>OX941093.1:2500-10002500 GCA_954870635.1 Arctium minus | reverse complement strand
TGACATTAATACACATGTGATTTCCTCATGATTCTCATTGTTATTTTTATTGATTTGTTTGTGTGATTTGAGAGGACATTTTCATTTGGTATCAGAGCAAACAAGAAGAAGCAGATTCGATCAGATTTGATTATTTTTTTTAAATTTTTTGGCGGACTGTTGTTTTTTCACTGTTTGATCTTTAGTTCTCTTGTTTTTGCACAATTAAATCAAGAAATTGATTTGATTGTGAACGTTTTATCATAAGGATCAACTTTTGTTCTGATCACATAGACTAATTCGCACTCTAGATTGATCAATTTGATCAAATTGGTGATTTTTGAAAAGTCGATGTCGTTCATTGTAAATCGATCTGAGCACTGTAATTTTTAGTTTCTTTTGCAAATTCAGTGTTGTAATCATGATTAGATTGTTATCGTGAATAAATTGTGTGTTTTGCAGAATCAGAAATCAAGTTTTACTTGATTTTTGATCGAACAGGTGAAGAACTCGCAAGGAAAACCCAAGAACGCGCTAGATCTGTAAAACGCGCAAGTTCTTTGCAAAAACGCGCAAGATCTTGAAACGCACAAGTTGAAGAAGATTGTCTCAAATGCGCAAGTCAAAGTTAGCGAGTTCGTAGAATGCGCAAGTCGAAGTCAGTGTGTTTCGTCCATCTGCAAGTTTGCTTGCGAGTTTGCTAAAACGCGCAAGTAAGCATCTGCGAGTTTCTTTAACGCGCACGGTTCATCTAGCGAGTTTGTTCGAAACAGTATTCTGCGAGTTTCTTCGGTCTGCGAGTTTGTTCGAAACAGTGTTCTGCGAGGCGTTCGGTCTGCGAGTTTATTCGAAACAGTGGTGTGCGAGTTTATTGGTCTGCGAGTTTCAAGCCATTCAGTGGTCTGCGAGTTTGAGTACTTAGTCATTTTTGTCCATTGTTTCAAATTTGATCAGTCTTGAATTTTACACATCGAGTGTAATCTGCACTTCTTGAACGATCATTTCAAATCACATTTCATTTCTGTTACAATCATGTCTAGAGATCTACTCAGCATGGGTTCGAAATCCAAACCTCCGGTTCTTCAAGCTGATGAATATCCACAGTGGAGGATAAGGATGATTAATTTCTTCAATAATCAAGATAAGAAATTGATGGATTCGATTCTTAATGGTCCACATTTTCCACATGTGACAGTTGCAAGAATTCCTGCTACTGGTAATAATCCTGAAATTCCCGAAAGGATTGTAGCTAGAGATCCTATTCAATACAGTGACACTGATAGAGAACTAGTGGAAAGGGATGCAACTGCTTTGAGATTTCTGATAATGGCCATCCCTAATGATATTTTCAACCGTGTTGATAGTCGGGAATCTGCCAAGGACATTTGGGTTGAGCTAGAAAAACAGTTCATGGGATCAGCAAAATCTGTCAAGACTAAAAGGAATCAAAGTATCAATGCTTATGAAGGATTCAAAGCAAAAGAAGGAGAATCTCTGAGGGAAGCGTATGATCGTTACAACATCATTCTAAATTATTTGAGAAGGAACGGATTTCAAAAGTCTGAATCTGAAATAAACTTCAAGTTTATCAAGAATCTTCAGCCAGAGTAGGATGTCTACACAATACAAATGCAAATAAATAAAGACATGGATGAAGAAAAGCTGAATGATCTGTTCTGTGCTTTAAACCAACATGAGGATAAGATAAAGGAGCAGGCTTCTGTGAACAAAAAGTTTCTTCAGTTAAAGGAGAAACAGAAGAAGGTAGAAGACTCTTTGGCTTTAATAGTTCAGGACAAGGGAAAGACAGTTAAGTCAAGTTATGGTTCGGGAAAGAGTTTGAAAAAGAAAGCACTGATCACCAGCATGGTTAACAGTTCAGACAGTTCAGAGGATGATACTCCAGATGATTCTGATGATGATGAATTGAACGAATTTGCAGAAAAGCTTGCACTTCTGACTTCAAGTTTCCATATAAGGTTTGGTCGGAAGAAATTTTACAACAAGCCAAAGTTTGATTCCTACAAGTACAGCAAGAATAAAGGCAAACATGAAGAAAGAAAAGAGAAAGAGAAGAAAGAGGAGAGAAAAGAAGAAAAGAAAGAGGAGAAAGAAAAGTCTGACAAATGTTTCAACTGTGGAAAGCCTGGTCACTTTGTCAAGGACTGCCCAGAAAAGCGTGTCAAGAATTACGAGTATTACAAGAAAAAAGCTCAATTGGCGAAAGCAATGGAAAAGGGCACAACTTTAAAGGCAGAAGATGAGATATGGCTTGGCTACTCTGAAGATGATGAAGAAATTGAGGTAGCAAAAGTGAATCTAACTCAAGTCCATTACAAGTTAATGGCACATCTGAATGATGAGTCAGATTCTGAGGTAAATTCTAATTCTGATTATTCTGATAATTCTGAATTTTTGAATGATAATGATGAAGCTATGAACTTGAAGTCCCAGCTTAATCTGATGAACTCTGAGTTTTTGAAATTAAAAGAAAATTTCAAACAACAAAGGAGTACAATACAAGGACATCAAGATCAAGCTTTCATCTACAAAACCTTGGCTGAGGAAAAAGAAGAAGAGAAAAATGTTCTAAAATTGGAAATAATCAAACTTCAAACAAGAATTTCTGAACAACAAAAAGAAATCATGACTTTAAAAGATAAGAATCTTGATCTAACACTTCAGTATGAAATTGTTTTGAAAGATAGGACGGAAGCTTACACGAAGATCAAGGAATTGGAAGATCTAAATTACAAAAGAGGTCAAACGGAACAGACTCTTAAAATTCTAACCAACAATCAGAAAGACACTTGTTTCTATAAAGCAAAACCAGGTTTAGGTATCTCTGATGTGGATGTGTTGAAAAAGGCACCCAAAAATCTTTATAACTGTAAAAAGTCGGGTGATGAACCTATTGTTTTAATTCCACACATCATAGAAACATTTGTAAAACCTGAGACTCCTGAGCCTAAATCTCCTAAGACCGAAAAGGAAGAGACAGTAGAAGAAAAGACAGAAATTGAATCTGGATCAGAAACTCTGTATTTTAAATCTATTAAATTTTCATATGATGAACTGAATACTTCTTACAAAAGTAACAAGGATTCGTTTGTAGAATATGAAAATATCTTTAAAGAAAAACCTGAGTCTTCAAGATCTAATTCAAATTCTGACAATTCTGAAATTGTCCTGACCTGCTCAATCTTAGAAGATAAAAATGAAAATGTCATTTCTGATAAGTCTAATTCCGTTTGTACTTCTAAATTTTCTGATCTTGAATATCAACAAGCCTTGGATAAAATTGAAGATTTACAAAGGCAAATCTCCCATCTCAACAACATGATTGTTGAATTGGAAGATGCAAATGAGAATTTTGGGATGGAACTAGACTCAAGCTTTAATCAAAATGAGTCTTTGCAAAAAGAAATCAGAAGTTTAGAATATCAAATTTTCAAATTATCAAAAGGCAAAAAGGTTATTGTTGATAAAGATATTCCAATTTATGTGATTAAATGTGAGTCTTCATCTGAGTCTGGACAAGCAAAAGTAATAGGTGAATGTTCTTATTCTTCATCATCTAATAATATTTCTAAATCTGTTTCTATTTCAGATGACAATGTGAAGAAAGATTGTTTGAAGCAAAAGAAGACTACAGTGGAAAAGACTGTGAATGAAATGGATAAATGTCAATGTAATAGAGTGGATAATGCTTGTTCTTCTGTCAAACAACAAAATTTCAATAAAACGAATATCTTTTCCCGAAAAGAGTTGTTGACGCAAGCTACTACTAGATTGCAATGTTCATATTGTCTTAGTAGTTCATTCTCTTGGAAACAAAAGTCTTCAAAGAAAATTAAACATATCCAATTTAAGAACATAAAATCTCTTAATCGTTTTAAAGCCAACAATGCTGAGATTTTTTCTTTAAAGAAGAAAAATAATGATTTTCATGTTAATAAACTTGCTGATGTGAAGTTTGTGTGGAAGTGGATTCCAAAAGCTAAACTGAACACACAAACTCCACCAAAAGGACCAAGATTTGAATGGAGAATTAAAGGGTCATCAGCAAATTTAAATACTGTTAAGAGTACTAACAATAAAGGACCCATATTCATATGGGTACCTAAAGTAAAGTGATTCTTGATTTCAGGCATGTCATGTGTGGATCATTGATTCTGGAGCTTCAAGACACATGACAGCGCATAAACACCTGTTGTTCGACTACGTAGATCATTATGCAGGTACAGTAAGTTTTGGGAATGAGATGAAAGGATATGTCAGAGGTTATGGGACTATCAAGAATAATTTGATCACAATATCAAAGGTTCTGTATGTGGAAGGCTTGGCTTACAATTTGTTCTCCATAAGCCAATTTGCAGAAAAGAAATGCAAGATAGAATTTGATGCTGATTTTTGCTACATTAAAGATCAAAGTGGAGGAGAACTGATTAAAGCTGGTAGAATGGGATTGTTATACGGTGTTCACTTTCCAACACTGAAAGCTTCAAAGCCAATATGTCTAATCTCAAAGACATCAACAGAAGAAAGTTGGTTGTGGCATCGGAGACTTTCTCATCAACATTTTCGTGATTTGAACAAGTTGAGGACATAACAGTTAGTGACTGGACTTCCTGAATTGAAGATTGAACAAGACTCACTTTGTTCAGCCTGTGCAAAAGGAAAGATGAAGAGAAGTTCACACAAGTTAAAGATGTTATCAAACTATAAGAAATACATATTAGTGATGGTGGATGAATTTTCTCGGTATACTTGGCTAGAGTTTCTAAGACAGAAATCTGAGGCTCCTGATTTAATCATCAAGTTCATCAAGAAGATTCAAGTTCTGATGCAAAGCCCTGTAAAGCAACTGAGGAGTGATAATGGAACAGAATTCAAGAATGCTACTTTGCAAACATTTCTAGAATATGTTGGAATATCACATAATTTTTCTGCTGTGATGACACCTCAACAAAATGGGGTCGTTGAACGCAAAAATAGAACTTTGGTAGAGGCTGCACGGACAATGTTGGCATATTCATATCTACCAATGTTTCTATGGGCTGAGGCTATAGCAACTGCATGCTTCACACAAAACAGGACTATTATCAATAAACGTTTTAATAAAACTTCTTATGAATTGATTAATGGTCGTAAGCCTACTGTTAAATTTATTCGTGTGTTTGGATGCAGATACTATGTTCTTAATGATCGAGAGAACTTATCCAAGTTTCAACCAAAAGCCGATGAGGGGATATTCATTGGATATTCTCTCCAGTCCAAAGCATACAGAGTCTACAATACTCGAACGAAGACGGTGATCGAAAGTGCAAATGTAACCTTTGATGAAAGCAAGACAAGGACTTCTGAACAAAGCAGTTCAGAACTCGGATCTAAAGAAAAAGACAAAGCTTCTACTTCATCAAGAGTAGAACCTGTTCAACAACAGACTAAGAAATCTGACTCCTACACTGATTCTGATCTTGATCTATTATTTCTTGATGCTTTTAATGATTTATCTGTTGAAGACAATAGACAAGAAAATTTAGAAAATACTAACTCAAACTCTACCAGTGCAGATATATCTGGACCAATTCCAGAAGTTGGTGACGCTTCTACAAACACAATGCAAGAGATCTCTGAAAAAGTTGTTTCAGAAAATACAACAGAAATGATCTCATCACAATTTGAAGTGGGATCAACATCAGTAACATCTGAACAACAACATCATACAAAATCCACATTTGCAGAAGCTGAACCTTCTTCTAGTGCACAAAGTCCAACTGCAAGTGCATCTGAACAACATGAAGTAGTTGATGAGTTTGACATGACAAATAATCAAACTAAACGAGATGTTTTGCCAAGTACACATAAATGGACAAAAAGTCATCCCCTTGAAAATATTATCGGAGATCGGAATGCTAAGGTATCCACCAGATCTGTAACGGCTTCTGCATCAGCCAATTTCTGTATGTTCTCAACCTTCCTCAGCAGCATGGAACCCAAAAAGCCGTCTGAAGCTCTCACGGATCCTGATTGGATAAATGCGATGCAAGACGAACTAAATGAATTTCAAAGAAATGAGGTGCGGAGACTTGTACCAAGACCCAAAGATAAGACCATTGTTGGAACAAAGTGGGTATTTCGAAACAAGAAAGACGAGGCTGGTATTATTGTAAGGAACAAAGCACGGCTTGTATCGAAAGGTTATAATCAACAAGAAGGGATCGATTATGATGAAACCTACGCTCCCGTGGCAAGGATCGAGGCAATACGGATTTTTCTTGCGTACGCAGCACACAAAAACATCAAAGTATATCAAATGGATGTCAAATCGGCTTTGCTGAATGGTATATTACATGAAGAGGTGTACGTGAGTCAACCCGAAGGCTTCGTTGATCCAAAATTTCCAGATCATGTATACGTGCTAGATAAAGCTTTGTATGGACTCAAGCAAGCACCGCGTGCATGGTATGAAACACTTTCAATTTACCTTACCAAGTCAGGTTTCCGAAAAGGTACGATCGATACAACTCTTTTTCTCAAAAAGAAAGGTGAAGATTTGATGCTAGTACAGATCTATGTAGACGATATTATTTTCGGTTCTACAAATAATGAACTTTGTGATGAATTTCAAAACATCATGAAGAAAAGATTTCAAATGTCAATGATGGGTGAATTAAATTTCTTTCTTGGCTTACAAGTTAAACAAACCCCGCAAGGGATTTTTATAAATCAAGACAAGTACATTAGAGACATGTTAAAGAAATTTGACATGACCTCTTGTACACCCATGAAGACTCCCATGCAAACTGGAAGTCTGTTGGATTCTGATATTTCTGGTAAATCAGTGGGTCAACGGACATACAGGAGCATGATTGGATCTCTTCTATACTTGACATCTAGTAGACCGGACATAATGTTTGCTACAAGTTTCTGTGCCCGGTATCAAGCTAATCCTAAGGAGTCCCATCTTGCTGCAATTAAGAGAATCTTCAGATATCTCAAAGGCACACCAAATTTGGGTCTTTGGTATCCGAAGGATTCTGGTTTTGAACTAATGGCCTATACAGACGCAGATCATGCAGGCAACAAATTAGACCGGAAGAGTACCTCAGGAGCATGTCAGTATTTAGGTGATAAGCTAGTAAGCTGGTCATCTAAGAAGCAGAATTGTGTCTCAACTTTTACAGCTGAAGCAGAGTATGTAGCAGCTGCTAGTTGTTGTTCACAAGTTCTTTGGATGATGACACAGCTGAAAGACTATGGGTACACATTCAGCAAAGTACCTATCTACTGTGATTCCAAGAGTGTCATTGCAATAACTTCTAATCTGGTACATCATTCTAAGACTAAACACATCGACATCAGGTACCATTTCATAAAGGATCATGTTGAGAAAGGTAATACTGAAATGCATTTTGTGTCTACAGATTTTGAGGTTGCTGACCTTTTTACAAAACCTCTTGATGAAAAGAGATTTACATTTTTAGTCAGCAAGCTTGGAATGGTAAACCTTGATGCATAGCAATATTTATTTTCTGTACCTGTTGTTGAGGGGGAGCTAGATTTTTTTTATATGCTTAAGTGTTTTTGGTCAAAATGAATCTTGGAAAGTTTGATATCATTAACAATGGTGGACTCATGTTCAATGAGTACCAAAGACTCATTTTGTTTTGTAGTATTATCATACATTTTGGACTATGACTTCTGATCAACTCAGATCAGGACTCGTACTTCATGATTTGTGCTTAACAGCAAAAATCAAGGGGGAGAAATTAAAATGTGTGCATACTTCAAGGGGGAGCTTAATGCAAAAATCTATAAGTATGTATACAGATTTGAAAGATCTGAAAAGTTTGAAAAATTTTTCCTGAGAAAATTACTGTTTTTGTGCTAAAAAGTCAATTTTACAAAGTTTTTATTTTGGGAAAGTAAAAGTTTTCATTTTTGGAAAGATTTCATTTTCTGAAGGTTCAAGAATAGAGCACACACTCAGATGGAGAGGTGAACTTTCTATTTATACCCTATGCATTAAATGCATGGCAGGGCACTTTACACGTGTCCTTCATTGATTTGCTGAGAGAGTCTGACTTTGGGAGACATGATTTCGGCTGTATCATGAACAGTGTAGTTGACAGAGTTTTTGTACGAATTGTGGCAGAGGTATGTCCGTTCTGACACATCGTACTGGTTGTGCAAGGTAAGACAAAAGAAGACTTGAGGTATAAGCTTCATGATCGTTTGATCGCTGAATATCTCTTCCTTCAGAGATACAAAGAAGTTCAGCTATCGCTGAAGCTTTTCCTCAGGTACCTTCGCGTATAAGTAGAGTCGTCTTTGCTTCACTGATATCCGCATCAGGTCACTAGTAGACTTATCTTTGTTCAGCAGCTTTGTCTTCGATTCAGCTATGAACATCTGTTGACACGAGACTTGTCTTCAGGGATTACGTTACTGTTTACATCAGAAACTATCAGCGATAACTGAACAAACTCAGTCTGATCACTGATAGTGAAACACTAATACCTATAAATGCTTACAAGAAAAACTATCAGCGATAACTGAACATACTCAGTCTGATCGTTGATGGTGAAACACTAATACATATTAAACGTAATTTTCACTAAGTATAAAAGAGGGTCGTTATCAAATCACTAAGAGAGTTTGGATCAACAATCTCCCCCCTATTTGATAATGACAAAGTAACTGAAGAAAATTACTTTACGGTTCAAAATAAGGAATAATCAGGACTCATAACATACATGTCCCAATTACTATTTTGAGGGATCTTTTACAGTACTAATAGAGTTAAGTACTTCACTGAAATT
This sequence comes from Arctium minus, assembly GCA_954870635.1. NCBI lineage: Eukaryota > Viridiplantae > Streptophyta > Magnoliopsida > Asterales > Asteraceae > Arctium > Arctium minus. Next base: position 9,993,693 of record OX941093.1, on the reverse strand, counting down.
TTCATTAATTCAAGAAAAGAATTACAAGGTTAGAAAATTATAAGTACAAGTGAGGAACTAACTACTGTAACTTTTACTAAATAGATTACTAGAAATAGGAAGATAATCTATCAGTTATCTAAAGAAGATATTGGAGGATTGATCATATAGTCAGGTATTTCTTCTCCTCTTTGCCTTCGATCTGAAGATTCTTGACTGATGATTGCCTTGATCGGTTCAGCAGAAGGGAAGTAGTCACACCATAAGCATAAGAGATCCTTGAGATGACTAAGGGGACAAATAGGAATTTCAGAGACTCTTTGGAATCTGAGTACTTCCTCATCATATCTGAAGAAGATTCCAAAAGGTTCTTTAATTACTTGTCCTACAACATATGATCCACCAGGGGGCAGAGTTAGATCAAGAACTGAAAGATTAGGAGGAGGACCAAACAGAGCTTCTCTTGAGAATTTGATGGAGGTTTCATTTCTTATCACTGCGACATTCTCAAAAGAGGAGGAGACAGGCTTTCTTTTGAGATGCCTTGGCTTTGAAGGAAGAGTAGATGGCACTTTTAGGATTGCAACGACTCTGTTGATGAGGGCATTATTTATCCCTTCAACATAGCCTCTGTAAGTTGACTTGGATTTCTTCAGTGCATCTTTGAACTCTATCCATTCCATGTAAACGAAGGTTTCCATCTTTGACACGAACATGGCCTTGCAGCTTCCATCCTCTCTGGTAATCTCCATAGTGACAGAGACTTTGTCCTTCTTTCTTCCAGAGATAACGACTGCAACGATCTTCATTGGGTCAGAGCGATAGTCGATTTTGTTTTTGCACCATTCGACTGAGCTATCACTGATCCTTTGTTCTTTTGAGCGCTCCTCTTCAATCTCTTTCAAGAGAGCAGTCTGGACTTCAACTGGTTTTTTTTTCAGCTTCTAGTCTTTGACTTGAGAGGACTGAATCTTGAGAGCAAGAGACGCATCTCTTTGACAATCAGCTATCAGCTTCTCAGCCCTGACAGATTCTTCGATTTCAGCTTCAGTCAGGAACTCTAGATCTGATGATTGAGAGGGGACTTTCAGTCATTGATTCTCTAGATGAGAGATCATCTATGTTCTTCTCTCCATCTCTTCCTATGACCAGTGAGATGGTCTAGAGGGCCTTCCTGAATGTTGCAGGGACTCTTCTTCCTCATCTTCTTCATCAATCTCTCTTACAGAGATTGGGATTATTTGTTCAACAGCTACAGCGGCTGGGATTATTTGAAGTTCTTTACCCTTAAGCAGGGGAGAGAACTGTCTGGTCAGAAAATAGAAAGAAATAAGTTAGTGTATATGTTGGGAAGGAGGAAGATAAAGGCTAGAAGAAAACAGGGGTAGGGATTTTATAGTAGGATATGGGAACAAGTGAAAGGCATACCTGAGAAGGATTCTCCTCAGATATTGAAACTGTCTTCACGCTTCCCTCAGCAATTGCACCCTTAGATTTGCTTTGGGAAGGGGTTCCTGAGGATGTTCCAAGACTCTCCCCCTGCTGTGACAGCTTCTTTCGAAGCTATCACTGATGATGTGGCGGCTGCAGAAAACCATAAGGACTAATCTTCTTCATCGTCATCATCATAATTCGGATGAGGTTGCTCTTCCTTTTGATCTTGAAGATCAAGATTTTCTTCTTCTTCTTCTTCCTCTTCTTCTTCGACTAAGACTTCGAAAGAAGGAGGGGCTTTGTCAGCAACCTTCTCCCCCTCAACATGATAGGGAGGTTCTTCCTGTTGAACCTCATCAACAACTTCTTTTTCCTTGTTTTCTTCAGCTTCTTTCTCCCCCTCTTTGTCATTATCAGCGAGGGAGAGATCTTCGAAAGGATGTGTAGTGGACAACTTTCGGACTTCAGCCTCCAGACTCTCCAGATGTCCTTCAATCACAGGGATATCTGAAGTAGCTTGATAAATAAATTCAACAGCTACGTTTAGAGATGTGCGGTCGTCCGATGTGAAGGAAAGGGAAGGATTCGGAGCTGGTGCATTCATCTTGTCGAGGACTTGCTGAAGAAGAGCGGTGCAAGCATCAACCTTTGAGGATAAAGCGTCAAACCAACGTTGAGAGTCCTCCTTTACTTGGACAATCTCTTCTTGAAGAGCAGAGATTTGAGAAGTTTCAGCTTTGGAGGAGCAGCTAGCTGTCAGTGTTTTCAGCTCTTCACCAGTGGTATTGACTGCGCTAGTGGTTCCGTTGATGGCGTTGGTGAGAGAGACCACCTTTTCACTTAAACTGTTGACATTCGAGTCAACAATTACCAAACTAGGACCTGAAAGAAAAGTTAGCATCTGAGTAACAGGCTTAGATGGAGAGATGGGAGAGGTATAGGCAGGTTTAGGTATACCTGATGATTCAAACATCTTGAAAAATTGCATGTCTCTTTCAAATGTTTGAGCATCAGGTCCTAAAAATGCAACGTGAGGTTGCTACATGAGAGAAGGAGGGTCAGAGACCAAAGAAATAGAGGGATTAGAGATGGGGATAGAAGAAGTTGGGAGTTGGGTAGTTACCTCGGGTGGTACTGTGATGGGTGGTTGCGTTACTGATGTTGTGACAGCGATCGAGATCGCTGGCACGGTTGATGATGTGAGTGTTGAGGATGTGGAGAAGATGACCACGAAATCATCCAAGGAAGTTTGTCGAGAAACTTCCTCAGGCCTTGAACTAGTGGTTGCATTCTCCTTAGTCACTTTGGCCTTCTTCGAAGGACAAAAGGAACTAGCAGACGGACGTTTAGAAGGGGTGGTAGCGGAAGGGATAGTAGAATAAGAAACCTCCTGCGTGGCCACTGAAGTAGAAGAATTGTCAAGAGAGAGACGAGAGCGTAGGGTAGAGATACTTACCTCGTTTTCCAGCGGTTTGACCTCCAGTGAACGCTGACCCACTTTGGCGAATGAGCCATCAGTAGTAGTGGGGTAGGAGTCTTTGTAGAGGAATTTCAGATATGCACATATGAACCGTACATATGGGATCTTGGGATCCCTCTCCGTCTTCTCTATCTTTGACTTCAGATCATCAAAGATAGCGGTGGGAAAGTCGAAGTTTTTGCCAGCGATTACCGAGTAGGCCATCTGGAGTTGAACTTTGTTGGCTTGATCAAGGGAACCACTTTTCCCACTCATGCACTGAATGAAGTGAGAAAAGATGAAGTTCAGTTGGAAAGGCATGTTGGCCTTCTTGATGAGAGTCAGCTTCTTGTTGGGAATGGTTGTTCGTGGCTTGTTTCCCAACAGTATTCCATTGCGTCCAGAAACTGGATGAGTTCAGCATCAGTGGGAAAAGCATCAAACCCACTCTTGGGTTTGTCAGGAAACCTGAGAGCCTTCCTCAAGCCAAAAGCAGTCATCATCCCTGGTCCGAGTTCAATGCTGAAAGAAATGGAAAGAACTTGTTCACCTTTCTTGTTGGTGATGGAGGATTCTTCAGCGGTGAACCAAAATTGTTGGAGTAGAGTTTTGGATGGCTTGGGATCCACATTAAGAGCATGAGCAATGCAACATTGCTTCAGGAAGTTTGCAGCATCCACAAGGTGTGGGTATTTGATTCCATCGAATTCCAAGCATCCAAGATGGTTGTTCTTGGGGATTTCTAAGTCAGTGATGGTGAATTTGACGTTTTTGGAAGCAACAAGATTAGATTGAGCCATTTCTGAATATGGAAATACAGAAGAGTAGAAGAAGAGTTTAGCCTAAAAATAAAGGTGTTGCCAGTTTCTATTTGAGGAAAGAAACATAGATAAACCAATATATTTTGAGATCAAAAATAGTGTTCTTAATGAAAGGGTGAAGAACAGTAAGAAAAAACAAAGGTTTTGGAGAAATAAAATCAAAAGAATGATTTTATAGAAGGAAAATCTTATAAAAAACCATAATGATAGAACATAAATGGATTTTAACAACAAGATTGAAATGGAAACAAGATTAAAGATTAAAATAACCTGGTGATCTCGAATGAAGACGATGCAGAAGCTTGAAAGAGAATTTCTTGCTCAAAAAGATTTTCAGAAAGCGTAAAACGATAAGAATGGAAAAAACATTTTTTTTATACGTTTGAGAGTAGGAGAGAGAGAGAGAGGCGGGAAAAAAAATGTTTATCCTGACATGGACACGTCCCACGAAGTTGATTGGATAGAAGAGCAACGGACGAACGTGTCAAAAAAAAAGCATGTCGTGGATTGTCGGTTCAAATGACGTCATAGGAGAAAGAAAAACGTTTCATTTGTCCTTTTTGAAATTATCTCTGAAGAAAATTCAGAGATAGGTTTTTCTTCGAAAGAATCCCTGATAAAAATTCAGAGATAGATTTTTATTTTAGAAGGATCACCGAAGAAAAAAAATCAGTGATAGATTTTGTTATTCAAAAAGCTTTTAATCATTTGAAGAAAACTTCAGTGATCAAAGGTTTATTTTTAAAACGTCTTACTGACTGAAGATTCAGTGATTTGGAGTGGAGTAAGAAAACATACATGAGAGTTAGAGTTTTAATCAGAGATTGAATGATAAAGGGGAGCTTATAATCAGTGACATAATGCATGAATGCTGAAGATTTATTCTTCGAGATTCAGCATTCCAAGCTCACTTATGAGAAAGTTGAACCTTGTCTCATCAAGAGGTTTGGTAAACAAATCAGCAAGCTGATAGTCAGTGGGGATAAAGTGAAGATCAATATCACCATTCATCACATGATCTCTGATAAAATGATATCTGATCTCTATATGTTTTGTCTTTGAATGTAGCACTGGATTATTTGCTATAGCGATACCACTAGTGCTGTCGTAATAGATTGGAATCTTTGATAGCTGAAGGTCATTGTCTAATAGTTGATTTCTCATCCATAAGACCTGAGCACAACAACTTCCAGCGGCTACGTATTCAGCTTCAGCTGTGGAAGTAGACACTGAATTTTGCTTTTTGCTTGTCCAGCTTACCAGCTTTCCTCCTAGGAGTTGACATCCACTAGTAGTACTCTTTCTATCGATTTTACACCCTGCAAAGTCACTATCAGAATATCCAGTTATATCGAACCCTGAGTCTTTGGGATACCAAAGACCGAGGTTAGGAGTCCCTTTGAGATATCTGAAAATTCGCTTAACATCGATCAGATGGGATTCCTTGGGTTCAGATTGATAGTGTGCACATAAACAAGTAGAGTACATGATGTCAGGTCGGCTCGCTGTAAGATACAGCAGGGAGCCTATCATTCCTCTATAGGCAGTGACATTAACAGGTTTCCAGATGGATCTTTGTTAAGTGTCAGAGGAGGTGCCATAGGAGTCTTCATTGTTGAAGTTTGTGTTAAGTCAAACTTCTTCAGCATGTCTTTAACATACTTACCTTGGCTGATAAAAGTACCTTTGTCAGATTGTTTGATCTGAAGGCCAAAAAAATATGTCAGCTCACCCATCATACTCATTTTGTATTCTTTGTTCATTCTTTCAACGAAGCGAGTACACAGAGATGGGTTAGTAGAATCAAATATGATGTCATCAACATATATTTGTACAAGAATAATATGACCTTTTATCTTTCTGAAAAATAAAGTGTTATCAATTTTTCCACGTTCAAAATTTTTAGAGATAAGAAAGGATGAGAGAGTGTCATACCAAGCACGAGGGGCTTGTTTTAGACCATAGAGAGCCTTATCCAATTTATAAACATAATTTGGATGCTTAGGGTCATAAAACCCTGGAGGTTGTTCTACATAGACTTCTTCATTCATCTTTCCATTTAGGAACGTTGATTTTACATCCATTTGATACACAGTGAAGTCTTTATAGACTGCATAATCTAAGAATAGTCGAATTGCTTCGAACCTAGCCACAGGGGCAAAGGTTTCATCATAGTCTATGCCTTCCTCTTGTCTGTATCCCTGAGCAACAAGTCGAGCCTTGTTGCGCGTTGCAATTCCATGTTCATCTAACTTGTTTCTAAACACCCATTTGGTGCCGATAACAGTTTTGTCAGATGGTCTAGGAACGAGATTCCAAACTTTGTTGCGAGAGAACTCAGTCAGCTCTTCTTGCATAGCGCTGACCCAGTTTGGATCTCTGAGGGCATCTTCAGCCTTCTTTGGTTCTATTAAAGAAATAAAGTTAACAAAGAGACAGATATTACCTGAACTTCGTCGTGTCTGAATACCTGCATCGGGATCACCAAGAATTTGATCTATAGGGTGATCTCTAGTCCATCGCTGAGCAGGAGCATGATCGCTCATTTTAGAGGTTGGATCAACAACGGGAATGTTCACTGATGAAGAAGCTTGAGGTTCATCAGCGATTAGCTGTTGAGTGTCAGACATACTGTTAGGTCTAGTTTTATAGTAACCATTGTATTTATTATGTGTGGCCTAAACAGTGTCTTGTTAATTTATCTATGTTGTTTAGGCCCGGGGTATTTAAGTCCCTTTGGGCTTTGGGTGTTGTAAGGATTCTCACGGATTATTCATATCAAGTTCTTCTTTGCGCTTCAATCTTTCTCTCTCTAAGATTTAGAGATCTTGGATTTATCAATTGGTATCAGAGCTAATCTAAATCTGAGAGGATTGAGAGAAATTGAATTCGATTCTGAATTTGTGTATTAAATCAGAAAATTTGATTGATTTTCTTGATTTTTTTTCAAGAAAATCTCGTTTTTTGATTTTTCCTCAAATTCAGATTGTTTTTTGAACGATTTTGCTTGTAATTTGATTCGTTGGATTCGGTTTTAATAGTAGATCACTTTTGATTCACATCATTTTGCAAGAAAACTAGTTTTTGATCTTCAATTTTGAAAATTTCAAGATTTTGGAAAACTCGTTTTTACGAACTGTTCAGTTTTTCGAATTCACGATATTGTGGTTTTGATCGATCTTGTTGTTTGAAAGTTGTTATAAACCTGTTTTCGATCACTTCTGTGTGAAAAAGTTTTATCAATTTTGTGTTAATAATCAATTTTTGGAAGTTTTTCTTGATTTTCAGTGGTTTGCGCTAGATCTGATCTTTGCGCCAGTTCATCACAGGTTTACGCCAGTTCATCGTACTTTGCGCAAGTTCATCCTCTGCTTTGCGCTAGTTCCTTCAGAAAAGATAAATTTCTCGAAAAGTGCAAGTTCTCTTCATCAGTCTCTTGCGCAAAGTTTCATTTGCGTCACCAACATTTCGCGAGAAGTTCATTTTGCGCCATAAACGCTTCACGCAAAGTCAATTTTGTGTCATCAGTGCCTCACGCAAATCTTAGTTTGCGTCTCCAACTGATCACGCAAACCAAGTTTGCGCCATCTGCTTATCACGCAAATCTCATTTGCGTCATCCGTGTCTCATGCAAACCTAGTTTACGCTATTAGCTTCTCACGCGTAACTAAGTTTGCGTCACCCTCTTCTCAAGCAAAAGCAAGTTTGCGCCATCTACTGTTCACGCAAACCTTCAGTTTGCGCCAACTTCTTTGTTCCAGACTTAGTTTTTTCTGACGATATGGATTCTGCAAAGTTTTCTTTTCAAGCTTAGTTACACAAAAACGATCTCATGATGTCTTTGGGCACAGAAAATCGTTCTCCTGTTCTGATCGACGAAAACGAATTCACTCAATGGCAAGATCGGTTCCTGAACTTCATCGAGCGTCAAGTTAATAGAGATAACATGATGAAGTCTCTTACTGAAGGACCTTTCATAAAGCCTAACAAAGAGACTCCCATAACAACTGAAGAGGCTTCGCGTATGAAAGCTGATCGAGAATTAAAAGCTAACTTGATGCAAGATTTACCAAACTCTGTCTACAACCGGGTTGATCATTGCAAGGATTATCCAAATCTGTTGTTGGCACAATTGGAAAAGATTATGCTTGGGTCTTCAGTTGCTACTCAACTTCGGCATACACGTTACATGAACAACTTTGAGGAATTCAAAGCCAAGGATGGGGAGTCACTGAAAATTGTGTATGACAGATTCTGTGCCGTGATTAATGATCTGAGGAAAATTAAAGTGGAAAAGACTAAGCTGGAAACCAATCTGAAGTTCCTCAATGCACTTCAACCGAAATGGGACAAATCTTGCCATCGCTTGAGGAATGATGTCAGAATATCTTCCATGCAGATCCAAGAGGTACGAGATTCTGCTGACAGATGAGTGCATAGTCAATAATAAGAAAGCAAAACTGGACAAGAAGAACAAGAAGTCAGTGGACCCAATTGCTCTTCTAGCAAATCAGTTGGCAGAACAAGCTTTATCAGAAAATACATATGATGGGTCGACTGATGATAATGGCGAGGCGCTCGAGAAAGCTATGATCCTTCTTTCTCAGCATTATCAGAAAAAGTTCCAACCTCGGTCTGGTTCCAACAATCTTCACTTCACTTCTAGGTCAAAGAATGTTCAAGTGCCCGAGACTAAGAAAGCGGCTGCATGCTACAACTGTGGAAAGCCCGGTCACATTTATAAGGAGTGTAGAGTGAAGAAAGTTCGGGATTCAACCTATTATCGGAAGAAACTAGAACTTGCCAAGAAAAGAGAGAACGGAACAACTTTGCTCGTAGAAGAGGAGTACTGGCTTGATCACTCCGATGATGAAGCTGACAATGTGGAATCAGCTCATATGTGCTTAATAGGAGATGATCAGTCTGATGATGATGAAGATACTGATGAAGATGAGGTAATTTCTGAGTTTGATTACACTTTTATTTCTTCACAAATGAATATTATGATAACTGCTTTACATGATCTTTGCTTAAAATTATTATCTGAAAAACAGTTAAATATAGAAAAGTCAGATTTGATTGACAAATTCCAAATTTCTTTGAAAGATGAAAAATCTATTTTGGTTCATACAAAAGAAATCTTTCAAAAGAAATTGGATGATTTGAAATTTTCAAATAAGTCGTATCTTGATTCTTTGACAGAAATGACCAATTTAAAAGATAAATTTTCAGATAAAATAAATGAGTTAGAAGAAAAGTTATATCGAAGGAATCAATCTGAACAAACAATTTTAATGTCTCATATTATAAAAGTGATTCATTTGCTACTTGTAATAAAATTTCAAAATACTCAATAAACCAAATGATTCGAATTTCAAAACATGTCTCATATTCTTCCTCTGATTCTAGTTCATATGATAATGCTTTGTCTTCTTCTGATGGTTGTGCTTATTATTCTAATGATCTTTCTTGTGCTTTCAATGTTAAATCTAACAAATATATTCCCACACGAACTGCAACTAACATTTCTGGACCCAAATACAAGTGGGTTCCAAAACCAAAGATCGTTTGTAAGTTGCAGTCACCAAATGTCAAGGGGGAGTAAGAGAAAATATGGCTTCTGAGTACTTCAGCTCAGAACCCGTACTTCAATGGACAACGACTTCTAAACATGTCAGTTTAGGACTCGTTCTTCAATGGTTTGGGAAAGTAAGTTCCGTGGTATGCTTGTCATCTGGTCCCCTAAGGTCAATTGGTCTGGGAGTGATTGAACCCAAATCCTTCTATAGAATCAGATCGAAAGTCATGTTCTACTGTTATGAATGGGTTTAGGATGTGTCGATGTAGCCTTTCTGATCTGGGAGAGTAAGTTCCAAGGGGTGTTTGACACCTAGTCCCCTAAGGCCAACTGGTCTGGGAGTGGCTGACCCAAATCCTGCAATAGGGTCAGATAGAAAGTTACGTTTACGGCATGTTCTTTACTTAATAAACTTTTTGATTAAAAGATGCCAAAGTGCACAAGCTTAAAAGATGCCAAAGAGCACACTCATGTAAAGATGCCATAGTGCACAATGCTAAAAGATGCCAATGAGCACACATCTCATGATACTTGGTGATATGTTTGAGTTGCGATAAACCTATAAATTTGTGAAAATCTTAATTTCTGATGGGCTAGTGTGAGTACATGCAAAGTTCTCTTTTATATTTTTAGAATTGCATTTTCTTGAAGCTAATCAAAGTTCGCATGCTAGCACACTAAATAGATTGATGAAAGTTTTTTTGAAACTGAACATGTATTAACTTGATATACAATAAAACTTGTATCTGTATCCAACAACATATATTTTATTTCATTTGATAGATAAATTTGTGATATTTTACTGAGTAGAATTTAATTTGTTTAGTGTTTAATTTTTTATGTGTTTAGTTGTTTCAAAATACATATTCAGTATATTTTTCTTTCTACTTTGATATTTCAATTCTTGTGCTCTCATATATATTTGTAAATGGGTTTGTGCATTATTCAAGGGGGAGTGAAAAAGGAGAATTTTTCTAATTAATCATATCTGTTTTTGAGGGGGAGTATTTGATTCTCTATATGAATGCTAACTTGAATTGTCATATTAAGTGCATTTGTGTAGGGAGAGTCAAAGAGCTAATCAGGTAAATTTTTTCCAAGTATAAGTCATTTTTGCGTCAACAGTTGGTAGAGCAACACTTAGATTTGCGCCAACAGCTTGTAGCGCAAACCAAGCTTTGCGCATCCTTCAGCTAGCGTAAACCTAACTTTGCGCCTTCTTCTGCTAGCGCAAACATAAGATTGCGCCACAAACTGTTAGCGCAAACCTCTCCTATTTTTCCTTCACTCTGATTTTGCAGATCATAAGCTGTCTCGTCTCCAACATTTGCATGACCAAGTTTATCCAGATCATCAAGGTCATGAGGGGGTGAAGTTAAGGAGATGATAATGAGACAAAGAGCACAAGAGTTTATCTGTTGATCAAGATTCGCTCAAGATTCTATATTCTCTCAGCTATATCAATTCTTTTGTTGTTCCAGCTCCGATCACCACAGTTCATTCAAGTTGTTTTAAAAGAGGTGTATCGTCTAGAGCACAAGCTGATGAACCGATTATTCTTTCAAGATAATTACAAACAGGTCCAGTCTTGTCAAGGCAACAAAGACAAATCAATCTGAAAGATGCTGAGAAGAAAAAAAATTTAGTCAAAGAAGCTTCTTCGCTAAGTCGCTTAGATGGTTCGTGGTGATTTAGAAGATGGATATTGAAGACTGTGTGTCCCAATAAGTAATCATTCAATCAAGTAAATCAATAAACAATACGATAATGCAAACCTGATATTGATTATCAAAAGATTCAATCGATTACAATTGTTCTTGATTAGAAATCGAAACCTCTATCTCTCTACTTCTTGTTCACGGCGCACCACACACACCAAGCCTCCAATAATTATTTTTCTAATTAAGCTCCTTAACCTAATTACCACTAAAATAAACAAATTTATACTTAGGCTTGAATAGCCTAATGGGCTTTGCAAGGCTTGGCCCAACAACTAAAACAAACCAAAAACATAATTAAAAGACTAATAATTAAACTACGGAAACATACTTTGACTAATTATTACAAAAGGACCCTAGACTATTTGTTGAGACGACTTTATCAGCTTTGACTTCAGTTTTCCATCTTCAGATAATTATGATCTTGCATCCAATAAATATGTGCTTTAACAATCTCCCCCTTTGGATCAAGATCATTCTTTAAGCTCAGAAACTGCAGTCTTCCTCTTTGTCTTCAGAATGTCACAATCTCCCCAATCGATTAAAATATCTCTTGGAAAGAAATTATCTCCAGATTCAGCTCGGAATGCTTTAGCAAATAATCTTCAAGGAAAATTTCTTCATTTCAGCATATCTTCAGAATATCTTCCATTTCTTGATTGACGCTTCTCCCCCTTTTTGATGAAAAGAGCAAAGAGTTCATCAAAATGTGTCTTCAATAAATGTCATCCACCATTGATCTTGCAAACAGAACCACTGAGTATCCGTCAATTCATTAAGATGTTCATCCAGATCTTTGCAAAACTAGACAAATTAGAAAATGAAGTGTAACACCTGAATCAACAAATGAAACAGTTAAAATTGTCTGTCAGTAACACAAAGTCACTGTGTAACGAATACACAATATAAAGGAGCTTTTATGATGTTCACTCCCCCAGGGCTTCCACTCAATCATCGAAATACCACAAAGGTAATTTCTATGAACGTTATGACAAAGAAACAAATTCTTTGTGTGTTCGTGCAAGTGATGGAATAAATTAAGCATAAGATGATTGCTTATAAGGTTCAAAAAGTGTAAACCACAGAGAAAAGTAGTTAAACACAGACTCAATGTGCATGAGTGAAGTGTGAAGGTGGGGCAGACTTCCTTCTTTTCAATATCCAGATTTTCCAAATGAAAATCAGATAGCATATGTGTTGCGTCCCCTTTGAAAATGAAACATTTTCTTGTTGAGAAAAGAATGAGTGGCTGGTGGGGTAATGTCAAGAGTTGGCATGGGTTAGTTTCCTGTTTCAATAATGTTCACCAAGAATTGTGAAGCATTAGAAATGTGGCTACCCGGCTCAGAAAGTAGTTGGTGCAGAGTTTAAAAATTCTTTTACTATGATCTCACACCCTCTTTCTGTTAATCTTTAAACTCACAGTTAACCGAACTCTCTTTTACAATACCTCTCATCACATATCCCACACTCATTTTTTTTGAACTCCTCACATTCAATCACTACAGGATTAACTTCTTGGGTTGGAAACACTGGTTAACGTGAATCCATAGAAGTTTCTTTGAAGTCCTAGCACACCGATCCCATGTTTTCCTATGAAGCATATGATGCTCAGGTGATTTTACTTGATCAGTTAAAGCTCAATGATGAAGTAGAAAACATTTAAAAGCACATTTCCAATTCAAGAAATCTGTTTGAGAATCTGGAAGTGGTTTGAACATTTAAGAACATGTTTTCTTATGATTGAAAGTTGTCCTTCTTTCAACCATAAAGGAGATGAAGATAAGAAATTATACCTTTTTTAGTACAGTTTTACATCTCACGAAGTCAAGCTTAAAGTCATAAAGATATGATCTTTGAAGCATCTCTTAACCTGCAAAAGTCTAAAAGTCTAGTCAAAGTAACTTTATTCACGGAAATTAAAATGACATAAAGCAGTAAAACAATTTAAAGTACGAGTTCTGATCAGAAATAATCAGAAGTCATCACCTTTACTCCCCCTGAAATTATGCATCAGAAAAATTATCAGTGTAAAATATAAACATTGACTCCCCATCAAATGTTGATTATCATATCTGACAGATACATAAAATTTCAGAAAAATATGTACTCCCCCTTGACGGTTGATTTCCTCATTGAAGTATTGGAGTACAATCTTTTATCAGCACAGGAGTAAGGTCTTTTGATCACTGAAGTACGAGTCCTAAACTGTTGTGTTTAGAAGTCAAACTTCGTTGAAGTACGAGTTCTAAGCTGATGTACTTAGAAGCCTTTGTTCTTCTACTCCCCCTTTACAGTAGGTGCCTGCAACATAGAATCAATTTTAGGCTTTGGTACCCACTGGTATTTGGGTCCATGAATGTTAGTTGCAGTTCTTGTGGGGGTAATAGAATAAGAACCATACCAGAAATGATCACTGGTTTTGTGAACGTGATCATGTGTACGACAATAAGAACAATAGTATTTCTTACCTGATAACCTGAGTAATTGATCTCTCGAGTAGACATGATCAGGTTTCCCTTTACGCACATTGTTCCTTTTGGAATTAGACGCATGTACACATGATTCACTTTCTTTCAGCTCATCTTCAACTTGTTTCTTCTTCCAGACCAGGTCCTCTACTTTGTATCTCCTTCTTCTTTGATGTGTACCTGAACCATCTATATTGCTATCATAGAAAAGGTTAGTTTTATGAATCTGATCAAAAGATTTAACTGACCTTTGTGAAGAGACAGATTTCTGATTTGAACTTGATACAGTCTTTTCGAACACTTTAATCATCGAAGCAAAGTTGTCTCTTTCTTTAACAAGCAGGTCAATCTTCTTCGTGAACCCAGACTTCGTTTCCTGCTCCTTCAGCACACTTTCAGATAGTTTAGATAACTTCTTAGTAAGTTTTTTGATCTCAGCCTCAAACATACTTCTCTCTTCTTCAAATCCCTTCTCAGCATTGTTTCTTTGGCCGAATATTTCTTTGAAGACGCCAACATTCTTTTGTTCAATGGCCCTCTTTTCTTTTGCAAACTTCTCTCTTTCAAGAATGATTACTTTCTGAAAATCAGAAACTTGCTGAGAAAGTTTTATGCATTTCAGCTCAACTTCTTTCTTCTCATCAGCACATTTTCTCAAAAAATCTGAGAATTTCTTTACAAATGCTTTCTTATCAATCTCAAAATCAGATCTTTCTTTGGCCATATTTTTCTCCAGATCAGATATCTTCTTTTGAAGATCAACATTTGCACTCTCCAAATCATTAACTTTCTCATTATTCTCAACAGAATCTATTTCTGGATTTGAGCTTCCAAGGCAGAAATCTTTTCTTTTAGTTCAGAGTTCTCAAATTCCAGAAACTTTACTCTTGAAGACAACTTTGGTCCTGTCTCAATCTTCTCAATATGTTCCCATAACAGTTTTCCTGTAGCCTTTTTACTGTCTAATATAAAAAAGATCTCTTTTGAAATCTCTTCTGACATTCCTTTCATTAGGAAAGATCGAGCTAATCTGTCAGCTTCATATCTTTTTCTTTGCTCGTCTGAGTACATATCAAGTGGTAATGGAAGCTCTTTTTCTTCTTTTTCTCCATTCTTCTTTATAACAGTAAAAACTTTCCTTGGAGTTGTCATACTCCCTTCCCTCAGAGATAGTCTAATAAGATCCCTTAATGCATGTCTATCAATGAAATCCAGGAACTGATTTTTCCATTTTTCATACTCTCCTCTGAAAAGTACTGGTGGATTCACATCCGTACTAATTGAAGGAGTTTCACTAGAATTAATTATGACAGATATAAGATAAGAACTTGAAAAATGACCGTTAGTCCAGATAAAATCAAACAATACTGAAAATCTTAGAATGAAATTCAGAAAATTTTGATCACGAATAGAACTTTGTCCCCCTACGCAGACTTAGCACGGTTACGTGAGAGGCCATGGCGCAAAGACCACAGCGCCAATGGTTACTAAGGGGGAGATTGTTAGGTCTAGTTTTATAGTAACCATTGTATTTATTCTGTGTGGCCTAAACAGTGTCTTGTTAGTTTATCTGTGTTGTTTAGGCCCGAGGTATTTAAGAGTTTTTGGGCTTTGGGTGTTGTAAGGATTCTCACGGATTATTCATATCAAGTTCTTCTTTGCGCTTCAATCTTTCTGTCTCTACTTTATCTCTCTAAGATTTAGAGATCTTGGATTTATCACATACCATTGTTTTCTGAGAGATGTTCAGACGAAGATGGTTCTGATGGTAGAAGTGTGTTTAGAGGCTTTGCTGAAACCCATGAGTTGGATTCAGCGTTAGGATGTATGATGTTTGGATCGTCATCAGTATTAGGATGATTTGTTTGCTGACGGTTTGAGAAGAAAGGTTCTGTTTCTTTGTAGTGAGAAAACATCCAAGCATTTAACTCTTCATTGTCAGCGATTGGTTTAGAGTTCACTGAGCTAGTTTCATCAAAAGTTACATGAATTGTTTCTTCCACAGATTGTCTTCTCTTGTTGAAAACTCTGTAGGCTTTGGTGATGAAGGAATATCCTAGAAATATTCCATCATCAGCTTTTGGGTCGAACTTTCCAAGCTGATCTTTGTTGTTTAGAATAAAGCACTGACAACCAAAGATATGAAGAAAGCTGATAGAAGGCTTTCTTCCATGAAAAAGTTCATAAGCTGTCTTTCCAAATCGCTTTACTATCAGCGATCTGTTTTGAGTAAAACATGCAGTATTTACAGCTTCAGCCCAAAATTGAGTAGGGAGATGAGAATCGCTTAGCATTGACCTAGCACCTTCAATGATCGTTCTGTTTCTTCTTTCAGCGACTCCGTTTTGCTCAGGTGTTCTTACTGAAGAGAAGTTGTGAGAGATTCCCTTGTTCTCAAAGAAAATGTTCAGAGAACTGTTTTTGAATTCAGTTCCATGATCACTTCTTATTGAAAGAACAGTGAGATTATTCAGCACTTCCATCTTCTTAACGAAGGATATTAGTTCTTCTGGAGTATCACTCTTGCAGCGAAGAAAGATAACCCAGGTGTAGCGAGAGTATTCATCTACAATGACAAGCGTATATTTTTTTCCAGCTATTGATTGGATGTTGACAGGGCCAAACAGATCTATATGTAAGAGTTGAAGAGGACTTGTCACTGAGGAAACTTGTTTAGACTTGAAACTAGCTTTTGTCTGTTTTTCTTTTTCACATGCTAAACAGAGAGATTCTTTAGCATATGAGTGCTGAGGAAGACCAGAAACCAGTTCCTTAGAAGAGAGAGAATTCAGGGTTTTGAAGTTTAGATGAGAGAGCCTTTTGTGCCATAGCCAGTTGACATCAGAAGAGGCTTTAGAGAGAAAACACACATTCTCAGTGGTAGTAGAGTCCATATCTATTACATATACATTTTCTTTACGATAACCACTGAGAGCAAGTTTTCCTTTCTCATTCACCACTGGACATGCTTTCTTAGAAAAACGAACTTCATAGTCTTTGTCACATAGCTGATTGATGCTTAGAAGATTATGCTTCAGTCCATCTACATAAGCGACTCTTCTGAAGGTAGTTGTCCCATTGCTGAGGACACCAAACCCTCGGGTATATCCTTTTCCATTTCCACCGAAGGTCACAGAGGGACCTTTCTCTTCCTTGTATTCAGTGATCAGGTCTTTTTGTCCAGTCATATGATGAGAACATCCACTATCGAGATACCAGATGCCCTTTGATCCCTGCACACATAAGGAAGATTAAGCTTTGTTTGGTACCCACTTTTCAATGGGTCCTTTGGGGTTAGTGGAGATGGAAGGTTCAGCAATCTTCACAGTAGATGAAGATTCAGCTTCAGTGGTAATCTTCACTTTGGTTAATTTCTTAACCTTAGTGTTATTCTTCACCTTGGTCAATTTTTTAGCTTTGATGACCTTCTCAGCCTTGGAGGCATTCATCTTCACTTTAGCTGATTTATCAGCTTTAGTGGCAGTTGGACATTTGCTTGCAATATGGTCAGTAAATCCACAGTGATAGCATTTTCTATATTTGAATGTGGTTTTAGGACCAGAAGAGAGAGGTTTTGAGAATTTAAGATGAGAGGGGCCAGGTCCAAGAATGCTTTTAGCATGAGATTTGGGAGGAATTTTGATATCTTCAGATCTCTTAGGCTTGAGATCAATCTTTAGCTTTAGAGGACAGAGATCAAAGATTTCTATCACAGATCTAGAAGATTGATTCGCTGAAGGTTTAGAGGGAACTTTCAACTTTGATTTCTTGGAAGCCTTCTGAGGACGAAGAATGGATTTTCCTTTATCTGCAGACTTAGAGCCTTTGGATTTTTCCTCAGGGATAGAATTAGAAGAAGAAGGATAAAACTGATTATAAGAAGTGTCATAGATAGAAGTGACAAATGTTCCAAACTTAAGCATGGAACAGTCTTCTTTAGGCTCATCCTGTGGTTTCCAAAAACCAAGACCGGTTTTATCACCGCCAGTAGTTTGAGCATTTATTATCTCAGTGATATTTGTTGAAGAATTGCACCATTTTTCAACAGTAGCCTTTTCTGCTTTTAGAGCAGCGATGGCTTGTTCGCGTTCTATGCTGATGATTTAATTTACAACAACTTGATCTTTCAAACTTTCATCTAAAAGAGTCAGTTCTCTGATCTTTTCATGGCATTTTTCCAGCTATTCATTTAAGTCATTGTTTTTGCTTTCAGCTAGAGATTTGCCGTTTAGAGCATGGTAAAGATCAATCGTCAGCACATCAACTGCGCGGCTTCTCTCTGATTCAGGTAGAGAGGGATTAGTAGAGATAGATACCTGAGATGATATATAGCTCATAGAAGTTTCAGTTGGTTCTTCCACTTCTTCTTTAATCTTAGCCATAAGGCAAAGATTAGTGACTTCTTCTTCATCAGAACTTGATTCTTCTGATTCATCCCAGTCATGTTCTTCAGCAATGAGACCTTTACCTTTTCGCTTATAGCTTTTAAGCTTTTGATATTTGTCTTTCAGCTTTAGGTATTTGTCATCGCTGGATCTTCTTGAGGTAGAAGGTTTGGAGACTTTCTTCGACCTGCACTCACTTGCAAAATGTCCAATCTTTTCACAGTTAAAGCAAGTAGCAGTAGCCTTATCAACAGGGGTTGATTTTGGCTTGTTAGTGAGAGAGAGAGGCTTATTTCTTCTGAAATTGCTCTTTCTTGCAAATATCTTAAAAGAGTTTGTCAAGAGTCCTAAGGATTCATCAAACTCTGAAAGATCAGTGTCTGATAGATCCTCAGTTTCATAATCTAACTCAGTGATAGTGAGAGTAGATCGCTGAGATGGAATTATCTCTGAAGAGACTAAAGCAACAGGAGTGCTTTTGGAGTCTTTAGAATCTTTTATAAGATTCTTCTTCAAGTGATTTGATTGCTCATAGTTAAGCAATATTCCATACAAGGTGCTGAGAGAAAGAGAGTTTAAGTCTTTTGTCAGCTTGAGACATTTTGAATAACTGTCCCAGCATTCAGGAAGACATTCCAAGAATTTTGTTAGGACCTCAGAATTAGAATAGGTCCTACCAACGGTTCTTAGATCAATGATTAAGCAGTTAAACAGCCGATGAACATCAGAGAGAGATTCACTCTTACCAGCGATAAAACTTTCATACTGTCTTACCAAGTTAATCTTTCGAGTCTCTTGGATTTCAGTGGTGCCTTCATATTAAACACATATGGTTTCCCACATTTCTTTAGAAGTTTTAAGATGCATGATGGAATGGAAAACTTCAT
The DNA here is from genome assembly GCA_954870635.1 of Arctium minus. Taxonomy (NCBI): domain Eukaryota; kingdom Viridiplantae; phylum Streptophyta; class Magnoliopsida; order Asterales; family Asteraceae; genus Arctium; species Arctium minus. The sequence continues at coordinate 9,974,961 of OX941093.1, read as the reverse complement.
CAGGCAGAGCCATAGAGATAATGGTCTTTGTCCTTGCATCAACACCAACCTTCTTTTTGTCCTCATCACTCCATTGTCTAATATCCTTAGCAATATAGCGTTCAAGAATAAATGGAGTGGTGGCAGTAGATGGAACGGCAGCTATGATTTGGACAGGTTCATATGGCCCGTTTGCTACGTACTCAGTTATAGTGGGATTTGCACCTTCAAGAAATAGCATCATTCGATTTTTCCACAGAGAGAAATTATCTCTGCTAAATCAAGGAGGTTTGGAAAGTGAACCATTATCATAGTAGTTTGTGTTTGTGTTAAGTGCCATGTTAGAATAGCAAGGAAGAGAATAAAGCAAGATCTTGTTTATCAGATTAAACAGTCTGCTCTGATACCACTTGTTGGTCCCGGAGGTGCTTAACAAGTTTGTAGAAGGGGGGTTGAATACAAACACAGAATTTAAAGTTTAATAAATTATTTATTGATAAATCAAATACAATTTACAAGTTTGTTGCGGAATAAGATTAAGACAGACTCAATCTAAACAAACTTAAGAAACACTATGATGGTTGCACAAGAATATAGAGAATGGGGGATTAGAGAGTATAGAAAACAAGGGTTTCTATGAAGGTTCAAGAATAGAGTACACGCTCAGATAGAGAGGTGAACATTCTATTTATACCCTATGCATTAAATGCATGGCAGGGCATTTTACACGTGTCCTTCATTGATTTACTGAGAGAGTTTGACTTTGGGAGACATGCTTTCGGCGGTATCATGAACAGTGTAGTTGACAGAGTTTTTGTACGAATTGTGGCAGAGGTATGTCCGTTCTGACACATCATACTGGTTGTGCAAGGTAAGACAAAAGAAGACTTGAGGTATAAGCTTCATGATCGTTTGATCGCTGAATATCTCTTCCTTCAGAGATACAAAGAAGTTCAGCTATCGCTGAAGCTTTTCCTCAGGTACCTTCGCGTATAAGTAGAGTCGTCTTTGCTTCACTAATATCCGCATCAGGTCACTAATAGACTTGTCTTTGTTCAGCAGCTTTGTCTTCGATTCAGCTATAAACATCTGTTGACGCGAGACTTGTCTTTAGGGATTACGTTACTGTTTACATCAGAAACTATCAGGGATAACTGAACAGACTCAGTCTGATCACTGATAGTGAAACACTAATACATATAAATGCTTACAAGAAAAACTATCTGCGATAACTGAACAGACTCAGTCTGATCGCTGATGGTGAAACACTAATACATATTAAACGTAATTTTCACTAAGTATAAAAGAGGGTCGTTATCAAATCACTGAGAGAGTTTGGATCTACAATAACCCCCAGGGTTCTCTGACTCTAAACATCTACACTTTGTATATAAGTTGGATAAGGCTCTCTATGGGTTAAAACAACCCCTCGTGCTTGGTATGATACTCTTTCATCTTTCCTTTATCTCTGAAAAGTTTGAACGTGGTAAAATTGATAACACTCTATTTTTCAGAAAAATAAAGGTCATATCATTCTTGTTCAAATATATGTTGATGACAATATGATTGGTTCTAGTAACCTATCTTTGTATACTCGATTCGCTGAATGAATAAAAAAATATAAAATGAGTATGATGGGTGAGCTAACTTACTTCCTTGGACTTCAAATCAAGCAATCTGATAAAGGCACATTTATTTATCAGGGTAAGTATGTTAAAGATATGCTGAAAAAGTTTTATCTTACTCAAACTTTAGCGATGAAAACTCCTATGGCACCACCGCTGAAATTAAATAAGGATCCCTCTAGAAAATCTATTAATGTCACTGCCTATAGAGGTCTGATAGGCTCTCTTCTGTATCTTACAGCGAGCCGACCTGATATCATGTATTCTGCTTGTCTTTGTGCACGATATCAATCAGAACCCAAGGGATCCTATCTGATCACTGTAAAACGAATTTTCAGATACCTGAAAGGAACTCCTAACCTAGGTCTTTGGTATCCCAAAGACTCAGGGTTCGATCTAACTGCCTATTCAGATAGTGATTTTGCAGGTTGCAAACTGGATAGAAAAAGCACCACAGGAGGTTGTCAGCTCCTAGGTGGAAAGCTGGTATGTTGGACAAGTAAAAAAGCAAAACTCAGTGTTCACTTCCACAGTTGAACCTGAATATGTAGTCGCTGGAAGTTTTTGTGCTCAGGTCTTATGGATGAGAAATCAGCTATTAGACTATGACCTTCAGCTATCAAAGATCCCCATCTATTGCGACACCACTAGTGCCATCGCTATAGCAAACAATAAAGTGTTACACTCAAAGACCAAACACATTGAAATTAGATATCATTTTATCAGAGATCATGTGATGAATGGAGATATAGAACTTCATTTCATTCCTACTGACTATCAGCTAGCTGATCTCTTTACCAAACCTCTTGATGAGACAAGATTCAACTTTCTCATCAGCGAGTTGGAATGTTGAATCTTGAGGATTAGTTCTTCAGCGTTCATGCATTATGTCAATAATAAAATTCTATCATATTCATCCCTTACTCTCTAACTAAAATCTCTCTGATATTCAGGTATGTTTTTCTACCCTCTCCTCACTGAATCTTATTCAGCGAGACGTTTTCAAAATTCCCAAAACTTAATCACTGACTTTCTTCAAATGATTAAAAGCTTTTTGAAAATAAAATTCATCACTGATTTTCTTATCATTGATTCTTCTAAATAAAATTTATCATTGATTTTCTATCATCTATACTTTTAAAAATGAAAAGACATTTTTTTGTGACGTCATGTGTAACGATAATCCATGGCACGCCTTTTTCTGACACATTCGTCCATTCCACTTCCTGTCCAATCAACTTCATGGGACGTGTCCGTGTCATGATGAGTAACTTTTCCCGCTCATCATTCCCTTTCTATCTCCTTACTCTCTCATATATAAACCTCTCACATTCATAATTTACCTTTTACGCGCTCATTTCTCTCAAAAGGCAAAAACTACTATCGACAATCAAAGCTTTCTAAGAACTTAATAACTCATCTTCAAACCTTCAATCGAACAGGTTCTTTTCTTCTCTAAATTCTTCCTAAAAACCTTCTTTTGATCTTAAAAACTTGTTTTTCTACAATCAAAAACTGTTTTTCCTCTCAAAATCATTTCTCCCATGATTTTTTTTTTCAAAAACCTTGTGGTTTTTAAGGTTTAAACTTGTTTTTAGGTTGTTCATGTTTCCTTCTTAAAAAGGAAACTGATCAAATTCTTATTGCTTCTTTTTCTAAATCAAAAAAATATTGGAAACCTTCTTTTGGAAGTTTCTTTCTCTAAAAGGAAACTGGTAAACATTCCATATGGTTCACTCCAGCTGGACATTGTTGATCAAGGCTCCAAGGACGCTAATGAAGGAAATGACGATGACGATGATGATGATGATGATGATAAAGCTTCATTATGGTTCACTACAGCTACCATCAGTGTCCCTGCGCTCAAAGGCGTCATGTTCATGGAAGCAGGGGCGAGAAATGAGAAATCTTCACAACCATCAGCCCAAGGCAAGCAAAGGGGGATTGTTGTCGATGGTAACCTGAAGATCATCTCTACTTCTGAGGGGGAGTAACCTTCTCGGGTATGCCACTCCATTATTCCTTTCTCATTCTTTTCTCACCTCAAACCCCTCTATCACTTCTAAGCCTTTATATTTCTCTTTCCAAAATAAAAGCTAACCTGCTTTTTGATCAGCTAGTTCTCTCCCTTGCTTGAGAGATAATCTAATCAAATAATCCCAGCGACCCCAACTGAAGACTTAGCATTAATCCCAGTCTCTGTTCGAGAGACCGATGAGCAAGAATAAGAAGAAGAAACATTGAGCCATCCCATACAGACCTTCTCGACTTCTCAAAAGGTCAGAGGATGACATTGTTCAGAAGCGGTCAACAATCCTTCTTCAGCTAGAAAGTCAATGGTTGAAGATCATTATTGTTTACAAGATTTAATTGGGAAAGTCATGTCAAGTAAAGTCAACAAAGTCAAAGTCTGTTTAGTCAAATATGAGTTTACTTAGCTTTTAAGCTTGTGATTTAGTCCTTGGTATAAATACCTATGGCCTTGTATTAGTTCAATATATGCTTTAACATTGTCAGATATATGATTGGAACTTTCTCTCTCTATAATCTATCTCTAGAACTTCATATTGTCAATATCTTGATTGTTAGATTGCTTGAATTCATTGGGAATACAATTTCAATTGGTATCAGAGCAAACCAAACAAATTCAGAAGGATCAGATTAAGCAGATTCGATCAGATTTGATTTGTTCTCTTGTTTTTGCACAATTAAATCAAGAAATTGATTTGTTTGTGTACGTTTTGTTCATAGGATCGAGTTTTGTTCAGATCACATAGACTAATTCGTACTTTAGATTGGTCAATTTGATCAAATTGTTAGGTTCGTGAATAGTGAAGTCGAACACTGTAAATTGATCAAAACACTGTAATTTTCGGTTTCTTTAGAAAATTCAGTATTATAATCTTGATCAGGTTGTTATCGTGGACAAATTGTGTGTTTTGCAGAATCAGAAATCAAGTTTTACTTGATTTTTGATCGAACAGGTGAAGAACTCGCAAAGGAAACCCAAGAACGCGGTAGATCCATAAAACGCGCAAGTTCTTCCCAAGAACACGCAGATTTCGTGAAACACGCACGTTCATCGCTAGAACGCGCAAGTTGAAGATTCGGTCTAAAACGCGCTAGTCGAAGTTAGCAAGTTTCTATAATGCGCTAGTCGAAGTTAGCGAGTTTATAAAACGCGCTAGTCGAAGTTAGCGAGTTTCTATAACACGCAAGTCGAAGTCAGCGAGTTCCGTAAATCTGCGAGTTTGCTTGCGAGTTTGTTAAAACGCGCAAGTACTCATCTGCGAGTTTCAGCTGGGAGTTTGTCTGGGAGTTTGTTTGCGAGTTTGTTAAAACGCGCGAGTAAGCATCTGCGAGTTTCCCAAACGCGCACGGTTCAGCTAGCGAGTTTCTTCGAAACAGTATTCTGCGAGTTTCCTCGGTCTGCGAGTTTTCTCGAAACAGTGTTGTGCGAGTTTTAGCGGTCTGCGAGTTTCATTGTCATACGAGTTTGAGCAAAACGCGCTACTAATGGCCTACGAGTTCTAGAAACGCGCACGTTACCACTTGCGAGTTTTGTGAACGTACAGTGATCTGCGAGTTTCAAGAGATAGAAAATTTCTGAATTTTCTTTAAGTGGTGATCCAAGTTTGACTTTTTAGTCAACATTTCTGATTTGTTTGGGAATGATCATTTTATTCAAGCATTTCTTTCTAGAGAAACATATTTTGATAGTGGTCTTAATTTTTCTGATTTTTGACGATCATTTTTTTAAGCTAACATTCTGACAAGATGCCTGTTACAGACGAGAGAGGAAACACTGTTTTATCTGCTAGAGATATGGCTGTTTTGTACATGCCGGAAATACCAAAGATGGAAGCTGAATTAGACAAGCTGAAAAATCAGAATTCAAAGCTTCAAAAGCAGATTCAGGAGTTGAAATTAAATTTGTCAAATTCTGATAAAACTCCTGTTTGTGCAAAATGTGCTAATGATTTTCAATCTGATTTTGCAGGTATCATCAGAGCAAGTGAGAATGAAATTGAAATAAAAGAAAAAATCATAGGGGTAAAAGGGAAAATAATTTTACAAAAAGAGAGAAAGATAAGCAATCTTCAAAGCCAACTGAAGACGACTGAACAAAAATCATTTGAGCTAAAAGATGAATCAGTCAAGCTTCAAAACAAGTTGAAGGCTTTTGAAGATCAGATATCTGCTTTGGAAAAGAAGAATGCTGAATTGAAAACAAGTCTCCAAGCAGAAAAAGAAAAATCAAGTGTGAAGACATCTTCTACTCAACAGATGTCTGAACTTTCTAAGAAAACTTTGCAAGAGAAAAAGGATCTTGAGCTGAGATGCATTAAACTTTCCAAGCAAGTGTCTGATTTTGAAAAGATAATCATTACTGAAAGAGACACATTTGCTAAGGAAAGAAAAGTTCTTGAAGATAAAACACTGAATTTCCCAAGCAAATTTCTACTTTACAAGACTTGCTAGAAAAGGAAAGAAATATTTTCAAAGAAAAGAAGCAGTCTTTTGAGCAAGAAAAGAAATTATTTGAAAAGAAAAATGCTGGGATTTTCAAAGATATTTCTGAGAAAAATAAGAACTTGGAAACAGATTTTGAACAAGAACGTTCATATTTTGAATCTGAAATATCTAAGATCACATCCAAATTATCTGTTCTATCATCAGATATTTTAAAAGAAAAGATGGCCAAATCTGATTTGAAACAAAATTTTGACACACTTTCAGATGAAAGAAACATTTTAACTAAAAAGTTAAAAGACTTAGAAGCTGCAAACATTGAATTGTCAGATAAAGTAACAGCTGATGTGATTAGCCAATCACCTGTTGATAACTCAACAGAATCAGTCTGTTCTTTCAAAACAGCTTCAAGTTCTATTCATAATCAAAATGTTTTAAAAAAGAACAGTGTCAAACCTAAAATTGTCAAATCAAGTTAGATCAGACCATCTAATCTATTCTATGACAAATCTGTTGATGGTTCAGCGAGCTTCTATGTTAAATCTCTTGGAAAGCAATCTAAGAAAAATCAGATGGTCTAGCGAGTGAAGGATTCTTCGGAAGAAAAGAAGAATGACAGATCATTCAAATCCACAACCAATGCCAAGAAGAACAGTACGCATAAAGGTAAATCTTTTGATAATCCTGATATATATTACTCGACTAATCATTTGATCAGGATTGCACAGAAGAAAATATGTTGTTCTTACTGTGGAGAGAATGATTTCATCCAACAAGAATTTGATCATAACTGGTACGGATCTTACAGAATTACTTCTCAAATTTCGGATTTTAAAAGATATAAATCTAATGAGAGGTGGATTTCTAAATCTAACATACCAGGACCCAAATACCAGTGGGTACCAAAGCCTGTTAAATCTGTTTCGCAGGTACCACAGGTATAGGGGGAGCAAGATGATTGACTTCTGATCATGTACAGATCAGGACTCGTATTTCAAGGTATAAAATTTTGACTTCTGAGTAAATCAACTCAGGACTCGGACTTCAATGTCAAAGACAATGGCTTTTGAACACAACAGTTCAAAACCCGAACTTTAATGTAAAGATTGTGGCTTCTGATCACATGACAGACCAGGACCCGTTCTTCAATGTTTAGACATGGATATTTTGCAAATATCCAGGGGGAGCTTAATAGACCTAAATCATTCTATACTGATTTGAGGGGGAGCTTAAAGGTAAATATCTTGTGATCTAGATCTCTGATTGTATGAAAGACGAAAAATTTCAAGCATGAAAAACATTTTTCTTAAATGTTCAAACCACTTCTCTATTCTCAAAAGATTTCATGAATTAAGAAGTCTGATTTTAAATGTTTTTCATTATTGAGCTTCAATGTTTAACTTACCGTGTGTTTCCAAAGATTAATACTTGTGTATTATCTTTTCATATACTGTCAAGTATTCATACACACCGGTTCAGTACTTCATTTGAATCAGTTATTACCATGTCTCTAAAATGAAACAACTTTTCGATGGTAATACTCCCGTTTGATTTCACTGTCAGATTCTCAAAACAATTATCTTGATTTCATTTCATTCATTCAATACTTTGTTTTGAGAAATCTTCAAAGTTCAATTGCTCAAATCTCATGAGCATACATTTTTTTTGACAATGATATCATACATTTTATGCTTAACTGTTCAGTTAAACTGTTGAACAACCATTCTTTTTAGGACAAAATTACATGGGATTCGTATGAGAACTTAAACAGAACTTCCATGGATTCACGTAAACCACTGTTTCCTACCCCAGAAGTTATCCTAGAGTGATTGAGGGGTGAGGGGTAATAAATCAAAGAGTGGGGGAGATAACTCATCCGGTTGAGTTTTTCTCATTGAGCTGAGGTAAAATGTAAATGATAGTTTGGTTAGAAGTGAGCTAAATGTTAAAAAAGAAAGAGGGTGTGAGAACAGAGTTAAAAGAATATCAAAACTCTGCACCAACAACTTTCTGAGTCGGGCAGCCACATCTTCTGATTGGTTCACATTCTTTGGTGACCATTATTGAAAAAGGCAGTGAGCCCATGCCAACTCTTGCATTAACCCCACCAACCACTCGTTTCTTTCTTAACAAAGAAATGTTTCATTTTCTTTGGGGACGCAGCATATCTGCTATCTAGTCTTCACTCGGAAGATTTAGATATTGAAAAAGAAGGAAGTTTGCCCCACCTTCGCACCTCTTTCATGCACATTGAGTCCGTGTAATATCTGTTGTTGTCTCAACAGTTTACATAATTTGAGCTTTATGAAACACAATCATTGTGCTAAATTCTTTCATACACAAGCATGAGCACATAGAAAATTTGTTTTTCTGTCAGAACATTCATAGATAAACCTTGTGTTTTTTCAATGATTGAATGGAAGTCCTGGGGAGTCATCATCAAACCAACCCTTAAATTGTACATTCGTTGTACACAGTAACTCCGTGTTACTAACAGGCATTTCTAACTGTTTCATTTGTTGAATCAGGGTTACAACGTTCATTATATCTTAATTTGAAAAGATTCGGGTATATACAGTTTATGATTCAGTTCAGATCAAAAGGAGGAGAATGTATCTCAAAGGGGGGGAGAATATTTGAAAAAGGGGAAGATTCAAAGAAGATGCTGAAATTGAGAAAGTTTTGATGATTATGATGTTCACAATCATCAAAAAGGGGGAGAAATCTACAGAGTTCAATTTCAAATCAACTTCAAAGTTAAGTTTTGAGAAATCTACAGAGTTCAATTTCAAATCAACTTCAAAGTTAAGTTCTGAAGAATGTTCAATGTCAAGACTTGTGATGAATTTTCTGAAACGTTCAAATCAGATGAAAAGAAATCATTCTCAAAGATTTCTGAAGACAAGTCAAAGTTAAGATGATTTTAATGAAGATGGTCAAGAGATCAAAGAGATGAAGATAAAAAGTTCAAAGATCCCTCGAAGTTTCAAGTTTCAAAGATTTCAAAAGATTCCTGAAGATTTCAAAGTTTTGTTCAAGACTTGTTGACTCTCCAAAAATGCAATGTGAAAGACTTTTCAAGCTTATCTGAAGATTCTTCAAAGATTTAAAGATTAAAGATTGTTAGAGCTTCAAAGTTTTAAAGATTTCAGAGATAAAAGTTGAAGAATAAAGCGCTGAAGACTTATGTCAATTTTTTATTAAATCTTGAATACAAAGGGGGAGAAATGTTAGTGTATTATTGTATACAAGATTTAATTGGGAAAGTCATGTCAAGTAAAGTCAACAAAGTCAAAGTCTGTTTAGTCAAATATGAGTTTACTTAGCTTTTAAGCTTGTGATTTAGTCCTTGGTATAAATACCTATGGCCTTGTATTAGTTCAATATATGCTTTAACATTGTCAGATATATGATTGGAACTTTCTCTCTCTATACTCTCTCTCTAGAACTTCATATTGTCAATATCTTGATTGTTAGATTGCTTGAATTCATTGGGAATACAATTTCAATCCCTCCTCAAATCACCTCTAAAGATCTTGACTTCTTGACCCCAGAGGAAAGTGAAGAATCCATCAGGGCCGAGAAACTATACGCTGCATGCCGAAAGGACGCCACCCTGGCCCTTAAGGTACAATCAAATCTGGTTCGTGATGAGAAACTGAAAAAGAATCTGGTCAAAGTCCAAGAAGCCTTGCTAAAGGAAATAAAGAAGGAGAACCAAAGAGCAAAAGAGACCAATAACAGTGATCTTGCTTGGTGCAAAAAGAAGCTTGATCACAGGTTGACCCACACAAAATCTCAGTTGTGACAAACTCAGGGAAGAGTAAGAGAAATCCACTGATGGTGACGATGGAGATCTTCATAGAAGATGGCAGCTCTAAAACGATGTATTCGTCAAAGCTAGAATACTTCAGGTTCTATGAATGGTTGGAGTTTAGGGAAGCACTGAAGAAGTCTAAATCGAAGCATAAGGGCCATGTTGATTCGCTGCTCGAGCTCCTCATCAACAAGGACACTGCCAAGATAAATGTGCCCTCTTCTCTACCACAGAAGCCAAGATGTTGATCCAAATCTCTCAGTGATTTGATAATGACCCGCTGTTATACTTAGTGAAAATTACGTTTAACATCTGTATGTATAAGTATTTCACAATCAGCGATCAAATACTGAGTGTGTTCAGTATCGCTAATAATATCTCTTGTAAATTGTTAGACGTAATCCCTGAAGATAAGTTTCGCGACAAAAGATGTTCACTACTGAATCGAAGACAAAGTTGTTGAACAAAGGACAAGTCTACTCATGATCTGATGTGGATATTAGTGAAACCAAGACAAGTCAACATACACGCGAAGAAAGCTGAGGAAAAACTTCAGCGATTGCTGAACTTCCTTCTATCTCTGTGAAGGAAGAGATATTCAGCGATCGAAGATCACTTAGCTTATATCTCAATTCTCTTTTGTATTACCTTTGCACACATAGTACAAATGCCAGAAGAGACATACCTCTACGACAGATCATACAACAACTCTAATATATACACTGTTCATCATACGGCCAAAAGCATGTCTCTAAAAGTCAGACGCATGGAACCAACCATCGAAGGACACATGTAAAGTTCCCTGCCATGCATTTAATGCATGGGGTATAAATAGAAAGATCAAAACTCTATCTAAGTGTTGCCTTCTATCTTTCTAAAACATATAGAAACCCTTTCTTTCTATATTCTCTTAATCTCTATTCTCTATTTCTTGTGCAACAGTCTATGAGTTTCTTAAGTTTATTTAGATTAGATTTTACTTAGTCTTATTCCGCAACAAACTTGTAAATTGTATTTTGATTTATCAATAAACAATTTATTAAACCTTTAAAATTTGTGTTTGTATTCAACCCCCGCCCTTCTACAAACTTGTTAAGTACCTACGGAACCAACAAGTGGTATCAAAGCGGATTGTTTAATCTCATAAACAAGATCTTTCTTTATTCTCTTCCTTTCTATTCCAAATATGGCACTCAACACAAACACTAACTACTATGATAATGGTTCTCTCTCAAAACCTCCACAATTTAGCAGAGATAACTTTGATCTCTAGAAAAATCGAATGATGCTATTTCTAGAAAGTGTAGACCCCACTATACCTGAATATGTATCAAATGGCCCTTATGAACCCTTCACAATCATAGCTGCAGTTCCTGCTTCTGCCACCACTCCTGTTGTTTCTGAAAGATATGCTATTAAGGAAATTAGACAATGGAGTGATGAAGATAAAAAGAAAGTAGGTTTAGATATTCAGGCAAAAACCATTATCTCTATGTCTCTGCCTGATGAAGCCTTCCATTCCATCATGCATATACTGCTAAAGAAATGTGGGACACTATATGTGTTCAATATGAATGTACCACTGAAATCCAAGAAACCAGAAATATTAATTTGGTAAGACAATATGAAAGTTTTATCTGTGGTATGAATGAATCCCTATCTGATGTTCACCAGAGATTTAACTGTATAATCATTGATCTAAAGACTGTTGGCATGACCTATTCTAACTCTAAGGTCTTAACTAAATTCTTGGAATGTCTTCTGAAATCTAGGACAGTTATTCAATTTGTCTTAAGCTGACAAAAGACTTAAATTCTCTCTCTCTTCGCACCTTATATGGAATATTTCTCAACTATGAGCAATCAAATCTTCTGAAGAAGAATCTTGTAAAAGATTCTAAAGAATCCAAAAGCACTCCTGTAGCTTTAGTCTCTTCAGAGATTATTCCATCTCAGCGATCTACTCTCACTATCACTGAGTTAGATTTTGGCTCAGAGGAGTTATCTTACGCTGATCTTTCAGAGTTTGATGAATCCTTAGCACTCTTGACAAACTCCTTCAAAAGATTTGCACGAATGAGCAATTTCAGAAGAAATAAGTCTCTCTATATATCTGACAAGCCAAAATCAACCCCTGTTGATAAGGCTACTGCTATTTGCTTTAACTGTGAAAAAGTTGGACATTTTGCAAGTGAATGCATGTCAAAGAAAGTTTTCAAACCTTCTCCTTCCAGGAAAACCAGCGATAACAAATACCTTAAGCTGAAAGAAAAGTATCAAAAACTGAAAAACTTTAAGCAAAAAGGTAAGAGTCTTATCGCTGAAAAGCATGACTGGGCTGAATCAGAAGAATCGAGTTCTGATGAAGAAGAAGTTGCTAATATATGTCTTATGGCTGAGATTAAAGAAGAAGTGGAAGAACCAAAAGGAACTTCCATGAGTTATATCACCTCTCAGGTATCAATCTCTACTAATCCCTCTCTTTCTGAAGTTGAGAGAAGTCACGCAGTATATGTGCTGACAATAGACTTGTATAATGCACTAAATGGCAAAACTCTAGCTGAACACAAGAATATTGTTCTAACTGAACAGTTAGAGAAATGTCATGAAAAGATCAAAGAACTAACTCTTCTAGAGGAAAGTTTAAAAGACCAGGTCATTGTCAATGAAATTATCAGCATTGAACGCAAACAAGCCATCGCTGCTTTAAAAGCAGAAAAGGCAACAGTTGAGAGATGGTGTAAATCTTCAAACAAGATCACTGAAATTATCAGGGCTCAAATCCCTGTTAATGACAAAACTGGTCTCAGCTATCATCTTGAAAAAGATTAACCTAACAGAGTCTGTTTCATGCTTAAGTTTGGAATGTTTGTCTCTTCTATCCCTGACACTTCCTCTACTCAGTGCTCTTTGTCTTCCAGTCCCATTCTTGAGGACTTATCAAAGAGCCCCAAGCTCGCTGATAAAGGGATATCCATTTCCCATCATCCTTAGAAGGCTACCAAGAAAGCAAAACTGAAAGTCTCTTTCAAACCTTCAGTAAATCAATCTTCCAACTCTGGAACAAAAATCACTGATATTTCTCATAGATCAACTCCACAGTTGAAAATTGATATTAAGCCTAAGAAATCCGAAAAACTGAAAGATCCTCCAAAATCTTATGCCAATGGCATTCTTGGAGCTTGCCCAACTTATCTCAAAATCTCTAACTCAACTGCTCATGGTCTTAAGGCTACTTTCGTCTATAGAAAGTGTTATCACTGTGGACTTACTGACCATATTGCTAGTAAATGTCCTACTGCCACAAAAGCTGAAAAGAAAGCTAAAGTGGAGATGATTGCCTTCAACTCTAAGAAGGTCACCAAAGTTGAGAAACCTGCTAATGTGAAAAATGCCACTAAGGTTAATCAATTAACCAAAGTGAAGGTTACCACTGAAGTTGAATCTTCAAATGCCGAGAAGACTGTTGAACCTTCCATCTCCACTAACACTGTTGGACCCATTGAAAAGTGGGTACCAATCAAAACTTAATCTTCCTTATGTTTGCAGGGATCGAAGGGTATCTGGTATTTAGATAGTGGATGCTCTCGACACATGACTGGACAAAAAGACCTGCTGACTGAATACAAGGAAGAGAAAGGTCCCTCAGTGACCTTTGGTGGAAATGGAAAAGGCTATACCAGAGGGTTTGGTGTACTCAACAATGGGACAACTACCTTCCGAAGAGTCGCTTACGTAGATGGACTGAAGCAAAATCTTCTCAGCATCAGTCAGTTGTGTGACAAAGACTATGTGGTTCACTTTTGTAAGAAAGCACGTTTAGTGATGAATGAAAAAGAGGAGCTCACTCTTAGTGGTTATCGTATGGAAAATGTCTATGTAATAGACATGGACTCTACTACCACTGAAAACATTTGTTTTCTCTCTAAAGCCTCTTCAGATATCAACTGGTTATGGCACAAAAGGATATTTCATCTCAACTTCAAAACACTGAATTCTCTCTCATCAAAAGAACTAGTCTCCGGTCTTCCTCAACACTCATATGCCAAGAAATCTCTTTGTTCAGCATGTAAGAAGGGAAAGCAGACTAAAGCTAGTTTCAAATCAAAACAAGTTTCCTCAATGACAAGTCCTCTTCAACTCTTGCATATGGATTTATTTGGCCTTGTCAATATCCAATCCATAGATGGAAAGAAATACACACTTGTCATTGTAGATGAATATTCTCGCTACACCTGAGTAATCTTTCTTCGCTGTAAAAGTGACACTCTAGAAGAACTGATATCTTTTGTTAGAAAGATGGAAGCACTGAATAATCTAAATGTTTGCTCAATAAGAAGTGATCATGGAACTGAATTCAAAAAATATTTCTCTGAACAATATCTTTGAGAGCAAAGGAATCTCTCACAATTTCTCTTCAGTAAGAACTCCTCAGCAAAACGGTGTCACTGAAAGAAGAAACTGAACGATCATTGAAGCTGCAAGATCAATGCTCTGCGATTCTCATCTTCCAACTCAGCTTTGGGCAAAAGTTGTCAACACTGCTTGCTTTACTCAAAACAGGTCTCTGATAGTAAAACATTTCAGCAAAACAGCCTATGAACTCTTTCATGGAAGAAAACCTTCTATCAGTTTTCTTCACATCTTCGGTTATCAGTATTTCATCTGAAACAACAAAGATGCACTTGGAAAGTTCGACCCAAAAGTTGATGATGGAATCTTTCTTGGTTACTCCTCAATTTCCAAAGCCTACAGAGTCTTCAACAAAAGAAGACAAACAGTAGAATAAACAATTCATGTCACCTTTGACGAATCCTGATCAGCGAACTCTAAACCTATCGCTGACAACGATGAATTGAATGCTTGGATGTTCTCTCATTACATGGAAACATAACCTCTCTTCAACTCTCATCATCATACAAATTCTCCAAATGTTGATGAAGATCCAAATATCATACCTTCTAACGCTGAATCCACCTCTTGGGTTTCAGTTGTTCCACTTAACACACTTCCTCCATCAGATCTTTCCTTGTCTGAAAATCTCTCAGTAAATAATGGTCTATCTGACACTCAATATCTGATAGCTGAAGAATCTCAAGTTTCTTCATTAGAAAACATTCCTATTGATGATCCAACTCATGAGGTAAGCGATCATGCCCCAGCTCAGCGATGGACCAGAGATCACCCCATAGATCAAATTCTTGGTGATCATGATGCATGTATTCAAACACGACAAAGTTCAGGTAACATCCATCTCTTTGTTAATTTTCTTTCTCTAACAGAACCTAAGAAGACTGATGATGCCCTCAGAGATCAAATTGCGTCAGCGCCATGCAAGAAGTGCTGACTGAGTTTGCTAGAAACCAAGTTTGGAATCTCGTTCCCCGGCCATCTGATAAATCTATTATAGGCACTAAATGGGTGTTTAGAAACAAATTAGATGAACATAGGACTGTAACCCGCAACAAATCTAGACTAGTTGCTCAGGGATACAGACAAGAGGAAGGCATAGACTATGATGAAACATTTGCCCCTGTGGCTAGGCTCGAAGCAATTCGATTATTCTTAGCCTATGCAATTTACAAAGACTTCAAAGTATATCAGATAGATGTCAAATCAGCATTCCTAAATGGAAAGTTGAATGAAGAAGTCTATGTTGAACAGCCCCCAGGGTTCTATGACCCTAAGCATCCAAATTATGTATATAAATAGGATAAGGCTCTCTATGGGTTAAAACAAGCTCCTCGTGATTGGTATGACACCCTCTCTTCGTTTCTTATCTTTAAAAAATTTGAGTGTGGTAAAATTGATAACACCTTATTTTTCAGAAAGATAAAAGGTCATATTATTCTTGTACAAATATATGTTGATGACATTATATTTGGTTCTACTAACCTATCTCTGTGTACTCGTTTCGCTGAAAGAATGAAGAAAGAATATAAAATGAGTATGATGGGTGAACTAACTTACTTCTTTGGACTTCAGATCAAGCAATCTGACAGAGGTACATTTATTAATCAGAGTAAGTATGTTAAAGATATGTTGAAAAAGTTTGATCTTACTCAAACACCAACGATGAAAACTCTTATGGCACCTCCCCTGACATTAAACAAGGATCCATCTGGAAAACCAGTTAATGTCACTGCCTACAGAGGAATGATAGGCTCCCTGCTGTATCTAAAAGCACGTCGACCTGATATCATGTATTCTACATGTCTTTGTGCTCGCTATCAATCAGAACCCAAGGAATCCCATCTGATCGCTGTCAAGAGAATTTTCAGATATCTTAAGGGAACTCCTAACCTCGGTCTTTGGTATCCCAAATATTTAGGGTTCGATCTAACTGGCTATTTAGATAGTGATTTTCCAGGTTGCAAACTTGATAGAAAAAGCACCACTGGCGGATGTTAACTCCTAGGTGGAAAGCTAGTAAGTTGGACAAGCAAAGCAAAATTCAGTATCCACTTCCACAGCTGAAGTTGAGTATGTAGCAACTGGAAGTTGTTGCACTCAAGTCTTATGGATGAGAAATCAACTATTAGACTATGACCTTCAGCTATCCAAGATTCCAATCTATTGCGACAGCACAAGTGCCATCGCTATAGCAAACAATCCTGTACTACACTCAAAGATAAAGCACGTAGAGATCGTATATCATTTTATCAGATATCATGTAATGAATGGTGATATAGAACTCCACTTTATCCCTACTTACTATCAGTTCGATGATCTTTTTACAAAACCTCTGGATGAGACAAGATTCAACTTTCTCATCAGTGAGCTTGGAATGTTGAATCTTGAAGATTAGTTCTTCAGCTTTCATGCATCATGTCAGTTATAAAAGGTTCTACCTAATTCTCATAATCTCTAATTACATATCTCTGACACATGTATGTTCTCTCATTCTATCTTACTGAAGCCTATTCAGTAAGACGTTTTCATAAACCAAAACTGTAATCACTGAATTTCTTTAAGTGGTTAAAAGCTTTTTTGAAAAACAAACTTTATCACTAATATTTCTCATCAGTAATCCTTTTAAAAAAAAGAAAGCATATCTCTGAATTTTTTCAGTGATACTTTCTAAAACGAAACGTTTCTTTCTCTCTCCTATGACGTCATTTGAATAGATAATCCATGGCACGACTTTCTCTGACACGTTCGTCCATTGCACTTCTTGTCCAATCAACTTCGTAGGACGTGTCCGTGTCATGATGACCACCTTTTCCCGCTCCAAATTATTTCTCTCTCCTCATATAAAAGGAATGCCATTTACAGTTTTGCCTTTTACGCTCTCTAAAAACTTAAAAGGAAAGTAACTTCCTCTCGGTATTCAAGCAAAGAACCTAAGAACACCAACTCTTCAAATCTTCAAATAGTTCCAGGTTTATGTTCTTATCCTTTATCTTCTAAAAACACTAGTTTAATCTTAAATGTTCTTTTATATCTTGGATTAAGAGTGTTTTCTCACTAAAAATCATTTTCTTTATGATTTTCTTGTATGCAAAAACCTTATGGTTTTTAAGAATAATCTACTCACTTCCAATTTCAGGAATTGTTTTTCCTCTAAAAACAATCTTATTTTTCAAGTTTCTTTCCTTATCTAGAAACTGGTAAAATAGTTTGCATTGTTTTTAGACTCTAAACCTTCTATTCTATTCTCTTCTATTTTTTTTCTCTATTCCATAAATGGCCCAAGCTAATCTCATTCCTTCCAAGAATGTTAAGTTCCCTCTTGATGACTTTGAAGTCGCAAAGAAAACCACTTGGCACGTTTGGCCTTTTCCGCTGACAAATATCCTCATCTAGTGCAAGCTGCAAACTTTCTCAAGGAATCATGTCTGGGATATGCGTTGAAAGTTGATCCCAAGCCTTCAAAATCTCTTCTTCACCAGTTCTTGTTCACCGCTGATAAGGGTGAAGTCCTCAGCAAGCAAGGCAAACCAATCCCTGCCATTACTTTCCATACTCAACATGGTCCAGGGAACATCACCGCTCTCGCCATCCGCACTGCTCTTCGTTTTCCTTCGAAGACAGCCAAAGGCTTCGACGCCCCACCAACTGATGCTGAACTTATTCAGTTTCTTGACTTCATGGGTTACCAATGGGACTTCAAGCCTCGCACTACTATTCCCAACAAGAAGCTGACAAAGATCCAAAAGGCAAACATGCCCTCGGAGCTGAACTTGGTCTTTACTCATATCATTCAAAGCATGAGTAGAAAGGTTGGATCCCTGGACCAAGCTAGCAAAGTATAGGTCCAGATGGGCTATTCAGTGATCGTTGGTCAACATTTCGACTACGCTGGAGCGGTCTTCGAAGATCTCTTGTCAAAGATCGAAAAGACTAAAAGGGACACCAAAATTCCCTACGTCTGCTTCATCTCTGCCATTCTCCACTTCTTCCATGACGACAAGTACCCTAAGAAAGGTGATTGCAGCTTCTCCAAGGTTGAACTTCGCGCCTTGGAAGTTAAGCCCACTGACAAAGAGGGAAGTCTTTAAACCTTGCACTTCCGACTCTTCCAAATTTCTTCGTCTTCAGTGGCTACGCCAATGGTTTCTTCATCAGCTATCCCCGCCACTACTACCCTTTAGAAATGCAAATCAACATCTCTTACTGGTTCTTCTAAGTAGGTAAGGAAGACTATGGAGTATACCTCCTCGACAAACATACCTGAGGTGGTCTCTCGACAGACTACCTTAGATGATTTATTGGCTCGCTCCTCCACAACTGCTCCAACATCAACCGTATCAGTGACATCCAACGTTCATACACCACCAGTGACTGCCCCAATTCCCTCAGTAACTCCAACCCCATCTGAGGTAACTTCTATCATCACCAGTGCTCCTTCTTCTATCCCCACCATTTCTTCTTCTCCTATTTCTTTAGTCTCTAACCTCCCTTCTTTACAGCAGCCAATTGTTAACGCTGCACATGTAGGACCTGTTGTGCCTCAAACATCGCTGCCTTTCCCTTCCTTTGAAGGCAACTTGAATTTCTTCAACATGTTTGACACTTCAGGTATCACTAAAAACCTATACACTTCTCCCACCTCTCTAAATAAGCCTAAGCATCATTTTGCTCAAATGCTAACTTGTTTTTCTGGTCCTACATTGGGAACGGTCGATGCTCATGTTACCAAGCTCGCTAACAAGGTGGACTCTCTTGCTGACTCTCTCGACACCAACACCACCGCTGTTAATTCAGCAGGTGAAGAGCTGAAGACCCTCTCTGCTGTTACTTCCACCAAAGTTGATGCTTCTCAGCTTAACTCTCTTCACACCAAGGTCAACGCGATGAAGGAAAAGGTGGCCAAAAATACAACACAGATCCAATTTCTCACTGTCCACGTTGATCACCTGATTAGCGAAGTTAAGAACCTCAGCGGCAAGCTGGAGACTGCGAATCAGTTACTCGCTCAAATTCTGTCACAATTGAATGCACCAACTCCCACTTCTACTCCCTCGTTCACTGAGAATGACAGAGTGTCCATGAATGTTGCAGTGAAACTCATTCATCAGGACACTTATCTTATTCCAGAGATAGAAGGACTTCTGGATAAGCTGGAGGCTGATGCCCGCCAAGTCTCTGTTGTTGACGTTGTTGCCGCTCCTTCTACTGACCTTTCCCATGATGATGACAAAGAGGGGGAGAAGAATCTCAATGAATAAAATCCAGCGGAAGCACAGGAGGAAATAGCGGATGAACCTCTCTCCCATGCTGAGGGGGAGAAGGTTGTTGAAGATCAAACTCCTCCTTCTTCTTCTCAAGCGCAGGAAGTAGAAGAAGAAGAGGAAGAAGAAGAAGAAGAAGAAGAAGAAGAAGAAGAAGAAGAAGAAGAAGAAGAAGAAGAAGAAGAAGAAGAAGAAGAAGAAGAAGAAGAAGAAGAAGAAGAAGAAGAAGAAGAAGAAGAAGAAGAAGAAGAAGAAGAAGAAGAAGAAGAAGAAGAAGAAGAAGAAGAAGAAGAAGAAGAAGAAGAAGAAGAAGAAGAAGAAGAAGAAGAAGAAGAAGAAGAAGAAGAAGAAGAAGAAGAAGAAGAAGATGAGCAAGAACTTGATCTTCAAGATCAAGAAGGTAACGACGACGTCATCGTTGATGATGATGAAGACGAAGACCCGTCTATGTGGTTTTCTGCAATAAACGTCTCATCAGCGCCAGTGATGAAAGGCGTTGTTATAAATGAAGCAGGGGGGAGACAGAAGTACAAACCTTCAAGTACCTCATCCCAAGGCAAGAAAAAGGGAATCGCTGCCGAGGGAAACCTGAAACTCCTATCACCTTCTGAGGGGGAGTTACCTTCTTAGCTATGTCTCTCCATAGTAACCTTATCTTTCTTTTCTTACTATCCACCCCTGTCTTTCTAATCTCTATCTTTCTCTTCCTCAAAAACATACACTAAATCCTTTTCTTTTTTATTAGAAAGTTTTGTCCCCTGCTTAAGGGAACTTCTCTTCAAAAAATCCTAACTCAAATAGAAGAAGAACCAATAATCCCAATCTCTGTAAATGAGATTGATGAAGAAGAAGAAGAGGATGAATCATTGAGTCATCCAAAAAGGCTCTCTCGACCTCTTCAAAGGTCAGAGGATGTAGTACAAAGACGAGCAGAGATGATCTCCAACCTGGAGAGTTTACGGCTGAAGATCCCTCCTCAATCCTCAACTGAAAAGTTTGACTTCCTGTCGAAAGCTGAAATTGAAGAATCTGTCACAGCTGAAAAATTACTCATTGAATGCCAAAAAGATGCTGATCTAGCTCTTGAGGTTCATTCATATCTTTTCAAAGACGACAAGATGAAAAAGAATCCAGTGAAAGTTCAAGTCGCTTTGTTCAAAGAGATAGAGGAGGAAAACGCTAAACGAAAAGAGATCAGTGATGCCAGTCTAGCTTGGTGCATGAAAAAGCTCGACCATCGTTCTGATCCAATGAAGATCACTGCCATGACTATATCAGGAAGGAAAAAGAAGGACCGAGCCTCAGTTACCATGGAGATATTCAGAGAAAATGGAAGTTTAAAATCTATGTTCTTATCCAAACTGGTGCACTTCGGTTATTCAGAATGGTTGGAGTTCAGTGAAGCACAAAAGAAATCAAGATCAACATACAGAGGCCAGGTTGAAAATCTTCTTGAATCTCTCATCAACAGGGTCGCTAACAAAACAAATGTGCCCTCAACTCCTCAATCTCTTCCAAGACCAGTTAAAAAAAGCATGCCTCTTCTTCTGAAAAATGATGCAGTTATCAGAAATGAAACCTCCATCAAATTCTCCAAGGATACATTGTTCGGGCCTCCTCCTGATCTATCACTGCCTCCTGGTGAACCTTATTTACCAGGGCAAGTGATAAAGAAGCTTTATGGAATCTTCTTCAGAGATGATGAGGAACAACTTAGATTTCAGAGAGTCGCTGAAATTCCTATCTTCCCACTAAACCATCTACAATATCTTCTATGATTGTGGTATGGATACTCTTCATCAGCGGATCCCATCAAAACTCTTATTCAACAAAAAGTTGCTGATCGAAGAAGGAAAGGAGAAAAGGTACCAGATTATATGATCTCTCCAGAGACCTCCTGAAAACGTAGCTGATAGATTCTCTTCTACCTCTTGTAATCTATTAGTTAGTCTTACAGTAGTATAGGACTTCTCTTGTACTTATAATTTTCATGATTCCACTTTGTAACCTCTTTTTACAATTTAATGAAAATTTCAGTGAAGTACATAAACTCATCAGTACTGTAAAAGATCCCTCAAAATAGTAATTGGGACATGTATGTTACGATTCCTAACTATCCTTATATTTTGACTTAAAGTAATTTTCTTCATAGTTACTTTGTCATCATCAAATAGGGGGAGATTGTTGATCCAACTCTCTCAGTGATTTGATAATGACCCGTTGTTATACTTAGTGAAAATTACATTTAACATCTGTATGTATAAGTGTTTCACCATCAGTGATCAAATACTGAGTGTGTTCAGTATCGCTGATAATATCTCTTGTAAACTGTTAGACGTAATCCCTGAAGACAAGTTTCACGACAAAAGATGTTCACTACTGAATCGAAGACAAAGTTACTGAACAAAGGACAAGTCTACTCATGATCTGATGCGGATATCAGTAAAACCAAGACAAGTCTACATACACACGAAGAAACCTGAGGAAAAGCTTCAGCGATAGTTGAACTTCCTTCTATCTCTGTGAAGGAAGAGATATTCAGCGATCGAAGATAACTTAGCTTATATCTCAAGTATCTTTTGTCTTACCTTTGCACACATAGTACAAATGTCATAAGAGACATACCTCTGCGACAGATCGTACAACAACTCTGATATCTACATTGTTCATCATAGGCCAAAAGCATGTCTCCAAAAGTCAGACGCATGCAACCAACCATCGAAGGACACGTGTAAAGTACCCTGACATGCATTTAATGCATGGGGTATAAATAGAAAGATCAAAAGTCTATCTGAGTGTTGCCTTCTATCTTTCTAAAACATATAGAAACCCTTGCTTTCTATATTCTCTTAATCTCTATTCTCTATTTCTTGTGCAACAGTCTGTGTGTTTCTTAAGTTTGTTTAGATTAGGTTTGCTTGAAATCTTGGACTTACATTTGGTATAAGAGCAAACCAATCTATTCAGAATGCATTGATTTGATCGAATTTATCATTCCTTTGAAGAACACGCAGACGTTTTTTTCTGAAAATAACTGTTGATTCGAATTTTCATTGTTAAATCGAATTTGTTGCAAGAAAATGATACCTTAGTGATCGTTTTGTGTTTGTGGAACTTTCTTGTTTAGATTCGATCACAAAATTCACACTAATTCACATCCAATTTTAAATTTTTGTGGGTTTCAGTTTTGAAAATGTCGAACACTGTACTCATCATTGCACTGCACTTTTGTTGTTTTTGATCGTATTTGTGTACTAGAAAAGTGTTCTATTTCATAGTACGACTATTCTTATGCATTTTGGAGTCTTTATTGCAGGTTTTTCAAAGTTTTGATCAAAATCCTTGTTCAACACGCAAGATTCAAAGAACGCGCAAGATTCATATCGAAGAACACGCACGTGGAAGAACACGCAAGAAGTGAAGAACGCGCAAGATGAAGTTTCTCTATGTTTTTCTATTTTCTGCGAGTTCTTGACCAAAACACGCATAGATCAATCTGCGATAAGTGGAAACTCGCAAAAGCCTATTTGCGAGTTGGATTTTTGATTTCAGTGTTCTGCGAGTTCTATTAATCTGCGAGAAGTGTTTGCAAGTTCTTATTTGTCCAAATTTTTTCTAAGTATAGGAACACGCAAGGCCATTGCGCGAAGTTAAAGTCAAAGAACACGCACGCCTTGATTTGCGTGAACTCAGAACGCGTACAACCCTATCTGTGCGAACCTTAAACACGCACATCTTGTTTGGCGAGAACTCAAAACACGCACGACCCTTTTAGCGCAAACCTTGAACGCGCATGCTTTGATCTATGCGAACCTAATATGCGCATAAGCTTGTTTGCGCGAAGTGTATCTACAGTGTTCTGCGAGTTTCTGTGGTTTGTGAGTTTTGACAGTTAGAAAATTTTTCTGATCTTTTCAAGTGTTGATCAAGTTTGACTCATCAAGTCAAGTTTGTTTCTGAATATTTTGGACGATCATTTCAAGCATACTATTCAAGATGTCTACTGTATTATCAGAGAGAGATTGTGCTATAATGTACATGCCCGAGATACCTGCTATAGAAGCTGAACGGGATAAACTGAAGATTCAGAATTCAAAGCTTCTAAATCAGATTCAGGATTTGAAAGCTAAATTTTTAAATTTTGAGAAAACTTTTAAATGTGCAAAATGTATTAATAATTCTAAATCTGATCTTGCATGTATTATCAAGACAAAGGAGAAAGAGATTAGATTGAAAGAGAGAGATAACTAATCTTCAAAGCCAACTTAAGACAACTGAAAAGAAATCATCAGAGCTGAAAGCTGAATCAGTTGATTTACATAGCAAGTTTAAGGCTTTTGAAGAGAAAATATCTGCATTGGAAGCTAAAAATGTTGATCTAATGAAAAATCTCAATCCAGATACAATCAAAGGTGATCTGGAGAAAAATCTACATTCAAAAGCTATCTGACTTTTCTAAGAAAGTTTTTCAAGAGAAAAAGGATTTGGAGCAAAGATACTTAAAACTCTCGAAGCAGGTATCAGAATTCGAAAAGATTGTAATAACTGAAAGAGATACTTTTGCAAAAGAGAGAAAAGTTCTTTAAGATAAAACAGTTGAACTTCCTAAGCAGATCTCTATATTACAAAACTTACTTGAAAAGGAAAGACAAATCTTTCAAGAGAAGAAAAAGTCTTTTGATATTGAAAAGAAAAATGCTGGGATTTTCAAGGAAATTTCTAAAAAGAACAAAAACTTAGAAAAAGACTTTGAGCAAGAACGTCAAATCTTTGAAAGTGAAATATCTATGCTCACATCAAAGATATATGTTCTATCATCAGACATTCAAAAAGAACAGATGGCAAGATTTGATTTGAAAAAGAAGTTTGACACACTTCTTGATGAAAGAAACATTTTGTCTGAAAAGATAAAACAATTTGAAGTTGCAAATGTTGAATTATCTGATAAGATTTCAGCTGATGTGATTAATCAATCACCTTTTCATAATTCAACTGAATCAGTTTGTTCTTTTAAAACTACTTCAAGTTTCATTCATGAAAATGTTTTAAAAAAGAACTGTGTCAAATCAAATCAGATTCGTCCATCTAATTTGTTTTATGACAAATCTGTTGATAGTTCAGCAAGCTTTTATGTAAAATCTCTTGAAAAGAATTCTTCCAAGAAAGGACAGATGGTGTGGAGAGTGAAAGGTTCTCCTGATGAAAAGAAGAATGACAAATCATTCGCATCCACATCCAAAGCCAAGAAAAACAATGCACATAAAGGTAAATCTTTTGGTAAACCTAATATGTTTTATTCTGCTAATCATTTGATCAGGATTGCTCAAAAGAAGATTTGTTTTTCTTACTGTGGAGAAAATGATTTTGTTCAAAGAGAATATGCTCATCACTGGTATGGAACTTACAGAATTACTTCTCAGAAAAATAAATTTAAAAGTTTTAAATCTAATGAGAAGTGGATTCCTAAATCTAACCAACCAGGACCCAAATACCAGTGGGTACCAAAACCTGTTAAATCTGTTTTGCAGGTACCACAGGTTTAGGGAGAGCAAGAGCATTGGTTCTTGAATATGTCAGTTCAAGACCCGTTCTTCCATGTTAAAGAATTAAGACTTCTAGACAAAGCAGTCTAGGACTCATTCTTAAATGTTCAAAAATTTTGACTTCTGAGTAAATCAGCTTAGGACTCGGACTTCAAAGTCAAATTTTATGACTTCTAAGTACAACAGATCAGGACTCGTTCTTCAATGTTTAAAGATTATGGCTCTTGAATAATTCAGTTCAAGACCCAGTCTTCAATGTTAAAGGACTTAGACTTCTAAACACATCAGTTTAGGACTCGGTCTTCAATGTTTAAGGATAAGGATATTATGCAAATATCCAGGGGGAGCTTATCTGAATCTAAATCATTCTATCATGATTTGAGGGGGAGCTAAATCGTTTGTAAGTATCTTCTGATCTAGATCT
Source organism: Arctium minus (assembly GCA_954870635.1). Classification (NCBI taxonomy): domain Eukaryota; kingdom Viridiplantae; phylum Streptophyta; class Magnoliopsida; order Asterales; family Asteraceae; genus Arctium; species Arctium minus. The sequence continues at coordinate 9,949,427 of OX941093.1, read as the reverse complement.
CTGATTATTTGAAAGAAGAACAACTTTCGAACATGAAAAATATTTTCTGAAATGTTCAAACCACTTCTGATTCTCAAAAGATTTCATGAATTTAGAAGTGTGACTTTAAATGTTTTTCATAATTGAGCTTTAATGTTTAACTGACCGTGTGTTTCCAAAGATCAATACTTGTGTATTATCTTGTCTATATACTGTCAAGTATTCATACACACCGGTTCAGTACTTCATATTGACTTTGTTATTACCACGTCTCATAAAGAAACAATTTTTCGATGGTAATACTCTCGTTTGTAATTCACTGTTGTTGAGCATCAGTCATCATTTCAACTTGAGCGTTCATTGCTAAATTGTTTATATTCGTTCATATAAACAAACTATCAAGTTCTTTGATACACTAACCATTTCACGTTCATATTTTGTGATATTTGATCTGATTGATACATTGTCATATTCTCAAAACAATTCTCTTGATTTCATTTCATTCATTCAATATCCTTGTTTTGAGAGATCTTCAAAGATCAAAAGCACAAATTTCATTCATATCTTTCATGAGCATACATTTATATGACAATGTTATCATATTTTGTGCTTCATTGTTCAAGTTAAACTGTTGAGCAACACATCATTTTAGGACAATTACAGGGGATTCATGTGAGAGCTTAAACAGAACTTCCATGGATTCACGTTAACCAGTGTTTCCTACCCCGGAAGTTATACTAGAGTGATTGAGGGGTGAGGGGTTTTAAATCAAAGATTGGGGGATATAACTAGGGGTGAGCAGAACCCGACCGACCCGAATTACCCGACTCGACCCAAGGTTTAGCCCAAAATCTGATACCCAAATACCCGAACCACGAACCACCCGAACCCAATTAATTTATCGGGTAAAGTAGGATCGGGTTAGGTACCAAAAACCCAAACCTGACTCGACCCGAATATCTGAATATCTTTTTAAATTTTTAAAAAAAATCAGTTTTATATTCCTAAAATCCTAACCCAAAAACACTTTAGATCTAAATCCTATCCCAAAAATCTCAGACCTAAATCCTAAACTCCAACGACATTCACTCCATCGACGATCGACTTTCATACCCTCGACCACATGCTCGTCTTTCACTCCATCGACGACGACCACCTCCCACCGGCCTTGTTGAGTTGTTGTGCTACCACCGTCCACCGGCGGCCGTCGACTGTAAGTTACTAACAATGGAATCCACCAAGTGAGGAAGAAAGATGGGAGTTTTGTTGGGATTTTTCTTGTCAGGATCGAATTCTCAACAAGAATTAATTCTCAGAAACAATATCAAAGAAGTTTGCGGAATAACACTTTGATATTTAATAAAACAGTAATCAAACACAGTATATAATCAACAAACTGTAAACTTGTATTTAATGCTTTGAAGTTACAAGATTACTCACTCAACCTCAATATTGATGAACAGGCTCACCAATACGAATTCTACTTCTCTAGAATTAGGATCTATGCCTTGAGGTTGATTTTCTCTCTAAAAGAAAAACTTAGAATGAATAATTTTTATCTCTATCTAAACTATTCTATCAAATCTATACATATACTGAATAAAAAGATAATTACAATAACTAAAATATCTTCAGTATATCTTCCATCATTATCTTCAAGCTTCCATGTATATCTCTAAGCTTCCATGTATATCTCTAAGCTTCCATGTATATCTCTAAGCTTTCATGTATATCTCTAAGCTTCCATGTATATCTTCAAATTGTCCAGCTGTTATCCTTTCATGCAGATCTCCATCTTATAAGCAGTATTAATCATAAGCAGCATTAATACTCTGAGCAGTATTAACTCTAGCAGTACTAACCATGCTCAGCAGCATTAATCTCTTCAAGCAGTACTAACTTTGAACTAGCAGTACTAATCTTGTTGAGCAACATTAACCATCAACTAGCAGCATTAATAACTAGAAGTATTAACTAGAAGTATTAACTGTTTTCTTCTAGCAGCATTAACTAGAAGTATTAACTAGAAGTATTAACTGTTTTCTTCTAGCAGCATTAACTTTGTCCAGCAACATTAACTTTGTTCCAGCAACATTAACTACAACTGGCAACATTAACCACAGAAGTAGTAACCTCAGAAGTATTAACCAAGTTCTAGAAGTAGTAACCATGTTGAACTAGAAGTAGTAACCATGTTGAACTAGAAGTAGTAACCATGTTGAACTAGAAGTAGTAACCATCCTTGGCATATTTCAGACCCAACAATCTCCCCCTAACTTAACTTTTCAAAACTGAGAAGTTAAGTTCTTCAGTATAGGGTCTTTATGATAATTTCAAAACTTTCTGCAATTACTAGTTCTTCTTGATTCAGTTTCTGCTGTTATCTTCTTTTCTGTTTCTGTTGTAGTTACTGCTTTGTTTCATCTTCTTCACTTATCTCCCCCTCAAAATAAGATTTCATATCAACTTGATTCTCCTTCTCAATTCTTCTCAAGTTCAGATGTTTAAGTCTCCCCCTTTTTGAAATAATCATGATCTTTTCATCTCTTTTATCTCCATAATTTGATTGTGAACTTTCAGAAAAATTGTACCAAGTGTATCCATCAATTCTTTGTAGTTAAACTGTCCTCACCTCCTTTAGATGTTTTACCACCTTTGAAGGATCCTTGGATCTTTTAGTAGAGATCTTCTGCCTAACAGAAGCACCTTCTACTCCCTTGGTTTCTTGGCACCTGGGACCTTTAGATAATTACTCATCTAAAGTTGCCATGGGGAAGGTCTTAGATATGTTCACACTGTCCTGTCCTGCACTTTGTGCAAAGTCAGTAGTGTGAGCCTTACAACCCATATGCTCTTGCATCTCCTTATTGAGCACCTTCTTGAGTTTGGGAGACACCTCTATGGTTTCCCTTTGGATATTCTCTGATGAAAAATGCTCCATCAGAGGGCTTGTAGGTTTTGAGGTTGAGGATACAAGAAGGGAAGGAACCTTCAGTATCTTTTCTTATATAATATAGTAATGGGGAATGTTGGTTTGACAAAAGGAATCTGAAGATTTATGCTTGGTAGTGGAAGGTGTGGATAGGTCATCAGTGGGTTGGTCTAATGAGGGCTTTGACCCTGATGCCTTACCTTCTTGATTGTGGGACATCACCATCATTGTAGAGAACAATGGTATATCAACTCCTTCCGAGTCCCTAGCAGATCTTCTCATGTTTGAGAAAACCTTGCCTTTAGGGGGTTTAGGTACATATATCTCATTAAAATGAGGTTAATTCGTCAATTCCTTATTAAGTACTTCTTGTACAAACCTTGGATACAGATAAAAGATTTTTGATTGATATCCAGGTTTGACATTAAATCATTGAAGATCATTTTTAGGTATAGAAAACTTACATTAGCAGTAGTAACACTTATCAGCAGCATTAACACAAACTGGCAGTAGTAACACATACCAGCAGCATTAACACAGTCTGACAGTTTTCACTGAACTAGAAGTACTAACTACCTTTCAGTATTAGCAACCTGAAACACTTACAGACACAAGGTTAGTAGTACCATATATCATAAGATTTTCAAAAGTTACTTTATCTTTTGAAACTATACCTTTTTCACTTTTCTTACCTTCTGCTGGATCAAAAGTAACATGTCCTCCATCAAATCTTTTTAAAGAATTTGAAGGCAATCCATGTTCCTTGTTATGTGCCAAGAGCAATCATTATCTTCATTCCAAAATGCTCTTCCTCTTGAGCTTTTGATTGCCCTGCACACTTGATAAATCAGTTAGTCTTTGAGGGAACCCAAGCCAAAGTGGTCTTGGGTTGTCCTTTCTCATTTATATAATCTGTCAGTTTGGTCTGAATGAGTTGTTTAGGAATCTCATGGCTGGAATACTTTGTCAAGATTATAGGCTTTGCAACATTAATACTAGTAGAAGCACTATCCTTGTTAGCACTAGTATTGGTTGCAACAACACTATTTCTGTTAGCAGTACTATCTGGGATAGCAGTACTAACAGGTTTCTTTACAATTGGAACCCAAACTTGAACAAAGTTGTTTGCTTTCTTTGTCTTTAAATTACTCCTTGGCTTATTTGGAGTATTTTTCTTTGGTTTAGCAAACTTATTTTGAACATGAGACTTTTTAGGTGCTCTGTTCTCAGCCATTTGATTCCTTCCTTGCTTCCTATAACCAAAGGAGTTTTGAGTTTGTCTTTGAAAATTTACTCTTTGGTTTATAGGATTGAAATAACAGTATTTGGCAATATGATTAAGCTTTCCACAAATAAAACAAGGTTTTGGTCTATTGATTTTACTTAGATCAACCCCTTGTTTTTGTGCCCACTGATTATTCCAATTTCTCTGATTTCCCCTCCTTTTATCATGTTTTTGGGGCTCAGATTTATTGCAAGTACACTGTTTGCAAGGGACAGGATTCACAACTGTTGTCTGTTTGTAGTGGACCTTACCAGACTTTCCCTCTGTCTTCTCTATGTCCTTGGATTTGATCCAAGTCTTTCCACATCCCTCATTGGTGATAATGTGATTTTCTAGGGGAATCTCACCACTCACAGTGTTCTCCTTACTCTTATTATTAGAGTACTCTCCTTCAGAGTCTGTTTCAACCACCACTTTGTCTAATGGATCTACCTTAGTGGCTTCATCAGACAATTCCTTCCTATTCTTGGTCTCTAGCAAGTCTGATATAGGAGGGATGTAATTGTTGTTGTATGGTGGTGGTGTAGTGTTATAACCTATTCCTCTTCTAAGTTTGTCATGGATTTGAGTTTGGAGCAAAGAGTCCATTGCTTTAGAAGCATTTGAAAATTTCTCAATATCCAGCTTGGCTTTCTCAAACTCACTCTTTATCTTCTCATTCTCCTCTTTAGACTTTTTCAGCTGAAGTTCTAGGTCATTCTTCTCCCACTTCCAGTAGTTTGTGTCATAGGAATGTTGAAGCTCATTGGCTTGAAAGCTCTTAATCTGCTCTTCAAACCTCTCAACAATCCTAACATAGTCTTTTATGTCCTTTTCTAATCTCTTCAGGTCATCACTCATTTTCTGGTTGTGATCCATGTACCTTTTAACAGTTTCAATACAGGATTTGGAACAAAGATTAGATGTTACCACTGTAGGAATTTCTGAGCTTGAAGACTCTGAACCTTTAGCCATGATGATGTGATTTTGAATGTAGGTTTCTGAGAATACTCGCTCTGATACCACTTGTCAGGATCGAATTCTCAACAAGAATTAATTCTCAGAAACAATATCAAAGAAGTTTGCGGAATAACACTTTGATATTTAATAAAACAGTAATCAAACACAGTATATAATCAACAAACTGTAAACTTGTATTTAATGCTTTGAAGTTACAAGATTACTCACTCAACCTCAATATTGATGAACAGGCTCACCAATACGAATTCTACTTCTCTAGAATTAGGATCTATGCCTTGAGGTTGATTTTCTCTCTAAAAGAAAAACTTAGAATGAATAATTTTTATCTCTATCTAAACTATTCTATCAAATCTATACATATACTGAATAAAAAGATAATTACAATAACTAAAATATCTTCAGTATATCTTCCATCATTATCTTCAAGCTTCCATGTATATCTCTAAGCTTCCATGTATATCTCTAAGCTTCCATGTATATCTCTAAGCTTTCATGTATATCTCTAAGCTTCCATGTATATCTTCAAATTGTCCAGCTGTTATCCTTTCATGCAGATCTCCATCTTATAAGCAGTATTAATCATAAGCAGCATTAATACTCTGAGCAGTATTAACTCTAGCAGTACTAACCATGCTCAGCAGCATTAATCTCTTCAAGCAGTACTAACTTTGAACTAGCAGTACTAATCTTGTTGAGCAACATTAACCATCAACTAGCAGCATTAATAACTAGAAGTATTAACTAGAAGTATTAACTGTTTTCTTCTAGCAGCATTAACTAGAAGTATTAACTAGAAGTATTAACTGTTTTCTTCTAGCAGCATTAACTTTGTCCAGCAACATTAACTTTGTTCCAGCAACATTAACTACAACTGGCAACATTAACCACAGAAGTAGTAACCTCAGAAGTATTAACCAAGTTCTAGAAGTAGTAACCATGTTGAACTAGAAGTAGTAACCATGTTGAACTAGAAGTAGTAACCATGTTGAACTAGAAGTAGTAACCATCCTTGGCATATTTCAGACCCAACATTTCTTCTTCTCGGTTGCATGAATATGATACGGCAGTGAATTCAAAAAAAGATGAGACAGCGATTAAAAAAATAAGCTGATACTGGTACCGATTGAAGATGATAATCAGATTGTAGATAGCGATGGGGATGCACAAGAGGACCTTCCCAAACCCGAAACCCGAACTGACCACACCCGAACCCGACAACAACCGAACCCGAACTACCCGAACATTAATCGGTCGGATATCGGGGCATTCCCTCCTACCCGAATATCCGATCGGGTTTAGGGTTTAGGTACCCGACCCGACCCGACCGATGCACACCCCTAGATATAACTCATCCGATTGAGTTTTTCTCATTGTGTTGAGCGGTAAAATGGAAAAGAGAGTTTGGTTAGAAGTGATCTTAAATGTTAAAAAGAAAGAGGGTATGAGAACAGAGTTATAAGAATATCAAAACTTTGCACCAACTACTTTCTGAGTCGGGCAGCCACATCTACTGATTGGTTCACATTCTTTGTTGACCATAATTGAAACAGGCAGTGAGCCCATGCCAACTCTTGCAATTACCCCACCAACCACTCGTTTCTTTCCCGAAAAAGAAATGTTTCATTTTCTTTGGGGACGCAACATATCTGCTACCTGGTCTTCACTCGGAAGATTTAGATATTGAAAAAGAAGGAAGTTTGCCCCACCTTCGCACATCTTTCATGCACATTGACTCCGTGTAAAAGTTGTTGTTGTCTCAACAGTTTACACATTTTGAGCCTGAAAAAGTTTGAGTAGCTTCAATCATTCATACACTTTCACGTACACACAAGGAATAAGTTTTCTTGTCATAACATTCATAGAAAATTCATTTGTGGTTTTTCGATGATTGAATGGAAGCCCTGGGGGAGTGAACATCACAAAAACTCCTTTCCAAGGTACATTTGTTATACAAAGTGGCTCCGTGCTACTTATAGGCATTCTAACTGTATCATTTGTTGATTTAGGGTTACAATTCTTATTATATGTGAATTTGAAAATATTCGGGTATATACATTTTATGAATTGACAGATACTCGAATCAAAAGGGCGGAGATTGTCATTTTATCATAAAAGGGATGATAAATATTCAAAGATTGTGACGACTTAAAAAGGTTTTGATGATTTTGCTGCTCACAATTCATCAAAAATGGGAGAAAATTTGAAAATTTCAAGTCAGTTGAATATTTGAAGTTGATACAATCAAGCCTGATGAAAGTTTATCAAAAAGGGGGAGATATATCTGGAGTTAGATTAATCAAGTCTGGTGAAAATTGTAGTGAAAATTGTATCTCATCAAAAAAGGGAGATTCAAAAAGATTCTGACGAAAATGTTTAAAAGATGATTCAAGAAAGTTTGTTTGTTCAAAGACAGTTCAGAGATCATAGAGATGAAGATACAAGTATTGAAAAATTCCTCAAAGTTCAAAGATGCAATGTTCAACGAAGTTTCAAAAGTTTCAAATTTTTGTTCAAGACTTGATGACTTTTCAAAGAAAAAGTGAAAGACTTTTCAAGATTCTTCAAAAGCAGATTGTTTGAAGATTGATAGAGCTTCAAAGTTTAAAATTGGCAGAGATAAAGTTTTGAAGAATCAAGAGTTGAAGACTAATGTCAAATTTTTTTTAAATCTTGAATACAAAGGGGGAGATTGTTAGTGTATAGTTGTATCCAAGATTTAATGTAGAAAAGTCAAAGTCTGTAAAGTCAAACAAAGTCAAGTCTAGCTAAGTCAATGTTGTTTACCTTGTGAGTGAACATGGTCTTTGACCATATATTAGTATATAAGCTTGTGAGTGTTTGTAAGGTTTGTAGTATTTTGGAGAGTACATTATAAGCATATGAGAGAAGTAATAGTGTGAGTGTTCTTTGTAACATGTGACTTAAGAGATATACAACTTTAGAATTCTCTCTACATTCTCTCTCTAGAATTTGGGATTAATTGTGAAATCTTGATTGAATTGCTTCAATCTTAGACTTTCATATTCCGCAACAAACTTGTAAATTGTATTTTGATTTATCAATAAACAATTTATTAAACCTTTAAAATTTGTGTTTATATTCAACCCCCCCCCCCCCTTCTACAAACTTGTTAAGCACCTACGGGACCAACACAAGATCAGCTAGACGAAGGAAGCATGTGTCTCTCTCTGACAACAATGCAGTGATCAAGAATGACTCTATTATCAAATTCTCCAGAGATGCAGTCGTTGGACCTCCACCAGATCTCTCCGCTCTAGACCTATCACTGCCCCTGGCGGACCCTTTGAACCCGGACAGGTGATAAGTCATCCCAATGGAATAATCTTCCTAGACGATGGTGACTTCTTCAGGTTGCAATGAGTCTCAGAGATTCCTCTCTACCCTCTTGCACACCTAAAGGATCTTATTTATCTATGGTGCGATAATTCAAACTCATGGACTCTCATCAAATCTCTCATTCGAAAAGAGGCAGCTAGCAGAAGGCAGAGAGGAGAAGAGATACGTGACCATATGATAGATGAAGAAAAATTCCAAGTCAAAGAAGAATCAACTTAGCTAGATTGTCTTTCTTCTTGTAATCTATTAGTTAGTCATACAGTATTAGTATAGGACTTCACTTGTACTTAGAAATTTTCATATTCCCTGTGTAATCTATTTACGAATTAATCATAAAATTTTCAGTGAAGTACTTTACTCCACCAGTACTGTAAAAGATCCCTGAAAATAGTAATTGGACATGTATGTTATGAGTCCTGATTAACTTTATATTTTCGAACATAAAGTAATTTTCTCTTATTGCTTTGTCATCATCAAATAGGGGGAAATTATTGATCCAAACTCTCTTAGTGATTTGATAATGACCCTTTGAAATACTTAGTGAAAATTACATTTAATATATGTGTGTATTAGTGTTTCACCATCAGTGATTACACACTGGTCGGTTCAGTATCGCTGATGATCTCTAATGTATTCTGTTAAATGTAATCCCTTAAGACAAGACTCGCCAACAAAGACGTTCATCGCTGACATCGAAGACAAAGCTGATGAACAAGTGACAAGTCTACTCATGATCTGATTCGGATATCAGGGAAACCAAGACAAGTCCACTCACGCGAAGAAACAAGAAGATAAGCTTCAGCTATAGCTGGCTTTTATTCAGACTCGCTGATAGAAGACTTCATTAGCGATCACCGATCATGAAGCTTACGCTCCAAGGTTCTTTTGTCTTACCATTGCATAAATAGTACGATGTGTCAGTAGAGAAATGCTTTTGCCTCTGATCATACAACAACTCTGAAGGGTGCATTGTTCACCATACGTCTTGGAGAATGTCTCAAAAAGTCAGAAGCATGCATCCAACCAAATGGTGACACGTGTAAAGTACCCTGCCATGCATTTAATGCATAGGGTTTAAATAGAAAGGTTGTGCTTCATTTTGAAGTGTTACCTTCTATCTCCTATCTCTCAGTGAACCATATAGAAACTCTTGTTTTCTATATTCCCTTCATCCCCTATCTCTTGTTCTTGTGCAACAGACTTAGTGATTCTCAAGTTTGTTTAGATTAGGTTTACTTAATCTTATTCCGCAACAAACTGTAAATTGTAATTTGATTTATCAATAAATAATTTATTAAACCATAAAATTTGTGTTTGTATTAAACACCCCCCCCCCCTATTCTACAAACTTGTTGAGCACCGTCGGGACCAATAATCCAAGACCACTTTGTTAGGTCTAGTTTTATAGTAACCATTGTATTTATTTTGTGTGGCCTAAACAGTGTCTAGTTAGTTTATCTGTGTTGTTTAGGCCCGGGGTATTTAAGTCCCTTGTGGCTTTGGGTTGTGAAAGACATTCACGCATACATCTAATACATTCATTACTTTGCGCTTAAACTTTCTCTCTTTAGAGATTTAGTGATTCTTGGACTATCAATTGGTATCAGAGCTATTCTGAATCTGAGAGGATTGAGAGAAACTTGTTTTTTGATTAAAAAGTGTTAGAAACTTGTTTTCGATCATATCTGTGTGTAAGAAAGTCATTAATTTCGTTTTTCTAATGGATTTTAGAACGTTTTTCTTGATTTTCTGCGGTTTGCGCCAGATCTGACATTTGCGCTAGTTCATCACACGTTTGCGCTAGTTCATCTGGATTTGCGCGAGTTCTTCCAGTGCATGTGCTAGTCTTCAGGTTTACTTCACGAAAAGTTCAGCTTTTCGCCTTGGGTACATCACGCAAAGTGAACTTTGCGTCACTCTTGCATCACGCAAAGTACAGTTTGCATCATATACAGCTCACGCAAAGTAACATTTGTGTCTCTGGTTATTCACGCAAAGTGACATTTGCGCCACTAGCATCTCACGCATAACAGTTTTTGCACCAATAACCTCTCACACAAAGAGTGGTTCTCGCTACCCTCTGCTCAAGTAAAAGTGCAAGTTCTCGCCAACAACAACTCACGCAAATCATAGTTTGCGTCTCCAACTGCTCACGAAAATTTCTTCTGCGTCATCTGTTCATCACGAAAATCTAGTTTTTGCGCGACCTTCTGTTCACACAAACCCAGTTTGCGCCATTGACTTCTCACGCAAAACCTAGTTTGCGTCACCCACAATTAGCGCGCATTTCAGTTTGCGCCAACTCTTCTGTGTTCGAGACTTAGCATTTTCTGACGATATGGATTCTGCAAATTTTGCGTTTCAAGCTCAGTTCTACAAGAATGATCTTATGATGCAATTGGGCATAGAAAATCGTCCTCCGGTTCTGATTGACGAAAACGAATTCACTTAATGGCAAGATCGGTTCATGAACTTCATCGAACGACAAGTTAATGGAGATAACATGATGAAGTCTCTCACTGAAGGACCTTTCGTAAAGCCTAACAAAGAGACTCTCGTAACAACTGAAGAGGCTTCGCGTATGAAAGCTGATCGAGAATTAAAAGCTAACCTGATACTAGCTTTACCAAATTCTGTTTACAACCGGGTTGATCATTGCAAGGATTATCTAAATCTGTTGTGGGCACAATTGGAAAAGATTATGCTTGGTTCATCGGTCGCAACTCAACTCCGACATACACGTTATATGAACAATTTTGAAAAGTTTAAATCCAAAGAATCTGAGTCTCTAAAGAGTGTTTTAGACAGATTTTGCAGAGTACTGAATGATCTACGCAAGATAAATGTGAATAAGACAGAGCTCGAGATAAATCTGAAATTCCTCAACGCTCTTCAGCCAGAATGGAACAAGTCTTGTCACATATTGAGAAATGATGTTCGAGTTTCTTCAATGCAAATCCAATAGATGTACGAGATCTTGCTGACTGATGAGAGTATAGTACTTGAGAAGAAAGCAAAACTGGACAAGAAGAACAAGAAAACTGTGGACCCAATTGCTCTTTTAGCAAATCAGCTAGCAGACCAAGCTTTATCATAAAATGCATATGATGGGTCGACTGATGATGATGGCGAGGCGCTCGAGAAAGCTATGATCCTTCTCTCTCAAGACTATCAGAAAAAGTTCCAACCTCAGTCGGGTTCCAACACTTCTCACTTCACTTCTGGTTCAAAGAATGTCCGAGTGCCCGAGGCTAAGAAACCTACTACGTGCTTCAAGTGTGGAAAGCCTGGTCACATCTCTAAGGAGTGTAGAGTGAAGAAGGTTCGGGATTCCGCTTATTACAGAAAGAAATTGGAACTAGCTGAGAAAAGAGAGAATGGAACTGCTTTATTAGCTGAAGAAGAATTTTGGCTGGATTACTCCGATGATGAAGCTGGTAATGTAGAGATTGCTCAAACGTGCTTAATCGGGGATGATCAGTCTGATGATGATGATGATGAAACTAATGAAGATGAGGTAATTTCTGATTTTGATTTCACATTCATTTCCTCACAAATGAACATTATTATAACTGCTTTATCTGATCTTCGCTCTAAGTTAATATCTGAAAAGAATTTAAATTCAGAAAAGTCAAATTTGATTGATAAATTACAAATTTTTTTGGAAGATGAAAAATCTATTTTAGCTCATACAAAAGACATCTTTCAAAAGAAATTAGATGATTTAGAAAAATCAAATATGACTTATCTTGAATCTTTGACTGAAATGACCAAATTAAAAGATGTTTTTTCAGATAAAAAAAATGAGTTGGAAGAGAAATTATATCGAAGAAATCAATCTGAACAAACTATTTATTTGAACAAACCGCGGAGTTATGAGTCTATAAAAGAAAAATGGGGACTTGGTTTTGAAAATCCACATTGTTTAAACAATGCGATAGAAAAATCCCCTACTTTATATAAATACGATTATCTAACTCTTGCTAAATATGCTCCTCAATTTAAAATTGATTGGATGAATGAAAAGGAAGTGTTAGAAATCGAAAATGAGAAAAGAATGAATAATAAGAAAAAGGAAATTTCTTTTGTTTACACGAGCGAAAATGCTAAATATTTTCCTGACAACTCAAAGAAGGGCAGAAATGGTTTAAATGATATATCTCCCATTAAGTCTTCAGTATCTGATGATTTTGTTGATTTTTATGCCACTAAATCTGATAAGGAAAACATCTCTCCAATCTTTTATGATTCTAAGAGATATACTCCTTCATTAGTAATAGAAGGCAAAATCATTGACCTTGAAGATAAATTGGAAGATCAAAATATTCAAAAAGAAATTGAATCAGATGTATTTCTTTCTTTCATGACATCAAGTCTTGAAGAAAAATTATTTTCTCAAAAACAAGATTCTATTTCTAGCCTTTCTTCTGATTGTCAAATAAACAAAAAGGAGAAGTTGATGATTCTATTCAGATTTATTAGTTGATCAGTTGGGTATCTTAGGTAAAATTACTTCTTCTAATTCAAATATTAAATCGAAAATTCTTGATAATTCTTTTACGCTCAATGATGATTATTATAAACCAAAGCGTAAAAGAAGAAGGTCAAAGAAGTTAAAGAAGAAAGATACTGTTATTTCTGAAAATTCTAACTCTTCTGATTCAATTCTTTCAGATAGGACTTTGAGCACACATTCAAAGCAGATATGGAGGGTGTATCGGACATCGGATGAATCTCAGACTGATGAGGATAGATATGTAGACAAACATTATAAAAGTGATTCATTTGCTTCTTGTAATAAAATTTCAAAATATTCAATAAAGCAAATGATTCAAATTTCAAAACATGTCTCATATTCTTCTTCTGATTCTAGTTCAGATGATTATGCTTTATCTTCTACTGATTCTTATGTTCATTTGTCTGACAATATTTCTCATGACTTGTATGTCAAATCTTACAAATTTTTCCCCATTCGAACTGCAACTAACAAATATGGGCCCAAATACAAGTGGGTTCCAAAATCTCAAATTGATTCTAAGTTGCAGGCACCTAATGTCAAGGGGGAGTAAGAGAAATATGGCTTCTGAGTACTTCAGCTTAGAACCCGTACTTTAATGGACTACGACTTCTAAATATGTCAGTTTAGGACTCGTTCTTCAACGCATTAAGCTTCTGACTAATGAGAAACTGTGAGTGCATCTACTTTAATTCCGCTGCTTTTATCTCTGATCATGATGTTGTTCCAGTTTTCTCATGTTTTTAAAGAATCTGAGCAAATTCATTCAAAACCTGAATTTGTACAACCCAAAATTTTTTTGAGACACAAATTCGTTATACATTATGTGGAAGATAATATTATTGAATTTTATTTTGTCTCAACTAAATATTAATTTGCCGAATTCTTTATTTTTGTATTAATTTTTTTTTAAACTCGGCATTTGAATTCAAAAGTTTAAATCTTTACAAATTTTATTCTATAAAGTAAAAGTTTTACAATTTTCCTTCTGTTGAATAAAATGTGTGTATAGGATAAATTTTCAAGTTGCTTTGTTAATATTAAAGTTTTATATGTTCAACTTTCAAGTCTTACAAAAGTCGAAAAGTCAGCAACATGTTTGAAACTTTTGTATTCTGCTTTAAAGATATGTGATTCGGAATATTTATAGTTTACAATGCTTGGAAATCCTAAAAAGTCTGAATTATGGATTGTAATGAAAATATGGGCTAAGCACTTAGATGTAAAACTGAGTGATTGAGATGAAAATTATATTTCTAAAATACAGAAATCTCTAAGTTTAAAAGTTTGTACCTGTGACCTTTCTGGTTTGGGAAAGTAAGTTTCATGGGATGCTTGTCATCTGGTCCCCTAAGGTCAATTGGTCTGGGAGTGATCGAACCCAAATCCTTCTATAAGACCGATCGAAAGTCATGTTCTACTGGTATGAATGGGTTTAGGATATGTCGATGTAGCCTTTCTGATCTGGGAGAGTAAGTTCCAAGGGGTGCTTGACACCTAGTCCCCTAAGGCCAACTGGTCTGGGAGCGGCTGACCCAAATCCTGGAATAGGGTCAGATAGAAAGTTACGTTTACGGCATGTTCTTTACTTACCAAATCTTTTGATTCAAAATATCCCAAAGTGCACAAGTTTAAAAGATGCCAAAGAGCACACTCATGTGAAGATGCCAATGTGCACAATGCTAAAAGATGCCAATGAGCACACATCTCATGATACTTGGTGATATGTTTGAGTTGCGATAAACCTGTAAATTTGTGAAAGTCCTAATTTTTGATGGCTTAGTGTGAGTACATGCAAAGTTCTCTATTATATTTTTAAAATTGCATTTTCTTTAAGCTAATCGAAGTTCGCATGCTAGCACACTGAATAGATTGATGAAAGTTTTTGAAATTGATCATGTCTTAACTTAATATGCAATGAAACTTGTATCTGTATCCAACAACATACACTTGATTTCAACTGATTGATAAATATGTGATATTTTACTAACTAGAATTTAATGTGTTTAGTGTTTAAAATTTTATATATTTAGTTGTTTCAAAATACATATTCAGTATATTTTTCTTTCTACATTGATGTTTCAATCATTGTGTTCTCATATTTATTTTTAAATGGGTTTGTGCATTATTCAAGGGGGAGTGAATAAGGAGAATTTTCTGAAAGATAATATCTGTTTTCGAGGGGGAGTATCTGATTATCTATATGAATGCTAACTTGAATTGTCATATTAAGTGCATTTGTATAGGGGGAGTCAAAGAGCTAATCAGGTGAAATTTTTCCAAGTATAAGTCATATTTGCGCCAATAGTTGGTAGAGCAAAACTTAGATTTGCGCCAACAGCTTTTAGCGCAAAACAAGCTTTGCGCATCCTTCAGCTAGCGCAAACCTAACTTTGCGCTTCCTTCTGCTAGCGCAAACCTAAGATTGCGCCATAAACTGTTAGCGCAAACCTCTCCTATTTTTCCTTTACTCTTATTTTGCAGATCTTAAGTTGTCTCGTCTCCAACATTTGCATGACCAAGTTGATCCAGATCATCAAGGTCATGAGGGGGAGAAGTTAAGGAGATGATAAAGAGACAAAGAGTTCAAAAGTTTATCTGCTGATCAAGATTCGCTCAAGATTCTATATTCTCTCAAAAATTAATTCTTTTGTTGTTCTTGCTCCGATCACCATTGTTCATTCAAGTACATTTAAAAGAGGTGTGTCGTCTAGAGCACAAGCTGATGAACCGATTGTTCTCTCAAGATGATTACAAACAGGTTCAGTTTTGTCAAGGCGGCAAAGTCAAATCAATCTGAAAGATGCTGAGAAGAATTTTTTTTTTAGTCAAAGAATCTTCTTCGCTAAGTCGCTTAGCTGGTCCGTGCTGATTTAGAAGATGGATATTGAAGACCACAGCGCCAATGGTTACTAAGGGGGAGATTGTTAGGTTTAGTTTTATAGTAACCATTGTATTTATTCTGTGTGGCCTAAACAGTGTCTAGTTAGTTTATCTGTGTTGTTTAGGCCTGGGGTATTTAATTCCCTTGTGGCTTTGGGTTGTGAAAGACATTCACGCATACATCTAATACATTCATTACTTTGCGCTTAAACTCTCTCTCTCTCTACTTTCTCTCTCTAGAGATTTAGTGATTCTTGGACTATCACACTTCTTCTAACCAAAATTCTTCCAAGTCTAGAAGAATGAGACCTGATTTTTCCAACAGGTATCCCTCCCAAAAACCCTCTCAGTTCTCTTTAAAAGAAAGTACTGATCGGTCCAAAAAGTAGAAGGCTAAATACAAGAGGGAAAAGGAGAGAAATGAAGGCAATCTCAGAAAGGGAAAGGGTCTTATGGCCGAAACTCAGGACTGGGTTGATGATTCGACTTCTGAAAGTGATAAGGACACTTCTAACAAGTGTTTGATGTCTAAAATAAATGACATAGTCAAATTCTGAAAAGCATGACATGACAGTTGCACTTGTCTCTACTGAGTGTTCCTCCTCCTTATCTCATGTACACCCTTTCACTCTCTCACTGATTCTGAAAAGATTGAAGCCTTTGACTCCTTAACAATTGATTTCTATAATGAAAAGGATGCCAAGAAAAAGGCCAATGCTCAAATCAAATCTCTTTCATCATAACTTCATATTTGTCTCTATCAACTTAAACATTTTGACAAAATCAAAGCTGAGCTTGAAGAATTGAAAACCATTAACTACATTCTTGCTAAAGAGAAAAACAAAATGTTCAAACGTCGTAAAAGAGAGCAAGAAATCGTGAACAAATGGACAAGTTCTTCCAAAAATCTAGAAGATATTTTTCAAGATCAGATGTCTTGTGATGATAAATCCTCTCTACGTTTTGGAAAGATGGAAGTTAATTTTTCTTCCACTCAAGCTCCTTCCTCTTCTTCAAAACTTCTCTCTTCTTCTTGTGAACTCACCGATTCTGACTCTGGTGACTCCCACTCTGTGCATTCCTTAGATCTTTGTGAACCTCTAAAATTTGGCATGTTTGTCAAGGCCAAAGATTCCACTTCTCAATCTCAACCTGAGGAAGCTAAAGGATCAAATGACCTTGCCAAACCTATTCATGATCTTCTGAAATCCTTAAATCTTGATTAAGCCTCTTCTCCTTCTCCTAAACCTTCAAAATTTCCAAAAAGAAATTCTCAACCTTCCTCAAACAAGTTCTCCATATCTGACAAAGGAAAATAAGTAGTCTTTTATTTACCCTTAAAGAGAAAAATGCCCTATTCTTCTAAAAACAAACCCCTTGTTCTTCCCACCAAGTTCATTCCTAGATTTGTGAACTTGAAGAAATCAAAATCCAAGGGTATCTCTAGCTCATCTCTTCCTATCTCTGAAAAAGGAATCCTTGGACCAAATCCTAGCTCTTTATCTTCCTCCTCTAAACCTGTTAAAATAAATGTTAAGCGCAAAGACAAAGATCTAAGTCAGAAATCAAAGAAAATTTTTATTTATAGAAAATGCTATAATTGTGGGGACACCTTTCACTTATCAAAGGATTGTCCCAAAGATCGAATGGAAAGAAAGAATCTTGATGACTCTTCTTTTTCCTCCTCTAACCCTAAAGGACCCATCTCAAAATGGGTACCAAAGGACTGATTTTTCTGTAATTGCAGGTATTTGAACATCAGCAAATCTGGTATTTGGATAGTGGATGTTCAAGGCACATGACCAGCAACAAATCTCTAATCATCAACTATGTGACTGAAAAAGGACCTTCTATAAATTTTGGAGATAACTCTAGAGGTTCCACTAGAGGGTATGGAACACTCTTAAATGGTTCCATCACCTTCAATGAAGTATCCTATGTTTAAGGACTAATGCACAACCTCTTGAGCATTAGTCAACTGTGTGATTAAGGATTCATTATCACTTTCAAGCTCAATGTATGCACCATCACAGACAAAAACAATCATATTGTTTTATCTGGTGTTAAAAAAGACAATGTGTACATCATCAACATGGGTCAAAGCTCAGTTGAAGGAAGTATCTGTTTCATATCAGAAGATTTTGCTAAAAGAAATTGGCTTTGGCACAAACGTCTATCTCATCTCAACTTCAAGACGTTGAATATTCTCTCCAACAAAGATATTGTCGTTGGGATGCCCAATATATCCTATGTAAAAGAAAATCTATATGCAGCTTGTGGGAAGGGAAAACTGACAAAATCTTCCTTTAAATCTAAGCAATCCTTCTCCATCTCCAATCCTCTTCAATTGCTTCACATGGACTTGTGTAGACCAGTCAACACTCCAAGCCTTGGTGGAAAAAAGTATGTTCTTGTAATTGTTGTTGAATTTACACGTTACACTTCGGTATCTTTTCTCAAGTACAAAAGTGACACTACTGAATAATTATCAATTTCATCAAGAAGTTTGCGGTGCTGAACGGGCAGCTAGTGAGATCTGTAAGAAATGACAATTGCACCGAATTCAGAAATGTTACCCTAGAAGCCTTCTTTAATGACAAGGGGATCTCTCAAAACTTTTCGTCTGTCAAAACTCCACAACAAAATGGTGTTGTGGAAAGAAAGAATAGAACTCTATGTGAGGCAGCCCGATCCATGCTCACTGAGTCCAACTTACCTATCTACTTTTAGGCTGAAGCAATCAACACCGCTTTCTTCATTCAAAATCGATCGGTAGTTGTGAAAAGGCATAACAAAACTCCCTATTAAGTCTTCAATGGCCAAAAACCCAATATTGGTTTTCTTCATGTATTCGGTTGTGTGTGTTTCATTCTTAATGACCATGAAAACCTTGGGAAATTTTATCCCAATGTTCATGAAGGAATTTTCATGGGATATCCTTTTACTTCAAAGGCCTACAGAGTCTACAATCTTCGAAGGAAATGCATTGATAAGTCTATTCATGTGAAATTTGATGACCATAAATCATCTTCTCTTTCATGTGATGATGATGAATTAAATCAATGGATAACCTCGTGTGTAGGTGAAGATTCTTAAAGTCACCCATCCAACCAACATACCTTTGTTCCCTTCATGCTTGAATCTTCTCCTCAAAATAATGATACATCTACTTCATCACCTTCAAATCATTATCTCTGAAGATCCAGCCAATCCTATTCCTCATCACAATCCTTCTTCTGAACCAGCTCCTATCATATCAGTCGATCCCTCCTCTTCTCAATCTTACAAAATGCTTCTGCCCCTCTTCCACCAGCTACTAAGTGGTCAAAAGATCATCCCATTTATCAAATAATCGGTGATCAGCAAGATGGATTTCAAACTAGAAGAGGAGTAGGTAACATTTGCCTATATGTGAACTTTCTCTCCATCATTGAACCAAAGAAAAATGAGGAGGCTCTGGATGATCCATGCTGGATAACTGCCATGCAAGAAGAACTTTCTCAATTTGAAAGAAATAAAGTACGGAGACTTGTTCCACGTCCTCTTAGGAAGAAAATTATTGGAACCAAATGGGTCTTCAGAAACAAGATGGATGAAGAAGGTATGGTGATCCGCAACAAAGCAAGACTTGTTGCTCAAGGATATCGACAGGAGGAAGGGATTGACTATGATTAAACTTTTGCTCTTGTTGCTAGACTAGAGGCAATCAAAATCTTCCTTACGCATGTTGCTCATAAGAACTTCAGAGTCTTCCAAATGGATGTTAAGAGTGCCTTTCTCAATGGAGATCTTGCTGAAGAAGTCTATGTGAAACAACCTCATGGCTTTGAAGACCCCACTCATCCTAAATATGTGTACAAACTTGACAAAGCTCTTTATGGTCTCAAACAGGCTCCTCGTGCCTGGTATGACACTCTGTTAGACTTCTTACTTGCTAACAAGTACTCAAGAGGTAAAATTGACAACACTTTTTTCCTCAAAAAGACAATCCTTCTTGTTCAAATCTATGTGGATGATATCATCTTCGGTGCCACCGATGAATCTCTATGTCAGGAGTTTGCCTCACTCAAATATTAGATGAGCATGATGGGAGAACTCAGATTTTTCCTATGTCTTCAAATTAAACAATCTTCTAAAAGGATTTTTATAAATTAAAGCAAATACATTTGTGATCTCCTCAATAAATTTAATTTTGAAAATTGTTCTCCCATGAAAACTCCAATGGCACCACCTCTGAAAATTCATGTTGACCCCGATGGAAAATCAGTTGGTGTCACAAATTTCAGAGGGATGATAGACTATCTTCTTTATCTTACTGCTAGCAGATCTGATATCATGTTTGCTACTTATCTATGCACGCATTATCAAGCCAATCCTAAGGAATCTCATTTGGTTGTTGTAAAACACATTTTTAGGTATCTTAAGGGTACCATGAATCTAGGTCTTTGGTATCCCAAAGACCCAAGTTTTGATCTTATTGGGTATTCAGATTCTGATTTTGCAGGATCAAATGTTAATAGAAAGAGCACAACAGGGAGCTGCCAATTACTTGGTGGAAAATTGGTCAACTGGTCCAGTAAGCAACAACACTCGATTTCCACCTCAACTGCTGAAGCTGAGTATGTAGTTGCTGGCAGTTTTTGTGCTCAAATCTTTTGGATGAAGAATCAACTTCAAGATTACAATCAACTCTACTCCAAAGTTCCCATACTATGTGATAACTCAAGTGCAATAGCTATTGCCAACAATCATGTGCTTCACTATCGCTCTAAGCACATTGATATTCGGTATGACTTCATTAGAGATCACATTCCAAAAGGTGATATAGAAATCCACTTCATCCCTACTGATCTTCAGCTGGCCGATCTTTTCACCAAACCGCTTGATGAAGCTCGGTTCAACTTTCTGATCAGAGAACTAGGTATGTTAAATCTTGATCTTCAATAAAATAAAATAAAAGTTTGCTTCTTTAGAGTAGTCTCATAATCGGATAGTCTTTCATCTTTCGACAACTACTTCCTTCAACCACTCTTTGGATGGTCTCCTTTTCGGCTACTCCTTGGATAGTCTCTCATTCGGCTAGCCCACCTTCGATCACTCCATCCTACGGGTAGTCTTCCCTTCTAGCCGACCATCCTTCGGTTGGTCCCACCTTCGGCTATTCCCTCTATCTGAGTCCTCTTTTGGCTAGTCTACCCTTTGGTCACTCCTCTCTTCGGTTAGTCTATCCACTTGCCTTTTTTGGATTCTCCTCTCTAACCGATCTTTGTTCGTTCGGCTAGTACCTGACTAGCCGATCCTATAACCAATCTTTGTTAGTATTCACTGTCCGATTTCATTTCGGTTGGTTTAATAGTCGGCTAGTCCTCTATCTAATTTTAATTTGTTTTTCCTTATCCACATTTGTCCCATCAACCACGTCATCCATGTCAACCCATGACCCTCGATGTGACTATCCCACTTCCCATGATCTCTGGAACGGTCGGCAAAATTGTTGCCCCTTTATTTGCCTTTTCAAAAAACACCTCAACCCTATACCCCCTATCAACCCCTTCATCTCCCGGACATATATAAACCTCATTTTTCTTCATTTTTCTTTTTACCTTCATCTTCTCCCTCACGAAATCTCTGCAACCTGCAACTTCATCTTCAATCTTCAAGTTCTTCAATTGTGTCTTCCATCACACCAACTAAGTCATCCAAGTCCACGAAGAATGAGCCTCTCACTCGAGACTCCCTGGTCTTCAATCGCTGCAACCATACAGCCCATTTTGAGCTTGATCTGGCTAATCCTGAATTTAACCAGGTATCCATTTTTCTCCAACGCTCTCCTCTCTAGTACGCTTTTACTGCCACTCCCAAAATGAGCAAACTGCTCCTCGGGAACTTCTACTAACCTGTATGTACGGCCCCCAAGGACGACTCCGTTTCCGCCTCCATTCTTTTTGATATGGAGGGTAAGACCTCACTTTTGGTTGTGAGGATGCCTGGGAGGCTCTCAAGCACCCAACATTTCACTCCTATGACGAATTTCCCACCGGAAAGGAACACGAGGAGGTAGTTACTACCCTCAACTACCTTTTCGAGGGAAAGGATAAGGGCACTTGGACTCTCATCCACAAACATATGGGGGGTTTGGAATTTCTTCTTCTCCCATATCATTCACTATCTTTCCCGAAAGAACGGAGGCTTGGATTAATCTCCTTCCTACGTGACCCAGCTAACTCATGCACTGATGTTCGAATGGAAAATCGACTTTGCTCGATACTTCTTCAACGACATCGTTGTGGTGATCTCTCCTCCTCGGCTTCCTCAGGTTGCTCTTCCAAGGTTTCTATCTTTGATCATCAAACATAAGTTGAAGGATGCTCTGTTGGCCGATTCCCGGTTGCCCGAACCAAAAATCATCTTTGACTTCTGTGCTCCTAAAGCTGGGAAGCAGATTCTCAAGAAGGGTCCTTCCACCACCGATCGGCCACTACTCCCAGGTATGGTTTCTTTTGCTCTTTATCCTAAGCCGAAGTGGGGAGAGATAACGACCTCATTGGCTACTCAGTCAATGGATCCGTCGGCTGCTATCCTTTCGGTGGCCCCTAAGTCCTCTTCCCGAGCAAAATCGACGACCAAAAAGAAGAAGAAAACCAAGGTTATCGGTGCCTCCGCCCTTGCTTCTATGACTACCACCGAAACGACCTTCGGTGGCTACCCATGTCAACCCCTCTTCTTAGAAGAGAATGAGCTCTTCATCCCCTCCTAAGTCTCATTCAAAGAGACTTAGGAAACCATGCGTGGCAAATCCTCGCACTCCACCAACCGATTCTCAAAAATCAATAGGTGTTGAAATTGGCCCCACCGGGCCAGGGGATCTACTCAGCCCCAAGCCACCTCCTTCGTACCCTCTCAAAAGGGTGCGATTGTAAAAACGGGGACCCTTACTAAACCCTCCTCGACTTATTCCTTAGTCGACGAGGATGACCTGGAACCTCCCTAGCCCAAGGCCCCTCTTCTCCACCCCATAGCCTAACACCCGGGCTCATAGTCCCGATGACTTTGCACGATCCAAGGAAGGATCGGCCATTCCAAGGGACGATTTGAAGGATCCGGAACACTTTCTGGATTTTCTTCTTTGTGATACAGGCCGCAAACCCTCCCTCATGTGTGCCCTGACTCTCCATGAAGAACGGGATCCCTCCCCGGCTAAAATCAAAGAGGTTTCTCCCTCCACCTCCCCGAAAGCCACCCTGAAGAAATATCCCTCCCCCGAGTCGAAACCATCACCACCCAAACAACCCTCCCCCCAGCAGAAACCATCACCACCCAAACAACCCTCCCCCAGCAGAAACCATCACCACCGAAAACCTCACCTGCAAAACAACCCTCCCCACCACCAACCCCGAAATCCTCACCCAAACACTCACCGAAACCTACCCCAAAAGCCTCACCATCTGATACCTCTTCCTCCAACTCCTCACCCAATATCCCCCACCCGCCGACCCCTTCCCCCTAGCCGAACCTTACCTCACCACCAGCCGACCCCAACCTCAATCACCCCTCCACCTCATCGGCTACATTTTCCCTCCCTCTCTCCTAGAACTCGATCACCATCCCTAGTGATGTGTTAGCCGACATTCTCGAGACCAATCAGCAGCACTGGCTACTTGGTGCTCAGTCAGCCTCTCTTCAAGCTGAGTTCGACCGATTCACTGCTGCCACTGGTTACCGGGTAACCGTTCTGGAGCAGAATTCTATTCAAGAGGATCACATTGCCCAAGATCTCTCCCACAACAACTCTTCCATTGATGATCTACTTCGGATCATCAAGGAGCAAAATGTTGAGGTTCGGAGGATTCAAACAGATTTCTTTCGGTGCATGGATGTCATGGCCCAAGATGTTTCTAATATGGTCGAGCCTCTAATTTCTTTGGTGGGCGTTGTGAATACTCGGATAGAGCGACTTCTATCTTCCCACCTCGACCTCACCCTATCCCTTGATTCCCTCAAGGCCTCTTCAGATGCAAGTGATTCGGAGTTCCAGTTCTTGAAGGCCAAGTTCCTCTCCCAGGACTTGGTAAATTATCAGATATTGGATTCTCTCACCCGTATTCAGCCAAAGGTTTATGGTCTCCCTGGCACTTTCCCAAATCTCGGACAGAGGAGTGGGACATTGATCTTGGAGATGCGGTGTTTGGTGACGATGATCGAGATTGCCTACGCCAAGTGGAGCGGCGGATGGGTCATGTGTCGACTCGTCTTGGTGTTTCTTCCCCTTCAGCCGCTGAGGGGGAGAAACCTGTTGAGGGGGAGAAGTTGACCCCTCAAGTTATCAGTTCCAGCGTTTGAAGTGAAATGGAAGGAACCAGCCAATTGGCTCCAACCGATCGGGCCGAAGAATCTGCGAGGGGAGCTAAGAAAGATAAAGGAAAGTTGCCAATGACTCCCGAAGAAGAGGCAGCCGACTTAAAACAAATAAAAGAAGAACGGAACAAACAGGCATCGGGGTCGAATGTTCTAAGACTTCAACCACCCCCAAAGATTGTATCCCAGCTGGGGATGTCCGCCGAAGAGATCAAGGTTGTCGAACTCGCTCATAAGGCGTATGACTAAAACCAATAATTCATTCGAAAGATAGCCGAAGAAGAGGCTAAGGAAGCTCATCTTTCTGACGATCTGATTGAAGCACAAAAACTGGAGCTTGGGAGTTTGGAGAAATCGGCTAGAGAGACTAATGAATAGAAATCCAAGTGCATCCGATGGTACAAAAAGTCCCTAACCGTCCGACACGAAAGCTCACTAATCTCAAGTGTTAGAATCTCAGGGCAAAAATCCGTAAAGGACCCGATATGGCTAATTATAACTCGAGAGAACGGGACGAGGCAAACTGACAAGCTGGAATGGTTAAGGGCTTATGGTCTCAGCGAATGGTTCGAAATCATCAACATTTTGAAGAAGAGTAGGAGTGTCTTCAAAGACCAAGTCTTGGATCACATCAACTCCCTTCAAAATAAGATGGGGACTTACCGAAGCAAGTACCGGATAGATTACTCAGCTGCCGAAAGTGAGTACTTCCAGAAGCTCAAATACGATCATCATTCCTCATCTTCCTCCTCCAAGCCTAAGTCCAGATCGGTGAAAAAAGAAGGAGTATTCTAGGAAATGGCGAAGGAAGGAAAGGTCCCGAAGGTCTCCAGCCTTGATCTTTCCTTGCCTACACTTGTGGCCGAACCTTCCACCACGGTCATCCTCGAGCCGACATATGGTATATTCTTTAATGATGGCTTCGACCATACTCGCTTCTTCAAAGCCGAACAAATCCATATAGCTGACAGTCTCTTCCTGGCTGGGAATTTTCAGATCATTCATATAGGGCTTCATGCAGTTCCTCTCTTCAAGGCAGTCACCGATGAGCTGAAGAAGAGGGAATACATCCAGGAAGATCCTTTCGAAGAATCTTAGTATATTTTCTATCTACTTTGAATTGTACTTATAATTTTTCCTTATCTTGTACTCAAACTTTTGAGATTAATACAAGTGTGATTTTCTTTTAGTATATATTGTAAATAGTTTATTCTTTCATTCATTTATACTTGAAAATGTTGGATACCTTAAAAAATCCAAAAAGAAACAAAAAGAATGGACTATGTGAAAAAGAACCCAAAAGAGTAAAATATGGTCAAAATGCACTATTTATTTATTTACTCATATTTTTTCTAAGTATTGGATGTCATCATCAAATAGAGGGAGATTGTTGGGTCATCAAAGATTTGAAGATGGCCTCCTTTTTGGATCATCAACTCCCACTAGCATTATTTGAACATCTTTTGTACTTAGATTATTTTAAGGTTCTTTGTAATAGCTTTGTCATGCTTCAAAAGATCGGTGAAGTTGAAGACCAACCGAAATCATCAAGAAGTAAATCTTCAGATGCGGATAAAGATAAAGTTCCAACAACAACAAAGCTATCTACTTGCCGGTTTGAGTTTCATCAATCGGCTGGTATCCTTCCTGCCGAAATGGAGCTCTCCAAATCGCCAGGACCGCCTTCAGCCGATTTCCTCTTATCGGTTGGATTCCACCTGCCGATTTCATCCTTACAAATCGGTTGGTCCTCTATCTGCCAACTTCCTTCTGACATAAAGGTAAAAACCTTTGTCCTCTTGCACAGAAGATCTTCACCAAATCATGGAATGATGGGGACATTCTTCAAAGGTTCAGAAAAAGGATGTTTGCCTTTTACACCATTTTCATTTGTTGTCTACAACAAGGTCCTTAGGTCAATTATATTCCATGTTGAGACAAAAAGGATGTTTTGTCTTTTTGGATGACATCTCTGACATTCAATCCCACGATGACAAGTGTCGTCATGCAACTAATGCCCATGGTAGTATTTAAAGATGAAGACTCCTCTCATGCAAGGTTACGCTTTTGAAAAGAGATCTCAGTGCACTCAAGCAAAAAGTTGGCAAAGTTGTTCTTCCAGTTCATAGTTTTAATCTTTGTATTTTAAGTTGTGTTCTTGTTTTCTTTGTGAAAGATTGTTAGAATAGTTTTACCTGTTTTTTCCGCAACAATCTTAAAAGTTTTATATGTGTAATTCTTGATTTTATATCAATAAAGAATTAAATTAAGTGAAATTTTTTGTGTATTGTATTCAACCCCCCCCCCCCCCCCCTCTACAATACTTGTTTACTGTTGCCATTACCTTTTAGGACCAACAGATCTTATGTACTTTCCATCACATTACTTTATCTTATCGATAAATAGTTTTTTTCTTAATAAGTGAAATATGAAACAACATACCATTCATCATAAATGCAATACGAAATGATGATAGGTGCAATGGAACTTCTTTCTATAAGTCGTTAGTTCGAGTCTTCTCATGGTCATCAATGATTTTACAAGTTATTATCACTTATCAGGAGCCCATTGAGAATAGTCGAGAGCAAAAATAGGTCCCATAGAAAGTACATAATGGAAATGTGCAACCACATAATAAGTGTCATGTAGAGCAATGTCTAGCCCAGAATTAGCCAGGACTATTCCAGTGAGTCCTCCTACGGTGAACAAAAAGATGAACCCTACAGCAAATAACATGGGTGTTTTGTATGGTATCGAACCCCCCACATGGTAGCGATCCAACTAAAGATTTTGATTCCAGTGGAGACAACTATGATCATAGTGGACATCTACGGTTATCAGAAAAATGACAATAAGAGCGACTAGGGATGTGTTAGAGCATAAATATGTTGGATACAAGATCAAGAAGACAAAAGTCAAGGTTTAAGAAGTCAAAGCTGAAGAAAGTCAACTCTTATGTGAAAGTCAAAGTCTTTGTAATAAAAGTCAAAGTCAACATTTGAATTAGTTTTGTTTTCTTGTTGTTTTAGTTGTAGGTATAAATACCTTGTATTTCTGTTTTTAGTGATATAACAAGTCTGATAGAGAATCTGAGAGAGAGAGAGAATTCGTTGGAGAGAGATCTGTAGAGAGAGAGGGAGTTCTAGAGAGAGAAAGTTGTAATTGTGAAATCTTAAAGAGAAATCAAATAGGTAATTGATTGATAAATCTTGTTTGTTTGATTAATTGTGATTAGGAACTAGAATCTGGGAATAACAATTGGTATCAGAGAAGATCCAAAAGTAAAATCAGATCAAGAATTAGAAAAGTTTGGTTCGACAATGTGTTATTCAAAATCAGATTTGTTTTTGAGTTTTAGTGTGAATTTTGAGTTGCAATTGGTTTATTAGTGATCGATGAATGTAATAGATTGAGTTTGTATAGATAATTTCACGAAATGCACTGTAATTTTCACGAATTTTTGGATTTTATTGAGTTTTATGTTACGAGTTTTTAGAGCACTGTTACATAGATCAATCTTGTACTTTTGTTGTTTTGGTTTGTAATCTTTGCATTGTAATCGGTTCGAATCATGATTTAGAGGAAATCTGCAAAGTTTCAGATCATTTGGTGGAGATTTGAATCGAATTTGAAGTGAAAATCAAGTTTTTGTTCGAAAAACCTCAGGAACGCGTAAGTTCATCCGCAAGAACGCGCAAGTTGAAGAATTTGGTCTCAAACGCGCAAGGTGTTATCTGCGAGTTCTAGAAACGCGCAGATCTAAGTCTGCGAGTTTGAAATTTGGGAAAAAGTTTCTAAGTGTTGAAACGCGCAAGTAGACACTTGCGAGTTCTACAAACGCACAAATCGAAGGGTGCGAGTTTGAGCCGGAATAGTGATCTGCGAGTTTGTTCGATCTGCGAGTTTGGTCGATCTGTAAGTTTGCGAGTTTGGTTGATCTGCGAGTTTGGTCAAAACGCGCTAGTAGCGACTAGTGAGTTTTTCAAACACGCACGCCTCTATATGCGAGTTCACCAGTGAATAGTCTCTTGCGAGTTTCAGCGACTTGCGAGTTTGAGCGACTAGCGAGTTTTTCAAAACACGCAAGTCTTTGCGTGCGAGTTTCACAAACGCGCAAGCTTAAGCCTGCAAGTTTCTCAGTAAACAGTTGTTTGCGAGTTTCAGCGTCTGCGAGTTTCATATTTTAATAGTGACTTGCGAGTTTCTATACTTAGAATATTTTCTGAAAAATTTTCAAAACAGTAATATGGCTTTTAATAGTGAAAATTTTTTCTCTAGGGGTGTTGCCCCTCGACCCCGCAAGGGCGTTGCCCCTTGACCCCACCCGCTAACCGGGTAGTGGGACCCCCGTGCTACGTCTGCGAAGGGGGACATATTTTTTTGTGATCAAAATTTCTGATTTTATATTTCAAGTTTTCTGTATTTTCTTGATTGTTTCATTTGGACTAACGATCAGTTTCTAGTTTCTTATTGCATATATTTTTTCAAAACAGGTACATTCAAGATGACTTTCAAAGACGCTCTTTCCATTGGCACTGATGTCAAGCCTCCTGTTCTGTTCAAAGGAGAATACGAACAGTGGAAAGACAGATTTCTGGATTTTGTAGACAGACATGCAAATGGGGAAAATATTCTGCTGTCAATTACAGAAGGTCCTATGGTACCAATCACAGTTCAAATACCCGATGATGACTCATCTGATATTGAAAATGGTACTGAGAAAAGAGATCATAAAATGAAAACAGTTACAGTTGAATATGCTCAGTATTCTGAAGAACAAAAGAGTCGTTTCAAAGCAGACAAACAAGCAAGATCTCTTCTTCTTCAAAGTATCCCGAATGACATCTACGTCAAAATAGACAGCTACAAGGCAAATGCTAAAAAGATGTGGGATCAGCTGCAAAAGATGATGATGGGTTCCAAAGTCGGCAATCAAATGAAAGTGGCTAACTGCATAAATAGCTACGAGGAATTCAAAGCAAACGAAAATGAGAGCCTAGAGGAAACCTATGAGAGGTTTGTGCTTCTTCTGAACGAACTCTCAAAGAACAAAGTGAAGAAGAAGCAAATTGAAAACAACGTCAAATTTTTAAGCATTCTGCAACCGGAATGGAAGAAACATACCCGTCGGATGAAGCAGATGAAAGACTTGAGCGACATACCTCTTCACGAAGTCTATGAGACTTTGCGTCAGAATGAAGAAGAAGTTGAAGAGAAAATAAGTGAAAAGAAGAAGAAAGATGAGAAAGTTTCTGATCCTATTGCTCTAGTGGTCGGAGAGAAGAAGAAAGAAAAGAAAGAGAAGAAGAAAAAGAAGAAAGTGCTTACAAGTTCTGAATCTGAATCAGATGGTGATGATGGAGAAAGTCTCAAACAAGCTATGCTTTTACTGACCCGAGCTTTCCAAAAGAAATTCTACAAGAAGTCGGGATCAAATTCTCAAAGATATTCTTCATCAAAGCTCCAAGAATCATGAACACCGAGAAAGAGTTGAAGGAAAGCGACATGAAGAGAACAGATATGTTGAGAAGAAACCCGATGAAAGGAAGAAGTTTGTGAATGATTACATAGTTGCTGTAAAGCCAGCAAATGATCTAATCAAATGCTACAACTGTGGAAAGATTGGACATTTTGCTAAAGATTGTCGAAAGCCGAAGGTTCGAAACTCTCAGTATTATCAGAACAAATTGCTATTGGACAAACAGCAAGAAGCTGGCATAGCATTAATGGTTGAAGACGAATTTTGGTTGGATCATTCAGAGGGTGAAGAGGAAGAGAAGGAAGAAACTGCTCATCTCTGTCTAATGGGAAAAGAGGTCAAGTATGATGAGTCAGATGATGAGACTGCTGATGAGGTATTAAACTTAACTGAAAAAGATTTCATAACCAAAATGGAAGCCATGATGGTTGAGCTTAATGACCTTCAAGTAAAACTGAAGAAAGAAAAAGACAGAGTTGCTAAAAGAAACAACAAGATCTTTGAGCTTAATAAGTCTGTTATTGGGAACAAAGATCTAATTGATTCTTTACGCAAGTCTGCTTCTAATTCTAAACTTCAAATAGATTGTTTTGAAAAGAAGATTTCTGAGTTTGAAGTTAAATTTTCTAAGTCTGAGTTTCATAAGAAAGAATCTGCACTAACTATTCATAAATTGCAGGTTGAGAACAAGCTTTTGAATAAGAAGGTAAATGGTCTGGAAGCCAAACTTTATGCAAGAGGACAAACAGATCAAACCATTTTTCTTAATGCACCTAACGAAGAGGCTGATGTTAAAGAAAAATGGGGTCTTGGTTTTCAAAACCCCCATTACTTAAAGAAAGCCATCAGAAAACAACCAACATTATATAATTTTGATTTTCTTGCTTGTGTTGGTAAACATACTCATTTAAAACCCAAATTTGTTACCAAATTACCAGAAGAAGTTGAGGCCAAAGAAACTGAAAATAGAAAGAATATAAATAAAATGCAACTACCATTTAACTATGCAAAGTTAAATGATAGTTATCTTTCTGAGACATCAAAAGTTCTTTCAAATGACTATTTTGCTAGTTATTTTGTTTCTGAGATGAAGGCAAAACCTACAACTGCAAAGGTTTATGTTCCTCCACTCATTCTTGAAAGCAAAATAGTTGAGCTTGAAAATATTGTTTCTGATGAAAGACTTTTGGTAGATATTGAACAAAGTGTGTTTTCTACAGTTTTAAAGAACACTGTTTTTCAATCTAAATCTACAAAGTGTTTTACAGTTTCAAAGGCACCTCAAACTTCGTCTGATAATTTTGATGACTTATTTGAGTCTGCAAATGATTTTTTAAACTCTGATGATGGGTGCATAGAAGAAATTGATATGTTTGACTTCAATGCTCCTCTTCCTGATCATTCTACTTGTCTTTTAAATGAAAAAGTGTTACCAAGTGGTATTAATATTGGTAAATCATTAACTAAGGTTGATGAATCAGTTTCTGTAACTACTGATTACTATGCTCAAGGTAAGAAACATAAGAAACAACGAGTACAGAAACAGAAATACACTGGTATACAAAAGAAAACTCAATCTCAGAAGTTTGATTTTCCTAATAAATCTAAATCTTTTGTTTCAGATATAAGAAAGAAAAGGTCGAAAGCGAGAACCGAATGGCGACCAAAAAGGAAGGATGATGAGATAACTGAATCAGTTTCTGATAATTCTTGTACTAGATCTGATAGTAGTGATTCTGATGTAGTTGGTCAATATGCTTCTCATAAACAAAACCTTGTAACTTCTTACAAGCGTTATTCAATAAAGCAATTGATTCAATTATCTCCTATTACTACTAAATCTTATCATTATCGGAGAAATGATTTTGCTTATTCTCATAATTCTTCTGATTGGTTTGGATCTTATCATGTTTATTCTTCAAGATCAAATGTTTTTAAAAGTTTTCAACGAAAAAGAGGGTCCATTTTCAAATGGATACCAAAATCATGTGCTAATCTGTTAGGACCCGTTTTTAAATGGGTACCTAAATCTATTGTTTCCTGATTTCTCTTGCAGACCCGGCATATGTGGTACTTGGACAGTGGATGTTCCAAGCATATGACTGGGCAAAAAGCTTTATTGTCTAATTATACAGAGAAATTCAGTGGAAATGTCAGATTTGGAAACGATCAGCTTTCACCAATCTTACGATATGGTGACATCATTCAAGACAACATAACGATTAGTAAGGTGAGTTATGTCGAAGGCTTAGGGCACAACCTGTTTAGCATTGGTCAATTCTGCGATAAAGGGTTAGAGGTAAACTTCAAAGCTAAGAGATGTTCGGTTCGTACGGAAGATGGCAATGAACTCTTAGTCGGAAATCGAAAGACGAACCTCTATACCATCAATCTTTCAAAGGTACAGAATGACAGTCACGTTTGCTTAATGACAAAAAGCTTCAATGCAGCAAAGTTGGCTCTGGCACAGACGTTTATCACACCTGAACTTTCGTTATATCAACAAGCTGGTTAGTGGGAAATTGGTAAAAGGACTTCCTGAGCTGAAATACGAGAATGAACACTTATGTGCTGCATGTGAAAAGGGTAAGATGAAGAGAGCCGCTCATAAACCGAAGCCTGAACCAAGCACCAGTTCTCCGTTAGAATTGTTACATATGGATTTGTGTGGTCCAATGAGAACTCAAAGCTTAGGTGGAAAGAAATACGTGTTGGTTATTGTGGATGATTACTCAAGATACACGTGGGTCAAATTTCTTCGATCAAAAGATGAGATGCCCGAAGTTCTCATTACTTTCTTAAAGACGACCCAGGTGAATATGCAAAGACAAGTCAAGTTTCTTCGAACTGACAACGGCACAGAGTTCAAAAACAAAATCGTTGAAGAATATCTCGAATCGGTTGGGATATCACATCAATACTCTGCTGCTCGTACGCCTGAACAAAATAGAGTAGTCGAAAGGCGAAATCGTACGCTAGTCGAGGCCGCTCGTACTATGCTTATCCAATCCGATCTACCTCTATTTTTGTGGGCAGAAGTTGTGTCGGCTGCATGTCATACTCAAAATCGGTCCATGATACACCTCCGTTTTCAAAAGACTCCATATGAGCTGATCAACAACAGAACACCGACAATCAAGTATTTTCACGTATTTGGGTGTAAGTGTTTCGTGCTTAATGACAGGGAGAGTCTGAATAAATTCAGTGCTAAGGCGGGCGAGGGTATCTTCATTGGTTATTCTTCAACATCGGCAGCATATCGTGTTTATCTGAAAAAGTCAAAAACTGTAGTCGATAGCGTCAATGTAACATTTGATGAAGACGTGGCTTTTGAACAACTCAATTCAGAACCCGTGATAACTGGAGTATTAGCTTCTGGGCAGATTAGTCCAGAACCTGTTTCTACAGCGAATAATTCGAATAACGCTTCTACTTCAGTTTCTCATTTATCTGATTTAGATTTTTTATTTGAATTCTTTTATGATGAGTTTCTAGGATCTAATATACATAAATCTGCTATGACTGACAGGTCTGAAGACACAAGTTGTAATCATCCAGTCATTTCAGAAGTCATAACTGAATAAGAATTCCCCGTTCAGTCAGAAACTCACATTCCAACATCTACTCCTACAGTTGAAGATACACAAGTAACTGCTGAGCCAGAAGTAACTATTTCAGTTGGATGTGATACATTGACTACTCAACAGCCAGAGTCTGTTGTTCCAACTGATGCTTCTGCACCTGAAACTTCAACTGCAAACCTCCCTCCTATTATTCAAACTGAAGAGTCTGATAGTGGATTTTTAGATGATGATCATGATCAATCTTCATCTACTCCACTCCCTCATGAGCATCGCTGGACCAAAGAGCATCCTTTACATCAAGTAATTGGAGATCTTAACAGGCCTATACAAACTAGGTCAGCGACTTTGAATCAATGTATGCATGACTCATTCCTCAGCAAGATAGAGCCCACGCGTGTATCATAGGCTCTTGCTGATTCGGACTGGGTATCTGCTATGCAAGAAGAATTAAATCAGTTTGAAGCCCTGAAGGTCTGGAGATTAGTTCCAAAACCGGAAGGTAAATCCGTGATTGGCACTAAATGGGTATTCAAAAACAAGAAGGATGAAGATGGTATCGTCATAAGGAACAAAGCTAGACTTGTTGCCAAAGGTTACCGGCAAGAGGAAGGCATAGATTACGATGAGACGTATGCTCCAGTAGCGCGTATAGAGGCAATCCGCATGTTTCTAGCCTACGCAGCTCATAAGAATTTCACAGTCTTTCAGATGGATGTGAAAACAGCCTTTCTGAACGGCATTCTTAAAGAGGAAGTATACGTGTCTCAACCAGAAGGGTTCGTCAATCCAGATAAGCCAGATCATGTTTATATCTTGGACAAAGCCCTATATGGTTTAAAACAAGCCCCTCGAGCATGGTATGACATTTTATCTAAATTCTTGGTCAAGTCTGGTTTTTCTAAAGGTAAGGTTGATACCACTTTATTCATCAAAAAGGAAAAAGCTGATATTATTCTTATTCAGATTTATGTTGATGATATAATATTTGGTTCTACTAATCCTAAATATTGCAAAAACTTTTCTAACCTCATGGTGTCACGTTTTCAAATGAGTATGATGAGAGAGATGAATTTCTTTCTCGGATTACAAGTTAAACAGTTTTCAACGGGGATTTTCATTAACCAATCTAAGTACATTTTGGATATTCTTCGAAAGTACAAAATGGAAAATTGTAAACCAATTGGAACCCCGATGGCACCAGGTACTAAAATTAGCACTGATCCTTCGGGTAAAAGTGTTGATGTTAGAACTTATAGAGGTATGATAGGATCGTTAATGTATCTTACTTCAAGTAGGCCAGATATTATGTTTTCAACATGTTTATGTTCTAGATATCAGGCTGCTCCTAAAGAATCCCATTTGGATGTTGTCAAAAGGATTTTTAGGTATCTTAAGGGAACTGTAGATCTTGGTCTGTGGTATCCTAAGGATACTGGGTTTCAACTGACTGCCTATTCAGATGCAGATCATACAGGTTGCATGTTGGACAGAAAGAGCACTTCAGGTCACATTCAATTCCTTGGAGACAAGCTCGTTAGCTGGACATCAAAGAAACAATTATGCGTTTCCACATCAACTGCTGAAGCAGAGTACGTAGCTGCTGCCAGTTGCTGCTCTCAAGTGTTGTGGATGCGAACACAGCTGCGAGACTATGGATTCAAGTTTGATAAAATTCCAATTTATTGTGACTCGAAGAGTGCAATCGCGATATCTGCTAATCCTGTCCAGCATACGAAAACCAAACACATTGATGTCAGGTATCATTTTATTAAAGATAATGTAGAAAAAGGAACAATTGAACTTTATTTTGTAAAAACAGATTATCAACTTGCAGATTTATTTACCAAACCCTTAGATGAAAAGAGATTTAATTTTCTTGTCTCTAAGCTTGGTATGTTAAATCTTAAGACATAATCGGTTGTTACCTCATAAAGTTATGTATTGTTATTTTTCATCATTTTCTTTATAATTATGTGCGAAGGATATCTGCACTTTAAATGTTTGCTCATGATCTCAGGCGGAGTAAGAGAAGAATTTTAGATGATCTACATTATTTTGAGGGGGAGCATAACTAATTTCTGCATTTTACTTAAATGTCAAAATTTTTGTAATGCATGATTTTAGGGGGAGCTTATATGTCATACCAAAAGGAGTAAGACTATGATTTCTGATTATTTCAGATCAGAACTCGTACATTAATCGTTTTACTGCTTTATGTCATTTTAATTTTTTTTTGTGAATAAAGTTGCTTTGACATGACTTTGAGACTTATGCAGGATGAGAGAAGCTGACAAGATCATATCTTAATGACTTCAGCTTGACTTCACGAGATTTAAGATTGCGCGAAACGGTAAATTTCTTATCTTAATCTCAAATGTATCTGAAAGAATGACAACTTTCAGATATAGAAAACATGTTCTGAAATGTTCAAACCACTTCCCGATTCTTAAACAGATTTCATGAATTGGAAGTGTGATTTTAAATGTTTTCATTTTTCATTATTGAGCTTCAATGATTAATAAACCGTGTGTTTCCAAAGATAAATACTTGCGTATTGTCTTTTCTACATACTTTCAAGTATTCACACACATCGGTTTAATTTTTGATCAAATTGTTCTTACCATGTCTCATATTGAAACAATTTTTCGATGGTAAGACACCCCGCTTGTATTTCAAAGATTTTTTAGCGTCATTTCATTTCAAAGCGTTTCATTCAAGAATGTCTATATTTTTGTTTCGTATAGACACATATCCATTATTCTTGACCATAAGCCTAAATTGATATATCATTTCATTTATGATCATTTTCATACAATGTCAGATTTTCAAACAAGCCTTTTGCATTCATGATTCATTCATTTCATATACTTGTTTGAAAATGCTTCAATGTCTAAAAATGCTCAAATCTTCATGATTATATTTTATGAGCATACATTCATATGACATTTGTATATGAGTTTTAACTGCTAAAGTTAAACCATTTGAGCAACATCATGCTTTCTACGATTATATGGGTTCTTTGTGCTAGGACTTAATTGAAACTTCTATGAAATCACGTTAACCAGTGATTTCTACCCAAGAAGTTAATCCATAGAGATTGAGTGTGAGGAGTCTAAAAGAAATGAGTGTGGGTGTGATGAGGTAAAATGTAAAGGAGAGTTTGGTTAGTAGTGAGCTTAATGATCAAAAGAAAGAGGGTGTGAGAACAGAGTAAAAGAATATCAAACTCTGCACCAACTACTTTCTGAGTCGGGCAGCCACATTACTAGCGTTTCACAACTCTTTGGTGAACGTTATTGAAACAGGCAACTAGCACATGCCAACTCTTGACTAAACCCCACCAGTTACTCATTTTCTTCTCAAAAAGAAGGTGTTTCATATTTCAAAGGGGACGCAGCATATAATCTATCTGGTTTTCATTTGGAAAATCTGGATATTGAAAAAGAAGGAAGTCTGCCCCGCCTTCACACTTCAATCATGCACATTGAGTCTGTGTTTATCTACTGTTGTCTCAGTGGTTTACACTATGTTGAGCCTTTATAAAAGCAATTTTTTTTGTGCTTAATTCTTTCTACACTTGCACGAACACACAAAGAATTTGTTTCTTTGTCATAGCATTCATAAAAATTGCCTTTGTGGTATTTCGATGATTGGATGGAAGCCCTGGGGGAGTGAACATCAAAAAACTCCTTTATATTGTGTATTCGTTACACACAGTGACTTCGTGTTACTAACAGGCATTTTAATTGATTCATTTGTTGATTCAGGGGTTACATGTTCTTATTTTGTCTGGATTTGCAAAGATCTAGATGAATACTTGGTTATGGATCACAGAATCAGAGGCTCAGTTTGACAACTCAGAATGGTAAATACATTTCTTGGAAGAAAAGTTTTGATGATATAGATGCTCAAATCATCAAAAAGGGGGAGATGATATCAAGAAAATATAAAGTTTTGAGAGATGATTTTCAGAAATGTCCAAGTCAGAAAAGTTCAAAGTAAAGATTTGAAGATTTGAAGAAGATCAAAGAATTTCTGAGGATGTACTGATTTAAGGAAATTTTCTTTGAAGATTATTTGCTAAAGCAATTCGAGCTGATTCTGAAGATAATTTCTTTCCAAAGTCTGAAAGTATTATTGTGAAAGTTTTGGGGAGATTGTTAATCGTTTGAAGAAAGTTTTGGAAAGAATATCGTCAAAGAAAAAGGGGAGATTGTACTGACAGAGCTTAAAGTGAAAACTGAATTGCTAGATCTTTAAACAGTGATCTTGAATCCAAAGGGGGAGATTGTTAGAGCATAAATATGTTGGATACAAGATCAAGAAGACAAAAGTCAAGGTTTAAGAAGTCAAAGCTAAAGAAAGTCAACTCTTATGTGAAAGTCAAAGTCTTTGTAATAAAAGTCAAAGTTAACATTTGAATTAGTTTTGTTTCCTTGTTGTTTTAGTTATAGGTATAAATACCTTGTATTTCTGTTTTTAGTGATATAACAAGTCTGATAGAGAATCTGAGAGAGAGAGAATTCGTTG
This sequence comes from Arctium minus, assembly GCA_954870635.1. NCBI lineage: Eukaryota > Viridiplantae > Streptophyta > Magnoliopsida > Asterales > Asteraceae > Arctium > Arctium minus. The sequence continues at coordinate 9,911,567 of OX941093.1, read as the reverse complement.
GAGAGAGATCTGTGGAGAGAGAGAGAGAGTTCTAGAGAGAGAAAGTTGTAATTGTGAAATCTGAAAGAGAAATCAAACAGGTAATTGATTGATAAATCTTGTTTGTTTGATTAATTGTGATTAGGAACTAGAATCTGGGAATAACAGGATGATATATGTGTTTGAAGGTAGATTCTTAATTTTGAGTGATTTATTTTTAATTTTAACTCTTAAGTAATAAATAAGTTTAAAAGATTAAAATTCATCAACCATGTATTAAAAAGTTTATTAGATAATTTTGGATTCGATGGATATGAATAGATTAACATCAAGGTCACGAGTATTATAATCATCATTCGTAGGTGGTCTTTTTCGGCTTATTTTTTTCCTTATAAGTTGGTTTTTTTTTTATCTAGGTTGGTTCAATAAAAAATCTCTCACCTCCTATTCTTTAAATCGAAAAAAAAATACAAAATATGAGCAAAATTCGAACGAAACAAATCACAAAAACAACCATATTTTTCTTGTTAATTTAACATCCATATTCATATACTATTTCATCCATTTTTCATGGTTTTCCGGTTTTCCATTTTATTTAGCGTTTTCCCCTGAACCATACCTTATATATAGGTTTGAGTCCTAATGAGAATGATAGTTATGTTGAGAAAGGTAAGAAAGAAGATCCACCCTTGGATGTGCATTAGAATGAGATGCATCGAGATGCACCAGATCAATTCCTGTACCAAGCATGATTCATGGGATGGGATTGAGATTAAAAGTGATCAATGGTTCAGATCTCTTCTTACCTTCTCACTTTAACTCTTTTCCTCACATAATCCTTCGTCTATATATATATATATATATATATATATATATATAGAGAGAGAGAGAGAGAGAGAGAGAAAGTTTCATTCATTTGTTAACCAAGCCATTGGTATTAACCGTGTTAACCAATCTCAACCATTGATAATCAAGATCAACGACTTACAATAAAACACTGATTTGGATAATGATTCATGCCCTTGGTTTGAAGATGCACGTATGCACAGGGGTATATTGGTAAAAAGACACACTCATGGTAAAAAAGGCAAGTCCCGGTCTCCTTCAATTCCGGCGCTCGTCCCGAAAATCAAGCGGTTAAGGGATTGAAGAAAATCTAAAAAGTTTCCAACCAAATCTTAAAGAATCGATAACCATATCTCCATTAGTACTGATAACCATATCTTGAAGAATCGAACACCATGGATAATCAAATCTTGAAGAATCGAACACCATGGATAACCTCGTGGATGTTGATGCAGATGAGAACGATATCCTAAGAGAATTGGTGAATTGTTGGGCTACAATCGACTGATAACAGTGGAGGAATCGATGATGAAGGTTAGATTTTTAGAATTAGGTTTATTAATTTACCTTTTTTACTTTTCTACACGACGAGGTATTGCGCCTAACACACATAACACAGTTAAACTTGAAGTGTGCATATGATCACTCGATTATGGTATGTGCATATATGCACTTGAATCAATTCTTAAATTTCAATCAATATGTGCATAAGAATATGGTATTACCACAAATTTTGTTCGATACATATTTGCACATATGAAACTTGGATATGAATGTGAAATTTAAAGCAATAATGCAATGTCCACTTGGTAAATTACGTTTTAAAGTCCTTGTGGTTTGTAGAAAAGGGTGAGGGCCCACTTCCATCTATTTTGGTTCTTATGGTTTTGAAATTAATGATTTTCATCCTTATGGTTTGTAATTCTTTACGTTTTTCGTCATTATGGTTTATATTTTATTGTTTTTTTATCCCTATGGTTTACAATCATTTCTATTTTAGTCATTCATACTTAAAAGCACTGTTCTAAAAACTCACCGCATAGCCGCCATGGCACAAGACTTGTGTCTCACGCCACGTTAAGCCCGTGACACGCCATGGCCTAATGCGCAAGTTTCATAGTGCGATATTTGATTTTTCTTTACGTTTTTAATGTCTTATTTGCTAGTTTTTAATATATATATATATATATATATATATATATAACCTAATTTAACTTGCTTATTATTATTGACTCATTAAGTAACACTACAAAACATTTGTTTTTATATATAATATTATATATGAATTAGAAATTTGACGCCATAAGTCACGCCTTGAGAACACCATGGCTTCGTCGTGGCTCCTAAAGCATGAGGTTTGGCCTCGCCGCTACGCCACATCTCACGTCATTTAGAACCATGCTTAAAAGTAGTGTTTTGGCCTTACGGACGAAAATAGAAATAAAATGCAAAATATAGGGATGAAAACCGAAATTTCAAAACTATAGGAACAAAATTCGTAATCTTTAACAAACCAACAGGGACGAAAAACGTAATTTACTCTTATCCTAACTACATTTAATAGAAATCTATAATTATCTTTAATTCTTTATTGATATAAAAAATAAAGTTTCCATCATCCAGATCTCTACAGTCATGCAAATCGAAATCATATCATAGTGGACAACACAAACCGATTTTATACTTATCAGACTTTACAAGGAAAAATCATAATGTGAATTCCCGTTTTTGTGTTTAACGTTTCTAACATGAGATAATCAATGTTAATTTAATCATGACGGTATGCATTTGATACGTCACATTTAAAACAGGTGGATATGTATGCTATTGTCGATGGAAAATGTAAACTAGGGTGCCATTTGTTTTTTAAGAGGTTTAAAGTCTGAAGTCTTATTTTAGTTATGATTAATAAGAGGTGGTGTGTAAAAAGATCTGAATGATTCAGACTTAAGAGCCATTAAGAGGTTTTATAAAAAAAACAAACAATCCCTAGGAGTATATCTTCACAAACTGTGGGGAAGTTTGGTATGCAAATTCAGGATGCATAATGTGCAATCAGTGTTGGTGTAATCACGTAGTGAACTTGGAATGGGATGCATATGTACTTTAAACTTGCAACTCCGATGTACTTTGTATAAACATCAATATGGAGTTTATGTCGAAACAACTTCAAAAATACAATATCAACTTAAGTGCACTCTTGTACATCCCCATTTTTTTTAACCTGGATAGGGTTTCTCTATTGTTAAACCAACTAGAGTTGACATCATAATTCAAGTACAAGCAGTATCATAAAATCAAAGTACAGTCAGGTGAACAAAGGAAATCGTTTTAGATTTTTTTGGAAGAAAATGGCCGGAGACGATGTCGCCGGTGGCCGGAGATGGAGGTGATTATTTTTCGGTGGTGGCTAGGAGAAGATGAGGCATTTGAAGTGGGGGAGAGGATGAAGATGGTTGGAAAATGGCTGGAGAAGGGGGCTAACAATGGGAAAGGGGATGAAAATGTGGGAATAACTTGGGATAGATTTAGAGACGATTCTTATAGTAATTTACTATTTTTTGAAATTGTTGATTATGTAGCTTTTTTAAATCTACCCAATATGTTTTTAATTATTAGATTTGACACATCACAATAAGATAACCGATTACCTACTAAACCAGTTAACCATACCCTTAAATAAATAAAAAGTTTACCTAAAGCCTTAGAATAATAATTTTGAAAGTAAGTTCCCAAAATTGAAATCAAACAAAAATTGATTCCATTTTGATGAAATAATCTCGTAAAAACCTGTTAGCTGAAATATATAGTTTAAGAAGATATATGCAGTAAACCTTTAATTAAACTATATATTTTAAACTCATAAAAACCTACTAAAAACCAGCTTTGTCGGGTCTCTAACGACACCAAATGTTACCTCTTTTCTTGTTCACTTGAAGTGGTGCCGGGGCCTAAAGAAGCCTGATCATCTTTCTGGTCTTTGCAGCTAGTTGTAGTCGGCCCACCACTTCCGTTTAAGCAGCTAGCCATTTCCTTTGGCTCCGAGAGGATCGGTGAGGTTGCGGGTCCCATTTCGTCCTCGATGGGAAGCATCCGTTTTGAACCGTCTAAAGCCACACCTAATACGATGTTATCATCCAATGCTGATGATCTTGGAGTAACCGGTTTCTCTCCCTCCTGCTTTGTGTTACTACCGGATGATGATGATGATGATGGTGGTGGTGATTCTCCATCTGGGTTTGCTGCTGAGTTGTTGCGAACCGAGGTGGTGGGTCCCACATTCGAGGTTTTGAGTTCAGAAGTCGGCTTTGGACTAGGATCTAGTGTCGGGTCTGAAGTTGTTATGACTTTAGCATCTTTCTCTTCAGGGTTACTAGCGGGTCGAGATGAAGGGTTAGTTTTATCATCTCCGTTGATCTTATAAGAAGGCTCTATCAGTAGGAATGGACGGTTAGCAGCTGCTCGGTTACGAGAGAATATATCGGAAAGTGGAACATTATCGATATCGGCATCACGGTAGATTTTCTGCACTGTACGTATGGGTGTGGCAAGACGAGCCCGGTGATGGCTGATTACTCTCAGGAGATCCAACAATATAGCTTCCTGTTTTTAGATTGAACACAAGTACATCAAGAATGCCAACAGCAAAAAAAAATGAGGTTTTCACAAAGCAAACAACTACAGATGGGGTAAGGTAGCTGATCGCTTGTAGGGCTGTAGATGGAGTAGGGGTTGGGAGGGTGGAGGGTGGTTAGGGATGGGGTGGGGTGGGGGAGGGTTGAGAGTCTTCAGATAGGTTTACGGTATCTCTTTGGTGTGTTACAGGTGCTTTTTAGCTAGGTAGGATCTTTACATCCATTTATAACAGGCCCGGATGGGGTAGAATAAGGTAGGTGTGTGAAAGAATTGTGGAAGGTTTTAGGATTTTAATTTGACATGGATAGTTTAATAATTTATCAAGTTTGTCCCCTCTCCTTCATTAATGTTCCACCTATTTTGGTGGACAGAAAAAATGCATTTTTGTCCCACTCAGTCCTGTTCCGTCCCGGTCTAATTGCCACACCAAAATGGGACTAGTTTTTGTTCTATCCCCATCCTCCCGCATACCAGACGGACCCTAAAATATCCATTTTTTTCCCAAATCTATGGCTTTCTATTTGTTTTACTTGCCTTTTACGCAAGTCGGGGGTCTTTTTGGAAACAGCTTCTTTGTGTCTCTTGAGACAGAGGTAAGGTTTGTGTACATCCTACCCCCAGACCCTACCTTCGGTGGGTATACCAGGTTTGTTTGGCATAATTTGGTTCTTAAAGCAATGAACTCTTACCTTCACCCCAAGATATTCTTCAAAGTGTGATGTTTTCACAAAGCAAGAAACCATAATCTGTCAAACAAAAACAAGGGCATATAATATAACATTAGCAACTAATCATTTTTATCCTTGCGTCCAAAATAAATGTAACGCTTAACTAGACACGTATTATTAATAAACAATTTGACTACTTTGTCCAATATGAAATATCTAGACTCTCTCTCGGTTAATTTCATCCTTTGTTCTATCTTGCTAGCATTCTTTCAAACCAAAATGTACCAGTGGGTCCATTTTCCAGCAGATAAAAACCTACAGCCTAAGAAATGGCTTCAACAAGTACATTTCAACGTTTTTCATTTGTCATATATGCTGCGAGGAGAAATGACAAGTGATTGTCAAGGGCAGATCCAGTATGGAAGTAGTGGTGGCATGTGCCACCGTAGTGGAAAAAAAATTACGACCCCAACAGTGCTACCACTGTGATTCGTTTTGTGCTGCCACCTGGCATCATTGCCAGAAAATTGAGGCTAAAGTAGCATATTGAAACTTAAATTTGAGTTTTAGTGGTTAACAAATGTTGGAACACAAAACCCTAACTATAAATCATTGAAATTGGAACTTATTTTTAGTGTATTGTACTGCATTTGGTACTATAATTAATTTTTAGTTTATATACTAAGGCAATTATTTAGTGCCACAAGTGAAAATTTTCTGAATCCGTCACTGATTGTGGGTCCCATTTGCTTTATGAGAAGAGAATTGAGATAGGACCAACAAGATGAAGAACAGAGATTGGAGGTAGATGGTGTAAAACAAAAAGCATTTCATGTTATTGAAAAACGACTTACCAAAAGAGCCTGATTTTCAGGGTCAACATTGTCCAGGAACACTCGCCTATGCAATTTTTGCTGCTCCACTTGAGGATTTTTGGCCAAAACCTTGCGCATATCAGCCACAATGTTCTGCGCCCAAAATATAAGCCAATAACTTAGAGTAAATGCAATGAACAGAACAACCAAGCATAGTACAACAAACCAAACCAAACCAACCTGGTAAATACCACACGTTAATATTGCAATCATAGGTTTAAAAATAAAACAAACCCAACCAAATCCCACATGTTAATATTGCAATCATAAGTACTACTCACATTAATCTTGTTGACATCCAAGTGGCTGATAGCAAGGTGAGTCTTGATGCGCCAATGAGTTTTTTGGCTCAGATTTCTCACCACATTCACTGTGAATTTATGGTTTGGGATGTGAACAGCTTCACGATCATCACCTCTTATGATTGTTGGGGACCACCAACCCACATGCTGAAGCAACATAAGATGTGAACAAGATCACTGACAGAAAGCGGTAGGTACACCAAGTACCATGCATTTGTAATTATTGGGTTGGTCAAAGTCAGCGGCCTTCTAACTAGTGCTATGTTTGGCAAACTAACAGATAAGCTAGTTGTTGGTTGATAATAGCTGAAAAACTAGGTCTTGGCTAATAAGTTATATGATAAACTTGTCATGTTTGGTAAAAAACTAGTTGATAAGCTAGATGGCGATGTAAAATGACCTAAAAGGACATGATGAAAAATTAATTGGGAAAAAATGGGGAAAAAACTGAAGCTTATTGAAACTTTTCGTGAAGTAGCTTTTCAAAAATCTAGCTTATGGGTAACAAAACGGTGCTTTTTCAATAAGCCCAAAAAATAAGGTAGCTTATGGTTGCCAAACATGGCCTGGCTAGATGGTGGAGAGAGAACCGCCATGAGATATGCATTTGTGTGAGCTATCTAAAACACTTCCACTTCTTCAAACAAGGCTGTTTATTTCTCTTCTCTAATATTATGATACTACAACTACGAAGACGTGTAGAATGAATGAAATGAACAAAAGGATGTACAAGCATTCATGGATGGCAACAAATCCTTGGTTTATCTTTAAAAGTATACAGAAAATACATACCTCAACTGTACCAGAGACTTCGTACCCCTCAATTTTTGTTTGAATCCATTCATTTAGTACAAACGGCCTTGTTGCATGGATCATTACGCTTGAAAGGAAATTTGTAAATATCTACAAGGAAATTACATTAAATAACCACTATTCGCAATAAAAGGGTCTGAAATAGCTAAACAACATAGTCAATTAGTCATTGTAGTGTAGTATGCAAAAGAAGTCTCCAAAGGAACGAGGTTCTACCTCACGGCCTGCAAGCGTAAGCAATACAGTACCGAGCCCCCCAGCTGTGACCCACTTCTGAGTAGAGAAACCCAGCAACTCCATGAATAATGAAACAGATGCAACCCACACTGCGGAATAAACAGCTTTTCCAGCAAATTCATAACCCATCTGTAAACAAAAAGATGAAGGAAAATAGAAGCTTAACAGCAACTTCGTAACCCATCAGAATAAAAGCATCAAGAAATAATTATGCTACATAATACTTGTGAGATGAGTTATTCTGAGACCACAATAGCTTATCTTTTCCGGTTAAATTCATAAACTTATATTTTAGAAAGCAAAACACAATTCCCCTGGTTCATATGGTATAATAATATTGTCATATATATATATATACATATTCATAGTTCTTGCATAGCATTGGTATCAAGCAATTCCAAAGAATTTGGATATACTAGAGTCGTGGAGACATACAGTTCTTGCATCGCTAGGATCTTTTTTCTCCGCAAAGAATTTTTGTGTTTGTTGTATCAAGCTGCCAAAACAAAATACGGCATTGTCTAAACATCAAACAATGACATGGAAGTCATAAACCTTATCCAAACAATTGTATAAATTAGTCAACATGCTGACTTCCAGCAAAGAAGCCTATCAAGGTAAGTAATGACCCAATAAGACATGTTACAAGTTGCAACCAGCGCCGCACATACACACACAGCAGTAAAGAACGGCCTACTTATGACCCAAGAGGCGAAGACGATAAATCGTTCTAAGAAAAATAAGTCTAGATATCATTAAATCAATAAGAGAAAACCCCAAGATAGGTTATTACCTCGATAAGCAGTATGCAAACGCCAATACTGTAGATAATGAACGTACAAAATTCAGAAGCCGTTGCTTGACAGCTTGACTTGGTGCAGAAGGTAGAATAACTGGGTCCAGTACTCTGTGAAGATCAGTTACTGTTATATAAACAATTGGCAACAAAGATCTGGTAATATCATAGCAACGGACAAGTTCTCCAAAGATACTACTTTCACCTGCATATAATTACAGCACCTCCCCATAGCAACAAAGGTTGAATATAAGATGTCATCACCTGTTGTTCTTTACTCTTGTTCCAACTATTATCACTCTTCTGCATAAAGTAATTACGGGGTCAGGCTATTAGCCACTTACGATCATAAAACCAAATTTGATATACAAACGTACTTGCAGAAAAAGGATCCTGCACACACGCATTAAAGGTCCAAGACCCCATGCAGCAAAAGCAATAATTCCAACAGCTGGAATCAGTTGCACTACAAGAGACCTGCCATGAAAAGCTTCATAAGACCTGCAGCAAACAAGTTATACATGTAACAGCAGAGAGGTAATCGCATTCATCAACCAGATTCAGGGAAAGGAAGCATAGAAAACATATATAGTTGATATCATTAACTGGATCACTCATTCATTTCACTTCAACACCTAGTTCAATAAAAAAAATAGATGGGAAAAGGGAAGGGAAAAGAAAGTGGAATTATTAAGCAAATACCTACAGTAACACATGTATTTATTGAAGACTTCATATTATTTTGGACAAGAAAAGCTTAAGAACACCTAGCAGGTTCTATTTCTGGAACCCATAATTAGATAGTAATTTTGCTGCATAACCCTGAAAAGATTATTAAAAGAGGGGGGGGGGGGGGGGGGTAATGAAAACAGTTAAATTAGAGATGCAAACACATAAAGGGGGAAACCACCTTGTCAATACTGTAGCAGCTGTTTTTAAGATAGGAATCTGGTTTCCTCCATTTGGTGTGAAGACAGATCGACAAACTAAAATGTTACACCTAGTTGGCACTGGTTTTATTGACTCCCGTACGGTCAAAAGATGTACACTCCAAGCCTCTTGTAGCTGCAGATGCAACAGACATAATCATGATCCTAACACCATGTATATAGTAAATTTCACAAAGTAGATCTGAAGGGTTGTTAATGGCATATGCATAAGTACTTCCTCCACCCCAGAATAAATGTCATGTTTGACTAGACACATCACACATAGTTTAATGGAAATGTTTGACTACTAGGCATATATTTGAAATGCCCTTCGACAATGAAACTTTTGAGGAACCTTATTTTGGTCTATAAGGTTCCTCAGAATTACTCTCTAAACCTTATTTTGGTCTATAAGTTTGCAAATATGAAATGGCCTTTTTGGTCATTATTTTGGTCTATAGGTCATTTCAATATTTCATGTTTGGAAACTAAACCAAAAAGGACAAAGTTGCAGTTACTTTGTGGTATCAAATGACATTGCTGTGTTTGTTATGTTATGAGGAAGCAATTTATATGGAGAATACTGATGCAAATGCAAATCTCCAATGGATTGGATCACATGTTCTGTTCACACATACAAGAGGTCAAGGATCCATCAAATGTTACCAATGCAAAGTGATATATGGCATAAGACAAAAACAAGAAATATCTTTTAAACCAAAAGAGAAAGAGATAAGTGAACAGGTAAGATCTCTGATAGCATTAGAAACATACCGAGGTATTGGATGAAAGACTGCCAGCAAAAATATGTGTGTGTCCCTTATATCTCTTTCCCTGGAGAAAAGTTCAAAAAAAAAAGAACAAAAAGTGAATTATGTGAAACCAACGTGAAGTTCTCTAGTTTGTTATTAATCTTTGGTGTCAGTCAATCAGTTATGAGAAAAAGATAAGCAATGACCTATGGATAAAACTGTGCACCTTAGGTTGGCTGCTATGTATAGAACTTCTATTGATCCCCAATTCCCGGGAAAACAGCAAAGAACCAGTTGTAGCCATTATGGAGAGATTGTAGACAAAAAAGGATTCAATATCCCACAAATCAAGATGTCATGTAGACTTGGATCCTGCGCTAAACAGAAGTTATCAAAATGGCACTGAAGTTTCAAAAATAGGATCTGCATATATCAGATAAATGCCAAAACTGCCAACGAGTAAACATGGGAACTGAATTCTTTAATGTAATATACTAATACCAAACTGAACACCTTGACCAAACCCCTGGTCCTAATTAACACTGAATCACCATGTTGATTAGTAGGTACAAGTAACGGTGCGTTTGTTTGAAAAAAAATCTTCCTATCAAGTGCACATTCAACTTTCAGAAAGCTAAATACTCCTTAACTTCATGAATTGTCACAACTAGTACTTTTCGGATGCTGTGGATATAATTGTATTATCGCCAACATTACTGAATGTATAATACTTGCTTAAACAAACTAAACAAATAGAAGCCATACACAAAAGGCAATTTTTCTTGAAGTGTCCAAAAGTGAAAGTGTTTGCCTTTTACCAAAACCCAGGGCAGATCAGCAACGAAACACAGTAATAGTGTCTGAACAAGTCAATGTAAATAGTTCCATATATACCACTGAGCACCCAGTCAGACTTCGAAAAGCCAAACAAAATGCTACAAAACTCGATCCATGAGTAAACAATTACCATTTTCAAGTTGAAGAATGAAGAGTAACCATTCAGCATTCAAAATTGGAGATCGTAGCTCTTCCTTCTTAAGGTATGAAGTATCATGAAAAGGAACACGTTCACAGTGACTAAGCAAATCACAGTATATATTTCCAGATGCCGTTACCAAGCACCAAGTCACACTATGAAAAGCCAAACAAAGAGCTACATAAATCAATCCACAAGCTAAACAGGAAAAAGAATCCGCATACATGTAACTATTAATCATTAACAATCCACACACAAACACACACAAGAAGGGGAAAAACCAAAACTAGAGCATCAAACACTGCTAAAAAATATTACATGACGCAATACATTTATCAAAACTATAGTCAGATTAACAGACATGAAATAATCAACGAAATTATGCAATTAATACATCCAAAAACTCTGTAAACTACAGATAACAACTAAAAACAAGAAACAAATCATTTTGAACATGAATCAATAAAATGCATCAAATCGAACAAATAATTAACCTGATCACGAACAAGACAACAGAGATCTGAGAGAGATTTCGACGAATTAAATGTATATAAGAAGGTTTTCCGGCGGATTTGTTGACGGTGGAAGTTCGAGGAAAGTGGGGAGAGGGAGATTTTTTCCGATAACTTGCGCCGTTGAAGAAACAAAGAGGACTACTTGAATTTGGATAAACGTGTATATGATTTGAGTGACGTGGCAGAAAGGAAGGGGACGGTATTAGCTAACCTGCGCAGTATGTGCTTTTTTTATCCTGCTTCCCCGAGTCGCGGAAAATTGGCCACACAAATGGTGGGAAAAATGAATACATTTAAATAAAACGTGTGGGAATTGTTTGGTCGGCGTTTGGACGGGGATGACTAGATTTATGCGATGGTGTCTTGGTCGGATTGAGAATAACTCAATTTAGGGGTTGTTTGGTTGGAGGTATTAGAAGGTAATCAATGGGAATGATATCCATTGTATTTGTTTGGTTCAAAAAGGGAATGAAAATGGAATGATTGATAATGTTTGGTTACAAGTAATGCAATCAATCATTATAATATAAATGCCCAAAAACCATTCCACTCCAAATTGGGTGGAATGAACCAAATTTCTCTCTCACGCTCGATTTAGAACACTTTTCTCTAATCTTTCTTCTATGTCATCAATGGCAGTGTACTCTTCAACAACAAGACATCTTCCTTCTCTCTCATCTTCTCTCTTCTACACTGTGGCATGTGGGTTTGTTTCTCATCTTCTACGCTGTAGGTTTGTTCGATTTTCCTTATGAAACACTAGATAGAAATCGCTTTTGTTTTTTTGAAAGGAATCGAAATTTGGGTTTTACTCACAGGTATCGATCTTGTTTCTTATTGTCTGGGTGTGTTCCTCGTATGGGTTTGTTTCTCATTGTCTAGGTTTGTTCCTCGTCTGGGTTTCTTTCTCATTGTCTGGGTTTATTCCTCGTCTGGGTTTGTTTTCATTGTTTGGGTTTGTTCCTCGTCTGGTTTTACTCACAAATATCGATCTTGTTTCTCTTGTTTCTCATTAGTCCATTTTTGTTTTCACAATAACCCTAGAAATCCAATCTTGTGGGATAGAGATGAAATGGGGAAGATGGTGGTGGAGATTAAATCAGGAGATGTTCTCTGTGATGGAATTAGAGATGATTCTGATGAAGATGGAGACATAATGGAGATGTAGAAGTTGTGCACCCATTTTTTTCTTGGAGATGATTCTGGTGAAGATGGAGACATAATAGAGATGAGGATTTTTTTAAGCAATAATGGAAGGAAATAACCCATAATAAAATGGAATGGAATAAAATTAATCATTCCCATTCTACTTTATTTTCATTATCATTCTCATTTCCATTCCTCGAAACGAACCAAACGTCCCCTTAATGTTTAGTGTTTTAAAAGTCTTAATCCAACCCAAGTAAAATTATAATCTACCCTTTGTTTGCGGATTGCGGTTTGAAAGTTTTTATCCAATCTAACCCATACAAAACTACAACTCAACCCAATCCAAACCATGAGGCAGGGTCGGCCCTGGCTATAGGCCAGATGGGGCGGCGGCCCAGGGCATCACTCAACCCATGGGCATTAGTTTCTCAAACCCACTTTTATATAGGTAGCTTCATTTTTGGGCCTGAAAAAAAATTAACGTTAGTTTCTAAGCCCAAAGCCATTGATATTTTTGCTTCAAAAAATGCACGAAGGCATCGCTTTAGGTAATGTATTTTAAGTTTTATTATACGGAGTTTTGGTTTATGTCCCCCGTTGTATCATTTTGTTTTTATTTAATAAAGATCCGACGTGGGGATAAGTCGTCTAGCTTGATTAGGTTCCAAACCCCTTTAAATTGTTTTTCGTTTGCGTAATAAAGGGGTCTTTTTTTGCCTTTCGCCATGGGCATCCGAAATCTTAGGACCGACCCTGCCATGCGGGTTGGATTGGGTTGGGTTGGTCGGGTGATCGCGTTAAAACTTTGATTTTTTTAATTCGTTTCGCTTCAATTTTTAATATATTATGTTGGTTTTCATTAAAAAACTATAACCATTTTTTAACCATATTAGTTATATCATCTTAATCTAACGGTTTAAATAGATTATTCAGGTTTTTTCCCAAAATTTTCTCCGGAACTTTCCGTTCATAAATAGGTTCAAGAACCCATACTATCGTGTTTGGATATTCGTTTTTAACTAATTATTATACTCTTTCAGAGATACAATTTAGCTATTATAAAAATTATTTGACTAAAGTGACTAATAGTTAAATTAAGTTTGTTACAATAATTATTTACTGGTTTTTAAATTTTAATTATTTTGTTCTTTAAAAATTTAAGATCAATCCGTTTGGCAATATAATCAAACACCCTTGTGAAATGAAATTTTTATCAATAAAATATGTTTTTTAAGGTCATGTTTAGGGTTGTACATAGTGTAACGCCCTTAAAAATAGAGGATAAATTAAAAAAAAAAAAATTGGTAAAGGAGTATCCCAGACCACTTTGGGCCCGGACTAATCTCCTGGAAAACAGGTCTATGGCCCGCGGGCATTCATCCCGTGGCCACAATGCTGCGAGTGGGGTTCGAACCTGGGCAACCGCTATGAAGTCCCCAGGCTCTTACCACCACGCCACAACCTTGTGGATAAGGCTACGAATGACTTCTCAAATAGAAATTAATCACCCAAGAAGGGGAACTGTAATAGCGTATACAAATGCTATGAATAGACATCTAATTAACAACAAACTAATCTAAATCATTAAATCAAGATTATGGTGGATGTAAATCTAGATCTCCCAAAAATATCTATCCTTTATCTGTACGCCAAGGTCCAAAATATGTGTCTCCAGAAGATGCCATAACGGCCAATACTCGTCCTCAATTCTTGGGAACCCCACTGCTTACAGAACCTGTTATACATGTCATTTGAGAAAAAGTGTTAGGCTTAACGCCTAGTGAGAACAAACAGTTTATATCAATCAACAAAAATACAGTTTGATAAGGAAAGATTTATATTTAAAATAAACAGTTTACTTTTCCCAAAACACTCCATACGACCCAAGGGGTCCAAACATCTTGCGATAATGGGGGAGACCCGATTTCCAAGGATTATGGCGAAACACAAAAGTAGGTCACTCTCCAAGTTATTGAACTCACCATACTAGGATCAAGGCCACGAACTCGCCGGTTCGTACTCAGATGTGGGGGAGGGCACCCAATGATCCTAATCATGCTCATTCGCTAGGATTACATTTACGGCTCATGGCTAGTATCCGGTCCCACATAACCGTACCAGGTTGCCTTCCTAGGGTCCAATGTCTCAACTAGCTACAAACGGGAATTAACCAAACATTAAGCCGACTTTATACCTATGGATCCACTAGTAACAGTCTAAGGCTTGTCACTATTACATTAATGACAAAACTATAATCGCACATATAGTTCTCATAATACATTTCCAAATATAAATCGTTTCCCAAATGATTAAATTTTCCAATGTTATCAATACTCCACAATGCTCATTATTAGTACAAACATATTATGAAATCCAAGTATACAACCTTCCAAAATCCACTTTTAACAAGTAAAATCCCCAAACTATTGTGAGATCCACATATAACCAAGATGACACAATTTCAAGAGTTTTTGACCATCAATACACAAGTTTTATCATATAATGTATCACAAATTATAAAACTCTTTGAAATTTCTCAAAATGGTAAAAACCCTAAAATCTCCAAAAATACCCAAGTTAGGTCAAAATGGTTCAAATCAAGAATATGTAGAAATGGGGAGATTAAGAGTTCAAAATTTATAAGTTTGACATGTATAGAGTTTAGAAAAAGATAGATTAAACTCACATATTATGTTTTGTTAGAAAACCTAGAAAACCCAAGTTAAAGCTTGAGGTTGAAGATAGAGATGATGAGATGGTAGATCCTTGAACCTTAGGCTTCCAACTCTTGATAAAGAAGAAAAAATCTTGAATAGATGGAGGAATGAAGCAATAAATGACCCTTAGGTCGGATTTAATGAAGAGGGAGAAGAAGAGAGAGTTTCTTGAGAAGAGATTGGGGTGTTATGAGGTTTTGGGGCCGGTTTTCTTTATTTAAAATGCACAGGGGTCGCGAGCGGTTGCTGGCGCAGATGGACTCACACGGAGAGTCGTGCGGAGCACTGGAGTCGCGCAAGGGCAGAGCCCCGCGCGGATCTGAATACGGCTTAGGTGATGCAAGGAGGTTTGAGAAAATTGTTAGGTCCTAATACACAATCAAAACAAGAAATCAATCACAAATCTCATATGATTTCATTGATCTTCACTTTCTCTCTCTAGCCACAAGTCTCACATACAAAGTTATGACACTCTCTCAATGGCTAGTTACAAGATTACAAAAGGAACAAAGTAATTTATACTAAGTCAAACACTTTGACTCTTACAACACTTTACCAGACTTTACACTTTACATCCTTTAAATCTTGAATACAACATTTAGGCTCAACAATCTCCCCCTTTGGATTCAAGATTTAAAAAAAAAATTGACAAAAATCTTTAACTCTATTTTCTTCAGAACTTTAACGCTTTCCAGCTCTTTTGTACTTGAATAATCTTCACTCTTTTATCATTTACAACTTTAAAACTTGAATTCTTTCATCTCTTGAACACAAACTCTTTTCAACTTTGGCTTGAATTTGTCTTTGAATAATCTTTCCACAAAAGAAACTTTTCTTCATCAACATTTTGAAAACTCTTTCTTTGACTTTATCAACTTTCACTTTGTGTATATCTTCTCCTTTGTACATCTCCCCCTTTATAACTCTTTTCAACAAGACTTTTTCTTCACAATTCTCTTCCTTTCTTTTCTTCAATTCTCATTCAAATTTCCAGAAGATCTTCCACTAATTTGAAATCAAACTTTCTTCAGAATCATTTGACTTGAAAAATCTTTCAGATTATCTCCCCCTTTTTGATGAATTGTGAGCAAAATCATCAAAACTCTTTTCAAGTCATTATAATCTTTGAACAATAATCTCCCCTTTTTGAATACTCCATTTGATCTGAATAACTGTCAATTCAAAAATGTATTCATCCGAAACTTTTCAAATTCATACAAATTGAAAGTTGTAACACTGAATCAACATATGAATTAGTTAGTATGCCAGTAAGTAGCACGGTGCCACTTAGTACAATGGATGTACTTTGGAAATGATCTTTTTGATAATCACTCCCCCAGGGCTTCCATTCAATCATCGAAAAACCACAAAGGAATTTTCTATGAACATTTTGACAAGAAAACATATTCCTTGTGTGTACGTGCATGTGTAGGAATGATTGAAGCTACTTAAGATTTTCAGGCTTAAATTGTGTAAACTATTGAGACAACAACAAGTTCTACACGGACTCAATATGCATGAAAGAGGTGCGAAGGTGGGGCAAATTTCCTTCTTTTTCAATATCCACATCTTCCAAATGAAGAAAATATATCGTATATGTTGCATACCAAAGAAAAATGAAACATTTCTTTTTTAAGAAAGAAACGAGTGGTTGGTGAGGTAAAGCAATAGTTAGCATATGCTACTGCTTGTTTCAATGAAGTTCACCAAAGAATTGTGAAACAACAGTAATATGGTTGCCCGACTCAGAAAAGATTTGGTGCAGAGTTCTCATATTCTTTTAACTCTGTTCTCACACCCTTTTTTCTGTTTTTAATCAGCTCACATCTAACCAAACTCTCATTTACATTTTACCTCATCACACTGAGAAAAACTCAACCCCTTGAGTTATCTCCCCCACTCTTTGATATAATGACCCCACACCTAGGGGTGTAAATAGGTCAGATTGGGTTGGGTTCGGGTTCAACCCATTTATTAATTGGGTTGAAAATCTCAACCCAACCCAACCTGTTTAATTAAATGGGTTGAGATTTTTAACCCAACCCAACCTGTTGGGTTGATGGGTTGGTAGCGGGTTGACCTATTTATGATTATCTCAACCCAACCTGTTAAATAAATGGGTTGAACCTGGGTTGACCCATTTAATTTTAAAATTGTAAATGAAATAAAAATGCTTAAACTACTTCATTCCACGACAAATACACAACGACAAAGTCAAATAAATTGTTCGAAGTTTAATAAAACACGACCATAAAGTAAAATAAATAGTTCAAAGTTTCCCACAACCACAAAGTTAAATAAATCATAGTTCCAAAAAAGTGTCTAAGTAACTCGACTTGCACTTTCATCGACTCCAATTTTATTCTCGGTATTACTTTCCTCTCGATCTTCTATCTTCTCCGTCATGAACAATGGAAATGAAGTCGATCAAGTTAAGACTATATATATATATATATATATATAAGTAACAATGGAACAATGAAACAATGGAACTGAAGTCGATCAAGTTAAGATTACAAGTTTACCGTGAACAATGGAACTGAATTTGTCATGGACTGCTCGTCGTGAAGCCGTAGAACAGAGGGCGAGGAGTCGCCGTGGAACAGAGGGAGAGGAGAGGAGTCGCCGGTAAAGAGGGAGGAAGATCTGAACCGTCGGCATATGAGGGAAGAGGGAGGAGAGGAGGCTGGAGGCGTATGGCGTTTCAAATTAGGAATAAGATTTACTGATTTAGTCGATTAGGGTTTTCAACTTTCAAGTTTCAATATAGAAATTATTTTTTAATCTTTAAGAATTATATTAAAGTATTAATTATATTAAATATTGATTAATAATTAAAAATAAAATATTAAGTAATATTATAAATGGGTTAGAAACAAGTTGTAAATGAGTTAGAAACAGGTTGTAAGTGGGTTAGAAACAGGTTGTAAATGGGTCGAAATCAGGTTGATAATTTCAACCCAACCCAAACCCAATTAATAAATGGGTTAGGCGGGTTGACCCATTTAACTTAAATGGGTTGAAATTATCAACCCAACCTGCTAATTTTGGTTGGGTTGGCGGGTTGGGTCACTTTTTGCCACCCCTACCCACACCCCTCAATCACTCATGGATAACTTATTGGGTAGGAAACACTGGTTAACGTGAATCCATAGAAGTTCTGTTAAGCTCACACATGAATCCCGTGAAAATTTTGTCCTAACATGCAATGTCCAACAATTTAGCTTTGAACAAATAAAGCTCACAATATGATATCATTGTCATATGCATGTATGCTCTTCAAGAGTATGAATGATAATTTGAGCATTTGAACTTGGAAGATCTCTCAAAACAAGGAAATTGAATGAATGAAATGAAAACAATAGATTTGTTTTGAGAATTTGACAATGTATCAATCAGATCAAATATCATGATATATGAATGTGAAAGGTTAAGGTATTAAAGAACTTGACATTTGTTTATATGAATGAATATAAACAGTTTTGCAATGAACGCACAACTTTAAAAATGATGATCGATGCTTAACAACCTTGAAAGCAAACGAGGTATTACCACCGAAATATGTTTCGTATAGAGACATGGTAATAACAAAGTCAAATGAAGTTAGACCGGTGTGTATGAATACTTGACAGTATATAGACAAGATAAATACACAAATATTAATCTTTGAAAACACACGGTCAGAAATGATATAATCCAATATGTTCAAGAAAAACATTTAAAAGCACACTTCTAAATTCATAAAATCGTTTTGAGAATAAGAAGTGGTTTGAACATTTAAGAAAATGTTTTTCATGCTTGAAATTTTCCATCTTTCAAACAATCAGATATTAAGAATTAGAAATACTTACATTCAGCGTAAGATTCTTAACATCTCATAACTCCCCCTCAAAATATGAGTAGTTGACAAAAAATCAGATAATCTTCCTCTTATCATCTGCAAAAATGCAAAATCTCATCAAAATCAACATCTTATCTTCTATATCTCCCCCTGAAAAAAATTTAGAAAATATAACAGTAACACTCCCTGTAACATTTGAAGAACAAAGTCATTGAAGTACGACTTCTGAACTGAAATATTCAGAAGCCATTATTCTTTAAAGTAACTCTCCTAAATAAATGAATTACCTACAAAAGAAAAAATGATTTTGGTAATCATCTATGATAATTCTGCATTAGTCAGTAAGTAGAAGGTAATCAAACTTATGAACTCCCCCTGGAATTAAGCATAATGAACATGAACTCCCCCTAGACTCATGCATAGAAATCAAATAGACTCACATAGTTATATTCAACATACCTAACTTGTTGATTAGAAATTTGAACCTCTTTTCATCTAACTGTTTGGTGAAAAGGTCTGCAAGTTGGTAGTCCGTCTGTATGAAATGCATCTCGATCAATCCTTTCTCCACATGGTCTTTGATGAAATGGTATCGGACATCAATATGCTTGGTCTTGGAATGTTGTACCGGGTTAGCAGTTATTGCAATAACGCTCTTCGAATCGCAATAAATCGGGACTTTGTTGAAGGTGTAGCCATAGTCTTTAAGTTGTGTCTTCATCCACAAGACCTGTGAACAACAACTCGCCGCAGCAGCATATTCCGCTTCTGTTGTCGAAGTTGATACACAGTTATGCTTTTTAGATGTCCAACTAACCAACTTGTCACCTAGAAACTGACATGATCCAAAAGTGCTCTTCCGGTCCAACTTACAACCAGTGTGATTTAGTTAAATCAAAGCTGGAATCCTTTGGATACCAAAGGCCCAAATCTTGAGTTCCCTTTAGATACCGAAGGATTCTTTTGACGGCTGCAAGGTGAGACTCTTTAGGATTTGACTGATACCTTGCACAAAAGCACGTAGCGAACATTATGTCAGGTCTATTGGCTGTTAGATATAAAAAAATCCAATGATGCTTCTGTAGTTCTTTTGGTCAACAAACTTACCAGATAAATCTGCGTCCAAAAGTGTTCTAGTTGCCATCGGCGTTTTCATTGAAGAACTTTAAGACATGTTGAACTTTTTCAAAATTTCTTTAATGTACTTAGATTGATTAATAAACATGCCTTCAGGTGATTGTTTGATTTGAAGACCAAGGAAAAAATTCAACTCACCCATCATACTCATTTCAAATCTAGTTTCCATAATTTTTGAAAAGTTCTTGCAATATTTAGGATTTGTAGATCCGAAAATAATGTCATCAGCGTAAATCTGTATCAAGATTAAGTCATCACCATGCTTTTTCAGAAATAAGGTTGTATCAATTGTACCTTTTTGAAAACCTAAAGCTAGTAGAAAGTTAGTCAGAGTATCATACCATGCTCTTGGCGCTTGTTTTAAGCCATATAATGCCTTGTCAAAAACATAGATATGATCAGGAAATTCTGGATCGATGAAACCTTCAGGATGGCCAACATATACCTCTTCATGCAAGATTCCATTAAGAAAAGCAAACTTTACGTCCATCTGATAAACTTTGAAACTCTTATGGGCTGCATAGGCCAAGAAAATTTGAATGGCTTCGATTCTAGCTACTAATACAAAGGTCTCGTCATAATCTATACCTTCTTATTGACAATAACCCTTAGCTACTAATCTAGCTTTGTTTCTGACGACTATTCCCGCTTCATCCTTTTTGTTCCTAAATACCTACTTCTTTCCAATAATCGATTTGTCCTTGGGTCTAGGAATCAACCGCCAAACTTTATTTCTCTTAAATTTTAGAAGCTCGTCTTGCATTGATAGAATCCAATCAGGATCTTGTAAAGCTTCCAAGACTTTCTTTGGCTCTATCGCGCTGAGAAAATTTGTAAACATGCAGAAATTTGCAGATGTTGGTCTCATTTTTACTCTACTATCGATGTCACCAATGATCTTGTGTAGGGGATGATCATGAGTCCATCTATGTGTACTCGGCAGGGTTTGTACATCAATTTGATTGTTTTCATCATCATAAGCATCCGTTATTGCAGGAGTTACTTCAAAATCCACTATTTGAATTTCTGCAATAGGTAACTTTGATGTTTGTAACTCTGGCATGACTGATTCAGTACTTGGACTTTATCCTCAAAGTTTTGTTCTGTAGACACAGAAATTGGATTAATTTTATCAGAGTCATTAGTATTAGTAGACGTAGAAGGAGTACAAACAACTTCAGATGATCCAGAAATGTTGACACTTGTCTCAGGGCCCATCGAGGGAGGATTGTTGGATATGTTGGATTTATCAAAATATGCACAAATATCCATAAATGCATCAAGAAATAGTAAATCTAAATCAGAATTATTAGAATTAACGTTAAGCTTAGAAATCTTAGTCTGTGATAATGCAGGTTCCACTCTAAGTTGAGTAGAAGCTTGAACACTAGGTCCGAGTCCTGAACTGCTTTGTCCAGAAGTCGTTGTAAGGTTTTCATCAAAGGTCACATTTATGCTTTCCATAACAGTCTTGGTACGTCGGTTATAGATCCGATAAGCTTTCGAAGTAAGCGAATATCCAAGAAAATATCCTTCATCAACTTTCTCGTCCAATTTCCCAAGATTGTCACGGTCGTTAAGAACGAAAGACCTACATCCAACAATACAAAAGAATTTCACATTAGGTTTATGATGATTAATAATCTCATAAGCTGTTTTACTCAATCTTTTTGTGATGATAGTGCGATTTTGTGTAAAGCAAGCAGTTGCAATAGCTTCAGCCCAAAGATATAATGGCAATCCTAAGTATGCTAGCATGGTTCTAGCTGCTTCCACCGAAGTTTGATTCTTTTGTTCTACAACTCCATTTTGTTGAGGGGTACGAACCACTTAAAATTTATGAGATATTTCAACAGACTGTAAAAAGTGTTGTAGGGTCTCATTTTTTTTAACTCAGTACCATTGTCACTCTTAACTTTTTGAACAAGAAGTTGTAGAAGAACATGAATCTTCTTGATAAATGCAATGATTAACTCTGGTGCGTCTAATTTAGATCGCAGGAATTCTAGCCATGTATATCTGGAGTATTCATCAATCATGACTAATATGTACTTTTTGCCACTGATTGATTGAATCCTCATAGGTCCATAGAGGTCCATGTGTATCATCTCTAACAGTGATTTGCAAGAGGATTCCACCTTAGCTTTGTGAGATCTACGTTTCATCTTTCCCATTTCACACGCTGAACACAGGGAATCCTTCTCAAACCTCATCTCTGGTAGACCTCAAACTAAACCTTTACTTGCAAGTTTGTTGATGTCTTTGAAGTTTTGATGAGATAACCTTCAATGCCAAATCCAACTCTCATATTTTGTAGCTTTTGACAATAGACATACTGGTCGTGAGGCAGATAGAGTAGGAAAATTGACAACATAAATATTACCAACTCTTTTTGCTTCAAAGATCTCAACTCCATCCTTATCATCAACATAAAAACTTTTAATTGAAAATCTAACATGAAACATATTATCGCAAAATTGACTAACGTTGAAAAGATTATGATCTAACCCGTCAACATATAGTACTTTTTGGATGGTGATTGTCCCATTTGTTAGCATAGCATAACCTCTAACAAAACCTTTTGTTTTGTTACCAAAATGTACTGTTCCAGCAGGATGTTCAACATAATTGTGCAATAAGTGCTTGAACCCTATCATGTGTCTTAAGCATCCAGAGTCAACGATCCACACATGGTAGTCCTACAAAAGAACAATTACTTAGCTTTAGGTACCCATATCCAGATGGGTCCTTCCTGGTTAGTATCTCTTAACTTCTTAACATCTGTTACCGAGCCTTTGATTCTCCATTCATATCTAGGCTTTGGTAACTATTTCCAAACAAATTTGACATCCATAGATTTTAAATTCTTTTTCTTTGAAAATCTGTTATTTTCAGCTTTAAAGATATGAACATGTTGAGCTGAGGCTTCGGAAAATGATTTGTTCTGAGAAAAGCTTTTAACATTCTTTTTCTTTGAAGAAGTAGGGTTGAAAGAGAATAATGTATGTCCACAATGATTGCAATGTAAAGTATTTTGAGCTAATGGTAACAAATTTGATTTATCAAAAGAATTACTATTATTCTCAAAATTCAAGTTCTAATCACAGTTCAATAACAACAACAATATGAGAACAATCAAACAATCAACCTAATTTTCCAATTTGATTCAAGAATTTGTATACAAGGCTCTGTGAATATTTCTCTCTCTAGAAATCTATCCACGAACAAAACTCTCAGAATACTTCTAGCCATATCCCTATTTGAGAACAAAACTATTTAAACAACTAACTATTACAACACTTTAACTATTATTACTGTTAAGTCTGATTTTATAGTAATCATTGTATTTATTCTGTGTGGCCTAAACAGTGTCTAGTTAGTTTATCTGTGTAGTTTAGGCCTGGGGTATTTAAGTCCCTTTGGTCGTTGTGTTGTGTAAGACATTAACGTACATTCTTATAGAATTCCTACTTTGCGCTTCATTGTCTCTCTCTCTACTTTCTCTCTCTAAGAGATTTAGTGATTCTTGGACTATCAATTGGTATCAGAGCTATTCTGAATCTAAGAGAATTGAGAGAATCTGATTTTCGTATCTGAATTTGTGAATTAATCTGAAAATTTGATCGATTTTCTTGAATTTTTCAAGAAAATCTCGTTTTTGGATTTTTCATCAAATTCGGGCTTGTTTGTATTCAAATTTCTTTGTGAATTGGTTTGTTGGATCCGTTTTTGATTGAAAAACTCTTTTGATTCACATCAGTTTGCAAGAAAATCGTGTTTAGATCTTCAATTTTTGAAATTTTTGAAATTCTGGAAAAATGGTTTTTACGTAATGTTTGATTCTCGAAATCTTATTTTTGTGGTTTTTGATCGAACTTCTTGTTTGAGAGTTATTAGAAAATGTTTTTCGAACATATCTGTGGAAGAAATCGTCATTAATTTCTAATCTGTAATCGAATTTGTTGATTTTTCGTGTTTTTCAGCGGTTTGCGCCAGATCTGAACTTTGCGCGAGTTCATCTTAGTTTGCGCGAGTTCATCTTCTTTGCGTCATTTCATCTTGTCAAGTTCAGGGTTCTTCAAGTAAAGTCAGTTCTCTCTTCTTACTTGTCACGCAAAGAGTGGTTCTCATCATCAAAGTTTCACGCAAAGTCAAGTTTGCGTTTTCAGTGATTCGCGAAAAGTCAAGTTCTCGCCATCCTTGTCTCACGCAAGAGAGGTTCTCGTCATTCAAGATTCACGCAGTCAATTTGCTTCATCAGTGCATCACGCAAATCATAGTTTGCGTTTCCAACTGCTCGCGAAAATCTCCTGCGTCATCTGTTCATCACGCAAACTCAAGTTTGCGCCATTAGTGCTTAGCGCAAATCATAGTTTGCGCCACATACTTCTCACGCGAATCTTAGTTTGCGCCTTCAGCATCTCATGCAAAGTTTGTTTTGCGTCTTCAACACCTCACGCAAATCCTTGTTTTCGTCTTCAACGACTCATGCAAATCTCGTTTGCGTCATCCATAGCTCACGCAAATCTCATTTGCGCTATATACTGCTCACGCAAACTTTCAGTTTGCGCCAACTCTTCTGTGTTCCAGACTTAGCATTTTTCTGACAATATGGATTCTGCAAAGTTTTCGTTTCAAGCTCAGTTCTACAAGAATGATCTTATGATGCAATTGGGTACATAAAATCATCCTCCGGTTCTGATTGACGAAAAAGAATTAACTCAATGGCAAGATCGGTTCCTGAACTTCATCGAGCGTTAAGTTAATGGAGATAACATGATGAAGTCTCTCACTGAAGGACCTTTCGTAAATCCTAATAAAGAGACTCCTGCAACAACTGAAGAGGCTTCGCGAATGAAAGTTGATCGAGAGTTAAAAGCTAACCTGATGCTAGCTTTACCAAACTCTGTCTACAACCGGGTTGATCATTGCAAGGATTATCCAAATCTGTTGTGGGCACAATTGGAAAAGATTATGCTTGGTTCATCAGTTGCAACTCAACTCCGACATACACGTTATATGAACAATTTTGAGGAGTTTAAAGACAAAGAATCTGAGTCTCTAAAGAGTGTTTTCGACAGATTTTGCACAGTACTGAATGATCTGCGGAAGATAAAAGTTGAAAAGACTGAGCTGGAAACCAATCTGAAGTTCCTCAATGCACTTCAACCGGAATGGAACAAATCTTGCCATCGCTTGAGGAATGATGTCAGAATATCTTCTATGCAAATCCAAGAGATGTACGATATTCTGCTGACAGATGAGTGCATAGTCAATGATAAGAAGGCCAAACTTGAAAAGAAGAATAAGAAGTCAGTGGACCCAATTGCTCTTCTAGCAAATCAGCTGGCAGAACAAGCTTTATCAGAAAATGCATATGATGGGTCGACTAATGATGATGGCGAGGCGCTCGAGAAAGCTATGATCCTTCTCTCTCAACATTATCAGAAAAAGTTCCAACCTCGGTCGGGTTCCAACAATCTTCGCTTCACTTCTGGGTCAAAAGTCAAAGTGCTCGAGCCAAAGACAACTGCTGAATGTTACAACTGTGGTAAGCCGGGTCACTTCGCTAAGGAGTGTAGAGTGAAGAAGGTTCGGGATTCGGCATACTATCGGAAGAAAATGGAACTTGTCGAGAAAAGAGAGAATGGAACAACTTTGCTCGTAGAAGAGGAGTACTGGCTTAATCACTCCGATGACGAAGCTGACTCTATCGAGACTGCTCATATATGCTTAATCGGGGATGATCAGTCTGATAGTGATGATTCTGACTCTGATGAAGAGGAGGTAATTTCTGAGTTTGATTACACTTTCATTTCTTCTCAGATGAACATTATAATAAATGCTTTACATGATTTACGTTCGAAGTTATTATCTGAAAAGAATTCAAATTCAGAAAAGTCAAATTTGATTGATAAATTACAAATTTCTTTGAAGGATGAAAAGTCTATTTTGGATCATACAAAAGACATCTTTCAAAAGAAATTAGATGATTTAGAAAAATCAAATATGACTTATATTGAATCTTTGGCTGAAATGACCAAATTAAAAGATAAATTTTCTAATAAAATAAATGAGTTGGAAGAAAAATTATATCGAAGGAATCAGTCTGAGCAAACTATTTATTTGAACAAACCGATGAGTTATGAGTCTATAAAAGAAAAATGGGGACTTGGTTTTGAAAATCCACATTGTTTAAACAATGCGATAGAAAAATCCTCTACTTTATATAAATATGACTATCTAACACTTGCTAAATATGCTCCTCAATTTAAAATTGATTGGATGAATGAAAAGCAAGTGTTAGAAATCGAAAATGAGAAAAGGATGAATAATAAGAAAAAGGAAATTTCTTTTGTTTATACGAGTGAAAATGCCAAATATTTTTCTGATAAATCAAAGAAAGGCAGAAAAAGTTTAAATGAAACATCTTCTATTAAGTCTTCAGTGTCTGATGATTTTGTTGATTTATTTGCCAATATATCTGATAAGGAAAATATCTCTCCAATCTTTTATGATTCTAAGAGATATACTCCTCCTTTAGTATTAGAAAGGAAAATCATTGACCTTGAAGATAAAATGGAAGATCAATTTATTCAAAAAGAAATTGAATCTGCTGTATTTATTTCTTTTATGACATCAAGTCATGAAGAAAAATTATTTTCTCAAAAACCAGGTTCTATTTCTGGCCTTTCTTCTGATTGTCAAAAAAACAAAAAGGAATTTCTAAATTCTGAAAATTTTTCTCAAAATTTTTCTGACTCCAAGGTAAGTTCAGATTTATTGGTTGATCAGTTGGATATCTTAGGTAAAATTACTTCTTCTGATTCAAATATTAAATCGAAAATTCTTGATGAATCTTTTACGCTAAATGATGATTATTATAAATCAAAGCGTAAAAGAAGAAGGTCAAAGAAGTCAAAGAAGAAAGATACTGTTATTTCTGAAACTTCTAATTCTTCTGATTCAATTCTTTCAGATAGGACTTTGAGCACTTCTTCAAAGCACATATGGAGGGTGAAGCGGACATCAGATGATTCTACGACTGATGAGGATAGATATGTAGACAAACAATATAAAAGTGATTCATTTGCTTCTTGTAATCAAATTTCAAAATACTCAATAAAGCAAATGATTCAAATTTCCAAAAATGTCTCATATTCTTCTTCTGATTCTAGTTCAGATGATTATGCTTTCTCTTCTTCTCATTCTTATGTTCATTTGTCTGATTATCCTTCTCGTGCTTTATATGTCAAATCTTATAAATATTTCCCCATACGAACTGCAACTAACTTTCATGGACCCAAATACAAGTGGGTTCCAAAACCAAAGATCGTTTCTAAGTTGCAGGCACCAAATGTAAAGAGGGAGTAAGAGAATTTTGGCTTCTAAGTACATCAACTTAGAACCCGTACTTCAAAGGACTACAACTTCTAAACATGTCAGTTTAGGACTTGTTCTTCAACATTTTTAGCTTCTGACTAATGAGAAATTGTGAGTACATCTACTTAATTCCGCTGCATATATCTCTGATCATGATGTTATTTCAGTTTTCTCAAATGTTTTTCATGAATCTGAGCAAGTTCAACTAACTCTTGAATTTGTACAACCCAAAATTTTCATTTGAGACACAATTTCATTATACATTATGTGGAAGATAATATTACTGAATTTTATTTTGTTTCGACTAAATATCATTTTGCCGAAGTCTTTATATTTGTCTTAAATTTTCAAACTCGACATTTGAATTTAAAAGTTTAAATCTTTACAAATTTTATTCTATAAAGTAAAAAACTTTACAGGTTTTCTTTCTTTTGAATAAAATGTGTGTCTAGGATAAATTTTTCAAGTTGCTTTGTTAATATTGAAGTTTTATATGTTCAACTTTCAAGTCTTACTAAAGTCGAAAGGTCAGCAACATGTTTGAAGCTTTTACATTCTGCTTTAAAGATATGTGATTCAGAATATTTATAGTTTACAATGCTTGGAAATCCTAAAAAGTCTAAATTTTGGATCGTAATGAAAATATGGGCTAAGCACTTAGATGTAAAACTAAGTGATTGAGATGCATTATAAATATAAAATTCAGAAATCTCTAAGTTTAACAGTTTGTACCTGTGACCTTTCTGGTTTAGGAAAGTAAGTTCCGTGGGATGCTTGTCATCTGGTCCCCTAAGGTCAATTGGTCTGGGAGTGATCGAACCCAAATCCTTCTATAGAACTAGATCGAAAGTCATGTTCTACTGGTATGAATGGGTTTAGGATGTGTCGATGTAGCCTTTCTGATCTGGGAAAGTAAGTTCCAAGGGGTGCTTGACACCTAGTCCCCTAAGGCCAACTGGTCTGGGAGTGGCTGACCCAAATCCTGCAATAGGGTCAGATAGAAAGTTACGTTTACGACATATTCTTTACTTAACAAACTTTTTGATTAAAAGATGCCAAAGTGCACAAGCTTAAAAGATGCCAAAGAGCACACTCATGTTAGGATGCCAATGTGCACAATGTTAAAAGATGCCAATGAGCACACATCTCATGATACTTGGTGATATGTTTAAGTTGCGATAAACCTATAAATTTGTGAAAATCTTAAATTTTGATGGATTAGTGTGAGTACATGCAAAGTTCTCTATTATATTTTTAGAATTGCACTTTCTTGAAGCTAATCAAAGTTCGCACGCTAGCACACTGAATAGATTGATGAAAGTTTTTGAAACTGAACATGTTTCAACTTGATATGCAATAAAACTTGTATCTGTATCCAACAACACACACTTGATTTCAACTGATTGATAAGTCTGTGATATTTTACTCAGTATAATTTAATTTGTTTAGTGTTTAAAATTTTATATGTTTAGTTGTTTCAAAATACATATTCAATATATTTTTCTTTCTACTGTGATATTTCCATTCTTGTGTTCTCATATATATGTTTTTAATGGGTTTGTGCATTATTCAAGGGGGAGTGAAAAAGGAGATTTTTCTGAAAGGTAATATCTGTTTTCGAGGGGGAGTATCTGTTTTTCTATACAAATGCTAATTTGAATTGTCATATTTAGTGCATTTTTGTAGGGGGAGTCAAAGAGCTTATCAGGTAAATTTTTCATATTTCAAGTCATATTTGCGCCAACATTTGGTAGAGCAAAACTTAGATTTGCACCAACAACTTCTAGCACAAACCAAGCTTTGCGCATCCTTCAGCTCGCGCAAAACTAACTTTGTGCTTCCTTCTGCTAGCGCAAACCTAAGGTTGTGCCACCAACAGTTAGCGCAAACCTTCTTTTTTTCCTATACTTTGATTTTGCAGATCTTAAGTTGTCTCGTCTCCAACATTTGCATGACCAAGTTGATCCAGATCATCAAGGTCATGAGGGGGAGAAGTTAAGGAGATGATAAAGAGACAAAGAGTTCAAAAGTTTATCTGCTGATCAAGATTCGGTCAAGATTCTATATTCTCTCAGCTATGATTCTATATTCTCTCAACTATATCAATTCTTAATCTGTTCCAGCTCCGACCACCACAGTTCATTCAAGAAGATTTAAAAGAGGTGTGTCGTCTAGAGCACAAGCTGATGAACCAATTGTTCTTTCAAGATAATTACAAACAGGTCCAGTCTTTTCAAGACAACAAAGACAAATCAATCTGAAAGATGCTGAGAAGAAATTTTTTTTAGTCAAAGAAGCTTCTTCAATAAGTCGCTTAGATGGTTCGTGCTGATTTAGAAGATGGATATTGAAGACCACAGCGCCAATGATTACTAAGGGGGAGATTGTTAAGTCTGATTTTATAGTAATCATTGTATTTATTCTGTGTGGCCTAAACAGTGTCTAGTTAGTTTATCTGTGTAGTTTAGGCCCGGGTTATTTAAGTCCCTTTGGTCGTTGTGTTGTGTAAGACATTAACGTACATTCTTATAGAATTCCTACTTTGCGCTTCGTTGTCTCTCTCTCTACTTTCTCTCTCTAAGAGATTTAGTGATTCTTGGACTATCAATTACAAAAGACTTTGACTTGCTTGAGAGTTTGACTTGCGCTTTGACTTGCTTTGACTTCAGCTTTACAATCTTCATGATCTTGTATCCAATATAATTATGTTCTAATATTCTCCCCCTTTGGATCAAGATCATCTTCAAAAAGATAAACATTGAAGCACAAAATTATAATCTCCCCTTTTTCATAATCAAACTTCAACCATTCTGTAATCTCTCCAAAGTCTTTGTATAACATCTTTTGCAATCAGCTTTAACATTCTCTCCGAAGATAATAAGAACCTCTTTCATACACCGGAAAGAAATTATCTTCAGATTTGGCTCTCTTTTCTTTAGCAAATCAATCTTCAAAGAAAATTTTCAGTAAATTTCTGCTCACTTTCAGAATTCTTTGAACTTGCTCTTTCAAACTTGTACAATTTTTTCACAAATTGCATTCTTTGACATAATCTTGTAAAGAACTTTCTTCAAATCATCTTTCGTAACAAAATTTCTCCTCTTCAAACATTTTTTGAACAAGTCTTCTCCCATAACAGATATAAACTCTTCTTCATCAAACATTTCTTGAGCAAAATTTCTCCCCCTTTTTGATGAAATTGGCATTGAAATCATCAAAACCTTCACAAAAAATGTCATGAACCAATCTGACCATTGATCTTTTACAAGTGCCTCTGACTATTTATCGATCCAAAAGGTATTTATCCGAATATTTTCAAATTCAGACAAAATAGAGTGTAACACCTGAATCAACAAATGTATCAGTTAAAAATGTCTGTCAGTAACACGAAGTCACTGTGTGTAACAAATACACATTGGAAATGAGCTTTTTAATGTTCGCTCCCCCAGGTCTTCCATTCAATCATCGAATAACACAAGTTTATTCTAGGCCAAATTGCGTTAAAATGTAACGTACTTTCATCATATTCCTATTTTGGGTAACATACTTTTAGAACCTTCATTTTGGTACCTCAATTGTAAAATATCAAACTTTTAAGTACCTGATTTACCTAATGACTTGCAAAAGCTGACTAGAATTAGGTTTTTATTGATGTGGCATTATTTATTTATTATATAAATGCCAACTAAGAAAAGAAAAACCACCTCATATTTTTATTTTTATTTTTAAATCTGCATTTTCCAGCTATTAAAACTTCACGCCATTTTCTTCCCATATTTTTTAAATCTGTATTTTCCAGCCATTAAAAATTCATGCCATTTTCCCCCGTAAAATCCATGTTTTCAGTTATTAAAAACTCAAGCCATATTTTTTTTGAAATATGTTTTCAATCTATCAAACTTGTAATTTTGTTTAGAAAAATGACTGTAATTATTTTTAAAGGATTGTCATTTCAGTAACATTTTTAAGCCTACTTTTTGTTGAAATTT
Organism: Arctium minus; assembly: GCA_954870635.1. Lineage (NCBI taxonomy): Eukaryota > Viridiplantae > Streptophyta > Magnoliopsida > Asterales > Asteraceae > Arctium > Arctium minus. The sequence continues at coordinate 9,880,027 of OX941093.1, read as the reverse complement.
TTATTAACTTAGCAAGACCAAAATAATAAAAACTAATAAGTTAATAAACAAAATATTGTCAATGGTTAAATATCTTTACAAAAATGCCATAAGATCAATTATAAACCAAAATAGCATAACACGACTATCAATTATAAACCAAAATGTTCTGATACGTCGTTAATGCTCAATCAAGCCCTGCTTCACTTGGTCCTTTTAGATGGTGTTTCTTCCCTTTCTCTTGCTTCAACTTCAAATATTAAAAAAAATCATGTTAATTACCTAACAACTCGGGTAAATTTAAATAAAAAAAACATATAGAATTACAAGTTTACTTACCACAATCGGTGGAACTTTACCAACCCCTTCTTTTTGAAGTCATGCCTCTTGAATATCTCCCAGAACTACCACCTCTTGAACCCCTACTTGAACCATTGCCTCTAGGCCTACCAACTGGATTTTTTTGCGTAAATGGTGCATCTTTTTTCTGGTTTTACAACCTCTTGAATTATGTCCAACCTCCCAACAATTTTTGCAAGTCATTTGCCTCCCTTTTCTTCCTACTTCATCATGTGTGTGTCCTTGAATTCAAGATTCTTATCACAATTAAATCTATACAAACAAGATTATCAAAATTACCTGTTTGATTCAAATTCAAATTCAAACTTTACAAACTCAGTTTTCACTTTCTCTGTCTAGACGACTCTTTCTCTCTCTACAATTCTCTCTGAATGCAATCTCAAATTCTAGTCATCTATCTATTAAACAGCAAATCAAACTATTTATACTAACTACAAAATACAAAGAAACAAAACAAATACAATTTGACTTTGACTTTTATTAACACAAGACTTTGACTTTCCATGAGAGTTGACTTTCCAGCTTTGACTTCTTGTACTTTGACCTTTAGTCTTCATGATCTTGCATTCAACATATTTCTGCTCTAACAATATCCCCCTTTGGATTCAAGATCATCTTTGAAAGATTTAGCAATTCAGTCTTCTCTTCAAGCTTCATTATAACAATCTCCCCTTTCTTTGACTATATTCTTTCCAAGTCTGTCTTTGAAAGAATATTAACAATCTCCCCAAAATATGATAGAAACGATCTTCAATAATCTCTTCAAAATTACCACACAATTCTTTCAGACTTCGGAAAGAAATTATCTTCAAATTTATCTCGACTTGCTTCAGCAAATAATCTTCAAAGAAAATTTCTGTAAAATCAGCACATCTTCAAAATTTCTTTGACTTTGCTTGAACAATCTTTCAAACTTTCAATCTTTGAACTTTGTCTTCTTCAAATCTTTAACTTTTGATCTTCAAACAATTCTCTAACTTTGGAATTTCTGACACAAACATTTCTTTAAAATCATCTCCCCCTTTTTGATGAATAGAGCATTGATATCATCAAAACTTTCATCAAGAAATGTCTTTATTCAATCTGACCACTGATCTAGCAAAAGGAGCCTCTGATTCTTTGCCAATTCGAATAATGTATTCATCCAGATCTTTGCAAATCTAGACAAAATAGGAATGTGACACGTGAATCAACAAATGAATAAGTTAGTATGCCTGTCAGTAACACTAAGTTACTGTGTGTAACGGATACACATAAGAAAGGAGCTTTTTGATGTTCACTTCCCCAGGGCTTCCATCCAATCATCGAAACACCACAAAGGAAATTTCTATGAATGTTATGACAATAAAACAAATTCCTTGTGTGTTAATGCAAGTGTTGAAAGAATTAAGCACTTGATGATTGCTTATAAAGGCTCAAAATTGTGTAAACCACTGAGACAACAGTAGATAAACACAGACTCAATGTGCATGATTGAAGTGCAAAGGTGGGGCAAACTTCCTTCTTTTTCAATATCCAAATTTTCCAAATGAAAACCAGATAGATTATGTGCTGCGTCCCCTTGAAATATGAAACATTTTCTGTTTAAGAAGAAAATGAGTGGCTGGTGGGGTTTTATCAAGAGTTGGCATGGGCTATTTGCCTATTTCAATAATGTTCACCAAATAATTGTGAAACATTAGTAATGTGGATGCCTGACTCAGAAAGTAGTTGGTGCAGAGTTTGATATTCTTTTACTCTGATCTCACACCCACTTTCTTTTAACCATTAAGCTCACATATAACAAAACTCTCTTTTCCATTTTACCTCGTCACACAACCTACACTCATTTCTTTTTAACTCCTCACACTCAATCACTATGGATTAACTTCTTGGGTAGGAAACACTGGTAATCGTGAATCCATAGAAGTTCATTTAAGTCCTAGCACAAAGAACCCGTATTGACCTAGAAAGCATATGTTGCTCAAGATAGTTTAACTTGAACAGTTAAAGCTCAAATACAAGTCAGATGTGTATATGCTCAGAATATAATCATGAAGATTTGAGCATTTTTAAACATTGAAGATATTTCAAACAAGTAAATTGAATGAATAAACATGAATGCAAGATACTTGTTTGAAAATCTGACATTGTATGGAAATGATCAGAAATGAAATGATATATCAATCAAGGCTTATGGTCAAGAATAATAGATATTGTCTATATGAAACAAAAATATAGACATTCTTGAAATGAAACGTTCAGAAATGAAATAACGCTCAAAATTCTTTGAAATACAAGCAGGGTGTCTTACCATCGAAAAATATGTTTCAAATTTGAGACATGGTAAGAACATTTTGAACAAAAAATCAAACCGGTGTGTGTGAATACTTGAAAGTATATAGAAAAGACAATACGCAAGTATTTATCTTTAGAAACACACGGTTTGTAATCAAGTAAGCACAAGTAAATCTTGAAAACATTTAAAATCACACTTCCAATTCATGAAATCTGTTTAAGAATCGGGAAGTGGTTTGAACATTTAAGAACATGTTTTTCTATGATTGAAAGTCGTCCTTCTTTCAACCATATATGAGATTAAGATAAGAAATTAACCTTTTCGCTTCATCTTAAATCTCATGAAGTCATGCTTAAGTCATAAAGATATGATCTTGTAACTTTCTCTCATCCAAAGTCATGTCAAAGCAACTTTATTCACAAATTTATTGAAAAACAAAAGACATAAAGCAGTAAAACAATGAGAGTACGAGTTCTGATCTGAAGTAATCAGAAATCATATCCTTACTCCTTTTGTTGTACTTATAGACTCCCCCTAAAATCATGCATCACAAACATTTAACAGTTAAGTAAATGCAATAAGTCTATAAACTCCCCCTCAGAATAAAGATGATCAACTTAACATTTTGTCTCACTCCCCCTGAGATCATGAACAAAATGTTAAATTGCAGATATCCTTTCGGAAATAATGATAAAGAAATGATGAAAAATTATAATAAAAGAAACTTTAATAGGTAATTACTGATTAGATCTTGAGATTTAGCATACCAAGCTTAGACACAAGGAAATTAAATCTCTTTTCATCTAAAGCTTTAGTAAACAAATCTGCAAGTTGATAACCAGTCTTTACAAAGTAAAGTTCTATTGTACCTTTTTCTACATTATCTTTAATAAAATGATACCTGACATCAATGTGCTTTGTTTTAGTATGCTGCACAGGATTAGCTGATATAGCGATAGCGCTCTTCGAGTCATAATAAATCGGTATTTTGTCAAACTTGAATCCATAGTCTCGAAGCTGTGTCCTCATCCACAAGACCTGAGAGCAGCAACTGGCAGCAACTATATACTCTGCTTCAGCAGTCGATGTGGAAACACAAAGTTGTTTCTTTGACGCCCAGCTAACGAGCTTGTCTCCAAGGAATTGAATATGACCTGAAGTGCTCTTCCTGTCCAACATGCACCCTGCATGATCTGCGTCTGAATAAGCAGTCAGTTCAAACCCTGTATCCTTAGGATACCATAGACCAAGATCTGCAGTCCCCTTCAGATATCTAAATATCCGTTTGACAGCAGCCAAATGGGATTCTTTGGGGTCAGCCTGATATCTTGCACACAAGCATGTTGAAAACATTATATCTGGACTACTTGAAGTAAGATACATTAAAGAACCTATCATGCCTCTATAAGTCCTAACATCAACACTTTTACCCGAAGGATCAGTGCCGATCTTAGTACCTGGTGCCATTGGGGTTCCAATTGGTTTGCAATTTTCCATTTTGAATTTTCGAAGAATATCAAAAATGTACTTAGATTGATTAATGAAAATCCCCGTTGAAAACTGTTTGACTTGTAATCCGAGAAAGAAATTCATCTCTCCCATCATACTCATCTGAAAACGTGACACCATAAGGCTTGAAAAATTCTTACAGTATTTAGAATTTGTTGAGCCAAATATAATATCATCGATATATATCTGAATAAGAATGATATCGGCTTTTTCCTTTTTGATAAACAAAGTGGTATCGACTTTACCTTTTGAAAAACCTGACTTGACCAAGAATTGAGATATAACATCATACCAGGCGCGAGGTGCTTGTTTCAGACCATAAAGAGCTTTATCCAAGATGTAGACATGATTTGGCTTATCTGGATTTACACACCCTTCTGGCTGAGAGACGTAGACTTCCTCCTTAAGTATGCCATTCAGAAAGGCAGTCTTCACGTCCATTTGATAGACAGTGAAATTCTTGTGAGCTGCGTAGGCTAGAAATATGCGGATTGCCTCTATACGCGCTACTGGAGCATATGTCTCGTCATAGTCGATGCCTTTCTCTTGCCTATATCCCTTGGCAACAAGTCTTGCTTTGTTCCTTATAACAATACCATCTTCGTCCTTTTTATTCTTGAACACCTATTTAGTGCCGATAACGGTTTTTCCTTCTGGTTTTGGCACTAGTCTCCAGACCTTCAGGGCTTCAAACTGGTTTAACACTTCTTGCATAGCAGACACCCAATCCGAGTCAGATAGAGCTTCTGATACTCGAGTAGGCTCTATTTTACTGAGGAATGAGTCATGCAGACACTGATTCAAAGTTGTTGACCTAGTTTGCACCGACTTGTTTAGATCTCCAATGATTTGGTATAGAGGGTGCTCTTTGGTCCAACGATGTTCATGAGGGAGTGGATTAGATGAAGATTGATCATGGTTATCATCTAAGAATCCACTATCAACTTCTTCAGTTTGTACATCATGAGGGAGGGATTTAATTGAAGTAATTGGTGCAGAAGCTTCAGTAGGTACAACTTGTTCAGTCTGTTGATCTGTCCTTACAGCACATCCTACTGACTCAGCAACTTCTGGCTCTTCATTAGTAGTTACATTTTCAACTATTGGAGTAGGCATTTGAACTGGAATATCTTGCTGAATCGGGGAATTTGATTCAGTGGAAACAATTGAAGTAGTTGGATGATTAGCCGTTGAATCTTCCATCCTGTCAACCACAACAGGTTTATGCACATTAGACCCAAGATATTCATCATAAAACAGTTCAAATAAAATATCTAAATCAGATAAATGATTAGTAGACGTTGATGCTTCATCTGATTTGTTCTTTTCAGATATAGGTTCTGAACTGAGTTGTCCAGAAGATAACACTCCGGTTACCACGGGTTCTGAACTGACTTGTTCAGAAGCCATTTCCTCATCAAATGTGACATTTATGCTCTCGACAACAGTCTTCGACTTCTTCAAGTAAACTCGATATGCAGCAGATGTAGAAGAATATCCAATAAAGATGCCCTCATCTACCTTAGCACTGAACTTGTTCAGACTCTCTCTATCGTTTAGCACAAAACACTTACAACCAAAAATATGAAAATATTTGATGGTTGGTGTTCGGTTGTTGATCAACGCATACAGAGTCTTTTGAAATATGTGGTGTATCATGGAACTGTTCAGGCGTACGAGCAACAGAGTATTGATGTGATATCCCGACCGATTCGAGATACTCTTCAACAGTTCTGTTTTTAAACTCTGTGCCATTATCAGTTCTGAGAAGCTTGACTGGTTTATGCTAATTCACCTGGGTCGTCTTCAGAAATGTAATGAGTACTTCGTGCGTCTCATCTTTTGACCGTAGAAATTTGACCCACGTGTATCGCGAATAGTCGTCCACGATAACAAGAGCATATTTCTTTCCGCTTAAGCTTTGCGTTCGCATCGGACCAAAAAGATCCATATGCAACAATTCTAATGGAGAATTGGTACTAGGTTCAGGCTTCAGTTTATGTGGAGCTCTCTTCATCTTCCTTTTTTCACATGCTGCACACAAGTGTTCCTTTTCATATCTCAGCTCAGGAAGTCCATTCACCAATCTGCCTTTGACCAATTTGTTGATATAACGAAAATTCAGGCGTGACAGCCGTCGGTGCCAAAGCCAACTTTGCTGCATCGAGGCTTTTGTCAGTAAGCAAACCTGATTTTCAGTTTGGACCTTTGAAAGATTGATGGTGTAGAGGTTTGACTTGCGAGTACCAACTAAGAGTTCTTTGTCGTCTTCAGTACGCACCGAGCAACTCTTAGCTTTGAAATTAACCTCTACTTGTTTGTCACAGAACTGTCCAATACTGAATAGGTTGTGCCCTAATCCTTCAACATAGTTCACCTTCTTTATCGTTACTTTGTCGTGTACCACATCACCATAGCCCAGAATTGGTGAAAATTGATCATTGCCGAATCTTACATTTCAGCTGAATTTCTCTATATAATTAGACAATAAAGCTTTCTGCCCGGTCATATGCTTGGAACAGCCGCTATCCAAGTACCACATATGCCGGGTCTGCAAGAGAAATTAGGAAACAACAGATTTAGGTACCCATTTAAAAACGGGTCCTAACAGATTAGCACAAGATTTTGGTATCCATTTGAATATGGATCCTCTTTTCCTTTGAAAACTTTTGAAAACATTTGATTTAGAAGAATAAACATGATAAGATCCAAATCAATCATTAGAATTATGATGAAAAGCAAAATCATTCCACCGATAAGTATAAGATTGAGTAGCAGGATGAGATAATTGGAACAATTGCTTTATTGAATATCGCTTGTAAGGAATTACAAGGTTTTGTTTATTGAAAGCAGCTTTACCAACTACATCATTAACACTACTATCAGATCTATCAATAACTACATCAGGAATTGATTCCGCCTTCTCATCAGTCTTGTTTTTAGGTCGCCATTCAATTCTCTCTTCTGACCTTTTCTTTCTTATATCTGAAACAAAAAATTTAGATTTATTAGGAAAATCAGATTTCTGAGATTGATTTTTCTTGTGTTTACCAGTGTTGATCCGTTTCTGTGAGCGCTGTTTCTTACCCTTAGCATAGTAGTCAACATTCACAGAAACTGATTGACCAACCTTAGTTGATGATTCGCCTTTTTCATAAACACTTGGTAAAGCTTCTCCATTTATCACAAAAGTCGAATGATCTGGAAGTGAAGCATTGAAGTCAAACATATCAATTTCATCAATACACCCTTCATCAGAATTTAAGAAATCATTTGTAGACGCAAATAAATCATCAAAATCAGGTTCAGAAGTTTGAGGTATTTTAGAAGATGAAGAAAACACTTTAGTTTCAAAATGAAAATTTGTGTTCTTTAACACTGTAGAAAACACATCTTGTGTCAATTCACTCAAAATTCTTTCATCAGATAAAATGCTTTCTAGCTCAATTATTTTGCTTTCTAATACGAGTGGAGGTACATAAATTTTAGCTTGAACAAGTTTTGCCTCCATCTCAGTAGAAGAATAACTAGCAAAGTAATCAGTTGAAAGAAATTTTGGTGTTTTAGAAAGATAAGTATCATTCAGTCTTTCATAACAGAATGGTAGTTGCATTTTCTTTAAATTCATTCTTTTCTCAGCTTCTTTTGCCTCAACTTCTTTAGATGATTTGGTGATAAATTTGGGTTTCAAATGAGGATATTTATCAGCAGCATACATAAAATTTGCATTATATAAAGCTGGCTGTTTTCTGATAGCTTTTTCTAGGTAATGAGGATTATCATAACCTAGTCCCCATTTTTCTTTAAAATCAGCTTCTTCATTAGGTGTATTCAAGAAAATAGTTTAATCTGTTTGGCTTCGAACATATAATTTTGCTTCCAAACCATTTACCTTTTGCTCTAAAGTCTTGTTCTCAACCTGCAATTTAAACGCTTTTAGAATAGATTCTTGTTTTTCAGAATCAGGCTTAGACAATTTTGTTTCAAAATCAGAAATCTTATTTTCAAAACAAATCTTTTCATTTTTAAAATCAAAAACAGATTTGTGTAGAGAATCAATTAAATCTTTGTTCCCAATAACTGATTTATTAAGCTCAAAGATCTGTTGATTTCTCCTAGAAACTCTGTCTTTTTCCTTTTTCAGTTTGGATTGAAGGTCTTGAAGTTCGACCATCATGGCTTCCATTTTGGTCATGAAATCATTTTCAGTTAAGTTCATTACCTCGTCAGCAGTCTCATCATCAAAATCATCATCTTTCACCTCTTTTCCCATCAAGCATAAGTGGGCTGACTCTTCTTGTTCTTCCTCCACATCAGAATGATCCAACCAGAATTCATCTTCTGCTATTAATGCCTTTCCAGCTTCCTGTTTCTTGGCCAAGAGCATTTTGTTTTTGTAGTACTCTGAGTTGCAAACCTTTGGCTTCCGACAATCTTTTGCGTAATGTCCGACCTTGCCACAGTTGTAGCATTTGATCAGATCATCACCTTTCTTTTCAGTACTGGTGTAGTCATTCACATACTTTTTCTTTTCTTCCGGCTTCTTTTCAACAAATCTACTTCCTTCCACTCTTTCTCTGTGCTCGTGGTTCTTTGAGCTTGATGAAGAGTATCTCTGAGAATTAGACCCTGGTTTCTTGTAGAATTTCTTTTGAAAAGCACGTGTCAGTAAAATCATTGCTTGCTTAAGATTCTCTCCATCATCTCCATCAAATTCAGACTCTGATTCAGAACTGGACAACACTATCTTCTTCTTATTCTTCTTCTCTTTCTTTTCCTTCTCTTTCTCTCCAGCCACCAATGCTATGGGATCAGGCACTTTCTCAGGCTTCTTTTTCTCAGCTCTTTTCTCCTCAACCTCTTCCTCATTCTGTCGCAACGTCTCGTAGACCTCATGCAGTGGAATATCACTCAAATCTTTCATCTGTTTCATTCGACGAGTGTGCTTTTTCCACTCAGGTTGCAAGATGCTGAGAAACTTCACGTTGTTCTCTATCGGCTCCTTCTTAACCTTGTTCTTGGAAAGCTCATTCAAAATAAGCACAAATCTCTCATAGGTTTCCTCCAAACTCTCACCTTCTTTAGCCTTGAACTCTTCATAATTGTTGATACAGTTGGCCACCTTCATTTGGTTACGTACCTTTGATCCCAACATCATCTTCTGTAACTGATCCCACATTGATTTGGCAGTTGCATTGTAGCTGTCTATTTTCACATAGATCTCATTGGTCATGCTTTGTAAAAGTAAAGATCTAGCTTGTTTATCAGCATTAAACCGACTCTTTTGTGCATCAGTGTATTGAGCAAAATCTTTCTCAACTCTCTTTGTTTTTGGAGCTCCATCTGAGTCATTACCGTCAACAAGAATCTCCTCATTAATTTTTGGCATTGGACCATCTTCTATTGATGCTAGAATGTTCTTTCCATTTGTTTGCCTCGAGAAAGCGATCCTTCCATTGTTCATATTCCCCTTTGAACAAAACTGGGGGCTTGACATCTGTGCCAATTGAGAGAGCGTCTCTAGAAGTCACCCTGTTTGAAAATATAAGCAATAAGAAACTTGAAATTGACCGTTAGTCCAAATGAAATCACAAAGATACAAAAATCTTGAAATAGGAATTCAGGAATTTTGATCACAATTAGAACTATGTGATTTGAACTGATTGTTCAAGAAGTGCAGATTACACCCGTTGTGTAAAATCCAAAACTGATCAAATTTGAAATAGCTGGCAAAAATTGACTAAGTACTGAAACTCGCAGATCACTAAAGAAGGCTTGAAACTCGCAGACGTCTAAACACGCAGATAACTGTTCACTGAGAAACCCACAAGCTGAATCGTGCGCGTTTGGAGAATTCGCAGATGCCTACTTGCGTGTTTTATCAAACTCGCAAGATAAACTTGCAGAAGGAAACTCGCTCAAACTCGCAGACTGAAGAACAAACACGCAAATTCAATTTGCGCTTTTCTAGAACTCGCAAATAGCACTTTGCGCTTTTCCGGCTAAAATCAATATCTTTCAGTTTGCGCGTTCTTCCGATGAAGCTTGCATGTTTTGTAGATCTTGCGTGTTCTTGGGTTTATTTGCGCGTTCTTGGTCTGATCAATCAAAAATCAAGTAATTCTTGATTTTTGATTCTGAAACTTGCACAATTTCTTCATGAAGCAATACTAAGCACTATTACAACACTGAAATACAAATACAATTGAAATATTACAGTGATTAAGTGCAATACAGTGTTCGACTATTGAGTTTCAAGAAAACAATAATTTGATCAAATTGATCAATCTAGAAGTGAAATTAGTCAAATTGATCTGAAAGAGATTTGATCCTAGTGATAATACGCACACAATCAAATCAAATTCTTGATTTAATTGTGCAAAAACAAGAAACTCAGAGATCAAACAGTAACTTTCAGTCGACTTTTCAAAAATTGCAAGAAATCTTCAAATTGATCTGAATCTGCTCCTTCTTGTTTGCTTTGATACCAATTGTGTGTCCTTGAATTCAAGATTCTTATCACAATTAAATCTATACAAACAAGATTATCACAATTACCTGTTTGATTCAAATTCAAATTCAAACTTTACAAACTCAGTTTTCACTTTCTCTCTCTAGACGACTCTTTCTCTCTATGGACGACTCTTTCTCTCTCTACAATTCTCTCTGAATGCAATCTCAAATTCTAGTCGTCTATCTATTAAACAACAAATCAAACTATTTATACTAACTACAAAATACAAAGAAACAAAACAAATATAATTTGACTTTGACTTTTATTAACACAAGACTTTGACTTTCCATGAGAGTTGACTTTCCAACTTTGACTTCTTGTACTTTGACCTTTAGTCTTCATGATCTTGCATCCAACATATTTCTGCTCTAACATCATGTCTAAAGTTATTGGTCCTATTTCTACTACCAACTTCACATACATCCTTTCGTCTAGATATTGAAGGTCTACCGGGCATTCTTCTAAATTTTGGTGGCAAAGGCTTGACAAAATTTGTTGCCGGCCAAAGCTTGACGCCATTCAATGGATTGACCCTATGGTTGTATGTGTTTATGAAACATGATTTTGAAAAAAGGTGAGATACATACTTATCTGGGTCCCGGTTAATGAAATAGATAGCCGTAATTGCGTGAGCACATGGAATTCCAGAGACTTGACAAATCCTACAAGTGCATGTCATTTGATCTGTATCGACAACATATCCATCAAGCCCGTTTTTTTGCTTCAAAGAGAGTTCCAACTAGCCCATAACCTCCATGGACAACCATTTTCTGATTTTGATTCTGGTCCGCACACAACAAGCAACTTGTCTTTGCAAATTTTTTGTACCTACATTGATGGAAATGTGTCAAGTAACACAAATTAAAGAATGTATATATGCAAAAAAAAATTAAATTAAATAACGTACCTAAGTTGAAGTCCATTTGCAATAGCATAGTTAGTCAAGCATGTTTTTAGTTTGGAAACAGAAGCATATCTTTCACCTAAGTAAAGTTTCATTACATTCCAAGGAACATTGGGATCATGTATAGGAAATTCATTTGAGTTTGTCCGGACAACTTCATTTTCGGAATCAACTTCTTCTTCCATGAATGCATCTCTATCATAGCCCTCACACGTCTCGGTTAAAAAATCGTCATGTTGATAAGCTTATGCATGTACATCTTCCACTATTTCCACACTAGCATCAATGGCCATCGAAACATTTTCGTTACCATCTTCAAAATCTTCCACCTTTTTGTTCCATTGTTTACTATTAAGGTTCATCATCTTCAATTGGGCTTCCCTGATTTCATCATCTCCGTCCGATAGGTGTTCTAAACTAGCAACATCATCTTGATCAACATCGGAAAACCCATCATTCAACCAATCTTCATTCAAGTCTATTGCACCTCCAACATCATCATCACTACTAAAAGCTCCTTCCTCATGTTCTCTGTCGTTGAAACAAACAAAGAAACCACCAACATTGATGCAATTAATCAATACTTAAAAAGCAAAAAACCAAGTAAAATGCCTTCCAACGATATCCCCGTCTCTGGATTTTAGTCGATTGGAGAAAAAAAAGGAGTATTTAGACGCTTTCAAGCACTAGATTGTATGCATCATGGGTAAAACCAAAATAATGTGTTAGCCAATCTCTGGACCTGTTTGAATTTGTCGTTAATAGACTCTTATGGTCAATAATCTAAATGTATTACAACATCCACACAAAAAACGTATACATCATATTGGAGAAAAAATAATACCCCCAATGAACATAGTGTCACAAACGAAGTCATAGAAATCAATAAACACATAAACATGTTTGATTGAGAAGCAAGTTCAAAGAAACACCAAAAACCATAAACCCTATAAATCGCAAAAAATGGACAAAATAACCCTAAAAATCAAGAAATAGCGGAAATCATAAAACCTAGAAATCGCAGAAATAGATAAGACTAACCTTGTACCCATGATGCAATTCGACGTGAGGACGATAGGAACAGACGATAGGAACGACGAGAGGTGAGGCCAGACGATGTTGACGATGGGAACAACCCTCACGATGTCGACGATAGGAACAAACTCACGATGTCGACGATTGGAACGGAGCTCATGTCGACGGGAACAAGATGAAACGTCAATGGAGAAGAGAAGCAGGAAAGAGGCGACGTTAGGAGCAAGATGAAACGTCAATGGAGACGTACTGTTTGTGATGATTTTTTGGGAGGAAATCTTTTTATAAATAAATTAATTAGTTTCCATATCACTATTTCCATGTAATATTTTTATTTCCATGTAATTATTAAAAAAATACATGTCATTTAAGTTAACCTGCTACCTGATATGTAGGTAAATCAGGTACTTAAAAGTTTGATATTTTACAATTGAAGTACCAAAATGAAAATTTTGAAAGTACGTTACCCAAAATAGGAATATGTTGAAAGTACGTTACATTTTAACGCAATTTGGCCTTTATTCTATGAACGTTTAGATAGAAAAACGAATTTCCCATGTGTACGTGCTTGTGTATGAAAGAATTAAGCATGATGATTTCTTTAATAGGCTCAAAATGTGTAAACCATTGAGAAAACAACAGTATTACATAGACTCAATTGTGCATGATCAAAGTGCGAAGATGGGACAAACTTCTTTCTATTTCAATATCCTCATCTTCCGAATGAAGATGAGATAACATATGTGCTGCATCCCCAGAAAATATTGAAACATCTTCTTTTTGAGAAAAAGATGAGTAGCTGGTGGGGTTTTAAAAATAAGAGTTGGCATGGGCTAGTTGCCTGATTCAATGATGTTCATGAAGAATTGTGAAACAACAGTAATGTGGCTGCCCGACTCAGAAAAAGTTGGTGCAGAGTTTGATATTCTTTCTCTGTTCCCACACCCTCTTTCTTTTTAACAATAAACTCGCTTCTAACCAAACTCTCTTTTACATTTTACCTTATCATACATACCCACACTCAGTTATCTAGACTCCTCACCTCTCGATCACTCAAGGATAGCTTCTTGGGTAGGAAACACTGGTTAACATGAATCCATAGAAGTTTTGTTAAGTTCTCACACAATGAACCCATGTTTTCCTACAAGCATAATGTTGCTAAAATGATTTAACTTTGCAGTTAGAGCACAAAAATACATGTCAGATGTCTGTATGCTCATTAAGATAATCATGAAGATTTGAGCATTTTTAATCATGAAGATATTTCAAAACAAGTATATTGAATGAATGAAATGAATACACGAAACTTGTTTGAAAATCTGACATCGTATGAAAAATCATTTAATTTGATCTATTCAATCAAAGGTTAGGTCATTAAAAAAATAGGAATTTATCTATACGAATCAAAATATAGACAAGTCTTGAAAGAAACGTTTCGGATGATATCACGCTCAAACTTTGAATTTCAAGCGAGGTGTCTTACCATCGAAAATTTGTTTCAATATGAGACAAGGTAAGAACATTTCCAATAAAAGTACTAAACCGGTGTGTGTGAATACTTGATAGTATATGGAAAAGATAATACACAAGTATTTATCTTTGGAAACACACGGCTAGTTTAACAATGAAGCTCAGGAAAAATGAAAATATTTAAAATCACACTTCTTAATTCATGAAATCATTTTAAGAATCAGAAGTGGTTTGAACATTTAAGAAACATGTTTTCTATGATTGAAAGTCGTCCTTGTTTCAACCATATATGAGATTAAGAGTAGAATATGTTGGTCCCGAAGGTGCTTAACAAGTTTGTAGAAGGGGGGGGGGTTGAATACAAACACATAATTTAAAGTTTAATAAATTTTTTATTGATAAATCAAATACAGTTTACAAGTTTGTTGCGGAATAAGATTAAGACAGACTTAATCTAAACAAACTTAAGAAACACTAAGATGGTTGCACAAGAAATTCAGAGAAAGGAGGATTAAGAGATATAGAAAACAAAGGTTTCTATTTGGAGTTCGAGGATTGAGCACACCCTCAGATGGAGGGGTGAACTTCCTATTTATACCCTATGCATTAAATGCATGGCAGGGCACTTTACACGTGGCGTTTACTGATTGGCTTTGAATGTCTGACTTTGGGAGACATGCTTTCGGCCGGATCATGAACAGTGTAGTTGACAGAGTTGTTGTACGAATTATGGCAGAGGCATGTCCGTTCTGACACATCGTACTGAGTTGTGCAAGGTTAGACAAAAAGAAACTTGAGGTATAAGCTAAGTGATCATTCAATCGCTGAATATCTCTTTCAGCAGAGATATCAAGAGTTCAGCGATCGCTGAAGCTTTGTTGGGAACTGAAGAATTCATTAAGTATGATTAATGCTGCTGGTTAAGAGTTAGTACTGCTAGAAGACTTAAAGGTTAGTACTGCTGAGTGTTACTACTGCTAGTACTATTAATACTGCTAGTCAAAGTTAGTGCTGCTTGAACAAAGTTAGTACTGCTTAGCTAGTTAGTACTGCTAGTGGTTAGTACTGCTTAGTAGTTAATGCTGCTAGAAGGAAGTTAATGCTGCTGAAGATTAATACTGCTTATATAAAGAAGATTCGTATGAAAGGATAAACATGGAAGCTTAGAGATATACATAGAAGATATACTGAAGATATTTTATTGTAATTATCTTTGTATTCAGTATATATAGTGTATTGTTTAGAATAGTTAGATAACTTTAGTTTTCATTCTTTTAGAGAAAAACAACCTCAAGGCATAGATCCTAATTCTAGAGAAGTAGAATTCGTATTGGTGAGCCTGTTCATCAATATTGAGGTTGAGTGAGTAATCTTGTAACCTCAAAGCATTGAATACAAGTTTACAATTTGTTCTTCATATTTTCTGTGTTGATTTACTGTTTCATTGAATATCAAAGTGTTATTCCGCAAACTTCTTTGATATTGTTTCTGAGAATTAATTCTTGTTGAGAATTCGATCCTGACAAGTGGTATCAGAGCCAAAACTCTCTCAGAAACAGTTATTCATCATGGAAAATCTTACAGAATCAAGCAGTACTTTGGTCTCAAAAGTTCCAATGCTTAGATCCAATGAATTTGACATGTGGAAGATCAGAATCAAGCAATATATTCTCCTCACTGATTACTCTATGTGGGACATCATTGAGAATGGCCCATCTGATGAAGGAAAGATTGGTGAAGATGGCAAAAGAACCCCTCCAAAGACAGATGCAGACAGGAAGACAAGGCAGACAGAGATGAAAGCCTTGAGTACACTGCTCTTGGCCATTCCAAATGAGTATCAACATCAATTCTGCAATTGCACTGATGCACAGATGATCTGGAATGCTCTGGAGAAGAGATTCTCAGGTACCAAAAGTACCAAGAGAAATCAAAAGGCAATCTTAAAGCAACAGTATGAAAACTTCATCTCAACTAAGAATGAGTCCATGACTCAAACTTTTGACAGGTTTAATAAACTAATTGGTGAACTAGCTACTATGGGAGTACAGATTGATCAAGATGATGTGAACAGAAAGTTCTTAAGGTCCCTTGGAGATGAATGGACCATGTACACTGTGTCATTCAGACAGAATGATCAGTTGGAAGAAAAAGAACTTGATGATCTGTACAATGATCTTAGAGTATTTGAAGCTGAGGTGGAGGCAAAGAAGAAGCCTTCTGGATATATTCATAATGCTGCACTCCTATCAGCATCAATTGATTCTACTGCCAACCCTGAATCAGTTAATGCTGCTAATGGAACAAATCAAGATAAAGGCACTGATTCTGTGTTTGAAGCTTTTCTTTCTAATCATGGAAATTCCTCTTTGATTAATGATGACTTAGAACAACTCCATCCCGATGATCTGGAAGAGATGGATATTAAATGGCAGATGGCCATGCTCTCCATGAGAGTTAAAAAGTTCATCAAAAGAACTGGGAGGAACAACTTCTCTCAAAGAAGAGAAGATGGAGCAGGATTTGACAAGTCCAAGGTGGAATGTTACAAATGCCATAAAAAGGGACATTTTGCTAGAGAATGCAGAAGTGGAATGTCTCACAACAACAACCATCAACAAGCTCAATCTGGAAGTTTCAATAACAACAGAAACTCTGCTCAAGCCCTTGTTTCTCAACAAGGAATGGGGTTTGATTGGAGTGATCAAGCAGAAGAAACTATTCAGAATCAAGCTCTTATGGCTAAAGTATCTGATCTCCCATCTGAGGTAAGTTCTAATCTCTGTTCTAAAACTTGCATAGACACTGTTAAAAGGTACAGGGATCACAATCAGAAGATGAGTGATGACCTTAAGAGATTAGAAAAAGATATAAAAGATTATGTAAGGATTGTAGAGAGATTTGAAGATCAGATCAAAGGTTTTCAAGCCAATGAACTACAACACTCATATGACACCAATTACTGGCAGTGGGAGAAAAAGGATTTAGAACTTAAACTGACCAAATCTAAAGAGGAGAGTGAAAAACTGAAAGAGGAGCTAACCAAGGTTAAGCTTGATGTAGAAAAGTTTTCCAATGCTTCTAAAGCAATGGACTCTTTACTACAAAATCAGATTCATGATAAGCTGAGAAGAGGAATTGGGTACAATGCAACACCTCCACCATATAACAACAATTACATTCCTCCTACTTCAGACCTGTTAGACACCAAAGATAGGAAGGACTTACCTGAAGGAGCCACTGAAATAGATCCCTTAGATAAGGTAGTTGTTAAGGATAAGACTGAGAAAGAGGTTGGCAAGAGTAAGGAGAACAAGGTAAGTGGTGAGATTCCTCTAGAGAATAACATTATCACCAATGATGATTGTGGAAGGGCTTGGATCAAATCCAAGGACATAGAGAAGACAGAGGGAAAGTCTGGTAAGGTCCATTACAAACAGACCACAGTTGTGAATCCAGGTCCTTGCAAACAGTGTGATTGCAATAAAGCCAAGAGCCTAAATTCTGGTTTAAAAAGAGGAAATCAAAGAAACTGGAATAATCAATGGGCTCAGAAACAAGGGGTTGATCTGAGTAAAATCAATAGACCAAAACCTTGTTTTATCTGTGGCAAATTGAATCATCTTGCAAAATTCTGTTATTTCAATCCTATGAAACAAAGGATGAATTTCCAAAGATCCATGCAAAAACCCTTTGGTTATAAGAAAATTGAAAAGAACCATGTGGCTAAGAAAACTGTTAAAACTAAAAGCCACATGAAGAAAAAGTCTGTTAAAGAAAGTGTCAATATGTGGATTCCTAAAAGCACTAAAACTGTTAGTACTGCTACCACAAATAGTGTTGCTGACAATGATAGTGCTGCTAGAAGTAATACTACTGCTAACAATGTTAATGCTGCTAACAAGGTTAGTACTGCTAAACCTGTTAGTACTGCTAACTCTGTTAGTACTTCTAAGGTTAGTACTGCTTCTAGTGTTGGTTCTGCTAAGCCAATAACATTGACAAAGTACTCTAATAAAGAGTGCTCTGAGTTTAAAAACCTCATTAAAAAGGAATGTAAATACTTTGATGAGAAAGGGAGACCCAAGACAACTGTTGCTTGGGTCCCCAATCATACTAATTGATTTATCTAATGTGCAGGGCAACCAACAGCTCAAGGGAAAGAGCATTTGGCATGTTGATAGTGGTTGCTCTAGGCACATGACAGGCAACATGTCATGCCTTCAGGATTTCAAACATATCAATGGAGGACATGTTGCATTTGGAGACAATCTTACTGGTGGTAAGATAAGTGGAAAAGGTAATGTCACCAAAGGTAAGATGACATTTGAGGATGTCTACTATGTTGATCAATTAAAGTACAACCTGTTAAGTGTATCACAGGTTTGTGACAAACAACATAGTATATTATTTACTAAGTCTGAGTGTATGATCCTTGCTCCAGGGTTCAAGGTAGTTGATGAAAGCATGATACTACTTAGAACTCCAAGAAAGGACAATGTTTACTGTCTTGATTTGGACAATGTTGATAGTGATTCATCTTTAAATTGTCTTGTTTCAAAAGCTTCTATAGATGAATCCTCCCTTTGGCACAGAAGGATGTGTCACATGAATTTCAAGACTATGAACATTCTTGTTAAAAATAACCTTGTAAGAGGTTTACCCTCAAAAGTCTTTTCATGTGATGATCATTGTGTTGCTTGTCTTAAAGGCAAACAACACAAAACTTCTCATAAGACCAAAGAGTTAAATTCTGTTTCTACTTGTCTCCAGTTATTGCATATGGATCTGTTTGGTCCTACAAATGTTATGAGTATAGGCAAGAAATCTTACTGCTTAGTTATTGTTGATGATTACTCCAGATTTACTTGGGTATATTTTCTAAGGACTAAGGATGAAACAAGTGATCTTATCAAATCCTTTATTCTAAGAATTGAAAACCAAACTAATCAAAGAGTAAAAGTCATTAGATCAGATAATGGAACTAAGTTTAAAAATCATGATCTAAACACCTTTTGTGAAGAAAAAGGCATTGAGAGACAATATAGTGCTCCTAGAACTCCTCAACAGAATGGTGTTGCTGAAAGGAGAAATAGGACACTAATAGAGGCTGCTAGATCTCTGTTGGCTGATTCAAAATTGCCAATTACCTTCTGGGCTGAAGCAGTTAATACTGCTTGTTATGTACAAAACAGAGTTCTAGTGGTCAAGCAAAAGAACAAGACCCCTTATGAGCTTTTAAATAAAAGAAAACCTTTTATTGGTTTCTTCAAACCTTTTGGGTGTCCTTGTACAATTCTAAATACCAAATCTCACTTAGGTAAATTTGATAGCAAAGCAGATGATGGATTTCTTGTGGGATATTCATCTCAGAGTAAGGCCTACAGAGTATTTAACTCTTCTTCTAGAATAATTGAAGAAAGTGACAATGTCAAATGCAATGAGAACACACCAAATCCTGTTGGGTCTGGACCTCAGTGGCTATTTGACATTGACTCACTAACTAACTCTTTTGGTTTCAGTAATGAGTTTACAGGAACAGGTAGTGGAGAATCAGAGATCACACAAGATCAAGAAAGTATATCTAAATCTGTGATTTTTCCCATACCCACAGTAAATGAAGACTGTGAAAAGGAATCATTTACTGAACCAAGTCAGAGTGAAGAAGACACTAGAGATGAGGAGACTCAAGAATCAGAAGTGGCATCTGAAAACACTTCAGTTGAGTTGCATGACTCTAATCTAGAGGCTGGACTGAATGAAGAACCTAGTCATAACACAAGAGTTCAAAAGAATCATCCTCCACAGCTGGTAATAGGAGATATCTCTTCTCCTATGATGACTAGACAACAAAGCAGGCTTCAAGAAATGCAAGATCAACAGCATACAGTCCTTTCTTGCTTTTTATCCCAGCTTGAGCCTAAGAAGGCACATGATGCTATGAAAGAATCTAGCTGGATAGAAGCAATGCAAGAAGAACTGTTACAGTTCAAGCTACAAGATGTATGGGATCTAGTAGACCTTCCTAAAGGTCACAGAGCAATTGGCACAAAGTGGATTTTCAGAAACAAGAGAGATGAAAGAGGTATTGTCATAAGGAACAAAGCACGGCTGGTGGCTCAAGGCTATACTCAAGAAGAGGGTATAGATTATGAAGAAGTTTTTGCACCTGTGGCTAGGATAGAAGCAATCAGACTATTCCTAGCCTATGCTTCTTACATGAACTTCAAAGTCTATCAAATGGATGTAAAAAGTGCTTTTCTCTATGGATCAATTGAAGAAGAAGTATATGTCTGTCAACCACCAGGGTTTGAAAACCCAAGCTATCCAGACAGAGTATACAAATTAAAGAAAGCACTTTATGGACTACATCAAGCCCCAAGAGCATGGTATGACACTCTGTCATCCTATCTCTTGGAAAATGACTTTGAAAGAGGAGTCATTGATAAGACTCTATTTATCAAAAGAAAGAAGAAGGATATCTTGCTGGTCCAAATATATGTTGATGACATTATTTTTGGTTCTACAAGAAACAACATGTGCAAGGAATTTGAGGATTTAATGCATCAAAGGTTCAAAATGAGTTCCATGGGGGAACTTACTTTCTTCCTTGGACTCCAAGTTCAACAGAAGTCAGATGGCATTTTCATATGTCAATCCAAGTATGTGCAGGATATTCTAACCAAGTTTGGTTTCTCAGAATCAAAACCTGCCAGCACACCTATGGAAACACACAAGCAGATCACAACAGATCTTGAGGGGGAGGATATGGATGTGCATCATTATAGATCCATGATTGGCTCTCTCATGTATCTCACAGCATCAAGGCCAGATATAATGTTTCCAGTCTGTGTATGTGCAAGATTTCAAGTTAGGCCAAAGCAATCTCACTTTCAAGCTGTTAAGAGGATATTCAGATATCTCAAAGGGCAACCCAGATTGGGACTTTGGTATCCTCATAACTCACCTTTTGACCTAATAGCATACTCAGACAGTGATCTAGGTGGGGCAAACTTGGACAGAAAATCTACTTCTGGAGGATGTCAGTTTTTGGGTGCTAGACTAGTCTCATGGCAGTGCAAGAAACAAACCACAGTATCCACATCTACAACAGAGGCAGAGTACATAGCAGCTGCAAGTTGCTGTTCTCAAGTCTTATGGATTCAGAATCAAATGTTGGATTATGGGGTAACCTTTCTACACACTCCAATCTTTATTGACAACAGCAGTGCTATTAGCATTGTAAATAATCCAGTCAAGCACTCAAAGACAAAGCACATTGAAATCAGGTATCACTTTATAAGAGATTGTAATGAAAAGAAACTTATTCAAGTTGTCAAAGTTCACACTGATAATCAGTTTGCTGATCTATTCACTAAAGCTTTTGATGTGGGTAGATTCACTTTCTTGGTAACAAGTGTGGGAATGATAAACTCTGAATAATCTTCTTCTCAAAAAGTAGTTTTATACCTGTATATTTTTATTCTTGGTGTTACTAATCGTCTTTTTCAGGATATGCATAGCAGTACTCAGTGTTTAGCAAGTTTAAAAGGAGTAAGTATAGTTAATACTGCTAGTAGTTAATACTGCTTTCAGTTAATACTGCTAGTGGTTAATACTGCTTTCAGTTAATACTGCTAGTGGTTAATACTGCTTTCAGTTAATACTGCTAGTGGTTAATACTGCTTTCAGTTAATACTGCTAGGTTGTTAATACTGCTAGCCGTTACTACTGCTAGTAGTTAATACTGCTCTAGGTTAATACTGCTTATATTCCGAATACTATAAATACTCTTTGCCCGCCTAAAAGTTCATAACGACTCTTTGCATACTGTTCTCTTGCGCTCAAAACCCTTTCTCTCTCAAGTTCGAAGTTTTCAGGCAAGTTTTCACTAAGATCAATGGCATCCATGACGTTCATCGACGAGCACAACGAGATTGCGATGCTACAAAAGCCAAAGCAAGCTTCAGGATTTCATCAGATTGTGGATTTCCTCAAGTCAAGCCACATTGCTCATGCTCTTACTGTATCCCCTACAATCTACATTGAGCATCAAAGGCAGTTCTGGGCTAATGCAACCATTGTTGTGGAAGATGGTGTGCACATGATCAAGACAAGAATCTGTGATCAATCACTTACAGTTACTGAAGAAGTTATTCGCATCAGTCTACGTCTAGACGATGCATCTGGTATAACTTCTATCCCAAATGATGAACTGTTTTCAAATCTTACAAGAATGGGGTATGGAGGCCCATTGGGTGTTTTCAAATTCTCTAAAGCAAAATTCTCACCCCAATGGCGTTTCTTTGTCCATACTCTTATGCATTGCATATCCAAAAAGACTACTGGATGGAGTGAGTTCAGCAGCACTATTGCTTATGCTTTGGTGTGCTTGGCCACTGCCAGACAGTACAATTTTTCTAAAATGATTTTCAATGATCTTGTCTCAAACATGGGAAACAAAAAGAGCTTCTTTATGTATCCCAGGTTTGTTCAAGAAGTTATTACTAATCAATTGACGGATATACCTCAACCTGTTGGGGTATATGTACCTAAACCCCCCAAAGGCAAGGTTTTCTCAAATATGAGAAGATCTGCTGGGGACTCTGAAGGAGTTGACACCCCATTGTTCTCTACAATGATGGTGGTGTCCCAAACCAATGAAGGTATGGCAGCAGGGTCAAGGCCCCCATTAGACCAACCCACTGCTAGCCAAGCCCAACCTTCCCTCTCAAAATCAATTCCCCAGTCCCTTCTTGAAAAACCAACCTCTCCCATCACCCAAACCTACAAGAGAAAACAGGTAAAGAAGGCTCCTTCCCTTCTTGTACCATTACCCACTAAGCCTATAAGCCCTCTAAGGGAGAATTCTCCCCTAGAGAATATCCAAAGGGAAACTACAAGGGTGTCTCCCAACCCAAAGGAGGTGCTCTCTGAGGAGGAGGTAGAGCATATGGGTGATGAGGCTGCCACTACTCCTGCTAGCACAGAGGAGGAAAGTGGTAACATCAATAAGACCTCCCCCATGGCAACTTTGAATGAGCAATCATTTGAAGGTCCCTGGTGCCAAGAAACCACAGGGGTGGATAGTGCTTCTGCTAGGCAGAAGACTTCCACTACTATAAGATCCAATGATCCTTCAATAGGGGGTAACACTCCTAGAGAAGGTGAGGACAGATATAACTATGATGAATTGATGGAGGCAATGGGCAACATCAACATGGATGTACTCAAACAGGGCAAAGATATAGAAGAGCTTAAACTCATAGTTCTGTCACAACAAGAACAAATCATCAAGTTGAAACAAATGGTAAGGAAACTGACTCTGCAAAGGAAGAAGAAACAATTTGTGCTCAGAAGGAGGAAACCAGTGACTGATGCTCCCAAAAAGGGGGAGTCAGAAGCTGATGCCAAAGCTAAGGGGGAGCAAGTGGAAAAACATGATGTTGAGGGGGAGAATGAGCAAGCAGCAGAAACAGAGCCAGCAGCAGAAACCATTAATACTGCCAGTTCAAGTAAAGCAGCAGAAATGGTTAATACTGCTGAGCTGAAAGAAGCAGCAGAAACAGTAAAAGAGGTCCTTACAGAGCTTGAGGTTGCAGAAACGCTCATCAAAGCCAAACATGATACTCCCAAGGTCACCTCAAAGGCCAAAGGAGTTGTCATAAAAGAAAGAGGTGATGCAGCAAAGAACTCTAGCATTGAGAAGGTGATGGGTAAAGATAAAGGTAAGGCAAAGCTAGTTGAATCTGATAAACCAATGAAAAAGCAGAAGCTGATTGAATCAGATGAAGCTCTAGCTAGGAAGATACAGGCTGAATTTGAAGAAGCAGAAACCTTGCAAGTGCAAAAGGATAGAGAGATAGCTAAAGCAATGGCTGCAGAGTTAAACAAAGCCTATCAACAAAGCTTAGCAACAGAACAAGCCAAGCAGAAAGCCACATCTTTGAGGAAGCCTGATAAGATCAAAATGGCTGCAAGGAAAAGACAACCTTCAAAGACATACCTGGGTGCTCAAGAGAGAAAGAAAATGATTACTTTCCTCAAGGGTGCAGTAGGTGTCAAGGTAGAGATGTTTTCAAAGATGTCTTTTGAGAAGCTCAAGAAGATGTATGATGCTGAGATGATAAAGCTTCAAGGGGATGATCTTGCAAGGGTTGAAATGGAGAAAAGAATGAAAGAAAGCAATGATTTCTTACAAAAACCATTCCCTGATGAGCAAGAAACTCCAGAGAAGGAAACAACAATTGGTGAAAGTCTAAACAAAGATGATTGCCAAGAGAAAGCCTACAAAGAAGCCTAGATTAGTGGAAGAAGAGGCTGAAAAGGTTGCTGAAGAAGAAGAGGCACCTGAGTCATCTACAATGAAAGAACCTGCAAGTACTGAGGATGTCAAGATGTACATGGTTGTGATGGACAAAGTGCCTGAACCAATTGCAGCAGAACCTGTAGGAGTTAAACCTCCAGAAGTTATTCACTGGGATGTTTTGGAAGTAGATGGCAAGAAGTATATCAGACTGAAGAGAAAAGATGAAAAGTATGAAGTCTACAGTACTTGGGCTAAAATTGTCAGAACATGCTCAAGGTCTGATATTGAAGAAATGTTTGATATAGGGATGAAGTTGTATGCAGATCAGTTGAAAGCTCCAGGAATTTCAATTACAAAACTGGTGATGGAGTATCTGTGTATGATGTTCAAACCTGATGAAGTGAAGGAGATCATAAGGAGTGTTTTTCAAGCAGTTACCAATTGGACTTTGTATGAAACTAGTGGTGTATATTCTGTGACTTTGGATAGAAATCACATTGAATACTTCCTAGTGGACAAAGTATACAACCATAGCAGACTGAAACTTCATTTAATGTTGAAGAAGAAGCTTGGATGTGGTGAAAATTCAGAAATGGCTAAATATTTGATCCAAAGAACAATTAATCAAAGTTTGGGATTGGATGCAAATACTGGAATTTAGGTCATGATGGAGTTTTGGGAGCATCTTGAAGAAGATCTGAAGAACTTGACTTCTTTTCCTAAAAGTCAAGTTAGGGGGAGATTGTTGGGAACTGAAGAATTCATCAAGTATGGTTAATGCTGCTGGTTCAGAGTTAGTACTGCTAGAAGACTTAAAGGTTAGTACTGCTGAGTGTTACTACTGCTAGTAGTTAATACTGCTAGTCAAAGTTAGTGCTGCTTGAACAAAGTTAGTACTGCTTAGCTAGTTAGTACTGCTAGTGGTTAGTACTGCTAAGTAGTTAATGCTGCTAGAAGGAAGTTAATGCTGCTGAAGATTAATACTGCTTATATAATGAAGATTCGTCTGAAAGGATATACATGGAAGCTTAGAGATATACATGGAAGATATACTGAAGATATTTTATTGTAATTATCTTTGTATTCAGTATATATTGTATAGTTTAGGAGAATAATTTAACTTTCAGTTTTCATTCTTTTAGAGAAAAACAACCTCAAGGCAAAGATCCTAATTCTAGAGAAGTAGAATTCGTATTGGTGAGCCTGTTCATCAATATTGAGGTTGAGTGAGTAATCTTGTAA
The DNA here is from genome assembly GCA_954870635.1 of Arctium minus. NCBI lineage: Eukaryota > Viridiplantae > Streptophyta > Magnoliopsida > Asterales > Asteraceae > Arctium > Arctium minus. The sequence goes on along the minus strand of OX941093.1, from coordinate 9,854,427 downwards.
CCTCAAAGCATTGAATACAAGTTTACAATTTGTTCTTCATATTTTCTGTGTTGATTTACTGTTTCATTGAATATCAAAGTGTTATTCCGCAAACTTCTTTGATATTGTTTCTGAGAATTAATTCTTGTTGAGAATTCGATCCTGACAAGCTTTACTCATGTTCCTTCGCGTATAAGTAGAGTTGTCTTCGCTTCACTGATATTCGCATCAGGTCACTAGTAGACTTCTCTTTGTTCAGCAACTTCGTCTTCGATTCAGCTATGAACATCTATTGGCGCGAGACTTGTCTTCAGGGATTACGTTATTGTTTACATCAGAACTATCAGCGATAACTGAACAGACTCAGTTTGATCACTGATAGTGAAACACTAATACATATTAAATGTTTGAGAAAGACTATCAGCGATAACTGAACAGACTCAGTCTGATCGCTGATGGTGAAACACTAATACATATTAAACGTAATTTTCACTAAGTATAGAAAAGGGTCGTTATCAAATCACTGAGAGAGCTTGGATCAACAATCTCCCCCTATTTGATAATGACAAAGTAACTGAAGAAAATTACTTTATAATTCAAAATGATTGAATAATCAGGACTCATAACATACATGTCCCAATTACTATTTTGAGGGATCTTTTACAGTACTGATAGAGTTAAGTACTTCACTGAAATTCTCATTAATCCAAGAAAAAAGATTACAAGGTATGAAAATTACAAGTACAAGTGATGTATTAACTGCTGTAAGTTAAACTAATAGATTACAAGAAAGAAAACTAATCTATCAGCTATCTAAAGAGGGTTTAGAAGGATTGATCAAATACTCAGGTATTTCTTCTCCTTTTTGCCTTCGCTCTAAAGATTCTTTGCAGATGATCGCTATGATTGGCTCAGCAGCAGGAGAGAGAGTACACCATAGGCACATGAGATCCTTGAGAAGAGCGAGGGGACAAATAGGGATTTCAGAGACTCTTTGAAATCTGAGCTGTTCCTCGTCATCTATGAAGAAGATTCCAAAAGGTTCTTCAAGAACTTGTCCCGCAACATATGGTCCGCCAGGAGGCAGAGAGAGATCCAGAACTGAAACATCAGGAGGAGCACCGAACAGAGCTTCTCTTGAGAATTTGATGGAGGTTTCATTTCTGATCACTGCGACATTATCAGATGAGGAAGAGACATGCTTTCTCTTGATTTGCTTGGACTTTGGAGGAAGAGTAGATGGCACGTTTAGTATAGCAGCGACTCTGTTGATGAGGGCATCATTTACCCTTTCAACATAGCCTCTGTATGTTGACTTTGATTTCTTCAGCGCATATTTGAACTCAAGCCACTCCATGTAGCCAAATTCTTCCAGCTTTGAAATGAACATAGCCTTGCAGCTTCCATCCTCTCTGGTAATCTCCATTGTGACAGAGAGTTTATCCTTCTTCTTTCTCCCAGAGATAGCAACAACTACGATCTTCATTGGGTCAAAGCGATAGTCAATTTTGTGTTTGCACCAATCGACTGTATTATCGTTGAACGCTTTTTCTTTGGAGCGTTCCTCTTCAATCTCTTTCAAAAGAGCTGCCTGGACTTCCACTAGTTTGCTTTTCAGCTTCTTGTCTTTGATTTGAGAGGACTGAATTTTGAGAGCTAGAGAGGCATCTCTTTGACAGTCAGTAATCAACTTCTCAGCCCTGATGGATTCTTCGATTTTAGCTTCAGTCAGGAACTCCAGATCTGATGATTGAGAGGGGATCTTTCGTCGTTGACTCTCCAGATGAGAGATCATCTCTGTTCTTTTCTTTCTCTCTTCCTCTGACCAATGAGAGGGTCTAGAGGGCCTTCCATTATGTTGCAGGGACTCTTCTTCTTCTTCATCCTTTTCATCAATCTCTCTTACAGAGATTGGAATTATTTGATCATCAGCTTCAGCAGCTAGGATTATTTGGAGTTCTTTACCCTTAAGCAGGGGAGAGAACTATCTGGTCAGAAAAAGAAAAATGTTAGATTTAGTTTTAGGGAAGGAGAGAGATAAAGGCTAGAAAGAAATAGGGGTTGGATTTTTATAGAAGGATAAGGGAACAAGAGTAAGGCATACCTGAGAAGAATTCTCCTCAGGTAGTGAAATCATCTTCAGGGTTCCCTCAGCAGTTGCACCTTTGCTTTGGGAAGGGGTTCCTGAAGGTGTCTCTTGACTCCCCCCTGCTTTGATAACTTCTTTCGAAGCTATCGCTGATGAAGTGACGGCTGAAGAACACCATAGAGATTGATATTCATCGTCATCATCATCATCTTGATGAGAATCTTCCTCTTGATCTTCAAGATCAAGGTCTTCATTATCATCGTCTTCTTCTTCTTCATCATCGATTAAATCTTCGAGAGAAGGAGGGGCTTTTTCAGCAGCTATCTCCCCCTCAACCTGAGAGGGAGTTTCCTTCTGTTGGGCCTCAGCAGCGACTTCAAACTCCGTATTTTCTTCAGGTATTTTCTCCCCCTCTTTGTCATTATCATTGAGGGAGAGATCTTTGGAAAGAGATGAGGCTTTTGCAGCGGCCAACACCTGAACTTCAGCCTCCAACTGTCTAGTCGGCCTTCAAACGCAGGAAGATCTGACGTAGCCTGATGAATAAACTCCACGGTAATGTTCAGCGATGTACGATCGTTCTCTGTGAATGAGGGAGTAGGAGTAGGAGCTGGTGCCTTCAGGTGAGTCAGGATTTGCTGAAGAAGGACTTCATAAGAGTCAACCTTTGTAGTCAGGGCTGCAAACTGTTGTTGTGAGGCTTCTCTGACTTTGACAATCGCTTCTTGGAGAGTAGCGATGTGAGAAACGTCAGCTTTGGAGGCGCATGTGGCAGTCAACGTCTTCAGTGCTTCACCAACTGATTGAACAACGTTGGTGGTGTTGTTGAGAGAGGCAGTTAGAGATTCCACCTTTGCACTCAGATTGTTGACATTTGTGTCAACATTCGCCAAACTAGGACCTGAAATATAAGTTAGTTTTTGAGAAACAGGCTTATATGGTGAGTTGGGAGAAGTGTTTAAGGTTATAAGGATACCTGAATTATCAAACATTTTGTAGAATTGTAAAGATTCCTCAAAAGATTGATGTTCAGGTCCTATGGGTCCAAACTGTGGAGTAGAAATAGATGGAGGGTTAGAGATCAAAGAAATAGAAGGACTAGAGATGGGGATAGAAGATGTAGGGATAGGGGTAGTTACCTCAAGTTGTTGTTGAACTGAGATTGTAGGTTGTGTCACTGTTGTTGTGGCAGCGACCGAGATCGCTGGCACGGTTGAAGTGGTTATAGCTGAGGATGTGGAGGAGAGACCCACGAAAGTATCCAAGGAAGTTTGTTGATAAACATCCTTAGGTATAGAGCTAGAGGTAGCTTTCTCCTTGGTGACCTTGGCCTTCTTCGAAGGACCAAGGGAGCCAGTTGATGGTCGTTTGGAAGGGGTAGCGTCAGGGATAGCAGAAGAAGGAACCTCCTGCGTGGCCGTTGAAGTAGAAGAAGTGAGGAGAGAGAGTCGGGAACGAATTTCAGAGATACTTACCTCGTTGGGGAGCGTCTTGACCTCCAGGGAGCGCTGACCCACTTTTGGAAAAGATGCATCCGAGTTAGTGGGGTAAGTAGCAGGGTAGAGGAACTTCAGGTACGCGCAAATAAAGCGTACGTAGGGGACCTTGGGATCCCTTTCGGTCTTCTCTATCTTTGACTTGAGATCATCAAAGATAGCTGTTGCGTAGTCGAAGTTTCGTCCAGTGATCACTGAGTAAGCCATCTGGACCTGAATCTTGCTTGCTTGGTCCAGTGACCCACTCTTCCCACTCATACACTGAATGAAGTGTGAGAAGATGTAGTTAAGCTGAGAAGGCATCAGTGCCTTCTTCACAAGAGTCAGCTTCTTGTTTGGAATCGTCGTCCTTGGCTTGGGTTCCCAAGCGTATTCCATGGCATCCAGAAATTGGATGAGTTCAGCATAAGTTGGCAAGGCGTCGAATCCATTCCTGGGTTTGTCAGGAAAACGCAGAGCTTTCCTCAGGCCTAAAGCAGTCATCATCCCTAAGCCAAGTTGAGTGCTGAAGGAGATAGCAGGAACCTGTTCACCCTTTTTGTTGGTGATAGAGGTTTCGTCAGCGGTAAACCAGAATTGTTGGAGAAGAGCTTTGGAGGGTGTTGGATCCACAGTGATAGCATAAGCAATGCATGATTGCTTTAGAAACATTGCAGCTTCCTTCAGATGTGGGTACTTAACACCGTCAAAATCGAGGCGAGCGAGATGATTGTTCTTTGGAAGCTCCGAGTCAGTGATGGCGAACTTGACGTTCTTAGAGGCGACAAGTGCAGATTGAGCCATTCTGAGCTATGAGTAGATAAAAGAGTAGAAGAAAGGTTTTAGTCTAAAAATAAAGAAGATTTGTCTAGTTTCTATTTTGGGAAAGAAACATAGGGAAATCAACAAATTTGAAGATTAAAAAGGTGTTCTTGACAGAAGATACAAGAACAAGAAGAAAAACCAAGGATTTTGAATGAAGAACAATCAAAATAGAATGGTTTTTAAAGAATAAAATCAAAAATGAAAATGATTTTATGTGATTAGAATCTTATAAACCCATAAATGGAGTTTTATGTAAAAAGATTTAAGATAAGAATTTGAAAAAGATCAAGAATAACCTGTTGATCTTTGAAGAAGATGATGCAAATGCGTGAGAATGCTAGAATGCTTGAGAGAGTATTCTTGCTTTGAAAGTATTTCCAGAAAGCGTAAAATGAGAAGAATGGAAAAACATTCCTTTTATATGTGAGAGAAAGGAGAGAGAATGTGAGAGGCGGGAAAACAAATGCTCATCATGACATGGACACGTCCCACGAAGTTGATTGGATAGAAGGGTAACGGACGAACGTGTCAGAAAAAAAGGCATGTCGTAGATTGTCGGTTCAAATGACGTCATAGAAAGGAGACTGTTCATTTGTCCGTTTTGAAATTATCGCTGAAGAAAAGTCAGCGATAGGTTTTTCTTTTTGAAAGTATCCTTGATGGTAAAGGTAGGGATAGATTTTCTTTTAAAGGATCACTGATTAGAAATATCAGTGATAAATTTATTTTTCAAAAAGCTTTTAATCATTTGAAGAAAGTTCAGTGATTAAGGTTTATATTTTGAAAAAGAACTGAATGAAGATTCAGTTGTAGGGATTGAGAGAACATACCTGAGAGTCAGAATATTTATCAGAGAATGATAAAAGGGGAACTTATGAGTACTGACACAATGCATTAACACTGAAGAATTATTCTTCGAGATTCAGCATTCCAAGCTCACTGATGAGAAAGTTCAACCTTGTCTCATCAAGAGGTTTGGTGAATAAATCAGCAAGCTGAAAGTCAGTAGGGATAAAGTGAAGTTCAATATCACCATTCATCACATGATCTCTGATAAAGTGATATCTGATCTCTATGTGTTTCGTCTTTGAATGTAGCACTGGATTATTTTCTATAGCGATAGCACTAGTGCTGTCGCAATAGATAGGAATTTTTGACAGCTGAAGGTCATAGTCTAATAGTTGATTTCTCAACCACAAGATTTGAGAACAACAGCTTCCAGCGGCTACATATTTAGCTTCAGCTGTGGAAGTGGACATTGAATTTTGCTTTTTGCTTGTCCAACTTACCAGCTTTCCTCCGAGGAGTTGACATCCACCAGTGGTACTCTTTCTGTCAAGTTTACAGCCTGCAAAATCACTATCAGAATAACCAGTTAGATCGAACCCTGAGTCTTTGGGATACCAAAGACCGAAGTTAGGAGTTCCTTTCAGATATCTGAATATACGCTTAACAGCGATCAGATGGGATTCCTTGGGTTCAGATTGATAGCGTGCACATAAACAAGTAGAATACATGATGTCAGGTCGGCTCGCCGTAAGATACAGCAGGGAGCCTATCATTCCTCTATAGGCAGTGACATTAACAGGGTTTCCAGAAGGATCTTTGTTAAGTGTCAGGGGTGGTGCCATAGGAGTTTTCATTGATGAAGTTTGTGTAAGATCAAACTTCTTCAGAATATCTTTAACATACTTACCTTGGATGATGAAAGTACCTTTATCAGATTGTTTAATCTGAAGACCAAGAAAATATGTCAGCTCACCTATCATACTCATTTTATATTCTTTCTTCATTCTTTCAGCGAAGCGAGTACATAGAGATGGGTTAGTAGAACCAAATATTATGTCATCGACATATATTTGTACAAGAATTATATGACCTTTTATCTTTCTGAAAAATAACGTATTATCAATCTTGCCACGTTCAAAATTTTCAGAAATAAGAAATGACGAGAGAGTGTCATACCAAGCACGAGGGGCTTGTTTTAGACCATAGAGAGCCTTATCCAATTTATAAACATAATTTGGATACTTAGGGTCATAGAACCCTGGTAGTTGTTCTACATAGACTTCTTCATTCAGCTTTCCATTGAGGAACACTGATTTTACGTCCATTTGATAAACGATGAAGTCTTTATAGACTGCATAAGCTAAGAATAGTCGAATTGTTTCGAGCCTAGCCACAGGGGCAAAGGTTTCATCATAGTCTATGCCTTCCTCTTGTCTGTATCCCTGAGCAACAAGTCGAGCCTTGTTGCGGGTTACAGTTCCATGTTCATCTAACTTGTTTCTAAACACCCATTTGGTGCCTAAAACAGTTTTTTCAGATGCTCTAGGAACGAGATTCCAAACTTTGTTACGGGTAAACTCAGTTAGCTCTTCTTGCATAGCGCTGACCCAGTTTGGATCTCTGAGGGCATCATCAGTCTTCTTTGGTTCTATTAAAGATAGAAAGTTGACAAAGAGACAGATATTACCTGAGCTTCGTCGTGTCTGAATACCTGCATCTGGATCACCAAGAATTTGATCTATTGGATGATCTCTGGTCCATCCCTGAGCAGGAACATGATCGCTCAACTCAGAGGTTGAATCAACAATTGGGATGTTTACTGATGAGGACGTTTGAGGTTCATCAGCAATTAACTGTTGAGTAGTGGACAGCCTGTTGTTATCAGAGAGGTTTTCAGACAGAGGTAGATCTGATGGTAGCAAGGTGTTTAGAGGTTCAGCTGAAACCCATGAGTTGGATTCAGCGCTAGGAGGTATAATGTTTGGATCATCATCAGCGGCTGGAGAATCTGAATGCTGATGGTTTGAGAAGAAGGGTTCAGTTTCCTTGTAGTGAGAAAACATCCAAGCATTTAACTCTTCATTGTCAGTGATTGGTTTGGAGTTCACTGAGCGAGTTTCATCAAAAGTGACATGAATTGTTTCTTCCACAGATTGTCTTCGTTTGTTGAAAACTCTGTAGGCTTTTGAGATGGAGGAATATCCTAGAAATATTCCATCATCAGCTTTTGGGTAGAACTTTCCAAGCTGATCTTTGTTGTTTAAGATAAAGCACTGACAACCAAAGATATGAAGAAAGCTGATAGAAGGCTTCCTTCCATGAAAGAGTTCATAAGCTGTCTTACCAAATCGCTTTACTATCAGCGATCTGTTTTGAGTAAAACATGCAGTGTTTATAGCTTCTGCCTAAAATTGAGTAGGGAGATGAGAATCGCTGAGCATTGATCTAGCAGCTTCAATGATCGTTCTGTTTCTTCTTTCAGCGACTCCGTTTTGCTGAGGTGTTCTTACTGTAGATAAGTTATGAGAAATTCCCTTGTTTTCAAAGAAACTGTTCAGGGAACTGTTTTTGAATTCAGTTCCATGATCACTTCTTATTGAACGAACAGTAAGATTATTCAGCACTTCCATCTTTTTAACAAAAGATATTAGTTCTTCTGGAGTATCACTTTTACAACGAAGAAAGATAACCCAGGTATAGCGAGAGAATTCATCTACAATGATAAGCGTATATTTCTTTCCAGCTATTGATTGGATATTGACAGGGCCAAACAGATCCATATGCAAGAGGTGAAGAGGACTTGTCACTGAGGAAACTTGTTTAGACTTGAAACTAGCTTTTGTTTGTTTTCCTTTTTCACATGCTGAGCAGAGAGATTCTTTAGCATATGAGTGCTGAGGAAGACCAGAAACCAGTTCCTTAGATGAGAGAGAATTCAAGGTTTTGAAGTTTAGATGAGAGAGCCTTTTGTGCCATAGCAAGTTGACATCAGAAGAGGCCTTAGAGAGAAAACATAAGTTTTCAGTGGTAGTAGAGTCCATATCAATTACGTAGACATTTTCTCTGCGATAACCACTGAGAGCAAGTTTTCCTTTCTCATCCACCACTGAACATGCTTTTTTAGAAAAGCAAACTTCGTAGTCTTTATCACATAGCTGACTGATGCTTAGAAGGTTGTGCTTCAGTCCATCTACATAAGCGACTCTTCGAAAGGTAGTTGTCTCATTGCTGAGGACACCAAACCCTCGGGTATATCCTTTTCCATTTCCACCGAAGGTCACAGAGGGACCTTTCTCTTCCTTGTATTCAGTGAGCAGGTCTTTTTGTCCAGTCATATGACGAGAACATCCACTATCGAGATACCAGATGCCCTTTGATCCCTGCACACATAAGGAAGATTAAGCATTGTTTGGTACCCACTTTTCAATGGGTCCTTTAGAGTTAGTGGATGTGGAAGCTTCAACAGTCTTCACAGCAGATGAAGATTCAACTTCAGTGGTGATCTTCACTTTGGTTAATTTCTTAACCTTAGTGGTTTTCTTCACTTTGGTTGATTTTTCAGCTTTAGTGACCTTTTCAGCCTTGGAGGCATTGATCTTCACTTTAACTGATTTATCAGCTTTAGTGGCAGTTGGACATTTGCTTGCAATATGGTCAGTAAAACCACAGTGATAGCATTTTCTATATTTGAAAATGGTTTTAGGACAAGAAGTAGAAGGTTTTGCAAGTTTAAGATGAGCAGCGCCAGGTCCAAGAATGCTTTTCTCATGAGATCTGGGAGGAATTTTCATTTCTTCAGATTTCATGGGTCTTAGATCAATCTTTAGCTTTGGAGGACAGAGATCGAAGATTTCTATCACAGAGCTAGAAGATTGATTTACTGAAGGTTTAGAAGGAACTTTCAGTTTTGCTTTCTTGGTAGCCTTCTGGGGATGAAGAATGGACTTTCCTTTATCCTCAGACTTAGTGTCTTTGGATTTTTTCTCAGGGATAGAATTAGAAGAAGAAGGATAAAATTGATCATACGAAGTGTCAGAGATAGGAGTGACAAACGTTCCAAACTTAAGCATGGAACTTTCTTCTTTAGGCTCATCCTGTGGTGTCCAAAAGCCAAGACCAGTTTTATCACTTTCAGAAGTTTGAGCATTTATTATCTCAGAGATCTTTGTTGATGATTTGCACCATTTTTCAACATGAGCCTTTTATGCTTTTAGAGCAGCGATGGCTTGTTCGCGTTCAATGCTGATGATTTCATTTATAATGACTTGATCTTTCAACTTTTCTTCTAAAAGATTTAGTTCTCTGATCTTTTCATGACATTTCTCTAGCTCTTGAGTTAAATGAACATTTTTATTCTCAGCTTGAGTTTTGTTGTTTAGAGCATTATAAAGGTCAATCGTCAGCACATCAACAGCGCGACTTCTCTCAGCTTCAGGCAAAGAGGGATTTGTAGAGATAGATACCTGAGATGATATGTAGCTCATAGAAGGTTCAGATGGTTCTTCCACTTCTTCTTTAATCTCGTCCATGAGGCAAAGATTAGCGACTTCTTCTTCATCAGAACTTGATTCTTCTGATTCAGCCCAGTCATGTTCTTCAGCGATGAGACCTTTACCTTTTCGCTTATAGCTTTTCAGATTTTGATAATTGTTCTTCAGCTTTAGGTATTTGTCATCACTGGATCTTCTTGAGGTAAAAGGTTTGAACACCTTTTTCAATCTGCACTCACTAGCAAAGTGTCCAATCTTTTCACAGTTATAGCAAGTGGCAGTAGCCTTATCAACAGGCGTTGATTTTGGCTTTTCAGTAAGAGAGAGAGGCTTACTTCTTCGGAAGTTGCTCTTTCTTGCAAATCTCTTAAAAGAGTTTGTCAAGAGTGCTAAGGACTCATCAAACTCTGAAAGATCAGGGTCTGATAGATCCTCAGATTCAGAATCTAACTCAGTGATGGTGAGAGTAGATCGCTGAGATGGAATTATCTCTGAAGAGACTAAAGCAACAAGAGTGCTTTTAGAGTCCTTAGAATCTTTAACAAGATTCTTTTTCAGGAGATTCGATTGCTCATAGTTGAGCAATATTCCATACAAAGTGCTTAGAGAGAGAGAATTTAAGTCTTTTGTCAGCTTAAGACATATTGAATAACTGTCCCAGCTTTCAGGAAGACATTCTAAGAATTTTGTTAAGACCTCAGAATTAGAATAGGTCCTACCAACAGTTCTTAGATCAATGATTAAGCAGTTAAATCGCTGATGAACGTCAGAAAGAGATTCATTCTTACCAGCGATGAAACTTTCATACTGTCTTACCAAGTTAATCTTTCGAGTCTCTTGGATTTCAGTGGTGCCCTCATATTGAACACATATGGTTTCCCACATTTCTTTAGAAGTTTTCAGATGCATGATGGAATGGAAAACTTCATCAGGCAGAGACATTGAGATAATGGTCTTTGCTCTTGCATCTATAGCTACCTTCTTTTTGTCTTCATCACTCCACTGTCTTATTTCCTTAACGACATAACGTTCAGGGACAACTTCAGTGGTGGCAGTAGCGGGAACTGCAGCTATAATTCTAACAGGTTCATAGGGTCCATTTTCTATATATTCAGGTATAGTAGGATCAGCACCTTCAAGAAATAGCATCATTCGATTTTTCCATAGAGAAAAGTTATCTCTGCTAAATTGAGGAGGTTTAGAAAGTGAACCATTATCATAGTAGTTTGTGTTAAGTGCCATTTAGAATAGCAAAGAAGAGAATAAAGCAAGATCTTGTTTATTAGATTAAATAGACTGTTCTGATACCACTTGTTGGTCCCGAAGGTGCTTAACAAGTTTGTAGAAGGGGGGGGGGGGGAGTTGAATACAAACACAGAATTTAAAGTTTAATAAATTGTTTATTGATAAATCAAATACAATTTACAAGTTTGTTGCGGAATAATATTAAGACAGACTCAATCTAAACAAACTTAAGAAACACTAAGATGGTTGCACAAGAAATTCAGAGAAAGGAGGATTAAGAGATATAGAAAACAAAGGTTTCTATTTGGAGTTCAAGGATTGAGCACACCCTCAGATGGAGGGGTGAACTTCCTATTTATACCCTATGCGTTAAATGCATGGCAGGGCACTTTACACGTGGCGTTTACTGATTGGCATTGAATGTCTGACTTTGGGAGACATGCTTTTGGAAGGATCATGAACAGTGTAGTTGACAGAGTTGTTGTACGAATTGTGGCAGAGGCATGTCCGTTCTGACACATCGTACTGAGTTGTGCAAGGTTAGATAAAAAGAAACTTGAGGTATAAGCCAAGTGATCATTCAATCGTTGAATATTTCTTTCAGCAGAGATATCAAGAGTTCAGCGATCGCTGAAGCTTTACTCATGTTCCTTCGCGTATAAGTAGAGTTGTCTTTGCTTCACTGATATCCGCATCAGGTCACTAGTAGACTTCTCTTTGTTCAGCAGCTTCGTCTTCGATTCAGCTATGAACATCTGTTGGCGCGAGACTTGTCTTCAGGGATTACGTTACTGTTTACATCAGAACTATCAGCGGTAACTGAACAGACTCAGTTTGATCACTGATAGTGAAACACTAATACATATTAAGTGTTTGAGAAAGACTATCAGCGATAACTGAACAGACTCAGTCTGATCGCTGATGGTGAAACACTAATACATATTAAACGTAATTTTCACTAAGTATAGAAAAGGGTCGTTATCAAATCACTGAGAGAGATTGGATCAACAGAATATTTCCTTACGCTCATCTTAAATCTCACGAAGTCAACTCAAAACTCATATAAGATTAGGGTTGTAAACGAACCGAACGTTCAGTGAACCGTTCGTGAACCGTTCAACGGGAAGTTCGTTTTTGTTCGTTTATTTAATAAATGAACGAACATGAACAAGTTTTTCGTTCGTTTAGTTAAACGAACGAACATGAACAAAGGTCTCGTTCGTTCATTTACGTTCGTGAACGTTCGTTTATTTTAACATTTATATATAAATATTTGTATATATAATCTTTTATTTATTAAAGTTTGAACATAATTTAATTTGGGCCCTGATAATTTTAGAGGAGGACATGGGCCTTTAAAGTAGTCGAATATTTTTTTTCTTATTTCGATTCCAACCCAACAAGGCAACAAAGTTAGAAAACCCTAACATCCCAAATCTGAGATGAAGCGTGGGTGTGTCTGCTTCTGCGTGAAGAACTGAAGATTGAAGCTGAAGAGGAAGAAAACCCTAACATCCCAAATCATCGCTCTCATCTAGGTTTGAAATATTTTGGTGTTCTACTTCTTTATCACATCTGTTTTACTGTTTCTACCTTCATCTGTTTCTAAATCGTTGCTCTCATCTACATGTGTCCATTAAACTCACAAGGGATTTAGCAATTTCTAAAAGTTATACGACATTAAAAGGATCAAATGTATATATTGAACACTATATTCCATTCAATAATTAGTTGAATACATTATTGCTTAAAACTGGTATTCATAAAAGAAATTTGAATGAAGAAATATATACATACTTATAGTTGATTTATATTAAAATTAAAAAAATTATAAAAAAAGAATTCACATATCGCTTGAGTTGAATGAGAATTGCTTGACTAGATGCCATTTTTGGCAACCTCAAACAATTTACTTAACAACAAACTAATCATTCTTCCAAAACTACAAAGCACATACTATGCTCTGCAACTTTCAGCAAATGGACATAAATGAAAAAAAACAAGAATTGCATTTATTACTGTTACTTGTTGCTTAATTACATCGCCAATTACAGTTGCACTAAATCAGTATACATATGTTATATTTTAGTTGTTAAATTAGAACATTATATTCTCCTAGACATTTCTTAAGTCTTGACTTTATGAAAAAACTAATTTTTTTACACTTGTTTTGCATTTTAGATGTCTGATGGCTCATGTAGCGGACCATATTTCTTTCTTGATGATCATTATTTAGATCAATTGTAAACGCCTCAAGAATTTGAATCGACTGAAGTTGAATCAAGTGCAAACACATCAGGAATGGAAAATAATCCGGAAGTGGTGGTTATTGAATCGAATGAAGGAGAAGAAGTTGTAGCAGCCGCTGTTACCGGTGCAGAAGAGGCCAATGTAGTCAACAACGAAGAATCTACTCCATATGCTAAAAGGAAAAGAAAGAAGACTTCGGGAGTTTGGGAACATTTTCGTTTGGTAAAGTTGCCTAGTGGAGAAGAAGTGTGTGAGTGCATCCACTGTAATGAGAAGATAAAGAAGCTTAAAGATGGAACCACCACACCATTGCATAGGCATATTAGTTATTGCCCGAAGTTAAAAGTCGTCAACAGCGTTCATTCAGGTCAGTTAAAGTTAAAGGTTGTGCCTGGGAAATCAGATTCTTCCATGGTCTAAAACTGGAAGTTTAACAATAGTAGGATTAGAGAGCTTATTTCTCACATGATTATGGTTAATGAGTTGCCATTTAATTTTGTTGAGTATGAACTGTTTAATGTGGTTATGAAAGAAGCTAACCCTGGATTTAACAAGATTTCATGTGCATCAACTAAGCAAGATAGCATTGCTAGTTATGAGATTGGGAAGAAAATAATTAAGAAAATGTTAAGTGATGTCAATCGCGTGATTATAACAACTGATATGTGGACATCAGGTCAGAATATTCATTATATGGTAGTTACTTGCCACTTTGTAGATTCTGATTTCAAGCTTAATAAATGTATAATGAGTTTTGTTGATGTGCCACCACCTTATTCTGGATTATGTATCTATGATTCCCTCTTCAAGTGTTTAAAAAAGTGGAACATTGAGACAAAGGTTGCTACTTTGACGGTTGACAATGCTACAACTAATGATGTGGTTGCTACAAAGTTGTTGGAAAATTTGAATCTTCAGAAAAAGCTAGTTGTTGGTGGAAACTAATTTCATGTGAGGTGTTGTGGACACATTCTTAACTTGTTAGTTCAAGATGGTTTGTCGGAAATAAAAGACATAATTCACAATGTTCGTGAGAGTGTGAAGCATGTGAATGCCTCTCCGGGTCGATTGCATACATTTAGTGAACTTTCCAAGCAATTATCTTTGTCAAAGAAGCATTTGATTTTAGATGTTAGTACTCGATGGAATGCTACATATGCTATGTTGTCTACGACCTTGGAGTTTAAATAAGTTTTTGTGAATTATGCCGAACGAGAGTCAAGATACAAGAATTTGCCGACCGCGGAAGATTGGGAAGAGGTTGAAGGGATTTGCTCCTTCTTGGGGATTTTCAACGAGGTTAAAAAAATAATTTCACGTATTATAAATTCTCTTTTATGATTTTTTTATAAATCATTTTTAATAATCTAATCACCTAGTTCTCATATGTAACACCCGTAATTTGGAGACTTCCTTTAGTGATAGTTCGGGAGTCTTTTGGCTTTTGGAACGTAAAGGTGTTGGGAAATCAGATGAGATTTGCTATGGAATCATCGAGGATCGAATCAGGTGAGAAGACGCGAGAAAACCGAGATTTGGACTGCCGCGAGTTGTGGCGCGACTTGGGGTCGCGGCACAAGCCGCGTAACTCACTGGAAGTGAGTTCTGCAGGAAACGGGCGACATATGCCGCGACTTAAGGTCGCGGCATAACCCGCGTGACGCACAGGTTGAGCTAAAAGTCGATTTTTCAGCCATTAGCCTCATTTCTTTCAAACCCAAACCCTAAATTTCTTCCCTTTTCTCTCCCAAACCCCAAATGACGAACCCTTACGTATTTTGAAGGTTTTTCCCCTTGAACCATATGATTCCTCACCATCTAGCTAGTAGAATCTTGAACCACAAAACCCCCATCTCCATCTTCCACATCAAGTTCAACGTTTGGGAGCTCGGGTTGAAGAGTTGGAATGGGTGCCTTCGGAAAGTCTCATCATCCATAATGGTAAGCTTTCTTGAAATAAGTTATAAATGCTCCTGTTAGACCCAAATCTGAATCAATGAAAGTATTGAAAATAACTAAGTCTTCATCTAAAGACTTTCAAGGGATCACAACAAGTCTGTCTCTGAAGTCAACTCAGAGCCACTCTGAAGAAAGCAAGTCTGTCTCTGAAGTCAGTTCAGAGTCAGCCTAGAGAAAGTTGTCTGTCTCTGAAGTCAGTTCAGAGAAACTCCGGAAAGACATCAGAGAGCTCCTCATCAGAGATCCTAGTTCAGAGCTCTGAAGATGATCACTCTGAAACTCTTGACAAAGAAGAACAGATGACACGTCACCTTGTGATAAGATTTACTTTCTAGAGTAGGTCACTGTTCAAGCATGTCTTGATCTTACCTCTTAGGTAAGTCACTGTTCAAGCATACTTCTATTTGTCAGATAAGTACACTATTTACTTTATGGTCCTATAAAAAGGACCATCACCTTCATGTTCAAAGTGTGCTTAAGAAGTCTTAAAAACTGATAAATATAAGTTGAATATCTTATTGAAGAATATCTTGATTTATCTATTATTCGCTTTATGAACTGTGATATTTGAATCTCCATTGATATTAAACTGCTTCCGCTGTTATTACTCTTATTGTTTATATCATTGTTGTGAGATTAAATCTGGGATCCAACAATTGGTATCAGAGCCTACTTTGTTTTCTAAAACAAAGATAGATCGCATCTGCATACTCGGATAGATTTACATCTCATTGATTCTAACTTTCATTATCTGTGCATGTTCAAATAAACCTGGTTTATTAAAGAACACCATATGCTCAAGATTTGATAGTAAATCACTGTTCAATACAAAAAGCATCAGCTCTTTAAATACTCATCTTTTTCTTCAAAAATGGCAAACTCAAGCATAAGTGCCATCTATACTGCTGGGTCTTTTACAAAACCTCCTACACTTTTAAGGGATGAATATCCCCAATGGAAGATAAGGATGGTAAATTTCTTAGAAGGCATGGACAAGGATCTCTTTAGATCAGTGAACGTTGGACCTCACATTCCAATGGTATTAGTACCAAGAGTTCCTGCAACAGCAGATACTGATGAAATCCCTGCATATTACGAAAAGAAAACCACAAACTTCATTGATGAAGAAACAAATATGATGGATAATGATTCAAAAGCTGTTAGATTACTTATAATGGCCATTCCCAATGATATCTTTCAAGAACTTGATTCTTGTAAAACTGCAAAAGAGATATGGGATCAGTTGTTAAATCAACTTGAAGGAGGCCTACAAACCCAGAAAAGTAGAAGAAATCTATGCATCAATGAATATCATGATTTTCATGCTCTACTAGAAGAAATATTACACCAAACTTACTCAAGATTCAATATTCTTATCAACAAATGCAGAAAGTTTGGAGTGATAAGAACAAAAGAGGAAAATAACGTTCTTTTCTTGAAAAGCTTAAATGAAGAATGGTCACAACTTTCCATGTCTATACAAGCCAATCAAGATCTTGAATCATGGTCATTAACTGACATTTATGGCACTCTTATTGCACATGAAAAGGAAGTTATGAAGCAAAAATCAAAACTGTCTTTAGGTGGACCACTTGCTCTTGTTTCAAAACAAATCTCAAAAGAAAACAACTGTGAAGAGTCACAAAAAGGTTTGGAAACAAAAAGAAGATCCAAAAAGGTCCTAATGGCAGAAGAAAATCATTCAGATTCAGACTCAGAAGATGATATAAATGCCTTTGCCAAATCTCTTGCATTAATCACTCATCAATTTAACAAGAAATTTGGCAAGAAAGTATTTGAAGGAAGGAGAGAGAATGAAGAAAGAAGAAATCCTGAAAGAAGATTTCAACAAGAACCCAGATTCACTCCATATAGTGATCAAAAGGGTACAAACTTCAACAACAATGATGTAACTCAACAATCAAGACCTCAACAATCATTTCAACCAAGGTATCTACAACCACAGAGATACTTCAAACCTCAAGAACAGAAGCCAGAGACAAGTACTGCCAATCTTCCAACAAATCAAAATGATGGAAGATGTTTCAGATGTGGCAAACTAGGCCATTTCTCTGCAAACTGCAGAGGAAAACTTGTCAAAGATCAAGATTACTACAAGAACAAATATAAGTACAACGTAAAAGAAAGAGTTCTTGTAGCAGAAATGGAAGACTGGCTATCTGACTCAACAAGCGATGGCGAGGAAGAGCCTACCAATCTCTGTGGTATGGCTTTTTCAGATGGAAATCAAACTGATGGAGCATTAGAAGACAACTCTGAAAAGGTAAACTCTCTTTACACCTCTGATAGTGATCCTGAAATAGATGCTTTTAAACTAGTTAATGAACTTCAAGATCTAGAGCAAAAGTTTGTTGAAGAGAAAAAGAAAAGAGAGCAAATGTCAAAAGAGCTAATCTTTTTCAAAAGAGAAAAGAATCTTCTGGAATCAGAAAAGAAAGAAATTTTTCTTGAAAAGAACAAACTTGTAGAATCTCACAAGCAAAAAGTAAAATCATTTTCAGAAGAAATAAGAAAAATTGAGAAAGTGTTAAAAGGAAAAGAAGAAGAAGTAAAGAAATCTGAGTATGAAAGACTCAATTCTATTGCCTTAACCAAATTTTTTCAAAAGGAAAGAGAAATCCTACATCAATCTCTAGATAGAAAAAATCTTCGAATCAAAAGCTATGTTAATGCACAAGGTGTTTTCGACAAAATAAAAACTCAAATGGACTCTCAAGGGCTGGGATTCAATGAGTTGAATTCATTCACTGGATTGGAGAAAACATCACTTTCTTCCACTTTCTCTATGGGAAAGGTCCAAAGCTTTGAAGGTCCATCTATGAATATTTTCAAAAGAATGAAAACATCAGAGGGATCAAAAATCAGAGCTCTGAATTTCAAAAATACTACATACTCAAAAGTATACTTCACAAAACCTCAGAGCTATGATCCCAAAGAAATTTTCAGATTTGACACTTTCATCTCAAATGAATCAGAGACATCCGAACCAAGTACCTCTGATACAAGTACTTCTGAAAATGAATCTCAGAGTTCGCTAAATCCGAATGCTCCTCTGTATTCACCAAAATCAGATGAAAACATCAGAACTACATTTGAATATGATGTTAAAAAGATATAGAAAGAAAATGTCTTGGAGGATTTAAAAAGAAAAGAAAGCATGAAACGGATCATTAAAGTCTCCAGAACAAAACAAATTAAAAAACCAATAGAGGTAGCTATCTCTATTAAAAATAAGAGAGACTTTATTGATTCTGATTCAGAATCTGATCAAGAGATTGATGAACAGATTTTTTGTAAACCAGAGAATGTAATTCACAAAAAGATAGAAACTGTTGGGTCTGGTATTTTGAATGTTCCAATTTCAATTTTGAAAACCAAAACCAGAATACCAATAAGTCCTGATTTTGCAAATATGTGTTTACAAGCAAAAACATCTCTGGAACTTGAAAAAGAATTACAAGAAAAGGTAAAGAATAAAACAAACACTTCTAATTCTTATACCTATAAAACAATGAAATTCTCTCCTGAACAAAAAGGCAAATGGACAAAAATTAACCATATTGATCCTGTTTGTGCAGTAAGCAACAAAGAAAAGAAGATGTTTTTGATCAAGAAAAAGCAACTTGAAAAGAAGACTGTCTTTCAAGCAAAAAGGAAAGAAGTAGTTAGGGATACATGTAATATTCCTAATGCTAATTTAAAAAGAAGTCAAAATGTAACAGCTGCTTTTGATAAAAAGAAAAACTTTGCTCTTACTTCTTCTTGTTCCATTAATTGCAACTGCATTCATCTCTTGATCAAACTGAAAAATCATTTAAGAGGATCACATTGTCTTCTAAATCAATCTCTGAAAAATATCTCAGAGACAAAAGTTCAAAAGAAGACAAGTAATGGCAAGACATCAAAAGATGAGATGCCAAAAAGTCATACAAATCCACCAAAGTCTAACATAAAAGGACCCATAATGAGATGGGTACCTAAGAAACAATAATCTGTCTTGCAGATACAGTCAATGCCAATCTGGTACCTAGATTCTAGATGTTCAAGGCATATGACTGGATATAAGGAACTGCTATCCTCATTCAAAGAACAATCTGGAGGAGCAGTTACTTTTGGAGACAATGTGCAAGGACATATTAAAGGATATGGTGAATTATCAAGAGGAAATGTTTTAGTTTCAAAGGTTGCTTATGTGGATGGATTAAAACATAATCTGATCAGCATAAGTCAACTTTGTGATCATGGTTTTGATGTGAAATTTCAAAGAAGATATTGTTCACTTCTTCACTCAGAATCAGGTCAAGAATTACTTAGAGCAGACAGAAAAGGTAACCTCTACAGAATGAATTTTACCAAAATCAACAACACTGATTCAGAGAAACTTTGTCTTATATCTCTGAGTAGTGAGGAAGTCTGGCTCTGGCATAAAAAGTTTTCACATCTAAACTTTTCCTCACTTGATAAATTAGTTAAACTTAATTTGGTTAAGGGATTACCATCTCTGAAGTTTAACAAAGATCGTCTTTGTTCTGCTTGTGAGATGGGAAAAATGAAAAGATCTTTCCATAAAACCAAAAGTGAAAACAACTATACTAGATCTCTGCACATGCTACATGTGGACCTCTGTGGTCCTATCTCTGTACAGAGTCTAGCAGGTAAGAAATACATTCTGGTTCTGATTGATGAATTTTCCAGACTCACATGGATAGAATTCATCAGAGCAAAATCAGATGTACCTGATATTTTGATAAGATTGTTGAAAAGATTACAGGTTCTATTCAGCAGCAAAGTTCAGAAACTAAGAAGTGATAATGGAACAAAGTTCAAAAATGACAAAATCAATTCATATCTATCAGAAGAAGGCATTACTCCTAACTTTTCTACAGCAAGAACTCCTCAGCAAAATGGAGTTGTTGAAAGGAAGAACAGAACACTTGTTGAAGCTGCAAGAACAATGCTTGCTGGATCTGATCTTTCAACAAATTTTTGGGCAGAAGCAGTGGCAACAACCTGCTTTACTCAGAACAGAGCAACAATTGTCAAAAGATTTCAGAAAACATCCTATGAACTCATTAACAATAGGAAACCTAATGTTAAATATTTTCATGTTTTTGGATGCAGGTGTTACATTCTGAACGATAGAGAATCTCTTGGAAAATTTGACAAGAAAGCTGATAAGGGCAAATTTATTGGATATTCCTTAGCCTCAAAAGCTTTCAGAGTGTTCAATCTCAGAACAAGGACCATCCAAGAGAGCATCAATATCACTTTTGACGACAACAAAAGCTCTGAACAACAAGAAAGTCTCTCAACACCTATCTCTGAATCATCCAGAGAATCTGAATTAAACAGAATATTTGAAGATTTCTTTGATGAAGATAACCCAGAACCAGTCTTCAGAGATAGACCAAGAGAGAATTCAGAAGGACCCCAAGAAACAGGTACAACTCTTTCTGGTCCCTCTGAATTAACACCTTCTGTTTCACCAAAATCAGATCAACAAAGTGAATCAGAAGAAGCTGAAGATCAAAAAGAGAATGATCAAGGAGTGTCTGAAGTAACTCCAAAAACAAATAGTGAAGACATTCAAGAATCTGCTTCACCATCTCGGGAAACAACTTCAGAGACTCTGAACAACACAACTGAGATGTCACCAACTGTCATCTCTGAAACTCAAACTCCACCCCTAATCTTTGCTCCAATCTCTAGATGGACAAAAGATCATCCAATTGATCAAATCATTGGATCCTTATCAGAAGGAGTTAAAACAAGATCTGCAACAATCAATGAATGCTTCTACGTAAACTTTTTGAGCATTATTGAACCAAAGAAGGTGAAAGAAGCTCTTGAAGATCCTCATTGGATTTTTGCAATGCAGGATGAACTTCAAGAGTTTATAAGAAATAAAGTCTGGACCCTAGTTCCCCTTCCCAAAGGAAAATTTGCAATTGGAACAAAATGGGTTTTCAGAAACAAAAAGGATGAGGATGGAGTAATAATCAAAAACAAAGCCAGGTTGGTTGCTAAAGGATATTGCCAAGAAGAAGGTATTGATTATGATGAAACCTTTGCACCTGTAGCAAGGCTAGAAGCAATCAGAATCTTCTTAGCCTATGCTGCACACAAAGGATTCAAAGTTTATCAAATGGATGTCAAATCTGCCTTTCTACATGGTAAAATAAATGAAGAAGTTTATGTCCAGCAACCACCTGGATTTGAAAGTACAGAGTTTCCTAATCATGTTTATTATTTGGATAAGGCTCTGTATGGACTTAAACAAGCTCCAAGAGCTTGGTATGCAACACTGTCCACTTTTCTGATTAGAAATGGATTTGACAAAGGCACAATTGATACAACATTATTCATCAAAAGGTACAAAAATGAGATGCTTTTA
Organism: Arctium minus; assembly: GCA_954870635.1. NCBI lineage: Eukaryota > Viridiplantae > Streptophyta > Magnoliopsida > Asterales > Asteraceae > Arctium > Arctium minus. The sequence continues at coordinate 9,832,911 of OX941093.1, read as the reverse complement.
GTACAAATTTATGTTGATGACATTATATTCGGCTCTACTAATCAAAAGTATTGTGACAAATTTTCAGAGTTGATGAAGAGTGAATTTGAGATGAGCCTCATGGGAGAATTAACCTTCTTTCTGGGCTTACAAGTAAAACAAACTTCAGAAGACACTTACATAAGTCAAACTAAATATGTCTCTGAAGTTTTACAAAAATACAAACTCAATGATTCAACTTCTATGAAAACACCTCTAGCCACCGGAGTCAAACTTGACTCTGATCCTTCAGGACAGTCTGTAGATATAAAAACCTACAGAGGCATGATAGGTTCACTACTATACTTAACTGCAAGTAGGCCTGACATAATGTTTGCAACATGTCTTTGTGCTAGATATCAAGCAAATCCAAAAGAATCTCATTTATCTGCTGTCAAAAGAATTTTCAGATACCTAAGAGGGTCACCATCCTTAGGCCTCTGGTATCCAAAACTATCAAGTTTTGATCTAACAGCTTACACTGATGCAGATCATGCAGGATGTAAGCTTGACAGAAAAAGTACCTCTGGGTGCTGTCAGTTACTGGGCAATAAACTGGTAAGTTGGTCATCCAAGAAACAAAAACTGTGTTTCAACTTCAACTGCAGAGGCAGAATATGTTGCTGCGGCTAGTTGTTGCTCTCAAGTAATATGGATGAAAACTCAGCTCAAACATTATGTCCAACAATATGAAAGAATACCCATTTTGTGTGACTCAAAAAGTGCCATAGCCATCTCTGCCAATCCAGTACAACATTCAAAGATAAAGCACATTGATGTAAGGTATCATTTCATAAAAGATCATGTTGAAAGGGGAACAATAGAAATGTATTTTGTACCAACTGAACTCCAACTTGCTGATATTTTCACAAAAGCTTTAGATGAACGAAGGTTCAATTTTTTGATCAGCAAGTTAGGAATGTTGAATATGTCTACCTAACAAGGAAGAAACTCAGAGTCTCTGATCAAAATATCAGAGCCTCTGAACCAAGTAGCATGTAACACCTTAGGCATATCCCATATCGGCCGTGGACAGGAGTGATGCTGGGTGTTATAAGTAATATCTTGGCCTTCCTAACAACAACGCGTTTTGGGGCCACAAGCACGTCAGGTTCTGGGAACTCTGAGGTTAAGCGTGCTTGGGTGGGAGTAGTCCCAGGATGGGTGACCCCCTGGGAAGTTTCTCACCAGGTCGCCAAAAACAAATCCGTGCGCTACACGTTGGTTAAATCCAGGGGCAAAGCGGACAATATTGTTGTCGAGGCAGGCGGGATGTTACAAGTTGGTATCAGAGCTCTAGTTTAAGTGAACTAGGTGTTGACCTTAGCATACCTAGACTTAGACTGACAAAGCTTATAAGATCACTGTCCACTTGGGTAGAGCAGTATTAGGAGGGGAGAGTACTAGGAATTCGGAATTACATTGATTGAAAATTATGATGATGATAACGAGGATTCTTGTGTAAAATATGTTCACAATCTCACTTGGCCAGTGTTGTTCTGAATCTATGATTACGTGAGCATGTTTGAAGTTATTATTATGATGATTAATCCTTGTAGTAGTACATATTTAATCGGTTATCTTTTAAAGAATTAACCGGTACCGCTCTGGTCATGTGTGACAGTTCGTTATGGTGAACACGAGAAGTCGGGTCGGGGAGACCGACGAAGCTAATGAAGCAAGTGTAACCGCTCCGGAGATTAACCGACCGATGAACACGCCGATAAACCAAGTCATTCCACCGATACCTCCAATGCTAGAGGGTATCATAGACGCGAACCCCCAAGTGAACTTAGAAACCGAGGATCCAGTTGTTCAAGAAGCGGACCCCCAGTCGGTCCTACTAGCCAGCATAATACAAATGATGAACTCCGCAATGGACAAGCGGGACGAGAAACTCCTGAAGATTCTAGAAGACCGAGACACAAGTAACCGTAGGCACGAGACGGTGGAGGACAATGCGGTTTTGGGATCGGGCGGTGCGGATAATGCCGTGGGTACCGAAGAGCATGCAGTCAGAGCTGATAGAGGGAAGGAAAGGGGCTGTTCTTTCAAGACCTTTTTGTGTAGTCGAGCTCCAGAATTCTCGGGAACAACTGATCCGCTGGCCTGCATCAAATGGATCCAAGATGTAGAGATGGCTTTCGAGTCAAGTGAGTGCGCAGACGCTCAGCGAGTCAAATTTGCCTCTCAACTGCTTAGAGGGGATGCTCTGAGCTGGTGGAACATCACCCGACGGGCGCTCACACCAGAGATCTTGGCCAAGCTTCCTTGGCCGGCATTCAAGAAGAAGATCATGGAGAAATACTGCAACGAGAGAGCCCTCGACAAAATAGAGGAAGAGTTCAAGAATCTGAAGAAGGGAAATCTGTCGGTCGCGGATTATGCTAAACAATTCTTGGACAAGCTCAGCATTGTCGAACACTTGGCAACAGATGAGAAGTCCAAAATAAAAGCCTTTGTGAGGGGACTACCGGCAGATATGAAGACGAGCGTGCGGAACGCTCATAAGGCTAGGTTACAAGAAGTGATAGAGGAGTCTCAACTGGTGGAAGATGACCTGATTCAAGAGAAAGAGGAGCAGAAAGTTCAAGGCGAGAAGCATAAATGGGAGGGGCCAACCGGGCCCGCGCGACCTTCCAAACCCTTTAACGGGGGGAGGAACACTGACCAGCGACGAGAGGCGAGGTGGTGCCCCAAGTGTAGAAGTAAGCACTACGGGCCATGTAATCCGAGGCCGTTTTCGGGAGCCTCGGGATGCTTTATGTGTGGACAAAAGGACCACATGAGTCGGGATTGCCCCTCGCGGGGAGTTTGTTATGAGTGTCGGGAGCCGGGGCACATCAAACGCGATTGCCCTAAGCTAGCAAGGGGTAACCAAGGGGCATCAAGTGGGATTCCGTCAAGGAAAGAAGTTCCACCAAAGGCGCCAAGTCGGGCCTTTCAAATGTCGGCTAACGAGGCAAGAGAAGCGGCGGACGTAGTGTCGGGTACGTTTCTAGTGAACTCTCTACCTACCCGTGTTTTATTCGATTCTGGTGCGAACCGATCTTTTGTGTCTACCTCTTTTTGCAAGAACCTCCCTACTCCTTGTAGTTTGTTGAATGATGCTCTAGTGGTAGAAGTAGCAAATGGGGACCATTTGGTTGTTCGGAGTTGTTATGTAGGGTGTACCCTAGAGTTAGGTGGGAAGCTCTTTGCTATAGATTTGTTATCGACCGATATTGGAGGATTTGATGTAATAGTGGGAATGGATTGGTTAGCTAAGCACGACGCCGACATATTTTGTTCTAAAAAGTTGATTCGGGTACCCTTGCCTAAAGGGGGTGAAGTGTTGGTGTACGGAGAAAAGAGCCGAAGAACCAATACAATTATATCGTCACTCAAAGCACGTAAGAAACTAGCCAAAGGATGTGAGTCATACTTAGCCTACGTGATCGACGCAAAACTGGAAAAGAAGATGTTGGAAGAAGTGGAAGTGGTGTGCGACTACCCGGATGTCTTCCCGGACGACCTACCCGGACTTCCACCGGAACGGCAAGTAGAGTTCCACATCGACCTTACCCCGGGGGCTGCCCCAATCGCTCGTGCTCCTTATCGCTTAGCCCCGACAGAAATGCGAGAAATGATGACGCAACTCCAAGAGTTATTGGAGAAAGGATTCATACGACCGAGCTCGTCGCCTTGGGGAGCGCCAGTGTTATTCGTGAAGAAGAAGGATGGGTCTATGCGTATGTGTATAGACTATCGTGAACTCAACAAAGTCACCGTAAAGAATAAATATCCGCTACCCCGGATCGACGATCTCTTCGATCAACTTCAAGGCGCGGGGTTTTTCTCCAAGATAGACTTGCGATCCGGCTACCATCAAGTGCGTGTGAAAGGGAGCGATATACCGAAGACGGCGTTTCGGACAAGGTACGGTCACTACGAGTTTTTAGTCATGCCATTCGGGTTGACTAATGCTCCGGCCGTGTTCATGGACCTAATGAATCGAGTATGCCGACCCTTCCTAGATAAGTCGGTCATAGTCTTTATCGACGACATCTTGATCTACTCGCGAGATGAGGAAGAGCATCGACAACATTTTCGGGAAGTTTTAGAGATCCTTAGACAAGAAAAGTTATTCGCCAAATTCTCAAAGTGCGAATTCTGGTTACAAGAAGTGCAATTCTTGGGCCACGTGGTGTCAAAGGATGGAGTAAAGGTGGACCCGGCTAAGATCGAGGCAATGATGAATTGGGAATCACCGACGAGTCCAACGGAGATAAGGAGCTTCTTGGGTCTAGCCGGTTACTACCGACGGTTCATCCAAGATTTTTCAAAGATTGCGTCTCCACTCACGTCTCTGACAAGGAAGAATGTGGAGTTCTCATGGACCGAGGCACAAGAGCAAGCTTTCCGAACCCTCCAGAAGAGATTATGTGAAGCACCGGTTCTATCCTTGCCCGAAGGATCCGAAGATTTTGTGGTTTATAGTGACGCCTCCAAGCTTGGGCTCGGATGTGTTTTGATGCAAAGGGGAAAAGTGATCGCGTATGCATCGCGACAACTCAAGGATCCCGAGAAGAATTACCCCACGCATGACCTAGAGTTAGCGGCGGTGGTTTTTGCCTTAAAGTTATGGCGGCACTACCTTTATGGGACGAAGTGTACCTTGTTCACTGACCATAAAAGTTTGAAGTACATCTTTGACCAAAAGGAGCTCAACATGCGGCAAAGGAGATGGTTGGAGCTTTTGAAGGACTACGATTGTGAATTGCTTTACCACCCCGGTAAAGCCAATGTGGTAGCGGATGCCTTGAGACGAAAGAGCTACGGAGGGGAAAGTAAAGTGACGTTTGCTAAAATTGAGGTAATATCAAGTCTTATGGAAGACATGAAGAAGAGTCAAGCCGAAGCACTTCGCGAGGAAAATCTCAAGGACGAGATCATGGTGAAGCAGAAGGATTTATTATCGGAGGATAGCCGCGGTCTCAAGTTATTCCAAGGGAGGATTTGGGTGCCGAAAATCGGGGGAAACCGCGAGTTGCTCTTGACGGAAGCACACAAGTCAAAGTACTCCATACATCCTGGTAGCACCAAGATGTATAGAGATTTGAGACTTCATTATTGGTGGCCGGTAATGAAGCTCGACGTGGCGAATTATGTGGAAAGGTGCATCACATGCCTTCAAGTTAAAGCGGAGCATCAAAGACCTTACGGGAGTTTGCAACCGTTAACAATTCCGGAGTGGAAGTGGGAGCACATCACGACGGATTTCGTCACGAAATTGCCGAAGACCCTAAGAGGACATGATACCATTTGGGTGGTAGTGGATAGACTTACCAAGAGTGCTCATTTCTTGGCAATGAGGGAAACGCTACCAATGGACAGACTCGCAAAGCTATACATTGACGAAGTGGTGTCTCGGCACGGCGTTTCGTTATCCATAGTCTCGGATACAGATAGTAGGTTTACTTCCAAGTTTTGGGAGGGATTTCAAAGGGAGTTGGGCACGAAGGTTAAGTTGAGCACGGCGTATCACCCTCAAACGGACGGGCAAAGTGAGAGGACAATCCAAACGCTCGAGGACATGCTTCGATCGTGTGTCATAGATTTTGGGGGAACTTGGGACTCACACCTACCGTTATTAGAGTTCGCTTACAATAACAGTTACCATTCGAGTATCGGAATGGCTCCGTTCGAGGCGCTCTACGGACGGAAATGTAGGACCCCGGTATGTTGGCTCGAGGCGGGAGAAAAACAATTTGCGAGACCGGAGATTGTGCAAGCAACGTCGGATAAAGTAAAAGGCATTCGAGAGCGATTAAAGGCGGCCCAAGACCGACAAAAGAGTTACGCGGACAAAAAGCGAAGACCGGTGGACTTCCAAGTTGGAGACCGGGTTATGTTGAAGGTATCACCGTGGAAGGGGATCATCCGTTTCGGGAAGCGCGGGAAGCTTAGCCCCCATTTCCTTGGACCCTTCACGATTTTAGAGAAGATCGGACTCCAAGCTTATCGGTTGGATCTACCGCCGGAGATGGACGGAATCCATCCTACCTTCCATGTTTGCTATCTTCGCAAGTGTTTGGTCGAAGAGGAAAGTGTTATCCCGTTGACGGAAATCCGGGTGGACAACGGAAACCGATGTGTAGAAGAACCGGAAGCTATTCTAGAGTCAAAGACGAAACAACTGCGGCATAAAGAAGTAACGATGGTGAAGGTTCAATGGAAACACCATCGGGGCACTAACGTGACCTGGGAATCGGAGGAGGACATGAAGAAAAGATATCCGCATCTATTTTCGTAGATAAGATTTCGGGGGCGAAATCCCCATTAGGTGGGGAGGATTGTAACACCCGAAAATCTAAGGTAAGTATTTCCCTCGTTCCTTGACTTTTGGTTAACTTGAGAATCCCTTTGTGTGCCTAATATGTGATATACCAATCTGTTAATAGTATGTTCATCTGCAGATTTAGTTCCACTTCATGAATCTTAGAAAAGTCAAGTTTTGGTGCCGAAGGGGTGTGGCGCGATAGTGCCACGCGATAGTGCCCTGGGCAAAATCGCTGGTCACTATCGCTGGAGTGGTACCGTAGGTTCGGTGGTGGTCGCGATTGTGCCACCGCGATAGTGCCCTTGGCACAATCGCCAGGCACTATCGCCTGGGTTGTACCGAGAGCCGTGGAGTGGCGCGATAGTGCCCCCGCGATAGTGCCATTGGCACAATCGCCAGGCACTATCGCCGACGGGGTCTGAGAGTATAAAAATCCCACTTTGACCCTTTTGACTTCACTTCTCATCTTGAATCGTTTTGGGGCCGGCTTGGAACTAGTTTAGGCGATTTTCTTCTATTTCTAAACCTACCAAACATTTATTGAAACCTTAGATTAGTTGAGGACATTCATTGGTGTTTAAAGGAGCTAGAAGATCACTCAAGAGAAGCATTCAAGTCCCATTCAAGTCTCCACCTTCTCACCATCCAAACCAAGTTTTCTAGGGTTTTGTACCAAACCCTAGATAGTGAGTTCCTTACATTATTTTCAAATGAGATACTTACTTAATATGCTTTCATGTTTAATGTGTTATTTTATGAGAAGACCTGATCACCTGATAAGTTTGACCTAACTGCTAAACTTGGTATTCTTGGTATCTAGACTTGAATAAAGTGAGGGACATGGATGAAGTTATCATACTTGATGTTTTGAGCATGTGTACATACTCGTTTTGGCGAGTCATCGATTATATGGAGTATTTGCATATTTTAGAGTTTTGTACCTAAGTATGTTTGGGATTGTTGTGGTCTTATACATGTATCTTATGAGTATGAAATGATGTATAGAGACGGACATTGTAAGTACACATAACGAACCATGAGTAAGTGCTAGGAGGGTGTAGTCTTAGGTGCCACCATAAGGGTATGCGCCTAGACCTCCGCCATTTGGAGTAATGCCTGGGAGGTAGTCTTCAAGTGTGCCGGGCCTTCGGGATGTTGCTCATGCGAGTGAATATCAAGGTACATTGACTCGAGGTAAAACTCATTGGAGTGATGGGTCTCCCCCATGATTGAACCGTAAGGACTTTGGTGATTGAAGTGTCATGAATGTTCATATTATGCTTACATTAATATGCCATGTTTTTATGTAACTCGCTAGACCCTTTTGGTCTAACACTTGATTGTTGGTATGTATCTCAGGTTCTAGTGGCGCGAGAGCCAAGGATGTTTAATCGACCGTAGTGGTGAGCTCGGGAGCATTTTTGGGATGCCAATATCGAAGACTATACTTTTGGATATAGTTGACAACCTTTTGTAATCTTATGTCTAGTGAGGCCTAGATTAGAGTGTTGTCATCTATTATTGTTTCTCGTTACAATTTGTAATTAACTGGCATTTATGGTTCCCTTGTGTATGAGCTCATTGTTCCGGGCGACTTATTTACCACATTTCCATGTTAGCGGAAATTTTTGTTAATCCCATTTTCGGAGTGTTACATAGCGTATGTCAATATCAGTTTGTGAATGTTCTCCAAACACATGACAAAGGGAGAAAAATAAAAAGCTGTTCTTTTGTCAAGGGGGAGAAAAAGAAATTTTCAGAAGAAAACTCAGAGTCTCTGAATTTCATCTCAGAAAACTCAGAATCTCTGAAAATGGTCTCAGTAGTCTTATCAGAGTCACTGAAATTATGGATTTTTTTTAATCATCTGTGAAGGGGGAGTCAACAACTTTCAGACCAGTCATTCCTCAAACAAGAACTTTTTAATTAAAAAGCAATTTTTGATATCATTTGAAATTAAAATTTCAATTTAACCGATTTTTTTTTCAAGTGATATCGTAAATTATTTCTTAAGGCGAAAGGTTTGTCTAGTCAGCAAAAAGAAATTATTTTTTAGTGGCGCCCCTTTCCTATTTTCTTGGAACCTACATTCGTAGGTAAAACAATTTTTAAGGCCACATGTCACAAAAAGGGATGAGTGAAAGGCCAAACGACTTTATCCAAAAGGTCAAATCACTGCCGTTTCACCTTATATACTCGAGTGTTTCTTTTTCTAAATTTGGATACAAAACCCATTTAAAATCCGGATATTCATTTTTAAAAATTACTCTCAAGCAATCTCTCTCTCCAGAAGAATCTGAACTTCATCTTCTTCACTTCAACCTCAACAATGGCGTCTTCAAATGAATCGTGCAAACTTTTTCCCAAATCTGGCGAGCCTTCAAGACTGTATCGTTTTCCAATCAAAGACAACAATCACATGTTTCAGCTTGATTCTCCCAAATTTGAGGAACAATATGGAATAATCTGCGAGTTCTTCTCCAACTGTGAACTGACTCAAGCCCTAACTGCTTTTACCAATGAATGTCCACTCTCGTTTATTCAAGAATGGTATTCATCAAGTCACTACAGCGATGCACATAGAGGAATAATCGGCGAGTTCGACATATCTCAGGTTGTAAAATGTCGGATACTCATCAATCCTACTGTTCTAAGAGAAGTTCTCCCACTCCTAATAGCTGAGGAACTTCAAATCACGCGTTTTGAAAAATGCCCAACTTCTGAAACCCTACTTCAGTTCATTCGAATGCTAGGTTATAACACAGAAATAACCAGATTGAGCAACTTTAGACGACAACACCTACCACCAATCTGGAATTTCATGTTCTCTGTCTTAAATCGAACACTAACCTGAAAACTGGGGAGCATGGATCAAGCAACACCAGAAATACTGTCAATCATGTATGCCCTATTCTTTAATCGCAACTTGGACATGGCCGGTATAATCTTTGATATGATTCTGACATCAATAGAGAAGAAAAACAAATGCTTGGCAAAGGACCCTGAACAAACGACCCAATCATCCAAAGTTCCTTCAATAACTTTCCCAAGATTTCTGTCTCTAATCATCCATGCCGCGATCGAGAAGCTTCATATTTTGATTGCCCCTGAACAACCTAAAACTCCATTCTACATAATGAACAACTTCAAACCAACAATTTTATCTGAAGGCTATCCAGAAGCAAGGAGGATTCCTCACCACATGCTAAATCAGGTAAATCCTCAATCTGTAGCATTAGCTTCTTATCTCCGTGTTGTCCAAGGACTAGAACCAGTTCTGGGAACCCCAACACACTTAGGTCCTGAACCCGGAATGGAGAGCAAGAGCATCTCGGCTTCAGAGGGATCTGAGGACCTTGAAGTACAGAGATCTCACAAGAGTGAACCAGAGGGTACTCTTGGTAGAGAAATCGAAGTTGAGAGAGATGACAGAGCACCAGAAGGGGCTGTCAATGAGGAAGTAATGGAAGAAACCTCAATTTCTAGTGTAGAGGATAGCTCGACTAGCTCTGAGGAAAGTGAGGATGAATCTTTCGAGACTAGCTCTGAAGATTCTCAGAGGGAAGAGAGAAAGTTTTCTGACTTAGAGAAACCTGAGAGTTCTTCCCCTTCCAAACAAAAAGATGCCTCAAGGCACATATATTTTAAGACACCAACCCCATCTCCCAGTGCAACCACACAATCTAACCTACCTGATCCAGAGGTAATGGTTATTGAATCAGAGGTGCACACCTCGAACCCAAACCAGCAAGCCACTTCAGAGGTACCTTTTTCCACCTCCGTAGTTCACTTAACTGAGGAAACTCAAATTCTGGATAAGCCCTCTTCACAGGACTTAGCCAATACTTCAAGTACTCAGTTGCCTCAGAGTACATCCGAAAACCCTACAAAAATTGATGCCTCTGTGGCTCATATCTCACCCTTTAGGATATCCAGAACTAGCTGTCCAACTCAGGGACAATGGCTCGACCTACAAAACCAAGGATTGACTTGCCTGGATCGCAAGATCAACTCCCACATTCACTTCCAGTCCTCTAAATCTGAGGAGGAGGACTTGGATGAGAACAGAACACTCAGAGATGATTCTCTGGAACATTAAGGATTGAGTGGAAGTCCTTCCAGAGACAACATCAAAACAGCTCTGAATGAAGGCTCCTCTGAACTCGAGGAAAAATTGGCTACATGTGTTGTAACCAATGTACCCCTCTCTGAACTTCTCACTAAATCTGAGTTCCAAAGATTATGTGAAGAAGTCAAAGGCTCCATGAATGAGCATAACTTTCAAAGAATTGACGGTTCAGAGACCTCTGCTCTTCGCTCTGAAAACACAAACCTCAAAGCATAGGTTTCCACTCTGAAGACCCAACTTTTGGACTCCTCAAAAAGAATCCAAGAGTTGGAACAAGAAGTGTTCAGACAGAAGGCTGAATCTTCTCTTGAAATAGTCAACCTTAAAGCTCAGAATGTTGCTCTACAAACATCTTCAACCATCAACATTCATAAGGCTCTACAAGAATTAAGGGAAGAGGTAGTAGCCACCAGATCATCATCACTCTCAACAGATCAAATGGCATCTATCTCTGAACTCATCAAAGCAACAATTCAAGCTTCTGTACCATCTGTCAGCGCACCATCAGCAACACCACAGCCACCACCCAGAACTTCTGAAGACCTAATCACCAAAAGTGATCTGGCCTCTTTTAAATCAGCAATAATGAGCAGAATGCTGACTTGTTCTTCCAAGATCTCTACAATTGCTCAGAAGCAGGTCAAAGCAACTCTGGAACTTCATAATTATAAATCAGAGGACCAGATTGCTGAAATCACAACTGCTGCTTCAGAAGCAATCGAAAATATTCAGAAGACTCTTCAGGATCCCAATGGAAAAGGAATCGCTGAACCAAGCTCTCCCAAATATAAACGCAAGTTTTCTGGTGGGACTTGTAGCGATGCAATGAAGAAAGCAAGATTTGATGATTCAGAGGATTCAGATGATGATGAGCATTCTGACTCACAAAATAGGGAGATCAGAGATAAAACCGCGCACACCTTTAAAGCTGCTCCCTCTACACAAGTCCAAGAGAAGGAACCAGAGAGGAACACCACCTCTTCTGATGAAAACCGTACCTTACAATCATTCACAGCACCAGTCATACTATACGCCTCATCAACACCAGGTGTTCCAATCACTCCAGTAACTGATGCGACTCCAGAGAAAATTGGAGCTCTGGAAGAGGAGGAAGAACAACTTGTAGACTTCTCTACATCTTCTGAAGATGCTTTCTCATCACCCGAAAGACAACCAATGGTGATGAGAGATGCCTTTGAGTCAGAGTCTGAAGAAGAACAGAAAGATTCTGACAGAGAGGAAGAAGCTGCTGGAGAACAGATCGAAGTAATTGATGTCGAAGAGTATGTTTTTAAAAATGCTCAACCTCATCATACCTCAACAACTTCAGAATTGAAAGAATCTCCAGAAATAGATGGATATATCTCTGAAAAGCCATCAGAGATAACTCAGTCACAGCCCAAGGACAAAGAAACCATGGTTGTTGATGAACAGGATCCTCAAGAGAATCTTTTTCAGAAGACAAGCATTGGTTTACCAGCCAAGGTATTCACTCATCCTCCAACATTCTTAGAATCCACTCCTAAAGCATCAATAGAAGATCACTTTCGGCATATCTACTGTGAGTTCAACATGGAAGACACTCAAGTAATCCCTCTGAATCTAAGAATCAGAGAGGACATGCCAGACTACGAACGAAGATTCATACAGGCAAAGACAAAACCAAGAAAGGAGGTTCTCAATGATGCTCCAATAGTAAAAGTTGAGAAAATCTCTGAAAAGACATTCGCCTTCAACAAAATTATATATAGGCATTATGTGGTGACTCGATCTGATCATAAGATTTATAAGTTCAATGATAATGATCTCGTAAACCTAAATCCGTATGATCTCACTCATCTATATGCCTATTGCTCTGCGAGGTACGATTCAGGAAGAAGAGAAATAAGAATGAGCTTGGTTGAAGTAAGAAGGGCAATGGAAGCTTACATCAAACACAGAGCAAAGCGTGACTTTCAGATTGCTCTGAACTTAGGTGAAGAAAAGCTAGGAGTGACTGAACCAGTGGAAACCATCGAAAGCCTGGACGAACAGAAGACTGGATCAATAATTGAAGAACCTCTGGGTTTCATCTACAGAGTGAACCAAGAGAAGAAAATCTTTCTAGCTTCGCAAGTAGAAAAGTATTCTGATGAAACCCTGAAAGGAATATAGAAGATGATTCATGTAAAGCAAGAACGGCACAGAGCAGACCTAATGGCAAAACTAGACTTGGAAATTGGCTCAATGATTAACTTCAGAGAGCTCATCATGAAGTTTCATAGGATATGTTCTAGTGATAGGTTCTGATTAATTGAAGAATATTATTCTCTTTTGTAATTCCAAAATCTTATAAGAAGTAATATTTACAGAGGATAACTTTCTCCTCTTCGCTTTCTAGTTTAAATGTTTTATGTGTTCCTTGTTTATTTTCAGTACTTAGGGGGAGATTGTTAGCCCTAAATCTGAATCAATGAAAGTATTGAAAATAACTAAGTCTTCATCTAAAGACTTTCTAGGGATCACAGCAAGTCTGTCTCTAAAGTCAACTCAGAGCCACTCTGAAGAAAGCAAGTCTGTCTCTGAAGTCAACTCAGAGCCACTCTGAAGAAAGCAAGTCTGTCTCTGAAGTCAGTTCAGAGTCAGCCTAGAGAAAGTTGTCTGTCTCTGAAGTCAGTTCAGAGAAACTCCGGAAAGACATCAGAGAGCTCCTCATCAGAGATCCTAGTTCAGAGCTCTGAAGATGATCACTCTGAAACTCTTGACAAAGAAGAACAGATGACACGTCACCTTGTGATAAGATTTACTTTCTAGAGTAGGTCACTGTTCAAGCATGTCTTGATCTTACCTTTTAGGTAAGACACTGTTCAAGCATGCTTCTATTTGTCAGATAAGTACACTATTTACTTTATGGTCCTATAAAAAGGACCATCACCTTCATGTTCAAAGTGTGCTTAAGAAGTCTTAAAAACTGATAATATAAGTTGAATATCTTATTGAAGAATATCTTGATTTATCTATTATTCGCTTTATGAACTGTGATATTGAATCTACATTGATATTAAACTGCTTCCGCTGTTATTACTCTTATTGTTTATATCATTGTTGTGAGATTAAATCTGGGATCCAACAACTCCATTAATGGTCTCTTAGTGTTTGATTTCTCAAATCTCGGATTTGATGGTTTTGGGGAAACTAGGGTTTTGATCATGTTGAGGATGTTAGTAAGTAATATTTGGAAAATGTTTCTAAGTGGTTTGGTATGTTTGGATCTAGGTTTTGGAAGTCCTCGGCTTGAGGATTCAAGCGGACTTCAAAAGAGCTCGTTGGGTGAAATCTAGATTTAGCCTAAATCTAGCAAGGTGAGTTCAAGTTGATTTGTGAAAACGGTGTACATGCCAAAATGTTTATTTTAAAGTGTTTGTGTTTACATTAAATTGTTAACTGCTGATAAGTTGGTTATTTGGATATATTTAACTTTATAAACTTATAAAGCACACATTTTGGGATCTATGGACATTTGGATCAATGTGTCACAAAGGAAGGTGTTTTGATGATTTGTTGCATAAATGAGTACTTGGTTAAAAATATACTTTTAAGTGTTTGTCGGGTTTTTATGCATCATTCATGAAATGAAATATTTGGAAAAGTACGAATGTGTGAGTTCTTTGGTTTTGGGTCATTTCTGACGTTGGAGAACATTTTAGAAATGGAAAACCTTTTGGGTTTGGGCCGAAGGCCAACGGTAATTTGAGGATCCAAGATTTTGGGAAAATGTGTATTTTGGTTTGTGTAACCATTTTGGCTCTCGTGTTGAGCCAAACGTCCATTAAGCCTCTTGGGGCTTGATTTGTACTCGGTGGAGTCTTTGGAACATTTGTTCAGTTTTGGTTGCTCGTTAAGGAGCCTTGGACGTATGATGTACTTAGTTGCATCTTATTTGGGAGTTATATGTTTTGAATGCGTTAGTTCATTCTTTTGAGTCATGTAACGTTTTAAACTGTAATGCATTGGATCCATAGGCATATGAGTCAGTTGGTTAGTGGGGACTTTATCCCCGTTTTGAGACTGAACATTATTTATGGCTATCGGGAGCTCGAGGTACAGATCGTGGGTGGTTGAACTCGATAGCCGCACAACCTTTATTGAAGGGCTCGAGGTAGAGATCGTGGGTGGTTGAACTCGATGCCCGATTGTCTTCCGGTCTGGTTACTCATCGTGGAATTTAGTGTCCGCGTTTGAAATCTAGTGAGTGGTCCCCAAGTCTTGTGGTTGATTATCTAAGCTTGCGGTGGTGCTCTGCAGAGTCGTATACGGAGGTAAGTCTTGCGGTGGTAGCTCAGATGAGCCGGATACGGGGACTTGTGGCTTTGGTTGTGACACTCATTAGAGGTCGAGTAGACACTAGGATCAGTGGTGTCTTGCGGTGGTAGCTCAGAGGAGCCGGATACGCGGAACCATGGTCTTATGTGAAGCTCGAGAACATTGATAAGTGGCTTAACTTTGTGTGCCCACCACTTTCGATGGAGTCCAGGTATCCACCGTCACCGAAAGGTGTTGTTTTTGGGTATTGAGTTTTATTATCCCAAGTTTTCGGTGGCGTTGTGTATATTTGGATTTTATCCTTGATTTATGGGTTGAGTATTATGCCCCACCCATGTCTTGGGTGTTTCGGGATATAAAGTTTTAACCGTATTGTCATAAATGGAGAGTTAAATCTCTATTCACGTTTCGAGTGAGTTTTGTGTTAAACCTGATTTATGAATAGGCGATTTATGTTGGTTTCTTCATCCTTGAAGTAGTTTGATTTGGAAAACGTAAATTGGTGTTCTTGTCTAAAATGCATATCATGGGAAAATGAGTCGTTTTCATATGTGAGACATAAAAATTGAAAGATTATGATTTTAACCGCATTCTTTCTCTTTAAACAATTAATTTATATATGTCAAAAACTCTTGAGCTCACTAAGCGTTAAGCCTAACCTTTTTATTTGTCGGCATGTGCATCAGGTTCTAGGTGGGGGTTGGTTCTAGCAATTCTATGAAGAGATGTGCTTAGTCTTTCGCAAGTGTAAGTATTTGGTGAAGTCTTCCACAGTTTGGAGATAGTGACTTCTATTGGGTTTTAGTAGCACCCATTCGTATTATAGACTTTATGTATAGAATGAATGTGTGTATTGAGGTTAAATCTTAGATTGTGATTGCAGATGAATCAATTATTGATGTATTTAGAAAATTTTAAATTTGTTGCTATTTTCAGTTTTGAGGGTGTTACATCATACATTATTTATTTACTTTTTTTTACCTTATAGGCTCTGAGTATCCTACGTCTAATTTATTTCTTAGTGAATTGTATGGGATAAAAGAAGCATTAGATGATTTGATTTTAGATGAGAGCAAATACATGAGAGATATGGCTATTAAGATGAAGAAGAAATTTGACAAGTATTGGGGTACTTGTAATTTGTTGATTTCCATTGGCGCGGTTTTGGATCCTAGTTACAAGATGAAGCTACTTGAGTTCTCTTTTAATGCCATATATTCGATGGATGAGGCTCCTAAACAAATGAAAATTGTTCATGATACTCTTACTAAAATGTTTGAAGAGTATGTTGAACAACATAAAGCGACTAATGTAGTGTCATCTAGTGGTGGACTTGACAAGAGTGAAAGTGGAGGTAAGAGTGGTTTTACCAATCTAAGTTCTAGAGTTGGTAAGGGTATCAAAAGTGGCACCGCAAAGTATGATCAACATATTAGAAGTATTGATATTTTTGTAAGTGCAAAGTCAGAATTATACATTTATTTGGAAGAAGGAGTGTACCTTGGTGAGTCGGGTGTATTTTTTGATGCCTTGGAGTGGTGGAAGGAGAAAAATATGAAGTTCAGAATTTTGTCTAAAATGGCTGCTGAAGTTTTGGCAATTCCGATCACTACCGTTGCTTCAGAATCAGCTTTTAGTGCCGGTGGGAGAGTTATTGATCCCTATCGTTCCTCTTTAGGAACGTAGATGGTAGATATGCTCATTTGCGGAGCTGATTGTGTCAGGATCGAATTCTCAATAAGAATTAATTCTCAAAAACAATATCAAAGAAGTTTGCGGAATAACACTTTGATATTCAATGAAACAGTAAATCAACACAGTAAATATGAAGAACAAACTGTAAACTTGTATTGAATGCTTTGAAGTTACAAGATTACACACTCAACCTCAATATTGATGAACAGGCTCACCAATACGAATTCTACTTCTCTAGAATTAGGATCTATGCCTTGAGATTGATTTTTCTCTTAAACTTAGAATTAATACCTCTAAAAAACTATGTTGTATCTTCTATACATATACTATATATATACTGAAGATAAAAAATAATTACAATTAATAAAATATCTTCAGAATATCTTCCATCATTATCTCCAAGCTTTCCATAATCTTCAGTTTATCCAGCTGTCATCCTTTCCATACAGATCTCCATCTTATAAGCAGTATTAATCATAAGCAGCATTAATACTCTGAGCAGTATTAACTCTAGCAGTACTAACCATGCTCAGCAGCATTAATCTCTTCAAGCAGTACTAACTTTGAACTAGCAGTACTAATCTTGTTGAGAAACATTAACCATCAACTAGCAGCATTAAAGAACAGAAGTACTAACTAGAAGTATTAACTGTTTTCTTCTAGCAGCATTAACTAGAAGTATTAACTAGAAGTATTAACTGTTTTCTTCTAGCAGCATTAACTAGAAGTATTAACTAGAAGTATTAACTGTATTAACTGTTTTCTTCTAGCAGCATTAACTTTGTTCCAGCAGCATTAACTACAACTAGCAACATTAACCACAGAAGTAGTAACCATGATGAATATTAACTTCAGAAGTAGTAACCATGATGAACTAGAAGTAGTAACCATGTTGAACTAGAAGTAGTAACCATGTTGAACCATCCTTGGCATATTTCAGACCCAACAATCTCCCCCTAACTTAACTTTTCAAAACTGAGAAGTTAAGTTCTTCAACATAGGGTCTTTATGATAATTTCAAAACTTTCTGCAACTTCTTGTTCTTCTTGATTCAGTTTCTGCTGTTATCTTCTTTTCTGTTTCTGCTGTAGTTAATGCTTTATTTCAGCTTCTTCACTTATCTCCCCCTCAAAATAAGATTTCATATCAACTTGATTCTCCTTCTCATGTCTTCTCAAGTTCAGTTGTTTAAGTCTCCCCCTTTTTGAAATAATCATGATCTGTGCTCCTTTTCATCTCTTTTATCTCCATAATTTGATTGTGAACTTTCAGACTAATTGTACCAAGTGTATCCATCAATTCTTTGTAGTTAAATCTGTCCTCACCTACTTTAGGTGTGTTTACCACCTTTGAAGGATCCTTGGATCTTGTAGTAGAGATCTTCTGCCCAGCAGAAGCACCTTCTACTCCCTTGGTTTCTTGGCACCTGGGACCTTTAGATAATTACTCATCTAAAGTTGCCATGGGGAAGGTCTTAGATATGTTCACACTGTCCTGTCCTGCACTTTGAGCAAAGTCAGTAGTGTGAGCCTTACAACCCATATGCTCTTGCATCTCCTTATTGAGCACCTTCTTGAGGTTGGGAGACACCCCTATGGTTTCCCTTTGGATATTCTCTGATGAAAAATGCTCCATCAGAGGGCTTGTAGGTTTTTAGGTTGAAGATACAAGAAGGGAAAGAACCTTCAGTATCTTTTCCTTATATAATATAGTAATGGGGAATGTTGGTTTGACAAAAGGAATCTGAAGATTTATGCTTGGTAGTGGAAGGTGTGGATAGGTCATCAGTGGGTTGGTCTAATGAGGGCTTTGACCCTGATGCCTTACCTTCTTGATTGTGGGACATCACCATCATTGTAGAGAACAATGGTATATCAACTCCTTCCGAGTCCCTAGCAGATCTTCTCATGTTTGAGAAAACCTTGTCTTTAGGGGGTTTAGGTACATATATCTCATTAAAATGAGGTTAATCCGTCAATTCCTTATTAAGTACTTCTTGTACAAACCTTGGATACAGATAAAAGCTTTTTGATTGATATCCAGGTTTGACATTAAATCATTGAAGATCATTTTTAGGTATAGAAAACTTACATTAGCAGTAGTAACACTTATCAGCAGCATTAACACAGACTGGCAGTAGTAACACATACCAGCAGCATTAACACAGTCTGACAGTTTTCACTGAACTAGAAGTACTAACTACCTTTCAGTATTAGCAACCTGAAACACTTACAGACACAAGGTTAGTAGTACCATATACCATAAAATTTTCAAAAGTTACTTTATCTTTTGAAACTATACCTTTTTCACTTTTCTTACCTTCTACTGGATCAAAAGTAACATGTCCTCCATCAAATCTTTTAAAGAATTTGAAGGCAGTCCATGTTCCTTGTTATGTGCCAAGAGCAACCATTATCTTCATTCCAAATGCTCTTCCTCTTGAGCTTTTGGTTGCCCTGCACACTTGATAAATCAGTTAGTCTTTGATGGAACCCAAGCCAAAGTGGTCTTGGGTTGACCTTTCTCATTTATATAATCTGTCAGTTTGGTCTGGATGATTTGTTTAGGAATCTCATGGCTGGAATACTTTGTCAAGATTATAGGCTTTGCAACATTAATACTAGTAGAAGCACTATCCTTGTTAGCACTGGTATTGGTTGCAGCAACACTATTTCTGTTAGCAGTACTATCTGGGATAGCAGTACTAACAGGTTTCTTTACAATTGGAACCCAAACTTGAACAAAGTTGTTTGCTTTCTTTGTCTTTAAATTACTCTTTGGCTTATTTGGAGCATTTTTCTTTGTATTAGCAAACTTGTTCTGAGCATGAGACTTTAAAGGTGCTCTTTTCTCAGCCAATTGATTCCTTCTTTTATTCCTATAACCAAAAGAGTTTTGTGGTTTTCTTTGAAAAGTGACTCTTTGGTTGATAGGGTTGAAATAACAGTGTTTGGCAAGATGATTCAATTTGCCACAGATAAAACAAGGTTTTGGTCTATTGATTTTACTCAAATCAACCCCTTGTTTTTGTGCCCACTGATTATTCCAGTTTCTCTGATTTCCCCTTGGTTTATCATGTTTTTGGGGCTCAGATTTATTGCAAGAACACTGTTTACAAGGGACAGGATTCACAACTGTGGTTTGCTTATAATGGACCTTCTCAGACTTTCCCTCAGTCTTTTCTATGTCCTTAGACTTGATCCAAGCCTTTCCACATCCCTCATTGGTGATAATGTTATTTTCTAGAGGAATCTCACCACTCACAGTGTTCTCCTTACTCTTATTATTAGAGTACTCTTCTTCAGAGTCTGTTTCAACCACCACTTTGTCTAATGGATCTACCTTAGTGGCTTCATCAGACAATTCCTTCCTATTCTTGGTCTCTAGCAAGTCTGATATAGGAGGGATGTAATTGTTGTTGTATGGTGGTGGTGTGGTGTTATAACCTATTCCTCTTCTAAGTTTGTCATGGATTTGAGTTTGGAGCAAAGAGTCCATTGCTTTAGAAGCATTGGAAAATTTCTCAATATCCAGCTTTGCTTTTTCAAACTCACTCTTTATCTTCTCATTCTCCTCTTCTTTCTGTTTAAGCTTAGACTCATACTGATCTTTCTCCCACTTCCAGTAGTTTGAGTCATAAGAGTGTTGAAGCTCATTGGCTTGGAAACTCTTGATCTGTTCCTCAAAACTCTCAACAATTCTTACATAGTCTTTTATATCTCTCTCTAATCTTTTAAGGTCATCACTCATTGTCTAGTTGTGATCCCTGTACCTTTTAACAGTTTCCATACAAGTTTTAGAGCAAAGATTAGACATTACCTCTGTGGGGATTTCTGTGCTTGAAGAATCTGAAACTTTAGCCATTGATGATTTCTGATTTCAAGGAAGAATGATGATTGCAGGTTTCTGAGAATACTGGCTCTGATACCACTTGTCAGGATCGAATTCTCAACAAGAATTAATTCTCAGAAACAATATCAAAGAAGTTTGCGGAATAACACTTTGATATTCAATGAAACAGTAAATCAACACAGTAAATATGAAGAACAAACTGTAAACTTGTATTGAATGCTTTGAAGTTACAAGATTACACACTCAACCTCAATATTGATGAACATGCTCACCAATACGAATTCTACTTCTCTAGAATTAGGATCTATGCCTTGAGATTGATTTTTCTCTTAAACTTAGAATTAATACCTCTAAAAAACTATGTTGTATCTTCTATACATATACTATATATATATACTGAAGATAAAAAATAATTACAATTAATAAAATATCTTCAGAATATCTTCCATCATTATCTCCAAGCTTTCCATAATCTTCAGTTTATCCAGCTGTCATCCTTTCCATACAGATCTCCATCTTATAAGCAGTATTAATCATAAGCAGCATTAATACTTTGAGCAGTATTAACTCTAGCAGTATTAACTCTAGCAGTACTAACCATGCTCAGCAGCATTAATCTCTTCAAGCAGTACTAACTTTGAACTAGCAGTACTAATCTTGTTGAGCAACATTAACCATCAACTAGCAGCATTAAAGAACAGAAGTACTAACTAGAAGTATTAACTGTTTTCTTCTAGCAGCATTAACTAGAAGTATTAACTAGAAGTATTAACTGTTTTCTTCTAGCAGCATTAACTAGAAGTATTAACTAGAAGTATTAATTGTATTAACTGTTTTCTTCTAGCAGCATTAACTTTGTTCCAGCAGCATTAACTACAACTAGCAACATTAACCACAGAAGTAGTAACCATGATGAATATTAACTTCAGAAGTAGTAACCATGATGAACTAGAAGTAGTAACCATGTTGAACTAGAAGTAGTAACCATGTTGAACCATCCTTGGCATATTTCAGACCCAACAGATTGATATCATCATCATTATGGACTACACAAGAAGAAAAACAAGGTAAACTTCTTATTATTTCGAATCCCAATACTTGATTTCTCACAAGTTACAATAGGTCAATAACTAATAATTATTTTACTTTTTTTGTTATAGGAAAATGATGATATGATATATGTTAATCTTCCATGAGGATTGAAGTCTTGAAGATGTGTTTTCCAAGAGCATGAAGCTAGAAGAATCATGATGGTGATGAATGGTTGTCGTATTTTTGTTTTTTTGTTCAAACGATGCTAATTGATGAATGGTTATCGTATTTTCTTTTAAAATTTGGATAATTGGTATGTACTAGGTAACGAAATGACGAGTAATGATGGTTGTTTTTGTTTTTTTATTCGTTCGTTTATGTTCGTTTAAGGCTGTTCGTTTATGTTCGTTCGTTTATGTCTGTTCGTTTATGTTCGTTTAAGACTGTTCGTTTATGTTCGTTCGTTTATGTTCGTCAGTTTATCTTCGTTTACGTTCGTTTATGTTCGTTTACGTTCGTTTAGTGTTAGTGCATTAATTGTATACAAGATTTAATTAGGAAAGCCTTGTAAAAAGCCTTGTATTTGAGAAGTCAAAGGAAGTCAAAATGTAGAAAGTCAACATTAGTTTTAGAGGGTTCTAAGTACTTGAGAGTTTGAGTGGGTCATTGTTCAAGTTACTTGAGAGTTTAGTTGGATTACTTGAGAGTTTCTAGTTGGTATAAATAGGTTTGTTACTTGTAATTTTTGTAAGAGCTTAATGTCATAATTCAGATTTACTTTCTCTCTCTACTCTCTCTCTAGAATATATACACTGTTATATCATGATCTTGATTGAGAGTGTTTGAATAGCTTGATTGAATCTGGGAAATACATTTTCATTTAGTATATAAACGAACGAACATGAACGAACACGAACACAACAATTTCTTAAACGAACGAACACGAACACGTAAAATTTTGTTCGCTTACTGTTCGTGTTCGTTCGTTTGTTCGGCTAAGTTAAACGAACGAACATGAACACGACTCCGTTCTGTTCGATCGGTTCGTTTACAGGCCTAATAAGATATGATCGTTTAAGCTCCCTCTCAAATCTGCAACATTCACAAATTCGTCAAAACACAAAGTCTTATTCACAAAAAATTATTGAAAAGTAAAGACATAAAGCAATAAAACGTGTTAAGAACGAGTTTTGATCAGATGTAATTAGA
The DNA here is from genome assembly GCA_954870635.1 of Arctium minus. NCBI lineage: Eukaryota > Viridiplantae > Streptophyta > Magnoliopsida > Asterales > Asteraceae > Arctium > Arctium minus. Next base: position 9,810,352 of record OX941093.1, on the reverse strand, counting down.
AGTCATTTTCCGTACTCCCCCTGAAATTATGCATCAGAAAATTTTATCAGTTATAAAATATATGCAAATTATATCAACTCCCCCTCAAATGTAGATTATCTTATCATTTTCACACACTCCCCCTGAAATCATGAACAAACTTAAGTGCAGATATCTTTCAGATTAAAAATAAAGAAATAAAGAAAAAATAACAAAACTAAACTTTAATAGGTAACAACAGATTAAATCTTGAGATTTAGCATGCCAAGTTTTGAAATGAGAAAATTAAATCTCTTTTCATCAAGTAGCTTAGTAAATAAATCAGCAAGCTGATAATATGTGTTTACAAAGTAAAGTTCGATTGTACCTTTTTCAACATTGTCTTTTATAAAATGATATCTCACGTCTATGTGCTTTTTTTTTGGTATTTTGCACAGGGTTAGCAGATATTGCAATAGCGCTCTTAGAATCGCAGTAGATCGGGATTTTGTCGAATTTGAAGCCATAATCTCGCAGTTGTGTCCGCATCCACATCACCTGAGAACAACAGCTAACCGCAGTGACATACTCTGCCTCGGCTGTTGAAGTAGATACACAGAGTTGTTTCTTTGAAGCCTAACTCACGAGTTTATCACCAAGAAATTGTATATGTACCGACGTACTCTTCCTGTCAAGCATACAACCTGCATGATCTGCATCTGAATATGTTGTGAGCTCAAAACCTGTATCCTTAGGATACCACATACCAAGATCTGTAGTGCCCTTCAGATATCTAAAAATACGCTTTACTGCAGACAAATGGGATTCTTTAGGATTAGCCTGATATCTTGCACATAAGCATGTAGAAAACATTATATCTGGCCTACTAGATGTTAAGTATATTAAGGAACCAATCATACCTCGGTAGGTTCTAACATCGACAGCTTTACCAGAAGGATCAACGCCAATCTTAGTTCCAGGTGCCATCGGGGTTCCAATAGGAGGACAATTTTCCATTTTAAATTTTCTAAGAATATCGAAAATGTACTTTGTTTGATTAATAAAAATCCCCGTGGAAAATTGTTTGACTTGTAATCCGAGAAAGAAATTCATCTCTCCCATCATATTCATATGAAATCTTAACACCATAAGGTTAGAAAAATTCTTACAGTACTTAGCATTAGTTGAGCCAAATATGATATCATCCACATATATTTGAATTAAAATGATATCAACTTTTTCCTTTTTAATGAAAAGAGTAGTATCGATTTTAACTTTTGAGAAGCCCGACTTGACTAAAAATTTTGATAATACTTCATACCAGGCGCGAGGGGCTTGTTTCAGACCATAAAGAGGTTTGTCCAGAATGTATACATGATTTGGCTTATCTGGATTGACAAAACCTTCAGGCTGAGAAACGTAGACTTCCTCCTTTAAGATGCCATTCAGAATGGTAGTCTTCACGTTCATCTGGTAGACGGTGAAGTTCTTGTGTGCGGCATATGCTAGAAACATATGAATAGCCTCGATGTGCGCAACTGGAGCATAAGTCTCGTCATAATCTATTCCTTCCTCTTGCCTATATCCTTTAGCCACAAGTCTTGCTTTGTTTCTGATTACGATACCATCATCTTTCTTGTTCTTAAACACCTATTTCGTGCCGATTATGGTTTTTCCTTCAGGTTTAGGCACAAGTCTCCAGACTTTAAGCGCTTCAAATTGATTCAGCTCTTCTTGCATCGCAGTCACCCAATTTGAGTCAGCTAGAACTTCAGATACTCGAGTTGGCTCTATCTTGCTCAGGAATGAATCATGCATGCACTGGTTTAGTGTAGCATACCTAGTTTGCACCGGTTTGGATGGATCTCCAATGATTTGATGTATTGGGTGCTCTTTGGTCCACTTGTGTTCATGAGGGAGTGGATTAGATGTAGATTGATCATGATTCTCATCTAAAAATCCACTATCTTTTTCATGTTGTTCAGGTAGGGGTTCAGTTGAAGTAGATGGTGTAGAAGCTTCAATTAGTTGGACACTAGATGTCTGTTGATTAGACGTTGTAGTACATCCAACTGATTCAGTAACTTCTGTCTCTTCATTAACTTGTACAACTTCAACTGATGGAGTAGGCGTTTGAATTGGAAATTCTTGGTGAACCGGGGAATTGGATTCAGTTGATATATCTGAACTGGTTGGATGATTGTTCTTTGAATCTTCCGATCTGTCAACCACAACAGGTTTAGTCAGTCTAGTACCAAGAAATTCATCATAAAACAATTCAAACAGTAAATCTAAATCAGATAAGTGAGATGTTGACATTGGCGCTTTATCCGATTTATTGTCACTAATTACAGGTTCTGGACTGATATGCCCAGAAGCTAATACACCAGTAATAACGGGTTATGAACTGATTTGAACATAAGCCATCTCCTCATCGAATTTCACATTAACGCTCTCAACTACAATCTTCGACTTCTTTAGATATACTCTGTAAGCTGCAGACGTTTCAGAATAGCCGATAAAAATGCCTTCGTCAGCTTTTGGACTGAACTTTTTTAAATTCTCCTTGTCATTTAATACGAAGCACCTTCATCCAAAAATATGAAAGTGTTTAATGCTAGGTATTCTATTATTTATTAAAGCATACGGAGTTTTACCGAACCGACGGTGGATAATGGAGCGATTTTGCGTGTAGCAAGCAGTCGACACAACTTCATCCTATAGAAATAGAGGTAGATCTGATTGACTCAGCATAGTACGAGCGGCCTCGACTAGCGTTCTGTTTCGTCTTTCTACAACTCCATTCTGTTCAGGCATTCTGGCAGCAGAAAACTAATGTGTTATCCCGATCGATTCGAGATAATCATCAACAATTCTGTTCTTGAATTCTGTGCCATTGTCTGTTCTAAGAAGCTTTACTGTCTTCTGCATATTCACTTAAGTGGTCTTTAGAAATGTGATGATGACTTCGGGCGTCTCATCTTTTGATCTCAGAAATTTGACCCAAGTGTATCTCGAGTAATCGTCCACAATCACTAAAACATACTTCTTTCAATTGATGCTTTGAGTTCGCATCGGACCACAGAGATCTATATGCAGTAACTCCAAGGTAGAACTTGTACTCGGCTCAGGCTTCGGCTTATGAGCGACTCTTTTCATCTTGCCCTTCTCACACGCTGCATATAGATGTTCTTTGACATACTTAAGCTCTGGAAGTCCTTTCACCAAATTACCCGTGACCAGCTTGTTGATGTAGCAAAAATTCAGGTGAGAAAGCCTTTGATGCCATAACCAACTTTGTTGCATAGAGGCTTTTAATAGTAGACACACCTCATTGTCAGTCTTGACTTTTGAAAGGTTGATCGTGTAGAGGTTTGACTTTCTCGTCCCGACCAAGAGTTCCTTACCATCTTCAGTACGCACAGTACACCTCTTGGGCTTGAAATTAACCTCTAAGTCTTTCTCACAGAACTTTCCAATGCTAAATAGGTTATGTCCTAGACCTTCAACATAACTCACCTTCTTAATCGTTACGTTCTCTTGAATAACGTCATCATAACCCAAAATTGGTAAAAACTGGTCATTTCCGAATCGAACTGTTCCGCAATATTTCTCCGTATAATTAGACAATATATCTTTCTACCCAGTCATATGCTTGGATCAACCAGAATCCAAGTACCACATATGACGGGTCTGCACATGAGAAATCAAGAAACAATTGGTTTAGGTACCCATTTATAGATGGGTCCTACAGTGTTAGCACATGATTTTGGCACCTATTTAAATTTGGCTACTCTTTTCTTTTGAAAATCATTTGAAGCATGAGAATGACATGAATAGATATGATATGATCCAAACCAAACATCAGAATATTGTCGAGAAGCAAAATCATTTCTACGATAAGTAGAAAACTTTCTAGTAGACGAAGATAATTGGAGTAATTGCTTTATTGAATATTTCTTGTAAGAAGTTACAAGTTTTTGTTTGTAAGAAGCAACAGTACCAACTATATCAGTAATACTATCAGTAATACTGTCAGTCTTTCTTTTACAATCAGAATCAGAATATGATTTCACTGTCTCGTCAATCTTCTTCTTTGGTCGCCATTCTGATCTTAGTCCAGTCTTTCTCTTATTCACATCTGAAACATTTGAACTTTTAGAGTTAGAACTATGAGATTTAAAAGATTGCTTGTTCTTTTGCTTACCAGTGGTTGTACGTTTCTGTGAATGTTGAGTTCTTTTCTTTTTACCTTTGACATTCTTGGTATTCACAAAAACTGGTTCATCAACTTTCGTTGATGTTTCACCTTTCTCGAACACACTTGGTAATCCAAAAGAATTAATAATAAATTGTGAATGATCAGGAAGTTTTGCATTGAAATCAAATTGAGCAACACAATCATCTAAATCACCATCAGAGTTTAAGAAATCAAACTCTTCATCAAATAGACTCTTAACATCATCAGATTTTGAAGCTTTGGAAGTCTTTGAAAAATCAGTATTTATAAACACAGTTGAAAACACAATTTGTTCTAAATCAGTCAAAATCCTTTTTCTGTCATAGTGTTCTCGAGTTCAGAAATTTTACTTTCTAACACGAGAGGAGGTACATAAATTTTACCTTCAACTGGTTTAGCCTCCAACTCCTCTGTAGACTAACTTTGGAAATAGTCATTTGAAAGAAATTTTGTCTGATCAGAACTGTAACTAGAATTCAACTTCTCATACCTAAATGGAAGTTGCATTTTAGTTTTGTTCTTTCTTTTCTCCCTTTCCTAGCTTCATCCTTTTCTGAAGGTTTAGTCCACTTAACTTTGAGTTTAAGGTATTGTGGTGCCAGTTTTAAAAATCCGAAATCATATAAGGTAGGCCCTTTAGAAATACCCTTTTTGAGAAAGTGTTGGTTCTCGTAACCAAGACCCCAACACTCACTACTCTCTTTAGGTTTATTCAGGTGAATGGTTTGTTCAGTTTGACCTAAAGTGTAAAGTTTTTCTTCCAAAACATTCACTTTTTCAGATAAAGATTTGTTTTCTCTTGTTAGAGATGAACACTTTTTCGCAACCTCTTTAACTTCAAATTCACACATTCTATATTTTGAAGTAGTTTCAGACAATTCATTATGAATTATAGTCTTTTCTTTCGTGCTGGTATCAATGTTTTTATGTAAAACATCAGTCAATACGTTCTTCTCAGCAATGTCATTGCTAAGTTTTAGTATTGACTGGTTTTTCTCTTTGATGATACCTTTCTCGTGTTTAAGCTTAGACTCTAATTCCTGGAGTTGAACCATCATCATGGCTTGCATTTGATTAATAAAATCTGATTCAAACATATCACATACGTCTTCATTGTCTTCACCATCAGATTCTGCTTCAGCTTCATTCTCATTCTTTCCCATAAAACACATGTGAGCCTTTTCTTCTGATTCTTCTTCATCGGAGTGATCAAGCCAGTACTCGTCCTCGGCCATAAGTGCTTAGCCAGCCTCCTGTTGCTTGGCCAAAAGCATCTTATTCTTGTAATATTCGGAATTGCGGACCTTCGGTTTCCGACAATCCTTTGCAAAATGACCGAGTTTCCCGCAGTTATAGCACTTCACTGGCTCAGGCTATTTCTTCTTCTCTTCAGTTCTAAACTTCTTTTCTTCAGGTCTTTTCTCATCAAACCTCTTACTTTCAATCCTTTCCTTGTGTTCGTAGTTTCTTGAGCCCGAAGAATATCGTTGACTGTTCGAACCAGGCTTCTTATAGAACTTATTTTGAAAAGCTTTTGTCAACAACAACATTGCCTGTTTCAGATTCTCACAGTCATCAGAGTTAGAATCCTCCGCACTGTCAGCTTCCTCATCAGACTCAGAAACTATAACCTTCTTCTTCTTCTTTAAGCTCACTGATCTCTTTTCTTTCTTCTTTACCACAAGAGCAACTGGATTAGTAACCACCTTTTCAACTTTCTTTTTCTCATCTTTAATCTCCTCCACCTCTTCTTCATTCTGCCTTAAAGTCTCGTACACCTAGTGGAGTGGTATCTCGTTCAAGTCCTTCATTTGTTTCATCTGCCTTGTGAACCTCTTACACTCTGGCTATAGAATGCTCAGGAATTTAACATTGAGCTCAATTTGTGATTTCCTGCCTTTGTTCTTGTTAAGCTCGTTCAGCAAAGTCACGAATCTGTCATATTTAGCCTCAAGAGATTCACCCTCCTTTGCTTTGAATTCCTCGTAGTTGTTCAGACAGTTTGAGACTTTAAGCTGGTTACCAATTTTGGATCATAGCATCATCTTTTCTAGCTGATCCCACATCTCCTTGCCAGTGGCATTATAACTGTCAATCTTCACATAAATTTCGTTCGGAATCCCTTGTAAGATGAATGACCTTGCCAGTCTGTCAGCTTTAACCCTTTTCCTCTGTTCATCTGTGTACTCATCCAGTGGCAGTGGGTATTCCTTATTGACAATCTCCTCACCATTCTTTTCTTTAGTAGACAGAATCTTGGTGGGAGTTTTCATAACACCTTCCTTTAGAGATAGCCGGATATAGTCACCCAAATCATTGCGATCAATAAAGTCCATGAAGCGATCCTTCCATTGTTCATATTCGCCTTTGAATAGCACCGATGGCTTCACATCAGTTCCAATAGCTAATGCTTCCCTTGAAGTCATCCTGTCAATAGAACTGTTCAATAAGAACTCAAAATGATCGTTAGTTCCATTGAAATCAGAATACAGAAAAACTTAGAAAGAATTTTTCAAAAAATAAAATTTCCAAAAATCTCCTAAGTATGGAATTCGCACACCACACTAAGACAAACACAATTCGCACAATCAACAAGTTTCAGAATTCGCACACATACAAAATTCAGAATTCGCACGCAATAGAATTCGCACGTAGTTATATGCGAGTTCCAAGAATTCGCACACAACACTATGCAAACTCTGGACTTAGAAAAATTTGAAAATCAACTTTTCGCATAACAGAATCATACGAATTCTGTACTTGGAAATTTTTTTAATCTTGAGCAATTCGCATGGATACGAATTCTTGACTTAGAAAATTTTAAAACTTTTTATGCGAATTCTTCACTTCTCGCACACAGGCATTATGCGAATTCTTTCCTTAGATAATTTTTCAAGAAACTTTTCATATAAAGGACTTACGCGAATTCTGGCTTTTCGTACGCAAGCATGTACGAATTCTGAGGAATTCTCATTACACACATATGCGAATTCTATACTTGTGAAAATTTTCAGATAAGAAATATGCGAAATCTCTTGATCTGCGAGTTCTTGGTACGAGTTCATGATGCGAGTTCTTGAGATTTATGCGAGTTCTTCGAATCTCGACTAAAAACCACTCTGATCAACTGAAAAACCCATCAAATCTTCAAATATTGATCTGAAACTTTGACAATTTGATCACTTACACGTCTAGAATCGATTTCAACCAATGGATTTTAACGAAATTCACTTAAGCATACAAATTTAGTCTGATATAGTGCTTTCGAACTCGTGAAACTCAAACTCGTAAAATCTTACAATTTGATCAAAATTACAGTGCAAGAGTACTACAAATCAATATAAACTTTTTCTAAAACAACAAATAAACTCAAATGACTCAAATAAACTTGCAATTACACACAACAATTCGAAACTCGATCAGATCTCAAGAAACATTGCGAACGCCCATTTTCTTGATTGATTCCAATTTGAACTATGCTCTGATACAAACTATTATTCCCAAAAATTCAAGTTCTAATCACAGTTCAATAACAACAACAATATGAGAACAATCAAACAATCAACCTGTTTTTCCAATTTGATTCAAGAATTCGTATACAGGGCTCTGTGAATATTTCTCTCTCTAGAATCTATCCGCGTACAAAACTCTCAGAATACTTCTAGCCATATCCCTATTTGAGAACAAAACTATTTAAAAAACTAACTATTACAACACTTTGACTTTGACTATTATTACAAAAGACTTTGACTTGCTTGAGAGTTTGACTTGAGCTTTGACTTGCTTTGACTTTAGCTTTACAATCTTCATGATCTTGTATCCAACATAATTATGCTCTAACATTCTCCCCCTTTGGATCAAGATCATCTTCAAAAAGATAAAAATTGAAGCACAAAATTATAATCTCCCCTTTTTCATAATCAAACTTCAACCATTCTGTAATCTCTCCAAATTCTTTGTATAACATCTTTTGCAATCAACTTTAACATTCTCCCCCAAGGTAATAAGAACCTCTTTCAGACTTCAGAAAGAAATTATCTTCAGATTTGGCTCTCTTTTCTTCAACAAATCAATCTTCAATGAAAATTTTCAGTAAACTTCTACTCACTTTCAGAATTCTTTGAACTTGCTCTTTCAAACTTGTACAATCTTTTCACAAATTGCATTCTTTGACATAATCTTGTAATAAACTTTCTTCAAAACTTTTACACAAACTTTCTTTCAACCAACTTTCTAGATCAAAACTTCTTCACTTCAAACATTTCTTAAACAAATCTTCTCCAGTTCTTGAATCTCTCCCCCTTTTTGATGATTGTAGCATAGAAATCATCAAAACTATTCCAAAAAATGTCCTTAAAAATTCTTATCTGACCACTGATCTTTGTTACTTGCTTGAGAGTTTGACTTGAGCTTTGACTTGCTTTGATTTCGACTTTACACTCTTCATGATCTTGTATCCAACATAATTATGCTCTAGCAATTACATTTACTCGAGCAAAGTTGACATTTATTAGCATCAAAAGGAATACAACTTTTCAGGGAAACCCCTATACACTTGTCATTGTTGACTTTTACATTCTGAACAGTCTTAACAGAAGTACTAGATTTGGAAACATTTTGTTTTCCCTTCTGTTTAGATCCTTTTCTCTTCAACTCCTTACCTTCCTTGTGTTTTCCTTTTGAAACATCACAAGAATTAGAGTTTGTAGAAATCTTAGAAGATGAATTATTAGTTTTAGTTCCTGAAGTTTCTCCGACCTCAAAGATACTTGGTTTTTTCTCAAATTTGTCACAATAAACAAATAAAGGTTTTACATGTGAAACAAACTCTGGATTTGAATGAACATTCCATGTTTGACTTTCAAATCCTTTCTGATTAGATAAATTTCTTTTAAAATTTGCATCTTCTACATCATTGATCTTTTTTCAAAGCTCTTGGTTTTCATTTAAAGACTTTTCAAGTTTAAATTGAAGATCAAACTTTTCATCCTCAACTTCTTCAAGTAGCTTTTGCAATTCAGAGAGTTACTTTTTCAAATCAAAAAGTTTGTTTGTCTCAGAGTTTGATTCAGATTGTTTAAAATTAGGTTCAGAATCTGAAACATTCATCAATTCGTCAAAAAATTGTTCAGACATTTTGTTGATAAATTCAAACTTTTCTTTGGAATCATATATCTCAAGAGGAACATAATCTTCTACCTTAGACTCCTTAAAAGAATTAGAAGGAACAAAATTAGAATTAATATTCGGAATACAATTGTCAAAATTAGATTCGTAATCATCATACTGACACTTGGATTCAGTAACTTTTTTATCTTCAAGTATTGATTCAACATATGATGGTGTGGAAAATAATGATTCAAACTCAGTAAACTCAAGTTTTCTACTTTTGTAGCTCGTGTCTAAATCATCATAATTAAATCCAACCGTTTTAAAACTAGAATTCTGAGAATCAGTACCATCACAAGATATATCATCATCTATTTTCTCTTTTCCTTTGTCGGAAGTCTCAGATATAGGACTCGTTGCTTTAACAAAAGTTTGACTGATATTTGGAATCTTTTAAAATTTTGGCCCCATTTTGTCAAAATTATACAAGTAATCAGAAGCACTTTCCAAAACATTGTTTTCCGATAAACCCAAACCCATTTTAGGATTATAAAATATGACATCTTTGGGTTTATTGGTCAAAAGATTCAAGGTCTATTTAGTCTGACCATGTTTATAATTCAAATCTTCAAGTTGTTTAATTTTAGAATAAGTCGCATTTATTTCTTCGAAACAAACTTCAAACTTGATTTTTATCCACCTTTTTCATAATTCATGTTAACTAAATCTTTTGAAGTTTAGAGATTTTGGCATTCAAATCATCTTTTTCTTTTCTCAGTTTAACTTTCTCATTTTCTTTGTCCTCAACCAACACCTTCAACAATGCATTTTCATCTCTGAAATTCATCATTGATTGTCTTTCATGATTGAGCTTTTCTTTCAAAATTTTAAATTCATTTTTCATGAAATCAATTTGAGAAAGTAAGCTTTGAACTTCATCAGAATTGTCAGAAGATTGACTTACCTCAGAATCATAATCTTAGTTGATGTCCTCAATGGTGATTTCCTCATTTAGCTTGGCCATGAAGTTGTAGTGGACAAATGAGCTTCCTCTTCATCTGAAGTCTCATCAAACCAGTTTTCTTCTTCTGCCATGAGGACTTTGCCTTCCTCTTGCTTTTTCACCAGCAGAGATTTATGTTAGAGTAATATTTGTTGTCTTCAAGATTATTCAGATTGAAAGTCAAAGTCTCAAGAGCAAAGGTCAAACTCATGTTAATTGAAGAGAAGTCAAACTCAAAGTCAAGCCTACTTAGTTTGTTTAGTTAGTTTTATTCATTGTAATGTTAGAGGATATAAATAGGTTTTCCTGTTTGCTCCAATAGTTCATTCATAGAAGTATTGAAAAATAGGCTAAGTACAAGAACCACATAAGACTTCTGTCGCATACACCAAGACTCTATAGAAGCATGGATCAGAGTCACTGTCGACTACTGTCCAAGAAGAACTTAACTTGAAGATCATCATCAGACCACAGAGCCTCTATGATCCTTCATAGAGCCTCTGTGCTGGCAAATTATGGAAGTTGAAGACATGCAATTCCACGAAGACAACAGATCATGTGTCTCTCACGTGCCCCTGATGTACGAAGATTCTCAAGATCAATTCGTATGCACACGATGGATTACTTTCCAGGTGTCATTCCTTTTATGGAATGGCAACCTTTGTTTTGTACTATTGTGTGCTCCACGTTTTGTATAAGTAGGGAGCATATCTGTTAAACCCAATATTCTAGTTGATAATTAACACACAACTCAATATAGATCAAGAGATATAAAGATTAGAATAACATACCAATCCCTTGAATAATCAATGAAAACCTTGTGTGTTCTTGATACCTTGAATTGATTACAGAGAATACGGCTAACTCACTATTATGATAATTGTGATTATAGGTGGTTAACCCTAAAAACTAAAATAATTAAAACATTATATACCTAGGCCATATGGGCTTAATGCTTAATGGGCTTTAACATGGGCTTGAGTCCCATTTACAAATTAACCCATATTAACTATGAAATAAATACAGTTTAAACCCTCTAATTTATTTTAATCTTGAATACAATTTATGATCCAACAATCTCCCCCTTTGGATTCAAGATTAAAAATTTGACAATTATCTTCACGGGTCTTCACTTTTCTTGAAAACTTCAGATATCTTCATAACTTCCGATACAATCTTCATATTTTCCTCTTTCTTTAAATGCAGTGTCCTGACAATCATCTTCAGTCATCTTGTAACTCAGACACTTTGATATCTTTGAATTCTTCAAATTCTTCAACAGTCTTTAGTCATAGTCTTTCACTTGATATACTCCTCTTTTTTGATGAATGGTGAGAGTCATCATCATCAAAACATAACAAAAATAATCTCCACCTTGTTTATATAGTCATCAATTAAGCACTGTCTTCATGTTTAGATCCCTGTGTGGAAATAAGAGCAGTCTTCCTAGAAGGAAAGAGTGATTATTTCAATCTTTGCAGATTCAAATAACAAGTAGTAACCATTTGAATCTTTTCAAATTCAAATAATTTAATAGGTGTAACCCTGAATCAACAAATGACTTAGTTAAAATGCCTGTCAGTAGCACACAGTTACTGAGTAACACAAAGTTACTATATAAGGAGCTGGTTATGATGTTGGCTCCCCAGGACTTCCATTCAATCATCGAATAACACATGGTTATCTATGAACGTTCTGACAGAAAACAAATTTATGTGTGCTTGTGCATGTGTATGAAAGAATTTAAGCATAGATGATTGCTTTTCAATTTAGGCTCAAAGTATGTAAACTTGTTGAGACAACAACAAATTATACAAAGACTCAATGTGCATGAGAAAAGGTTCGAAGGTGGCGCAACTTTCCTTCTTTTTCAATATTAGTGTCTTCCAAATGAAGAACCAATAGCATATGTGCTGCTTCCCTAGAAAATGTGAAATATTCTCTTTTTGAGAAAAAAACATGAAGAATAAATATTGAATAAATTTTCAAGATATGTATAATATTGAATAAAGAGTCTTGTAAAAATAAACACAAGATGTATTTTGTTCATTGATCAATATGTATAATGGCTCTTGGATAATAATATAATATTGAATAAATTATTCAGTTCACTTTTCTTTTTGTAAGCACAAAGGAATAAACATGAGGAATAAATTTTGGAGAAGTCAAAACATTTGTGTGTTTGATAATGCAATTCTCCCCCTCAAACTAAAAGAGTTTGTCAATTAAGTATCCAAAAATCATTTAAAATCACACTTCACAATTCATGAAAATCTTTGAAGAATAGGAAGTGGTTTGAACATTTGAGAAACCATTTTTCACAAGTGAAAGTTGTTCATCTTTCAACAAGTGATAGAGTGTAAGGATTAGAAAGATATGCCTGTAAATCAGAATCCTTAACTCCCCTTGGAATAAATATTTTCATTTAAGTGTTCTCCCTCTTTATATCTGTAAAACAACAATTCATCAGAAAAATATGATAATGTTAGTAAAAATCATATTTATCTCCTCCACCTAAGAGATCTAACAATTAACTCCCCCTCAAATCAAAAACTTCTATAAAAGATGCTATCATTTAAGCATCCTATTAGAAAAAAAAACATTTGAAAACGGGTTCTGAACTCTAGTATTCAGAAGCCATGATGACATATTTTCCGGTGAGAATAGTATCGCTCATTTTTACCAATGAAGATCGAGTCCTAAGCTGTTATACTTAGAAGTCATCTTTTTGACAATGAGGCAAGAGTCCTGATCTGTAGTAATCAGAAGTCATCTTTTTGGCAATGAGGCTAGAGTCCTGATCTGTAGTAATCAGAAGTCATTGTTCTTTCTCCCCCTTAAACTTTGGGTGCCTGCAACACAGATTTAGCTTTTGGTACCCACTAGTAGTTGGGTCCTAATGGGTTAGTTGCAGTTATAGTAGGAGAGATAAAATAAGAACCATACCAGCTATTCACATAATCGTTTCTTACAAAATCATTTGAGCCATAGTAGGAACAACTAATTTTCTTTTGTGCTAACCTGATCAATTGATTGATTGAGTAAACCAGATCAGGTTTGCCAAAATTTTTATCTTTCAGAGCATTGTTCCTTTTAACATTTGATGTATGCACAAATGATTTATTGGTCTTTTTCTCCTCTAAAGATCCTTTAACTTTCCAGATCCAATTTTCTCTATCTTTTTCTCCATCTTCCCTTCTCCAGAATCGTTTCTTCTGAGACTTGTTCATCTTGAAGTTACCTGAACCATCAACATCTTTATCAAAGAAAAGGTTAGAAGGACGAATCTGATCAGTAGATTTAGAAGTAAGACCATCATCTAAATCACAAAAAGGATTATAGAAAACATTTGAAAAATGTGAACTCGAAGCCTTTTTGAGTGAACAATCTAAATTAGTTTGATCATCTCTCGGTGATTGAGCTACTGACTCTGGTGTCTTGTGCTCAGTTAGCTTCACCTTGAATACGATCTCTTCAAGTTCCTTTATCTTTGAAGACAAACAGTTTCTTTCCTTTTCAATCAGATCAAACTTCTTTTGCAATCCAGAATTCGTCTTCTTTTCCTTCAGAATGATTGTTGATATCTCAGATAGCTCTCTTGTCAGCTTAGCTATCTCAGTTTCAAATACTTTCTTTTCTTCAGAAAAGTCTATATTTACTTTCTTCTGCTCAGATATCTTTTTCTCTTTCTCAACCTTTTCTCTCTCAAGAATGACAACCTTCTCAAAGTCTGAAACTTGTTGAGAAAGCTTAACACATTTAAGCTCTAAAGATTTCTTCTCTTCAAAGGCTTTTATGGAGAAATCAGAGAATTTCTTAGCAAATTCTTTTCTTTCACTCTCAATTATTTCTGCAAAATTAATTTTAGAATTATTAGTGCATTCTGAACAAATGAAATCTTTCTCTAAATCTTTTGAATTTTCTTTTAAAACATTGATCTGAGTAAGAAGAGATGAGTTCTGAATCTTTAAATCCTTGTTCTCAGCTTTAAGCGGTGATATCTCGGATATGAGCTGTTTATTTTCTTTTTCACAATCAGAAACCATGCTTGAATATCTTGATAACTGTCCAACAAGACGTTTAACATTTGCTTTTGCTTCAGAAAGAGTCATCTTGTCAAAATCAAGGCTATAACCTTCAGACATCTTTAGCTGTATGGTTTGAAAGCAAACTTATCTGTACCAAGAGAGTCAACTAGATGAGATCGTTAGAATCAAGTATTAGATAAAAACTACACTCAAATTTTTTTTGAAAAATAAATTTCCCAAAAACAATTTAAGTGCAGTATTCGCAACCAGTATAAAGCACAAAGAGATTGATCACAGAAAAGCTGGCGCAAAAATAAGCTAAGGCAGTGGCGTAAAAGACGATTTGCGCGAGAGAAAGGTCGCGCAAAAAGAAGTTTTGCGTGACGAGTGGATGGCGCAAAGTAGAGTTTCCCATGACAAGGTCGTGGCGCAAAGTGATATTTGCGCGAGCCGCGGGTGGCGCAAAGTATGGACTTGCACGAATAGGCACTGGCGCAAAGCTGAGGTCGACCGGGGTCTTGCTCGACCGGTGGCTTGCTTGGACCGGTAACTTGCTTGACCGGGAACTTGTCGACCGGTATATTGCACGACCGGAGAGGTGCTTCGACCGGTATCCTGTTCGATCGGATAGGAGTGTCGACCGGTATTGGACCGGGACCGGATCAAGGTAAGACCGGTATGGTGTATTGACCGGTACTGTGCTCGACCGGGCTTTAGTGTATGACCGATATGGGGACCGGGGAGGGGAGATGTGAGAAGACCGATATAGAGCAACCGGTACAGGGTGACCGGTATGCTACTACGACCGATACGATGTATTCAACTGGGATGACTTCGACCGATATGTTCTTAATAGATCGACCCAGGACGATAATGATTAACCCAGAAACCACACAAAACACAGAAATCCAATGCAAAAGTCAAACTATTGTAACCCAAAACATATATCAATCAAATCACAAGCAAAATCAATGATAAAAATCAACTTTCATGCTTTAATTTAACTGGAACAGGACTCGATAGTTCATGAAGATGTCGAACCCAGAATTTACAAAATCATCAAAAAAACCAATCACTTGATGAATTTAAATGCAATTGAACAATCAGATAACATTCAGAAGCTTGAAACGCATATAATCATATCAATTTTGTGCATAATAACTCCTTAAATCTAAGAATCGATTTTTACCCAGTAAAAAAAAAATCGATGAACACAGTAAGATCGAGAAATCCAAAAACCTTGATTCTTTAGGCTCTGATACCACTTGTTAAACCCAATATTCTAGTTGATAATTAACACATAGCTCAATATAGATCAAAAGATATAAAGATTAGAATAACATACCAATCCCTTGAATAATCAATGAAAACCTTGTGTATTCTTGATACCTTGAAGCGATTACAGAGAATACGGCTAACTCACTATTATGATAATTGTGATTATAGGTGGTTAACCCTAAAAACTAAAATAATTAAAACATTATATACCTAGGTCATATGGGCTTAATGCTTAATGGTCTTTAACATGGGCTTGAGTCCCATTTACAAATTAACCCATATTAACTATGAAATAAATACAGTTTAAACCCTCTAATTTACTTTAATCTTGAATACAATTTATGATCCAACAATATCCTGCCATTGTTAGCACCACAACACCACCATCACTAACGCAACACACAATTTGATACATGTTAGCCCCATTTCAGAATGTAAAAGTATTGAAAATATTCTAAGCCTTTTCCAGAAGACTTCTAGAGACAAGTTCCAGAGACAACAAGCCCACCTCTGAAGGATTTCAGAGATAGGTTCATCAGCAAAGAAGACATAAGAGATAGCTTCATCAGAGACACTACATCAGAGCTCTGAAGACATTCTCTCTGAAGTTAAAGCTGAAGAATTCTACAAGTCTTGATACAAGCTCTGAAGACACGTCATCAAATGATAAGATTTATGTTTTAGGTAGATCACTATTCACACATGTCTTTTGTGTCAGGAAAGTACACTGTTCACCTTTTTAGTCCTATAAATAGGACTTGCACCCCATTGTTCTAAAGTGTGCTTTTCTTACCTGCTTTTATAAAGAGTTAATATTTTGTACAGTGAATTGTACAAGAATATATTGTAAGATTTAAACCACCTTTATGGTGTTCTTGATAATCTACATTATTGTCCAGTAAATATTAGATTTGTTCTATATTTATATGTTGGATATATCTTATTTACTATGAGTACAGATCAACTATATGGTTTAAACAATCTTTGCTTCCACTATAATCTCATATGTTTGTTTGTTTGTTTAAATCATTAAGAAAGAATCTGGGATCCAACAATTGGTATCAGAGCTTCTTTGATTTTCTTAAATCAAATAAGATCAAATTTGATTTACTCAGATTGACTCTTGTCTTATGATCCAATTTTCATTTTTGTGCATGTTCATTAAAACTATTGTTTACTCAAGAACATTATTTGTTTCAGGTTTGAAAACTATTCATAGTATTCTATCTTGTTAAAAGCTAACAACTTTAGCTTCAATTTAAATATTTCAAGCTTCATCTATTTTAAACCATCATCATATTCTTCTTTTCAAAGATGGCAAATCTAAGTATCAGTGCCATTTACACTGTTGGATCTTTGACAAAACCTCCTACTCTTTTGAGAGATGAATATCCTCAATGGAAGATTAGGATGGTTAACTTCTTGGAAGGAATGGACAAATATCTAATGAGATCTGTCAACAATGGACCTTTCCAACCAATGGTTTTGGTTCCAAGAGTTCTTGCAACAACAACAACTGCAGAAATTCCTGCATATTTTGAGAAAAAGACAATAGGATTTACTAATGAAGAACTGACAAAAATGGAGAATGACTCAAAAGTTGTTCGTCTTTTAATCATGGCCATATCAAATGACATCTTTCAAGAACTTGACTCCTGTGTCACTGCAAAAGAAATATTGGACCAACTGTTAAATCAACTTGAGGGGGGCATTAAAACCCAAAATAATAGAAGGACACAGTGCATTAATGAGTATCATGACTTTAAAGCTTTACCTGAAGAAACTTTACAACAAACCTACACCAGGTTTAATGTCTTGATCAATAAATGCAGAAAGTGTGGGGTCATAAGATCCGAAGAAGAAAACAATGTACTTTTCTTGAAAAGCTTAAATGATGAATGACTGTAGTTGTCTATGTAACTTCAAGTAAATCCTAATCTTGAATCATGGACTCTTACAGATATTTATGGCACACTTGTGGCTCAAGAAAAGGAAGTTGTTAAACAAAATGGCAAAACTTCCATGGGTGGACCTCTTGCATTAATGTCTAAAGACAAAGGTGTTTAAGAGGAAAATCCCGAAGACAGTAAAGCCAAGAGATCAAAGGGATCAAAAGAAAAGTTTTCTGAAAAATGATTTAAAAAGGAAGTAAAAAAGGGCCATGATTGCAGATGAAGTGAAAACATCAGAATCAGATGAAGAAGAAGATGAGGACATCAATGCCTTTGCTCAGTCTGTTGCTCTAATCACTCACCAGTTTAACAAGAGATTTGGAAAAAAGGTATTTGAGAAAAGAAGAGATGAGGGAGATAGCAGAGGAGATAGAAGAGGATTTCAGAAAGAAGGACACCATGCAGAGCCAAGAACAACTCAGTACAGTGATCAGAAGGCCATTCAGTACACCTACCAAAAACCTGTTCAATATCAGAGATCACCACAACAATACCATCAACCATAGAGATTCTTTCAACGATCACCTCAGAAGCAAGAAGGTACTGCTCTTCCAACTAACCAAAATGATGGAAAATGTTTCTGGTGTGGCAAGCTAGGCCATTTCTCTGAAAATTGCAAAGGTAGACTGATCAAAGATCAAGACTACTACAAAAACAAGTACAAGTACAATGTGAAAGCAAGGATACTTGTAGTAGAGATAGTGTTAGAGCACAGATTGTTGTCTTCAAGATCATATAGATTGAAAGTCTAAAGCCCAAGTAAAAGCCTCAAGATTGCAAGTCAAAGTTACTCAAAGTGGAAAGTCAAAGTCAACTTAATTCAAGCAAACTCAAGCCTTGTTAGTTTAGTTGTTTGTTGTATTTGTTCCTTAGTATAAATAGTTTCCTTATCTTGTAAGTAGAGTAGTGAACTTAGACGTGTGGTTACCATAGAGAATCATATTACATGTTATAGAGAGAGAAAGTAGAGAGAGATGTTGTAAACTGTATAATTTGTGATAAATGCATATGATATTTGTGATTGAAATTCATTGTTAATCTTGATAATCTTGCACAAACTGGGAATAACAGATAGAGAACTAGATCTCTGACTCTTCCTCTGATGAAGAATCAAAACCATCCCATCTCTATGGAATGACAATGGCAGATGATGATCACTCTGATGGATCATCTCAAGACAACTCTGAAAAGGTAGATTTTCCATCTATATCAGAATCTGAACTTGAAATGGACGTGCTTAAACTAACTGATAAATTTGAGAACCTAAAACAAAAGCTTTTTGAAGAAAGAGAAAAGAGAAAACAAACTTTAAATGATCTGAGCTTTTACAAAAGAGAGAAAGAGCTTTTAGAAGCAGAAAAGAAAGAAATCTTTGTTGAAAAATCAGAGCTTGAAAAATCTCAGAGGACAAAAGAAAAATCCTTCTCTGAAAAATTTAAAGAACTTGAAAAGGCTCTAAAGACAAAAGAAGAAGAAGTAAAAAGATCTTTGTATGAAAAGCTCAACTCTGTTGCTTTAACAAACTTTTTTCAAAAGGAGAGAGAGGTTTTACACCAATCTCTGGAAAGAAAGGAATTGTAAATCAAGAATTACCAAGATGCTCAAGATGTGCATATAAAGATAAATTCTCAGATGGACACTCAAGGCTTAGGATTCAATGAAATGGATCCATTCACTGGAAAGAAGAAAACATCTCTGTCTTCTACTTTCTGCATTGGAAAAAACCAGAAGCCTGGTTTCCCATCTCTGGAAAACTCAAATGTCTTCAAAAGAATCAAAACTTTTCTTACTCTAAATCAAAAACTGCTTTCAAAAATCTGAAATTCAGAAACATTTCTTACTCTGAATCAAAAATTGCTTTCCAAACTGTTTTCGATAAAAATAAAGAAGTTTATGAAGTTCTTTCAACAATAAATGCAGTTCAGAGCAATGATCCTAAAGAAAATTTCAGATTTGACTCCTTCATTGTTCAAAAACCAGAGGTCTCTGAAGTAAGTACCCCTGAAATCAAAACTCGAAGCATACTTAATCTAGAGGCACCTCTGTTCTCTCGAAACTCAGAAGAAAAAGTCAGAACAACCTTTGAAGAAGACATTAGAAAAGTTTTTGAGGAAAATACTCTATCTGATTTGAAAATTAAATCTTGCACCAAAAGGATCATCAAAGTTTCTAAATCCAGAGATATTGGTAAATATTCAGAAACAATCATCTCTGACAAAATCCAAAAGCACTTTCTTTTTTCTGATTCTGATTCAGAGATTGATGAACAAATCTTTTTCACTCCAGAAAAGGTCATACATAAAAACAAACAGACTGTTGGCTCTGGAATTTTAAACAAACCAATTCTTACTTCCAAAACAAAACCCAGAGTACCAATTTGTCCTGAATTTTTGGATATGTGCCTGAAAGCCAAAACTTCTCTGGAATTAGAAAAAGAGATGAAAGAAAAGGCAAAGGGTAAAACTAACACATCAAAATCTCATGCCTATGAACCTATAAAGTTAACTCCTAAATAAAAAGGAAAATGGAAAGAAATTAACCATTATGTTCCTGATTTTGCAGTGAGCAAAAGAGAAAAGGAGACTTTTTGGACCAAAGGAAAGAATCATCTTCAAAAGAAGGCCAATTTCAATTCCAAGAAATATGGACTAGATAGGAATGCTTGTAAAATTCCTAGTGCTAGAACATATAGTTTTCCAAAGAAAATTGTACCCAAAGTTCTTAATGAAAACAAAAGCTTTGCACAATCATTACCATGATCTGTTAATTGCAATTGCATCAATCTTCTGTTCAAACTAAAGAACCACTTATCTGGTCCTCAATGCTTTATGAATGGGTCTCAAAAGAAGAAAACATCAGAGACCCAACCTCAGAAGCATCAGAAAAATCAATCTGCAAATCATCAAAGAATGGAAAGCCAAAAGTTAAAAAGAAAACCTCAACACCTAACAAAAATGGACCCATTATGAGATGGGTACCTAAAAACCTTTAATCTGTCTTGCAGAAATAATATATGCCCATCTAGTATCTTGATTCAAGATGCTTTAGGCATATGACTAGGGGTAAAAGGTTACTATCCTCTTTCGAAGAAAAATTTAGAGGAGCAGTAACATTTGGAGATGACAAACACGGACAGATCAGAGGTTATGGAGAATTATCAAGAGGAAATGTTTCAGTTTCAAAAGTTGCTTATGTTGATGGGCTAAAGCATAACTTACTCAGCATAAGTCAACTGTGTGATCATGGTTTTGATTTAAAATTTCAAAAGAAATATTGTTCTCTGTTACATTCAAACACAGGTCAGGAAATGCTCAGAGCTGATAGAAGAGGTAATATCTATCGCATGAACTTCACAAAGCACACATACACTAACTCAGAGAATTTCTGTTTAGTATATATGAATAATGAAGATGCATGGCTCTGGCATGAAAAGTTCTCACATCTGAACTTTTCTTCTCTTAACAAGTTGGTAAAACTGAATCTGGTAAAAGGACTACCATCTCTGAAGTTTGACAAAGACCATCTTTGTTCTACTTGTGAGATGGGAAAGCTAAAAAGAGCATCTCACAGAACCAAAAGTGACAACAATTGTTCCAGACCTATGCACATGCTACATGTTGACCTCTGTGGTCCTATCTCTGTGCAAAGTCTATCTGGAAAGAAGTATATTCTTGTGCTTATTGATGAACACTCAAGATATATATGGATTGAGTTTATTAGATCAAAATATGAGGTTCCAAAAATTCTGATAAATTTGTTGAAAAGAATACAGGTTCTGTTAAATAGAAAATTTCAAAAATTGAGAAGTGGTAATGGTACAGAATTCATAAATGCAAAGATTGACTCTTATCTTTCAGAAGAAGGCATTACACCAAATTTCTCTGCAGCCAGAACACCTCAACAAAATGGTGTTGTTGAAAGGAAGAACAGAACACTGGTTGAAGCTACAAGAACTATGCTTGCAGGATCTGATCTACCAACAAATTTTTGGGCTGAAGCAGTGTCAACGGCTTGCTTTACTCAAAACAGAGCTACAATTGTCAAGAGATTCAAAAAGACTGCATATGAACTCATTAACAATAGAAGACCAAATGTTAAATACTTTCATGTTTTTGGTTGCAGATGCTTCATCTTAAATGAAAGAGATCAACTTGGAAAGTTTGACAAGAAGTGTTTGTTAGATCATAGATTTATTGGATTCAAGATCATCAAATTGAAGATGAAAGATTCAAGAAGTCAAAGTTGAAAAGTCACTCTCAATAAAAGTCTAGGTCCTTTGTAATAAATAGTGAAAGTTATTTTTATTTTTATTTTTATTTATTTTAGCATTTTTCCTAAAATAGGTATATGACCTATCCTTGCTAGGGTTGCGTAAGGAGTGTGTGTGCCTAATTGTGTGATATCAGCCGCCACATTCATATGAGAGAGAAAAAGAGAGAGAGAGAGCTTAGTGAGAGAAACACATTCAAGAGAAAACCTTGTAATATTTGTTTGAGAAATCCATATCAGGTTTGCTAATCTCTTGTTTGTGA
This sequence comes from Arctium minus, assembly GCA_954870635.1. Classification (NCBI taxonomy): domain Eukaryota; kingdom Viridiplantae; phylum Streptophyta; class Magnoliopsida; order Asterales; family Asteraceae; genus Arctium; species Arctium minus. The sequence continues at coordinate 9,788,252 of OX941093.1, read as the reverse complement.
ATATATACATCTCTTATATGTGATACGAAACTGAATCTACAGGGACAATCAATTGGTATCAGAGCTTCTCCAGATTAAAATCAAGTTTCTTTTTTCCAGAAAAAGTTTCCTTCGGTACTGTTCATCTTCTTCCAGAACTGATTTTTGTGCGTTTGTGTGTTTTTCGGGATAGAAATCATTTGGTTATGATCGAAATCAGTTTTAGATCGAGTTTGTATTGATTTATTTGAATATTGCACTGTATTCGATCTTCAATTTGATGATTTTGTTGTTTTTGTTCTTCACGAGTCCTGAGCACTGTTCAATCGATTATTTCTTTTTAGAGTGTTTGTTTTAGAAATTTGTCATTTGCAATCAGTTCTAGATGTATTTGTGAGCTTATTTTCAGAGTTTGGGATTGCAAATCGAAGATTAGATAGATTTTTGGGATTTTCAGTCGTTTTTCGAAGCTGTGGTGAAGAACACAAGTTTGCGCCAATTCATAAGTGTTTCTCGCCAGATTCAAGGTGTTAGCTCCAGATCTTCATTTGTTTTAAAGTGTTGAAAATATCTAAGTCCTACTTCAGAGGACTTTCAGAGACAAACTTCAGAGAACAAAGATTTCAGAGGACGAAGACTCAAGAGGATATACCTGCCTCTGAAGTACACATCAGAGGAACACTTTCAGCAAAAGACATCAGAGATGGCTTCATCAGAGGCTCTGAAGACTACATCACAGCTCTGAAGACATTCTCTCTAAAGAAGGCGCTGAAGACATTTTCCTGAAGTATCAGAACAGATAACCAATCACTTAGTGATAAGATTTACTTTATAGAGTAGGTTACTGTTCAAGCATGTCTTGAGCTTACCTTTTGGGTAAGACACTGTTCAAAGCATGCTTCTATTTGTCAGAATAGTACACTGTTTACTTTATGGTCCTATAAATAGGACCATCACTCCTTTGACAAAAGTGTGCTTTTTGATATCTTGTATTAGAAGAATCAACTGAATATATCTTGAGAAGATCTTGTTCTTACTGCTTATCTTATTATATGAATTGTGATATTTGAATCTGCTTTTGATATTAAACTATATTGCTTCCGCTGTTATTACTCTTGTTGTTTATATCATTATTATCGTAAGATTAAATCTGGGATCCAACAATTGGTATCAGGGCCTTCTTTGTTTTCTAAACAAAGAAAGATCATATCTGCATACTCGGATAGATTTAATTCTTACTGATTCAAGCTTTTATTATCTGTGTATGTTTATATAAACCCTGGTTTATTAAACTTCATATGCTCCAGATTTAAAAGTAAATCACAGTTATATCATTTGATAGAAGATCTTCATAAGCATTGGTTCTTCAAATCTTCATCTTTTCTTCACAAAAATGGCAAACTCAAGCATAAGTGCCATTTATACAGCTGGATCATTAACCAAACCTCCTACACTTCTAAGGGATGAATATTCTCAATGGAAGATAAGGATGGTAAATTTCTTAGAAGGCATGGACAGGGATCTGTTAAGATAAGTGAACGATGGACCTCACCAACCAATGGTGTTGGTACCGAGAGTTCCAGCAACAACAGATACTGCTGAAATCCCTGCTTACTATGAAAAGAAAACTTCAAACTTTACGGATGAAGAAACTAACATGATGGATAATGATTCAAAAGCTGTTAGATTACTTATAATGGCCATTCACAATGATATCTTCCAAGAACTTGATTCTTGTGTAACTGCAAAAGAGATTTGGGATCAGTTGTTAAATCAACTTGAAGGTGGCCTACAAACTCAAAAGAACAGGAGAAATCTTTGTATCAATGAATATCATGATTTTCATGCATTACCCGAAGAAACCTTACACCAAACATACTCAAGGTTTAACATCCTCATCAAATAATGCAGAAAATTTAGGGTCATGAGAACAAAAGAAGGAAACAATGTTCTCTTTCTTAAAAGTCTAAATGAAGAATGGTCACAACTGTCAATGTCAATACAAGCCAATCAAAATCTTGAATCATGGTCATTGACTGACATTTATGGAACCTTGGTAGCACAGGAAAAAGAAGTTGTTAAACAAAAATCAAAAACCTCTTTAGGAGGACCACTTGCACTCATGTCAAAACAAAAAGGTGTATCACAAGAATGCAGAAATGCAGAAAAAGACAACTGTTCAAAGAGAGAATCTAAAAGAAAATCCAAGAAGGTTCTGATGTCTGAAGAAGTTGAACACTCAAATTATGACTTAGATGATGACATTAATGCCTTTGCCAAATCTCTTGCATTTGGCAAGAAAGTTTTTGAAGGAAGAAGAGAGGATGAAGAAAGAAGAGGAAATCCAGAAAGGAGATTTCAGAAAGCTGACTATCAATAAGAGCCCAGATCTACTCTGCATAGTGATCAGAAGGGCATTCGTTTCACCAATCATGATTCTACTCAACAGTCAAGATCTCAATAATCATTTCAGCCAAGGTATCCTCAACCTCAGAGGTACTTCAAGCCACAACCATCAGCACAAGCACATAATACAGTATCAGATACTGCTCTTCCATCAAACCAAAACGATGGAAGATGTTTTAGATGTGGAAAGCCAAGTCATTACTCTGCAAACTGCAAAGGCAGGCTCATCAAAGATGAAGACTACTACAAAAACAAATACAAGTACAACGTCAAAGAGAGAGTACTTGTTGTAGAGATGGAAGACTGGCTGTCAGACTCAACAAGTGACGGAGAGGAAGAACCTACCAATCTCTGTGGTATGGCTTTCACAGATGATCAGAATGATGGGTCATCAGAGGAATACTCTGAAAAGGTAAACTCTCCTTCCACCTCTGACAGTGAACTTGAATTGGATGTTATTAAGCTAACAGATGAATTTCAAATCTTAAAGCAAAAACTTGTTGATGAAAATGAAAAAAGAAAACAAATGTCAAAAGATCTTAGTTTTTACAAAAGGGAGAAAGATCTTCTTGAGTCAGAAAAGAATGATATTTTTGTTGAGAAATCTAAACTTGAAAAAGCTCAGAAACAAAAAGAAAAATCTTTTTCTGAAAAATTCAAAGAACTTGAGAAGGTTTTAAAAGTTAAAGAAGAAGAAGTAAAAAGATCTGAGTATGAAAGACTCAATTCTGTTGCCTTAACCAATTTTTTCCAAAAAGAAAGAGAAGTCCTACATCAATCTATGGAAAGAAAAGAACTTCAAATCAAAAACTATCTTGATGCTCAGGATGTGCATATAAAGATAAACTCTCAAATGGATACTCAAGGGCTGGGATTCAATGAATTGGATCCATTCACTGTATTGAAGAAAACTTCACTTTCTTCCACTTTCTGTATAGGAAAGGTCCAGAGCTCTGACTATCCATCTCTGAACAATTTCAAGAGAATAAAAACCACAGAGGGATAAAAAACAAGAGCACAGAACTTTAAAAATGTTGCATACTCTGAAGTGAAAAACTTTCCAAATTCTATCTTAAAAATAGAAAAAAAAACTTCAGAGGTATTTTTCACAAAACCTCAGAGCAATGATCCCAAAGAGATTTTCAAGTTCGATGCATTTATCACAAATGAATCAGAGACATCTGAACAAAGTACCTCTGAAACAAGTACTTCTGAAGATGAACCTCAGAGTTCATTTAATCCAGATGCTCCTCTGTATTCACCAATCTCTGATGAATGCATCAGAACTACATTTGAGGATGACATCAAAAGAATAAAGAAAGAAAATATTATAGCTGATTTGAAGAAGAAAGAGAGCATGAAAAGAATCATCAGAGTCTCAAGACCCAAGAAAATTGAGAAACCATCAGAGGTAGTTATCTCTGGTAAGACTGAAAGAGACTTTCTTGACTCTGATTCTGAATCTGATCCAGAGATAGATGAACAGATTTTCTACAGATCAGAGAAGGCAATTCATAAAAAAATAGAGACTGTTGGTTCTGGAATTTTGAATATTCCTATTTCTTGTTTTGAAAAATAAACCTAGAATACCAATATGTCCTGACTTTGCAGAAATGTGTCTTCAAGCAAAAACTTCTTTGGATCTTGAAAAAGAATTAAAAGTAAAGGCAAAGAATAAAACCATCACTTCTCAACTCTACACTTATAAACCAATCAAGTTTACTCCTAAACAAAAAGGAAAATGGCAAGAAATTAACCATTCTAATCCTGTTTGTGCAGTGAGCAATAAAGATAAAAGGATGTTTCTGAACAAGAAGAGACAACTTGAAAAGAAGGCTGTCTTTCAAGTTAGAATAAAGGAAGTAGTTAGGAATACTTGTAATATTCCTAGTACTAATTCAAAAAGGAATCATAATGTATCAAATGTATTTAATGAAATGAAAACCTTTGCTTCTACTTCTTCTTGTTCCGTGAAGTGCAATTGCATCCAACTCTTGATAAAACTGAAAAATCACTTCAGAGGTTCTCACTGTTTTCTTAATCAATCTCTGAATAAAAATTCAAAGACAAAGCCTCAAAAGAAAAAGGATAATACTGCCAAAACATCAAAAGATGAGAAGGCAAAATTTCAAAGAGAAAATCAAAAGTCTAACAAAAAAGGACCCATAATGAGATGGGTACCTAAGAAAATCTAATCTGTCTTGCAGAAACAGTCTATGCCGATCTGGTACTTAGATTCTGGATGTTCAAGGCATATGACTGGAGATAAAAAGTTACTATCCTCTTTTAAAGCTAAATCTGGGGGAGCAGTAACTTTTGGAGACAATATGCAAGGACAAATTAAGGGTTATGGTGAGCTTACAAGAGGTAATGTTTATGTATCTAAGGTTGCTTAGGTTGATGGATTAAAGCATAATTTAATCAGCATAAGTCAACTTTGTGACCATGGTTTGGATGTGAAATTTCAAGAAAAACATTGTTCATTACTTCACTCAAAAACTGGTCAAGAAATGCTCAGAGCTGACAGAAAGGGTAATTTATACAAAATTAATTTTTCCAAACACATACAAACTGACTCAGAGAAACTCTGTCTAGTATCTCTGAACAGTGAAGATGTTTGGCTCTGGCATAAAAAGTTCTCACATCTGAACTTTTCTTCACTTGATAAATTGGTCAAACTAAATCTGGTTAAGGGATTACCATCTCTAAAGTTTAACAAAGATCATCTTTGTTCTGCTTGTGAAATGGGAAAATTGAAAAGATCATCCCACAAGACCAAAAGTGATAATAATTGACCAAAACCTCTGCATATGCTTCATGTGGACCTCTGTGGTCCTATCTCTGTGCAGAGTTTTTCAGGTAAAAAGTATATTCTCGTTTTGATTGACGAATACTCTAGATATACTTGGATAAAATTCATCCGAGCCAAGTCTGATGTCCCTGATATTTTAATAAGATTGTTAAAAAGATTGCAGGTTCTGTTTCTACCAAAGTTCAGAAGCTGAGAAGTGATAATGGAACAGAGTTCAGAAATGCAAAAATCAACTCATATCTTTCAGAGGAAGGCATAACTCCAAACTTCTCTGCAGCAAGAACACCTCAACAAAATGGTGTTGTTGAGAGGCAAAACAGAACACTGGTTGAAGCTGCAAGAACTATGCTTGCAGGATCTGATCTTCCCACAAACTTTTGGGCAGTGGCAGTGGCAGTGGCAACAGCCTGTTTCACTCAAAACAGAGCTACCATTGTCAAAAGATTCAAGAAAACATTTTATGAACTCATTAACAATAGGAAACCTAATGTTAAATATTTCCATGTTTTTGGATGCAGATGTTATATTCTAAATGATAGAGAATCTCTTGGAAAGTTTGACAAGAAAGCAGATGAAGGCAAATTCATTGGATATTCACTAGCCTCAAAAGCTTTTAGAGTGTTCAATCAAAGAACAAGAACAATCTAAGAGAGTATCAATGTGTCTTTTGATGATGACAAAAGTCTGGCCAACAAAGATATCAATCCAACGGCCAAAAATATCTCTGAATCATCAAAGATAAAAGAATCTGAACTAAACAAAATATTCGAAGATTTCTTTGATGATGAAAACTCAGAGTTTCTTTTCAGAGATATTCATAGAGCAACTTCAGAGGAACCACAAACGTCAGGTACAAATCTCTCTGGTCCCTCTGAGGTCACAACTTCTGCTTCCTTGAATGCAGGTCCAAGAAATGAATCAAGTCAAACAGAAGGACAATTCTCTTAAGAAGCAGAAGATGAACAAGAGACATCTGAAGAATTTCCAGAGACCTCTCTTGAAGAAATTTCAGAGCATGCATCACCATCTCTGGAACCCACTTCAGAGCCTCTGCACAGCACAATAGAGATGTCTCCAACAATCATCTCTGAAGCTCAAACTCCACCTCATATTCATGCTCCACTCACAAGATGGACAAAGGATGATCTCCATGATCAGATCATTGGATCACCTTCAGAGGGTGTCAAAACCAGATCAACCACAATCAATGATTGATTTTTTGTAAATTTTTTAAGCATCATTGAACCAAAGAAGGTAAACGAAGCTCTTGAAGATCCTCATTGGATCTCTGCAATGCAGAATGAGCTTCAAGAGTTTGAAAGAGATAAAGTCTGGACCTTAGTTCCCCTTCCTAAAGAAAAATTTGCAATTGGAACTAAATGGGTGTTCAGAAATAAAAAGGATGAGGATGACATTATAATCATAAATAAAGCTAGGTTGGTTGCTAAGGGATATTGCCAAGAAGAGGGTATTGATTATGATGAAACCTTTGCACCTGTAGCTAGGCTGGAAGCAATTAGAATCTTCTTAGCCTATGCTGCACACAAAGGGTTCAAAGTATATCAGATGGATGTTAACTCTTCCTTTCTAAATGGTAAATTAAATGAAGAAGTTTATGTCCAGCAACTACCTAGATTTGAAAATACAGAGTTTCCTAACCATGTTTATTATCTTGATAAAGCTCTATACGGACTTAAACAAGCTCCAAGAGCATGGTATGCTACTCTGTCCACATTTCTGATAAATAATGGTTTTGAAAAAGGTACAATAGATACAACCTTGTTCATAAAAAGGTACAAAAATGAGATGCTTTTAGTACAGATATATGTTGATGACATTATATTTGGCTCTACAAATCAAAAGTATTGTGATAAGTTTTCAGAGTTGATGAAGAGTAAATTTGAGATGAGTCTAATGGGAGAATTAACATTCTTTCTAGGCTTACAAGTAAAGAAAACATCAGAGGGTACTTTTATAAATCAATCTAAGTATGTCTCTAACATTTTGAAAAAATACAGACTCAATGATTCAACCTCTATGAAAACACCTATTGCAACTGGAGTCAAGCTTGACTCTGATCTTTCGGGAAAATCTGTAGATGTCAAAACCTACAGAGGTATGATAGGCTCACTTTTATACTTAACTGCAAGCAGGCCTGATATAATGTTCGTAACATGTCTCTGTGCTCGTTATTAAGCAAATCCAAAGGAATCTCATTTGTCTGCAGTGAAAAGAAATTTTATATACCTCAAAGGCACACCTTCTTTAGGTCTCTGGTATCCAAAACTGACTAGCTTTGATTTAACAGCATACACTGATGCAGATCATGCTGGATGCAAACTCGACAGAAAGAGTACATCAGGATGCTATCAATTATTGGGAAATAAGCTGGTAAGTTGGACATCCAAGAAGCAGAACTGTGTTTCAACTTCCACAGCAGAGGCAGAATATGTTGCTGCTGCTAGTTGTTGTTCTCAAGTCATATGGATGCAAACTTAGCTCAGAGACTACGGTTTACAATATGACAGAATTCCAATTCTGTGTGATTCAAAAAGTGCCATAGCCATCTCTGCCAATCTAGTGCAGCATTCCAAAACAAAGTACATTGATGTAATGTACCACTTTCTGAAAGATCATGTTGAAAAGAGAACAATAGAGATGTATTTTGTACCAACTTAACTTCAACTTGCTGATATTTTCACAAAAGCTTTAGATTAACGAAGGTTCAATTTCTTAATTAGCAAGTTGGTATGTTGAACATGTGTACCTAAAACAGGAAAACATCAAAGCCTCTGATCTATTCATCAGAGCCTCTGACATGCGTAGCATGTTCAACCAGAGCTTCTGAAACTAATTTTAGAGCCTCTGGACTTTCCACAAATGGTAAAAATCTTTCTTTTGTATCTCTAAGCATCTGTCAAGGGGGAGAAGCTAAAAAGTCATTGTTCTTTGGTCAAGGGGGAGACAAAGAACCTTTCATCTTTCAAGGGGGAGTAAGTGAGCTTCTCTGATACTCATATCAGAGTCTCTTATCTTGTCTCTGATATTTATATATCAGAGCCTCTGATATTATCTCTGATATTTATATATCAGAGCCTCTGATATTGTCTCTGATACTCATATCAGAGCCTCTGATATTTTCTCATTAAACGAATATTCCAGGAAATTCTTTTAATAATAAATCTTTTGGATAACCATTCGTTTCTTTTCAAAAACCCTACTGGCGGTTTTCTGACACCAAGCGTCTCTCTCCTACACCCATCAAACGTGTCACCTATTAATTAGGGGATGATGGAACGTCCTTTCTGACATTGGAACACTCAATCGCCGTTTCCATAACCTCTCTCTACCTTTTTGTCCATAAAAACCCTTTTCCTCTCTCTCTATTCTATACGCTCTCAGAATCCAAAATCCTAATTTCTCTCTCTCTAAGCACTCATCTTTCTAAAAACCTGCAAAAATGGCGGCTCATTCCCAAACCTCAGACAACTCAAGCAAACTAGTTCCAAGCTTAAACATGGCACAGTTTGATGTCCCAGTGAAAGGTAACAACTACTTTTTGGATGTCACCCCTACCAAGTACGACGAACAGTTTTGCCCAGTATTGGACTTCTTGAGCAACTGCGAACTCAATGATGTGCTCACCAAACATGCCAACGATGTTCCTTTACGATTTGTCCAATAATGGTGGTATTCAAGTGAATACGATGATGAAAAGGAAGGACTGGTTGGGTACATTGACCTAGGCGACCAAAGCATGAACATAAGAATCACCCCACAAACCCTAAGTCGCAGATTCAACCTACTCATGGCAACAGATATTCAAATAGAAAACTTTGAGAAACCACCAACTCAAAAAGTTCTTCTTCAGTTCCTCCACCACTTAGGCTACAACAAGGAGATCACACGCCTAAGTCAATTCAGACGTCAGTACCTGCCTCCCAAGTGGAACTTTATGTTTAGTGTTCTCAATCGAACAATTACCTGCAAGATTGGAAGTCAGGATCAGACCCATCCAACGATTCTTGCCATAATGTATTCTCTCTTCTTCAACAGAAGCATAAATATGGCTCACATTCTCTTCTGTGAAATGCTAACGGCCGTGGACAAGAAGAACAAAGACTTGGCCAAAGGGAAACAACCAATTTCGGTACTGTTTCCAAGATTCATCTCTGTGGTAATTCAACGAGCAATGGAGAAATTCTCCATTACTGAGGAGGGTCCAAGGACGCCTCTGTTTATCATGAACTTGTTCAAAGCAACAGAGGTTCCTCCTTATCCAAATGAGCGACGTTTCCCACACACCATGCTTGAGGTAATTCCTGCTGACTCTAATACCCATCTCCTACTTAGTTGTGTTGCCCAATCATCAGAACCGATGATGGGATCCCCAACACACTTAGGTTCTGAGCCGAAGCAAGAATCAGAGAGTGACATCTCTGATACTGCCCAAAATATTCATAGAGAGCAACCAAGGGTGGCTCTGTGAGAGAGAGGGAGAGAAGACAAGAGTACCCTCCCTCTGACGAAGAGAATAACTCTGTCAGAGTAGAGGAATGTGAGGAAGAGAGAATACCAGAGAGTGAGTTTCTGAACCTAGAATCCGAGGGCGGCAAGGTAGAAAAAGGTGCCCTTAAAGGCACGAATGAGCAATTCCAAAACCCCAATCCCCATGCAAACATATAATCTGTCCAAGGTGGTCCAGCATCAATGGACATTGAAACAGAGGTGCACACCTTGAACCCTACCCAAGCCACCCGCTCAGAGGCATCTTCTTCTGCCTCTGAAGCACGCACCAAAGGGGCAACCTCTGATACGGCTAAGTCCTTCCAACAGGACTTAGACGAAGAAAAAAATACTCATTCACCCTAGAGTATGCCACCACCTCACACACATGATGCCTTTGTGGCTCATAAAATGTTGGACCGTCCCTTAGACCGGGAGAGACCTAAGCTCTCTCGTAAGGACTGGCTGTCAGAAAAAGAATGGCACAACCTTCTTGCACATGGACTCCTTAGCCTGGACAGCAAGGTTTCCACCCACATTCGGTTCTCATCATCATCAGATTCTGACTCTGATGATCAGAGACCAATCGAAATCATTATAGGGAAATCCTTGAAAAAGGGTCCCTAAGGATTAATGGGAAGTCCTTCCGGAGTCAATATCAAGCCAACTCCGAAAGAAGGCCCCTCTGAACTCGAGGGAAACTTAGAATCATGTGTTGATCCTAAGGTCACCCCTCTGATTACGTTACCAAAAAGGAGTTCAGAATATTTGGTGATGAAATCAGATAATCTCTGAAGGAGATTAAACTTCAAATGGAGAAGACCTCAGAGGCCTCTGCCTCTCACTCTGAAGTTGCAAAGCTCACTTCAGAGGTCTCTGAGCTGCGCACGATGATTATCTCTCAGAACGATAAACTGGATGCTCTGGAAAGCCTGGTCATCAAAAATGACTCGGTTCTATCCAGAGAAATTCAGAACTCCACAACAGAGCTCCTCAAGGCGATTCCAACTCCCTCTGCCCCAACTCTAACACATGCAGACTTTTCTCAATTCAAAGAGGAAATCTTGCGGTCTTTGGCAGAGGTGATTGCAAAGATCCCTACCTCCTCTGCTACTGCTCCTACAAAAACAGAGTTCGTTACAAAGGCTGACCTCAACAACTTCTCCAAGAAGATCACCAACAATGTAATGAACATCTCGAGCAAGTTCGTTTCAAAGGCCACTCAGCAGAACAAGAAGATTGAAGACCTTCTGAAGAATGTCAAATCTTCAGAGGGTTCACTGAAAAGGAAGGAACCAGAGGTCACATGCTCTGAGGAAGCCTGAAATAAGGCAAGGTATGAAGATTCTGATAACCATGATGACCAACCTCAGGGGTCATCAGATCTTCATAAGGGGGAGAAGACTCAAACACCCAGAACTATTGAAACACAAAAGGAATCCAATCCCTCGGAAACAAAGCGAGGCAAAGAAAAAGAAACAGAGAGACGCTCAACCTCAACCTCTGCTGAAGATAACCAGACCACTCTCAAGTCTCCAGTACCTGTTGTCTTCCTAGCACCATCTACTTCAGGTGCTCCAATAATATCAGTCATAAATGCAACTCTAGAAACTATTGGGGCTCTGGAAGAAGATAAAGACGACGAGCAGCTAATAGGATACTCTACATCAGAAGATGCATTCTCATCACCTGAAAAACCAACATATGTGATGAGAGATGCTTTCGAATCAGAGTCTGAAAAAGTAGAATCAGAATCTGAATAAGAAGAAAAATCAGATTCAGGAGAAAAAGAAGTTGCTGGAGATCAAATTGAAGTAATTGATGTCGAAGAATACGTTTTCAAAAACGCTCAACCTCATCACACTTCAACAGCAACATAATTGAGGGAATCACCAGAGATAGATGGCTACATCTCTGAACCTGCAACAGAAGATCCTCCAGAGACAAAGGAACCAAAGACCATGGTTGTTGATGAACAGGCTCCTCCAGAGAATCCTGTTCAGAAGGAAAGCATAGGTTTACCAGCCAAAGTTTTTACTCAACCTCCAACATTCCTAGAATCCAATCCCGAAGCCTCCATAGAAGATCACTTCAGATACATCTACTGTGAGTTGAACTTGGCATACACTCTAGTCATTCCTCTGAATCCAGGGCTCAGAGAAAGCATGCCGGACTATGAGCGAAGATTTATCAGAGATAAAACCACACCAAGAGCACAGGTCCTCTCTGATGATCCAATCATCAAAGTCAACAAAATATCAGAGAAGACTTTTGCTTACAACAAGATAATCTATAGGCACTATGTGGTAACTCGCTCTGATCAGAAGATTTACGAGTTCAATGACAATGATCTCGTAAATTTAAATCCATATGATTTACCTCATTTATATGCCTATTGCTCTGCTAGATATGATCATGGAAAAAGAGAAATCAGAATGGGCATGGTTGAAGTCCGAAAGGCAATGGAGGCCTATGTCAAACACAGAGCAAAACGTGACTTCTAGATTGCTCTGAACCTGGGAGAAGAGAAGTTGGACGTAACTGAACCTGTGGAGTCAATTGAAAATCTTGACACTTAGAAGACTGGATCAATCATAGCAGAACCTTTGGGTTTCGTCTTCAGAGTAAACCAAACAAAGAAGATCTTTCTAGCTTCAGAAGTTTCAAAGTACTCTGATGAAACTCTGAGAGGAATACAGAAGATGATCCATGTGAAGGAAGAAAGGCACAAAGCAGATCTACTAGCGAAACTTGACTTAGAGATTGGGTCGATGATCAACTTCAGAGCTCTGATCATGAAGTTCCATGGAATCTGTTCTAGTGACAAATTTTAGTGTGTTTCCTTATTTTTGAGTATTACTTTCTCTGTAATGAATTTCCAAACTTATTAGTAATGTTTAAGAGAATGATTTTCTCCTCTATGCTTTCTAGTTTAAGTTTTCTGTTCTCTACAACTCTTGCATTTTCTATTTTCAACACTTAGGGGGAGATTGTTAGCTCCAGATCTTCATTTGTTTTAAAGTGTTGAAAATATCTTAGTCCTACTTCAGAGCACTTCCAGAGACAAACTTCAGAGAACAAAGATTTCAGAGGACGAAGACTTCAGAGGATATACCTGCCTCTGAAGTACACATCAGAGGAACACTTTCAGCAAAAGACATTAGAGATGGCTTCATCAGAGGCTCTGAAGACTACATCAGAGCTCTGAAGACATTCTCTCTGAAGAAGGCGCTGAAGACATTTTCCTGAAGTATCAGAACAGATAATCAATCACTTAGTGATAAGATTTACTTTATAGAGTAGGTTACTGTTCAAGCATGTCTTGAGCTTACCTTTTGGGTAAGACACTGTTCAAAGCATGCTTCTATTTGTCAGAATAGTACACTGTTTACTTTATGGTCCTATAAATAGGACCATCACTCATTTGACAAAAGTGTGTTTTTTGATATTTTGTATTAGAAGAATCAACTGAATATATATTGAGAAGATCTTGTTCTTACTGCTTATCTTATTATATGAACTGTGATATTTGAATCTCTTTTGATATTAAAATATATTGCTTCCGCTGTTATTACTCTTGTTTTTTATATCATTATTATCGTAAGATTAAATCTGGGATCCAACACAAGGGACTTTTGCGCCATCTTCCCATAGCGCAAAGTTTCTTTTTGCGCCATCTGTTCGTTGCCCAAAACTCACTTTCGTGCCACTCGGGACCCGGGCGCCCAAGGCACCGGTCAAGACCCCGGTTTGCGCCATCTCCTCTTCGCGCAAACCTCAGATTCTCGCGACCCGCCTCTCACGCAAAACTCTTCTTGCGCCAACCTATTCTCGCGCAAAACCTTCCAGACTTGGCTAATTTCAGGATTTCGCGTCAACTCCTTTTCGCGCAAAGTTGTGTTTCGTGCCACTTGCTGTTAGCGCAAAACTTCATTTTGCGTCAGACTCCTTTAGCGCAAAACTTATTTTTGCGCCACAGCCCTTTGGCGCATTTCTGGCTTCTTGCTCTAGATTCTCATTTTTTTAATTATTAATCTGTATTTACTTGATTTTATCTGGACTAACGATGATTTTGAGTTTCTTATTGCATATCTTTCCATATCAGGATGACTTTCAGAGAAGCTCTCGCCATCGGAACTGACATGAAGCCACAAGTACTCTTCAAAGGAGAGTATGAGAAATGGAAAAATCAGTTTTTGGATTTCATTGAAAGTCATGAATTAGGGGATCATATTAGAATATCCCTAAGAGAAGGGAGTATGACAACTCCAAGGAGAGTTTTTACTGTTATAAAGAAGAATAGAGAAAGAGAAAAACAAGAACTTCCATTACCACTTGATATGTACTCACACGAGCAAAGAAAAAGACATCAAGCTTACTGTTTAGCCAGATCTTTTATATTGCAAGGAATTTCCGAGGAGATTTTAAAGGAGATTTCTATCAAGTTAGAATGGAAAAAGGCTACAGGAAAGCTGTTATGGGAACATATTGAGAAGGAAGAGACAACACACTTGTGCTTGATGGGTCATATGGAAGCTGAAGCTGATTCAGATGAAGAAGATAACGATGAGGTATGTGATTTAACCGAATCAGATTTCCTGAAACAAATGCATGCCATGATGACTAAACTCCAAGAATTAGAGTCTAAACTTAAGCGTGAAAAAGGTGTCATTAATGATAAAAATCAATCTATACATAAACTTAGCAACGATCTTGCTGATAAAAATGTACTGATTGAAACTTTGCACAAAAGCATTGACACCAGCGTGAAATAGAAGACTATAATTCATAAAGAGTTATCTGAAACTGTTTCAAAATATAGAGAGTGTGAGTTTAAGTCTAAAGAGTTTTCTAAAATGTATTCTTCGACTTCAAAAGAAAACAAATCGTTAATTGAAAAGGTGAATGCTTTGGAAGAGAAATTATATACTTTAGGTCAAACTGAACACACTATTCATTTGAACAAACCTAAAGAGAATACTGGTTGTTGGGGACTTGGTTACAAGAACCCACACCACCTCAAAAGGGGTATATCTGAAGTGCCTACTCTCTATGATTTTGGATTTATGAAACTGGCACCTCAATACCCTGAACTCAAAGTTTTCTGGATTAGTCTGTTTGAAGAGGATAAAGCCAAGGAATATGCCAAAAGAAAGAACACAACTAAAGTTCAACTCCCATTTCGATATGAGAAGTTGAATAATAGTTATTTTTCTTATAAATCAAAATCTCTTTCAAATGATTATTTTGATAATTATTTTGTAAAAGAAATGGAGGCTAAGCCCATCGAAGATAAGCTTTATGTTCCTCCTCTCGTTTTGGAAAGTAAAATTTCTGAACTCGAGAATACTCTCGCAGAAGAAAGGATTTCGATGGACTTAGAACAAACTATTTTTTCTACCGTGTTCAAATATACTGAGTTTTCTAAATTCACCAAGGCTTTAAAATCTGATGATAGGTTTGGTTCACTTGACAATGAGCTTGGTTTCTTAAACTCTGAAGTTGTTTTGGATGATAGTGTTGCTCAATTTGATTTTAATACCAAAATTCCTGATCATTCATCTTATGTTGTTAATTCTTTTGGGTTACCCAGTGTGTTTGAAAAAGGTGAAACATCAACGAAAGTTGATAAATCAGTTTTTGTGAAATCTAAGAATGTAAAAGGTAAGAAAAGGAAATCTAAGCATTCACAGAAACCGATCACCACTGGAAAGCCAAAGAAGAAGCATTCTTTTGATACTCATCATTCTAACTCTAAAGATTCAAATGTTTCAGATTTGAGAAAGAAAAAGCTTGGAGTTAAGTCAGCATGGATACCGAAATAGAAGATAGACGAGAATGCTAAATCATTTTCTAGTTTTGATTGTAATAAGAAGACTACTAGTAAAAATCATTTGATTGTGGATGTTGCTATTTCTGAAACTAAACTTGTTGATTCTCGCAAGAAATATTCCATACAATAATTATTCCAGTTATCTCGTTCTGCTAGAAAATTTTCAAATTATGATGGATATGATAATGCTTCTCGAAAATATTCTGATGTTTGGTTCGACACATATCAGGTTAACTCTTATTGTTCTAATTCATCATATGTTTTTCAAAAGAAAAGCGGGCCCAAATTTCAATGGGTACCAAAATCATGTGCTAACATTGTAGGTCCCATTTATAAGTGGGTACCTAAACCTCTTGTTTCCTGATTTCTCTTGTGCAGACCCGTCATATGTGGTACTTGGATAGCGGGTGTTCCAAGCATATGACCGGGCAGAAAAGTTTGTTGACTAACTATACAAAGAAATACTGCAGAACAGTTCGATTTGGTAACGATCAGTTTTCACCAATTATGGGGTATGGTGATGTGGTTCATGAAAATGTCACGATTAAGAAGGTGAGCTACGTAGAAGGATTAGGACACAACCTTTTTAGTATTGGGCAGTTCTGTGACAAAGACTTAGAGGTGAATTTGAAGGCCAAGAAGTGTTCGGTACGGACGGAGGATGGGAAAGAACTCTTGGTCGGCACTCGCAAGTCAAACCTCTACACCATTAACTTGTCAAAGGTTCAAACTGACAATCAAGTGTGTCTACTCTCAAAAGCCTCGATGCAACAAAGTTGGCTATGGCATCAACGGCTCTCTCACCTCAACTTTCAGTACATCAATAAACTGGTCAGTAGAAAGCTAGTGAAAGGACTTCCTGAGCTCAAGTACGAAAAAGAACACTTGTGTGCAACATGTGAAAAAGGGAAGATGAAGAGAGCTCCATACAAACCGAAGCCTGAACCTAGTACCAACTCTCCTTTGAAGTTGTTGCATATGGATCTCTGTGGTCCTATGCGAACGCAAAGCTTAGGCAGAAATAAATACGTGTTAGTTATTGTGGATGATTATTCGCGATACATGTGGGTCAAATTTCTACGGTCAAAAGATGAGACACCCGAAGTTCTCATTACATTTCTAAAGACGATCCAGGTGAATCTGCAGAAACCAGTCAAGCTGCTCCGAACTGACAACGACACAGAGTTTAAGAACAAAACAGTTGAAGAATATCTCGAATCGGTCGGGATAACACATCAATACTCTACCGCACGTACGCCTGAATAGAATGGAGTAGTCGAAAGGCGAAACCGTACGCTAGTCGAGGCCGCTCGAACTATGCTCAGTCAATCTGACTTACCTCTATTTCTGTGGGCTGAGTTTAAGAACAAAACAGTTGAAGACTATCTCGAATCGGTCGGGATAACACATCAATACTCTGCCGCACGTACGCCTGAACCGAATGGAGTAGTCGAAAGGCGAAACCGTACGCTAGTCGAGGCCGCTCGAACTATGCTCAGTCAATCTGATACCACTTGTTAGGTCCAAGATCAAGATTGAGTTGATTAAACAAACATAACAAGGATGATTGGAAGGGAATATGTAGTTTTATTCACAATAAGAAAAATACAAACTACAGAGAGCAAAGAACTCGTATGTCTACATTGTGAAAAATGAAAAGTTACAAACAACTAACTATCAGACTCCTATATATACCCTCACACCCTTGTACACATTTTAGCCCAAACCCAAATTACAAGGCCCAAATACTAAATACAAAAGATTACTTTACTAAACTTCTAAACATAACATTTATGTTCTAACATTCTCCCCCTAAGTTTTTTAAAGTAATCATCCTCTTTCAGCTTCAACTCCTAAATGTTAGAACATAAATGTTCTGATTAGAAGTTTAGTAAAGTAATTTTTTGTATTTTGTATTTGGGCCTTGTACTTTGGGTTTGGGCTAAAATGTGTACAAGGGTGTGAGGGTATATATAGGAGTATGATAGTTAGTTGTTTGTAACTTCTCATTTTTCACAATGTAGACATACGAGTTCTTTGCTCTCTGTAGTTTGTATTTTCTTATTGTGAATAAAACTACAGATTCCCTTCCAATCATCCTTGTTATGTTTGTTTAATCAATTCAATCTTGATCATGGACCTAACAAGTGGTATCAGAGCCTAACGAAGAATTTTTCTACGTACGATCGAGATCAAGTTGAGTGATGATGAACAGTTCACTGTCGACACCTTCATGTTCTGTGAAATTCGAATTTTATCGAATTTATATGGAATTGTTTGATCTTTGTTGCCAAATTGATTCAAAGGATAGTGTCGAATTATATTGGACCAATTACAAGCTGTAAATTCAGCTTATTTTGGTTAATTGGTCGATTTTGAGAAACTTTTGTTCAAAACTTATTCTTCATTGTGTTGAGATCGATTGGGCTACAGAGGTGTTTTTAGACATGATCATCAAGTACAATGTTGTTCCATTGTTAGTTTCGAACCTGCTCACAAATTGTCAGACTCAAATTCGAAGTTTTGAAGCTGAATTCAAAGAATTTTGAAAAATAAGTCGCAGATCCAAAGAATTCGCATGACTCGTGAAGAACTTGCATGAAAAAATTCGCATTGTGAATATGTTGAAGATTTCGCATGTTAATAATTCGCACGATGAAAAGCTTTGAAGATGAATTTTTTTAAGGACAAAATTCGCATGATAGTGATATGCTAAATGTGTAGAATTCGCATCGATACGAATTCCTGTGGCCAAAGAAAATTCTAAGTAAAGAATTCGTATGGAGTCTTATGCGAAAAGTCATAATTCGCTTATAGAACGATGCGAATTGCGAGGAATTCGCACACAAGCTTATGCGAGAAGCAAGAATTCGCACATAGGTATATGCGAAAAGTAGGAATTCGCATATAGGCCTATGCGAATTGTGAGGATTTCGGCTAAGCCTCATGGGAATTGTGCTTTAATGAACAGTGATCTGCGAATTGTGAAGGTTATGCGAAATGTTCTTATCTTTATGCGAAAAGTGACTATTCTGAACCCATTTTGCAACAAGTTTGCCCTGTTCCTGAGATTTTTCGCGTAATGCATATGTGACTTCATTCTTATCTTCCATTGGTCACATATTTTTAGCAACTGATCTAAATTTTCACGAGTGCTCATGCTTGTCAAGATTTTCAGATACTGGATGTGTGGATTTAGTCTCTTCTTGGATTGAATTAGCGGCTTGAGTATTTGCAATCATCAGTCTGGAGTGCTTCTTTGTTAGACCGTTGAGTGCTCTTAATCATTCTTCTGAACTGATCAATCAGGAGTATGAGCGACTGCAATAATTGTTCTGATGCTTTAGTTGTGATTTAGAATCCTGAGTGCTTATAATCATCCAGTCGATTCGTGAAGAAAGGAGGTCTGAGTTCGTTCGTTCAGTGTTCTGGAAAGCAGTTAGAAAATGAGCGTCTTTCATCAGTTGTTAAACAGTTTTTCGAATTTTCTTCTAACCCTTGCATTGTAGTGTTTGCTACCGGATGCTTCCTCCTGCAAGTTGATCAGAATAAGTTCTTAAGTTGAATTCTTATTCAACTCGTGGTTAAAAGACAGATAAGATGTTATATACTAAAGATGCACTTTGGTTGTCATTCCATAATTCACACATTTCATTCTTGTGGGCGTAACGAATGTGTTGGATTTACTAGAGATAAAAGTTGTCTTTATGTGCACTCAGTCGAGGTTATTGTCTACATCAGATCTGATATTAAAGTTGAAACTTCAACGATAAGAGCTATATTCAAGGGGGAGCTGAGGATGCTTTGAAGTTTATGCAATACTAAGTTTTATAAAGAAATCAAGGGGGAGAGGAGTTGATGCTGAAAGAGGATGATTACTTTACAAAACTTAAGGGGAGAATGTTAGAACATAAATGTTGTTTTTAGATGTTTAGTAAAGTAATTATTTGTATTGTATTTGGCCCTTGTACTTTGGGTTTGGGCTAAAATGTGTATGTAGATCCCAGTACAGTGCAATCAATAGTAAATATTCAATGTAGAATAATAATCAAGCCACAACTGCTAGTCATAAGATTAATATGAAATCAAAGGGTTTAGGTTTACAGAGAGAATATCTGATCAGAATATGTAAACCTATAGACTAGCAATCTAACAAATGACTTGTGTCTCCTGAAATATGAACTAGAAAAGCCTTTATATATTCAGGCTTACAAGACCTAATGGGCTTATGGGCTTGGGCCCATCTAATAAAACAACTATTAATTAAATACATTTCGAACCCTTATAAATACTTTATTCCACTTTCAACACACAGGACTTTCAGTCCTAACAATCTCCCCCTAAAGTTGAATAAAGCATTTAACAACTTGAAAAACTTTAGGCCTTGATCTTCTTTCCCTCTTGAATCTTTGAAGAACTTTGGTGTTGCTTGACTTCATGTCTTTCAACGCTCCCCCTTGAATACAGCTCTTGGTATTCATAGTATCAACTTTGTAACCAGATTCAATGTACAATAGCCTCGACTGAACGCACTATCACGCAGCTTTTAACTGTAGAAACTCAATCACATCGGATCAGCACACAAGCAAGATAATGTGAGAGTTACGTGACTTTCCACGGTGCATCTTCAGTTTAAAACAAAGAATCTGTCTTTGAACTACGAGTTGAATAGACTTTCAGCTTAAGAACTTGTTTCAATCAGCGCATAGGAGGAATGATAAACAAGCTTGTAGCAAACACCACATGATACAGAAAAGAAGAAATAATACAACTTTGAAAAATGAAACATCATCTTCATCTCTTTGATCTCTAGACTGTCTTCAGAAATAACTTTCTTTCTTTAAAACTTTGAAATTGAACTTTGTAAGATTTATCCCCCTTTTTGAGGATTGTGAGCATCATGATCATCAAAACTTCTTCAATTTCAGCACTTTCTTTGATCTCCCCTTTTATGATAATTTGAATTTCTCCCACCTGTGATCTGAGTATCCGATAATTCATGAAATGTATATATCCGGATCTTTTCAAATTCAGACATAATGAACAAGGTAACCCTGATTCAACAGATGAAACAGTTAGAATGCCTGTAAGTAGCACTGAGCCACTTTGTACAACAGATGTACATTGGAAAGGAGCTTTTGTGATGTTTACTCCCGTAGGGCTTCCATTCAATCATCGAAAAACCACAAGGGAATTTTCTATGAATGTTATGACAAGAAAACTCATTCCTTGTGTGCTCGTGCAAGTGTATGAATGATTGAAGCTACTTAGCTTGATCAGGCTCAAATTGTGTAAACTGTTGAGACAACAACAGATATTACACGGACTCAATGTGCATGAAAGAGGTGCGAAGGTGGGGCAACTTTCCTTCTTTTTCAATATCTGAATCTTCCGAGTGAAGACTAGATAGCAGATATGCTGCGTCCCCAAAGAAAATGAAACATTTCTTTGTTAAGAAAGAAACGAGTGGTTGGTGGGGTAAAACAAGAGTTGGCATGGGCTAGGTGCCTTTGCAATGATGGTCACCAAAGAATGTGAACCAATCAGAATATGTGGCTGCCTGGCTCAGAAAGTGGTTGGTGCAGAGTTCTGATATTCTTTTAACTCTGTTCTCACACCCTCTTTCTTTTTAACATTAAAGCTCACTTCTAACCAAACTCTCTTTTTCATTTTTTCGCTCAACACAATGAGAAAAACTCAACCGGATGAGTTATCTCCCCCACTCTTTGATTTAAGATCCCTCACCCCTCAATCACTCAAGGATAGCTTCCGGGGTAGGAAACACTGGTTAACGTGAATCCATGGAAGTTCTGTTTAAGTTCTCACACAAATCCCATGTAAGTCCTAAAATGAATGGTTGCTCAACAGTTTAACTTGTACAATTAAGCACAAAATGTATGATAACATTGTCAAAATGTATGCTCATGAGATTTGAGCAATTGAACTTTGAAGATTTCTCAAAAACAAAGATATTGAATGAATGAAATGAAATCAAGAGAATTGTTTTAAGAATCTGACAATGTATCAATCAGATAAAATAAAATGGTTAGGGTACCAAAGAATTGGATATTTTGTTTATATGAACGAATATAAACAATTTTGGATTGAAAGCACAAGAATAGAAATTATGATTGATGCTCAACAACATTGAATTTGAAACGGGGGTATTACCATCGAAAAATTGTTTCGATATGAGACATGTTAATAACAAATTCAAATGAAGGACTGAACCGGTGTGTATGAATACTTGACAGTATAAGGATAAGATAATACGCAAGTATTGATCTTTAGAAACACACAGTCAGTTAAACATTAATGCGCAAAAATTGAAAAACATTTAAATTCACACTTCTAGATTCATGAAACCTTTTGAAAATCAGAAGTGGTTTGAACATTTCAGAAACTGTTTTTCATGCTGGAAAGTTGTTCGTCTTCCAAACAGTCAGAGATCTAGAGTTAGAAGATACTTACTTTTAAGCTCCCCCTCAAATCATGATAGAATGATATAGACCAGATAAGCTCCCCCTGGATATTTGCAAAATATCCAAGTATGAACATTGTAGAACGGGTCCTGATCTGTCATGTGATCAGAAACCATACTCCGTTGAAGTACGGGTTCTAAGCTGATTTACTTAGAAGCCTTCTTCTTCTACTACCCCTTAACAGTTGGTGCCTGCAACAAAGAATCAGTTTTCGGCTTTGGTACCCACTGGTATTTGGGTCCATGAATGTTAGTTGCAGTTCTTGTGGGGGATATAGAATAAGAACCATACCAGAAATGATCACTGGTTTTGTGAATGTGATCATGTGAACAACAATAAGAACAGTGTTATTTCTTACCTGATAACCTGATTAATTGATCACTCGTATAGATATGATCAAGTTTCCCTTTACGCACATTGTTCCTTTTGGCATTAAACGCATGTACACATGATTCTTTTTTACTTCAGCTCATCTTCAACTGGTTTCTTCTTCCAGACCAGTTCCTCTTCTTTGTATCTTTGTCTTCGTTGATGTGTACCTGAACCATCTATATTGCTATCATAGAAAAGGTTAGTTTTACGAATACGATCAAACGATTTAACTAACCTTTGTGAAGAGACCGATTTATAATTTGAACTTGATGCAGTCTGTTCAAGCACTTTAATCGTCGAAGCAAAGTTGTCTCTTTGTTTAACAAGCAGATCAATCTTCTTCGTGAACTCAGACTTCGTTTTCTACTCTTTCAGCACACTTTCAGATAGTTCAGATAACTTCTTAGTAAGCTTTTTGATCTCAGCCTCAAACTTACTTCTCTCTTCTTCAAATCCCTTCTCAACATTGTTTCTTTGGCCGGATATTTCTTTGAAGACGCTAACATTCTTTTGTTCAATAGCCTTCTTTTCTGTTGCAAACTTCTCTCTTTCAAGAATGATTACTTTCTAAAAATCAGAAACTTGCTGAGAAAGTTTTATGCATTTCAGCTCAACTTCTTTCTTCTCATCAACACATTTTCTGGAAAAATCTGAGAACTCATTTGCAAAAGATTTCTCTTTATTCTCAAAATCGGATTTGTCTTTTGCAATCTTTTTCTCCAAATCAGAGATCTTTCCTTTTAGCTCAGAGTTCTCAGATTCCAGTCTCAGTAATTTCTCATCATTCAGCCCAGAAGTCTTTGTTAGAAGATCTTCATTAAGTGTCTTTAATGCACTTACTTCCTCTTTCAGTGTGTTGTTCTCATCAGCATATTGGTTTGCCCTCTTTAAGTAAAAAGTTAAAGATGATTGGAGATTTGTGTTCTCCACTTTGAGGCCTTGAACTTCAGAAAAATATACCATTTCGACTTATCTAATTCAAGCTTTTGAAAAACTTGACAATAGATGAAATTTGAAAGTGCAGGGACCAAAAGTGACAAAGTGTGAAACTTGAAAGTTTAGGGTCACTAATGACAAACTGAAACCTTGAAGTACGGGGGCTAATGGAAATGCACTGCAAAATGATCGTGAGACAAAAAATTAGACCTTTTTTTTCCTTTATTTTTTTTAACAAACCCGGTCGAGCAGGGTACCGGTCAAGCAAAGGACCGATATAGACAAAGTACCGGTCAAGAAAAGGACCGGAATAGACAAAATATCGGTCGAAGCAATGCAGGTCGAATCAAAAGACCGATAAGGACAAAGTATCGGTTAAAGCCAAAGACCGGTAACAACAATGTCTCGGTCGAACCAAAGGACCGATAAGGGCAATATACCGGTCGAAACAATCGGTCGAAACAAAGACCGGTAAGCAGGGTACCGATCGAAGCAGGTCTAATCAAACGACCGGAAAATACAAAGTGTCGGTTAAATCCAAAGACCGGTAATGCAGGGTATCGGTCGAAGGTATGAGTCGGTCGAGCAAACAACCGATAATGTCAAGGTACCGGTCGAATAAACGACCGATAATGACAATGCACCGGTCGAACCAAAGGACCGGTAGAGACTATGTCCCGGTCAAACAACCTATCGGTCGAACCTGATTAATAACAACTTAAGAGATAGACCGATAAAATCAAACACCGATAAACAGATAAATTCCAAACCGATAAGCGATATGATTAAAGACCGATAAACACGATGAACAAACCGATGAACTCGATGATTTCTGGAACTTGATCGTGATCAAACCCAGAAATCGAGTTCAATGAAAAATAAGAAAACAAATATGCAGATTGACAAAAGACCGATAAACAAATAATTAACCCAGATTGACAGAAATCAAACAGATCGATAAAACTCAGAAACATATAATCACTTAAAACAGATAAAAGCGATTAACACATATATTTGATTATAGGGTTTTAGACAAACCTTTTTCTGGATCAAACCTTTAGTCACAGTGGCTCTGATACCAATTGTAAATCCCAGTACAGTGCAATCAATAGTAAATATTCAATGTAGAACAATAACCAAGCCACAACTGCTAGTCATAAGATTAATATGAAATCAAAGGGTTTAGGTTTACAGAGAGAATATCTGATCAGAATATGTAAACCTATAGACTAGCAATCTAACAAATGACTTGTGTCTCCTGAAATATGAACTAGAGAAGCCTTTATATATTCAGGCTTACAAGACCTAATGGGCTTATGGGCTTGGGCCCATCTAATAAAACAACTATTAATTAAATACATTTCGAACCCTAATAAATACTTTATTCCACTTTCAACACACAGGACTTCCAGTCCTAATAGTGTACAAGGGTGTGAGGGTATATATAGGAGTCCGATAGTTAGTTGTTTGTAACTTTTCATTTTTCACAATGTAGACATACGAGTTCTTTGCTCTCTGTAGTTTGTATTTTTCTTATTGTGAATAAAACTACAGATTCCCTTCCAATCATCCTTGTTATGTTTGTTTAATCAATTCAATCTTGATCATGGACCTAACAAGTGGTATCAGAGCCTACCCATAATCATTCAGACGGATTAATTCACTTGTTTTTGGATCGATTTTTCAAGAATACGCAGAACGTTTCTGAGTTTTTACTGTTTGATCAAATTCACATTTGATAGTTGATTTTTGGATTTAAAAATTCTTCCATAGTGATTGTTTGTTGATATAGAATATTTCTTGTTCACATTGATTCACGAATTTAACACAAAATCGAAGTGAATTTTGAATTTTTTTGAAGTTTTTCAAGAAAAAAATCGAACACTGTATTTTAGTTGATTGCACTGTAATTTTGATGTTTTTAGTCATGTTTGTTAATTAAAAAAGTGATTAGTTTCATATATTGATCATGGACCTAACAAGTGGTATCAGATCCTACCCAGAATCATTCAGACGGATTAATTCACTTGTTTTTTGATCGATTTTTCTTGATTTTTCAAGAACACGCAGAACGTTTCTGAGTTTTTACTGTTTGATCGAATTCACATTTCATAGTTGGTTTTTGGATTTAAAAATGGTTCCATAGTGATCGTTTGTTGATATAGAATCTTTCTTGTTCACATTGATTCATGAATTTATCAAAAAATTGAAGTGAATTTTGAATTTTTTTGAAGTTTTTCAAGAAAAAAATCGAACACTGTATTTTAGTTGATTGCACTGTAATTTTGATGTTTTTAGTCATGTTTGTTGATTAGAAAAGTGATTAGTTTCATATATTGATCATTTTGGTGTTCATCAATACACATGTTTGATTCGCGCATAGATTGCTTTGCGTGAAGTCAAAACGCGCAGACTATACTTTGCGGGTTTCATGTTTGATCGATCTGGTGTTCATCAGGGAAGAACGCGCTAGATCTATACTTCACGCAAGGAAAGAACACGCAAGACATTAATCACGCAAGTCCTGAAGAACACGCACAAGGAAGAGTATGGGTGTTTTTATTGTTTTTGTGAGTTTATGTTTGATTCGCGCATAAATTGTTTTACGTGAAGTCAAAACGCGCAGACTATACTTTGCGGGTTTCTAGTATGATCTGCGAGTTGTTAGTTCTGCGAGTTCTTGTTCAACGAGAAGTTTGATCTGCGAGTTTACATTTTGCGAGTTCTAAGTTTTTCGAAATTTGTCTAAGTATGGAACACGCAAAGTGCCTTGCGAGTTTTTATTGATCTGCGAGTTTGCATTTGTTTGCGAGAACCTGAATTGATAAAAAGTTTCTAAGTACAAAGCACGCACGTGGTGGTTTGCGAGAACACAAAACGCGCACATCGAAGTATGCGAGAATTGTAAACGCGCACGTAGTTGTCTGCGAGAACTAGCTACGCGTACAAGCCTGTTTGCGTGAAGTGCAGTGAATAGTGCTTTGCGAGTTTGTGTGGTCTGCGTGTTTCTGTGCTCTGCGAGTTTTGGAGTTAGAAAATTTTTCTGATCTGTTTCAAGTGTTGATCCAAGTTTGACTCTTCCAATCAACTTTTTCTGAATTTTTTGGGGCGATCATTACATTCAAGCCTATTATCAGTACTCTTTCTCAATTTGCAAAGATGTCTCGTCATCTTCTCAGAATGGGTTCTAAGTCAAAGCCTCCGGTTCTGCAAGAGGACGAATATCCTCAATGGCGGAAGAGAATGATTAATTTCTTAAATAATCAAGACAAGAAATTAATGAATTCTATCATTGATGGACCTCACTTCCCACATGTCATAGTTGCCAGGATTCCTGCAAAATATACAAATCCTGAGATCCCTGAGAGGAACATAGCTAGAGACCCAATCCAGTATAGCGAACAAGACAGAGAATTGTAACCCTATCACTTGTGACATCAATACACATGTGATTTCCCAATTATTCTCATTGTTCTTGATTGTTTTGTTATTGTGATTTGATTGGACATTATCATTTGGTATCAGAGCAAACAAGAAGTAGCAGATTCGGATTACATTTGATATTTTTTTTTGAAATTTTTTTGGCGGACTGAAAATCACTGTTTGATCTTAGTTTTTCATGTTTTTGCACAATTAAATCAAGAAATTGATTTGATTGTGTACGTTTTATCCATAGGATCAATTTTCATTCATATCACATAGGCTAATTTCGATTTTAGATTGATCAATTTGATCAAAATGTTAGTTTCGTGAAAAATAGAAAGTCGTACACTGTATTTCGAATCAATCACTGTAATTGTCGATTTCTTTTGAAATTTCAGTATTGTAATTTTGTTTCGTTTTGATTCGTGGACGTATTGTGTCATTTTAAGAATCAGAAATCAAGTTTTACTTGATTTTTGATCGAACAGGTGAAGAACACGCACGGAAAACCCAAGAACGCGCAAGATCTGTGAAACGCGCAAGTTCATCGTAAGAACGCGCACGTTCTTCTCCAGAACGCGCAAGTTGAAGAATTCAATCTCAAACGCGCAAGGCGTTATTAGCGAGTTCTTAGAACACGCAAGTCAAAGTCTGCGTGTTTAACTTTTTGTTCTGCGAGTTTCCGCGAAGATATCATCTGCGAGTTTGCTAAAACGCGCATGTAAGCCTCAGCGAGTTCCAGAAACGCGCACGGTAAATTATGGGAGTTCTTCAGGAATAGTGTTTTGCGCTTTTCGGCGGTCTGCGTGTTTCAAGCATTTCAGCGGTCTGCGAGTTTGTCCGAAATAGTATTTTGCGAGTTCCTTCGATCTGTGAGTTTCTAGCTATTCAGTAGTCTGCGAGTTTTGTCACTTCGTCAATTTTTGCTAGCTGTTTAAAATTTGATCAGTTTTGGATCTTACACACCGAGTGTAATCTGCACTTCTTGAATGATTAGTTCAAATCACATTCCTGTTACAATCATGTCTAGAGATCTACTCAACATGGGTTCGAAGTCCAAACCTCCAGTTCTTTAAGCATATGAATACCCGCAGTGGAGGAAAAGGATGATTAATTTTCTTAATAATAAAGATAAGAAATTTATGGATTCAATTCTTAATGGTCCTCATTTCCCGCATGTTACTGTAGCCAGGATTCCAGCAACCGAAACAAATCCTGAGATTCCTGAGCGTATAGTAGCAAAAGATCCTATTCAATTCACTGGATATGACAGAGAATTGGTTGAAAGAGATGTTACTGCTTTGACTTTTCTCATCATGGCCATTCCAAACGATATCTTCAACCGTGTTGATAGTCGAGAATCTGTGAAAGATAGATAGGATGAGCTAGAGAAACAGTTCATGGGATCAGCAAAGTCAATCAAGACAATACGGAATCAAAGCATCAACGCATACGAAGGATTCAAAGCTAAAGAAGGGGAATCTCTCAGGGAAGCATATGATCGTTACAACATCATCCTCAATGATCTGCGAAGGAACGGGGTTCAGAAATCAGAATCTGAAATAAACTTCAAGTTTATCAAGAATCTTTAGCCAGAGTGGGATGTCTACACAATACAAATGCAAATTAATAAAGACATGGATGAAGAAAAGCTGAATGATCTGTTCTGTGCTCTAAACCAACATGAGGACAAGGTAAAAGACCAGGGTGCTGTGAACAAAGAGTTGTTACAGTTAAAGAACAAACAAAAGAAGGTAGAAGACTCTTTAGCTTTGATAGCTCAGGGCAAGGGAAAGACAGTTAAGTCAAGTTCTGATTCGGGAAAGAGTATGAAGAAGAAAGCCCTGATCACCAGCATGATTAACAGTTCAGACAGTTCAGAGGATGATACCCCAGATGATTCTGATGATGATGAGTTGACGAAATTTGCAGAAAAGCTTGCACTTCTGACTTCGAGCTTGCATAAAAGGTTTGGTCGGAAAAAGTTTTATAACAAGCCGAAGCACGATTCTTACAAGTACAGCAAGCATAAAGGCAGATATGAAGAAAGGAAAGAGAAAGAGAAGAAAGAGGAGAGAAAAGAATAAAAGAAAGAGGAAAAAGATAAATTTGACAAATGTTTTAACTGTGGAAAGCCTGGTCACTTCATCAAGGACTTCCCAGAAAAGTGTGTCAAGAATTACGAGTATTACAAGAAGAAAGATCAATTGGCGAAAGCAATGGAAAAGGGCACGACTTTAAAGGCAGAAGATGAGATATGGTTTGACTACTCTGAAGATGAAGAGACTGAGGTTGCTAAAGTGAATCTGAATCAAGTCCATTACAACTTAATGTCACATCTGAATGATGAGTCAGATTCTGAGGTAAATTCCACTTCTAATAATTCTGAATATCTTGATGATAATGATGAAGTGATGAACTTGATGTCCCAGCTCAATCTGATGAACTCTGAGTTTTTGAAATTAAAAGAAAATTTCAAACAACAAAAGAGTACAATACAAGGACATCAAGATCAGGCTTACATATATAAAACCTTGGCTGAGGAAAAAGAAGAAGAGAAAAATGTTCTGAAATTCGATACAACTAATCTTCAAACAATAATTTCTGAACAACAAAAAGAGATCATGACTTTAAAAGATAAGAATCTTGATCTAACACTTCAGTATGACATTGTTTTGAAAGATAGGACGGAAGCTTACACGAAGATCAAGGAATTGGAAGATCTGAATTTTAAAAGAGGCCAAACGGAACAGACTCTTAAGATTTTAACCAACAATTAGAAAGACATTCATTTCTATAAAGCAAAACCAGGTCTTGGTATTTCGGATGTGGATGTGTTGAAAAAGGCACCCGAAAATCTTTTTAACTTTAAAAAGTCGGGTAATGAACCTATTGTTTTAATTCCACACATTCTAGAGACATTTGTAAAACCTGAGACTCCTGAGTCTGAATCTACTAAGATAGAAAAGGAAGAGACAGTAGAAGAAAAGACATAAATTGAAACTGAATCAGAAACTCAGTATTTTAAATATGTTAAATTTTCATATGATGAACTGAATTCTTCTTACGAAAGTAACGAGGATTCATTTGTAGAATATGAAAATATTTTTAAAGAAAAACCTGAGTCTTCTAGATCTAGTTCTAATTCTGACAGTACTGAAACTGTTTTGACCTGCTCAATCTTAGAAGATAAAAATGAAGAGATCATTTCTGATAAGTCTGATTCCGTTTATACTTCAAAAATTTCTGATCTTGAATATCAACAAGCCTTGGATAAAATTGAAGATTTACAGAGGCAAATCTCCCATCTTAACAACATGATTGTTGAATTGGAAGATGCAAATGAGAATTTTGGGATGGAACTAGACTCAAGCTTTAACCAAAACGAATCTTCGCAAAAAGAAATTAGAAGTCTATAATCTATAATTTTCAAATTATCAAAAGGAAAAAAAGTTCTTGTTGATAAAGATATTCCAATTTCTGTGGTTAAATGTGAGTCTTCATCTGAGTCTGGAAAAGCAAAAGTAAAAGGTGAATGTTCTTATTCTTTATCATCTGTTAATATTTCTAAATTTGTTTCTATTTCAGATGAAAATGTGAAGAAAGATTGTTTGAAGCAAAAGAAGACTGCAGTGGAAAAGACTGTGAATGAAATAGATAAATGTCAATGTAAAAGAGTAGATGATGCTTGTACTTCTGTCAAACAACAAAGTTTCAATAAAACAAATATTTTTTCCCGAAAAGAGTTGTTGACGCAAGCTACTACTACATTACAATGTTCATATTGTCTTAGTAGTTCATTCTCTTGGAAACAAAAGTCTTCAAAGAAAAATAAACATGTCCAATTTAAGAACATAAACTCTCTTAATCATTACAAAGTCAACAATGCTGAGATGTATTCCTTAAAGAAGAAAAATGATGTCTTTCATGTTAATAAACTTGCTGATGTGAAGTTTGTGTGGAAGTGGATTCCGAAAGCTGAACTTAACACACAAACTCCACCAAAAGGACCAAGATTTGAATGGCGCATTAAAGGGTCATCAGCAAATTTAAATTCTGTTAAGAGTACTAACAAGAAAGGACTCATATTCATATGGGTACCTAAAGTTAAGTGATTATTGATTTCAGGCGTGTCATGTGTGGATCATTGATTCTGGAGCTTCAAGACACATGACAGTGCATAAACACCTGCTGTTCGACTACGTAGATCATTACGCAGGTACAGTAAATTTTGGGAATGAGATGAAAGGTTATGTCAGAGGTTACGAGACTATAAACAACAGTATGATCACAATATCAAAGGTTCTGTATGTGGAAGGCTTGGCTTACAATTTGTTCTCCATAAGCCAATTTGCAGAAAAGAAATGCAAGATAGAATTTGATGCTGATTTTTGCTACATTAAGGATCAGAGTGGAGCATAACTTATTAAAGTCGGTAGAATGGGATTGTTATACGGTGTTCACTTTCCAACACTGAAAGCTTCAAGGCCAGTATGTCTAATTTCTAAGACATCAACAAAATAAATTTGGTTGGGGCATCGGAGACTGTCTCATCAACATTTCCGTGATTTGAACAAGCCGAGGACACAACAGTTAGTGACTGGACTTCCTGAATTGAAGATTGAACAAGACTCACTTTGTTCAGCTTGTGTAAAAGGAAAGATGAAGAGAAGTTCACACAAATTAAAGATGTTATCCAACTGTAACAAGTGTCTGGAGCTAATTCACATGGACTTGTGTGGACCGATGAGGACTCAATCCATCAACGGAAAGAAATACATATTAGTGATGGTGGATGAATACTCTTGGTATACCTGGCTAGAATTTCTATGACAGAAATCTGAGGCTCCTGATCTAATCATCAAGTTCATCAAGAAGATTCAAGTTCTGCTGCAAAGCCCTATAAAGCAACTGAGGAGTGATAATGGAACATAATTCAAGAATGCTACTTTGCAAACATTTCTAGAATCTGTTGGCATATCACATAATTTTTCTGTTGTAATGACACCTCAACAAAATGGGGTCGTTGAACGCAAGAATAGAACTTTGGTAGAGGTTGCATGGACAATGTTGGCATATTCAGAGCTACCAATGTTTCTATGGGCTGAGGCTGTAGCAACTGCATGCTTCACACAAAACAGGACTATTATTAATAAACGTTTTAATAAGACTTCTTCTGAATTGATTAATAGTCGTAAGCCTACTGTTAAATTCTTTCGTGTGTTTGGATGCAGGTGCTATGTTCTTAACGATCGAGAGAACTTATCCAAGTTTCAACCAAAACCCGATGAGGGGATATTCATTGGGTATTGTCTCCAGTCCAAAGCATACAGAGTCTACAATACTCGTACAAAGACGGTGATCGAAAGTGTAAACGTGACCTTTGATGAGAGCAAGACAAGGACTTCTGAACAAAGCAGTTCAGAACTCAGTTCTAAAGAAAAAGACAAAGCTTCTACTTCATCAAGAGTAGAACCTAATCAACAACAGACTAAGAAATATGACTCTTACACTGATTATGATCTTGATCTATTATTTCTTGATGCTTTTAATGATTTATCTGATGAAGATAATAGACAAGAAAATTTAGGAAATACTAATTCACACTCTACCAGTGCAGATATATCTGGTCCAACTCAAGAAGTTGGTGAAGATTCTACAAGCATAATGCAAGAGGTCTCTGAACAAGTTGTTCCAGAAAACACAACAGAAATGATCTCATCACAATTTGAAGTGGGATCAACATTAGCAACATCTGAACAACAACTTCAGACAAAATCCACATCTGCAGAAGCTGAACCTTCTTCTAGTGCACAAAGTCCAACTGCATGTGAATCTAAACAACCTGCAGTACTTGATGAGTTTGACATGACAAATAATCAAATTGAACGAGATGTATTTCCAAGTACACATAAGTGGACAAAAAGTCATCCCCTGGAAAATATTATCGGAGATCTGAATGCTAAAGTATCCACCAGATCTGCAACTGCTTCTGCATCAGCCAATTTCTATATGTTCTCAACTTTCCTCAGCAGTATGGAACCTAAAAAGCCGTCTGAAGCTCTCACGGATCCTGATTGGATAAATGCGATGCAATACGAGCTAAATGAGTTTAAAAGAAATGAGGTGTGGAGACTTGTACCAAGACCCAAAGATAAGACCATTGTTGGAACAAAATGGGTATTTCGGAACAAGAAAGACGAGGCTGGTATTATTGTAAGGAACAAAGAACGGCTTGTAGCGAAAGGTTATAATCAACAAGAAGGGAACGATTATGATGAAACCTACGCTCCCGTGGCAAGGTTCGAGGCAATACGGATGTTTCTTGCGTACGCAGCACACAAAAACATCAAAGTATATCAGCTGGATGTCAAATCGGCTTTCCTGAATGGTATATTACATGAAGAGGTGTACGTGAGTCAACCCGAAGGATTTGTTGATCCGAAATTTCCAGACCATGTATAGGTGCTAGGTAAAGCTTTGTATGGACTCAAGCAAGCACCGCGTGCATGGTATGAAACTCTTTCAATTTACCTTACCAAGTCAGGTTTCCGAAAAGGTACAATCGATACAACTCTTTTTCTTAAAAAGAAAGGTGAGAATTTGATGCTAGTACAGATTTATGTAGACGATATTATTTTCGGTTCTACAAATAATGAACTTTGTGATGAATTTCAAAACATCATGAAGAAAATATTTCAAATGTCAATGATAGGTGAATTAAATTTCTTTCTTGGCTTACAAGTTAAACAAACCCCGCAAGGGATTTTTATAAATCAAGCCAAGTATATTAGAGACATGTTAAAGAAATTTGACATGACCTCTTGTACACCCATGAAGACTCCCATGCAAAATGGAAGCCTGTTGGACGCTGATATTTCTGGTAAATCAGTGGATCAACGGACATACAGAAGCATGATTGGATCTCTTCTTTACTTGACATCTAGTAGACCGGACATAATTTTTGCTACAAGTTTCTGTGCCCGGTATCAAGCCAATCCTAAGGAGTCCCATCTTGCTGCAATCAAGAGAATCTTCAGATACCTCAAAGGCTCACCCAATCTGGGCCTTTGGTATCCGAAGGATTCTGGTTTTAAACTAATGGCCTATACAGACGCAGATCATGCAGGCAATAAATTAGATCGGAAGAGTACCTCAGGAGTGTGCCAGTATTTAGGAGATAAGCTAGTAAGTTGGTCATCTAAGAAGCAGAACTGTGTTTCAACTTCTACAGCTGAAGCATAATATGTTGCAGCTGCTAGTTGTTGTTCACAAGTTCTGTGGATGATGACACAACTAAAGGACTATGGTTACATATTCAGCAAAGTGCCTATCTACTGTGACTCCAAGAGTGCCATTGCCATAACTTCTAATCCGGTACAACATTCAAAGACTAAGCACATCGACATCAGGTATCATTTTATAAAGGATCATGTTGAGAAAGGTTATATTGAAATGCACTTTGTGTCTACTGATTTGAGGTTGCTGATCTTTTTACAAAACCTCTTGATGAAAAGAGATTTACATTTTTAGTCAGCAAACTTGGAATGGTAAACCTTGATGCATAACAATATTTCATTTATATACCTGTTGTTGAGGGGGAGCTAGATCTGTAATTTTATATGCTTAAATGTCTTGGTTAATATGTTCTTTTAAAAGTTTGATACCATTAACAATTGTGGACTCATGTTCAATGAGGACCAAAGACTTATCTTGTTTTGCAGTTTTCTCAAAGTATTGGACTATGACTTCTGATCACATCAGATCAGGACTCATACTTCATGATTTGTCCTTAATAGCAAAAATCAAGGGGGAGAAATTAAGATATGGGCATATTTCAAGGGGGAACTTAATGCAGAAGTTTGTAAGTGTGTATGTATATTTTAAGTGATCTGAAAGTTTTTCCTGAGAAAGATGTTGGTTTTGTGCTAAAAAGTCAATTTTGGAAAGTTGCTATTTTGGGAAAGTCAAAGGTTTCATTTTGAGAAAGATTTTATTTTTTGGAAACTTTTCTCAAAAATTTTCTAAGTATGGAAACGCACAAAGCACTATGCTTATGCTAAAACGCGTAGGATATAGTCTGCAAGTTCACCAAATGTGCAAGGCATTACTTGCGAGTTTGGCAAAAGCGCAAGACGTTACTTGCGAGTTTGGTGAATGCGCAAGACGAAGCTTGCGAGTTTGAGCGAATGCGCAAGGTGAAGCTAGCGAGTTTGAGCGAACGCGCTAGATGAGGCATGCGAGTTTCATAAACGCATAAGACATGACTTGCGAGTTTGGGCAAGTATTTTCCTTTAGCTTGCGAGTTTCATATTTTCTACTCCTTTGGATTGCGTGTTTCACAATTTTTCACTTAAATTGTTTCTTAAGTGAAAAACACACACCTATTTGTCAATTTTTGAGACAAATACCTTGTTTCCTTGATATGAGAGAAGAAAAAAACTCCATTCGTGCGTTGTTTGCGAGTTTGTGTGCTATGAACAGGGACTTGCGAGTTCTTTGACTAGCGAGTTATGTGACTAGCGCGTTTTGTCGAGGATAAATGTGTTCCATCACTTCATTTCTCTCATTATCAACTACCGCCTTCCAGCACTTAGCGATTTTTGCTCTCGATTTCATTTGCGACTTTTGAATCTCCAGTTCATCTTTCTCGAAGATTTCAGTGTAGGTTATCATTTTCATGTTTGTTTGATTGTTTGTTCTTATTTTCAGTATCGATTCTAGGGTTTTACTTCAGTTTGTCGATTAAGTTTTCTTGATTGTTCATCTTCTTGGTTCTTTGTTTTTCTGAAGTGACAGACACTAACATTTTTGGGTTTATTCTTTCAAACTAATGATTTGTATTTACAAATCATACTTGATATAATCTGGGTTTGTTCGATATATATTGATTTTTGCAGG
The DNA here is from genome assembly GCA_954870635.1 of Arctium minus. NCBI lineage: Eukaryota > Viridiplantae > Streptophyta > Magnoliopsida > Asterales > Asteraceae > Arctium > Arctium minus. The sequence continues at coordinate 9,752,602 of OX941093.1, read as the reverse complement.
TTTCCTTAACTTTTGGACTTCTGAACTGTTGGATATATGAACTTAACTGAAATCGAACTATTGTTCAGAACTGGACTTGAATCTTCATTTCCTGGCTGAAAGATTCGTGCTTTTGAACTAAAATTATAAGTTCTTGGATTAAAATTTCAAAAGTTTGGAATTTTGAACAAGAACTGGATGAACAAGACAAGAACTGAATGAACTCATGAACTTTATTCCAACAATTATTAAATTTTTGAATAATCATAAGTCAGTTTCATGGAATGAAAAGTGAAATATTTGAATTTCAAAATTTTCAAAAGAATTGTGTTCTGAAAAGTTTGCATTATCAATTTTTTTTTAAAAATTCTTGGCATTCAAAGTTCAAAACCAAGAAGTGAGAATTCTAGTTAAAGTTCAATATTTTTGAAAGTTTAAAAAGTCTAAGAATTATGGGTAACCTATGCAGAATTAGTAATATAACTAATTCCCCGATTTCAAATATTATTTTGAAATACAACATTACTTTGACAGAATAAATTAAAAGTGATTAAGTGTTGTTGTCAATCTTGTGTCTTGTGTGTTGTTGTGAAGTTCTGTTCATCTGAAGTTGCAATTTGCTTATTGCAACTTACTGTGCTTTCAATTGCAATATCTTAAAGTACATTGTTCTGTACTTCAAAATTGGTTTTCTGAAAACAAGTTTTTGGATTTATACTGACATATTGGATTTTATCCAATACACTTTATATTTTTCAGGAAATCAATGGCGGAGGAAAATATCAATGACCAAAGTGTTCAGATGGATGAACATGACCGAATGTTTCACGGGAGATGCCCATGCCTTCTTCCCGATCTCATTATTCTGAAATTGGTGTAGATCTAGATCTTCAATTGATCAATCCTCAAGATTATCTCTCTTTGTCGCCAAATAATCATCATGTAATCTTTGACAATCTCATGGTCAAGCCACTGATAAAGGAGATTCTGAAAAACCATCCAATCTGCACTGCCTTAACTGCAATTGCTACTCTGCCAATTACTTAGTTACAACAAGCATGGAAAACCATTGAGCATGTGGTGCAAGGTAACAGGAAATATTTCACAATCCGCATTGACAATTTCACATCCATACTGACCTTTCAGAGACTAAGATTGCTTCTAGATCTTCCTTTGCCAGACTCAAGAGAAGGAAAGACAACTTTTGATCCCTATCCAACAGATCAAGAAATGTTTGCTGGTATTCTTGCTCTAGGATATGTTGGAAGTCTTACAAAGATGAGTGACTTTAAGAAGTCAAATTTGCCTCCATTCTATTATCAGTTCTTTTCAGTGATCAACAAGTATTTGACTTCACGACATTCTGGGCATGACAACACCAACATTCATACTCTAAGATTGTTCCATGCTATCATCTATGATCTGCATGTTGATTATGTTGTGGCTATCTGGACTAAGCTGTATGAGAATGTTCTAAGCAAGAGACATTCAAAGAAGCCAAAATATGTGCCTTATCAGAGATTTTTACAACTCATTATCCGAGGCATTTTGAGATCCAGGCGAGATGTTCCAAAGAGACTACATCATGAGATCGCTCCAGAAAATGAAATGACACATCTTCAAAAGCAGAAGCAATCTTTCACTTTTGAGATGCTTGTACCTGCTGCACTTCTTGCTTATGCCGATCCGAACTCTCCATGTGTTAGGAAATATAGGGAGTCCATGGGATTGCCAGAGCCGGAGATCCCTACCCAGGACGTAGAGCCAGTTAGTCGACCGGAGTCAGTGAGGGTTCAACATACTACGGGGGTAGTTGAATGGGAAAGTGAGCAGAGAGAAAATTTAGAGAGGGGTTCAGGAGTGGGTCAGACTTTTGTACTGGAAGGTGTGGGAACACAGGCACAATCTGCCACGCATTTAGTGATTTCCACATCTCAACCTGAGATTACTATCATTCCTCAATTGGGCACTCAGGAAGAGAATCCCAATGAAAGTCAGAACTCTGAAAGAATTGTATCGGTTTGACAAGCAAGCTCATCTAGTACTTCAGTGCCATCGGCAACATCAGAACAGAATGCAGCAAATCAAGGAAATGATCAGCATGATGATGATGATAACATGGGTCATAGCTTTGGATTCTTGGAGAATGTTTCTTTACACCATAGTCTTGGTTCTATTGCAAGAGATCTTGACTTGGAAGGTGTTGATTCAACAATCATGAATGTTGTATCTGACTCTGGAGTTATAAGGCAGGAAGAGGGAGTATTAGTTGAAAATCCAGCAAATGTGAGGTCTAGAGTGAATGAAGGAAAAGAATATGGTGAGCGTGTGTGTACTCGAACCTACCATTCCAGAAGGGCAGCCACATCTACTACCTCGCCGCATGTGTTGCTAGCAGGAGGTATTGAAACAGACATTAGTCGCCCACTAATGCATATGCACACCTCAACCACACATTCTGGTGTCTCTCAACAGACAGTGGTCTCAACTTCTCACGGGGTTTTAGCACATAATCTACCTAATCTTCATTTGGAAGGTTCAGGTATTGAAAACAGAGATCAGTTGCCCCCGATCTCATTTCCTTCGTGCACACAATCGAGTCTAGCACCTCTTACTTTTTCAACTTCTTTGGCTAGGACACATTTTTCTGCTAATATTGGGAGTCTTAGTGCCCCGATCGGAACATCTGTAGTAGCTCCGCAATCCGGACTATGAGGATCAGGTGGAAGTCCTGTCATTGCTAACATTATGCCGGCTTTGAGAACAGGCCACACTGTTGGATCTACAACAGTTGTGTCAACGGGAAGCTTGAGTAGCCCCGGTGTTACTTTACCCGAATTCGTTTCAAGGGAATTTCTCAATGACGCCCTAAAGGTCGTTGAAAACTATTTATCACAGAAGTTTCAGTCGGAGATGAATAAAGCAACTGAAAAGTTTGAGGAGGAGATTGGAAAGGTGATGAGAATGTTGAAAGGGAAAAATCCAGTTGTTGAGGAGCTAGAGCAACCACTTCCACCACCATCAGTTCCACAACCACCACCAGTTCAATCTGTTTCTGAATTGAAATCTTTACTTCTAGCACAGTTGTTATCCGAAGCTCCAGCAGATCAAACCGAAGTAGATCTTATTGGATTACTGAGGCAACAATCCCAACCTATTGTTCCTCAAGTTCCAGTAGATTATGTTACACTATCTCAGTTCAACCAGTTCAAAGATTCAGTGGAGAAGCACTTACAGGACCTAACCACAACAGTACAAATTTCTTGCCAGGCTCAATCTGATGCAGTTTTAAAGAAAAGGCATGATCGTGATTCTGATCAAGATCATGAGGGGGAGATGAATAAGAGACAGAAAACTGCAGAAGATACTATTATTGTTACTGTTGAGGAGCAGGAGACTGAAGTAGCTGAAACTACACATGGAGAACAGTCAGAACAGGAACAGTTGGATGAGAATGCTCCACAAGCTGAAGTAGAGCTGATGATCTATGATAATACAGAATCAAGGGTTGAAAAGCCTGCGATTGCCACAATTGAAGAAGTTATGGAGATGTTGGGAGTTACTACTGAAAATTTTGTCAACCTAGATGATTATGCAAGTGATGATGATGAGCAAGCTGCTGCTAGGTATGACAGTTATTGAAGACTAAAACAGGAAGGAATGGATGTTATTGAGCACAATATTCAAAGTGATGGACCAGATCCTGAGAATTCAATTACAGTTGAAGAGTTTGTACAGAATGCCATTTCTCAAGGAAATCTGAGTCTGAGTGAGAATGTGCTGGATGATTTATTTGGAGAAAACTTAGAAGAGAATTTTGATGATCTTGACAGTGAAGATGAAGAGATTGCAGATCTTGATCAAACTTTTCCAGTTCAACAAGCAAAAGTTGTGGAGATTGCACAGATTGCTAGTACAGTTGATTATGCTCCACCAGCCTATAGACTGTTTGATGAAGATGAAATCTTGACTGCTATTCCAATAGTCTCACCAACAAGAAACTTTTTTGTCCCTGAAAATCTTGATGCTTCTGAACCAAGAGTTACTCTACCTTTACCTGAAGATTTTGATTCTGAACAACCAGCCAATCAACCCAAGCAAAAACCAAAAGCTGACAAGCCCAAGAAGTCTAAAAGGTCAAGAATTCCTACTTCAAAGCCCAAACCAAAAGATCTTGAAGAATAAAGGCCAATTATTGTTGATATTCAAGAGGAAAGGCAGATAATCCGGGAAGCAAAAGCTGAACTAAGAAAAGAGGAAGAAGAAGCAGCCAGAGCCAAAGAAAATACACTTCCTTACATTCGAAACCCTGATAGTCCAAAGATACTAAGTGCAGGTGAAGCCTCTATAAAGCTAAAGCCAAATCCTGTTTCTGTCACTCCAATAGAAGTTGAAGAATTTTCAAAATCTCATGGTCTAGAACTTGAAACAATGCAAGCATAAGAACTCATCTCTTATGAATTCAGTAATATTGGGAAAGTTATTTTCAAGGGAGATGTTAGAGTTGGTTCTGTTCCTTATACAGGTTATGATGTTGAGGGGGACTCTTTGAAGTTTATTGAGATCATCAGAAAGTCACTAAAAGTACCATTCATGGAAGAGACAACCAAAATATTTGTCTCATCTCCGCAGCCAATTGATGAAGGAAATTTCTATGGTGTTGGAGACAGAGATAAGATTTATCAAGCCAACTACATCAGATTCATGAAGACTCAGAGCAGACTTTCCCCAGTTGCCAAAAGAGAAGAGATTCTGCAGGTCCAAAATGTTCACATATGCAAGATTCTAAATGTCTACTATCCAAAGTTCACAGTTCAAAGAAAAGATATGCAGATTAGTACCTTTACAGAAGCTGATTTTGATAACTTGAATTTCTCAGACATTATGTTCATTGTGAATGAGTTCAGAGACAGGAGCAAGAGGAAGAGATCACAAGTTGTTGCTTATGCTTTGGATGCCATCAAAAGATTCATGACAAGGAGTGTCTACAATGCTTACACGTTTGATTTTCATCTCGGCATTAAAACCAATCAGAACAGAGTAAACCTGCTGGCACCAAACTTCAACCATCCTAAGATCAGAGTTCTAGAGCCTTTTCAGATCTCTAGATATCCAGAATTGGGTGTGATGTATGTAAACACCAAGTCTCATAAGAAGCAGTTCATGAGAGCATTAGAATTAGCTAAGTATTTAGATGGTTCTTTGAAGTATGTGCGGAAAGTGCTTGAAGATAAGTTGTTTCTGTCAGAGCAGGAAAGGTTCAGAAAGAATGAAGTTGTAAGATCAGTTGAGTCTCTTAACATGGAAGTTATGCTTGAAGAGATCAACAAAAAGATAAAGTTCATAGAGCACATCAGAAGGTTTGAATCACACCTTGGGATCAGAAGAATCTGTTTCAGAAGATGGGACCAGAACAAGTTTATCAAATGATCTAAAAGGGGGAGATTGTTATTGTATTTTGTTTAGATCATTTTGTATTTCCTTTATGTTAACTTTTCCTTTAGTTTCCTTGTATTTTTGGTTGACCTATAAATAGGTTCTTCCTTGTTTTGTTTAGTAGGAACTAGCCTTGTTTGTAATCACTTTGAGAGAATCTAGAGAGAGAAACACTTGTAACCCTATCACTTGTGACATCAATACACATGTGATTTCCCAATGATTCTCATTGTTCTTGATTGTTTTGTTATTGTGATTTGATTGGAAATTATCATCAAGCCTTAACCTTTTTGATCATGGCCATTCTGAATGATATCGTCAACAGAGTTGATAGTCGAGAATCAACTAAAGACATTTGGGATGAGCTTGAGAGGCAGTTTCAAGGCTCAGCTAAGTCCATCAAGACTAAGAGAAATCAAAGCATAAACGCGTACGAGGGTTTCAAGGCCAAAGATGGGGAATCTCTGAGGGAAGCCTATGATAGATATAACATCATTCTGAATGACTAGAGGAGAAATGGGGTGCAAAAGTCCGAATCAGAGATCAACTACAAATTAATTAAGAACCTCCAATCCGAATGGGACGTCTACACTATACAGATGCAAATCAACAAAGATATGGATGAGGAGAAGCTTAATGATTTGTTATGTGCCCTGAACCAACATGAAGACAATGTTAAAGAACAAGTTGTCGTCAACAAAGAACTGCATCAACATAAAGACAAGCAGAAAAAAGGTTGAGGATTCTTTAGCCCTTCTAGCATAAGGCAAGTTAGTAAAGGGAAGCTCAGTCTCTTCAACGGCATCCAAGAAGAAAGCTTTGATGACTAGCTTGATTGAGTCTTCGAAAAGTTCTGAGGAGGAGGTACAAGAAGAATCTGAGGATGAAGAGTTAACAGAATTTGCTGAGAAACTTGCTCTTTTGACTTCATGCTTTCACAAGAGATTTGGCATACAGAAGTTTTACAACAAGCCTAAGTATGATTCATACAAGCCAAGCAAGTATAGAGGAAAATTTGAGAAAGAGAAAGAAAAGTAAGAGGAAAAGAAAGGGGAGAAGAAAGAAGAGAAGAGAGAAGAAAAGAAAAAGAGAAATAAGATAAATGCCTTAACTGTGGCAAAACCGATCACTTCATCAGAGACTGCCCAGTCAAAAGGGTAAGGAACTATGAGTACTACGCAAAGAAAGCCCAGCTTGATAAAGCTATGGAAAAAGGAAAAGCGTTGAAAGTTGAGGAAGAAATTTGGTTCGAGTACTCTGATGATGAGGAAGAAGAGGTTAAAGTGAATTTGACTCAAGTGCATTACAACTTGATGGCACATTTAAACGAAAAGTCTGATTCTGAGGTAAACTCTATTTCTGATAACTCTGAATGCTTCTTTGAGAATGAAGAAGTGCTGAACTTGATGTCTCAATTGAACTTAATGAACTCTGAGTTTCTAAAGCTAAAAGAAAAGTTTAAGCAACAAAAGAGTACAATTCAGGGACATCAAGATCAAGCATTAACCTATAACACATTGGTTGCGGAAAGAGAAGAAGAGAAAAATGTTATAAAGCTGGAAAAATCAAACCTTCAAGCCAAAATATCTGCATTACAAAAGGAAGTGGTTACATTGAAGGAAAGAATCTTGAACTAACACTTCAGTATGATATTGTGTTGAAAGACAGGACTGAAGCATACACAAGGATCAAAGAATTGGAGGACTTAAATTTCAAGAGAGGTCAGACAGAACATATGCTCAAGATTTTAACAAACAACCAAAAGGACACTCGGTTTTACAAAGCAAAACCTGGCTTAGGTCATTCTGATGTGGATGTTCTAAAGAAAGCACCCGAAAATCTTTACAATTTCAAAAAGTCGGGTGATGCTCCTGTGATTTTGATACCACGCATCCTTGAGACCTTTGTCAAGCCAGAGACCACTTTACCTGAGTCTCCTAAGATGAAGAAGGAAGAAACTGTGGAAGTTAAGTCATAATTACATACTGACTCAGAAACTCATGGTTTTAATTCTGTTAAATTTTCATATGATGAATTGAATTCTTCTTATGAAAGTAAAAAAGAACACATTCGTCGAATATGAAAACCTTTTTTCAAAACAACCTAAGTCTTCTGAATCTAGTTCCTATTCTGATACAACTAAAACAGTTCTTACTTGTTCTATCAAAGAAGACAAAGATGAAGAAGTTATTTCACAAAATACGTCTGTTTTTTAGAACTTTTCTAAATTCACTGACCTTGAACATCAAACAGCCTTGAATAAAATTTCTGATTTAGAAACGCAAATTTCAGATCTCAACACTCTCATTGTTGAACTGGAAGAGGCCAATGAAAATTTCGGGATGGAACTAGACTCCAGTTTAATTCAAAATGTATCTTTACAAAAGGAGATCAGAAGTCTAGAATCCCAAATTTTTAAACTTTCAAAAGTAAAAGAGGCTTGTATTGATAAAGACACTCCAACTTCTATAAGTCCAAGTGCTAAGGTTCAGTCTGAGTCTTCCACAATAGATACTACAACTCCTGTTATGAAATCTGAATTAAAAGTTTTAAAATCATCAGAAAAGGAGGTAAGTGTTAATGAGAATGGTGAATGTTCTAATTCTTCTTCCTTCGATGTTTCTAACTCTGATTGTTTTACAGATACAAAAATGAAGAAGGAAAGTCTGAAGAAGCCAAAGAAGACTAAAGTTGACAAGAAAGTGAAAGTTTCTGACAGTACAAAATGTAATAGAGTAGTTCATGCCTGTACTGATGTTTGTCAACACAGTTTCAATAAAACAAAAACTTTTTTCTCGAAATGAGTTGTTGACACAAGCTGCTACTAAGTTGCAATGCTCATACTGTCTTGAAAGTTCATTTTCTTCGAAACCCAAGTCTTCAAAGAAAAGAAAAATAGTCCAGTTTAAAAACATGAAAACTTCTGCTCATTCTAATGTCAATCATAAAGCTGAAGTTTATTCTGTAAAAAGGAAAAATAGAGATCTTCAAGTAAACAAAATAGCTGATGTAAAATTTGTGTGGAAAGGGATTCCAAAATCTGAAATTAAAGCACAAACTTTACTAAAAGGACCCAAATTTGAATGGAGAATTAAAGGGTCATCAGTTGATTTAAATTTTTTTAAGGATACTAACAAGAAAGGACCCATATTCATATGTGTACCTAAATCAAAGTGATTGTTGCTTGTAGGCTTGTCATGTGTGGATCATAGACTCTGGTGCATCAAGACACATGACAGCACATAAGCACTTGCTATTCGATTATGTTGAACACTATGCAGGATCAGTCAACTTCGGAAATGAAATGAGAGGATATGTCAGAGGTTATGGTACAGTTAAGAACAGTATGATCTCAATCTCAAAAGTCTTGTACGTGGAGGGTTTGGCATATAATCTTTTCTCTATCAGTCAATTCACTAAGAAGAAGTGCAAAGTAGAATTTGATGCCGATTATTGCTATATCAAAGATCAAAGTGGAGTAGAGTTAATTAAAGTTGGGGGAATGGGATTACTATACGGTGTTCACTTTTCGACTCTTAAATCTTCAAAGCCAATGTGTCTTATCTGTAACACCCCGAATTTCGTTTGGTCTTTTGCGAAGAAGAAATGAAGGTTAAGGGGGCTGCCTGCGTTTGTCTATAGGGCGCACGGGTCAGGCGCCCTCCTTCAGACAAAACGCACGGGTCGTGCGCCTTAGGCAGTGGCGGTTTTGATTTCTGCATAAATATCTTTTTGTGAGATACTTTCTAAAATATCTCATATATCTCAAATCTCTGGTTTTCTCTCTCTTTCTTTTTCCTTTTCTTCTTTCGATCTTCGAGTCTTGTTTGGTTGCTAGTTTGCGGTGTTTCTAGCAAGGGGTCGGTGTTTTAAGCTTCACCTCTTCGTCGTGATCGATATCTGGTTTTCCGGGTTTTATTCTAAAATCTACTGGTGAGTTCCTACTACCATTTTACAAACTTTATACATGTCAAAACTCTTATTTGTGAAATCCGAAGTATTTCTACGGTATGATTTCATGTTCTCTACATTTTGATATAAATGAAGTTTTTGGTGATTTTCGGGGTTCCCGATCAGTTTTGACTAAAATGACTGTTTCCGCCTTATTGAAGTAAAATGATGTTTTACTTGCACATTATGTGGATATGTGAAAAGAATGTTTAAGAACTCATTTTTAATGATTTTCATTCTTACCAGAAGTTGAACTGGAAATGACATTTTGTTTATAAAATGTGTTTATACCATATGTTTATTTATGGTTGGTCACATATGTGGTTGTGACGAGTCTGTACCATTACAAGCGGATCCCTAGGTTTTGAGTCGACTGTATTGTTGGGATGTCATATTCCCTATTTTGTAGCTATGGATGCATATGATCCTCGGGGGCAACTTGGTACGGTTATGTGTGGTCGGATACTAGCCATGGTTCATAGTGATCCTAGTAAAGAAGTATACATTGGTTTTGCTTGGGGGCTAGATCTCACGTTGTACCACGGACCTTTGTGTTCGTATCCTTGGATTCCAATTGTTTAGCTCATAACTCGGATTGGTGGTCTACTTTGTGTTACACCACAATCCTTGTTAAAATTGTTCTTTTGTCATCGTATGATGAGTTTTGGACCGAAGAGGCCCGGTTGTGGCGAAATGTTATATTTTATAAATTAAACCTTTATGAAAAGATTTCCTTATGATACTGATATTTATATTTCGGGAAGTTTATAAAAGAACTACTTGTGCATTAAATTGTGAGGTTCTGGAAAGAAGGTTTATGGTCTCATTTTAATGGATTTCATTCTTATCAACAGTTAATTTGGAAATGCTTATTTGAAAGGATTCCCTTTGATACAAAAGTTTATATCTCTTGAAATTTATAAACTGTATGTTCTCACTAGGCTTTAAGCCTAACACTTTTTCTCAAATGATATGTATCAGGTTTCCCTTAGCGGTGGGTTGCCAGGGTTTGGTCTCGAGGCTTCTTGAGATGACTAGTATTGTAACTGGGCATTTGTTAAGCCCCATTCTTTTGGTGAATTATGAATTGTCATCTGATGTAATCTAGATAGATGTGTATAGATTAGTTTGTTGATGAATTCTATATCTGTACAGGTTTTGTAAAGTCTTAAAGACTGATCCCCTTTATGGGAGGTTTATATCAATACAAGTGTCATGTTGCCATAATTCCAGGTTTTAATCTACTCTGATTTTTAGAGTGTTACATGTTGGTATCAGAGCTCTAGTTTAAGCGAACTAGGCATGAATGTAAGATGTCTAGACTTAGACTGAGTTTGATAGGCATTGATTGTGAGATTGGGTAGAACTTCTAAGATGGGACAGTCTTAGAGTCGACGGAAGTTATGTTCATCAGGCGTTGTGATGACGGTAACAAGAACCCTTATGTGTTATATGTTCATAATCTCACTTAGCTAATGTGATTATGAGGATATTTTACGTGAGCGTAATTGGTTTACTAATGTTATGACAATTGGTAGACATAGCGGTACGTTTCTTTCGTGCGAGTTTCAGTTAAACTCTTCCTTACCCTTTCTCGTGCTTGTGTTTACCTGCTCTACCTTGGTATGTTTACCGTTAGAGTAGTTCGAAAGTTTCTAAGCGAGTAAGCTAAGGAATGATTGTTGTTTATAACAATGTCTCTTTGGGATGATAGTAAGTGCGTAGAACGCATTAAGTTAATCATCTTGAGCCAGATTCATTGGTGGAATAAGAACTATATCTTGTTAGATCGATTCTATTTCGAGGAGATTTGTAAGTTATTTAGTGGGATGGTTTCCCTATGATGCCTGAGGCATCCGGTTGATTATAGTACGTGGGGATGTTAGGAAGCATAGTATTAAGATGTGAGTGCCGACCGAATTCATGCATTAAATGTAGTTCTAAAATAAGGTTGCATAAATTGCTTTTCATGATCTCCAACCATAAAGTAAATTACCTTATAACGTTTTGACAAAATATTTAGCACTCAGCATATTTTAAACTATGAGCATAAGCATGCTTAAAATGGTTTTTTTGCACCTGATTTCAAATTGTTATCAAAACTCTCTTTATTCACGTCTTGTGTTTAAATGCTATTTTTTTTTTGATGTCGAAATATCTGTGTTTTAACGCTTTTTGAGTTAATGGGCAAGTAGTTGTGGAATTTTAACCTTGACATTGGATCTCTTCCACGTATGTCAATGGTTTTAAAGGAAACGTTATTTCCATGCATTGAGTCGGAGTTTCTTGAAAATTTTAGTTTGTACGAGTTTTGTTGAATTTCATGGAGTTTTGTTTTACGGATTGTTTTGTCGCGTGCGTATATTTAGAGATGTGTGAGTTTAATTTCATTGCGTGCAAGTTATGAGTTCTTTGGGTGTCGTGTCTCATCAAAAATCTTGTCAAAACGGTCGCCTTACCTTGTGTTGAAAAATGGAAATTTGGACACCACTTGATTTTAGCGTTAATGAGTTTTATGAAAATCCAGTTGGATTATGGTGCCTCATCTTACGACTTTTGTGTCGCGTAAATAATTTCAGGAACATGTGCATATGCATCATTGTGTGCGTTAATTTCTGGGTTTTGTTAACCAATGTCAACCGTCGTGTACTTTGTGCATTGGATTTAAGTATCACTTGGGGGTGAGTGATTGCATAAACGATTTATGTTATTTTTAAAACAGGACTTACGTTCTGATCGTATTTCCATCATTAACTCTTACTGTTAAAAATTTCCGCAAGGCATTTTAGCGAATTAGCGGTATTTTGGTCGTTGTAGTTTCTATTTTGGTCAAATGTATTTATCTTTGTAACGGGAAGCTTTAAACTCGATTTGAAATTTTATTTGCATCCCCGTTATCTTACCGCCCTTTGGGGAATAAATTGTTGCATATGGGGTGAGTTGAAAATTCTTTTGCTACAACGTCTCTTGGTTATAGAGGGGAATTTTAAAGATAAAATTGTGATTTTCCCTTTGGAGTTGTAAAAAAAATTGTTGCACTTGTTGAAGTGCAAGAACCTATTTTCACGTTTATAGTGTAAATTGTTGCGTATGTCTTACTTGGTATTTCTCAAGGTGTGAGTATTTTGATAATTTTTCGTATTCGGTAATTTGGATTGTTTTAACATCATAAATTGCTAATGTCGAGCTTGAATATTTCAACAAGTAAATAGCGTGATTTACGCATTCTGGGTGATTTTGTACACGTAAAATCTATATTATGATTTATGCATCTTTGATGATTTTGTGCAAGCAAAGTTTATTTCATGACATATGCATCTTTCTATATTTGCATTCATAAACCTTTGGAAAATCTTTGGTCTCAATACGTGTTGAGTTTTGAGAAATCATGTCCTTGTGGTGTGTGTTTTCATAAACATTGTTTAAAGACATCTCATTATTTGGGGAAACGTTAAATGTCGGTTAAATGTGTTTTATGGTTTACGAGGTTTTCGTTGGAAATTACGTGAAGTGTTGGGCCTTTGGCTCGGGTTTTGACTAAATGAGTCGTGTGGACATTTGTTCGGATTTATAACCACAATGAAAGATTTTAGTATGATGGAGTTTATTCGTGTTTTTGGTGAGTTACATGTTTTTGGGTGCTTTGGTCATTCAATTGGAGTCATGTAATGTTTAGACAGTATTGTAATGGTTTCATTGGCACGTAAGTCTGTCTGTTTAGTAAGGCCTGAGGTTTTGGGTTACACTTAGTGGCCGCTCGGGTTTGCTAGCGAGTAGACAATAGGTGGCACGAGCTACTGAGTTGGAACTCGTCTAGATTGGGTAGACACCCGTGTCCGTAAGCCCTTGAGGTGGAACTCGACAGAGTATGGCTAGAGGCAACGACGGTTTGAGGTTGTGATGTCTGGTATGGCATGGGAACTAAGATCGGGATACATGGTGAAATCCAATAACATCACGGGTGGCCCCATTCATTTGTTCTCGCCACCCAAGATGGAAACGTTTAGATGACAGGCGATGAAGTTGTATGGGCGGTCTACTTGCGTGTCTTTCTATTCTCTTTGTGTACGGGTCTCTCCGTCGTAGACCCGGGGTATTTTAAACACTAATGTCATATTTTTACCAACTTTGGTTATGTGGAGTCGACGGTAAATGATGACTTTAGTATTGGGTTCTCCCCACGTATATTAAGGTTTGAATAAAGTGTGTTTTCCTGCATATAGGTATTTAGTTTTCTTTCGTTTTGGTCGCGTGAGTATTGGACCTAATGTCCATGATTTCGGACGTACGGTATGCCTGGTGTTACTAATGTTTCATACTTCGAGTTAGTACAAGTTGTGTCAATTTATAAAGCATCGTTGAAATGAAGGATCCATCTTTGAAATTGCATAACTTTGAAAAGGAGTTGTTCCATGTTTTAAAATTCATTATTTGAAAGGTTCTATTTTAAAGAGAAGTTCATCAATTTAATTGCTTTTACTTATGTAAAACTCTTGAGCTCTCTAGGCGTTAAGCCTAATCATTTTCATTTATCTACATGTGCATTATTTTCCTTTTGGGGGTTCGGTCCTAGTAGTGCTTTGAGGAGTCGGGCCTTAGCCTTGAGCTAGAATAAGTTGTTGGTGAAGTCTTCCACAGGTTGGAGGTAGTGACTACGCATGGGTTTTATTAGCGCCCGTCCTTTATTGTCCGAATGTATAGATTGGTTGTTCGTATTGTGGTTAATCATTTTATTGTAGTTGTAGGCGAAGTAATTTTGATGTATTTAGAAAATTTAAATAATTTTCTATTTCCAGATTTGCGGTCGGATCGGAGTTGAGTGATAGCAGAATCTGTGTGAACTAATTGCCTGAAAGATGCATTGGTGCGCATTGTAAGTTTATCTGTAATCGATTTTAGGAGTGGACCAACGAAATTTGAGGATTTTGGAAGATTAGCATCAACCGTTGGCTTTGGGTTCGGAACCGTCGAGTTTTGAAATAATTCTTCGGAGGGAAATTGAGGTCACTAATTTCCTAGAGGTAGTAATTGTTACCCAAGGTTGGGAGACCACAGTAACCTTATGTTAAGGTTACTTTGGAGAATTAAGTATTCGCGTGGTTAGGAGTGAAATGTGCCCAAGAAGGGTAGCTATACGGATGTCGGTATTAGGATCACATAAATGATTCTGGTTCTTGAGTTAAGGGCAATCCTCTCTGCGAACAGTATTCCGTTGAGAAGAGTAGATTTCGAGGACGAAATCGTTCTAAGGTTGGGAGATTTGTAACACCCCGAATTTCGTTTGGTCTTTTGCGAAAAAGAAATGAAGGTTAAGGGGGCTGCCTGCGTCTGTCTACAGGGCTCCTTCAGACAAAACGCACGGGCCGTGCGCCTTAGGCAGTGGCGGTTTTGATTTTTGCATAAATATCTTTTTGTGAGATATTTTCTAAAATATCTCATATATCTCAAATCTCTCTCTATCTCCGGTTTTCTCTCTCTTTCTTTTTCCTTTTCTTCTTTCGATCTTCGAGTCTCGTTTGGTTGCTAGTTTGCGGTGTTTCTAGCAAGGGGTCGGTGTTTTAAGCTTCACCTCTTCGTCGTGATCGATATCTGGTTTTTCGGGTTTTATTCTAAAACCTACTAGTGAGTTCCTACTACCATTTTACAAACTTTATACATGTCAAAACTCTTATTTACGAAATCCGAAGTATTTCTACGGTATGATTGTCAGGATCGAATTCTCAACAAGAATTAATTCTCAGAAACAATATCAAAGAAGTTTGCGGAATAACACTTTGATATTCAATGAAACAGTAAATCAACACAGTAAATATGAATAACAAACTGTAAGCTTTTATTTGATGCTTTGAAGTTACAAGATTACTCACTCAACCTCAATATTGATGAACAGGCTCACCAATACGAATTCTACTTCTCTAGAATTAGGATCTATGCCTTGAGGTTGTTTTTCTCTAAAAGAATGAAAACTTAAAGTTAAAAGTTATCTCACTATTCTAAACAATACAATATATATATACTGAATACAAAGATAATTACAATTAATAAAATATCTTCAGTATATCTTCTATGTATATCTCTAAGCTTCCATGTATATCCTTTCATACGAATCTTCATCATATAAGCAGTATTAATCTTCAGCAGCATTAACTTCCTTCTAGCAGCATTAACTACTAAGCAGTACTAATCACTAGCAGTACTAACTAGCTAAGCAGTACTAACTTTGTTCAAGCAGCACTAACTTTGACTAGCAGTATTAATAGTACTAGCAGTAGTAACACTCAGCAGTACTAACCTTTAAATCTTCTAGCAGTACTAACTCTGAACCAGCAGCATTAACCATACTTAATGAATTCTTCAGTTCCCAACAATCTCCCCCTAACTTGACTTTTAGGAAAAGAAGTCAAGTTCTTCAGATCTTCTTCAAGATGCTTTCAACACCTCACATTCAGTTTCCCAAATTTGGATCTAGGCCCAAGCTTTGATTTACAGTTCTTCTCACCACAATCTTGGCCATTTCTGAATCCTTTGTACAAACCAGATGAAATCCTGAAGCTTGCTTTGGCTTTTGTAGCATCGCAATCTCGTTGTGCTCGTCGATGAAAGTCATGGATGCCATTGATCTTAGTGAAAACGTGCCTGAAAACTTCGAACTTGAGAGAGAAAAGGTTTTGAGCGCAAGAGAACAGTATGCAAAGAGTCGTTATGAACTTTTAGGCGGGCAAAGGGTATTTATAGTATTCGGAATATAAGCAGTATTAACCTAGAGCAGTATTAACTACTAGCAGTATTAACTGAAAGAAGTATTAACCACTAGCAGTATTAACTGAAAGCAGTATTAACCAATAGCAGTATTAACTGAAAGCAGTATTAACCACTAGCAGTATTAACTGAAAGCAGTATTAACCACTAGCAGTATTAACTGAAAGCAGTATTAACCACTAGCAGTATTAACTGAAAGCAGTATTAACCACTAGCAGTATTAACTGAAAGCAGTATTAACCACTAGCAGTATTAACTGAAAGCAGTATTAACCACTAGCAGTATTAACTGAAAGCAGTATTAACCACTAGCAGTATTAACTGAAAGTAGTATTAACCACTAGCAGTATTAACTGAAAGCAGTATTAACCACTAGCAGTATTAACTGAAAGCAGTATTAACCACTAGCAGTATTAACTTAAAGCAGTATTAACCACTAGCAGTATTAACTGAAAGCAGTATTAACCACTAGCAGTATTAACTATACTTACTCCTTTTAAACTTTGCTAAACACTGAGTACTGCTATGCATATCCTGAAAAAGAAGATTAGTAACACCAAGAATAAAAGTATACAGGTATAAAACCACTTTTTGAGAAGAAGATTATTCAGAGTTTATCATTCCCACACTTGTTACCAAGAAAGTGAATCTACCCACATCAAAAGCTTTAGTGAATAGATCAGCAAACTGATTATCAGTGTGAACTTTGACAACTTGAATAAGTTTCTTTTCATTACAATCTCTTATAAAGTGATACCTGATTTCAATGTGCTTTGTCTTTGAGTGCTTGACTGGATTATTTACAATGCTAATAGCACTGCTGTTGTCAATAAAGATTGGAGTGTGTAGAAAGGTTACCCCATAATCCAACATTTGATTCTGAATCCATAAGACTTGAGAACAGCAACTTGCAGCTGTTATGTACTCTGCCTCTGTTGTAGATGTGGATACTGTGGTTTGTTTCTTGCACTGCCATGAGACTAGTCTAGCACCCAAAAACTGACATCCTCCAGAAGTAGATTTTCTGTCCAAGTTTGCCCCACCTAAATCACTGTCTGAGTATGCTATTAGGTCAAATGGTGAGTTATGAGGATACCAAAGTCCCAATCTGGGTTGCCCTTTGAGATATCTGAATATCCTCTTAACAGCTTGAAAGTGAGATTGCTTTGGCCTAACTTGAAATCTTGCACATACACAGACTGGAAACATTATATCTGGCCTTGATGCTGTGAGATACATGAGAGAGCCAATCATGGATCTATAATAATGCACATCCATGTCCTCCCCCTCAAGATCTGCTGTGATCTGCTTGTGTGTTTCCATAGGTGTGCTGGCAGGTTTTGATTCTGAGAAACCAAACTTGGTTAGAATATCCTGCACATACTTGGATTGACATATGAAAATGCCATCTGACTTCTGTTGAACTTGGAGTCCAAGGAAGAAAGTAAGTTCCCCCATGGAACTCATTTTGAACCTTTGATGCATTAAATCCTCAAATTCCTTGCACATGTTGTTTCTTGTAGATCCAAAGATAATGTCATCAACATAGATTTGGACCAGCAAGATATCCTTCTTCTTTCTTTTGATAAATAGAGTCTTATCAATGACTCCTCTTTCAAAGTCATTTTCCAAGAGATAGGATGACAGAGTGTCATACCATGCTCTTGGGGCTTGATGTAGTCCATACAGTGCTTTCTTTAATTTGTATACCCTGTCTGGATAGCTTGGGTTTTCAAACCCTGGTGGTTGACAGACATATACTTCTTCTTCAATTGATCCATAGAGAAAAGCACTTTTTACATCCATTTGATAGACTTTGAAATTCATGTAAGAAGCATAGGCTAGGAATAGTCTGATTGCTTCTATCCTAGCCACAGGTGCAAACACTTCTTCATAATCTATACCCTCTTCTTGAGTATAGCCTTGAGCCACCAGCCTTGCTTTGTTCCTTATGACAATACCTCTTTCATCTCTCTTGTTTCTGAAAATCCACTTTGTGCCAATTGCTCTGTGACCTTTAGGAAGGTCTACTAGATCCCATACATCTTGTAGCTTGAACTGTAACAGTTCTTCTTGCATTGCTTCTATCCAGCTAGATTCTTTCATAGCATCATGTGCCTTTTTAGGCTCAAGCTGGGATAAAAAGCAAGAAAGGACTGTATGCTGTTGATCGTGCATTTCTTGAAGCCTGCTTTGTTGCCTAGTCATCATAGGAGAAGAGATATCTCCTATTACCAGCTGTGGAGGATGATTCTTTTGAACTCTTGTGTTATGACTAGGTTCTTCATTCAGTCCAACCTCTAGATTTGAGTCATGCAACTCAACTGAAGTGTTTTCAGATGCCACTTCTGATTCTTTACTTTCTTGAGTCTCCTCATCTCTAGTTTCTTCTTCATTCTGATTTGGTCCAGAAAATGATTCCTTTTCACAGTCTTCACAAGAATGCACTGTGGATATGGGAAATATCACATATTTGGATATGCTTTCTGAGACTTGTGTGATCCCTGATCCTCCACATCCTGTTCCTGTAGAATCATCACTACTGAAACCAAAAGAGTTAGTTAGTGAATCAATGTCAAATAGCCACTGAGGTCCAGATCCAACAGGATTTGGTGTGCTCTCATTGCATTTGACATTGTCACTTTCTTCAATTATTCTAGAAGAAGAGTTAAATACTCTGTAGGCCTTACTCTGAGATGAATATCCCACAAGAAATCCATCATCTGCTTTGCTAGCAAACTTACCTAAGTGAGATTTGGTATTTAGAATTGTACAAGGACACCCAAAAGGTTTGAAGAAACCAATAAAAGGTTTTCTTTTATTTAAAAGTTCATATGGGGTCTTGTTCTTTTGCTTGACCACTAGAACTCTGTTTTGGACATAACAAGCAGTATTAACTGCTTCAGCCCAGAAGGTAATAGGTAATTTTGAATCAGCCAACAGAGATCTAGCAGCCTCTATTAGTGTCCTATTTCTCCTTTCAGCAACACCATTCTGTTGAGGAGTCCTAGGAGCACTATATTGTCTCTCAATGCCTTTTTCTTCACAAAAGGTGTTTAGATCAAGATTTTTAAACTCAGTTCCATTATCTGATCTAATGACTTTTACTCTTTGATTAGTTTGGTTTTCAATTCTTAGAATAAAGGATTTGATAAGACCACTTGTTTCATCCTTAGTCCTTAGAAAATATACCCAAGTAAATCTGGAGTAATCATCAACAATAACTAAGCAGTAAGATTTCTTGCCTATACTCATAACATTTGTAGGACCAAACAGATCCATATGCAATAACTGGAGACAAGTAGAAACAGAATTTAACTCTTTGGTCTTATGAGAAGTTTTGTGTTGTTTGCCTTTAAGACAAGCAACACAATGATCATCACATGAAAAGACTTTTGAGGGTAAACCTCTTACAAGGTTATTTTTAACAAGATTGTTCATAGTCTTGAAATTCATGTGACACATCCTTCTGTGCCAAAGGGAGGATTCATCTATAGAAGCTTTTGAAACAAGACAATTTAAAGATGAATCACTATCAACATTGTCCAAATCAAGACAGTAAACATTGTCCTTCCTTGGAGTTCTAAGTAGTATCATGCTTTCATCAACTACCTTGAACCCTGGAGCAAGGATCATACACTCAGTATTAGTAAATAATATACTATGTTGTTTGTCACAAACCTGTGATACACTTAACAGGTTGTACTTTAATTGATCAACATAGTAGACATCCTCAAATGTCATCTTACCTTTGGTGACATTACCTTTTCCACTTATCTTACCACCAGTAAGATTGTCTCCAAATGCAACATGTCCTCCATTGATATGTTTGAAATCCAGAAGGCATGACATGTTGCCTGTCATGTGCCTAGAGTAACCACTATCAACATGCCAAATGCTCTTTCCCTTGAGCTGTTGGTTGCACTGCACATTAGATAAATCAATTAGTATGCATGGGGACCTAAGCAAAAGTTGTCTTGGGTCTCCCTTTCTCATCAAAGTATTTACATTCCTTTTTAATGAGGTTTTTAAACTCAGAGCACTCTTTATTAGAGTACTTTGTCAATATTATTGGCTTAGCAGAACCAACACTAGAAGCAGTACTAACCTTAGAAGTACTAACAGAGTTAGCAGTACTAACAGGTTTAGCAGTACTAACCTTGTTAGCAGCATTAACATTGTTAGCAGTAGTATTACTTCTAGCAGCACTATCATTGTCAGCCACACTTTTTGTGGTAGCAGTACTAACAGTTTTAGTGCCTTTAGGAATCCACATATTGACACTTTCTTTAACAGACTTTTTCTTCATGTGGCTTTTAGTTTTAACAGTTTTCTTAGCTACATGGTTCTTTTCAATTTTCTTATAACCAAAGGGTTTTTGCATGGATCTTTGGAAATTCATCCTTTGTTTCATAGGATTGAAATAACAGAATTTTGCAAGATGATTCAATTTGCCACAGATAAAACAAGGTTTTGGTCTATTGATTTTACTCAGATCAACCCCTTGTTTCTGAGCCCATTGATTATTCCAGTTTCTTTGATTTCCTCTTTTTAAACCAGAATTTAGGCTCTTGGCTTTATTGCAATCACACTGTTTGCAAAGACCTGGATTCACAACTGTGGTCTGTTTGTAATGGACCTTACCAGACTTTCCCTCTGTCTTCTCTATGTCCTTGGATTTGATCCAAGCCCTTCCACAATCATCATTGGTGATAATGTTATTCTCTAGAGGAATCTCACCACTCACCTTGTTCTCCTTACTCTTACCAACCTCTTTCTCAGTCTTATCCTCAACAACTACCTCATCTAAGGGATCTATTTCAGTGGCTCCCTCAGGCAAGTCCTTTCTGTCTTTGGTGTCTAACAGGTCTGAAGTAGGAGGAATGTAATTGTTGTTATATGGTGGAGGTGTTGCATTGTACCCAATTCCTCTTCTCAGCTTATCATGAATCTGATTTTGTAGTAAAGAGTCCATTGCTTTAGAAGCATTGGAAAACTTTTCTACATCAAGCTTAACCTTGGTTAGCTCCTCTTTCAGTTTTTCACTCTCCTCTTTAGATTTGGTCAGTTTAAGTTCTAGATCCTTTTTCTCCCACTGCCAATAATTTGTGTCATATGAGTGTTGTAGTTCATTGGCTTGAAAACCTTTGATCTGATCTTCAAATCTCTCTACAATCCTTACATAGTCTTTTATATCTTTTTCTAATCTCTTAAGGTCATCACTCATCTTCTGATTGTGATCCTTGTACCTTTTAACAGTGTCTATGCAAGTTTTAGAGCAGAGATTAGAACTTACCTCAGATGGGAGATCAGATACTTTAGCCATAAGAGCTTGATTCTGAATAGTTTCTTCTGCTTGATCACTCCAATCAAACCCCATTCCTTGTTGAGAAACAAGGGCTTGAGCAGAGTTTCTGTTGTTGTTGAAGCTTCCAGATTGAGCTTGTTGATGGTTGTTGTTGTGAGACATTCCACTTCTGCATTCTCTAGCAAAATGTCCCTTCAGATGGCATTTGTAGCATTCTACCTTTGATTTATCAAACCCCACTCCATCTTCTCTTCTTTGGGAGAAGTTGTTTCTTCCAGTCCTCTTTATAAACTTCTTAACCCTCATGGAGAGCATGGCCATCTGCCATTTAATATCCATCTCTTCCAGATCATCGGGATGGAGTTGTTCTAAGTCCTCATTAATCAAAGAGGAATTTCCATGATTAGAAAGAAAGGCTTCAAACACAGAATCAGTGCCTTTATCTTGATTTGTTCCATTAGCAGCATTAACTGATTCAGGGTTAGCAGTAGAATCAATTGATGCTGATAGGAGTGCAGCATTATGAATATATCCAGAAGGCTTCTTCTTTGCCTCCACCTCAGCTTCAAATACTCTAAGATCATTGTACAGATCATCAAGTTCTTTTTCTTCCAACTGATCATTCTGTCTGAATGACACAGTGTACATGGTCCATTCATCTCCAAGGGACCTTAAGAACTTTCTGTTCACATCATCTTGATCAATCTGTACTCCCATAGTAGCTAGTTCACCAATTAGTTTATTAAACCTGTCAAAAGTTTGAGTCATGGACTCATTCTTAGTTGAGATGAAGTTTTCATACTGTTGCTTTAAGATTGCCTTTTGATTTCTCTTGGTACTTTTGGTACCTGAGAATCTCTTCTCTAGAGCATTCCAGAGCATCTGTGCATCAGTGCAATTGCAGAATTGGTGTTGATACTCATTTGGAATGGCCAAGAGCAGTGTGCTCAAGGCTTTCATCTCTGTCTGCCTTGTCTTCCTGTCTGCATCTGTCTTTGGAGGGGTTCTTTTGCCATCTTCACCAATCTTTCCTTCATCAGATGGGCCATTCTCAATGATGTCCCACATAGAGTAATCTGTGAGGAGAATATATTGCTTGATTCTGATCTTCCACATGTCAAATTCATTGGATCTAAGCATTGGAACTTTTGAGACCAAAGTACTGCTTGATTCTGTAAGATTTTCCATGATGAATAGTTGTTTCTGAGAAATCAAGCTCTGATACCACTTGTCAGGATCGAATTCTCAACAAGAATTAATTCTCAGAAACAATATCAAAGAAGTTTGTGGAATAACACTTTGATATTCAATGAAACAGTAAATCAACACAGTAAATATGAATAACAAACTGTAAGCTTTTATTTGATGCTTTGAAGTTACAAGATTACTCACTCAACCTCAATATTGATGAACAAGCTCACCAATACGAATTCTACTTCTCTAGAATTAGGATCTATGCCTTGAGGTTGTTTTTCTCTAAAAGAATGAAAACTTAAAGTTAAAAGTTATCTCACTATTCTAAACAATACAATATATATATACTGAATACAAAGATAATTACAATTAATAAAATATCTTTAGTATATCTTCTATGTATATCTCTAAGCTTCCATGTATATCCTTTCATACGAATCTTCATCATATAAGCAGTATTAATCTTCAGCAGCATTAACTTCCTTCTAGCAGCATTAACTACTAAGCAGTACTAATCACTAGCAGTACTAACTAGCTAAGCAGTACTAACTTTGTTCAAGCAGCACTAACTTTGACTAGCAGTATTAATAGTACTAGCAGTAGTAACACTCAGCAGTACTAACCTTTAAATCTTCTAGCAGTACTAACTCTGAACCAGCAGCATTAACCATACTTAATGAATTCTTCAGTTCCCAACAATGATTTCATGTTCTCTACATTTTGATATAAATGAAGTTTTTGGTGATTTTCGGGGTTCCCGATCAGTTTTGACTAAAATGACTGTTTCCGCCTTATTGAAGTAAAATGATGTTTTACTTGCACATTATGTGGATATGTGAAAAGAATGTTTAAGAACTCATTTTTAATGATTTTTATTCTTACCAGAAGTTGAACTGGAAATGACATTTTGTTTATAAAATGTGTTTATACCATATGTTTATTTATGGTTGGTCACATATGTGGTTGTGACGAGTCTGTACCATTACTAGCGGATCCCTAGGTTTTGAGTCGACTGTATTGTTGGGATGTCATATTCCCCACTTTGTAGCTATGGATGCATATGATCCTCGGGGGCAACTTGGTACGGTTATGTGAGGCCGGATACTAGCCATGGTTCATAGTGATCCTAGTGAAGGAGTATACATTGGTTTTGCTTGGGGGCTAGATCTCACGTTGTATCACGGACCTTTGTGTTCGTATCCTTGGATTCCAATTGTTTAGCTCATAACTCGGATTGGTGGTCTATTTGTGTTACACCACAATCCTTGGTAAAATGGTTCTTTTGTCATCGTATGATGAGTTTTGGACCGAAGAGGCCCGGTTGTGGCGAAATGTTTTCTTTTATAAATTAAACCTTTATGAAAAGATTTCCTTATGATACTGATGTTTATATTTCGGGAAGTTTATAAAAGAACTACTTGTGCATTAAATTGTGAGGTTCTGGAAAGAAGGTTTATGGTCTCATTTTAATGGATTTCATTCTTATCAACAGTTAATTTGGAAATGCTTATTTGAAAGGATTCCCTTTGATACAAAAGTTTATATCTCTTGAAATTTATAAACTGTATGTTCTCACTAGTCTTTAAGCCTAACACTTTTTCTCAAATGATATGTATCAGGTTTCCCTTAGCGGTGGGTTGCCAGGGTTTTGAGAGACGGGTTTGGTCTCGAGGCTTCTTGAGATGACTAGTATTATAACTGGGCATTTATTAAGCCCCATTCTTTTGGTGAATTATGAATTGTCATCTGATGTAATCTAGATAGATGTGTCAAGATTAGTTTGTTGATGAATTCTATATCTGTACAGGTTTTGTAAAGTCTTAAGGACTGATCCCCTTTATGGGAGGTTTATATCAATACAAGTGTCATGTTGCCATAATTCCAGGTTTTAATCTACTCTGATTTTTAGAGTGTTACATTATCTCTAAGACTTCATCTGAAGAAATTTTGTTGTGGCATCGCCGTTTATCTCATCAGCATTTCCAGGATCTGAATATGCTGAGAACTCAACATCTTGTCACGGGTCTTCCAGATCTGAAGATAGAACAAGATTCACTTTGTTTTGTATGCGAAAAGGGCAAGATAAAGACAGGTTCTTACAAGCTGAAGATGTTATCGAACTGTAATAAATGTTTAGAGCTTATTTACATGGATCTTTGCGGACCAATGAGAACTGAATCCATTAGTGGCAAGAAACACATTCTAGTCATGGTGGATGAATATTCAAGATACACCATGTTAGAGTTCTTAAGAAAGAAATCTGAGGCTCCTGATCTGATCATCAAGTTCATTAAGAAAATTCAAGTTCTTCTTCAAAACCCAGTGCAACAGTTGCGAAGTGACAACGGTACTGAGTTCAAGAATGCAACGTTACAGTCTTTTCTTGACTCCGTTGGCATTTCCCACAACTTCTCAGAGGCTATGACACCTCAACAAAACGGGGTTATTGAAAGACAGAATAGGACTTTGGTAGAAGCTTCACGGACGATGTTTGCATATTCAGATCTACCTCTGTTCCTCTGGGCTGAAGCAGTAGCCACATCATGCTTTACACATAACAGAAATTTAATAAATAAGCGTTTAAAAAAACATCTTATGAAATTATTAACGGTCGAAAACCTACTGGTAAAATTTTTCCGTGTGTTTGGCTGCAGATGCTACATTCTGAATGATAGAGAGAACCTATCAAAGTTCCATGCCAAAGATGACGAAGGAATATTCATCGGATATTCTCTTCAATCCAAAGCGTACAGAGTTTACAACACGCGGACAAAGATTGTCATTGAGAGTATCAACGTAACCTTTGATGAACTAAAGACAAGGACTTCTGAACACAACAGTTCAGAACTCGTACCTACAGATAGAGCTTCTACATCAAGCAGTGTAGAACCTGATCTTCAAAAGAATAAGCATTCTTAAACCTTTACTGAATCAGATCTTGATATAACTGATGAAGATAACAATCAAAAAAATATAACAAATACTGACTCACATACTACAGGTGCAGATATATCAGGACCCTCTGAAGATATTGGTGAAGCTTCCACAAGCCAAACACAAGTTGTTTCTAAACAAGCTGAACCAGATAGCACAACTGACATGATCTCACCATTGGATGAACCGGGATCTACAACAGAGGAAGTTGATCCATCACCAAGTGCAAAGAGTCCAACTGCAACAAAAGTTGATCTGCCTGCAATCCCGGATGAGTTTGATACCTCAAATGATCAGACTGAAATAGATATACTGCTAAGCACCCACAGATGGACCAAGAGTCATCCTCCAGAAAATATTATTGGGGATTCGAATGCTAAGGTGTCTACTCGGTCTGCCACTGCATCTATATCTGCCAACTACTGCATGTTTGTAAACTTCTTAAGTAGCATGAAACCAAAGAAGCCGTCTGAGGTACTTAAAGATCCAGATTGGATTAACGCAATGCAAGATGAGATCAACGAATTCAAGAGAAATAAAGTGTGGCGATTAGTACCAAGACCCAAAGACAAATCAATCGTCGGTACTAAGTGGGTTTTTCAAAACAAGAAGGACGAAGCGGGAATAATTGTTAGGAACAAAGCTCGGTTAGTTGAGAAGGGTTACAATCAACAAGAAGGCATTGATTATGACGAAACCTACGCACCCGTAGCAAGGATCGAAGCTATCAGGATATTTCTTGCATATGATGCACACAAAAACATCAAGGTATACCTGATGGATGTCAAGTCAGCATTCCTCAATAGTATCCTACATGAAAAAGTATATGTAAGTCAGCCTGAGGGTTTCACAGATCCAAAATTCCTAGAACATGTGTACGTGCTGGACAAAGCGCTATACTGATTGAAGCAAGCACCACGTTCATGGTATGAAACCTTATCAATTTACCTGACTGAGTCTGGATTTCGAAAAGGTATCATCGATACTACTTTGTTTTTAAAGAAGAAAGGTGATGACTTGATACTTGTACAAATATATGTAGACTATATTATATTTGGATCTACGAATCCTGAACTTTGTGATGAGTTTCAAAACATCATGAAGAGCAAGTTTCAGATGTTAATGATGGGTGAACTAAATTTTTTGTTAGGCTTGCAAGTTAAACAAACCTCGGAAGGGATTTTCATAAACCAAGCTAAATATATAAGAGACATGTTGAAGAAATTTGACATGAAATCTTCTTCACCCATGAAGACTCCAATGCAGTCTGGAAGTCTGTTGGACGCTGATATCTCTGGAAAATCAGTTGATCAACGGACCTACAGAAGCATGATAGGATCTCTTATCTATATGACATCAAGTAGACCTGATATA
Source organism: Arctium minus (assembly GCA_954870635.1). NCBI lineage: Eukaryota > Viridiplantae > Streptophyta > Magnoliopsida > Asterales > Asteraceae > Arctium > Arctium minus. Next base: position 9,725,668 of record OX941093.1, on the reverse strand, counting down.
ATGTTTGCTACCTGTTTTTATGCACGGTATCAGGCTAATCCCAAAGAGTCACATCTAGCTGTTCTTAAAAGAATCTTCAGATACCTTAAGGGCACACCAAATCTAGGCCTTTGGTATCCGAAAGATTCTGGTTTTGAGCTAATCGCATATACAGATGCAGATCATGTAGGCAATAAACTAGACAGAAAAAGCACCTCCGGAGCTTGCCAGTATTTGGGAGACAAGTTGGTAAGCTAGTCCTCAAAGAAACAGAACTGTGTGTCAACTTCTACAGCTAAAGCAAAATATGTTGCAGCTGCTAGTTGTTGCTCACAAGTTCTGTGGATGAAGACTCAGCTGAAGGATTGTGGATACACATTCAACAAAGTCCCCATCTACTGTGACTCAAAGAGTGCAATTGCATTAACTTCAAATCCGGTACAACATTCCAAAACCAAACATATCGACATCAGGTACCATTTCATTAAAGATCATGTAGAGAAAGGAAATACAAAAATGCATTTTGTTTCAACATATTTTGAGGTTGCTGACTTATTCACTAAACTCTTGATGAAAAAAGATTTAATTTTTTGGTCAGTAAACTTGGGATGTTGAACCTTAATGCATAGTTATATTATTTTCTTATATCTGTTGTTGAGGCGGAGCTGATTCTATGTTTATTTGTTTAAGTGTTTTGGTTATTAAATATTTTCAAAGTTTGACACTTTTAATAGCTGTGGACTCATGTTCAATGAGTACCAAAATTTTAATCTGTTTTGTAGTCAAGTCAAATCAAGACTCATGCTTCATTATGTTGAGCTAAATGCACACTTCAAGGACAAGAGCTATATTCAAAGGGGGCTGAGGATGCTTTGAAGTTTATGCAACACTAAGTTTTATAAAGAAATCAAGGGGGAGAGGAGCTGAAGCTGAAAGAGGATGATTACTTTACAAAACTTAGGGGGAGAATGTTAGAACATAAATGTTCTGTTTAGAAGTTTAGTAAAGTAATCTTTTGTATTTTGTATTTGGGCCTTGTACTTTGGGTTTGGGATAAAATGTGTACAAGGGTGTGAGGGTATATATTGGAGTCTGATAGTTAGTTGTTTGTAACCTTTCATTTTTCACAATGTAGACATACGAGTTCTTTGCTCTCTGTAGTTTGTATTTTTCTTATTGTGTATAAAACTACAGATTCCCTTCCAATCATCCTTGTTATGTTTGTTTAATCAATTCAATCTTGATCATGGACCTAACAAATTTGATTTAGGTTGTGTGATCAATAAAAGAAAGTGTTCTTGATAATCTGAGTGTTGTTTAATAGCTATAAACTGGAACAAGATTTGGTATCAGAGCTAGATCATAAAAGAAAGAAAAATTGATTTTTTTTGGAAAAGTCACTATTCATGAGTCTACTATTCTATCGATCAAAATCTTGAATTTGTGATGTTTTGATTGTGAACTTCATCATACTGTGATCGCCAATTGGTACTGAGCATCTTTCATTTGGATTGGTAAATCAATTGAACAACAAATATTGGTGAATTTGATTGATTTTGATTTTTCTGGAAACTTTATATTTTCGGACTGTTCAAGAATCGATTACTCTAATCATAGTTGTTCTTGAAGAAATTCATGCTATAGGGTTGTTCTCGATGCTAAAGTGATCAATTTTACCAAGTTTCAGAGTCTAATTGCAAGTTTTGATTGGATTTAAGTTGTAATTTTCAAAAAAACGTTTGAGATCCACAGAATTCGCACGAACCATGAAGAACTCGCACGATGAAGAATTCACATGATTCAGTGAATAAATGTTCTAAGGACAAAATTCGTATAACAAAGCTCTACGGAAAGTGAAGATTTCGCACAAAGCCACATACGAAAAGCTTGGAATTCGCATCTGAGTCTGAAAAAAAAAACAATTCTAAGGGAGAAATTCGTATCAATACGATTTGTTCAAGCTGTGAAAATTTTCTAAGGGAGGAATTTGCATCTCAGTGTTAGCCATTCATACGAAAAGCTCAGAATTCGTACCCTTGTATTTGCGAAATGTGCTAAATTCGCACATAGTCTTATGCGAAAAGCTCAGAACTCGCGTACAAGCACATGCGAAAAGTGAACATTTCTTATCTTTTCTTATCCGAATTGTGTGTCTATGCGAATTGAGTGTTCATACGAATTGTTGCATGCGAATTGTAATGTGTGAGTGCCATACGAATTCTATACTTAACTTCATTTTTGAGTGATTTTTCTGTGATTTTAACAGTTGATTTTTCTGATTTTCTGATTAACGATCATTTCCAGCTAATTTTTTTTAGATATCAAGATGCCATACACTAACGAAAAGGGAAATACTATGTTGACGAAAATAGATTGTGCTATCGCTTATCAAGATGCCATACACTAACGAAAAGGGAAATTCTAAAGTTTTAAAGAAAGATTTTATTTGCTTAGATTGCATCTCTAACTCTAAGATCAATTTTGCAGAGATCATTGAGTCTAAAGAAAAAGAGATTTATAATCTTCAAGTAAAGTTGAAGAAATCTAAAGAGAAATCTAAATTTTTGAAAGAAAGTAATGCAAACTTTACTTGGTCAAAGAAAGAGTTAATGCAAAAAGAGCTTGATGATCTCAAACGAAGAGCAAATATTTCTGGAGAAACTTGTAATGGACTGAAAAAGATAAATTCACAAATCTTTGTCGAAAGAGATCACTTGAGAGATAAGGTGTTCAGTCTTGAGGTTGAAATAAACATGCTGAAAGAGTAAGCAATCCAAGAGAAGGAAACTTCAAGAGATCAAGAGGAAATGAAGAAGATTGAAAGAAAAAGAAAGGATCCGGAAAAAGATAATGTTGAGCTTCAAAAGAAGATTACTGAACTGAAAGAACAAATATCTGGAGATGAAAAGAAGTCAAAGAAAGAAAGAGAAGAGTTTGAAAAAGAAAGAAAAGCTTATGCTTAAAAGTTTTCTGACTTTTCAATAAAGTCATTTGAAGAAAAGAAATTTATTGAACTCAAATGTACAAAACTTTCTCAACAAGTGTCAGACTTTGAGAAAGTTATCATCATGGAGAGAGACAAGTTTGAGAAGGAAAAGAAGAATGTTGAAAAGAAGAATGTTGGTGTGTTCAAAGAAATATCTGAACAGAGAAAGGTTGTAGAAAAAGATTTTGAGGAAGAGAGGAAGGTGTTTGAGGATGAGATAAAGAAGCTGACAGGAAAATTATCTGAACTGCCATCAACTGTTATGAAGGAGAAGAAGAAGAAGTCTGAATTGCAGAAGAAGTTTGATCTACTTTCAAAGGAAAGAAACAGTTTGTCATCAAAGAACTTGAAGAGATCATGTTCAAGGTGAAGTTGACTGAGCAAAAGACGCTCGAATCAACTATTCAATCACCGAGAGATGATCCAGCTGCATCAGAATGTTCATTTAAATCAGTTGCAAGTTCAATTTTTACAAATGTTTCTAATAATCCATTGTTTGATACAAATGATAATCATACTTCTAAACATAAAGAACAAATTCGTCCTTCTAACCTTTTCTATGACAAATCTTTTGATGGTTCAGGTAACATCAAGAAGAACAAGTCTCAGTAGAAAATGTTTTGGAGAAGGAAAGATGAGAAAGAAAAGGAAAAGTGGATCTGGAGAGTAAAAGGATCTACAGATGAGAAGAAGGATCAGAAATCATTTATGCATACACCGATTGCAAAGAAGATCAATACTCCTAAAGGTAAAACTTTTGGCAAACCTAATCTTATTTATACTGTCAATCAATTGATCAGATTAGCACATAAGAAATTTAATTGTTCTTACTGTGGTACAAATGATTTTGTTTGCAAAAATTATGTGAATAACTGTTATGGTTCGTACTACATCTCTCCAAATAGAACTGCAACTAACAAATCAGGACCCAAATACCAGTCGGTACCAAAAGCTAAATCTGTGTTGCGGGCACCTAAAGACTAAGGGAGAAAGAACATTGAATTCTAGAACATCAGTTTAGGACTCGTAATTCAATGTTCAAGAATGATGACTACTAAGTAAATTAACTTACGAATCAATCCTCAATGTCAAAGAAAAATGACTTCTAAACACATCAGTTTAGGACTCGTACTTTAATGTCAAAGAATGGTGGTTTATGATTACACTAGATCAGAACTCGGTCTTCAATGTTTAAGAACAATGGCTTTTGAACAAAGCAGTTCAAGACCCGGTCTTCAATGATAAAGATGGGGAGTTTGACTTCTGAATTTACTTCAATCCTAGTAATTCAGAACTCGGTTTCATGATTAAGGATTATGCATATGTTAAGGGGGAGCTTACATGTTCTATATTTTTACTGATACATTTTCTGATTTTTCAGGAGGAGATTAAACGATAAATTCATTACTACTTTTAGGGGGAGTTACTATTCTCAACGGAGAATACGTGACGATGGCTTCTGGATAATTCGGTCCAGAACCCACTTTAAATTGTTTTTCTTCTTAGGATGCTGAAAAGCTAACATCTTTCTAAGAAGTTTTTACTATTAGTTTGAGGGAGAGTTTATAAGATTTTCATTGTTATATTTGTAAGGGGGAGAAGAGAAAAGAAAATTACACTTTCACTGTCATATTTTTCTAATGAGTTGACTTTTTACAGATACGTAGGGAGAGTATCTGAGGTTTTTGTCAAGGATGCTTAAAAAGATGATATTCATTTTAGGGGGAGTTGAGAATTTCTATGCTAAAGGTATATTTTTCTGAATCTCAAACTCTACCATATCTTGAAAAAAGAACAATTTTCAGGTATAAAAAACGGTTTCTTAAATGTTCAAACCACTTCTTATTCTTAAATTGTTTTCATGAATTGAGAAATGTGATTTTAAATGATTTTCATAAGTATACTTTTAATGTATAAAAAGTGTTGGAAAGTAAATATTTTGTAAAATGTAATTGGGCCTATTGGGCTTACTTAATTGTAAAGGGTTTGGGCTTAATGATGTAACAAGGTAGTGTAGGTGTTGGACTATAAATAGCTTAGACTTTGTAATAATTCATTTAAATGAAATCATAATTGAAGATGTAGCCTTAAAGCATTCTCTCTCTCTAGATTAGTTTACTTTCTCTCTCTAGAATAATAAAGTCCTTCTCCTATCGTATCTAGTTATACATTCAAACATGAAATGCTCCAGATCTCGGACCTAACAAGTGGTATCAGAGCCTAACGATAAAATATTATCGAAATGATTATCGGATCTCGACATTTCGTGTTTTTTAGCCCGATCTACAAGTAAGTTGTTCCAAAACTCAATTACTCTTGAAGATTTGTTCTTGATGAGATTAAAGATCTAGTACAATTTTTGGATTCAAATTTCGTTGAGTTTTGAGGTTTTTTGAATTTTTCGTTCGAAATTTTCGGTGTTCTTCACGTCAAATTTTCGATCCGAAATTTTTCTTGCATGAGGTGATTTAATGTTCCTAGAGTTGTTCTTTGTCGAATTTCGAGCATTCTACAATTTTCAGAATCGAAAAACGATGAAAAAGGAGTGAGATATGAGGTTTTAAATATCGTTCGCCGGAAAAACGGATCTCACCGGAGCATCGCCAGAAAATCGATTTTCAGCTAGTTTTGTGATGTTTATCTACCTTAGTTCGATTTGTATATGATATTGGAGCATAACTCAAGTTTCCTCATCAATTTTCGTTGAGAAACGAGGTAGATCTCAGTGTTGAAAGTCGGTTGATCGGAAAAACGTTTTAGCTGGAAAGTTACTGTTCATCGACCGGAAAATCGTGATTTGTGCTGTGATAATGTCAAATTCTTGTCCAGGTCTATTCTATAATGTTTATCTATGTGTTTTGATCAGTTTTGAGCAAGAAATCGCAATCTATGGTAGGTGAAAATAAGCCTTGCCGGAAAAAACGTTTTTGCCGGAAAGCTTTCTGTTTCGCCGGAAAGTTGCTGTAATTTCGGTCCAGATCTGCTTGTGTTGTTATGTTGATTATTTGGAACGTGAATGGCAAAGGTTTTAGCAAAAAATGAGAAGTTTTTGAGCTGTTATAACCAATCTCGCCGGAAAAACGAATTCTCGCCGAAAAAGGTCTGTTGGATCGCCGGTGAAAATCTGTTCACGATGCATGTTTCTGAAAACGTTTATTTGGTGATTAATGAGAACATTAGAATCAACAAAAAGTTTCCTTGATCGCAATTTTTTTGAAACTAAAAAAAAATGTAGTACGTGGGTTTTCATTTTAAAGTGATGATGAATAGTAAACTTAACGGACCGTTAGTGTTCCGTTAGTTTTTCTAACATTTTTGGTCCAAAATCTGTTAAATTTGGCCAAAATTGTTCCTCATTCCCTACTTTATAGTGTGTGAATTATTGTTCCCTCTTCGAGCATCTCGTTTACGACTCTCAAGCCGAACTCCTATTTGAGTCGCGGTTAACGACGGTTCCGTTGTTATAAACTAAGATTGCACACGGTTTGTCACGTCAAATTCACTCGTTATCTTTCTTGTGGGCTTATCGGAACGAGTTAGGTTTCTACATTTCGAGATGTGTATCGTGCACTTAGTCGAGCTTACGGTGTACATAGGATCCGGTTTTAAAGTCGAAAACGAAGAATGAGAGCAACTTTCAAGGGGGAGTCGAGCCTACAATTGTTAATGCATGCACTAATGTTTTTTCAAGCAGATCAAGGGGGATATGAGCTTAAAGCTTGAAGATGATTTACTTTCCAAAACTTTAGGGGGAGAATGTTAATGTATAGAAAGTGTTGGAAAGTAAATATTTTGTAAAATGTAATTGGGCCTATTGGGCTTACTTAATTGTAAAGGGCTTGGGCTTAATGATGTAACAAGGTAGTGTAGGTGTGGGACTATAAATAGCTTAGACTTTGTAATAATTCATTTAAATGAAATCATAATTCACTATGTAGCCTTAAAGCATTCTCTCTCTTTAGATTAGTTTACTTTCTTTCTCTAGAATAATAAAGTCCTTCTTCTATCCTATCTAGTTATACACTCAAACATGAAATGCTCCAGATCTCGGACCTAACAGATACTTTGATGAGTATCTGACTGTGTGTTTCCAAAAGATCAATACTTGTGTATTATCTTGTCTATATACTGTCAAGTATTCTTACACACATCGGTTCAGTACATTTTTATTGACTTTGTTATTACCATGTCTCAAAAGAAAATCTTTCGATGGTAAAACTCTCGTTTGAAATTCAATGTTCTTTAAGATCAGACGTCATTTCTTTTTAAATGTGCGTTCATTGTTAAATTGTTTATATCTTGTTCATATAAACAAATGTCCATTCTTTCATACCCCATTACATTTTTCTTCATGATAATTGATTTGATTAAATCATTGTCAGATTCTCAAAACAATAAAATTGAATGATCATAAATGTTCAAAGTTTTGAGAGATCTTAAATGTTCACTTTGCTCAAATTTCATTCTTATTATTCATGAGCATACATTTTCTGATAATGACTAGAAGCGTACTCGCGCAATGCAGTGAGATACATCATGATTTTAACGTTTCATTTTATTTTTTTGTCGATTTACAGTACGATTTTGGATGGTTTTGAGAAAGTGATAATGTTTTTTTTTTATAAATTTGTTTAATTTAGGCTTAATAATATAATGTTTTTTTATATAAAAAAATTAAGTATTTTGTTAGAATTAAATGATTATCTTATATATTTTAATGGCATCTAGAAAAAATAACCAATTATATATTTAATAATATAATTAAAACAAAATTATAGTAATATAATATATTAATTAATAGTGATACATGGAAATGTCTGCAAAAAAGGAAGGTCCTGCACATACCAAATTGGTGGGTGTTAGAAGGCTGCAGTAGTTATATGTATCTTGTGCTTTGAAACTTGTAAATTAAGAGATTTTTAAAATCTTGCATAAAATGATGGTACCTTATGCTTAATAATTTGTATCTAAGAGTTTTTTATCTGTGCTTTATAATATAGTATAGATATTTAATGCTTATCTGCCAAGATAACTATTGGGCAACATATTTCTTTTAGGACAAAATACATGGGATTCGGTGTGAGTGCTTAAATGACTTCCATGGATTCACGTTAACCAGTGTTTCCTACCCCGGAAGTAATATTTGAGTGATTGAGGGGAGAGGTGTTAGATATGAATTGTATTCAAGATTAAATGGAGGGTCTAATTTGTAATGTTTGTAAAGTGTGGGTGTTATTTGTAAATGTAGTGAAGTTGACTTTGCTAAAGGTCATGTTGATCATATATATAGCAAGTCTTAGTGATGTTTAGAATAGAGAACATATGTGCAGATTTGGTAAGAACTATACGGTGAAAAACACACACACAGACAGTGCTTTAGAGTCAAATGCACGAAATAGGGATATGACACTTTGTAGATTGTGTGATTAATAAATAAACAATGTTTTGATAATCTGTGTTTGATTAGTATTGCTTGAAATCTGAGATCACATTTGGTATTAGAGCTAAATTCGACATTTTGAAAGTTTTTGAGTTCGTAAACATTGTTCTTGAGTTCTTGATCGATTTCTGAGATTAAAGGTGTTTTTGATAAAATTTTTGGTTGAAATATGGTCGATTTGTGATATAGATTGAGTTTGTTTGTTTGTTTGAATTTCACTGGAAAAATGATTTAGATCACTGAATTTTGGATTTTTGAAAATCTTGGTTCGTACGAGTTTTATTCACAGTTTGATCAAGATTATTGAATTTGGTTGTATATTTGTACAAATTGATGGATTTGGATTGTTCTTGATACTAACCTGATCATTTCTGTGAGTTTACAACATCTGAATCGAAGAATTAAGTGGAAAATTGGACTAGAAATTGAGTTTTAGGACCGAACCTTCAAGAACTCGCAGGGTCTAATCTTTTCGTATGAAGAACTCGCAAAATAAATTTTCGCAGAGAGAATTCGCATAATTTTCACTAAAATTCGTTTAAGTACAGAATTCGTACATTTGAGTTGTACGAAAAGTGAGAATTCGCACAAGAGTTTAATTGAAATTTGTTAGATCATAGTTTTGAGTCAATTTGTAAGTAGTTTATCTTTTGTAATGTTGACTTTTCTTGTATGCTTGTGTAGAGGTCAAGGTTTGTGTTTGACCCTATATAAAGCTTGTTTTGTCTTGTTTTGTGTAAGTCTTTGTTAGAAGCTTTAGTCTACGCATTCTGTCTGAGTCTTTTGTAACCTTTCATGTTAGACATATGAATACGACTAACCTTGTGACTCAATTTCTCTCTTCTTGATCTTGATTGTTATTGTGATTTGTGCATGATTGCTTGAAACCTGGGATCACAATTGGTATCAAAGCCTGATCAGAAAATTTAGAAAGATTTGTGATAATGATTTGAAGACAGAAAGATCGAAATTCCAATTTTTAGAAAGTCATTGTTTCATCAAAATCAATATTTTGATTTAGTGGTGTTCTTGATGTAAATTTGTGTTCATTGTAATCGTATATAGAAATAGAACATTTCTTGTTTTGATTAGAAATCCATTTGATCAACAGATTGATTGAATTGGATCAATCTTTGTATTTTTAGAAAGTTTCTGTTTACGAATTGTCAAAGATCGATTCCCATTTCTACAGTTGATCTTAATGAAATTCACTTTGAAGGGTTGTTCACGATGATATAGAGAGTGATTCTGCAAAGTTTCATATTCAAATATCAAGGTTTGATTGGATTTCAGGTGAAAAGTTGGAAATACGAGTCAAGATCCAAAGAATTCGCAAATATGATGATGAACTCGCACGTAGAACTCGCAGAGCCATGGAATTCGCAGAATAGTTGTTTCCATTGATCTTAAGGGAAGAATTCGTACATCACAGAGAAGAAAATTTGTTTAAGGGAAGAATTCACACAAGTGTTTGTACGAAAAGTTGAGGATTCGCACAAGAGATATACGAGAAGTATAGAACTCGCACAAGACACATGTACGAATTGTGTGAAATTCGCATCTGAGTATTATACGAATATCAAAGAATTCGTATAAGCCTTCATGCGAAAAGTTTAGAACTCGCACATGCTTGTAAGCGAAAAGTTCACATTTCGTATCCTTTATCATATCCTTTTATGCGAATTGCTTTGTACGAATTCTTGTTTGTGTGTGCTATGCGAAATGTGACATACGAATTGTTTCATGCAAATTTTATAGTGTGAGTAGTATACGAATTCTTGACTTGTATTTCATTTTAAGTGATTTTTCTGTATTTTTACTTCAAATTTCTCTGTTTTTCTGACTAAAGATCATTTCAAGCTATATTTTCAGAGATAATAATCATGCCTTATACAGATGAGAAGGGAAATCTATTTCTCACCAAAAGGGACTGTGCATTGTCATATATGCCAGAGATTCCAAAGATGGAAGCTGAACTTGAAGAGCTCAAAGTTAAGAATGAAAAGTTCAAAGCTCAAAACTCAAAGCTGAAGGCATAAATTGATATCTTGAATGTCAAACTCACCAAAGCTGAGACACAAGTATCAACATATGAAGCTAAAGGAAAAGAATGGATAAAAAAAGTTGATGAGAGGTTCAAGAATGAGAAAGTTGAACTAGAGAAGACTTTCAATCTAAAGTTGTTTGAACTTTCAAGGAAAGTTGAGTCAGAAAGGAAAGAGTTAGAACTCAGATGTGCAAAACTTTCTAAACAAGTTTCTGATTTTGAAAAAATTGTCATTACCGAAAGAGATGTCTTTGATAGAGAAAAGAAAAGTTCTGAAAAGAAAAATACTTTACTATTCAAAGAGATTTCTGAGAAAAATCAGAACTTGGAGAAAGAGTTTGAAACTAAAAGAAAATTCTTTGAATCTGAGATTTCTAAACTTACTGACAAGTTAGTTGTCTTATCTACAGATATTAAAAAGGGACAGAAGAATAAATCTGATTTGCAAAGCAAGTTTGATAAACTGTGCAATGAAAAAGCCAAGTTGAATGACAAGATCAGTCAACTTGAGAAAGCTAATGTTGATTTATCTGACAAGTTAGCATCTGAAACACCTGTATTTTCTTCTTATGATGGTGATGCAAGTGAATCAGTTTGCTCATTTCAATCAATCAATAGATTATTTCAAAAGATGGCTTTCAAGAAACAAACTGTTAAATCTGAAATCTTGAAACCAAATCAGTTTAAATCTTCTAGTCTATTGTATGTTAAATATGTTGATATATATGTTTCTGGACTCAAGGCTTCCAAGAAAGAAAAGATGATCTGGGTTGTCAAAGGTTCTCCAGAGTCAGTAAAATACCAGAAATCATCTGCAGAAGTTGAACTGAGAAAGAAGAACAGAGCTGAAAAAGGTAAATCTTCTGCACCTGATACTATCAAGTCTAACAAGCATCTGAACAGAGCTTATCACAGAGGTGAAAACCGCTCAATGAAGTTTTCACATACTAACCAGAGTGGACCTAAACTCATCTGGGTACCAAAACCTGTACAACCTGTGATGCAGGAACCTCCACTCAAGAAGGAGTAAGCAAGAATGATGGCTTCTAAACACTACAGTTTAGAACCCAATCTTCAATGTTCAAGAATGATGACTTCTAAGCAAAGCAGCTTAGGACTCAATCCTCATTGTTGAAGAATTATGACTTCTAGACACAACAGTCTAGGACTCGGACTTCAATGTCAAAGATTCTGACAAAACCTTGAATGTTATATCATTACAGGGAGTTTTCATTGATTAAATATAAATTGTGTGAATTGAAGTTGAGAAAAGCTTAATTGTTATATTTTATAAAAGGGGTAGAATGTTTTAGTCATAAGAAGAGATTAATTGTTATATCATTTTACCTGTATGCAGATATGAAGGGGGAGCATATCCATACAGTGAAGAAAGATCCACATCATGTCAAGGGGGAACTTGCAAAGAAAACACAACAAGATACCTCAAAATGGAACAAAGCTATGACAAGAATCAGAAGATAAGGACATCAAGTCAAGGGGAGCTTAACAGTTCAAATCTGAAAAGGGTTGTAAGTGTGAAGTGTGTGTAAGTTTTTGAAACTTAAAATAAGTGTAAAATGTCAATTTTGGGAAATTTCCATTTATGGAAAGTTTATATTTTGGCAAATTTTTGAAAAGTTTCCAAAATTAGCAAGTTTCCTCATTTAGAATGTTTTTTTAAATGTTGGAAATGTTGCTAAGTCAAGAATTCGCATAACACTATCATGAGAAATCTGAGGAATTCGCAGATGTGTGTTACACGAATTCTTGGAAATTCGCATACCAGAGTTATACGAATTCTAACTACTCGCATGTGTCTATATGCGAAAAGTGAAGAATTCGCATCTCACTGACATACGAATTCTTAGGTTTACACATAATTCGCATACTTCTTTCATGCGAATTCTAACACACACATTGTCTAATCTTCGAGACAATTCGTATCAAGTCATCTGCGAAAAGTGGGAGGTCCAATAACCTCGTGCCAAGTGTCAAAATCACTCCTGAGTATAAATAGGGTCATTCTATACGAAACCCTCACTTTTCGCACATCGGTTAAACTTACGAATTTTTCAGAGCACCGAACCCTAAACCCTTTCTTGCGAACTTTCATCTTCGTCTTCGATTCTTATTGATTCTTGGTCTTCAAGGTTAAATCTTGTTTTTCTTTTTTGTTATCTTTCGTTCTTGTATCGATTATCATGTTTCTTTGCAGGGATTACCCCATTTGGATTAGTATGAAGAATTTTATTGTTGACTGTTCAAGAACTCGACTGACCTTTCAATTTTTTTTCGAACATAAATTCATCTTGTTAAATTCTTTTTGTTGATTTAGACTAAGAATATTGTTTAAATGGCTTAATCGAACTTCAGAACGCAAAAAGATTAACCTAATTCGATATTTTTGGGATTTGATTTGTATTTCTGACCTTTGGACTGTTCGAATGTTCATCATGGTAAATCAGGTCTTAAAGGGTCGATTAATGATTAATCATCAAATTTCATTGATTAAAAGGGTTTATAATATCAAATCGATGGTTATGGAATCGAAAGTTTAGGTTAAAATCACAAAATTAAACTTTTGAAATCTGGGTTTGGTTGAATTTTTGAAGGTGTTCTTAGTATTCTTCAACACTTAGAATTTTTCAAGAAGTTTGTTAAAAAAAATTTAAATATTGAAAGTCATACGGATTCTTGATATTTCAGTCTCCATACGATTTCTTGATCTCATTGTCATATTTTTTTGTTGAAGTAAAGAATTCGCATAATCGATTCATACGAATTCTAGGGTTTTCTGTGTCAAATATTTCTTCAAGTGAGGAATTCATATATTGCATCATATGAATTCTAGTTTACGAATTATTTCATAAGAATTCTTGATTGTTTCCTTGAATTTGTCATATTTTCATAAGGAAGGAATTCGCATATCCCTATCATGCGAATTCTGTACTTAGTGATTTTTAAAATGTGATTTTCAAGTGTCAAAATCATTTTTTTTTCACTAACCCATTTGGACCTTGTTCAATCTTGTTCAATTTTTTTCAGGTACCAATGGCAGATCAATCAGTAGACCAGCATGTTCAGACTGATGAACATTCACCACATCAGGAGGCTTTTGAACAGTGCCCAATGCCATCATCTAGATCTGATTTCCAAGTTCCACATGATGCAAATCCAGATATATTTCTCATATCACCTGCTGAGATGAAACCCCAACAACCAAACAATCATCATCTCCAATTCAGTATCCTCATTGAACCCCTGGTACTGGATATTCTGAGGAACCATCCTTTGAGGAATGCTTTAACAGCAGTTGCAGTTGTTCCAGAACTGTATGTACAACAAGCCTGGAAATCTATCAGGTTTACTCATGTCAAGGAGCAAGGAGAGAGAATACTCGTGTTCAAGTTGGAGATAGATCATTTTACATCTGTTCTCACCAAAGAAAGTCTAAGACTCACCTTGAGTCTTCCTTCTGAATCAACAAGAGAGGGGAAAACTTCATATGATGAACTACCATCAGATGCTGAGTTCTCGCCTTCATTTCCTTCACAATTGAGTCTAGTGCCTTATCGTTTACCGATTATTATTCCTAGGACAATATTTGCTACATCTACCATCGGAAGTCTAAGTGACGCGATCGAAAAATCTGTAGTCCACAATCTGGACTACGAGGATTAGATGGAAGTCCTTTCATCGACACGTCTTTGCCAACGATGAAAACAGGCCATGCAGTTGTTTCCATAGCTGACATGCAAACGGTTAATCTACGTGATACCGGTGTTATTAACCCTGACTTTGTGTCAAAGGAAATGCTCGACGGTGCCTTAAAGGCTGTTGAAAACAGGGTGTTTGAGAAGATTGAGGAGGAAATTGGAGATATTAAACGTTTGTTGAAAGGGAAAGATCCAATATCTCAACCTGAGCCTATCCATCAAAGCCAGCAATCTCCATACACTCAACCTGCTAATCTATCCATCGATGAGCTTAAATTTTTGTTGTTTGCAAAGTTATTATCTCAAGCTCTAGATACTCAGTATGCTGCAGATCTTCTTACCCTTCTGTAATCCCACCATCAAATTCAACTGCCACAATCTGTGCAACCAGCAGATGTGGTTAGTGCCTCAGACTTTAATTCTTTTAAATCTGATATCTTGTTTGCTCTATCTGATCTCAAACAGGTAGTTTAGACATCTTGCAAAGCCCAAGCACTTGTTTCTACCAAAGAACATGATCATTATCCAGATAATGATCATGAGGGGGAGATAAGGGAGAAACAGAAAGCTGTTGGAGGTTCTGGTGGTACAGAATTGATGGAGGAGGGAGCTGAAAATGTTGAAGGTGTAGAAAGGGAGATGATCATGGTTCTGAGCTAAATGATCAATTGGAGTTGCTATTGTATGTTGGAGAAAGTGTTGAATCAAGGGTTGAAATGCCTAAGATTGCAACAAGGCAAGAAATTTTGGAGATAACAGGTTTGTCAAATCCTGATGTGATAGCTCTTGAAGATGATACTTTTGATGTTGTCAATGCTAAATATGAGATGTATTGGAAGATCAAAGAAGAAGGGCAGAAAACTGACTTTGTTGAAATTCCTTCTGATGATGAAGTTGTAGAAGTTTCTGAAATTGTAAAGAGATCTGAGGAGATAACAGCTCATGAGGCAAGTATTTTGGATGATTTGTTTGAGGACAGAGACACAGAAGCATTGAATGTCATCTTGCAAAGCCCAAGAAGCTGTTTCTACCAAAGAACATGATCATGATCCAGATAATGATCATGAGGGGGAGATAAGGGAGAAACAGAAAGCTGTTGGGGGTTCTGGTGGTACAGAATTGATGGAGGAGAGAGCTGAAAATGTTGAAGGTGTGGAAAGGGGAGATGATCATGGTTCTGAGCTAAATGATCAATTGGAGTTGGTATTGTATGTTGGAGAAAGTGTTGAATCAAGGGTTGAAAAGCCTAAGATTGCAACAAGGCAAGAAATTTTGGAGATAACAGGTTTGTCAAATCCTGATGTGATAGCTCTTGAAGATGATTCTTTTGATGTTGTCAATGCTAAATATGAGATGTATTGGAAGATCAAAGAAGAAGGGCAAAAAACTGACTTTGTTGAAATTCCTTCTGATGATGACGTTGTAGAAGTTTCTGAAATTGTAAAGAGAGCTGAGGAGATAACAGCTCATGAGGCAAGTATTTTGGATGATTTGTTTGAGGACAGAGACACAGAAGCATTGAATGTCATGTTTTCTCGGAGCACTCCTGAGGAACTTCATCTAAGTCTTGTTCATGTTCAATTGCTTGAACCGAGTGTTATTCCAACTGTCCCATCCTTCAAAGAGTTTGAATTTCCTGATCCCAATGTTGTTCAACCTGATGATGCTGATTAGAATGTTAATCTGAATGCTGATGTAAATGTCAATCTTGATTCTGTTGTTGATGTTCATGTTTCTGATGTCCATGTTGAAGAAGAGTTGTTATACCAGAGAAATCCTGGAAGCCAAGAGAATCAAACGGAGTTTATCAGAGAACCACCACTTGTGCCAAAGTTTCTACAAGTTGAAGTAGGTCCTTCAGTTACTTCTGTGGTGGGTTCTACTCCTTTAACTGGTTATGATGAATTTGGTCCAACAGAAGCTGAGATCAAAAGAATCAGACGAGCATTACGTGTTCCATATCTTGAAGAGGGAGTTAAGATCTTTGTGAGCTATATTAGACAGATCGATTAAGCTCAACTTCTGGGGATTCAAGATCAGTCTCTAGAATATCAAAAAGATTACATCAGAATGATTCAGATTATGGGAAGAACATGTAAGGATGTTAGAAGCAGATCTGAAATTCTGGAAGTTACAGGGTGACCATGAAGCAATTAAAGAAAATCTGGTATCCTGAGTTTATTGTGCAGAGAAAGAATTTGGACATGTATCCTTTCAATGAAGCTGATTTTGCCAATATTCACTTCAGAGATATTGAATTCATGTATCATGATTTTAGAGATAGAACCATCAGGCATCCTGAGATAGTATTTTCTCTAGATACTATTAAGAGATTTACAGAAGGCATATCTACTATACTTATTTGTATGACTTCCAGCTGGGCATAGAGACAAATCAAAACAGGATAAATTTGCTTAAGCCTGACATGACACATCCTCTACTTGAATATATTCCACTCTACACAGTTGTAAGAGAACCAGAACTTGGATTTGTGTATGAGAATGTGGACAAGAAAGAGAAAAGGTTTATGAAAGCTGATGAGATTCCAAAGTACTCTGATGGTACTTTAGAAGATGTTCTTAAAAAGTTGCAAGCCAAGTATGAGGAAAGTGAAAAGCAGAGATTAGCTGGGAATGATCATATGCCTAGATTGGAGAGGATATTTACTAAAGATGTTATTGATGTAATCAAGGATAGAATCAGATTCAGGCAAGCAATCAGAAGGTTTGAAGGATATTTGGGAATAAGGAGAACCTGTATGAGGAAATGGACTCGTTGAAGACTTTCAAATTGCTCAAAAAGGGGGAGATTGTTAGATCATAGTTTTGAGTCAATTTGTATGTAGTTTATCTTTTGTAATGTTGACTTTTCTTGTATGCTTGTGTAGAGGTCAAGGTTTTTGTTTGACCCTATATAAAGCCTGTTTTGTCTTGTTTTATGTAAGTCTATGTAAGAAGCTTTAGTCTACGCATTCTGTCTGAGTCTTTTGTAACCTTTCATGTTAGACATATGAATACGACTAACCTTGTGACTCAATTTCTCTCATCTTGATCTTGATTGTTATTGTGATTTGTGCATGATTGCTTGAAACCTATTGAAGTCCCTGAGATCATGTTTGATTGAGTAATAAACATAAACAAGGATAACTGGGATGAATCTGTAGTTTATTTACTGAATATAAAACTACAACTACAGAGAACTATGAATTCGTATAGCTACATTGTGAATGAAAACTTAGCTACAAACAACTAAACAGACTCCTTATATACTAGCCCAACACCCTTGTTACATTAAGCCCAAACCCATTACAAGGCCCAATACAAATACTTATGGATAACTTTACTAAACTTCTAAATAGAATATATTTATGTTCTAACAAAATTTTATTAAGTGCAGAATTCGTATACTTTGATATACGAAAAGTTATGAACTCGCACATGTCTCAGATGCGAATTGTGTAGAATTCGCACATATGTGGTGTACGAATTGTGAGATTTCGCATAGGCTTTATACGAATTATGTCTCTATTTTTTTTCATGCAAATTGCTCAATTCTCATGCGAATTGCTTTTTGAACTCTATCATACGAATTCTATATTTGGGAATTTTTGGAAAATTCATTTTCTGAAAATTTTTAAGTTTTGCTTCTATTTGACTCAATTTGTCGGACTAACGATCAATTCAAGCAAATTTTTTTGTGCAGAATTATCAGAATGTCGAAAGAACTTCTCTCTATGGGTTCTCAATCAAAGCCTCCGGTATTGTTGGCTGGAGAGTATGCTCAGTGGAAGAGAAGGATGACTCAGTTCCTAAATCACAAAAATCGTGATTACATGAAATCAATCATAGAAGGACCAGTAGAAGCTATTGTGACTGTACCTAGACAAGATGCCACAGATAACTCTCCTGAAATCCCAGTCAAATATGTGCAAAGCCATATGAATACTATAGTGAAAGGGAGAAGGGTCTGCATAAGATTGATGAGGAAGCTCTTATTTACCTCACCATGGCTATTCCCAACGATATCTACAATCGAGTAGATAGTCGTGAATCCGCAAAGGCCATGTGGGACGAGCTTGAAAGGCAGTTTCAGGGCACAGAAAGGTCTATTAAAGTAAAGCTTAACTAGAGCACAAATGCTTATGAGGGCTTTCATGCAAAGGAAGGGGAATCTTTGATAGATACATATAATCGCTTCAATGTAATTCTGAATGATCTGAGGAGAAATGGGATGAACAAGTCGGTTTCTGAGATAAATTACAAGTCCATCAAGAATCTGATCCCGGAATGGAAAAGTTATGCAATCAATATCCAAATAACCAAGAATATGGCTCAGGAGGACGTAAATGACATCTTCACAACCCTCTCACAACATGAGGATGAAGTCAAACTGTTAAATGAAGAAAAGAAGATTGTCAAAGATTCGCTGGCTCTACTTTCTGAGAGAAAGAAGGTTCTAGTTCCAAGACTGTTTCTTCCTCAAAGTTCAAATCAAAGAAGTCCAAAGCCTTCTTTACTGAGTTGAGTGAATCCAGTTCTGAGTCGTCATCTGAGGAAGCTGAGCTAAACTCTGACGACGATATTCAGAGATTTGCTGACAACCTTGCCCTCATCACCGAACAGTTTCAAAAGAGTTTTGGGAAGAAGGGATATGCTTCAAAGCCTAAGTATGAAGGGTATAGGAAGGATAGAGTAGAGAAATACAAACCCAGGTTTGGAAAGAGAGAAGAGAAAAGAGAAGAGAAAAGAGAAGAGAAGAAGGAAGAGAAGAAAGAAGAAAAGATTGACCCAAAATCTGGAAGGTGCTTTAACTGTGGTAAACCAGACCACTTTTCCAAAGATTGCAAGTTTAAGAGGGTGAAATGGAAATGAGAGTTTAGTTAGAAGCGAGCTTAAATGATTAAAAGAAAGAGGGTGAAAGAACATAGTAAAAGAATACCAAACTCTGCACCAAACTTTTTTTGAGTCGGGCTGCCGCATAATCTGTTGTTTCACAATTCTTCGTGAACGACATTGAAACAGGCACTTAGCCCATGCCAACTCTTGCATAAAACCCCACCTGCTACTCATTCTTTTCTCAATAAAAGAATGTTTCATTTTTCAAGGGGATGCAACACATACTCTATTTGATCTTCATTTGGAAGACTCGAATATTGAAAAAGAAGGAAAGTTGCCCCACTTTCGACCCTTTCTCATGCACGTTGAGTCTATGTATAACTATTGCTATCTCAATGGTTTACACATTTGAGCCTTTAAAAGCAATCATTTTGCTAATTCTTTCATACACAAGCACGAACACACAGAAAATTTGTTTTTCTGTCAGAACGTTCATAGATTAACCTTGTGTTTTTCGATGATTGAAAGGAAGTCCTTGGGAGTGAACATTACTCAAGCTCCTTATAAAGTACATCTGTTGTACTAAGTAACTCCGTGTTACTTACAGGCATTTTAACTGTTTCATTCGTTGATTTAGAGTTACCATTCATAATTTGTTTGAATTTGAAAAGATTCGGATAAATACATCTTATGAATTGACGAAAACTTATCAGATCAGATTGGGGGAGATTAAATATTTTTCTATACAAGGAGATTTTTTTAGGAAGACTATGCTTATCTGATTATTTGGGGGAGATCATTCAAAGACAGAGCTGACCTTGAAAAGTTTTGATGATTCTGATTCTCATAACTCATCAAAAAGGGGAGAATTTCAAGATTTCAATGTCAGATTAAAGTTGATCTTATCAGAACTGGGAGATTGTTCGAGGTTTCAAAGTTTGATTCATTTCAAAGTGAAAGTGTAAGTCTAGATTTCAAGCCATGATCAATTAAACTCACAAACAAATCAAAATTAGAGAGAGAGAATCTAGAGAGAGAAATAGTCGTATATCTCACTGAAGTCACGAGATTACAATGAACGCTCAATACAATATATCACCCTTCTCTCACAAGCTTACAAAGCTATTTATATGAAACGCTAAAACACTCACAAGCTTAAACTCTCATATATCTATTTGACAAACTCTCACAACACTACTTATCCATTCTAAACTCTTACAAGCTATGACTTTGTTTGACTTTTCTAGACTTTACAAACTTTGACTTTTCACTCTAAATCTTGGATACAACAATTCACTAACATTCTCCCCCTTTGTATTCAAGATTTAAAAAAATTTGACAATAGTCTTTAGCTCTTGATTCTTCAAACTTTATCTCTAACGGTCTTACACTTTGAAGCTCTGACAATCTTCAATCTATCAGATTTTGAAGAATCTTGAAAAGTCTTTCACAAAGTCTTTCATAATGTCATGAAATCTTGAACAAAACATTGAATTCTTGAAACTTCTTTGATCTTGAGGAATCTTTCAAAACCTGTATCTTCATATCTGTAATCTCTGATCAGTCTTCGAAAAACCAACTTTCTCGAATCATCTTTATCTTTCATATGTCTTGAATTTGAAATTCCAGAAATTATTTGCTCCTTTTTCTTCAGAATATCTTTCAAACTTTCATATTTGACTTGAAAATCCTGAATTTTTCCCCTTTTTAATTTTCTTCAGAATGTCTTTCAAACACCACTTAATCTTCATTTGACTTGAAAATCCAAAATATCTCCCCCTTTTTGATGAATTGTGAGCAGCAAAACCATCAAAACCATTTCAAGTCATCACTTTCTTTGAAAAATAATTTCCTCCTTTATGATAAAATGACAGTCTCCGCCCTTTTTGATCTGTGTATCCGTCAATTCATGAAATGTATATACCAGAATCTTTTCAAATTCAGATATAATAAATGTTGTAACCCTGAATCAACAAATGATACAGTTAGAATGCCTGTAAGTAGCACAGAGCCACTTTGTACAACGGATGTACATTGGAAAGGAGTTTTTGTAATGTTCACTCGCCCAGAGCTTCCATTCAATCATTGAAAAACATGAAGGAATTTCTATGAATGTTATTACAAGAAAACATATTCCTTGTGTGTACGTGCAAGGGTAAGAAAAGATTGAAGCTACGTAAGCTTGAACAGGCTCAAATTGTGTAAATTGTTGAGACAACAACAAGTTTTACACGGACTCAATATGCATGAAAGATGTGCGAAGGTGGGGCAAACTTCCTTCTTTTTCAATATCTAAATATTCCGAATGAAGACCAGATAGCATATGTGCTGCGTCCCTAAGAAAAAATTGAAACATTTCTTTATCGGGAAAGAAATGAGTGGCTGGTGGGGTAATTGCAAGAGTTGGCATGGGCTAGTGTCTGTTTCAATGATGGTCACCAATGAATGTGAACCAACAGTAATGTGGCTGCGCGGCTCATAAAAAGTTGGTGCAGAGTTCTCATATTCTTTTAACTTTGTTCTCACACCCTTTTTCTTTTGAACATTTAAGCTCACTTCTAGCCAAACTCTCTTTTACATTTTACCGCTCAGCACAATGAGAAAAACTCAACCGGATGAGTTATCTCCGCCACTCTTTGATTTAAAAACCCCTCACCCCTCAATAACTCAAGGATAACTTCCTGGGAAGGAAACATTAGTTAATGTGAATCCATGAAAGTTTTGTTAAAGCTCTCACACGAATCCCATCTAATTTATCCTAAAAAGAATGGTTGCTTAACAATTTATCTTGAATAGATAAGCACAAATATGATAACATTGTCAAAATGTATGCTCATTAAAAATATGAATGAAATTTGAGCATTTGAACAATGAAGATCTCTCAAAACAAGGAAATTGAATGAATGAAATGAAATCAAGAGAATTGTGTTGAGAATCTGACAATGTATCAATCAGATCAAATATCATGAGTATAAACATGAAATGGTTGGGGTATCAAAGAACTTGATAGTTTATTTATATGAACGAATATAAACAATTTAGCAATGAACGCACAAAGATTGAAATAATGAATGATGCTCAACAACAGTGAATTACAAACGGGAGTATTACCATCGAAAATTTGTTTCGTTATGAGACATGGTAATAACAAAATCAATATGAAGTACTGAACCGGTGTGTATGAATACTTGACAGTATATAGACAAGATAATACACAAGTATTGATCTTTGGAAACACACGACCAGTTAAACAATAAAGCTCAATTATGAAAAATATTTAAAAATCACACTTCTAAATTCATGAAATCTTTTGAGAACCAGAAGTGGTTTGAACATTTCAGAAAACATTTTTCATGCTTGAAAGTTGTTCTTCTTTCAAACAATCAGAGATCTAGATCAGAAGATACTTATATTTAAGCTCCCCCTCAAATCATGATAAAATGATATATATTCAGTTAAGCTCCCCCTGGATATTTTCAAAATATCCTTGTCTTTAAACATTGAAGACCGAGTCCTAAACTGATGTGTTTAGAAGTCATAGTCCTTTAACATTTAAGATCGGGTCCTGATCTGTTGTAATCAGAAACCATATTATTTGACTTTGAAGTTCGGGTTCTGAAATGAAGTATTCAGAAGCCTTTATTCTTACTCCCCTAAACCTGTGGTAACTGCAAAACAGATTTAACAGGTTTTGGTACCCACTGGTATTTGGGTCCTGGTTGGTTAGATTTAGGAATCCACTTCTCATTAGATTTAAAACTTTTAAGTATACTTTTCTGATAAGTAATTATGTAAGTTCCGAACCAGTTATGAGCAGACTCTTTTTGCACAAAATCATTCTCACCACAATAAGAACAACATATTCTCTTTTCAGCTAACCTGATAACATGATTAGTTGAATAATACATATCAGGTGAAGCAAAAGATTTATCTTTACGAACTCTGTTCTTTTTAGCTTTAGATGTGGTTGCAAATGATTTCTGAATAGCTTTGCCATCTGAAGAGCCTTTAACAACCTAAACCATCTGATTTGTCCTTGATTGCTTTATGTTGTGTCTGAAATGTGCTAAGGATGGTTACTACTGCTAGACATGACTATTACTACTGCCTGAGGAAGTTAGTACTGCCAGATCACAATTACTACTGCTTGAAGGAGTTAATGCTGCTGAGACAAAATTAATACTGCTTGCTGAGATTAATACTGCTAGTTCAGAATTACTACTGCTCATGAAGATAGTGCTGCTTATGAGATGAAGACTCCGTATGAGAATGAAGACAACTGTATAGATTGAAGCTAAAGTAAAGGAGATAATTATGGACTGAAGATCAATTTTATTTTGATAATTATCTTGTAATCAGTCTTGTATATATAGTATAGAAGTCTTTGATAGTAATAATTATTCATACGTTTTGTTTTAGAGAGAATTAATCTCTAGACTAGTTTAGATCCTTTCTATAGAGAAGTATAGAACGTCTGTTGAGCATGTTCAACAGATTGAGGTTTTGCGTGTAATCATCAAGTTTAATCAATATAACTTGTGATTTAAGTGCATATACTGTTTCATTGATTGTTAGTGTTAAGTTGTTTTTCCGCAACTTCTTTAGCATTGATTCTCAGTGTGTGTGAATTAAATTCTTGTTTGAATTTCGATCCTGACAAGTGGTATCAGAGCTTTGTTAAACTCAAAAAACAACAATCATCATGGACGGTTCAAGTGATAGTGTTCTGGTCTCAAAGGTTCCAATGCTCAAATCTAATGAGTTTGACATGTGGAAGATTAGGACCAGGCAATACATTCTTCTCACAGATTACTCTATGTGGGACATCATTAAGAATGACCCATCTAATGATGGAAAGATTGGAGCAGATGGAAAAAGAATCCACCAAAGACGGACGGAGAGAGGAAGATAAGGCAGACAGAGATGAAAGCCTTGAGCACACTGCTCTTGGCTATTCCTAATGAGTATCAACACCAATTCTGCAACTGCACTGATGCCTAGATGCTTTGGAATGCTCTAGAGAAGAGATTCTCTGGTACCAAAAGTACCAAGAGAAATCAGAAGGCAATATTGAAGCAATTGTATGAAAACTTCATGTCAACTATGAATGAGTCCATGACTCAAACTTTTGACAGGTTTAACAAGCTGATTGGTGAACTAGCTACGGTTGGAGTGCAGATTGATCAAGATGATGTAAACAGAAAGTTCTTAAGGTCCCTTGGAGATGAATGGACCATGTATAATGTCTCCTTCAGACACAATGACAAGCTGGAGGACAAGAAACTAGACGATCTTTATAATGACTAAAGGGTGTTTGAGGCTGAAGTTGAAGACAAAAAGAGACCATCTGGATACACTCATAATGCTGCTCTTTTATCATCTTATTCTTCTACTGATTCTGCTGCTAATACATAATCAGTTAGTACTGCTTATGTATCTAAGCAGGATGTATCTAATGACTCTGTATTAGAAGTTGTTCTTGCTAGTCATGCTAATTCTGTTTTAATTAATGATGATCTTGAACAAATTAATGCAGATGACCTTGAGGAGATGGATATAAAGTGGCAGATGGTCATGCTAACTATGAGGGTCAAGAGATTCATAAAGAGGACTGGAAGGATTAACTTCTCTCAGAGGAGAGAAGATGGTGCTGGGTTTGACAAGTCAAAGGTGGAGTGCTACAAGTGTCACAAGATGGGACACTTTGCAAAAGAATGCAGAGGAGGAATTCCTCAACAACATGGCAGCAACCACCAACAAGCACATTCCTCAAGCGTCCAAAACAACAGAAACTCCACTCAAGCTCTTGTTTCTCAAGAAGGAATGAGATTTGATTGGAGGGATCAAGCAGAAGAAGTTGTTCAGAATCAAGCCTTGATGGCAGAAGTCTCAGAATCTTCAAGCACATATATTCGAACAGAGGTAAAAACTAAACTGTGCACTAAAGAGTGTCTTCATACTGTACAAAAGTACAGGGATCATAACCAAAGCATGTGTGACGACCTTAAAGGGTTAGAGAGAGATATAAGAGAGTATAAAGTGATTGTTGAGAAGTTTGAAGATCAAATCAAGGCTTACAAGGCCAATGAACTTCAGCATTACTATGACATAAATTACTGGAAGTAGGAGAAAAATCAATTAGAGATTCAAATAGAAAAGTCTAAAGAGGAGTGTGAGAAGATAAAGAGTGAGTATGAGAAAGCTAAGCTTGACATTGAGAAGTTCTCTTATGCTTCCAAAGCAATGGACTTTTTGCTTAAAGCTCAAGTTCATGATAAGATCAAGAGTGGTATAGGATACAATGCAACACCTCCACCTTATAACAATAATTACATCCCTCCCTCTTCAGATCTCTTAGAGAACCAAAATAAGGAGGACTTACCTATAGGAGCAACAAAAGTAGATCCTATAGATAGTGTGGTGGTTGAAGAAGAGAATGAGGAAGAGAATTCTGAGAGTAAGAATGCAGAAGAGATTCCTGTAGAAAATCATATCCTTACAAATGAAAGGGGGGGTAAACCATTCATCAAGAGTGAAAAGGTGGATAACTCAAAGAAAGAAAAGGGAAAGGTACAGGGAGTCCACTATATGCAGACCACAGTTGTGAATCCCTGTACATGTAAACAACATCAGCCCCAAAAACATGATAAAACAAGGGGTAATCAAAGAAACTGGAATAATCAGTGGGCACAAAAACAAGGGTTGATCTAAGTAAAATCAATAGACCAAAACCTTGTTTTATTTGTGGAAAGCTTAATCATATTGCCAAATACTGTTATTTCAATCCTATGAACCAAAGGATAAATTTTCAAAGACATATACAAAATCCCGTTGGTTATAGGAATCAAAGAAGGAATCATATGGCTGAAAATGTAAAAAGAGCACCTTTAAAAACTCATGTTCAAAACAAGTTTGCAAAATCAAAGAAAAATACTCCAAACAAGTCATGGAGTAACTTAATAAAGAATAAATCAAACAACTTTGTCCAGGTATGGGTTCCAAAAATAAAGAAAGCTGTTAGTACTGCTACTTCAAATAGTACTGCTGACAGAAATAGTGTTGCTACCAATGTTAGTGTTGCTAACAGAGTTAGTACTGCTAACCTAGTTAGTACTGCTAATTCAGTTAGTACTGCTTCTAGTGTTAGTACTGCAAGACCTATTATCTTGACAAAATACTCAAGCCATAAGATTCCCCAGTCTGAAAAGCTCATCAAAACTGATTGTGAATATGTTGATGAGAATGGGAAACCCAATACCACTTTGGCTTCGGTTCCTATTAAAAACTAACTGTTCTACTTTATGTGCAGGGCAACCAACAGCTAAAAGGGAAGAGCATTTGGCATGTTGATAGTGGTTGCTCTAGGCACATGACAGGCAACAAGTACTGCCTACAAAACTTCAAAAGAATTGATGGAGGACATGTTGCATTTGGTGATAATCCTTCTGGAGGAAAGATTAGTGGAAAAGGTAATGTGTCAAAGGGTAAGATGACCTTTAAGGATGTCTACTATGTTGAGCAATTGAGATACAACATGTTAAGTGTATCACAGATTTGTGACAAGAAACATAGTATATTGTTTACTGATACTGAATGTATTATCCTTGCTAAAGGGTTCAAGGTAGTTGATGAAAGTATGATACTACTGAGAACACCAAGAAAGGACAATGTTTATTGCTTGGATTTAGAGAATGTATCTAATGATTCATCATTTAATTGTCTATTTTCAAAAGCTTCTGTTGATGAATCATCTTTTTGGCACAGAAGGATGTGTCACATGAACTTTAAAACAATGAATAAACTTGTGAAAAACAAACTTGTAAGAGGTTTACCACAAAAGGTATTTTCATGTGATGATCATTGTGTTGCATGTCTTATAGGCAAATAGCACAAAACTTCTCATAAGTCCAAAGAGATAAATACAATTTCTTCACCTCTTACTTTACTGCATATGGATCTGTTTGGCCCTAAAAATGTGATGAGTATTGGTAAGAAATCCTACTGCTTGGTTATTGTTGATGATTTCTCTAGACTCACTTGGGTCTATTTTCTGAGGACTAAGGATGAGACAAGTGGACTGATCAAATCCTTTGTTCTTAGAATTGAAAACCAAACAAATCTAAGAGTTAAAGTCATTAGGTCTGATAATGGAACTGAATTTAAGAATAATGACCTAAACAACTTTTGTGAGGAAAAAGGCATTGAGAAACAATACAGTGCTCCTAGGACTCCTCAACAGAATGGTGTTGCTGAAAGGAGAAATAGGACTCTGATAAAAGCTGCTAGATCTCTGTTGGCAGATTCAAAACTTCCAATTACTTTTTGGGCAGAAGCAGTTAATACTGCCTGCTATGTTCAAAACAGAGTTCTAGTAGTAAAATTCCAAGACAAGACACCCTATGAGCTTTTTAAAAAGAAGAAACATTTTATTGGATTTTTCAAACCTTTTGGGTGTCCTTGCACAATTCTTAATACCAAAACTCACTTAGGCAAGTTTGATAGCAAAGCAGATGATGGATTTCTGGTTGGTTATTCATCCCAAAGTAAGGCTTACAGAGTATTTAATACCTCTTCTAGAATAATTGAGGAAAGTGACAATGTCAAATGTAATGAGAGCACACCAAATAAACTTGGTACAATCCCTGAGTGGCTTTTTGACATTGATTCACTATCTAATTCTTTGGGTTTCAGTTATGAGAATAATAGAGGAATAGGGACAGAATCAGTACAAGACAAAAGACAAGAGTTTGTGTTGTTCCCAATCTCTACAGCAGATCCTATTGAACTCTGTGTTCAAGAGAAGAAAGATGCCTCAGATTCAAAGGATATTGAAACTGCTCAGAATGAAGAGGAGAGAGGTGAAAAGGAGGATCAACTTTTGACTTCAGAACATCTAGAACCTAAGATGCCTGCATTGGCAGAAGATGATACTGATGATGAGAACTCCTCAATGTTTGGTGGGAGCTCTCTTGAAAAGAATGACTCTAATCTGGATGCAGAGATTAATGAAGAGGCTATTCATCAAACAAAAGTGCATAAAGATCATCCTCCTCAGTTGGTGATTGGTGATATCAATTCTGCAATCATCACAAGGAATCAGAGTAAGTATAGAACGTCTGTTGAGCCTGTTCTATAGAGAAGTATAGAACGTCTGTTGAGCCTGTTCAACAGATTGAGGTTTTGTGTGTAATCATCAAGTTTAATCAATATAACTTGTGATTTAAGTGCATATACTGTTTCATTGATTGTTAGTGTTAAATTGTTTTTCCGTAACTTCTTTAGCATTGATTCTGAGTGTGTGTGAATTAAATTCTTGTTTGAATTTCGATCCTGACACTTTCCAAGAAATTTGTTGTAAGATCTAGCTGTGCCATCAACAGAATGATTATAAAACAGATTGGTAGGACGGATCTGACTTGTATGAAAAGTTTTTGTTTTGACACGGTTCTTTCTTGAAAGCTTTTCAGTTATAGAACTGGAAGCAGTTTTAAAAGAGCAAACAAATTCAGTTGACTTGTCAAGAGGTGATTGATCAATCACTTCGGCAAAAATCTTTTCTGACAACTCAACGTTTGCAACTTCCAGATCTTTTATCTCTTTAGATAAAAGATTCTTTTTCCTCAAGAACTATGTCAAATTTCACCTGTAAATCAGATCTGACCTTCTGTTCTTTTAATGATAAAACAGTTAGTCTTTTAGAGAGCTTAGAAATTTCATTTTCAAAATTTTGACGTTCTAGCTCAAAATCCTTTTTCCAAATTCCTGTTCTTTGTAGAAATTTCATTGAAGATCCCAACATTTCTCTTTTCAGATTTTTTATTTTCAATCTCAAAAGACTTTTTATTTTCTTGAAAATTTTTCTTTTCTTTCTCAAGTAAATCTTGTAATATAGAGATCTATTTGGGAAGTTCAATTGTTTTGTCTTCAAGAACTTTTCTTTCCTTTGCAAAAGTGTCTCTTTCAGTAATTAAAATTTTTTCAAATTCGGACACTTGCTTAGAAAGTTTCAAACATCTATGCTCTAAATCTTTCTTTTCCTGTAAAGCTTTCTTGGAAAAATCAGACAATTTTTGGTCGTAAATTTTCTCCAGATTAGCTTTTTTTTCAACTTTCTCTTTTTCTGCTGGAAGACTTTTTAATAATTCAGCATTCTTTGTTTCCAAAGCAGAAATCTTCTCTTCAAACTCTTTCAATTTGATGAGTAGACCAACTGATTCAGCTTTAATTTCTGAAGAATTCTTCTCAGTTGTCTTTAATTTGGTTTGATGAAGATGTATCTCTCTTTATCTTAGTTTAATTTATTTCTCTTTTGTGCTGACAATACCTGCAAAATCAGATTTTGAATTATTAGCACATTTTGCACAATCAGGAGTTTTATCAGAATTTGACAATTTAGATTTAAAATCCAGAATCTGTTTTAGAAGAGCTGAATTCTGATTCTTCAGTTTATCACGTTCAACCTCTATTACAGGTATCTCGGGCATATACATGATGGCAACATCTCTCGCTGATAATACAGTATTCCCTTTTTCATCAGTAGTAGGCATCTTGAATGAAAAAGAATTGGCTTGAAATGAATGATCGCCCCAAACAATTCAGAAAAAGTTGACTTGAAAAGTCAAACTCAGATCACCACTTGAAATAGATTACGAAAAAAATCTAACTCCAGAACTCGCAGACCAAACAAACTCGCAAAACATTGTTCCTTAAGCTTCTCGCTAACAGCTTTGTGTGCGAAACTACTTCTCGCTGATAAATGTGTGCGCGTTTACAAAACTCGCAGACTTCGATGTGCACGTTTTGTCTTCTCACAGACCACTACTTGCGCGTTTTGTACTTAGAAACTTTTAAGCAATTTGAGTTCTCACAGACAAACACAAACTCGCAAATCAGGCAAAACTCGCACGAGCCTTTGCGTGTTCCATACTTAGACAAAATCAACAAATTCGAAACTCGCTAAATGTAAACTCGCAAAGCTAGGAAACTCGCAGAGCACTTATGCGCGTTCTATACTTAGAAATTTTTTAAGAAAGTAGAAACTCGCGGAATCCAAAATCGCAAAGCTACAAAACTCGGAGAAAGAACCACTAAACTCGCACCCTTTGACAAGCGCGTTTCCACTTCACGGAAGATGCTCTATGCGCGAACTAGAAGCAAACTTGCAGAAAACAAAACCATCTTCATTGTGCGTTTTCTTTAATCTTGCGTGTTCTTCCTTAGCGTGAACTGTAGATCTTGTGCGTTCTTCACTTAGACTCACGGATTCAATTCAAAACTTTGTAGACTGGCGAATTGGCTTTCGAAATTGAACCAATATGATCGAAATACTAATTGGAACACTTTTCTAATACACTGAAAATGCTAAAAACAAAGAAATTACAGTGCGATCCATGATATACAGTATTCAACTTCGTTTTTCATGAAAAAACAAACAAATCCAAAATTCAATCTGTTCTAGTGATTAATTCGTGAATTAGTGTGAATACAAAAGGTTCTATAACAACAAACGATCACTACTAAATCATTTTCTATCACAAAAATCAACTAACAAATTCGAATTTGATTCAACAGTGACAACCCAGAAAACTTTCTGCGTGTTCTTGAAAATTTCAAGAATTCGATTCAGTCCAAGTGATGTAATCCTCTCTAAATGATTTGGGTAGGCTCTGATACCAATTGTAAGTCCAGATTTCAATCTATGATCAATTAAACTCACAAACAAATCAAAATTAGAGAGAGAGAATCTAAAGAGAGAAATAGTCGTATATCTCACTGAAGTGACGAGATTACAATGAACGCTCAATACAATATATCATCCTTCTCTCAAAAGCTTACAAAGTTATTTATATGAAATGCTAAAACACTCACAAGTTTAAACTCTCATATATCTATTTGACAAACTCTCACAACACTGCTTATCCATTCTAAACTCTTACAAGCTATGACTTTGTTTGACTTTTCTAGACTTTGCAGACTTTAACTTTTCACTCTAAATCTTGGATACAACAATACACTAACAGAAAGCAACGTCAAGTGAGATGAAATGAAAGGGGAAGAAATTAAAGTCAGATAGAAAGCTGAAGCAAAGTTTGTTGTGTTAAAAAAAAGAATTTTCTGAAGAGCATATGGTATTGTTGAAAACAAAGGGGGAGAATTCAGAAAGTGCTAAAGTTGTCAGAAATTTCAAAAGAGAGTTTCATTTAATGCAACATCAAGGATCAAGCAAAGTGACAAAGTTTTGAAGATGCAAAGTGTGTGGAGAACTTCAAAGTTTTCAAGATTTAATGTTGATAAATATTCAAATGCTGAAGATTTTTCTGAAAAAAAAAGAAGACCTGAAGATTATTGCCAAAAAAATTTTAATCTTGAATCCAAAGGGGGAGATTGTTAGATATGAATTGTATTCAAGATTAAATAGAGTGTCTAATTTGTAATGTTTGTAAAGTGTGGGTGTTATTTGTAAATGTAGTGAAGTTGACTTTGCTAAAGGTCATGTTGACCATATATATAGCAAGTCTTAGTGTTGTTTAGAATAGAGAACATATGCGCATATTTGGTAAGAACTACACGGTGAAAAACACACACACACAAAGTGCTTTAGAGTCAAATGCACGAAATAAGGATATTACACTTTGTAGATTGTGTGATTAATAAATAAACAATGTTTTGATAATCCGTGTTTGATTAGTATTGCTTGAAATCTGGGATCACAAGAGGGGTCAAAAGAATTGAGAGTGGGTGTGTGTTGAGGTAAAATGTAAAAGAGAGGTTGGTTAGAAGTGAGCTCAAATGATCAAAAGAAACAGGGTGATAGATCAGTGTAAAAGAATATCAAACTTTGCACCAAACTTTGCACCAAACTTTTTCTGAGTCGGGCAGTCACATAATCTGTTGGTTCACACTTCTTCGTGACCTTCATTGAAAAAGGTACTTAGCCCATGCCAACTCTTGCATATAACCCCACCTGCTACTCATTTTTTTCTCAACAAAAGAATGTTTCATATTTTTCTGGGGAAGCAACACATCATCTATTGGATCTTCATTTTGGAAGATGTTGATATTGAAAAAGAAGGAAAGTTGCCCCACCTTCGCCCTTTCTCATGCACATTGAGTTTGTGTATAACTGTTGTTGTCTCAATGGTTTACATATTTGAGCATATAAAAGCAATCATTGTGCTAAATTCTTTCATACACACAAAAAATTCGTTTTTCTATCAGAATGTTCATAGATTAACCTTGTGTTATTCGATGATTGAATGGAAGTCTTGGCGAGTGAACACCACTCAAGCTCCTTATACAGTACATTTGTTGTACTAAGTAACTTTGTGTTACTTACAGGCATTATAACTGTTTCATATGTTGATTCAGCATTACCACTCAAAATTTGTCTAATTTGAAAAGATTCAGATAAATACATCTTATAAATTGACGACAGACTATCAGATCAGATTGGGGGAGATTGTCTATTTTCCTACATGGGGGAGATTTTTCATAAAGACTGCGCTTAAATTGTTATTTGGGGGAGATGATTTCAATGACAGAACTGACCTTGAAATATTTTGATGATTCTGATTGATAATCCCTGCAAATTCAGTTTCTTATCACATAAAACATATAATCACAACAAGAGATTAATCAAACCTGATTTGATTCACAATCAAATGATTACAAACTCTCTTGAAGGATGTTTCTCTCTCTAAGCTCTCTCTCTCTCTCTAGAATTGAGGATGACGGCTGATTTCTATTTTTGCACACACTCTTACACACACAACCCTAGCACCTTATTTTTGAATCATAAATTGTATTCAAGATTAAAGTTAAATTAGGAGGTCTAATTTGTATTTAGTTGAAAGTTATTTGTTATTGGGCCTCAAGCCCATTAGGCCTATATGGCTTAATATAAATAGGTTTTATTAATTAGGTTTTAGGGTTAACCTCTCATAATCCGCATAATTAAGAAATACAGAGAGGTAGCCGTATTTTTATCTGTAATCGTACGTATCAAGGTACCAAGAACACACATTGATATTCATTGAATAATCAAGGGATCGTGGTATGTTGTTTTGATTCATTTATCTATTGATCTTTATTGTGTTGTGTGATTGTTTAACAACTAGTAAGATTCATAACTCATCTCTTCTAGAACAGATTGATAAATTGAAAAATGATAAGGACATAAAGAAAGACTTTGTTTTCTCAGAATGTATCTCTAACTCAAAGATTAATTTTGCATGAATAATTGAGTCTAAAGAAAAAGAGATCTTAAATCTTCAACCAAAGTTGAAGAATTCTGAAAGTCTTAATTCTAGCTCAAGCTGGTCAAAGAAGGAGTTAATGCAAAAGGAGCTTGATGAGCTTAGAAGAAGAGCAAACGTTGCTAGTGAGACATCTGAAGGGCTTAAAAAGACAAACTCTCGAATTTTTGCTGAAAGGGACTCCTTGAAAGATAAAGTTTTCAGTTTGAGGTTGAGATTAATATGCTGAAAGAAAAGGCAACCCAAGACAGAGACAACACAATAGCTCAAGATGAGATGTTGAAGATTGAGAAAGAAAGAAAAGAATTTGCTAAGAAATTCTCTGATTTCTCAAGAAAAACCTTTGAAGAGAAGAAATCATTAAAGCTTAAATGTATTAAGCTTTCTCAACAAGTTTCAGACTTTGAGAAAGTTATCATTCTTGAGAGAGACAAGGCTGAGAAAGAAATAAAGAAAGTTGAGCAGAAGGATGTAAATAAAGACTTTTCTAAAGAAAAGAAAGATTTAGAGATTGAGATAGCTAAGCTGACAAGAAAGTTATCTGAGTTGTCAACAAACATCTCGAAGTAGAAGAATGCAAAATATGAGTTGCATACGAAGTTTGATCTGATTGCAAAGGAAAGAAACAGTTTGTCGTCAAAGACAGAGGAACTTGAAGAGATCGTATTCAAAGTGAAGCTGACTGAGCACAAGTCGCCAGAGTCAATAGCTCAATCACTGAGAGATGATCTAACTTCATTCGAATGCTCATTCAATTCAGCAGCAAGTTCAAGCTTTACTAATGTTTCTAATAATCCTTTATTTGATGTAATTGATGATCATACTTCTGAACATAAAGATCAAATTTGTCTTTCTAACCTTTTCTATGACAAAGATGTTGATGGTCCAGGTAACTTCAAGAAGAACAAGTCTCGGAAGAAAAGATTCTGGAGAAGGGAAGATGAGAAAGACAAAGGAAATTGGATCTGGAGAGTTAAAGGATCTCCAGAGGAGAAAAAGACCGATAAATCATTTGTGCATACATCAAATGCTAAAAGGAACAATGCTCCGAAAGGTAAAACTTTTGGCAAACCTGATCTGGTTTACACAATCAATCAATTGATCAGGTTAGCACAAAAGAAAATTAGTTGTTCCTACTGTGGCTCAAATGATTTTGTAAGAAAAGATTATGTGAATAACTGGTATGGTTCTTATTTTATATCTCCTACTAGAACTGCAACTAACCCATTAGGACCCAATTACCAGTGGGTACCAAAAGCTAAATTTGTGTTGCAGGGATCAAAGGTTTAAGGGGGAGAAAGAACTATGACTTCTGATTACTACAGATCAGGACTCTTGCCTCATTGTCAAAAAAATGACTTCTAAGTACAACAGCTTAGGACTCGGACGTCAATGTCAAAAAGTTTGACATCTGCATTACATCGGTTTAACGATTGAGGATTATGCATATATTAAGGGGGAGCTTAATATTTCTACTGATATATTTTTCTGATTTAACTGACTTTTTACAGGTATCAAGGGGGAGGATATCTGAGTTTTGTCAAGGATACTTCATTGAAAATATTCATTTCAGGAGAAGTTAAGGATTATGACTTACAGGTATATCCTTCTAATCCTTACACTCTATCACTTGTTGAAAGATGAACAACTTTCACTTATGGAAAATGGTTTCTTAAATGTTCAAACCACTTCCTATTCTTCAAAGATTTTCATGAATTGTGAAGTGTGTTTTTAAATGATTTGTGGATACTTAATTGACAAACTCTTTTAGTTTGAGGGGCAGAATAGAATTGTCAAACACACAAATGTTTTTGACTTCTCCAACATTTATTCTTCATGTTTGAATTCCTTTGTGTTTACATGTACAAAAGGCTATTGAACAGCACGTTCTTTTAGGAAAATACATGGGATTCAGTGTGTGAGATTAACAAAACTTCCATGGATTCACAATAACCAGTGTTTCCTACCCAGGAAGTATTCTCTGAGTGATTGAGGGGAGAGGGGTCAAAAGATTGAGTGTTAGTGTGTGAAGAGGTAAAATGGAAAAGAGAGATTGGTTAG
The DNA here is from genome assembly GCA_954870635.1 of Arctium minus. Lineage (NCBI taxonomy): Eukaryota > Viridiplantae > Streptophyta > Magnoliopsida > Asterales > Asteraceae > Arctium > Arctium minus. The sequence continues at coordinate 9,690,349 of OX941093.1, read as the reverse complement.
AAGTGATATTTAACAGTTTAAAAGAAAGAGGGTGAGAGAACAGAGTAAAAGAATATCAAACTCTACACCAAACTTCTTTCTGAGCTGGGCAGCCACGTAATCTGATTGGTTCACATTCTTTGGTGACCATCATTGAAATAGGCAACTAGCCCATGCCATCTCTTGCATACAACCCCACCAGTTACTCATTCTTTTCTCAAAAAGAGAATGTTTCACATTTTCTGGGGAAGCAGCACATATGCTATTGGTTCTTTATTTGGAAGATACTAATATTGAAAAAGAAGGAAAGTTGCCACACCTTCGAACCCTTTCTCATGCACATTGAGTCTTTGTATAATTTGTTGTTGTCTCAACAAGTTTACGTACTTTGAGCCTAAATTAAAAAGCAATCATCGGTGCTTAATTCTTTCATACACATGCACGAGCACACATAAATTTGTTTTCTGTCAGAACGTTCATAGATAACCATGTGTTATTCGATGATTGAATGGAAATCCTGGGGAGCCAACATCAAAACCAGCTCCTTATATAGTAACTTTGTGTTACCTAGTAACTTTGTGTTACTGACAGACATTCCAAACTGAGTCATTTGTTGATTCAGGGTTACCACATTTATTTGAATCTGAAAAGATTGAAATAATCACTTTCTCCATTCGGAGAGACTGCTCTTATTTCCACACAGGGATCTATACATGAAGACAGCGCTTAATTGATGACTATATAAACAAGGGGAAGATTCTTTTGCTATGTTTTGATGATGATGATTCTCACCACTCATCAAAAAGGGGGAGAATATACAAAGGGGGATAATATAATCTAAAGACTGTATCTGAAGTTTTTCAAGAAAAGTGAAGACCCGAAGAGGGGGAGAATATAATTTGAAGACTGTATCTGAAGTTTTTCAAGAGAAGTGAAGACCCGAAGATTATTGCCAAAAAAAATTTAATCTTGAATCCAAAGGGGGAGATTGTTGAATCATAAATTGTATTCAAGATTAAAGTTAAATTAGGAGGTCTAATTTGTATTTAGTTGAAAGTTATTTGTTATTGGACCTCAAGCCCATTAGGCCTATACGACTTAGTATAAATAGGTTTTATTAATTAGGTTTTAGGGTTAACCTCTCATAATCCGCATAATTAAGAAATACAGAGAGGTGGCCGTATTTTTATCTGTAATCGTACGTATCAAGGTACCAAAAACACACACTGATATTCATTGAATAATCAAGGGATCATGGTATGTTGTTTTGATTCATTTATCTCTTGATCTTTATTGTGTTGTGTGATTGTTTATCAACTAGTAATCTGGGTTTAACACCCTAAAATACCATATACCTATTTAGGGAAAAACAAAATACATAAAAATAAATTTGACTATTTATTACAAAATGACCTAGACTTTTATTGAGAATTGACTTTGCAGCTTTGACTTCTTGAATCTTTCGTCTTCAGTCTTGATGATCTTGAATCCAATAAATCTGTGATCTAACAATCTCCCCCTTTGGATCAATATCATTACTAAAAAGATTTAGCAATCCAATCTTCTCTTTAAGCTCAAAAAAATGCAATCTCTCTCTTTTTCTTTAACACATCTTGTAATCTTCCCAAGAGTAGTAGAAAAACACTCTTTCAGATGATGGAAAGAAATTATCTCCAGATTCAGCTTAGAATGCGTTAGCGGAATATTTTCAAAGAAAATTTCCTCAAAATTTGAACTTTCTGACTTGGATATTTCTTTGAAATTGTATTCTCCCCATTTCTTGGTTAGCTCTTCTCTTTTCAAACGTCTCTTGAAACAAAAACTTGTAATGGACATTTCTTCAAACTTTCTCATCAAAACATTTTCAAGAAATGTCATTGAAATTCTTTTTGACCTCTGATCTTTGATAATGAGCCACTGATTCGTTGCCAATTCGAACAATGTATTCATCTAGATCTTTTCAAATCCAGACAAAATAAGAATGTAACACCTGAAGCAACAAATGAATTAGTTAATATGCCTGTCAGTAACACAAAGTTATTGTGTGTAACGAATACACATTGGAAAGGAGCTTTTTGATGTTCACTCCCCCAGGACTTCCATCCAATCATCGAAACACCACAAAGGCAATTTCTATGAATGTTATGACAAAGAAACAAATTCTTTGTATGTTCGTGCATGTGATAGAAAGAATTAAGCACGAATGATTACGTATAAAGGCTCAACATTGTGTAAACCACTGAGACAACAGTAAGTTCAACACAGACTCAATGTGAATGATTGAAGTGCGAAGGTAGGGCAGACTTCCTTCTTTTCAATATCCATATTTTCCAAATGAAAATCAGATAGTAAATGTGTTGCTTTCCCTTTGAAAAATGAAACATTTTCTTGTTAAGAAGAAAATGAGTGGCTGGTGGGGTTAATGTCAAGAGTTGGCATGGTCTTGTTGCATGTTTCAATAATGTTTACCAAAGAATTGTGAAACATTAGTAATGTGGCTTCCCGGCTCAGAAAGTAGTTGGTGCAGAGTTTGATATTCTTTTACCCTGATCTCACACATCTTTCTTTTTAATCAATAAGCTCACATTTAACCAAACTCTCATTTACGTTTTACCTCAATGCACAACCCACACTCATTTCTTTTCAACTCCTCACACTCAATCACTAAGGATTAACTTCTTGGGTAGGAAACACTGGTTAACGTGAATCCATAGAAGTTTCAGTTAAGTCCTTGCACAAAGATCCCATGTTTTCCTAGAAAGCATGTGTTGCTCAAATGATTTAACTTTATCAATTAAAGCTCAAATACAAGTCAGATGTTTGTATGCTCAGAAAATAATCATGAAGATTTGAGCAATTGAAACATAAAATAGATCTTGAAAACATTTAAAATCACACTTACAATTCATGAAATATGTTTGAGAATCGGGAAGTGGTTTGAACATTTAAGAATAATGTTTTCTATGATTGAAAGTTATCCTTATTTTAACCATATATGAGATAAAGATAAAGAATTATACCTTTTGCGTGAAATCTTACATCTCATGAAGTCAAGCTTTAAGTCATAAAGATATGATCTTGTAAGCATCTCTCAAAACTGCAAAAGTCTTAGATCACGTCAAAGCAATTTTATTCACAAAAATTAAAAGACATAAAGCAGTAAAACGATTAAAGTACGAGTTCTGATCTGAAGTAATCAGAAGTCATAGCCTTACTCCTTTGACTTGAAAAACTCCCCCTAAGATCATGCTTTACAAAAATGTGACAGATAGGTAAATGCATAAAATTTATATGTTCCCCCTCAAAATAACATTGATCATCTATGAAGTACTTCTCACAATCCCCCTGATATCATGAACAAAATATTAAAGGAAGATATCTTTCAGAAATAATGATAAAGAAATGATGAAAATTTACAATGAGAAAACTTTAATAGGTAACTACTGATTATGTCTTAAGATTTAGCATACCAAGCCTAGAAACAAGAAAAGTGAATCTCTTTTCGTCTAAGGGTTTGGTAAACAAATATGCAAGATGATAATCAGTTTTTACAAAGTAAAGTTCAATTGTTCCTTTTTCGACATTATCTTTTATAAAATGATACCTGACATCAATGTGTTTCGTCTTCGTATGCTGAACAGGATTAGTTGAAATCGCGATAGCGCTTTTCGAGTCACAACAGATCGGGATTTTATTGTAGTGATAACCATAGCCTCGCAGTTGCGTTCTCATCCATAAGACCTGAGAACAGCAGCTAGCAGCAGCTAAATATTCTGCTTCGGCCGTTGAAGTGGGGACACATAATTGCTTCTTCGATGCCCAACTGACGAGTTTATCACCGAGGAAATGTATATAACCCGACGTGCTCTTCCTGTCTAGCATGCAACCAGGATGATCTGCGTTTGAATATGCTGTTAGTTCAAAGCTAGTATATTTAGGATACCACAGACCAAGATCTGTAGTCCCCTTCAGATACCTAAAAATACGTTTGACTGCAGACATATGGAAATCTTTAGGATTGGCTTGATATCTAGCACATAAGCATGTAGAAAACATTATATCCGGCCTACTGGAAGTAAGATACGTCAAAGAACCTATCATCCCTCTATAAGTCCTAACAGCAACAGCTTTTCCCGAAGGATCAGTGCCAATCTTAGTACCAGGTGCCATCGGGGTACCAATCAGTTTACAGTTTTCCATTTTGAACCTCCGAAGAATATCAAGAATGTATTTAGATTGATTGATGAAAATCCCTGTTGAAAATTGTTTGACTTGTAATCCGAGAAAGAAATTCAACTCTCCCATCATACTCATCTGAAAACGTGACACCATGAGGTTTGAAAAATTCTTACAGTATTTAGGATTTGTAGAGCCAAAAATAATATCATCCACATATATTTGAATAAGAATGATATCGGCTTTTTTCCTTTTTAATGAATAAAGTGGCATCGACCGTACCTTTTGTAAAACCAGACTTGACCAAGAACTGAGATAAGACATCATACCAGGCGCGAGGAGCTTGTTTCTGTCCTTAAAGTGCTTTGTCGAGAATGTATACATGATTCGGTTTCTCTTGATTGACAAAGACTTCTGGCTGCGAGACATAGACTTCCTCCTTGAGTATGCCATTCAAAAAGGTTGTCTTCACGTTCATTTGATAGACGGTGAAGTTCTTGTGAGCAACGTATGCAAGAAACATGCGAATTGATTCTATACGCGCCACTAGAGCATAAGTCTCGTCGTAATCTATTCCTTCCTCTTGCCTATATCCTTTGGAGACAAGTCTTGCTTTATTTCGGATAACGGTACCATCTTCATCTTTCTTGTTTTTGAAAACCGATTTCGTACCAATGATGGTTTTACCTTCAGGTTTGGGTACGAGTCTCCAGACTTTAAGTGCTTCGAATTGATTCAGCTCTTCTTGCATTGCAGTCACCCAATTTGAATCAGCAAGAGCCTCAGATACGCGAGTAGGTTCAATCTTACTCAGAAAGGAGTCATGCATACATTGATTTAATGTTGCAGACCTAGTTTGCACCGGTTTTGACAGATCTCCAATGACTTGAGATACCGGGTGCTTTTTGGTCCACTTGTGTTCATGAGGGAGTAGAGTAGATGCAGATTGATCATGATTATCATCTAAGAATATACTGGTATCTTCTTCATGTTGTTCAGTAGGAATGGGGGGTTCAGTTGAAGTAGAAGGTGCAGAAGTTTCAGTGGGTTCATCTTGATCAATCTGTTGATCAGTCCTTACAGTACACCCTACTGATTCAGCTACTTCTGTCTCTTCATTGTTGGTCACAACTTCAACTGTCGGAGTAGGTATTTGAACTTGAACTTTCTTGCTTAATCGGGGAGTTGGATTCAAAAGAGATATCTGAAAGGGTTGGATGAGTAGTCATTGAGTCTTCCATCCTGTCAACCACAACAGATTTAGTCACTTTAGATCCAAGAAATTCATCATAAAATAGTTCAAATAGTAAATCTAAATCAAATAAGTGATTAGTAGACGTTGATGCACCATCTGATTTGTTTGCTTGAGATACAGGTTCTGGACTGATTTGCCCAGAAGCTAGTACTCCAGTTATCACGGGTTCTGAACTGACATGTTCAGAAGCCATTTCTTCATCAAATGTAACATTTACGCTTTCGACCACAATCTTTGACTTCTTCAAGTACACTCGATATGCAGCAGATGTAGAAGACTAGCTGATAAAGATGCCCTCTTCCGCCTTAGCACTGAACTTATTCAGACTCTCTCTGTCATTTAGCACAAAACACTTACACCCAAATATGTGGAAATACTTGATTGTTGGTGTTCGGTTATTGATTAACGCATACAGAGTCTTTTGAAATCTGTGGTGTATCATGGACCGATTTTGAGTGTAACACGCAGTCGACATAGCTTCGGCCTACAGAAATAGAGGTAAGTTGGATTGAATGAGCATAGTACGAGCGGCCTCGACTAGCGTACGGTTTTGCCTTTCGACTACTCCATTCTGTTCAGGCGTACGTGCAACAGAGTATTGATGTGATATCCCAACCGATTCGAGATATTCTTCAACTTTTTTATTTTTAAACTCTATGTCGTTGTCAGTTCAGAGAAGCTTGACTGGTTTCTGCAGATTCACCTGGATCGTCTTTAGAAATGTAATGAGAACTTCGGCTATCTCATCTTTTGACCGTAGAAATTTGACCCACTTGTATTGCGAATAATCGTCCACAATAACTAACACGCATTTCTTTCCTCCTAAGCTTTGTGTTCGCATAGGACCACAGAGATCCATATGCAACAACTCTAAAGAAGAGCTGGTACTCGGTTAAGACTTCGGTTTGTGTGGAGCTCTCTTCATCTTACCTTATTCACACGCTGCACACAAGTGTTCTTTTACGTACTTAAGCTCAGGAAGTCCATTCACTAGCTTTCCACTGACCAGTTTATTGATGTAGCGAAAGTTCAGGTGAGAAAGTCATCGATGCCATAGCCAACTTTGTTGCATCGATGCTTTTAAGAGTAGACACACCTGATTGTCAGTCTGGACCTTTGACAAGTTGATGGTGTAGAGGTTTGACTTGCGAGTGCCGACCAAGAATTCTTTTCCTTCTTCAGTGCGAACCGAACACCTCTTGGTCTTGAAATTTACCTCCAAATGTTTGTCACAGAACTGGCTAATACTAAAATGATTATGTCTTAATCCTTCTACATACCTCACCTTCTTAATCGTTACATTATCGTGAACCACATCACCATACCCCAGAATTGGTGAGAATTGTTCGTTACCAAATCGATATGTTCCGCAGTATTTCTCTGTATAGTTAGCCAACATACTTTTCTGCCCGGTCATATGCTTGGAACACCCGCTATCCAAGTACCACATATGACGGGTCTGCACAAGAGAAATCATGAAACAAGAGCTTTAGGTACCCATTTATAAATGGGACCTACAGTGTTAGCACATGATTTTGGCACCCATTTAAATTTGGGCCCGCTTTTCTTTTGAAATCTATTTGAAAATTTAGAACGACAAGAGTATACAATATATGTGCCAAACCAAACTTTAGAATATTTTCGAGAAGCATAATCATTTCTACCATAATTTGAAAACTTTCTAGTGGATGGAGCTAACTGGAATAATTGTTGTATGGAATATTTCTTGCGAGAATCAACAAGTTTTGGTTTAGAAATAGCAACATTCACAATAAAATCATCTTTACTATTAGTCCTCTTATTACAATCAGAACTAGAAAATGATTTAGCTTTCTCAACGATCTTCTGTTTCGGTAGCCATTCCGACTTTACTCCAAGCCTTTTCTTTCTCAAATCTAAAACATTTGAAACTTTAGAGTTAGAATGGTGAGAATCAAACAAATTTTGGTTTCACAATAAAATCATCTTTCCTATTAGTCCTCTTATTACAATCAGAACTAGAAAATGATTTAGCTTTCTCAACGATCTTCTGTTTCGGTAGCCATTCCGACTTTACTCCAAGCCTTTTCTTTCTCAAATCTAAAACATTTGAAACTTTAGAGTTAGAATGGTGAGAATCAAACAAATGTTTCTTCTTTGACTTACCAGTGGTGATCTGTTTCTGCGAATGCCCAGATTTCTTCTTCTTACCTTTGGCAACTTTGGATTTCACAGGAACTGATTTATCAACTTTCGTTGATGTTTCACCTTTTTCATACACACTTGGTAATCCAAAAGAATTAACAACAAAAGAAGAATGATCAGGAAGTTTAGCATTAAAGTCAAAATTACCAACACAGTCATCTAAACAACCACCAGAGTTTAGAAAATCAAACCCTTCATCAAGTAAACCAGACAAATTAGAAGATTTTTAAGCCTTGAATGATTTCGAAAAATCAGTATATTTAAACATAGTATAAAAAATAGTTTGTTCTAAGTCCATCAAAATCCTTTCTTCTGCGAGAGTATTCTCGAGTTCAGAAATTTTACTTTCCAACACGAGAGGAGGAACGTAAAGCTTACCTTCGATGGGCTTAGCCTCCATTTCTTTTACAGAATAACTCTCAAAATAGTCATTTGAAAGAAATTTTGATTTATCAGAATGATAACTATTATTCAATCTCTCATAACGAAATGGAAGTTGAATTTTAGATGTGTTCTTTCTTTTCTCGGTTTCCTTGGCTTCATCCTTTTCAGACAGTCTAGTCCAGAAAACTTGAAGTTCAGGGTATTGAGGTGCCAGTTTTAAAAATCCAAAATCATAAAGAGCATGCACTTCAGATATACCCTTTTTGAGACTTTGTGGATTCTCGTATCCGAGTCCCCAACCCTCTCTGTTCTCTTTGGGTTTGTTTAGATGAATGGTTTGTTCAGTTTGACCCAGAGTATATAATTTCCCTTCCAAAGCATTCACCTTTTCAATTAAAGATTTGTTTTCTTTTGAAATTGAATAATACATTTTAGAAAGCTCTTTAGATTCAAACTCACACAATCTATATTTTGAAACAGTTTCAGATAACTCTTTATGAATTATAGTCTTCTTTTTCGCGCTAGTGTCAATGTTTTTATGCAACGCTTCAATCAATACATTTTTCTCAGCAATATCATTGCTAAGTTTATGTATAGATTGATTTTTATCATTAATGACACCTCTTTCACGCTTAAGTTTAGACTCTAATTCTTGGAGTTTAGTCATCATAGCATGCATTTGATTCAAAAAATCCGATTCAGTCATATCACATACCTCTTCGTTATCTTCTTCATCAGAATCAACTTTTGTTTCTATCTTCATCTGACCCATCAAGCACACGTGTGCTGTCTCTTCCTTCTCTTCTTCCTCATCTTCCTGTTCTAAATGGTCGAGCCATAATTCATCTTTAGCCATTAATGCCTTGCCAGCCTCATGTTGCTTGGCTAAGAGCATCTTGTTCTTATAGTACTCGGAGTTTCGGACTTTGGGTTTTCGGCAATCCTTAGCAAAGTGTCCGAGTTTGCCACAGTTGTAGCACTTTGTAGGTTCTGGCTGTTTAGTGTCTTTAGCTCTATACTTTTTCTCTTCTGGCCTCCTTTCCTCTATCCTTTTTCCTTCAATTCTTTCCTTGTGATCGTAGTTACTTGAACCAGATGAATACCTCTGACTGTTAGAGCTAGGCTTTTTGTAGAACTTCTTTTGAAAAGCCTTGGTTAGCATATGCATAGCCTGCTTCAAGGTCTCACAGTCGTCAGAGTCAGAATTATTCTCACTTTCAGCTTCTTCTTTTTCTTGAGACTCACACTTTTCTTATTCACAACAAGTGCAACCGGATCATCAACTGTCTTCTCAACCTTTTTCTTCTCATCCTTGATTTCATCCACCTCCTCTTCATTCTGCCTTAAGGTTTCATAGACTTCATGGACTGGAATTTCGTTCAGGTCTTTCATCTGCTTCATCTGTCTAGTGAACCTTTTCCACTCTGGTTGAAGAATGCTGAGGAACTTCATATTGAGCTCAATTTGTGACTTCTTTACTTTGTTTTTGCTCAGTTCATTAAGTAAAGTCACAAATCTGTCGTAAATCGCCTCCAGAGATTCTCCAGCTTTGGCTTTAAATTCCTCATAGTTATTGAGGCAGTTGGATATTTTGAGCTGGTTCCCAACCTTTGATCCAAGCATCATCTTCTCCATTTGATCCAACATTTATTTTCCTGTAGCTTTGTAGCTATCAATTTTTACATAAATCTCATTTGGGATGCCTTGAAGAATGTATGATTTTGCTAGTCTATCATCTTTGGCTCTTCTCGTTTGCTCTTCTGTGAACTCTTCAGGTGGCACTGGATACTCTCTTTCTTCACCTTCAACAGTATGTGTCTTCATTGGTATTGGCATGATTCCATCCTCCAAAGATTTCTTAATAAGACCTCCCAGTTCGTGTCTTTCAATGAAGTCCATGAATCTGTCTTTCCATTGCTCATACTCTCCCTTGAACAGTACTGGTGACTTTACATCAGTTCCAATAGCGAGAGCTTCTCTTGATGTTATCCTGATTTTAATATATATGCAATAAGAAACTTGAAAATGACCGTTGGTCCAGATAAAATCAATCAAATCAGAAAATCAGAAATGAAATTTCCAATTTTAATCAAGTCTAGAATTCGCAAAATATAAGGAAGTAGTAAAGAATTCGCACACAATACAAATACATAAAACACGCAAAACCCTGGAATGCGCTAAACCCATAAATGCGCTAAGTGAGGCTAACGAGAAACTCAGAAATGCGCTAAAGGCAGTAGCGCAAAAGAGACTTTGTGCTAAAAGAAGCTGGCGAAAACTGCTGAAATGCGCTAAAGGCAGTAGCGCAAAAAAGACTTAGCACTAATAGAAGCTGGCGAAAAAATTCAGAAATACGCTAAAGGCATTAGCGCAAAAGAGACTTTGCACTGAGAAGCTGGCGAGAAATTCAGAAACTCGCTAAGGTCAGTGGCGCAAAATATACTTTGCGCTAAACTCAATAATCACTTGAATTTGGCAAAAAACAACAATGATGATCTGGCGCAAAAAGTAGATCTGGCGTGTTCTTGAAGAACTTGCGTGTTCTTCAGCTTGGTTGCGAGTTCTTCACTTATCCTTCGAAAAATCGACCCTGAATCATTCAAAACTTATCTAGACTTCGATTTGCAATCCCAAACTTTGACAATAAGACCACAAACACATCTAGAACAGATTACAACCAAATAATTTCAAAAACAAACACTCTAAGAAGACTCGATCAATGAAACAGTGCACATGAACTCGTGTACTAAAAACTTGACAAAATCACAGATTAAGGATCGATTACAGTGCAATACTCAAATAAACCAATATAATCTCAGTCTTAAACTGATTTCGACCTCAAACCAAATGATTTCTAAACCAATTTCACACAAAAACTCAAGAACAGTATTGGACTTCGATGGAACAGTATTGGACTTCGATGGAACAGTACTCAACCATATTTTTCCTTTTGATTTCAATCTGGTTAGGCTCTGATACCAATTGATAATCCCTGCAAATTCAGTTTCTTATCACATAAAACATATAATCACAACAAGAGATTAATCAAACCTGATTTGATTCACAATCAAATGATTACAAATCTCTCTTGAAGGATGTTTCTCTCTCTAAGCTCTCTCTCTCTCTAGAATTGAGGATGACGGCTGATTTCTATTTTTGCACACGCTCTTACACACACAACCCTAGCACTCTAAAATACCATATACCTATTTAGGGAAAAACAAAATACATAAAAATAACTTTGACTATTTATTACAAAATGACCTAGACTTTTATTGAGAATTGACTTTGCAGCTTTGACTTCTTGAATCTTTCGTCTTCAGTCTTGATGATCTTGAATCCAATAAATCTGTGATATAACACTGATTCTCAAAATTCATCAAAAAGGGGGAGATAATTCAAGATTTCAAACTCAGATCAATTTTAAAGTGAAAGTCAAGTGAGATGTTACAAAGGGGGAGAATACGAGGATGAGAAATTAAAGTCAGATGGTTGAATGTGATAAAGTGAAAGAAAAGTTTGTCAAAGCAATGATTAAAGAAAGTTGAAAAGTTGATAATGTTTCTAAATAGCTTATTGCATTTTTTTTTGTAATCAAAGGGGGTCACTGAAGATTGTCTAAAGTTGTAAAGAAATTGAAAAGGGGAGATTTACTGAAAGCTCTATCAAAGTTTGATCAAAATGTCAAAGATTTAATGATATCAAAGTTGTGAAAGACTGTTTACTAAAGATTATTTCAAAGAAAATAAGACTTGAAGATTAATGTCAATATTTTTTTTTTAATCTTGAATCCAAAGGGGAAGATTGTTAGAGTTAAATTGTATTCAAGATTAAAAGGAGGGTCTGAAATGTAATTGTTGTAAAGTGTGTGGGTGCATATTGTAATTGTTGTTAAGTGTTGACCAAAATGCTAAGATCATGTTGACCATATAAATAGCAGGTCATAGTGTTGATAAGTCATAACAACACACACGCAGATCAGTGTAAGAACACCATAAGTACACACACACAGAGAGCTTAATTGTAATAAGCAACAAATAGGTATATGATTTGATTTAGATTGTGTGATCAATAAAAGAAAGTGTTCTTGATAATCTGAGTGTTGTTTAATAGCTAGAAACTGGAACAACAACTTCTTCTCGGATAGTAGACGATAGTGGCTCTGCTCCATGCTTCTATAGATAGTCATGTGACATAAGTCTTTTGGTTCTTGTACTTAGCCTATTTTTCAATACTTCTATGAATGAACTATTGGAGCTAACAATTTCCCCCTAAGTATTGAAAAATAAAATTTGGAACTTTGTACTTTGGGCTAAGTAAGAACGAGAGGTGAAAGGAACTCATCATTTGAAAGTAAAATTCATTCAATTTAGTTCGATGCCATAAGGCATTTACATAAGACAAAATGAAAATTACAAGTACTGAATTACAAAGGAAACTATTGAGGGAAATCATCTATTCATTTGGTAAAGTTATCAGCTAACGTTATGCGCATAGTCATGATAAGATCCCTAAACTTCAGTTGAGCGTTGATATCAGAGATCATCTACTTTGTAGGCCCCCTCTGTACTCTTTCAGTTCCTATTATGTGCCTGATAGTGTTCCTTATCTTTATTAGAGTGTCACTGGAGTACTTGTTAATCTGACGTTGTTTGAATATCTTCTTTTGGCCATCATCGTCTTTATAAATAAAACCTTTCTTAGGCTCTACGATCAAGGAGTTTCTTGGTATGTTTTCAATTCCAGGGATGAGGTCATCTGGGGCTGTGATTGGTAGCTTATCGACTCCCAATTCCAGAGCTATCTAGAAGTCCATTTTGCTATAATACTTGACATGTTCGAGCATGACCTCTTTGATGCACCCATTTGCAATAGTGAACTCCTTTCTCTGGCTTAGCCTTTGTTTTGTGAATGAATGAAGTTGGGGAAGATCGTAGGGGGAGAGGTTAACCAAATCTGCATCTGAGAAAATGTACTTTTGGTCATCCTTCCTGTGTACGTGATACTTGGTGTACATAACTGTCTTGTTTGCAAAAGAGTGTAGAGTGATGCCCAGAACTATTTGAATGTCATGTATTGAGAAGACTTTGCTCTTATCTTGAGCCATTCTCCAGAATCTCCTTCTGACTTCCTCTTTCATCAGAGGGTGAATGTTCGGATCTATGAATACCCGTTCATCTTCTACGCTATACAAGTAATTGTAGATGTTTTCGTGAAAGGTTAGTTCTTTTGGTGGTGGCCTGGGAATTAGGATCTGCGTCGCATCCATGGATTGAACTATGTCCTTGAATTAATCATCACTTAGCTTCTTTGGCTCAGTTGTAACAGCAACAGAGGGTTTCTTTATCTTGGGTTCAGAGGTGGAGGCCTTTTCTGTGGAGTCTTCTTTATGTGCATTGTCTGGACATTCTCTACACTTATGTTGACGGGTTTGATTTTCGAGTATTGTACTTGAGGTGTAGAGGCTTCTGGAATGATTTATGGACTTGTCGATCTAACAAATTTTGTCGAACCCTCTACTATGTATTCCGACCCAACATTGATTGAAGGCTTTGATAAGGGATATAGCGTAGTGATGAGGACTGGAAAGCTCGTTGAAGTGTGAGTTACAGAGGTGCAGGATGTCTTCTTCTACGATGTACGTCTGAGCTCATGGGTACAACATTTAGGAGAGTTGAAGGTTGGGTTTTGCAGTTAATGTTGGCAGAGTCTCCCCCTCATGATGAGTAGAAGGACCAAAACCATCTGGTCCTTGGTCATCATGCTTCCTCTTCTTGTCATCTGCCTCTGCTTGGCAGGAAGAGGGTGCCTCTCTCTTCTTCTGGCCGACAGGATTGAGGTTGGTCTTCACAGAATGCTCGATCATGGACACTATGTCCCCTGCTGCCATGGTTTCCTTGTTCACCTCATAGTCCAAGATGATTTTCATCAAGGCTATGTTTTTCTTCACAGAATCTGCCGCAATGTTGGCCTTTGAGGTGAAGTCGTCCTCGATTTTTTTCACCTTGTTGAGCAGAGCCTCTCCCATCTAATGTACCTCTGCCTTGGTTGCTAGGTGTGAAAGGAAGCTCATTTCATTTTGCGGTTGGGAATAGGATGTTGTTGGGACCATGGCACTAAGAACCATGTCCTTAATCTCGGCACGCAGAATCTTAAGGACGTCTTCTGCAGAGGTTAAAGTACTGGCAAAGGCTTCTTGAGCCTGATTCTTTTAAGTTACAATGTATGCCAAACACTTTAGAGCCTCAATATTTGCCTTCACCACTTCTGCTAGTTTGTTAATTTCAGTTTTGGAAGGTGCATTGGCAGAGGCTTTTGCAAGCTTAGTGATCTCGACATAGTTGGTCATTGATACGTTCTTGAGAGTTGTGACCGCCTTTGTGAGTTTTTCCACTTTGTTAGCTACAAGATACGGAATTAAGCTTTTCAACTCGTCCATTCTTGTGTACACATTATTAGCAAAGGTTTGGAACTCAACCTTAGTGACATATGTATCAGGGGTAACCTCTAGATCAACACATGATCCAGATTTAGCCATTGTTCCTATGGCACCTAGCGAGCTTGTTTTGATGTTGGGCTCCTTAGGATTTCCTTCTAATCCTCGAAGCTCTTCAGAAGAAGAGTCATCTACAAAAGTTTTGTCATCATCTTTACCAAGTGGAGATTCAAAGTCTTCCACTTGATCGATGATGAGTTGTGTTAGAGCATAAATATGTTGGATGCAAGATCATTGAAGACTAAAGATCAAAGTTCAAGAAAGTCAAAGCTGAAGTCAACTCTCAAGCATCAAAGTCAAAGTCTAGTGTAATAAAAGTCAAAGTCAAACTTGTATTTTGTGTTTTAAGTTGTGTGAGAGTTTTGTTGTTTGCATGTACAGTAGTTTGCTCATTTTGTAATATAGTGGTGTGCGTGTTTCTATGCTTGTATAAATAGGTTTGTTGTGCGTGTTTGTCTTGGAGATTGGCAGAGAGTGATATACGAGTATTGAACTTAGAGAGAGAAAGTTTGTAAATCGATTTCTGTGGTTAATAAAAAGTGAGATTTGATGGAATTGATTGTCATTGATTGATTTGCATTGTTATCTGGGATAACAATTGGTATCAGAGCATACAAAATTCATAGAAAACAAGGATCAATTCGAGATTTCTTGGTCAATTTTTACGAACACGCAAGTCGAACTGTGGCACATTGATTTTTGGATTTAAGAGTGTTTTTGGACTAGAATTTGGTAGTTCTAGATTCGTTCTAACAATTAGAACATTGTTTGTTTGTAAGTCGAAGTACAATTCATACTTGATAGGGTGAATTTTGAATTTTTCTAATTTTTTTTGTTCGAGTTTGTGTTCGAACTGTGATAGATCAAAAAGTGTAATTTTAGTGTTTGTTATTAAAATTCACCTGTTGTAATCTGTTCGAAAACAGTTTCTGAGCATCCCTACGAAATTTCAAGCAAGTTGAAGAAGGTTTAAATTGATTTCAGTTGGAAAATCGAGTTTTTGAACTGAACAAGTCAAGAACTCGTAAGATCTGATGAACTCGTAAGATCTGATGAACTCGTAAGATCTGAAGAACTCGCTAACGAAGAACTCGCTAACGAAGAACCCGCAAGGTGAAGAACTCGCACAAGTTTAAATCATGTCTGAAGTGAAGAACTCGCAAAGAGTTATGTGCAAGAAGTAGAAACTCGCACAACCTTACTTGCGAGTTTACATTGTTCATTCGAAGAGTCGTGCACGAAGTGTATCTTGCGTGAAGTTATTTGCGTGTTTCTTTGGCGAGAAGTAATTTTGTCAAAACTTTCTAAGTCCAAAACTCGCAGGCCCTGTTCTTGCGCGTTCGCATTTAGCACGAATCGAGTTGCTGAAAATTATTCTAAGTCTAGAACTCGCAAGGTTTATTGCGCGAAGTATTAGAACTCTCACATAGTTGTGTGCGAGAACTAAGAACTCGCATAAGCCTATGTGCGTGAACTTTGGTTCACACAACCTTTGTTGTGCGAGAACTTCAGTTCTGACATCCTGTGTCTTGCGTGAACCACAAACTCGCACAACCCAGTGTGCGAGAAGTGAGTTCACTTGATTCTTCTTTGTGCGCAAAGTTCTAACGCGCATAAAGTGTCTTGCGCGAAGTGTCTATTTTCAGTGTCATGCGCGTTCTGTACTTAGTAAATTTTTGTGATTTTTCTGAAATTTAACTGAGTTTGATTTTTGTAGATCCAGTTTGTTTTCTGAATTTTGACGATCACAGTAAGCAGTGTATATCAAAGATGACTTCAAAAGAAGCTCTCTCCATTGGTACAGATGTAAAGCCTCATGTTCTATTCAAGGGTGAATATGAACAGTGGAATGATCGTTTTCTCGACTTCGTCGACAAGCATGCAAATGGGAAAACATTCTGCTATCAATTACAGAAGGTCCCATGATACCACCTACTGTCCAAATACCTGATGATGAATCTTCAGACAGTGAAGATGGTGACGAGGACAGAGTGAGAAAAATGAAGACAGTTCCGAAGGAATTTGCCCAATATTCTGATGAGCAGAAAAGTAATTTCAAAGCCGATAAACAAGCAAGATCTCTTCTACTTCAAAGTATTCCGAATGAGATATACATAAAGATAGACAACTACAAAGCCAATGTGAAAAATATGTGGGATCAGTTACAGAAGATGATGATGGGCTCAAAGGTGGGAAATCAGATGAAAGTAGCTAACTGCATCAACAGCTACGAGGAATTTAAAGCCAACGAAAATGAGAGCCTAGAGGAAACTTATGAGAGGTTTGTGCTTCTTCTGAATGAACTCTCAAAGAACAAAGTCAAGAAGAAGCAGATAGAGAACAACGTCAAGTTCCTTACCATTCTACAACCCGAATGGAAGAAGCATACTCGTCGGATGAAACAAATGAAGGACTTGAGTGACATACCCCTCCACGAAGTTTATGATACTTTGAGACAAAATGAGGAGGAGGTTGATAAGAAAAGGAATGAGAAGAAAAAGAAAGATGAGAAGGTTGTTGAACCCATTGCCTTGGTAGCTGGAGAGAAGGAGAAAGAAAAGAAAGAAAAGAAGAAGAAGAAGAAGAAGAAGAAGAAGAAGAAGAAGAAGAAGAAAGTAGTTATTCCCAGTTCTGATTCTAGTTCTGAAACTGATAGTGATGACGGCGAAAACCTCAAGCAAGCTATGCTTCTACTGACCCGTGCATTTCAGAAGAAATTCTACAAGAAACCGAGTTCAAACTCACAAAGGTACTCTTCGTCTGGTTCAAAGAATCATGAACATCGGGAAAGATTTAAAGGTAAAATATTTGAAGAGAAAAAGTATGTGGAAAGAAAGTCGGAAGAAAGAAAGAAGTATCTGAATGACTATGCTGGTGCTGAAAAAAAGACAGATGACCTGATCAAATGCTACAACTGTGGTAAGGTTGGTTACTACGCAAAGGACTATCGGAAGACAAAAGTCAGAAACTCGGAATATTACAAGAACAAGATGCTCTTAGCCAAACAACAAGAGGCTGGCAAGGCACTCATGGCTGAAGATGAGTTCTGGCTAGATCATTCAGATGAAGAGGAAAGAGAAGAAACTGCTCACATGTGTTTGATGGGCAACACGGTGAAATATGATGATAGTGATGAAGAAACAGCTAATGAGGTACTTAATCCTTCCAAATCTGATTTTATGACCAAAATGGAAGCCATGATGGTCGAACTTCAAGATCTACAATCTAAACTGCAAAAGGAAAAGAGCAGAATTGCAAAGAAAAATCAAAAGATATTTGAACTCAACAAGCAAGTTGTTGGGAACAAAGATCTGATTGATTCTCTACGTAAATCTGTTTCTGATTTTAAACATGAAAAAGATTGTTTTGAAAGTAAGATTTCTGATTTTGAATCTAGAATTTCTAAGTCTGTTTCAGAAAAGCAAGAAAGTGTTCTAAAAGTGTTTAAATTGCAGGTTGAGAACAAGAACTTAGAGAAAAAGGTAAATCGTTTGGAAGCAAAAATTGTATGCTAGAGGCTAAATAGATCAAACCATTTTCTTAAACACACCAATGGAGGAAGTTGATGTTAGAGAGAAGTGGGGTATAGGTTACGAAAACCCACACTATCTAAAGAAAGATATCAGAAAACAGTCAGCTTTGTATAATTTTGATTTTCTTTTTGTGGCTGGTAAATATCCTCATTTGAAACTGTTGGATCCCAGATTTAATCTCACAACAATGATATAAACAATAAGGGAAATAACAGCGGAAGCAATATAGTTTTATATCAAAGGAGATTCAAATATCACAGTTCATAAAGCAAATAATAGATAAACAAGATATTCTTTGAATAAAATATTCAACTTATATTATCAGTTATAAGACTTCTTAAGCACACTTTGAACAATAAGGTGATGGTCCTATTTATAGGACCATAAAGCAAACAGTGTACTTATCTGACAAATAGAAGCATGCTTGAACAGTATCTTACCTAAGAGGTAAGATCAAGACATGCTTGAACAGTGACCTACTCTAGAAAGTAAATCTTATCACAAGGTGACGTGTCATATGTTCTTCTTTGTCAAGAGATTCAGAGTGATCATCTTCAGAGCTCTGAACTAGGATCTCTGATGAGGAGCTCTCTGATGTCTTTCCGTGAGACTGTCTCTGAACTGACTTCAGAGACAGACTTGCTTTCTTCAGACTGACTCTGAACTGACTTCAGAGACAGACTTGCTTTCTTCAGACTGACTCTGAACTGACTTCAGAGACAGACTTGTTGATGTCCCTTGAAAGTCTTTAGATGAAGACTTAGTTATTTTCGATACTTTCATTGGTTCAGATTTGGGGCTAACAATCTTCCCCTAAGTACTGAAAATAAATAAAGAACACATAGAACATTTAACTAGAAAGCGAAGAGGAGAAAGTCATCCTCTTTAAATATTACTTCTCATAAGAATTTGGAATTACAAGAGAATAATACTAAAAAAAAATTCAGAACCTATCACTAGAACATATCCTATGAAACTTCATGATTAGCTCTCTGAAGTTAATCATTGAGCCAATTTCCAAGTCTAGTTTCGCCAGTAGGTCTGCTCTGTGTCGTTCTTGCTTTACATGAATCATCTTTTGTACGCCTTTCAAGGTTTCATCAGAATACTTCGCTACTTGCGAAGCTAGAAAGATTTTCTTCACTTGGTTCACTCTGTAGATAAAACCCAGAGCTTCTTCAATGATTGATCCAGTCTTCTGTTTGTCCAGGTTTTCGATGGTTTCCTCTGGTTCAGTCACTTGGATCTTTTCTTCACCCAAGTTCAGAGCTATCTGAAAGTCTCGTTTGGCTCTATGTTTGATGTAAGCTTCCATTGCCCGTCTTACTTCAACCATGCCCATTCTTATCTCCCTTCTTCCTGAATCGTATCTCGCAGAACAATAGGCATAGAGATGAGTGAGATCATACGGATTTAGATTTACGAGATCATTATCATTGAACTCGTAAATCTTCTGATCAGATCGAGTCACCACATAATGCCTATATATGATTTTGTTGAAGGAGAATGTCTTTTCAGTGATTTTCTCAACTTTTATTATTGGAGCATCGTTGAGAACCGCCTTTCTTGGTGATGTCTTTGCCTGTATGAATCTTCGTTCGTAGTTTGGCATATCCTCTCTGATTCTTGGATTCAGAGGGATTACTTGTGTGTCTCCCATATTGAACTCGCAGTAGATATGCCGAAAGTGATCTTCTATTGATGCTTTAGGAGTGGATTCTAAGAATATGGGAGGATGAGTGAAGACCTTGGCTGGTAAACCGATGCTTGTTTTCTGAACACGATTCTCTTGAGGAGCCTGTTCATCAACAACCATGGTTTCTTTATCCTTGAGCTGTGACTGAGTTATCTCTGAAGGTTGTTCAGAGATATATCCATCTATCTCTGGAGATTCTCTTAATTCTGAAGCTGTTGAGATATGATGAGGTTGAGCGTTTTTGAAAACATACTCTTCGAAATCAATTACTTCGATCTCTTCTTCAACATCTTCTTCCTCTCTGTCAGAATATTTCGGTTCTTTCTCAGACTCTGAGTCAAAGGCATCTCTCATCACCATTGGTTGTCTTTCGGGTGATGAGAATGCATCTTCAGAGGATGTAGAGAAGTCTACAAGTTGTTCTTCTTCCTCTTCCAGAGCTCCAATTTTCTCTGGAGTTGCATCGGTAACTGGAGTGATTGGAACACCTGGTGTTGATGAGGCGAAAAGTATTACCGGTGCTGTGAATGATTGCAAAGTTTGGTTTTCATCAGAAGAGGTGGTGTTCCTCTCTGGTTCCTTCTCTTGAACTGGTGCAGAGGGAGCAACTTTAAAGGTGTGCGCGGTTGTATCTCTGATCTCCCTATCTTGTGATTCAGACTTCTCATCATCATCTGAATCCTCAGAATCATCAAATCTGGCTTTCTTCACCGCATCGCTACAAGTCCCACCAGAAAACTTGCGTTTGTATTTGGGAGAGATTTGTTCAACGATTCCTTTTCCTTTGGGATCCAGAAGTGTCTTCTGAATGGATTCGATTGCCTCTAAAGCCGCAGTTCTGATTTTAGCAATCTGGTCCTCTGATTTATAGTTGTGAAGTTCCAGAGTAGCTTTGACCTGCTTCTGAGCAATGGTAGAGATCTTTGAAGAACAAGTCAACATTCTACTCATGATTGCGGATTTGAAAGAGGCCATATCACTTTTGGTGATGAGGTCTTCAGAAGTTCGGGGTGGCGGCTGTGGTGTTGCTGATGGTGCGGTGACTTCTGGTACAGAGGCTTGAATTATAGTTTTGATGAGGTCAGAGATAGAGGCCATTTGATCTATTGAGAGTGAATATGATCTGGTGGCTACTACCTCGTTCCTTAGTTCTTGTAGAGCCTTCTGGACATCGATGGTTGTAGATGCTTGACTTTGAAGAGACGCATTCTGAGCTTTAAGATTGGCTATCTCCAGAGATGATTGATCCTTCTGTCTGAACAGTTCTTGTTCCAACTCTTGGATTATGTTTGAGGAGTCCAAAAGTTGGGTCTTCAGAGTGGAAACCTCTGCTCTGAGGTTTGTGTTTTCAGAGCAGAGGTCTCTGAACCATCAATTCTATGAAAGTTATGCTCATTCATGGAGCCTCTGACTTCCTCACAGAATCTCTGGAATCATATTTTGTGAGAAGTTCAGAGAGGGGTACATTGGTTACAACACATGTAGCCAATTTTTCCTCGAGTTCAGAGGAGCCTTCGTTCAGAGCTGTTTTGATGTTGTCTCTGGAAGGACTTTCGCTCAATCCTTTATGTTTCGGAGAATCATCTCTGAGTGTTCTGTTCTCAACCAAGTCCTCCTCCTCAGATTCAAAGGACTGAAAGTGAATGTGGGTGTTGAGCTTGCGATCTAGGCAAGTCAATCCTTGTGCTTGTAGGTCAAGCCATTGTCCCTGAGTTGGACAACTACTTATGGATATCCTAAAGGGTGAGAGATGAGCCACATAGGCATCATTATGTGTAGGATTTCCGGATGTACTCTGAGGCAACTGAGTACTTAAAGTATTGGCTAAGTCCTGTGAAGAGGGCTTATCCAGAATTTGAGTTTCCTCAGTTATGTGAACTTCAGAGGTGGAAAAAAGTACCTCTGAAGTGGCTGGCTGGTCTGGTTCGAGGTTTGCACCTCTGATTCAATAACAAATACCTCTAGATCAGGTATGTAAGATTGTGTGGTTGCACTTGGAGATGGGGTTGGTGTCCTAAAATATATGTGCCTTGAGGCATCTTTTTGTATGGAAGGGGAAGAACTCTCAGGTTTCTCCAAGTCCTTAGAAGACTTGCTCTCTTCTCTCTGAGAATCTTCAGAGCTAGTCTTTGAAGATTCATCCTCACTTTCCTCAGAGCTAGTCGAGCTATCCTCTATACTAGCAGATGAGGTTTCTTCCATTACTTCCTCAATGACAGCCCTTTCAAGTGCTCTGTCATCTCTCTCAACTTCGGTTTCCCTAGCAAGAGTACCGTCTGGTTCACTCTTGTGAGAGCTCTGTACTTCAGGGTCCTCAGATCCCTCTGAAGCCGAGATGCTCTTACTCTCCATTCTAGGTTCAGGACCTAAGTGTGTTGGGGTTCCCAGAACTGGTTCTAGTCCTTGGGTAACACTGAGATAAGAAGCTAAGGCTATAGATTGAGGATTTACCTGATTCAGCATGTGGTGAGGGATCCTCCTTGCTTCTGGATAGCCTTCAGATATAATCATCGGTTTGAAGTTGTTCATTATGTAGAAAGGAGTTTTGGGTTGTTCAGTGGCTATCAAAATATGAAGTTTCTCGATCGCCGAATGGATGATTAACGACAGAAATCTTGGGAATGTTATTGAAGGAACTTTGGATGATTGGGTCGTTTGTTCAGGGTCCTTTGCCAAACATTTGTTCTTCTTCTCTATTAATGTCAGAATCATATCAAAGATTATGCCGGCCATGTCCAAGTTGCTATTGAAGAATAGGGCATACATGATTCATAGTATTTCTGGTGTTGCTTTATCCATGCTCCCTAGTTTGCAGGTGAGAGTTCTGTTTAGGACAGTGTTGGATCCCAGATCTAATCTCGTAACAATGATATAAACAATAAGAGTAATGACAGCGGGAGCAATACAGTTTAATATCAAAGGAGATTCAAATATCACAGTTCATAAAGCAGATAAAGATAAACAAGATATTCTTGGAATAAAGTATTTAACTTATATTATCAGATATATAACTTCTCAAGCACACTTGAACAATAAGGTGATGGTCCTATTTATAGGACCATAAAGTAAGTAGTGTACTTGTATGACGAAAGGAAGCATGCTGAACAGTGACCTATTCTAGAAAGTAAATCTTATCACAAGGTGACGTGTCATCTGTTCTTCTGTTCACTCGTAGATAATTTTAGAGTGAACATCTTCAGATAGAATGTCTTCAGAGCTCTGACGTTGTCTTCAGAGCCTCTGATGAAGCTATCTCTGATGTCTTCTCTGAAAGTTGCAATCTCTGATAAGTACTTCAGAGGCAGGTTTGTCCTCTGAAGTCTTCGTCCTCTGAAGTCTGTCTCTGGAAGTCCTCTGAAGTAGGAATTAGATATTTTAAACACTTTAAAGAATGAAGTATTTGAGATAACAATCTCCCCCTAAGTGTTGAAAATAAAAGATGCAAGAATAGCAGAGAACAGAACTTAAACTAGAAAGCATAGAGGAGAAAAACATCCTCTTAAATATTACTAACACAGTTGGAAATACATTATAGAAAAAGTAATATTCAAGAACAAGGAAGCATGCTAAAATTTGTCACTTGAACAGATTCCATGGAACTTCATGATCAGAGCTCTGAAGTTGATCATCGAGTCAATCTCTATGTCAAGTTTTGCCAGTAAATTTGCTCTGTGCCTTTCTTCTTTTACATGGATAATTTTCTTTATACCTCTCAAGGTTTCATCAGAGTACTTCGACACTTCCGAAGCTAGAAAGATCTTCTTTACTTGATTTACTCTGTAGACGAAACCCAGAGGTTCTGCAACGATTGATCCAGTCTTCTGTTCTTCAAGTTTGTCGAATGACTCCACAGGTTCAGTTACCTCCAACTTTTCTTCCCCTAGGTTTAGAGCAATTTGAAAGTCACGTTTTGCTCTGTGTTTGACATAGGCCTCCATTGCCCGTCTGACTTCAACCATGCCCATCCTTATTTCCCTTCTTCCATGATCATATCTAGCAGAGTAATAGGCATATAAATGTGGTAAATCATATGGATTTAGATTTACGAGATCATTATCATTGAACTCGTAAATCTTCTGATCAGATCGAGTTACCACATAGTGCCTATAGATGATCTTGTTGTAAGCAAAGGTCTTTTCTGAGATTTTGTTGATCTTGGTGATTGGATCATCAAAGAGGACCTTTGCTCTTGGTCTGGTTTTATCTCTGACAAATCTTCGCTCATAGTCCGGCATGTCCTCTCTGATCCTTGGATTCAGAGGAATGACTAGAGTGTCTGCCATTTTGAACTCACAGTAGATGTATCTGAAGTGGTCTTCTATGGAAGCTTCGGGATTTGATTCAAGGAATGTAGGAGGTTTATTGAATACTTTGGCTGGAAGACCGATGCTTGCCTTCTGAACAGGATTCTCTGAAGGAGCCTGTTCATCAGCAACCATGGTTTCTGGTTCCTTCGTCTGTGGAGGATTATCTGTTGTGGGTTCAGAGATGTAGCCTTCTATCTCTGGTGATTCCCTCAGCTCTGTTGCTGTTGAAGTATGATGTGGTTGAGAATTCTTGAATACATACTCTTCGACATCAATTACTTCAATTTTTTCTTCAGCAACTTCTTTTCCAGAATCTGATTTTTCTTCTTTTTCAGATTCTGGTTCTACTCTTTCAGCCTCTGATTTGTAAGCATCTCTCATCACATAAGTTGGTCTTTCTGGTGATGAGAATGCATCTTCTGATGTAGAGAAGTCTACTAGTTGCTCGTCTTCATCTTCTTCCAGAGCTCCAATAGTTTCTGGAGTTGCAGCTATTATTGGAACACTCAAAGTGGATGGTGCTAGAAAGATGACAGGTACTGGCGACTTTAGAGTGGCCTGGTTATCTTCAGCAGAGGTTGAGGTTGAACGTCTCTCTGTTCCTTTTTCCTTTCTTTGGTTTGATTCAGAGGGAGTGGACTCCTTTTGTGTTTCAACAGTTTTTGGTGTAGTCGTATTCTCCCCCTTATGAAGATCAGATGACCCCGGAGGTTGGTCATCCAAGTCATCAGAATCTTCATACCTGGCTTTCTTCCGAGCTTCCGCAGAGCATGCGACCTCTGGTTCCTTTCTCTTCAATATTCCCTCTGAAGATTTGACATTCTGCAGAAGGTCTTCAATCTTTTTGTGCTGCTGAGTGGTCTTGGAGACGAACTTGCTGGAGATAGTCATTACATTGCTGGTGATCTTCTTGGAGAAGTTGGTTAGGTCAGCCTTTGTAACAAATTCTGATGTAGTAGGAGCAGCAGTAGAGGAGGTAGGGATCTTTGCAAGTACCTCTGCCAAAGAACGCAAGACTTCCTCTTTGAATTGAGAAAAGTCTGCATGTGTTGGAGTGGGGGCAGAGGGAGTACGAAGCGCCTTGAGGAGCTCTGTTGTGGAGTTCTGAATTTCTCTGGATAGAACCGAGTCATTTTTGATGACCAGGCTTTCCAGAGCATCCAGTTTAGCGTTCTGAGAGTTAAAAGTCGTGAGCAGCTCAGAGACCTCTGAAGTGAGCTTTGCAACTTTAGAGTTTGAGGCAGAGGCCTCTGAGGTCTTCTCCATTTGAAGTTTAATCTCCTTAAGAGATTCTCTGATTTCATCACCAAAGATTTTGAACTCCTCTTTGGTAACGTAATCAGAGGGGGTGACCTTAGGATCAACACATGATTCTAAGTTTCCCTCGAGTTCAGAGGGGCCTTCTTTCGGAGTTGGCTTGATATTGACTCCGGAAGGACTTCCCATTAATCCTTGGGGACCCTTTTTCACGGATTTCCCTATAATGGTTCCGATTGGTCTATGATCATCAGAGTCAGAATCTGATGATGAGAAACGAATGTGGGTGGAAACCTTGCTGTCCAGGCTAAGGAGTCCATGTGCAAGAAGGTCGTGCCATTCTTTTTCTGACAGGCAATCCTTACGATCTAAGGGACGGTCCAACTTTTTATGAGCCACAAAGGCATCATGTGTGTGGAGGTGACATACTCTGGGATGAATGAGTATTTTTATCTTGGTCCAAGTCCTGTTGAGAGGACTTAGCCGCATCAGAGGTTTCCCCTGTGGTGCGTGCTTCAGAGGCAGAAGTAGATGCCTCTGAGCGGTTAGGATGGGTAGGGTTCGAGGTGTGCACCTCTGTTTCAATGTCCATTGATGCTGGACCACCTTGGACAGTAAATATGTTTGCACGGGGATTTGGGCTTTGGAATCTCTCATGTGTGTCATCAAGGACATCTTTTTCTACCTCACCGCCCTCAGATTCAAGGTTTAGAAACTCACCCTCTGGAATTCTCTCTTCCTCACCTTCCTCTGCTCTGACAGAGTTATTCTCTTCGTCAGAGGGAGGGTTCTCATGTTCTCTCTTCCTCACTCTCTCAGAGCCACCCTCTGGTTGCGCTCTGTTAATGTTTTGAGCAGTATCAGAGATATCACTCTCCGATTCAGGCTCAGGCTCAGAACCTAAGTGTGTTGGGGATCCCATCATCGGTTCTGATGATTGGGCAACACGACTAAGTAGGAGATGGGTAGGAGAGTCAGCAGGAATTACCTCAATCATGGTGTGTGGGAATCGTCGGTCATGTGGATAAGGAGGAACCTCTGTTGCTTTGAATGAGTTCATCATAAACAAAGGTGTCATTAGGCCCTCCTCAGTGATGGAGAATTTCTCCATTGCTCGTTGAATGACCACAGAGATGAATCTGGGAAACAGTACCGATATTGGTTGTTTACCTTTGGCCAAGTCCTTGTTCTTTTTGTCCACCGCCGTCAGCATCTCACAGAAGAGAATGTGAGCCATATTTATGCTTCTGTTGAAGAAGAGAGCATACATTATGGCTATGATCGCTGGATGAGTCTGATCCTGACTTCCAATCTTGCAGGTAATTGTTTTGTTGAGAACACTAAACATAAAGTTCCATTTGGGAGGCAGGTACTGACGTCTGAATTGACTT
Organism: Arctium minus; assembly: GCA_954870635.1. Classification (NCBI taxonomy): domain Eukaryota; kingdom Viridiplantae; phylum Streptophyta; class Magnoliopsida; order Asterales; family Asteraceae; genus Arctium; species Arctium minus. Next base: position 9,663,691 of record OX941093.1, on the reverse strand, counting down.
AGGCGTGTTATTTCTTTGTTGTAGCCTAAGTGGTGGAGGAACTGAAGAAGGACTTCTTGACTTGGTAGTTTCTCAAAAGTTTCTATTTGAAGATCAGTTTTCGTGAGGAGGTTGAATCGACGAGTTAGGGTTTGTGGGGTGATTCTTATGTTCAGGCTTTGTTCTCCTAGGTCAATGTGCCAAAACAGTCCTTTCTTTTCATCGTCGTATTCACTTGAATACCACCATTGTTGGACAAAGCGAAGGGGAATATCTGAGGCATGTTTGGTTAGAACATCATTGAGTTCGCAGTTGGTGAAAAAGTCGAGGATTGGGCGAAACTGTTCATCGTATTTGGTTTGGGTGACGTCCAGAAAGTAGTTGTTACCTTTTACTGGAACATCGAACTGTGCCATATTCAAGCTTGGAACAAGTTTGCTCGAGTTATCTGAAGTTTGGGAATGAGCCGCCATTGTTGCAGGTTGAGAAAGATGAAAGCTTAGAAAGAGAGATTTGGGATTTTGGATTTTGAGAGCGTAAAGGATAATGAAAAGTGAAACAGGGTTTTTATAGACAAAGGGTAGAGGGAGAGGTTATGGAAGCGGCGAATGAGAGTCCCTAATGTCAGAAAGGACGTTCCATCATCCCCTAATTAATAGGTGACACGTTTAGGTATGTAGGGGAGAGCCGCTTTGTGTCAGAAAACCGCCAGTTGGGTTTTTTTTTTTTTTTGTGAAAAGAAACGAATGGTTATCCAAAAAGATTTAGTATTAAAAGAATTTCCTGGAATATTCGTTTAATGAGAAAAGATCAGAAGCTCTGATATAAATATCAGAGACAAGATCAGAGGCTCTGATATAAATATCAGAGACAAGATCAGAGGCTCTGATATAAATATCAGAGACAAACTTTTCTTCCCCTTGAAAGCTGAAAGGGTCTTTGTCTCCCCCTTGACCAAAGAATGAAGTCTTTTATGTTCTCCCCCTTGACACATGCTTGGAGAAAACAAGTGATTTATACCATTTGTGAAAAAGTCCAGAGGCTCTGATGAATGGATCAGAGACTCTGATGTTTTCTTGTGTTAAGCACATTGACATATGCTACTTGGTTCAGAGTCTCTGATAATTGATCAGAGACTCTGAGTTTACCATTTTTTTGTTAGGTAGACATATTCAACATTCCCAACTTGCTAATTAAAAAATTGAACCTTCGTTCATCTAAAGCTTTTGTGAAAATATCAGCAAGTTGTAGTTCAGTTGGTACAAAATACATCTCTATTGTTCCCTTTTCAACATGATCTTTCAGAAAGTGGTACCTTACATCGATGTGCTTGGTTTTGGAGTGTTGTACTGGATTGGCAGAGATGGCTATGGCACTTTTTGAATCACAGAGAATTGGAATTCTTTCAATTTGTTGGCCACAATCTCTGAGCTGAGTTTTCATCCATATTACTTGTGAGCAGCAACTAGCAGCAGCAACATATTCTGCCTCTGCAGTTGAAGTTGAAACACAGTTTTGCTTCTTGGATGACCAACTTACCAGCTTATTCCCCAATAACTGACAACATCCTGAGGTAATTTTTCTGTCAAGCTTACATCCGGCATGATCTGCATCAGTGTAAGTTGTTAGATCAAAACTAGAAAGTTTTGGATACCAGAGGCCTAATGAGTGTGACCCTCTGAGGTATCTGAAAATTCTCTTGACGGCAAATAAATGAGATTCTTTTGGATTTGCTTGATATCTAGCACAAAGACATGATGCAAACATTATGTCAGGCCTACTTGCAGTTAAGTATAATAGTGAACCTATCATGCCTCTGTAGGTTTTTATATCCACAGATTCTCCTGAAGGATCAGAGTCAAGTTTGACTCCGGTGGATAGAGGTGTTCTCATTTAAGTTGAATCATTAAGTTTGTACTTTTGCAAAATTTCAGAGACATACTTAGATTGACTTATGAATGTACCTTCTGAAGTTTGTTTTACTTGTAAGCCCAGAAAGAAAGTTAATTCTCCCATGAGGCTCATCTCAAATTCACTCTTCATCAACTCTGAGAACTTGCCACAACACTTTTGATTTGTAGAGCCAAATATAATGTCATCAACATAAATTTGTACTAAAAGCATCTCATTCTTGTACCTTTTGATGAATAAGGTAGTATCAATTGTGCCTTTTTCAAATCCATTTTGAGTTAGAAAGGTGGACAGAGTTTCATACCAAGCTCTTGGGGCTTGTTTAAGTCCATACAGAGCTTTATCCAAATAATAAACATGATTAGGATACTCTGTACTTTCAAATCCAGGTGGTTGCTGGACATAAACTTCTTCATTTAATTTACCATGAAGAAAGGCAGATTTAACATCCATTTGATAAACTTTGAATCCTTTGTGTGCAGCATAGGCTAAGAAGATTCTGATTGCTTCTATCCTAGCTACAGGTGCAAAGGTTTCATCATAATCAATGCCTTCTTCCTGGCAATATCCTTTTGCAACCAACCTGGCTTTGTTTCTGATTATTATTCCATCCTCATCTTTTTTGTTTCTGAAAACCCATTTCGTTCCAATTGCAAATTTTCCTTTGGGAAGAGGAACTAGGGTCCAGACTTTGTTTCTTACAAACTCTTGAAGTTCATCCTGCATTGCAAAGATCCAATGAGGATCTTCAAGAGCTTCTTTTACCTTCTTTGGTTCAATAATGCTCAAAAAGTTTACGTAGAAGCATTCATTGATGGTGGCAGATCTTGTTTTAACTCCTGCGGATGAGGATCCAATGATTTGATCAATTGGATGATCTTTTGTCCATCTGGTAATTGGAGCATAAATTTGGGGTGGAGTTTGAGCTTCAGAGTCTCTGACAGTTGGTGACACCTCTGTTGTATTGTTCAGAGGCTCTGTAGGTGATATCTCTGTTGTACTGTTCAGAGGCTCTGTTGGTGACACCTCTGTTGTACTGTTCAGAGGCTCTGAGTTTTGTTCCAGAGATGGTGAAGCAGATTCTTGTTCTTCACCATTTGCTTCTGGATTTACTTCGGATACTTCTTGATCTTCTTCTGATTCACTTTGTTGATCTGTATTTGGTGAAATAGAAGGTGTTAATCCAGAGGGCCCTGAAAGGGTTGTACCTGTTTCTTGACGTTCCTCTGAATTCACTCTCGGTCTATCTCTGAAGATAACTTCAGAGTTTTCATCATCAAAGAAATCTTCAAATATTCTGTTTAATTCAGATTCCCTTGATGATTCAAAGATAGGTGACGAGGAACTCTCTTGTTGTTCAGAGCTTTTATTGTCGTCAAAAGAGATATTGATGCTCTCTTGGATAGTCCTTGTTCTAAGATTGAACACTCTGAAAGCTTTTGAGGCTAATGAATATCCAATGAATTTGCCCTCATCAGCTTTCTTGTCAAACTTTCCAAGATATTCTCTATCTTTCAGAATGTAACACCTGCATCCAAAAACATGAAAATATTTAACATTAGGTTTCCTATTGTTAATGAGTTCATAGGATGTTTTCTGAAATCTTTTGACAATTGTAGCTCTATTCTGAGTAAAGCAGGCTGTTGCTACTGCTTCTGCCCAAAAATTTGTTGAAAGATCAGATCCAGCAAGCATTGTTCTTGCAGCTTCAACAAGTGTTCTGTTTTTCCTTTCAACTAATCCATTTTGTTGAGGAGTTCTTGCTGTAGAAAAGTTAGGAGTAATGCCTTCTTCTGATAGATATGAATTGATTTTGGCATTTTTGAACTCTGTTTCATTATCACTTCTTAGTTTCTGAGCTTTGCTGCTGAATAGAACCTGTAATCTTTTCAACAATCTTATCAAGATATCAGGTACATCAGATTTGGCTCTGATGAATTCTATCCATGTGAATCTGGAAAATTCATCAATCAGAACCAGAATGTATTTCTTACCTGCTAGACTCTGTACAGAGATAGGACCACAGAGGTCCACATGAAGCATGTGCAGAGGTCTAGGACAATTGTTTTCACTTTTGGTTTTATGGGAAGATCTTTTCATTTTTCCCATCTCACAAGCAGAACAAAGATGATCTTTGTTAAACTTTAGAGATGGTAATCCCTTAACCAAATTAAGTTTAACTAACTTATCAAGTGAGGAAAAGTTTAGATGTGAAAACTTTTTATGCCAGAGCCAGATTTCCTCACTATTCAGAGATACAAGACAAAGTTTCTCTGAATCAGTGTCTGTGATTTTGGTAAAGTTCATTCTGTAGAGGTTAACTTTTCTGTCTGCTCTTAGCATTTCTTGACCTGATTCTGAGTGAAGAAGTGAACAATATTTTCTTTGAAATTTCACATCAAAACCATGATCACAAAGTTGACTTATGCTTATCAGATTGTGTTTTAATCCATCCACATAAGCAACCTTTGATACTGAAACATTTCCTCTTGATAACTCACCATATCCTTTAATCTGTCCTTGCTTGTTGTCTCCAAAAGTAACTGCTCCTCCAGATTTTGCTTTAAATGAGGATAGCAGTTCTTTATCTCCAGTCATATGCCTTGAACATCCAGAATCTAGGTACCAGATTGGCATTGACTGTTTCTGCAAGACAGATTATTGTTTCTTAGGTACCCACCTCATTATGGGTCCTTTTGTGTTAGACTTTGGTGGATTTGGATGACTTTTTGGCATCTCATCTTTTGATGTCTTGCCTTTACGTGTCTTCTTTTGAGATTTTGTCTCTGAGATATTTTTCAGAGATTGATTCAAAAGGCAGTGCGATCCTTTAAAATGATTCTTCAGTTTCATCAAGAGATAAATGCAGTTACAATTAATAGAACAAGAAGAAGTAGGAGCAAAGTTTTTCTTTTTATTAAAAGCATTTGTTACATTTTTACTTCTTTTGAAACTAGCACTAGGAATATTACATTTATCCCTAACTACTTCTTTTCTTTTTGCTTGAAAGACAGTCTTCTTTTCAAGTTGCTTTTTCTTGTTCAAAAACATCTTCTTTTCTTTGCTGCTTACTGCACAGACAGGATCAATATGGTTAGTTTTTGTCCATTTGCCCTTTTGTTCAGGAGAGAATTTTATTGTTTTATAGGTGTAAGAGCTAAAAGTGTTTGTTTTATTCTTTGCCTTTTCTTGCAACTCTTTTTCAAGTTCCAGAGATGTTTTTGCTTGTAAACACATATTTGCAAAATCAGGACTTATTGGTATTCTGGTTTTGGTTTTCAATACTGAAATTGGAACATTCAAAATACTAGAGCCAACAGTTTCTATCTTTTTGTGAATTACATTCCCTGGTTTACAAAAAATCTGTTCATCAATCTTTAAATCAGATTCTGAATCAGAGTCAAGAAAGTCTCTCTTAGATTTAATAGAGATATCTACCTCTATTGGTTTTTTAATTTATTTTGATCTAGAGACTTTGATGATCCGTTTCATGCTTTCTTTTCTTTTTAAGTCCTCCATGACATTTTCTTTCCATATCCTTTGAACATCATCTTCAAACGTGGTTCTGATGTTTTCATCTGACTTTGGTGAATACGGAGGAGCATTTGGATTAAGTGAACTCTTAGATCCATTTTCAGAAGTACTTGTATCAGAGGTACTTGGTTCAAATGTCTCTGATTCACTTGAGATGAAAGCATCAAATCTGAAAATTTCTTTGGGATCATAGCTCTGAGGTTTTGTAAAGAGTACTTCTGAAGTTTCTTCTTTTATCTGTAACACAGACTCTTGAATGTCTTTTACTTCAGAGTACGTAGTATTTTTGAAATTCAAAGCTCTTGCTTTTGATCCCTCTGATGTTTTCATTCTTTTGAAATTATTCAGAGATGGACTTTCAAAGCTTTGGACCTTTCCCATACAGAAAGTGGAAGAAAGTGAAGTTTTCTCCAATCCATTGAATGAATTCAACTCATTGAATCCTAGCCCTTGAGAGTCCATTTGAGATTTTATTTTGTCGAAGACACTTTGTGCATTAACATAGCTTTTGATTCGAAGATTTTTTCTATCTAGAGATTGATGTAAGATTTCTCTTTCCTTTTGAAAAAATTTGGTTAAGGCAATAGAATTGAGCCTTTCATACTCAGATTTCTTTACTTCTTCTTCTTTTCCTTTTAAAACTTTCTCTATTTCTCTTATTTCTTCTGAAAATGATTTTTCTTTTTTCTTGAAGGTTTCTTCAAGTTTAGTTTTTTCAAGAAAAATATCTTTCTTTTCTGATTCCAGAAGATTCTTTTCTCTTTTGTAAAAAATGAGCTCTTTTGTTACTTGCTCTCTTTTCTGTTTTTCTTCAACAAACTTTTGCTCTAAATCCTGAAGTTCATTAATTAGTTTAAATGCATCTATTTCAGGATCACTGTCAGAGGTGTAAAGAGAGTTTACCTTCTCAGAGTTGTCTTCAGATGTTTCATCAGTTTGATCTCCATCTGAAAAAGCCATACCACAGAGATTTGTTGGCTCTTCCTCGCCGTCGCTTGTCGAGTCTGATAGCCAGTCTTCCATTTCTGCTACAAGAACTCTTTCTTTTACATTGTATTTGTATTTGTTCTTGTAGTAATCTTGATCTTTGACAAGTTTTCCTCTGCAGTTTGCAGAGAAGTGGCCTGGTTTTCCACATCTGAAGCATCTTCCATCATTTTGATTTGTTGGAAGAGTGGCAGTACTTGTCCCTGGCTTCTGTTCTTGAGGTTTGAAGTATCTCTGTGGTTGTGGATACCTTGGTTGGAATGGTTGTTGTGGTCTTGTTTGTTGTGTTGCATCATCATGATTGAAGTTTGCACCCTTTTGATCACTATATGGAGTGAATCTGGGTTCTTGTTGAAATCTTCTTTCCGGATTTCTTCTTTCTTCATTCTCTCTCCTTCCTTCAAATACCTTCTTACCAAATTTCTTGTTAAATTGATGAGTGATTAATGCAAGAGATTTGGCGAAGGCATTGATATCTTCATCTGAGTCTGAATCTGTATGAGTTTCTTCTGCCATCAAGACCTTTTTGGATCTTCTTTTTGTTTCCAAACATTTTTGTGACTCTTCACAGTTGTTTTCTTTCGATATTTGTTTTGAAACAAGCGCAAGGGGTCCACCTAAAGAGGTTTTTGATTTTTGCTTCATAACTTCTTTTTCATGTGCAACAAGAGTACCATAAATGTCAGTTAATCACCATGACTCAAGATCTTGATTAGCCTGTATAGACATGGACAGTTTTGACCATTCTTCATTCAAGCTTTTCAAAAAAAGAACATTGTTTTCCTCTTTTGTTCTTATTACTCCAAACTTTCTGCATTTGTTTATTAGAATGTTGAATCTTGAGTTAGTTTGGTGTAATGTTTCTTCTGGTAGAGCATGAAAATCATGATATTCATTGATGCATAGATTTCTTCTATTTTTCTGGGTTTGTAGGCCACCTTCAAGTTGATTTAACAACTGATCCCATATCTTTTTTGCAGTTTTACAAGAATCAAGTTCTTGAAAGATATCATTGGGAATGGCCATTATGAGTAATCTAACAGCTTTTGAGTCATTATCCATCATATTATTTTCTTCATCAGTGAAGTTTGTGGTTTTCTTTTCATAATATGCAGGTATTTCGGCAGTATCTGCTGTTGCAGGAACTCTTGGCACCAACACCATTGGAATGTGACGTCCAATGTTCACAGATCTAAAAAGATCCCTGTCCATACCTTCTAGGAAATTTACCATCCTTATCTTCCATTGGGGATATTCATCCCTTAAAAGTGTAGGAGGTTTTGTTAATGACCCAACTGTATAAATGGCACTTATGCTTGAGTTTGCCATTTGTAAAAAAAATGAAGATTTGAAGAACTGATGCTTTTTGTAATGAACTGAGATTTACTATCAAATCAAGAGCATATGATGTTCTTTAATAAACTGGGTTTATATGAACATGCACAGATAATGAAAGTTTAGAATCAATCAGATGTAAATCTATCCGAGTATGCAGATATGATCTTTCTTTGTTTAGAAACAAAGGAAGCTCTGATACCAATTGTTGGATCCCAGATCTAATCTCGTAACAATGATATAAACAATAAGAGTAATGACAGCAGAAGCAATACAGTTTAATATCAAAGGAGATTCAAATATCACAGTTCATAAAGCAGATAAAGATAAACAAGATATTCTTGGAATAAAGTATTCAACTTATATTATCAGATATATAACTTCTCAAGAACACTTGAACAATAAGGTGATGGTCCTATTTATAGGACCATAAAGTAAGTAGTGTACTTGTATGACGAAAGGAAGCATGCTGAACAGTGACCTATTCTAGAAAGTAAATCTTATCACAAGGTGACGTGTCATCTGTTCTTCTGTTCACTCGTAGATAATTTTAGAGTGAACATCTTCAGAGAAAATGTCTTCAGAGCTCTGACGTTGTCTTCAGAGCCTCTGATGAAGCTATCTCTGATGTCTTCTCTGAAAGTTGCAATCTCTGATAAGTACTTCAGAGGCAGGTTTGTCCTCTGAAGTCTTCGTCCTCTGAAGTCTGTCTCTGGAAGTCCTCTGAAGTAGGACTTAGATATTTTAAACACTTTAAAGAATGAAGAATTGGAGCTAACAGACAGAGAACATGAAGTTCCAGATTGGTGGTAGGTGTTGTCGTCGGAAGTTGCTCAATCTGGTGATTTCAGTGTTGTAACCTAGCATTCGAATGAACTGGAGTAGGGTTTCAGAAGTTAGGCGTTTTTCAAAACGCGTGATTTGAAGTTCCTCAGTTGTTAGGAGTGGGAGAACTTCTCTTAGAACAGTAGGATTGATGAGTATCCGACATTTTACGACTTGAGATATGTCGAACTCGCCGATTATTCCATTATGTGCATCGCTGTAGTGACTGGAAGAATACCATTCTTGAACAAACGAGAGTGGACATTCATTGGTAAAAGCAGTTAGGGCTTGAGTTAGTTCACAGTTGGAGAAGAACTCGCAGATTATTCCGTATTATTCCTCAAATTTGGGAGAATCAAGCTGAATCATGTGATTGTTGTCTTTGATTGGAAAACGATACAGTCTTGAAGGTTTGCCAGATTTGGGAAAAAGCTTTGAGTTGTTGTGAAGAAGATGAAGTTCAAATTCTTTTTTTTTTTTTGGAGAGAGAGAGTGAGTGCTCGAGAGTAATTTGTAAAAATGAATATCCGGATGTAAAATTGTTTTTGTATCCAAATTTAGACAAAGATACACTTGAGTGCATAAGGTGAAACGGCAGTGATTTGACCCTTTGGATAAAGCCGTTTGGCCTTTCACTCATCCCTTTTTGTGACACGTGGCCTTGAATATTGTTGTACCTACGAATGTAGGTTCCAAGAAAATAGGAAAGGGGCGCCATTTTTCAATAAAAAATTGAATAACTTCTTTGTGCTGACTAGACAAACCTTTCGCCTTAAGAAGTAATTTAAGATATCACTTGTAATAATAATGTTCAGTTAAACTAAAATTTTAATTTCAAATGATATCAAAAATTGCTTATTAATTAAAAAGTTCTTGTTTGAGGAATGACTTGGTCTGAAAGTTGTTGACTCCCCCTTGACAGATGATTTGAAAAAAAATCCTCAATTTCAGAGACTCTGAGATTAAATTCAGAGACTCTGATAAGACTACAGAGACCATTTTCAGAAACTCTGAGATAAATTTAATTTGATTCAGAGACAAAATTCAGAGATTCTGAGTTTTCATTTGAAAAATTCTTTTTCTCAATTTCAGAGACTCTGAGATGAAATTCAGAGACTCTGAGATGTCTTCTGAAAAGTTCTTTTTCTCCCCCCTTGACAAAAGAACAACTTTTTATTTTTCTCCCCTTGTTATGTTTGGAGAACATTCAGAGACTTATATTGAAATATGCTACTTGGTTCAGAGGCTCTGATTATTTGATCAAGAGACTCTGAGTTTCTTTCTTGTTAGGTAGACATATTCAACATTCCTAACTTGCTAATTAAAAAATTGAACCTTCGTTCATCTAAAGCTTTTGTGAAAATGTCAGCAAGTTGGAGATCAGTTGGTACAAAATACATTTCTATTGTTCCCCTTTCAACATGATCTTTTAAGAAATGATACCTTACATCAATGTGCTTTGTCTTTGAATGCTGTACTGGATTGGCAGAGATGGCTATGGCACTTTTTGAATCACACAGAATGGGTATTCTTTCATATTGTTGGCCATAATCTCTGAGCTGAGTTTTCATCCATATTACTTGAGAGCAACAACTAGCAGCAGCAACATATTCTGCCTCTGCAGTTGAAGTTGAAACACAGTTTTGTTTCTTGGATGAGCAACTTACCAGCTTATTGCCCAGTAATTGACAGCACCCAGAGGTACTTTTTCTGTCAAGCTTACATCCTGCATTATCTGCATCAGTGTAAGCTGTTAGATCAAAACTAGAAAGTTTTGGATACCAGAGGCCTAATGAGTGTGACCCTCTGAGGTATCTGAAAATTCTCTTGACAGCAGATAAATGAGATTCTTTTGGATTTGCTTGATATCTAGCACAAAGACATGATGCAAACATTATGTCAGGCCTACTTGCAGTTAAGTATAATAGTGAACCTATCATGCCTCTGTAGGTTTTTATATCCATAGATTCTCCTGAAGGATCAGAGTCAAGTTTGACTCCGGTGGATAGAGGTGTTCTCATTGAAGTTGAATCATTAAGTTTGTACTTTTGCAAAATTTCAGAGACATACTTAGATTGACTTATGAATGTACCTTCTGAAGTTTGTTTTACTTGTAAGCCCAGAAAGAAAGTTAATTCTCCCATGAGGCTCATCTCAAATTCACTCTTCATCAACTCTGAGAACTTGTCACAACACTTTTGATTTGTAGAGCCAAATATAATGTCATCAACATAAATTTGTACTAAAAGCATCTCATTCTTGTACCTTTTGATGAATAATGTTGTATCAATTGTGCCTTTTTCAAATCAATTTTTAATCAGAAAAGTGGACAGAGTTGCATACCAAGCTCTTGGAGCTTGTTTAAGTCCATACAGAGCCTTATCCAAATAATAAACATGATTAGGAAACTCTGTACTTTCAAATACAGGTGGTTGCTGGACATAAACTTCTTCATTTAATTTACCATGTAGAAAGGCAGATTTAACATCAATTTGATAAACTTTGAATCCTTTGTGTGCAACATAGGCTAAGAAGATTCTGATTGCTTCTAGCCTAGATACAGGTGCAAAGGTTTCATCATAATCAATACCTTCTTCTTGGCAATATCCTTTAGCAACTAACCTGGCTTTGTTCCTGATTATTATTCCATCCTCATCCTTTTTGTTTTTGAAAACCCATTTTGTTCCAATTGCAAATTTTCCTTTGGGAAGGGGAACTAGGGTCCAGACTTTGTTTCTTACAAACTCTTGAAGTTCATCCTGCATTGCAAAAATCCAATGAAGATCTTCAAGAGCTTCTTTTACCTTCTTTGGTTCAATAATGCTCAAAAAGTTTATGTAGAAGCATTCATTGATTGTTGCAGATCTTGTTTTAACTCCTTCTGATGAGGATCCAATGATTTGATCAATTGGATGATCTTTTGTCCATCTTGAGATTGGAGCAAAGATTTGGGGTAGAGTTTGAGCTTCAGAGATGACAGTTGGTGACATCTCTGTTGTGTTGTTCAGAGGCTCTGAAGTTGTTTCCCGAGATGGTGAAGCTGATTCTTGAATTTCTTCACTATTTGTTTCTGGAGTTACTTCAGACACTCCTTGATCATCCTTATTTTGATCTTCAGCTTCTTCTGATTCACTTTGCTGATCTGTATTTGGTGAAACAGAAGGTGTTAATTCAGAGGGTCCGGAAAGGGTTGTACCTGTTTCTTGGGGTCCTTCTGAATTTTCTCTTTGTCTATCTCTGAAGATAACTTCTGGGTTATCTTCATCAAAGAAATCTTCAAATATTCTGTTTAATTTAGGTTCTCTTGATGATTCAGAGATAGGTGTTGAGAGACTTTCTTGTTGTTCAGAGCTTTTATTGTCATCAAAAGTGATATTGATGCTCTCTTGGATGGTCCTTGTTCTAAGATTGAACACTCTGAAAGCTTTTGAGGCTAATGAATATCCAATGAATTTGCCCTCATCAGCTTTCTTGTCAAACTTTCCAAGAGATTCTCTATCGTTCAGAATGTAACATCTGCATCCAAAAACATGAAAATATTTAACATTAGGTTTCCTGTTGTTAATGAGTTCATAGGATGTTTTCTGAAATCTTTTGACAATTGTAGCTCTGTTCTAAGTAAAGCAGGTTGTTGCCACTACTTCTGCCTAAAAATTTGTTGAAAGATCAGATCCAACAAGCATTGTTCTTGCAGCTTCAACAAGTGTTATGTTCTTCCTTTCAACTACTCCATTTTGCTGAGGGGTTCTTGCTGCAGAAAAGTTAGGAGTAATGCCTTCTTCTGATAGATATGAATTGATTTTGGCATTTTTGAACTCTGTTTCATTATCACTTCTTAGTTTCTGAGCTTTGCTGCTGAATAGAACCTGTAATCTTTTCAACAATCTTATCAAGATATCAGGTACATCAGATTTGGCTCTGATGAATTCTATCCATGTGAATCTGGAAAATTCATCAATCAGAACCAGAATGTATTTCTTACCTGCTAGACTCTGTACAGAGATAGGACCACAGAGGTCCACATGTAGCATGTGCAGAGGTCTAGGACAGTTGTTTTCACTTTTGATTTTATGGGAAGATCTTTTCATTTTTCCCATCTCACAAGCAGAACAAAGATGATCTTTGTTAAACTTAAGAGATGGTAATCCCTTAACCAAATTAAGTTTAACTAATTTATCAAGTGAGGAAAAGTTTAGATGTGAAAACTTTTATGCCAGAGCCAGACTTCCTCACTATTCAGAGATACAAGACAAAGTTTCTCTGAATCAGTTTCGTTGATTTTGGTAAAATTCATTCTGTAGAGGTTACCTTTTCTGTTTGCTCTGAGTAATTCTTGACCTGATTCTGAGTGGAGAAGTGAACAATATTTTCTTTGAAATTTCACATCAAAACCATGATCACAAAGTTGACTTATGCTGATCAGATTGTGTTTTAATCCATCCACATAAGCAACCTTTGAAACTAAAACATTTCCTCTTGACAACTCACCATATCCTTTAATCTGTCCTTGCACATTGTCTCCAAAAGTAACTGCTCCTCCAGATTTTGCTTTGAATGAGGATAGTAGTTTCTGATTTCCAGTCATATGCCTTGAACATCCAGAATCTAGGTACCAGATTGGCATTGACTGATTCTGCAAGACAGATTATTGTTTCCTAGGTACCCATCTCATTATGGGTCCTTTTATGTTAGACTTTGGTGGACTTGTATTACTCTTTGGCATCTCATCTTTTGATGTCTTGCCTTTACTTGTCTTCTGTTGAAATTTTGTCTCTGAGTTATTTTTCAGAGATTGATTCAGAAGACAATGTGATCCTCTGAAATGATTTTTCAGTTTGATCAAGAGATGAATGCAGTTGCAATTAATAGAACAAGAAGAAGTAGGAGCAAAGTTTTTCTTTTTATTAAAAGCATTTGTTACATTTTGACTTCTTTTGAAATTAGCATTAGGAATATTACATGTATCCCTAACTACTTCTTTCCTTTTTGCTTGAAAGACAGTCTTCTTTTCAAGTTGCTTTTTCTTGATCAAAAACATCTTCTTTTCTTTGCTGCTTACTGCACAAACAGGATCAATATGGTTAATTTTTGTCCATTTTCCTTTTTGTTCAGGAGAGAATTTTATTGTTTTAAAGGAGTAAGATTCAGAAGTGTTTTTTTATTCTTTGCCTTTTCTTGTAATTCTTTTTCAAGTTCCAGAGATGTTTTTGCTTGTAAACACATATTTGCAAAATCAGGACTTATTGGTATTCTGGTTTTGGTTTTCAAAGTTGAAATTGGAACATTCAAAATACCAGACCCAACAGTTTCTATCTTTTTGTGAATTACATTCTCTGGTTTACAAAAAATTTGTTCATCAATCTCTTGATCAGATTCTGAATCAGAATCAAGAAAGTCTCTCTTAGTTTTAATAGAGATAGCTATCTCTATTGGTTTTCAATTTCTTTTGTTCTAGAGACTTTAATGATCCGTTTCATGCTTTCTTTTCTTTTTAAATCCTCCATGACATTTTCTTTCAATATCTTTTTATCATCATCTTCAAATGTAGTTCTGATGTTTTCATCTGACTTTGGTGAATACAGAGGGACATACGGATTAAGTGAACTCTGAGATTCATTTTCAGAAGTACTTGTATCAGAGGTACTTGGTTCCGATGTCTCTGATTCATTTGAGATGAAAGCATCAAATCTGAAAATTTCTTTGGGATCATTTCTTTGAGGTTTTGTGAAGAGTACCTCTGAAGTTTCTTCTTTTATCTGTAACACAGACTTTTGAAAGTTTTTTACTTCAGAGTATATAGTATTTTTGAAATTCAAAGCTCTTGTTTTTGATCCCTCTGATGTTTTCATTCTTTTGAAATTATTCAGAGATATACCTTCAAAGCTTTGGACCTTTCCCATACGGAAAGTGGAAGAAAGTGAAGTTTTCTCCAATCCAGTGAATGAATTCAACTCATTGAATCACAGCCCTTGAGAGTCCATTTGAGTTTTTATTTTGTCGAAAACACCTTGTGCATTAACATAGCTTTTAATTCGAAGATTTTTTCTATCAAGATTTTGATGTAGGATTTCTCTTTCCTTTTGAAAAAAATTGGTTAAGGCAATAGAATTGAGCCTTTCATACTCAGATTTCTTTACTTCTTCTTCTTTTCCTTTTAAAACTTTCTCAATTTTACTTATTTCTTCTGAAAATGATTTTTCTTTTTGCTTGTGAGTTTCTTCAAGTTTGGTTTTTTCAAGAAAAATTTCTTTCTTTTCTGCTTCCAGAAGATTCTTTTCTCTTTTGAAAAAAATGAGCTCTTTTGTCACTTGCTCTCTTTTCTTTTTCTCTTCAAGAAACTTTTGCTCTAGATCCTGAAGTTCATTAATTAGTTTAAAAGCATCTATTTCAGGATCACTGTCAGAGGTATAAAGAGAGTTTACCTTTTCAAAGTTGTCTTCTGATGCTCCATCAGTTTGATTTCCATCTGAAAAAGCCATACCACAGAGATTAGTAGGTTCTTCCTCACCGTCACTTGTTGAGTCTGATATCCAGTCTTCCATTTCTGCTACAAGAACTCTTTCTTTTACGTTGTACTTGTATTTGTTCTTGTAGTAATCTTGATCTTTGACAAGTTTTCCTCTGCAGTTTACAGAGAAATGGCCTATTTGTCCACATCTGAAACATCTTCCATCATTTTGATTTGGTGGAAGAGTGGCAGTACTTGTCTCTGGCTTCTGTTCTTGAGGTTTGAAATATCTCTGTGGCTGTGGATACCTTGGTTGAAATGATTGTTGAGGTCTTGATTGTTGAGTTGCATCATTGTTGTTGAAGTTTGTACCCTTTTGCTCACTATATGGAGTGAATCTGGGCTTTTGTTGAAATCTGACACCATCTTGTTGAAATCTTCTTTCAGGATTTCTTCTTTCTTCATTCTCTCTCCTTCCTTCAAATACTTTATTGCCAAATTTCTTGTTAAATTGATGAGTGATTAATGCAAGAGATTTGGCGAAGGCATTGATATCATCTTCTGAGTCTGAATCTGAATGATTTTCTTCTGCCATTAGGAACTTTTTGGATCTTCTTTTTGTTTCCAAACCTTTTTGTGACTCTTCACAATTGTTTTCTTTCGAAATTTGTTTTGAAACAAGTGCAAGGGGTCCACCTAAAGACAGTTTTGATTTTTGCTTCATAACTTCTTTTTCATGTGCAACAAGAGTGCCATAAATGTCAGTTAATAACCATGACTCAAGATCTTGATTGGCTTGTATAGACATGGACAGTTGTGACCATTCTTCATTTAATCTTTTCAAGAAAAGAACGTTGTTTTCCTCTTTTGTTCTTATCACTCCAAACTTTCTGCATTTGTTGATAAGAATGTTGAATCTTGAGTAAGTTTGGTGTAATATTTCTTCTGGTAGAGCATGAAAATCATGATATTCATTGCTGCATAGATTTCTTCTATTTTTCTGGGTTTGTAGGCCTCCTTCAAGTTGATTTAACAACTGATCCCATATCTCTTTTGCAGTTTTACAAGAATCAAGTTTTTGAAAGATATCATTGGGAATGGCCATTATAAGTAATCTAACAGCTTTTGAGTCATTATCCATCATATTAGTTTCTTCATCAGTGAAGTTCGTGGTTTTCTTTTCATAATATGCAGGGATTTCAGCAGTATCTGCTGTTGCAGGAACTCTTGGAACCAACACAATTGGAATGTGAGGTACAATGTTCACTGATCTAAAAAGATCCTTGTCCATACCTTCTAAGAAATTTACCATCCTTATCTTCCATTGGGGATATTCATCCCTTAAAAGTGTAGGAGGTTTTGTTAATGACCCAGCTGTATAAATGGCACTTATGCTTGAGTTTGCCATTTTTGAAGAAAAAGATGAAGATTTGAAGAACAGATGCTTTTTGTATTGAACAGTGATTTACTATCAAATCTTGAGCATATGGTGTTCTTTAATAAACCAGGTTTATTTGAACATGCACAGATATTGAAAGTTAGAATCAATGAGATGTAAATCTATCCAAGTATGCAAATGCGATCTTACTTTGTTTAGAAAACAAAGAAGGCTCTGATACCAAGTGTTGGATCCCAGATTTAATCTCACAACAATGATATAAACAATAAGAGAAATAACAGCGGAAGCAGTATAATTTAATATCAAAGGAGATTCAAATATCACAGTTCATAAAGCAAATAATAGATAAACAAGATATTCTTTGAATAAAATATCAACTTATATTATCAGTTATAAGACTTCTTAAGCACACTTTGAACAATAAGGTGATGGTCCGATGTATAGGACCATAAAGCAAACAGTGTACTTATCTGACAAATAGAAGCATGCTTGAACAGTATCTTACCTAAGAGGTAAGATCAAGACATGCTTGAACAGTGACCTACTCTAGAAAGTAAATCTTATCACAAGGTGACGTGTCATCTGTTCTTCTTTGTCAAAAGATTCAGAGTGATCATCTTCAGAGCTCTGAACTAGGATCTCTGATGAGGAGCTCTCTGATGAATTTCCGTGTGACTGTCTCTGAACTGACTTCAGAGACAGACTTGCTTTCTTCAGACTGACTCTGAACTGTCTTCAGAGATAGACTTGCTTTCTTCAGACTGACTCTGAACTGACTTCAGAGAGAAACTTGCTTTCTTTAGACTTACTCTGAACTGACTTCAGAGACAGACTTGTTGATGTCCGTTGAAAGTTTAGAGACAAACTTGTTGATGTCCCTTGAAAGTCTTTAGATGAAGACTTAGTTATTTTCAATACTTTCATTGGTTCAGATTTGGGGCTAACAGAAACCCAATTTTGTTACCAAATCACCAGATGAGGTAGAGGCTAAAGAGGATGAGAAAAGAAAGAACTTAAAGAAAATGCAACTACCATTCTGCTATTAAAAGTTGAATGATAGTTATATTTCAGATAAACCAAAATCTCTTTCAAATGATTATTTTGACAGCTATTCGATAAAAGAGTTGGAGGCAAAACCTTTAAAAGCTAAAATTTATGTTCCTCCCCTCATTTTAGAAAGCAAAATAATCGAGTTTGAAAATGTTTTATCTGATTAAAGAATATTGGCTGATATTGAAAAAGTTGTATTTTCGACTGTTATAAAGAACACAGTTTTAAATGCTGAATCTCAAAAGTGTTCTAAATCATCTAAAGCACCTCACACCTCCGAAGTTGATCTTGATGACTTATTTGCGTCTGCAAATGATTTTTTAAATTCTGATGTAGGGTGTGTAGGTGAGATTGATATGTTTGACTTGAATGCTAAACTTCCAAATCATTCTACTTTTGTTATAAATGGTTAAGCTTTACCAAGTGTGCATGAAGTTGGTGAATCATCAACTAAGGTTGGTGAATCAGTTTCTGTGAATGCTGATTATTATGCTAAAGGTAAGAAGCAAAAGAAACGGCACACACAGAAACAGACTAACACTGGTAAGCTTACAAAAACACAATTTCAGAAATCTGATTTTCCTAACAGATCTAAATCTTATGTTTCAGTTAAAAGGGAAAGATCTGAAGAACGAAAGGAATAGCGACCAAAAAGGAAGATCGATGAGAGTTCTGAATCAATTCCTGATATGGATTGTAATAGATATACTAGTAGTTTTTCTGATGTAGTTGGTAGTGTTGCTTCCAATAAACAAAACCTTGTAATTCCTTACAAGCGATATTCAATAAAGCAATTACTCCGATTATCTCATTCTACTACTAAGTCATCTACTTATAGATGGAATGATTTTGTCTCTCACCGATATTCTGATGATTGGATTGGAGATTATCATGTTTATTCTTATAAGTATTTTACTTCAAAAGTTTTTCAAAAGGACAGAGGATACATCTATAAATGGATACCAAAATCTTGTGCTAAACTGAAAGGACCCGTTTTTAAATGGGTACCTAAATCTGTTATTCCCTGATTTCTCTTATGCAGACCTGCCATATGTGGTACTTGGATAGCGGGTGTTCCAAGCATATGACTGGGCAAAAGAATTTATTGTCTAATTATACAGAGAACTTCTACGGGAATGTACGTTTTGGCAATGACCAATTTTCATCGATTCTTGGCTACGGTGACGTGATACAAGATAATGTGACGATTACGAAGGTGAGTTACGTAGAAGGATTAGGACATAACCTATTCAGTATTGGCCAGTTCTGGGACAAAGATTTAGAGGTAAATTTCAAGGCCAAGAGATGTTCTGTATGCACTGAAGATGGCAAAGAACTCTTGGTCGGCACTCGAAAGTCCAACCTCTACACGATAAATCTGTCAAAGGTCCAGACTGACAATCAGGTTTGTCTACTATCAAAAGCCTCGCTGCAACAGAGTTGGTTATGGCACCGCAGGCTATCTCACCTGAATTTTCGATACATAAACAAATTGGTCAAAGGCAGATTGGTGAAAGGTCTTCCTGAGCTGAGATATGAAAAAGAACATCTGTGTGCAACATGTGAAAAGGGTAAAATGAAGAGGGCAACTCTCAAGCCAAAACCCGAACCGAGTACAAGTTCTACACTTGATTTGTTACACATGGATCTATACGGTCCGATGAGAACTCAGAGCATAAGAGGAAAAAAGTATTTTTTGGGAATAGTGGACGATTATTCGCTTTACACATGGGTAAAGTTTCTAAGGACAAAAGATGAGACGCCCGAAGTACTCATAAACTTTTTGAAGACTACCAAGGTGAACTTGCAGAGATCAGTAAAGCTTCTAAGGACGGATAACGACACATAGTTTAAGAACAAAATTGTTGCAGATTATCTCGAATCGGTCGGGATAACACATCAATTCTCTGCTGCTAGGACGCCAGAACAGAATGGAATAGTAGAAAGACACAATCGAACGCTAGTCGAGGCCGCTCGCACTACGCTCAGCCAGTCGGATCTACCTCTGTTTCTGTGGGCAGAAGTTGTCTCTACTGCATGTTATACGTAGAATCGCTCCATTATTCATAGACGGTTAGGTAAAACTCCTTATGGATTGATTAATAATCGTACACCTAGCATTAAACATTTTCATGTTTTTGGATGCAGGTGTTTTGTACTTAATGATAGAGAGAACTTGAATAAGTTCGGATCGAAAGCTGAAGAAGGAATCTTCATTGGATACTCCCAGACATCTGTTGCATATAGAATATATATGAAGAGCTCAAAGACATTTATTGAAAGCTTTAACGTAACATTTGACGAGGATGTGGCTTCTGAACAACATAGTTCAGAACCCGTACTTACATGAGTTTTAGCTTCTGGACAAATCAATCCAGAACCTGTGTCTAATGAGAATAATTCGGATAAAGCTTCTACTTCTACATCTCATTTATCTAAATTAGATTTATTGTTTGAATTTTTCTATGATGAGTTTCTAGGATCTAAAATTCCTAAATCTGTTGTGGTTGACAGGTCTGAAGATTCAATGACTAATCATCCAACCACTTCAGAAGTATCAACTGAATTTGTTCCCACGGTTCAGAAAGAAACTCAGATTCAAACAAATACTCCTTCAGTGGAAGTTGCACCTGAACATGTTGAACCAGAAGTTACTACTTCCGTTGGTTGTACTGTGATGGACAATCAACAGTCTAAACAAGTTGTCCCAACTGAAACTACTGTACCAGATAATTCAACTGTACCCCCAACAAATGTTGAACAAGAAGAAGCTGAAAGTGGATACTTAGATGAGAACTATGATCTATCTACATCAAATCCGCTCCCTCACGAACATAAGTGGACCAAAGAGCACCCTATAAGCCAGATAATTGGAGATCCAAATTTACTGGTGCAAACTAGGTCTGCGACATTAAACATGTGTATGCATGATTCCTTTCTGAGCAAGATAGAGCCCCCTCGAGTATCTGAAGCTCTAGCTGACTCGGATTGGGTTACTGCAATGCAAGAGGAGCTAAATCAGTTCAAAGCTTTAAAAGTCTAGAGACTTGTACCAAAACCTGAAGGAAAATCTATCATTGGTACAAAATGGGTATTTAAAAACAAGAAGGATGAAGATGGTATCGTAATTCGAAACAAAGCACGACTTATCGCAAAAGGCTATAGGAAAGAGGAAGACATTGATTATGACGAGACTTATGCTCCAGTAGCGCGTATTGAAGCAATAAGGATGTTCCTTACTTACGCCGCTCATAAAAACTTCACCGTTTACCAGATGGTTGTGAAGACTGCCTTTCTAAACGACATTCTTAAGGAGGAAGTCTATGTCTCACAACCTGAAGGCTTTGTGATTCCAGATAAACCAGATCATGTCTACATCTTGGATAAAATACTTTATGATCTTAAACAAGTGCCTCGAGCCTGGTATGAGGTATTATCAAAGTTTTTGGTCAAGTCGGGCTTCACAAAAGGTAAAATCGATACTACTTTATTCATCAAAAAGGAAAAAGCCGATATCATTCTTATTCAAATATATGTGGACGACATTATATTTGGCTCTACAAATCCCAAATTCTGTTTTTCAAACCTCATGGTGTCACGTTTTCAAATAAGTATGATGGGAGAGATGAACTTCTTTCTCGGATTACAAGTTAAGCATTTTTCAACGGGGATTTTTATAAATCAAGCTAAGTACATTTTTGATAATCTTCGGAAATTCAAAATGGAAACTTGTAAACCAATTGGTACCCCGATGGCACCGGGAACTAAGATCGGCATGGATCCATAAGCCAATTTGCAGAAAAGAAATGCAAGATAGAATTTGATGCTGATTTCTGCTACATTAAGGATCAGAGTGGAGCAGAACTTATTAAAGCCGGTAGAATGGGATTGTTATACAGTGTTCATTTTCCAACACTGAAAGCTTCAAAGCCAGTATGTCTAATTTCTAAGACATCAACAGAAGAAAGTTGGTTGTGGCATCGGAGACTGTCTCATCAACATTTCCGTGATTTGAACAAGCTGAGGACAAAACAGTTAGTGACTGGACTTCCTGAATTGAAGATTGAACAAGACTCACTTTGTTCAGCTTGTGTAAAAGGAAAGATGAAGAGAAGTTCACACAAATTAAAGATGTTATCCAACTGTAACAAGTGTCTGGAGCTAATTAACATGGACTTGTGTGGACCGATGAGGACTCAATCCATCAACGGAAAGATATACATATTTGTGATGGTGGATGAATACTCTCCGTATAGCTGGCTAGAATTTCTAAGACAGAAATCTGAGGCTCCTTATCTAATCATCAAGTTCATCAAGAAGATTCATGTTATGCTGCAAAGCCCTATAAAGCAACTGATGAGTGATAATGGAACAGAATTCAAGAATGCTACTTTGCAAACATTTCTAGAATCTGTTGGCATATCACATAATTTTTCTGTTGTGATGACACCTCAACAAAATGGGGTCGTTGAACGCAAGAATAGAACTTTGGTAGAGGTTGTACGAACAATGTTGGCATATTCAGAGCTACCAATGTTTCTATCGGCTGAGGCTGTAGCAACTGCATGCTTCACACAAAACAGGACTATTATTAATAAACGTTTTAATAAGACTTCTTATGAATTGATTAATAGTCGTAAGCCTACTGTTAAATTCTTTCGTGTGTTTGGATGCAGGTGCTATGTTCTTAACGATCGAGAGAACTTATCCAAGAATCAACCAAAAGCCGATGAGGGGATATTCATTGGGTATTCTCTCCAGTCCAAAGCATACAGAGTCTACAATACTCGTACAAAGACGGTGATCGAAAGTGCAAAGTGACCTTTGATGAGAGCAAGACAAGGACTTCTGAACAAAGCAGTTCAGAACTCGGATCTAAAGAAAAAGACAAAGCTTCTACTTCATCAAGAGTAGAACCTAATCAACAACAGACTAAGAAATATGACTCTTACATTGATTATGATCTTGATCTATTATTTCTTGATGCTTTTAATGATTTATCTGTTGAAGATAATAGACAAGAAAATTTAGGAAATACTAATTCACACTCTACCAGTGCAGATATATCTGGTCCAACTCAAGAAGTTGGTGAAGTTTATACAAGCACAATGCAAGAGGTCTCTGAACAAGTTGTTCCAGAAAACACAACAGAAATGATCTCATGACAATTTGAAATGGGATCAACATCAGACAGAATCCACATCTGCAGAAGCTGAACCTTCTTCTAGTGCACAAAGTCCAACTGCAAGTGAATCTGAACAACCTGCAGTACTTGATGAGTTTGACATGACAAATAATTAAACTGAACGAGATGTATTGCCAAGTACACATAAGTGGACAAAAAGTCATCCCCTGGAAAATATTATCGGAGATCTGAATGCTAAAGTATCCACTAGATCTGCAACTGCTTCTGCATCAGCCAATTTCTATATGTTCTCAACTTTCCTCAGCAGTATGGAACGTAAAAAGCCGTCTGAAACTCTCACGGATCCTGATTGGATAAATGTGATGCAAGACGAGCTAAATGAGTTTAAAAGAAATGAGGTGTGGAGACTTGTACCAAGACCCAAAGATAAGACCATTGTTGGAACAAAATGGGTATTTCGGAACAAGAAAGACGAGGCTGGTATTATTGTAAGGAAAAAAGCACGGATTGTAGCGAAAGGTTATAATCAACAAGAAGGGATCGCTTATGATGAAACCTACGCTCCCATGGGAAGGATCGAGGCAATACGGATTTTTCTTGCGTACGCAGCACACAAAAACATCAAAGTATATCAGATGGATGTCAAATCGGCTTTCCTGAATGGTATATTACATGAAGAGGTGTACGTGAGTCAACCCAAAGGCTTCGTTGATCCGAAATTTCCAGACCATGTATACGTGCTAGATAAAGCTTTGTATGGACTCAAGCAAGCACCGCGTGCATGGTATGAAACTCTTTCAGTTTACCTTACCAAGTCAGGTTTCCGAAAAGGTACAATCGATACAACTCTTTTTCTTAAAAAGAAAGGTGAGGATTTGATGCTAGTACAGATTTATGTAGATGATATTATTTTCGGTTCTACAAATAATGAACTTTGTGATGAATTTCAAAACATCATGAAGAAAGATTTCAAATGTCAATGCTGGGTGAATTAAATTTCTTTCTTGGCTTACAAGTTAAACAAACCCCGCAAGGGATTTTTATAAATCAAGCCAAGTACATTAGAGACATGTTAAAGAAATTTGACATGACCTCTTGTACACCCATGAAGACTCCCATGCAAACTGGAAGCCTGTTGGACGCTGATATTTCTGGTAAATCAGTAGACCGTACATAATGTTTGGATCTCTTCTTTACTTGACATCTAGTAGACCGTACATAATGTTTGCTACATGTTTTTGTGCCCGATATCAAGACAATCCTAAGGAGTCCCATCTTGCTGCAATCAAGAGAATCTTCAGATACCTCAAAGGCTCACCCAATCTGGGCCTTTGGTATCCGAAGGATTCTGGTATTGAACTAATGGCCTATACAGACGCAGATCATGCAGGCAATAAGTTAGATCGAAAGAGTACCTCAGGAGCGTGCCAGTATTTAGGAGATAAGCTAGTAAGCTGGTCATCTAAGAAGCAGAACTGTGTTTCAACTTCTACAGCTGAAGCAGAATATGTTGTAGCTGCTAGTTGTTGATCACAAGTTTTGTGGATGATGACACAGCTGAAGAACTATGGTTACATATTCAACAAAGTGCCTATCTACTGTGACTCCAAGAGTGTCATTGCCATAACTTCTAATCCGGTACAGCATTCAAAGACTAAGCAAATCGACATCAGGTATCATTTTATAAAGGATCATGTTGAGAAAGGTAATATTGAAATGCACTTTGTGTCTACTGATTTTGAGGTTGCTGATATTTTTACAAAACCTCTTGATGAAAAGAGATTTACATTTTTAGTCAGCAAACCTGGAATGGTAAACCTTGATGCATAGCAATATTTCATTTCTATACCTGTTGTTGAGGGGGAGCTAGATCTATAATTTTATATGCTTAAATGTCTTGGTCGATATGTTCTTTTAAAAGTTTGATACCATTAACAATTGTGGACTCATGTTCAATGAGGACCAAAGACTTATCTTCTTTTGCAGTTTTCTCAAAGTATTGGACTATGACTTCTGATCACATCAGATCAGGACTCGTACTTCATGATTTGTGCTTAATAGCAAAAATCAAGGGGGAGAAATTAAGATATGTGCATACTTCAAGGGGGAGCTCAATGCAAAAGTCTGAAATCAATGGCGGAGGAAAATATTCATGACCAAAGTGTTCAGATGGATGAACATGACCCGAATGTTTCACGGGAGATGCCCATGCCTTCTTCCCGATCTCATTATTCTGAAATTGGTGCAGATCCAGATCTTCAATTGATCAATCCTCAAGATTATCTCTCTTTGTCGCCAAATAATCATCATGCGATCTTTGACAATCTCATGGTCAAGCCACTGATAAAGGAGATCCTAAAAAACCATCCAATCTGCACTGCCTTATCTGCAACTGCTATTGTGCCAATGATTTATTTACAACAAGCATGGAAAACCATTGAGCATGTGGTGCAAGGCAACAAGAAATATTGCACAATCCGCATTGACAATTTCACATCCATACTGACCTTTCAGAGACTAAGATTGCTTCTAGATCTTCCTTTGCCAGACTCAAGAGAAGGAATGACAACTTTTGATCCCTATCCAACAGATCAAGAAATGTTTGCTGGTATTCTTGCTCTAGGATATGTTGGAAGCCTTACAAAGATGAGTGACTTTAAGAAGTCAAATTTGCCTCCATTCTATTATCAGTTCTTTTCAGTGATCAACAAGTGTTTGACTTCACGACATTCTGGGCATGACAACACCAACATTCATACTCTAAGACTGTTCCATGCTATCATCTATGATCTGCATGTTGATTATGCTGTGGCTATCTGGACTGAGTTGTATGAGAAAGTTCTAAGCAAGAGACATTCAAAGAAGCCAAAATATGTGCCTTATCAGAGATTTTTACAACTCATTGTCCGAGGCATATTGAGATCCAGCCGAGATGTTCCGAAGAGACTACATCATGAGATCGGCCCAGAAAATGAAATGACACATCTTCAAAAGCAGAAGCAATCCTTCTCTTTTGAGATGTCAGTACCTGCTGCACTGCTTGCTTATGCGGATCTGAACGCTCTGTGTGTTAGGAAATATAGGGAGTCTATGGGATTTCCAGAGCCGGAGATCCCTACCCAGGACGTAGAGTCAGTTAGTCGAGCGGAGTCAGTGAGGGTTCAACATACTACGGGAGTAGTTGAACAGGAAAGTGAGCAGAGAGAAAATTTGGTGAGGGTTTCAGGAGTGGGTCAGACTTCTGTACTGGAGGGTGTGGGAACACAGGCACAATCTGCCACGCATTTAGTGATTTCCACATCTCAACCTGAGATTGCTATCATGCCTCAATTGGTCACTCAGGAAGAGAATCCCAATGAATGTCAGAACTCTGGAAGAACTGTATCGGTTGGACAAGCAAGCTCATATACTACTTCAGTGCCATCGGCAACATAAGAACAAAATGCAGCAAATCAAGGAAATGATCAACATGATGATGATGATAACATGGGTCATAGCTTTGGATTCTTGGAGAATGTTTCTTTACACCATAGTCTTGGTTCTATTGCAAGAGATCTTGACTTGGAAGGTGTTGATTCAACAATCATGAATGTTGTATCTGACTCTGGAGTTATAAGGCAGGAAGAGGGAGTATTAGTTGAAAATCCAGAAAATGTGAGGTCTAGAGTGAATGAAGGAAAAGAATATGGTGAGCGTGTGTGTACTCGAACCTACCATTCTAGAAGGGCATCCACATCTACTACCTCGCCGCATGTGTTACGAGCAGGAGGTATTGAAACAGACATTAGTCGCCCACTAATGCATATGCACACCTCAACCACCCATTATGTTGTCTCTCAACAGGAGTGGTCTCAACTTCTCACGAGGTTTTAGCACATAATCTACCTAATCTTCATTTGGAAGGTTCAAGTATTGAAAACAGAGATCAGTTGCCCCCGATCTCATTTTCTTCGTGCACACAATCGAGTCTAGCACCTCTTACTTTTTCAACTTCTTTGGCTAGGACACATTTTTCTTCTAATATCGGGAGTCTTATTGCCCCGTTCGGAACACCTGTAGTAGATCTGCAATCCGGACTACGTGGATCAGCTGGAAGTCCTGTCATTGCTAACATCACGCCAGCTTTGAGAACATGCCACACTGTTGTATCTTCAACAGTTGTGTCAACGGGAAGCTTGAGTAGCCCCGGTGTTACTTTACCCGAATTCGTTTCAAGGGAATTTCTCAATGACACCCTAAAGGTCGTTGAAAACTCTTTATCACAGAAGTTTCAGTCGGAGATGAATAAAGCAACTGAAAAGTTTGAGGAGGAGATTGGAAAGGTGATGAGAATGTTGAAAGGGAAAAATCCAGTTGTTGAGGAGCTAGAGCAACCACTTCCACCACCATCAGTTCCACAACCACCACCATTTCAATCTGTTTCTGAATATAAATCTTTACTTCTAGCACAGTTGTTATCCGAAGCTCTAGTAGATCAAACCGAAGTAGATCTTTTTGGATTACTGAGGCAACAATCCCAACTAATTGTTCCTCAAGTTCCAGTAGATTATGTTACACAATCTCAGTTCAACCAGTTCAAAGATTCAGTGGAGAAGCACTTACAGGACCTAACCACAGTAGTACAACTTTCTTTCCAGGCTTAATCTGATGCAGTTTTAAAGAAAAGGCATGATCGTGATTCTGATCAAGATCATGAGGGGGAGATGAATAAGAGACAGAAAATTGCAGAAGATACTGTTATTGTAACTGTTGAGGAGCAGGGGACTGAAGTAGTTGAAACTACACATGGAGAACAGTCAGAACAGGAACAGTTGGACGAGAATGCTCCACAGGCTGAAGTAGAGCTGATGATTTATGACAATACGGAAGAAAGGGTTGAAAAGCCTGCGATTGCCACAGTTGAAGAAGTTATGGAGATGTTGGGAGTTACTGCTGAAAATTTTGTCAACCTAGATGATTATGCAAGTGATGATGATGAGCAAGCTGCTGCTAGGTATGACAATTATTGGAGAGTAAAGCAGGAAGGAATGGATGTTATTGAGCACAATATTCAATGTGATGGACCAGATTCTGAGAATTCAATTACAGTTGAAGAGTTTGTATAGAATGCCATTTCTCAAGGAAATCTGAGCCTGAGTGAGAATGTGCTGGATGATTTATTTGGAGAAAACTTAGAAGAGATTTTTGATGATCTTGACAGTGAAGATGAAGAGATTGCAGATCTTGATCAAACTTTTCCAGTTCAACAAGCAAAAGTTGTGGAGATTGCACAGATTGCTACTACAGTTGATTATGCTCCACCAACCTATAGACTGTTTGATGAAGATGAAATCTTGACTGCAATTCCAATAGTTTCTCCCACAAGAAACTTTTATGTCCCTGAAAATCTTGATGCTTCTGAACCAAGAGTTGCTCTACCTTTACCTGAAGATTTTGATTCTGAAAAACCAGCCGATCAACACAAGCAAAAACCAAAAGTTGACAAGCCCAAGAAGTCTAAAAGGTCAAGAATTCCTACTTCAAATCCCAAAACAAAAGATCTTGAAAGGCAGATAATCCGGGAAGCAAAAGTTGAACTAAGAAAAGAGAAAGAAGAAGCAGCCAAAGTCAAAGACAATACACTTCCTTACATTCGAAACCCTGATAGTCCAAAGATACTAAGTGCAGCTGAAGTCTCTATAAATCTAAAGCCAAATCCTGTTTTTGTCACTCCAATGGAAGTGGAAGAATTTTCAAAAGTTCATGGTCCAGAACTTGAAACAATGCAAGAAGAAGAACTCATCTCTTATGAATTCAGTAATATTGGGAAAGTTACTTTCAAGGGAGATGTTAGAGTTGGTTCTGTTCCTTATACAGGCTATGATGTTGAGGGGGAGTCTTTGAAGTTTATTGAGATCATCAAAAAGTCACTCAAAGTACCATTCCTGGAAGAGACAACCAAAATCTTTGTTGCATCTCTGCAGCCAATTGATGAAGGAAATTTCTATGGTGTTGGAGACAGAGATAAGATTTATCAGGCCAACTACGTCAGATTCATGAAGACTCAGAGAAGACTTTCCCTAGTTGCCAAAAGAGAAGAGATTCAGCAGGTCCAAAATGTTCACATATGCAAGATTCTAAATGTCTATTATCCAAAGTTCACAGTTCAAAGAAAAGATATACAGATCAGTACCTTTACAGAAGCTGATTTTGATAACTTGAACTTCTCAGACATTATGTTCATTGTGAATGAGTTCAGAGACAGGAGCAAGAGGAAGAGATCACAAGATGTTGCTTATGCTTTGGATGCCATCAAAAGATTCATGACAAGGAGTGTCTACAATGCTTCAGAACAGAGTAAACCTGTTGGCACCAAACTTCAACCATCCTAAGATCAGAGTTCTAGAGCCTATTCAGATCTCCAGATATCCATAATTGGGTGTGATGTATGTAAACACCAAGTCTCATAAGAAGCAGTTCATGAGAACATCATAATTGGCTAAGTATTCAGATGGTTCTTTGAAGTATGTGCGGAAAGTGCTTGAAGATAAGTTGTTTCTGTTAGAGCAGGAAAGGTTCAGAAAGAATGAAGTTGTAAGATCAGTTGAGTCTCTTAACATGGAAGTTATGCTTGAAGAGATCAACAAAAGATAGAGTTCAGAGAGCACATCAGAAGTTTTGAAGCACACCATGGGTTCAGAAGAATTTGTTTCAGAAGATGGGACCAGAACAAGTTTATCAAATGATCTAAAAGGGGGAGATTGTTATTGTATTTTGTTTAGATCATTTTATGTTGACTTTTCCTTTAGTTTCCTTGTATTTTGGTTGACCTATAAATAGGTTCTTCCTTGTTTTGTTTAGAAGGAACTAGCCTTGATTGAAAACACTCTGAGAGAATCTAGAGAGAGAAACACATGTAACCCATCACTTGTGACATCAATACACTTGTGATTTCCCCAATGATTCTCATTGTTCTTGATTGTTTTGTTATTGTGATTTGATTGGACATCATCACTTTATCTTTATTCTGAAAAGATATCTGCACTGAAAGGTATTCGTGATTTCAGGGGGAGTGAGAGATGATGAAAAGATGATCTATATCCATTTGAGGGGGAGTTCATATATTTTTGCGTTCTTAACTGATGATTTTATGTTGCATAAATGCAGGGGGAGTTAATGTCTGAATAAGGAGTAAGAATTATGATTTCTGATTACTTCAGATCAGAACTCGTACATTCAACGTTTTACTGCTTTATGTCGTTTATTTTTTAATAATAAATGTTGTGAATAAAGTTGCTTTGACGGACTTTATGACTGATGCCGATTGCGAGGACGCTTACTAGATCATATCATTATGATTTTAAGCTGACTTCATGAGATTTAAGACTAAGAGAAAAGGTCTATTTCTATTCTTAATCTCAAATATGGTTGAAAGAAGGACGACTTTCAATCATAGAAACCATATTCTTAAATGTTCAAACCACTTCTGATTCTTAACCGATTTCATGAATATAGAAGTGTGATTTTAAATGTTTTCATTATTACTTGTGCTTCAATGTTATACAAAACGTGCGTTTCCAAAGATAAATACTTGTGTATTATCTTGTATATATACTGTCAAGTATTCACACACACCGGTTTTAATTTTTGTTGAAATTCGTTCTTACCATATCTCTAAATTGAAACAATATTTTTCGATGGTAAGACACCCCGATAGTTATTCAAAGTTTGAGTGTGATTTCATTTCTAAACGTTCTTTCAAGAATGTCTATATTTTTTATTCGTATAGACAATATCCGATTTTTTTGTTGACCTAAGCCTTAATCGATAAATCATTTCGATATTGATCGTTTTGCTACAATGTTAGATTTTCAAACAAGTTTCTTGTATTCATTTCTTTCATTCAATTATCTTGTTTGAAAAGTCTTCAATGTTTAAAATGCTCAAATCTTAATGATTATATCCGTGAGCATACAAACATCTGACTTGTATATCTTTTGTGCATCATTGCAAAGTTAAATCAGTTGGGCAACATGTTCTTTTAGGACAATACATGGGTTTATTGTGTGAGCTTAAATGAAACTTCTATGGATTTACGTTAGCCAGTGTTTCCTACTCAAGAAGTTAATCCTTAGTGATCGAGTGTGAGGAGTCAAAAAGAAATAAGTGTGGGTTGTGTGACGAGGTAAAATGTAAATGAGAGTTTGGTTAAATGTGCGCTCAATGTTTAAAAAGAAAGAGGGTGTGCGATCAGAGTAAAAGAATATTAAACTCTGCACCAACTACTTTCTGAGTCGGGCAACCACATTACTAGTGTTTCACACTTCTATGTGAACATTATTGAAAAAGGCAACTAGCCCATGCCAACTCTTGATAAAATCCCCACCAGCCACTCATTTTCTTCTTAAAAAGTAAGTATTTCATATTTTCAAGGGGACGCAACACATTATTTATCTGGTTTTCATTTGGAAAATTTGGATATTGAAAAAGAAGGAAGTCTGCCCCACCTTCGTGCTTCGATCATGCACAATTGAGTCCGTGTTTAATTACTATTGTCTCAGTGGTTTACACAATTTTGAGCCTTATATAAGCAATCATCATATGCTTAATTCTTTCTAACACTTGCACGACCACACAAGGAATTTGTTTTCTTGTCATAACGTTCATAGAAATTCCTTTGTGGTGTTTCGATGATTGAATGGAAGCCCTGGGGGAGTGAACATCAAAAAGCTCCTTTCCAATGTGTATTCGTTACACACAGTAACTTTGTGTTACTGATAGGCATATTAACTGATTCATTTGTTGATTCAGTTGTTACACTCTAATTTGTCGGGATTTGAAAAGATCTAGATGAATATCTTTATGGATTGACGGTGAATCAGAGGCTCAGATTTTGTAAGATCAGTAGTCAGATACAGACATTTCTTGTTGAAAGTTTTGATGATCACTATGCTTTAATCATGAAAAAGGGGGAGAAGAGTTCAAGAAATATGTAAGAAATCAAGAAATGTTTGTTGAAAAGAGAAGCTAATATCAAGTTATGGGAGAAAAGTTCAGAGAATTGCAAAGATTAAAGTTTGAAATAGAAAAATTTAAAGTTTTCTGAAGATGTGCTGAAGTTTACAGAAATTTTCTTTGAAGATAATCTGCTTGAAGCAAACTGAGCAAATTTTGTAGATAATTTCTTTCTGAAGTCTGAAAGAGGTTTGAGATAATCTTGGGGAGATTGTTGAAGAGAATATCTACCATCTTTGGGAGAGATTGTTATTTGGTTGAAGACATACTCTGGGAAGATTACAGATTGTTAAAGATCGAAGATAGAAGAGATTATTTCAGGCATAAGTAGAAGATTGTTTTTCAATGCTAAAGTTGATCAAAGGAGAAGATTACATTTACTGAGCTTAAAGAGAGAAGAATGTTCTGCAAAATCTTTTTGAGATGATCTTGAATCCAAAGGGGGAGATTGTTAGAGCATAAATATGTTGGATGCAAGATCATTGAAGACTAAAGATCAAAGTTCAAGAAAGTCAAAGCTGAAGTCAACTCTCAAGCATCAAAGTCAAAGTCTAGTGTAATAAAAGTCAAAGTCAAACTTGTATTTTGTGTTTTAAGTAGTGTGAGAGTTTTGTTGTTTGTATGTACAGTAGTTTGCGCGTTTTGTAATATAGTGGTGTGCGTGTTTTTGTGCTTGTATAAATAGGTTTGTTGTGTGTGTTTGTCTTGGAGATTGACAGAGAGTGATATACGAGTATTGAACATAGAGAGAGAAAGTTTGTAAATCGATTTTTGTGGTTAATAAAAAGTGAGATTTGATGGAATTGATTGTCATTGATTGATTCACATTGTTATCTGGGATAACAAGTTGACTCTAAGGTTGGTCTAGAATCTCATTGTCATTGTGCGTTCTCAGAGGTTACTCTGAACAACCTTGGGTTTGACCCTCGTGTGTGCCAAAGGCAACGGATGTGTTGTTCCAGATTTCAAGCATTAAACATCAAACAATAAGGATCAAATCAAGAATCAATCAAGATGTAGAGAGAATGTAGAGAGAGAAATAATCATATGTATTAGTCACAAGTCTCTTACATTACGTTCAAGTTGCAAGGTTACAAACCACAAAGGAAAGGAACATATTTATATGGGTCAAACAAGCCTTAACCTCATACAAGCTAGAAAGCAAAATACATTGACAAAAGGACAAATTGATTCAAACATATAACTCTAACAATCTCCCCCTTTTGGATCAATTTGTAAAACGTCTGACTCTGTTATCTCTGATCCCCAAATAAGATTCGAATCGCCTGGTTAATTTTCTGAACTCAATCTTGTCCTCCAAAGCACCAATTACTCTTTCTATCACAATCCTGACCCTTCTAGGCATGTGATCACCTTCAGCAAATCTTTGTCTTTCACTTTCATCATGCCTGCTTTTAAGCTGAAGCTTTACTACTTTTAGCGTTCCATTAGAATACTTTGCAACTTCCGAAATTCTCAGAAATCTCTTCTCATTCTTGTCGTTCTTATAAACAACTCCAAGCTCTGGTTTTTCTAACACAGTGAACAAAGGATTATCTTCAAGATCTGGAATTATCATGTCAGGCTTGAGCATTTTGACTCTCTTTTGATTTGTCTCTATTCCTAACTGAAAGTCATAACAATAGGTAAAGTAGATATGCCTCCGAATAAATCTCTTAATTTCTTCTAAGGCATAATTGATGTTCTCCTTCCGAATGGCCATATCTCTGAACAAGTGATACATGTGCTTGAAATTATCAAAGTTCAGATTATGAAAATCATCTTCAGAAAAAATATATTATTGCATATTTCTCCTTTGCATGGTAAAGACAACATACCATATCTTGAAAAACTTCTTCAAACGAACCTCCTTGACAGTGACAATCTTTGATTTAGATTTCACTTCCTCTGAATCTTTTCTCAAATGGTTGATCATACAGACATACTTTTGCTGATAATCAAGAGGCTTATCTTTAACTCCCTTCACCAGATAAATATCAAGCTTTCTGATTCGGCGTACAAATATTTTCTTCTCTAAGAATGGAACTATTAGAGCATGGCACATCTGTCTTAGTTCAGCTTGTGTAGGATCATATGAAGACTTAGGAATATTGGCATTGACATTTCATGGACCGGCTTCATCAGTATTAGGCATGAAAGTAACATGAATAGATTGATCTGGTTGGCTAGAATTGCTTGGCTGGCTTGGTAGACTTTGTTGACTTGATTGATTTTGAGGACTTGGTTGATTGGCATGAACTTCATAACATCAGGAAAATTGAATTCACTAAACTTTGGAATTTCAGGCGCTTCGATATGAATTGGCTTGGCAATATCAATATGAACTGGGCTTAACTAAATATCTTCAGGTGTATCTAGCCCAAACATCTCTTGTAGAATACCTGTGTCTCTGTCTTCAAAAAGACCATCAAGAATACTGGCTTCATTCTCTGGCACAATTTCATCAACAATCACATTCTCTTCACCAACTTGTACAATATTTTCAACTTCCTCATCAGAATAGATTATCAAATTTTCTTTTTCTTCCTCTTTGACCTTCCAGAACTTCTCATATATCTCATCTTCATCATCATCAGAAGTCAGGTTAATAATATCAACGGAAGAAACATCTGTTAGCAACAAAACTTCTTCTCTGGAAGCTACCTTAGGCTTTTCAACCCTTGATACTATCTCTGGATCAACATATAAAACTAACTCCATTCCGTTTATCTCTCCATGATTACCACTTTGAACATTTTGAACTTGTAGACCTCCATAAATAGCTTCTAAACCACTATAATTTTCAAATCTCCCATCTAACCTTTGTTTCTTAAATCTCTCCCCCTCATGGTCATGATCTGGATCATGATCATTCCTTTTCTTAGAGCTTTGAACTTGAGCTTGACAAGACATCTGAACAACCTTAGACAACTCAAAAAACTGTTGTTGCATCAACTACAAGGAAGCCAGAATATCCTGTTTGAAAGAATTAAAATCTAAGGCTCTAACAATATCAGGTTGAGACTGGGGAACCATTGTGTTAATCCCAGATTATGCAAGAATATCAAGATTGACAATGGAACTCAATCAAAATTCATATGTCATTGATCTTTAATCAAACAGTTTACAATAACTCTCTCTCTCTCTTTACTTTCTCTCCCTAGAATATACAAATATGATACATAATACGCACACAATTAGGTTCCACCCTAATTACAAACACAAGTAAACCTATTTATACTAAGGTACTGACAAGAGACAAAATAATAAGACTTGACATTGCTTGAATTGAGTTGACTTTGACTTTCTACTTTGAATAACTCTTTGACTTTGACTTGCAATCTTGAGGCTTTGACTTGGGCTTTGGACTTCCAATCTAGATGATCTTGAAGACAACAATCTGTGCTCTAACACACTGGAACAACTTGTGGCTGTTGAGATCTTAGAAGACCAATTAAATCAGCATCTGATTGATCAGTTGGGGCTTTAGACAACAGCTTGACAAACAACAAGGATTTCAGCTCATCCACAGACATATCAACATTTTGTACTGGTGGAGGTGGAGGTGGAGGTGGAGTTGGAACTTCCTTAACCACTGGATCTTTCCCTTTTAGCAACCTTTTAACTCTAGAAATTTCCTCAGAAAAGTGCTTTAGTAACCGGGTTTCAACAACCTTTAAGGCACCGCCGAGATGTTCCTTTGACATGAAGTCAGGTAATGTAACACCGGAGACACTTAGTCTTTTCGTTGACATAGCAGTTGACGAAGCAACTGTGTGAACTGTGTTCATTGCTGGCATAGTGTTAACAATGACAGGACTTCCACTCAATCCTCATAATCCAACTGTTGGATCTACTCCGAGTGTTTCGATCGGGTCACTAAGACGACCGATGGTAGCAGTAGGATATATATGTGACCTAGGAATGATTATATCTATAAGAGTTGAGAAATAGGGTTGTGGTCCTCTGTTTTCAATATGTATACTTTCCGAGTGAAAATTAGATAGACTTTGTGCAATATCCCAGTGAGTTTGTGAGACTATCACCTGTTGGGAGGTGGTAGAATGGCTGGCAGAGGTGTGCAATTGCATTAGCGGGAAACTAATGTCTTCTTCAACACTGGTACGCAACACATGCGTCCTAGTAGCATATGTGGTTGCCCTTCTGGATTGGTGATCGGCAAATTATGTAACCCAGAAATTACAAATGGAATACCATGAAAGTATACATGTTAAACCACTATCGTTTAATCAAGTAAAAAAGTGGTACTAAGTACCGAATATCGATCCTACAGAGACAATAAAACAAGCCATAGTTCCTAAGTCAGTCTTAAAAGGTGATTTCAAAAAGAGTGTTAGATCATGTTTTGAGTCAATTTGTATAATTAGTTTACCTTTGTATGTTTGACTTTTGATGTAAGCTTGTATTGAGGTCAAGGCTTGTTTGACCCTTTATATAGCATTTCCTTGTCTTGTTTTGTCTAAGTTTTGTGTAAGTCAATCTTGTAAGTCATGTATATCATTGTCATTCACGTATTGTAACATTTCATCAAGAGATATATGACTACAATCTTTGAGCCCATCTTTGATTCTTTGTTTTTGATTGTTATTGCTTGAATTCTGGGATCACAATTGGTATCAGAGCTACATCAGATTCAATTGGGAAAATCAACATATATTCAAGATTTCGCAGAAAAACTCAATTTCTAAGTGTGGAAAGTTCACTGTTCATGAACACTGTTTCATTGATCAAAATTTTGATTTAGTTGTGTTCTGAGTATGAATTCCATAACACTGTGATCGCTCATTGATTCTGAACAAATCTTGTTTGGATTCGAAACAAAATTGAACAACAGATTTGAAGAATTTGATCAATCTTTCCAGTTTTGGAAACTTTCCATTCGCGGACTGTCAAGATCAAAGGGTTTCAATTATGGTTGTTCTTGGAGAAATTCATTCCACAGGGTTGTTCTCGTTGATATAGGGGTTGTTTGTTTTTTTTAAAAAACCTCTTAATGGCTCTTAAGTCTGAATCGTTCAGACCTTTTTACACACCACCTCTTATTAATCATAACTAAAATAAGACTTCAGACTTTAGACATCTTAAAAAACAAATTACACCATAGTGAACATTTGTACCAAGTTTCAAAGGAAAATTTGAAGGTTTGAGTGGATTTGTGTTGAAATTTGTGAAAATGTGTTCAAGATCTACGGAATTCGCACAAATGATAAAGAACTCGCATGAAGAACTCGCAGGCTGATGAATTCGCAGAATAGTTATGTTTATTGTTCTAAGGACAGAATTCGCACAAGGGTTCATACGAGAAGTGAAGATTTCGCACAGAGCAACATACGAAAAGTGTGGAATTCGCATCTGAGTCTGAGAAAATATTCTAACGGAGGAATTCGCATATATTCATACGAAGAGCTCAGAATTCGTATCCTCCTTTATGCGAAAAGCTCAGAATTCGCACATAGCTTTATGCGAAAAGCTCAGAATTCGCACATAGCTTTATGCGAAAAGGTCAGAACTCGCATATAAGCTCATGCGAAAAGTGAAGTCTTCTTACTTTCTTATGTGAATTGTGTGTCTATGCGAATTGTATTAGTTCATACGAATTGTTGAATGTGAATTGTTCTTTGTGACTGCCATACAAATTTTGTACTTGTGATATTTTTTTTGTGATTTTCTGTGATTTTTTTACAGTTGATTTTTTTCTGATTATCTGACTAACGATCTTTTCAAGCAATACTTTTCATATAAATACTAATCATGCCTTACATTGATGAAAAATGGTATATTGTTCTAACCAACAGAGATTGTGTTGTGAGATACATGCCAGAAATACCTTTGATTAAAGAAGAGAATGCAAATATTAAACGTCAGAACTCACAACTGAAAGCTGAGATATAGACTTTGAATGTCAAGTTGACAAAAGCTAAGATACAAGTATCTACATATCAAACAAAAGGCAAAGATTGGCTGAAGAAAGTTGATGAGAGAAGTAAGATGGAGAAAGCTGAATTTGAGAAATCTTTCAACCAAAAATTATCTAATCTTTATAAGAAAGCTGAAATAGAAAATAAAGAGTTAGAAATCAGTTGTGCTAAACTTTCCAAACATGTTTCTGAATTTGAGAAAATTGTCATTTCTGAAAGAGATATCTTTGATAAAGAAAATAAAATTATTGAAAAGAAAAATACTTTACTTTTCAAAAAGATTTCTGAGAAAAATCAGAACTTGGAAAAGGAGTTTGAATGTGAAAGAAAATTTTTTGAAACTGAGATTTCTAAACTCACAAACAAGTTGGCTACTTTATCTTCAGATATACAGAAGGGGAAGAAGAATAGATCTGATCTGCAAAGCAAATTTGATAAACTTTGCAATGAGAAAACCAAGTTGAATGACAAGATCAAACAACGTGAGAAAGCTAATGCTGATTTATCTGACAAGATAACATCTGAAACACCTGACTTATCTTCTTATGAAGATGATTCAGTTGAATCAGTATGTTCATTTCAATCAGTATCTAGCCTATTTCAAAAGATGGTTTTCATGAAAAAGAATGTCAAATATGAAATCTTGAAACCAGATTAGACTAAATCTTCTAGTTCATTTTATGTCAAATCTGTTGATAATTATGCTACTTACTTTACAAAATCTGATTCTAAAGCTTTTAAGAAAGAAAAGATGATTTGGGTTGTAAAGGGATCTCCAGAATCGGTGAAATACCATAAATCATCTGCACAAGTTGCACAGAGAAACAAGAACAGAGCTACAAAATACAAATCTTTTACTTCTGATCATGTCAAGTCTACTAAGCATCTGATCAGGTTAGCTAAAAGAAAACTTTGTTGTTCTTACTGTTGCAATGATGATTTTGTACATAAAGCACACATCAACAAAAGGTATTATTCTTACAAGAAACATTATGATACTGCATTTCACAGAGGTGAAAACTACTCAAAGAAGTTTTCACATACTAACCAGAGTGGACCCAAATTCATATGCGTACCAAAACCAGTTCAACCTGTGTTGCAGGAATCAACACTCAAGAAGGAGTGAAAGGAAGATGACTTCTAGACAAAACAGTCTAGGACTCGTACTTCAGAGATCAAGATGACTTCTGAGTAAATCAGCTCAGGACTCGGACTTCAATGTCAAAGGATGATGACTTCTAAGCACAACAGCTTAGGACTCATTCTTCAAAGTTCAAGTGACAAGAATCTTTGAATGTTAATTCAGCACAGGGAGTTTTTCTCACCATTGATTGTTCATTTTTGTTAATTGGGGAGAATATTTTTCAAAGAATATTTCTTTATAAGGGACAAACAGATCTTACTTGTTATATTTTTTATAGGGAGAAACAAATTCATATTGTCATATTTTTTCTATGTATGCAGATATGAAGGGGGAACATATCCATACATTGTCTGCAAGATCCATATCATGTCAAGGGGGAGCCAGCAAAAGAGTACAACAAGATATATCAAGAAAGAACAAATTCATGTCAAGATTCAGAAGAGACAGATATTAAGTCAAGGGGGAGCTTAATACAGATAAATCTTCAAAAGGGTTGTAAGTGTGATAGTGTGTGTAAATATTTTTGGAACTTAAAATGAGTGAAAAATGTCATTTTTGGAAAATTTCCATTTATGGAAAGTTTCTATTTTTGATAAATTTGAAAAAAAAAGTTTCCTAAAATAGCAAGTTTCCATGTTTAAAATGTTTTTTCAAAAAGTTGGAGAATTTGCATGTCCAAAATTCGCATAACACTATCATGCGAAATCTAAGGAATTCGCATGTGTGTGTTACACGAATTTTTGGAATTCGCATCACACTATCATGCGGAATCTTAGGAATTCGCATGTGTGTGTCATATGAATTGTGTTCTTTTACATAGAATTCGTATATCGGTTCATGTGAATTCTCACACACATTGTCTAATTTTTTTGCTAGACAATTTGTATTCGTGTCTTATGCGAAAATTGAGAGGTCCAATAACCTCGTGCCATATGTCATGATCATTCAAGGGTATATATAGGTTTGTTTTCTTAGAAACCCTCACTTTTCGTAAACCTTCTATCAGTATACGAATTCTTCAGAGCACTTATCCCTAAACCCTCATCTGCGACTTCAAGTTTTCTTCGTTTTCTTCTTGATTTATTGATTTAAAGGTGTATTTGTGTTCTTTTTGTTTATATTTTGATTGTTCGTATCTTGTCTATTCTTTGTTTCTTTGCAGAAGTACCCCAACTGGATTAATGTTTGAATTTATTCTTTGGAATGTTCATCTTCGACTTCGATCTTGAACTTAAAATTCAAAATTAAAACTTTGATTTTGTTCTTTGTTGTTGATTTGGACTCTAAGGAACATTAATAAGATGAAATCGAACCATGAATGACAAAAATTTTGACCTAATTCGAAACATATTTGGATTTTTGAAAAGTCGACTCTTCGACTACTGTTCTTGGTGTTCATAAGTTTCTCATTATCATAAATCTTAAATTGGTATCTTAAATGGATTTAAAACCCCATTTAATTGTTAATTCTTGGTTATCATTCATCATCGAAACTGACGAATATATAATTTTGGGCTAAAAATCAAAATCAAGATTTTGTTAATCTGGGTTTATGATATGGTGTTCTTAGTGTTCTTGATGAAACACTTAGAAAATTTTCAAAGTTTTAAGTTCTGAATTTTTTAATGTGCCATGCGAATTGTTTTTGATGAATATGTTCCATACGAATTCCTAAAATTCATTGTCAAATTTTTTCTAAGTGTACAATTCGTATACTTGTCCATACGAATTCCTTGATTTGTCTTGTTAAACTCTTCTAAGTGAAGAATTCGTACATAGCTTCCATACAAATTCTGCTTCCATACGAATTATGTTTCATACGAATTCTTGCTTGTTTCTATGATCTTATAATTCCTAAGTGCGGAATTCGCATACCCCTGTCATGAAAATTCTATACTTAGAGTTTTGCAAAAGTGGTTTTCAATGTCAAATTTTCAGATTTTGTACTAACCATTTGAACTCTGTTCACAATTGTTAATCTTTTTCAGGTACAAATGGTTGAACCATCAGTTAATCAGCATGTTCAGACGGGAGAAAACTCACCACATGAGGCATTTGAACAATTTCCTATGCCTTCATCAAGATCAGACTTTCAAGTTCCACATAATGCAAATCCTGATCTTTTCCTCATTTCACCATCTGAGATGAAGCTAGAATAGCCAAACAATCATCATATTCAGTTCACCATAAACATTGATCCACTGGTATTGGATATTCTGAGAATTCATCCTCTTCGGAATGCATTAACAGCTCAAGCAGCAGTTCCTGAACTTTATGTTCAGCAAGCTTGGAAGACTATCAGGTTTAGTCACACAAAGGAACAAGGAGAAAGAATTCCTGTCTTTAAGCTGGACATTGATCACTTCACTTCAGTCTTAACTCTTGACAGACTAAGATTCATTCTGAGTCTACCAGCTGAGACTGCAAGAGAAGGCAGAACTACATATGATGAACTACCATCAGACACGGAGGTATTCAAAGGAATCAGAGATATGGGATACATTGGCTAGCTGACACAGGTCAATCACTTTAAGAAGAACAATTTGCCACCGTTCTACTACACCATGTTCTCTGTTATCAACAGATGTCTGACTGCCAAGATTTATGTAACTGACAATGCCAGCATCCATATTCTGAAGTTGTTCTACTCCATAGTTCAAGATCTTCATATTGACTATGCTAGCCTCTTCTGGATTGAGCTTTATGAGAAGGTAGTTGCCAAGAAGACTTCCAAAGCTCCGAACTACATTCCATACCAGAGGTTTATGGCCTTGATTGTCAGAAGCATGTTGCGAAGTAATAGACAAATTCCTACCAGGATCAACCATCCACTTGCACCGGTAAGTGAGATGTACTTAATGAAGTAGAAGAGAAACTTCACCTATTCTATGCATGTGCCAGAAAGTCTACTTGATTACGCTGATCCAAAGTGTGATAGTATTGTAGAGTATAGAGAGTCTATGGGACAACCAGGACCGGTTGACCCTACCCAAAGCTCAAACCCTAGGAGAACGGAGTCTGTAAGGGTTTCTGCTACTGCGGGAGTATAGAAACGGGGTGTGAAGAGGAAAAACACCGAGAGGGGTTCTGGAGGGGGTCGGAAACCTAGTCTGGAGGAATCAGGGTCACGGGTGATTACCCCATGTTCAGTGACACCTCCTGCTGATGAAGGTCAAGGATCTGACAATGAACTGGATCATGCTAATCTGGCTGGAAATGAAAGTAATTCTAGTGAAGTTCCATTAGCTACAAGTGATACTGAGATTGCTTCAAAGGATGATGAGGAAACAGATACTGATGTTGCTGGTAATTCTGATGAAAATAATGATGGTGGTGCTGATATCAAACTGAGGAACAAGCTGATGTTCATGTTGATAAAGAAACTGATGTGTTTGAACCATTCTATGGTACTGATGCCATGGAAGTGGAAGATCAAGTTCAAGTTGATACCATCCTTAGTGATGTTGTGGGAGACATAAGGAGAACCGAGGGAGTCTTAGTTGAAAATTTTGAGAGAGAGAGTGAGATTTTAGAAAAAGAACATGAAGAGCATGTGTACAGACGAACCTACCTATCCCAAAGGGCAGCTAAATCTACCACTTCGCCACATTTGTTGCGTGCAGGT
Source organism: Arctium minus (assembly GCA_954870635.1). NCBI lineage: Eukaryota > Viridiplantae > Streptophyta > Magnoliopsida > Asterales > Asteraceae > Arctium > Arctium minus. Next base: position 9,621,375 of record OX941093.1, on the reverse strand, counting down.
GTTGAAAAAGACATAAGTAGCCCACTTATGTATTTGCACACCTCAGCCAGCCACTCTATCTCTTCTCGACAAGAGACAGTTTCAACTTCTCACGGGGAATTAACTCATAATCTACCGGTTTCTCACTTTGAGACTCCAGGTATTGAACAAAGAGAACAGCAGCCCCCGTTCTCGACTTCTTTGAATGCACAAGTGAGTCTAGTGCCTTTTGAATTGCCTATTATTTTTCCTAGGACACTTTTTGAAATGGATACCATCGGAAGTCTTAGTGACCCGATTCGAACATCCAGAGTAGATCCGCAATCCGGACTACGAGGACCGGATGGAAGTCCTGTCATTGACACGTCATTGCCAACAATGAACACAGGCCATGCAATTGGTTCTACAGCTGTCATGCAAACGGATAATATATATGATTCTGGTGTTACTCACCCAGACTTTGTGTCTAAGGAAACTTTCGACGGTGCCTTAAAGGCTGTTGAAACCAGAATTTTTCAGAAATTTGAGGAGAAGATGAATGGAGTTAAACGTTTACTGAAAGGGAAGGATTGGATATCCGAACCTGAACATACTCCACAATCGAAGTCACTTCCAAATACCTAGCCTGCTGACTTATCCATTGATGAGCTGAAGTAGTTGCTATTTGTCAAACTTTTAGCACAAGCTCCGGATAACCAGCAAGATGCAGATCTTCTTACCCTTCTACAATTCCACCTTGAACAACAACCGCCACAATCTGTGAAACCAACAGATTTGGTTAGTGCTTCTGAGTTTAATTCTTTTAAATCTGACATTTTGTTTGCTATATTTGATCTCAAACAGGTTATGCAAACTTCATCTAAAACCCAAGCAACTGTTTCTACAGAAAAACATGATCATGATCCTGATAATGATCATGAGGGGGAGAATAGGGAGAAACAGGCAGTTGCTGGATCTGATGATGTTGTTTTGTTTGAGGAAAGGGTTGAAAGTGTTGAAAATGTTGAAAGGAATGTTGATCATGGTAATGAGCAGAATGATCAAATGGAGTTAGTTTTATAAATTGATGAAATAGTTGAATCAAGGGTTGAAAAGCCTATGATTGCAACTAGGCAGGAGCTTATGGAGATTACTGGAATGCCAAATGCTGACATCATTGTCCTTGAAAATGATGATGATGATGATAAAGTTGATGCCAAATATGAGATGTACTGGAAGATTAAGGAGGAAGAAGAAAAGAATGATTTTGTTGACATAGTTTCAGATGATGAAGTAGCTGAAGTTACTGAAATTGTCAAAAGAGCTAAGGAGGTGCCAACTGATGAAGAAAGTGAACTTGATGACTTATTTGAGGACAGAGATGTTGAGGCTTTGAATGCTATGTTTACTCAGAGTACTCCAGATGATCTACATCTCAGTTCTATTCATGAACAAGTTCCCGAGCCAAGTACAACTGCTATTCCAACTGTTCCATCCTTTAGTACGTTTGAATTTCTTGAAGCTAATGTAAGACAAGCTGATGATGTTGAGCCAAATGTCAATCTGAATTCTGATGTTAATGCTGAAGAAGAACTTCCTTATCAAAGAAAGCCTAATAGTCCTGTAAATCAACCAGAGTTTGAGAGAGAGCCGCTACATAAGCCTATTGTTCAAGAACCAGAAGCAGGTCCTTCAGGTACTGTTGTAGTGGGTTCTACTCCATACACAGGCTATGATGAATTTTCTCCTACTTTGGAAGAAATCAAAAGGATCAGAAGAGCTTTAAGAGTTCCATATCTTGAGGAAGGTGTTAAGATATTTGTATGCTACATCTGGCAGATAGATCAAGTCCAAATCTTGGGGATTCAAGACAAATCTCCTGAATTTCAGCAAGAATATGTGAGGTTACTTCAGGCTGTTGGAAGAACTTGTAAGGATGTTAGAAGCAGAGCAAAAAAATTTCAAGTCGACAGAGTTACTTTAAAGAGGTATCAAAAGATATGGTATCCTGAATTTACAGTTCAAAGGAAGGATTTGAATACTTATTTCTTTAATGAAGCTGACTATGCAAACCTGAACTTTAGAGATATTGAATTTATGTATCATGAGTTCAGAGGAAGAACCAGACGATTTCCTGAAGTTGTGTATGCTCTAGATACTATCAAAAGGTTCATCAAAAGACATATCTACTCTACCTACTGCTATGATTTTCAGCTAGGTATTGAGACCAACTAGAAGAGAATCAACCTGCTTGCACCTGATATGACTCATCCTTTGCTTGAAGAAACTCCTCTCTACACAGTTCTCAGAAAGCCAGAACTAGGAGTTTTGTATGAGAATGTTGACAAGAAGAAGAAAAGGTTCATGAGAGCAGCTGAAATTCCTATGTATACAAACGGTACTCTAAAAGATGTTGAGAAACTGCAAGCTAAGCATGAAGAAAGTGAAAAACAAAGACTTGCTGAGAATGATCATATGCCCAGGTTGGAAAGTATTTGGACAGAGAATGTAATCAGTGCTATTAAAGACAGAATCAGATTCAGACAAACTATCAGAAGGTTTGAAAGTTTCATGGGAATAAGGAGGACGTGCATGAAGAAGTGGACCAGTTGAAGACTAGCAAATTGATCAAAAAGGGGGAGATTGTTAGATCATGTTTTGAGTCAATTTGTATAATTATTTTACCTTGGTATGTTTGACTTTTGATGTAAGCTTGTATAGAGGTCAAGGCTTATTTGACCCTATATATAGCATTTCCTTGTCTTGTTTTGTCTAAGTTTAGTGTAAGTCATGTATGTCATTGTCATTCACGTATTGTAACATTTCATCAAGAGATATTTGACTACAATCTTTAAGCTCATCTTTGATTCTTTGTTTTTGATTTGTATTGCTTGAATTCTGGGATCACAAAGAGATTTGGAAGGAATAATCTTTGAGTATTGTTGACAGTAATTTAAAGTGCTTAAACAGATTAAAAGAAAGCAATGGTGTAAGATTCGGATGGAGTTGTAAGCAACTATATAATAGGAGTCATGCTACAGCAGATGATGCAGCACTAGTTCTCAACTTCATTATCGGTTCGCATAACCCTTTTGCAAGATTCATATTAGGATAGGTTACCTGCAACCCCTAATTATCCGACCCAACTGAGGCCACACAGATATTATCGTTCTCCCCATATAGTGTTCTGAAGTTTATGTTGTCTTGCAATCAAGCCAACTCATCCAAGTGAAACAACATACATCACCCCATCAAGAAGCACTTGGATGAAACTCAGAAACAAGGAGTGAATAGTGAAATTTATAGCTAGTAGCAAAAAAATTATCCAAAGTTACATAGGCTTTTATCTCCCAACCGTCACTTACACCCAAGCTAGGGACTTACCCATCATCGCTTTACACATGGTGTACGACATTATTAGAAAGACAATAAGCAAATTCATTAAAGTAAATGAATGGAATTAGAATGTGTAAATGTAAAGAACAGAAATGTAAAGAATAAATGTAAAGAAGAATTGTAAATGACAAGGAAATGCAAAGGTGTTGTGAACGGTGTTGTGACACTGGACAATAGCGTACTAAAAGATTAAAGACTTAATATTAAAAGGACTTAATGTAGTAAGTTAGAATACTAGGAGAGTTATCTAACCGTTTGTGTTTCTACAAATGCAACGAGCCCTCTATTTATACTAGAGGAGATCCTAAGCTTAACAACTAAGAAAGCATCAAAGGTACAAGGTTACATGGGTCCCATAAACAAAAGTTGGGATCAAATATCAATTGAAGGTACAACAAGCATCTTTTAAGGAAACATAAGAAATAAAACAGAGCATATATGTTCTGCTCCACTTCCTCCTTCAACCGAACTCCTCCTAGTCTCCTCCCAAAGATCTTGTTACACCAACCAAAAAGGTTATGAATCTTTATCCTTGACTCCTGCTGCAGCACTATCTGATCAGTGAATTGGTACTTTAAACAAACAAATAAGGTAAATTTCTCAAACTTAGCTTCCAACTCAATAGTTAGTAAAAATTTGAATAAAAGACTCAAATATGGTGATTAAAAAATTAAAATGACTAGAAAATCCTAATAAAAAGTGATAGAAAGTGTGATAAATTATCCAATTATCAATTGGTAAAGCTGGGTACACACACGCTCTCCATATTCTTTTTCTTTCCTTCCACTCAGGTTCACAATTTCTGTATTTTCAACTAAAACTCTCTCAGATCTCCTTATATCTCCCACAAGATTATGAATTGTGGTATCAACATCTATTTCCAAAGCATGATCATTGAAGTGATCATCATCATCAACACCATTTTCATCAGCAATTTCTTCATCATTAGATTCACTTACAGATTCAGCTTCATCCGATTCATTTACAGATTCCGGACATTCCTTGACGCTCTCTTCCTGACTGCCCGATTGATGAATGTTAACAGAGCTAGGATGAGATGTGGAATCAACATGATGTGAGGCATTAGCATGTGATCCCACAGCCTTCGGTCTAGAATGTTGTCCCCCTCCAATACCCCTCTTAGGATTTTCTCTCGGCACTCCCCGTTCAAGTACCGCCTCCCGACTCCTCTCGCATAGGGTTTGAGCCTTGGGTAGGGGCAACCATTGCTGGTCGTCCCGTAGACTCTCTATAATCTTTAACACACTCAGAGTTCGAATCAACATAGGATAGTAAAGCTTCAGGTACTGGCATGCTGAAATTGAAAGTCTTCTTCTATTTTATCATATATCTCATAGAATGTTCTGGTGCATACTCATGATTCTTTATCCTTAAGATGTCTTTGTTACACCTAATCATGCTTCAGATGATCAGTGTCAGAAATCTTTGATACAGCACAAAGATTGGAGCTTTGGTAGTTCTCTTTGACATAACTCTTTCATAGAGTTCATTCCAGAATACAAAGGAGTAGTCAACATGTAGATCATATACAACTTCATGAAATAGCTTCAGAATATGAATGTTTGCATTTTCAATTATCTGATGCTTAGCAGTCAGGCATCTGTTGATAACTGAGAACAAAGTGTACTAAAATGGTGGAAAGTTATTCTTCTTGAAGTGGCTGACTTGAGTAAGAAACTCTCAGATCACATCAGTTTGAACCTGCAGATTCAAACTTTCAGGATACATAACCACGAAAATCATAGATTACTTGAACATGAAATACACAGATCATATAGACTGAAACTTGCACATCACAGAACTCAGCAGATCACTTGGAATTTTAGACCTTAACATAAGTTGTGTTCTTGATGAAATTGAAATTCAGTTTTGTGCGTGTTCTTGATGAAACTCGCATAAGCTGTGTGGATTTTAAAACTCGCAGGTCACTGGAAATCAGTGTTGTGCGTGTTCTTCATGAATACGCAGGCTGCCAAAATTTCACAAATCAATTTAATTTGCAACTTGCAGATTTAACAAGTCGTAAAAACAATGGCTGCAATTGAAATTGAACAGGCTGTGGTTTGAACTCGCAATTCTCTTGCAATTAGAAACTCGCATAGACTGGAAGTCAAAACTCGCATATTTAATTGAAATCGCAGATTGAAATCGCAAGCCAAACCATTAAGAACTCGACCTGCAGATTGAAAAAGAAATTACAAGTCAATTGAAATTGAACAAGTCAATTTGAAATTGAAATACATAAAACGCTCAAAGTCGAAGAACTTCAAACGCGCAAATCGAATCAGTCTGAAACGCGCAGACTGAATGGATGAAACGCGCAAACCCAATTGATAATCAAACTCCCAAGCTGAAGGAATTGCAACATTAGAACGCGCAGATAAGGTCTTGCGGATTTACAGAATGCGCAGATGCCTGTCTGCGTGTTTTCTTAAACTCGCAGATCGAAGAATTAAACGCGCAAGTGGAATTTGCCTAAAACGCGCAAGCTGCACAATCTAAAACGCGCAAATGGAATTGAAATTTCAAACTCGCAAGCCAAAGCAACATCAAACTCGCAGATTGAAGGAATTCGAAACTCGCAAGATTAGTGGCTTGATGTGTGTGTTCTTCAAGAACTCTACGTGTTCTTCATTTGGCTTCACGAATTGATTCAATTCCGTTCAAATCTGCAAATCAATTCTCAAAAATTGAATCAACACAATAAAAGAACAATTCCAAACACATTTCTTACAATTTAAAATTGCTACAACCAACAAATTTCAGTGCAATAATGAATTACAGTACTCGACACTTTTTACAACCAGATAAAAAAATTCAAAAATTGAAAAAGACCTTGTGATTAATCCATGTAATTTTATGAACACAATCTGTTCTAAATCAGAATTCGATCAACCTACAAGTGTTTTTACAATCAAAAAGCAACAAACAACTTTGAATTTTGATTTAATGAAAAATCAAGAGTTACTGTGTGTTCTTGAAAACTTCCAGAATTTGATTCATCTTTCAATTCAATCATGTAATTTGATTTCAAATACTAATTTCAGATTAACAAAATCAAAACACAAGAAATCGATTTAGAACAGTAAAAAAAATTTCTCTGCATGTTCTTGATTTTTCAAGAAAATCCAACTGTGTGATTCAAAAAAAAATCCTGACATTAATCCCAATTTTCTGTGCAAATCTCTGAATCAGTTTGGTATGGCTCTGATACCAATTGTAGGACCCTAAATCTAGACATCTCAAGTGTTTGTAATTGATTAAGTAGGATGGGATAGGATTAGGATTTATTGAACATTTATTAGAAATGGAAAACTACACTAATGAGAGAAAGAATTCTTAAAAGGCTACATTTTGTAAATTGCAATTATGAAATTATTACAAGGCCTTAACCATCTATTTATAGAGACACTAATCCTATCTACCACCTTTTCTACAACATATAAGCACAAGCCCTTACACTTTAAGCTCTATACAATTACACTTTATAATACATTTACTTTCCAAACTTTCAATGCACTAACATTGACCAACATATCCCATTGCTCTAATGCCTTCAAACACTTTAGTATCAGTGGGATAAAGATCAAAAGAAGTTATGCCTTCTCTAGAATTAGCTTCTAGTAGCATCAATATGTATCTCAGTCTTTGATAATCCAAGATTGAGATGTAATGATCAATCTAGATCTGAAACTGTGGTGTTTCACCTTGTCGGATGAATTGGATGATTTTCTCGGGTTGTTGTAGGTAGATGAGAGGCACAATAGCTCTTCCAACCAATGCATAGTACAAAGTATGGCCTTTGAGAATTTCCAACACCAATGAATCTATGTTGAGGTGATCAAAGTCAACATAATGGTTCTTTGGATACAACATCTTTTGTTCAGTTGGGATGATGAAAGCTAGATCAGGGTTCTCTCCAGGTTGAGATTGGTAGTCTTATCTAGATAAGGGCATAGGTGTTTCCCTAGATGCTTGAGGTGAGTTTTCATCCATTTGAACCTCCTATTCAACTGATTGATTATCAGCCATTTGAGTCTTGAAAAAATAAGAATTATGGACAAGTGCCCACTTTGTTAGTTAAAGCACAAAACTTGTTTTTGAAAAAAAAAATCAGGAAATCCTCTAAGTATGGAATTCACAGAGTACATGAGTGATATGCACTTTTCACAGGCCATAATTTGCAAAAAGCAAACTTAAAAAATATGAACTTCAAAGAATCCGCATGAACCATGAATCATTGAACTTTGACATTCAAAATTTTGAACAAGTCAAGAACTCGCAGAATTCTTCGAAACCATGAAGAACTCGCAAGCATCAAAACTTGTTACAAACACCACACATATATGCGTGAAAACTTATATGTCAAAACTTGTTACGTAGACATTTGCGAGAAGCCAAAACGCGCACGACCTTATATGCGAGAAGTTCAAACGTGCACCCTTTGTTTTGTGCGAAGCAAGAACGTGCACATGCCTGTTAGCGCGAAGTGAAGTGAACAGAGTTTTGCGAGTTTCTTTGGTCTGCGAGTTTGTGCCTTAGAAAATGTTTTTTTCAAATGTTTTTCAAGTTTGATTTTCAAGTCTGCGGAAGGGGACATATTTCTGATAGTGATCATTTTGAAGTAAATTTTTTTTCAGATATCAAGATGTCTACTGTTTTAGCCGGGAGAGATGTTGCTATCATGTACATGCCTGAGATACCGGCAATAGAGGTTTTTAGCTCCAGATCTTCATTTGTTTTAAAGTGTTGAAAATATCTAAGTCCTACTTCAGAGGACTTCCAGAGACAGACTTCAGAGAACAAAGATTTCAGAGGACGAAGACTTCAGAGGATATACCTGCCTCTAAAGTACACATCAGAGGAACACTTTCAGTAAAAGACATCAGAGGCTTTGAAGACTACATCATAGCTCTGAAGACTTTCTCTCTAAAGAAGGCGTTGAAGACATTTTTCTGAAGTATCAGAACAGATAACCAATCACTTAGTGATAAGATTTACTTTATAGAGCAGGTTACTGTTCAAGCATGTCTTGAGCTTACCTTTTAGGTAAGATACTGTTCAAGCATGCTTCTATTTGTCAGAATAGTACACTATTTACTTTATGGTCCTATAAATAGGACCATCACTCCTTTGACAAAAGTGTGCTTTTTGATATCTTGTATTAGAAGAATCAACTGAATATATCTTGAGAAGATCTTGTTCTTACTGCTTATCTTATTATATGAACTGTGATATTTGAATCTGCTTTTGATATTAAACTATATTGTTTCCGCTGTTATTACTCTTCTTATTTATATCATTATTATCGTAAGATTAAATCTGGGTTCCAACAATTGGTATCAGAGCCTCCTTTGTTTTCTAAACAAAGAAAGATCATATCTGCATACTCGGATAGATTTAATTCTTACTGATTCAAGCTTTTATTATCTGTTCATGTTTATATAAACCCTGGTTTATTAAACTTCATATGCTCCAGATTTAAAAGTAAATCACAGTTACATCATTTGATAGAAGATCTTCATAAGCATTAGTTCTTCAAATCTTCTTCTTTTCTTCACAAAAATGGCAAACTCAAGCATAAGTGCCATTTATACAGCTGGATCATTAACCAAACCTCCTACACTTCTAAGGGATGAATATCCTCAATGGAAGATAAGGATGGTGAATTTCTTAGAAGGCATGGACAGGGATCTGTTAAGATCAGTGAATGATGGACCTCACCATCCAATGGTGTTGGTGCCGAGAGTTCCAGCAACAGCAGATACTGCTAAAATCCCTGCTTACTATGAAAAGAAAACTTCAAACTTTACGGATGAAGAAACTAACATGATGGATAATGATTCAAAAGCTGTTAGATTACTTATAATGGCCATTCCCAATTATATCTTCCAACAACTTGATTCTTGTGTAACTGCAAAAGAGATATGGGATCAGTTGTTAAATCAACTTGAAGGTAGCCTACAAACTCAAAAGAACAGTAGAAATCTTTGTATCAATGAATATCATGATTTTCATGCATTACCCAAAGAAACCTTACACCAAACATACTCAAGGTTTAACATCCTCATCAACAAATGCAGAAAATTTGGGGTCATGAGAACAAAAGAAGAAAACAATGTTCTCTTTCTTAAAAGTCTAAATGAAGAATGGTCACAACTGTCAATGTCAATACAAGCCAATCAAAATCTTGAATCATGGTCATTGACTGACATTTATGGCACCTTGGTAGCACAGGAAAAAGAAGTTGTTAAACAAAAATCAAAAACCTCTTTAGGTGGTCCACTTGAACTCATGTCAAAACAAAAAGGTGTATCACAAGAATGCAGAAATGTAGAAAAAGACATATGTTCAAAGAGAGAATCTAAAAGAAAATCCAAGAAGTTTCTGATCTCTGAAGAAGTTGAACACTTAGATTCTGACTCAGATGATGACATCAATGCCTTTGCCAAATCTCTTGCATTAATCACCCATCAATTTAACAAGAAAATTGGCAAGAAAGTTTTTGAAGGAAGAAGAGAGGATGGAGAAAGAAGAGGAAATCCAGAAAGGTGATTTCAGAAAGCTGACTATCAACAAGAGCCCAGATCTACTCTGCATAGTGATCAGAAGGGCGTTCATTTCACCAATCATGATTATACTCAACAATCAAGATCTCAACAATCATTTCAGCCAAGGTATCCTCAACCTCAGAGGTACTTCAAGCCACAACCATCAGCACAAGCACAGAAGACAGAATCAGATACTGCTCTTCCATCAAACCAAAACGATGGAAGATGTTTTAGATGTGGAAAGCCAGGCCATTACTCTGTGAAATTGCAGAGGCAGGCTCATCAAAGATGAAGACTACTACAAAAACAAATACAAGTACAACGTCAAAGAGAGAGTACTTGTTGTAGAGATGGAAGACTGGCTGTCAGACTCAACAAGTGACGGAGAGGAAGAACCTACCAATCTCTGTGGTATGGCTTTCACGGATGATCAGAATGATGGGTCATCAGAGGACTACTCTGAAAAGGTAAACTCTCCTTCCACCTCTGACAGTGAACTTGAATTGGATGTTGTTAAGCTAACAGATGAATTTCAAATCTTAAAGTGAAAACTTGTTGATGAAAAAGAAAAAAGAAAACAAATGTCAAAAGATCTTAGTTCTTACAAAAGGGAGAAATATCTTCTTGAGTCAGAAAAGAATGATATTTTTGTTGAGAAATCTAAACTTGAAAAAGCTCAGAAACAAAAAGAAAAATCTTTTTTCTGAAAAATTCAAAGAACTTGCGAAGGTTTTAAAAGTTAAAGAAGAAGAAGTAAAAAGATCTGATTATGAAAGACTCAATTATGTTGCCTTAACCAATTTTTTCCAAAAAGAAAGAAAAGTCTTACATCAATCTCTGGAAAGAAAAGAACTTCAAATCAAAAGCTATCTTGATGCTCAGGATGTGCATATAAAGATAAACTCTCAAATGGATACTCAAGGACTGGGATTCAATGAATTGGATCCATTCACTGGATTGAAGAAAACTTCACTTTCTTCCACATTCTGTATAGGAAAGGTCTAGAGCTCTGACTGTTCATCTCTGAACAATTTCAAGAGAATAAAAACCTCAGAGGGATTAAAAACAAGAGCACTGAACTTTAAAAATGTTGCATACTCTGAAGTGAAAATCTTTCCAAATTCTATCTTAAAAATAGAAAAAGAAACTTCAGAGGTATTTTTCACAAAACCTCAGAGCAATGATCCCAAAGAGATTTTCAAGTTCGATGCATTTATCACAAATGAATCAGAGACATCTGAACAAAGTACCTCTGAAACAAGTACTTCTGAAGATGAACCTCAGAGTTCACTTAATCTAGATGCTCCTCTGTATTCACCAATCTCTGATGAATGCATCAGAACTACATTTGAGGATGACATCAAAAGAATAAATAAAGAAAATATTATAGTTGATTTGAAGAAGAAAGAAAGCATGAAAAGAATCATCAGAGTCTCAAGACCCAAGAAAATTGAGAAACCATCAGAGGTAGTTATCTCTGGTAAGACTGAAAGAGACTTTCTTGACTCTGATTCTAAATCTGATCCAGAGATAGATGAACAGATTTTCTGCAGATCAGAGAAGGAAATTCATAAAAATATAGAGACTGTTGGTTCTGGAATTTTGAATATTCCTATTTCTGTTTTGAAAAATAAACCTAGAATACCAATATGTCCTGACTTTGCATAAATGTGTCTTCAAGAAAAAAAAACTTCTTTGGATCTTCAAAAAGAATTAAAAGTAAAGGCAAAGAATAAAACCATCACTTCTCAACTCTACACTTATAAACCAATCAAGTTTACTCCTGAACAAAAAGGAAAATGACAAGAAATTAACCATTCTAATCCTGTTTGTGCAGTGAGCAATAAAGAGAAAAGGATGTTTCTGAACAAGAAGAGACAACTTGAAAAGAAGGTTGTCTTTCAAGCTAGAAGAAAGGAAGTAGTTAGGAATACTTGTAATATTCCTAGTACTAATTCAAAAAGGAATCATAATGTATCGAATGCATTTAATGAAACGAAAACCTTTGCTTCTACTTCTTCTTGTTTTGTGAAGTGCAATTGCATCCAACTCTTGATGAAACTGAAAAATCACTTCAGAGGTTCTCACTGTTTTCTTAATCAATCTCTGAATAAAAATTCAGAGACAAAGCCTCAAAGGAAAAAGGACAATACTGCCAAAACATCAAAAGATGAGAAGGCAAAATTTCAAAGAGAAAATCAGAAGTCTAACAAAATAGGACCCATAATGAGATGGGTACCTAAGAAAATCTAATCTGTCTTGTAGAAACAGTCTATGCCGATCTGGTACTTAGATTCTGGATGTTCAAGGCATATGACTAGAGATAAAAAATTACTATCCTCTTTCAAAGCTAAATCTGGGGGAGCAGTAACTTTTAGAGACAATATGCAAGGACAGATTAAGGGTTATGGTGAGCTTACAAGAGGTAATGTTTCTGTATCTAAGGTTGCTTATGTTGATGGATTAAAGCATAATTTAATCAGCATAAGTCAACTTTGTGACCATGGTTTTGATGTGAAATTTCAAGAAAAACATTGTTCATTACTTCACTCAAAAACAGGTCAAGAAATGCTCAGAGCTAACAGAAAGGGTAATTTATACAGAATGAATTTTTCCACACATACAAACTGACTCAGAGAAACTCTGTCTAGTATCTCTGAACAGTGAAGATGTTTGGCTATGGCATAAGAAGTTCTCACATCTGAACTTTTCTTCACTTGATAAATTAGTTAAACTAAATCTGGTTAAGGGATTACCATCTCTGAAGTTTAACAAAGATCATCTTTGTTCTGCTTGTGAAATGGGAAAATTGAAAAAATCATCCCACAAGACCAAAAGTGATAATAATTGTCCAAAACCTCTGCATATGCTTCATGTGAACCTCTGTGGTCCTATCTCTGTGCAGAGTTTATCAGGTAAAAAGTATATTCTCGTTTTGATTGACGAATACTCTAGATATACTTGGATAGAATTCATCAGAGCCAAGTCTGATGTACCTGATATTTTAATAAGATTGTTAAAGAGATTGCAGGTTATGTTTGATATCAAAGTTCAGAAGCTGAGAAGTGATAATGGAACAGAGTTCCGAAATGCTAAAATCAACTCATATCTTTCAGAGGAAGGCATAACTCCAAACTTCTCTGCAGCAAGAACACCTCAACAAAATGGTGTTGTTGAGAGGAAAAATAGAACATTGGTTGAAGCTGCAAGAACTATGCTTGCAGGATCTGATCTTCCCACAAACTTTTGGGCAGAGGCAGTGGCAACAGCCTGTTTCACTCAAAACAGAGCTACCATTGTCAAAAGATTAAAGAAAACATCTTATAAACTCATTAACAATAGGAAACCTAATGTTAAATATTTCCATGTTTTTGGATGCAGATGTTATATTCTAAGTGATAGAGAATCTCTTGGAAAGTTTGACAAGAAAGCAGATGAAGGCAAATTCATTGGATATTCACTAGGCTCAAAAGCTTTCAGAGTGTTCAATCAAAGAACAAGAACAACCCAAGAGAGTATCAATGTGTCTTTTGATGATGACAAAAGTCTGGCCAACAAAGATATCAATCCAACGGCCAAAAATATCTCTGAATCATCAAAGATAAAAGAATCTGAACTAAACAAAATATTCGAAGATTTCTTTGATGATGAAAACTCAGAGATTCTTTTCAGAGATATTCATAGAGCAACTTCAGAGGAACCACAAACGTCAGGTACAAATCTCTCTGGTCCCTCTGAAGTCACAACTTCTGCTTCCTTGAATGCAGGTCCAAGAAATGAATCAAGTCAACCAGATGGACAATTCTCTTCAGAAGCAGAAGATGAACAAGAGACATCTGAAGAATTTCCAGAGACCTCTCTTGAAGAAATTTCAGAGCATGCATCACCATCTCTGGAACCCACTTTAGAGCCTCTGGAACCCACTTCAGAGCCTCTGCACAGCACAACAGAGATGTCTCCAACAATCATCTCTGAAGCTCAAACTCCACCTCATATTCATGCTCCACTCACAAGATGGACAAAGGATCATCCTCATGATCAGATCATTGGATCACCTTCAGAGGGTGTCAAAACCAGATCAGCCACAATCAATGAATGTTTTTTTGTAAATTTTTTAAGCATCATTGAACCAAAGAAGGTAAACGAAGCTCTTGAAGATCCTCATTGGATCTCTGCAATGCAGAATGAGCTTCAAGAGTTTGAAAGAAACAAAGTCTGGACCTTAGTTCCCCTTCCTAAAGGAAAATTTGCAATTGGAACTAAATGGGTCTTCAGAAATAAAAAGGATGAGGATGGCATTATAATCAGAAACAAAGCTAGGTTGGTTGCTAAGGGATATTGCCAAGAAAAGGGTATTGATTATGGTGAAACCTTTGCACCTGTAGCTAGGCTAGAAGCAATTAGAATCTTCTTAGACTATGTTGCACACAAAGGGTTCAAAGTATATCAGATGGATGTTAAATCTGCCTTTCTAAACAGTAAATTAAATGAAGAAGTTTATGTCCAACAACCACCTGGATTTGAAAATACAGAGTTTCCTAACCATGTTTATTATCTTGATAAAGCTCTATACGGACTTAAACAAGCTCCAAGAGCATGGTATGCTACTCTGTCCACATTTCTAATAAATAATGGTTTTGAAAAAGGTACAATAGATACAACCTTGTTCATAAAAGGTACAAAAATGAGATGCTTTTAGTACAGCTATATGTTGATGACATTATATTTGGCTCTACAAATCAAAAGTATTGTGATAAATTTTCAGAGTTGATGAAGAGTAAATTTGAGATGAGTCTCATGGGAGAATTAACATTCTTTCTAGGCTTACAAGTAAAGCAAACATCAGAGGGTACTTTTATAACTCAATCTAAGTATGTCTCTAACATTTTGAAAAAATACAGACTCAATGATTCAACGTCTATGAAAACACCTATTGCAACAGGAGTCAAGCTTGACTCTGATCTTTCAGGAAAATCTGTAGATGTCAAAACCTACAAAGGCATGATAGGATCACTTCTATACTTAACTGCAAGCAGGCCTGATATAATGTTCGCAACATGTCTCTGTGCTCGATATCAAGCAAATCCAAAAGAATCTCATTTATTTGCAGTCAAAAGAATTTTTAGATACCTCAAAGGCACACCTTATTTAGGTCTCTGGTATCCAAAACTGTCTAGCTTTGATTTAACAGCATACACTAATGCAGATCATGCAGGATGCAAACTAGACAGAAAGAGTACATCAGGATGTTGTCAATTATTGGGAAATAAGTTGGTAAGTTGGACATCCAAGAAGCAGAACTGTGTTTAAACTTCCACAGCAGAGGCAAAATATGTTGCTGCTGCTAGTTGTTGTTCTCAAGTCATATGGATGCAAACTCAGCTAAGAGACTACGACTTACAATATGACAGAATTCCAATTCCGTGTGATTCAAAAAGTGCCATAGCCATTTCTTCCAATCCAGTGCAGCATTCCAAAACAAAGCACATTGATATAAGGTACCACTTTCTGAAAGATCATGTTGAAAAGGGAACAATAGAGATGTATTTTGTACCAACTGAACTTCAACTTGCTGATATTTTCACAAAAGCTTTAGATGAACGAAGGTTCAATTTTTTAATCAGCAAGTTGGGAATGTTGAACATGTCTCCCTAAAATAGGAAAACATTAGAGTCTCTGATCTTTTCATCAGAGCCTCTGACATGCGTAGCATGTTCAACCAGAGCTTCTGAAACTAATTTCAGAGCCTCTAGACTTTTCACAAATGGTAAAACTCATTCTTTTGTATCTCTACGCATCTGTCAAGGGGGAGAAGATAAAAAGACATTGTTCTTTGGTCAAGGGGGAGACGAAGAACCTTTTATCTTTCACGGGGGAACAAGTGAGCTTCTCTGATACTCATATCAGAGTCTCTGATCTTTTCTTATTAAACGAATATTCCAGGAAATTCTTTTAATAATAAATCTTTTGGATAACCATTCGTTTCTTTTCAAAATCCCTACTAGCGCCCCCTTCCTGTTTTCTTGGTAACTACACACGTAAGTGCAACAGTTTTTTTCCACGTGTCACAAAAGGGAAGAGTAAGAGGTCAAACGGCTTTATCAAAAAGGTTAAATCTCCACTGTTTCACATTATGCACTCGAGTGTCCGATTTCTAAATTTGGATAAAAAAACAATTTTACATCCGGATATCCATTTTTACTAAGTACTCTCGAGAACTCTTTCTGTCTCTAAAAGCATTTGAACTTCATCTTCTTCCCTTCAATTCTCAAATGGCGTCCTCCGGTGAATGGTGCAAACTTTTTCCCAAAACTGGTGAACCTTCAAGACTGTATTGTTTTCCGATCAAAGACAACAATCATATGATTCAGCTTGATTCGTCCAAAATTGAAGAACAATACAAAATCATTTGCGAATTCTTCTCCAACTGTGAACTTACTCAAGCCCTAACTGCCTTTACCACTGAATGCCCCCTTTCGTTTGTTCAAGAATGGTATTCTTCCAGTCACTACAGTGATGCACATCACGGACTCATCGAAGAGTTCGAAATCTCTCAAGATGTGAAATGTCAAGTTCTCATCAATCCTTCTGTTCTACGTGTTGGGTATGAATATGCTAAGGATGGATACTACTGCTAGTTGAGAGGTATTACTATTGTTTGTAATTTTAATACTGTTTGAAAAGTTAGTACTGCTAGTAGTTAGTACTGTTGAAGATTACTACTGGAAGCATGGTTAAAAACGCTCAAGGATTAATACTGCTGAGGAAGTTAATGCTGCAAGATGATTAATACTGCTAAAAGAAGGTTAGTGTTGTTTCTAAAGATAAAGAAGACTTGAAGATAAAGAAGAGCTGGAGATAAGGTTGAAGATAATTATGGTATTGATACTGAAGATCAATTTTACTTTGATAATTATCTTGTAATCAACTATGTATATATAGTATAGAAGTCTTTGTTAGAATTAATTATTATTCATACGTTTTTGTTTAGAGAGAATTAACCTCAAGAATAGTTTAGATCCTTTCTATGGAGAAGTATAGAACGTCTGTTTAGCCTGTTAAACAGATTGAGGTTTTTGTGTGTAATCATCAAGTTGAATTAATATAACTTGTGATTTGAGTTATATATACTGTTCCATTGATTTTCTGTTAAAGTGTTTTTCTGCAACTTCTTTAACATAAGTTTCTGAGTGTGTTATTTAAATTCTTGTTTGAGTTTCGATCCTGACAAGTGGTATCAGAGCAAGAAAATTCAGAAACCTTTAATCATGGACAGTTCAAGCGACAGTGTCTTGGTATCAAAGGTTACCATGCTCAAACCCAATGAGTTTGACATGTGGAAGATATGAATCAAGCAGTACATTCTTCTCACAGACTTCTCAATGTGGGACATCATTGAGAATGATCCTTCTAATGGAGGAAAAATGGATGCAGAAGGAAAGAGACCTCCACCAAAAACAGATGGAGAGAGAAAGTTGAGGCAGACAGAGATGAAAGCTTTGAGCACTCTGCTTTTGGCTATACCTAATGAGTATCAACATCAATTCTGCAACTGTTCTGATGCACAAATTCTTTGGAATTCTCTGGACAAAAGATTTTCTGGTACCAAAAGTACCAAGAGAAATCAGAAGGTCATACTAAAGCAGCAGTATGAAAACTTCATGTCTACAAAGAATGAGTCCATGACTCAAACTTTTGATAGATTTAATAAGCTAATTGGTGAATTGGCTACTGTTGGTGTCCAGATAGATCAAGATGATGTTAACAGAAAATTTCTAAGATCTCTTGGTGATGAATGGACTATGTACACTGTCTCCTTCAGACAGAATGACCAATTGGAGGACAAGGAATTGGATGACCTCTATAATGACCTTAGGGTGTTTGAAGCAGAGGTAGAAGCAAAGAAGAGGCCCTCTGGATACTCATACAATACTGCTCTTTTATCATCCTCTACTGATTCTGCTGCTAATACAGAATCAGTTAGTGTTGCCCATGGATCAAAGCAAGATGGATCCAATGACTCAGTTTTAGAAGTTTTTCTAGCCAGTCATGCTAATTCCTCTCTAATTAATGATGACTTAGAACAGATAAATGCTGATGACCTGGAAGAGATGGACTTCAAGTGGCAGATGGCTATGCTGACTATGAGGGTAAAAAGATTCATTAAAAGGAATGGAAGGAACAACTTTGCTCAGAAAAGAGAAGATGGGATTGGATTTGATTTGATAAATCCAAGGTTGAATGTTACAAGTGTCACAAGCTGGGGCACTTTGCAAGAGAATGCAGAAGTGGAATGCCTCAACAGCATACTAGCAACCATCAATCATCACAGTCCACTAGCTTCAACAGTAGGAACTCTTCTAAAGCTCTTGTTTCCCAAGAAGGAATGGGATTTGATTGGAGTGACCAAGTAGAAAAAGCAGTTCAGAATCAAACTTTAATGGCTAAAGTTTCAGAGTCAGCAAGCACTGATATTCCCACAGAGGTAACTTCTAATCTTTGCTCTAAAACCTGTATTGAAACTGTTAAAAAGTACAGGGATCACAATCCGATTATGTGTGATGACCTTAAAAGGTTAGAGAAAGATAGAAGAGAGTATGTTCTGATTGTTGAGATATTTGAAGAACAAATTAAGTCTTACCAGGCTAATGAACTTCAACATTCCTATGATACAAACTACTGGAAGTGGGAGAAAAATCAGTTAGAGGTTAAGCTTAAAAAGTCTGAAGAGGAATGTGAGAAGATAAGGAGTGATTTTAAGAAAGCAAAGTTGGACATTGAGAAATATTCCAATGCTTCTAAAGCAATGGACTCACTTTTAAAAACTCAAGTCCATGACAAACTTAGAAGAGGAATAGGCTACAACACCACACCTCCACCATACAACAATAACTATATTCCTCCCACCTTTGATCTCTTAGAAAGGCAGGACAAGAAGGAATTACCTGAAGGAGCCACTGAAGTAGATCCTTTAGACAAAGTAGTGGTTGAGGCAGATTCTGAAAAGAGGACTCTGAGAGTAAGAAGGAGAAAGACCAAAAAGATATTCCCCTAGAAAACCACATACTGACAAATGAAAGAGGGGGCAAACCTTTTGTCAAGAGTGAGAAAGTGAAGTCTGGGGAAGAGACTGTTAAGAATGAAAAGGTTGAGACCTCTGAGAGAGGGAAGGGAAAGGCACAGGGAGTTCATTACATGCAAACCACTATTGTTAGTCCCTGTACTTGTAAACAGAATCAGCCCCAAAAAGATGATAAAACAAGGGGAAATTAAAGAAATAATAATAATCAGTGGGCATTAAAACAAGGAATTGATCTGAGAAAAATTAACAGACCAAAGCCTTGTTTTATCTGTGGCAAGCTAAATCATCTAACCAAACACTGTTATTTCAATCCTATTAACCAAAGGATCAGTTTTCAAAGAAATATACAAAATCATGTTGGTTATAGGAAGCAAATAAGGAATCATATGACTGAGAATGTGAGAAGGGCACCTATAAAATCTCATGTTCAGAATAAGTTTGCTAATTCAAAGAAAAATACTCCAAATAAACCAAGGAGTAACTTAAAGAAAAAGACAACAAACAACTTTGTCCAGGTTTGGGTTCCAAAAGTAAAGAAATTTGTTAGTACTGCTACTTCAAATAGTACTGCTGACAGAAATAATGCTGCTGCAAGCAATACTACTGCTAACCCAGTTAGTACTGCTAACAAAGTTAGTACTGCTAACTCAATTAGTACTGCTAATGATGTTAGTACTGCTAACAAAGTTAGTACTTCCAATCAAGTTAGTATTGTTTCCAGTAACAGACCCATTATTGTGACAAAGTATTCAAGCAATAAGATTTCTCAGTGTGATAATCTCATCCAGTCTGAATATGAATATGTTGATGAGAATGGGAAACCCAAGACCACTTTGGCTTGGGTTCCTATGAAAAACTAACTGCTTTATTAAATGTTCAGGGCAACTAAGAGCTCAAGGGAAGGAGCATTTGGCATATTGATAGTGGTTGTTCCAGGCACATGACAGGTAACATGGCCTGCCTTCAAAACTTCAAAAGAATTGATGGAGGACATGTTGCTTTTGGTGATAATCCAGCAGGTGGTAAGATAAGTGGAAAAGGTAATGTGTCAAAAGGTAATATGATCTTTGAGGATGTATACTATATTGAGAAATTGAGATACAACCTGTTAAGTGTATCACAGGTCTGTGACAAGAAACATAGCATATTATTCACTGATACTGAATGTATTATCCTTGCTCCAGGGTTTAATGTAGTTGATGAAAGTATGATACTACTTAGAACTCCTAGAAAGGACAATGTTTATTGCTTAGACTTGGAGAGTGTAGTTTCTGATTCATCTCTAAATTGTTTATTTTCAAAAGCTTCAGTAGATGAATCATCTCTTTGGCATAGAAGGATGTGTCACATGAACTTTAAAATAATGAACAAACTTGTGAAAAACAACCTTGTAATAGGTTTGCCACAAAAGGTATTTTAATGTGATGATCATTGTGTTGCATGTCTTAAAGGTAAACAGCACAAAACTTCTCATAAGTCCAAAAAGATAAATACAATTTCTTCACCTCTTAATTTACTGCATATGGATCTGTTTGGACCTACAAATGTGATGAGTATTGGCAAGAAATCCTACTGCTTGGTTATTGTTGATAATTTCTCTAGATTCACTTGGGTCTATTTTCTGAGGACTAAGGATGAGACAAGTGGACTGATCAAATCCTTTGTTCTTAGAATTGAAAACCAAACAAATCTAAGAGTTAAAGTCATTAGGTCTGATAATGAAACTGAATTTAAAAATAATGACCTAAACAACTTTTGTGAGGAAAAAGGCATTGAGAAACAATACAGTGCTCCTAGGACTCCTCAACAGAATGGTGTTGCTGAAAGGAGAAATAGGACTCTGATAGAAGCTGCTAGATCTCTGTTGGCAGATTCAAAACTTCCAACTACTTTCTGGGCAGAAGCATTTAATACTGCCTGCTATGTTCAAAACAGAGTTCTAGTAGTAAAATGTTAAGACAAGACACCCTATGAGCTTTTTAAAAAGAAGAAACCTTTTATTGGATTTTTCAAACCTTTTGGGTGTCCTTGCACAATTCTCAATACCAAAACTCACCTAGGCAAGTTTGATAGCAAAGCTGAGGATGGGTTTCCTGTTGGTTATTCATCTCAAAGTAAGGCCTACAGAGTTTTTAACACCTCTTCTAGGATTATTGAGGAAAGTGACAATGTCAAATGCAATGAGAACACACCAAATCAACTTAGTTCAGGTCCTGATTGGCTATTTGACATTGATTCACTGACTAATTCTTTGGGTTTCAGTAATGAGCATAATGCAGGAACAGGGACAGAACAAGCACAAGTTCAAAGACAAGAGTTTGTGCTGTTCCCAACACCTACTGCTGATCCTGTTGAATTATGTGACCAAGATAAGAAAGATACTTCAGATTCAAAGGACACTGAACCAGCTCAGAATGAAGAGGACAGAGGTGAAAAGGAAGACCTGCCCTCAGATTCATGAATCAAAGGTCCTGAGATGCCAGTTTTGGAAAAGGAAGACACAGATGATGATTATTCATTGTATGGTGGAAGCACTCCAGAAAAGAATGACACCAATCTTGAAGTAAATCTTAATGAGGAGGCTGTCAATGCTACAAGAACTCAGAAGAATCATCCTCCTCAATTAGTGATTGGTGACATCAATTCTCCAATGATCACAAGGCAACAAAGCAAGATAGGGGGATTGAAAGATCTACAATCAGGTTTATTATCTTGCTTTCTATCACAGGTTGAACCCAAAAAGGCATTTGATGCAATGAAGGATCCAAGCTGGATAGAAGCAATGCAAGAGGAGCTACTGCAGTTTGTACTGCAAGATGTATGGGATCTGGTGGATCTTCCAAAAGGACATAGAGCAATTGGCACAAGATGGATCTTCAGGAACAAGAAAGATGAGAGAGGAATAGTAATAAAGAACAAAGCCAGACTAGTGGCACAAGGGTACACTCAAGAAGAGGGTATTGATTATGAAGAAGTATTTGCACCAGTGGCCAGGATTGAGGCAATCAGGCTATTTTTATCCTATGCTTCTTTCATGAAATTCAAAGTCTACCAGATGGATGTAAAGAGTGCATTTCTGTATGGAAGAATTGAAGAAGAAGTGTATGTCTGTCAGCCTCCAGGATTTGAGAATCCAAATTATCCTGACAGAGTATACAAATTGAAGAAGGCACTCTATGGGCTACATCAAGCACCAAGGGCATGGTATGACACTCTGTCTACCTATCTCTTGGAAAATGGCTTTCAAAAAGGAATCATAGACAAGACTCTGTTCATTCAAAGGAAGAAGAAGGACATCCTAATAGTGCAAATCTATGTGGATGATATTATCTTTGGATCCATAAAAGATCAAATGTGCATAGATTTTGAAGATTTGATGCACAAGAGATTCAAGATGAGTTATATGGGTGAACTTACCTTCTTCCTAGGGCTACAAGTTAAGCAGAAGAAAGATGGGATATTTATAAGCCAATCCAAATATGTGCAGGACATTCTTAATAAGTTTGGATTCTCAGACTCAAAGCCTGCAAGCACACCCATGGAGACAAACAAACAGATCACTGCAGATCTTGAGGGGGAGGATGTGGATGTTCATCACTACAGATCCATGATTGGCTCCCTCATGTATCTCACTGCTTCAAGACCAGATATCATGTTTCCTGTTTGTGTGTGTGCAAGATTTCAAGTAAGGCCTAAGCAGTCACACTTTCAAGCAGTCAAGAGGATATTCAGATATCTCAAAGGCCAACCTAGATTAGGTCTTTGGTATCCTCATGACTCACCATTTGACCTGCTTGCTTATTCAGACAGTGACTTGGGTGGTGCAAATTTGGATAGAAAGTCAACTTCAGGGGGATGTCAGTTTTTTGGTGCAAGACTAGTATCATGGCAGTGCAAGAAACAAACCATAGTTTCCACATCTACAACAGAAGCAGAGTACATAGCTGCTGCAAGCTGCTGTTCTCAAGTACTCTGGATTCAGAATCAAATGCTGGACTATGGTATGACCTTTCTTCACACTCCAATATTCATAGATAACAACAGTGCTATTAGCATTGTTAATAATCCAGTCAAGCACTCCAAAACAAAGCATATAGAAATCAGGTATCATTTTATCAGAGACTGTAATGAAAAGAAGCTAATTCAGGTTGTGAAAGTTCATACAAGTAACCAATTTGCTGATCTATTCACTAAACCTTTTGATGTGGGTAGATTCACATTTTTGGTCACAAGTGTGGGCATGATAAACTCTGAATATGCCTATTATCTTTTGTCTCATGTACCTATATAGATTTCTTCCTGTCTACTTTCTCATATTGTATTATGCATGGTGCTACTAACCTTGTGTGTTTCAGTGTTTCAGATTGCTTCAAATGGTACTTGGTACTTCTAAATCAGTTAATACTGCTCGCTATATTACTCATAATAACTTTTCAAAAATGGTCAAGTATGGTTACTACTGCTAGGTGGTTTATACTGCCAGTGCAAAGTTATTACTGCTTGCCTTATTTATACTGCTAATCAGTGTTACTACTGCTGGTATGTGTTAATATTGCTAGTCTGTGTTCATACTGCTAGTCCGTGTTAGTATTGCCAGTATGTGTTACTACTGCTAATATGAGTTAATACTGCGAGTTAGTTAATACTGCTAGGGTACTTAGTACTGCTTCTAACTGAAACCCTCCACCTATAAATACCCCTTGTGACCACCAAAATACAAACGGCTCTTTGAATTTCCATTGCTTCTTTTTCTCTCTCTCGATTTCTTGCTTACCAGTGTCAACCCCATTCACGATTCGAACGCTAGAATTAACCAAAACGATGGCAGGAAGAGCATTCTTTGATGAACACAACGAGCTCGCCATGTTACAGAAACTAAAGCAAGCTGAAGGTTTCCATGCCATAGTGGATTTCCTCAAATCCTCACACATCGCCCACGCTCTAACTGTCAATCCCACAATCTATGTGGAACATCAACGGCAGTTCTGGGCCAATGCTGCTATTCAATCTGAAGAGGGCAATCAGGTCATCAAAACAAGGGTATGTGATAAACCCCTGACCATCATAGAGGAGTGTATTCGCATCCATCTACACTTAGATGATGCCTCAGGTATAACCTCTTTACCTAAGGAAGATCTTTTCCAAACTCTTAGTAATATGGGGTATGAAGGTCCCACTGATGTATTCAAGTTTTTCAAGAACAGATTTTCACCACAGTTACCAGGATCTAATTCTTAACAAGAATAATGAACTCAGAAACAATATTAAAGGAGTTGCGGAATAACACTTTAATATTCAACAATCAATGTAACAGTGAATCAGAAATCACAATCTTGTAAACTTTATTGAATGATTAAAGCTACAAGATTTTAAACAAAACCTCAATATTGATGAACAGGCTCACCAATACGAATTCTACTTCTCTAGAACTAGGGTTCTAAACCTTGAGGTTAATTCTCTCTATGAAAACAAAAATACAGAATTATCAAAAGTTAATTCTATCATAGACTTCTATACTATTTATACAAGACACATTACAAGATAATTATCAAAATACAATTGATCTTCAGTCCATAATTATCTTCTATACTTTAGCAAGTCTTCTATACAGCTGTCTTCCTTCCATACTGAGTCTTCATCTCATAAGCAGCACTAACCTTCTTCAGCAGCATTAAAATCCTCAGCAATAGTAATTGTGTTCAGCAGTATTAACTTTGATTTGACAGTACTAACTTCAGCAATACTAACTACTAGCAGTACTAACTCTCCAAGCAGTACTAACTTTTGAAATAGCAGTACTAACTTGTCAAGCAGTATTAAATCTACTAGCAGTAGTAATCAGTTGTGCTAGCAGCATTAACCATACTTAAGCAATTCTTTAATTCCCAACAATCTCCCCCTAACTTGAATTTTAAGAAGAGAAGTCAAGTTCTTCAATTATGATCTTCAAGATGCTTTCAACACTATAGCTTAGTTGCCCAAATTTGGATTCAGACCCAGACTTTGATTGATTGTCCTTTTTACCACAATTCTGGCCATTTCTGATTCCTTTCCACACACTAG
This sequence comes from Arctium minus, assembly GCA_954870635.1. Lineage (NCBI taxonomy): Eukaryota > Viridiplantae > Streptophyta > Magnoliopsida > Asterales > Asteraceae > Arctium > Arctium minus. The sequence continues at coordinate 9,596,304 of OX941093.1, read as the reverse complement.
CTTATCTTTCAGCATCCCATTTAGCTTCTCCTTGCTATGATCATATACTTTGTCCACCAGGTAGTATTCAAGATAATAGTTATCTATTGTGATCATGTACACACCACAGTTTTCAAAGAGTATCCACTTATCAATCTTCTTGAACCCATACTCATGATGTAGATCCTTTATTCTGTGCACCACCTTTTCTGGTTCAAACATCATACACAAGTATTCCAGTGCAATCTTGAGTAGACTTTCTTCAGTTCCTTTCAAAACAGGCTCATATAACTTCATTCCCACTTTATGCATTTCTTCTAGGTCAGCCCTGGAACAACTTCTGATCACTTTGCCCCAAGTTGAGTAGACTTCAAACACATCACCAACTCTTTTGAGTCTGAAGTACTCCTTTCTGTTGTCCCTCAGAATATCCCAAAAGATGACTTCTGGTGCTTTCACAGAAATGGGAACAGCCTGTACTGGTTCTATTAAAGTCATATAAAGCCCCACATGTTCATCAGACTGACTTGTTTGCTGTGCACTTTGACTATGTTGCTCTGTATGATCTGCCACAAATGATTCTGGATTCTGCTTTGGTTCTGCTGAAGGTGGAATAGAAGATTCTACCTCTCTTTCTGATTCTTCAATCCTTGGCTTCTTGGATTGTTTCTTGGAAGCTATAGTCTTTACTCTCTTTGCAGATCTCATTTCCATTCCAAAATTCTCTTGCTCTTCCTTCTGTTCTTCAACTTTCTCCTTTGAAGGAGTGGTTTCCTCAGGGAATGGTTGTTGGATGTTGAGATCATGCCTCTCTTTCATCCTTCTTTCTGCTTCTTCCCTTTGAGAGGAATCCCCTTGAAGCTTTCTCATTTATTTCTTATACAGCTCCTCAACTTTGCTGTATGCCATATTAGTAAACATTTCTCCCTTTACACCAATTGAGCCTTTCAGAAAGTTGATCATTTTTCTCCTTTCTTGATTGGCTAAAATGGTCTTGGAAGGTTGTCTTTTCTGCTTCCTGACTAGCATTCTTTGCATGGATACTGTCACTGATCTCTTCTTGGCCTCAGCTGCAGTTTGTATGCTCTTTTGATACTCTTCATTTAGATTTTTAGCCATCTCCAGTGCAAGCTCTCTGTCTTTTTCAACTTGGAGTTGTTCTTCCTTTTCCATCTCAGCTTGAAGCTGTTTTGCCACTTCTGCATCTAACTCTATCTGAGTCTTCTTCTTTAAAGGTTGTTCAGATTCAACCATCTTAGCTTTTCCCTTTGCATCCTTCAAATCTGCATCACTCATTTCTTTTCTTTTCTTTTCAAGGCCTCCTTCTTTAATGACCACTCCCTTGGCCTTTTGAGTAGCCTTAGGAGTGTCATTCTTGGCTTTTACCAATGTTTCTGCAATTTCCAATTCTTCAACAGATAGCCCTGTTACTGCTGCTACCTGTTCTGTTACTGCTGCTGCTTGAACCTCATCTGTTTCTACTGCTTGTGGTTCTGTTTCAACTACTTTCTCCCCCTCAAAATCAAATCCCATCTCAGATGTACTTTCCTTTTCTGCTTCAGCCTCTTGATTCTCCCCCTTGTTGATAGCCTCATTAGCACTTGTTCTCTTCTTCAAAACAAACTGTCGTCTTCTCTTCTTGTGCACCAATCTTGTCACCATTTCTTCAATTTGGTAATCTATACTTGTTGAGACAAAATTACCAATTTCATCTCTTCTATATCTTTGCCTTGTTTGATTACATCCATATTAATGTTGCCCATAGTTTCCATCAATTCATTGTAGTCATATCTGTCCTCACCTCCTTTAGGTGTGTTTACTACCTTTGGAGGATCATTGGATCTTTTTGTAGTGGAAGTCTTCTGCCTAGCAGAAGCACCCTCCACCCCTTTGGTTTCTTGGCACCTGGGACCTTTTGATGATTGCTCATCCAAAGTTGCCATGGGGGAGGTCTTATTGATGTTACCACTGTCCTCCTCTGTTCTAGCAGGAGTAGTGGCAGCCTTCTCACCCATATACTCATTCATCTCCTCAGTGAGCACCTCCTTGGGGTTGGGAGACACCCCTGTGGTTTCCCTATAGATATTCTCTAATGGAGAATTCTCCATTAGAGGGCTTAAAGGCTTTGTGGGTGAAGGTACAAGAAGGGAAGGAGCCTTCTTTACCTTTTTCCTGATGTAAGTATTGGTGATTGGAGAAGTTGGTTTTTGAAGAAGGGACTGAGGGATTGATATACTAATTGAAGGTTGGGATTGGCTTTCAGTGGGATGGTCTAATGAGGGCCTTGACCCTGAAGCCATACCTTCTTGATTGGGGGACACCACCATCATTGTAGAGAACAATGGGGTGTCAACTCCTTCCGAGTCCATGGGAGATCTCTTCATATTTGAAATGACCTTGCCCTTGGGGATTTTAGGTACATATACCTCATCAAATTGAGGCATATCCATCAATTCAGTGGTTATAACTGCCTGGACAAATCTTGGGTACATATAAAAACTCTCTTTGTTTCCCAAGTTTGACACAGGTCATTGAAAATCATTTTTGAAAAATTAAACTTTCTGGCAGTGGCCAAGCATACCAAAGCATAAGAAATGGTACTACTGAACTCACTCCATCCAGTAGTCTTTCTAGAAATACAATGCATAAGGGCATGGACAAAGAAACGCCATTGGGGAGAAAATTTGGCTTTTGAGAATTTGAAAACACCCAATGGGCCTCCATACCCCATTCTAGTTAGAGTGGAAAACAGATCATCATTAGAGATAGATGATATACCTGAGGCATCGTCTAGACGTAGACTGATGCGAATTACCTCTTCAGAAACTGTCAAGGGTTTGTCACACACCCTTGTTTTGATTACCTTTACACCATTTTCAGTAATAGCAGTGGCATTGGCCCAAAATTGCTTCTGGTGCTCAATGTAGATTGATGGTAACACAGTAAGAGCATGAGCGATATGGCTGGACTTGAGAAAATCCACTATTTGATGAAATCCATCAGCCTGCTTTGGTTTTTGAAGCATCGCGATTTCATTGTGTTCATCAATAAACGCCATTGAAGCCATCGAGCTTGAGTAAACTGGACTGAAACTCACTAGGTGCTTGAGAGAAAAAGATTAGAGAGAAGATGAACAGTATTCAAAGAGTCGTTATGAGCTTTTAGGCGGGCAAAAGCGTATTTATATGATTCGAGAAAGAAGCAGTATTAACTCAGAGCAGTATTAACGAACTAGCAGTATTAACTGAAAGCAGTATTAACCACTAGCAGTATTAACTAACTAGCAGTATTAACTGAGAGCAGTATTAACTAACTAGCAGTATTAACTGAGAGTAGTATTAATCACTAGCAGTATTAACTAACTAGCAGTATTAACTGAGAGCAGTATTAACCACTAGCAGTATTAACTAACTAGCAGTATTAACTGAGAGCAGTATTAACCACTAGCAGTATTAACTAACTAGCAGTTTTAACTATACTTACACTTTTTGAAGCTTGTGTTAGTCTGAGCAAGGAAATACCACTTCATGAGAAAGATGTTTAGTAGCACCAAAAATAACCAAATAACAGGTATACCAACACTTTTTAAACATGAGCTCATTCAGAGTTGATCATGCCCACACTTGTGACCAAGAAGGTGAATCTACCCACATCAAAGGCTTTGGTGAATAGATCAGCAAACTGGTTGTCAGTATGAACTTTAGCAACTTGAATTAGCTTCTTTTCATTACAGTCTCTAATAAAGTGATACCTGATCTCAATGTGCTTTGTTTTGGAGTGCTTGACTAGATTGTTAACAATGCTGATAGCACTGCTATTGTCAATGAAGATTGGAGTGTGAAGAAAGGTTATCCCATAGTCCAGCATTTGATTCTGAATCCATAGAACCTGAGAGCAGCAACTTGCAGCAGCAATGTACTCAGCTTCTGTTGTTGATAAGGACACTGTGGTTTGCTTCTTACACTGCCAAGATACTAGTCTTGCACCCAAAAGTTGACATATTAGCACCTCCCAAGTCACTGTCTAAATATGCAATCAAGTCAAAGTTGGATTCATAAGGATACCAAAGACCTAATCTAGGTTGCCCTCTTAAGAATCTAAAAATCCTTTTAACTACTTGTAGATGTGACTGCTTTGGCTTGACTTGGAATCCGGCACAAACACACACTGGAAACATGATATCTGGTCTTGAGGCTGTTAGATACATGAGAGATCCAATCATTGATCTATAAAGATGGACATCAACATCCTCCCCCTCAAGATCAGCAGTGATCTGTTTATGAGTCTCCATTAGTGTGCTTGCTGGCTTTGAGTCTGTTAAACCATACTTATCCAGGATGTCTTTCACATACTTTGATTGACTGATGAAGATCCCATCTTTCTGCTGTTTCACTTGAATCCCAAGGAAGAAAGTAAGTTCACCCATTGAACTCATTTTGAAGCTCTTGTGCATCAACTCTTCAAAGTCTATACACATCTGATCTTTGGTGGATCCAAAGATGATATCATCCACATAGATCTGCACAAGTAGGATGTCCTTCTTACTTCTTCTAATGAAAAGGGTTTTGTCAATAATTCCTCTTTCAAACCCATTTTCCAAGAGATAGGTAGATAGAGTATCATACCATGCTCTTGGGGCTTGATGTAGACCATAGAGAACTTTCTTCAGTTTGTATACTCTGTCAGGATATGATGGATTTTCAAATCCAGGGGGCTGACAGACATATACTTCTTCATCGATTGTTCCATAAAGAAAGGCACTCTTTACATCCATCTGATATACCTTGAACTGCATAAATGAAGCATAGGCTAGAAACAGCCTAATTGCCTCTACCCTTGCAACTGGAGCAAAGACTTCATCATAGTTTATGCCTTCTTCCTGAGTGTACCCTTGTGCCACTAGCCTTGCTTTGTTTCTAATTACTATTCCTCTCTCATCCTTTTTATTCCTGAAAATCCACTTGGTGCCAATTGCTCTATGACCTTTTGGAAGGTCCACCAAGTCCCAAACATCTTGCAACTTAAACTGTAGCAACTCTTCTTGCATGGCTTCTATCCAACTTGAATATTTCATTGCATCATAGGCCTTCTTAGGCTCAATCTGAGATAGAAAGCAAGAGAGTACTGTATGTTGCTGATCCTGCATCTCTTGAAGTCTGCTTTGATTTCTAGTTATCATTGGAGAAGAGATGTATCCTATTACCAGCTCTGGAGGATGGTTCTTTTGTGTTCTAGTCTAATGACTAGGTTCTTCATTGATTCCCACTTCTAGATTGGAATCATTTAAGTCAGCTGAGGGGATCTCATCAGCTACTTCTGTTTCTTCATGCTCTGAATTCTCCTTATCTCTTCTTTCTTCTTCACTCTGAATTGGTTCAGTAACAATCTCCTTTTCACAGATTTCAACAGGTTCCATTGTAGGTATGGGAAAGATCACAGACTGAGGAATAATGTCTTGTACTTGTACATCCCCTGATCCTCCACTTCCTGAACCTGCATGATCATCACTACTGAAACCCAAAGAGTTAGTTAGTGAATCAATGTCAAACAACCACTGAGGACCTGAACCAATAGGATTTGGTGTGTTCTCATTGCATTTGACATTGTCACTTTCCTCAATTATTCTAGAAGAAGAATTAAATACTCTGTAGGCCTTACTCTGAGATGAGTAACCAACAAGAAAACCATCATCTATCAAACTTTCCTAAGTAAGTTTTGGTATTGAGAATGGTACAAGGACACCCAAAAGGTTTGAAAAATCCAATAAATGGTTTTCTTTTATTTAAAAGCTCATATGGTGTCTTGTTTTTAGGCTTGACTACTAGAACTCTGTTTTAGACATAACAAGCAGTATTAACTGCTTCAGCCCAGAAAGTAATTTGAAGTTTTGAATAAGCTAACAGAGATCTGGAAGCTTCAATCAGTGTCCTATTTCTTCTCTCAGCAACACCATTTTGTTGTGGAGTCCTAGGAGCACTGTATTGTCTCTCAATTCCTTTTTCCTCACAAAAGGTGTTTAGGTCATGATTTTTAAATTAGTACCATTGTCTGACCTAATGACTTTTACCTTTTGATTTGTTTGGTTTTCAATTCTTAGAATGAAGGATTTGATCAGTCCACTTGTCTCATCCTTAGTCCTAAGAAAATATACCCAAGTAAATCTAGAGTAATCATCAACAATAACTAAGCAGTATGATTTCTTACCTATACTCATAACATTTGTAGGACCAAACAGATCCATATGCAACAACTGAAGAGAATAAGAAATTGTGTTCAACTCTTTGGACTTATGAGAAGTTTTGTGTTGTTTGCCTTTGAGACAAGCAACACAGTGATCATCACACGAAAAGACTTTTGAAGGCAAACCTCTTACAAGGTTGTTTTTGACAAGTTTATTCATTGTTTTAAAGTTCATGTGACACATCCTTCTGTGCCAAAGTTATGATTCATCCACAGATGCTTTTGAAACAAGACAGTTTAGGGATGAATCAGTTGACACATTGTCCATATCCAAACAATAGACATTATCCTTTCTGGGAGTTCTTAGTAGTATCATCTTTTCATCAACCACCTTGAATCCAGAAGCAAGGATAATGCATTCAGAAATAGTGAATAATATACTATGTTGTTTGTCACAAACCTGTGATACACTTAACAGGTTGTACCTTAACTGCTCAACATAGAAAACATCCTCAAAGGTCATTTTACCTTTTGTTACATCTCCCTTACCACTGATCTTACCTCCATCTGGAGTATCACCAAAGGCAACATGTCCTCCATCAATTTTCTTGAAATTATTGAGGCAAGCCATGTTCCCTGTCATGTGCCTAGAGCAACCACTATCAACATGCCAGATGCTCTTTCCCTTGAGCTGCTGATTGCCCTGCACATAAGATAAAACAATTAGTATTGATTGGGAACCCAAGCCAAAGTGGTCTTGGGTCTCCCTTTCTCATCAAAGTATTTACATTCCTTTTTGATGAGATTTTAAAAATCAGAGCACTCTTTACTAGAGTACTTTGTCAAGATAATAGGTCTAGCAGCACAAACACTAGAAGCAGTACTAATTTTAGAAGTACTAACAGAGTTAGCAGCACTAACAGGTTTAGCAGTACTAACCTTGTTAGAAGCACTAACAGAGTTAGTAGTATTAGCATTTGAAGAAGTACTAACAATGTTAGCAGCACTAACATTGATAGCAGTAGTATTGCTTCTGGCAGCACCATCATTGTCAGCAGCACTATTTGTGGTAGCAGTACTAACAGTTTTAGTGCTTTTGGGAATCCACATCTTGACACTTTCTTTCACAGTCTTTTTCTTCATGTGGCTTTGAGCTTTAACAGATTTCTTAGCCACATGGTTCCTTTCATCCTTCCTATAACCAAAGGGTTTTTGCATAGATCTTTGAAAATTCATCCTTTGGTTAATAGGATTAAAGTAACAGTGCTTGGCAAGATGATTCAATTTGCCACATATGAAACAAGGTTTTGGTCTGATGATTCTACTCAGATCAACTCCTTGTTTCTGAGCCCACTGATTATTCCAATTCCTTTGATTGCCCCTCTTTTTATCTAGTTTTAGGGGCTCATCCTTATTACATGCACATTGTTTGCAAGGAGCAGGATTCACAACTGTAGTCTGCTTGTAATGGACCTTTTTGGACTTTCCCTCTGTCTTCTCTATGTCCTTAGATTTGATCCAGTTCCTTCCACAATCCTTACTAGCTTCTTTCTCTGTCTTGTCCTCAACAACTACTTCATCTAAATGATCTATCTCAGTGGATCCCTCAGGTAAGTCCTTCCAATCCTTGGTCTCTAGCAGATGTGATTTAGGAGGGATGTAGTTGTTATTGTATGGTGGTGGTGTGGTATTGTACCCAATTCCTGGTTTAAGCTTATCATGGATTTGAACCTTTAGGATTGAATCCATGGCTTTAGAAGCATAGGAAAACTTTTCTACATCTAGCTTAACCTTGTCTAGTTCTCCTCTCAACTTTTCATTCTCTTCCTTGGACTTTGTCAGTTGGATTTCTAGATCATTCTTCTCCCACTTCCAGTAATTTGTATCATATGAGTGTTGAAGTTCATTGGCTTGGAAACTTTTAATTTGTTCCTCAAACCTCTCAACAATTCTCACATAGTCTTTTATATCTTTTTCTAACCTCTTAAGGTCATCACTCATATTCTGGTTGTGATCCCTGTACCTTTTAACAGTGTCAATGCAAGTTTGAGAACAGAGATTAGAAAGTACCTCAGTTGGGAGATCAGATACCTCTGCCATGAGAGCTTGATTTTGAATAGCCTCTTCTGCTTGATCACTCCAGTCAAACCCCATTCCTTGTTGAGAAACAAGAGCTTGAGCAGAGTTTCTGTTCTGGTTGAAGCTTCCAGTCTGAATTTGTTGATGGTTGTTGTGAGACACTCCACTTATGTATTCCCTGGCAAAGTGTCCCTTTAGATGACACTTATAGCACTCCACCTTTGACTTATCAAATCTTGCTCCATCTTCTCTTCTTTGGGAGAAGTTGTTCCTCCCAGTCCTCTTGATGAACTTCTTCACCCTCATAGAAAGCATGGCCATCTGCCATTTAATATCCATCACTTCAAGATCATCAGGATGAAGTTGTTCCAAATCATCATTGATTAAAAAGGAGTTTCCATGGCTGGAAAGAAAGGCTTCAAAAACAGATTCAATGTTTTTTTCTTGATTTACTCCATTAGCAGCATTAACTGATTCAGGGTTAGCAGTAGAATCAATTGATGCTGATAGGAGTGCAGCATTATGAACATATCCAACAGGCTTCTTCTTTGCCTCCACCTCAGATTCAAACACTTTCAGATCATTGTACAGATCATCCAGTTCCTTTTCTTCCAATTGATCATTCTGTCTGAATGAAACAGTATACATGGTCCATTCATCTCCAAGGGACCTTAAGAAGTTTCTGTTTACATCATCTTGATCAATCTGTACTCCCATAGTAGCTAGTTTACCAATCAACTTGTTAAACCTGTCAAAAGTTTGAGTCATGGACTCATTCTTAGTTGACATAAAGTTTTCATACAGTTGCTTCAATATTGCCTTCTCATTTCTCTTGGTACTTTTGGTACCAGAGAATCTCTTCTCTAGAGCATTCCAAAGCATTTGTGCATCAGTGCAATTGCAGAATTGGTGTTGATACTCATTGGGAATAGCCAAGAGCAGTGTGCTCAAGGCTTTCATCTCTGTCTGCCTTGTCTTCCTTTCTGCATCCGTCTTTGGTGGGATTCTTTTTCCATATGCACCAATCTTTCCTTCATCAGATGGGCCATTCTCAATGATGTCCCACATAGAGTAATCTGTGAGGAGAATGTATTGCTTGATCCTAATCTTCCACATGTCAAACTCATTAGATCTGAGCATTGGAGCCTTTGAGACAAGAGTACTGTGTTGATTCAACTGTGTTTTCCATGATGAATGAAGGTTTCTGAGAATACTTGCTCTGATACCACTAGCCAGGATCTAATTCTTAACAAGAATAATGAACTCAGAAACAATATTAAAGGAGTTGCGGAATAACACTTTAATATTCAACAATCAATGTAACAGTGAATCAGAAATCACAATCTTGTAAACTTTATTGAATGATTAACTCTACAAGATTTTAAACAAAACCTCAATATTGATGAACAGGCTCACCAATACGAATTCTACTTCTCTAGAACTAAGGTTCTAAACCTTGAGGTTAATTCTCTCTATGAAAACAAAAATTCAGAATTATCAAAAGTTAGTTCTATCATAGACTTCTATACTATTTATACAAGACACATTACAAGATAATTATCAAAATACAATTGATCTTCAGTCCATAATTATCTTCTATACTTTAGCAAGTCTTCTATACAGTTGTCTTCCTTCCATACTGAGTCTTCATCTCATAAGCAGCACTAACCTTCTTCAGCAGCATTAAAATCCTCAGCAATAGTAATTGTGTTCAGCAGTATTAACTTTGATCTGACAGTACTAACTTCAGCAATACTAACTACTAGCAGTACTAACTCTCCAAGCAGTACTAACTTTTGAAATAGCAGTACTAACTTGTCAAGCAGTATTAAATCTACTAGCAGTAGTAATCAGTTGTGCTAGCAGCATTAACCATACTTAAGCAATTCTTTAATTCCCAACAACAGTGGAGATTTTTTGTTCATACCCTACAACATTGCATTTCACGAAAAACAACTGGATGGAGTGAGTTTAGCAGTACCTTAGCTTATGCTTTGGTCTGCTTAGCTACCTCTAGAAAGTTTAATTTCTCACAAATGATTTTCAATGATTTTATGTCAAACCTGGATACCAATCCAAAAGCTTTTATATGTATCCCAGGTTTGTACAAAAGATTATACTACAGGAATTGACGGATCTACCCTCTTTTCAAGAGGTGTATGTACCAAAACCTCCCAAAGGGAAGGTATTCCCAAACATGAAAAGGCCCTCCAAGGACTTTTCTGGCCAAGACTCCCCATTGTTCTCTACAATGATGGGTGTGTCACATTCCCATGGTGAGGCATCAGTGTCAAAGCCCTCATCTGACAACCAAACTGATGACCTACCCACACCACTCATTTCTAGTAATCCTCCTCAGATTCCTATTGAAAAGCCCACATCCCCCATCACCAAAATCTATATAAGGAAAAAGGTAAAGAAGGTTCCTTCCCTTCTTGTACCTTCACCCCCACAGCCTTCAAGCCCTCTAATGGAGCATTCTCCATTAGAAAATATCAATAGGGAAACCACAGGGGTGTCTCACAACCCCAAGAAGGTGCTCACTAAGGAGCAGTTTGAGCATGTGGACAGTGAGGCTCACACTACTGACTTTGCACAAAGTGCAGAGCAGGACAGTGTGAACATCCCTAAGACCTTCCCCACGGCAACTTTGGGTGAGCAATCATCCAAAGGTCCCAGGTGCCAAGAAACAAAGAGGGTAGAGGCTGCTTCTGCTAGGCAGAAGACCTCTACTAAAAGATCCAAGGATCCTTCAAGGGTGGTCAACACACCCAAAGGAGGTGAGGACAGATATAACTATGATGAATTGATGGAAACTATGGGCAATATCAATCTTGATGTCATCAAACAGGGTGCTGATATAGAGCAGATGAAACTGGCAATACTGTCTCAACAAGTGCATATTACCAAACTAAAGAAAATGGTTCTGAGATTGCTGCAGAAAAAGAAAAGAAAGTAGTATGTATTGAAGAAAAGGCAAGATGCTTTCAACAAGGGAGAGAGACAAGCTGAAGGGGAGAAACAAAGTTCTGTATTTAAGAGGGAGTTGGGTACAAAATCAGAAAGTAGTAAAGCAGCAGAAAAAGCAAAAGAAGTAGAAACCACACCAGCAGCAGTAACTACAACAGAAGTAGAAACTTCTCCAGCAGCAGAAACAGAATTATCCAGGGAAGAGATAGAAATTGCTGAAACATTGGTGAAGGCAAAGCTTGACACTCCCAAAGTTACTCCAAAGGCTAAGGGAGTGGTAATCAAAGAAGTTGGATCAGATCAGAAAAAGATAAGTGTGAATGATGCAAAGAAGAAGGGAAAGGAGAAGATGGTTGAATCTGAGCAACCATTGAAGAAACAGAAACAGATTGAGTTGGATGAAGAAGTGGCCAAAAAGCTTCAAGAAGAGATGGAAAAGGAGGAAGAAATTCAATCTGCCAAAGATAGAGAGCTTGCATTGGATATGGCCAAAAAGTTGAATGAAGAATATCAAAGGAGTTTAAAGCCTGCTGTTGTTAAGAAAGTAATAAAGAAAGTTGTTATGCAAAGGCAAAGACAACCATCCAAGACATACTTAGAAAATCAAGAAAGAAGGAAAATGATAAACTTCCTGAAAGGAGTTATTGGAGTTCCTGAGGGAATGTTTACAAGTATGTCTTTTGGAAAGCTTGAAGAACTTTACCAGAAGGAGATGACCAAACTAAAAGGGGACTCCACTCAAAGGGAAGAAGCTGAAAGGAAGATGAAAGAGAGGCATGATCTCAATATACAACAACCCTTCCCAGAAAGTGAAGATGGAACTCCTGTCAAGGAAAAGAAAGAAGAAAAGAAAGAAGAGACATTGGCTCATCAAATTGGAGTAATCAAAAGAAAGAAAACTATTGCCACCAAGCCAAAGGCAAAAAGGACAAGAATTGAAGAAGAAAGAGCAGAAGCAGAACCTATGGATGAACCTTTAGCAGAGCCAAAGCAGAATCCAGAGTAGTCCAATCAGCAATCAAATGAGCAGTTTGACTTGTACATGACAGTGACAGATGAAGATCCAGTATAAGCTGACCCAATATCAGTCCAAGCTCCTGAAATTATCCATTGGGATATCCTGGAAGATCAAAGGAAGAAATACTTCAGGATTAAAAGGATGGGAGACAAGTATGAGGTTTACTCTACTTGGGGCAAAATCATCAGAAGTTGTTCCAGATCAGACCTAGAAGAAATGTTTAAGGTTGGAATGAGCTTGTATGAAGAAGAATTGACAAAAGCAGGAATGAGCTTAATAAGAATAGCCATGGAGTACTTGTGCATGATGTTTGATCCTAGCAGAGTTCAACATGTGGTCAGAGATCTGCATCTGGAGAATAAATTCCAAAGAATAGAAAATTGGATGTTGTTTGAAAGGTGTGGAGTCTATGTCATCACTGTAGACAGAGCTTATCATGAGTACTACCTGGTGGATAAAATCTATGATCACATCAAAGTCAAGTTTCAAGGTATGTTGAATGCAAAGCTTATATGTTTAAAGGATTCAGAAATGGTCAGGATAGTAGTCAGAAGAATTATCAATCAAAGTCTGGGACTGGATCCAAATCTGGGCAACTGAGAAGAAGTGTTGAAAGCATCATGAAGACCTATGCTGAAGAACTTAACTTCTCATTCTGAAAAGTTAAGTTAGGGGGAGATTGTTGGGTCTGAATATGCTAAGGATGGATACTACTGCTAGTTGAGAGGTATTACTACTGCTTGTAATTTTAATACTGCTAGTAGAATTAATACTGCTTGCTTTCTTCTTCACTCTGAATTGGTTCAGTAACAATCTCCTTTTCACAGATTTCAACAGGTTCCATTGTAGGTATGGGAAAGATCACAGACTGAGGAATAATGTCTTGTACTTATACATCCCCTGATCCTCCACTTCCTGAACCTGCATGATCATCACTACTGAAACCCAAAGAGTTAGTTAGTGAATCAATGCCAAACAACCACTGAGGACCTGAACCAATAGGATTTGGTGTGTTCACATTGCATTTGACATTGTCACTTTCCTCAATTATTCTAGAAGAAGAGTTAAATACTCTGTAGGCCTTACTCTGAGATGAGTAACCAACAAGAAAACCATCATCTGCCTTGCTATCAAACTTTCCTAAGTGAGTTTTGGTATTGAGAATGGTACAAGGACACCCAAAAGGTTTGAAAAATCCAATAAATGGTTTTCTTTTATTTAAAAGCTCATATGGTGTCTTGTTTTTAGGCTTGACTACTAGAACTCTTTTTTGGACATAACAAGCAGTATTAACTGCTTCAGCCCAGAAAGTAATAGGAAGTTTTGAATCATCTAACAGAGATCTAGCAGCTTCAATTAGTGTCCTATTCCTTCTCTCAGCAACACCATTTTGTTGTGGAGTCCTAGGATCACTGTATTGCTTCTCAATTCCTTTTTCCTCACAAAAGGTGTTTAGGTCATAATTTTTAAATTCAGTACCATTGTCTGACCTAATGACTTTTACCTTTTGATTTGTTTGGTTTTCAATTCTTAGAATAAAGGATTTGATCAGTCCACTTGTCTCATCCTTAGTCCTAAGAAAATATACCCAGGTAAATCTAGAGTAATCATCAACAATAACTAAGCAGTATGATTTCTTACCTATACTCATAACATTTGTAGGACCAAACAGATCCATATGCAACAACTGAAGAAAATTAGAGATTGTGTTCAACTCTTTGGACTTATGAGAAGTTTTGTCTTGTTTGCCTTTAAGACAGGCAACACAATGATCATCACATGAAAAGACTTTTGAAGGCAAACCTCTTACAAGGTTGTTTTTGATAAGTTTATTCATTGTTTTGAAGTTCATGAGACACATCCTTCTGTGCCAAAGTGATGATTCATCCAAAGATACTTTTGAAACAAGACAGTTTAGGGATGAATCAGTTGAAACACTTTCCATATCCAAACAATAGACATTATCCTTTCTGGGAGTTCTTAGTAGTATCATCTTTTCATCAACTACCTTGAATCCAGGAGCAAGGATAATGCATTCTGTATTTGTGAACAATATATTATGCTTTTTGTCACAAACCTGTGATACACTTAACAGGTTGTACCTTAACTGCTCAACATAGAACACATCTTCAAAGGTCATTTTACCTTTTGTTACATCTCCCTTACCACTGATCTTACCTCCATCTGGAGTATTACCAAAGGCAACATGTTCTCCATCAATTTTCTTGAAATTGTTGAGGCAAGCCATGTTCATTGTCATGTGCCTAGAGCAACCACTATCAACATGCCAGATGCTCTTTCCTTTGAGCTGCAGGTTGCCCTGCACATAGAATAAAACAATTAGTATTGATTGGGAACCCAAGCCAAAGTGGTCTTGGGTCTCCCTTTCTCATCAAAGTATTTACATTCCTTTTTGATGAGATTTTTAAAATCAAAGCACTCCTTACTGGAGTACTTTGTCAAGATAATAGGCCTAGCAGCACAAACACTAGAAGCAGTACTATTTTTAGAAGTACTAACAGAGTTAGTAGCACTAACAGGGTTAGCAGTATTAACATTTGAAGAATGTTAGTTTTAGAAGTATTAATACTCTTAGCAGCACTAACATTGGTAAAAGTAGTATTGCTTCTAGCAGCACTATCATTGTCAGCAGAACTATTTGTGGTAGCAGTACTAACAGTTTTAGTGCTTTTGGGAATCCACATCTTGACACTTTCTTTCACAGTCTTTTTCTTCATGTGGCTTTTAGCTTTAACAGATTTTTTAGCCACATGGTTCCTTTCATCCTTCCTATAACCAAAGGGTTTTTTCATAGATCTTTGAAAATTCATCCTTTGGTTACTAGGATTAAAGTAACAGTGCTTGGCAAGATGATTCAATTTGCCACATATGAAACAAAGTTTTGGTCTGATGATACTACTCAGATCAACTCCTTGTTTCTATGCCCATTGATTATTCCAATTTCTTTGATTTCCCCTTCTTTTATCATGTTTTAGGGGTTCAGGCTTATTACATGCACACTGTTTGCAAGGAACAGGATTCACAACTGTGGTCTGCTTGTAATGGACCTTCTTAGACATTCCCTCAGTCTTCTCTACATCCTTAGATTTGACCCAGTACCTTCCACAATCCTCATTGGTGATAATATTATTCTCTGAAGGAATCTCACCACTCACAGTATTATCCTTACCCTTACTAGTTTCTTTCTTTGTCTTGTCCTCAACAACTACTTCATCTAAAGGATCTATCTTAGTGGATCCCTCAGGTAAGTCCTTCCTATCCTTGGTCTCCAGGAGATCTGATTTAGGAGGGATGTAGTTGTTGTTATATGGTGGTGGTGTGGTATTATATCCAATTCCTGGTCTAAGCTTATCATGAATTTGGACCTTTAGAATTGAATCCATGGCTTTAGAAGCATAGGAAAACTTTTCTACATCTAGCTTAACCTTGTCTAGTTCTCCTCTCAACTTTTCATTCTCCTCCTTGGACTTTGTCAGTTGGATTTCTAGATCATTCTTCTCCCACTTCCAGTAATTTGTATCATATGAGTGTTGAAGTTCATTGGCTTGGAAACTTTTAATTTGTTCCTCAAACCTCTCAACAATTCTCACATAGTCTTTTATATCTTTTTCTAACCTCTTAAGGTCATCACTCATATTATGGTTGTGATCCCTGTACCTTTTAACAGTGTCAATGCAAGTTTGAGAACAGATATTAGAAAGTACCTCAGTTGGGAGATCAGATACCTCTGCCATGAGAGCTTGATTTCGAATAGCCTCTTCTGCTTGATCACTCCAGTCAAACCCCATTCCTTGTTGAGAAACAAGGGCTTGAGCAGAGTTTCTGTTCTGGTTGAAGCTTCCAGTCTGAGCTTGTTGGTGGTTGTGGTGAGACACTCCACTTCTGCATTCCCTGGCAAAGTGTCCCTTTTGATGACACTTATAGCACTCCACCTTTGACTTGTCAAAGCCTGCTCCATCTTCTCTTCTTTGGGAGAAGTTGTTCCTCCCAGTCCTCTTGATGAACTTCTTCACCCTTATAGAAAGCATGGCCATCTGCCATTTAATATCCATCTCTTCAAGATCATCAGGATGAAGTTGTTCCAAGTCATCATTGATTAAAGAGGAGTTTCCATGGCTGAAAAGAGAGGCTTCAAAAACAGATTCAGTGCCTTTTTCTTGATTTACTCCATTAGCAGCATTAACTGATTCAGGGTTAGCAGTAGAATCAATTGATGCTGATAGGAGTGTAGCATTCTTCTTTGCCTCCACCTCAGATTCAAACACTCTCAGATCATTGTACAAATCATCCAGTTCCTTTTCTTCCAATTGATCATTCTGTCTGAATGAAACAGTATACATGGTCCATTAATCTGCAAGGGACCTTAAGAACTTTCTGTTTACATCATCTTGATCAATCTGTACTCCCATAGTAGCTAGTTCACCAATCAACTTGTTAAACCTGTCAAAAGTTTGAGTCATGGACTCATTCTTAGTTGACATAAAGTTTTCATACAGTTGCTTCAATATTGCCTTCTCATTTCTCTTGGTACTTTTGGTACCAGAGAATCTCTTCTCTAGAGCATTCCAAAGCATCTGTGCATCAGTGCAATTGCAGAATTGGTGTTGATACTCATTGGGAATAGCCAAGAGCAGTGTGCTCAAGGCTTTCATCTCTGTGTGCCTTGTTTTCCTTTCTGCATCCGTCTTTGGTGGGATTCTTTTTCCATCTGCACCAATCTTTTCTTCATCAGATGGGCCATTCTCAATGATGTCCCACATAGAGTAATCTGTGAGGAGAATGTATTGCTTGATCCTAATCTTCCAAATGTCAAACTCATTAGATCTGAGCATTGGAACCTTTGAGACAAGAGTACTGTTTCATTAAACTGTGTTTTCCATGATGACTGAAGGTTTCTGAGAATACTAGCTCTGATACTACTTGTCAGGATCTAATTCTTAACAAGAATAATGAACTCATAAACAATATTAAAGAAGTTGCGGAATAACACTTTAATATTTAATACTCAATGTAACAGTGAATCAGAAATCACAATCTTGTAAACTTTATTGAATGATTAAAGTTAAAGATTTCAAACAAACCCTCAATATTGATGAACATGCTCACCAATACGAATTCTACTTCTCTAGAACTAGGGTTCTAAACCTTGAGGTTAATTCTCTCTAAAAACAAAAACTCAGAATAATCTGCTAACTTGATATTCTAAACTATTCTCAACAGGTCTATATATATACTGAAAATAAAAGATAATTACAAAAAATAAAAGATCTTCAGTATATTCTTCTATCATTATCTTCAAACCTTCCATGATTATCTTCAGTCTTGATCTGCACGTATCTTGATTATCTCTTAAGCAGTATTAAGTTGTAGCAGCATTAACACTCTGAGCAGTACTAATTTTCACCAGCAGTAATAACTGTGCTCAGCAGTATTAACTTTGATCTGGCAGTACTAACTTCAGCAGTACTAACTACTAGCAGTAGTAATCAGTTGTACTAGCAACATTAACCATACTTAAGCAATTCTTTAATTCCCAACAAAAAGTTAGTACTACTAGTAGTTAGTACTGTTGAAGATTACTACTGCAAGCATGGTTAATACTGCTCAAGGATTAATACTGCTGAGGAAGTTAATGCTGCAAGATGATTAATACTGCTAAAAGAAGGTTAGTGTTGTTTCTAAAGATAAATAAGACTTGAAGATAAAGAAGAGTTGGAGATAAGGTTGAAGATAATTATGGTATTGATACTGAAGATCAATTTTACTTTGATAATTATCTTCTAATCAGCTATGTATATATAGTATAGAAGTCTTTGTTAGAATTAATTATTATTCATACGTTTTTTGTTTAGAGAGAATTAACCTCAAGAATAGTTTAGATCCTTTCTATAGAGAAGTATAGAACGTCTGTTTAGCCTGTTAAACAGATTGAGGTTTTTGTGTGTAATCATCAAGTTGAATTAATATAACTTGTGATTTGAGTTATATATATTGTTCCATTGATTTTCTGTTAAAGTGTTTTTTCGCAACTTCTTTAACATAAGTTTCTGAGTGTGTTATTTAAATTCTTGTTTGAGTTTCGATCCTGACACTACGAGACGTCATTCCATTGCTCACCACTGAAGAACTTCAAATCCAGCGTTTTGAAAAACGCCCAACTTCTGAAACCCTGCTCCAGTTCATCTGTATGCTAGGTTACAATACTGAAATCACCAGATTGAACAACTTTCGACGACAACATCTACCACCAATCTGGAACTTCATGTTCTCTGTACTAAACCGAACTCTCGCCTGCAAACTGGGAAGCATGGTTCAAGCGACACCCGAAATTTTGTCAATAATGTATGCCTTATTCTTCAATCGCAACTTGGACATGGCAGGCATCATTTTTGATTTAATTCTCACATCCGTAGAGAAGAAGAACAAATGCTTGACAAAGGACCCTAAACAAATGACCCAATCATCCAAGGTTCCTTCGATAACTTTCCCCAGATTTCTATCTCTGATCATCCATGTTGCCATCGAGAAACTTCATATAATAACCAACGCTGATCAACCAAAGACTCCATTATACATAATGCATAATTTCAAACCGACGATTCTCTCCGAAGGCTATCCAGAAGCACGGCGGCTCCCTCACCACATGCTGAATCAGGTAAATCCTCAATCTTTAGCCTTAGCTTCTTATCTCAGTGTTGCCCTGTTGGGAACTGAAGAATTCATCAAGTATGGTTAATGCTGCTAGTTCAGAGTTAATACTGCTAGAAGACTTAAAGGTTAGTAATGCTGAGTGTTACTACTGCTAGTACTATTAATACTGCTAGTCAAAGTTAGTGCTGCTTGAACAAAGTTAGTACTGCTTAGCTAGTTAGTACTGCTAGTGGTTAGTACTGCTTAGTAGTTAATGCTGCTAGAAGGAAGTTAATGCTGCTGAAGATTAATACTGCTTATATGATGAAGATTCGTATGAAAGGATATACATGGAAGCTTAGAGATATACATAGAAGATATACTGAAGATATTTTATTAATTGTAATTATCTTTGTATTCAGTATATATATATTGTATTGTTTAGAATAGTGTGATAACTTTTAACTTTAAGTTTTCATTCTTTTAGAGAAAAACAACCTCAAGGCATAGATCCTAATTCTAGAGAAGTAGAATTCGTATTGGTGAGCCTGTTCATCAATATTGAGGTTGAGTGAGTAATCTTGTAACTTCAAAGCATCAAATAAAAGCTTATAGTTTGTTATTCATATTTACTGTGTTGATTTACTGTTTCATTGAATATCAAAGTGTTATTCCGCAAACTTCTTTGATATTGTTTCTGAGAATTAATTCTTGTTGAGAATTCGATCCTGACAAGTGGTATCAGAGCTTGAATTTCTCAGAAACAACTATTCATCATGGAAAATCTTACAGAATCAAGCAGTACTTTGGTCTCAAAAGTTCCAATGCTTAGATCCAATGAATTTGACATGTGGAAGATCAGAATCAAGCAATATATTCTCCTCACAGATTACTCTATGTGGGACATCATTGAGAATGGCCCATCTGATGAAGGAAAGATTGGTGAAGATGGCAAAAGAACCCCTCCAAAGACAGATGCAGACAGGAAGACAAGGCAGACAGAGATGAAAGCCTTGAGCACACTGCTCTTGGCCATTCCAAATGAGTATCAACACCAATTCTGCAATTGCACTGATGCACAGATGCTCTGGAATGCTCTAGAGAAGAGATTCTCAGGTACCAAAAGTACCAAGAGAAATCAAAAGGCAATCTTAAAGCAACAGTATGAAAACTTCATCTCAACTAAGAATGAGTCCATGACACAAACTTTTGACAGGTTTAATAAACTAATTGGTGAACTAGCTACTATGGGAGTACAGATTGATCAAGATGATGTGAACAGAAAGTTCTTAAGGTCCCTTGGAGATGAATGGACCATGTACACTGTGTCATTCAGACAGAATGATCAGTTGGAAGAAAAAGAACTTGATGATCTGTACAATGATCTTAGAGTATTTGAAGCTGAGGTGGAGGCAAAGAAGAAGCCTTCTGGATATATTCATAATGCTGCACTCCTATCAGCATCAATTGATTCTACTGCTAACCCTGAATCAGTTAATGCTGCTAATGGAACAAATCAAGATAAAGGCACTGATTCTGTGTTTGAAGCCTTTCTTTCTAATCATGGAAATTCCTCTTTGATTAATGAGGACTTAGAACAACTCCATCCCGATGATCTGGAAGAGATGGATATTAAATGGCAGATGGCCATGCTCTCCATGAGGGTTAAGAAGTTTATAAAGAGGACTGGAAGAAACAACTTCTCCCAAAGAAGAGAAGATGGAGTGGGGTTTGATAAATCAAAGGTAGAATGCTACAAATGCCATCTGAAGGGACATTTTGCTAGAGAATGCAGAAGTGGAATGTCTCACAACAACAACCATCAACAAGCTCAATCTGGAAGCTTCAACAACAACAGAAACTCTGCTCAAGCCCTTGTTTCTCAACAAGGAATGGGGTTTGATTGGAGTGATCAAGCAGAAGAAACTATTCAGAATCAAGCTCTTATGGCTAAAGTATCTGATCTCCCATCTGAGGTAAGTTCTAATCTCTGCTCTAAAACTTGCATAGACACTGTTAAAAGGTACAGGGATCACAATCAGAAGATGAGTGATGACCTTAAGAGATTAGAAAAAGATATAAAAGACTATGTAAGGATTGTAGAGAGATTTGAAGATCAGATCAAAGGTTTTCAAGCCAATGAACTACAACACTCATATGACACAAATTATTGGCAGTGGGAGAAAAAGGATCTAGAACTTAAACTGACCAAATCTAAAGAGGAGAGTGAAAAACTGAAAGAGGAGCTAACCAAGGTTAAGCTTGATGTAGAAAAGTTTTCCAATGCTTCTAAAGCAATGGACTCTTTACTACAAAATCAGATTCATGATAAGCTGAGAAGAGGAATTGGGTACAATGCAACACCTCCACCATATAACAACAATTACATTCCTCCTACTTCAGACCTGTTAGACACCAAAGACAGAAAGGACTTGCCTGAGGGAGCCACTGAAATAGATCCCTTAGATGAGGTAGTTGTTGAGGATAAGACTGAGAAAGAGGTTGGTAAGAGTAAGGAGAACAAGGTGAGTGGTGAGATTCCTCTAGAGAATAACATTATCACCAATGATGATTGTGGAAGGGCTTGGATCAAATCCAAGGACATAGAGAAGACAGAGGGAAAGTCTGGTAAGGTCCATTACAAACAGACCACAGTTGTGAATCCAGGTCTTTGCAAACAGTGTGATTGCAATAAAGCCAAGAGCCTAAATTCTGGTTTAAAAAGAGGAAATCAAAGAAACTGGAATAATCAATGGGCTCAGAAACAAGGGGTTGATCTGAGTAAAATCAATAGACCAAAACCTTGTTTTATCTGTGGCAAATTGAATCATCTTGCAAAATTCTGTTATTTCAATCCTATGAAACAAAGGATGAATTTCCAAAGATCCATGCAAAAACCCTTTGGTTATAAGAAAATTGAAAAGAATCATGTGGCTAAGAAAACTGTTAAAACTAAAAGCCACTTGAAGAAAAAGTCTGTTAAAGAAAGTGTCAATATGTGGATTCCTAAAAGCACTAAAACTGTTAGTACTGCTACCACAAAAAGTGTGGCTGACAATGATAGTGCTGCTAGAAGTAATACTACTGCTAACAATGTTAATGCTGCTAACAAGGTTAGTACTGCTAAACCTGTTAGTACTGCTAACTCTGTTAGTACTTCTAAGGTTAGTACTGCTTCTAGTGTTGGTTCTGCTAAGCGAATAATATTGACAAAGTACTCTAATAAAGAGTGCTCTGAGTTTAAAAACCTCATTAAAAAGGAATGTAAATACTTTGATGAGAAAGGGAGACCCAAGACAACTTTTGCTTGGGTCCCCATGCATACTAATTGATTTATCTAATGTGCAGTGCAACCAACAGCTCAAGGGAAAGAGCATTTGGCATGTTGATAGTGGTTGCTCTAGGCACATGACAGGCAACATGTCATGCCTTCTGGATTTCAAACATATCAATGGAGGACATGTTGCATTTGGAGACAATCTTACTGGTGGTAAGATAAGTGGAAAAGGTAATGTCACCAAAGGTAAGATGACATTTGAGGATGTCTACTATGTTGATCAATTAAAGTACAACCTGTTAAGTGTATCACAGGTTTGTGACAAACAACATAGTATATTATTTACTAATACTTAGTGTATGATCCTTGCTCCAGGGTTCAAGGTAGTTGATGAAAGCATGATACTACTTAGAACTCCAAGGAAGGACAATGTTTACTGTCTTGATTTGGACAATGTTAATAGTGATTCATCTTTAAATTGTCTTGTTTCAAAAGCTTCTATAGATGAATCCTCCCTTTGGCACAGAAGGATGTGTCACATGAATTTCAAGACTATGAACAATCTTGTTAAAAATAACCTTGTAAGAGGGTTACCTTCAAAAGTCTTTTCATGTGATGATCATTGTGTTGCTTGTCTTAAAGGCAAACAACACAAAACTTCTCATAAGACCAAAGAGTTAAATTCTGTTTCTTCTTGTCTCCAGTTACTGCATATGGATCTGTTTGGTCCTACAAATGTGATGAGTATAGGCAAGAAATCTTACTGCTTAGTTATTGTTGATGATTACTCCAGATTTACTTGGGTATATTTTCTAAGGACTAAGGATGAAACAAGTGATCTTATCAAATCCTTTATTCTAAGAATTGAAAACCAAACTAATCAAAGAGTAAAAGTCATTAGATCAGATAATGGAACTGAGTTTAAAAATCATGATCTAAACACCTTTTGTGAAGAAAAAGGCATTGAGAGACAATATAGTGCTCCTAGGACTCCTCAACAGAATGGTGTTGCTGAAAGGAGAAATAGGACACTAATAGAGGCTGCTAGATCTCTGTTGGCTGATTCAAAATTACCAATTACCTTCTGGGCTGAAGCAGTTAATACTACTTGTTATGTCCAAAACAGAGTTCTAGTGGTCAAGCAAAAGAACAAGACCCCTTATGAGCTTGTAAATAAAAGAAAACCTTTTATTGGTTTCTTCAAACCTTTTGGGTGTCCTTGTACAATTCTAAATACCAAATCTCACTTAGGTAAGTTTGATAGCAAAGCAGATGATGGATTTCTTGTGGGATATTCATCTCAGAGTAAGGCCTACAGAATATTTAACTCTTCTTCTAGAATAATTGAAGAAAGTGACAATGTCAAATGCAATGAGAGCACACCAAATCCTGTTGGATCTGGACCTCAGTGGCTATTTGACATTGACTCACTAACTAACTCTTTTGGTTTCAGTAATGAGTATACAGGAACAGGTAGTGGAGAATCAGAGATCACACAAGTTCAAGAAAGTATATCTAAATCTGTGATTTTTCCCATACCCACAGTAAATGAAGACTGTGAAAAGGAATCATTTACTGAACCAAGTCAGAGTGAAGAAGACACTAGAGATGAGGAGACTCAAGAATCAGAAGTGGCATCTGAAAACACTTCAGTTGAGTTGCATGACTCAAATCTAGAGGCTGGACTGAATGAAGAACCTAGTCATAACACAAGAGTTCAAAAGAATCATCCTCCACAGCTGGTAATAGGAGATATCTCTTCTCCTATGATGACTAGGCAACAAAGCAGGCTTCAAGAAATGCACGATCAACAGCATACAGTCCTTTCTTGCTTTTTATCCCAGCTTGAGCCTAAAAAGGCACATGATGCTATGAAAGAATCTAGCTGGATAGAAGCAATGCAAGAAGAACTGTTACAGTTCAAGCTACAAGATGTATGGGATCTAGTAGACCTTCCTAAAGGTCACAGAGCAATTGGCACAAAGTGGATTTTCAGAAACAAGAGAGATGAAAGAGGTATTGTCATAAGGAACAAAGCAAGGCTGGTGGCTCAAGGCTATACTCAAGAAGAGGGTATAGATTATGAAGAAGTGTTTGCACCTGTGGCTAGGATAGAAGCAATCAGACTATTCCTAGCCTATGCTTCTTACATGAATTTCAAAGTCTATCAAATGGATGTAAAAAGTGCTTTTCTCTATGGATCAATTGAAGAAGAAGTATATGTCTGTCAACCACCAGGGTTTGAAAACCCAAGCTATCCAGACAGGGTATACAAATTAAAGAAAGCACTTTATGGACTACATCAAGCCCCAAGAGCATGGTATGACACTCTGTCATCCTATCTCTTGGAAAATGACTTTGAAAGAGGAGTCATTGATAAGACTCTATTTATCAAAAGAAAGAAGAAGGATATCTTGCTGGTCCAAATCTATGTTGATGACATTATTTTTGGATCTACAAGAAACAACATGTGCAAGGAGTTTGAGGATTTAATGCATCAAAGGTTCAAAATGAGTTCCATGGGGGAACTTACTTTCTTCCTTGGACTCCAAGTTCAACAGAAGTCAGATGGCATTTTCATATGTCAATCCAAGTATGTGCAGGATATTCTAACCAAGTTTGGTTTCTCAGAATCAAAACCTGCCAGCACACCTATGGAAACACACAAGCAGATCACAGCAGATCTTGAGGGGGAGGACATGGATGTGCATTATTATAGATCCATGATTGGCTCTCTCATGTATCTCACAGCATCAAGGCCATATATAATGTTTCCAGTCTGTGTATGTGCAAGATTTCAAGTTAGGCCAAAGCAATCTCACTTTCAAGCTGTTAAGAGGATATTCAGATATCTCAAAGGGCAACCCAGATTGGGACTTTGGTATCCTCATAACTCACCATTTGACCTAATAGCATACTCAGACAGTGATTTAGGTGGGGCAAACTTGGACAGAAAATCTACTTCTGGAGGATGTCAGTTTTTGGGTGCTAGACTAGTCTCATGGCAGTGCAAGAAACAAACCACAGTATCCACATCTACAACAGAGGCAGAGTACATAGCAGCTGCAAGTTGCTGTTCTCAAGTCTTATGGATTCAGAATCAAATGTTGGATTATGGGGTAACCTTTCTACACACTCCAATCTTTATTGACAACAGCAGTGCTATTAGCATTGTAAATAATCCAGTCAAGCACTCAAAGACAAAGCACATTGAAATCAGGTATCACTTTATAAGAGATTGTAATGAAAAGAAACTTATTCAAGTTGTCAAAGTTCACACTGATAATCAGTTTGCTGATCTATTCACTAAAGCTTTTGATGTGGGTAGATTCACTTTCTTGGTAACAAGTGTGGGAATGATAAACTCTGAATAATCTTCTTCTCAAAAAGTGGTTTTATACCTGTATACTTTTATTCTTGGTGTTACTAATCTTCTTTTTCAGGATATGCATAGCAGTACTCAGTGTTTAGCAAAGTTTAAAAGGAGTAAGTATAGTTAATACTGCTTTCAGTTAATACTGCTAGTGGTTAATACTGCTTTCAGTTAATACTGCTAGTGGTTAATACTGCTTTCAGTTAATACTGCTAGTGGTTAATACTGCTTTCAGTTAATACTGCTAGTGGTTAATACTGCTTTCAGTTAATACTGCTAGTGGTTAATACTGCTTTCAGTTAATACTGCTAGTGGTTAATACTTCTTTCAGTTAATACTGCTAGTAGTTAATACTGCTCTAGGTTAATACTGCTTATATTCCGAATACTATAAATACCCTTTGCCCGCCTAAAAGTTCATATCGACTCTTTGCATACTGTTCTCTTGCGCTCAAAACCTTTTCTCTCTCAAGTTCGAAGTTTTCAGGCACGTTTTCACTAAGATCAATGGCATCCATGACTTTCATCGACGAGCACAACGAGATTGCGATGCTACAAAAGCCAAAGCAAGCTTCAGGATTTCATCAGATTGTGGATTTCCTCAAGACAAGCCACATTGCTCATGCTCTCATTGTATCACCTACAATCTACATTGAGCATCAAAGGCAGTTCTGGGCCAATGCAACCATTGTTGTAGAAAATGGTGTGCAAATGATCAAGACAAGAATCTGTGATCAACCACTAACAGTTACTGAAGAGGTTATTCGCATCAGTCTACGTCTAGACGATGCCTCTGGTATAACTTCTATCCCAAATGATGAATTGTTTACAACTCTTACAAGAATGGGGTATGGAGGCCCATTGGGTGTTTTCAAATTTTCTAAAGCAAAATTCTCACCCCAATGGCGTTTCTTTGTCCATACTCTTATGCATTGTATATCCAAAAAGACTACTGGATGGAGTGAGTTCAGCAGCACTATTGCTTATGCTTTGGTATGCTTGGCCACTGCCAGAAAGTACAATTTTTCTAAAATGATTTTCAATGATCTTGTCTCAAACATGGGAAACAAAAAGAGCTTCTTTATGTATCCCAGGTTTGTTCAAGAAGTTATTACTAATCAATTGACGGATATACCTCAACCTGTTGGGGTATATGTACCTAAACCCCCCAAAGGCAAGGTTTTCTCAAATATGAGAAGATCTGCTGGGGACTCTGAAGGAGTTGACACCCCATTGTTCTCTACAATGATGGTGGTGTGCCAAACCAATGAAGGTATGGCAGCAGGGTCAAGGCCCCCATTAGACCAACCCACTGCTAGCCAAGCCCAACCTTCCCTCTCAAAATCAATTCCCCAGTCCCTTCTTGAAAAACCAACCTCTCCCATCACCCAAACCTACAAGAGAAAACAGGTAAAGAAGGCTCCTTCCCTTCTTGTACCACTACCCACTAAGCCTATAAGCCCTCTAAGGGAGAATTCTCCCCTAGAGAATATCCAAAGGGAAACCACAAGGGTGTCTCCCAACCCAAAGGAGGTGCTCTCTGAGGAGGAGGTAGAGCATATGGGTGATGAGGCTGCCACTACTCCTGCTAGCACAGAGGAGGAAAGTGGTAACATCAATAAGACCTCCCCCATGGCAACTTTGAATGAGCAATCATTTGAAGGACCCTGGTGCCAAGAAACCACAGGGGTGGATAGTGCTTCTGCTAGGCAGAAGACATCTACTAATAAAAGATCCAATGATCCTTCAATAGGGGGTAACACTCCTGGAGAAGGTGAGGACAGATATAACTATGATGAATTGATGGAGACCATGAAAAACATCAACCAGGATGTCATCAAGCAAGGAAAAGAAATAGAGGAGATGAAGCTGATTATTCTATCTCAACAAGTTCAGATCACCAAACTGAAGAAAATGGTGACAAGATTGTTACAGAAAAGGAGAAGGAAGCAGTTTGTGCTAAAGAGGAGGACAAGTGTTGAAGATGATTTCAACAAGGGGGAGAATTCAGAGGCTGAAGCAGAAAAAGAAAGTATTTCTGAGATGGGATTTGATGTTAAGGGGGAGAAAGCTGCAGAAACAGAAGCACAAGAAGTAGAAACAGATAATGTTCAAGCAGTAACAGGGCTATCTGTTGAAGAATTGGAAATAGCTGAAACCTTAGTAAAAGCAAAGAATGACACTCCTAAGGCTACTCAAAAGGCTAAGGGAGTGGTCATCAATGAAGGAGGCCTTGAAAACAAGACACAAGAAAGAAGTGAGGCAGGGTTGAAGGATACAAAGGGTAAAGCTAAGATGATTGAACCTGAACAACCTGCAAAGAAGAAAATTCAGATAGAACTGGATGAAGAAGTGGCAAAGCAGCTTCAGGCAGAAATGGAAAGGGAGGAACAACTTCAATCTGAGAAGGATAGAGAGCTTGCACTGAATATGGCCAGAAAACTAAATGAAGAGTATCAGAAGAGCATGAAAACAGCAGCTCAGGCCAAGCAAGTACAAGTAAAAAGAATGCCATTCAAAAAGCAGAAAAGACAACCCTCCAAGACCTTTTTGGCCAATCAGGAAAGAAGAAAGATGATAAACTTCCTGAAAGGTGCAATTGGTGTTAAGGGGGAGATGTTTACTCATATGGCATACTCTCAGGTTGAAGAGCTATACAGGAAGGAAATGACAAAGCTCCAAGGGGATTCCTCTCAAAGGGAAGAAGCAGAAAGAAGGATGAAAGAGAGACATGATCTCAACATCCAACAACCATTCCCTGAGAAAACCACACCTTCCAAAGAAGAAGCAGAAGAGAAGAAGGAAGAACCTGGAAATGTTGGTAGAGAAGCCAAGTCTGGAAAAAGAGTGAAAACAATTGCTCCAAAAAGGCAGTTGAAAAGGCCTAGGGTGGAAGAAACTGAAAAGGAAGCAGAACCTTCAGTCACATCCCCAACAGAGCCAGTACAGAGTCCAGAGCAGGTCACTAAGCAAACTGATGAAAGTATGGATCCGTACATGACAATAGTGGAACCTTTGAAAGCTGTTCCAATCTCTATGCAAGCTCCAGAGATCATCTTCTGGGATATTCTGAGAGACAATGGAAAGAATTTCTTCAGAATCAAGAGAGCTGATGGTTCATTTGAAGCTTATTCAACATGGGGGAAAGTCATCAGAAGTTGTTCAAGAGCTGATATGGAAGAACTATATAAAGTTGGGATGAAACTTTATGAACCTGTGTTGAAAGGTACTGAAGAGAATCTTCTCAAAGTGACATTGGAATACTTGTGCATGATGTTTGAGCCTGCAAGAGTGCACCATAGGATTAAAGATCATATGCATGAGTTCATATTCAAGAAGATTGACAAATGGATATTGTTTGAAAACTGTGGAGTATACATGATTACTATTGACAATTGTTATCATGAATACTACCTGGTGGACAAAATATATGAGCATAGCAAGGAGAAGTTAGAAGGGATGCTTAAAGCTACACTGGTTTGTACAAAGGATTCAGAAATGGCCAAGATTGTGGTGAGAAGAACTGTAAATCAAAGCTTGGGCCTAGATCCAAATTTGGGAAACTGAATGTGAGGTGTTGAAAGCATCTTCAAGAAGATCTGAAGAACTTGACTTCTTTTCCTAAAAGTCAAGTTAGGGGGAGATTGTTGGGAACTGAAGAATTCATCAAGTATGGTTAATGCTGCTAGTTCAGAGTTAATACTGCTAGAAGACTTAAAGGTTAGTAATGCTGAGTGTTACTACTGCTAGTACTATTAATACTGCTAGTCAAAGTTAGTGCTGCTTGAACAAAGTTAGTACTGCTTAGCTAGTTAGTACTGCTAGTGGTTAGTACTGCTTAGTAGTTAATGCTGCTAGAAGGAAGTTAATGCTGCTGAAGATTAATACTGCTTATATGATGAAGATTCGTATGAAAGGATATACATGGAAGCTTAGAGATATACATAGAAGATATACTGAAGATATTTTATTAATTGTAATTATCTTTGTATTCAGTATATATATATTGTATTGTTTAGAATAGTGTGATAACTTTTAACTTTAAGTTTTCATTCTTTTAGAGAAAAACAACCTCAAGGCATAGATCCTAATTCTAGAGAAGTAGAATTCGTATTGGTGAGCCTGTTCATCAATATTGAGGTTGACTGAGTAATCTTGTAACTTCAAAGCATCAAATAAAAGCTTATAGTTTGTTATTCATATTTACTGTGTTGATTTACTGTTTCATTGAATATCAAAGTGTTATTCCGCAAACTTCTTTGATATTGTTTCTGAGAATTAATTCTTGTTGAGAATTCGATCCTGACATGCCCAAAGACTAGAGCCAGTCCTGGGAACCCCAACACACTTAGGTCATGAGCCTCAAATGGAGAGTGAGAGAAACTCTACTTCAGAGGGATCTGAGGACCCTGAAGTTCAGAGTTCTCCAAAGAGTGAACCAGAGGGTACTCTTGTCAGAGAAACCGAAGTTCAGAGAGATGACAGTGCAACTGTAAGGGCTGTCAACGAGGGAGATATGGAAGAAACCTCATCTGCTAGTGAAGAGAATAGCTCTACTAGCTCTGAGGAAAGTGAGGGTGAATCTTCAGAGACTAGCTCTGAAGATTCTCAGAGAGAGAAGAGTAAGTCCTTTAGGGACTTGGAGAAACCTGAGAGTTCATCCCCCTCAACATAAAAAGATGCCCAAAGGCACATCTATTTTAGGACCCCTACCCCATCTCCCAGTGCAACCACACAATCTAACCTACCTGATCCAAAGGCAATGGTTATTGAATCAGAGGTGCACACCTCGAACCCAAACCAGCCATCCACTTCAGAGGTACCTTTTTCTACCTCTGCAGTTCACAAACCTGAGGAAACCCCGTTTCTGGATAAGTCCTCTTCACAGGACTTAGCCAATATAATCAGTACAACGCTGCCTCGGTGTACAAGATAAATTCCTACACACGATGATGCCTCTGTGGCTCATCTCTCACCTTTTAGGCTATCTCGTAGTAGCTGTCCAACTCAGGGACAATGGCTTGACCTACAAGCACAAGGATTGACTTGTCTGGATCGCAAGTTCAACTCCCACATTCACTTCCAGTCCTCTGATTCTTAGGAGGACTTGGTTGAGAAAAGAACGCTAAGAGATGATTCTCCAGAACATCAAGGATTGAGCGGAAGTCCTTCTAGAGCCAACATCAAAACAACTCTGAACGAAGGCTCCTCTGAACTCAAGGAAAAATTGGCTACATGTGTTGTAACCAATGTACCCCTCTCTGAACCTCTCACAAAATCTGAGTTCCAGAGATTCTGTGAGGACATCAGAGGCTCCATGAATGAGCTTAACTTTCAGCGGATTGACGGTCAGAAACTTCTGCTCTACTCTCTGAAAATACCAAACTCAGAGCAGAGGTTTCCACTCTGAAGACCCAACTTTTTGATTCCTCTCAGAGGGTTCAAGGGTTGGAACAGGAACTGGTTCAGCTCAGAACAATTTCTTCTCTGGAGGTAGCAGCTCTAAAAGCTCAGATTGCTTCCCTACAGACGCAATCCTCTTCCGTTGCGGACATAAAGAGCGATATCAAGGCGCTCAAGGACGAGGTGGTAGCCAACAGATCCCTTACACTCTCTACAGAGCAATTGGCTACTATCTCTGACCTCATCAAAACAATCATTCAAACCTCCTTACCCTCCACAGGCGCATCTTCAGAGCTTCCCACCCCACGAGTATACACTGCTGAGGAACTCGTCACCAAAAATGATATGGCCTCATTCAAGTCTGTCATTATGAGCCACATCCTGACATGCTCTTCAAAGATCTCTACCATCGCTCAGAAGCAGGTTAAAGCCACTCTGGAACTTCATCGCTATAATTCAGAGGACCAGGTCGTTGAAATCCGAAGTGCGGCTTCAGAAGCAATTGAATCTATTCAGAAGGCTGCTCTTGACCCCAAAGGAAAGGGCATCGTTGAACCAGAGTTCCCCAAATACAAACGCAAGTTTCCTGATGAGACTTGTAGCGGTGCAGCGAAGAGAGCCATATTTGAAGATTCAAAGGGCTCAGATGATGATGAAGCCTCTGAATCACAAAAGGGGGAGATAAGAGATACAACAGCACATACCTCTGCTCCACCAACAGCAACCGACAAAGGAGTTCAAGAGAAGGAACCAGAGAGGAACACAACCTCTGCTGATGATAATCAAAAAAATCAACACTCCGCTGTACCAGTGACATTTCTAGCACTATCTTCTTCGGGAGCTCCAATAATACCAATCGTAGATGCAACTACAGAAACGATTGGGGATCTGGAAGAAGAGAACGAACAGCTGATAGATTATTCTTCTTCAGAAGATGCATTCTCATCACCAGAAAGACCAACTCATGTGATGAGAGATGCTTACGAATCAGAGACTGAGGAAGAACAGAAGGCCGATTCTGAAAGAGCGAAAGAAGCTGCTGGAGATCAAATCGAAGTAATTGATGTCGACGAATACGTTTTCAAAAACGCTCAACCTCATCATACTTCAACAACAACAGAATTGAGAGACTCACTAGAGATAGATGGGTACATCTCTGAACCTAGACAAGAAGATCCACCACAGACAAAACAACCAGAGACCATGGTTGCTAATGAACAGGCTCCTTCAGAGAATCCTGTTCAGAAGGCAAGCATCGGTCTACCAGCCAAAGTATTTTCTCAACCTCCAACATTCCTTGCATCAAATCCCGAAACCTCCATAGAAGACCACTTCAGATACATCTTGATAGTCCAATAAACACTAAATCACTTAGAGAGAGAAGGTAGAGAGAGAGAGATTGAAAGCGCAAGAACAAAATTGTATCAAGTATGCGTGAATTCTTACAACAACCAAAGCCCAAAGGGACTTAAATACCCCAGGCTTATACAACACAGATAAGCATTCTAAACACAGTATAAGACCAAGCCAATAAATACAATGATTACTATAAAATCAGACTAAACAATCTCCCCCTTAGTAATCATTGGTGCTGTGGTCTTCAATATCCATCTTCTAAATCAGCTCGGGCCATCTAAGCGACTTATCGAATAAGCTTCTTTGACTAAAAAAAAATTCTTCTCAGCATTTTTCAATCTCGGTTGGTTTTGCTGCCTTGACAAGACTGGATCAGTATGTAATAATCTTGAAAGAACAATTGGTTCATCAGCTTGTGCTCTAAACGACACACCTCTTTTAAATGATCTTGAATGAACTGTGGTGGTCGGAGCAGAAACAGCAAAAGTATTGGTAGCTGAAAGAATATAGAATCTTGAGCAAATCTTGATCAGTAGATAAACATTTGAACTCTTTGTCTCTTTAACTTCTCCTTAACTTCTCCCCCTCATGACCTTGATGATCCGGATCAACTTGGTCATGCAAATGTTGGAGACGAGACAGCTTAAGATCTGCAAAATCAGAGTATAGGAGAAATAGGAGAGATTTGCGCTACACATTGGTGGCGCAAACTTAGGTTTGCGCTAGCAGAAGGAAGCGCAAAGTTAGTTTTGTGCTAGCTGAAGGATGCACAAAGCTAGTTTTGCGCTAGAAGCTGTTGGCGCAAATATGACTTGGAATCTGAAAAATTTCACCTGTTAAGCTCTTTGACTCCCCCTACACAAATGCACTAAATTTGACAATTCAAGTTAGCATTCACATAGAAAATCAGATACTCCCCCTCAAAAACAGATATGATCTTTCAGAAAAATCTCCTTATTCACTCCCCCTTGAATAATGCACAAACCCATTTAAAAACAGATATATGAGAACACAAGAATTGAAACATCAAAGTAGAAAGAAAAATATATTGAATATGTATTTTGAAACAACTAAATATATAAAATTTTAAACGCTAAACAAATTAAATTCTACTGAGTAAAATATCACAGATTTTTCCATCAAATGAAATCAAATATATGTTGTTGGATACAGATACAAGTTTTATTGCATATCAAGTTAAAATATGTTCAGTTTCAAAAACTTTTATCAATCTATTCAGTGTGCTAGCATGCGAACTTTGATTAGCTTCAAGAAAATACAATTCTAAAAATATAACAGAGAACTTTGCATGTACTCACACTAATCCATCACGAATTAAGACTTTCACAAAATTATAGGTTTATCGCAACTCAAACATATCACCAAGTATCATGACATATGTGCTCATTGGCATCTTTTAGCATTGTGCACATTGGCATCTTAACATGAGTGTGCTCTTTGGCATCTTTTAAGCTTGTGCACTTTGGCATATTTTTAATCAAAAAATTTGGTAAGTAAAGAACATGCCGTAAACGTAACTTTCTATCTGACCCTATTGCAAGATTTGGGTCAGCCGCTCCCAGACCAGTTGGCCTCAGGGGACTAGGTGTCAAACACCCCTTGGAACTTACTTTCCCAGATCAGAAAGGCTACATCGACACATCCTAAACCCATTCATACCAGTAGAACATGACTTTCGATCTGATTCTATAGAAGGATTTGGGTTCGATCACTCCCAGATCAATTGACCTTTGGGGACCAGATGACAAGCATCCCACGGAACTTACTTTCCCAAACCAGAAAGGTCACAGGTACAAACTTTTAAACTTAGAGATTTCTGTATTTTATATATATAATTTTCATCTCAATCACTCAATTTTACATCTAAGTGCTTAGCCCATATTTTCATTACGATCCATAATTCAGACTTTTTAGGATTTCCATGCATCGTAAACTATAAATATTCCGAATCACACAACTTTAAAGCAGTATCAAAAGTTTCAAACATGTTGCTGACTTTTCGATATTTGAAAGACTTGAAAGTTGAACATATAAAACTTTAATATTAACAAAGCAATTTGAAAATTTATCCTTGATACACATTTTATTCAAGAGAAAGAAAACCTGTAAAGCTTTTACTTTATATAATAAAATTTGTAAAGATTTAATCTTTTAAATTCAAATGCCGAGTTTGAAAATTTAAGACAAATGTAAAGAATTCGGCAAATTGATTTTCAGTTAAAACAAAATATAATTCAATAATACCATCTTCCACATAATGGATAAAGAATTTGTGACTCATTTGAAAAAATTTGGGTTGAACAAATTCAGGGTTAGAATAAAATTGCTCAGATTTTTTAAAACAATAGAGGAAACTGAAACAACATCATAATCAGAGATAAATGTAGCGGAATTAAGTAGATGTACTCACAGTTTCTCATTAGTCAAAAGCTAGAATCTTTAAAGAATGAGTCCTAAACTGACTTGTTTAGAAGTCGAAGTCTATTGAAGTACGGGTTCTAAGCTGATGTACTTAGAAGCCATATGTCTCTTACTCCCCCTTGACATTTGATGCCTGCAACTTAGGATCAATTTTGGATTTTGGAACCCACTTGTATTTGGGTCTATGAAAGTTAGTTGCAATTCTTGTGGGGAAATAATTGTTAGATTTAACATTGAAAGCACAAGAAATATCATCAGAATAATAAGCACAACCATCAGAAGAAGATAAAGCATAATCATCTGAACTAGAATCAAAGGAAGAATATGAGACATGTTTTGAAATTCGAATCATTTGCTTTATAGAATATTTTGAAATTTTATTACAAGTAGCAAATGAATCACTTTTATAATGTTTGTCTACATATCTATCCTCAGTAGAAGCAGGTTCATCAGATGTCCTCTTGATCCTCCATATCTGCTTTGTAGACTTGTTCAAAGTCCTATCTGAAATATTCGAATCAGAAGAATTAGAATTATCAGAAATGAATGACTCTTGTTTCTTTGACTTCTTTGACCTTCTTCTTTTACGCTTAGGTTTATAATAACCATCATTGAGCGTAAAGATTTATCAAGAATTTTGGATTTAATATTTAAATCAGAAGAAACAATTTCATCTAAACAACCAAACTGATCAGACAATAAACTTGAACTTGCCTTGGAGTCAGAAAAATGTTGAGAAAAGATTTTAGAATTGGAAATTTCCTTTTTGTTTTCTTTAAAAGAAGAAGAAAGGCTAGAAATAGGAAATGAATCTTGTTTTTGAGAAATTAATTTTTCTTCAAGACTTGATGCCATGAAAGAAAGGATAACATTAGATTCAATTTCTTTTTGAATATTTTGATCTTCCATCTTATCTTCAAGATCAATGATTTTGCCTTCTAAAATTAAATGAGGAGTATATCTCTTAAAATTATAAAAGATTGGAAAAATATTTTCCTTATCAAATTTATTGGCAAATAGATCAACAAAATCATCAGACACTGAAGACTTGACAGAAGATATTTCATTGAAACCTTTTCTGCCTTTCTTTGATTTTTCAGGAAAATATTTGGCATTTTCGCTCGTATTAACAAAAGAAATTTCCTTTTTCTTATTATTCAACCTTTTCTCATTTTCGATTTCTAACACTTGTTTTTCATTCATCCAATCAATTTTAAATTGAGGAGCATATTTAGCAAGTGCTAGATAATCGTATTTATATAAAGTAGGGGATTTTTCTATTGCATTGTTTAAACAATGTGGATTTTCAAAACCAAGTCCCCATTTTTCTTTTAAAGCTTCATCACTCCTTGGTTTATTCATGAAAATTGTTTGCTCAGATTGATTCCTTCGATATAACTTTTCTTCTAACTTATTTATTTTATCCGAAAAATCATCTTTTAATTTGGTCATTTCAGTCAAAGACTCAAGATAAGTCTTATTTGAAATTTCCAAATCATCCAATTTCTTTTGAAAGATTTCTTTAGTATGAACCAAAATAGATTTTTCATCTTTCAAAGAAATTTTCAATTTGTCAATCAAATCTGACTTTTCTGAATTTAAATTCTTTTCAGATATTAACTTCGAGCGAAGATCAGATAAAACAGTTATAATAATGGTCATCTGAGAAGAAATGAAGTTGTAATCAAACTCAGAAATTACCTCATCTTCATCAGTATCATCATCATCATCTGACTGATCATCTCCGATTAAGCATATATGAGCAGTCTCGATAGAGTCAGCTTCGTCATCGGAGTGATTAAGCCAGTACTTCTCTTCTACGAGCAAAGTTGTTTCATTCTCTCTTTTCTCGTAAAGTTCCATTTTCTTCCGATAGTATGCCGAATCTCGAACCTTCTTCACTCTACACTCCTTAGCAAAGTGACCCGGCTTACCACAGTTGTAACATTCAGTAGTTGTCTTTGGCTCGGGTACTTTGACTTTAGACCCAGAAGTGAAGCGAAGATTGTTGGAACCCGACCGAGGTTGGAACTTTTTCTGATAATGTTGTGAGAGAAGGATCATTGCTTTCTAAAGAGCCTCGCCATCATCATCAGTGGCTCCGTCATAAGCATTATCAGACAATGCTTGCTCAGCTAGATGACTTGTTAGAAGTGCAACTGGGTCCACTGATTTCTTGTTTTTCTTTTCGAGTTTGGCCTTCTTCTCAGTTATAATGCATTCATCTGTCAGCAAAATCTTGTACATCTCTTGGATTTGCATTGTAGAAATTCTGACATCATTCCTCAAGCGATGGCAAGATTTGTTCCATTCTGGTTGAAGTGCATTAAGGAATTTCATATTTGTTTCCAGCTTAGTCTTTTCCACTTTAATTTTCCTCAGATCATTTATAATGGCACAGAATCTGTCATAAACACTTTTTAGGTACTCCCCATCCTTGGCTTTGAATTCTTCAAAGTTGTTCATGTAGCGCGTATGCCGAAGTTGAGTAGCAACTGAAGACCCAAGCATAATCTTTTCCAATTGTGCCCACAACAGATTTGGATAATCCTTGCAATGATCAACCCGGTTGTAGACAGAGTTTGGTAAAGCTAGCATCAGGTTAGCTTTTAATTCTCGATCAGCTTTCATATGCGAAGCCTCTTCAGTTGTTATGGGAGTCTCTTTGTTAGGCTTTACGAAAGGTACTTCAGTGAGAGACTTCATCATATTATCTCCATTAACTTGACACTCGATGAAGTTCAGGAACCGATCTTGCCATTGAGTGAATTCGTTTTCATCAACTAAAATCGGAGGACGAGTTTTTGTGCCCAATGACATCATGAGGTCGCTTTTGTAGAACTGAGCTTGAAAGGCAAACTTTGCAGAATCCATATTGTCAGAAAAAGCTAAGTCTGGAACAGAGAAGTTGGTGCAAAGTTGAGAATTGCGCTAACAGTTACTGACGCAAACTGAAAGTTTGCGTGAGAGCCTGATGGCCCAAACGAAGATTCGTGTGAGTAGTATGTGGTGCAAACTATGATTTTTGTGAGAATTCAATGGCGCAAACGAAGGTTTGCGTGAGCAAAAGGTAACGCAAACTTAGATTTGCGTGAGGCGAAGATGACGCAAATAAAGCTTTGCGTGATATGTTGATGGCGAGAACCTCTCTTGCGTGAAACAAGAATGGCGATTACTTGACATTTCGCGATGTGTTGATGACGCAAAAGAATATTTGCGTGAGAAGTTGGAGATGCAAACAATGAATTGCGTGAGCAATTGTTGGTGAAAACTTGGTTTGCGTGATCAGATGGAGACGCAAACTAAGATTTGCGTGAGGCACTGAAGATGCAAATTTGACTTTGAGTTAGAACTTGAATCTTGAACTTCGTGCAAACTTGAAGAACTCGCGCAAAGATGATGAACTGGCGCAAGCTGAATGATGAACTAGCGCAAAGGTTGGATCTGGCGCAAACCGCTGAAAAACAAGAAAAATTACCAAATTCGATTACGGATTAGAAATTAAAAACAATTTCATCCACAGATATGTTAGAAAAACAGTTTCTAATACTTTTGTAACAAAGAATTTCGATCAAAAACCACAATTTCAAGAATTTGAAAATCAAACAGTACGCAAAAACGGTTTTCCAAGAACTCGAAAATCTTCAAAATTGAACATCAAAAACAAGTTTTCGTGCAAATTGATGTGAATCAAAAGTGTGTTACAATCAAAATCGAATTCAACAAACCAATTCACAAAGAAATTTGAACACAAACAAGTTCGAATTTGATGAAAAATCCAAAAACGAGATTTTCTTGAAAAATTCAAGAAAATCGATCAAATTTTCAGATTAAATCACAAATTCAGATACGAAAATCAGATTCTCTCAATTCACTCAGATTTAGATTGGCTCTTATACCAATTGATAGTCCAATAAACACTAAATCACTTAGAGAGAGAAAGTAGAGAAAGAGATTGAAAGCGCAAGAACAGAATTGTATCAAGTATGCGTGAATTCTTACAACAACCAAAGCCCAAAGGGACTTAAATACCCAAGGCTTATACAACACAGATAAGCATTCTAAACACAGTATAAGACCAAGCCTATAAATACAATGATTACTATAAAATCAGACTAAACACATCTACTGTGAGTTCAATTTGACAGACACTCTAGTCATTCCTCTAAATCCAAGGATCAGAGAGGACATGCCGGACTATGAGCAAAGATTCGTCAGAGATAAAACCAGACCAAGAGCACAGGTCCTCTTAGATGATCCAATCATCAAGATCAACAAAATCTCTGAGAAGACTTTTGCTTACAACAAGATAATCTATAGGCACTATGTAGTAAGTCGATCTGATCAGAAGATTTACGAGTTCAATGATAATGATCTCGTAAATCTAAATCCATATGATTTACCACATTTATATGCCTATTGCTCTGCCAGATATGATCATGGAGGAAGAGAAATCAGAATGGACATGGTTGAAGTCAGACGGGCAATGGAAGCCTATGTCAAACATAGAGTGAAACGTGACTTCCAGATTGCTCTAAACTTAGGGGAAGAAAAGCTGGAGGTAACTGAACCTGTGGAGTCGATCGATAAACTTGAGGAACAGAAGATTGGATCAATGATAGAAGAACCTCTGGGTTTCGTTTACAGAGTCAATCAAGTGAAGAAGATCTTTCTAGCCTCAGAAGTATCGAAGTACTCTGATGACACATTAAGAGGAATACAGAAGATGATCCATACGAAGAAAGAACGACACAGAACAGATCTACTAGCAAAAATGAACTTAGAGATAAACTCGATGATTAACTTCAGAGAGCTCATCATGAATTTTCACAAAATCTGTTCTAGTGATAGGTTCTAATTTATTTTTGAATATTATCTTTCTCTTTAATGAATTTCCAAACTTATTAGTAATGTTTAAGAGGATGATTTTCTCCTCTATGCTTTCTTGTTTAAGTTTTCTGTTCTCTGCAACTCTTGCATTTTCTATTTTCAACACTTAGGGGGAGATTGTTAGCTCCAGATCTTCATTTGTTTTAAAGTATTGAAAATATCTAAGTCCTACTTCAGAGGACTTCCAGAGACAAACTTCAGAGAACAAAGATTTCAGAGGACAAAGACTTTAGAGGGTATACCTGCCTCTGAAGTACACATCAGAGGAACACTTTCAGCAAAAGACATCAGAGATGGCTTCATCAGAGGCTCTGAAGACTACATCAGAGCTCTGAAGACATTCTCTCTGAAGAAGGCGCTGAAGACATTTTCCTGAAGTATCAGAACAGATAGCCAATCACTTAGTGATAAGATTTACTTTATAGAGTAGGTTACTGTTCAAGCATGTCTTGAGCTTACCTTTTAGGTAAGACACTGTTCAAGCATGCTTCTATTTGTCAGAATAGTACACTGTTTACTTTATGGTCCTAT
The DNA here is from genome assembly GCA_954870635.1 of Arctium minus. Classification (NCBI taxonomy): domain Eukaryota; kingdom Viridiplantae; phylum Streptophyta; class Magnoliopsida; order Asterales; family Asteraceae; genus Arctium; species Arctium minus. The sequence continues at coordinate 9,556,156 of OX941093.1, read as the reverse complement.
AAATAGGACCATCACTCCTTTGACAAAAGTGTGCTTTTTGATATCTTGTATTAGAAGAATCAACTGAATATATCTTGAGAAGATCTTGTTCTTACTGCTTATCTTATTATATGAACTGTGATATTTGAATATGCTTTTGATATTAAACTATATTGCTTCCGCTGTTATTACTCTTGTTGTTTATATCATTATTATCGTAAGATTAAATCTGGGTTCCAACAGAGGTTGAACGTGATAAACTGAATAATTTGAATTCAGCTCTTCTAAAACAGATTCAGGATTTTAAATCTAAATTGTCAAATTCTGATAAAACTCCTGATTGTGCAAAATATACTGATCATTCTATATCTGATTTTACAGGTATCATCAAGGCAAGAGAGAAAGAAATTAAAGAGAAAGAGAAAAAAATTAAGATGAAAGAGGATATGATTATGACTATTGAGAAAGAAATTAAACTGAAAGAGAGAAAGATAACAAATCTTCAAAGCAAGCTGAAATCAACTGAACAGATGATAGAATAACTTAAAGCTGAATCAGCTGATCTACATGTCAAGTTTAAAGCTTTTGAAGATAAAATATATGTGTTGGAAGCTAAGAATGTTGATTTGATGAAAAATCTCCAAGGAGATAAAGACAAAACAAATCTGGAGAAAGATTCAACTCAAAAGCTTTCTGACTTTTCTAAGAAAGTTATCCAAGAGAAAAAGGATCTTGAGCTAAGATGTTTGAAACTCTCTAAGCAAGTGTCAGAGTTTGAAAAGATTTTAATTACTGAAAGTGACACGTTTACTAAAGAGAGAAAAGTTCTTGAAGACAAAACGATTGAACTTCCCAAACAAATCTCAGTTCTGCAAGACTTACTTGAAAAAGAAAGAAAAACTTTTCAAGAGAATAAAAAGTCTTATGATGTTAAAAAGAAAAATGATGAAAAGAGAAATGTTGGGATTTTCAAGGAAATTTCTGAGAAAACCAAGAACTTGGAGAAAGATTTTGAGCAAGAACGTTTAAACTTTGAATCTGAAATATCTAAGCTCATATCCAAGATATTTGTTCTATCATCAGATGTTCAAAAAGAACAGATGGTAAAATCTGATTTGAAAAAGAAGTTTGACACACTTACTGTTGAAAGAAACATTTTATCCAAAAATATAAAACAACTTGAAGTTGTGAATGTTGAATTGTCTGAAAAGATTTCTGTAGATGTAATCACTCAATCACCTTATGACAATTCAACCGAATCAGTTTTTTCTTTTAAAACAGCTTCAAGTTCCATTCATGAAAATGTTTTCAAAAAGAACAGTGTCAAACCAAACATTGTCAAATCAAATCAGATTCGTCCATTTAATATGTTCTATGATAAGTATGTTGATAGCCCAGCGAGCTTCTATGTCAAATCTCCTGGAAAGCATTCAAAGAAAGGACAGATGCTCTGGAGAGTGAAGGTTTATCCTGATGAGAAGAAGAATGACAAAGCATCTACATCCACATCCAATGCCAAAAAGAACAAAGCTCATAAAGGTCAATCTTTTGGTAAACCTGATACAATTTACTCTGCTAATCATCTTATCAGGTTGGCTGAAAAGAAAATATGTTGTTCTTACTGTGGAGAAAATGACTTTGTAAGTAATAATTTTGTTGATTACTGGTATGGTTCAGATTATGTTACCCCCAAAAGAACTGCAACTAACACATCAGAACCCAAATACTAGTGGGTACCAAAAGTTAAATCTGTGTTGCAGGCACCCAAGGTTTAAGGGGGAGAAAGAACTAAGACTTCTGAGTAAATCAACTTAGAACTCGGATTTCAGAGTCAATGAGAATGGTTTTTGAATAACACAGTTCAAAACCTGCACCTAAATGTAAAGGATTTTGGTTTCTGATTACAACAGATCAGGACTCGTTCTTAAATGTTAAAGGACTTAGACTTCTAAAAACATCAGTTTAGGACTCGGTCTTCAATGTTTAAATACAAGGATATTTTACAAATATCCAGGGGGAGCTTAGCTGAATATAAATCATTTTATCATGATTTGAGGGGGAGCTAAATTGTTTGTAAGTATCTTCTGATCTAGATCTCTGATTGTTTGAAAGAAAAACAACCTTCAAGCATGAAAAACGCTTTCTTAAATGTTCAAACCACTTCTCTATTCTCAAAAGATTTCATGAATTTGGAAGTGTGACTTTAAATATTTTTCATTATGGAGCTTTAATGATTAACTGACAGTGTGTTTCCAAAGATCAATACTTGTGTATTATCTTGTCTATATACTGTCAAGTATTCATACACACCGGCTCAGTACTTCATATTGACTTTGTTATTACCATGTCTCATAAAGAAACAATTTTTCGATGGTAATACTTCCGTTTGTAATTCACTGTTGTTGAGCATCAATCATCATTTCAATCTTTGTTCATTCATTTCTAAATTGTTTATATTCGTTCATATAAACAAACTATCAAGTTCTTTGATACCCCAACCATTTCATGTTCAAATACATGATATTTGATCTGATTGATACTGATAATCCAAGATCGTTTTAAATCCTAGAGAGAGAAAGTAGAGAGAGTTGAGACGTGAAATCAGAATTGTATTCAATATGCGCTTCCAAAGTTACAAGGAACAAAGGCCACAAGGGACTTAAATACCCTTGGCCAATACAAGACATATAAGATCTAAAATCACAATATTAGAGCAAGTCTATAAATACAATGATTACTATAAAATCTAACTTAACAATCTCCCCCTTAGTAATCATTGGCGCTCCGGTCTTCCATGTAAGCTGTCATATCCATCTTTGAACTTTAATCAGACCTGCTAAGCGACTTAGCGAAGCTTCTTGACTAAAAAAAACTCTTCTCAGCATCTTTCAATTTATATTGTCTTTGGTGCCTTGACAAGACTGGACCTGTTTGAAATAAGCTTGAAAGAACAATCGATTCATCAGCTTGTGCTCTAAACGACACACCTCTTTCAAATGTACTCGAATAAGCTGTGGTGGTCAGAGCTGGAAAAGCAGAAGGACTAGTATGGCTGAGAAAAAATAGAATCTTGAGCGAATCTTGAGCAGCAGATAAACGTTTGAACTCTTTGTCTCTTTAACTTCTCCTTAACTTCACCCCCTCATGACCTTGATGATATGGATCAACTTGGTCATGCCTACTTTGGAGACGAGACATCTTTAGATCTGCAAAATACAGAATAAAAGAGAAAAGAGAAGGTTTACGCTACATGTTGGTGGCGCAAACTTAGTTTTGCGCTAGCTGAAGGAGACGCAAAGTTGAGTTTTGCGCTACCAACTGTTGGCGCAAATATGACTTGAAATCTGAAAATTTTCACCTGTTAAGCTCTTTGACTCCCCCTACACAATTGCACTAAATATGACAATTCAAGTTAGCATTCATATAGAAAATCAGATACTCCACCTCAAAATGAGATATGATCTTTCAGAATATTCTCCTTATTCACTCCCCCTCGAAAAATGCACAGACACATTGATACAAATATGAGAACACAAGGATCGAAACATCAATGTAGAAAGAAAAATATACTGAATATGTATTTTGAAACAACTAAATATATAAAATTTTAAACACTATACAAATTAAATTCTACTTAGTAAAATATCACAGATTAATCCATCAGTTGAAGTCAATTGTATGTTGTTGGATACAGATACAAGTTTCATTGCATATCAAGTTAAGACATGTTCAGTTTCAAAAACTTTCATCAATCTATTCAGTGTGCTAGCATGTGAACTTCGATTAGCTTCAAGAAAATGCAATTCTAAAAATATAATAGAGAACTTTGCCTTTACTCACACTAAGCTGTCAAGAATTAAGACTTTCACAAATTTATAGGTTTATCGCAACTCAAACATATCACCAAGTATCATGAGATGTGTGCTCATTGGCATCTTTTAGCATTGTGCACATTGGCATCTTCACATGAGTGTGCTCTTTGGAATCTTTTAAGCTTGTGCACATTGGCATCTTTTAATCAAGAAGTTTGGTAAGTAAAGAACATGCCATAAACGTAACTTTCTATCTGATCCTATTGCAGGATTTGGGTCAGCCGCTCCCAGACCAGTTGGCCTTAGGGGACTAGGTGTCAAGCACCCCTTGGAACTTACTCTCCCAGATCAGAAAGGCTACATCGACACATCCTAAACCCATTCATACCAGTAGAACATGACTTTCGATCTGATTCTATAGAAGGATTTGGGTTCGATCACTCCCAGACCAATTGACCTTAGGGGACCAGATGACAAGCATCCCACGGAACTTACTTTCCCAAACCATAAAGGTCACAGGTACAAACTTTTAAACTTAGAGATTTCTGTACTTTATATATATAATTTTTCATCTCAATCACTCAGTTTTACATTTAAGTGCTTAGCCCATATTTTCATTACAATCCATAATTCTGACTTTTTAGGATTTCTAAGCATTGTAAACTATAAATATTCCGAATCACATAACTTTAAAGCAGTATCAAAAGTTTCAAACATGTTGCTGACCTTTCGACTTTTGTAAGACTTGAAAGTTGAACATATAAAACTTCGATATAAACAAAGCAACTAGAAAGTTTATCCTAGACACACATTTTATTCAAAAGAAAGAAAAAAACTGTAAAACTTTTACTTTATAGAATAAAATTTGTAAAGATTTAAACTTTTAAATTCAACATGTCGAGTTTGAAAAAAACATTTTTCATTTAAGAGGCAAATTGATATTTAGTCGGAACAACATAAAATTCAATAATATCTTCTTCCACATAATGTATAATGAATAGGTGTCTCATATCAAAGTTTTGGATCTGGTCGAACTTGGTCAGATTCTTGAAAAAAATTGAGATAACTGGAACAACATCACAGTCAGAGATAAATGCAGCGGAATAAAGTAGATGCACTTACAGTTTCTCATTTGTCCAGAAGCTAAATGCATTGAAGGACGAGTCCTAAACTGATATGTTTAGAAATCGAGGTCCATTGAAGTATGGGTTCTAAGCTGATTTACTCAGAAGCCATCTTTCTCTTGCTCCCCCTTGACATTAGGTGCCTGCAACTCAAAATTAATCTCTGATTTTGGTACCCCACTTGTATTTGAGTCCATGTTTGTTAGTTGCAGTTCAAATGGGAGTAAATTTGTTAGATTTAACATAGAAAGCACGAGAAAAATAATCAGATGAATGAACAGAATCATCAGTAGAGGACGAAGCATAATCATCTGAACTTGAACCAGAGGAAGAATATGAGACATCTTTTGCAATTTGAATCATTTGCTTTATTGAATATTTGAAAATTTTATTACAAGTAGCAAATGAATCATTTCTACAAAGTTTGTCTACATTTCGGTCCTCATCAGTCGCATATTCATCAGATTTCAGCTTGATCCTCCATATCTGCCTTGTAGGGGCCCTCAAAGTTGTTAGAGCATAAATCTGTTGGATACAAGATCAAGAAGACTGAAGGTCAAAATTCAAGAAAGTCAAAGCTAAGAAAGTCAACTCTTAAGTTAAAGTCAAAGTCTTTTGTAATAAAAGTCAAATGTATTTGTATTTTGTATTTTAGTTTCCTTGTATTAGGAATTGGTATAAATAGATTTTTTTTTCAGTTTTGTTTAGTTAGTTAACAGAGTTAAGAAGTCAGATTGTAATATCAGAGAGAGAGAGTTCTAGAGAGAGAAAGTTGTAAATTGTGAATTGAAAGTGAAATCAAAACAGGTAATTGATTCTTGTTTATGTTTTTTGTTTTGATTAATTGATTAGAAACTAGAATCTGGAACACACAATTGGTATCAGAGCCGATCCAATAGTGAAATCAGATCAAGAAATAGAAAAAGTGTGGTTCGACACTGTGTTCTTGAGTTGAGAATCGAATTCTGAGTTTTAGTGCGAATTAGGTGTTGTAATTGATCAGGTTATGATGTTAATTGAATTAGATCGAGTTTGTATGGTTTAATTTCAGTATTGCACTGTATTAGATCTTAAATTTGTTGTAATTGATGTTTTTCTGTTCACGAGTTCTTGAGCACTGTAAATCGCACCAATATGTTACAATTTGAGTTTGTTTTTGTAATTCTTGTGTTGTAATCAGTTCTAATATTGTAATCGAGCATTCATACAAAGTTTCAAGTCAATTGGACAAGGTTTGGATCGAAATCTGTGAGGAAAGTGAAGTTTTTGATCGATATTCTGAAGAACACTCTAGATCCAAGAAACGCGCAAGTTCTTCGTAAGAACGCGCAAGTGGAAGATTTTGGTCAAAACGCGCAAGGCATTGTTAGCGAGTTCTAGAAACTCGTTGATCGAAGTCTGCGAGTTTTGGAAAAGTTGGAAAATTTTCTAAGGACCAGAACGCGCACGTAGTGGTTAGCGAGTTCTACAAACGCGCTAATCGAAGGGTACGAGTTTGAGCCGGAATAGTGATCTGCGAGTTTGGTCGATCTGCGAGTTTGGTCGATCTGCGAGTTTGGTTGATCTGCGAGTTTGGTCAAAACGCGCTAGTAGCGACTAGCGAGTTTCTCAAACGCGCACGTCTTTATCTGCGAGTTCACCAGTGAATAGTATCTTGCGAGTTTCAGCGACTTGCGAGTTTCATTGACTAGAGAGTTTCTCAGAACACCAAGTCTTTGCGTGCGAGTTTCACAAACGCGCAAGCTTAAGCCTGCGAGTTTCTCAGTAAACAGTTGTTTGCGAGTTTCAGCGTCTGCGAGTTTCATATTTTAATAGTGACTTGAGTTTCTATACTTAGAATATTTTCTGAGAATTTTTCAAAACAGTAATATGGCTTTTAATAGTGAAAAAAAAAATTCTAGGGGCACTGCCCCTTGACCCCACCCGCTAACCGGGTAGCGGGACCCCCGTGCTAAGTCTGCGGAGGGGGACAAAATTATGATAGTGATCAAAATTCCTGAATTTCTATTTCAAGATTTCTTGTATTTTTGTGATTTCATATTTTGGACTAACGATCAGTTCTAGTTTCTTATTGCATATTTTTCAAACAGGTTTTAATCAAGATGACTTCTAAAGATGCACTTTCCATTGGCACCGATGTCAAGCCTCCTGTTCTGTTCAAAGGAGAGTACGAGCAGTGGAAGGATAGATTTCTGGATTTTATAGACAGACATGCAAACGGGGAAAATATTCTGCAGTCAATTACAGACGGTCCTATGAAACCAATCATAGTTCAAGTACCTGATGATGATGATTCATCTGATAGTGGACATAGTGATGAGGAAAGAGAACAAAAGACAAAACCAGTTAAAGTGGATGTCTCACAGTATTCTGAAGAACAGAAAAGTCGTTACAAAGCAGACAAGCAAGCAAGATCTCTTCTACTTCAAAGCATTCCTAATGAGATTTACATCAAGATTGATAGCTACAAGGATGATGCTAAAAAGATGTGGGATCAATTACAAAAGATGATGATGGGATCCAAGGTAGGGAATCAGATGAAAGTGGCTAACTGCATCAATAGCTACAAGGAATTCAAAGCCAAAGAGAATGAGAGTTTGGAAGACACGTATGAAAGGTTTACTTTGCTTCTAAATGAACTGACGAAGAACAAAGTGACAAAGAAGCAGCTGGAAAACAATGTCAAATTCCTGAGTATCCTACGACCTGAGTGGAAGAAACATACACGTAGGATGAAGCAGATGAAAGACTTAAGTGAGATACCTCTTCACGAAGTCTATGAGACTTTACGTCAGAATGAAGAAGAGGTAGAGGAGAAAAGAGCTGAAAAGAAGAAGGCTGAAAAGGTTCCTGATCCGATTGCTTTGGTTGTTGGAGAGAAGAAGAAAGAAAAGAAAGAAAAGATAGAGAAGAAGAAGAAGAAGAAAGTACTGACAAGTTCTGAGTCGGATTCTGAGACAGATGGTGATAATGGAGAAAGTCTGAAACAAGCCATGATGTTGCTAACCCGTGCCTTTCAAAAGAAATTCTACAAAAAGTCGGGATCAAATTCTCAACGATATTCTTCATCAAGTTCTAAGAATCACGAGCACCGAGAAAGGGTGGAAGGAAGGAGATATGAAGAGAACAGATATGTTGAGAAGAAACCTGATGAAAGAAAGAAGTTCGTGAATGACTACACTGTTTCCGAAAATCCAGCAAGTGATCCAGTCTAATGCTACAACTGTGGCAAGATTGGTCATTTTGCAAAAGATTGTAGAAAGCCAAAAGTTCGTAATTCTCAGTACTATCAGAACAAGTTGCTATTGGCCAAACAGCAAGAAGCAGACATAGCTTTAATGGCTGAGGACGAACTTTGGCTGGATCATTCAGAAGGTGAAGAGGAAGAAAAGGAAGAAACTTCTCATGTCTGTCTCATGGGAAAAGAAGTCAAGTATGATGAATCAGATTACGAGACAGCTGATGAGGTATTAAATTTAACTCAAAAAGATTTCATTACCAAAATGGAAGCCATGGTGGTTGAGCTTCAAGATTTACAAAATAAATTGAAAAAGGAAAAAGAAAGAGTTGCTAAAAGGAACAATAAGATCTTTGATCTTAATACGTATGTTATTGGGAACAAAGATCTGATTGATTCTTTACGCAAATCTGCTTCTGATTCTAAATCTCAAGTAGATTGTTTTGAAAAGAAGATTTCTGAGTTTGAAATTAAAATTTCTAAGTATGAGTTTGAGAAAAGAGAATCTGCACTAACTGTTCATAAATTGCAGGTTGAGAACAAGCTTTTGAATAAGAAGGTAAATGGTCTGGAAGCCAAACTTTACGCTAGAGGCCAAACAGATCAAACAATCTTTCTTAATGCACCTAACGATGAGGCTGATGTTAAGGAAAAATGGGGCCTTGGTTTTGAAAACCCTCATTACCTTAAGAAAGCCATCAGAAAACAGCCAGCACTTTATAATTTTGATTTTCTTGCTTGTGCTGGGAAACATACTCATTTAAAACCCAAATTTGTTACCAAATTACCGGAAGAAGTTGAGGCCAAAGAAACTGAAAATAGAAAGAATGTGAAGAAAATGCAACTACCATTTAACTATGAAAAGTTAAATGATAGTTATCTTGCAGAAACACCAAAAGTTCTTTCAAACGATTATTTTGCTAGTTATTCTGTTTCTGAGATGAAGGCAAAACCTGCAATTGCAAAGGTTTATGTTCCTCCACTCATTCTTGAAAGCAAAATAGTTGACTTGGAAAGTGTTTTATCTGATGAAAAACTTTTGGTTGATATTCAACAAAGTGTATTTTCTACTATATTAAAGAACACGGTTTTTCAATCTACATTTACAAAGTGTTCTAAAGTTACTGAGGCATCTCAAACTTCGTCTGATAATTTTGATGACTTATTTGAGTCTGCAAATGACTTTCTTAATTCTGATGATGGGTGCATAGAAGAAATTGATATGTTTTACTTCAATGCTCCTCTTCCTGATCATTCTACTTGTCTTACAAATGAAAAGGTGTTACCAAGTGTTCTTAAAATTGCTAAATCATCAACTAAGGTTGGTGAATCGGTTTCTGAAACTGTTGATTATTATTCTCAAGGTAAGAAACATAAGAAACAGCGATTACATAAACAGAAACACACTGGTACACAAAAGAAAACTCAGTCTCAGAAATCTACTTTTCCTAATAGATCTAAATCTTTTGTTTCAGATATAAGTAAGAAAAGGTCGAAAGCTCGAACTGAATGGCGACCAAAAAGGAAGGATGATGAGATAGCTGAATCAGTTTCTGATAATTCTTGTACTAGATCAGTTAGTAGTGATAATGATGTAATTGATCAACTTGCTTCACATAAACAAAACCTTGTAACTTCTTACAAGCGATATTCAATAAAGCAATTGATTCAATTATCTCCTATTTCTACTACATCTTATCATTATCGGAGAAATGATTTTGCTTACTCTCATAATTCTTCTGATTGGTTCGGATCTTATCATGTTTATTCTTCAAGAACAAATATTTTTAAAGGTTTTCAAAAGAACAAAGGGTCCATTTTCAAGTGGATACCAAAATCTTGTGTTAATCTGTTAGGACCCGTTTTTAAATGGGTACCTAAAGTTATTGTTTCCTGATTTCTCTTGCAGACCCGGCATATGTGGTACTTGGACAGTGGATGTTCCAAGCATATGACTGGACAAAAAGCTTTATTGTCTAATTATACAGAGAAATTCAGTGGAAATGTCAGATTTGGAAACGATCAGCTTTCACCAATCTTAGGATATGGTGACATCATTCAAGACAACATAACGATAAGTAAGGTGAGTTATGTCGAAGGCTTGGGGCACAACTTATTTAGCATTGGTCAATTCTGCGATAAAGGGTTAGAGGTCAACTTCAAAGCTAAGAGATGTTCGGTTCGTACTGAAGATGGCACAGAACTCTTAGCTGGAAATCGTAAGACAAACCTCTATACCATCAACCTGTCCAAGGTTCAGATTGACAACCAAGTTTACTTAATGACAAAAGCTTCAATGCAACAAAGTTGGCTCTGGCACAGACGTTTATCACACCTGAACTTTCGTTATATCAACAAGCTGGTTAGTTGGAAATTGGTAAAAGGACTTTCTGAGCTGAAATACGAAAAAGAACACTTATGTGTTGCATGTGAGAAGGGTAAGATGAAGAGAGCTCTGCATAAACCGAAGCCTGAACCAAGCACTAGTTCTCCGTTAGAATTGTTACATATGGATTTGTGTGGTCTAATGAGAACTCAGAGTTTGGGTGGAAAGAAATACGTGTTGGTTATTATGGATGATTACTCAAGATACACATGGGTCAAATTTCTTCGATCAAAAGATGAGACGCCCAAAGTTCTCATTACTTTCTTAAAGACGACCCAGGTGAAAATGCAGCGACAAGTCAAGTTTCTTCGAACTGACAACGGCACAAAGTTCAAAAACAAGATAGCTGAAGAATATCTCGAATCGGTCGGGATATCACATCAGTATTCTGCTGCTCGTACGCCTGAACAAAATGGAGTAGTCGAAAGGCTAAATAGGACGCTAGTCGAGGCCGCTCGTACTATGCTCAGCCAATCCGATCTACCTCTATTTTTGTGGGCAGAAGCTGTGTCGACTGCATGTCATACTCAAAATCGATCCATGATACACCGCCGTTTTCAAAAGACTCCATATGAGCTGATCAACAACAGAACACCGACAATCAAGTATTTTCACGTATTTGGGTGTAAGTGTTTCGTGCTTAATGACAGGGAGAGTCTGAATAAATTCAGTGCTAAGGCAGACGAGGGTATCTTCATTGGTTATTCCTCAACATCGGCAGCATATCGTGTTTATCTGAAAAAGTCAAAGACAGTTGTCGAGAGCGTCAATGTAACATTTGATGAAGACATGGCTTCTGAACAACTCAGTTCAGAACCCGTTATCACTGGAGTATTAGCTTCTGGGCAGATCAGTTCAGAACCTATTTCTACAGCCAATAATTCGAATAACGCTTCTACTTCTATTTCACATTTATCTGATTTAGATTTGTTATTTGAATTCTTTTATGATGAGTTTCTAGGATCTAATTTGCCTAAATCTGTTGTGACTGACAGGTCTGAAGACACAAGCTGCAATCATCCAGCCACTTCAGAAGTTTTAACTGAACTTGTATCCCCCGTTCAGTTAGAAACTCACATTCCATCAACTACTCCTACAGTTGAAGATACACAAGTAACTGATGAGCCAGAAGTAACTGTTTCAGTTGGGTGTGATATATTGTCTACTCAACAGCCAGAGTCTGCTGTTCCAACTGATGCTTCTGCACCTGAAACTTCAACTGCAAACCCCCCTTCTATTATTCAAAGTGAAGAGCCTGATAGTAGATTTTTAGATGATGATCATGTTCAAACTTCATCTACTCCACTACCTCATGAGCATCGCTGGACCAAAGAGCATACATTACATCAAGTAATTGGAGATCTCAACAAGCCTGTACAAACTAGGTCAGCGACTCTTAATCAATGTATGCATGACTCATTCCTCAACAAGATAGAGACCACGCGAGTATCAGAGGCCTTAGCTGATTCGGATTCGGTATCTGCTATGCAAGAAGAATTAAATCAGTTTGAAGCCCTGAAAGTTTGGAGATTAGTTCCAAAATCGGAAGGTAAATCCGTGATTGGCACTAAATGGGTATTCAAAAACAAGAAGGATGAAGATGGTATCGTCATAAGGAACAAAGCTAGACTTGTTACCAAAGGTTACCGGAAAGAGGAAGGCATAGACTACGATGAGACGTATGCTCCAGTAGCGCGTATAGAAGCAATCCGCATGTTTCTAGCCTACGCAGCTCATAAGAATTTCACAGTCTATCAGATGGATGTGAAAACAGGCTTTCTGAATGGCATTCTTAAGGAGGAAGTATACGTGTCTCAACCAGAAGGGTTCGTCAATCCAGATAAGCCAGATCATGTCTACATCTTGGACAAAGCCCTGTATGGTTTAAAACAAGCCCCTCGAGCATGGTATGATGTTCTATCTAAATTCTTGGTCAAGTCCGGTTTTTCCAAAGGTAAGGTTGATACTACTTTGTTCATCAAAAAGGAAAAATCCGATATCATCCTTATTCAAATATATATTGATGATATAATATTTGGCTCTACAAATCCTAAATATTGCAAAAACTTTTCTAACCTCATGGTGTCACGTTTTCAAATGAGTATGATGGGAGAGATGAATTTCTTTCTCGGATTACAAGTTAAACAATTTTCAACGGGGATTTTCATTAATCAATCTAAGTACATTTTGGATATTCTTCGGAAGTTCAATATGGAAAATTGTAAACCAATTGGAACCCCGATGGCACCAGGTACTAAAATTAGCACTGATCTTTCGGGTAAAAGTGTTGATGTTAGAACTTATAGAGGTATGATAGGATCGTTAATGTATCTTACTTCAAGTAGGACAGATATTATGTTTTCAACATGCCTATGTTCTAGATATCAGGCTGCTCCTAAAGAATCCCATTTGGCTGCTGTCAAAAGGATTTTTAGGTATCTTAAGGGGACTGCAGATCTTGGTCTGTGGTATCCTAAGGATACTGGGTTTCAACTGACTGTCTATTCAGATGCAGATCATGCAGGTTGCATGTTGGACAGAAAAAGTACTTCAGGTCACATTCAATTTCTTGGAGACAAGCTCGTTAGTTGGGCATCAAAGAAACAATTATGCGTTTCCACGTCGACTGTTGAAGCAGAGTATGTAGCTGCTGCCAGTTGCTGCTCTCAAGTCCTGTGGATGCGAACACAGTTGCGAGACTATGGATTCAAGTATGATAAAATTCCAATATATTGTTACTCGAAGAGTGCAATCGCGATATCTGCTAATCCTGTCCAGCATACGAAAACCAAACACATTGATGTCAGGTATCATTTTATAAAAGATAATGTAGAAAAAGGAACAATTGAACTTTATTTTGTAAAAATAGATTATCAACTTGCAGATTTATTTACCAAACCCTTAGATGAAAAGAGATTTAATTTTCTTGTCTCTAAGCTTGGTATGTTAAATCTTAAGACATAATCGGTTGTTACCTAATAAAGTTATGTATTGTTATTTTTCATCCTTTTCTTTATCTTTATGTCTGAACGATATCTGCACTTTAATTGTTTGCTCATTATCTCAGGGGGAGTAAGAGAAGATTTTAGATGATCTACATTATTTTGAGGGGGAGCATAACTAATTTCTGCATTTTACTTAAATGACATAATTTTTGTAATGCATGATTTTAGGGGGAGCTTATATGTCATACCAAAAGGAGTAAGACTATGATTTCTGATTATTTCAAATCAGAACTCGTACTTTAATCGTTTTACTGATTTATGTCATTTACATTTGAATAAATTTTGTGAATAAATTTTTGACTAGACTTTGAGACTTATGCAGGATGAGAGAGGATGACACGATCATATCATTTTGACTTAAGCATGACTTCATGAGAATTAAGATTGAGCGAAAAGGTAAATTTCTTATCTTAATCTCAAATATATCTGAAAGAAGGACAACTTTCAGATATAGAAAACATGTTCTGAAATGTTCAAACCACTTCCCGATTCTTAAACAGATTTTATAATTTGGAAGTGTGATTTTAAATGTTTTTCATTTTTATTTTTGTGCTTAATTGATAAATAAACCGTGTGTTTCCAAAGATAAATACTTGTGTATTGCCTTTTCTATATACTTTCAAGTATTCACACACATTGGTTTAATTTTTGATCAAATTTTTCTTACCATGTCTCATATTGAAACAATTTTTCGATGGTAAGACACCCCACTTGTACTTTAAAGAATTTTGAGCGATATTTCATTTCGAAACGTCATTTCAAGAATGTTTATATTTTTGTTTCGTATAGACAATATTCATTATTCTTGACCTTAAGCTTTGATTGTTCTATCATTCATTTCTGATCATTTTCATACAATGTCAGATTTTCAAACAAGCCTTTTGAATTCATATTCGTTCATTTCATATACTTGTTTGAAAATACTTCAATGTCTAAAAATGCTCAAATCTTCATGATTATATTTTATGAGCATACATCCGTCTGACATTTGTATATGAGCTTTAACTGATAAAGTTAAACCATCTTGAGCAACACGTGCTTATTAGGATATTATGGGTTCTTTGTGCTAGGACTTAAATGAACTTTTATGGATTCACATTATCCAGTGTTTCCTACCCAAGAAGTTAATCTAATAGTGATTGAGTGTGAGGAGTCTAAAAGAAATGAGTGGGTGTGATGAGGTAAAATGGAAAAGAGAGTTTGGTTAGTAGTGAGCTTAATGATCAAAAGAAAGAGGGTGTGAGAACAGAGTAAAAGAATATTAAACTCTGCACCAACTACTTTCTGAGTCGGGCAGCCACATTACTAGCGTTTCACAACTCTTTGGTGAACGTTATTGAAACAGGCAACTAGCCCATGCCAACTCTTGTTAAAAACCCCACCAGCCACTCATTTTCTTCTTAACAAGAAAATCTTTTATATTTTCAAGGAGACGCAGCATATAATCTATCTGGTTTTCATTTGGAAAATCTGGATATTGAAAAAGAAGGAAGTCTGCCCCACCTTCGCACTTCAATCATGCACTTAGAGTCTTTGTTTATCTACTGTTGTCTCAGTGGTTTACACAATGTTGAGCCTTATAAAAGCAATCATTCGTGCTTAATTCTTTATACACATGCACAAACACACAAAGAATTTGTTTCTTTGTCATAACATTCATAGAAATTGCCTTTGTGGTGTTTCAATGATTAGATGGAAGCCCTGGGGGAGTGAACATCAAAAAGCTCCTTTATATTGTGTATTCGTTACACACAGTGACTTCGTGTTATTGACAGGCATTTTAACTGATTCATTTGTTGATTCAGGAGTTACATGTTCTTATTTTGTCTGGATTTGCAAAGATCTAGATGAATACTTGGTTATGGATCACAGAATCAGAGGCTCAGTTTGACAGATCAGAATGGTCAAAGACATTTCTTGGGAGAAAAGTTTTGATGATATAGATGCTCAAATCATCAAAAAGGGGGAGATGGTATCAAGAAATGATAAAGTTTTGAGAGATGTTCTTACAGAAATGTCCAAGTCAGAAAATTCGATTTGAAGATTTGAAGAAGATCAAAGAATTTCTGAAGATTTTAGGAAATTTTCTTTGAAGATTATTTGCTAAAGAAATTCGAGCTGATTCTGAAGATAATTTCTTTCCAAAGTCTGAAAGTATTATTGTGAAAGTTTTGGGGAGATTGTTAATCGTTTGAAGAAAGTTTTGGAAATAATACTGTCAAAGAAAAAGGGGAGATTGTACTGACAGAGCTTAAAGTGAAGACTGAATTGTTAGATCTTTAAACAGTGATCTTGAATCCAAAGGGGGAGATTGTTAGAGCATAAATCTGTTGGATACAAGATCAAGAAGACTGAAGGTCAAAATTCAAGAAAGTCAAAGCTAAGAAAGTCAACTCTTAAGTGAAAGTCAAAGTCTTTTGTAATAAAAGTCAAATGTATTTGTATTTTGTAATTTAGTTTCCTTGTATTAGGAATTGGTATAAATAGATTTTTTTTTTCAGTTTTGTTTAGTTAGTTAACAGAGTTAAGAAGTCAGATTGTAATATCAGAGAGAGATAGTTCTAGAGAGAGAAAGTTGTAAATTGTGAATTGAAAGTGAAATCAAAACAGGTAATTGCTTCTTGTTTATGTTTTTGTTTTGATTAATTGATTAGAAACTAGAATCTGGAACACACAAAAGTCCTATCTGAAATATTTGAATCACAAGAATTAGAATTATCATAAATGACTTTAACTTGCTTCTTTGACTTCTTTGACCTTCTTCTTTTACGCTTTGGTTTATAATAATCATCATTTAGCGTAAAAGATTCATCAAAAATTTTCGATTTAAGAATTGAGTCTGAAGAAACAATTTTACCTAAGAAGCCCAACTGATCAGACAATAAACCTGAACTTGCCTCAGAGTCAGAAAATTTTTTAGAAAAGATTTCAGATTTTAGAACTTCCTTTTTGTTTTCTTTAAAATCAGAAGAAAGACCCGAAACATAATCTTATTTTTGAGAAATTAATTTTTCTTCAAGACTTGACGTCATGAAAGAAAGAATTACATCTGATTCAATTTCTCTTTGAATATTTTGTTCTTCCATTTTATCTTCAAGATCAATGATTTTGCTTTCTAACACTAATGGAGGAATATATCTCTTGGAATCATAAGAAACTGGAGATATATTTTCTTTATCAGTGTTAGTGGCACAGATATCAAAATAATCATCAGACAATGAAGATTTAATGGGAGTTTCAACATTTAACCTGTTTCTGCCCTTCTTTGATTTTTCGGGAAAATATTTGGCATTTTCGCGCATGTAAACAAAAGGAATTTCCTTTTTCGAGTTGTTCAATCTTTTCTCATTTTCGATTTCTAAAACTTGCTTTTCACTAGTCCAATGAAATTTGAACTGAGGAGCATATCTTGCAAGAGTTAGATAATCGTATTCATATAAAGTAGGAACTTCTGTTTTAGCTTTGTCTAAAAAATGCGGATTTTCAAAGCCAAGTCCCCATTTTTCTTTGATAGACTCATAACTCCGTGGTCTATTCAAGTAAATAGTTTGTTCAGTTTGCTTCCGTAGATATAATTTTTCTTCCAACATATTTATTTTATCCGAAAAACTTTCTTTTTGTTTGGTCATTTCTGTCAAAAAATCAAGATAAGTCATATTTGATTTTTCTAAATCATCTAATTTCTTTTGAAAGATTTCTTTTGTATGAGTTAAAATAGATTTTTCATCTTTCAAAGAAATTTGTAATTTTTCAATCAAATTTGACTTTTCTGAATTTAATTGTTTTTCAGATAATAACTTTGAGCGAAGATCATGTAAAGCAGTTATAATGATATTCATCTGTGAGGATATAAATTTGAAATCGAATTCAGAAGGTACCTCAGATTCATCAGTTGAATCTTCATCATCATCATCACTCTGACCATCTCCTATGAAGCACATATGAGCAGTTTCCACATTGTCAGCTTCATCGTCGGAGTGATCTAACCAGAATTCTTCTTCAACCAGCAAAGCAGTTCCATTCTCTCTTTTCTCTGCTAGTTCCAGTTTCTTCCGATAATACGCAGAATCCCGAACTACCTTCACTCGACACTCCTTGGCAATGTGACCCGTCTTTCCACAGTTGAAGCACGCAGTAGCTTTCGTAGTCTCGGGCACTTTGGCAGGCTAATTCTTCTTAGACCCTGAAGTGAAGCGAAGATTGTTGGAACCCGAACGAGGTTGGAACTTCTTATTGTAGTGCTGAGAGAGAAGAATCATCGCTTTCTGAAGAGCTTCACCATCGTCATCAGTGGCCCCGTCATAATCATTTTCAAATAATGCTTGTTCAGCCAATTGACTCGTGAGAAGGGCAATCGGGTCCACTGTCTTTTTGTTCTTTTTGTCAAGTTTAGCCTTCTTGTCCTTGACTATGCTCTCATCTGTCATCAGAATCTCATAAAGTTCTTGGATTTGCATAGAAGATATCCGGACATCATTCCTCAAGCGATGACATGATTTGTTCCATTCCGGTTGAAGAGCATTGAGAAACTTCAGATTAGTTTCTAATTCAGTCTTTTCCACTTTTATCTTTCGCAGATCATTCAGCACAGTGCAAAACCTGTCAAAGATAACCTTCAGAGTCTCATCGTCCTTTGCCTTGAATTCCTCAAAATTATTCATGAAGCGTGTTTGGCGGATTTGTGTAGCAACTGCTGACCCAAGCATAATCTTTTCTAACTGAGTCCACATCATCTTCGGATCATGCTTGAAACAATCAATTCGATTGTAAATGGAGTTAGGCAATTCTAGCATCAGATTGGACTTTGATTCTTGATCGGTTTTTTCTCGTTTAACCTCTTCGACAGTCAAGGGAATATCATTCTTAGGTTTGACGAATGGTCCTTCAGTAAATGACTTCATCATATTCTCTCCGTTAGCTTGACGCTCGATGAAGTTAATGAACCGATCTTGCCATTGGGTGAACTCGTTTTCATTGATCAAAACAGGAGGACGAGTTTCTGTTCCCAACGACATAATAAGATCGTTCTTGTAAAACTGAGCTTGAAACGAGAACTTTGACATATCCATATCTTCAAAAAATCAGAGAAAAAATCCCAAGTCTTAAAACAGTAAGAGACTGGCGCAAACTAGATTTTGCGCGAACAGAAGATGGCGCAAAACTTGAACTTCGCGAGATGTTGTGGCGCAAAGAATATTTCGCGTGAGATGTTGATGGCGCAAAAGAGATTTGCGCTAGACGATGGTGGCGCAAACACTGTTTTGCGTGAGGAGTTGATAACGCAAAATTCACTTTGCGCGAGAAGAGTGTGACACAAACTTAACTTTGCATGAACAATTATTGGCGCAAATTTTCTTTGCGTGAAGCGTTGATGACGCAAATGAGTTTTGAGTGAGACGAAGGTAACGCAAAGTTGACTTTGTGCGATGCACTGATGGCGAAAACCTGAACTTTACTTGAGCAATAGGTGGTGCAAATGTAACTTACGCGAGACTGAGATGACGCAAACGTTCACTTTACGCGAGATATAGGTAGCGCAAACTTAATTTTGTGCGAAGAACCGAAGAACTAAACTCGAACTTTGCTCGAACAATAACTGGCGCAAACTTGAACTTGATGAAAAACTTAGACCCCTGAAAAACTTGGCGCAAAGTTTGATGAACTTGGCACAAACTTGAAGAAGAACTCGCGCAAAACTAGATGAATCTGAATGAACTGGCGCAAATTCCAGATGAACTCGCGCAAAACGCGGATCTGGCGCAAAACACAGACAATCAAGAAACTTCTAAAAAATCAATTACAAAATTGAAATTGATGAGATTTTTATGCACAGATTCGTTCGAAAACAATTTCTAAACACTTTGAATCAATTAATTCAATCAAAACTTCGCAAAATAAAAAAAATTGAAATGAACAGTACGCTTCAAGAACTTTTCCAGAAATTCGAAAAACCTCAAAATTGAAATTTAAATACAGATTTTCTTGCAAAATGATGTGAATAAAAAATATTTTACTAAGAAAACCAGATCCAGCGAACCAAACTACAAGAAAAATCGATCAGAAATCAGTCCGAATTTGATGAAAAATCAAAAAATGAGATTTTCTTGAAAAAATCAAGAAAATCGATCAAATTTTCTGATTCAAACACAAATTCAGAATCAGATTTCGTTTCTCTCAATCCTCTCAGATTCAGATTAGGCTCTGATACCAATTGATAATCCAAGATCATTCTAAATCCTAGAGAGAGAAAGTAGAGAGAGATAGTTGAGACGTGAAATCAGAATTGTATTCAATATGCGCTTCCAAAGTTACAAGGAACAAAGGCCACAAGGGACTTAAATACCCTTGGCCAATACAAGACATATAAGCTCTAAAATCATAGTATTAGACCAAGTCTATAAATACAATGATTACTATAAAATCTGACTTAACAGATACATTGTCAGATTCTCAAAACAATTTTCTTGATTTCATTTCATTCATTCAATTTCCTTGTTTTGAGAGATCTTCATTGTTCAAATGCTCAAATTTCATTCATATTTTTAATAAGCATACCTTTTGACAATGTTATCATATTTGTTCTTAACTATTCAAGATAAATTGTTAAGCAACCATATCTTTTAGGACAAATTACATGGGATTCATGTGTGAGCTTAAACATAACTTCCATGGATTCACGTTAACAAGTGTTTCCTACCCCGGAAGTAATCTTAGAGTGATTGAGGGGTGAGGGGTTCTTAAATCAAAGAGTGGGGGAGATAACTCATCCGGTTGAGTTTTTCTCATTGTGCTGAGCAGAAAAATGTAAAAGAGAGTTTGGTTAGAAGTGAGCTTTAATGTTTGAGAATCCACGATCTATGAATTCTTAGAGAGAGAAAATAGAGAGATAGAGACTTGGAAGCGCAAAGTATATTATCTCAATATTGTGCGTGTGAAACTTACAAGGAACAAAGACCAAAGGGACTTAAATACCCTTGGTCAGATACAACACTGATAAGACTCTAAACACAGTATTTGACCAAGCCCTATAAATACAATGATTACTATAAAATCAGACCTAACAATCTCCCCCTTAGTAATCATTGGCGCTTTGGTCTTCAAAAATTGTCTTCTATAACAGCACGGACCAACAAAGCGACTTTGTGAAGCTTTCTGACTTTTTAAGAAAAATTTCTTCTCAGCATTTTTCAGATAAAGTTGTCTTTACTGTTTTGAGCTCTAGACGATACACCTCTTTTGAATGATCTTGAATGAACTATGGTGTTCGGAGCAGAAACAGCAAAAGAATTAGTTGTAGCTGAGAGAATAGAATCATTGAGCGAATCTTGATCAGCAGATAAACATTTGATCTATTTGTCTCTTTAACTTCTCCTTGACTTCTCCCCCTCATGACCTTGATGATCTTGATCAACTTGGTCATGCAAATGTTGGAGACGAGACAGTTTAAGATCTGCAAAATCAAAGAAACAGAGAAAACAGAGGAGGTTTGCGCTTCATGATGGACGCGCAAACCAAGATTTGCGTTTCATGTTGGACGCGCAAACCAAAGTTTGCGATTCAAGAAGGAAACGCAAAGCAAGGTTTGCGTTTCACAAAGGAAGCGCAAAACGAAGTTTGCGGGTCATGCTGGAAGCGCAAATCTGACTTAGACAAGATTTACCTTTTTAAGCTCTTTGACTCCCCCTACACAAATGCACTAGATGTGACAATTCAAGTTAGCATTCATATAAAGAAAATCAGATACTCCCCCTCAAAAACAGATATAATCTTTGAAAAAAAAATATTCTCTTTGTTCACTCCCCCTTGAATAATGCATAAACCCATTAAAATATATTTATGAGAACACAATGATCAAATATTAATGAAGAAAGAAAAATATACTGAACGTAAATTTTGAAACAACTAAACATATAAAATTTTAAACACTAAACAAATAAAATTCTACTTAGTAAAATATTACAGATTTATCAATCATTTGAAATCAAACATATGTTGTTGGATACAAGAACAAGTTTTATTACATATCAAGTTAAAACATGTTCAGTTTCAAAAACTTCCATCAATCTATTCAGTGTGCTCACATGCGAATCTTCGATTAGCTTCAAGAAAATGCAATTCTAAAAATATTATAGAGAACTTTGCATGTACTGACACTAATACATCAAAAATTAAGATTTTCACAAATTTATAGATTTATCGCAACTCAAACATATCACCAAGTATCATGAGATGTGTGCTCATTGGCATCTTTTAGCATTGTGCACATTGGCATCTTAACATGAGTGTGCTCTTTGGCATCTTTTAAGCTTATGCACTTTGGCATCTTTTGATCAAAAAGTTTATTAAGTAAAGAACATGTTGTAAACGTAACTTTCTATCTGACCCTATTGCAGGATTTGGGTCAGCCGCTCCCAGACCAATTGGCCTTAGGGGACTAGGTGTCAAGCACCCCTTGGAACTTACTCTCCCATATCAGAAAGGCTACATCGACATATCCTAAACCCATTCATACCAGTAGAACATGACTTTCGATCTGGTTCTATTGAAGGATTTCTGTTCGATCACTCCCAGACCAAATGACCTTAGGGGACCAGATGACAAGCATCCCACAGAACTTACTTTCCCAAACCAGAAAGGTCACAGGTACAAACTTTTAAACTTAGAGATTTCTGATTTATAAGAATTTAATAATCATCTCAAACACAAGGTTTTACGTCTAAGTACTTAGCCCATATTTTCATTACAATCAAAAATTCCGACTTTTTAGGTTTTCTAAGCATTGTAAACTATAAATATTCCGAATCACACAACTTTAAAGCAGTATTAAAAGTTACAAACATGTTGCTGACTTTTCGACTTTTGTAAGACTTGAAAGTTGAACATATAAAACTTTAATATAAACAAAGAACTTGAAAATTTATCCTAGACACATATTTTATTCAAAAGAAAGAAAAAAATGTAAAACTTTAATTTATAGAATAAAATTTGTAAAGATTTAAACTTTTAAACTCAATATGCCGATGTTAAAAATTTTCCTTAAAGACAAAATGTAAAGAATTCGACAAATTGATATTTAGTTGGAACAAAATAAAATTCAACTATTTCATCTTTTACATTAAAGAAAATAAATTTGTGTCTCATATTAAAAGAAAATTTTGGGTAATACAAATTAATGAGATAGATAAACAAGCTCAGATTCTTGAAACATTGAGAAAAAAAACTGGAATACCATCATTATCAGAGATAAAATGCAGCGAAAATAAAATTGATGTACTCACAGTATCTCATATAGTCAGAAGCTTAAATCATTGAAGAACGAGTTCTAAACTGATTTGTTTAGAAGTCGTTGTCTATGAAGTACGGGTCCTGAGCTGAAGTACTCAGAAGCCAATATTCTCTTACTCCCCCTTGACATGTGATGCCTGCAACTTTAAATCAGATTGAGATTTGGGTACCCACTTGAATTTGGGCACGTGTTTGTTAGTTGCAGTTCGTATGGGGAAAGAATAAACAGAATTGACATTTAAAGCACGAGGAATATTATCAGAGAAATAATCACAACTATCAGAAGAGAAAGCATAATCATCAGAACTAGAATCTGAGGAAGAACATGAGACATGTTTTGAAATTCGAAACATTTGCTTTCTAGAATATTTTGAAATTTTATTACATTTAGCAAATGAATCACTGTAATAAAGTTTGTCTACACATTTATACTCATCAACAATAGATTCATCAGATGTCCGCCTCGCTCTCCAGATTTGCTTCTTTGACTTGCTCACAGTCCTATCTGAAAGAATAGAATCGGAAGAATTAGAACAGTCAGAAATAACTTTATCTTGTTTCTTCGACTTCTTTGACCGTCTTCTTTTACGCTTAGGTTTATAATATTGATCATTGAGCGTAAAAGAATCATCAAGAATTTTAGACTTAATATCTAAATCAGAAGAAATAAATTTATCCAAGCAACCAATCTGATCAACTAAAAAATCTGAATTAGCCTCGGAGTCTGAAGAATTTGGAGAAAATATTTTAAAATTTGAAACTTCCTTTTTATTTTCCTTAGAATCAGAAGATAGGCTAGAAATAGAATCTGATTTTTGAGAAAATAAATTTTCTTCAAGACTAGACGTCATGAAAGAAAGAATAATATCAGATTCAAATATCTTCAAAATATTTTGATCTTCTATCTGATCTTCAAGATCTATTATTTTTCCTTCTAATACTAATGGAGGAGTATATTTCTTCAAATCATAAATGATTGGAGAAATATTTCCTTTATCAGAATCAGGTGCATAAGGAGCAATAAAATCACCAGACATTGAAGATTTGATAGGAGATATATCATTTAAAACTCTTCTTCCTCTTCTTGATTTTTCAGGAAAATATTTTGCATTTTCACTTGTATAAACAAAAGGAATTTCATTTTTCTTGTTATTTGTCCTTTTCTCATGTTCGATTTCTAACACTTGCTTCTCATTCATCCAATCAATTTTAAATTGAGGAGCATAATGAGCAAGAGTCAGATAATCGTATTTATATAATGTTGGGGATTTTTCAATCGCATTGTTTAAACAATGAGGATTTTCAAAACCAAGACCCCATCTTTGTTTTAAAGCCTCTTCACTCCTCGGTTTGTTCATATAAATTGTTTGTTCAGATTGGTCTCTTCGATAAAGCTTTTCTTCTAACTTATTTATTTTAACTGAAAATTCATCTTTTAAATTAGTCATAGCTGTCAAAGATTCAAGATAAGTCTTATTTGAATTTTCCAAATCCTCCAGTTTCTTTTGAAAGATGTCTTTTATATTTTGTAAAATGGATTTTTCATCTTTCAAAGAAATTTTCAGTTTGTCAATCAAATCTGACTTTTCAGAATTTAGATTCTTTTCAGATAAAATCTTTGAACGCAAATCAGATAAAGCAGTTATCATGGTATCAAACTAATAGGTAAAGAATTTGTAATCAAAATCAGAATATACCTCATCCTCATCTGTTTCAGAGTCGTCTGACTAGTCATCTCCGATCAAGCACATCTGAGCGATCTCGACATTTGAAGCTTCATCATCGGAATAATCCAGCCAGAATTCTTCTTCGGCCAATAAAGCAGTTCCATTCTCTATTTTCTCAGCCAACTCCAATTTCCTTCTGTAATAAGCTGAGTCCTTAACCTTCTTTGCTCTACACTCCTTTGAGATGTGACCCGGCTTTCCATAGTTATAACAAGATGTAGTCTTCGGCTCGGGCACTTTGAATGTAGAGCCGGAAGTGAAGCGAGAAGAGTTGGAACCCGATCTAGGTTGGAACTTCTTCTGGTAATGCTGAGAGAGAAGGATCATAGATTTCTGTAAAGTCTCGCCATCATCTTCAGTTGATCCGGTGTAAGCATTTTCAGACAATGCTTGTTCAGATATTTGCTTCGTGAGAAGAGCAACCGGATCTACTGTTTTCTTCTTTTTATCCATCTTGGCCTTTTTATCTAACACCAAACTTTCATCAGTCATCAGAATCTCGTAAAGTTCTTGAATCTGCATTGTGGAGATTCTAACATCATTCTTTAATCTGTGGCATGATTTATTCCACTCAAACTGAAGAGCATTAAGGAATTTCAGATTCGTCTCAAGAGCAGTCTTTTCCACTTTAATCTTTCTGAGATCATTAATCACAGTGCAAAACCGGTCAAAAGTCACCTTCAGAGATTCATTGTCCTTTGCCTTAAATTCCTCAAAGTTATTCATGAAGCGTGTCTGGCGTATTTGAGTAGCAACTGATGACCCAAGCATGATCTTTTCTAACTGAGTCCACATCATGTTTGGATTATGCTTGAAACAATCAATTCTATTGTAGATTGAGTTAGGCAGTGCTAGCATCAAATTGGACTTTGCTTCTCTATCGGTTTTTTCACGTTTGATTTCATCATCAGTCAAAGGAATGTCATTTTTCGGTCTGATGAATGGTCCTTCAGTAAACGACTTCATCATATTTTCTCCATTTGTCTGACGCTCAATGAAATTTATGAACCTATCTTGCCACTGTGTAAACTCATCTTCATTGATTAAGACTGATGGACGAGTATCTGTTCCCAATTGCATCATCAGATCATTTGAGTAGAATCTTGCTTGAAAAGCAAACTTGGCAGAATCCATTGCTGATGTACCAGAAAATCAAAAATCAGATTGAATTAAAAAAATCGAAAAAAATATTAAAAATTGAAAATTTGAAAAACACTTGTTATGACACAAAGTTTAAAAAAAATAAAGATGACACACTAAAAAAAAAAATTCAGACTCTTTTTTTTTTAAGACAGGGAGACCCGCAAAGTGGAGCTTTGCGGGTGAAAACAGAAACGCAAACTGAGATTTGCGGTTGAGGAAGGATCCGCAGATTTTAGTTTTGTGGGTGAAGAGAGAGACGCAAACTGAGGTTTGCGGGTGTTGTGGGAAACGCAAACTGAGGTTTGCGTTTGCAATGGGAAACGCAAGATGACTTTGCGGGTCACAGAGGATACGCAAACTGATGTTTGCGTTTGTAGCTTGAAACGCACAATGAGCTTTGTGGGTTCAATGTGAACCGAAAACCTGAAACACAAGAACAAAGTTAGTAGAATATGCAAATCAGATTGAATTAAAAAAAAATCGAAAAAAATATTAAAAATTGAAAATTTGAAAAACACTTGTTATGACACAAAGTTTAAAAAAAATAAATATGACACACTAAAAAAAAATTTAGACTCTTTTTTTTTTTTTTTAAGACAGGGAGACCCGCAAAGTGGAGCTTTGCGGGTCAAGACAGAAACGCAAACTGAGATTTGCGGGTGAGGAAGGATCCGCAGACTTTAGTTTTGCGGGTGAAGAGAGAGACGCAAACTGAGGTTTGCGGGTGTTGTGGGAAACGCAAACTAAGGTTTGCGTTTGCAATGGGAAACGCAAGATGATTTTGCGGGTCACAGAGGATACGCAAACTGATGTTTGCGTCTATAGTTTGAAAAGCACAATGAGCTTTGCGGGTTCAATGTGAACCGAAAACCTGAAACACAAGAACAAAGTTAGTAGAA
This sequence comes from Arctium minus, assembly GCA_954870635.1. Classification (NCBI taxonomy): domain Eukaryota; kingdom Viridiplantae; phylum Streptophyta; class Magnoliopsida; order Asterales; family Asteraceae; genus Arctium; species Arctium minus. The sequence continues at coordinate 9,529,558 of OX941093.1, read as the reverse complement.
TATGCAAATCAGATTGAATTAAAAAAAATCGAAACAAATATTAAAAATTGAAAATTTCAAAAACACTTGTTATGACACAAAATTTAAAAAAAATAAAGATGACACACTAAAAAAAAATTCAGACTCTTTTTTTTTTTTTTAAGACAGGGAGACCCGCAAAGTGGAGCTTTGCGGGTGAAGACAGAAACGCAAACTGAGATTTGCGGGTGAGGAAGGATCCGCAGACTTTAGTTTTGCGGGTGAAGAGAGAGACACAAACTGAGGTTTGCGGGTGTTGTGGGAAACGCAAACTGAGGTTTGCGTTTGCAATGGGAAACGCAAGATGACTTTGCGGGTCACAGAGGATACGCAAACTGATGTTTGCGTCTGTAGCCTGAAACGCACAATGAGCTTTGCGGGTTCAATGTGAACCAAAACCTGAAACACAAGAACAAAGTTAGTAGAATATGCAAATCAGATTGAATTAAAAAAAATCGAAACAAATATTAAAAATTGAAAATTTGAAAAACACTTGTTATGACACAAAGTTTAAAAAAAATTAAAGATGACACACTAAAAAAAAATTTCAGACTCTTTTTTTTTTTTTAAGACAGGGAGACCCACAAAGTGGAGCTTTGCGGGTGAAAACAGAAACGCAAACTGAGATTTGCGGGTGAGGAAGGATCCGCAGACTTTAGTTTTGCGGGTGAAGAGAGAGACGCAAACTGAGGTTTGCGGGTGTTGTGGGAAACGCAAACTGAGGTTTGCCTTTGCAATGGGAAACGCAAGATGACTTTGCGGGTCACAGAGGATACGCAAACTGATGTTTGCGTCTGTAGCTTGAAACGCACAATGAGCTTTGCGGGTTCAATGTGAAACGAAAACCTGAAACACAAGAACAAAGTTAGTAGAATATGCAAATCAGATTGAATTAAAAAAAAATCGAAAAAAATATTAAAAATTGAAAATTTGAAAAACACTTGTTATGACACAAAGTTTAAAAAAAAATAAAGATGACACACTAAAAAAAAATTTAGACTCTTTTTTTTTTTTTTTAAGACAGGGAGACCCGCAAAGTGAAGCTTTGCGGGTCAAGACAGAAACGCAAACTGAGATTTGCGGGTGAGGAAGGATCCGCAGACTTTAGTTTTGCGGGTGAAGAGAGAGACGCAAACTGAGGTTTGCGGGTGTTGTGGGAAACGCAAACTAAGGTTTGCGTTTGCAATGGGAAACGCAAGATGACTTTGCGAGTCACAGAGGATACGCAAACTGATGTTTGCGTCTGTAGTTTGAAACGCACAATGAGCTTTGCGGGTTCAATGTGAACCGAAAACCTGAAACACAAGAACAAAGTTAGTAGAATATGCAAATCAGATTGAATTAAAAAAAATCGAAACAAATATTAAAAATTGAAAATTTCAAAAACACTTGTTATGACACAAAATTTAAAAAAAATAAAGATGACACACTAAAAAAAAATTCAGACTCTTTTTTTTTTTTTTTTAAGACAGGGAGACCCGCAAAGTGGAGCTTTGCGGGTGAAGACAGAAACGCAAACTGAGATTTGCGGGTGAGGAAGGATCCGCAGACTTTAGTTTTGCGGGTGAAGAGAGAGACACAAACTGAGGTGTGCGGGTGTTGTGGGAAACGCAAACTGAGGTTTGCGTTTGCAATGGGAAACGCAAGATGACTTTGCGGGTCACAGAGGATACGCAAACTGATGTTTGCGTCTGTAGCCTGAAACGCACAATGAGCTTTGCGGGTTCAATGTGAACCAAAACCTGAAACACAAGAACAAAGTTAGTAGAATATGCAAATCAGATTGAATTAAAAAAAATCGAAACAAATATTAAAAATTGAAAATTTGAAAAACACTTGTTATGACACAAAGTTTAAAAAAAATTAAAGATGACACAATAAAAAAAAATTTCAGACTCTTTTTTTTTTTTAAGACAAGGAGACCCACAAAGTGGAGCTTTGCGGGTGAAAACAGAAACGCAAACTGAGATTTGCGGTTGAGGAAGGATCCGCAGACTTTAGTTTTGCGGGTGAAGAGAGAGACACAAACTGAGGTTTGCGGGTGTTGTGGGAAACGCAAACTGAGGTTTGCGTTTGCAATGGGAAACGCAAGATGACTTTGCGGGTCACAGAGGATACGCAAACTGATGTTTGCGTTTGTAGCTTGAAACGCACAATGAGCTTTGCGGGTTCAATGTGAACCGAAAACCTGAAACACAAGAACAAAGTTAGTAGAATATGCAAATCAGATTGAATTAAAAAAAAATCGAAAAAAATATTAAAAATTGAAAATTTGAAAAACACTTGTTATGACACAAAGTTTAAAAAAAATAAATATGACACACTAAAAAAAAATTTAGACTCTTTTTTTTTTTTTTAAGACAGGGAGACCCGCAAAGTGGAGCTTTGCGGGTCAAGACAGAAACGCAAACTGAGATTTGCGGGTGATGAAGGATCCGCAGACTTTAGTTTTGCGGGTGAAGAGAGAGACGCAAACTGAGGTTTGCGGGTGTTGTGGGAAACGCAAACTAAGGTTTGCGTTTGCAATGGGAAACGCAAGATGATTTTGCGGGTCACAGAGGATACGCAAACTGATGTTTGCGTCTATAGTTTGAAACGCACAATGAGCTTTGCGGGTTCAATGTGAACCGAAAACCTGAAACACAAGAACAAAGTTAGTAGAATATGCAAATCAGATTGAATTAAAAAAAATCGAAACAAATATTAAAAATTGAAAATTTCAAAAACACTTGTTATGACACAAAATTTAAAAAAAATAAAGATGACACACTAAAAAAAAATTCAGACTCTTTTTTTTTTTTTTAAGACAGGGAGACCCGCAAAGTGGAGCTTTGCGGGTGAAGACAGAAACGCAAACTGAGATTTGCGGGTGAGGAAGGATCCGCAGACTTTAGTTTTGCGGGTGAAGAGAGAGACACAAACTGAGGTTTGCGGGTGTTGTGGGAAACGCAAACTGAGGTTTGCGTTTGCAATGGGAAACGCAAGATGACTTTGCGGGTCACAGAGGATACGCAAACTGATGTTTGCGTCTGTAGCCTGAAACGCACAATGAGCTTTGCGGGTTCAATGTGAACCAAAACCTGAAACACAAGAACAAAGTTAGTAGAATATGCAAATCAGATTGAATTAAAAAAAATCGAAAAAAATATTAAAAATTGAAAATTTGAAAAACACTTGTTATGACACAAAGTTTAAAAAAAAATAAAGATGACACACTAAAAAAAAATTTAGACTCTTTTTTTTTTTTTTAAGACAGGGAGACCCGCAAAGTGGAGCTTTGCGGGTCAAGACAGAAACGCAAACTGAGATTTGCGGGTGAGGAAGGATCCGCAGACTTTAGTTTTGCGGGTGAAGAGAGAGACGCAAACTGAGGTTTGCGGGTGTTGTGGGAAACGCAAACTAAGGTTTGCGTTTGCAATGGGAAACGCAAGATGACTTTGCGAGTCACAGAGGATACGCAAACTGATGTTTGCGTCTGTAGTTTGAAACGCACAATGAGCTTTGCGGGTTCAATGTGAACCGAAAACCTGAAACACAAGAACAAAGTTAGTAGAATATGCAAATCAGATTGAATTAAAAAAAATCGAAACAAATATTAAAAATTGAAAATTTCAAAAACACTTGTTATGACACAAAATTTAAAAAAAATAAAGATGACACACTAAAAAAAAATTCAGACTCTTTTTTTTTTTTTTTTAAGACAGGGAGACCCGCAAAGTGGAGCTTTGCGGGTGAAGACAGAAACGCAAACTGAGATTTGCGGGTGAGGAAGGATCCGCAGACTTTAGTTTTGCGGGTGAAGAGAGAGACACAAACTGAGGTTTGCGGGTGTTGTGGGAAATGCAAACTGAGGTTTGCGTTTGCAATGGGAAACGCAAGATGACTTTGCGGGTCACAGAGGATATCAGTTTGCGTCTGTAGCCTGAAACGCACAATGAGCTTTGCGGGTTCAATGTGAACCAAAACCTGAAACACAAGAACAAAGTTAGTAGAATATGCAAATCAGATTGAATTAAAAAAAATCGAAACAAATATTAAAAATTGAAAATTTGAAAAACACTTGTTATGACACAAAGTTTAAAAAAAAATTAAAGATGACACACTAAAAAAAAATTTCAGACTCTTTTTTTTTTTTTAAGACAGGGAGACCCACAAAGTGGAGCTTTGCGGGTGAAAACAGAAACGCAAACTGAGATTTGCGGGTGAGGAAGGATCCGCAGACTTTAGTTTTGCGGGTGAAGAGAGAGACGCAAACTGAGGTTTGCGGGTGTTGTGGGAAACGCAAACTGAGGTTTGCCTTTGCAATGGGAAACGCAAGATGACTTTGCGGGTCACAGAGGATACGCAAACTGATGTTTGCGTCTGTAGCTTGAAACGCACAATGAGCTTTGCGGGTTCAATGTGAAACGAAAACCTGAAACACAAGAACAAAGTTAGTAGAATATGCAAATCAGATTGAATTAAAAAAAAAATCGAAAAAAATATTAAAAATTGAAAATTTGAAAAACACTTGTTATGACACAAAGTTTAAAAAAAAATAAAGATGACACACTAAAAAAAAATTTAGACTCTTTTTTTTTTTTTAAGACAGGGAGACCCGCAAAGTGGAGCTTTGCGGGTCAAGACAGAAACGCAAACTGAGATTTGCGGGTGAGGAAGGATCCGCAGACTTTAGTTTTGCGGGTGAAGAGAGAGACGCAAACTGAGGTTTGCGGGTGTTGTGGGAAACGCAAACTAAGGTTTGCGTTTGCAATGGGAAACGCAAGATGACTTTGCGAGTCACAGAGGATACGCAAACTGATGTTTGCGTCTGTAGTTTGAAACGCACAATGAGCTTTGCGGGTTCAATGTGAACCGAAAACCTGAAACACAAGAACAAAGTTAGTAGAATATGCAAATCAGATTGAATTAAAAAAAATCGAAACAAATATTAAAAATTGAAAATTTCAAAAACACTTGTTATGACACAAAATTTAAAAAAAATAAAGATGACACACTAAAAAAAAATTCAGACTCTTTTTTTTTTTTTTTTAAGACAGGGAGACCCGCAAAGTGGAGCTTTGCGGGTGAAGACAGAAACGCAAACTGAGATTTGCGGGTGAGGAAGGATCCGCAGACTTTAGTTTTGCGGGTGAAGAGAGAGACACAAACTGAGGTTTGCGGGTGTTGTGGGAAATGCAAACTGAGGTTTGCGTTTGCAATGGGAAACGCAAGATGACTTTGCGGGTCACAGAGGATATCAGTTTGCGTCTGTAGCCTGAAACGCACAATGAGCTTTGCGGGTTCAATGTGAACCAAAACCTGAAACACAAGAACAAAGTTAGTAGAATATGCAAATCAGATTGAATTAAAAAAAATCGAAACAAATATTAAAAATTGAAAATTTGAAAAACACTTGTTATGACACAAAGTTTAAAAAAAAATTAAAGATGACACACTAAAAAAAAATTTCAGACTCTTTTTTTTTTTTAAGACAGGGAGACCCACAAAGTGGAGCTTTGCGGGTGAAAACAGAAACGCAAACTGAGATTTGCGGGTGAGGAAGGATCCGCAGACTTTAGTTTTGCGGGTGAAGAGAGAGACGCAAACTGAGGTTTGCGGGTGTTGTGGGAAACGCAAACTGAGGTTTGCCTTTGCAATGGGAAACGCAAGATGACTTTGCGGGTCACAGAGGATACGCAAACTGATGTTTGCGTCTGTAGCTTGAAACGCACAATGAGCTTTGCGGGTTCAATGTGAAACGAAAACCTGAAACACAAGAACAAAGTTAGTAGAATATGCAAATCAGATTGAATTAAAAAAAAATCGAAAAAAATATGAAAAATTGAAAATTTGAAAAACACTTGTTATGACACAAAGTTTAAAAAAAAATAAAGATGACACACTAAAAAAAAATTTAGACTCTTTTTTTTTTTTAAGACAGGGAGACCCGCAAAGTGGAGCTTTGCGGGTCAAGACAGAAACGCAAACTGAGATTTGCGGGTGAGGAAGGATCCGCAGACTTTAGTTTTGCGGGTGAAGAGAGAGACGCAAACTGAGGTTTGCGGGTGTTGTGGGAAACGCAAACTAAGGTTTGCGTTTGCAATGGGAAACGCAAGATGACTTTGCGAGTCACAGAGGATACGCAAACTGATGTTTGCGTCTGTAGTTTGAAACGCACAATGAGCTTTGCGGGTTCAATGTGAACCGAAAACCTGAAACACAAGAACAAAGTTAGTAGAATATGCAAATCAGATTGAATTAAAAAAAATCGAAACAAATATTAAAAATTGAAAATTTCAAAAACACTTGTTATGACACAAAATTTAAAAAAAATAAAGATGACACACTAAAAAAAAATTCAGACTCTTTTTTTTTTTTTTTAAGACAGGGAGACCCGCAAAGTGGAGCTTTGCGGGTGAAGACAGAAACGCAAACTGAGATTTGCGGGTGAGGAAGGATCCGCAGACTTTAGTTTTGCGGGTGAAGAGAGAGACGCAAACTGAGGTTTGCGTTTGCAATGGGAAATGCAAGATGACTTTGCTGGTCACAGAGGATACGCAAACTGATGTTTGCGTCTGTAGTTTGAAACGCACAATGAGCTTTGCGGGTTCAATGTAAACCGAAAACCTGAAACACAAGAACAAAGTTAGTAGAATATGCAAATCAGATTAAATTAAAAAAAATCGAAACAAATATTAAAAATTGAAAATTTCAAAAACACTTGTTATGACACAAAATTTAAAAAAAATAAAGATGACACATTAAAAAAAAATTCAGACTCTTTTTTTTTTTTTTAAGACAGGGAGACCCGCAAAGTGGAGCTTTGCGGGTGAAGACAGAAACGCAAACTGAGATTTGCGGGTGAGGAAGGATCCGCAGACTTAAGTTTTGCGGGTGAAGAGAGAGACGCAAACTGAGGTTTGCGGGTGTTGTGGGAAACGCAAACTGAGGTTTGCGTTTGCAATGAGAAACGCAAGATGACTTTGCGGGTCACAGAGGATACGCAAACTGATGTTTGCGTCTGTAGCCTGAAACGCACAATGAGCTTTGCGGGTTCAATGTGAACCGAAAACCTGAAACACAAGAACAAAGTTAGTAGAATATGCAAATCAGATTGAATTAAAAAAAATCGAAACAAATATTAAAAATTGAAAATTTGAAAAACACTTGTTATGACACAAAGTTTAAAAAAAATAAAGATGGCACACTAAAAAAAAATTCAGATTCTTTTTTTTTTTTTTTAAGACAGGGAGACCCGCAAAGTGGAGCTTTGCGGGTGAAGACAGAAACGCAAACTGAGATTTGCGGGTGAAGAAGGATCCACAGACTTTAGTTTTGCGTGTGAAGAGAGAGACGCAAACTGAGGTTTGTGGGTGTTGTGGGAAACGCAAACTGAGGTTTGCGTTTGCAATAGGAAACGCAAGATGACTTTACGGTTCACAGAGGATACGCAAACTGATGTTTGCGTCTGTAGCCTGAAACGCACAATGAGCTTTGCGGGTTCAATGTGAACCGAAAACCTGAAACACAAGAACAAAGTTAGTAGAATATGCAAATCAGATTGAATTAAAAAAAATCGAAACAAATATTAAAAATTGAAAATTTGAAAAACACTTGTTATGACACAAAGTTTAAAAAACATAAAGATGACACACTAAAAAAAAAATTCAGACTCTTTTTTTTTTTTTTTTTAAGACAGGGAGACCCGCAAAGTGGAGCTTTGTGGGTGAAGACAGAAACACAAACTGAGATTTGCGGGTGAGGAAGGATCCGCAGACTTAAGTTTTGCGGGTGAAGAGAGAGACGCAAACTGAGGTTTGCGGGTGTTGTGGGAAACGCAAACTGAGGTTTGCGTTTGCAATGAGAAACGCAAGATGACTTTGCGGGTCACAGAGGATACGCAAACTGATGTTTGCGTCTGTAGCCTGAAACGCACAATGAGCTTTGCGGGTTCAATGTGAACCGAAAACCTGAAACACAAGAACAAAGTTAGTAGAATATGCAAATCAGATTGAATTAAAAAAAATCGAAACAAATATTAAAAATTGAAAATTTGAAAAACACTTGTTATGACACAAAGTTTAAAAAAAATAAAGATGGCACACTAAAAAAAAATTCAGATTCTTTTTCTTTTTTTTTAAGACAGGGAGACCCGCAAAGTGGAGCTTTGCGGGTGAAGACAGAAACGCAAACTGAGATTTGCGGGTGAAGAAGGATCCACAGACTTTAGTTTTGCGTGTGAAGAGAGAGACGCAAACTGAGGTTTGCGGGTGTTGTGGGAAACGCAAACTGAGGTTTGCGTTTGCAATGGGAAACGCAAGATGACTTTGCGGGTCACAGAGGATACGCAAACTGATGTTTGCGTTTGTAGCTTGAAACGCACAATGAGCTTTGCGGGTTCAATGTGAACCGAAAACCTGAAACACAAGAACAAAGTTAGTAGAATATGCAAATCAACTAAGAACAAACGCAAAGTAACTTGAATGAAGCGCAAAGCAGTATGAATGGAACGCAAAGTTCATGAATGAAGCGTAAACATACAATTTGCGTAAAATCAACTACAACTTTGAAAATTAACCAAGAAAAACACACACTAACTTTCGAAAACACAATTCTAACAACTTTTAACTAACAAATTCGATTAAAAAACAACAAAAACTCAAAAACTTGAATGAAACAGTACGTTGAAAACAACTTTCAGAAAAACGCAAAATCTCAAAATCGAATATCTAAACTTGAATTTTATGCAAACCAATATGAATCAAGTATGATCGAATATTAAAAACGCATCTAAAGAAATCAAAATCAACCAAATTCGACCACAAACACTTCCAAATTTGATGAAAAATCAAGAAAACGAGATTTTCTTGAAAAAATTCAAGAAAATCGATCAAATTTTCGATTTCAATCACAAATTCAGATTAAGAAAAACAATCTCTCAATCCTCTCAAGATTCAGTTGGCTCTGATACCAATTGAGAATCCACGATCTATGAATCCTTAGAGGGAGAAAATAGAGAGATAGAGACTTGGAAGCGCAAAGTATATTATCTCAATATTGTGCGTGTGAAACTTACAAGAAACAAAGACCAAAGGGACTTAAATACCCTTGGTCAGATACAACACTGATAAGACTCTAAACACAGTATTTGACCAAGCCCTATAAATACAATGATTACTATAAAATCAGACCTAACAATGTTTAAAAGAAAGAGAGTGTGAGATCAGAGTTAAAAGAATATCAAAACTCTGCACCAACCACTTTCTGAGTCGGGCAGCCACATCTACTGATTGGTTCATATTCTTTGGTGACCATCATTGAAACAGACAGTGAGCCCATGCCAACTCTTGCATTAACCCCACCAACCACTCGTTTCTTTCCCGAAAAAGAAATGTTTCATTTTCTTGGGGACGCAACATATCTGCTATCTGGTCTTCACTCAGAATATTTAGATATTGAAAAAGAAGGAATTTTGCCCCACCTTCGCACCTCTTTCATGCACATTGAGTCCGTGTAATACTTGTTGCTGTCTCAACAATTTACACATTTTGAGCCTGAAAAAACTTAAGTAGCTTCAATCATTCTACACTTTCACGTACACACAAGGAATATGTTTTCTTGTCATAACCTTCATAGAAAATTCCTTTGTGGTTTTTCAATGATTGAATGGAAGCCCTGGAGGAGTGAACATCATAAAAGCTCATTTTCAATGTACATCCGTTGTACAAAGTGGCTCTGTGCTACTTACAGGCAATTTTAACTGTATCATTTGTTGATTCAGGGTTACAATGCTTAATTTTTCTGAATTTGAAAAGATTCAGATGAATACTCTCATGAAATTGACGGATACTCAGATCAAAGAGCGGAGATTGTTAGTTTTTCACAAAAGAGGGAGACTATTATTCAAAGACAGTGATGAAATTGAAGAAGTTTTGATGATCATGATGCTCACAATCATCAAAAAGGGGGAGATATTTTAAAGATTTCAATTTCAAAGATTAAAAGGAAGAGATTTTCAGAAGAAAAAGGAGAGATACTTTCTGGAATTTCAAATTCAAGATAGATGAAAGTCAATAACTTCTAAAGATTATGTTTCAAAGTCAAATCAAGATGATTCGAGAAAGTTTGTTTTTCCAAAGAGAGTCCAGCGATCAAAGAGATGAGATACCAAGCACTCAAAGATTCCTCAAAATACTCTTAAAGTTCAAGAAGTTTCAATTAGTTTCAAAGTTTTGTTCAAGACTAGATGAATGTTTAAAGACTTTGTGAAAGACTTTTCAAGATTCTTCAAAGCATCAGAGATTGAATATTACCAAAGCTTCATCGTTTAAAGATGTCAGAATCAAAGTTTGAAGAATCAAGCGTTGAAGACGATTGTCAAATTTTTTGTTAAATCTTGAATACAAAGGGGGAGATTGTTAGTGTATTTTATTGTATCCAAGATTTAATGAAGAAAAGTCAAAGTTATGTATAGTCAACTAAGTCAAGTCTTGATAGACAATGTGTTTATACTTTGAGAGTTTTGCTTGATATAGAGTTTGTAAGCTTGTAAGTGAAATATGTCTCATATAAATAGTGTTTAGTATTGTAAGAGTTGTAAGGTCTTAAGCATCATACGTGTAATTCTTGTAACATCAATGACATTGTGATTCTCTCTTTCTACTCGCTCTCTCTCTAGACTTTGATCTAAACTGTCATATCTTAGATTGAATTGTGCTTGGAAACTGGGATCTTACATTAACACACTTTTTCTCAGTAAACTGACTGATGGAGAATAAATTGTGTGCCCATCCTTCCACATACAGAACCTTTGAAATGGTTATCATGATGTTTTTTATCACACCATATCCTCTGGCGTAACCTTTCATATTGTTTTTGAAGTTGACTGAACCTGCATAATGTTCTACATAGTCGAACAGTAGGTGCTTATGTGCTGTCATGTGCCTTGATGCACCGGAATCTATGATTCACACATGACTAGCCTGCAAGAAACAGTCACTTCAACTTAGGTACCCATATATGAATATGGGTCCTTTCTTGTTAGTATCCTTAATTTTCTTCAAATTAGTTGACGGACCTTTGATTCGCAATTCAAATTTGGGTTCTTTCGATGAAACTTGTGCTTTAAGTTCAGACTTTGGAATCCACTTCCACACAAATTTCACGTCAACTAATTTGTTCATTTTCAAAACATTATCCTTCTTTTTTAAAGAATAAACTTCAGCTTTATGATTAACAGTGGACCGAGTAGAAGTTTTCTTTGACACAAACTGAGTAGGTTTTCTTTTCTTAGAAAACTTGGGGTTCAAAGAAAATGAACTATCATGACAATAAGAACATTGTAACTTAGTAGTAGCTTGTGTAAACAATTCAGTGCCAGAAAGAGTTTTTGATTTATTGAAACATTGTTGACAATTTGGAATACAAGCTTGAGCTACTCTATTACATGTTTTAGTATCACAAACTGTAAGTCTTAGTATTTCAAGCAAAACAATCAAGATTAACTATATTTGACAATTATGCACAAGATCTAGAGAGAGTGTAGAGAGAGAAAATCTTGAGTCGTATATCTCACTAAGTCATATGATTTACAAACTCTCACAATGCTTAGCTACTTCTAATTAGCTACAAACACTCACACTAAAGGCTATTTATACAAGAGATGACTTACAAGACTTGACTTAGTTTGACTTTACAGACTTTGACTTTTATACAATAAATCTTGGATACAACAATACACTAACAATATCCCCCTTTGTATTCAAGATTTAAAAAAAAAATGACATTATTCTTTAGCTCTTGATTTTTCAAACTTTAACTCTGACGGCTTTAAACTTTGAAGTTTTGACAATCTTCAAACATTCGGCTTTTGAAGAATCTTCAGTTAAACTTGAAAAGTATTTCACTTTGTCTTTGAAAAGTCATTTACTTTTGCATTGTAAAGTCATCAAGTCTTGAACAAAAATTTGAATCCTTGAACTTCTTTGAACATTGATAAATCTTTGATCTTTGAGGAATCTTTCAATGCTTGTATCTTCATTTCTGTGATCTCTGAGTTATCTTTGGAAAACAAACTTTCTTGAATCATCTTTGAAACATTGAAAGTCCAGATTATCTTCCCATTTTGATAATCTTTCATCAGGTTTTCAACTGACTTGAAATTCCAAAATATCTTCCCCTTTTAATTTTCTTCAGAATGTCTTTAAAACTTCACTTAAGCTTTCATTTGACTTGAAATTTCAGAATATCTCCCCATTTTGATGAGATGTATTTCTTGATCAAAACTTTTCAGATAAATCTTCCCATTTTGACAAACTTTCATCAATCTTGATTATATCAACTCCAAAGCTTCAACTGACGTTTATCTCCCCTTTTTTCTTCTGAAAATCTCTTCCTTTTTTATGAGGACATCTTTCAAACTTCACTCAATCTTTCATTTGACTTGAAATTTCAGAATATCTTCCCCCTTTTTGATGAATTGTGAGCAGCAAAATCATCAAAAACCTTTTCAAGTCATCACAGTCTTTGAAAATCTATCTCCCCTTTATCATAAACTTACATTCTTCGCCCTTTTTATCTGAGTATCCGTCAATTCATAAGATGTATATACCCGAATCTTTTCAAATTCAGATATAATAAACATGGTGACCCTGAATCAACAAATGATACAGTTAGTATGCTTGTAAGTAGCATGGAGCCACTTTGTACAATATATGTACATTGGAAAGGAGCTTTTGTGATGTTCACTCCCCCAGGGCTTCCATTCAATCATTGAAAAACCGCAAAGGAATTTCTATGAATGTTATGACAAGAAAACATATTCCTTGTGTGTACGTGAAAGTGTAGAATGATTGAAGTTTCTCAAGCTTTTTTAGGCTCAAAATGTGTAAACTGTTGAGACAGCAACAAGTTTTACACGGACATAATGTGCATGAAAGAGGTGCGAAGGTGGGGAAAATTTCCTTCTTTTTCAATATCTAAATCTTCCGAGTGAAGACTAGATATCACATATGTTGCGTCCCCAAAGAAAATGAAACATTTCTTTCTTAAGAAAGAAATGAGTGGTTGGTGGGGTAATTGCAAGAGTTGGCATGGGCTAGTGCCTGTTTCAATGATGGTCACCAAAGAATGTGAACCAATCAGTAGATGTGGCTGCCCGACTCAGAAAGTGGTTGGTGCAGAGTTCTAATATTCTTTTAACTCTATTCTCACACCCTCTTTCTTTTTAACATTTAAGCTCCCTTCTAACCAAACTCTCTTTTCCATTTTTCCGCTCCACACACTGAGAAAAACTCAATCGGATGAGGTATCTCCCCCACTCTTTGATTTAAGACCCCTCACCCCTCAATCACTCTAGGATAACTTTCTGGGTAGGAAACACTGGTTAACGTGAATCCATGGAAGTTCTGTTTAAGCTCTCACACTGATCTAATGTATTTTTATCCTAAAATGAAGTGTTGCTCAACAATTTAACTTTAACGGTTAATTACATGATAACATTGTCATATAAATGTATGCTCATCAAGAATATGAATGAAATTTGAGCATTTGAACTTTGAAGATCTCTCAAAACAAGGATATTGAATGAAAGAAATGAATTCGAAAGACTCGTTTGAGAATCTTGTAAATGTATTAGTTTAGATCAACTTGTTAACTTTGATGTTTGACTTTATCTTTTGTAAGCTCATGAGAGTTTATTCTTTGTGAGTGTTTTGTTTTCATATATAATGTTTCCTTAGTGTTGTGAGAGAAGGTGTGACCAAGCATTATGAGCGTTTTGTAAACTTGAGACTAAAAGATATATGATAGCTTACTTTCTCTCACTACTTTCTCTCTCTAAGATCTTGAGTGATTTCATTTAATTAATTGATATGGCTTGATTAGTGGACTTACAATTACAACGTGCTTGTACAAGTTAATGGTGAAAATGCTGATAATCTGAGTTGGGCACCAAGCTTAAAAAGAGAAAAAGAAAAACTTGCTGAAGAAAAGGATGTTTTGAAGAAGCAATTTTCAGAACTCTCGAAAAAGTTTGAAAAATCAGTGAGTGAGCACGATGCATATATTCAAAATTATGTTCATACATATAATTCAATTATTGCAGACCAGAACGAATTGATTGAGAATTTGAAAGAAGCAAATATGATGAAAAGTGATCCAACAAGTGCTGAAGCTTCAAAGAAAATAACTGAACTTGAACAAAAAGTTGTAGATTTTGAAGCCCGAGAAAATAAGACTTTGGAACTTGAAGAGAAACGGAAAGTTGTAGAGAGTGAAAACCTTGATCTGAAGAAAAGACTTGTTGTTTTTGAAAAAGAAAAGGTTGATTTTTCAAATGAAAGAAAGATTCTTGATCTTTCAAAGAAAGTTTTTGACGAAAGAAAGGTTTTTGACCTTCAAAATGCAAAACTTTCAAAACAGATTTCTGATTTTGAAAATGTTTTGATAATGGAGAGAGATAATTTTGCAAAAGAGCGAAAAAATTTTGAAACGGCAAAAAAAGTGCTTGAAAAAAAAATGTTGCGTTTTTAAAAAGATATCTGATAAACGCGACAATATAGAAAACGATTTTGAAAGTGAAAGAAAGTTTTTCGAAACTGAGATTCATAAGCTTTCAAAGAAATAATCTGGATTAGCAACAGAGATTTTGAAAGAACAGAAGGTAAAATCCGAGTTACAAAAACAATTTGATTTAATTTTCGAAGAAAGAAATATTTTATCCACAAAAGTCAAGAAACTTGAAGAAATAAATGTTAAAGTTGATTTATCTGAACAAGCCAGTCCCGATACTGTTGTTCAGTCTCCTTATTCTTCAAGTTCACCTTCTACATCTCTTCGAAGAAGTTTGTCAAATCAAATGAATTTTCAAAAGATCGGATTCGCCCTTCAAATCTTTTATATAATTCTCTTGTTGATAACACAGATAATCAAGTGTTTCGAAAAGTCAAAATGATTTGGAGAAAGAAATCAACTACAAAAGAAAGTGATGGAAACACGTCATACAAATCTTCTGTAGTTGATCCAAAGTCACCGACTCATGTCTATTCCCCAACTAAATTGATCAGTCTAAACCGATCAAATATCTGTTGCACTCATTGTGGAAATAGTGACTTTGTGGATTCCAGGTATGTCAATAGCTGGTATGGTACTTACAGCATCCCCAATCCTCAGTTTCATAGCTTCAAAGCTCAGGCAACTAACCATCAAGGATCCATCAAAGCATTGATACGAAAACCAAAATCTGTCTAATCTGTTTTGCAGGAATGTCATGTGGGATTTAATTCAGATTATTCACGTCACATGACTACAATCAAGGGTTATGCCATCTTTTGAGGGGGAGTACCAGGTTTTTCTTTAAACTTTCGTTTTCGACTTCTGAACACTTCAGTTCAGGACTCATTCTTAAATGTTTTTGACTTTTGATTATCTATAATCAGAAATTGTACTTCAATGCTCTATCTGGTAAGTTAAAGGAGTGTTAGGGCTCATAAAGTTTCTATGGTCAATCCAGAACCGGAAGGACCTACCCAAGAAACACATCCTTCATAGATATCAGTGAGGGGTCTAGCTTGATTGAGGAGTTTGGAACGAAAAGAATATGCTGAGGATGTGACAGGACTTAAAAGAATTATTGGTCCTTACCAAACCGAGTTAGTTATCCGAGTTACCATACAATCTATTCATTCTCATTCCTTGGAGATGGATATTGAAACAGACATGGACCCAGTGTCGATAACTCATGTCACCCCACCTAGCCATTCAAGTATCTCACAAAAGATACTTATTTCATATATGGATGGAGAGTTAGCACATAATCTATCTATTTCTCACTCGGAAGACTTAGATATTGAAAAATGAAGACATCAGCTCGGGTCTCCGAACTTCATTTTCATCTCACTGTGTCTATTGATTTCAAACCTGCATCCCAGGTTGAATCAATTTTTTGAGCCTAACAGATACATATTTATATTTCTTTCACACACGCACGAATCTTTGTGATTTCCCTTGCATATCTTCGTGATATCGCGGGAACAGTTTGAGAAGCATAAATGTTTAATTTTTACTTCAGTGATAACTGGAAGTCCTATCAAAGATACCCCCTTGTCAACTCTAAAAATAGGCCACACAATTATTTTAATTATTGTGATAACAGTTACTAATGTGTTTCTGTGTTAGTTGATTACCCTATCTTGGTTACTAAAAGTTTTATCTTATCTTTTGCTACTCATCCGGTTAGTCTTTGAACATACATGATGCTCAGGATTCTCCTAATCATCATGAGGGGGAGAATGTAATAACAACGACACAAGTTTCAAAGACAGATTATCATGTTGAAGGGGAGTTAGCAAAAGCAGAGGAGGAGCAACATATCCTATTTTTCTTCAATTTGAGGTTGAAAAGCCATGGATTTCAAGATTGCATTGGTTCTTTTATCCTTCATCAAGTGATGTTCGCTACAAGTTGCTACAAGTTGCTTCCACCTATGAGCTTATTGAAACAAGCTCTTAAGTTGAAAGTCAATTCAACTCGCGGTTCAAAGACATATTCTTTGTTTTTAAACTGAAGATGCAATGTGGAATGTCACGTAACTCACACATTATTTTTCTTGTGTGCTGATCCGATGTGTTGAGTTTCTACAGTTAAAAGTTGTTGAGTTTGTACATTCAGTCGAGACTATGGTACATTGAATCTGGTTACAAAGTTGAAATTATGAAGACCAAGAGCTTTATTCAAGGGGGAGCTTGGAATGACATGAAGACAAGCAACACCAAAGTGTTTCAGAGATTCAAGAGGGAGAGAAGATCAAGACATGAGGATTTCAAGAAGATAAATCCTTTATACAACTTTAGGGGGAGATTGTTAGGACTAAAAGTCCTAGTACGTGGAAAGTTATATAAAGCATTTATATAGTTTAATTGTTAATTATTAAACGCGTTGTAAAAGCCTTTTATTTAATATTGGGCCTTAGTTTGGTTTGTTGGGCCTTGGGCCTTTAGGGTTTTTAGGCCTGAGTATTTAATATTTGTTTTCGAAGCATTAGACGTATAGAAACTGTTTTGTGCGCCTAACTGTTTAGAGAGAGAGTTTGCTTTTCAATCCTATGTTTGTAACTCTCTCAATCATTCAATACAAAGTTTAATCGTTATATTCGTTGTTACTTGAGCAATCTGGGATTCACATAAAACTTGTATAAAATGCAATCTACGCAACTTTTTCGACTTCCGTCACTTCTAACACTTCATAATAACTTATTGAAAGGTGTTCCAACCTTTACATCACCATTTAGATCATCTGTTCAAGTTTTGGGTAGATTTTTCCCATTTAGGCACTCTAGTTACCTACCCGCTTTCCATTTAGGCAATGCACTTTGTATTTTGAACCCTCACACCATCTAATTATGTCATTTGTGAGGTGTTAGCACCAATCTTACCTCCTACATCTCATTCCAACTATGGGCTCTACTTATAGCTCCTTAGTACACTTGCCATTTTAGCAAAATCTCTTTTTCTACATAATAAATACATAAAGCATGCTTTAACATATAATACATATTTAGACTCACTAGGTAAGCATATTTAGAAGGGTGGATGTTACACGGACAGTGCTCGGCGCGGATCGCGGCGCGAGTCGATCCGCGCGGTCGACCGCGCCTAACTCCTGACTGTTACAATTCGATGCCTTTATCAATTAGGTTGGGAGGAGGTTGTTATATTATCACAGAGAACGAAAATACAGAGAAAAAAAGGGCGATTTTGGAGCTGAAGAGACGATTCACGAGAGAAGATAAGAGATTGAAGATTGGACCAAGCGGATTCACGTACGATGGGTATGGAAGATTAGAGAATTGCTTCTTCAGGGAGTTTTTATTGCTTTCACTTTGATACAATGATTTTTCTTCCAATCTGTAGTATTGCATTTTTGCTTGTGAAAAACCCCAACATGAGCTGATCACCTCATGTTGGGGGTTGGATGATTATTTGGTGATGTTTTTATTCAAACTTGTGATTGGGTTTTGTAACTTTTGTTAAATCTTATTCAATGAAGCATATGACGAATTTTTGATGTTATTTTATCAGTCTGATCAGCTGATTGAATATTTCTTGATTATCTTGCTCTTTGAGAAAAGTGTACGATGATTAGATGTGATTGTTGTATGCCTATGGTGTGATTTGGATAGAGATATACCAATTCCACCATAGATGATTTAATCCAATTTTTATAAGCAAATTAACTTGAATATTGAGATCGAAAGATGAAGTTTCATTGTTAATTGCTATTATTTTTATAGCTTGAGAAAGTATAACAGTTATCTTCGAGAATAATTTCATTGAATCTTACAATATAATGTGCAAACCCTTCACAGTTTAAAGTAGAATAAGATAAATATGATTCCAACCCCCAATTTCTTTTCAGCAGTTAATCAATCAAAGCCTCAAAGTTTTCCTTAAGTCTTCGTATTTTAGTTCTCGTGCAAAACTCTAAACAAACCGATTTTCGTTAGTCTAGTTAATAATTGATATAGTCATTGTTGTACTTAATACCAAGTTCCTACGGTTCGATACTCGTACTTACGTACGTATTACTTGATACGACATCATACACTTGCAGTCCGTTTAAGGAGGGTGTAAACCCGTTCTATCAATTACTCATTCATCTTCTAGAATGAACTCTATGAACGGGTCGTGTCAAAGAGAACTACCAATGCACCAGTATTTGTTCCATATCAAAGATTTCTGCAACTGATCATTTGGAGTATGTTAAGATGCAACAGAGATTCCAAGGAAATCTAGACACGAATATGCCCCAGAGTTCCCAATGGGATATTTGCATAAATAGAAGAAAGTTTTCAACTTTAGTATGCCAGTTCCTGAAGCTTTATTGTCATATGTTGATCCGGACTCTAAGTGTGTAAAAGATTATAGAGAGTCTATGGGAAAGCCAGAACCGATTGTTCCTGCCCAAGGCTCCATGCCTATGCGAGCGGAGTCGGTAAGGGTTCATGTTACCATGGGGGTACTTGAACGGGGAGTGCCGAGAGAAAATTCCGAGAGAGGATTGGAAGGGGTCGGACTTCTGGACCGGAGGCTGTGGGATCACAGGCTTTTGCTACACGTCAAGTTCATTCCACATCTCAACCTGAAACGACTATCATTCATCAATCGGGCCTTCAGGAAGAGAACGCCGAGGAAAGTCCAGAATCTGAAACTGAGTCGGATCATGCAACAAACAATGATAATGACAATGACAGTGTTCACACCGCTACTGCTGAAAGTGGTGAAGAAGAAAATGATGATGATGCTTCTGTTAATGCTGATGATGGTGATGATAATTCTGATGATGATGATGATGATCAAAATGATCAAGTAATTGGTATCAGAGCCTTCTTTGTTTCCTAAACAAAGTAAGATCGCATCTGCATACTCGGATAGATTTACATCTCATTAATTCTAACTTTCAATATCTTTGCATGTTCAAATAAACCTGGTTTATTAAAGAACATCATATGCTCAAGATTTGATAGTAAATCACTGTTCAATACAAAAAGCATCTGTTCTTCAAATCTTCATCTTTTTCTTCAAAAATGGCAACCTCTAGCATAAGTGCCATTTATACAGCTGGGTCTTTAACAAAACCTCCTACACTTTTAAGGGATGAATATCCCCAATGGAAGATAAGGATGGTAAATTTCTTAGAAGGAATGGACAAGGATCTCTTTAGATCAGTAAACGTTGGACCTCACATTCCAATGGTGTTGGTTCCAAGAGTTCCTGCAACAGCAGATACTGCTGAAATCCCTGCATATTATGAAAAGAAAACCACAAACTTCACTGATGAAGAAACTAATATGATGGATAATGACTCAAAAGTTGTTAGATTACTGATAATGGCCATTCCCAATGATATCTTTCAAGAACTTGATTCTTGTAAAACTGCAAAAGAGATATGGGATCAGTTGTTAAATCAACTTGAAGGAGGCCTACAAACCCAGAAAAATAGGAGAAATCTATGCATCAATGAATATCATGATTTTCATGCTCTACCAGAAGAAATATTACACCAAACTTACTCAAGATTCAATATTCTTATCAACAAATGCAGAAAGTTTGGAGTGATAAGAACAAAAGAGGAAAACAACGTTCCTTTCTTGAAAAGCTTAAATGAAGAATGGTCACAACTGTTCATGTCCATACAAGCCAATCAAGATCTTGAGTCATGGTCATTAACTGACATTTATGGCACTCTTGTTGCACATGAAAAGGAAGTTATGAAGCAAAAATCAAAACTGTCTTTAGGTGGACCCCTTGCACTTGTTTCAAAACAAATTTCGAAAGAAAACAACTGTGAAAAGTCACAAAAAGGTTTGGAAACAAAAAGAAGATCCAAAAAGGTCCTAATGGCAGAAGAAAATCATTCAGATTCAGATTCAGAAGATGATATTAATGCCTTCGCCAAATCTCTTACATTAATCACTTATCAATTTAACAAGTAATTTGGTAAGAAAGTATTTGAAGGAAGGAGAGAGAATGAAGAAAGAAGAAATCCTGAAAGAAGATTTCAACAAGATGGTGTTAGATTTCAACAAGAACCCAGATTCACTCCATATAGTGATCAAAAGGGTACAAACTTCAACAACAATGATACAACTCAACAATCAAGACCTCAACAATCATTTCAACCAAGGTATCCACAGCCACAGAGATACTTCAAACCTCAAGAACAGAAGCCAGAGACAAGTACTGTCTCTCTTCCAACAAATCAAAATGATGGAAGATGTTTCAGATGCGGAAAACTAGGCCATTTCTCTGCAAACTGCAGAGGAAAACTTGTCAAAGATCAAGATTACTACAAGAACAAATACAAGTACAACGTAAAAGAAAGAGTTCTTGTAGCAGAAATGGAAGACTGGCTATCTGACTCAACAAGCGACGGCGAGGAAGAACCTACCAATCTCTGTGGTATGGCTTTTTCAGATGGAAATCAAACTGATGGAGCATCAGAAGACAACTCTGAAAAGGTAAACTCTCTTTACACCTCTGATAGTGATCCTGAAATAGATGTTTTTAAACTAATTAATGAACTTCAAGATCTAGAGCAAAAGTTTCTTGAAGAGAAAAAGAAAAGAGAGCAAATGTCAAAAGAGCTCATCTTTTTCAAAAGAGAAAAGAATCTTCTGGAATCAGAAAAGAAAGAAATTTTTCTTGAAAAGACCAAACTTGAAGAATCTCACAAACAAAAAGAAAAATCATTTTCAGAAGAAATAAGAAAAATTGAGAAAGTTTTAAAAGGAAAAGAAGAAGAAGTAAATAAATCTGAGTATGAAAGGCTCAATTCTATTGCCTTAACCAAATTTTTTCAAAAGGAAAGAGAAATCCTACATCAATCTCTAGATAGAAAAAAATCTTCGAATCAAAAGCTATGTTAATGCACAAGGTGTTTTCGATAAAATAAAAACTCAAATGGACTCTCAAGGGTTGGGATTCAATGAGTTGAATTCATTCACTGGATTGGAGAAAACATCACTTTCTTCCATTTTCCGTATGGGAAAGGTCCAAAGCTTTGAAGGTTCATCTCTGAAAAATTTCAAAAGAATGAAAACATCAGAGGGATCAAAAGCAAGAGCTCTGAATTTCAAAAATACTACATACTCTGAAGGAAAAAACTTTCAAGAATCTGTGTTACAGATAAAAGAAGAAACTTCAGAGGTACACTTCACAAAACCTCAGAGCTATGATCCCAAAGAAATTTTCAGATTTGATGCTTTCATCTCAAATGAATCAGAGACATCCGAACCAAGTACCTCTGATACAAGTACTTCTGAAAATGAATCTCAGAGTTCACTAAATCCGAATGCCCCTCTGTATTCACCAAAGTCAGATGAAAACATCAGAACTACATTTAAAGATGATGTTAAAAAGATATGGAAAGAAAATGTCTTGGAGGATTTAAAAAGAAAAGAAATCATGAAACGGATCATTAAAGTCTCTAGAACAAAACAAATTGAAAAACCAATAGAGGTAGCTATCTCTATTAAAACTAAGAAAGACTTTCTTGATTCTGATTCAGAATCTGATCAAGAGATTGATGAACATATTTTTTTGGAAACCAGAGAATGTAATTCACAAAAAGATAGAAACTGTTGGGTCTGGTATTTTGAATGTTCCAATTTCATTTTTGAAAACCAAAACCAGAATTCCAATAAGTCCTGATTTTGCAAATATGTGTTTACAAGCAAAAACAACTCTGGAACTTGAAAAAGAATTACAAGAAAAGGTCAAGAATAAAACAAACACTTCTAATTCTTATACCTATAAAACAATAAAATTCTCTCCTGAACAAAATGGCAAATGGACAAAAATTAACCATATTGATCCTGTCTATGCAGTAAGCAGCAAAGAAAAGAAGATGTTTTTGATCAAGAAAAAGCAACTTGAAAAGAAGATTGTCTTTCAAGCAAAAAGGAAAGAAGTAGTTAGGGATACATGTAATATTCCTAATGCTAATTTAAAAAGAAGTCAAAATGTAACAACTGCTTTTAATAAAAAGAAAAACTTTACTCCTACTTCTTCTTGTTCTATTAATTGCAATTGCATTCATCTCTTGATCAAACTGAAAAATCATTTCAAAGGATCACATTGTCTTCTGAATCAATCTCTGAAAAATATCTCAGAGACAAATTTTCAACAGAAGACAAATAACGGCAAGACATCAAAAGATGAGATGCCAAAAAGTCATACAAATCCACCAAAGTCTAACATAAAAGGACCCATAATGAGATGGGTACCTAAGAAAAAATAATTTGTCTTGCAGAATCAGTCAATGCAAATCTGGTACCTAGATTCTGGATGTTCAAGGCATATGACTGGAAATAAGGAACTGCTATCCTCATTCAAAGCAAAATCTGGAGGAGCAGTTACTTTTGGAGACAATGTGCAAGGACAGATTAAAGGATATGGTGAATTATCAAGAGGAAATGTTTTAGTTTCAAAGGTTGCTTATGTGGATGGATTAAAACATAATCTGATCAGCATAAGTCAACTTTGTGATCATGGTTTTGATGTGAAATTTCAAAGAAGATATTGTTCACTTCTCCACTCAGAATCAGGTCAAGAATTACTCAGAGCAAACAGAAAAGGTAACCTCTACAGAATGAATTTTACCAAAATCAACGATACTGATTCAGAGAAACTTTGTCTTATATCTCTGAGTAGTGAGGAAGTCTGGCTCTGGCATAAAAAGTTTTCACATCTAAACTTTTCCTCACTTGATAAATTAGTTAAACTTAATTTGGTTAAGGGTTTACCATCTCTGAAGTTTAACAAGGATCATCTTTGTTCTGCTTGTGAGATGGGAAAAATGAAAAGATCTTCACATAAAACCAAAAGTGAAAACAACTGTCCTAGACCTCTGCATATGCTTCGTGTGGACCTCTGTGGTCCTATCTCTGTACAGAGTCTAGCAGGTAAGAAATACATTTTGGTTCTGATTGATGAATTTTCCAGATTCACATGGATAGAATTCATCAGAGCCAAATCTGAAGTACCTGATATTTTGATAAGATTGTTGAAAAGATTACAGGTTATATTCAGCAGCAAAGTTCAGAAACTAAGAAGTGATAATGGAACAGAGTTCAAAAATGCCAAAATCAATTCATATCTATCAGAAGAAGGCATTACTCCTAACTTTTCTGCAGCAAGAACCCCTCAGCAAAATGGAGTAGTTGAAAGGAAGAACAGAACACTTGTTGAAGCTGCGAGAACAATGCTTGCTGGATCTGATCTTTCAACAAATTTTTGGGCAGAAGTAGTGGCAACAGCCTGTTTTACTCAGAACAGAGCTACAATTGTCAAAAGATTTCAGAAAACATCCTATGAACTCATTAACAATAGGAAACCTAATGTTAAATATTTTCATGTTTTTGGATGCAGGTGTTACATTCTGAACGATAGAGAATCTCTTGGAAAGTTTGACAAGAAAGCTGATGAGGGCAAATTCATTGGATATTCTTTAGCCTCAAAAGCTTTCAGAGTGTTCAATCTAAGAACAAGGACCATCCAAGAGAGCATCAATATCACTTTTGATGACAATAAAAGCTCTGAACAACAAGAAAGTCTCTCAACACCTATATCTGAATCATCAAGAGAATCAGAATTAAACAGAATATTTGAAGATTTCTTTGATGAAGATAACCCAGAAGTAGTCTTCAGAGATAGACCAAGAGAGAATTCAGAAGGACCCCAAGAAACAGGTACAACTCTTTCTGGTCCCTCTGAATTAACACCTTCTGTTTCACCAAATTCAGATCAACAAAGTGAATCAGAAGAAGCTGAAGATCAAAAAGAGGATGATCAAGGAGTGTCTGAAGTAAATCCAGAAACAAATAGTGAAGAAATTCAAGAATCTGCTTCACCATCTCGGGAAACAACTTCAGAGACTCTGAACAGCACATCAGAGATGTCACCAACTGTCATCTATGAAGCTCAAACTCCACCCCAAATATTTGCTCCAATCTCTAGATGGACAAAAGATCATCCAATTGATCAAATCATTGGATCCTCATCAGAAGGAGTTAAAACAAGATCTGCCACAATCAATGAATGCTTCTACGTAAACTTTTTGAGCATTATTGAACCAAAGAAGGTAAAAGAAGCTCTTGAAGATCCTCATTGGATTTTTGCAATGTAGGATGAACTTCAAGAGTTTGTAAGAAACAAAGTCTGGACCCTTGTTCCCCTTCCCAAAGGAAAATTTGCAATTGGAACAAAATGGGTTTTCAGAAACAAAAAGGATGAGGATGGAGTAATAATCAGAAACAAAGCCAGGTTGGTTGCAAAAGGATATTGCCAAGAAGAAGGTATTGATTATGATGAAACCTTTGCACCTGTAGCTAGGCTAGAAGCAATCAGAATCTTCTTAGCCTATGCTGCACACAAAGGATTCAAAGTTTATCAAATGGATGTTAAATCTGCCTTTCTACATGGTAAATTAAATGAAGAAGTTTATGTCCAGCAACCACCTGGATTTGAATGTACAGAGTTTCCTAATCATGTTTATTATTTGGATAAGGCTCTGTATGGACTTAAACAAGCTCCAAGAGCTTGGTATGCAACACTGTCCACTTTTCTGATTAAAAATGGATTTGACAAAGGCACAATTGATACAACTTTATTCATTAAAAGGTACAAAAATGGGATGCTATTAGTACAAATTTATGTTGATGACATTATATTTGGCTCTACAAATCAAAAGTATTGTGACAAATTTTCAGAGTTGATGAAGA
The DNA here is from genome assembly GCA_954870635.1 of Arctium minus. NCBI lineage: Eukaryota > Viridiplantae > Streptophyta > Magnoliopsida > Asterales > Asteraceae > Arctium > Arctium minus. The sequence goes on along the minus strand of OX941093.1, from coordinate 9,504,279 downwards.
GTGAAATTGAGATGAGCCTCATGGGAGAATTAACCTTCTTTCTAGGCTTACAAGTAAAACAAACTTCAGAAGGCACTTTCATAAGTCAAACTAAATATGTCTCTGAAATTTTACAAAAATACAAACTCAATGATTCAACTTCTATGAAAACGCCTCTTGCCACCGGAGTCAAACTTGACTCTGATCCTTTAGGACAATCTGTGGATATAAAAACCTACAGAGGCATGATAGGTTCACTATTATACTTAACTGCAAGTAGGCCTGACATAATGTTTGCAACATGTCTTTGTGCTAGATATCAAGCAAATCCAAAAGAATCTCATTTATCTGCTGCCAAAAGAATTTTCAGATACCTAAGAGGGTCACCATCATTAGGCCTCTGGTATCCAAAACTTTCAAGTTTTGATCTAACAGCCTACACTGATGCAGATCATGCAGGATGTAAGCTTGACAGAAAAAGTACCTCTGGGTGATGTCAGTTACTGGGCAATAAGCTGGTAAGTTGGTCATCCAAGAAACAAAACTGTGTTTCAACTTCAACTGCAGAGGCAGAATATGTTGCTGCTGCTAGTTGTTGCTCTCAAGTAATATGGATGAAAACTCAGCTCAGAGATTATGGCCAACAATATGAAAGAATACCCATTCTGTGTGATTCAAAAAGTGCCATAGCCATCTCTGCCAACCCAGTACAGCATTCAAAGACAAAGCACATTGATGTAAGGTATCATTTCTTAAAAGATCATGTTGAAAAGGGAACAATAGAAATATATTTTGTACCAACTGATCTCCAACTTGCTGATATTTTTACAAAAGCTTTAGATGAACGAAGGTTCAATTTTTTAATCAGCAAGTTAGGAGTGTTGAATATGTCTACCTAACAAGGGAGAAACTCAGAGTCTCTGATCAAAATATCAGAGCCTCTGAACCAAGTAGCATATGTCAATATCAGTTTGTGAATGTTCTCCAAATAATTGACAAGGGGAGAAAAATAAAAAGTTGTTCTTTTGTTAAGGGGGAGAAAAAGAACTTTTCAGAAGACATCTCAGAGTCTCTGAAATTGAGAAAAAGAATTTTTCAAATGTCAAATCAGAATCTCTGAATTTCATCTCAGAGTCTCTGAAATTGAGAAAAAGAAATTTTCAAATGTCAAAACAGAGTCTCTGAATTTCATCAAAGGGTCTCTGAAATTTAATCTCAGAGTCTCTGAAATTTTGAATTTTTTTTCAAATCATCTATGAAGGGGGAGTCAACAACTTTCAGACCAGTCATTTCTCAAACAAGAACTTTTTAATTAAAAAGCAATTTTTGATATCATTTGAAATTAAAATTTCAATTTAACTAAACCTTTTTATTACAAGTGATATCTTAAATTACTTATTAAGGCGAAAGGTTTGTCTAGTCAGCTAAAAGAAGTTATTTAATTTTTTTATTGAAAAATGGCGCCCCTTTCCTATTTTCTTGGAACCTACATTCGTAGGTACAACAATTTTCAAGGCCACGTGTCACAAAAAGGGATGAGTGAAAGGCCAAACGGCTTTATCCAAAGGGTCAAATCACTGTCGTTTCACCTTATGTACTCGAGTGTATCTTTTTCTAAATTTGGATACAAAACCAATTTATCATCTGGATATTCATTTTTACAAATTACTCTCGAGCAATCTCTCTCTCTCCAAAAGCATTTGAACTCCATCTTCTTCACTTCAACCTCAACAATGGCGTCTTCAAATGAATGGTGCAAACTTTTTCCCAAATCTGGCGAACCTTCAAGACTGTATCGTTTTCCAATCAAAGACAAAAATCACATGATTCAGCTTGATTCTCCCAAATTTGAGGAACAATACGGAGTAATCTGCGAGTTCTTCTCCAACTGTGAACTGACTCAAGCCCTAACTGCTTTTACAAATGAATGTCCACTTTCGTTTGTTCAAGAATGGTATTCATCAAGTCACTACAGCGATGCACATAACGGAATAATCGGAGAGTTCGACATATCTCAAGTTGTAAAATGTAGGATACTCATCAATCCTACTGTTCTAAGAGAAGTTCTCCCACTCCTAACAGCTGAGGAACTTCAAATCACGCGTTTTGAAAAACGCCCAACTTCTGAAACCCTACTCCAGTTCATTCGAATGCTAGGTTACAACACTGAAATCACCAGATTGAGCAACTTCCGACGACAACACCTACCACCAATCTGGAATTTCATGTTCTCTGTCCTAAATCGCACTCTAACCTGCAAACTGGGGAGCATGGATCAAGCAACACCAGAAATACTGTCAATCATGTATGCCCTATTCTTCAATCGCAACTTGGACATGGCCGGAATAATCTTTGATATGATTCTGACATCAATAGAGAAGAAGAACAAATGCTTGGCAAAGGACCCTGAACAAACGACCCAATCATCCAAAGTTCCTTCAATAACTTTCCCAAGATTTCTGTCTCTAATCATCCATGCTGCGATCGAGAAGCTTCATATTTTGATTGCCCCTAAACAACCCAAAACTCCATTCTACATAATGAACAGCTTTAAACCGACGATTCTATCTTAAGGCTATCCAGAAGCAAGGAGGATCCCTCACCACATGTTGAATCAGGTAAATCCTCAATCTATAGCCTTAGCTTCTTATCTCCGTGTTGCTCAAGGACTAGAACCAGTTCTGGGAACCCCAACACACTTAGGTCCTGAACCTGGAATGGAGAGTAAGAGCATCTCGGCTTCAGAGGGATCTGAGGACCCTGAAGTACAGAGATCTCACAAGAGTGAACCAGAGGGTACTCTTGATAGAGAAACCGAAGTTGAGAGAGATGACAGAGCACCGGAAGGGGCTGTCAATGAGGAAGTAATGGAAGAAACCTCATTTGCTAGTGTAGAGGATAGCTCGACTAGCTCTGAGGAAAGTGAGGATGAATCTTCAGAGACTAGCTCTGAAGATTCTCAGAGGGAAGAGAGCAAGTCTTCTGACTTAGAGAAACCTGAGAGTTCTTCCCCTTCCAAAAAAAAGATGCCTCAAGGCACATATATTTTAGGACACCAACCCCATCTCCCAGTGCAACCACACAATCTAATCTACCTGATCCAGAGGTAATGGTTATTGAATCAGAGGTGCACACCTCGAACCCAAACCAGCAAGCCACTTCAGAGGTACCTTTTTCCACCTCTGAAGTTCACATAACTGAGGAAACTCAATTTCTGGATAAGCCCTCTTCACAGGACTTAGCCAATACTTTAAGTACTCAGTTGCCTCAGAGTACATCAGAAAATCCTACACATGATGCTGCCTCTGTGGCTCATCTCTCACCCTTTAGGATATCAAGAAGTAGTTGTCCAACTCAGGGACAATGGCTTGACCTACAAAACCAAGGATTGACTTGCCTGGATCACAAGATCAACTCCCACATTCACTTCCAGTCCTCTGAATCTGAGGAGGAGGACTTGGATGAGAACAGAACACTCAGAGATGATTCTCCGAAACATCAAGGATTGAGTGGAAGTCCTTCCAGAGACAACATCAAAATAGCTCTGAACGAAGGCTCCTCTGAACTCGAGGAAAAATTGGCTACATGTGTTGTAACCAATGTACCCCTCTCTAAACTTCTCACTAAATCTGAGTTCCAGAGATTCTGTGAGGAAGTCAGAGGCTCCATGAATGAGCATAACTTTCAGAGAATTGACGGTTCAGAGACCTCTGCTCTTCGCTCTGAAAACACAAACCTCAGAGCAGAGGTTTCCACTCTAAAGACCCAACTTTTGGACTCCTCAAAAAGAATCCAAGAGATGGAAAAAGAACTGTTCAAACAGAAGGCTGAATCATCCCTAGAGGTAGCCGCTCTTAAAGTTCATAATGTTGCTCTTCAAAATCAAGCATCTACAACCATCGATGTTCAGAAAGCTCTACAAGAACTAAGGGAAGAGGTAGTAGCCACCAGATCATCATCACTCTCAACAGATCAAATGGCCTCTATCTCTGACCTCATCAAAGCAACAATTCAAGATTTTGTACCAACTGTCAGCGAACCATCAGCAACACCACAGCCACTACCCCGAACTTCTGAAGACCTCATCACTAAAAGTGATCTGGCCTCTTTCAAATCAGCAATAACGAGCAAAATGCTAACTTGTTCTTCCAAAATATCTACTATTGCTCAGAAGCAGGTCAAAGCAACTCTGGAACTTCATAACTATAAATCAGAGGACCAGATTGCTGAAATCAGAACTGCTGCTTCAGAAGCAATCAAAACCATTCAGAAGACACTTCAGGATCCCAAAGGAAAAGGAATCGCTGAACCAAGCTCTCCCAAATACAAACGCAAGTTTTCTGGTGGGACTTGTAGCGATGCAGTGAAGAAAGCCAGATTTGATGATTCAAAAGATTCAGATGATGATGAGCACTCTGAATTACAAAATAGGGAGATCAGAGATAAAACCGCGCACACCTTTAAAGTTGCTCCCTCTGCACAAGTTCAAGAGAAGGAACCAGAGAGGAACACCACCTCTTCTGATGAAAACCGTACTTTACAATCATTCACAGCACCAGTCATACTTTACGCCTCATCAACACCAGGTGTTCCAATCATTCCAGTTATCGATGCAACTCCAGAGAAAATTGGAGCTCTGGAAGAGGAAGAAGAACAACTTGTAGACTTCTCTACGTCCTCTGAAGATGCATTCTCATCACCCGAAAGACAACCATGGTGATGAGAGATGCCTTTGAGTCAGAGTCTGAGAAAGAACAGAAAGATTCTGAAAGAGAGGAAGAAGCTGCTGGAGATCAGATCGAAGTAATTGATGTCGAAGAGTATGTTTTCAAAAACGCTCAACCTCATCATACCTCAACAGCTTCAGAATTAAGAGAATCTCTAGAGATAGATGGATATATCTCTGAACAGCCTTCAGAGATAACTCCGTCACAGCCCAAGGACACAGAAACCATGGTTGTTGATGAACAGGATCCTCAAGAGAATCTTGTTCAGAAGACAAGCATCGGTTTACCAGCCAAGGTATTCACTCATCCTCCCACATTCTTAGAATCCACTCCTGAAGCATCAATAGAAGATCACTTTCGGCATATCTACTGTGAGTTCAATATGGAAGACACTCAAATAATCCCTCTGAATCTAAGAATCAGAGAGGATATGCCAGACTACGAACGAAGATTCATACAGGCAAAGACATCACCAAGAAAGGCGGTTCTCAACGATGCTCCAATAGTAAAAGTTGAGAAAATCTCTGAAAAGACATTCGCCTTCAACAAAATCATATATAGGCATTATGTGGTGACTCGATCTGATCAGAAGATTTACGAGTTCAATGATAATGATCTCATAAATCTAAATCCGTATGATCTCACTCATCTATATGCCTATTGCTCTGCGAGATACGATTCAGGAAGAAAGGAAATCAGAATGAGCATGGTTGAAGTCAGACGGGCAATGGAAGCTTACATCAAACACAGAGCTAAACGTGACTTTCAGATTGCTCTGAACTTAGGTGAAGAAAATCTAGGAGTGACTGAACCAGTGGAAACCATCGAAAACCTGGACAAACAGAAGACTGGATCAATCATTGAAGAACCTCTGGGTTTCATCTACAGAGTGAACCAAGAGAAGAAATTTTTTCTAGCTTCACAAGTAGAAAAGTATTCTGATGAAACCTTGAAAGGAATACAGAAGATGATTCATGTTAAGCAAGAAAGACACAGAGCAGACCTGCTGGCGAAACTAGACTTGGAAATTGTCTCAATGATTAACTTCAGAGAGCTAATCATGAAGTTTCATAGGATATGTTCAAGTGATAGGTTCTGATTATTTTTTGAATATTATTCTCTTTTGTAATTCCAAATTCTTATGAGAAGTAATATTTACAGAGGATGACTTTCTCCTCTTTGCTTTCTAGTTTAAATGTTCTATGTGTTCTTTGTTTATTTTCAGTACTTAGGGGGAGATTGTTAGCCCCAAATCTGAACCAATGAAAGTATTGAAAATAACTAAGTCTTCATTTAAAGACTTTCAAGGGACATCAACAAGTCTGTCTCTGATGTCAGTTCAGAGTCAGTCTGAAGAAAGCAAGTCTGTCTCTGAAGTCAGTTCAGAGTCAGTCTTAGAGAAAGTTGTTTGTCTCTGAAGTCAGTTCAGAGACAGTCTCACGGAAAGACATCAGAGAGCTCCTCATCAGATATCCTAGTTCAGAGCTCTAAAGATGATCACTCTGAATCTATTGACAAATAAGAACAGATGACACGTCACCTTGTGATAAGATTTACTTTCTAGAATAGGTCACTGTTCAAGCATGTCTTGATCTTACCTCTTAGGTAAGACACTGTTCAATATCTTGATCTTACCTCTTATGTAAGATACTGTTCAATCCATGCTTCTATTTGTCAGATAAGTACACTATTTACTTTATGGTCCTATAAAAAGGACCATCACCTTATTGTTCAAAGTGTGCTTAAGAAGTCTTATAACTGATAATATAAGTTGAATATTTTATTCCAAGAATATCTTGTTTATCTATTATCTGCTTTATGAATTGTGATATTTGAATCTCCTTTGATATTAAACTATACTGCTTCCGCTGTTATTACTCTTATTGTTTATACCATTGTTGTGAGATTAAATCTGGGATCCAACAGATATTGATACCACAAATCATAAAGTGGTTGGAGACATAAGGAGTAATGAGGGAGATCTAGTTGAAAATACAGATAATGTGAGACTGAGTGAAAGGGAAGGAAAAGAACATGGTGATAGAGTGTGTATCCAGACTTACCAATCCAAAAGGGAAGCCACATCCACTACTCGAACTCATGTGTTGAGTGCTAGTATTGAAATAGTCATTAGTAGCCCACTAATGCACTTGCACACCTCAACTAGCCATTCTACCACCTCACAACAGGTGATAGTCTCAGAAATGCACGGGGATATAGCACAACTGCTATCTAGCTCTCACTCGGAGAGTTTAGATATTGAAAATAGAGAACACCAATCCCGGTTCTCGACTTCTTTGTCTACACAATTGAGTCTAGTGCCTTTTGAATTACCAATTTTTATTCCTATGTCACATTTGTTTCCTATTGCTACCATCGGTTGTCTTAGTGACCCGATCGGAACACTCGGAGTAGATCCACGAGTTGGACTATGAGGATTGAGTGGAAGTCCTGTCATTGTTTACAATATTCCAGCAATGAACACAGGCCACATGGTTGCCTCGTCAACTGTTGTGTCAATGGAAAGACTAAGTGCCTCCGGAGTTACCTTACCAGGCTTTGTGTCGAAGGAACATCTCAACAGCGCCTTAAAGGCTGTTGAATCCAGTTTATGAAAGTTCATATCCGAAGAGATATCAGGTGTTAAAAGGTTGTTAAAGGGAAAGGATCCAGTTGTTGATCAAGTGCAAACTACTCCACCTACACCTACACCTGTTGCTCAACAAACTGACATGACCATTGATGAGTTGAAGTCCTAATTGTTTTCAAAGTTGTTGTCTTAAGCTCCTGCTGATCTACTTGGTCTTCTCAGATCTCAACAACCATAAGTTGTTCCAGTGGTTACCCAGTCTCAGCCTGATGTAGTTCGTACTTCAGAGTTTAATTCTTTCAAACAAGATGTTCTACAATCTCTTCAGTCTATGCAACCACGGTTTTCTGAGTTAGCAAAGATTGTTCAGACTTCTTGTAAGGTTCAAGCAGAAATTTCTCGCAAGAGGCATGATCATGATTCCGATCATGACCATGAGGGGGAGAAATCTAAGAGGCAAAGAACTTTTGGAGACTTTGAGCAACATGTTTTCAATACTAGTTCAGCTAGTCAAGGTGATGAATCTCATCATCAGTCTCAGAGTGATAATCAAAGAAATGAAAGTTGTTAGGGTCGTCCCTGGGGGAGGGCGCATGCCCAGGGCCAAAAGGAAATAGGGGCCAAAAAAATTTAATTATATACTATATAGTAGTAATAGTTAAAAAAAAATTGTAAGTAAAAAAGACAAAAAAATTAGTATATAAGGACCCAAAAAGAATTTAACATTATATTATGAAACACCCTAAAATTTAGAGCAATTTAAAATTTGAAAATTTTGCAATATGACGTTTGTATTTGGAATAAACCACCCAAAAAGGGTAAATGTATAAAGCATTTACAAAAACCTGTGAACGGATATGGAAATCAACAACAAACTAATCTAAACATATACAATCTAGATTACATCGGTTGTCAACCCAAAATCACCAAAAAAGGGGACTTAATTAAATGCCCACCGCCAAATACTAATCATCTCAAAAATGTCTCAAGCCCACGCTCGTCGCTCAAACCTTAGGCAACCCACCGCTAAAGGAACCTGTTATACACATCATTTGAGAAAAAGTGTTAGGCTTAAAGCCTAGTGAGAACATACAGTTTATAAATTTAAAGAAACATTGACAATTGTAACGAAAGGAAATCTTTTCGAGAAGGTTGAGTTTAATATTGAAATATTTGCCACATAAGGACTGTTCGGTCCAAAATTCATCTTGCGATAACGGGGGATACCCGATTTATCAAAGATTGTAGCGAAACACAAAAGTAAGTCACAATCTGAGTTATGAGCTAAATACTTGGAATCCATGGCCACGAACAACGCCGGTCCTTAATAAGATGTGGGGGAGGGCACCCGATGAAACCAAGTCATACTCGTTCACTAGGATTACATTATGATCCATGGCTAGTAATCGGTCCCACATAACCATACCAAGTGGCCTCCGAGGATCAAATGTCTCCACTAGCTACAAGGGGAAAAACATCCCAAAATATAAGTCGACTCAATACCTATTTATCCACTAGTATAGTCTAGACTTGTCACAATTTCATTTGTGAACAACTATAGTTAAACCTATAGTTTCTCAATAACATTTATTTCCAAATATGCATTTCCAAGTTTAACGGCTGATAAGAATGAAATCATAAAATGAGATTTTATACATTCTTTCAAGTACCTCAACCAAAATGTGCAAGTAGTACTTTGTTTTACTATAAGTGAAATGGAACCCTTCATTTTAGTTGAAAAAGATTGGAAACCCTAAAATCTCCCAAAACTCAAGTTAGGTCAAAATGTAATAAACATTAATCCAAAATCAAGGAGATATATAGAAGTTTAAAATGTATGGTTTGACATGGATAAGGTTTTGGAAAATGATAGTAGGAACTCACCAAGTGGGTTTTTGAAGAAAACCCAAAACCCTAGATTTGATCCTTTGGAGAAGATGACAATGGAGGTGGTGAATAAATGCTCAAACTTGAATCCTTTGATGAAGCACCCAACTACTAGCAATAAATGAGGTGGTTGGGGGTTAAAGTAACCCTAGGTTCGGTTCTTGGAAGGGGAGAGATTAAGAGAGTGTGAAATAAATGAAAGGGATGAGATAGAAATGAGAAATGGGTCAAAATTCGTATTTTAAACCAAAACAGACCCGACGGCGACCTTGCCATGCGATAGTGACAGTGTCACTATCGCGAGGCACTCTCGCGTGGATAGTACCGCGAGTTTGGTACTTCCTCGGCGATTGTACCAAGCGATAGTGACACTTGTCACTATCACGAGTCACTCTCGCGCCAACAGTACTGAGCCCCAAAAAGGTTCAAAACTCGAGACTTTCATATGGGTCGATTTAAGGTCCGAAAGTACAATATATTACCCAAAAGATAAACGGAAGACGGAGAGATGACAAAGGAAGGACGAAAACTTACTAAGGGAAAATTCGGGTGTTACAATCCTCCCCGACTTGGAAATGATTTCGTCCTCGAAATCTCGATCAAACGAACAAGTGAGGGTATCTCCGCTTCATGTCCTCCTCGACTTCCCATGTCACATTGGCCCCACGATGATGCCTCCAACATACCTTGACCATAGTGACCTCCTTGTGATGCAATTTCTTAGACTTTCTTTCTAGGATAGCGTCAGGTTCTTCCACACATCGATTACCCTCATCCACTCTTATTTCGGAAAGAGGGATGACGCTTTCTTCATCCGCCAAACACTTCCGAAGGTAACAAATATGGAACGTATTGTGGATCCCGCTCATTTCCGGTGGAAGTTCCAATTGGTAGGCTTGCAAACCCACCCGTTTAAGAACTTTAAACGGTCCAAGGAAACGAGGACTCAACTTCCCACGCTTCCCGAACCGGATAATGCTCTTCCATGGCGACACCTTAAGCATCACACGATCGCCCACTTGAAACTCCATTGGCCGCCTCTTCTTATCGGCATAGCTCTTTTGCCGATCTTGGGCCGCTTTCTACCGTTCCCTAATGCCTTTAACTTTATCGGCCGTCTCTTGCACAATTTCGGGTTCGACGAATTGCTTTTCTCCCGCTTCTAACCAACACACGGGAGTTCGGCACTTCCACCCGTATAACGCCTCAAATGGTGCCATTCCGATGCTCGAGTGGTAGCTATTGTTGTAAGCAAACTCTACCAAAGGTAGGTTAGAGTCCCAACTACCCCCGAAGTCGATAACACAAGACCTTAGCATGTCTTCAAGTGTTTGGATCGTTCTCTCGCTTTGACCGTCGGTTTGTGGATGGTAAGCCGTACTCAACTTCACTCGCGTACCAAGCTCCTTCTGAAAGCCATCCCAAAAGTTCAAAGTGAACCGACTGTCGCGATCCGACACAATCGACAAAGGTACCCCATGCCTTGAGACCACTTCATCGATGTTGAATTTTTCTAACTTGTCCATCGGTAAGGTTTCGCGCATAGCCAAGAAGAGAGCGCTCTTAGTCAACCGATCGACTATTCCCCAAATGGTATCGTGACCTCGAAGATTTTTGGGCAACTTCGTCACGAAGTCCATGGTAATATGCTTCCACTTCCACTCGGGAATTTCTAAGGACTAAAGACTCCCATACGGTCGTTGATGTTCGGCCTTCACTTGCAAGAACGTTACACAACGCTCTACGTAACGTGCCACATCGAGTTTCATTACCGGCCACCAATAGTGTAACTTCAAGTCCCGGTACATCTTTGTACTTCCCGGATGAATGGAATACTTAGACTTGTGGGCATCCTCAAGAAGTAGTTATCGGTTGCCCCCAACTTTGGGCACCCATACGCGACCGTTGAACAATTGTACCCCACGGCTATCTTCCGTTAAGAGTAAACTTTGTTTTGTCATAACTTCATCTTTAAGATTTTCTTCCAACAAGGCTTCTGCTTGAGACGTCTTGATATTCTCAACAAGACTTGACACTAGTTCGATTCTTGAAAGGGTAGCCTGAATACTTCCGCTATAGTCCTTTCGACTCAACACATCGGCCACTACGTTCGCCTTACCGGGATGGTAAAGAAACTCGCAATCGTAATCCTTGAGCAACTCGAGCCACCGCCTTTGCCTCATGTTTAGATCTTTTTGATCAAAGACGTATTTTAGACTCTTATGATTCGTGTAGAGTGTACACTTCGTGCCATAGAGGTAATGCCGCCAAAGCTTCAAGGCGAACACCGCCGCCGCTAACTCCAAATTGTGGGTAGCTAATTCTTTTCATGAATTTTGAGTTGCCTCGAGGCGTACGCGATCACCTTGCCTCTTTGCATCAACACGCATCCTAATCCCATTTTTGAGGCGTCGCTATAGACCACGAAGTCTTCCGACCCTTCGGGTAGCGACAAGATTGGAGCTTTACACAATTTCTTTTGCAAAGTCCGGAACGCCTTTTCCTGCGTTTCGGTCCAAACGAACTTTACATTCTTCCGAGTTAAAGCCATCAAGGAAGAAGCGATCTTGGAGAAGTCTTGAATAAATCTCCGATAATAGCCCGCCAAACCTAAGAAGCTTCGGATTTCGGACGGACTCTTGGGAGGCTCCCAATTCATCATGGCTTCAATTTTGGAGGGGTCCACTTTCACTTCATCTCGAGTGACAACGTGACTCAAGAATTGCACCTCCTCAAGACAAAAATCGCATTTGGAAAATTTAGCGTACAATCTTTCCTTTCTCAACACTTCTAGAACTTTACGAAGGTGTTGCTCGTGTTCCAACTCGCTCTTGGAATATACGAGTATGTCATCAATGAATACGATGACTGACTTGTCGAGGAATGGTCGGCACACTCTATTCATCAAATCCATAAACACCGTCGGTGCGTTCGTTAGGCCAAACGGCATTACAAGGAATTCGTAATGGCCATAACGCGTTCTAAAGGTCGTCTTCGAGACGTCTTCTCCCCTCACCTTCACTTGGTGGTATCCCGAACGTAAGTCGATCTTGGAGAAACACCCCGCTTCTTGGAGTTGATCGAACAGATCGTCTATCCTTGGAAGTGGGTACTTGTTCTTCACCGTTGCCTTGTTCAACTCACGGTAATCGATGCACATTCTCATTCTGCCATCCTTCTTTTTGACAAACAAGACCGGAGCTCCCCAAGGCGACGAATTCGGTCTTATGAAACCCTTCTCCAAAAGCTCTTGGAGTTGAGACACCATCTCTTGCATCTCTGATGGCGCTAACCGGTAAGGGGATCTAGCAATAGGAGCCACTCCCAGCACGAGATCAATCCAGAACTCCACTTGACGGTCGGGTAGTAACCCGGGCAAGTCGTCCGGAAAGACGTCTGGAAACTCACGCACTATCTTTAAATCTTCAAGCTTTAACTTCTCGAGCTTGGCGTCGATCACGTAGACTAGGAAAGATAAGCATCCTTTCACCAAGCATTTGCGCGCTTTAGCCATGGTGATGATTGCCACATCACCTTTCCCCTGCTCACCATAGATCACAACAACTTCCCCACTGGGATTGGAAATTCGAATTAGTTTCTTAGAACATACGATCTCGGCATGATTGCTCGCCAACCAATCCATGCCGACCACCACATCAAAACCTCCTATAATCATCGACATCAGATCTATCGGGAATTCTCTCCCTTCGATGCCGAGAGTACACTTCCTCAGAACATCGCGGATTAGAACTTGACTACCATTCACTATCTTTACCACTAATGCATTCTCTAGACTATTAGTGGGCATAGCAAGATTTTGACGAAACAACTCAGATATAAAAGAGAAATTGGCACCCGAATCGAACAGTACACGAGAAGGTACGGAGTTTAGAAGAAACGTACCTAATACCACATCAGCGGATGCCTTGGCCTCATCGTCCGTCATCTGAAAAGATCTCCCCGGAACCCTAGATGGGTTCTCTCTCTTCTCCGGCGCACTACCCGTCTTGAGCTTCGGGCCATCTCTCTTCATATGCCCAGTGCCTTGCACTCGAAGCAGACAAGCCCCCTGATCGGGCAATCTCGGGTGGTGTGATCAGACTTACCACATTTGGAACAAGCTTGTGGAGTGGTGCTACAGTTGTCGTGGTGCTTGCTTCGGCACTTTTGTCACCATCTAGCTTCTTGAAAGCTGTTGAAGTTCCGATTCCCGACAAAAGGTCGAGTTCTCTTAGGAGGTAAGGAATTGCTTTCCCACTTCCTATTCTTTCTGACCACTACCACTTTCTCCGGTTTACCTCTAGCGTAGGCCTCTTCCATAAACTGAGCCTCCTCTATAGTATCACGGAGGTTGGAGGATTTTGAGTTATGGACCATAGACATCATGTCCGCCGATAGGCCGTTAAGGTAGGCCTTTATCTTCTCTCGCTCCGTTGGGGCCACGTGCCCACCAAACCCCATTTCTCCATAAATTGACGGGTGTACTCCCTCACCGTCAAATTCCCTTTCTCAAGCGACCGAAACTCAGCTTCGATCCGATCCATGGCTTTCTCGCTACAGTACTCTTCCAAGAGTTTCTTCTTAAACTCGACCCAAGTTAGTTGAGCCAAAACAGTAGAAGATAGGGCGGACTGGGTAACATTCCACCATGAGAGTGTCGTATCTCTGAGTAACTAAGAGTCAAACCTCACCTTCTGATCGTCCCCACACTCAGATGAGTCGAATGCCTGTTCGACCGCTTGGATCCATTTCACGCACGCAACCGGGTCTTCAGAACCAGAGAACTCTGGTGGTCCACAACCTAGAAAATATTTATAGGAGCAACTTTTCCCACTTCTCGGAGCACCAACAACCCCGTGCTCTTCAGTTCTGATTATGTTCCCGGTGCCTCCAGAACCAACCAACACATTCTCTTCCACTGCCTCGTGCCTTCTGAGGCTCGCATCACGGTCCTCCAACATCTTCAGAAACGCTTCTTGCTGCTTCTCCATAGCCGACGTCACCATTTGCATGACGATGGCCATCATGTCAGCTTGAGGGTTTGCCTCTTGAATAACCAGGTTCGTGGATGCCAATTCCACTCTAGGCACTTGCTCCACCTCCCCAGTGAATATCGGCGGCATACCAGGAGGAACGATAGTCGGCGCTCTAACCACCGGGTTTCGCTCGGGCGAACTAACATCACGTAGGTCTTCGTCGCCTAACGGTCGACTACGAGTGTTCACCATAATGGAGTAATGGCTGCCACACAAGCACGAGAAAGAGTAATAGAGAGGTAGAATAAAACACGAAGGAAAACGTACTACCACATTACCAATTGTCATAGTAACAACACTTCAAGCACACTCACGTAAAACATCCTCATAATAGCATTAGCTAAGTGAGATTATGAACATATGATACATAAGGGTTCTCGTTACCATCGCCACAACGCTTGATAAACATAATTTCCGTCGACTCTAAGACCAACCCATCTTAGAAGTTCTACCCAAGCTCACAAATCATCGTTTAACATACTCGGTCTAAGGGGCTGTTTGGTTGGTTTTCCATTAAGTTCTTTATAGATAAAGTTGTCTGTGTTAATTAATCTGTCTGTATAGATTTAGAAGGTTTTTATTTTAGAGAGTTTTTTATAGATGAAATGAACGTGTTTTTTAATAGGAGGGACTGGTTTGGAAAAAACTTGGCTTTCTGCATAAAGCTCCCCCTTAAAATCTTACTGAATAAGCCACTTTCTATATCATTAAGCCACTACCAAACAGTCATATATAGCTGACTGAATAAGTTGTGAGTCTCATTAAGCTCATTAAGCTGCTAACAAACAGGCCCTAAGTCTAGACATCTTACATTCATGCCTAGTTCACTTAAACTAGAGCTCTAACACCAACTTGAAACACCCTAAAATTTAGAGTAATTTAAAATTTGAAAATTTGGCAATATGACGTTTGTATTTGGAATAAACCACCCAAAAAGGGTAAATGTATAAAGCATTTACAAAAACCTATGAACGGATATGGAAATCAACAATAAACTAATCTAAACATATACTATCTAGATTACATCGGTTGTCAACTCAAAATCACCAAAAGAAGGGACTTAATTAAATACCCAACACCAAATACTAATCATCTCAAAAATGCCTCAAGCCTACGCTCATCGCTCAAACCTTAGGCAACCCATCACTAAAGGAACTTTTTATACACATCATTTGAGAAAAAGTGTTAGGCTTAAAGCTTAGTGAGAACATACAGTTTATAAATTTAAAAAAACATTGACAATTGTAACGAAATGAAATCTTTTCGAGAAAGTTGAGTTTACAATTGAAATATTTGCCACATAAGGAATGTTCGGTCCAAAATTCATCTTGCGATGAGGGGGGATACTCGATTTACCAAGGATTGTAGTGGAACACAAAAGTAAGTCACAATCTGAGTTATGAGCTAAATACTTGGAATACATGGCCACGAACAATGTCGGTCCGTACTAAGATGTGGGGGAGGGCACCCGAGGAAACCAAGTCATACTCGTTCACTAGGATTACATTATGATCCATGGCTAGTAACCGGTCCCACATAACCGTACCAAGTGGCCTCCGAGGATCAAATGTCTCCACAAGCTACAAGGGGAAAAACATCCCAAAATATAAGCCGAATCAATACCTATGGATCCACTAGTATAGTCTACACTTGTCACAATTTCATTTGTGACCAACTATAGTTAAACCTATAGTTTCTCAATAACATTTATTTCCAAATATGCATTTCTAAGTTTAACAGCTGATAAGAATGAAATCATAAAATGAGATTTTATATATTCTTTCAAGTACCTCACCAAAAATGTGCAAGTAGTACTTTGTTTTACTACAAGTTAAATGGAACCCTTCATTTTAGTTGAAAAAGATTAGAAACCCTAAAATCTCCCAAAACTCAAGTTAGGTCAAAATGTAATAAACATTAATCCAAAATCAAGGAGATATATAGGAGTTTAAAATGTATGGTTTGACATGTATATGGTTTTGGAAAATGATAGTAGGAACTCACCAAGTGGGTTTTTGAAGAAAACCCAAAACCCTAGATTTGATCCTTTGGATAAGATGACAATGGAGGTGGTGAATAAATGCTCAAACTTGAATCCTTTGATGAAGCACCCAACTACTAGCAATAAATGAGGTGGTTGGGGGTTAAAGGAACCCTAGGTTCGGTTCTTGGAAGGGGAAAGATTAAGAGAGTGTGAAATAAATGAAAGGGATGATATAGAAATGAGAAATAGGTCAAAATTCGTATTTTAAACCAAAACAGACCCGGCGGCGACCTTGCCATGTGATAGTGACAGTGTCACTATCGCAAGGCACTTTCGTGTGGATTGTACCGCGAGTTTGGTACTTCCTCGGCGATTGTGCCAAGCGATAGTGACACTTGTCACTATCGCGAGTCACTCTCACGCCAACAGAATTATGCCCCAAAAAGGTTCAAAACTCGAGATTTTCATATGGGTCGATTTAAGGTCCGAAAGTACAACATATTACCCAAAAGATAAACGGAAGACGGAGAGATGACAAAGGAAGGACGGAAACTTACTAAGCGAAAATCCGGGTGTTACATATTAAGGGCCCAAACATGTATTAATTAATTACATTGGATAATAAAATTTGTAAAAAGTTAATTGGTTTTTCATTTTATAGTATTGCTTATTATTTCTCTAATTTTTTTATCTAGTACTAATATCTAATATTATTTTTGCCTAGAAATCTTTATATGTACTTCATTACTCATCTTCACATACTCTTTTGATTATTGCATATGCATTAATTGTATTTTTGTGTTATAATATAGTAGATTTCTTGTTATTAACTAAGAAAACTCATACCTTTTGAAAACAATTACCAACTATACGAGACGGCCCAACTTATATCTATGTTTACGATTTCAAAACTATCTTCTTCTTTTTTTCATACATTATTGACTCTTTATTACCTAATATTAAGTGCATTAATCTTAAGTACCCACTTATCTCTAAAATAGGAATAAGATCTCAAACTATAACCAACATGGACTTTTGATTCTAATATTGATAGTTCTTAATAAGTTTGTTTCAACTCCAAATGTTTAAAATGGTGATGAAAACCATTAACATCAGGTAACATGTGGAAAATCAACCGATTTATGTTGATTTACTTAAAGTGTTACTCCGAATGGTCAACATAGTGACCTCAAATGATTTCAATCTATATATTAAAAGTATATTAGATGCCTTTGATGGTGGAACGAATTGACGATGATATGTAAAAATGATATGGTAAATAATATTAATTTAGAAAATAATTATTGATTAATCATGCGCTAGGAATATCGGGAAAACGGTTTTATATAAAGTAGTATTTCTTGAATTCAATGTTATCTTTGATGATACAAATAATATATTGAAAAAAAAATCGTAGTTATCGAGGGCCCATTTTTACATCTCGCCCAGGGCCTATAAAATGTCAGGAATAGGCCTGAAAGTTGTATGGAGTTAGTATTATATGTAGATCCGGAATCAGAACCAACAGTTGCAAACCTGAGGTCGCTACAAGAGAGGAGATCTTACTACTCAATGGTGGGAACTTAGATGTGATTGAGGTGAGCTCAGATGATGAAGATGATCAAACTGCCCAGTATGATAAGTTTTGGAAGGTCAAAGAGGAAATGGAGCAGTTAATTCATGTTTCTGATGATGAACAAGATCAAGGAGTTGATGATGATGTTGTTCAAGGTGAAAGTATTCTTGATGGATTGTTTGAGGATGTTGATACTAAAAAGTTACGTGAATTGTATGCCTCTGAATCTCCAGAAGATATTCATCTCAGCCCACTTGGAGATGAAATTCCTTAATTCCCTGACTTCACTACATTGTTAGATGTTTGTACAAGTCATGATGGTCCAACCTTTTAACCAACTTTTCAAATCCCACCTTCTCAAGGAAGTCAACCTGATCTGTCAACTTTTCCATCTTCAAATCAAGTTGATCCTTCTGATCAAGCCGGTACGTCTAATCAAGCGGATCCTTCTGAACCAACCGATACCTCAAATGCACATGAACCAGATCTTTCTCAAGCTGAAGTAAAATTCTACCGTAATGCTTTCAGAATACCTTTTCTTGAAGAGAACAACAAGATTTTTGTGCATCATATTCGGAAATTGGATCTATGTGTTGTCTTGGAAATCAAAGATAAGCCCTTGGATTATCAAGATGAGTACATTCGGATGATCAATGGTCTGAAACAAGAGGAATACTATGTTAAGTCAAAGAGAAAGATTGTGATTATCAAAGAAATCAAGTTGAAGAAGTTTTATAGAATATGGTATCCTCATTTTGTAGTTCAAATGAGAAACATTCAAGAATACACTTTCACTTAAGTTGATTTTCATCATCTTCATATTGATGATTTTGAGTACATGTACCATGAGTTTAGAAACATGACCATCAGAAAAGAGAATATCACATATGCACTGGATGCTATCAAGAGGTTTTTGAGAAGGCACATCAACTACAACTATTGTTATGATTTTCAGCTTCGGATAAAGACCAATCAGAAGAAGATCAAGATGAAAAAGCCAAATTTGCATCTACCAGACTTGGAAAGCTATCCTCTGTTCACAATTATGGAAAAATAGAGTTTAGGTAGTTTACAAGAATGATAAGAATGAGAAGAGATTTATGAGATTTTCTGAAGTGGCTAAATTTTCTGATGGAACTTTAAAGTTGATCAAGCTTCAGTTGGAAAGCAGACATGAACAGAATGAAAGAATAAGAATAACTCAAGGTGATTATTTGTCTAGAAGAAGCAGGATGAATATGGAAAGAGAAATTGAGAAACTGGGAGATAGAATTGAGTTCAGAAAAGTAATCAGACGTTTTGAAACTTATTTGGGTATAAGAGATACAAGAACCAGACGGTTTACAAATTGATCCAAAAGGGGAGATTATTAGAGATAGTTTTGTTTGAATCAATTTGTTCCTTTTGTAAGTCTTTTGTAATGTTTAGCTTATATTGTGGTCAAGGATTGTTTGACCATATATACGTTTGTTTCCTTGTAGTTTGTAAACCAAGCTAGAACTTTCACTTGTAACTCATTCAGACTTGTGACTTGAGAGATATAAGACATATGACTATTTCTCTCTCTACATTCTCTCTACATTGATTGTATGTTCTTGATTGATTCTTTGATTTTTGATCTTTAATGCTTGAAATCTGGAACAACAGTTTTACTAAATAAAACTCTTCACTGTTGGCACAAAACTACAATAAAAGCAAATTACAATCAAATCATTGTCAACTATGAGTTCTTCAACTTGCTTTTAACCTAGATAATGCATGATAGTTTCAATTAAAAATATATATAGGTTAGACCACAAAATTGAAGTGGAAGGAGGCACATCTTTATGATAATATGCATGTTGTTGCTTGCATCCCAAATACATTACTAGATAATTTCCATTTGATACACATGTATGCAACCAATTACACAGGGCATATTATAATTAATATCCTTTAGCATTTCATTTGGTAAGTCATACAAGCATTTCATTTGGTAAGTCATACAAGCATTTCATCTGGTAAGTCAACAGGTTGTGTGATGGCCAAAATACAACTTGGACGGCTGCTGTTTTTTGGTATCAGGTTAGCCTCATAATGGTTAAAATGGTTAAACCTTTAAAGTGAGATAACACATAGCTTTTCCCAAATTCCAACAACTATAATCCTTCAGATAACATATAAGCTCAATAACATCAGAGTACCTTACCTTATAAGTTCAGAGATCCTGAAAAACAAAAGGGATGTCTTCTATATATGAGAACCTATACAACAGAGACAAAAGATGTTAGAGCAAAATGGCTATATTGATCGGATTTAAATTGTCTTAGGAGCTTTAGAGACTAGTGGTATAGATTAAGATCCATCCCTTATACATTTCTACCTACTATCGCTTTTAATATCCCCTGAAAAAAGCATATAATTAAAATATAGCTTCTAAAATTTTACCAACAAACACATCACCAAACAAACCCATTATATCACATCCGGAGGGGTGGGTGTAAAGAGTTAGGTAGACCTTACCTCTGTACCAACAAACAAATCGAAACTGTGAATTTATGCCATAATTCTAGGGTGATTGTAGAAGGCTGCTATCAAGAAAAGTTGCACAAACCAATTCCATGTGATTTCACCCACGGGTATGTGTTGGGGAAATTCCACGGACAAATGAACCAATTTAGACCATGTTGAGTCAAAATTGTATTCAAGATTAAATGAGGGTCTTTTGTGTAAATGTTTGTAAAGTCTAAGAGTTTGAGTTGTAAAGTCAACATGTGTTGACTAGGTATAAATACCTTATGTCTCTTTGTTAGTTTAGGAGACACGAACTGAGAGAGCACGCACAATAGACAACACAGATTTCGCATAGTAGAGAGATAAATATTTTGTCAAGTGAGATCTGTGGCACTGTGAGATATATGGCTCATATGAATCTTTGTAATCATTGATCAATCAATAAAAGAGTATTTCCTATATGTTTGTGTGATAATCGTGAGTTAGAAAATGGAACTACAATTGGTATCAGAGCCTAATTTGATCAAAATCAACAGAAAATGCATCGCACTCTGAGTTTCGGTTCTTAGATTAATTCTTGAGTTTTAGACTGTAATTGATTGAATTGTATTCGATTAGTATCATAGAACATATTTGTATAGGTAAAATTCACAATTGCACTGTAATTTTTCATTCAATTTGGATTTTTGTATTTTTTGGTTTTACGAGTTCGAACATTGTTCAATCATGGAATTGTAATTTTAAGTTCATTTTACTGTAATTCTTTGTTTGTAATTGGTTCTAATAGTGATTGTGAACAATTTGGCAAAGTTTCAGATCAAAACTTGAAGGTTTGATAAGGTTTCGATCGATTTGAAGGAATTTTCATCGAAAACTTGAAGAACTCGCATAATCTCTGAAGAACTCGCAAGATCTACACTATTCGCATAAGGATTTCGCATAACTTTGTTTTTCTGAAAATACAAGTATGGAATTCACATAAGAGTGTTATACGAAAAATCACAGAATTCGCGTATAGCCTTATACGAGAAGTGGTGAATTCGCATAATGAGGCATATGAATTTCTCAGAATTCGCATAAAGAGATCAAGGAATTTTTCTGAGTGTAGAATTCGCATCTCCCTGTCATACGAAAATTTCATGTGAAAAGCTTAAAGTTCAAAATTTTGTCTAAGTCAAGAATTCGCATATAGTCGTGTACGAATTGTTCAGAATTCGCATACAGCATCGCGCGAATCCCTCAGATTTCGCATATAGCGACGTGCGAATTTCATAGAATTCGTATACCAAGTCATGCAAATTGTTCTTGGTGTGCGAATTCTGATCTAGTGGTGTGTGAATTGTTCAGTTTCTGCGAATTCTGTTGTTCTTTCTTTGGTGTGCGAATTGTTTTGAAACTCAGTGGTGTGAGGATTCTTACTTAGAAATTTTTGGGAAATTTTTCTGAAAATTTTGAAGTGTTTTAATTGTTGATTATCTTTCGAACTAACGATCATTTCTAGCTCATTTTCAACAGATTTCAAGATGCCTTACATTGACGATAAAGGAAATATTGTTTTGACAAAAAGAGATTGTGCTATCGCTTATATGAAGTTGAAAAAAAGAATCTGAAAATTCAAAATTCATCTCTTCTTGATCAGATCAATAAATTGAAAGAAAATTCCACATTTTTAGAGAATTTTATTTGCTCAGATTGCATTTCTAATTCTAAAATAAATTTTGCAGAAATCATTGAGTCAAAAGAAAAGGAGATTTCAAATCTTCAAACCAAGTTGAAGAAGTCTGAAGGTCTTAATGCAAATTCCACATGGTCCAAAAAGGAATTAATGCAAAAAGAGATTGATGATCTCAGAAGAAGAGCAAATATTGTTGGAGAAACATGTGATGGTATGAAAAAGATAAACTCACAAATCTTCTCTGAACGAAACCAGCTAAGAGATAAAATGTTTAGTCTTGAGGTTGAGATAAACATGTTAAAAGAAAGAGCAACTCAAGAGAAAGAAAATCCAAGTATCAGAGAGGAGATGAAGAAGATTGAAAGAAAAATAAAGGATTTGGAAAGAGATAATATTGAGCTTCACAACAAGATTGTTGAACTGAAATAACAGATCTCTCAAGATGAAAAGAAGTTAAAGAAAGAAAGAGAAGAGTTTGAAAGAGAAAGAAAATCTTTTGCACAAAAGTTTTCTGATTTCTCAAGAAAGTCATTTGAAGAAAAGAAATCCATTGAACTAAAATGTGCTAAACTTTCTCAACAAGTGTCAGACTTTGAGAAAGTTATCATCATGGAGAGAAACAAATTTGAAAAAGAGAAGAAGAAAGTTGAACAGAAGAATGTTGGTGTGTTTAAGGAGATTTCTGAACAGAGAAAGAGTGTAGGGAAAGATTTTGAGGAAGAAAGAAATTTTTTTGAGGCTGAGATAAACAAGCTGACAAGAAAACTATTTGAGCTATCATCAACTATTATGAAGGAGAAGAATGCAAAGTCTGAATTGCATAAGAAGTTTGATCTACTTTCAAAGGAAAGAAACAGTTTATCTTCAAAGATCAAAGAACTTGAAGAGATTATGTTCAAGGTGAAGTTGACTGAGCAAAAGACGCTAGAATCAATTATTCATTCACCGAGAGATGATATAGCTGATTCAGAATGCTCATTCAAAACAGCTTCAAGTTCACATTTTATGAATGTTTCTAATAATCCTTTGTTTGATTCAGATGATAATCATACTTCTAAACATAAAGATCAGATTCGTCCTTCTAACCTTTTCTATAATAAACTTGTTAATGGTTCAGGTAAACATAAAAGGACAAATGACAAAGAAAAGTGGATTTGGAGAGTGAAAGGATCCTCAGATGAGAAGAAGGAACATAAATCATTTGTGCATGCATCCAATGCTAAAAGGAACAATGCTCCTAAAGGTAAAACTTTTGGCAAACCTGATCTTGTTTATACTGTTAATCAAATGATCAGGTTAGCACAAAAGAAAATTAACTATTCTTACTGTGGTACAAATGATTTTGTTAGCAAAAACTATGTGAATTACTGGTATGGCTCTTACTACATCTCTCCTAATAGAACTGCAACTAACAAACCAGGACCCAAATACCAGTGGGTACCAAAAGCTAAATTTGTGTTGCAGGCACCTAAAGACTAAGAGGAGAAAGATGGATGGCTTATAAACACTACAGTTTAGAACCTGTATCTAAAAGATCAAAGTAGACTTCTGAGTACAACAGTTAAGAACTCGTACTTCAACGAACATTGGTTTCTGATTACACCAGATCAGAACCCGGTATTCAATGTTTAATAACATTTGCTTTTGAACAAAAAAAAGTTCAAGACCCGGTCTTCAATGATAAAGATGAACAGTTACTATTCTCACCGGAGAATATGTGACGATGGCTTCTGGATATTTCTGTTCAGAACACGTACTTAAGTGTTTCTCTGCTTAAGGATGTTGATAAGATACATCATTTAGAAAGTTTTTATGGTCAATTTAAGGGGGAGTTTGCTTAAAATTTTCGCTGTCTTATTTTTTTTTGTGGGAGATAGTAGAAAAGAGAACTGTTGTTAATTGTTATATTCATATTGTTCTCTACTAATAATTTGACTTTTTATAGATATGGAGGGGGAGTATCTGAAGTTTTGTCAAAGGATGCTTAAATGATAATATTCATTTTAGGGGGGAGTTAAGATTTCTATATGGAAGGTATATTATTCTGAATCTTAAACTCTATCATATCTTGAAAAAAGAATAACTTTCGGATGTGAAAAATGTTTTCTTAAATGTTCAAACCACTTCGTGTTCTCAAAAAGATTTTATGAATTTCGAAGTGTGATTTTAAATGTTTTTCATATCGATGCTTTCATGATTATCTGACCGTGTGTTTCTCAATGATCAATACTTGTATATTATCTTGTCTATATACTGTCAAGTATTCTTACACACATTGGTTCAATACATTTTTATTGACTTTGTTATTACCACGTGTGAGTTCCCAATTCAAGCCATGACATTCAATTCACACAAATCAATATAAAATGTAGAGAGAGAATCTAGAGAGAGAAATACGAAGTCATATATCTCTTAGTGTTGAATGATTACAAACTCTCAAGGTACTGTTACACGCTTCTCTCAAGACACAAGCTATTTATATAAAGTACAAAAACACTCATAAGGCAGAAACTCTCAAGACACAAAGGTTGACTTTACAAGACTTGACAAGACTTTGACCATACAGACTTTGACTTTTCTATACTTAAATCTTGGATACAATTATACACTAACAATCTCCCCCTTTGTATTCAAGATTTAAAAAAAATTGGCAATCGTCTTCAGCTCTTGATTCTTCAAACTTTAACTCTGACGGCTTTAAACTTGTAGTTATGACAATCTTCAATCTTTCAGCTTTTGAAGAATCATGAAAAGTCTTTCACAAAGTCTTTCACAATGTCATCAAATCTTGAAAAAAACATTGAATTCTTGAAACTTCTTTGATCTTGAGAAATCTTTGATCTTTGAGCTATTACAGCTTTGAACTTTGACTAATCTTTCAAAACTTATATCTTCATCTCTGTAATCTCTGAACTGTCTTCGGAAAACGAACTTTCTTGAATCATCTTGATTTGTCTTTGAATCATCTCTGAATAATTTCTTTTCATCAGACTAGATCTAATTTAACTTTCAGAATTTCTCCCCAAGTCTTTTTCACTTTGACATCTCTCTATGGCTTTGAAATTGAACTTTCAAAAAGTTATCCCCTTTTTGATGATTGTGAGCATCATGATCATCAAAACTTCTTCAATTTCATCACTTTCTCTGAATATGAATTTCCCCCTTTTATGATACAATAACAATCTCCCCCTTTATAAAATGACAATCTTTGCTCTTTTGATCTAAGTATCCGTCAATTCATGAGAAATGTATATACCTGAATCTTTTCAGATCCAGATATAATAACCATTGTAACCCTGAATCAACAAACGATACAGTTAGTATGCCTGTAAGTAGCACGTAGCCACTTTGTACAACGGATGTACATTGGAAAGGAGTTTTTGAGATGTTCACTCCCCCGGGGCTTCCATTCAATCATCGAAAAATCACAAAGGAATTTACTATGAATGTTATGACAAGAAAACATATTCCTTGTATGTACGTGAAATTGTAGAATGATTGAAGTTACTCAAGCTTTTTTAGGCTCAAAACGTGTAAACTGTTGAGACAGCAACAAGTATTACATGGACTCAGTGTACATGAAAGAGGTGCGAAGGTGGGGTAACTTTCCTTCTTTTCAATATCTAAATCTTCCGAGTGAAGACCAGATAGCAGATGTGTTGTGTCTCCAAAGAAAATAAAACATTTCTTTCTCAAGAAAGAAACGAGTGGCTAGTGGGGTAATTGCAAGAGTTGGCATGGGCTCACTGCCTGTTTCAATGATGGTCACCAAAGAATGTGAACCAATCAGTAGAAGTAGTTGCCCGAATCAGAAAGTGGTTGGTGCATAATTTTGATATTCTTTTAACTCTAATCTCACACTCTCTTTCTTTTAAACATTAAAGCTCATTTCTAACCAAACTCTCTTTTACATTTTACCGCTCAACACAATGAGAAAAACTCAACCGGATGAGTTATCTCCCCCACTCTTTGATTTAAAAACCCCTCACCCCTCAATCACTCTAGGATTACTTCCAAGGTAGGAAACACTGGTTAACGTAAATCCATGGAATTTCTATTTAAGCTCTCATACTGATCCCATGTAATTGTCCTAAAAAGAATGTGTTGCTCAAAAATTTAGCTTGAACAGTTAAGCTCAAAATGTGATAACATTGTCATATGAATGTATGCTCATCAAGGATATGAATGAAATTTGAGCATTTGAACTTTGAAGATCTCTCAAAACAAGGAAATTGAATGAATGAAATGAAATCAAGAGAATTGTTTTGAGAATCGGACAATGTATCAATCAGATCAATTATCACGAAATATGAACGTGAACGGTTAGGGTATCAAAGAACTTGATAGTTTGTTTATATGAACGAATATAAACAATTTATCAATGAACGTACAAAGATAGAAATGATGATTTATGCTCAACAATAGTGAATTACAAACGAGGGTATTACCATCGAGAAATTGTTTCTGTATGAGACATGGTAATAACAAAATCAATATGAAGTACTGAACCGGTGTGTGTGAATACTTGACAGTATATAGACAAAATAATACACAAGTATTAATCTTTGGAAACACACGGTCAGATAAACATTAACGCTCAATAATGAAAAACATTTAAAATCACACTTCTAGATTCATGAAATCTTTTGAGGATCAGAACTCAGAAGTGGTTTGAACATTTAAGAAAACATTTTTCATGTTCGAAAGTTGTTCTTCTTTCAGGCAGTCAGAGATCTAGATCAGAAGATACTTACATTTAAGCTCCCCCTCAAATCATGATAAAATTATTTAGATTCAGTTAAGCTCCCCTTGGATATTTGCAAAATATCCTTGTCTTTAAACATTGAAGACTGAGTCCTAAACTGATGTGTTTAGAAGTCTAAGTCCTTTAACATTTAAGAACGGGTCCTAATCTATTGTAATCAGAAACCATTGCTCTTTAACATGAAAGTACGAGTTATGATCTGTTGTAATCAGAAGTCAAACATCTTGCTCCCCCTACACCTGTGGTACCTGCAAAATAGATTTGACAGGTTTTGGTACCCACTGGTATTTGGGTCCTGGTAACTTAGATTTAGGAATCCACTTCTCAATAGATTTAAATCTTTTAAAATTACTTTTCTGAGAAGTTATTCTGTAAGATCCGTACCAGTTATAAGCAGATTCTTTTTGAACAAAATCATTCTCTCCACAGTAAGAACAACAGATTTTCTTCTGAGCAATCCTGATCAAATGATTAGTAGAATAAAACATATCAGAATTACCAAAAGATTTACCTTTATGAGCACTGTTCTTTTTGGCATTTGATGTGGATTTGAATGATTTGTCTATCTTCTTCTTTTCATCAGGAGAACCTTTCACTCTCCAGACCATCTGTCCTTTCTTTGAATTCTTTCCAAGAGATTTGACGTAAAAGCTTGCTGGACTATCAACATTTTTGTCATAGAACAGATTAAATGGACGAATCTGATTTGATTTGACAATGTTTGGTTTGACACTGTTCATTTTTAAAACATTTTCATGAATAGAACTTGAAGTTGTTTTAAAAGAACAAACTGATTCAGTTGAATTGTCATAAGGTGATTGACTGATTACGTCAGCTGAAATCTTCCCTAACAATTCAACATTTACAACTTCAAGTTGTTTTAACTTTTCAGTCAAAATGTTTCTTTCAGCAATAAGTGTGTCAAACTTCTTTTTCAAATCAGATTTTACCATTTGTTCTTTTTGAACATCTGATGATAGAACAATTATCTTAGATGTGAGCTTAGATATTTCGTTTTCAAAGATTTGACGCTCTTGCTCAAATTCCTTTTCTATGTTCTTGGTTTTCTCAGAAATTTCTTTGAAAATCCCAACATTTCTCTTTTCAACATTTTTCTTTTCAACATCATAAGACTTTTTCTTCTCTTGAAAATATTTTCTTTCTTTTTCAAGTAAGTCTTGCAATGTAGAAATCTGTTTGGGAAGTTCAATTACTTTATCTTCAAGAACTTTTCTCTCCTTTGCAAAAGTATCTCTTTTAGTAATAACAATCTTTTAAAACTCTGATACTTGATTGGATAGTTTAATGCATCTTAGCTCCAAATCTTTCTTCTCTTTGATAGCTTTCTTAGAAAATTCAGATAGCTTTTGAGTGGAAGCATTCTCCAGATTTGCTTTGTCTTTATCTGCTTGGAGGCTTTTCATCAGATCAACATTTTTGGCTTCCAATGCAGATATTTTATCTTCAAAAGCTTTAAACTTGATGTGCAGATCAACTGATTCATCTTTAAGTTCTGATGTCTGTTGTTCAGTTGTCTTCAGCTTGCTTTGAAAATTTGTTATCTTTCTCTCTTTCAGTTTGATTTATTTCTCAATAGTCACAATCATATCCTCTTTCATCTTAATTTCTTTCTCTTTCTCTTTAATTTCTTTCTCTCTTGCTCTGATGATACCTGCATAATCAGATTTAGAATGATCAATACATTTAGCACATTCAGAAGTTTTATCAAAATTTAACAATTTAGTTTTAAACTCTTGAATCTGATTAAGAAGCTTTGAATTCTGAATCTTCAGTTCATCTCGTTCAGCTTCTATGATAGGTATTTCAGGCATGTATATGGTTGCAACATCTCTCCCTGCTAAAACATCTTTACACATCTTGATATATGAAAAAATTTACTTCAAAATGATCGTAAAAAATCAGAAAATTATGATCACTATCAGAAATATGTCCCCCTCCGCAGACTTAGCACGGGGGTCCCGCTAACCGGTTAGCTAGTGGGGTCAAGGGCAGCGCCCCTAGAGAAAATTTGTTCTGACATATTGAATGTATGCTTGAAAATGATCGTTCCCAAAATATTCAGATAAAAATTTGACTTGAAAATCAAACTTAAAAAAACACTTGAAAATTTTTCTAAGGCACAAACTCGCAGAACAAGTAAACTCGCATAACACTGTTCACTTTACTTCGCGATAACAAGGTTATGCGCGTTTCAAGTTCGCGCAGATCGAAGGATGCGCGTTTGAGGTTCGCGCTAGAAGGGATGTGCGCGTTTTTTAGCTTCTCGCAGATAAGACTTGCGTATTTCAACACTTAGAAAAAATTTTGACAATTAAGAACTCTCAGAATGCAAACTCGCAAATCAAATAAATTCTTAGACAAAACTCGCAAGCTGATTCGTGCGTGTTTCCACTTCTCGCAAAACACACTTTGTGCGTTTTGGTCACGAACTCGCAGAAAACAAGAAAACATCAAAATTCTTCTTCGTGCGTGTTCTTCATTTCTTGCGCGTTTAGTGACGTGCGTGTTCTTCACTTTGAATCTTGCATGTTTTTCAAATCTAGCGTGTTCTTCATCTTTGTTCACGGATTTGATCCAAAATCTTTAATATCAGCAATTAAGACTTGAAAATACACAGTTATGATCGAAATAACAACTAGAACACATTTCTAATGAAAGATTTTGATTAAAAACAACAAGAAATAAGTAGATCGATCTAGCACAGTTTGACATTTTCAAAAACCGAAAATTACAAAAATTCAAAATTGGATGTGATTCGGTTCGAATTTCGAGATGAAATCTAAACAAGAAAGATCCACAAACAAGAATCGAACATCATGAACCCATTTTCTTGCACTAAAAACGTCTGAGGATAAGAAATTTGATTGAACAGTGAATTTTAGAAAGTCAGTCTGCGTGTTCTTCGTGAAATCAACAAATTGAACAAATCCAAGTGAATTTAATCCATCTGAACAGTTTTGGTCTGCTTTGATACCAAATGTGAGTTTCCAATTCAAGCCATTACATTCAATTCACACAAATCAATATAAAATGTAGAGAGAGAATCTAGAGAGAGAAATAGGAAGTCGTATATCTCTTAGTGCTGAATGATTAAAACTCTCAAGGTACTGTTACACGCTTCTCTCAAGACACAAGCTATTTATATAAAGTACAAAAACACTCATAAGGCAGAAACTCTCAAGACACAAAGGTTGACTTTATAAGACTTGACAAGACTTTGACTTTTCTACACTTAAATCTTGGATACAATTATACACTAACACCACGTCTGAAAAGATAAATATTTCGATGGTAATACTCCCGTTTGAAATTCATTCTTGTTTGAAATCAGACGTCATTTCTTAATAATTGTGCTTTCAGTGTCAAATTGTTTATATATTGTTCATATAAGCAAATATTCGTTCTTTGATATCCCAATATTTTTCTTCATAATATTTGATCTGATCACATCATTGTCAGATTCTCAAAACACTTCACTTGAATTCGTTTCATTCATTCAATTTCATTGTTTTGAGAGATCTTAAATGTTCTAATTGCTCAAATTTCATTCTTATCTTTAATGAGCATACATTTTCTGATAATGATATTTGGTGCTTATCTGTCAAGATAACTGTTGAGTAACAAATTCTTTTTAGGACAAATTACATGGGATTCAGTGTGAGTGCTTAAAAGACTTCCATGGATTCACGTTAACAAGTGTTTCCTACCCCAGAAGTAATCCTTAAGTCATTGAGGGGAGATGTCAGGATCGAATTCTCAACAAGAATTAATTCTCAGAAACAATATCAAAGAAGTTTGCGGAATAACACTTTGATATTCAATGAAACAGTAAATCAACACAGAAAATATGAATAACAAACTGTAAGCTTTTATTTAATGCTTTGAAGTTACAAGATTACTCACTCAACCTCAATATTGATGAACAGGCTCACCAATACGAATTCTACTTCTCTAGAATTAGGATCTATGCCTTGAGGTTGATTTTTTCTAAAAGAATGAAAAACAAAAGTTATCTAACTATTCTAAACAATACAGTATATATACTGAATACAAAGATAATAAATAAAATATCTTCAGTATATCTTCTATGTATATCTCTAAGCTTCCATGTATATCCTTTCATACGAATCTTCATCATATAAGCAGTATTAATCTTCAGCAGCATTAACTTCCTTCTAGCAGCATTAACTACTAAGCAGTACTAACCACTAGCAGTACTAACTAGCTAAGCAGTACTAACTTTGTTCAAGCAGCACTAACTTTGACTAGCAGTATTAACTACTAGCAGTAGTAACACTCAGCAGTATTAACCTTTAAGTCTTCTAGCAGTATTAACTCTGAACTAGCAGCATTAACCATACTTGAGTTTTTCTTCAGTTCCCAACAATCTCCCCCTAACTTGACTTTTAGGAAGAGAAGTCAAGTTCTTCAAATTTTCTTCAAGATGCTTTCAAGACCTCAATTCATACTCCTAGATTAGGATCCAAACCCAAACTTTGATTAATGATTCTGCTAACCACAATCTTTGCCATTTCTGAATCTTTTGAACATGTAAGCTTTGCATTCAACATTGCTTGTAATTTGGCCTTGCTGTGATCATAGATTTTATCAACTAAGTAGTACTCATGATAAGCTCTGTCCACAGTGATGACATAGACTCCACACCTTTCAAATATCATCCAGTTTTCTATTCTTTGGAATTTATTCTGTAGATGCAAATCTCTGATCACATGTTGAACTTTGCTAGGGTCAAACATCATGCATAAGTACTCCATAGCTAATCTGATTAAGCTCATTCCTTCTCCTTTCAGTTCCTTTTCATATATCTCCAACCCAACTTTAAACATCTCTTCTAAATCTGATCTTGAACAACTTCTTATGAGTCTACCCCAAGTAGAGTACACTTCATATAGATCTCCCATTCTCTTAAGCCTGAAGTATTTCTTCCTTTGATCTTCCAAAATATCCCAAAAGATAACTTCTGGAGCTTTCATAGAGATGGGATCAACTGAAACTGGTTTATCAGCTGTTGTAGTCATATAAAAATCAAGATTATATTGCTTATTGGATTGTTCTGGGTTCTTTACAGATTCAGTTGTAGAAGTAACTGAAGGTTCTGCT
Organism: Arctium minus; assembly: GCA_954870635.1. Classification (NCBI taxonomy): domain Eukaryota; kingdom Viridiplantae; phylum Streptophyta; class Magnoliopsida; order Asterales; family Asteraceae; genus Arctium; species Arctium minus. The sequence goes on along the minus strand of OX941093.1, from coordinate 9,472,425 downwards.
GTTTCTGCTGTTTCTTCAACTCTTGGCCTTTTGTTCTGCTTCTTGGAGGCAATTGACTTCACCCTCTTCACAGATGTAGCTTCTATACCAACACCTTCATGTTCTTCCTTCATCTCTTCAGTTTTATCTTTTGAAGGTGTGGTGTCCTCAGGGAATGGCTTTTGAATATTCAGGTCATGCCTTTCCTTCATTCTTCTCTCAGCCTCTTCCCTTTGGACTGAATCACCTTGAAGCTTAAGCATCTCTTTCTGATACAACTCCTTAACCTGAGTGTATGCCATGTTGGTGAATATCTCCCCCTTAACACCAATTGCACCTTTCAGGAAATTTATCATCTTTCTTCTTTCCTGATTGGCCAAAAATGTTTTGGAGGGTTGTCTCTTTTGCTTTTTGAATGGCATTCTTTGCTTAAAAACTTTCACAGAGCTTTTCTTGGCTTGAGCTGCTTCTTTGATGCTTTTCTGATATTCTGCATTCAACTTTCTAGCCATGATCTTTGCAAGCTCTCTATCCTTCTCTGATTGAAGTTGTTCTTCTTTTTCCATTTCAGCCTGAAGTAGCTTTGCCATTTCTTCATCCAACTCAATCTGACTCTTTTTCTTGAGAGGCAGTTCAGCTTCAACCATTTTCTCCTTTCCTTTTCCTTTTGTCTCCTTTGCCTTTTCTGTTGCCTTTTGTTGAACTTTTCCTTCATTGATGACTACTCCCTTGGCCTTTTGAGTAGTCTCAGGAGTGTCATTCTTTGCTTTGACTAGTGTTTCTACAATCTCCATTTCTTCAACAGAAAGCCCTGTTACTGCTGCTTCTGTTACTGCTGCTTCAGCAGTATTAACAGTTTCTGCTGCTTCAGTAAATTCTGATTCTTTTTCTGCCTCTTTCTCCCCCTCAACCTCAAATGCCCTCTCAGCTGGATTTGCTTTCTCTTTTTCAGCCTCTTTCTCCCCCTTGTTGGAAGCATCTGTATTAGTTGACCTCTTCTTTAAAACAAACTGTTTTCTTCTCTTCTTCTGTACAAGCTTTGTCACCATCTTCTTTAATTTGGCAATCTGAACTTGTTGTGACAGGATTACCAGCTTCATCTCCTCTATTTCTTTTCCTTGTTTCAGAACATCTAGGTTGATGTTACCCATTGCCTCCATCAATTCATCATAGTTATATCTGTCCTCACCTTCTCCAGAAGTGTTACCCTCCTTTGAAGGATCATTGGATCTTTTATTTGTGGAAGTCTTCTGCCTTGCAGAGGCACTATCCACCCCTGTGGTTTCTTGGCACCAGGGACCTTCAAATGATTGCTCATTCAAAGTTGCCATGGGGGAGGTCTTATTGATGTTACCACTTTCCTCCTCTGTACTAGCAGGAGTAGTGGCAGCCTCATCACCCATATGCTCTACCTCCTCCTCAGAGAGCACCTCCTTTGGGTTGGGAGACACCCTTGTGGTTTCCCTTTGGATATTCTCTAGGGGAGAATTCTCCCTTAGAGGGCTTATAGGCTTAGTGGGTAATGGTACAAGAAGGGAAGGAGCCTTCTTTACCTGTTTTCTCTTGTAGGTTTGGGTGATGGGAGAGGTTGGTTTTTCAAGAAGGGACTGGGGAATTGATTTTGAGAGGGAAGGTTGGGCTTGGCTAGCAGTGGGTTGGTCTAATGGGGGCCTTGACCCTGCTGCCATACCTTCATTGGTTTGGGACACCACCATCATTGTAGAGAACAATGGGGTGTCAACTCCTTCAGAGTCCCCAGCAGATCTTCTCATATTTGAGAAAACCTTGCCTTTGGGGGGTTTAGGTACATATACCCCAACAGGTTGAGGTATATCCGTTAATTCATGAGTAATAACTTCTTGTACAAACCTGGGATACATAAAGAAGCTCTTTTTGTTTCCCATGTTTGAGACAAGATCATTGAAAATCATTTTAGAAAAATTGTACTTTCTGGCAGTGGCCAAGCACACCAAAGCATAAGCAATAGTGCTGCTGAACTCACTCCATCCAGTAGTCTTTTTGGATATACAATGCATAAGAGTATGGACAAAGAAACGCCATTGGGGTGAGAATTTTGCTTTAGAAAATTTGAAAACACCCAATGGGCCTCCATACCCCATTCTTGTAAGATTTGAAAACAGTTCATCATTTGGGATAGAAGTTATACCAGAGGCATCGTCTAGACGTAGACTGATGCGAATAACCTCTTCAGTAACTGTAAGTGATTGATCACAGATTCTTGTCTTGATCATTTGCACACCATTTTCCACAACAAGGGTTGTATTAGCCCAGAACTGCCTTTGATGCTCAATGTAGATTGTAGGGGATACAGTAAGAGCATGAGCAATGTGGCTTGACTTGAGGAAATCCACAATCTGATGAAATCCTGAAGCTTGCTTTGGCTTTTGTAGCATCGCAATCTCGTTGTGCTCGTCGATGAACGTCATGGATGCCATTGATCTTAGTGAAAACTTGCCTGAAAACTTCGAACTTGAGAGAGAAAAGGTTTTGAGCGCAAGAGAACAGTATTCAAAGAGTCGTTATGAACTTTTAGGCGGGCAAAGAGTATTTATAGTATTCGGAATATAAGCAGTATTAACCTAGAGCAGTATTAACTACTAGCAGTAGTAACTGCTAGCAGTATTAACTAACTAGCAGTATTAACTGAAAGCAGTATTAACCACTAGCAGTATTAACTGAAAGCAGTATTAACCACTAGCAGTATTAACTGAAAGCAGTATTAACCACTAGCAGTATTAACTGAAAGCAGTATTAACCACTAGCAGTATTAACTGAAAGCAGTATTAACCACTAGCAGTATTAACTGAAAGCAGTATTAACCACTAGCAGTAGTAACTGAAAGCAGTATTAACCACTAGCAGTATTAACTGAAAGCAGTATTAACCACTAGCAGTATTAACTGAAAGCAGTATTAACCACTAGCAGTATTAACTGAAAGCAGTATTAACCACTAGCAGTATTAACTACTAGCAGTATTAACCATACTTACTCCTTTTAAACTTGCTAAACACTGAGTACTGCTATGCATATCCTGAAAAAGAAGATTAGTAACACCAAGAATAAAAATATACAGGTATAAAACCACTTTTTGAGAAGAAGATTATTCAGAGTTTATCATTCCCACACTTGTTACCAAGAAAGTGAATCTACCCACATCAAAAGCTTTAGTGAATAGATCAGCAAACTGATTATCAGTGTGAACTTTGACAACTTGAATAAGTTTCTTTTCATTACAATCTCTTATAAAGTGATACCTGATTTCAATGTGCTTTGTCTTTGAGTGCTTGACTGGATTATTTACAATGCTAATAGCACTGTTGTTGTCAATAAAGATTGGAGTGTGTAGAAAGGTTACCCCATAATCCAACATTTGATTCTGAATCCATAAGACTTGAGAACAGCAACTTGCAGCTGCTATGTACTCTGCCTCTGTTGTAGATGTGGATACTGTGGTTTGTTTCTTGCACTGCCATGAGACTAGTCTAGCACCCAAAAACTGACATCCTCCAGAAGTAGATTTTCTGTCCAAGTTTGCCCCACCTAGATCACTGTCTGAGTATGCTATTAGGTCAAAAGGGGAGTTATGAGGATACCAAAGTCCCAATCTGGGTTGCCCTTTGAGATATCTGAATATCCTCTTAACAGCTTGAAAGTGAGATTGCTTTGGCCTAACTTGAAATCTTGCACATACACAGACTGGAAACATTATATCTGGCCTTGATGCTGTGAGATACATGAGAGAGCCAATCATGGATCTATAATAATGCACATCCATATCCTCCCCCTCAAGATCTGCTGTGATCTGCTTGTGTGTTTCCATAGGTGTGCTGGCAGGTTTTGATTCTGAGAAACCAAACTTGGTTAGAATATCCTGCACATACTTCGATTGACATATGAAAATGCCATCTGACTTCTGTTGAACTTGGAGTCCAAGGAAGAAAGTAAGTTCCCCCATGGAACTCATTTTGAACCTTTGATGCATTAAATCCTCAAACTCCTTGCACATGTTGTTTCTTGTAGATCCAAAGATAATGTCATCAACATAGATTTGGACCAGCAAGATATCCTTCTTCTTTCTTTTGATAAATAGAGTCTTATCTATGACTCCTCTTTCAAAGTCATTTTCCAAGAGATAGGATGACAGAGTGTCATACCATGCTCTTGGAGCTTGATGTAGTCCATAAAGTGCTTTCTTTAATTTGTATACCCTGTCTGGATAGCTTGGGTTTTCAAACCCTGGTGGTTGACAGACATATACTTCTTCTTCAATTGATCCATAGAGAAAAGCACTTTTTACATCCATTTGATAGACTTTGAAGTTCATGTAAGAAGCATAGGCTAGGAATAGTCTGATTGCTTCTATCCTAGCCACAGGTGCAAAAACTTCTTCATAATCTATACCCTCTTCTTGAGTATAGCCTTGAGCCACCAGCCTTGCTTTGTTCCTTATGACAATACCTCTTTCATCTCTCTTGTTTCTGAAAATCCACTTTGTGCCAATTGCTCTGTGACCTTTAGGAAGGTCTACTAGATCCCATACATCTTATAGCTTGAACTGTAACAGTTCTTCTTGCATTGCTTCTATCCAGCTAGATTCTTTCATAGCATCATGTGTCTTTTTAGGCTCAAGCTGGGATAGAAAACAAGAAAGGACTGTATGTTGTTGATCTTGCATTTCTTGAAGCCTGCTTTGATGTCTAGTCATCATAGGAGAAGAGATATCTCCTATTACCAGCTGTGGAGGATGATTCTTTTGAACTCTGGTGTTATGACTAGGTTCTTCATTCAGTCCAGCCTCTAGATTAGAGTCATGCAACTCAACTGAAGTGTTTTCAGATGCCACTTCTAATTCTTTATTTTCTTGAGTCTCCTCATCTCTAGTTTCTTCTTCACTCTGATTTGGTCCAGTAAATGATTCCTTTTCACAGTCTTCACCAGAATGCACTGTGGGTATGGGAAATATCACAGATTTAGATATACTTTCTGAGACTTGTGTGGTCCCTGATCCTCCACATCCTGTTCCTGTGGAATCATCACTACTGAAACCAAAAGAATTAGTTAGTGAATCAATGTCAAATAGCCACTGAGGTCCAGATCCAACAGGATTTGGTGTGTTCTCATTGCATTTGACATTGTCACTTTCTTCAATTATTCTAGAAGAAGAGTTAAAAATTCTGTAGGCCTTACTCTGAGATGAATATCCCACAAGAAATCCATCATCTGCTTTGCTATCAAACTTACCTAAGTGAGATTTGGTATTTAGAATTGTACAAGGACACCCAAAAGGTTTGAAGAAACCAATGAAAGGTTTTCTTTTATTTAAAAGCTCATATGGGGTCTTGTTCTTTTGCTTGACCACTAGAACTCTGTTTTGGACATAACAAGCAGTATTAACTGCTTCAGCCCAGAAGGTAATTGGCAATTTTGAAACAGCCAACAGAGATCTAGCAGCCTCTATTAGTGTTCTATTCCTCCTTTCAGCAATACCATTCTGTTGAGGAGTCCTAGGAGCACTATATTGCCTCTCAATACCTTTTTCTTCACAAAAGGTGTTTAGATCATGATTTTTAAACTCAGTTCCATTATCTGATCTAATGACTTTTACTCTTTGATTAGTTTGGTTTTCAATTCTTAGAATAAAGGATTTGATAAGACCACTTGTTTCATCCTTAGTCCTTAGAAAATATACCCAAGTAAATCTGGAGTAATCATCAACAATAACTAAGCAGTAAGATTTCTTGCCTATACTCATAACATTTGTAGGACCAAACAGATCCATATGCAATAACTGGAGACAAGTAGAAACAGAATTTAACTCTTTGGTCTTATGAGAAGTTTTGTGTTGTTTGCCTTTAAGACAAGCAACACAATGATCATCACATGAAAAGACTTTTGAAGGTAACCCTCTTACAAGGTTATTTTTAACAAGATTGTTCATAGTCTTGAAATTCATGTGACACATCCTTCTGTGCCATAGAGAGGATTCATCTACAGAAGCTTTTGAAACAAGACAATTTAGAGATGAATCAATATCAACATTGTCCATATCAAGACAGTAAACATTGTCCTTCCTTGGAGTTCTAAGTAGTATCATGCTTTCATCAACTACCTTGAACCCTGGAGCAAGGATCATACACTCAGTATTTGTAAATAATATACTATGTTGTTTGTCACAAACATGTGATACACTTAACAGGTTGTACTTTAATTGATCAACATAGTAGACATCCTCAAATGTCATCTTACCTTTGGTGACATTACCTTTTCCACTTATCTTACCACCAGTAAGATTGTCTCCAAATGCAACATGTCCTCCATTGATATACTTGAAATCCTGAAGGCATGACATGTTGCCTGTCATGTGCCTAGAGCAACCACTATCAACATGCCAAATGCTCTTTCCCTTGAGCTGTTGGTTGCCCTGCACATTAGATAAATCAATTAGTATGATTTAGGAACCCAAGCCAAAGTGGTCTTGGGTACCCCTTTCTCATCAAAATATTTGCATTCTTTCTTGACAAGATTTTTGAACTTTAACTCCTCATTCTTGGAGTACTTTGTTACAATAATAGGCTTGGAACTATGTTTGCTAGAATCAGTACTAGTTTTAGAAGTACTAACTACCTTGGCAGCACTTGCATGCTTAGCAGCACTAACTTTGTTAGAAGTAGTAACTGTGTTAGCAGCAGTAACTGTGTTGGCAGTATTAACTTTTGAAGAGGTATTAACAGTATTAGCAGCATTAATATTTTCAGCAGTACTAACACTGTTAGCAGTAGTAACTGTGTTAGCAGTACTAATACTGTTAGTACTTCTAGGCACCCACATTTTGATACTTTCTTTTAAAATCTTTTTCTTTAAAGTGCCTTTACTTTCAACATATTTCTTTATTACATGTTTCTTTCCATCCTTCCTATAACCCACAGATTTTTGCACAAATCTTTGAAAGTTCATCTGTTGGTTAATAGGGTTAAAGTAACAATACTTAGCCAAATGATTCAACTTGCCACATATAAAACAAGGTTTTGGTCTATTGATTTTATTCAGATCAACTCCTTGTTTCTGAGCCCATTGATTATTCCAGTTTCTTTGATTTCCTCTTTTTAAACCAGAATTTAGGCTCTTGGCTTTATTGCAATCACACTGTTTGCAAGGAATAGGGTTCACAACAGTGGTCTGCTTATAGTGAACCTTCTTGTTCTTTCCCTCAGTCTTTTCTATCTCTTTAGACTTGATCCAGTGCTTTCCACATCCCTCATTGGTGATAATGTGATTTTCTTTAGAAATCTCACCACTCACAGTATTGTCCTTATCCTTGACAACTTCTTTCTCAGTTTTATCCTTAACAACCACTTCATCTAAGGGATCTATTTCAGTGGCTCCCTTAGGTAGATCCTTCCTATCCTTTGTTTCTAACAACTCTGAACTAGGAGGGATGTAGTTGTTGTTATAGGGTGGTGGTGTGGTATTGTACCCTATACCTCTTCTCAGTTTATCATGAATCTGAGTTTGTAACAAAGAATCCATTGCTTTGGAAGCATTAGAAAACTTTTCTACATCAAGTTTGACTTTAGCTAGCTCTCCTCTTAGCTTTTCACTTTCTTCTTTAGATCTGGTCAGTTGAAGCTCTAAGTCATTCTTCTCCCACTTCCAGTAATTTGTGTCATAAGAGTGTTGAAGCTCATTAGCTTGAAAACCCTTAATCTGTTCTTCAAATCTCTCAACAATCCTCACATAATCTTTTATGTCTTTTTCCAATCTCTTAAGGTCATCACTCATGTTCTGGTTGTGATCCCTATACCTTTTAACAGTGTTAATGCAATTTTGAGAGCAAAGATTGGAAGTTACCTCTGTAGGGAGACCAGACACCTCTGCCATTAGAGCTTGATTCTGAATAGCCTCTTCAGCTTGATCACTCCAATCAAACCCCATACCTTGTTGAGAGACAAGGGCTTGTGCAGAATTTCTGTTGAAGCTTCCAGATTGAGCTTGTTGGTGGTTGTTATTCTGAGACATTCCACTTCTGCATTCTCTAGCAAAGTGTCCCTTTTGATGGCATTTGTAACATTCCACCTTGGACTTGTCAAATCCTGCTCCATCTTCTCTTCTTTGGGAGAAGTTGTTCCTCCCAGTTCTTTTGATGAATTTTTTAACTCTCATGGAGAGCATGGCCATCTGCCATTTAATATCCATCTCTTCAAGATCATCTGGATTGAGTTGTTCCAAGTCATCATTAATGAGAGAAGAGTTTCCATGACTTGCCAGAAAGGCCTCAAACACAGTTTCAGTGCCTTTCTCTTGGTTTGTTCCATTGGCAGTACTAACTGATTCAAGGTTGGAAGTAGAATCAGTTGATGCTGAAAGGAGAGCAGCATTGTGAACATACCCAGAAGGCCTCTTTTTAGCCTCTGCCTCAGATTCAAAAACTCTTAGATCATTATAAAGATCATCAAGTTCCTTTTCTTCCAGTTGATCATTCTGTCTGAAAGATACAGTATACATGGTCCATTCATCACTCAATGACCTTAGAAACTTTCTGTTCAGATCATCTTGATCAATTTGTACTCCCACTGTAGCTAGTTCACCAATAAGTTTGTTGAACCTGTCAAAAGTTTGAGTCATGGACTCATTCTTGGTTGACATAAAGTTCTCATATTGTTGTTTCAGAATGGCTTTCTGATTTCTCTTGGTACTTTTGGTACCAGAGAATCTCTTCTCCAGAGCATTCCAGAGCATCTCTGCATCAGTGCAGTTACAGAACTGATGTTGATATTCATTGGGAATAGCCAAGAGCAAGGTGCTCAAGGCTTTCATCTCTGTCTGTCTGATCTTTCTTTCTGCATCAGTTTTTGGTGGAGTTCTCTTTCCATCTGCACCAATCTTTCCTGCTTCAGAAGGACCATTCTCTATGATGTCCCACATAGAATAGTCAGTGAGGAGTATGTACTGCTTGATTCTGATCTTCCACATATCAAATTCATTGGGTCTAAGCATTGGAACCTTTGAGACCAAAGTACTGCTTGATTCTGCAAGATTTTCCATGATGAATAGTTGTTTCTGAGAAATCAGGCTCTGATACCACTTGTCAGGATCGAATTCTCAACAAGAATTAATTCTCAGAAACAATATCAAAGAAGTTTGCGGAATAATACTTTGATATTCAATGAAACAGTAAATCAACACAGAAAATATGAATAACAAACTGTAAGCTTTTATTTAATGCTTTGAAGTTACAAGATTACTCACTCAACCTCAATATTGATGAACAGGCTCACCAATACGAATTCTACTTCTCTAGAATTAGGATCTATGCCTTGAGGTTGATTTTTTCTAAAAGAATGAAAAACAAAAGTTATCTAACTATTCTAAACAATACAGTATATATACTGAATATAAAGATAATAAATAAAATATCTTCAGTATATCTTCTATGTATATCTCTAAGCTTCCATGTATATCCTTTCATACGAATCTTCATCATATAAGCAGTATTAATCTTCAGCAGCATTAACTTCCTTCTAGCAGCATTAACTACTAAGCAGTACTAACCACTAGCAGTACTAACTAGCTAAGCAGTACTAACTTTGTTCAAGCAGCACTAACTTTGACTAGCAGTATTAACTACTAGCAGTAGTAACACTCAGCAGTATTAACCTTTAAGTCTTCTAGCAGTATTAACTCTGAACTAGCAGCATTAACCATACTTGAGTTTTTCTTCAGTTCCCAACAGGAGAGGGGTCAAAAGAATAGAGAGTGGGTCTGTGCTGAGGTAAAATGTAAAAGAGAGATTGGTTAGAAGTGAGCTCAAATGTTTAAAAGAAAAAGGGTGAGAGATGAGAGTAAAAGAATATCAAACTCTACACCTAACTTTTTCTGAGACGGGCAGCCACATTATCTGTTGTTTCCCAATTCTTTCGTGAACTTCATTGAAAAAGGCAACTAGCCCATGTCAACTCTTGCATATAACCTCACCTGCTACTCATTCTTTACTCAACAAAAGAATGTTTCATAATTTTAAAAGGGGAAGCAGCATATTATCTATCAGATCTTCATTTGGAAGATGTTGATATTGAAAAAGAAGGAAAGTTGCCCCACCTTCGACCCTTTTCTCAGGCACATTGATTCTGTGTAATATCTATTGTTGTCTCAACGGTTTACATACTTTGAGCCTGTTTAAGCTTTAAATGCTTCAGTTATTGCTACACTTTCATGAGCACACAAGGAATAAGTTTTCTTGTCATAACATTCATAGAAAATTCCTTTGTGGTTTTTCAATGATTGAATGGAAGCCCTGGGGGAGTAAACGTCAAAAAGCTCCTTTCCCATGTACATTCATTGTACACAGTGGATTTGTGCTATTAACAGGCATATTAATTCAGGTTTACCACTCATAATTTGTCTGAATTTGAAAAGATTCAGATGAATACATTTATGAATTGACGGCAGATTGATAACATCAGATCAGACTGAGTTTATATTCTCGTTGGGGGAGATTGTTTATATGTTTCCAAAGGAGAAGAATATATATGTGTTTCTCATGAAGAATGTGCTTACATTGCTATTTGATGGAGATAATTTCAAAGACATAACTAAAATTGATAATGTTTTGATGATTCTGATTCTTAAAATTCATCAAAAAGGGGGAGAGGTTTCAACGATCAATTTCAAAGAGAAAGCAAAGTCAAGTAAGAGTGATAAAGGGGGAGAAAATAAAGTCAGATTGTTGATTATTCAAAAGGAAGAAAAGTTTGTCAAAGAGATGATTCAAAGAAAAGATCTAAGTCAATAGAAAGTTGAAAAGCTAAAGATGTTTGTACTTCAAGTTAAAGCAAGTTCAGACTATTGTTGTATTAAAGAAATTTTCTGAGAACTTGTTACACGGTTGTAACAAGTGGGGGAGATTGTTGAAGTTGTTAAAGTTTTGAAGATTTCAAAGCTTTGTGAAGAAAGTCAAAGTGTTCAAGATTTAGAGCTGACAAAGATTAAAATGGTGAAGATTTTTCAAGTTAAAGAAGACCTGAAGATTATTGTCAAAAAAAAAATAATCTTGAATCCAAATGGGGAGAATGTTGAGTCCGAATTGTATTCAAGATTAAATGAGGGTCTTTTGTGTAAATGTTTATAAAGTCTAAGAGTTTGAGTTGTAAAGTCAGCATGTGTTGACTAGGTATAAATACCTTATGTCTCTTTGTTAGTTTAGAAGACACGAACTGAGAGAGCACGCACAATATACAACACAGATTTCGTATAGTAGAGAGAGAAATATTTTGTCAAGTGAGATTTGTGGCACTGTGAGATATATGGCTCATAGGAATCTTTGTAATCATTGATCAATAAATAAAAGAGTATTTCCTATATGTTTGCGTGATAATCGTGAGTTAGAAACTGGAACTACATACCATAAGCACTCGACCATTAGTATCATGAAACAATATAAAAAAGAACAATATAAGGTTAATGGGGGATTAAAGAGGTAACAAAATGTATAATTAAATTCTAAATAATTTAGATTTGGATTTGCATGGCCAGAAAACATAATAAGTTTATATACCTCATTACTTGGTTGAACGGAAGGTTCTCCAATGAATTGGCAGATGGAGCCCACTCGAAGATTAACTCTGAAGTGTTGAGTGTCGACTGCGAACATGGCACCTTCATCAGCAACAACAACAATCGACGTCTCTACATTATACTCTTCTAACCTAAATCACAAAAGAATATTGAATAAGTCTTTTACAAAATCCAAACCTCTATCAACAATAACAACAATGGTCGTCGCTTCAAATAAGAGAATGCTCCATAATCATGTCCACCTGCCAGGGACGGACCTAGAATTTTTTTCATACGGTAGCACCACATAATATAGACATAAAATAATTACAAAAAGTAAGGTTTCTATCGATGTGTCTTCATCATTTTACCAACGATCAATATTTTCTGATATGTTTAAAGCTTTTTGCTTGATTTCGAGGGACTTTTAAGTTTTTGTTATCGATTTCGATAGAGTTTTTGTTTTTTTTGGTTGATTTCAAGAGTTTTTTTTGGTTGATTACGAGGTACGGTTGCAACTTCTTGAAGTTTCCAAAATAATATGGTAGTACCTTCCAACACGATACGGTTGAACCTTTCACGAACCTAAATTTTTTTTACTCTTTGTCGAAGAAATAATACGGTGGCACGTGCCACCGTGGCCACTATACCAGGTATGTCTTGTCGAAGCCAAAATTCAATTCGACCAAAAAAACACAATGGGATCTGGTCAATCGACAATGTTCGATTGGTTTACAAAAAAGGGATTCAGAGAGAGATGAAAAGGGAAGACGGTGAAGATGGAGAAAAAATAGGTCAGTTCTTACCTTGTAATATTGAAGATGGAGAAATTCGAACCCGAAATAAAAAACAAGGGAGCAGATATGGACAATTGATCATCAATTTTGATGATAAAGTGAGAGATGAAACCCACAAAAATATAGGGTAGAGTTTGAGCGGCACCTTGGGATCCCGAATCAACGCCTTATTTTGAATATCTTTCTTGAGAGTGGCAATTGCATTGAGTTGCATTGACCATAGGAAGGTGTGCTCTAGGATCAACCTTTACAAGTTGTACATTGTGCATCAATATTTGTAACTAAGAGATTTTTTAAAAGTGTGCTTGAAAATGTAGTACTTTATTGTTTACATATTATTTTTAAGACTTTTAGTTAGGGGCTATTTGTTTTTTGAAAATCAGAACTTAAAAGCCTCTTATCACTTTTCCGGTCAGATGAACTTCAACAAACATTGAATATACACAAGAAGTGTCTTACCATCGAAAAATAGTTTCAATATGAGACATGGTAAGAACATAGTCAACTAGAAATACTAAACCGGTGTGTATGAATACTTGACAGTATATAAAAAAGATAATACACAAATATTTATCTTTGGAAACACACGGTTTTTTAAACATGAAAGTTCATAATAATGAAAACATTTAAAAAAACACACTTCTGAATTCAAGAAAACATTTAAGGATCGAGAAGTGGTTTGAACGTTTAAGAAAACTGTCTTCATATCTGAAAGTCATCCATCTTTCAAATATGTATGAGATTGAGGTTAGAATAATTCTTACGCTCATTACTAATCTTATAAAGTCAGCTCCAAATTCATGATTGATATGATCATGTAAGCTCCCCCTCAAAATCTGCAAGTAGTCAAAAAGATGTCAAAACAACAAAGTCTTAGTCAAAGAAAACTTTGAAATACGAGTTCTGATCTGAATTAATCAGAAGTCATTTACTCCTCCTGAAATATTGCATTTACAATATTCATCGGTAGGAATAATATGTACTCCCCCTGGAAGGTTGATCGTCTTTTCTTAAGCATCGGAGTACAATTGCTTTTGATCGTTGCAGTACGAGTCCTAAACTATTGTGTTTAGAAGTCAAACTCTTTGACATTGAAGTCCGAGTCCTGAGTTGATTTACTCGGAAGTCTAACTTCTTAACATTGAGGTGTGGGTTTTGAACTGTATTGTCCAAAATCCATGGTTCCTTTACTCCCCCTATACTTGAGGTGCCTGCACCACAGATGGTTCTTTTGGCTTTGGTACCCACTGGTATTTGGGTCCAGGTTTGTTAGTTGCAGTTCTTTTAGGAGTAATATAATAAGAACCATACTAGTAATTAACAAAATCTTTACCAATAAAATCACTTGAGCCACAATAAGAACAATTAATATTCTTTTTAGCTAACCTGATTAATTGATTTATCGAATAAACAATATCAGGTTTACCTTTATGCACAATGTTCTTCTTGGCATTGAGTGTATGCACAAATGATTTTTTATCATTCTTCTCATCAGAAGCTTCTTTCACTATCCATACTAACTTCTCACAACCATTTCTTCTTCTAAATGTACCTGAACCATCAACATTCCAATCATAGAAAAGGTTAGTAGAACGAATCTGATCTTTCGAATTAACTGACCTCTTTGTAGAAACAGTTGTATGAGGTGAACTTGATGTTGTATCATCTCTAGGTGTTTGAATAATTGACTCTGTAGTCTTCTGCTCAGTCAAAAGCACCTTAGAAATAATTTATTCAAGTTCTGTTATCTTGAAAGATAAACTATTTATTTCCTTGGTGAGCAGGTCAATATTTTTCTGAAATTCAGACTTCGTGTTTTACTCTTTCATGGCCTTTGTTGACAGTTCAGACAGTTTATTTGTAAGCTTCTTAATTTCAGTCTCAAATATCTCCCTTTCTTCTTCAAAACATTTCTCCACATTCTTTCTTTGATCAGATATATCTTTGAAAAATCAACATTTTTCTGCTCAACTACCTTCTTCTCCTTTGCAAACTTGTCCCTTTCCATGATGATCACTTTCTCAAAATCTGACACTTGTTGAGAAAGCTTTGCACATTTTAGATCAACTACCTTCTTCTCTTCAAAAGTCTTTCTTGAGAATTCAGAAAATTTTTGTGCAAACTTTTGCCTTTCATTTGCAAATCCTTTTTTTTCATTTTCAAATTCATCTCTTTCTTTGGCAATCTTCTGTTCCAACTCAGAAACCTTCTTTCTCAGCTCTTCATTAGCACTTTTTAAACCCTTTGTTGTCTCCTCATTCATCTTGACATAATCTTCTTCCTTGATTTTGACAATCTCAACTCCCAAATCTGAAATCTTTAAATTTAATTCAATATTATCAACTTCCAAACCTTGTACTATTTCAATTCCTCATTCTCCTTGATAGCATTTTTCTTGATTCTCACAATCTGATCTTCTAACTCATAGATTTTTCCTTTTCAAATTAGTGTTTTCACTTTCTAACACTTTTGACTTCTCCGCATTTCTCTTGTTATTATCTGTCTATAACTCTAAAATCTTCTTCTTTAGATCAACATTTTCAATCTCTAAGACTTTTACTTTCTTTTCAAATATCTTGATCTCATTCTCCAACTTCTCTTCTCTCTCTTTCTTTTTATTTCCAACACGAATTAAGCTCTTGTTGAGTCGATCATTATCTTCTCTCAAGCTTTCGATGATACGCGTATGTGTTTTCTTTTGATCTTCAAGTTCTGAAATCTTACGTTTCTGATCTTTCTCTTGACGTTGTTCAGAGGTATATTCCTCAACAATGAGATAATCATCCATTGTTCCTGACAACACTTGCACAAATAATCGTTAACAAAAATCAGAAAATTTTGATCACACTCAAAAATTTGTCCCCCTCCGCAAACTTAGCACGGGGGTCCCGCTACCTGATTAGCGGGTGAGGTCAAGGGACAACGCCCTTGCGGGGTCTAGGGGCAGCGCCCCAAGAGAATTTTTTTTTTACTTTGAAAAATCATATTGCAGCTTGTCAAAAATTGTCTAAGTATGGAATTCTCAAACTACTGAGTTTACTTTTCGCACATCACAAAATTCGCACGCAAAAGGATACGAAATCCATCTTTTCGCACGCTGAATGATGTGGATTCCCAGATTTCGCACGCTGAAAGATGCAAAATTCAACTTTTCGCATAACGGAGGATGTGAATTCCTTCTTTTCACACGTAGAGAGATGCGAATTCTGGACTTAGAAAAATGAGGCTTCTCAACTTTATGTATCGATACGAAATCCTCCCTTAGAAAATTTTTAGAAATTTCATCATGCGAATCCTTTAACTTCTCGCACGCAACAGAGATGAACAAAATCTTTTCGCATCCAATGGTGTGCGAGTTCTTGACTTTTCGCACGTAGCTTTATGCGAAATCCTGACTTTTCGCACAACAAAGAACTTGAATAGAGACTTTTCGCATACAGGGACGTGCGAATTATGAGCTTTTCGTATACTACTATATGAGAAATTTGCACTTTTCGCACATGCCTTCTGCGAAATCTTGACTTGAAATTTTTCAACAATCACAAATCAATGGCATGCGAGTTCTTGAGCTATGACAGATGCGAATTTGTAACACCCTTAATTCTGAAGATAGCAACTTAATAAAAAATTTCTAAATACACCAATAAATGAATCATCTACAACCACAAATTTAGATTCAACTACAATACACATATTTCATCTTATATATATGGACTATAAATGACGGGTGCTACCAATACCCATGCATAGTCACTATCTCCATACTGCGAAAGACTTCACCGAATACTTACTTTCGAATCTAGCTAAGTCTCTACTCTTCACAGAATTGCTAGAACCGACTCCCAACCTTGAAACCTGATGCACATGCCGACAAATAAAAAGGGTTAGGCTTAACGCCTAGTGAGCTCAAGAGTTTTAACATGAATGAATATATCTTTAAAGGAAAGAATGCAGTTTAAAGCAAGGTCTTTCGAAATATTATACATCAAAATAGAAATGACACAATTTCCCATAATATGCACTTTTAAAGACAAAGCTCCCAAACACACGTTGCTTGTAAGATGATGCAACCCGTAACTCACCCAAAACGGGGTCATAGTTCGATACTCAAATGTGCTAAAATATAAGTAATACTTCATATCCCAAAACACCCAAAACTCGGGTGGGGCATAATACTCGACCCTTAAATAACGGAAAACAACCCATAAAATATGACACACCATTGAAACATGAAACTGAAGCTTAATACTCACGCGACCATAAAATGGGATGAAATCCAAGTATTAAAGCATGGATAATTAAATATCCAAAATACCGCGGTTTGACAACGAGGGATACCCATATCCGTTGAGAGCGGAGGAACACAAAAGTATGTCACTCAGTAACGTTGATCGTATGACACTTCACGACATGCTAGCCCAAGTGCCCCTACGACTCCTTGACAAGTTTCACCCAAGAGACAGCTGACCTTAGCGAATACCACTGAAATTATCGCCAAAGGCTCGACCCACGGGGGATACAACAAAGGCATTGCCCCACGCGGCGAAGGCCCCAAACGCCCATCAGAGGACTCCCCACAGTCATAATAGCTCAACCGGGCTCAGCCCTCCTAGTGCCTACTTGCAAAGACAAGGTCGTAAACCATGAGTCCCGGAGTCCAACCCCATACCACCCAATTGACCATCAAATAAGACTGACTTATGTGCCTATGGATCCAATGCAACACAGTCTAAAGTTACACGACTACTCATGAATGACTACAACACTCGAATCTGTAACTATCGATAATATGCAATAAAATGCATTAAGATGTACATCACAAATTGGACTCTACATCGAGCCATTAAAACCGGACAAATGCCCTCAAGACTCTTTTAAGCCAATACCGAGCTAAAATGCTCAAAATCCATTTGACCAATAATTATCGGTCCCCCAAATAATAAAATGTCTTTAAACAACGTTTACGAAGACACATACCCCAAAGACGAGATTAACCCAAAACTCGACGCATAATGTGACCAAATGTTTTCCAAAGAGTTTATGAATGCAAATACACCAAAATGCATATAACATGAAATAGACTTCATTTGTACAAAATCGTCAAAGATGTATAACTCATAAAATAGATCTTAGTTGTACAAAATCACCAAGAATACGTAATCCATGTTATTTAGTTGTTGAACGTTCAAAACCCCAAAATGAGCATTTTAAGAGGTTAACACAACCCAAGTTTACTAAATATGAAGACCTATCAAAATACTCACATTTTGACAAATAACCAAGTAAAACATATTTTATTCTAAATGCTCAAAACTTATCAGCAGTTAACCATTTCATTTAAACACTTTAAAATAAACATTTTTGCATGTACACCGTTTTCAAAAATCAACTTGAACTCACCTTGCTAGATTTAGGCTAAATCTAGGTTTCACCCAACGAGCTCTTTTGAAGGCCACTTGAATCCTCAAGTCGAGGACTTCCAAAACCATATTGAGTGATGAGACTTTCCGAGGACACCCATTCCAACTCTTCAACCCAAGCTTCCAAAACCTAGATCCACACATTTCAACCGTAAATAACCATATCCAACCAAATAGAAACATTCTCCAAACATGTTACACCAAAATCTCTATTTTGGGCAAAACCCTAATTTTAACCTAAAACTCCCAAAATCTTCCAAACCGAGATTAGAGAAATCAAACACTAGGAAACCATCAATGGAGCATTTATAACTTATTTCAAGGTTTAGAAATGGAAGAGATACACTTACCACTTAGGTTTTGATGAAAACCTAGAAAACCAAAAAATGGAGTTTGAGGTTGAAGATGAAGATGAAGGTTCTTGGTGTCTAGCTTCTACCCTTTGATGACACTTCAATACTTGAGGATGGAGGCATTTGATGGATCAAAACCACCTTGGATGGGTTTGGGAGGTCTTGAGAGAGTTTAGAGAGGGTTGGGAAGAAAATGGGAAGTGAAGAATGAGAAAAGAGGCTGAAACTCAAACTTAACAGCAGTTGGTTGCCCTGGTGCGGGCATTGTCGCATGGCAATGTCGCCAACTCCCCTCTGGCCACGGTACATTGCATGTGACTGTGACAGTGCGACTATGACAGTGTCATAGTCGCCGGGCGTTGTCGCGGGACCTTTCCGGAGCCCCGAAACCCGACTTTTCCAATGCCAACAACCCCGATACTCTAAGGGACTTTAAACAAAACATTTCCCAACAAAACCCCACTATTTACCAGTCACAGAAACGACCCGGTGACAATTACATACCGAAAATTACGGGTGTTACATAATTCCTCAGATCTTGCGAGTTCTTCAACACTTCGAACGCAGAACCACTTTTTCAGCCTCAAATCGATTCAAAACCTTGCAATATCCTCTGAAACACTACCAATTTGATCTCGATTACAAAACGAACAAAGAGTTAATACATGATTTCAACAAAATACATCAAAATCACAAATTTGATATAAACTCAGTACGTTTAAAAATTCGAACAAAACTTTTACAAAATCCAAAATTAACACAAATCAGTTGTGAATTGGACAAAACAAATCAAATCAAACTTGTTCTAGACACTAATTCGAGTACAAATCAACAAGAATTACAAGAAAAAACACATAACATCAACAGATTCGATCTTGGACAGTTGTGTCTGCGAGTTCTTCAAGATTTCAACAAATTTCCATTTCTTGATCCGATTTCTGACTTTTGCTTGCTCTGATACCAATTGTTATTCCCAGTTTGATGCAAGATTATCAAGATGAACAATGATTTCTCAATCAAATCACATATTCATTGATCTTTGAAATTCACACTACAATCACTCTCTCTCTACTTTCTCTCACTAAGATATACAATATGCTCTTCTCTAATAAGCTCTCTACATATTACAAAGAAAACAATGGTATTTATACCTAGACATATTACAAGGAACACACAAACTAAACAAACAAGCTTGACTTTGACTTTCCACTTGATGACTTTGACTTTGCATTTGAAGGCTTTGACTTAGGCTTTTGACTTTCAATCTAGACAATCTTGAAGACAACAATCTGTTATTCATAAAATCCCAATCTATCAAGCTAATTACTCAAAATATGAACATTATGCACAAGAAATAGAGAGAGAAAGTCTAGAGAGAGAAAGTAGATCTTGTATTCCACACTCTAGAATATTACTAACAATGCATAAACCTCTAGTTCGTTATTACATGATTACAAAGGCAAACCTATATATACCCACATATCTAACAAAGACTTAACAACTAAGGAAAGTAAACATTACAAAACTAACTATTACAAGATCAATGTTGACTTTTACAAATTTGACTTTCCTATTAAATCTTGGATACAATATTTAGACTTAACAATCTCCCCCTTTGTATTCAAGATTTAATAAAAAATTGATGCAGATCTTCAGCTCTTGATTCTTCATCTTTCATCTCTTGAAGCTTTCACAAACTTTGCTCTTTTGCAGCTTTTGAAGAATCTTGAAAAGTCTTTTTAATCTTTGAAGCTTTGGAAAGTCAACATGCCTTGAACACGAAACAGAAATGAAGCTTTGACTTTAAACTTTGAAACAACTTTGAGAAACCTTGTAAAAACTTGTATCTTCATCACTTGATCTCTGAATCATCTTTGGAAGAAACAAACTTTCTTGAATCATCAAATTTTCTTTGAACATTCTTCCTTCAGAATCTTTTGGCTTTGAATTTCTTTATCAGACTTGAACTTTAAATCAGCGGAAGCAATTTGAAATTCTGACTTGAACTTTGACAAACTTTGACAACTCTTCATCTTAGAAATTGATCTTTGTAACATTCTCCCCCTTTTTGATGATGTGAGCATCAGATCATCAAAATTTCTTCAACTTCATCTTAGACTTTGATAACCCCTTTGAAACAATCTCCCCTTTGATAAATGTTGTTCTTTGATCTGAAGAGCCGAATCATGAACTGTTTATATCCGAATCTTTGCAAATTCAGACATAATAAGCGTGTAACCCTGATTCAACAAATGAAACAGTTAGAAGTGCCTGTCAGTAACACAAAGTTACTGTGTACAACGGATGTACAACTTAAGGAGCTGGCTTGATGATAACTGCCCAGGACTTCCATTCAATCATTGAAAAACACAAGGTTTATCTATGAATGTTCTGACAGAAAAACAAATTTTCTGTGTGCTCGTGGTTGTGTATGAAAGAATTTTATCACAATAATTGTGTTTCATAAAGGCTCAAAGTATGTAAATCACTGAGACAACAATGATTATACATGGACTCAATGTGCATGAGAAAGGGTCGAAGGTGGGGCAACTTTCCTTCTTTTTCAATATCAATATCTTCCAAGTGAAGATCCGATAGATTATGTGTTGCTTCCCCAGAAAATGTGAAACATTCTCTTTTTAAGAAAAGAATGAGTAGCTAGTGGGGTTGTATACAAGAGATGGCATGGGCTATTTGCCTATTTCAATGATGGTCACCAAAAAAATGTGAACCAATCAGTAATGTGACTGCCCGGCTCAGAAAGTGGTAGGTGCAGAGTTCGGATATTCTTTTAACTCTGATCTCACACCCTCTTTCTTTTTATCATTATACTCACATCTAACCAATCTCTCATTTCCATTTTACCTCTTCCCACTCCCACACTCTATTCTTTTAGACCCCTCTCCCCTTAATCACTCAAAGGATTTCTTCCGGGGTAGGAAACACTGGTTATCGTGAATCCATGGAAGATCTATTAAGCACTCACACTGAATCCCATGTTCCTAAAAGTACATGTTGGTCAATGATTTTCTTGAAATAAAGCACAAGAAATCATATGTCAGTGTATGTATGCTCATTTAAAAATATGAATGAAATTTGAGCATTTGAACGTTGAAGATTTCTCAAAACAAAGATATTGAAAGAATGGAATGAAATCAAGAGAATTGTTTTGAGAATCTGACAATGATTAAAAGCAGATCAAATGAAATAGCTAGGGTATCAAAGAATTGGATATTTGTTTATATGAACAAATATAAACAATTTATCAATGAAAACACAAATATGAAAAAGATGTATGATGCTCATCAACTTTGAACTTCAAACGGGGGTATTACCATCGAAAAATTATTTGAATTTGAGACATGGTAATAACAATTTCAAATAAAATACTGAACCGGTGTGTATGAATACTTGACAGTATATGAACAAGATAATACACAAGTATTGATCTTTGGAAACACACGGTCAGTTAAACATTAAAGCACAAAAATTGAAAAACATTTAAAAATCGCACTTCTAAATTCATAAAATCGATTGAGAATAAGAAGTGGTTTGAACATTTAAGAAAAGGTTTTTCATGTTCGAAAGTTGTCCTTCTTTCAAACAATCAGAGATCTAGGATCAGAAGATTTTTACCTTTGTGGCTCCCCCTCAAATCAAGATATAAAGATTTTAATCTTTTAAGCTCACCCTGGATATTAGCACAATATCCGTCTTTGATCATTGATGAACGGGTCCTGATATGTCATGTGATCAGAAGCCATCACCTTTACTCCCCCTTAAATTAAGCATCTGAAATATTACAAGTAAAACAGGATAGAGATCAAACACTCCCTTTTGAATTGTTAGACCATCAATATCAGAAAAATCTATCAAAGAAAAAGTATAGGATAGAGATCAGATCAATTCTCTTGGGATGAAGACCATCAATATCCATCGGATGCAAGCATACAGGAGTAAGGTCTTTTTGATCACTGAGGTACGGGTCCTAAACTGTTGTGCTTAGAAGCCAAACTCCGTTGAAGACCGGGTCCTAAGTTGATGTGCTTAGAAACCATAATCTTTTATCCTTGAAGTCCGGGTTTTGAACTGTTGTGTTCAAAAACCATTGATCTCTCACTCCCCCTTGGATTGAGGTGCCTGCAACACAGTATCAATTTTCTTCTTTGGTACCCACTGGTATTTGGGTCCAGAAATGTTAGTTGCAGTGCGTGTGGGGGATACAGAGTAAGATCCATACCAGTAATGATCATTTGTTTTATGAAAATGATCATGTGTACAACAAATAGAACAATAAAATTTCTTACCGTTAGGTGCTTTGTTCTTCTTTGCTTTGTGTACATGTACACATGATTTCTTCTCTTTCAGCTCATCAGTCTTGTCATCTTTGACTGATTTCTTCATCCAGACCAGTTTCTCGTTCTCGAAACTTTTTCTTGGATAAGTATCTGATCCATCTAAAAATTCATCGTAGAAAAGGTTAGTGCGATGAATCTGATTAAAGGATTTGACTGACCTGTTTGAAGAGATGAATTTCTGATTTGAACTTGAAATAGATTTCTCAAGTTCTTTGATCTTTGAGGCGAAGTTGTTTTTTTCTTTCACAAGCTGGTCAATCTTTGTCGTGAATTCAGACTTCGTCCTTTGCTCTTTCAGCGCAGCTGCAGACAGTTCAGACAACTTAGAAGTTAGCTTCTTGATTTCAGATTCAAAAATGGATCTTTCTTCCTCAAATCCTTTTTCTGACTCTGTTCTCTGGCCGGATAATTCTTTAAAAAATCCTACATTCTTTTGTTCTATGGCCTTTTTCTCTTTAGCGAACTTTTCTCTTTCTAAAATCAGAATTTTCTCAAAATCTGAGATTTGTTGAGAAAATTTTAAGCATTTAAGCTCCCCCGACTTCTTTTCTTCATAGCACTTCTTGGAAAAGTCTGAGAACTTCTTGGAAAAAATTTTCTTTTCACTTTCAAACTCAGCTTTATTTGCAACAAGTTGTTTTTCCAAATCAGATAAATTCTTTTTAAGTTCAGTGTTCTCAGATTTCAATCTCTTAACTTTCTGCTCATTGCTCTTAACAGAGACTGTCTGCTGAATTT
The DNA here is from genome assembly GCA_954870635.1 of Arctium minus. NCBI lineage: Eukaryota > Viridiplantae > Streptophyta > Magnoliopsida > Asterales > Asteraceae > Arctium > Arctium minus. The sequence continues at coordinate 9,449,209 of OX941093.1, read as the reverse complement.
TAGCTTCCAACTCAAAAATCTTTCCTTTTAGATCTGACACAACTGTTGGCCCTATCATCGTCCATTCAAGATAGTCCCATATCTTCTTTCCTGTTGATTTGTACAAATCTTTTCCTGTCAACTGATATGTATCTATGTGACCTTTAATCTCATGACGAATACTATTCAACAGAAAAGTTCGAGCCATATTATCAGCATTCTTTCTTTTCTCTCGATCCTCAGTACAATCTTCTGTTGGAGTATGAGGTGTCATCTCTCCTTCAGTCAATGACAATCTGATATAACAACTCAGCTCATTTGTATCTACAAATTTGAGAAAATCAGCTTTCCACTGCTCGTATCTTCCTCTGAGCAAAATTGGTGAACTCATCTCTCTCTTAGAAATAGCTTGATGAGAATGATCGTTCCCAAACTGTATATCAGAAAATCAAAAATCAGATCAAATTGAAATCTTAAAAAAAAATATTTCGTGAAAATTGAAATTTGAACAATACTTGTTATTTCGCATTGTAGAAAAAAATATTTCCAAAGATGACCAAAAAAAATTTCCAGACTTTTTTTTTTTTCTTGTCAAGTGAGGAACGCAAACCACACTGTGCGGTTGTAATGTGAAATGCACACCTTGACTGTGCGTTTGTAGTGTGGAACGCAAACTATTTTCTAGTGACCCTTAGTATGCGTTTGTCGAGTGACCCGCATTCCTTATTATGCGTTTGTCGAGTGACCCGCATTCCTTAGTATGCGTTTGTCGAGTGACCCGCATTCCTTAACAATGCTCTTCTAATTTCACCAATTTCAGTCTGTTTTGTGATCGAATTGCATTGAATTTGATGTTTTTAAATGCGTTTTAGTTAGTCGATCTAGTCTGTTTCTTGTTGATTTGCATAAAAACGTGATTTGGTGCTTCGATTTTGAGTTTGAATATATTCTGAAAAAGGACGAGTTCTATTGTCTGTTCTATTTGAGTTTTTTTTTTTTTAGATTTAGAGTGTTTTGATCGAATTTGTTAATTGAATTGTATTAAAATCTTGTTTTCGATCAAATTTGTGCAATTTGTTTGGATTTAATTCATTGATATGATCGAATTAGCAGATTTATAGTTGTTTGTTGGTATGCGGGTCATTCATCCTGATGTGCGGGTTATTCATCCTGAAATGCGGGTCATTCATCCTATTATGCGTATGATTCATATATTGTGCGGGTCGATATTATAGTTTGCATGTTTGTCATAGATTTTGAAGTATGCGTGTGTTTAATGAAGTATGCGGGTTATTCATATTCATATTATTAGAATGCGCTTCCATCATATCTTCATTGTGAAACTAACTTTTAAGTGTTAGTGTTTTTCTCAGGTTGCTCTCTTTTGGAAACGCATATCTTCAAAGTGCGTGTCTGCCTTAACACGCATATCTTCAAGTGCGTGTCCGTCTTAACACGCATTTCTTCAAAGTGCGTGTTCGTCTTAACACGCATTTCTTCAAAGTGCATGTCTGTCTTAACACGCATATCTGGACCCGCATTGCTCTTCTAGACACGCATATCTCTGAACACGCATTTCTTGGGTGTGCGTATCATCAAGGACCCGAACAGTTTCTCTCTGAACACACATTTCTTAGGTGTGCGGGTCTTCAAGACTTAGTCAATTTTCTGAATTCCAGATTTCATCAAAATGTCTCTACAAGCTCAACTTTACAAGAATGACCTCATGATGTCGTTGGGGTCTGATACTCGTCCGCCTGTGCTGATAAATGAGAACGAATTTGAACAATGGCAGGACCGGTTTATTAATTTCATCGAAAGACAATCAAATGGGGAAAATATGATGAAAGCTTTGACTGAAGGTCCCATGGTCAAGCCAAGGAAAGTGATACCAGCTGTTGGAAACACTCCAGCTACTGATGTAGAAAAAGCATTGATAAAATATGATGCTGATGAACTTCTAAGATACCAAGCTGACAATCAGGCCAAGTCAAATTTGATTCTTGCTCTACCAAATTCCATCTATAACAGAATCGATTGTTTCAAACACAATCCTATGATGATGTGGACACAACTGGAGAAAATCATGCTTGGTACTGCTATGTCTACCCAACTTCGTCAGACAAGATACATGAACAACTTTGAAGAATTCAAAGCTAAAGATGGGGAAAGTCTGAAAAGTGTCTTCGACAGGTTTTGGACTGTTATTAATGATCTGTATAAGATCAAGGTAACAAAGAATGATCTGGAGACAAATCTGAAGTTTCTCAATGCACTCAAACCTGAATGGGAAAAATCTTGTCATCGGATGAGAAATGATCCCAGAATTTCCAAAATGCCCATTCAGGAACTGTTCGAAATTCTGATGTCTGATGAAGCCATGGTAATGAAGAAGAAAGTTAAGCTGGATAAGCAGAAGCCAAAGACTGTGGATCCAATCGCTCTTTTAGCTAGCCAAATGGCTGAACAAGCCTTGACAGAGTCTGCTTATGATGGGTCAACAGATGACGATGGCGAAGCATTGGAAAAAGCCATGATTCTTCTAAGTCAGCACTATCAAAAGAAATATCAGAAACGGTCAGGTTCAAACAATCTTCGTTTCTCTTCTGGATCAAAGAAGGTAGAACCCGATTCTACATCAAAGCCTTTCTTTCCCAAATATGAGCCTGTTAAAACAGTTGAACCAAAGAAAGAAGATAAGAAGGCTGTGACTTGCTACAACTGTGGCAAAACCGGGCATATTTCAAAGGAGTGCAGAACAAAGATTGTGAAAGATGTTGATTTCTATAAAAAGAAATTAGCTTTGGCTGAGAAGAAAGCAAGTGGAACAATTTTGTTGGCTGAGGAGGAATATTGGTTGGACCACTCAGATAACGAAGCTGACAATGTTGAGACTGCTGCTATGTGTTTTATTGGAGACGACAACAGTGATGATGAGGATGAGGAGACTTCAACCGATGAATCTGAGGTACCATCTGACTTTGATTTTAATTTCATTTCTTCGCAAATGAATGTCATCACAAATGCTTTACATGACTTTCGTTCAAAGCTTATATCCGAAAAACGCGAAAATCAAGAAAAGTTTGTTCAAATTGAAAAGTTGAAGATTTCTCTGAGAGATGAAAAAGCTATTTTAAAATTTACAAAAGAGAAATTTCAAGAAAGAATAGAAGATTTAGAAATTGAAAAACAGACTTCTCATGATTCTTTGTCTAATTTGTCAATTTTAAATCAAGAGTTTTCGGATAAAATATTTGAATTAGAAGAAAAGTTATATAAACAAAATCAAACTGAACAAACAATTCATATGCATAAACCAAGGAGCTATGAGTCGTTAAAAGAAAATTGGGGTCTTGGATTTAAAAATCCTCAGTTTTTAAAGAAAGCTAAAATTGAGATTCCCAATTTCTATGATTACGACTGTCTTGGTCTTTCAAAATATGGTTCTCAATACAAACCTCTTTGGACAAGTGCTAAAGAAACTACAATTGAGGAAGATAAAAAACGGATAAACAACAAGAGAATGGAAGTTCCTTTCGTTTACACTCAAGAAAATGCAAAATATTTTCCTGAAAAAATAAAGAAGAAAAGACAAAAGTTAAACATTGTTTCTTCTACTAAATCTTCTAGATCGAATGACTTCTTTGATTTAAATGAAGCTAATCCTGATAAGGACAAAATATCTCCAGTACCTTATGATACTAAGAGATATATACCTCCTTTAGTTTTAGAATGCCAAATCTTTGATCTAGAAGAACAATTGGAAGAACAAGAGATTTTGAGAAAAATTGAAAACGATGTCATTTTTTCTTTTATGACATCGAGTTTTAAAGAAAATAATTCTGGTCTTATCAAATCTTCCATCAACTTGTGTTCATCTGATGTTTCTTGCTCTGAGGTTTATCCAAATAAACTAACTGATCAGTTTGATTTTATTGATAAAACTTCCTCTTCTAAATCAAATATTTTATCTAAAATTGTTGATGACACTTTTACGCTAAATGATCATTTCTATAAAACAAAGCGTAAAAGAAGAAGATCAAAGAAGAAAAAGAAGAAAGAGTTTGATATTTCTGAAAATTCTAATTTTTCTGATTCATCTATTTCAGATAGGCCTTTGAAGAAGTCTGTGAAGTCTATTTGGCAAAAGAAACAGAGATCTGAAGAAATTATTTCTGTAGAGAATAAATGTGTAGATTTTCTTTGTAAACAAGACTCATTTGCCTTTTGTAATAAATCTACAAAATATTCTGTTGAGCAAATGTTTCAAATTTCAAAGAATATCTCATATTGTCTCTCTAGTTCTGATCATGATTCTGATGATTGTGTTTCTTCTTTAATATGTGATGATGTTCATGCTTTATTAGATCAATCTCATATGTTTTGGAAAGATAAATTTTTGAAAAAGAAAAAGGAAAGGACTAACAAGAAGGGACCCATATTTATATGGGTACCTAAATCTCAGTAATTGTTGATTGTGCAGCTAAATCAATTATGGTATCTGGATTCGGGGTTTTCCAAACACATGACTGGCAACAAATCTCTACTTTCAAATTTTAAAGAAAAATGTTGCGGTCGTGTCAAATTTGGAAACTGCGAGACGGCTCCCATTCTTGGTTATGGTGATCTAGTTCAAGGTAACATAACTGTCAAAAGAGTAAGCTATGTCGAAGGTTTAAGTCACAATCTATTCAGCATCGGAAAGTTCTGCGATAAAGATCTTGAAGTCAGTTTCAAGTCTAAAAGAGTTGCTGTAAAGAATAATAGCGGCATGGACTTACTTGTTGGAAAGAGACGATCAAATCTTTATACCATTAATCTTTCCGAAGTAAAGGTTCCATCAGATATTTGTCTTCTATCAAAAGCCTCTATTCATGAAAGCTGGGTGTGGCACCGTCGACTAGCTCATCTCAATTTCAAATATTGGATCGCTTGGTCAAGAATGATTCCGTGAGAGGTCTTCCAATCCTCCGTTTCCAGAAAGACCATCTCTGTCAGGACTGCGAGAAAGGAAAGATGAAGAAAGCATCTCATAAGCCAAAGCCTGAACATTGCACTGCGGACATTCTAGATCTAATTCACGTTGATTTGTGCGGACCAATGAAGACAAAGAGTATTGGGAAGAAGAAGTATGTTTTGGTTGTTGTTGATGATTACTCCAGATATACATGGGTGAAATTTCTCAAATCTAAAGACGAGACACCAGAAATTCTCATCAACCTCATCAAAACTATTCAGACAAATAAGCAAAAGCAAGTCAAAGTTGTAAGATCAGATAATGGCACAAAATTCAAGAATTCAACTCTTCAAGCATTCTATGATGATCAAGGTATACAACAACAGTTTTCTGCTGCAAGAACACCGCAACAGAATGGGGTTGTTGAAAGAAGAAACAGAACGCTTGTGGAAGCTGCTAGATCTATGCTTGCTTATTCAGGTCTTCCTTTGTCTCACTGGGCCGAAGCCATATCAACTGCCTGTCATACTCAAAACAGATCAATTCTACACCGCCGGTTCAACAAGACTCCATATGAATTGATGAACGGTATCAAACCCAACATCAAATATTTCAAGTCTTTCGGGTGTAAATGCTATGTTTTGAATGACAGAGATAATCTGAATAAATTTAGTCCAAAGGCAGATGAAGGTGTATTTCTGGGCTATTCTTCTAACTCTACTGCTTACAGAGTCTTTCTCCTCTCTGCAAGAAAAGTGATAGAGTCAATGAATGTTAAATTTGATGAAGCTGCCGATTTGGTTTCTGGACAACACAGTTCAGAACCCGCTATTACTGGAAACTCAGCTTCTGAACAAATTAGTTCAGAACCTGCACTTCAGTTTACATATCAGGATCCTTCTATTTCTCTGTCTAATCTATTTGATCTTGATTTTTTGTTTGAAAATTTTTATGATGATGTTCCTAAACCAAACACTGATAATGTGTCAAATGTCTTGAATCAGGAATCTGTGAGTGCATCTAATCCTAATTCCGCTGCATCAACCTCTGAACCTGATGCTGCTTCAGTATCTCCTGAAATTCAAGACATACCTTCTGAACATCAACTTGATCAAGTCATTTCTGAACCAGAAATTGCTGAAACTGTCCATGAGGAATCTGTAGAAGATGAAGCTTTTCCAGAAGAAAATGTTCAACAAGAAGTACAAGCTACGTCTGGTCAACAAGAGCCTGAATCTGATGTCTGGAAATACCTCCTACTCCAGTTGAAATCATATCTGTATCATCTTCTGACATTATTTCTTCTGAAGATCCTCCTCAACAAATAGAAGTGGTTCAAGAAGTTATTGATCCTCTCCCTCATACAACAAAATGGACAAGATCTCATCCAATCCATCAAATTATTGGGGATCCTCAAGCAAGTGTTTCTACTCGCTCCAGAACAGCTTCTTCCAACGAATGTTTGTACACTTGCTTCCTAAGCAAGATTGAACCTACCAAAGTTTCTGAAGCGTTGGAAGATCCAGACTGGATTTTAGCAATGCAAGAGGAGCTCAATCAGTTTGACGCGCTCAAAGTGTGGAAACTTGTACCACGACCAAAGGGTAAAATCATCATTGGTACAAAGTGGATATTCAAGAATAAAAAGGACAAAGATGGTATCGTCGTTCGGAACAAAGCAAGGTTAGTAGCCAAAGGATATCGACAAGAAGAAGGTATTGACTATGACGAAACATTTGCACCTGTCGCCAGATTGGAAGCTATTCGGATGTTTCTGGCCTTTGCTGCTTATCGCAACTTCACTGTATATCAAATGGATGTCAAGACAGCATTTCTCAATGGCAAATTGAAAGAAGAAGTATATGTATCTCAGCCAGAGGGATTTGTTGACAAAGATCGTCCTGATTATGTTTATTTTCTTGATAAAGCTTTGTATGGTCTGAAACAAGCTCCACGGGCATGGTATGACGAGTTGTCAGCTTTCTTGGTCAAATCCGGCTTCACCAAAGGCTCGATGATACTACTCTTTTCATTTATAGAACTAATCTTGATATCTGCTTAGTACAAATATACGTAGATGATATTATTTTCGGTGCGACTAACAAATCTCTGTGTAATTGGTTTTCTGATTTAATGACCTCTAGATTTCAGATGAGCATGATGGGAGAAATCAACTTCTTCCTCGGCTTACAAGTGAAGCAGCTTCCAGATGGAATATTCATCAATCAGTCAAAGTACGTCTTTGATATTTTGAAGAAATTCAAAATGGACAAGTCTACCTCAATCGGCACTCCTATGGCTCACGGTGCCAAACTCGGACTGGATCCAGATGGAAAAGCTGTGGATCAAAAGACATACAGAGGGATGATCGGATCACTGATGTATCTTACTGCAAGTCGCCCGGACATAATGTTTTCAACGTGCCTGTGTGCCCGTTTTCAAGCAAAACCAAAAGAATCTCATCTTTTAGCAGTCAAACGCATCTTTAGATATATTAAAGGAACTCCTTATTTAGGATTATGGTATCCTAAAAGTTCTGATTATAGTTTGATTGCTTATTCTGATGCAGATTATGGTGGTAATCAATTGGACAGGAAAAGTACTTCTGGTCATCTCCAGTTTTTGGGTGACAGACTGATAAGCTGGGCGTCGAAAAAGCAAAACTATGTTTCAATATCAACAGCTGAAGCTGAATACGTCGCTGCAACTAGTTGTTGTGCTCAAGTGCTCTGGATGAAAACGCAACTTCATGATTACGGGATGCTATACAAGAATGTGCCAATATATTGTGACAGCAAGTCCGCGATTGCGATATCGGTCAATCCTGTCCAGCACACCAAGACCAAGCACATAGACATGCGATATCATTTTATAAAGCATCACGTGGAAGAAGGTACTATTGAGTTATATTTTGTACCAACTGAATATCAACTTGCTGATATTTTTACAAAAGCTTTAGATGAAAAACGATTTAACTTTCTCCTTTCAAAACTTGGCATGTTGAATTTAAAAGTTTAAATCTTTACAAATTTTATTCTATAAAGTTTAATATTTCAAATTTTCTTTCAGTTGAATAAAATGTGTGTCTAGGATCTTTGACAAGTTGCCTTGTTTATATTTAAAGTTTCATATGTTCAATGTTCAAATCTTTCAAACATCGAAAAGTCAGCAACATGTTTGACGCTTTAGATACTGCTTTAAAGATATGTGAGTCGGCATATTTATGGTTTACTTTGCTTGAACAACCTAAGTGATCAAAATTGTAGATCGTAATGAAAATATGGGCTAAGTTATTCGGTATAGATCTGAGTTATTGAGATGTTTTTATTTTTTTTAAGCTTTTAAAATACAGAAATCCTTGAGTTTAAAAGTTTGTACCTGTGACCTTTCTGGTTTGGGAAAGTAAGTTCCAAGGGATGCTCGACATCTGGTCCCCTAAGGTTACTTGATCTGGGAGTGATCGAACAGAAATCCTGCAATAGAACCAGATCGAAAGTCATGTTCTACTGGTATGAATGGGTTTAGGATATGTCGATGTAGCCTTTCTGATCCGGGAAAGTAAGTTCCAAGGGGTGCTTGACACCTAGTCCCCTAAGACCAACTGGTCTGGGAGCGGCTGACCCAAATCCTGCAATAGGGTCAGATAGAAAGTTACGTTTACGGCATGTTCTTTACTTAATGAACTCTTTGATTAAAAGATGCCAAAGTGCACAAAGCTTAAAATATGCCAAAGAGCACACTCATGTGAAGATGCCAATGAGCACACAGCTAAAAGATGCCAATGAGCACACATCTCTTGATACTTGGTGATATATTTTGAGCTGCGATAAACCTGTAAATTTGTGAAAATCTTAATTATTGATGACTTAGTGTCTGTACATGCAAAGTTCTTCATTTTATGTTTAGAATTACATTTTTCTTAAAGCTAATCAGAGATCACATGCGAACACACTGAATAGATACCTGCAAGTGTTTGACTCTGAACATGTCTTAACTTGATATACAATGAAACATGTTTCTGTATCCAACAACTCCCGTTTGATTTCAACTGATTGATAAATCTGGGATATTCTACTGAGTAGACTTTAATTTGTTTAGTGTTTAAAAGTTTATATATTCAGTTGTTACAAAATTTATATTCAATATGATCATCTTTAATATTGATGTCTTTATGATTGTTGTCTGTGTATTTGTCATATGGTCTGTGCATTTTTTGAGGGGGAGTGTATATCTGGTTTCTATATCTGAGACTATTCTGTTTTTGAGGGGGAGTGAATATTGTTGATTAATTTCTTCCTATGCTGATCAGAAATTCATAAGGTAAGTATTTCTGAAATTACTATGCAAATGCTAAACTAATTTGTTAAATTTTGTGCATTTGTGTAGGGGGAGTAATGGGGGCTTATCAGGGTTTTTTTTAGTTGTTATTTTTTTTAGTATTTTGTGTTTTAGAATTTATATAGAATTAATTGTGTGTTTTTTCTTTTTTTTATTATCTTTGAACTTGTTTGACTATTCACCTTCCCTCCATTCTCTCTGCGTACTATTCTTCTTGAGTTCTTTACTGTTCATTTCAGATTGTGATTTTGGAAAGTTCAGGTATGTTTTTGTTTTTCATTATATGTTTGTAGATTGTTTAGTGTTCGTTTACTTTGTTTTGATTTCTTTCTTATTCTATTATTGTGCGTTTTAACTGATGTGTGATTATTTCACTGTTCATCGATTTCTAAAACTCATATTCAAGTTGATTTAGATCGATTTGCGTATTGGGTTTTGTTTAGACCTTATAATCGACTATCAGGTATGTTTTCTTTTACTTTAATTTCGTGTTTTGTGCTTCTAATTTTAGTTTTTGTGGATTTCGGGTTCGAATAGCCGTATTCTAGGGTTTTGGTTCAAAATAAGTGAACTATGCCTTTCATCTATGACACGCATAAGTGAACTATGCGTTTCACCTGTGACACGCATAAGTGAACTATGCGTTTCACCTGTGACCCGCATAGTCAAGTATGCGTTTCACTTGTGACCCGTATAGTCAAGTATGCGTTTCACTTGTGACCCGCATAAGTCAACTATGCGTTTCACTTGTGACCCGCATAGTGAATTATGCTTTTAACCCGAGACCCGCATTCTTTTAGTTTGTTTCGTTTTTTGTGTAGTTTACGTATCACTAAGAACACGCATACCCTATTGTGCGTATCCTTAGTGACACGCAAACTCTGTTGTGTTTTTTCGTTTTTTCTAAGTATGTTATGCGCTCCATTAAGGACACGCATTTCCTTCAATGCGTTCCCTTCAGGACACGCATTTCTCATAATGCGTTCCCTTCAGGACACGCATTCCTCATATGCGTTTTCTGCAAGACCCGCATTCCTTCCTTCGTGTTTCCTTAAGGACCCGCATTCTATACTTGGATTTTTTTTTTGTTTTTCTGTTAAATGTTTAACTGTGTTTTGTTTCAGGTTATCATGACTTCTCAAACATATATTGATCCAATGATTCAAGATGAGAATGTCGTTCTTCAGGATCCGACTGATCAGGCATCTCATGATACACCTATGCCGTCTGTTCCGTCTGTTGGGGCTGATCTTTCCATATCTAGGCGATCTCCAAATGATGTGTTTCCTAACGTCATGTACATGCCTTATAAGCGTAACAACTACTTTGTTGACTTTGATCGCATCAAGATTCATCCTGTCATACACACTATTCTTCGTGGACATCCGCTCTGTCAAGCTCTCTGTTCAGTTGCCGATGTTCCGGAAGTCTACGTTCAGCAAGTCTGGCACACCATCACAAAGAACGAACTGGCACGTCCTCATCGATTTGATCTCCAAATTGATCAATTTGACTCATATCTTTCTTACAAGCGTTTACGGTTGATTCTTGAGCTTCCTGAGCCTACTTCTAGACCTGGAAGGACAACATATGATCAGTTTCCATCTGAAGAAGAAGTGTTTGAAGGCATCAAACGACTAGGCTATGTTGGTCCACTGAACAAGGTTGTAGACTTTGACAAGTCTAACCTTCCTCCTGTCTGGTATTCTTTATTTTCTGTCATCAACAGGTGTTTAACGTCTAAACATACCGGCACGGATAGTTCTAGTCTTCACTATCTTCGACTGTTCCATGCAGTAGTCTATGACCTGCATGTCGACTATACGATCATTTTCTGGACCGAACTTTCCGAAATAGTGCAAGACAAGTTAACCAACAAGAGAAGAAAGTTCATTCCTTTTATCAGGTTTCTCAAGCTGATTATTAGAAGTATGTTTCGCAGCAATCCGACAATTCCACGAAGATTATCTTGGCCGCAAGTTCAGGATACTGAGATGCTTTTTCTCCAGAAACAGAAGAAGTCCTTCACATTTTCTATGACCATTCCTTATGGTCTTATTGCCAATTATGCTGACATGACCAATCCCAGTGTCATTGATTATTGTTTAGAAAATGACTTTGAAGAGGCTGAACAGGAAGAACCTTCTCATGGCACTCCATCCGGTACTACTCATGAAGAGCAAGTTGAAGCAAATACTCAGGTAATAGAGACAGTTGTTGATCTTTCTGCAACACCACAAGATGTTGCTACTCATCGCGTTGAATCTGTCATTGCTGATATTGAAGCTGAAGCAACTACTGTTACTGCTGATGATAGAAAAGATGCTAATCCTGATGAAACTGAGTTGCTGATGATGATGAGACAAATGCTGAGTTTTCTGATGATGGTGAAAATACGACAAGTGATTCAGATGATGCTGATGATGATGCTGATCAATCGAACATGAAAGTGTATGAACGGAAAGTAAGAACTCCGGAAGTGGTTGTCTCAACAGAAGTTATCTCTGATGATGATTCAGTTCCAGTTAATCCTTTAGTTGCACATCTTCAAGTAGATGAATTGGATACAACTTTTGATCAAGCCACAACTTCGGTTCAAAGTCAAGCTCCAGCAACTACACTTGCAGTTATTCAGTCTACTTCATCAGTTGTAGAGCTTACTTCTGATCAAGCTCGAGTTTCAACTGACAAATTCTCTACTTTGAATGATGTAATTCGGCAGTTATCGGAGAGAATGGATGTTGAAAAGGAATCACATATTCTGAAGTTAAAAACTTTATTCAAAGGGAAGATGCTTGAGATTGATACTTCAGTGATTCCTACAGAGATTCCGTTCAGACGCCCATCTGGGGTTGTTCTAAGAGAGTCGTCTTCTGCTGTTCAATCTTCTGCTCCAGCGATCATGTCTATTCCTCTACCTCCGTTGTTTACTCAGTCAACTGGTGTTTCTTCATCTACTCGTATACCTGTGTCTTCTTCTAGCACTCCAGTATCAGATCTTCCTATTTCAGAGTTGACAGATTTGCTCTATGCTCGACTTCTTTCTATGTCGCCACCAGAACATCAGGATCAAGATCTTCTTTCTCTGCTTCGGAACTTCCAACCTACGCCTCCAGTTTCTTCATCTGAATCTGACAGGATCTATGTTTCATCTACTGAGTTTCAAGCATTCAGATCGGAAGTTCAATCAAGTTTTGCTGATCTCAAATCGTTTATATCTCAAACTTTCTCTGATTTATCTTCCAGGCTTGATATTCATGAACAAAGCTGCAGAACTGAGGCCGGTCCGTCTCTTAAACGAAGACATGACCAAGATGATTCCGATCATCAAGGCCATGAGGGGGAGATGGCAAAGAGACAAAGAACAAAAGGGTCTTCTGAAGCACGAGAAGTTGTTCAAGAAGAAGTGGCTGGAGATAGAGAAAAGACTGCTGATACATTTCAAGATTGCAGTATCCAAGACTTAATGGATGTCATGATTGACAATGATGATGTAACTGCTTTGCATAATGAATTTAATTTGTCTGAAGCAAATTTTAATAATATGCAAATTGTAGTTTATGTAGATCCAGATGTCTCAGGTAGAGTTCATGAAGTTGAAGAGTCGGAAGCAGCAAATGACATGAGATCTTTCTTCGCGAACTTCATTGAGATAAATTCAGATGATGATGAAGAAGTTAGATTTGAGAAAGTTGCTCAAGTTAAAGAAGAAGATTGCAACAATATCATCATCTTATCTGATACAGAGGATGATACTGTTTTCATGGATGCATCAGATACAAAAGAGGCTGAATTATTATATGCTGATCTTCCGAGTCAAGGTGAGATTCCAGAAGTTGATCAACCTTCATCTACTCCAGTAACTAGTTCTGCTCCGACAATCAATGTTCCGTCAAGTGCATTTGAAGTTGGTGATTCGTCTAGAGCTCAAGCAGTTATTCCTTCTTCCTAATCGGTAATTCCTCCATCTCTTCTAGAAGAAGGAGAAGCTTTATCTAGACAGCAAAGACAAAGAAATCTACAGCAAAGATATATGGCTTCTAGACTCAGAACTGCTTTTCTTGAAGATATCCAAAGCAACATCTTTGTTTCTAGAAGAAGAACACACAATTTATATGCCATTCTTGGAGTAGAGAAAGAATTAGAAGCTTATCAGTGTGAGTACTTAGCATTTATCAAATGCCAGCGCAAAAAGAATAACACTGTTACTTCTCCTCATCTAATAGTTCGAGTTCTCAGTGTCACAATTTGTAAGTTTATGAATATTTGGTATCCAAATCTTGAAGTGGAAAGAAGAGACTGCAAGCGGTATATCTTTTCAGAGGCTGATTTCGTTGATCTTTCAATAGATGATGTTGAATTCCTATATGATCACTTCAGGAATCTTTATCACCGGACTCAGGATGTTTCTCAAACTCTTTATGTTCTTAAACGATTCATTCGACGACAGATCCGATTTTATCGTGTTTTTGACTTCCAGATGGCCGTCGAAAGTTTTCAGCCTGTGGTTAATCTTGAAAGACCCAATCGGAGTTTGCAAAATCTAGAATCTTATCCGTTATTCACCATTATCGAAGATCCATACGGAGTAGTATACAAGAACAACTCAAATGAAAAATGTTTTCTACGATTTGATGAAGTTGGATATTACTCTAATGGAACTCTAAAGGTGATCAAACTTCAGTTGGAGCATCGTCTGCAAGAGGCTAGAAGAAAGTTTTTGGAAACAAGAAGAGAGTCATATCTGTTTGAAAACAATGAAATTCGTCTGATCCGTAAATCTTTGGACACTATTCAAGACAGACTGAATCTCCGTTCAACTCTGCGACGATTGGAAGTGTTAGTTGGGCTGAACAGACTACGTCAACGAGAAGAACGTCAATGATCCTTCAAAGTCGTCTAGATGGTCAATGCTGTTTTTGAAGATTGTTTTTGAATACCTCGGCGCCAATGATTACTAAGGGGGAGATTGTTAGATCTGATTTTATAGTAATCATTGTATTTATTTTACTATAAAATCAGATCTAACACAATATGTGCTCTAACAAAATATTAATTCATCGATCGCATATGTCTAGAAAATAATCAGACAATTTAATATGGATAAAGCACATCCGGTTAGCACTTCCATGATCAGTCAAAGTGGTGGATATAAGTAAAGATCTATTTCGTCTAAAGGATGTGACGAAAAAGTGTTGGAAGCTGGAATTCCCTATCTAAGTATAATATGCGCATTATCGTACTTATCACAATACACTGGACCGTATATTGTATTTCTCAGTGAACTTGTTAGCTAGATTTAACTCAGCGCCAACGCAACGTCATTGGAATCAACTTAATCTTTTAGATTGGTAATGGAACTTCAATACCTACTTAGAATGTAAGCAGCAAAAGTACTAACTCTTATAGAAAAACACCAAACAATATCTTGGTATGTGTTTGTTGATATTAAGTATTTGTCTGACCCATATAAAGGTTGTTCCCAAACCGGATAAGGAATTACCACATGGAACACTCTGATTGCTTGGAAGTAAGCTAAACAAACTCTTGTAACTACCTCCTTGAACTATTCCAAGAATATTACTCTCCATGAGACTGTTCAAGAAATGTATATGATTAAGAACTATCATTAAACATATTAGAGGAGCTAGTAACTTTGAGTTCAACCACTATCCTATTTGCATATATGAAAATAATGCATCATCGAATAAATGAAAGTAAGATACATCAAGGGTGATAACACAAAGCATATTCTGCTTAAGTTTCTATACAACCAATAATAACAAACTCTCCTCTAGATTCAAGAGAATCAGGTAAAATGTCAGGAGAATGTGACATATTTTACCAAATTATTACCTAAAACCATATTTTAGAAACATGTAGAAAGTATTAAAATGCAAATGTTTTCAAACTCCCGCGATTAATGTACGAATTAGGGGGAGTAGTAGACAAAAAGGGGAGTTTACTAAATATGTATTATTAATAAGTTGTGCTCTTTCCTTCGCCCAAAGTTTTATTTTTCCCACTGAGTTTTATTCCTTGGTGCAAGGTTTTAGTAAGGCAACGATTTATAAATCATCTTATTTTCTAATCCTTTGATTGATGTACGAATCAAGAAAGATAGTAAACTAAATGAATTGTTTATTGGTGCCTTATACCTTTTCCTTCGTCTAAAGTTTTTATTTTTCCCACCGGGTTTTGTTTCTTTGGTGTAAGGTTTTAATGAGGCAAAAACTATGCACCATCACTCATTTGACTCGGTACAAGGAGGAGTGTTGAAGGATTATGTTCCCTCATCAAAAGGAAGTGATTGAAATAATATTTTCCTAGTATTAGAATTTACCATAATAAATATTTTATTTTCTTTGTAAACTTCTCTCTATTTAAACGCTTATGATTAACGAGAATTAAATATTTCATTCTCTATATTTATTGTTGCTATACCCTGTTTTTCCTATAACAATCAGTAGTATATAGTTTTTATGAGCATATTCGAATTTAGAACAATTTTTATAACACTTTCTAAAATTGGACGATTTTATAAGGATTTTTAATAGAGTAACAGCACATGCAGCTCACGTGACGATTTTTGTTTGCAAGGTTTATTTGAATTCAAATCTGAAAGCGCCGTTTCTTCTAACCCAAAAAAGAAGTCTCCCTCTCTCCCAAATTCAAAATCTCTCTCTCTCTCTCTCTCTCTCTCTCTCACACACACACACACACACACGCACACAACACGCAGTTGGAAGCCCTAGCAAGGTAATCGATCTAGCATTCGCGTAATCTACACTTGCTCTTTCACATACACACACACACGAATGGAATTGTGTGTGTAAATCGAGTTTTGTGTGGTTATTATTCGCTGTTCAATTGTAGGGTTTTGCAATCTGAATCGAGATGGAAAGTTCCGATGGAAGAAACGGATCTCAGTCTGTTCGAGTTGCGGTTAATGTTCGACCTTTGGTTACTCCCGAGCTTCTTGTTGGTTGCTCTGATTGTATCAGTGTAACTCCAGGTGAACCTCAGGTGATTTCACTAACCCTAACTTTTTGTTGCTAATTTCAAGTTTATTATGGTTTGGAGTGAAGTATTTTTATATGCTTTTGGTGAATTTAATGATGAGATTTATATGGGAGTTGTTGTTTTATGCTAATTAGGTTCAAATTGGTTCGCATTCTTTCACTTTTGATTATGTCTATGGGAGTACCGGGGTTCCCTCTTCTCGGATTTTTGATGACTGTGTTGCTCCTCTTGTTGATGCACTTTTTAGTGGCTACAATGCCACAGTTTTAGCATATGGCCAGGTATTTTGGTTTCCCTGTCCTGCTTTTCTTTTACTATGACAATTTACTTGCACAGTCTGTTTTATGACAGCCAATTATGCATGCCCACTGTTTAACATTCTTATTTAATGATGATTCTTCTCCCTCGTAACAAACAGACTAGAAGTATATGTTATAATTTTGAAGCTTCTGATTTCTGTTGTTTATTTATTGCCAAAGACGGGCTCGGGTAAAACTTATACCATGGGGACAAACTATAACGGAGAAAGCAGTAACGGGATTATTCCTAACGTGATGCAAACCATATTCAAACGTGTAGAGGAGACTAAAGGCACTACTGAGTTCTTGATAAGAGTATCTTTCATTGAGGTAAAGAAAATGAGGGCTTCAATCTTTTTGCCATTATTTGTAAATTCTAGACACATTTTCTTTTGTATTTGTAATTATTTGCTGAAATACCAATTGTTATTTCAGATCTTTAAAGAGGAGGTTTTTGATTTATTGGAATCGAGTTCAACGGTTTATTCTAAAACTGAGGGGAATGGAAAACCAGCAGGGCCTTCTAGGGCTCCTATTCAAATAAGGGAAACGGCTAATGGCGGGATCTCTCTTGCCGGCGTAACAGAGGCTGAAGTCACCTCACAAGATGAGATGGCTTCATTTCTTTTGCGTGGATCTGTGTGCCGTGCGACTGGGAGCACAAATATGAACAGCCAATCAAGGTTTGTTTTGAGTTTACTTTCACAAGCCTGTTCCTTTATCATCACTCTTTTTCCAGGATTAATTTGCCTTTGAACAAGGTAGTAGCTTTTGTAGTATTACATTATGTAGATTTTTTGAAAGAAAATTACCACATAAGTTTGATATAATTGAAAATGCATGTTATATCTTCATACTATATATATTGTGATTTTTATAAATGTATCTATTTATGTATCAACTTTGTTTAGACAACAATTGTTTTAGATGTATCGTTTTATGTATCAACTTTGCTTAAACAACATTTTTATTGCTTCAGTCGATCACATGCCATTTTCACAATTTCAATGGAACAAAAAAGAATTGCTGGCGTAACAAATGGCGATGATAATGGAGATGATATATTGTGTGCTAAACTTCATTTAGTTGATCTTGCTGGTTCAGAACGGGCAAAACGAACAGGAGCTGATGGGATGCGTTTACGAGAAGGTATGCTAACATTTATCACATTTTGCAAAAGAGTACGTTCTTTCATTTTTTTTCTGAATATAATGTGTTCAATTTGCTATGCAATTGAATTATGGTCCAGTTGCTATGTTATTATATCATTGGTTCATCCACCACACCAGGTCAATTTTAGTAGATCGGTGTGCCTACTTTCGGTGCCTAGCAACTATTTTTGAAGTTAAAAATGTATTTTTATTTATTTGATGTAGTTGTACATAAACAAATTATCCAAATTGGGATGTCTATTATTGTTTCTTGTTGGTCTTAGGAATTCATATCAACAAGGGTTTATTAGCTCTTGGTAACGTGATAAGTGCATTGGGTGATGATAAGAAGCGGAAAGAAGGAGGCCATGTTCCCTATAGAGATAGCAAGTTAACTCGTCTTTTACAGGTATGGAAACAATACTGTAGAATATGTTAATAAAAGTTTAAGGGGGGTGGAAACAACTCATTTTTACTTCAAGTGTTGGAGTTTCACCTTTTAAAGTACCTTTTAAATGCATTATTTTTCAGGACTCTCTCGGAGGAAATAGCAAAACAGTAATGATAGGTATGATGTTATGAAACTATCATGCTTGAGCTCTAAAGAAATTGGACTAAGGTTCTTTAACACGTACTTATTGCATTGCATTAATGTAATTATTATTATGTTCTGTTTTTTGGGTAGCTTGTGTAAGTCCAGCAGACACAAATGCAGAAGAAACCCTTAACACATTGAAGTATGCCAATCGAGCTCGTAACATTCAAAACAAAGCTATTGTAAGATTGCTTGCTTCTCAGAGTTTAAGATAACTTTCTATTGATTATTCCATCATGCCGGTATCATATTCTTTCATCATGTAGGTGAACCGTGATCCAGTTACAGCTCAAATGCAAAGAATGAGGAATCAAATTGAACAGTTGCAGGCTGAGCTTCTTTATGTAAAGGGTGACTCTTCCACACCGTTCGAAGAACTTCAGGTGAGGCATTCTTTAAAATTGTCAGTGCATGCTCTTAATGCACGTAGATGCATAATTAAAGAATCTATCTCTTGTTTGTCAGATTTTGAAACAGAAGATAGCAGTGCTTGAAACTAGTAATGGAAACTTGCAAAAGCAACTTCAAGAACAACAAATCAGTGTTGAACATTTGACTAAACAAGCAATTGATGCTCAGGTAAGTTAGAATAGATGAATGTGCTTCTTCCTCATTTCAACTTTGTTTTGTTTGAATATGGAAAAATGTTGCATCACAACAAGTGCGTGCTCAACTAGTTCTGACACATTTTATTACCGCAGTTTGAAAAAGACAGGTTGTTGCTAAAAATTGAATCTGCTCGTGATGGTAAACCATGGGACGAGATCGATTGTGACTCCAATCAGGTTGAATGAGTTTTCTTCTAGACTTCTGTTATGTATTGGTTTATAAACCGTTTATTAAATCAAGAAAAGATATCTGACCATGTCAAGAACTTTCAGGATGTGGATTTGTTGAAAACTTATGCGTCAAAAATTCAAGAATTAGAAGGAGAATTGCTGCACATGCGAAGATTGAATACTTCAAAACGTAGTGAACTTATTGATTACCTGGATTTGGATGACAATGTTCTTCACCCTAAAAGTGGTTTATTCCCAGAATCTGATTCTAAAGGTGCTGAAGTTGTTGGTAAGCTGCTATATACTTATTTGGAATGTGGTGTAGATAGACTGTATCCCTTGTAGGATTTCTCAACAAGTGACGATGTTGTCAAAAGTTAGAGTCTAACGGCCAAAGCCAAATCTTTTTAGCATCTTTCTACTTTATCACATAGTGCCATTGAATGTAGTTGAATTTGTATAATTAGCATAGTGTGGAACTTCAGTAAAAACGCAATTGATGTCCAATGCTCTTTGCTCATGTTAGTTAGCCATAAAAGCAATATACAATCATATCTATATGTAGGTGACTCAGAAGATGAGGAGAAGGAGATTGAACATTGTTCTTTGCAAGAGAAACTTGACAACGAGCTCAAAGAATTGGACAAAAAACTTGAACAAAAGGAGGTAGATGTTTTCTTTTGCTTGCTTTATACCCAAGCTTTTTGTCATGTCTTTACAGCCAATAGGAATTGTAAATGTGAATTCAGACAAAGTAATACAGAACTTGCCTTGTGTCGGTTCTCGTAGACGCATGCTGGTACAAGTTAGTAGGTTATGTCCACTTAGATACATGACTTGTCACCTAAAGTGGCAGACATACTATATCTGGTAGAAGAAGGGATGGGAAGATATGCAACGTTAATACATCTATATTGGCATGAACTACCAAAGTGAATTAAGCAATTTGACTTTCCCGTTTCATTGATTGTCCAAAAGTTGAAATCTTTTGCAGTTGAATTGAGAAGTTGGTGTTTATCACTGCTTAATTGAGAAAGGCCAGCTAGAAATATCAATGTGAAAACCAATTAAGCTCAAAGATCTTTGAAGGGTATCACATATTTGGATACTATGACTGGCACAAAGTATGGAAAATCACTACCAAACAATAAGTTGTTTGTGAAAAGATAAAACTCTATGATGTGTTGGTCTGAAAAAGAATGGCAAGCGAACACCTTTAATGTTTCCATTTAATGATGTTTCTGAGGTCACTTGTCATATTTAATGAAGCTGCTGAATTATTTTTCTTAATTTTCTGTAAATACATGAAAGGCTGAAATGAAGCGGTTTGCGGGTGGTGATACCTCTGTTCTTAAGCAACATTATGAGAAGAAAGTTCAAGACTTGGAACAGGAAAAGAGAAATTTGCAGGTTTTCTCCATCATTCATTCTTGATTCTTTCTCAGTTTTAAGCAGAGAAGTTAAAAACTCTTTCCCTTATCTCTGGTTAATTGACAGAAAGAGATTGAGCAACTTAGGTGCAACCTTGCAAATATTTCCTCCACCTCTGATGATAGCACTCAGAAGTTGAAGGAAAATTATCTTCAGAAGTTGAACTTTTTGGAAACCCAGGTGAGTCCATTATCTTAAAAACTGCAAGTAAGTTGATTTTAGTCAGGTGAAGCTTGTCAACATTGTTGTGAGCATTATTCGTCAAATTCGATTCGAGTCTTGTTACATGTGATAGATGCATAAATATAGTCACAATAAAATTGAAGCAATTGCCTATGTAAAATCACTTTTACATCAATACAATCTTTTGATAAATGTACAACCTATCTTGACAACATGATCAGAAGTTCTCAAATTACGGAATTTCTTTTGGATGAAAATCTATATTGCTAACCTTTTGTATCAATGTTTGACCAAACAAGCAATTAATATGGGGGTAACAATATTTCGTGTGCAATCTTGAGAGTAAGGTCCTTGAATTTCAGGTTGTGGAGCTCAAGAAGAAGCAAGATGCTCAAGCACAACTGCTAAGACAAAAACAAAGGAGTGACGAGGCAGCGAAAAAACTTCAGGATGAGATTCATAGAATCAAAACACAGAAGGTCTTTTTTCTGTTTTGAAGAAGCTTCATAAGCAACACCTTCAAAAAAAGTATTTTATTAAATCATGAGTCTAATTTTTATTCATTTATGCATGTTTAGGTTCAATTACAACAAAAGATAAAGCAAGAATCTGAGCAGTTCAGATTATGGAAGGCCTCACGGGAGAAGGAAGTACTTCAGGTATAGATACTTTTATCTAAGCAGTTGAGATTATTATTTTTGGATTGCTGTTTTTGATATATATTCATCTGATGTCTTGCTAAAACCTGGACCTTCTTTTCTTGTATTTTTATTTCTAGCTACTTGTCATTAAACATATTATGTATGAACAGCTTAAGAAAGAGGGAAGAAGAAATGAGTACGAGATGCATAAGCTACTAGCTCTCAATCAAAGACAGAAAATGGTAAGTTGAATATAATCTGTTATTTATTTATTTGGTTCCCTTTTTTTGTTTTATCTCTCACATACCAATATCTTTGTACTTACCCTAGGTTTTGCAACGGAAGACAGAAGAAGCTTCTATGGCTACAAAACGATTGAAGGAGTTACTGGAATCACGGAAGGCTTCTTCACGTGAAACATTTGGTAAATTTAAATATAAATTATTTATTTAATCATGTTTTATCTTACATTTTTAATTTTAACCATATACTTGTGCAAACACTTGTGCAGGAAATAGCAGTGGCCCTGGACTTCAGGTATAATAATTGAATGGGAAATTGCTTATTTTCATCGAAGCATTGTAAACTGCTTGCATCGATATGTGTGCTCATAAGTGTCTAGCAATTAATGGGTTCCATTTATCACTCTGACTGCATAGTAATTTTGTATTGTTAAATACATAATCTCAAATTGTACAACAGGCACTGATGCAAGCAATTGAGCATGAACTCGAGGTTACTGTCCGTGTGCATGAAGTACGTTGTGAATATGAGCGTCAGAAGGAAGAGTGAGTGTCGATAATAATTCTTTTTCATCAAACTCTTATATAAATTATTTTCTTACCTGAATTATTTTTGTGAATATGGTATGCCAGGAGGATCAAAATGGCGAAGGAGGTATCAGAACTCAAGGATGAAGCAAATGCAGCAAAGCGCACAGCTTTAAGGTTTTGTTGAATTCACCTTGATGGCTTGGTTTACTCCCTCCCTCCATCTGCTCATTGAGTTATTTGATTTTCCCATGGGGGTATTGCAGTGATTGTGCTCAGACTATGTCGCCTGGTGCAAGAAATTCAAGGATATTCGCTCTTGAGAATATGCTTGCTACTTCATCCAGCACTATTGTCTCAATGGCCTCACAGTTGTCAGAAGCAGAAGAGCGTGAACGGGCCTTTAGTGGCAGAGGTCGCTGGAATCAAGTTCGTTCTCTTGCTGAAGCGAAAAACATCATGAACTATTTGTTCAACCTGGCATCCTCTTCAAGGTATTCATTGCTTTGAAGTTCTAAGCTTTTTATCGATGGACGATTGTTTGAGAACTTCAATTTAAAAAAGGTCTTTTCTTTTCTAAAGGTGCCAGCTATGGGATAAAGAAATTGAATGTAGAGAGAAAGATCCAGAGATAAGAGGGTTGAAGGAAAAAATAGTCCATTTTATAAGACAAGTGGAAATGCAGAAGGCGGAGCTCAGTCGCCTCGAGAAGTTTAAGGTTTGTGCTTTTTTTACTCTTGTATGAGATTCATTTCTCATCTTGAAACAGAAAAAAATGTTTACTTGTTTATGGTTACGTTTGACAAACTAGCTGATAAGATAACTGTTGGTTTATGTTAGTTGAAAAGCTAGTCGTTTTGTAATGAGCTAGCTGCTAGCCGGTAAACTAGTCACGTTTGGTAAAAACTTGCTTATAAGCTAGATGACAATGTAAAATAACTTTTAAGAAAAATATAAGGGCATAAGTGGAAAAACTCTCATTAGTTTTTCAAAAAGCTAGCCATATACTATCTTATGGCTTGTCAGATGTGTCTTTTTCAATAATCTTAAAAAATAAGGTAGCTAATGCTTGCCAAACATAGCCATAGTCTTGCAAGTGCCGGTGGAGGAAAAAAAGCCATTTTTCTTACTTTGAAAGTATATGCTGTTGTTCAGCAGAAACTTATCATGTCAAAGAGTTTCAAGAAAAAGACAGCCAATCAAGATGTTTCTGCCATAGATGACAGTGAAGGACATGTGTATGATCTGCGACCGAAGGTATTTTTTGTAAATTCCTTCTGCTTCAATTTCAAGTTCTTGCAGAATAGTAGTAATTTTTTTTGTAAATTCTTGCAGGGACTCCGAAACTCCATAGCTTATGAGTTGTTGGAAGACATGGATACATCTGAGTCGGAACATTCTGACTTTGAAGTCGATCCTGAATATTCAATAGATTCTGAGGATGAGTGGGGGAACAAAAGGAAACGAACATCTAAGAAAACATCTTCAAATGAAGGAGATACAAATGCAATTCAGAAACCACTATATGAAACGTGTTGTTCATGCAGCAAATCCTCTTCCTGTAAAACAATGAAATGCGAGTGCCGATCTGTTAGGGGTACTTGTTCCATGTCGTGTGGGTGCCACCCTAAAAAATGTAGCAACCGAGAAGCAGCAGTTGCTGAGGAGTCTGATTCACGACCATTGGTTACGGGTGAAGGCAATGTGAATATATCGGATGCCGAGGAAATAGAGAAAAGCAGCAGCGCACTTGCAACTCATGGCGCAATGCTACTTCAGGCAGCTCTTGCAGATAACCCTGCAGAGACTAAAGAAGCCGATGGCTCAAAAAGAAAGCCGTTATCCGACATAGGGAATAAAATTGTAAGTTTTCTCCCTCTTGCTTTACTTTACCCCTAAACATAGTAGAACAGATTCTCTAAAATGCAGACAATGGAGATTTTAGACTACTTTTTTACTTCTTTAAAACTCTATAAAACTTTCCCTAAAATGAAGAAAGTAGGAGCAAGAGGATAAAAATCTCAAGTTTTGGAGACCTCCCTCAAATAAAATGTTTAAGAGAATTGATTTTTTTTGGGTTTCACCAATGACGTTGAATGCATTATTATTTTTTATATATTTTTCTTTAAAAGTTCATGAAATGATAAATTTATAGAATGTTATAATAATATGATGAATATTGAAATCTCCAAAACAGATAAAATGATGGAGTTGAGTATAGTTTTTTTTAGAGATTTTAACTTGTCTATTTTAGAAAATTTATAGAAAATCTGTTGGAGATGCTTATAACGTGACACTCCCTTATGTTTTAAATATGATAATTGAGTTCAAAATAAGCCAAACCAATTGTCATTAAATACTACACACAGATGTAAGGTCCAGGGATAGAATGTATGCAGTATGACGTAAGCAGATATTGCCTCTATTCTGTATTTGAATTCCAACATAACCCTTCCCCAATTCTAAAAATGTAACTTGTACTTCCGTTGTGTGTTACTTGTTTCTATCTTTAACATCATGTTTCCAGGTGAAACCAAATGCACCAAAACCTAATGCTCCAAGAAAGAAATGGCGTAAATCAGTACAAATCCAACTCATTCCTGTGTCATCAGACCAACCGGAAGTAGCCGAACCCGAAGCTTCAAAGAAACAAGAGAGTAGTAGCACAGCTGAAACTAGTATGCCGTTGAGGTTACCTAGAGCTATGCGATCTGCAATGTCAAATGCCAATAATGCCCCTTTGAGAGACAGAAACATTGAACAACAGTCCGTAGATTCAACAGTGAATAAGGAAGCCGATCACGCAGCAGCTCCTCCTCGTAGACCAACAACAACAAACGAGAAAGAGAATCATGGGATTTAAGGTAATTAAATTCACTTTTATTGCCATGATTAACGTAATACTAGGATCATGAGCGAACCAAAAGTAGGGAATCAGTCATTAATTCTTCATTGTTGACAGTCTCTTTTTGGTACGAATGCTGCGGTTAATGCAAAGATGTGTTTTTATGTATTGTAAAATCATCTGAATTTGTTCCCCCTCTTGTTTGCCAGTGATGATGATGATTCTTTTTTAACCAAAGTTTTGTTGATTGGTGTGGTGCAGTTTGCTTAACATCTTTGTTTTTATGTTGAAATGTAAAAAAAAACATGAAGGATTTTGGTAAGTTGTGTAATTGTAAATGGGAAATGGAAATGAAAATGAAGTTTAGGGTGTTCTTTTGTTTGCTGTTAATGTGATTCTTGAATTATTCATTTTGAGGAACCAATTTATAAAATCAAACTTATCAACTTATGCGGTGTCAAACCGGAGTTTTTAAAAAAGTGTTTTGATTAGCTTATTGTGGTACAAAAACGTAATAAGCTAATAAGTTGTTGTTTAAAGGTGTTTGGGATTGCTTATACATATAAAGTAACCTAAGAAGTTATAAGCACTTTTCAAATAAGCTAATAAGTTAAAACAAAATGACTTATGAAAAAGTGTTTATCTGTTGTTTGACACCGCTATAAACACTTTCATTTTCTCTCCATCTAAACACTAGAAAGTGCTTATCTCCGGTGCCAAACCGCAATAAGCTAAAAAACACTTTAAATAAGCAATCCCAAACACCCCCTAAAAATGATTTGAAAACTAGCAAAATAAACATTAAATTGTACTTTGTATGGTGGGTTGACGAAGAAAGACGATGGAGGGAGCTGACTTTTTTAGTATAAAAATATTTTTGTTTTATGTGAGAAAGAATAAACAACTAAATGAATAAATATTTTAATTAGTTTTTTGTTTTATAAAATCATATTAAATTTTAGTTGTGAAATAAAAAAAATTATGTTATGTTATATTTATTGCCGCTACATCATTATATTAAATTTATTATTTAATTTTAAATATGATGTTATATATTAGTTGGTGTTAACCTAAACCACCTTCATCATTAATAGGTTATTAAGTAAACCATACCCTCAAATAAGTGTAAAGTTTGGTTCAAAACTAAAATGATGATTTCAAAAGTTGGTTCTAGAATAGGAACCAAGTGAAAGTTGATTCATTTTAATGCAATTTTCCAAAAAAAAAAAATCATATAGTTTTAGAGATGTATAATTATTACATTTCTTTAATTAAACTAGAAGTGTACTTGCGCAATGCAGCTAGATACATCACGATTTTAATGTTTCATTTTATTTTCTGTTTTTTGTCGATTTACATTACGATTTTGGATGGTTGTGAGAGAGTGATAATGATTTTTTTATATAAATTTGTTTAATTTAGACTTAATAATATAATGTAATTTATTTTGGTTTAATAATATAATTTTTTTTTTTATAAAATATTCTGTAAGATTTTTTAATTATATTTTAGATTTTTTATATCTAAAATATGCTGAGAGTTATTTTAGGGGAGTTAAAGTGGGAAATGATTTTAGGGGAGTTAAAATGGTTAGAGATAATGATTGAAAATTAATGAATAGCATTAAATGTAGTACATACAGCTTTTATGGCTGTTTTTTTAAGTAATTAGCATTAAATAGCGATACATTAAGCTTTAAGACTTGTTTTTAAGAGTTTTTTATGTCATATTTATAATCTATACTATATTATAAAGATGGCATAAAAAACTCTTAATTACAACTCATTAAGCTTTATGTACTAGCATTTAAAGCTATCTACTTAAAATCTCTTAAAAATAACTACTAAAGCTTAATGTACTACCTGTAAAACTTTTAACCTTAATTAATATATTTTATCCTTATCCCCTAAAATTCTTATCTCTAATCCCCAAACCCTAAAATTATGAAATTTGAATTCTGATAAACATAATCAAAACAGGATAAACATCTCAATTTAAATATAAAAAATTTAAAATATATAAGATAATTAATGAATTTTAACAAATTACTTCATTTTTTTTATATAAAAAACATTATATTGTTAAGCCTAAATTAAACAAATTTATATATAAAAAACCATTATCACTCAATTAAAAAACAATTAATGAAGCAATATGTACTACTTTTAAATGTTTTTAACCCTAATTAATAAATTTCATCCTTATCCTCCAAAATCCTTATCTCTAATCCCCAAATCCTAAAATTATGAAATTTGAATTCTGATAAACATAATCAAAACAGGATAAGCATCTCAATTTAAATATAAATTTTTTTAAATATATAAGATAATTAATGAATTTTAACAAACTACTTAATTTTTTTTATATAAAAAACATTATATTGTTAAGCCTAAATTAAACAAATTTACATATAAAAAAACCATTATCACTCAATAAAAACCATCCAAAATCGTACTGTAAATCAATAAAAAACAAAAAATAAAAATAAACATTAAAAATCGTGATGTATCTCGCTGCATTGCGCGAGTACGCTTCTAGTATAGTATAGATAAAGGATAAATTTACCCTTAAGAACGTAAACATTCAAGAATTGTTAAAAAAAAATCCATAAAAAATACTAATTCAATAAGGTTAAAAGCTATTTATAAACCGTTTGCCTGTTTGGTTAATTATATTGTTATAGTATTTGTGTACAATTTTTCTTGCAAACTTGACCTAATATTAAGAGCATCTCCAACAGCTTCTTCAAAATGGAGAAAATGAAGATTTTAGGCATTTTTGTGTTTCAACAGATTCTCGAAATCTTTCTCCAAAATGGAGAAAGTAGCAGAGAGAGTGTAATTTTCTCCAAATATGGAGAACTATCCAAAATCTCCAAAAATGATTATCATGAGAGAGAAATTGTTTTTTATTATATTCTACCAATAAGATTTCTTCAAATGAGATGGGTATGAGAGATAAATAATATTTTATTAGATTTATACAATATTTTAATATTATAAGTAATGATTTCATCTCCAAAATAGAGAATCTGTTGGAGATGGATGTAACTTTTTATGTAGATTTTGACTTTTAATTCTCCATTTTGAAGAAATTTTGAAGATGTTGTTAGAGATGCTCTAAATGTTCTTTTACCTTTACCTAAAAACGTCATACAGTTTCTATATTATCCAAGAGGGAAATTGACCCAAATGGGCCAATGGAGGGGTTGGATTGACCTCCTAGCCATATCTCTACCGAATTTATTGAAATGTCCAAAAGGTCTC
The DNA here is from genome assembly GCA_954870635.1 of Arctium minus. Lineage (NCBI taxonomy): Eukaryota > Viridiplantae > Streptophyta > Magnoliopsida > Asterales > Asteraceae > Arctium > Arctium minus. Next base: position 9,420,952 of record OX941093.1, on the reverse strand, counting down.
CATTTGCTACCAAGGTCTCCATTTGCGCCCAAGGGCTCCATTTGTTAAAAACGTGAATAAATAACAAACCAACCAATATACATGGAAAAACCTATTTCGAGCCAATAACAACTGCACACGTGTCTAGGGACGCAAATGGAGACCAAGGGCGCAAATGGAGCCCTTGGGCGCAAATGGAGACCTTGGTAGCAAATGGAGACCTTTTGGACATTTCAATAAATTCGGTAGAGATATGGCTAGGAGGCCAATCCAACCCCTCAATTGGCCCATTTGGATCAATTTCCCTATCCAATATGTCATTAAATAATCTTTCTAAACACATTATGTATACTTTTCAATTGGTGACGTGGAAATGTTGAGTTTTCTTCTGTTAGATCCTACCATGGCAACGTTTATGATTGGATTCAATGTAAAAATTGGAAGGCACTTTTTATTTATTTAAATATTGTTAGAGATCGGGGGAAAAGTAGTCGATTAGTTGACCGGATTTCTTGAGAATCGTGTAATTCACTTTCTGAATTGGTATTTCGACCGTATGCCTGGGTTGCACGAAATCCAATATGGGATAAGACTCAAGAACACTCACGTTTTTAGGCACAAAAGCGAGAACAAATTTGCTAGAGAGTCCCCTTGACCCCCTCGCCATTTCATCGTGTCCGGGATCAAACTCGTCTTATAACAAGTGTGCACTCCGTACCACCTAACTTGTATTAGATCATAGTTTGAAACCCATTAGTACTCGCTTTTGTGCCTAAAAACGTGAGTGTTCTTGAGTCTTATCCCATATTGGATTTCGTGCAACCCAGGCATAGGGTCGAAATACCAATTCGGAAAGTGATTTACACGATTCTCAAGAAATCCGGTCAACTGATCGACTACTTTCCCCCCAATCCCTAACAAATATTTAATTATTTAATTATCTTTTTTATAGGGATAATAATTGTTTTTTATGAGCTACTTTAGTTCTTGCTCAAAAAGACATGGATTTTGCTTACTATACCTGATGTTGTAGCATTATAAGCTGTATTGTTACTCTTGCTCTCGTTATGAAGCATCCTAACAGACCGCTAGAATTGAACCTTGTTCCTACATGACCCGATCAATTCGAACCAAACGGGACTCATCCCGTCGATGGATTTCTATATGAACCGGTAACATGCCGTTGAGAAGCGGTTCAGTAACTAAATTCAAGATATAAATCTTTCCTGTTATAACAGGTTGTTCGACTTCATGTATGTAACTATACCTATCCTAGTAAGTATCATCACATTCATATATATTTTAGCTTCGTTGCCATGAGATAAATATGTTTAACCACTAAACAAGCAGTAGAATAACATATGCCGAATAACTTAGTAGTGGCACAGTGGAATACTTCTAACATATCACATAATTATATGACAACCCTCAAATCATAGGTACTAATGTTGTCATTTTTAGATATATGGTTATAAAACGTTATCAATTGATCTTTTTGTGCTATTATTCGTTCACGCATCAAGTAATGGAGTTTAATATGATTATCAAAAACGGATATATATGCCAAAACTGACATCTACGAATTTCAATTTTAACATTAAATCTAAATTTCTCTAGACTAATGTTGATTTGGTTTAACCCGTCTTAAGCCACCAAGTTTATAATAAGCTCAATATAACTAGTTTGTAAAAGAACACCACCATTAAATCTGGCTCAAAGCCAATTATTGTGTCGAACAAATGTCATAGTTAGAAGCATTATTAAATGAAAAACTAAAACTTTTATTTGTCAAACTATAAAAATCTATGATGTAGTTTATGATCTTATATAATTCTGACATCCGAGTGTGGGAAACCGAATTGTTGGAACATGGTTATATATTTTATTATGGTCTACGTTAATGGATCAATCCAATGAGAGCCATTGCACAGAACATGAGCGTGGTAATTTTTGTGGAGTGCTCTAAGCGTCACACATTGGAGCGACACAACTAACCAACTAAAAAAATAATTCTTACATTTATACTTGCGTACGTTTTCATAATTTAAATGTGTTATATTAGGTAGAACAACTTGCATGTTTGTGTCTCGGTTGGAGCGATGTTTGAATCTAACTATGTTGATCAGCTACCACATGGATCTTTAATCAAGTGGCAGAAACCAAGAGCAACCGGTCCTAACCGATCTGACCTTAATTGATCCCACTGTAATCGGTCTAGTCCCTTTAATAGTCTAATTTAACAAAAAAGTTACATATTAGAGGATGAGATTGTTAAAATCTACACCAAGTGTTAACATTTAAGATGAAGTTTTTAGAGATTTTTTTTTTGTTTAGGGTTTAGGGAGAACTAAGTTTAACATTTAATATATATATATATGTATATATAGGGGGCCATTCAAGGGAGAACTAAGTTATTTGTGGTAACCGTGAGATCCAATATTAACCACAAATTAGAAGATAAATTAGGAAATTAATAATTTTGGTAATTTTAATTAAAGGTGTTTTGGGTATTTTTGAGATCTCCTCTCTCTTCTTTTCTCTCTCCTCTATCCAGCAAATATTATTCCGGTGAATACATGATGCCCACTGTGATACACTTTATAAACATCGAAATTACGTGATGCACACTGTGATACATTTTGTAACGATCGAAAATACATGATAGCACACTATGATACCCTTTTGTAAACATCGAAAATACGTGATAGCGCACCGTGATACACTTTGTAAAGATCGAAAAAACATCGAAAATAAGTGATGCACACTGTGATACACTTTGTAAAGATCGAAAATACATGATAGTACACTATGATACCCTTTTGTAAACATCAAAAATACGTGATAGCACACTGTGGTACCTTTTTGTAAAAGAAAATAAGAAAATTTAGGAATTAGGTTATATTTTAGGAAATAAACAAATTTACTAAAATATCATTTTCTATTTATTTAAATTAATTTTAATTATTCTAAATGTGTGGCTCATATTGGATCTCACAGTTACCACAAACTACTTAGTTCTCATTTGATTAGGCCCATATATATATATATATATATATATATATAGGGTGCGTTTCTTTTGCAACCCAAGCAATTTGTATAAACTATGCAAACCAATCTTAGCCGTTCATCAAGTCTAATGAATATATGATTTTATTATTTTTCCTAATTTAAAATCATGATTATAATGAATAAACTTAACATTTCCTAATTTAAAATCATGATTATAATGAATAAACTTAACATTTTCCATATATATCACAATTATTATTAATGAATCATAATCATTATCCACAAATATATTTATTGTTTCCTAATATAGTGGTTTGCATAGTTTGTACAGATTGTTTGGGTTGTAAAAGAAACGCACCCTATATATATACATATATAGGGCAAATCAAATACAAACTTTGTATTTGTTGTACCCCTTACAAAACAATCGTAACCAATTGATCTTTAATTAATTTTTCTGTTTTAATTATGGATAAACTTGTAATTGCCATGTTTAGCCGATTTTTTCCTATTTTTCTTGCTTGATTTGTAACTTCCTTGTTAGTCTATACACCCATGTTTTACGAAAATACGAGAACACTTCCGAGCTTCCAAATTAATTAACACATAATAAAAATATAGAATAAATTAAAATAATTAGTATTTATCCACAATGTTCTGTTATCTTAGATTTGTCATTATCCCTTAAATGTTGCTAGTATCATCAGAGATTTTTTTATATCGATTGCCTCCCTTGATGATGATGTGATAATGATCTGATTTTGTCGTGTAATGTGATAATGCTTTGATAAATTGAAGATTTTTATGATATGAATTCTGCTGTGATAATCATCTGATAATTATTTGATTTTATTGTGATAATGATGTGATAATCGAAAACCAATGATGATCATGTTTACAATCATCACTCTGTCTGTTTATTATGTGATTTTGTTGTGATAATAATATTATAATGATTTGATATTGTTCAGTATGTTATCTGTACATTGTTTTGTATAAGTAGAGAGCAGATCTTGCCATTGTTGGCACCACCACCATACACCACCACTATCGAGCACACAATTTGTATACACGCTTAGAGAGAGAATCTGTTGAGAGCTTTCACATAGCAGTGTGTGTTCATGGTGTATTTGCAAGTTAATGAAGATAATCTTTGAGTAAATCATTCTTATTATTTGCTATTATCTTTGTTACTTGTTTGTGTGCTTGTCTACCAAATATCTCAAACCTTATATGCATTAAAACGCTTCCGCACCGTATAATCTGTTTTGCATATTTCGGTTTCATCATTGTTAAAGTAAACTGGGATCCAACATATATTATAAATTCTTTTTAATATATTATAAGTTCACCAATATATTATTAAAACCATAGTGAAGCCATGGTAAAACCTTATTGAAACCATAGTGAAACACAATGAAATCTTTTTGAAACCATAGTGAAACAATTTCAGCTCCAAAGAAACTTCTAAAACATATTTCACCTTCTAGATGAAATCTTATTGCAACCATAATGGAAAACCATAATTAAACCTTATTAAAACCATGGTGAAACATAATGAACTTTATTGAAACCATAGTTAAACCGTAATTAAAAAAAGAAAATAGAAAATAAAACCATAATTATAAAAAAACGTTTAGAAATAATTAGAAAATAAAACCGTAATTAGAAAAAAAAATAATTAGAAAATAAAACTGTAATTAGAAAATAAAATCGTAGTTAGGAAAAATAAATAATTAGAAAATAAAACCGTAATTAAAAAAATTGATTTACCATAATTAGTTGATTATTATTTTGTACATATTTGATACTAAAATCAAACTATAATTACCATAATTAAAACTGTCTATAATTAAAGATAAAACAAAATTAAAAGAAAACCAATGATTGATGGAATTCGGTGTACAAAGTTTGTATCATAAGAGTGATTTGCATTTGATCCCTCTCCCACCCCCCTCTCTCTCTCTCTCTATATATATATATATATAGGAAAGTTCAAATGAAAACTCATTTTTAATTGTGCACGTGAGGACAAATTTCAGCCACTCGATCTCTTTTGATTCAACAACTCATATTAAATAGAGTTTTTAATTTTAAAATGCTTAGGGGTAAAATTGGAAAAATTTAAACATACGCCTACCATATTTGACTTTTTATTTTCTTTTTTAATTAAAAACTTTTTACCCAATTAAAGTTTAAAATAAATTATCTTAAAAATTACTAATATTTTAATCAAACAAATTACATCAAAAAAACGGGAATTTCATGCTCTTCGATATAACATCCATCTAGTAACTCCCCCTAAAAGTAGTAATGAATTTATCATTTAATCTCCTCCTGAAAAATCAGAAAATGTATCAGTAAAAATATAAAACATGTAAGCTCCCCCTTAACATTTGCATAATCATTAATCATTAAAACGAGTTCTGAATTACTAGAATTGAAGTAAATTCAGAAGTCAAACTCCCCCTGAAAATTTGCATTCACAAATTTATCAGAAGAAATACTATATACTCCCCCTTGAAGATTGATCATCTTTTAAGTGTCGGAGTACAGTCATTTGTCATTGAAGTCTGAGTCCTGAGCTGCTTTACTCAGAAGTCATTATTCTTTCACATTAAGGATCGAGTCCTAAGCTGCATTACTTAGAAGTGATTGTTCTTTCTCCCCTTAGTCTTTAGGTGCATGCAACACAAATTTAGCTTTTGGTACCCACTGGTATTTGAGTCCTGGTTTGTTAGTTGCAGTTCTATTAAAAGAGATGTAGTAAGAACCATACCAATTATTCACATAATTTTTGCAAACAAAATCATTTGTACCACAGTAAGAACAATTAATTTTCTACTGTGCTAACCTGATCAATTGATTAACAGTATAAACAAGATCAGGTTTGCCAAAAGTTTTACCATTAGGAGCATTGTTCCTTTTGATGCCCAGAAATACTAGCATATAATCACACTATATAGATTAATAACACATTTGTTAAGATCAAATCATTTTATTTCTATTAATCACAGATCTCACAAAGTGCCACAGATCTTACGTTCACAGTGTGTGTTTACAAACCTTACCAATCTCTGAAAGTGTGCGTATCTAAAATGAGCGTAGTTACAAATTTAACAAAACCTAAAACTATTTATACTAAGTCAACTTTAGTTGAATTTACAATGAAACCCTCAAACTATTTAACATTTACAAACAAGACCCTCAATTTAATCTTGAATACAATTCTGGTCTAACAATCTCCCCCTTTGGATTCAAGATTAATTTTTCTTTTGACAATAATCTTCTGGTCTTCTTATCTTCAAAATAATCTTCAGCTTTAAATCTTTTTCAGCTTTGACACCTTGAAAGCTTTGACATCTTCAACAAACTTTGTCACTTTGATCAAATCATCTCCCCCTTTTTCTGCTTTTCATGGCTTTACTTTCTCTTCAAAATCTATCTTTCTGACTTGAACTTCGAAACTTTAAACTTTTGAAATCTTTGACGGTTTTAGTACAATCTTCATTCTCTCTTTGTGTATCTTCAATCTCTCCCTTTGTTTACAACAATATCATTCTTTTTAGCAACCTTTGCTTCAGCTTTCAAACAGACTTTGAAAATCATCTGTCACTCTTAAACTTTGATCTATCTCCCCAATTCTGATATAAGATTTTCATCTGAACTTGAACTTTGATATATCTCCCCCTTTTTAATGATTTGTAAGAATCAAAATCATTAAAACTTTTCAAGTTTAGATCGGTCTTTGGAACATCTCCCCCAAATAAACAAATAAGCACAGGCTTCATGATCTTTTATCTCCCCCTTATGACAGAAATAAGAACAATCTCCGCTTTGAAAGATATGAGAATCTATCATCTGATCTGAATGAGCCGTTGAATCATGAATGTATTCATCTGAATCTTTTCAAATTCAGACAAATTAAGAGTTGTAACCCTGAATCAACACATGAAACAGTTAGAAATGCCTGTCAGTAGCACAAAGCCATTGTGTACAACAAATGTACAATATAAGGAGCTGGTTTGATGTTGACTCCCCAGGACTTCCATTCAATCATTGAAAAACACAAGGTATTTTCTATGAATTTTCTGACAGAAAAACAAATTTTCTGTGTGCTCGTGCATGTGTTATGAAAGAATTAAGCACAATGATTGTGTTTCATATAAGGCTCAAAGTATGTAAATCATTGAGACAACAATGATAATACATAGACTCAATTGTGCATGAGAAAGGGTCGAAGGTGGGGCAACTTTCCTTCTATTTTAATATCAGTATCTTCCAAGTGAAGAACCGATAGATTATATGCTGCTTCCCCATTTTCTTTTTAAGAAAATAATGAGTAGCTGGTGGGGTGTTTGCAAGAGATGGCATGGGCTCACTGCCTTTTTCAATGATGGTCACCAAAGAATGTGAACCAATCAGATTATGTGGCTACCCGGCTCAGAAAGAAGTTTGGTGCAGAGTGTATTATTCTTTTACTCTGTTCTCTCACTCTCTTCCTTTTAATCATTTAAGCTCACATCTAACCAATCTCTCATTTTCATTTTACCTCTTCACACACCACTCTCAATCTTTTTACCCCTCAATCACTCAGGGAATACTTCCTGGGTAGGAAACACTGGTTATCGTGAAGCCATGGAAGTTCTGTTAAGCTCACACATCGAATCCCATATATTGTCCTAAAAGCATGAGTATCTCAATGATTTTCTTGACATTTTAGCACAAGAAATCATTTGTCAGTTTATGTATGCTCATGAAGAATTAGAATGAAATTTGAACATTTTAAACATTCAAGATTTCTCAAAACTTTATATGAATGAATAATCATGAAAAAATAGAAATGTTTTGAGAATCTGACAATGATTAAGATCAGATCAAAATATCATGAAGAATAATATTTTGGGAAATCAAAGACGTAGTATGTTTATATGAACAATATATAAACATTTTAACGATGAAAGCACATGTATAATAGAAATGACGTTTGATTCAAACAACAGTGAATACAACCGGGAGTATTACCATAGAAAGATTTTTCATTTGATACATGGTAATAACAAAATTCAAGAAAAATGTATTGAACTGTTGTGTATAAGAATACTTGACAAAGTATAAAGACAAGATAATACAAAAGTATTTACTTTGAGAACACACAGTCAGATAGTCATCAAAGTATCCAAAAATTATTTAGAAATCACACTTCGCAATTCATGAAAATCTTTTAAGAATAGGAAGTGGTTTGAACATTTTAAGAAACCATTTTTCACAAGTGAAAGTTTTTCATCTTTCAACAAGTGATGAGGTTTAAGGTAAAGAAAAATATACCTGTAAGCTCCCCCTCGAATGAATAACATCATTTAAGTACTCTTAACAAAACATCAAATATCCTTTCTCTTGATATCTGTAAAAATTCAAACTATCAGAAAAATATAACAATAAATGTATAACCAACTATTATCTCCTCCCCCTAAAAGATATAGCAATTATCTCCCCCTCAAATAAAAAAACTTCTAGAAAAGATGTGATCATTTTAGCATCCTTCAGAAGAAAACATTTGAGTATGGGTTTTGAAAATGTAAATCATTTAATCTCCCATAAAAAAAATTAGAAAATATATCAGTAAAAATATAAAACAAGTAAGCTCCCCCTTAACATATGCAAAATCCTTAATCATGAAACCGATGTAATTCAAAATTCAGTTAAATTTACTTCCCCTCTTTTGATCTTTGACGATCGAGTCCTGATCTGTATATGATCAGAAGTCATCATTCTTTCACATTGAGGATCGAGTCCTAGACTGCTTTGTCTAGAAGTCATAGTTCTTTGAAGCACGAGTTCTGAACTAATTTATTCAGAAACCTTGGTTCTTTCTCCCCCTTAAACTTTGGGTGCCTGCAACACAGATTCAGCTTTTGGTATCCACTGGTATTTGGATCCAGATTTGTTAGTTGCTGTTCTATTAGAGGAAATATAGTAAGAACCATACCAGCTATTTTCATAATTTTTATTAACAAAATCATTTGAACCATAGTATGAACAACTAATTTTCTTTTGAGCTAACCTGATCAGTTGATTCACAGTATAGATCAGATCGGGTTTCCCAAAAGTTTTACCTTTAGGAGTATTGTTCCTTTGAGCTTTAGATGTATGTCCAAATGATTTTTTTTCCTTCTTCTCCTCTGAGGAACCTTTCACTATCCAAATCTATTTATCTTTTTTTTTTCTCATTTATCCTTCTCCAAGATGTTTTCTTTTGAGACTTGTCTTTCTTGATGTTACCTGAACCATCAATATTTTTGTCATAGAAAAGGTTAGAAGGACGAATATGATCATTTGATTTAGAAGTATGACTGTCAGTTGAATCAAATAAAGGATTAATAGAAACATTAGTGAAAATTGAACTTGCTGTTGATTTGAATGAGCATTCGGATGCAGCTAGATCATCTCTTGGTGATTGAGCTATTGATTCTGGCATTTTGTGCTCAGTTAGCTTCACCTTGAACATGATCTCTTCAAGTTCTTTTATCTTTGTAGACAGACAGTTTATTTCCTTTGACAGTATGTCAAACTTCTTGTGCAGTTCATCTTTCACATTCTTCTCCTTCAGAATGTTTGTTGACAGCTCAGATAGATTCTTGGTAAGCTTAGCAATCTCAGTCTCAAATACTTTTCTCTCTTCAGTAAAATCTTTCTTTACAGTCTTTTGCTCAACTATCTTCTTTTTCTCTTTTTCAAATTTCTCTCTCTCCAATATGATTACTTTCTCGAAATCTGAAACTTGTTGAGAAAGTTTAATGCATTTCAGCTCCACTGCTTTCTTCTCTTCAAATGCTTTTCTTGAGAAATCAGAAAATTTCTTTGCAAAATATTTTCTTTCTTTCTCAAATTCAGATATTTTCTTTTTCAGTTCAACATTGTATTTCTCTAAATCCTTTCTCTTTTTCTCAATCTTCTTTATCTCATCTTTGTCTTTAATGTTGTCTCTGTCTTGGGTTGTTTTCTCCTTTAACATGTTGATCTCAACCTCAAGACTGAAGACTTGATCTTTCAGCTTATCTCTTTCCGCAAAGACTTGAGAATTTATCTGTTTAAGCCCTTCACAAGTATCACTGGCCATATTTGCTTTTCTTCTAAGCTCATCAAGCTCTTTTTGCATTAGCTCCTTCTTTGACCATGTAGAGTTTGAAGTAAGATTTTCAGACTTCTTCAGCTTTGCTTGAAGAATTGAAATCTCTTTCTCTTTTGCATCAATGATACCTGCAAAGTCAAGTTTAGAATTAGTAATACATACTGAACAGATGAAATCTTTCTTTGAATCTATTGAATTTTCTTTTAAAACATTAATCTGAGTAAGAAGAGATGAGTTCTGAATCTTTAAATCCTTGTTCTCAGCTTTAAGAGGTAATATCTCAAATTTGAGCTTTTTATTATCTTTTTCACAATCAAAATCCATGCTTGTATATCTTGACAATTGTCCAGCAAGACGTTTAACATTTGCTTTTGCTTCAGAAAAAGTCATCTTGTCAAAATCATAGCTATAACCTTCAGACATCTTGAAATCTGTTAAAAATATGCTAGAAATGATCGTTAGTCCAAATGAAATCACGCAAATATAGAAAACTTGAAATAAAAATTCATAAATGAAATTTTCAAGAATTCAACCAAGTTAAGAATTCGTAATTCACAAGAAATGATAAGGAATTCGCAATCAACACAAATAAGCAAAGATATTCGCAAACAACACTGAGAAACACCCATAATTCGCAAGCTACACAAAGATACACAGAATTCGCAAGCTTGGTTCAGAATTCGCAATTCACACACCTGCGAATCCTTAGGAATTCACAATTCTCACAGTTGCGAATTCTGTTCTTATAAAGAATTAGAAAAACTTTTCGCAAGAGTGACACTAGCGAATTCTGTCCTTAGAAAAACTTTTAGACAAAAACTTTTCGTAAGAAAGCCTTCTGCGAATTCTGAAAATTCTCAACACTCAGACTTGCAAAACCTTTGCTTTTCGCAACACTCACAGATACGAATTCTAAGGAATTCGTAAAATAGCCATCTGCGAATCCTTTCCTTAAAACTTTTTCAGATGAACCCTCTGCGAATTCTAATGACTCTGCGAATCCTTTAAGATCTTTACGAATTCTTGACACTTTGCGAATTCATCATGGATCTTGCGAGTTCTTGAGGAATCTTGCGAGTTCTTCGTGATTTTAGCGAATTCTCCAGATCTCGATGAAAATATCCTTCGATCGACTCAAAAACCAATCAAGACTTCGAATTTCACTTCGAAACTTTGATAATTCAATCACCTAGACATCTAAAACCTAATTCTAGCAATGAATTTCAATCTTAATCACAAACAATTACAATTCTATTCAAATACAGTGCGATGAAAACTCATGAACTCAAACTTCTAAAATCTCAAAAATTTCAATCGATTACAGTGCAATACTCAAATTAAACTATAGACATTCGACCTACAACACTTTTCGATCACTAATCAATCGATTACAACTCGAAAAACACACTCAAAATCAGAATTGATTTCTGAACTTTTCGAACACAGAGTCGTTGAATTTTCTTGAATGATTTCAAAATTGGATCTGCTCTGATACCAATTGATGCCCAGAAATACTAGCATATAATCACACTATACATATTAATAACACATTTGTTAAGATCAAATCATTTTATTTCTATTAATCACAGATCTCACAAAGTGCCACAGATCTTACGTTCACAGTGTGTGTTTACAAACCTTACCAATCTCTGAAAGTGTGCGTATCTAAAATGAGCGTAGTTACAAATCTAACAAAACCTAAAACTATTTATACTAAGTCAACTTTAGTTGACTTTACAATGAAACCCTCAAACTATTTAACATTTACAAACAAGACCCTCAATTTAATCTTGAATACAATTCTGGTCTAACACCTTTTAGCATTGGATGCATGCACAAATGATTTATGTTCCTTCTTCTCATCTGAAGATCCTTTCACTCTCCAAATCCACTTTTCTTTGTCATTTGTCCTTTTGTGTTTACCTGAACCATCTACAAGTTTATAATAAAAAAGGTTAGAAGGACGAATCTGATCTTTATGTTTAGAAGTATGATCAACATTTGAATCAAACAAAGGATTATTAGAAACATTCAGAAAATGTGAACTTGACGCTGTTTTGAATGAGCATTCTGAATCAACTAGATCATCTCTCGGTGATTGAACAATTGATTCTGGCGTCTTTTGCTCAGTCAACTTCACCTTGAACATAATCTCTTCAAGTTCTTTGATCTTTAATGACAAACTGTTTCTTTCCTTTGAAAGTAGATCAAACTTCTTGTGCAATTCAGACTTCGTCTTCTTCTCCTTCATAACAGTTGATGACAATTTAGATAGTTTTCCTGTCAACTTCTTTATCTCATCCTCAAACACTTATCTTTCTTCCTCAAAGTCATTCTGTACAGATATTCTTTGTTCAGATATTTCTTTGAAGACTCCAACTTTCTTTAGTTCAGCTTTCTTCTTCTCTTTCTCAAATTTGTCTCTCTCCAAGATGATAACTTTCTCAAAATCTGACACTTGTTGAGAAAGTTTAGCACATTTCAGTTCAATGGATTTCTTTTTTTCACATGACTTTCTTGAGAAATTAGAAAACTTTTGAGCAAATACTTTTCTTTCTCTATCAAACTCTTCTTTTTCTTTCTTGAACTTCTTATCATCTTCAGATATCTATTCTTTCAGTTCAGAAATCTTCTTTTGAAGCTCAACATTATCTCTTTCCAAATCCTTTCTTTTTCTTTCAATCTTCTTAATTTCCTCTTAAGTTCTTGAGTTGTTTATATCTTTTGTGGCATTTTCTTTCAACATGTTTATTTTAGGGGTGTAAATAGGTCAGGTTGGGTTGGGTTTGGGTTCAACCCATTTATTAATTGGGTTGAAAATCTCAACCCAACCCGACATGTTTAATTAAATAGGTTGAGATTTTTAACCCAACCCAACCTGTTGGGTTGATGGGTTGGTAGCGGGTTGACCTGTTTATGATTATCTCAACCCAACCTGTTAAATAAATGGGTTGAATCTGGGTTGACCCATTTAATTTTAAAATTGTAAATGAAATAAAAATTCTAAAACTACTTCATTCCACGATAAATACACAACGACAAAGTCAAATAAATTGTTCGAAGTTTAATAAAACAAAACCATAAAGTAAAATAAATAGTTCAAAGTTTCCCACAACCATAAAGTTAAATAAATCATAGTTCCAAAAAAGTTTCTAAGTAACTCGACTTGCACTTTCATCGACTCCAATTTCACTCTCGGTATTACTTTCCTCTCGATCTTCTATCTTCTCCGTCATGAACAATGGAAATTAAGTCAATCAAGTTAAGATTATAAATATATATAAGTAACAATGGAACAACGGAACTGAAGTCGATCAAGTTAAGATTACAAGTTTACCGTGAACAATGGAATTGAACTCGTCGTGGACTGCTCGTCGTGAAGCCGTGGAACAGAGGGAGAGGAGTCGCCGTGGAACAGAGGGAGAGGAGAGGAGTCGCCGGTGAAGAGGGAGGAAGATCTATGCCGGCGGCGTATGAGGGAAGAGGGAGGAAAGGAGGCTGGAGGCGTATGGCATTTCAAATTAGGAATAAGATTTACTGATTTAGTCGATTAGGGTTTTCAACTTTCAAGTTTCAATATAGAAATGGGTTTTTAATCTTTTAAAATTATATTAAAATATTAATTGTATTATAAATGGGTTAGAAACAGGTTGTAAATGGATTAGAAACAGGTTGTAAGTGGGTTAGAAACATGTTGTAAATGGGTTAGAAACATGTTGTAAGTGGGTTAGAAATAGGTTGTAAATGGGTCGAAATCAGGTTGTAAATGGGTCGAAATCAGGTTGATAATTTCAACCCAACCCAAACCCAATTAATAAATGGGTTAGGCAGGTTGACCCATTTAACTTAAATGGGTTGAAATTCTCAACCCAACCTGCTAATTTTGGGTTGGGTTCGGGTTGGGTTGGCGGGTTGGGTCACTTTTTGCCACCCCTAGTTTATTTCAACTTCAAGACTGAACACTCTATCTCTCAATTTGTCTCTTTCAGATAAAATTTGCGAGTTTATCTTTTTCAGCCCATCACATGTCTCTCCAACAATGTTTGCTCTCCTTCTAAGATCATCAAGCTCTTTTTGCATAAACTCTTTCTTGGACCATGTAGAATTTCCATTACTTGCTTTCAAGAATTTGGATTCCTCTTCAGATTTCTTCAGCTTGATTTGAAGATTAGAAATCTCTTTCTCTTTTCACTCAATGATCCCTGCAAAATTGATTTTAGAGTTAGAAATGCAATCTGAGCAAATAAAATCTTTCTTTAAAACTTTAGAATTTTATTATTGATCTGATCAAGAAGAGATGAATTCTGAATTTTCAGATTCTTATTTTCAGCTTCCAATGCGGGTATTTCAGGCATATACGCGATAACACAGTCTCTCTTGGTCAAAACAGTAGTTTCCTTCTCGTCAATGTATGGCGTCTTGTAATCTGTTTAAAAAGAATATGAGCTAGAACTGATCGTTAGTCAGATAATCAGAAAAATCAACTGTTAAAATCATAGAAAAATCACTCAAAATTATGTGAAGTATAGAATTCATATGGCACTCACACATAACAATTCGCATAAACAAGGATTAGAAAACTTCATTTTTCGCATGTAGCATTATGCGAGTTCTAACTTTTCACATAAAGCTATGTGCGAGTTCTGCACATTTCGCATGTAGGAGTGTATGAATTCTGAACTTTTCGTATGAGTAGTGATGTGAATTCCTCCCTTAGAAAATTTTCAAAGCTTGAACAATTCGTATTGATGCGAATTATTGCCTTAGAAAAAATTTCAAAAACTTGATGCGAATTCTAAGCTTTTTGTATAAGCTTTCATGCGAAACCTTGACTTTTCTTACAAAGCTATGTGCGAAATCTTAGCTTTTCGTACAACACTGTGATGCGAATTCCTGAGAATTCGTATGAGACTCTTATGCGAATTCTGTCATTCGAAACATTTTTTACATTGAATCATGCGAATTCTTCACCATGCGAGTTCTTCGTGCGAGTTCTTCATGTTATGTGTGAATTCTGTAGATCTTGAGCTTTTTCTTTGAAAATTTAACTGAATTCCACCCAAAACTTGGTATTTGTTCACTAAAATTTGACAATTTACTCTCTGGATGATCGAGAACAACCCTTGTGAATCAAATTTTCCAAGAACAATCACAATCAAATGAATTTGATTATTTGATTATGATCAGTGTGAAACACTGACTTACCAAAAAATTACAAAAACGATCAATTGACACTAATCTATTGTGCAATTGTGATTACAATATAAACCAAACTTGTTCTATACTAGTATGCGATTACAATGCTATGAAATTTACAAAAAAAACATCACAAAAACAAAATCTTGATCAATGAAACAGTAGTCGATGAATAGTAAACTTTCCATCTTGAAAATCGATCTTTCTAATTCAATCTGATCTCGCTCTGATACCAATTGTAATCCTAGATTCTAACTCAATATTCACACATAATCAAGTAAGAAAATGAATTATATTCAATTAACAATGTTTACATCAATTCAATTAGCCACAAGTCTTTGGTGCCACAGATCTCACAGTGATATCCTCTATCTAAACTATACGAAATCTATGTGTGTTATGATCCGCGTGTGTAAATCTAACAAGACACAATCTATATATACTAAGTCAACAGAAGTTGACTTTACAACACACACCCTTACACTTTACAACAATTACAATACAAACCCTTTTTAATCTTGAATACAATTTATATCTAACAAGGGTCAAAAGAAATATCTGCTATCTGTTCAACAACTGATGAAGAATGCTCATTATCTAACTGCTTTCCAGAACACTGAATGAATAAACTCAGACCACCTTTCTTCATGAATCAGCTTGATGATTATAAGCACTCAAAATTCTAGATCACAACCAAAGCACCAGAACAATGATTGCAAGCACTCACAATTTTGATTGATCAGGTCAGAATAATGATTAAGAGCACTCAAATGTCTAGCATCGTCAAGAAAACTCCAGAATGATGATTACAAATACTAGAGATGCTAATCCAATCCAATCAGAGACCAAATCCAAACACCCAATGTCTGAAAATCTTGACTGGCATGAACTCCGTGAAATTCTGACCAATTGCTAAAAATATGTGACCAATTGAGGATAAGAATGATGTCACATATGCGTTCAGCGAAAATCCCATGAACAGATTGTCCCCCTCCCGAGACTTAGCGGGTGGGGTCAAGGGGCAATGCCCTGAGAGAAAATTTTTTGACAATTAAATCTAATAAGGCAACTTGTCGCAAAATTGGGCATGAATAGTAACTTATCGCAAACCATTAAGCTTGAACTTGTCGCAGACCACTAAACATGAAACTGCACAACTCGCAAATGGCATGAGCCAAAAAATCACTTGTCACAAAGGCTTGCTTCCGATAACCATCTTGTCGCAAACGCCTATATGCGAGTTCCTTACTTGTCACAGAGTACGCCTTGCGAGTTCTTACTTGACGCAAGTGCCTATCTGCGAGTTCTATACTTAGAAAAATTTCAACAAAATAAGCTTCTCGTGAAGGTGCGAGTTCTATACTTAGTCAAAAAACAGGAAATTAACTTGTCGCAAAGACCACTTGTCGCAGGCTGCTATGTACGAGTTTCTGGTTGTCATAAGCTTCGGTTTGCGAGTTCCAGCTTGTCGCAAGCTGAACTCTGCAAGTTCTATACTTAGAAAAAATTCAAGAATCATGACAACTCGTAAACTAGATCTTGCGACTTCCTACTTGTCATAGACTTCAATATGCGAGTTCTTCACACCTTCTTTTCAGATGAAGCTTGCGAGTTCTTCGTATGAACTTGAGAGTTCTATGGATCTTGCGATAAGTCGAGTCTGGAAGCCAAAAATCATCAAATCTTTCACATTTCTTTGAATTTTGAGATGATACTTTGCACGCATGTTCGAAAATCACTTCTGAGCATCTGTGTAGTTGATGATCTTCACTAAGAACAACACAATCATGGAATTCGATCTCAATACAGTGAAAATTATTTTCGAACTAAAAACATCTCAAAATCGATTAATTCTTCCAAATCTGTAGAAATCAAACAATGTGATTGATTCCATATGATTCGACTCTAATCTCAGAATCAATCTATCAATAAATCTCGTTCAAATCAGCATCAAAATGAAGAATTCGAAATCCACAGATACTGTTCATGCGACCAAGGTACTGTTCCATTGAAAAATTGTGAATTTGATCATTTTCGATGAAAGATTCGTCGATTAGGCTCTGATATCACATGTAGGAACCAATATTCACAATTTAATCAATGTAATTTAGATAGACGTGAGAGATATTGGGTAGAAAATTGTGTATTATTCACAACCTAGAGAGAGAAAGAGTTTCTCTCTCTAGAAACACTTACAACTCATGAACGACTACATTGTGAAATGAAAGTTACACACAAACTATAAACAATTTTCTATTTATACCACAATCACCCATGTACAACATTTAAGCCCAACCTATATGCTAATAAAAAGGCCTATTACACAACATGGATGACTTTACAAAACTTTCTAAACTAAGGACATAGAATGTCCTAACAGGTGGGGTGGTCTTCAGGAATATACTGGAGCATGCTTTGAGGAAACCTCCTCCCGTTGGGATATGGAGGCATTGTGTTTTCCTTGAAAGAGTTCATCACAAAGAGAGGTGTTTTTGGTCCTTCCTCATATATGGAAAATTTGGTCATTGATCATCTTATCACCAGGGAGATGAACCTTGGAAACAACACTGAGATTGGTTGTTTTCCTTTCTCTACAACCTTATTCTTGCGATCGACTGCGGTGAGAATTTTAGAGTACAGTAGTGCTGCTATATCGATGCTTCGATTGAAGTACATGGCATACATTATTGCCAATAGAGTGGGGTTTTCTTGATCTTGACTCCCAATCTTACATGTCAGTGTGCGGTTTAGCACGCTAAACATAAAGTTCCAAATGGGAGGGAGGTGTTGTCGCCTGAATTCACTCAATCGAGTGATCTCATTGTTGTAACCAATATGATAAAGAAACTGGAGAATAACATATTGAGTGGGTTTTTTTTTTCAAACCGTGGTATTTGAAGATCAGTGGTGTCAAGTAGAAATAGTCGTCATCTTAAGGTATCAGGTTGAATGCATATGTTGACTCCTCTTTCTCCAAGATCAACATAGCCAAGGATTCCTTCAGCTTGTTCATTGTACTCACTTGAGTACCACCATTGTTGCACAGAGCTGAGAGGAATATTTGTGTCATATGCGGTTAGGGCATCTTTGAGTTCACATGAGCGGAAAAACACCAGGACAGGGCGAAATTGTTCATCGAACTTGGAAGGCATAAGATCGAGATGGTAGTTATTTCCCTTGACTGGAACATCGAACTGAGAAAGATTCATGATTGGGACAATTCTTCTAGAGATTTCGGAGCCAGGTTGTTGATTCGACATTGTTGCAGGTTGGGGAGTTCTTGAAGCGTTGAAAAAAAATGAATTGCTAGAGAGAGAAAGATGAAGTTTGGAAAGAAATATTGAGAGAGAAAGAATTCTTAAAAGGCTACATTTTGTAAATTGCAATTATATATTGATTACAAGGCCTTAACCATCTATTTATAGAGAAACTAATCCTACCTACCACCTTTTCTACAACATGTAAGCACAAGCCCTTACACATTAAGCTCTATACAATTACAATTTATAATACATTTACTTTCCAAACTTTCAATGCACTAACATTCTCCCCCTAAAGTTTGTGAAAGTAAATCATCCTTCTTGAAGCTTTAAATTCTCTCCCCCTTGATTTACTTGACGAACTTTGGCGCAACTTTGACAATCAAAGGCTCGGCTCCCCCTTTGTTGTTGCTCTCACTCTTGCGGTTTCGATTTTAAAACCGAATTCGAGGTAGTCTATAAGCTCGACTAAGTGCACTTCGAAGCATATTAAAATGTTGAAATCCAACTTGTTACGTTAATCCCACAAGAATGACAACAAGAGGATTTTACGTGACGAACCGGTGCATACTTAGTTTTTAACCACGAATTTGTCGTCAAAACGCGAATGGAATAGGAATTTCCATTTGAGAGTCGTAAACTTGTCGCATCAGATAATAACTTTGAGCGTAAATCATGTAAAGCAGTTATAATGATATTCATCTGTGAAGATATAAATTTGAAGTCAAATTCAGAAGGTACCTCATCTTCATCAGTGAAAGAATCATCATCATCATCACTCTGGTCATCTCCGATGAAGCACATATGAGCAGTTTCCACATTGTCAGCTTCATTGTCGGAGTGATCTAGCCAGAATTCTTCTTCAGCTAGCAGAGCGATTCCATTCTCTCTCTTTTCGGCTAGTTCCATTTTCTTTCGATAATATGCCGAATCCCAAACTTTCTTCACTCGACACTCCTTAGCATTGTGACCCGACTTTCCACAGTTAAAGCATGCAACTGCTTTCTTAACCTCGGGCACTTTGACATTCCTAGACCCAGAAGTGAAGCGAAGATTGTTGGAACCCGAATGATGTTGGAACTTCTTGTGATAGTGCTGAGAGAGAAGAATCATTGCCTTCTGTAGCGCCTCACCATCATCATCAGTGGCCCCGTCGTAAGCATTATCAGACAATGCTTGATCAGCCAGTTGGCTCGTTAGAAGTGCAACCGGGTCCACTGTTTTCTTATTCTTCTTGTCAAGTTTGGCCTTCTTATCCTTGACAATGCACTCATCTGTCAGCAAAATCTCATACATCTCTTGGATTTGCATAGTAGAGACCCGAACATCATTCCTCAAACGGTGACAAGATTTGTTCCATTCCGGTTGAAAAGAGTTGAGGAACTTCAAATTGGTCTCTAGCTCAGTATTTTCCACTTTTATCTTTCGCTGATCATTTATCACAAAACAGAACCTATCAAAAACATTTTTCAGTGACTCCCCGTCTTTGGCTTTGAACTCTTCAAAGTTGTTCATGTAGCGTCTATGCCGAAGTTGTTTTGCAACTGTAGACCCAAGCATAATCTTCTCTAGCTGTGCCTACATTAGTTTAGGATTGTTTTTGTAACAATCAATCAAGTTGTAGATAGAATTTGGCAAAGCTAGCATCAGATTTGCCTTTATATCACAATCCGCTTTATATTGCAACGACTCATCGGATGTGTATTCAGAGATAGGCTTTGTCATCCCAGAAGCCAGTATGGGCTTTTCAAAAGATCCTTCAGTTAGAATCTTCATCATGTCATCTCCGTTCTTTTGACGCTCGATGAAATTAAGAAACCGATCTTGCCATTGAGTGAACTCATTCTCATCAACCAGAACCGGAGGACGAGTTTCTGTGCCCAATGACATCATGATATCATTCTTGTAGAACTGAGCTTGAAACGCAAACTTTGCAGAATCCATAAAAAATCCAAACTTCAGAAAAAAAATCCAAGTCTGGAAGCAGATAGGAGATTTGCATGAACAGTGACTAGCGCAAACTTGACTTTGCGCGAGACAAAGGTGGCGCAAATTATGATGTGCGCGAGGCGTTGGTGGAGCGAACTTGACTTTGCGTGATATGTAGATGGCGCAAAATATTCTTTGCGTGAGATGATAGTGACGAGAACCTTTATTTGCTTTGTTGATCCCAGATTTATGTTCTAAACTCGTTTAACTATCTCACTGCGTGGTAAACTGAAAAATATGAGTGCGGAAGCGTTTCAATATGTAGTGAAGATAAGTTTATAAAGGTATTAAACATACAAGCATATAGTATGAAAAGCACAATAAGTAACAACGTTTTCACTAAGTCATATGCTTCATTAATTCACTCAAGAACACCAAGAACACGCACAAGTGTGTGCTAATATGCTCAAGGATTATACAGACTTCTATTTGTGTGTTGTCACATTTTACAATGCTGGAGGTGCTCCCTTCATATAGCAAGAGGAGCACACGATAGTACAAGACAAAGGCTGACAATCCATAAAAGGAATGCCACCTGGAAAGTAAAACATCGTGGGATGCCCATTAACGATCTTCAGAATCTTCGTACAGCAGGCATCACGTGTTCTGCACGTGGTTTTGTCTTGAACCATCTTTGCGAATAACTTCAAAACTGACCTCCAGAGGTTAGCCTTCATAGAGGCTCTGTGAGTGATCTCAAAGGCTCTGTGATCTGAGTATCATTATCAGGTTTGACCTCGGGTACGTCTTCTACGGAGTAACCTCTGAGCTTTGTATCCTCTGTGGTGACTTGGACGATCTTGAGCAGACAACAGAAGTTTCTATACTTAGCCTATTTTTCAACACTTCTAAACTTGGCAGATGGAGCTAACAATCTCCCCCTAAGTGTTGAAAAATAAAATTTTGGAATTTGAGGTGTTGGCTAAGCTAGAAACAAAAAGAGGTGAAAGGAACTCAACCTCTGAATACCGATTTTCATTCATAAAGGAAAATGCCGGAAGGCAATTACATTAAGAAGCAAATACATGAATGAAAAGCAAAAAGGAAAAATGCAGAAGTCATTGAGGAAAATCATCTATCGGATTGGTAAAGCTTTCGGCTAGAGTTTTCTTCATCAATAGAATGAGTTCCCTGTACTTCAGTTGAGCATCAATCTGTCCGATCATTGTCTCTGCAGGTCCCGCTTGCACAGTCTCAGTGCCCTTCTTCCTCATAATCGTGTTCTTTATCTTCAGCAGAGTGTTGTTCGAGTACTTGTGTCTTTGATTTGGCCTGTACATCTTCTTGAGCCCATCATCGTCTTTGAAAATGAATCCGAACTCAGGCTCTGTGATTAAAGAGTTTGATGGAACATTTTCGATTCCGGGGAATTGGTCATTTGGTTTGGTGATCGATAGCTTCTCGACTCCGAGTTGTAGAGCTACCTCGAAATCCATTTTGCTATGATATCTGACATGTTCGCGCATCACCTCCTTGATCCTGCCATTTGCTATCATGTATTCCTTTCGCTTTTCAAGTCTTTGCTCTGTGAAGGCATGTAGTTGAGGAAGGTCATAGGCGCAGAGGTTCTTTAAGTATGCATCTGTGAATGTGTACTGCTTCCCATATTTTCTCTCAACTAAGTATTTAGCAAACATGATTGACTTGTTGGTGAAGGAGTGCAGAGAGATCCTCATTACTGTCTTGATATCTTCTGTAGAGAACACCTCATTCTTCTCTTGTGCAGTTTGCTCGAAACGTCTTCTGATGTCTTCTTTGATAAGGGGATGCAGATTTGGTGCTAAGAAGACGGCCTCGGGCTCTGCGCTGTAGAGATAGGTGTGTATGTTCTCTTGGAACTTGAGTTCTTTTGGTGGAGGCCTTGGGATTGGAGTTCTCATGGCATCCATCGATTGAACGATCTCTTTCACCCTATCCTCTTGTCGTTTCTGTTCTGAGGGCTTCTTTCTGTCGGGTTCAGAAGCTTTCTGTTCTTTGTTCTGTAAAGGGGTCTCTAAAGTATCTTCTGTGTTTATGGGATCAAGGCTTCGAAACTGTACAACAGGCGCGGGTGCAGTGGGCATAAGTTCAGGGCTTGAAGGTTCTACGAACTTTATGAGCCCTTCTGCAATGTGTTCAGAGCCAACACTCACCTTTCCTTTCTGTGACACTGCAGAGGTTGTGCCTTGGACAAATGGAGCAATCGGTTTTGGGTCCTCAGAGGCACATGACTTGAGGTTTTGCGTTTTGTGTACCTCTGAGGATGTTCTTTGTAGGGATCGAAGAGAAGTGGCGGCGATGACAACTGCAAAACTTTTTGTTGCTGAAGCCTTCTCCCCCTCATGATGGCCAGGGCCAGAGGCATCTGGATCCTGATCATCATGGTGAACCCTCTTCTGTGATGCCTGAGCTTGGAAAGTCGCAGGTGCCTTCCTTTTTCTTCTCTTGCAGAGCTTCTCGTCGGCATGCCTCGTGATCTTCTTTAGAACATCCTCTGTAGCCAACGACATTTTGTTGACCTCCAGATCAGACTTGAACCTGATCGTGGCTACAGTTTTCTTCAAATCTTCTGCCACCTTTTTACCCTGTTGAGATATGTCAGAGCCAATGAGGTTGAGGTTGCTTAGAACCATTCTCCCCATTGTTTCTGTTAGATCCCAATACATACAACAAGTGAAGAACTCCATATATCAACTTCTGGTCTACCTCTGGACCATCGACCTCTGGTCCTCCCCTGGTCCTGTCAGAAAATTCGAAAATTCGAAAATTTCGGGCTTCGGGCACTTGGCTCATTGCGACCTCTGGACCATCGACCTCTGATGTATCAACTTCTGGTCTACCTCTGGTCCTCCCCTGGTCTCTGCTCTTCAGAGGTTTTGGTCCACAGAGGCTCTGTGGACAAGTTAAGAGCTCTGAATTTTACTTCTGCATGTGCTCTAGACTGCCTCAGAGGCTCTATACATCTTCTGATATTCATTTTCTAAGAACTTATGCACGTGCTCTGGACTGCCTCAGAGGCTCTGTGATTTGCCTCTGATAAAGTTTTGCATAGAGCATGTGCACAACAGTCAAGACATCTTCACATAGGCTCTACACATGCCTCTGATGTGAATAACCTCTGCGGTTAACTTCTTGACAGCATACTGCTTCTGGATTGTTACTTCTGTTCTTCACTTTTGACAACACCTCTACAAGTAACATACTTCAGAGATTGACCATCAACAACTTTCTGTTGTTGTTTCGAATGGACAACAACTTTCTTTGAGATTTTTATAATAATCTGCATGTTCTGCTGTCTTTAGAATTCTGCACATAGCTGAACTCTTCAAACTCTGAATAATCTATCCTCTGGAAAAGTATCCTCTGAAAGCTCTTCTCAAAAACTTGGCCTCTGGTTCATCATGTTAATTACCAGAGCCTCTGGTTGTGTGTCCAGAGCCTCTGCGTTTCACTGGACAGCCATTGTGCACAACCTTTATCAACCTCTACGCACAACTTCTCGTTCAAACAGCAGTTTCTGTCCAGCAGCTATGTACTGACTTCGAAGCAGATTTTGGCCAATCAACAAACTGATTCAGACCAAGCTCAAAACATGAAAAATGTTCATCTGTCTCTTAGGAATCCAACACATCTGGACTCGTCAAATTTGGAGCTTCGAGGAGGGAGATCTGAGTAAAATTCGACAGATGCGCAAAGCTGTCAAGTATTTCTGAAAAATCGACTTTGCTATGAAGTAGGCTAAGTGTAAACTCTGATTAGTCTTGATGTCTGAACATTCATGATCAAACTCTGAATACACTTCAAAATAGAAGGCTCTCTGTCATTGGATACGGCTAGTGCTGCACATAATAAACTGAACAACGGCAAGTTTGTGCATGACAGCAACAAACAGCAAATAGCCTTCTGTCCAGCAACTATCACTCGACTTCAACACTGTTTTTGACCTACAAGAAGCTTTA
The DNA here is from genome assembly GCA_954870635.1 of Arctium minus. Lineage (NCBI taxonomy): Eukaryota > Viridiplantae > Streptophyta > Magnoliopsida > Asterales > Asteraceae > Arctium > Arctium minus. Next base: position 9,396,449 of record OX941093.1, on the reverse strand, counting down.
TTTTGAGAAAACGCAAAACATCAAAGTTGTGCAACTGTGTCTTAGGTTTCCAAAGCATCCAGAATCTTGAAATTTGGAGCGATAATGAGAGAGATATGATCAAAATTCTACAGCTGCGCAAATGTGACAGCACTTCTGCGATTTTGAAACTGATTATGGGCTGAAATCATGACAGCAACAAACTCGTTTGAATCAACTTCTGGAGTAAGTCTTGGTTTAATTCTTGACTAATCAACATAATCAAATTCCATTTGCACAAATCTGGAAGAACACAACAACTCTGTCAGTTTTGAGCTTGTTTATTCAATTCTGTCTTCAGAGAATGTCTTCAGAGCTCTGGTGAGAACATCAGAGCCTATGATGAGAACGTCCGAGCCTCTGATGAGAACGTCTGAGTTCCTCTGATAGGTACTTCAGAGATAGGTGTGTCCTCTGAAGTCTTCGTCCTCTGAAGTCTCTCTGTAAGTCCGAACTCTGGATAGCCTGCAGAGGCTCTGTGATCTCCTTCTGATATGAACTTCTAGCCTCTGAGCTTCTGCACTGATTGCTGTCTCTGTAGAGCATATCTCTGGACAGCTTCTGCAGAGGTTCTGGACAATCAACAGAGGCTCTTTTGCTTCAACTTTCTGATAATTTCTGGATTAGCATAAGAGCATCTCTGAACTATGATCAGGCTCTGGTTCTGCTTCTGCACTTGACTACCTCTGCATCAATCTTCTGGACAACCTCTGATCAAATGAACAGAGGTCGTCTGCACTTTTGACAGCATCTCTACGTTGCTTCTGAGGTACAAAATCCTTCGATCTTCATGATTTAAACACAATAGCTCTGATCTTTAAATTTGGACAACAACCAACAGCAGATAGCAGCTTTCTGTCCAGCAGCTATGACTTGCGTTCAACACAGTTTTTGACATAGAATCAGCTTGATTTTGAGAAAACTCAAAACATGAAAGTCGTAAAACTATGTCTTAGGTTTCCAACGCATCTGAAATCATCATTTTTAGAGTTGTATTGAGAGAGATATGATCAAAGTTCTACAGCTGTGTAAATCTGACAGCAACTTGCTGTTTTGAACAACTCAACAACACCTTTCTGTTTAGGACAGCAGCAAATCTGCACAAATTTAATTATGCACATATGCAAGACAGGAAATCAACATTTTCCAAGACCCAAATGACTTAGTCTTTTATTGAATCAATTATGAGCAGCGGAATATTAAACAAAATATGGATCAAAGACAGTCCAATCTCGAATGATATCAAGGTCAGATCTAAGATCAACAACCTAACTATCGAGATGCTAAAATAGCAATGGACTAAAGCACACACAAGGATGAGATCATAGATCAATCATCTACTTAGTGCTTATCAAGTGTAGACCAATGAATGAGAAAGGATTAAAACACACACATGTAATCAATCTGATCAGATTTAATCCAAAATGAAATTAAATCTTCACATAGGCATTTCATCAAACATGTGGTGTGCAGAAACAGATTTTCTGTAGAATCAAGCAAATAATCTATCAAAGATCATCCAAATCATATCAAACTCAAAATATAGATCTCAAGTAAGCACAAAACAGTGAATAAATCACAGAAATGATATTTGTGTCAAAGCTCATGTGATTTAACCAATCAAAGCACCAAAACAACAAAATAATAATCCATCTTCAATTGTTGCCATAGATGAACGAACTGAAGAAAAGTTTCTTCAGTTGGCTCTGATACCAATTGTTAGATCCCAATACAGACAACAAGTGAAGAACTCCATATAATAGAAGATATAAGATAGAAATGAAGAACAATATTCATCAAAATCACATCTCATATGCTTAGATTGATTAACAATGGAGGGGATATTGGGAAGAACACCACACTAAACATTTAATCGACTCTCATGAAATTCACCTAGTCTGTGTGTGTTAAAAGTGTCTTCTCCAGCAATCTTATGAAGAAATGAGCCATGAGAACCTTTATATAGGGCCCATTACAATAAAAAGGCTCAAGCCCACACAACTAATTAAAAAGCCCAAATACAATTTCTTTATAAAACATTCAATTAATTGTGGACTAATTTAAGCTAACAGTTTCTAAGTCCGTTTTCGTTGCAAAGGCAGAGAGGTCAGTCGCAGAGGTTGAGGGTGCAGAAGTGGACGCCTGTGGTTGGAAAGGAACTATAACACTGCGAGTTATATCCTTGATTTCATCTCGAAGCTTGGTCAGGTCATCCACTCCTGACTAAACTACTTGTGCAGCAAATTTTCCCATCTCTTCTGTGCAGATATCCCCCAGGATCTGAATTTGATCTGAATGAGCGATGATTGTTTTACCACATGCTTGAAGATCAACTCGAGTCGCACAGTCCGTTGTCAGCTTAGTGATCGCCGCTGAATGTTGTATTGAAGATTGGTGAAGGGCATTCAGAGCTTCTGTATTGGCTTTGAGAGCCTCTGCAAGGATTTGGGAGTTGGCTTGGGACTCCCTTGTGATAGAGCTTTTCAACTCGTCAAATTTTTGGAGCACCATGTCAACAAAGGCTTTAAACTCGCCCTTCGTGACAAAGGTGTCCGAGGTAACCTCTAGAACAACAAATGTTCCAGATTTTGCCAACGAGTGTTTGGCACCTTCGGAGCCTGAAGTAAAGATGAGCTCTGAGGATTTCCTCCCAATCCTTGATGTTCCACAGAGGAAGCATCTATGGGAGTTCTGTCAAGAAGTTTCTTGGAGGAGGGTTCAGAGACTCCTTCAAGATCCTTTTTGAATGAATCCTGTGGTTGTTCTAGAACCGCAGAATCAATGTGTTCTCGCACCACCAACTCTGAGGTGGTTTGGGGGTCACTCTCGTGTGTGGCAGAGGCAATGAATGCTTCTGCGTGCGTATGTGTCGTGTCCTTGGGTGAATGAACACTTATGTCTGCGGTGGATTTTGGTTCCCCGAATAGAAATGGCACAAAGGATGAAGGAATATCCTCTGTCCGGTTGGTTAGGGTTGGGTTCAGACTGTGCGGTCCTTCTTCAATACCCTTCTGCACTAGAACTGCAGGGGTAGTAACATGGGTTGCACGGGGAGTTGGTTCAGGTTGTGTGCCTATGGCATCTTTTTCTCCTATCTCCTCCGAGATTTTCACACCCTCATCACCAGAACTTGAAAGCCCTGTAATGTCCTGCACTTCAACTTCTGTGGTTTCATCTAAGTCCACAGAGTGCAGCTTCTGTACTTCCTTAGCTATGTCCATTGCGACATGGAGAGGACTAGGGATTCTATCTTCAGAGCTTTCAATGATGTGGGCTTTTTGCCTTATCCTCTGCAGAGGTTGTTCTGATTTTGCAGGTTCACTCACTTCTGGTGTGATGACATGTTCAGAGGTTGCTACTTTGGTTAATTTCCTAGACTTCTTTTTCGGCTTGGCAACCTCTGAGGGTGATTTTGGAGTCTCTTCTTCTGCGACTCTCTTCTTGGGTTTCCTTTTCTTTTTGAGCTTTTTTTCCCCACCTCACTCTTGTGAGCTATAACCTCTGTCCCAATTTGGGTTTCTTCTTCTATATCTACTTCAGCTCCCTCACCCACTTCTGTCCTAAGGTAAACAACTATGTCTCTCACTTGGAATCCTACACGTGGGGTGGTTGCAGGACTCGGTGCAGGAGTCCTGTGCCCACGAATGTAAGTCCTAACCGCATCTTCACTACCCAGGTAAGCTAGAATACTGGTTGGCAGAGGTCTTGCTCTAGGATATCCAGTCTTTAGTACGGTTGGTTTGTGCGACTTCATGTCGTAGACTTTTATCATTTTACCTTCTGCAGGTAACTTCCCTTCTCCTATCAGAGCATCTCCTAACAGAACTGCAAAGAATCTGTTGAATAGGAGATTTTTGGGTTCTGTGCCTTGAGCTTGGTCCTCTTGTTTTGCTATGACCGCATTTCTGATCTCCCTGAAAATAAGTGTTGCATAGTCCAATGGCAAATCATAGTATATGCCATACATTATTGCAAGTATGGTATGGCTAGATTGGTCAGGACTACCTACTTTGCAAGTCAAACAGCGATTGAGAATCGAGAAGAGAATATTCCACAAAGGTGGAAGGTTCTGGCATCTGAAATCAGTTATCCTGGAAATCGGTGCAGCGTACCCTATGAACCTGAGAAACTCGAAAATTTCATCATCTGAAGGCTCATCAGAGAATTTTGTCAGGTTCAATTGGGTCTTGGTAGGAAGTCTGAATACCTCTGAGACTCTTCTACGGTTTATGCCAAGGTCCAATATTTTAGTAGTGGAGGGATGAGTGGCATAACCCATGACACAGTAGCCATAATGGTCCAGTTTTTCATGCTTAGCACTCAACCAAAATTGTTGAATGTAAGTTTCTGGGATATCAGTTCTTTTTAGGGTTAGGGCTTTGGTGAGGATGTGGTTTTTCAGGATTTGAAGTAAAGGAGCAACTTCCTCGGGGTATCCCTTGGGTTCCAAAACGACATAATGATTGTTAGGCTTGAGGTTTAGTTGCCTGGAGTGGTAATCATGGTGTGTGAAGGAGAGCATTCTGCTTGTGAGGACATGTTCTTGTTCAACAGAATGGGAATCGGCCTTTTTGGCCTCAGAATGCATTGAGTGTTTTGATGCATAATAACCCTTGGAGTTTTTGGAAGAAGCAGATTTGGATGCCATGGAAAGAGATGAAGAAGGGAGATTCTTTGCAAAGGAATTCTTAAGAGAAAAAATTTGCAGGTAAAAAGGAGATGAAGGGTTTGAGAGGGGTTTATATATACAGAGAGAGGGTAAAAAGATTAAGCGGTAAAAAAATAAAATTTGAAATCCGAAATGAGTGGTAACGGATAAGAGCTCGTTTGTGAAAAACGACGGTACAGATACGAACCAATCAAATATTGCCACGTCAGATAATGGCGGTGCACGATCTAGGACGTGCGCCTCCACCTATGTTCACGCGCGTGGCATTTACTATTCCCACATGACAGTGAGTTTAAAAAATAACCTGCAACAAATGACCTGAATAACTTCTCAAGTGATGGGAATGACAGAAGCTCTGTGGATAAGAGGCTTCTGAGGTCATAGGCACAGCTTTGATCAAAAGAGCATTTTAAGAGGGAGGAAAGTGCGATGAAATGATTAAGTTCCTTTTAGAGGAGTGCATTGGTCAAATGTCCTCAGTTTTGAGGTGCAGAGGCTTTGTGATAGATCGCAGAGGCTCTGTGGTCGACCTCAGAGGTTCTGAGACCAAAAATTTCCTTTTTAAGGAAAGATTTTCAAAGTTTTGATCATTTCAAAGTTTAGAAAGAAAGCTAGGTACAAAGTGGGATCTTTCTGAGGGCATAGTGCTTCGAGAAAGAGTTTTGACCCTTGGTTCAGATGGACTAACCTCACTCTGTAGTCTGTGTCGCACAGAACTGTCTTGCTCCCCCTTGAATAGTCAAGATCAATCTTTGATGGTTCGGTCTGCTCCCCATTCAACTATGCTTGGATCATTTAAAGATAAGACTTGTACAAGACATAGATTCGAAAAAGAATAATAAACGAAGCTTAAGAAACTATTTACAAACAAGAAATAAGTTGCAGAAAAGTAAATATGTACAAAAGAGGCTCTGTGCAAGGGTACAGAGGCTCTGTGGTCAACCCATGTTAAGCATACCAATCTTGCCAACTAGAAAAGTGAATCTTTTCTCATCCAATGCCTTCGTGAAAAGGTCGGCAAGTTGGTAATCTGTGGGCACAAAGTACATCTCTATTGTCCCATGCTCCACATGGTGTTTCAGAAAGTGATACCTGATATCGATATGCTTGGTCTTGGAATGCTGCACAGGATTGGCGGAGATCGCAATGGCGCTTTTGGAGTCACAGAGGATGGGGATTTTCTCGATGTCAAATCCGTAGTCTCTAAGTTGGGTTCTCATCCATAGAACTTGTGAACAACAACTGGCAGCAACAACGTATTCCGCTTCGGCCGTAGAGGTTGAGACACAGTTCTGCTTCTTCGAGGTCCAACTTACTAGTTTCCCTCCAAGGAATTGACAACTCCCAGAGGTACTTTTTATGTCTAGCTTGCATCCTCCGTAATCTGAATCTGTGTACGCCACTAAATCAAAGCCAAAGTTCTCCGGATACCAGAGGCCAAGAAACTTGGTCCCTTTTAGGTATCTGAAGATCCTCTTAACAGCATGAAGATGAGATTCTTTGGGGTTAGCTTGAAATCTTGCACAGAGGCATGTGGCGAACATTATATCGGGTCGACTCGCGGTTAAGTACAACAGAGACCTTATCATGCCTCTGTAGAGTTTACACTCCACAGACTTGCCTTCTGGATCAGCATGAAGCTTGGATCCAGTGGCCATAGGAGTCTTCATTGGTGTAGAGTCAGAGAGCTTATATTTTTCAAGTATGTCAGAGACATATTTTGATTGATTTATGAAAATCCTCTCTTTGGTTTGTTTGACTTGCAATCCTAAGAAGAATGTAAGTTCTCCCGTCATGCTCATCTCAAACTCACTTTTCATCAATGATTCAAACTTTTTGCAGTATAAATCATTTGTAGACCCAAAAATAATGTCATCAACATAGATCTATACAAGTAGAATCTCACCTTTTCTCTTCTTATAAAATAAAGTAGTATCAGTTGTACCTCTTTCGAAACCATTGTTAAGGAGGAAGTTTGAAAGTCTGTCGTACCAGGCTCTGGGGGATTGTTTCAGTCCATACAGAGCCTTGTCCAAAAAGTAGACGTGATTTTGGTACTTAGAGTTTTCAAACCCTGGTGGTTGTTGTACATTTACTTCTTCTTGAATTTGCCCATTCAGAAAGGCTGACTTGACGTCCATTTGATATACTTTGAAACCTCTGTGGACTGCGAAGGCAAGCAAGATCCTTATAGCTTCTAGTCGTGCCACAGGGGCAAAGGTTTCTTCATAATCAATGCCTTCTTCTTGACAGTATCCCTTGGCCACCAGTCTTGCTTTGTTCTTGACCACCACACCATCTTCATCCTTTTTGTTCCTGAAGACCCATTTGGTTCCTATATCCGTTTTGCCTTTTGGCAGAGGCACTAGGGTCCATACTTCATTTCTTTAAAACTGCAGAAGCTCCTCTTGCATAGCTTCTACCCAGTTTGGGTCTTCAAGAGCATCAGATATCTTTCTGGGTTCGATGATACTCACAAAATTTGTATAGTAACAAAAATTTGCAGTACTTGATCGAGTTTGGACCTTGTCAGATGGGTCACCTATAATTTGGCTCTGTGGGTGACTCTTGGTCCACTTTGTCATGCGAGGCAGGTGATCATTGGAAACTTCTGTGGCTAACTCAGGAGCACGTTCATCTTGATGTAGATCATTTTCTGTTGAAGGAAATTGATCGTTTGTACTTGCCACAGGACTTGGTTGTTCACCATGAGTTGAAGTAGAGAGCTCTGCGGAGCCTTGATCAGAGTTCTCTGATTGTTCTGGTGTTGACCCTTCAGAGATATTTTGAAGATGACCATGATCTTGATTGAGCTTTGGGCCTTGATTCGTATTGTTCTCTGAGTGATCCCCCTCGATAGTTGCACCTACAACAGTAGTGGAAGAGGGTGAAGCATCACTAGGACCAGTTAGAGAAGTACCTGTTTGTTCCTCAGAGGGTTCGGCTTCAGAGGCTCTGCGGTCACCTTCAAAGGGTCCATCATCATTGAACATCTCTTCAAATAGATGATGAAGATCATTTGTTCTTGATGAACTACCAGAATCTTCATCTTGAAGTTTAAGTCCTGAGCTGATTTGCTCAGAAGTCACCTGAAAAGAGTCATCAAATGAAACATTAATACTTTCAAGTATATGTTTGGATTTGAGTACGTAGACTCTGTATGCCTTGGAGTTTGATTAATAGCCAACAAATTTGGCTTCATCAGCTTTGGGACTGAACTTCCCTATCTGCTCTCTGTCGTTCAGCACAAAACATCTGCAGCCGAAGACATGGAAGTACTTGATGTTCGGCTTCCTCTGGTGTAGTAAGTGGTATGGTGTTTTTGCATGCCTCTTCACTATCAAAGATCGATTTTGGGTGAAGCATGCGGTTGAAATGGCTTCTGCCCAGAAATAAATAGAGAGCCCTGAAGCAGTGAGCATAGTTCTTGCGGATTCCACTAGTGTTCTGTTCTTTCGTTCAACAACACCGTTCTGTTGTGGAGTCCTTGCAGCAGAGAAGTTCTATGATATGCCTTCTGTCGAAAGATAGGCTTCAATGGTTGAATTCTTAAACTCTGTGCCATTATCACTTTGGATTCTCTGTACCCTGCAATCATAAAGAACTTGTATTCTCTTGATAAGATTGATTAGTACTTTAGGAACATCTGATTTCTTTCGAACGAATTCAACCCAAGTATATCTAGAGAATTCATCTATGAGTACAAGGATGTATTTCTTGCCACCAAGACTCTGCATAGATATAGGACCACAGAGGTCAACATGAAGCATCTGCAGAGGTCTGGTGCAAGATATGTCTGACTTAGTTTTGTGGGCAGCCCTTTTAAGTTTGCCCATTTCACAAGCAGAGCATAGATGATCCTTGTCGAATCTAATACTTGGTAGTCCACTTACCAGGTCTAGTTTCACAAGTTTGTCAAGTGTGTGAAAGTTTAGATGACAGAACCTGTTGTGCTAGAGCCAAGCTTATTCATTCTTACTTGAGACTAAGCAGAGCTTTTCTTCTTTGTTAGTTGATTTGAAATCCATGAGGTATAAATCACCTCGTCTTTTGGCTCGCAGAAGCTCTGTGGTGGTATCTTCCTTCAACAGAGAGAAATAATGTCTTTTGAACATCACATCGAGTCCATTATCACAGAGTTGACTTACACTCAGTAAGTTGTGCTTGAGGCCATCCACATAGGCAACTCTGTTGACATCGATGTCTCCTTTGGCAATGACTCCATAACCTTTTATTTGACCTTTCTTGTTATCTCCAAAAGTCACAGATCCTCCTCCATGTTTTTCTTTATAAGAGGAAAGAAACCCTCTGTCACCAGTCATGTGTCTTGAGCACCCGGAGTCTAGGTACCAGATGGGCACATGTTGTTTCTTCTGTGGACATATTAGAGAGTTTTAGGTACCCATTGCCAAATGGGTCCATTTTTGTTAGGAGGCTGTGAAGATGCCTTAGCACCTTTGGTTTTGGGTTTATCCTCGTTTTCAGAGGTACCAGATTGTCTCTTCTCACCCTTGAATTTAGTATTCTTGGATTTGGGGTGAGATATAAGACAGGAGGGCCTCGAGAAATGTTGATTTAAAGCATGCATAAGGTCAAGACATTTACAATAAGGAACATTAGAGGCAAACTTCTTGAAAATTTCATTAAAATTGTCAAAGGAGGGTACAGAGCAAATTTTACTACAACCCATTTTAGATTTGGGTTTCTTTTTACAGAAAGCTTTGTCTAATCTAGGTTGAGTTTTTTCAAAAACTCCTCTTGAGTGGCTCTGAGATTGTACTCTCCCTTGATATTCTTTCCTTGCTTTCACTGCAACAGAAGCATTATTTTTGTCAATTTTGGGCCAATTTGCCTTCTGTTGCCAGGTGAGTTTTTCTTGAAAAGGTTTTGAAGCAAAGACAGTTTTTCGAATTACGGTAGTTTGAGTGATCTTGATCTTTTCATTTCTCAATTTTTCAAGCTCAAGAGAAGTCTTTGCTTGGAGACACATATCCAAGAAGTCAGGGCAGATTGGTATTCCTGTGGTTCTCCTTTTGGGAGCAATTATCCTGTTAAGGATGCCAGAGGGTAGTTTATTATCCTCCGGACCACTGATAACCATGTCAAGTTCCACAGAACTTGTCTCTGATTCTACAGAGGGCTCAGATTCTGATTCATAGTCTGTGTCAAGGAAGTCTCTGTGAATATGATCGTGACTTTCTGGAGAAGCGTTCCTTTGCACATACATAGTATCCTTGGGATTGTTTAAATCTTTTGAAATGCAAGGAATGACCATAGGAACACTAAGACAATTTAGAAGATCTTGCTCAAAGATTTCTCTTATTTCATAGGTTAGATCAGGATGGTTGAGAAAGTGATTTTCATAGGTTTTTCTCAAGTCACTTTCCAGGAACCTTTTAAAAAGTTTTTCTTCCACAGAGGCGGGAATAAACTCTGGTGCATCAGAGGATAGTTCCATTTCAGGGACCATCATGCACATAAAAACCATTTGAGTTTGGGTTTCTGGGTAACCAAATCTGAAGACTCCTATCTGTTTTTGAGACAAATATTTCTTTGGAATAGATTTTCTCTTTGATGAGAGTGCGGATGGTAAATCATTGTTTTCATACCATACATTTACCATCTGCAGAGGTTTCCTCAGATGTGGTCCTTCAGAGGTTCTGCGCCTCTTGAATGTGGATAATAGGTTTGGAAGACTTGGTTTTAGAAACTGACCAGGGCAGAAGATGTTTGATAAAGATTTGTTTCTTTTATTTCCTGTGTAAGGGTCAATATCCTAGAACCCTATTCCTCTTCTGCCGATCTGGGTGTTGACTTTTTCATGGACCTTTTGAGCATCCTGATACCTCTTAATTTGGAGATCTCTATCGAACAGATCTTGATGAAGGACTTCTCTTTCTTTTTGAAATTTTTTTTCAGGGAAATGGCGTTTAATCGATTACTCTCACTTTTCTTTAATTCTTTCACCTTTTCTTTCAAAGATTGGTCAAGTTTTGAAATTTTCTCTTTGAGACCCTTTTCGTTCAAAATATGCTCAGAGGTAAGAGTTTTTCTTTCAAGGTAAAACTTATCCTTCTCTTAGGTAAGAAGTCTAGTTTCTCTTTCAAAGAAGGCAAGCTTTTTCTCAAGTTCTGAGCATGTGTTTTTATAACCAAGAAGATCATTTTGTATTTCAAGAAGTTTGTTTTCAGAGTTCGAGTTGTAAGAGTCAGAAGTGGATACCTCACTCTTGTCGTCAGAAGAGTGGACTTCTGCCATTCCACAGAAGAGTGCGTTGTCTTCTCCTTCATCAGAGGATTCATCAGTCACAAGGTTCTGTTGTTCTGCCATTAGGGATTTCTGAGTATAGTACTCTGCTTTCTTTTTGTAGAAAGCAGCGTCTCTTGTGGGTTTCCCTTTATTGGTAGAAGACCTGCACTCTGCGGCGAAGTGGCCTGGTTTCCCACATTTGAAGCAGCCTTCAGTTTGCTTTGGGAATTTGTCACCACCTCTGCCGTCTGACCTCTGTCCACTCCTTTCTTCTTGCCTTTGCTCCTCAGACTCTTCTCTTCCATGCTTTCTTACCTCACCATATCCTCTGCTTCTATCATCTCTTTCTTCTCTCCCTCTGTACCCTGGCTTCTTGAAACCACAATTGAATTGTCAGGTCATAAGTGCAAGCGTTTTGGCCAGAGCAGCCATATCAATCTCCTCCTCAGATCCTTCTTCACTTTCACTCTCTGCTACAAGAACCTTCTTCTTTTTCTTCCTCTGCGCATCCTCAGCTTCCTTTTCCTTCTTTCCCTTGTCTTTGCCTTCTGAGGCACTTTCTACAAGAGCCAGAGGACCTCCGACAGAGGTTATCAACTTGGAAATTCTGTTCTCTTGCCTATCATTGTTCCAAAGAGATCAGATATGGACCATACATCAAGATCCAAAGTGTCTTGCATGGACATGGTTAGATGAAGCCATTCATCATTCAGGCTCTGAAGGAATCTGACATTGTTTTCTTCAGAGGTTCTGTGGATCCCATACCTTTTGCACTTGTTCAATAAGGAGTTGTACCTGTTGTATGTGCTTTGAATGGATTCACCCGGCAGAGCTTTAAATGCAAAGTATTCATTTATGCATAAAGCCCTGTTGTTCTTGAGGGTTTTAGCACCACCCTCAAGTTGTTTCTCCAACTCCAACCATAGGTCCTTTGATGTTTCACAGGAATCAAGAGACTGGAAGATGTCGTTTGGCATAGCCATTATGATTAGTCTTTTGACTTTCGTTGCAAGTTCATGCAATGCCTTTTCTTCTTCAGTGCATTCGATGATTGCTTTGGGATGTTGATACTCAGGAATTTCAGGGGTATTGGCAGTGGCAGGAACACGATGAACAATTGTCATTGGGATGAAAGGAGGATTGTGAAGAAACTCAACCAGACCAGGATCCACACCTTCAAGGAAGTGCACCATCCTGATCTTCCATTGAGGATATTCATCCCTTAGTAGAGTAGGAGGTTTAGACTGAGATCCTGCACTGAAGTAGTTAGCTGTGTTTGCCATTTTAGCTTAGAGAGAAAAACAGAGTATAACACGAACCAGAGAGAATACAACAGTAACGGTCTTAGAGATGATGAGTGTATGAACAGAGAGAACAAATGACCAACCAACGAGCTTTGAATATGTCTTTGAGTGTGAAGAGCACACTTGTACCTGTATCTATACCAAACTGGTTGATATAGCTTCAGAAAACAGAGTGTGATTGTGAATGGTGTTCAGGACGAAGAACAGACTCAAACTACTACCTTGAACACTGGAAACAAGTATAGAACAGGATCCTTTGATATTGAAAATCAAAGTTTGCTCTGATACCAATTGTTGATCCCAGATTTATGTTCTAAACTCGTTTAACTATCTCACTACGTGGTAAACTGAAAAATATGAGTGCGGAAGCGTTTCAATATGTAGTGAAGATAAGTTTATAAAGGTAGTAAACACACAAGCATATAGTATGAAAAGCACAATAAGTAACAATGTTTTCACTAAGTCATATGCTTCATTAATTCACTCAAGAACACCAAGAATACGCACAAGTGTGTGGTAATATGCTCAAGGATTATACAGACTTCTATTTGTGTGTTCTCACATTTTACAATGCAGGAGGTGCTCCCTTCATATAGCAAGAGGAGCACACGATAGTACAAGACAAAGGCTGACAATCCATAAAAGGAATGCCACCTGGAAAGTAAAACATCGTGGGACGCCCATTAACGATCTTCAGAATCTTCGTACAGCAGGCATCACGTGTTCTGCACATGGTTTTGTCTTGAACCATCTTTGCGAATAACTTCAACACTGACCTCCAGAGGTTAGCCTTCACAGAGGCTCTGTGAGTGATCACAGAGGCTCCGTGATCTGAGTATCATTATCAGGTTTGACTTCGGGTACGTCTTCTGTGGAGTAACCTCTGAGCTTTGTATCCTCTGTGGTGACTTGGACGATCTTGAGCAGACAACAGAAGTTTCTATACTTAGCCTATTTTTCAACACTTCTAAACTTGGCAGATGGATCTAACATGCTTGAACAGTAGGTGACGCAAAAGAAGATTTGCGTTAGATGAAGGTGGCGCAAAACTGATTTGCGCGAGTCGTTGGTGGCGAGAACCTTTCTTTGTGTGAGATGTTGGTGGTGCAAATGTAACTTTGCATGATACAAAGTTGGCGCAATGATAACTTGCACAGAGTCTGAATTTTTCGTGAAATGAGGATGGGGCAAACTTTACTTTGCACGATGAGTGGATGGAGAGAACTTGTACTATTCGTGAACTTGTACTTTTCTGAAGAAACTAGCGCAAAGTAGAGAATGAACTGGAGCAAAACTCAATGAACTGGCGCAAAGTTCAATGAATCTGGATGAATCTGGTGCAAATTCCTGATGAACTCGCGCAAAACCCTGAAGAACTGGCGCAAATATTAGATCTGGCACAAAACTCAGAGAATCAAGAAATATCTTCTAAAATCGATTACAGATATGAAATTAAAGAAAATTTCTCACACAGAAATGATCAAAAACAGTTTCTAACAACTTTGATTCAAACAAATCGATCAAAAAAACCACAAAATCGAGAATTTGTGATATGAACAGTACGTAAAAACGAACTTTTCCAGAAAATGAAAAAACTCAAAATTGATGTTCAAAAACAGATTTTCTTGCAAAATGATGTGAATCAAAAGTGTTCTACTTATAAAAACGGATCCAACGAACCAAAATACAAGACAAATCGTTCACAAAACAGCAAGAATTTATGAAAATTCAGAAAACGAGATTTTCTTGATCGAAATCAAGAAAATCAATCAAATTTTCTGAATTGTTTACAAATTCAGTTTGAAAAAACGATTCTCTCAATTCTATCAGATTTAGAATAGCTCTGATACCAATTGATAATCCCAAAATCAACCAAATCTTAGAGAGAGAAAGTAGAGAGAGAGAGTTTTAAGCGCAAAAGTATGTTTCTATTGAGGTATGCGTGAATGTCTTACAAACAACAAAGCCACAAGGGACTTAAATACCCTTGGCTAATACATAACATATAAGCACCCTAAAACACAGTATTAGACCAAGCCTATAAATACAATGATTACTATAAAATCTGACTTAACAGTATTAAATCAAGATTTGGCATGGGCTAGTTGCCTTTATCAATGATGTTCACGAAGAATTGTGAAACAACAGATAATGTGGCTGCCCGACTCAGAAAAAGTTGGTGCAGAGTTTGATATTCTTTTACTCTGATCTCTCACCCTCTTTCTTTTTAAACAATGAGCTCGTGTCTAACCAAACTCTCTTTTATATTTAACCTCATCACACATACCCACACTCAGATATTTTGACTCCTCGCCTCTCGATCACTCAAGGATAACTTTTTGGGTAGGAAATACTGGTTAATGTGAATCCATAGAAGTTCTATTAAGTTCTCACACAATGAACCCTTGTTGTCCTATAAGCAAAGTGTTGCTCACATGGTTTAACTTTTCAGTTAAAGCACAGAAATGAATACATGTCAGATGTATATATGCTCATGAAGATTTGAGCATTTTAATCATAGAAGATATTTCAAAACAAGTATATTGAATAAATGAATTGAATACAAGAAACTAGTTTGAAAATCTGACATTGTATGATAAGATCAAATATGAATGATTTATCAATCTAGGCTTAGGTCATTAAAAATTTAATTTGTCTACACGAACCAAATATAGACATTCTTGAAAGAAACGTTTTGAATCAATCAACGCTCGAATAGCAAAGAAGTTCAAATGGGGTGTCTTACCATCAAAAGTTGGTTTCAATATGAGACATGGTAAGAACATATCAAGAAAATTAACAAACCGGTGTGTGTGAATACTTGACAGTATATGGAAAAGATAAAACACAAGTATTTATTCTTGGAAACACACGGTTTGTTTAACAATTCAGCTCATGAAAAATGAAAACATTTAAAACCACACATCAAAATTCATGAAATCTTTTTAAGAATAGAGAAGTGGTTTGAACATTTAAAAACATGTTTTCATATCTGAAAGTCGTCCTTCTTTCAGACATGTATGAGATTAAGTTTAGAATGAACCTTACGCTCAGCTTAAATCTCATGAAGTTAGCTCCAAGTCATAAAAGATATGATCGTTTGAGCTTCCCCTCAAAATCTGCATCCAGTCAAAAAATCGTCAAAAATACCAAGTCTTATTCACAAAATTTATTGAAAAGTAAATGACATAAAAGCAATAAAACGTGTTAAGAACGAGTTCTAATCAGATGTAATCAGAAGTCCTTGTCCTTACTCCCCTTGAAAATTTGCATCATATGATATATCAGTGAAAATATATGCAAAATTCTTTAATCTCCCTTAAAATGTAGATCATCTTATCTTTGTCTCACACTCTCCCTGAAATTATGAACAAACCTTTCAGTGCAGATATCTTTCAGATTAAAAGTAAAGAAATGAAGAAAAATAACAAAATCTAAATTGTACTAGGTAACAACAGATTAAGTCTTGAGTTTTAGCATGCCAAGTTTTGAAATGAGAAAACTAAATCTATTTTCGTCAAGTGGATTGGTAAATAAATCCGCAAGTTGATAATTTGTGTTTACAAAGTAAAGTTCGAGTATACCTTTTTCAAAATTATCTTTTATAAAATGATATCTCACGTCGATGTGCTTGGTTTTCATATGTTGCACAGGATTAGCAGATATTGCAATGGCGCTCTTCAAATCACAGTAAATCGGGATTTTATCGTACTTGAAACCATAATCTCGGAGTTGCGTTTGCATCCACAGCACTTGAGAACAGCAGCTAGCCGCAACTACATACTCTGCCTCAGCTGTTGAAGTGGATACACATAATTGTTTCTTCGAAGCCCCATCTCACGAGTTTATCGCCTAAGAATTGAATGTGTCCCGAAGTACTCTTCCTGTCAAGCATACAACCTGCATGATCTGCATCTGAATATGTCGTGAGCTCAAAACCAGTATCTTTAGGATACCACAGACCAAGATCTGCAGTGCCCTTTAGATATCTAAAAATTCGCTTAACTGCAAACATATGGGATTCTTTAGGTGAAGACTGATATCTAGTACATAAGCATGTAGAAAACATTATATCCGGACAACTAGATGTCAAGTACATTAAGGAACCAATCATACCTCTATAGGTTCTAACATCGACAACTTTTCCAGAAGGATCAGCTCCGATCTTAGTTCCAGGTGCCATCGGGGTACCAATTAGAGTACAATTTTCCATTTTAAATTTTCTGAGAATATCGAAAATGTACTTTGCTTGATTAATGAAAATACCCGTAGAAAATTGTTTGACTTTTAATCCGAGAAAGAAATTCATCTCTCCCATCATACTCATCTGAAATTGTTACACCATAAGGTTAGAAAAATTCTTACAGTACTTAGGATTTGTTGAGCCAAATATGATGTCATCCACATATATCTGGATTAATATGATATCAGCTTTCTCCTTTTTAATGAAAAGAGTAGTATCGATTTTACCTTTAGAAAAGCCCGACTTGACTAAGAATTTAGATAGAACTTCGTACCAGGCGCGAGGGGCTTGTTTCAGACCGTAAAGAGCTTTGTCCATAATGTATACATGATTTGGCTTATCTGGATTGACAAAACCTTCAGGTTGAGAGACGTAGACTTCCTCCTTTAAGATGTCATTCAGAAAGGCAGTCTTCACATCCATTTGATAGACGGTGAAGTTCTTGTGTGCGGCGTAGGCTAGAAACATTCTAATTGCCTCTATGCGCGCAACTGGAGCATAAGTCTCATCATAATCTATGCCTTCCACTTGCCTATATCCTTTAGCCACAAGTCTTGCTTTGTTCCTTATGATGATACCATCTTCATCTTTCTTATTCTTGAAAACCCATTTCGTGCCGATAATTGTCTTTCCGTTTAGGCACAAGTTTCCAGACTTTAAGCACTTCAAATTGATTAAGCTCTTCTTGCATCGCGGTTACCCAATCTGAATCAGCTAGAGCTTCAGATACTCGAGTTGGCTCTATCTTACTTAGAAAGGAATCATGCATGCACTGGTTCATTGTTGCAGACCTAGTTTGCACCGGCTTGGACGGATCTCCAATGATTTGATGTATTGGGTGCTCTTTAGTCCACTTGTGTTCATGAGGGAGTGGATTAGATGTAGATTGATCATGCTCATCATCTAAAAATCCACTATTATCTTATTGTTCTTCAGGTAGGGGTTCAGTTGAAGTAGGCGGTGCAGAAGCTTCAGTTGGTTGGACATTGGATGTCTGTTGAGTAGACGTTGTGATATACCCAACTGATTGAGTTACTTCTGGCCCTTCATTAACATGTACAACTTCAACTGATTGAGCAGACATTTGAATTTAAATTTCTTTCTGAATCGGGGAATTTGATTCAGTTGAGATATATGAAATGGTTAGATGATTATTCCTTGAATCTTCCGATCTGTCAACCACAACAGGTTTAGTCACTCTAGAACCAAGAAATTCATCATAGAATAATTCAAACAGTAAATCTAAATCAGATAAATGTGATGTAGATGATGACGCTTTATCCGATTTATCATCACTAATCACAGGTTCTGGACTGATCTGCCCAGAAGCTAAAACTCCAGTAAGAACGGGTTATGAACTGCTTTAATCAGAAGCCATTTCTTCATCAAATGTTACATTTATGCTTTTCTTCAGGTAAACTCTGTAAGTTGCAAAAGTTTGAGAATATCCGATGAAAATGCCTTCATCAACTTTCGGACTGAACTTGATCAAGTTCTCTTTATCATTCAGTACGAAACACCTACATCCAAAAATATGAAAGTGTTTAATGCTAGGTATTCGATTATTAATAAAAGCATACGGTGTTTTACCAAACCGGCGATGAATTATGGATCGATTCTACGTATAGCATGCAGTAGACACAACTTCAGCCCACAGAAATAGAGGTATATCTAATTGACTCAACATAGTACGAGCGGCCTCGACTAGAGTTCTGTTTCGTCTCTCTACAACTACATTCTGTTCTGGCGTTCTGGCAGCAGAAAATTGATGTGTTATCCCAACCGATTCGAGATAATCTTCAACAATCTTGTTTTTGAATTTTGTGCCATTGTCTGTTCGAAGAATCTTTACTGTCTTCTGCAGATTCACTTGAGTATTCTTTAGAAATGAGATGATGACATCAGGCGTCTCATCTTTTGATCTTAGAAATTTGACCCAAGTGTATCGTGAGTAATCGTCCACAATCACTAAGACATATTTCTTGTCGTTGATGCTTTTAGTACGCATCAGACCGCAGAGATCTATATGTTGTAATTCTAATGTAGAACTTGTACTCGGTTCAGGCTTAGGCTTATGAGCGACTCTTTTCATCTTGCCTTTCTCGCACGCTGCACACAGATGTTCTTTGACATATTTAAGCTCAAGAAGTCTTTTCACCAGATTACCCGTGACCAGCTTGTTGATGTACTGAAAATTGAGATGAGACAGCCGTCTATGCCATAACCAGCTTTGTTTCATAGAGGCTTTTGAAAGTAGACACACCTCATGATCAGTCTTGACTTTTGAAAAATTAATTGTGTAGAGGTTTGACTTTCTCGTCCCGACCAAGAGTTCTTTTCCGTCTTCTGTTCTAACGCAACACCTCTTGGCCTTGAAATTTACCTCTAAGTTTTTGTCGCAAAACTGACCAATGCTGAATAGATTATGTCCTAATCCTTCTACGTAACTAACCTTCTTGATCGTTACATTATCTTGTACAACGTCACCATATCCAAGAATCGGTGAAAACTGGTCATTTCCAAAACAAACGTTCCTGCAAAATTTCTCTGTATAATTAGACAATATATCTTTCTGCCCGGTCATATGCTTGGAGCAACCAGAATCCAAGTACAACATATGACGGGTCTGCACATGAGAAATCAGGAAACAATTGGTTTAGGTACCCATTTATAGATGGGTCCTACAATGTTAGCACATGATTTTGGCATCCATATGAATTTGGATCCTCTTTGATTTTGAACAACTTTTGAAACATGAGAATGATATACATGATATGAACCAAACCAATCATCAGAACATTGCCGAGACACAAAACCATTTCTACGATAAGTAGAAGATCTATTAGTAGACGGAGATAACTGGAATAATTTCTTTATTGAATAACGCTTGTAAGAAGTTACAAGTTTTGGTTTATGAAAAGCAACATTGCCAACTACGTCAGTTTTACTATTAGTCATTCTATTACAATGAGAATCAGAACATGATTTTGTAGTCTTGTCAACTATCTTCTTTGGTCGCCATTCCGATCTCACTCCAGAATTTCTCTTATTCACATCTGAAACATATGAACTTTTCAAGTCAGAACTGTGAGATTTGAAAACTTGCTTGATCTTTGATTTACCAGTGGTTGTCCATTTCTGTGAATGCCTAGATTTCTTCTTCTTACCTTTGACGTTCTTGGTATTCACAGAGACTGGTTTATCAACTTTCGTTGATGTTTCACCCTTTTCAAACACACTGGGTAAACCAAAAGAATTAATGATAAACTGTGAATGATCAGGAAGTTTTGCATTGAAGTCAAATTGATCAACACAATCAACTAAACAACCATAAGAGTTAAGAAAATCAAACCCTTCATCAAATAGACCATTAATATCATTTGATTTTGAAGCTTTGGATGATTTTGAAAAATCGGTGTTAAGAAAACAGTTGAAAATATCATTTGTTCTATATCAGACAAAATCTTTCATCTACCAGAGTGTTCTCGAGTTTATAAATTTTACTTTCTAACACGAGTGGAGGAACATAAATTTTACCTTCAACTAGTTTAGCCTCCAATTCCTTTGTAGAATAGCTTTCGAAATAGTTGTTAGAAATAGATTTTGTTTGATCAAAACTGTAACTAGAATTCAACCTCTCATATCGAAATGGAAGTTGCATTTTAGTTTTTTTCTTTCTTTTCTCTTTCCTTAGCTTCATCCTAATCTGATAGTTTAGTCCATTTAACTTTGAGTTCAGGGTATTGTGGTGCCAATTTTAAAAATCCAAAATCATACAGAGCAGACACTTTAGAAATACCCTTTTTGAGATAGTGTGGATTCTCGTAACCAAGACCCCAACACTCACTACTCTCCTTTGGTTTGTTCAGTTTAAAACCCAAAGTATAAAGTTTTTCTTCCAAAACATTCACTTTTTCAGTTAAAGATTTGTTTTCTTTCTTTAATGATGAACACTTTTTTGCAACCTCTTTAACCTCAAATTCACACAGTTTATATTTTGAAGTAGTTTCATACAATTTATCATGAATTATAGTCTTCTCTTTAGCGTTGGTATCAGTATTTTTGTGTAAAGCATCAATCAATACGTTCTTCTCAGCAATATCATTGTTGAGTTTCAGTATTGATTGGTTTTTCTCCTTGATGATACCTTTCTCGCGTTTAAGCTTAGACTGTAATTCCTGGAGTTCAATCATCATGGCTTGCATTTGGTTAAGGAAATCTGATTCAGACATATCATATACCTCTTCAGTATCTTCACCATCAGAATTTGCTTCTGCTTCAGTATCATTCTTACCCATAAAGCACATGTGAGCCTTTTCTTCCTTTTCCTCTTCATCTTCAGAGTGATCAAGCCAGTACTCATCTTCGGTCATTAGTGCTTTGCCAACTTCCTGTTGCTTGGCCAAAAGCATCTTGTTTTTTTTTTTTTGAGCGGAAAAATCCAGGCAATTAAATAAGAAAGGAACAAAGTACAGGAAAAAAAGTCAAGAAGAGACCCCTAAAGAAGAAACTAAGGGACAGGCCCCAAGGCATACAACCAACAAAACACCACCCAACCAAAAGGGAAAGAAAATCAGCGAAACAACAACAAACCATGCCAAAACAGCAACCAAAGAGCAAACACCAAAAAATTAACTTGCATTGCAAACGACAGAAAACCTCTTTCGCTGCTTCCACGCCAAACGCTGCAGCACCACTTCACCAATCTCACGAGCCAACTGAATCTCCGATCTCTCTTTTTGATGGAACAATCTCCTGTTTCTTTCCTGTCATTTATTGTAGATGGTAGCCGAAATAGCAAGTTTATGGGACAAAGATCTAATAATATTTATCCCATTAGTCCAATTATCAACTAATGTATAAATATTCTCCAGCAAACCAAACAGACCCATCTCCCTCTTAACCCTCCTCCAAATCGCCACAGGTATCCCACAAGCAAAGAAAAGATGATCATGAGAATCCGGCCTTTCCTTACAAAACGGACATAAGAAATCCGGTGGTTCTTGCTTCCACATCTCTAGTCTATCTTGTGTTGGAAGTCTTTTATGAAAAACTAACCAAACACAAAATGCATGCTTCGGGATACATCCGTTGAACTAAACCATCTTTGCCCAGATAACCGGTTGATGCAATCCTTCCATAGATCTCCAAGCTTCCTTAACCGAGAAATCCACAAGAGCATTAGTACAACTCCTCCATCGAATCACATCCGTGGACGTATCATTATAAGTAGGGACATTAATGGAGTTCAAAATAGGACATCTTTCCAACCAAATCGTAGGCCAATCACCCTCTATATGGTCCAGAACATTTCGTACCGTATCATCAACCAAGAAACCAGTCGAGGTAATACATCTATAAGGAAGAGAAGAAGCAAAAGGGCCAATAGGCAACCACGAATCCTCCCAAGCATGAGTAGACCTACCATCTCCAATGTTAGTAGCCACGTATTGCCTCAGATGGGGTCGTAAACCCATAATCCCTCGAAGCACCCAAGACCACGATCGTTTTTCCCTAACCCTCCATAACGGGAAAACATCAACATGATGAGTATAGAAATACCTCACCCACATTGAATCCCTACGAATGAGAAGGTCCCAAAGTTGCTTAGCAATCAAGGCACGATTCCACACCGCAAGCCAATTAAGACTGAGACCCCCACACTGAATCGGCTTACACACTTATTTCCAAGCAAGTCGACATCGTCCCCTCACATCTCCACCTTGAGCCCATAAAAAACACCG
The DNA here is from genome assembly GCA_954870635.1 of Arctium minus. Taxonomy (NCBI): domain Eukaryota; kingdom Viridiplantae; phylum Streptophyta; class Magnoliopsida; order Asterales; family Asteraceae; genus Arctium; species Arctium minus. Next base: position 9,374,222 of record OX941093.1, on the reverse strand, counting down.
GAATACAGCCTCCAATTCATGAATAATAACATAAGGTATAACAAACACATACATCCAATATATTTGGATCGATTGTAATACGGAGATAATAAGTTGCTTCCGTCCCCCATACGAAAGAAACTTAACTTTCGAATTATGCACTTTTCGAGTTACTTTAGCCATAAGCGGTGCAAAATCCACCACTTTCAAACGCTTCGGCGAAAGAGGAACCCCTAGGTATCGAATAAGGAACACCCCCGTACGGAACGGCAAGCAATTAAGGATAGCATGCCTCGATTCTTCAGAAACATTGCCAAAGAAAACTTCACTTTTGGCAAGACTCGGCTTCAACCCTGACCGCCAAGAGAAGATATCCAGAGCCTTTTTTAAGACCTCCACAGAAGCCAGATCACCTTGCGTGAATACAAACAAATCATCCGCAAAAAAAAGGTGTGTAATATCAAGATCCTGGCATCCCGCATGATAACCGAACGATCGAGCTTCCCGAATGCATTCTTTTAGAATCATGAAAAAACCTTCCATAATAAAAGTAAAAAGGTATGGGCGGGTCACCTTGTCGAATTCCCCTAGCACCTTTAAAGAAACCACAAGTGCCGCCATTGATCGCCACCGAAAAGGATGTGGTATTTAACATTTCATCAATCCAAGATATAAGGATCGGATGAAATCCGAATCTACGTAACATATTAAGAATATAGTTCCAACTCACCATGTCATAAGCTTTGTGGATGTCGATTTTGAAAGCACACCTTGGTGTTCCCCCCGGCCGATGATACCCTTGCATAAGTTCATGCGCCATCAAGATATTATCCGTGATTCTCCTCCCCGGAATAAATGCCGATTGCGATGAGCTAACCAAACGATCCAAATACAATTTAATGCGATCAGAGATAAGCTTACTAATACACTTGTAGATAACAGAACTATTATAGCATAAATCTGTTGGATACAAGATCAAGAAGACTGAAGGTCAAAGTTACAAGAAGTCAAATCTGAGAAAGTCAACTCTCATTAAAAGTCAAAGTCTAATTTGTAATAAAAGTCAAAGTGTCTTGTATTTTGTATTTTAGTTGTCTTTGTAATTAGTTGTAGGTATAAATACCTTTCTTTCCTTGTTATTAGTTAGTAGTCTAGTTAAGAATCTGAGAATACGATTTAGAGAGAGAATCTGTAGAGAGGGAGAGAGAGTTCTAGAGAGAGAAAGTTGTATTTGAAATTGAGAATTGAAATCAAAATAGGTAATTTAATTAAAATTTGTTTGTTGATTAATTGTTTGTGATTAGAAACTAGAAACAGGGAATAACAATTGGTATCAGAGCAGATCCAAAAGTGAAATCAAATCAAGAAATGGTCGACACTGTGTTCGTGAAAGTTCAGATCAATTTCTAAGTGTTTGTGCAAATTTCAAGTTATAATCGATTAGAATTTGTATGTTAAGTGTAATCGATCGAGTTTGTTTAGTTAATTTCACGAATTGCACTGTATTTGATCTTAAATTTGTTGAATTTGATGTTTTTCTGTTCACGAGTTAAGTTCACTGTTTCATAGATCAATTTGTAATCTGAGTGTTTGTAGTTGTAATTTTGTACTAGATTTGTGTTCTAGATGATCAGTCGATCGATTTCTCAAAGTTTTGAATTGTAATTCGTTGTTTTAAGTGGTTTGTGATCGATCAGATGAAGAACATGCAAGAATAGGTGAAGAACGCGCTAGATCGGCAAAACGCGCTAGATCGGCAAAACGCGCAAGTTCATCCGCAAGAACGCGCAAGCTGAAAATTTAGGTCTCAAACTCGCAAGGCGTTATTAGCGAGTTCTACAAACGCGCAAGTCTAAGCGTGCGAGTTTCATCAGGAACAGTGGTCTGCGAGTTCGTTCATCTGCGAGTTTGAAAATCTAAGAAAATTTTCTAAGTGTTGGAACGCGCAAGCCATGGTTAGCGAGTTTGCTCAAACGCGCAAGTAGTGCCTAGCGAGTTTTGGTAACGCGAACGTCTCTATTAGCGCGTTTCAACGTGAATAGTTACTTGCGTGTTTTAGGCATTAGCGAGTTTCATCGAGAATAGTCACTTGCGAGTTTCAACAATCTGCGAGTTTCAGTGTTCTGCGAGTTTTGAGCTTCTGCGAGTTCCACAGTGATTTGCGAGTTTTGTTACTTAGTCAAAATTTCTGAGTTTCTGAATTTTACTTATTTCTTGTGATTTCATATTTGGACTAACGATTAGTTCTTGTTTCTTATTGCATATTTTTCAAAACAGGTATTGACAAGATGACTTTCAGAGACGCTCTTTCTATTGGCACTGATGTGAAGCCCCCGGTACTGTTTAAAGGGGAATATGAGCAGTGGAAGGACAGATTTCTTGATTTTGTGGATAGGCATGCAAATGGAGAAAACATTCTGCTTTCGATTACTGAAGGTCCTATGGTACCACCTACTGTCCAAGTACCAGATGACGAATCATCTGACAGTGAGGATGGTAATGAGGACATAGAACAAAAGACGAGAACTGTTCCAATGGATTTTTCACAGTATTCTGAGGAACAGAAAAGTCGGTTTAAAGCAGACAAGCAAGCAAGATCTCTTCTACTTCAGAGCATTCCGAATGAGATTTACATCAAGATAGATAGCTACAAGGCCAATGCAAAGAAGATGTGGGATCAACTTCAAAAGATGATGATGGGTTCCAAAGATGGCAATCAGATGAAAGTGGCTAACTGCATTAATAGCTACGAGGAATTCAAAGCAAAAGAGGATGAGAGCTTAAAAGATACTTATGAACGGTTTGTCTTGATGCTGAATGAATTGTCAAAGAACAAAGTGAAGAAGAAGCAGCTTGAGAACAATGTCAAATTCCTGAGCATCCTACAACCTGGATGGAAAAAGCATACGCGTAGGATGAAACAGATGAAGGATCTAAATGACATTCCGTTACATGAGGTTTATGAGACTCTGGGTCAGAATGAAGAGGAGGTGGAAGAGAAAAAAGCTGAGAAAAAGAAGGCATAGAAAGTTCCTGATCCTATTGCATTGGTGGTCGGAGAGAAGAAGAAAGAAAAGAAAGAGAAGAAGAAAAAGAAGATAGTAGTTTCAAGTTCTGAATCAGATGGAGATGATGGAGAAAGTCTCAAACAAACAATGTTATTACTGACCCGAGCATTTCAAAAGAAATTTTACAAGAAGCCGGGATCAAATTCACAGAGATACTCTTCATCCAGATCCAAGAACCATGAGCACAGAGAAAGGGTAGAAGGCAACAGGTTTGTTGAGAAAAACCTGAAGAAAGAAAGAAGTTTGTGAATGAGTATACTGGTGCTGAAAAGACTGCTAATGATCTAATCAAATGCTACAACTGTGTCAAGTTCGGACATTATGCAAAAGAATGTCGGAAGCCAAAGGTTCGCAACTCAGAGTATTATCAGAACAAATTGCTTTTAGCCAAGCAACAAGAAGCTGGCATAGCATTAATGGTTGAAGACGAATTCTAGTTGGATCATTCTGATCAAGAGGAAGAAAATGAGAAGGAAGAAACTGCTCATCTATGCTTAATGGGAAAAGAGGTCAAATATGATGATTCAGATGATGAAGCGGCTGATGAGGTAATAAACTTAACTGAAAATGATTTCATAACCAAAATGGAAGCCATGATGATTGAGCTTCATGACCTTCAAACAAAACTGAAAAAGGAAAAAGACAGAGTTGCTAAAAGAAACAACAAGATCTTTGAACTTAATAAGTCCGTTATTGGGAACAAAGATCTAATTGATTCTTTACGCAAGTCTGCTTCTGATTCTAAAATTCAAGTAGATTGTTTTGAAAAGAAGATTTCTGATTTTGAAGCTATAATTTCTAAGTCTGAGTTAGAAAAGAAAGAATCTGCACTAACTGTTTATAAATTGCAGGTTGAAAACAAGCTTTTAAATAAGAAGGTAAATGGTCTGGAAGCCAAACTTTATACAAGAGGTCAAACTGATCAAACTATTTTTCTTAACACCCCAAATGAGGAAGATGATGTTAGAGAGAAGTGGGGTCTCGGTTACGAAAACCCACACTATCTAAAGAAAGCTATCAGAAAACAACCAGTTTTGTATAATGGTGATTATCTTTTTGTAGCTGGAAAATATCCTCATTTGAAACCCAAATTTGTTACCAATTCATCTGAAGAAGTAGAGGCGAAAGAAGATGAGAATAGAAAGAATTTAAAGAAAATGCAATTACCATTCTGGTATCAAAAGTTGAATGATAGTTACATTTCAGATCAGCCAAAATGTCTTTCAACTGATTATTTTGAAAGTTATTCCTCAAAGGAGTTGGAGGCAAAACCTGTAATTGCAAAAGTTTATATTCCTCCACTCATTCTTGAAAGCAAAATAATTGAGCTTGAAAATATTTTATCTGATGAAAGAATATTGGCTGACATTGAAAAAGATGTATTTTCTACTGTTTTAAAGAACAAAATTTTTCATGTTAAATCTAAAGAGTGTTCTATATCTTCTAAAGCATCTCATACTTCTGAATGTGATTTTGATGACTTATTTGAGTCTGCAAATGATTTTTTAAATTCTGATGAAGGGTGTGTGAATGAGATTGATATGTTTGATTTCAATGCTTCACTTCCAGATCATTCTACTTTTCTTATAAATGGAGAAGATTTACCAAGTGTTCATGAAAAGGGTGAATCATCAACTAAGGTTGGTGAATCAGTTTTTGGGAATGCTGATTATTATGCTAATGGTAAGAAACATAAGAAACAGCGTTCACAGAAAAAGAACAACACTGGTAAACACAAGAAAAGCAAATATCAGAAATCTAATTTTCCTAATAAATCTAAATCTTCTGTTTCAGATTTAAGAAAGAAAAGGTCGAAAGCAAAGACCGAATGGCGACCAAAAAGGAAGAATGATGAGACAGCTGAATCAATTTCTGATAACTCTTGTAATAGATCTGATAGTAGTGATAGTATTATAGTTGGTCAACTTGCTTCTCCTAAACAAAACCTTGTAACTTCTTACAAGCGTTATTCAATAAAGCAATTGATTCAATTATCTTCTACTACTTCTAAATCTTATCATTATCGGAGAAATGATTTTGTTTCTCATCATAATTCTAATAATTGGTTTGGATCTTATCATGTTTATTCTTCAAATCCAAATGTTGTCAAAGATTTTCAAAGGAAAAGAGGATCCATATTCAAATAGATACCAAAATCATGTGCTAATCTGTTAGGACCCGTTTTTAAATGGGTACCTAAATCTATTCTTCCCTGATTTCTCTTGCAGACCCGACATATGTGGTACTTGGATAGCGGCTGTTCCAAGCATATGACCGGGCAGAAAGCTTTATTGTCTAATTATACAGAGAAATTCAGCGGCAATGTCAGATTTGGGAACGACCAATTTTCACCGATCTTAGGATATGGTGACATCATTCAAGATAACATAACGATCAGGAAGGTGAGCTATGTCGAAGGCTTAGGGCACAACTTGTTCAGCATCGGTCAATTCTGTGATAAAGGGTTAGAGGTCAACTTCAAAGCTAAGAGATGTTCGGTTCGTACTGAAGACGGCAATGAACTCTTAGTCGGCAATCGAAAGACAAATCTCTACACCATCAATCTTTCAAAGGTTCAGAATGACAGTCACGTTTGCTTATTGTCAAAAGCTTCGATGCAACAAAGTTGTCTTTGGCACAGACGACTATCACACCTAAATTTTCGTTATATCAACAAGTTGGTCAAAGATAAGTCGGTAAAAGGACTTCCTGAGCTGAGATATGAGAAAGAACATTTGTGTGTTGCCTGTGAAAAGGGTAAGATGAAGAGAGCTGCACATAAACCGAAGCATGAACCAAGCACCAGTTCTCCACTAGAGTTGTTGCATATGGATTTATGCGGTCCGATGAGAACACAAAGCTTAGGCGAAAAGAAATACATGTTGGTTATTGTGGACGATTATTCAAGATACACGTGGGTCAAATTTCTACGATCAAAAGATGAGACGCCCGAAGTTCTCATTACCTTCTTAAAGACGACCCAAGTGAATATGCAAAGACAAGTCAAGCTTCTTTGGACTGATAACGGAACAGAGTTCAAAAACAAAACAGTTGAAGAATATCTCGAATCGGTCGGGATATCACATCAATACTCTGCTGCACGTACACCTGAACAGAATGGAGTAGTCGAAAGGAGAAATCGGACGCTAGTCGAGGCCGCTCGTACTATGCTTAGCCAATCGGACTTACCTCTATTTCTATGGGCAGAAGTTGTGTCAACTGCATGTCATACTCAGAATCGATCCATGATACACCGCCGTTTCCAAAAGACTCCATATGAGCTGATCAACAATAGAACACCGACAATCAAGTATTTTCATATATTTGGGTGTAAGTGTTTCGTGCTTAATGACAGAGAAAATCTGAACAAATTCAGTGCTAAAGCGGACGAAGGCATCTTCATTGGCTACTCTTCCACATCTGCAGCATACCGTGTTTATCTGAAGAAGTCAAAGACAGTCGTAGAGAGCGTCAATGTAACATTCGATGAAGAAATGGTTTCTGAACAACTCAGTTCAGAACCCGTGATCACTGGAGTATTAGCTTCTGGACAGATCAGTCCAGAACCTGTTTCTACAGAGAACAATTTGGATAACGCTTCTACTTCACTTTCACATTTATCTGATTTAGATTTGTTATTTGAATTCTTTTATGATGAGTTTCTAGGATCTAATTTGCCTAAATCTGCTGTGACTGACAGGTCTGAAGACACAAGTTGCAATCATCCAGTCACTTCAGAAGTTATAACTGAACTTGTATCCCCCGTTCAGTCAGAAACTCATATTCCGTTGAATATTCCTACAGTTGAAGATATGCAAGTAACTGCTGAGCCAGAAGTAACTGTATCAATTGGGTGTGATATACTGTCTACTCAACAGCCAGAGTCTGTTGTTCCAACTGTTGCTTCTGCACCTGAAACTTCAACTGCAAACCCCCCCTCCAACTATTCAAACTGAAGAGACTGATAGTGGATTTCAAGATGATAATCATGATCAATCAGTATCCATTCCACTTCCTCATGAGCATCGCTGGACCAAAGAGCACCCTTTACACCAAGTAATTGGAGATCTAAACAAGCCGGTGCAAACTAGGTCAGCGACTTTGAATCAATGTATGCATGACTCATTCCTCAGCAAGATAGAGCCCACACGTGTATCAGAGGCTTTAGCTAATTCGGATTGGGTATCTGCTTTGCAAGAAGAATTAAATCAGTTTGAAGCCCTGAAGGTCTGGAGATTAGTTCCAAAACCGGAAGGAAAATCCGTAATTGGCACTAAATGTGTATTCAAGAATAAAAAGGATGAAGATGGTATTGTCATAAGGAATATTGCAAGACTTGTTGCCAAAGGTTACCAGCAAGAGGAAGGCATCGACTACGATGAGACATATGCTCCAGTAGCGCTTATAGAGGCAATCCGCATGTTTCTAGCCTACGTAGCTCACAAGAATTTCACAGTCTATCAGATGGACGTGAAAACGGCCTTTCTGAATGGCATTCTTAAGGAGGAAGTCTACGTGTCTCAACCAGAAGGGTTCGTGAATCCAGATAAGCCAGATTACGTCTACATCTTGGATAAAGCCCTGTATGGTTTGAAACAAGCCCCTCGCGCATGGTATGATGTTCTATCAAAATTCTTGGTCAAGTCAGGTTTTTCCAAAGGTAAAGTTGATACCACTTTGTTCATCAAAAAGGAAAAAGCTGATATCATTCTTATTCAAATATATGTTGATGATATAATATTTGGCTCTACTAATCCTAAATATTGCAAAAACTTTTCTAACCTCATGGTGTCACGTTTTCAAGTGAGTATGATGGGAGAGATGAATTTCTTTCTCGGATTACAAGTTAAACAGTTTTCAACGGGGATTTTCATTAACCAATCTAAGTACATTTTGGATATTCTTCGGAAGTTCGATATGGAAAATTGTAAACCAATTGGAACCCCGATGGCACCAGGTACTAAGATTAACACTGATCCTTCGGGTAAAAGTGTTGATGTTAGGACTTATAGAGGTATGATAGGGTCTTTAATGTATCTTACATCTAGTAGACCAGATATTATGTTTTCAACATGCTTATGTTCTAGATATCAGGCTGCTCCTAAAGAATCCCATTTGGCTGTTGTCAAAAGGATTTTTAGGTATCTTAAGGGGACTACAGATCTTGGTCTGTGGTATCCTAAGGATACTGGTTTTCAACTGACTGCCTATTCAGATGCAGATCATGCAGGTTGCATGTTGAACAGAAAGAGTACTTCAGGTCACATTCAATTTCTTGGAGACAAGCTCGTTAGCTGGGCATCAAAGAAACAATTATGCGTTTCCACATCGACTGCTGAAGCAGAGTATGTAGTTGCTGCTAGTTGCTGCTCTCAAGTCCTGTGGATGCGAACACAGCTGCGAGACTATGGATTCAAGTTTGAGAAATTACCGATCTATTGTGACTCGAAGAGTGCAATTGCGATATCTGCTAATCCTGTCCAGCATACGAAAACCAAACACATTGACGTCAGGTATCATTTTATCAAAGATAATGTAGAAAAAGGAACAATTGAACTTTATTTTGTAAAAACAGATTATCAGCTTGCAGATTTATTTACCAAACCCTTAGATGAAAAGAGATTTAATTTTCTTGTCTCTAAGCTTGGTATGCTAAATCTTAAGACATAATCGGTTGTTACCTAATAAAGTTAAGTATTGTTATTTTTCATCATTTTCTTTATCATTGTTTCTGAAAGATATCTGTACTTTAATAATTTGTTCATGATCTCAGGGGGAGAGTGAGATGAAATTTAAGATGATCATTATTCTATTGAGGGGGAGCATATCTAATTTCTGCATTTTACTTAACTGATAAATTTTTGTGATGCATGATTTTAGGGGGAGCATATACGTCATATCAAAAGGAGTAAGACTATGATTTCTGATTATTTCAGATCAGAAATCGTACTTTAATCGTTTTACTGCTTTATGTCATTTTCTTTTGAATAAATTTTGTGAATAAAAGTTGCTTTGACTAGACTTTGAGACTTGTGCAGAATGAGAGGAAGCTATCAAGATCATATCTTTATGACTTCAGCTGACTTCATGAGATTTAAGACGAAGAGAAAAGGTTAAATTTCTTATCTTAATCTCATATATGGTTGAAAGAAGGACGACTTTCAATCATAAGAAAACATATTCTTAAATGTTCAAACCACTTCCCGATTCTTAAACAGATTTCATGAATTGGAAGTGTGATTTTAAATGTTTTCATTGTTAAAAATGCTTAAATGATTTATAAACCGTGTGTTTCCAAAGATAAATACTTGCGTATTGTCTTTTCTACATACTTTCAAGTATTCACACACATCGGTTTAATTTTTGATCAAATTGTTCTTACCATGTCTCATATTGAAACATATTTTCGATGGTAAGACACTCCGCTTGTACTTCAAAGATTTTTTAGCGTTATTTCATTTCGAAGCGTTTCATTCAAGAATGTCTGTATTTTGATTCATATAGGCAATATCCATTATTCTTGACCATAAGCTTTGATTGTCATATAGGCAATATCCATTATTCAAGAATGTCAGATTTTCAAACAAGTTTTTTGCTTTCATACTCATTCATTCCATATACTTGTTTGAAAATATTTCAATGTTTTAAATGCTCAAATCTTCATGATTATATTTTATGAGTATACATTCATCTGACATTTGTATATGAGCATTAACTGATAAAGCTAAATCATCTGAGCAACACATGCTTTCTAGGACTACATGGGTTCTTTGTGCTAGGAATTAACTGAACTTCTATGAAATCACGTTAACCAGTGATTTCTACCCAAGAAGTTAATCCTTAGTGATTGAGTGTGAGGAGTATAAAAGAAATGAGTGTGGGTTGTGTGTTGAGGGAAAATGGAAATGAGAGTTTGGTTAGAAGTGAGCTTAATGATAAAAAGCAAGAGGGTGTGAGAACAGAGTAAAAGAATATCAAACTCTGCACCAACTACTTTCTGAGTCGGGCAGCCACATTACTAGCATTTCACAACTCTTTGGTGAACGTTGTTGAAACAGGCAACTAGCCCATGTCAACTCTTGTTAAAACCCCACCAGCCACTCATTTTCTTCTCAAAAAGAAAATGTTTCACATTTTCAAGGGGACGCAACACATATGCTATCTGGTTTTCATTTGGATAATCTAGATATTGAAAAAGAAGGACGTTTGCCCCACCTTCGCACTTCAATCATGCACATAGAGTCTGTGTTTATCTATTGTTGTCTCAGTGGTTTACACTATGTTGAGCCTTTATAAAAGCAACTATTCGTGCTTAATTCTTTCTACACTTGCACGAGCACACAAGGAATTATTTTTCTTGTCATAACATTCATAGAAATTTCCTTTGTGGTATTTCGATGATTGGATGGAAGCCCTGGGGGAGTGAACATCAAAAAGCTCCTTTATATTGTGTATTCGTTACACACAGTGACTTCGTGTTACTGACAGGCATTTTAACTGAGTCATTTGTTGATTCAGGAGTTACATGTTCTTATTTTGTCTGGATTTGCAAAGATATAGATAAATACTTGGTTTTGGATCACAGAATCAGAGGCTCAGTTTGACAGATTCGAATGGTCAATGACATTTCTTGGAGAGAGTTTTGATGATATCGATCCTCAAATCATCAAAAAGGGGGAGATGGTATCAAGAAATGATAAAGTTTTGGGAGATAATTTTAAAGATATGTTCAAGTCAGAAGATCCAAAGAAAAGATTTGAAAAAGATCAAAGAATTTCTAAAGATGTGCTGATTTTGAGGAAATTTTCTTTGAAGATTATTTGCTAAAGCAATCCGAGCTGAATCTGATGATAATTTCTTTCCGAAGTCTGAAAGAGTATTGTGATAATACTTAAGAGATTGTTGAAGACTTTGTTTATCATATCAAGGGAAATTGTTATATTCTTTGAAGACATACTTGGAAAGATTTCAATGTTAAAGGGAGAGATTGCATCTGACAGAGCTTAAAAGAGAAGACTGAATTGCAAGATTTTTCAACAGTGATCTTGAATCCAAAGGGGGAGATTGTTAGAGCATAAATCTGTTGGATACAAGATCAAGAAGACTGAAGGTCAAAGTTACAAGATGTCAAAGCTGAGAAAGTCAACTCTCATTAAAAGTCAAAGTCTAGTTTGTAATAAAAGTCAAAGTGTCTTGTATTTTGTATTTTAGCTGTCTTTGTAATTAGTTGTAGGTATAAATACCTTTCTTTCCTTGTTATTAGTTAGTAGTCTAGTTGATAATCTGAGAATACGATTCAGAGAGAGAATCTGTAGAGAGAGAGAGAGTTCTAGAGAGAGAAAGTTGTATTTGAAATTGAGAATTGAAATCAAAACAGGTAATTTGATTAAAATTTGTTTGTTGATTAATTGTTTGTGATTAGAAACTAGAAACAGGGAATAACAAGAACAACAAGCAATAGGCCGAAACTCCATAACTTTCGTAGCATTGGGAACCTTCGGGATTAAGCATAGAAGAGTGTGGTTTATTTCCTTAGCCAGTTTCCCAGAATAAAAGAAATTGTGAATTTCAAGAAGGAAATCATGCCTCACTATTGGCCTCGAGGCTTTGTAAAACATGGAATTGAAACCATCCGAGCTTGGGGCTTTATCATTACCAATGTGAAACATCGCCGATTGAATCTCTTATCCGTGATAGGACGAATAATATCCAGAGCATCATACAGTAAGAGTTTATTTGTGAACAAAGAAAGAGGCATCACCGGCTCTACATGTGGGTCGCTAGTGCCCATGATCGAGGTAAAATAGTCCACAAAAACTTGGCCAACGTCATCATCATAAGCATATGAATCATTCATGTCACAAACCGAATGAATAAAGCTACTGTTACGTTTTTCCCGAACAATATGGTGGAAAAACTTTGTGTTGCCATCGGCCTCATTCAACCATTTTATTTTCGCACGTTGCTTTCATCAATCTGAGCTTGTTGATAAGCTAACATAAGATGAGCAAGGTCCTCCAAAATAACCACATTCGAAGGATCACGATCAACTGCCTCTTGAACGGCATTCAGTTCAACTTTTAAATCCTTCACCCTCTTAGAAATATCACCATACGAGGATCGCAATTCCCTAAGAGGTCTCTTTAGGCGTTTAAGCTTACAAAGCAACCTATACATGAAATTACCATGCACCGATTCCTTCCAGAAAGTGTCGACAACCTGGAGAAATTTTGGGTGGTTAACAATACAGTTATCAAATTTAAACCCACACACCTATTTCCTCCTTCCACATTTAAAAGCAATCACCCCCGGAGCATGGTCAGAGATACTCCACGGATGGAAATGAACCATAGCTTCTTGGAATTTGTCACAGAAGTCATTATTACCGATAATTCTATCAAGCTTACGAATAATACCCTTATCACCTTGTGGATTTAGGCACCAAGTATAGTATATCCCCGTATAACGAATGTCATAAACTTCAATGTCTTCAATACACATATAAAATTTGTCCCATGTCTTGACACCGGCGAGATGAACCTCCACATCCGTCATGGGGAAAAAGCATGGAATTAAAATCCCCCATGATTAACCATGGCTGATCACCCATAAGAACTTTAGATTTCCGAAGCCCCGACCAAAGAACCCGTCGCGAAGTAGCCGTGTTGAGCCCATACACCACCGTAAGGAACAAAGTGGTTGGGTCTCCTCGAATTCGGAGCTGACAATGCATATATTGCGCATTACCCTCAAGAAGTATAACATCTATTATCTGAACATCCCATCCACAAAGAATGTGAGTTCCCCTTTCCGAGAAACTTACATTCGACATCCAGTTCCATCTCCCAAAAAAATAGTTACTTACATTCTCCAAATTATCAGCATGAACATGAGTTTCCAAAATAGCACAAAATGAAATGCCATTAGAATGAATAAAATCACGTACCTCCACTTGTTTTGTACGAGAACTCAGTCCTCATATATTCCAAGATGCAAGCTTCAACATGATGGACTAGTTTTAGACACACTCTCACTACCCGCTCCTTTTTCTCCGTGCTCCGCTAATGGCGTAAACCTTTTTGGATTTTTAAGAATCCCTTTGATTGGTTTTGTTCCCGGCACCCCTTTTGAACCCGCTCCCTTCGTGTTAAACTGGTCACGAGTTGTTGGAGAAATAGTAATTCCCAAATGAATAGGCTTTTTGACGCTCCCATCCACCACTGATTTTCCCGATTCCATCGTATTTTTTGCGCCTCGTTCCACAGCAGTAGCCCCTTCCTTCGTAGCCTCGACTTGCATGGTTGAATCACCCTGCATGGTTACCCTCTGCTCATCCGATTGATTGCATGGTCCTTGAGTAGTCTCCTGGAGATGATTAACCATTATACTAGTTTCCTCTATAATAGGCATCGGACCACCCCCACCCCTTTGCTTCTCCCTCATGGACAACGTCAGTCTCATCCTCCTCGGCTCAATTTCAACAGTTTGGGGTTGTGTCTCCTCCATACTGCAAGTTTGAATGCTATTAGCTCCCTCTTTACTTCCACTAGTCCCCGCTTCACCTCCTTTTACCCTATCATCCGCCTTTGGTTTCGACCTCCATTTTTTGTTTGTGACTATGGTAAACCCATCGGCATCAACAATCTTCTTATTTCCCTTGTTTTGCCCCTTGGAAGCAATGTCTGCCTTGACGCATGAATTGGTTTTGTGCCCGAATACACAACAATGAGCACATTGGCTTGGTTCCCACAGATACTCCACTTACACCTTGACTTTTGCCTCTTCGCTACCATTAACACTTGGGATGATGACTTCTATTTCCCGTTTTAGATCGCCCACAACCCATGTATCTATTAACACTTTTGCAAACCCCGGTCGGCCCATTTCTTCTCACACATATCCGTCGTACAATTATCCATTTGCTTAGGGACCCCCAAAACACTAGTTATTCTGCTGACCCCCTCACGGTTAAACGCTACCAGAGGTATATTATGGAGTTTTACCCAAAGCGAGCACTCCGTATGCATGGATTTCGTCAACCCCTTGGAAGGATCCCATGGGTGCACAAAAATGGGAATGCCACGAACCATGAGCGGTCCTTGTTCAATGACTTGGGCACGTCCACCCACATCATTGAAACGGAAGAAATAGACTCCACTCGCATTCATCATAACATCTCTTATTCCATACTTTCCCCATGCAAATTTAACACAACGTTCCACAACCGGAAAATGTAGACGTGCACCTAGGAAATACCCATAAATTGTTGTGTTAAAGGATTTACATACCTCCTGAGTTAGTTCCTTAGGAAGAGCGACCACCGCAAGCTTCTTATCTTCCAGAGGAAAGAAATCGAGCATGGGATTAGCAGATTTCCCAACCACAGTAGCAAAAAAAAAATTCAACATTTCACCATTGTCGTTGCCCAGCTCTACCTCCTTCTGCATCGTAGGAACCGATAGTCATTCAAAGACTGGAATCCTAGCCGATTGGGTCTGTTGCATGGGCGAGCCATGCACGACCGGTTGGGTTCCATCTCCTTCACTAGAGGGAACTCTCACAGTAGGAAAAGGTGGGGTGGACCCATTACCCTCTAGCTTACCTGCCATAGTATGAAAACACACTACCTTGAAGCCAAGGTAGGCGCTGGTCACGAGAAACCCTAATTACGGAAAACGAAGACCACCGGGACGAACCAAGGTGTTGAATTCGTGTTTAGGTTGGTCTTGGCCAACGACACCTTAGAAACACGAGGGAAGGAATTTCGTACCTGGATAGGCAGTAACCACCGAGCTCCGCCTCCCTTCCACAAAGCTTGGAGCGATTCTTCCAAAACCCTAGGGGCGCCGTCGAAGTCTCCCAGAACCTTGGAGCACCGTAAATCACAATCTGACCACACGTTCTCTCTGTCACCAGTACGCACTAACCCTTCTCCACCTCTCACTTCACTCGGCGCGACACGCTGCCGCCTTACGCCTTCGTTCATGCATGGTTTCCGCTGGAAACCCTAATCGCCAAGAGAGAGAGAGTGAATTCCATTTTTTTGGGGTCTTCGTAATGGCTCGTTAGCATCTTGTTCTTATAATACTCAGAATTGCGGACCTTCGGTTTCCGGCAATCCTTGGCATAGTGGCCAACTTTCCCGCAGTTGTAGCATTTACCTGACTCAGATTCTTTCTTTTCCTCAGACCTGTACTTCTTTTCTTCCGGCCTTTTCTCTTCAAATATCTTGATTTCAACTCTCTCTCTTTGTGCTCGTAATTTCTTGAACCAGAGGAGTATCGCTGACTGTTCGACCTCGGTTTCTTATAGAATTTCTTCTGAAAAGCTTTTGTCAAAAGTAGCATGGCCTGTTTCAGGTTTTCACAGTCATCAGAATCTCCTCACTTTCAACTTCATCGGACTCAGAAACTATAACCTTCTTCTTCTTCTTCATGCTCATAGATCTCTTTTATTTCTTCTTTACCACCAAACCAACCGGATCAGTAACCACTTTCTCAGCTTTCTTTTTCTCATCTTTGATTTCTTCTACCTCTTCCTCGTTTTGTCTTAAAGTCTCATACACCTCATGAAGTGGTATTTCATTCAAATCCTTCATCTACTTCATTTGTCTTATGAACCTCTTCCACTCGGGTTGTACAATACTCAGGAATTTGACATTCAACTATATCTGAGACTTCTTGACTTTATTCTTGCTTAGCTTGTTCAGCAGAGTCACAAACCTGTCATAGGTAGCCTAAAGAGATTCACCCTCCTTTGCCTTGAATTCTTCGTAATTGTTCAAGCAGTTTGATACTTTCAGTTGGTTACCAATCATTGATTCGAGCATCATCTTCTCAAGCTGATCCCACATCTCTTTGCCCATGGCATTGTAGCTATCAATCTTCACGTATATCTCGTTCGGAATCCCTTGTAAAATAAACGACCTTGCCAATCTATCAGCTTTAACTCTTTTCCTCTGTTCATCAGTGTATTCCTCAAGTGGTAATGGGTACTCCTTGTTAACTACTTCCTCACCATTTTCTCCTTCAGTAGACAGAATCTTTAGTAGGAGGTTTCATCACTCCTTCTTTTAACAATATTCTGATATAATCTCCTAAATCGTTTCGGTCAATGAAGTCTAGGAACCTATCCTTCCATTGTTCATATTCACCTTTAAACATAACTGGTGGTTTTACATCTGTACCGATCGCAAGAGCTTCTCTAGAAGTCATCTTTGACAAGTACTAAGATAAACTGATCTTCAGAAATTCAGAAACAAACTGGACTTCAAAAATTCAAACTTGGTCAACGCAGGAAAAACTCAGAAAATTTTTTAAGTATGAAACTCGCAAACCACATAAATGAAATTCGCGCAAACAGCTTTATGCGCGTTTGAGGTTCGCGCACAAAGAATGATGCGAGTTCTTAAGTAAGTCACTTCGCGCAAAATGCATCTGCGCATTTGAGACTTAGAAGTTCCCAACAATCATAGGATTTATCAAAACAATACTATGCTTATCAGGTCCTTCAACAATCATAGGATTCTATTTGAGACTTGGAAGTTTCGGTTGGCGATTTCTTTGTCATGCGTCTTCTTCATTTGCGCATTTTAGAGATCTTGTGTGTTCTTCACTTTACGTCCAAAAACTCAAACTTTCACACTGATTTCAACTCAAATCTTCACCAAATCCTTTGAAAATTTGCAGATATGTCCTATTCCATCTTTCGATCAGACTACAATTGCTTGATTTCCGGCTAAAACATCAAAATTACATAATCGATCTAGTGACAGCTCGACTCTAAACTCGAATAAACTTTTCAAGAAATTCCAAAATTCGTACAAACAATTGAGAAATCTGCTAAACAATACAAACAGAAAGTGATCTAGATGAAAATTTGAGTACAATGATACACAAATCAAATCAAAAACATCATTGTAGCTACAAAATCGAATCTGAACAGTTCGACTTGCGAGTTCTTGATATATCGACCAAAAATCTTGAATTAAATCTTGTTTCTGAATTCTTTCTCTGCTATGATATTGTGTGTCCCACAATCAGTGCAAATCAAGATGACAATATCAATTCAATCAATTTCCATTTTTATTTCAAACTCAGAAATCGATTACACAGGCTCTCAAGATATTTCTCTCTCTAAGAATACGTGCACTATATGATCTTCTAGTCTAATCTCAAAAACATCTAGTCATATCCCTATTTAGAAAACCTATTTATACAAAACACTCACACAACTAAAACACTTATAACACATAACTTGACTTTGACTTTATTACAAAGACTTTGACTTAGCATGAGAGTTTGACTTGAGCTCTTTGACTTGTCTTGACTTTCAGTCTTTAGTCTTCATGATATTGTATCCAACATATTTATGCACTAACAAAAACAATGTGTGACAAATAATTGCACAAACCCCGGAAGAGGAACTTCATGATTTCAAACCCCAAAATTCTTTCTTTTAACCCATAAAATGACATGGAGTCAAATTTTCTACACGACCCACATACACCAGTTTATTTCTCAAACTTAGTAAAAACGATAAATGCTTTAGATTTGGTCAAACATAAAATAACTTAAATCGACTTCAACTTTTAGCCGCACGGATAACGCTCTTTGACCCAAAATGGTGGCTATTATGCCATGCATACGAGTAAATCAATATAATGCATTGCGTGAAACAATAATGATAAAACCGACAATCAAATAATACTCAATGCCTTAGTTCAACACGAACCATCCTAGGTTTTTCATAAGTTTTCTCATACCAAAAGTTTAAATCAACTCACCCACTAAGTTGTGCACGACGAACTGTACTTGTAAAAAAAACTCAAAAGTGAACCCACACGAACTTGAAACTCCTAAAATAGCATATGGGGTGACATTCACCAAAAAGACTCTCATGAAATAAATTCCTCAATAACCCATAAACCAACGCACACAAAGAACTTAGTCTGCGCGTTTCGAGGTTCACCCATGCGTCGCAAACGTCGTAAAATAATACTCCATAAAACTTAACAAAACTCACACGGAATACACTTCCCAAGAAAACTCAAACACTAAAATAGTGGAAGGCACTCTTCGTCCAAGGCCTTAACATATGTGGAGGAGATCCAATGTTAAGGTCATAAGTCGTAGTTATTTGTCCAAGACTCTACACAACGTCAAAATACAACATCACAATGTCCGAAAATAGCGTTAGACAATAATGAGAACAAAGAAAGTCTTAGCAAAGTTTTCAATCTCATGCAATCAAATAATTTTACGCATCTTTAAAATCATAGTTTAAAACTTTGTGTGTGTGCTAAAATTCCTTCCAAAATTTCGTAATAAAATTTCACATGATGATTCGGAAACATGAGAAGTAATTGACGTAATTTATTTTAGAATAAATTTTGTGCATGGATTTGATCGGCACTCAACGTCTCGTCACTACGCGCCTCAAATTCTCAGTCACACTATCGTCATCCGGATGCTCCAACATCTTAAGACAAAATCAAGGATTTCATAGGTTCGTCTTACAATTCTCCTCGAATAATGTCGATTCCAAAAGTCTATGGTTCTAATCCAAACAATCATTCTGACCCAAAACAGTCCACTTAATGCAGTCACCATGCTTACTGTCACTCCAAGTGACGAATGCTAAAATCATCAATCTATTCTAACGGCTACCCAGTTAGAAACTCCTTCTCTACCCCAACGGTTGTCACATCCCAATAGTCCAAGTATACCCATGTAACTCGTAGGTTCACCATAACACTGGTCAGGTGCCATTATGAACGTACTGTACACGACCACCCTTGCTACCCTCGACGTGATCCCATTCCTAGCGACCCCATTAGCCTCAAAACATCAAATCTAAAGTGCCTATTGATGCAATTTCTCTCTCATTTACTTACAAGAACGCTAGTTTGAGTCTAGGTATCCAAAATCAACACCTAATTCTCTCAAACTTAAGCTCTGATACCAACTTGTAACACCGTCGAATTTGGTAAGAGCAACTAATTAAAAATTTAAACATACATCAAATGAGGGACAAAGCTTCCTCTTACTATACAAAACTCAATACACCTCAATATAGAATTATGTAGTTAACCTCGACAAATATAAACTCCAACAAGATACGAGGACTAAACCGAAGCCGGGCGCTACATAACCCCAAAACAAGTTGCTCTTCACAAAACTAACGCAGAAGACTTCACCAAGCTACTCACCTCACGAGCACACAACTAGCACTTCTCTCTTCATAGTGACACTGGAACTATTCCCCCAACGAAGCCTGTTGCACATGCCGACAAATAAAAAGGTTAGGCTAACGCCTAGTGAGTTCAAAAGTTTTACATGAACAAATATATCTTTAAAGGAATGAACCCCAACTAAAATCATAATCTTTCAAATGATTTACTTTAAACTCGAAGACGACTCTTTTCCAATTTCATGCATTTTTCAAAGGTGGACACCCCACTACAAAACATTCTTTATAAAATGATGCAGCCCAAAACTCACTCGAAAAGAGAACGGGGATTGACTCCCAATTTAAGAAACGTGAATAAAACGAGCAGACCTTGACCTCAAGTCGTAGGCCAAGCCGCGCGTGTCTCTACGCCACGGACCAGAGTGAGTTGTGCGGGCTTATCCGCGGCTTGAAGCCGCGGGCCAAGCCACGTGTGTCCCTGTTGTGCCTCCTCACGTCTTATGTTAAACTGTTCCCCGACCGTTTCCCTCGGTCGGCCGCTGACAGTTTCCTTGGCCGATTATTGACCGTTCTTTTGGAAATTACGGGTGTTACAAGTTTTAATGGGTAGGCATTTGATCAATAACTTACATGGCAAGTGGCACGACCCCATAATGGGTGTCCAGACAGGTGTAGATCGGACAACCCAGGAAATGTTGGTGACAAAATGACCCATATCTAACCAGGCAGTTTATGAGATCTCTTTTCTTTCAGTCTTGCATGTTTTCAGAAAATTATTTGATACAGAGTTTACAAGTTGAAATGTCTGATGTGAAATGATTTTATTCACGCAAACCATGAACTCATTAAGCTTTATAAGTTGACTATAATATGCATCTCAAAGACAGAGGGTTAGGGGTGTTCATCTAAACCGCCCACACCGCACCGTAAAGCGCGGTTTAGAACGTCCGCGGTTTGCGGTTTTGAGTTATCAAACCGCGGTTCAAACCGCACCGCACCGCACATTATATATATGTATATATTTTTAATTTTATATATTAAACACACATATATGTATATATAGAATAATTGCAATAATTATATAATATGTATTTTAGAATCGGACGTAAAATGAAGTTTTGAATATTTTTATTTTTAGGGACTACGATCATGTTATCGTTGATTTTAAAATGAAGTTTTGATCTTATAATTATTGAATTGTAGGTGTAAAATGCGTAAGGTACAAACCGCATAAACTGCACCGCACCGCATTTTGCGGTGCGGTTTGCGGTTTGGAAAAATGTTCAAACCGCATATGCGGTGCGGTTTGTGGTTTTACCCCAAACCGCACCAAACCGTACCGCGAACACCCCTACAGAGGGTTTCAGGTAGGACAAAAGAAAATGGCACACATAGAGATTTGACATGTCCACTTAAGTTCAGACATCTATGATTGATAAATTTCGTAACACAACTCGGTATGGGACATGTTAGCATTTAAGTTACATATTCATTGTTATAAAGTCTTCCGTTGTAAACGGTTTTAATTTAGCCTTTATTTTGGAATATTTTTGGAGAATTGTTTTAGATGATGTGACATTTCTCATGGTAAAATGAGGATGTTATAGTATAATAAAACAAAAAATAAAATTACAACTAATTAAGAAAGAAATAATCAAATCACATAATTGAAAGCATTAGACTATGTGTGTTGGCAAGGAAAGTTCAAACATGTAAATTTATATCGACGAAATGGACAGAATATTGTCATGGATGCAAACACCAGTTGTATGTCCCAATAGGATATATCATTGCCAAGATATGGTCTCATATTCATCCAATAAATAAACATAATGCTCGGAAATTTTCCACAAAATTACACAATTGCCTTAAATGTACTCCTAGGTTCGAAAATGTTTTGAAGGATTAATGGAAATGACAAAAATATTTACCGTTGTAGTTTTTATATTAAAGTACGACATGGGACAACCAGACTTTGGCTAATTTATCTTCCTAGCTCCACCCCTAGTCTTGAGCTACCTTTGTTGGTACAAGCCTAGCTAGATCAGTCTCAGAACATATCAGATGAGACAAACCTTCTGATAAATTTTTACTTTACATGACTTTTTAGCATTAGATTAGAAGGCTTTTGTCAAGGACTTAGCATTTTCATACTTTTCAATTTTTACAAAAATCGAACTATAATTGTAGTCCATCAAAACGTTAGCGTATACAACAATTACCCGGTAAACGCTTATCGGGTAAGAGTTGTCACCCTCTTTTACCGGGTAAGACTATCCATCGTTATAATTGCTCTTATCAGTTAAGATTTTCGGCTCTTGTCATGTTCATCCACTAAGGTAAATGACCTAACCAGGTGAGAATTTAGTAAACCACACTAAACGTTTTCAAAGCTTTTCAACTACGTGTTTTAGCATCTCCTCTCTCTCTCTCTCTCTCTCTCACACACACACACATTGTCTCTCGATTAAAAGTCATTGGAAAGCTTTTTGGCATTGAAGGATAATTGATAAAATAATGTTCGGTTGAAGTAACATCAAAAGACTTTGCCATTGGAGATGCTCTCTTTTTTTTTGGAAGGAAAGCTCCAGGCACATAAAATTAAAAAGAAAAGAAACAGAGTTCAGGCTACAAGAGCCAAGACACCCAAACCACAAAGCAAAAAAAACTTGGTAACAACACCATATCAAGCCACAATCAACCAAAAGAGACAAATCTCAACAGACACAAACAACATACAAAATAAAATAGGCAAACTAAACTTAAAACACCCAAACTCCATCCAAGCCGCATCAGCACCACCGAAGAACTTAGGACCGAACATGATTAGACACCACTTGCCCTCTAGTCTTCCACACTTGTCGCATATGCACCAAAAAGGTCTCTTTATTAAAGGTCCATCGAGGAAGAAGCATTGGGCCTTAACATGTCTTGATTCTACTTAAACCTTACAGGCCCAATCCTAAGCCGAGTCTCGAGCTTTAGGCTATGTTTGGCAAACTAGCTGATAAGCTAGCTTTTCAAAACGCTATTATGAGTAGTTTTTCAATAAACTAGCTTATAAGCTAGTTTATGGTAATCCAAACATGTACCAAAAAAAAGCTATATAAGCTAGCTTTTTTTTGGCAAACAATGCCTTCAGCTGAACATTGAGCAACTCGTGCTCAACTCAAGTGACCCAGTATTCAACTCAGTTTCGACATTCAAAATTGATCTTTTTTTTCTGTCGAATTCATTTCAACTGGAATACACCAAAAAGAATGCTTCTAAAGACATGGTGAAATTGACCAAAATCAGAAGTCCCTTATTCAGAAAGATCTTAAATTATACGAAAAATAAATAACTAAACTTTATGTTCTTCCTGGGAATACAGACAGATTCATGTCCTTGAAGTCTATCCCTCACAACCCACAAAAATTACCCAAACTTAAAAAGAATCAATATGAAGATTTTAAAAAAGAAAAAAGACTTTGCAAAATCAATCATCAATGTATCAGGTCCCTGCCCTTTTTATCTACACACATTCACTGATAAATATCGAATTAACGATTTGAATTGTTGGTTCGTTCGTTCTTCTTCTTCTGTAACGTGTTTCCGTATCTTCTTCAGTCACAGTCCAACCCACAAACCTCCAACACGATCCCACCTCTGTCCAAGAACGGGTTAACACGAACCCATAAAAGAGAGAAGATCGAAGCGAGCAAGATCGACCACACGATGATGATAGTCGGAACGTTGCTCTGCCTTCCCATCATACCTTTGAGGAAAGGGTAAAGATGCAGAATCACCCATATTGCAAAAAACAATCTCCCGAAAAGCGGGCCCCATGACTCGTATCCGTTGCTGATTGCATCTGAGATGCCGACAATCACACCGATGATGTTGATGATCAAGAGGGTTAACGGAGGGATCAATAGGGTGGTCCATTTGAAGAGGTAGAGCTCGGCAAAATCGCCCTCGTCTCCTCCCTTCGAGGTAACGGTGAAGGCAGTATTGACTCCGGCCAACACCTTGAGAAGACCTTGGAAAAGCGCGAAAAGATGAGACGAGACCCCACCTATAACCCAAAATTGCTCGTTCCTCCATAAGTCGTCTATGCCGACACCTCCCCATTGAATTTCGAGGATACTCGTTACGGCAATAGACAAAAACATGAGCATGAAGAGAATGCTAGCATAATTGCTTATCTGCAAATCATATTACCACAATCCATCACCATTCTTTTCATCAACTACATAAAAAATGTCCTGAGGGGCCATTTACAAACGCTTACCCAGTAAGCATGGGTAAGCGCTTACCGGGTCACTTCCCTTACCGGATAAACATGGGAAGGAACGAAACTCTTACAAGACAATATTTGAGAAAATATATTATAAACACTAAGTGTCCTATAAAAAAGCTAATAAGACAATAGTTTATAAAACTTGTTAAGTCGCCCGAAATCATTATATAAGCTTATTGCAACACTTTTACAAAGGGCGCATAAATGTTTGGTCCTATAAACTTAAAGTCTCACTATACAGTCCATTAGAACGTTTTTGACGTTTTAGCATGTTATTAACCCGATTTTGTTGTAGTGATAAGTTGAGTTTTTGTTACCTCAGGAACGATGAACTTTCCAGTGAGGAGACAGACGGCCGGAAGTGTACAATACGCCACCAATGGAACAGACGTCAACGGATAAACAACGGAATTTATATATGAAAACCGTTCCAATGGCTTCAAACCGCACCCATAACCGTACCATATCGGACAATGTCGGCTTAACAAGATTTCAACAGACCCCAAAGCCCACCTAAGAACTTGGTGAAGACGATCCGAAAGATTAATAGGAGCCGAACCCTTGAATGCTGGCCTCTTCGGAATGCAATACACCGATCGCCAACCATGGCAATGCATCTTGAAACCGGTCAAGATATCCTCTGTTACCGAACCGTAAATCCATCCAACCTGTTTTGCAATAGAAATTAGGCATATACCTTAAAGCACCTAAACCAATATCAAAATGATTGGAACCGATGATGTCTGGGGAGCAAACTCAGGATATTACCGGTTGAGTCGATGTCTATTGTAAAGGATGGATGAACTAAAAGAACGGATTTTAATATCTTAATTTATTCTAGTTTTCACATACCTCTTTTCCCCATTCGGTTTTATCTTCATAACCACAACTTATCACATGGATGGCTTCTTTCAAGAGTGATGCGGAGGTTGCTCCCGGAGGAACACCACCATCTTCCAAAAGTGTTGAAGCTATAAACACCGGGGACTGACCAAATTTCTTCTCAAACTTTATTTGAGGCATGAGCGATGATTTTTCGTTATCTATTCCTGCAAAATATCCATTTCAGGGTCATTCCAAGATACAAATATTCAAAACCCGCTCACATAAAACCAAACGAGCCCAGTATATCCCACCCTGAGGAGAGGTGAGGTGAGGTCTGGGGGTGACCTCTACCCTCAAAGAGTAAAGCAATTGTTTCCGTAATTCATGCGGAACACATTACTTACCTTCAATTCCTTCTTCGATATTTTCTAGTGCATGTATTTGTGTGGAAGTTTCTTTCGCCTTCTTACTCTTCTTCGACTTCTCCTTTGACTTCCCTTTGCTTTTCTTCTTTCTTGAATTGCAAAAACAACAAAACCATTTAGGCAAGCAGTTGCACGTTTTGCCTGGAGGTTTCTTCTTCGTTGGGGCATCATATCCATACAATGCTTGTCTCCTAAACACACAACCCGTTCCAACGTATATCGGCCCTTGGATTCCATCAAGCCCTTTCATATTAATCTGTAAACATAAAGCGGAAATTAAGATGTATCATGATGACTAGAAGTGTACCTATGCAATGCAGCTGCAGAATGTAAAATTGAACTGTTCAAATTTATTTTTCATGATTTTTTTGTTTTTTTAGATAACTTATGAGATAGAGGTTTCCAAAAATTTCGTATTTTGTTGTTTATTTGGTTCGGAGGTTTCCAAAAACTATGTTCTTAATATTTAAAGAAGGATAAAATAGAAATATTTTAGAAGTTGAAAGATTTTGTGTCATTAATAATTTATATGTGAAAAATTAAGAGTTTTTAAGAACAAAAACCTAAATGCTGTATAATATAATATAGATATAGATTAGATCATGACTAGATAGAGTGGAAGAGGTGCATACATCGAAGAACACAACATTGCGATTTGAGTATCTATCATGTCGATCGATCCCATCAAATCTTTGAGGAAATTGAACATAGCAAATCTTCTTTCCAGATGTTGGATCCATCATGAAGCACATAGATTCTCGCAGTGCTTTACTATTGTTTATATAGTGATCACAATCGACGTTGAGCATATAAGGTGCGTTTGAGATGACAGCCGACACTCGGATCTTCAGAAAAAAACCAAAAAGTTAGAAACGGATCATAAAAATCGTACTTAAAACACACAA
Organism: Arctium minus; assembly: GCA_954870635.1. NCBI lineage: Eukaryota > Viridiplantae > Streptophyta > Magnoliopsida > Asterales > Asteraceae > Arctium > Arctium minus. The sequence goes on along the minus strand of OX941093.1, from coordinate 9,348,547 downwards.
ACTACGAAAATCAATATACTTTCATACCAGGGCATTCATGGCACCAGCTTTCTTGTGGTGATCGAATCCAGGCCTCTTTTCACGAGAAACGTAAACAAGCTTTGGTAACTCGTTTCCCTCCATGTCATGAACACCATTGTTCCCTAGGAAAACCTATTTTCATCAGAGAGAAAAAAAAGGTGTTCTTATTAGTATTTATAATCAAATCATTCCCGAGTACCAAAAAGCGACAAATTTTGCACACCTGGATCATTCCAGGATGATCCCTAACATCGTTTCCTGGCCATGGAGTACCATCCTGCATTGTCCATCCCTCTTCCGGAACCTTCTGTGCCATCGTCACCAGCCCATTGATCCGTATCTTAAACTCTTCGTATTCCCTCTGCGTTTCAGATAGTTTATAACAACTATATATATCAATAACCAAAGAAAGAAAACGAGTCCAAATTCATTCTTCATAAAAGATATGATAAACTTTTTTGATCTGATGTTTGACAACAGAATTTGGACAAAATACCTCGAGGGCGTTGGTTTTCTTCAAAATCACTAATTTCTACATTTTTGCAAGAGAATGATGGTTTGTTTGCAACAGAAATCTAAGTACGAAGAATGAAAAGTGAATCATTCCAAAATCAATAGGTTTGACCTCGAAAGTCAAATAGTGATGTTACCTTCATAGCACGGCGTTCACGGACAAATGAGGGATGTACTTTGTCTTTAAGATAGTCAACCTTCTCGGCAAAATACCACTCGGGAGCACGCGGCTCTATATTAAACTTCTTGCAAAATGGTACCCATTTTCTTGCAAACTCAGACGTTTCCGAGAGAGCTTCGAATGTAAGCATGGCGGCACCATCGTCAGATACATAGCAGGCAACCTTATCAACGGGATAATCCACGGCAAGGATGGATAACACCGTGTTAGCGGTAATGAGTGGAGGTTCTTTTAACGGATCCACCGTACTCACATAGACGTCTATAGGAGCCAACTCAGAAGGCTTCCCCTCTTTTTCGTACCTGATACAAAGCTTCTTTAAATTAATCTGGAGAAAGAAAATACAACTGCTCTACTCTTTGGGATAGAGGTCAGGTTTGCGTATATCATGCCCCCCATACCACACCTCTAGCTGGGGTGTACCGGGCTCGTTTGGTTTGATTAAAGAAGACAGAGTAGGTGGGGTGGGAAACCACGTACCTTAGAGACAATCGATCTAGGTAAGTTTCACGCTCGATTGGGAACCATTTTGGAAATTGGTCAAAAATCCATGACACCGCAAACCATATCTCACAAATGATTGATGTGAGCCATAAGGCGTAGGCATCCTTAACAGGGTGCAAGATTCTATAATGAAAGAAGAGACCAAGAATCACCATACGCAACAATATGACCATTCGGTATGGATTTATCTTGCTTGAAGAAATTGGTAACTTCCTCGAGAGTGGTTGCCTCCCTTCGTCCATCCTATAAACATGTAATGAATAATAAATTTCTACACTCTGAAGACAAAAACAGAGTATTTAACAAACATCTATATATATACACACACATATATATATCTAACCAAATTGACACAGTAAATCCCACTTCAAAGTAGGGTGGGGGTGTGAGATGGGGGGGAGTGTCATGACCTCTACCCCCAAAAGCTTGTGCACAAGTGCGAGCAAAAGGTAGAAGGAATAAGGACTAACATATACACATACACACATATACATATACAAAAATACATACATTGTATGTGTTAGTATATGTCTATAACAAGTAAGACAAGACCAACTACACATTATTGCACCTACATTATGTTAAGAGAACTTTTTAATACGATTAATTACCATTTATGATTACAACGGTCACAATAGGTGTTAATCATGTTCATTAATATACAGAGTTCTCTAACAACCATCAGTTAATTTGTGATGATGACGATTCTTTAGATTGAAATTTTGCCAAGAAAGGAAAATTTGCAAAAGGGGTACTCCAATAATTTGATTAACATCATTAGATTATGAAGATGAGATCAAGTACCTTGCTCTACATGAAAGTTGTTGTGTCGTTTATGTTAAAAGATTTGATTTTTAAAACCAATCTAGTGTTACAAAAACTAACAAAGATATCGAAAGGATGCACGTACTTTGGCATATCAGGATCATCAACATCTCCATCATTATGTCCACTGCCACCACCATCACCTTGGTGCTTAACCATTTGGAGTTTATCATTTTGTCTCTTCCTCCATTCCTCCATTCTATCTTTCCACGCAACTGTTCCATAACCATAAACCGCCAGATCTTTCTTAGGATCCATAGGTCGAGGTGGCACTGCAACATAACCATAAAAATTATGGCAACAATTCATTGAGATACTTACACTAGATCAGAAACCAAATACTTACAAGAAACCGATGAAGCAGTATCAGAAAACGGCATAGGATGGATTCGCTTTGCCCGATTCATAAATGGTGGGATGATTAGAGCATGTTTGTCAGCCGATATTCCATCATCCTTCAATCAACAAAAAACCATCACATTAATCACAAATCTTGATTTTGACCTGATATAAAGAAATAGAATCATAAATCTTGATGTTACTACTACCTCTTGGCCATAAGTAAGAAGAGGGATCTCTGGATTTAGAGCGGCTGCATCCACCTCAGAAGGGGTGGCAAATCCAGATGCATTAGATGTACCACGGCCGATATTAAGGCGCGAAGAGAGAACAGCCTCAGCAACACTATGAGGGTCTCTCCTCGGATAGTTTGCAAGATCAAATTCATTGTCCAAATCATCAAATTCCTCCTCATCTTCATCTCCGTCGACTCTTGGACTCCCTAACCATGGATTTGAATGTAACTTTTACTAAAAAAATAAACTAGAAAAGATCGATAATAGAATTGAGATTATCGTTACCTTTAATCCGTTTGTATCTGGTTTTGCATTGAGGGCAAGATTGGTTTCCCTCTCTTCTTTCATATTCATAGCAAGGTCTGCAAATCGGGAAAGCACATTCATTGCAAGCAACAAATGGCTCGCCATCAACTGTTATTTCAATCTCATCTCCACAAATCTGGCAAATCTGACCACTCAATTCTTTCACAGAAGTCACCTGTTAAAAGAAACCAAAGTTCATTTCAGATCAAGAAACCAAACACCCATCAATGGATTTTCGTCTAAAGTCAACTGAGGCATTCAGATAGCAAAATTATTCAAGATTCGAAGCGATGGGATCTTCATTTACCTATCTAATCTAATACATAAATAAATAAAGGAATGTCTATTTCTTTACAAGTTAACGCAGGTAGCAAACTTTGGCTCAGGAACACCTAGCGTGCAAGTTTAAGTGATAATCTTTGAAATCCAGATGAATCGTGTGACAGAAAACCCAAATCTAACACATGAACAGTGTTTCTTATCCAAAAAGGCAAACCCACCGACACAAATAAATACAGAAAATATGCTTCAAATTAGAAAATTGACCACAAAAACTGAAAATTAAGCACTCCAAATGCACAAATTTAGTTCAACAACTGGGGATTTTGCAACATTTAAGTCATAAATGGAAATAAGAGTTTCAGATAATGAAAGATTCAGATTGGGAATTCTAACATACTCTTCCAACTTCATCCGCATTGATTAGGACGAATTCATTCCTATTGTGTGAACCCGCAACAAGCCGTCCTTTGGTATCCATTGATTCACCAAAAAGAACCACAAACTTAGCACATAAACACCGAAAAGAAACAGACTTAGAAATCCGAGGCAAAAGCACTTCACGCCGCAAATCTCTTGAACGAAACCATGAAGAAAGTAGAGAGCTTTCCTCTCTTTCCAACTCTCTCGCTCTCTCTCTCTCTCTAAACTTCTATCTCTATTATGTAGAGCTCACTTTCTTAAAACACCCATCACAGACATAACCAAACCCACATTATAATAAGACTGAAAATGAAATGTAAACAGCAAATACGTGTATAATTTCGCAATAGAATATCCGAAAAAGATAAAAATCAAAGATATAATAATAAAATAATCAAGTGGTAGTTTTGATTGATTCCTTTCTTGATAGAGAGATAAAAAGCCAGTTGGGGGATTTGTTGAGCTGTAAGTGTTTTGGGTTTGTGGATCGGAGAAAAGGGTTTAGGGGTAGAAGAAGAAGAGATCCACAAAGATAACTTGTGTTAATTTTTTTTTAGAGAGAGAAAGTTGGAGAGAGAGAGAGGCGTTGAAAGTTCAACGCGTAACACAGAAGGGACACAGACACAGATCGGTTTGATGGATCTCTGTGAGGTTTTTTTTTAGTGAGAGAAAGTAGAGTATGAGTTGTAATTTGGAGGAAGTGGGGCCCGTCGAGGAGGAGGTGGTGGGGATGTGGGCCCCACCATGTACGGTGGTTCTTGGAGGGTTTCGGAGGGGTACAATTGTAAATTCTCAATTCGTCGGCTTGATATAAACCCTATCTGTCGGTGGGGTGTGTAAAAAAGGTTTTTATCTCTCTCTTTCTCAAGTTCTTGAATCTTCAAGTGCCGGCCGGTGGTTGTCCGGTGGCGCTGGGATTTCACTTTTTTCCACCATCTCACGGCTAGATCGTGGTAGAAGGTGTCAAATGAGAGAGAAAGGTCCTATACACTCTACACACACTAAAACACACACGAATAGACATATAGAAATATATGTACGTATAGGTAGACAGTAACATCATACATAAGAGTTAAAGCTTAAGACACAATTGGGTCACGTGCACCTCACGTGTTTCAATAAAATAAATTTTAACCCTACCATTATAATAACAATATTCTTCCTTAAAAATATATCAAATTTTAACATACTAAAAAAAATCCAATAAACATTTGGGAATTTAATTAAAATGCCCTATTTTCAAATTTTAGTTATCAAAATGCCTAAAAACTCTCCAATCTTGCCGATATAATTCATAACCCCGCGATATAGGGCCGCGATCGCGAGGTTGATAAGAGTTTTTAAAATTTGGGGTAGGACAGCGAAATAACCTCGCGATCGAAGGGTAAGCAACAAACAAATCCATATCCGACTTATTTTCCTGGTCAATAACATCAAGAAACACAGGATCAACAATCATGTGACTATCCACATGCACCTTAAACCTATGCCCCCACCACCCCAGCCTCGCCACACCTTCGATATACATCGTCGCATCCAACACCATCTCCCGTTTTCTGACATCCGCCACCACCTGCACCACGTGCAGCGCCAGCTCCTTGCTGCTCAGCCGCGCCGGAAGGTGAAGCACCTGGCACGACCGCGGCGGCTGGGATCTAGCCGAAACCTGGGCGGATCCGAGCAAAGATCCGACGTAAAAAAATGGACATATGGGTGGAGGAGTAGTGGATGGGGACGTCGTTAGGGTTGGTGACGTAGACGGTGAGGATGACTTCGGCATCGATTAAAGGGATGTTGAGTTTGAAGGAAGTGATGTTGATTGAGATTAGGTGGAAAGTTGGGTCTTTGGGTTTAGCTGATAATAGGCCTTGGTAGTGGTCGAAGATTTTTGTGGTTTTAGGATAGGGTTTGATGGGTTTGGTGGAGTTTGTGAATTTCTAAATTAAAACATAGAGCGATCATTTCGTGGGGTTATTTCGATCGCGGGGTTATTTCGCGGACCTACCCCCGAATTTCAAAAACTCGTACCAACCCCGCGATCGCAGCCCTATATTGCGGGGTTATGGGGTATTTCCGCAAGATTGGTGAGTTTTTGGGCATTTTGGTAACCGAATTTTGAAAATGGGACATTTTAATTAAATTCCCTTTCTTTTTATTTTAAATAATTAAGTCGTTAAACTATTTTTTAAATAAAAAATTATTAAATTTTCTTATTTTGAATGATTAACTTTATTAACTTTTTTTAAAATAAATAAATCATTACACTTTTAAAAATTGGTTACCTACATTTTTTTAACCAAAAAAAAACTATTTGTAACCAGTTAGAAAGACTTTAAAGTAAAAAAAGAAAAGCATAAATAAGTTTTACCGTTCCAAACTCTACGTCATTCAAACCCCACACACACCTTGCCATAGATCACCCTTTTTTATATGTTTTTTTCTTTATCTTTCGATACTCCATATTTTGCGACAATTTAACAGCACACATATATATACTACTTAATTAAAGTTATAATTCAGTTAAGTAGTTGTTTTGAAAGCATGATTTCTCTCCCGACTCTCTCCACCTTCAACCTTCATGTTCACCACGCCCCTGAAATCTCTCCATAACTTCCCACGAACTTCAAAACCCCCAAATTATTTTTCAATTTCAAAACCCATCACTTGAATTTCCATCCACTGCTTCGACCCTCTCTCTCGTCCCCCAATTCCTCTCTACCCTATCAATCTCCTCAAATCAACGAAAACCATTCGTAATCGGAGAAGAATTATAAAAAGACGACGACGATTATGAAGATGAAGAAGAAATTGAACCCGAATCGCTGGAAGCTGGGAGGCTTTACATCGGAAACTTGTCATACGCTATTATTTCCCGAATCTATCTGTTGTTCGATTTTTCTGTTCTTCGATTTCAGGTCCATCTTCTAAAATGTTCGATTTTCAGTTTCGTTTTCATCTTTCTGGTTCGATTTCATCCTTCGTTTTCGATCTTCTAGTTCGTTTTCATCCTCGATTTCAGGTTAGATTTCTCCTCAGTTATCAATTTCTCATCAGTGATTATATAAATTAGATTTCGATTTCATCCCCGATTTCGACCAGATTACATAAAGGTTGTTATTTTGCTGCCTTTCTCTTATATGATTGAAACTACAAACTTGACTTATTTGATGCCATACGATCATGGTTTTTTGTACTAAAGAAACAATACAAAAAGATGGTCGTTATTCTTCACCCTAATAAGAACAAACTGAAGGGCGCTGGTGAGGCCTTTAAGCTCGTTTCTTTAATCTTTGTGTTAAAAGGATGCTAATCTGACTGGTGAACCAATTTGGAGTCATGGAATAGACTGTGATGTCGAAGAGCATGGATGGAAGAGCCGAGAAATAGTGTCGTGAGCGATGGTGTTAACCATTTGTGCTCTGATATCAAGGTTTTGTTTATGTCATTCATTTCAGTTCTTCATTCTTCTATAACCTGCTTTCATTTAGTGGAAGATTTTTAACGGACTACTCAAAAGCTGAAACCTCAAAATATCATTATTTTTAGGTAAGACACTTGCGGGTTTTGGGAACTTGTTGGGTTCAGTTTTATAACGTCTTTCGTGTTGTTGGTTGCAAGGATGGAGTTAGCGAATCGCAGTTTAGCCAAGTGCTAAATATCGAGCTGGAGCAGATTATGGAGGTTTGATTGATGTTTCTTTTTTTAATAGAAGTTGTAATTAAAATCATTTGGACTTATATATCGTTCGATTTAAGCATGCAAGTTTTTGGATGATGATTGGAACCCGAAGTTTATGGTGATTGTGGCTCAAAAGACTCATCACACCAAGTTTTTCCAAACTAATTCTGAAGCCAACGTTCCACCAGGTTTTGATTCTGATTCTTGAAGATTTATAATTTGTTAGGAGGAAAATGAATGTAAATCTGATGGTTTTCTTGCGTTTCAGGAACAATCATCGACAATAAAGTGTGTCATCCAAAGAACAATTATTTCTATTTGTGTGCACAGAATGGACCGATCATTATTTTTTTGAAAGTTTCCTTACATATTTGTGATTGCGAGTAGTAGCTAACTCGATGTTTTTGTTGGTTTTTAGGGTACCACTCGGCCTACCCATTATCATGTCCTTTTGGATCAGATTGGGTTTTCCACCAATGAATTGAAGGAGCTCGTTCATTTGCTATCTTATGTGTAAGTTGTGAAGTTGTAAAGTCCATGTTGTTTATAACAAATAGTTGTTGGTTTTTGATAAGTGATTGATTTGGGGATTATGCATTTGCAGGTACCAAAGGATCACAACTGCCATATCTGTTGGTAATATAGTGTTACACCCGCAAATTTCGGAATGTCTTTGACGTTTTCTTTTTGACATATTTTATGTTAATATTTGGGTGGAAGGAGATAGTTGTATTGTGGGGTTTTGGATAGAAGTCACCTTGGGTCACAAGTCAAATTTCGGGCTTCGATACGCTCTGGGCGACTGTGACAGAGGTCACTTTCGCCGGGCACTATCGTGGAAATTATACCACGAGTAACGGAGTCAGGGCGAGTATGCCCGCGATTGTGACAGAGGTCACTCTCGCGAGCATTTTCGCCAAAATTGTACCAAAAGCGGAGGTGACCCCGCGACTATGACAGCGATTGTGACATTTTATCACTTTCGTCGGGCACTATCTATAACACCCCGAACTTTTGTTGTATTAATTCTATCGTTTAGACGCCTAGTCTTCCGTATTTTTAAATCTTAGTTATCGTGCGGTTACCCTATTCGTGGGTATCGCGTGTTCCTAGCCAGGTGCGTGTGTCAAGTCTTGAATTTGGAAAAGTGGGATAGTGGGTCACGCGACTTACCTCGCGACTTGAAGGTCGCGGCACTAGCCGCGTAGCCCACTGCTTGTCTACCTTTACAGGGACACGGGCGACTTATGCCGCGACTTGAGGTCGCGGCATAACCAGCGAGAGCCCCCTGAACACCCCAAATACGGGTTTCTTCCCCTTTTTCTCATTTATTGCAATTGTGGAGCTAGGGAGGTGCGATTTGGGCGATTTTGGAACCCTAGGTGAGTTTACTCTCATCTCTCTTCATTTATTTCTAGTATTTGGAAGTCTAAGGTTCATTAATGCTCAATCTAGGTTATCAAGTGTTGGTGTGGAGCTTTCAAGTTCTCAAGCTCAAGTTCTCCTCATCTAGAAATTAGCTAGGGTTTAGAATAAACCCATTGTGAGTTCATACTTCCTTTTTATTTAAACTTTATACACATCAAAATGCATTTTAACTTCTAAATATCTCCTTGGCTACATTTCCATTGTTGATGAGATTTTGACCTAACTTGGTGTTTTGGGAGGTTTTAGGGTTTCTTACCATTTTGTAAAATATAGATACATCCCATGTCTTGGAACTACAAATATGATTGTTGTCACATTTGGATGAGTAAATGTCCAACTTATGGTTTTTTTAGCCAAGTTTATGTTTTAAACATATTATGGGTACTTTGGTCGAAAGTAGTATTTCGGAAAACGGAAACAAATAGTTTAAAATGAAGTAGTACATGTTTACATTAAGATGGTTCTACATATATTTGGAAATGAGAAAATAGTTTTATGCTTCATGTTTGAGCTTTGTATTTTCTTATCAGCAGTTAACCATAAAAATGTGATTTGGGAACTAAGTGGTACTATGAACTATATGTTTGATTATAGTTGGTCACAAATGTTATTGTGATAAGTCTAGACTATTACTAGTGGATCCATAGGTATTGAGTTGACTTATTATTTGGGGGTAACTCTCGTATGTAGCTAGTTAAGACATTGGACCCTAGAGGGCAACTTGATACGATTATGTGGGACCGGTTACTAGCCGTGGGTCGTAAATGTAAATCCTAGTGAATGAGCATGACTAGGTATCATTGGGTGCACTCCCCCACATCTTAGTACGAGTCGGTGTTTTCGTGGCCTTGATCCTAGTATGGTGAGCTCAAAACTTGGAAAGTGGCTTACTTTGTGTTTCGCCACAATCCTTGGAATTCGGTTTCTTCCCGTCGTCGCAAGATGAAGTCTGGGCCGGAAGGTCACTATGTGCTTATCAAACCATTTACGAAAACAGTTTATTTATGTTGCAATAAATCCTTCTTACTACCTTTCATATAAACTGTATGTTCTCACTAGGCTTTAAGCCTAACACTTTTTCTCAATTGATGTGTATAACGGGTTCCCTTAGCAGTGGGTCGTCAAGGGGTTGAGAGAAGAGCGTGGTCTCTTGAGGGCATTTTTGGATGATAGTTATTTTTGGAAGTTTTAGCATTTAAAACAATTATTCCATTTTGGTATTGGGTTGACAACCTATGTAATCTAGCTAGTTGTGGTTTAGATTAGTTTATTGTCGTTTCCCCATACTTCCTTACATGTTTTTGTAAATGCTTACGCTTTTACCCTTTATGGGTGGTTTGCCCTATTTATAAACGTTGTGTTGCCGAATTTACAATTTTGAAAATTACCCCAATTTTTAGGGTGTTACAAGTTAGTATCAGAGCTCTAATTTAAGTGAACTAGGCATGAATGTAAGATGTCTAGACTTAGACTGAGTATGTTAGGAAATGATTTGTGAGTTGGTAGAACTTCTAAGATGGGTTAGTCTTAGAGTCGACGGAAGTTATGTTCATCAAACGTTGTAATGATGGTAACAAGAACTCTTATGTGTTATATGTTCATAATCTCACTTAGCTAATGTTATTATGAGAATATTTTACATGAGTGTATTTGGTTTGCTAATGTTATGACAATTGGTAGACGTAGTAGTACGTTTTCTTCGTGTTTAATTCTGTTAATCTTTTCTTACTCTTTCTCGTGCTTGTGTGGCAGCCATTATTCTAGTATGGTGAACACTCGAAGTCGACCGTTAGCCGATGGGAATATACGTGAAGATAGCTCGCCTGAGCAGAATCCAGTAGTTCGGGCAGCGATCGTCGTTCCTCCGGGTATGCCACCTATATTCACGGGAGAGGTGGAGCAAGTGCCAAGAGTGGAGTTGGCATCCACAAACCCGGTCGTTCAGGAGGCAAACCCTCACGCTGACATGATGGCCAGCATTATGCAGATGGTGTCATCAGCTATGGAGAAGCAGTAAGAAGCGTTTCTAAAGTTGTTGGAAGATTGTGATGTGAGCCTCAAAAGAAATGAGGCGTTTGTAGAGAACGTCGTGGTTGGTTCTGGTGGTACTGGTTAAGGGATCAGAAAGGAAGATCACAGAATTGTGGGTGCTCAGAAAAGTGGGAGGAACTGCTCCTACAAGTCCTTTCTGGGTTGCGGACCACCAGAATTCTCCGGTTCTGACGACCCAATTGTGTGTGTAAAGTGGGTTCAGGCTGTCGAGCAGGCTTTTGGCTCATCTGAATGTGGGGACGACCAGAGAGTGAGGTTTGGTACCCAACTGCTTAGAGATGTGACACTCACTTGGTGGAACGTCACTCAGTCCACTCTCTCTCCTACCATTCTGGTTCAGTTGTCTTGGGCCGAGTTTAAGAAGAAGATCTTAGAAGAGTTCTGCAGCGAAAGATCTATAGACCATATCGAAGCGGAGTTTCGGTCTCTAGTGAAAGGTAACTTGACGGTGCGGGATTACACTCGTCAGTTTATGGAGAAGCTAGGGTTGGTGGGGCACGTGGCCCCAACGGAGAAAGAAAAGATAAAGGCTTATCTCAATGGCCTACCGGTGGACATGATGTCAATGGTCCGCAACTCCAAAGCTTCCAATCTTTGCGAGACGATTGAGGAAGCTCAATTCACGGAGGAAGTCTATGCAAGAGGCAAGCCAGAGAAAGTGGCGGCGGTAGTAGAGAAGAGGAGGTGGGAAGGCAATTCCGGACCTCCTAAGAGGAATCGACCTTTCGTTGGGAACCGAAATTTCAACAACCGTCAAGAGGCACGGTGGTGCCAGAGATGCCGAAGTAAGCATTCGCGGACGTGGTATCGGGTACGTTTCTTCTAAACTCCGTACCTGCTCGTGTGCTATTTGATTCAGGTGCCAGTTTCTCTTTCATATCTGATTCGTTTCGCGAAAGGTTTGTCATGCCCACTATTAGTCTAGAGAATGCTTTAGTAGTCGAAATAGCTAATGGTAGCCAAGTGTTGATCTGTGATGTCTTGAAAAATTGTACCCTTGGTATTGAAGGGAAGAAGTTCTCAATCAATTTGATGCCAATGGTTATTGGTGGCTTCGATGTTGTAGTTGGTATGTATGGGTTGGCGGACAATCATGCCGAAATCCTATGCTCCAAGAAACAAATTCGACTCCCTATATCGGATGGTGACATGGTAGTAGTTTATGGTGAAAGAAGGAAAGGTGACATGGCGGTTATCACCATGGCTAAAGCGCGAAGGTGTTTGGTGAAAGGATGTTTATCCTTTCTAGCTTATGTGATAGACACGAAGCTCGAGAAGAAGAAGCTCGAGGGAGTGAAGGTGGTGCGCGAATTTCCCAATATCTTTCCGGACGATTTGCCCGGTTTGCCACCCGATCATCAAGTGGAGTTCCGGATTGATCTCATACCGGAGGCGGCTCCAATTGCGCGAGCTCCTTACCGGTTAGCGCCATCGGAGATGCAAGAAATGATGGCTCAACTCCAAGAACTCCTAGAGAAGGGATTTATAAGACTGAGCTCGTCGCCTTGGGGAGCTCCGGTCTTATTCGTCAAGAAGAAGTATGGCACAATGAGAATGTGCATCGATTATCGCGAACTGAATAAGGCTATGGTGAAGAATAAGTATCCACTCCCGAGGATCGACGACTTATTCGACCAACTCCAAGGATCAGGTTGTTTCTCGAAGATCAATTTGCACTCAGGATATCACCAAGTGAAGGTGAGAGAGGAAGATGTTCCGAAGACGGCTTTTAGAACGCGTTACGGCCACTACGAATTCCTAGTGATGCCTTTTGGTCTAACTAACGCACCGGCGGTGTTTATGGATTTGATGAATAGAGTGTGCCGACCATTCCTCGACAAGTCGGTCATTATATTCATTGATGACATACTCGTGTATTCCAAGAGCGAGTCAGAACACGAGCAACACCTACGCGAAGTTCTAGAAGTGTTGAGAAAAGAGAGGTTGTATGCCAAATTTTCCAATTGCGACTTTTGGCTTGATGAGGTTCAATTCTTGGGTCACGTTGTCACTCGAGACGGAGTGAAAGTAGATCCCTCAAAGATTGAAGCAATGATGAATTGGGAACCTCCCAAGAGTCCATCCGAAATCCGAAGTTTCTTGGGTTTGGCGAGTTATTACCGGAGATTCATTCAAGACTTCTCCAAGATCGCTTCTTCCTTGATGGCTTTGACTAGGAAGAATGTGAAGTTTTTCTGGACCGAAACACAAGAGAAGGCGTTCCGGACCTTACAAAAGAAGTTGTGTGAAGCTCCGATATTGTCGCTACCCGAAGGGTCGGAAGATTCGTGGTTTATAGCGACGCTTCGAAAATGGGATTGGGATGTGTGTTAGTGCAAAGAGGCAAAGTAATCGCTTATGCATCGAGGCAACTCAAGATTCACGAAAAGAATTACCCTACCCATGACCTGGAGTTGGCGGCGGTGGTGTTCGCTTTGAAGCTTTGGCGACACTACCTCTATGGCACGAAATGTACTCTCTACACGGATCATAAAAGTTTGAAGTACGTTTTTGATCCAAAGGAGTTGAACATGAGGCAAAGGCGGTGGCTCGAGTTACTCAAAGACTACGATTGTGAGTTGTTTTACCATCCTGGTAAGGCCAATATAGTGGCCGATGCTTTGAGTCGGAAGGACTATAGCTGGAGCATTCGGGCTACTCTCACAAGAATCGAGCTCGTGTCGAGCCTCATAGAGAAAATTAAAGCATCTCAGGTGGAAGCTTTGTTGGAAGAAAATCTCAAGGAAGAAGTCGTGACTAAACAACGTTTGCTCTTAACGGAAGATAGCCGTGGAGTTAAATTGTTCAACGGTCGTGTGTGGGTGCCCAAGGTTGGGGGCAATCGGGAACTTCTTCTTGAGGATGCTCACAAATCCAAGTATTTCATTCACCCGGGAAGTACGAAGATGTACCGGGATTTGAAGCTACATTATTGGTGGCCAGTAATGAAGCTTGATGTGGCACGGTACGTGGAGCGTTGTGTGACGTGCCTACAGGTGAAGGCCGAGAATCAACGGTCGTACGGAAGTCTTTAGTCCTTTGAGATCCCCGAGTGGAAATGGGAACACATTACCATGGATTTCGTGATTAAGTTGCCCAAGACTCTTCGAGGTCACGATACCATATGGGTAATAGTTGACCGGTTGACCAAGAGCGCACATTTCTTGGCTATGCGTGAGACACTACCGATGGATAAACTAGCAAAGCTTTACATCGATGAGGTGGTTTCAAAGCATGGGGTGCCCTTGTCTATTGTTTCAGATCGTGACAGTCGGTTCACTTCAAACTTCTGGGATGGCCTACAGAAAGAACTTGGTACGCGCGTGAAGTTGAGTACGACCTACCATCCTCAAACCGACGGTCAAAGCGAGAGAACGATCCAAACACTTGAAGACATGCTAAGGTCTTGCGTTATCGACTTCGGGGGTAGTTGGGACTCACACCTACCTTTAGTGGAGTTTGCTTACAATAATAGCTACCACTCGAGTATCGGAATGGCTCCGTTTGAGGCCTTATACGGGAGGAAGTGCAAAACTCCCGTATGTTGGCTTAAAGCGGGAGAGAAGAAATTCGCCGGACCTGAAATCGTTCAAGAGACGGCCGATAAGGTCAAAGGCATTCGAGAGAGATTGAAAGCAACCCAAGACCGGTAAAAGAGCTATGCCGATAAGAAGAGGCGACCGATGGAATTCCAAGTGGGCGATCGTGTGATGCTGAAGGTATCGCCATGGAAGGGTCTAATCCGGTTCGGAAAACGCGGGAAGTTGAGTCCCCGTTTCCTCGGACCATTTAAAGTGCTTAAGCGTGTGGGCTTACAGGCATACCAGTTGGAACTTCCTCCAGAAATGAACGGGATCCACAACACATTCCACATATGTTACCTTCGGAAATGTTTGGCAGATGAGGAAAGTGTTATCCCTCTTTCTGAAATTAGAGTGGACGAGGGTAATCGATGTGTTGAAGAACCCGAGGCTATTTTGGAAAGTAAGTCAAATAAACTGCGCCACAAGGAAGTCACTATGGTCAAAGTGCAATGGAAGAATCATCGAGGTGCCAATGTGACGTGGGAAGCCGAGGAGGATATGAAGCGAAGATATCCTCATCTGTTCGAGTAGTTAGGATTTCGGAGACGAAATCATTCCCAAGTTGGGGAGGATTGTAACACCCCGAACTTTCGTTGTATTAATTCTATCGTTTAGACGCCTAGTCTTCCGTATTTTTAAATCTTAGTTATCGTGCGGTTACCCTATTCGTGGGTATCGCGTGTTCCTAGCCAGGTGCGTGTGTCAAGTCTTGAATTTGGAAAAGTGGGACAGTGGGTCACGCGACTTACCTTGCGACTTGAAGGTCGCGGCACTAGCCGCGTAGCCCACTGCTTGTCTACCTTTACAGGGACACGGGCGACTTATGCCGCGACTTGAGGCCGCGGCATAACCCGCGAGAGCCCCCTGAACACCCCAAATATGGGTTTCTTCCCCTTTTTCTCATTTATTGCAATTGTGGAGCTAGGGAGGTGCGATTTGGGCGATTTTGGAACCCTAGGTGAGTTTACTCTCATCTCTCTTCATTTATTTATAGTATTTAGAAGTCTAAGGTTCATTAATGCTCAATCTAGGTTATCAAGTGTTGGTGTGGAGCTTTCAAGTTCTCAAGCTCAAGTTCTCCTCATCTAGAAATTAGCTAGGTTTTAGAATAAACCTATTGTGAGTTCATACTTCCTTTTTATTTAAACTTTATACACATCAAAATGCATATTAACTTCTAAATATCTCCTTGGCTACATTTCCATTGTTGATGAGATTTTGACCTAACTTGGTGTTTTGGGAGGTTTTAGGGTTTCTTACCATTTTGTAAAATATAGATACATCCCATGTCTTGGAACTACAAATATGATTGTTGTCACATTTGGATGAGTAAATGTCCAACTTATGGTTTTTTTAGCCAAGTTTATGTTTTAAACATATTATGGGTACTTTGGTCGAAAGTAGTATTTCGGAAAACGGAAACAAATGGTTTAAAATGAAGTAGTACATGTTTACATTAAGATGGTTCTACATATATTTGGAAATGAGAAAATAGCTTTATGCTTCATGTTTGAGCTTTGTATTTTCTTAGCAACAGTTAACCATAAAAATGTGATTTGGGAACTAAGTGGTACTATGAACTATATGTTTGATTATAGTTGGTCACAAGTGTTATTGTGACAAGTCTAGACTATTACTAGTGGATCCATAGGTATTGAGTTGACTTATTATTTGGGGGTAACTCCCGTATGTAGCTAGTTGAGACATTGGACCCTAGAGGGAAACTTGGTACGGTTATGTGGGACCGGTTACTAGCCGTGGGTCGTAAATGTAAATCCTAGTGAATGAGCATGACTAGGGATCATTGGGTGCCCTCCCCCACATCTTAGTACGAGCCGGCGTGTCCGTGGCCCTGATCCTAATATGGTGAGCTCAAAACTTGGAAAGTGGTTTACTTTGTGTTTCGCCACAATCCTTGGAATTCGGGTTCTTCCCGTCATCGCAAGATGAAGTCTGGGCCGGAAGGTCACTATGTGCTTATCAAACCATTTACGAAAATAGTTTATTTATGTTGCAATAAATCCTTCTTACTACCTTTCATATAAACTGTATGTTCTCACTAGGCTTTAAGCCTAACACTTTTTCTCAATTGATGTGTATAACGGGTTCCCTTAGCAGCGGGTCGTCAAGGGGTTGAGAGAAGAGCGTGGTCTCTTGAGGGCATTTTTGGATGATAGTTATTTTTGGAAGCTTTAGCATTTAAAACAATTATTCAATTTTGGTATTGGGTTGACAACCTATGTAATCTAGCTAGTTGTGGTTTAGATTAGTTTGTTGTTGTTTCCCCATACTTCCTTACAGGTTTTTGTAAATGCTTACGCTTTTACCCTTTATGGGTGGTTTGCCCTATTTATAAACGTTGTGTTGCCGAATTTACAATTTTGAAAATTACCCCAATTTTTAGGGTGTTACACTATCGCGGTCGGGCCTAGACCCCTTAAATGCAGCAGATCCGATTCTTTATGTCATTTTTCAACCTAGAGCTTTTGAGGAGGCAATTTTCCGGATGCAAAAAGGTAGGTTTTCTCCATCTTCATTCAATTCTTCTAAAAGGAATCATTAAGAACATTTATGTGGTTGGTTTAGGTGGTTGGTATTGATTAAGAGATCCCAAGTAGGTAGAGATTCAAGTTCATCCTCTTGTCACTCTCAAGTTCTCTCATCATCTAGGTTTGCATACAAAATCTTGCAAGGTGAGTTCATACACTTTCTCTTAATTTCATACATGATAAAATCCTTGTATTTTGAACCTTTACACATCTTTTAACCTATGTGATGTTGATTTAACAAATCTTAATCTAAAACCTAATTTTTGGGAGATTTAGGGTTTGATTCCAACAAATATACTTTGAAGGGAGATGAAATGGGTTTTATGAACATTGGTGTTTCTCACCATCATCATTGTTATCATTTTATTATTTATGGGGTTCTGATGACTCAAAGCTAAACTAGGGTTTTAAAGGGAACTAATATTTTGATACTAAAGTTTAAGAGTTTGAATTATATTATTGATAACAAGGATTGAGATGGTAATTAATGATTTGTGGTGCTAGAAGACTTCTCCACCAAGATGGTAGGATTCAAGGTACCAATGCCACAATTTGACTATGGGTGTAACTTGGTGCCCAACTTGTCTTCTATTTATCATAGTGTGGTGCATTTGTTTTGAGTTTTGGTTTGGTCTTAGTGCAATGGATCCATAGGCACAGTGGTCTTGATGTCTTGATTTTTGACATTGAGTCCACTATTTTGGCACGGAATAGGCATCGGGAAACCATGGTAAGTAAGGTGTAGGCCTATATGGTCGGGTAGCGTCCCATGGGCAGTAAGATGTAATTTCATTGTGCATAAGTTCCCGTTTTAGAACTTCTCAAGAATAAACCTAGAGGGGTTGACTTGGAGGCTTATTGAGCAATAGACTTAGAGGAGTTGAGCTCTCAAAAGTGATTGGTGTTGAGTTATAAAGTGTTTTGATTATTAATGGATTCCTATTTCTTTGAATAAACTTTTAGTCACCTCAATGCATGTTAGATCACATATCTATTGGATTCAAGATCATCCAATCTGAAGATCCAATCTGAAGCTAATGCCGGAAAGTCGACTCTCGATATAAAGTCTAATGTCGTTTGTAATAAAAAGTCAAAGTAATTAATGTTTTATTAGTTATTAGTTAGATTGATAATATCTAAATGTTAGATATTATTGTTAGTTTTAATATAGTTTATTGCAAGTGGTTGTAAGGTTAGTGTGTCTAAGAAGCTTGAGATCATATCAGATCTCAACAACTCTCTCAGATCAAATATAATCGACACACACAAAAACACACACAAAAGGTGTAAAACAGAGAACACATCTAGAGCTTGAAAAGATCAAACCTTGTAACCATTGTTATTAATCAATACAGGTTGGTAAATCGTTTATGTGTTGTTTGATATAAAACTTGATAAACATTGTGGACCGACAATTGGTATCAGAGCCTGATAATAGATCAAAATCAAGTTTTAAATCTATCGACTCTGTGTTCTTGTTTTCAAAATCATTTTCGAGATTTTGAGTGTTTTAGGTGTTAAAATCGATCAAGTTGTGATCGATATACATGCTAGATTGAGTTGTTGTTGTTTGATTTCAGTTTAAAGCTTAAATCGAGTTCCATTTTGGTGATTTTGTGTCTGAGTTCGAGTTTGAAAAAGTTAATGTGCCACCAATTTTATCTTCGAAAAATTGATTTTTATCGAGATCAAGTGATCACAAACTGTTCTAGAAGTGTTTTTAGTCATATTGGTAGAGTTTGGTACTGCTAATCGACGTAGAAACAGGTTTTAGTTGATTTTCGAAGTACAGGACGAACTCGCGCAAACACAGGGAAGAACTCACGCAAATTGAACTTTGCGTGACACACTTTGCGCAACACACTGAACACGCAAAGTCTACTTTGTGCCACCCACGTAAAACGCAAAGCCCACATTGCGCTACCAACTGATCACGCAAAGCCCACTTTGCGCCACTCAAAGCTCACGCAAAGCTCTACTTCACGAAACGCAAACCTCGAATCAGTTCACTCAAACCAACAACTCAAGCAAACCTCAGTTTGCACAACCCTCTCATCACGAGAACCCTCAAGTTTCGCGACCAACGTCTCACGCGAACATCAGTTTTTGCGACACTCTAGTCACGCAAACCTCAACTCTCACTACCAACACATCACGCAAACCTCAATTCGCGTGATCAACTCCTCACGAAAAGCACAACTTCACTTTGCGCCAACTCCTTGAAACGCAAAGCTCTACTTCGCGCTACGTACAACTCACACAAACTTCAATTCGCGCGATCAACTTGAAACGCAAAGCTTCAGTTTGCGTGACCCACTCTTCACGCAAACCTCATTTGCGCCACCTTCTAAAAACGCAAAGTTTTCCAGACTTCGATCTTTTTATTCAGAATGACATCTAGAGAAGCCCTTGCAATCGGAACCGACACCAAGCCACCAGTTCTCTTGAAAGGAGAATACGAACAGTGGAAAGATCGGTTCCTAAACTTTGTTGACATACATGAGTTGGGTGATTTCATCAGGCAACCGATAGAAGAAGGGGTTATGAAACCAGTTATGACGACTCGTATGGTTGGAACTGTGCCAACACAGATTGAACTTAAGTATCATGAGCTCGAAGATGATAACTTAAAGAGAGCAAAAGGTGATAAATTAGCAAAGTTATACATTCTACAAGGAATTCCAAACGAAATCTATGTAAAGATTGACAGCTATAAAGCCTCGGGCAAAGAGATGTGGGATCAGCTAGAGAAGATGATGCTGGATTCAAAGGTTGGGAATCAGCTCAAACTTTCCAACTGCCTAAACAATTATGAAGAATTTAAAGGCAGAAGTGGAGAGTCTCTAGAAGGAACTTATGACAGATTCGTGACCTTGCTAAACGAACTAAGCAAGAACAAGGTCACCAAATCTCAAATCGAGCTGAACGTCAAATTCCTAAGTATTCTACAGCCGGAATGGAAGAGATTTGCCATACAGATGAAGCAGATCAAGGATCTGAATGAGATTCCACTTCATGAGGTGTATGAAACCCTCAAACAAAATGAAGAAGAGGTGGATGAAATTCTAGATGAAAAGAGGCAGAAAGTAAAGACAGTTGAATACACGGTTGCTCTTGTTGTCAAGAAGAAGAAGAACAAGACGATTGTGTATGAATCAGAAGAAAATGAAGCTTATGCAAACTCTGACACGGATGAAAATGAACAACTGAAGCAGGCTATGCTCTTGCTGACAAATGCTTTTCAGAAGAAGTTCTACACGAAGCCAAGTTCAAAAAATCAGAGGTATTCTTCTGGTCCTAACAACTATGTCCACAAGGAAATGGTTGAAGGAAATAGATATGAAGAAAAAAAGTTTGAAGGAAAAAGAATAGAGGAGAAGAAGCCGGAAGAGAGAAGATTTCAAGCTGAAGGATCCAGTCAGTCAGAACCACCAACGTGCTACAACTGTGGCAAAACAGGTCACTTTGCCAGAGACTGCCGTAGACCCAAAGTCAGAAACTCTGATTACTACAAGAACAAGATGCTTCTTGCAAAGCAACAGGAGGCGGGTAAGGCACTGATGGAAGAGGATGAGTACTAGCTTGATCATTCAGACGAGGAAGAAGAGGATGAAGAGAGATATGAAGCAGTCAACATGTGCTTGATGGGAAAGCAGGAATCAGACGCTGAAGCAGATTCAGAAGAGGATGAGACAGATGAGGTATGTAATTTATCTTATTCAGATTTCATAAATAAAATGCATGCCATGAATTTAAAACAACAAGAGTTAGAGTCAAAACTTAAGCGAGAAAATGGTGTTATTTCTGACAAAAACCAATCGATACAGAAACTTAGCGACGAAATTGCTGAGAAGAAAGTATTGGTTGAGGTTTTACATAGAAATAATGACACCAACGCAAAGGAAAAGACAATAATTCTTAAAGAGAATTCTGAACTCAAGTCTAAACTGAGAAAAAGTGAGCTTGATTTATATGAGCTTACGAAAATGCATTCTTCATGTACTGAAGAAAACAAAACTTTAATTGCAAAATTAAAAAGTTTGGAAGAGAAGTTATACAAATTGGGTCAAACTGAACAAACTATTCATCTGAACAAACCCAAAGAGGAAATAGAAAAATGGGGAATCGGTTATAAGAATCCTCACTGTCTTCAAAAAGGAATATCTGAAGTGCCTGCACTTTATGATCTTCTTTCTTTGAAATTAGCTCGAAGAATCCCTGAGCTTAAAGTTTTCTGGACTAGACTGTCTGAAGAGGATGAAGCCAACGAAACTGAAAAACGTTTGAAATCATCTAAAGTTCACCTTCCATTTTATTATGCGAAAGTGAATAATAGTTATAATGATAATCCAATATATCACAAGAAATCTCTTTCAAATGATTTCTTTCAGAGTTATTCTGAAAAAGAGATGGAGGCGAAGCCTATTAAAGGTAAAATTTATGTCCCTCCTCTTGTTTTGGAAAGTCAAATTTCTGAACTCAAGAACTCTTTAACAGATGAAAGACTTCTGATTGAGATTCAACAAAAAGTTTTTTCAACCGTGCTGAAAAATGTTATTATTTCAAAGGCTTCAAACTCTGAGGATATGTTTGGTCTAGCAAATATAGGGTTTGATTTTCTGAACTCTGACGGTGGTTTAGATGATTGTTTTAATCAATTTGACTTTAATGCAAAACTTCCTAACCATTCATCCTTTGTTAAGAAATCTTTGGGAAAAACTAGTATGCCTGTTAACAGTGCAAAATCAACGAAAGTTGATAACTCAGTCTCTGTGAAAGCAAAGAGTGCTAAAGGTAAGATTATATCTAAGCATTCATAGAAACCGAACACTACTGGTCATCCTAAGAAGAAGCATTCGTTTGTTGCTCAACAGTCTAACTCACGAGTTTCACATGTTTCAGATCTGAGCAAGCAAAGGCCAGAAGTTAAATCTCAGTGGCAACCGAAACAGAAGCTTGAAAAGACCGTTAAATCGTTTTATAGTGTTAATTGTAGTAAGGCTTCGCCTAGTAAAGATGTCTTAATTGTTGATGTTGCTATTTTGAACTCAAAACTTGCTGTTTCTCGTAAACAATATACAATGAAGCAATTATTTCAGTTATCTTTATCTGCTAGAAAGTCTTCTATTTATGATAAACATGTTTCTACTTCTTGTCAAGATTCTGAAGATTGGTTTGGCAATTATCATGTGCATTCATCTAATTATAATGATTCAAATGACTTTCAAATGAAAAGAGGACCCAATTTCAAATGGGTACCAAAATCTTATGCTAACACAGTAGGACCCAAATTCCAGTGGGTACCTAAGGCTAAATCTGTGTTGCAGGTACATAAAGTTTAAGAGAGCTTAGGAAATTACTTCTAGACAAAACAGTCTAGGACTTGTTCCTCAAAGAAACGAGTTTCTTGAATACAACAGTTCAAGACCCGCACTTCAAAGATCAAAAGACCTTACTCCATGCTGAAAAAGAGATTGTACTCCGATACTCGAATGAGGAAATCAACCATCAAGGGGGAGTACATACATATTTGTCTGAAATTTTATGCATATCTTTTACAACTGATAATGTTTCAAATGCATAATTTCAGGGGGAGTAAAAAGGTGATGACTTCTGATTATTTCTGATCAGAACTCGTACTTTAATAGTTTTACTGCTTTTTGTCTTTTTAGTTTAAGTGAATAAATTTGCTTTGACTTAACATAAGACTTTTGCAGAATTTTTGAGAGATGCTTACAAGTTCATATGTTTATGACTTTAAGCTTAGCTTCATGAGATATAAGATCGCACGTTAAGGTACAATCCTTTATCTTAATATCATATATGGTTGATAAGTGGACAACTTTCAATCATAGAAAACATTGTTCTAAATGTTCAAACCACTTCCCGATTCTTAAACCGAATTCATGATTTGGGAGTGTGACTTTAAATGTTTTCAAAGATCATATTTGTGCTTTAACTGAAATAGTTAAACCAATCTGAGCATCATATGCATCATAGGAAAACAAGGAATCATTGTGCTAGGAATTAACACAACTTCTATGCAATCACCTTAACCAGTGATTTCTACCCAAGAAGTTAATCCATAGTGATTGAGTGTAAAAAGTCGAAAATAAATGAGTGTGATTAGAGTGATCAAAATGTTTAAAAAAAGAGCGTGTGAGAACAGAGTTAAAAGAATATCACAACTCTGCACCAACTTTTTCTGAGCCGGGCAACCACATTTCTAGTGTTTCACAATTCTTTGGTGATCATTATTGAAACAGGCAACTAGCCCATGCCAACTCTTGATGAAACCTCACCACCTACTCATTTTCTTCTCAAATAGAAAGTGTTTCACATTTTCAAAGGGGAAGCAACACATTTGCTATCTGATTTTCATTTGGAAAATCTGGATATTGAAAAGAAGGAAGTCTGACCCACCTTCGCACTTCAATCATGCATATTGAGTCTGTGTTTAACTTACTGTTGTCTTAGTGGTTTACATAAATTTTGAGCCTAATAAGCAATCATCAAGTGCTTAATTCTTTCAACACAAGCATGAACACACAAGGAATTAGTTTCTTTGTCATAACGTTTATAGAAATTACCTTTGTGGTGTTTCGATGATTAAATGGAAGCCCTAGGGGAGTCAACATCAAACAACTCATTTTCAATGTGTATTCGTTACACACAGTGACTTAGTGTTACTGGCAGACATGTTAACTGATTCATTAGTTGATTCAGGTGTTACACGACTATTTTGTCTGGATTTGCTAAGATCTGGATGAATATCTTTTGAATTGACGGATCAGAGACTCCAAGTGAAAGACATTTCTTACTCAAAGTTTTGATGAAGTCGTTGCACTTTTCATCAAAAAGGGGGAGAATCTAAAGATTGAAGAAATGTCCAGTCCATTACATTACAAGACATTGGAGAAGAGAAAATCTAACAAAGAAATGCGAGATCAAAGTATTCTGAAGACATGCTGATTTCAGATAAATTTTCTTTAAAGAAACTTTGCTAAAGCATTCTGAGCTAGAGAAAGAGATTGCATCTTCTGAGCTGAAAAAGAAGACTAAATTGCTAAAATCTTTTTAGTAATGATCTTGATCCAAAGGGGGAGATTGTTATATCACATATCTATTGGATTCAAGATCATCTAATCTGAAGATCCAATCTGAAGCTAATGCCGGAAAGTCGACTCTCGACATAAAGTCTAATGTCGTGTGTAATAAAATGTCAAAGTAATTAATGTTTTATTAGTTATTAGTTAGATTGATAATATCTAAATGTTAGATATTATTGTTAGTTTTAATATAGTTTATTGCAAGTGGTTGTAAGGTTAGTGTGTCTAAGAAGCTTGAGATCATATCAGATCTCAACAACTCTCTCAGATCAAATATAATCGACACACACAAAAGGTGTAAAACAGAGAACACATCTAGATCTTGAAAAGATCAAACCTTGTAACCATTGTTATTAATCAACATAGGTTGGTAAATCGTTTATGTGTTGTTTGATATAAAACTTGATAAACAGTGTGAACTGACAATGTATATTACTAATGGTTTTGTATATTCTACTAACACCTGTTGTTCTCACTAGGCATTAGCCTAACACTTGTTTTCTTGAATGTCATGTATGGCAGGTTCCCTTAGCGGCAGGACTCGTCGGGGTTTAGTGACGACTAAGTGGTCGAGAGTTATCTTTTTTCGAGAAGTATAGACCGGCGTAAATTATTTTGGTTGGATATCATTTTGGAAGGATAGTGACACCCGATTGTAATCTGGATTAGTTTGATTTAGATTAATAGGTTGTCGATTTATATCCTTTATTTCATTTGGGTTGTAAACACCGTACTATTTCCCCTATTTTTAGGATGATTCATTTTAATTATAAGATGGCTTTTCCACAATATTCAGGTTTAAATTGACCCCTATTTTAAGGATGTTATACATATGCTTAACTGGATTGACTCATTGGCTTATTAATCTTGAGCATATATTTGGGGCCAGTGAATTCACTAGATAGTCATCGATTTCGATAACGTAACATTTGTTGACTGATTTGTTTGGGTTTATTTTTGTTGTAGTAAAGTTGCTCCGATCTGCTATGCTCATTTGGCAGTTGCGCAAATGGCGCAATTTGTGAAGTTTGATGACATGTCTGATGCGGCATCGAGTCACAGTGGCGGGAGACGCGCAACAACTGGTGGGTTCACTCAAATTCTGGAACTTCATGAGAAAGTAAGCAGTTCCATATTATTTTGCTAGAGTGAATGATGGTCGTTTTTGGTAAATTGGTACATTTTGAATAATAGCAACATTGATTGATGATATATTGAACAATAGGAGGAATGGATTCAGGTTAAGGTTGGTTTGTCTTAGAATGAATACCAGTAACAGATCCCAAAATCAAAATACGAATGCCTTCTCTTCGGTAAGCCTCTAATTTTCCCAATAAGTTTTAGATGTTTCCTCTTTCGTATGCACAAGATTGCAATTTTTTAACTAATCTTCAATGGCATTTTGAAACCGATTTTTAGATGTCGATGATACCCTTTATCCTCTAAGCTCCGGATTGTCAACAGAATGCACCAAGAATATCATAGGTATTGCATATTTACATGACCCTTCTTTGATCATCTTTCAATTGTTAGATAATATATATACATGATAAACTTATGTTACATAAATCTTGTTTTCAAAGTATATGGTAAATAAGCTTGATATAGAGGAAAGTAAAGTTCCGGAATTGTGTGCAACTCTACAAGGATTACGGGACAACAATGGTTGGTCTTCGGGTATGATTAATGATCTCGAGTGTTTAACTATGATTGTTAAGAAATTGAAAAAAGAGTGTAATCAAACCAACTATTCATTTTCGTGTGCAGACTCTTGGCTATGATTTCGACCATGATGACTACCACAGGTACTGAATCTTTTCATTCCCTTTTTATCTTTAAAGAAACCTCAAAATGACAAAATCTGATGTTATGATATCGGTTGATCAACAGCTTTGTCCATGGAAGATTACTCTATGAACATCTGAAACCCAACCCTATTCTCATAAGTCTTTTACACAGCTTGCCCATAAGGAAAGAGGTAAGAACACGAGTCTTTTCGACTAATTAGACACTTGATGGTTTCTGAAAGGACTCCGAGTATCATAACATTTTTGTTGTGTTTCTTCACAGATTTTCTCGAATGCAAACGAGGCCCACGTGGCTGAAGTTCTTCACCGATTTGGATTGGAGGATTGCTTTGATGATTTTATCTGTTTTGAGTCTTTGAATCCTCCAAACTAAACCACCGATGCTGATGATACTCCTAAGAGTCGTGTTATTGAATCTGGTGATCAAATACCAAATAGTCCTATTATCTGTAAACCCTTTGAAAATGCTTTACAACAGGCTTTCAAGATGGCAAACATCAACCTTCATAAAACAGTGAGTCATCTTAGATTTTCAAAATCCATCTCCCAATTTTTGTGTGTTAATTATTCGTTAACGTTTTAAATTTTCACACTTCAGATGTTCTTTGATGACAATATTCACAATATACATACTGCAAAAGTCACGGGCCTCGACACTATGTTGGTAAGTCGATTTAGCTATGAGGGTAATTTTTTTTTTGGAAAGGGTATCCTGGGCCTATGGCCCAGACTAATCCCTGGCAATTAGGGCCTTTGGCCCAGCTGCTAAAGCGTGCAACCCTGAGTTTATCCTCAGTGGCCACAAGTGCTGCGAGTGAGGCTCGAATGTGAGGGTAAATTGTCGGTAACTGCTGTTGCTGAACATTATATTGATGGTGTTTTTTTAACATGTTGGGTCATCAGAGCATAAAAAAGGTGTGGATTACGCTTTAGAGAGCATCCATAATATCAGGGAAGTGCTGCCGGAGGTATGGGAATCGGTGATGAAGTCGAAAGATGTTTGCGATTCACAGAAGATTGCAATTGAGACTTATGTGAAAGTTTAGACATGCATGGAAGTGGAAGTGTTATTCTTCTAACCTTTTATGGTTCTAATCTTAATGCCAGTTTCAACAATCAACTCTCGCTCTTACCATCTTTGTATTCATGTGTGTAAATTATGAACTTCAAATCGTTTAAGAATTGTATTTTTTTAAGTTTAATTTATAGTAAATTAAAAAAATCGTCATGGGTTTGTGGAAGCTCTCGATATCATCACTAATTTTTTGGAAATTACAAGGATTATCATTGTGGTTTGTATTTCGTTATGAAAATCATCCCTAGTTGTTGTTCTGTTATTCCCAATATTCAAGTTCTAATCAATAACAAATAATCAAGATGAATCAAATCGTGAAATCACATGTCATTGATGAAACAAATTGATACAAAACTCACTTTATCTCTCTACAAACACTCTCTCTCACTAGAATGATATGTTCTATAGACTTCTTCTCTGATTCGTATTATGAGTGTCACCACACTTATAAAGACAACAAAGGCTATTAATACCCACAACAATTACAAGGAAACTAAAACTACAAAACAATAAACGTTGACTTTATTAACAAAAGACTTTGACTTTCCATGAGAGTTGACTTTTCCAGCTTTGACTTCTTGAACTTTTGTCTTCAATCTTTATGATCTTGAATCCAACAAATCTGTGTTCTAACAATCTCCCCCTTTGGATCAATATCATTACTAAAAGATTTAGCAATGCAATCTTCTCTATTTAAGCTCGATTGAAATAACTCCCCCTTTGATCAACCTTTATCTTCTCTTGTAATCTCCCTTTTTATACAAACATGATTTACAATCTCCCCCTTAACACTATGAAATTCCTCTTTGATAAGCTCAGAAAAATTCTCTCCCAAAGATGGTAGAAACAATCTTCAATAATCCTTTCAGAACTATCACAATACTCTTTCAAACTTCAAAAAAAATTATCTTCAGATTTAGCACGACTTGCTTCAGCAAAATTATCTTTAACAATTCTGTTGCTTCCATCTTACAACAATCTTGAGAAATTCATCTTTCAATCAATCTTGAATATTTTCTCTCAGCTTTAACTCAAACTCTTAATTTAGACATTTCTTTTTCATTGCTTTCTCAAACATTTCTTGAATTCTTCTCCCCCTTTTTGATGATTAGAGCATCGATATCATCAAAACTTTCTCCAAGAAATGTCTTTAACCATTCTGATCTGGCCAAGAGCCTCTGATTCTGTGATCCATAACCAAGTATTCATCTAGATCTTTGCAAATCCAAACAAAATAAGAACATGTAACTTCTGAATCAACAAATGAAACAGTTAAAATGTCTGTCAGTAACACGAAGTCACTGTGTGTAACGAATACACAATATAAAGGAGCTTTTTGATGTTCACTCCCCCAGGACTTCCATCGAATCATCGAAGCACCACAAAGGCAATTTCTATGAATGTTATGACAAAGAAACAAATTATTTGTATGTTCGTGTATGTGTAGAAAGAATTAAGCACGGATAATTGCTTTTTAAGGCTCAACATAGTGTAAACCACTGAGACAACAGTAGATAAACACAGACTCAATGTGCATGATTGAAGTGCGAAGGTGGGGCAAACTTCCTTCTTTTTCAATATCCAGATTTTCCAAATGAAAACCAGATAGATTATATGTTGCGTCCCCTTGAAAATGTGAAACATTTTCTTTTTGAGAAGAAAATGAGTAGTTGGTGGGGTTTAGTCAAGAGTTGGCATGGGCTAGTTGTCTGTTTCAATAACGTTCACCAAAGAATTGTGAAACGCTAGTAATGTGGCTGCCCGACTCATAAAGTAGTTGGTGCAGAGTTTGATATTCTTTTACTCTGATCTCACACCCTCTTTCTTTTAATCATTAAGCTCACTACTAACCAAACTCTCATTTACATTTTACCTCATCACACAACCCACACTCATTTCTTTTAGACTCCTCACACTCAATCACTAAAGGATTAACTTCTTGGGTAGAAATCACTGGTTAACGTGATTCCATAGAAGTTCAGTTAATACCTAGTACAAAGAACCCATGTATGATCCTAAAAGAACATGTTGCTCAAATGGTTTAACTTCATTAGTTAAAGCTCATATACAAATGTCAGATATGAATATGCTCAAAGATATAATCATGGAAATATGAGCATTTTTAAACATTGAAGTATTTTCAAACAAGTATATTGAATGAATGAACATGAATGCAAAAGGCTTGTTTGAAAATCTGACATTGTATGAAAATGATCATAAAATGAATGATATAAAAATCAAAGTTTATGGTCAGGAATAAAAGATAGTTGTCTATACGAAACAAAATACAGACATTCTTGAAAAACCGTTGCAAAAAGAATTAACGCTCAAAAATTCATTAAAGTACAAGCGGAGTGTCTTACCATCGAAAAAATTGGTTACAATATGAGACATGGTAAGAACAATTTGAACAAAAATCAAACCAATGTGTGTGAATACTTGAAAGTATATAGAAAAGACAATACACAAGTATTTATCTTTGGAAACACACGGTTTATTAATCATTGAAGCTCAAAATGGAAAATGAAAACATTTAAAAATCACACTTCCAATTTATGAAATCTGTTTAAAAATCGGAAAGTGGTTTGAACATTTTAGGAACATGTTTTCTATGATTGAAAGTTGTCTTTCTTTCAACCATATATGAGATTAAGATAAGAAATGAACCTTTCTGTGCAATCTTAAATCTCATGAAGTCAGCTGAAGTCATAAAGATATGATCGTGTCAGCTTCTCTCATTCTGCAAAAGTCTTAAAGTCTAGTCAAAGCAACTTCATTCACAAAGATTTATTCAAAAATAAAATGACATAAAGCAGTAAAACTATTAAAGTACGGGTTCTGATCTGAAATAATCAGAAATCATCACCTTTACTCCCCCTGAAATTATGCATCTAAAATATGTCAGTGAAAAAAAATCACATGATAGAAATCTACAACTCCTTTTGGAATGTAGTTCATCAAATCTATCGGATGCAAAAATTTCAGAAAAATATGTACTCCCCCTTGAAGGTTGATATCCTCGTTGGAATATCGGAATACAATCTCTTATACCATCCCGGGAGTATCTTTCTTTAAGCATTGAAATACGGGTCTTGAACTGTAGTATTCAGAAGCCACACGTCGTTGAAGTACGGGTTCTAAGCTGATGTACTTAGAAGCCTTGGTTCTCTTACTCCCCCTTTACAGAAGGTGCCTGCAACAGAGAATCAGTCTTTGGCTTTGGTACCCACTAGTATTTGGGTCCATAATTGTTAGTTGCAGTTCTTATGAGAGTAACTGAATAAGAACCATACCAGTAATGATTACTAGCTTTATGAACAAAATCATATGTATGACAATAAGAACAATACCTCTTTTTAGATAACCTGATCAATTGATTTCTCGAATAAGCAAGATCAGGTTTACCTTTCAGCACTTTGTTCTTTTTTGCATTTGAGGCAGATACAAATGATTTGTTACCTGTCTTCTCTTCCTTCTTTCCTTTCTTTTCTTCTTTCTTCTCATCTTTCTTCTCATCTTCAACTGGTTTTACCTTCCAAACCAGCTTCTCTTTTTCATATCTTTTTCTTCTTCTTCTATGTGTACCTGAACCATCTATTTTCCAATCATAGAAAATGTTAGTTATACAAATTTGATCAAAAGATTTAACTGAACTTTTTGTTGAAACAGTTTTCTGATGTGAGCTTGAGGCTGACTTGTTAGAACCAACTGAACTATTTCTAGGTGTGTGGATTTTTGACTCTGGAGTCGTTTGCTCAGTCACCACCACCTTTGAAACAATATCTTCAAGCTCTTTAATCTTTGAAAAATAACTGTTCTTTTCTTTGATGTGTAAGTCAATTTCTTTCTTTAATTCAGACTTCACTTTCTGCTCTTTCAGTGCACTCTCAGATAATTCAGACAACTTTGCAGTCAGCTTCTTTATCTCTTTCTCAAAAATATTCCTTTCTTCCTCAAAGTCCTTTTCAGCATTTGTTCTCTGACCAGATATCTCTTTGAAGATTCCCACATTCTTCTGTTCAATGGTCTTCTTTTCTTTGTCAAACTTTTCCCTTTCCAAAATGATAACTTTCTCAAAATCTGAAATCTGTTGAGAAAGCTTTATACATTTCAACTCAACCGTCTTCTTCTCATCAGCACATTTTCTGGAAAAGTCTGAGAACTTCTTTGCAAATGATTTCTTTTCAGTCTCAAAAGATGATTTCTCTTCAGCAATCTGTAGTTATAGCTTAGAAATCTTCTTCAACAGCTCTTCATTAGCACAGTCTGTTTGCTGAAACTTGACAATTTGAACTTCTAAGTCCGAGATCTTGCTTTTTAACTCAGTGTTTTCAGCTTCCAAAATCAAGACCTTTTCTTCATTAAGTCCAAAAGTTTGTTTCAAAAGATCTTCATTAATAGTCTTTAAAGCACTAACTTCTTCTCTCAGTATCTTCCTTTCATCATTGTATCTCTTTGATCTCTTTGAGTAGTAGTCAACTGAGGAAGCAAGATTTTTATTCTCTAATTTGAGCTTGGCAATCTTCTTTTCATCATCATCAGAAAAATATCCCATCTTGAATATTTGTTACAAAAAGAACTTGAACTTGATCGTTAATCCAAATATGAAATCTCAAGAATATAGAAATATTCAAGAATTTTGATCACAAAAAGAACTATGTCAACCTCCGCAGACTTAGCACGGGGGTCCCGCTATTACTATTCTAAATAACAAAACTTGTAAAACTCGTAAGTCACTATTTAGAAAGAAACACGCAGACTAAAGTTTGCGCGTTTGTGAAACTCGCACGTAAAGACTTGCGTGTTTTGAAAAACTCGCTAGTTGCTGAAACTCGCAAGTCGCTGAAACTCGCAAGAGACTGTTCTCGAAGAAACTCGCTAATGCCTGAACACGCAAGTAACTATTCACTGGTGAACTCGCAGATAGAGGCGTGCGTGTTTAAAAACTCGCTAGTCGTTACAAGCGCGTTTTGATAAAACTCGCTAATCACTGTTTACTTGAGGCGTACGTGTTTTAACACTTAGAAAATTTTCTAAGATTTTCAAACTCGCAGATGAACGAACTCGCAGATCACTGTTCCTGCTCAAACTCGCACCCTTCGATTAGCGCGTTTGTAGAACTCGCTAACCACTACATGCGTGTTCTGGTCCTTAGAAAAATTTCCCAACTTTCAAAACTCGCAGACTTCGATCAGCGAGTTTCTAGAACTCTCTAACAATGCCTTGCGCGTTTTGACCAAAATTGAGATTCTTCAGCTTGCGCGTTTTAACAGATGAGTCTTGCGTGTTTGTCCGATGAACTTGCGCGTTCTTGAAGTTTTTCGAACAAAAACTTGATTTTTACTTCAAATTCGATTCTAATCTCCACCAAATGATCTGAAACT
Organism: Arctium minus; assembly: GCA_954870635.1. Classification (NCBI taxonomy): domain Eukaryota; kingdom Viridiplantae; phylum Streptophyta; class Magnoliopsida; order Asterales; family Asteraceae; genus Arctium; species Arctium minus. The sequence goes on along the minus strand of OX941093.1, from coordinate 9,316,253 downwards.
TTGCAGATTTCTTCTAAATCATGTTTCGAACCAATTACAATGCAGAGATTACAAACCAAAACAACAAAAATACAAGATTGATCTATGTAACAGTGCTAAAAAACTCGTACCTTAAAAACTCAACAAAATCCAAAAATTCGAGAAAATTACAGTGCATTTGATGAATTAATCTATACAAACTCGATCAATTATACTTTTCAAACAAAATCTAATCAAAATCTACTCCAAAAACATATTAACACTCGAAATCAGATCTGGACATGAAGAACACAGTGTCGACCATTTTTCTTGAATTGATTTCGATTTGGATCTGCTCTGATACCAATTGTTATTCCCAATATTCAAGTTCTAACCAATAACAAATAATCAAGATGAATCAAATCGTGAAATCACATGTCATTGATGAAACAAATTGATACAAAACTCACTTTTTCTCTCTACAAACACTCTCTCTCACTAGAATGATATGTTCTATAGACTTCTTCTCTGATTCGTATTATGAGTGTCACTACACTTATAAAGACAACAAAGGCTATTAATACCCACAACAATTACAAGGAAACTAAAACTACAAAACAATAAACTTTGACTTTATTAACAAAAGACTTTGACTTTCCATGAGAGTTGACTTTTCCAGCTTTGACTTCTTGAACTCTTGTCTTCAATCTTTATGATCTTGAATCCAACAAATCTGTGCTCTAACATGTTCTTTTTTTTTTGGTTAAGTGCACCAGGTGCAAGCCACATGAGAGCAATTTGGTAAATTTACATTTTTTTGATAGTTTTTTTAGTATACAGGTTTGCAAAACACATATACAAGTATAAGGCTTTGTTTGTTTTTTGATTTTCAACTCTTATTAACCACTTATCACTTGTTGAATAAGAGGTTAGTCAATTAAGTATGTGTGTGTGTGTGTGTTTTTTTTTTGTGAAATAAGAGGTTATACCCAATCGATCCTAAACCTCTTACCGTGTTCTTCATCATCGATCGATCTTCTACAATCAATCGACCAAGATCTACTTCATCCAAGATCTTTAGCACTCCTCTCAATCGATCTCACTCTCTCGACAAGGTACTGCTTTTTTGTTTGCTTTTTAACTGATTCCCATATGTTATCTTTATTTATGTAATTCATTTCGAATGAGCACAATAGTTTCCGGGCAAGCATGAGCGCAATCATCACTTTGCTTCTTCTTATGTTTTACCAGAAATTTTGAAAACCATGATGGATTTGTTGAAGAAATGTGAACTGAGGAGGTTTAATTTCGTGCGAATAATCTGTAAGCAAGGAGTTCATGTTGTTTTTTGACCTTCATACATAGTTATAGAGCAGTGAAAGAAAAAAAAAACTTGGTTTAATTTCATTGAATCTCCAAAGCTCCAACTTTTGTTGCAAGTCTTTGGTGTTTTTGATCCTTACTTTTTTGGATTCTCCTACTAAATTCCATCCTTGCATTAGCTTAAAATTCATGATTACTACCCAAAACACACATATGTACAATGAAGACTATGTATTTGATGCTGCTTTTAGACTTCACAATGCTTTTTTTCGCTGATCAACAAGCACAGAAAGAAATCACAGCAACATTGATACACCATCTGGCTGGGGTTTGGTATCTTCCATTTCGATAGTTTTTCAAATCTCAATTCGTACAAGTACAATGATTTGTTATTTTCTATTTCGCGATATGGGTTTTGTAGAATAATCTGAAACTTTCATGGGTTTTTGTTTCAGTTTAATGTTTTATGAGGTTTGAATAGAGGTTCTTGAGCTCCACACTATATATGTCTTCTTAATGAGGTTTATTGGTGTGATTATGCCTTAATGTTTTATGGGGTTTTTAGGATATTCAAATATTGTTTAGGATTTTGTTATAAGTTAATGTTTTGTGTCACTGTATTTATAGGTTTTCAATTTCCTTTATTTGGGGTAAATAAGGGTTTTTGTGCTGTAGAATACGTCTTGTAGATGAGGTTTATTGGTTGTACATTCACATCTTTAGTTATTAATTAATAATATACATATAAATTGGATTAGCAAAATAAAATATGATAGATGACGAAAATAATTGAACAAAATGTTGTAAATATATTTTAGTCAAAAATTTAGACATAGGTCGTTGGATGTAAGAGTTATCATCGGTTCAATTTGCTTGGTTCTAAGCTAGACAAAACAACCAGAATGTTTCGTAAAACTGAATATGAATTATATTGTAATTTGCAGAACTAATGGATTTTGTATTTTATAATTTTAATATTTGGTTTCAGTTCAATTTCAATTACATGAGACCAAGTTTTGAAGTTGATCGGTTTAGAATTAAAAAAAGGACTTGATAGGATATTTTATCTATTACTACCTTATAAAAATTGTATTACGGTTGTAGACGGTTGTTTGGAAAGTTTTAAAGATAATAGCAGAGCGTATAAGTCTCTTAAGCACACTTAGGGGTTGTTTGTTTTTTCGAAAAAAACTTCTTAATGACTCTTAAATCTGAATCGGTCAGACCTTTTAACATTCAGACCGTTTGTTTTTTCTAGTTTTCAGAACCTTTTAATTCTTGAATATATCTTAAATAAGAAGCGTGTTGACCTAACTTCTTAAAACCTCTTATTGTCGCCTCAATTCATATGTCATTCTTTCTCTCAAAACGCCTCCAAAGGTTACAAAAACAAACAGTCATAATGATTCAAATTTCAGACTTCAACACCACATCTTATTAATCAGAAGTGAAATAAAACTTCAAACCTTTTAAAAAACAACCACCACCTTACTCCCACTCCACACCCACTCTTCCCTAAATCTCTCATAACTCAATTTTTTTTTAATTTTATAAGTCACATTTGATACTCTTATAATTAGTTATTTAGTTTAGTTTTAATTTCTTACTTTTTCATTTTTCATTTTAGATTCTTATCATATTAACACAAATAATCCTATATGAACTAAAACGCATTAAAAAATACATTTCTTTTTTTTCATAAATTATACCATTGTAATCGTTTTGTCAATACTTTCAAAGTGAGCCAAATATTGAATATTCTTGGATTTAATTAATTTGTTTTATATTCATTATATTTTCATTTTTCATTTTACACCCTTATATATACTAGAGTGAATTGTGGATTTGGTCCCTGTGGTTTTGTGTTTTATTTTATCATGATCCTCATTCTATGTTTATTGTGGATATAGTCCATGTGGTATGCAATATATTACTGCTAAGGTCCCTAAATACTAATGTCGTTAACTTTGAAAGGTTAAATGCATCATGTGTCTTGTACATTATGGGTATAATTGTCAATTTACTTTTCCCTTTTCATTTAACCTTATACACCTTTAAAACAAGAACACTAAATTGTGGATTTGGTCCCTATGCATCACTCATAATCTTTAAACCCATTTATCATCTCTCTTAATTTTTTTCATCCATTCTTCATTGTTAAAGTACAAGAAAAACTAATTTGTTAAAGTGCAAAAAAAGTTACTTAAATTTAAAAATAACAATTGTTAGAAATCAACACTACATCCCTAAAAAAGACAACTCATCAAAATAACAATTGTTTAAAACCAACATTACATCCTAAAAAAGATAACTCATCAAAATGACAATTGTTTGATATCAACATTACATCTCGAAAAAGACATCCCATCAAAATAACAATTGTTTGATATCAACATAACATCCCGGAGAAAGACAACCCATCAAAATAATAATTGTTTGATATCAACATAACATTCCGAAAAAAAAAGAACCAATTTAGCTCCCACATGTCTTTTTCGGGATGTAATGTTGATATTAAACAATTGTCATTTTGATAAGTTGTCTTTTTTGGGATTTAATGTTGGTTTCAAATAATTGTTATTTTGATGAGTTGTCTTTTTTGGGATGTAGTGTTGGTTTCAAAGAATTGTTACTTTTAAATGCAAATAATTTTTTTTGCACTTTAACAAATTAATTTTTCTTGTACTTTGACAATGAAGAATGGATGAAAAAAATTAAAAGATATGATAGATGAGTTTTAAAGATGATGAGTGATGCATAGGGACCAAATCCACAATTCAGTATTCTTATTTTAAAGGTGTATACGTTAAATGAAAAGGGAAAAGTAAATTGACAATTATAGCCATAGTGTGCAAGACACACGATGCCTTTAACCTTTCAAAGTTAACAGTATTAGTGTTTAGGGACCATAGCCACAATATATTGCATACCACAGGGACTATATCCACAATAAATATAGAATGAGAACCATGGTCAAAGAAAACACAAAACCACATCCGTAATTCACTCTATGTACTATTATATTAAAATGGTAAAACCGTTATTTTCAAGATTTATATAATTTACTTTTAACACCGTTATAATTAGTTATTTAATTTACTTTATATCTCTTACACCATTAAAAGGACGTAAGTAATAACTTTTTAAAAGTTCGATGGTTTATTTATTCATAAAAAACGTTCAGAAACTTAATCATTCAAAATGATAAAGTTCAATGATTTTTCTATTAAAAAAACAATTTAAGGATTTAATCATTCGAAATGGGAAATTTTGTTGGGTTTTTTTTGGAACTTTTCACTTTACTTTCTATTTAATGTAACGATTTTATTCTCAATAGAAGTAAAGAAGCTTCAATTTTCTCATTTTAATAGGTAACTTGTTGATCTTGCAAATTTAACGGAGAGATAATTGGATACACAATTATGAAAGAGGTACAATGAAGTTGACCATAAATTTGTTGACTACACCATCAATTATTACAATATTAATAAGTTTTTTTTTTTGGAAAGGGTATTCTGGGCCTATGGCCCAGACTTTAACCACAAGGGTTGTGGCGTGATGGTAAAGGCTTGGGGAGTTCATAGTGCTCAACCCGGGTTCGAGCCCCACTAGCAGCACTTGTGGCCACTGAGGATAATCTCAGGGCTGCACGCTTTAGCAGTTGGGCCATAGACCCTAATATTAATAAGTTATTGGTCAAAATATAAAAAAGAATATATAAAACTGTTATATTGATTGAAGAAAAAAAAATTACTAAATAAGAGTTAACGCAAACTTTGTTGCATTTTGCCTCAAAAATTTATATCTATTTCAAATTATTATATTACAAAGAAATTGATGATAATGATTTATATTTATAGTATATTTCTACATATCTTTATAAGATAAACTTTCTATATTTAGTATGTTTTAAGTACTATTTTGACATGTATAATATAAACTAAAAACTAAAGTAGTTTTTACGTGCCAACTACAAAATTCGTTTACAACATAAATGTGCCTTGATACGCACCGAAAGTATTCCATACAAGTGTGACGTCAAATTTATGTTATATACAATGTTTCTTGTTCGATCACTCGCAGCATTGTGGCCACAGGATGAATGTTTGCGGACAATAGGCCTGTTTTTCAGGAGATTAGTCCGGGTCCAAAGAGGTCTGGGATACTCTTTTACCAAAAAAAAAATATTACATGGTTTTGACCGACCATAATCACAATATATAAAATCCTACATCCTAAATAGTTCACAAGATCCACACAAACCTCTTTCACAAATCATCAAAACAAATGATGGATCTTTTGCCAATGAGCTCACTCAAAGGATCGATATCACTTGGCGAGAATGTACCACCCTTACGACTAAACAAAACATATAGAAGTGAATACGTTTTTAATGCTTTTACCAATTATAAACGTAAATAAAACTATTTCCAGTTATATATTTTATATTTTCACAATCATATTGATTACATTATTTTTGTCCAATTTTAATCAAATGATGAAAGCAACGACTTGACAAAAATTATTAAATTATCTCAACTATTATTGATGTTTTATGCTCTGTTATAAAAAACTCGTCGCACAGTCGTCATGACACCAAGGCTTGTATGTCACGTCACGTTAAGTCCATGGCATGCCATGGACTAATGCGCAATTATCGTAATGAGATATTTGATTTTTCATTACGTTTTTAATATATAACCTAATTTAACCTGCTTATTACTATTGACTCATTGAGTAACACTACAAAACATACATTTATATATATAATATTATATATGAATTAGAAATTTGACGCCATAAGTCACGCCTTGAAAACGTCATGGCTTCGCCGTGGCTCCTAAGGCTTGAGGCCTGGCCTCGCCGCCACGTCACGTCTCATGCCATTTAGAACCTTGGTTTTATGTCAGGTATTTTAATTGAAATTGAACAAAATGATGTAATTATATTGTTCTTATAATAAACATGTAACTGACAAATCATTTTCTTTTCAGACGCGTCATTAAAAATAGCAAAAGTAGTCCATGTTGATCTGTCCCAGTGGTAAGGTGTGAGTGTAATTCATATGTGTGAAGTCTTGGGTTCAAGCCTGAGCACTTTCTCTGCCAATGGGATGCAGTGCTGATTTACCTCCTCCATGATGATTGTGAGACCGATGCGGTGGACACATCTCAGAGGATGACATCTACCTTTTTTTTTTAAAGCAAAGGTATGATAACTATTTTTATCCACTTTGACAATGAAAATTGAAAAGTAATATTTTCTCTAGTCGAAAAAAAATACAATGTTTAATTTTATGCGTATAATTCAAAAGTTTTCTTACCAACAATCAAATACATGACCTTTTAAAGTTTTTTTTATTTTATAAAAATATAATTAATTTTGTATCGTGCAATGCAGCGGAATATAAAATTTTATTATAAATATAAAATAGGAAAATTAGTAATTCCTAGTTATACAGGAAAATCATAAATTTATGAAGTTTTTTTTTGTTGAATTCACAAGACTTAATGCTTATCATATATTTGAACGTGTTAACCAGTTAGTTATTAGTTAGTCATAAAAGGTCAAAGTTAAGTTTTCATAAGTTATACGTATATATATGAGTGAGGTAGGAGGGGGTATGTGAGTGAGATTTATAGGTTTTCGGATAACAAATAATGTTTGTAAATTTGAACTTTAAGAAAACATTATTTTACAAACATACTAAAACACACACACACATATATATGTAGAGAGAGAGAGAGAGAGAGGTGGATCGCGCCCTTAGAATCTAGGGGGCTGAAACTAATCGATCTTTTATACGAATCTATCACATAAACATGTAAGTGTTGATTTATAGGTTTTCGGTCTCGATATATGAAAAATGTTGTTGAAAAGTAGCAAAACTTATACCAACTTAATTTCCAGTAAATTAAGAAATATTCACTACATCCAGTTTAACGGGAAATATACAAATTGACAATTTTGAATTAGACCCTTTATACAAAAGATCCCCATTTGCCACAATTGATAACATTTTAATCATCGTCTTATTTCACCAAGTTCAATTATATATTTCTTGTAACTCAATCGTTAATCCTCGTCTTATCTCATCAAGTGTTATAATAAACATGTTGGACACTTTTGGGTGTCTATAACAAACTTTTTAGGACACTTTTTGTTAGGTCATAATATTGTATCCAAGATTTAATAGGGAAAGTCAAAGATGTAAAGTCAAAGTTGTCAAAGTCAAAGTTGTCAAGTTTGTTTAGTTTCCTTAGCTTTTAAGTCTTTGTGTAATATGTGGGTATGAATAGGGATATGAGTGTTGTAAGATTGTAACTTGTAAGAGAACTTCATCATAATATCAATATACGTGTGATTGGCTTTCTCTCACTACTTTCTCTCTCTAGATCTAATATTGTCATATTATTGATTCTTGAAAGAGATTACTTGATTTGAATAGGGATTTTACACTCACACTTTTGAAACTAAATGTCATATTAGCTCTTTTATATGACATTATTTGAGAAAATGTCTTATAAAACAAGTGTCCTATAAAAAGATGTGTTTATATGACATTTCTCAAAAGTGTCTTATAAAAGAGTTAATAAGACATTTTGTTTCAAAAATGTCCTAAAAAGCTTGGTAAGAAGTCCAAAAGCATCGTATAAACTTATTACAACACTATTGAATATAAGATACAAATGTTTAGTTCTATAACGTAATATATTAAAACACTTAAATATTTTTGGTGTACTATAAAAATAGATTTTCTTATAATAGTTTATCTATCATATTTTGATATAAATTAATTATTTGCGAGTCTAAATCCCTTTCACATTAAAACAAATACTTCTATTTATAAAACTCTGAAACTCTTGCAATCTATATATATACTATATTATAAAGCACGGATAAAAAATTGTTAAACACAAATTATTAGGCACAAGCTACCATTATTTTATGCAAGATTTTAAAAATCTCTTAATTTACAAGTATCAAAGCACAAGATACATATTACTACTGCAGACGTCTAACACCCACCAATTTGGTATGTACAGGGTCTTCCTTTTATGCAGACCTTTCCATGTATCACTATTAATCTATATCTATATCTATACTATATTATAAAGCACAGATAAAAAACTATTAAATACAAATTATTAGGCACAAGGTACCATCATTTTATGCAAGATTTTAAAAATATCTTAATTTACAAGTATCAAAGCACAAGATACATATTACTACCGCAGACTTCTAACACCCACCAATTTGGTATGTGCAAGACCTTCCTTTTATGCAGACCTTTCCATGTATCACTATTAATCTATATCTATACTATATTATAAAGCACGGATAAAAAACTCTTAAATACAAATTATTAGGCATAATGTACCATCATTTTATGCAAGATTTTAAAAATCTCTTAATTTACAAGTATCAAAGCACAAGATACATATTAGTACTGCAGACTTCTAACACCCACCAATTTGGTATGTGCAGAGCCTTCCTTTTATTCAGACATTTCCATGTATCACTATTAATTAATATACTATATTACTATAAATTTGTTTTAATTATATTATTAATGTAATTGGTTATTTTTTCTAGATGTCATTAAAATATATAAGATAATCATTGAATTCTAACAAAATACTTATTTTTTTTTATATAAAAACATTATATTATTAAGCCTAAATTAAACAAATTTAAAAAAAAAACATTATCACTTTCTCAAAACCATCCAAAATCGTACTGTAAATCGACAAAAAAACAAAAAATAAAATGAAACATTAAAATCGTGATGTATCTCGCTGCATTGGGCGAGTACGTTTCTAGTTATATTATAAAACACTTATAATTTTTTTAAAAACAATTACTAAAATTTAATGTACCGATATTTAATGCTAATTATTTAAAATCTCTTAAAAACAATTATTAAAACTTTATGTACTACATTTAATGTTATTTATTAACTTTCAATCCTTATCTCTAACCACTTTAATTCCCCTAAAATCACTCCCCACATAACTAAATACAGAATAAAAATCAAATTTTAAATATAAAAAATCTAAAATATAATTAAGAAAATCTAACAGAATATTTAATGTTTATTTTATAAAAAAACATATATTATTAAACATAAAATAAATTAGATTATTATTAAACTATCGAAAAAACTCTTAAGAACAAGCTTTTATGAATTACGTACTTTTTATTGATACACATTACTTAAAATTCAAGATTACAAGTCATGATGCATGAGTACAAATTTCTAAAGCTATATACTTGAATTCATAACTAACTGATAAACATAATCAAAATTGGATAAACATCTCAATTTAAATATATAAAATTTAAAAGATATAAGATAATCATTGAATTCTAACAAAATACTGTAACACCCTAAAATTTGAAAATAACAGACGAATTAAAACTTCCAAAACTCTCTTAAATACATAACTTGAAACAACAAATATCTAAAGTTTACAAAGGAAGTAACACTACAAAATGTATCAGAGTTCTAACGGAACCATCTAGTCCCACAAACGAGGACTAAGTCAGTCGGGTGTTACTAAAACCACCAATCTTCTATCTTCTCAAAATCGGATGACATCTCTAAAGCCATCCTACCGGAACTTCTACCCAACTCCACTCGCCACTCAGATCCATCTAAGACCTGATATACATGTCGAAAGAAAAAAGTGTTAGGCTTAACGCCTAGTGAGTTAAAGCAGTTTTCATCATATAATCATAAGATGTTTAAAAAGAAAACTTTATTCTAAAAACGATTGTCCCTGAAATATTAGTTATAAAAAGACTTTGATCCCAAACCGTATTATTCTCAATACCAAATACACCCTTTTTAAATAATGTTCACCATTCAATTTTCTCAAAACCCACCCACGAGATATTTTATCAAAATGCTATTTATATAAATAAAATGGTACGTTTTTAACACCGAAGGTACAGGTAAGGGAATACCCGAATATAACACCTTTCGGTGATCGGGGAGACCCGATTCCATCGAATGTGGCGGAACACATAGTTAAGCCACTTATCAACGTTTATGAGATTCACTTCGGGTCATGGATCCCCGTATACGGCTCCTCTGAGCAACCACCGCAAGATGCCCAAATGACCCTAATGTCTACTCGACCTCTAGATGAGTGTCACCACAAAAGTCACAAGTCCCCTTATCCAGCTCACCATGGGCACCACCGTAAGATTTAGCTCCGTATACGACTCTCCAAGAGTACCACCACAAGCTTACATAAAAACATGACTTGGGGACCACTTACTAGACTCAAACATGGCCATCAAAAACTCCATGATGAACAAAACGACTCATATGCCTATGGATCCATTGCATTACAGTCTACACATTACATGATTCCAAATGAATGAACTAATGCATTCAAAACATGTAATAATCAACGATAATTGCATTTCCATAAAAATGCTCCATAATGAGTTATTTAAACCGGACAACGTCCCAAAATTCATTAGAGTATTAGTCAAGCCATAAAGCATCATAAAACGTTTGACAACAACATAAAGTCAATATGGCTACATAAGCCGAGGTACAACTTTCCCAAAACTGGTATCTTTCCAACGTATAAGTGGCCGAAGGCCTAAACCGAAAGGTTCACATTTTCCAAAATACTCACAAGGTTAAGAATGGCCATTTCCATTAACTCACACTTTTAAAGCCAAAAGAATTTAAAGCTTTGATATCCAAAATTCATAAATTGGTTAGAGTTCCAAAATAGACCATAAACAATTAATGTCCACAAAATCCCAATTTTCTTAAAATCAATCCTTTAAAACCATTTGTAACCCAAGTTCCCCTTTATAGAAACCAATGAAATATATTACCCAAAGTCTCCAAATATTCAAGAAATCCTTATAAATGGTTCAACATCCTTTTTGGTGGCCAAAACACCAAATAACGCATTGTAAATCATTTATAGATGTTTAACACTAAATATGCTCAAGAATATCAAAATCACAAAACTTGTTAAGTATAAAGCGAGCATATAAATGTATGTCCAATAATCCAAAATATTTATATTTTGACATGTATATAGTTTTGTAAAACAACTAAACTCACCTTGCTAGATTTAGACTAAATCTAGTTTTAACCACAAGGCTTCTAGAACGAGATCCGTAAATCCCTTCACTAGCTCCAAGTTTTCCACAACAAACCTTAGCCACAAACAAACCTAAGTTAAACCAGTTCCCAACAAATGGAAAGAAAAGATAACCTTAAAACCCTAACCTCTTAGGTGAAGGAAAAGAAGAGGTTACCTTGATTACAACTTGAATAGACCAACAATATACTTCTAGGTCACTAATGTGACCTCAAATCCCAAAGCACTAAAGGAATGGGAAAAGGGTTTGGTAAAACCCTAAAAACTTAAGAATTCTAGAAATGGGGAAGAAGATGAAAAACTCTTAGTGTAGCATCCAAATCTCACCATTTATGTGGTCCAAATATGAAGAAGTAAGGAAGATGGAGCCTTGGGATGAACCTAAACCGACATTGGAGAGGTTTGAAGAGTTGAGAGAGAGTTTGGGGTGGAAGGGTGAGAAGTTATGAAGAAAACCTCTCAAAATCGGGCTTAAAAGCCTCCTGGACACTTCGGGCGATAATGTCACGCGATAGTGATAGTGTCACTATCGCTGGGTTCGTACCGTGACACTCCCTCTTATAGCGACTATGCCCCGCGATAATGGCCACTATCACTGTAACAATCGTTAATTCTTGGTGTCCTAATTTTAAGTTAATAATGGTGTAAAAAGTGGAAAATAAGGAAGTTGGGGGACTTATTTGCAAATGTAGTCATAAAAGGGCTAAAACCCTAATAATTTCCTCATTTGGGAATATCGCTGACGGTGTGTGTGTGGGCGGCGACTGAAAAGAGAAGAAGAAGGGAAAGGAAGTCTGATCAAATTATTGGGGAGAAACCGGTGTAAATTGTGGAAATCATTCTTCAAAGGTATGTCCTCAATCTCTTTTAGAATTAGGAATTTATTTTCTGCTTTCATTGAGATTTTCTGGTTGGGTAAGATTTATTGAAGCTTAAAAATATCCTCTGCTGAATCGATTTTGGGTCTGGTCAGATTGGAAAAGAAATAGTGAAATGGGACTTGAAATATGAATGTGGGTGAAATTTGGGTGTGTTAGCCAAGTTGGGTAGCAATCGATGGTTCCTAGACACTGTGTATTGTCACCCTGAATCTGGGTGTGTTTCCCACCATCGAACTGAACTTTTCTCCATCGACCGGACTGCACGGAGTGGGTCAAACCGGGGCCACCTAGTGTGGGATTGACCGGGGTCGCCCGGTGTGGGAACGACCGGGCCAGCCCGGTCTGAGAGCGACAGGGGCCGCCCGGATTGGGACCGCCTGGTGTGAGTTTGCCCGGGGCGTGGTCGCCCGGTGTGCGTCGCCCGGTCTGCTTTCTTTAGATATTTTCATTTACTTTTATCAATCATCCTGTGAACACAATAAATATTAGAGCAGTGGTAGAAATCATAATCGTCTTATTAATGTGGAAGGTAGGGGTTCGATTTATCCGAGGATAGTTGTTTGTGTGTGTCGACTTTCGTCCAATCAGGTGATTTCCCTTATTAAAAGATTTCTAAACTGAATGGGGTGTTCATTTACAAACGCTTTATTGATTCTATGTATATGTGTCGCGTTGAAGCTTTATGATCATTAGAGCTATTGTCGATTATTTTGTGCATATGAATACATATATCGCCTTTATGACAAGAATGTGTTGTAACTGTTGTTTGCAAGCCATGGCTATACTTTAACCATCGGTGATGGTTGGGTCGTATACTTGGAATTTGTTTCCTAGGTATACGGTCGACGACATCTACGAGGGGGCTGTATGGGGATCTACTGGGGACCCCGAGAACGCAGGCGTGAGAATGTTGGAACTGTGTTTCAAGTAATATTTAATTGATGTGTTTATTCAATTATTCTTATTTATTGTTTCTCAAAAGAAAACATTTTCTTGTCGTCAAGTCGAGGGTTGGGAATTCACTAGACCTTTCGGTCTAACCCTCTCTTTCTCTCTTTTAAAACCCCTTTTTCAGGTAAGGGTCTGTTGCCGTTTCTTCAAAGGGAAAGGAGAAATGTTAAGAGCTAGCTAGGTAGGAAGCGAAGCCTTAGTCGTGGTGTAGATGCAATTATAGTTTTTCGGTTGTGATAGAATCTTTACGCTTGGACTATGTTAATCCTTTAATTTCGAAATTTTGTATTGGGACCCGTTTTTGGGGAATTTATTCTTATCTTTATTGCTGTTAAAATTGGGTTGTTACATTTGGTATCAGAGCCGTAGTTTAAGTGATTTAGGTGGCCTTTTTGGACCTAAACTTAAACTGTAGGTGGGACACAACCGAGGAATAGGACGTCGTAGGGTTACCACTATAGGGATGTATGTAATGAGAGATAGGGACTAACATGTAAGGTGAATTTGGGATTACATCTGGCCAATGTAATTGCAAATTCACAAGTACATGTGCATGTCTACAAATCTTGTTGCATATAGGTCTGTTAAATTAAAGTCTATCCTTGTGTTGTTTCAGTTGTCGTCATGTCGAAGCGAGCTTTGAGAAGTAGAGCAGTGCCGACAGGGGAGAATCTTCCGGTAAATGGGGTTCGTGTTGAGATACCGAGGGGTTCAACTGGGCAGCCGACAGCTCGAGGGAGGGGTCGTGGCCGTGGGTGTGGACTGGTGAGGACCACCCGAAAGGCTATGACTCAAGTCGAGGGAAACACTGTTGGAAATCGGGGGAAAAGACAATACGCGGACCACTCGTAGGGCGAGAAGTGTTGAGATTTTGGTGGATAGGGAAACCTCGCACCAAGAAAGCTCGGCAACTGTAAGGGGGCGGGGAGCCGCAAGGGCTCGTGGTCGGGGCCAAAATTAGGCCTTTGTGACTCACGAAACTTTTGCCGCATAAATGGGGAACCTTTAAGAGACCCTGTAAGCGTTATTGGCTCATCAGGAGAAGACAACCTCGGGAAGCCGAGACAAGAGCAAGAGCAGGGAAGTTACAGAACCGTCGAGCCCACCGGTAACTGAAGTGGGGGGTCATTCTCCATCGGGGACCTTTACGGCAACCAAAATGACGACAAAAGAATGTAGTTACAAGGAGTTTGCTGCATACAAACCTCCTACTTATAAAGGAGAGTGTGACCCAGTTCTGGTAATGAAGTGGATCAAAGAGATGGAGATGGTATTTACTACCAGTAAATGTGCTGAGGAAGACAAAGTGACTTACGCCTTATCCATGCTGAGGTCTGAAGCCACCTTATGGTGGGATGCAAAAGCTGGAGGATTAGGAGCGGCTGCAGCAGAAGGTATGTCGTGGGGAACATTCGTGGGAAAGTTCAAGGGACAATTCTGCCCTCTGGCGGTAGTGAAAAGATTGCAGGAGGAATTTTTGAGTCTGGAACAAAAAGAGCTGTCTGTAAGAGAGTACACCACCAAATTTATTGAGAAGTCTCGTTTTGACGGATCATATCTGCCAGACGAGGAAAGTCGAGTGGAACACTATATTTTTGGGTTGAGGAACAGTCTGCGGGAGTGGATTTCTGCAAGGGAACCAACCACCTTTCAGGCTGCCGTACATGCGACCGAGATGACAGAGAAGGAGAAGAACCGCCAGATGACTGATAGGGTTGGTGAAAATAGAAAATGGGATGGACCGACAACGGATTCAAGGAAGGGAAAGAGTTCCAAGGCAGAGCAGAGAGGGGGTCGGGGGTTCAGAGAGAAGCCTTGCGGAAAGTGTCACCAGGTACATCGGGGAGAATGTGGTTCGGGGGAAAGATCCTGTTTCCAGTATGGGATGCCGGGGAACATGTCTAGGGATTGCCCGAACAAGAGGACTTGTTATCAGTGTGGGTCGCCAGATCACCTTCGGTCGGATTATCCACAAGTCAAGCAGGGTGGACCAGTTCAAACCGGAGATCGTGGGGGAGGAAGAAGGGAGGAGAAAAAGTGGGAACCAGCTCGTCCGAAAGGGAGGGCCTTTAACATGATAACGATGGAGGCGGAGGAGGTTCCTGATGTAGTCCCAGGTACGTTTTTGGTGAACTCTACTTCTGCTAGAGTATTGTTTGATTTAGGAGCGACCCGCTCTTTTATATCTCTTGCTGTAACACCCTAAAAATTCGGGTAACTTTAAAAATTGAAATTTCGGCAATATGACATTTGTATTTGGAGAAAACCACCCAAAATGGGTAAAAGTGTATGCGTTTACAAAACCTGCATATAAAGCATGGAAAATTGACAACAAACTAATCTAAACTATTTCTATCTAGATTACATAGGTTGTCAACCCAAATCCCAAAAATGAGTAAACTGTTTTAAACGCCAAGACTCCAATTTCTATCATCTCAAAAATGCCTCGAGTCCACGCTCGTCCCTCAAACCTTCGAGAACCCACCACTAAGGGAACCTGTTATACACGACGTTAAAGAAAAAGTGTTAGGCTTAAAGCCTAGTGAGAATATACAATTTATATGACAATTTATGAAAACAGTTTAAATGTAACGGTAAGAAACCACAAGGTTGTGGCGTGGTGGTAAGAGCCTTGGGACTTCATAGCGGTTGCCCGGGTTCGAGCCCCACTCGCAGCATTGTGGCCACAGGATGAATGCCCGCGGGCCATAGGCCTGTTTTCTAGGAGATTTGTCCGGGCCCAAAGTGGTCTGGGATACTCCTTTACCAAAAAAAAAGAAACCTTTTTCACCAAAAACCTTTGTAAAATATTTGATATGTACATAGTGGTCTTGCGGTCCACAAAAACATCTTGCGATGACGGGGGAGACCCGATTTTCCAAGGATCGTGGCAGAACACAAAAGTAGGCCACTCTCCGAGTTGTGAGCTCAATGCTTGGAACCATGGCCACGAATAACGCCGATTCGTACTCAGATGTAGGGGAGGGAAACCCGAGGATCCAAGCCATACTCATTTACTAGGATTACATTTACGGCCCATGGCTAGTAACCGGTCCCACAAAACCGTACCAAATTGCCTTCGAGGACCCAATGTCTCAACTAGCTACATAAGGGGAAAGATATCCCAACGAAAGTCGACTCAATACCTATGGATCCGCCGATGCATTTGTTTCGCCAAACGGCATTACGAGGAATTCATAGTGGCCGTAACGCGTTCTAAAAACCGTCTTCGGAACATCTTCTCCTCTTACCTTCACTTGGTGATACCCCGAACGCAAATCGATATTTGAGAAACAACCCGCTCCTTGGAGTTGATCGAATAAGTCGTCGATCCTCGGGAGTGGGTACTTATTCTTCACCGTGGCCTTATTCAGTTCACGGTAGTCGATGCACATCCTCATCGTGCCATCTTTCTTCTTAACAAATAAGACCAGAGCTCTCCACGGTGACGAGCTCGGCCTTTATGAAACCCTTCTCCAAAATCTCTTAGAGTTGAGCCATAATCTTTTGCATCTCCGATTGCGCCAACCGGTAAGGGGCTCTAGCAATAGGAGCCGCTCCCGGTACGAGATCAATCTGAAAGTCCACTTGACGTTCGGGTGGTAACCCGGGCAAGTCCTCTGGAAAGACGTCTGGAAACTTGCGCACCACCTTCACGTCTTCGAGCTTCTTCTTCCCAAGCTTAGCGTCTATCACTTATGCTAAAAAGGATGATCATCCTTTCACCAAACACTTTCGTGCCTTGGCCATTGTGATAACCGCCACATCTCCCTTTCTTCTTTCTCCATAAACCAACACCGTTTCATTATCCGACATAGGGAGTCGGATTAGTTTCTTGGAGTATAGAATTTCGGCATGATTATCCGCCAACCAATCCATACCGACTACCACGTCGAAACCGCCAATAACCATAGGCATCAAATTGATTGAGAATTCCTTCCCTTTGATTCCAAGAGTACAATCCTTCAAGACGTCATGGATTATCACTTGACTACCATTAGCTATCTCGACCACTAAAGCATTCTCTAGACTATTAGTGGGCATGACTAACTTTTCATGAAACGAAACATATACGAAAGAGAATCTGGCACCCGAATCAAAAATTACACGAGCAGGTACGGAGTTTAGGAGAAACGTACCCAATACCATGTCAGTGGATGCCTTGGCCTCTTTGGCCGTCATCTGGAACGCTCTACCCGGAACCCTCGGAGGATTCTCCTTCTTCTTCGGTACACTACCCGATTTGAGTTTCGGGCAATCTCTCTTCACGTGCCCCGGTGCCTTGCACTCGAAGCAAATAATCCCCTTTATCGGGCAGTCCCAGATGGCATGATCAGACTTCCCACACTTGGCACACGAGCGGGGAGAGGTGTTACAGCTGCCATGGTGCTTGCTCCGACACTTTTGGCACCACCTAGCTTCCTATCGGTTGCCAAAATTTCGGTTTTCGACGAACGGTCGAGACTTCTTGAGAGGCCCATAATTGTTTTCCCATTTCCTCTTGTCTCCTACCACCGCAACTTTCTCCGGTTTGCCTCTAGCATAGACCTCTTCTATAAACTGGGCTTCCTCTATCGTCTCACGGAGATTAGAAGCCTTAGAGTTGCGGACCATAGACATCATGTCCGCCGACAGGCCCTTGAGATAGGCCTTAATCTTCTCTTTTTCTGTTGGGGCCACGTGCCCCAACAATCCCAACTTCTCCATAAATTGGCGAGTGTACTCCCTCACTGTCAAGTTCCCCTTTTCAAGAGATCGAAACTCCGCTTCAATACGGTCCATGGCCCTCTCGCTGCAATACTCTTCCAATATTTTCTTCTTGAACTCGACACAGGTTAATTGAGCCAAAACAGTAGGAGAGAGAGTGGACTGAGTGACATTCCACCATGTGAGCGCCGTATCTCTGAGCTATATAGAACCGAACCTCACTCTTTGGTCGTCTCTGCACTCAGATGAGCCAAAGGCCTGTTCGACCGCTTGGATCCATTTCACGCATGCAACCGGGTCTTCAGAACCAAAGAACTCCGGTGGTCCACAACCTAGGAAGGATTTATAGGAGCAACTTTTCCCACTTTTCTGAGCACCAACAATCCTGTGCTCTTCAGTTTAGATTCCGTTCTCGGTGCCACCAGAACCAATTAACACATTCTCTTCAACTGCCTCGTGCCTCTTAAGGCTCGCATCACGATCTTCCAAAATCTTTAGAAATGCTTCTTGCTGCTTTTCCATAGCCGACGCCACCAATTGCATGACGTTGGCCATCATGTCAGCTTGAGGGTTCGCCTCCTGAATAACCGGGTTTGTGGATGCCAACTCCACTCTAGGCACTTGCTCAACCTCCCCAGTAAATAATTGTGGCATACCAGCGGGGACGACAGTTGCCTCTCTAACTACTGGATTTCGCTCGGGTGAGCTATCATCACGTAGGTCTCCATCGCCTAACGGCCGACTACGAGTGTTCACCATAAAGAAGTAATGGCTGCCACACAAGCACGAGAAAGAGTAAGAGGAAGGTTCACAAGATAAAGCACGATAGAAACGTACTATTACATTTACCAATAATCATAACAACCGTAAAACAAGTACACTCACGTAAAACATCCTCATAATAACGTTAGCTAAGTGAAATTATGAACATATAGTACGTAAGAGTTCCCGTTACCGTCACTACAACTCTCGATTAACATAATTTCCGTAGACTCTGAGACCAACCCATCATAAAAGTTGTACCCAATTCTCACAAATCATTACTTAATAATCTCAGTATAAGTCTAGACATCTTACATTCATGCCTAGTTCACTTAAACTAGAGCTCTGATACCAACTTGTAACATCCTAAAAATTCGGGTAATTTTAAAAATTGAAATTTCGGCAATATGACATTTGTATTTGGAGCAAACCACCCAAAAAGGGTAAAAGTGTATGCGTTTACAAAATCTGCATATAAAGCATGGAAAATTGACAACAAACTAATCTAAACTATTTCTATCTAGATTACATAGGTTGTCAACCCAAATCCCAAAAATGAGTAAACTGTTTTAAACGTCAAGAATCCAATATCTATCATCTCAAAAATGCCTCGAGTCCACGCTCGTCACTCAAACCTTCGAGAACCCACCACTAAGGGAACCTGTTATACATGACATTAAAGAAAAAGTGTTAGGCTTAAAGCCTAGTGAGAACATACAATTTATATGAAAATTTATGAAAACAGTTTAAATGCAACGGTAAGAAACCTTTTTCACCAAAAACCTTTGTAAAAGATTTGATATGTTCATAGTGGTCTTGCGGTCCACAAAAACATCTTGCGATGACGGGGGAGACCCGATTTTCCAAGGATCGTGGCGGAACACAAAAGTAGGCCACTCTCCGAGTTGTGAGCTCAATACTTGGAACCATGGCTACGAATAACGCCGATTCGTACTCAGATATGGGGAGGGCAACCCGAGGATCCAAGCCATACTCATTCACTAGGATTACATTTACGACCCATGACTAGTAACCGGTCCCACATAACCGTACCAAATTGCCTCCGAGGACCCAATGTCTCAACTAGCTACATAAGGGGAAATATATCCCAACGAAAGTCGACTCAATACCTATGGATCCACTAGTAGTAGTCTGGACTTGTCACAATTTCATTTGTGACTATTAGTAGGCAAATGTTGCCTTTAATATCTTTTATTTCCAAAAATGCATTCATACATTTAACTGCTGATAAGAATTTACAAAGTCCAAATATAAGTGTGAGAATCATAAAATGAGAATATATATTTTCTTTCAAATAACCCATCTATGAATGCAAGTATGATCATTGTTCCATCATATTAGTTGAAAGAGATAAAAACCCAAAAATCTCCCAAAATATAAGTTAGGTCAAAATCTTATAAATATGAACCAAAATCAAAGGAGATTAGTAGAAGTTTAAAATATAAAGTTTTGACATGTATAAGGTTTAAGGAAAAGAAATATGAACTCACACTGAGGTTTAATCTAAACCCTAGCAAAATTCTAGGTGTAGAGGAGATGGAATTCTTGAACTTGAGAGCTTGAGATCTTCACACCACAAGCTTGACAACCCTAGGGATAACCATTAATGAACTTAGAGCTCCCATTTAATAGAAGTAAATGAAGAGAGGTGAAGAAACTCACCTAGGGCACCAAAAATCGCACCAACCAGCCTGCTCTAGAAATAAATGAGGAAAGGATCAGCTTGGGTCGTTTTTATACCCCAGAACACCGACCGCGACCTTGCCCCGCGATAGTGACATGTGTCACAATTGCCCTCTATAAACGACTTTCGGTACATCTCCAGCGATAGTTCCCCACGATAGTGACACTTGTCACTATCGCGGGCACAATCGCGCCGATTGTACCGCAAGTTCCCAACTCCATCCGCGATTATGCCACAACGAGAGTGACAAGGTTACTGTCGCGTGGCACTATCGCCGAACACCCCCTTGGCCCCGAAATTCGATTTTCGAGCATCGACACATATGAGGCTAGAACCCAAAGTTTAAGGTAAGCCCATAACGGGGATTCATACAAATAGGAGGGAGAGAGAATGAAGAATTAACTTACCGAAAATCCGGGTGTTACATTTGCATTTTCTCAGTGTCTGGGGTTAAATCCTAAACGTTTAGAGCGGACGTTCGAGGTAGAAACCGTTGATGCTAATCAAGTAGCAATTAGGGAGGTGTTTGTGGGGTGTGTGATAGACATCGAAGGGAGTTTAGTGACAGTGGTGCTATACCCTATGGCGATGAGAGAGTTCGATGTGATTCTTGGGATGGATTGGTTGGCTAGAACCGATGCTAGTATTGTCTGTAATAAGAAGATGTTTCGTATGGTATTGCCTGAAAAAGAGATGGTAGTGATTTATGGGGATAAACGAGATAGAGGATCTAGTTTAATTTCCATGATCAAAGCGAATAAAAGTTTGAGGAAAGGATGTCGAGGATTCTTGGCGTATGTTGTAGATGCTAAGAAAGAGAAATGTAGGATGGAGGAAGTGCGGGTGGTGAGCGAGTACCCGGAGGTATTTCCGGAGGATTTGACAGAATTACCTCTGAATCGTCAGGTCGAGTTTCGGATCGACCTGGTGCCCGACGCCGCTCCGATTGCTTGAGCGCCGTATAGACTAGCACCCACGGAGATGAAGGAAATGATGACGCAGTTGCAAGAATTGCTTGACAAGGGGTTTATAAGGCCTAAGACCTATCCGTGGGGAGCGCCAGTCCTTTTTGTGAAAAAGAAGGACAGATCTATGCGAATGTGCATAGATTACAGGGAGCTCAACAAGTTGACGATCAAGAATAAGTATCCGATTCCAAGGATAGAGGACTTATTCGACCAGCTTCAGGGAGCAAGTTTCTTCTCCAAGATCGACCTAAGGTCGGGATATCATCAACTCAAGGTGAAGGAAGAAGATATACCGAAAACGGCCTTCCGTATGAGATATGGACATTATGAATTTCTTGTAATGCCATTCGGGTTGACCAACGCTCCTGCAACTTTCATGGATATGATGAATAGGGTGTGTCAACCCCACTTAGACAAGTTTGTGATCGTGTTCATCGACAACATATTAGTGTACTCGAAGACCGAGAAGGAGCACAAGGAGCATTTTCGAATAGTACTGGAATTGCTAAGACGAGAGAGGCTTTACGCGAAATTCTCGAAGTGCGAATTCTGCTTACGATAAGTGCAATTTCTTGGGCATGTCGTGTCCCAAGACGAAATCAAGGTGGATCCGGAGAAAGTGGAAGCAATTCGTAACTGGGGTGCGCCGAAGAATCCGTCGAAAGTCCGAAGTTTCTTAGGGTTGGCAGGGTATTACCGAAAGTTTATCAAATATTTATCCCGAATCACCACTCCATTGACTTCGTTGACGAATAAGAGTGTCAAGTTCGCATGGACAGAATCTCAGAGGGAGGCTTTTCAGAAACTTAAGGATATGTTAAGTAGCGCTCAAATCTTAGCCTTGCCGGATGGCATGGAAGACTTCGTAGTGTATAGCGATGCGTCTAGGCTGGGTTTGGGATGCATTCTTATGCAACGGGGAAAGGTATTGCTTAAGCATCACGCTAGTTGAAGGATCACGAATCGCGATACCCTACTCACGATTTAGAATTGGCCGTCGTGGTATTTGCGCTAAAAATTTGGAGTCACTACCTTTATGGAACACAGTGTCAGATCTTCACGGATCACAAAAGCCTGTGCCATTTGTTTGACCAGAAGGAGCTGAATATGCGTCAGCGAAGATGGATAGAGTTATTAACTGATTATGACTGTAAGATCGAATATCACCCCGGAAGGGCTAACGTGGTAGCCGATGCCCTAAGTCGGAAGGGAAGAAGTGAAAACCTAATGATGATAGCTTCGAGAGTTGAGGTGACTCCAACGTTATTGGAGGAGATTAAAAGGTTCCAAGTAGAAGCCCTGAGGCCTGAGAACCTTAAGACTGAAAGGGTAGTAGGCCTTACAAGTTCGTTAGTGGAGGACAATCGGGGACTGAAATGCTACAACGGGAGGATTTGGGTTCCGAGACTCGGGGATTTGAGGATGGTCATCCTAACGGAAGATCATAAGTTGAATTATTCGATTCACCCGGGAACGAACAAGATGTATGGAGATTTGAGGTTAGACTATTGGTGGTCGGGATTGAAGAAAGACATAGCTCATTACGTGGAAAGATGCCTGACATGTCTGCAAGTAAAGATGGAGCATCACCGATCGTACGGGAAACTTCAACCGTTAGATATCCCTGTCTGGAAATGGGAATAAATCACGATGGATTTTGTGATTAAGTTGCCTAGAACCCCGAAAGGGTACACCGCGATTTGGGTCATCGTTGATCGGCTTACCAAATCGGTGCATTTCTTGCCTATCAAGGAGACTTACTCTATGGAAAGACTCGTGAAGTTGTATATCGATGAGATTGTCGTTCACCATGGTGTGCCTTTGTCGATTGTGTCTGACCGAGATAATCGGTTCTCTTCAGCTTTTTGGAGGAGTTTTCAACGTGAGATGGGGTCGAAAATCAATATGAATACAACGTATCACCCTCAAACCGACGGTCAGAGTGAGCGAACTATTCAGACCCTGAAGGATATGCTGAGAGCGTGCGTTTTGGATTTCCAAGGCTCATGGGAAAACCATTTACCATTAATTGAGTTTGCCTACAATAATAGCTATCATGCGAGCATCAAAGCTGCTTCATATGAGATGCTTTATGGTAGGAAATGTCAAACTCCCTTGTGTTGGAATGAGGTTGGAGAAAGGCAGCTGGCTGGACCAGAGTTAGTACAGCTGACTGCGGATAAAATTGTTCAAGTGCGAGAAAGATTGAAGGTGGCGCAAGACCGTCAAAAGAACTATGCGGATAAGCGACGAAAATATATCGAATTCTCAGTGGGGCATAAGGTGATGTTGAAAATATCACCATGGAAAGGAGTGGTTCGCTTTGGGAAGAAAGGGAAGTTAAGTCCACGTTATATTGGTCCTTTCGAAATCATTGAGCGAGTTGGAGAAGTGGCGTATAAATTGGAATTACCCGGAGAATTGAAGGGTATTCACAACACCTTTCACGTCTCAAATCTGAGAAAGTGTCTTGCAGAAGTCGATATGGCGGTGCCCTTAACGGATGTGCGAGTGGATGAAAAATTGAACTTCGTCGAGGAACCGGAGGCAATTGTGGATCGTAAGGTCAAACGCTTAAGGACAAAGGATATCAATTTAGTAAAGGTCCAATGGAAGTTCCACAAGGGTCGAGAAGCCACGTGGGAATTAGAAACGGACATGATGTCCAAATACCCATATCTTTTCGACAAGGAGATTTCGAGGACGGAATCCCTTTAAAAGGGGGGGGGAGTGTTGTAACAATCGTTAATTCTTGGTGTCCTATTTTAAGTTAATAATGGTGTAAAAAGTGGAAAATAAGGAAGTTGGGGGACTTATTTGCAAATGTAGTCATAAAAGGGCTAAAACCCTAATCATTTCTTCATTTAGGAATATCGCTGACGGTGTGTGTGTGGGCGGTGGCTGAAAAGAGAAGAAGAAGGGAAAGGAAGGCTGATCAAATTCTTGGGGAGAAACCGATGTAAATTGTGGAAATCATTCTTCAAAGGTATGTCCCCAATCTCTTTTAGAATTAGGAATTTATTTCTTGCTTTCATTGAGATTTTCTGGTTGGGTAAGATTTATTGAAGCTTAAAAATATCCTCTGCTGAATCGATTTTGGGTCTGGTCAGATTGGAAAAGAAATAGTGAAATGGGACTTGAAATATGATTGTGGGTGAAATTTGTGTGTTAGCCAAGTTGGGTAGCTATCGATGGTTCCTAGACACTATGTATTGTCGCCCTGAATCTAGGTGTGTTTCCCACCATCAAACTGAACTTTTCTCCATCAACTGGATTGCACGGAATGGGTCAAACCGGGGTCGCCCGGTGTGGGAACGACTGGGGACGCTCGGTATGAGAGCGACCGGGGCCGCCCGGACCGGGACCTCCCGGTCTGAGGTCGCCCGGGGCGTGGTCGTCCGGTGTGCGTCACCCGGTCTGCATTCTTTAGATATTTTCATTTACTTTTATCGATCGGCCTGTAAACACAATAAATATTAGAGCAGTGGTAGAAATCATAATCGTCTTATTAATGTGGAATGTAGGGGTTCGATTTATCCGAGGATAGTTGTTTGTGTGTGTCGACTTTCGTCCAATCAGGTGAGTTCCCTTATTAAAAGTTTTCTAAACTGAATGGGGTGTTCATTTACAAACGCTTTATTGATTCTATGTATATGTGTCACGTTGAAGCTTTATGATCATTAGAGCTATTGTCGATTATTTTGTGATTATTTTATGATCATTACAAACTCTCTCAAAACCATCCAAAATTGTATTGTAAATCGATAAAAAACAAAAAATAAAAGAAAACATTAAAATCGTGATGTATCTCGCTGCATTGCACGAGTACACTTCTAGTATATAATAATAAGTACTAAAAAAACAAGGGGGCCATGGCCCTCCATTGACTCTTAATTGATTCGCCACTCGAGAGAGATCGAGGTTATTCCATTTGCAAACCCAACTATTACTACAAATCAATTTTAAACGCTCATCTTGTCTAATGAATATTAGATTTAATAAAGATCTTGATTGTTTCATAATATTAAGCATTGATTATAATAAATAAACTCTGATGATCTTGCATAAATATACAACTCATAATAAATAAACTCTTAAACATTTTTATAAATATCTCAATTAATTAATTTATATGGTTTGTACTAATTGTTGAGTTTGTAAAATTTCTCTCTCTCTCTCTCTCAAGTATTAATTTATCATATTTTTTATTCTTAAATTCGAACAATTTATTAGTGATATTCAAAATTTTACACAACTGTTCACAATTTATATGATCTGACAATTATATTCATGACCGGTCAATAAAATAATATGTCAAATATATTTTAATTGTGACAGAAATAATCTACATATAAAATATTTTAATCAATCATTTATATTTTAAAAATATATAATGTTCCAAGAGTTATGCTGTCTTGTATGCTAAAAAAATATGAGAAAATAGATTTTAAAAATCTTTAAATTTAGAGAAATCTCTAAAACTTTATAGAAGAGAGAGAAATAATATAATATTATTTTTCCACCAATAAAATAATTTTTAAATTTAATTTGTAGGAGAGAGAAACAATATATTATTAAATATATTGGTTATTTTATTAATAAAATTAATGTTAAGATTGCTAAAATATAGTAGTTGTTGGAGATAGATGTAAATTTTATTAAAGATTTGAACTTTTTTTACTCTATTATATAAAAACTAGAAGTGTACTCCTGCAATGCAGCTAGATACATCATAATTTTAATGTTTCATTTTATTTTCTGTTTTTTGTCGATTTACATTACGATTTTGGATGGTTGTGAGAGAGTGATAATGATTTTTTATATAAATTTGTTTAATTTAGACTTAATAATATAATGTAATTTATTTTGGTTTAATAATATAATTTTTTTTATAAAATATTCTGTAAGATTTTTTAATTATATTTTAGATTTTTTATATCTAAAATATGAGAGTTATTTTAGGGGAGTTAAAGTGGGAAATGATTTTAGGGGAGTTAAAATGGTTAGAGATAATGATTGAAAATTAATGAATAACATTAAATGTAGTACATACAGTTTTTATGTCTGTTTTTTAAGTAATTAGCATTAAATAGCGGTACATTAAGCTTTAAGACTTGTTTTTAAGAGTTTTTTATGTCATCTTTATAATATAGTATAGATTATATCATAGCTCTTGGAGATGCTCTCAGGACTTAGGGTTAGCCCTATTGCTATTAGGGCTGCACATGGGTTGACCTGTCAGGGTTAAAGACATTTGAGTAACTCAACCCAATATTTACGGTTTAAAAAATCTCAGCCCAACCCAACCCAAACTGTACGAGTTGGTTTGGGTTGGTCGAGTTGACCGGATTGAAACTTTCGTATGTTATTTTACAATCTAGTTAAGTATTTGTGTTTGAACGAAGTAAAATAAATCTATGAACATACCAAAAAAGCTAACAAACTCAAAAAAAGTTGTTAATGTGAATAAGAAAATAAAATTACGGTTGAATTATAATATAAATTTGAATATAATTAACTACGGATTGGTCTAATGTTTAACGTGTATATATATATATATATTAATCAATAGAGGCCCATTCATTTGCTAACTACGACATTGGTGCTAACCGTGCTAACCAATCTCAACCGTAGATTGATGAGATCAATTGTCCACAATTAATTGATTTTTAATTAAATTATAATATTCAAAACGGTTGTAAAAAATACATTGCATGTATGCACAGGGGTACTTTGGTAAAAATACCATACATTTAATTTGGGAAACACGCGCCTACTAAATAAAAAACCCAAATAATTAGGGATTTGATCCCCCAAAATCGCTTTATCCAACAAAATACGCACGAACACCCTGTTGTTGAAATCGACTCCAACAATCCTCTCAATCACGACGAATCAGGAGGAATCCGAGTAAAATCCTTTCGATATTCACGATCATCGTCAAACTCGGGATCAAGAAATCGATTTGAAGAAAACGATCTGAAGAATTGATCAAGAAATCGATTTTGGAGAAAACAATCTGAATAATCGATCAAGAAATCGATTTGAAGAAATCGATTTGAAGAAATCGATTTTCAGGATTTCAAGAAAACGATTTTCAGGATTTGAAGAAATCGATTTTCAGGATTTCGATATGAAGAATCGATTTGGAGAAAACGATTTCAAGAAATCTGTTGTTTTCGATATGAAGAAATCGATTTGAAGAAATTGTTCTACTCACCTATTGATCTCTTTGATAGTGCATATGTGCACACTTGCATATAGTGCATATATGCATATGTTTGCTGAAATATTATATGCATATGTGCACACTGGTATCTAATATGCATATGTGCACATTGAGTATTATGAATATGTACATGTTGTATATGTGCATATCAACTGATCTATTATGAATTGGTTGAGATACACGTTGACATATAGACATTCATATATGCACACTCGAAATATGGAAATACATTAAATATTAAATATTATATTTTATATGTAGATAACTATCATATTAATAACTCTTTGAAATATGGAAATACATTAAATATTAAATATTAAATATTATATTTAATATTTAGATAACTACCATATTTAACTCATTGAAATATGGAAATACATTAAATAAGCGTGAATTATGAAATGCTCATATTACCCTTTGAGAATTAATATGATTAAACGCAGGACATAAACTCTAGAATGATTCTGATTGGTTGAAAATTGGTTAGCACGGTTAGCACCAATGTCGTGCTTAACAAATGAAGGGGACTCTCAATCAATAATATAACAATCATATTAAGTCCATATTATAAAAATACATCGGGTTCATCGGGTTAGGTTGGTTTCAATTTACCCTAACCTAATTTCAACCCAATAGATACGGGTTACCTTAGTTTAAGGCTTTATGGGGTTTTTCGGGTTAGGTTGGCAGGATTGGTCGAAATTTTGAGCACCCCTAATTACTATCAAACACAACCATATATATTTATGTAACAAAATGGTGATTATCAATTTTAAATATAACGTTTATCTCTTAAAATTAAATATAGAGATTATATTACAAATCAAATTGTTCTAATTATGCCAAGCAGCTTGTCATTTTACACATTTGTCCCTACAATTATTGTTTGTTAAACAATAATATTGTATTTATTTTGGTTTTACATGTAATAAATATCAAGTCACTATTTCTACATGCAACCAAACAATATCTGATGTTACATTGGGTGGATTGCTACCCAACCATTTGTCCCTTCTACTTTGGTGCATTATTTGTGCTTTTTTCCTACCAAATGTAATACACACACACACTATATATATATATATATATATATATAAGTTTAAATGAGAACACATCAATTTATGAAAATGGAGATTACCTATATCGCATGTGAATGACGTGAGGGGTGTTGGTGGTGTGTGGACAATATGGCTCACAACCTAGGTCATGCCAGAGGTCATATGCGTTTCTAATTTAGTATCATATGTGGTATACTGTAGTATCACTTGCAATATGGCTGTTCTTATGTTTTCATAAAATGGTGGTGTTCCCGTTTGAACCCACCCATATATAGACGTGGGATCGTATGATAAAAAATAACAGTTATGGTGAAAATTATAAGAACACTTCAGAGCCTTTGGGTGAATTGACTTTTTTTTATCTAACTTCATTTTTCTTCAACTGCCTTAAGTACATTCATCTACCTTCAACTAATTTCATCTATCTTTATTTGAATTTATCACACTTTCACAAACTTTTACATATATCTAAGAGTGAATTGTAGATTTGGTCCCCCTGTTTTGATATATTTCTTTTGAGTAGGGTCCCTATGGTATTTTTATTGTGGATTTGGTTCTTGTGGTATTCAATTTTTTTGGCCATGGTCCCTTTGACTAACGTTTCCGTTAACACCGTTAAATCAAGGGTCATTTTAGCATTTTTCTTATTCTTTTGTCTTTTTCGCATAAAAAAGATTTTTTTTAATACACACATATATAATATGATATCAAAATAAATAAAATAAAAGATATTATTTTATGATTTAATTTGTTCTAATTAAAAAATTAATTATATTAAATATGATTTAATTTTATTGTTTTAGTATTTTTGCTTATTTAGGTATAAAAATCTAGTTGGAGTTTACATAAGGATTTGTTACAAAGATGATAATATGTATGAATCTTTCATTTGGTTAAAATCTAAATAGTTGATTTTGAGGTTTTGAATGAAAAGCAATATGAAAACCGGAAACCCTAATTTTAGGATGATAACCTCCAACTAGGTTTTCATATCCAAATAGGCAAACATACTAAAACAATAAAATCAAATCATGTTTAAAATAATTAATTTTTTAATATAAAGAAATCAAATCATAAAATAATATCTTATTGTCTTATTTTGATAGGGGTTAAATCATGTGAGAACCAATAAAAGGTTAAGAACCTTAAGGACTAATCTAATCCATATATTAGATTAAATCATAGGTCATTAAAGAAATAAGTCTTTTTGAAATAAAGTGGTGAAATAAGGGTATTTTTGTCAAATTAGAAGTAAATTGAAAGGGGTTTTTGGGCTTTATAATGTTAAAATCAAATCAAACAGGCTGTAATCTCAATCATCTTCAACCTCCCACGCTCGATCCCTTTTCCCCTTCTCGTCAAATCTCCGGCTATAACTCAACGCCCCTTGCCACTGCCGCCTCCTCCTCGGCGTCGCACACAACGACTCCATATTCTTCGATATCGTGCACGACGACTCCATGTCCACATATATTTACCACCACAGACCCTTTTCTTCGATTGTAACTCGAAAAGACCAAAGATCAAGAACAATACGTCAACACCAGTGGCTACCACTGACAATTGCCTCTCTTTCTTCTCCGACTCAAACTTTGGTGAACATCCCATCCCGAACGCCATTGAACACCGACCCCGACCCCGATACTCGATGGAAACCCTATGTTTATCGCTTCTTCAACCACGACGAAGTCACCAAAACGAGATTTATGGTTTGATGATCAAATGATCGCTTAGGTTTATGTCTATGTATCAAAAGTATAGGATTTTTGTTTATGATTTTTCCATATCTATTTCTATTAAATCAAATAATTGGTTGTAAAATGATATGGAACTCAGATTTCTCAATTGTTTTTAAATGAAGGTTTCCAGTAAAATTATGTTTCATCTGGTGAATCTGTGTGTTTCATTTGGTGAATTTGAACCTTTGTGTGTTCATTTGATGAATCAGTGTGTTTCATCTGGCGAATTTGAATATTTGTGTGTTCATTTGGTGAATCTATGTGTTTCATGTGGTGAATCTGTGTGTTTCATGTAGTGAATATGTATGTTTAGGTGAAAGTGTGTTTCATCTGGTGAATCCGTATTACCAAAATGACAATTATGCCCTTTTCTATTTAAAAACAACTTTCAATTAAAACCACATGATCAAATCCTAAAATGACCTTTGATTTAACGTAATTAACAGAGACGTTGGTCAGAGAGACCATGACCAAAACAAATTGAATACCACAAGAAACAAATCCACAATAAACATACCATAGGGACCCAAGTCAAAAAATATATCAAAACACAGGGACCAAATCCACAATTCACTCTATATTTAAATACTTCCATATGCATGAATTTTTTAAAGTTTCGGTAATGATTATAAAAGTAGGTAAATAAAGGTAGATGAATGTATAAGTATTGTTCTCACCATAACTCTTATTATCATCGAAACTAAGCATATATATATAGGGTCAGGTTCAGGGGAAAACCTAAAAAAAAGGGAAAACCTAAAAAAAAGGGAAAACCTAAAAAAAAAAGGGAAAACTGAAGAACACCCTGGTAGCCCTTCATCTGGACGGTATGCACTTGTGCATACAAATAATTTGTAACAAGCACACATGCATATGCACAAGTGCATCATGCACACGTGCATAAAAATAAAAAAAACAACTAAATTACTTGTATGCACAAGTGCATATCGTCCAAATCAAGGGCTACCAGAGTTTTCTTCAACTTTCCATTTTTTTGAGGTTTTCCCTTGAACCTCCCTCTATATATATATGTTGATCAAAACTCTCTCAGTGATTTGATAATGACTCTTAGAAATACTTAGTGAAAATTACATTTAATATCTGATTGTATTAGTGTTTCACCATCAGTGAATATATACTGAGTCTGTTCAGTATCGCTGATGAATTCTAATGTATTATGTTAAATGTAATCCCTGAAAACAAGTTTCGCGACAAAGACGTTCATCGCTGACATCGAAGAAAAAGCTGATGAACAAGTGACAAGTCTACTCATGATCTGATGCGGATATCAGTGAAACCAAGACAAGTCGACAACACGCGAAGAAATGCGAAGAAAAGCTTCAGCGATTGCTGACCTTCATTCAGATTCCCTGAAGAAAGAACCCTTTAGCGATCGATGATCACAAAGCTTACGCTCCAAGTTTCTTTTGTCTTATCTTTGCACAAAAGGTACAATGTGTCAGTAGAGACATACCTCTGCTACAGATCGTACAACAACTCTGAAGACTACACTGTTCACCATTCGGCCAAAAGCATGTCGCTAAAAGTCAAAGGCATGCAACCAACCAAATAGTGACATGTGTAAAGTACCCCTGCCATGCATTTAAGGCGTAGGGTATAAATAGAAAGGTTAAGCCTCACTTTGAAGTGTTGCCTTCTATCCTTTCTCTCTTAGTGAACCATATAGAAACCCTTGCTTTCTATATTTCCCTTAACCTTTTCTCTCTAGTTCTAAATGCAAACCTCTTAGTGTTTCTTGAGTTTGTTTAGATTAGGATTACTTAATCTTATTCTGCAACAAACTATAAATTGTGATTTGAGTTATCAATAAATAATTTATTAAACCATAAAAATTTGTGTTTGTATTCAACCCCCCCTTCTACAAACTTGTTAAGCACCTTCGGGACCAACAAGTGGTATCAGAGCAGATTGTTTAATTCATAAACAAGATCTTGCTTTATTCTCTTCCTTGTTATTCTTAAAAATGGCACTAAACACAAGCTCAAACTATTATGATAGCTCAAACTTTATAAACCTCCTCGATTTAGCATAGACAACTTTGCTCTCTGGAAAAATCGAATGATGCTCTTTCTAGAAGGTGTAGACCCAACTATACCTGAATATGTAGCAAATGGACCCTATGAACCTTTTGTTATCATAGCTGCAGTCCCTGCCATTGCAACTACACCTGCTGTTCATGAAAGATACGCTCCCAAAGAAATAAGACAATAGAGAGATGAGGACAAGAAAAAAGTAGGACTAGATGCAAAGGATAAAACCATTATCTCTATGGCTTTGCCTGATGAAGCCTTCCATTCCATCATGCATCTGAAAACTTCTAAGGAAATGTGGGATACTATATGTGTTCAGTATGAAGGTACCATTGAAATCCAAGAAACCCCGAAAGATCAACCTGGTAAAACAGTATGAAAGTTTTATTTGTGGTAAGAATGAATCCCTTTATGATGTTCACCGGCGATTTAACTGTTTAATCATTGATCTAAGGACTATTGGTAGGACCTATTCTAATTCTGAGGTCCTTACCAAATTCTTGGAATGTTTTCCTGCAAGCTGGGACAATTATTCAATGTGTCTCAAACTGACCAAAGACTTAAATCACCTTTCTCTCAGTACTCTTTATGGGATTTTGCTCAATTATGAGCAATCAAATCAACTGAAGAAGAATCTTATTAAAGATTCCTAAGACTTCAAAAGAACTCCTGTTGCTTTAGTTAGGCATGAGAATTTGCCCCGACCCGTTGGGAAACCCGGTTCACCCGACCCGGATGGGGCCGGGGAATACCCGCAAAAACGGGTCCTGGGGTCGGGGCCGGGGATACCCGATACGCTCAAACCGGGGTCGGGTAGCCTACCCCCGACCCGCCCGGTACCTGGGATAAATAATATAAATATTATTTTTTAATATATATATATATATATATATATATATATATAAATAAGTTAATATATTATGTTTGTGAACTTGAATTATGTTTGAAATGTTTGATGTGTTGATGTTTTGGAAACAACTTATTATGTTTGATGTTTAATGTTTATACAATTTTTTAACTTTGAGTTGTAGTAAAACGACCTAAAAAACAGTAGCAAAATTGCACAAAAATAAGTACAAAAACATCCCCAAAAAAACCCAAAAAACAGTCCCAAAATGCCAAAAAAACTAAAAAAAACGGGTCTAAACCGGGCCGGGTAAGCAGGTACCAGGGGCGGGGGTTGACCGGGTTTTTGACCGGGGCCGGGTACTCAATCCCCTTACCCACCGGGGACGGGGTCAAGTTCTCAAAACCGGGGCCGGGTAAGGGGATACCCACCCCAAACCCTCCCCGTTCCCATCCCTAGCTTTAGTCTCTTCAGAGATTATCCCATCTCAGCGATCTACCCTCACTATCACTGAGTTAGATTATGACTCAGAAAATCTATCAGACACTGACTTTTCAGAGTTTTATGAATCTATGGCACTCTTGACAAATTCTTTTAAGAGATTTGCAAGAAAGAGCAATTTTCGAAGAAATAAGCCTCTCTCCCTATCTGACAATGCAAGCCTAAATCAACCCCTGTTGATAAGGCAACTGCTACTTGCTATAACTATGAGAAAGTTGTCCATTTTGACAGCGGATGCAGGTCAAAGAAAGTCTTCAAACCTTCTTCGTCAAGAAAATCCAGCGATGACAAATACCTCAAGCTGAAGGAAAAATGTTAGAAGCTAAAAGGCTTTAAGCGAAAAGGTAAAGGTCTTATCGCTGAAGAACACGACTGGGCTGAATCAGAAGAATCAAGTTCTGATGAAGAAGATACTGCTAATCTCTGTCTCATGGCTGAGATTAAAGAAGAAGTGGAAGAACCATCAGGATCATC
The DNA here is from genome assembly GCA_954870635.1 of Arctium minus. NCBI lineage: Eukaryota > Viridiplantae > Streptophyta > Magnoliopsida > Asterales > Asteraceae > Arctium > Arctium minus. Next base: position 9,281,960 of record OX941093.1, on the reverse strand, counting down.
CACAAGCTTTATCTCCTCTCAGGTCTTAAAGGGTATCTGGTATCTAGATAGTGGATGCTCTCGACACATGACTAGCCAAAAAGATCTGCTTACTGAATACAAGGAAGAGAAAAGTCCCTCAGTGACCTTTGGTGGAAATGGAAAAGGTTATACTAGAGGGGTTGGTGTACTCAGCAATGGTACAACTACCTTCCGAAGAGTCGCTTACTTAGATGGACTAAAGCATAAACTTCTCAGCATTAGTCAGCTATGTGATAAAGACTTCGAAGTATGCTTCTCTAAGAAAGCATGTTCAATGATGGACAAAAATGGAAAACTTGCTCTCAGCGGTTATCGTATAGAAATGTTTATGTAATAAACATGGACTCTACAACCATTGAAAACATCTGTTTTCTGTCAAAAGCCTCATCTGATGTCAACTGGCTATGGTATAAGAGGCTCTCTCATCTCAACTTCAAAACACTGAACACTCTATCCTCAAAAGAACTAGTCTCCGGTCTACCTCAGTATTCATATGCCAAGGAATCTCTCTGTTTAGCTTGTGAAAAGGGAGAGCAAACTAAAGCTACTTTCAAATTAAAGCAAGTTTCATCAGTGACAAGTCCTCTTCAACTCTTGCATATGGATTTATTTGGCCCTGTCAATATTCAATCCATTGCTGGAAAGAAATATACTCTTGTCATAGTAGATGAATACTATCGCTCTAAGAGTGATACCCCAGATGAACTCATATCTTTTGTTAGAAAGATGGAAGTGTTGAATAACTTAACTGTTCGCTCAATAAGAAGTGATCATGGAACTGAATTCAAAAACAGTTCACTGGATAACTTCTTTGAGAGCAAGGGAATCTCTCACAATTTCTCTGCTGTGAGAACACCTCAGCAAAATGGAGTCGATGAAAGAAGAAACCGAACGATCATTGAAGCCGCTAGATCAATGCTCAACGATTCTCATCTTCCAACTCAATTTTGGGTAGAAGCGTCAATACGACTTGTTTCACTCAAAACAGGTTGCTGATTGTCAAAAGGTTCAACAAGACTGCTTATGAACTTTTCCATGGAAGAAGGCCTTCTATCAGCTTTCTTCATATCTTTGGTTGTCAGTGCTATATTTTAAACAAAAGAGACACCCTTGGAAAATTTGGTCCAAAGGCTGATGAAAGGATTTTTCTTGGATACTCCTCAATCTCGAAAGCCTACAGATCTTCAACAAAAGAAGACAAACAGTAGAAGAAACAATCCACGTCACTTTGATGAATCCAGATCAATGAACTCTAAGCCTATCGCTGATAATGATGAACTTAATGCCTGGATGTTTTCTTATTATGGGGAAACTGAACCTCTCTTCAACTCACACCATCATGCAAATCCCTTAAATGTTGATGATGATCCAGACATCATACCTCCTAACATTGAATCCACCTCATGGGTTTCAGCTTTTCCCCTAAAGACTTTACCATCATCTGATCTTCCGACCTCTGAATCAACTACCATCTCTGAAGATCTCTCAGTGAATGATATTCAACCTGAACCTCAACAATTGATAACTAATGAACCTCAGACTGAAGCTTCTTCCTCAGCGAACATTCCCATTGCTAATCCAATATCTAAAATGAACATTCACGTTCCTGCTCAGATATGGACTAAGAATCACCCCATAGATAAAATCCTCGGTGATCCAGATGCAGGTATTTAGACTCGACGAAGTTCAGGTAATATATGTCTCTTTGTTAACTTTCTATCTCTTTTCGAACCAAATAAGACTGATGTTCCCCTCAGATATCCAAACTGGGTTAGCGCTATGCAAGAAGAGCTGACTGAGTTTGAAAGAAACAGAGTTTGGAATCTCATTCCACCAACATCTGACAAAACTGTTATAGGCACCAAAGGGGTGTATCAAAATAAGTTAGATGAAAATGGGGCTGTAACCTGTAACAAAGCTAGGCTAGTTGCTCAGGGATACAGACAAGAGGAAGGCATAGACTATGATGAAACCTTTGCCCCTGTGGCTAGGCTCGAAGCAATTCGATTATTCTTAGCCTATGCAGTTCACAAAGACATCATAGTATATCAAATGGATATTAAATCAGCATTCCTAAATGGAAAGCTGACTGAAGAACTCTATGTTGAACAACCCCGGGGTTCTCTGACCCTAAACATCCACACTTTGTCTATAAGTTGGATAAGGCTCTCTATGGGTTAAAACAAGCGGCTCGTGCTTGGTATGACACTCTCTCATCCTTCCTTATCTCTGAAAAATTTGAGCGTGGTAAAATTGATAACACTCTATTTTTCAGAAAGATAAAAGGTCATATTATTCTTGTTCAAATATATGTTGATGACATTATATTTGGTTCTACTAACCCATCTTTGTGTACTCGAGTCGCTGAAAGAATGAAGAAAGAATATAAAATGATTATGATGGGTGAGCTAACTTACTTCCTTGGACTTCAGATAAAGCAATCTGATAAAAGCACATTTATTCATCACGGTAAGTATGTTAAAGATATGGTGAAAAAGTTTGATCTTACTCAAACCTCAACGATGAAAACTCCTATGGCACCTCCGCTGACATTAAACAAGGATCCCTCTGGAAAACCAGTTAATGTCACTGCCTATAGAGGAATGATAGGCTCCCTCTCTATCTTACAGCGAGCCGACCTGATATCATGTATTCTACTTGTCTTTCCGCACAATATCAATCAGAACCCAAGGAATCCCATCTGATCGCTGTAAAGCAAATTTTCAGATATTTGAAGGGAACTCCTAACCTAGGTCTTTGGTACCCCAAGGACTCAGGGTTTGATCTAACTGCCTATTCAGATAGTGACTTTGCAGGTTGCATGCTGGATATAAAAAGCATCACAGGAGGTTGTCAGCTCCTAGGTGGAAAGTTGGTAAGTTGGACAAGTAAAAAGTAGAATTTAGTGTCCTCTCATTATATATACAAGATGTGAAAGCTCCTCTTAATGCAACATCAAGCATTTGTGTTAAAGCACATATTTATTGGATTCAAGATCATAATTATCTGAAGATGGAAATCTGAAGTTAAAGCTAATAAATTCGTCTCAACAAATAGTCTAGGGTCCTTTTGTAATAATTAGTCAAAGTTTGTTTTCGTATCTTATTTATTAGCCTTTTATTTTATTTAAAATAAGTTTAGTTTGTTGTTGGGCCCAAGCAAGCCAAGCCCATTAGGCTTAGTTAGCCTATGTATAAATTAGTTTAGGTTAGAGTTAATTAGGTTTCAAGGTTCTTAATTGCAATATTATCATAGAGAGGAGGCTTGTGGTGGTGAGTGTGGCGCCATGAACAAGACAGAGAGGAGGGAGAATTCGATTTCAAGTCTGTAATTCATTGAATCGGTTGCTTAATCAATATCAGGTTTGATTTATCGTATTGTTTATGTGATTGCTTGTTTGAATGATTGCATATTGGGACACACAATTTGCTTTGCAACGGTGGTTAAACCATTGTAAAATGTCTCTAGCTGAATACAATAAGGAATGCCATGCTTAGGGCATTTTCTCAACAACTCTTTATACTTTTCCCAAGCATCAGACAGTGCTTCATCGTCCATTTGTTTTAAAAAAATCATCTCATTTCTGGACTTAGCTTGTACGATGGGAGGAAAATACTTTTTTCAAAAAGCTCTCTACAAGATCATTCCAAGATACGATGGAACCTGCTTGTAAAGAGTAAAACCAATACTTTGCTTGATCCCTTAAACAAAATGAAAACAACTTCAGCCATAAGGCATCATTAGAGACTCCAGAGAATTTTAAAAGAATCAGTTATTTCCATGAAAGATTTTAAATGCAAATGAGGGTCTTCAGATGGCAAACCACTAAACTGGCCATTAATTTGCAACATTTGAAACATGACAGGCTTGAACTCAAAGTGAGTTTCCTCAATGTGTGGTCTTAGTATCTCTGAATTTAATTGACTAAAATCAGGAATAACATAGTCCAAGATTCCATTATCCCGAGAATCAGCAATGCTTATGATGCTCTCCACTCAAATAATAGTAACACGTGGTAGAAAAATCGAACTATAAAAATGACTAAAAAAATCCTTAGCTTTGGCCATCCCTGGCAACGACGCCAAAAACTTGTTTCTTGAATTATGTAACCCGAAAATCATAAATGGAATAACACGCAAGTATACATGCTAAATCACTATCGTTTGAAACAAGTAATAAATTGGTACAAAGTACCGGATATCGATCCACAGGGACAGGAAAGTAAGAATTTCTAACAAGTCAAAGTTAAAGTAAGATTTCAGATGGTGAATTCGAAGGAATGATCTTTGAGTGTTGTTAACAATAAACTAAAGTGTTTAAAACAGATTAAAAGAAAGCAAGGGTGTAAGATCCGGCTGGAGTTGTAAGCAACTATATAATAGGAGTCATGCTACAGCAGATGCTGCAGCACTAGTTCTCAACATCACTATCAGTTTGCACAACCATTTTGCAAGGTTCATATTAGGATAGGTTACCAGCAGCGCCTAATTAGGCGACCCAACTGATCCCACACAAATATTATCGTTCTCCCCGTATAGTTTACAAATTGAGATGGATTGTTACAACCCCTATAACACTTAAGTGTTCTGAAGTTTGCGTTGTCTTGCTATCAAGCCAACTCATCCAAGTGAAAAAATGTACGTCACCCCATCAAGAATCACTTGGACGAAACTCAAAAACAAGGAGTGAATAGTGAAATTGATAGCTAGTAGAAAAACAATAATCCAAAGTTACATAGGCTTTTATCTCCCAACCGTCACTTACACCCAAGCTAAGGACTAACCCTATCATCGCTTTACACATGGTGTATGACTAGAATTGGAATGCGTAAATGTAAAGCGGAATCGTAAATGACAATGAATGTAAATATGCTATGAACAATGTTGTGACACTGGACAGTAGCATACCGAATTATAAAGGACTTAATATTAAAAGACTAGAAAGTAGCAAGTTAGGATAGCTATGTGAGCTACTTAACTGGGTGTTTCTACAAATGAAATGAGCCCTCTATTTATACTAGAGGAGCTCTCATACTTAACAACTAAGAAAACATCAAAGTACATGGTCACATGGGACCCAAAAAGCATAAAGTGGGAATCAAATGTTTAGTACAAGTACACAAGGCATCTTTTAAGGAGACATAAAGAATAAAAATATCATATATGCTTTGTTCCACTTCCTCCTTCAATTAAATTCTTCTATTTTCCTTCCAAAGAGCTTTTTACACGAACCAAAAAGATTATGAAGCTTAGTCTTGACAGTTGTCCCATGCTGCGACTACTGTTGCGGCACCAAAATATCTACAACGTTTTGAGTTTAAGAATAAAACAAGATCAATTTCTCCAACTTAGCTCCAAACTCAAGAAAATGATAAAATAGGAATAAAAGACTCAATTTGTAATTGGGAAGAAAGAAATAGAGGTAAATATAGAAATAAGAAGTGATCAAAATGTGATAAATTATGCACTTATCAGTAGTTGCGCCTTGTTGGCTTGATCCATCGATCCTGTCTTCCCACTCGTGCATTGTATAACATGTAAGAAGGCATAGTTCAGTTTTGAAGGCATTTTGGACTTCGGGATCTTAGTCAACATCTTGTCAGACACTGTCGACCGTGGCTTCAAGTCCCACTGATATTCCATCAAGTCAAGGAATTTGATCAGTTTTTCATCAGTTGGAAGGGCTTCAAATCCTTCCTTGGTTTTTGAAGGGAAGCGGAGAGCTGTGCGGATGACATTGGGAGGTATGACCCCTACGTCGTGCTATGTTTGGAGAGATGACAGTTAGCGGCTTTTCATGTTTGGTAGTCACCTGAGCCTTCTCAGTATTGAACCAGAACTGTTGAAGTAGTGTCTTGGATGGGGGAGGAGCGACTGATAGATCATAGGCCAAAGGAGAGGCCTTCAGGAAGTCAGCGACATAGTGGAGATGTAGGGATGGTTTCTTCTTTGGAAATTCCAGTATGTTGGGAATTCAGAGATTGTTGGGAATTCAGAATTTGCACAAGTATGGTTAATGCTGCTAGCACAACATGGTTAGTACTTCTGAAACAGATTAATACTTCTAAACAAGATTAATACTGCTTGATGAAGTTACTACTGCTGAGCATAGTTAGTACTTCTAGTAGTTAGTACTGCTAAGTGTTACTACTGCCAACTTCATTAATACTGCTGAAAATGGTTAATGCTTCTGAACATGGTTAGTACTGCTTATGAGATGAAGACTTCGTATGGCAATGAAGACAACTGTATTGATTGAAGATATTCATGGAAAGCTTGGAGATAACTATGGAAGATTATACTGAGGATCTTTTATATTTTGTAATTATCTTTTATCTTTAGTATATATATAGACTTAGTCAGAATAGTTTAATAATTAATTTTTGATTCTGAGTTTTTGTTTTTCATAGAGAGAATTAACCTCAAGGTTTATAATTCTAATTCTAGATAAGTAGAATTCGTATTGGTGAGCCTGTTCATCAATATTGAGGTTGTGTGTGAAATCTTGTAGCTTTAAATCATTCAATAAAGTTTACAAGTTGTGATTCATATTCACTGTTTCATTGATATTCTGAATATTAAAGTGTTATTCCGCAAACTCCTTTAATATTGTTTCTGAGTGTTTATTCTTGTTAAGAATCAGATCCTGACAAGTGGTATCAGAGCTAGTATTCTCAGAAACCTTCATTCATCATGGAAAACACAGTTGAATCAAACAGTACTCTTGTCTCAAAGGTTCCAATGCTCAGATCTAATGAGTATGACATGTGGAAGATAAGGATCAAGCAATACATTCTCCTCACAGATTACTCTATGTGGGACATCATTGAGAATGGCCCATCTGATGAAGGAAAAATTGGTGCAGATGGAAAAAGAACTCCACCAAAGACAGATGCAGAAAAGAAGGTAAGGCAGACAGATATGAAAGCCTTGAGCACACTGCTCTTGGCTATTCCCAATGAATATCAACACCAATTCTGCAATTGCACTGATGCACAGATGCTTTAGAATGCTCTAGAGAAAAGATTCTCTGGTACCAAAAGTACCAAGAGAAATCAGAAGGCAATACTGAAGCAATTGTATGAAAACTTTATGTCAACTAAGAATGAGTCCATGACTCAAACTTTTGACAGGTTTAACAAGCTAATTGGTGAGCTAGCTACTATGGGAGTACAAATTGATCAAGATGATGTAAACAGAAAGTTTTTAAGGTCTCTAGGAGATGAATGGACCATGTATACTGTTTCATTCAGACAGAATGAACAACTGGAAGAAAAAGAACTTGATGATCTGTACAATGACCTTAGAGTATTTGAAGCTGAGGTGGAGGCAAAGAAGAAGCCTTCTGGATATGTTCATAATGCTGCACTCCTATCAGCATCAATTGATTCTACTGCTAACCCTGAATCAGTTAATGCTGCTAATGGAGCAAATCAAGAAAAAGGCACTGAATCTGTTTTTGAAGCCTTTCTGTCCAGCCATGGAAACTCTTCTTTAATCAATGATGACTTGGAACAACTTCATCCTGATGATCTTGAAGAGATGGATATTAAATGGCAGATGGCCATGCTTTCCATGAGGGTAAAGAAGTTCATCAAGAGGACTGGGAGGAATAACTTCTCCCAAAGAAGAGAAGATGGAGCAGGTTTTGACAAGTCAAAGGTAGAATGATATAAATGTCATATGAAGGGACACTTTGCCAGGGAATGCAGAAGTGGAGTGTCTCACAATAACCACCAACAAGCTCAAACTGGTAGCTTCAACCAGAATAGAAACTCTGCTCAAGCCCTTGTTTCTCAACAAGGAATGGGGTTTGACTGGAGTGATGAAGCAGAAGAGGCTATTCAAAATCAAGCTCTCATGGCAGAGGTATCTGATCTCCCAACTGAGGTAAGTTCTAATGTATGTTCTAAAACTTGCATAGACACTGTTAAAAGGTATAGGGATCACAACCAAAATATGAGTGATGACCTTAAGAGGTTAGCAAAAGATATAAAAGACTATGTGAGAATTGTTGAGAGGTTTGAGGAACAAATTAAAGGTTTCCAAGCCAATGAACTTCAACACTCATATGACACAAACTACTGGAAGTGGGAGAAAAAGGATCTAGAACTCCAGCTGACAAAGTCTAAAGAGGAGAGTGAAAAGTTGAGAGGGGAGCTAGCCAAAGTTAAGCTAGATGTAGAAAAGTTTTCCAATGCTTCTAAAGCAATGGACTCTTTACTACAAACTCAGATTCATGACAAGCTGAGAAGAGGAATTGGGTACAATACCACACCACCACCATACAACAACAACTACATCCCTCCTACATCAGACTTGCTAGAAACCAAAGATAGGAAGGACTTGCCTGAGGGAGCCACTGAGATAGATCCCTTAGATGAGGTAGTTGTTGAGGACAAGACTGAGAAAGAGGTTGGTAAGAGTAAGGAGAACAATGTGAGTGGTGAGATTCCTCTAGAGAATCATATTATTACCAATGAGGGTTGTGGAAAGATTTGGGTAAAATCTAAGGACATAGAGAAGACTGAGGGAAAGTCTAGTAAGGTCCATTACAAGCAGACCACAGTTGTGAATCCTGTTCCTTGCAAACAGTGTGCTTGTACTAAATCTGAGCCCCTAAAACATGATAAAAGGAGGGGTAATCAAAGAAACTGGAATAATCAGTGGGCACAAAAACAAGGGATTGATCTGAGTAAAATCAATAGACCAAAACCTTGTTTTATTTGTGGAAAGCTCAATCATATTTCTAAATACTGTTATTTCAATCCTATAAACCAAAGGATGCGTTTTCAAAGATCTGTGCAAAAACCCTTTGGTTATAGGAAGAATGAAAGGAACCATGTGGCTAAGAAATCTGTTAAAACTAAAAGCCACATGAAGAAAAAGACTGTTGAGGAGAGTGTCAAGATGTGGATTCCTAAAAGCACTAAAACTGTTAGTACTGCTACCACAAATAGTACTGCTGACAATGATAGTGCTGCTAGAAGCAATACTACTGCTACCAATGTTAATACTGCTAAAACTAACATTGTTAGTACTTCTTCTAATGTTAATACTGCTAACTCTGTTAGTACTTCTAACAAGGTTAGTACTGCTAAATCTGTTAGTGCTGCTAACTCTGTTAGTACTTCTAAGGTTAGTACTGCTTCTAGTGTTTGTGCTGCTAAGCCAATCATCTTGACAAAGTACTCTTGTAAAGAGTGCTCTGAGTTTAAAAATCTCATCAAAAAGGAATGTAAATACTTTGATGAGAAAGGGAGACCCAAGAACACTTTGGCTTGGGTTCCCAATCAATACTAATTGATCTATATTATGTGCAGGGCAATCAACAACTTAAGAGTAAGAGCATCTGGCATGTTGATAGTGGTTGCTCTAGGCACATGACAGGGAACATGTCTTGCCTCAAGAATTTCAAGAAAATTGATGGTGGGCATGTTGCTTTTGGTAATACTCCAGATAGAGGTAAGATCAGTGGTAAGGGTGATGTAACCAAAGGTACAATGACCTTTGAAGATGTATTCTATGTTGAGAAATTAAGGTACAACCTGTTAAGTGTATCACAGGTTTGTGACAAAAAGCATAGTATATTATTTACAGATTCTGAATGCATTATCCTTGCTCCTGGATTCAAGGTAGTTGATGAAAAGATGATACTACTAAGAACTCCCAGAAAGGATAATGTCTATTGCTTAGATATGGAAAATGTTTCAACTGATTCATCCCTAAACTGTGCGAGAGATCAGAGTATTCTGAAGACATGCTGACTTTAGAGAAATTTTCTTTGAAGATACTTTGCTAAAGCATTCTGAGCTAAATCTGGAGATTATGATATTCTCAAGAGAAAGAAGGATATTGCATCTTCTGAGCTGAAAAAGAAGACTGAATTGCTAAATCTTTTTAGTAATAATCTTGATGCAAAGGGGGAGATTGTTAGCGCACATATCTATTGGATTAAAGATCATCCAATCTGAAGATCCAATCTGAAGCTAAAGCCGGAAAGTCGCTCTTAATATAAGTCTAATGTTTATTTGTAATAAATGTCAAAGTTCGTTTTTAGTATTTTATTATTAGTTTCTAAATATCTAGATATTATGTCTAGATATTATGTTTAGATATTAGTTTTAGAATATTTAGTTTAGATATTATTATTATTATTATTATTATTATTATTATTATTATTATTATTATTATTATTATTATTATTATTATTATTATTATTATGTTTGCAAGTTGATGTTAGTGTGTAAAGGAAGTAAGAGATCAATCAGATCTAACAATCCTATACACAACACACACACACACACACCACTACTGTTCATCAGAGAGAAAAGTGAGAGCTTCAACGAACATCAATCTGTAATCCATCGTTTATTTATCAAAACAGGTCGACACTATTCATACCGGTCGGTCGAAAAAGCATAAACCCGGTCGAAATATTCAATCAGGTCGTGGTATCAGGTCACTACTGTTCATACCGGTCGACCACAATCCATCGAAACTACTCAACACCGGTCAGTGCAAGTGCAAGTGCAAGTGCAAAAATCTCGACATCACCCCGGTTTCTACAGTACCCCCAGTCGCTACAGTACCCCCCGGTCGCTACAGTACCCCGGTTGCTACAGAACCCCCCGGTCGAGGTAGGACACCGGTCGACGCAACACCCCGGGCGCACATCACTCCGGTCAAGAACACCGGTCGTAGGTCCGGTCAAGGCCCTTGTCAAGCAATACACCGGTCACAACATTATACCAGTCGAGCCTTTGCTTTGCGCCATACACGTCTTGCACAAAACTTCCAGTTCGTGCGACCCGCCTCTCACGCAAATCCTATTTTTGCGCCAGACCTTTCTAGCGCAAAGTTGACTTTCGCGCCAGCCTCTCTTAGCGCAAAATTGTGCTTTTGCTCCAGTTCCAGACTTGGTTAAATTTGGAAATTTTATTTCTGAATTTTATTTGATTTTATTTGGACTAACAATCATATATAAGTTTTCTTATCAATCAGAATGACTTAATACAGCAGTAGTGTCCCAATGTTGAATAAAGGGGAATACGAAAAGTGGAAAGTTAATTTTTTCAGCTATGTAGATAATGATGATCTGGGTCACTACATTAGATTATCATTGTCTGAAGGAGCACTGGAACCCCTAAATTCTAAAGTATCCTGTACTAAGGAACAGATACACAGAGAGAGCTGATAATAGAGCTAGAGTTTATCTGAAAAAGAGTATTTCTAAAGAAATATCTGATTTAATGGATATTCCTGAAGCTACAGGGAAAGAGATTTGGGACTATCTTGAATTATACTCTGAATGGATTATCTCAGACCAAAAAGTTTTCTTAAAAGAAAAAGATTTGGTAGCTGAGAACTCTGAGCTAAAAAGAATGATTTCTGATTTGGAAGCTCAAAAACAGAAGCTAGATCTTGTTGAGATGAATGAGAAGAAATCTAAGGATTTGGAGAGTACAAATGTAATCTTCAAAAGAAAATATCAGAGTTTGAGAAGAAGTTCTCAGACTTTTCCAAGAAAAGTATTGAGGAGAAGAAGGTGATTGAGCTTAAGAGTATAAAGCTTTCTCAACAAGTTAGTAACTTTGAGAAAGTAATCATTTTTGTTATCCCAGTTTAATCTAGTTGATTAACAATCACAGAACACAATAATATCAAGAGATAATAAGATTAACAAAACGTACCAATCCCTTGAATAAACAATGAAACCCTTGTGTGTTCTTGATACCCTTGAATACAGAGAAAATAGGATTGCCTCTCAAATATGATTATTGTAATTATCAAGGTTCTTAACCCTAAAACTAAACTAATTAACACTTTAAATACTTAAGCCTTATGGGCTTATGGGCTTGATAGACTTAAGGCCCATTTACAAATAACTATTAACATATTACACTTTAAACCCTCTAACTTTAACTATCTAACAAATACAATTTAGACCCTTTAATCTTGAATACAATTATGATCCAACAATCTCCCCCTTTGGATTCAAGATTAAAAAAAATTTGGCAATTGTCTTCGGGTCTTCACTTTTCTTCTCTTTTCTTGAAAAACTTCAAATATGACGTTAATAGCTTCAAAACTTGATAACTTGATATCCTTGGAATCTTCAGCAGTCTTCAGATTATATTCTCCCTCTTAATATATTCTCCCCCTTTTTATATGTTCTCCCCCTTTTTGATGAGTGGTGAGAAGCATCATCATCAAAACTTTGCAAAACAATCTCCCCCTTTATGAAAAAATCTCCCCCTTTGTCTTTATAGACTTCAATGTAGCACTTTCTTCATGTAATGAGCCCTGTAAGAAATAAGAGCAGTCTTCCCAGACGGAAAGAGTGATTATTTCAATCTTTTCAGATTAAAATAGAAAGTAGTAACCATTTGAATCTTTTCAAATTCAAACAGTTAATAAGTGTAACCCTGAATCAACAAATGACTCAGTTAGAATGCCTGTCAATGACACAAAGTCACTGAGTAACACAAAGTTACTATATAAGGAGCTGGTTTGATGTAGACTCCCCAGGTCTTCCATTCAATCATCGAATAACACATGGTTATCTATGAACGTTCTGACAGAAAACAAATTTCTGTGTGCATGTGCATGTGTATGAAAAAAATTAAGCACAGATGATTGCTTTTCATTTTAGGCTCAAAGTATGTAAACTTGTTGAGACAGCAACAAATTATACATAAACTCAATGTGCATGAGAAAGGTTCGAAGGTGGGGCAACTTTCCTTCTTTTTCAATATTAGTATCTTCCAAATGAAGAACCAATAGCATATGTGCTGCGTCCCCAGAAAATGTGAAACATTCTCTTTTTGAGAAAAGAATGAGTAGCTGGTGGGGTTGTATGCAAGAGATGGCATGGGCTAGTTGCCTATTTCAATGATAGTCACCAAAGAATGTGAACTAATCAGATTATGTGGCTGCCCGGCTCAGAAAGTGGTTTGGTGAAGAGTCTAGTATTCTTTTACTCTGATCTCTCACCCACTTTCTTTTAATGCTCACTTCTAACCAATCTCTCTTTTCCATTTTACCTCTTCACACACCATCACTCAATTCTTTTGACCCTCTCCCCTCAATCACTCAGGGAATACTTCCTGGGTAGGAAACACTGGTTATCGTGAATCCATGGAAGTTCTGTTAAATACTCACACTGAATCCCATGTATTTTACTAAAAGAACATGTTGTTCAACAGGCGTTTTGTACATGTAAGCACAAATACCACTTGTTACATGAAGCATAAAAATTTTGGAGAAGTCAAAACAGTTGTGTTTGACGATGCAATTCTCCCCCTCAACCTAAAAGTGGTTGGCAATAAGCTCATATCAATTTGTCATGAAGAATAATATGATGGAGAATCAAAAACGAATTTTGTTTATTCACAATATATAAACATATTTTCAATGAAAGCACATGAAATAACGTTTGATTCAATCAACAGTGAATACAAAGAACGTGAGTATTACCATAGAAAGATTTAACTTTTGATACATGGTAATAAAAAAGTCAAATAGAATGTTCTGAACCGTTATGTATATGAATACTTGACAAAGTATATTGACAAGATAAAACGCAAGTATTTATCTTTAAGAACACACGGTCAGATAATCTTTTAAAATCACAGATAGTCTTCCCCTTAACTGATAATTTTTTTAATAAGATCAAACAGGAAAAATAAAGCACTGAAGTGCAGGTCCTAATATGATGTGATTAGAATCCATCTTTTCGTTGAGGTACGGGTTCTAAGATGATTTACTTAGAAGCCTTCGTTCTTTCTCCCCCTTAAACCTTAGGTGCCTGCAACATAGATTTAGCTTTTGGTACCCACTGGTATTTGGGTCCTAATGGGTTAGTTGCAGTTCTAATAGGAGATATGAAGTAAGAACCATACCAGTTATTCACATAATCTTTTCTTACAAAATCATTTGAGCCACAGTAGGAACAACTAATTTTCTTTTGTTCTAACCTGATCAATTGATGGATTGTGTAAACCAGATCAGGTTTGCCAAAAGTTTTACCTTTTGTAGCATAGTGCCATTTTGCATTTGATGTATGCACAAATGATTCTTCTTTCTTCTTCTCCTTCGAGGATCCTTTAACTCTCCAGATCCAGTTTCCTCTTTCTTTCTCATCATCCCTTCTCTAGAAGCTTTTCTTTTGAGACTTAGTCTTCTTGAAGTTACCTGAACCATCAACATTTTTGTCATAGAAAAGGTTAGAAGGACGAATCTGATCAGTAGATTTAGAAGTAAGACTATCATCTGCATCACAGAAAGGATTATAGAAAACATTTGAAACATGTGAACTTGAAGCCTTTTTGAGTGAACAAGTTGAATTGAGCTATTGACTCTGGTGTCTTGTGCTCAGTCAGCTTCACCTTGAATACTATCTCTTCAAGTTCCTTTATCTTTGAAGACAAACTGTTTCTTTCCTTTTCAATCAGATCAAACTTCTTATGCATCTCAGATTTTGCATTCTTCTCCTTCATGATGTTTGTTGACAATTCAGATAGCTTTCCTGTCAGCTTGGCTATCTCGGTCTCAAATATTTTCTTTTCTTCAGAAAAGTCTATATTTGCTTCCTTCTGCTCAGCTTTCTTCTTCTCATTCTCAGCCTTTTCTCTCTCTAGAATGATAACCTTCTCAAAGTATGAAACTTGTTGAGAAAGCTTAATACATCTAAGCTCTAATGATTTCTTTTCTTCAAAGGCTTTTCTGGAGAAATCAGAGAATTTCTTGGCAAATTCTTTTCTCTCTTTCTCAATCTTCAACATCTCATTTTGAGCTATTGTATTGTCTCTGTCTTGGGTTGCCTTTTCTTTCAGCTCTTCAATCTCAACCTCAAGACTGAGAACTTTATCTTTCAGTTTGTCTCTTTCAGCAAAGACTTGAGAATTTATCTGTCTTAGTCCTATACTAGTATCCTTTGCAATACTTGTACTCCTTCTAAGCTCCTCAAGCTCTCTTTGCATTGCATCCTTCTTTGACCATGTAGAGCTAGATTCAGATCTTTTCAGCTTTGCTTGAAGATCTAAGATCTCTTTTTCTTTAGACACAATTATTCCTGCAAGGTCAATTATAGAATCAGAATCTTTTGAATTTTCTTTTAAAGCATTAATCTGAATAAGAAGAGATGAGTTCTGAATCTTTAAATTTTCAATCTTAGCTTCAAGAGGTAACATCTCGGATTTGAGCTTTGTAATCTCCCTTTCACAATCATCAGCCCTGTCTCTATTTCTTGACAACTGTCTAGCAAGATGTTTAGCCTTTTCTTTTACTTCAGAAAGAGTCATGTTGCTAAAATCAAGGTTGTAACCTTTAGACATATTTAGCTGAATCGACATCCTAGCTGTATGGTTAGTAATCAAACTTTTTTGTACCAAGACAACCAACTAGATGAGATCGTTATAATCAAAATAAAAACCACACTAAAAAATTTTCAAAAAAATAAATTTCCAAAAAATAATTAAGTGCAGAATTTGCACAGTATAAAACACAAAGAAATAATACTGAAGAATGAAATTAGGAAAACTTTGATCAAGCACAAAACTTTTGTCCCCCTTCGCAGACTTAGCACGGGGGTCCCATTATTACAGTTTGCAAAAATTTTGTCTAAGAATGCAAAAAGACAAATTTTGCTCGACCGATGTGCTTGACCAGTGTTTTCTTCGACCGGTAAATTCGACCGGTAACTTGTAATGACCGGTATAACGTTCGACCGGGAACTTGTAAAGACCGGTATCGAGTTCGACCGGTAATGTGCTAGACCGATATGGTGAACTCGACCGGTTGTGCGATAGACCGGTATTGTGTTAGGACCGATAGAGAGGTATGGACCGATAGTGAGTTCGACCGATATAGAGATATAGACCGATAAAGTGTGATAGACCGGTATAGACTTTGACCGATAGGATGAACTCGACCGGTAGTGTGCCTTGACCGATAATCTATGTTCGACCGATATGTTCTTGACCAACCCAGAATGTCGATAAGCAGCCCAGAAATTTAACACAGAAATCGCACAAAACACATAAATTTTTAATGCGAAAATCATACCTTTGTGCTCCAAAACATAAACCAATCACAATACAGTCAAACTCAGATATCAATTTCAACTTTTAAGCATTCGATTTGATAAGCACAGTGTCGACTCCTCTTTGAACCCAGAAAACTCAAAATCACAAATTCAATCACTTGATACTTTCTAATGCAATTAATCAATCAGATAGTGTTCAATAACGCAAAACACACCTAGTCAGATCAATCTTAAACATAAACGCACATGAAATCAGATGAACAGTAAAAAAAATTTCGATGAACAGTGGTCGACCAGGGTGAGGCGACCGGTGTAGACCAAAGTTTCCCGACCGGTGTGGACCGAAGTGGTGCGACCGGTGTGGACCAGTGTGTCTCTGACCGATGTTGCGACCGTGACCGGACTACTTGAATAACGACATGTGTTCTTGAAGAGTTCGACCCAGAACTCGATTATCAGTCCAGAAAACACATCAATCGATTAAAATTTAGAGTAAAAATCATACCACTTAACCGCACACATATATCGATCAATACCCAGTGAACAACAATAATTAAAAACAACTTTTAATCATTCAATTTGATAGAAGCAGTACACGATATTTCATGAACCCAGTAACCAAAGATTTTTCAAAAGTCGATCGATTTCTGAATTTAAGCGCATTAAACAATCATATGATAGCATAAAACGCACATAAATCAACGATTTTCAGCTTCAAAAACACATTAAATTGAAGAACCGATTTTCACACAGATAAGAAGTCGATGAACACAGTGTTAATCCAAAAGGCTTGATTCTTTGGCTCTGATACCACTTGTTAATCCTAGATTATCGTTGATAACAATCACACAACACAATAAAGATCAAGAGATAAACAGATCAGAAAAAGATACCACGATCCCTTGATTAATCAATGAAAACCAGTGTGAGTGTTCTTGGTACCTTATGCGTACAAACCAGAGAAAACGGCTACCTCTCTATATTATTATGATAATAATAATGATTAACCCTAAAACCTAATTAATTAAAACCTATTTATATGATAAGCCGTATAGGCCTAATGGGCTTGAGGCCCATTTACAACTTAACTAACAATTTGCTCAAATACTCCCTAGAGTATTAAATACTTTTACAATTTAGACCCCCTTATTAACTTTAATCTTGAATATAATTTATGATCCAACAAGTTCTGAGCTTATGCCCATTGCACCAACACCCTCTGTCCAATTCTCATCTCTTCAGCCAATCAATGCTAGAGAAGATGCTGCATAGATCACAAGACAGACCTTGCCAAAGAAATCTTCTGAGCCCAAAGCCAAAGCCAAGACACCCTCTGCTGCTGTTACTTCTGCACCAAAGAAATGCGAGAGATCAGAGTATTCTGAAGACATGCTGACTTTAGAGAAATTTTCTTTGAAGATACTTTGCTAAAGCATTCTGAGCTAAATCTGGAGATTATGATATTCTCAAGAGAAAGAAGGAGATTGCATCTTCTGAGCTGAAAAAGAAGACTGAATTGCTAAATCTTTTTAGTAATGATCTTGATGCAAAGGGGGAGATTGTTAGCGCACAGATCTATTGGATTAAAGATCATCCAATCTGAAGATCCAATCTGAAGCTAAAGCCGGAAAGTCTCTCTTAATATAAGTCTAATGTTTATTTGTAATAAATGTCAAAGTTCGTTTTTAGTATTTAATTATTATGTCTAGATATTATGTTTAGATATTAGTTTTAGGATATTTAGTTTAGATATTATTATTATTATTATTATTATTATTATTATTATTATTATTATTATGTTTGCAAGTTGATGTTAGTGTGTAAAGGAAGTAAGAGATCAATCAGATCTAACAATCCTATACACAACACACACACAGACACCACTACTGTTCATCAGAGAGAAAAGTGAGAGCTTCAACGAACATCAATCTGTAATCCATCGTTTATTTATCAAAACAGGTCGACACTATTCATACCGGTCGATCGAAAAAGCATAAACCCGGTCGAAATATTCAATCAGGTCGTGGTATCAGGTCACTACTGTTCATACCGGTAGACCACAATCCATCAAAACTACTCAACACCGGTCAGTGCAAGTGCAAGTGCAAAAATCTCGACATCACCCCGGTTTCTACAGTACCCCCAGTCGCTACAGTACCCCCCCGGTCGTTTTTGAGAAAGTAATCATTTTTGTTATCCCAGTTTAATCTAGTTGATTAACAATCACAGAACACAATAATATCAAGAGATAATAAGATTAACAAAACGTACCAATCCCTTGAATAAACAATGAAACCCTTGTGTGTTCTTGATACCATTGAATACAGAGAAAATAGGGTTGCCTCTCAAATATGATTATTGTAATTATCAAGGTTCTTAACCCTAAAACTAAACTAATTAACACTTTAAATACTTAAGCCTTATGGGCTTATGGGCTTGATAGACTTAAGGCCCATTTACAAATAACTATTAACATATTACACTTTAAACCCTCTAACTTTAACTATCAAACAAATACAGTTTAGACCCTTTAATCTTGAATACAATTATGATCCAACAATTTTAGAAAGAGATCAGTTTGACAAAGAGAAGAAGGCATTTGATCAGAAGAACGTTGGATTCTTATAAGAGATATCAGATGGAAGAAAGGGTGCAAAGAAGGAATTTGAAGAAGAAAGAAGCACCTTTGAAGCTGCAATTAGAAAGCTTAATGCAAAGCTATCTGAACTCTCTAAGTATGCACAGAAAGAGAAGAAAAAGAAGTGTGAGCTTGAGACGAAGATTGACCTTCTTGTCAAAGAAAGAAACATTTATTCTTCAAAGAATAACGAGCTTGAAAAGATTATTTCAATGGTGGTGGTGACTGAGCGCAAGACTCCAGAGTCAATTGTCCACACCTAGAAATGATTCAGCTGATTTAGAATGCTCATTCAAGTCACCTGCAAGTTCAACATTCAAACCTGTTTCTTCAAAAAGGTCAGTTAAATCTTCTGATCAAATTCGTAATTCTAACCTTTCTTTGATAGAAATATAGATGGTTCAGATACACATCAAAGAAGGAGAAGCAGCTACAAAGAAGCTGAACTGGCCTGGAACAGGAAACCAGTTGAAGAAAAGAAGAAAGATGAGTTGAAATGTAAAAACTCATGTGTACATACGCAGAATGCCAAGAAGAACAATGCGCTGAAAGGTAAACCTGATTTTGTCTACATGAGAGATAAATTAATCAGTTTGTCAGGTAAGAAACTCTATTGTTCTTATTGTCGTACACATGATCCTGTTCATAAAACGAGTGACCATTACTGGTATGGTTCTTACTTAGTTACCCCCACAAGAACTGCAACTAACACTCATGGACCCAAATACCAATGGGTACCAAAGAAAAGGGATGATTCTGTGTTGCAGGCACCTACTGTCAAGGGGGAGTAGGAGAATGATGACTTCTAAACACAACAGTTTAGGACTCGTACTTTAATGATCAAAAGACCTTACTCTTGTGCTGATAAGAGATTGTACTCCAATACTCGAATGAGGAAATCAACCATCAAGGGGGAGTACATATTTGTCTGAAATTTTATGCATATCTTTTTCAATGATAAGTTTCAAATGCATAATTTCAGGGGGAGTAAAAAGGTGATGACTTCTGATTATTTCTGATCAGAACTCGTACTTTAATTGTTTTACTGCTTTTTGTCATTTTATTTTCAGTGAATAAATTTGCTTTAACTATGACATAAGACTTTTGCAGTTTTTGAGAGATGCTTACATGTTCATATCTTTATGACTTTAAGCTTAGCTTCATGAGATGTAAGATCGCACGTAAAGGTATAATCCTTTATCTTAATCTCATATATGGTTGAAAAAAGGATAACTTTCATTCTTTGAAAACATTGTTCTGAAAAGTTCAAACCACTTCCCGAATCTCAAACTGATTTCATGAATTGGAAGTGTGCATTTAAATGTTTTCAAGATCTACTTTGTGCTTTAACTGAGATAGTTAAACCAAATTGAGCATCATATGCATCATATGCATCATAGGAAAACATGATTTCTTTGTGCTAGGACTTAACAAAACTTCTATGGAATCACCTTAACCAGTGATTTCTACCCAAGAAGTTAATCCATAGTGATTGAGTGTGAGAAGTCGAAAATAAATGAGTGTGATTAGAGTGAGCTTAATGTTTAAAAGAAAGAGCGTGTGAGAATAGAGTTAAAAGAATATCAGAACTCTGCACCAACTTTTTCTGAAACGGGCAGCCACATTACTAGTGTTTCACAATTTTTTCGTGATCATTATTGAAACAGGCAATTAGCCCATGCCAACTCTCGATCAAACCTCACCAACTACTCATTTTCTTCTTAACAAGAAAATGTTTCATTTTTCAAAGGGGAAGCAAACCATTTGCTATCTGATTTTCATTTGGAAAATCTGGATATTGAAAAGAAGGAAGTCTGCCCCACCTTCGCACTTCAATCATGCACATTGAGTCTGTGTTTAACTTACTGTTGTCTCAGTGGTTTACACAAATTTGAGCCTATAAGCAATCATCTGTGCTTAATTCTTTCTCTCACAAGCACGAACACACAAGGAATTTGTTTATTTGTCATAACGTTCATAGAATTTACCTTTGTGGTGTTTCGATGATTGAATGGAAGCCCTGGGGGAGTGACCATCAAAAAGCTCCTTTCCAAAGTGTATTTGTTACACACAGTGACTAAGTGTTACTAACAGGCATTTTAACTAATTCATTTGTTGATTCAGGTGTTACACGATTATTTTGTCTGGATTTGCAAAGATCTGGATGAATATCTTTTGAAGTGACGGATCAGAAGCTCCTGATGAAATACATTTCTTGCTAAAGTTTTGATGAAGTCGTTGAACTTTTTCATCAAAAAGGGGGAGAAAAGCTAATCAAGAAATGGGAGCTAAATCAAAAGTTTAGAGAATTGTCCAAGATAGAATGGAGAAGAGCTAACCAAGAAAAGAATCTTCAAAAAATTCTAAAGACATGCTGATCTGAGAGAAATTTTCTTTGAAGATACTTTGCTAAAGCATTCTGAGCTAAAACTGGAGACTATTACATTCTGAAGAGAAAGAAAGAAATTGGATCTTCTGAGCTGAAAAAGAAGACTGAATTGCTAAATCTTTTTAGTAATGATCTTGATCCAAAGGGGGAGATTGTTAGCGCACAGATTTATTGGATTCAAGATCATCCAATCTGAAGATCGCAATCTGAAGCTAACGTTGGAAAGTCGACTCTCAAGATTAGTCTAATGTTAGTTTGTAATAAAAGTCAAAGTTTGTTTTTAGTATTTAATATTAGTTCCTAAATATCTAGATATTAAGTTTAGATATTATTTAGTTTTGATAATATCTTAGTTAGATATTATCTTGTTTTGTTATTAGGTGAGATATCTATTATCTCATTAGATAATCTTAGAAATCGATCCAACATCAAGAACACTGTTCATCAGAGAGAAACAGTGTATGAGCTTAAACTGTGAAGAACATCAACCTTTGTAATCCGCGTTTGTAATCTAAACAGGTTGGTATTTCGTATCTTGTTTGTTATTTGATTATCTGGTAAACGATCGTGTTCAATCACACGGACTCACAACATCTACAACTACCTATACAGCGCAGAACCTGAGGCGGTGTTTCTTAATCCAAATATGCATCCTCTGATAAAGGAGGATGTTAGAAGAAGATTCAATGATACTACACAGGAAAAATCTAAGGTATGGTCTCTGTCAGACATCAAGCAAGTTATGGGACTTTCACTACATTCATTTGCCAACAAAGCAATAATGTACGTGAAGTACTCGATCGAAAAAAAAGAATGGACAGAGGTACACTTTCACTGATGCAGACCTGAAGAACCTCTTGCCTACGATCTACCTCAACTTTACACTTTCACATAGTAGATATTGGAGAAAAAAAGAGTTCATGATCGCCAATGGTTTCATCAAAGAGGTCATGTGTGAGCATATCAGGTATCAAAGCAAGATGGATTTCGAAGTTGCTCTGCAACTTGGAATCGAGAAGTTGTCAATTACAAGACATGGTGACCAGATCCCGGGCATAGAAGACATACCCTCCAACTCTCTGATCGTTAAACCTGAAGAAGGATTTATCTACAGAGATGATGATGGCAAGAATAAAATCTTCAAGCTTCATCAGAGTCACAAATACTCCAACAGTACTCTGTCGAAGATAAAGCATACCATTCTAAGGAAGATCGGTACAGAGATAGTGCAAAGTGGACCTGCAGAGTGGATGATCGATAGTATCAATGCACAACTGAAGTATAGGGATCTCATTCTAAGCATGCACAAAACATTAGATAAGAGCTTCACTCAGCCAATTAATGATTTCCCTACGTGATTTTGTATAGTTTAGTTTTCATTCATATGTAATTTCAATTCCATATACTTGCCTTATGGCATTTTTTTTATATGAATGAAAAATCAGTCTTCAGAGGTTGAGTTCCTTTCACCTCTAACGTTTCTTACTTATCCATACACTCAACATTCAAATTTTTTTATTTTTCAATACTTAGGGGGAGATTGTTAGCTCAAATTCAATGTATAGAAAGCATTGAAAAATAGGCTAAGTATAGGAACTTCAGAAGACTGCTGCATACACCAAGATACACCACAGAAGTGTCAAGCTCAGAAGCTCTGTCAACCATCTACTCGAGAAGCTCTTAACCTGAAGATTATTTTTAGACCACAGAGCCTCTGTGATCACTCACAGAGCCTCTGTGTGGCTAAGCTCTAGAGATTGGAAGACTTGAAGATTACAGGATGCAATGGACAAGACAACATCACCTGCAGATCACATGACCCTATTGTACGAAGATTCTCAAGATCATTCCTACACACCACGATGGTTTTTACTTTCCCGGTGGCATTCCTTATATGGAATGTCAGCTTTTGTCATGTACTATTGTGTGCTCCCCCTTGTATATGAAGGGATCACCTCCTGTAGAATTAAGATGCGAGCACACACAAATCTTCACACCCTGTTTTTAGCATAATTATCTTTGAGAGCATTTTAGCACACAGTTGTGTGTGTTCTTGGTGTATTGTTCAAGATTAATGAAGCATATCCTTCAGTGACTAACTCATATTTGTCCATTGTTCTCTTTATTACTTGATTGTGTGTCTATTACCAAACAAACCATCTTCTACACTTAAATCGCTTCCGTGCTCATAATATTTTGTTTTGTGTAGTTTGTATTGGTTATTCATTTGTTAGAACACCATATTAGGATCAACATTCTTCATTCTTTCAGCGAATCGAGTACACAAAGATGTGTTAGTAGAACTAAATATAATATCATCAACATATATTTGAACAAGAATAATATGTATGACCTTTTATCTTTCTGAAAAATAGAGTGCTATCAATTTTACCACGCACAAATTTTTCAGAGGGAACGAATGATGAGAGAGTGTCATACCAAGCACGCGGGGTTTGTTTTAACCCATAGAGAGCCTTATCTAACTTATAGACAAAGTGTGGATGTTTAGGGTCAGAGAACCCTAGGGATTGTTAAACATAGACTTCTTTAGTCAACTTTCCATTTAGGAATGTTGATTTAACATCCATTTGATATACTATGAAATCTTTGTGGAATGCATAGGCTAAGAATAATCGAATTGCTTTGAGCCTAGCCACTGGGGCAAAGGTTTCATCATAGTCTATGCCTTCCTCTTGTTTGTATCCCTGAGTAACTATCCTAGCTTAGTTGCGGGTTACAGTCCCATTTTCATCTAACTTGTTTCGATACACCCATTTGGTGCCCATAACAGTTTTGTCAGATGGTCGTGGAACGAGATTCCAAAAGTTGTTTATTTCAAACTCAGTAAGCTCTTCTTGCATAGCGCTGAACCAGTTTGGATCTGTTAGGGAATCATCAGTCTTCTTTGGTTCAAAAAGAGATAGAAAGTTAGAAAAGAGACAGATATTACCTGAACTTCGTCGAGTCTGCATACTTGCATGTGGATCACCGAGGATTTGATCTATGGGATGATTCTTAGTCCATCTATGAGCAGGAATGTGAATGTTCATTTCAAATATTGGATCAACAATGGGAATGTTCATTGAGGAAGAAGCTTCAGCCTAAGGTTCATTAGTTATCAACTGTTGAGGTTCAGTTTGAATATCATTCACTAAGAGATCTTCAGAGATGGTAGGTGATTCAGAGGTCGGAAGATCAGATGGTGGTAGAGTGTTTAGGGGAGCAGCTGAAACCCATGAGGTGGATTCAGTGTTAGGAGGATTGATGTATGGATCATCATCAGCATTTGAGGGATTTGCATGATGGTGTGAGTTGAATAGAGGTTCACTTTCTCCATAATGAGAAAACATCCATGCATTAGTATCATCATTATCAATGATAGGCTTAGAGTTCGTTGATCTGGATTCATCAAAAGTGACGTGGATTATTTATTCTACTGTTTGTTTTCTCTTGTTGAAGACTCTGTAGGCTTTCGAGATTGAGGAGTATCCAAGAAAAATCTCTTCATCAACCTTTGGATCAAATTTTCCAAGGGTATATCTGTTGTTTAAAATAAAAAATGGACAACCAAAGATATGAAGAAAGCTGATAGAAGGCTTTGTTCCATGGAAAAGTTCATAAGCAGTCTTGTTAAACCTTTTGACAATCAGCGACCTGTTTTGAGTGAAACAAGTCGTATTGACAACTTTTGCCCAAAATAGAGTTGGAAGATGAGAATCGCTGAGCATTGATCTAGGGGCTTCAATGATCATTCGATTTATTCTTTCAGCGACTCCATTTTGCTGAGGAGTTCTCACAACAGAGAAATTGTGAGAGATTCTTTTGCTCTCAAAGAAGTTATCCAGGGAACTGTTTTTGAATTTAGTTCCATGATCACTTCTTATTGAGCGAACAGTCAGGTTATTCAGCACTTCCATCTTTCTAACAAAAGATATGAGTTCATCTGGGGTATCACTCTTATAACGGAGAAACATCACCCAGGTATAGCGAGATTATTCATCTACTATGAGAAGAGTATATTTCTTTACAGTAATGGATTGAATATTGACAGGACCAAATAAATCCATATGCATGAGTTGAAAAGGACTTGTCACTAATGAAACTTGTTTTGAATTTGAAACTAGCTTTATTTTGCTTTCCCTTTTTCCTTTCCCTTTGAGGATAGAGTGTTCAGTGTTGTTAGAATAGAATTTTGAGTCAATTTGTTAAGTAGTTTTGTTTAATTGTGTTGACTTTTCTATGTAGCTTGTGTAGTGGTCAAGGTTGTGTTTGACCCTATATAAAGCATATCCTTTTGTCTTGTTTTGAAGTAATGTGTCATTATAATCTTTCAATGTTAGATCAATGAATACGACACTTGTGACTTTTTCTCTCATCTTATTCTTTGATTGTTAATTCATTTTGTGAACAATTGCTTGATTTCTGGGATCATAATTGGTATCAGAGCTTGATCATAAACAACAGAGAAGATTTGAAGTATCGTTTTGAAGACAGATTGATTACAGTTTCCAAATTTGGAAATACACTGTTCCATTGAAATTGAATTTTTGATTTCATGGAGTTCTTGATGTAAATTTGCACCCACAGTGATCGTCTGATATAGGAGATTAATTTTGGTATTGATCACCTACTCTTTGAATCAACAGATTGATCAAATTGGATCAATCAGTGTATTTTTGGAAAGTTTTTCTCGCGGACTACCAAATATCAATTCCTACTTTGTTTGTTGCTCTTATTGAAATTCACTCCGTAGGGATGATTATGATGACATAAAGATCAATCGTTCAAAGTTTCAGAGTCAAACATTATCATTTTGATGGATTTTGGGTGGAAAGTTCGAAAATAAGGCCGAGATCTATAGAATTCGCAACATTCATGAAGAACTCGCAAGTAGAACTCGCAGAGTGAAAGAATTCGCAGAATACCTATTCTTGTTGTTTACAAGGAAAGAATTCGCAGATTGAAGAATTCGCATCCACAGAGAAGAAAAATGGCTAAGTAAAGAATTCGCACAAGTGTTCTATACGAAAAGCCAAGATTTTGCAAGTGTGAGAGACGCGAAGTCTGAAGAATTCGTAACTGTGTCTATTACGAATTCAAGGAACTCGCATAGGCCTTCTTACGAAAAGCTCAAGAACTCGCACAAGCTATCTTGCGAAAAGCTCACAATTCGTATCCTTACTTATATCCTTCTTACGAATTGCTTGCTTACGAATTCCATACTTGTCAAATTTCTTATGTGTGTGCCTTGCGAATTGTGCCTTACGAATTCTTGCCTTAAATTTCATTTTGATTGATTTTTCAATATTTTCACTTCAAATTTTGATGTTTTCTGATAAAAGATCATTTCAAGCATAACTGTTCATAAATTCTAATCATGCCTTATACTGATGAGAAAGGAAATCTTTGTCTTACTAACAGAAAATGTGCATTGTTATACATGCCGGAGATTCCAAAGATAGAAGCTGAGAATAAAAAACTCAAAAGTCAAAATTCAAAGCTCAGAACAGAGATTGATACCCTGAATGTCAAACTAACAAAAGCTGAAGCACAAATATCAACTTATGAATCAAAAGGAAAAGAATGGATCAAGAAAGTTGATGAAAGATTCAAGAAAGAGAAAGTTGAACTGGAGAAAATCTTCAATCTAAAATTATCTGAACTTTCAAGGAAAGTTGAATCAGAAAAGAAAGAACTAGAACACAAATGTACCAAACTTTCAAAACAAGTTTCTGAATTTGAAAAGATAGTCATTACTGAAAGAGATATCTTTGACAAAGAAAGAATTCTGAAAAGAAAAACACTTTACTGTTCAAAGAAATTTCTGATAAAAATCAGAACTTGGAGAAAGATTTTGAAGTTGAAAGAAAACACTTTGAATCTGTGATTTCTGAACTTTCTGATAAATTAGTTGTCTTGTCAACAGATATACAAAAGGGACAGAAGACTAAATCTGAAATGCAAAGTAAATTTGACAAGCTTTGTAATGAAAAAGCCAAGTTGAATGACAAGATCAGTCAACTTGAGAAAGCTAATGCTGATTTATCTGACAAGTTAGCATCTGAAACACCTGTATTATCTTCTTATGATGGTGATGCAAGTGAATCAGTGTGCTCCTTTCAATCAGTAGATAACTTGTATCAAAAGATGGTTTTCAAGAAACAAAATGTTAAATCTGAAATTTTGAAACCAAATCAGATTAAACCTTCTAGTCCATTTTATGTCAAATATGTTGATAAATATGCTTATGGATTCAATGCTTCCAAGAAAGAGAAGATGATTTGGGTTGTCAAAGGTTCTCCTGAATCAGTCAAATTCCAGAAATCATCTGCAGAAACTGAATTGAAAAAGAAGAACATAGCACAGAAAGGTAAATCTTTTGCACTTGATGCTATCAAGTCCAACCAGCATCTGATCAGGTTAGCAAAAAGAAAACTTTGTTGTTCATACTGTTGCAGTAATGATTTTGTTCATAAAGCACACATCTATAAAAGGTATTTCTCAAAGAAGAAGTTTACTGATACTGCTTATCATAGAGGTGGAAACCACTCACTAAAGGTTCCACATACTAACCAGACTGGACCCAAACTTATTTGGGTACCAAAACCTATTCAACCTGTGATGCAGGATCCTCCAATCAAGAAGGAGTGAGCAGGACAATTGCTTCTAAACACAGCAGTTTAGGACCCAATCTTCAATGTTCAAGACTATGACTTCTAGACAAAGCAGTCTAGGACTCAAACTTCAATGTCAAGATACTGATGATCTTGATTGCCAAATCATACAGGGAGTTTTAAGAATTAAATGTCATATTTTGCATTATAAGAGAATGAAATATTAGAGGAAAATGTAGTATTCTTAATTGTCAAATTTTTATCTGAATGCAGATATGAAGGGGGAGCATATATGTACAGTTGTTCAAAAGGTCCATAACATGTCAAGGGGGAGCCCAACAACAAAAAAAAAGCAGAAAAATATATCAAATGTCAAAGAACAGAAGAAATAGACATCAAGTCAAGGGGGAGCTTAATGATAAAAACTGAAAAGGGTTGTAAGTTTGTTGTGTGTGTGAAAATGTTTTTGGAATAAAAATAATGTAAAAATGTCATTTTTAGAAAGTTTCCATTTATGGAAAGTTTCTATTTTTGGCAAGTTTTTGAAAATTAGCAAGTTTCCTCATTTAGAATGTTTTTAAAAAATTTGGAAATTGGCTAAGTGAGGAATTCGCATACCTCACACATGCGAAATCTAAGGAATTCGCAGATGTGAGAGATACGAATTCTTAAGAATTCGCAAATGTGAGTGTCACGAATTCTAACAATTCGCATAAGTGTTTCTGCGAAATGTGAAGAATTCGAAACACACACCTTTACGAATTCTTGCACAGAATTCGCAGAATTGTTCTTTGCAAATTCTCACACTTTGTCTAAATTTTTCCTAGACAATTCGTTTCAGTGTATATTGCGAAAAGTGGTGGTCCACTTAACTCGTGCCACGTGTCACTCTTAATCTCGAGTATAAATAGAGTTCATATCTGAGAAAACCTCACTTTTTGCATATCTTTTTAGCTTACGAATTCTTCGAGCACAAACCCTCTCCGAAACACTCCATTGCGATTTCTAAAGTTTCATCTGATTTCTTCGATTTCTTGTTCTAAAAAGGTGTTTCTTTGTTTTGTTTTATGTTTTGTTTGTTCGTATTATGTTGTTTTGTTGTTTGATTTTGTGCAGGGAACCCTAAACTGGACTTAGATTAGAAATTTTGTCGATTCGTATGACTGTTCTTCAAGAACTCGTGGACGTATAAATATTTTTCTTTAATCTTGATCTTGATAATCTGTTTAGTGTGAATTCGAATCACAAGAACACTACTTGACTTAAATCGAACCTAAGATTTTTAAAATTTTGACCTAAAATCAATATTTGTTGGGATTGGAATTCAATTTGATTTTCGACCTTTCGACTTTTTGTATGTTCATCAGAGACTTATTGGATATTCAAATAATATGATCGAAAATTCTTTAATGTTGGTTTTGATTGCTTAAAATCTGCTTAAATCCTAAATCGATCCTAACAGAATACTAATATTTGGTTAAAATTCATATTTTGATATTTTTATTTCTGGGTTTTGATTTGAATGTTCAATGATGTTCTTGAGATAAGTATGAACACTTAAGCATTTTTCAAGAATTTATGAGTTTTGCGAATTCTTGACCATACGGTATATATTACGAATTTTGG
Source organism: Arctium minus (assembly GCA_954870635.1). Classification (NCBI taxonomy): domain Eukaryota; kingdom Viridiplantae; phylum Streptophyta; class Magnoliopsida; order Asterales; family Asteraceae; genus Arctium; species Arctium minus. The sequence continues at coordinate 9,252,625 of OX941093.1, read as the reverse complement.
ATTTCATGTTTTCTTTTCGCGAAGTATAGAATTCGTGAACTTGATCTTTACGAATTCTGGAGTTGATTTTAATGTCAAAATTCTTTCTAAGTAAAGAACTCGTGAATCTGACTCTTACGAATTCTGTTATCCGAATTCTTGAGTTTAGCGAACTCTTGATTGTTTCCAAGAATTCCTAAGTATAGAATTCGCATATGTCTATCTAGCGAATTCTGGACTTAGTGAATTTCAAAATTTGGTTTTCATGTCCAAAACTCATTTTTTTTTATTTTTCACTAACCCATTTGAATCTTGTTCAAAATTGTTAAATCTTTTCAGGTACAAATGGCAGATCAATCAGTTGATCAACATGTCCAAACTGGTGAAAACTCACCAGAAGCACATCATCAAGCTTCTGAGGAGTGTCCTTTACTATCATCCCTATCAGACTTTCAAGTTCCACAGGATGCCAATCCTGACCTATTTTTTATATCACCTGCTGAGATGAAACCACAGTCTCCGAACAATCACTTCTTGTAGTTCCCAATCCACATTGATCCACTGGTGCTAGACATACTCAGAAATCATCCTTTGAGGAGTGCACTAACTACTCAAGTTGCTGTTCCAGAGCTGTATGTGCAACAGGCTTGGAAAACTATCAGATCTAGCCACATCAAGGAGAAGGGAAAGAAAGTTCAAGTGTTCAAGCTGGAAATTGATCACTTCACCTCAGTGCTTACTCTAGAAAGACTTAGATTTATTTTGAGTCTTCCGGATGCCAGAGAAGGAAGAAGCACTTATGATGAGCTACCGTCTGATGCAACGGTGCTAAGGGGAATCAGAGATATGGGGTATGTTGGACAACTTGTTCAAATCAGTTAGTTCAAGAAGAACAACTTACCACCATTATACTATACTTTGTTCTCCGTGATCAATCGGTGCCTCACTTCAAAGAATTATGGTTCAGATAATGCAATCAACCATATCTTGAAGTTATTTTACTCAGTGGTTCAAGATCTACACATTGACTATGCTGAAGTCTTTTGGACTGAACTACATGAGAAAGTTATTGCTAAGAAGACGAACAAAGCACCGAATTACATACCGTATCAGAGGTTCATGACTCTAATTGTCCGAAACATGTTGAGAAGCAACAGGAATATCCCTACAAGAATCAATTATCCATTTGCTCCTGTCAATGCAATGAGATACTTGATGAGGCAGAAGAAAGAGTTTTCGTTCAGTATGCCTGTGCCTGAAGCACTTCTAGACTATGCAGATCCAGAATGTGAGAGTGTGACCATCTATAGAGAGTCTATGGGAAGACCAGAACCGGTCATCCCTACCCCAGGCTCAATCCATAGGAGAGTGGAGTCTGTGAGGGTTTCTGCAACCGAGGGGGTTTAGAAACGGGGTGCGAAGAGGAAAAATTCCGAGAGGGGTTCTGTAAAGGGGTCAGAGAAAGAGACTGGAGACATCTGGGTCACGGGTTGTTACCCCACGTATAGTGACACCAGTTGTCAATGAAAGTCCTGAATCTGAAAGATATCTGGATCTTGCATCTGAAGATAAGGTAGGCAATGAAAGTGAATCAAGTGCAATCCCATCTGCTTTAAGCTCAAAAGATGGTGATGAGGAAAATGAATCAGATTCTATTGGTGGATCAGCTGATGGGGATAAGGATGGGGATAATGATGATAATGATGATGATGGAACTACTGATATTGTTGCAATTCACACAGATCAAGCTGATATTTGTGATGATGATGAAACTGATGTTTTTGCACCATTCTATGGTACTGATGCCATGGAAGTGGATGATCAGCAGCAGGTAGACTTAGTTCTTAATGATGTTGCTAGAGAAATAAGGGAGAACGAGGGAGTATTAGTTGAAAATTTTGAGAGAGAGTGAGTGAAATTGAAGGAAAAGAACATGGTGAGAGTGAGCGTGTGTATACCCGAACCTACCTATCCAAAAGGGCAACCACATCCAGTGTTCCATCGCATGTGTTGCGTACAGATGCTCAAGACATAAGTATCCCACTTATGCACTCGCACACCCAGGCCACCCACTCTATTTCTTCTCAACAAGAAATAGTTTCATATTCTCACGGGGATATAGCACAACGTCTACCGGGTTCTCATTCGGAGAATCAAGGTATTGAAAATAAAGAACACCTGCCTCGGTTCTTAACTTCATTTCATTCACAATCGAGTCTAGTGCCCTTTGAATTGCCAATTGTTATTCCTAGGACACATTTTCTTACAGCTACCATCGGTTGTCTTAGTGACCCGATCGTAACATCCGTAGTAGCTCCGCAATCCGGACTACAAGGATCGGGTGGAAGTCTTGTCATCGACACGTCTTTGCCAAAGATAAACACATGCCATGCAATTGGTTCATCAGTTGTCATGAAAACGGTTAATCTAAGTGATACCGGTGTTACTAACCCAGACTTTGTGTCGAAGGAACTTCTCGACGGCGCCTTAAAGGCTGTTGAATCTCGTATTCTTGAGAAGGTACAGGAGGAAGTTGGAAGTATTGTTAGATCACAGATTTATTGGATTCAAGATCATCAAGATTGAAGAAGAAAGCTTCAAGAAGTCAATGCTGAAAAGTCACTCTCAATAAATTGTCTAGGTCCTTTGTAATAAATAGTTATAAGTAATTTCCTTGTATTTTGGGCTTTTATGTCTTTTTCCTAAAATAGGTTTGTGGGCCTTATAGGCTCTAGGGTTGGTGTGTGCAAGGTGTGCCAAAATTAGAAATTACCAGCCGCCACTTTTAGTGTGTGTGTGTGTGTGTTAGTGTGTGAAAACAGTTCTAGAGAGAGAGCTTAGAGAGAAAACATTCAAGAGAGAAAAGCTTTGTAATCGTTTGGATTGAATATCTAAAACAGGTTTGATTAATCTCTTGTTTGTTATTATATATCTTTTATTGTGATAAGAAACTAATATTTCAGGGACAAATAATTGGTATCAGAGCTATATCCAGATTGAAATCAAATTTTTTCCAGAAAAATACTGTTTGACACTGTTCATCATCTTCCAGATTTGATTTTTGAGTATTTGTGTGTTTTTCGAGTAGAAATCATTTGGGTTTTGATCGAAATCCGTTTTAGGTTGAGCTTGTATCGATTTATCGAGTTTTGCACTGTAATCGATTCACTTTTTGAAGTTTTTGGTGTTTTTGGGTTTTCACGAGTCAGACACTGTTCTATCGATCGAATCTCACTTAGAGTGTTTATTTTTGAAATTACTTGATTGTAATCAGCTCTAGATGTGTTTATGGTCCTATTGTCAAAGTTTCGAGTTGTAAATCGAAGTCTAGATTGGTTTTTGGGATTAACAGAGCCGATTTTCGAAGTACTGTTGAAGAACACGTCTTTGCGCCAGTTCATACTGCGTTTGCGCCAGTTCAAGAGTTTCCAGGTGCATAGCGTAAAGTGTGTTTTGCGCCATTGCCTCCTAGCGCATACCTGAAGTTCTTGTTAGTGTATTATTGTATCCAAGATTTAGTGAGAAAAGTCAAGTCAAGAAAAGTCAACATAGTCTTAGTCAAAGTTTGTAATATCAAAGTCAATCTTGTAGTTTGTTGGTTTAATCTTGTGAGTATAGCTTAGTGGTATAAATACCTTGGTTTGTAATAGTTGTAATTATTCAATTTTACTGTGAAATCAATACACATATGAATACAATGCTTTCTCTCTCTACACTCTCTCTCTCGACCTTCATTGTCATAATCTTGGTTGAGTTTGTAGATATTGCTTGATTTGATCTGGAATTTACATTTTCAATTGGTATCAGAGCAAACCAAACAGATTCAGAAAGATCAGATCACAAAACTGAATTCAATTTTTGGATTTTTAATTTTCACGAACCCGTTTCTTGAAATTCACTGTTTGATCACAATTTTCGTTGAGTTGTTGAAATTTGTGTGTAAGAATGGATTAGTGGTAGTCGATTTGTAATTGTACTCACTTTGTATTCACACAATTTCACAATTTAATCACTGTATCGTTTGAATTTTGAGTTTTTTTTTGCGATTTTCTTGAAAACACGAACACAGAGTTTGTATCTTGATCAAAATGCATTGTAATTTGATGTTTTTAGCAGGTTTGTATTAATAGAAATATGTTATAGTTTGCATTTCGATCACTGTGGATGAATTAGAAAATCAAATTGCAGGTTTGAATCGATTTGGATCGATTTCGTGAACAGGTGTCAAGAACGCGCAAGATCCGTAGAACGCGCAAGAGTCATGCTGAAGAACGCGCAAGCCAAAGGATTTTATTTTTGGTCTGAAATGCGCAAGAAGTGACTTGCGAGTTTTAGAAACGCGCTAGAAGAGGCTTGCGAGTTTGAAATATTAGAAAAATATTCTAAAGTGTTGAAACGCGCTAACAATGCCTTGCGAGTTCTGAGTTTCGCGCTACCAACGTCCTGCGAGTTTCTACTTTCGCGCTAACAACGTCTAGCGAGTTTGAGTTTCACGCTACCAACGTCTAGAGAGTTTCTAGTTTCGCGCTAACAACAACTAGCGAGTTTCTCAGTGAATAATGCTTTGCGTGTTCAGTGCTTAGCGAGTTTCAGTGACTTGCGAGTTTCAAAGATAGAAATTTTTCTGAATTTTTTTTAGATTAATTTTTTTTTATCTAAGTTTGATTTTTTTAGTCAAATTTTCTGAATTGTTTGGGAACGATCTTTCATAATCAAGCTAATCATTCAAAATGTCTTATACAGATAAACATTCTCAATGGAGAAAGCAGATAAACGAGAAAGATTTGGAGTCTATCATTTTAATTCCACATATCATAGTGGATGGAAATGAAACTGTGCCTGAGATACCAAGAAAAGAAGCTGAGCAGGATAGACTGAAAGATTAGAATTCAGAGCTTCTTAAGCAGATTCAGGAGTTGAAATTTAATTTGTCAAACTCTGATAAAACTTCTGACTGTATAAAGTGTGCTAATCATGCTAAATCTAATTGTGCATGTATCATCAAGGCTAAAGAGAAAGAGATAAGAGAGAAAGAGATTAAAGTTAGAGAGAAAATGATGGAAATAAAAGAAAATTCCATTCAGTCTCTTCAGAAAGTACTCAATATCAAAGAGACCATAATTAAGAATCTTCAAAGCCAACTGAAGACAACTGAACAAAAATCATCTGAGCTGAAAGATGAATCAGTTAAGCTTCAACTCAAGTTTAAGGCTTTTGAAGACAAAATATCTGTGTTGGAGATACAGAATGCTGAACTGAAGAAAAGCATCCAAACAGATAAAGAAAGATCAAATCTGGAGACATCCTCAACTCAACAGTCATCTGAACTTTCCAGGAAAACTCTCCAAGAGAAAAAGGATTTAGAGCTTAGATGTCTTAAACTTTCCAAGCAAGTGTCTGATTTTGAAAAGATTCTAATTACTGAAAGAGACACGTTTGCTAAGGAAAGAAAAGTTCTTGAGGATAAAACTACTGAATTTCCCAAACAGATCTCTGTTTTACAAGACTTATTAGAAAAAGAAAGGCAAATTTTCAAAGAAAAGAAAAAGTCTTTTGAGTCTGAAAAGAAAAATTATGAAAAGAGAAATGTTGGGATCTTCAATGAGATTTCTGATAAAACCAAGAACTTAGAGAAAGATTTTGAGCTTGAACGTCAAAATTTTGAATCTGAAATTTCTAAGCTCATGTCCAAAATAACTGATCTATCATCAGATGTTCAAAAAGAAAAGAAGGCCATAACTGATTTGAAACAGAAGTTTGACACACTGACTTCTGAAAGAAACATTTTGTCCGAAAAGATAAAAGACTCAGAAGCTGCAAACGTTAATTTGTCAGAAAAGATTACAGCTGATGTGATTAGGCAAACACCTGTTGATAATTCAACAGAATCAGTCTGTTCTTTCAAAACAGCTTCGAGTTCCATTCATAAGAATGTTTTCAACAAGAACAGTGTCAAACCACAAACTGACAAATCAAATCAGATCAGACCATCTAATCTATTCTATGACAAATCTGTTGATGGTTCAGCAAGCTTCTATGTTAAATCTCTTGGAAAGCAATCTAAGAAAAATCAGTTGGTCTGGCGAGTGAAGGATTCTTCAGAAGAAAAGAAGAAAGACAAAGCATCTACATCCACAACCAATGTCAAAAAGAACAGAGTACATAAAGGTAACTCTTTTGGTAATTCTGATACGTTTTATTCCACTAATCACTTGATCAGGGTTGCTCAGAAGAAAATATGTTGTTCTTACTGTGGAGCACATGACTTTGTAAGTAAGAATTTTTTCAATTACTGGTATGGTTCTTATTATGTAACCCCCACAAGAACTGCAACTAACACTTCAGGACCCAAATACCAGTGGGTACCAAAAGCTAAAACTGTGTTGCAGGCATCTAAAGTTTAAGGGGGAGCATAGAACTAAGGATTTTGAACAGAACAGTTCAAAACCCGTGCTTTAAAGTACAAGTCAATGGCTTTTGAACACAACAGTTCAAAACCCGAACTTTAATGTAAAGGATTGTGGCTTCTGATCACATGACAGATCAGGACCCGTTCTTCAATGTTCAGATAATGATATTATGCAAATATCTAGGGGGAGCTTATCTGACCTAAATCATTTTATCATGATTTGAGGGGGAGCCTAAAAGGTAAATATCTTCTAATCAAGATCTCTGATTGTTTGAAAGAAGAACAACTTTCAAGCATGAAAAACAGTTTCTGAAATGTTCAAACCACTTCTTTATTCTCAAACGATTTTATGAATTTAGAAGTGTGATTTTAAATGTTTTTCATTATTGAGCGTTAATGTTTAACTGACCGTATGTTTCCAAAGATCAATACTTGTGTATTATCTTGTCTATATACTGTAAAGTATTCACACACATCGGTTCAGTACTTCATCTGAAATTGTTATTACCATGTCTCATAACGAAACAATTTTTCGATGGTAATACTCCCGTTTGCTTTCAAATGTTGTTGAGCATCAATCATCATTTCTAATCTTGTGCTTTCATTGAAATATTGTTTATATTCGTTCATATATACAAAATATCCAATTCTTTGATACCCTAACTATTTTATTTGATCTGATTGATACATTGTCAGATTCTCAAAACAATTCTCTTGATTTCATATCATTCATTCAATATCCTTGTTTTGAAAAATCTTCAAAGTTCAATTGCTCAAATCTCATGAGCATACATTTTGACAATGTTATCATATTTGCGCTTAACTGTTCAAGCTAAATTGTTGAGCAAACATTCTTTTTAGGACTTACATGGGATTCATGTGTGAGCTTAAACAGAACTTCCATGGATTCACGTAAACCAGTGTTTCCTACCCAGGAAGTTATCCTCGAGTGATTGAGGGGTGAGGGGTCAAAATCAAAGAGTGGGGGAGATAACTCATCCGGTTGAGTTGTTCTCAGTGTGTGGAGCGGTAAAATGGAAAAGAGAGTTTGGTTAGAAGTGAGCATAAATGTTAAAAAGAAAGAGGGTGTGAGAACAGAGTTAAAAGAATATCAGAACCCTGCACCAACCACTTTCTGAGCCGGGCAGCCACATCTACCGATTGGTTCACATTCTTTGGTGACCATCATTGAAACATGCAGTGAGCCCATGCCAACTTTTGCAAATACCCCACCAACCACTCGTTTCTTTCTTAACAAAGAAATGTTTCATTTTCTTTGGGGACGCAGCATATCTGCTATCTGGTCTTCTCTCGGAAGATTTAGATATTGAAATAGAAGGAAAGTTGCCCCACCTTCGCACCTCTTTCATGCACATTGAGTCCGTGTAATACTTGTTGCTGTCTCAACAGTTTACACAATTTGAACCTTATGAAACACAATCATTGTGCTAAATTCTTTCATAACACAAGCATGAACACACAGAAAAATTGTTTTTCTGTCAGAACATTCATAGATAAACCTTGTGTTTTTCAATGATTGAATGGAAGTCCTGGGGAGTCATCATCAAACCAGCTCCTTAAATTGTACATTCGTTGTACACAGTAACTCCGTGTTACTGACAGGCACCCCTAACTGTTTCATTTATTGAATCAAGGTTACCAAGTTCATTATATCTGAATTTGAAAAGATTCGGGTATATACAGTTCATGATTCAGATACTCAGATCAAAGGATGGAAAATATCAAATTATCATAAAGGAGGAGATTGTTACGTTGAATACAAAGGGGGATGATCAAAGAGAATGTTGAAATTGAAGATGTTTTGATGATTATGGTGCTCACAATCATCAAAAAGGGGGAGATATCTACAAAGATCAATTTCAAAGACAAATGGTGAAGATAATCCTGAAGAGATAATTCTAAAAGTTCAAGACAATTCAGATGCTTACTATGTTTTAGAGACAGATTCTGAAGATGATTCGAGAAAGTTTGTTTTTCTGATGACTGATCAGAGATTACAGTAATGAAGATACAGTTTTCAAAGATCCCTCGAAGTTTCAAATTTCAAAGATTTCAAATGATTCCTGAAGATTTCAAAGATTCAAAGTTTTAAAGATGTCAGAGACAAAAGTTGAAGAATCAAGCACTAAAGACTAATGTCAATTTTTTTTAAAATCTTGAATACAAAAGTGGAGATTGTTAGTGTATTATTGTATCCAAGATTTAGTGAGAAAAGTCAAGTCAAGAAAAGTCAACATAGTCTTAGTCAAAGTTTGTAATATCAAAGTCAATCTTGTAGTTTGTTAGTTTAATCTTGTGAGTATAGCTTAGTGGTATAAATACCTTGGTTTGTAATAGTTGTAATTATTCAATTTTACTGTGAAATCAATACACATATGAATACAATATTTTCTCTCTCTATACTCTCTCTCTAGACCTTCATTGTCATAATCTTGATTGAGTTTGTAGATATTGCTTGATTTGATCTAGAATTTACATTTTCAATTACATTTTCAGTTCTCATTGTTTGCGCCAACTCCTTGTAGCGCAAAGTTTAGTTTTGCGCCATACAAGACACCGGTCGAAGGAGGGACAATCAAGACCCCGATTTGCGCCATCAACTTCTCGCGCAAACCTCCATTTCGCGGGACCCGCCTCTCGCGCAAAACCTTTCTTGCGCCAACCTCTTCTCGCGCAAAACTCAAGGGTTTCAAACCTCCATTTTGCGCCAGCTTCTTTTAGTGCAAACCTGAATTTTGCGCCAGACTCTTCTAGCGCAAAATATCTTTTGCGCCACAGCCCTTTGGCGCATTTCTGCCTTTTGCTCCGGATTCTCATTTTCATTTCTGATTTTCTGTCTCAATCTGTATTTATTTGATTTTATCTGGACTAACGATCAATTTCTAGTTTCTTATTGCATATTTTCTAAAACAAGACGACATCAAGAGAAGCTCTCGCAATTGGAAATGATGTGAAGCCACCAGTACTCTTCAAAGGAGAGTACGAGTAATGGAAGGACCGATTCTTGGATTTCATCGATCGAAATGATTTGGGAGATTACATCAGAAAATCATTAAAAGAAGGAATCATGATACCTCCAATCAAGCTACTCACTGTAGCTGGAGAGAATGGTGAAGAAGAACAGAGAGAGTATCCATTACCGCTTGATGAATATTCGGATGAGCAGAAAAGGAGATATAAGGGTGACAAATTGGCAAAATCATTCATTCTCCAAGGCATACCGAATGAGATTTATGTCAAAATTGATAGCTACAATGCTACTGGAAAGCAAAAGTGGGATCAATTGGAGAAGATGATGCTCGGATCTAAAGTTGGCATCCAACTCAAAATATCCAATTGCCTCAATAACTATGAAGAGTTCAAGGCTAAGAAGGGTGAATCACTGGAGGCTACTTATGATCGATTTGTGACTTTGTTGAACGAACTCAGCAAGAACAAAGTGAATAAGTCACAAGTTGAGCTTAATGTCAAGTTCCTTAGTATCTTACAGCCTGAGTGGAAGAGATTTGCTAGGCAAATGAAGCAAATGAAGGACTTGAATGACATACCACTCCATGAAGTCTATGAAACTCTTAGACATAATGAAGAAGAAGTTGATGAGATTTTGGATGAAAAGAAAAAGGTTGAGAAGGCAGTCGTTAATCCAGTTGCTTTGGTTGTGAAACAAAAGAGTGTAAGTCTTAAGAAGAAGAAGAAGATGATAGTTTCTGAATCAGAAGAGGATGAAAGTGTACTTGACTCTGACTCTGACGACTGTGATAACTTGAAGCAGGATATGCTTATGTTGACAAAGGATTTTCAAAAGAAGTTCTACAAAAAGCCTAGTTCAAACAGTCAGAGGTATTCATCTGGTTCAAATAACTACGATCACAAAGAGAGAGTTGAAGGAAAGAGGATAGAGGTAAGGAGACCAGAAGAGAAGAAATACAGAGCTGAATAGACCAAACCGGCAGAACCTCCAAAGTGCTACAACTGCGGCAAATTTGGTCATTTTGCTAAGAACTGCAGCAAGCCCAAAGTCAGAAACTCTAAGTATTACAAGAATAAATTGTTGTTGGCCAAACAACAAGAGGCAGGCAAGGCATTAATGGCTGAGGATGAGTTTTGGCTTGACCACTCCGAGGATGAGGAAGGAGAGAAGGAAGAGATAACACACATGTGCTTGATGGGTCACATGAAGATGGAAAATGAAGCTGACTCTGATGAAGAAGACAACGAAGAGGTATGTGATATGACTAAATCAGACTTCTTGAATCAAATGCTTGCCATGATGACTAAACTCCAAAAATTAGAGTCAAAACTTAAGCGCGAAAGGGGTGTTATTAATGATAAAAATCAATCTATACAGAAACTTAGCAATGATATTGCCGAGAAAAATGTATTGATTGAAACTTTGCACAAAAACATTGACACCAGCGCGAAAGAGAAGACTATAATTCATAAAGAGTTATCTGAAACTGTTTCAAAATTCAGAGAGTGTGAGTTTAAATCTAAAGAGCTTTCTAAAATGTATTCTTCGACTTCAAAAGAAAACAAATCTTTAATTGAAAAGGTGAATGCTTTGGAAGAGAAATTATATACTATGGGTCAATCTGAACAAACCATTCATCTAATCAAATCCAAAGAGGATAAAGAGAATTGGGGACTCGGATACGAGAACCCACAATGTCTCAAAAAGGGTATATCTGAAGTGTCTGCTCTTTATGATTTTGGATTTATGAAACTGGCACCTCAATACCCTGAACTTCAAGTTTTCTGGACTAGATTGTCTGAAGAGGATAAAGCCAAGGAATATGCTAAAAGAAAGAACACAACTAAAGTTCAACTTCCGTTTCGTTATGAGAGGTTGAATAATAGTTATAGTTCTGATAAATCAAAATATCTTTCAAATGACTATTTTGATAGTTATTCTGTAAAAGAAATGGAGGCTAAGCCCATCGAAGGTAAGTTTACGTTCCTCCTCTCGTTTTGGAAAGCAAAATTTCTGAACTCGAGAATACTCTCACAGAAAAAAGGATTTTTATGGACTTAGAACAAACTATTTTTTCTAATGTGTTCAAATATTCTGACTTTTCTAAATCCTCCAAGGCTTTAAAATCTGATGATAGGTCTGGTTTACTTGACAATGAGCTTGGTTTCTTAAACTCTGACGGTGTTTTGGATGATAGTGTTGCTCAATTTGATTTTAATACCAAACTTCCTAATCATTCATCCTATGTTGTTAATTCTTTTGGGTTACCCAGTGTGTTTAAAAAAGGTGAAACATCAACGAAAGTTGATAAATCAGTTTTTGTGAAATCTAAGAATGCAAAAGGTAAGAAAAGGAAATCTCAGCATTCACAGAAACCGATCACCACTGGAAAGCCAAAGAAGAAGCATTCTTTTGATTCTCACCTTTCTAACTCTAAAGTTTCAAATGTTTCAGATTTGAGAAAGAAAAGGCCTGGAGTTAAGTCAGCATGGATACCGAAACAGAAGATAGACGAGAATGCTAAATCATTTTCTAATTTTGATTGTAATAAGAAGACTACTAGTAAAGATGATTTGATTGTGGATGTTGCTATTTCTAAAACTAAACTTGTTGATTCTCGCAAGAAATATTCCATATAGCAATTATTCCAGTTATCTCGTTCTGTTAGAAAATTTTCAAATTATGATAGATATGATTATGCTTCTCGAAAATATTCTGATGTTTGGTTTGGAACATATCATGTTAACTCTTATCGTTCTATTTATTCATATGGTTTTCAAAAACAAAGCGGACCAAAATTTCAATGGATACCAAAATCATATGCTAACAGTGTAGGTCCCATTTATAAGTGGGTACCTAAACCTCTTGTTTCCTGATATCTCTTGTGCAGACCCGTCATATGTGGTACTTGGATAGCGGATGTTCCAAGCATATGACCGGGCAGAAAAGTCTGTTGACTAACTTTACAGAGAAATACTGCGGAACAGTTCGATTTGGCAATGATTAGTTTTCACCAATTCTGGGGTATGGTGATGTGGTTCATGAAAATGTAACGATTAAGAAGGTGAGGTACGTAGAAGGATTAGGACACAACCTATTCAGTATTGGGCAGTTCTGTGACAAAGACTTAGAGGTGAATTTCAAGGCCAAGAGATGTTCGGTACGCACCGAAGAAGGTAAAGAACTCTTGGTCGGCACTCGCAAGTCAAACCTCTACACCATCAACTTGTAAAGGTCCAGACTGACAATCAGGTGTGTCTACTCTCAAAAGCATCGATGCAGCAAAGTTGGCTATGGCATCGACGACTTTCTCACCTGAATTTTCGGTACATCAACAAACTGGTCAGTAAAAAGATAGTAACTGGACTTCCTAAGCTCAAGTATGTCAAAGAACACTTGTGTGCAGCATGTGAAAAGGGAAGATGAAGAGAGCTCCACACAAACCAAAGCCTGAACCAAGTACCAGCGCTCCTTTATTGCTGTTGCATATGGATCTCTGTGGTCCTATGCGAACACAAAGCTTAGGCGGAAAGAAATACGTGTTAGTTATTGTGGACGATTATTCGTGATACACGTGGGTCAAATTTCTACGGTCAAAAGATGAGACACCCGAAGTTCTCATTACATTTCTGAAGACGACCCAGATGAATCTGCAGAAACCAGTCAAGCTTCTCCGAACTGACAACGGCATAGAGTTTAAGAATGGAACAGTTGAAGAATATCTCGAATCGGTCGGGATATCACATCAATACTCTGCTGCACGTACGCCTGAACAGAATGGAGTAGTCGAAAGGTGAAACCGCACGCTAGTCGAGGCCGCTCGTACTATGCTCAGTCAATCCGACTTACCTCTATTTTTGTGGGCTTAAGCTGTGTCGACTGCATGTTACACTCAAAATCGGTTCATGATACACCACAGATTTCAAAAGACTCCGTATGCGTTGATTAACAACCGAACACCAACCATTAAATATTTTCATGTTTTTGGTTGTAAGTGTTTTGTGCTAAATGACAGAGAGAGTCTGAACAAGTTCAGTGCTAAGGCGGATGAGGGCATCTTTATCGGCTATTCTTCTACATCTGCTGCATATCGAGTATACTTGAAGAAGTCAAAGACAGTTGTTGAAAGCGTCAATGTTACATTTGATGAAGAGATGGCTTCTAAACACGACAGTTCAGAACCCGTGATAACCGTAGTACTATCTTCTAGGCAATTCAGTCCAGAACCTGTGTCTCAAGCAAACAAATCAGATGGGGCATCAACGTCTACTAATCATTTATCTGATTTAGATTTATTATTTGAACTATTTTATGATGAATTTCTTGGATCTAAAGTGACTAAATCTGTTGTGGTTGACAGGAGGGAAGACTCAATGACTACTCACCCAACCATTTCAGATATCTCTACTGAATCCAACTCCCTGATTCAGCAAGAAGTTCAAATTCAAATACCTACTCCTACAGTTGAAGCTATAACCAACAATGAAGAGACAGAAGTAGATGAATCAGTAGGGTGTACTGTAAGGACAGATCAACAGACTGATCACGCTGAACCCACTGAAACCTCTGCACCTACTACTTCAACTGAACCCCCCATTCCTACTGAACAATCTGAAGAAGATTTCAGTGGATTATTAGATGACGATCATGATCAATCTGCATCTAATTCACTCCCTCATGAACACAAGTGGACCAAAGAGCACCCGGTATCTCAATTCATTGGAGATCCATCAAAACCGGTGCAAACTAGGTATGCAACATTAAATCAATGTATGCATGACTCCTTTCAGAGCAAGATTGAACCCACTGGCGTATCTGAGGCTCTTACTGATTCAGATTGGGTAACTGCAATGTAAGAAGAGCTGAATCAATTCGAAGCACTTAAATTCTGGAGACTCGTACCCAAACCTCAAGGTAAAACCATCATTGGTACGAAATGGGTGTTCAAAAACAAGAAAGATGAAGACGGTACTGTTATCCGAAATAAAGCAAGACTTGTTGCCAAGGGATATAGGCAAGAGGAAGGAATATATTACAACGAGACTTATGCTCCAGTGGCACGTATTAAAGCAATCCGCATGTTTCTTGCATACGCTGCCCACAAGAACTTCACAGTCTATCAAACGGATGTGAAGACAACCTTTATAAATGGCATACTCAAGGAGGAAGTCTACGTCTCACAGCCAGAAGGTTTTGTCAATCAAGAGAAACCGAACCATGTATACATTCTCGACAAAGCACTTTATGGTCTGAAACAAGCTCCTCGCGCCTGGTATGATGTCTTATCTCAGTTCTTGGCCAAGTCAGGTTTTACAAAAGGTACGGTCGATACCACTTTATTCATTAAAAAGGAAAAAGGCGATATCATGCTTATTCAAATATATGTGGATGATATTATTTTTGGCTCTATAAATCCTAAATACTGTAAGAATTTTTCAAACCTCATGGTGTCACGTTTTCAGATGAGTATGATGGGAGAGTTAACTTTCTTTCTCGGATTACAAGTCAAACAATTTTCAACGGGGATTTTTATCAATCAATCTAAATACATTCTTGAAATTCTTCGAAAGTTCAAAATGGAAAATTGTAAACCGATTGGTACCCCAATGGCACCTGGTACTAAAATTGGCATTGATCTTTCGGGAAAAGCTGTTGATGTTAGGACCTATAGAGGGATAATAGGTTCTTTGATGTATCTCACTTCAAGTAGGCCGGATATAACGTTTTCCACATGCTTATGTGCTAGATATCAGGCCAATCTAAAAGAATCCCATTTGTCTGCAGTCAAACGTATTTTTAGGTATCTTAAGGGGACTGCAGATCTTGGTCTGTGGTATCCTAAAGATACTAGCTTTAAACTAATAGCATATTCAGATGCAGATCATGCTGGTTGCATGCTAGACAGGAAGAGCACGTCAGTTGGGCATCGAAGAAGCAATTATGTGTCTCCACTTCAACGGCCGAAGCAGAATATGTAGCTGCTGCTAGCTGCTGTTCTCAGGTCTTGTAGATGAGAACACAACTGCGAGACTATGGTTATCACTACAATAAGATCCCGATCTATTGTGACTCGAAGAGCGCTATCGCGCTATCATCTAATCCTGTTCAACATACAAAGACCAAACACATTGATGTCAGGTATCACTTTATAAAAGATAATGTAGAAAAAGGAACAATTGAACTTTACTTTGTAAAAACTGATTATCAACTTACAGATTTGTTTACCAAACCCTTAGATGAAAAGATATTCAATTTTCTTGTCTCTAGGCTTGGTATGCTAAATCTTAAGACCTAATCGGTGGTTACCTATTAAAGTTTTCTTATTGTAAAATTTTCATCATTTCTTTATCATTATTTCCGCAAGATATATGTTCTTTAATAGTCTGTTCATGATCTCAGGGGGAGTGTGATAAGTACTTCATAGATGATCATTGTTGTTTTGAGGGGGAGCTTATCTAATTTATGCATATACTTTCATTGACATATTTTTGCTATACATGAATTTAGGGGGAGCTTAAGACTTTTCAAGTGAAAGGAGTAAGGCAATGACTTCTGATTACTTCAGATTAGAACTCGTACTTTAATTGTTTTATTGCTTTATGTCATTTAAATTTCTGTGAATAAAGTTGCTTTGACTATGACCTTAAGACTTTTGCAGTTTGAGAGACGCTTACAAGATCATATCTTTATGACTTTAAGCTTGACTTCATGAGATGAAAGACTGCACGCAAAAGGTATAATTCTTTATCTTCATCTCATATATGGTTGAAAGAAGGACAACTTTCAATCATAAGAAAAACATGTTCTTAAATGTTCAAACCACTTCCCGATTCTCAAACAGATTTCATGAATTGGAAGTGTGCTTTTAAATGTTTTCATGATCTATTTTGCGCTTTAACTGATAAAGTTAAATCATCTGAGCAACACATGTTTTCTAAGAAAACATGGGATCTTTGTGCTAGGACATAATTGAACTTCTATGGAATCACGTTAACCAACGATTTCTACCCAAGAAGTTAACCCATAGTGATTGAGTGTGAGGAGTCGAAAGAAATGAGTGTGGGATGTGTGATGAGGTAAAATGGAAAAGCGAGTTTGCTTTGATGTGAGCTTAATGATAAAAAGAAAGAGGGTGTAAGATCAGAGTAAAAGAATATCAAACTCTGCACCAACTACTTTCTGAGCCGGGTAGCCACATTTCTAATGTTTCACAATTCTTTGGTGAACGTTATTGAAACAGGCAACTAGCCCATGCCAAATCTTGACATTACCCCACCAGCCACTCATTTTCTTCTTAACAAGAAAATGTTTCATTTTTCAAAGGGGAAGCAGCACATTTACTATCTGATTTTCATTTGGAAAATCTGGATATTGAAAAGAATGAAGTCTGCCCCACCTTCGCACTTCAATCATGCACATTGAGTCTGTGTTTATACTACTATTGTCTCAGTGGTTTACACATTGTTGAGCTTTTATAAGCAATCATCCGTGCTTAATTCTTTCTATCACTTGCACGACACACACAAGGAATTTGTTTATTTGTCAAAACGTTCATAGAAATTACCTTTGTGGTGTTTCGATGATTGAATGGAAGCCCTGGGGGAGTGCACATCAAAAAGCTCCTTTACAATGTGTATTTGTTACACACAGTGACTTCGTGTTACTGACAGGCATTTTAACTGATTCATTTGTTGATCCAGGTGTTACTTTCCTATTTTGTCTGGATTTACAAAGATCTAGATGAATATCTTGGCAGATTGACGGTGAATCAGTGGCTCTTGACAAATCAGAATGGTCAAAGACATTTCTTGTGACAAAGTTTTGATGATATCGATGCTCAATTCATCAAAAAGGGGGAGAGCTAATCAAGAAATTGGGAAGAACTCAAGTTTAAAGAAATGTCCAAGTCAGAAAGTTCAAAGTTTTTTGAGAATTTTTCTTTGAAGATACTTGGCTAAAGCATTCTGAGCTAAATCGGGAGATAATTTCTTTCCATCATATGAAAGAGATTTTATCTACATCTTTTAGGGAGATTGCTATATTTTGAAGACAAAGAGGGAGATTGTTTTTCTGGGATTAAAGAGAAGGTTGAACTGCTAAATCTTTTTAGTAATGATCTTGATCCAAAGGGGAGATTGTTAGATCACAGATTTATTAGATTCAAGATCATCAAGATTGAAGAAGAAAGCTTCAAGAAGTCAATGCTGAAAAGTCACTCTCAATAAATTGTCTAGGTCCTTTGTAATAAATAGTTAAAAGCAATTTCCTTGTATTTTGGGCTTTTATGTCTTTTTCCTAAAATAGGTTTGTGGGCCTTATAGGCTCTAGGGTTGGTGTGTGCAAGGTGTGCCAAGATTAGAAATTACCAGCCACCACTTTTAGTGTGTGTGTGTGTGTATTAGTGTGTGAAAATAGTTCTAGAGAGAGAGAGAGCTTAGAGAGAAAACATTCAAGAGAGAAAACCTTTGTAATCGTTTGGATTGAATATCTAAAACAGGTTTGATTAATCTCTTGTTTGTTATTATATATCTTTTATTGTGAAAAGAAACTGATATTTCAGGAACAAATAAGTATCAAACGTCTGTTGAAAGGGAAGGATCCAGTAATTGAACCTGAGCCTGTCCAACATAGTCAACAAATTCCAAACACTCAACCTGCTGATTTATCCATTGATGAGCTTAAATCTTTGCTTCTTGCAAAGTTGTTGTCTCAAGCTCCGGATTCTCAGCATGATGCAGATCTTCTTACCCTTCTGCAATCCCACCATCACAATCAACCGCCACAGACTATTCAACCAGCAGATGTGGTTAGTGCCTCAGAGTTTAATTCTTTTAAATCTGATGTTATGTTTGCTCTATCTAAAATCAAACAGGTAGTTCAAACTTCTTGCAAAGCCCAAGCAGCTGTTTCTACTAGACAACATGATCATGATCCAGATAATGATCATGAGGGGGAGAAAAGGGAGAAACAGGCAGCTGCTACTGGATCTGGTGTATTAGTCATGGTGGAAGAAAGGACTGAAAATGTTGAAGGTGAAAAGAGGGGAGCTGATCATGATTCTGAGCAGGATGATCAAGTAGAGATTGTGTTGTATGTTGGAGAAGGTGTTGAATCAAGGGTTGAAAAGCCTAATATTGCAACAAGACAGGAAATTTTGGAGATTACAGGTCTTCCTAATCCTGATGTTATTGCTCTTGAAGGTGATACTGTTGATGAAGCTGATAAAAAGTATGCACTGTATTGGAAAATGAAAGAGGAAGATCAAAGAGATGAATTCTTGGAGCTGGAATCTGATGATGAAGTTGTTAATGTTACTGAGTTTGTTAAAAGAGCTCAAGAGATTCCAGAGAATGAAGCCAGGATACTTGATGATTTATTTGAGGACAGGGACACAGAAGCTTTAAATGATATGTTCGCTCAGAGTACACCTGAGGGATTACATTTAAGTCATGTTCATGAGAGTGTTCCTGAACCAAGTATTGCTGCAGTTCAATCTGTTCCTTCATTTAGTGAGTTTAGTTCTCATCCGAGTGTTGTTCAATCTGAAATTGTTGAGCAGAATTTTAATCTGAATGTTGAATCATCTGTCAATCCTAATCCTGATGTTCATATGCCTGATATTCATGTTTCTGATACTCATATGGAAGAAGAGTTTCCATACCAGAAGAAGCCTGGAAGTCCAGTTCATCAAGAAGAGTTTGTTAAAGAACCTCCGATTGTGCCAAAGTTTCCACAAGCTGAAGCAGGACCTTCAGGTAAACCAGAAGAAAGTTCTACTCCATTTACTGGATATGATGAATCAGGTATGTCTATGGAGGAGATTAAGAGAATCAAAAGAATGTTAAGAGTTCCTTACTTGGAAGAAGGAGTTAAGATTTTTGTGAGCTATATAAGACAGTTGGATCAAGATCAACTTCTGGGAATTCAAGATAAGTCACCAGAATACCAGAAGGATTACATCAAGTTGCTGCAAGTAAGGAGCCGAACTCAAAAAGAAGTCAGGATCAAGCATGAAATTGTGCAAGTGTACTTTGTTAACATGAAGAAGTATAATAGCATATGGTATCCTCATTTTGAAGTTCAGAGAAAGAACTTGTCTACTTATACTTTCAGTGAAGTTGATTTTCCCAACATAAACTTTTGGGATATTGAGTTTATGTATCATGACTTCAGAAGTAGAACTATCAGACATCCTGATATTGTTTTTGCTTTGGATTGCATCAAGAGATTTATCCTAAGGCATATCTATCATACTTATTTTTATGATTTTCAGCTTGGTATTGAAACTAGCCAAAGGAGGGTTAATTTGCTTGCACCTGACATGACTCATTCTCTACTTGAAGAGATTCCACTCTACACAGTACTAAGAGAGCCGGAACTTGGTGTTGTGTATGAGAATGTTTTTTTAAAAAAGGAGAAGAGATTTATGAGAGCAGCTGAAGTTGCTAAGTATTCTGATGGAACTCTGAAAGATGTCTTGGAAAAGCTAGAAGAAAAGTATGAGGAAAGTGAGAAGCAAAGGTTAGCTGAAAATGATCATATGCCCAAAATGCAAAGGATTTATACTGAAGATGTCATAGAGATAATCAAGGACAGAATCAGATTCAGGCAGGCAATCAGAAGGTTTGAGGGATATCTAGGAGTGAGAAGAACAAGCATGAAGAGATGGAATAGGTGAAGCTTTTCAAATTGCTCAAAAAGGGGGAGAATGTTAGAATAGAATTTTGAGTCAATTTGTTAAGTAGTTTTGTTTAATTGTGTTGACTTTTCTATGTAGCTTGTGTAGTGGTCAAAGTTGTGTTTGACCCTATATAAAGCATATCCTTTTGTCTTGTTTTGAAGTAATGTGTCATTGTAATCTTTCAATGTTAGATCAATGAATACGACACTTGTGACTTTTTCTCTCATCTTATTCTTTGATTGTTAATTCATTTTGTGAACAATTGCTTGATTTCTGGGATCACAAGTGTTTTGAAGTTGAGATGAGAAAGCCTCTTATGCCATAGCCAGTTGACATTTGATGAGGCCATGGACAGAAAACAGATGTTTTTAGTGGTTGTAGAGTTCATGTTTATTACATAAACATTTTCCATCCGATAACGCTGAGAGCAAGTTTTCCATTTTTTTCCATCACTAGACATGCTTTCTTTAGAGAATCATACTTCGAAGTCTTTATCACATAGCTGACTAATGCTGAGAAGATTATGCTTTAGTCCATTTACGTAAGCGACTCTTCGGAAGGTAGTTGTACCATTGCTGAGTACACCAAACCCTTTGGTATAACCTTTTCCATTTCCACCAACGGTCACTGAGGGACTTTTCTCTTCCTTGTAATCAGTGAACAGATCTTTTTGGCCAGTCATGTGTCGAGAGCATCCACTATCTAGATACCAGATACCCTTCAAGACCTGCAAACATAAGGAATATCAAGTTTTGATCGGTACCTACTTTTCAATGGGTCCGGGAGAGTTAGTGGAGATGGAAGGTTCATCAATCTTCAAGGCATCTGAAGATTCAGCGTCAGTGGTAACCTTCACTTTAGTTAGTTTCTTAACTTTAGTGGTATTTTTCACTTATTAGACTTTGAGGCATTCATCTTCACTTTGGTTATTTTTTCAGCCTTTGTGGCATTGGGACATTTACTGGCAATATGGTCAGTAAGTCCACAGTGGTAGCATTTTCTATAGCTGAAAGTGGCTTTAAAACCAGGAGCATTGGCATTAGAAAACTTGAGATGAGTCGGGCCAGCTCCAAGAATGCCCTTAGCATTAGATCTCGGAGGAACTTTCAGTTCTTCTGATTTCTTAGGCTTAATATCAATCTTTAGCTTTGGAGTAGATCTCTGAATATTACCAGTGATCTTAGATCTAGAGCCAAAAGGTTGACTAGTTGAAGGTTTAGAAGATACCTTCTTCAGCTTTGCAACCTTTGTAGCCTTCTAAGGGTGATGGGAAATGGATTTTCCTTTATCAGCGAGCTTAGATCCCTTTGATAAGTCCTCAGGGATAGGGTTAGAAGATGAGGAGCATTGAGAGGAAGAAGTGTCAGGGATAGAAGAGAGAAACATTCCAAAATTAAGCATGGGACAGTCTCTGCTAGAATCATCCTTTTCAGATTTGTAACCGAGACCGGTTTTATCATAAGCAGGGATTTGACCACTTGTGATCTCAGTGATCTTAGTTGAGGATTTACACCATCCTTCAACTGTAGCCTTTTCAGATTTGAGAGCAACAATAGCTTGTTCGCGTTCAATGTTGATGATCTCATTAACAATGACTTGATCTTTTAAACTTTCTTCTTGAAAAGTTAGTTCCTTGATCCTTAAATGGCATTTTTCAAGCTGTTCAGTTAAATCAATATTTTTGTTTTCAGCTAGTGTTTTACCATTTAGGGCATTGTATAAATCAATCGTCAGCACATAACTGCGCAACGTCTCTCAGCTTCAGAAAGAGAGTGATCAGTAGAGATTGATACCTGAGCGGAGATAAAGATTGTGGATGATCCTGATGGTTCTTCCACTTCTTCTTTAATCCCATCCATGAGACAGAGATTAGCAACATCTTCTTCATCAGAACTTGATTCTTCTGATTCAGCCCAGTCGTGTTCTTCAACGATAAGACCTTTACCTTTTCGCTTAAAGCCTTTTAGCTTCTGATATTTTTCCTTCAGCTTGAGGTATTTGTCATCGCTGGATTTTCTGGATGAAAAAGGTTTGAAGACTTTCTTTGACCTGCATTCGCTGGCAAAATGGCCAACTTTCTCGCAGTTATAGCAAGTAGCAGTTGCCTTATCAACATGGGTTGATTTAGGCTTGTCAGCTAGGGAGAGAGCCTTATTTCTTCGGAAATTGCTCTTTCTTGCAAATCTCTTAAAAGAGTTTGTCAAGAGTGCTAGAGATTCATCAAACTCTAAAAGATCAGTGTCTAATAGATTCTCTGAGTCAGAATCTAACTCAGTGATAGTGAGAGTAGATCGCTGAGATGGGACAATCTCTGAAGAGACTTAAGCAACAAGAGTGCTTTTGGAGTCTTTGGAATCTTTAAAAAGATTCTTCTTCAATTGATTTGATTGCTCATAATTGAGCAAAATCCCACAAAGAGTATTGAGATAAAGGTGATTTAAGTCTTTGGTCAGCTTGAGACACATTGAATAACTGTCCCAGCTTTCAGGAAGACATTCCAAGAATTTGGTAAGGACCTCAGAATTAGAATAGGTCCTACCAACAGTCCTTAGATCAATGATTAAACAGTTAAATCGTTGGTGAACATCAGATAGGGATTCATTCTTACCACAAATGAAACTCTCATGTTGTCTTACCAGGTTGATCTTTCGGGTTTCTTGGATTTCAGTGGTACCTTCGTACTGAACACATATAGTATCCCACATGTCCTTAGAAGTTTTCAGATGCATGATGGAATAGAAGGTTTCATCAGGCAAAGCCATAAAGATAATGGTTTTAGCCTTTGCATCTAGTCCTACTTTTTTCTTGTCCTCGTCACTCCACTGTTTTATTTCTTTAGGAGTGTATCTTTCAGGAACAACAGGTGTAGTAGCAGTGGAAGGGACTGTAGCTATGATAACAAAAGGTTTATAGGGTCCATTTGCTACATATTCAGGTATAGTTGGGTCTACACCCTCTAAAAAGAGCATCATTCGATTTTTCCAGAGAGCAAAGTTGTCTAAGATCTTATTTATGGATTAAACAATCTGCTCTGATACCACTTGTTGGTCCCGAATGTGCTTAACAAGTTTGTAGAGGGAGGGGGGGTAAACATAAACACAAATTTTTATGGTTTAATAAATTGTTTATTGATAACTCAAATCACAATTTACAGTTTGTTGCGGAATAAGATTAAGTTACCTAATTTAAACAAACTCAAGAAACACTAAGAGGTTTGCACTTAGAACTAGAGAAAAGGTTAAGGGAAATATAGAAAGCAAGGGTTTCTATATGGTTCACTAAGAGAGAAGGGATAGAAGGCAACACTTCAAAGTGAGGCTTAACCTTTCTATTTATACCCTATGCATTAAATGAATGGCAGGGGTACTTTACACGTGTCACTATTTGGTTGGTTGCATGCCTCTGACTTTTAGCAACATGCTTTTGGCTGAATGGTGAACAATGTAGTCTTCAAAGTTGTTGTATGATCTGCATCAAAGGTATGTCTCTACTGACACATTGTACCTTTTGTGCAAAGATAAGACAAAAGAAACTTGAAGCATAAGCTTTGTGATCATCGATTGCTGATGAGTTCTTTCTTTAGGGAATCTGAATGAAGGTCAACAATCGTTGAAGCTTTTCTTCATATTTTTTCACGTGTTGTGGACTTGTCTTGGTTTCACTGATATTCGCATCAGATCATGAGTAGACTTGTCACTTGTTCATCAGCTTTGTCTTAGATGTCAGTGATGAATGTCTTTGTCGCGAAACTTGTCTTCAGGGATTACATTTAACATAATACATTAGAATTCATCAGCGATACTGAATAGAGTCGGTATATAATCACTGATGGTGAAACACTAATACATAAAGATATTAAATGCAATTTTCACTAAGTATTTCTAAAAGTCATTATCAAATCACTGAGAGAGTTTGGATCAACATAATACTATTAAACAATAATAGATTTTAAAATTGTATTTAGAGCTGGTATACAAGGATATACACTTTTAAATGAAGGATGGATAAGACATGTCACTTATTGAATGAATTTGTGTAATAAACTTCGGTAATATTAACAAATCGAAACAAGAAAACGATTTTGGAGAAAGTATGGCACTTATATCGTTCCTACTTTTCTTGAGTGAGGTTTGAACCGGTGAAACCTGCATTAAATGGTTTCAAATGTTACAAATCTACATGCCAAAAATATATGAAAGATAACATACAATTGAAAAATCAATAAAAATTTCAAGGCACCAAAACCAATCAACACGAATCATGCGACTTTTCTGTGAAATGTATAATAACACAATCCTTTAGGGCCTGTTTAGTTTGCGGGATTTGGAATTGTATTCATTCCAATCATACGTATGGTTTTAAAGAAAGTCCGTAATTGAAATCCCATTGACATTGGAATTAGAAATCCCATTGGGTAGTTGGTATTTCACGGGATTTCGTATGATTTATTTGTAAAGAATGGAGTTTAATTCCATTCCAAATCTTACAAACCAAACACATCAAAGATTCCAAATGCTTAAACCAAATTCAAATCCCTCAAAAACTTTATGTCAAACCAAACACCCCTTAGATCTTTCTAATATAGTGATTTAAGCATATTGAGGAGGGAGAATTTCCAAATTTAGGTAGTGCGGAAACTATTGTCCCACGTCCAATCCCTATGAATAGATTTCCTTACCCGAGTATGCACAGCAACAAGATCGATCCTTTAGGACAAAAACAGACTTTAGGACACACGTGTCGTTACGGCTATAAAAATTAAATTGCGGTGCATTATAATACAATAAATTGTCGTAAATCGCGATCAACAAATTGAAATCCATCCGTTATTTATGCAACGCTATTTGCCGTAGAGTACTAAATCGCGGTACAATAAACTCTATCGTGAGCTATTGAAGAGTAGTAAATGGATAAAAAAAACTGGGATCCTATCTAAAGGCATTACAGTAAGTTGTTCGGATGAATTTAGGTAACCTAACAGATCTATCTACAAAGTTGTGCAACCTAATAGGACACAAAATTTAAATCTTTTTATTAGCCTTTTTATAAGATGCTTATGAAAATTGCCCTAGACTCTTTTCAAATGTGACCTATAAAAAGGCTAATAGGACGATTTAGGTTAAGTTTGTTGTTAGATTGTCCAACTTGGTTGATAGAACTTGTTAGTTTGCCTAACTTTGTTCTAAAAACTTCTTGTAACCTCTTAAAATAGGACGTCGGTTTTTGGTCACATTAAGTACATTATTAGAACACCCAAGGAAGATTGGGTATCCTAAAAGACCGATTTTGTTGTAGTGACATTAGTCTCACACAAGCAACCCAAATTATTCTCAATATGAGGTGTATTGTCTACATGAATAATCAATACAACATAGGCAACAAACTCGTTACACACTTGATGAAGTATTTTGTAAATGTTTTAGTTGATGAAGCACACAAGTAACAACCTAGGGGCGTTTACCAACATAAACTGAGTAAGCGTTTAGTGGGTAAGAGTTACCACCCTCATAGACCTTACTAGGTAAGATTCCCAATCATCAAAATAACATGACATAAGTGTCTCTTACCCGGTAAGCGTTAACCGAGTAAGAGTCGCCACCCTCACTTACCAAACAAAGTTTCTCGGTCAGCAAAATGGCATAGTAAGATTGCTGGTAAAGACCATCATCTCTGACCCGGTAAGAGGCAATAGGTATCCAGTTACACTATAAGAGGCAGTAAGGGTCCGTTTACTAAACGTTTACCGGGTAAGCGCTTACTAATATCATTTACTTTATTGATTTAGCATGGCGAAGACCAAAAAACTTACCTGGTAAGTGTGAGAAATGACTCTTACCCAGTAAGTGCTTACCGGGTTTAAAATGTTTACCAACAATCCATTTCCATGGCCAAGGATGTTACACGATAAGGTAAATAAAGGTAAATATCTTGCCGATAAGCGCTTACCCGGTAAGAATTTGGTAAATGGCCCCTAAGTGTTTAGTAAACAGCTTGCAGGAAACATAGAGAGATGGGTATGAATACCTTGGTTGGATTTTGGAAGGAATTCTCATCCATTACATTAGTAGAGGAGAGCAGAGTCCTTGTTGACCCAGAATAGTCTATCAAGTTAGGATCCAACCCTTGAATAGCTATCTCTAGATTCACTTTGTTACTCCCATAGTTTACAACCTGAAATGAACATTTGAAAAGGGTTCACTACCATCAAATAACCTTTTGAGAGTCTTAACAATGTTACAATAAGTTTATAGTATCAAACAATTGTACGTCCTATGTAAAAATGTTACAATAACTTTATTGACTCTTTTAAGAGTCTTAACAAGTTGTTTAGAACACTTTCTGAAATAAAGTGTCATATTAGCTTTTTATAAGACACTTTTGAGATGTGTCCTATAAAAACACATTTTTATAGAACACCTTTTCAAATAATGTCATAAAAAATTAATAGTGCATTTTATTTGAAAATTCTCCTAAAAAACTTGTTAAGACGCCCATAAACGTTCTATAAACCTATGGTAACACTTTAACCTAGAATACACGATGTTTTGTCCTATAAACCTGTCTTATAAAGTAGTCTTGTAACACTTTTACATTGAACACACAAATGTCACATAGATAGGTATATATTAACATACAGTTAATTAATTTATGCTATTGATTTTCATCCAAAAGAATCCCCTGTTTTTGGCATCATTTAATGTGTTGTTCGCAATGTTCAGGTTATATGGAGAAAAGGGTTTATTCTACCTTTACTCTCAAATAATTATTGTTATCCACTGGGTTCTGGAACCAAATAGCCGATGCCATAAGTGAATTTGATGAATTGGATTGGAGGGTTGAAATAAGAAGCGTTGCACCATTTGACATTGAGAAAAAACGTTGCATCCAATAACTTGGCGTTCCATAAGCCCGATAAGAATCAAACACTATTGCATCTGGCATCCACCTTAAACACACAAAAAAAATATCATTCAAAGTTCTAACCACAGAAAACAGTCAAGAATACAACTCTTGGAGATAAAAGTTTACCTCTTGTCATTGGCATTCACAAATAAAGGTGCATTGCTTGCCATATCCACGACATCACTGCAATAGAAAACCACCTCAAGATTCAAGTAAGTAAAAGTAGGACTAGGACTAAAAGCATCGATGTAACAAGATTGAAAAAGGAAGTGAAATATATATAGTATAAAAGCATATATATATATATATATAGGAAAACCGCAAAAAAAAAAAAAAAAAAAACTGAGGAACACTCTAATAGTAAGTTATGCACATGTGCATACAAGTAGTTTGTCCGGTATGCAAATCTGCATAACATACACATGTGCATAGAACCAGGAAACATCTTCAATTCCTTGTATACACATGTGCATACCATACATATGAATGGTTATCAGGGTGTTCCCTAGTTTTTCATTTTCTAGGGGTTTTCTCTGAACCTCACTATATATACATATATATATATATATATATAGGTTGAGAAAGAAATTTTTCATAAATAATTAGTGACAAAATAATCGGAATTCTGTTGAGAAAGCTTGAAAACATATAAGGGTCTGATAACAAAAAATTTTGTTCTTTTCTAATGTAAATAGAGTTGTGACATCCGTAATGCAACTAGAGTTGTGATTTATGTATAACCGTAAAAACTCATGAAACTTTATAGAGAGAGAGAGATGGGTTATTTAGCCAAATGACCTTCAGACAAATGTTTCTTAAGCAAATGACCATTTGACAAATTTTGGGGCATTCTTGTGCATACAAGTGACATTCTTCTGTTAAGCAGGGGCATTCTTAAACATGTCATAAGGTCATTGATTTATAAAGAACAACCCATCAGGAAGTCATTTAACCAAAGAACCCGAGAGAGACATACCTATTCTTCTCTACCCCAATAAGAAATCCAGCTTCTGCTAGCGCTGCTAAAAGACTTCCTGAACCGGCGTCTTTTCCGGTCACAGCATACTCGCTTACAAAAGCCTGAAATCATTCGGTGTCACAACTTTTGACATAAGAAATTTCCTAACGATTTGAAACACAAATTTACTAACCTTGGGACCAATACGTGATGAATGATCAAATTTATGAGCCAGAGAAAACATAGTGTTGGCGTTTTCATAAACCTAACAAGAAAAAGAAACAGCTTCATTTCTTTGTGGAAAATTACGAATCATGTTGAACAAAGAATTTCTCTTACGTGATAATCATACATCTCCGCTGGGTGGTCCAATTGTGTGTTTGATCCATCACAGTTAGAGATCACTTTGATGTCTGGATAAGCTTTTTTTATAGCAGCATAGAACTTAAGGTAATTTGCTGGGTCAAATAAGAGCATGTCTAAGATCACCTTTACAAAAGTATGTACAGTTAAAACAAAACAAAACAAATAATATGCATACCACGGTAATTGCCCCTCCCGCAATCCTGGTTTCCGATGGCAATATGTTTCAAGTTAAAGGGTTCTGCATGCCCCATATCAGCTCGAACAGACCCCCATGTTGAATTGAGATCACCTCTAGCAAACTCAATACCATCAAGCACGTCCTGAGTTCAGAAAACATCAACCTCTTACCGAAATTGAAAACATGAGACTGTGGTGGAGTTCAATCACAAAACTTGTATGAAACAATTAAACCAAACAAACCCAGTCAGTCCCACACAGAGTAGGGTAGAAGGATGTCAACTATTTCATGCAATGTTTTCTAAAACTTTTTACAAGTAGGGGTCTGTACGGTAAATTTGAGAAAACTAACCTTGCAAAAGAAGGGCAACTCCCTACTCTTAGGGTAGAAATTTTTCTATGCATCATTTTTCATGCATTTTGCAAAGTGATTTTTGGCTCAAAAACAAAAACAAAAACCTAAACCTAGAGGAGTAACTTTACTGGTTTCACCCATATGAATTGTCAGATGTTATATATGAATAATAACGGTAACGACATGGTGCATGTAAAGACCCAATACATGTATGAAAATTGTTTGAGAGGAAATTTTTAGATCATACTAGTATCAGCACTTCCATATATTAACATGTTAATTCATATGATATGTAGAAGGCAACAACAAATACCTGCACAAAAGGGGTAATGTTGGAGGGATCGACCGCTTCTTCTCGGCTTAATCCTTTTAGATTACAAAAAAGAGGATTAAGAACCGTCATTATAGAGTAGAATTATAGAACAAATATTTTCAATAAAAGATCATGATAGTACCACTATTCAATACCCATATTGGTGATGCGCCTAAGTCCTCTGCCAGCTGTAGAAACATAAGTATTTCAAAATAAACGAGAAAAGAAGTATGAAAAATCCGATTAACAAGAAATAGCAAGTGTGCCCAGTGAACATAAAGGATGTCACCTGAAGAAATTCAAAGTGCCCAAGTCCATCATCAGTCCAGTAAGACCATACATCACCAAAATGTCCTGGTCTCTCCTCCCACAATCCAACAGTATCCTTCCAATGGTATGCATTTCTCAAATATATTCCTTCAACAAAACTGCCACCTAATGCAGAACAAATTATATCATGGACGATCATTATTAGAGGTTTGACATATGAAACTCTTACTGAAACATGAGAACATAGAAAGCAACCAGTGATGCACATAATATAGATACAGGACCAACAGCTGTATAGACCTGGA
This sequence comes from Arctium minus, assembly GCA_954870635.1. NCBI lineage: Eukaryota > Viridiplantae > Streptophyta > Magnoliopsida > Asterales > Asteraceae > Arctium > Arctium minus. Next base: position 9,222,917 of record OX941093.1, on the reverse strand, counting down.
TAGCATGCTGTTGCAAGAAATTACACTCCCAACTACAGTTTAGTAATTTTATCCGAAGTGTCAGTTTAGCTATTGATGCAATTAATGAATTAAAAGATTGTTTCAAAGGTGTTATCATGTTGAGTTCAAGTCACTGACATTTCCTTGGCCATCTAGGTTCTGGTGGTGCTATATTCAAGGAAAAGGAAACAAAGGATAGATAAACGTTCACTACAACAACATTAGGTTTATAGGATTCCTAAAATGTTTAAGCGTCCTAATAGAATACTTTATAGGACTTAAGTTTATAGGACCAAACAAAAAAGCGTCCTATCTAAAAGTGTTACAATAGGTTTATAGGACGCTTTTGGGCGTCTTAACAAGTTTTTTGACATTTTTAAACTAAAGTGTCATGTTAGTTATTTTATACGACACTATTTGAAAAGGTATCGTAAAGTGTCCTATAAAAAGATGGTTTTATAAGATAATTATCAAAAATGTCATATAAAATAGCTAATATAACACTTTATTCTAAAAAATCCTAAAAACTTGTTAAAACACCTAAAGCGTTCTATAAACCTATTGTAACACTTTTAGATAGGACGATTTATAGTTTGGTCAAACTTAAATAAACCCAATTTTGTTGTAGTGGGTAGTGTATAAAACAAACTGCCACATTGATTGAAGTAAGATAAATATACGGTAATTGTATAGGGTCTGAAAGATGCATCTTACTAGGGTAAGAATCCCTACGGCCCTACATACATAATGTATATTAAGACAGACTGCATATGCACATCCATATGGAAAGTCAAAATTACAATCACAAAAATCATCGTATTTAAGATGGATTTTTCCAACAGGTCTGATGCTAAAGTAAAAGTGGCCCAAGTCGAAAACTTTTCGCAAAACAAACCAATGTACCTGGAAACCTGATATACCCTGGCTTCAAATCTGCAACCATCTTAAAAAGATCATTTCTGTAGCCATGCCCCTGGTCCAAAAGTAATTACAGTTTTAAAGATTTATCCTAAACAAGAAGATATATGCCCAACTAAAATGATTTTTATGCCACAAAAATCAAAACATATAGAAGTAGTATTACTAACAAGGTCATACCTAAAGATTTTGATGACATAACATCATATTAGTTGTTGTAGCAGTCCTAGTTTTAGTAAAGTTAGGAGTTCAAGTCTGGTAGGAGATATAACACATTCATAGAGCAAAAACTAATAGAAAGATAATGGTAAAATCCACTATCTTGCAAATTTTTAAGTGGTTTATCCTGGCCCAATCCACCCAAGAATTTTCATAAAAGTAATAGTTATGATGCTTTTAAAAGACAAGATAGAGATAATGTTACAGGAATATGGTGGATATGCCTTTCCAACATCCCTCTCCTCACCACAAGGTGACACAAGTGAATGGGTTCCCTCATCTTGCAGAGCTCTTGAAATTATGAGTTTGTGAGAATATATGGAACCCCATTAAATTACTCTCCAAAAAGAGCCATTAAGGAGAGAAGGGAGATTCCAACATATAAGAATTGGTGTAAGGCTAGCCAATGTGAGACTCTAACACACCCCCTCCAAAGGAGGCTAGACGGGTACAGATTGTCCCAGAGTGTTGAGAGGGTGCAAGACGGGTGAGGGGGCTAGACAAGTATAGATTTCCCCAGAGTGTCGAGTCCCTAGAGTGGCAGACCTTGGCTCTGATACTATGTGAGAATATGTGGAACCCCATCATATTACTCTTCAAAAGAGCCCTCAAGGAGAGAAGGGAGATTCCAACATATATAGAGGAGAATTGGTCCAAGTCTAGCCAACGTGGGACTCTAACATAGGTTAATTTCCTTCTTTTGTGCATTTTTTTCCCTACACTGTAGAAAACCATCCCAACAATTGTGGAAGGCAAATTTCTCGCTTGAGTGCCCTTCTTTCCCTCTTCATGACATCTCCTTACTTCTGCTTCTTTTCCTTCTTAACGATGGTTCAATCATCTCTTCCCCTTGACCCACAATCCATTCTCTCAAATACCCTTCTAAGCAATGAAATTTCTTGGTGCATAGAACTCACCCTTTGAGTTCCAACTTGTGAAAGGCCTGTCGCAAAAGCATTAAATCAGAGACAAGAGACAACCCTGGTGGCACTTTGAATCTAGCTCATCCACTCTCTCATGGAGTCTAAAGTCTCCACACCAATTCACACTATCCTCATATTGTGCATAACCATTGCTCATGCATGAGAATTAATGAATAATTGTTTTGCGCTAAATTCCAAATTCCCGACAACTCCATTTTGGAGTATCATGTCAATGCTAACTCATCGTAGAGTTTCTCTAACTTGTTACATATACGGCTAATCTATTAACTCCATACTCGCCACCAAAGTATCATTAACCTCGTCTCCTAAGAAGCCATAGGCGTCACTGATTACTTCCTTATGTGATTAATTGCATGCAAACAACATAAGATGCAACTATTCAAAGTATCGTTAAATTTAATTTTCAAGAAGTTAAGGAATCACCATTTACTCCATTATTTATATTAATTTTGAGTCGCATCCCCATTTATATTTTATGATTTTATCATCACATCATCGCTAGTGACCCATGAGAAATAAAGAAATTTGAGCTAAGTGATTGGGGGGAGCATACCTCATATGTATCCATGGGCATCAGAGAAACTTGATCAAACCATATGACTCCTTTTCTGTTGGTTTTCAATTGTAGTCTTGATTTATGATTTGTTGCTTTTGCTTCCAATGCGACCTCCATCTTTTTCCAGTTTGAAACATCAGTAACTCTTGAAGAACCAATAATAAAAATCTTTAATAGCCGTTGTGCATGAATTCTATAAGGTTGCTCCATCATGATTCAAATTAATACTCACATAATGTTTGTAGTAGCCAATATTTGCACTCCAGTTGATTCGGTCAATGACACCGTCACATTTATTGAATTTAATGAACGAATATACATAACTAACTTGTAGGTCTTCCCCTTTTCAATATTCTGCAGGTAAAGAGAAAACAACAACTGCCACTTAAAATTGCAAACATTTAGAATATGTTAGAAGAATAAGCTTGGGCAGCAAGCATCTAGGATATCCTCCTTAAAGAAGCTGGGGGGTGCTATTAAAATGGTCAAATCCACCATGTATTACACTTTTGTACAAAAAACTGACTTTCAGAAAGAGAAAAAATTATTCAATCAAAGACATTTTATGCAGGCAATTCAATCAATTCAGCAATCAATACATCATATATTTTGTTTGAGAATATATAATACAGAAAAGGGTGACACTGTATTTGCATAACCCCCGGGGTTGGTTTGTTTTGCTACATGACCTTCTGACAGGGTTTTTTTAAGTCCAAGTTTTGAGAATGGCTCTTCCTCATAAAAAAATGCCTCTTCCAAACACAAGAATGCATAGAAACCTATCAGAAGATCATGGATTAAAAAAAAAAGAAGAAAAAAAAAACTTGTCATAAGGTAATTTAGCTGTAATTCTTACCATTCCCCAGTATCCAGGATTGTATACACCAACCCCTCCAACTGGACAAACATTAACCCCATCGCTGTCACAAACCACCTCCATTCGAAGTGCAACAGGATTTCTCTTAAAGCATGAAGAAAGGTCGGTGGATACTCTTACCAACGAGTAATCCCCAATGATTGACCAAGGATATATAATGGAAGGAGAATGTCGTCCACCAGATTCAAAACCTAGTTTCAAAGTTCCATAAGCCGTCTAAGAATCTCTCACAACTCATAAGTGGTGGTTTAAAGAGAGTAATAACCAAATGAACTACACAGGAAAGCCACATTTCAATGAAGAAACTGCATGATAATTGATTATTGTTCGTAATGAAAAGCAATCCATGTTGACTTTCGAAACCACTGATGTTAAACCTTAACAACTTATTCATACAACAAATTGATGTCTACCAACAAGTGTTCATAACACATACTCCCTTGGTCCTATGCAAATTGTAACCTTTGATCTTATAAATGATTATTCGTCATATATCTTATTTTCATTTTGTTAACCATTGGTGTGCAGGCCAGCTTGCTCACATCTCGACTAATCCCAGGAGCCGTGAAGAACAGCCAGGAAAATCCCCAGTGCAAGGCCGCAGGACTCCAACCGGTGACCTCTGAGGAGGATCCTCAAAGGCCCAAGCCTTATTGCCAGTTGAGCTAACCCCACAAGGTTTATTCATCATATATCTAAAATACCCATTATAGTGGACTCTTGTGGACCCAAAGCAATACCGTTAACAGGAAATGTATATCATTTAACATGAAAAGTATTGTAGTCCTCATGGGACATCAAAAAGGAAAGTGATGCAATTTCCACTGGACAGAAGGAGAAGTACAAATACAAAAAATGTTGGTGCAAAATTTGTGGTAAGATTTATCTCAATCTGAGCTTGATAACAAGATCAAACAATACCATCCTTCTCATTCTGGAAAGGAGTAATAGGTCATAAGTTCAATGACCCAAAAGACTCATTCCATAGTCACAACTCACAAGCAACATTAATGTTCTACTTTGGTATTCGCATGAATAGTGATTACTTTATCTGTCTCAGATTATATCGGAGATATTTGAAATTACCTCTGTTGCTTACCAACTCACCCCACAACCCGCCTGCACCGGCATGGTTGATCTCCTAAGAAAGAGAAAATCACAAGTAACCATTCAGAGTTTCAAATATACATGCAAAGAATTATCATAACATCATGTCCATGTAAATGAGCTTTACATTTGATGGAAAACAGCTCAGTTTTCAAAGACCGTTTGGTAGATATAGTTATTTAGCAAGCATAACCTAGTTTCATGTGAGAAATGAAGTCTTACAGTTTTTGTAACTAACAAAACACAAATGTGTACCTCAAAGGAAACACCAAATAGATTTCCGGGCATCTTCCTTGTGGCTCCTAGAGAAGCATTTACAAGCAGCAATGCGTTTGTATCCCACAAACTCGACGAACAGTGAATGAAAGCACAAAACAAAATGAGAAGCCCAAGCATGAGAGCTTGATGATCACTGCTTGAACCCATTACTTATCTAGAGGAAACTTGAATATTTCTAGTGGACTGTTATAGCATATAAAAATAGACAATTAGAATGAAATGAAATCCCCAATTCAGTTGCATTCTACATTAATCCCATCAAAAGCACAATCACAGACAATTCAAGATTGTTAGTTTCTTGACATAACCATGATTCATGAAAGCATCTAGTACAAAACCCATATCTAGCAATATAAGGAAAGAACATAGAAAGAGAGATAATTTTCTAGGGAGTTCATTAGAGGCTCTCAAATGATTATAAATGTCCTATAACCCCCACAAATAAGGTACTCACTATGTACGCATTATTGGATAATAAATCATTGAACAATTATCGTTACCTAAAAGCCACGTATAATTTCTTCATCGAGTTTGTGTAGGAGATGGACTCATAAAAATGACCATATGTTTACAATAACTATAATCCTAACATTAGCCTATGATCCTTCTCACAATAACATATCTGAGAAGTAAGCAAAGGGTCATTGCCCAGCGGTACCCCGCTCAAGAGGTCAAGGTCCAAACCTCACCCAAGGTGAGGAGTGAGCGTGAGTATTTGCCGTATCCTGTATATAAATATTATATACTTAAGAAAAACATCACTATGAATTCGAAACACTTAGAGGCTGCTTACCGAATGCTTACCGGGTGGGCATGGCAAGGACCAAGAATCTTACGCGGTATGATCAGGAGAAGACTCTTACCCGTTAAGCACTTACCGGACACTTAATAACAATCTATTTTAATGACCGAGAATGTTACCCTGTAAGGTAAGTGATGGTGATGCTATTTCCGGTAAGCGCTTACCGGTAACATGTAAAACTTGGACCAAACTGAAATTAATTTGCTATAATATCTAAAATCACAAGAAGCCACCATTAATACAGCATCTATAAAAATATGAATATTTGGTCACCAATTAAGCATCTTCCATTTTGATGAAGATTTTTCATTAAACCATTTGTTCTCCGTGCTCTTTTCCCCCAAAGTGGAACTTTTGGAAGGATGGAGGAAATACTGTTACGCAATAAAGGGTAAACAGATCATTCATCTACACATAAGGTAACTAAGAAGTCCTGCAAAGCACAAGTCAAAACGAAGCCCTCCTTCGGCCATAAATAATTGAAGCCAACGTTTAACAAACAATACAGAAAGGCGGAGGGTGCAAACTAAACCCATCCCAGATGAAAAGATATGCAAATAAGCAATTGAATCAAATGGGCAATTAGTTACTGATCAAAGAACACAGACAGGCGATATTATTATAAGAAGGTCAAAACATTTAGAGTAGATTGAAAAGGAAAAGGAAGGGAAAAAGATCTTACTCGGATACATGCAGTCGATAGAGAGGGAAAGAGTTACAGAGATGGCATGAAGAATGACCTTTAAATGGAGAAATTCTATAATTCATGGAGGGAGGGAAATTAGCAGTGAAGAATTAAATGGCGTTCTCTGTACGGAACTTGTTTAAATTTTATTGCCAGGAAAACGATAACTTTGTTATTTTATTTTAGAGTAAACTACCATTTTCGTCCTTATGGTTTGTTGTTTATAACCATTTTCGTCCCTGACATTCAAAGTTGTTTTTTTGTAATTGTGGTTTGCAATTGTTTTTCATTTTCGTCCCTAAAACTAATATTCTCAGGGATAAAAGCGAAAGGAGTTGCAAACCACAACGATCAAAAAAACAATTTTTAAAGATCAGGGACGAAAATAGTTATAAACAATAAACCACATGGATGAAAATAGTAGTTTACCCTTTATTTTATAACTTAGAGTAAGGGGGTGTTTGAGATTGCTTATTTAAAACAACTTATGCTTATTTTGAAAAGTGTTTGTTAACTTATGCGGTGTCAAATCAGAATTTTAAAAAAGTGTTTTGATTGGTTTATTGTGGTAACAAAATTATATTTTTGGTCCTTATGTTTGTCATTAAGCTTGATTCTTACTTTAAATTAATTATAGTTTTGATCATTACTATTTTATTTTACTTTTGTTTACTACGACTAATTTTAGTTAAAAGAAAGTTATTTAATTTAAAGGTATTTTAGTTCTTTTTTATTTTTCGTTTTATTAGCTTATAGAGTAACTTACAATTTTCATCCATGTGGTTGTTAATGACCCTTATTAATATAATAAGATATAAAATGAAAAATGAAAAAAAATGTGGGAACAAAAGAAATTAAATACGAATTTAGCACAATATAAATTATAAAATTAAAATTGAAACTCATTAATATAAACAATTTAATGGTCATTTTATAAAATACAATAGAAAAAATGGTTTGTTATATATCCATTTCTAAATATGGGTAATTGTTTTAATTTTTGTGATGAGTAGGACGAAAATAGAATTTTTTTTTTTTTTTTGAACGGCAAGTTAACACGTTCCTGGGGTATCCGGGCTCCCACTTAAGGGTGTCACATAGACGAAAATTATAATTTATTCTATAATCTAATAAAACATAAAAGAAAAAAAATACAAAAGATAGAGGACCAAATCCCTAAGTTAACTAACTTTGTTAACTAGAGTTTGTCAAAGTGATTAAAAGTGAAAAAAAAAGGAATCACAAAAACCAAAGTTGTAATTAGTTTACATTAAAGACCAAACCTAATAGTGAGTGACAACCAATAAATCCGAAAATGTAATTTACTCTATATTTTATTAACATATTATATATACTTTTCATATAAATTGTATTAAATAAATCATATTTTGTTTTCAAAAACTCCTTTTGTTATGAATCAAACATGTTTTTTAAGTAATTAAAAAGTGTCAAATAATTTTATAAACATAAAAATTAACATATTATAATTCTGTAGAAAAATGAATTTTTGCAAAAAAATATTATTAAATGGTTTGAGATATATTTTAATAATAAAAATCAAAACAAATTATTTTTATTTTTATTTTAGTACAATTTAAATATAAATAATAATACAATTTAAATATCTAATTTTTATATAAATACTTAGGATAAGTTTGAACAAATAATTGGTGATGGGAAAAATTGCAATTTGAGGATTGTATATTGATGCTACTTGTCATTGCTTTCACGTAAGCAGAGTTTATCCCTTTTATTTTGTGCAATGTTGAGAACTTCGTCAAAGTAGCTATCGGATCACATCAACCAACTCTTCAAAATAAATAATTGAGTAAAGTATCATTTTTGTCTTTGTTTATTGGTTACAAGAAGTTTTTTTTTGAACGGCAAGTTAACACACGCACACGTTTCCGGGTTATCCAGACTCCCACTTAAGGGTGTCACCCGACTAATCCTCGTCGATCACGACCCAGCCCAATTAAGGGTACCACTATGTGGCAGACCCATGATCATGGATGTCACAGGATGCTCGCCACGGGGTTCGAACCTGGGTAGTCAGGGATATCATCCACTGACCCCCCAGGATGTTACCTTACCACTGGGCTACAACATGAAGGACAATTGGTTACAAGAAGTGTATTCAACATAATTTTAATGCTTTCTTTATTTATTTTTTATCAATTTTGTAACACGATTTGGTATGATTTTAAGAAAGATGATAATGTTTTTATATTTAAATAAAATATAAATTTGAAGACTCCATAAAATTTATATATATATATATATATATACATCGAAATTATTATCAAATTAACAATCTAAAAGTTCTCGTTCTTATGTACAACTAGTGACCGCACCGCACGTTGCGTGGTGTTCGAAAAATAATTTTAGAATTTCTTAGTGATCATATTTTTAAATTTAAATCATTTGTCTTGTATAAATATGCCTTAATTTATATGGTACACATATCAAAATATAGACATTCTATCTTCAATCACCCTATCAATTATGTTATTTTTGTGTAATTGTAAATTTGTAATCATATTATCTACAAAATCAACAACAATGACAACTAAAATTCTCTCAACTTGAGTGATTATACACTTGATTTAAATTAAATTAGCATATATAATACTACTAAATGGAACAATATTTAATCACCAAAATAACAATGCAAGTGTAAAGTTGTGTTGTAAAAGACTTCAAAAACAAAATTAAATTATATGGGATGAAATGTTATTTGCATAATCCAAGGGAATACTACAATTGAAATGTGCAACTTGCATTAAAATTAACTTCAATGTTCTGCAATTGAAAACAAAAAATATTGGTTAATATTAATAGTCAATGATGTATTTTTGGAAAAAAATTAGTAAAGAAAATAATTTAAGCGAGACACATATTATGTGAATACAAATTTGAAAATTTATAAGAAGTTTGATAGATTTTTACCTTTATTCAATTGTAATTGGTTAGAGAGATGGTGTTAAATACTTCATGATAAACTATATTTTTTTATCATTTTACAATCCTCAATTTCTTCATCAGCATTAAGAACGGTTAGCCCTTCACGTGATGTAACTCGAGAGACAACAACATATAGTTATCCATGTGTAAAGACCTGTGAAATATCAAGATGAGGAGTATGGTTAATGATATTGGTAAATCATGTAATATAACAATTGTAACGGAAGTAAAATGATAAAAAAAATATATAGTTTATCATGAAGTATTTAACGCCATCTCTCTAACCGATTACCATTGAATAAAGTTATTATCAAACTTATTATAAATTATTCAAATTTACCAAAGTTATCTTGTGTACCTTATTAAAACTTATTATAAATTATTCAAATTGGTTGCTCCACTATTATCAATTATCATCAACTTTTGAGTGGTGTTATCATTTTGTCATGCTCAGTGATTGTCCTACAATGATCAACAAAGATAACAAAATCAAAAGCATAAACAATACATGCATTGTGTGGTTAAAGTTTGTGGTGACCCTAATCCGTTTTTCCTCACGGCTGTGTACGGCCTCAACACGGCTTTTTCGCGTAGGGATTTATGGTCGGGTCTCCGAAAAGAAAAGGTTTTGATGGGTAACAAGTCATGGATCATAATGGGTGACTTTAATTCTATGTTGTTTCCCCATGATGGTTTTGGAGTCTCTTCCCGTCGTAGCCAGGATATGGAGGAGTTTTATCTTTGCATTGAGGATATTGAGGTATATGATATTCGATACACTAGAATTCATTATACTTGGTGCCAGAAACCGAATGGTAAGGTGGGCATAAATCGAAAACTTGATAGGATTCTTGGAAACAATGAATTATGTGAGAGATTTCTTGAGGCCTCGGTTTCTTTTCTTCCGAGGGGCATATCTGACCATGCGCCTAGAGTGATCTCTTTCAAGTGTGGCAAGCGCAAACAGGTCCGTGGCTTTAAATTTGATAATTGTATTGTCGACCATCCGAATTTTTTGCAGGTTGTGGCTGATTCGTGGAATATGTACGTGCATGGCTCCTTTATGCACCGATTGCTCTGTAAGTTGAAAACTCTTAAAGGTCCATTAAGAGGACTCCGGGCCTCTTGTGGGGATGTCTCAAGGAATGTGGTGATTTTGAAAGGGGAAGTTGATGCTATCCAATGCGTCGTGGATGGGGGTCCTTCGACCCCAGTTCTTTTGGAGGATTAATGAGGAGTCCTACCTAAAACAGCGGGCAAAGATTAAATGGTTGAATGAATCTGATGGTAACACGAAGTTTTTTCACCATGTGGTTCGGGAACGTCGGAATAGTAATTTCATCCAATCAGTATACGATACGCATGGTGTTTTTGCGTATGATGGTGATGTTGACAAGGTGTTCACGGACCATTTCTCATCGATCATGGGCACGTCGGACCCACATGTTATTCCTTCTATGTTGTTTGTCATGTTTGAAAAAAGGTTGACTTTGACGGAGGCTCTTGATATGATTCGGCCAATTACTGATGCAGAGATTAAAGCTTCGATTTTTCAGATTGGAAATGATAAGGCGCAGGGTTCGGATGGGTTCAACTCAAAATTCTTTAAAGTCGCGTGGTCTATAGTAGGGAGTGATCTCCAAATTGCTGTCCATAACTTCTTTTATTCAGGGCATTTGGCTAAAGAAGTAAATCATATGCTCTTATGCCTTATTCCGAAGGTTCCGAATGCTTCTAAGGTGACGGATTATAGACTGATAGCGTGTTGCTCGGTCATCTATAAGAGCATAAGTAAAATAATTTCTGATCGTATGAAGGTGTATTTGGACAGATTGGTGAGTTCCAATCAATCTGCCTTTATTCCGGGAAGACGGATTTCAGATAATATTTTGATGGCTCATGAGCTTGTGGCGGGATATCATCTTGGTTCGGGTCCTCCCCGATGTGCCTTCAAGATTGATATTCAGAAAGCTTATGACATGGTTGATTGGAACTATATTTTAAACTTGCTTAATGGCTTTGGGTTCCATCCCGTCCTTGTTAAATGGATCAAAGAGATGTTGCATACCACCTCCTTCTCGATTGCTATAAATGGAGGTACGGAGGGTTTCTTTAAGGGAGCAAGGGGGATTCGTCAAGGAGACCCGATTTCTCCTTATCTGTTCACCTTAGTTATGGAAGGTTTTTCCTTGATCTTAAAGGATTGCATTCGGGAGGCTGTTAGTTATGGTTATCATGCAGGGTGTGAGGGGTTTGAAATAACGCATTTGTGTTTCGCGGACGACCTCTTTGTGTTTACAAGAGGTAATTTGGAGTCGGTGGAGGTGCTAAAAAGGGCTTTAGACATTTTCAATTTGAGGTCTAGGCTATCTCCTAGCTTAGCCAAAAGTGAAGTGTTCTTTAGCAATGTACCGGATGATTCAAAGCAAGCAATTCTTAACTGTTTGCCTTTTCGAGCAGGGGTTTTTCCAATTCGCTATCTTGGAGTTCCTCTCTATCCGGTGAGATTAAAAGTGGCTGATTTTAATAATCTTGTTGATAAGGTAAAACGTAAAGTTCATAATTGGAAAACGAAATTTTTATCGTATGGAGGTCGTCAGCAATTGATCATATCGGTACTGCAATCTATCGAGATTTATTGGATGTCTGTTTTTGTACTTCCTTCGGCCGTTATCCATGAGTTAGAGGTTGTTTTCAGGGCTTTCTTATGGGCGCAAGGAGAGGCTTCTAAAGGTCGATGTCGTGTCGCGTGGGCTGATTTGTGTCGGCCTACTCAATGTGGTGGTCTTGGATTTAAGCGTCTTGGGGTATGGAATCATGCTTTGATTGGTAAGCATATGTGGGATCTTCTTACTCAAAGGAATTCCCTTTGGGTGAGATGTATTTTATCTCAATATTTCCAACATGAATTGTTTTGGAAGGCTCGTAAAAACGCGCTTGGTCTTGGATTGTTTGGTGTATTATGGTTTTGAGACCACAAATGCGATAGTTTATTTCCACTAAATTTGGCGATGGGAGAAGCACTCATGCATGGGAGGATTCATAGCTCTCATGTGGTCCCCTTGCTACTCTCTCTCGTATAGATGTATCTCGGCTACGGGGTTCTCGGTAAATGATTTAGTTCGGCAAGTTCTAGACCAACTAGATGGAGTTTGGCCGCAACCTTGGTTGGAACGTGCCCCTACTTTAAATCAGCTGCAACCTCCTACGGTAAATGATATGGAGCATGATAAGGTTCAATGGCGAGGACTAAATAATTCCTTAATGGATTATTCGGTCAAAGAGGCTTGGAGATCGATGGAGGGAATGCACCATTCGGTTGTTTGGACCAAAATGGTGTGGTTTAGTGGATGTATTCCTAAGCATGCCTTTTGTACTTGGCTGGTTATTCAGAAGCGACTCCCAACTCAAGATAGAGTTGGGTTGTGGAAGCACGATCCACCAGATTTGCTTTGTCCGTATTGTCAGGTATGCCCCGATTCGCATGAGCATTTGTTCTTTGCCTGTGATTTTCCGTTAAGAATATGGAGACGCGTTAAGGTCGAAGTGGAGTTGTATGGTTATCAGGAGGATTTGTATACTCTGATTACGAATTGGATGAGTGGTACCAACATGATGAGATCGATGTGTCATAAGCTTACCCTTACTGCCACTATTTACTACATATGGCAAGAGAGAAATAAGCGGCTTTTCCAAAATCAACGAAGAACGGTTGAGCAACTTTCTAAGGAGATTGGCAATGCTGTTTTGATGTGCATGGCTTGGAAGCAACGGATGAAGAATTCCAATTGTCTGTAATGGGCTTAGGGCCTCCTTTGTTTCTTTGTTCTCGTTTGGGGGTGTTGGTGTTTTGGTGGTTTTTCTTTGCTTTGCTTAATTATCCGTTTGGTTGGTTGATGCCTTGTTGGGTTTGTTACCTAGGGGCCTGTCCCTTGGTTGGTTTTTTCATTGGGGTCATGCTTTGACCGCCTTTTCTTTGTAGTTTTTCCTTCCTTTTTATTATTGCCTGGGTTTTCCGCTAAAAAACAACAACATCATATAATAAATAAACATCAACAATAGAACCAATAAAATATTTAAGTTTTAAATAACTAAAAAAGACCGGATGTGGGGAAGCCAAAGGAGACCCACCATTCAACCTTTCATCTTTGCCACATAACTTCTTTAAGAGAGGCCTCAAACTCAAAAGTGAGTTTTCTTATTGTTTGGAAGTCAGCAAGTTTAGATGCATCGTTAGGAACAATCTGGCATCACAAACATTAGAGGTGATTATATGGTATGCATAATGGCACTCTTGATCTTATTACCCCACAACCAACAGAATTATAAAAAGGTAGAAACTTAAATACAAAAGCTCTGCTTGTATATGGAACTATCAAGTTTCTTCATTAACAAAAACCACTATATATTTACATATATCAAATAAGGGGTCAATTTGCACTAATCAAAATTCAAAGTTGTCTCAGGTTTGGAGGCATTTACCATGTAAAAGAGCTTATTAGTATGACCTGTATGCTATAACCTCTATTTTATGTTGTCCCTTGTACTATGAATTTGCAGTGGCCATTTTCGGCAATATTAACCACAAAATGCACATCAATCTAATTTTTCATGACAAAAAAAGCCTGTTAGTGATGAAACTAACCCTAACATAAGTCTATATCATTCAACCAAGACATGGTCTCACCATCTCTGTATTATTCACATCTTCATCACCAATACCCACTACCCCATAAAATTGTCATATAAATCATTGTCATCATCATCATCTCATACTGACACCACCCAAACAGATGAGGCAACAACAGATAAGCAGACTTCAATGAGCACCCAAATAGGTTGAGGAAGTTGATGGGTTTGAGAATCAATATTTTAATTAAAAACAATATTTTAAACAAAAACGATCAGAGATGCAAAATTACTTACCAGAAACATTGAAATTGATTTGATGAGCGTGCCACAGCAGGACAACGACAACTCACGACAAGGACAATTGATGGGAGGCGGGTGGTCGACAGTGACAGAGGCGGAGCAGCAAAATGGCAGCAGCATGGGGTAAACAACGGACGACGACTTTTAGATGAAAAATATCCGTCAGTAAAAAAAATGCTCTGCAAGAAAAATCTAACAATCATCAACGGCGGATATTAAACTTTTGTCGATGGACATCCATTAACTGTAGATAAATCAAACAACAAAATTCCAAAATTTCACAAAAATAGAAAATTAAAACTCAAATTTATAAATCAAAATCTGTAAAATCATTGAAAAATATAATCATCAATGTTCAAAAGAAATTAACTTACATAACACAAATTTGTGCAATTTTGTCAACCCTAAACCAAAAACTGTTTTCTAAGCCCTAACAATCAACTGTATGATATAATCAGCTTTCTTTAACTTTCAATTACACAGAACAATATGTAGAAACAACAAATAGCAAGTCGAATGAAGAAAACAGAAGTAAAAAAACACAATGGGGGGAAAATGTTGATGAAGAACACATAAGCAAACCTAAAAAATGATTTTGTTGATTAATGAAGAACATATCAAGAGATAAGAGGAAGTCGTACCAGGAGCAGATCGCGGGGGAGAAGACCAGATCAAGAGATGAATTCAACGGCGAATGAAATCGATTAGGGATTTGCAGGGTTACCTAATTGAAATCGATGTGAACAAATGAAAATCGGTTGAAATCGGTGTCTATAGAACGCACTGATTGAAATCGATGTGAACAAATGGAAATCGGTTGAAAACGGTAGAAATCGATGTGGGTATATATAGACATTCGAATAAACATTCCCTAAAAAAATTAGCAAGCAAATAACCAAAAGTCCTAAAGTTCATCAAATAATTAAATCCGATGAAATTAATGGGCAAGCACACCATAATCGAAAAAATGCCCAAATCTTTTTGCCAGAATTATCCACGAAGAAGACTCTGTAATCTAGAGTTTCAGGTTGTCCTTCCTCCTTGATCCGGACATGGGGTTGTAGAGAGTTAGTTGTACATGTGAATAACCTTTTACTTGAAACTAATCTGTTGTTGTCGGTCTGATACAAACTAAACTGCTCCAGAGGATCCTTTGGGTTTCACGGGCATAGGGTAAAGAAGTTGATGGGTTTAAGGAGAATTAATATTTTACATATTAAAAATAAATTAAAAATTTAGAAAAAATGAGAAAGCAGGATTTGTCAAATGTTGTATTGTAGAGGTGCCACGTATGACTTCCAACATCCTACTTTTATATAGAATATAGATTTGTTTAATTCAATTTTTTATTGTAATTTAATTTAGGTTTAATAATGATATAATTTATATTAGGTTTATTAAAGTAATGTTTTAATAAAGATAATAATTAAGTATTATATTATAATCCAATGCTTATCATAATTATATTTTATATTATTTTTATATTTAAAATGAGATGTTTATCTTTTTTTATTATGTTTATTAGTTAATTATATTAATTTAAATATGCAATTTTAAAAAGTTGTATTCATGCATCATTTACTGGTAATCTTGAATTTTAAGTAATATGCATTAATAAACGGTGCTTGGTGTATAAAAAATGGTTTTAGTACTATGTCTCAAATTCTTTATAATATCGTACGTATAGATAACTATTTCGTCCTTAATTTTTAAAAATTGTTTTTCTCGTCACTGATGTTTCCAAGTCGTTTAATTTTTTGTCCCTGAGACTAATTGCGTTAAATTTCAGCCGTTAATTAAGGGGTATTCTAGTCTTTTAGAATTTTATTTATTTTTTATTAAAAATTTAATAAATATTATTATATTTATGTAGGACAAATTACATTAAAATGCAATTTACTTTAATTTGATTCCTCTTTTGACTAACATACTTTAAAAAGCTTTGTTTTTGTAGTCATTAACCAAGTTACCATGCTAATATAATTAGGGGTGAGCAAAACCCGCCCGACCCGATCACACAAACCACCCGATAAATCGTTACCCGATCACCCGACCCCCCGATCACCCGAACCCAATATCTTTTACAAATATTACGGATTGGGGTGGGTATCCAAATCCCCCACCCGACCCGTCCAACCACCAAAACTTTTTTTTTAAATATGATTTATAAACCTCTAAATCTAAAATTCTAAACTTAAATACCTAAAACTAAAAGACGACGCTGACTTCTCGACCTCTCTCTGTTGTCTCTCTCGAGTCTCGACTCCTCAACGCTCAAACCACCGGCGCATAACTCCAGCCACTAGCGGTCTCTCTCTTGAATCCAGCCACCGGCGACCATCGCAGGCACGACTCCACGTCTCCACCCACGGTGCCCTCCCACTCCCACTGTCCCACAGTCCCACCATCGCCATCTCAGGCTCTCCCTCTACTAAGTTCTTTTTCTAATCTGTAACTCTATAAGTTCACTCTCCCTCTACTGATAGTCTGATATGTGTATGTTATTGCTATTGATTTTTTTTATTTTGGTGGAAAAATTGGAAATCTGAATTATGGACAGTAACTTACTGTCTTTATGTTGAAATCTGAAAATTGGAAATCTGATTTTTTTTTATTGATCATTGTTAGTTTGTTACTCTTGGTCTAAATGTGAAAATGTGAAATGTCTAATGGTCTCTTGGATTGAAATTTGGAATTGGAAATTAGCAAATTTGGTCAATAGGTTACTGATTATAAAAATTTAAATTTGGAATTGGAGTTGTTTCTTACTTTCTTTGGAGTTTGGACACATCACAATTGAATGCACACATATGTTAATTGTTAAATATGATTGATATAGTTCACATTATGCTATTGTTATTTGATTATTGATCACTGATTTACACATTACATTACAATTCACACTTCACATATGTCTCAATCTCAAGTTGATAGTAGTGCACCCCCTGAACCAAAGAAGCGTAAAACTACTGAAACAAGATCTCATGTATGGGATCATTTTGAAAATTTTTATTCCGGAAGGTAATTCGATCAAAGGGAAGTGTAAATGTTATGGGAAAACATATGCGGTCGACCCGAAAAAGCATGGCACGTCCTCGTTAAAGAATCCCTTGTTTTCATGCCTTAAAAACCCACAGTCCAAAGAAACTAGACAATTCATGTTGGCATTCGCTTCGAATTCTGAAAACAATGAAAGTGTTTTAACTAATTGGGTTTTTTAATCAAGATAATGTTAGGAAAGCAATTGCCAAGATGATCATCAAAGATGAACTACCTTTCAAGTTTGTAAAAGGTATGGGGTTCAGATAATGGATGCAAGAAGTATGTCCTATGTTTAAAATACCGTCTAGATGGACGATTAATAGAGACATATTTGCTATGTATTATGAAGAGCGGAATAGCCTTAAATTTTTTTTAAGGAACACTCACAACAAGTTAGCTTAACCACCGACATTTGGACTTCCATGCAACGGATCAATTATATGTGCATAACTGCATATTATATTGATGTCCAATGGAATTTGAACAAAAAGATAATATCTTTTGTGCCAATCCAATCACATAAGGGGGATGCAATAGCCAAAGCTTTAGAGGTATGTTTGGTTGAGTGGGGCATAAAAAACATTTCTACCATCACAGTAGATAATGCATCCAGTAACGATGTTGCCCTTGGGTTCTTAAAAACCAAACTAGTATCTTGGGGGTGTTCATCTATTAGAGCTCAATACTTACATATGTGATGCATTGCACATATTCTGAATTTGGTTGTCCAAGATGGGTTGAAGATGGTTGATTCAGCGGTTAAGAAGCTTAGGGATACTGTTAAGTGGGTAAGGGGCTCTCCGGCTAGGTTGTCAAAGTTTAGAGAACTTGTTACTTTGCTTGGGGTGGAATAAAAAGTTATCTTTGTCTTGATGTTCCTACTAGATGAAACTCAACTTACATGATGCTCAGGAATGCCATTCCTTATAGATACGTGTTTGACGCCTATGATGAACATGATGCCTCGTTCAAGATAGATTTAGGTGATTCTGTGCTTGTGGATTATGATTGGGTGTATTAGAGAGCTTCGTAACCCTTTTGAAGACCTTTTATGAGATGACGGTAAGAATCTCAGGTTCTCTTTATATCACTTCTAATTCTTACTTAACAGAGATATGTGATTTAGGGTTCTCGCTTACGGAGATGATTAATTCTCCGAATTTAACTGAAAAGGTACAACTCAATCTTAATTTGGCTTACTTTATTACTTTATTAGTTTATTTATATTACATATTTACATTGATATTGTTCTCTTGAATTTTCTATAAACAAAATATGGGTCAAAAAATGAAGGAGAAGTTTGATAAATATTGGGGTGATTAGGAGAAGATGAACTTGGTAATTTTCTTTGCCAACATTTTTGATCCAAGAGATAAAGTTGAGTACATGCCTTCCCAGTTCGATCAGTTGTTTGGTGAAGAAAGAGGTGAAACATGTTTTACGAAGGTAAAGTCTCAACTCACTGCCTAGTTTGAAGATTATGTCCAAGAATATTCCGAACCTTCTCAATCTCAATCTCAATCTCGATCTGAATCCCAATCTCAATCGGGAAAATGGTCTCCCCCATCTTGGAAGGTCACAATCTAAGTTTAAAAGTTTGTTGAAGAAGCAAAAACTTGAAAGTGGGGCCTTAGATAGAAAAAGGAGTGAGCTTGATGTATACCTAGGTGAGGCCATTGTAGATGATAATGGCAATGACTTTGATTTGCATATGTGGTGGAAATTGAATAGTGCACGGTTTCCCATTCTTTCAAAAGTTGTGAGAGATGTCCTCGACGTACCCATTTCTACAGCTGCATCCGAATCGACCTTTAGTACAAGTGGTAGGGTGTTGGATAATTTTAGGAGTTCTCTAACTCCTAAAATAGTTGAAGCACTTGTTTGTACGCAAGATTGGTTAAGGGGCCCTATTAAACCACTTGCGGTGGAAGAAAATTTGGAGGACCTTGAGAAGTTTGAGAAAGGTACGAGTACGACATTAGTTAATGAGTTATCATTTATAAATTATAATTACGACATTAGTTTATGAGTATCATTTATAAATTATAATTACGTGCAAAAATGGAAAATTTAATAATTGGAACTTCTTCTGCCCGTGGTGAAGATAGTCCTAGTACACAAAGCTTCAAATGATTTGGGGGAATTTGAAGTTGATTCATGATTATTGAGAAATGTACTTTTAATTTTAATTTGTTACTTTTAATTTTACATGATTTGAAGTTGATTCGTGATTTGTTACTTTTAATTTTATAGGATTCAAATGAAGTATTGAAGAATGAGGATAAGTTGGACGTTTGGTTGGACGTTGGAACGTTGGATGTGGATGGTAAGCTAACTTGGTATGTTTGATTGTTTGTTGGTTGAACTTGGTTTGGTTGTAAACTTGGAACACGAAACATTTGTCATTTTGTTGCAGTTGGTATGTTTGTTGGTTAACTTGGTTTGATTTCTTACACTTGATAATTGGTATCGAAGGTGTTTGGAATTTTGGATTATGGGTTTGGTACTTTGGTATATTTGTAAATTATAATAGCTATTTTGATATTTATTTAGCTTTGCACTTTCGTTTAGTATAAATGTTTATTTTTATACTTATTGTCTAATTTGTGATTAATTGATTCAATAGAATGATAGATACAAAATTATAGAAATATTAGATCTGGAAATCTATTTGATAATAAAATGGGCAAAAATAAGAAAATCTGGAAAAAAAAGGCCCAAAAGAAAAAAAGCCCAAAAAACCCAATCCGATCCACCCGACCCCCCAAACCGAGATACCCGCGATCCTTTTCTGTCGGTTTTCGGGGCTTCCACCCATCACCCGATATCCGATCGGATTTTGGGTTTTGGGCCCCGAACCGACCCTATCCGTCCGTTGCTCAGGCCTAAAATATAATGTGGCATATAAGTTAATTTTTTTTTGCTCATGTGGTAAAGACATGGAATATTTTTTAAATAAATTAGTTTTAAACTGTTTTCAATTAAAGTTGTTGTAATTTATATTATTTCTAAAATTTTATTTTTTTATTGCACAAGTGTTAAAAGCCTTTCTACAATCAACTGAAACATTTGGGGCTTTTTCTTCTCCATTATATTCAACTTCATCTTCAACTTCAACATCATATTACCTTCTCAATTCTCATTGTTCTTCACTTTTTATTTTTTAATTCAAAATTCTTAAAATCCATAAGTAATCATTTCATGGAATTGACAAATTGTCAAAATGAAAAATAAAAATAAAAATAAAAATAAAAAGATCATTCAATCACAAAAATAAAACCAAACTCGTAACTTTTTTTTTTATTATCAAAAATCAATTTCATCTAGAACTCAAACCCTAACTTTTCCAATCAGATGCTAGATACACTAAAAAAAATTGTAATACACAAACCTCGAATTCGGTAAAACAATGAACAAATAGTGGAATTTATTCCCTCCCTCAATAACCGCAATTTCTTGTCATCTGTTCTTCTACATCCTTTAAGTTCGGTGACTGTAAGAGCCCCTCTGTCCTTTTGTTTGTCGTCTCCCTAGTTTAAGTTTCTAGCATCTTCAACTGCAATATTAACTCATTATTCCATATAGGTTGTTACAAATGTTAGGGTTTGAGGTTTTATAAAGACAGAGTTTAGATTTTTGAAAAAAATTAGTAGTTTGGTGATCGAAATGATTATTGTTGTTTTTATTTTGATAATTTTTCCAAATCTATGAACTTTGTCTATGGTGATTTAGAAAATAAAAATTGAACAATAAGAAGGTAAATGCGATTGAAGATGAAGATGAATATAATCAAATGACAAAAAGGACCCAAATGCTCCAGTTGATTGTACAAAGGCGTTATACACATAGTACGATAAAAAAATAAACATTATTTGTCACATCATTAGCCACATTAGTGATATCAAATTGACTTATATGTCACATCTTGCCACGTCAACATAATAATTGGTTACTCGGGTACCTAATGTTTGAAATATCTTAAGTATCAGAACGAAGCTCCTGAAAGTACGATATCCAAACAAGAACCAAACCGAAGTACATTACATTTTAATGTAATTTACCCTATTTATATACCCTATCATCATTTCTCTCTCCTCCCAACGATACCCCCTCTCTAATATTTTTCCCATGTGTCAAGGTCCATCTCCGTCAATGGCCAACATTGATGGCGTCCCGCTGAACCTTTCCTTCACCACCCTACAACACCTTCCCCAAGAGACAATCTCTACCTGATGAAGTTTTGTGACGATGCCAAAGTGGCAAATTCACAGCCACCACGCCACTATCGTCTATGGTATTAGATGATGATCCTCCTTTAATCTTTGTGGATTGAGATCAATATCACCAGCAGCTTCGCCACTTTCGTTGCCTCTCATCATTAGACTCAACTTGTGATTACCTAAATTATGTTGTTCTTGTTGTTGTTGAGTTGATGAATCAAGTTGTTGTTGGTGTTCTTGTTGTTTAGTCGTTAGAACCAGGAGTTCTTGAAATGGGTTTGACACTGCAACTAGGGTGTTCAAAAAAACCGTTGGACCGCTCAAACTGGTCGAACCAAGTCAAACTGGACCGTTTTTGGCGGTTTAGGCGGTCTGACGGTCTGGTCTGGTCTGAAAAATTGCAAAACCGGGCAGTCTGGTCCGGTCTGCGGTTTGGAGTTTTTTTTGGGCGGTTTGGACCAAACCGACCGCCAAATATATCTATATCTATATCTATCTATATATATATATTTATTTTTTCATATACATTTTTATATCATCTATTGTTTAGCCCAAATATCCAATTTATCTTTAGACTTAAATATATACAAAAAGACCCAAAGATAATTTTAAATCGCTGTGAATTTTATTTGAACTTTGCATTTTACTTTTTTTTAGTGTTTTTTCTTGGGATATTTTGTTAACTTTTGTAGAATTTGTTAACATTGTTGTGGACTTTCTTTATTCAAATGAACTCAAACTAATGAACCTTTAAAATTCAAAAATTTATATGTTTTTTATGTTTAAACTTTAAAGCCCATTAAAAGGCCCAAACCGCCTAAACCGGTCGACCAAACCGCCTAAACCGCGGTCCAACTTGACCGGTCTGGACACTTGATGTCAAACCGCTCGGTTTGAAAAATTAATAAACCGCCACTAGCGGTTTGGTTTGTGGTTTGAGGGGTTAAACCGCCCAAACCGGACCGCGAACACCCCTAACTGCAACCCACAACTTTTGCAACAATCTGTACACCTCATAAATTGACAATCCTTTGTAACACCCGTGATTTTCAGGATTCTATTTATGATTAATCACATTATCGAATGGTATTAAAGATAGAAATTATGAGTATTTATATAACTATCATATTAGGATGATTGGAGAATGTTTCGGGCATGAAAAACGAAGAAATCGCGTGATTAGAAATCAATGCGATTTTCATGCAGGTTTACTTGCATGAAACAGGCATTAGGGAGACTAGGGTTTCGAGCAATGGACGGTGTTGCTAGGGTTTTGACCGGAGTGCATGAGAGGTGTTATCGGCTGTTCAAGCATCTTGGTGGTGGTCGAACTAGGGTTCTGCGGGCATTTTAGCATCAATAGAGTTCTGGGGTTGACTGGGTAGTGGGGTACGGCGTGATTAGGGTTTGCAAGAAGTCAGCGATGGCGGTCTTGCAGCAGCGGCATGTTTGTTTTTCACATCGGCGACGACTGTTTTCTACTCCTATCTATGGTCTTACACGATCTAGTGGGTGTGTTCCCGTGGACTTTGTTTTTTATAGGTTTTGCTCGACGTAGGACTTCAACGTCCCAGTTATATAGGTGAGCTTTGTTGCCCTACTAGGGTCTTAATCTAGAGGGACAACTCTATGGCTTCACCTTCTAATGTGAGGCTCATGACGGGAGGAGGGAGTGGGACGGTGGTTAATATGATGATTGAAATCGAGGATGAGGTCGTAAGTGAGAAGAGGGAATTGACAGGTTTACATTGGGCTAGGGCTGACATGGCAGCTCCCATACATGCAGGAAAAGCTATGGCAAATCAAACTTCGCAATAGATGGGGGGGACCTCGATATTTGAGAGGCTTTCCTCATCGGAGAACAAGGAGAAAGGTGAGTTGAAATTTGGGGATTCAAAATCTTGAAGAAACCATTGGACTATGCTTCGGCAGCGGAAGGTGCGGTAAAAAGCAACCTGGAATTCTTTCCCCGCTCAGATAAGAAGGATTCGTGTGCCACGATCCCCATTGAACTGGCGAAAGAGGTAAGCAAATAATTCCACACGACTCTTTGTGGTTATTTTCTAGGACCTAGAATCCCTTTCCCGATTGTTGAAAGATTTGTTAATGGCGTGTGGGGGAAGTATGGGTTTAAAGATGCGATGATGAACGACAAAGGCTTCTTCTTTTTTCGTTTTAATGATGAAGAAGGATGTAACCAAGTGGTGGAGGATGGACCGATTATGGTGAGAGGGGTACCTCTGTTTGTTTTTCCATGGGATCCGACCAAAGGTCTTCATATACCGGAACACTCGTCATGCCCCCTGTGGGTGAAATTGCACCACATCCCTCTTGTTGCCTTTAATCGGGAAGGAATGAGTCGGATTGCGAGTGCTCTAGGGGTACCGAAGCAAATGGATTCCTGTACAGTTTCGTTGTGTGAAAATTTGTGGGGTAGGTCGGGGTTTGCCAAGGTTTTGGTGGAAGTGTGGGCGGTAGGAGAATTAAAGAGGGAAGTTGAGGTTGTAATTCCAAGCATAACGGGAGGTAAGGAGGAAAAGATTAAAGTGGGTGTTGAATACCTGTGGGAGTCGTCACAATGTGTGCATTGCCAGCTCTTTGGACATAAAGCTTCCATATGTGTCAAGGCGGCAATTGCACAGAAAATCAACTCGAATGATAAGAGAATTGAGAAGGATGCGGAGGGTTTTACTTGAGTGGAAAAGAAGCAATGACGACCAAAACCAAAAAAAGAAACTCAAGAAAGTGATGCTTCTAGCTCGAAAGAGACAAGTATAAAGCCTCTAGAGGGCTCGGCAACTCAACAATATGATACCGTGGTTGTGGAAAGTGAGGAAGGGAATGGCCAAGAAAAAGGGTTGGATTGTTCAAAATACAAAGGAAAAGGGGTTTAAGTTGACACTACTAAGAGGTTGGCGGAGGTTGACAAGGAAGCAAAACGTAAGGATGGAAATGGGGGGACCACAGCTCAAAAAGCAGATAGGCCTTCTTTGGTGCTGAATTCGGTTTTGACTTCATTCAAAGCGATCAACAAACCAGTTCATGGCACTTTTACTCAAACGTCTAATAGGTTTGATATTCTTTCGGATGACCCCGTGGAAGCCTAAAAGCAAGATGAAACTGTTCAAGTTGAGGAGGCCAGCTAGAACACGGTCGTGGAGGACACATGTATTTCCTTATCATCGAATAATGATTAATATTGCTTGTTGGAATATTCGGGGCCTTAATGCCTCTATAAAACAAAGGGAAGTTAAAAATCTTATTCACTGTAAAAATCTTATTCAACGGCGAATGAAATCGACTAGGGATTTGCAGGGTTACCTAATTGAAATCGATGTGAACAAATGAAAATCGGTTGAAATCGGTGTCTATAGAACGCACTGATTGAAATCGATGTGAACAAATGGAAATCGGTTGAAAACGGTGGAAATCGATGTGGGTATATATAGACATTCGAATAAACATTCCCTAAAAAAATTAGCAAGCAAATAACCAAAAGTCCTAAAGTTCATCAAATAATTAAATCCGATGAAATTAATGGGCAAGCACACCATAATCGAAAAAATGCCCAAATCTTTTTGCCAGAATTATCCACGAAGAAGACTCTGTAATCTAGAGTTTTAGGTTGTCCTTCCTCCTTGATCCGGACATGGGGTTGTAGAGAGCTAGCTGTACATGTGAATAACCTTTTACTTGAAACTAATATGTTGTTGTCGGTCTGATACAAACTAAACTGCTCCAGAGGATCCTTTGGGTTTCACGGGCATAGGGTAAAGAAGTTGATGGGTTTAAGGAGAATTAATATTTTACATATTAAAAATAAATTAAAAATTTAGAAAAAATGAGAAAGCAGGATTTGTCAAATGTTGTATTGTAGAGGTGCTACGTATGACTTCCAACATCCTACTTTTATATAGAATATATATTTGTTTAATTAAATTTTTTATTGTAATTTAATTTAGATTTAATAATGATATAATTTATATTAGGTTTATCAAAGTAATGTTTTAATAAAGATAATAATTAAGTATTATATTATAATCCAATGCTTATCATAATTATATTTTATATTATTTTTATATTTAAAATGAGATGTTTATCTTTTTTTATTATGTTTATTAGTTAATTATATTAATTTAAATATGCAATTTTAAAAAGTTGTATTCATGCATCATTTACTGGTAATCTTGAATTTTAAGTAATATGCATTAATAAACGGTGTTTGGTGTATAAAAAATGGTTTTAGTACTATGTCTCAAATTCTTTATAATATCGTACGTATAGATAACTATTTCGTCCTTAATTTTTAAAAATTGTTTTTCTCGTCACTGATGTTTCCAAGTCGTTTAATTTTTTGTCCCTGAGACTAACTGCGTTAAATTTCAGCCGTTAATTAAGGGGTATTCTAGTCTTTTACAATTTTATTTATTTTTTATTAAAAATTTAATAAATATTATTATATTTATGTAGGACAAATTACATTAAAATGCAATGTACTTTAGTCGATTTTGTGTTTGCACCAATCGATAGAATTATCGCTGACCGCTTTATCTTTGGAGCGTTCCTCTTCAATCTCTTTCAAAAGAGCTGCCTGAACTTCCACTGGTTTGCTTTTCAGCTTCTTGTCTTTGACTTGAGAAGACTGAATTTTGAGAGCCAGAGAGGCATCTCTTTGACAGTCAGCAATCAACTTCTCAGCCTTGACGGATTCTTCAATTTCAGCTTCAGTCAGGAACTCCAGATCTGATGATTGAGAGGGGACCTTTCGTCGTTGACTCTCCAGATGAGAGATCATCTCTGTTCTTTTCTTTCTCTCTTCCTCTGACCAGTGAGATGGTCTAGAGGTCCTTCCATGATGTTGCAGGGACTCTTCTTCTTCTTCATCCTCTTCATCAATCTCTCGGACAGAGATTGGGATTATTTGGTCATCAGCTTCAGCAGCTGGGATTATTTGGAGCTCTTTACCCTTAAGCAGGGGAGAGAACTGTCTGGTCAGAAAAAGAAAAAGGTTAGATTTATTTAGGGAAGGAGAGATATAAAGGCTAGAAAGAAACAGGGGTGGGATTTTTATAGAAGGATAAAGGAACAAGAGTAAGGCATACCTGAGAAGGATTCTCCTCAGGTAGTAAAATTATCTTCAGGGTTCCCTCAGCAGTTGCACCTTTGCTTTGGGAAGGGGTTCCTGAAGGTGTCTCTTGACTCCCCCTGCTTTGATAACTTCTTTCGAAGCTATCGCTGATGAAGTGACGACTGAAGAACACCATAGAGATTGATGTTCATCGTCATCATCATCATCTTGATGAGAGTCATCCTCTTGATCTTCAAGATCAAGGTCTTCATCATCATCGTCTTCTTCCTCTTCATCATCGACTAGATCAACAATGGAAGGAGGGGCTTTGTCAGCAGCTATCTCCCTCTCAACCTGAGAGGAGTTTCCTTCTGTTGGACCTCAACAGCTACTTTAAACTCCGTATTTTCTTCAGCTGCTTTCTCCCCCTATTTGTCATTATCATTAAGGGAGAGATTTTTGGAAGGAGATGAAGCTTTTGCAGCGGCCAACAACTGAACTTCAGCCTCCAAACAGTCCAGACGGCCTTCAAATGCAGGAAGATCAGACGTTGCCTGATGAATAAATTCCACGGCAATGTTCAGCGATGTTCGATCGTTCTCTGTGAATGAGGGAGTAGGAGTTGGAGCTGGGGCCTTCAGGTGAGTCAGAATTTGCTGAAGTAGAAGTTCACAGGCATCAACCTTTGTAGTCAGAGCTGCAAACTGTTGCTGTGAGTCTTCCCTGACTTTGTCAATCGCTTCTTGGAGAGTAGCGATGTGAGAAACTTCAGCTTTGGAGGCGCAGGTGGCAGTCAGCGTCTTCAGTGCTTCACCAACTGATTGAACAACGTTGGTGTTGTTGTTGAGAGAGGCAGTCATAGATTCCACCTTTGCACTCAGATTGTTGACATTGGTGTCAACAGTCGCCAAAGTAGGACCTGAAATATAAGTTAGTTTTTGAGAAACAGGCTTATATGGTGAGTTGGGAGAAGTGTTTAAGGTTATAGGGATACCTGAATTATCAAACATTTTGTAGAATTGTAAATATTCCTCAAAATATTGATGTTCAGGTCCTATGGGTCCAAACTGTGGAGTATAGATAGATGGAGGGTTAGAGATCAAAGAAATAGAAGGACTAGAGATGGGGATAGAAGATGTAGGGATAGGGGTAGTTACCTCAGGTTGTTGAACTGAGATTGTGGGTTGCGTCACTGTTGTTGTGACAGCGATCGAGATCGCTGGCACGGTTGAAGTGGTTGTCACTGAGGATGTGGAGGAGAGACCTACGAAAGCATCCAAGGAAGTTTGTAGAGAAACATCCTTAGGTATAGAGCTAGAAGTAGCTTTCTCCTTGGTCACCTTGGCCTTTTTCGAAGGACCAAGGGAGCCAGTTGATGGTCGTTTGGAAGGGGTGGCGGCAGGGATAGCAGAAGAAGGAACCTCCTGCGTAGCCGCTGAAGTAGAAGAAGTGAGGAGAGAGATTCGGGAGTGAAGTTCATAGATACTTACCTCGTTGGGGAGCGGCTTGACTTCTAGAGAGCGCTGACCCACTTTCGGAAAAGAGGCATTCGAGTTGGTGGGGTAAGTAGTAGGGTAGAGAAACTTCAGGTACGCGCAGATAAAGCGTACATAGGGGACTTTGGGATCCCTCTCGGTCTTCTCTATCTTTGACTTCAGGTCGTCAAAGATGGCTGTTGCATAGTCGAAGTTTCGTCCAGCTATCACTGAGTAAGCCATCTGGACCTGAACCTTGCTGGCTTGATCCAGTGACCCACTCTTCCCACTCATGCACTGAATGAAGTGTGAGAAGATGTAGTTTAGCTGGGAAGGCATCAGTTCCTTGTTCACAAGAGTCAACTTCTTGTTTGGAATAGTCGTCCTTGGTTTGGGTTCCCAAGCATATTCCATGGCATCCAGGAATTGGATGAGTTCAACGTCACTTGGCAGGGCGTCGAATCCATTCCTGGATTTGTCAGGAAAACGCAGAGCTTTCCTCAGGCCTAGGGCAGTCATCATCCCTGAGCCAAGTTGAGTGCTGAAGGAGATAGCAGGAACATGTTCACCCTTTTTGTTGGTGATAGAGGTTTCATCAGCAGTAAACCAGAATTGCTGGAGAAGAGCTTTGGAGGGTGTGGGATCCACAGTGATAGCATAAGCAATGCAGGATTGCTTGAGAAATATTGCAGCTTCCTTCAGATGTGGATACTTAACACCGTCAAAATCAAGGCGAGCGAGATGGTTGTTCTTCGGAAGCTCTGATTCAGTGATGGCGAACTTGACGTTCTTAGAGGCGACAAGTGCAGATTGAGCCATTCTGAATATAAGTAGATATAAGAGTAGAAGAAAAGATTTTAGTCTAAAAATAAAGAAGATTTTCTAGTTTCTATTTGAGAATAGAAACATAGAAAATCAACAAATTTGAAGATTAAAAAGGTGTTCTTAATATAAGATACAAGAACAAGAAGAAAAACCAAAGATTTTGAATGAAGAATAATCAAAATAACATGGTTTTTAAAGAATAAAATCAAAAATGAAAATGATTTTATGTGATTAGTATCTTATAAACCCATAAATGGAGGTTTATGTAAAAAGATTTAAGATAAAAATTATAAAAAGATCAAGAATAACCTGTTGATCTTTGAAGAAGATGATGCAAATGCTTGAGAAAGTATTCTTGCTTTGAAAGTATTTCCAGAAAGCGTAAAATGATAAGAATGGAAAAACATTCCTTTTATACGTGTGAGAAAGGAGAGAGAATGTGAGAGGCGGGAAAGCAAATGATCATCATGACATGGACACGTCCCACGAAGTTGATTGGATAGAAGATCAACAGACGAACGTGTCAGAAAAAAACATGTCGTGGATTGTCGGTTCAAATGACGTCATAGAAGAAAGAGACTGTTCATTTGTCCGTTTGAAATTATTGCTGAAGAAAAGTCAGCGATAGATTTTTCTTTTTGAAAGTATCCCTGATGGAAAAGACAGGGATAGATTTTCTTTTTAAAAGGATCACTGACTAGAAATATCAATGATAAATTTACTTTTCAAAAAGCTTTTAATCATTTGAAGAAAGTTTCAGTGATTAAAGTTTATATTTTGAAAAACATCTTAACTGAATGAAGATTCAGTTGTAGGAATTGAGAAAACATACCTGAGAGTCAGATTGTTTATCAGAGAGATGATAAAAGGGGAACTTATGATTACTGACACAATACATGAACGCTGAAGATTTATTCTTCAAGATTTAGCATTCCAAGCTCACTGATGAGAAAGTTGAACCTTGTCTCATCAAGAGGTTTGGTGAATAAATCAGCAAGCTGAAAGTCAGTAGGGATAAAGTGAAGTTCAATATCACCATTCATCACATGATCTCTGATAAAGTGATATCTGATCTCTATGTGTTTCGTCTTTGAATGTAGCACTGGATTATTTGCTATAGCGATAGCACTAGTGCTGTCGCAATAGATAGGAATCTTTGATAGCTGAAAGTCATAATCTAATAGTTGATTTCTCATCCATAAGATCTGAGAACAACAGCTTCCAGCGGCTACGTATTCAGCTTCAGCTGTGGAAGTGGACACTGAAGTTTGCTTTTTGCTTGTCCAACTTACCAGCTTTCCTCCCAAGAGTTGACATCCACCAGTGGTACTCTTTCGCAAAATCACTATCAGAATAACCAGTTAGATCGAACCCTGAGTCTTTGGGATACCAAAGACCGAGGTTAGGAGTTCCCTTCAGATATCTGAAGATTCGCTTAACAACGATCAGATGGGATTCCTTGGGTTCAGATTGATAGCGTGCACATAAACAAGTAGAGTACATAATGTCATGTCGGCTCGCTGTAAGATACAACAGGGAGCCTATCATTCCTCTATAGGCAGTGACATCAACAGGTTTTCCAGAAGGATCTTTGTTAAGTGTCAGGGGTGGTGCCATAGGAGTTTTCATTGCTGAAGTTTGAGTAAGATCAAACTTCTTCAGCATATCTTTAACATATTTACCTTGGCTGATAAAAGTACCTTTGTCAGATTGTTTAATCTGAAGACCAAGAAAATATGTCAGCTCACCCATCATACTCATTTTGTATTCTTTCTTCATTCTTTCAGCGAATTGAGTACACAGAGATGGGTTAGTAGAACCAAATATGATGTCATCGACATATATTTGTACAAGAATTATATGACCTTTTATCTTTCTGAAAAATAACGTATTATCAATCTTTCCACGTTCAAAATTTTCAGAGATAAGAAATGATGAGAGAGTGTCATACCAAGCACGAGGGGCTTGTTTAAGACCATAGAGAGCCTTATCCAATTTATAAACATAATTTGGATGCTTAGGGTCATAGAACCCTGGAGGTTGTTCTACATAGACTTCTTCATTCACCTTTCCATTTAGGAACGCTGATTTTACATCCATTTGATAGACGATGAAGTCTTTATAGACTGCATAAGCTAAGAATAGTCGAATTGCTTCGAGCCTAGCCACAGGGGCAAAGGTTTCATCATAGTCTATACCTTCCTCTTGTCTATATCCCTGAGCAACAAGTCGAGCCTTGTTGCGGGTTACAGTTCCATGTTCATCTAACTTGTTTCTAAACACCCATTTGGTGCCTATAACAGTTTTATTTGATGGTCTAGGAACGAGATTCTAAACTTTGTTTCGAGAGAATTCAGTCAGCTCTTCTTGCATAGCGCTGACCCAGTTTGAATCTCTGAGGGCATCATCAGTCTTCTTTGGTTCTATTAAAGAAAGAAAGTTGACGAAGAGACAGATATTACCTGATCTTCGTCGTGTCTGAATACCTGCATCTGGATCACCAAGAATTTGATCTATTGGGTGATCTCTGGTCCATCGCTGAGTAGGAGCATGATCGCTTAACTCAGAGGTTGGATCAACAATTGGGATGTTTACTGATGAGGATGTTTGAGGTTCATCAGCAATTAACTGTTGAGTAGTGGACAGACGGTTGTTATCAGAGAGGTTTTCAGATAGAGGTAGATCTGATGGTAGCAAAGTGTTTAGAGGTTCAGCTGAAACCCATGAGTTGGATTTAGAGCTAGGAGGTATAATGTTTGGATCATCATCAGCGGCTGGAGGATCTGAATGCTGATGGTTTGAAAAGAAAGGTTCAGTTTCTCTGTAGTGAGAGAACATCCAAGCATTTAACTCTTCATTGTCAGTGATTGGTTTAGAGTTCGCTGAGCGAGTTTCATCGAATGTGACATGAATTGTTTCTTCCACAGATTGTCTTCTTTTGTTGAAAACTCTGTAGGCTTTGGAGATGGAGGAATATCCTAGAAATATTCCATCATCAGCTTTTGGGTCGAACTTTCCAAGTTGATCTCTGTTGTTTAAGATAAAGCACTGACAACCAAAGATATGAAGAAAACTGATAGAAGGTTTCCTTCCATGAAAAAGTTCATAAGTTGTCTTCCCAAATCGCTTTACTATCAGCGATCTGTTTTGAGTAAAACATGCAGTGTTTACAGCTTCTGCCCAAAATTGAATAGGGAGATGAGAATCGCTGAGCATTGATCTAGCAGCTTCAATGATCGTTCTGTTTCTTCTTTCAGCGACTCCATTTTACTGAGGTGTTCTTACTGAGGAGAAGTTATGAGAGATTCCCTTGTTCTCAAAGAAGTTGTTCAGGGAACTGTTTTTGAATTCAGTTCCATGATCACTTCTTATTGAACGAACAGTAAGATTATTCAGCACTTCCATCTTTTTAACAAAAGATATTAGTTCTTCTGGAGTATCACTCTTACAACGAAGAAAGATAACCCAGGTATAACGAGAGAATTCATCTACAATGACAAGCGTATATTTCTTTCCAGCTATTGATTGGATGTTGACAGGGCCGAACAGATCCATATGCAAGAGCTGAAGAGGACTTGTCACTGAGGAAACTTGTTTAGACTTGAAACTAGCTTTTGTTTGTTTTCCTTTTTCACATGCTGAGCAGAGAGATTCTTTAGCATATGAGTGCTGAGGAAGACCAGAAACCAGTTCCTTAGATGAGAGAGAATTCAGGGTTTTGAAGTTTAGATGAGAGAGCCTTTTATGCCATAGCCAGTTGACATCAGAATAGGCCTTAGAGAGAAAACATAAGTTTTCAGTGATAGTAGAGTCCATATCTATTACATAGACATTTTCTCTGCGATAACCATTGAGAGAAAGTTTTCCTTTCTCATCCACCACTGAACATGCTTTCTTAGAAAAGCGAACTTCGTAGTCTTTGTCACATAGCTGATTGATGCTCAGAAGGTTGTGCTTCAGTCCATCTACATAAGCGACTCTTCGAAAGGTAGTTGTCCCATTGCTGAGGACACCAAACCCTCGGGTATATCCTTTTCCATTTCCACCGAAGGTCACAGAGGGACCTTTCTCTTCCTTGTATTCAGTGAGCAGGTCTTTTTGTCCAGTCATATGACGAGAACATCCACTATCGAGATACCAGATGCCCTTTGATCCCTGCACACATAAGAAAGATTAAGCGTTGTTTGGTACCCACTTTTCAATGGGTCCTTTAGATTTAGTGGATAAGGAAGTTTCAGCAGTCTTCACAGCAGATGAAGATTCAGCTTCAGTGGTGATCTTTACTTTGGTTAATTTCTTAACCTTGTTGGTATTCTTCACCTTGGTCGATTTTTCAACTTTGGTGACCTTCTCAGCTTTAGAGGCATTTATCTTCACTTTAGCTATTTTATCAGCTTTATTGGCAGTTGGACATTTGCTTGCAATATGGTCAGTTAAACCACAGTGATAACATTTTATGTATTTGAAAATGGTTTTAGGATTAGAAGTAGAAGGTTTTGCAAGTTTAAGATGAGCAGGACCAGGTCCGAGAAGGCTTTTCTCATGAGATCTGGGAGGAATTTTCATTTCTTCAGATCTCGTGGATTTAAGATCAATCTTTAGCTTTGGAGGACAGAGATCAAAGATTTCTATCATAGAGCTAGAGGATTGATTTGCTGAAGGTTTAGAAGGAACTTTCAGCTTTGCTTTCCTGGTAGCCTTCTGAGGACGAAGAATGGATTTTCCTTTATCCGTAGACTTAGTGTCTTTGGATATTTCCTCAGGGATAGAATTAGAAGAAGAACAGGGATGAAGTGTCAAAGAAAGAAGTGACAAACGTTCCAAACTTAAGCGAAGAACTTTCTTCTTTAGGCTTATCCTGAGGTGTCCAGAAGCCAAGACCAGTTCTATCACTTTCAGGAGTTTGAGCATTTATTATCTCAGAGATCTTTGTTGATGATTTGCACCATTTTTCAACATGAGCCTTTTCTGCTTTTAGAGCAGCGATGGCTTATTCGCGTTCAATGCTGATGATTTCATTTATAATGACTTGATCTTTCAACTTTTCTTCTAAAAGATTTAGTTCTCTGATCTTTTCATGACATTTCTCTAGCTCTTGAGTTAAATGAACATTTTTATTCTCAGCTTGAGTTTTGTCGTTTAGAGCATTATAGAGGTCAATCGTCAGCACATCAACAGCGCGACTTCTCTCAGCTTCAGGCAGAGAGGGATTTATGGAGATAGATACCTGAGATGATATGTAGCTCATAGAAGGTTCAGATGGTTATTCTACTTCTTCTTTAATCTCGGCCATGAGGCAAAGATTTGCGACTTCTTCATCAGAACTTGATTCTTCTGATTCAGCCCAGTCATGTTCTTCAGCGATGAGACCTTTACCTTTTCGCTTGTAGCTTTTCAGCTTTTGATATTTGTTCTTTAGCTTTAGGTATTTGTCATAACTGGATCTTCTTGAGGTAGAAGGTTTGAAGACCTTTTTCGACCTGCACTCACTAGCGAAGTGTCCAATCTTTTCACAGTTATAGCAAGTAGCAGTAGCCTTATCAACAGGTGTTTATTTTGGCTTTTCAGTAAGAGAGAGAGGCTTACTTCTTCGGAAGTTGCTCTTTCTTGCAGATATCTTAAAAGAGTTTGTCAAGAGTGCTAAGGACTCATCAAACTCTGAAAGATCAGGGTCTGATAGATCCTCAGATTCAGAATCTAACTCAGTGATGGTGAGAGTAGATCGCTGAGATGGAATTATCTCTGAAGAGACTAAAGCAACAAGAGTGCTTTTGGAGTCTTTAGAATCTTTTACAAGATTCTTCTTCAGGAGATTCGATTGCTCATAGTTGAGCAATATTCCATATAGAGTGCTGAGAGAAAGAGAATTTAAGTCTTTTGTAAGCTTAAGACATATTGAATAACTGTCCCAGCTTTCAGGAAGACATTCTAAGAATTTTGTTAGGACCTCAGAATTAGAATAGGTCCTACCAACAGTTCTTAGGTCAATGATTAAGCAGTTAAACCGCTGATGAACGTCAGAGAGAGATTCATTCTTACCAGCGATGAAACTTTCATACTGTCTTACGAAGTTAATATTACGAGTTTCTTGGATTTCAGTGGTGCCCTCATATTGAACACATATGGTTTCCCACATTTCTTTAGAAGTTTTCAGATGCATGATGGAATGGAAAACTTCATCAGGCAGAGACATTGAAATAATGGTCTTTGCTCTTGCATCTATTCCTACCTTCTTTTTATCTTCATCACTCCACTGTCTTATTTCCTTAACGACATATCGTTCAGGGACAACTTTAGTGGTGGCAGTAGCAGGAACAACAACTATAATTCTAACAGGTTCATAGGGTCCATTTTCTATATATTCAGGTATAGTAGGATCCGCACCTTCAAGAAATAGCATCATTCGATTTTTCCATAGAGAAAAGTTATCTCTGCTAAATCGAGGAGGTTTAGAAAGTGAACCATTATCATAGTAGTTTGTGTTTGTGTTAAGTGCCATATAAAACAGCAAAGAAGAGAGTAAAGCAAGATCTTGTTTATTAGATTAAACAAACTGCTCTGATACCACTTGTTGGTCCCTAAGGTGCTTAACAAGTTTGTAGAAGGGGGGGGGGGGTTGAATACAAACACAAGAATTTAAAGTTTAATAAATTGTTTATTGATAAATCAAATACAATTTACAAGTTTGTTGCGGAATAAGATTAAGACAGACTCAATCTAAACAAACTTAAGAAACACTAAGATGGTTGCACAAGAAATTCAGAGAATGGGGGATTAAGAGATATAGAAAACAAGGGTTTCTATATGGGGTTCAAGGATTGAGCACACTTCAGATGAAGGGGTGATCTTCCTATTTATACCCTATGCATTAAATGCATGGCAGGGCACTTTACACGTGGCGTTCACTGATTGGCTTTGGTAGTATGACTTTTGGGAGACATGCTTTCGGCCGGACAATGAACAGTGTAGATGACAGAGGTGTTGTACGAATTGTGGCAGAGACATGTCCGTTTTGACATATCGTACTAAGTTGTGCAAGGAGAGACAAAAGGAAACTTGAGACATAAGCCAAGTGATCATTCGATCGCTGAGTATCTCTTTCTTCAAAGATATCAAGATTTCAGCAATCGCTGAAGCTTTTCCTCATGTTCCTTCGCGTATAAGTAGATTCGTCTTTGCTTCACTGATATCCGCATCAGGTCACTAGTAGACTTGTCTTTGTTCAGCAGCTTCGTCTTCGATTCAGCTATGAACATCTGTTGACGCGAGACTTGTCTTCAGGGGTTACGTTACTGTTTACATCAGAAACTATCAGCGATACTGAACAGAATCAGTTTGATCACTGATAGTGAAACACTAATACATACTAGATGTTTATAAGAAGACTATCAGCGATAACTGAACAGACTCAGTCTGATCGCTGATGGTGAAACACTAATACATATTAAAACGTAATTTTCACTAAGTATAGAAAAGGGTCGTTATCAAATCACTGAGAGAGTTTGGATCAACAAATATCCTTAAAAGGTTTTTTAAGGAACACTCACAACAAGTTAGCTTAACCACCGACATTTGGACTTCTATGCAACGGATTAATTATATGTGCATAATTGCATATTATATTGATGTCCAATGGAATTTGAACAAAAAGATAATATCTTTTGTGCCAATCCAATCAAATAAGGGGGATGCAATAGCCAAAGCTTTAGAGGTATGTTTGGTTGAGTAGGGCATAAAAAACATTTCTACCATCACAGTAGATAATGCATCCAGTAACGATGTTGCCCTTGGGTTCTTAAAAAGCAAACTAGTATCTTTGGGGGTGTTCATCTGTTAGAGCTCAATACTTACATATGTGATGCATTGCACATATTCTGAATTTGGTTGTCCAAGATGGGTTGAAGATGGTTGATTCAGCGGTTAAGAAGCTTAGGGATACTGTTAGGTGGGTAAGGGGCTCTCCGGCTAGGTTGTCAAAGTTTAGAGAACTTGTTACTTTGCTTGGAGTGGAATAAAAAAGTTATCTTTGTCTTGATGTTCCTACTAGATGAAACTCAACTTACATGATGCTCAGGAATGCCATTCCTTATAGATACGTGTTTGACGCCTATGATGAACATGATGCCTCGTTCAAGATAGATTTAGGTGATTCTGTGCTTGTGGATTATGATTGGGTGTATTAGAGAGCTTCGTAACCCTTTTGAAGACCTTTTATGAGATGACGGTAAGAATCTCAGGTTCTCTTTATATCACTTCTAATTCTTACTTAACAGAGATATGTGATTTAGGGTTCTCGCTTACGGAGATGATTGATTCTCCGAATTTAACTGAAAAGGTACAACTCAATCTTAATTTGGCTTACTTTATTACTTTATTAGTTTATTTATATTACATATTTACATTGATATTGTTCTCTTGAATTTTCTATAAACAAAATATGGGTCAAAAAATGAAGGAGAAGTTTGATAAATATTGGGGTGATTAGGAGAGGATGAACTTGGTAATTTTCTTTGCCAACATTTTTGATCCAAGAGATAAAGTTGAGTACATGCCTTCCCAGTTCGATCAGTTGTTTGGTGAAGAAAGAGGTGAAACATGTTTTACGAAGGTAAAGTCTCAACTTACTGCCTAGTTTGAAGATTATGTCCAAGAATATTCTGAACCTTCTCAATCTCAATCTCAATCTCGATCTGAATCCCAATCTCAATCGGGAAAAAGGTCTCCCCCATCTTGGAAGGTCACAATCTAAGTTTAAAAGTTTGTTGAAGAAGCAAAAACTTGAATGTGGTGGAAATTGAATAGTGCACGGTTTCCCATTCTTTCAAAAGTTGTGAGAGATGTCCTCGACGTACCCATTTCTACAGCTGCATCCGAATCGACCTTTAGTACAAGTGGTAGGGTGTTGGATAATTTTAGGAGTTCTCTAACTCCTAAAATAGTTGAAGCACTTATTTGTACGCAAGATTGGTTAAGGGGCCCTATTGAACCACTTGCGGTGGAAGAAAATTTGGAGGACCTTGAGAAGTTTGAGAAAGGTACGAGTACGGCATTAGTTAATGAGTTATCATTTATAAATTATAATTACGACATTAGTTTATGAGTATCATTTATAAATTATAATTACGTGCAAAAATGGAAAATTTAATAATTGGAACTTCTTCTGCCCGTGGTGAAGATAGTCCTAGTACACAAAGCTTCAAATGATTTGGGGGAATTTGAAGTTGATTCATGATTATTGAGAAATGTACTTTTAATTTTAATTTGTTACTTTTAATTTTACATGATTTGAAGTTGATTCGTGATTTGTTACTTTTAATTTTATAGGATTCAAATGAAGTATTGAAGAATGAGGATAAGTTGGACGTTTGGTTGGACGTTGGAACGTTGGATGTGGATGGTAAGCTAACTTGGTATGTTTGATTGTTTGTTGGTTGAACTTGGTTTGGTTGTAAACTTGGAACACGAAACATTTGTCATTTTGTTGCAGTTGGTATGTTTGTTGGTTAACTTGGTTTGATTTGTTACACTTGATAATTGGTATCGAAGGTGTTTGGAATTTTGGATTATGGGTTTGGTACTTTGGTATATTTGTAAATTATAATAGCTATTTTGATATTTATTTAGCTTTGCACTTTCGTTTAGTATAAATGTTTATTTTTATACTTATTGTCTAATTTGTGATTAATTGATTCAATAGAATGATAGATACAAAATTATAGAAATATTAGATCTGGAAATCTATTTGATAATAAAATGGGCAAAAATAAGAAAATCTGGAAAAAAAAGGCCCAAAAGAAAAAAAGCCCAAAAAACCCAATCCGATCCACCCGACCCCCCAAACCGAGATACCCGCGATCCTTTTCTGTCGGTTTTCGGGGCTTCCACCCATC
The DNA here is from genome assembly GCA_954870635.1 of Arctium minus. Classification (NCBI taxonomy): domain Eukaryota; kingdom Viridiplantae; phylum Streptophyta; class Magnoliopsida; order Asterales; family Asteraceae; genus Arctium; species Arctium minus. Next base: position 9,184,114 of record OX941093.1, on the reverse strand, counting down.
ACCCGATATCCGATCGGATTTTGGGTTTTGGGCCCCGAACCGACCCTATCCGTCCGTTGCTCAGGCCTAAAATATAATGTGGCATATAAGTTAATTTTTTTTTGCTCATGTGGTAAAGACATGGAATATTTTTTAAATAAATTAGTTTTAAACTGTTTTCAATTAAAGTTGTTGTAATTTATATTATTTCTAAAATTTTATTTTTTTATTGCACAAGTGTTAAAAGCCTTTCTACAATCAACTGAAACATTTGGGGCTTTTTCTTCTCCATTATATTCAACTTCATCTTCAACTTCAACATCATATTACCTTCTCAATTCTCATTGTTCTTCACTTTTTATTTTTTAATTCAAAATTCTTAAAATCCATAAGTAATCATTTCATGGAATTGACAAATTGTCAAAATGAAAAATAAAAATAAAAATAAAAATAAAAATAAAAAGATCATTCAATCACAAAAATAAAACCAAACTCGTAACTTTTTTTTTTATTATCAAAAATCAATTTCATCTAGAACTCAAACCCTAACTTTTCCAATCAGATGCTAGATACACTAAAAAAAATTGTAATACACAAACCTCGAATTCGGTAAAACAATGAACAAATAGTGGAATTTATTCCCTCCCTCAATAACCGCAATTTCTTGTCATCTGTTCTTCTACATCCTTTAAGTTCGGTGACTGTAAGAGCCCCTCTGTCCTTTTGTTTGTCGTCTCCCTAGTTTAAGTTTCTAGCATCTTCAACTGCAATATTAACTCATTATTCCATATAGGTTGTTACAAATGTTAGGGTTTGAGGTTTTATAAAGACAGAGTTTAGATTTTTGAAAAAAATTAGTAGTTTGGTGATCGAAATGATTATTGTTGTTTTTATTTTGATAATTTTTCCAAATCTATGAACTTTGTCTATGGTGATTTAGAAAATAAAAATTGAACAATAAGAAGGTAAATGCGATTGAAGATGAAGATGAATATAATCAAATGACAAAAAGGACCCAAATGCTCCAGTTGATTGTACAAAGGCGTTATACACATAGTACGATAAAAAAATAAACATTATTTGTCACATCATTAGCCACATTAGTGATATCAAATTGACTTATATGTCACATCTTGCCACGTCAACATAATAATTGGTTACTCGGGTACCTAATGTTTGAAATATCTTAAGTATCAGAACGAAGCTCCTGAAAGTACGATATCCAAACAAGAACCAAACCGAAGTACATTACATTTTAATGTAATTTACCCTATTTATATACCCTATCATCATTTCTCTCTCCTCCCAACGATACCCCCTCTCTAATATTTTTCCCATGTGTCAAGGTCCATCTCCGTCAATGGCCAACATTGATGGCGTCCCGCTGAACCTTTCCTTCACCACCCTACAACACCTTCCCCAAGAGACAATCTCTACCTGATGAAGTTTTGTGACGATGCCAAAGTGGCAAATTCACAGCCACCACGCCACTATCGTCTATGGTATTAGATGATGATCCTCCTTTAATCTTTGTGGATTCAGATCAATATCACCAGCAGCTTCGCCACTTTCGTTGCCTCTCATCATTAGACTCAACTTGTGATTACCTAAATTATGTTGTTCTTGTTGTTGTTGAGTTGATGAATCAAGTTGTTGTTGGTGTTCTTGTTGTTTAGTCGTTAGAACCAGGAGTTCTTGAAATGGGTTTGACACTGCAACTAGGGTGTTCAAAAAAACCGTTGGACCGCTCAAACTGGTCGAACCAAGTCAAACTGGACCGTTTTTGGCGGTTTAGACGGTCTGACGGTCTGGTCTGGTCTGAAAAATTGCCAAACCGGGCGGTCTGGTCCGGTCTGCGGTTTGGAGTTTTTTTGGGCGGTTTGGACCAAACCGACCGCCAAATATATCTATATCTATCTATATATATATATATTTATTTTTTCATATACATTTTTATATCATCTATTGTTTAGCCCAAATATCCAATTTATCTTTAGACTTAAATATATACAAAAAGACCCAAAGATAATTTTAAATCGCTGTGAATTTTATTTGAACATTGCATTTTATTTTATTTTTAGTGTTTTTTCTTGGGATATTTTGTTAACTTTTGTAGAATTTGTTAACATTGTTGTGGACTTTCTTTATTCAAATGAACTCAAACTAATGAACCTTTAAAATTCAAAATTTTATATGTTTTTTATGTTTAAACTTTAAAGCCCACTAAAAGGCCCAAACCGCCTAAACCGGTCGACTAAACCGCCTAAACCGCGGTCCGACTTGACCGGTCTGGACACTTGATGTCAAACCGCTCGGTTTGAAAAATTAATAAACCACCACTAGCGGTTTGGTTTGTGGTTTGAGGGGTTAAACCGCCCAAACCGGACCGCGAACACCCCTAACTGCAACCCACAACTTTTGCAACAATCTGTACACCTCATAAATTGACAATCCTTTGTAACACCCGTGATTTTCAGGATTCTATTTATGATTAATCACATTATCGAATGGTATTAAAGATAGAAATTATGAGTATTTATATAACTATCATATTTAGATTGATTAGAGAATGTTTCGGGCATGAAAAACGAAGAAATCGCGTGATTAGAAATCAATGAGATTTTCATGCAGGTTTACTTGCATGAAACAGGCATTAGGGCGACTAGGGTTTCGAGCAATGAACAGTGTTGCTAGGGTTTTGACCAGAGTGCATGAGAGGTGTTATCGGTTGTTCAAGCATCTTGGTGGTGGTCGAACTAGGGTTCTGCGGGCATTTTAGCATCAATAGAGTTCTGAGGTTGACTGGGTAGTGGGGTACGGCGTGATTAGGGTTTGCAAGAAGTCAGCGATGGCGGTCTTGCAGCAGCGGCATGTTTGTTTTTCACGTCGGCGACGACTGTTTTCTACTCCTATATATGGTCTTACACGATCTTGTGGGTATGTTCCCGTGGACTTTGTTTTTTGTAGGTTTTGCTCGACATAGGACTTCAACGTCCCAGTTATACAGGTGAGCTTTGTTTCCCTACTAGGGTCTTAATCTAGAGGGACAACTCTATGGCTTCACCCTCTAGTGTGAGGCTCATGACGGGAGGAGGGAGTGGGACGGTGGTTAATCTGATGATTGAAATCGAGGATGAGGTCGTAAGTGAGAAGAGGGAATTGACAGGTTTACATTGGGCTAGGGCTGACATGGCAGCTCCCATGCATGCGGGAAAAGCTATGGCAAATCAAACTTCGCAATAGATGGGGGGGACCTCGATGTTTGAGAGGCTTTCCTCATCGGAGAACAAGGAGAAAGGTGAGTTGAAATTTAGGGAGTCAAAATCTTGAAGAAACCATTGGACTATGCTTCGGTAGCGGAAGGTGCGGTAAAAAGCAACCTGGAATTCTTTCCCCGCTCAGATAAGAAGGATTCGTATGCCACGATCCCCATTGAACTAGCGAAAGAGCTAAGCAAATAATTCCACACGACTCTTTGTGGTTATTTTCTGGGACCTAGAATCCCTTTCCCGATTGTTGAAAGATTTGTTAATGGCGTGTGGGGGAAGTATGGGTTTAAAGATGCGATGATGAACGACAAAGGCTTCTTCTTTTTTCGTTTTAATGATGAAGGAGGATGTAATCAAGTGGTGGAGGATGGACCAATTATGGTGAGAGGGGTACCTTTGTTTGTTTTTCCATGGGATCCGACCAAAGGTCTTCATATACCGGAACACTCGTCATGCCCCATATGGGTGAAATTGCACCACATCCCTCTTGTTGCCTTTAATCAGGAAGGAATGAGTCGGATTGCGAGTGCTCTAGGGGTACCGAAGCAAATGGATTCCTGTACAGTTTCGTTGTGTGAAAATTTGTGGGGTAGGCCGGGGTTTGCCAAGGTTTTGGTGGAAGTGTGGGCGGTAGGAGAATTAAAGAGGGAAGTTGAGGTTGTAGTTTCAAGCATAACGGGAGGTAAGGAGGAAAAGATTAAAGTGGGTGTTGAATACCTGTGGGAGTCGTCACAATGTGTGCATTGCCAACTCTTTGGACATAAAACTTCCATATGTGTCAAGGCGGCAATTGCACAGAAAATCAACTCGAATGATAAGAGAATTGAGAAGGATGCGGAGGGTTTTACTTGAGTGGAAAAGAAGCAATGACGACCAAAACCAAAAAAAGAAACTCAAGAAAGTGATGCTTCTAGCTCGAAAGAGACAAGTATAAAGCCTCTAGAGGGCTCGACAACTCAACAATATGATACCGTGGTTGTGGAAAGTGAGGAAGGGAATGGCCAAGAAAAAGGGTTGGATTGTTCAAAATACAAAGGAAAAGGGGTTTAAGTTGACACTACTAAGAGGTTAGCGGAGGTTGACAAGGAAGCAAAACGTAAGGATGGAAATGGGGGGACCACAGCTCAAAAAGCAGATAGGCCTTCTTTGGTGCTGAATTCGGTTTTGACTTCATTCAAAGCGATCAACAAACCAGTTCATGGCACTTTTACTCAAACGTCTAATAGGTTTGATATTCTTTCGGATGACCCCGTGGAAGCCTAAAAGCAAGATGAAACTGTTCAAGTTGAGGAGGCCAGCTAGAACACGGTCGTGGAGGACACATGTATTTCCTTATCATCAAATAATGATTAATATTGCTTGTTGGAATATTCGGGGCCTTAATGCCTCTATAAAACAAAGTGAAGTTAAAAATCTTATTCACTGTAAGAATGTTGGTTTTTGTGATATCCTAGAGTCTCATGTAAAAGGGGACTCATTGGAAGATGTTTGTGGAAGGGGTTTTGGGAGATGGGAGTGGATGTCAAACCTAGCCTTTTCAGAGGGGGGGAACTCGAATTGTTATTGCTTGGGATGCTCGTATGATGGATGTAATGGTTTTAGAGACACATAATATTTGCATTGTGAGGTTTGGCCTCATGGGGATGATTCTCCATTTTCTGTCGATAACTTATGGTGCGAATAACAATATTGCTAGAATGTTGCTTTGGTCGGGGCTGCGAAAATTCAAGGTTTTAATGGGCATGAAACCGTGGGCAATTTTGGGATACTTTAATGCCATGTTATTTCCGCATGATAGGCTAGGTGGATCATCAAGAAGGAACGTGGATATGATGGAGTTCAATGCTTGTGTTGATGATATCGAAGTATTTGACATAAGGTACACGAGTGTCCAATATACTTGGTGTCAAAAGCCGTCTGAAAAGAGTGGGATAAGAAGGAAACTTGACAGCGTTTTGGACAACACGTAATTTACTTCTCGATTATATGATTCTAGTGTACAATTCATGCCGAGGGGTATCTCAGATCATTCGGCATATATTCTTAGCTTCAAAGACGACGTGAGAAAAAAGGTTTTGGGCTTCAAGTTTGATAATTTTGTGGTTTCTCATTCTTTATTTTTTGCAGACTATCAAGGATGGTTGGGAGATTGAGGTGCAAGGTTCTTTCATGTTTAAGGTTTTGGCAAAGCTCAAGTTGCTCAAACCTCATTTGCGGCGGTTGAGATCGCCGTATGGTACCTTGGCTGATAGGGTTCAACTTTTAAAAGAAGAATTGGACTCCATCCAATTGTTATGTGATGTTGATCCTTTCAATGCCTCGTTGCATGAAAGATCTTAGCCATTGGCGATTGGATTATCAACAAGCGTGTCATGATGAGGAGGTAACGGTGCGTCAAAGGGAGAAGGTAAAATGATTAAATGAGGATGATGCTAATACTAAATTCTTTCATAATGTCGTGAAAGAAAAGAGTCACTCTCATCGCATCCAATCCATTTGTGATTCTAATGGGACTTTCTTCTATGGAGATGAGGTTGCGGACGCATTTATTGCTCATTTCCAATCCATTTTGGGAGTCGAAGATATGAGTGTTGATCCAGCTATTGACGATTTTGTTTTCTCCAAAAAGCTCACGGTAGGGGAAGAAAACTTTATGGTTAGACCAATTTCTAATGATGAGATTAAGGCGACTATTTTTCAAATTGGTAATGACAAAGCGCAAGGATCGGATGGTGTTATGTCCCAAATTATCAAGTTCTAAACAATATTCAATTACAAACAAGATGTCAAACAGTTTAATCCATTAACCTGTTTCAATTCCAAATGATGAATTCGTATACAAAGACTCTGAACACTTTCGCTCTCTAGAAACAGTATGCGTACAATACCAACTTGTAACTGATACACTTGTTACTCCTAACTCTAGTCACAAGTCTATTAAACAAAAAATACACGCGCTTACAAAAACATAAATGAAAATACAAGACTTTGACTTTTGACTTAATTACAAAGAACTTTGACTTTGCTTTGAGAATTGACTTTGAGCTTTGACTTGCTTGACTTTGACCTTCAGTCTTTATGATCTTGTATTCAACATATTTATGCTCTAACAATCTCCCCCTTTGGATTCAAGATCATCTCTAAAAGATTTTGCAATTTAATCTCCCTCTTTAAGCTCAATTTGTGCAATCTCACCCTTTCTGTACAAAACAAACTATCTCCCCTTTTGATTGATCTTTAACAACTTTATCTCCTCTTGTAGAATTCTTATCAACTCAGATCATCTTCAGAAAATAAACATAAACATTGAAGTTCAATCCCCCCTTTATCTTCAAAAACAATTATGTATTCTTTCTACAGTTTGTCTTCAAAAATAGTAACAATCTCCCCAAGGTTGTAAAACCTCTTTCAGACATCGGAAATAAATTATCTTCAGGTTCAGCTCAGTTTGCTTTAGCAAATTGTCTTTAAAGAAAATTTCAGTAAAATCAACTCGTCTTCAGAATTCTTTGAATTCTCTCTTTCAGCTTTCAACAATATTTCTCCAAATCCAAAACTGTTTCAAACTTTTCTTCAGTCAATATTTCTTGCCAATGACTTCTCCCATATTCATTTCTGACATAAACATTTCTTGAACGCTTCTCAAACATTTCTTGATTTTTCTCCCCTTTTTGATGATTAGAGCATTGAAATCATCAAAACTTTCACAAGAAATGGCATATACAAATCTGATCTGACCACTGATCTTTACCAAGAGCCTCTGATTATCCATCGATCCAAAAGATATTCATCCGAATCTTTGCAAATTCAGACAAATAATGAGTGTAACACCTGAATCAACAAATGAATCAGTTAAAATGCCTGTTAGTAACATGAAGTCACTGTGTGTAACGAATACACATTGGAAAGGAGCTTTTTGATGTTCACTCCCCCAGGTCTTTCATTCAATCATCGAATAACACAAGATTATTCTATGAATGTTTTGACAGAAAAACGATTTTCCTCTGTGTACGTGCTTGTGTTTGAAAGAATTAAGCACAGATGATTGATTTTGTTAGGCTCAAAATTGTGTAAACCATTGAGACAACAACAGTTAAAAACAGACTCAATTATGCATGATCGAAGTACGAAGGTGGGGCAGACTTCCTTCTGTTTCAATATCCAGATTTTCCAAATGAAAACTAGATAACATATGTGTTGCGCCCCCAGAAAAAATTGAAACATCTTCTTTTTGAGAAAAAAATGAGTAGCTAGTGGGGTTTTTATCAAGTGTTGGCATGGGCTAGTTGCCTGTTTCAATGATGTTCACGAAGAATTGTGAAACACCAACAATGTGGTTGCCCAACTCAGAAATAGTTGGTGCAAAGTTTGATATTCTTTTACTCTGTTCTCACACCCTCTTTCTTTTAAACATTAAGATCGCATCTAACCAAACTCTCTTTTTCATTTTACCTCAGCACTCAACCCACACTCAATTATTTTGACTCCTCACTCTTCGATCACTCAAGGATTAACTTCTTGGGTAGGAAACACTGTTAACGTGAATCCATAGAAGTTCAGTTAAACTCACACAATAAACCCATGTTGTTTTCCTAAAAGAACAATGTTGCTCAAAATGGTTTAACATTGCAGTTAAAGCACATATATACAAGTCAGATAAATGTATGCTCTTGAATGTAAACATGAAGATTTGAGCATTTTAAACATTGAAGATAATTCAAAACAAGTATATTGAATGAATGAAATTAATACAAGAAACTGGTTTGAAAATCTGACATTGTATGAAAAAGATCAAAATCTGAATGATTTATCAATTAAAGCTTAGGTCAACAAAAAAATGGATATTGTCTATACGAATCAAAATATAGACACTCTTGAAAGAAACGTTTTGAAGTGAAATCAACGCTCAAAATTTGAATATCAAGCGGGGTGTATCAACCATCGAAAAAATTTGTTCAATTTGAGACATGGTGATAACATATTCAACAAAAAGTTAAACCGGTATGTGTGAATACTTGAAAGTATATGGAAAAGATAAAACACAAGTATTTATCTTTGGAAACACACAGTTTATTAATCATTAAAGCACATATAGCACGAAAACATTTAAAATCGCACTTCTATATTCATGAAATCTGTTTTAGAACAGAAGTGGTTTGAACATTTAAGAACGTGTTTTCACATCTGAAAGTTGTCCGTCTTTCAGAAACGTATGAGATTAAGATTAGAAATAAACCTTTTTCGCTCAGTCTTAAATCTCATCAAGTCAGCTCAAAATCATATATGATATGATCGTGTAAGCTCTCTCTCAATTCTGCAAAAATCAAAAATCGTCAAAGTACAAAGCTTTATTCACAACATTAGAAAATGACATAAAGCAATAAAACTTTGAATGTACGAGTTTTTATCAGATGTAATCAAAAATCATATACCATACTCCATCTCTCTTACTCCCCTTGAAAATATGCATCAGAAAATTTATCAGTTAATAATTATGCAGAAACTTATAAACTCCCCCTCAAATTTATGTAGATCAACTTAATTTCTTCTCTCACTCCCCCTGAGATCATGAAAAAACTTAAGTGCATATATCTTTCAGAATAAAAATAAAGAAATGAAGAAAAATAACAATAACAAAAACTTTAGTAGGTAATCACAGATTAAGTCTTGAGATTTAACATACCAAGTTTTGAAACAAGAAAATTAAATCTCTTTTCATCCAGAGGCTTGGTGAATAAATCAGCAAGTTGGTAATCTGTGTTTACAAAATAAAGTTTGATTGTACCTTTTTCGACATTATCTTTGATAAAGTGATATCTGACGTCGATGCGTTTGGTCTTAGTATGTTGAACAGGATTCGCAGATATGGCAATCGGGCTCTTCGAATCACAGTATATCGGAATCTTGTTGTATGTGAATCCATAATCTCAGAGTTGTTTTCTCATCCACAACACTTGAGAACAATAGCTCGCCGCAGCGACATACTCTGCCTCAGCTGTTGATGTGGAAACACAAAGTTGTTTCTTTGAAGCCCAACTCACGAGTTTATCTCCCAGAAATTGTATGTGACCCGATGTACTTTTCCTGTCAAGCATACAACCTGCATGGTCTGCATCTGAATATATGTTGTCAGTTCAAAACATGTATCGTTAGGATACCACAGACCAAGATCTGCAGTGCCCTTTCAGATATCTAAAAATTCTTTTTACCGCAGACAAATGGGATTCTTTTGGATTAGCCTGATATCGAGTACATAGACATATAGAAAACATTATATCTGGCCTACTAGATGTTAAATACATTAAAGAACCAATCATCCCTCTGTAGGTTCTAACATCGACAGCTTTTCCCGAAGGATCAGTGCCAATCTTGGTTCCTGGTGCCATCGGGGTTCCAATAGGTGTACAATTTTCCATTTTAAATTTTCTAAGAATATAAAAAATATACTTTGATTGATTAATAAAGATCCCTGTTGAAAATTGTTTGACTTATAATCCGAGAAAGAAATTCATCTCTCCCATCATACTCATATGAAATCTTGACACCATGAGGTTAGAAAAATTCTTACAGTATTTTGGATTTGTTGAGCCAAATATGATGTCATCCACATAAATCTGAATTAAAATGATATCGGCTTTTTCCTTTTTGATAAACAAAGTAGTATCAATCTTACCTTTGGAGAATCCAGACTTGACTAGGAATTTAGATAAGACTTCATACTAGGCTCGAAGGGCTTGCTTCAGTCCGTAAAGAGCTTTGTCCAGAATATACACGTGATTCGGTTTCTCTGGATTGGCAAAGCCTTCAGGCTGAGATACGTAGACTTCCTCTTTTAAGATGCCATTGAGAAAGGCAGTCTTCACGTCCATTTGATAGACGGTGAAGTTCTTGTGGGTGGCATATGCAAGAAACATGCGAATAGCCTCAATGCACGCCACTGAAGCATATGTATCGTTATAGTCAATACCTTCCTCTTGCCTATATCCCTTAGCCACTAGTCTTGCTTTATTTCTGATCACGATACCATGTTCGTCTTTCTTGTTTTTGAATACCCATTTCGTGTTAACAATGGTTTTACCTTCTGGCTTAGGCACTAGTCTCCAGACTTTTAATGATTCGAATTGATTCAGCTCTTCTTGCATTGCAGTTACCCAATCTGAGTCATCTAGAGCTTCAGATACGCGTGTTGGCTCTACCTTGCTCAGGAATTAGTCATGCATACACATATTTAATGTAGCAGACCTAGTTTGCACCGGTTTATATGGATCTGCAATGATTTGGCTTATCGGGTGCTCTTTGGTCCACTTATGTTCATGAGGGAGTGGATTTAATGTAGATTGATCATAATTTTCATCTAAGTATCCACTTTCAGTTTCTTCTTGTTCAGAGAGGGGTTCAGTTGAAGGATTATGTGCAGAAGTTTCAGTTACTACAACATTAACTGGCTGTTGATTAGTCGTTTCAGTGCAACCAACTGAGTCAACAACTTCTATTTCGACATTGTCATCAACAGCTTCAACTGAAGGAGTAGTTGCTTGAACCAGAGTTTCTTGCTGAATCGGGGGAACAAATTCAGTAGATACATCTGAAGTGATTGGATGATGACCACTTGACTCTTCAGGTCTGTCAATCACAACAAATTTAGGCAATTTAGATCCAAGAAACTCATCATAAAAGAATTCAAACAATAAATCTAATTCTGATAAATGAGATGTAGAAGTAGATGGTTTATCAGAATTAGTCACATTAACCGCAGGTTCTGGACTGATTTGTCCAGAAGCTAGTACTCCAGTAAGTATGGGTTCTGAACTGTTTTGTTCAGAAGCCAACTCCTCGTCGAATGTAACATTTACGCTCTTTACTACCGTCTTTGACTTCTTCAAATAGACCCTGTAGGCAGCAGATGTTTTAGAGTATCCAATGAAAATGCCTTCGCCAGCCTTTGGATTTAACTTGTTCAAGTTCTCTTTGTCGTTCAGTACGAAGCACCTGCATCTAAAAATATGAAAATGTTTAATGCTACGTGTACGATTATTTATCAAAGCGTAAGGCGTTTTACCAAACCGGCGGTGTATTATGGAGCGATTCTGCGTATAGCAGACAATCGATACAACTTTGGCCCATAGAAACAGAGGTAGATCTGATTGACTCAACATAGTTCGAGCGGCCTCGACTAGCGTTCTGTTACGTCTCTCTACTACTCTGTTCTGTTCTGGCAGCAGAAAACTGATGTGTTATGCCGATCGATTCAAGATAATCTTCAACAATTTTGTTCTTGAATTTTGTGCCATTGTCAGTTCGTAGAAGCTTGACTGTCTTTTGCAAATTCACTTGGGTAGTCTTTAAGAATGTGATGATGACTTCGGGCGTCTCATCCTTTGATCTCAGAAATTTGACCCAAGTGTACCGCGAGTAATCGTCCACAATCACTAATACATACTTTTTGGTTTATACTTTGGGTACGCATTGGACCGTAGAGATCCATATGCAACAGTTCAAGTGGAGAACTTGTAATAGGCTCAGGATTTGGATTATGAGCAACTCTCTTCATCTTGCCCTTCTCACATGCTGCGCACAGATGTTATTTCTCGTACTTTAGCTTAGGAAGTCCTTTGACTAATTTTCCCATGACCAATTTATTGATGTAACGAAAATTCAGGTGAGAAAGCCTTCGGTGCCATAACCAACTTTATTGCAGCGAGGCTTTTGACAGTAGACACACCTCATTGTTAGTCTTGACTTTTGACAGATTAATCGTGTAGAGGTTAGACTTTCTAGTGCCGACCAAGAGTTCCTTACCATCTTCAGTACGCACACAACATCTCTTGGCCATGAAATTGACCTCTAAATCTTTGTCACAGAACTGGCCAATGCTAAACAGGTTATGTCCTAATCCTTCCATGTATCTCACCTTCGTAATCGTTTTGTTGTCTTGAATCACGTCACCATATCCCAGAATTGGTGAAAACTGGAGGACAGAGATCAAAGATTTCTATCACAGAGCTAGAAAATTGATTTGCTGAAGGTTTTGAGGGAACTTTCAGCTTTGCTTTCTTGGTAGCCTTTTGAGGATGGAGAATGGATTTTCCTTTATCTGAAGGCTTAGAGCCTTTAGATATTTCCTTATGTATGGGATTAGAAGAAGATGAAGAAGAGCACTGAGCATAAGAAGTGTCAGGGATAGAAGAGACAAACGTTCCAAACTTAAGCATGGAACCGTCTTCTTTAGGCTCATCATGTGTTTTTGAAAAACCAAGACCAGTTCTATCACTGGAAGGGATCTGAGCACTTATAATCTCAGTGATCTTTGTTGAGGATTTACACCATCCTTCAACAGTAGCCTTCTCTGCTTTTAGAGCAGCGATAACTTGTTCGCGTTCTATGCTGATGATTTCATTAACAATAACTTGATCTTTCAAACTTTCCTCTAAAAGAGTCAGTTCTTTGATCTTTTCATGACATTTCTCTAGTTGTTCAATTAAATCAATGTTTTTGTTCTCAGCTAGAGTTTTGCCGTTTAAAGCATTGTATAGATCAATCGTCAGCACATCAACATCACGACTTCTCTTTGCTTCAGATAGAGAGGGATTAGTAGAGATAGATACCTGAGATGATATATAGCTCATGGAAGTTTCTGGAGATTCTTCCACTTCTTCTTTAATCTCAACCATGAGATAGAGATTAGCGACTTCTTCTTCATCAGAACTTGATTCTTCTGATTCAGCCCAGTCATGATCTTCAGCGATGAGACCTTTACCTTTTCGCTTATAGTTTTTCAACTTTTGACATTTTTCTTTCAGTTTAAGGTATTTGTCATCGCTGGATCTTATTGAGGTAGAAGGTTTGAAGACTTTCTTTGACATGCACTCACTTGCAAAGTGTCCAATCTTTTCCCAGTTAAAGCAAGTAGCAGTAGTCTTATCAACAGGGGTTGATTTTGGCTTGTCAGTGAGAGAGAGAGAGAGAGAGAGAGGCTTATTTCTTCTGAAATTGCTCTTTCTTGCAAATCTCTTAAAAGAGTTTGTCAAGACTGCTAAGGACTCATCAAACTCTGAAAGATCAGTGTCTGATAGTTCCTCAGATTCAATATCTAACTTAGTGATAGTGAGAGTAGATCGCTAAGATGGAATTATCTTTGAAGAGACTAAAGCAACAGGAGTGCTTTTGGAGTCTTTAGAATCTTTTACAAGATTCTTCTTCAGGAGATTTGATTGCTCATAGTTGAGCAATATTCCATACAAGGTGCTAAGAGAGAGAGAATTTAAGTCTTTTGTCAGCTTGAGACATATTAAATAACTGTCCCAGCTTTCAGGTAGACATTCTAAGAATTTAGTCAAGACCTCAGAATTAGAATAGGTCCCGCTAACACTTCTTAGATCGATGATTAAACAGTTAAACCTCTGCTGAACATCGGAGACAGATTCGTTCTTACCAGAGATCAAACTTTCATACTGACGTACCAAATTAATCTTTCGAGTTTCTTGGACTTCAGTGGTGCCTTCATATTGAACACATATAGTGTCCCACATTTCCTTGGAAGTTTTAAGATGCATGATGGAATGGAAAGCTTCATCAGGCAGAGCCATAGAGATAATAGTTTTTGCCTTTGCATCTAAACCAACTTTCTTTTTGTCTTCATCACTCCACTGTCTTATTTCTTTAAGGGCATAACGCTCAGGGACAGCAGGAGTGGTGGCAGTAGCGGGAACGACAACTATGATAGTGAAGGGTTCATAGGGTCCATTAGCTACATAATCAGGTATAGTAGGATCTACACCTTCTAGAAATAGCATCATTCGATTCTTCCAGAGAGCAAAGTTATCTCTGCTAAATGGAGGAGGTTTAGAGAGTGAACCATTATCATAGTAGTTTGTGTTCGTGTTAAGTGCCATTTAGAATAGCAAGGAAGAGAATATAGCAAGATCTTGTTTACTAAATTAAACAGTCTGCTCTGATACCACTTGTTGGTCCCAAAGGTGCTTAACAAGTTTGTAGAAGGGGGGGGGGGATGAATACAAACACATAATTTAAAGTTTAATAAATTGTTTATTGATAAATCAAATACAATTTACAAGTCTGTTGCGGAATAAGATTAAGTAAAACTCGATTAAACAAACTTAAGGAAACACTAAGATGGTTGCACAAGAATATAGAGAAAGGGGGATTAGAGAGTGTTAGAGCACAAGATTTATTGGATTCAAGATCATAAAGATTGAAGATGAAAGTTCAAGAGGTCAAAGGCTGAAAGTCAACTCTCAGTGAAAGTCAAAGTCATTTTGTAATAAAAGTCAAAGTCAACATATTGTATTTGTTTGTTTCTTTGTAATTGTTGTGGGTATAAATACCTTTGAAGTCTTTGTAAGTTGTAAGTAAGATTGTAAGTGTGTGAATTGAGATTGTGATTGAGAGAGCTTATGAGAGAATAGGTCATTGTAAACATTTCTAGAGTGAGAAAGTAGAGAGAGAAAGAGAGAGTTTGTAATAGTTATGATTAAATCAATGACATATGGATTCGAATTCTCATCTTGATTGTGTTTGTAGCAATTAGAACTTGAATCTAGGACTCACAATTGGTATCAGAGCAGATAGAAATTTAGAATTCGAATTTCTTGATTCAGTGTTGTTTTGAAGCTGAAATTGGTTGTATTAGATTAGATTTGTTGTTTAGATTGTTTTTGATTTGATTTGTTCTTCTTAATTCACAATAGATTGTCCGAATTTTGGATTTTTCTTAAATTCATATTCGAAGTCTGTATTCACTGTTATAGGATCAAAATCCATCGATTTGTGTTTGTTTTTGTAACTCTTGTATTGTAACCTGTTAGAATATTGAAATCGAGCATCCCTACAAAGTTTCAAGTCAATTGGACAAGGATTGGATCGAAATCTATGATAAAAGTTGGAATTTTTGGTCGATATTCTGAAGAACGCACAAGATCCATCAAACGCGCAAGTTCATCGCAAGCTGAAGAAATTGGTTTTTGGATCAAACGCGCAAGGCGTTATCTGCGAGTTCTAGAAACGCGCAGATCGAAGCCTGCGAGTTTGAAGATTGGGAAAAAATTTCTATGTATTGAAATGCGCAAGTAGGCATTTGCGAGTTCAGGAAACGCGCACGCCTCTATCTGCGAGTTCCAGCGGAACAGTATTCTACGAGTTTATTCGATCTGCGAGTTCTCAAAACACGCAACCCTTTGTTTGCGAGTTTCCCAAATGCGCATGTCTCAGCCTGTGTGTTTCTCAGTGAATAGTGATCTGCGAGTTTAGGCGTCTGCGAGTTTCAAGTCTTCTTTAGTGATCTGCGAGTTTCCATACTTAGAATATTTTCTGAGAAATTTTCAAAACTATAATAGCGGGACCCCCGTGCTAAGTCTGCAGAGGGGGACAAAGTTCTGATTGTGATCTACGGTTTCTGAATTTCTAACGATCAAATTCAAGTTCTTTTTGTAACAGATAATTCAAGATGGGATATTTTTCTGTTGATGATGAACAAAAGATTCACAAGATCGAATTAGAGAATAAAAATCTTGGTTCTTCAGTTGACTACTATTCTAAGCGGTCAAAAAGATATTCTGATGAAAGGAAGATACTGAGAGAAGAAGTCAGTGCATTAAAGACCATTAATGAAGATCTTCTAAAACAGACTTCTGGGCTTAGTGAAGATAAGGTAATGAGTTTGGAAACTGAGAACACTGAGCTGAAAAATAAAATCTTTGACTTGGAATATCAGATGATCCAAATCCAGCAAGCATCTGTTGAAAGTTATGAGGAGAAGATTAAGAGTCTGGAAGATGCTAATGCTGAGCTTCAAAAGAAAATATTTGATTTGAAACAAAAGATAGTCAAAGACAAAGATCATTTTGAGATTGAAAAGAAAGCATTGGCAAAGAAGTTCTCAGAACTTTCAAATAAGAGTTGTGAAGAAAAGAAGATGGTTGAGCTTAAATGCATCAAGCTTTCTCAACAAGTGTCTGACTTTGAGAAAGTCATCATTTTGGAAAGAGAAAATTTTGCCAAGGAAAAGAAGGCCATTGAACAGAAGAACGTTGGATTTTTCAAAGAAATATCTGATGGAAGAAAGAATGCTGAGAATGGATTTGAAGAAGAAAGAAGCATGTTTGAAGCAGAGATAAAGAAGCTTACTGACAAGCTATCTGAACTATCTGAGAGTGTACTAAAAGAGCAGAAAACGAAGTCTGAATTCGAGATGAAGATTGAACTGCTTGTTAAAGAAATAGACAGTTATTCGTCAAAGGTTAAAGAGCTTGAAAAGATTGTTTCCAAGGTGGTGGTGACTGAGCAAACGACTCCAGAGTCAAAAATCCACACACCTAGAAATAGTTCAGTTGGTTCTAACAAGCCAGCCTCAAGCTCACATTTGAAAACTGTTTCTTCAAGAAGGTCAGTTAAATCATTTGATCAGATTCGTACAACTAACATTTTCTATGATCGGAAAATAGATGGTTCAGGTACACACAGGAGAAGAAGGAGATATAATGAAGAGAAGCTGGTATGGAAAGTAAAACCAGTAGATGAAGAAAAACATGATGAGCAGAAGGAAGATAAGAAAGGAAAGAAGACATGTGTATATGAGACTAAAGCCAAGAAGAACAATATGCGAAAAGGTAAACCTGATCATGTCTACTCGAGAGATCAGTTAATCAGGTTGTCAAGTAAGAAATTTTATTGTTCTTATTGTCATACACATGATCTTGTTCACAAAACAAGTGATCATTTCTGGTATGGTTCTTATTCAGTTACTCCCATAAGAACTGCAACTAACAAACATGGACCCAAATACCAGTGGGTACCAAAACCAAAGACTGATTATGTGTTGCAGGCACCTACTGTCAAGGGGGAGTAAGAGAACCAAGGCTTCTAAGTAAATCAGCTTAGGACCCGTACTTCAACGAAGTTTGACTTCTAAACATAACAATTTAGGACTCGTACTTCAACGTTGAAAAAGAGAAGATACTCCCGAGCTGATAAAAGATTGTACTCCAATACTCCAATGAGGAAATCAACCTTCAAGGGGGAGTACATTTTTTTTTGAAATTTATGCATTGGATAGATATGACGAACTATAATTCAAAAGAGAATTGTAGATCTCTATCATGTATTTTTTCACTGACATATTTTAGATGCATAATTTCAGGGGGAGTAAAAGATTATGATTTTTGATTATTTCATATCAGAACTCGTACTTTAATCGTTTGACTGCTTTATGTCTTTTACATTTGAATAAACTTTGTGAATAAAGTTGCTTTGACATGACTTTGAGACTTGTGCAGAATGAGAGGAAGCTATCAAGATCATATCTTTATGACTTCAGCTGACTTCATGAGATTTAAGACGAAGCGAAAAGGTTAAAATTCTTATCTTAATCTCATATATGGTTGAAAGAAGGACAACTTTCAATCATAGAAAACATGTTTTTGAATGTTCAAACCACTTCCCGATTCTTAAACAGTTTTTCATGAATTGGAAGTGTGATTTTTAAATATTTTTCATTTTTATTTTCTGGTTACATGTGTTACAAACCGTGTGTTTCCAAAGATAAATACTTGTGTATTGTCTTTTCTATATACTTTCAAGTATTCACACACACCGGTTTGACTTTCTGATTAAATTGTTCTTACCATGTCTCATATTGCAACATATTTTTCGATGGTAAGACACCCCACTTGTACTTCAAAGTATTTTGAGCATAATTTCATTTCAACGCGTTCATTTCAAGAATGTCTATATTTTGTTTCGTATGGACAATATTCATTCATTTTTTACCATAAGCCTTAATTGCTATATCATTCATTTCTGATCATTTTTCATACAATGTCAGATTTTCAAACAAGTCTCTTGCATTTATATCTATTCATTCAATTTACTTGTTTGAAAATACTTCAATGTTTTAAAATGCTCATATCTTCATGATTATTTTCTGAGCATACAAGACATCTGACTTGTATTTTGAGTTTTAACTGATAAAGTTAAACCATTTTGAGCAACATTATGCTTTATAGGACAATATGGGTTCTTTGTGCTAGGACTTAAATGAACTTCTATGGATTCACGTTAACCAGTGTCTCCTACCCAAGAAGTTATCCCATAGTGATTGAGTGTGAGGAGTCTAAAAAAAATGAGTGTGGGATGTTTGATGAGGTAAAATGGAAAAGAGAGTTTGGTTAGATGTGAGTTTAATGATTAAAAGAAAGAGGGTGTGAGATCAGAGTAAAAGAATATCAAACTCTGCACCAACTACTTTCTGAGCCGGGCAACCACATTAATAATGTTTCACAATTCTTGGTGATCATTATTGAAACAGGCAACTAGCCCATGCCAACTCTTGCTTAAAACCCCACCAGCCACTCATTTTCTTCTTAAAAAGAAAATGTTTCTTATTTTCTGGGGACGCAACATATAATCTATCTGATTTTCATTTGGAAAATCTGGATATTGAAAAAGAAGGAAGTCTGCCCCACCTTCGCACTTCAATCATGCACATTGAGTCTGTGATTATCTACTGTTGTCTCAGTGGTTTACACAATGTTGAGCCTTATTTAAAGCAATCGTCGTACTTAATTCTTTCTACACTTGCACGAACACACAAGGAATTTGTTTTCTTGTCATAACATTCATAGAAATTGCCTTTGTGGTGTTTTCGATGATTGAATGGAAGTCCTGGGGGAGTGAACATCAAAAAGCTTCTTTCTTATGTGTATCCGTTACACACAGTAACTTCGTGTTACTGACAGACATGTTAAATGATTCATTTGTTGATTCAGGTGTTACATTCTAATTTGTCTAGGTTTGAAAAGATCTGGATGAATACATTGTTCGAATTGGCAACGAATCAGAGACTCAGTTTGAAAGATCAGTGGTCAGAAAGATTTCAAAGACATTTCTTGGTGAAAGTTTTGATGATATTGATGCTCTAATCATCAAAAAGGGGGAGAAGAATACAAGAAATGTTTGAGTCATATATGTTAAAGTTGAGAGGAAATGTTCAAGAATTGATTGTTAAAGGAAGATTATTGTTCAAAGATGAAAAGAGTTCAAAAATTTCAGTTTGTTGAAGATAATTTGCTGAAGCAATCAGATTGGTGTCTGAAAGAGGTTTGGTTACAACGTTTGGGAGAGAATGCTACTCTGTTTAAGGATCAGACGTTTAGAAGATTGCTGAATGTTTTTGAAGACAAAGCTTATTAAAGAGGAATTTCATAGTGTTAAGGGGGAGAATGTTGATTCTTTGAGATTGTAAATCATATTTGTATAAAAGGGGAGATTACAAGAAAAGATAAAGATTGTTCAAAGGAGGAGTTATTTCAATCGAGCTTAAAGAGAGAAGATCGCATTGCTAAATCTTTTAGTAATGATCTTGATCCAAAGGGGGAGATTGTTAGAGCACAAGATTTATTGGATTCAAGATCATAAAGATTGAAGATGAAAGTTCAAGAGGTCAAAGGCTGAAAGTCAACTCTCAGTGAAAGTCAAAGTCATTTTGCAATAAAAGTCAAAGTCAACATATTGTATTTATTTGTTTCTTTGTAATTGTTGTGGGTATAAATACCTTTGAAGTCTTTGTAAGTTGTAAGTAAGATTGTAAGTGTGTGAATTGAGATTGTGATTGAGAGAGCTTATGAGAGAAGAGGTCATTGTAAACATTTCTAGAGTGAGAAAGTAGAGAGAGAAAGAGAGAGTTTGTAATAGTTGTGATTAAATCAATGACATATGGATTCGAATTCTCATCTTGATTGTGTTTGTAGCAATTAGAACTTGAATCTAGGACTCACAGAGAGTATAGAAAACAAGGGTTTCTATATTTTAGAAAGATGAAGGCTAGGAGCGCATGCATTCTCCAGATGGAGAGGTAATCTTTCTATTTATACCCTATGCATTAAATGCATGGCAGGGCACTTTACACGTGTCCTTCATTGATTGGCAGAGAGGGTCTGACTTTGGGAGACATGCTTTCGGTCGTATCATGAACAGTGTAGTTGACAGAGTTGTTGTACGAATTGTAGCACAGGTATGTCCGTTCTGACACATCGTACTGGGTGTGCAAGGGAAAGACAAAAGAGACTTGAGACATAAGCTAAGTGATCATCGATCGCTGAATATCTCTTCCTTCAGAGATACAAAGGAGTTCATGTTAGTACATTGAAAGTTTGGAAAGTAAATGTATTATAAATTGTAATTGTATAGAGCTTAATGTGTAAGGGCTTGTGCTTACATGTTGTAGAAAAGGTGGTAGGTAGGATTAGTGTCTCTATAAATAGATGGTTAAGGCCTTGTAATCATTTGATAATTGCAATTTACAAAATGTAGCCTTTTAAGAATTCTCTCTCTCATTAGTGTAGTTTTCCATTTGTAATAAATGTTCAATAAATCCTAATCCTATCTCATTCTACTTAATTCAATTGTCAAACATAGATTGAGATTGTAGAATTGCTTGATTTAGATCTGGGAATTACATTTTCAGTTCACCTATTGCTGAAGCTTTTCCTCAGGTTTCTTTGCGTGTGTAGATTTGTCTTACTTCACTGATATCCGCATCAGGTCACTAGTAGACTTGTCTTTGTTCAGTAGCTTTGTCTTCGATTCAACTATGAACATCTATTGACGCGAAACTTGTCTTCAAGGATTACGTCTAACTGTTTACATCAGAAATTATCAGCGATACTGAACATACTCAGTATTGAATCACTGATAGTGAAACACTAATACATATGAATGTTTACAAGAAGTATTATCAGTGATAACTGAACAGACTCAGTCTGATCGCTGATGATGAAACACTATTACATAATGTTTAAACGTAATTTTCACTAAGTATAGAAAAGGGTCTTTATCAAATCACTGAGAGAGTTTGGATCAACAACTAGTAATCTCCCTCTTTGGATAAACTTGCATTAATTTTTCAAATGAATTTCATCTTGAAAGCACGTTCTCCCCCTTTCAAGAACATTCTCCCCATTTGGGATAAAAACTGATCTTCTCAAGTAAACAACAATCTCACCTATTGAGATGAAATATTTATAATCTCCACTTTTGAACTGATACTGATAGTCACAACTATTTTGAACATTGATCTCCCCTTTCTTGTGATCTTTAATATTCTCCCCCGAAGACTTTGATAAACAACATCATCTCTAGCATGAAAATTATCTTCGGTTGTAGCTCACTTTTCTCTTTCCAAAATAATCTTCAAAGAAAATTTCTTGAACTTTCTTCACTTCTTGAAATTTCTCCTCATATCTCTGAAAATGAACTTTCATAAACTTTCATTTCTTGAAATTAGTTCTCCCATAGATCATTTCTTGACTATCTCTCTTAATTTATTTCCCATTTCTTGATCTTCTCCTCCTTTTTGATGATGTAGAGCATAGAAATCATCAAAACTTCTTCAAGAAATGTCATCATTTTCTGACCATTGATCTTTACCACTGAGCCTCTGAACATCCATCAATTCATAATATATTCATCTGAAACTTTACAAATTCAGACAAATAAGAATGTAACACCTGAATCAACAAATGAATTAGTTAAAATGTCTGTCAGTAACACAAAGTCACTGTGTGTAACAAATACACATTGGAAAGGAGCTTTTTGATGTTCACTCCCCCAAGTCTTCCATTCAATCATCGAATAACACAAGTTTAATCTATGAACGTTATGACAGAAAAACAAATTTTCTGTGTGTACGTGCTTGTGTTTGAAAGAATTAAGCATAAATGATTGCTTTTATAGGCTCAAAATTGTGTAAACCATTGAGACAACAACAGTTAAACACATACTCGATTATGCATGATCGAAGTACGAAGGTGGGGCATACTTCCTTCTTTTTCAATATCCATATTTTCCAAATGAAACCAGATAGATTATGTGTTGCATCCCCAAAAAATATGAAACATCTTCTTTTTGAGAAAAAATGAGTTACTGGTGGGGTTTTTATCAAGAGTTGGCATGGGCTAGTTTCCTGTTTCAATGACGTTCACGAAGAATTGTGAAACAATCAGAAATGTGGCAGTTCGGCTCAGAAAAAGTTTAGTGCAGAGTTTGATATTCTTTTACTCTATTCTCACACCCTCTTTCTTTTTATCATTAAGCTCGCTTCTAACCAAACTCTCATTTCCATTTTACCTCATCACACAACCCACACTCAGTTATTTTGACTCCTCACTCTTCGATCACTCAAGGATTAACTTCTTGGGTAGGAAACACTGGTTAACGTGAATCCATAGAAGTACAGTTCAGCTCACACAATGAACCCATGTAATCCTAACAGAATATGTTGCTTAAATGGTTTAACTTTCCAGTTAAAGCACAAATAATACATGTCAGGTGTCTGTATGCTCATGAATGTAATCATGAAGATTTGAACATTTTAAACATTGAAGATATTTCAAACAAGTTTATTGAATGAAAGAAATGAATACAAGAAACTTGTTTGAAAATCTGACATTGTATAATAAGATCAAAATCTGAATGATTTATCGATTAAGGCTTAGGTCAACAAAAATTGGATATTGTCTATACGAATCAAAATATAGACATTCTTGAATGAAACGTTTTGAAATGAAATCACGCTCAAAACTTTGAATATCAAGCGGGGTGTATCACCATCAAAAAAATTGTTCAATTTGAGACATAGTGATAACATGTTCAACAAAAATTTAAACCGGTGTGTGTGAATACTTGAAAGCATATGGAAAACATAATACACAAGTATTTATCTTTGGAAACACACAGTTTACTAAAACATTAAAGCACATGAAAAATGAAAACATTTAAAATCACACTTCTTAATTCATGAAATCTGTTTAAGAAGCAGAAGTGGTTTGAACATTTAAGAACATGTTTTCATATCTGAAAGTTGTCCTTCTTTCAGACACGTATGAGATTAAGATTAGAAATAAACCTTTTGCTCAATCTTAAATCTCATCAAGTCAGCTCTAAGTCTTATATGATATGATCATGTAAGCTCTCTCTCAATTCTGCAAAAATCACAAGTCTGTCAAAGTACAAAGCTTTATTCACAACATTTATTGAAAAAATAAAATGATATAAAGCAATAAAACTTTTAAAGTACGAGTTCTGATCAGATATAATCAAAAGTCATATACTCCCTCTGAAATATTGCATCAGATTTTATCTCACACTCCCCCTGAAATCATGAACAATGTTGAGTGCAGATATATTTCAGATAATATTGTGAATGCATATTTTCAAGAAAAATTATGTACTCCCCCTTGAAGGTTGATCATCTCGTTTATGTATCGGAGTACAATCTCATTGTTGCATAGGAGTATCATCTCTTTTGATCATTGAAGTACGAGTCCTAAACTATTGTGTTTAGAAGTCAAACTCTTTATCATTGAAGAACGGGTCCTGAACTGTAGTATTCAGAAGCCTTGGTTCTCTTACTCCCCCTTGACTTGAAGTGCCTGCAACACAGATTCATCTTTTGGCTTTGATACCAATTGTTATTCCCAGATTATGTGCAAGATTAACAAGATGTACAATTTCTCAATCAAATGTCATTGATTTAAACTCCACATATTACAAGTTCTCTCCCTACTTTCTCTCACTACAATATATAAAATGATACGCTCTTCTCTAATAAGCTCTCTAAGTTCATATTGAAAATACAAGGACAAAAGATATTTATACCTCAAACACATTACAAGGAACAAACAACAAAACTAACTAAACATGCTTTGACTTTAGTTGACTTTGACTTTGCAATCATGAAGGCTTTGAATTGAGCTTTTGACTTTCCACTCTTGATGATCTTGAAGACAACAATTTGTGCTCTAACACAAGTATATAAGGGTTTTGTCTTTGTAATCATGTAACTAGAAAAATACGCACACACACATATACTTTTAGAGAGAGAGAGAGCTTAGAGAGAGAAATAGGTATATGACACTTTGTATTGAAATAGAAATCATTGTAATATTTGTTAAATCAATAAAGATGATTTCTACATGTTGTGTGATTGATTGAGTAGCTTGAATCTGAGATCATCAATTACCTTCGGGGTCACCCCAGTCATTGGCTCCCGGGTGATCCCGGTCATTGGCCTCCCAGGCGATCCCGGTTAATGGTTCTCGGGTGGAGCCGAGTTAAGAAGTCTTAGGGAACTCCCGGGTACCCCGGGGTGTGGGCGACACAACCCAGGTCCGTCGATGACGAAACTCAGGATTTCGGGCGACTAACCTATCGACTTCCCTTACCAAATAGCAATCGATTCTTACTCAATCACGAGGGTTTACTTCTAGCACAACTCTAATATAAGATTTTAAATCTAAACATTTACTAGGTTATCTATAAATAAATGATTTAATCCTCCAACAGATTCCAGATTTGGGGAATTTCAAAAAGAAAACTTTCTCTACACGACCCGGGTTTCCAACTCAAAGCAAGAATAGATAATTTACCTATTGAAGAACTTCCTTAAATTCTTTGCTTTGATTTCTTGACAAAACCCTTCCAACATTTCACCCTCAATAAAGCCTCTCCCTCCTCCTATCTTTTCTCTCTAGCCGCATACTTCCAAAATGAGAGAAATCAGGAGAGCCTAGGGTTTTACTTTCATTTAATGGCTAATCACAAAAGGCCCTCAAACTTTCTAATTTTTACACATTCTACACCATCTAACTCCCACTAGAATGAAATGAAAATAATGGTCGTTACAAAAGATTAAAAGGAAACAAGAAAAGGAGAAAAAGTCCAATCTACCCATGAGATAACGATCTTATTTAATGGTTTTTAGTATCCAAAACCGAGTAAAAATACAAACAGTAGTGGTAAATCTATACTTTTTGAACTCTAGAGACCAAAATTAATGTTTATTCAAAAATTTAGAGTAAACTACAATTTTGGTCCTTACGGATTACACCAATTTTTGAAAGTGGTCTCTAGACTTCAATAACTACAATTATCGTTATTATTGTTTACATTTTTCTTTGAAAGTAGTCCCTGGTCACATACTCCGTTAAATGTGTCCGTTAAGTAAGGGGCATTTATGTCTTTTTATCCTTTGTTTCTTATGTTACCTGTTTTATCTTTACACAAAGAACCAAAATTGTAGTTTACCTTTTATATATTTATATTTATATCTATATGGTTGGATTCCTGTAAGAATTAAAGTTATTGTGAGAAGGGTGAGAAGGGTAAGAAGGGATCTCCACCCTTTGATGCACATTAGAATGAGATGCACCGAGATGAGATGCATCGAGATGCACCAGATCAATTCATTTCTAAAGCGCAATTCATGAGTTGTCTTGAGAGTAAAAGCGATCAATGGTCCAAATTCCTTTTTACCTTCTCACCTTAACTTTTTTTCTCACACGATCTTTCGTCTATATTTGTATTTACAATTACAATTACATTTTCTTTTTAAAAGTGGTTATAACCACCTTTTAAACCATATCCATAAGATTATCTCAATTTATAGGTTTGGATGGATTCTTTGGTTCTTTTTTTAAGGTTCTCTCCTGATCTTATCTCTATATTTAGGAAAAAGATCAAGGGAGAACTTTGAAAAAAATTAAAAGATCCGGATAAGCATAAAAAAACGGCCAGAAAAATATATCAAACTGGAGGTTAAATTATAGAAAATAAAGTGATATTTTTTTGGTTTAATTTATTTCGCTCATATTTGTTATATTTTGCGGATTTCCAATTAAAAATGATGTGTGATATATATAGATATATAGGGAGAGGTTAATTTGAGAAATGTTAAATATATGAGAAATAGAAAAGTAATCCTAGCCTTTCATTCGGTCAAGATCGGCTTTGACCGGTCAAATATTACGTCTTTGACTAGTCAACAATTACGGCTTTGACTGGTCAGAAGTTGCGGCTATTCCAAAAATAGAAGGATAGTTTCGTAATTTTTACAAATACACGGGACGAGTTTATAATGAGCCTGTATGTATAGTTGATATGTGAACCAGTGTAATTCACATATGAAGTTTTTTAACTTATTCATATATGAACCTTTGTGATTCATATATGAACCAATTAACTGATTCACATATGAACTAATTAACTGTATGTTCATATGTGAATCAAATGAACTAATTAACAGATTCATATATGAACCATGTTGATTCACATATAAACTAATTAACTGATTCATATATGAACGTATAGTACATATATGAATCACAAAGGTTCATATATGAATGTATTAAAAGAGTTCAGATGTGAATTACACTAGTTCATATATGAACATATCATTCATATGTGAATCATACATATTCATATATGAACTCGGCTCGCGAATTTTACGAAACTACCCCTCTATCTTTTACAGACCACACAAGGAATTGTTCGGTGTTTCACGGTCAAAACCGCAAACGTTGACCAAATAAAGGGCTAGGATCATTTCTTTATTTCTCATATTTTTAGTATTTCTCAAATGAACCTAATCCTATATATATATATATGTATATATATATATATATATATATCTTTTTAAAAAGATTAAAACCACATTTTTAACCATATCCATTGGTCCATTTCAATCTAACGGTTTGGATGTATTCTTTCAGTTTTGTTTTGTTTATAAGGATCTCTTCTGATCTCATCCATGTATTTAAGGAAAAGATCAGAAGAGAATCTTGAAAAAAAAATATCCCGAAAAACCTACCCAAATTGTTGGATTGAGATGACCCAACGAATATAGTTAAATATGTGGTTATAACCACCTTTTAAAAATTAACTAAAAATATAAATATAAGTATAGAACGATAATCAAATGAGAACCACAAAAAGATTGAAAACCGTGAGAACTGATCTAAGCCGTTTTTGGTTTTGATCCTATGGTTTTAATTGAAAACTGTTTTACCACATGAAAAGGCTATAATTGTCATTTTGGTAACACAGATTCACCAGATGAAACAAACGGATTCACCAGATGAAACACACAAATTCACCAATGAAACAACAAATTTATCATATGAAATAAACATCACCAAATGAAACACGATTTTCGTCTATGTGTTTTTTCACCTTATAAATCGAATACAATTTTCTTTTGTATGTCATTTCACCATATGAAATCAGACACAACTTTGGGAAACAAAAATCCGAAATGTGTTACAAAGCTAACTTATCTATTTTTATAGCAAACAAAAAGAATATGAACAAATCCTAGATGAAAAATAAAATCAACTCCGAAATCAAAATAATTAAACAAAATCAAAAACATTTAAACCAAATCGTCTTTGAAGTTCAGATCTGAGAAACCAGATCTCGGCTTGGGGTAAAATCAATGATTACTCGGAAGAAACGGAACAATGTTGAAAAGCTTCGATAATAACTCATCGCCGTTCAGATTGCTGTCGACAATGAAGATCTCATGTTGTTTCAAAACCTTTTGTCGAGCTTGTTTCAATGACGGATCATAAAAAAGAATTTAAATTATCGAGACCTAAAATGCCATCACCGGGTTTCTTCAAAGCACGTGAGCAACGAGTTTCGACAAATCCTCTGGCACCGGTGACTAGAACTGAGAATCCATTATGTCAACGAGGAGTGGATGAATGACGAACCTTTTTTTCCCATAATGCACTTCTACCATAGAAAACTGAGAGAGTAGGTGGGAAGTGGAGAAGACACGATGGGTGTAATTTGAATTGATTAAACTAATTTTTTTTAAAAAAGAATTAAACTAATGTCTATTATACCCTTGAATGTCCTTTCAAATTCTCAAAACTACCCTTGTTGTTTGCTTTATTTTTTGATAATGTCCCAATTATCAAGTTCTTAACTAATTCAACATAAACAAACAAGATGATTTAACAGATTAAAATTCAACTTGTAATTCCAATTCAAATTCACAATTCGTACACAGACTTTCTCTCTCTAACTTTCTCTCTCTAATGCTCTGTGAATACTTCTAGTTACACGCTTGTTATTACTAACTACTCTAAACTACAAGTCTATTAAAAACACAAACTAATACAACACACGCTTACAAAACAAAGCTAAACAAGACTTTGACATTTGACTTATTACACATGACTTTGACTTTTACTAAGAGAGTTGACTTTCAGCTTTGACTTTCATGATCTTTGACCTTTAGTCTTCTATGATCTTGCATCCAACATAGTTACGCTCTAACATTCTCCCCCTTTGGATTCAATATCATCTCAAAAAGATTTTGCAATTCAATCTCCCCCTTTAAGCTCAAAAAATTACAATCTCCAACTTTGTCAGTCTTTAAGAAATTTATTTCCCCCTTTGTTGAACTTTAACAAAATAGACATTGAAGCTCAGCCTCCTCTTTATGCACAAAACATTCTTCCCTTTCTTTGACAAAACTGTCTTCAGAACTTTTGAATTCTCCCCAAAGTCTGTCTTCAAACATAGTAACAATCTTCCCCAAAGATGGTTAGAAACCTCTTTCAGACACTGGAAAAAATTATCTTCAGATTTAGCTCAGTTTGCTTTAGCAGATTATCTTCAAAGAAAACTTCAGTAGAATCTTTGCTTGCTTTCAGAAATCTTCGAACTTTCTGTTTCAACTTTCAACAAACTTCAACAGTCTTTCTTCAAATTGACATAAATCTCTTCTTTCAGGTCAAAACTTTCTTTCTTAAACCAACAATTCTTGATTCTGTCTCCCCTATTCATTTATGATACAAACATTTCTTGAACTCTTCTCCCCCTTTTTGATGAATGAGGCATGAAATCATCAAAACTATACAAGAAATATCTTTGATAATCTGAGTTGACCACTGATCTTTCATACTGAGCCTCTCACCATCTATCGATCCAAAGAGATATTCATCCGAATCTTTTCAAATTCAGACAAATTATGAGTGAAACACCTGAATCAATAAATGAATCAGTTAAGATGCCTGTCAGTAACACGAAGTTACTGTGTGTAACGAATACACATTGGAAATGATCTTTTTGATGTTCACTCCCCCAGGTCTTCCATTCAATCATCGAAACACCACAAAGGAATTTCTATGAACGTTCTGACAAGAAAACATATTCCTTGTGTGCTCGTGCAAGTGTTTGAAAGAATTAAGCACAAATGATTGCTTTTATTAGGCTCAAAATTGTGTAAACCATTTAGACAACAACAGTTAAACACAGACTCTATTGTGCATGATCGAAGAGCGAAGGTGGGGCAGACTTCCTTCTTTTTCAATATCCAGATTTTCCAAATGAAAACCAGATAGCATATGTGTTGCGTCCCCTTTAAAATATGAAACATTTTCTTGTTGAGAAGAAAATGAGTAGCTGGTGGGGATTTTATCAAGAGTTGGCATGGGCTAGTTGCCTGTTTCAATAATGTTCACAAAGAAGTGTGAAACACTAGAAATGTAGTTGCCCGACTCAGAAAAAGTTGGTGTAGAGTTTGATAGTCTTTTACTCTATTCAATCACCCTCTTTCTTTAAAACATTGAGCTCACATCTAACCAAACTCTCTTTTCCATTTTACCTCATCACTCAACCCACACTCAGTATTTGACTCCTCACACATTCGATCACTCAAGGATTAACTTCTTGGGTAGAAAACACTGGTTTATGTGAATCCATAGAAGTTTCATTTAAGTCCTCACAAAATAAACCCATGTTATCCTAAAAGAACATGTTGCTCAAATGCTTTAACTATATCAGTTAAAACACAAAGATATACAAGTCAGACATTTGTATGCTCGATTAGATAATCATGAAGATTTGAGCATTTTTTAGCATTGAAGATATTTCCAAACAAGTATATTGAATGAATGAAAAGAATACAAGAAACATGTTTGAAAATCTGACATTGTATGAAAAAGATCAATATGAAATGATTTATCAATAAAAGCTTAGGTCAACAAAAATTGGATATTGTCTATACGAAACAAAATATAGACATTCTTGAAAGAACGTTTCGAAATGAAATCACGCTCAAAATTCATTGAAGTTCAATCGGGGTGTCTTACCATCGAAAATTTGTTTCAATTTAGAGACATGGTAAGAACAAATTCAACAAAAATGTTAAACCGGTGTGTGTGAATACTTGAAAGTATATGGAAAAGATAATACGCAAGTATTAACCTTTGGAAACACACGGTTTATTATCATTTAAATACAAGTAAAAATGAAAACATTTAAAATCACACTTCTTTATTCATGAAATCGTTTAAGAATCAGAAGTGGTTTTGTTAGCTCCAAATCTTCTGTTTGTTAAAGTGTTGAAAATACCCAAGTCATATTTCAGAGGACTTCCAGAGACAGACTTCAAAGGACGAAGACTTCAGAGGACGAAGACTTCAGAGGACATACCTGCCTCTGAAGTATACATCAGAGATGAACACCTTCAGCAGAAGTCATCAGAGATGGCTTCATCAGAGGCTCTGAAGACTACATCAGAGCTCTGAAGACATTCTCTCTGAAGAAGGCGCTGAAGACATTTTCCTGAAGTATCAGAACAGATAACCAATCACTTAGTGATAAGATTTACTTTATAGAGTAGGTTACTATTCAAGCATGTCTGAGCTTACCTTTTAGGTAATACACTTTCAAGCACGCTTCTTTTTGTCAGAATAATACACTGTTCACTTTATGGTCCTATAAATAGGACCATCACTCCTTTGACAAAAGTGTGCTTTTTGATATCTTGTATAAGAAGAATCAACTGAATATATCTTGAGAATATCTTGTTCTTACTGCTTATCTTATTATATGAACTGTGATATTTGAATCTTCTTTTGATATTAAACTATATTGCTTACGCTGTTATTACTCTTGTTGTTTATATCATTATTATCGTAAGATTAAATCTGGGATCCAACAGGTTTGAACATTTAAAAACAAGTTTTCATATCTGAAAGTTGTCCATCTTTCAAACACGTATGAGATTTAAGATTAGAAATAAACCTTTCGTTCCGTCTTAAATCTCATGAAGTCAAGTGTCAAGTCATATAAGATATGATCTTGTAAGCATCCTCTTAATCTACAACAGTCAAAAATCTTGTCAAAGTACAAAATTTATTCACAATTTTATTGAAAAGTAAAAGACATAAAGCAGTAAAACATTGAATTTACGAGTTCTGATCTGAAGTAATCAGAAGTCATATTCAATACTCCTTGTCTTTACTCTTACTCCCCCTATATTTATGCATCAGAAAAATTCATCAGTTAAACATGCAAAAATATGTAAACTCCCCCTCAAATTAATGTAGATCTTCTAAAATTCTCCTCTCACTCCCCCTGAAATCATGAACATACCTTAAAGTGCAGATATCTGTCAGATTAAAAAAAATAAAGAAATGGAGAAAAATAACAATAAGAAAACTTTAGTAGGTAATCACATATTATGTCTTGAGATTTAACATACCAAGTTTAGAAACGAGAAAATTAAATCTCTTTTTGTCAAGAGGCTTGGTAAATAAATCTGCAAGCTGATAATCAGTGTTTACAAAATAAAGTTCTATTGTACCTTTTTCCACATTATCTTTGATAAAATGATATCGTACGTCTATGTGTTTGGTTTTTGTATGTTGTACAGGATTTGCTGATATTGCAATAGCACTCTTAGAGTCACAGTATATCGGGATCTTGTCGAATTTGAAGCCATAATCTCGCAGTTGTGTTCTCATCCACAAGAATTGAGAGCAGCAGCTTGCAGCAGCCACATACTCTGCCTCAACCGTTGATGTGGAAACACACAGTTGTTTCTTTGATGTCCAACTTACAAGTTTATCGCCTAGGAACTGTATATGCCCCGATGTACTTTTCCTGTCTAACATACAGCCTGTATGATCTGCATCTGAGTAGGCTGTCAGTTCAAAACTAGTATCTTTAGGATACCACAGACCAAGATCTGCAGTGCCCTTCAGATATCTAAAGATCCTTTTGACCGCAGACATATGGGATTCTTTGGGAGTAGCCTGATATCTAGCACATAGACATGTAGAGAACATTATATGTGTCCTACTAGAAGTTAAATACATCAAAGAACCGACCATCCCTCTATAGGTTCTAACATCAACAGCTTTACCCGAAGCATCCATGCCGATCTTAGTTCCTGGTGCCATCGGGGTTCCAATTGTTGTACAATTTTCCATTTTGAATTTTCTTAAAATATCAAAAATGTACTTGGATTGATTTATAAAAATCCCCGTTGAAAATTGCTTGACTTGTAATCCTAGAAAGAAATTCATCTATTCCATCATAATCATCTGAAATCTAGACACCATAAGGTTTGAAAAAATACTTACAGTATTTAGGATTTGTAGAGACAAATATAATATCATCCACATATATCTGAATAAGAATG
Source organism: Arctium minus (assembly GCA_954870635.1). Classification (NCBI taxonomy): domain Eukaryota; kingdom Viridiplantae; phylum Streptophyta; class Magnoliopsida; order Asterales; family Asteraceae; genus Arctium; species Arctium minus. The sequence goes on along the minus strand of OX941093.1, from coordinate 9,151,573 downwards.
ATATCGGCTTTTTCCTTTTTAATAAACAAAGTAGTATCGATTTTACCTTTTTTGAAGCCCGACTTGACAAGGAATTTGGATAAAACTTCGTACCAGGCTCGAGGTGCTTGTTTCAGACTATAAAGTGCTTTGTCGAGAATGTAGACGTGATCCGATTTCTCTTGATTGACAAAGCCTTCAGGCTGTGAGACGTAGACTTCCTCCTTTAATATGCCATTAAGAAAGGCAGTTTTCACGTCCATCTGGTAGACTGTGAAGTTTTTGTCGGCAACATATGCAAGAAACATTCTGATCACTTCAATGCGTGCCACTTGAGCGTAAGTCTCATCATAATTAATTCCTTCCTCTTGCCGCTATCCTTTTGCAACAAGTCGTGCTTTGTTTCTGATTATGATACCATCTTCATCCTTTTTGTTTTTGAATACCCATTTTGTGTCGATTATTGATTTACCTTCTAGTCTTGGCACAAGTCTCCAGACTTTTAAAGCTTCGAACTGGTTCAGCTCCTCTTACATGACAGTCACCCAATCCGAGTCATCTAGAGCTTCAGATACTCGAGTGGGCTCTATCTTGCTCAGGAATGAGTCATGCATACACATATTCAAAGTAGCAGACCTAGTTTGCACCGGTAAAGTTGAATCTCCAATGATTTGGGTTATCGGGTGATCTTTGGTCCACTTATGTTCGTGAGGGAGTGGATTTGAAGTAGATTGATCATGGTTATCATCTAAATATCCACTTTCAGCTTCTTCTTGTTCATCATTTGTTGGTGGTGCAGTTGAAGTTTCTTGTACAGAAGTTTCAGTTGGGACAACTTATCAAGTCTGTTGATTATCCATCACAGTGCAGCCAACTGAAGTAGGAACTTCTGGTTCAACATTTTCTTGTACAACTTCAACCGTAGGAGTATTTGTTTGAATCTGAGTTTCTTTCTGAATCGGGGGAACGAGTTCAGTAGATACATCTGAAATGGTTGGATGATGATTCGTTGAATCTTCTGACCTGTCAACCACAACAGACTTAGGCAATCTAGATCCAAGAAACTCATCATAAAAGAATTCAAACAATAAATCTAATTCAGATAAGTGAGATGTAAAAGTAGATGCTTTATTCGAATTAGTCTCATTAGCCACAGGTTCTGGACTGATCTGTCTAGAAGCTAAAACTCCGGTAAGTACGGGTTCTGAACTGTGTTGTTCAGAAGACACCTCCTCGTCAAATGTTACATTAACGCTTTCAATTACTGTCTTGTACTTCTTTAAGTACACCCGGTATGTAGCAGATGTTTGAGAATATCCAATGAAGATGCCTTCATCAGCCTTTGGTCAAAACTTGTTCAAGTTCTCTCTGTCATTTAGTATGAAACACCTACATCCAAAGACATGAAAGTATTTAATGTTAGGTGTACGATTATTAATCAAAGCATAAGGAGTTTTACCAAACCGGCGATGTATTATGGATCGATTCTGCGTATATCACGCAGTCGAAACAACTTATGCCCACAGAAACAGAGGTAGATAGGATTGACTCAGCATAGTACGAGCGGCCTCGACTAGCGTTCAGTTTCTTCGTTCGACTACTCCATTCTGTTCTGGCGTTCTGACAGGAGAGAATTTATGTGTTATCCCAACCGATTCGAGATAATTTTCCACAGTTTTGTTCTTAAACTCTGTGTCGTTGTCTGTTCTTAGAAGCTTGACTGGCTTTTGCAGATTTACTTAGGTAGTCTTTAAGAAACTGATGATGACTTCGGGCGTCTCATCCTTAGATCTCAGAAATTTGACCCAAGTATATCGCTAATAATCATCCACAATAACTAAGACATATTTCTTGCCGCTTATGCTTTGCGTTCTCATTGGACCACAGAGATCCATGTGTAGCAATTCCAGTGGAGAACTCGTACTTTGTTCAGGCTTCGGCTTGTGAGCAGCTCTCTTCATATTTCCTTTCTCACATGTTGCGCATAGGTGTTCTTTCTCGTATTTCAGCTCAGGAAGTCCTTTGACTAGCTTACCCGTTACCAATTTGTTTATGTAACGAAAATTTAGGTGAGAAAGCCTTCGGTGCCATAACCAGCTTTGTTGCAGCGAGGCTTTTGATAGTAGACAAACCTGATTGTCAATCTGGACTTTTGACAGATTGATAGTGTAGAGGTTAGACTTTCGAGTGTCGACCAAGAGTTCCTTACCGTCTTCAGTACGCACAGAACATCGCTTAGCCTTGAAATTTACCTCTAAATATTTGTCGCATAACTGGCTAATACTGAACAGGTTGTATCCTAAACCTTCTACGTAACTCACCTTCGTAATCATCACGTTGTCATTAATCACGTCACCGTAGCCCAAAATCGGTGAAAACTAGTCGAATCTTACATTTCCGCAAAATTTCTCTGTATAATTAGACAATAAAGCTTTATGTCCGGTCATATGCTTGGAGCAATTAGAATCCAAGTACCACATATGACGGGTCTGTATAAGAGAAATCAGGGAATAACAACTTTAGGTACCCATTTAAAAGTGGGTCATAACGGATTAGCACAAGATTTTGGCATCCATTTGTATATGGATCCTCTGACCTTTTGAAAAACTTTTGATGCATATGACTTATAAGAACAAATATGATAAGTACCAAACCAATCATCAGAAAATCGGTGAGAAACAAAATCATTCCGTCTATAATTAGATGACTTAGTAGCAGACCGAGATAATTGGAGTAATGGCTTTATTGTATATCTCTTGTAAGAAGTTACAAGGTTTTGTTTATTCGAAGCAACATTACCAACTACATCAGACATACTACCAGTATATCTATTACAATCCAAATCAGGACATGATTCTGAATTCTCATCTATCTTCTGTTTTGGTCGCCATTCAGTTCGACCTTCCAATCTTTTCTTTTTCAAATCTGAAATAAAAGATTTAGATTTGTTAGGAAAATCATATTTCTGAGAATGTCTTTTCTTAAGCGTACCAGTGTTCTTTCGTTTCTGTGAGCGTTGTTTCTTTTTCTTCTTACCTGACTGATAGTAATCAGTACTCACAGAAACTGGTTCATTAACCTGAGTCGATGATTCACCAATTTCATACACACTTGGTAAAACTTTACCATTAATGACAAAAGTAGAATGATCTGGAAGTTGAGCATTAAAGTCAAACATATCAATCTCATCAACACACCCTTCATCAGAATTTAAGAAATCATTTGCAGACGCAAATAATTCATCAATATCTGGTTCAGAGGTTTGAGGTGTGATAGAAGTGTTAGTGTATTAATTGTATCCAAGATTTAGTGAGAAAAGTCAAGTCAAGTAAAGTCAACATAGTCTAAGTCTATATTGTTTAGCTTGTAAGTGTTTGTATCTTGTATGCCTTTGAAATAGGTATATGAGTTATGCTTGTGGTATAAATAGATATAGCTTTGTAAATCATGTAACTAGATCCATTGTACGCATTCATTGTAATACACATATGACTAGAGTCTTTCTCTCTCTACTCTCTCTCTAAGATCTTGATACTGTCAAATATTATTAAGATATTGAATAGCTTGAATGTAATTGGGAATACAATATCATTTGGTATCAGAGCAAACAAGAAGGAGCAGATTCGGATCGGATTTGAAATTTGTTTTTGAAATATTTTTTGGCGGACTGAAAAACCACTTTTAATTTCGATTCATATTGTTTTTGCATAATTAAATCAAGAATTTGATTTGATTGTGTGCCTTTTATCAATAGGATCAAGTTTTGTTCAGATCACATAGACTAATTTCAACTTTAGATTGATCAATTTGATCAAAATGTTGTTTTCGTGAATAGTAGGAAGTCGAACACTGTATTTCGAATCAATCACTTAATTTTCGATTTCTTTTGTAATTTCAGTATTGTAATCTTGTTTCGTATTATATCGTGGACAAATTCTGTGATTTTTGATCGATCAGGCTTAGAAAACGCAAGGAAAACCCAAGAACGCGCAAGATCTGTGAAACGCGCAAGTTCATCGCAAGAATGCGCAAGTTGAAGAATTTGGTCTCAAACGCGCAAGGCGTTATTAGCGAGTTCTAGAACGCGCAAGGCGTTATTAGCGAGTTCATAGAACGCGCAAGGCGTTATTAGCGAGTTCATAGAACGCGCAAATCAAAGCCTGCATGTTTTGCTCTTTGATCTGCGAGTTTGTGCGAGATTCCATCTGCGAGTTTTAGCTTGCGAGTTTGTCAAACGCGCAAGTAAGCTTCTGCGAGTTCCAGAAACGCGCACGTTACGGTCTGCGAGTTTATTCGAAACAGTGTTTTGCGAGTTTATTCGGTCTACGAGTTTCAAGCTTTTCAGTGGTCTGCGAGTTTTAATACTTAGTGTAATCTGTACTTCTTGAACGATCATTTTTCATACTTAGTGTAATCTGTACTTAGTTTTAATACTTAGCGGGAATCCCGTGCTAAGTTTGCGGAGGGGGACATATTTTGATAGTGGTCATAATTTTCTGATTTTTGACGATCATTTTTCTAAGCTAACTTTTTCATTCAAGATGCCAATGACAGATGAGAGGGGAAATAGAGTACTTTCAGCTAGAGATATGGTTGTATTGTACATGCCTGAGATACCAAAAATAGAAGTTGAACGAAATCAACTGAAAAATCAGAATTCAGTACTTCTAAAACAGATTCAGGAGTTAAAATTTAATTTGTCAAACTCTGATAAAACTTATGACTGTATAAAGTGCGTTAATCATGCTAAATCTGATTGTGCAGGTATCATCAAGGCTAGAGAGAAAGAGATTACAGAGCAAGAGAAAGATATTAAAAGGAAAGATGATTTGATAAAGACTGTTGAGAGAGCAATCAAGGTCAAAGAGTCTGTAATTATAAATCTTCAAAGCCAACTGAAGACGACTGAACAAAAATCATCTGAGCTGAAAGATGAATCAGTTAAGCTTCAACAGAAGTTTAAGGCTTTTGAAGATCAAATATCTGCTCTATAGAAGAAGAATGTTGCACTGAAAACAAGCCTCCAAGCAGATAAAGATAGATCAAATGTGAAAACATTTTCTACTCAACAATCATCTGAACTTTCCAAGAAAACTCTCCAAGAGAAAAAGGATTTGGAGCTGAGATGCATTAAACTTTCTAAGCAAGTGTCGGAATTTGAAAAGATAATAATAACTGAAAGAGACACTTTTGCGAAAGAAAGACAAGTTCTTGAAACCAAAATTACTGAATTTTCTAAACAGATTTCTACTTTACAAGACTTGCTTGAAAAAGAAAGACAGATTTTCAAAGAAAAGAAGCAGTCTTATGAGCTTGAAAAGAAAAATGCCGAAAAGAGAAATACTGGGATTTTCAAAGATATTTCTGAGAAAACCAAGAACTTGGAAATAGATTTTGAACAAGAACGTTTACATTTTGAATCTGAAATATCAAAGCTCTTATCCAAAATAATTGTTCTATCATCAGATGTCCAAAAAGAAAAGAAGGCAAAATCTGATTTGAAATAAAAGTTTGACACACTAACTTCTGAAAGAAACATTTTATCTGAAAAGATAAAGAACTTAGAAGCTGCAAATGTTGATTTGTCAGAAAAAGTTTGTGCTGATGTGATCAATCAATCACCAGTTGACAATTCAACCGAATCAGTTTGCTCATTTAAAACTGCTTCAAGTTCAATTCATAATAAAAATGTTTTCAAAAACAAAAGTGTTAAACCAAATATTGTCAACTCAAATCAGATAAGACCATCTAATCTATTTTATGACAAATCTGTTGATGGTTCAGCGAACTTTTACGTTAAATCTCTTGGAAATAATTCGAAGAAAAATCAGATGGTCTGGAGAGCAAAAGATTCTTCAGAAGAGAAGAAGAAAGACAAAGCATCTGCATCCACATCTAAAGCTAAAAAGAACAGTGCACATAAAGGTAAATCTTTTGGTAATCCTGATACGTTTTATTCTACTAATCATCTTATCAGGATTGCTCAAAAGAAGATTTGTTGTTCTTACTGTGGAGCACATGACTTTGTAAGTAAGAATTTTGTCAATTACTGGTATGGTTCTTATTATGTTACCCCCACAAGAACTGCAACTAACACATCAGGACCCAAATACCAGTGGGTACCAAAAGCTAAAACTGTGTTGCATGCACCCAAGGTTTAAGGGGGAGCATAGAACAATGGCTCTTGAATAATTCAGTTCAAGACCCGAACTTTAATATAAAGACTGTGGTTTCTGATCACATGACAGATCAGGACCCGTTCTTTAATGTTTAAAGATATGGATATTTTGCAAATATCCAGGGGGAGCTTATCTGACCTAAATCATTTTATCATGATTTGAGGGGGAGCTTGAATGTAAGTATCTTCTAATCTAGATCTTTGATTGTTTGAAAGAAGAACAACTTTCAAGCATGAAAAACATGTTCTTAAATGTTCAAACCACTTCTCTATTCTCAAAAGATTTCATGAATTAAGAAGTGTGACTTTAAATGTTTTTCATTGTTGAACTTTAATGTTTAACTGACCGTGTGTTTCCAAAGATCAATACTTGTGTATTATCTTTTCTATATACTGTCAAATATTCACACACATCGGTTCAGTATTTCATTTGATTTTGTTATTACCATGTCTCTAAACGAAACAATTTTCGATGGTAATACCCTCGTTTGTTTTCACATATTGTTGAGCATCATTCATCATTTCCAAATTTGTGCTTTCTTTGCAAAATTGTTTATATTCGTTCATATAAACAAACTATCCAATTTTTTGATACCCTAAACATTTTATTTGATCTGATTGATACATTGTCAGATTCTCAAAACAATTCTCTTGATTTCATTTCATTCATTCAATATCTTTGTTTTGAGAAATCTTCAAAGTTCAATTGCTCAAATCTCATGAGCATACATTTTGACAGTGTTATCTTATCTGTGCTTAACTGTTCAAGTTAAATTGTTGAGCAACCATTATTTTTAGGACTTACATGGGATTCGTGTGTGAGCTTAAACAGAACTTCCATGGATTCACGTAAACCAGTGTTTCCCACCCAGGAAGTAATCCTAAAGTGATTGAGGGGTGAGGGGTCATAAATCAAATAGTGGGGGAGATAACTCATCCGGTTGAGTTTTTCTCATTGTGCTGAGCAGTAAAATGGAAATGAGAGTTTGGTTAGAAGTGAGCTAAATGTTAAAAAGAAAGAGGGTGTGAGAACAGAGTTAAAAGAATATCAGAACTTTGCACCAAACACTTTCTGAGCCGGGCAGCCACATCTACTGATTGGTTCACATTCTTTGATGACCATCATTGAAACAGGCAGTGATCCCATGCCATCTCTTGCAATTACCCCACTAACCACTCGTTTCTTTCTTAACAAAGAAATGTTTCATTTTCTTTGGGGACGCAGCACATCTGCTATCTGGTCTTCACTCGGAAGGTTTAGATATTGAAAAAGAAGGAAAGTTGCCCCACCTTCGCACCTCTTTCATGCACATTGAGTCCGTGTAATATCTTTTGTTGTCTCAACAGTTTACACAATTTGAGCCTTATGAAACACAATCATTGTGCTAAATTCTTTCATAACACAAGCACGAGCACACAGAAAATTTGTTTTTCTGTCAAAACATTCATAGAATTACCTTGTGTTTTTCAATGATTGAATGGAAGTCCTGGGGAGTCATCATCAAACCAGCTCCTTAAATTGTACATTCGTTGTACACAGTAACTTTGTGTTACTAACAGGCATTCCTAACTGTTTCATTTGTTGAATCAGGGTTACAACGTCCATTATGTCTGAATTTGAAAATATTCGGATATATACATTTCATGAATTGACGGATACTCAGGTCAAAGGGCGAAGAATGCCAAATTTACCATAAAAAGGGAAGATTTTTAGTTTCTTACAAAGGGGAAGATCAAAGAAAGTGTTGAAATTGAAAGTTTTGATGATCATGAAGCTCAAAATCATCAAAAAGGGGGATATCTACAAAGATCAATTTCAAAGCCATAGCTTCAGAGCTAAAGAGATGTCAAATCAGATGTATAAGTTTCAAGACAGAAGAGATGTCAAGTCAGATGTATAAGTTTCAAGACAGATGAAAGTTTGTTTGGATCAAGAAGACAAATTCAAAGATAATTCAAAGACAAATTTAGATGATTCGAGAAAGTTCGTTTTTCTGAAGATGATCAAGAGATCACAGTTTCAAAGATTTCTCGAAGTTTCAAAGAGTTTCAAAGTTTCATTCAAGACATTTTGTTTTTCAAAGATGCAAAGTGTTAAAGACTTTTCAAGATTCTTCAACAACTTCAGAAAGAGCTTCAAAGTTCAAAGTCGAGTTCCAAAGATGTTTAAAGAGTTTCAAAGTTTCATTCAAGACATGTTTTTTTTCAAACATGCAAAGTGTTAAAGACTTTTCAAGATTCTTCAACAACTTCAGAAAGAGCTTCAAAGTTCAAAGCCGTCAGAGTTAAAAATTGAAGAATCAAGCGCTGAAGTTTAGTGTCAATTTTTTTTTAAATCTTGAATACAAAGGGGGAGATTGTTAGTGTATTAATTGTATCCAAGATTTAGTGAGAAAAGTCAAGTCAAGTAAAGTCAACATAGTCTAAGTCTATATTGATTAGCTTATAAGTGTTTGTATCTTGTATGCCTTTGAAATAGGTATATGAGTTATGCTTGTGGTATAAATACATATAGCTTTGTAAATCATGTAACTAGATCCATTGTACGCATTCATTGTAATACACATATGACTAGATTCTTTCTCTCTCTACTCTCTCTCTAAGATCTTGATACTGTCAAATATTATTAAGAGATTAAATAGCTTGAATGTAATTAGGAATACAATATCAAGAAGAATTAGAACACTTTTGAGATTTGTCTTTAAAAACAATGTTCTTTAAAACAGTAGAAAATACATTTTGTTCTATATCAACCAAGATTCTTTCATCAAATAAAGCGTTTTCAAGTTCAATTATTTTGCTTTCTAGAATGAGTGGAGGTACATAAATTTTAGATTTAACCGGTTTTGCCACCATCTCAGTAGTAGAATAGCTAGCAAAATAATCATTTGAAAGAACTTTTGGTTTTCTAAAAGATAACTATCATTCAGCTTTTGATAGCAGAATGGTAGTTGCATTTTCTTTAGATTCTTTCTTTTCTCATCTTCTTTAGCCTCAACCTCATCCGGTGACTTGGTAACAAATTTGGATTTTAAATGATGATATTTACCAGTAGCAAAAAGAAAATCAAAATTATACAGTCCTGGTTGTTTTCTGATGGCTTTCTTTAAGTAATGAGGGTTATCGTAACCGAGTCCCCATTTCTCTTTAAAATCAGCCTCTTCATTGGGTGTATTTAAGAAAATGGTTTGATCTGTTTGGCCTCGTGCATACAATTTGGCTTCCAAACCACTTACCTTTTTCTCTAAAGTCTTGTTCTCAACCTACAGTTTAAAAGCTTTTAGAACACATTTTTGCTTTTCTAAATCAGACTTAGAAAGTTTAGAAACAAAATCAGAAATCTTATTTTCAAAACAATCTTTTTCTTGTTTAAAATTAGATGCAGGTTTGCTCAGAGAGTCAATGAGATCTTGGTTCCCAACAATTACCTTGTTAAGTTTAAAAATCTTTTGACTTTTCTTAGAAACTCTGCTCTTTTCCTTTTTCAGTTTGGTTTGAAGATCTTGAAGTTCAATCAGCATGGCTTCCATTTTGCTCATAAACTCAGATTCAGATAGATTTAATACCTCATCAGCTGTCTCTTCATCACTGTCATCATACTTCACCATATCTCCCATCAAGCACATGTGTGCTGTTTCTTCTCTTTCTTCTTCATCCGAATGATCTAACCAGAACTCGTCTTCAACCATCAATGCCTTTCCAGACTCTTGATGCTTGGCCAAGAGCATCTTGTTCTTATAATATTCTGAGTTTCGAACTTTGGGCTTTCGACAGTCCTTGGTGTAATGACCAATCTTTCCACAGTTATAACACTTGATCAGATCATCTATTTTCTTCTCAGCCCCATAATCATTCAGATATTTCTTCTTCTCATCTGGCTTCTTCTCCACATATCTCTTCTCCTCAAACTTCCTTCCTTCTATTCTTTCTCGGTGCTCATGATTCTTTAAACCAGAAGAAGAGTACCTCCGAGAATTTGACCCCGGTTTCTTGTAAAACTTTTTCTGAAAAGCACGGGTCAATAGTAACATGGCTTGCTTAAGGTTTTCCCCGTCGTCACTGTCAGAATCAGAACTAGAATCATCTGAGCTTGGGAGTACTAGCTTCTTCTTCTTCTTCTTCTTTTCTTTCTTTTCTTTCCCCTTATCTTTCTGGCCAGCAACCAAAGCAATAGAGTCTTCAACCTTCTCAACTTTCTTCTTCTCAGTTCTTTTCTCTTCAACCTCCTCCTAGTTTTGCCTTAAAGTCTCATAAACTTCATGGAGGGGTATGTCACTCAGATCCTTCATTTGTTTCATTCTGCGAGTATGCTTTTTCCACTCGGGCTGCAGTATGCTAAGGAACTTTACGTTGTTCTCGATTTGCTTCTTCTTAACCTTGTTCTTTGACAACTCATTTAGAAGAAGAACAAACCGCTCATATGTATCCTCAAGGCTTTCATCCTCTTTCGCCTTAAATTCCTTGTAGCTGTTGATGCAATTCACTACTTTGATCTGGTTGCCAATTTTTGAACCCATCATCATCTTTTGCAGTTGATCCCACATGTTTTTGGCATTTGCTTTGTAGCTGTCAATCTTTATGTAAATCTCATTCGGAATACTCTGAAGAAGGAGAGATTTGGCCTGCTTATCAGCTTTATAACGGCTCTTCTGTTCATCCGTGTACTGGGAAAAGTCTTTTGGAACTGTTTTTGTCTTTCTTACTTTGTCTTCATCTCCATCCTCACTATCAGAAGACTCCTCATCAGGTATTTCCATGGTGGGAGGAATCATGGGACCTTCAGTAATAGACAAGAGGATGTTTTCTCCATTTGTGTGCCGATCAACGAAGTCAAGAAATCTATCTTTCCATAGCTCGTACTCCCCTTTGAACAGAACAGGGGGTTTGACATCCGTACCGATGGAAAGTGCATCCTTAGAAGTCATCCTGTTTTAGAAAATATTCAATAAGAAACTTGAAAATGATCGTTAGTCCAATTTGAAATCACAAAAATACAGAAAACTTGAAAGAAAATTCAGAAAATGAAATTTCCAAAATTCTACAAGTCTAGAATTCACACACTAGAATGGAGAATACAGAATTCATATGCTACAATTCGCACGCTTACTGAATTCGCACACTTACACAAATCAGAATTCGCATCCAATAGAAATTCAGAATTCGTAAACAATATCAAATCAGAATTCGCATACACCTTTTCTCAAGATAGACACACACGAATTCAACACTTAGAAAAATTTAAACACTTTAATGCGAAAACATAAGAATTCGTAAGACACTCTTCTACGAATTCTAAGGAATTCGCATATGAGACTTATGCGAATTCTATCCTTAAAATATTTCTGAACAACTTTTCGCAAAATAAAGGTCTGCGAATTCTGTCCTTGAAATGATTTTCTGAAAGCTTTTCGTAGATAACACTTCTGCGAATTCTTTAGATTTTATAAAATCACTTTTCGTACACACACTTATGCGAGTTCTTTCAATTCGCACGACTCTGCTATGCGAAATCTATGCAATTCGTACCACTCCCATCTGCGAATTCAACACTTATAAAATTTCAGAATCAAATTTATGCGAAATCTAAAGATTAAGCGAAATCCAAGGGTTGTGCGAGATCTTTCTGCGAGTTCTTCGGATCTCGTGAAAAATACACACTGATTCCTTCAAAAACCTATCTAAACTCCAAATTTCAGTCTGTAACTTTGAAGATTTGATCACCAATACATCTAGAACCACTTTTGATCAATGAATTTCAACAACGACTACACAAAAATACAAATCGATCCTTTTACAGTGCGCAGAACTCGTGAAACTCGAATGACTAAAATTTCAATAATTCACAAAAATTACAGTGCAATTCAATACAAAACCTATACAAGATTTATCTGTATCACTAAACAAACACAATGAACACAATCACAACTCGAATTTTGCACAAAAACTCAAACTTCAATCTCAACTCTACGAACAGTGTCGAACTCTGTATTTTCTTGATTTCGAATTAGATCTGCTCTGATACCAATTGATAATGTCCCAATTATCAAGTTCTTAACTAATTCAACACAAACAAACAAGATGATTTAACAGATTAAAATTCAACCTGTAATTCCAATTCACAATTCGTATAAAAACTCAAACTTCAATCTCAACTCTACGAACAGTGTCGAACTCTGTATTTTCTTGATTTTGAATTAGATCTGCTCTGATACCAATTGATAATGTCCCAATTATCAAGTTCTTAACTAATTCAACACAAACAAACAAGATGATTTAACAAATTAAAATTCAACCTGTAATTCCAATTCACAATTCGTATACAGACTTCCTTTCTCTAACTTTCTCTCTCTAATGCTCTGTGAATACTTCTAGTTACACGCTTGTTATTACTAACTACTCTAAACTACAAGTCTATTAAAAACACAAACTAATACAACACACGCTTACAAAACAAAGCTAAACAAGACTTTGACATTTGACTTATTACACATGACTTTGACTTTTACTAAGAGAGTTGACTTTCAGCTTTGACTTTCTTGATCTTTGACCTTTAGTCTTCTATGATCTTGCATCCAACATAGTTACGCTCTAACATTTCTTTTAATAACCTTTGATTTATTTTAATCAATAGATTAGATAAGTCCTCAAGTCCTTAACCTATTTTTGGTCCTCAGTAGATTTAACCCCTATACATATAAATAAAAATAAAAATAAAAATAAATAAAAGGTAAACTACAATTTTGGTCATTTGAGTAAAGACAAAACATATAAGACAAAAAAAGGATAAAGAAAACCTAAATGCCCCTTACTTAAGGACATAATTTACGCAGTTAGTGAGGTCAGACTACTTTCAAAGCAAAATGCAAACAATAAAAACGATAATTGTAGTTATTGATGTCTAAGGATCACTTTCAGAGATTGGTGTAAATCACAAGGACCAAAATTGTAGTTTACTCCAAAAATTTAAAAGAGAGATTAACCTATTAAATTGATGTCATATACATTAAATTTGACATGAAATGGCTATTTGTTAACTTTAAAATAGTAAAAAAAAAATTACGGTACACGAGCATTTTGACCGTACCCAACACACGAACCGGAATATAATAAAGGTCGGTCGATTACGTCGTCAAACTAGACCCAGGCCGAACCATCGATACTTTTCGAACAAGATTTTTTAAAGCCGAACCAGATAAAGATTGGTCTTTTCCCAAAACATAAAAAGTCGAGACTGGGGTTTTTCAAACAGGATTTAATTTCGAACCTATAGACCCATCCACCTTTTTAAACTTTTTTCATATCCATTAATTTCTTTTTATCCTCTTTTGTTTTATAAAGAGATCAGACCAAATCATTACTAAACATTTTTTAGGATTGAATTGACGATCAAACCGAGGTTTTTTTCACCGATCAATATGTAATTCTAGTATCAATTGTACAATCCTACTTTTTTGGGTCAAAAGAATTATTAATTATTACACAAAAACATTTACTATATTTACATCCCCTCCTATAAGAAATATATGGGTGAGGTAGATAGGTAAATAATAGGTGGTATGCAAATCAGGAGGGGTATAAATAGCAACAGCCTATTATTTATATTATTATATTATACTATATTATAAAGTACGGATAAAAAATTTTTAAATACAAATTATTATGTACAATGTACAATCATTTTATGTAAGATTTTAAAAATATCTTAATTTACAAGTACCAAAGCACAGGATACATATTACTACTGCAGGCTTCTAACACCCACCAATTTGGTATGTGCAGGACATTCCTTTTATGCAGACATTTCCATGTATCACTATTAATTAATATATTATATTACTATAATTTTGTTTTAATTATATTATTAAATATGTAATTAGTTATTTTTTCTAGATGTCATTAAAATATATAAGATAATCATTGAATTTTAACAAAATAATTAATTTTTTATATAAAAAACATTATATTATTAAGCCTAAATTAAACAAATTTATAAAAAAAATATTATCACTTTCTCAAAATCATCCAAAATCGTAATATAAATCGACAAAAAAAATAAAATAAAACATTAAAATTGTGATGTTTAAAAAACGAAAATAAAGTCAACCTTAAATGGTCAACAATTCTCTCTATCAAATTTCTCTTCTTCGCATCACATTCCACAATACTTTTACTAACAAACAAGCCATCAATTTGTTCTTCTTCTTCTTCAAAAAAGATCAAAAATCCCCTTTTCCATAATTATGTGTGGGAGGTGCCGTCTTAGACCCAAGAAAGAAAAAAATTGATCAAAAAAGAGGCGATTTTTGCAAGGGTGAGTTCGCGACTTATCCCGCAGCTGTAAATTGCGGTCAAAGTTATGTGAATCATATGTGATTTTTATACATGATATTAGTGTAAAATCATATGTGATTCGGTCATTCTTGTGTTCTTTTATTTCGTTATTGTTATCGTATAAACTTGACTCTATATATATATATATATATAGAGAGAGAGAGAGAGAGGGGGGGGGAAAGTTCAAATGAAAACTCATTTTTCATTGTGCACGTGAGGACAAATCTCAGTCACTCGATCTCTTTTGATCCAACAACTGATATTAAATAGAGATTTTAATTTTAAAATGGTTAGGGGTAAAAATGGAAGAAAATTTAAACACACGTCTACCATATTTGACTTTTTATTTTCTTTTTTAATTAAAAACATTTTACCCAATTAAAGTTTAAAATAAACTATCTTAAAAATTTCTAATATTTTAATCAAACAAATTAAATCAAAAAAACGAGAAGTTCGTGCTCTTCGATATGACATCCATCTCGATATAGTTTTTTTGTCGTTTTAACCGTTTTTACGTGAAATGCTATATATGTGTTATATTCATTATGAATATTTATGTACGTTCAAGTTTGTACAACGCCTCGACACCGTAAGTATGTAACTCGACATCACCTTCTTCAACACTTCATCGTCGTAAGGCATCACATTTCTTCAGCACCGTAACCCAACACCCATTAAGACGAATCGAGAACCTATCGAGTAATTCGGTTGTGAATCGGGGAACAAAAGAGAGCGCATCATGTCTCCACATCTTCACAGGTCATTCATGTGTTATTCATCATTCAGGATGAATAGTCTAACATTCAGGGTGAATAATTCACAATTCATTAATTCGTGTATTATTCGTCATGAATGTTGTGTAATTCATCCTGAATACTATATTATTCATTATGAATAATGAATGAATGTTCACATTTGTTATTTATACTGAATGTGGGACATCCAGGGATGCACATACATATTCATAATGAATTAAACCAAATTTCGGTTGTGAATTGGGAAACAAAAGAGAGTGCGCCATGTGTCTACACTTTCAAGGGTCATTCATATATTATTCATCATGAATAATGTATTATTCAAGATGAATAATGTATTATTCAAGATGAATAATGTATTATTCAAGATGAATAATAGAACATTCAGGGTGAATAATACACGATTCATGATAAATAATACATGAATCATGGATTCGTGTATTATTCATCCTGAATATTGTATTATTCATCATGAATACGGTATTATTCATCATGAATACTGAATGAACGTTCACCTTATTCATCCTGAATATTGTATTATTCATCATGAATACTGTATTATTCATCATGAATACTGAATGAACATTCACCTTTGTTATTCATACTGAATGTAGACACCCGAGGACGTGCATGCATATTCATATTAAATATAACACATATATAGAATTTCACGTAAAAAACGGTTAAAACGAAAAAAAAATCTGAATATTGTATTATTCATCCTGCATACGGTATTATTCATCATGAATAGTGAATGAACGTTCACCTTTGTTATTCATACTGAATGTGGACACTCGAAGACGTGCATGCATATTCATAATGAATATAACACGTATATATAATTTTACGTAAAAACGATTAAAACGAGAAAAAAAAAACTATATTGAGATGGATGTCATATCGAAGAGCACGAAATTTTCGTTTTTTTGATGTAATTTATTTGATTAAAATATTAGTAATTTTTAAGATAAATTATTTTAAAGCTTAAGGGGGTAAATTTTTTTAATTAAAAATAAAAATAAAAAGTCAAAGATGGTAGGCGTTGATTCAAAATTACAATTTTGTCCTTAATCAATTCCCAATTAACCTTATTATATATTAACCATTGATTAGTTTTCTAAGTTTTAATCAATGGTTAAGATTTGTGCTCATGTGCACAATGAAAAATGAGTTTTCATTTGAACTCACCCCTATAAATATATATATGTGTATATATATATATATATATATATATATATATATTTCTATAAATATATATATATATATATATATATATATATTTATATATAAATATATAGACGGAGGTTCAGGGAAAAACCTCAAAAAACGGAAAACTGAAGAACACTCTGGTAGTCTTCCATTTGGACAGTATGCACTTGTGCATACAGGTAAATTATGTTGATTTTGGTTTTTATGCACAAGTGCATTATGCACTTGTGCATATGCACATGTGCATGTTACAAATTACATGTATGCACAAGTGCATATCGTCCAGATGAAGGGCTATCAGGGTGTTCTTCAGTTTTCCATTTTTTTGAGGTTTTCCCCTGAACCTGACCCTATATATATATATATATATATATTAATGTATGTATGTATATATATATGTGTGTGTAATGTATATGTGTGTATATATAGAGAGAGAGGGAGGATCATACGAGAACAACATCAATTTACAAGAATAAAGGGACAATCCTAGACCAATCATAATTAAGAAGTTATTAATTGTTTATTTAAATAGAAAATTATTTTCAGAAGGGTATAATTGTCATATTTTTCCTGAATATTTTTGGATAGTATATCAAATCCTAATTTCATGGGATTATCCAAGTAGATCCCAATCGAAATTGATATGGATCGATTACTGCATTCCAACCATTTCCCGATTTCGTTGCAAAAATATGTGATTCAGTTAGATGATGCTAGAAATCAGAGATCAATTTGAAGGAAAAGAAAAAACATTTCAACGATTTTACATTCGTCCATGGATGCTTTGATGGGATCGATTGTTGTTGATGGTAGCATTCAATCAGTATCGACAATGGAGTATGTGATTCAACTGACCATGGAGAATGTATCAAAATCGATTGTTGTTGATGGTTGCACTCAAGGTTTATCGAATACGGAGGATGCCAGTGAACCGGCCAAGGATGTCGTTCCTTCAAATGATTTCAACACCGGAGTTCGTTCCTGCAAATCATGTCAACATTGAAGACAAAGAAGTGAATTCGGCAATGAACCACACTTGTATGAGAGATGAAGTGCTAGAAGATGTTGAAGGTAAATCGTTTAAAAGTTTCATGTCCGACAGATTCGATGATTGATGGCAATGGTTATTGGGTTCATCAGGTGATTGATTAAGTTAGACTATTGGTTTGTCGTTTTTACCTTTTTTAGGGATGATTTGTTTTCGTTGAACCTTTTTTCACTTATTGGAGTTTAGTTGTTTGGAATTGGTATTATTCGTTCATTGATTTGATTTTTCCATGTCTTATTCATCTTTTGTGTTGTTTATTGATTTGATTTTGGAGTTTAGTAGGAACTTTGATTTTTTCAAGAAAATCTCATTTTTTTATTTTTAATCAAATTTGGACTGTTTTGTGAACGAATTTTTCTGAAATTTGGTTTGTTGGATTCGATTTTAATTGTAAAACATATTTGATTCACATCATTTTTCAAGAAAATCAAGTTTGGTTGTTCGATTTTGTGATTTTTCGAGTTTCTGGAAAACGGTTTTTCACGTACTGTTCATATAACGATTTTTCGAATTTGTGGTTTTTTAATCGAAATTATTTATTACATAGTGTTAAAATCATGTTTTCGATCATATGTGTGTTTGGAAATCTCATTAATTTTGTGTCTGTAATCGATTTTAAAAGGAATCTGAGTTTTGTTATCATCTTTGCACCAGATTTGTGATTTGCGCGAGTTCATCTGATTTGCGCGAGTTCATCGTGAAAGGAAGGTTCTCTTTATCTGAAGTTTACGCAAAGTAAAGTTTGCGTTAGCATTGATTCGCGCAAGTTACATCTTGCGTCATCTCTTACTCACGCAAATTCAGATTTGCGACACCACCTACTCAAGCAAAGCTAAGTTTGCGCCAACTTAGTATCACGCAAAGTTTCTTTTGCGTCATCATCACATCGCGAAAAGTCAAATTCTCGCCAATCTTGTGTCACGCAAAGTTTAAGTTCTCGTCATCAACGAGTCACGCAAAACTCATTTGCGCTATATACTGCTCACGCAAATCTTCATTTGCGCCATCTGCTTCTCACGCAAACTTCTAGTTTGCGCCAGTTCTGTTTCAGACTTAGCATTTTTTCTGACACTTTTGATATGGATTCTGCAAAGTTTGATTTTCAAGCTCAGTTCTACAAAAGCGACATCATGATGTCATTGGGCACAGAAACTCGTCCTCCGGTTCTAGTTGATGAAAACGAATTCACTCAATGGCAAGATCGGTTCCTGAACTTCATCGAGCGTAAAGTTAATGGAGATAATATGATGAAGTCTCTCACTGAAGGACCTTTCGTAAAGCCTAAGAAAGAGACTCCCGTAACAACTGAAGAGGCTTCGCGTATGAAAGCTGATCGAGAACTAAAAGCTAACCTGATGCTAGCTTTACCAAACTCTGTCTACAACCGGGTTGATCATTGCAAGGATTATCCAAATCTGTTATGGGCACAATTGGAAAAGATTATGCTTGGGTCTTCAGTTGCTACTCAACTTTGGCATACGCGCTACATGAACAACTTTGAAGAATTCAAAGCCAAGGATGGGGAGTCACTAAAAAGTGTTTATGACAGATTATGTGCCGTTATAAATGATCTGAGGAAAATTAAAATGGAAAAGACTGAGCTGGAAACCAATATGAAGTTCCTCAATGCACTTCAACCGGAATGGAACAAATCTTGCCATCGCTTGAGGAATGATGTCAGAATATCTTCCATGCAGATCCAAGAGATGTACGAGATTTTGCTGACAGATGAATGCATTGTAAGTGAGAAGAAGGCCAAACTCGAAAAGAAAAACAAGAAAACAGTGGACCCGGTTGCACTTCTAACGAGCCAACTGGCTAATCAAGCATTGTCTGATAATGCTTATGACGGGGCCACTGATGATGATGGCGAGGCTCTTCAGAAAGCAATGATCCTTCTCTCACAACATTATCAGAAAAATTCCAACCTTGGTTGGGTTCTAACAATCTTCGCTTCACTTCTGGGTCTAAAGTCAAAGTGCCCGAGCCAAAGACAGCTGCTTCCTGTTACAACTGTGGTAAGTCGGGTCACATCGCTAAGGAGTGTAGAGTGAAGAAGGTTCGGGATTCGGCATACTATCGGAAGAAAATGGAACTTGCCGAGAAAAGAGAGAACGGAACAGCTTTGCTCGTAGAAGGGGAGTACTGGCTTGATCACTCCGATGACGAAGTTGATTCTATAGAAACTGCTCATATGTGCTTAATCGGAGATGATCAGACTGATGATTCTGACACTGATGAAGATGAGGTAACTTTTGAGTTTGATTTCACGTTTATTTCTTCTCAGATGAACATAATCATAAATGCTTTATATGATCTTCGTTTAAAGTTATTATCTGAAAAACAATTAAATTTAGAAAAGTAAGGTTTGATTGAAAAATTGAAAATTTCTTTGAAAGATGAAAAATCAATTTTAATTAATACAAAAGACATCTTTCAAAAGAAATTGGATGATTTGGAAATTTTAAATAAGACTAATCTTGAATCTTTGACTGAAATGACCAAATTAAAAGATGATTTTTCGGATAAAATAAATAAGTTAGAAGAAAAGTTATATCGAAGGAATCAATCTAAGCAAACAATTTTCATGAATAAACCAAGGAGTGATGAAGCTTTAAAAGAAAAATGGGGACTTGGTTTTGAAAATCCACATTGTTTAAACAATGCGATAGAAAAATCCCCTACTTTATATAAATACGATTATCTAACTCTTGCTAAATATGCTCCTCAATTTAAAATGGATTGGATGAATGAAAAGCAAGTGTTAGAAATCGAAAATGAGAAAAGAATGAATACTAAGAAAAAGGAAATTTCTTTTGTTTACACGAGCGAAAATGTTAAATATTTTCCTGACAACTCAAAGAAGGGCAGAAAAGGTTTAAATGACATATCTTCCATTAAATATTCAGTATCTGTTAATTTTGTTGATATATTTGCCATTAAATCTGATAAGGAAAATATCTCTCCAATCTTTTATGATTCTAAGAGATATACTCCTTCATTAGTATTAGAAAGCAAAATCATTGATCTTGAAGATAAAATGGAAGATCAAAATATTCAAAAAGAAATTGAATCTGATGTATTTCTTTCTTTCATGACATCAAGTCTTGAAGAAAAATTATTTTCTCAAAAACAAGATTCTACTTCTAGCCATTTTTCTGATTGTCAAGTAAACAAAAAGGAATTTCTAAAAATTGAAATTTTTTCTCAAAATTTTTCTGACTCCGAGGTAAATTCATATTTATTGGTTGATCAGTTGGGTATCTTAAGTAAAATTGTTTCTTCCAATTCAAATATTAAATCGAAAATTCTTGATGATTCTTTTACGCTCAATGATGATTATTATAAACCAAAGCGTAAAAGAAGACAGTCAAAGAAGTGAAAGAAACAAGATCAAGTCATTTCTAAAAGTTCTAATTCTTCTGATTCAATTCTTTCAGATAGGACTTTGAGTACTTCTTCAAAGCACATATGGAGGGTGAAGCGGACATCAGATGATTCTAAGACTGATGAGGATAGATATGTAGACAAACAATATAAAAGTGATTCATTTGCTTCTTGTAATAAAATTTCAAAAT
The DNA here is from genome assembly GCA_954870635.1 of Arctium minus. Lineage (NCBI taxonomy): Eukaryota > Viridiplantae > Streptophyta > Magnoliopsida > Asterales > Asteraceae > Arctium > Arctium minus. Next base: position 9,130,495 of record OX941093.1, on the reverse strand, counting down.
ACTCAATAAAGCAAATGATTCAAATTTCCAAAAATGTCTCATATTCTTCTTCTTATTCTAGTTCAGATGATTATGCTTTCTCTTCTACTGATTCTTATGTTCATTTGTCTGACAATATTTCTCATGCATTGTATGTCAAATCTTACAAATATTTCCCCACAAGAACTGCAACTAACTTTCATGGACACAAATACAAGTGGGTACCAAAATCTCAGATTGATTCTAAGTTGCAGGCATCTAATGTCAAGGGGGAGTAAGAGAATGTTGACTTCTGAGTACTTCAGCTCAGAACCCGTACTTCAATGGTCTATGACTTCTAAACATGTCAGCTTAGGATTCGTTCTTTAATGCTTTTAGCTTCTAACTAATGAGAAACTGTGAGTACATCTACTTTAATTCCGCTGCATTTATCTCTGATAATGATGTTGTTCCAGTTTTCTCAATTGTTTTTCATGAATCTGAGCAAGTTAAACTAACTCTTGAATTTGTACAACCCATTTCTTTCATTTGAGACACAATTTCATTATACGTTATGTGGAAGATAATATTATTGAATTTTATTTTTGTCTCAACTAAATATCAATTTTCCGAATTCTTTCCGTCTGCATTCAAATTTTTTCAAACTTGGCATTTGAATTTAAAAGTTTAAATCTTTACAAATTTTATTCTATAAAGTAAAAGCTTTACAGGTTTTCTTTATTTTGAATAAAATGTGTGTCAAGGATAAATTTTCAAGTTGCTTTGTTTATATTGAAGTTTTATATGTTCAACTTTCAAGTCTTACAAAAGTCAAAAAGTCATCAACATGTTTGAAACTTTTGTATTTTGCTTTAAAGATATGTGATTCGGAATATTTATAGTTTACAATGCTTGGAAATCCTAAAAAAATCTGAATTATGGATTGTAATGAAAATATGGGCTAAGTACTAAGATGTAGAACTGAGTGATTGAGATGAAAATTAAATATATAAAATACAGAAATCTCTAAGTTTAAAAGTTTGTATCTGTGACCTTTCTGGTTTGGGAAAGTAAGTTCCGTGGGATGCTTGTCATCTGGTCCCCTAAGGTCAATTGATCTGGGAGTGATCGAACCCAAATCCTGCAATAGAATCAGATCGAAAGTCATGTTCTACTGGTATGAATGGGTTTAGGATGTGTCGATGTAGCCTTTCTGATCTGGGAGAGTAAGTTTCAAGGGGTGCTTGACACCTAGTCCCCTAAGGCCAACTGGTCTGGGAGCGGCTGACCCAAATCCTGCAATAGGGTCAGATAGAAAGTTACGTTTACGGCATGTTCTTTACTTACCGAACTTTTTGATTAAAAGATGCCAAAGTGCACAAGCTTAAAAGATGCCAAAGAGCACACTCATGTGAAGATGCCAATGTGCACAATGCTAAAATATGCCAATGAGCACACATCTCATGATACCTAGTGATATGTTTGAGTTGCGATAAACCTGTAAATTTGTGAAAGTCCTAATTATTGATGGCTTAGTGTGAGTACATGCAAAGTTCTCTATTATATTTTTAGATTTACATTTTCTTGAAGCTAATCAAAGTTCGCATGCGAGCACACTGAATAGATTGCTGGAAGTTTTTGAAATTGAACATGTCTTAACTTGATATGCACTGATACTTGTATCTGTATCCAACAACATACATTTGATTTCAACTGATTGATAAATCTGTGATATTTTACTAAGTAGAATTTAATTTAATTAGTGTTTAAAATTTTATATATTTAGTTGTTTCAAAATACATATTCAGTATATTTTTCTTTTATACATTGATGTTTCAATTATTGTGTTCTCATTTTTTTTATAAATGGGTCTGTGCCTTGTTCAAGGGGGAGTGAATAAGGAGAATATTCTGAATAGATAATATTTGTTTTCGAGGGGGAGTACCTGATTTTCTATATGAATGCTAACTTGAATTGTCATATTTAGTGCATTTGTGTAGGGGGAGTCAAAGAGCTTAACAGGTGAAATTTTTCTGAGTTTAAGTCAGCTTTGCGCCAACAGTTGGTAGCGCAAACCTCATTTTGCGCCACCTTCGTCTAGCGCAAAAAACTCTTTGCGCCACCAATGTGTCGCGCAAACCTCTCCTCTTTCTCCTTTATTCTGATTTTGCATATCTTAAGCTGTCTCGTCTCCTACATTTGCATGACCAAGTTGATCCAGATCATCAAGGTCATGAGGGGGAGAAATTAAGGAGATGATAAAGAGACAAAGAGTTCAAACGTTTATCTGCTGATCAAGATTCGCTCAAGATTCAAATTTCTTCAACTAAACTTGTCTATTTGCTGTTCAAGCTCCGACCACTACAGTTTCTTCAAGTACATTTAAAACAGGTATGTCGTCTAGAGCACAAGCTGATAAACCGATTGTTCTTCCAAGCTTATTACAAACAGTCTTGTCAAGGCAGCAAAGACAACTGAGTTTAAAAGAGGATGAGAAGAAATTTTTTTAAGTCAAGAAAGCTTCTTCTATAAGTCGCTTAGATGGTCCATGTTGATTTAGAAGATGGATATTGAAGACCACAGCGCCAATGATTACTAAGGGGGAGATTGTTAAGTCTGTTTTTATAGTAATCATTGTATTTATAGGCTTGGTCTTATACTGTGCTTAGATAGTTTTATCTGTTGTATAAGCCAAGGGTATTTAAGTCCCTTTGGTCTTTGTGTCTTGTAAGGATTCACGCTTATTCAATTCAAGATCTTACTTTGCGCTTCATATCTTTCTCTCTAAGTGATTTAGTGATTCTTGGAATATCAGGTATTACCATCTTCATATTTTTATAAAGGATCATGTATGAGTGAATGATAAATCTACGACGACTGATTGAATCATATGTGATTTTTGAATGTCATGGTTGGTCAATAAGGTACTGTTATCTTTCTATTGGCTATGATTTGATAAGAATCATATATGATTTAAAACAGTACCAGTGTATGGAGACTGCTGATACTATTATGTTCAGTACATCACTTGTGATTTACGTGCATACTAGTTATAGAGACAAAAACATTCGTGATTTTATAATTGTATTCCATAAAATCAATACATGTCACATATAAACCAATTTTGAATTCATTATACCAGGGATCACTTGTGATTACCATGATAAACGAATTTTGAATTCATTATACCAGCAGATCACTTGTGATTAACATGATAAACCAATTTTGAATTCATTATAGCAGTGAATCACATGTGATTACCATGATAAACGAATTTTGAATTTATTTTCAGAAAAATGGGGAGAGATTGAGATGTGTTGAGATAAATTAGGAAGGGATTTCTTTTTTGATTTGATATGATCACCAAATCCCTAAAAAATCGCCTGATTGATATCATTAAAAAAATTCCAATTTTGCCCCTAAAGTCATTTACCAACATATTTTAAAGGGTATTTTGTTGTCATTAATTACATAAAATGTCATGATTAATTTCAACCACTGATTTAATCTAATCAAGGGCCGAGATCTATCCCTTTATTCTTTTAAATACAATATGTTCTCGTTTGAACCCACCCCTATATATATGATGTGTATAAGGTTGGGTTCCGGTGAGAAGTTGAGGTTAATGTGAGAAGCGGTTATCAACCGTTGAATAAAAAATGGACGCACATTAGGATGAGATGCACCGAGATAAGATGCACCGGATCAATTTCCTTCTAAGGCGCAATTCATTGGAGGACATGAGATTAAAAGTGATCAACTGTTCAGATCCATTTCTCACGTTTCTCACGTTAACCTCAACTTCTCACACGATCTTTCCCATATATATATATATATATATATATATATGACTAGGTTCATTTGAGAAATGCTAAAAATATGAGAAATAAATAAATGATCCTAGCCCTTTATCTGATCAACATTTGTTGCTTTGACCGTGAAGCACCGGATAATTCCTTGTGTGGTCTGTAGAAGATAGAGGGGTAGTTTCGTAAAATACGCGGGACGGTTTCATATATGAACCTGTATGATTCACATATGAATTATATGTTCATTTATGAATTAGTGTAACTCACATATTAACTCTTTTAACTGATTCATATATGAACTATACATTCATATATGAATCAGTTAATTAGTTATGAATCACAAAGGTTCATATATGAATTTGTTAATTAGTTCAAGTGATTCACATATGAACCTACAGTTAATTACTTCATATGTGAATCAGTTAATTGGTTCATATACGAATCACAAAGGTTCATATATGAATCAGTTAAAAGAGTTCATATGTGAATTACACTGGTTCACATATGAACATGTAGTTCATATGTAAATCATACAGGTTCATATATAAACTCGTCCCGTGTATTTGTAAAAATTACGAAATTGTTCTATTTTTGGAATAGCTGCAACTTTTGACCAGTCAAAGCCATTGTAACATCCAGAATTTCAGGAAAATATAAGGCCTTGCTAATTTTATGATTACGTGTTTATCAAAATAGGAATTTCATGCTTAACTGCTATTTCCATTTATATTGGTTACTTGTTGATTTGGAAGTTTTAGACCAATCTTCGTTTGATAGTGAGTTACGCGACTTACGCCGCGGGTTGAAGTCGCGGCACAAGCCGCGTAAACCACTGAGATGCATGCCTTTGAGGAACCACGTGACTTACGCCGCGGGTGGGAGTCGCGGCACTAGCCGCGTAACCCACTGGAGTATTTATTTCTGGAGCAAGCGGGCGACTTATGCCGTGGGTGCAAGTCGCAGCACAAGTCGCGGGGGGACCTGCACTCCCCAAAACCCCTCTTTGCCCGATTTTTCTCTCATAACTTCTCACATCTCTCTCCCTTGGCGATTTTTGGAGCTCTCAAATCAGTTCCCTTTCTCACCAAACCCTAACCCTCATAAATACAACCTACATTGGTGGTTGGATCTTTGGATTATTGCATTAACTCTTCTCAAGTCTTCAAGCTTCATCTTCAAGTCTCATCTTCTTCTAGGGTTTCATCTTTTCTAGGTTTTGGTCAAAAACCTAGATTGTGAGTTTACTAAATCTTTGTCAAAACTAGATACACATCATATGCTTCTATTTATGGTTATTTATCGCTATATGTTCAAATACTTGGGATTTCTTATGAAGGAATGTTGGAAATATGGTTATATGTGAAATACCATGGTCTACCCTAAATGTGAAAGTATTGGGACTTTTTCTCTTGGATTCATAATATGTACATGTTGATGTGATAAATGTATACATGTCTCGATATGACGATGGTTTCTAGTTTGAATACCTTTTTGGTAATATATAATATGCATGATGAGCATGATTGTCAGTTGGGTCTCATGACGTACTTATGTGATAGGATGGTAACATAGTACCCATGGTTGGTATCAAAATGTATTGGTTGAAATATACGTCAAGACCTCCTATATAATATGTTGGACGAACCAAGTCAGTAGACACTAGGAGGATGTAGTCTTGGGCGCCACCGTGATGGTATGTGCCTAGACCTCCGCCATTCGGGGTAATGCCATGGTTTTAGTCCTCGGATGTGCCGGGCCTTTCGGGTGTCTCTTGTTAGAGGGCATCAAGGTATATCGACTCTTTGGGTGGAACTTGATTGGTGCTATAGGTCTCCCCTATTGACTCCACATTTGTTGAAATATGGTTAACTGCTGATAAGAATTGTAACTGGTCATGCATGCTTATGTTTGTTTAACTCACTAGGCTTTTTGGCCTAACACTTGTTTGGTGTCGATGTGTATCTCAGGTTCTAGCGGCGCCGGTCCTAAGCTGACATAGTTGCTTGGGTGAGAGCTTGGGGAATTCCTGCTTATGGACATTTATTGGATAGAGGAACGTTTGGAACTATAGATAACAACCCTTTTGTAATCTCCTTTCTAGTTGTAGAAATTAGATTAGTTGGTTGTTAATTTATTGTCCGTTTAAATTACAACTGTGATTAAACAGGTTTGTATACTTCCCCATTTTTGGGAGGCTCTTGCTTTGGCAAACTTTATATACCACGTGTCCGTTTTCTTTTCGGACTTTTGTTCTCCCTATTTTTAGGGTGTTACAGCCGTATATGTTGACTAGTTAAAGACGCAATATTTGACCGGTCAAAGCCGATCTTGACCGAATGAAATCCTAGGATATCTTCTCTATTTTTCATATATTTAAAATTTCTCAAATGAATATCTCCCTATATATATATATATACCGTATCGTTTTTCCGTCGTAAAGTAAAAAATATTAAGTTTGTCAAAGGTGCAACCGTATCGTTTTAGAAGGTGTAACCGTATTATTTTTGAAGTGCAACCGTACCTCTTAATCAACCAAAAAACCTTGAAAACTTTTGAAATCAACCAAAAAACCGAAAAGATCTCTTGAAATCAACCAAAAAAACCGAAAAAATCCCTTGAAATCAACCAAAAAAACCGATAAAATCTTTTGAAATCAACCAAAAATATTGAAAAAATCTATCGAAATCGATAAAAAAATTTAAAATTGTCTCAAAATCAAGCAAAAAACTTTAGGAGAGCAATTTTAGCCCCTACCCTAGATTTCACTTCATTCTATTGATTGGTTCTAGCTCAAAAGAACATATACATGGACCTATATCAGACTTGTTTCATAGTTTTCAACTGAGCGGCAGACCCCTCGAAACGACGGAATTAGGCTAAAAATACATCCAGCGATATTGAAGGCTGGTCAAAAAATGAAGACGCGTCGATAAAAACCGTATGAAAAAATATGGTGCCACCGTATGAAAAAGTTGTTGGATCCGTCCCTATATATATATATATATATATATATATAGGGTTGGGTTCACGTGAGACCAACCTGTTTTCGTGAGACCGGTGAGACCATAAAATAACACTAAAACCTCACAGCGATTCATTGTGAAGGAACGAAAAACAGCAAACATTCACAATAAAAACACTGTGAAGGTTTACCTTTATAATACCTTCACAGTCTTTTGCTGTGAAGGTTTAGTGTTATTTTTGTGGTCTCACGGAAATGGTCTGGTCTCACATGATCTCAAGTCTATACATATATATATATATATATATATATATATATATATATATATATACTAGGCATATACCCGCACACGATGTGACGCGAAAAATCGTGCAATCGTAAGAACAATTGACAAAGGTATGTATCCGCTCACGAAACATCTCGAAATCAAAATAACAACAACGTTTTCATTTTAAGTTTATATTCTTCGTTCTTATCGATACTTTAGTGTATGAAAATACGGTGCTTGAGTCGTTTGGTGCACTTATATGTGAATCATAGACTAAAGTATCGATAAGGACGAAAAAATACAAACATAAAATGAAACGTTGTTGTCATTTTGATTTCGAGATGTTTCACGAGTGGATACATACCTTTGTCAGTTGTTCCTTCAATTTCACGATTTTTCGTGCCACATCGTGCGCCATATGTCTAGTTTATAATAATAATGAAATGTATTTTTAATATAGTTTAGTTGATCTGCGATTATGTATTTTTAATATGCTAAAGGTGAAAAAAAATAAAACGTATGGATAGAAATCAAATTAATTCATGGATATTCATGATATTTAATAGTACGGTTACATTAAAAAATATTCAATATTGAGCTCGTTTTGAAGTTATTGACGAGACGATTATAATGGTATAATTTGTAAAAAAAGAAACATATTTTTTCCTTGCATTTTGTTCATATACCATTATTTGTGTTAATATAACAAATGTGTAAAATAAAGAATGAAAAAGTAAGAGATATAAAGTAAATTAAATAACTAATTGTAAAGATGTTAAATGTTACATTGAATTTTGAAAATAACCGTTTTACGATTTTAATATAATAGTATAGATATAGATAGTACATATACAATGTTACACATTTATGTTATCCATAAAAATATTCAATAATTAGTTTATATTAAAATTATTGACGAAAAAATTATAATATTAGAATTTATAATACTAATGAAACATATTTTTACTATATTTTAGTTGATCTACAATTATGTATTTTTAATATGCTAATGGTAAAAAAAATAAAACGTATGGATAGAAAACAAACTAATTCATAGATATTCATAGTTTTTAATAGTACGGTTAAATTAAAAAATATTCAATATTGGGCTCGTTTTGAAGGTATTGACGAGAATATTACAATGGTATAATTTGTAAAAAAAGAACGTATTTTTTTATTGCATTTTTATTCATATACGATTATTTGTGTTAATATGATAATGGTGTAAAATGAAAAATGAAAAAACAAGGGATATAAAGTAAATTAAATAATTAATTGTAAATGTGGTAAATGTAACATTGTAAGGATGGTAAATGTTATTGTAAATTAAATAAGTAATTGTAAGAGTGATAAATGTAATATTTAAGGGTGGTAAATGTTATTGTATAAAAGATTGTACAATAACCGTTTTAGAATTTTTATATAAAACAATTTAATTCATAGATATTCATGATATTTAATAGTACGGTTAAACTAAAAAATATTCAATATTGGGCTCGTTTTGAAAGTATTGATGAGACGATTATAATGGTATAATTTGTAAAAAAAAGAAACGTATTTTTTATTGCATTTTTGTTCATATACAATTATTTGTGTTAATATGATAATGGTGTAAATTGAAAAATAAAAAAGTAAGAGATATAAAGTAAATTAAATAAGTAATTGTAAGGGTAGTAAATGTAACATTGTAAGTGTGGTAAATGTTATTGTACAAAATATTGTACGTTTTAGAATTTTTAGGGATATAAAGTAAATTAAACAAGTAATTGTAAGGGTAGTAAATTTAACATTTAAGGGTGGTAAATGTTATTGTACAAAAGATTGTACAATAACCGTTTTAGAATTTTTATATAAAACAATTTAATTCCTAAATATTCATGATATTTAATAGTACGGTTAAATTAAAAAATATTCAATATTTGGCTCGTTTTGAAGGTATTGACGAGACGATTATAATGGTATAATTTGTAAAAAATGAAACGTATTTTTTCATTGCATTTTTGTTCATATACGATTATTTGTGTTAACATTATAAGGTTGTAAAATGAAAAATGAAAAAACAAGGAATATAAAGTAAATTAAATAATTAATTATAAGAGTGGTAAATGTAACATTTAATTTTAATGACTTTTCAAAACCTGCTTTTCAATAACTACTTTTTAAGAATTGTTTTTCAAGAACGGTATTAAATATAGTATATATATATAAAGAGAGAAATTAGAATCATATGAGAACAAATAAATTTCATATTAATGGTAAAAGATAATTCAGGGCCGTTGGATTATGTATTGCGTATGTGTGTGGACATGTGGGGTTTGGTTTGGGCAAAGTACACAAGTAGTGAACAAAGTCATGAAAACCATTCGCATTTTTATAGTGTAAGAATTGTTTTAGTCATTGTTTTGTTTTTGTTAATGTGTTTTTTAAAAAGTATATACCAAATTTCATAATCACTAAAAGTTATAGAAAACACTTTGGTTTTTCCACTAGTGCAGACAAAACAATGTGAACCTCTTTTGGCCAAACTAGATGTTCTTTTAAACTCCAAGTCAATTTTTAATGCCTCGTGTTTGGTGTCAAACGAGAAGATAATCAATTTAAAAAAAATATAAAAGAGGATAAAATCACATGCGATTTATAATACGTACAGAAGGGTCGTGTTGATCGGCATTGCATGAGCGAGTTTTCATGCACCCTTAAATCGGGGTCGTGTTGACCAGTCAACCGCAATTTGCTGGACTTGTTGTAAATCACATGTGATTTGGTCTTTCTCGCACTACTTGTAAGTTGACCATATTCGTTTTTGATCACACACACATATTCTTTTGTTAACCGTCTAATTAGTACAAATTGTGCTAACAGGAGTATTTTCATCTTTTCATATATTGATATCATATTTCTTAATTTTTTTTAGAAGGGTGTCTCAAGCTATGCCTAGACAAATTCTTTGGCAAATTATGACTGTAAGACATTAGCTCTGATTAAACCTTAATGGCCACCACATCCCCAGGTGCGCTACAACCCTTGTGGTTAAAAATGTAATTTACCCTTTAACGGAGAGAAAAGAAACGCCATCCATGGGACTCGAACCCACAATCACGTGGTTAAAAGCCACACGCTCTACCAACTGAGGTAGAACGACAGGACTATTTTATTTCTTAATTATCTCATTAACTTAATTATCATATTCTTTAATTATCTAATTCACATACCATTTTGAAAGAAAACCATGATGAACTTTTAACAAAAATCATTATTTTACCTATTGAACTTTCTAGTTTCACCTGTGAACTTTGTTTAAACTTTTTTTTAATTTTTTATTATTTCACTCATTTTCTGGGTTCACATATGAATTTTGGTAAATTTTTTGGAACTACGGAAGTTAATACACGGAAGAACATTATAAACTTTAAACAAAAATCATTGTCTCTCCTATGAACTTTATTTAAACTACCTTAATTATTTTATTCATTTCCTAGTTTCACCTATAGACTTTTTTTTTTGGAAAGGGTGTCCTGGGCCTTTGGCCCAGACTAATCCCTTGGCAATGAAACCGACTGCTAAAACATGCAACCCTGATGTTATACCCAGTGGCCACAAAGTTACGAATGCAGGGAATCGAACCCGGGTTGAGCGCCATGAACTCCCCAGGTGATTACCGCTACACCACAAGCCTTGTGGTTTAAATTTTGGAACAACCAAAGTTCATACACAAAGAAAAAGGATTTTAATTCAAAAAATAACCGAATTTAAAGAGATAAATAAAATTAAAACCGAATTTAAGGGACAAAGGAAACAATTTAATTCTAAAAACAACGGAATTTATCTTCCCAAAGTTTCTAAACTTTATCTTTCAAAAATAAATCATATTTTGTTCCAATGTTGTTTTTCATTTAATTCAATTTAATTGATTTTCTTTTTCACCATTTTATATCATCCAATTTAACCATAACCGTCGATAAAAAAAATGAACGACTCAGATGAGTTTGTAAAGGTAATACTAATTAAGTGGTTAGCAAATGATTATGTCTAATATTAGGAGTTTCAAATACAAATCATGTAATTATTACAAACTCTACAAACCAATCTTAATTGTATGTGTAGATAATCAACGGTGTGGATTAAACTGGTTCTTAAACTTACTTTCAACTGCATCTTTATATGATTTGATAATCGCCTATAGTTCAAAATCAAGGGTTGAGATTAGGTTTGTAGGGTTTGTAAAAATTACATGATTTTTGTGTTTGAAATTTCCTATATATGTGTGTGAAATATTATTTTTATATTTAGAAAAACATTAAGGGCGGTTGCTCGATCAATTGTGTTTTAATTGACCGAATAGCATGCATGACTTACCCGATAAACCATATAAAAGAGTTAGGTTGTGGTTAGGGATGGTGATTTGCCCCGACCCGGTGGGGAACCTGGTTCACCCGACCCGGGCGGGGCCGGGGTTTCCCCGCAAAACCGGGTACCGGGTCCGGGGCCGGGGATCCCCGCTTGATTAAAACCGGGGCCGGGGCCGGGTAACACACCCCCCGCCCCGCCCCGTACCCGTTATATATATTAATATTAATTTAATTAATTTATTAATATTTTGATATATAATTTATGTTATTCCCAAATTATATATTTGCTTATTTGATTTTTATAATTAAATGGTTATGTGCATTCATGAAAACACGCACACACACACACACACACATATATATATATATATATATATATATATATATATATATATATATATATATATATATATATATATATATATATATATATATATGGAGAGGTTCATTTGAGAAATGGTAAATATATGAGAAATAGAGAAGTAATCTTAGCCATTCATCTGGTCAATATTTGCGGCTTTGACCGCGAAACACCGGATAATTCCTTGTGTAGTCTATAGAAGGTAGAGGGGTAATTTCGTAAAATACACGGGATGAGTTCATATATGAATCTGTATGAATCACAAAGATTCATATATGAATCTGTTAATTAGTTCAACTGATTCATATATGAATCTTTGTGATTCATATATGAATCTTATCTTTGTGATTCATACAGATTCATATATGAATCACAAAGGTTCATATATGAATCAGTTAAAAGAGTTCAGTTGTGAATTGCACTGGTTCATATATGAACATATAGTTACATTTGTGAATTATATATGTTCATATATGAACACAACCCGTGTGTTTTGTAAAATTTACGAAATTGTCCTTCTATTTTTGGGATAGCCGCAACTTTTGACCGGTCAAAGCCGCAATATTTGACTAGTCAAATCCGATCTTGACTATATGAATGGCTAGGATTACTTCTCTATTTCTCAAATGAACCAAACACTATATATATATATATATATATAACTTTCAAGTTTGATTTATGTAAAACAAATTAATAAAATTAAAAAATAAATTTGACCGGGTCGGGGAACGGGTTTGGACCGGGGACGGGGAAACGGGGATTTGATCGGGTTTGACCGTAAGTTTGACCGGGGACGGGATAATAATTCCCGTACCCGTTCGGGGTCGGGGCCGGGGGAAGTTACCAAAAACCGGGGTCGGGGTCGGGGATTATAAAACCCGCCCCATACCCGCCCCGTTGCCATGCCTAGTTATCGTCAAATGGCTTAACTATGAACTTATTTGATCAACTATTCTATATTCAACCCTTTTTTTTCCATGTGTACCTTTGGTCACCCCTTGTTTTCTTACCATCATAATGATGATGACCTCAAATTTTCATTATATTTTATTATTACTAAATATTTTAGTAATATGTAATATATGTTAATTATTTAGTTAATTATTTTTTTCTTTTATGTTTTTAAATTGTAAATTAAATGTAAATAATTTTTTTATTTAAAACTAAAAGATAGCATAAATGTAAATGCATATGTATAGTTTAGTTATAATTTTGGTCAATGAAACATTAAAAAAGGAAAAATCACCCAAATAACAATTTTGATCGTAAGAATTGTAATAATCGGGTCTTTTTATAATTAACTTAAGTAAGTGGGTTTGGTGTGAAAGTGAGGAAATGGGTGGTGTTAGGACTGAAAGTCATAGTGTGTGGAAAGTTCTATAAAGTATTTATAGAGTTTATTTGTTAATTAGTTAGGTTTAATTTGTTTATTTTGTAAAAGCCTTTAAATGTCAGTTGGGCTTATTTCTTTGTAATGGGCTTGGGCCTAGCATGTTTAGGTCCATGGTATTTAAGTATTGTTTAGAGTTGTTTAGGGTTAGGTATTATATTTAGAGAAATAGTATTGTGCGCCTCATAGAATAGAGAGAGAGTTTTGGTTTTTAATCCTATGTTTGTAACTCTCTTAATCATTCAATACAAAATTTAATCGTTATATTCATTGTTACTAGGGTAATCTGGGAAACACAATTGGTATCCGAGCAAAGAGACGAAAATTTGATTCATAAAAGGTAAATTTTTCTTTCTCTGAGTTCAATCGTTTGTTCTTGGTTTTTGGGTTATTCGATTTCTGCGAAATCTTTGAGTTTGGTTGTTCCCAATATCTTTAGTTGTATTAGATTAAAGATTTGGTAAATTTTCAAGTTCTAATTCGCAGTATAAAAGTCTAATTTTGATCTTTTAATCTAGTTGGAATATGATACGTGCTCTTGAGTTTTTCCTTAAAAATCCTTTTTTGATTCAAAATCGACCAGGTTAAGTGTTATTTGTGTTCAAAAGTGGTTTATATTTGATTATTTTTCTCATATCCAATTTATTTGAGTGCTTAATCGATTTAAGTTGTTTGTGATCAATTATTTGAGCTGCGACGGCGGATAGATAAACCCTACCCGAGTTTCTATAATTGCCGACACCCGGTGGTCTCCACACCCGGCTGTTTCCCTTGCTAAACCCGCTTAGCCTCTCAAACCCGGTCACACCCTTACCCGCTTATCCCCATACCCGATCCTCCCTAAGTCCGCTTACTGTACCCCAAGCCCGATCCTATCCAAACCCCCTCCTCACTACCCACTTAAATCCCAAACCCGACTCATCTCTCCCAACCACTCCTAAACCTGGTTCACACACAACATCAAACCCGGTTCTCCTACCAGACCAGACTCTTCTCACCCCCTTACCCTCACCGGCATAACATCACACCCTCATCGCCTCACACCCTCATCCGATTCCCTCTCTTCCTCGCTCATCCCATCACCCTCATCAATCATCAAACCTGCATCAATCCTCAAGTCTGCCTCACACATCACACCTGACACCTGATTCTCTCTATACTCGCATCTCTCCCTCCCGCATCACACCCCCACATCGCTTACTCGGTTTCGTTCACCACCTCACATGACCACAAACCACCACCACACGCGGTTACGGCATCGTCACCGCTGCCACGACAGTCGGCAACTCCATCTCCGTCATCGACCACCATCACGGCCGACGCGACAATTTTCCCGTACTCGACTTCGATTTCGACTAAGGGTTGGTTGATTACCTGTTGTTTATATCGATTTCGGTTATTTGTGACATATAGTTTGATTTAGGGCTAGACCTTGATTTGATTATCTATCCATGTATATAGATTAGTTGAATCACATTAGTTTTGTCTTGGTCTTAAATTGATATTGGTTCCACTGTGTTATTTCAATTTGGGTTAAAGTGTTCAGTTTGATTGTTTTTTGTGTGAATTTGATTAGGCTGTGTTGATAGAATTCGCTTGAGTTAATGAATCAATCGATTTATTTTAATTTATTTAATCGATTAGAGCAAGAATATCGGTTTCCTATATGCGATTTGGATAATATTTGTGGGTTACCGAGTCCGACTTGAATTGAAATCAATGTGTAATCATCATCTTATGGTTCTTGTGTTTGATTCGATATAAGTTGAATAGGGTTTACACTGTGAATAAGGTTCAGTTCATGCTCAATCTCAATTGAAATTTTGTTTGGGTCTAGATTCGTTTACTGTTCGGGTATTGGATTGTTGTTCGATAATCGATAGGGTAACTTCATCAATAGATTTAATGGTTTTTAGGTTTCAATCGATTTGGGTGGTACTTGATTTCGTTTTATGTGCTGGTAATTCATAAATAGATTTTGATCGATTTCTGGTTTGTTAAGGGTGAATCGATTTGTTTGGATTAATCAGGTTCGTTTTCGGTCAATTTGATGTAAATCAATTTTGGTTACCTTCGATTCCTCTGATTTGTGTTTAACTCATATTAGTTAAATTGTTTTTCATTTAGGATTTTTGCTAATTAAATCGATCACTTGGTTAGATTTCGATTTAGACTTAATTGCGTTTGGGTCGATTTGATGAGATTGGTTTGATACTGCAACTAAGTGTTACATTCGGTTTTTGATTGTGGGTACCGATTGCATTCATTCCAATAATTTTTTTAGATCACATCGCGATCGTCTTTCGATCATTTTGTTCAAGTAACAATGGGAAAATTAGCTATGTATGTAAATGGTAAATTCATACAATCATGTGATGAACCTGAGGAAGTTCTAAAAATTATTGAAAAGAAAATCAAAGATCTAGATGATTCATAGAAAAATGAAATCAGTGCTTTGAAAAATAATAATCTCGAACTCAAACAAAAGATTTCTGATCTTGAGAAGGAGATTGAAAAGGACATAAAAGATTTTGAGAAAGAAAGAAGTGGGTTAGCTAATGAAAAAAAGGGGTTTGAATGAAAAAATCTTGATCTTTCAAAGAAGATTTTAGAGGAAAGAAAGACTTTTGAGTTTCAAAATGCTAAACATTCAAAACAAATTTCTGATTTTGTAAAGATTCTGGTAATTGAGCGAAATAATTTGATCTTGAAAGAAAATATTTTGAGAATAAAAAGAAAGAGCTTGAAAAGAAAAATGTTGTTGTTTTCAAAGAAATATCTGATAAACGCAACAGTATTGAAAAAGACTTTGAGAGTGAGAGGAGGTTTTTCGAAATAGAAATTTGTACGCTTTCACAGAAATTGTCTGGATTAACGACAGAGATTTTGAAAGAACAAAAGGTATCCAATTTACAAAAAAAAATTTGATTCAATTCTCGAAGAAATAAATGTTTTATCCGTAAAAGTCAAGAAACTTCAAGAACTCAATTTCAAAGCTGATTTATCTGAACAAGCCTATCCCGATACTGTTGTTCAGTCTCCTTATTCCTCAAGTTCAACTTCCACAACTATTTCTTCGAAGAGTTGTGTCAAATGAAATGAATTTTCTAAAGATCAGATTCGCCCTTCAAATCTTTTCTGTAATTCTCTTATTGATAATACAGATAATCAAGTGTTTCGAAAAGTCAAAATGGTTTGGAGAAAGAAATCAACTATAGAAGATAGTGATGGAAACACGCCATACAAATCTCCTGTAGTTGATCCAAAGTCACCGACTCATGTCTATTCCACACCTAAGTTGATCAGTCTAAACAGATCAAATATCTGTTGTACTTATTATGGAAATAGTGACTTTGTGGATTCCAGATATGTCAATAGCTGGTATGGTACTTATAGTATCCCCAATCTTCAGTTTCATAACTTCAAAGCTAAGGCAACTAACCATTAAGGATCCATCAAAGCATGGATACCAAAACCAAAATCTGTCTAATCTGTTTTGCAGGAATGACATGTGGGATTTAATTCAGATTATTCACGTCACATGACTACAATCAAGGGTTATGCCATCTTTTGAGGGGAGTACTAGGTTTTTCCTAACTTTCATATTGACTTCTGAACACTTCAATTCATGACTCGTTCTTAAATGTTTTTGAATTTTAATTATCTCAAATTAGAAATTTTACTTCAATGTTCTATCTTGGTGAGTTAAAGGCCTGTTAGGGCTTATAATGTTTCTATGGTCAATCCAGAACCGAAATGACCTACCCAAGAACACACATCCTATTCATAGATATCAGTGAGGATTGATAGATGAGTTCGGAGTGAAAAAAATATATGGTGAGGATGTGACAGGACTTAAAATAAATATTGGTCCTTACCATACCGAGTCAGTTATCTGGGTTTCCACATAATCTATTCATTCTCGTTCTTTGGAGATGGATATTGAAACAGACATGGACCCAGTGTCGATAACTCATGTCACCCCACCCAGCCACTCAAGTATCACATAAAAGATACTTCTTTCATATATTCACGGAGTTTTAGCAGAAAATCTATCTATTCCTCACTCGGAGGTCTTAGATATTGAAAAAGGAAGACATCAGCTCCGGTCTCCGAACTTCATATTTGAGCCTAATTGATATGATTTATATTTCTTTCACGCATGCATGAATCTTTGTGATTCCAATCGCATATTTTTGTGATATTTCCGGAACAGTTTGAGAAGTAGATTCTTAAAATCATACTATCAGAGATACCCCATTGCCAACTCTGAAAATAGGCCACACAATTATTTTTAATTGTTGTGATAACAGTTACTAATGTGTTTCTGTGTTACTTGATTACCCCCATCTTGGTTACTAAATGTTTTATCTTATCTTTTACTACTCATCCGGTTAGTCTTTGAACATATATGATGCTCAGGATTCTCCTAATCATCATGAGGGGGAGTTAGCAAAAGCAGAAGGGGAGCAACATTAACTTATTTTCTTAAATCTGAGGTTAAAAAGCCATGGATTTCAAGATTGCATTGGTTCTTCTATCCTTTATCAAGTGGTGTTTGCTACAAGTTGATTCCTCCTACGAGCATATTGGTTCTACAAGTTCTTAAGCTGAAAATCAATTCAACTCGCGGTTCAAAGACAGATTCTTTGTTATTAAACTGAAGATGCACTATTGAATGTCACGTAACTTGCACATTATCTTTCTTGTGTGCTGATCCGATGTGTTGAGTTTCTACAGTTGAAAGTTGCTCAATAGTGCATTCAGTTGAGACCATTGTACATTGAATCTGGTTACACAGTTGAATCTATGAAGACCAAGAGCTTTATTCAAGGGGGATCACAGAAAGAAATGAAGACAAACAACACCAAAGTTTTTCAGAGATTCAAGAAGGAGAGAAGATCAATACCTGAAGATTTCAAGAAGATAAATTCTTTATACAACTTTAGGGGGAGATTGTTAGGACTGGAAGTCCTAGTGCATGGAAAGTTATATAAAGTATTTATACAGTTTATTTGTTAATTATTTAGGTTTAATTTATTTATTTTGTAAAAGCCTTTAAATGTCAGTTGGGCTTATTTCTTTGTAATGGGCTTGGGCCTAGCATGTTTAGGTCCATGGTATTTAAGTCTTGTTTAGAGTTGTTTAGTGTTAAGCGTTAGACTTATAGAAATAGTATTGTGCGCCTCATGGAATAGAGAGAGAGAGGATTGAAAAGTTTTCAATCCTATATGTGTAACACTCGTTATCATTCAATACAAAGTTTAATCGTTATATTCATTGTTACTTCAACAATCTGGGAATCACAAGGGGACTTTTGTACAATTAAGAATGAGAGGAATAAAACCTCTCTCCAACCCTATTATGTCAGTAGGAAACCTAGAGGCAACTAGAGTGAAAAGGAGGGCATTGAAGGTCATTGATTCAATCACAAAGAGCTTGAAGGAATTGAGAATTGTAGTGGTGGAAAATCTCCATTCATCTTCAAGGTATGTAATCCCTTTTAAATCCTTTGTTTCTTAAAGCTTTGGGGGACCCTAGTGGAGAGTGGTGTGAAATCCTCCTGTAAATTCTTCAATCGATTAGGAATTAGGGGTGCGGGGTTTGGAATTTCAAATGGTGATTTATCTTGGTGAATCTAGTTTGTATGTTCATTGGAGGTTATAATACCAGGGAGTAAGGCTTATTGATGATGTGACCGATTTCCCAATAAGTTTACATTTGATATTTTTCCATAGTCGACCAGTGCTAGTCGAGAACCCTAGATCCTGGTGTTGTGGGGAACCGAACCACCCGGGAGGCCATGGCCACCGAGAGTTTGGAGCCGGGAAAATCGATCGAACCCGTAAGCCCTAGGAACGAACCGAAACCCGGAAGCTCCAGGAAGAGTCGAACCTGGAGGCCCCGGGAGTATTCCAACCCGGTAGTCTCGGGGGTATGTTAACCCGGTAGACCCGGGGTATGTAAGTCCCGGGAACCCGGGGGTGTGTGATGCCGGTAACCTGGGAAGGGTGGGCTACCGACTATGGGCCGAGCCCAGACCGAGAGGAGATCTGAACCATGACCGAGCCATTTTGGGCCTGTATTGGCAATTTGCAGATGGTTTAACCGTACGTAGAGTAGGGAGTCTGAGGTCTTGAGAGTGATGACGTTGCGGAAGGGGAAAGGGAAGAATACCTCAGCGATCTGCCACTCAGGTGGAGGAGGCCACTGAGGGGACACGAGGTCGTAAGAAAACCCGTGTTACCCATAGGAGGAGAAGCGTAGAGGTCCAGGGTGAGTTTGAGACGTCTCAGCAAGAGAGTTCGACGACTGTAAGGGGGAGGAGTCAGTCCAGATGTCACTGACAAGGCCGCACACAAGCCTTTGTGACCTAGGAAGTGTTTGCAACTGAGATGGGCAAGTTGCAAGAAACCCTGCAAGTATTATTGAACCA
The DNA here is from genome assembly GCA_954870635.1 of Arctium minus. Taxonomy (NCBI): domain Eukaryota; kingdom Viridiplantae; phylum Streptophyta; class Magnoliopsida; order Asterales; family Asteraceae; genus Arctium; species Arctium minus. The sequence continues at coordinate 9,110,962 of OX941093.1, read as the reverse complement.
GTAAAACAGGTCCCCAGCAGAGGCTCAGACTAAGAATGGAACTGAAGCAGACGTGGATATTTCTAGTTTTCCAGTAACCGAAGTGGATGGTCACTCACAACTAATTCCGCTTGGGCCTAGTGAATCGAAGATAGAGAAGGGATGCACGTTCAAGGTATTTACGACATGTAAGCCCCCTACCTTCAGTGGGGAGTGCAACCCGATGTTGGCTTTGAAGTAGGTTCGGGAGATGGAAATGACCTTTGATACTAGTACGTATGCCAGAGAGGACCGGGTGTTGTTCGCGATAGCAATGTTGAAATCTGATGCTATCTTCTGGTTGGACATCAAGACAGGTGGGAAAGGATCAGAGGTAGCTAACGCGATTACTTGGGATGTGTTTGTGAAGAAGTTTAGATCTCAGTTTTGACCTCTGGCGGCAATGAAGAAACTGGAAGAGGAATTCTTGCCGCTTGAGCAAGGAGCGATGATAGTGTAGGAGTACACATCTAAATTTATCGAGAAGGACAGGTTTGCAGAACTATATGTGCCTAACGAAGAGAGGCTCATCGAGAGGTACATCTGAGGATTGAGAAGTATTGTGAGGGAGTTGGTCCAGGAAAGAGAACCCACCACTTTTCAAGCACCAGTTTATGCAATGGAGCTTACGGAGAAGGAAAAGAATAGACAAATATCTGAAAGGGGAGGTAGCAAGAGGAAGTGGGAAGAACCTGTGCGTGATGCTAAGAAATCCAGGGCCCCAGGGTTTGAATCTCGATCGGGCCCTGAGTTTGAGAAGAAGCCGTGTAGGAAGTGCAATCGGGTTCATCGTGGGGATTGTACCTTTGATCCTGATGGGTGTTACAAGTGCGGGAAAGTCGGGCACATAGTGCGGGAGTGCCCTCACCCTAAAGCTTGCTATCTGTGTGGTTCTCCGGATCACATAAAGCCCAACTGTCCACAACTGGGGATGGGTTCATCAGGTAGCTATGGTGGAAGTCGAGGAGGAGGAAGTGAGGAGAGGAAAATGGAGTCGACAAGGGGAAATGCCAGGGTGTTAGTGTATTTTATTGTATCGAAGATTTAATATGAAAAGTCAAAGTCAGTAAAGTCATCAAAGTCAACTTTAGAGGTATAAGTGTTTAGTTTCATGAGTGTTTGTAAAGCTTGTAAGTTTGTGAGAGTTTGTCATGCATATAAATAGTGTTTTGTGTTATGAGAGTTGTAAGCAAGCAACTAAGGAGGTCAAGCATGTAACATTGATAGTGAAATAACATGACTTGTGACTTTCTCTCTCTACTCTCTCTCTAGATCTTAATTGTTAAATCTTGATCTTGATTGTATTGCTTGAATCTGGGAATCATACATTTTCAATTGGTATCAGAGCTGAACCCAATCAAATTAAGATTGATTGGATCACCAGATTTGGATCAAATTTCTTGATTTTTCAAGAATTCGTACGATATTTTTACAGAAACACTGTTGGATCGAATTCATACTTGATAATTTGTTTTTGTATTAGAAAATGGTTCAGTAGCATTCGTTTGATGTAATTGTATCTTTCTTGTTCACATTGATTCATCAATTAATCATCAAAACAGATTGAATTTTGGATTTTGGTATTTTTTTGAAAAAGTTCACGAACACTGTATCATATGGATTACATTGTAATTTTTGGTTTCTAGCCTATTTAGTGTGATAGAAAAGTGTTTAGAATTGCATTTCGATCATATTGGATCAAATTGTGAAGTGATTTGCAGGTGGTTTGATAATTTGGATCGTTTTTGTCAACCAGAGTCAAGAACGCGCTAGATCCACAAAACGCGCTAAGGAAGAACACGCCAAAATCAAGAACGCGCAAGATGAAGTTTGCTATGTTTTCTATGAGTTTGAGCTCAGTTCGCGCATAGAGAGTCTTGCGAGAAGTTAGTTCGCGCAAAGCTCATTCTGCGAGTTCTTGGATTGTGGAAAATATTCTAAGTGTGGTTCATGCATAAAGTGGTTGCGAGAAGTGAAAAACGCGCACAAGCTATCTTGCAAGAAGTGATTTGAAAGTGATCTGCGAGTTTAATAGTCATGCGAGTTCTACTTTTTCAAATTTTGTCTAAGTATGGAACGCGCAAGGGGTATTTGATCTGGGAGTTTGTGTTCATTTGCGAGAAAGTGATCAAAATTTTCTAAGTCCAAAACGTGCATGAAGTAGTGTGCGAGAAGGTAAAATACGCACATCATTATTTGCGAGTTTCGAGAAACACACACATAACACTCTAAAGCCACTTCGCGCACATCAAGGCCTGCGAGTTCTTTAAAAATGCGCAAGTAATAGCGTGCGAGTTCTACAAACGCGCACATAATTGTTAGCGTGAAGTTTCATGAACAGTGTTTTGCAAATTCTCCGGTCTGCAAGTTCTTGTGGTTTGCGAGTTTTGGAGATAGAATTTTTCTGAGATTGTTTTTCAAGTGGTGATCTGAATTTGACTTTCAGTCAACTTTTCTGAATTGTTTAGGGAACGATCATTCATTTCAAGCTAATTTTCATTCAAGACGTCTACAATTTTATCAGGGAGAGACTGTGCTATTATGTACATGCCTGAGATACCGGCAATAGAAGCTGAACGAGATAAACTAAAAGATCAGAATTCAGTTCTTCTAAAACAAATTCAGGAGCTTAAATTTAAATTGTCAAATTCTGATAAAACTCCTGATTGTATAAAATGTGCTAATAATGCTAAATCTGATTTTGCAGGTATCATCAGAGCAAGAGAGAAAGAAATCAAAGAGAAGGAGAAAAATATTGCTTTAAAAGAAAATATTATTGAGACATGTGAAAAAGAAATAAAGCTGAAAGAGAGAAAGATAACAAACCTTCAAAGCCAACTAAAGACAACTGAACAAAAATCATCAGAACTGCAAGCTGAATCAATTAAGTTTCAACAGAATTTAAGGCTTTTGAAGAAAAGATATCTGCTTTGGAATCAAAGAATGCTGATCTAATTAAAAGCTTTCAACCAGATAAAGAGAAAACAAATCTGGATAAATCATCTACTCAAAAGTTGTCTGACTTTTCAAAGAAACCTATCCAAGAGAAAAAGGATCTTGAGCTAAGATTCTTAAACTTTCAAAGCAAGTGTCCGAATTTGAAAAGATCTTAATTACAGAAAGAGACACGTTTGCTAAAGAGAGAAAAGTTCTTGAAGAAAAAACAGTTGAACTTCCCAAACAAATCTCAGTTCTGCAAGACTTACTTGATAAAGAAAGAAAAACTTTTCAAGAAAAGAAAAAGTCTTTTGAAACTAAAAAGAAAAATGCTGAAAAGAGAAATGTTGGAATTTTCAAAGATATTTCTGAACAAAACAAGAACTTAGAAAAAGATTTTGAACAAGAACGTCAAATCTTTGAATCTGAAATATCTAAGCTTACATCCAAGATATCTGTTCTATCCTCAGACATTCAGAAAGAACAGATGGCTATATCTGATTTGAAACAAAAGTTTGACACACTTTCTGATGAAAGAGATATTTTATCCAAAAATATTAAAGAGATATTTTATCCAAAAAGATAAAGGACTTGGAAGCTGCAAATAGTGATTTGTCAGAAAAGATTTCAGCTGATGTGATTGATCAATCACCTGTTGATAATTCAACATAATCAGTCTGTTCTTTCAAAACAGCTTCAAGTTCCATTCATGAGAAAAATGTTTTCAAAAAGAAAAGTTTCAAACCAAACATTGTTAAATCAAATCAGATTCGTCCATCTAATATATTCTATGACAAATCTGTTGATAGTCCAACGAGCTTCTATGTCAAATCTCTTGGAAATCATTCAAAGAAAGGACAAATGGTCTGGAGAGTTAAAGATTCCTCATATGAGAAGAAGAATGACAAAGCATCTACATCCACATCCAATGTCAAAAAGAACAGTGCATACAAACGTAAATCTTTTGGTAAACCTGATATGTTTTACTCTACTAATCATTTGATCAGGATTGCTCAAAATAAGATTTGTTGTTCTTACTGTGGAGAAAATGACTTTGTAAGTAATAATTTTGTCAATTACTGGTATGGTTCTTATTATGTTACCCCCAAAAGAACTGTAATTAACACATCAGGACCCAAATACCAGTGGGTACCAAAATCTAAATCTGTATTGCAGGCACCCAAGGTTTAAGGGGGAGCAGGACATTGGTTCTTGAATAACACAGTTCAAGACCCACACCTTAATGTCAAGAATTATGGTTTCTGATTACAACAGACCAGGACCCGTTCTTAAATGTTAAAAGGACTTAGACTTTTAAACACATCAGTTTAGGACTCGGTCTTCAATATTTAAAGACAAGGATATTATGCAAATATCCAGGGGAGCTTAACTGAATATAAATCATTTTATCATGATTTGAGGGGAAGCTAAAATGTAAGTATCTTATGATTTTAATCTCTGATTGTTTGAAAGAAGAACAACTTTCAAGCATGAAAAACATTTTCTTAAATGTTCAAACCACTTCACATTCTTAAAATGTTTTCATGAATTGAGAAGTGTGCTTTTTAAAATGTTTTTGGATACTTTAATGCATATCTGACCGTATGTTTCTAATGTCAAATACTTGTGTAATTGTCATGTCTTTATACTAACAAGTATTCATACACACATCGGTTCAGTTCATTTCTTGAACTTGTTATTACCATGTATCAAAAGTTTAATCTTTCTATGGTAATACTCTCGTTTGTTATTCATTGTTGTTTGAATCAGACGTCATTTCATTATTACATGTGCTTTCATTGTTAATATGTTTATATATTGTTCATATAAACATCTTACGTCTTTGATTTCCCAAAATATTATTCTTCATGAATTTTGATCTGATCTTAATCATTGTTAGATTCTCAAAAAATTTCTATTTTTTCATGATTATTCATTCATACAAAGTTTTGAGAAATCTTAAATGCTTAATATGCTCAAATTTCATTCTTATCTTTAATGAGCATACATATACTGACAAATGATTTATTGTGCTTAAATGTCAAGAAAATCATTGAGCAACACATTTTTCTAGGACAAAATACATGGGATTCAATGTGTGAGCTTAAAAGAACTTCCATGGATTCACGATAACTAGTGTTTCTTACCCCGGAAGTAATCTTATAAGTGATTGAGGGGAGAAGGGTCAAAAGATTGAGTGTTGGTGTGTGATGAGGTAAAATGGAAAAGAGAGATTGGTTAGAAGTGAGTTTCAATGTTTAAAAGAAAGAGGGTAAGAGAACAGAGTAAAAGAATATCAAACTCTGTACTAACTTCTTTCTGAGTCGGGCAACCACATAAACTGTTGTTTCACAATTCTTCGTGAACGACATTGAAAAAGGCACCTAGCCCATGTCATCTCTTGCATACAACCCCACCAGCTACTCATTATTTTCTTAAAAAGAGAATGTTTCACATTTTCTGGGGAAGCAACACATACTCTATTGGTTCTTCACTTGGAAGATACTGATATTGAAAAGGAGAGCACATAGAAAATCTGTTATTCTGTCAGAACATTCATAGAAAATACCTTGTGTTTTTCAATGATTGAATGGAAGTCCTGGGGAGTGAACGTCATCTCAAGCTCTTTCGATTGTACATTCGTTGTACACAGTAACTTTGTGTTACTGACAGACATTCCTAACTGTTTCATCTGTTGATTCAGGGTTACAACTCATAATTTGTTTGAATTTGAAAAGATTCTGATAAATACATTCATGAATTGACGGCTCATTATCAAGATCAGTTGGGGGAGAATGTTCATACTTTACCAAAATAGATCATGAAGACTGTTCTACATTGATTAATTGGGGGAGAAGTTTTAAAGACCGAACTGACTTTGAAATAAGTTTTGATGATTTTGATGCTCACAATCATCAAAAAGGGGGAGAGATTCTAAAAGTTCAATTTTAAAGTCATAATTTTCAAAGAGATGAATAAAGAGATGTCAAAGGGGAAAAGACTTGTCGAGAAATTTTGAAAGTTTAATTCAATCAAGTCTGATGAAAAGAAATTATTCAGAGATGATTCAAATACAAATCAAGATGATTCAAGAAAGTTTGTTTTCCGAAGACAGTACAGATACTACAGAGATGAAGATACAAGTTTAGAAAGATTCTTCAATATCAAAGAAGTTTCAAGTTTTAAAGTCTTGTTCAAGAATTATGAAAGACTTTGTGAAAGACTTTTAAAGATTCTTCAAAGCATCAGAGATTGAAGATTGCCAAAGCTTCAAATTTCAAAGCTGTCAAAGTTAAAATTTTGAAGAATCAAGCGCTGAAGACGATTGTCAATTTTTTATTAAATCTTGAATACAAAAGGGGAGATTGTTAGTGTATTTTATTGTATCCAAGATTTAATGTGAAAAGTCAAAGTCAGTAAAGTTATCAAAGTCAACTTTTGTGGTATAAGTGTTTAGTTTCATGAGTGTTTGTAAAGCTTGTATGTTTGTGAGAGTTTGTCATGCATATAAATAGTGTTTTGTGTTATGAGAGTTGTAAGCAAGCAACTAAGGAGGTCAAGCATGTAACATTGATAGTGAAATAACATGACTTGTGACTTTCTCTCTCTACTCTCTCTCTAGATCTTAATTGTCAAATCTTGATCTTGATTATATTGCTTGAATCTGGGAATCATACATTTTCACAGGGCTTTTCACATGACGGCTGAAGAGGCAGTGGAAACACCTGATGTGGTGACAGGTACCTTTCTTGTTAATTTGACTCTTTCTAGAGTATTATTTGATTCGAGAGCAAACCGATTGTTTGTATCGCTGACTTTTATGCCGTATTTAAATGTCAAACCTAGGCGATTAGATTGTGGGTTTGAGTTAGAAATTGCGGATGATATTCATGTTGTGGTGGGAGAAGTGTTTAAAGGGTGTAGTATAGAAGTGGAGGGTCACTCTTTCCCTGTGCGGTTATACCCAATGGCTATGGGAGAGTTTGACATCATCATAGGGATGGATTGGTTGGCTAGCATAATGCCAGCATCGTGTGCAATAAGAAGATAATCCGTATCACTTTACCTGACTTGTTCGAGGTACTAATTTATGGTGATCGACGTGAGCGTAAGTCATGCCTCATCTCTATGATGAAGGCTAAGAGTTGCTTAGGTGAGGGATGCCCAGGGTTTATAGCGTATGTTTTAGAGGCTAAGAAGGAGAAGAAAGGGGCAGAGGATGTGCCCGTGGTGAGTGAGTATCCGGAGGTGTTTCCGGAATACTTGACGGGCCTACCCCCAGACCGACAAGTCAAATTCAGGATTGACTTAGTGCCTGGAGCGGCACAGGTAGCGCGTGCGCCTTACCGGTTGGCGCCGACGGAGATGAAGAAAATGATGACACATTTGCAAGATTGTTGGACAAGGGTTTCATACGCCCTAGTTCTTCGCCATGGGGAGCGCCGATACTCTTTGTCAAGAAGAAAGACGAGTCAATGCAGATGTGCATTGATTACCGCGAACTCAATAAAGTGACGGTCAAGAACAAGTACCCGCTTTTGAGGATCGATGATCTGTTCGATCAACTACAAGGGGCGTGTTTCTTTTCGAAGATAGATCTGAGGTCCATATATCATCAGTTGAAGGTGAGAGGGGAAGACATCCCAAAGACAACTTTCTGCACGAGGTATATGCACTACGAATTCCTAATGAATCGGGTGTGCAGTTCGTTATTAGATAAGTGTGTGATAGTATTTATAGATGATATCCTCATCTATTTTCGATCCCGCGAGGAACACCTTCACCTAGTGTTGGATCTGTTATGGCACGATAAATTGTACACCAAATTCTCAAAGTGTGAGTTTTAGTTGAGGGAGGTACAATTTCTAGGTCATGTAGTGTCGTGAGAGAGTATTAAGGTGGATCCGGCCAAGGTTGAAGCCATTAAAGGGTGGGAGAAACCGAAATCACCTGCTGAGGTGAGGAGCTTTCTTGGTTTGGCGGGCTACTATCAGAAGTTTATTTAGGACTTTTCCCGAATAGCAACTCCATTGACTGCTTTGACCAAGAAGAGTGTAAAATTTGAGTGGAGAGAGGCCCAGGAGTCGGAGTTTAATAAGTTGAAGGAGAAGTTGAGTAGCGCGCCAATTCTATCATTACCTAATGAGACATAATGATTTGTGATCTATAGCGATGCATCCAACTTGGGGTTAGGGTGTGTATTGAAGCAAAATAGGAACGTGATTGCCTATGCACCTCGTCAATTAAAGGACCATGAGAAGAACTATACCACGCATGACATGGAACTAGCAACCATGGTTTTTGCACTGAAGATCTGGAGGCATTATCTCTACGGAGTCAAGTGTCCGATCTACACTGACCATAAGAGCCTCAAGCACTTATTCGATCAGAAGGAGTTGAATATGAGGTAGAGGAGATGGGTGGAGCTCTTGAGTGACTATAATTGTGAAATTCTGTACCATCCTGTGTTAGAGTTAATTTGTATTCAAGATTAAAAGGAGGGTCTGAAATGTAATTGTTGTAAAGTGTGTAGGTGTATATTGTAAATAGTGTAAAGAGTTGACCAAGTGCTAAGGTCATGTTGACCATATAAATAACATGTCATAGTGTTGTTTTAGTAATAAGAACACACATACATTTTGGAGAGACTACACTGTAAGAACACACACACTCAGAGCTAATTGTAATAAGCAACAAATAGGGATATGACTTGATTTAGGTGTTGTAATCAATAAAAGAAAGCGTTCTTGATATTCTAAGTACTGTTTTCATAGCTAGAAATTGGAACTACATTTGGTATCAGATCTAGATCATATTGTATTGGAAAAATCAATTTTCAAATTGGAAATGTTACTGTTCATCGACACTGTTCCATTGATCAAGAATTTGATTGAGTGATGTTTTCAATGCAAATTTAGTTGTACTGTGATCGCCCATTGGTACTGAGCATATTTAGTTTGGATTGATAACTCAAATGAATAACAAAAATGGGTGAATTTGATTGATTTTGATATTCCTGGACATTTACTATTTTCGGACAGTTCAAGATTCAATTTCTTTAATCATGTTTGTTCTTAGAGAAATCTATGTCATAGTGTTGTTCTCGATGCTACAGTGATCGATTCTACCAAGTTACAGAGTATATTTTCAAGATTTGGGTGGACTTAAGTTGAATTATTTCGAAAAAGTGTTCAAGATCCATAGAATTCGCACGAACTATGAAGAACTCGCATGAAGAACTCGCACGATGAAGAATTTGCATGATGGTGTTCAAAATGCTCCAAGGACAAAATTCGCATAACTGTGTTGTACGAAAAGCTTAGATTTCGTACAAAGCTATATACGAAAAGTCAAGATTTCGCATGAAAGCTTATACGAAACGCTAAGAATTCGCATCAAGTTTTTGAAATTTTTTCTAAGGCAAGAATTCGCATCGATACGAATTGTTCAAGACTTGAAAATTTCTAAGGGAGGAATTTGCATCACTTCTTATACGAAAAGTTCAGAATTCGTATCCTCCAACATGCGAAATGTGCAGAACTTGCATACAACTTTATGCGAAAAGCTAGAACTCACATAATGCTACATGCGAAAAGTGAAGTTTTCTAATCCTTGTTTATGCGAATTGTGTGTATGCGAATTGTTGTGTGTGAGTGCCATACGAATTCTATACTTAGCTTAATTTTTGAGTGATTTTTCTGTGATTTTAACAGTTGATTTTTCTGATTATCTGATTAACGATCAGTTCTAGCTCATATTCTTTTTAAACAGATATCAAGATGCCTTACATTGACGAGAAGGGAAATATTGTTTTGACCAAGGGAGAGTGTGCTATCGCGTATATACCAGAGATTCCAGCCCTTGAAGCAGAAAATAAGAATATGAAAATTCAGAATTCATCTCTTCTTGATCAGATTAATAAATTGAAAGAAAATTCTAAAGTTTTAAAGAAAGATTTTATTTGCTCAGATTGTGTTTCTAACTCTAAAATCAATTTTGTAGTGATCATTGAATCAAAAGAGAAAGAGATTTCTAATCTTCAAACCAAGCTGAAGAAATCTGAAGAGGAATCTAAATTTTTGAAAGCAAGTAATGGAAATTCTACATGGTCCAAGAAAGAGTTGATGTAAAAAGAGCTTGATGATCTTAGAAGGAGAGCAAACATTGCTGGAGAGACATGTGATGGGCAGAAAAGATAAATTCACAAATCTTCTCTGAAAGAAACCAGTTGAGAGACAAAGGGTTCGGTCTTGAAGTTGAAATAAACATGCTAAAAGAAAAAGCCTCAAAAGAGATAAACAACTCAAGAACTCAAGAGGAGATAAAGAAGATTGATAGAAAAAGAAAGGATTTGGAAAGAGACAAATTGAGTTGAAGAAGAAAATTTCTGAATTGGAAGCTCAAATTGCCAAAGACAAGAAAGAAAGAGAAGAGTTTAAAAGAGAAAGAAATTTTTTGCACAAAAATTTTCTGATTTTCAAGAAAATATTTTGAAGAAAAGAAGACGGTTGAACTCAAATGTACAAAACTTTCTCAACAAGTGTCAGATTTTGAGAAAGTTATCATAATGGAGAGAGATAAATTTGAAAAAGAGAAGAAGAAAACTGAGCAGAAAAATGTGCATGTATCTAATGCAAAGAAGAACAATGCTCCTAAAGGTAAAACTTTTGGCAAACCTGGTCTTGTTTATACTGTTAATCAATTGATCAGGTTAGCACAAAAGCAAATTAATTGTTCTTACTGTGGTACAAATGATTTTGTTTGCAAAAATTATGTGAATAACTGTTATGCTTCTTACTACATCTCTCCTAATAGAACTGCAACAAACAAACCAGGACCCAAATACCAGTGGGTACCAAAAGGCTAAATCTGTGTTGCAGGCACCTAAAGACTAAGGGGTGAAAGAACAATGACTTCTGATTGTGTACAGATCAGTACTCGATCTTCAAAGATCAAAGCATGACTTCTAAATACAACAACTTAGAACACAATCTTCAAAGTTCAAGTGATAACTTCTAAACACATCAGTTTAGGACTCGTACTTTAATGTCAAAGAACGATGGCTTCTAAACACTACAATTTAGAACCCGTATCTAAAAGATCAAAGTGGACTTGTGAATACAACAATTCAGAACTCGCACTTCAACAAATATTGGTTTTTGATTACAACAGATCAGGACCCGATCCTCAATGTGAAAGAACGATGACTTCTGAGTAAAGTATCTCAGGACTCAGACTTCAATGACAAATGATTGTACTCCGACACTTAAAAGATGATCAATCATCAAGGGGGAGTACTTATTATTTCTTCTGATAAATTTGTGAATACAAATTTTCAGGTGGAGTTTGACTTCTGAATTTACTTCAATCCTAGTAATTCAGAACTCTGTTTAATGATTATGGATTATGCAAATATTATGGGGGAGCTTACATGTTTTATATTTTTTTACTGATACATTTTCTAATTTTTTTAAGGAGGATATTAAACGATAAATTCATTGTTACATTTAGGAGGAGTTACTATTATCACTGGAGAATATGTATAAATGACTTATGGATATTTCAGTTCAAAACCTAATCTCAAAAGTTTTTCTTCTCCAGGATGCTTAATAGATATCATCTTTCAAAAAAAGTTTTACTTTGAGGGGGAGTTTATAAGTTTTCACTGTTATATTTTTAAGGGGGAGATAAGAGCAAAGTTACTTATACTTTAACTGTCATAATTTTTCTAATAAGTTGATTTTTTTTTCAGACATCGATGGGCAGCATATATGAAGTTTTTGTCAAGGATGCTTAAACGATGATATTCATTTTAGGAGGAGTTGAGAATTTCTACGCTAAAGGTATATATTTCTAAGCTCTTAAACTCTATCACTTGTTGAAAGAAGAACAACTTTCGCTTGTGAAAATCGTTTTCTTAAATGTTCAAACCACTTCGCGTTCTTAAAATGTTTTATGAATTTTGAAGTGTGATTTTAAATGTTTTGGGATACTTTATTGCTTATCTGACCGTGTGTTTCCAAAAGATTAATACTTGTGTATTATCTAGTCTATATACTGTCAAGTATTCTTACACACATTGGTTAAGTACATTTCTTATTGACTTTGTTATTACCATGTCTGAAAAGATAAATATTTCGATGGTAATACTCCCATTTGTAGTCTAATTGTTTGAGATCTGACGTCATTTCTACTTTAAATGTTCTTTCATTGTTAAAATGTTTCTATCTTGTTCATATAAACAACTTTTGTTCTTTGATACCCCATTTTATTTTTCTTCATGATATTTGATCTGATTAAATCATTGTCAGATTCTCAAAACAATGAAATTGGATGATCATAAATGTTCAAAGTTTTGAGAGATCTTAAATGTTCAACATTGCTCAAATTTCATTCTTATTATTCATGAGCATACATTTTCTGACAAGTGATTTCTTGTGCTTAATTGTCAAGTTAACTATTGAGCAACACGTTGTTTTTAGGACTAAATACATGGGACTCAGTGTGAGTGCTTAAAATGACTTCCATGGATTCACGTTAACCAGTGTTTCCTACCCCGGAAGTAATCCTTGAGTGATTGAGGGGAGATGAGTCAAAAGATTAGAGAGTGGGTGTGTGCTGAGATAAAATGTAAAAGAGAGATTGGTTAGAAGTGAACTCAAATGTTTAAAAGGAAGAGGGTGAGAGATCAGAGTAAAAGAATATAAAACTTTGCACCAAACTTTTTCTGAGCCGGGAAGCCGCATAATCTGTTCGTTCACACTTTTTCGTGACCTTCATTGAAAAAGGCAACTAGCCCATGGTAACTCTTGCATTAAAATCCCACCTGCTACTCATTCTTTTCTCAACAAAAGAATGTTTCATTTTTAAAGGGGAAACAACACATAATCTATTTGATCTTCATTCGGATTATTCGGATATTGAAAAAGAAGGAAAGTTGCCCCACCTTCGACCCTTTCTCATGTACATTAAGTCTATGTATAACTATTGATGTCTCAATGGTTTACATATTTGAACCTATAAAAGCAATCATTGTGCTTAATTCTTTCATAAACAAGCACGAGCACACAGAAAATCTGTCTTTCTGTCAGAAAGTTCATAGATTAACCTTGTGTTTTTCAATGATTGAATGGAAGTCTTGGGGAGTGAACATCACTCAAGCTCCTTATATAGTACATTCGTTGTACTCAGTAACTTTGTGTTACTGACAGGAATTTTAACTGTTTCATTCGTTGATTCAGGGTTACCAATCATAATTTTTCTGAATTTGAAAATATTCGGATGAATACATTCATGAATTGACGACAGGATATCAGATCAGACAAAGCTTGTTCGTATCATTCTTTGGGGGAGATTGATAATTTTCCTACTTGGGGGAGATTGTTCATGAAGACTATGCTTATTTGATTAAAAAAGGGGAGATGATTCAAAGAAAGAATTGACCTTGAAATGTTTTGATGATTCTGATTCTAACAATTCATCAAAAAGGGGGATATAATTCAAGATTTCAAAGTCAGATCAGTTTCAAAGCAAAAGTCAAGCAAGATGTGATAAAGGGAAAGAAATAAAGTCAGATTGTTGTCAAAATGATAATTCAAGAGGAAGTTGCAGATCTGAAGATGTTCATGCTTCAAAGTTTATTTTTTTTTTGTAATCAAAGGTGAAGATTGTCAAAAGTGATCAAGGAATCCAAAGAGGGAGATTAACTTGAAAGTGTTGTCAAAGATCAAACAAAACTTCAAAGATTTGAAGATGTCAAAGCTATGAAAGATTATTTGTTGAAGATTTTTTCTGAAAAAAGAAGACCTGAAGATTATTGTAAATTTTTTTTTAATCTTGAATCCAAAGGGGGAGATTGTTAGAGTTAAATTGTATTCAAGATTAAAAGGAGGGTCTGAAATGTAATTGTTGTAAAGTGTGTGGGTGTATATTGTAAATAATGTAAAGAGTTGACCAAGTGCTAAGGTCATGTTGACCATATAAATAGCAGGTCATAGTGTTGTTTTAGTAATAAGAACACACGCACATTTTGGAGAGATTACACTGTAAGAACACACACACTCAGAGCTAATTGTAATAAGCAACAAATAAGGATATGACTTTGATTTAAGTGTTGTGATCAATAAACGAAAGTGTTCTTGATATTCTGAGTACTATTTTCATAGCTAGAAACTGGAACTACATCCTTGTAAAGCGAATGTGGTGGCGGACACCTTAGGTCGGAAAGAGAGAGGGTAGCAACCTAAGGTGATAGCCTTTCGAGTTGAAGCGACTTCCAATCTCTAGGAAGAGATTAAGAAATCTCAAGAGGAGGTGTTAGCGGGAAAGGACTTGAAGTGCGGAAGAATGGTTGGGTTTACATCATCTTTGAAGAGTAACATAAGCGAAGTGAGGTGCCTAAGGAACCATGTGTGGGTCCCTAAGGCAGAAGATCGGCGAAAAAAGATTCTTGAAGAAGCTCACAAGTAGTGCTATTTGGTTCATCTGGGAACCAATAAGATGTACCGTGACTTGCGCCAATTTTATTTGTGGCCGGTAATGAAGAAAGATATCGCTTATTTTGTGGAGCAATGTTTGACATGCTTGAAGGTCAAAGCCGGACACCCGAGACCCTACGGGGAACTACAACCTTTATAGATATCGACGTGGAAGTGGGACAACATCATGATGGATTTTTTCATGAAATTACCAAGAACTCCAAAAGGGTACGATGCTATCTGGGTGAGAGTGGATCGTCTCACCAAGTCGGCTCATTTCTTGCCTATCAAGAAGACGTATCCCTTGGAGAAGTTAGCAAGGTTATATATTGACGATATAGTGACCAGACATGGTGTGCCATTGTCCATAGTCTCAGATCGTGACAGTCTCTTTACGTCAAGATTTCGCATGAAAGCTTATACGAAAAGCTAAGAATTCACATCAAGTTTTTGAAATTTTTTCTAAGGCAAGAATTCGCATCGATACGAATTGTTCAAGACTTGAAAATTTCTAATGGAGGAATTCACATCACTGCTTATACGAAAAGTTCAGAATTCGTATCCTCCAACATGCAAAATGTGCAGAACTTGCATATAGCTTTATGCGAAAAGCTAGAACTTGCATAATGCTACATGCGAAAAGTGAAGTTTTCTAATCCTTGTTTATGCGAATTGTGTGTATGCGAATTGTTGTGTGTGAGTGCCATACGAATTCTATACTTAGCTTAATTTTTGAGTGATTTTTCTATGATTTTAACAGTTGATTTTTCGGATTATCTGATTAACGATCAGTTCTAGCTCATATTCTTTTTAAACAGATATCAAGATGCTTTACATTGACGAGAAGGGAAATACTGTTTTGACCAAGAGAGACTGTGCTATCGCGTATATACCAAAGATTCCAGCCCTTGAAGTAGAAAATAAGAATCTGAAAATTCAGAATTCATCTCTTCTTGATCAGATTAATAAATTGAAAGACAATTCTAAATTTTTAAAGAAAGATTTTATTTGCTCATATTGTGTTTCTAACTCTAAAATCAATTTTGTAGGGATCATTGAATCAAAAAAGAAAGAGACAATATTGAGTTGAAGAAGAAAATTTCTGAATTGGAAGCTCAAATTGCCAAAGACAAGTAAGAAAGAGAAGAGTTTAAAAGAGAGAAAAGTTTTTGCACAAAAATTTTCTGATTTTTCAAGAAAATCTTTTGAAGAAAAGAAAACGGTTGAACTCAAATGTACAAAACTTTCTCAACAAGTGTCAGATTTTGAGAAAGTTATCATAATGGAGAGAGATAAATTTGAAAAAGAGAAGAAGAAAACTGAGCAGAAGAATGTGCATGTATCTAATGCAAAGAAGAACAATGCTCCTAAAGGTAAAATTTTGGCAAACCTGGTCTTGTTTATACTGTTAATCAATTGATCAGGTTAGCACAAAAGCAAATTAATTGTTCTTACTGTGGTACAAATGATTTTGTTTGCAAAAATTATGTGAATAACTGGTATGATTCTTACTACATCTCTCCTAATAGAACTGCAACTAACAAACCAGGACCCAAATACCATTGGGTACCAAAAGGCTAAATCTTTGTTGCAGTCACCTAAAGACTAAGGGGTGAAAGAACAATGACTTCTGATTGTGTACAGATCAGTACTCGATGTTCAAAGATCAAAGCATGACTTCTATGTACAACAACTTAGAACACAATCTTCAATGTTCAAGTGATGAATTCTAAACACATCTGTTTAGGACTCGTACTTTAATGTCAAAGAACGATGGCTTCTAAACACTACAATGTAGAAACCCTATCTAAAAGATCAAAGTAGACTTATGAATACAACAGTTCAGAACTCGTACTTCAACAAATATTGGTTTCTGATTACAACAGATCAGAACCCGATCCTCAATGTGAAAGAACGATGACTTCTGAGTAAAGCAGCCCAGGACTCAGACTTCAATGACAAATGATTGTACTCCGACACTTAAAAGATGATCAATCATCAAGGGGGAGTACTTATTATTTCTTCTGATAAATTTGTGAATACAAATTTTCAGGTGGAGTTTGACTTCTGAATTTACTTCAATCCTAGTAATTCAGAACTCGGTTTAATGATTAAGGATTATGCAAATATTATGGGGGAGCTTACATGTTTTATATTTTTTTACTGATACATTTTCTAATTTTTTTAAGGAGGATATTAAACGATAAATTCATTGTTACATTTAGGAGGAGTTACTATTATCACTGGAGAATATGTATAAATGACTTCTGGATATTTCAGTTCAAAACCCATTCTCAAAAGTTTTTCTTCTTCAGGATGCTTAATAGATAACATCTTTCAAAAGGAGTTTTACTTTGAGGGGGAGTTTATAAGTTTTCACTGTTATCTTTAAGGGGGAGATAAGAGCAAAGTTACTTATACTTTAATTGTCATATTTTTCTTAATAAGTTGATTTTTTTAAAGACATCGATGGGCAACATATATGAAGTTTTTGTCAAGGATGCTTAAACGATCATATTCAATTTAGGAGGAGTTGAGAATTTCTACGCTAAAGGTATATATGTCGGTCCACAATATATCAAGTTCTTATCAAAACAACAACATATACGATTACCAACCTGTTTGATTAATAATCAATGGATTACAAGGATTGATGTTTGTTCGGTTTAAAGCTCTCGATATTCTCTCTGTTTTACACCGTTAGTGTGTGTATTGTATGTGATTTCTCTTTGTTTTTCTAACACACTACCATAATATCTAAAACAAAACTAATATCTAAATAATATCTAATAACTTAGATATTTAGAAATAATAATAAAATACTAAAAACTAAACTTTGACATTTTATTACAAACGACATTAGACTTAAATTAAGAGTTGACTTTCCGGATGTAGCTTCAGATTGGATTTTCAGATTGGATTTTCAGATTGGATGATCTTGAATCCAATAGATCTGTGCGCTAACAATCTGCCCCTTTGGATCAAGATCATTACTAAAAAGATTTTAGCAATTTAGTCTTCTTTTTCAGCTCAGAAGATGCAATCTCCTTCTCTGTCTTCCATATGTAATAATCTCTACGTTTTAGCTCATAATGCTTTAGCAAAGTATCTTCAAAGATAATTTCTCTAGAATCAGCATGTCTTCAGAATACTTTGAACTATCGCATTTCTTGGTTAGTTCTTCTCTTTTCCAATGTCTTTGGAATGTAATGGACATTTCTTCAAGCTTTAGGTTCTCCCCCTTTTTGATGAATAGAGAATCGACATCATCAAAACTTCTATCAAGAAATGTCTTCTCATTTGGAGCTACTGATCCATCAATTCAAAAGATATTCATACAACTTTGCAAATCCAGACAAAATAATCGTGTAATACCTGAATCAACAAATGAATCAGTTAAAATGCCTGTCAGTAACACTAAGTCACTGTGTGTAACAAATACACATTGGAAAGGATCTTTTTGATGTTTACTCCCCCAGGGCTTCCATTCAATCATCGAAACACCACAAAGGTAATTTCTATAAACGTTATGACAAAGAAATAGATTCTTTGTGTGTTCGTGCATGTGATAGAAGGAATTAGGCACGGATGATTGCTTATAGGCTCAAAATTGTGTAAACCACTGAGACAACAGTAAGTTAAACACAAACTCAATGTGCATGATTGAAGTGCGAAGGTGGGGCAGGCTTCCTTCTTTTTCAATATCCAGATTTTCCAAGTGAAAATCAGATAGCAAATGTGCTGCATCCCCTTTGAAAATGTGAAACACTTTCTTGTTAAGAAGAAAATGAGTAGTTGGTGAGGTTTGATCAAGAGTTGGCATGGGCTAGTTGCCTATTTCAATAATGTTCACCAAAGAATGGTGAAACACTAGAAATGTGGCTTCCCGGCTCAGAAAAAGTTGGTGCAGAGTTCTGATATTCTTTTAACTCTGTTCTCACACCCTCTTTCTTTTAAACATTAAGTTCACTCTAACTAAACTCTCTTTTTCTGTTTGACACAATCATTTCTTTTGACTTATCACACTCAATCACTATGGATTAACTTCGTTGGTAGAAAACACTGGTTAACGTGATTCCATTGAAGTTCAAGTAAGTCCTAGCAGAAAGAAATCATGTTCTCCTATGATGCATATGATGCTCAAAATGGTTTAACTATTTCAGTTAAAGCACAAAGTAGATCTTGAAAACATTTAAAGTCACACTTCCAAATCATGAAATCAGAATAAGACTCGTGAAGTGGTTTGAACATTTAAGAACAATGTTTTCTATGATTGAAAGTTATCCTTCTTTCAACCATATATGAGATTAAGATAAAGAATTATACCTTTACGTGCGATCTTACATCTCATGAAGCTAAGCTTAAATTCATAAACATATGATCTTGTAAGCATCTCTCAAAAACTGCAAAAGTCTTATGTCATAGTCAAAGTAAATTTATTTACTTAAATTAAAATGACAAAAAGCAGAAAAACAATGAAAGTACGAGTTTTGATCAGAAATAATCAGAAGTCATATCTATACTCCTTTGATTTGAAAAGCTCCCCCTAAAATTATGCATTACAAAAAATTTGACATAAAAGGTAAATGCAAAAAATTTTATGAGCTCCCCCTCAAAATAACAATGATTATCTTTGGAGTTCTTCTCACACTCCCACTTTGATCATGAACAAAATATTGAAGTGCAGATATCTTGCAGAAATTAAGAAATGATGAAAAATTTAAAATAAGAAACTTTAATAGGTAACCACCGATTAGGTCTTAAGATTTAGCATACCAAGATTAGAGACAAGAAAATTGAATCTCTTTTCGTCTAAGGGTTTGGTAAATAAATCTGCAAGCTGATAATCAGTTTTTATAAAGTGATACCTGACATCGATATGTTTGGTCTTTGTATGCTGAACAGGATTAGCTGTTATCGCGATTGCGCTCTTCGAGTCACAGTATATCGGGATATGGTTGAAATGAAAACCATAGTCTCTCAGTTGAGTTCTCATCCACAAGACCTGAGAACAGCAACTAGCAGCAACTACATATTCTGCTTCGGCCGTTGAAGTTGATACACAAAGTTGCTTCTTCGATGCCCAACTGACGAGTTTATCACCGATGAACTGTATATGACCTGACGTGCTCTTCCTGTCTAACATACAACCAACATGATCTGCATCTGTATATGCTGTTAGTTCAAAGCTAGTATCTTTAGGATACCACATACCAAGATCTGCAATGCCCTTCAGATACCTAAAAATGCGCTTAACTGCAGACACATGGGATTCTTTGGGATTGGCCTGATATCTAGCACATAAGCATGTTGAAAACATTATATCTAGCCTACTAGAAGTAAGATACATCAAAGAACCTATCATCCCTCTGTAAGTCCTAACATCAACAACCTTTCCAGAAGGATCGGTGCCAATCTTAATACCTGGTGCAATTAGGGTACCAATCGGTTTAGAATTTTCCATTTTGAACTTCCGAAGAATATCAAGAATGTATTTTGATTTATTGATAAAAATCCCCGTTGAAAATTGTTTGACTTGTAATCCGAGAAAGAAATTCATCTCTCCCATCATATTCATCTGAAATCTTGACACCATAAGGTTTGAAAAATTCTTACAGTACTTAGGATTTGTAGAGCCAAAAAAAATATCATCCACATAGATTTGAATAAGAATGATATCGGCTTTCTCCTTTTTAATAAACAAAGTGGTATCTACCGTACCTTTTGTAAAACCAGACTTGACTAAAAATTGAGATAGGACATCATACCAGGCGCGAGGAGCTTGTTTCAGCCCATAGAGTGCTTTGTCGAGAATATAGACATGATTCGATTTCTCTTGATTGACAAAGCCTTCTGGCTGCGAGACATATACTTCTTCTTTTAGAATGCCATTTAGAAAGGCGGTCTTCACGTCCATTTGAAAGACAGTGAAGTTCTTGTGAGCAACGTAGGCTAGAAACATTCAAATTGCCTCTAAACGTGCCACAGGAGCATAAGTCATGTCGTAGTCTATTCCTTCCTCTTGCCTATATCCCTTGGCTACAAGTCTTGCTTTGTTTCTGATAACGTTACCATCTTCATCTTTCTTGATCTTGAAAACCCATTTCGTACCTATAATGGTTTTACCTTGAGGTTTGAGTACGAGTCTCCAGACTTTAAGTGCGTCGAACTGATTCAACTCTTCTTACATTGTAGTCACCCAGTCTGAATCGGCAAGAGCCTCTGATACGCGAGATGGCTCGATCTTGCTCAGAAAGGATTCATGCATACACATATTCATTGACGCTGGCCTAGTTTGCACCAGTTTTGTTGGATCGCCAAAGATCTGGCTTATCGGGTGCTCTTTGGTCCATTTATGTTCATGAGGTAGTGGATTATATGAATGTATATCAATATTATCATCTACGAATCCACTTATACCTTCTTCTGGTTGTTCAGGAGGAATTATGGTTGCAGTTGAAGTAGTAGGTGCAAGAGTCTCAGCAGGTACAACTTGGTCCGGCTGTAGATTAGTCTGTACAGAACATCCTACTGATACAACAACTTCTGTCTCTTCATTATTTGTCACAACTTCAACTGTTGGAGTTGGCATTTGAACTGGAATTTCTTGCTGAATCGAGGAGTTGGATTCATTAGAGATATCTGAACTAGTTGGATGAGTAGTCGTTGAGTCTTCCATCCTGTCAACCACAACAGATTTCTTCACATTAGATCCAAGAAATTCATCATAAAACAATTCAAATAATAAATCTAAATAAGATAAATGATTAGTAGACGTTGATGCTTCATCTGATTTGTTCGCTTGAGACGCATGTTCTGGACTGATTTGCCCAGAAGCTAGTACTCCAGTTATCACAGGTTCTGAACTGTGTTATTCAGAAGCCATTTCTTCATCAAACGTAACGTTGACGCTTTCAATAACTGTCTTTGACATCTTCAGATATACACGGTATGCAATTGATGTAGATGAATAACCAATGAAGATGCCTTCGTCCGCCTTGGCACTGAACTTGTTCAGACTCTCTCTATCGTTTAGAACAAAACACTTACACCCAAATATATGGAAATATTTGATTGTCGGTGTTCGGTTGTTGATCAACGCATAAGGAGTCTTCTTGAATCTGCGGTGTATCATGGATCGATTCTGAGTGTAGCACGCAGTCGATACAGCTTCTGCCCGCAAGAATAGAGGTAAGTCATATTGACTTAGCATAGTACGAGCAACCTCGACTAGAGTATGATTTGTTCTTTTGATCACTCCATTCTGTTGAGGCGTACGAGCAATAGAGTATTGATGTGATATCCCGACCGATTCGAGATATGCTTGAACTGTTTTGTTCTTGAACTCTGTGCCGGTGTCATTTCTTAGAAGCTTGACCGGTTTCTGCAGATTTACCTGGGTCGTCTTCAGGAATGTAATGAGAACATCTGGTGTCTCATCTTTTGAACGTAGAAATTTGACCCAAGTGTATCGCGAGTAATCGTCCACGATAACTAGTATGTACTTCTTTCAGCCTAGACTTTGCGTTCGCATCGGACCGCATAAGTCCATATGCAACAACTATAACGGAGAGCTTGTACTTGGTTCAGGCTTTGGTTTATGTGGAGCTCTCTTCATCTTTCCCTTTTCACATGCTGCACAAAGGTGTTCTTTTTCATACTTCAGCTCTGGAAGTCGTTTTACTAACTTTCCACTGACCAGCTTGTTGATGTACCTAAAGTTGAGGTGAGAGAGCCGTCGATGCCATAGCCAACTTTGCTGCATCGAGACTTTAGAGAGTAGACAAACTTTCTTGTTAGTCTGGACGTTTGACAAATTGATTGTGTAGAGGTCAGACTTTCGAGTGCCAGCCAAGAGTTCGTTGCCTTCTTCAGTGCGAACAGAACACCTCTTGGCTTTGAAATTGACCTCTAAGCCTTTGTCACAGAACTGGCCTATACTGAACAGGTTGTGTCCTAAGCCTTCAACATAGCTCACCTTCTTGATCATGACTTTGTCATATACCATATCACCATAACCCAGTATTGGTGAAAACTGGTCATTCCCGAATCTAAATGTTCCGCAGTACTTCTCTGTAAAGTTGGTCAACATACCTTTTTGTCCAGTCATATGCTTGGAACATCCACTATCCAAGTACCACATATGACGGATATGCACAAGAGAAATTACGAAACAAGAGATTTAGTTATCCATAAAACAAAATTGGAGTAAAGACTTTTGAGCATTGAAGTACGGGTCTTGAACTGATGTATTCAAGAGCCATTGTTCTTTGAGGTACGAGTCCTAGACTGTTTTGTCTAGAAGTCATACTTCGTTTGAAGTATGGGTTCTAAGCTGAATTGCTTAGAAGCCTCCATCTTGACATTTATGTCCGGGTTTTGAACTGATTTGTTCAAAAGCCTATGTTATATGCTCCCTCTTAAACTTTAAGTTCCTGCAACACAGATTTAGCTTTTGGTACCCATTGGAATTTGGGTCCAACTGTGTTAGCAAACGATTTTGGTACCCATTGAAATTTGGGTCCGTTTTTCATTTGAAATTCATTGGAAGCATTAGAATGATAAGAGTGCACATGATAAGTTCCAAACCAAACATCAGAATCTTGACAAGACGCATAAACATGTTTATCATAATATGAAGACTTTCTAGAAGATAAAGATAACTCGAATAATTGCTTTATAGAGTATTTCTTGCGATAAACGACAAGTTTTGGTTTCAAAATAGTAGCAACATTCGCATTCAAAACATCTTTAGGCATAGTCTTATTACAATCAACACTACAAAAAGATTTATCATTCTCGTCTATCTTCTGTTTTGGTTTCCATTCAGACTTAACTCCCTGCCTTTTCTGGATCAAATCTGAAACATTTGAAACTTGTGAGTTAGACTTTTGAGCAACAAAAGAATGCTTCGTCTTAGTTTTACCAGTAGTGATCGGTTTCTGTGAATGCTGAGATTTATTATTCATACCTTTTGCATTCTTAGTTTTCACAGAAACTGATTTATCAACTTTCGTTGATTTTGCACCTTTTACAAACATACTGGTTTTTCCCAAGGATTTCACAACAAAAGATGAATGGTTAGGAAGTTTGGCATGAAAATCAAATTGATCAATACACTCATCTAAAACACCATCGGAGTTTAGAAAATCAAACCCTCCATTAGCTAAACCAAACAGATCATCAGATTCTGAAGCCTTTAATGATTTTGAAAGAACATTACTCTTAAGCACAGTTGAAAAAACTTGTTGTTCAATATCAATCAAAAGTCTTTCATTTGTTAAAGAAGTCTCAAGTTCATAAATTTTACTTTCCAAAACGAGAGGAGGGACATATAGTTTACCTTTAATAGGCTTCGCCTCCATTTCTTTGACAGAATAACTCTGATAGAAGTCATTTGAAAGAGATTTATTTTGATATATTGGATCATCATTATAACTATTATTCAGCTTCGCATAACGAAATGGAAGTTGAACATTAGATGAGTTCTTTCGTTTTTTTGTTTCCTTGGCTTCATCCTCTTTTGACAGTCCAGTCCAGAAAAGTTTAAGCTCAGGGATTTGTCGAGCTAGTTTCATAAAAGTAAAATCATAAAGTGCAGGCACTTTAGATTTAGCATTTTTAAGGTAATGAGGATTCTCGTAACCGAGTGCCCAACTCTCTATTTCCTCTTTGGGTTTGTTCAGATGAATGGTTTGTTCAGTTTGACCAATTTTGTATAACTTCTCTTCCAAAGCTTTTAATTTTGCAAGTAAAAATTCGTTTTCTTTGGTACATGAAGAAAACATTTTCGTAAGCTCTTTGAAATCAAACTCACTCTTTCTCAATTTAGAATTTGTTTCAGTTATTTCTTTGAGAATTATTGTCTTTTCTTTAGCGCAGTTATCAAAGTTTTTATGCATTGTCTCAATCAACACATTCTTCTCAGCAATATCCTCGCTAAGTTTCTGTATTGATTGGTTTTTGTCATTGATAACACCTTTTTCTCGCTTAAG
Organism: Arctium minus; assembly: GCA_954870635.1. NCBI lineage: Eukaryota > Viridiplantae > Streptophyta > Magnoliopsida > Asterales > Asteraceae > Arctium > Arctium minus. The sequence continues at coordinate 9,086,535 of OX941093.1, read as the reverse complement.
CTTTGACTCTAACTCTTCGAGTTTATACATCATGGCATGCATTTGATTTATGAAATCAAATTGAGTTAAATCACATACCTCGTCATTGTCATCGTCATCGGAATCAGCTTCAGCTTCTGATAACTGCTTGCCCATTAAGCAAATGTGAGCTGTTTCATCCTTTTCTTCTTTCTCATCTTATGATTGATCAAGCCAGTACTCATCTTCTGCCATCAATGCCTTTACAGCCTCCTGTTGCTTGGCTAGAAGCATTTTATTCTTGTAGTAGTCTGAGTTTCTAACTTTGGGTCTTCGACAATCTCTGGCAAAGTGACCTATTTTGCCACAGTTGTAGAATGTTAGAGGTTCTGACTGACTGGATCCTTCAGCTTGATACCTTCTCTCTTCCGGCTTCCTTTCCTCTATTATCTTTCCTTCAAATCTCTTTCCTTCAACCCTCTCCTTGTGAACATAGTTGCTTGGACCAGAAGAATACCTCTGATTGTTTGAACTTGGCTTCTTGTAGAACTTCTTCTGAAAAGCCTTTGTCAGCATAAGCATACCCTGCTTCAGTTGTTCACAGTCGTCCGAGTCAGAGTTCGCTTCATTTTCAACCTCATCTGATTCAGACATAAGCATCTTCTTCTTCTTCTTTTTCACAACAAGAGCAACTGAGTCAGCAACTGTCTTCTCACCCTGTCTCTTTTCATCCAAGATTTCATCCACCTCTTCTTCATTTTGTTTGAGGGTTTCATACACCTCATGAAGTGGAATCTCGTTTAGATCCTTGATTTGCTTCATTTGTATGGCAAACCTCTTCCATTCAGGATGGAGAATGTTGAGGAATTTGACATTCAGCTCTATCTGTGATTTAGTGACCTTGTTCTTGCTTAGTTCATTCAGCAAGGTCACAAATCTGTCGTAAGTTTCTTCTAGAGACTCTCCAACTCTACCTTTGAATTCTTCATAGTTGTTTAGGCAGTTGGATATGTTGAGCTGGTTCCCAACCTTTGAACCTAGCATCATCTTCTCTAGCTGATCCCACATCTGTTTGCCTGAGGCCTTATAGCTGTCTATCTTCACGTATATTTCATTTGGAATGCCTTCAAGAATATAAGACTTTGCTAATCTATCACCTTTTGCTCTTCTTAGGTTATCACCTTCTAGTTCCTCATACTTAAGTTGAAACTCTGTTGCCACAGTTCCTTCCGTACGAGTCTCATAAACTGGTGCCATAACTCCCTCTTCTATTGATTTCCTGATGAATACTCCCAAATCATGTCTTTCAATGAAGTCCATGAACCGATCTTTCCACTGTTCATACTCTCCCCTGAAGAGTACTGGTGGCTTTGAGTCAGTTCCGATTGCTAGAGCTTCTCTTGAAGTCATTCTGATTGAAAAAGACTTAAGTTTAGAACTGAAGTAAAAGGCAAACTTTGCGCTTTGAGAAGGTGGCACAAAAATAAACTTTGCGCTAGATGAAGGTGGCGCAAATGACAACTTGCGCGATAAGAGGCTAGCGCAAAAGAAGGACTTGAGACTTCAGATCGTATTGCGCGAGGTTTGAGTGGCGCGAAGTAACACTTTACGCTAGTAGAGGTTGGCGTAAAAGATCAATTTTGCGTTATGAACTTTGCGTGAGATATAGGTGGCGCAATCTGAGTTTTGCGTGAGTCAAAGGTTGCGCGAAAATAACTTTTGTGCAAGATGTTGATGGCGCAAAAGCGAACTTTGCGCTAAAAGTTGTTGGCGCAAAGTGGAGATTCTCGTCCAGTGTGTGAATGGCGCAATGAAGGTTTGCGCGAGTCGAAGCTGGCGCAAAAGAAGTTTTGCGCGAACAGTTGATCGCGCGAAAGGACGTTTTGATGGCGCAAATCTGACTATGAACTAGCGTAAATTTGAACTTTGCGCTAGTTCGTCCTTGTTCTTCGAAAGTCGATCTGATTTGCTCAAATAACCTTGATTTTTCAACAATTAGCAGTCCCAAATTCTAATAAATTGACCTCTAACACTTCTAGAACAGATTACAAGCCTTTGATTTCGAAAACAAGCACTTTTTGAGAATTTGATCGATGGAACAGTGAGATAAAGACGTGAACTGTTTTGCAACAAAATCCCAAAATTTGAATCGATTGAAGTGCTATAATGAAATTAATCAACAACAACTCGATCTAGACCACAAATCGATCACAACCTGATTGATTTCAACTCCTAAAACACTCTCAATCACGAAAATGATTTTTAAATGAAGAACACAAAGTCGTTCTTTAAAAAATTGATTTGAATCTGTTTTTCAGGCTTTGATACCAATTGTCGGTCCACAATATATCAAGTTCTTATCAAAACAACAACATATACGATTACCAACCTGTTTGATTAATAATCAATGGATTACAAGGATTGATGTTTGTTCGATTTAAAGCTCTCGATGTTCTCTCTGTTTTACACCGTTAGTGTGTGTGTTGTATGTGATTTCTCTTTGTTTTTCTAACACACTACCATAATATCTAAAACAAAACTATATCTAAATAATATCTAACTAATATCTAATAACTTAGATATTTAGAAATAATAATAAAATACTAAAAACTTAACTTTGACATTTTATTACAAACGACATTAGACTTAAATTAAGAGTTGACTTTCCGGCTTTAACTTCAGATTGGATCTTCAGATTGGATGATCTTGAATCCAATAGATCTGTGCGCTAACAATATATTTCTAAGCTCTTAAACTCTATGACTTGTTGAAAGAAGAACAACTTTCGCTTGTGAAAATCGTTTTCTTAAATGTTCAAACCACTTCGCGTTCTTAAAATGTTTTATGAATTTTGAAGTGTGATTTTAAATGTTTTGGGACACTTTATTACTTATCTGCCCGTGTGTTTCCAAAAGATTAATACTTGTGTATTATCTAGTCTATATACTGTCAAGTATTCTTACACACATTGGTTCAATACATTTCTTATTGACTTTGTTATTACCATGTTCCAAAAGATAAATATTTCGATGGTAATACTCCCGTTTGTAGTCTAATTGTTTGAGATCTGACGTCATTTATACTTTAAATGTGCTTTCATTGTTAAAATGTTTATTTCTTGTTCATATAAACAACTTTTGTTCTTTGATACCCCATTTTATTTTTCTTCATGATATTTGATCTGATTAAATCATTGTCAGATTCTCAAAACAATGAAATTGGATGATCATAAATGTTCAAAGTTTTGAGAGATCTTAAATGTTCAACATTGCTCAGATTTCATTCTTATTATTCATGAGCATACATTTTCTGACAAGTGATTTCTTGTGCTTAATTGTCAAGTTAACTATTGAGTAACACATTGTTTTTAGGACTAAATACATGGGACTCAGTGTGAGTGCTTAAAATGACTTCCATGGATTCACGTTAACCAGTGTTTCCTACCCCGGAAGTAATCCTTGAGTGATTGAGGGGAGATGAGTCAAAAGATTAGAGAGTGGGTGTGTGCTGAGATAAAATGTAAAAGAGAGATTGGTTAGAAGTGAACTCAAATGTTTAAAAGAAAGAGGGTGAGAGATCAGAGTAAAAGAATATAAAACTTTGCACCAAACTTTTTCTGAGTTGGGCAGCCGCATAATCTGTTGGTTCACACTTTTTTGTGACCTTCATTGAAAAAGGCAACTAGCCCATGCTAACTCTTGCATTAAAATCCGACCTGCTACTCATTCTTTTCTCAATAAAAGAATGTTTCATCTTTAAAGGGGAAACAACACATAATCTATTTGATCTTCATTCGGATTATTCGGATATTGAAAAAGAAGGAAAGTTTCCCCACCTTCGACCCTTTCTCATGCACATTAAGTCTATGTATAACTATTGTTGTCTCAATGGTTTACATATTTGAGCCTATAAAAACAATCATTGTGCTTAATTCTTTCATACACAAGCACTAGCACACAAAAAATCTGTTTTTCTATCAGAAAGTTCATAGATTAACCTTGTGTTTTTCAATGATTGAATGGAAGTCTTGGGGAGTGAACATCACTCAAGCTCCTTATATAGTACATTCGTTGTACTCAGTAACTTTGTGTTACTGACAGGAATTTTAACTGTTTCATTCGTTGATTCAGGGTTACCAATCATAATTTTTCTGAATTTGAAAAGATTCGGATGAATACATTCATGAATTGACGGCAGGATATCAGATCAGACAAAGCTTGTTCGTATCATTCTTTGGGGGAGATTGATAATTTTCCTACTTGGGGGAGATTGTTCATGAAGACTATGCTTATTTGATTAAAAAGGGGGAGATGCTTCAAAGACAGAATTGACCTTGAAATGTTTTGATGATTCTAATTCTCACAATTCATCAAAAAGGGGGAGATAATTCAAGATTTCAAAGTCATATCAGTTTCAAAGCAAAAGTCAACCAAGATTTGATAAAGGGAAAGAAATAAAGTCAGATTGTTGTCAAAATGATGGTTCAAGAGGAAGTTGCAGATCTGAAGATGTTCATGCTTCAAAGTTTATTTTATTTTTTGTAATCAAAGGTGAAGATTGTCAAAAGTGATCAAGGAATCCAAAGAGGGAGATTAACTTGAAAGTGTTGTCAAAGATCAATCAAAGCTTCCAAGATTTGAAGATGTCAAAGCTATGAAAGATTATTTGTTGAAAATTTTTCTGAAAAAAGAAGACCTGAAGATTATTGTAAATTTTTTTTTAATCTTGAATCCAAAGGGGGAGATTGTTAGAGTTAAATTTTATTCAAGATTAAAAGGAGGGTCTGAAATGTAATTGTTGTAAAGTGTGTGGGTGTATATTGTAAATAATGTAAAGAGTTGACCAAGTGCTAAGGTCATGTTGACCATATAAATAGCAGGTCATAGTGTTGTTTTAGTAATAAGAACACACGCACATTTTGGAGAGATTACACTGTAAGAACACACACACTCAGAGCTAATTGTAATAAGCAACAAATAGGGATATGACTTTGATTTAAGTGTTGTGATCAATAAAAGAAAGTGTTCTTGATATTCTGAGTACTGTTTTCATAGCTAGAAACTGGAACTACATCCTTGTAAAGCGAATGTGGTGGCGGACACCTTAGGTCGGAAAGAGAGTGGGTAGCAACCTAAGGTCATAGCCTTTCGAGTTGAAGCGACTTCCAATCTCTTGGAAGAGATTAAGAAATCTCAAGAGGAGGTGTTAGCGGGAAAGGACATGAAGTGCGAAAGAATGGTTGGGTTTATATCATCTTTGGTGAGTAACAGAAGCGAAGTGAGGTGCCTAGGGAACCGTGTGTGGGTCCCTAAGGCAGAATATCGGTGAAAAAATATTCTTGAAAAGGCTCACAAGTAGTGCTATTTGGTTCATCTGGGAACCAATAAGATGTACCGTGAGTTGCGCCAGTTTTATTTGTGGCCGGTAATGAAGAAAGATATCGCTTATTTTGTGGAGCAATGTTTGACATGCTTGAAGGTCAAAGCCGAACATCTGAGACCCTACGGGGAACTACAACCTTTAGAGATACCGACGTGGAAGTGGGACAACATCATGATGGATTTCGTCATGAAATTACCAAGAACTCCAAAAGGGTACGATGCTATCTGGGTGAGAGTGGATCGTCTCACCAAGTCGGCTCATTTCTTGCCTATCAAGAAGACGTATCCCTTGGAGAAGTTAGCAAGGTTATATATTGACGAGATAGTGACCCGACATGGTGTGCCATTGTCCATAGTCTCAGATCGTGACAGTCTCTTTACGTCCTCATTTTGAAGGAGCCTTCAGAGGGAGCTGGGTACACAACTTAAGTTGAGTAATGCTTATCATCCTTAAACAGATGGGCAAAGTTAGAGGACTATTAAAATGCTTGAATATATGTTTTGAGCTTGTGCAATCGATTTTATAGGCTCTTGGGAGTTCCACCTGCCATTGATAGAATTTTCGTATAACAATAGTTATCATGCGAGAATTTAATCGGCACCCTACGAAGCATTGTATGGGCAAAAATTTAGAACTCTTGTGTGTTGGAATGAAGTGGGAGAGAAGCAGTTGGCAGGACCGAAAATTGTACATATCACTTCTGACAAGATTAATCAGATTCGCAAGAAGTTAAGGGCGGCTCAGAACCGCCAAAAGATGTACACAAACAAAAGGAGGAAACCAATTGAGTTTCAAGCGAGGGACAATGTGATGCTTATGGTCTATCCTTGGAAAGGCTTTGTTCATTTTGGAATGAAAGGGAAGTTAAGACCGAGATACGTCGGACCGTTTCCATAATCGAGCGTGTGGGAGAGGTGGCGTATAAGCTGGAGTTTTCGAAGGAACTTCAAGGAATCCACCCTACTTTTCACGTGTCAAATTTGAGGAAGTGCTTGGCTGAAGTAGATATGACCGCACCATTGGAAGATATTCGAGTGGACGAGAAGTTAAATTATGTCGAAGAACCATTAGCTATTGTAGATCGTAAAATCAGGAAATTGAAGAACAAGGAGATTTCGCTCGTGAAGGTTCAGTGGCGTTATCACAAGGATCAGGAGGCAACTTGGGAAGTAGAAGCGGACATGAGGTCCCAATACCCCCAATTCTTCAAAGATGGAATTCCGGGACGAAATTCTTTTGAGGGTAAGATGTTGTAATAATCGGGTCTTTTTATAATTAACTTAAGTAAAGTGGGTGTGGTATGAAAGTGAGGAAATGTGGGACTTTTGTGCAATTAAGAATGAGAGGAATAAAACCCCTCTCCAACCCTATTATTTCAATAAGAAACCTATAGGAGGCTAGAGTGAGAATGAGGACATTGAAAGTCATTGATTCAATCACAAGGAGCTTGAAGGAATCGAGAACTGTAGTGGTGGAAAATCTCCATTCATGCTCAAGGTATGTAATCCCTTTTAAATACTTTGTTTCTTAAACGTTTGGGGGACCCTAGTAGAGAGTGGTGTGAAATCCCCCTGTAAACCCATCAATCGACTAGGAATTAGGGGGGGGGGGAGGGGTTGGATTATTAAATGGTGATTTATCTTGGTGAATCTAGTTTTTATGTTCATTGGAGGTTCTAATACCAGGGAGTGGGGCTTATAGATGTTGTGATCGATTTACCAATAAGTTTGCATTTGAGATTTTTCCACAATCGACTAGTGCTAGTCGAGAACACAGGATCCGGGCATGACCACCGGGAGTTTGGAGCCAGGAAAATCGGTCGAACCCTGGTATCCCCGGGAACGAACCGAAACCTGGAATCCCCGGGAAGAGTCAAACCCGAAAGCCCCGGGAAGAGTTGAACCCGACATCCCTGGGAGTAAGACTAACCCGGAGGCCCGGGGAGTATTCCAACCCGGTAGACCCGGAGGTATGTTAACCCGATATACCTAGGGTATGTAAGTCCCAGGAGCCTGATGGTGTGTGATGCCGATAACCCGGGAAGGGTGGGCAGCCGACTATGGGTCGAGCCCAGACCGAGAAGATATCTGAACCATGACCGGGCCATTTTGGGCCTGTGTTGGCAATTTCCAGATGGTTTAACCGTAAGTAGAGTAGGGAGTCCGATGTATTAAGAGTGATGACGTTGCGGGACTTTCGGGAAAGTTACTTTTTCTCTCGTGTGTGAAATTTAACCTTTAGGTGTGCGGACTTCGGGGTGGGACATGTTGATATAATAGAAGGTTAGCAAGGACACCAGGTGAGTCTATTCCATCCTCGTTAACGTATGAATTTACACTATGTTAATGTTATATGATGTACATATATCTAATTCGCGTGTTATAATAAGTGTGATTTCTAAAGGGTAAATCGAAGGGTGTATACGTTATTTAATTTCGCGTATATGGGGAGTGTGGCCCAATATTGAGTATATGAATTCGTTTCATGTATTCTAGTTGAAGGGCGTGTTTGTGCCCTAGCATATCGTCACAAGTGTGTATGTGACATCGGCGTGATTCGTTTATACAAGTTGTGAATTATAATTTATTGTAACTATTTCTGCTATTTTGTAAAGTATTGTGTTTTAGAGGGATCTAACTAGACCTTGCGTTCTAACCCTCGCTTTCAAACTAAAATCCCTTTCCAGGTAAACATGTATGGAAGGCTCTAGTAAGGGTAAGGGCAAGCTATGATTTAGAAGTTGCTTTAAAGAGGACTCTCGTTGTCGTTGTTAGATGGTTATAGATGATCCTATATAGTTAAGCTTAAAAATTCTCAGCTGTAATTCCGTTTTATGTTTGTAAAGACCTTAGTGGTATTTCTGTATGTTTGACGTATGACTTTGAGGTCGTCGTGGCATTATCAAAGTATTTGAATTTTTTGGCGTGATATTTTGGTGTGGGTTGTTACAAGAATTCACTTTCTAGCCATCCTTCTTCGGCTCTTTCAAGAAAATCACTACCTCCGAAAGAGCCCATGCCGCAACTTGTGAAGGGGTATTTTTGTAAAAAAAATATGAGGGATAGGTTCCACATGTGGCAGAACTGCAAATTACGGAACTGCTATGTGTCACAATAGGGGATAGTTCAGCTTAGATCCCATCTGCATCTCTTCCTTAAAATAAATTGTGGATTGAAACTATTTTTTTCTTCAACTTATTGATTTTGATTCCAATCTTTGCAGTAGTTGTACATTTTATCTGTGTATTGATGGTGGTTTGGTATAATTATACAGTATAATTTCAATTATAAATAGAAGAAAGATATTAAATGAATATATACAAAATCGATCTTATTTTAGTTCTAAAACAACATTTTTCCATCACCTTTTTTCATATTTCTTCTTCAATACTTGTAAAATTTGGTCCATCATTTTCTTTTGAAAATGAATTATAGAATTGAAAAAATTAGGTTACATATTTGTGCTGAAGGTTCACGGGTAAAAGTTAATGATGTATGAGAATACATTTATGATGAAACGATGTAACGTGGAGTGATGTTGGCACCAAATATTACATATACGAGGCTGGTTAGGTATATGGATAAAAGATTTTGTTTAAACAATTATGTTAGTATGATTAGGTTATCATACAAGTATTCTAGTTCAAATTTAAAGTTAAGTGATAATGGCGATGTTTTCGTTTTCATGGAATTTATTGTTAGGTCAAAAACACTGTGTACACTTACGTTGTTGTCGATCCTTCGATGATCGGTAGAAGGTATGTCAGGGGTAGTTCCAATAATGGAAGTGATGTCAAGGGTAGCTCTATTCTAGCAATTAGTTCTAATCAAAGAATGTTTGACTACTCCCAAACCCATGATTAATATGAGACTCAACCTGTGTATGTTCCTCAACAAATTGATATGCATAAATCACCTTTTCTTATCTTTTAGGTAGTTTATTTTCCTTTTATCCCAACCATTGAGTCCTTTTTATTATGTTATTTGTCGTTTTTTATTTCATGGAGCTAAGTATTTGATTCGCTTGTCTTTTACTACTTAGGGAAGCTAACTTGAATGTTTACACTTATAGTCTTGCTGCCAGTTAATGCTATAGCATCCAGATATGCTTGTTGGAAGGACCATTAAACGATTTGATGAAGGAGGCCAACTAAAATAATCAAGATCCAACCTTTTATTTAATTGTACCAAGATCTGAGGAGTGCTTGGTGAAGATGGGACGTCTAATTTTCTCTTGTCATCATGAAAAACTTTTAGTTGTACTTTTGTCTTATATTTTGACCTCTTTATTTACTCTTTCCCCCTTCTATTTGTGTATAAATAGAGATGGGGAGGTCATATGTTCTACAACTTTTCTAATCAGTTTTACTACTGATTTATGTGATCTATCTTTATGTTCTTTCAATTTAATATTAAGTTTTTATGTTCTTCAATTTATTGTTCATCTTCATGAGTTGCTACAACATTACTGAGCAGATTTTCTTTCTTTTAATTTCTTTATTGCTTATTGTCTTTACTTTATGCATTTTACATTTCTGTCGTTTAATTTATGTATTTACTTTACATATTTACATTCGTTGCAATTTATTTTCTGTAATGAGTAGCTAATCTCCATAGTTTGGGTGTGAGACGAAAAGGGAGGTTGTAAACCAAATAATAGTGGCCATTGTTTCACAATAATGATGTTCCACTATGTCATTATATGTTTTATAAATTCTGAGGCACTTCTTAACGAATTGATCACTTCTTAAAGTGTTAAAGTGCCATGTATATGCACGCCAGTTTGAATGATATGGGAAGTATACTTGGAAGAGTTGCTAACAAGGGAACTTGTTATCTATGTTTTTCAAACCGATTGATTCTTGACGAGTTGATCACTAGTCAATGTGTTAAAGTGTAGTGGACTCAAGAATGAGCCACTTGGAACATGTCAACTTGAATGATATGGGAATCGACTCGGAAGGGTGATTTTTAACAAAGACATTTGTTTACCCATATACTTTAAAAACACCATTTAACACTCACACTGATCCTGATATCACATAGGCATATGTTGGTTGAAAGCTAAACAATAGTGCAATGGTGGATATCCGGAAGGATACTTATTAAAGTACATGGTGGAACATGTTGTTACTGAACTAATGTTGTAGCATCCCTACAACATTGGCAACCAGAATCTGTGTTTACTCCTCACCTGAAGTCTTGCACCCATACTCCTTTTATATATCTTGTTGCTTATATCACTCTTTTAACCAACTCAAACAAAGTCTTCAAAATCGTCATCTAAAATATTTTCTTTTATTACACTTTTATTGCACTTTTTCAACAATCTCTATGGACGATATTCGGTATCTTACAGTTTTATTACTTGAGAGACGATATAGTTCCATTTAGTATACTTGCTATTTGGTTCTATTTATCACATGCTTTAAGGTGTGCAAACATCGTATCAAGTTTTTGGCCCAGTTGCCAGGGATTGGCACGCTAAAAGTCTATAAAAGTCTTTTAAAAGATTTGATTTTTCTAACACCATTCGAATCTCATCTTAAAAGTGGTGTATGCCAAGAATACCATGTGGAAAGTTATTCGAATTTGACTCGAACATTGAAAGAACATTCTGAAATAGAAGGAGGGCACCAAGAATTTCATTGACTTTAGATCCTCCCATCAAGGAATTACCCCCACTAGATTTTTGAAATAGGGGACTTAGACAACAACCGCTTCTAGAAAACCGACAAAGAACACCACCAATATTTCATGATGTACCACCAATTTTTGGAAATCCACCTAAGCACCTTTTTCAACAACATGCACCAAATCAAGGGAACAACAATAATAACAATCATGAAGATGATGATGTGTAACACCCTAAAATTTAGACACAAAATAGGGAAATAAATTCCGGAAAATGGGTAAAATAAAAACTTCAAAAATACGCCACATAAAACCCATAAAGTTCGGGGTAGTTTGTACAATTCCAAAAATCAAGTATTGAGACATATAAACACAACAACCTACTTAATCTAGGAACGGTTTAAACTATATTAATATAGGTGTCGCTATATCTCCAAAAATCCCTCTTCCACAATGCCCAAAATACCCAGTCCCTCGAGTGCTCCTAACCGCACCAACCAGAACTTAACCCGTCCTAGTTCCACTGCTAGTGGGACCCGTGAACCAACAAAACACCACAACAAGTGTTAGGCTAGAGCCTAGTGAGATCTTATAGAAATGAACCATTTACAAAAGATAATAGCTTTAAATGTTAAATGTTACCCGAACCATTTGATCTTAAATTTTACCAACCTCAACTTGGCAAGGATATACCACACCTGAATATCAATACACAAGAGACATCTTCTCAACAAATACGGGGGAGACCCATTTCCATCAAGGTGACGAGAACACATGAATGGAGTCACCTATGATGTTATTGGGTTACACCTCATGTCCCAGTTTTAGTGCACATGTCATCAAGACATCACATCCTCAAACCAAATCATGCCTTTATTTCCTACTCCGTAGAGTTACACCTCAAGGACTTATGGGACTTTATTGCCTACCTAATCTAGATAAGTTGCACCTCAAGGACTTCAACATCCTTTATTGTATACTCGCTAGTGGCCCGAATCAAGGCCTACCAAATATGTACATATAATCCACGAACAATCTAAATCCTCATGCACAAGGAGACAGACACCAATTAATACCATTGATCATATATCAATCTAAATCACCATAACAGTGCATATAAAGTTATTCATGGTGATCACATACATACAAGTTATTTATCTATTTAAACCCTTTTTATCACTCTTGTTCCAATTTCAAACTTAACAATTCTCAAGGAGGGTCACTTCCAATATACTAGGATATTAAATATGACTCTTTTACTCAAGTCTTGAGTAGAGGCTCATAGAACTCTAGTTTTTTGTTCACAAACTCAACACATGCAAAAGACCATTATTTCCATATAGATAACTCATTAAAATAGGAGAATATTGATAAAAACCCATTTTTATCCAAGTTCACAAAACCCTAGTCTAGATTAAGAATTCAACCACATAAAAGTTTACAAGTTAAAATCATAGTATAAACATTTGAGGAAGTAAATGTACATGAAAACTCACCTAGGGTTTATAAGAGAAGTAGGTGAAGATGAGAGCCTTGAATACATGAAATCCCTCCTAGGTGTAAGATGGAGTAAATGAGGGACAACCACCAAATTTGAAGTCTTGGAGCAAGGATTTAATGAGGAGGGATGTGGATGGGTTGGAAATCGCCCAAAGGAGAGAAACCCTACAAGAAAACTGATTTGGAAATGACCTCATCCCTTCAAAACGCGCCCAACACTTTAAAAACCTCGGCTTGCTTTCGGTGACAGTGCCCCAGCGATAGTGCCAAGGCATAGTAGCAAGGCATAGTCGCCTGGACTATACCGCGACCGACCTTAAGCCCGCGATTGTGACATCTGCGATTATGCCACGACAATGTCACCGGACACAATCGCCCCGGTTGTACCGAAGGGTGGGGAGCCCCTACCACCATGCCGCACGAGAATGCCATATGGAAAACTCGTCGTGCACTCTCGCCCCCACGCCCTGACCCGCTGTAAGCTCAAAACTGATCCCGAAAATCCGACCCATGACACCTACGAAATCCTATAACGTCCAAGCATGTACTAAGCTTATGTTGAATAAGCGCATGAATATCAAAATAAGGTTGTGACCACACGAGACTAAAGCTAAAAATTTTTTTTCTAAATAAAGTAAAGGGACCCGTCTGACAAAAAACCGAGGTGTTACATGATACTATCAAAATTACAAGGAAACATACTACTACCTTCATCAATCATTACCATAATAGTAAGTCAAGCATGCTCACTTAATAATGTATTCATAATAGCAGTAGCTAATTGAAATTATGAACATACTACACATAAGAATTCTTGTTACCACTGTCACAACTTTCAACTCGTGTAAGTCCATTGACTCTAGATCCTCCCACCTTAAGGATTCTACCCAAATCTCACTGATCATAACTTAATTGATTCAGCTTAAGTCTAGGTATCTTACATTCATACCTAGTTCAGTTAAACTATTGCTCTGATACCAACTTGTAACACCCTAAAAATTTGGGTAATTTAAAACTTCTTACAAAAGATGTAACTTAAATAAAACTTAGATCTCCCATAATGGAAAAATAGTAGAAGCGAATACAATTTCTATGAATGGAAATTATAAATGACAACTTCCTAATCTAGGCCATAAATCGTCTAGATTAAACATATGTCATCAAAATTCTTCCAAAACGTCTATTCAAATATGTACGCCAATCCCTCAAAGTTTACTTCAAAAGTCTCCGCTATCCACTCACTCTCGACCCTTAATCCTTGCGAGCCCCGCCACTAAGGCAACCTGTAATAAACATATTGTACAAGAGAGCAAGTGTTAGGCTTACGCCTAGTGAGTCAACATGTATGTATATATATATATATATATATAATGATTTTAAGAAAACATTTTATACCAAAACATATTTATTACTCAAGACTTGTTCATGGATTCAAACCTTATTTACCCTTGGGAGGGTAAGGTTTCATAAGTAACGGGGGAGATCCGGATTGCCATTGAGGTGACGGAACACAAAAGTAGGTCACATATCAATGTTATGGAGCTTCTATCACAACACCAAAGGTTATCGAGTTCAACCATCCACGGTCTATAGTTCGAACTCCCAATGGTCTTAGAAGGACTCTCTTCCTAGAATATAAATATTTTGGGGTCCAAGGTTATCACATTCATCCACCCCACGGTTTATAGCACGAGCTCCCAAGTATTATAACCCCATATCTAGCCAAATAAAATGTCACCACAATTCACATAAAATGACTAGTGCCTATGGATCCATTACACTATAGTCCAACCCAAATATAAAGTCCAAACATCTCATAGTATATCCACCATGTTGCATTTGTAAGCATTAACCTTTCAATGGGGGAAATACCCCTACTATGTCAATGAACCATAAATATAACCATTTTGTTTTTGTCCACCAAAACTCATCATTATCACAAGAGATCATCATTCACATGTATAAAACCATCGTTCACAACTATTATATCAAAACACCAATTTTGACAAAAACCCTAGCTTTTGACCTAACTTTCCAAAACCACCAAATGAGAGTAGAATGGAGTAATACTTTGAAATGATCACTTAATGACATTATTACAAGTATTTAATGAAGGAAGTTTGTAGGGTGACTCACAATACTAGGTTTTGTTATGAAAACCTAGAGTTTTCCCCAAAATATAGATCTTGGACAAGATGGTGAGTGAAGAACCCTTGATGCTAGCCTCTAAGACTCTAAATGAGATGGTGGAAATCTTCAAAGTAGGGTAAAAATGGAGGAGTAAATGCCCTGGGACGATTTTAAATGAAGAGAGAGAGAGAGAGGGAGAGAGAAAGAGAGAGCAAAGGAGGGTTCTTGGGAGTGAATGGTTGAGAATTGAATAAGGATGAGGCTTAAATTCAGATTTATTGCAACTTGGACCTCGACGGCGACCTTGCCAAGCGATAGTGCCCGTGGTACTATCGCGGGTCACTATCGCGGCATATGTACCGTGGGTCCTATGCCTTCAGCGATTGTGTCATGGCGATAGTGATAGTGTCACAATCAGCGGGCACTCTCACCCCACCGGTATAGAGAGTTCATTGATCCCCGCGACTGTGCCCTTGACGACAGTGACACTGTCACAGTCGTCGGGCATAGTAGCACAAATCAACCCGAAGTCCGAAAGTCCAGATTTTTACCGCACAAAAGACGATTCGATAAAGAGGAAACATAGATATGATTTCTCGTCATAAAATATAAGATGAACTTGGCAATTAAGAATGAGAGGGGTCTTATAGCTTACTTGAAAATGCGTGTGTTACAAGTTTGCCTTAAGAGAAGAAGATACCGTCCCAATGAATGTTGTAGCATTTGAGCTGCTAGAAAATAGTGAGCAAAAACCTTTCACCCTATCCATTGTTTCACCACTTTACTTGGATTTAATACAACTCCCATCTCATTTGAAATATGTTTTACTAGGAGAAGAAGGCAAATTTCCTGTCATCATACCATCTACCCTAGATTTTCATCAAGAAAAGAAATTGGTCGACAAGTTGACGTTGCACATAAAATCCTTAGGAGGGACCACCACTAGACAAGATGTAAAGACCATGACGCAAGACTTGTTTGCACAAAACAACAACTACATAGATGGGTTGCTTGATCAAAGAAGGGAATTCATGGACAAAGTAGAGATAATGAAGACTGAGTTGGTAGACAAAGAACAAAAGAAAGTCAAAACAAAGGTGAAAGAACTCAAGACTAGATGGTTTGGACCTTTCTTCATCCATAATGTTTATCCACATGGAGCAGTTGACCCGCTTAACTCTAAGGACAACACAATGTTCAAAATCAATAGTTAGAGAGTTAAGTTGTATCATGACGCTGTAGCAATCCCAGAGCATTGCTATGTGGATTTGGCTACCACCCTGTAAAAAGATCTAATGAAGTTGTGGACTCTCTAGAGTCCATAAAAGTTTGTAATTATTTATTCTCCATTAGTTAAATTTGTGTAAATAGTTTCTAGTTGTAAGTTTGTTGCATTAACAAAGAAATCCCCAGAATGCTATAACATTGACTTTTGTACACCACTCCAATCTTTTGAGCGGGAAAAATCTAAAGTTTTGTGGAAAAAGGATAAGAAGGAAGGTACTATATGACATTAGCAAGTTCAGGAACCATCGTGACACTTTTCTTAAGCTTTCATTGTAGCCTGGCGTTATAGAAGAAGAGGAGGCACTCTTTGGGGTCTGAGAGCGACTATGACAAGTGACATTTCCATGTCATAGTCACATGGCAATGTAGCATAGTGTACCAGAGTGATAAATTCAGGATCTTAAGCCATTTCTTATTTTATCACTACTTAACTCTCTCCTTTCTCCCCCAAAACGAGTTCCCTTCACCCAATACAAACCCTAACTCATTTTGGAACACTTTGATAAATATCAAAGTGTTCCTCATCCACCTTAAACTAGTAATTTCATCTTGAGTTGCAGGGTCAAGTTATTATCATCAACCTCAAAGATTTTGGGGGTTTTCTTGGTTTTGCTCAAAATCTACGTGGTGAGTTCATCCTCCTCCTTTCTAAACTTTTGTATGAGTTAATAATGCTCCATTTATGATTTTTAAGTATTCCTATTTCTCAAATTTCGGTTTAGATAATTTTAGGAAAGTTAGGTCAAAATTAGGGTTTTGGTAAAAATGGAGATTTTGGTGAAAGGTGTTTGGAGAATAATTCTAAGTACTTCGATTGTTTGTTTTATGTTGGGATCCTTTGGATCTAGGTTTTCTTGAAAGGATTGCTTGTGGATTCATGTTTATTCAAGGAAGCACAATTGGG
Organism: Arctium minus; assembly: GCA_954870635.1. NCBI lineage: Eukaryota > Viridiplantae > Streptophyta > Magnoliopsida > Asterales > Asteraceae > Arctium > Arctium minus. The sequence continues at coordinate 9,069,741 of OX941093.1, read as the reverse complement.
GTAAAATCTAGATTTAGCCTAAATCGAGCAAGGTGACTTCAAGTTGCTTTGTGAAAACTATGTGCATACCAAAATGTGTATTTTGATGTAACAATGTGTTTACTTGGTATTTATCAATGTGTTGAGTATTTGACAAAGTATTCATATTTGGTAAATTTGGGTTGATAAATCTTATGAAATGCCTATGTTTGGAGTTTTGGACATTTTGATAAGTAAATCTAAAAATGTATGCTTTTAATGTATTGTATAAATGATGATTTATGCATTTTTGGTGTATTGGTTTTATAAACCATTTGGAAAAATGCACGTTATAGTGTTATGAGGCATTTTAAAAATATAAGGGTATGATTTCATTTGAAAAATGGTTTTCTCTCAACCAATGATAAGTTTTTGGGTTAATCATATCTTTGAGATATGTATTTGCATAAACACCGGTTAAATGCACCTTATTGTCTTAAGGATATATAATTATTGGTCTATTGAGTTTGTGAGCTTTTGGCTTGGTTTTGACTCCGAAGAGTCTTGGTGATATTTGTTCGATTTTGATAACTCGATGTAGAGCCTTGGATATGGTTCGCATTTATTGCATTTTATTGGAAAATACATGTTTAGAGTGTGTGTGTCATTCAATTGGAGTCATATATTTTAGACTGTAATGCCTTGGATCCATAGGCATATGAGTCAGTAATATTTGATCACTTTGGGAAAAATGCCCGAGTTAGCATTGTTGTCATCCTGTTACTGTGGAGATGAACCTTTAGGGGTCGGACTCCGAGACCGTGGGATTTGTGGCTTTGATGCTCTAACTCCTATACATGAGAGTTAGAAATCTTGGGATATTAAGGAGTTGAGGCTCCTATCTTGAATGGTAGTGAGTATGCACTAAAGGTCGAATGGGAACCTTGAGGTTGTAACTCCACTAGAGAACGAACATGCAATAAGATCGAGTATCCTTGAGTGGAGTCTGGCAAGGCATGCGCACTATAGGTAAGTTGTCCTTGAGGTGACACCCACGAGTGCACTAAAGGAAATTGGGGACTTGAGGTGTAGCTTATTAAAGTTGCAATAAAGTCATGACTTGAGGTGTAGCTTATTAAAGCATGCAATAAAGTCATGATCTGAGGTGTAATTCGATAACATAGATATGTGGCTTAACATTGTGTTCCACCACGTTCAATGGAAATGGGTCTCCCCCGTCACCGAAGGGTGTTATTGTAGGTATTGAGTATTATCCATGTTTTCAGTGACGTTTTGAGTACAAATTGATATCCATGATTCGCGGTTTTGTATTATTGAGTTTCATACATGTTTTTGGATGATTTTGATAATAGAGCTTTTTCTTTGGTTTCAGGATTTCGTTATTTAACTCCATTGTGTTTTGGAGCAAGCGTTGGGTTTTGAATTCATATTAAATGGGTATTTTGATTTGGTGTTTTTCATCATCAAAATAGTGGGTTTTGGAAAGGTGTTGCTTTTACGATAAATGTGTTTCATAATGAGTTATGTTTTAAAAAAGCAATCTTTCAACTTTACTATTTATAAATAGGATGAAAAATGTTTGAACTGACTAGGCGTTAAGCCTAACCTTTTTATTTTGGGCATGTGCATCAGGTCCTTGTTGGGGAAAAGGTACTAGTGAAGGATGTAGTTATTGGGTGATGTTTTTCGCATTCGGAGATAGCGAATATTATGGAGTTTTAGTAACTCCCGACCTTGACTTAGTCATGATGTAAGGTTTGATTACGTATTGTTGATGTTAAATCCAACTTTGTATTTGAAGTTTAATATATGTGTTGAGTTGTAGAAAGGGAATTACCCTTCATTTGATGTATTATTGAAAGCTTAAATTCTGTCGCTCTTTCCAGATTTGAGGGTGTTACAAGTTGGTATCAGAGCTTAAGTTTGAGAGACTTAGGTGTTGATTTCGGATACCTAGACTCAAACTAGCATTCTTCTAAATGGATAAAAGTGAGATTTTACTATTAGGAACTTTAAGATAGATTACTTTGAGGTCGATAGAGTCACTAGAATCACAAATCAATTAGTGGTCAACAAGATTTCATAGTCATGCTAAAATTTGTTGTGATTTTTCTAAGTTTGAATTTTATCGCCTGGTACTAAGTTGTTGAATTCATCTAATCGTACGATATTACATCAAGGGTTTATCGCATAGGTTTTGTCTGAGAAGTGAGATTTATTGCATGTATCTTGTTCGAGAACTTCACTTTGTCTCATGATAAAGAGTTGTGAACAGTGTCTTTGTCGCACAACCCGTGTGAGAGAGATCGTTTATTGCACGAAGAAGGATTGTGAATAGCGGTTCTCGTACGACCCTTGACCGAGAAGTTCGTTTTTATTGCATAGAACTTGATTGAAGAATTCATTAGTTTTTTGCGAGGGTCTGATTTTTAGTTACGGTTATCATTTTATGTGAATTTCTCTTTTCTGAATTTCACTGATTCATTTTTTTAATTCACTTGTAGGTTTGCCGATCATAGTTCGATTTTTCAAAATTAATATTTTCTTTGTCTGATTTTTGAATTGTGATTTATAATTTGTTTTCTGATCGAAGTGTTGAATATTTTTTTTCAAATCATTAATGATTAACAATCAGTTTTATTTAGGTGACAATGTCAATGGCTTATTATGATAAATCACAAGAGAGGGTTGCTAATCTGGAAAAAGTGATTGCAAGTTTTGAAGAAAGAGAAAGCACAACGAGCGAGTTCTTGACAATGTGCGAGCTAAGAATGTTTATCTTCAGCAAGATCTGGATGAGCTTAAAAAGGAAAGAAAAGTGTCGAAAGAGTTGTTGAATCTGGATCTCAAGCAAAAGGTTTACGATCTTGAGAAGGAAGTTGCTATGAAGCAAAGTGATTTTGATTTGAAATAAATTTTTTTATCTCTTTAGAACAGAAAAATGTTGAATTGTCAAAGAAAATACCTGTTTGTGAAAAAGAGATTGCAAAGGAAAAAGAAGATTTTGTTAAAGAAAGAACTGATTTTTCAAATGAGAAGAAAAGTTTTGAAAAGAATATTTCTTCATCTTTCAAAGAGAACTCTTGAAGAAAGAAAACTTTTTGATCTTCACAGTGCTAATTTTTTAAAACAAATTTCTGATTTTGAAAAAGTGTTGGTGAATGACAGAGATAATTTTGAGAAAGAAAGGAAATATTTTGAAATAAAAAGAAAATCTTTTGATGCAAAAACTATTGAACTTTCACTCAAAACATATTATTTGGAGAAGTTATTAGAAAAAGGAAATAAGAAATTTGATGGAAAGAAAGTGTTTTTGAAGATTAAAAGAAAGTGATTGATAAGAGAAATGTTGGGATTTTCAATGAAATATCCGACAAAAGAAAGAGTTTAGAAAAGGATTTTGAGAGTGAAAGGAAAATTTTTGAAGATGATATTAGTAAACATTCAAATAAATTATCGAGGTTAGCAACAAAGATTTTGAAAGAGCATAATGTAAAGTCTGATTTGCAAAACAAATACAATTTGGTGTGTGAAGAAATAATAGCTTTGAGTGGTAAAATCAAAGACCTTGAAGAGTTCATTTCTAAAAATGCTAAAATGTTTAAAGGAAATCTAGGAAAAGTTGAATCCGTGGAACAATCTGTTCCCGATATTATTGTTCAGTCTTCATATGGTGATTTAGTTGATTTTGTATTTTCATACAAAACTACTTCAAGTACAATTCATGATGATTATTCTATTTCTTCACATAGTTTCCATAAGAATAACTAATTTTCAAGTGTCAAATCAAAAAAGTATTCAAACAGATACTGCAAATCAAATGATTTTTCAAACTATCAGACTCGTACTTCTTGTTAGAACATAAAATGTTCTAAGTTTAGAAGTTTTGTGAAGTCATCATTTAATTTTATTTTGGGCCTTGTAATAGCATTGGGTTTGGGTTTAAATGTAAACATGGGATAGATGGTATAAATAGGAGATAGTTTGTAATTTTGTAAGTAACTTTCATTTTACAATGTAGCCTGTAAGAGAACAATGTGTTTCTAGAGAGAGAGAAACATTTTGCTCTCTCTAGTTGTGTGAATAAACAATATGTTTCCTCCCAAATCTTTCTCATGTCTATCTTCTACATTTATTATTATGAATCACTGGTTCCTACAAGTGGTATCAGAGCCAAATCAGTGAAATTACTCATTGAAATCGATCATGATTCATAATTTTTCAATGGAACTGTAACTTTCGTCATGAACAGTATCTATAGATTTTGATTTCTTCTTTTTGGAGCTGAATTGGACGAGCTTTGATGATAGATTGATTCTATGCTTAAAGTCGAATCAATTGGAATCAATCACAATGTGTGATTTCATCAAATGAGGAAGAATCAATCAAATTTGAGGATTTTTAGTTCGAATAATACGTTTTACTGTATGATGATCAATTTTGCATTTAGATATGTTTTTGTTGAAGATCATCAACTACAAAAGTGCTGCAATGTTATTTTCGAACACATGTACAAAGTTTGGCCTCGAAATTTGAAGTATCAAAGAAGAATTTGAAGATTTTTTGGATTTTCAGTCGACAACATTCGCTAGATCTACAGAATTCACATGATTATGAAGAACTCGCATGAAGAACCCACATGGCTAAGTATCGAGAAATTTGCATGACACATCATCCTTGGACACAACAATTTTTTTAAGTACATAATTCGCTAGTAGCTTGATGCGAAAAGTGAAGAATTCGCATGTTACTGTGCTTAGTTGTGTGCGAAAAGATGGAATTCGCAAGCCACTTGGTGCGAAAAGTCAGAAATTCACATGTTATTATATGCGAAAAGTGGTTTCCAGGATGAGAATATTTTCTAAGTATAGAATTTGCATCGATATGAAAAGTTTTGATGATGAAATTTTCTAACTATAGATTTCGCATGAAAGGGTATGCGAAAAGCTCAGAATTCACATGATGTACCCTGCGAAAAGCCAAAATTCGCATGGTGTTATATGCGAAAAGCGAGGAATTCGTATGTAGGCTGATGCGAAAAGCTAACATTCACATACAAGTCAATGCGAAAAGTGGGATTTCACCTTATGCCTCATGCGAATTGTGACTTTAAATGTTTCATGGTCTGCGAATTGTTGATATGCGAAAAGTTGCTGTTCAAAACCCATTTTGCTACAAGTTTGCCCTGTTCATGAGATTTTCCGCATAATGCATATGTGACATCATTCCTATCTTCTGTTGGTCACATATTTTTAACAACTTATCATATTTTCACGAGTGCTCATGCCAGTCAAAATTTTTAGATACTGGGTGTTTGGATTTAGTCTCTGATTGGATTAGATTAGCAGCTTGAGTATCTGCAATCATCAGTCTAGAGTTTTTCTCTATGATGCTAGACCTTTGAGTGCTCTTCTTACCTGATCAATTAGAAGTGTGAATGACTGCAATCATTGTTATGGTGCTTTGATTGTGATCTAGAATTTTGAGTGCTTATAATCATCCAGTTGATTCGTGAAGAAAGGAGTTATGAGTTCATTTGTTCAAGTTTCTGGAAAAGCATTAAGAAAATGAGTGTTTTTCATCAATGATTGAATAGATATCAGAATTTTCTTCTAACCCTTGCCTAGTAGTGTTTGCTACAAGATGCTTCCTCCTGCAAGCTGATCAGATTAAGTTCTTAAGTTGAATTCCTATTCAACTCACGATCGAAGATAGATTTGTTGTAACTAGTAGTGTACCCGCGCGATGCGGCGCGGCTGAATCACAATTCTAAAGCCAATTACTCAGCCCTCAATTATTTTTTTGTTTCGTTATGTTCTCCATCTCTCTCGCTTTTATTTCATGGTTTGTGTAGTTTATTTACCGGCCAGATAATAAATAAAATCGAAGTTTGATATGGTTTATTAACAAGATATGTGGAAACAATAATTAAATGAGTGTTGAGTTCTCAGTCCCGTTTATTAAAAACTTATTAAAAATTTGAATTTTTTGACCAAACGAAAAGGAGATACAATTATTTGTAAATAATACACATCTGCAAATTCCTAATCTGGTGTAATTTTTGTGAAACGTCCACCTTTAAAGTAGGGACTGAAACCCATTGAAAAACTTTATTAAAAAAATAAAGGAAATTACATAGTTACGGAAGGCATATCACAAGATTAAAAATTGAAAACTTAAGAAATGCTTCGAAAAACGATCAATAAAACCTAATTTCAAAATCATAAAAAGAAATAGAGCCCAATTTTCTATACAAAATAACTCCACATGAACGAAACAAATCTTTTCATAAAAAAGCCCAAACCATGACCTCTGACTTCCGCAAAATAATCCAAATTCATATTTAAGAACATTTATTGGAAATCCCAAATGATAGCAACCACCATGTACATTAAGAATACAGACTTCAAACAATTAAACAAAATACCACTTGCAATTTGGCAAACAAGGAACTTAGAAATTGCAACCATCTTTTTTAATTTCCAACAACTAAACCAAGCATAATCCCCCTTAAATATTTAATCTAATGCCACCAAAAAACAAATGTAATCTTTTTAGCTTCCATTATTTTAAATTGTGGTAACCCAATTAACAAACCATCAACCCACAAATGAAAATAATTAATATTAACCCTGATCTAATGTAGGGGTGTTCAAAAAAACCTTAGAACAACTCAAACGAACCGTTTTTGGTGGTTTGAGTTGTCTGGCGGTGGTCCGGTCTGAAAAATAGCCAAAGCACTCGATCCGGTCTGCGGTTTGTCCCTTTTTTTGAGCGGTCTGGACCTAACCGACCGCCAAAAATACGCATTTTTAATCATATTTAGTTTTCATGTTGCAGGCTCAACTTTTATGGCTTAATTAAAAAAGTTCATTAAATATTATGTCTTTACTTTTCATTTTCTCAATTGATCGTGTTATCTAAATCGACAAAGTTCTAAGATCCGTTAAAAGTTCAAATCTAAATCCAAATCTAAATCCAAATCGTCAATCTACTTTCTCAATATTTGTCAAAAATTCAACTATTGTTAGTAGACTTATTTAATCTTTTTTCAACTATTGTTAGTAGACTTATTGGATATAGGTTTTTTTTTAGTTTAAACCCAATGAATCAATTAGGAGCATATATTTGAACAAACTGATTGTTAATATTAAATTTAAGACAATGAAAACTCTCCATATTTGAACTCAAACTCCAAAACAAAAATCCTACCAACAAAACTAAGTTTAAAACCTTTAGTAGGTAACAGGACCAAGGATCTCCAGTTATGCCCCAAGTTTTTCCTCTGCAACCTTCTCTACCTTTGCAGTTAAGTTGCTTCTTCGGTTCTTCCTTTCATATACCACTTGAGCATTCTCTTTTCTCTTCTTCTCAAGAACCTGTAAAATTATAATTTGTTTGCAACATATATTTCATTAAACTCTCTCTCTCTCTCTCTCTCTCTCTATATATATATATATATATATATACAAATAAACCTTGAAAAAACCCGGAATGAAAACGAATTATAGTCCCATGAATACCATGAAACAAAAAAGATTAAAAAAACAAAATAAATCGGCACAATATCAACACAACATGTCGACCCATTAACTTCTGGAAAACACATAGCGATCAGAAAATGCATAATAAGGATAACAATAAGGAAGCACATATGTTTACCTTGATGGTCTCATAGTGATTCCAACCAACCTTAGATGATAATCGGTCGAGCAAGCAATACTTATGTCCAACTGTTAGCCTCAAAACCCTACATTTTCATTGACAAAAGTAGTGCAATTACACATCACATTCAACAAGCATATATGATCAAATATAATCCAATAAAATCGTCCATTCAATAAACTTGGAAATGGCAAAAAGGTGTTGAAACAAAGGAAATCAACTAACTTGAGAGCATCGGCGATAACCATCCTCTTCTTCTTCCTGTTGTAAGGAGTGGGAACCCCTTCATAAACCTTCAACCTTGCAAGTGCAGCAACCCCACGCTTGGTCTTGTGTGGGATCATCCTACAAATACCAAAAAGAAAGAACTCAAGAAATTGAAGTGATAAAAAGATACAATAAATGTGGATGCAATTAGACATCTTAAAGAGAGATAAGAAACAAATCAAATGATACTACTTAGGTACCAATCACTTATGAGTATTCACCATACTCTAATTAAAATGTCTATTTTAATCAAAACCATATTCTTTGATCCATGTCAACTTACAAACCGTTGAATCGCGGCTTTTAATCTCAAGCCCTCCCATGAATCGCGGCTTGGAAGGGAATTGATCAGTGTATCTCATCTTAATGTGCATCCATTTCTCATAAAACGGTTGATAACCACTTCTCACCGTTAACTCAACTTCTCACCGGAACCCAACCCAATCTATACATATATATATATATATATATGTATATAGACAAACACTTAATAGCCCATTGACAAAATCATTCATTAGAGGTTTCGAGCTAGTCTAATTAGGCTTTATAAAGTCAAACAATTTCTTCTTCTCCCTATGTGGCACAACACAAAGGAACAAACATTCCATGTAATTTAATGACTATTCAACAAATCTGCACCAACAGCTTGAGTACTATGCTAGTAGTAACCTGATAAGTGATAATATATATAAAGTCAGAGGTAAGGTCAAGAAGGATACCGTACAAGCAAAGCCCACTACAAACAAGTTAAAAAGCATTGGTTTATAATGAATTTAAAGAAATTTTCTAGTGTTTGAAATAAAAATTATGGAACAGAATAATGATACCGAAAAGGCAATTGAATTTGGTACCAGGACACGGCGTCTTGCCATCATTCATACAGAGGCTTGTTTCCAGAACTCGACGAGCTTCCGATGCTGAAAAAAAAGAACCAAACTCAAAACCATTACCATTAATGAAACTCAAAAAAATTGACATCTGGTAAAGCATTGATCATATATCAAACAAAGTGTGTGTGTGTGTATGTATCAATTACGAAAAAATGGGGTCAAGGGGAATTTAAAACATGAATTTTACGTGGGAAATCAGCATCTTCGTTCTCACTGATTCGATCAGTGAAAAGTCAATATCTGCGACAGCAATTCCTGTTGACACCCTATCTAAAAACCCAAGGTTTAAATATTTGAATTTGGAGTTCATGAAGTTGCAACAAAAGATAACGGCTAGCTTCTCAGAGAAAAATAAATGGAATGCTACTTCTCTGTTCCATAGAATTCACATTTTGCCAAATTATCAATCAAATTGCCAAGAAGCCTTCTAACCCAACCCATTGCCATAGGCTAGGTTACAACAAATACAAGTATTTACTCTGATTTTACAAGTATACCCTCTTGAAAAATGCCAACATCAAAAATCCAATGGAACCACAATGAGCTCATTTTCAAACGCAACACCAATTCCCAAATCCAAAGAAAAGAATCCAAAGCCCATCTAGAACCAAAAAATTGTTTTAGAAAGGCTTTGGATGAAATCAAGAACACTATATATCCCCCCCCTTTCCAATATCCAGATACAGTAGCAACATTAAGAAATCCCCTGTACACCATGTTGTTAGTGGAAACAAAGTAAATGAAACATTTCATAAAAGGAAAACCTGTTCGATTGTAGAGAGCGGAAAGTGAGAGAGCAGATAAGTCGATGGTTCACTGAAAAACCTGTTCGATTGGGGAAGAAGTGGCATAAATCAATTGAGAGATACTAAGAACGCTAAGAATTTATAAGCAAAATTCTCAGAGAGAAAACTCACAGATTGTCCAGAGAAAACAGAAATCAAAATCGTATACCTGCAGAAGCAAAAAATCGATTTTGTAGATTGAAATCGATTTTGTAGATTGAAAACAACATACATAATCAAAATCAAAATGTAAGATTTAGGGTTTTTACCTCAAATGAAGGAAATCGTATGCCTGCAGAAGGAAATCGTATGCCTGAAATGTTGAAATCAGAAGGAAATCCGATAAGGGAAGTCTAACAAATGAAAGCATCAACATTTTAGGTAAATAGGAACAGGGAACCCACTGAAGCTCTAGAAGAATATGCAAAACCATTCTCATCCGAGCAACTTCATCGGCGACGGCGTGAAGAAGTTCCAAAGACGGGTCGTGCCGTTTAACCGGCACCGCCGTCCTCAAATGTTTGTGGTTGAATCGATTGATTATTTCTTTGTGAAGATCAGTTAGGGCTTCATCGACTTGAACCATGTTTGCAGCCACACAGATCCGATTGCAGCGAGCCAACCATAACCCTTGTCGACTATTTTCCAAAAAAAAAATATTCCAAATTAGAAATCACGACGAAACACTGAACTTACCTTTAGGGCAGAAAGCCTCAATCTTCTATCACCTCACTTCCACAATTTACTTTTGTGGTTGAATCGATTGATTGAGAGAAGAGATGAATTGGAGGGTGCCAATCGTCTCTGAAATGGCAACAACCGGAGAAACAACCATCGATTTTGAACAATGAAATCAAGGTGTTGCCATACCTTGATTTCTAGCTGGAACGTTGATTGAGGTCTTAGTCTTGGGAGCAGTGATACAATCTCAGAGAGTTTGAATGTTCAAATTTTGAATTTTGAAAGTTCAAATGGCCTTTCGAGAATTCTGCAGTTTAAGTGGGTGGGGGTGGTAGCAGTTTAAAAAGCATATGCAATAATAATATGTACATTGTGCTTTCTTATTTGTAATTAAGAGATTTTAAGAACTCATGCATAAAAATCTTGTACTCAATGCTTAGAGACTTGTTTTAAAGATATTTGGTGTAAATGGTTATTAATGTAGTAATAGATAAACTGAAGATGCACTGTGGTTGTCACGTAAAATTCACACATTTCTTTCTTGTGGGCATAACGAATGTGTTGAATTTTCTAAAGATAAAAGTTTTCTTTTGTGCACTCAGTGCAGGTTATTGTCTACATCGAATCTGGTTTTAAAGTTGAAACTCCAAAGGATAAGAGCTATTTTCAAGGGGGAGCCAGAGTTGTTTTGAAGTTTTAAGCAACGCTAAGTTTTCTAAAGAAATCAAGGGGGAGAAGAGCTAAAGCTAAAGAGGATGATTCTTTTACAAAACTTAGGTGGAGAATGTTAGAACATAAAATGTTCTAAGTTTGGATGTTTTGTAAAGTCATCATTTAATTGTATTTTGGGCCTTGAAATAGCATTGGGTTTAGGCTTAAATGTAAACATGGGATAGATGGTATAAATAGGAGATAGTTTGTAATTTTGCAAGTAACTTTCATTTTACAATGTAGCCTGTACACGAACAGTGTGTTTCTAGAGAGAGAAATTTTTTTCTCTTTCTAGTTGTGTGAATAAACAATCTGTTTCTGCCAAATCTATCTCATGTCTATTCTACAACTAAGCTAATCAGTCTGAGCCGATACAATATATGTTGTTCAACTTGTGGAAAGAATGATTTTGTAAACTAAAGGTATGTGAACAACTGGTATGGCACTTACAGTATCCCCGATTCTCAATTAAATAGTTTCAAAGCTAAGTCAACTAACCATCAAGAATCCATCAAAGCATGGATACCAAAATCTTTCTGATTTGTTTTGTAAGAGTGTCATGTGTGATCTAATTCAGAATATTCATGTCACGTAACTGATACACAAAAGGTTATGCCATTTTTGAGGGGGAGTGCCATATTTTGTTTTTAATTTTTCAAAGGACTGTGGTAGTTCAATCTGAAAAACTAACTTGTGTTTGTTTTTCTCCGAATTCAAATCAATTCCAGGATTGCCACATGTTATGTTTTCTTGAAAAAGTTATTTCCACGTCTCACATATTTCTTGAATTTTTGGTGGAAATAAACTCGTTTGAATTCCTATATTGATTTCAAAATACGTCATTTCGTTTCAGTGATTCAATTCTTATTCAGAATAATAATTGTGATTCGTTATTCACAATTAAACTTTATAATAAGTTATTCATTTGTTGAAAACACTCTGCTTACTTAATCATTTTATGTAGCGTTTGAATTTGTTCATCGAAATTCAATTTAGAGTATATTTGACTTCTGATCATTTCAGATTTGTATTCGATCTTCAGATATTCAGACTTTTGAACAAAGCAATTCAGGACTCATTTTCAATGTATTTTGACTTGTAAACATCTTTGTTTAGAACTCATTCTTCAAGGATCTTTAGCTTCTAAATATCAATAATTCAGAACCTGGTATATTTGGGGGAATTTAATTAAAATACCCTTTTTTGAAAAACCAGATCTTGTTATTTTTTCCAAAATACCCCATATGTCCGCGTTTGGTTTATTTCACGCGCGTATGGTTCGCGTTTTGTGCAATTCAATTCATTGAATTGTAATTTTTTTTATATATTTAAAGTTTATACCCCTATAATTATTTAGTTAGTTTACTTTATACCTTTTACTTTTCTATTATTCATTTTATAGTTTTATCATATTAACACATAATCGTATATTAACTAAAATACGTTAAAAAAATACGTTTTAATTTTAACAAGTTATACCATTATAATCGTCTCTTCGATACCTTCGAAATGAGCCCAATATTGAATATTTTTTGATTTAATTATTTTATTATACATCATATATATTAAAATTTTATACACCTATAAATATTTAGTTAGTTTACTTTATACTTTATACTTTATACTTTTCTATTTTTTATTTTACACTTTCATCATATTAACACATATAATCGTATATTAACTAAAATACGTTAAGTAATTTTATGATATATAAAAACGTATTTTTAATATATATATATATATGATATAATAAAACATATAACGTATTATATATCATATATACTACATATTTTTGGACAAGTTATTCATAATTTATGTTATTCTTCTTTCTACCATTTTACTAATAACGATATTTTAGTAATAACGTTATCGTAAAAATAATCGTTATTCTACTAAAAATATCGCTATTCTACCATTTTAATAAAAATAACGATATTATACCATTGGACTAAAAATAACGATATTCTACCATTTTACTAATAACGATATTTTAGTAAAAATAAGAATATTCTACCATTGGACTAAAAATATCGTTATTAGTAAAATGGTTAAAAAAAAAGAATAACATAAATTATGAATAATTTGTCCAAAAATATGTAGTATATATGATATATAATACGTTTTATGTTTTATGGTAAAAAGAAAAATAGCATATGCATACGTTTCATACGTTTTATGTAGTACATATGATATATAATTAAATAATTAAATCCAAAAATATTTAATATTGGGCTCATTTCGAAGGTTTCGAATAGACGATTATAATGGTGTAACTTGTTAAAATTAAAACATATTATTTTAACGTATTTTAGTTGATATACGATTTTATGTGTTAATATGATGAAAATGAAAAATGAAAAATAGAAAAGTAAAAGGTATAAAGTAAACTAACTAAATAATTATAGGGGTATAAAATGTAAATATATATTAAATATCACAATTCAATTAAGATATGTCTGCCTTTAAATCCCCCATGTCCGCGTTCAACAGTGGAAACGCGGACCCGACCCGCGTTTTGACCCATACGCGGACCCAAACAGTACCAGTCCGCGTTTTTTGAAAAAACGCGGACCACCTAGGGGCTATTTTGGCAAAAATTACAAGATTTGGAGCACTTTGGGTACTGATTTTTCAAAAAAGGGTATTTTAATTAAATTCCCTATATTTGGTATATGTAAAAGAGTGTTAGGCATTTTCAAGTTTCTATAGTCAATCTAGAACCGGAAGGACTTACCTAAGAAACACATCCTATTCATAGATATAAGTGAGGGTCCAGATATAGATGAGTTTGGAGTAAAAAGAATATGGTGAGAGTGTGATAGGAATTAAAAGAAATATTGGTCCTTACCAAACCGAGTCAGTTATCCAGGTTACCATATAATGTATTCATTTTTGCTCTTTGGAGATGAATATTGAAACAGACATGGACCCAATGTCGATAAGTCATGTCACCCCACCAAGCCACTTAATTATGAATCAAAATATATTTGTTTCACAAACACACGGAGAATTAACATATAATCTATCTATTCCTCACTTGGAAGTTATAGATATTGAAAAAGGAAGACATCATCTCTAGTCTCCGAACTTCATACTCAATTCACTGTGTCTATTGATTTCTTAATCTAAGTCCCAGGTTGAATCTATCTTTTGATCCAAATCTATATGATTATAAATGTTTCACACATTCACTAATCTTTGTGATTCCAATTTGTTGATCCAAACTCTCTACATTATTTGATGATGATCCTTTTTTATACTTAGTGAAAATTACCTTAAATTGTATATGTATTAGTGTTTCATCATCATCAATCAGACTGAGTCTGTTCAGTTATCGCTGAGTGGTTTTCTATATAAACAGTTTATGTAATCCCTGAAGACAAGCCTCACACTCAAGAAGATCATCGCTGACATCAAAGACTATGTTGATGACGAAGACAAGTCTACTAATGATTTGAAGCAGCATTAAGTGAAACCAAGACAAGTCTACAACGCATGACAAATCGAGATCAAGTCTAAGGTATTGACTTTCTACATGAAGCTTGCTTATCAAGATTTGTTTGTCTTATCCTTTGCACAAAAAGTACGAAGGTATAAAAGCAAACATGCTTTTGTCCATAATCGTACAACCAACCCTTTCCATTACACTGTTCACCATACGACCGAAAGCATGCTAAAGTTAAAGTCAAAAACATAAATCCAATGAAAGATGGACACTGGGATTCTACCCTCTGCCATGCATTTAATGCATAAGGTATAAATAGGAGAGAAACCTTCATTTTTGAAGGGTCCTCAATCTTCTTAGTGATACTTGCAGAAACTCCATTTTCTGCAAACTCTCTTTTCTCTTTCTCTTACTCTTATGTAAGAAAGCTTAGTGATTCTTAGATTGTTTAGATTAGGTTTTACCTTATATAGTTCCGTAACAATCTGTAAATTTCGTTTTTGATTTACTCAATAATCCATAAACAAATTTAAAAGTAAATTTTGTGTTTGTATTCAACCCCTCCTTCTACAAACTAACACCCTTGTAGAACCTTAATCGCGACCAACAAGTGGTATCAGTGCAGTTTGTTTAATCCATAAACAAGATCTTGCTTAACTCTCTTCCTTACTATTCTCGATAATGGCATTAAACACAAACACTAACTATCATGACAATGGATCTCTTGCTAAACCTCCTCAATTTAGCAGAGACAACTTTACTCTCTGGAAAAATCAAATGATTCTATTTCTAGAAGGTGTAGATCCCACTATACCTGAATATGTTGCAAATTGACCCTATGTACCATATATCATAACTGTTGCAGTTCCTTCTACTGCAACTACTGAAGCTGTCCCTGAAAGAGAAGCTATCAAAGAAATACGAAAATGGAGTGATGAGGACAAAAAGAAAGTTGCCCTTGATGAAAAGGCCCAAACCTCATCTCCATGTCTCTACCTGATGAAGTTTTCCATTCCATCATGCAGATAAATATATCTAAAGCCATGTGGGACACCATCTGTGTTCAATATGAAGGTACCACTGAGGTACAAGAAACCAGGAAGATAAATCTAGTAAGACAATATGAAAGTTTCATTTGTGCTAAGAATGAATCTTTGTCTGAAGTACACCAACACTTTAATTGCTTAATCATTGATCTAAGGACTGTTGGTAGAATGTACTCTAACTCTGAGGTTCTTACTAAATTATTGGAATGTCTTCTTGAAAGATGGGCAGTTATTTAATATGTCTCAAGTTAATTAAAGACTTAAATTATTTTTTCTTAGTACCTTATATGGGATTTTGCTCAATCGTGAGCAATCCAACCAACTGAAGAAGAATCTTGTCAAATATTCTAAAGACTCGAAAAGCACACCTGTTGCTTTAGTCTGTTCAGAGATAATCCCATCTCAGCACTCCTCTACTCTTACTATCAATGAGTTAAAATCTGACTCAGAGGATCCATCAGACATTGACATTTCAGAGTTTGATGAATCACTGACACTCTTGACAAACTCCTTCAGGAGATTTGCAAGAAAGAGCGATTTCAGAATTAAAAAGCCTCTTACCATATCTAACAAGCCTAAGTCAACACCTGTTGATAAGGCAACTGATACTTGCAATAACTGTGAATATGTAAAACATTTTGCTAGCGAGTGCAGGTCAAAGAAAGTCTTCAAAACTTCTTTATCACGAAAACCCAAAGATGACAAGTACCTAAAGCTGAAAGAAAAATATCAAAAGTTCAAAAACTACAAGCGAAAAGGTAAGGGTTTGATCGCTGAAGAACATGACTGGGCTGAATCCGAAGAATCATGCTCTGATGAAGAAGATGCGGCCAATCTCTGTCTAGTGGCCAGGATAGAAGAAGAAGTGGAAGAACCAATTGGAACATCCATGAGCACTACCACTTCTCAGGTATCAATCTTTTCTTATCCTACTCTCGCTGAAGCTGAGAGACGTCGTGCTATTGATGTGCTGACAATTGATTTGTACAATGCCCTGAATGGTAAAACTCAAGATGAAAACAAAAACATTGATTTAATACAACATCTTGAGAAATGCCATTTAAAGATCAAAGAACTAACCAATATAGAGGAAGGTTTTAAAGGTCAGGTCATTGTCAATGAAATTATTATCATTGAACGCGAACAAGCTATGGAGGAACTGAAAGTTGAGAAAGTTGCAGTTAAAAGATGATGTAAATCCTCAGCTAAGTCGCTGAGATAATAGATGCTCAAATACTTGTTCAGGTTAAAAGTTGTCTTGGTTATGATTCTGAAAACATAACTCTGACAGAGATCGTTCCATGTTGAAATTTGGAATGTTTGTCTCATATATTCCTGACACTACTTAATCTTAGTGTTCTTCTTCCTCTTTTGTTCCTATACATGAGGATGTTTCTAAGAGTTCTAAACTCAAAGATAATGGAAAATCCACTTCCCATACTCCTCAAAAAGGTACTAAAGTACCTAAGCCAAATAAGGTTTCTCCTAAACCTTCAACAAATAAATCATCATCCTTTGAAGTTAAGATCCCTGAACATGTTCAAAGATCTGCTCCCAAGACAAAGGTTGATATTTAAGCCTAAGAAATATGAAGAACTCAAGGTTCCTCCGAGATCTGAGGCTAAGGGCATTCTTGGAGCTAGCCCGACTCATCAAAAGTTTTCTAATACATATTCTTATGGTCTTAAGGCTACCATCAGCTATAGAAAGTGCTATCACTGTAGACTTACTAACCACATCGCCAGTAAATGTCCCACTGCCACCAAAGCTGAAAAGTCAGCTAGAGTGAAGATGAATGCCTCCAAAGCAAAGAAGGTCACTAAAGCTGAGAAACCTCTTATTAGAGCATATATTTGTTGGATACAAGATCATGAAGATGGGAAGCTGAAAGTCAACCAAGTCAAAGCTCAAAGTCAAACTCTCAAAAGCAAAGTCAAAGTAAATTGTAATAAATTCAAAATTCAAAGTCAATATGTTTTGTTGTTGTGTTTTGTTTAGAGCACGTGTGTTGTTTTGCTTTATTATACATATGACTAGTTAGTTTTAACACTTGCAAGTTAGAATGATTATACACTTAACTGTGTTGTAGAGAGAGAAAGTGACGTATGAGGATTTTTTAAATTTTAGCCCATCAAATTCAAAACAATATTTTAAATCCATATATGGAATTGACGTAGGACCCAATTTGTAACACTCTAAAAATCAGAGTAAATTAAAACCTGGATAACCTGGCAACATGACGATCGTATTGATATAAACCTCCCCTAAAGGAGACCAGTCCTTAAGACTTTACAAAAACATGTACATAACTGGGATTCATCAACAAACTAATCTAGACACTTCTACCAAGATTACATCAGTTGACAATCCATAATTCATCAAAAGAATGGGAGTTAACAAATGCCCAGATACAATACTAGTCATCTCCAAATGCCTCGAGACCAAACCCGTCTCTCAAAACCCCGGCAACCCACCGCTAAGGGAAACCTGTTATACACATCATTTGAGAAAAAGTGTTAGGCTTAAAGCCTAGTGAGAACATACAGTTCATAAATCTCAAGAGATATAATCAAATGCACCAAAGTAAATCTTTTCAAAGGTTTAGGTATTCAAAATACAGTTCTTTGATAATAAACGGACAACCGGTCCAAAACACATATTCCGATGACGGGGATCACCCGATTTACCAAGGATTATAGTGGAACACAAAGTAGGCCACAAATCCGAGTTATGAGCTAAATACATGGAACCATGGCCACGAACGCTTCGGTCCGTACTACGATGTGAGGGAGGCCCCCAAGGAACAAGTCATA
Source organism: Arctium minus (assembly GCA_954870635.1). NCBI lineage: Eukaryota > Viridiplantae > Streptophyta > Magnoliopsida > Asterales > Asteraceae > Arctium > Arctium minus. The sequence goes on along the minus strand of OX941093.1, from coordinate 9,051,459 downwards.
CTCGTTCATTAGACTACATTTGACCCATGGCTAGTAACCGGTCTCACATAACCGTACCAAGTGCCCCCGAGGATCAAATGTATCTAACTACAACAGAAGGGGCATAACCTTTCCAGCCATAAGCCGACTCGATACCTAGGGATCCACTAGTATAGTCATGACTTGTCACAATATTTCATGCGACCATGAAAGCTAGATAAATAGCTATCAACACATTTATATTTCAAAATGCCATTTTCCAGACCAACTGCTGGTAAGAAAGATAATCATAAAACCAATTTATATACATTCTTTCAATAAGCCACAAACATGGGCAAGTAAAACATCATTTTACTTATGATAAGGCGGAACCCGTCATTTTAGTCAATACTGATGGGGAACCCCGAAAATCACCAAAAACTTCATTTATACCAAAATGTAGAGAACATGAAATAATACCGTAGAAAAACTTCGGATTTCGCAAATAAGAGTTTTGACATGTATAAAGTTTGTAAAATGGTAGTAGGAACTCACCAGTAAGTTTTAGAATAAAACCCGGAAAACCAGGTAACGATCACGACGTAGAGGTGAAGCTTAAAACACTGACCCCTTGCTAGAAACACCGCAAACTAGCAACCAAACGAGACTCGAAGATCGAAAGAAGAAAAGAGAGAAAAGGAAGAGAGAGACTGAGATTTTGAGATATTTTAAGAAATATCTCACAAATGAGATATTTAAGGAAAATCCCAAAAAGCAGCCTGACAGTCGTGCGCCCTCAAAGAAGGAAATGCGCACGGCCCGTGCGCAAGCCTACTGTCTCGCCGCTGGATCATACGCACGACCGGTGCGTTTTCTCTGAAGGAGGGCGTACGACCCGTGCGCCCTGTAGATAGACGCAGAAACCTCCTTTTTCCTCTATACATCTTCGCAAAACGGCCAAACGAAATTCGGGGTGTTACAAATCTCCCAACCTTAGAACGATTTCGTCCTCGAAATCTACTCTTCTCAACGGAACACTGTTCGCAGAGAGGATTTACCTTAATTCAAGAACAGAATCATTTACGTAATCCTAATACCGACATCCGTATAGCTACCCTTCTTGGGCACATTTCACTCCTAACCACGCGAATACTTAATTCTCCAAAGTAACCTTTACTTAAGGTTACGGTGGTCTCCCAACCTTGGGTAACAATTACTACCTCCTGGAAATTAGTGACCTGAATTTTCTCCGATCAATTATTTCAAAACTCGACGGTTCCGAACCCAAAGCCAACGGTTGATGCTAATCTTCCCAAATCCTCAAATTTCACTAATCCACTCCTAAAATCGATTACAGATAAACTTACAATGCGCACCAATGCATCTTTCAGGAAATTAGTTCACACAGATTCTGCTATCACTCAACTCCGATCCGACCCCAAATCTGGAAATAGAAAATTATTTAAATTTTCTAAATACATCAAAATTACTTCGCCTACAACTACAATAAAATGATTAACCACAATACGAACAACCAATCTATACATTCGGACAATAAAGGACGGGCGCTACTAAAACCCATGCGTAGTCACTATCTCCAACCTGTGGAAGACTTCACCAACAACTTACTCTAGCTCAAGGCTACGGCCCGACTCCTCAAATCACTGCTAGAACCGAACCCCCAACAGGAAAATGATGCACATGAAGATAAATGAAAAGGATTAGGCTTAACGCCTAGAGTGCTCAAGAGTTTTACATAAGTAAAAGCAATTAAATTGATGAACTTCTCTTTAAAATAGAACCTTTCAAGTAATGAATTTTAAAACATGGAACAACTCCTTTTCAAAGTTATGCAATTTCAAAGATGGATCCTTCATTTCAACGATGCTTTATAAATTGACACAACTGGTACTAACTCGAAGTATGAAACATTAGTAACACCAAGAATATTGTACGTCCGAAATCATGGACATTAGGTCCAATACTCACGCGACCAAAATGAAAGAAAACTAAATACCCATACGCAGGAAAACATACTTCATTCAAACCTTAATATACGTGGGGAGAACCCAATACTAAAGCCATCATTTACCGTCGACTCCACATAACCAAAGTTGGTAAAAATATGACATTAGTGTTTAAAATACCCTGGGTCTACGACGGAGAGACTCGTACACAAAGAGAATAGAAGGACACCCAAGTAGGCCGCCCATACAACTTCCTCGCATGACCTCTAAACGTTTCCATCTTGGGTGGCGAGAACAAATGAATGGGGCCATCCGTGATGTTATTGGATTTCACCATGTATCCCGATCCTAGTTCCCATGCCATACCAGACATCACAAGCTCAAACCGTCGTTGCCTCTAGCCATACTCTGTCGGGTTCCACCTCAAGGGCTTACGGACACGGGTGTCTACCCAATCTAGACGAGTTCCAACTCAGTGGCTTGTGCCACCTATTGTCTACTCGCTAGCAAACCCGAGCGATCACTAAGTGTAACCCAAAACCTCAGGCCTTACTAAACAGACAGACTTACGTGCCAATGAAACCATTACAACACTGTCTAAACATTACATGACTCCAATTGAATGACCAAAGCACCCAAAAACATGTAACTCACCAAAAACACGAATAAACTCCATCGTACTAAAATCTTTCATTGCGTTTATAAATCCGGACAAATGTCCACACGACTCATTTAGTCAAAACCCGAGCCAAAGGCCCAACACTTCACGTAAATTTCCAACGAAAGCCTCGCAAACCTTAAAACACATTTAACCGACATTTAACGTTTCCCCAAATAATGAAATGTCTTTAAACAATGTTTATGAAAACACACACTACAAGGACATGATTTCTCAAAACTCAACACGTATTGAGACCAAAGATTTTCCAAAGGTTTATGAATGCAAATATACTAAGATGCATATGTCATGAAATAAACTTTGCTTGCATAAAATCATCAAAGATGCATAAATCATAATATAGATTTTACGTGTACAAAATCACCCAGAATACGTAAATCACGCTATTTACTTGTTGAAATATTCAAGCTCGACATGAGCAATTTATGATGTTAAAATAATCAAAATTACCGAATACGAAAACTTATCAAAATACTCACACCTTGAGAAATACCAAGTAAAACATACGCAACAATTTACATTATAAACGTGAAAATAGGTTCTTGCACTTCAACACGTGCAACAATTGTTTGTACAACTTGTTAGGTCTGATTTTATAGTAATCATTGTATTTATAGGTCTAGGTCAAATATTGTGTCTAATGTCTATCTGTGTTGTATCTGACAAAGGGTATTTAAGTCCCTTTGGTCTTGGTTTGTTAAAAGAACTTCACGCACATTATTGATAATTCCTACTTTGCGCATACTTGTCTCTCTCTCTCTAGGATTCATAAGATCTTGGACTTACAATTGGTATCAGAGCTAATCTGAATCTTGAGAGAATTGAGAGATTGTTTTTTCGATACTGAATTTGTGGATTAAATCGAAAATTTGATTGATTTTCTTGAATTTTTCAAGAAAATCTCGTTTTCAGTTTTTTCATCAAATTCGGCTTTGTTTTTGAACGAATTTCTTTGTTTTTTTGATTTGTTGGATTCGTTTTTACAAGGAGAATATATTTGATTCACATCAAATTTCAAAAAAATTGCGTTTTGATCATCAATTTTGAAATATTTTGATTTTCTGGAAAAACTCAGTTTACGTACTGTTCACTTACGAATTTCGTGATTTAGTTGTTTTTAATCGATTTTGTTGGTTGAGATTTGTTAGAAAGTGTTTTTCAATAATCAGTGTGTGTTTTTCTTGGTTCAATTTCAAAGGTTTAATTGTTCTTGCATAATTTGCGTGAGTTTCTGAAGTTTGCGTATCGTTCATAGGTTTGCGCATCATTCATACAAATTTGCGCATCATTTATAGAGATTTGCGCAAGTTCATATTGTTCTAATCTGTTTGTTAGTGTTTTTCAGGATTTTCGCATCAGGTTATATACGCAAAGATCATTTTGCGTATCAAGTGAGATCCGAGAAACCAAGTTCACGTATCCTCCTTCATACGCAAAACAGTGTTTGCGTATCCTTCAGTGTATGAAAAGAGAGATTTGCTCATCCGTCTTGGTCCGAGAAGTCTGTTTTGCGCACCCTTAGGCCTACGCAAAGCTCGTTTTGCGCACCCCACTGCATTCGCAAACCTTCAGTTTGTGCAAGTTCCAGACTTAGCATATTTTTTTGTCATCTATGGATTTTGCAAAATTTGGCTTTCAAGCTAAGTTCTACACGAGTGACCTCATGATGTCATTGGGTACAGAAACTCGTCCTCCGGTCCTAGTTGATGAAAACGAATTCACTCAATGTCAAGATAGGTTCTTAAATTTCATCGAGCGTCAAACTAATGGAGATAACATGATGAAATCTCTCACTGAAGGACCTTTCGTAAAGCCTAATAAAGAGACTCCTCCAACAATTGAAGAGGCTTCACGAATGAAAGCTGAAAGCTAATCTGATGCTGGCTTTACCAAACTCTGTCTACAACCGGGTTGATCACTGCAAGGATTATCCAAATCTGTTGTGGGCACAATTGGAAAAGATAATGCTTGGTTCTTCGGTCGCAACTCAGCTCTGACATACTCGATTCATGAACAACTTTGAGGAGTTTAAGGCCAAAGACAGTGTCAGGATCGAATTCTTAACAAGAATAAAGTCTTAGAAACAATATCAAAGAAGTTGCGGAATAACACTTTGATATTCAATGGAACAGTAAATAAACAGTATATAATAAACACTTTGCAAACTTGTATTAAAATCACAAGATTACACACACAACCTCAATCTTGAAGAACAAGCTCTTTCAAGACGAATTCTACTTCTCTAGAATTAGGAACTATGCCTTGAGGTTGATTCTCTCTAGAACTAAAAACTTTAGAATTAAATCTGTAAAAACTATATCTAAACAATTCTGTCAAATCTATACATATACTAAAAAAGATAATTACAAATAAATAAAATATCTTCAGTATATCTTCCATAAATATCTTCAGAATATTCTTGTTTATCACGATCTCTTCATCATTATCTTCACATTACCTTATAAGCAACATTAAGTCTTGGCAGCATTAACTACTAAGCAGCACTAACCACTAGCAGTACTAACTAGCTAAGCAGTACTAACTTTGTTGAAGCAGCACTAACTTTGACTAGCAGTATTAATTCTACTAGCAGTAGTAATACTCAGCAGTATTAACTTTGGAGTCTTCTAGCAGTAGTAATTCTGAACTAGCAGCATTAAAGACTTGAGTTATTTCTCAGTTCCCAACAATCTCCCCCTAACTTGACTTTTAGGAAGAGAAGTCAAGTTCTTCAGATTTTCTTCAAGATGCTCCCAAAACTCTATCATGGCCTAAATTCCAGTGTTTGCATCCAACCCCAAACTCTGATTAATTGTTCTTTGGATCAAATATTTAGCCATTTCTGAATCTGGAACACATCCTAGCTTCTTCTTCAGCATGGCATGAAGCTTTAATCTGCTATGGTTATATACTCTATCCACTAGAAAGTATTCAGTGTGATTTAAATCCAAAGTCACTGCATATACTCCACTAGTTTCATATAGAGTCCACTTGTTGACTGATTTGAACACATTCTTGATCATATGCTTTACTTCATCAGGCTTGAACATCATATACAGATACTCCATCACCAGTTTTGTAATTGAAATCCCTGAAGCCTTCAGTATATCTGCATACAACTTCATTCCTATCTCAAACATTTCTTCAAGATCTGACCTAGAGCATATTCTGACAATCTTGACCCAAGTGTTGAATACCTCATACTTATCATCCTTCCTCTTGAATCTAATGTACTTCTTTCCATCTAATGTCAATGTATCCCAGTGAATAACTTCAGGAGGCTTTATACCAACAGGTTCTGCTGAAATTGGTTCAGGAACTTTGTCCATCACTACCATGTACATCTTTAAATCATCAGTACTTGAAGATTCTTTCTTTTCAGATGACTCAGGCGCCCCTTCTTCTTCAGCAACCTTATCAGCCTCTCCCTTCAGCTATTCTAGGCTTCTTGATTGACTTTCTCCTTGCCATCATCTTGGTTCTCTTTAAATTCCTTAGACTTTCACCCAGAGTGGCTTCTTTCTTTGATGGTGTTTCCTGTTCATCTGGGAAGGGCTTTTGTATCAGAAAGTCATTGCTTTCTTTCATCCTCTTCTCCATCTCCACCCTTGCAGTTTCATTCCCCTGAAGTTTTAACATCTCTGAATCATACAGCTCTTTAATTTTCTCAAAAGACATCTTGGAGAACATGTCCTTTCTAACTCCTACAGCACCTTTGAGAAATATAATCATCTTGTTTCTCTCTTGGGTACCTAGGAATGTCTTTGAGGGTTTTCTCTTCTTTGCAGCTGTTTTTACTACCACTGATTTCTTCAGAATTTCAGCTTTCTTCTGTGCAATTTGAGTTGCCAGGCTTTGTTGATAGGCTTCATTTAGTTCAGCAACTAGAGCCTTTGCTATCTCCCTGTCCTTTTCAACCTGAACTCTTTCTTCCTTTTCAATGTCATCCTGCATCTTCCTGGCTAAGGCTTCATCTAATTCAACCAACCTTTGCTTTTTGACTGGTTGATCAGATTCCACCATCTTTGCTTTTCCTTTGTCTTTGTTCATTGCCTTCTTACTGTTATCTTTCTTGATCACTTCACCTTGTTCTTTGATGATTACTCCTTTGGTCTTTGAAGTGACCTTGGGAGTATCATTCTTGGCTTTAAGTAAGGTTTCTGCAATCTCAAGATCTGTTAATACTTCTTTCACTGTTTCTGCTGCTTTACTTGAACTAGCAGTATTAATGGTTTCTACTGCTTGCTCTGTTGTTACTGCTGCTTCTTGTGTTTCTATTTGCACTGATTCTCTTTCTGTTTCTGCTTCCTGCTCCCCCTCAACATCAAATTTCTCCCCCTCACTACCATATTTCATGTTGATCTCCCCCTTTTTGGGAGCATCATTCTCAGACTTCCTTCTCCTTAGCACAAATTGTCTCTTCTTCTTTTTCTGTACTAGCTTCATCACCAATTTCTTGAGTTTGGTAATCTGCACTTGTTGGGACAAGATTACCAATTTCATTTCTTCAATTTCTTTCCCTTGTTTGAGAACATCTAGATTGATGTTGCCCATTGTTTCCATCAATTCATAGTAAGAATATCTGTCCTCACCCTCTCCAGAAGTGTTACCTTCTTTTGAAGGATCATTGGATCTTTTTGTAGTGGAAGTCTTCTGCCTAGCAGAAGCACTGTCCACCCCCTTGGTTTCTTGGCACCAGGGACCTTTGAATGATTGCTCATTCAAAGTTGCCATGGGGGAGGTCTTATTTATGTTACCACTGTCCTTCTCTGTGCTAGCAGAAGTAGTGGCAGCCTCAGTACCCATATGCTCAACCTCCTCCTCAGAGAGCACCTCCTTGGGGTTGGGAGACACCCCTGTGGTTTCCCTATGGATATTCGCTAAGGGAGAATTCTCCCTTAGAGGGCTAGTAGGCTTAGTGGTTGTTGGTACAAGAAGGGAAGGAGCCTTCTTTACCTGTTTCCTTTTGTAAGTATGGGTGATTGGTGAAGTTGGTTTTTCAAGAAGAGACTGGGGAATTGATTTAGAGTGGGAAGGTTGGGATTGGCTAGCAGTGGGTTGGTCTAATGGGGGTCTTGACCCTGCTGCCATACCTTCATCAGTTTGGGACACCACCATCATTGTAGAGAACAATGGGGTGTCAACTCCTTCCGAGTCCAGAGGGGATCTTTTCATGTTTGAAAAGACCTTACCTTTGGGAATTTTGGGTACATATACCCCATCAAAATGAGGTATATCCGTCAATTCATGGTTAATAACTTCTTGGACAAACCTGGGGTACATATAAAAGCTCTTTTTGCTTCCCAGGTTTGAGACAAGATCAGTAAAAATCATTTGTGAAAAATTATACTTTCTGGCAGTGGCTAAGCATACCAAAGCATAAGCAATGGTGCTACTGAACTCACTCCATCCAGTAGTCTTTTTGGATATACAGTGCATGAGGATATGGACAAAGAAACGCCATTGGGGTGAAAATTTGGCTTTTGAGAACTTGAACACCCCCAATGGGCCTCCATACCCCATTCTTGTAAGAGTAGAAAACAGTTCATCATTAGAGATAGAAGTTATACCGGAGGCATCGTCTAGACGTAGACTAATGCGAAGTACCTCTTCAGTAACTGTCAAGGGTTTGTCACACACCCTTGTTTTGATCATTTGCGCACCATTCTCAGTAACAATGGTGGCATTTGCCCAGAATTGCCTCTGATGCTCTATGAAGATGGTAGGAGATAGAGTGAGAGCATGGGCAATATGGCTTGACTTCATAAAGTCGACTATCTGGTGAAAACCTTCAGCTTGTGTTCATTGTGTTCGTCTATGAACGCCATGGAGGCCATTGACCTTGAAGATTCTTGCCTGAAAACTTTGAACTTGAGAGAGAAAGGGTTTAGAGCGCAAGTGAACAGTATGCAAAGAGTCGTTATGCGCTTTTAGGCGGGCAAAGAGTATTTATAGTATTCGGGACATAAGCAGTATTAACCTGGAGCAGTATTAACTACTAGCAGTATTAACTGAAAGCAGTATTAACCACTAGCAGTATTAACTGAAAGCAGTATTAACCACTAGCAGTATTAACTGAAAGCAGTATTAACTACTAGCAGTATTAACTGAAAGCAGTATTAACCACTAGCAGTATTAACTGAAAGCAGTATTAACTACTAACAGTATTAACTGAAAGCAGTATTAACTACTAGCAGTATTAACTGAGAGCAGTATTAACTACTAGCAGTATTAACTGAAAGCAGTATTAACTACTAGCAGTATTAACTGAAAGCAATATTAACTACTAGCAGTATTAACTGAAAGCAGTATTAACTACTAGCAGTATTAACTACTAGCAGTATTAACTACACACTAGTAGTATTAAGAATACACTGGCAGTATTAATAATACACTGGCAGTATTAATAATACACTGGAAGTATTAATAATGCACTGGCAGTATTAATAATACTTACTCTTTTCAACTTATGATGAACTGAGGACTGCTATGAAGTCCCTGAAAAGAAAGATTAGGACCACCAAGAATACAAAATATACAGGTATTGAATCACTTTTTGAGAAGGAGTTTATTCAGAGTTGATCATTCCCACACTTGTTACCAAGAAAGTGAATCTACCCACATCAAAGGCTTTGGTGAATAGATCAGCAAACTGGTTGTCAGTATGAACCTTTACAACTTGAATAAGTTTTTTTTTCATTACAGTCTCTTATGAAGTGATACCTGATTTCAATGTGCTTTGTCTTTGAGTGCTTGACAGGATTATTCACAATGCTAATAGCACTACTGTTATCTATAAAAATTGGAGTGTGTAGAAAGGTTACCCCATAGTCCAGCATTTGATTTTGAATCCATAAGACTTGAGAACAGCAACTTGCAGCTGCTATGTACTCTGCCTCTGTTGTAGATGTGGACACTGTGGTTTGTTTCTTGCACTGCCAAGACACTAGTCTTGCACCCAAAAACTGACATCCTCCAGAAGTAGATTTTCTGTCCAAGTTTGCTCCACCTAGATCACTATCTGAGTATGCAAGTAGGTCAAAGGATGAGTCATGAGGATACCAAAGTCCCAATCTGGGTTGCCCTTTGAGATATCTGAATATCCTCTTTACAGCTTGATAGTGAGATTGCTTTGGCCTAACTTGGAATCTTGCACATACACAGACTGGAAACATTATATCTAGCCTAGAGGCTGTAAGATACATGAGAGAGCCAATCATGGATCTATAATGATGAACATCCATATCCTCCCCCTCAAGATCTGCTGTTATCTGCTTGTGTGTCTCCATAGGTGTGCTGGCAGGTTTTGAATCTGAGAAACCAAACTTGGTTAGAATGTCCTGCACATACTTGGACTGACAGATAAAGATTCCATCTGACTTCTGTTGAACTTGGAGTCCAAGGAAAAAGGTAAGTTCCCCCATGGAACTCATTTTGAACCTTTGATGCATTAGTTCCTCAAACTCCTTGCACATGTTGTCTCTTGTGGATCCAAAAATGATATCATCAACATAGATTTGGACCAGCAAGATATCCTTCTTCTTTCTTTTGATAAATAGAGTCTTATCAATGACTCCTCTTTCAAAACCATTTTCCAAGAGATAGGATGACAGAGTGTCATACCATGTTCTTGGAGCTTGATGCAATCCATAAAGTGCTTTCTTCAATTTGTATACTCTGTCTGGATAGCTTAGGTTTTCAAACCCTGGTGGTTGACAGACATATACTTCTTCTTCAATTGAGCCATAAAGAAATGCACTTTTCACATCCATTTGATATACTTTGAATTTCATATAAGAAGCATAAGCCAGGAATAATCTAATTGCTTCTATCCTGGCCACAGGTGCAAATACTTCATCATAGTCTATACCCTCTTCTTGTGTATACCCTTGAGCCACCAACCTTGCTTTATTCCTTATCACAATACCTCTTTCATCTCTCTTATTCCTGAAGACCCATTTTGTTCCTATTGCTCTTTGGCCTTTAGGAAGGTCTACCAGATCCCAAACATCTTGCAGCTTGAATTGCAGTAGCTCTTCTTGCATTGCTTCTATCCAACTGGATTCTTTCATAGCATCATGTGCCTTCTTAGGCTCAAGCTGGGATAAAAAGCAAGAAAGCACTGTATGCTGTTGATCTTGCAATTCTTGCAGCATGCTTTGATTTCTAGTCATCATAGGAGAAGATATATCTCCTATTACCAGTTGTGGAGGATGATTCTTTTGAATTCTGGTGTGATGATTAGGTTCTTCATTAAGTCCCACCTCTAGATTTGAGTCATTTAACTCAACTGAGGTGTTTTCAGCAGCTATTTCTGATTCCTTATTGACTTGAGTCTCCTCATCTCTACTTTCTTCTTCACTCTGACTTGGTTCAGTAGATGGTTCCTTTTCACAGTCTTCAACAGGATCCACTGTGGGTATGGGAAAGATCACAGACTGAGAGAAACTGTCTTGAACTTGTGTAGTTCCTGATCCTCCACTCCCTGATCCTGCATAATCATCACTACTGACACCAAAAGAGTTAGTTAGTGAATCAATGTCAAATAGCCACTGAGGACCAGACCCAATTGCATTTGGTGTGTTCTCATTGAATTTGACATTGTCACTTTCTTCAATTATTCTAGAAGAAGAGTTAAAGACTCTGTAAGCCTTACTCTGAGATGAGTAACCAACAAGAAATCCATCATCTGCTTTGCTATCAAACTTACCTAAGTGAGATTTGGTATTGAGAAGAGTACAAGGACACCCAAAAGGTTTGAAAAATCCAATAAATGGTTTTCTTTTATTTAAAAGCTCATATGGAGTCTTGTTCTTTGGCTTGACTACTAGAACTCTGTTTTGGACATAACAAGCAGTATTAACTGCTTCAGCCCAGAAGGTAATTGGCTATTTTGAGTCAGCCAACAGAGATCTAGCAGCCTCTATTAGTGTCCTATTTCTCCTCTCAGCAACTCCATTCTGTTGAGGAGTCCTAGGGGCACTATATTGTCTCTCAATGCCTTTCTCTTCACAAAAGGTGTTTAGATCAAGATTTTTAAATTCAGTCCCATTATCTGATCTAATGACTTTTACTTTTTGATTAGTTTGGTTTTCAATTCTTAGGATAAAGGATTTGATCAGTCCACTTGTCTCATCCTTAGTCCTTAGAAAATATACCCAAGTAAATCTGGAGTAATCATCAACAATAACCAAGCAGTAAGATTTCATGCCTATACTCATAACATTTGTAGGACCAAACAGATCCATATGCAGTAATTGGAGACAAGAAGAAATAGAATTTAACTCTTTGGTCTTATGAGAAGTTTTGTGCTGTTTGCCTTTAAGACAAGCAACACAATGATCATCACATGAAAAGACTTTTGAAGGTAAACCTCTTACAAGGTTGTTTTTAACAAGTTTGTTCATAGTCTTGAAATTCATGTGACACATCCTTCTGTGCCATAGAGAGGATTCATCCATAGAAGCTTTTGAAACAAGACAGTTTAGGGATGAATCACTATCAACATTGTCCATATCTAGACAATAAACATTGTCCTTTCTTGGAGTTCTAAGTAGTATCATGCTTTCATCAACTACTTTGAACCCTGGAGCAAGGATCATACACTCTGTGTTTGTAAATAATATGCTATGTTGTTTGTCACAAACCTGTGATACACTTAACAGGTTGTACTTCAAATGATCAACATAGTAGACATCCTCAAATGTCATCTTACCTTTTGTGACATTACCTTTGCCACTTATTTTACCACCAGTAAGATTATTTCCAAAAGCAACATGTCCTCCATTGATATGCTTGAAATCCTGAAGGCATGACATGTTGCCTGTCATGTGCCTAGAGCAACCACTATCAACATGCCAAATGCTCTTTCCCTTGAGCTGTTGGTTGCCCTGCACATTAGATAAATCAGTTAGTTTGAATTAGGAACCCAAGCCAAAGTGGTCTTGGGTACCCCTTTCTCATCAAAATATTTGCATTCTTTCTTGACAAGATTTTTAAATTTTGATTCCTCATTTCTGGAGTACTTTGTCACAAGGATAGGCTTGGAAACACATTTGCTAGAAGTAGTACTGGTTTTAGAAGTACTAACTGCATTAGCAGCACTTGCATGCTTAGCAGTACTAACCTTATTAGAAGTAGTAACTGTTTTAGCAGCAGTAACTGTGTTAGCAGTATTCATCTTTGAGAAAGTACTAACAATATTAGCAGTATTAAAATTTTCAGTAGTACTAACACTGGTAGCAGCAGTAATGCTTCTAGCAACACTATCTCTGTCAGCAGCACTAACAGTTTTAGTACTTTTAGGCACCCACATTTTAATACTTTCAATCAAAACCTTTTTCTTCATGGGGCCTTTGTTTTCAACAGGTTTCTTCACCACATGTTTCTTTCCAGCCTTCCTATAACCAACAGGTTTTTGCACAAATCTTTGAAAGTTCATTTGTTGGTTAATAGGGTTAAAGTAACAGTACTTAGCCAAATGGTTTAACTTTCTACATATGAAACAAGGCTTTGGTCTATTGATTTTACTTAGATCAATGCCTTGTTTTTGTGCCCATTGGTTGTTCCAGTTTCTTTGATTTCCCCTTGGTTTATCATGCTTTTGGGGCTTAGAAGTATTGCATGCACACTGCTTGCAAGGGATAGAGTTCACAACAGTAGTCTGCTTATAATAAACCTTCTTATTCTTTCCCTCAGTCTTCTCTATCTCATTGGACTTGATCCATTGCTTTCCACATCCCTCATTTGTGATTATGTGATTTTCTATAGGAATCTCACCACTCACAGTGTTGTCTTTATCCTTGACACCTTCTTTCTCAGTTTTATCCTTAACAACTACTTCATCTAAGGGATCTATCTCAGTGGCTCCCTTAGGTAGGTCCTTCCTATCCTTTGTTTCTAACAAAATTGAACTAGGAGAGATGTAGTTGTTGTTATAGGGTGGTGGTGTTGTATTGTACCCTATTCCTCTTCTAAGTTTGTCATGGATTTGAGTTTGGAGCAAAGAGTCCATTGCCTTAGAAGCATTGGAAAATTTCTCAATATCCAGCTTGGCTTTTTCAAACTCTCTCTTTATCTTCTCATTCTCTTCTTTGGATCTGGTCAGTTGAACTTCTAAGTCATTCTTCTCCCACTTCCAGTAGTTTGTGTCATAAGAGTGTTGAAGCTCATTGGCTTGAAAACCCTTAATCTGCTCTTCAAATCTCTCAACTATCTTGACATAATCTTTTATGTCCTTTTCCAATCTCTTAAGGTTATCACTCATGTTCTGATTGTGATCCCTATACCTCTTAACAGTGTTGATGCAATTTTGAGAACAAAGATTGGAAGTTACCTCAGTTGGGAGATCAGACACCTCTGCCATTAGGGCTTGGTTCTGGATGGCCTCTTCAGCTTGATCACTCCAATCAAACCCCATGCCTTGTTGAGAGACAAGGGCTTGAGCAGAGTTTCTGTTACTATTGAAGCTTCCAGATTGAGCTTGTTGGTGGTTATTGTTTTGAGGCATTCCACTTCTGCATTCTCTAGCAAAGTGTTCCTTCTGATGACATTTATAGCATTCCACCTTTGACTTGTCAAAACCTGCTCCATCTTCTCTTCTTTGTGAGAAGTTGTTCCTTCCAGTTCTTTTGATGAACTTCTTAACTCTCATAGAGAGCATAGCCATCTGCCATTTAATGTCCATCTCTTCAAGATCATCTGGATGGAGTTGTTCCAAGTCATCATTAATGAGAGAAGAGTTTCCATGACTTGCTAGAAAGGCTTCAAATACAGTTTCATTGCCTTTCTCTAGATTTGCTCCATTAGCAGCACTAACTGATTCAGAGTTGGAAGTAGTATCAGTTGATGCTGAAAGGAGTGCAGCATTGTGAACATACCCAGAAGGCCTCTTCTTAGCCTCTACCTCAGATTCAAAAACTCTTAGATCATTATATAGATCATCAAGTTCCTTTTCTTCCAGTTGATCATTCTGTCTGAAAGCCACAGTATACATGGTCCATTCATCACTCAGGGACCTTAGAAACTTTCTGTTCAGATCATCTTGATCAATTTGTACTCCCACTGTAGCAAGTTCACCAATAAGCTTGTTGAACCTGTCAAAAGTTTGAGTCACGGACTCATTCATGGTTGACATAAAGTTCTCATATTGTTGCTTCAGAATGGCTTTCTGATTTCTCTTGGTACTTTTGGTACCTGAGAATCTCTTCTCTAGAGCATTCCAGAGCATCTCTGCATCAGTGCAGTTGCAGAACTGATGTTGATATTCATTGGGGATGGCCAAGAGCAAAGTGCTCAAGGCTTTCATCTCTGTCTGTCTAGACTTTCTTTCTGCATCAGTTTTTGGTGGAGTTCTATTTCCATCTGCACCAATCTTACCTGCTTCAGAAGGACCATTCTCTATGATATCCCACATAGAATAGTCAGTGAGGAGTATGTACTGCTTGATTCTGATCTTCCACATATCGAATTCATTGGGTCTGAGCATTGGTACCTTTGAAACCAGAGTACTGTTTGATTCTGCAAAGTTTTCCATGATGAAATAATAGATGTTTCTGAGAGAACAGGCTCTGATACCACTTGTCAGGATCGAATTCTTAACAAGAATAAAGTCTCAGAAACAATATCAAAGAAGTTGCGGAATAACACTTTGATATTCAATGGAACAGTAAATAAACAGTATATAATAAACACTTTGCAAACTTGTATTAAAATCACAAGATTACACACACAACCTCAATCTTGAAGAACAAGCTCTTTCAAGACGAATTCTACTTCTCTAGAATTAGGAACTATGCCTTGAGGTTGATTCTCTCTAGAACTAAAAACTTTAGAATTAAATCTGTAAAAACTATATCTAAACAATTTTGTCAAATCTATACATATACTAAAAAAGATAATTACAAATAAATAAAATATCTTCAGTATATCTTCCATAAATATCTTCAGAATATTCTTGTTTATCACGATCTCTTCATCATTATCTTCACATTACCTTATAAGCAGCATTAAGTCTTGGCAGCATTAACTACTAAGCAGCACTAACCACTAGCAGTACTAACTAGCTAAGCAGTACTAACTTTGTTCAAGCAGCACTAACTTTGACTAGCAGTATTAATTCTACTAGCAGTAGTAATACTCAGCAGTATTAACTTTGGAGTCTTCTAGCAGTAGTAATTCTGAACTAGCAGCATTAAAGACTTGAGTTATTTCTCAGTTCCCAACAGACAGCGAGTCTATAAAGAGTGTTTTCGACAGATTCTGCGCAGTGCTGAATGATCTCCGAAAGATAAATGTGATCAAGACAGAGCTTGAGATGAATCTGAAATTCCTTAATGCTCTTCAGCCTGAATGGAACAAAACATGTCATAAACTGAGGAACGATGTTCGGATCTCCACAATGCAGATTCAAGAACTATATGAGATATTGCTAACTGATGAGAGCTTGGTGATAGAGAAAAAGGCCAAGCTGGATAAAAAGAAGAAATCAGTAGACCCGGTTGCTCTTCTCACGAAGCAAATATCTGAACAAGCATTGTCTGAAAATGCTTACACCGGATCAACTGAAGATGATGGCAAGGTTTTACAGAAAGCTATGATCCTTCTCTCTCAACACTTTCAGAAAAAGTTCCAACCCCGATCGAGTTCCAACTCTTCTCGCTTCACTTCCGGCTCTACAGTCAAAGTGCCCGAGCCTAAGACTGCTTTTTGTTATAACTGTGGAAAGCCGGGTCACTACTCAAAGGAGTGTCGAGCTAAGAAAGTTAGGGATTCAGCTTACTATAGAAAGAAAATGGAACTAGCAGAAAAGAGAGAGAACGGAACTGCTTTGCTGGCCGAGAAGAATTCTGGCTGGATCACTCTGACGACGAAGCTTCAAACGTAGAGATCGCTCACATGTGCTTCATTGGAGATGATCAGTTCGACGATTCTGATACAGATGAGGATGAGGTATATTCTGAATTTGACTACAAATTTATTACCTCTCAGTTTAATATCATGATAACTGCTTTATCTGATTTGCGTTCAAAGATTTTATCTGAAAAGAATTTAAATTCTGAAAAGTCAGATTTGATTGACAAACTAAATTTTTTTTTTAAAGATAAAAAATCTATTTTAGAAAATACTAAAGACATATTTCAAAAGAAATTGGATGATTTGGAAAATTCAAATAAGACTTATCTTGAATCTCTGACGGCTATGACTAATTTAAAAGATGAATTTTCAGATAAAATAAATAAGTTAGAAGAAAAACTTTATCGAAGAGACCCATCTGAACAAACAATTTTTATGAATAAACCAAGGAGTGAAGAAGCTTTAAAACAAAAGTAGGGACTTGGTTTTGAAAATCCTCATTGTTTAAACAATGCGATTGAAAAATCCCCAACTTTATATAAATACGATTATCTGACTCTTGCTCTGTACTGACAGAGCTTAAAAAGTGAAGACTGAATTGCTAGATTTTTCAACAGTGATCTTGAATCCAAAGGGGGAGATTATTAGAGCATAAATCTGTTGGATACAAGATCAAGAAGACTGAAGGTCAAAGGTCAAGAAATTCAAAGCTGGAAAAGTCAAATCTCATTAAAGTCAAAGTCTTTTGTAATAAAAGTCAAAGTGTCTTTGTATTTGTTTTTGTATTTTATTTTCCTTGTATCAGATTCTAGTTCCTAAACACAATTAATCAAACACAAAACAAGATTTCAATCAAATTACCTGTTTGATTTCACTTCAAATTCAAGATTACAAACTTTCTCTCTCTAGAACTCTCTCTCTAAAAATACAACTGAATAATACGCTTTGTTTCTGTTGACTTCTTACGAAATACAAAGAATACAAGACTATTTATACCAACACCTAATACAAGGAAAATAAAATACAAAAACAAATACAAAGACACTTTGACTTTTATTACAAAAGACTTTGACTTTAATGAGATTTGACTTTTCCAGCTTTAACTTTCTTGACCTTTGACCTTCAGTCTTCTTGATCTTGTATCCAACAGATTTATGCTCTAACAATCTCCCCCTTTAGATTCAAGATCACTGTTGAAAAATCTAGCAATTCAGTCTTCACTTTTTAAGCTCTGTCAGTATAATCTCCCCTTTTTTCTTTGACTGTATTCTTTCCAAAAACTGTTTTCAAACGATTAACAATCTCCCCAAAACTTTCACAATAATACTTTCAGACTTTGGAAAGAAATTATCTTCAGAATCAGCTCGAATTGCTTTAGCATGTAATCTTTAAAGAAAATTTCTCAAATCTTCAGAAATTCTTTGATCTTCTTCGAATCTTTACTTTTGAATCTTCTGACTAAGACATTTCGGAAAATCTTCACTCAAAACTTTATCATTTCTTATTACCATCTCCCCCAAACTACAAAACTTTAACATTTCTTGATATCATCTCCCCCTTTTTGATGATTTGAGCACCTATATCATCAAAACTTTTCTCCCAAGAAATGTCTTTGACCATTTTGATTTGTCCAAGAGCCTCTGATTCTGTGATCCATAACCAAGTATTCATCCAGATCTTTTCAAATCTAGAAAAAAATAAGAATATGTAACTTCTGAATCAACAAATGAATCAGTTAAAATGCCTGTCAGTAACATGAAGTCACTGTGTGTAACGAATACACAATATAAAGGAGCTTTTTGATGTTCACTCCCCCAGGGCTTCCATCCAATCATCGAAACACCACAAAGGCAATTTCTATGAATGTTATGACAAAGAAACAAATTCTTTGTGTGTTCGTGCACGTGTAAAAAGAATTAAGCACGAATAACTGCTTTTTAAGGCTCAACATAGTGTAAACCACTGAGACAACAGTAGTATAAACACAGACTCAATGTGCATGATTGAAGTGCGAAGGTGGGGCAAACTTCCTTCTTTTTCAATATCCAGATTTTCCAAATGAAAACCAGATAGATAATATGCTGCGTCCCCAGAAAAATATGAAACATTTTCTTTTTGAGAAGAAAATGAGTGGTTGGTGAAGTTTAGACAAGAGTTGGCATGGGCTATTTGCCTGTTTCAATAACGTTCACGAAAAAATTGTGAAACATTAGTAATGTGGCTGCCCGGCTCAGAAAGTAGTTGGTGCAGAGTTTGATATTCTTTTACTCTGATCTCACACCCTCTTTCTTTTTAATCATTAAGCTCACTGCTAACCAAACTCTCTTTTCCATTTTACCTCATCACACCCACACTCATTTCTTTTAGACTCCTCACACTCAATCTGTATAGATTAACTTCTTGGGTAGAAATCACTGGTTAACGTGATTTCATAGAAGTTCATTTAAGTCCTAGCACAAAGAACCCATGTAATCCTATGAAAGCATAATGTTGCTCAAAAATGATTTAACTTTATAAGTTAAAGCTCATATACAAATGTCAGATGAATGTAAGCTCATAAAATATAATCATAAAAGTCTGAAAGTATTATTGTGAAAGTTTTGGGGAGATTGTTAATCGTTTGAAGACAGTTTTTGGAAAGAATACAGTCAAAGAAAAAAGGGGAGATTGTACTGACAGAGCTTAAAAAGTGAAGACTGAATTGCTAGATTTTTCAACAGTGATCTTGAATCCAAAGGGGGAGATTGTTAGAGCATAAATCTGTTGGATACAAGATCAAGAAGACTGAAGGTCAAAGGTCAAGAAAGTCAAAGCTGGAAAAGTCTAATCTCATTAAAGTCAAAGTCTTTTGTAATATGAATACCCATTTAGTTCCTATCACGGTTTTACCTTCTGGTTTTGGAACTAATCTCCAAACCTTTAGGGCTTCAAACTGATTGATCTCTTCTTGCATAGAAGATACCCAGTCCGAATCAGCAAGAGCCTCAGATACTCGCGTTGGCTCAATCTTACTGAGAAATGAGTCATGCATACATTGATTAAGAGTCGCTGACCTCGTTTGTACAGGCTTGTCAAAATCTCCAATTACTTGATGTAATGGATGATCTTTGGTCCAGCGATGCTCATGAGGGAGTGGAGTAGATACTGATTGAACATGATCATCATCTAGAAATCCACTATCAGAATCTTTAGTTTGAATAACAGGAGGGGGGTTTGCAGTTGAAGTTTCAGGTGCAGAAGCATCAGTTGAAACAGCAGATTCTAGCTGTTGAGTAGACATTGTATTACACCCAACTGAAACATTTACTTCTGGCTCAGCATTTACTTGTACATCTTCAACTGTAGGAGTAATTGTAGGAATGTGAGTTTCTGACTGAACAGGGGATGCTTGTTCAGTTATGACATCTGAAGTGACTGGATGATTGCAACTTGTATCTTCAGACCTGTCAGTCACAACAGATTTAGGTATATTAGAACCTAGAAACTCATCATAAAAGAATTCAAATAACAAATCTAAATCAGTTAAATGTGAAATAGATGTAGAAGCATTATTCGAATTATTGGCTGTAGAAGCAGGTTCTGGAATGATCTGCCCAGAAGCTAATACTCTAGTGATCACGGGTTCTGAACTGAGTTGTTCAGAAGCCATTTCTTCACCGAATGTTACATTAACGCTCTCGACAACTGTCTTTGACTTATTCAGATAAACACGATATGCTGCCGATGTTGAAGAATAACCAATGAAGATACCCTCATCCGCCTTAGCACTGAATTTATTCAGACTCTCTCTGTCGTTAAACACAAAACATTTACACCCAAATATGTGAAAATACTTGATTGTTGGTGTTCTGTTGTTGATCACCTCATATGGAGTCTTTTGAAAATGGCGGTGTATCATGGATGGATTTTGAGTATGGCATGCAGTCGACACAACTTCTGCCCATAAGAATAGAGGTAGATCGGATTGGCTAAGCATAGTCCGAGCGGCCTCGACTAGCGTTCGATTTCGCCTTTCGACTACTCCATTTTGTTCAGGCGTTCAAGCAACAGAGTACTGATGTGATATCCCGACCAATTCGAGATATTCTTTAACTATCTTGTTTTTGAACTCTGTGCCGTTGTCCGTTCGAAGAAATTTGACTTGTCGCTGCATTTTCACCTGGGTCGTCTTTAAGAAAGTAATGAGAACTTCGGGCGTCTCATCTTTTGATCGAAGAAATTTGACCCATGTGTATCTTGAGTAATCATCCACAATAACCAACACGTATTTCTTTCCACCCAAACTCTGAGTTCTCATTGGACCACACAAATCCATATGTAACAATTCTAACGGAGAACTAGTGCTTGGTTCAGGCTTCGTTTTATGCGGAGCTCTCTTCATCTTACCCTTCTCACATCCAACACATAAGTGTTCTTTCTCGTATTTCAGCTCAGGAAGTCCTTTTACCAATTTCCCACTAACCAGCTTATTGATATAACGAAAGTTCAAATGAGATAAACGTCTGTGCCAGAGCCAACTTTGTTGCAATGAAGCCTTTGTCATCAAGCAAACTTGATTGTCATTCTGTACCTTTTGTGCCCCAAGCCTTCGACATAACTCACTTTACTGATCGTTATGTTGTCTTGAATAATGTCACCATATCCTAAAATAGGTGAAAGCTGATCGTTTCCAAATCTGACATTTCCACTGAATTTCTCTGTATAGTTAGACAATAAAGCTTTTTGCCCAGTCATATGCTTGGAACATCCACTGTCCAAGTACCACATATGCCGGGTCTGCAAGAGAAATCAGGAGACAATAGATTTAGGTACCCATTTAAAAACGGGCCCTAACAGATTAGCACAAGATTTTGGTATCCACTTGAAAATGAACCCTTTGTTCTTTTGAAAACCTTTAAAAATATTTGATCTTGAAGAGTAAACATGATAAGATCCGAACCAATCAGAAGAATTATGTGAGTAAGCAAAACCATTTCTCCGATAATAATAAGATGTAGTAGAAATAGGAGATAATTGAATCAATTGCGTTATTGAATACCGCTTGTAAGAAGTTACAAGGTTTTGTTTATTTGAAGCAAATTGATCAACTACATCAGTATCACTACTAACTGATCTATTACAAGAATTATCAGAAACTGATTCAGCTTTCTCATCACCCTTCCTTTTTGGTCGCCATTCAGTTCGAGCTTTCGACCTTTTCTTGCTTATATCTGAAACATAAGATGTAGATTTATTAGGAAAAGCAGATTTCTGAGATTGAGTTTTCTTTTGTGTACCAGTGTATTTCTGTTTCTGTAATCGCTGTTTCTTATGTTTCTTACCTTGAGCATAGTAATCAGCAGTTATAGAAACTGATTCACCAACCTTAGTTGATGACTCATCAGTTTTAAGAACA
Organism: Arctium minus; assembly: GCA_954870635.1. Classification (NCBI taxonomy): domain Eukaryota; kingdom Viridiplantae; phylum Streptophyta; class Magnoliopsida; order Asterales; family Asteraceae; genus Arctium; species Arctium minus. The sequence goes on along the minus strand of OX941093.1, from coordinate 9,029,606 downwards.
CTTGGTAACACTTTATCATTTAAAAGACAAGTAGAATGATCAGGAAGAATAGCATTAAAGTCAAACATATCAATTTCGTCTATGCACCCATCATCAGAATTAAGAAAATCATTTGCAGACTCAAATAAGTCATCAAAATTATCAAACGAAGTTTGAGGTGCCTTAGAAACTTTAGAGCACTTTGTAGATGTAGATTGAAAAATCGTGTTCTTTAATACAGTAAAAAATACACATTGTTGAATATCAACCAAAAGTTTTTCATCAGATAAAACATTTTCAAGCTCAACTATTTTACTTTCAAGAATAAGTGGAGGAACATAAACCTTTGCAATTGCAGGTTTTGCCTTTATCTCAGAAACAGAATAACTAGCAAAGTAATCATTTGAAAGAACTTTTGGTGTTTCTAAAAGATAACTATCAATTAACTTTGCATAGTTAAATGGTAGTTGCATTTTCTTTACATTCTTTCTATTTTCAGTTTCTTTGGTCTCAACTTCTTCCGGTAATTTGGTAACAAATTTGGGTTTTAAATGAGTATGTTTACCAGCACAAGCAAGAAAATCAAAATTATATAATGCTGGTTGTTTTCTGATGGCTTTCTTTAAGTAATGGGGGTTTTCAAAACCAAGTCCCCATTTTTCTTTAACATCAGCCTCTTCGTTAGGTGCATTAAGAAAAATGGTTTGATCTGTTTGTCCTCTTGCGTAGAGTTTGGCTTCCAGACCATTTACCTTCTTATTTAAAAGCTTGTTCTCAACCTTCAATTTATAAACAGTTAGTGCAGATTCTTTCTTTTCAAACTCATACTTAGAAATTTTAACTTCAAAATCAGAAATCTTCTTTTCAAAACAATCTACTTGAGATTTAGAATCAGAAGCAGACTTGTTTAAAGAATCAATCAGATCTTTGTTCCCAATAACAGACTTATTGAGTTCAAAGATCTTATTGTTTCTTTTAGCAACTCTGTCTTTTTCTTTCTTCAGTTTTACTTGAAGATCATTAAGCTCAACCATCATAGCTTCCATTTTGGTTACAAAACCTTTTTCAGTTAAGTCTAATACCTCATCAGCTGTCTCGTCATCTGACTCATCATACTTCACTTCTTTTCCCATAAGACAAAGATGAGCAGTTTCTTCCTTCTCTTCCTCTTCACCTTCTAAATGATCCAGCCAAAATTCGTCCTCCGCCATTAAAGCGATGCCTGCTTCTTGCTGTTTAGCCAAAAGAAGTTTGTTCTGATAATACTGAGAATTATGAACTTTTGGCTTTCGACAATCTTTTGCAAAATGACCAATCTTGCCACAGTTGTAGCATTTGACTGGATCACTTGCTGGCTTTTCTGCAACAGTGTAGTCATTCATGAACTTCTTCCTTTCATCAGGTTTCTTCTCAACATATTTGTTCTCTTCATATCTCCTTCCTTCCACCCTTTCTCGGTGCTCTTGATTCTTTGAACTTGATGAATAATACCTTTGAGAATTTGATCCCGACTTCTTGTAGAATTTCTTTTGAAATGCACGGGTCAGTAAAAGCATGGTTTGTTTCAGACTTTCTCCATCATCACCATCTGATTCAGATTCAGACTCAGAACTTGTAAGCACTTTCTTCTTTTTCTTCTTCTCTTTCTTTTCTTTCTTTTTCTCTCCGGCTACCAATGCAATAGGATCGGGAACCTTTTCTGCCTTCTTTTTCTCAGCTCTTTTCTCTTCCACTTCTTCTTCATTCTGCCTCAAAGTCTCATAAACTTCGTGAAGAGGTATGTCGCTCAAGTCTTTCATCATCTTCATCCGACGGGTATGTTTCTTCCATTCCGGTTGCAGAATGATTAAAAACTTGACGTTGTTTTCAATTTGCTTCTTCTTCACTTTGTTCTTTGAAAGTTCGTTCAGAAGAAGCACAAACCTCTCATAGGTTTCCTCTAGGCTCTTATTTTCTTTTGCTTTGAATTCCTCGTAGCTATTTATGTAATTAGCCACTTTCATTTGATTGCCGACTTTGGAACCCATCATCATCTTTTGCAACTGATCCCACATCTTCTTAGCATTTCCCTTGTAGCTGTCTATCTTGATGTAGATGTCATTTGGAATGCTCTGAAGAAGTAAGGATCTTGCTTGTTTATCTGCTTTGTATCGGTTTTTCTGTTCTTCATAATACTGAGAGATATCCACTGCCACTGTTTTCAGCTTTTGATCTTTTTCCTCAGTACCATCTTCACTATCAGACGAATCATCATCTGGTATTTGAACCATGATTGGTGCCATAGGACCTTCTGTGATTGACAACATAATATTCTCTCCATTTGCATGTCTGTCTATAAAATCAAGGAATCTGTCTTTCTACTGTTCGTACTCTCCTTTGAACAGAACAGGAGGCTTGACATCAGTGCCAATGGAAAGAGCATCTTTGGAAGTCATCTTGTTTAAACCTGTTTAAAAAATATATGCAATAAGAAACTAGAAACTGATCGTTAGTCCAAACGAAACAATCAAGAAAATACAGAAAACTTGAAATATAAAATCAGAAATTTTGATCACAACCAGAAATATGTCCCCCTTCGCAGACTTAGCGGGCATATTATAGTTTTGAAAAATTTGTCTAAGTCCTCCACACTTTGCGCTTCAAGTGTGATGCGCAAACTTTTACTTTGCGTTTCAAGTGGGAAACGCAAACCTTGACTTTGCGGTTCAAGAGGCAAACGCAAACCTTGACTTTGCGTTTCAAGAGGCAAACGCAAACCTTGACTTTGCGTTTCAAGAGGAAACACAAACATTGACTTTGCGGTTCAAGAGGCAAACACAAACCTTGACTTTGCGTTTCAAGAGGCAAACGCAAACCTTGACTTTGCGTTTCAAGTGATTAACGCAGACCTCAACTTCGCGATTGTAGTTACAGACGCAAACCCAATTTCGCGATTGTAGTTACAGACGCAAACTCAACTTTCGCAAACCTTGACAAACACGCGCAAACCTTTGATGAATGAAACGCTAACCTCAATGAATGAAATGCAAATCTTGATGAACACTCGCAAACCTCTAAAATCGATCAAAATCACACCAAAAACTCATTTAAAGCTAGAATTTCAACACTAAACTTTGACAATTCACTCGTCTAAACAACTAGAATACAAACTTAACAACTAATTTCGATCAAATACACAAAAATGTATAAATCGACTCAATTACAGTGCACAGGACTCGTGAACTTCAAACCCAACTAAAATCAAAATTAACAATCAAATACAGTGCATTTCTTGAAATCACCTATACAGACTCGATCGATTATGCTATCTGAACAAAATCTAATCGATTACAACTCCAAAAACGCACTAAAACTCAGATTTGATTTTTCTCTCAAGAACACAGACGAACTTTCGTATTTTCTTGATTTTTCGATTTGGATCTGCTCTGATACCAATTGTTATTCCCAGATTCTAGTTCCTAAACACAATTAATCAAACACAAAACAAGATTTCAATCAAATTACCTGTTTGATTTCACTTCAAATTCAAGATTACAAACTTTCTCTCTAAAAATACAACTGAATAATACGCTTTGTTTCTGTTGATTTCTTACGAAATACAAAGAATACAAGACTATTTATACCAACACCTAATACAAGGAAAATAAAATACAAAAACAAATACAAAGACACTTTGACTTTTATTACAAAAGACTTTGACTTTAATGAGATTTGACTTTTCCAGCTTTGACTTTCTTGACCTTTGACCTTCAGTCTTCTTGATCTTGTATCCAACAGATTTATGCTATAACATGCTCATTATGCTCCTCAATTTAAAATTGATTGGATGAATGAGAAACAAGTGTTAGAAATCGAAAATGAGAAAAGGATGAATAACAAGAAAAATGAAATTCCTTTTGTTTATATGTATGAAAATGCAAAATATTTCCCTGAAAAAACAAGGAGAGGCAGAAGATTTTTAAATGATATATCTTCTGTTAAATCTTCAGTATCTGATGATTTTGTTCCTTCTTATGCCCCTGATTCTGATAAGGAAAATATTTCACCTATCATTTATGATTCGAAGAAATATACTCCTCCTTTAGTTTTAGAAGGCAAAATCATTGATCTTGAAGATAAGATAGAAGATCAAAATATTTTGAAGAAAATTGAATCTGATATTATTCTTTCTTTCATGACGTCTAGTCTTGAAGAAAAAATATTTTCTCAAAAATCAGATTCTATTTCTAGCCTTTCTTTTGATTCTAAGGAAAACGAAAAGGAAGTTTCATCTTTTAAAATCTTTTCTCCAAATAATTCAGACTCCAAGGCAAATTCAGATTTATTAGTTGATCAGATTGGTTGCTTAGATAAATTTATTTCTTCTGATTTAAATATTAAGTCTAAAATTCTTGATGATACTTTTACGCCAAATGATCAATATTATAAACCTAAGCGTAAAAGAAGACGGTCAAAGAAGTCAAAGAAACGAGATACAGTTCTTTCTGACAGCTCTAATTCTTCCAATTCAATTCTTACAGATAGGACTTTGAGAGCTCAATCAAAGAAACAAATCTGGAGAGCGAGGCGGACATCAAATGTTTCTATGACTGAGGAAGATAGATATGTAGACAATTGTTATAATAGTTATTCATTTGCTTATTGTAATAAAATTTCAAAATACTCTATAAAGCAAATGTTTCAAATTTCCAAAAATGTCTCATATTCTTCTTCTGATTCTAGTTCAGATGATTATGCTTTCTCTTCTGATGATTGTGCATATTTTTTTGATTATCTTTATCGTGCTTCTCATATCGAATCTACTACTTATTTCCCCATAAGAACTGCAACTAACAAACATGGGCCCAAATTCAAGTGGGTACCCAAATCTTTATCTGATTCAAAGTTGCAGACATCACATGTTAAGGGGGAGTAATAGAACGTTGGCTTCTGATTAATTCAGCTCAGGACCCGTACTTCATAGACTACGACTTCTAAACAAATCAGTTTAGAACTCGTTCTTCAATGATTTAAGCTTCTGACTATATGAGATACTGTGAGTACATCAATTTTAATTCCGCTGCATTTTATCTCTGATTATGATGTGTTCCTGTTTTTTCTCATTATATTTCAAGAATCTGAGCATTGTTCAACTATTTCTTAATTTTATATAACCCAATTTTTTAATTTGAGACACAAATTATTTTTATAATGTGAAAGATGAAATAATTAAATTTATTTTGTTCCAACTAAATATCAAATTGCCGAATTCTTTTCATTTTGTCTTTAATGAAAATTTTTAACATCGGCATATTGAGTTTAAAAGTTTACATCTTTACAAATTTTATTCTATAAAGTAAAGTTTTACATTTTTTCTTTCTTTTGAATAAAATATGTGTCTAGGATAAATTTTCAAGTTCTTTTGTTTATATTAAAGTTTTTATATGATCAAATTTCAAGTCTTACAAAAGTCAAAAAGTCAGCAACATGTTTGAAACTTTTATTACTGCTTTAAAGTTGTGTGATTCGGAATTTTTTATAGTTTACTTTGCTTAGACTACCTAATTAATCAGAATTATTGATCGGAATGAAAATATGGGCTAAGCACTTAGATGTTGACCTGAGTGATTGAGATGAATTATAATTTCATACAATACAGAAATCTCTAAGTTTAAAAGTTTGTACCTGTGGCCTTTCTGGTTTGGGAAAGTAAGTTCCTCGGGATGCTTGTCATCTGGTCCCCTAAGGTCAATTGGTCTGGGAGTGATCGAACCCAAATCCTTCAATAGAACCAGATCGAAAGTCATGTTCTACTGGTATGAATGGGTTTAGGTTATGTCGATGTAGCCTTTCTGATCTGGGAGAGTAAGTTCCAAGGGGTGCTTGACACCTATTCCCCTAAGGCCAACTGGTCTGGGAGCGGTTGACCCAAATCCTGCAATAGGGTCAGATAGAAAGTTACGTTTACGACATGTTCTTTACATAATAAACTTTTTGATCAAAATATGCCAAAGTGCACGCGCTTAAAAGATGCCAAAGAGCACACTCATGTCAAGATGCCAATGTGCACAATGCTAAAAGATGCCAATGAGCACACATCTCATGATACTTGGTGATATGTTTGAGTTCCGATAAATCTGTAAATTTATGAATATCTTGATTCTTGATGGCTTAGTGTGAGTACATGCAAAGTTCTCTATAATATTTTTAGAATTGCATTTTCTTGAAGATAATCGAAGATTCGCATGTGAGCACACTGAATAGATTGATGGAAGTTTTTGAAACTGAACATGTTTTAACTTGATATGCAATGAAACTTGTTCTTGTATCCAACAACATATGTTTTATTTCAAATGATTGATAAATCTGTGATATTTTACTAAGTAGACTTTTATTTGTTTAGTGTTTAAAATTTTATATGTTTAGTTGTTTCAAAATTTACATTCAGTATATTTTTCTTTATACATTAATATTTGATCATTGTGTTCTCATAAATATATTTTAATGGGTTTATGCATTATTCAAGGGGGAGTGAACAAAGAGAATATTTTTCAAAGATTATATCTGTTTTTGAGGGGGAGTATCTGATTTTCTTTATATGAATGCTAACTTGAATTGTCACATCTAGTGCATTTGTGTAGGGGAAGTCAAAGAGCTTAAAAAGGTAAAAAAAAATTCTGAGTTTTTCAGCTTTGCGCATTCCGTTGGTCACGCAAACCTCGTTTTGCGTATCCTTCGTGAAACGCAAACCTCATTTTGTGTATCCTTCAAGAAACGCAAACCTCGGTTTGCGCAACCAACATGATGCGCAAACCTCCCTTGTTTTTCTCTGTTTCGTTGATTTTGTAGATCTTATGCTGTCTTGTCTCCAACATTTGCATGACCAAGTTGATCAAGATCATCAGGGTCATGAGGGGGAGAAGTCAAGGAGAAGTTAAAGAGACAAAGAGCTCAAAAGTTTATCTGCTGATCAAGATTCGCTCAAAGTTTCTATTCTCTCAGCCATATCAATTCTTTTGCTGTTCCTGCTCCGAACACCACAGTTCATTCAAGATCATTAAAAATAGGTGTATCGTCTAGAGCTCAAACAACAAAGACTTCTTAATCTGAAAGATGCTGAGAAGAAATTTTTCTTTAAAAAGTCAGATAGCTTCATAAAGTCGCTTTGTTGGTTCATGCTGTTATAGAAGACAATTTTTGAAGACCAAAGCGCCAATGATTACTAAGGGGGAGATTGTTAGGTCTGATTTTATAGTAATCATTGTATTTATAGGGCTTGGTCAAATACTGTGTCTAATGATTATCTATGCTGTATCTGACCAAGGGTATTTAAGTCCATTTGGTCTTGGTTTGTTAAAAGAACTTCACGCACATTATTGATAATTCCTACTTTGCGCATACTTGTCTCTCTCTCTACTTTCTCTCTCTAGGATTCATAAGATCTTGGACTTACACAACTACAAAGGGAAAATAACGATTTTATCTTTAAAATTCCCCTCTATAACCAAGAGACATTGCAGCAAAAGAATTTTCAACTCACCCCATATGCAACAATTTATTCCCCAAAGGGTGGTAAGATAACGGGGATGCAAATAAAATTTCAAATCGAGTTTAAAGCTTCCCGTTGCAAAGATAAATACATTTGACCAAAATAGAAACTACAACGACCAAAATACCGCTAATTCGCTAAAATGCCTTGCGGAAATTTTTAACAGTAAGAGTTAATGATGGAAATACGATCAGAACGTAAGTCCTGTTTTAAAAATAACATAAATCGTTTATGCAATCACTCACCCCCACGTGATACTTAAATCCAATGCACAAAGTACACGACGGTTGACATTGGTTAACAAAACCCATAAATTAACGCACACAATGACGCATATGCATATGTTCCTAAAGTTATTTACGCGACACAAAAGTCGTAAGATGAGGCACCATAATCCAACTGGATTTTCATAAAACTCATTAACGCTAAAATCAAGTGGTGTCCAAATTTCCATTTTTCAACACAAGGTAGGGCGACCATTTTGACAAGATATTATTATTATTATTTTTTTTGATGAGACACGACACGACACCCAAAGAACTCATAACTTGCACGCAATGAAATTAAACTCACACATCTCTAAATATACGCACGCGACAAAAGAATCCGTAAAACAAAACTCGTACAAACTAAAAATCTCCATGAAACTCCGACTCAAAGCATGGAAATAACTTTTCCTTTAAAACCATTGACATATGTGGAAGAGATCCAATGTCAAGGTCGAAATTCCACAGCTACGTGCCCATTAACTCAAAAAGCGCTAAAACACAGATATTACGACATCCAAAAATAGCATTTAAACACAAGGCGTGAATAAAGAGAGTTTTGATAACAAATTGTAATCAGGTGCAACAAAACAATTTTAAGCATGCTTATGCTCACAGTTTAAATTATGTTGAGTGCTAAATGTTTTTGCCAAAACGTTATAAGGTAATTTACTTTATGGTTGGCGATCATGAAAAGCAATTTATACTACCTTATTTTAGAAATAAATTTAATGCATGAATTCGGTCGGCACTCACATCTTAATACTATGCTTCCTAACATCCCGACGTACTATAATCAACCGGATGCCTCAGGCATCATAGGGCAACCATCCCACTAAATAACTTACAAATCTCCTCGAAATATAATCGATCTAACAAGATATAGTTCTTATTCCACCAATGAATCTGGCTCAAGATGATTAACTTAATGCGTTCTACGCACTTACTATCATCCCAAAGAGACATTGCTATAAACAACAATCATTCCTTAGCTTACTCGCTTAGAAACTTTCGCACTACTCTAACGGTCAACATACCAAGGTAGAGCAGGTAAACACAAGCACAAGAAAGGGTAAGGAAGAGTTTAACTGAAACACGCACGGAAGAAACGTACCGCTACGTCTACCAATTGTAATAACATTAGCAAACCAATTACGCTCACGCAAAATATCCTCATAATCACATTAGCTAAGTGAGATTATGAACATATAACACATAAGGGTTCTTGTTACCGTCATCACAACGCCTGATGAACATAACTTCCGTCGACTCTAAGACTGTCCCATCTTAGAACTTCTACCCAATCTCACAATCAATGCCTATCAAACTCAGCCTAAGTCTAGACATCTTACATTCATGCCTAGTTCGCTTAAACTAGAGCTCTAATACCAACTTGTAACACACTAAAAATCAGAGTAAATTAAAACCTGGATAACCTGGCAACATGACGATCGTATTGATATAAACCTCCCCTAAAGGAGATCAGTCCTTAAGACTTTACAAAAACCTGTACATAACTGGGATTCATCAACAAACTAATCTAGACACTTCTACCAAGATTACATCAGTTGACAATGCATAATTCATCAAAAGAATGGGACTTAACAAATGCCCAGATACAATACTAGTCATCTCCAAATGCCTCGAGACCAAATCGTCTCTCAAAACCCCGGCAACCCACCGCTAAGGGAAACCTGTTATACACATCATTTGAGAAAAAGTGTTAGGCTTAAAGCCTAGTGAGAACATACAGTTCATAAATCTCAAGAGATATAATCAAATGCACCAAAGTAAATCTTTTCAAAGGTATAGGTATGAAAAATACAGTTCTTTGATAATAAATGGACAACCGGTCCAAAACACATCTTCCGATGACGGGGATCACCCGATTTACCAAGGATTATAGTGGAACACAAAGTAGGCCACAAATCCGAGTTATGAGCTAAATACATGGAACCATGGCCACGAACGCTTCGGTCCGTACTACGATGTGAGGGAGGCCCCCAAGGAACCAGTCAGACTCGTTCATTAGACTACATTTGACCCATGGCTAGTAACCGGTCTCACATAACCGTACCAAGTGCCCCTGAGGATCAAATGTATCTAACTACAACAGAAGGGGCATAACCTTTCCAGCCATAAGCCGAATCGATACCTAGGGATCCACTAGTATAGTCATGACTTGTCACAATATTTCATGCGACCATGAAAGCTAGATAAATAGCTATCAACACATTTATATTTCAAAATGCCATTTTCCAGACCAACTGCTGGTAAGAAAGATAATCATAAAACCAGTTTATATACATTCTTTCAATAAGCCACAAACATGGGCAAGTAAAACATCATTTTACTTATGATAAGGCGGAACCCGTCATTTTAGTCAATAATGATCGGGAACCCCGAAAATCACCAAAAACTTCATTTATACCAAAATGTAGAGAACATGAAATCATACCGTAGAAATACTTCGGATTTCGCAAATAAGAGTTTTGACATGTATAAAGTTTGTAAAATGGTAGTAGGAACTCACCAGTAAGTTTTAGAATAAAACCCGGAAAACCAGGTAACGATCACGACGTAGAGGTGAAGCTTAAAACACTGACCCCTTGCTAGAAACACCGCAAACTAGCAACCAAACGAGACTCGAAGATCGAAAGAAGAAAAGAGAGAAAAGGAAGAGAGAGACTGAGATTTTGAGATATTTTAAGAAATAACTCACAAATGAGATATTTAAGGAAAATCCCAAAAAGCAGCATGACAGTTGTGCGCCCTCAAAGAAGGAAATGTGCACGGCCCGTGCGCAAGCCCACTGCCTCGCCGCTGGATCATACGAACGACCCGTGCGTTTTCTCTGAAGGAGGGCACACGACCCGTGCACCCTGTAGACAGACGTAGAAACCTCCTTTTTCCTCTATACATCTTCGCAAAACGGACAAACGAAATTCGGGGTGTTACAAATCTCCCAACCTTAGAACGATTTCGTCCTCGAAATCTACTCTTCTCAACGGAACACTATTCGCAGAGAGGATTGCCCTTAATTCAAGAACCAGAATCATTTACGTGATCCTAATACCGACATCCGTATAGCTACCCTTCTTGGGCACATTTCACTCCTAACCACGCGAATACTTAATTCTCCAAAGTAACCTCTACTTAAGGTTACGGTGGTCTCCCAACCTTGGGTAACAATTACTACGTCCATGAAGTTAGTGACCTCAATTTCCTCCGAACAATTATTTCAAAACTCGACGGTTCTGAACCCAAAGCCAGCGGTTGATGCTAATCTTCCAAAATCCTCAAATTTCACTGATCCACTCCTAAAATTGATTACAGATAAACTTACAATGCGCACCAATGCATCTTTCAGGCAATTAGTTCACACAGATTCTGCTATCACTCAACTCCGATCCGACCCCAAATCTGGAAATAGAAAATTATTTAAATTTTCTAAATACATCAAAATTACTTCGCCTACAACTACAATAAAATGATTAACCACAATACGAACAACCAATCTATACATTCGGATAATAAAGGACGGGCGCTACTAAAACCCATGCGTAGTCACTATCTGCAACCTGTGGAAGACTTCTCCAACAACTTACTCTAGCTCAAGGCTAAGGCCCGACTCCTCAAAGCACTGCTAGAACCGAACCCCCAACAGGAAAATGATGCACATGAAGATAAATGAAAAGGATTAGGCTTAATGCCTAGAGAGCTCAAGAGTTTTACATAAGTAAAAGCAATTAAATTGATGAACTTCTCTTTAAAATAGAACATTTCAAATAATGAATTTTAAAACATCGAACAACTCCTTTTCAAAGTTATGCAATTTCAAAGATGGATCCTTCATTTCAACGATGCTTTATAAATTGACACAACTTGTACTAACTCGAAGTATGAAACATTAGTAACACCAGGCATACCGTACGTCCGAAATCATTGACATTAGGTCCAATACTCACGCGACCAAAACGAAAAAAACTAAATACCCATACGCAGGAAAACATACTTCATTCAAACCTTAATATACGTGGGGAGAACCCAATACTAAAGCCATCATTTACCGTCGACTCCACATAACCAAAGTTGGTAAAAATATGACATTACGGGTCTATGACGGAGAGACCCATACACAAAGAGAATAGAAGGACACGCAAGTAGGCCGCCCATACAACTTCCTCGCATGACCTCTAAACGTTTCCATCTTGGGTGGCGAGAACAAATGAATAGGGCCATCCGTGATGAATGTCACATTCAATAGAAAATTAGCTTTATGATGATGAAACCAACCAGCAAAAAGCAACCCTTAGGTTTTCGGGGCATTGGATTCTCACCAATGTTTGCGTTACTCAAGCCAGTTTGGTTTTTTTTGGGTGATAGTGGAAAAGTTGACAGATAAGTCATCCTTACTGTGATAAGTATTTCTAAGAATTCGTATATCTTTGTGTGCGAATTGACAGATTTCGCATAAGTGTTTGATACGAAAAGTTTTCTTGAAAAATCTCAAGGACATAATTCGCATCTATGTCTCGTGCGAAAAGTTAAGAATTTGCATCAGTGTGTGATACAAATTCTTCAGAACTCGCATAAAAAGTTTTTAAAATTTTTTCAAGTCCAGAATTCGTATAATCCCTTTGTGTGAAAAGTGTTTTATGCGAAAAGTTTGATTTTCAAAATTCTTTTTAAGTCAAAATTTCGCATAAGTATTGTATGCGAGTTTTGTGTGTGTGCGAATTCGGAAGTATATTTGCATACGAATTCTGAAAGTTTGGTTTGTGCGAATTCTAAGGTTGGTGTGTGTAGTGTGCGAATTTTATGTACGAATTATGTGTGCGAATTCCTTGTATTTCACTCTATTGTGCGAATTCCATACTCAGAGATTTTTGGAAATTTAATTTATGAAATTTCTTTCTATGTTTTTTCTGTATTGTTTGATTTCACTTGGACTAACGATCATTGTCAAGTTCATATTGTATATCTTTGAAAACAGGATGACTTCCAAGGACGCATTTTCAATCAGTACTGACGTAAAGCCTCCAGTTCTATTCAAAGGGGAATACGAACAATGGAAGGATAGGTTCCTTGACTCTGTGGACAAACATGCCAACGGAGAGAACATTCTACTGTCAATAATGGAAGGTCCAATGATACCCCCCACAATGGAAATACCAGATGATGAGTCTTCGGACATTGAAGATGGAAACGTTGATAGAGCTCAAAAGACAAAGACAACTCCGAAAAAATTTCACAGTATACAGAGGAATAGAAGAGCAGATACAAAGCTGATAAGCAGGCAAGATCCCTACTCTTACAAAGCATACCCAATGAGATCTACATTAAAATCGACAGCTACAAAGCCAATGCGAAGATGATGTGGGATCAACTTTAGAAGATGATGATGGGGTCAAAGGTCGGAAACCAGATGAAGGTTGCAAATTGCATTAACAGCTACGAGGAATTTTAGGCTAAGAAGAATGAGAGCCTTAAGGATACTTACGAGAGATTTGTTCTTCTTCTGAATGAGCTTTCAAAGAACAACGTTAAAAAGAATCAAATCGAAAACAACGTGAAATTCCTCAGCATTCACCAACCAGAATGGAAGAAACACACAAGGAGAATGAAGAAGATGAAAGATCTCAGTGACAATCCATTGCACGAGGTATATGAGACATTGAGGCAGAATGAAGAGGAGGTAGAATAGAAAAGAAGTGAGAAGAAAAGAAATGAGAAAGGTGTAGATCCCATAGCCTTAGTAGCTGGTAAGAAAGGGAAGGAGAAGAAAGAAAAGAAGAAAAAGAAAGTTGTGGTTCCTAGTTCTGATGATTCTGCTAATTCAGACTCTGATAGTGATGATAGAGAAAACCTGAAGTAAGCGATGATACTACTGACTCGTGCATTTCAAAAGAAATTTTACAAGAAGCTTGGTTCAAACAGTCAGAGATACTCCTCTGGATCAAAGAATCACGAACATAGGGAAAGAGTTGAAGGAAGGAGATTTGAGGATAAGAGGTTTGGAGAAAGAAAGCCTGAAGAGACGAAGAGATTTGTAAATGATTATGGTACTGAGAAGAAGAGTGATGATTTGATAAAGTGCTACAACTGCTGGAAGGTTGGTCATTATGCCAAGAATTGTCGAAAGCCTATCGTTAGAAATTTCGACTACTACAAGCAAAAGATGCTACTTGCCACACAAAAGGAAGATGGAAAAGCTCTAATGGCTGAAGATGAGTTTTGGCTTGACCATTCCGACGAGGAAGAAATGGAAGAAACAACACGCATGTGCCTGATGTGTAAGGAGGTGAAGTATGATGAGACAGATGAAGAAACATCTGATGAGGTACTTAACTTTTCTGAATCTGATTTTATAAATAAAATGGAAGCCATGATGATCGATCTTCAAGACCTTCAATCTAAGCTGAAAAAGGAAAAAAGCAGAGTTGTAAAGAAACGTCAAACAATTTTTGAACTGAACAAGAAACTTGTTGGGAACAAAAGTTTGATTGACTCTCTGAACAAATCTGCTTCTGATTTTAAACTTCAAAATGATTGTTTTGAAAATAAGATTTCTGAAATTGTTTCTAAACTTACAAAGTATGATATTGAGAAACAAGAATGTGTTCTAAAAGCTCATAAATTGCAGGTTGAAAAAAAGAGTTTAGAGAAAAAGGCAAATGGTTTAGAAGCCAAATTATATGCTAGAGGACAAACAGATCAAACCATTTTCTTAAACACACCAAATGAGGAAGTTGATGTTAAAGAGAAGTGGGGACTCGGTTATGATAACCCTCACTACTTAAAGAAAGCAATCAGAAAACAACCAGCATTGTATAACTTTGATTTTCTATATGCGGCTGGTAAATATAATCATTTGAAATCCAAATTTGTTACCAAGTCACCTGATGAGGTAGAGGCCAGGGAAGATGAAAATAGAAAGAACATAAAGAAAATGCAACAACCATTCTGCTATCAAAAGTTGAATGATAGTTATCTTTCAGAAAAACCAAAGTTTCTTTCGAATGATTATTTTGCAAGTTATTCTACACAAGAGATGGAGTCAAAACCAGTTAAAGCCAAAATTTATGTTCCTCCACTTGTGTTAGAAAGCAAAATAATTGATCTTGAAAAAGCTTTATCTGATGAAAGAATTTTGGTTGACATTGAACAAAGTGTATTTTCTACTGTAATAAAGAACATTGTTGTTAAATCTGAATCCAAAGAGTGTTCAACATCATCTAAGGCACCTCAAACTTCGGAAGATGAGTTTGATCACTTATTTGCGTCTGCAAATGATTTTCTAAATTCTGATGATGGGTGTGTTGATGAAAGTGTTGGTATTTTTGACTTTAATGCTAAACTTCCAGATCATTTTTCTTTTATTATTAACTCTAAAGCTTTACCTAGTGTGTATGAAGTCGGTGAATCATCAACCAAGGTTGGTGAATCAGTTTCTGCGACTACTGATTATTATGAAAAAGGTAAGAAGCAAAAGAAACATGCTCACAGAAAGGGAACAACAATGGTAAGCTCAAGAAAAGACAAATTCAGAAATATGTTTTTCCTAACAAATCTAAATCTTTTATTTCAGAGTGGAAAAAGAAAAGGTCGGAAGAACGAATAGAATGGCGACCAAAACATAATGTTGATGAGAAAGCAAAATCATGTCCTGAAAATGTTTGTAATAGACGGACTGGTAGTATATATATGATGTAGTTGGTACTATTGCTTCTAATAAACAAAAACTTGGAATTCCTTACAAGAAATATACAATAAAGCAAATACTCCAATTATCTCGGTCTTCTACTAAGTCATCTAAACATAGACGGAATGATTTTGTTTCTCGCCAATATGTTGATGATTGGTTTGGTACTTATCATGTTTATAATTCTAAAGCTTCTCATGTTTTTCAAAAGAAAATAGGACCCATATTAATATGGGTGCCAAAATCTTGCCCTAATCTGAAAGGACCCACATTTAAATGGGTACCTAAAGTTGTTGTTCCCTGATTTCTCCTGTGCAGACCCGTCATATGTGGTACTTGGATTCTGGTTGCTCCAAGCATATAATTGGGCAGAAAAATATTTTTGTCTAATTATACAGAGAAATACCGCGGGAACGTGCTCTTCGACAACGACCAGTTTTCACCAATTATGGGATATGGTGACGTGATTCAAGATAACGTAACGATTAAGAAGGTGAGCTACGTGGAAGGATTTGGACATAACATGTTTAGCATTGGACAATTATGTGACAAAGACCTAGAGGTTAATTTCAAGGCCAAAAGATGTTATGTGCGTACTGAAGACGGTAAGGAACTCTTAGTCGGCACGAGAAAGTCTAACCTCTATATGATTAATCTGTCAAAAGTCAAGACTGACAATGAGGTATGTCCACTGTCAAAATCCTCGCTGCAACAAAGCTGGTTATGGCATCGAAGGCTTTCTCACCTGAATTTTCGTTACATCAACAAACTGGTCACGGGAAAACTAGTCAAAGGACTTCCTGAGCTTAAATACGAGAAAGAACATTTGTGCGCAGCGTGTGAGAAGGGCAAGATGAAGAGAGTCGCTCATAAGCCAAATCCTGAGTCTAGTACAAGTTCTCCACTTGAATTGCTGCATGTGGATCTCTGGGGTCCTATGCGTACGCAAAGCATAAACGGAAAAAGTATGTTTTAGTGATTGTGGACGATTACTCGCGGTATACTTGGGTCAAATTTCTGAGAACAAAAGATGATACGCCCGAAGTAATCATCACATTCCTAAAGACTTCCCAAGTGAATCTTCAAAAGACAGTCAAGCTTCTACGAACATACAACGACACATAATTTAAGAATAGCAATGTAGAAGATTATATCGAATCGGTCGGGATAACACATCAATATTCTACTGCCAGAACGCCAAAACAGAACATAGTAGTAGAGAGACGTAACAGAACGCTAGTAGAGGCCGCTCGAACTATGCTAAGCCAATCGGATCTACCTCTATTTCTATGGGCAGAAGCTGTATTGATTGTTTACTAGACGCAGAATCGCTCCATAATCCACCGCTAGTTTGCTAAAATGCCATATGCTTTAATAAATAATAGTACACCTATCATTAAACATTTTCATATTTTTGGATGCAGGTGCTTCGTGTTGAATGATAACGAGAACTTGAACAAGTTCAGTCCCAAGGCTGACGAAGGCATTTTCATTGGCTACTCTCAAACATCTGCAGCCTACAGAGTTTATTTGAAGATGTCAAAGACTGTCATATAGAGCGTAAATGTTACATTCGGCGAAGAATTAGCTTCTGAACAAAATAGTTCAGAACCCGTACTTACTGGAGTACTAGTTTCTGGACAAATTAGTCCAGAACCTATGGTTAATGCTACTAATTCTGATAAACCGTCTACTTCTACATCTCATTTATCGGAATTAGATTTATTGTTTGAATTATTTTATGATGAGTTTCTTGGGTCTAAATTGCCTAAATTTGTTATGATTGTGTGAGGATCTTAATTCTCAAGAAGAATAAACACTCAGAAACAATATCAAAGGAGTTTGCGGAATAACACTTTGATATTCAATAATTAATGGAACACAGTAAATCAGAATAAGAACTTGCAAACTTTATTGAATGATTATAAAGTTACAAGATTCAACACACAACCTCAATATTGATGAACAGGCTCACCAATACGAATTCTACTTCTCTAGAATTAGGATTACAAACCTTGAGGTTGATTCTCTCTATAAAAACAAAAATTCAGAATTCTAAAATTAAATTCTAAACTATTCTGACTAATTCTATATATACTGAAGATAAAAGATAATTACAAATAATAAAAGATCTTCAAAATAATCTTCTATCTTTATCTTCAAGCTTTCCTTAATCTTCAAACTTAATCTGCACGAATCTTGATTATCTCATAAGCAGCACTAAGTCTTCAGCAGTATTAATACTTTGAGCAGTATTAACATTCAGCAGTACTAACTACTAGCAGTACTAAAATTGCTTAGCAGTAGTAATCTCCTCTAGCAGTATTAATCTTGATGAGCAGCATTAAGTTGTATCAGCAGCATTAACTTCACTTAGCAGCATTAACCTTAGAAGTATTAACCAAGTTCTTCTTGCAGCATTAACTGTACTTGTGAAATTCTGAATTTCCCAACAATCTCCCCCTAACTTGACTTTTAGGAAGAGAAGTCAAGTTCTTCAATAATTATTTTCAAGATGCTTTCAACACTGCAGCTTAGTTGCCCAAATGCGGATCCAGACCCAGACTTTGATTTATTTTTCTGCTTACCACAATCTTTGCCATTTCTGAATCTTTTGAACATGTAAGCTTGGCATTCAACATTGCTTGCAGTTTACCCTTGTTGTGATCATAGATTTTATCAACCAAGTAGTACTCATGATAAGCTCTGTCTACAGTGATGACATAGACTCCACACCTTTCAAATATCATCCAGTTTTCTATTCTCTGGAATTTATTCTGTAGATGCAAATATCTGATCACATGTTGAACTTTGCTAGGATCAAACATCATGCACAAGTACTCCATGGCTAATCTGATTAAGCTCATTCCTTCTCCTGTCAGCTCCTTTTCATATAGAACCAATCCAACTTTAAACATCTCTTCTAAATCTGATCTTGAACAACTTCTGATGAGTCTACCCCAAGTAGAGTACACTTCATATATATCTCCCACTCTCTTAAGCCTGAAGTATTTCTTTCTTTGATCTTCCAGAATATCCCAAAAGATGACTTATGGTGCTTTCATAGAAAATGGGATCAGCTTGAACTGGTTCATCATCTGTTATAGTCATATAAAGCTCAAGATGCACATTAGATTGCTTATTGGACTGTTCTGGGTTCTGCACAGATTCTGCTGAAGGTGTAACTAAAGGTTCTGCCTCTTTTTCAGCTTCTTCAACCCTTTGTTTCTTGAACAATTTCTTTGAAGCTATGGTCTTCACCCTCTTTGCAGATTTAGCTTCCATACCAACATTCTCTGACTCTTCCTTATTTTCTTTTGTAGGTGTGACTTCCTCAGGGAATGATTACTGAATGTTGAGATCATGTCTCTCCTTCATCCTTCGTTCATCCTCTTCCCTTTGTGAGGAGTCCCCTTGAAGCTTAGCCATTTCTTTCTTATACAGCTCCTCTACTTGACTGTATGCCATATTAGTAAACATCTCTCCTTTGACACCAATTGAACCTTTCAGAAAATTTATCATTTTTCTCCTTTCCTGATTGGCCAAAAAGGTCTTAGAAGGTTGTCTTTTCTGCTTTTTGAGTGGCATTCTTTTGACTTGTACTTTCTTGGCCTGAGCTGCTGTTTTCATGCTCTTCTGATACTCTTCATTTAGTTTTCCGGCCATATTCAGTGCAAGCTCTCTATCCTTCCCAGATTGTAGCAGTTCCTCTTTTTCCATCTTAGCTTGAAGCTCTTTTTCCACTTCTTCATCTAACTCAATCTGACTTTTCTTCTTTAAAGGTTGTTCAGGTTCAACCATCTTTCCTTTTCCTTTTGTATCCTTCAAACCTGCCTCACTTCTTTCTTTTCTCTTCTTTTGAAGGCCTCCTTCATCTATGACCACTCCCTTGGCCTTTTGAGAAGCCTTAGGAGTGTCATTCTTGGCTTTGACCAACGTTTCTGCAATTTCCAATTCTTCTACAGAAAGCCCTGTTACTGCTGCTTCTTTTACCTTAGCAGCATTAACAGTTTCTGCGGCTATTGTTTCTGTTTCTGCTGCTATCGATTCTGTTTCTTTCTCCCCCTCAACATCAAGTTCCCTCTCAGCTGTACTTTTATTTTCTGTTTCACCCTCTTGATTCTCCCCCTTGTTGGAAGCATCTTTATCACCTTTCCTCTTCTTTAACACAAACTGCCTTCTCCTCTTTTTCTGTACCAATTTTGTCACCATTTTCTTTAGTTTGGTGATATGTACTTGTTGAGACAGAATCACCATTTTCATCTCTTCAATGTCTTTCCCCTGCTTGATGACATCCATGTTTATGTTACCCATAGCATCCATCAATTATTGATAGTTATATCTGTCCTCACCTTCTCTAGAAGTGTTACCCTCTTTTGAAGGATCATGGGATCTTTTTGTAGTGGGAGCCTTCTGCCTAACTGAAGCACTCTCCACACCTTTGGGTTCTTGGCACCAGGGACCTTTGAATGATTGCTCATTCAAAGTTGCCATGGGGAAGGTCTTATTTATGTTACCACTGACCTCCTCTGTGCTAGCAGGAGTGGTGGCAGCCTTAGCACCCATATGCTCAAACATCTCCTCAGTAAGCACCTCCTTGGGGTTGGGAGACACCCCTGTGGTTTCCCTGTAGATATTCTCTAATGGATAATTCTCCATTAGAGGGCTTATAGGCTCTGTGGGTGATGGTACAAGAAGGGAAGGAGCCTTCTTTACCTTTTTCCTTATGTAAGTTTGGGTGATTGGAGAATTTGGCTTTTGAAGTAGGGACTGAGGGATTGATATGGAGGGTGAAGGTTGGGATTGGCTAGCAGTGGGATGGTCTAATGAGGGCCTTGACCCTGCTGCCATACCTTCTTCATTGTGGGACACCACCATCATTGTAGAGAACAATGGGGTGTCAACTCCTTCCGAGTCCAATGGAGATCTTTTCATGTTTGAAAAGACCTTACCTTTGGGGATTTTTGGTACATATACCTCATCAAAGTGAGGCATATCCGTCAATTCATGGGTTATAACTTCCTGAACAAACCTGGGGTACATGTAAAAACTCTTTTTGCTTCCCAAGTTTGATACAAGATCACTAAAAATCATTTTAGAAAAATTGTACTTTCTGGCAGTGGCCAAGCACACCAAAGCATAAGCAATGGTGCTACTGAACTCACTCCAACAGTAGTCTTTTTGGAAATACAATGCGTAAGGGTATGTACAAGGAAACGCCATTGGGGTGAAAATTTAGCTTTTGAGAACTTGAAAACACTCAATGGGCCTCCATACCCCATTCTTGTAAGAGTGGAAAACAGTTCATCATTAGAGATAGATGAGATACCAGAGGCATCGTCTAGACGTAGACTGATGCGAATTACCTCTTCAGTAACTGTCAAGGGTTTGCCACACACCCTTGTCTTGATCACTTGCACACCATTCTCAGTAACAATGGTGGCATTAGCCCAAAATTGTTGTTGGTGCTCGATATAGATTGATGGAGACACTGTCAGAGCATAGGCGATATGGCTAGACTTCAGAAAATCCACTATCTGATGAAATCCTGCAGCTTGCTTTGGCTTTTGTATCATCGCGATTTCATTGTGCTCGTCAATAAATGCCATAGACGCCATTGAGCTTGAATATTCTGGACTGAAAATCACTAGGTGCTTTGAAAGAAAACGGTTAGAGAGAAGGTGAACAGTATTCAAAGAGTCGTTATGAGCTTTTGGGCGGGCAAAGAGTGTATTTATACGATACGGGACATAAGCAGTATTAACACCTAGCAGTATTAACTAACTAGCAGTATTAACTGAGAGCAGTATTAACCACTAGCAGTATTAACTAACTAGCAGTATTAACTGAGAGCATTATTAACCACTAGCAGTATTAACTAACTAGCAGTATTAACTGAGAGCAGTATTAACCACTAGCAGTATTAACTGTGCACTGGCAGTATTAAAACTGCACTGGCAGCATTAACTATACTTACACTTTTTGAATCTTGAGGTACTTTGAGCAAGGTAATAAACTTCCTTTTTAACTCACTCTGGTATTCCTTCTCTCCATTTGCCACCATCATTTTACGACATCTCTTATCACTGATCTTACCTCCATTTGGTGTATCACAAAAAGAGCAACATGTCCTCCATCAAATCTTGAAGTTTTGAAGGCAGTCCATGTTACATGTTATGTGCCAAGAGCAACCATTATCAACATGCCAAATGCTCTTCCTCTTGAGCTATTGGTTGCCCTGCACACTTGATAAATCAGTTAGTTTTGGAGGGAACCCAAGCCAAAGTGGTCTTGGGTTGTCCTTTCTCATTTATATAATCTGTCAGTTTGGTCTGGATGAGTTGTTTAGGAATCTCATGGCTGGAATACTTTGTCAAGATTATAGGCTTTGCAGCATTACTACTAGAAGCAGCACTAGCCTTGTTAGCAGTACTATTGGATGCGGCAGCACTATTTCTATTAGCAGTACTATCTGGGATAGCAGTACTAACAGGTTTCTTTACTATTGGAACCCAAACTTGAACAAAGTTGTTTGCTTTCTTTGTCTTTAACTTACTCCTTGGCTTATTTGGAGTATTTTTCTTTGGTTTAGCAAACTCATTCTGAGCATGAGACTTTATAGGTGCTCTGTTCTCAGCCATATGATTTCTAAATTGCTTCCTATAACCAAAAGAGTTTTGTATTTGTCTTTGAAAAGAGACTCTTTGGTTAATAGGATTGAAATAACAGTATTTGGCAAGATGATTCAATTTGCCACATATAAAACAAGGTTTTGGTCTATTGATTTTACTCAGATCAACCCTTTGTTTTTGTGCCCACTGATTATTCCAGTTTCTCTGATTTCTCCTTGGTTTATCATGTTTTTGGGGCTCAGATTTATTGCAGGCACACTGTTTGCAAGGGACAGGATTCACAACTGTGGTCTGCTTATAATGGACCTTCTCAGACTTTCTCTCAGTCTTCTCTATGTCCTTAGATTTGACCCAAATCTTTCCACATCCCTCATTGGTGATAATGTGATTTTCTAGAGGAATCTCACCACTCACAGTGTTCTCCTTACTCTTATCATTAGAGTTCTCTTCTTCAGAGTCTATTTCAACCACCACTTTGTCTAAAGGATCTACCTTAGTGGCTCCCTCAGGCAAGTCCTTCCTATCTTTGGTCTCTAGCAAGTTTGATGTAGGAGGGATGTAGTTGTTGTTATATGGTGGTGGTGTAGTATTGTACCCAATGCCTGGTTTAAGCTTATCATGGATTTGGACCTTTAGAATTGAATCCATGGTTTTAGAAGCATATGAGTACTTCTCAATATGAATCTTAGCTTTCTCATAATCACTTTTTATCTTCTCACACTCCTCTTCTTTCTTTTTAAGTTGAAACTCTAATTGATTTTTCTCCCACTTCCAGTAATTTGTGTCATACATGTGCTGAGTTTCATTGGCTTGAAAACCTCTAATTTGTTCCTCAAACCTCTCAACAATTCTCACATAGTCTTTTATATCTTTCTCTAACCTCTTAAGGTCATCACTCATCTTCTGGTTGTGATCCCTGTACCTTTTAACAATTTCAATACATGATTTAGAGCAAAGATTAGTTGTTACCTCTGTGGGAATTTCTGTGCTTGAAGACTCTGATCCTTTAGCCATGATGATGTTGATTTCTGAGTTATACTAGCTCTGATACCACTTGTGAGGATCTTAATTCTCAAGAAGAATAAACACTCAGAAACAATATCAAAGGAGTTTGCGGAATAACACTTTGATATTCAATAATTAATGGAACACAGTAAATCAGAATAAGAACTTGCAAACTTTATTGAATGATTATAAAGTTACAAGATTCAACACACAACCTCAATATTGATGAACATGCTCACCAATACGAATTCTACTTCTCTAGAATTAGGATTACAAACCTTGAGGTTGATTCTCTCTACAAAAACAAAAATTCAGAATTCTAAAATTAAATTCTAAACTATTCTGACTAATTCTATATATACTGAAGATAAAAGATAATTACAAATAATAAAAGATCTTCAAAATAATCTTCTATCTTTATCTTCAAGATTTCCTTAATCTTCAAACTTAATCTACACGAA
The DNA here is from genome assembly GCA_954870635.1 of Arctium minus. Classification (NCBI taxonomy): domain Eukaryota; kingdom Viridiplantae; phylum Streptophyta; class Magnoliopsida; order Asterales; family Asteraceae; genus Arctium; species Arctium minus. The sequence goes on along the minus strand of OX941093.1, from coordinate 9,006,030 downwards.
TCTTGATTATCTCATAAGCAGCACTAAGTCTTCAGCAGTATTAATACTTTGAGCAGTATTAACATTCAGCAGTACTAACTACTAGCAGTACTAAAATTGCTTAGCAGTAGTAATCTCCTCTAGCAGTATTAATCTTGATGAGCAACATTAAGTTGTATCAGCAGCATTAACTTCACTTAGCAGCATTAACCTCAGAAGTATTAACCAAGTTCTTCTAGCAGCATTAACTGTACTTGTGAAATTCTGAATTTCCCAACAGATTGACAGACCTGAAGAATCAAGCAGTCATCATCCAATCACTTCAGACGTGTCTACTGAATTTGTTCCCCCAATTCAACAATAAACTCCGGTTCAAACATCTACTACTTCAGTTCAAGCTGTACATGACACTATTAAGACAGAAGTTGGTGACTCAGTTCGTTGTACTGTAACGACTACTCAACAGCCAAATAATATTGTACCAACTGAAACTTCTACACCAAATACTTTAACTGAACCTCTCCCTGAACAAGAAGAAACTGAAAGTGGATAGTTAGATGAACATAATTATCAATCTACATCAAATACACTCCCTCATGAACACAAGTGGACCAAAGAGCACCCGATAAGCCAAATCATTGGAGATCCATCCAAAACGGTGCAAACTATGCCTTTTACATTAAATATGTGTATACATGACTCATTCCTAAGCAAGGTAAAGCAAACACGCATATCTGAAGCTCTAGCCAACTCAGATTGGGAAACTGCAATGCAAGATGAGCTAAATCAGTTAGAAGCATTAAAAGTCTGGAGACTTGTGCCTAAGCCTGAAGGTAAAACTATCATAGGCACAAAATGGGTATTCAAAAACAAAAAGGACGAAGATGGTATCGTGATTAGAAATAAAGCATGACTAGTGGCTAAGGGATATAGGCAAGAGGAAGGTATTGACTATGACGAGACTTATGCTCAAGTGGCGCACATTTAGGCTATTCGCATGTTTCTTGCATATACTGCCCACAAGAACTTCACCGTATACCAGATGGACGTGAATACTTCCTTTCTCAACGGAATATTAAAGGAAGAAGTCTACGTTTCTCAGCCTGAAGGCTTTGTCAATCCAGAAAAACCGAATCATGTTTACATTCTGGAAAAAGCTCTTTACGGTCTGAAGCAACCCCCTCGAGCCTGATATGAAGTCTTATCTAAATTCCTAGTCAAGTCTGGCTTCTCAAAAGGTAAAATCGATACTACTTTGTTTATCAAAAAGAAAAAAGTCGATATCATTTTAATTCAGATTTATGTGGATGGCATCATATTTGGCTCAACAAATCCAAAATACTGCAAGAATTTTTCTAACTTCATGGTGTCTAGATTTCAGATGAGTATGATGGGAGAAATGAATTTCTTTCTCGAATTACAAGTCAAACAATTGTACACCTATTGGAACCCCGATGGCACCTGGAACTAAGATTGGCGTTGATCCTTCGGGTAAAGCAGTCGATGTTCGAACCTACAGAGGGATGATTGGTTCTTTAATGTATTTAACATCTAGTAGGCCATATATAATGTTCTCTACATGTCTATGTGGTCGATATCAGACTAATCCTTAAGAATCCCATTTGTCTGCAGTTAAAAGAATTTTTAGATATCTGAATGGCACTGCAGATCTTGGTCTGTGGTATCCTAAGGATACAGGTTTTGAACTGACATCATATTCAGATGCTGACCATGCAGGTTGTATGCTTGGTAGGAAAAGTACGTCGGGACACATACAATTTCTGGGCGATAAACTCGTGAGTTGGACTCAAAGAAACAACTATGTGTATCTACATCAACAACTGAGGCAGAGTATGTCGTTGCGGCGAGCTGCTGTTCTCAAGTGTTGTGGATGAGAACACAACTCCGAGATTATGGCTTCAAATACAACAAGATCCCGATCTACTATGATACGAAGAGCGTGATTGCCATATTTGTGAATCCTGTTCAACATACCAAGACCAAACACATCGATGTTCGATATCATTTTATCAAAGATAATGTCGAAAAAGGTACAATCGAACTTTATTTTGTAAACACTGATTACCAACTTGCAGATTTATTTACCAAGCCTCTCGATGAAAATATATTTGATTTTCTTGTTTCAAAACTTGGTATGCTAAATCTCAAGACTTAATCTGTGATTACCTACTAAAGTTTTGTTATTGTTATTTTTCTTCATTTATTTATTTTTTTAATCTGAAAGACATCTACATTTAAGGTTGTTCATGATATCAGGGGGAGTGTCAGATGATACAAGATAAGTTGATGTACATTAATTTGAGGGGGAGTTAACAAATATTGTATATGTTTATCACTGATAAATTTTCTGAGGCATAATCGCAGGGGGGGTAAAAGACAAGGAGAATGTTATATGATACAATGGGTTCATTGTGTGAGGACTTAACTGAACTTCTATGGATTCACGTCAACCAGTGTTTCCTACCCAAGAAGTTATTCCTTGAGTGATCGAAGAGTGAAGAGTCAATAACTAAGTGTGGGTTGTGTGATGAGGTAAAATGGAAATGAGAGTTTGGTTAGAAACGAGCTCAATGTTTAAAAGAAAGAGGGTGTGAGAACAGAGTAAAAGAATATCAAACTCCGCACCAACTTTTTCTGAGTCGGGTAGCCACATTGCTGGTGTTTCACAATTTTTTGGTGAACATCATTGAAACAGGCACCTAGCCCATGCCAACTATTGATAAAAACCCCACCAACTACTTATTTTCTTCTAAAAAAGAAGATGTTTCATATTTCAAAGGGACGCAACACATAATCTATCTGGTTTTCATTTGGAAAATCTGGATATTGAAAAAGAAGGAAGTCTGCCCCACCTTCGCACTTCGATCATGCACAACTGAGTCTGTGTTTAACTGTTGTTGTCTGAATGGTTTACACAATTTTGAGCCTATTCAAAAGCAATCATCTGTGCTTAATTCTTTCAAACACATGCACGTACAAACAGAGAATTCGTTTTTCTGAGTTCGACTGTGTTTTTCATGTTCTTGAAAATTTGGTGCAAATTAACTAGTTTTGATCTGATTTGATTGCAAAGGATTGATTGTTTATATTCAGAAACATCATACGGTCATCAATTTTATCTTAATTCGATCAATTTCAACTGTTGTATTTTTTGGATCAAGAATCTGTAAAATTTGGGAAACATGAAACTAATATTACCGGATTTTGCGTCATTATCGGGTTTAAGAAATCAACTGCGTGTTATCTGGTATTAAATCAGGAATTCGGGGATTTTCTAGCGTTTGATCCGGATTTGTTTGTACCGGATTTTAGTTTATATTGTGTGTGATTTGGATTTGGTTATACCAGATTTGAGACCTTGTAATCCGGGAATCCTAGGAGTGTATACCGGATTTTTGGTAAAGTGCAAACCAGATTTTGCATATCATCTTTACCGGTTTTGAATTTCTTTATCGGATATCTAGCTGACCTTGGACCGGGAAAATATTTCTTCTCCAAGAAAATATTTCTCCCCCTTGTCCATTACATTTGATCTGACTACCATTGTTTACAAACAACACCTAACTCTCTTTATTTTCCATTTTCGACTTCAAGTTGTCAGCCAGAGCAAACTCTTTGATTTGCATGTGCTTCTTAGTTTAATGAATCATTTATTTAATCAACACTTTTCTTGGAGAGAAGACATAGAAGTTAGTCTCCAGAAAAGCTTCAAACGGGTTTTGCGAACCACCTTTACCGGGAATCCCTTTACCGGTAAACTTTATTGCTCAAATCCGGGAATCATACCGGAAATGTGTTAATCCGGACCGGGAAACAAGAGTGTTAATCAAGAATTGTTCTTGAGTGTTGTCCGAGAAATAAGTTTTTGAGATGTCGATAGGTTTTTGAAAACTTTCGGTTGCTTTGGTTTTAATCATTAAGTAATTATTTGAGTTGTAAAGTGATTAGGAGTGTTTACAATGCTTAAACGATCAATTTTTATCGAAATTTTTTCTCCCATGTTAAGTTTTTGAATTGTTGATCGTTTTCCGAAAAAAATTGGTTGTTTCGTTTTTTATCGTAGGTTGATCATTTGGGCCATAAACTGTTAAGGCATGTTCACGAAGCTTAAATGATCGATTTTGGTTGAAAATTTTTAACTCATGTCGAATTTTTAAGTTTTTGATTGTTTTTCGAAAAGTTTTTAGTTGCTTAGTTTGTGATCATGGGTTGATCGTTCGAATTTAAATCTGTAAGGGAGTGATCAAGGAACTTTGATGATCATTTTGTATTGAATAATGGCAACCCATTCGATGTTTTCCAGGTTTGTCACTTTGGAGAAGATGATGAATAGTAACTAACGGAGTTCGTTAGTTGGCCGTAAAATGCTTTAAATTTTAGTCCTTTTCCAATAAGTCTCCGTTAGTCCAGTTAGTTTGTTAGCTTTTTTAACTTTCTGTTCTGTTTTTGTTAGTTTGATTTCATTTTAGTCCATTTTTCAGTTAGTGTCCAGTTAAGTTCGTTAGAAGTTTCAAATTTTACACTTTTAGTCCCTCTAGTTTGTTGTTTCAATATATGTAATTTTTGGTCCTTTTACTTTTAAGCTTCATTTTCTGTCACTTCTAGTCCTTGTAGTTTTGAGTTTCAGTTTGTGTCACTTTTAGTCGTCGTAATTCAATGGTTTCAACGTTTGTCATTTTTGACCCCTGAACTTTAAAGTTTCAATCTTTTGTCAATTGTGACCCTTAAACTTTCAAGTTTCACTCGTTGTTACTTTTGGTCCTAGCAATTTGAAATTTTCATATATTGACAAGTTTAGTCCCTAGACTTCAAGTTTTACAGGTTGTACATTTTTCAGTCCTTGCACTATTATTTCTGTGAGTTTGATTGATTATTTTAACACAATTCAACTTCTAATCGAAGTTTCTGTTAACGAACATTCTTGATTCAGGTAACAATATCTCATTTGATTTATCTTGATACTTCAACACCAGATTTGTGGAAAATCATTAGGATTCGGAGGCTGATAAAGATGTTCTTTTTAATTATATGGAAAACTCAAAGGGTTATGTGGCGAATCTAAAATATAAAATTTGTACTTTGGCTAAAACTAATCTCGATCTTGTGAAATGGGTTTCAAATCTGAAGACAAAGGTTGATTTAAAGCCGATTGCAGTAGAGGAAAAAGTTTTTCGAAATGAAAACTTTGAGTTGAAAAGGAGAATATTAGACTTAGAAAGGATAATGCCAAAGAGAAAGAACAGTTTGAAACAGAGAGAAATAAATTTGTCAGTGAAAGAAGTGTGTTCAAACAGAAATTCTCCGAATTTTCAAAGAAAGCACTCGAGGAAAAGAAATTTTTGGAGCTCAACTATTTAAAACATTCAAAACAAATATATGATTTTGAAAAAATTATGGTGATTGAGTGCGATAATTTTGAGAAAGAAAGAAAATATTTTGAGAGTTAAAAGAAAATGCTTGTAAAGAAGAATGTTGTTGTTTTTAAAGAGATGTCTGATAAGTGCAACAGTATAGAAAATGATTTTAAAAGTGAAAGAAAGATTTTCGAAACTGAAATTCATAAGCTTTCAAATAAATTATCTGGATTAGCAACAAAGATTTTGAAAGAGCAGAAGCTAAAATCTGATTTACAAAAACAATTTGATTTAATTATCGAAGAAATAAATGTTTTATCCGTAAAAGTCAAGAAACATGAAGAAATAATTTTTAAAGTTTATTCAACTGAACAAACCAGTCCCGATATGGTTGTTCGGTCTCTTTATTTTTCAAGTTCAACTTCTACAACTAATTATTCGAAGAAGTTTGTCAAATCAAATGAGTTTTCAAAAGATCAAATTCGCCCTTCCAATATTTTCTATAATTCTGTTGTTGATAATAAAGATATTCAGGTGTTTCGAAAATTTAAATGGTTTGGAGAAAGAAATCAACTACAGAATACAGTAGTGGAAACACGTCTTACAAATCTCCTATAGTTGATACAAAGTCATTTATTTACAAGACTGATTCACCTACTTATGTCTATTCTACAGTGAAATTGATCAGTCTAAATCGAGCAAAGATCGGTTGCACTTATTGTGGAAATAGTGACTTTGTGGATTCAAGGTATGCCAATAGCTAGTATGGTACTTACAGTATCCCCAATCCTCGGGTTCATAGCTTCAAATCTAAAGCATCTAACCATCAAGAATCCATCATAGCATGGATACCAAAACCTGTCTAATCTATTTTGGTAAGTTAAAGGAGTGTTAGGACTCATAAAGTTTGTATGGTCAATCCAGAATCGAAAGGACCTACCCAAGAAACACATCCAATTCATAGATATCAGTGAGGAGTATAGATTGATAGATGAGTTCAGAGTGAAAAGAATATGGTGAGGATGTGACAGTACTTAAAAGAATTATTGGTCCTTACCAAACCGACTCAGTTATCCGGGTTACCACACAATCTATTAATTCTCATTCTTTGGAGATGGATATTGAAGCATACATGGACCCAGTGTCAATAACTTGTGTCACCCCACCTAGCCACTCATGTATCTCACAAAAGATACTTGTTTCATATATGTACAGAGATTTAGCACGTAATCTATCTATTCCTCACTTGGAGGTCTTAGATATTGAAAAAGGTAGACATCAGCTCCGGTCTCCGAACTTCATATTCATTTCACTGTGTCTATTGATTTCTAACCTGCATCCCATGTTAAATCAATCTTTGAACCTTATATTCATGATTACATTTCTTTCACATAAGCACGAACCTTTGTGATTCCAATTGCATATCTTTGTGATATTGCCGGAGTAGTTTGAGAAGTAATTTTTAATATTTTACTTCAGTGATAACTAGAAGTCCTATCAGAACCCCGATGCCAACTCTGAAAATAGGCCACATAATTTTTTAATTGTTGTAATAACAGTTACTATTGTGTTTCTATGTTAGTTGATTACCCTTCTTGGTTACTTAAACGTTTCATCTGATATTTTGCTACTCATCCGGTTAGTCTTTGAACATACATGATGCTCAGGATTCCCCTAATCATCATAAGGGCGAGACATGACAAAGTCACAAGATTCAAAGACACAAATTATCATGTTGAGGGGGAGTTAGAAAAAGTTGAGGGGGAGTAACAGAGGTTGAAAAGCCATTAGATTCAAAGATTACAGTTATTCAAAGATTGCAGTTGATTTTATTGTTTCTTCTTATCCTTTATCATATGGTGTTCGTTCATTGTTTCTTTCTTATCCCTTATCATATGGTGTTCGCTATAAGTTATGTCCTTCTACGAGCTGATTGAAACAAGTTCTTAAGTTGAAAGCATATCCAACTCATGGATCAAAGATGGATTCTTTGTTTTTAAACTGAAGATGCACTATGGAATTTCATGTAATTCACACAATATCTTTCTTGTGTGCCGATTCGATGTGTTGAGTTTCTGCAGTTGAAAGATGTTCAATAGTGCATTCAGTCGAATCTATTGTATATTGAATATGGTTACAAAGTTGAAACTATAAAGACCAAGAGCTTTATTCAAGGGGAAGCTTGGAAATACATGAATACAAGCAACACCAAAGTTTTTCAAAGATTTAAGAGGAAGAGAAGATTAAGACCTGAAGATTTCAAGATGAGAAGTTCTTTATATAACTTTAGGGGGAGATTGTTAGGACTAAAAGTCCTAGTGCATTGAATTTTATATAAAGTATTTATATAGTTTTATTTATTATTAAAAGCGTTGTAAATGCCTTATTTTTTATAGGGCTTGTTTGATTGTAATGGTCCTTGGGTTTTAGGGTTTAGGCTCTTGGTATAAATAGCTTGTTAATCTTAGGTTTTGAGAGGTGAATGGTCATTATTAGTGATACTGCGCCTAAAGTAAAATCCTCTGTAATCGCTTAAAACCTTTATTGATCAATCCAACCATATGACCAGGTTTTGTGGTTCAATCCTTGTTCTTTATTGTTATTCTATTTTTTATTGTACTGTATTGGGATCCACACACCGACGTGGTATCGTGTACGTTTCTCCAGAACTCCGTACATGCAAGTGTGTTATTTGACTCGAGTTCCATTTTCTATTTTATATCCAATATGTTTTTGTCAAAAACTTGCCATGCCCACTAGTAGTTTAGAAGATGACTTAGTGGTAGAAATAGTGAACGATGGCCAAGTGGTGATTCGTGATGCCTTAGTTTAGAAGATGTCGTAGTGGAAGAAGTTTTCAATCAAATTGATGCCTATGTTGATCGGCGGGTTCGACGTAGTGGTCGAAATGGGTTGGCTAGCGGAGAATCAAGCTGAGATCGTGTGCCCCAAGAAACTGATTCGAATACCCATTTTGGATAGTGAGATGGTGGTGGTGTACGGTGAAAGAAGGAAAGGTGATGTAGTGATTATCACCATGGCTAAGGCACAAAAATGCTTAGTGAAGGGATCTTCATCCTTTCTGGCATACGTGATAGATGCCAAACTGGCATACGAGTTTCCCGATGTTTTCCTGGATGACTTGCCCGATTTGCCACCCGATCGTCAAGTAGAGTTCTGGATTAACCTTGTTCCCGGGGCAATTACAATTGTTTGAGCCCCTTAATTACCGGTTAACTCCACCCGTGATGCAAGAAATGATGGCTCAACTCCAAGACCTCCTAGAGCAGGGTTTTGTGAGACTGAGATCGTCACTTTGGGGAGCATCGGTCTTGCTCGTTAAGAAAAAGGACGGCACACTATGGATATGCATTGACTATAAAGAGTTGAACAAGGCGACGATGAAAAACAAGTATCCACTTCTGAGAATCGACGACTTGTTAGACCAACTTCAAGGAGCGGGTTATTTCTCGAAGATCGACTAACGCTCGAGATATCACCAAGTGAGGGTGACAGAGGACGACATCCTGAAGACGAATTTTAGGATGCGTTACGACCATTATGAGTTCCTAATAGTGCCATTTCGCCTTACCAAAGCGCCGATGGTGTTTCTTATTTGATGAACAGAGTGTGCTGACCATTCCTCGATAAGTCGGTAATTGTGTTCATCGATGACATACTCGTGTATTCCAAGAGCGATATGGAACACAAGCAACACCTTCAGGAAGTCCTAGAAGTATTAAGGAAGGAGAGATTGTATGCCAAATTCTCCAAGTGTGACTTTTGGTAAGAGGAGGTTCAATTCTTGGGCCACGTTGTCAATCGAGATGGAGTGAAAGTGGACCCCTCAAAAATAGAAGTAATGATGAATTGGGAACCTCCTAAGAGTCCGTCTGAGATACGAAGATTCTTGGGTTTAGCGGGCTATTGCCGGAGATTTATTCAAGACTTCTCTAAGATAGCCTCTTCATTGACCGTTCTAACTCAGAAGAACGTTAAGTTTGTTTAGCCGAGGCACAAGAGTACGCATTACGGACCTTACAAAAGAAGTTATGTGAAGCTCCCATTCTATCTCTACTAGAAGGTCGGAAGACTTCGTGGTTTATAGCGATGCTTCAAAGATGGGTTTGGGTTGCGTGTTGATGCAAAAAGGGAAGGTCATCGCCTATGCATCGAGGCAACTCAAGGTTCATGAGAATAATTACCCTACCCACGATTTGGAATTTGCGGCGATAGTGTTCTGTTAATTCCCAAATTAACAAGTTCTCATTACAAAATAAACACAATAACAAGATGAACACAATTTCTTAATCACATGTCATTGATTAAAACTCCACAGATTACAATCACTCTCTCTCTACTTTCTCTCACTAGAATATTAAATCTGAACTCTTCTGTAACACCCCCATTCGAAAGGAAGGGAGGTTACGTCAAACACACTAAACGATTATATAAATAACTCCAAAATAAAGAGTCTCCAATATCGAAATAATATCATCCAAACCATAATTCTAAAGCTTCCAATACTCAACAAAACCAAACATAAACCTTTACAATAAAGCTAGTCTAAAAACAAACGAAACAACTAAATAATGTCTAAAATGGCAATAAATGTCTCGAAACCTTTTTACGATCAAGAGCCTTATTTACTTCTCTCACGATCCCTTAGCAACCCCCTAATCACCTGCCGTGAGAAAGAAAAAGAAACACGGCTGAGCCAAATGCCCAGTGAACGGATATATAATAACAACGAACAAAAAAAAATAATATCACAATGTAAGAACAGATCTCAAGATATTAGGCATAATGGATTCAAAATTTTAGCGAAGACGACAATTAACAACTTCAATGGATAACATGCGATGGAACAAAATCTTAAAGAACCCACAATATCATAATAAAACAGATAACATATGATAGGTTGAATCGAGCTAAAAAACAAAACGCATACACTTGCATATCTACCGACGTGACAAGTGTCAGACATATGGCCACACAGGCCCGTACGCTGGGCTACAGATCCACAGATACGGTGTTGGGCACTACACTGAAACTCACCCTACAACAAATAACATATGCTAGGGCCGACCCATACGCCTCCTAAATCAAATCTCCGTCACACCAAAATAGCTCTCACAAGAACACAAAAGAGGAGACGTCGTGGTCTGATCACACCGCCACGGTTAGTGTTGTTGGTCCCGAAGGTGCTTAACAAGTTTGTAGAAGGGGGGGGGTTGAATACAAACACAGAAATTAAAGTTTAATAAATTGTTTATTGATAAATCAAAATACAATTTACAAGTTTGTTGCGGAATAAGATTAAGACAGACTCAATCTAAACAAACTCAAGAAACACTAAGATGGTTGCACAAGAAATTCAGAGAATGGGGGTTTTTAGAGAGAGAGAAAACAAGGGTTTCTATCTTTGGAGTTCAAGGATTGAGCACACCTTCAGATGAAGGAGTGAGCTTCCTATTTATACCCTATGCATTAAATGCATGGCAGGGTACTTTACACGTGGCATTCATAGATTGGCTTTGGTAGTCTCACTTTTGGAGACATGCTTTTGGCCACTTTATGAACAGTGTAGTTGACAGAGTTGGTGTACGATTTGTGGCAGAGACTTGTCCGTTCTGACACATCGTACTGGTTGTGCAAGGTAAGACAAAAGAAAACTTGAGGCATAAGCTTTGTGATCGTTGATCGCTGAGTATCTCTTCTTCCAGAGATAAAGAAGTTCAGCTATCGCTGAAGCTTTTCCTCAGGCTTCTTCGCGTAAGTAGATTTGTCTGGTCTTCGCTGATATCCGCATCAGGTCACTAGTAGACTTATCTATTGTTCAGTGGCTTCGTCTTCGATTCAGCTATGAACTATGTTGACGCGAGACTTGTCTTCAGGGATTACGTTAACTGTGTTACATAGGAAACTATCAGTGATAACTGAACAGACTCAGTTTGATCGCTGAAAGTGAAACACTAATACATATTAACTGTTTACAGAAAGGTCATCAGCGATAACTGAACAGACTCAGTCTGATCGCTGATGATGAAACACTAATACATATAATAACGTAATTTTCACTAAGTATAAAAGAGGGTCGTTATCAAATCACTGAGAGAGTTTGGATCAACAATCTCCCCCTATTTGATAATGACAAAGTAACAAAAGAAAATTACTTTATGATTCAAAATATAGGAATAAAAAGGACTCATAGAATGCATGTCCCAATTACTATTTTGAGGGATCTTTTACAGTACTGATAGGGTTAAGTACATCACTGCAATTTTCATTTAATTCAGGGATAGAATTACAAGATATGAAAATCATAAGTACAAGTGACTAACTAACTACTGTAAGTATAACTAACAGATTACAGATAAGAAAACTAATCTATCAGCTATAAGAAGATTTGGGAGGATTGATCATATACTCAGGTATTTCTTCTCCTTTCTGTCTTCGTTCCAAAGATTCTTGACTGATAATTTCTTTAATTTTTTCAGCAGCAGGGAAGAAGTCACACCATAAGCATAAGAGATCCTTGAGATGATTCAGAGGACAGATAGGAATCTCAGAGATTCTTTGAAATCTGAGTTCCTCATCATCATCTCTGAAGAATATTCCATAAGGCTTGTCGATTACTTGACCAGCTTGGAAGGGACCACCAGGAGGCAGAGATAAGTCCAGAACTGAAAGATCAGGAGGAGGACCAAACAGTGCATCTCTTGAAAATTTGATAGAAGTTTCATTCCTGATGATGGCGACATCTTCAGAGGAGGAGGACCCAATTTTTCTCTTGAGTTTCAAAGATTTGGGAGGAAGAGGAGATGGCAGCTTTAGTACAGAAACGACTCTATTTATGAGGGCTTCAAGGAGTCCTTCAACGTAGCCTCTGTATGTAGATTTGGATTTCTTCAGCGCATCCCAGAACTCTAACCATTCCGTAAATCCGAAGCTTTCAAGTTTTGATACGTACATTGCTTTTTGGGTTCCATCCTCTCTGGTAATCTCCATGGTCACTGAGAGTTGATCTTTCTTCTTGCGACCAGAGATAGTCACGGCTGATATTGGAAGAAGATCAGATTGATAATCCATCTTTTGTTTGCACCATTCGATAGACTTATCGTTGATCTCTTGTTCTTTGAAGCGTTCCTCTTCAATTTCTTTCAGTAGTGCTGCTTGAACTTCCACAGGTTTGCTTTTTAGCTTTTTGTCCCTAACTTGAGAGGATTGAATCTTTAAAGCGAGTTGGGCATCTCGTTTGCATTCAGCGATCAGCTTCTCAGCTTTGGCAGATTCTTCTCTTTCAGCTTCAGTAAGGAAGTCGAGCTCTGTGGATATTTGAAGAGGGGTTTTCAGCCGTTGACTTTCTAGTTGAGCGATCATTTCAACTCTTTTCTTCACCACTTCCTCTGACCAATGAGATGGTCGAGAGGGCCTTCCTGGATGGACCAGGGAATCTTCTTCTTCTTCATCAATCTCAGCGATAGAGATTGGGATTATTTCTTCAGCGATAGCCGCTGGTATTATTTGTAGTTCAGAACCCTTAAGCAGGGGTGAGAACTGTCTGGTTAGAAAAAGAAGGAAAGAAGGGATAAGTGTATTTTTAGAACGAGAGAGATAAAGGCTAGAAAGACATAGGGGTTTGGAAAGAGTAGAAAAGTGGTACAATTGAAAGACATACCTGAGAAGGATGCTCCCCCTCAGATTGTGATCCAGTCCTCAAGCATTCTTCAGCGATTGGTTGCTTGTCTTTGCTTTGCGAAGGAACACTTGAAGATGTATCACCTCTCACCCCTGTTTTGACAACCTCTTGCGAAGTTGTCCCTGATACGACGTTCGGCTTAGAGAACCACATAGATTGGTCTTCATCGTCGTCGTCGTCATCGGAGGGCTGATCCTTTTCTTGATCAACAAGATCTAGATCATCTTCCTCTTCATCGTCTTCTTCCTCATCCTCTTCAAAGAGAATGGAGTGAATCGATGAGGATTCTTTTGCCTTCTCCCCCTCAGATTGAGAGGGAGGTTCCTTAGCTTCCCTAGCAGCAATAGAGGTTTCTTCAGTTTTCTCCCCCACTTTGTCATTATCAGCGGTAGGGGATTGTTCAGCTGCTGGAGTAGCTGTTGAAGCTTTTAGCACTTGAACGTCAGCCTCCAGACGCTTAACTCGGTCTTCAACCGCAGGTATGTCGCATGTGGCATCATGAATGAATTCCACAGCGATGTTGAGGTTGGTACGATCATCTTCAGTGAAGGAGGGAGGCAGCGCTGGAGCTGGTTCATTCACTTTCTGTAGAACTTGCTGAAGAAGGGACGTGCAGAGGTCAACCTTGGAAGAGAGACCCTGAACTTCAGCTGTAAGAGACTCAAATCGTCCTTGAAAGAGTCGAGAGGACTCTCTGAGTTGGACGACTTGTTCTTCAAGAGCTGAAAGTTGAGAGTTCTCAGCTTTAGATGAGCAAGTGGCGGTCAACTTCTTCAGCTCCTCACCAGCCTGATTGACGGCGTTGGTGGTTTCATTGATGGTGTTGGTGAGAGCATCCACCTTTTCTCCTAGACTGTTGACATGCGTGTCAACAGTCGCCAAGCTAGGACCTGAAAATAATGTTAGTTCAGATATGGGCTTATTTGGAGAGGGGGGGAGAGAAGTGTTTAGGAGTATAGGTGTACCTGACGTATCAAACATTTTGTAGAACTGCATAGATTCCTCAAAAGTTTGATGCTCAGGTCCTATAGGGAAAGAAGAGGTGGCAGGTTCAGAGACCAAATGAGGAGAGAAGGGAAGAGTTTTGGGGATAGAAGTAGGGATGGGGTTAATCTCAGGGAATGAGATAGTAGGTGGGGTTACTGATGATGTGACAGCGAGTGCGATCGCTGACACGGCAGTATGAGTGACTGCTGAAGTTGTGGAGGAAAGACCCACAAAAGCATCTAAGGTAGCTTGTTGAGAAGCTCCCTCAGGTATAGTACTAGAAGGTGTACTTCCCTTAGTCTTTTTGGCCTTTTTGGAAGGACCAATTGGACTAGCTGATGGTCTTTTAGAAGTAGTGGTAGCGACAGGGATAGCAGATGAAGGAACCGTCTGCGTGGTCGCTGAAGATGAAGAAGAATGGAGAGAGAGACGAGAGCGAAGGAGAGAGATACTTACCTCGTCGGCGAGTGGCTTGACCTCCAGCGATCGTTGACCAACCCTGGCAAAGGTGCCATCATCTTTGGTGGGATAGGTGTTGGGATAGAGGAACTTGATGTACGTACATATGAAACGTACGTACGAGATCTTGGGATCTCGTTCAGGCTTCTCTAATCTCGACCTCAGATCTTCAAAGATGGCTGTGGCGTAGTCAAAGTTTTGACCAGCGATAACGGAGTATGCCATCTGCAGTTGTGTTTTGCTGGCTTGATCCAGCGAACCACTCTTCCCACTCATGCACTGAATTATGTGCGAGAAGATAAAGTTCAGTTGTGATGGCATCTGAGCTTTAAGAATCTTGGTGAGCTTCTTGTTAGGAATAGACGATCTTGGTTTGTTTTCCCAACAATAGCCCATTGCGTCCAGGAAGAATATCAGCTCATCATCAGTGGGGAGTGCGTCGAATCCACTCTTTGGTTTGTCAGGGAATCGTAAAGATTTCCTGAGGCTAAGAGCGGTCATGCTCCCTGGCCCTAATTCCGTGCTGAACGAGATAGCAGGGACTCGTTCGCCTTTCCTGTTTGTAAGTTCAGTTGCATCAGCAGTGAACCAGAACTGCTGAAGTAGAGTCTTGGAGGGCTTAGGATCCACAGTGATCGCGTAAGCTATGCATGACTGCTTGAGGAATTCAGCAGCTTCCACCAGATGTGGGTATTTGTCAGCTTTGAAGTCGAGTCTGGCCAAATGATTACATTTAGTAATCTCAACTTCAGTGAGAGCGAATCGTACATGCTTGGAAGCAACGATTGAAGACTGTGTCATTTCTGTTATGGAAAGAGGCATAATAGAAGAAATGATTTAGATTAAAAATAATATGATTACCAGTTTCCATAGAAGAAGGGAAACTGGAAAATTATCAAGTTATTTTTAAGAGAAAAAAAAATAGTGTTCTGGGTAGAAAGAATGAAGAACACTTTAAAACCAAAGGTTTTTTTTTTTTTATTTAAAAACATAAAATCAGAAGGAATGATCTTTAGTTTTTACAAAAAAAACGTTTTATAAAATCCATAGAAAGCGAGTAGGATTTTAAAAAGAATAAAAAGCATATGAACAAAGCATATAAACATGAAATAAACCTGTGTATCTTGAAGAGAAAGAGTTGCAGATTCAATATTCTGGGTTTACTTGCTTGAGTGTTCTTGAGAGAATGTTTCTTGCTTTGAAAGTTTTGAAAGCGTAAACCGTATAAAGGAGAGAAGAATTCCTTTTATACGAAGAGAGAGAAGAGAGATAAGAGAGAGAATGAAGCGGGAAAAGAAATCATCATGATATTGACACGTTCCACGAAGTTGATTGGATAGGAGGGCAACGGACGAACGTGTCAGAAAAGGCATGTCGTGGATTGTCGGTTCAAATGACGTCATAGAGGAGAGAGACTGTTCATTTGTCCATTCAAATGATCACTGAAGAAAAGTCAGTGATAGATTTTCCTTTTTAAAAGTATCCCTGATTGTAAAGATAGGGATAGATTTTCCTTTTAAAAGATCACTGATTGGAAATATCAGTGATTAATGTATTTTTCAAAAAAAAGCTTTTAATCATTTGAAGAAAATTCAGTGATTAAAGTTTATATTTTGAAGAAAAACATCTTTGAGGGAGAGAGAACATACCTGAGAGTCAGAATGTTTATCAGAGAGAATGATGAGGGGAACTTTTGATTACTGACACAATACATGAACGCTGAAGAATTATTCTTCGAGGTTCAGCATTCCAAGCTCACTGATGAGAAAGTTGAACCTTGTCTCATCAAGAGGTTTGGTGAAAATATCAGCAAGCTGAAAGTCAGTAGGGATAAAGTGAAGTTCAATATCACCATTCATCACATGATCTCTGATAAAATGATATCTGATCTCTATGTGTTTTGTCTTTGAATGTAGCACTGGATTATTTGCTATAGCGATAGCACTAGTGCTGTCGCAATAGATAGGAATCTTTGACAGCTGAAAGTCATAATCTAATAGTTGATTTCTCATCCATAGGATTTGTGAACAACAGCTTCCAGCGGCTACGTATTCAGCTTCAGCTGTGGAAGTGGACACAGAATTTTGCTTCTTGCTTGTCCAGCTTACTAGCTTTCCTCCCAAGAGTTGACATCCACCAGTGGTACTTTTTCTGTCAAGTTTACAGCCTGCAAAATCACTATCAGAATAACCAGTTAGATCGAACCCTGAGTCTTTGGGATACCAAAGACCGAGGTTAGGAGTTCCTTTCAGATATCTGAAAATTCGCTTTACAGCGATCAGATGGGATTCCTTGGGTTCAGATTGATAGCGTGCACATAAACAAGTAGAGTACATGATGTCAGGTCGGCTTGCTGTAAGATACAACAATGAGCCTATCATTCCTCTATAGGCAGTGACATTAACAGGTTTTCCAGATGGATCCTTGTTAAGTGTCAGTGGTGGTGCCATAGGAGTTTTCATCGCTGAAGTTTGTGTTAAATCAAACTTCTTCAGCATGTCTTTAACATACTTACCTTGGCAGATAAAAGTACCTTTGTCAGATTGTTTAATCTGAAGACCAAGAAAGTATGTCAGCTCACCCATCATACTCATTTTATATTCTTTCTTCATTCTTTCAGCGAAGCGAGTACATAGAGATGGGTTAGTAGAACCAAATATTATGTCATCGACATATATTTGTACAAGAATTATATGACCTTTTATCTTCCTGAAAAATAACGTATTATCAATCTTGCCACGTTCAAAATTTTCAGAGATAAGAAAAGATGAGAGAGTGTCATACCAAGCACGAGGGGCTTGTTTTAAACCATAGAGAGCCTTATCCAATTTATAAACATAATTTGGATGCTTAGGGTCATAGAACCCTGGTGGTTGTTCTACATAAACTTCTTCATTCAGTTTTCCATTCAGAAAAGCTGATTTTACGTCCATTTGATAAACGATGAAGTCTTTATAGACTGCATAAGCTAAGAATAGTCGAATTGCTTCGAGCCTGGCCACAGGGGCAAAGGTTTCATCATAGTCTATGCCTTCCTCTTGTCTGTATCCCTGAGCAACAAGTCGAGCCTTGTTGCGGGTTACAATTCCATGTTCATCTAACTTGTTTCTAAACACCCATTTGGTGCCTATTACAGTTTTATCAGATGGTCTAGGAACGAGATTCCAAACTTTGTTTCGAGAGAATTCAGTCAGCTCTTCTTGCATAGCGCTGACCCAGTTTGGATCTCTGAGGGCATCATCAGTCTTCTTTGGTTCAATTAAGGAGAGAAAGTTTACAAAGAGACAGATATTACCTGAGCTTCGTCGTGTCTGAATACCTGCATCTGGATTACCAAGAATTTGATCTATGGGGTGATCTCTGGTCCATCGCTGAGCAGGAGCAAGATTGCTTATTTCAGCGATAGGATCAACAATAGGAGCAGTCGCTGATGAAGATGCTTGAGGTTCATCAGCTAGTAATTGTTGAACATTAGATACACCAATGCTTTCAGAAGGGTTTTCAGACGTAGATGGATTTGATGGTAGAAGTGTGTTTAGAGGTTCAGCTGAAATCCATGAGTTGGATTCAGCGGTGGGAGGTATGATACTTGGTTCTTCATCAGCAGCTGGAGTTTCAGTGTGCTGTTGGTTTGAGAAGAAAGGTTCAGTTCCTTTATAGTGAGAGATCATCCAAGTATTCAGTTCTTCATTGTCAGCGATTGGTTTAGAGTTCGCTGAGCGCGTTTCATCAAACGTGACATGAATGGTTTCTTCTACGGTTTGTCTTCTTTTGTTGAAAACTCTGTAGGCTTTTGAGATGGAGGAATATCCTAAAAATATTCCATCATCGGCTTTTGGGTCGAACTTTCCAAGTTGATCTTTGTTGTTTAAGATAAAGCACTGACAACCAAAGATATGAAGAAAACTGATAGAAGGCTTCCTTCCAAGAAAGAGTTCATAAGCTGTCTTCCCAAATCGCTTTATTATCAGCGATCTGTTTTGAGTAAAACATGCAGTGTTTACAGCTTCTGCCCAAAATTGAGTAGGGAGGTGAGAATCGCTGAGCATTGATCTAGCAACTTCTATGATCGTTCTGTTTCTTCTTTCAGCGACTCCATTTTGCTGAGGTGTTCTTACTGAAGAGAAGTTGTGAGAGATTCCCTTGTTCTCAAAGAAATTGTTCAGGGAACTATTTTTGAATTCAGTTCCATGATCACTCCTTATTGATCGAACAGTAAGATTATTCAGCACTTCCATCTTTTTGACAAAAGATATTAGTTCTTCTGGAGTATCATTCTTGCAGCGAAGAAAAATAACCCAGGTGTAGCGAGAATATTCATCTACAATGACAAGCGTATATTTCTTTCCAGCTATTGATTGGATATTGACAGGGCCAAATAGATCCATATGCAAGAGCTGAAGAGGACTTGTTACTGAGGAAACTTGTTTCGACTTGAAACTAGCTCTTGTTTGTTTTCCTTTTTCACATGCTGAGCAGAGAGATTCTTTAGCATATGAGTGCTGAGGAAGACCAGAAACCAGTTCCTTAGATGAGAGAGAATTCAGGGTTTTGAAGTTTAGATGAGAGAGCCTTTTATGCGATAGCCAGTTGACATCAGAAGAGGCCTTAGAGAGAAAACATAAGTTATCAGTGATAGTAGAGTCCATATCTATTACATAGACATTTTCTCTTCTATAACCACTGAGAGCAAGTTTTCCTTTTTCATCTACCACTGAACATGCTTTCTTAGAAAAGCGAACTTCGTAGTCTTTGTCACATAGCTGACTGATGCTTAGAAGATTGTGCTTCAGTCCATCTACATAAGCGACTCTTCGAAAGGTAGTTGTCCCATTGCTGAGGACACCAAACCCTCGGGTAAATCCTTTTCCATTTCCACCAAAGGTCACAGAGGGACCTTTCTCTTCCTTGTATTCAGTGAGCAGGTCTCTTTGTCCAGTCATATGACGAGAACATCCGCTATCGAGATACCAGATGCCCTTTGATCCCTGCATACATAAGGAAGATTAAGCTTTGTTTGGTACCCACTTTTCAATGGGTCCTTCAGAGTTAGTGGATAAGGAAGATTCAGCTTCAGTGGTAATCTTCACTTTGGTTAATTTCTTAACCTTAGTGGTATTTTTCTTCACTTTGGCTGTTTTATCAGCTTCGGTGGTATTTGGACACTTGCTCGCAATATGGTCAGTGAATCCACAGTGATAACATTTTCTATATCTGATGGTGGATTTATAACCAGAAGGTTTTGAAAACTTAAGATGAGCAGGTCCAGCTCCAAGAATACCTTTAGCACGAGATCTGGGAGGAATTTTTATTTCTTCAGATTTCACGGGCTTTAGATCAACCTTCAGCTTTGGAGGACAGATATCAAAGATTTCTGTCACTGAGCTAGAAGGTTTATCCACTGAAGGTTTGGAAGGAACTTTCAGTTTGGTTTTCTTGGAAGCCTTCTGAGGAGGGAGAATAGACTTTCCTTTATCTGCAGGCTTAGATCTTGCAGATATCTCCTCAGGGATGGGATTAGAAGAAGAACAGGGATAGAATTGATTATAAGAAGTGTCAAAGAAAGATGTGACAAAAGTTCCAAACTTAAGCGAGGAACTTTCTTCTTTAGGATCATCCTGTGGTGTCCAAAAACCAAGACCAGTTTTATCACTTTCAGGAGTTTGAGCATTTATTATCTCAGAGATCTTTGTTGATGATTTGCACCATTTTTCAACATGAGCCTTTTCTGCTTTTAGAGCAGCGATGGCTTGTTCGCGTTCAATGCTGATGATTTCATTTATAATGACTTGATCTTTTAGCTTTTCTTCTAAAAGATTTAGTTCACTGATCTTTTCATGACATTTCTCTAGCTCTTGTGTTAAATAAACATTTTTATTTTCAGCTTGAGTTTTGTCGTTTAGAGCATTATAAAGGTCAATCGTCAGCACATCAACAGCGCGACTTCTCTCAGATTCAGGCAGAGAGGGATTTGTAGAGATGGATACCTGAGATGATATGTAGCTCATAGAAGGTTCAGATGGTTCTTCTACTTCTTCTTTAATCTCAGCCATGAGGCAAAGATTAGCGACTTCTTCTTCATCAGAAGATGATTCTTCTGATTCAGCCCAGTCATGTTCTTCAGCGATGAGACCTTTACCTTTTTGCTGATAGCTTTTCAGCTTTTGATATTTGTTTTTCAGCTTATGGTATTTGTCATCACTGGATCTTCTTGAGGTAGAAGGTTTGAAGACCTTTTTAGACCTGCACTCACTAGCAAAATGTCCAATTTTTTCGCAGTTATAGCAAGTGGCTGTAGCCTTATCAACCGGAGTTGATTTTGGCTTTTCAGTAAGAGAGAGAGGTTTACTTCTTCGGAAGTTACTCTTTCTTGCAAATCTCTTAAAAGAGTTTGTCAAGAGTGCTAAGGACTCATTAAACTCTGAAAGATCAGGGTCTGATAAATCCTCAGATTCAGAATCTAACTCAGTGATGGTGAGAGTAGATCGCTGGGATGGAATTATCTCTGATGAGACTAAAGCAACAGCAGTGCTTTTGGAGTCTTTAGAATCTTTTACAAGATTCTTCTTCAGGAGATTAGATTGCTCATAGTTGAGCAATATTCCATACAGAGTGCTTAGAGAGAGAGTATGTAAGTCCTTTGTCAGCTTAAGACATATTGAATAACTGTCCCAGCTTTCAGGAAGACTTTCCAAGAATTTTGTTAGGACCTCAGAATTAGAATAGGTCCTTCCAACAGTTCTTAGGTCAATGATCAGGCAGTTAAACCGCTGATGAATGTCAGAAAGAGATTCATTCTTACCAGCGATAAAACTTTCATACTGTCTTACCAAGTTAATCTTTCGGGTCTCTTGGATTTCAGTGGTGCCCTCATATTGAACACATATGGTTTCCCACATTTCTTTAGAAGTTTTTAGATGCATGATGGAATGGAAAACTTCATCAGGCAGAGCCATTGATATAATGGTCTTTGCTCTTGCATCTATGCCTACCTTCTTTTTATCTTCATCACTCCACTGTCTTATTTCCTTAACGACATATCGTTCAGGGACAGCTTCAGTGGTGGCAGTAGCAGGAACAGCAGCTATAATTCTAACAGGTTCATAGGGTCCGTTTTCTATATATTCAGGTATAGTAGGATCCGCACCTTCAAGAAATAGCATCATTCGATTTTTCCATAGAGAAAAGTTATCTCTGCTAAATCGAGGAGGTTTAGAAAGTGAACCATTATCATAGTAGTTTGTGTTTGTGTTTAGTGCCATTTTAGAATAGCAAGGAAGAGTATACAGCAAGATCTTGTTTATTAGATTAAACAAACTGCTCTGATACCACTTGTTGGTCCCGAAGGTGCTTAACAAGTTTGTAGAAGGGGGGGGGGGGTTGAATACAAACACAGAAATTAAAGTTTAATAAATTGTTTATTGATAAATCAAAATACAATTTACAAGTTTGTTGCGGAATAAGATTAAGACAGACTCAATCTAAACAAACTCAAGAAACACTAAGATGGTTGCACAAGAAATTCAGAGAATGGGGGATTTTTAGAGAGAGAGAAAACAAGGGTTTCTATCTTTGGAGTTCAAGGATTGAGCACACCTTCAGATGAAGGAGTGAGCTTCCTATTTATACCCTATGCATTAAATGCATGGCAGGGTACTTTACACGTGGCATTCATAGATTGGCTTTGGTAGTCTCACTTTTGGAGACATGCTTTTGGCCACTTTATGAACAGTGTAGTTGACAGAGTTGGTGTACGATTTGTGGCAGAGACTTGTCCGTTCTGACACATCGTACTGGTTGTGCAAGGTAAGACAAAAGAAAACTTGAGGCATAAGCTTTGTGATCGTTGATCGCTGAGTATCTCTTCTTCCAGAGATAAAGAAGTTCAGCTATCGCTGAAGCTTTTCCTCAGGCTTCTTCGCGTAAGTAGATTTGTCTGGTCTTCGCTGATATCCGCATCAGGTCACTAGTAGACTTATCTATTGTTCAGTGGCTTCGTCTTCGATTCAGCTATGAACTATGTTGACGCGAGACTTGTCTTCAGGGATTACGTTAACTGTGTTACATAGGAAACTATCAGTGATAACTGAACAGACTCAGTTTGATCGCTGAAAGTGAAACACTAATACATATTAACTGTTTACAGAAAGGTCATCAGCGATAACTGAACAGACTCAGTCTGATCGCTGATGATGAAACACTAATACATATAATAACGTAATTTTCACTAAGTATAAAAGAGGGTCGTTATCAAATCACTGAGAGAGTTTGGATCAACAAGTGTCACGTCATCGGTGCCACAATGACGTGCCTATGGTACCCCCATAGGTGGTTAGTTGCTCGACTTACCCGGAGTAACTTGTCACAACACATGCGATGGCATATAACCTCAAATATACTTAAAACATATTGATATCGAATGAAAAATCCAATATAAGAAATGTCAATATGAGAGACCGACAAGTAATTTTTGCAATCAAAAGGCTCAATTGGGATGGTCCAAAACCAATAACAAGAATCGTCATATATATATATATATATATATATATATATATAATTAGAGACGTAACCCATAGTAAAAGAACTACCGAATAATTAACCGTGATCTTTGGAGTAAAACACATATTTTACTAACATCGACAATCAAGGATACTTGTTTAGAACGGGACGATTGCACAGTATGTGACATAAACGAGTGTGAGTGAACAAATAACACGGTGACGAACAAATCGAAAAGTTGTGAGTCAAGTAATTTGAGATATCGGAAGCTTAAGGTTCAACGACATAAATAAACAAATCAAATGAACGAAAAGATAGGAAATCCGTACCTTAAAACTTCACAAAATTATAAATTCACCGATCGCCTACTCCTTCAATCCCGACCTAAAAATACCAAAAAAAAACTTAATATTAACCTTACTTAACAACCTTAAAACACAGCAGCAAACCACGACTATAATCGGATAGTAAACGGCTAAAATTCAATGACACATCACGGCTAAAATTGACTTCTTGAACGGCCAAAACACTGCAGCAAAACGCAACTAAAGTGGCTAATAAATGGTTAAAAACGCAGCAGCTAAAATCGGCTAAAAACCATTAAAACGCAGCAACGATTTCACTAAAAATCGAGCCGTTTTGGTCCGTTTTTCCGGCGATTCGCACCTCTCTTACGCAGAAAATAACGACAATTATACTCACTAATCATTAAGCATATTTAGGACCATTGTCGAGATAGAAAAAAAAATAGCAGAATTTTGCGGGTCTACAGACGATTTAAACGTTCCCTCCAGTTGCTGCCATCACTCTCGATGGTGACTTTAGAGTCATCGAGACAACTGCGTTTCTACCCCAAACAGTCCTAAAACCTCATATCTCACCATCAACTACATAACTTCGAGACGAGGATAGAAACTTACCTTAAAACGACGGTGAATCTACAGAACATGGCTTGCGTTGGTCACCGGTTTTCCTCCTACTCTCTCGATCAATCCTTCCCGGTAATTCTTCTCTAGCGATCGAATGACTTCAAAGGTTAGGGTTGGGTTAAACAAAGGAAACAAAAAAAACCACTTAAAGTTATTGCACGATCCAAGCCCAATTGATTATTTCCAAACTTCTCATGTGTTGAGCAAGAATAACCCTTCAACTTGGACTCATACACAAAACTAACCCAAAGCTATTTTTTTTTACACCAAAACGTACAACAGTCCCACTTAATCCTTTAAAACTCCCATTTTTTTTACAGCTTCCCACCTTGCATTTATATAAACATATATATATACACACAAATATATATATATATATATATATATATATGACGGGCATTACAATTCTTCCCCCCAAAAAAGAAGATTTCGTCCTCGAAATCAAACCGAAAGGTAAACATATAACAGCAATACTTACAGGTTTTCGAAAAGATGCGGATACTCTGAACGTATAGATTCTTCCATCTCCCAAGTGACCTCACATTTCGGGTGATTTTTCCACAATACCTTGAAAAATGGTATAGATTTCTTCCTCATAACCCGATCCTGCCTATCCAAAATAGCTTCAGGTTCTTCTTTGCACGAGAGATCTTCATGGATCTTGTCTAGAGGATATTGAACTATATGCAATGGATGGTAATTGTATCCTTGAAGCGCCGAAACGTGAAACACATTATGTACATGAGATAATTGAGGTGGTAGAGCTAACCGGTAAGCAACCTCACCGACCCTTTCTAAAACCTCGAGGGGACCGATGTACCGTGGACTAAGTTTCCCTTTTAGGCCAAACCGTCGGACACCTCGAAAAGGAGAAACCTTAAGAAACACGTGATCCCCTGATTGAAATTCCAAAGCTCTTCGATGACGGTCTGCGTAACTCTTTTGACGGGACTGGGCTTCTTTTAGCTTTTCTTTAGCCACTGCCACCTTTTCATTAGTGATTTTAACAAGCTTTGGCCCTTCAATAACTGCCTCACCAACCTCATTCCAACATACCGGTGCTCGACACCTCCGGCCATACAGAGCCTCGAACGAAGCCATGCCAATGTTTGCTTGCCAGCTATTATTATAAGCAAACTCTACCAAACACAAGTACTCGTCCCAACTTCTGGACCATTCCAAGGCACATGATCTCAACATATCTTCCGAAGTTTGGATTGTTCGCTCGGATTGTCCATCCGTTTGCAGGTGAAAGGCCGTACTGAATTTGAGTCTGGTTCCCCAAGCATTCTGAAAACCTTTCCAAAACCGCGAAGTGAAACGAGGATCTCGGTCAGATACTATGGATACTGGTGTGTCGTGAAGCCTGATAATCTCCCGCTGAAAGAGTTCTGATAACTTACCGACCAAACACCCTTCTTGAATAGGGAGAAAGTGAGCCGACTTAGTCAACCGGTCGACTACCACCCAAATAGCTTTATTCTTCTTAAGCTTCTTCGGTAACCCGGTTACAAAATCCATTAAGATATCCTCCCACTTCCATACCGGAATCTCTAATGGTTGCAGAAATCTACTTGCTCGCTGATGCTCGATCTTGACTTTCTGGAAAGTGAGACATCTCACTACAAAGTTAGCCACATCTTGCTTCATTCCATTCCACCAAAAATTCTGCTTCAGATCTCTATACATCTTTGTGGAACCTGGATGAATAGAGAATGGTGAATTGTGAGCTTCATTCAAAAGTGCCTCACGAATTTCTGGGTCATCAGGAACACATAGCCTATTTCCAAACCATACTACGTCATCTGCATCAACCCGAAAGTCAACTTGCTTACCATCGCCTACCTTTTGCAAGATGGCCCATAATTCTCCGTCTTACTTCTGGGCTTCTTTGATCCGTGAAACTAGAGTGGGCTCAACCATAAAACTTGCCAGATACCCATCTTGGTGTTTAGCACAAATCTCAACACCCATGCTTTCCAAATCCCGGAGAATATGCGACTGAGAAGTAATTAAACATGACAAGCTTCCCGAATTCTTCCGGCTGAGGGCATCTGCGACTAGGTTGGCTTTTCCGGGATGATATTGGATTCTTGCATCATAATCCTTAAGGAGATCTAGCCAACGCCTCTGTCTCATATTAAGTTCCTTCTGAGTGAAGATGTACTTGAGACTCTTGTGATCTGTAAAGATGTCACAAGTTTATCCATAAAGATAATGCCTCCATATTTTCAAAGCGAAGATCACGGCAGCCAACTCTAGATCGTGAGTGGGGTAGTTCACTTCATATGGCTTGAGTTGTCTAGAGGCATAAGCAACAACCTTTCCATGTTGCATTAATACACATCCGAGTCCATTCTTAGAAGCGTCACTGTATACTTGGTATCCTCCCGTTCCCGATGGCAAAGTGAGCACAGGCACAGAAACCAACCTCTTTTTTAACTCTTCAAAGCTTTTCTTTTGATTGGCTTCCCACATAAATTTCACACCCTTTCTTAGCAATCGGGTCAAAGGCAGTGCTATGGAGGAAAACCCTTCAACAAACCTCCTATAGTAACCTGCAAGTCCCAAAAAGCTTCGCACTTCAGTCACTGTAGTAGGTCTTGGCCAATTAGTCACGGCCTCAACCTTCGCAGGATCCACTGTAATTCCCTTAGCGGACACAATGTGGCCTAAGAATACCACTTGCTCGAGCCAAAATTCACATTTAGAGAATTTGGCATACAACTGTTTATCTCGCAAAGTTCCCAAAACAATGCGCAACTGGTGTTCATGCTCCTCCTTAGACTTAGAAAATACAAGTATATCATCAATAAATACGATGACAAACTTGTCTAAGTATGCACTGAATATCCGGTTCATCAGGTCCATAAAAACGGCTGGAGCATTGGTCAGGCCGAAAGGCATCACCAAAAATTCATAATGGCCGTATCGAGTGCGGAAAGCAGTCTTTGACACATCTTGCTCTTTTACCCTCAACTGATGGTAGCTTGACCTTAGATCTATCTTCGAGAAGTACTTAGCTCCTTGAAGCTGGTCGAACAAATCATCTATGCGAGGCAATGAATACTTGTTTCTGATGGTGACCCGATTCAATTCCATGTAATCGATACATTGCCTCATCGATCCATCTTTCTTTTTCACGAACAATACTGGAGCACCCCAAGGAGACACACTCGGCCTTATGAATCCACGCTCGAGAAGCTCTTGCAATTTCTCTTTAAGTTCTTGCAATTCTAACGGTGCCATTTTATACGGTGCTTTCGATATGGGTCCCGCCCCAGGGATCAAATCTATGGTGAACTCGACCTCACGAACTAGAGGTATCCCCGGAAGTTCGTCGGGAAATACATAAACGAATTCTCTGACAACTGGTTGGCTTTCAGGGGAACGCTCTTCCACAGACGTATCCCTAACTGATGCTAGAAAACCTTGACACCCGTCATAGAATAACTTTTGAGCTTTCAAGGCAGATATAATCTTCACCCCTCTTTTTGGTTGAGACCCTTGATACACAAAATCAGGATTCTCTTTATTGCCGAAGATTACCAGCTTAGATTGACACTGAATTGTTGATCGATGCTTAGACAACCAATCCATACCCAAAATAACATCAAAATCGGTCATACTAATGGGAAGTAAATCGACTTCATGAATCTGGTCTCCTACTGTCAGGATCGAATTCTCAACAAGAACAAAGTCTCAGAAACAATATCAAAGAAGTTGCGGAATAACACTTTGATATTCAATGGAACAGTAAACAAACAGTATTTGATTAACAACTTGCAAACTTGTATTAAAATCACAAGATTACACACACAACCTCAATCTTGAAGAACAAGCTCTTTCAAGACGAATTCTACTTCTCTAGAATTAGGATCTATGCCTTGAGGTTGATTTTCTCTTTCTTTCAAAAACTTAGAAATTAAATATATCTAAACTATTCTGTCAAATCTATACATATACTGAACAAAAAGATAATTACAAATAAATAAAATATCTTCAGTATATCTTCCATGAATATCTTCAGAATATCCTTGTTTATCTTTACCCACGATCTCTTCATCATTATCTTCACATTACCTTATAAGCAGCATTAAGTCTTGACAGCATTAACTACTAAGCAGCACTTACCACTAGCAGTACTAACTAGCTAAGCAGTACTAACTTTGTTCAAGCAGCACTAACTTTGACTAGCAGTATTAATTCTACTAGCAGTAGTAAAACTCAGCAGTATTAACTTTGGAGTCTTCTAGCAGTAGTAATTCTGAACTATCAGCATTAATCACTTGAGTTATTCTTCAGTTCCCAACAATCTCCCCCTAACTTGACTTTTAGGAAGAGAAGTCAAGTTCTTCAGATGCTCCCAAAATATCATTCTTCAGATCCCTGTATCAACATTTATCCCTAAACTTTGATTGATCATTCTCTGAATCAGATATTTCGCCATTTCTGAGTTTTCAACACATCCAAGCTTCTTCTTCAGCATTGCATGAAGCTTAAGTCTGCTGTGATTGTATACTCTATCCACTAGAAAGTATTCTATGTGATTTCTATCTAAAGTCACTGCATATACTCCACTAGTTTCATATAGAGTCCAATTTGTGACTGCTTGAAACACATTTCTTATGACATGCTCCACTTCTTCAGGTTTGAACATCATACACAGATACTCCATCACCAGTTTTGTAATTGAAATCCCTGGAGCTTTTAACTGATCTGCATACAACTTCATCCCTATTTCAAACATTTCTTCTATATCAGACCTAGAGCATGTTCTGACAATCTTGGCCCAAGTGTTGAATACCTCATACTTATCATCCTTCCTCTTGAGTCTGATATACTCCTTTCCATCCACTGTCAGTGTATCCCAGTGAATAACTTCAGGAGGTTTATACCAACAGGTTCAGCTGAAATTGGTTCAGGAACTTTGTTCATGACTACCATGTACATCTTTAAATCATCAGTACTTGAGGATTCCTTCTTTTCAGATGACTCAGGTGCCCCTTCTTCTTCAGCAACCTTCTCAGCCTCTCCTTCAGCTATTCTAGGCTTCTTGGTTGACTTTCTCCTTGCCATCATCTTGGTTCTCTTTAAAGTCCTTAGACTTTCACCCAGAGTGGCTTCTTTCTTTGGTGGTGTTTCTTGCTCATCTGGAAAAGGTTTTTCTATCATGAAATCATTACTTTCTTTCATTCTCTTCTCCATCTCCACCCTGGCAGTTTCATTCCCTTGAAGTTTGGTCATTTCAGAATTGTACAGCTCCTTGATCTGCTCAAATGTCATCTTAGAGAACATCTCCTTTCTGACTCCTATAGCACCCTTGAGAAAAATTATCATTTTGTTTCTCTCTTGAGTACCAAGGAAAGTCTTTGAGGGTTGTCTCTTCTTTGCAGCTGTTTTTATCACCACAGATTTCTTCAAAGATGCTGCTTTCTTTTGTGCAAGTTCAGTTGCCAGGCTTTGTTGATATGCTTCATTCAGTTCAGCAGCTAGAGCCTTTGCCATCTCCCTGTCCTTTTCAACCTGAACTATTTCTTCCTTTTCAATATCAGCCTGCATCTTCCTGGCCAAGACTTCATCTGATTCAACCAACCTTTTCTTTTTGACTGGTTGATCAGATTCCACCATCTTTGCTTTTCCTTTGTCTTTGTTCATTGCTTTCTTACTGTTATCTTTCTTGATCACTTCACCTTGTTCTTTGATGACTACTCCTTTGGTCTTTGAAGTGACCTTGGGAGTATCATGTTTGGCTTTAAGTAAGGTTTCTGCAATCTCAAGATCTGTTAAAACTTCTTTCACAGTTTCTACTGCTTTGCTTATTTCAGCAGTACTAACCATTTCTGCTGCTTTAATTGAACTAGCAGCATTAATGGTTTCTGTTGCTTGCTTTGTTACTGCTGCTTGTTCTTTTATCTCTGCTTGCACTGATTCTCTTTCTGTTTCTGCTTCTTGCTCCCCCTCAGCATCAAATCTCTCCCCCTCACCACCATATTTCATCCCATCAAGCTCCCCCTTTTTCTGTAGCTTCTTCCATGTTGATCTCCCCCTTTTTGGGAGCATTATTCTTAGACTTCCTTCTCCTTAGCACAAATTGTCTCTTCTTCTTTTTCTGTACTAGCTTCATCACCAATTTCTTGAGTTTGGTAATCTGCACTTGTTGGGACAAGATTACCAGCTTCATCTCTTCAATTTCTTTCCCTTGTTTGAGAACATCTTAGTTGATGTTGTCCATTGTTTCCATCAATTCATAGTAAGTATATCTGTCCTCACCTTCTCCAGAAGTGTTACCCTCTTTTGATGGATCATTGGATCTTTTTGTAGTGGAAGTCTTCTGCCTAGCAGAAGCACTATCCACCCCCTTGGTTTCTTGGCACCAGGGACCTTTGAATGATTGCTCATTCAAAGTTGCCATGGGGGAGGTCTTAGTTATGTTACCACTGTCCTCCTCTGTGTTAGCAGGAGTAGTGGCAGCCTGCTCACCCATATGCTCTTCCTCCTCCTCAGAGAGCACCTTCTTTGGGTTGGGAGACACCCTTGTGGTTTGCCTGTAGATATTCTCTAAGGGAGAATTCTCCCTTAGAGGGCTTAAAGGCTTAGGGATTGATGGTACAAGAAGGGAAGGAGCCTTCTTTACTTGTTTTCTTTTGTATGTTTGGGTGATTGGTGAAGTTGGTTTATCAAGAAGAGACTGGGGAATTGATTTAGGGTGGGAAGGTTGGGATTGGCTAGCAGTGGGTTGGTCTAATGGGGGCCTTGACCCTGCTGCCATACCTTCATCAGTTTGGGACACCACCATCATTGTAGAGAACAATGGGGTGTCAACTCCTTCCGAGTCCAGAGGGGATCTTTTCATGTTTGAAAAGACCTTACCTTTGGGAATTTTTGGTACATATACCCCATCAAAATGAGGTATATCCGTCAATTCATGGTTAATAACTTCTTGGACAAACCTGGGGTACATATAAAAACTCTTTTTACTTCCCAGGTTTGAGACAAGATCAGTAAAAAGCATTTGGGAAAAATTATACTTTCTGGCAGTGGCTAAGTATACCAAAGCATAAGCAATGGTGCTACTGAACTCACTCCATCCAGTAGTCTTTTTAGAGATACAATGCATAAGGATATGGACAAAGAAACGCCATTGGGGTGAAAATTTTGCTTTTGAGAACTTGAACACACCCAATGGGCCTCCATACCCCATTCTTGTAAGAGTAGCAAACAGTTCATCATTAGAGATAGAAGTTATACCAGAGGCATCGTCTAGACGTAGACTGATGCGAAGTACCTCTTCAGTAACTGTCAAGGGTTTGTCACACACCCTTGTTTTGATCATTTGCACACCATTCTCAGTAACAATGGTGGCATTTGCCCAGAATTGCCTCTGATGCTCTATGAAGATGGTAGGAGATATAGTGAGAGCATGGGCAATATGGCTGGACTTCAGAAAGTTGACTATCTGGTGAAAACCTTCAGCTTGTTTTGGCTTTTGGAGCATCGCGATTTCATTGTGCTCGTCGATGAACGCCATGGATGCCATTGACCTTGAAGGTTCTTGCCTGAAAGCTTGGAACTCGAGAGAGAAAGGGTTTAGAGCGCAAGTGATCAGTATGCAAAGAGTCGTTTTGAACTTTTAGGCGGGCAAAGGGTATTTATAGTATTCGGGACATAAGCAGTAGTAACCAAGAGCAGTATTAATGACAAGCAGTATTAACTACTAGCAGTATTAACCACTAGCAGTATTAACTGATAGCAGTATTAACTGAAAGCAGTATTAACTACTAGCAGTATTAACTGATAGCAGTATTAACTGAAAGCAGTATTAACTACTAGCAGTATTAACTGATAGCAGTATTAACTGAAAGCAATATTAAATACTAGCAGTATTAACTGAAAGCAGTATTAAATACTAGCAGTATTAACTGATAGTAGTATTAACTGAAAGCAGTGTTAACTACTAGCAGTATTAACAATGCACTGGCAGTATTAACAATGCACTGGCAGTATTAACAATGCACTGGCAGTATTAACAATGCACTGGCAGTATTAACAATACACTGGCAGTATTAATAATGCACTGGCAGTATTAACAATACTTACTCTTTTGAACTTATGATGAACTGAGGACTGCTATGAATTCCCTGAAAAGAAAGATTAGGACCACCAAGAATACATAATATACAGGTATTGAACCACTTTTTGAGAAGGAGTTTATTCAGAGTTGATCATTCCCACACTTGTTACCAAGAAAGTGAATCTACCCACATCAAAGGCTTTGGTGAATAGATCAGTAAACTGGTTGTCAGTATGAACCTTTACAACTTGAATAAGTTTCTTTTCATTACAGTCTCTTATGAAGTGATACCTGATTTCAATGTGCTTTGTCTTTGAGTGCTTGACAGGATTATTCACAATGCTAATAGCACTGTTGTTATCAATAAAAATTGGAGTGTGTAGAAAGGTTACCCCATAGTCCAACATTTGATTTTGAATCCATAAGACTTGAGAACAGCAACTTGCAGCTGCTATGTACTCTGCCTCTGTTGTAGATGTGGACACTGTGGTTTGTTTCTTGCACTGCCAAGACACTAGTCTTGCACCCAAAAACTGACATCCTCCAGAAGTAGATTTTCTGTCCAAGTTTGCTCCACCTAGATCACTATCTGAGTATGCAAGTAGGTCAAAGGATGAGTCATGAGGATACCAAAGTCCCAATCTAGGTTGCCCTTTGAGATATCTGAATATCCTCTTAACAGCTTGATAGTGAGATTGCTTTGGCCTAACTTGGAATCTTGCACATACACAGACTGGAAACATTATATCTGGTCTAGATGTTGTAAGATACATGAGAGGGCCAATCATGGATCTATAGTGATGAACATCCATATCCTCCCCCTCAAGATCTGCTGTTATCTGCTTGTGTGTCTCCATAGGTGTGCTGGCAGGTTTTGAATCTGAGAAACCAAACTTGATTAAAATATCTTGCACATACTTGGACTGACAGATAAAGATTCCATTTGATTTCTGTTGAACTTGGAGTCCAAGGAAAAAAATAAGTTCCCCCATGGAACTCATTTTGAACCTTTGATGCATTAGATCCTCAAACTCCTTGCACATGTTGTCTCTTGTAGATCCAAAGATGATATGATCAACATAGATTTGGACCAGCAAGATATCCTTATTCTTTCTCTTGATGAATAAAGTCTTATCAATGACTCCTCTTTCAAAGCCATTTTCCAAGAGATAGGATGACAGAGTGTCATACCATGCTCTTGGAGCTTGATGCAATCCATAAAGTGCTTTCTTCAATTTGTATACCCTGTCTGGATAGCTTGGGTTTTCAAACCCTGGTGGTTGACAGACATATACTTCTTCTTCAATTGAGCCATAAAGAAATGCACTTTTCACATCCATTTGATAGACTTTGAATTTCATATATGAAGCATAAGCCAGGAATAATCTAATTGCTTCTATCCTGGCCACAGGTGCAAATACTTCATCATAGTCTATTCCCTCTTCTTGTGTATACCCTTGAGCTACCAGCCTTGCTTTATTCCTTATCACAATTCCTCTTTCATCTCTCTTATTCCTGAATACCCATTTTGTTCCTATTGCTCTTTGGCCTTTAGGAAGGTCTACCAGATCCCAAACATCTTGCAGCTTGAATTGCAGTAGTTCTTCTTGCATTGCTTCTATCCAACTGGATTCTTTCATAGCATCATGTGCCTTCTTAGGCTTAAGCTGGGATAAAAAGCAAGAAAGCACTGTATGCTGTTGATCTTGCAATTCTTGCAGCCTGCTTTGATTTCTAGTCATCATAGGAGAGCATATATCTCCTATTACCAGTTGTGGAGGATGATTCTTTTGAATTCTGGTGTGGTGATTAGGTTCTTCATTAAGTACCACCTCTAGATTTGAGTCATTCAACTCAACTGAGGTGTTTTCAGCAGCTACTTCTGATTCCTTATTGACTTTAGTCTCCTCATCTCTACTCTCTTCTTCACTCTGACTTGGTTCAGTAGATGGTTCCTTTTCACATTCTTCAACAGGATCCACTGTGGGTATGGGAAAGATCACAGATTGAGATAAACTGTCTTGAACTTGTGTAGTTCCTGATCCTCCACTCCCTGATCCTGCATAATCATCACTACTGACACCAAAAGAGTTAGTTAGTGAATCAATGTCAAATAGCCACTGAGGACTAGACCCAATTGGATTTGGTGTGATCTCATTGCATTTGACATTGTCACTTTCTTCAATTATTCTAGAAGATGAGTTAAAGACTCTGTAAGCCTTACTCTGAGATGAGTAACCAACAAGAAATCCATCATCTGCTTTGCTATCAAACTTACCTAAGTGAGATTTGGCATTGAGAATAGTACAAGGACACCCAAAAGGTTTGAAAAATCCAATAAATGGTTTTATTTTATTTAAAAGCTCATATGGGGTCTTGTTCTTTGGCTTGACTACTAGAACTCTGTTTTGGACATAACAAGCAGTATTAACTGCTTCAGCCCAGAAGGTAATTGGCAATTTTGAATCAGCCAACAGAGATCTAGCAGCCTCTATTAGTGTCCTATTTCTCATCTCAGCAACTCCATTCTGTTGAGGAGTCCTAGGGGCACTATATTGTCTTTCAATGCCTTTCTCTTCACAAAAGGTGTTTAGATCAAGATTTTTAAATTCAGTCCCATTATCTGATCTAATGACTTTTACTTTTTGATTAGTTTGGTTTTCAATTCTTAGGATAAAGGATTTGATCAGTCCACTTGTCTCATCCTTAGTCCTTAGAAAATATACCCAAGTAAATCTGGAGTAATCATCAACAATAACCAAGCAATAAGATTTCTTGCCTATACTCATAACATTTGTAGGACCAAACAGATCCATATGTAGTAATTGGAGACAAGAAGAAATAGAATTTAACTCTTTGGTCTTATGAGAAGTTTTATGCTGTTTGCCTTTAAGACAAGCAACACAATGATCATCACATGAAAAGACTTTTGAAGGTAAACCTCTTACAAGGTTGTTTTTAACAAGTTTGTTTATAGTCTTGAAATTCATGTGACACATCCTTCTGTGCCATAGAGAGGATTCATCCACAGAAGCTTTTGAAACAAGACAGTTCAGGGATGAATCACTATCAACATTGTCCATATCTAGACAATAAACATTGTCCTTTCTTGGAGTTCTAAGTAGTATCATGCATTCATCAACTACCTTAAACTCTGGAGCAAGGATCATACACTCTGTGTTAGTAAATAATATGCTATGTTGTTTGCCACAAACCTGTGATACACTTAACAGGTTGTACTTCAATTGATCAACATAGTAGACATCCTCAAATGTCATCTTACCTTTTGTGACATTACCTTTGCCACTTATTTTACCACCAGTAAGATCATTTCCAAAAGCAACATGTCCTCCATTGATATGCTTGAAATCCTGAAGGCATGACATGTTGCCTGTCATGTGCCTAGAGCAACCACTATCAACATGCCAAATGCTCTTTCCCTTGAGCTGTTGGTTGCCCTGCACATAAGATAAATCAGTTAGTTTGAATTAGGAACCCAAGCCAAAGTGGTCTTGGGTACCCCTTTCTCATCAAAATACTTGCATTCTTTCTTGACAAGATTTTTAAACTTTGACTCCTCATTTCTGGAGTACTTTGTCACAATAATAGGCTTGGAAACACATTTGCTAGAAGTAGTACTGGTTTTAGAAGTACTAACTGCATTAGCAGCACTTGCATGCTTAGAAGTACTAACCTTATTAGAAGTAGTAACTGTTTTAGCAGCAGTAACTGTGTTAGCAGTATTCATCTTTGAGGAAGTACTAACAGTATTAGCAGCATTAAAATTTTCAGCAGTACTAACACTGGTAGCAGCAGTAATGCTTCTAGCAGTACTATCTCTGTCAGCAGCACTAACAGTTTTAGTACTTTTAGGCACCCACATTTTAATACTTTCATTCAAAACCTTTTTCTTCATGGGGCCTTTGTTTTCAACAGGTTTCTTCACCACATGTTTCTTTCCAGCCTTCCTATAACCAACAGGTTTTTGCACAAATCTTTGAAAGTTCATCTGTTGGTTAATAGGGTTAAAGTAACAGTACTTAGCCAAATGGTTTAACTTTCCACATATGAAACAAGGCTTTGGTCTATTGATTTTACTTAGATCAATGCCTTGTTTTTGTGCCCATTGGTTGTTCCAGTTTCTTTGATTTCCCCTTGGTTTATCATGTTTTTAGGGCTTAGAAGTATTGCATGCACACTGCTTGCAAGGGATAGGGTTCACAACAGTGGTCTGCTTATAATAAACCTTCTTGTTCTTTCCCTCAGTCTTCTCTATCTCATTGGACTTGATCCAATGCTTTCCACATCCCTCATTGGTGATTATGTGGTTTTCTATAGGAATCTCACCACTCACAGTGTTGTCTTTATCCTTGACAGCTTCTTTCTCAGTTTTATCCTTAACAACTACTTCATCTAAGGGATCTATCTCAGTGGCTCCCTTAGGTAGGTCCTTCCTTTCCTTTGTTTCTAACAAATCTGAACTAGGAGGGATGTAGTTGTTGTTATAGGGTGGTGGTGTGGTATTGTACCCTATTCCTCTTCTAAGTTTGTCATGGATTTGAGTTTGGAGCAAAGAGTCCATTGCTTTAGAAGCATTGGAAAATTTCTCAATATCCAGCTTGGCTTTCTCAAACTCCCTCTTTATCTTCTCATTCTCCTCTTTGGATCTGGTCAGTTGAAGTTCTAAGTCATTCTTCTCCCACTTCTAGTAGTTTGTGTCATAAGAGTGTTGAAGCTCATTGGCTTGAAAACCTTTAATCTGCTCTTCAAATCTCTCAACTATCCTGACATAATATTTTATGTCCTTTTCCAATCTCTTAAGGTTATCACTCATGTTCTGATTGTGATCCCTATACCTCTTAACAGTGTTAATGCAATTTTGAGAACAAAGATTGGAAGTTACCTCTGTTGGGAGATTAGATACCTCTGCCATTAGAGCTTGGTTCTGGATGGCCTCTTCAGCTTGATCACTCCAATCAAACCCTATGCCTTGTTGAGAGACAAGGGCTTGAGCAGAGTTTCTGTTATTGTTGAAGCTTCCAGATTGAGCTTGTTGGTGGTTATTGTTTTGAGGCATTCCACTTCTGCATTCTTTAGCAAAGTGTCCCTTCTGATGACATTTATAGCATTCCACCTTTGACTTGTCAAAACCTGCTCCATCTTCTCTTCTTTGTGAGAAGTTGTTCCTTCCAGTTCTTTTGATGAACTTCTTGACTCTCATAGAGAGCATGGCCATCTGCCATTTAATGTCCATCTCTTCAAGATCATCTAGATGGAGTTGTTCCAAGTCATCATTAATGAGAGAAGAGTTTCCATGACTTGCTAGAAAGGCTTCAAATACAGTTTCAGTGCCTTTCTCTTGAGTTGCTCCATTGGCAGCACTAACTGATTCAGAGTTGGAAGTAGAATCAGTTGATGCTGAAAGGAGTGCAGCATTGTGAACATATCCAGAAGACTTCTTCTTAGCCTATACCTCAGATTCAAAAACTCTTAGATCATTATATAGATCATCAAGTTCCTTTTCTTCCAGTTGATCATTATGTCTGAAAGCCACAGTATACATGGTCCATTCATCACTCAGGGACCTTAGAAATTTTCTGTTCAGATCATCTTGATCAATTTGTACTCCCACTGTAGCAAGTTCACCAATAAGCTTGTTGAACCTGTCAAAAGTTTGAGTCATGGACTCATTCTTGGTTGACATAAAGTTCTCATATTGTTGCTTCAGAATGGCTTTCTGATTTCTCTTGGTACTTTTGGTACCTGAGAATCTCTTCTCTAGAGCATTCCAGAGCATCTCTGCATCAGTGCAGTTACAGAACTGATGTTGATATTCATTGGGGATAGCCAAGAGCAAAGTGCTCAAGGCTTTCATCTCTGTCTGTCTAGCCTTTCTTTCTGCATCAGTTTTTGGTGGAGTTCTCTTTCCATCTGCACCAATCTTACCTGCTTCAGAAGGACCATTCTCTATGATATCCCACATAGAATAGTCAGTGAGGAGTATGTACTGCTTGATTCTGATCTTCCACATATC
Source organism: Arctium minus (assembly GCA_954870635.1). NCBI lineage: Eukaryota > Viridiplantae > Streptophyta > Magnoliopsida > Asterales > Asteraceae > Arctium > Arctium minus. Next base: position 8,967,992 of record OX941093.1, on the reverse strand, counting down.
GAATTCATTGGGTCTGAGCATTGGTACCTTTGAGACCAGAGTACTGTTTGATTCTGCAAAGTTTTCCATGATGAATGAATAGATGTTTCTGAGAGAACAGGCTCTGATACCACTTGTTAGGATCGAATTCTCAACAAGAACAAAGTCTCAGAAACAATATCAAAGAAGTTGCGGAATAACACTTTGATATTCAATGGAACAGTAAACAAACAGTATTTGATTAACATCTTGCAAACTTGTATTAAAATCACAAGATTACACACACAACCTCAATCTTGAAGAACAAGCTCTTTCAAGACGAATTCTACTTCTCTAGAATTAGGATCTATGCCTTGAGGTTGATTTTCTCTTTCTTTCAAAAACTTAGAAATTAAATCTATCTAAACTATTCTGTCAAATCTATACATATACTGAACAAAAAGATAATTACAAATAAATAAAATATCTTCAGTATATCTTCCATGAATATCTTCAAAATATCCTTGTTTATCTTTACCCACGATCTCTTCATCATTATCTTCACATTACCTTATAAGCAGCATTAAGTCTTGACAGCATTAAGTACTAAGCAGCACTAACCACTAGCAGTACTAACTAGCTAAGCAGTACTAACTTTGTTCAAGCAACACTAACTTTGACTAGCAGTATTAATTCTACTAGCAGTAGTAAAACTCAGCAGTATTAACTTTGGAGTCTTCTAGCAGTAGTAATTCTGAACTAGCAGCATTAATCACTTGAGTTATTCTTCAGTTCCCAACACCTACCTTTAAAGGACACCATTTATATTCTCGTGATATAACAACTGAATTACCCAAAGGAGTGGCAACAGATAAAGGCGACTCTAACAATGTACAAGGCACTTTAAGATGACTAGCAAAAATCAAAGAGACCATGGAATGGGTTGCCCCCGTATCAAACAAAACATAAACATCATGCGTGCTAATCGAAAGAATTCCCGAAATCATACCTGAACTTGCTGCTTGAGTAGCTGATAAAGCAAACACCCTGCCTCCACTGGTTGTCTTTGAGTCGTTTCCCTTATCGGTAGTACGAGAGTTCTTGCAATCCTTTGCTAAAGTGTCCCATCTGACCACACAGAAATCAAGCTCCCGAAGCCCTACAACAAACATTCCCGGGATGGCGTCTTCCACAAGAACTGCACTGAGAGACTGAATCATGTTTCCCTTTGTCGTCTGGCTTTTGTGAACGAGTCTGATTCTGCCTTTGCCCCTGACTCTGCTGACGATAAGATTGTCTCTGCCCCTGATTCTGGCCTTGCCACTGTCCCTGACGCTTATTACTACTTTGACCCCACTGATTTCCCCGGTTACCTCCTTGCTGCTGATTTTGCTGCCCCACCTGGTGAATCTGTTGACCATCCCGACTTCTTTTCTTACTCCCATTTGATTTTGATGCCAAATAGTCTTGCCGCTCCATTTCAATATTCTTGGCAGCATTTGCCGCCTCTGCCACATCATTAAACTTGTCATTGATCAGCTTTGAACGATACCTGTAATGAATGGACCACTTAAACTTTTCTGCCTGCTCAAATGTTGTCCCAGCTAACGACCCTGCAAAACCTGCGAGTCTTACAAATCTCGCCAGATATTCTAATATAGACTCGTCATCCTTCTGGCGGATTGAGCTATATTCTCTCACAAACGCACTCTTATCCGCAATTGAGAAATACTGCTGATAAAATGCTTCACGGAACTCCACCCAAGAAAGAGCATCCACATACTCATTACCTTTAGCTTGCTTGATCGCGTACCACCATCTATGAGCATCATGTTGGGAACTGAAGAATTCATCAAGTATGGTTAATGCTGCTGGTTCAGAGTTAGTACTGCTAGAAGACTTAAAGGTTAGTACTGCTGAGTGTTACTACTGCTAGTACTATTAATACTGCTAGTCAAAGTTAGTGCTGCTTGAACAAAGTTAGTACTACTTAGCTAGTTAGTACTGCTAGTGGTTAGTACTGCTTAGTAGTTAATGCTGCTAGAAGAAAGTTAATGCTGCTGAAGATTAATACTGCTTATATGATGAAGATTCGTTTGAAAGGATATACATGGAAGCTTAGAGATATACATGGAAGATATACTGAAGATATTTTATTTATTGTAATTATCTTTGTATTCAGTATATATTGTATAGTTTAGAATAATAATTTAACTTTAAGCTTTCATTCTTTTAGAGAAAAACAACCTCAAGGCATAGATCCTAATTCTAGAGAAGTAGAATTCGTATTGGTGAGCCTGTTCATCAATATTGAGGTTGAGTGTGTAATCTTGTAACTTCAAAGCATTCAATACAAGTTTACAATTTGTTCTTCATATTTACTGTGTTGATTTACTGTTTCATTGAATATCAAAGTGTTATTCCGCAAACTTCTTTGATATTGTTTCTGAGAATTAATTCTTGTTGAGAATTCGATCCTGACAAGTGGTATCAGAGCAAAACTCTCTCAGAAACAGTTATTCATCATGGAAAATCTTACAGAATCAAGCAGTACTTTGGTCTCAAAAGTTCCAATGCTTAGATCCAATGAATTTGACATGTGGAAGATCAGAATCAAGCAATATATTCTCCTCACAGATTACTCTATGTGGGACATCATTGAGAATGGCCCATCTGATGAAGGAAAGATTGGTGAAGATGGCAAAAGAACCCCTCCAAAGACAGATGCAGACAGGAAGACAAGGCAGACAAAGATGAAAGCCTTGAGCACACTGCTCTTGGCCATTCCAAATGAGTATCAACACCAATTCTGCAATTGCACTGATGCACAGATGCTCTGGAATGCTCTAGAGAAGAGATTCTCAGGTACCAAAAGTACCAAGAGAAATCAAAAGGCAATCTTAAAGCAACAGTATGAAAACTTCATCTCAACTAAGAATGAGTCCATGACTCAAACTTTTGACAGGTTTAATAAACTAATTGGTGAACTAGCTACTATGGGAGTACAGATTGATCAAGATGATGTGAACAGAAAGTTCTTAAGGTCCCTTGGAGATGAATGGACCATGTACACTGTGTCATTCAGACAGAATGATCAGTTGGAAGAAAAAGAACTTGATGATCTGTACAATGATCTTAGAGTATTTGAAGCTGAGGTGGAGGCAAAGAAGAAGCCTTCTGGATATATTCATAATGCTGCACTCCTATCAGCATCAATTGATTCTACTGCTAACCCTGAATCAGTTAATGCTGCTAATGGAACAAATCAAGATAAAGGCACTGATTATGTGTTTGAAGCCTTTCTTTCTAATCATGGAAATTCCTCTTTGATTAATGAGGACTTAGAACAACTCCATCCCGATGATCTGGAAGAGATGGATATTAAATGGCAGATGGCCATGCTCTCCATGAGAGTTAAAAAGTTCATCAAAAGAACTGGGAGGAACAACTTCTCCCAAAGAAGAGAAGATGGAGCAGGATTTGACAAGTCCAAGGTGGAATGTTACAAATGCAATCAAAAGGGACATTTTGCTAGAGAATGCAGAAGTGGAATGTCTCACAACAACAACCATCAACAAGCTCAATCTGGAAGTTTCAATAACAACAGAAACTCTGCTCAAGCCCTTGTTTCTCAACAAGGAATGGGGTTTGATTGGAGTGATCAAGCCGAAGAAACTATTCAGAATCAAGCTCTTATGGCTAAAGTATCTGATCTCCCATCTGAGGTAAGTTCTAATCTCTGTTCTAAAACTTGCATAGACACTGTTAAAAGGTACAGGGATCACAATCAGAAGATGAGTGATGACCTTAAGAGATTAGAAAAAGATATAAAAGACTATGTAAGGATTGTAGAGAGATTTGAAGATCAGATCAAAGGTTTTCAAGCCAATGAACTACAACACTCATATGACACAAATTACTGGCAGTGGGAGAAAAAGGATTTAGAACTTAAACTGACCAAATCTAAAGAGGAGAGTGAAAAACTGAAAGAGGAGCTAACCAAGGTTAAGCTTGATGTAGAAAAGTTTTCCAATGCTTCTAAAGCAATGGACTCTTTACTACAAAATCAGATTCATGATAAGCTGAGAAGAGGAATTGGGTACAATGCAACACCTCCACCATATAACAACAATTACATTCCTCCTACTTCAGACCTGTTAGACACCAAAGATAGGAAGGACTTGCCTGAGGGAGCCACTGAAATAGATCCCTTAGATAAGGTAGTTGTTGAGGATAAGACTGAGAAAGAGGTTGGCAAGAGTAAGGAGAACAAGGTGAGTGGTGAGATTCCTCTAGAGAATAACATTATCACCAATGATGATTGTGGAAGGGCTTGGATCAAATCCAAGGACATAGAGAAGACAGAGGGAAAGTCTGGTAAGGTCCATTACAAACAGACCACAGTTGTGAATCCAGGTCCTTGCAAACAGTGTGATTGCAATAAAGCCAAGAGCCTAAATTCTGGTTTAAAAAGAGGAAATCAAAGAAACTGGAATAATCAATGGGCTCAGAAACAAGGGGTTGATCTGAGTAAAATCAATAGACCAAAACCTTGTTTTATCTGTGGCAAATTGAATCATCTTGCAAAATTCTGTTATTTCAATCCTATGAAACAAAGGATGAACTTCCAAAGATCCATGCAAAAACCCTTTGGTTATAAGAAAATTGAAAAGAACCATGTGGCTAAGAAAACTGTTAAAACTAAAAGCCACTTGAAGAAAAAGTCTGTTAAAGAAAGTGTCAATATGTGGATTCCTAAAAGCACTAAAACTGTTAGTACTGCTACCACAAATAGTGTTGCTGACAATGATAGTGCTGCTAGAAGTAATACTACTGCTAACAATGTTAATGCTGCTAACAAGGTTAGTACTGCTAAACCTGTTAGTACTGCTAACTCTGTTAGTACTTCTAAGGTTAGTACTGCTTCTAGTGTTGGTTCTGCTAAGCCAATAATATTGACAAAGTACTCTAATAAAGAGTGCTCTGAGTTTAAAAACCTCATTAAAAAGGAATGTAAATACTTTGATGAGAAAGGGAGACCCAAGACAACTTTTGCTTGGGTCCCCATTCATACTAATTGATTTATCTAATGTGCAGGGCAACCAACAGCTCAAGGGAAAGAGCATTTGGCATGTTGATAGTGGTTGCTCTAGGCACATGACAGGCAACATGTCATGCCTTCAGGATTTCAAACATATCAATGGAGGACATGTTGCATTTGGAGACAATCTTACTGGTGGTAAGATAAGTGGAAAAGGTAATGTCACCAAAGGTAAGATGACATTTGAGGATGTCTACTATGTTGATCAATTAAAGTACAACCTGTTAAGTGTATCACAGGTTTGTGACAAACAACATAGTATATTATTTACTAATACTGAGTGTATGATCCTTGCTCCAGGGTTCAAGGTAGTTGATGAAAGCATGATACTACTTAGAACTCCAAGGAAGGACAATGTTTACTGTCTTGATTTGGACAATGTTGATAGTGATTCATCTTTAAATTGTCTTGTTTCAAAAGCTTCTATAGATGAATCCTCCCTTTGGCACAGAAGGATGTGTCACATGAATTTCAAGACTATGAACAATCTTGTTAAAAATAACCTTGTAAGAGGTTTACCCTCAAAAGTCTTTTCATGTGATGATCATTGTGTTGCTTGTCTTAAAGGCAAACAACACAAAACTTCTCATAAGACCAAAGAGTTAAATTCTGTTTCTACTTGTCTCCAGTTATTGCATATGGATCTGTTTGGTCCTACAAATGTTATGAGTATAGGCAAGAAATCTTACTGCTTAGTTATTGTTGATGATTACTCCAGATTTACTTGGGTATATTTTCTAAGGACTAAGGATGAAACAAGTGATCTTATCAAATCCTTTATTCTAAGAATTGAAAACCAAACTAATCAAAGAGTAAAAGTCATTAGATCAGATAATGGAACTGAGTTTAAAAATCATGATCTAAACACCTTTTGTGAAGAAAAAGGCATTGAGAGACAATATAGTGCTCCTAGGACTCCTCAACAGAATGGTGTTGCTGAAAGGAGAAATAGGACACTAATAGAGGCTGCTAGATCTCTGTTGGCTGATTCAAAATTACCAATTACCTTCTGGGCTGAAGCAGTTAATACTGCTTGTTATGTCCAAAACAGAGTTCTAGTGGTCAAGCAAAAGAACAAGACCCCTTATGAGCTTTTAAATAAAAGAAAACCTTTTATTGGTTTCTTCAAACCTTTTGGGTGTCCTTGTACAATTCTAAATACCAAATCTCACTTAGGTAAGTTTGATAGCAAAGCAGATGATGGATTTCTTGTGGGATATTCATCTCAGAGTAAGGCCTACAGAGTTTTTAACTCTTCTTCTAGAATAATTGAAGAAAGTGACAATGTCAAATGCAATGAGAACACACCAAATCCTGTTGGATCTGGACCTCAGTGGCTATTTGACATTGACTCACTAACTAACTCTTTTGGTTTCAGTAATGAGTATACAGGAACAGGTAGTGGAGAATCAGAGATCACACAAGTTCAAGAAAGTATATCTAAATCTGTGATTTTTCCCATACCCACAGTAAATGAAGACTGTGAAAAGGAATCATTTACTGAACCAAGTCAGAGTGAAGAAGACACTAGAGATGAGGAGACTCAAGAATCAGAAGTGGCATCTGAAAACACTTCAGTTGAATTGCATGACTCTAATCTAGAGGCTGGACTGAATGAAGAACCTAGTCATAACACAAGAGTTCAAAAGAATCATCCTCCACAGCTGGTAATAGGAGATATCTCTTCTCCTATGATGACTAGACATCAAAGCAGGCTTCAAGAAATGCAAGATCAACAGCATACAGTCCTTTCTTGCTTTTTATCCCAGCTTGAGCCTAAAAAGGCACATGATGCTATGAAAGAATCTAGCTGGATAGAAGCAATGCAAGAAGAACTGTTACAGTTCAAGCTACAAGATGTATGGGATCTAGTAGACCTTCCTAAAGGTCACAGAGCAATTGGCACAAAGTGGATTTTCAGAAACAAGAGAGATGAAAGAGGTATTGTCATAAGGAACAAAGCAAGGCTGGTGGCTCAAGGCTATACTCAAGAAGAGGGTATAGATTATGAAGAAGTTTTTGCACCTGTGGCTAGGATAGAAGCAATCAGACTATTCCTAGCCTATGCTTCTTACATGAACTTCAAAGTCTATCAAATGGATGTAAAAAGTGCTTTTCTCTATGGATCAATTGAAGAAGAAGTATATGTCTGTCAACCACCAGGGTTTGAAAACCCAAGCTATCCAGACAGGGTATACAAATTAAAGAAAGCACTTTATGGATTACATCAAGCCCCAAGAGCATGGTATGACACTCTGTCATCCTATCTCTTGGAAAATGACTTTGAAAGAGGAGTCATTGATAAGACTTTATTTATCAAAAGAAAGAAGAAGGATATCTTGCTGGTCCAAATCTATGTTGATGACATTATCTTTGGATCTACAAGAAACAACATGTGCAAGGAGTTTGAGGATTTAATGCATCAAAGGTTCAAAATGAGTTCCATGGGGGAACTTACTTTCTTCCTTGGACTCCAAGTTCAACAGAAGTCAGATGGCATTTTCATATGTCAATCCAAGTATGTGCAGGATATTCTAACCAAGTTTGGTTTCTCAGAATCAAAACCTGCCAGCACACCTATGGAAACACACAAGCAGATCACAGCAGATCTTGAGGGGGAGGACATGGATGTGCATTACTATAGATCCATGATTGGCTCTCTCATGTATCTCACAGCATCAAGGCCAGATATAATGTTTCCAGTCTGTGTATGTGCAAGATTTCAAGTTAGGCCAAAGCAATCTCACTTTCAAGCTGTTAAGAGGATATTCAGATATCTCAAAGGGCAACCCAGATTGGGACTTTGGTATCCTCATAACTCACCTTTTGACCTAATAGCATACTCAGACAGTGATCTAGGTGGGGCAAACTTGGACAGAAAATCTACTTCTGGAGGATGTCAGTTTTTGGGTGCTAGACTAGTCTCATGGCAGTGCAAGAAACAAACCACAGTATCCACATCTACAACAGAGGCAGAGTACATAGCAGCTGCAAGTTGCTGTTCTCAAGTCTTATGGATTCAGAATCAAATGTTGGATTATGGGGTAACCTTTCTACACACTCCAATCTTTATTGACAACAGCAGTGCTATTAGCATTGTAAATAATCCAGTCAAGCACTCAAAGACAAAGCACATTGAAATCAGGTATCACTTTATAAGAGATTGTAATGAAAAGAAACTTATTCAAGTTGTCAAAGTTCACACTGATAATCAGTTTGCTGATCTATTCACTAAAGCTTTTGATGTGGGTAGATTCACTTTCTTGGTAACAAGTGTGGGAATGATAAACTCTGAATAATCTTCTTCTCTAAAAGTGGTTTTATACCTGTATATTTTTATTCTTGGTGTTACTAATCTTCTTTTTCAGGATATGCATAGCAGTACTCAGTGTTTAGCAAGTTTAAAAGGAGTAAGTATAGTTAATACTGCTAGTAGTTAATACTGCTTTCAGTTAATACTGCTAGTGGTTAATACTGCTTTCAGTTAATACTGCTAGTGGTTAATACTGCTTTCAGTTAATACTGCTAGTGGTTAATACTGCTTTCAGTTAATACTGCTCGTGGTTAATACTGCTTTCAGTTAATACTGCTAGTGGTTAATACTGCTTTCAGTTAATACTGCTAGTTAGTTAATACTGCTAGCCGTTAATACTGCTAGTTAGTTAATACTGCTAGCCGTTACTACTGCTAGTAGTTAATACTGCTCTAGGTTAATACTGCTTATATTCCGAATACTATAAATACTCTTTGCCCGTCTAAAAGTTCATAACGACTCTTTGCATACTGTTCTCTTGCGCTCAAAACCTTTTCTCTCTCAAGTTCGAAGTTTTCAGGCAAGTTTTCACTAAGATCAATGGCATCCATGACGTTCATCGACGAGCACAACGAGATTGCGATGCTACAAAAGCCAAAGCAAGCTTCAGGATTTCATCAGATTGTGGATTTCCTCAAGTCAAGCCACATTGCTCATGCTCTTACTGTATCCCCTACAATCTACATTGAGCATCAAAGGCAGTTCTGGGCTAATGCAACCATTGTTGTGGAAAATGGTGTGCAAATGATCAAGACAAGAATCTGTGATCAATCACTTACAGTTACTGAAGAAGTTATTCGCATCAGTCTACGTCTAGACGATGCATCTGGTATAACTTCTATCCCAAATGATGAACTGTTTTCAAATCTTACAAGAATGGGGTATGGAGGCCCATTGGGTGTTTTCAAATTTTCTAAAGCAAAATTCTCACCCCAATGGCGTTTCTTTGTCCATACTCTTATGCATTGCATATCCAAAAAGACTACTGGATGGAGTGAGTTCAGCAGCACTATTGCTTATGCTTTGGTGTGCTTGGCCACTGCCAGAAAGTACAATTTTTCTAAAATGATTTTCAATGATCTTGTCTCAAACATGGGAAACAAAAAGAGCTTCTTTATGTATCCCAGGTTTGTTCAAGAAGTTATTACTAATCAATTGACGGATATACCTCAACCTGTTGGGGTATATGTACCTAAACCCCCCAAAGGCAAGGTTTTCTCAAATATGAGAAGATCTGCTGGGGACTCTGAAGGAGTTGACACCCCATTGTTCTCTACAATGATGGTGGTGTCCCAAACCAATGAAGGTATGGCAGCAGGGTCAAGGCCCCCATTAGACCAACCCACTGCTAGCCAAGCCCAACCTTCCCTCTCAAAATCAATTCCCCAGTCCCTTCTTGAAAAACCAACCTCTCCCATCACCCAAACCTACAAGAGAAAACAGGTAAAGAAGGCTCCTTCCCTTCTTGTACCATTACCCACTAAGCCTATAAGCCCTCTAAGGGAGAATTCTCCCCTAGAGAATATCCAAAGGGAAACCACAAGGGTGTCTCCCAACCCAAAGGAGGTGCTCTCTGAGGAGGAGGTAGAGCATATGGGTGATGAGGCTGCCACTACTCCTGCTAGCACAGAGGAGGAAAGTGGTAACATCAATAAGACCTCCCCCATGGAAACTTTGAATGAGCAATCATTTGAAGGTCCCTGGTGCCAAGAAACCACAGGGGTGGATAGTGCTTCTGCTAGGCAGAAGACTTCCACTACTAAAAGATCCAATGATCCTTCAATAGGGGGTAACACTCCTGGAGAAGGTGAGGACAGATATAACTATGATGAATTGATGGAGGCAATGGGCAACATCAACATGGATGTACTCAAACAGGGCAAAGATATAGAAGAGCTTAAACTCATAGTTCTGTCACAACAAGAACAAATCATCAAGTTGAAGCAAATGGTAAGGAAACTGATTCTGCAAAGGAAGAAGAAACAATTTGTGCTCAGAAGGAGGAAACCAGTGACTGATGCTCCCAAAAAGGGGGAGTCAGAAGCTGATGCCAAAGCTAAGGGGGAGCAAGAGGAAAAACATGATGTTGAGGGGGAGAATGAGCAAGCAGCAGAAACAGAGCCAGCAGCAGAAACCATTAATACTGCCAGTTCAATTAAAGCAGCAGAAATGGTTAATACTGCTGAGCTGAAAGAAGCAGCAGAAACAGTAAAAGAGGTCCTTACAGAGCTTGAGGTTGCAGAAACACTCATCAAAGCCAAACATGATACTCCCAAGGTCACCTCAAAGGCCAAAGGAGTTGTCATAAAAGAAAGAGGTGATGCAGCAAAGAACTCTAGCATTGAGAAGGTGATGGGTAAAGATAAAGGTAAGGCAAAGCTAGTTGAATCTGATAAACCAATGAAAAAGCAGAAGCTGATTGAATCAGATGAAGCTCTAGCTAGGAAGATACAGGCTGAATTTGAAGAAGCAGAAACCATGCAAGTGCAAAAGGATAGAGAGATAGCTAAAGCAATGGCTGCAGAGTTAAACAAAGCCTATCAACAAAGCTTAGCAACAGAACAAGCCAAGCAGAAAGCCACATCTTTGAGGAAGCCTGATAAGATCAAAATGGCTACAAGGAAAAGACAACCTTCAAAGACATACCTGGGTGCTCAAGAGAGAAAGAAAATGATTACTTTCCTCAAGGGTGCAGTAGGTGTCAAGGTAGAGATGTTTTCAAAGATGTCTTTTGAGAAGCTCAAGAAGATGTATGATGCTGAGATGATAAAGCTTCAAGGGGATGATCTTGCAAGGGTTGAAATGGAGAAAAGAATGAAAGAAAGCAATGATCTCTTACAAAAACCATTCCCTGATGAGCAAGAAACTCCAGAGAAGGAAACAACAATTGGTGAAAGTCTAAGGACTTTAAAAAGAACAAAGATGATTGCCAGGAGAAAGCCTACAAAGAAGCCTAGATTAGTGGAAGAAGAGGCTGAAAAGGTTGTTGAAGAAGAAGAGGCACCTGAGTCATCTACAATGAAAGAACCTGCAAGTACTGAGGATGTCAAGATGTACATGGTTGTGATGGACAAAGTGCCTGAACCAATTGCAGCAGAACCTGTAGGAGTTAAACCTCCAGAAGTCATTCACTGGGATGTTTTGGAAGTAGATGGCAAGAAGTATATCAGACTGAAGAGAAAAGATGAAAAGTATGAAGTCTACAGTACTTGGGCTAAAATTGTCAGAACATGCTCAAGGTCTGATATTGAAGAAATGTTTGATATAGGGATGAAGTTGTATGCAGATCAGTTGAAAGCTCCAGGAATTTCAATTACAAAACTGGTGATGGAGTATCTGTGTATGATGTTCAAACCTGATGAAGTGAAGGAGATCATAAGGAGTGTTTTTCAAGCAGTTACCAATTGGACTTTGTATGAAACTAGTGGTGTATATTCTGTGACTTTGGATAGAAATCACATTGAATACTTCCTAGTGGACAAAGTATACAACCATAGCAGACTGAAACTTCATTTAATGTTGAAGAAGAAGCTTGGATGTGGTGAAAATTCAGAAATGGCTAAATATTTGATCCAAAGAACAATTAATCAAAGTTTGGGATTGGATGCAAATACTGGAATTTAGGTCATGATGGAGTTTTGGGAGCATCTTGAAGAAGATCTGAAGAACTTGACTTCTTTTCCTAAAAGTCAAGTTAGGGGGAGATTGTTGGGAACTGAAGAATTCATCAAGTATGGTTAATGCTGCTGGTTCAGAGTTAGTACTGCTAGAAGACTTAAAGGTTAGTACTGCTGAGTGTTACTACTGCTAGTACTATTAATACTGCTAGTCAAAGTTAGTGCTGCTTGAACAAAGTTAGTACTACTTAGCTAGTTAGTACTGCTAGTGGTTAGTACTGCTTAGTAGTTAATGCTGCTAGAAGAAAGTTAATGCTGCTGAAGATTAATACTGCTTATATGATGAAGATTCGTTTGAAAGGATATACATGGAAGCTTAGAGATATACATGGAAGATATACTGAAGATATTTTATTTATTGTAATTATCTTTGTATTCAGTATATATTGTATAGTTTAGAATAATAATTTAACTTTAAGCTTTCATTCTTTTAGAGAAAAACAACCTCAAGGCATAGATCCTAATTCTAGAGAAGTAGAATTCGTATTGGTGAGCCTGTTCATCAATATTGAGGTTGAGTGTGTAATCTTGTAACTTCAAAGCATTCAATACAAGTTTACAATTTGTTCTTCATATTTACTGTGTTGATTTACTGTTTCATTGAATATCAAAGTGTTATTCCGCAAACTTCTTTGATATTGTTTCTGAGAATTAATTCTTGTTGAGAATTCGATCCTGACACATCACCTTCAAGTTTGTAAGATGCCAATTTCACCTTATGCACTTCCGGGCAGCCAAGAACCTCAAAGATCTTTTAGATGTGGTCAATCCAGTTTTCTGCATCAACAGGAGTCGGTGCCGAGCTAAAAGACTGAGGCTTTTGTTTCTGGAATCTCTCAAGCCACACATGGATAGCCCCATCCGGTGTTGCCCCACTAGCACCTCTAGTCTGATTTGGATTACCGCCCCCCGGTGCTCCAGGATTCTGCTGAATTCCCTCAGTATTATGTTGTTGAGCTGCCCCAATTGCTTGGGCCACAATAGTAGGCAACAAACTTGAAACCGCTTGATTCACCGCTGCCAAAATAGTTGGGTCCACATCACTCTGATTAACATCTGAATTATGGTTTATGGGGTCTCCCCCTGAAGCACGACCACGCCTGTTAGCTACACGTTGCGATCGACGAGCCATCCTAACTTAAAAGAACAAAAATATCACGTATAATGAATAAAAGAAAAGCAATAAAGCTAAATGAAAAAAAACTCTAAACCCAATTCTACCCATCACTCACAGGTCAAACCTATTTAGTTTTCTACAAGATCAAACCTAGAGCTCTGATACCATAATTGTAACACCCCCATTCCAAAGGAAGGGAGGTTACGTCAAACACACTAAATGATTATATAAATAACTCCAAAATAAAGAGTCTCCAATAACGAAATAATATCATCCAAACCATAATTCTAAAGCTTCCAATACTCAACAAAACCAAACATAAACCTTTACAATAAAGCTAGTCTAAAAACAAACGAAACAACTAAATAATGTCTAAAATGGCAATAAATGTCTCGAAACCTTTTTACGATCAAGAGCCTTATTTACTTCTCTCACGATCCCTTAGCAACCCCCTGATCACCTGCCGTGAGAAAGGAAAAGAAACACGGCTGAGCCAAATGCCTAGTGAACGGATATATAATAACAACGAACAAAAAAAAATATCACAATGTAAGAACTTATCTCAATATATTAGGCATAATGGATTCAAAATTTTAGCGAAGACAACAATTAACAACTTCAATGGATAACATGCGATGGAACAAAATCTTAAGGAACCCACAATATCATAATAAAACAGATAACATATGATAGGTTGAATCGAGCTCAAAAACAAAACGCATACACTTGCATATCTACCGACGTGACAAGCGTCAGACATATGGCCAAACAGGCCCGTACGCTGGACTACAGATCCACACGTACTAATGTGAGATACGGTGTTGGGCACTACACCGACACTCACCCTACAACAAATAACATATGATAGGGCCGACCCATACGCCTCCTAAATCAAATCTCCGTCACACCAAAATAGCTCTCACAAGAGCACAAAAGAGGAGACGTCGTGGTCTGATCACACCGCCACGGTTAGTGTCACGTCATCGGTGCCACAATGACGTGCCTATGGTACCCCCATAGGTGGTTAGTTGCTCGACTTACCCGCAGTAACTTGTCACAACACATGCGACGGCATATAACCTCAAATATACTTAAAACATATCGAAATCGAATGAAAAATCCAACATAAGAAATGTCAATATGAGAGACCGACAAGTAATTTTTGCAATCAAAAGGCTCAATTGGGATGGTCCAAAACCAATAACAAGAATCGTCATATATATATATTTAGAGACGTAACCCATAGTAAAAAAACTACCGAATAATTAACCGTGATCTTTGGAGTAAAACACATATTTTACTAACATCGACAATCAAGGATACTTGTTTAGAACGGGACGATTGCACAGTATGTGACATAAACGAGTGTGAGTGAACAAATAACACGGTGACGAACAAATCGAAAAGTTGTGAGTCAAGTAATTTGAGATATCGGAAGCTTAAGGTTCAACGACATAAATAAACAAATCAAATGAACGAAAAGATAGGAAATCCGTACCTTAAAACTTCACAAAACTATAAATTCACCGATCGCCAACTCCTTCAATCCCGACCTAAAAATACCAAAAAAAAAAACTTAATATTAACCTTACTTAACAACCTTAAAACACAGCAGCAAACCACGACTATAATCGACTAGTAAACGGCTAAATTTCAATGACACATCACGGCTAAAATTGACTTCTTGAACGGCCAAAACACTGCAGCAAAACGCAACTAAAGTGGCTAATAAATGGTTAAAAACGCAGCAGCTAAAATCGGCTAAAAACCATTAAAACGCAGCAACGATTTCACTAAAAATCGAGCCGTTTTGGTCCGTTTTTCCGGCGATTCGCACCTCTCTTACGCAGAAAATAACGACAATTATACTCACTAATCATTAAGCATATTTAGGACCATTGTCGAGATAGAAAAAAAAATAGCAGAATTTTGCGGGTCTACAGACGATTTAAACGTTCCCTCCCGTTGCTGCCATCACTCTCGACGGTGACTTTAGAGTCCTCGAGACAGCTGCGTTTCTACCCCAAACAGTCCTAAAACCTCATATCTCACCATCAACTAGATAACTTCGAGACGAGGATAGAAACTTACCTTAAAATGACGGTGAATCTACGGAACTTGGCTTGCGTTGGTCACCGGTTTTCCTCCTACTCTCTCGATCAATCCTTCCCGATAACTTCTTCTCTAGCGATCGAATGACTTCAAAGGTTAAGGTTGGGTTAAACAAAGGAAACAAAAAAAACCACTTAAAGGTACTACACGATCCAATCCCAATTGATTATTTCCAAACTTCTCATGTGTTGAGCAAGAATAACCCTTCAACTTGGACTCATACACAAAACTAACCCAAAGCTATTTTTTTACACCAAAACGTACAACAGTCCCACTTAATCCTTTAAAACTCCCATTTTTTTTACAACTTCCCACCTTTCATTTATATAAACATATATATATACACACACAAATATATATATATATATATATATATATATATGACGGGCATTACATCTTCTCTAATAAGCTCCCCGTGTACAAAACTTACAAAGACAAGAACAATTTATACAAGTCATCAACTACAAGGAAACAAAACACAACTACTTTGACTTTGACTTATTACAACTGACTTTGACTTTCACTTTGAGAGTTGACTTTCAGCTTTTGACTTGGTTGACTTTCAACTTCAGTAATCATGATCTTGAATCCAACAAATATGTGCACTAACATGTTCGCCTTGAAGATATTGCAGCATTATCTCTATGGCACGAAATGTACACTCTACACAGATCATAAAAGTTGGAAATACGTCTTTTGATCAAAAGGAGTTAAACATGAGGCAAAGACAGTGGCTCAAGTTACTTAAGGATTACGAATGCAAATTACTCTACCACTCCGGTAAAGCAAATGTGGTAGTCGATGCCTTGAGTCGGAAGGACTATTGTGGAAGCATCCAGGCCACCCTTTCGAGAATCGAGTTGGTGTAAAGCCTCATTGAGTGAATCAAGACGTCTCAATCAGAGGCTTTGTTAAGAAAAAATGGAAGGATTAAGTGATGACTAAGCAACGATTACTCTTGACGGATGATAGTCGTGGGGTAAAGTTTTTCAATGGGAGAGCTTGGGTGCCCAAGGTTGGGGGTAATCGAGAACTTCTTCTTGAGTACACCCATAAGTCTAAGTACTTCATCCATCCGGAAAGCACAAAAACGTATAGGGACTTGACGCTACATTATTGATGGTTGATTATGAAATTAGATGTGGCACGCTACGTGGAACGATGTAACGTGCCTTCAAGTGAAAGCCGAGCATCAACGATGGTATGGAAGTCTTCAATCCCTAGAGATTCCCGAATGGAAATGGGAACAAAAACCTTGAACATCGTGACCAAACTTCCAAAAACCTTGAGAGTTCATGATACCATTTCGGTGATAGTTGACCGGTTGACCAAGAGAGCTCACTTTTTAGCCATGCGCGAGACCCTACCAATGGACAAGTTGGTAAAGCTTTATATCGATGAAGTGGTTTCAAGGCATGGAGTGCCTGTGTCAATAGTATTAGATCATGATAGTCGGTTCACTTCCAAATTTTGGGATGGTTTACAGAAAGAGTTGGGTACAAGAGTGAAGTTGAGTATAGCCTACCATCCTCAAACCGACGGCCAAAGTGAGAGGACGATTCAGACGCTAGAAACATGCTAAGGTCTTGCGTAATCGACTTCGGGGGTAGTTGGGGCTCTCACCTACCTTTGGTGGAGTTCGCATACAACAATAGCTACCACTCAAATATTGGGATAGCACCATTTGAAGCCTTAGACGTGCAAAAGTGCAGAACTCCAGTGTATTGGCTTGAAGCGGGCGAGAAGTAGTTTTCCGGTCATGAAATAGTGCAAGAGATAGCCTACAAGGTTAAGGGCATACGGGAACGGTTGAAAGTAGCTCAAGATCGTCAAAAGAGCTATGCCGACAAGAAAAGACGCCCGATGGAGTTCCAAGTGGAAGACCGTGTGATGCTTAAAGTGTCCCCTTTGAAGGGGATAATCCGGTTCAGAAAGCATGGGAAGTTGAGTCCCCGTTTCTTGTGACCATTCATGGCACGAAATGTACACTCTACACAGATCATAAAAGTTGGAAATACATCTTTTGATCAAAAGGAGTTGAACATGAGGCAAAGACAGTGGCTCAAGTTACTTAAGGATTACGAATGCAAATTACTCTACCACTCCGGTAAAGCAAATGTGGTAGCCGATGCCTTGAGTCGGAAGGACTATTGTGGAAGCATCCAGGCCACCCTTTCGATAATCGAGTTGGTGTAAAGCCTCATTGAGTGAATCAAGACGTCTCAATCAGAGGCTTTGTTAAGAAAAAATGGAAGGATTAAGTGATGACTAAACAACGATTACTCTTGACGGAGGATAGTCGTGGGGTAAAGTTTTTCAATGGGAGAGCTTGGGTGCCCAAGGTTGGGGGTAATCAAGAACTTCTTCTTGAGGACGCCCATAAGTCTAAGAACTCCATCCATCCGGAAAGCACAAAAACATATAGGGACTTGACGCTACATTATTGATGGTTGATTATGAAATTAGATGTGGCACGCTACGTGGAACGATGTAACGTGCCTTCAAGTGAATGTCGAGCATCAACGACGGTATGGAAGTCTTCAATCCCTAGAGATTCCCGAATGGAAATGGGAACAAAAACCTTGAACATGGTGACCAAACTTCCAAAAACCTTGAGAGTTCATGATACCATTTCGGTGATAGTTGACCGGTTGACCAAGAGAGCTCACTTTTTAGCCATCCGCGAGACCCTACCAATTGACAAGTTGGTAAAGCTTTATATCGATGAAGTGGTTTCAAGGCATGGAGTGCCCGTGTCAATAGTATTAGATCATGATAGTCGGTTCACTTCCAAATTTTGGGATGGTTTACAGAAAGAGTTGGGTACAAGAGTGAAGTTGAGTATAGCCTACCATCCTCAAACCGACGGCCAAAGTGAGAGGACGATTCAGACGCTAGAAACATGCTAAGGTCTTGCGTAATCGACTTCGGGGGTAGTTGGGGGTCTCACCTACCTTTGGTGGAGTTCGCATACAACAATAGCTACCACTCAAATATTGGGATAGCACCATTTAAAGCCTTATACGTGCAAAAGTGCAGAACTCCAGTGTATTGGCTTGAAGCGGGCGAGAAGTAGTTTGCCGGTCACGAAATAGTGCAAGAGATGGCCGACAAGGTTAAGGGCATACGGGAATGGTTGAAAGTGGCTCAAGATCGTCAAAAGAGCTATGCCGACAAGAAGAGACGCCCGATGGAGTTCCAAGTGGGAGACCGTGTGATGCTTAAACTGTCCCCTTTGAAGGGGATAATCCGGTTCAGAAAGCATGGGAAGTTGAGTCCCCGTTTCTTGTGACCATTCACGGTGCTTAAACGTGTGGGTCTACAAGCGCACTAATTGGAACTCCCACCAGAAATGAGTGGAATCTACAACACTTTCCACATTTGCTATCTTTGGAAGTGCTTAGCTGAGGAAGAGAGAGTCCTTCCCCTCTCTGAAATAGGAGTTGATGAGGGTAACCATTGCATTGAGGATCTCGAAGCTATTCTAGAAAGGAAATCAAAGAAACTTCGACAAAAGGAAGTCACAATGGTCAAGGTTCAATGGAAACATCATCGCGGTGCCAATGTATCTTGGGAAGCCGAGGAAGACATGAAGTGGAGGTATCCACGCTTCTTTGCTTAGTCGAGATTTCGAGGACGAAATCATTCCTATATTGGGGAGGATTGTAACACCCAATTTTTTGTGGTAAGTACCTATACACCTCTTTCACCTTACGTCATAGAATTATGTTCATATAATGCCTTATTTCTCGTTGCTCATCGAATCAAGGTTCTTCGGGCGAGGAAACTTAAATTTTGGAAGCAAAAATGCTCGGGGCGATAGTGCCCGGTGACCTTACCAGGGTCACTATCGCCGAAGGCATTGTCGCCGTGTTGAGAGGCCCCTCGGTACAAGTGGGGCTAGTGTAGCAAACGATTGTGACAAGGGCACTGTCGCCCTGTCACTCTTGCGCCGAGGGGGAAGCCCATGGTACCACTCGGGCGATTATGGCCCATGATAGTGACAATGTCACTTTCGCCGAGTCCAAGTCGCGGGTAGTGATTTGGAGTATAAATTGGACAGCCTCGTTTTCTTAGCCATTATATCTGATTTTAAGAGTTTCTAGGTCATTTTCTATGCAAGCTTTTGGTAGGCTCTATTCCTCAATCATCTCTCTTTATTAACTCTCTTAGCAACCACACTTATGTGCATTTTTGGTTCTTCCTAGGTTGTTATAAACATTAAATGAGAAGGAATCTAGTTTCAAGAAAACTCAAGTATTCATCATCTAGGGTTTGGGTTTCCTATACCTTTTAAACTTTATACATGTCAAAACTATACTTTTGAACCTATAATCATCTCCTTGTTTACCTTCTCATTATTTGCAAGATTTTGACCTTAAATGGATTTTGGATATTTTTGGGTTTTTTACTATTTTACCATATGATGAAAGGTTCTATGAGTTGGGTTATAAAATGTGACTTAGTTTACATATTTGTGGTTAAATACTTGGATGAACACATTTTAGTCATATTATTGGTTTTCACTTCAATGAGAGATTTATTGATAAATTGAGTATTTTGGAGAATGGAACATATGGAGTGTTGGTGGTGTCACCAAAGACTATTTTAGAATGGCATGACTTTGGGAAATCTAATTTGATGAAAGATTTACATGGAAAAATTAAAGAGGTCATGGTTAAACTTTGATATTGATTTGGTTCCATATGGTATGGAATATGCAAAAATTACATGTATATGGAATTATGACTTTGTGAAACTATATGTGTAATTATAGTTTATCACTAATGTAATTGTGATAAGTCCCGGACTATTACTATTGGATCCATATGTATTGACTCGGCTTATTTATGGGATAACTCCCGTTTGTAACTAGTTGAGACATTAGGTCCTCGGAAGGCAACTTGGTACGGTTATGTGGGACAGGATACTAGCCATGGACCGTAAATGTAATCCTAGTGAATGAGTATGATTAGGATCATTGGGTGTCCTCCCCCACATCTAAGTACGAGTCGACAAATTCGTGGCTTTAATTCTAATATTTAGCTCACAACTTGGAAAGTGGCTTACTTTTGTGTTCAGCCACGATCCTATGAAATCGGGTCTCCCCCGTCATCGTAATATGTTTTTGGACCCCATGGGTCGTATGTAGTATTTTGGGAAAGTAAAATTGTTTATTGTAATTGCAAATATTCTTTATCAAATTGTACGTTTAACAGATTTATATAAACTGTTTGTTCTCCCTAGGCGTAAAGCCTAACACTTTTTCTTAAATGACATGTATAACACGTTCCCTTAGCGATGGGTCGCACAAGGTTTGAGGGATGAGTGTTGGGCCATTGTGGAATCTTTGGGATTAGTACTTTTGGAGTACGACGTATATGAAAGATAGATTCTTTTTGGAGATTGAACTGACAACCTTCATAATCTAGATATCGTTGTTTAGATTAGTATGTTGTATATCTTAATGTTCATTTATAGAAATTGTAAACGTTATTCTACACTTCGACCTTTTAGGTGATTTCCCATTTATTAAGATGTCGTATTTTGTAAATTTAAAGGTTTAAATTTGCCCCTATTTTTTGGGAGTTACACATGTTATTCCAGAATCAAGCACATACAATAATAATCAGAGTATTAACAAATAAGAATCAAAGGAAAGAGATCATTGATTGGGAAAATACTATATTCATATATCTCACAAAAGGAGGTTGGCTATAATAATATGAATGAGATGATTTATAAGAGTTAACCTAAAAAGGAAATCTTAACCTAAAAAGGAAATAACAAGGGACTATATATAGGGTCATTTAACTTGACACCTACACAAGTCAAACTTAACAAAATACATAACAAAGGACTAACTATTATAACTTGATTAAACTTGATCTAACAACATGAAACAAGATTCACCTTTTAATAATTCAAAGGTTGCCTCTTAATGAAACTAGTAAGAGGTAAACAAACATCCTCTTAGCCTTTACAAAATTCTTAGCCTTTCCAATCCTCCGATACATTGCTTCAATATCACCAAGAACCAAGTCCACACCTCCCCACTCTCCGACCTACCCACCCCGAAAGCAATAGACACAATTTGGTTAATATCGTCCATGTTAACCGCTAAGAACATGGTACCCAAGAAACGACCCTTCAAATGAGCATCGTCTAATATAATAACCCAACGCAAGTTTGCCAAAGACGCCAGAATCTGCAGAAAATAAAAAGGTGGTTAACATATGTAAAAATTATAATTTATAGTATTGCAAAAATCATTTATTCCACAAAATGATTTAACAAAACAGGTTCCTTCTTGTACTTGTTCTTCATATTCATCTTCATCTGTTTCTTCTTCACTTTCTTCGCAATCAATATCAGATAAACGCAATTCGTAAACATGAGTATCTTCTTCATCTTAATCAACTTATTCAATCTTTGGACATACTTATGGTTATAGTCACTAAGATTAGACGTATCCTCGTATTGATATTCAAACTGAGGCACATGCGGAGGTAGATTCTGCTGAGAAACATACAGAAGTTGAATCTCATACTGATTGTAGTCATACATTTCTTGATTAGAACTAATTGTTGGATTACAGCTACCCCCGACATCGTTTCGAGTGTTGGAACTACCCCCGACATAGCTTCCACCGGTCATCAAAGGATCGGCAACCGCGTAAAGTGGAGGCAACTTTTTTGACCCAACAGCAAATTCCATGAAAGCGAAAACATCGTCATTATCACCTAACTCAAAATTTGAACCAGAATACTCGTATGATAACCTAATCATACCAACATAACAGTTTAAGCCAAAAACTTTCTCCACATACCTAAGCAACCTCATATATCTATTGTTTGGTGCCAACATTATTCCATGTTGCATCATTTCAGCAGAAACATATTACTAGACTCATTAACTTTTGCCCATGAACCATCGGCACAAATATGGAACCTAATTTTTTCGGTTCCATAATTCATTTTCAAAAGAAAATGATGGACCAAAATTTACAAGTATTGAAGAAGAAATATAAAAAAGTGATGGAAAATGTTAATTTAGAAACTGAACTGAGATCGGTTTTGTATATCATTCAATATCTTTCTTCCCTTATAATTGAAACTTTGTTGTATAATTGTACCGAACCACCATCAATATAATGATAAAATGTATAATTAGTGCAAAAACTAGAATTAAATCAATAGATTAAAGAACAAATAGTGCCAATCCACAATTTATTTAGTTAAGAGTTGCAGATGGGGGTTCTAAACTGAACTCTCCTCTGTCGTGACAAGTGGTAGTTCTGCAACTTGTGGTTATGCCACTTGTGCAACGTACCCCTCAGACTCTTTTTTTACAAAAATACCACCTCCGTAAGTTGCGGTCTAAGTACTTACAGATGTAGTGATTTTCTTGAAAGAGCCGGAGAGGGATGACTAGGAGGTGAATTTCTATGGCCAAAATGGATATGTAGGTCATTTATATGTAAAACAATTAACAATTTATAATTTTGTTAATAAAAGTTAGTGATATATAATCAATGTTTAATATTTGTTCGGGGATAAGATAGTTACTTTTGTCATACATATTTTTTTCAGCAAGCACAACAATCGAAGATTTATTTAGCCTAATACATATAAACAACTAAATCCTTACAAACAACTTAATCCATATAGAAGTTGATAAAAAAAACCAATCGAACAACCCCTAAGTTTTGAATTATCGTCATTTTTTTTATTTGAAAAGCTTAATAAATACTAAGATGGAAAAAAAAACTATTGCTATGATTTTAGGGGTGACAATTTTGTACCAAAGCAAAGTAGTGAACATTTTTACCAACTGTACCAATTATATTCAGTTATAGTACTATACCAAGTATGCAAACTTTGTTAGTTATTTGTTAAGTTGAATTAATTAATTATAAAGCATAGCTATTGATTTTTAAGTTTTGTATTACTGACTTTTTTGTTTGAGTATTTGAATGTTTGCAAGTTTTATCTCGTGAAATTAAAAAACCTTAAAATTGATATACATATCATGCAAATTCAAAATTTCACTCACAATTTAAACAAATCGATAAGTTTTCATACATGTAACTTGGCATTGGTACAAAACCAATGCAACATGTACCAACTAGAATAAGTTGGTACCAATTAATTTGATACTAGATAAAGTTGGTTGATAAATTTTATAAAAGTTTATATATTAATTACTTAATTATAATTGATTGATACACAATATTAGAGAAAACAACCAGGTACCAAGTCCACCCCTATATAATTTATTGGAATGATTCACACGAAAAATAATTATAAAAAAGTAATCACAAATATATGAATCAACAATGAAAGGATTTATTCAAAGTCGCCTTATAGTATTTTACTTTAATATTTCGTGGGTGGCTGTGATTTATTGGTTTGATTCATATCCAACGGTAGAATGGGAAATAGTCATATATATACGACCGGTATGTTATTATAAATATATAATCTAATAATTATGTTATTAAATTAATTAGCTTTTTTATAAAGAAAATTTATATGATAATTCATCTATTTTATTTATTTATTTATTTTTAAATAAAAGAACTTCATTACTTAATGGTTGAGATACAAAAGGAGGTTACAGAATCGATCATGAAACTAGGTAAGTTAGAGAAAGTAGAATGACAAGGAAAGTCCCGTGCTTTTCTAGCAAGGGCGTGAGCAGCCCCGTTGGCATGTCCCCGATTGGTCTTCAAGATTAGAGGAGAGAGCATCAACCACAAGTTTCGCGTCCGATTCAAAGATCACCCTTTGCATACCTAGGTCGAGGGCCCACTTGATTGCATTTTTGAGGTCCATGGTTTCGCATTCCTTGACCAAAGGAATACCGTTGAAGAAGGTCGACCATGCAGCAACGAAAGAGCCGCAATCGTTACGAAGGACCACACCGAATCCTATTTGGTGGGTGTAGCTAAAGGTAGCAGCGTCGGTATTGCATTTAAGGCACCCCGTCGGTGGCAAATGCCACAAGTTGAATCTATCTTGATGGATATGTATTCTCGACTGGTTGCGCAGGTCGTTAGCCGAAAGCCAATCAATTAGGATGTTTGAAGCCTGTCGCGTCACACTAGTCGTCGTCTTGACTGAGTTGTTTTGCCATGCATCATTTCGAAGGTTCCAAATGCTCCAAAGCAACATTTGCAGCTTGTTTCGAAGGGTAGTTTTGGCCTCATAAAGGATGGCAAAAAAGAAGGTGATGAAGTCATCGGACCGGGCCGCCTTCGAATCAATGAGATTCCAAAGATTGGCGTCCTTCCACACCTTTTTGGCAATTGGGCAATCGATGAAAAGGTGCCAGTTGTTTTCCAGGTTAACGCCACATAGAACACACAGACACGAGGAATTTATTCCTCATTTTTGGAGGTTAACGCGGTGCAGGAGGACGTCTTTACCCAATCTCCAAATGAAGCTCCTCACCTTATACGAAATGTTAGCCCTCCAGATTTTAGCCCATTTGCCTCAACCGTTGTTGTGGGTATTGGTGTGAAAACTACCCATCAAGAATCGGTACCCACTTTTGACTGTGTAAACACCGTTAGAATTCCAATGCCAAATCACTCTATCCGGGCCATTTCTAACACTAGGGAGATTAAGAATTTCCAAACGGTCGCGCAAACAAAAGTCTCGGTAGATACGGTCAAGGTTCCACTCACGAGAGTTTGGAGCAAAAAGGTGGCAAACCCGAAGGTTGGGGTCGTTGGGATTGGGCAAGGTTTCCACCCGAAAATAGAGATCATCGCGAAGCCAAGGATCTTTCCACACAAAAATAGACTAATCGGAGTCTGCTTTCATCTATAACCATCCTTTAGCATAGCACGGGAATTCTAGATACTTCGCCAAATGAAGCTTGGGTTGTGTCCCAACTTTGCTTCAAAAAAGTCCCCCTTTGGGTAGTATTTGGCTTTGAAAACTCTACTCACCAAAGTATCCGAATTAGAAAGAAGTCTCCAAACTTGTTTCTCCAACAGTGCTAAATTAAAAGTCGTGAAGTTGCGGAAACCAAGACCCCCAAAAGTTTGAGGGATACCTAAATTATCCCAATCAAGCCACTTTATAGACCGAGCTCCATCCCTTTTAGAACTCCACCAAAAGGTATTAAGTAACCGTTGAAGGTCCTGAATAAGAGAGTTTGGGAGCATGAAAACACTCATATAGTACACTGGGATGGCTTGGGAGGCAGCTTTGATAAGAGTGAGTCGCCCCGCACTAGAGATTGGTTTTTGTCTCCACTTGGTGAGTCGTTGCCAAGGTTTGTCCTTAATATGCCTGAATATGGATCTCTTGTTTCTCCCAATCAAATACGGGAGACCCAAGTATTTACCGGTATTAACCGGTTATAGAACCCCAATCACATGACTAATAGCCTTCTTGAAATCCGGGTCAAGGTTATTGCTACACATAATGCCCGACTTGTCAAAATTAACCGCTAACCTGGAAGCATTTTCAACGGTAGTGAGGATCTGTTTGAGGGACCTGCATTCATCGATATTATCTTTACAAAAAAGAAAGGCATCGTCCGCAAAGTGGATATAAGAGATAGCAGGTGCAAGTCTCGTAACGCAACAACCATGGATTCGATCCTTAGAGGCAGCATCCTCGATGAGAGTAGAAAGGCCCTCCATTCATAAGATAAACAAGTAGGGTGAGAGAGGGTCTCCTTACTGGAGTCCACGCTTAGGAGTGATCGGGCCCGTAATCTCGTTATTAATCCGAACGAAGTATCTGACCGAGGTAACACATAACATAACCATTTCAATCCAATGTTGAGAGAAGCCCATATTTGTCAAATGATTCGTATATAATTCCAATCAAACCTATCGTAGGCTTTGCTAATATCAATCTTGAGGGCCACGTCGCCCCCATTTTTTCCGAGTGTTTCGCTTCATACTATGGAGATGTTTAAAAGCAAGGAGGACGTTGTCCGATATGAGTCTACCTTTGATGAAGGCAGATTGATTCTCCGAAACCACCTTAGGGAGGATTTTCTTGAGGCGGTTAGCAACCACCCTCGTAATAATTTTAAGAACAAGGTTGCATTTTGGGATGAGGGTAATAATAGCGTCGTTGATGCCTTCGGGAAAAGACCGACTTTGGAGCCAGAAGACACCCGCCTAGAATACAGTATCGCCGATAGAATCCCAGAAATGTTGGAAGAAACGCGGGTTGAAACCGTCGGGGCCCGGTGCTTTATCGGGGTGCATTTGAAAAGGGGACTCTCTAAACTCTTATTTAGTAAAAGGTGTGACACCCTCAAATCTGAATATAGCAACTAATTTAAAATTTTCTAAATACATCAATAATTGCCTCACCTACCATAACAATTTAAGGTTTAACTTCAATAAACAAAACTCAAGCCTTATACAATGTCTACAATAGGGACAGGTGTTATTAAAACCCAATAATAGCCGATATCCCCAAGATGCGGAAGACTTCACCTAGCTACTCACCTTCGTGCCTATAACTAGCGCACAACACTTCATAGAAACGCTAGCACTATATCCCTCCAACCGGACCTGATGCACATGCCGACAAATAAAAAGGTTAGGCTAACGTCTAGTGAGTTCAAGAGTTTTCAACATTAGTGGATATATAATGTTATTGATAAAGAATATCATTTAAATCATTGATCTTCCTGAATGGTTTACATTAACATGAGAAGACTCATTTTCCAAATATGCACATTTTAAAGATAACAATTCTAGCATGAAAATAATCCTTCGCAAAATAGATTTTAACCCAAAACTCACTTGAAGCATTAAACAGGGATTGAACTCCTAATTTATAAAAACACGTATAAGCCTTTATTTCCCGAAACACCAAAACACGGGTGGAACACTAATACTCCACATAACTCATGGATAAAACCCGTACATATAAAACATCACCGAAAACATGGATACAAAAAATACAATACCCAACACAACACCTTTCGGTGACGGGGGAGGCCCGTTTCCATTGAACGTGGCGGGAACACAAAAGTATGCCACATATGTATGTTATCGAACTGCACCTCAGATCATTGACTTTAGTGCACACTAACTTAAGTGTCACCTCAAGTCCCCAATAGCGGGCGTCACCTCAAGGATACCCGATCTTAGTGCCCATTCGCTCTCTAGTAGAGTTCCAACCTCAAGGTCCCTGTTCGACCTTTAGTGTCTACTCACTAGCATTCAAGGTAGGAGTCTCAACTCCTTACTTGATAACCCATGATGACTAACACTCGTGCACAAGAATTATACATCCAAACACGAGACCCATGGTCCTGAAGTACAACCCATAAAGGTTCCTCTTCGCCAAACAACCGGGACGACACCAATGCCAACACGACATTATTTTCCCAAAGTGAGAATCCCAAGAGTCCTCACCATTAAACACGACTGACTTACATGCCTATGGATCCAATGCATTACAGTCTAAAACACATGACTCTTATTGGATGACACACGCACTCAAAACATGTATTCTCCAAAATAAAGTACAGTAAATGCAACTCACACCCAAGGCTCCACTTTAAGTTTTTAAAACCGAGCCAGAGGCCCAATAATTTATGTAAACCCCCAAATGAAAGTCGGTATAAACATTGAAACATGATTGACTAACTATCATGCAAACACAACGACCAAAAGTATGATTAACTCAAATCTCCTCATTGGTTGAGGCAAACCATTTTCTAAATGAACTCGTACCCCTATATTTCCAAAATGCCTCATAACACAATAATATGCATTTTTCGAAAAGGTTTATAAAGTCAAATACACAAAATGACACTTACGTCAAATGAACTCCAATTATATACGTAAAATCATCGATGAAACATTTCAACATGATTTATTTACCAAAATTCTCAAAAATCCCAAAATGGGTATTTCACCATGTTTATAAAACTAAGCATTTCAAAATAACCAAAACTTATCAGGTGATCAGCAGTTAACAATTTCATGTAAAACACAAAACACTTTAAAATAAACATTTTGGCATGTACACCGTTTTCACAAATCAACTTGAACTCACCTTGCTATATTTAGGCTAAATCTAGATTTTACCCCGACTTGAGTTTCCTTGAAAATCCACAAGTAAAACCTTCCAAAAACCTATCATTACAAGTTTCCAACCATGAATATACTAATTCAACCATTTAGAATCTATCCCCAACATTTTACATAAAGATCTCAACTTATGACAAAACCCTAATTTCCAAAAGTGAAGAAAAGGGGAGATTACCTTGTCCATAGCTTCAATCCACCACCCAAAATGCTTCTAGGTTACCAACACAAGCCATAAACTCCCAAAATTCCAAATGATGAAAAGGTTAGGTGGAAACCTTAGAAATTAGATAAAGATGATGAAGAAGGTGGAGAGGGTGAAGATATCTTAGCTCAAGCTTCCACATTTTTCTAGATGAGGGAGAATCGCTTGAAACACTCTAGGTTTGGTGTTTCAAATGCTCAAAATCAACAATGGGGGTATAGGGTTCGGTTTAGAGAGAAGAGGATAGGGTATGGTTGAAGTGGATAATGAAAGGAGGTTGAAAATCACGTTTTAAACCTGCTGGACCCCGAATGCGATTGTGCCAAGCGAAAGTGACATGGTCACTCTCGCGAGGCACTCTCGCTGGGAGTGTACCGCGGCCATAAGTCCCTCCGCGAGAGTGACACGCGATTATGACACATGTCACTTTCGTTGACACTTTCTCCCAGACTCCCCGAAGCCCGAAAATCCGATCTTTTTTTACACTAAGGCCCTCGACACTCTTTGGAAATTTTAGTAGTGTTTTCCCAACAAGAATCCCACCAAACACAAGGTACTGAAATGCCTGGGTTCTTCTATACTTACCGAAATTTAAGAGTGTTACAATCCTCCCAACCTTAAAAGAGATTTCGTCCTCGAAATCTAGATTTCAACAAAACGTTGCCCATAGGATAAATTGTCCTTAATCCATATTCCAGAACCACTACCATGATCCTTATGCCGATACTCACGATAGTCGTCCACTTGGGAACATTACACTTATACCCGACTGAACAGTTAACTCTCTAAAGTACTCTTTACTCACAAGACTACGGTTGTCTCCCAACCTTGGGTGACACTTACTACCTCAAGAGTAGTTCGTGACCTCAACTTTCCATTGACTAGGTCATTCCAGTTCAACCCTGTTAATCATAAAATCCTAATTCAATCAAGCAATTACTCAAGAATATGATCAAGAACTAGAGAGAGAAACTAGAGAGAGAAAGTAGATCTTGAACATTAACCACAAGTCTAAATATTACAATACGTTTGTTACTTCTTACCACAAAACCTTACAATGCAAACACCTATTTATACCATCTAACTAACAAAGACTTTGTGACTAAGGAAACTAAACATACTTTGACTTTATATTACAAAGACAATTTTGACTTTTACATCTTTGACTTTCCTATTAAATCTTGGATACAATATTTAGACTTAACAATCTCCCCCTTTGTATTCAAGATTTAATAAAAATTTGATACTGATCTTCAGCTCTTGATTCTTCAGCTTTTGTCTCTTTAACTTTCAACTTTGAAGCTTTCACAGTCTTTACTCTTTCAGCCTTTGAAGAATCTTAGAAAGTCTTTTGCACTTTGTAGCTTTGAAAGTCAACAAGCCTTGAACACGACACGGAATTCTTGAAAACTCCTTTGAAACTTCAACTTTGAAACATCTTTCACAAACTTTGAACATCTTTCACAAACTTTGAACATCTTTCAGAAACTTTGAACATTGAAACATCTTTGGAAAATTTTGAAACTTCGAGGGATCTTTGACAAATTGTATCTTCATCTTTTGTGATCTTTGGACTGTCTTCATAGAAACAAACTTTCACATATCATCTTGATTTATCTTTGAACAATCTTTCTTCAGAATCTTTTGACTTTGAATAAGCGGAAGCATTTTTCACATTATCAACTCTTCAAAGCTTTGAAATTGATCTTTGTAAAATTCTCCCCCTTTTTGATGATTGAGAGCATCATGAGCATCAAAATTTCATCAATTTCAGCACAGACTCTGATCACCCCTTTGTATTCAAATAACAATCTCCCCTTTGACAGACGTCGCACTTTGATCTGAGAGCCGTCAATTCATGAAATGTATATATCCGAATCTTTTCAAATTCAAACATAATAAACATGGTAACCCTGAATCAACAAATGAAACAGTTAGGAATGCCTGTCAGTAACACAAAGTTACTGTGTACAACGAATGTACAATTTAAGGAGCTCGTTTGATGATGACTCCCTAGGACTTCCATTCAATCATTGAAAAATACAAGGTTTATCTATGAATGTTCTGACAGAAAAACAAATTTTATGTGTGCTCGTGCTTGTGTATGAAAGAATTTAGCACAATGATTGTGTTTCATTTGGCTCAAATTGTGTAAAGTGTTGAGACAACAACAGATATAACATGGACTCAATGTGCATAAAAGAGGTGCGAAGGTGGGGCAACTTTCCTTCTTTTTCAATATCTAAATCTTCCGAGTGAAGATTAGATAGCATATATGTTGCGTCCCCAAAGAAAATGAAACATTTCTTTGTTAAGAAAGAAACGAGTGGTTAGTGGGGTAATTGCAAGAGTTGGCATGGGCTCACTGCCTTTTTCAATGATGATCACCAAAGAATGTGAACCAATCAGTAGATGTGGCTTCCCTGCTCAGAAAGTGGTAGGTTCAGAGTTCTGATATTCTTTTAACTCTGTTCTCACACCCTCTTTCTTTTTATCATTTAAAGCTCACTTCTAACCAAACTCTCATTTCCATTTTTCCACTCCACACAATGAGAAAAACCCAACCGAATGAGTTATCTCCCCCACTCTTTTATTTTGACCCCTCACCCCTCAATCACTCAAGGATAACTTCTTGGGTAGGAAACACTGGTTGACGTAAATCCATGGAAGTTTTATTTAAGCTCACACACGAATCCCATGTAAGTCCTAAAAAGCATGGTTGCTCAACAATTTAACTGAACAGTTAAGCATAAAGATAACAATGTCAGAATGTATGCTCAATTAAAATTATGAATGAAATTTGAGCATTTGAACTTTGAAGATTTCTCAAAACACGAATATTGAATGAATGAAATGAAATCAAGAGAATTGTTTTGAGAATCTGACAATGTATCAATCAGATCAAATCAAATGGTTAGGGTATCAAAGAATTGGATATTTTGTTTATATGAACGAATATAAACAATTTAGCAATAAACGCGCAATGAAAAAAAATGAATGATGCTCAACAACTTTGAAAGCAAACGGGAGTATTACCATCGAAAAATTGTTTCGTTATGAGACATGGTAATATCATATTCAAATGAAATATTGAACCGGTGTGTGTGAATACATGACAGTATATGGAAAAGAAAATACACGAGTATTGAGCTTTGGAAACACACGGTCAGTTAAACATTAAGCTCAAAATTTGAAAAACATTTAAAAGCTCACTTCTGAATTCATGAAATCTTTTGAGAATAGAGAAGTGGTTTGAACATTTAAGAAACTGTTTTTCATGTTAGAAAGTTGTTCTTCTTTCAAACAATCAGAGATCTAGGACAGAAGATATTTACCTTTTCAGCTCCCCCTCAAATCATGATATAATGATTTAGGTCTTTTGGGCTCCCCCTGGATATTAGCATAATATCCTTCTTTGATTATTGAAAAATGGGTCCTGATCTGTTATTTGATCAGAAGCCATCACCTTTACTCCTCCTATAAATTAAACATCTAAAATATGTCAGTGAAAACAGGATAGAGATCAGACACTCCTTTTTGAATTGTAGACCATCATATCAGTAAAATCTATCAGTGAAAAAGTATAGGATAGAGATCAGATCAATTCTCTTGGGATGTAGACCATCATATCCATCGGATGCAAAAAGAGTATACTCCCCCTTGAAGGTTGATATCTTCATTTGAGTGTTGAAGTAATATCTCTTATTATCACAGGAGTAAGGTATTTTGATCGCTGAGGTCCAAGTCCTAAACTGTTGTGTTTAGAAGTCAAACTCCTTTGAAGGACGGGTCCTAAGCTGTGTACTTAGAAGCCATAGTCTTTTAGCTTTGAAGTTCGGGTTTTGAACTGTTGTGTTCAAAAGCCATTGTTCTCTTACTCCCCCTTGACTTGAGGTGCCTGCAACACAGAATCAATTTTCTTCTTTATTACCCACTGGTATTTGGGTCCAGAAATGTTAGTTGCAGTTCGTGTGGGGGTGATCGAGTAAGAACCATACCAGAAATGATCACTGGTCTTGTGAATATGATCATGTGTACAACAATAAGAACAATAATATTTATTACCTGAAAACCTGAATAATTGATCTCTTGAGTATATATGATCAGGTTTACCTTTACGCTTTTTGTTCTTCTTTGCTTGATGTACATGTATACATGATGTGTTTCCTTTCAGCTCATCTTCCTTGTCTTCCTTGACTGATTTCTTTTTCCAGATCAATTCCTCTTTCATGTAACTTCTTCTTCTTGGATATGTACCTGAACCATCTAGATATCTATCATAGAAAATGTTAGATCTACGAATCTGATCAAAAGATTTAATTGACCTTTGTGAAGAGACAGATTTCTGATTTGAACTTGAAACAGACTTTTCAAGCTCTTTGATCTTTGAAGCAAAGTTGTCTCTTTCTTTCACAAGCAGGTCAATTTTCTTTGAGAACTCAGACTTCGTTTTCTGCTCTTTTAGTGCATTAGCAGAAAGTTTTTGACTTCAGTCTCAAAGATGGATCTTTCTTCTTCAAATCCTTTCTCTGAATCATTTATTTGGCCTGATAATTCCTTGAATAATCCCACATTCTTCTGTTCAATGGCCTTCTTTTCTTGAGCAAACTTCTCTCTTTCCAAAATAAGTACTTTCTCAAAATCGGAAACTTGTTAAGAAAGTTTAATGCATTTAAGATCAACTGACTTTTTCTCTTCAAAACACTTCTTTGAGAAATCTGAGAACTTCTTTGAAAAACTTTTCTTTTCAGTATCAAAATCATCTTTATGTTCAGCAAGCTGTTGTTCTAAAACAGATATGTTCTTTCTTAGTTCAGCATTCTCAGATTCCAATCTCATTATCTTCTCATCATTTATTCCAGAAGAGCTCTTCAGAAGATCTTCATTGATTGTCTTTAAAGCACTAACTTCTTCTTTCAGTATGATGCTTTCCTCATAATACTCTTTTGACTTTTGAGAATGAAAGTCAACAGCATAACCCATATTCACTTTCTCTAATTCAAGCTTTCTATTCTTCTCTTCAAGCTCAACAAAATATCCCATATTGAATGAGTACATCAGCTTGATATGAAAGATCGTTCCCAAAGTGAGACTTGGACGGTGCAAAGTAAGCTTCTCGTGAACCGTGGAGACGCAAAGTAGCCTTCTCGTTATCAGTGTATGGCGCAAAGTGAAGTTCTCGTTAACCGTGTATAGCGCAAAATGGGGTTTGCGTGACCCACTGAAGACGCAAATGTTACTTTGCGTGAGAGCCTTGTTGCGCAAATGTGTCTTTGCGTGATAGCCTTGATACGCAAACTATAATTTGCCTTAAAAACCGTATAAGCTCACGCAAATGTCGATGAACACGCGCAAAGCTAGATGAACTAGTGCAAATCGTGGATCTAGCGCAAACTTGTATCTGACTTGCACATTTCGATCCAAATCGATTCAAACCTGCAAATTTGATCTCAAAAACTTATCAGTATCATCGACAAACAATACTAAACACAAATTTACTATCAATTTTCGATTAAAACCAACAATTCACACAATTTCGATCAAGAACATTGTTCGAGTTCGAGTTTCAAGAAAATTTCAAAAATCAAGAATTGACATCGAATTTGATCGAATTATGATATGTAATCAATACAAGAATCAATCCTAAACACAAATCGAATCTAATGATTCCATTTTCTTGCATTAAAAACGAATTTTCCACCAAAATTCGGATGAACAGTACCAAAACTTCGAGTTCTTAAAAAAAATTCAAAAAAATCAAATTTTCGATCCAACAATCAAGATTTCAATTCAATTTTCTAATCAAATCATTCCTGAAAATGTTTGGTTCGGCTCTGATACTAATTGTTAATCATAAAATCCCAATTCAATCAAGCAATTACTCAAGAATATGATCAAGAACTAGAGAGAGAAAGTAGATCTTGAACATTAACCACAAGTCTGAATATTACAATACGTTTCTTACTTCTTACCACAAAACCTTACAATGCAAACACCTATTTATACCATCTAACTAACAAAGACTTAGTGACTAAGGAAACTAAACATACTTTGACTTTCTATTACAAAGACAATGTTGACTTTTACATCTTTGACTTTCCTATTAAATCTTGGTTACAATATTTAGACTTAACAAACCCGATTCTGAATCTGTATCCCAATAGTCAACACCAACCCAAACAATTCCCAAAATTCCTTAATAATTCTCTCTTGATATTGGTAAGGTCGTCCTTCCAAGGACGTACCAATACGCTTTCCGGGGAGCTGGTTAGTTCGGATTAGGCTATCGCACTCTCCGACCTATTCTTAAACCTCACACATTCCGTCAATGAGATCCTTACCTCATCCAGAAAATCATACACATCAATGCTTATCTACCAACATCTAATCTTCCTTTAAATTCCACCACCGTGAGGTTAATTATTTCCCATGATCTAGCGTGGATACTTCCAAATATTTCAAAGTTCATTGACCCCAAAAGATTAAGTCGACTTGCACCGAGCCGATCCACAAATGACTTACAGTTGACACTTAATATGGAACTAAACCCCAAATCATTTAGCTTTTCAGACAAACCATACATCACCATTATTCACGAATACTCATTAAGATAGTGCACCTCCGACAAATGGCATGTTGTCGCCCAGTTAACCCATCAATTCAAATCCAACCATACGTAAACAACCTTACAAGGTCTTAACCTGAAGTTCTTACCGAAGGGAAAGATTATCACTTACATAACTGGGAAAATGCACAATTCTAACACCTCAGTTATTCATGTGTGCATCAATTCATAACTGAAACCCCAAAATTCAAAACCGACCACAAGTCGGATCATCCGACGCTTCAATTCCCAATGACTCTTCTAGTCCCGAATTACAACTGCTTTCACGATAGGATTTTAAATCTATAGCCCTAATGAGTTCAAGGTTTTTCAACTAATATTCCAATTTGAAATTTTATAAAATTCTCAAATGCAACAGCTTTACAACAATTAATCTTACGTGTAAAAATCTACTACCGTTTACTCAGTAAGTGTACAAAGTGGTCTCAAACGCCACACATATAAAACCATTTTGAAAATCATTTGGTCATTACTCAAACTAATAATGACAATAAACAAAGATGCACAACAAACTTTTTGGAATGGACCACTATGGTCCTAACATGCATCAATTTACGCCATAGATGAGAAATAGTTTTACGTACTAAAATAGGGCATAACAAGGCGTTTGCACAAGACTCCCAAAGGGAAAATTCGCATAATCAAGTTCCGAAAATCTCTCATTTAACCATATAATGACATGAAATAGAATTTCCCTCAAGACCCACATACATCAGTTTATTTCCCAAACTTAGTAAAACGATAAGAGTTTGCGAGTTGGTCAAACATGAAATAATTTAAATCGACTTCAAACTTTTAGTCGTACGGATAAAACGTTCTTTGACCCAAAATGGTGGCTATAATGCCATGCATACGAGTAAACCAATATAATTCATTGCATGAGACTACAACAGTAAAATCAATAACCCAAGGATGTTAAAAGCAAAAGTTTAACACAAACCATCATAAATCATCCATATGCTTACTCACACCAAAAGCATAAATCATTTGTTGTACTAAGTAGTGTGCAGCGAAATATTTTTTTTGGAAGGCATAGCGGCATCGAACCAACGAATGACTACCACGAACACACGCACACCTCCCCGGCGGTATCGGGCATCCACGGGCAGCCCACTAATCCGCCGCTGTCTCGGCCCAGCTTACGTTGAACCTAGAGCCCAACCACAATCTAAGAATGGGCAGCCCAGTCAACGACTAGACCGGCCCAAGGACAGGGTACTCCTCATGCCCTCAAATTGACTCCCCTTGGAATCGAACCCGGGTAGATTGGGATACCATCCACACACCCCCCCCCCCAGGATGTTACCGCCCTTGGGGAAACCAACTGAGCTAGACATGATTTGTAGTGTGCAACGAAATATATGCTCATATAAAACTCAAAAGTGAACCCACACGACATTAATCTTCCTAAAATAGCATATGGGATGACATCTACCAACAAAACTCTTATGAAATGAATTTCTCAATAACCCATAACCCAACACACGCAAAGAACTTAGTCTATGCAGTTCAAGGTTCACTCACACGTCGCAAAACTTCGCAAAAATAGGACTCCATAAATACTCAAAGAAACTTATACGGAATAAAATTCCCAACATAACTCAAACACTAAAATATGGAAATAACTTTATGTCCAAAACCTTAACATATGTGGAGGAGATCAAATGTTAGAGTCATAGGTTACAGTTACTTGTCCAAGACCCTAAACAACATCAAAATACGGACATCACAATATCCGAAAATAGTGTTGGACAACAACGAGAATAAAGAAAGTCCCAACCAAGTTTGCAACCACGTGCAATTAAACGATTTTATGCATGTTTAAAATCGTGGTTTAAAATCTTGTGTGTGCTAAACATTTTTCCAAGACTTTGTAACATAATCCACACGATGCTTTTGGAAACATGAGAAATAACTGATGCAATACATTTTAGAAATAAATTTCGTGCATGAGTTTGGTCGGCACTCAACATCTCGAAATCACACTCCTCAATTTCCCAATCATACTATTGTCATCCAGATGCTTAAACATCTGAAGGCAATAATCAATTGTTTCATCTGTTCACCTTACAATTTCTTCTTGAAGCAAGGGAGATTCAATAAGCCTATGAATCTAATTCAACCAATCATTCAGACCCGAAAGGGTTCACCTAATGCAATCACCATTCTTAATCATCACTACAAGTGACAATGCTATAAACATTAACCTCTTCAAGCCATTAATCCTCGAAAACTCATCCACTACCCCATAGGCCCTCACATGAGGGTGGTTCAAGCACACACATGTAACATGTAAGCTCACCACGACACTGGCCAGGTGTAATTATGAAAGTACCATACACGATTATACTTGCTACCCTCGTCATGATTCCCAGTTCTTATGACTCTATCGACTTCAAAATATCTTATCTTAGAGTGTCTAGTAGTGCAATCTCACTTTCTCATACTTAGAAGAACACTAGTTTGAGTCTAGGTATCCGAAATTAACACCTAAATCTCTCAAACTTAAGCTCTGATACCAACTTGTGACACCCTCATATCTGAATATAACAACTAATTTAAAATTTTCTAAATACATCAATAATTGTCTCACCTACCATAACAATTTAAGGTTTAACTTCAATAAACACAATTCAAGCCTTATACAAGGTCTACAATAGGAACATGTGTTATTAAAACCCAATAATAGCCGATATCCCCAAGATGCGGAAGACTTCACCAAGCTACTCACCTTCGTGCCTATAACTAGCGCACAACACTTCATAGAAATGTTAGCACCATATCCCCCCAACCAGAACCTGATGCACATGCCAACAAACAAAAAGGTTAGGCTAATGCCTAGTGAGTTCAAGAGTTTTCAACATTAGTGGATATATAATGTTATTGATAAAGAATGTCATTTAAATCATTGATCTTCCTGAATGGTTTACTTTAACATGAGACGACTCATTTTCCAAATATGCACATTTTAAAGATAACAATTCTAGCATGAAAATAATCCTTCACAAAATAGATTTTAACCCAAAACTCACTTGAAGCATTAAACAGGGATTGAACTCCTAATTTATAAAAACACGTATAAGCCTTTATTTCCCGAAACACCAAAACACGGGTGGAAAACTAATACTCCACATAACTCATGGATAAAACACGTACATATAAAACGTCAACGAAAACATGGATACTAAAAATACAATATCCAAAACAACACCTTTCGGTGACGGGGGAGGCCCGTTTCCATTGAACGTGGCGGAAACACAAAAGTATGCCACATATGTATGTTATCGAATTGCACCTCAGATCATTGACTTTAGTGCACACTAACTAAAGTGTCACCTCAAGTCCCCAACACCTTTAGTGCACACCACTTAGCGGGCGTCACCTCAAGGACACGGTACCTTTAGTGCGCACCACTTAGTGGGCGTCACCTCAAGGATACCTGATCTTAGTGCCCATTCGCTCTCTAGTAGAGTTCCAGCCTCAAGGTCCTCGTTCGACCTTTAGTGTCTACTCACTAGCATTCAAGGTAGGAGTCTCAACTCCTTACTTGATAACACATGATGACTAACACTCATGCACAATAATTAGACATCCAAACACGAGACCCATGGTCCCTAAGTACAACCCATAAAGGTTCCTCTTTGCCAAACAACCGGGACGACACCAATGCCAACACGACATTATTTTCCCAAAGTGAGAATCCCAAGAATCCTCACCATTAAACAGGACTGACTTACATGCCTATGGATCCAATGCATTACAGTCTAAAACACATGACTCTTATTGGATGACACACGCACTCAAAACATGTATTCTCCAAAATAATGTACAGTAAATGCAACTCACACCCAAGGCTCAACTTTAAGTTATTAAAACCGGATAAATGTCCTCAAGACTCAATTTAGTCAAAACCGAGCCAGAGGTTCAACAATTTACGTAAACCCCCAAATGAAAGCCGATATAAACATTGAAACACGATTGACCATCTATCATGAAACACAAGGACCAAAGGTATAATTTACTCAAATCTCCTCATTGGTTGAGGCAAACCAGTTTCTAAATGAACTTGTACCCCTATATTTCCAAAATGCCTCATAACACAATAATATGCATTTTTCGAAAAGGTTTATAAGGTCAAATACACAAAATGACGCTTACGTCTAATGAACTCCAATTATATACGTAAAATCATCGATGAAACATTTCAACATCATTTATTTACCAAAATTCTCAAAAATCCTAAAATGGGTATTTCACCATGTTTATAAAACTAAACATTTCAAATAACCAAAACTTATCAGGTGATCAGCAGTTAACAATTTCATGTAAAACACAAAACACTTTAAAATGAACATTTTGGCATGTACACCGTTTTCACAAATCAACTTCAACTCACCTTGCTATATTTAGGCTAAATCTAGATTTTACCACGACTTAAGTTTCCTTGAAGAATTCCGAATCCACAAGCAAAACCTTCCAAAAACCTATCATTACAAGTTTCCAACCATGAATATACTAATTCAACCATTTAGAATCGATCCCCAACATTTTACATAAAGATCTCAACTTATGACAAAACCCTAATTTCCGAAAGTGAAGAAAAGGGGAGATTACCTTGTCCATAGCTTCAATCCACAACCCAAAATGCTTCTAGGTTACCAACACGATCCATAAACTCCCAAACTTCCAAATGATGGAAAGGTTAGGTGGAAACCCTAGAAATTA
Source organism: Arctium minus (assembly GCA_954870635.1). Taxonomy (NCBI): domain Eukaryota; kingdom Viridiplantae; phylum Streptophyta; class Magnoliopsida; order Asterales; family Asteraceae; genus Arctium; species Arctium minus. Next base: position 8,928,078 of record OX941093.1, on the reverse strand, counting down.
GATTAAGATGATGAAGAAGGTGGAGAGGGTGAAGATATCTTAGCTCAACCTTCCACATTTTGCTACATGAGGGAGAATCGCTTGAAAAACTCTACGTTTGGTGTTTCAAATGCTCAAAATCAACAATGGGGGTAAAGGGTTCGGTTTAGAGAGAAGAGGAGAGGGTATGGTTGATGTGGATAATGAAAGGAGGCTGAAAATCACGTTTTTAACCTGCTGGACCCCGAATGTGATTGTTCCAAACAAAAGTGACATGTTCACTCTCGCGAGGCATTCTCGCTGGGAGTGTACCGCGGCCATAAGGCTCTCCGCGAGAGTGACACGCGATTGTAACACATGTCACTTTCGCTTCACTTTCGCCCAGACTCCCCGAAGCCCGAAAATCTGATCTTTTTTTACGCTAAGGCCCTCGGCACTCTTTGGAACTTTTAGTAGTGTTTTCCCAACATGAATCCCACCAAACATGTAACACCCTGAATTTCGTTTGGCCGTTTTGCGAGGTTGTTTAGAGGAAAAGGAGGTCTCTGCATCTGTCTACAGGACGCACGGGTCGTGCGCCCTCCTTCAGAGAAAACGCACGGGTCGTGCGTATGAAACATTGGTGAGGCAGTGGGCTTGCGTACGGGTCGTGCGCATTTTTTTCTTTGAGTGCGCACGGGTCGTGCGCCCTGTCAGGTTGCTTTTTGGGAGTTTGCTTAAATATCTCAATTGTTGGATATTTTCATAAAATATATCAAAATTTCAGATCTCTTTCTCTCTTTTCTCTTTCTTTCTTCTTGGATCATAAGAGCTCATTTGGTTGTTAGTTTTCGGTGTTTCTAGCAAGGGGTCGGTGTTTTAAGCTTCACCTCTACGTCGTGATCGATATCTGGTTTTCCGGGTTTTATTCTAACACCTACTGTTGAGTTCCTACTACCATTTTACAAACTTTATACATGTCAAAACTCTTATTTGCGAAATCCGAAGTATTTCTACGGTATGATTTCATGTTCTCTACATTTTGATATAAATGAAGTTTTTGGCGATTTTCGGGGTTCCCGATCAGTTTTGACTAAAATGACTGTTTCCGCCTTATTGAAGTAAAATGATGTTTTACTTGCACAGTATGTGGATATGTGAAAATAATGTTTAAGAACTCATTTTTAACGATTTTCATTCTTACCAGAAGTTGAACTGGAAATGACATTTTGTTTATAAAATATGTTTATACCATATGTTTATTTATGGTTGGTCACATATGTTGTTGTGACGAGTCTGTACCATTACTAACGGATCCCTAGGTTTTGAGTCGACTGTATTATTGGGATGTCATATTCCCCATTTTGTAGCTATGGATGCATATGATCCTCTGGGCAACTTGGTACGGTTATGTGAGGTCGGATACTAGCCATGGTTCATAGTGATCCTAGTGAAGGAGTATACATTGATTTTGCTTGGGGGCTAGATCTCACGTTGTAGCACGGACCTATATGTTCGTATCCTTGGATTCCAAGTGTTTAGCTCATAACTCGGATTGGTGGTCTACTTTCTGTTACACCACAATCCTAGGTAAAATGGTTCTTTTGCCATCGTATGATGAGTTTTGGACCGAAAAGTCCCGGTTGTGGCGAAATGTTATCTTTTATAAATTAAACCTTTATGAAAAGGTTTCCTTATGATAGTGATGTTTATATTTCGGGAAGTTTATAAAAGAACTACTTGTGCATTAAATTGTGAGGTTCTGGAAAGAAGGTTTATGGTCTCTTTTTAATGGATTTCATTCTTATCAACAGTTAACTTGGAAATACTTATTTGAAAAGATTCCCTTTGATACAAAAGTTTATATCTCTTGAAATTTATAAACTGTATGTTCTCACTAGGCTTTAAGCCTAACACTTTTTCTATAATGATGTGTATAACAGGTTTCCCTTAGCGGTGGGTTGCACAGGGTCTTTGAGAGTCGAGCGTGGACTCAAGGCATTTTGAGATGTCTATTATTTTGGCGTTGGGCATTGTTTAAGTCCCATCTTTTAGTGAACTTTGGTTCGTCAAGTGATGTAGTCTAGACAGTTATGTTTAGATTAGTTTGTTGATGAATTCTATATCCGTTCAGATTTTGTATAGTCTTAAGGACTGATCCCCTTTATGGGAAGTTTATATCAATACGGATGTCTTGTTGCCATATTTCCAGGTTTTAATTTACTCTGAATTTTAGAGTGTTACAAGTTGGTATCAGAGCTCTTGTTTAAGCGAACTAGGCATGAATGTAAGATGTCTAGACTTAGACTGAGTTTGATAGGCATTGATTGTGAGATTGGGTAGAACTTCTAAGATGGGACAGTCTTAGAGTCAACGGAAGTTATGTTCATCAGGCGTTGTGATGACGGTAACAAGAACCCTTATGTGTTATATGTTCATAATCTCACTTAGCTAATGTGATTATGAGGATATTTTACGTGAGCGTAATTGGTTTACTAATGTTATAACAATTGGTAGACGTAGCAGTACGTTTCTTTCGTGCGTGTTTCAGTTAAACTCTTCCTTACCTTTCTCGTGCTTGTGTTTACCTGCTCTACCTTGGTATGTTGACCGTTAGAGTAGTGCGAAAGTTTCTAAGCGAGTAAGCTAAGGAATGATTTTTGTTTATAGCAATGTCTCTTTGGGATGATAGTAAGTGCGTAGAACGCATTAAGTTAATCATATTGAGCCAGATTCGTTGGTGGAATAAGAACTATATCTTGTTAGATCGATTCTATTTCGAGGAGATTTGTAAGTTAATTAGTTGGATGGTTGCCCTATGATGCCTGAGGCATCCGGTTGATTATAGTACGTCGGGATGTTAGGAAGCATAGTATTAAGATGTGAGTGCCGACCGAATTCATGCATTAAATTTATTTCTAAAATAAGGTTGCATAAATTTCTTTTCATGATCGCCAACCATAAAGTAAATTACCTTATAACGTTTTGGCAAAACATTTAGCACTCAGCATATTTTAAACTATGAGCATAAGCATGCTTAAAATGGTTTTGTTGCACCTGATTTCAAATTGTTATCAAAACTCTCTTTATTCACGTCTTGTGTTTAAATGCTATTTTTTTTATGTCGAAATATCTGTGTTTTAACGCTTTTTGAGTTAATGGGCAAGTAGTTGTGGAATTTTGACCTTGACATTGGATCTCTTCCACGTATGTCAATGGTTTTAAAGGAAAAGTTATTTCCATGCTTTGAGTCGGAGTTTCTTGGAGATTTTAGTTTGTACGAGTTTTGTCGCGTGCGTATATTTTGAGATGCGTGAGTTTAATTTCATTGCGTGCAAGTTATGAGTTCTTTGGGCGTCGTGTCTCATCAAAAATCTTGTCAAAATGGTCGCCTTACCTTGTGTTGAAAAATGGAAATTTGGACACCACTTGATTTTAGCGTTAATGAGTTTTATAAAAATCCAGTTGGATTATGGTGTCTCATCTTACGACTTTTGTGTTGCGTAAATAATTTCAGGAACATATGCATCATTGTGTGCGTTAATTTCGGGGTTTTGTTAACAAATGTCAACCGTCGGGTACTATGTGCATTGGATTTAAGTATAACGTTGGTGTGAATGATTGCATAAACGATTTATGTTATTTAAAAAAAAAAAACAGGACTTTCGTTCTGATCGTATTTCCATCATTAACTCTTACTGTTAAAATTTCCGCAAAGCATTTAGCGAGTTAGCGGTATTTTTGTCGTTGTAGTTTCTATTTTGGTTAGATGTGTTTATCTTTACAACGTGAAGCTTTAAACTCGATTTGAAATTTTATTTGCATCCCCGTTATTTTACCGCCCTTTAGGGAATGAATTGTTGCATATGGGGTGAGTTGAAAATTCTTTTGCTGCAACGCCTCTTGGTTATAGAGGAGGAATTTTAAAGATAAAATTGTGATTTTTCCTTTGGAGTTGTACAAACAATTGTTGCACATGTTGAAGTGCAAGAACCTATTTTCACGTCTATAGTGTAAACTATTGCGTATGTTTTACTCGGTATTTCTCAAGGTGCGAGTATTTTGTTAAGTTTTCGTATTCGATAACTTGGATTGTTTTAACATCGTAAATTACTCATGTCGAGTTTGAATATTTCAACAAGTAAATAGCGTGATTTACATATTCTGGGTGATTTTGTACATGTAAAATCTACATTATGATTTATGCATCTTTGATGATTCTGTGCAAACAAAGTCTATTTCATGACATATGCATCTTAGAATATTTGCATTCATAAAACCTTTGGAAAATCTTTGGTCCCAATACGTGTTGAGTTTTGAGAAAGCATGTCTTTGTGGTGTGGGTTTTCATAAGCATTGTTTAAAGACATTTCATTATTTGGGGAAACGTTAAATGTCGGTTAAATATGTTTTAAGATTTACGAGGCTTTCGTTGGAAATTTACGTGAGGTGTTGGGCCTTTGGCTCGGGTTTTGACTAAATGAGTCGTGTGGACATTTGTCCGGATTTATAACCGTAATGAAAAATTTGAGTATGATGGTGTTTATTTGTGGCATTTGAAAGTTACATGCTTTGAGTGCGTTGGTCATTCATTTGGAGTCATGTAGCATTTTAGACTGTAATGATGTAGATCCATAGACAGTCTGTCTGTTTTGTAAAGCCTGAGGTTTTGGGTTACACTTAGTGACCGCTCGGGTTGGCTAGCGAGTAGACAATAGGTGGCACGAGCTGCTGAGTTGGAACTCGTCTGGATTGGATAGGCACCCGTGTCCGTAAGCCCTTGAGGTGGAACTCGACGGAGTATGGCTAGAGGCAATAAACAGTTTGAAGTTGTGATGTCTGGTATGGCATGGGAACTAAGATCGGGATATGTGGTGAAATCCAATAACATCACAGGTGGCCCCATTCATTTGTTCTCGCCACCCAAGATGGAAACGTTTAGAGGTCATGCGAGGAAGTTGTATGGGCGGCCTACTTGCGTGTCCTTCTATTCTCTTTGTGTACGGGTCTCTCCGTCGTAGACCCGGGGTATTTTAAACACTAATGTCATATTTTTACCAACTTTGGTTATGTGGAGTTGACGGTAAATGATGGCTTTAATATTGGGTTATCCCCACGTATATTAAGGTTTGAATGAAATGTGTTATTCCTACATGTTGGTATTTAGTTTTCTTTCGTTTTTGGTCGTGTGAGTATGGGGCCTAGTGTCCATGTTTTCGGACGTACGATGTGGATGGTGTTACTAATGTTTCATACTTCGAGTTAGTACAAGTTGTGTCAATTTATAAAGTATCGTTGAAATGAAGGATCCATTTTTGAAATTGCATAACTTTGAAAAGGAGTTGTTCCACGTTTTAAAATTCATTATTTGAAAGGTTCTGTTTTAAAGAGAAGTTTATCAATTTAATTGCTTTTACTTATGTAAAACTCTTGAGCTCTCTAGGCGTTAAGCCTAATCCTTTTTATTTTTCAGCATGTGCATCAAATTCCTGTTGTGGGTTTTATTAGCGCCCGTCCTTTATAGTCCTAATGTATAGATTGGTGGTATGTTTAGAGGTTAATCTTTATAATGTAGTTGTAGACGAAGTATTTATGGAAGTATTAAGAAATTTGAATAAGGGCTATTTCCAGATTTGGAGTCGGATCGGAGTTGAGAGATAACAGAATCTGTGTTAACCGATTGCCGGAAAGACGCATTAGTGAGCCTTGTAAGAATATCTTTATCGATATTAGGAATGGATCAGTGAAATCTGAGAGTTTTGGGAAGATTAGCGTCGACCGTTAGCTTTGAGTTCGGAACCGTGCACTTCGAAAGAAATTGGTAGATGGAAAGTTGAGGTCGCGAATTTCCTGGAGGTAGTATTTGTCACCTAAGGTTGGGAGGCAACCGTAACCTTGTGAGTAAAGGTTACTTTGGAGAGTTGAGTGTTCGCTCGGTTAGGAGTGAAATGTGCCCAAGAAGGGTAGCTATTTCGGGTGTCGGTATTAAAATCACGTTAATGATTCTGGCATTTGGGTTTGAGACGATATTCTCTGCGAACAGTGTTCCATTGAGAAGAGTAGATTTCGAGGACGAAATCATTCTAAGGTTGGGAGTATTGTAACACCCCGAATTTCGTTTGGCCGTTTTGCGAGGTTGTTTAGAGGAAAAGGAGGTCTCTGCGTCTGTCTACAGGGCGCACGGGTCGTGCGTCCTCCTTCAGAGAAAACGCACGGGTCGTGCGTATGAAACAGTGGCGAGGCAATGGGCTTGCGCACGGGTCGTGCGCATTTCCTTCTTTGAGGGCGCACAGGTCGTGCGCCCTGTCAGGTTGCTTTTTGGGAGTTTGCTTATATATATCTCAATTGTTGGATATTTTCATAAAATATCTCAAAATTTCAGATCTCTTTCTCTCTTTTCTCTTTCTTTCTTCTTGGATCGTAAGAGCTCATTTGGTTGCTAGTTTTCGGTGTTTCTAGCAAGGGGTCGGTGTTTTAAGCTTCACCTCTACGTCGTGATCGATATCTGGTTTTCCGGGTTTTATTCTAAAACCTACTGTTGAGTTCCTACTACCATTTTACAAACTTTATACATGTCAAAACTCTTATTTGCGAAATCCGAAGTATTTCTACGGTATGATTTCATGTTCTCTACATTTTGATATAAATGAAGTTTTTGGCGATTTTCGGGGTTCCCGATCAGTTTTGACTAAAATGATTGTTTCCGCCTTATTGAAGTAAAATGATGTTTTACTTGCACAGTATGTGGATATGTGAAAAGAATGTTTAAGAACTCATTTTTAATGATTTTCATTCTTACCATAAGTTGAACTGGAAATGACATTTTGTTTATAAAATGTGTTTATACCATATGTTTATTTATGGTTGGTCATATATGTTGTTGTGACGAGTCTGTACCATTACTAGCGGATCCCTAGGTTTTGAGTCGACTGTATTATTGGGATGTCATATTCCCCATTTTGTAGCTATGGATGCATATGATCCTCTGGGAAAACTTGGTACGGTTATGTGAGGCCGGATACTAGCCATGGTTCATAGTGATCCTAGTGAAGGAGTATACATTGGTTTTGCTTGGGGGCTAGATCTCACGTTGTAGCACGGACCTATGTGTTCGTATCCTTGGATTCCAAGTGTTTAGCTCATAACTCGGATTGGTGGTCTACTTTGTGTTACACTGCAATCCTTGGTAAAATGGTTCTTTTGTCATCGTATGATGAGTTTCGGACCGAAAAGGCCCGGTTGTGGCGAAATGTTATCTTTTATAAATTAAACCTTTATGAAAAGGTTTCCTTATGATACTGATGTTTATATTTCAGGAAGTTTATAAAAGAACTACTTGTGCATTAAATTGTGAGGTTCTGGAAAGAAGGTTTATGGTCTCTTTTTAATGGATTTCATTTTTATCAACAGTTAACTTGGAAATGCTTATTTGAAAAGATTCCCTTTGATACAAAAGTTTATATCTCTTGAAATTTATAAACTGTATGTTCTCACTAGGCTTTAAGCCTAGCACTTTTTCTCAAATGATGTGTATAACAGGTTTCCCTTAGCGGTGGGTTGCACAGGGTCTTTGAGAGTCGAGCGTGGACTCAAGGCATTTTGAGATGTCTATTATTTTGGCGTTGGGCATTGTTTAAGTCCCATCTTTTAGTGAACTTTGGTTCGTCAAGTGATGTAGTCTAGATAGTTATGTTTAGATTAGTTTGTTGATGAATTCTATATCCGTTTAGATTTTGTATAGTCTTAAGGACTGATCCCCTTTATAGGAAGTTTATATCAATACGGATGTCTTGTTGCCATATTTCCAGGTTTTAATTTACTCTGAATTTTAGAGTGTTACAAAACACAAGGTACAGAAACGCCTGGATTTTCCTATACTTACCGAAAATTAAGGGTGTTACAAAAGGGGCGCCGAGGAGATTGTTATCACAATCCGATAACCTTTTCTGAACCAAGTCGGTGACAAGAGGCGCCAATCTAGAGCTATCTGAAAAGAGATTAATGAAGTATTTCTAAGCAATAGCGCGTAAACCACCGGCCTCAAACGCCCAATCATCGGCTATTTTTGAGACGTCGTATAAAGTTCTTTTTCCGTCTCCCATTGGTGTAAGCATGGAAGAGCTTAGTGTTTGAGTCACCATCCTTAAGCCAAAATAATTTTGCGCGCTACTTCCAATGTTCCTCTTATTTGACAATGAGGGAAATCATTTTTTTTGTTTGTATTTTCATACTTAAGAGCATTATCGGGGGAAGCATGCTCTCTAAGGAAGGATAGTTTTTAGCGGCAATCATTGAGCTAAGTTCGTTGGGTAGCATGGAGTTTGTGACCCCAACTACTTAATTTTCTTGCAACCACGACGAGACGATCCGGAAGGTTGTGGGAATAAGCACCGTTCCAACTTTCCATGACCACATCAACGAAGGGCTCCTCATGGAACCACTTGTTTTCGAAACAGAAAAAATTGTTGGTGGGATAGTGAGCGGAAGTGATATTGACGGTATGGAGAAGAATTGGCGAGTGATCGGAAATTGGGCAGATCAAGTTTTCAACCCAAGCATTTGGGAAGATATTCATCCATGCATGAGAACCCACCACACGTTAATTCATTTGGTTTACCCTTATGCCTACACCATGTAAACGGAAAGCCATGCATGGGAATATGTAGCGAGAGAGCGTAGAAGATTCCACAAGTCTCTACGTCTTCCCCGTTCCGAAAAACCGTAGAAGCCCGTCACACGCCAAGTGCCTTTTATACAGTCGATAATATCAAGATCAATGAAATTCTGCGAATACGACAAAAGAGAAACGCGAGAGTTACTATTCCATAAAACACATATGCCGCCACTGCGGTCGTTACAATTAACAACAATACAATTATCAAACCCCAAATTGATTTTTATAACATCGATTCTAGACTGCGTAACTAGAGTTTCAAACAAGAAGATAACATCAGGCCGAGAAGCTCGAATTAGCTCCTTTAAAACCGGAACCGCACACGGGTTGCCAAGGCCCCGGAAGTTCCATACCAAGATATTCATTGCTCTAGGCAGGCCCGTGAAATGGGTCCTGCCTCTGGTTCGTTGGGGTTGGAGAATTCGGTCACACAAAACTTTTCGCCGGTTTGGATTTCGGTCCCTACAACGGACATGTCAACTCTACGCTTTTTTTTGTTTTCCGTTCTATCCCTGTCTTTGATGGAGATCCTCTTGCGGTTGTTAGTGCCATCAGTATTATTTGTCGATCCAATGTCGAAGGTAGTGTCATGAGAGATATTGACCGTGCGGCTATTGTTGGGAGAGGTGTTTGAATCGGTTGCATGTGTTAGAATAGTGGTATGGGACACATTAAAAAATTCAGCATCATGCATGGGGGGTTCCATACTGATAGTATGGTTTTGGTCTGATGGGTAAATTTGTAACATGGGTGGTGGGGTCCCATTACAATGAAGAGTAGGTGCAAAGGTGGTGGTAGTAGTGCATGGAGGTATGAGGGGGTCACCTCCTGGCAAGTTTGTCTTGGATTTTGGTAACATAAAGTGGTTTAGGGTACCATGGTTTATATAACTTTTATCTGTTGGTGGATTTTGGTCAGACAATAGAGAGGAGGGGTGGTCCCTTCACTGTTATCTAGGTCCTCCCTCCTAATTGTCGTCAAAAAAGGAGAAAGGGGAATGGATGGGGAAGCTTCCAAACTAGCCTTTTTGGAAGTAGGTTCTGAAGAGTTGCTAGAAAAAGAGTGAATACATTTTTTGGATTGGGAACATCTCCCAAAGTAAAAGGTGATTTTACTTTTATCTTTGCAGGGGTTTTGGTTTACCTTCGCCTGAGAAGGGGACGGTGATCGGAGATTCTTGTCGGAAACCGAATCGGCACTGTGGACTGAGCAAACGTCGGCAGTTTTTGAGCTTGTAGGGTCATCGTCGAGTTCCTCCACTTTCCATTCTTTCTTGGTATCGGAGTAAGTAAAAGAATCCCCCACGTAGTTATCGGAGAGCCAAGGATCATAGAGTTGCACAAGTTTCCTCTCAGGGTCATCCTAGTCGCGTATCGCTACAGGTTTATTCCCACAGTCTTGTTTGTCATGGCCCCAAATACCACATTTGTAGCAAATGATCGACAGTCTTTCGAAGTTAAACTATGACCATGTTTTCCTATCACCAGAGTTGATGAAAAGACCAACACAAGGACGCTTGTCGACCGGTAAGTTAACCCTTGTGTTGGTGCTTGCACGAATCATATCTAAGTTAGTTCCCTTCCACTTGAGCTCGGCCTTAGGGTCCGCCAACTTGATCCATGAGTTAAGATTGTTTTTGTGAACAATATTAACGGGATATTATTGATGGAGAGTATGAGGGGAATGGTTTCTAGACGGGCTTCCCTCCAGTTTTCGAACGTTGGCCAATGGGGTTCCTATGAGGAAACCCCACGAAAATATCCAGGGCGTGCGGTGAAACACCCATTCTTGATCTGTAGGATAAGAGAACGTGAACCCAAAAAATGAACTATTTGCATCGTTACCCAGAAGTCTAACCTGCCAACTTCCTCTGAATTTCCACATTCTGCTAAAAATGGTTTTTAGGAATGAGGTACAACACCCTTTTCATGCAAAGACCCTAGCCACCATGTATGTTTCTGTGAAAGCTTCAAGTTTAAGTTCCTTGACGGCTTGAACGAGAAAAGAGTCAGTAGCATCTTCGACGTCATTGTTTGAGAGGTCACTGGAGACATTGAGTTTTATGGTTAAAGTTGTGAGGCTTTCGATGGTCTTTGCATTTGAAGCCATACTGTAGGAAGAGAGGAGAAAGAAGACGGTCAAAAAGCTAGCGAGGACCGGTGAGAGGAGGAGGAGCTACGAAGCGGCTGAGGTTCGATGGTGGAAGAAACTTTGGGACAGAAGGAGGCGACGTTAGGTGTTGCCAGAGAAGAGGCCTTCTCAAAGGAAACAGAGCGTTTCAATCCACAGAGGGTTATGTATTTTATTTCGTTATATCATGAAAAACGTAACGTGCATCATAAGGAATGATATGGTCCATATACACGTGATAAAAAAATTTGCAATATCTGATATGATACACCGATATGTGATGAAACCCGATAAAAGAATTTTCAATATATGATATGATACACCGATATGTGATAAAACCCATAAATAAAACTAAGGATCAAAGCAATAGTAAAACATATTTTTTTCTCACATTCTTAACACATTTTTGTCTTTCTTATTTAAGTTTCCTCTCCTCCCCCACCCCCCCCCCACCCACCCACACCCACACACACACACACACACACACACACATATATATATATATATATATATATGTATAGAGAGAGAGAGAGAGAGAGAGGTAGGTTATTATGCAACTCCTCTACATGGTGCAACCCATGCAACCCCTTTATCCACCACCCATTTTACTTTTACCTTTTTTCCTTTTTTTTTAGTTACACAAAATATGTGGTGGATAGAGAGGTTGGATGGGATTGGACCATGTAAATGGGTTGCATTTGAACCACACCCTATATATATATATATATATATATATATGTATATATATATATATGTATATATATGTATATTTATATATGTGTGTGTGTGTGTTTTGAAGGGGAAGGTCATAACATGCGAACTATATACGTCGATAGAGGTCGCTTTCTTTCTAGCTAACTATTGTATAACTAATTAAAAGTGGAAAAAAGTTTTGGATAAGGATCTACAACGCTAGAATCACTACAAGAAAAATGACCTTCAGAGAAGGTTTTATATTGTACTTGAAAGTTTTAAAAGCTTCTCTAAAGGCTTTAGAGAAGTTTTTCAATTCCATCAAAAAACTTCCCTATATAAGGGCAGCTAAAGGTTTTAGGGAAGGATTTGGGAGGGTATGCGTTTTATTTACTTTTAGAGACATTTTATTGAGGCTTTAGATACGCTTTAAAAGCTTCTCTAAAGGTTACCCCATTTCTCCTCAAAAGCTTCTCTAAAAATATCTTTTAGTGACGCTTTTCAACAATTTATGACGGTTTATTAAAGTAACTAAAAGATACTTTTAGAGAAGGAATATTGAAAACCTTCTCTAAAGTCTTGGTTTTAGTAACATTTTTCAAAACCTTCTCTAAAGGTGGCCTTTAGTTACACTATCAACACCTTCTCTAAAAGTTACTTTTAGATACATAAACTAAAAACTTTCTCTAAAAGGTACCCTTTAGATACACTTAGGGGTTGTTTATTTTTTAAAAAAATCTCTTAATGGCTCTTAAGTCTGAATCGTTCAGACCTTTTTACACACCACCTCTTATTAATCATAACTAAAATAAGACTTCAGACTTTAGACCTCTTAAAAAACAAACGACACCTTATAAAACATCAATTTCATCTCTAAAGGTACCATTTAGATACACTTATAATACATCAATTCCTTCTCTAAAGGGGTTATATACCATATATAAATTCTATCCATATTTCACCTATATATTTATATATAATCATAATGAAATAATTAATAATATTAGTCAAAAAATTCATAAAAATTCCCAAAACAATAAAATTTCATACATTTGTTCTATCTCAATTCATACATCAATCCGAATATATCCAAAAAAACATGGATGAAAAATATCAAAACAACCTAGCGTTCAATCTCAATTCATACATAAATCCAAATCTATCCAATAAAACATCCAAAATCATATTAGAATGTCTACCGATCTCGAGTCTCGGAACCATGGTCTTGAACATTTTGTGAAGCTGCAAAAGTCGGAAGTGGTTTATTTGGGTATTGTTCTATGGAACGGAAGAAATTAAATTCCTGTCAATGGATTAAAGTGATCAAGTGGTAAGGGAACATAAAAGAGAATGTTTGCATATTGTGAACGAAAGAAAACTTACAAGCTAGATGGCTGACAATTCCATTGTTGTGTCCTTGTGAAATTGTTGTAGGATAAATCATTGCAATCAGAAATGGGAACCTTTGTGACTCAACTCTAGAACGTATAAGTAAGAAAAACACCCACACACACACATGTACATGGCCACCACAAACAAAAGATCAAAGCGATGAAATTATACATCCTGTGATATCATAACCATATGTAAATACATAAAATTAGTACTAATTGTAAGGATATGTGAAAGCCCTTTGAATCTCTCTTTAAAAGAACCCCTACAAAGAGAGGGGAGGTTCCAACATAGCCGATGTGGACTCCAACACACCCCTCAAACAGAGGCAAAAGACTATGTCAAGTCACAGGTGCTAATGTCTGGCTCTAATACCATGTGAGGATGTATGGATCCCCTTTGAATCTCTCCCTAAAAGTGCCTTTGTAGAGAGAGAGTGGGGGGGGACGTTTCAACATATATATAAGTTTGATTGTCCGTGTTTAGCCGATGTGGGACTTGAATACAAATCAAGGAAGGGGAATCACTAACATCTTTCTATTGTCGTTAAATGCCCATCCAAGAACGTCTCCAGTTAGCGAGTTGTTATTAAGAAACATGCATCTGCGAAAAATATTCCATTTCAAATTTGACTGGAAAATCAAATATGCAGGCAATGCTGCATAAATATGCACAGACAAAAGCTTCTTATTAGTAACATACACGGTGTCATAGCTCAGCCTCGCAATTGAATCAGGTATTTGACCAGTCAACCTATTGAAACTCAGGTCTCTGTAAAGAAGATGGTTCAGATGCCTCATTAAGAAAGCGTGATAGCTCATGTCAAGAATATAAAATCTCATGTAAAAAGTAGACTAATATAGTTCAACCATAAAGACAACAAATGCAAAAAATTTGAAGTCGACTCCACCAAATGAAAGATGGTCTGGAAGTAAGCGTTTAGTTATACTTTACGTGGTAGAAGATATATATTACCAACAAAACCAGATTATGAAACCACAACTGATAACCAAAGAGTAAGTGCATGGTGCATAAACTATGAGCTTTAAAAGACATGCCAAGAAAACTTTGCTAGTATATGATTAGTTTTCAAGGCTATTTTGGAAGAAAAAAGCAAGAAGCTTTAATTGTGATTGGTTAGTGGTCAAGACAGAGTAATTGTGATGTCATTTCAAACAGCATGATGAAAGAGATTTAGCATGTTAAGTTCATTTGACTACAAACAGAAGTTGCTTATCAATAACCCAAAAAAAAATCAAAACCCACAGGACCTGCTTGAAGGGAAAAAACAAATTTATTTCGTAAATCTCTTTTTGTTCTCTTATCAAAAACACCCCACATAACCCCCCCCCCCCCCCCCCCCCCCTTCATTCCCTCCCTCGTCTCTTTCAATTCCCTGGTGGTCCTCTCTCCCTTTGCATCTTCTTCCCTCAGGTCCCTCTCTCTCTCTCTATATATATATATATATATACATACACACATACACAAAACATATATGTATGTGTATACATATATATATATATATATATATATATCACCATCTATATCTTTCTTTATATGTGCCTGTAAATACGTAGAGTAAAAAAGATTTGAAGGCTAGTCATATAACTTGTTATATATGCAGTGTTCTAATTGCTTCTAAAGGCTGTGTTCTTTTCTGGGTACAACAAGATTGGCTGAAAACTTTTTTTTATGCCATTTTCGATCGGTCTGCTTATAGTCGAAGAATAACTTGGATAACGAAAAATTATATATACAAACATATATATATATATATACACACACATCAATGGAACCAGTTTTTTGCCTCCTGGCTTCCGTTTTCATCCCACCGATGAAGAACTTGTCGCTTACTATCTCAAACGGAAAATTAATGGCCATGAAATCGAGCTCCAGGTTATCCCTGAGGTTGATCTCTACAAGTGCGAACCATGGGACTTACCAGGTACCTTTAAATTCATAGTTAAGTTCATGGAACCATGCGTGTCATCTGCAGAGCCTACATTCAGTGCCAAGTGACCAATTCCTGATGATTTCTGTATGTGCTTCAGAAGACTGTCTTCTGCACGCCAAATAGATAAGAGTTAATAATGAGACTTTTATATCATGTCATGTACACATATGTTCAGAAAATGACATGCAATGTAGGGTCATTATGAAGTGTCTCATTGCGGGACTTCCTTGATTTAACAGTCATCAAACTATTTTATCAACAAATGACGAGTGTTGCTAAAGGTACACACGTTTTAGGTTTGCCACAAGACTCGGAAAGTTTACACTCTGTTTCATACTGGAAATCACACTGCTGTGGGAACAAAACACCGTCAATTAGAGAGTTTCTTATATTCTTTTTGCAACCCCCATTTCCTTTGAGGAATGAGAAGGCGACCATATGACTGGAAAATGAGCAGTGCTCTTAGGAAGATTTGTATCTCATGTCATCTAAGTTAAAGATCCCCTTTTCCCCTACATCTGCTGGAAGGTCAAATCCATCATCTCTATAATATTTTATGTGTCATGGTTTTCTTGTTACTAGAAGGTGGGATTTGATTATCGACTGGTGAGATGGATTTGTCGATTGGAGAAGGTGAGGGTGTTTGAGGACCAGAAGAATGACTAGATGGATTGAACAAACACTTGGCAACACTAGAACCTTGAACCAATGATGATTTAGTAGTTGATGGAACTGGAGTGATTTGTAAAACAGTTTCTTGATTATTTGATGTTGTTGTTAGTTGCAAAACCAATTTAGTTGTACCTGGAGAGATGACAGATGTTAGATAATAAACATAGAAATCATGAAAGAATAATGCAGATATCAAGATTTATATTTACCAGATGAATTGAGTTGGTTGGTTGATGGTTGACTGTGTGATCGCTTTGAAGCCAATGGGGCACCGAAGACATCTTTTGTGGTTTTTCTTCTCTTTGAAGTCGGCTGGCTCGTGGTTGGTGTTGAGAAATTTGTGGGTTCAGAAAGAGAGTTGGAAGGCCTGGATGTTGACATCGTGACTGGGGTGTTGTACACAGGAAAACTAGCTGAAATGACCCAAGGTTTTAAAATGATGAGCAATGAATCAAATATGTTCACAAGATCTGCAACCATCACGTGGGATCTTTTATAATTTATTGTTGGATCTTCTGAATATTAAAGTTTACAACTTTATGGTGCTATCAATCAATGTGCATAAAGAGTTGTAATTTCTATGATTGAGCAAGCCATAAGGTCAATCATGGCCATTCAACTTCATTTGCAAAAATTATGATTTAGAAAATGATGAAAATAAAATTGAAGTTTCAATTTAATTACACCGATATTTGGCACATAAAGTAAATAACTTTACATGTATACTTCTGTATGACCTAAATTTCTCCAAGTGATTTCAATCAAAGGAAATTACCAATATGTTCATTAGTAGCTTAATGATCTTAATGAGACTCACAACTTATTCGGTAAACTATACATGACTGTTTGGTAGCGGCTTAATGATAATGACTTATTTAGTAAGTTTCCAAGGGGAGCTTTTATGCAGAAAGTGGTTTTTGGTCAAACATGCCCCTCCCAAGTTCCAATTGAAGAACACGCTCCTTCAATCTATGAAAAAACTCTCCCAAATAAAATCCTTCACAATCTATATAGACAGATTAATACACACAGACAGCTTTATTCATATGGTACTTAATAGAAAATCAATCAAACAAGCCCTAATTCCATGACAACAAAATTTAGGGCAAGTAAAGCACAAAATTAAGCAACGAATCCCTAGTACAAATTTTAAATTAAACATCATCATGCGTTTTTAATTAAATTGGGTAAAATATGTATGAGAATTATTACGTGTAGGGGATGCCATCGCATTCCCTGCTGTCAGAGTAGGCAAAACCACCGGAGATGGCAGAGGAGCAGCGGCAGAAGCAGAAGCACCGCCAACATTATAAGCATTCATCGCATCTTAAAAGTAAACATCTCTTCAGACGCTCATCACTATCGTTAAAATCAATTACAAAACACCAAAAACCGTTTTTAAATTGAGATTAAGATGAAGTTGAAGATTAACATACCTTTTCTCTTACGCAAATGCTGTTGAAATCTTGTCTTCATCAAATAGAAATGTTCATCACATACCTTTTCTCTAACTTCCAAATTGATTGCAATGAATCGTCAAAATGAAGATATAAAGACAAATTTGAAGTCGCCTACCATATCGATGAATCCTCAAGCCCTAAATCGAAAAATCGAACAGCAATTGAAGAAAAATTGAACATAATTCAAAGAGAAATCATAGAACTCGTACTCGTATAACTAGTACAATTGATTCCAGGAAGAGGAATCGTAGAACTCAAACAGATTGTGTCCAGATTGTTGAAACATGGAAGAGAGATCGTAGAACTGGTACATGACTCCGTTTCCTTTCTAATTATATTTTCATTATATAAAAAAAATTGATTTATTGAAAACAAGAGACGTTTAGATACGGTTTAAGAGTTATAAAAATGTAACTAAAACTTTTTGTTTAATTATAAAATAAAAATAAATACACTTTATTCTTTAGAGACGATTTGAAAAGCGTATCTAAAGCTTATGATCGGTTTTTAGAGACGATTTTGTAATCAAATTGATTTCATTGATCGAATAAAGGAGATTACATTGACTATAAATACAACAAATAATGGGCCATGGGCCAACACAGACTATGGGCTAACGATATACAAATATATTTACTAACATCCCCCCGCAGTTTGAACCTCGGGATGTTGAACGTTCAAACTGGATTTGAATTCGTGGAACAGAGTGGTAGGGAGACCCTTTGTGAAGATGTCGGCATATTGAGACGTTGAGGGAACGTGAAGGACGCGAACGTGACCGATGGCTACCTTGTCCCGAACAAAGTGGATATCGATCTCACTATGTTTGGTGCGTTCGTGTTGAACCGGATTGGTTGACATGTAAACCACACTCACATTATCACAGTATACGATGGTGGCTTTTGTGGGTGGTTTACGGAGTTCGCGAAGGAGGTTGCGGATCCAACTTGTTTCGGCGACGACATTGGCAACGCCACGATACTCGGCTTCGGCACTCGAACGCGAGATGACACCTTGACATTTGGATGACCAGGACACAAGGTTGTCACCTAGAAAGACGCAATATCCGGATGTGGATCTACGTGTGGTAGAACATCCCCCCCAATCAGCATCTGAATAGGCGATAAGATCTGATGAGTTGGAGACGTGTAGCTGAAGACCATGAGACAAGGTCCCACGAATGTATCGTAGGATGCGCTTCAGAGCATTAAGATGAGGCTCTCGAGGGCCATGCATGTAAAGACAAATCTGTTGAACCGCAAATGAGATATCTGGTCGCGTGAAGGTGAGATACTGAAGTGCCCTAGCAAGGCTGCGGTATAGAGAGGGATCGTCAACGGGTGGATCGTGAGCATCTAATTTGTGAGCGGGTTCAGCCGGGGTGCGAGCGGGTTTGCAATTTTGCATATTGGCACGGTCGAGAATCTGGGCTGCGTATTTCTGTTGAGACAGAAACAGACCGGTAGATGATCGAGAGGCCGATATGCCCAGAAAGTAGTTGAGGTCACCCAGATCTGTCATGGCAAACTCATGGTTGAGATAAGAAATAATCTTCTGAAGAAATTCTGGAGAAGATGCTGTGAGAATGATGTCATCCACATATAGAAGAAGGTATGCAGTGTCCTTAGTGGAGTGGTAGATGAATAACGAGGTGTCAGTCCGACTATGCTGAAAACCAAGTCGTAACGCAAACTGAGCGAATCGGTGGTACCATGCCCGAGGGGCCTGTTTGAGACCATAGAAGGATCTCTGAAGATGACAAACGTGATCCGGATATTGAGGATCGCGAAAACCCGGTGGCTGGTGCATATAAACAGTCTCCTGTAGATGACCGTGAAGAAAAGCGTTCTTCACGTCAAGCTGATGAATGGGCCAGTGCCGAGAGACAGCAATACTGAGGACAGTGCGTATGGTGGTCGGTTTAACGACCGGGCTGAACGTCTCATCGCAGTCTATCCCCTGCTGCTGACTGTGACCATTAGCTACTAGGTGGGCCTTATAGCGAGCGAGAGAACCATCAGCGTGATGTTTATGGCGAAAGAGCCACATGGATCGGACCACATTAACCACAGGAGGTCGAGGTACAAGTACCTAAGTCTTGTTCGTGATAATGGCATGATATTCCTCATTCATGGCCTGTCGCCAATGAGGATCCTGTAGTGCCTGTAGGTGCAACCGGGGTAAGGGGGTTATGGAGGTTGTATGAAGGTTAAGACGCTAAGTGGGTTTGACTATCCTGCTCTTAGCACGGGTCGTCATATGATGTGTGGGATGAGGAGCGGGAGGCGGGACCACTGGTGAGGTAGAAATTGTGGTGGGTGGTGAGGTAGTCGTAGGTGACGGTGGAGATGCAGGAGAGGGCGTGGGTGAGGAGGTTGACGAGGGAGGAGATTGAAGAATGTCTCGCAAGATGGGAGAAGAGTCCGAGAGATCATCGAGGAATGAGTAAGATGGGGGGTCGGTTGGAGTTACCGAGGCAAATGGGAAAGTAGTCTCATCAAATATGACATGACGAGATATGATAATGCATCGTGTAGAGAGATCAAGGCATCGGAAACCCCGATGTTGAGATGGGTAACCGAGGAAAACACATGGGGTGCTTCGAGGGGCTAATTTGTGAGAATAGGTGATGTGAGGGTAGCAGAGGCATCCGAAGACACGAAGATGAGAGTAGGAAGGGTGTTTTTGAAACAATCAGTAGTGAGGTGTTTCAAAGTTTATGGATGTAGAGGGAAGAATATTGAGAATGTGAGTGGCCATATGAAGGGCTTCGACCCAATATGTGGGAGGAACATGAGAGTGAATAAGCAAAGTTCGAACGACATTATTAATAGTTCGAAGCATGCGTTCCGATTTCCCATTTTGTTGGGATGTATGTGGACACGAGAAGCGAAATTGGATACCGTTGGAGGCAAAGAAATTATGGAATTCTTTGTTATTGTATCCCCCCCCCCCCGGTTATCACATTGAAGAGATTTGATTGTAGAATTAAAATGAGTTTTGACATATTGATAGAATTCATGAAATTTTGCATATACCTCGGATTTTTGTTTAAGAGGAAAAACCCACAAGTATTGTGTAAAATGATCCAAGAAAATAACATAATAACGAAGTCCACTAATACTCGATATGGGTGAAGTCCAAACATCGGAATGTATTATTTCAAAAGCATGAGAAGCATTAGAATTGGAAATAACGAAAGGAAGCTTGGAAAGTTTTCCAAGTTGACAAGAGTTGCAAATAGAATTACATTTATTGCTAGAACAAGAAATAGAATTATTTAAAACTAATGACTTCAAGACTTGATCTCCGGGATGACCGAGTCGTTGATGCCATGTGGATTGAGTGGTGGAGACGAGAACTTGAGGTTGAGATGGGGTGACCGGATAGAGAGGGCATTCGCTATCACATCGGATTAGAGGGCGTCGGGTCTTGTAATCCTTAACAGTAAAACCAAAACTGTCAAACTCAATAGAAGTTTTATATTGACGAGTAAATTGACGGACATAAATTAAATTTTTAATAATGGAAGGAGAGATAAGAATATGGTTTAGATGTGGAGGGCGGTGAGGGTTTTTAATGGGAAAAGGTGTGTTTCCGGTCGCGACTACTGGCATATGGGATCCATTGCCAACAAGTATAGAACGAGTATCATATTTATCGAGAACAGAATTGAGTATACCTGTGTTTGCGTGCACATGGTCGGTTGCGCCAGTGTCCATAAACCAATCCGTTGTGCCCGGATCGTTGAGAGCCATGGTGTTAAAGAGTTCGGGAAGGGTCGTGGTTTGATCCGGTGTGCTCCAAGTCCATGGTGGTGAGGGTTCTGCGGTCGAGAGATTGGCCGAAGGGACGCGGTATTGGTATTGGGGGCTGCCGGTTGATGATGGTGACTGAGACCAAGCTGATGGCGGCAGCGGCCGGTTGTTGCGCGACAATGGAGGGTCGAGGATTCCGGCAGCATGCGGCTGCCATTGGGCGGAGGAAGGCAGCCTTTGGCGGGGCGGATTTGGGGGTGGGATGTACACCCACCCGTAACGTGGTGATGGAGCGCCGTTGGCCGGCTGTTGGCGACGGCGTCCTTGTGGCTGGCGGCGGTCATTCCGGCGGCCAGTTCCCCGATTCCCATCGGTTTGGTTGACGTGTAATATGGTGGGAGAGGAGGAATGATTGGTGTGAGAGGATGGTGGGGTGAGCTGATGTTGCGCCATTTGTTATTCTTCCAAAAGAAGCATCGAACGGGTCTCCAAGAAGGTTGGAAGAGGGGAACGGTACCGGATGATGTTTGCCACCGAGTCAAATTTTGAAGAGAGGCCATTGATGGTGTAGATAACGAGGTGTTTATCCGGTATAGCGAAGTTTGGATCGAGATTAGCGAGAAGATCGACAAAGGCTTTGATTTTAGTGCAATAAGCGGTGATGGAGAGGTCACCCATGACGATGTTTCGAAGCTCACTATCGATCTGTATGGTTTTGGCGTCCTTGTTGTCTCGGAAGAGGGTCTCTAGGCTATGCCAAACTTGGAGAGCGATAGAGTCCTTTTTCAAGACCATTTGGAGAAGAGATTGAGATATGGAGCCATATATCCATAGCTTGACAATGGAGTCCACCTTCTTCCATTCGGCGTCGGTGGGTTTTGGAGTAGATTCATCGATATGATCGATGACATCAAAGCCGATACAATGGGTAGAGAAGAGTTCTCTCTATGCATCATAGTTGAGGCGGTCTAGATCGAGGATGAGAGGAACATATGTTTTGATGTTGGTGATGCCAAACACTTTGTTGGGAAGGCGGGTTTGTGGTTCACCCATTAGGAACGATGAAGGAGATGGTTGCCGGAGAAAAGAGAAAAACCGGTCGGCCCTAGAGGTTGATGAAAACGAGAGAGAGAGAGAGAGAGAAGATTTGAGGGGAATTAGGAAGGATCCTAATTTTGCTCTGATACCATGTAATCAAATTGATTTCATTGATCGAATAAAGGAGATTACATTGACTATAAATACAACAAATAATGGGTCATGGGCCAACACAGACTATGGGCTAACGATATACAAACGATATATAAATATATTTACTAACAGATTTATGTAAGAAGCGTCTCTAAAAGTTTTAGGGACGATTTCCATAGTGTATTATTTGGTTCGAAATCCTTCTCTGAAAGTCACTTTACCTTCTATTACACTTTTCACTTTTGTCATTTAGTTCCTTCCTAAAGGTCACCTTTAGATACACTTCCAAATCCTTCTCTAAAGCTTCCTTCTCTAAAACCCTTTTCCCTTGTAGTGAATGTCGTTGTTGACGATCCTTTATCCTACAACATCTAGGGTTTTATAATCCCAAAGGGATTAACTATTATAGAAAATAGTTGAACAAGAAGGGATAAGATTTTTATTTGCTTACAAAATTATCAACGACATCACATGTGCAACTACAATAGTTGAGATGACATGTTTTGCTACAAAAATGGGGAAAAAATAGGTTGTGCAATACAATGAAAGATCAATGGACGAACGATAGTTTTATTACTTATATTAAAAATAATGTTTTTCTGCGGTTGGTAATGTATACATCATAAATACGTTACATAAAATGAAAATTCGTTGGGGTTGCTATTAAATTTGTAAAGGCGTTTATTATTAAAGAGGTACATTTGTATCTTTCTTGTATACGGTTTCCACTTTAGAGTAGTTACATGTATTTTTTGATTGATCATTTAGGGGTTGTTTGTTTTTAAAAAAAAATCTCTTAATGGCTCTTAAGTTTGAATGGTTCAGACCTTTTTACACACCACCTCTTATTAATCATAACTAAAATAAGATTTCAGACTTTAGACCTCTTAAAAAACAAACGGGACCTTAGTCAATATATTATTATTGTATTTGTCTCTTTAAAAAATTAATATTAATATTTTTATATTTAATTTACATATGTATTAAATTTTATGTCTGTGGTTGGATCAAATTCTTGACTTCGTCCTTAACATTAGGTGCATATGTTTGTGATGCGTAAAATATTGGACAATTTCGTACGTATAAATAATTATGAAAATATTTGTTTTCCTATGAATCATTAAGTAACATAATTTAAGACAATTTATTTTGTCAATTGTCATTATCTTTTATTAAACGGTCTTGTTTCATGAAATCATAAATCAAATATTTATTTTGAATGTTAGATCTGAATCTTGATTTCATCCCTAACCAATAAGAAACTAGAAGCGTACTCGCGCAATGCAGTGAGATACCACTACAAAGCAGAGGCTTTCACCGACGGACGAATCCGTCGGTGATCCGTCGGTAAAAACGAAATCCGTCGGTGATCCGTACGTACGTACATACATATACATACATACATACATACATACATACATACATACATACGTGATGTACATACATACATACATACATGATCACAAGTCATATACATACATACTATACATGATGTACATATACATACAAGATCACATACGTACGTACGTACATACATACATACACACAAAGAAAGGTAATTACCGACGGATTACCGACGGACTTCTAGAATCCGTCGGTAATTACCGACGGATCACCGACGGACATCGATAAAAAATTATTTTTTATTAAATTATTAAAATTACTGACGGATTTCCGACGGATTTAAATATTAAAAAATAAATAAAAAAAATTTATATCCGTCGGAAATATATAAATTTACCGACGGATAACCTATCCGTCGCAAAAATTATTTTTCCGTCGGTGTTTTGTCGGTAATTACCGACAGATAACATCCGTCGGAAATTGTTGGTCGGTGATAAGCCATTTTCTAGTAGTGTACATCACGATTTTAATGTTTAATTTTATTTTTTTGTCGATTTACATCACGATTTTTGATGGTTTTGAGAAAGTGATAATGTTTTTTTTATAAATTTGTTTAATTTAGGCTTAATAATATAATGTTTTTTATATAAAAAAATTAAGTATTATATTAGAATTCAATGATTATCTTATATATTTTAATGACATCTAGAAAAAATAATCAATTACATATTTAATAAAATAATTAAAACAAAACTATAGTAATATAATATATTAATTAATAGTGATACATTAAAAGATCTGCATAAAAGGAAAACCCTGCACATACCAAATTGGTGGGTGTTAGAAGCCTGCAGTAGTAATATGTATCTTGTGCTTTGATACTTGTAAATTAAGAGATTTTTAAAATCTTGCATAAAATGATGGTACTTTGTGCCTAATAATTTATATTTAAGTGTTTTTTATCCATGCTTTATAATATAGTATAGATATGGTAGTTTTACTGACAAAAAAATCCATTGAAGATCTGCTAATAACCCTTATCAATAACAAATTATTTATGGAATGATACTGTTATTTGAATAAAATTAAAAAAAAAATATTTGTTTTCCATAAACTATTAAATAAAACAATTTAATTAAGACAACGTATTTATTTTATCGGTTGTTATTATATTTTTCGAACCATCATGTTTTATGAATTCATAAATCAAAATACAAAAGAAAATATTAATTTCCACTAATAAAGACAAACCACAATAGTAACACACTATCAAGTTTTGTTTCCAAAAACATTGGGATAGGATTGACACATGAATTATATAATTAATATTCTCTTCCAAGATAAATTTGTATACAATAAAGAAAAATATATAATTGTTAGAACCGATCCGACAATATTATCGAAAACAATTCTATAAAAGGAAATTTTAACAAAATTGAAGCAAAGTTAGGGAACAGAATTGGAAACATAACGATTAAATCGAATTCTTGAAGAAATCGAGAGATAGAAGCCTGCAATCACGCAGTGTCCTAAGACGAAATTTCACCCTCAATCGTGTGTTGGTAATCAGACGTCGTCTTGAGGGTACGACTATCTAATTGGATTGATGTATGTCAATCCAATCCATCGAATCAATAATACGTTTCATGAAATTATGTATGAATATGGAGAGAAATTGTGTAGAAATTTCGTATGAAAATATGGAGGGAAGTGAAGGTATGGAGGTCGCTTTTGACACCGTCGTACGAGAAACAACAGAAACTAAAGGGGGTACGGGGCGACCAAAGTCACTTGGAACTCGCTTTCACTTCTGTCCAGTTTTAGAAAAAATCTCACTAAACGGGTCATTAGAGCCCAAGGCCCAATCTTTTGACCATTTAATATCATGTAATTCCTCACTAAAGCCCAATGAGAACTCCTTCCATGGGTCCTTTTCCAACTTGTTAACTAGATAAGTTTGAACTTATAAATTTACAAAAGTTTCTAAAAGTTTCCTATGTGGGACAATTTGGTAAACCAATACCCAAAGTTTCGTTAATTATAGAGATAGAAATTTTATCCTTAATTATAGAGAGAGAAATTTTATCTACCTCTTTATTAAAAGTAATATAAGAAAGTATACATTTACTTTTGATAGTGAACATTTATTAAAAGTAAAATAAGAAATTATACATTTACTTTTGATAGCTGACACTTATTTTCAGGGATGTAAACGAACTGAATGAACACAAACGGATGCTTGTTCTTGTTCATCATTTAACTTAACGGAAGAAACAAACGAACACGAACGATAAACGCACGCAATTTTTGTTGTTCATGTTCGTTCGTTTAACATAACCGAACAAATGAACAAACACGAATGATATACGAACATAATTTTTCGTATTTTTATTTGTTCGTTAATAAAAATGTTTGTTTGTATTTGTTCATTAAAATGCTAAACGAATGAAATAATTTTTTTGTGTTCATATTCATTCGTTAAGAAAATGTCTTTGTTCATGTTTGTTAAGATGGTAAATGAACGAGCTACTTAAACAAAAATATGTTAACATAAACAAATAAACACAAATGAACAAAAAACAACCACCATTGCTTATCGTTTCGTTCTTCTAAAACAAAATGTAAGACGGGTAAATTTATAAGGGGAATAAGAATGGAATTCTAAAAAACTTAATTTAATTATTGATTTTACATATTAATTTAATAATATATAAATATATTATGTATATATATAAACGAACGTAAACGAAAATAAATGAACATAAATGAACGAACAAGGTCCACTACATAAAAAGAGGCCTATCATCGACAAAAAAATCCGTCGGTAATCCGTCCGTGATCCGTCGGTAAATGACCCTCGGAAATTCAGTGGTCAGCGTTAATATTTCCAATAGATCACCGACGGATATTACCGACGGATCACCGATGACTACATTTTCCGACGGATCACCGACGGCGCGGGTTATTTCCGACGGATCGCTGACGGTCTCCATTTACCGACGGATTACCGACGGATCATTACCGACGGATTTAGCGTTCCTACGGATTATTAATAAATAAAAATTAAATTAAAATACATTTACCGACGGATTATCCGTCGGTAATTTAATTTTTTATTAAAAAATAATTAAAAGTAAATAAATGCTAGTTTATAACCTGTACAAAACCTGCCAAATTTTCAATTAATATCTAGTTTAAAACTCTACAAAACCTGCCCATTTTTCATTTAATATCTAGAAATTAAAACGTAATACAAACTATCCTACATCGGGGGGGGGGGGGGTGATCTTGAAACTTCTTCATGAACGCCTCAAACTGGTCAAGTTGCTCATACATCCGGATCCTCTCTGCTTCCTCTCTCTCTAATCTGGATCCTCTAAGCTTTCTCTCTCTCTCTAGCCTTTGTCTTCAGCTCATCCAACTGAAATTCAACATTTGACAAATATATATATAACAATGTTAGACAATATTTAACAAACATATAATTAACAATGTTAAACAACATTTGACAAACATACCTCCTCATCGCGACGGTCGCACGAGCTCCCGCTCGAACTGACACCTGAATTACCGGACATAGCATAATAGGGATCCTGACTGGTCCCCCATCCAAAAATACGGCCTTTACGCCGTCCTCCGACACTGCGTTCCCACAACTCGGCGTCATTAGGAGGTACAGTGCCGGGAGGTAAGTTTGGGTACTCCTCCTCCCTAATACGATGGTAGTTATCCAACAGTTTACCAAATTAGACATTGTCAAGTCAACTAACCTATAGAAAATTCGGCAACATTTCAACTGTAATTTGAACATATATATCTATGTCCTGCTTTTATCAAAACAATCCTATCGTCTGCCCAACAATGGCAGCCCAAACTAAGTTTGCTATAATTTCTATCTATCTTATAAAACAAACAAAAATATAGACATACATAATTGAACTTACCGCCATACGAGCCGCCTTTGGGTAAACATAGATCGGAGGATCCGTGGGCGGACCAGTCGCACCCGGAACAAGCTTCCTGTTGGTGCAGTGTGTAGCCTCCCAAACCTCGTCGCTAGTAGGATCACGACCTCATGCATCTCTCTACAATAGACAACTTAAATTGTTAGTAGGTAAGAAAATCATGTATATATATATATATTCATCAATTATATACATTTAGTCTAGTGGATGATAAATTACCATGCGTTCCCGATGCATAGCGGTACTAATAGATCCGGTACAGTGTCTGGATGTCATCCCCTCATACTCGGAGGCCCGATTGGCCGTATTGGCCGTAGATACACGCCCGAACGCATCAGTGTTAGATACTTGTTAAAAACAAGACATAAATCAAAACAAAACAAACCTTATCAATCATCTCGATCCAAAAATCATGTCAGATCCACTCTGAATTGTGTGCGCGAAGAACCGTGTAGTCATGTCCGTCGAACCGGACACCATCAATATCTAAAGCCCCATCCCTGGTCGAATTATGGGCATCTCTCATCATATCCACGTACCTACTCGTCAGGGTACGTCGAAATGCAAATAATACGTCTTCGTCCATCTCAGGAGGCCAACTATAATACAACGACATACACATTGTTTGGATTAAGTAAAAATAAATCCACTCAATTAGTTAAATAGAGTAAAATACATACCCGTAAACGATCCATCATCCGTGGATAGTGCTCCTCAGGGACATCCCTAATATAAGCCCATGGACCAGGGAACATGGACTGAAAGATGGCAGTGGCCCTCCGGACAACTGACTGGTCCTTAAACCTTTACAATTGCAAAATATACAACATAAAAAACATTAGGACCGGTTTATTATGTACTAGAATTAATAATATATCACATCTACTTACCCGCCGGCGGCAGACAACACAAGCGTCGGTCGCTGACTCGGATGGGGCATATGTGATGCAATATTGGGGCCTCTAACCCTCGAGCCCGCTCCAGCAGATGGCGTCTCAAGCCCGTCCTCAGGTTGGATCTGATCTAGTCCCTCATCGGTAGCTGCAACAAAGGTGGACTCGTCCAGAGGCTCGTCGGCGCAGGGGTCACCACGCCCAGTGGAGCTGCTACTACCCCTGCTAGCGCCTCTATCCCTACCCCTAGTGTCGCGTCCCACCATGTAAAAATAGAGAATGGTTCACACACAATGATATAAGTGTACATAAATCATAAGACAAAAAATATGAGTATACAAACATATAATAAGGATATAATTAATATGAATAGTTTCTACATAAGAAAGGCACACTAGTGATCAGACGACTGATCAGATAACATAAGTTCGTCTTTGTTATCTTTATCATCTTCCACGTCTTCAAATTCTTCTTCCTCGTCGCTAGCTTTGTGATCATATGCATCTTCCTCATTGCTAGATTCGTCATTTGTGGTGACTACGTTGAACTCCCAGTGACAAGAGGGATGGAATCGAGGTCCTCATTTACCCAATTGTTTGTATTATGAGTTACCCGTTCGTTGATTTGAAAGAACGGTTCTCCATCCACGTTATCATCATCCAACTCATCGATATCCCTTCTCTGCAACTTCATATATTCCACGGGCTTTAGTCTTCAAAACTGCTCACCAGTCCTTTAAATCTTTATTGCCTGAAGGATAGGGTATGTAATACACTTGTTCCGCTTGTGATGCTAGAACGTAATAGTCCTCACCTCTGAGTCTGGACTTGTATTTGATATCAACCAACCCATGTTTAGGGTCGACTATAACTCCCTCTGGACTATCAAACCATGTACACTTGAAAAAAACTACAACACAATAGCCCACACCGTAATACTCCAACTCTAACACATCGTCCAATAATCCGTAATAGTCAAACTCGGAGTCGTCATAACAAGATCCTCTCACACATACGCCACTATTATGTGTGACACGCCCAACATCATGTATTACCGTATGAAACTTGTAACCATTGACAAGATATCCTTTATGCGACCAAGCATATCATCCCGGTCCACGTGCTAGGGATTTTAAATGATCGGAGAAATCGGTTGATCCGAGCATGACCTATAAAACCACAAATAAGAAATAAATTACATATGTGTAACATTACATACGTAAATTTCATATTTTTGTACTCACGTGTTGTTCGAACCAACTAGAAAACCTTTCATCCGAGCTTTTATCTCGTGCAACTGCATCAAGATGAGGTTCTCTTTGCTGTATCCACTCATCAAAGGTCCATTGAAAAGGTCGAACTTATTCACAATTCAACAACACATATGTGTGGATCTTGTGAATCTTGGCTTGAGTCAAGATGGTCTTCCCCCCCCCTTCTCGAATAATCTACGAGGTGGAACCTTGAATATGCTCAATCGATCGTCTATTCCTAAAGAACTAGGAATATCTGGGGCAAAGTTTCTTGACTCGCGATTATGCTGAGTTTCTATCTATGGATCAAAATACAAGGAAAAATAGGTGGAGAGTTCATTTACTATATAAGACTCAACGATAGACCCCTCCACCCTTGCTTTGTTTCTAACAGTCCTCTTCAACGACCCAAGTTTCCTAAAGAACGATTAAAATACGTGTTTGAAAATAAATGGGTAAGTATTTGTGTTAGTGTATTAATTGTATCCAAGATTTAGTGAGAAAAGTCAAGTCAAGAAAAGTCAACAATGTCAAAGTCTGTAAAGTCAAAGTTAGCAAAGTCAATCTTAATGTTTGTGGTTAAGCATGTGGTTTTAGTCCTTTGTATAAATAGCTTGTGGTTGTTAGTAATCATGTAACTAGATACATTGTAATATCTGTGAGATCAATGACTATTACGCTTTCTCTCTCTACACTCTCTCTCTAGAATATTGATATTGTCATAATCTTAATAGAGATTGTG
The DNA here is from genome assembly GCA_954870635.1 of Arctium minus. Taxonomy (NCBI): domain Eukaryota; kingdom Viridiplantae; phylum Streptophyta; class Magnoliopsida; order Asterales; family Asteraceae; genus Arctium; species Arctium minus. The sequence goes on along the minus strand of OX941093.1, from coordinate 8,898,000 downwards.
TGTTTTGATTGCTTGATTGATTGGGATTACAATTTCAATTGGTATCAGAGCGAGACCAAATCACATTCAGAAGGATTAGATCATTAGATTGAATTGTTTTCTTGAAAAATCAAGAACACGCAGAAACTTTTTTAGAAATTCACTGTTCAATCGAATTTTCTTTGGAAAATTGTTTTTGATGCAAGAAAATGGACTCATTGTATTCGATTGATGTTTTAGATTGTTTCTTGTATTGATTGCAACAAAAAATTCGAACTAATTCGATCTCAATTTTTTTTAAATTTTAGTTTTCTTGAAAAATGTTGTTCGTTCACTGTTTGAATTGAATTTGTATGATTTGTTGTTTTTAATCTGAAATTGACATTACAATTGTGTTTCAATTGATAAATCGACAAACCCTGTACAATTTCATGTTTTAATTTGCAGGTTTACATCGATTTGGATCGAATCCGTGAAGTCAAGTGAAGAACGCGCTAGATTGGAAAAACACGCAAGTTTCATCAAGTGAAGAACGCGCAAGTGAAGGAAGAACGCGCAAACCTAAGTTTGCGACTTCATCATCAAATGCGCAAGCTTCATGTGAAGAACACGCTAAAGTCAAGTGAAGAACGCGCAAACGTCTTATGCGAGTTCATCATCAAACGCGCAAACAGTAGCCTGCGAGTTCACAAAACTCGCAACTCAAAGCCTACGTGTTTTGCTCTTCGGTCTACGAGTTTGTGCGAGCTTCGATCTGCGAGTTTTAACTTGCGAGTTTGTTAAAAAGCGCAAGTAGGCATCTGCGAGTTCTAGAAATGCGCACGCTACCATTTGCGTGTTTATCAAGAACAGTGTTTTGCGCGAACTTCAAACGCGCAAGTAGTGTTTTGCGCGAAACCAAAACGCGCAAATGCATGTTAGCGCGAAACTCAGTGAATAGTGATTTGCGCGAAGTAGTGTTCTGCGAGTTTCTTTGATTTGCGAGTTTTATACTTCAAAATTTTTCAGAGATTAATTTTATTGTGCTAATCCAAGTTTGACTTTCAGTCAACTGTTCTGAATTGTTTGGGAACGATCTTTTATATCAAGCTAATCATTCAAGATGCCAAAGACCGATGATAAGGGAAATACTGTACTATCAGCAAGAGATATGGCAGTCTTGTACATGCATGAGATACCTGTTATAGAGGCTGAACGAGACAAACTGAGAATTCAGAATGCAACCTTTATCAAACAAATTCAGGAGTTTAATTCAAAATTGTCAAATTCTGATAAATCTTCTGATTGTGTAAAGTGCGCTAATCATGCTAAATCTGATTATGCAGGTATCATCAAGGATAGAGAGAAGGAAATTAGAGAAAAAGAGACAAAAATTAAAGATGGAGAGAATATGATTAAAATAAAAGAATATGCCATTCAGTCTCTTGAGAAAGCAATCAAGGTTAAAGAGTCTATAATTGCAAATCTTCAAAGCCAACTGAAGACGACTGAACAAAAATCATCTGAGCTGAAAGATGATTCAGTTAAGCTTCAACAGAAGTTTAAGGCTTTTGAAGATCAGATAACTGCTCTGGAGAAGAAGAATGCTGAACTGAAAATAAGCCTCCAAGCAGAAAAAGAAAAATCAAATCTGAAGACATCTTGTACTCAACAGACATCTGAAATTTCTAAGAAAACTTTACAAGAGAAAAAGGATTTGAAGCTGAGATGTTTAAAACTTTCTAAGCAAGTGTCTGAATTCGAAAAGATAATAATCACTGAAAAAGACACTTTTGCCAAAGAAATAAAAGTTCTTGAAGATAAAAATTCTGAATTTCCCATACAGATCTCTATTCTACAAGACTTACTTGAGAAAGAAAGAAAAGCTTTTCAAGAAAACAAAAAGTCTTTGGAGATTAAAAAGAAGAAATATGAAAAGAGAAATGTTGGGATCTTCAATGAAATTTCTGATAAAACTAAGAACTTACAAAAAGATTTTGAGCTTGAACGTTCACATTTTGAATCTGAGATATCTAAGCTCATATACAAAATAATTGTTCTATCATCAGATGTCCAAAAAGAACAGAAGGCCAGATATGATTTGAAACAAATGTTTGACACAATTATTTCTGAAAGAAACATTTTATCTGAAAAGATAAAAGACTTGGAAGCTGCAAACGTTGATCTGTCAGAAAAGATTTCAGCTGATGTGATTGATCAATCACCTGTTGATAATTCAACAAAATCAGTCTGTTCTTTCAAAACAACTTCAAGTTCTATTCATGAGAAAAATGTTCTCAAAAAGAAAAATGTCAAACCAAACACTGTCAAATCAAGTCAGATCAAACCATAAAATCTATTTTATGATAAATTTGTTGATGGTTCAACAAATTTTTACATTAAATCTCTTGGAAATAATTCGAAGAAAAATCAGATGGTCTGGAGAGTGAAGAGTTCTTCAGATGATGAGAAGAAGAAAGACAAAGCATATGCATCCACATCTAAAGCCAAAATGAACAGTGCACACAAAGGTAAATCTTTTGATAATCCTGATATGTATTATACTACTAACCATTTGATCAGGGTTGCTCAAAAGAAGATTTGTTGTTCTTACTGTGGAGCACATGACTTTGTAAGTAAGAATTTTGTCAATTATTGGTATGGTTCTTATTATGTAACCCCCACAAGAACTGCAACTAACACATCAGGACCCAAATACCAGTGGGTACCAAAAGCTAAAACTGTATTGCAGGCACCCAAAGTTTAAGGGGGAGCATGATGTTTGACTTCTAGATAAAACAGTCTAGGACTCGTTATTCAAAGTTCAAAGAACGATGGCTTTTGAACACAACAGTTCAAAACCCGGATCTTAAAGTCAAAGAGTTATGGCTTCTAAACACTTCAGTTTAGAATCCGAACTTAAGTGTCAAGACTGTGGCTTCTGATCACATGAAAGATCAGGACCCGTTCTTCAATGTTCAGACATGGATATTTTGTAAATATCCAGGGGGAGCTTATCTGACCTAAATCATTCTATCATGATTTTAGGGGGAGCTTAAAGGTAAGTATCTTCTGATCTATATCTCTGATTGTTTGAAAAAAGAACAACTTTCAAGCATGAAAAACGCCTTCTTAAATGTTCAAACCACTTCTCTATTCTCAAAAGATTTCATGAATTTAGAAGTGTGATTTTAAATGTTTTTCTATTGAGCATTAATGTTTAAAATGACCGTGTGTTTCCAAAGATCAATACTTGTGTATTATATTGTCTATATACTGTCAAGTATTCATACACACCGGTTCAATACTTCATTTGAATTTGTTATTACCATGTCTCATAACGAACAAATTTTTCGATGGTAATACTCCCGTTTGCTTTCAAATATTGTTGAGCATCAATCATCATTTCCAAATTTGTGCTTTCATTGCAAAATTGTTTATATTCGTTCATATAAACAAAATATCCAATTCTTTGATACCCTAACCATTTCATTTGATATGATTGATACATTGTCAGATTCTCAAAACAATTCTCTTGATTCCATTTTATTCATTCAATATCTTTGTTTTGAGAAATCTTCAAAGTTCAATTGATCAAATCTCACGAGCATACATTTTGACAATGTTTTCATATATTTTGTGATGATTAAATGTTCAAGTTAAACTATTGATCAACTATTCTTTTTAGGACAAAATTACATGGGATTTGTGTGAGCTTATAAGAACTTCCATGGATTCACGTAAACCAGTGTTTCCTACCCAGGAAGTAATCCTTGAGTGATTGAGGGGTGAGGGGTCATAAATCAAAGAGTCGGGGAGATAACTCATCCGGTTGAGTTTTTCTCATTGCGCTGAGCGGTAAAATGGAAAAGAGAGTTTGGTTAGAAGTGAGCATAATGTTAAAAAGAAAGAGGGTGTGAGATCAGAGTTAAAAGAATATCAAAACTCTACACCAACTACTTTCTGAGCCGGGCAACCACATCTTCTGATTGGTTCACATTCTTTGGTGACCATCATTGAAAAAGGCGCGCAGTGAGCCCATGCCAACTCTCGTAGTAACCTCACCAGCCACTCGTTTCTTTCTTAACAAAGAAATGTTTCATTTTCTTTGGGGACGCAGCATATATGCTATCTGATCTTCACTCGGAAGATTAAATATTGGAAAAGAAGGAAAGTTGCTCCACCTTCACACCTCTTTCATGTACATTGAGCCCGTGTAATATTTGTTGCTGTCTCAACAGTTTACACAATTTGAGCCTGATAAAGCTAAGTAGCTTCAATCATTCTACACTTTTACGTACACACAAGGAATCAGTTTTCTTGTCATAACATTCATAGAAAATTCCTTTGTGGTTTTTCGATGATTGAATGAAAGCCCTGGAGGAGTGAACATCACAAAAGCTCTTTTCCAATGTACATCCGTTGTACAAAGTGGCTCTGTGCTACTTACAAGCATACTAATTGTTTCATCTGTTGAACCAGGGTTACATCATTCATTATATCTGAATTTGAAAAGATTCGAGTATATACAGTTCATGATTCAGCTATTCAGATCAAAGGGTGGAGAATGTCAAAATTATCATAAAAGGGGAGATTGTTATTTTTTACAAAAGGGGTGATCAAAGACTGTGTTGAAATTAAAGAGTTTTGATGATCATGATTTTCACAATCATCAAAAGGGGGAGAAGTCTACAAAGATAATTTCAAAGAATGAAAAGGGACAAATTTTCAAAAGTTCAATTTCAAAGCCATAGCTTCAGAAGTCAGATGGATAAGTTTCAAGACAGATGAAAGTTTGTTTGTATCAAGAAGATTCAAAAAGATTCTGAAGAAAGATAATTCAAAGACAAGTCCAAATGATTCGAGAAAGTTTGTTTTTCCGAAGACTGAACAGAGATTGCAGAGATGAAGATACATATTTGTCAAAGATCCCTCGAAGTTCCAAAGATTTTCAAAGTTTTTCAAAGGTTTGTTCAAGACTTGTTGATTTTCAAAGATCCAAAGTGCAAAAGACTTTTCAAGATTCTTCAAAGACTGAAAGACTGAAGATTCAATGTCAAAGATAAAAGTTGAAGAATCAAGGGCTGAAGACTAGTGTCAAATTTTTTTAAATCTTGAATACAAAGGGGGAGATTGTTAGTGTATTAATTGTATCCAAGATTTAGTGAGAAAAGTCAAGTCAAGAAAAGTCAACAATGTCAAAGTCTGTAAAGTCAAAGTTAGCAAAGTCAATCTTAATGTTTGTGGTTAAGCATGTGGTTTTAGTCCTTTGTATAAATATCTTGTGGTTGTTATTAATCATGTAAGTAGATACATTGTAATATCTGTGAGATCAATGACTATTACGCTTTCTCTCTCTACACTATCTCTCTAGAATATTGATATTGTCATAATCTTAATAGAGATTGTGTGTTTTGATTGCTTGATTGATTGGGATTACAATTTCAATTTGAATGGAAAAGTTCATTTACCTCTCATAAAGATACATCCACCTATATTGGACCGGCCAACCATTTATGGCTTCTCGTGTCAAATGTATCACTAAGTGTTCCATAGAATCAAAGAATCCGGGCGGGATGACTTTTTCCAACTTACAAATTGTTTGAACGATACTTGTTTGCAATGGAATCAAGTCTTCTAAGTGTAACACCCTTGAGCAGATTGCATGAAAGAATGTGCATAACTCCGTTATCGCATCCCATATGGGAGCCGGTATCATCCCTCGTAAGGCAATATGGAGCAGTCGTTGCATAAACACATAACAATCATGACTCTTCAAGCTATAAAAGTTGTAGTCTGCCATGTTTACACACCCCCCAATATTTGAAGCATACCTTTCTGGAAACTTCAGTCTCTTCAACCATTTACATACTTGTTTTACTTGTTTTTTGGTCAGAGTGTACGACGACTTCGACTTCACTACTTTATTGCCTGATGTGGCAATGTGCAACGGCGATCAGTTGTAATAAATCTCTACATCCCTCCTTTCTTTTATATTGTCTTTCGTTTTTTACGTGTCCATGACAGTGTTAAAGAGATTCTCAAAGACGTTCTTCTCAATGTGCATGACATCCAGGTTGTGTCGGATTAACAACTTCTTCTAATATGGAAACTCCCAAAAGATGCTTCTCTTCACCCAATTATGAGTGATTCCGAAGCCGGTAATTTTTCTATTGGTCGATCGAAACGGGGAGCCATCGTAAACAGTTGGAAGATGACGGACATGCTCCCATATTTCTTCACTGGTTAACTCGGGTGGTGGACCGGCTAACACCCTAGATCCGTCCAAAAATCCTGTTTGATCACGTCGGAATGGGTGTGCACTAGGTAACTATCTCCGATGACAGTCAAACCAATAAGATTTACCTCCATTTTTTAACTGAAACGAATCGACTGTACCCATGCATAACGGGCAGGCTAGCTTTCCGTGCGTGTTCCAACCCGACAACATTGCGTAGGCAGGGAAGTCGTTGACAGTCCATAGAAGTATAGCCCTCATATCAAAATTATTCTTACGATAAGCATTATACGTATGAGCACCCACTGTATACAACATCTTGAGATCATCTATTAGCGGCCTAAGAAACACATCCAAATTCTGATCGGGGTTCTTTCTACCAGGAATGACCAATCCAAGTTTAACATATGAATCTTTCAAACTCAACCAATGAGGTAAATTGTAGATGGTAAGAAACACTGGCCATAATGAATACAAATTCGAATTTGAATTATTCGGGTTGAAACCGTCGGTGCATAAGCCAAGACGCACATTCTGGACCTCAGAAGCGAAGTCAGGATGTACCATGTCGAAATTCTTCAACAACTACAACAAAGAAAGAAGTAGTTAGTCAACATAATCAAGATATAGGTGGTGTAGAGGACTTTTGAATGACTTGAAAACACTACATGTAATGGTTTGCCTACTTGAAAGTCAAACCATAGGTTTAGAGGAGCTTTGGATTACTTTAAAACTCTAAGTGTAATGGTTTGACTATTGGAAAGTCAAAACCGTATGTTAAAATCAAAGAAAGGTATTTTGAAAAGTTTAAAACCCTACATGTAATGGTTTGACTATTTAAAAGTCAAACCGTAGGTGTCAATGAAGTTAGAAGTCTATTGAACACACTACATGTAATGGTTTGCTTACTTGAAAGTCAAACCGTAGGTTTATAGGAGCTTTGGATGACTTTAAAACTCTAGGTGTAATGGTTTGACTATTGGAAAGTCAAAACCGTAGGTTACAATAAAAAAAAGGTGTTTTGGAAAGTTTAAAAACATACGTGTAATGGTTTGACTATTTAAAAGTCAAACCATAGGTGTCAATGAAGTTAGAAGTCTATTGAACACATGTGTGTCCTGGAATCAAGTTTCTAATTACAAATCAATTAAACAAACAAGAATGATTCAATTTACCTGTTTGATTTCAATTCAAAACTCAAACGGATACAATCTGTTTTCACACTTTCTCTCTCTAGACTTCTCTTTCTCTCTCTACAACTCTCTCAAGTTTTAACCACCTATTTATTAAACAGCAAAGAAATCTATTTATACCTAGCAACTAAAAATACAAGGAAACAAAAACAGTTACAAAACAATACATTGACTTTGACTTTTATTAACATAGACTTTGACTTTTAATGAGAGTTGACTTTCTCAGTTTTGACTTCTTGTACTTTGACCTTCAGTATTCTTGATCTTGTATCCAACAGATTTATGCTCTAACAAATTCCACCTTTGGATTCAAGATCAATTTCGAAAGAATTTGCATTTCAGTCTTCTCTTTAAGCTATGTCAGTACAATCTCCCCTTTTTCTTTATAACATCTTTACCTTCAAAAGCTGTTTGTATTCTCCCAAAATCTATCTTCAAAAGATATAACAATCTTCAATAATCTCTTCAGAAAAATCACAAGACTCTTTCAGACTTCGGAAAGAAATTATCTTCAGATTTAGCACGGAATGGTTCAGCAAACAATCTTCAAAGAAAATTTCAGAAAATCAGCACATCTTCAAACATCTTTGACTTTGCTTGAACAATCTTTCAAACTTTCAAACTCTGAACTTTATCTTCTTCAACTCTTTATCCAAACTTTCAAACTTTCAAATATTTGAAATTTCTGATTCGGACATTTCTTTAAATCATCTCCCCCTTTTTGATGAATAGAGCATCTGGTTCATCAAAACTTTCTCATCATGAAATGTCATTCGAACAATGTATTTATCTAGATCTTTGCAAATCAACAAATGAATCAGTAAACATGCCTGTCAGTAACACAAAGTTACTGTGTGTAACGAATACACATTGTAAAGGAGCTTTTTGATGTTCACTCCCCCAAGGCTTCCATCCAATCATCTAAACACTACAAAGGCAATTTCTATGAACGTTATGACAAAGAAACAAATTCTTTGTGTGTGCATGCAAGTGATAGAAAGAATTAAGCACGAATGATTGCTTTTATAAAAGGCTCAACATTGTGTAAACCACTGAGACAACAATAGATAAACACAGACTCAATATGCAAGATTGAAGTGCGAAGGTGGGGAAGACTTCCTTCTATTTCAATATCCAGATTTTCCAAATGAAAACCAGATAGATAATGTGTTGCGTCCCCAGAAAAATATGAAACATTTTCTTTTTGAGAAGAAAATGAGTGGCTGGTGGGGTTAATAACAAGATTTGGCATGGGCTATTTGCCTGTTTCAATAATGTTCACGAAGAATTGTGAAACATTAGTAATGTGGTTGCCCGGCTCAGAAAGTAGTTGGTGCAGAGTTTGATATTCTTTTACTCTGATCTCGCACCCTCTTTCTTTTAATCATTAAGCTCACATCTAACCAAACTCTCTTTTCCATTTTACCTCAATGCACAACCCACACTCATTTCTTTTCGACTCCTCACACTCAATCACTATGGATTAACTTCTTGGGTAAGAGACACTGGTAATCGTGAATCCATAGAAGTTCATTTAGTTCCTAGCACAAAGAACCCATAATTTCCTATGAAGCACATGTTGCTCAAAATGGTTTAACTTGAACAGTTAAAGCTCAAATACAAGTCAGATATGTATATGCTTAGAGATATAATCATGAAGATATGAGCATTTTTAAACATTGAAGTATTTTCAAACAAGTATATTGAATGAATGAACATGAATGCATGAGACTTGTTTAAAAATATGACATTGTATGAAAATGATCAGAATCAAATGATGTAGCAATTAAGGCTTATGGTCAAGAATAATTGATATTGTCTATATGAAACAAGAATATAGACATGCTTGAAATGAACGTTTAGAAATGAAATTACGCTCAAAATTCTTTGAAGTACAAGCGGGGTGTCTTACCATCGAAAATATATTTCAAATTTGAGACATGGCAAGAACATATTGAATAAAAATTCAAACCGGTGTGTGTGAATACTTGAAAATATATAGAAAAGACAATACACAAGTATTTATCTTTGGAAACACACGGTTTGTAATCATGTAAGCACAAGTAAATTTTGAAAAACATTTAAAATCACACTTCCAATTCATGAAATCTGTTTAAGAATCGGGAAGTGGTTTGAACGTTTAAGAACATGTTTTTCTATGATTGAAAGTCGTCCTTATTTCAACCATATATGAGATTAAGATAAGAAATTTAACCTTTATCGTTCAATATTAAATGTCATGAAGTCAGCTGAAGTCATAAAGATATGATCTTGATAGCTTCTCTCATTCTGCACAAGTCTCAAAGTCATGTCAAAGCAACTTTATTCACAAAATTATTCAAATGTAAAAGACATAAAGCAGTAAAACGATTAAAATACGAGTTCTGATCTGAAATAATCAGAAATCATATCCTTACTCCTTTTTGTTGTACGCATAAACTCCCCCTAAATTCATGCATCACAAAAATTTATCAATTAAATTATATAAACTCCCCCTCAAAATAATTTTGATCATCTTATAAGCTTGTCTCACTCCCCCTGAGATCATGAACAACATGTTAAAGTGTAGATATCCTTTCAGAAATAATGATAAAGAAATGATGAAAAATTACAATAAAAGAAACTTTAATAGGTATAATTACTGATTAGATCTTGAGATTTAGCATACCAAGCTTAGATACAAGAAAATTGAATCTCTTTTCATTTAAAGGTTTGGTAAACAAATCTGCAAGTTGATAATCAGTTTTTACAAAGTAAAGTTCTATTGTACCTTTTTCTACATTATCTTTTATAAAATGATACCTGACATCAATGTGCGTTGTTTTAGTGTGTTGCACAGGATTAGCTGATATGGCGATAGCACTCTTCGAGTCACAATAGATCAGTATTTTATCAAACTTGAATCCATAGTCTCGAAGCTGTGTTCGCATCCACAAGACCTGAGAGCAGCAACTGGCAGCAGCTACATACTCTGCTTCAGCAGTTGATGTGGAAACACATAATTGTTTCTTTGACGCCCAACTAACGAGCTTGTCTCCAAGAAATTGAATATGACCTGAAGTGCTCTTCCTGTCCAACATGCACCCTGCATGATCTGCGTCTGAATAAGCAGTTAGTTCAAACCCTGTATCCTTAGGATACCACAAACCAAGATCTGCAGTCCCCTTCATATATCTAAAAATCCGTTTGACAGCAGCCAAATGGGATTCTTTAGGGTCAGCCTGATATCTAGCACACAGGCATGTTGAAAACATTATATCTGGTCTACTTGAAGTAAGATACATTAAATACCCTATCATACCTCTATAAGTCCTAACATCAACAGCTTTTCCCGAAGGATCAGTGTTAATCTTAGTACTTGGTGCCATTGGGGTTCCAATTGATTTGCAATTTTCCATTTTGAATTTCCGAAGAATATCAAAAATGTACTTAGATTGATTAATGAAAATCCCCGTTGAAAACTGTTTGACTTGTAATCCGAGAAAGAAATTCATCTCTCCCATCATACTCATCTGAAAACGTGACACCATGAGATTTGAAAAGTTCTTACAGTATTTAGGATTTGTAGAACCAAATATAATATCATCTACATATATCTGAATAAGAATGATATCAACTTTCTCCTTTTTAATAAACAAAGTGGTATCAAATTTACCTTTTTAAAAACCTGACTTGACCAAGAATTGAGATAGAACATCATACCAGGCGCGAGGTGCTTGTTTCAGACCATACAAGGCTTTATCCAAGATGTAGACGTGATTTGGCTTATCTGTATTTACAAACCCTTCTGGCTGAGAGGCGTAGACTTCCTCCTTCAGTATGCTATTCAGAAAGGCAGTCTTCACGTCCATCTGGTAGACAGTGAAGTTCTTGTGAGCTGAGTAGGCTAGAAACATGCGGATTGCCTCTATACGCGCTACTGGAGCATATGTTTCGTCGTAATCGATGCCTTCCTCTTGCCTATATCCCTTGGCAACAAGTCTTTCTTTGTTCCTTATAACAATACCATCTTCGTCCTTTTTATTCTTGAACACTATTTAGTGTCGATAACGGTTTTTCCTTCTGGTTTTGGCACTAGTCTTCAGACTTTCAGGGTTTTGAACTGGTTTAACTCTTCTTGCATAGCAGACACCCAATCCGAATCATCAAGAGCTTCTGATACTCGAGTAGGCTTTATTTTGCTGAGGAATGAATCATGCATACATTGATTCAAAGTTGTTGACCTAGTTTGCACCGGCTTGTTGAGATCTCCAATTACTTGGTGAAGAGGGTGCTCTTTGGTCCAGCGATGTTCATGCGGGAGTGGAGTAGATGAAGATTGATCATGGTTGTCATCTAAAAATCCACTTTCAGGTTCTTCAGTTTGAACATCATGAGGGAGGGATTTAGTTGAAGTAATTGGTGTAGAAGCTTCAGTAGGTACAACTTGTTCAGTCTGTTGATCTGTCCTTACAGCACATCCTACTGACTCAGCAACTTCTGGCTCATAATTAGTAGATACAATTTCAACTATAGGAATAGGCATTTGAACTAGAATGTCTTGCTGAATCGGGGAATTTGATTCAGTAGAAACATCTGAAGTAGTTAGATGATTAATCGTTGAATCTTCAATCCTGTCAACCACAACAGGTTTATTCGCATTAGATCCAAGATATTCATCATAAAACAGTTCAAATAAAATATCTAAATCAGATAAATGATTAGTAGACGTTGATGCTTCATCTGATTTGTTCTTTTCAGGTACATGTTCTGAACGAAATTGCCTAGAAGCTAACACTCCAGTTATCATGGGTTCTGAACTGACTTGTTCAGAAGTCATATCCTCATAGAATGTAATGTTTACGCTTTCGATAACAGTCTTCAACTTCTTCAAATATACTCTATATGCAGCAGATGTAGAAGAATATCCAATGAAGATGCCCTCATCTGCCTTAGCACTGAACTTGTTCAGACTCTCTCTGTCATTTAGCACAAAACACTTACACCCAAATATATGAAAATATTTGATAGACGGTGTTCGGTTGTTGATCAAAGCATACGGAGTCTTTTGAAATCTGCGGTGTATCATGGAACGGTTTTGAGTGTAGCACGCAGTCGAAATAGCTTCTGCCCACAGAAATAGAGGTAAGTCAGATTGGCTGAGCATAGTGCGAGCGGCCTCGACTAGCGTTCGATTTCGCCTTTCGACTACTCCATTTTCTTCGGGCGTATGAGCAGTAGAGTATTGATGTGATATCCCGACCGATTCGAGATACTCTTCAACAGTTCTATTTTTGAACTCTGTGCCGTTATCAGTTCTGAGAAGCATGACTGGTTTCTGCAAATTCACCTAGGTCGTCTTCAGAAATGTAATGAGTACTTCGGGCGTCTCATATTTTAAATGTATAAATTTGACCCACGTGTATCTTGAATAATCGTCCACGATAACTAGAACATATTTCTTTCCGCCTAAGCTTTGCGTTCGCATCGGACCACAAAGATCCATATTCAACAACTCTAATGGAGAACTGGTACTAGGTTCAGGTTTCGGTTTATGTGGAGCTCTCTTCATCTTCCCTTTTTCACATGCTTCACACAAGTGTTCTTTCACATACTTGAGCTCAGGAAGTCCATTCACTAACTTTACACTGGACCAGCTTGTTAATGTAACGAAAATTCAGGTGTGACAACCTTCGGTGCCAAAGCCAACTTTGCTGCATTGAAGCTTTTGTCAGTAAGCAAACCTGATTGTCATTCTGTACCTTTGAAAGATTGATGGTGTAGAGATTTGTCTTTCGATTTCCGACTAAGAGTTCTTTGCCGTCTTCAGTACGAACCGAGCAACTCTTAGATTTGAAGTTGACCTCTAACACTTTGTCGCAGAATTGACCGATACTAAACAGGTTGTGCCCTAAGCCTTCGACATAACTCACCTTCGTAATCGTTATGTTGTCTTGAATGATGTCACCAAATCCTAAGATTGGTGAAAACTGGTCGTTCCCAAATCGTACATTGCCGCTGAATTTCTCTGTATAATTAGACAATAAAGCTTTCTGCCCGGTCATATGCTTGGAACAACCACTATCCAAGTACCATATATGTCGGGTTTGCAAGAGAAATCAGGAAACAAAAATTTTAGGTACACATTTAAAAACGGGTCCTAACAGATTAGTACAAGATTTTGGCATCCATTTGAATATGGATCCTCGTTTCTTTTGAGAACTTTTGAAAACATTTGGTTTAGAAGAATACACATGATAAGATCCAAACCAATCATTAGAATTATGATGATAAGCAAAATCATTCCACTGATAATAATAAGATTTAGTAGTAGTAGGAGATAATCGGAACAATTGCTTTATAGAATATCTCTTGTAAGAAGTTACAAGGTTTTTATTATGAGAAGCAATAGAACCAACTACATCACACATACTACTAGTTGATCTATGACAAGAACTATCAGTAATTGATTCTGCCTTTTCATCACTCTTCCTTTTAGGTCGCCATTAAGATCTCTCTTCTGACCTTTTCTTTCTTACATCTGAAACAAAGAATTTAGATTTATTAGGAAAATCAGATTTCTAAGATTGATTTTTCTTGTGTTTACCAGTGTTATTCTGTTTCTGTGAGCGCTGTTTCTTATGTTTCTTACCCTTTGCATAGTAATCATCATTCACAGAAACTGATTCACCAACCTTAGTTGATGATTCACCTTTTTCATGAACACTTGGTAAAGCTTGTCCATTTATCACAAAAGTAGAATGATTTGGAAGTGGAGCATTAAAGTCAAACATATCAATTTCCTCTATACACCCTTCATCAGAATTTAGGAAATCATTTGCAGACTCAAATAAATCATCAAAATCAGTCGCAGAAGTTTGAAGTACTTTAGAAGATGGAGAACACACTTTAGATTTAAAATGAAAATCTGTGTTATTCAACACTGTAGAAAATACATCTAGTGTTAGATCACCCAAAATTCTTTCATCAGATAAAATATTTTCTAATTCAATTATTTTGCTTTCTAAAATGAGTGGAGGTACATAAATTTTAGCTTGAATAGGTTTTGCCTCCATCTCGGTAGAAGAATAACTAGCAAAATAATCATTTGAAAGAAATTTTGATGTTTTAGAAAGATAAATATCATTCAGTCTTTCATAACATAATGGTAGTTGCATTTTCTTTAAATTCATTCTTTTCTCATCTTCTTTTGCTTCAACTTCTTTATATGATTTGGTGATAAATTTGGGTTTCAAATGAGGATATTTATCAGCAGCATACATATAATTTGCATTATATATAGCTGGTTGTTTTCTAATAGCTTTTTCTAGGTAATGAGGATTATTATAACCTAGTCCCCATTTTTCTTTAAAATCAGCCTCTTCATTAGGTGTATTCAAGAATATCGTTTGATCTGTTTGGCCTCGAATATACAATTTTGCTTCCAGACCATTTACCTTTTTCTCTAAAGTCTTGTTCTCAACCTGCATTTTAAACGCTTTTAGAACACATTCTTGTTTTTCAGAATCAGACTTGGACAATTGTTTTTGCAATTCAGAAATCTTACTTTCAAAACAATCTTTTTCATTTTTAAAATCAGAATCAGATTTGCGTAGAGAATCAATTAAATCTTTGTTCCCAATAACTAATTTATTAAGTTCAAAGATTTGTTGATTTCTTCTAGCAACTCTGACTTTTTCCTTTTTCAGTTTGGTTTGAAGGTCTTGAAGTTCGACCATCATGGCTTCCATTTTGGTTATGAAATCATTTTCAGTTAAGTTCATTACCTCATCAACAGTCTCATCATCAGAATCATCATCTTTCTCTTCTTTTCCTATCAAACATAAATGAGCAGTTTCTTCTTATTCTTCCTCCACATCAGAATGATCCAACCAGTATTCGTCTTCTGCCATTAATGCCTTGCCTGCCTCCTGTTGCTTGGCCAAGAACATTTTGTTTTTATAGTACTCCGAATTGCGAACCTTTGGCTTCCGACAATCTTTTGCGTAATGTCCGAACTTGCCACAGTTGTAACATTTGATCAGATCATCTCCTTTCTTTTCAGTACTGGTGTAGTCATTCACAAACTTTTTCTTTTCTTCCGGCTTCTTTTCAACAAATATGCTTCCTTCCACTCTTTCTCTATGTTCGTGGTTCTTTGAGCTTGATGAAGAGTATCTTTGAGAATTAGACCCCGGTTTCTTGTAGAATTTCTTTTGAAAAGCACGGGTCAGTAAAAACATTGCTTGCTTAAGATTCTCTCCATCATCTCCATCAGATTCAGAACTAGACAACACTATCTTCTTCTTTTTCTTATTCTCTGTCTTTTCCTTCTCCTTCTCTCCAGCCACCAATGCTATGGGATCAACAGCCTTCTCAACTTTCTTTTTGCCAGACCTTTTCTCTTCCACCTCTTCTTCATTCTGTCGAAGAGTCTCATAAACCTCGTGTAGTGGAATCTCACTCAAATCTTTCATCTGCTTCATACGACGAGTATGCTTTTTCCACTCGGGTTGTAAGATACTGAGAAACTTGACGTTGTTCTCAATTTGTTGCTTCTTTACCTTGTTCTTGGAAAGTTCATTTAGAAGAAGCACAAACCTTTCATAGGTTTCCTCCAAACTCTCATCATCTTTGGCCTTGAATTCTTCATAATTGTTGATACAGTTGGCCACCTTCATTTGATTTCCTATCTTTGAACCCAACATCATCTTCTGAAGCTGATCCCACATTTTTGCAGATGCATTGTAGCTGTCTATTTTTACACAGATCTCATTGGTCATACTTTGTAAAAGCAAAGATCTGGCCTTTTTATCAGCATCAAACCGATTCTTTTGTTCATCAGAGAATTTTGCATACTCTTTCTCAATTCTCTTTGTTTTCGGAGCTCCATCTGAATCATTACCTTCAGCAGGAATCTCCTCAAATTTTTTTGGCATTGGACCATCTTCTATTGATGCTAGAATGTTCTTTCCATTCGTTTGTCGATCAATAAAATCGAGAAATCTGTCTTTCCATTGCTCATATTCCCCTTTAAACAATATTGGGGGCTTGACATCTGTTCCAATCGAGAGAGCGTCTCTTGAAGTCATCCTATTTGATAAAATATGCAATAAGACACTTGAAAAATGATCGTTAGAAATTCAGAAAAACAAATTGATCACAAAAAGGAAATAGAAACTCGCAGATCACAGAAAAAAAATGCTTGAAACTCGCAAGCGCCTAAACTCGCAAAACACTGTTTACTGAGAAACTCGCAGACTTAGGCGTGCGTGTTTGTGAAACTCGCAAGCAAAGAGTTGCGCGTTTTGATAAACTTGCAGACCAAAAGAACTCGCAGATTACTATTCTGATGAAACTCGCAAGCTTAGTCTTGCGCGTTTAGAGAACTCGCAAAAGTCTACTTGCGCGTTTTAACAAACTCGCAAGCTAAACTCGCAATGGTTGCGTATTTCAACACTTAGAAAAATTTTCTCAATTTTCAAACTCGCAGACTGAAGAGCTAAACTCGCAGGCTTTGATTTGCGCGTTTCTAGAACTCGCATACAGCCCTTTGCGCGTTTTCGGTCAGAATCAAAATTCTTTTGGCTTGCGCGTTCTTACGATGAACCTTGCGCGTTTGATAGATCTTGCGTGTTCTTCACTTTTTCCTCCAAAAACTCGATCTTTTTCTTCGAATTCTACCAAAATCTTTACCAATTGACTTGAAACTTTGTAGAGATGCTCGATTTCAATACTCGAACAGTTTACAATACAAGAATTACAAAAACAAACACAAATCGTAACAATTTGATTCGATTTACAGTGCAGTGAACTTGTTCGAACAAAAATCTACTAAAAACAAAAATTCAGCCTTAATCTGTGTGAGTTAACCTGAATGATCTAAACACAATCTGTTCTAAGTACCAAATCGACTCAATTACAATCAAAATCAGATCAATATCATCACTAGATTTCAAAAATCAAATTTGAACAGTAACTTGCGAGTTCTTGAAAAAATGTCGACCAAAAATTTTCAATCCATGTTTTCTGAATCTCTTCTGCTCTGATACCAATTTTGTGTCCTGGAATCAAGTTTCTAGTTACAAATCAATTAAACAAACAAGAATGATTCAACTTACCTGTTTGATTTCAATTCAAAACTCAAACGGATACAATCTGTTTTCTCACTTTCTCTCTCTAGACTTCTCTTTCTCTCTCTCCAACTCACTCGAGTTCTAACCACCTGTCTATTAAACAGCAAAGAAATCTATTTATACCTAGCAACTAAAAATACAAGGAAACAAAAACAATTAGAAAATAATACATTGACGTTGACTTTTATTAACAAAGACTTCGACTTTTAATGAGAGTTGACTTTTTCAGCTTTGACTTCTTGTACTTTGACCATCAGTATTCTTGATCTTGTATCCAACAGATTTATGCTCTAACAACACACTACATGTAATGGTTTGCTTACTTGAAAGTCAAACCATAGGTTTAGAGGAGCTTTGGATGACTTTAAAACTCTAAAAGTAATGGTTTGACTATTGGAAAGTCAAAACCGTAGGTTACAATCAAAGAAAAGTGTTTTGGAAAGTTTAAAACCCTACGTGTAATGGTTTGACTATTTAAAAATCAAACTGTAGTTGTCAATGAAGTTAGAAGTCTATTAAACATTACATGTAATGGTTTGCCTACTTGAAAGTCAAACCGTAGGTGTAGAGGAGTTTTGGATGAGTTTGAAAAGAGTTTAAAACACAAACATATGTTTCTTAAAATTTCGGCAGCATAATTACTATAAAATGAATATTTCCATTTATCAACCTAATGTTTGCCCAACAATTGGCAACCCAGTTAAAATAAATAAACACTTGGCAACCTAATGTTTCCATTTATTAACCTAATGTTTCCATTTATCAACCTAATGTTTGTCCAATATTTGACAACCCAACTAATTAATATCACAAGTTTATCAAACCAAATCATACTAAAATCATACCAAAACATTTTCACAAAAACCAAATCATAAGCTGAAATCATACAAAAACATTATCATAAGTTTATCAAACCAAAAACGGCGTTTTCATAAGTTAAAAGAACTCATATCAATTTTAATATACAATATATTCATATCAATTTCAATCTACAATATACTCATATCAATTTCGGCAGCATAACGTCTATAAGATGAATATTTTCGTATATCAACATAATGTTTGTCCAACAATTGACAACCCAACTAAAATAACGAAATAAATAGATTGAGAAGTCCCTACTAGTATGTATAGGTCACAAGTCACAAATAGCAAGCATAACATTGATAGCGCATACATATATCATCAATGCACATGTAAATTACCACACAATTTTAATGACAAATTGAACAAAAAATCAAAAGTCCTAAAAAGCCATAGAACATGAAAGAACATAATACCACACAATTTTAATGACAATTTGAACAACAAATCATAGGTGAATTACCTTTCACTAGTTCAAAAAATAACCCATTCTCCCATAATATCTTGAGTAACTACAATGCAACAATGTTACTTCCATTCTTTTGTAGGCTTCCTTTATTGACCTTGATAAATTGTAACTACTATCTCTAAGATGTAAATACCACATAACCGCATAAAAAATAAGTAAAATTAATACACGTTAAATCAAGAACTAAGCAATCTTTCAGTCTTTTAAATTAAACTATAGACATACATACATACACACATACATAGACATGATATAGACGTATGTGCTATATACATAAAAGCAATATATATGTATACAATACATCTATAGACATACATACATATACACTTGCATACATACATAGACATGATCTATAGACATATACACACATATATACATAGCTAGACATGACATAGACATATGTGCTATATACATACAAACAATACATATGTATACAATAGATGATCTAGACATATACACACAGACACACACACTTACGACATACACGTATATACATGATATACATATATATGTACTATATACATACAAGCATACACATACATACATACATACATACATACACACATACATACATACATACATACATACATACATACATACACACACACATAATGATCTTGGAAAAAAAATTAGTTTCCGACGGATTTCCTAATGGTCGTCGGAAATCCGTCGTTAATTTGTGACGTATTACAGGAAAAAATAATTGTTAATTAAATTATTAAGTTTACTGATGGATTGCAATATTAAAAAAAAATCAAAAATAAAATAATTTTCAGTCTGTCGGTGATCTGTCGGAAATGATTATATTTACTGACGGATTACCGACGGATCGTTCATCTGTCGCAAAATAACTTAATTTCGTCGGTGTTCCGTCGGAAATTACCGACGGCTTGTATCCGTCGGTAATATTTGGTCGGTATTAAGCATTTTCCTAGTAGTGGTCATTGTTCAGGTTCCTTCATTTAACTAAACGAACAAAGAAATGTGTTCATATTCGTTCGTTAATTAAATAAGCAAACATAAACAAACTTTTTGTCAAACGATTCCTTGATCGTTTAGTTTGTTTACAATCCTAGTTATTTTAGTATGGAAGGAGGTAGTAATCAAATACTCTAAATGATTACAAATCGAATTTTATTACAGTATAAAATACATCAACCAAACATATATTCTTTTGATTATAATTAATACACAAATAAATGAATTTTTTTCCTATTCTACATACCAATTTCATTTCCTAATTAACCAAAAAAGAAGAAAAAAAAAGTATATTTTTAATACAAAATTAAAGGGTTTTCTCTTCTTTAACAAATGTTTAAGAAAATAAAACACAAAATAAAGTCAAGCCCTAGTGGTCAACATTTCTCTCATAGTTCTTGAATGCATCAACTTTGACCAAAATCCATTTTTCTTCTTCACATCATCTTCCATGATTCTTTCTGTGACAAACACCATTGATTTGCTCTTCTTTAGCTTGCTCTTCAAGAAAGAAAGATTCCGGCCTTTTCGATAAACATGCATAGGAGATGCCGTGTTAGACAAGGCAGCAGATGAGGCAGCAGAAGAGATCGAAGAGATAGAAGCAGACGAAGAATATGAAGATGAAGAAGCGTATGTGATAACTCGTGACGAAGATTTCGATATCTTCGATAATCTTTCTCTTAGACACAACGAACAAACTCCCGGAGATTGTTGATGTTTCGGGTGCTTCTTGCATTTTGTTGACGATGATGATGGTCTTGTTGATCTTCTATTGTTCATCATAGTGTGTGTTTTATGTGTGTGTGTGTGACTATATGTATATATATTTCTAAATCTAGGGTTATGGGTTAGTTGTGGTTCGATGATTTTTGTGGGTTTGGTGTGGTATTTATAGAGTTGGAATGGGTTAAGTTTCTATGAGGGTTCATAGGAGTTTCCATGAGGGTTTCAATGAAATTACTTTTTTGACCAATTATTTGTGAGTTTTTGAAAAGTCTAAGTGAGATTAGGTTGACTTCAATCTAACGCACGTACTCCTGGATTACGTTTGTCGTTTGATTTTGATATCACTTGTAATTTAATAATTTTATTAATAAATAAAATATATAAAATACTTAAAATAAACAAGTCTTCTTTTTTTATTTTCTGGATGAAATATTATTATAAATTTTCATGATCTGTCACAAATCTTTTCCATATCAATATCTTTGAAACTAGGCGGTCCTATTTCATGTGGAATCGTTTTAGATGGTACTACTACCATCATGCAGACTTCGAATTTTGGACCTCAACATCCTGCTGACACACATACACAGAGGTGTAGTTTCATTTAGAAACTACCATAATTTAGAAAACCATGAAAATCGTCAATTTCATTGGTTAAGTTAATGAAATTGTTTCATAAATTTGTAAAATTTGATACATTCTTTTATATAATTTTTTTCTTGATTAATTTGTTTCATGTATTTGTGTTTTTATGTAAAAATGAAATTTTTACATTTGAATGAGGACATGCATGAAACAATTTCTTCAAAATGAGAAAATACATATAACAATTTCATTTTTACATAAAAAAACACAAATATATGAAACAATTTCATCAACAAAAGAATTATATGACACAATTTCATCAAATTAAACAATTTAATGGACCACTTTCATTAACTTAACCAATGAAAGTTTATATATATATATATGTGTGTGTGTGTGTGTGTGTGTGTTAAACATTATATGTGTGGGGGAGAGATCAAATGAAAACTATTTTAATTTTGCAAGGCGTGGAAACCGTCGATTTCAATTAAGTTAATGAAATTGGTTCATGAAATTGTAAATTTGATGAAATTGTATAATATAATTCTTTTGTTGATGAAATTGTTTCATATATTTGTGTTTTTTATGTAAATATGAAATTGTTTCATGTATTTTCTCATTTTGATGAAATTGTTTCATTCATTTTCTCATTCATTTTCTCATTCAAATTAAACTTTTTCATTTTTATATAAAAAACACAAATATATGAAAAATTTCATCAAGCAAAGAATTATATAAAACAATTTATCAAATTTTACAAATTCATGAAACAATTTCATTAACTTAACCAATGAAATCAACGGTTTCCATGGTTTTCAAAATTAAGGTGGTTTCCAAATGAAACTACCCCTATATATATGTGTGTGTGTGAGAGAGTTAATACGAGAACAATATATATTTAGAAAACACGAGAACGACCAAGTACATACAAAATCATATATGATTGACGTACAAAATTATATATGGTTCATGCGACTTTCCCACCGACTTAAGTCGCGGCCAATGTCGCCCGCGTCCATTTTTTTGGCCGTTAATGCCGAATTATATATGATTTTGCACATGATTTTTTGTTTTCTTAAATAGTTAGCGTTTTTGTTTGAACCTTCATATATATATATATATATATATATAGAGAGAGAGAGAGGTGGTTTCATTTGAAAACCACTCTTATATTGCAAACTGTGAAACCCATCTATTTACCCTTTAAGTAATCGCTCAATAATCAAGATCATTTGACTCTATTTATGGTAATATCGTAATTTATTAATATCAAAAAAATTAAAATAATGAAATGGAAGGATATAGTTGTCCTTTTGTCATCCGATTTGAAAAAAGGAAAAGGGATTTTTTTTCCAGTGATTTGGAAAAAATAACAAAATTTGAAGATGAAATAAGGTGATTTTGATAATTTTTTCCTTATGGTTACCAAGATTTGAACATCATCTTCTAGACCAACTCCTCAGAACTTAGTAAATTCAACTCGACAGAGGGAGATGAACCGACAATGAACGGAAATAAAACGGAGATGAACGGATATGAACTAGAGATGACACATCGATGAACGGAGATGAAAACGGATATGAAATCGAGATGACGCGGAGATGAACGACGATGAACATAAATAAAACGGAGATGAATTGATATGAACCGACGATGAGCGGAAATAAAACGGAGATGAACGGATATGAATCGGAGATGACACGGTGATGAATCTGGTGTGATGAAATCTGTGATACCGGCGAGAATGGTGAAATCTGGTGTGCTAGTACAAGTTAGTGTGGTTTTGCTTGATCCTAATCGTCGACGAGAATGGTGATGCTACATCTCAATGGTGGTGCCGCATGAAAATGGTGATGATGCATTCGAAAATGGTGATGATGCTTTGAAAATGGTGATAATATATAGCATTCGAAAATGGTGATGCATTTGATATTTTGGTTTATTGATTTTTTCTTAATTAGCATAATTAAACGATAGTTATATAAATATCTATTAAAATAACTCAAAAAGATAATTACCATAAATATATTCGTCTTAAGCATATAACTATTACATTTTTGTAAATAAAAAATAAAAAGAAATTTATTGATTGATTGATATTGGTATACAAAGTTTGCATTTTATGAGTGGTTTTCAAATGATCCCTCCTCTCTATCTCTCTCTCTCTCTCTCTCTCTATATATATATATATAGAGAGAGAGAGAGAGAGAGAGGAGGGTTATTATGAAACCCTCTTTTTTCCTACAACCTATGCAACCTAAATCATCACCGTTGAAATTGTAATCTAATCTATGGTTATAATGGATGGGTGGCAAATTAAGTAAATAAATTAAATGAAGAGGTTAATCATCAATAAAAAACAATGGACCAGGGGTATTTTAGGAGACGTGTTTCTTTTGAGTATCTTTTCTCCAACAAGATTAGGAAAGAAAGATATTCTCATCCCGAGAATCCCTCCAACTCCATAGAACGTAAACGCTAAACTCGGAATAGATTTTTTCGATTTTGTTTATGAAGTTCAACAATGACAGACCAGAATGCAATAGCACCACCGAAACCACGAGTAAGAGGTAAGGATTCTTGCGATTTTAGGTTCTTGTTATTAGGGTTTTTACATTTCTATCAATCAAATATCACATTTCTGTCATTACATGATTGCATCAGTGAGGAGGCCGAGCGAAAGAATTAGGATGTTGACATCGTTTTCCAATTTCAAGAACACAGCCTACGACCCTGTTCTACTCGACGTGGAACCAGAAACACCAAAAGAAGGGAAGCAATCTAGCATAAAAGGGGATGGTTCAACTTCGGTGAAGATAATCTCAAACCCAAACAATACGAGTGAAAGTCAGTGTTTATTTTGATTTCTGTGCATAGAAATGTTAGGGATTTTGTTTTTTTGGGTTTCAACTTCATCAATATAGAGTTTGATTTTTTGATTTTTTGCTTGATTTGTTTTATTGTTGCATTGAAAATATTTACAACTTAACAATGTCATTGTGTAGATGAATTTTGTTTAATTAGATGGGATTCATCAATATTTTATCATTTTAGTCGTATTAAAATTGTTGAATAGGTTTGAGTGGGTTAATCAGTATCTTCATTAATGTGATGAAATTGGTTTCACCATGTGTGGTCAAATGAAATTAGTTTCATTAACAATAATCTTGATGTTGAATAAAAATAATTCTGTATGAACAGTGTTTGAAATTGGATGAAATTTGTTTCACTTTGCTCGTCAAGTGAATTTTGATTTTGTAATTGCTTCAGTATGGAGACTTTATATGTCTGTAACTTTAGTTCATAACATATGCACCATATTTCGGCATTTACATATCCCAGCATATACGCAGTATGTTTCATGATGGATCTCATTGTTTGTAAATCATGCCATTAACCAAAAATTGTAATTTGATATCAAACTTCATATGCACATAGATTCATATGGGTATGTCATTAAGATAATCATTGGTACAACTGCCCTGGTAACATTCTTGAAGGACTGATCATATTCACATCATTTCATAATATGCATATGTGTTTCACCGGTTTATGACATTCAATAAACAATGTTTCATTACTTTTAATAATCTACAATGGGACTTCGCTTGTATAAATATTCACTTTCTCTCGTTTGTATGGTTGTTCCTTGTCGATGATGTTGGGCGTTGCATAAACTAGTGAAAGCGTTTATTTGTAGGGCCAATAAGCGTTTATTTCTCTCGTTTTGTTTTTCGTTGCTAGAAATTTATTACATAAAATACAAAGTTTATATATATATATTTTCATTTTTATGGCAAAGGATTGTGTAAACAGTTGAAATAAGTGTTAGTAGTTTATTTAAGTGGCATTGAAATAAATGATGAAATAAGGATCTCATCATCTTGATTAATGATATTTTAACAACATATGAAATGTACTGTTTAATGTAAAATGTTTAATGAATATTTGAAAACAGTGATAACTATTTTCAAATGAAAAAATCCAGGTTATATTACACAGTATGCGGATATGATTGGAATTAATGAGTACATGAGCGACAAGGGACGACCATACGAACGAGAGAAAGTGAATACTGAAGCAGATAAGGGGAAAGGGCCTGCTAAAGAATATTGCATGAAGGACATCACGAAAGGTATTGGTTCTGGAGGAAAGCTATGGGTTTGAGGAATATGTATAGAAGCAACATAGTTCATGAACTTGGTAATGGCAAATCTACGTCTCTCTGGTTTGATACTTGGCATTCATCAGGACCTTTATGTCAGTTGATCTCTAAAAGAGAGATCTATATGGCCAAATTGCATTTGAACATGAAAGTGAATGATATGGTCTCTGATGGAATGTGGATATGGCCCATGGAAATTTGGTGCAAGTATGGGGATATTTTACAGCAGTATATGCCTCAGTTAAATGCCAATATTAATGATAGAGTCAGATGGAAATGTAGAAATGGTTCATTGGTTGATTTTAAAGTTGCCACAATTTGGGGGGATATGTATTTGGATCTTAATCATGCTCCATGGTATAAGCTTGTCTGGTTTAGTCAAGGAATTCCTAGACATGCTTTCTTTTTGTGGCTTGCCATATTGGAGAAGCTGAGAACTCTAGACAGGCTTGCAAAATGGAAGATTTCTGATAATATGTTCTGTGTGTTGTGTCATGATGAAATGGAAACCCATGACCATATTTTTGTGAAGTGTTCTTATACACAGGATGTTTGGAAATGCCTTGAAGGATATATTGGGATTTATGACAGGATTCAATGTTTAAATGGGAGTGCAAATGGTTGGATTGAGCTGATTTTGGGGCTGTCCAGTGGCACAATAAGTAACTCAATTTGGAGTGTTATTCATAGACTCTTATTTGCTACTGTGATTTACTTAATTTGGCAAGAGAGAAACCAAAGGCTGCATTCTGATAAGAACAGATCTGTTGAATGTTTGGTGAACCAAATTGTTGAGCTAATCAGAATGAAAATGATGGGTTTGAAAGTCAGAAATAATATCCAGGTTCGGAGGGCTGCTGTAGTTTGGGGTCTTGGCTTTGAGAAGGGTGAATTTTGTGCAAAATCCAATGATACTGCTAATGAATTGTAATTTTGTTGGTTGGCCGTTGTCATCTGGGTGGATTTAGTGGTGGACCACTCAAAACCTAAAGACCAATTTATGGCCCAGGAGCTGCTGTTTTTGATTTTTTGGTGCTGGGATGGAGATCTTCTTTTTCTATTTTTGGAATTTGGATGACTGGAGATGGCAGCAGGTGTTTTGGGAGGTCAAGCATAGATTTCTCTGTTAATATTTTCACCTAGAATCTGTGGTTTGGTGCAACAGGAATAGTAGTGAATGGAATAAGCAGATGGTTTTGATTCTGTGGATTTCCAGTGTTGCTGTTGTGGAAATGGCCCTTGTCTGCTTTAAAATGCTTGATCAAAAGATTATTGGAGTATTCTGTTTTGTGTGGGATAATTGGTTGGGCCAATATACCAATTTATTTTATGGAGGTAGGAATGCTATATGTCTTTGGGCTGATGACAAGAATTGTAGGAATTGGATTAGTATAGATAACAAGGGCTTGAAGACTTTGGCTCATAAGTTGGTTTGGGCTGTGGACTATCTTTATTGGCAAAGAGAGGACAATCCTATTAGGATGAAGGATAATTATGATGATCAAATGAAGATTTTGAAGATATGGGCCAACAATGATATTTTTAATAGTCATTTAAGTGATTCCAAGGTTTTGTTGGGCTATTTTATTGTTGATGACAATTGTATGTGGGGTATTTTTTGTATGGGGTATTGGGTGTCTATCAATAGTGTTGGTTTTAGTGTTAGTCCTCTTTTGGTTAGGATTCCTAAGTTTTTTTTTAGGAAGACATTTTATTTCCTTGGGGTATGCCCCTCGTAGTTTGTAAGCCCTTTTTGTTTCTTGAATAAAGTTTTTCCTGGGGTTCCGTCCCCTTTTTCCAAAAAAAAAAAAAAAGGTATTACCAATAATAAGTAAGAATCATAACCTGACATTTTTCATGAGTTGAAACATTAAATTGTGATAATAATATGCACAGAGCATGATGCCGGAAAGAAAGCGTCTTCCAAACATGGAGATAGGAGCAAAGGAGGTAGGTAACACATTTTCATAATACAAAATTACTATCTTGGCATATGACAAATTTTATTATTCGTTTTTTATATTCAAAATTTGCAAAACAGATAAGCTAAATTTCGTCGGACATAAAGGTTACCAACAAAAACATAAGGGTAATACATAAA
Source organism: Arctium minus (assembly GCA_954870635.1). Lineage (NCBI taxonomy): Eukaryota > Viridiplantae > Streptophyta > Magnoliopsida > Asterales > Asteraceae > Arctium > Arctium minus. The sequence continues at coordinate 8,870,605 of OX941093.1, read as the reverse complement.
AAATATTATGTAATATCTCTACTTTTAACTTTCGGTATATTTAAATTTTTGCATTTGTTACAGATGTGGATTCGGATAGTGACTTTGAAATGGGATGTTATGACCATGAAAGAAGCCCTGCAATGTGCACAAGAAGCAAAAAACAGCATCAAACAATAGAAAACAGACCGTTGAAGATGAAAGTATTAGATCATGAAAAAAAGTAATAGACGCGTCATTAAGGCTTGTAGAGTCAATGAAAGGTAATGCTATGTTAATATACTAGAAAATCCAAATTATTACATTGTTATTCATAAAACTAAACACTTAAATTAACATGAATATGTTGGTGCCCCTGTAGGTAACAAAAGAACATAGAACTTAGCCAATGAGAGTGAGCAAATGAATGCGGGAGAAGGTGATATGCAAACAGAATCGAGCCATGCTAATGAAGACAAGTTAAATACTTTACGGACAAGGACATCACCGCGTGTGTTGCACGATGCAATTAAGGGACTAAACAATAAGCAGAAGGAAACAGTAACGAAAATGGGTTTGGGCATACTTTTGGATATGAAACTCAACGGTATTCCATCAAAGATGGGGTTCTACGTCGTTGATGCATTAGATACTAAGGAGATGTATTTGAGGACTCATGAAGGAATAATTCCCATTTCAGTGGAATCAATACACGAATTACTTGGGCTGCCTATTGGAGGGATAAACCTGCTAGATTTTGATGAGGACGAAAGTGATAAAAGAATTCGGAATGAATGGAGGTCGAATTTTGCTAAAAGGAAGATGAGACCAATGGACCTTTTGGATGCGATACAGAAGTCTGCTGACGATAGATTCACTTTCAAGATAAACTTCTTGGTGTTATTCGTCAACATAATGGTAGAGGGGAACACAATGGGATGTTGTAACTTCAATTTTCTCTCACGCATACATGACGAGGAGATGATACCAAACATAGATTGGTGTAGATACATCTACACCCGGCTGCGTGCAAGCAAAACGAAATGGAATCGCGAAAATAGCAAATGCTTCTACGCAGGACCATTGGCTTACTTGACTGTAAGTTAAATTATTACATTTAAATACTAGTTAATAATGTAAATATTGCTAAATTTAAATACAATGACTTTAATATATTTCTTTTGGGTATCATGACAGCTGCTATACGTTGAGGGAACCAGGTGCTCATCAATGATTGTTCCAGATAAGAAGCCACCTCTTTGTCCGTGGACATATAATCTAATGAACTTGCGGGAGTCACATGATTTAGCAAACGACGGGTTTGGAAGACAACCTTTGAAGATTCCTGCACACTCCACAAAGGAAATAGATGAATTTGTTCAACAGATAGATGAAAGTAACGGATGTCGATCAAAGTCTCGTGAAACCACCATGGAGGTTCACCCCTAAAATAAAACTTATTTCTCACTGTGATATTTACATTTGTTTTAATTAACTTTTGTATCATCTAATGTTAAATGTCAACCTCATGAATACATTAAAAGAATCGAGGATAAGCTATCCATTTTTTACACAATGAAAGAGGAATTGGATGCTGATGTAGCTACAACATCATCTCAATTCCCAGGTGAAGATGCATTCGTTTGTCTAAAAGACAACTTGAACAGATTTTTAAGAAGGGGACGTTGGGAAGATCATGGTAATTCAGGGAGCAAGAAGGCCAAAGGTAGCAAAGATACAAGTAGCAGGTCAAAGGAGATAGTCCTTAGCCATTTGCAACAGAGGAATGATTTGAGTGGCATACCACCTCCGTGTACGAACAAGGGTACTTCCCCTAGAGCAAACAGGACTATCAATGCAGAAGATGAGATAAATCTGTCAAAATCAAAGGGAAAAAAGAAGTTTGGGGACCTAAGCCCTCCCACTTTTGATCTTGGTTTGAGTCCAACCCAAAAATCAAATGAAATGGATATACAGCTGGAAACTCCAACAACTACCAACTTACTGTTTGGAAGTTCGTCATCTGGTAAGTAGAATCTTTAATATATCATCAATAAACAACCATCTAAGTCAATAAATTTGATCTTGTTTAGGACCTGACTTTTTATTGTAAGTGAAGACATGTTGCATTGTAAGTAAATACTTGTTGCATTGTAAGTGAATACTTGTTGCATTTTAAGTGAATATATATTGCATTGTAAGTGAATACATGGTGCATTGTAAGTGAATACATGGTGCATTCTAAAATAAATACATGTCGCCTTGTAAGTGAATCTGCTAAGCATTTACAGTTGGACTTTTTTTTTTTATAAATATTCCATTGTTTATTTTATGCATTTTATGCATTGTTTATAAATATATTTTATGCATTGTTTATAAATACATGTCGCATTGTTTATTCATTGTAAGTGAATAAAGTTCTGCATCAAATTTTTATTAAATCTTGAATACAAAGGGGGAGATTGTTAAATCCAAATATTGTATCCAAGATTTAATTAGGAAGTCAAAGTTGGAAGTCAACAATGTCAAAGTCTTGTAAAAGTCAAAGCTAGTTTTGTTTTCTTTGTAGTTTAGTTTTAGTTTAAGCTTTAGGTATAAATAGAGTTTGCTTTGTATTCTTTAGAGAGGAACAAAATTGTAAATCAGTTTAGTGAGATATATGACAAGAGCTTTCAAGATTAACTCTCTCTCTCTAGCTTTCTCTCTCTAGAATCTTTAGATCTTGACTTCACAATTGGTATCAGAGCAGGTTAGATTTTGAGAGATTTGAGAGTAGAGTTCTAATTTCGTGTTATCAGATCAATCGATTTTCTAATTCGTCAGAATTTTTTTTTCAAGAAAATAGTTTTCTGGACATTTTTTTTAGATCTATGTTGATTTTCTGAACGATTTTCAGTGATTTTGGATTCAATTGCTTCGGATTCAATGGAGAGATCGATTTATTAATTTTCTTGAGAGAAAACAAAATGGGGATTACATGGTTCGAGCTTTAACCAACCCTCCTTTTGAGAGACCTGTCAAGATCATTCCAGCCACTGCTAATACTGAACAATCCACAATACTAAAGCCAGTTGATGAGTACAATGAAGAAGAATCTTTAAAGTACAACGGAGAAAGAATTGCTAAGTCTAATCTCATTCTTGCATTGCCAAATCACATATACAATCGTGTAGATTGTTACAAGAACAATCTAATGCTCATGTGGACTCATTTGGAGAAAATCATGCTTGGCTCAGTGGTTAAGAAAACTATAATTCAGCAGACAGTCTCTGTTGAGAGCAATGAGCAGAAAGTTAAGAAATTGGAATCTGAGAACTTTGAGCTTAAAAGGAATTTATCTGATTTGGAAAAACAGCTTGTTGCAAACAAAGCTGAGTTTGAAAGTGAAAAGAAAATATTTTCCAAAAAGTTCTCAGATTTTTCCAAGAAATGCTATGAAGAGAAGAAGTCGTTTGAACTTAAATGCATAAAACTTTCTCAACAAATCTCTGATTTTGAGAAAGTACTGATTTTAGAAAGAGAGAAGTTTGAAAAAGAGAAAAAGGCCATAGAACAAAAGAATGTAGGATTTTTTAAAGAATTATCTGGCCAGAGAACAGATTCAGAAAAAGAGTTTGAAGAAGAACGTTTAATCTTTGAGAATGAAATTAAGAAACTGACTTCAAAATTGTCTGAACTGTCTGCTACAGGGCTGAAAGAGCAAAAGATGAAGTCTGAATTCAAGACAAAGATTGATCTGCTTGAGAAAGAAAGAGACATCTTTGCGTCAAAGATCAAAGAGCTTGAAAAATCTGTTTCAAGTTCAAATCATAAATATGTCTCTTCAAAAAGGTCAATCAATTCATTCAATCAGATTCGTTGCACTAACTTGTTCTTTGATGAATATTTAGATGGTTCAGATTATTATCCAAGGAGAAAAAGTTTTAAGAACGAGAAACTGGTCTGGATGAAGAAATCAGTCAAAGATGACAAGACTGATGAGCTGAAAGAGAAGAATTCATGTGTACATGTACACAAAGCAAAGAAGAACAAAACACCCAATGGTAAGAAATATTATTGTTCTATTTGTTGTACACATGATCATTTTCATAAAACAAATGACCATTTCTGGTATGGTTCTTACTCTGTGTCCCCCACACGCACTGCAACTAACATTTCTGGACCCAAATATCAGTGGGTACCAAAACCGAAATTTGAATCTGTGTTGCAGGCACCTCAATCCAAGGGGGAGTAAGAAAGAAAATGGTTCTTGAGTAAATCAGCTCAAGACCCGGACTTCAATTTCATAATGGCTTCTAAGCACAACAGCTTAGGACCCATATTTCAACGATCAAAAAGACCTTACTCCTGTATGCTTGCATCCGATGGATATTGATGGTCTCCGTCCCAAGTGAATTGATCTGATCTCTATCCTAAATTTTTTTCTTTGCTAAATTTTTCTGATATTGATGGTCTAACAATTCTAAGGGAGTGTTTGATCTCTATCCTGTGTTAACTGACATATTTCAGATGCTTAATTTAAGGGGGAGTAAAGGTGATGACTTCTGATTACTTCAGATCAGAACTCATTCTATAATCGTTTTACTGCTTTTTGTTCTTTTATTTTTGAATAAATAATATGAATAAAGTGGCTTCTGATCACATGACAGATTAGGACCCGTTCATCAATGATCAAAGAAGGATATTATGCTAATATCCAAGGGGAGCTAAAAAAAAAAAAAAAAAAAAAAAAAAAAAAAAAAATAATATTATCATGATTTGAGGGGGAACCGAAAAGGTAAAAATCTTCTGATCCTAGATCTCTGATTGTTTGAAAGAAGGACAACTTTCAAACATGAAAAACAATTTCTGAAATGTTCAAACCACTTCTTATTCTCAAAACGATTTCATGAATTTAGAAGTGTGATTTTTAAATGTTTTTCAATTTTTGCGTTTTATTGTTTAACTGACCGTGTGTTTCCAAAGATCAATACTTGTGTATTATCTTGTTCATATAATGTCAAGTATTCACACACAACGGTTCAGTATTTTATTTGAAATTGTTATTACCATGTCTCAAATTCAAACAATTTTTCGATGGTAATACCCCCGTTTATATTTTTTCATATTTTTCGATGTTTGAAATTCAAAGTTGATGAGCATCATTCATTTTTTTTCATATTTGTGCTTTCATTGATAAATTGTTTATATTTGTTCATATAAACAAAATATCCAATTCTTTGATACCCTAACCATTTGATTTGATCTGATTGATTCATTGTCAGATTCTCAAAACAATTCTCTTGACTTCATATTCATTCATTCAATATCCTTGTTTTGAGAAATCTTCAAAGAACAAATGCTCAAATTTCATTCATATTTTTCAATGAGCATACATACTCTGACATATGATTTCTTGTGCTTTACATGTCAAGAAAATCATTGACCAGCATGTACTTTTAGGAACATGGGATTCAGTGTGAGTGCTTAATAGATCTTCCATGGATTCACGATAACCAGTGTTTCCTACCCCGGAAGAAATCCTTTGAGTGATTGAGGGGAGAGGGGTCTAAAAAGAATTGAGTGTGGGAATGAGCAGAGGTAAAATGGAAATGAGAGACTGGTTAGATGTGAGCTTATATGTTTAAAAGAAAGAGGGTGTGAGAACAGAGTTAAAAGAATATCAGAACTCTGCACCAAACATCTTTCTGAGCCGGGCAGCCACATTACTGATTGGTTCACATTTCTTTGGTGACCATCATTGAAATAGGCAAATAGCCCATGCCATCTCTTGTATACAACCCCATCAGCTACTCATTCTTTTCTTAAAAAGAGAATGTTTCACATTTTCTGGGGAAGCAGCACATAATCTATCGGATCTTCTCTTGGAAGAATACTGATATTGAAAAAGAAGGAAAGTTGCCCCACCTTCGACCCTTTATCATGCACATTAAGTCCATGTACAATCATTGCTGTCTCAGTGATTTACATACTTTGAGCCTTTATGAAACACAATCATTGTGCTAAATTCTTTCATACACAAGCACGAGCACACAGAAAATTTGTTTTTCTGTCAGAACATTCATAGATAAACCTTGTGTTTTTCGATGATTGAATGGAAGTCCTGGGGAGTCAACATCAAACCAACTCCTTAAATTGTACATTCGTTGTACACAGTAACTTTGTGTTACTGACAGGCACTTCTAACTGTTTCATTTGTTGAATCAGGGTTACACGCTCATTATGTCTGAATTTGCAAAGATTCGGATATATACTGTTCATGATTCGGCTCTTCAGATCAAAGTTCACCAATTATCAAAAGGGAGATTGTTTGTTGATCACAAAGGGGGAAATCAAAGCTTATGCCAAAATTGATGTAATTTTGATGATATTGATGCTCACATCATCAAAAAGGGGGAGAATTATTCAAAGATCAATTTCAAGAGTTCAAGTTCAAAGTTCATATCAGAATTTCAATTTGCTTCCGCTGTTGTTTTCAAAGTTCAAGTCTGATAAAGAATGTTCAAAGTCAAATCAAGATGATTCATGAAAGTTTGTTTCTTCCGAAGTCGATTCAGTGATCAAAGTGATGAAGATACAATTTTAATTGAAGACGAAAGATTTTTCAGAAATGAAGATTCATGTTTCAAAGATGTTTTAAATTTTCAATGTTTCATGTTCAAGGCATGTTGACTTTCCAAAGCTTCAAAGTTTAAAAAGACTTTCCAAGTTTCTTCAAAAGCTGCAAAAGAGCAAAGTTTTTGAAAGCTTCAAGAGACAAAAGATGAAGAATCAAGAGTTGAAGTTCTGCATCAAATTTTTATTAAATCTTGAATACAAAGGGGGAGATTGTTAAGTCCAAATATTGTATCCAAGATTTAATTAGGAAGTCAAAGTTGGAAGTCAACAATGTCAAAGTCTTGTAAAAGTCAAAGCTAGTTTTGTTTCCTTTGTAGTTAAGTTTTAGTTTAAGCTTTAGGTATAAATAGAGTTTGCTTTGTATTCTTTAGAGAGGAACAAAATTGTAAATCAGTTTAGTGAGATATATGACAAGAGCTTTCAAGATTAACTCTCTCTCTCTAGCTTTCTCTCTCTAGAATCTTTAGATCTTGACTTCACATTGTGCATTATATGCACTTGTGCATGTTACAAATTACTTGTATGCAGAAGTTCATACCATCAAAATGAATGGCTATCCAGACTGAGGGAGGTTCAAGGGAAAATCTCATGTTAGAAAATGGATAACTAAGGAAAACCCTGGTAGCCATTCATCTGGACGTTATTCATTTGAACGTTATGCACTTGTGAGTCAGGATTTGGCACAGTTAGATCGTACAAGTCAATGAAGAACATTACACATGGAGATGATCTTTGCAAAGGTGTTTATGGTGGGATTACTCGGGCAGCACGACGAGCAGTGAAGTTGGGTGATCACTTACGGTCACCATTTGTGAATCGGGTTGTGCAGATCAGCGTCACCTTGGAGGATAAGCGGTTTAAAGAATGGGCGCTGGCAATTTTTGAAGGAAAGTTGTAAGTGCCTATTTTCATCTTATTTACATTTTGATGTTAGTTTGGAAAACAACCACATTAACACCAAACTGTATTTCACCTGAAATTGGGACCAAAATGGAACGCCATGCATTGGAAAGCCTAGCATCAATGACTAGAATCCACCCATAAGTCATTGATGCATGGGGTTCACTTATGAATCATGAAGAGCGATTCCGTAGCCGAGATTCATTAAAGCGCTATTTTTTCAAGTTGGAAGTCATGGTGAGTGATTCTTGCATTAATTGCACAAAACAAGACATCAATGAGATATACGATTTTAACAATTTAACTTGCATTGATTGTAGGCTGAAACAAAATTACGTTCGGAACATTGCAATCCAAAAACACAATACAATTTGTTTCGAAAGAGTTTAGTTTCATGAATGAACAATGACGAGGGCATACTCAAGATGAAGGACATCGACCTAGTAACTACATTCCATTACTTTTGATAAACACATTATTACATTTTATATAATAACAATGTCTGCTTTGTTCAACAGACGTTCTTCCCGATGATGGACGAAAACCATTTCTAACTGGTAGTTTTTAACCTCAAAAAGCCATCGATTGTTATCATAGACAACCATCGTAGGCGTGTTGGTGATTTGGAAGACCTGATAAAGATGTACAAAGGCGTTTCAGATAGACTGGTAAACGTGATGTAGTCATCATCAATTAGTAATATGAATATTACAAGTCAAATCGTATGCTAACAGGTTATGTAATTTGGCAGCAATGTTGCATGATAAAACATCTGGCATCCATAGGACATGCTACTGCACAGGATTTTGAGCAAGATGGTCCGAAAAGATTGGTTATGGATTGGCAAACACATCGAAACTCCGATGACAGTGGGGTCTTCACAATGAGGCATATGGAAACTTACATGGGGGATGCACGTACATGGAGGATGGGAATTAGCACCTGAAGGAAAGAAACAAGAGTCCCAACTTGCTGATTTGCGTATGAAGTACACAACAAAGATGCTGCTCAGTAAGTGCAACCAAAAAAGGAATTACGTGGTTGATCAAGTCGAAAAGTATCATTCAATCGATGAATCCGTCCGGAAGCAAATCAGTCACCAGGCTAATGTGACACGTTCGGATCGGTTGTGCATCTGAAAACTATATTAGGTTTCGGTAGTTAATGTTTTATTTTATAGACTTACTGCTAGTATTTGGTTTGAGACGAATTATGTTTATCTTAAATTGGTATTTTGGATTAGGATATTAATGGGATCATTTGGCGACATCATTTTGTAGTTTTTGTTGCAAATATTACCAGGTTAAATATATTGCGCAAATTTATGGATTATATATCGTCTTGTGAAGAACATAATTGTTTCTTTGTATGATGGTTACAATGTTATAGAAAGCATCTACAATTGGACTTCACTTGTATAAATAGTTCATTGTTTATTTTATGCACTTGTGCATGTTACAAATTACATGTATGTACAAGTGCATATCGTCCAGCTGAACGGCTATCTAGACTGAGGGAGGTTCAAAGGAAAACTTCAAAAACAACTTTGTTCATCTAATGCATGAAAAACTTTGTTTTTTTATGAAATTGATGAACAAAAGGATATCGGTTTCAATTTTTGAGGGATCATGAGTTCTTGAATGACTGAGTTTGATTTCATGAGCAGCCACTCAACAGTTTTGCTAGCTTTATCAAACCAAAACATGTCTTGCAAATTAAAAAACTTCTTGCCATTCATAAAGTTGACTTTTGGTTTTATGCAGTTGTGTATTATATGCATTTGTGCATGTAACAAGATAATTGGTGACACAACACAACCTTTATACCATCCAAATGAATGGTTATCAGGGTGTACTTCAATTTTCCTTTTTTTAGTTTTCCCTTAAACCTGACCCTATCCAAAATATATGAAAGGAAACCACACTCTTGTATTGAATTTCATAACACACAATTGTGCCACCACTCATGAGATGCAATTATTACTTTAAAAACCTATAATAAAAAAAGCTCCTCTAACTAACGAAAGAGGTATAAGATAACATGAGTGGCATTCGTCAAGGAAAGAGTTTGAAATTACACCCAAACATAAAAGAAATTACCAGACAAAATAGATGTCATTGAAATAAAGCAACGAAAGAACTTAAAAGTTTGTAGTACCAACAATGACCAACGTAATGATAACTTATTTAGTCTAATAGAATAATCCGACTCCATAAACATAACTAATTCTTATCACTTACTGCTATGACGTGTCGGACAATTTCTTGAATCATGTGAGGTTAACTGGAAACATAAGCGACACCTTCTCTTTGGTTTCTTACCCTTAGATATAGCTTTCTCAGCTGCCCCAATCAATCTTTTTCCAGTGCCGCAACCTTTATTGCGAATGCCCGTAGGAGGCAGTATGTCCACGGAATCTGGAGCAGACACTCCTAAACACTCCTCAAATGAAGCTCGTTTCATTTCAGCAATAGATTGTCTCGGAAGGTCGGTTGCATTAGCCACATCCCACTTCTCAATAAGGTCAACAAAGTTAGATAAAGCTTCTTTGTCTTGCCTAACTCGAGCGATAACCCGCTCAAAAATATGTAAAGCCTTCCCCATAAGTCTCTCTTTCTCCTCATCAACTTCTCCGTATCTAAAACAAGCGGGCAACCACAGAACTGGGACTAAGTCACGTCTCCATCGACGAACAATGTACTTCTCCGGGATACAATCGGCTTCATCGTTCAACAGAACCTTCAGTGCATGGCGACATAAAATTCCATATCTGACAAATAAACTGCAACTGCATTCTATTGTGTTGTCCTTTTTTATTTGCACCACCTGCACAATAACATGAAAATAATTGGATGCAAATAATACAATGTTGAATAAGTCTCCTAAACCAAATTTTTTTTTGATAAGTTGTCACCTTATACGTTGCCTTGACCTCCTTACGCTTGGTCTTATGTGTTATCATGTAAACCATGGTATCACCGTCCTCCACGCATTTGCCCCACCCACAACGCCATAGTGCCTTCCGAATCTCATTTTACACTTCCAAAAAAATCGTCCTCGTGTAGACTTCGGCTGCTTGAGCTTCGATGTAACACCCCCGTCCCGCGTGGTTGAGGACGGAAGATGCCACAATTAGATTTAACACAAAACATATTCCATCCAAAGGTTAAAACAGAGCGATTACTATAATTTACCAAAATATATTACAAACCACAAATAGAGATAACAATTTGTACCAAAATACATTTCCAAAAGACACATGTATATCATGTACATTAGTTATCAAAAGTTTAACCAAAGCATATCATAACGCATTATCTTCATTCTTGTTATCTCCACAGCTCTCATCCCAAAAGCTCTACTAAGTCATTTACCTGCCGAGGACAAAGAAAACCTCGGTTGAGCTTAAAACTCAGTGAACAGATAATAATAATTAAACAATATTCATGAGATATCAAGTTCAAGATGAAAATTAACATTTAAGATGTTTCTGAAAGAAATCAAATCAAACGAATGTCTCGAAGGCATATTAAAGATCTGAAATCAACAAATATCACAAGAACGCTTTGTTCCCAAAAGGATGATCAGTCCGTTTGGGATCGAATGAGGAAAGGGGTGTGGACACAACACGACAATCCTCTCCGTGGATTTAACCACGGCCGCAACATATTCTCCGATAACGGTTCCTAGGATCGATCCATACGTCCTATATTTGACCGGTATCTAATCAGTCCGCTTTTAAGGACTATATATAGTGAGGACGCCATGATTGTTTTAGCCACCGTGGAAGCATCTCAACATCGGTGTCCCCAATGTCAAGTCTATAGACAAAAATCTCAATAGATGCAATCCAACAAGTCAAGAAATCCATGTTCCAAATCTCAATTGAAATGATAATTCAAAAGGAAAATAATGCTCAATTGTATTTAACAAGCAAGAAGTGATTTTGGAACCAATATATCCGGATTAGGAAGCCTTATGCAAATGGCTATCCTCGTGTCAAGTAAAGTATGATATCCGTACCTGAAAAGTATAAGATGGATTACCACAATCGGATGCTCGTAGTGTTGATACAAGTCACACAAAGTCACATTTACATAAAACAAGATACAATTACTATTTCGGTAGTAATCACTATATTTGCTTGAGTAAACAAGTCTTAGACCCTCTTTATACTCATTATTATCTCTAGAGAAATTTTAGATAGTTTTAAGGTTGATTAGTATAAGGTTCACAATATGGTACAAGTCGGATGTGCACAAGGTACAAGCAAAACTGCAGTTCAAGTTACTGCACATATCAGCTTCTGTCACTCTAAAGTTTTTCTGTTTTACACATACTTAGAGGATAAATTACACTTTTACTTATAAATGACAGTTGTAATACATCTCTTACGAACTCAATCGCACAAGATTCACTCTATTTGAGTCCATAATCAATTTTATATGAATTTTACAAAAACAGTGTGCAGATCCCGAGTTGCAGATGACCAGTTCTGGAAACTCACAGTTTTGAGCAATTTAAACTCAAAATCATCTCTTAGTGTAAACTACAAAGATCAACTAGACTCTTTAAGGTTTCCAGACATATATTGGACATATCATTTGGACCATCTAGTGATTTTATACGAATTTTTGAAACAAGCTGAAAGTTTTGATCACCCCTGTACACAACAGCTAATTTCAAAATCAACCAATTAAGTTTCATTCTATTCAATATGCAAATAGTACCAATAGTTATCATCATCCTAATTGCTCTTTTAAGCATAAAATCAAGACTCTTTAACTTCATATATAAAATCCACCATTAGAGACCTAATTTAAGCTAAAACCTCAAAATAATGTAATTCATACTCATAGTTTAACATACCTTGATTCCAATGATGATTTAATTTCTCAAACAACTTGAACCCTTCAGTCTTCTAACGAATTCAAACCTAAAACAGATTTTAAACTCAATCATTGAAAAATTGACCTAAATAGAAGATTGAACTTAGAATAGAAGAAATTATACACATACCTTTGAGTTCTTAGGTTATAACCCTCATATCTTCAACTAATTTGATGATTTGCTTAAGTAATTAGGTTTCATCAATGGCGGTTCTTGAAGAGAGGAGAGAAATCAGATTAGAGAAGGAATACGTATGAGGGTTAAAGGGTTTTAGTGAATTTTAAGAGTATATCTATTTTTCCATTTTCCACTTTGACCCCTCAAGTTTAACTTCTCAACTTTGTACCCTAATAGGAGTTAACTTAACATTTTAAGTTAAGTTTTATTTTGTACGAGAGTGGTCCTTTAGATGATATTGTATCACAAATTAGTCCAAGGTACAAGTCGGTAAAGCATAGGGTACGAACATGTTATGCGTATTTCCATCCAAAGTTCACTTAACACGAGTTAACGGAACACAGGTGTTATATTCGATGTCACAAGGGGACACCAACCGCGGTACAGGACATTTGGTAGTAACCTCAAGTGATCCATGCTTGGCCCTCTGTTCATCTATTGCATTATCAAAAGCACTGATAAACCGAACTAGATCGTTATGGAAATGAGCGTAAACATTGAAAAATGCGTTGATGCTTTCTGATCGTGAGGTCGTCTTCATTAACCCAGACATATGACAATCTTTATAATATGTCAGAATCCAAGATTCCCTAATCCTATACATTTCTTCAAACCAATCATCTCCACGTAACCCATACGAATCAATCATATCATTCCACTTCTACTTGAAAACCACCGACTCTAGATGAACATCCCAAACTAACTTGTTGAAATCAGTTACAAAAGCAGTACTGTGCGCTAGATATGCACCAATTTAACACGTTTTAACAAAAAACAATAAAAGTAAATAAATAATCTCTATTAATAATGTAGAAATAAAATGTAACACAACGTAAATAGCTGCACTATTTTTTACCTTTGATGAAAGTTTTTTTGTTATGTGCCACATATACAAACGGTGCTTCGAATTCGGAAATGCAATCGGAATGGCTTGCTTCATTGCCGCACATTGGTCGGTAATGACAAACCGAGGTTGTTGTCCATGGGCTTTCATAAATGTTTTAAGAATCCATGTATAATTAGGGACCGTTTCACTATTTATCAGCGCAACTCCAACCACAACCGACTTTTTATGGTTGTCAACAGCCACAAAAGGCACAAACACCATTGCATGCCTACATAAAAAAATATAGTAAATGCGGTAACTTATTTAACGTAAAATATTATGAATGAAATAACATACTACTCCTTACTCATTAGTACGGTAGGTTGCATCAAAAGAAAGTGCATCCCCAAACATCTTGAAATTCAAACGTGCTGTTTCATCCGCCCAAAAAATGGAAATCAACTCCTTATCATCGCGCTTATACTCGAAAAAATAGTCCGGGCATACTTTGCGCCTATTTTCCAATTTATTGATTAACATCTGTGCATCTTTAATTCCAACATATTTGTTCATGTCGCGCTTAGAGTTTTGATAATCCCTTGCAGTACTACTAGAACACTCAAGGCCACCTTTGAGTGCGTTACGCATACGATGAGATTTCGTTATCCCAATCTTAGAAGTGGTCCCGTGGTACACAGTTTTGTGGTCGGCATATTGCATTTGTCTTCTAGCTCGGGAAAAAATCATCTCATCCGGCGTAAATAACTCATGGTTATGAACCTCAATGAATTTATACACCTCGTATCTCTCTCGTTCTTTAACAAAGTGGATCTTCATGCAAGCTCCACACCCCGTCCGTTTAATGATAGAATTACGATGTTTCCTATCACCGGGAACTACATCTAATGAGTCAAAATACTTATTTGGAGGCATACCGGTCTTGCTACAGACATAAAAACGAGCTGTGATGACACCTAGTTTATTTGTTTTATTATTCGATAAGCGGACATCGAATCCAGCCTGATCAGCATATTTTCGATACTTAGCTTCAGCAACCTCCACAGATTCATAATAATCTCCTACTTTAGTCTTCAATGAAACATGTACATTTGGATACCAAAACTTTGAACCGATAAGGTGTTGCACCGACATATTCGAAATCTAACAAAAAGAACAAATTAAACACTATTAATAATTGCATCGTACACTAACAAAACACAAGGATTTTATGTAAAAATACATTAATGAAATTAATTCTGTAATTTGCATCTTAAATGTAGATTTATGAAAGGCGATCAGTTTTACTGCACCGTATACATCCTGATTCACAAATAAATACAAGAACATCAAAAACAATGAACCTACCATCGGGAAAAATTATGATTACTTTGATTGCATCATTTTTTCGCGACATCTAAAACAACGATTCATTACAATTTAAATTAAAGCATCGAAATCGATTGACATAAACATCAAAAAATAAACCCCGCTAACAATTACAAACCTTCGACTTCATCTTCTAGGATTTTGTCCTTTCGACTTCATCACACCTAATGTTTCGTCATCTTGTTCGTTCGACACATTCCCGTGAATTCGAATTCGATCATCCCGTGAATCTTCATACAACGTATCCACAACATCCGCCGTAACGTCCTGTCCATTCGTACTGAAAGAACTCCTCTCCATAGAATTCAACACTTCAACGGTGGTGGAAGACGAACCCGTATTCATCTAACAGCGAAAAAAATATCTATATCAATGCACTAAATACAAGAAGAAATAAAGTTGAACACATGAAATAATGAAGAAGAAGATCATAATTCTTACAAGTATAATCGATATACAATCGATAGGATTAGAATGAAGAAGAAGATCATCGACAGGTTGAATAGGATAGCATGAAATTCAGTTTCCATGTTGATAGCTATTCTTTAAAATAATAAAGATAATTACGATTTGCTATAATTAAGGAATATAATTATAATTAATTAATTTAAAATAATACAATACATATTAATGGTTACCGAAACTACCCTTTACCCTTTAAAAAAAATAAAAAATAAAATATTTTGAAATCAATGGTGATTAAGGGGTTTGCATGGGGTGCAAGATTTGGGAAGGGTGCATTTGAACACCCCTCTATATATATACTTGGAATACATGAGACGAGTTTGTTTTCGTGAGACTCATGTTTGTTGTGAAGTTTGTTTACATGCATGTGATTTTGTACTAAAATAATATGTAAAATCACATGTGATTCATGCGAATTTGGCCGTGACATCGCATGCACACCATTGTGGTTGATCGTTAGTGTAAAATCATATGTGATTTTGCATGTAATTTGGCCATTTTCTTGTTCTTTTATTTAGTTATTGTCGTCATTTGAACCTCCTTATATATGTACATATATATATATATATATATATATATATATGGCAAATCAAATACAAACCTTGTATTTGTTGCACCCCTTGCAAACCAATCTCCACCCTTGATCTCAATCTCTTTATTTTCGTTTTTTCTTTAATTAAATAATAAACGAGGGCAATATGGTAATAATATTAATATCCATTTATTTAATTAATATATTATTAAAATTGGATAAATATGAAACTGATAATCAATAAAGAATTTTTCCTAAAATATTGCTTATTTTATGTGTTGATTTTCTCTTTCCTGTGTTTGAAGAATCATTGGTTTGCAGGATTCTTATTCCAGTAAAAACTCCTTCTTTGTGTCTTGTAGCATAATACATGCATCGTGAAATCATGGTTGGTGGAAAGCATGCCGATGATGAAAATATAGGAGAAAAACATGCAACAGGCGAGGAAGATATGTTGTTTGATGAAGATGTCACACTCGAAGATAATGATGAAGATTTGGCGTTTGATGAGATACGAGATGATGAAATCGTCCCGATACCAGAGGCTGGAGAATGTAGCAATCAACTTCGTGCGAGTGATGTTGAAAAGCAAGATATCCAAACTGATGTCGTTGGTGAAATCACCATGGATACCGAGAATGGTGAGTTCGTGTATATTTTCCCCTTCGATGTATATTTCATATTTGCGATTGTTTTTGAAATAGAAGATATCGTCACTGATGTACTTAATTATCGTAATGATTATTCAATAACTTAATTTGTGCAATAATAATTTGCAATTTTATATGTATGTGCATATCACAGTCATTCACACATGCAGAAAATTATCTGCATGCATATATGAACACTCATACATGAACACTCATACATGAACATCAACATTTTGATGTATATACATATGTATGCATATATGAACATTAATTATGTACATTCACAAATTTTTGCGATTGGTTTTGAAAATATTTGTGACTGTTTTTAAAATAGAAGATATCGCAACTGATGTACTTAATTATTTTAATGATTCGGTATTCAATAACTTCATTTCTGCAATGATAATTTGCAATTTTATATGTATTTGCATATCACAGTCATTCACACATGCAGAAAATTATCTTCATGCATATTGAACATTCATACATGAGCAGTAGCATTTTGATGTATGTACATATGTAAGCATATATGAACATTAATTATGTACATTCATATATGCAACCTCATACAAGAACTTTCATCATAAAAAATTAGATATGAAATTAATTAGTAACATTTATTTGCATACAAGTCCATTACACTTTTATAACATAAATGTTCCAATTCATATATGAAACTAAATGCATTTGCATATGTGAAACGATAGTCATTTAAAATTGGCTCACATGTGGAACTTTAATAGTGTCACAGTTCCATTAGCTCATAATTCAGTGATGTGATTATAAATGCAGTGCATCATGATCAAATGTTTCTAACATCGGGTGGGTCGAAGTACTAGATTCCTAATGTCTCTAAGATTGTCGTTGGAATGCAATTTTCTTCGTTGGCAACTGTGGAAGGATATAAGGAATATGCTGATTGTGCGGGTTTTGATGTGCGTCTGTCTAATAAGAAGACGAATAAAGTTGGTGGTGTGTAAACACGATATCTTGTATGTAGCAAGGAAAGTGCTCCTTCGAAAAAGTCCTTTGATTAATTGGAGATGCGTATTGGGGATAGGCAACATCGTAATTCTAATGTGAAGGGTATGGTTCGTTGTAAGATTTATTTAACAGAAGAGAAGAAATGCTATGATATTTATCAGTTCGTTGAGAAGCATAACCATATGCTTTTCAATAGTCACGATAAACGACTTTCTCGTAGTAGAAGGTGACTTAAGTATACAGATTACGTTAAGGTGATTCGGGGTTCTTTGTCTAATTTTGGTCTTCTAAGGTCCATAGGATGGAAACATCTTTGAAAGGTGGGTACGAGTATGTTGGGGCCACAGAGGTTGACTACCAGAATACTAGGAGGGATGTGGTGAATTTTGTAGGAAACAAAGATGCTAAGATGTTTATGAATTTGTTGGAGAATCTCCGGATGACCGTTCCTGAGTATTTTTATGCATATAGATGTGTAGAGCGAGAGTTGCACTGTATATTTTGGGCCGATGAAATTGCATGTTTGAATTATAAGGAGTTTGGTGACACCATTTCATTTTATGGAACTTTTCGAACAAATAGGTACATTATTTTCCCTAGGTATTTTTTTTGATAAACTAAATTGTATGACAATTTATTTTTAACTGTTTTTGTTGAAGGAACACGGTGATATTTATTCCTTTCACCGCAATAAACAACTACAAGAAATCATTTGTTGTTGGATCTGCTTTGGTTAGTCATGAGAACGCGGAGAATTAAAGTGGGTTCTTAATGTGTTTTTTAAGGCGTATGGGAAGCAACCTTTGTTTGTCATCACAGATCAGTGTGTGACAATGAAGCAAACCATTCCTATTGTTTTTACAGAGCCAAAACATAAGTTGTGCATGTGGCATATAATGAAGAAACTGAATGGGAAGGTTAGTTTGCTCATTACATTTAACTAAACACTTCCCAATTTTATAAAGCCTTGTTTGTTTTCATTTTTATGTTATTTTGCATATGTGAATGGATAATTTTTTCATGTTTTATAGTGATACAGGTTGGTTAGTTATATATTATAATTTGTTTTCACGTACAATTAATGTGTAGGTTAGGGCTGCTCTAAAGGAAAATATTAGTTTCAAAAGGAAAATTAATAAGCTCGTATGGGATGTGCATATTGGTCTCGAGGATTTCGAAAGGCAATGGAAGGAAATTATAGAAGAGTTTGATTTACATTCAAATGATTGGTTACGTGACATATTTCACATCAGAGGCTCATGGATTCCTGCCTATTTCAAGGATGATGCAATGTCTGGGTTGATGAGGACGACATCTAGATCAGAGAATGTCAATGCGTACTTCAATATATATATGCTCGTTTTCGCAACAACCTTCTTAAGTTTATTCATGTGTACGATGACGCTATAGGGAAGCAGAAAGATAAACATAGAAGTTTGGAGTTTGTGAATAGGAACACATTACCACGGGTTGCAACCCCTTTTTTGATTGAGAAACATGCGTTTGAGGTGTTCACGCATACCATTTTGTTTGAAGTTCAGAAAGAGATACGAAAAGTTGTTTTGCATTGTACCTTAAAGTTCCTTGGTAATGTGGATGGTGTTATTTGTTATTCCGTACCACATAAGAATAAGAAATCGGTGACCAAAGCTTTATATGAGGTAACTTTACTAGTTTGCGTCATTTTATTTCATATTTTATTTATCTCAAAGTTCATTGGTTCGCCTGTTTCATATGTGATTGTAGGTTGTTCAAGAATCTGATGGCATCACTATGAAATGTAGTTGCAACAAGTTTTTTCAGACGATATTCTATGTAGGCATATGTTCAAGGTCATGTTGAATGATGGTTTTAATTCGATTCCCGCGAAGTATATTATGCATAGGTGGAAGTGTGGGTCAATTCCTGTTAATATTCAGGCGGTCGTGCTAGGTATGGAGAGGTGGATCATGAGAAAGAATCCTTGATCAATGAATTGTACAACAAACTAGATCTTATCGTTAGTTGTGTTAGGGATGATAAGGCGAAACTGAAGTTGGTTTCTGATAATTTGGATAAGTGGAAAGTTGATTTTGATGTTGATATCTATGCAAACTCATCTGCCAAAGACAAAGCAGATGCTTTTCGAGATTGTTACGGGATTGAACAACCCGAAGATGTAGACATCTTGCCTCCAACAGTATACATAACAAAGGTTGCGGTACTGGTAAAAGTCTTGTGGGTGTACTTAAAAACGTTATTCTGAAAATAAAACGTCTGAAATGCATGTGTAATGTGTAGGGAGTTGGTGAACCATGATTCACGCAACTGTCCATTAAGGTAGTTGCGTCAATCGTCATATTTTGCAGTCAACGTATTTTAAGTCTGCCAGATATTGATTAGGTTTTTATTTTATTTTATTGGGATTTTAACATTGTTTCATTGGAAAACTTTTTACAATTTAATTTTATGTCATGTATTTGATTCAATGATGAAGAGGATATGTTTGGTTGTGTTTGTCTTGCTGATAGTTTAATGTGTTTAATCTATAGAATATATGTTGTTTTCATTAAATTTTACGAATTAATTTCATAGATTCCACAAGCTATGCAAATCAAATGCAACCCGTGTTTCATGTTTCACATATGTATTTACTATGAAGTTCCGTTACAAGGTTATCGGATAATATGTTGATATATCCACATATGCATATTCACCATTCAACATATGTATGCGTTGGAATTTCACAATTCGGATTATATGTTTGTCTTGTTGATAGTTTATCTTGTTTCATGCTTCACAAATTCATTTACTATGAAATTCTGATTCAAACTTATCGGATAATATGTTAACATATTCACATATGCAATTTCACCATTCAATATATGTATGCGTTGGAATTTAACAATTGGGAATAAATATTTATCTTGTTGATAGGTTAATGGGTTACATCTTTAGAATATATGTTGTTTTCATTAAACATTATGAATTACTTTCATAGATTTCACAATTTATGCAAATCAAATGCAACCCTTGTCTCATGTTTCACATATGATTTTGCATATGAAGTTCTGTTTCAAGGTTATTGGATAATATGTTAACATATTCACACACCATTCATATGTACAAGTTCATAATGTACAACCCATTCAATCCACATAAATTGCATGTAATTCTTTTTCCTATATGGTAATGATTGTCTAGGCACACCCATCCAATTTAATGCACTTCATATACCAAAGTCATTTTTAATGTACTAATTCACTACTGGAAATATCCAAACACTTGAAGGTTTAAAACCGAAAATAACAATAATAGAACTATGTAATTAACTTCAATTCAACGTTTGCAAAAAAAAAAAGGTAAAATAGAGGTCTCTCATGTTTTTAGCCTTTATGTCCTTGTTGTTTTTGACTCATCTATTAGATGTTCTTTTGTTGCCTTGTCAATCGATTGGAATCTGCTTATTTCGGCCTCCACGTAATCCCGACGTTCATTCTGATCACTTAGCAATATCTTTGTAGTATACTTCTTCCTTAGTTATGTTATCTACTTCTCTTCAATTGGTCCTTCTTTGTCCAATCTGAAGTTCCATCGTCGTAATCATCCACCCATGTACGTTTCCATCTGTCACATTACAAATACCCCGCAATCCATGAAATTCCTCATTGTTCTCCAGCCCATTTCAACTATTTTTGGTTCCATGCCCTCAAGTACGTGTGTAGAAGGATGTCCATATTCATGTAGATGTCTGGTGAGCATTGATTGCTACAGATTAATGTACGAAGTCAATTATGTAAACGTTTAACTAAAATTGTTGCACATATGAACTATTATTAAAACTTACCAGTACCGGCATTTCAGATTCATATAGATCATCTACACCTCCAGCGCGTGCCATGTTGTCTAGTATTTCTATGGCATGGTTTTTAATGTTGAACACAACACAAATATAGTGGGAGCTATGGATTATAGAAAAGAACAACTGCAATATTTGTCCATGTTATCACACCTTCTATTGCATGCAATACGTGTTAAATACAATGTGACGACGTGTGCTTACGATATTAATATATTTCATGTAAAGTACTTCCATGTTGTAGCTTGCTGCATGCCCAAGATTCTATTTGAACCAATGGTACCTTGTAGTGTATTCGTACATCTATTCATAAAGCACTCCATCCGCCTGTTTTTTCGCCAATCAAATAACACTTTATGAAAATTGATGTACATTGTTATGCTTGCTTAACATGATGTGTTTTTTCGCCAATCAATTATATTATCAAATGTCAAAGTTTGTTTATGCTTCATTGTAGTACAATAATATATTATTATTGTTAAATTTGGAAACTTTTACGTACCAACACATCTGTTTAAAGAAGAAACGTCTTGGGGAATTATTTCTTCGGAATCATTCCTCGTAGTTCAGCAGATATACCCATCCATCCATCCATCCACGTTCTTCCATATGTGCGTTGGTGCTGCTAGACTCTCCATACATGAACACATTACTCTCATTCCGGTAGGTGACCAGTACACCATGTCACTGTGATTATAAAAGATCATACGTTATTCAACTTAGTTGGAGTGGAAGACAAGTTATTTATGTAATTTTAACATATGATGCTTACTTATCTGAACCAAAAGCTGCCAGGATCCAGTCATGGACCTTCTTCTCCTCACTAGATACTAGTTTTCCCACTACCACCTGTCTTTTAACGTATGGTGAACATAACATCTCCCCAAGCTTCACTGATCTCTTGCTAACCTTCAGTACCTATGTCTCATCACCCATGATACCTTTTTCTATCGCACGAGCTTCAACTTTCTCTGCATCCACAATGTCCCATTGTAATATTTAAGCATTTAGGTTAAAATGGAATAATTGTTGAGTGCATTTAGTCTCAAATGTCAGTTTAAACATTTATGATGACAATGTATTAGGTGTATATGCAGATAAATGTAACTCAATTAATTTCATATCTAAATCTTGGTAATGAAAGTTCATGTATGAGGTTGCATGTACGAATTTTCATAAGTAATATTCATATATGCATACATATGTACATATGGAAAAATGATGTTTATCAAATATGACTGTTCATATGTGCACACGTGTGAATCATTTGTCTCATCACACATTATACCTTTATCCGGACTGAAGCCCAAGTTGAAGCTCGGTGCTGCGAGTGATGAAATAACTTTGTTCACAATATTGGTTTTTTGGGTTCGGCTTGTTTTTGACACTTCATTCTCAGAATTGGTTACTGCGTCTGCACCCTTTTTTGACAGGCTCTCATTAACAGTTGCATCAACGATGTCATAAGTTGTTTGACTGTACCACATATGTGACGGTGTCAAGCTAAACAATGGTGGCCCACCTTCCGTGAAGTCCAATCTGCATGGTGTGCAAACCGAAGTCCCCTCGTCACTACTCTTGTTTTTGGTTACCGTCTTTCCTGCATGTTGTTCGCTACCTATTTCATTCTCAGTTCGTGGAGCTTGTTTTCCATACCCGTATTGTAACACTCCCAACCCGCATAGCCTGAGACGAGAGGTGTATAATCCGGTAACCGGATCAAAACTCTAAAACGCCACAATTCAGAGTTTTACTAAGCTCCCCAAAAATAACAGTTAACTTCAAATGAAACTTAAACATAATTACAAACCCAAAAATTTATTCTCTGAACTAATCCCAAAAGATTATACAAACCCGATATACAAAAGTTGATCTTAAGTCCTTTTTGTTAGTGTATAAACGTGCTGGAAAGTAAATGTATTTTATTTGTTTGTAAATGTAATTGGGCCTATTGGGCTTAATAGTAGATGGGTTTGGGCTTAGAGTTTTAACAAGGTAGTGATAGTTATTGGACTATAAATAGGTGCCTTGTAGTTGTAATATTTCATAATTCCAATTAATGAAAATGTAGTCCATAAGCATTTTCTCTCTCTAGTTTAGATTTAGTTTCTCTCTCTAAATAATTTGTCCATTTCTATTCCAATCTTATTACACAAGCACATAAGATGGAAGAGATCATGGACCTAACAAGTGGTATCAGAGCCGAACGATGAAAATTTTCTCGTAACGATTATCGGATCTCGACATTTCATGTGTTTTTTAGCCCGATCTACATGTAAGTGCCTTCATATCTCAATTCCTCTTGAAGATTTGTTCCTTATATGATTACAGATCTACTACAACTTTTGGATTCTAATTTTGTCAAGTTTTGAAGATTTTTCGAATTTTCGTTCGAAATTTTCGGTGTTCTTCGCGTCAAATTTTAGATCCGAAAATTTTCGTGCATGAGGTGATTTAACTTACCTAGATCTGTTCTTTGTCGAATTTCGAGCATTCTACAATTTTCAAAATCGAAAAACGATGAAAAATGAGTGAGATATGAGCTCCGAAAGGTTGATCGCCGGAAAATCTAGATCTCGCCGGAATTTCGAGGTTTGAGTTTAAACACTGTCATTTCTTGTCCATATATGTTCTTAATATCAATATTGATTATGTGATGTGTTTTTGATCAACAAAATCGAGTTGTATTGATCTGTTGACGAAACCTCGCCGGAAAAACGAGTTGCCGGAAAAATCACTGTTCACTTGCCGGAAAAACGAGATATAAGCTGTGATATTGTCAAAATTTCATAACAGATCTATTCTATAATGTTAATCGCGAAATATGTTAAGTTTTTTGATGAAATTTCAAGCATAAATTCGACTTTTTGTGGTCTGTTAAAAATTCTCGCCGGAATTTCGAGCTGCCGGAAACGTACTGTTCATTGCCTGATATTTGATGTCTTGAGCTGTAATATTGTCACAACTTCATCACATATTTTTTTTCAATGTTTACCTCGATTTATTATCAGTTGTTTGATGAAATTACAAGAATGAAATCGAGATCTATGATATGTTGATAAAGCCTCGCCGGAAAAACGCTGGTCGCCGGAAAACTGACTGTGTCGCCGGAATTTCACTGTCATTTCGTCCAGATCTGGTTTATTATTCATTTCGATCATGTTGCAAGTTGTTTACAAAGGTTTCAACAAGCGATTGAGAGTTTTTGAGCTGTTGGAAAAAGCTTGCCGGAAAAGTTTGTTGAATCGCCGGAAAGTTTCTGTTATATCGCCGGAATCTCACTGTTATGTTTTTTTCACGATGCATGTTGCTGAAAATGTTTATTTGGTGCTTAATAAGGCCAATAGTTACAATAAAAAGGTTATTTGATCATGATTTGTTGAAGCTAAGCGAAGAAGAAAAGTGAAAGTTCATGATTTTATGTGAGGAAGATGATGAATAGTGCACTAACGGACTTCCATTAGTCCCGTTAGTTTTCTAACATTTTTGGTCCAAAAGTCAGTTAAATTGGCCAAATTTGTTCCTCATCCCCTACATTGTAGTGTGTGACCATTTGTTCCCTCTTCAAGCAACAAGTTTACGACTCTCAAGCTGAACTCCTACTCGACTCGCGGTTAACGACGGTTCCTTTGTTAAAAACTAAGGATGCACTGGGTTTGTCACGTCAAACTCGCTCGTTATCATTCTTGTAGGCTTATCAGAACGAGTTGGGTTTCTACATTTCGTGATGATATTCGTGCACTTAATCGAGCTTACGGTGTACATCATATCCGGTTTTAAAGTTGAAAATATGAAGAATGAGAGCAAATTTCAAAGGGGAGCCGAGCCTACAATTGAAGATGCATGCACTAAAGTTTTTTCAAGCAAATCAAGGGAGAAAGGATCTTGGACTTGAAGATGATTTACTTTCCAAAACTTTAGGGGGAGAATGTTAGTGTATAAAAGTGTTGGAAAGTAAATGTAGTTTATTTGTTTGTAAATGTAATTGGACCTATTGGGCTTATATAGTAGATGGGCTTGGGCTTAGAGTTGTAACAAGGTAGTGATAGTTATTGGACTATAAATAGGTGCCTTGTAGTTGTTATATTTCATAATTCCAATTAATGAAAATGTAGTCCTTAAGCACTTTCTCTCTCTAGTTTAGATTTAGTTTCTCTCTCTAAATAATTTGTCCATTTCTATTCCAATCTTGTTACACAAACACATGAGATGGAAGAGATCATGGACCTAACACTTTTTACTCCCATTGATATCTCGATCTTTCACCCCATCCTTGGAGTGGAACCTAAAGTTGTCGAGGAAACAGAAAACACCTCGGCTGAGCAAAGTCGCTCAGTGGGCGGATAAAGTGCATAACGATGTGAACATAATATAAGTTCAAAAATAAGTTAATATAAACATTCGTAGTGAAATCATTCTGAACATAATAAAGAATGTATAAATCATTTATTTATCTTTTTTAAAATCAACAAGTCACCCTATTGCAATAATACGTTGTCTAATTAGATGATCAGTCCAATCAGACTTGGAATGTCAATGTCGGGCACAACACTACCCATTCCCCGGTAACTAGTTTAATTCTGGTATTCGGTTCTATCCGGTAACCAAACATTTTCTGGTGTTCGGCTCTCGAATACATCCTACGTCCCCTATTTGGCTTGGCCTTAGCCTTTACGAGAACGCCATGGTCATCAATAATGTAACACTCGAAATTTTGACATTTGTTTTTATGTGACGAACCTATCTATATTAAATAGGAATCTTAGCTTATGATGTGGAATCCTTTTCTTGTCTTGGGATGTCAAGCCTTAAAATTTTACTAGGTGTTAAGTGTACTCGAAAATAGGGTTCTGTTGGAGTTGAGTTCGGTACGATATGGGCGATAGTGTCCGCAAAAGTGACAAGATGTCACTATCGCGCAGGCACAATTGCGGAGGGGGGAGTCTCCTCGGTACAATCTCGGCGATAGTGCCAGGCGAATATGCCCTGGTAACTATCTCGTGTCACTTCCGCGCAAAGTGTACAGCGGGTTTCATGACGCGGACGATTGTGCCGGTGAAAGTGACAAGTGTCACAATCGCCGGGAACTTTCGCCGAATGAGGAGATCGAGTATAAATGAGCAAGTCACGATTTTAGTCATTTCTATCTGATTTAGAACTTTGGGGATGTGGTTTCCTCTCCAAAAATCTGGTAAGTTCCCTCTCCTTCCTATCTTCCCCAAAACCCTTGACCATTAATGATGTTCTAGGTTCTTTTGAGCATTTATTGTGAGAAGGGTCAAGTCTCCTTAAAATCCTAACCTCATATTCTCATCATTTCTTTCTTGGATTCCAGGGTTTTAAGTTACAACCCTACAAGGTGAGTTCATTCTCAATTTATAAACTTTATACATGTTAAAAATGTGGGTTTTTAACCTTCTAAACATCTCCATACAAATTATTCTTGATTTAGATGAGTTTTCTTCAAAACCTAATTTTTGGAGATTTTGGGGTTTACTTGGATGATCATGTTTGCAAGGTTGAATACTATTTTTTTGGGTTAATTGTGGGATACACATTTATAGAACATACTCTCCTCAAATTTTAAGTTTAAGTATTTTGGGTCAAAATTAGGGCTTTGAAGTGTTGGAATATTTGAGTATGAACTTGTGAAAAAGTCGAATTATTATGTAGAAATGATGTTCAAGTGGATATTATGGGAACTATGGGATTTTATGAGAATCTATTTAAATACATGGTTATGTCGTTGATGGCACCTTATTTGTTTTAAGAATCTTGGTGGGAGCTTGTTTTTAGAAATCTACTGGTATTTGGCTACATGGAATTTGTTGTTTAGTTGGTATTGAGTGTAATGGATCCATAAGCACTAGAGTCATTATTTCCGATGATGGAACGCTAGTTTTCCACATTGAGGCACGGTTAGGCATCGACGATATGGTATAAGTCCTACATGCTAATATACTTCATTGGGTGAGGATAAGGACCTAGAATGGTTGAAGTTGACATTCCATGAGTGTACGCTTTAAGCAGCCGAGCTCGACATTCAATACGTGTATTTTATATGATTTGGTTTTACAAACATGTTAAGTGGCTTACTTTTGTGTTCCGTCATGTAACACCCGTGATTTTGGAACCCTTAACCCATATTATCATAACCGTATGATCACCATAATGGAGGTTTAGTATGGTTTTACTTCCTTATTGTAGTAGAGCCATCGAGGATCGAATCGGGCGCGAGAAACAGGAGAAAAAGGGCGAAGCCGGAGCCCCGCGTCCTAGAGCGTGACCCAGGGTCGCTTGCTGGAATCGACCAAGGGGACGTGCAGGCTGCCACACGACCTCAATCTGCAGGCCAAGCCACGGGAGTTGTCGACGATTTAAGCCAAGGTTTTAAGGGGCATTCTTCATTTGGTTCTTTGGCATCCTAGATCCGATTTGGGCGATTGTTGGACCTAGAAACTCAATTTTTGGAGCTTTCCGAGTAGAAATAGCAGAGGATTGAAGATCTTGGGTGGATCAAAAGATTTATGGTCAAGGTAATCTTCTCATCCTTCTTTTGGAAACTAGGGTTTGATATTTTTCATCCTTTTCCTTACATCCTTCAACTTTGGTGTGGTTTTGGTGGCTTTGTGGTAAAGGAAACCTTGTGGGAGTGGTGGATCTAATATCTAGAGAGATCCCTCGAAGATTTCAAGTCTTTATTAAAGGAGGCTCACGTTTGGGGTAAAACCTAAATTTGGCCTAAATCTAGCAAGGTGAGTTCAAGTTGATTTGTGAAAACTATGTACATGCCAAAATGTGTATTTTGAAGTAATAATGTGTTTTACTTCGTTTTATCAATGTGTTGAATATTTGACAAAGTTTTCATATTTGATAAATTTGGGTTGGGAGCCCTATTGTACAAATGGAGTTTATTTGGCTATTTATGAATTTTTAGTGCACTTAATCGAATAAACCGTTTGGAAAATGCATATTATTGTGTTATGAGACGTTTTGGAAATATAAGGGTATGAGTTCATTTGGAAAACGGTATGTCTCAACCAATGATGAGTTTTTGGGTTAATCATTCTTTTGGTCGTTTTGTTAGTATAACCATTGGTTAAATGCATTTTATTGTTCACACTGGCTTTTATGGTACGATAAAGTAAATCGTTGAGCTTTTGGCTCGGTTTTCACTAAGATGAGTCTTCAAGACATTTGTCCAGTTTTAATAGCCCATTGTGGAGTTTTAAGTATGATTGTGTTTACTACGTGTCATTTGAGATTTACATGTTTTGAGTGCTTTGGTTATTCAATTGGAGTCATGTAATGTTATAGACTGTAATGTAATGGATCCATAGACATATGCGTCAGTCTTTGTATTTTAAAAAGGGCTATTATTTCCATGTTGGGACCAGGATTAGTCATGGGGCCACCGAGGGCCTTATGGTGCTGGCTCGTGGAGTCTAACGTTTGCCCTTGGCCCCATGATGTAATTTCTGAGTCGGTTTTTATAGAATAATTATTCCCATTTGTAACTAGTTGAGACATTGGGTCCTCGGAGGCAACGTGATACGGTTATGTGGATCCGGATACTATCCATGGGTCGTAAATGTAATCCTAGTGAATGAGCATGATTACGATCCTCAGGTGCCCTCATCCATATCTTAGTACGAGTCGGCGAGCTCGTGGCCATGGGTCCTAGTATGGTGAGCTTAATAACTTGGAGAATGACCTATTTTTGTGTTCCGCCACCGACCATGGAAATCGGGTCTCCCTCGTCACCGAAAGGTGTTGTTTCGGGTATTTAGTTTTACCCTTTTTTTCGGTGACGTTTTGAGTTTGGGGTGTTCTCCACATGTTATAATTTTAGAGGCTTGAGTTTTACTCATCTTTTGATTGTTGGATTAGAAACTTTTATTCACCTTTCATATTTGAGTATTTTAAATTATTCACCTTTCGTTTATCTTTAAAATGCTTGTTATTGGAAAACGGGTTGTTCCCATATTTGAAGTAAATCATTTTGAAAGATTATGATTTAAGTTACATTGTTTCCTTTTAACGATATAATTACTCATGTTGAAAAATCTTGAACTCACTAGGCGTTAGCCTAACATTTTTATTTGTTGGCATGTGCATCAGGTTCCGGTTGGGGAATGGTATTAGAGGCACTGTGAATTGATGTATTTTAAGTTATATGCACAAGAGAGAGTAGCTTGGGTGAAGTCTTCCGCATTTTGGAGATAGCGACTGTCATTGGGTTATTAGTAACACCGACTTCGGTTTAGTCTTTGTATGAGACTGGAGTTTATAAATGTTAAGGTTAATTATAGAATTTAATCGGAGGTATATCATGTTTTGATTTGTAGAAAGAAGTTTTATCTTTTACTTGATGTAATATCAAAATTTTAAATTAGTCGTTCTTTCCAAATTTGAGGGTGTTAGAAGTTGGTATCATAGCTTAAGTTTGAGAGATTTAGGTGTGGATTTTGATACCTAGAGTCAAACTGGCGTTCTTTTAAGTAAATGAGAGAGAAATTTCGCCGATAGGCACTCTAAGATGAGATGTTTGAGGTTGTCGGAGTCACTAAGAACGAGAATCACGTCGAGGGTAGCAAGGATGATCATGTACAGTATGTTCATAATTACACCTGGCCAGTGTTATGGTGAACCTACAAGTTACATGTGTATACTTGGACTACTTTGATGGGTCGACCGTTGGGGTAGTGAAGACATTTCTAAGTGTGTAGCCGTTAGAAGAGGTTGATGATTTTATCATTTGTCACTTGGAGTGACAGTAAGCATGATGATTGCATTAAGTGGACCTTTTTGGGTCGGAATTATTGGTTGGTGTTAGCTCCATTCATTGTATAGAAAAGTATTGAAAAATAGGCTAAGTATAGGAACTTCAGAAGACTACTATCATACACCAAGAATACCACAGAAGTGCCGAGCTCAGAAGCTCTGTCGATCATTCAACCGAGAAGCTCAACCTGAAGATCACCCTCAGACCACAGAACCTCTGTGATCCCTCATAGAGCCTATGTGGTGGCTAAGCTCTGAAGAATGGAAGACTTGAAGATTTCAAAATACCATAGACAAGACAACATCACATGTAGATCACATGACCCTGTTGTACGAAGATCTTCAAGATCAATAGTACATCCCCATGATGGTTTTACTTTTCAGGTGGCATTCCTTCAGCCTTTGTCTTGTACTATTGTGTGCTCTCCCCTTGTATATGAAGGGAGCACCTCCTATTTTCACAGCATGCAAGCACACAGTTACACCACACTTTGTCTTCCAATTCAAATATTTTAGAGATCATTTTCTACACACAGTAGTGTGTGTTCTTGGTGTAACAGTTCAAGTTAATGAAGATAATCTTTCAGTGACTAATTCTTATTTTGTCTATTGATTTATTTATTGCTTGATTGTGTGTCTACTACTACACCAAACCATATTTCTACATATAAATCGCTTCCGCACATACATATCTATGTTTACGTTGATCGTTTGGTTAATCATTGTCTAGAACACAAAACTGGGATCAACAATTGGTATCAGAGCAGTCTTTGATGATCAATATCAAAGGATCCTATTCTACAATGATTCCTATTTGTTTGGTAGTACTTTGAATTATTTCTTAGCATCGTTTCTCATTCAAAAAAAAAAAAAACAGTCCATGTCTTCTGAGTTGCCTTCTGCCAGTTTGATTTAGACTTAATAATAGGCCAGTTCCTCATCCTAAAATAGTTCAAAGCTTGTGAGTTGTGTTGATATACCCTTCTTCACCATATTCTTACCATATCACGTCCTATTTCATCTTATTTCATTTACTCAAGTTATACTCTGTTTTTTTCATCATTTTCATCTCTTTGAAAATGGCAAACGCAGTGACCTTATTTAGTGCTGGATCTCAGTTCAAACCCCCACTCTACTCAGGGATGAATATCCCCAGTGGAAAATCAGAATGGTTCACTTTCTTGAAGGGGTGGATCCAGGACTTTATGAGTTTCTTCATAATCCCTCATATGTTCCCATGACCACTGTACCAAGAGTACCTGCTACAGCTACTACCCCAGAAGTTCCTGAATACCAAAAACCCAAACCTATGGTTGAGTGGAGTGAACAAGAAAAAGATCTACATGAACTTGCTAAGAAAGCCAAAAGGCTACTCATAATGGCCATTCCTAATGATATATTTTCATCATTAGACTCATGTGAGACTTCAAAAGATCTGTGGTTGGAGTTAGAAAAACAGCTTGAAGGGGGTTCTAAGACCCAAAAGAACAACAGAGCCTTATGCATAAATGAATACTATGCATTCAAAGCTCTTCCGAACGAAACCATTCAAAGCACATATGATAGGTTTAACTCCTTGATCAACAAGTGCAAAAGATATGGAATCCACAGAACTTCTGAAGAAAACAATGTTATGTTTCTTCAGAGTCTGAATGATAAATGGCTGCACTTATCCATGTCACTCTAAACAACTTTGGATCTTGATATTTGGTCTTTATCTGACCTCTTTGGGACTCTTGTCAGCCAAGAGAATCACATCACCAAGGTCAAAACTCAAGTTGGAGGACCTCTTGCACTAGTTGGCAAGACCGCAGAGGTTCAGGATAAGCCCAAGAAAGAAAAAGTGTTAGGACTGAAAGTCCTGTGTGGTGAAAGTTGCATAAAACATTTATAAGGGTGCATATTGTAATTAATCGATAGTTATTATGTTATTGGGCCCAAGCCCATTAGGCCTGCGCGCCTAGGTATTTAATGTGTTTTTCTAGTTCATTTGTGAGGTTAGAGAGTTTTACATCAATCTCATAATTCCAGATTACTAGTCAATAGGTTTACTTTCTCTGATCAGAAATCCTTTCTGTAAACCTGTAACCCTTTGATTTCATATTAATCATATGACTAGTAGTTGTGGCTTAAATCTTATTCATCTTTGATATTATTTGTTGTTGATTGCACTGTACTGGGATCTACAATTGGTATCAGAGCAAAGAGACTAAAGGTTTGATCTAGAAAAAGGTTTGTCTAAAACCCTATAATCAATTATTTGTGTTAATCGTTTTTATCTGCTTTAATTGATTATCTGTTTCTGACTTTTATCGGTCTAAGTTTCTGTTTGCTTTCTGGAAAGTGATTATCTGGAAAAGTGTTTATCTATCGATCTGCTTTATGGTTATCGGTCTAGGTCTGTTTGATATGTTTATCGGTCTATGTGTGTCTATTGAAAATCGATTGTTATTGGTTTTTATCGGTCTAAGTTTACTGTTGATTTTTTTAGTTGCTCGGTCGATTGTTTTTGTGTTTATCGGTGTGATTATCGATTTGCATAAGTGTGTTTAAGCTTAAATCTGCTAATGAAGTTGAAATTTTTGCATAATCGTTTGATTTTCTGGGTTATTTTATCAGTTTCTGGGTCGATTAATCTTGAAATTCATCGTGTTCATCGGACTGTTCTTCGATTTTATCGATCCTTATCTGCCAATCTGTTATCGTCCGATAGAGTTTGACCGATATATTTTTCGACCGATAGATATAGGACCGATATCCTTCGACAGGGACATTGTATTCACCGGTCCTTTTTGTTCGACCGGGACATTGTTGTTACCGGTCTTTGGCTTTGACCGATACTTTGTCCTTATCGGTCTTTTGATTCGACCTGCATTTCTTCGACCGATATTTTGTCTATTCCGGTCTTTTGCTTGACCGGTACTTTGTCTATACCGGTCCTTTGCTTGACCGATACCCTGCTCGACCGGGCCTGATCGGGTCCTTGATCTTTCCTGTTTAATTTTTTTTATTGTGTTTGGATCATCCTGCTTGTCTCACGATCATTACAGTGCAGTTGAGATTAGATTTAATCCCGTTCAAGTTTCATCTGTCTTCAAAGTCGGAGCGAATACAGTCTATTCGAAACGATCAAAATGGTGTGTCCACCAAGTCTGTGGTCCAAAGGAGAATATGAAAGGTGGAAAGCTCATTTTCTGTATTTTGTAGACGAACATGAGATGGGTCCCTACATCAGATTATCTTTGACTGAAGGAGAGATGCAATCCCAAATTCCTACAGAAGCTTCTCCTGTGGAAAAGGAGGAAAGAGAGAGGGCTAACAATTTAGCTCGAAATTATATGACTAGTAGTATCTCTAGTGATTTTTTTCGTGACATTTTGAGTGAACTCTCTAGTCAAATATATTATAACAAATTGACAGCAAAAGAGTTGTGGGATTGCATTGAATGGTTGATGTTAGGGCCAAAGGGTTTATTAACAGGAAGAGAATTTGGAAGCTGAGAACTCTGAGGTAAAAAGAAAGATTTCTAATTTAAAAGCTAAAACTCAGCAAATAGTCTCTGTTGAAAGATATGAGGAACATCTCTCAGAACTGAAAGATGCTAATACTGAGCTTCAAAAGAAAATATATGATTTGGAACAAAAGCATGCTAAAGATAAATCCGAGTCTGAGAAATCTTTCGCAAAAAAGTTCTCAGATTTTTCGAGAAAATGTGCAGATGAGAAGAAAGAAGTTGAGCTGAAATGCATAAAACTATCTCAGCAAGTTTTTGATTTTCAGAAAGTAATCATCCTTGAAAGAGAAAAGTTTGCAAAAGAAAAGAAGGCCATTCAACAAAAGAATGTGGGATTCTTCAAAGAAATATTCGGCCAAAGAAATGATGCTGAGAAGGGATTTGAAGAAGAACGAAGCATTTTTGAGACGGAGATCAAAAAGCTTACTGCCAAGTTATCTGAACTATCCGAGAAGGCACTAAAAGAGCAGAAAACGAAGTCTGAATTCACGAAGAAGATTGACCTGCTTGTTAAAGAAAGAGACAACTTTGCTTCGACGATTAAAGTGCTTGAAAAGACTGTATCAAGTTCAAATTAGAATTCTGTCTCTTCACAAAGGTCGGTTAAATCTTTTGATCGAATTCGTAAAACTAACCTTTTCTATGATAGAAATATAGATGGTTCAGGTACACATCAAAGAAGACGGAGATACAAAGAAGAGAAACTGGTCTGGAAGAAGAAACCAGTTGAAAATAAGCTGAAAGAAAGAGAATCGTGTGTACATGCGTTTAATGCAAAGAAGAACAATGCGAGTAAAGGTAAACCTGATCACATCTACTCAACAGATCAAGTACTCAAGTTGTCAGGTAAGAAATACCACTGTTCTTATTGTCGTACACATGATCACATTCACAAAACCAGTGATCATTTCTGGTATGGTTCTTATTCTATATCCCCCACAAGAACTGCAACTAACATTCGAGGACCCAAATACCAGTGGGTACCAAAGCCGAAAACTGATTCTTTGTTGTAGGCACCTACTGTCAAGGGGGAGTAGAAGAACGATGGCTTCTAAGTAAATCAGCTTAGAACCCGGACTTCAACGAAGTTTGGCTTCTGATCACATGACAGATCAGGACCCGTTCTTCAATATTCAGACTTGGATATTTTGCAAATATCCAGGGAGAGCTTAAAAGACCTAAATCATTATATCATGATTTGATGGGGAGCTTAAAGGTAAATATCTTTTGATCTAGATCTCTAATTGTTTGGAAGAAGAACAACTGTCAAGCATGAAAAAAAAAACAGTTTCTGAAATGTTCAAGTCACTTCCGATTCTCAAAAGGTTTCATGAATCTAGAAATGTGAATTTAAATGTTTTTCATTTTTTTTGAGCTTTAAGGTTTAACTGACTGTGTGTTTCTAAAGATCAATACTTGCGTATTATCTTATCCTTATACTGTAACGTATTCACACACACAGGTTCAGTACTTCATTTGTATTTGTTATTACCAAGTCTCATAGCGAAACAATTTTTTGATGGTAATACCCCCGTTTGAAATTCAATGTTGTTGAGCATCAATCATAATTTCTAATCTTGTGCTTTCATTGCAAAATTGTTTATATTTGTTCATATAAACAAAATATCCAATTCTTTGATACCCTAACCATTTTATTTGATCTGATTGATACATTGTCAGATTCTCAAAACAATTCTTTTGATTTCATTTCTTTCAATCAATATCTTTGTTTTGAGAAATCCTCAAAGTTCAATTGCTCAAATCTCATGAGCATACATTTTGACAATGCTATCATACATTTTGTGCTTAATTGGAAAAGTTGAACTGTTGAGCAACTATTCGTTTTAGGACTTACATGGGATTTGTGTGAGAACTTAAACAGAACTTCCATGGATTCACGTGAACCTGTGTTTCCTACCCAGGAAGTTATCCTAGAGTGATTGAGGGGTGAGGGGTCAAAATCAAAGAGTGGGGGAGATAACTCATTCGGTTGAGTTTTTCTCATTGTGTGTGGAGCGGTAAAATGGAAAATGAGAGTTTGGTTAGAAGTGAGCATAATGATAAAAAGAAAGAGGGTGTGAGAACAGAGTTACAAGAATATCAGAACTCTGCACCTACCACTTTCTGAGCCGTGCAGCCACATCTTCCGGTTGGTTCACATTCTTTGGTGACCATCATTGAAAAGGCACCTAGCCCATGCCAACTTTTGCATTAACCCCATCAACCACTCGTTTCTTTCTTAACAAAGAAATGTTTCATTTTCTTTGGGGACGCAACATATCTGCTATCTAGTCTTCACTCGGAAGATTTAGATATTGAAAAAGAAGGAAAGTTCCCCCACCTTCGCACCTCTTTCATGCACATTGAGTCCGTGTGATATCTGTTGCTGTCTCAACAGTTTACACAATTTGAGCCTGATATAGCTAAGTAGCTTCAATCATTTCTACACTTTCACGAGCACACAAGGAATGAGTTTTCTTGTCATAACATTCATAGAAAATTCCTTTGTGGTTTTCGATGATTGAATGGAAGTCCTGGGGGAGTGAACATCACAAAATCTCCTTTCCAATGTACATCTGTTGTACAAAGTGGCTCTGTGCTACTTACAGGCATACTAACCGTTTCATCTGTTGAATCAGGGTTACATTGTTCATTATGACTGAATTTGAAAAGATTTGGATATATACATTTCATGAATTGACGGATACTCAGATCAAAAGGCGGATAATGTCAAATTATCATGAAGGGGAGATCAAAGAATGTGTTGAAATTGAAGAGTTTTGATGATCATGATGTTCACAATCATCAAAAAGGGGGAGAGTTTTTCAAAGTTCAATTTCAAAGTTATAAAGAAAGTTTGTTCTGTGAAAAGAGAAAGTGTGTTTCTGAAGACAGTCTAGAGATCAAAGAGATGAATATATGATTTTAATTGTAAATTTTGTTTGTTTGAAGACAGTGAAGATTTCAAAGATTTTATTTCTTCTTTCCCGTATCATGTGGTGCCTGCTACAAGTTTGTTTATCATTCCTCCTATGCGCTGATTGAAACAAGTTCTTGAGAAGAAAACCAATCTATTCAACTCGCGGTTCAAAGACAGATTCTTTGTTTTAAACTGAAGATGCACCGGGGAAAGTCACGTAACTCTCACATTATCTTTCTTGTGTGCTGATCCGATGTGATTGAGTTTCTACAGTTAAAAGTTGCTTGATAGTGTGTTCAGTCGAGGCTACTGTACATTGAATCTGGTTAAAAGTTGAAACTATAAAGACCAAGAGCTTTATTCAAGGGGGAGCTGGGAATGTCATGAAGACAAGCAACACCAAAGTTCTTCAAAGATTCAAGAGGGAAAGAAGATCAAGGCCTGAAGTTTTCAAGAAGATAAATGCTTTATTCAACTTTAGGGGGAGATTGTTAGGACTGAAAGTCCTGTGTGGTGAAAGTTGCATAAAACATTTATAAGGGTGCATATTGTAATTAATCGATAGTTATTATGTTATTGGGCCCAAGCCCATTAGGCCTGCGCGCCTAGGTATTTAATGTGTTTTTTAGTTCATTTGTGAGGTTAAAGAGTTTTACATCAGTCTCATAATTCCAGATTACTAGTCAATAGGTTTACCTTCTCTGATCAGAAATCCTTTCTGTAAACCTGTAACCCTTTGATTTCATATTAATCATATGACTAGTAGTTGTGGCTTAAATCTTATTCATCTTTGATATTATTTGCTGTTGATTGCACTGTACTGGGATCTACAAAAATTTGTGGAAGAAGGTCTGAGGAAAAAGAAGAAGGTACTATTTACGGAAAGTGAAGCAGCGGATAGCTCATAACAAGAAATGGACATGGCTTCTATGGCCAAAACTCTGGCTCTTATAACTAAAGAGTACAACAGAGGTTTGAAAAAGAAGTCCATGTTCAATAGGGGAATAGATGAAAGGGATGAGAGAGGAGATCGCAGAGGATTTGGTGGGTATGAGCAGAGGAAGTTTGGGAGAGAAGAGTTTGATGATCAAAGACAACAAGAGAAAAGAGGTGATTAGAGAAGGTTTGTGGAACATCAGAATACCATCGAGTACCTGCAGAGGGGTGCTCATAGGAGAGATAGCAGAGGATATGAGAATACTGTGAACAATGCCCCACAGAATGAAGGCTGCTTCAAGTGTGGAAAGCTTGGGCACTTTGCAGCAGAGTGCAGAACAAATGCCCCTAGAGGCAAGCCAGTCAAAGATGCTTCCTTTTTTAAAAAGAAGGCAGAGTACTACACACAGAGGTCGCTGATGGCCTCACAAGACAATCTCGTGACTGATGAATCCTTTGACGAAGGGGATACAAATGCATTGTTCTGTGGGATGGCAGAGCTCAATTCCTCTGAGGCAAACAGTGAGGTATCCACATCCAACTCTATCTCTCATGACTCTGAAGATAAACTTATTGAACTTCAAAAGGAATTTCTTGCTTTTAAAACCACATGCTCAGAGCTTGAAAAGAAGCTTGCCTTCTATGAGCGAGAAGATAGACTTCTTACTCAAGAAAAGGCTAAACTTTATGATGAAAAGAAATCTCTTATAGCTGAGCATATCTCTGAAAAGAAATCTTTAAAAGAAAAGGTTGCTTTACTTGGTAAAGCTTTAAAATTAAAAATAAAATAGCCAAGGGACAATGAGAGTGACTGATTAAATGCTGTCTCTTTAAAGAACTTTTTTCAAAAGGAGAGAGAAGTCCTTCACCAAGAATTGCTCGACAAAGATCTGTTGATTAGGAAGTATCAAAATATACAGAAGGTGCATGAAAAGGTAAATACCCAAGTTGGCAGAAGAGGTATAGGGTTCACTGACATTGATCCCTACACTGGAAATAAAAGAAATAAATCTTTAGCAAATATCTTCTGTCCTAGGAAATTTTTAAAACCATGTCTTCCAAATCTAACTTCTACATTCAAAAGGCGCAGAATCTCTGAAGGACCACATGAGAGGAATCCTCTGGTGATGAATAATGTTTGGTATGAAAACTATGACTTGTCATCATCACCCTCTGAAAAGAGGAAATCCATTCCAAGGAAATATCTATCTAAAAAACAGATAAGACTTTTCAAATTTGGTCATCCAGAGACTCAAACTCAAATGGCCTTGGTGTGCATGATGATTCCTGAAAAGGAGTTGTCCCTTGAGGCACCAGAGTTTCTGCTAGCCTCTGTAGAAGAAAAGTTATTCAAAATCTTTCTGGAAAATGATTTGAAAAAACTTATGAAAACCACTTTTTCAATCATCCTAATATGACCTCTGTCCTGCACGAAATCTTTGAGCAAGACTTGATGAAGAGCTTAAGTGTTCCTGAAGTGGTCCCTTGTACTCACAAAAACTTAAACATTTCAGAGGGCACTAATGATAGAAATAGTAGTACATGTCTAGAAAATCATGCCTCAACTCACATAGACTTTCTTGATTCAAATTCTGAATCAGAACCTGAGTCATTCTCTATCGAGACTGAGACCAGCTCTATGGAACCAGAGATAGCTCCCTGCACATTAGAGGATTGTAAACTATCTTGTGGTATTCTTAACAGAATGGTTGCTCCTAAAAGGAGATCTGCAGGGATACCTATTTGCCCTAATTTTCTTGATATGTGTCTACAAGCCAAGAGTGCTCTTGAACTTGAAAAGTTGAACAAACAAAAGGCTTTATCATCTCAAAAGCCTAATGCTCTAAAACCTGCAAAACCTTTTCAATAGAAATTCACTTGGCAACAGAAGGGAAAATGGCTTAAAAATGACAAATCTTTTGCTTCTGTGGCAGTGATTTCAAAGGAGGAAAATAACAGAAGAAGGGTACAAACCAAAAGCAATCCAGGAAGGACTTTTGAGAAAAACCAATCTAGTCTAGATAGGAATTTCTGTAAAAAGAAACCCAACGATAGGAAGGATTGTGATGAAAAATTCTCTGTACCCACTTTTGATATCTTTAATGAAAAGTTCAAAAAGTTTGCTTCAGAAGTATCTTATTGTAAATGCTTTGATCTCATGCATGCTTTACATCAACATTTCTCTAGCCTACACTGCTTTATCTCTCACCCCAAGCCCAAGAATGCCAAATTCAAGGGTGAGAATAAGCAAAATGGTTCTTCTATGAAAGAAGGTAATGCCAAACCAAAGAGTGTTAAGGCAATTCTTAAGGCCCCTAACAAAAATGGATCCATTTGGAAATGGTTACCTAAATCTCCTTAATCTGATCGTAGAAGAAGCAGCATGTGCCAATCTGGTACCTAGACTCCGAGTGCTCAAGGCATATGACTGTCGACAGAGGGTTACACACCTCATACCAAGAAAAATCTGGAGGTGGCTCTGTGACCTTTGGAGACAACAAGAAAGGGAAAATTAAAGACTATGAAGTCATAGCCAAGAAGGACATCGATGTATACAGAGTGGCTTATGTGGATGGCCTTAAGCACATTCTACTCAGTGTTAGTCAACTTTGTGACAATGGATTCGATGTAACGTTCAAACAAAAGTATTGTTCCATATTAAGCTCTTGGACTGGAACAGAGCTTCTGCGAGCCAACAGAAGGGGTGATCTTTACCTCGTGAACTTCAAGGCCACCGACAGAGAAGAAAAGTTCAACTTGGTATCAAGTAAGAATGAGGAGGCTTGGCTTTGGCACAACAGGTTTTGTCGTCTTAACTTTCATACACTTGACAAACTTGTGAAATTAAATTTGGTAAGTGGTCTTCCAAGTATTAAGTTTGACAGAGATCATCTATGCTCTGCTTGTGAGATGGGCAAACTCAAAAGAGTCGCCCATAAGAGCAAGTCAGATGTATCTTGCATTAGGCCTCTGCATATGCTGCATGTAGACCTCTGTGGTCCTATCTCTGTGCAGAGCCTAGGTGGCAAGAAGTACATACTTATAGTAGTAGATGAATTCTCTCGATACAATTGGGTAGAATTTGTCCGAAAGAAGTCTGATGTTCCTTTAATACTAATCAATCTTTTAAAGAGGATTCAGGTTCTGTATGACTGCAAGGTACAAAAGATTCGAAATGACAATGGTACAGAGTTCAAGAACTCAATCATTGAAGCCTATCTCACAGAAGAAGGTGTTTCATAGAATTTCTCCGCATCAAGGACTCCACAACAGAATGGTGTCGTTGAACGAAAGAACAAGACACTAGTGGAGGCCGCCAGAACTATGCTCACTGCTTCTGGATTGCCGACTTCGTTTTGGGCAGAAGCAATATCTAAGGCGTGCTTCACTCAAAATAGATCACTTATAGTGAAGAGGCACTCAAAGACCCCCTACCATCTTCTGAACCAGAGAAAGGCCAACATAAAGTACTTTCATGTGTTTGGTTGCATATGTTTTGTTCTCAATGACAGAGAGAACATAGGGATGTTTGATTGCAAAGCTGATGAAGCCAAGTTCATTGGTTATTCAGCTTCCTCCAAGGCATATAGAGTCTACATGCTCAATTCAAAACATATACTTGAAAGTATTAATGTTTCTTTTGATGACTCATTTCAAGTGACTTATGAGAAAATCAGCTCAGGACTCAAGCTCAAAACGTAAGACTCTGGTGAATCATCAAGTAGAGCAAATGAACTTCATCATTTGTTTGATGAAAGGTTTAACGATGATGAACCCTCTGAAGATGATCACAGAGCCTCTGAAGCCGAGGCCTCTGAGGACCAAACAGGTACATCCCTAATTGGTCATAGTAATACTTAACCCTCTTCTACTACTCTTGTAGAATCAAACGTCGAGGGGGAGCATACATAGATCAACCAAGGCTCCATGCCCAACAAAGAAACAGATCATCTTCCCACAATTTCTAAGGATTCAACACCAGAGCAATCACAAAACTCTGACCGAGATACCACAGAGCTCTCTTCTTCAACTCAAGGAGCTCAATCAAGTCCTGTGGTAAGCACAAATGATCAACCTTCTGCAACAGAAGATGATCATGAACAAGAAACCTCTCTAGATGTTCAGCTAGAAAGTTCCAATGACCACCTTCCCAAAATGACCAAGTGGACAAAAAGTCACCCACAGAGCCAGAGCATTGGTGACCCTTCTTACAAAGTCAAAACTCACTCTGCTACTGCAAACTTTTGTTTCTTTACAAATTTTGTCAGTATCATCGAGCCCAAGAAGGTCTCTGAAGCCCTAGAAGACCCAAACTGAATAGAAGCTATGCAATAGGAGCTTCTGTAGTTTGAACGAAATGAAGTATGGACCCTAGTGCCTCTGCCGAAAGGCAAAACTGCAATAGGGACCAAATGGGTCTTTAGGAACAAGAAGGATGAAGATAGGGTGGTGATCAGGAACAAAGCAAGACTGGTGGCAAAGGGATACTGCCAAGAAGAAGGGATCGAATAAGAAGAGAATTTTGCCCCTGTGGCAAGGCTCGAAGCTATAAGGACCTTCCTTGCCTTCGCAGCCCACAGAGGTTTCAACGTGTACAAAATGCATGTCAAGTCGGCCTTTCTAAATGGGCAAATGCAAGAAGAAGTATATGTCTAACAACCACCAGCGTTTGAAAGCTCTAAGTACCCTAACCATGTCTACTTCTTAGACAAGGCTCTGTATGGACTAAAGCAATCCCCAGAGCCTGGTATGACAGACTTTCTAACTCCTTGCTAGCAAATGGTTTCGAAAGAGGTACAACTGATACAACTCTATTTTTAAGAAGAGAAAAGGTGAGATTCTGCTTGTACAGATCTATGTAGATGACATTATTTTTGGGTCTACAAATGAATCTTACTGTAAAAAGTTTGAAACTTTGATGAAGAGTGAGTTTGAGATGAGTATGATGGGATAATTAACATTCTTCTTAGGATTACAAGTCAAGAAAACTCCAGAGGGCATTTTCTTAAATCAATCAAAATATTTCTCTGACATACTTGAAAAATACAAACTCTCTGACTCTTCAGCAATGAGGACTCCAATGGCCACTGGATCTAAGCTCTCTACTGATCCAGAGGGTAAATTTGTGGAGTGTAAACTTTACAGAGGTATGATTGGGTCTCTTTTATACTTAACTGCTAGTAGACCTGATATAATGTTTGCTACATGTCTCTGTGCAAGATTCCAAGCAAACCCCAAGGAATCCCATCTTTTAGCTGTGAAGAGGATATTTAGATACCTAAAGGGCACCAAAAATCTTAGCCTTTGGTATCCAAAGAACTCTGGATTTGATCTTGTGGCTTATACAGGTTCAGACTATGGAGGATGCAAGCTTGATCGAAAGAGTACCTATAGGAGTTGTCAATTCCTAGGATGAAAATTGGTTAGTTGGACTTCTAAAAAAATAGAATTTTTTTTGGGGGAAAGGGGACGAAACCCCCAGAAAAACTTTATTGATGAAAAAACAAAACATTACAAATTACGAGTGGCATACCCCAATATTATACAATGAGAGCTCAAAATATGTTTTGGGAAAAACCAAAACTCAAATCTAACCCAATCAACAAGATTGGGAATACAAGCCCAAAAATCAAACAACCTCCTACTAAAAGTAACAACACCATTACAACTCAAATTAGAAGAGCCCATCAAAAGCCAAACCAAAAAATCAGCCCAATGAAGAAACATCACCTTACAACAAAGATGTATGCTCCAAAAAGTCCAGGCCCACAGAATTAAATTGTAAGGCCAAGTAATCTCCACATTTCTAGTCCAAAAATGAATCAGAATAGAAATAGTCCACCACACGGCCTGAAGGATCATTAACCAACTCTTCAAAAATAAAGACCCATATTTAAATCCCAAAAGCCCAGAGAGATAGGCCCGATCACCAATAAACTAGACACCATCATTCCATAATATATAAGCAAACCCTCTGGCCTAACTCCAAATTAGAGAAAGCCCAACAATAAAACTATAAGCATTTCTTTTAAATCTGGGCCATTTAATAAGCCCACATTCTTTAATAGCCCCAATTTTCCACCTTATATCCACGATCACCATGCTCAGATCTAATCCATCCTTATCCAAACAATCCCATATGCAGTATCCAACTTTATGCATATCAATCTTCCATTGTTTCCAAAAATGGAAATAAACAGAGCATACAAATGTTTTACTCAAAATCCAGCAACAAGATCGAATACCCAATGGATTTCGAAATAAGCCAACCATCATCATCATCTGGAAGGATTCACACCAAGGATCAGACTGCTCAGGTGTATATATTCCAACTTTCCAAAACTTTTTAATAGAGATCCTTCTTCTACACCTTCTACCACAGTCCAGAACCATCAAATTCCTAAAATTCAAACCCTCCACCAAGCAATGATATTCAGACGTTATTATGGGTCCAAAACCATGATCAATCCAGTATAAAGATGCCAATTGGACAGTAACTCATACAACAGTCCGTTTAGGCATATGCATAACAGGTAGAAACAAATTGAAGTGAGGTTGGCATTTAGCCAACATAAGACTAAGAAATAGAAAAAGAAACAACTGTTGGGAGACCAATTTGGATCCCATTTTATAACACATAGAAAATGTTAGCATGAAGAAAGCAACTGGAATAGGATGTTCAAACTATATTAAATCATAAATCCACTTCAAATGCTCAATTTGGCCACAGGGCATTGAGCACTCCCATTTAATAATCCAAATCATGAACATCTTAAACAGAATCTGGTTCCAATCCCAACTCAACCTGATTCCACCAAGATTGATTTTATTCTTCCATAGGTTCAAAACACTCCTTACTCTTATCCTCCTAACTCCATCATTCACACCAGCAGCATAAAACCGATCTGTTTCACCATTTTGCAAATATCCCCACACAAAATTTTTAAAGATGATCAAAAGTTGCAGTAGGCTATTTAGTAAGAGAAATCCAACGTTATCCCTCCATATTACAGTCTCAGCCAGGAAAAAATGAAAATACAACCCCTTCTTAGGCCTTCTTGACATTTCAAATAAACATAGATCATCATCAATCCAATTTATATTAGCAAATTGGCCACAAGCCTTTGCAATGGCCAACGAAATATTGTTTACCCAATATAATAGACCAATGGAAAGAATAAGAGACAAAGATTGGGAAACCAATTTAGTTCCCAAAATGCAGAATAGACCAAAAAAAGGGAAAAGAAGCAAGGATTGAATGAAGAAAGAAATATTCAACAAATAAGAACATATAGTAATGGCGAAAGGCCAAATTACATACAGATGAGAATTAGGCCATAACTGCAACCAAACAAAAACCAAAACTGCCTTCTTACTCCAATCCTCACAGAAAACAAAATGGTAAAACCCATAAACAGAATGCATAATATGTTGTCAAACACACCCCCAAGCCCTAAGAAAGAATCCAAAAACCATATGGAACCAAAACAATTGTTCCAAAATGGATTTGGAGATATCAAATAGAACTATATACCCCCCCCC
The DNA here is from genome assembly GCA_954870635.1 of Arctium minus. NCBI lineage: Eukaryota > Viridiplantae > Streptophyta > Magnoliopsida > Asterales > Asteraceae > Arctium > Arctium minus. Next base: position 8,825,685 of record OX941093.1, on the reverse strand, counting down.
CTTCCAACACTCAGAAAATGAATGAATATGAAGAAATCCCCTGTACACCAAAAGAAGTAAACACCAGTAAATCCTCCTTTCCACCCAACACTCAGAAAATGAATGAATATGAAGAAATCCCCTGTACACCAAAAGAAGTAAACACCAGTAAATCCTCCTTACCACCCAAAGGACCTTCTTATCACTCCAAATCAAATTCAAGAACCTAAGAACCTCTACCATGCACTCCCTTATGTCTCCAACCGAAAACCCATTCCCAAAACCCCAATTGTTTCTCGTGAGACCAAAAAATATGATGGGAAACAAATGTTGATAAAATAATGATAATATCAACACTAAGACTACAAATAGGAGCAACAAAGTAAGCCAAGAAAAAAGCTGACAGGTAACAACACAAGAGCATAGATTCCAAACCTTCCAAACCACCTTCCAAAACAGGCATTGATTCTGTGGAAGAGATGAAATCTCTACTCTATGCTAAGTTACTATCTCAGGCACCAACTGATGAAACTGAAGTTGATTTGATTGGGTTATTGAGATCACAGCACCAACAGGTACCTTCAGATTATGTCAATACTACAGAATTCCAGTCTTTCAAGTCTGAAGTGGTACAAAATCTTGAAGATCTCACCAGAGCAATTCAGTATTCTTGTAAATCTCAGGCAGTTCTTCGAAGAAGACATGATCGTGATTCTGATCAAGATCATGAGGGGGAGATAAACAAGAGACAAAGAACTGCCACTGACAGTGAAGCTGCTCAGGTTGAAACTCAAGAAGGTGATGATGTTGTTATGACTGATGTAAGAGATGATGAACCAGTTGATGAAGGTGAAAGGACATAAATAGTTTTGTATGTGAATGAGGAGGTAGAACCGAGGTTTGCAAAGCCTAAGGTTGCTATAAGGGACGAGATACTGATGCTTATCGGGTTATTGGACATTGCTATTATCAATCTTTCATTAGATGAAGAAGAGACAACGAATGAAAAGTATGATAACTTTTGGAGGTTAAAAGAGGAGGAGAGAGAAGGTTTGATGGATTCTGATGAAGAGGGTAATGAGAACATCCTTGACATCTTGACGGGCACTCCTGATGACATACAACTGAGTCCTGTGCACCATGATATTCTAGAAACCATCTGAACCCCACCTGAAATACCTTCCTTCAAAGAAATAAACCTTGCTGAATCTTCCAACCAACCAGAAAACATACCTAGCCCAGAAAACCCACCTAGCCAAAATATCCCACCTAGCCCTGTAAACCTTCCAAGCCCAAACAGATTTCCAAGCCCAAACAGAATCCCAAGCCCAATACCTGAAAACCAATCTGAAGTCAATCCTGAAAACCAACCTGAAACTTATCCTTTACCTAATCCTGATGCTTTCTTTCCTTCTAACACTGTTGAAACCCAAGCCGGACCTTCAGACATACCTCAAACATCTCTTATACCTACTGATGCTGAAATCAAACATATGATGAATGCTTTGAGAGTACCGTTTCTGGAAGAGGACAGGAAGAAAATGTTTGTGCACAGGGTCAGGGAGTTAGATATTCACAAGGTCTTGGGTGTTTCTCATTTACCATGGGATGTTCAGGAGGAATATGCAAGGTTGATCACCTGGGAAAGAAAAGCAGAGAGATGTGTAAAGAACAAATCTGGGATTGTCACTGTCAAAGAAGTCAGAATACAGAAGTTCCATAAAAAGATCTGGTACCCAGTGTTCTATGTTCAAAGAAGGGATGTGTCATTCTGTGAATTTTCTGAAGCTGATTTCTCGCATATGGATGTAGACGATATTGAATACCTTTACCATATGTTCAGAAACATGACAGTACGTACGGAGAACATTATCTTTGCCTTGGAAGCAGTCAAAAGATTTATGAGAAGGCATGTAAATTACACTTATTGTTATGATTTTCAACTTGCTATGGAGACAAATCAAAAGAGGTTGAACATGACTAAGCCTAACCTGGATTATGAAGAGTTGGAGAATATTGATCTATTCACAGTCATTGATCATCCTGAGCTCGGAGTTGTTTACAAGAATGCTGAGAACAAGAAGAGGTTTATGAGGATATCTGAGTTATCAAAGTTTTCAGATGGTACAATCAAGGTGGTCAGACTCCAGCTCAACAGAAAGTTCAAAGAGAATGAAGAGAAAGTTAACAAATGAGAGAAAGGTCTTGGAAAGTTTGATAGACTTGTTTTGATCCGAGTATTGGATGCTTTGGACGATAAATTTCATTTCAGAAGGGGAATTAGAATCTTTGAATCATTGCTCGGGATCAGACAAGGAAGTCATTCTCGTTGGGGTTGGCCAATCATTAATGCTTAATCTAAAAGGGGAGAATGTTAATGTAAAGTTTAGATCAAGTGTTTGACTTTTGTTTTAGTTTGACTTTGACTTTGTCTAAGTCTTTGAGTGTTTCTATGGTTTGAGAGTTTCTGTATTGTGAGAGTTCTTGTCTAGTATAAATAGTCTCTAGTCCTGAGAGAAGCTTGTAACTTTGAATTGTACGCACATCATTGAAAGTAATATACATATGACTATTTGTCTCTCTACACTCTCTCTCTAGATTTTGTGATCTGATTGTGTTTGAATTGCATTGTATTGATTAGAAATGGCTTGATTTGGACTTTACACTTTCTTAGAAAAATCAGATAGTTTTTTAGTGTAAATTTTCTCCAGATCAGCTTTGTCTTTATCTGCATGGAGACTTTTCATTAGATCAGCATTTTTAGCTTCCAAAGCAAATATTTTATCTTCAAAAGCTTTAAACTTGCTATGTAGATCAACTGATTCAACTTTAAGTTCTGATGATTTCTTTTCAGTTGTCTTCAATTTGCTTTGAAGATTTGTTATCTCTCTCTCTTTCAATCTAATCTCTTTCTCTCTTGTCTTGATAATACCTGCAAAATCAGATTTAGAATCATTAATACATTTTGCACATTTAGAAGTTTTCTCAAAAATTACAAATTTAGCTTTCAACTCCTGAATCCGATGTAGAAGATCTGAATTCTGAATCTTCAATTTATCCCGTTCAGATTCAATAGCAGGTATCTTAGGCATGTACATTATTGCACAATCTCTCCTTGACATTACAATAGACATCTTGATATCTGAAAACATATGCTTGAAAATGATCGTTAACAAAAATCAGAAAATTTTGATTACTATCAGAAATATGTCCCCCTTCGCAGACTTAGCACAGGGGTCAAGGGGCAACGCCCTTGCGGGGTCGAGGGGCAGCGCCCTTAGAGAAATTTTTTTGACAATTAAATCTCATAAGGCAACTTGTCACAAAAAATGGGTATGAACAGTAACTTGTCGCAAAACAAAGAAGTTCACTTTGCGCAAATAGAGGTCTGCGCATTTTAGGTTCGCGCAGAAAGAAGCTTGCGCGTTCTTGGTTTGCGCAGAAAGTAGCCTGCGCATTCTAGGTTCGTGCAGAAAGAATCTTGCGCATTTTTGATTCACGCAAAACAAGGTGTGCGCGTTCTGAAGAAGTTACTTCTCGTAATCACTCTGCGTGTTCCTATACTTAGAAATTTTTTGACAAAATAACAACTCGCAAAACACTTCACGCAAAACAAGAAACTCGCAGATCAAAGAAACAAACACCAAAAACTCGTAGACAGTCTTGTGCGCGTTTCTACTTCTCGCAGATTGAGCCTTGTGCGTTTTGGTCAAGAACTCGCAGAAAACACAAAATCATAGAAACACTTCATTCTACATGTTCCTCACTACTTGCGTGTTCTTCGACGTGTGTGTTCTTTAGGATGAGTCTTGCGTGTTCTTGAGATCTTGCGAGTTCTTCATCATTTCGAATAAAAATTCACTTTTTCAGCCTCAAACCAATTCAAATCTTTGAATTTGACTCTGAAACTCTGCAGATTGATCCTCGATATGATTCTGAACACTTTTCTAATGCATTATTTCACCTAAAAACCACTCAAGATAAAAAATCGATCTATCCACAGTCTTTTCAAAAACACGAACAAAAATCAATAAAAATCCAAAATTCACACAAAATTGTTGTGAATTAGGCTTTACAACTTAAACAAGATTTGTTCTAAACACAAAAACTTCTATCAACCAACAATTTTTACATCAAAAACTTCATAAAATCATAAAATTCAAATCTGGACAGTTAGTTCTGCGTGTTCTTGAAAAATTTCTTCAAATCTCCATTTCTGATCAATCTCTCTGATTCTTGTCTGTTCTGATACCAATTGTTAGTTTCAGTTTTCAAGCAAATCAAACAAGATTAATCAAGATATGACAATTTATCTTTGAATCTAGAGAGAGAGTGTAGAGAGAGAAAGTGTGACAACTGCCTGATAACCAGCATGTTAAGGTTAGCAATCTCTGACCTATTAGAATTTAATTATGAAGTTAAATTCCTTAATGTCTAGTTAGAATGATTAAATTAGAAGTTTACCCGAAAAATTTCGGAAGTCGCGTAAAAATACCCGGTTCGGACTGATAACTGACCGTTACATCTCAAAAATGCCAGAAATTATGTTGTGAGTCTAAAATACCTAAAATAATAGGATTTTATTATTTTCAAAGTAAAATATATTTATCCATTTATAATATTTATTTTTAGATGTAAACTGAGAATTTAGGGTTACAGTTCTCAAACTTATCTGATTTTTAAACAAGTATACATCATAATTATAATTTTAAATAAAAAAAAAATTTGAGGTGAGTCATTAAGGCCACATGGCCGAAAATTTGACACCCTCTCTCTCTTTTCTTCATTTTAAAATTTAAATTTGAGAAATTAGAGGTTATTAACTCATTTATCAAAATTTCAAGAAAACCTCTCAACTTCTCTCTTCTTCTTCCTCTCAATCGGCCACCATACACCACAACCATCATCATCAAATTTCCAGAAAATATCAAGGAAGAAAACAAGATTTAAACACCCTTTTACTTCAAGAATTCAAGTTCTCATCTCCAATTAAGAAGGTAATCACTTTATATCTTCATTTTTCAAGTTTTTATTCAATGTGTGAGGGTTTCATATCATCTCATGTAGAAGTTATAAAATCCTTGTTCTAGAAGAGAAATGGGATGCATTTGGTAAATATTACATTTGCCAAGTAAACCATTGAATGATCTTCCCATAAAACTTGGAATTTAAGTGAGATTTTTGAGATTTTATCAAAATAATAGTGTTATGAAGTGTGGTACTATGGTCCACGAAATTTTGATGATATTGGATTGAAATTTATATATTTAAAACAATTTTGTGTATAAAAAAACTCTTAGGATGAGATTATTCAAATCTCATATGATTAAGAGCATCTAAAATGGTGTAATATCACTTATTTAGTGATTATGTTGTCATGCATGGGATTGGATGAGCACTTGTAGTTGCTATGAATCCATGATGCATATTTGTGTTATTAGAATCTTTGTATATTGACTTAGGATGTGAGGCCATGAGTTATTAATGAAAACCATGCCAAATGATCATCATTTTATGTTAATACAAACTTCATCATGTCAACAGCTTGCTGTCATGAATTGTGCATTCACTTTCAAGCTTTATAAGTCAGTTTATACTCCTTATAAATTTGGGCTTTTTGTTACAAAACTTCAATTTAAGGTATTAGTGATTTATAGCATCAAGAATCACTCAAAATTATGGAGGTTTGGTCACTCATTTGCATTTTAGAAGAAAGTGGTGTAATCTGTCCAGAATTGGCAGATTCATACACCCAACTTTCAAAGGCCATAACTCCCTCAATTCTTGTCCAAATTGAGTGAATCTTTTTCCACATGTTATATTTTTGAGTTAGTTTTGCAACCATATATGGCTCATTGCACAATTCTGAGCTTTGGTATCCCAAATGTAAGATGCAAGTGAAGTGTGTCACTGACCTGAAAATCAGTGACAATCTGTTTTGTGGAATTTATTTGGGGCACCAAAACACCTCTTTAAATCATAAAATTTTTCAGATTAGTACATAACTCAGTATATTAATTTCTGTAAAAATTTGGTTATTTTTGGTATTTGGGAAATGTCATTTTGAAACTCATTTTGAGATCACAAATTTTGGACAGCAAGTGCTGAATCCAGAAAGTTGATCTTAAAGCTTTAAAAGCTTATGTTTTGGTGATTAGTTTGGTATTGTAATTCTAAAATCTTATTTTAGACAATAAGTTAAACATAATGGCATATATATATATATATATATATATATATATATATATATATATATATTGAGATGTAAGAATGGTCGAGATAGGATTGAGGATGGGTATTGACATTCGGTATCTTTTGGTGCAAATTACTCTATAGGGATTAAAGATCCGGGCTAGAGAATTGTGTTGTTTTATTTTTGCATCATCATACAAGGTGAGTATTCACAACCCCTCTTTTACTGTTTTATATGTTTTGGGGTGAAAAGCATGTTATTTATTTCAATAATTCACGAAGTTTGTTTATGATTATCATGGATGATTTTGGTCGCTTTGGTGATAAAACGTTTGTTTTGGATATTATATGACATATATGCGGAAATTAGTATGTTGGATTGTTTCTTTAAGTACCCGACTCTACTAGTTAACTCCTGCGGGAGCCTATAGTCTTAGTGGATAGCGCTATTTGGTGTGACAAGCCCACCTTATACTGACGAGTAAGGGTGCACTAATTCTAGAGAAATAGGGGCTATCTATGTGATTCATGACCACAGCAGTAGTTCTTTTTGGGGCATATTTGTTTGGTCAGTGGACGGTCTAGTAGAGGTTCAACATACAAAAAGTTATTGAGGCATATTTTCTGTCATATAATTTAAAGTTAATAATCGTGAATTATGGTTCAAAGGGTTGATTTGATAATATGTTTTCAATTGATCAATTCTGCATATAAAATTTGTTTTTGTGCATCTTTAAAACTTGTGAACTCACCAACTCTTTGTAGTTGACCTTGTTTTATACATGCTTTTCAGGGAACAAGAAGGTATTCGGAAATGATTGAGATTTAGATTTCACATTTTAACGTTTAATAGTATCTTGTAATTAAGATTTGGGTTATGTAAAGTAAGTTTATTTTGGAACATGATGTAAACTTTGGTTGAAATGTATGGAGGTATTTTATCATTTCCTAATGCTATGTTTATCGAACTGTCATATTCCATATTTCCGCTTTAGCGGGGTGTGACAGACTTGGTATCAGAGCCATAGGTTATAGAGAATACCGGTTTTTACTATAAAAACCATACACTATAACCACTATTTTCAAAATTATTTTCACAAACAAATCTTGAGTTTGAGCATACTACTAGTATAACTAAGACGAGTGTCAGCTTAGCATATTACACTTAGGCAAAGCTTGATCACCTATGTCTAATTTGGTATGCATAAGAAGGGACTTGAAATGGTTATATTAACAGTTGCTAAAAATAGAAACTTTTTGTTCCAAAAATGAAGAAGCATGATTAGTAAGAGAGTTCACATAAGTATTTTGAGATTTCAATATTTATTTTAGCATGCTAATGGTTAAAAATTTGTCATTTATTTGCAGTTATCATGTCGCATTCTTCTTCACCTTCTGAGTCGCCTTCTGAGGAGTCCGGACATATTTCTAGACAATCTAGGAGAGCCAGCATGAGTGATAACTACGATCCATCTGAGCATAGTTACTCGGGATCTGAATTGTCACCGGCAAGGTCGTCATCCCCTGTGTCCGCACCTCCACAGTCGGCGTCTCGAGCTAGGGTTCGGACGACCGCTCGGATTAGTATTCCAGCACCAGTTAGGGAGACCTTTATCATTCCATTTAGGGATGAGGCGGGACCCTCCCGACTGAGGGTTAGGCATGACGCACCTTCTCCATCACAGGTAGCAAGGCCGGCAGGACAGCCGACCGGTATGTTAGCACTTGAGAGTTTTTGGGTTTCGGGTTTATCCCGAGAGTTGGAGATATCTAAAACCAGATTAGACCACTATGGTCAATCTCTTGATAAAGTAATTGGGATGTTGCACACCCAAGACCAGACCATGAATGGAGTATTGATCATGCTTGCGGAGTCTAGAAGAGTGATTCAAAGGCTATACGCGGGTTTAGCCTTAGTTTTGGGAGCACTGACAGTTATTATGGGTTGGTTTGTTTTATTCTATGTGCATTAGACATTTTTGTTTTCTTTGATAATATTCCGTAACCTTTAAAACTTATTTCTTTTGGGGATATGTATTTTGTGGATTTGAAGATATCATCTGATTATGATGAACAATTATCAATTATAAAAATTGATAGTTTTGGTGGAATTTAATTATGATCGTTAGTATTATGCATGATTTATAAAATAAATGTTGTTGTTGTGCGTTATATGAATAAATTTCCGGATTAGACGATTAATTAAACTCCAACCTGGAAATTTTGTAATAGAATTATGCCTCCTAGAAGAGAAGATCCCGATCTAGCACGTCTTGTGTCCGAACAACTTATAGCGGCACTTCCAAACATCGTTAGCCAAGTCGCGGCAGGTTTAAATGTTAATCGCGAGAATAATTTAAGACCGACCGGAGAAAAGGAGTGCACATATAAAACATTCAGGACATGTAATCCAAAAGAATTTCATGGAACCGAAGGGGCGGTTGGATTATTATCATGGATTGAGAGTATGGAGTCGGTGCTCCACATTAGCAAATGTTCAGAGGCAAACAAAGTGGAGTTTGCAGCTTGCCTACTGCAAGGGCGAGCGTTAACTTGTTGGAATACCCTAGTCCAAACTCGTGGACGAGAGGCAGTGAATAGACTTACATGGAGCGAATTTAAAGAAATGCTCAAGGAAGAGTATTGCCCAAGGAACGAAATGCAGAAGCTTCAAGCAGAATTGTGGAGCCACGAGATGAAAGGGAATGATGTGGATACCTATACGGCTCGATTTCAAGAATTATCAAAGTTAGTTCCTCAATTGGTAACGCCAGAAGAGAACAAAATCGATAGGTATATTTGGGGATTAGCTCCTGAAATAAGGGGAGATGTGACTTCGGGAAGACCGAACACTATGCAGGAAGCAGTAAGCTTAGCCGCTAAGTTGACTGATAACGCAACTCATTCAGGACTGTTTTCAAACGAAAAAACCAAAGGTAAAAGGAAGATGGAGAAACCCCGGAGAAGACAGTTTGATGGGAGGAAAGGTAAAGAACAGAGAATAGCAGGAAATTTTGGAATCCAGGCCCAGACTGCGGGTAAGGAAAAAGGGATGGTTCCAAAATGTGATAAGTGTAATTATTACCATCAAGGGAGTTGTATAATATGTCATAGGTGCAGCAAAGTGGGTCATTTTGCGAAGGATTGCAAGAGCACTCAAAAGCGGGTATGTTTTGAATGTGGGAGTATGGATCATTTAAGGAATGCTTGTCCCAAATATAACAGAAGGATGCCTGTAAATCAAGGCCAACCAGCTAATCGGGGGAACCCAGGAAGGCCAGCAAGAGGACGAGTGTTCGAAATTGGAGCAGAAGAGGCAAGACAAAATCCGGACGTGATTACAGGTACGTTTCTCTTAAATAATCACTTTGCGTCCGTATTATTTGATTCCGGAGCAGATAAGAGTTTTATATCATTAGAATTTAGATCTAAAATTGGTCTAAAGTCTCAAAAGTTAATGGAAGATTATGTTATTGAATTTGCTAACGGTCAAGAAATTAGGGCTAGAGAAGTAGTTCCTAATTGTACATTAGTTTTGGTGGAAAAGGAGTTTAGCATAGATCTGATTCCAATTAAATTAGGAAGTTTCGATATAGTGGTGGGTATGAATTGGTTATCCGAAAACCGAGCAGAAATTTGTTGTTCCGAGAAGATACTTCGAATACCACCACCAGAAGGAGGAATACTTTTAGTTCATGGAGAGAAGTCAAGAACAAGTTTAAAAATAGTATCGTGTATGAAGATGCGTAAGTATTTAAGGAAGGAGTATGTTGCATTCCTGGCACATGTAGTAGATAAGAAGATAAAAGAAAAACGCATCCAGGACATTCCAATAGTCCGAGATTTTCCGGAAGTATTTCCCGATGAATTACCCGGATTACCCCCACCAAGACAAGTTGAGTTCCACATTGATTTAATTCCTGGAGCTGCACCGGTAGCAAAATCTCCATATCGTCTAGCACCATCGGAGATGAAAGAATTGTCTGAACAACTCCAAGAGCTTCTCGAAAAGGGATTTATCAGACCAAGTTCTTTGCCTTGGGGAGCCCCAGTTCTTTTTGTCAAAAAGAAGGATGGAACCTTCCGAATGTGCATTGATTATAGAGAGCTTAATAAGCTAACTCTCAACAATCGATATCCTCTTCCCCGAATTGATGATTTGTTCAATCAATTACAAGAAGCTGCTTATTTCTCAAAGATCGATCTTCGATCAGGTTACCATCAGATGAGAGTTCGCGAAGAAGATATTCCCAAAACAGCGTTTAGAACTCGGTATGGACATTACGAATTTATGGTTATGCCCTTTGGATGAACGAACGCACCAGCAGTTTTTATGGATCTAATGAACAGAGTATGCAGACCATACTTGGATAAATTTGTAATCGTGTTCATTGACGACATTCTCATCTACTCCCGAAGCAAAGAGGATCACGAGCAGCATCTGAAGCTGATGCTCGAATTACTCAAGGATCAGAAACTATATGCCAAGCTTTCCAAATGCGAATTTTGGATACGTGAAGTTCATTTTCTTGGGCTTGTAGTCAATCAAAAAGGAATTCAAGTTGATCCAGCAAAGGTGGAAGCCATCAAGAAGTGGGAGATTCCGAAGACCCCCACGGAGATTCGTCAATTTCTTGGTTTAGCAGGATATTATCGGCGATTTATTTCTAACTTCTCCAAGATTGCGCAGCCTTTAACAACATTAACTCGAAAGGATGAAAAGTTTATCTGGGGAGATAAACAGGAAGAAGCTTTTCAGAAGCTAAAGCAAAGACTTTGCAATGCTCCAATCTTAGCGTTGCCTAAGGGTACTGACAATTTCGTGGTTTATTGCGATGCATCACGCCAAGGATTGGGGTGTGTTCTAATGCAAAAGGATAAGGTTATTGCGTATGCGTCTAGACAGTTAAAAGTGCATGAGAGAAATTATACCACCCATGATTTGGAGCTGGGAGCTGTAATTTTTGCACTAAAGATTTGGAGACATTATCTTTATGGGACAAAATGTACCATTTTTACTGATCATAAGAGTCTTCAACACATCCTTGATCAGAAGATGCTTAATATGAGACAGCGAAGATGGGTGGAATTGCTCAGTGACTATGACTGTGAAATAAAATATCATCCAGGAAAAGCTAATGTTGTAGCAGATGCGTTAAGTAGAAAGGAGAGAGTAAAGCCCTTAAGAACGCGAGCTATGGGAGTAATCGTTCAGACAAATCTTAAGGCGCAAATTCTTGAAGCACAGGAGGAAGCATTAAAGTCAGATAATTTAAGCAATGAATCTCTTCATCACATGGAGAAGGATTTTGAAACAAGAGCGGATGGAGTACGTTATCTTAAGGATAAAGTTTGGATACCAAAGGCTAACAACCTGCGGTCCAGAATTTTGGAAGAAGCACATAAATCAAGATATTCGATTCATCCAGGAGCAGACAAGATGTATCAGGATCTGAGAAACTATTATTGGTGGCCAGGAATAAAACGAGATGTTGCTATTTATGTAAGTAAGTGTTTGACCTGCGCAAAGGTGAAAGCAGAGCACCAAAAGCCTTCGGGTCTTCTTCAACAACCCGAAATACCTCAATGGAAATGGGATCAGATTTCAATGGACTTTGTAACCAAATTACCCAGAAATAAGAAAGGTCATGACGCTATTTGGGTAATAGTGGATCGACTTACAAAGTCTGCGCACTTTCTACCAATACGAGAAGATTTCAAAATGGAAAAGTTAGCGCAACTGTATATTGATGAAATCGTTTCTCGCCACGGAGTACCCATTTCTATCATTTCCGATAGAGATAGTCGCTTTACCTCCAGATTTTGGCAGATATTTCAAAAGGTTTTGGGCACTAGATTGGATCTAAGTACAGCTTATCATCCTCAAACGGATGGTCAAACGGAAAGGACCATTCAGACTTTGGAGGACATGTTGCGTGCATGCGCAATAGATTTTGGCGGAAATTGGGATCAATATTTACCATTGGTTGAATTATCTTACAACAACAGTTATCACGCCAGTATCCAATGTGCACCATATGAAGCTCTTTATGGACGGAAGTGCAGATCACCACTGGGATGGATAGAATCCGGAGAAAGTAAATTGATTGGACCAGACATTGTTCAGGAAACCACCGATAAAATATCAATTATTCGGGATAGGCTTAAGGCAACAAGAGATCGCCAAAAGAGTTATGCTGATAATCAAAGAAAGCCATTGGAGTTTCAAGTAGGTGATAAAGTACTATTAAAAGTATCACCTTGGAAAGGCATCATACGCTTTGGGAAGCGGGGTAAGTTAAGTCCAAGGTTTATTGGACCATTCGAAGTCACAAAGAGAATTGGATCAGTGGCATATAAACTCAAACTACCCCAAGAATTGAGTGCCATTCATGATACATTTCACGTATCAAATTTAAAGAAGTGCATGACCAATGAATCATTGATTGTTTCACCAGAAGAAATCAAAGTCGATGAACGTTTGTGTTTCAAAGAAGAACCCATTGAGATTCTCGATCGAGACGTTAAGCGATTAAAGCGCCGCAAAATTCCAATCCTAAAGGTTCGATGGAAATCAAGATTCGGTCCGGAATATTCTTGGAAAAGAGAAGATTATATGAGGAACAAATATCCTCAGTTATTTGAAAAGATTTAATCAAAAGGAATTAAAGTATGAATTTCGGGACGAAATTCTTTTAACGGGGGGAAAATGTGACAACTGCCTGATAACCAGCATGTTAAGGTTACAATCTCTGACCTATTAGAATTTAATTATGAAGTTAAATTCCTTAATGTCTAGTTAGAATGATTAAATTAGAAGTTTACCCGAAAAATTTCGGAAGTCGCGTAAAAATACCCGGTTCGGACTGATAACTGACCGTTACATCTCAAAAATGCCAGAAATTATGTTGTGAGTCTAAAATACCTAAAATAATAGGATTTTATTATTTTCAAAGTAAAATATATTTATCCATTTATAATATTTATTTTTAGATGTAAACTGAGAATTTAGGGTTACAGTTCTCAAACTTATCTGATTTTTAAACAAGTATACATCATAATTATAATTTTAAATAAAAAAAAAATTTGAGGTGAGTCATTAAGGCCACATGGCCGAAAATTTGACACCCTCTCTCTCTTTTCTTCATTTTAAAATTTAAATTTGAGAAATTAGAGGTTATTAACTCATTTATCAAAATTTCAAGAAAACCTCTCAACTTCTCTCTTCTTCTTCCTCTCAATCGGCCACCATACACCACAACCATCATCATCAAATTTCCAGAAAATATCAAGGAAGAAAACAAGATTTAAACACCCTTTTACTTCAAGAATTCAAGTTCTCATCTCCAATTAAGAAGGTAATCACTTTATATCTTCATTTTTCAAGTTTTTATTCAATGTGTGAGGGTTTCATATCATCTCATGTAGAAGTTATAAAATCCTTGTTCTAGAAGAGAAATGGGATGCATTTGGTAAATATTACATTTGCCAAGTAAACCATTGAATGATCTTCCCATAAAACTTGGAATTTAAGTGAGATTTTTGAGATTTTATCAAAATAATAGTGTTATGAAGTGTGGTACTATGGTCCACGAAATTTTGATGATATTGGATTGAAATTTATATATTTAAAACAATTTTGTGTATAAAGAAACTCTTAGGATGAGATTATTCAAATCTCATATGATTAAGAGCATCTAAAATGGTGTAATATCACTTATTTAGTGATTATGTTGTCATGCATGGGATTGGATGAGCACTTGTAGTTGCTATGAATCCATGATGGATATTTGTGTTATTAGAATCTTTGTATATTGACTTAGGATGTGAGGCCATGAGTTATTAATGAAAACCATGCCAAATGATCATCATTTTATGTTAATACAAACTTCATCATGTCAACAGCTTGCTGTCATGAATTGTGCATTCACTTTCAAGCTTTATAAGTCAGTTTATACTCCTTAAAAATTTGGGCTTTTTGTTACAAAACTTCAATTTAAGGTATTAGTGATTTATAGCATCAAGAATCACCCAAAATTATGGAGGTTTGGTCACTCATTTGCATTTTAGAAGAAAGTGGTGTAATCTGTCCAGAATTGGCAGATTCATACACCCAACTTTCAAAGGCCATAACTCCCTCAATTCTTGTCCAAATTGAGTGAATCTTTTTCCACATGTTAGCTTTTTGAGTTAGTTTTGCAACCATATAAAGCTTATTGCACAATTCTGAGCTTTGGTATCCCAAATGTAAGATGCAAGTGAAGTGTGTCACTGACCTGAAAATCAGTGACAATCTGTTTTGTGGAATTTATTTGGGGCACCAAAACACCTCTTTAAATCATAAAATTTTTCAGATTAGTACATAACTCAGTATATTAATTTCTGTAAAAATTTGGTTATTTTTGGTATTTGGGAAATGTCATTTTGAAACTCATTTTGAGATCACAAATTTTGGACAGCAAGTGCTGAATCCAGAAAGTTGTTCTTAAAGCTTTAAAAGCTTATGTTTTGGTGATTAGTTTGGTATTGTAATTCTAAAATCTTATTTTTGACAATAAGTTAAACATAATGGCATATATATATATATATATATATATATATATATATATATATATATATATATATTGAGATGTAAGAATGGTCGAGATAGGATTGAGGATGGGTATTGACATTCGGTATCTTTTGGTGCAAATTACTCTATAGGGATTAAAGATCCGGGCTAGAGAATTGTGTTGTTTTATTTTTGCATCATCATACAAGGTGAGTATTCACAACCCCTCTTTTACTGTTTTATATGTTTTGGGGTGAAAAGCATGTTATTTATTTCAATAATTCACGAAGTTTGTTTATGATTATCATGGATGATTTTGGTCGCTTTGGTGATAAAGCGTTTGTTTTGGATATTATATGACATATATGCGGAAATTAGTATGTTGGATTGTTTCTTTAAGTCCCCGACTCTACTAGTTAACTCCTGCGGGAGCCTATAGTCTTAGTGGATAGCGCTATTTGGTGTGACAAGCCCACCTTATACTGACGAGTAAGGGTGCACTAATTCTAGAGAAATAGGGGCTATCTATGTGATTCATGACCACAACGGTAGTTCTTTTTGGGGCATATTTGTTTGGTCAGTGGACGGTCTAGTAGAGGTTCAACATACAAAAAGTTATTGAGGCATATTTTCTGTCATATAATTTAAAGTTAATAATCGTGAATTATGGTTCAAAGGGTTGATTTGATAATATGTTTTCAATTGATCAATTCTGCATATAAAATTTGTTTTTGTGCATCTTTAAAACTTGTGAACTCACCAACTCTTTGTAGTTGACCTTGTTTTATACATGCTTTTCAGGGAACAAGAAGGTATTCGGAAATGATTGAGATTTAGATTTCACATTTTAACGTTTAATAGTATCTTGTAATTAAGATTTGGGTTATGTAAAGTAAGTTTATTTTGGAACATGATGTAAACTTTGGTTGAAATGTATGGAGGTATTTTATCATTTCCTAATGCTATGTTTATCGAACTGTCATATTCCATATTTCCGCTTTAGCGGGGTGTGAACATTTAAGAAAACAATTTTCATACCTGAAAGTCGTTCTTCTTTCAAAATGTGGTAGAGATTTAAGATTTAGAATGATATACCTTCAATGTAGAAATCTTTAACTCCCCCTAAAATGAATATTTATCCTTTAAGCATCCTTTGACAAAACTTCAGATGCTCCCCCTCGGTATCTGTAAAAAGTGAAATTATTAGTAGAGAACAATATGAATATAACAATTAACAACATTTCTCTTTTCTACTATCTCCCTCTTAAAAAAATATGATAGTGAAAATTTAAACAAACTCCCCCTCAAACAAACAATAAAAACTTCCTAAAAAATAGTTCCTTTCACCATCATTAAGAAGATAATCCTTAAAGTTCGGGTTCTGTACAGAAATATCCATAAGCCATCTTCACGTTTTCTCTGATGAGAATAGTAACTCTCCATCTTTATCATTGAAGACCGGATCTTGAACTGCTTTGTTCAAAAGCCATAAATCTTAAACATTGAAGACCGGTTTCTGATCTGGTGTAATAAAAAACCATTGTTTGTTGAAGTACGAGTTCTGAACTGTTGTATTTAGAAGTCTACTTTGATCTTTTAGATACAGGTTCTAAACTATAGTGTTTAGAAGCCATTGTCCTTTAACTTTGAGGATTGAGTCCTAAGATGGTTTACTCAGAAGTCATTGTCCTTTAACATTGAGGATTGAGTCCTAAGTTGCTTTACTTAGAAGTCATTGTTCATTCTCCCCTTAGTATTTAGGTTCCTGCAACACAGATTTAGCTTTTGGTACCCACTGGTATTTGGGTCCTGGTTTGTTAGTTGCATTTCTATTAGAAGAGATGTAGTAAGAACCATACCAGTAATTCACATAATCTTTGCTAACAAAATCATTTGTACCATAGTAAGAACTTTTAATTTTCTCCTGTGCTAACCTGATCAATTGATTAACAGTATAAACAAGATCAGGTTTGCCAAAAGTTTTACCTTTAGGAGCATTATTCTTTTTAGCATTGAATGCATGCACAAATGATTTATGTTCCTTCTTCTCATCTAAGGATCCTTTCACTCTCCAAATCCACTTTTCTTTTTCATTTGTCCTTTTATGTTTACCTGAACCATCAACAAGTTTATTATAGAAAAGGTTAGAAGGACGAATCTCATCTTTAAGTTTAGAAGTATGATTATCATATGAATCAAACAAAGGATTATTAGAAACATTCAGAAAATGTGAACTTGAAGCTGATTTGAATGAGCATTCTAAATCAGCTAGATCATCTCTTGGTGATTGAACAATTGATTATGGCGTCTTTTGCTCAGTCAACTTCACCTTGAACATGATATCTTCAAGTTCTTTGATCTTTGAAGATAAACTGTTTCTTTCCTTTGAATGTAGATCAAACTTCTTATGCAATTCAGACTTTGCGTTCTTCTCCTTTAGAACAGTAGTGATCGTTCAGATAGTTTCTTGGTAAGCTTCTTTATCTCAGTCTAAAAAACTTTCCTTTCTTCTTCAAAGTCTTTCTCTACAGATATCCTCTTAGCAGATATTTCTTTAAAGACTCCAACATTCTTCTGCTCAGTTTTCTTCTTCTCTTTCTCAAATTTGTCTCTCTCCATGATGATAACTTTCTCAAAATCTGACACTTGTTGAGAAAGTTTTATACATTTAAGTTCAACCAACTTCTTCTCTTCAAAGGACTTCCTTGAGAAATCAGAAAACTTTTGAGAAAAATCTTTTATTTCTCTTTCAAACTCTTCTCTTTCTTTCTTGAACTTCTTTTCAACTTGAGAGATTTGTTCTTTCATTTCAGCAATCCTGTTTTGAAGTACCGCATTTTCTTTTTCCAAATCATTTTTTTTTTCAATCTTCTTTATCTCCTCTTGAGTTCTTGAGTTGTTTATCGTGGCTTTTTCTTTCAACATATTTATTTCAACCTCAAGACTAAACACTCTGTCTCTTAACTGATTTCGTTCAGACAAGATTTGTGAATTTATCCAACAATATTTTCTCTTCTTCTGAAATCATCAATCTCTTTTTGCATTAACTCCTTCTTTGACCATGTAGAGTTTGCATTAAGACCTTCATATTTCTTCAGCTTGGTTTGAAGATTTGAAATCTCCTTTTCTTTTGACTCAATGATTTCTGCAAAATTGATTTTAGAATTAGAAATGCAATCTGAGCAAATAAAATTTTCCCAAAAACTGTAGAATTCTCTTTCAATTTATTTATCTGATCAAGAAGAGATCAATTCTGAATATTTAGATTCTTATTTTCAGCTTCAAGGGCTAGAATCTCTGGCATATAAGCGATAACACAATCTCTTTTTGTTAAGACAGTATTTCCTTTCTCGTCAATGTAATGCATCTTGAAATCTGTTTAAAATGAGTTAGAAATGATCGTTAGTTCGACAAAAGAATCAACAGTTACAACACTTAAAAATTTTCAGCAAAGAAATTTCCCAAAAATTTCTAAGTACAGAATCCTTACACAACTGAGATTAGAAAATAATTCGCACAAAATGACAATCACCAAAATTCGCAGAACCAAAGGAATTCGCACACAACTAAATCACAATTCGCATAAAGGGAACAATTCGCATGCAATTATATGCGAAATCTTGAGAATTCAGACGTAGCTATATGCGAATTCTTAACAATTCACACAAGACTCTTATGCAAATTCTTGATTTAATAAAAAATTTGAACTTTTCACTTTTCGCATGAGCTTTTCGTATCACAGAAAGATGCGAATTGTACACTTAGAAAAACTTTCAAATTTAAACTTTTCGTATACAAGAGTTATGCGAATTATGACTTTTCGTACAAAGACTTATGCGAATTCAGATGATTTTGCTCACTACTCTCATGCAAATTCAACACTTATGAAATTTCAAACAAAGATCTATGCGATTTCTAAGAACTATGCGGGTTTTTCATACGAAATGTTCAAAAACACTAAAATCAGTCCAATAACCTAACAAATCTTTGAATTGAGGTCTGAAACTACACCAATTCAATCACTGTTAGTGTTAGAACCAAATACAATCAACGAATTACAATAAACTCGACTCAAACTCAAAAATCCATGATCAAACAGTGTGTGAACTCACATGAACATAAATCCAAATTAAGTGATCAATTACAGTTCAAAAGTGAAATTTAACTACACAAAATCATTCCATTATGCAAACCGAACACTATTAAATCAAGAATTTGATCAAAAACAGTTTAAAATCAAGAATCACTCGAAAACTCTAAACTCAGTGTGCGTAAACCATTTTCCTGTTGATTTCAATCGAATTAAGCTCTGATAACAATTGTGATCCCAGATTCTAACTCAATGCAATCACACAACCAATCTAGAAATCTTTCTTTATTGAATTGTAACACCCCGAATTTCGTTATGTAACCTTGGTATTCTAGTGTTAACTCTTTTCGTTATCACCGTAATTAGTTATAGTTCGAATTTATGTTGTTCGGTGAAGTTGGAACCTTCCAGTGAGTTCCGCGATTTGGAGTCGCGGCATTAGTCGCGATGTCCGTTGTTGGTTTTCAGGTTTGAGAGCACGGGCGAGTTATGCCGCGAGTTGAGGTCGCGGCATAACCCGCGAAAGTCCCTGGCCGACTTAAGTGGCTTCAGCCACAAATATCTCATTTGTGAGATATTTTCTCTCTCTCTCTTCTCTCTCTCTCTAAAATCAATTCTCTCTCTCTAAGTTTGGTTGGTTTTCTTTGGATCTTCGAGCTTCCGTTAATCGCTAGTATTAAGTGCATTGCTCGGGGTTTCGGTGTAGAAAGTTTCGTCTTCGTAAGGGGGTCGATATCTGGTTTTTCGGGTTTTTGTCTAAAGCCTATCTGGTGAGTTCCTACTACATTTTTAACTGTTATACACATAAAAGGTTATATTTGTGAACTCCGATGTATTTCCATGGTTGGATTTAAGTTTGATACATTTTTGGATAAAACTTGAGTTTGGGGAGATTTTAGGGTTCCCGATCATTTCCGACTAAAGTGATGGGTTCCGTCTTATTTAAAGTAAAAGGATGGTTTTACTTGCACATTTATGTGGACTATTTGGAAGAATGTATATTAACTCATTTTCATGATTTCATGTTTTCTACATTTTGATATAAATGAAGTTTTTGGTGATTTTCGGGGTTCCCGATCAGTATTGACTAAAATGACGGGTTCCGCCTTATTGGAAGTAAAATGATGTTTTACTTGCCCATGTTTGTGGCTTATTGAAAGAAGGTGTATAAACTGGTTTATGACTATCTTTCTTACCAGCAGTTGATCTGGAAAATGGCATTTTGAAATATAAATGTGTTGAAAGTTGTTTATCTAGCTTTGTTAGTCACATGAAATATTGTGACAAGTCATGACTATACTAGTGGATCCCTAGGTATCGAGTCGATCAGTATTGACTAAAATGACGGGTTCCGCCTTATTGGAAGTAAAATGATGTTTTACTTGCCCATGTTTGTGGCTTATTGAAAGAAGGTGTATAAACTGGTTTATGACTATCTTTCTTACCAGCAGTTGATCTGGAAAATGGCATTTTGAAATATAAATGTGTTGAAAGTTGTTTATCTAGCTTTGTTAGTCACATGAAATATTGTGACAAGTCATGACTATACTAGTGGATCCCTAGGTATCGAGTCGACTTATGGCTGGGAAGGTTGTGCCCCTTCCGTTGTAGTTAGATACATTTGATCTTCGGGGGCACTTGGTACGGTTATGTGAGACCGGTTACTAGCCATCGGTCAAATGTAGTCTAACGAAGAGTATGACTGGTTCCTTGGGGGCCTCCCTCATATCGTAGTACGGACCGAAGCGTTCGTGGCCATGGTTCCAGTATTTAGCTCATAACTCGGATTGGTGGTCTACTTTGTGTTACACCACAATCCTTGGTAAAATGGTTCTTTTGTCATCGTATGATGAGTTTTGGACCGAAAAGGCCCGGTTGTGGCGAAATGTTATCTTTTATAAATTAAACCTTTATGAAAAGATTTCCTTATGATACTGATGTTTACATTTCGGGAAGTTTATAAATAACTACTTGTGCATTAAATTGTGAGGTTCTGGAAAGAAGGTTTATGGTCTCGTTTTAATGGATTTCATTCTTACCAACAGTTAACTTGGAAATGTTTATTTGAAAAGATTCCCTTTGATACAAAAGTTTATATCTCTTGAAATTTATAAACTGTATGTTCTCACTAGGCTTTAAGCCTAACACTTTTTTCTCAAATGATGTGTATAACAGGTTTCCCTTAGCAGTGGGTTGCACAGGGTTTTGAGAGTCGAGCATGGACTCGAGGCATATTTGAGATGTCTATTATTTTGGCGTTGCGCATTGTTTAAGTCCCATCTTTTAGTGAACTTTGGTTCGTCAAGTGATGTAGTCTAGACAGTTATGTTTAGATTAGTTTTGTTGATAAATTCTATATCTAAGCGAGTTATGTATAGTCTTAAGGACTGATTCCCTTTATGGGAAGTTTATATCAATTCGGATGTCTTGTTGCCATATTTCCAGGTTTTATTTTACTCTGAATTTTAGAGTGTTACATGAATGATCATCAATTACACAACCTCCATAGAGCCATATACCTATTTAGTGCGTATGAATAGTAAGCTCTATGTGGGTGTGGGTGTTTCTAAGGTGTAAACGATCTCTGTATGCACGTGTGTGTTGTGTCTTTCCGTGTTAAAATTACAAAGACTTTGACCTCCTATATATATGGTCAACATGACCCATTGACTTTACAACAATTACAAACAAAACACCCAAACTTTACAAACTTTTACACTTTAGACCCTCTTTTAATCTTGAATACAATTTAACACTAACAAAGGTACTATTTCTAGATCAGCAAAGCCAGTCTCTATATCGAAAGAGGATGATTCACTCTTAGAGTCTGAATCAAGGAAGTCTCTGTGACTAGGGGCATAATCTTCTGGACATGTACTACATTTTCCTTCATCATTGTCCTTTGGGATATTTAAATTTTTGAGAATGCAATGGACAACTTCTGGAACTTTTAGGCTTTCCATAAAATCTTGCTTGAAGAATTTTTGTACGACAGAGGTCATATCATTATTGTTAAAGAAATGGTTTTCATAAGTTCTTCTGAAATCATTTTCAAGGAAAAATTTAAACAGATTATCTTCTACAGAGGCTGGAATAAACTCTGGTGCCTCAGAGGACAACTTCTTTTCAAGGGTTAGCATCCACACAAAGGCCATTTGAGTTTGAGTCTCTGGATGACCAAACTTGAAGAGTCCAATATGTTTTTTAGACAAATATTTCTTTTGAATAGATTTCTTCTTTGCAGAGGTTGATGATGACAAATCATTGTTTTCATACCAAACATTTGTCATAATCAGAGGACTCCTCTCGTGTGGTCCTCTAGAGGTTCTGTGCCTTTTAAATGTAGAAGTTAAGTTGGGAAAACCTGTTTTTTGAACCTTCCCAAGGTAGAAGATGTTTGATAACGATTGATTTCTTTTACTTCCAGTATAAAGATCAATATAAGTGAACCCTATACCCCTTCTGCCGACTTGAGAATTAACCTTTTCATGCACCTTCTGTGCATCCTGATATTTTCTGAACAATAGGTCTCTGTCGAGCAAATCTTGATGAAGGACTTCTCTTTCTTTTTGGAAAAAAAAATTCAGAGCAAGAGTGTTTAATCTGTCGCTCTCGTTATCTTTTAACTCCGTGATCTTAGTCTTTAAAGTTTTATCAAGGGAAGTGACCTTTTCTTTCAAAGCTTTGTTTTCTTTAACATGCTCAGCTTCTAGAGTTGATTTTCAAGGTACAACTTGTACTTTTCCTGATTAAGAAGTCTATCTTCTCGCTCATAAAAGGCAAGTTTCTTTTCATGCTCTGAGCATGTATTTTAGAAAGCATGAAATTCTTCTGTTAATTTAACCAATTTGCATTCTGAGTCATTAGAGTCTGATTTAGATGTGGATACCTCGCTATTAGCGTCAGAGGAGTTGAGTTTTGCCATCCCACAGAACAATGCATTCATGTCCCCTTCATCAGAGGATTCGTCAGTGATGAGATTGTCCTACTCAACCATCAAGAACTTCTGTGCATAGTATTCTGCCTTCTTTTTGTAGAAAGCAACATCTCTGATGGGTAATCCTCTGTGGACATTGCTTCGACGCTCTGCAGCAAAGTGTCCTAGCTTTCCGCATTTGAAGAAACTAGTGTTCTGCGGAGCATTTGCAGTTTTCTCTCCTCCTCTGCCATCATCTCTCTGAGCACCCCTTTGTGGGTACTCAATGGCCATCTTCTGATCCATCATCCTTCTCTCATCTCCTCTTTGGTCATGCATCCTTTGTTGATCTTCAAACTCTTCTCTTCCATAACTTATGTGCTCATATCCTTGTGGTGGTCCATATCCCCTCTGATCATCGAACCGACCACTTCTCTCGTCTCCTCTATCATTTTTTCTTCTGCCGAACATGGGCTTCTTTTTGAGTCCTCTGTTATACTCTTTTGTCATTAATGCCAAAGTATTGGCAAGAGAAGCCATGTCCATTTCTTCATCAGAATAAACTTATTCTTCACTTTCAGCAACCAGAACTCTCTTTTGCTTCTTCTTCTTCACACTTTCTTCCACAGCCTTTTCCTCTAAGGCTTGTCATGCACCTCTGTGGCTTTGCCGACCAGTGCCAGAGGCCTACCCACTTGGGTTTTGGCCTGAACAATACATTTTTCTTAGCCAACAAGAGTGCCAAAAAGGTCTGACAGGGTCCAAGTGTCAAAGTCTTGAGTTGTCTGGAGAGACATTGGTAGTTGGATCCATTCATCATTTAAACTTTTTAGGAAAATGACATTGTTTTCCTCAGAGGTTATGTGGATTCCATACCTCCTGCACTTGTTTATTAGAGCATCTCCAACAGCTATGCTAAAATAGAAAAAAGTAAGATTTTAGCAATTTTGTTGCTCCAACAGCTATGCTAAACCATATGCTAAAATAGAAAAAAGAAGAGAGAGAAGATAAAAATCTTCAAATTTGGAGAAATCTCTAAAACTCTATTTCTAAGAGAGAGAAATAATATTTAATATTTTCCACCAATAAGAGAAATTGAAATTGTGTGTTTAGGAGAGAGAAATAATATTATATTAAATGTATTGAATATTTTAATAATATAATTGATTATAGAATTGCTAAAATAGAATAGCTGTTGGAGTTGGATGTAATTTCTTTTAGAGATTTTAACCTTTTATACTCTATTTTAGAAAAATTATAGCATAGCTGTTGGAGATGCTCTTAGAGAGTTAAATCTATTGTAGGTGCTTTGTGGGGGTTCTCTTGGCAGAGCCTTAAATGCATAATACTCATTTATTCACTGAGCTATGTTGTACTTTTGGTTCTTGTCCCCCCTTCAAGCTGTTTCTCTAACTCTAACCATAGGTCCTTAAAAGTCTCACATGAGTCCAGAGACTGGAATATGTCATTGGGAATTGTTGATCCCAAGTTTGGTGTTCTAAACTTGATTTACTATTAACTACACAAAAACAATTGATTAAGAGTGCAGGGGCGTTTTTTAGTATAGTAGAATAGAACGTAAATGATAGTAAACACACTAGCAAGTAATAAACAGAAACAGGAAATCTATAGAAATGTTTACTGAAGAATCTGCTTCATTAACTTGCAAGATACATCAAGAACACGCACTTGTGTGTGCTAATATGCTCCAAGAAAATACAACGTTCTCTCTAGTTAGTGTGTGCTCGCGTTTAAACGATCACTCTAACTATTTTTTAGCTCCTTAATTTTTTCTTTTAAGGCTTGGTCAAGTTTGGAAACCTTTTCTTTTAATCCTTTCTTCTCAGAAATATGCTCAGAAACAAGTGATTTTCTTTCGAGATAGAGTTTATCCTTCTCTTGAGCGAGAAGTCTAGTCTCTCTCTCAAAGAAAGCTAGCTTTTTCTCAAGTTCTGAGCATGTGCTCTTGCAAGCAAGAAATTCACTTTGTAGTTTAAGAGATTTGTTTTCAGAGTCAGTGGAAGATGAGTCAGAAGTGGATACCTCACTATCGTCGTCAGAGGGGTTGACTTCTGCCATTCCATAAAAGAGTGCATTGTTGTCTCCTTCATCAGAAGATTCATCAGGGACAAGATTTTCTTGTTCAGCCATCAGGGACCTTTGAGTGTAGTACTCTGCCTTGTTTTTAAAGAAAGCAACATCTCAAACAGGTTTCCCTTTGTTGACATTTGTCCTGCATTTTGCTGCAAAATGTCCTGGCTTCCCACACTTGAAGCACCCATCTGTTTGTTGTGGAGCCTTGTCTCCACCTCTGTCGTCCATCTTCTGTCCGACTCTTCTCTCATCTTTCCTTTAATCACCAGATTCTTCTCTCCCAAACTTTCTAGTTTCACCATATCCTCTTCCTCTGTATGCAAGCTTTTTCTTAAGACCCCTGTTGAATTCTCGGGTCATAAGAGCGAGAGTTTTTGCTAGAGCAGCCATGTCAATTTCTTCCTCCGAGCTTTCCTCACTATCACTTTCTGCCACAAGTAATTTCTTCTTCTTCTTCTTAACATCCTCTGTAGTCTTTTCCTTTTTACCTTTGTCCTGAACCTCTATGGTATTTCCAACCAACGCCAGAGGTCCAGCGACAGGAGCCATTAGCTTTGAGATTCTATTCTCTTGGCTTATTAATGTCCCGAAGAGGTTAGAGATGGACTAAACATCAAGATCAAGGGTAGCCTGCATAGACATGGTTAGATGGAGCCATTCATCATTGAGACTCTAAAGAAATCTGATATTGTTTTCCTCAGAGGTTCTATGGATCCCATATCTCTTGTATTTGTTGATCAAAGAGTTGTCTCTGTTGTAGGTGCTCTGAATGGATTCACCCGGTAGAGCCTTAAAATCAAAATATTCATTTATGCATAAGGCTATATTGTTCTTTAGTGTTTTAGCACCACCCTCGAGCTGTTTTTCAAGTTCTAACCACAGGTCTTTTGAGGTTTCACATGAGTCCAAAGACTGAAAGATGTCATTTGGAATGGTCATGATGAGTAGCCTTTTGGCTTTCTTTGCAAGTTCATGCAGAGCACTCTCTTGTTCAGTCCACTCAGCAATAGGTTTGGGATGTTGGTATTCAGGGATTTCAGCTGTGTTTGCAGTAGTAGGAATACGAGGAACAGTGGTCATTGGAATGTATGGAGGGTTATGAAGAAACTCAACCAAACCAGGATCCACACCTTCAAGAAAGTGTACCATCCTGATTTTCCACTGGGGATATTCATCCCTGAGTAGAGTAGGAGGTTTAGATTGAGATCCTAAGCTGAAAAAGTTGATTGCATTGGCCATTTTTAGTTGACAAGAATGAAGCAAGAAAACAGAGTATGAGATGAATATTAACTCAATAATTATGGATGTTTAGTAAGGAATATATTGATAACCAACACACAAGCTTTGAATTTGTCCTAAAGATTTGAGCACACTTGCTTTTGGATCTATATCAAACTAATTGAAATAAATCCAGAAAAACAGAGTGTATTCTTTCGAATGGAATACGGGATGAAGAACAGATTCATGCTACTACCAAGAACACTGGAATCAAGTATAGAACACCAAACTTGGGATCAACAATTGGTATCAGAGCTTTTGGATGTTGTAGCCTTCTCCCCCTCATGATGGCCAGGGCCAGAGGCATCAAGGTCCTGATCATCATGCTTAGCCCTCTTCTACGCTGCCTCTGCTTGGCAGGATGCAGGTTCCTTCCTTTTCTTCTTCTTGCAGAGGTGTTCTTCTGTATGCTTTGAGATCTTGGTCATTACATCCTCTGCAGCGAGAGACAGCTTATTAACCTCATAATCAGATTTAAACTTGAGTGTGGCCACAGTCTTTTTGAGCTCTTCTGCAATTGATTTCCCTTCCTTGGAGATGTCGGACCCCAGATGATTCAGATCCTGCAGAAGCATACGGCCCATGGCTTGTAGTTCTTCTTTGGTAGCCGGGGCTTGTATGTTCGCCGCAGAGGGGGTGGTGGGGGTGCAAAGGATGAGGCTGAAGCCTGAATTGGGACCATGACACTGCGAGTCTTGTCCTTAATTTCCTCTTTGAGCCTGGTTAGATCGTCCACCCCAGATGTCGTGACTTCTGCTGCAAATTTGGCCATTTCTACCATGGCAATGTCCCCAAGTTGTTTAATGGCGTCTGTTTGGATGTTGATAGACTTGGCGCAATTGTCGAAGTCTTTCATTGTTGCAGAGGTCTCCATGAGCTTTTTGATATCAGCAGGGTGCTGCTCTGAAGTTCTTTGAAAGGCTTGCAGATCCTCTGTGATATCACTTGGGATCTGTTCTTTGGGAGTGAATGAGCTTTACAACTCATCAAGTTTTTGGATTACCAAGTCAACAAAGGCTTTAAACTCGCTCTTTGTGATATAGGAGTCCGTGGTAACCTCTGGAACAACACATGTTCCAGATTTGGCAAACGAGTCTTTGGAACCTTCAGAGCTTGTGAGAATGTTGAGCTCTGGAGGATTTCCTTCCAATCCTTGATGTTCCACCAGGGGATCATCTATGAAAGTTCTGTCAACAGGTCTCCTGGGGGGGGAAGGTTCAGAGGCTCCCTCAAGATTCCTATTGATTGAATCATGTGGTTGTTCTAGAACCACAGAACTATCGTGATCTCGCACCACCAACCATAATGAGTAGTCTTTTTGTTTTCTTGGAAAACTCATGTTTCTCCCAGTCCTGGTCTCCCCAATCTTCGATTGGTTTGGGTTTTAGATACTCAGGGACTTCAGGGGTAGTAGCAGTTGCAGGAACCCTGGGAACAGTAACCATGGGTACGTATGGTGGATTGTGAGGGTATTCAACAAGTCTGTGGTCAACCCCTTCAAGAAAATGTACCATACGGATTTTCCACTAAGGATATTCATCCCTCAATGGAGTGGGGGGTTTTGTCTGAGACCCTGCAGTGAAGAAGTTGGCAGTGTTTGCCATTTTGAGGCTTTGAAGAATGAACAGAGTATGACAGATGACTAATGATTTTAATGAACTTGAATGAGATAGACTGAGAATGGGTTTGTATATGAAAGACAAGAGTACTGGAACACTTATATCAAGCTTTTGAACTATTCAAGACAAGAAACTTTCCTATTATTGAGTTTAAATTAAACAAGTTGAAGAAAACACATAAAACAAGGACTGTTCTTTTGTGAATGAAAAACGAAACGGAAAATAGTTCAAAACACTACCAAATAACTTTGAATCATTGTAGAATAAGATCCTTTGATATTGAGCATCAAAGTTTGCTCTAATACCAATTGTTGGTTCCCAGTTTGGGTCTATCAATGATTAACCAAAACAAATGCAAACTAAAGTGTATGCGGAAGCGGTTGTTTAAATGCAAATGAATGGTTTGGTTTGGTAGTGATCACGCACAAACAAGAAATAAAGATAACTCAAAACAATAAGAATGATTCACAGAAAGCTCATCTTTATTATCTTGCCAAAACACCAAGAACACGCAGTAATGTGTGTACAATATTTGCTACCTACGATATTTGAATCTTGCTAGACAGGCGTGGATGAATTGTGTGTGCGCATTATGAATTCAGGAGGTTCTCCCTACATATACAAGAGATGGAGCACACAATCGTACAAGACAAGGGTTGACATTCCATAAACGGAATGCCACCTATAAAGTAAAACCATCGTGTGTGTACTATTGATTTTGAGAATCTTTGTACAACAGGGAATCACGCGATCTGCACATGTCTTTGTCTTCTCCATGAATTGCACAAGTCTTACATCTTCAAGAGCTTAGCCACCACAGAGGTTCTGTGAAGGGTCACAGAGGCTCTGCGGTCTGAGAGTCATCTTCAGGTTGGGTTCTCTCGAGTTGATGGTCGACAGAGCTTCTGAGCTTTGTACCTCTGTGGGAACTTGGTCTATGGCAGATGTCTTCAGAGGTTCCTACACTTAGCCTATTTTTCAATACTTCTCTACATGTTTATTGGAGCTAACAGTATCATAAACAAAACCAAACAATCCCAGTATATCTCGCTATGTATGGTCCTCTTCCCCAAAGGGTAGAGTGATTGTTTCCATGGAAACCCCGACTTGTGAAAAATTAGAGAAAAAAAAAACATCACCACATGCAAAATTATGTAAAGGTGTTTGCTGAACATTTCGGCTATGTCAGCTTAAATAGATTGAGTAGCTCACTTGCTCTACACATAGACTATTACTCACTTACAAGAAGTCCAATTGCCTCATTTTATAAGCATCTCAAAAGCTTGCAACTCCTTTTTTAATCAAGGGTGGTCAAATATACAAAATAAGGCTATGATTTTTAATTTTTAACTTAAAAATCAATAATTCAAGCAAAATAAGTTAGTGATGACACTTACTGATCTGAATGCTTCATTTGTTAAGACAGTTGGCAAAAGCTCTGCCCATGCCATATGCTATTTTTGCAAGCTCATAACATTTTGCATAATTAAAAAGATTGCATCCTTACTCCAACATAGCTTAACACCAGCAAATGTCACTGGTGCATTACAAAAGTTACATTAATTCTCATTGTGAATATTACAAAAGTAAACATTACCCTATTCAAGGAGGTACCCCTTAACATTACCCTTTGATTGTTAAACCAAAAATAGAACCTAAAAGGATTGCCGCAAGTCAAACTTAATTTCATTGACTATGAGTTTATATGCATGATTCAATTAAAAAAGAGAATCAATTGGTTATTACGACAACCAAGACTTCAACACATGAACAATATTTAATATACATACCCGAGGCCTGAGAGAGACGATGACGGTTCAGGGGACTAATTTCTGAGGCCTTTTTGTATATTTTTGCCATCTACATTTTAAAATAACAACACGTCAGCTTCGCTATTTGAGACTCACCTGTAGAAGAATTTCTATTTAGAACCTAACATTATGAATATACTGGTTTAGCATATACGTAACTATCCAAGATCCCATTAAAGATAGGTATTCAACCAGAAACCTGAACCCTTTAAGTCGTTCCTTCTATGGGTAAGTCAAGTTCAGTTATATTTACCAACATGCATGCGTAAAATAAAATTTGGCCCATGCAAAGACGAATTATACATCTTTCAACCTTAGTAACCTAACTCAAGTCATTAATCACAACAATTTAAAAACCAGCAAAAAAAGTAGTGGTTTCAACATTGAGAAGATAATATAGTGACAACAATATGCAATGAAAACAAGAACTTAAGCAAACATCATAAGAGATTGAAAACCTAACCATCTAACACATAAACAAAATCCTTTTCGTAAAATAAGAGACGTCAATAGATTGAAAGAGGTTGAAGAGAACCATGCAATAAATCTGAAGTGCTTGATTTATACCCATATATATAAATATCAAAAGCCAATACACCTCAGCCAAAAACAAAATGGATTAATGGTGTCAAAGCTCTTACTACAAATGCAGACAACACACAACTAAAACCAGAAAACAGAAATAGAGCATTTTCTGAAACAGGATAAAGCTATAGGAAAGAAGCACAACTTCGTTAGCTCCGGTTAAAATCATCTAAGAAGACAAATATGAGAGATCATACTACTCAAACAAAGATACATCAGAAATAAGTTGATGCAATCAATGAAGCTGCCATTGAAAAGAGTTGGTCATTAATGGTAATGACTCGCCACTGGAAAGTTTTTTTGGAGAGTTTTACGAAGAAGTACCTGAGAGCTCTGGGTGGTGAAAACCCTGAGAGAAATCAACGTTTTTTTGGAGGGTTTTACGAAGAAATCACAGAGGTGTTTAAAGTGTTTTGCGCTATTGACAAGAAGGTTTTAGAGAAGAGTTTTATGTTATTTTAGTGGCTTGATTAGAGTTGTTTGACAGCAGCAAAAACATCGAGAACAGAAGTTGTTGCTGCTGTGTTTTTTCTTGAACCAAACAGAGCAAACACTGGCTATTTGGGGGTTCTTTTTTAAGCAACACAACATCCAGGGATTCAAGTGTACTTCAGAAACACAGGACCGAAAACCTGTAATCAATATCTCAATTCTGTAATCAATCAATTCAAATAAGATATTAAAGGTTGTGTATCCAAGGCTCAATCACAATCTACTCAATCAAAATCAGAAAACTCCTTATGTATATAAGGTTGTCAAATTGAGTTCTTGGCTTTAATTTATGTGATTTGCATTGAACTATAACAGTGATTCCAGTACGTGGAGTCATTAATCATTACCTGATCATAAGAAGGTAGTTTTTAGAAGTTCTTCCAAATTAAGCAAATACAACCCATGATTACACCAACAACAATATCAACTTCTCCAACATAAGCCACATTTAAAACATCAAAATTGACAACAACAATCAACTAAAAACTTAAAACACTAGCACCACATTTCATATAGAAGAAATAATAAAATAAAGCAATAAAATTTGAGGACCAGCAAGAGGGAAGAAAAAACCATTGTATGGAATAAATTGAACACCGACAATAAAAAGCCACATTTCAAAAACATTGAAATGAACAAACTCATACTAAGAGCATCTCCAACCAACCGGCAATCGCTCTTTTTTTGCCGGCCAGGGTTCTTACACGGCATATATGCCGTGTGGTTTATTTTTGCCGGCCAAGAGAGGGCCCACATAAAACCCCTTTAGTCATATTTTTTGTTTTTTTTTACTCTAAAATGCTTTTAATAATTAATATTTATATGTATATATATATATATATTAATATCTTATTAATTTTTTAATGTGGGGTCCACAGATTTGGTGTTTTTTTATAGGATGGTTGGAGTTAAGTTTTTTTTTGTGTTGATGGACCCACCAAATTTGGTGTTTTTGGTGTTTTATTTGGTGCTAAGGTTGGAGATGCTCTAAGTGAGAGAGAGACAACGTAGAACTGAGAGTTAACATCCGATGCATGATGCATCGGTGGAGGATGGAAGGGAGCACGAGCGAGAATTGGATCTCGGACAGGCGGGGGTAGGGGTAGGGTTTGGGGGGGGGGGGGGGGGGAAACGAGGCTGGGGTGGGGATGGGGGGGTAAGGCTTGGGGTTTGGGAGGCGGCAAAGAAGGTAAAAGCAAAAAAATTATTTAAGACCAAGTTTATTCACAACCAAAAAAAACATTTTTTTCATCTAGCTATACAACCTTCAACTCTAACACAAAAGAATTATCAATAATTCAATATCTTTGCCAACATAAATTTTTTTTTTATTAATTTAATGTTTTATTACCATTGATTTAATCTTATTTTAGTCAATAATTTTACTTATGATCACATTTTCGATGTCAGACAATCTTTGTGATAAAGAAATTATATTTAACCTTTACATAATCCATTTTATGATGTTTATAAAATTAAGGTTTTTGAAATAAGTTAGGCAGAAATTGTAAATTTAAGGTTTGAATTTGACAAGATGAAAAGATCATAACAAATAAAAATTGCAGAAGTTTAAAGGGGTTGGATTGATTTCATCATGGTTTTTGAGTTTTTAAAATGGGAGGGGAAATAATGTTGCATCTTTTTGATAATGATGTTATAAGAAAATATTTAATTTAAAAATTAGTTAATGTTCAAAAAATATAACCAGTTATACATTTAATTATTGAAAATTGAACATACAAGAATTTAGCTTGTAAAAATCATTTACATCGGATATTATTGAACAAAATAAGGTATGAAATCCCCAATGTATGGATATGTATTTGTAGCCTCTCCATCAAGAATTTGTTTTATTAATGATAATCGTTCATATTGGGTTGTAATTGTTGATAATGTATCATATTAGGGTGTAAGCTACCAAAATGGGTCCTAATAAACAATAACTGGTCATATAAGGTAGTAATTTGTGATAATAGGTTACATCGGGTTGTTATTATTATAATCGTTTATATTAGAATGTATTGGGTCATATTAGGTTCTAATGGTTGACAATCGGTCATGTTGGGTTTTAATGGGTGACATGGGTCATATTGATATGTATTTGGATATAATGGGTCACATTAGGTTGTAGTTGATGATATTGGAGGCTTATTGTGTTGATATTAGGTTGTAATTGGTGATAATGTGTCACATTGGGGCGCAATATATTGATATTATGTTGTAATAGGTTGTAACGAGTCATATTGGGTTATAAACAATGGGTCATATATGGTTGTAATTGTTGTAGTAGGCCATGCATCATATTGCGTTCTAATGGGTAATAACGAGTCATATCGGGAAATAATAGGTGATAACAAGTTATATTGCGTTGTAAGGGGTTATTTATGTTATAACGAGCTATATTAGGCTGTAATTGGGTTACATTGGGAGAAGATACATATTTCATGTTGAAGTTGAAAAACATGAAGTTGACGCTATGTAAACATCGGAGATTAAGTTCCGATGAAACTAAACATTAGTTATAAAGCTGAAGCATCATCTGATAGACAGCCACTAAAGGATCTTCACCAAAATAACGTTCAAAACACAACCAGGTTTACCAACCTCAATACAAAAGAAGTCATACACACGCTAAAAGTGTTTGAAACATTTTAGAAGTCAATTATTCGTTGTTGGCAGGGCACACCAAAAACCAAAGTTTTTTTTGGATGAAGTTGTTGAAGCAACGATCTGAAAAAAGTGACTACCAACTGCCAATGACCTTCCTGTAATAATCGTGCCCAAATTCTTTAAGATGAGAGTTTGGGTGGAGTTTTGGTTTAAGCCAAAGGTTGAGGGACCAAGATGCAAATAAAGGAGAAAAGGGGTTTTTTACCCTAATTCTCTCATTTCCTTCCCCATTCTTGGTGGTGGCGGCTAAGAAGAAACCAGGAAGTGTGTGGGTGAAATCAAGCTAGAAGAAATTGGAAGAAGTAGAATAGAAGTGAAGAGGGTTTTGTCATCTCATCTTGAAGGTAACAAATTCTTCCCATCGTTATTCATTAATTTCTTGGTTAGTTTATGGTTTAGCAAGTTTATGTTTATGGGTTGAATGTTCATCTTCTAAGCCTATCTATAGGTCGATTAATGGATGATTTGGGTTTAGAAATGGAAGGGAATCAAATAATTGATTTAGTTTTCGGACAAGGGAGTTTTGGGAGTCATTAGAGAAGGAGTAGTCCCTTCGTTCCCCAAAACCCTCGAGTGGTAAAAACCCAGTCTTCGTGTCGTCGTCGCACCCGGGAAAGGTGCCCCGAGAGAAGGGGTCCCGGGTGAAGTGTTATTATCAAGTGACCTAGAGAGATCGAGAGACCCCGCAGTGTGGAGAGCCGATAGAACCCGAGGAGAGACGGGGGATCCCAGGGGGAAGTCGGGAGAACCCGAGGAGACCGGGCGATATCGGGGGGAAACCGGGTGAACCCGAGGAGGCCAAGTCCCGGGAAAGATTTTTACCCGGGAGTCGGTTGTGTGTGTCGAGCCGGGAGTCGGTAGGGGCAGAGAGCCGGGAGTCGGCAGGAGCCGGGAGGCGGCAAGGAGCCGGTAGTCGGCAGGGGGTAACAACCCGGGGGTCAGGTGGGTGAGTGAAGGAATGGGAGTCGAATTATAGGAGAGGGTAGTGACCAAACTCAATCTTTGTCGTGGGTCGTTGGGTGTTCGTTTAGAGTTCGATCTCTTACCGCCCAACTTTTTGTTTTGATAGTTGATCGTCCTTCAGGTTAAGGCATGAGTTGAGATATTTTGTGGGAAAGCCAGGTGAGTTTTCTAACTAAAACCTTTAATGATGTTGAGGTTATATTTATTGCATGCGAGATTTGTTTAAATGAGAGAAATGTTTAATTATTATTGATTTGGTGGAAATGTATGCATATATTGTTGCTAGTGTGTTATGGCCTAAGTTGGGGGGTGTCCCATTTATGCCAGTGGGGGTGTGTCCCAAATAGGGCAGTGTGAGCCAGACACGTTGTCACCTTCTGGTGACGGTAGTGTGAGCCAGAACGTTTGTTGAAAGTGTGAATGTGTTATCAAACTGAATGGGTTTATTTTATTATAAGTCTTTCCGATGTTACTATAGTTTGAACTGTTGTTAGAGGGGACTCACTAACCTTCGTTCTAACCCTCGCTATTTCAAAACTAAAAACCTTTTCAGGCAGGCGTGAAGTAGGAAAGGCGGATAAGGGTAAGGAGAAGGTGGGAGCTGGAGTTGGCTTTAGAGGACCTCCATTCTGGTTATATTGTTTTCTCGTATTCTCAGTTGTGTACTAGGTTGCCTTTCTGCAAACCTTGAAATTTATATTGTTGTCTTGGGGGCCGTTTTGGCGTTGATTTATATTAACGTTATTATACTTTATTCTACAAAGTTTGGTTCGTTACACTTCCAACAAGGTTTGCAGGAAGGAAAAAAAATGAGTAGGGTATGCACATTTCAACCCAAACCGAAAAGATCATATGACTAGTTGTCGTTGAGGTTTTGATAATGCAACTAGTTGGCCTTCCATAACTAGGGTATACATGTTTAAGGCCAAACAGAAACAATTTGGTCGGTCTTATTGGTTTTAATGTATAGTTATTTAATCTTTCGTTCATTATTAAAATATGGTTATTTTCAGTTATAAACTTAAACTGAGGATCCACCTTCGATTAAATTAAATAGTATATGCTGATCATATATTAATATATAGTTTAATGATTAACTATTATCATATATTTTAAACTATACACTATCTTTTACACCAAAAATCCATTTTTCATATGAGTTTTTTCAAATGAATGCAAGGTCTAACAGAAAAATTCAACGGTAATTTTTTTTATTTACAAAGTTATAATATATTGTTTGGTCTAAATACTTATGTCTATTTAAATGTTATGATTATAACAAATAAATTAATAACATAAATTTTGTTTGGTTCCTATTAAAAATAATAAGTAATTATAAAAATTATTAAGTATATAATCATACAAATTAGATCTCATATATTAGACTGTAACAACCCAAAACCAACACAACACCATAGCATGACATAACAATTAAACTCCCAAAACAGGTCTCCAATTCTAGCATACGGAAAGTAAAGTTAACAATTTCCAACAAGAAATAGTTCTAGCACAACCGAGAATCTATAATAGCAACCAACACCGCAACTAAGGCAAAAACTTCGACCACTAGCGCTCAACACTTCTCTTTCCCTTTCAACGAATCACCAATACTTCCCTTGCCTGAAAATGGGTTTTAAGAATTTTGAAAGCGAGAGTTAGACCAAAGGGGTCTAGTGAATTCCCGATCTCGGCCATAGAAAATAACGTTGGAAGAGAAATTTAAATAAATTTGTCTCACACAGTTAATTATCACATAATAACGAATCTTTCCGTGCTTGAAGTCACATCTCCAAAGTTACGGATTATCCACTTATGGGGCCCCCAGTAGATCCCCATCCGGCTTTCCCCAAGTCGATGTCTTTCTCGCACGTAAGGAAACGAATTCCATACAAGCGGTTCAACCATCCCCGATGATTGACAGCAAGTCATGGCACACAATTTATAAATAATACCAATTCGCATATAGATAAGTACGTAAACAATTTATGCACGATAATTGTGTAAACCAAGAGCTCATGTTTCTAAAAATCATTACACGCTATTCATTAATTATATAAACATCATCAAAACATGCCATTTCCAATTAAAAGGATTTTTAATGAGGGAACTCACCGATTTGGTTGAAACTCGGCACACACACAGATAAGTAGCTCTAGAATGGTCGAACTCCTACATTTGAGTTTAGTAATTGCAATTAAAATCCCATAATGCAATCCCATAAATCCCTCTAATCCAAAGGTTGAAATCTAAGGAAAACGAAGCCTAAACAAAAATTTGGGCCACGGCCCGGGTCTGGTCTAGGTGTGTCGCCCGGGTCCAGCTACTGATCCCGCATCACAACACCCGGGTGTTCCCTGATCATGCGGACCCCGGGTCCAAATCACAGCCAGGTGATCCGGGGTCTTGACCACCGGGTGATCTAGGTTCTCACGATTTCGATTGAAGCCCGGATAGGGGAGGTGAGGCCCAACTGGAGAGACCCCCGACTCGGTGCGGTCAAATCGATAAATCCTAGGAGTGGGCGACACCTCGGGGTCGAGCTATTTGGGGCTACGGATTGGGGATAAAATCCCTTGTGGATTATTACCAAATCTAACTCCACCAAAATCTCAAATCCAAACGATGTACGATCCAAAGCAATCAAAGAAAATCCAAAGATATTAACTAAACTTCCCTCTGATTTCTCAAAGCAGATTCTCACAACAGATTCTTAATTAGGGATTTAGTGCAGACAACCTCCCAAATCAGATTACTCAACACTATATAGACAAAGATTAAGAATGCTTACCTCTTAAAGAACAACCCTCTTTGCTTGATTGATTTGCTTTCAAGAACGATTCTTCGATCTTGATCCTTCGCCCCCTTTTGCTTAGGAATCTATTTCTTTTCCCTTCTCTTCCTAGCGCCGTACACACACACACACACACAGATTTAGCCACAAATGAGGAAACACATAGGGTTGTAGGTCTTAAATTCCTAATATTCCAAAGAGGTCCCCCAATTTTTCTAATTTCACACTTTTTACACCACTAAAAGTTTAACAAGAGTTAACGGGGATTTTACGGTCGTTACATAGACAAAAATAGAGAATTCAACATAGTTTTCATAAAATTTCAAAGATAATTTTTATAAAATTAATATTTTTTGGCAAATTGACTTAAATAGCTAAAGTAGACAAAGAAATTGATCTTCTAGCATTTTCTCTCATTATTTTACACAAATATCACTATTTCCGCAATATCCATGTGGACCTGGCCAAACAACAAAGAAACAAAACGAATCTGATCATTTTTTACTTAAAAAACAAAAGGAAAAAAAACGGTCCCAGATCCGCAACTGCGTACCCAGGAAATACTTTTTATAGGAAAATTGCAAAAAAAAATTACAGACCTAGTGAGATGAATGCAAAACCGACATAAAAATGGTTAGGAGACCAATTTATTTATCAACTTTAACTATTTAAATCATTTTCCCTTAATTGTGGTTTTGGTAGAAATATACATAAGTTAATTACATCCAAATATGTATATATGTTAAAGCTCGTAAATTCGAATTTCATTAATAATATGTCTAATAAACTAAAAGAAATATTGTTAACGAAAATACTTTAAACCCATTTTTAACCACAATTTTGGAGGGAAAAAAATCCATCCATAAATATTGTACACGATGGAGGGAATCACCTACTTATCTCGATTATGAAATTTTCGTAAAATTTACAGTACAATATAAGTTTGGTCCCTAAGGTTTAATGAAAAATCTGAAAATCGGACCTGAACATTGATAAGTCTGAAAAGTATTCATATAGTTTACATTTTGCTCTGAAAATAGTCCCTAGTATTTAACTTCGTTAATAAATATTATTAGAGCGAAAGACAATTTTGTCTTTTTATCCATTTTCTTAATTATAGTAAATAAATAAATATACGCAGTAAATTTCAGTTTTGGTTCCGTCGTTTAATCCCTATAACAGTGGCTCCCCTTCCCCGGCCATTCCGCTCCTCTGCCCCCCTTTGCCAACCACTCCCCTTCAAAAACCCATCACTCTATTGCTCTTCTTCTTGTAGAGGGCATAAACCCATATATGAAGTGGTTGGAGATGAACTATCCAAAACGTACATCGTGGGTTTTGAAATGGTGGCTTAGTATTCGTCATCAAATTATTAATAATCCTACCACCATCTCCATTGCCACAATGGTTGTCATAATCACCATTATCCTCGAATCTAACTTCAAAAACATTAGTTCTCACTTATTGAATCCTTTAATCCTTTAATTATTTTCATTCCTCATAATTGAATCCTTTAATCATTTCATCCACACTGTATTCTTCAACCACAACCATTCCACTGAGCCCTTTTTTTCAAGTTTTCCCCTGCTATATTTTTCATCCTTCCCTCTCTTATTACCGGTTTTTTCATCTGCTTCCACCCTTGACCTTCCATGATTTCATCTATTTCTAAAACCCAGTCAACAAAGTGACAAACACAGATTCTCACTAAGATGGTTAGATCGGAAGGTATACGGGATGGTTACATCGATGTGTGTATGTCATAATGGTGGAAGTCCGGCGGAGACGTTTTTCACCGTCACTTCACCAGAGTTTGGGGGGAGGGATACAATCAGGGACGATGACGTGTGTATATATATCTATATATTATTTTATTTTATTCTGTAAAAGAAAATTAGAAAAAGGGAGGAATGACTAAAACACCCCTTTCTCTAACAGAATTTTTTAACAAAGTTAGTGAATAAGGACCATTTTCAAAGTAAAATGCAAACCACAAGGATGATATGTAGATTTACCAAAGTTTAGGTCCCATTTTCAAAGTTTTTACTAAACCTCAAAGGACCACAATTAAAGTTTACTCTAAAATTTATTTCCATTATTCCCTTTTTCTTTTTCCAAGATTTTATCTCCTAAATTTTGAATCACAATTTTCTATTCCCTAAAATCCCTCCTTTGGGTTTACCTTCCTTTTTTTTCTATTCATCCGTTTTGAGTTATTAGAATTTTGATAGTACTGCTTCAACAACAATGTTGTCTACATCATGTTATAATGTGAAACCTGTTGTTGCTGAACATTTCTTTTGAGTCACCTCTTTGTCAAATTCTATATAAATTATGATTTATTCATGACATAATTACGTTTATTCTTTAGAACGTGCCTCCTAGATACTTTTTGGTCACACAAAATAATAAAAACCAAGTCTAATCCATTACATATATTTATACTAAGTTTTTTGAACCGTGACTATATGTTACATTAAATTTGGTTACACAATTTAATAAAAACCATAGTTATAAACTATTTATTAGCTACACAAACTGGGTTGTCATTTTAAGTGTGATCTTATGTATGTTTATAGCCATGAAAATTTGATATTAACCGTAGCCAAATAATGACATAATTACGTTTAATTTTATAAATGTTGTATGGGTCACATTTTGTCCACATAAAATAATAGAAATTGTAGTTATTTAATGACATATAGATACACTTAAGTTTTAGAAATGTGGCTATTGGTTACATTTTTGTCACGCAAAATGAGTGGTTATAAACTACTTGTTTGTCACATGAACTGAATTTTTAGAAATGTGACTACTATTCACATTATAACCACATAGATTTATTTTAACCATGGTCTTAATTATATTTACCGCCACATAAATTCTAAACAATGGCATATAGTTAAGTTTAATTTTTAAAACTATGACTACTAGTTAGTATTTGGTCACACAAAACCATAAAAGTTGTAGCCAATTCAAGACATGAGGTTACAGTTTAAATTTTAGAACAATATATTGTTAGATCTTAGATTTATTTGATTCAAGATCATCCAATCTGAAGACTGGAATCTGAAGCTAAAGCTGAAAAACCACTCTCAATATAAGTCTAATGTTAGTTTGTAATAAATGTCAAAGTTTGTTTTATTGTATTTTAGAATATTCCTAAATATCTAGTTTTAAATTTTTTAGGATAGGGAAAATTGTATTAAAATGGAACAAACTTTCACCTTATTCCTATTTTGGGGAACCAACTTTTAAAATCATCATTATGGGGTTTGAATCAAACTTTATGTTTATTTAAGGGTCAATCAATTTGTTGACCTCCTAATGATGACATCACCTAAATTCTTTGCCAAGTAATATTCCACATCATTATTATGATCATTAAACATAAATCTAAAATGCTGATATGGAATATAAAAAAATTTATTTGAAAATTAAAATTTCAAGTCATATTTTAAATAAAAAATAATTATAAAAAATTAACTAAAATCAATTCAATAAAAATTTAATGCAATAAAATTTCGTTTGGTGTAGTATTCCACACTTCTCTCTTTTTTTGAAGTTTGAAATTTCAAATTAAAGATTTTTTTTTTCAAATAATCAAACTAACATTCATTGTTTATTAATGTAATAAAAAAATTAATTTAATAAAAAAGCGAGAAAATAAAATATCACTAATTGATGCAATTAATATCAAAATTAAGATTTTTAAGTCAAACAAAAAACATTCAAATCATCAAAATTAGAACAAAGTCAATGACAAGACATTATTACAAAAAAATGGTTGGAAATCTTCAATATTCAACTACTTCACGAATCATCCTTCAAACTTAACCATAACTTTAAATTGTGAAACTCATCGAACGTTATCAGGAATTGGTACAACATGAATGTCAACCTGTCATATGTAGATATATGCAAGTTAGTGCAAGTATGTAAGTTATATGCAAATATAGAGATAGAGACAACGCAGGGACGGACCCATAATTTTTTTCATACGGTAGCACTATATAATATAGATAAAAAATAATTACAAAAAACACGATTTTTATCGACGTGTTACCAACGTTCAATATCGTCCGATTTGTTTTTAGCCTAATTCCACCGTTTCGAGGGATTTTTATAGCTTTTTGTTTGATTTCGAGGGATTTTTACGTTTTTTTTTCAATTTCGAGGGACTTTTTCGGTTTTTTGGGTTGATTTCAAGAGTTCCTTTTTGTTTTTTTGGTCGATTACAAGGTATGGTTGCACCTTCTTGAACTTTTGAATATCATACGGTGACACCTTTTAAAACGATACGTTTGCACCTTTTATAAACTCAAAATTTTAAACCTTTCGATGGAGAGATAATACGGTGGCACGTGCCACCGTATGCTCCTCTTCAAGTCCGTCCCTGAGACAACGTGTGATTATACGTATTGAAATACTCTCCTAGGCAATAGTTGGTATAGCTAGGTGTGTAAACTAGTCGAGTTTTTAACGATCTACTTGAGCTCAAGCTCGTTTATCTCGATTCGAGCTTAATTATTCTCGAGCTCAAGTCGATCTCGAACAAAAAATAGAACTCGTTTAACTTATCGAGCCGAGATTTATAACACCAATGTTCGACTCGGCTCGTTCGAAAACTCGATTTAATTTTTCGAGTCGAGCCGAGTCATACGAGCATACCCTTTTTCGAGCCAAGCATGCTCATATATTTATTAATCATACAATAAAAATATAAACATTATCGAGCTTAAGCCGATAAACGAGTTAATCGATCGCGAGTTCGAACCCGTAAACGAGCATCGAGCTCGATAACTCAAAAAATATTCGAGCTCGAGCTCTACATTGAAAAGTTAATCAAGCTCGATTCGAGCTCGAGCCCAATGTTGTATAGGAAGAAAATTTTAATTTCTGAGAAGAAAATCATCTCCCATTGGCTATGCAAAGGAAAATTTGATGTAAGATATTGTGTGTTGCCTGAATAAATGTTGGGTTTCTATATCAACATGGAAACATCAAAGGATAAACCACAATAGCACTTTATAATATTTCTAATGATTTATGTGGTCCTTTCCTGGAAATTAAACCAATCAGAGAAGAAGAAGAAGAAGATGAATAAAAACAACAGATTCAATCATCAAACATCGATGTCATGGTTTCCACCGGAAGTGTACCTTATGAAGATGAACGATGCCATAAGATTAACGGCACCGGAGCACTGCTGTGCATCAACGACAGCGGCGGCAGCGGCTAAGGGCGTAGACCGAAGCAGGGTGGAGGCAGGGAACGAATGGCGCTAGGGTGACGACAGAGGGGAGGATCGATGGGAACGAATGGCGCTAGGATGACGACAGAGGGGAGGATCGATCGACATACCAGAGGATGGGAGAACAGAGCTCATCTTGGTGACGGACTGACGGTAGCGTTTCTGAATGAATATGGACTTTAATTTTTTTTTAAACCTTTTTAAATAATAGTGATGATATGGCAATGAATATCCACATAATATTTTTTTTATTAATTTGTACTTGCCACATCATACTTATTACCGGTTACCTTTTTAACAGGTAAATCAGACCCTTAAATAAACAAAAAGTTTGATTAAGACCCCAAATTGATAATTTTAAAAGTTGGTTCCCCAAAATAGGAATAAGATGAAAGTTTGTTCCATTTTAATGCAATTTTCCCTTTAGGATATTATGTTAGTTTTAGATATTAGTTAGATATTAGGAGAGATAACTAATATCTCAATCTGATCTATCTATCTTACAATCTGATCATCATCATCGCCAACAACTAGAGAGAAAAACCAAAGAGAGCTTCAACGAAAACATCAATCTGTAATCCTTTGTTGTTAATCAAAACAGGTTTGTAAATCGTATCTTGGTTGTGTTTGTATTGTCTGGTAAGATCTTGTTAAGAAGTAAGGGACCGACAATTGGTATCAGAGCAAAACCAGATTAAAATAAAATATTTAGAACTCGACACTGTGTTCTTCATGTTAAAAATCATTTTCGAGTTTTAGAGTGTTATTGGTGTTGAAATCGATCAGGTTGTGATCGAATAGGGTTCTAGATTGAGTTGGTGTTGTTTAATTTCAGTATAACACTTCAATCGATTCCCATTTCGTGATTTTAGTATCAAACAGTTCACTACTTCAAGTCACTGTTCCATCGATCTATTTTTCAAAAAGTGTTTGTTTTTGAAATCAAAACCTTGTAATCTGTTCTAGAAGTGTTAGTGGCCTTTTTGTCAAAATTTGGGACTGCTAATCGAAGTCTAGATAGGTTAATGTTAATGTACTGTATTTAGAAAGTTTTGTAAAGTCATCCTTACTGCAATAGGCTTTGTAATTAGCATAATGGGTTGGGCTAATTTGTGTAACATGGGTAATTGGGGTATAAATAGGAGATGTTTGTAATTTGTTTGTAACTTTCATTCACAATGTAGTCATTAAAGCTTGTATGTGTTTCTAGTGAGAGAAACTCTTTCTCTCTCTAGATTGTGAATAATACAATCATTTTCTTCCCAATCTATCTTTTGTTCAATCTTTCTACATTGATTTAATTACGAATTCATGACCTAACATGTGGTATCAGAGCCTAATCGAAGAAATCATTCATCGAAACGATCGAATTCGTGATTTTTTCAATGGAACAGTACTGTAGTCGCATGAACAGTAACAAGATTTTCAAATTCTTCATTTTGGAGCTTAATCGATCGAGATTTGATGCTAGATTGATGATGTGATTAGAGTCGAACCATTTGTAATCAATCACTTTGTGTAATTTCAATTAGATTAGAAGAATTGTTCGATTTTGAGATTTTTTGGTTCGAAATATTTTTTTTACTGTCTTGTGATCGAATCCTTGTATCTAGATGTTTTTATACAAGATCATCAACTACAAAGTTGTTTAGAAGTATATTTCGAACATGCTCACAAAGTTTCATCTTAGAAATCGAAAAAATGTGAAAGATTTGGTGTTTTCAAGATCTCAGACTCGAAAACACGCTAGATCGCAAGAACGCGCAAGTTCATCGAAGAACGCGCAAGTTCGTCGAAAATGCACAAGATTCATCTGTAGAACGCGCTAGCTGAAGAACGCGCAAGGATAGAGAGAAACGCGCTAAGGACGTCTGCGATAGATGAAAGTCGATTTTCGAAGTTGCAGGGATGAACTCGCGAGAGTGTAGGTTTTGCGCCAGTTCATAGTTCGGTTTGGGCCATCAACTCTTCGCGCAAATTCC
Source organism: Arctium minus (assembly GCA_954870635.1). Lineage (NCBI taxonomy): Eukaryota > Viridiplantae > Streptophyta > Magnoliopsida > Asterales > Asteraceae > Arctium > Arctium minus. The sequence continues at coordinate 8,781,418 of OX941093.1, read as the reverse complement.
AATTCGCGCGACCTTCATCTCGCGTAAGTCTCTGTTTTGCGCCAACCACTTATCGCGCAAAATCCATTTCACGCGACCTTCTTCTCACGAAAAGTTTCACCTCGCGCGATCAACTTCTCGTGCAAAACTCCAGTTCGCGCGACCCACTTCTCGAGCAAATCTCCATCTTCAAAGTTTGCGCCATCAGCTTATCGCGCAAAGTTCTAATTTGCGCCACCAACGTCTAGCACAAAACTTCATCTTCCAGACTAACTATTGTTTGCGCCACCTTCACTTCGCGCAAAGTTCTATTTCGCGCGACCCTCATCTCACGCAAAACTCTCTTGCGCCAGACCCTCTTCACGCAAGTCTCCTTTGCGCCAGCCTTGATTAGCGCAAGTTGTCGTTTGCGCCACCTTCTTGTAGCGCAAAGTTTGCTTTTGCGCCAGTACCTGACTTAGTCTTATTATTCAGATGACATCAAGAGAAGCTCTAGCTATCGGAACTGACACAAAGCCACCAGTACTCTTCAGGGGAGAGTATGAGCAGTGGAAAGTAGGTTCATGGACTTCATAGAAAAACATGATTTTGGTGAATTAATCAGGAAATCTTTAGAAGAAGGAGCTATGCCACCTGTTATGAAGACTCGCATGGTTGGGACAGAGGAAGAACCATATCAACTTAAATTTGATGAACTCGAAGGTGATGAACTAAAGAGAGCAAGAGCTGATAGATTAGCAAAGTCTTTCATTCTTCAAGGCATTACTAATGAAATATATGTGAAGATTGACAGCTACAAAGCCACAGGTAAACATATGTGGGATCAACTGGAGAAAATGATGCTTGGTTCAAAAGTTGGAAACCAGCTCAAGATATCCAATTGCCTTAACAACTATGAAGAGTTCAAAGGCAGAGTTGGAGAATCTCAAGAAGAAACATATGACAGATTTGTGACCTTGCTGAATGAGTTAAGCAAGAAAAAGGTCAATAAAACACAGATAGAGTTGAATGTCAAATTCCTAAGCATCCTTCAGCCTGAATGGAAAAGGTTTACAAGATAAATAAAGCAAATAAAAGATCTGAACGATATTCCACTTCACGAGGTATATGAAACCCTCAAGAAGAATGAGGAAGAGGTGGATGAGATCATGGATAAAAAGAGACAGGGTGAGAAGACAGTTGATGATTCAATTGCTCTTGTTGTGAAAAAGAAGAAGAAGAAGATGATTGTGTCTGAATCAGATGATGTTGAAAGTGAAGCAAACTCTGACTCTGACGACTGTGAACAACTAAAGAAGGATATGCTTATGTTGACTAAGGCTTTTCAAAAGAAGTTCTACAAAAAGTCGAGCTCGAATAGTCAGAGGTATTCATCTGGTCCTAGTAACAATGTTCACAAGGAAAGATTTGAAGGAAAGAGGTTAGAGGAAAGGAAGCCAGAAGAGAAAAGGTATAAAGCTGAAGAGACCAAACAGCAAGAACCTCCAAAATGCTACAACTGTGGTAGACTTGGACACTTTGCCAAAGACTGCCGAAGACCCAAAGTTCGGAACTCCGACTACTACAAGAACAAAATGCTTCTAGCCAAGCAGAAGGAAGCTGGAAAGGCATTGATGGCAGAAGATGAGTCCTGGCTAGATTAGTCAGATCAAGAAGATGATAATGAAGAGAAGGACGAGACAACACATCTATGCTTCTTGGGCAAGCTGGAAATAGAAGCTGAAGCTGATTCCGATGAAGATGACAACGAAGAGGTATGTGATTTAACTGAATCGGATTTCTTAAATCAAATGCATGCCATGATGATAAAACTTCAAGAATTAGAGTCGAAACTCAAGCGTGAAACGGGTGTTATTACTGACAAAGACCAGTCAATACAGAAACTTAGCAATGACCTTGCTGAGAAGAAGTATTGATTGAGGTTTTACATAAAAACATTGACACCAGCGCAAAGGAAAAGACCATAATTCTTAAACAGATTGCTGAAACAAATTCTAAATTGAGAAAGAGTGAGTTTGATTTCAAAGAGCTTACGAGAATGTATTCTTCGTGTTCCGAAGAAAACAAATCTTTACTTGCAAAATTAAATGCTTTGGAAAAAAAGTTATACTCATTAGGTCAAACTGAACAAACCATTCATCTAAACAAACCCAAGGAGAATAAAGAGAGTTGGGGACTTGGTTATGAGAATCCTCACTACCCTAAAAATGGTATATCTGAAGTGCCTGGACTTTATGATTTTACATTTTTGAAACTAGCTCGAATATACCCAGACCTTAAAGTTTTATGGACTGGACTGTCTAAAGAGGATGAAGCCAAGGAAACCGAAAAACGAAAGAACACATCTAAAGTTCAACTTCCATTTCGTTATGCGAAGTTGAATAATAGTTATAATGATGTTCAATCAAAATCTCTTTCAAATGAATTCTTTGAGAGTTATTCTGTAAAAGAAATGGAGGCTAAGCCTATTGAAGGTAAACTTTATGTCCCTCCTCTCGTTTTGGAAAGTAAAATTTCTGAACTTGAGAAATCTTTAGCAGATGAAAGATTTTTGATTGATATTGAACAAAAAGTGTTTTCAATTGTGTTTAAAAATACTGTTCTTTCTAAGGCTTCAAAATCTAATGATATGTTTGGTTTAACTGATGGAGGGTTTGATTTTCTAAACTCTGATGGTGTTTTAGATGATCGTTTTGATCAATTTGATTTTAATGCCAAACTTCCTAATCATTCATCTTTTGTTGTGAATTCCTTTGGATTATCCAGTATGTTTGAGAAAGGTAAATCATCAACGAAAGTTGATAAATCAGTCTCTGTGAAAGGTAAGAAGAAATCTCAGCATTCACAGAAACCGATCACTACTGGTAACCCAAAGAAGAAGCATTCGTTTGATTCTCACAATTCTAACTCAAAAGTTTCAAATGTTTCAGATATGAGCAAGAAAAAGATTGGAGTTAAATCTAAGTGGCAACCAAAACAGGAGATTGACGAGACTGCTAAATCTTTTTCTAGTGTTGATTGTAATAAGACTACGACTAGTAAAGATGTTTTGATTGCGAATGTTGCTATTATAAAACCAAATCTTGTCGTTTATCGCAAGAAATATTCTATGAAGTAATTATTCCAGTTACGTCTGTCTGCTAGAAAGTCTTCATATTATGATAAACATGTTTATGCTTCTAGTCAAGATTCTGATGTTTGGTATGACACATATCATGTACACTCTCATCATTATAATTCTTCATTTGATTCTCAAAAGCAAAGAGGACCCAAATTTCAATGGGTTCCAAAATCATGTACTAACACCTTAGGTCCCATTTATAAGTGGGTACCTAAAACTCTTGTTTCGTAATTTCTCTTGTGCAGACCCGTCATATGTGGTACTTGGATAGCGGGTGTTCCAAGCATATGACCGGGCAGAAAGGTATGTTGACCAACTATATAGAGAAGTACTGTGGAACAGTTCGATTTGGTAATGATCAGTTTTCACCAATACTGGGGTATGGTGATATGGTACACGACAAAGTAACGATTAAGAAGGTGAGCTATGTTGAAGGCTTAGGACCCAACCTTTTCAGTATAGGCCAGTTCTGTGACAAAGGCTTAGAGGTAAATTTCAAGGCCAAGAGATGTTCTGTTCGCACTTAAGAAGGCAAGGAACTCTTGGTCGGCACTTGAAAGTCCAACCTCTACACAATTAATTTGTCAAACGTCCAGACTGACAAGCAGGTATGTCTACTCTCAAAAGCGTCGATGCAACAAAGCTGGTTATGGCATCGATGGCTCTCTCACCTCAAATTTTGGTACATCAATAAACTGGTCAGTGGAAAGTTAGTGAACGGACTTCCTGAGCTAAAGTATGTCAAAGAACATCTGTGTGCAGCGTGTGAAAAAGGTAACATGAAGAGAGCTCCGCACAAACCAAAGCCTGAACCGAGTACCAGATCTCCATTAGAGTTGTTGCGTATGGATCTCTGTGGTCCGATGCGAACGCAAAGCTTAGGCGGAAAGAAGTACATATTAGTTATCGTGGACGATTATTCACGATACACGTGGGTCAAATTTCTACGTTCAAAAGATGAGACACCCGAAATACTCATCACATTTCTGAAGACGACCCAGGTGAATCTACAGAAACCAGTCAAGCTTCTCAGAACTGACAACGGCACATAGTTTAAGAACAAAAGGGTCAAAGAATATCTCGAATCAGTCGGGATTTCACATCAATACTCTGCTGCACGTATGCCTCAACAGAATGGAGTTGTCGAAAGGCGAAATCGTACGCTAGTCGAGGCCGCTCGAACTATGCTAAGCCAATCTGACTTACCTCTATTTTTATGGGCCGAAGTTGTATTGACTGCGTGCTACACTCAGAATCATTCCATAATACACCGCAGATTTAAGAAGACTCCGTATTCGTTAATCAACAACCGAACACCGACAATCAAATATTTTCATATATTTGGGTGTAAGTGTCATGTCCTAAACGACAGAGAGAGTCTGAAGAAGTTCAGTGCTAAAGCGGATGAAGGCATCTTTATTGGCTATTCCTCTACATCTACTGCATACCGTGTATACTTGAAGAAGTCAAAGAACGTTGTTGAAAGCGTCAACGTTACATTTGATGAAGAGATGGCTTCTGAACACGTCTGTTCAGAACCCGTGATAACAGGAGTACTAGCTTCTGGGAAAATAAGTCCAGAACCTATGTCTCAAGCTAAAAAATCAGATGGGGCATCAACGTCTACTAATCATTTATCTGATTTTGATTTATTATTTGAACTATTTTATGAAGAATTTATTGGATCTAAAATAACCAAATCTGTTGTGGTTGACAGGATGGAAGACTCAAAGACTACTCATCCAACCATTTCAGATATCTCGATTCAACAAGAAGTTCAAGTTCAAATACCTACTCCGATAGTTGAAGTTGTGATAAAAAATGAAGAGACAGAAGTTGCTGACCAAGCTGTACCTACTGAGACTTCTGCACCTACTACTTCAACGGAACCCCCCATTCCTATTGAACAAGCTATAGAAGATAACAGCGGATTCATATATGATCATATTGATCTATCTTCATATAATACAGTCCCTCATGAACACAAATGGACCAAAGCGCACCCGATAAGTCAAATCATTGGAGATCCAACAAAACTGGTGCAAACTAGGTCTGCTTCTATGAATATGTGTATGCATGAATCCTTTCTGAGCAAGATCGAGCCTACTTGCGTATCTGAGGCCCTTGTTGATCCATATTGGGTGACTGAAATGTAAGAAGATCTGAATCAGTTCGAAGCACTTGAAGTCTGGAGACTCGTACCCAAACCTAAAGGTAAATCTATTATCGGTACGAAATGAGTTTTCAAAATCAAGAAAGATGAAGATGGTACTGTTATCAGAAATAAAGCAAGACTTGTTGCCAAGGGATATAGGCAAGAGGAAGGAATAGATTACAACGAGACTTATGCTCCAGTGGCGCGTTTAGAGGCAATTTGAATGTTTCTAGCCTACGTAGCCCACAAGAACTTCACGGTCTTTCAAATGGACGTGAGGACAACATTTCTGAATGGCATTCTCAAGGAGGAAGTCTACGTCTCGCAGCCAGAAGGTTTTGTCAATCAAGAGAAACCGAATCATGTATACGTTCTCGACAAAGCTCTTTATGGACTGAAACAAGTTCCTCGCGCCTGGTATGATATTTTATCTAAGTTTTTGGTCAAGTCAGGTTTTACAAAAGGTACGGTCGATACCACTTTATTCCTTAAACGGGAGAAATCCGATATCATTCTAATTCAAATATATGTGGATGATATTATTTTTGGCTCTACAAATCCTAAATACTGTAAGAATTTTTCAAACCTTATGGTGTCACGTTTTCAGATGAATATGATGGGAGAGATGAATTTCTTTCTCGGATTACAAGTCAAACAATTTTCATCGGGGATTTTCATCAATCAATCTAAATACATTCTTGATATTCTTCGGAAGTTCAAAATGGAAAATTGTAAACCGATTGGTACCCCAATGGCACCTGGTACTAAGATTGGCACCGATCCTTCGGGAAAGGCTGTTGATGTTAGGACTTATAGAGGGATGATAGGTTCTTTGATGTATCTCACTTCAAGTAGGCCAGATATAATGTTTTCAACATGTTTATGTGCTACATATCAGGCTAATCCTAAAGAATCCCATTTGTATGCAGTTAAGAGCATTTTTAGGTATCTAAAGGAGACTGCAGATCTTGGTCTGTGGTATCCTAAAGATACTACCTTTGAACTAACAGCATATACAGACGCAGATCATGCTGGTTGCATGCTAGACAGGAAGAGCACGTCAGGTCATATACAGTTCCTCGGTGATAAACTCGTCAGTTGGGCATCGAAGAAGCAATTATGTGTCTCAACTTCAACGGCCGAAGCAGAATATGTGGCTGCTGCTAGCTGCTGTTCTCAGGTCTTGTGGATGAGAACTCAACTGCGCGACTACGGTTTTCAATTCAACAAAATCCCGATCTACTGTGACTCGAAGAGCGCTATCGCGATAACAACTAATCCTGTTCAGCATACAAAGACCAAACACATCGATGTCAGGTATCATTTTATAAAAGATAATGTCGAAAAAGGAACAATTGAACTTTACTTTGTAAAAACTAATTATCACCTTGCAGATTTGTTTACCAAACCCTTGGACGAAAAGAGATTAAATTTTCTTGTCTCTAAGCTTGGTATGCTAAATCTTAAGACATAATCATTGATTACCTACTAAAGTTTCTTATTGTAAATTTTTCATCATTTCTTTATCTTTATGTCCGCAAGATATCTGCACTTTAACAGTCTGTTCATGATCTAAGGGGGAGTGTGAGAAGAAACTCCATAGATGATCATTGTTATTTTGAAGGAGAGCTTATATAATTTCTGCATTTACCTTTTATGTCAAATTTTTGTAATGCATGATTTTAGGGGGAGCTCTTCAAGTCAAAGGAGTATGGAAATGACTTCTGATTTTTTCTGATCAGAACTCGTACTTTCATCGTTTTACTGCTTTATGTCATTTTTAATTTCAGTGAATAAATTTGCTTTGACTATGACATACTACTTTTGCAGTTTGAGAGATGCTTAAAAGATCATATCTTTATGACTTTAAGCTTAACTTCATGAGATGTAAGATTGCACGTCAAGGTATAATTCTTTATCTTAATCTCATATATTGTTGAAAGAAGGACAACTTTCAATCATTGAAAACATGTTCTCAAAAGTTCAAATCACTTCCTGATTCTCAAATCAGATTTTATAATTTGGAAGAGTGATTTTAAATGTTTTCTAGATCTACTTTGTGCTTTAACTGATATAGTTAAACCATTTTGAGCATCACACGCTTTCTAGAAAAACATGAGATTTCTGTGTGCTAGGACTTAACACAACTTCTACGGATACACGTTAACCAGTGTTTCCTACCCAAGAGGTTAATCCATAGTGATTGAGTGTGAGAAGTCGAAAAGAAATGAGCGTGGATTGTGTGATGAGGTATACAGAAAAAGAGAGTTTGGTTAGAGTAAGCTAAATGTTTAAAAGAAAGAGGGTGTGAGAACAGAGTTAAAAGAATATCAGAACTCTGCACCAACTTTTTCGGAGTCGGGCAACCACAATTCTAATGTTTCACAACTCTTTGGTGAACATATTTGAAACAGGCAACTAGCCCATGCCAACTCTTGATCAAACCTCACCAGCCAGTCATTTTCTACTCAAATAGAAAGTGTTTCACATTTTTCAAAGGGGAAGCAGCACATTTACTATCTGATTTTCATTTGGAAAATCTGGATATTGAAAAGAAGGAAATCTGCCTCACCTTCGCACTTCAATCATGCACATTGAGTCTGTGTTTAACTTACTGTTGTCTCAGTGGTTTACACAATTTTGAGCCTATAAGCAATCATCACTTGCTTAATTCTTTCTATCACATGCACGAACACAAAAGGAATTTGTTTCTTTGTCATAATGTTCATAGAAATTGCCTTTATGGTGTTTCGATGATTGAATGGAAGCCCTGGGGGAGTGAACATCAAAAAGCTCCTTTCCATTGTGTATTCGTTACACACAGTGACTTAGTGTTACTGACGGGCATTTTAACTGATTCATTTGTTGATTCAGGTGTTACACGTTTATTTTGTCTGGATTTGCAAAGATCTAGATGAATATCTTTTGAATTGACGGATCAGAGGCTCCGTATGAAAGACATTTCTTACTCAAAGTTTTGATGAAATCGTTGCTTTTTCCATCAAAAAGGGGGAGAAGAGCTAATGAAGAAATAGGAGAAGAAATGGAAGAGATCAAAAGTTTAAGGAAATGCTCAAGATCGAATTCTTCAAAAGCATAGTATTCTGAAGACATGTTGATTTTAGAGAAATTTTCTTTGAAGATACTTTGCTAAAGCATTCTGAGCTAAAACTGGAGATTATTACATCTTGAAGACAAAGAAGGAGATTGCATCTTCTGAGCTGAAAGAGAAGACTGAATTGCTAAATCCTTTAAGTAATGATCTTGATCCAAAGGGGGAGATTGTTAGATCTTAGATTTATTGGATTCAAGATCATCCAATCTGAAGACTGGAATTTGAAGCTAAAGCTGAAAATCCACTCTCAATATAAGTCTAATGTTAGTTTGTAATAAATGTCAAAGTTTGTTTTATTTTATTTTAGAATATTCCTAAATATCTAGTTTTAGATATTTTAGGATATTATGTTAGTTTTAGATATTTTAGTTATTAGATATTAGTTAGATATTAGGAGAGATAACTAATATCTCAATCTGATCTATCTATCTTACAATCTGATCATCATCATCGCCAACAACTAGAGACAAAAACCAAAGAGAGCTTCAACGAAAACATCAATCTGTAATCCTTTGTTGTTAATCAAAACAGGTTGGTAAATCGTATCTTGGTTGTGTTTGTATTGTCTGGTAAGATCTTGTTAAGAAGTAAGGGACCGACAATTATATTTGTTACCCTTTTTTTTTTTGTACACCAACAAACAATTTTATTCCAAACACAGTAGCAAAGTCCACAAATACAAAGATAGCAAAACCAAATAGAGACCAATCGATCTCAAGACAAACCCGCTTGCGAGAGGCAAACAGAACAAAGGATACCGGCTAAACAAACAACCCGAAGGCCAAAGTAAAAACAGGTATACCGAAAGAAATGCAACTAAATACGACATCCAAGCAGCGTTCACGACGCACCAGCCAGCCCGACCAGGCACAGAGGACAAAGAAACACCTGCACTATCCCCTCCGTACTTGACATGACTGCCTGCTACATCGGTTCTGAGTCTGTGTAGCAGCTTCCTTCTCGAACAGGTCTCTGGCGACCATGAAACTAACGCGAACCATTTCTACCAAAAATCCACGGCGGGATTTACACTGTACAGTTACCATCTTCCCGAACTTCTTCCCGAACAAACCTGCGACCGCCCATAAAGCCATCTCGAACCCCAACAACCCTCTGACATTCGAACCCTCTCTATCCATAAGGATCCGAACACCACGTTGTCCAATCCAAAGCTAACTCTTTATCTCTGCTTGTCACCCATTCGAACGCTTTAAGTTGAAAATCAAAGAACATATCTGTTACAGTGCCTCTAATTTTTTCAAAAATAACCTTGTTCCGATTTCCCCAAACTAAATAAAGAAAGCACCACACCACCGCCGTCCACCTCCTCGAACCTTTTTCATTGTTTCTCAATTGGTTACTTGCCTCAATAATCCCCTTCAAAGAGCTTACCAGATCCAAGTCTATGTTCCACCACCTTCCCATGAACTTCCATAATTCCTTTACCATTTCACAGTTAATGAGTGTGTGATCAACTGTTTCTATTTATTATCCACATCTCGGATAAAAAATGGAATCTAATTCAAAGCCCATCTTGTCCAAGACCGATCGTGTAGGTAGTCGGCCAAGTTTAGCCCTCCAAACCAAAATACTAACCTTCTTCGAAACCAATTTTATCCACGAAGTTACTGTTGTGTTTCCTTCCATCGATGCCCGCTTTTCTTCTATCACTTCCCGAACTTTTTTGACAGTGAACTCTCCTTGAGTATCAAGACTCCATGATGCCCGATCTGCTTTTCCCCCTTTTGGTTTATTGTCCACAATCTCATTTATTTGTTCCTCCAATTCTCCTAGTTCCCTTCCCCTCGGTTCCCTTCTCCATCTCCATTTCCAAACCCACTCTTCGCTCCGATACTCTCCTCTTTCCGATACCGTTGCCCCTTTGTCCACTTCAAGATGAAACAACCGTTTGAATCTCTCCTTTAATCTTCCATTAGATGTCCATCTATCCTCCCAAAAATTTGTGTTTGCTCCATCCTCTACAATTTTGCTAAAGGATTCCAAGAAGTTAAGACCAACCTTATCGATATCCTTCCCTACCTTAATTATATTTGACCATATCGAGTTCCCCCCGATCCCCTTGGTGCACCCTCCAATAGCCCACCATCCCACCCGTAAACACTCTTAATTATCCTAACCCATAACGCTTCGGACTCATTATGGAATCTCCACCACCACTTCCCAAGTAAACCCAAATTTGCTTCTTTTAGGCCCCTAATATTCAGCCCTCCCCTCGCAAACGGTCCCAACATCCTTTCCCACTTTACTCACGCTCTACCTTTCCTCTCATTCGCTTCCTCACCGGTCCCTCCCCCCCCCCCCCCCCCAAAAAAAAATCGACTCCTCATGCTATCCAATTCTCTCAACACACCTATCGGGGTACGAAACAATGAAAAAAAATATAGTGAAACATTACCGAGGACCGATCTTACCAACGTCCATCTTCCTCCAAACGAGATCAGTTTTGATCTCCAAGCCGTAAGTTTATTTTTCATCTTATCGATCACCACCTTCCAATGAGAAAATCTTCTCATTGACTATCCTACCGGAAGTCCGAGATATATGAAAGGCAGTTTATCACTTCCACACCCCAGGCTACGTGCCCATGCATTGACTTCCTCTTCCAGGACACCTACCCCGTACAATTTACTCTTACTCAAATTCAGCTTTAATCCCGAGACCGCATGAAAACACTTCAACACTTTCATTAAATTTTTTAAGTTTGATAAGCTCCACTCGCCGAAGAAAATAGCATCGTCTGCATATTGAAGATGTGATATCGTGATCTCTTCCTTCCCCACTTTAACACTTTTGAATAAATTTTTTCCAATTGCTTCCTCCATCATGATGTGTAAATTTTCCGCGACTACCAATAAAAGGAAGGGAGCGAGAGGATCCCCTTGACTTAAACCTCTCTCCATTGGAAACTCCTTCGTAGGAGCTCCATTAACTAGCACGGAAATCGTTGATGACTTTAAACATGCTTTTACCCAATTTCTCCACTTTGATCCGAACCCCATGTTACTAAGTCCATCCAAAAGGAATGACCACTCCACCGTATCATACGCCTTCTCAAAGTCCACTTTAAAAATCATTCCCCTCTTCTTTGATCTTCAAAAAAAGTCCACCATCTCGTTAGCTATAAGGATCCCGTCAAGGATTGATCTTCCTCTTATGAATGCACTTTGCTCTTTGCTTATTAGCTTTCCCATCACCGCCTTCATTCTTTCCGCCAAAATTTTCGATATCACCTTATAGAGTATACCGATAAGACTAATAGGTCTAAAATCATTTAGACCAATTGGATTTGGGTTTTTCGGAATCAGCATCAAGAACGAAGCGTTGCATCCTTCACTTATTTCCCCTTTTTCCCAAAACCAATTTATCACCGCCAATAGATCCGCTTTTATGATCCCCCAAAATTTCTTAACAAATCCTATCGAAAAGCCATCCGGTCCCGGCGATTTATTACACCCGCATCCTTTAACCGCATCCCATACTTCCTCTTCCGACATCATTCTCTCTTGATATATGGCCTCCTCCTCTGAAAGCTTCTTCATTCGGTCCGACTTCAGCTTTGGTGAGCTACCTCTTTGTTTAGCATACTTCTTTTTGAAAAAATCGAACACAAAATCTTTAATCTTAATCGGTTCCTCCGACCATACCGAATCTATGAGTAGCCCCCGTATTGAGTTATTCCTTTCCCGATTTTTGCTCATCATATGAAATAATTTAGAATTCTCATCCCCGTCTTTTACCCAATTAATCTTAGCTTTTTGCTTAGCCATCTCTAAACTCTTTTCTTCCAACCCTAGCCACTTCTTCCTAACCTCTAACCATTGTTTTCTAACAACCTCCTCCAACGGGTTTGACTCCCTTTTTTCTTCCCATTTTTTCATTTCTTCTTTCGCTATCAACAACTCTCTATCAACCTCCTCCCATTTATCTTTACGCCAACTCCTCAACGCAAATTTTACATTCTTAAGTTTGTCCCTGAACCTACAATCCGGTCTAATTGACCTTACCTCTTTTTCCCAAGCCTCTTTTACCACCTCTTCTAAACTATCCTCTCTAAGCCACACATCAAAAAATTTAAACGGAACCGGACCAAAGTCGATCCTCTTGTCACTTAGCATAATCAGGAAGTGGTCCGACCATTTTCTATCCAAGGTTGTTTCCCCCAAGTTTTTCCATTGAGCCCCAAACTTTTTTGTGACCAAAAACCTATCTAATTTACTGAATTTGGTTCCATCGTCACTTATTCTTGTGAATTTTTGTCTCCCCATTCTCACATCAATTAAATTATTTTTAAGAAAATAATATCATTGAATTCTTCCGTACCTTTGGTACAAATAGCCGAATTCAATCTTTCATGACTTCCCTGCACTTCGTTAAAATCGCCAAAGATCGCCCATTTTACTTCCTCCTTTGCACACAATTGCTCCAACTTGGTCCAGACTTCCTTTCTATATTTCTGTTCCCGTGGTCCATAAACATTCACACACCCTACAAGCCCTTCTATATTTTCCCATTTTCCCACCACCGCCACAAAGTTATCGTCTTCGATTACGAACTCACATTGAAAGGTAATTTTATTCCAAATAAGCAACAAACCTCCCGATCTCCCCGAGGCCGCGATTTGAACGAAATCCGCCTCATTTGAACCCCAAATATTAGCCACGAGACTGTTTGACATTCTCCCCATTTTTGATTCCTGGATGCCCAACATACAAGGTTTTTCTTTCTTACATATTTCCTTCAACCAAGCTTTTTTAAAATCTGATCCTAGCCCTCTCACATTGATCGATACTATTTTCATGAATAATAACTTAACTCGAACTTACCAAGAATCCAATTACCTGATAATTTCTCCCTTGTCTCTTCCCGTACAAGCTCCATTATCCCAATCCACCCCAATTTCCTTTCCAAACTTCTCCAATTCTTCCATCACGTCCGAACTTTTTATTTCAGACGATAGGGAAATTTGACTTGGGCGTAATCCTTCTTCCTCTATCGCTTTCACTTTCTCTGACTTAGGTATTTCTCCATCCTTTTGTGATCGCTTCTGCATACTTTTGTTTTTTTACTACTCCTTGCCTTTTTTTTCTTCAGAAAATGGAAACTAATTCTACTCCTCCCAAATGCACAACTCTCTATCCTTCTATTCTTTAGTTTCTCTCCGAATTTAGTTTGAAGTTTTCCACGATTTTCTCTGTTGACACCACCTTCGGTACTTTTCTCCTCTGAGTTTCCAGGTTGGGTTTCCTTTGGCGAACTTATGAATTCTGTGTTTTTTATCGATTCACCATTCCTTGGGTATTTTTTATTTTGGAACCCACTTCCCCTTTCTTGACCCAACCCATCAACATTGTTTTCTTTTTGTGGACCCAACTCACCGAAATTATCATCCCCCCTGACAAGCCCACTTCCAATTCTTCTCTTATTCCTCCACTTTTGTTTTTACTACCCTTATTATCCTTTGCCGCTTCTTCAGATATTTTTACTTCGGGACTTGGATTCTGGGTTTAGGAATTCGGAGAAATGATTGTGTCACCTACTCCCTCTGTCCCTTCATCTCCCCTAACGTCTTTCGATTCCTCCGACCTTCTTTCGGCCACCGGACTCTTCTCCCGATGATCCTCCGTCTCATGTTCTTTCTGATTTCTTCTACAATTTTCCGAAACACCGAACTCTTCTTCGTCCTGATCTACTATCTGATCTTTTTATGGTTGCTCCTGGTTTTTCTTTTCTATTACACTTTCCTCAGCCCTCCAAACTTCTTCACTCATTCCTTCCTCTTCCGACCATTCTGACGGTATGGTCGAATCATCTCCGTCCGCCACACTTTCACCCACAAAATTTTCCTTCTCTTCTCCTACTTGAGCTTCCAAGAATCCACCATCTTCTTCTTCAATTTTGATTACATTAAAAAGATTTCCCACTTTGATAGCCTTTACTTCACTAATTCTTGTCACCGATCATGAGCTAACCAGAACTTTTCCCCACATTAGATTTGAACATTCCTCCAATTGGCAGTTTCTAACATTCAGAACATTCCCCCAGTTACTAGCAATTTTCATAAAAACCTCATTTTTCCAAGCATGTAAAGGAACTCCTTCAATCCTAAGCCACACAAGTTTATCGGATGGTCGAAAACCTATCGACCAACTTCTCAAATCTTTTATCCAATAATGTATCCCATGTATCTTGTTTTTTATCACATTCACCATCGCTTCTTTTGATTCAAAGTTGATCATAATATTTCTTCCTCCTAAGAGTTTGATCACACACCCTGCCAAAATTTTAGATTTGATGAGAGCTTGTATTGCCTCCACCTTTTCCAAGGAATCCACACTTCCAACAACTGATCTTTCTAAGAACTCCAGTGCCATTTTATCTGTTTCCCAGTTCCCCAATACCTGTCGGTTACCATCTTCTTCTACTTTTTCTTCCTTTCTGCCCAGAGAACCACGCTTACTTACGTCCGCAAACGAGGTAGCACCCTGCATTCTTTTTTCATTACTAACTGAACTCTTTGTCTGCAGCCTCCCTTCATCTTTTCGTTCCCCTCCTTCCAATCCTCTTCTTTGTTTATTCGCTACAAATGTTCTAATCTTATAAGATCCTATCCAAATGTTTCCAAGTCTCCTCTCTAATTCCCCTTCATCCCGAACGATCTTGAATCGTACGAAGCCAAACCTTTCTCCATTTTTCAGTCTCTTATTATCCATATACACATCTGATACAAAGCCCTACCTCTTAAAGGTCCGCCATATTTGTGAAACCTCCCAGTTCTTTGGGAAATTATAGAATAAAAACGAGATCTCCTTTGGATTCTTCCTTCCGTTGTTCCAACGATTCAGTCTTGTTCCACTATATCCTATCCAGTTCCAATACCCCGAATCTCTACCCTGATACTCGCCCTTCCTTACCCTCTCACTCCCCCCCCCCACTCTCACCGGAACTCTCTCTCTCTCTCTCTCTCTCTCTCTCTCATATTTGTTGTTGTTTTTTATTTTTATTATTTTGTTACCTTTTGTTCATGCAAAATAATAAGAACCGCCATAAACTATTTACTTGCCACGAAAAATTAGCTTCATGTAGCAATATGTATCTTTGTGGCCACATACAATAAAATAACGATAAATTAGTTACTAAATTTAGTTTATATCCCTTGTTTTTTTAATTTTCATTTTACACCGTTGTTATGTTAACACAAATAAACGTACATGAACAAAAAGTACAATGAAAAAATATGTATCTTTTTTTACAAATTATACCATTATAATTGTCTCGTCAATACCTTCAAAACGAGCCCAATATTGAATATTTTTTAATTTAATCGTACTATTAAATATCATGAATATCTACGAATTAATTTGTTTTCTTTCCATACGTTTTATTTTTTTTCCACCGTTATCATATTAAAAATACATAATCGTAGATCAACTAAAATATATTATAAATATGTTTCATTCTTATTATAAATTATATCATTATAATTTTTTCGTCAATAATTTTAATATAAACTAATTATTGAATATATGTATAGGTTTTATGTAACATCCTAAAATTTGAGGTAAATTTAAAAATTGAAAATTTGGCAATATGACATCTAAAAGTGAAGGAAACCAGTACACTCTAAATGGGAGACCAAAGAACCTGTATATATTACGGATATGACAATCTAAACCAATTGTATGTCAACCCAAAACGGGGAACAGAGTATGACAATTACAATTCCAAATCAAATAAAGAATAAAATTCGACAACCTAATAATCTAACTTGGTCAAGTAAGATTAAGGTCGGGTGTCGCTATTCTTCCAAAATGTGTAATCTCTATACTTCAATGTATTGGTCACTATATCTTCAAAAAGACCGCTCTCGGCTCCAAGGTCGTTCTCTCAATCCCGACGAGCCCCACCGCTATAATGACCTGTCATACATGACCACCAAAGAACAAGCGTTGAGCTAAAGCCTATTGAGAACAATTAAGTTGAATAATAAATAAATGATAAACCCGTTTGAAGTCATACAGCCGATCTAGTCGTGCGCTAAATCAAAACAAATCAAATAAACCATTAGTCATCATTATATGT
Source organism: Arctium minus (assembly GCA_954870635.1). Classification (NCBI taxonomy): domain Eukaryota; kingdom Viridiplantae; phylum Streptophyta; class Magnoliopsida; order Asterales; family Asteraceae; genus Arctium; species Arctium minus. The sequence continues at coordinate 8,764,948 of OX941093.1, read as the reverse complement.
TACAAATAACTATAATCACATAGCGAGCTCAACTACTCCAAGTCTATTGCTCGAAAACATCAACTCAACCACTCCAGGTCTATTCTTGAGAGTTCCAAAACAGGGGAACTAATGCACAATAGAATTTCACCTTACTGCCCATGGGACGCTACCCGACCGTATAGTCCCACACCTTAATTAGCATAGAACCCGATGCCTATTCTGTGCTAAAGTGGTAAACCTAATGTCCAGACAAGACATAGGAACACCATGCCTATGGATCCATTGCACTAAGACCAAATACCAAATCATGCTAACACATATATTATTAATCATGTATGAAAGTCTTAAAACCAAATCACATATAAAAGGTTATTAGCATGAGTATTAACTCCGATCATGTAGAAAACTTTACCAACACGGACTCATCAAAAATAGTATCATACATCCCATTTCAATGGTCATGTTTTCTATCAATTAACTCATTACATAAATTTCACCAAACCCTAAATCCATTTTAGGTTTACCACAAACCATAGAATAAGGGTTGGCTATCAAATAAGTAGAAAGCTTAGGAAACTATTAGTCTTGGTTTAAAATATATTTTCCATGTCTTTATTTAGGTTATAAAACCCCAATATCCCCAAATTCCATGGTTAGGTCAAATTTCATAAGTACACAATATGTAGTTGAAAGTCATGAATGAAGGTTATAACATATGAACTCTAGTAAATATATATATATATATATATATATGTATATATATACATATAAAGTATGGGAGGGAAACTCACCTAGGAGAATTTATGAGAAAACCCTAGGTTAGGACACTTGAGAAGGAAGGATGGAATGACACTTGAACTTCAAGCACAATACTCTTAGTCACCACCAACCTAAATCAAACCCATTAATTACCATGAGAACCTCTTCTAAGAGCATTCAATGAAGGAAGTTGAAACCCTACCTTTTGATCTTCAAAAATCGCCTTCCACAAGCTCTCAATAGCACCAAATGAATTATAAAATGTGTTGGTGAGCATTTAAGGCCTGGAGGCCTCCCGCCACCTTGCCTCACGACTATGACATGGTCATAGTCGCTTGGTCACAATCGCCCGCTCAACATGACTCACGGTACATCTTTGGCGACATTGCCATGCAAGAGTGACACTTGTCACAATCGCTGTTCATTGTCGCCGGTGATAACCCACACACGGTAAACCCTTAGCGACTTTGCCAAGAGATAGTGACAGGTGTCCAATCACTGGCATTGTCGCCAGCCCTGTACCGAGGTTCAAATTTGGCTTGGTTTTCTCCCGGCTCTCAAGCACAATACTCGACCTTTTCCAAAGAGTGGTCCCAACTCCAAAACGTGCAACAAAGGTAGGCTAATCACGAAAGTCTAAGCGTTTGCAAGTACACTTTACAAAATAATACTTACCGAGAATACGGGTGTTACAGTCCTCCCCAACTTGGAGAAGATTTCGTCCTCGAAATCTCGGCTAGGTGAAGAGATGAGGATATCTTCGCTTCATATCCCCTTCGGCTTCCCATGGCACGTTGGCACCCCGATGGTGCTTCCATTGAATCTTTACCATTGTGACTTCTTTGTGGCGGAACTTTTTCGCCTTCTTATCCAAAATCGTGTTGGGTTCCTCTATACAACGGTTTCCCTCGTCAACTCTAATCTCGGAGAGCGGGATAATACTCTCCTCCTTCACTAGACATTTACGACGGTAGCACACATGGAATGTGCTGTGAATTCCACACATTTTCGGAGGGAGTTCCAACTGGTAGGCTTGAAGCCCTACCCGCTTAATCACGGTAAATGGTCTAAGGAGCGGGGACTCAACTTCCCGTGCTTTCCAAATCGAATAATTCCCTTCCAAGGGGTCACCTTCAACATGAAACGATCTCTCGCTTGGAACTCTATCGGTTACCTCTTCTTATCGGCGTAGCTTTTCTGCCGGTCTTGAGTCGCCTTCAAATGCTCGCGAATACCTTTAACCTTGTCCGCCATTTCTTGCACAATTTCGGGTCCGGCGAACTGCTTCTCTCCCACTTCAAGCCAACATACGGGAGTTCGACACTTCCGACCATACAAAGCTTCAAACGACGCTATCCCAATACTCGAGTTATAGTTATTATTGTACGTGAACTCCACCAAAGGTAGGTGTGAGTCCCAACTACACCCGAAGTCGATCACAAAAGATCTCAACATGTCTTCAAGTGTCTAAATCGTCCTCTCGCTTTGGCCATCGGTTTAGGGATGATAGCCTGTGCTCAACTTCACACGCGTACCCAATTCCTTTTGCAACCCATCCCAAAAATGGGACGTGAACCGACTATCGCGATCCGAGACAATAGATAGTGGCATTCCATGACGAGATATCACTTCATCGATATACAACTTTGCTAATATATCCAGAGGTAAGGTCTCCCGGATGGCCAAAAAATGAGCGCTCTTGGTCAATCGGTCCACTATTACCCAAATGGTGTCATGACCTCTTAAGGTCTTTGGCAACTTTGTCACCAAGTCCAATGTGATGTGCTCCCATTTCCATTCCGGAATCTCCAAAGATTGTAAAATTCCATAAGGTCGTTGGTGCTCGGCCTTCACTTGCAAGCAAGTCACACATCTCTCCATATAGCGCACCACATCAAGCTTCATAACCGGCCACCAGTAGTGCAATTTCAAATCTCGATACATTTTCGTTCTTCCCGGATGGATAGAATACTTCGACTTGTGGGCATCCTCAAGAAGGAGTTCTCGATTGCCTCCGGTCTTAGGCACCCACACTCGCCCATTGAAAACCTTTACTCCCCGACTATCTTCCATTAAAATTAAATGTTGCTTCGTCATGACCTCTTCCTTGAGGTTCTCTTCTAGTAAGGCTTTGTTTTGCGATGCTTTGATTCGATCAATGAGTGTTGACGACAACTCAATTCGTGTGAAAGTAGCTTTAGAATTTCCCCCGTAGTCCTTTCGACTGAGAGCATCGGCGACGACGTTTGCCTTACCCGGATGGTAAAACAATTCGCAATCGTAATCCTTTAATAACTCCAACCACCTCTATTGCCTCATATATAGCTCCATTTGATCAAAGATATGCCTCAAACTCTTGTAACCCGTGTAGAGAGTGCACTTCGTGCCGTAGAGGTAGTGTCGCCATAATTTGAAGGCAAACACCACCACCACCAATTCCAAATCGTGGGTTGGGTAGTTGACTTCATGAACTTTGAGTTGCCTTGACGCGTAACTAATTACTTTACCCCTTTGCATTAGGACACAACCCAAACCCAAATTCGATGCATCGCTGTAAACTACAAAGTCTTCCGTCCCTTCAGGTAGAGATAATATTGGAGCTTCGCAAAACTTCTTTTGTAGAATTCGAAATGCTTTCTTCTGATTCTCTATCCAAACAAAATTCATGTTCTTCCGGGTTAGGGCCGTTAATGAAGAAGCTATTTTGGAAAAGTCTTGGATGAATCTTCGGTAGTATCCCGCCAATCCTAGAAAACTTCGGATTTCTGACGGACTCTTGGGAGGTTCCCAACTCATTAACTCCTCAATCTTCGCGGGATCCACTTTCACTCCTTCCTTTGTCACCACATGGCCCAAAAACTGCACTTCTTGGGGCCAAAATTCACACTTAGAAAACTTTGCGTGAAGCTTTTCCTGCCTTAACACTTCCAACACTTCTCGGAGATGAAACTCATGATCTGACTCGTCCTTGGAGTACACCAGGATTTCATCGATGAACACTATTACCGACTTGTCAAGGAATGGTCGGCACACTCGGTTCATCAAGTCCATGAATATAGTCGGTGCATTGGTTAGACCGAACGACATTACTAGGAATTCGTAATGACCGTAACGCGTCCTAGACACCGTCTTCGGAATGTCGCCCTTCGCCACTTTCACTTGATGATATCCCGATCGAAGGTCGATCTTCGAGAAGCAACCCGCACCTTGTAGTTGATTAAATAGATTGTCGATTATCGGAAGCGGATACTTGTTCTTCACCGTCATCTTGTTCAGTTCTCTGTAGTCGATACACATTCTCATTGAGCCATCTTTCTTCTTGACGAACAATACTGGAGCTCCCCAAGGAGACGATCTCGGTCGTATAAAAACCTTCTCAAGAAGGTCTTGGAGTTGAGTCATCATTTCTTGCATCTCGGTAGGAGCCAACCGGTAGGGAGCTCGGGCAATCGGAGCCGCTCCCTGAATGAGATCAATCCGGAATTCCACTATGCGATCGGGTGGCAAATCGGGGAAGTCTTCCGGGAACACATCGGAAACTCTCGCACCACCCTAAACATCTTCTAGCTTCCTCTTCTCGAGTTTGGTGTCGATTGCATACGCCAAGAAGGATGAGCATCCTTTCGTCAAACATTTCCGTGCTTTGATTATAGAGATAATCGCCACCTCACCCTTCCTTATTTCACCATAGATTATAGTCGTCTCTCCATCCGCAACGGGTAGTCGGATTATCTTCTTCGAACACACAATCTCGACTTGGTTCTCCGATAACCAATCCATCCCCACTACCACATCGAATCCACCAATTTGCATAGGCATCAAGTTTATGGGGAATTTAAGGATCTCTAATTTGCGCGTGTACTTTCTCTCTCTAACTTTCTCTCTCTAAAATTTTCTATCAATTTTTTCTTTGATTTTCTGGAATTTCTTCGCTGATCCTAGTTCGTTTTTGATTGAATAACAACTTTTGTGAAGGAGGTTTAGTTGATTTTGAATGGAGGATCCAGATCTGGATCATGTTCCTCCAGATCTGCGTCAAAAAAATTTCGAAAATCAAAATTTTTTTTCTGTGCCAATTGTTTTTGATGATAATCATCAATCGATTGATGGTAATTCGTTTGTGAATGATGTTTCATCTGGAAAAGTGGATCGATCTAAGGATTCGGTGAAAAATGTCAATCTGATCAAGGAGATTTTGGATAATTCGCTGGGCTCAAACACGACTTCATCAATTTCAAATTCCATAAGGAAGAACACTCCTAGGAGGATTTCGAAGACGAAGGGATCAAAATCTGGAGCTAAGGTGATCGATTCTGTGGTTGAATTTGTTGAATCGGGATTTGGGAACAAAATTGATAAATCGGCTGGTATTATCAGATCTGATTGTAATATGGAAACTAAACCTGTTATTCAGACTCTTGAGGTAAATTTCTCTTCTCAATCTGAAGCTAATGTTGATTCGAGTGATAGTATGGAAATTTATGGTTTGAATTTGGATGGAATATCTTCTGTTAATGTATCGAGTGAAAATTTTGGAAAAGTAGGGCTGATACCTACTGTGTCTGTTAATTGTGCCAAAAATGTTGATAGTTATATCCTTAATTCGGAGCAGCACATTAAGGATATCATAAAGGAGATTGAATCCAAAACTGGATGTCAGAGGCCAAAATCTGTTGATGTATCTGTGATTTCTAATGCTAATAGTATGAATAAATTTGTTGATGATTCTGTGATCCTTAATGTTGATAGTATGGAAAAATTTGTTAATGAGTCTGTGATTCATAATTTTGGAGTTGATCAGAAGTTAGTTGATGAACCTGTAATCTTCAATAATGGAGCTAAATCTGTTAACAATACTGGAACAACTACTTTGATGGATGGTGTTCAATTTCAGTTTCAGTCAAATTCTGATTTATATAGGGCTAATTCCAACAATAAGGAGAATTTGTTTACAACTGGTTTTGCTGAATCTGGTATGTTGTCTTCGGGAAGAGGTGGATTTTTGGGTAGAGGTGGTGGTATGAATGGTAGAGATGGGGGATATGGAAATTTGGGAAATAAGGGAATTGGTTCTGGTGGTAGAAGGGAGCAACTTTTCAATTTTGGAAATGGTTTTGGGGCTGTTAGTAAGAAGGAAGCAGGGGCTGTGAATTATGGTAATTCAAAAGTTCCAGAGGTTGAAATGGCTGACAATGGGCAGGTATCATCAGGAAAAGGGATAGAGAATATCAAGCAATTTGTGAATGCCTGGAGCTCTAAAGGAGTTACTCTTGCAGATAAGATTAAAGGAAAGACATATAGCAAAATTGTTTTAAAATACAAACCTACTATCAAGCTTGGTGATGGTAGAATGGCTATTCGATTTTCAAAAGAAGTGGTGATGGAAGGTGCAAAATCAAATGCACTATTGTTAATTGCTCACTTTGTAAGTGCAAATATGCCATATTTTGTTGTTAATAACAATTTGAATAGGCTGTGGAAGAAATGTGGACTTGTGAATGTAGCCTCAAATTATGAGGGCTCCTATATGTTGAAGTTCAATAATGAGGAGGTAATGAAGTTTGTTATGGAGAATGGCCCATGGATGATTAATGGGGTTCCTTTGTTTGTAAGAAAATGGGAGGTTGGTTCCTTTATAGGTAAGCCTGAGCTTAAATCCCTTCCTCTATGGGTAAATCTTTATGGAGTTCCTTTGGAGGTATGGAATGTGCAGGGCCTCAGTGAGTTAGCAAGTGGATTAGGAATTCCTCTAACCATGGATCGTGCTATAGAAGAAAGGTGTCTAACACAATCTGTACGGGCAGGGTTTGCTAGAGTTTTGATTGAAGCTTCAGCTGATAAGAGTCTGCCTGATACTATCATTGGTCTAATTCCAACTCTAGATGGTTTATCTGAAAAACAGGTTTCTGTAAGGGTGGAGTATAATTGGAAACCAACAAGATGCAACTTCTATAATGTGTTTAGACACACTTTTGGTGAGTGTGGTGTTAGGCCTCTTAGTGATGATGAGAAGAGTGCAAAATTTAAAAAAGAAGAGTTAAGCAGGTCCTGTTCAAATGATGATGATGGTTTTCAAGTTGTGGGAAGAAGGATGTAGATCCCAGTACAGTGCAATCAGCAGCAAGTTATATCAAAGATGAACAGAATATGAATCACAGCAACTAGTCATATGATTGATATGAAATCAAAGGGTTACAAGTTTACAGAAAGAAGTTCTGATCAGAGAGAGTAAACCTATAAACTAGTTGTTTGTAAATAATGAGACTTCTAATAATCTAACTAATGAAAACGTCTTACCTGAATAATGAACTAATAATGCCTTTATATACTTAGGCTTACAGGCCTAATGGGCTTATGGGCTTGGGCCCATCTAATTAAATAAACTATTAAGTAATTACGGAATGAACCCTTATAAATACTTTATTCCACTTTCAACACATAGGACTTTCAGTCCTAACAATCTCCCCCTAAAGTTGAATAAAGCATTTATCTTCTTGAAATCTTCAAACATTGATCTTCTTTCCCTCTTGAATCTTTGAAGAACTTTGATGTTGCTTGACTTCATGTCTTTCCACGCTCCCCCTTGAATAAATCTCTTGGTCTTCATAGTATCAACTTTGTAACCAGATTCAATGTACAGTAGCCTCGACTGAATGCACTATCACACAGCTTTTAACTGTAGAAACTCAATCACATCGGATCAGCACACAAGAAAGATAATGTGAGAGTAACGTGACATTCCACGGTGCATCTTCAGTTTAAAACAAAGAATCTTTCTTTGAACCGCGAGTTGAAAACTTTGAAATTGAACTTTTGTAAAAATTCTCCCCCTTTTTGATGATTGTGAGCATCATGATCATCAAAACTTCTTCAATTTCAGCACTTTCTTTGATCTCCCCTTTATGATAATTTGACATTCTCCCACCTGTGATCTGATTATCCGTCAATTCATGAAATGTATATATCCGAATCTTTTCAAATTCAGATATAATAGGATTTGTAAACCTAAATAACAAATGATACAGTTAGTATGCCTGTAAGTAGCACGGAGCCACTTTGTACAACGGATGTACATTGGAAAGGAGTTTTTGTGATGTTCACTCCCCCAGGACTTCCATTCAATCATCGAAAAACCACAAAGGAATTTTCTATGAATGTTATGACAAGAAAACTCATTCCTTGTGTGCTCGTGAACGTGTAGAAATGATTGAAGCTACTTAGCTATATCAGGCTCAAATTGTGTAAACTGTTGAGACAGCAACAGATATTACACGAACTCACTGTGCATGAAAGAGGTGCGAAGGTGGGGCAACTTCCCTTCTTTTTCAATATCTAAATCTTCCGATTGAAGACTAGATAGCAGATATGTTGCGTCCCCAAAGAAAACGAAACATTTCTTTGTTAAGAAAGAAATGAGTGGCTGGTGGGGTTATAGCAAGAGTTGGCATGGGCTCACTGCCTGTTTCAATGATGGTCACCAAGGAATGTGAACCAATCAGAATATGTGGCTGCCCAGCTCAGAAAGTGGTTGGTGCAGAGTTCTGATATTCTTTTAACTCTGTTCTCACACCCTCTTTCTTTTTAACATTAAAGCTCACTTCTAACCAAACTCTCTTTTTCATTTTTCCGCTCAGCACAATGAGGAAAAACTCAATCCGATGAGTTATCTCCCCCACTCTTTGATTTAAGACCCCTCACCCCTCAATTACTCTAGGATAACTTCCGGGGTAGGAAACACTGGTTTACGTGAATCCATGGAAGTTCTGTTTAAGTGCTCACACAAATCCCATGTAAGTCCTAAACACAAAAATAGTAGCTCAACAGTTTATCTTTAACATTTAAGCTCAAATAAGATAACACTGTCAAAATGTATGCTCATTAGATTTGAGCAATTAAACTTTGAAGATTTCTCAAAACAAGAATATTGAATGAATGAAATGAAATCACGAGATTTGTTTTGAGAATCTGACAATGTATCAATCAGATCAACTAAACTGGTTAGGGTATCAAAGAATTGGATATTATGTTTATATGAACAAATATAAACAATTTAGCAATGAAAGCACAACTTTCGAATAATGATAGATGCTCAACAACATTGAATATCAAACGGGGGTATTACCATCGAAAAATTGGTTCATTATGAGACATGGTAATAACAAATTCAATCGAAGTACTGAACCTATGTGTGTGAATATGTTACAGTATAAAGACAAGATAATACACAAGTATTGATCTTTAGAAACACACAGTCAGTTAAACATTAAAGCTCAAAACTGAAAAACATTTAAAATCACACTTCTATATTCATAAAATCTTTTGAGAACCAGAAGTGGTTTGAACATTTCAGAAACTGTTTTTCATGCTTGAAAGTTGTTCTTCTTTCAAACAATCAGAGATCTAGGATTAGAAGATATTTACCTTTTATGCTCCCCCTCAAATCATGATAGAATGATTTATTTATTTTAAGCTCCCCTGGATATTTGCAAAATATTCAGGTCTAAACGTTGAAGAACGGGTTCTGATCTGTCATGTGATCAGAAGCCAAACTTCGTTGAAGTCCGGGTTCTAAGATGGTTTACTTAGAAGCCATTGTTTTTCTACTCCCCCTTGACAGTAGGTGCCTACAACAAAGAATCAGTTTTCGGCTTTGGTACCCACTGGTATTTGGGTCCTCGAATATTAGTTGCAGTTCTTGTGGGGGTTATAGAATAAGAACCATACCAGAAGTGATCTCTGGTTTTGTGAATGTGATCATGTGTACGACAATAAGAACAGTGGTATTTCTTACCTGAAAACCTAAGTAATTGATCTCTCGAGTAGATGTGATCAGGTTTACCTTTATTGGCATTGTTCTTCTTGGCATTAAACGCATGTACACATGATTCTCTTTCTTTCAGCTCATCTTTCACTGGTTTCTTCTTCCAGACCAGTTCCTCATCTTTGTATCTCCTCGTTCTATGACGTGTACCTGAACCATCTATATTTCTATCATAGAAAAGGTTAGTCTTACGAATCTGATCAAAAGATTTAACTGACCTTTGTGAAGAGACAGGTTTCTGATTTGAGCTTGATACAGACTTTTCAAGCACTTTAATCGTTGAAGCGAAGTTGTCTCTTTCTTGAACAAGCAGGTCAATCTTCTTCGTGAACTCAGACTTCGTTTTTTGCTCTTCTAGTGCTTTCTCAGATAGTTCAGATAACTTGGCAGTAAGCTTTTTTATCTCAGTCTCAAACAAGCTTCTTTCTTCTTCAAATCCCTTCTCAGCATTGTTTCTTTGGCCAGATATTTCTTTGAAGACACCAACATTCTTTTGTTCAATGGTCTTCTTCTCTTTGGCAAACTTCTCTCTTTCAAGAATGATTACTTTCTGAAAATCAGAAACTTGCTGAGAAAGTTTTATGCATTTCAGCTCAACTTCTTTCTTCTCATCAGCACATTTTCTCGAAAAATTTGAGAACTTCTTTGCAAACGATTTCTCAAACTCGGATTTATCTTGAGCATGCTTTTGCTCCAAATCAGATATTTGCTTTTGAAGCTCAGCATTTGCATCTTTCAGATGCTCAATCTGCTCCTCAGAACTTCCAACAGATGCTGCTTGTTGGATTTGGACAATTTGAACTTCCAGATCAGAAATCTGTCTTTTTTGTTCAGAGTTCTCAGTTTCCAAAAACTTTACTCTTGAAGACATCTTTGGTCCTGTCATTATCTTCTCAAGATGTTCCCACAGTTGTTTTCCTGTAGCCTTTTTACTGTCTAAACTTACAGAAATCTCTTTTGAAATCTCCTTGGAAATTCCTTGCAAGATAAAAGCTTTAGATAATTTATCAGCTTCAAATCTCTTTCTTTGCTCATCTGTGTAATCCTTAAATGGTAGTGTGTACACTTCGTATTCCGTTCTTCCATTTTCTCCCATATAATAACAAATGTCTGTCGGAGTTTTCATTCTTCCTTCCCTCAGAGATAATCTGATATAGTCAGCCAAGTCATTTCTGTCGATGAAGTCCAAGAATCTGTCCTTCCATTGCTCGTACTCTCCTCTGAAAAGTACTGGTGGATTCTCATTCGTACTGATTGAAAGAGCTTCGCTTGAAGGCATTCCTTTTGATATACAGGGACTGAACTTGACAAGAGATGAAACTTGAAAGTGCAGGGACCAAAAGTGACAAATTGTGAAACTTGAAAGTTTTGGGTCACAAATGACACACTACTGAAACCTTGAAGTACGGGGGCTAAAAGAAATGCACTGCAAAATGATCGTGAGAAAAAATTTGACCTTTTTTACTCTTTTTTTTTTTTTTTTTTTAAGCCCGGTCGAGCAGGGTACCGGTCAAGCAAATGACCGGTATAGACAATGTACCGGTCGAATCAAAAGGACCGGTATAGACAACGTACCGGTCGAGCAAAGGACCGGTATTGACAATGTACCGGTCGAACCAAAGGACCGGTATAAACAATGTACCGGTCGAGCAAAGGACCGATATAATCAACGTATCGGTCAAGCAAAGGACCGGTATAGACAGACTATCGGTCGAATCCAAATGACCGATAAACACAATGTACCGGTCAAAGGACAATTCTTATATCGGTCAAACAGAAGGACCGGTAAAGCAGGGTACCGGTCGAACACAATGACCGATAAAATCACAAAACCGATAAACAGATAAGCCCGATAAAATCAGATAAAGACCGATAAAAACGAACAGATAAGTCGACCGAAGAACACGATGAATCTGGAATTCGATCGAGATCAAACCCAGAAAATTAAATCGATTAATCAACAAATAATCAGGTCGAATAGCAGTAAACAGCGCCAATAAACAGATTTCAACACAACCAATCGACCGATAATTATATTTCAACACAACCAATCGACCGATAATTAGATTTCAACACAACCAATCGACCGATAAAACTTAAATCCACAGATATGCAGTAAACACACAAGACCGGATCTGAGTTGCAAAAAAAAATTTCGATCGATAACCTTTTTCACAGTAACCTTAAACCCAACACAGAACGAATTTCAATAGGACCGATAAAACAAATCAACCCAGATTGACAAAAATCTAATCGATCGACAAAAGCAGATAATCACTTAAAACAGATAAAAGCAATTAACACAGATTATTGAATATAGGGTTTTAGACAAACCTTTAGTCTCTTTGCTTTGATACCAATTGTAGATCCCAGTACAGTGCAATCAGCAGCAAGTTATATCAAAGATGAACAGAATATGAATCACAGCAACTAGTCATATGATTGATATGAAATCAAAGGGTTACAGGTTTACAGAAAGAATTTCTGATCAGAGAGAGTAAACCTATAAACTAGTTGTTTGTAAATAACGAGACTTCTAATAATCTAACTAATGAAAACGTCTTACCTGAATAATGAACTAATAATGCCTTTATATACTTAGGCTTACAGGCCTAATGGGCTTATGGGCTTGGGCCCATCTAATTAAATAAACTATTAAGTAATTACGGAATGAACCCTTATAAATACTTTATTCCACTTTCAACACATAGGACTTTCAGTCCTAACAAAGGAATACGCCAGTTCAAAATCAAGTTAAACCTGGAGTTAATCAGCAAGTTAACACAAAAACTTGGGTTAATCAAAGGTTTTATTCACAAAATCAGAATGGTGGGCAAAGAGGTGGAAAGCAGTTTCAAGGTGGGCAAAAAGTGAGCAATGGAAACAGTAAGCAGGGACAGAAGCAGTTTGGTGGTATGGCCTGGCAAGTGAAAGAGACAGGTGAAAAAAAGAGGATCAAATAAAGGTGGAAAAGAGGGTGTTGGGCAGAATATAAGTAAAACTGAAATTGGGCAGACAAGTGGTAGTAAAGTAAATGGTCCTAGTAACAGCAGTAAAAATGAGGGGATTGTTCAGAAAGTGTTTGGGCAGAATTTTCAGTCAAAAGGTGATACAAAAGGTAGTGGTATAAAGATTGATGCAGGGGCTGTTAAAAATGGAGCTGGGCAAAAAAATCAGCAGGGCAGTGGTTCTAATGGTATGCAACAGGGGAGTAGTTCTAATGAAAATAAAGCAAGTAACTCTACCAGAAATCTCAAGAGTCTTGGGGTTGTGTTGGAAGTATTTGAGCAGAAATCTCAACAAATTCAAGGGGAAAGGGTCTGTTCAGGTGGGTAAAAATAATGAGATAAGTTTTAGGATTAAGGAAGGAAAAGTTCAGCAAAATAAAGATCCAGAAGTGAAGGGGGTGGTGTGAAAGTTGAAGTTATGGGTAAGAATGATAATCAAAGAGGTGTGGCTATAGAAGTGATGCAAGAGGTTGTGCTTGTTTAAAATTCATTTGGTGTTTTGGAAGACATGGAGTTGGATACTGAAGACCACAAATGGTCTGTTGAAAAACAGGATGCCAATCCCTATTTGGAGATGGGTGTCATACCTCCAAATGCTATTTTTAATTCTTGGTCAAAAAGGTTGCAGAAGTACTTTTGGGCTAATCATACTGGAGAGGATGTTTATGACAATGAGGATGCTCCTGATTTTATGAAATTGGATAAGGAGGATTGGAGAAGAGGTGGAGATAGGGTGGTGAAGGACAAAAATATTTCCAATGTTTAAAGATGTTGTGTGGAACATTAGAGTCCTGAATCTGGTCTCTAAAAGAAGAGAGGTAAAGAGATTGATTGTTGAAAATGGGTTAGAAGTTTGTGCCATTGTGGAAACAAAAGTTTGCAAAGAAAGGTTGAAGGCTATTAGTGATGAAGTTTTTTGTAACTGGAGTTGGGTTTCTAACAACTCTGCTAGTTTGGGGAGGACTAGAATTTTGGTGGGATGGGATTCAGGAAAAATAAAAATGAGTTGTTTTGAATTCTTTGAGCAGGTTATTCACTGTAAAGTGGAGCATATTGTTTCAAAAAAAGTGTTCCATTATTCCTGGATTTATGCTGCTAATGATGTCTCTGAAAGAAGAATTTTATAGGAGCAGCTTAGAGCACATAAGTTTTTGGTGAAAAAAGAACCCTGGACTGTGTTGGGGGATTTCAATGTCAGCCTGAATCCTAGTGATAGTTCAAGAGAAACTTCTTCAATTACAAGGGGCATGTTGAACTTTAGATGTTGTGTTGATGAATTGGAACTGGAAGATGTGAATCAGACTGGTATTAAGTTCACTTGGACCCAAAAACCCTTATCTGATGGTGGTTCAAATGGCCTTTTAAAAAAGTTGGATAGAGTTTTGGGTAATTTGGAATTTTTGGGTTTATTTCCTTCAGCTTATGCATCATTTTTACCCCATGGGCAATCTGATCATAGTCCTGCTGTTTTGATCATTCCAAAATTAATTTCCTTCAAGCCAAGGCCATTCAAGTTCTGCAATCACTTATGTAATAATCCTGATTTTCTTCCTTTGGTTGCTAATGCCTGGAACAATGTTTTTAAAGGCTGCCTAATGTACTATGTGGTATGAAAAATGAAAATTGTCAAAAGTTGTATGAGAAAGTTGAATGTGGAGCATGGAAATGTGTTTGATAAGGTTAAAAGGATAAGGGTTGATTTGGACAGATCTCAATATGATATTGACATTAATCTGGAAGATGGTGATGCTAGGATTGAAGGGGCTACTTATTTGAAGGCTTTAAAGGATGCTATCTTTGATGAAGAATGTTTTTTAAGGCAGAGGTCTAAAGTTCAATGGCTTAAGGAAGGGGATGCCAACACAACTTATTTTCACAGTGTTGTAAAAAGCAGAGTTAATAAAGGAAGAGTTGAAGAAATAGAAGATATGGAGGGTAACAAGTATATGGGGGTTGCTGTCCCTGAACAGTTTGTGACTCATTTCAAGAAGATGTTGGGTTCATGTGATGATGTTGAACCAATCTTTGATCATAATTCTCTTTTTTCCAAAAAGTTGTCAAGGTCTCAAGCTGAGTTTATGATTAGGCCTATTGAAGACAAGGAGATTAAAGAGGCAATCTTTAATATTGATGATGTTAAAGCTCCTGGTCTAGATGGATTTTCTGCCAATTTTTTCAAAAAAGCTTGGCCAATCATTGGTGATGAAATTTGCAAAGTTGTGCAACAATTCTTTTTCAATGGTAAGCTACTTGGAGAAGTCAATGCTACTGTGATTTCCATTGTTCCAAAAACTCAAACTCCTAAGAATGTGGCTGATTTTAGGCCCATTGCTTGTTGTAATGTGTTGTATAAGTGTATCAGCAAAATTTTGGTTAGCAGAATTAAGGACTATCTGGGTTTTCTTGTGGATCCTAATCAATCAGCCTTCATTCTTAAGAGATAGATTTGTGATAATGTTCTTCTTGCTCAAGAGTTGATGAGGGGTTATCATAGACAGAGAGGGGTCAGAAGGTGTGCCTTCAAAATTGATATACGGAAGGCTTATGATACTGTTAACTGTAACTTCTTGGAATTCATTCTGAAAGGTTTTGGTTTCCATCCTTTCATGGTGAAATGGATCATGAAGTGTGTCAGCTCTGCTTGCTTTACTGTGAGAGTAAATGGTGATCATCATGGCTTTTTCCCAGGGATGAGGGGAATTAGACAGGGGGATCCTCTATATCCTTATTTCTTTACTCTTGTTATGGAAATTCTTACTTTGATGTTGAAAAGGAAAATTCAAAGTTGTGATGATTTCAAATAACATCCCAAATGTGAGAAATTAGGATTAACACACCTATGTTTTGCTGATGATCTACTTATGTTTTGTTTTGGGGATGTAAAGTCTGTAAATGTTCTTAAGAGTGCTCTTTTGGAATTTAGTGGTGTTTCTGGTTTAAAGCCAAGCATGGAGAAGAGTACATCCTATTTGGGGAATGTGATGGGTATTAATAGAGAAGAAATCATGGCAATCCTTCCTTTTAAATTGGGTCATCTCCCTGTGAAGTATCTTGGTGTACCTCTGATCTCTTCAAAGCTCTTCCACAATGATTGTATGGGTCTTATTGACAAAGTGAGGAAAAGAATTATGGACTGGAAGAATAAGTGGTTGTCTTTTGCAGGCAAATTACAGCTTATCAACTCTGTGCTCTCTTCTATTAGTGTTTATTGGGCCTCTATGTTCTTGTTGCCTATTTTAGTGGTTAAGGAGATTGAAAAGTTGTTAAGAAACTTTTTATGGAGCAATGATGATGCTATTAGAGGAAAAGCAAAAGTGGCTTGGAGGGTTGTCTGTCTTCCAAGAGAAAATGGTGGATTAGGAGTTACAAATTTGAAACAATGGAACAAAGTCTTATTGGCAAAGCAAATCTGGGAAATCATTGAAAATGGAGAGTCATTATGGGTGAAATGGTTACATGAGTATATAATTAAAGGAAGAAGTTTTTGGGATGTGGGTGAGGTTTTTGATGCATCATGGTTTTGGAGAAAGGTTGTCAGCATAAGGAAAATGTTTAGAAGACAGATTATGCATGCTCTGGGTGATAGAAGATCAACATTTCTATGGTATGATTCTTGGCATCCTTTTGGCCCTTTATGTAATCTCATGTCAAAAAGAGAGATTAATAGGGCCAATTTGAACTTAAACATGAAAGTGTGTGATTTGGTAATTGATGGTCAGTGGATGTGGCCAATTGAGTTATGGTGCAAATATGGGAATGTTCTTCAGCAATTCATGCCTTCTTTAAAGCCTAATGTTAAAGACAAAATTATGTGGAAGTGTAAGAATGGCAATATGAGTGATTTTAGTATTGCTGCTGTTTGGAATGATGTGTATGTTGAGCATGAAGATGTAAAGTGGGCTAAAATAATTTGGTTTAGTCAGGGGATTCCTAGACATGCATTTTTTCTCTGGTTGGCTTTCAAAGAAAGATTGAGAACAAGGGACATGCTTAGTGCATGGAGAGTGACTGAAGACAGATTATGTCAACTTTGCTTTGATGGGTTGGAGTCTCATAGTCACCTGTTTGTGGATTGTTGTTATAGAAGGGAGGTTTGGCAGTGCCTTGAAGGATTTGTTGGTGTATTTGATATGATTCAAGGTTTAAATGGTGTTGAGAATAGTTGGGTTGCATTGGTCTCAGAATTGTCCAATTTGCAAACTACCAATTGTATTTGGAGCATTATCCGCAGATTACTAATTGCAGCAGTTGTGTATTCTATTTGGAATGAAAGGAACCAAAGATGCCACTCAGACAAGCAAAGAACTGATGTGGGTCTTGCCAGACAAATTATAGAGTTGATCAAAATGAAGCTTATGGGAATGAAAATTAGAAATAATATGCAAACTAGAAGGGCTGCTATGATTTGGGATCTGAATGTGGAAAATGGTGGTTTTTGTGCTAAAGCTAATAATAATGATCATGCCTTATGATTTTGTTGAAAGGCTTTTATGCTTTGAGAGGATTATGTTGTGGACTACTCTTGTTCAGAAGATAAATCTGTTGGGAGGTGCTTTGGAGGAGATATTTGTTAGAAGTGGAAAATTCAGGGCAAATAAGATTTTTAAGATATTTGAATGGGTCTTCTTCTAGAGTATTCAGAAATTGGGGAGAATTTTGTTGAGGATCTTTTTGGATGAGAGACATTTTAGAGAAAGAGATAATTGTGCAAATGAGATCCATCTTTGGGGAGGGTTTTTTTTTGGGGTGCAAAGGGATACATTTGGGATTCACTGGGTTTATACACTAGGGGGAGGGTATTCTTGATTCTAATCTTAACCATTTTTATGCAGGTACTTTTTCATTTTTGATCACACATATTGGGATTGGGTATTTGGGTTATGGGATGATGTTATAAGGATGAGAAGGGTAGAGGAGATAGGTTATTTGATCTTGATTTGGTGGTATAAGGAGGTTTTTTGGGAGGCATGGTGGTATGCTTGGAGGTCCTTTCTTTTGGTTTTCAGGGATTGGATTGTCAGAAGGGTATATTTTTCCTTTTTGGGTATTGGGTGTAGATATAGGCTTGTTATATCCAATTCTAATTTAGAACATTTTTTTGGTTCTATATGGAATCTGGATTCATTTCTTGGGTTCATAGTTGGATATTGTAGTTTTTGGTGGTTGTGGCTTTTACTTCTTGGTCATTATGATTTCTTCAGGAAGGGTGGGTTCTACTGTATCTTTCTTCCTGCTTGGGGAGTCATAAGGATTGCTATGGAGAATGTCATGGTAGACTGGTTTGCTTGGAATCTCTTCTTTATTATGATTTCAAGTAAGCCTTTTCATCTGCTTGATTTTCTATTTGTACTCATCTTCTTTTTGTTGATATGGTCACTGAATTATCAACTCTTGTTCCTTATCTTGCTTATTGGTCTGTTAAAACTCATTTGGGGTTTTGGGATTGGGTGGAGGGATGGTGTTATAAGGGGGTGCAGGGTAGTGGAGATAGGCTACTTGCTTTTGTATTGGAGTAATAAGGAGGTCTTTTTGGGGGTTTGGTTGATTGTTAGGAGTTTTATAATTTTGGTGTACAGGGGATACATATCTAAGCTGGTGTGCAGGGGAAATATTGAGTTCTTGTTATTTTACATTGAAGTTTGGATGGTTTTATGGGGCATTATTTTTTTGGTGTACATAGGGTTTCTGGTTGACATGTTTATATGTACAGAAAAAGGGGTGAGGGTCTTAGTCTATTTTGTTTCATTCAAATCCATTCATGAACAATTTTTTGGTTCTAGATGGATTTTGAATTCATTTCTTAGGATTTGGGATGTGGTGTGGTTGCATTCGTTTTTTGATATTGGCAATTACTGCCTGTTTGTTCAAATATGTTGGATAATAGATGGCAGTTTGGTTTGGTTGTAGTTTTTTTCTTTACTGTTGAATGTCAAAATGACATTTCAAAATTTGTTTCTTATCTCTTCTATTGGTCTAATATTCTGGTTCATATTGATGTATGTAATTTGGCATTCTGCCCTTACATTTCATTGGTATGTGTTTATTTGCAGGGATAAGGTGAGAGTACATATTGGCAGTTGCTATCAGTTTCTATGTATCTTGAGCTGGAGCTTTATCAGATTTGCAATGGCCTATGGCCAAATTGTGTATTACTTTGTAGTTGCTGGTATTAATTCAGATTGGGATTGGAGATGGAGATTAATTGTCATTCATGCCTTGTTAAAGATTACAGCTGTGGTTGTAAGATGGATATTGCTATGGCCTATTCTTTATCTATATATTATGGCTTGGTCCAGATGGTGCTTTGTTAAAAAATGGAGTAATAAGGTTTGGACTTGGTCTTGGCAGATCATCATTGTTTCTGTGGAGTGGAGTTATTGATTTTGGCAGATCAACATGGTTGGTGTGTTATTCTTTCTGAGTGTCAAATTGATAACTCCTTTTTTGGTTCTCACCTGTCCATTTGGTCTTTTCTATTTGTTGAGGACTAAATGGTCTGTAATCAAATGGTGCCAATCTGGGTGGAATAATGATGGATGTGTTGTGCTAATGGCTTGTGGTCAAATGGGTCTATATTTGAGTCTGCACGTATTCTTAATTTTGATGATCTCATTGATCATTAAAGTGTTGTTTCTTGTCCCCTTTATTGGTCTGAAATTCTCTATATTTTCTAAGTTGAGGTCCATAATGGGTTCTCAGCAGTTGTTTCCTTTTCTATTCTTTGGTCTCATAATGGTCATGTACCATTTTTACTTCAAACTGTTAATGTTGGTTATGTATGTGCTCAGATGGACTGATTTGGGAAAATTTTGGTGTTGGTTTTTTATCCAGTATAAGACCTTCTCCAATACTGTTGTTTGGTGGTGCTTGGACAATGGAGGATTAAAATGGTCTGACTGTGTTTGGAGAAATAAGGAGGGATTTAGAATCTGCTGTTTTGTGCAGCTATGGATCATATCTCAGATTTGTAGTGCAAAGGCCTTTGGCCAATTTGCAATAATTCTCTATAGTTTTTTGTATTGCAATGTTGGTATAAGGATTTTTGTGGCTTTTCCATGGAATTTTTATCACTATTGCTTGGTATTTCTGGTTGGTTCGAGAAGGAGTAGAAGAAGGATATCTATTCAAAAGATGTGGGGAGTCAGATTATATGAACCTGGGATGTCTGATCCTTGGTGTGATCCTTCTCATTTTCTTTACATAATGCTTGACTGGGTTTTAAAATCTAGAATGAAGAAATATGAAGGCTGGAATATTATGGTTATGGTGATCGTGGTCTTAAAACAGATGAGGAGGGATTGCTTTTGGAATGGGGTTTATAAAGTGTGCAGCATCAATTCTCTCTTATTCTGGTGTTATATCATTTGGAGATGCTGTTTGTTTCTTGACCACATCTTTAATAAGCTTTTAAATGGCAAGTGGGCCATTCATAATGTGGAGGACGTGGACTGTTATAGTCCTAACAATTGGAAGTGGATAAATGTTGTGGTTTTAAATGGGATAGAAATCATTTATTGGGATTTCATTGAAAGGCATGAGTTGGGCTTTTATGGTATAATAAAGTTGTCCAAAATGAGTATTAACCTCTATGGAGATGATATGGGCCAGATTCTTCATATAAGGTTAAAGCATTTATTCATGGAGATGGTATGGATTTGGGCTTTTCTAAGACTTTGGTTGATTTTTTATTTGGAAAGTTGGATGTGGATCAAAAGGTCTTATTCAATGGTGATATGGGCTATCTACTTTATGGAGTATTACTATAATATTTGGGCTTGTAATACTTGTCCTAAAATGGTGCATATCAACATGGGCTTCTACTTGGATAATCCAAAGGTGGGCCATTATAAAGAGTTTTTCCTTTTTATTCTTCATAGAAAGGATATGTGGATTTATGTTCCTAGTTTGGTGAGTTGGGTTAAATCTTTTGTGTGGTTTTTCCCTAAACACATTTTGGGCCTTCATTGTACATACTTGGGGTATGCCCCTCGTAATTTGTAATTTCTGTGTGTCCCTGTTTAAAGATTCAAATCACAAGTAATCAAACAAAACAATATAATCAAACTACCTGTTTTGATTTCAAATCTCAAATCCAAAGAATTACAAACTGTTCTTGACATTCTCTCTCTAAAACTCTCTATTCTCTCTCTAAAACTCTCTCTGAATCGGATGAACTCAATCTCTAGTCATCTATCTATTAAACAGCAAACAAGAGTATTTATACCCACAACTAATAACAAGGAAACAAATACAATACAAAGACTTTGACTTTTATTACAAAAAACCTTGACTTTCCATGAGAGTTGACTTTCTAGCTTTTGACTTCTTGTACTTTGACCTCTGGTCTTCATGATCTTGTATCCAACATATTTCTGCTCTAACAATTTCTTTTTTTCTTTCTAATAAAATTTTTCCAGGGGTTCCGTCCCCTTTTCCCAAAAAAAAAGTTTATGGGGAATTTCTTCCCTTCAAACTCAAGAGCGCAATCCCTCAAGATATCCCGGATTATTACTTGACCACCATTAGCTATTTCTACCACTATAGCATCCTCTAGACTACTCATAGGCATGGCAAACTTTTGGCAAAACACATCGGAAATGAACGAGAAACTAGCACCCGAATCGAATAATACACGTGTAGGCACGAAGTTTAGGAGAAATGGACCTGACACTACATCGGTAGAGGCCTTAGCTTCCTTCGCAGTCATTTGAAAATCTCTTCTGGCCACTCTCGGAGGATATATCTTCTTCCCGCTGGTTCCGCCGGCCTTCAACTTCGGGCATTCTTCTCTAACATGCCCTCAATCCTTGAACTTGAAACAAATTCGCCCCTTGACGGGACAATCTTTAAAGGCATGACCGGGCTTCCCGAATTTAAAACAAGCTTCGGGAACAAAGTTGCACAGGCCGAAATGCTTGCATTGGCATTTGGAACACCACCTAGCATCGCGCCTGTGATCGGTTCCCCTTTGGTAGTTGTTGTTGGACGGTCTTGGTTTCTTGGAGACCATGGAATTCCCTTCCCATCTCCTCTTCTCGATCAGACGAGAACCTTCTTCTTTTCCCCTGCTGTAGGCGTCTTCCATCAACTATGCTTCCTCAACTGTTCTTCCTCAACCGACTCTCGAAGAGTAGAGGCCTTCGACACTCTGACCATCGACATCATGTCGGATGGAAGGCCCTTTATGTTAGCTTTGATCTTCTCTTTCTCTATCGGGACCAAGTGTCCCACCAATCCCAACTTGTCCATGAAAAGTCGATTGTACTCTTTCACAGTCAGATTTCCCTTCTTCAAGTTCCGGAACTCATCCGCAATCCGGTCCATCGATCTCTCATTACAATTTTCCTCTAGAAATTTCTCTTTGAATGTTGCCCAAGCCAGCTTGTCCAAGACGGTCGCCTCGATAGAAGCGGAATATACATTCCACCAAGTGAGGGTCGGGCCTCTTAACATCTGTGAGCCAAAGATTGTCTTCTGTCCTTCTCCACACCCAATCGATCGGAAATACTATTCTATCTCCCGAATCCAACTCACACAAACTATCGGATCATCCGAACTCTTAAATTCCGGCAGTCGGCAACAAAGAAAGGCTTTGAATGTGCAAGTCTTCGCCACTTGCCTTTCTCCCAGGGTTGCTGACTCATCAATGGGAATTTCGTGTCCGGTACCCCAGGATCCCGCCACAATTATGTTCTCGTCAACCGTTTCAGGTCTACGATTGTTGGTGTCTCGGTCCTCCATGAGCTTTAGGAACATTTCTTGCTATTGCGTCATGGCTTTGTTCATGACCAGCATCATGCGGTCCATCATCCTTGTCTCTTCCGTCACTTCTTTCATAATAGGCTCTTCCGTTTCCATATTGCGTAGGGAATGTACTCGGGTCCCCCGCCCAACACGTTAACCAGACGAGAGGGTTCATCCGCCACAGTCACCCGCGGATGGTCGGTCGTGGATGTCGTGGCCTCTTGACCTTCCGGCCGATTTCTAGTGTTAACCATGAGTCTGCCACACACATACGCGAAATAGAATAAGAGATAGGCTACATGAATAACACAAGGAAACGTACTACTACACTTATCAATTATTATAATAATAGTAGATCAAGTATGCTCACGTAAAACAACTTCATAATAACATTAGCTAAGTGAAATTATGAACACATGATACGTAAGAGTTCTCGTTACCATCACTACAACTTTCAATTTGTGTAAGTTCTGTCGACTCTAAGACCATCCTATCTTAAGAGTTCTACCCCACCTCAAAAGTCATAGCTTAAATATCTCAATTTAAGTCTAGGCATCTTACATTCATACCTAGTTCACTTAAACTAATGCTCTGATACCAACTTGTAACATCCTAAAATATGAGGTAAATTTAAAAATTGAAAATTTGGCAATATAACGTCTAAAAGTGAAGGAAACCAGTCCACCCTAAATGGGAGAACAAACAACCTGTATATATTACGGATATGGCAATCTAAACCAAGTGTATGTCAACCCAACACGGGGAACATAGTATGACAATTACAATCCTAAATCAAATTAAGAATAAAATTCAACAACCTAACAATCTAACTTGGTCAAGTAAGATTAAGATCGGGTGTCGCTATTCTTCCAAAATGTGTAATCTCTATACTTCAATGTATTGGTCACCATATCTTCAAAAAGACCGCTCTCGACTCCAAGGTCGTCCTCTCAATCCTGACGAGCCCCGCCGCTATAATGACCTGTCATACATGACCACCAAAGAACAAGCGTTAGGCTAAAGCCTAGTGAGAACAATTAGGTTGAATAATAAATAAATGATAAACCCGTTTGAAGTCATACAGCTGATCTAGTCGTGTGCTAAATCAAAACAAATCAAATAAACCATTAGTGATCATTATATGTTACAAATAATTCTAATCACATAGCGAGCTCAACTACTCCAACTCTATTGCTTGAAATAAAGTCAACCACTCCAGGTCTATTCTTGAGAGTTCCAAAACAGGGGAACTCATGCACAATGGAATTACACCTTACTGTCCATGGGACGTTGCCCGACCGTATAGGCCCACACCTTACTTACCATGGAACCCGATGCCTACGTGCCAAAGTGGTGAACCTGATGCTCGGATGAGACATAGGAACACCGTGCCTATGGATCCATTGCACTAAGACCAAATACCAAATTATGCTAACACAGATATTATTAATCATGTATGAAAGTCTTAAAACCAAATCACATATACAAGGTTATTAGCATGAGTATTAACTCCCATCATTTAGAAAACTTTACCAACACGGACTCATCAAAAATAGTATCATACATTCCATTTCAAAGGTAAAGTTTGCTATTAATTAACTCAATACATAAATCTCACCAAACCCTAATTCCATTTTAGGTTTACCAAAATCCATAGAATAAGGGTTGGCTATCAAATAAGTAGAAAACTTAGGAAACTATTAGTCTTGGTTTAAAATATATTTTCCATATCTTTATTTAGGTTATAAAACCCCAATATCCCCAAATTACATGGTTAGGTCAAATTTCATAAGTACCCAATATGTAGTTGAAAGTCATAAATGAGGGTTATAACATATGAACCCTAGTAAATATATATATATATACATATAAAGTATGGGAAGGAAACTCACCTTGGAGAATTTATGAGAAAACCCTAGGTTAGGACACTTGAGAAGGAAGGATGGAATGACACTTGAACTTCAAGCACAATACTCTTGTTAAACATAAAATCCCAATCTATCAAACAATTCTCATCAAGATAAAGCAATAAAGATCAAGAACTAGAGAGAGAGTCTAGAGATAGAAAGTAGATCTTGATTAGCCACAAATCTGATATTACAATACAATGTTTAGATCTCTCATCGTTTCTACAAGATTACAAACACCAACCTATTTATACCAACTATAAAACAAAGACTTAACGACTAAGAAAAGCAAAACATACAAAGACTAACTATTACAAAGACAATGTTGACTTTTACATCTTTGACTTTCCTATTAAATCTTGGATACAATATTTAGACTTAACAACTCTTAGTCACCACCAACCTAAATCAAACCCATTAATTACCAAGAGAACCTCTTCTAAGAGCATTATTGTGAAGGAAGATGAAACCCTACCTTTCGATCTTCAAAAATCGACTTCCACAAGCTCTCAATAGCACCAAATGAATTAGAAAACGGGTTGGTGAGCATTTAAGGCCTGGAGGCCGCCCGCGACCTTACCTCACGACTATGACATGGCCATAGTCGCTTGATCACAATCGCCCGCTCAACATGACTCACGGTACATCTTTGGCGACATTGCCATACGAGAGTGGCACTTGTCACAATCGCTGGTCATTGTCGCCGGTGATAACCCACACACGGTACACCCTTGGCGACTTTGCCAAGCTATAGTGACAGGTGTCACAATCGCTGGCACTGTCCCCAGCCCTGTACCGAGGCTCAACTTTGGCTTGGTTTTCTCCCGGCTCTCATGACCAATACTCGACCTTTTCCTAAGAGTGGTCCCAACTCCAAAACGTGCAATAAAGGTAGATCAATCACGAAAGTCTAAGCGTTTGAATGTACACTTTACAAAATAATACTTACCGAGAATACGGGTGTTACATTTAATAATATTTAAAAATAGCATAAATGTGTAGCATTATATATACTATCTATATCTATATCTATACTATTATATTAAAATTCTAAAAAGGTTATTCAAGATTCAATGTTACATTTAACACCCTTACAATTAGTTATTTAATTTAGTTTATATCATTTGCTTTTTCATTTTACACTTTTATCATGTTAACACAAATAATCGTATATCAACAAAAATGCAATGAAAAAATACGTTTTTTTTACAAATTATACCATTGTAATCGTCTCGTCAATACCTTCAAAACGAGTCCAATATTGAATATTTTTTAATTTAACCGTACTATAAATATCATGAATATCTACAAATTAATTTGTTTTCTTTCCATACGTTTTATTTTTTTCACCGTTACCGTATTAAAAATACATAATTGTAGATCAACTAAAATATAATAAAAATACGTTTCATTCTTATTATAAATTATATCATTATAATTTTTTCGTCAATAATTTTAATATAAGCTAATTATTGAATATTTTTATGGGTTTTATCTATACTATATTATAAAGCATCTATAAAAAACTCTTAAAAACAATTGTTAAAGTTTAATATACCGCTATTTAATGCTATTTATTAATTTTCAATCCTTATCTTTAACCACTTTAACTTCCTAAATCAATTCCCTTAAAATCACTCCCCGGATAACTAAATACAGGATAAAAATCAAATTTTAAATATAAAAAATCTAAAATATAATTAAGAAAATCTAATAGAATAGTTTATGTTTATTTTATAAAAAAAACATTATATTATTAAACCTAAAATAAATTACATTATTATTAAACTATCGAATAAACTAGTAAGAACAGGTTTTTATGCATTAAGTATTGTTTATTGATACACATTACTTAAAATTCAAGATTACAAGTCTTGATGCATGAGTACAAATTTCTAAAGTTATATATTTGAATTCATAACTAACTGATAAACATAATCAAAACAGGATAAGCATCTCAATTTAAATGTAAAGAATTTAAAATATATAAGTTAATCATTGAATTCTAACAAAATACTTAAATTTTTTTAGATAAAAAACATTATATTATTAAGCATAAATTAAACAATTTTATAAAAAAAACCATTATCACTCTCTCAAAGACATCCAAAATCGTACTGTAAATCGATAAAAAGCAAAAAAATAAAATAAAACATTAAAATCGTGATTTATCTCGCTGCATTGCGCGAGTACGATTCTAATAATATTTAAAAATAGCATAAATGTGTAGCATTATATGTAACATCCCCCGTCCCCGTGGTCCGGAACGGATGATGTCACGAACGGGACTTAACATAAATACACAACTAATTCTTAGCTAATAATAAACTCTAAACATATATTACAATCCAAAATATTACACTTCAAAAACTATTTATAAACTTAGAACATTTATATGATAAGGTGAGTCTAAGAACTCCAAAATTTCACACTCGATCTCAAGTCTCATCCCCGTAAGCGTCACTTCGAACCTGTCGTATCAGAAAACAAAAACACGGCTAAGCACGAGCTCAGTGAATGGATTATAATATAAATTCTCAAATAATAATAAACAGATCGATAACAAAGCAGAAGACTTAAAAATTCAATCGAAAAAAGTTCATGAAACTCAAGTTCATAGTTCCTTAAATTCAAAAGAGATGTTCAGTAATATTCAAAAACAATAATCTCAAGAATTGTTCATACTTTAACTTCAAAACGTAATATAAATAACGTCTGTCAATTCCTGTTGTGTTCGTGGGGTGGCCAAACCACACGAACTATTGGGTCGACGTGCGGGCACACACATCCGAATCCCCCGTGAATTTAACCATGGTCACATATTCTATGGGTAAAAGTTCTAAGATCGATCCATCCGCCCTGGAGCCAAAAAAATCGGCCATGTCCTCAGAGTGGGTTCACGTAAGCCACTAATGGGCCTAACTCTGGTGGATCGAGTTCACCTGCAGGACGCCATGACAACAAAGTTGTTGTTAGCTCCAATCACTGTACATAGAAGTATTGAAAAATAGGCTAAGTATAGGAACCTCAAAAGACATCTGCCATACACCAAGTTTCCACAGAAGTGCAAAGCTCAGAAGCTCTGTTGACCATCAACCAGGGAGAACTTAACCTGAAGATGATCCTCAGACCGCAGAGCCTCTGTGATATTTCACAGAGCCTCTGTGGTGGATAGCTCTGGAAGATGGAAGGCTTTTGAATTTCTTGGAGAGACAATGTGCAGATCACGTGCTTGCCTGTTGTACGAAGATTCTCAAGATCAATAGTACACACACGTTGTTTTTACTTTCCAGGTGGCATTCCGTTTATGGAATGTCAGCCATTGTCTTGTACGATTGTGTGTTCCATTTCTTGTATATGTAGGGAGCACCTCCTGAATTCACAATGAGCGCACATATCGGTCCAACAATATTTATATCAAGTTCTATAGAAAAGAACAACACAATATGATTACCAACCTATATTGATTAATAGAAAATGGTTACAAGGTTTGATCTTTGAAGCTCTTGTGTGTTCTATCTAGTTTTACACATTTTTGTGTGTGAGATAAAAAGTGATCTGATTATGTTAGAGAGTTGTTGAGATATCAGATATATGATATCTAGCTTCTAAGACACACTTCCTAAAACCACTTGCAACAACAAGTTGCAATATTAAACAATATAAACTAAATAATATCTAATCTAACTTAGATATTATAAAGCTAACTAAACTAACTAACTAAACTAATAACAATAAACATTAATTACTTTGATTACTTTGACAATACAATAACAAACAATTACTTTGACATTTATTACAAACAAACATAGACTTTAATATCGAGAGTCGACGTTCCGGCTTTAGCTTCAGATTGCGATCTTCAGTTTGGATGATCTTGAATCCAATAGATATATGATCTAACAATCTCCCCCTTTGGATCAAGATCATTACTAATAAAGATTTTAGCAATTTAGTCTTCTTGTTCAGCTCAGAAGATGCAATCTCTTTCTCTAGCTCTGAAATCAGCATGTCTTCAGGATACTTGCTTTTGAAGATCTCAATGTTGGACGTGATTCTTGAAACATGTGATCTTTGCCATTTCTTGTGTAGTCATTCTCCCCCCTTTTGATGTTAAGTGCAATGACTTCATCAAAACTATTTGTAAGAAATGTCCTTCAGTTAGAGCCTCTAATTCGTTAATTCATAAGATATTCATCTAGATCTTTGCAAATCCAGACAAATTAGTCGTGTAACACCTGAATCAACTAATGAATCAGTTAACATGCCTGTCAGTAACACTAAGTCACTGTGTGTAACGAATACACATTAGAACGGATTTGTTTGATGTTGACTCCCCCAGGGCTTCCATTTAATCATCGAAACACCACAAAGGTTATTTCTATAAACGTTATGACAAAGAAACAAATTATGTGTGTATGCGTGCTTGTGATAGAAAGAATTAAGCACTTGATGATTGCTTATTTGGCTCAAAATTGTGTAAACCACTTAGACAACAGTAAGTTAAACACAGACTCAATTGTGCATTATTGAAGTGCGAAGGTGGGGCAGACTTCCTTCTTTTCAATATCTAGATTTTCCAAATGAAAAACAGATAGCATATGTGTTGCTTCCCCTTAGAAAATGTGAAACACTTTCTTGTTGAGAAGAAAATGAGTAGATAGTGAGGTTTGATCAAGAGTTGGCATGGGCTAGTTGCCTATTTCAATAATGTTCACCAACGAATTGTGAAACACTAGTAATGTGGCTACACGGCTCAGAAAAAGTTGGTGCAGAGTTGTGATATTCTTTTAACTCTGTTCTCACACGCTCTTTCTTTTAAACATTTAGCTTACTCTAATCACACTCATTTCTTTTAGACTTCTCACACTCAATCACTATGGATTAACTTCTTGGGTAAAGATCACTGGTTAATGTGATTCCATAGAAGTTTCTTGTAAGTCCTAGCACAAAGAAATTCTTGTTTTCCTATGATGCACGTGATGCTCAGATTGGTTTAACTATTTCAGTTAAAGCACAATGTTGATTTTGAAAACATTTAAAGTCACACTTCCAAATGATGAAATCATTGTAAGATTCGGGAAGTGGTTTGAACTTTTAAGAACAATGTTTTCAAATGATTGAAAGTTATCCTTCTTTCAATCATTTATGAGATGAAGATATAGAATTATACCTTTACGTACGATCTTCCATCTCATGAAGCTAAGCTTAAAGTCATAAACATATGAACTTGTAAGCATCTCTCAAAAATTCTGCAAAAGTCTTATGTCAAGTCAAAGTAAAATTTATTCACTTAAATTGAAAAGACAAAAAGCAGTAAAACTTTTTAAAGTACGAGTTCTGATCAGAAATAATCAGAAGTCATATTCGTACTCCCCTTTTGTCTTGAAGAGCTCCCCCTAAATTCTTGCATTACAAAAAAAAAATTTGGCATTAAAAGGTACATGCAAAATTTTATGAGCTCCCACTCGAAGTAATATTGACCACTTGTCAATTTCTTCTCATACTCCCCCTTAGTTCATGAACAGAATAGAGAAGTGCAGATATCAATCAGAGTTAAGAATGAAGAAATGAGGAAAAAGTATACAATTAGAAAACTTTGATAGGTAACTACTGATTAAATCTTTAGATTTAGCATACCAAGCTTAGAGACAAGAAAGGTAAACCTCTTCTCGTCTAAAGGTTTGGTAAACAAATCGGCAAGTTGATAATCAGTTTTTACAAAGAAAAGTTCAATTGTTCCTTTTTCAACATGATCTTTAATAAAATGATACCTGACGTCTATGTGCTTAGTCTTGGTGTGTTGAACAGGATTCGGTGATATTGCGATGGCGCTCTTGAAGTCACAGTATATCGGAATCTTATTGAAGTGGAAACCATAGTCGCGCAATTGAGTTCTCATCCATAAGACCTGAGAACAGCAGGTAGCAGCAGCTACATATTCTGCTTCGGCCGTGGAGGTTGAAACACAAAGTTGCTTCTTCGATGCCCAACTGACTAGCTTGTCACCGAGGAACTGTACATGTCCCGACGTGCTCTTCCTGTCTAACATACAACCTGCATGATCTGCATCTGTGTAGGCTGTTAGTTAAAAACTAGTATCTTTAGGATACCACAGACCAAGATCTGCAGTGCCCTTTAGATACCTAAATATGCGCTTCACAGCAGACATATGGATTTCTTTAGGATTGGCCTGATATCGTGCACATAATCATGTTGAAAACATTATATCTGGCCTACTAGAAGTAAGATACATTAAAGAACCTATCATCCCTCGATAAGTCCTAACATCAACAACCTTTCCTGAAGGATCGGTGCCAATCTTAGTACCTGGTGCCATTGGGGTACCAATCGGTTTTGAATTTTCCATTTGGAACTTCCGAAGAATATCCATAATGTATTTTGATTGATTGATAAAAATACCCGATGAAAATTGTTTTACTTGTAAACCGAGAAAGAAATTCATCACTCCCATCATGTTCATCTGAAATTTAGACACCATAAAGTTTGAAAAATTCTTACAGTACTTAGTATTTGTAGAGCCAAAGATAATATCATCTACATAGATTTGAATTAAAATGATATCGGCTTTTTCCTTTTTGATAAACAAAGTGGTATCCACCATTCCTTTTGAAAAACCAGACTTGAATAGAAAATTTGAATGGACATCATACCAGGCTCGAGGAGCTTGTTTCAGACCGTAGAGTGCTTTGTCGAGAATGTAGACGTGATTCGGCTTCTCTTGATTTACAAAACCTTCTGGTTGAGAGACGTAGACTTCCTCCTTCAGAATTCCATTCAGAAATGCTGTCTTCACGTCCATTTGAAAGACCGTGAAGTTCTTGTGGGCTGCATAGGCTAGAAACATTCTGATTGCCTCTAATCGCGCCATAGGAGCATATGTCTCGTCATAGTCGATTCCTTCCTCTTGTCTGTATCCTTTGGCTACTAGTCTTGCCTTGTTTCGGATAACGGTACCCTCTTCGTCTTTCTTTATCTTGAAAACCCATTTTGTACCTATAATGGTTTTACCTTGAGGCTTTGGTACGAGTCTCCAGACTTGAAGTGCATCGAACTGATTCAGCTCTTCTTGCATTGAGATCACCCATTCTGGATCAGCAAGTGCCTCTGATACGCGTGTTGGCTCGAACTTGCTCAGAAAGGAGTCATGCATGCACATATTCATTGATGCTGACCTAGTTTGCACCGGTTTTGATGGATCGCCAATGATCTGGCTTATCGGGTGCTCTTTGGTCCATTTATGTTCATGAGGCAGTGGATTATATGAATGTATGTCAGTTGTATCATCTATAAATCCACTTGTACCTTCTTCAGCTTGTTCTGGAGGAATTATTATTGAAGTTGAAGTGGTAGGTTCAGAAGGCTCAGCAGGTACAGCTTGTTCCGGCTGTGGATGGATCTGTACAGAACATCCTACTGGTTCAGCTACTTCTGTCTCTTCATCACATGGAACTTCTTCAACTGTTGGAGTCGGCATATGAATTAGAACTTCTTGTTGAATTGGGGCGTTGGATTCAATAGGAACATCTGATCTGGTTGGATGAGTAGTCGTTAAGTCTTCCATCCTGTCAACCATAACAGATTTCTTTACATTAGATCCAAGAAATTCATCATAAAACAATTCAAATAATAAGTCTAAATCAGATATATTATTAGTTGACGTTGATGCTTCATCTGATTTATTCTGTTGAGACGCAGATTCTGGACTGAGTTGCCCAGAAGCTAGTATTCCTGTTATAGCGGGTTCTGAACTTTGATGTTCAGAAGCCATCTCTTCATCAAACGTGACGTTGATGCTTTCAATCACCGTCTTTGACTTATTCAGATAAACACGGAATGCAGTTGATGTCGAGGAATAACCAATGAAGATCCCTTCGTCCGCCTTGGCACTGAACTTGTTGAGACTTTCCCTATCGTTTAGCACGAAACACTTACACCCAAATATATGGAAATATTTGATTGTCGGTGTTCGGTTGTTGATTAAAGCATAAGGAGTCTTCTTGAATCTGCGATGTACCATGGAGCGATTCTGTGTATAGCACGCGGTCGATACAGCTTCAGCCCACAAGAATAGAGGTAAGTCTGATTGACTTAGCATAGTACGAGCAACCTCGACTAGCGTTCGATTTCTTCTTTTGACCACTCCATTTTGTTGAGGCGTACGAGCAGTAGAGTATTGATGTGAGATCCCGACAGATTCGAGATATTCTTCAACCTTTTGGTTCTTGAACTCTGTGTCGTTGTCTGTTCTTAGAAACTTGACCGGTTTCTGCAGATTCACCTGGGTCGTCTTTAGGAATGTGATGAGAACATCTAGTGTCTCATCCTTTGAACGTAGAAACTTGACCCATGTGTATCACGAGTAATCGTCCACGATCACGAGTATGTACTTCTTTCCGCCTAGACTATGAGTTCGCATCGGACCGCATAAGTCCATATGCAATAACTCTAACGGAGCGCTTGTACTTGGTTCAGGCTTTGGTTTATGAGGTGCCCTGTTCATCTTTCCCTTTTCACATGTTGCACAAAGATGTTCTCTTTCATATTTGAGCGCTGGAAGTCCTTTGACGAGCTTTCCTCTGACCAGATTGTTGATGTACCTGAAGTTGAGGTGAGAGCGCCTTCGATGCCATAGCCAACTTTGTTGCTTCGAGGCTTTCGTCAATAGACAAACCTGGTTGTCGTTCTGGATTTTTGATAAGTTAATTGTTTAGAGGTCTGACTTTCTTGTGCCGACCAAGAGTTCTTCGCCTTCTTCAGTGCGAACTGAACACGTCTTGGCTTTGAAATTGACCTCTAAGCTTTTGTCACAGAACTGACCAATACTGAATAGGTTGTGCCGTAAGCCTTCAACATAGCTCACCTTCTTGATTGTGACATTGTTATGTTGTACATCACCATATCCCATGATTGGAGAAAACTGGTCGTTGCCGAATCTGACTGATCCGCAATATTTCTCTTTAAAATTGGACAACATATCTTTTTGTCCAGTCATATGCTTGGAGCATCCGCTATCCAAGTACCACATATAACGGATCTGCACAAGAGAAATAATGAAACAATTGATTTAAAATAGACTTAAAACAAAGATGGAATTAAGACTCTTGAGCATTGAGGAGCGGGTCTTGAACTGATGTATTCAAGAACCTATTTTCTTTGAGGAACGAGTCCTAGACTGTTTTGTCTACAAGTCATATCTGTAAGCTCCCTTTTTAAACTTGATGTGCCTGCAACACAGATTTAGCCTTAGGTACCCACTAGAATTTGGGTCCTACTGTGTTAGCACAAGATTTTGGTACCCATTTCAAATTGGGTCCTCTTTTCTTTTGAAATGCATTTGAAGAATTAGAATGAAATGAATGCACATGATAATTGCCAAACCAATCTTCAGAATCTTGACAAGGGATAGAAACATGTTTATCATAAATAGAAGACTTTCTAGCAGATAAAGATAACTGAAATAATTGCTTCATTGTATATTGTTTACGAGAAACAGCAAGGTTTGAGTTCAAAATATCAACATCAGCAATTAAGACATCTTTACTAGGCGAAGTCTTACTACAATTAACACTAGAAAACAATTTAACGGTCTTGTCAAGCTTCTGTTTCGGTTGCCACAGAGATTTAACGTCTGGCCTTTGCTTGCTCAGATCTGAAACATGTGAAACTCTTGAGTTATACTGTTGAGCAACAAACGAATGTTTCTTCTTCGGATTACCAGTAGTGTTCGGTTTCTGTGAATGCTGAGATATATTCTTACCTTTAGCATGTTTAGCTTTCATAGAGACTGAGTTATCAATTTTCGTTGATTTTGCACTGTTAACAGGCATACTGGTTTTTCCAAAAGATTTCTTAACAAAAGATGAATGGTTAGGAAGTTTTGCATTAAAGTCAAATTGATTAGAACAATCATCTAAACCACCATCAGCGTTCAGAAAATCAAACCCCTTATTTGCTAAACCAAACATATCCTCAGAGTTTGAAGCCTTAGAAATAATAACATTTTTGAACACGGTTGAAAAAACATTTTGTTCAATATTCATCAAAAGTCTTTCATCTGTTAATAAATTCTCGAGTTCAGAAATTTTACTTTCTAAAACGAGAGGAGGGACATATAGTTTACCTTGAATAGGCTTCGCCTCCATTTCTTTTTCAGAATACCTTTGAAAGAAATCACTTGAAAGAGTTTTCTTCTTTTGATACATTGGATTTTCATTATAACTATTATTCATCTTCGCATAATAAAATGGAAGGTGGACTTTAGATGATTTCAAACGTTTTTCAGTTTCGTTGGCTTCATCCTCTTCTGATAGTTTAGTCCAGAAAGTTTTAAACTCAGGGATTCGTCGAGCTAATTTCATAGAAAGATGATCATAAAGTGCTGGCACTTCAGACATCCCTTTTTGAAGATAGTGAGGATTCTTATAACCGATTCCCCATCTCTCTATTTCCTCTTTGGGTTTGTTCAGATGAATAGTCTGTTCAGTTTGACCCATTTTGTACAACTTCTCTTCCAAACTTTTTAATTTACCAAGTAAAGAAAAGTTTTCTTTGGTACATGAAGAATGCAATTTTGTAAGCTCATATATATCAATCTCACTTTTTGTCAGTTTAGACTTGAGTTCAGAATTCTCTTTAAGAATTATTGTCTTTTCCTTTGCGTTGGTGTCATTATCTCTATGTAAAACTTCAACCAATACTTTCTTCTCAGCAAGTTCATTGCTAAGTTTCTGTATCAGTTGGTTTTTGTTAGTTATAACACCCATTTCTCACTCAAGCTTAGACTCTAACTCTTGTTGTTTTAAAATCATGGCATGCATTTTATTCAAGAAATCTGAATACGATAAATCACATACCTCCTCTTCTTCATCATCTGAATCAGCTTCAGCATCTGATTCTTGCTTTCCCATCAAGCACATGTTGACGGCTTCATCTCTTTCTTCTTCCTCTTCTTCCTCGTCTGAATGATCAAGCCAGTATTCATCTTCAGCCATCAGTGCCTTACCAGCCTCCTGTTGCTTTGCAAGAAACATCTTGTTCTTGTAATAATCGGAGTTTCTGACTTTTGGCCTTCGGCAGTCTCTGGCATAGTGACCTATTTTGCCACAGTTGTAGCACGTTGAAGGTTCTGACTGACTGGATCCTTCAGCTTTAAACTTTCTCTCTTCCGGTTTCCTCTCCTCTATTCTCTTTCCTTCAGACTGATATCTTCTCTCTTCAGTTTTCCTCTCCTCTGTTCTTTTCCCTTCAAATCTCTTTCCTTCATATCTACTTCCTTCAACCCTTTCCTTGTGGATGTAGTTGTTCGGACCAGAAGAATATCTCTGACTGTTTGAACTTGGCTTTGTGTAGAACTTTTTCTGAAAAGCATTTGACAGCAGAATCATTGTTTGCTTCAGTTGTTCATTTTCATCCATGTCAGAGTTTGCATAACATTCATCTTCTTCTGATTCATACACAATTGTCTTGTTCTTCTTCTTCCTGACAACAAGAGCAACTGTGTCTTCAACTGTCTTTCCTTTCTGCCTTTTCTCATCTAGAATTTCATCCACCTCTTCTTCATTTTGTCTGAGGGTTTCATACACCTCATGAAGTGGAATCTCATTCAGATCCTTGATCTGCTTCATCTGTCTAGGAAATCTTTTCCATTTCGGTTGTAGAATACTTAGGAATTTGACGTTCAGCTCAATTTGAGATTTGTGGAGCTTATTCTTGCTTAGTTCGTTCAGCAAAGTCACAAACCTATCATAGGTTTCTTCTAAAGATTCTCCCACTCTGCCTCTAAATTCTTCATAATTATTTAGGCAGTTGGAGATTTTAAGCTAATTCCCAACCTTTGAACCCAGCATCATCTTCTCAAGCTGATCCCACATTTCTTTGTCGGAGGCCTTGTAGCTGTCAATCTTTACATAGATTTCGTTTGGAATTCCTTGTAGAGTGTATGACTTGGCTAATCTGTCGCCTTTAGCTCTTCTGAGGTTATCATCTTCTAGCTCATGATACTTAAGTTCAACCTGAGTCGGCACGGTTCCAACCAAACGAGTCGTCATGACTGGTTTCATAACCCCTTCTTCTATAGATTTCCTGATGAATTCATCCACCTCATGTCTGTCAACAAAGTTCAGAAACCGATCCTTCCACTGTTCGTATTCTCCTTTAAAGAGAACTGGTGGCTTGGTGTCAGTTCCGATTGCAAGGGCTTCTCTGGATGTCATTTTGAAGAAAAATCTAAGTCTGGATTGGAGCAAAGAGAGGTTTGCGTATCAAGGTTTGCGTGCGCAAATGGAGGTTTGCGTGTCAAGCGGATTGCGCAAACTGAGGTTTGCGTATCAAGCGGGTTGCGCAAACTGAGGTTTGCGTATCAAGCGGGTTTCGCAAAGTAAAGTTTTGCGTATCACGTTAGATGCGCAAAGTGAACTTTGCGTTTCGAGAGGGTTGTGCAAACTGGACTTGATCTTTTCGTGAAGAGATTATCACTTGAACTGAGGTTTGCGTGTTTGAGTGAGTTGCGAAAACCGAGTTTTGCGTATTGCTTGAGATGCGCAAAGTAAGCTTTGCGTATGCAGTTGGTTGCGCAAAGTAAGCTTTGTGTGTCCTGTTGGTTGCGCAAAGTGGACTTTGCGTATGACGTTGGTTGCGCAAAGTAGGTTACGCAAAGTGAGATTTGCGTGTGTTCGTCCTCTGGTTTGCGCAAGTTCGACCTGTACTTCGAAAATCAACTAAAAACTTGTTTCTTCGTCGATTAGCAGTACCAAACTCTACCAATATGTCTAAAATCACTTCTAGAACTGATTGTGACCACCCGATCTCGATAAATATCACTTTTTGAAAATAAAATCGATGGCACAGTAACTTTTATTAACTCGAACTCAGAACACAAAATCACCAAAATGGAACTCGATTAAAGCTTTTTACTGAAATTAAATCAACACAACTCGATCTATCAACCTAATCGATCACAACCTGATCGATTTTAACACTTAAAACACTCAAAATCTAGAAATCGATTTTTCAAACAAGAACACAGAGTCGTTTTCTTTAAAAAAAAACTTGATTTTTGATCTTAATCAGGCTCTGATACCAATTGTCGGTCCAACAATATTTATATCAAGTTCTATAGAAAACAACAACACAATATGATTACCAACCTATATTGATTAATAGAAAATGGTTACAAGGTTTGATCTTTGAAGCTCTTGTGTGTTCTCTCTAGTTTTACACCTTTTTGTGTGTGAGATAAAAAGTGATCTGATTATGTTAGAGAGTTGTTGAGATATCAGATATATGATATCTAGCTTCTAAGACACACTTCCTAAAACCACTTGCAACAACAAGTTGCAATATTAAACAATATAAACTAAATAATATCTAATCTAACTTAGATATTATAAAGCTAACTAAACTAACTAACTAAACTAATAACAATAAACATTAATTACTTTGATTACTTTGACAAAACAATAACAAACAATTACTTTGACATTTATTACAAATAAACATAGACTTTAATATCGAGAGTCGACGTTCCGGCTTTAGCTTCAGATTGCGATCTTCAGTTTGGATGATCTTGAATCCAATAGATATGTGATCTAACAGCACACAATTCACCCATGCTTGTCTAGCAAGTTTCAAATATTGTTGAGAGCAAATATTGTACATACACTATTGCGTGTTCTTGGTGTTTTGGCAAGATAATGAAGATGAACTTTCTGTGAATCATTCTTATTGTTTAGAGTTATCTTTATTTCTTGTTTGTGTGTGATCACTATCAAACCAAACCATTCATTTGCATTTAAACTACTTCCGCATACATCTCTGCTTGCATTTGTTTTGGTTAATCATTGTTAGATCCAAACTGGGATCCAAAAATTGGTATCAGAGCAAACTTTGATGGTCAATATCAAAGGATATTGTTCTACAATGATTCTAATCTGTTTGGTAGTGTTTTGAACTGATTATAGCTTCATTTTTCACTCACAAAAGAACAGTCCCTATTTTCTGTGTTTTCTTCAACAAGTTTGATTTAAACATAGTAATAGGAAAGTTTCTTACTCTAAATCGTTCAAAATCTTACTATAAGTGTTACAGTACTCTTTTCATCTATATTCAAACACAATCTTAGTCTATATCATCCAAGGTTCATCAAAATCTTCAGTTACCTTCCATACTCTATTTTTCTTCAAAAACTTCACAATGGCGAACACAGGAAACTTCTTCACTGCAGGGTCACAATCAAAACCCCCCACTCTACTGAGGGATGAATATCCCCAGTGGAAGATCCGTATGGTCCATTTCCTTGAGGGGGTCGACCAAAAACTTGTTGAGTACCTTCAAAATCCACCATACGTGCCCATGGTCACTATTCCCAGGGTCCCTGCAACTGCTACTACCCCTGAAGTTCCTGAATACCAAAAACCCAAACCAATCGATGAATGGGGGGAACAGGACTGGGAAAAACATGAGTTGGCCAAGAAAACCAAAAGACTACTCATTATGGCCATTCCCAATGACATTTTCCAGTCTCTGGACTCATGTGAAACTTCTAAGAACTTATGGGTAGAATTAGAGAAACAGCTTGAGGGGGGAGCCAAGACCCAAAAGAAGAATATAGCTTAGTGCATAAATGAGTACTATGCATTTAAGGCTCTGCTTAGCGAACCCCTATAGAGCACCTATGAAAGATTTAACTCTCTAATAAACAAGTGCAGGATGTATGGAATCCACATAATCTCTGAGGAAAACAATCTCATTTTCCTAAAGAGTTTGAATGATGAGTGGCTCCAACTATCTATGTCTCTCCAGACAACACAAGATCTAGATACTTGGACCTTGTCAGACCTTTTTGGCACTTTTGCTGGCCAAGAAAATTGTATTGTCCAAGACAAAACCCAAGTGGGTGGGCCTCTGGCACTGGTAGGCAAGGCCACAGAGGTGCACGACAAACCTCCGAAGGATAAGGGTGTGGAGGAAGGTGTGAAAAAGAAGAAACTGAAGAAGGTTCTTGTAGCTGAAAGTGAAGTGGAGGAAAGTACTGATGAAGAGGAAGTGAACATGGCTTCCCTTGCAAAGACTTTGGCATTAATCACAAAGGAGTTCAACAGATGACTCAAAAAGAAGCCCATATTAGGCAGAAGACAGGATGATAGAGAAGATGAGAGAGGTGGTCGGTTATCTGATCAGAGGGGACATGGACCACCACAGGGGTATGAGCACAGAAGTTATGGGAGAGAAGAGTTTAGAGATCTACAAAGAATGCATGAGTAGAGATGAGATGAGAGAAGGATGATGGATTAACATAAGACCATCGAGTACCCATAGAGGGGTACTCAGAGAGATTATGGCAGAGGAGGAGACAAGGCAACCACAAACACCCCACAGAACACTGGTTGATTCAAATACGGAAAGCCTGGACACTATGTTGCAGATTGTCGAAGCAATACCCACATAGGTCATCAGGTAAAAGATGTTGCTTTCTACAAAAAGAAGGCAGAGTACTATGCACAGAAGTCCTTGATAGCAGAACAGGACAATCTCATCACTCATGAATCCTCTGATGAAGGGGAAGGCAATGATTTGTTCTGTGGGATGGCAGAGCTCAACTCCTCTGATCCTAATAGTGAGGTATCCACATCTAACTCAGACTATCATGACACAAAATGTAAACTGTTTAAACTTACAGAGGAATTTCATGCTTTCAAAAATACATGCTCAGATCTTGAAAAAAACTTGCCTTCTATGAGCGAGAAGCCAAACTTCTCACTCAGGAAAAGGACAAGTTGTTCCTTGAAAAATCAACTCTTGAGGCTGAGTATGTTAAAGAAAAGAAATCTTTAAAAATTAAAATCAAGGAGCTAAAATACAATGAGAGTGACAGATTAAATACTCTTGCTCGGAAAAACTTTTTCCAAAAAGAAAAGAGAAGTCCTTCATAAAGACTTGCTTGACAGAGACTTGTTGATAAGGAAATATCAGAATGCACAAAAAGTGCATGAAAAGGTTAATACCCAAGTCAGCAGAAGGGGTATAGGGTTCACTAACATTGATCCCTATACTGGAAATAAACGAAATTAATCCTTATCAAGCATCTTCTGCCTTGAGAAAGTTAAAAAAACAGGGTGGGTTCCCAACATAACTTCTACCTTTAAGAGGCGCGGAACCTCTGGAGGACCACACGAGAGGAATCCATTAGTCATGATAAATGTTTGGTATGAAAACAAGGATTTTTCATCATCAACCTCTACAAAAAGGAAATTTATTCCAAAGAAATATTTGTCCCAAAAACAGATAGGACTCTTCAAGTTTGGTCATCCAGAAACTCAAACTCAAATGGTCTTTGTGTGCATGATAACCCCTGAAAAGGAGTTATCCTCTGAGGCACCAGAGTTCATTCCAGCCTCTGTAGAAGAAAAGTTGAGGGAACATTTTGAAAAGGATTTAAAAGGAACTTATGAAAACCATTTCTTCAACAATCCTGATATAACCTATGTCGTACATAGAATCTTTGAGCAAGATTTGATGGAGAGCTTAAGAGTTCCTGAAGTTGTCCCATGCATTCTTAAAGATTTAAATACCCTAAGGGAC
This sequence comes from Arctium minus, assembly GCA_954870635.1. Taxonomy (NCBI): domain Eukaryota; kingdom Viridiplantae; phylum Streptophyta; class Magnoliopsida; order Asterales; family Asteraceae; genus Arctium; species Arctium minus. The sequence goes on along the minus strand of OX941093.1, from coordinate 8,724,125 downwards.
AATAATGATGGAAAATGTAGTACATGTCCAGAAGATCATGCCTCTAGTCACAGAGGCTTCCTTGATTTAGACTCTAAGAATGAATCACCCTCTGTCGACACAGAGACTAGCTCTGTCGAGCTGGAAGTAGTTCCTTGCATTCTAGATGGATCTAAATTACCCCCTGGCATTCCTAACAGAATGATTCCTCCCAAAAGGAGATCTGCAAGGATCCCTATTTGCCCTGATTTCCTTGACATGTGTCTACAAGCAAAGACTTCTCTTGAGCTTGAAAAATTAAACAAACAAAACGAGTTTTCATCTCTGAAGCCTAAAACTCCAAGACCTACAAAACCTTTTCAAGAAAAATTCACTTGGCAACAAAAGCATAAATGGGTTGAAAATGACAAATCTTTTGCTTATGTGACAGTAAATCCGAAGGAATCATCCTACATAGGAAGGGTACAACCAAAGAGCTATCCAAGAAGGACTTTTGAGAAAAACCAGCCTAGCCTATATAGGTATTTTTGTAAAAAGAAGTCCAATGCTAGGAAAGATTGTAGTAATGATTGCTCTATACCCACCTTTGTTGATTTTAATGAAAAGTTTAAACAATTTGATTATGGTGTCTCCTATTGCAAATGTTTCCATCTCATACATGCTTTAAATCAACATTTCTCAAACCCTCACTGCTTCCTCTCTCTCAACCCCAGTCTAAGAATGCTAAATTCAAGGGTGAGAAGAAGAAAAATTGTTCTTTAGTCAAGGAAGGTAATGCCAAACCTAAGGTTGCAAAGGCAACCTTAAAGACCCTTAATAAAAATGGACCCATTTGGAAATGGGTACCTAAATCTCCTTGATATGTTCGCAGAAGAATCAACATGTGCCCATTTGGTACCTAGAGTCCGGGTGCTCTAGGCACATGACTGGTGACAGAAGGTAGCTCTCCTCATACCAAGAAAAATCTGGAGGAGGCTCTGTGACCGTTGGAGATAACAAAAATGGGCAAATCAAAGGCTACGGAGTCATAGCCAAAGAGTACATCGATGTCTGTAGAGTTGCATATGTGGATGGCCTTAAACACAATCTACTGAGTGTTAGCCAACTCTGCGACAATGGCTTCGATGTGATGTTCAAGCGACAATATTGTTCTTTACTTAGTGAAGGGACATGCACAGAGCTTCTGCGTGCCAACAAAAGAGATGATCTATACCTTATAAACTTTAAAGCTACCAACAAAGAAGAAAAACTTTGTTTGGTCTCAAGCAAGAACGAAGAGGCTTGGCTCTAGCATAACAGGTTCTGTCATCTAAATTTCCATACTCTCGACAAACTTGTTAAACTAAATTTGGTAAGTGGTCTACCATACATTAAATTTGACAGAGATCATCTATGTTCTGCTTGTGAAATGGGCAAACTCAAAAGAGTTGCCCACAAGTCCAAGTCAGATGTGTCTTGTACTAGGTCTCTGTATATGCTTCATGTCGACCTCTGCGGTCCAATATCCGTACAGAGCTTAGGTCGCAAGAAGTACATACTTGTACTCATAGATGAATTCTCTCGATATACTTGGGTTGAATTTGTCTGAAAGAAGTCTGATGTTCCTTTAGTACTAATCAATCTTATGCAGAGAATACAAGTTCTTTATGACAGCAAGGTCTAGAAGCTGAGAAGTGAAAATGACACAGAGTTCAAAAACTCTATCATTGAGGCTTATCTTTCAAAAAAGAAGGAATATCACAAAACTTCTCTGTCGCAAGGACTCCACAACAAAATGGTGTTGTTGAACACAAGAACAGAACACTTGTGGAGGCTGGAAGAACTATGCTCACTGCTTCAGGATTGTCTACTTCTTTTTTGGCAGAAGCAATATCAACTACGTACTTCATTCTGAATAGATCTATGATTGTGAAGAGACACTTAAAGACCCCCTACCATCTAATCAACCAGAGGAAGCCAAATATAAAGTTCTTTCATGTTATTGGTTGTAGATGTTTTGTCCTGAACGACAGAGAACACATTGGAAAGTTTGATCACAAAGCTGAATAAGCAAAGTTCATTGGATATTCCGCAACCTCTAAGGCTTACAGAGTTTATGTGCTGAAATCAAAACTTATACTTGAGAGTATTAATGTTTCTTTTGATGACTCTTTTCAGGTGACTTCTGAGCAAATCAGCTCAGGACTCAATCTTTAATTGCAAGACTCTGGTGAATCATCTACTCGGGCAAATGATTTACAACACTTATTCGAGGAAATGTTTCATGATAATGATCCCTCTAGAGATGATCCTAGAGCCTCAGAATCAGAAGCCTCTGCGGACCAAACAGGTACATCCCTAACTGGTCCTAGTAATACTTCACCCTATTCAACTACTTTTGTAGGGCCAAATATCGAGGGGGAGTAAGCAGAGACCAATGACAACCAAGGCTCCACGCTCAACCAAGTTGAATATCATCTTCCCACTATCTCAGAGGAATCGACACCAGAGCAATCTCAGAACTCAAACCAGGGCTCTATAGAAGTTTCTACTTCGAATCAAGGGGAACAGTCTACTCCTGTGGAAAGCACGAATGACCAGCCTTCTACCACATAAGTTGTTCAAGAGCCTGAAATCATCTCTACTGAAGTACAAAATGATGCATCCAATGACCATCTTCCAAGAATGACTAGATGGACCAAAAGTCACTCACAGAGCCAAATCATGGGTGACCCATCTGATAAAGTCAAAACACGCTCTGCTACTGCAAATTTTGACTTCTTTACAAACTTTGTCAGTATCAGTGAGCCCAAAAAGGTTTATGAGGCTCTTGATGATCCAAACTGGATAGAGGTTATGCAAGAAGAGCTTCTGCAGTTTGAGCGCAACAAGGTGTGAACCCTAGTGCCTCTGTCGAAAGGCAAAACCGCAATAGGAACCAAATGGGTGTTCAGAAACAAGAAGGATGAAGATGGGGTCGTCATTTGGAATAAAGCAAGACTGGTGGCAAAGGGATATTTCCAAGAAGAAAGGATTGACTACAAAGAAACTTTTTCCCCTGTTGCATGGCTCGAAGCCATTAGGATCTTCCTAGCCTTTGTAACCCACAGAGGTTTTAAAGTATACCAAATGGATGTCAAGTCAGCCTTTCTAAATGGATAAATACAAGAAGAAGTCTATGTCCAACAACCACCAGGGTTTGAAAGCTCAAAGTACCCAAACCATGTCTATTTTCTGGACAAGGCTCTGTGTGGACTCAAACAAGCCCCAGAGCATGGTATGAAAGGCTTTCTAGCTTCTTGCTTGAAAACAACTTTGAGATAGGTACAACTGATACTACCCTATTCTTTAAAAAGAAAAAAAGTGAGATTCTACTTGTGCAAATATATGTGGATTATATTATTTTTTGTTCTACAAATGAATCTTATTGTAAAAAGTTTGAGTCATTGGTGAAGAGTGAGTTTGAGATGAGCATGATGGGAGAACTAACGTTCTTCCTAGGGCTTCAAGTCAAACAAACCACAGAGGGTATTTTCATAAACCAATCCAAATATGTCTCTGACATACTTACAAAATACAAACTCTCTGACTCTTCAGCAATGAAGACCCCCATGGCCACTGGATTAAAGCTTTATGTAGATCCAGAGGGTAAATATGTGGAATGCAAGCTTTATATGGGCATGATTGGGTCTCTTCTATACCTAACCGCTAGTAGACTAGATATAATGTTTGTCACATGTTTTTGTGCAAGATTCCAAGCTAACACAAAAGAATCTCATCTTCTTGCTGTTAAGAGGATCTTTGGATATCTAAAGGGCACCAAGAATCTTGGCCTTTGGTATCCAAAGAACTCTGGCTTTGATCTTATAGCATACACAGATTCAGATTATGGAGGATGCAAGCTTGACCGAAATAGAACCTTTGGGAGTTGTCAATTCCTAGGAGGAAAACATGTTAGTTGGACTTCTAAGAAGCAGAATTGTGTGTCTACTTCTACGGCAGAAGCAGAATATGTAGTTGTTGCTCACAAGTTCTGTGGATGAGAACTCAACTTAGGGACTATGATCTGGATATCGATAAGATTTCCATCCTCTGTGATTTAAAAAGCGCCATTGCGATCTCTACCAATCCTGTTCAACACTCTAAGACAAAACACATCGATATCAGGTATCACTTTCTCAAGCATCATGTAGAGTAGGGCACAATAGAAATGTATTTCGTGTCCACAGACTATCAACTTGTTGACCTATTCATAAAAGCTTTAGATGAAAAGAGATTCTCATTTCTTGTTGGTAAGTTGGGTATGCTCAACTTGAGTTGATCCACAGAAACTCTAAGCCCTGGCACAGAGCTTCTGGTGTATATAATTCCTTTTAGCATGTATAGCTTTACTTCTGCTTGCATAGTTTGTCTCTGTATGTACAATAATCTTGTTTGCATTAGTCTTATTGTCAATCTTTGTTGTGGTTCCTTAATCTATGTCTTGTGAAAAACTTGTCCCATTTGATCCAAGCATAAGTCAAGGGGGAGCAAAATGAGACCTTGAATCTGATCACAGAGGTTGATCATTCAAGGGGGGGCCAAAGAAGCCATCATTAACGAGAATATTGCAGTGTAAGGTAAGTTCTTAGCACATCCAAGCAACAAAAACACTTTTCTCGGACACCAACTTTTAAATATGTCGAAACTTACCAGAATAACCAAATCAAAACCTTGATTGGTCAAAATTCCTCTTAAACTTTCTTTTATTATAAATTTTTGGTGTTAGAGCCTCTGCGAGATGTAACAGAGTCTCTGCACCCAGACAAGACTCTTTTGACCACATCATTGCTCTTTTACTATTTTGGTAAGGAGAGGTTATTTACTTTGTTAGAGTTCTTCACCACCCCTAGAACGCAGAATCTCTTAAACCCATAGAGCCTCTGCAATACTCAAGACTTATGAAATTAATTCAAAAGTATTCTAGGGTGCGGATTCTTTTTAAAAGTCACAAGCATTTGGGTATAGCAAATGCCACGCGTGTGAGAATAGTAGGAGGCGCACATACTCGATCGTGCACCGCCCTTAATGACGTGTCAAAATTTGATTGGGCTGTGCATTGTACCGTCGTTTTTGAAACAGCTCACTAGACGGCTAGGCACTCATCATGGACTTCAAATTTTTATCTTTTATCGCCTAATCCATTTATCCCTCTCACACCATATATACCCAAACCCTTTCATCTTTTTACTTTTTACCTGCAATCTTTCTCTCTCAAGAACTCAAGGCAAAAACCTGCAACTTCTTTCTCTACATTTCTCTTCAATGGCTTCCCACTCTGTATCTGGCGAGAACTCCCAACATTCTGTAGCCTAAAGCAAGGACAACAACTCTGATTCAGTTGATCATCAGGCCATGACTAGTCGAATGATCTCCTTCACTCGCCATGATTATCATTTGAACAGTCTTCGTTTGAAGCCAAACAATCATTTCGTTGTTCTTAACCCTAAAGGCTTCTCCAAGGACCTTGAACCCCTTATTCTTCTCCTAAAGAACCATTTTCTGAACAAAGCCCTCACAATGACAAGAACTGATATACCTGAATCATATGTCCAACAGTTCTGGCAATCATGCCGATATGAAAAACATGAAAATTTTGGACACTACATCATGGGATATGCCACTGCACCTAATGTCAAAGAAGTCCTTGAACTTGGAATTAACAGAAGGGTAATTTCCACCATTTTTGAAATCCCCACCAAAACCCAACTGAACCTCATCAGATTCTCAGATGAACCCACAGATGAAGAAATCGTTGAATTTATGAGGTTTATTGGATATGCAAAACCCATCACCAAGAGGACTGACTTTCGTAGATAATTTCTTCCACCTCTGTGGAACGTTCTCTTCTCTATCCTTAACAGGACCTTGACTGGCAAAGTGGGTAGTCCAGACCAATCAAGCCATAACATCCTTGCAATTATGTACGAGGTGTATTTCGATTTACCACTGGATTATGCCAAGATCATTCTCAGGGAAATGATCAATGTTTTGATTAACAAGCAAGAAGAACAGAAGAGAGACAAACCTCTGTCGTCTTTGATATACAACAGGTTCATCGTCGTGCTTCTGGGGAATGAAATGATTGGCCCCAACAAACTACCTACAGAAGGCAAGTTGATCAAGCTCTACGCGATGAACTCCCACAAGCCAACTATCCTAGCCTCTGGATACCCAAACGCAAGACCTCTGCCAGCTGCTCTCTTAACCTACTTGGGTAGTGATGAAGATAGGATGGGGTATCTACGTGGAAGCAGGACTCCAGAACCGAGTCCTGCAACCCCTCTACGAATAGGATCTAGAGAGGGTGAGGTTGTGATTTTCCTTAAGCCTAGTATAGAAGAGGGAGAACAGGGAGGAGCAGAATGTGAGATGAGAGTAGTTCAAAGTGAAAACCAAGAGCGTGGGGATGAGGATGAGAAATCAAAGTAGAAAAAGAAAAAGAAACCCAAAAGGAGGACTGAAGAAGTAGAAGTCCCAAACCCTCCAGAGGTTCAAAAGCCTTTGAAGAAGAAGAAGAAGAAGAAGAAATCTTCAAAAAGAGTTGCCTCTAAAGAGCCCAATGTCGATAAAGCCTCTGAGGTACAATCTTCTGAAGATTCTTCCAGAAAGAGGAAGAAGAAGAGGTTGATGAAATTGGCCGATAAGGCCCAAACTGAGCTTGCCTCTGTGCCATCTCCCAAGGCACAAGCAAATATTGCTAAGAAGGAATCTGCAAAGGTAGAAGAGGCACCTCTGCAGTTGAGAAGAAGGAGAAGAGTTATCTTCGATGAAGCCCAGAACACTGAGACTGAGATAAGCCTACAAGAAACAAGGCCTCAGAGCCCATTGGAGATTACTGTAGAAATTGCCAATGAAGTGGTGGAGAGATTAATTCCTCTCGCCATACAGGCCACCTAGAGCAATCCTACAGAGGACCTTGCAGACATGGCCTCTGCTTTTGAAAAGTCCCCTCCCAAAACTGAAGCTATTGAAGTAAATAACGAAGAGGTTCTGGTAGAGGATGTCACCGTCAGAGAAAACAATGAAGAAGAGGCTGGTGAGGAGAGAGAAAAGGAGAAGGAGGAGTTTAAGGGAGAAAAAGATGCCAAAGGCACATAATCCAAACCCCTTCCTAGTGCTAACCACCCATCCACCTTTGCAGGTCTAGTGCAGAAAGGTGTTGAAGAAGGAGTGCACACTCCGAGCCCAACCCAAGCTAGCCGGACAGAGGAGTTTCTTTCTTCCTCTGTGCCAAATCTATCCGGGGAAAACCAACTCATCATATCCTCTCAAAAGGATGTTGATGTAAATAAAAGTGCTCTATCGCCCAAGAGCACGATACATACCTCTGCGGAGGCATTTGTTGCCTCTGTCACACACGAGGGTACAACCCAAGGTCGTTCAGAGCGACCTGAGAGTTCACGTGCACACGAAGAGGTTCTAGACCAACCTCCTAGTAAAACTCCTATCATTCAGAAGGAGGACTCTGAATCCCTTGTTGATGATGATACGAGTAGAACATTCATAGAATCATCTCCTTCTGGAGATATTCGAGGATCGGATGGAAATCCTGAAGAGCCCAAAAATAAAACAAGCTCTGCAGGTACCAAGGGTGACTTGGCTCAACTTGGACCACGTGTTGGTTCACAGGATGACCCCATGGCACCTATCACAAAGGTTGAATTTAAAGCTTTTGCTGATGTGGTGTACACCAACATGACCGAGTTGAAAAGCTTGGTCCCCACCAAAACCATCGCAATGATCACAACGAAAGAAGATAAAGTCAAAGAGGTGGTCAATTCCATCAAAGTCACCTCTGAGGCTAACTCTGTAGAACTCAAGAAGATCATTGATGCCTCTGCCTCGTACGAACCAAAGAAGACTTCAATAAACTGACGAGGGCAGTTGAGGCAAACACAGAGGCTCTGAAGTGTTTGGCTGAGATTGTGAACAAAAAGGACAGCCTTCCTACTCCAGCCACTACTTCATCCTCTGTCAAAGAAGCTCTAGCGGCTCTGAGAACAGAAATAAAGGACATGGTTTGCAGTACCATGGTCCCTCTGCCATCCACATCTTAAACGCAACCAACCGCAGAAGTCAATTTCCCTTCTACTCTGGAAACCAAAGTTGAGATCCACCGAATGGGCGAGACCTTAATGAACTCGGTCAATAAAATTGGTGATGACTTCACAAGAAAAGCAAACAAAGCGGCAGAAGATGTGAAGAAGAACATTGCTCTGATGAAGTTCATTACCGATTACGAGGTAAACAAAGTCACCATGGCCGCCCATGACATAGTTTCCATCTTCGAGCACACCTCAAGAATGCAGAGGAGAAAGAGGAGTGCACCCTCTTCTTTCCAGGCAGAGGCACATGAGAAGAAGAGGAAGCACGATGACCAAGGGCCAGATGGGTCTGGTCCTTCAGGCCATCGTGAGGAGGATATCTTTCCTGCTTTACCTGGAATCCCACTATCCGCAGCTCCCCTAAATCAAATACCCGTGAGCTCAGAGGCCAATCCTCAGCAGGAGAAGCAAACTGCCTCTACAGCTCACTCTCCCACACAAGTCCAAATGCCAAAAGCTTCAGAAATTCAGAAGCCCAAAGTTACAGAGGTCCCAATGAACAAACCTTCCGCCGAAGATAAAGGGAAAACCATAGATATAGAGGTCTCAAAGCCAAAGACTAAGCCTCTGTCCAACACTGAAAAGCTCATGAAGAGTGCCTTCGTCTTCTTTGTGATGCCTAAACCCGAGGAAGAAGACTGAGCTTTCGACCTAGAGCCTCTGCCAAAACTGCCAATCCTAGATCCTCTGGTGAAACCCTCTAAGGATCGAGTAGCAGAGATCATCCAAGGCATGGAAGAAATGAGGGAGCCAATTCCACCCTCCCCTCTAAAGAAGGACCTGGAAGAGGTTGTCTACAAAAACCTCTATAGCGGAGGAATAAATGATCCACTACCAGAGCCCACTCTTAGTGCATAAATCATTTCAGAGGAGACCAAAAGGTTCTACAAAGAAAAGGCTCAGCCCAAGGCAAAGGTGTTCTCCATGGCAAACATCACAGAAGTTCTGGGAATCAAACAACTGCACACCAAGTGCAAATTTTTTTGGTACAATCAGTACTTTGTCTAGAGGGAAGATGGGAAGAAGATGAAGTTCACAGATGCAGACCTAAGGAACCTTCACCCCTTCGACCTCTCAGAGCTCTACACATGGACAAAGGAAAAATTTGGATGGAGGCAAGAAAATCAGAGGGCACATCTAACAATAAGAAACGTCATGAGGAAGAATCTGCTCTACTATAGCCTAGTCGACTTTCAGGTCGCTCTAGACTAGGGAGTAAAGAAGATAGATCTTACACCCCCTGATGACGACTGCCTTACCTCTACCAATATTGTACCAAACTCCCTCATCACCCATCCAAAATTTGGCTACGTGTACCTAAACTCTCAAGGCGAAAAGAAAATCTTCATGGGTCATGAAAGCTAAAAATACTCCACTCAGTCTCTGTTGTTCTTTCATCATGAAATCAGAAGCCACAGTGGCACACAACTTGTCAATCTTGAGGCCGCAGATCAACTTCTCGCAGATATAGAGGCGTCCATCAGATTTCGAGACATGTGTGCTCTCTTCTAAAGAGAGCTGAAGAAGGATGGAGGCTATGGAAAGAAGATAAATGATATCTCAGACGCGAAGATATAGGCTCTGATGTAATGTAATTTTTCGTCTTCACTCATATTTAGCTATGTAATGCTTATGCTCTGTAAATGACTTCTGGCATTCTTTATTATATGAATGAATATTATGTCTTCAGAGGATGAGTTCCTTTCACCTCTTTTGTTTCTAACTTAGCCATACTTCAAGTTTCACATCTTTTATTTTTCAATACTTAGGGAGAGATTGTTAGCTCCAATCACTTTACATAGGAACCTCAGAAGACATCTTCCATACACTAAGTTTCCACAAAAGTGTAAAGCTCAGAAGCTCTGTCGACCATCAACCCGAGAGAACTTAACCTGAATATGATCCTCAGAACGTATAGCCTCTATGATCCTTCACAGAGCCTCTGTGGTGGCTAGCTCTGGAAGATGAAGGACTTGTGAATTTCTTGGTGAGACAATGCCATGTACAGATCACGTGCTTGCCTGTTGTACGAAGATTCTTAAGATCAGTAGTACACACACGTTGTTTTTACTTTCCAGGTGGCATTCCATTTATGGAATGTCAGCCATTGTCTTGTACGATTGTGTGCTCCATTTCTTGTATATGTAGGGAGCACCTCCTGAATTCACAATGAGCGCACACAATTCACCCACGCTTGTCTAGCAAGATTCAAATATTGTTGAGAGAAAATATTGTTGAGAGCAAATATTGTACACACACTACTGCGTGTTCTTGGTGTTTTGGTAAGATAATGAAGATGAACTTTCTGTGAATCATTCTTATTGTTTAGAGTTATCTTTATTTCTTGTTTGTACGTGATCACTATCAAACCAAACCATTCATTTGCATTTAAACTGCTTTCGCATACATCTCTGCTTGCATTTGTTTTGGTTAATCATTGTTAGACCCAAACTGGGATCCAACAGTCGTCATAGAAGGCATCCCAAATAATATGCCCATTTATTGGGTTGTTCTAAAAATAACGAAAAATAAACATATGCCACTTACCCGAATGGCGTTCATAAAAATCAAGTTCAATATAGTTCACAAGTTTCATAACCAATTCCATAAGAGACACATTTTAATTAAAGTTTCAAACAAATGATTCATAACTCAACTTGAATATGAGACAACAAAACAAAAAAATGTGCAAACATAAGATTCAAACCAAAATCAATGTGTATGTGTGTGTATAAGTACACATTTCGTTGATCATGTTCAATTGATCAATAACAAGGTGGTGAACCACCTATAGAAAGGCTCAACTACAACAAATAGTTGCCCACGATTCAAAAGAAATAAAATTCATATCTTTACCAAATTATCACGTGATCAACTGAGACTCAGGACGAAGTTTAACTCATTCAATTGCCTATTTAAACCATAAATGATTATTACTCGCATAAGATAAAACTCAATGGTATTATTCTAAGCTTAATCACCAAAATAATAGGCACATGAACGAAAAATCCAATGAAAAAATAGTTTCTTTTTTTACAAATTATACCATTATAATCGTCTCGTCAATATCTTCAAAACGAGCCCAATATTGAATATTTTTTAATTTAACCGTACTATTAAATATCATGAATATCTATAAATTAATTTCTTTTCTATCCATACGTTTTATTTTTTTCACCGTTAGCATATTAAAAATAAATAATCGTAGATCAACTAAAATATATTAAAAATACGTTTCATTTTTATTATAAATTATATCATTATAATTTTTTGTTAATAATTTTAACATAAACTAATTATTGCATATTTTTATGAGTTTTATAATATTTAAAAATAGCATAACTGTGTAGCATTATATATACTATCTATATCTATACTATTATATTAAAATTGTAAAAAGATTATTTTGAAGATTCAAGGTTACATTTAACACTCATACAATTATCTATACTATTATATTAAAATTGTAAAAAAGTTATTTTCAATATTCAATGTTACATTTAACACTCTTACAATTAGTTATTTAATTTAATTTATATCCCTTGCTTTTTCATTGTTCATTTTACACTTTTGTCATGTTTATACAAATAATCATATATCAACAAAAATGCAATGAAAAAATACGTTTTTTTTTACAAATTATAATATTATAATCTTCTCAACAATACCTTCAAAACGATCCCAATATTGAATATTTTTTAATTTAACCGTATTATTAAATATCATGAATATCTACGAATTAATTTCTTTCCTTTCCAAACGTTTTATTTTTATTTCACCGTTACCATATTAAAAATACATAATCGTAGATTAACTAAAATATATTAAAAATATGTCTCATTCTTATTATAAATTATATTATTATAATTTTTTCGTCAATAATTTTAATATAAACTAATTATTGAATATTTTTATGGGTTTTATAATATTTAAAAATAGCATAAATGTGTTGCATTATATATATACTATCTATATCTATACTATTATAGTAAAATTGTAAAAATGTTATTTTGAATATTCAAGGTTACATTTAACACTCTTACAATTATCTATACTATTATATTAAAATTGTAAAAAGATTATTTTTAAGATTCAATGTTACATTTAACGCTCTTACAATTATTATTAAATTACTTTATATCCCTTGTTTTTTCATTGTTTATTTTACACATTTATCATGTTAACACAAATAATCGTATATCAACAAAAATGCAATGAAAAAATACATTTTTTTACAAATTATACCATTATAATCGTCTCGTTAATACCTTCAAAACGAACCTAGTATTGAATATTTTTTAATTTAACCGTACTGTTAAATATCATTAATATATACGAATTAATTTGTTTTCTTTTCATTCGTTTTATTTTTATTTCACCGTTACCATATTAAAAATATATAATCGTAGATCAACTAAAATATATTAAAAATACGTTTTATTCTTATTATAAATTAAGTCATTATAATTTTTACGTGATTAATTTTAATATAAACTAATTATTGAATATTTTTATGATTTTATAATATTTAAAAATAGCATAAATGTGTAGCATTAAATATACAATCCATATCTATATCTATACTATTATATTAAAATTGTAAAAATGTTATATTTAACACCCTTACAATTATCTATACTATTATATTAATATTAAAATTGTAAAAAGGTTATTTTGAAGATTCAAGTTACATTTAACACTCTTACAATTATCTATACTATTATATTAAAATTGTAAAAAAGTTATTTTCAAGATTCAATATTACATTTAACACCCTTACAATTAGTTATTTAATTTACTTTATATCCCTTGTTTTTTCATTGTTCATTTTACAATTTTATAATGTTAACACAAATAATTGTATATCAACAAAAATGAAATTTAAAAATACGTTTTTTTATAAATTATACCATTATAATATTCTCGTCAGTACTTTCAAAACGATCCCAATATTGAATATTTTTTAATTTAACCGTACTATTAAATATCATTAATATCTACGAATTAATTTCATTTCTTTCCAAACGTTTTATTTTTATTTCACCGTTACCATATTAAAAATACATAATCATAGATCAACTAAAATATATTAAAAATACGTTTCATTCTTATTATAACATTATAACATTATAACTTTTTCGTCAATAATTTTAATATAAAGTAATTATTGAATATTTTTATGGATTTTATAATATTTAAAAATAGCATAAATGTGTAGTATTATATATATACTATCCATATATATATCTATACTATTATATTAAAATTGAAAAACGGTTATTTTCAAAATTCAAGGTTACATTTAACACCGTTACAATTAGTTACTTAATTACTTTATATGCCTTGTTTTTTCATTTTTCATTTTACACATTTATCATGTTAACACAAATAATCGTACATGTACAAAAATGCAATTAAAAAATAGGTTTCTTTTTTTACAGATTATACAATTATAATCGTCTCGTCAATACCTTCAAAACGATCCCAATATTGAATATTTTTTTAACTTAACCGTACAATTAAATATCATAATTAAATCTATGAATTAGTTTGTTTTCTATCCATACGTTTTTTTTTCACCGTTAACATATTAAAAATAAATAATCGTAGATCAACTAAAATATATTTAAAATATGTTTCATTCTTATTATAAATTACTTAATTATAATTTTTTCGTCAATAATTTTAATATAAACTAATTATTGAATATTTTTATGGGTTTTATAATATTTAAAACTAGGATAAATGTGTAGCATTATATATATTATCTATATCTATATCTATACTTTGTATTAAAATTGTAAAAAGGTTATTTTGAAGATTCAAGGTTGCATTTAACACCCTTACAATTATCTATACTATTATATTAAAATTGTAAAACGGTTATTTTAAAGATTCAATGTTACATTTAACACTTTTACAATTATCTATACTATTATATTAAAATTGTAAAAAAGTTATTTTCAATATTCAATATTACATTTAACACCCTTACAATGATTTATTTAATTTACTTTATATTCCTTTCTTTTTCATTGTTCATTTTACATTTTTATCATATTAACACAAATAATTGTATATCAACAAAAATGCAATGAAAAAATACGTTTTTTTTATAAATTATACCATTATAATCTTCTCGTCAGTACCTTCAAAACGATCCCAATATTGAATATTTTTTAATTTAACCGTACTATTAAATATCGTGAATATCTACGAATTAATTTTATTTATTTCCAAACGTTTTATTTTTATTTCACCGTTACCATATTAAAAATACATACTCGTAGATCAACTAAATATATTAAAAATACGTTTCATTCTTATTATAAATTATATCATTATAATTTTTTCGTCAATAATTTTAATATAAATTAATTATTGAATATTTTCACTAGTACAAAAATAACTTTTTGTGACGGTTTTGAAAAATAGGTTTGTAACGGTTTGATAAAAAACCATTGCAAAAAGTCTTATAAAAAGTTAGAGAATTGTTTTCATAACAACTTTTATAAAGAAACGTTACCATTACAAAAAAAGTAGAAACATAATGCAACATTTTAGATAAAAACGTCAATAAAAGGTTCCCTAAGGTAACGGTTTACGGTGGATTTGGAAAACCGTCGTTTTCTGTTGTGACGGTTTTTAAAAACCGTTGCCATATAAGGCATTTTAGTAACGGTTTTTGTCTAAATCGTTGCTTTATGTCGTAACGGTTTTTAAAAAACGTTACTGAAAACTGATATATGTATAGCAACGCTTCTTTGAAAATCGTTTCCAAAAGTCACCAAGTTTTATGGCAACGGTTTTGCAAAATTTGCGTCACCAAAAGTTAGTATATGGCAATGGTTTTTGAAAAAATTACGTCACTATATGTCATGATTTGGTACCGATATTAAAACATTTACATCACAATATCTCAAGCTATATTGACGATTTCTAATAATTATGTCACCATATGTCATGTTATGGTGACGGTTTTGAGTACGTTATGATATGTCATTCTACGGTAACGATTTTGAAAAGTAAATGTCACCGTATGTTATGTTATGGTGACGGTTTTAAAAAACTATATGTCACAATGGTGAAGGTTTTGTATGATAAATGTCATCATATATCATGCTATGGTGACGGTTTGAATATTAAACGTCCACGTAAGTCATACTACGTTGACGATTTTGTATAATAAACGTGACCATATGTATCGTTATGGTGATAATTTTAAATAATAAACATCAGTGCACGTCATCATACAGTGACGGTTTTGAACAATAAATGTCATTGTACGTCATGTTTCAATGACGGGTTTAAAATATAAACGTCAAGGTACCTCATGCTATGGTAGCAGTTTTGAAAAATAAACGTCACCGCATGTGATGTTAAAATGACGGTTTTGAAAAATTTACGTCACCTAATGTCATGCTACTGTGACGGTTTAGAAAAATAAATGTCACCGTATGTCATGTTATGTGACGGTTTTGAAACATAAACGTAATCGTACGTTATGCAAGGGTGACGGTTTTGACAAAAAAACGAGTCACCCTGTGTCATGCTATTGTGACGTTTTCAAATAATAAACGTCGATGTATGTCATGTTAAAATGATGTTTTAAAATAATGAACGTCATCTTATCATATGCTATATTGTATGCTAAAATAGGGAGAAAAAAGGAGTGAGAAGATAAAATCTCCAAATCTGGATAAATCTCTAAAACCGACTATTTAAGAAGGATATGTAATATTTTATTCTTTCCACCGATAACATTGAAGTAATATGTTTAGGAGAGATACAATTTTATAAATGTATTGATTACTTTAATAATATATATAATCAATGCTACAATCTCTAAAATAGAATAACTATTGGAGTTGGAAGTTTCTTTTTAGAAATTTTGACTTTTGATACTCTATTTTTTTTAAAATATATATATATATATATCTATATATATATATATAGCATATGCATTCGAGATGCTCTTATAAGTTTGAACTTGTTTTGTCTTATGTTTTCATTAATCGTATGTTAAAACTCTATCAATTTTTCGTGAGTTGTTGTATTCATCGATTGTAGTTTTACAATCTAACAGGATTTATCTTTTTGCAGGTGTCATGAACTTGTAAAAATAATTGCATGAAGTAAAAACATACGAAGTGAAAAAACATCCGAGATAATGAAGAGATCTAGGTAAACGAGGATTATAGGTTACATAAGAAAAAATCTATATAAGATATTTAGTAATTTTTGTTATTGGTGTTCTCATACATTAATTTTATAATGTATATTATTATTTCAATATTCTTATATGTCTTGTTAATCGTTTGATTCAAATTTTTATTTTTTAAATATATATATTCATTTTACCCTAAAATAATTAAAACCGTCACTAAAAGATAGCTTATGGTAACGGTTTTGATAATTTAACGTCACCATGTCTTGTTAAAATGACGGTTTTGAAAAATAAACGTCATTTTTATGTCTACTATGGTGACAGTTTGAAAAATAGACTTTCTTGCTCGTCATACTACGGTGATTTTTGAAATAAACATGATTGTATGCTAATTATGGCGACGGTTTTGAAAAATAAACATGGCCATCACTACTAGGCAAAGGGGCAAAATATGCCGGAATATTTCCAGGGGATACTAGGCAAAGGGGCATTTCCGGATATTCCGGCGGATTTCCGGCGAAAGTCAAATGAGTCAAACCCCGTTGACTTTTGTCGGAAATCCTCCAGAATAATATTTTTACTTTTTTTAAATATGTTTTTCCGGGGGATTTCTAACGAAATTTTTTTAATGTTCAGATTAGAAAAAAAATAATTAAATATTTCTGGCAGATTTTTATTTTTAAAAAAATAAAAAATAAAAAAATCCGCCGGAAATCTGTTGGAGAATGTTTAATTAATTTTATTTATCTTTTTCTCCAAAAAAACTAAAATTAAATAAAAAATCCGCCGGAAATGGATCCACTTGGGCTTTAATGGATCGATTCGGCTTTAAGGGATCCATTTGGGTTTTAATGGATCCATTTGGGCCTTATGGGTTCCATTTGGGCTTTAATGAATTGGTTGGGCTTTAATTGATCCAATTGGGTTTTAACTGATCGATTTGGGCTTTAATGGATCCATTTGAACCTTAAGGGATCCATTTGGGCTTTAATTGATCCACATGGACTATGGACCTACAATTTGGACTTTAATGGATCCAATTTGGCTTAATGCACCTATTTGGCTTTAATGGATCCAATCGGGCTTTAATGGATCGATTGGGTTTTAATGGATCGACTTGGGTTTTAGTGGATCCACTTGGGCTTTAATGGATCGATTGGGTTTTAATGGATCCAATTGGGGCTTTAATGGATCCATTTGGGTTATAACGGATCCAATTGGCTTTTAATGCATCCATTTGGCTTTAATAGATCCAAATGATCCAATAGTGCTTTAATGGATCCAATCAGATTTTAATGAAACTAATCGGGCTTTAATGGATCCAATCAGGCTTTAATGGATCGATTGGGTTTTAGTGGATCCATTTGGGCTTTAATGGATCGATTGGGTTTTAATGGATCCAATTGGGGCTTTAATGGATCCATTTGGATTATAATGGATCCAATTAGCCTTTAATGCATCCATTTGGCTTTAATAGATCCAAATGATCCAATAGGGCTTTAATGGATCCAATCATATTTTAATGAAACTAATCGGGTTTCAATGGATCCACTTGGGTTTTAATGGATCAATTCGGTTTTAAATGGTTTCATTGGGCCTTAATGAATCTATCGGGCTTTAAGGGGTTCTATTGAGCTTTAAAGGGTTTCATTGGGCCTTAATGGATCTATCGGGCTTTAAAGAGTTCTATTGTGCTTTAAATGGTTTCATTGGACCTTAATGGATCTATCAGGCTTTAAGGGGTTCTATTGAGCTTTAAAGGGTTTCATTGGGCCTTAATGGATCTATAGGGCTTTAAAGAGTTCTATTGTGTTGTAAATGGTTTCATTGGGCCTTAATGGATCTAACGGGCTTTAAGGGGTTCTATTGAGCTTTAAAGGGTTTCATTGGGCCTTAATGGATCTATCAGGATTTAAAGAGTTCTATTGTGTTTTAAATGGTTTCATTGGGCCTTAATGGATCTATCGGGCTTTAAGGGGTTCTATTGAGCTTTAAAGGGTTTCATTGGGCCTTAATGGATCTATAGGGCTTTAAAGAGTTCTATTGTGCTTTAGATGGTTTCATTAGGCCTTAATGGATCTATCGGGCTTTAAAGGGTTCTATTGAGCTTTAAAGGGTTTCATTAGCCCTTAATGGATTCATTTGGGTTTTAATGGTCAAGTTTTCTAAAAATCAAGGGTGGTTATTAAACACAAGGACTTAATTTGTAACAAAAATAAAAGTATAACTCTTTATAATTGTTTTTTATTTAAGAGAACTGAATCCATAATTATCATATAACATCACAAACAATATCTATAATATATTACAAAACATTTGAGAAAAACTCTTATAAACAAATTTTGATGCATTACGTATTGTTAATTGATACATATTACTTAAAATTATAGATTACAAGTAATTGATACATGAGTACAACTTTTTAAAGTTTGATGTTTAAATTCATAACTAACTGATAAACATAATCAAATACAAGATAAAATCTCATTTTAAATATAAATAACCTAAAATATAATTAGGATAATGATTGAATTATAACATAATACTTAATTATTATTTTATAGAAAACATTACATTATTAAACATAAACTATATTACATCATCATTAAACCGAAATTTTAAACTTATAATAAAAATTAAATTAAACAAATTTATATAAAAAAAAACATTATTGTTTTCTCAAAATCACATAAAACTGTATTATAAAATATATAAACATAAAAAATTAAAACAAAACATTAAAATCGAGATACATGACGCTGCATTGCGCAAGTACACTTCTAATTTATTATTATTTAAAAGGGTGTGAACCAAAATAAGTATATTAATCTTAACAATTTTTTTATATATTAAATTCTGAAATTATTCTTGATACATTTAAGCAATATGTATTTATTCAAACATAATTTTTAAACATATAATATTCCACTTTATTATTGTAATTTGAAATTATACTTTAATCAATTAGGTTATAATATATGTACATGGAAATGGGCCCCGACCCGTCGGGAAACCCGGTCCACCCGCCTCGATTGGGGATGGGGATTCCCCGCTAAACCGGGGATGGGGATGGGGATGGGGATCCCTGTTTGTCTCAAACCGGGGATGGGGACGGGGACGGGTATCGCACTCCCCGCCCCTCCCCGTCCCCGTTATATATTTTATTTAATATTTAATATATATTATTTATTTAAACTAAATCGGTAATTCATAATTTCCTATTTCCTAACTAGATTTATAATATAAAATTGTTGTTTTTTGGATGTCAATCAAAATACAATTACTCGATATGGTTTTGAATATTACTCGATATCTTTTGGTACGTGTGAAGTTAAGTTTTTTTCCCGAATTCGGTTGAATTTCTTTTGGTTTTAAGTTATTAATTATTATATGATGTTGTGATTTTTTTATACTAAATTAAATTTTTTTGATTTTAGGTTTATTGGAACTATGTGATATTTAAACATGTGCGGTGTCTCATATATTTGATTTAAATAGATTACATAAATGGAAAAGAAAATCCCCGTTCCCCGTTGGGGATCCCCGTTCCCGTTGGGGATGGGGATGTGATCATATTCCGGGGACTGGGATGGGGACGGCGATGAAGATAAGGGATTGGGGACGGGGATGGGGATTGAGGTCCCCGCCCCATTTCCATGCCTAATCTTGTATTCTCCCGTACTTCACCTCTTCATCGCTTCACCCCCTCATCGCTTCACCCCCTCATCATCGGGAATTCGACTTCTTCTCAATTTTGGTACAAGATTTGAACGAGATTATGTTGAGGGATATCTTCATTGATCTTCGGGTGTAAAAATGGTATGTTTTTCTCCAAAATTGGGGCAGGAATTTTACCGCTTAGAACCCTAAAAACCCAAATCTCATTATGAATATATTCATGTGTTTCTACTCTTTTCAAGCATAATTATTTGTTTCTACTATTTGTTCAAGCATAATTCTTTGTCTTTGTTCTCTATTGTTCATTTATGGATAAATCAATGCATTCAAACAGGGATGAGTCGGATTGTGAGGATGATTTGTTTGAGAGTGAAGAAAGCGATGAAGATGTTGAGAAAGAATATGAATCTAGTAGCAATCCTGATGATGAACATGGTAATTCCTGTCTTCGGGCATATATATATATATATATATACACACACACACATATTTCCTCCATTAAGATCCATATTTTTAATCGAGTTTGTTATCAATTGTTGCTATTTGATTTGGTTTTAAATAATATTAAGGTTTAGTGTAATAATCCATGAATTTCTTCGAAGTTCTAATTCCATTAACATTATTGTATGTTTACTTGATTATTATTATTATTGTTAAACACACAAAGGCTTGATTTTTATAGGTCTTGGTATCGATTCGTAGATATTTGATATTTCCATTATATACAAGAACATGTCCATGGCCTAGTTGAATTAGCTCTCTATATTTCACTTTTGTGCCTGTCCAAGAACTTCCAACCACCATAAAACTTATTCCCAAGCTTTATCCACAAAAAACCAGAAATATTATAAACAAAATCAAACCTTTTACCATCCAAAAACTTTTAACATCATATCCCAATATCCAATTTTCATTAAACTAGTCCCATGAAATTCAATCCAACAGCCCCTAAAAAACCAAATATGATCAATTTAAATATAAATAGTAATGCTAGCTCTACTTATGTTCATGTGGTTCAAGCCGAGTTGGGTATTTCCATGGGTATAAAATACAAATATAGGTTTCAAGTTCAATTCATTAGGGGTCAATGATTTCAATTGTTAAAATATTTGATTGCAGAAACGTACTTGGATCTTGTTAATGGATTCTCAGGTACAACAAGAGCAACATGTACACCAATCTATAGACATGCAACTTCTAAGATGATGACAAGTTTTAAAAAGGATTAATAACTATAGGAACATCCCAATTGGAAGTCGTGTTGAAAGATCATGCTCTTGTCCACTTCTACATTTCTGCTGGTATAGAAATGGAATTCTTTTTGACCTCCCATGAAGATGAAGTTCCAAAATTCTAAGCTTAATATCTAGGTTGAAAGATAACCATCTTAACAAAGCCAAGAAGGCTTACGAGATCAACTCCAAGCTGACATCATTGACATGTATAATTAATTAACCTGCATGACCATCCAATCCAATCAGGATACACATGAACCCTGTTCTGTTGCTGTTTTGTTGTTGCTTCTGATGTTCCTGCTCGTACTAGAGTAAAAGTTATAGAACTCCATAAACACACAAATGTATGTAGTAACTAAAAGACAGAAAAGGAAGATTTTGTAGGACAAGAAGTAACACATTGAACAACCAAAAACACCAACAATAAAAGGAAGATCTGTGCACAAATCTTGTTTTACAAAATCAGATCGGCAGTAGCATTTGTTTTTGAAAGATCTCAAACTTAAACCTATTATTCCAACTGTTGGTCGAACCTTTCACTTATAGGTCATATAATTCCAGATCTTGTAACTCTAAATTAGCTGATCAAAATATGTATGTACATGGACAGATTTTTGAATAAGCAAGAACAACAGCTCACAACATCTATTGTTTTCCTTCTAGAAAATCACTTTCAATTATGAACCCAATGATAGAACCCATTCTTTCCAGAACATATCCCTGTCGAATTAACTTCAAGATCTGATCTCTGTATTAGAATGGACCATGCTTCTGTCCATTAAAGAATGTACAATCTGTTGGCTTTTATGGACAACCTTAGAACAAAAAAAAAGTATTTGTCCATGCATCTGTCCACATTATGTCTTCTGAACCTGTATTTAATGAAACTCTGTATTAACATTGCAGATTGGTAGTTGATCATTTAATTATCTTAAAACTTGGAAGTAGTTCGGGTTTATAGATTTGGTTTTTTAGTAGTCGAGGGGTTCATGTGAACTGGTGTGGAAATACAAAATATTCAAGAAGAATTCTTATATAAAGGTTTTTACAACAAACAATCTGAGTTGTTATCACTGATATTAAAGGGAACTTTGTTAATATTTGAAGATAAAACTAATATTTTAAGTAATAAAGATGAGAGTTCTTGTTTTGATGCAAATAAACCAAGTTCAACTCAAAGTTTAGCAAATCATTGGAAATAGACTGCTTTATAGATTCAGTGTGGGATGTTAAAGCTAATGTTTATTCAATTCTTTTATTGATTGTAAATTCTAGGCATGGAGCTTTGACTGTTTCGGTAATTATTTGAACAAAACCAATTCTGAACACTTGTCTGAATTTTTCGAAGCCATAATTAGGTTACAACTAGCAGAAAACCATATCCTTACACTAGTTTTACTATAATGTGACCTTATGTTGTTCCTGCCACCTTAACCCTATGCTAGAATAAGTAAAGCGTACCACTACGGCCTTCGATAAAAGTTGCATTTTTCTGGTTTCTTAAAAGTGTTCACTTTCAGGAGTAGTTCCTCTAAATGTAAATCTGTATATAAAGAGTGATCCTCATGAATAGGGCAATATGTACTATGTTACCTTACCCTTTAACCAACCATAGATTAAAATCATAAGGAATAAAATTTAAAAACTGTACAATTTAAGCAAAATAGTTCTTGTAACTTGGTAATTCTAGGCATGGAACTTGGTAATTCTTTATTTCTTCTTTGTTGTTTCGAGGTATACTCTTTTACGTTTGTTGTATATTAGTGGATGTCCCCCCTCTCACCCACCAACCATTTTCCATTGGTTTTAATATGTACATAACTTCTTTGTTTTTTGCATGTATAACATTTTCCACTTTGTGTTTATGGTATTGTGTTGAAGGCATTGAAACTGGGATTGTTACGCACAAATCATTGATCTTCCCTATAGTTTTGGATTAGATGTTTAGAGCATCTCCAACAACTATGTCATAATGGAGAAAAGTGAGATTTTAACAAATTTTTTGCTCCAATAACTATGCTATCTTGTATGCTAAAATAGAAAAAAAGAGGAGAGTGAGAAGATAAAATCTCCAAATCTAGAGAAATCTCTAAAACCCACTATTTAAGAAAGAGATGTAATATTTTATTCTTTCCACCAATAACACTAAAGCAATATGTTTAGGAAGGAGATAATATTTGATAAATGTATTGATTATTAATTTTGATAATATAATCAATGCTACAATCTCTAAAATAGAATAGCTATTGAAGGTGAAAGTTTCTTTTTAGATTTTGACCTTTGATACTCTATTTTAGATATAAAAAAAATATAACATATGCCTTGGAGATGCTCTTATAGGTTTGAACTTGTTTTGTCTTATGTTTTATTAAAACTCTATCAATTTTTCGTGATTTGTTGTATTCACCTATTGTAGTTTTCCAATCTAACGGGATTTATCTTTTTGCAGGTATCACAAACTTGTAAAAATAATTGCGTGAAGTAAAAAATACGAAGCGAAAAAAACATTCGAGATGACGAAGAGATCTAGGCAAACGAGGATTATAGGTTACATAAGAAAACATCTATTTAGGATATTTAGTACTTTTTGTTGTTGTTGTTGTTCTCATACATTAATTATATAATGTATATTATTATTTCAATATTCTTATATGTCTTGTTAATCGTTTGATTCAAATTTTGAGTTTTTAAATTTATATTCATTGAATACCTTAAAATGATTAAAACCGTCACTAAAAGATAGCTTATGGCAACGGTTTTGATGATTTAACATCACCATGTCTTGTTACTGTGACGGTTTTGAAAAATAAACGTCATTTTATGTCTACTATGGTGACGGTTTGAAAAGTAGACGTTATTGCACGTTATTCTATAGTGATGTTTTGAAAACTAAAAGTGACCGTATGTTAAGTTACGGTGACGGTTTTGAAAAATAAACATGACTGTATGTCATTTTACGGTGACAATTTAAAAAAATAAACGTCATTGTGTGACATGCTATCTTGATGATTTTGAAAAACAAACATCATCATATGTCGTTATAAGATGACGATTTTGAAAAATAAACGTCACCATATGTCATTCTACGGTGACAATTTTGAATAATTAACGTTCTTGTATTCATACTATAAAGATGGTTTTGAAAATTAAACGTCGCCGTATGTAATGTTATAGTGACGATTCTAAAAAATAAACGTCTCCATATATTATGCTACAGTAATGGTTTTAACAAATAAACATCACCATCTGTCAGTCTACGATGATGATTTAAAAAAAAATGTCACCGTATGTCTTGATACAGTGATGATTTTAACAAATAAATATCACCATATGAACTTCTACAGTGACTGTTTTGGAAAATAAACGTCATCGTATGATATTCTACAATGACGGTTTTTAAAAAATTAACGTCACCATGTCATGAAAAGTTGACGGTTTTAAAAAAAACGTCACTATATGTCATGCTACAGTAACATTTTTGTTAAATAAATATCACTGTATGTCATGGTACAATGACAGTTTTGATAAATAAATGTCACTGTATATCATGCTTAAGTGATAGGTTTAACTAATAAACGTCACTGTATATCATTATACGGTGACTGTTTTGAAAAATAAACGTCACCGTATGTCATGTTACAATGATGGTTTTGAATAATAAAGGTCACCGTATGTCATATTATAGTGACAATTTTGAATAATAAATGTCACCATATGTCATGCTATGGTGACGGTTATAAAAATTAAACGTCACTGTTTGTCATGCTACCGTGACAATTTTAACAAATAAAGGTCACTGTATGTCATACTACAGTAACGATTTTGACTAATAAATGTCACTCTATGTCATGCTATGGTGACGGTTTTGACAAAGAAATGTCACTATATATCATGCTATTATGATGGTTTTGAAAATATAACGTCACTATATGGCATGCTACGGTGACGGTTTAAGGAAAAACATTAATTTTTTATAGACCTAAAGTGACGGTTTTTAAGTTATTGTAACATTTTTTATGTGATTTCGTAACGTTTTTTAAACGTAACCAAAAGTGTATCAAAAGTGACGGCAAGTAAGGTAACGATTTTTATGTCCACGAAAACCGTTACCGTATACCTATGGTGACGGTTTTTAACCGTCACTAAAGACCTTTTTTGTACTAGTGTTTTATGGGTTTTATAATATTTAAAAATAGCACAAATGTGTAGCATTATATATACTATCTATATCTATATATATATATCTATATCTATACTATTATATTAAAATTGTAAAAGGGTTATTTTGAAGATTGAAGGTTACATTTTGTAATAACCGTGTTAAATTTGAATAAGTTGAAAAGTTGAGGGTAAAGTTAAGAGTTTGTATCTTGAGGGGGCTAGGGTGTAAATTTGATTTTTAAAGAGGGATTAACCCTAAGGGGTCCCATTCACCTTCATTTCAGGCGGCTGGGAATCGACCGAGAAAGAGAGGAGGCAAGGGTCTGAAGAAAATCGAGAAAAGGGAGAGGTGAAGGAGATTCTTGTATTTGGATCTTGAAGGTAACAAACTAATCCCTAATCTGTTGTTATTAAGATTGTTATGCACTATATCAATCTAGATTAGTTTTGTTAAAGGTAGGACCCTTACTAAATCTCTGATTTCATCGATTATGTGAGCTTAGGAGGGTGATGAAATTGGTTTGATAAATTTAGATTCTCATCTTGTGTACTGAGAAAAAAGAAACCCTTCTGTGGAAGGATTTCGGTTTTTGAGACTATTTCAAGTCCTAAGTCAATAGACAAAGTAATCTGGGTTTTGTTCGAATGAAACCCTGCTGCGGATTGGGATGAACGTCCCCCAGAGGGGTGACCTCGGGGACCGGGAGTTAGCACCTCGAGAGTCGGGGTGGGTCGGCTAGACCCCGGGCGGTGTTGGGAGCCGGGAGTTGGCCTAGCCCGGGGGAAGTGGGGAACCGGGGATCGGCCTAACCCGGGCGAAGTGGGGAGCTGGGAGTCGGCGTACCTCGGGCTAGGGAGGGATCGGGAGTCGACCGAACTAGAGATATCCGGGGCCCGGGATGGTGTGTACCGGGTGGGACTGGAGACCGTGGGTCGAAACACCCCGGAAGGTACCGGTCGATTCAGTTTAGAATTTAATCTGACTTTTAGGAGGGTCAGTTGGGTTCACTCGTTGGTAGTGGGAATTAAGTAGAGTCTTATCTCTTTCTTTTTCGTAGGTTGTGGGATCGCTAGATCAAATAGTTAAGCAAGGACCGAGGTGAGTTTTTATATAACAAAATGCTTTACTAATCTAACGCACGAAGGTTGTTATTTAAAGTATTTATTTTGTTATGTTGCTTCTTAATTGTGGGATTTGTTGGTGAGCATTCATTAATCTGTTATCCAAATTGTATGCATACACTAGTGGTAGTGGTTGCGCGATAGTCGGGGGTGTGTCCTGCTTGTGCTATAGACGGGGGTGTGGCTGTCTGAACTCATACCGGGGGTGTTCCGTATATGCCAGATGGGGGTGTGTCCCAGTTGAGGCGGTATGAGTCTAATCCGCCGTTACCATCGGTAATGGTGGTGCACGGAAGAAGTGTGAAGTAGCCGTAGTACTGTATGTTAAACTAAATGGGTTTTTCTCCTTTTGCGTGAAATATCTTTCATAACTCTTGTTGTTACCAGTGTGTTTAGAGGGGACTCGCTAGACCTTTGGTCTAACCCTCGTTTTTTCAATCTAAAACCTTTTCAGGAAATCGTCAGGTAGGTGGATCGTCTAAAGGGAAAGAGAAGGTGTGAGCGGCGTCCAATTTTAGAAGACCCCCATTATAATTGTTTCTTTCATTCTCAGTTATGTAATAGGGTGTTGTATTGCAAACCTTGAAATTTATACTGAAATTTGGGGCCTTTTGGCATGGTTATTCTATGTTTTGTTGTGGTTGTGGATTGAAATTTTTGGGTTGTTACATTTAACACCCTTACAATTATCTATACCATTATATTAAAATTGTAAAAAGCTTATTTTCAAGATTCAAGTTACATTTACCAGCCTTATAATTAGTTGTTTAATTTACTTTATATTCTTTGTTTTTTCATTGTTCATTTTACATCTTTATTATGTTAACACAAATAATCGTATATCAACATAAATTCAATGAAAAAATACGTTTTTTTTACAAATTATACCATTATAATCGTTTCGTCAATACCTTTAAAACGAGCTGTTGATCCCAGTTATGATGTTCTTTAACTTGATTTAACCTTTTTCTACACACAGATTAATTAAATAGAGTGCGGAAGCGTTTAAGATGTGTAGAAAAGATTGAACATGCAAGGTAGAAAACACACAAGTAATTAATGAACATGAAGTAAAGTATTATAAGAAAGTTACTCAAAGAACTGTTCATTGATTACTGAAGAATACCAAGAACACGCACTGGTATGTGCAAATATGCTCAAGGATTATACGGACTGCTGTTTTTTGTATGTGCTCGTATTTCTTCACTCTTAAAACTCTAAGGTGGTGCTCCCTTAATATACAAGAAGGATGCACCCCTTAGTACAAGACAAAGACTGACATTCCATAAACGGAATGCCACCTGTAAAGTAAAACATTGTGGGATGCCCATTACTTAATCATGCGGATCTTCGTACAGCAGGTCTCACGTGTTGTGCACGTGGTTTTGTCTTGAGCCATCCTGCAAAACTCCAATACTGACCTCTAGAGGTTAGCCTTCACAGAGGCTTTGTGAGTGATCACAGAGGCTCTGTGATCTGATAATCATCATCAGGTTTGTCCTCTGGCGCGTCTTCTGCGGAGTAGTCTCTGAGCTTTGTATCTTCTTCGGAGACTTTCTAGACAACAGAGGTTTCTATACTTAGCCTATTTTTCAACACTTCTAAACATGGTAGATGGAACTAACAATCTCCCCCTAAGTGTTGAAAAAATAAAAAATGAGATTTGGAGTGTTGGCTAAGTTAGAAACAAAAGAGGTGAAAGGAACTCAACCTCTGTCTACTTTCATTTAATAGAAATGCCAGCAGGCAATTACATTTGATTACAATAATGAAAGTAAAATAGGAAATACAGTTCTTTAGAGCCTATACTTTGGCGTCTGGGAAATCGTTGATCTTCTTTCCAAACCCACCTTCTTTCTTCAGTTCTCTGTAGTAGCACATGCATAGGTCTCTGAAGTTTAAGGTTGCACTTATGTTCATCAGAAGGACATCTGCAGCTTCTGTGGGTACGAGTGGTGTGCCTTTGTGCTTGATAAGTAGATCTTGAATGAGCAGCAGAGATTCGGTTGAGTACTTTTGGCTTTCTATCCCCATGAATATTTTTTTTTCTCCTTTGGGATTCAAGTACACAAAACCAAAAGGTGAAGTGTTGATAGATTTCGGCAGAAAATTGGCAGAGGGTGGTAAGCTGTCTTCTGGTGGAGGGAAGTTGACCTTTTTGACTCCCAAGTCAAGTGCCACTTGAAAGTCGGCTATACTGTAGAACAACAACTTT
The DNA here is from genome assembly GCA_954870635.1 of Arctium minus. Taxonomy (NCBI): domain Eukaryota; kingdom Viridiplantae; phylum Streptophyta; class Magnoliopsida; order Asterales; family Asteraceae; genus Arctium; species Arctium minus. The sequence goes on along the minus strand of OX941093.1, from coordinate 8,695,442 downwards.
TCTCTCATAACCCTCTTGATGGTAAGATGTGCTTCTTGGTATTCCTTCTTCCAGCCAAACTTATCCTCTATCCATTTGAATAGCTCTGGAAGATCATGAGGGTGAAGATTCGGTAGATCTACGTCTGTGAAAGTCCATATTTTCTGATCTTCCCTTTTCACAGCATATTCACTAAACCAGAAGTTCTTGCACTTTGTGTGTCCAAGTTTGATTGTCAGAACCTCTGAGATCTTGGCCATGCAGAAGACTTTGAATTTTGGCTTGGCTTTCTCTTTATAGAAACTCCTTCTTTCCTCTGATACAGTTTCCTCTGAGAGTCTGACAGAGGGAAAATCTTGAGCTCCACGGCTATAGAGGTATTTGTACACTTCTTCTTCGATGTTCTTCTTTGGAGGAACAGGGAAGGGTCTCCTTAGGCTTTCAAAGCCTTGGATGACCTCTGCAACTCTATCCTTTGATGGTTTGGCAAGTGGTTCCAGGATGGGGAGTTCAGACAGAGGTTGCAGATCAAAAGCCTAGTCTTCCTCTTCAGGTTTTACTCTTTTGATGGCATCGAAAGAGCTCTTTAGTAGTTTCTCAGAGGTGGGAGGATATTTGATCTTCTTCAGAGGTTTTGTAGCTATGGCCTTGCCTTTATCTTTGGCAGTTGGTGGGGATTATGTGATTTGGATTATGATGGGAGAGGAGGCTGCAGAGACCTGTTGTTTAGATGATCTCTGTGGTTCAGGTTCTGAGCCTATAGGGACTTGGTTCAGGGGAACTTCTGGGATAGCTGCTTCTTGTGTTGATTGCAAATTCTCCCCCTGATGAGAACCATGGCCGGATTTTCCCTGTTGAAGTACGGCTTGAATAGGAGTGGCTTGAAGAGGATTGACAGAGATGACGAGTGCTTTTGTTGTTGAAGTCTTCTCCCCCTCATGATGGCCAGGGCCAGGTGCATCTGGATCCTGGTCCTCATGCCTTGGGCGTTTCCGGGATGCTTCCTCTTGACAATTCGTAGGGGCCGTTCTCTTCTTCCGGTTGCAGAGGTGTTCGTCCACATGCCTATTGATCTTCTGCAGAACTTCCCCTGCAGCCAATGATAATTCGTTGATTTCCAGATCGGACTTGAATCTGAATGTGGCTACAGTTCTATTCAAGTCGGAGGCCACCTTCTTGCCTTGTTTAGCAAAGTCAGAACGAAGATTGTTGATGTTGCTGAGAACCTGGTTCCCCATAGTTTCTAAGTCCGTTTTCTTGGCAAAAGCAGAGAGGTCATTCGCAGAAGTTAAGGGTGCAGAAGTGGACGTTTGTGGTTGAAAGGGGACCATGACACTATGAGTCATGTCCTTGATTTCTTCTTGAAACTTGGTCATTTCTTCCACTCCTGACCGAACTCCTTGTGCAACATATTTTGGAAACTCGTCGGTGTAGAGATCCCCTAGAACCTAAACCTGATTTGAGTGCGCGATGATGGTTTGACCACAAGCTTGAAGGTCAGCTCTGGTTGCGCAGTTTGTTCTCAGGACGTGCAGAGCTTCAGTATTGGTTTTTAGAGCCTCTGCAAGGGTTTGAGAGTTGGTTTGGGACTCTCTGGAGATAGAGATTTGCAACTCATTAAGTTTTGTGAGCACCATGTCAGCAAAGGCTTTAAACTCGCCCTTTGTGACAAAAGTGTCAGAGGTAACCTCTGGAACAACACATGTTCTAGATTTAGCCAACGAGTCTTTGGCACTCATAGAGCCTGTGGGGACGTTGAGCTCTGTGGGATTTCCTTCCAATCCTCGATGCTCCATAGATGAAACATCTATGGAAGTTCTGTCAACATGTTCTTTGGGGGAGGGTTCAGAGACTCCCTTAAGATCTATGTGGAATGGATCCTGTGGTTGTTCTAGAGCCACAGAATAATTGTGTTCTTTCTCCACCAACTCTAAGGTGGTTTGGGGGTCACTCTTGTGTGTGACAGAGGTAACAAATACCTCTGTGTGTGGAAGAGTCGTATCCTTGGGCAAAGGGACACTTTTGTTTGCACCTTCATCCTTTTGAGAGGATGGGGTGAAGTTTGGATCCCTAGTTGTAGATGGTACAGAGGATGAAGGAATATCCTCTGTCCGGACGGCTAGGGTTTGGTTCGAACTGTGCGGTCCTGTTTCAATACCCCTCTGCACTAGAACTGCAGGGGTAGAAGTGTGGGTTGCACTGGGAGTTGGTTTTGGTTGTATGCCAAAGGCATCTTTTATGTCCCTCTCCTCCATCAATTTTTTAACAGGGTCTACTTCCTCTTCTACACTCTGTGACCTTTCTGTCACATCTTCTATTTCCATCTCCACCGTTTCTCATATTTCTTCAGAGTATCGGAGGATGACCTCCCTGGCAATTTCTGTTGCCATTGTCAGGGGGCTCTGTGGTTTTTCCTTTGGAGAACTGAGAGGCTTTTCCGGTGGAGAGTCTTCAAAGACTACGGTTCTTCGTCTAGGCTTCTGCTGAGGTTTTTCAGCAACCTCTGTAGGTGAAGTGTTGACCGTTTGGACTTCGGTAGTGACTTCCTTAGATATTTCTTTTTCGGCCAACCTGCGGAGCCTCTTTTTCTTTTTCTCTAGAGACTGAACCACTTCTGTGGTTACCTCTTTAGTGACTTTCTCTTCTGTGGTCCTCTTGGATTTCTGAGAGGACTGTGGAACCTCTGCGTCTTCGGCTCTCTTTTTCTTGCTTTTCTTTTTCGCCCTTTTCTCACTCCCCTCCCCTCTAACTAATGGTTTCTTTCTCTCACTCTCTTGAGCTTCTGTAGCCACAACTTCCATCTGTTCTCCCTCGTCTCTCAAGTAAACTGCAATGTCTCCTATCATGAATCCTACGCGAGGGGGGGTTGCAGGACGTGGTTCTGGTGTCCTGTTCCCTCGTATGTACTCCCTAACACCCTCTTCACTACCCAAATAAGTCAACATCTTTGTTGACAGAGGTCTGGCTTCTGGATATCTGGTTTTGATGGTAGTTGGCTTGTGAGACTTCATCTCATGGAGTTTGATTATCTTATCCTCTGCTGGTAGCTTTCCTTCCCCTATCAAGTCATTGCCTAGAAGTAATCCTAGGAAACGTCCAAATGCGATATTCTTTGGCTCTGTCCCCCTGTCTTGGTCTTGCTGCTTTGTAATCACGGCATTCTGGATGTCCCTGAAAATGAGTCCAGCGTAGTCCAGGGGGAGATCATAGTAAATTCCATACATTATAGCCAAAATTGTATGGCTTGATTGATCCGGGCTCCCCACCTTCGACGTTGGACATCGGTTCAGAATCGAGAAGAGTACGTTCCACAGAGGGGGTAGATTCTGTCGTTTGAAGTTTGTTCTTTTGGTAATTGGAACAACATATCCAATGAACTTCAAAAATTCCAGTATCTCTTCCTCTGTGGGTTCCTCTGAGAATTTGCGCAGGTTGAGGTCTGATTTGGAGGGAAGTTCAAAAACATCTGACAGTTTCCTACGATTGATCCCTAAGTCCAGAATCTTTTCAGTTGATAGATGGGTTGCATAGCCAATGATGCAGTGTCCATATTTATCCATCTTGGCATGGCGAGCACTTAGCCAAAACTGTTGGATGTAAGATTCAGGGATGTCATTTCGCTTCATTGTTAGTGCTTTAACCAGAAAGTGATTCTTGAGGATTTGAATCAAGGGTGCAGCTTCAGTAGGGAAACCAGAGGGATTCAGGGTGACAAAATGGTTGTTCGGTTTATTGTTCATTTGAGTCAAGTGATAGTCATGCCTAGTGAAAGACAACATTCTGCTTGTAAGCACTTACTCTTGGCCAACGGAGATTGAATCAGCCTTTTGAACTGTCAAGTGATGAGAGTTGTTTGAGTTCTTGGACCCATTTGAGTTCTTGGAGGAAGCTGAGGGAGAAGCCATTGATAGAATAGTGCAGAAGAAGAAGAGCTTTTGCAGGAAGTTCTTGAGAGTAAAGGTTGAAGGTAAAAAGAAATAAAGAGAAGCAAAAGGGATTTTATACATAGAGAGGTAAAAAAAAAATGAGCGGTAAAAAATAAAAATTTCAAATCCATGATGAGTGGAAACGGATAAGGAGCCGTTTCTGCAAAACGACGGTACAATTTCTGACCAACCAAATGTTGCCACGTCAGATAATGGCGGTGCACGATCTAGGACGTGCGCCACCCTATTCTCACGCGCGTGGCATTTTCTATTTTCACATGACTGTGATGTTTAAGAAATAACCCGCAGGATGTGACCTGAATTTCTCAAGTGATGGGAATGACAGAAGCTCTGTTGGTAAAATGCTTCTGTGGTCACAGCCGAGGTTTTGATTAAAAGAGCCTTTTAAGAGAAATGATCGAGTTTCTTTGAGAAAAAAGCATCGGTCAAGCGAACCTCGTTTTTGGAGGTGCAGAGGCTCTGTGATGGATTACAGAAGCTCTGTGCTCGACCTCAGAGGTTCTGAGACCAAAAATTTCTTTTTAAGGAAAGATTTCCAAGGTTTTGTTCATTTCAAAGTTTAGACATGGACTAACCTCACTCTGTAGTTTATGTCGCGCAGAACTGTTTTGCTCCCCCTCGAATAGTCAAGATTTGTCCTTAATGGTTCGATCTGTTCCCCCTTCAACTATGCTTGGATCAAATAAAGATAAAATTTGTACAAGAAAAAGAAACTTAAGAAACTATCTACAACAGAGGCTCTGAGCAAGGGTACAGAGGCTCTGTGGTCAACTCATGTTAAGCATACCAATCTTGCCAACTAGAAAAGTGAATCTTTTCTCATCTAATGCCTTCATGAAAAGATCGGCAAGTTGATAATCTGTGGGCACAAAGTACATCTCTATTGTCCCATGCTCCACATGATGTTTCAGAAAGTGATACCTGATATCGATATGCTTTGTTTTAGAGTGCTGAACTGGATTGGCAGAGATCGCAATGGCACTTTTGGAGTCACATAGGATGGGGATTTTTTCAATGTCAAATCCATAGTCTCTGAGTTGGGTTCTCATACACAAAACTTGTGAGCAACAACTGGCAGCGGCAACGTATTCAGCTTCTGCCGTAGAGGTCGACACACAATTTTGTTTCTTGGAAGTCCAACTTACTAGTTTCCCTCCAAGGAATTGACAACTCCCAGAGGTACTCTTTCTGTCGAGTTTGCATCCTCCGTAATCTGAATCTGTATAAGCCACAAGATCAAAGCCAGGGTTCTCCGGATACCAGAGACCAAGATTCTTGGTCCCTTTTAGGTATCTGAAGATTCTCTTGACAGCATAAAGATGAGATTTTTTGGGGTTAGCTTGAAATCTTGCACAGAGACATGTGGCGAACATTATATCAGGTCTACTCGCGGTTAAGTACAACAGAGATCCTATCATCCCTCTGTAGAGTTTACACTCCACAGATTTGCCTTCTGGATCTGCATGAAGCTTGGATCCAGTGACCATAGGAGTCTTCATTGGTGAGGAGTCAGAGAGCTTGTATTTTTCAAGTTTGTCAGAGACATATTTTGATTGGTTTATGAAAATACCCTCTGTAGTTTGTTTGACTTGCAATCCTAAGAAGAATGTAAGTTCTCCCATCATGCTCATCTCAAACTCACTTTTCATCAATGACTCGAACTTTTTGCAATATAAATCATTTGTAGACCCAAAAATAAAATCATCGACATAAATCTGTACAAGTAGAATCTCACCTTTTCTCTTCTTGTAGAATAAAGTAGTATCAGTTGTACCTCTTTCGAAACCATTGGCAAGGAGAAAGTTTGAAAGTCTGTCGTACCAGGCTCTGGGGGCTTGCTTGAGTCTGTATAGAGCCTTGTCCAAGAAGTATACATGATTTGGGTACTTAGAGCTTTCAAACCCTGGTGGTTGTTGGACATATACTTCTTCTTGAATTTGCCCGTTCATAAAGGCTTACCTGACATCCATTTGATATACTTTGAAACCTCTGTGGGCTGCGAAGGCAAGAAAGATTCTTATTGCTTCGAGCCGTGCCACAGGAGCAAAGGTTTCTTCATAGTCAATGCCTTCTTCTTGACAGTATCCCTTGGCCACCAGTCTTGCTTTGTTCCTGACCACCACACCGTCCTCATCCTTTTTGTTCCTGAATACCCATTTGGTTCCTATAGCCATTTTGCCTTTTGACAGAGGCACTAGGGTCCATACTTCGTTTCTCTCAAACTGCAGAAGCTCCTCTTACATAGCTTCTACCAAGTTTGGATTTTCAAGAGCTTCGGATATCTTTTTGGGTTCGATGATACTTACAAAATTTGTATAGTAACAAAAATTTGCAGTACTTGAACGAGTTTGAACCTTGTCAGATGGGTCACCTATGATTTGGCTCTGTGGGTGACTTCTGGTCCACTTGGTCATTCGAGGCAGGTGATCATTTGAAACTTCTGTGGTTAACTCAGGATCATGTTCATCTTGATGTAGATCATTCTCTGTCGAGGGAGATTGATCATTCGTACTTGCCACAGGACTTGGCTGTTCATCATGAGTTGAGGTGGAGAGCTCTGCGGACCGTTGATCTGGTGTTGACCCTTCAGAGGTATTTTGAAGATGACCTTGATCTTGATTGAGCTTGGGGTCTGGATTCGAATTGTCCTCTGAGTGCTCCGCCTCGACGTGTGCACCTGCAACAGTAGTGGAAGAGGGTGAAGCATTACTAGGACCAGTCAGAGAAGTACCTGTTTGGTCCTCAGAGAGTTCGGCTCCAGAGGCTCTGCGATCACCTTCAGAGGGTTCATCATCATTGAACATCTCTTCAAACAGATGATGAAGATCATTTGTTCTTGATGAACACCCAAGATCTTCATCTTGAAGTTTGAGTCCTGAGCTGATTTGCTCAGAAGTCATTTGAAAAGAGTCATCAAATGAAACATTAATACTTTCAAGTATATGTTTGGATTTGAGTACATAGACTCTGTATGCCTTGGAGTGTGATAAATATCCAACAAATTTGGCTTCATCGACTTTGGGACTGAACTTCCCAATCTGTTCTCTGTCGTTCAGCATAAAACATCTGCAGCCGAAGACATGGAAGTACTTGATGTTCGGCTTCCTCTGTTGTAGTAAGTGGTATGATGTTTTTGCATGCCTCTTCACTATCAGAGATCGATTTTGGGTGAAGCATGCGGTTGAAATGGCTTCTGCCCAGAAAGAAATAGAGAGCCCTGAAGCAGTGAGCATAGTTCTTGCGGCTTCCACTAGTGTTCTGTTCTTTCGTTCAACAACACCGTTTTGTTGTGGAGTCCTTGCAACAGAGAAGTTCTGTGATATGCCTTATGTCGAAAGATAGGCTTCAATGGTTGAATTCTTAAACTTTGTCCCATTATCACTTTGGATTCTCTATACCCTGCAGTCATAAAGAACTTGTATTCTCTTGATAAGATTGATTAGTACTTCAGGAACATCTGATTTCTTTCGAACGAATTCAACCCAAGTATATCTAGAGAATTCATCTATGAGTACAAGGATGTACTTCTTGCCACCAAGACTCTGCACAGATATAGGACCACAGAGGTCAACATGAAGCATCTGCAGAGGACTGGTGCAAGATATGTCAAACTTAGTTTTGTAGGCAGACCTTTTAAGTTTACCCATCTCACCAACAGAGCATAGATGATTCTTGTCGAATCTAATACTTGGTAGTCCACTTACCAGGTCTAGTTTCACAAGTTTGTCAAGTGTGTGAAAGTTTAGATGACATAACCTGTTGTGCCAGAGCCAAGCTTCTTCATTCTTACTTGAGACTAAACAGAGCTTTTCTTCTCTATTAGGTGATTTGAAGTCCATGAGGTATAGGTCACCTCGTCTTTTGGCTCGCAGAAGCTCTATGGTGGTATCTTCCTTCAACAGAGAGCAGTATTGTTTTTTAAATATCACATCGAGTCCATTATCACAGAGTTGACTTAAACTCAGTAAGTTGTGCTTGAGGCCATCCACATAGGCAACTCTGTTGACATCAATGTCTCCTTTGGCAATGACTCCATAGCCTTTTATTTGACCTTTCTTGTTATCTCTAAAGGTTACAGATCCTCCACCAAGTTTTTCTTTATAAGAGGAAAGCGACCCTCTGTCGCCAGTCATGTGTCTTGAGCACCCGGAGTCTAGGTACCAGATTGGCACATGCTGTTTTTTCTGTGGACAGATTAGAGAGATTTAGGTACCCATTTCCAAATGGGCCCATTTTTGTTAGGAGGCTGTGAAGATGCCTTAGCACCTTTGGTTTTGGGATTATCCTCATTTGCAGAGGTACCAGATTGTCTCTTATTACCCTTGAATTTTGCATTCTTGGACTTGGGGTGAGAAATAAGACAGGAAGGCCTCGAGAAATGTTGATTTAAGGCATGCATAAGATCAAAACATTTACAACAATGAACATTGGAGGCAAACTTCTTGAAAATTTCATTAAAATTGTCAAAGGAGGGTACAGAGCAAATTTTACTACAACCCATTTTAGATTTGGGTTTCTTTTTACAGAAAGATTTGTCTAATCTAGGTTGAGTTTTTTCAAAAACTCCTCTTGAGTGGCTCTGAGATTGTACTCTCCCTTGATCTTCTTTCCTTGCTTTCACTGCAACAGAAGCATCAAGTTTATCAATTTTAGGCCATTTACCCTTCTGTTGCCAAGTGAATTTTTCTTGAAATGGTTTTAATGGTCTTGGAGCTTTTGAAATGTGAGAGATCTTGTTCTTTTTAGTTTTTTCAAGCTCAAAAGAAGTCTTTGCTTGCAAACACATGTCCAGGAAATCAGGACAGATAGATACACTTGTGGTTTTCCTTTTGGGAAGAACTGTTCTATTAAGAATGCCAGAGGTAAGTTTACTCTTCTCTGGACCACATGGGAGTATCTCAAGTTCCACAGAACTTATCCCATTTTCGACAGAGAACTCTGATTCTGACTCAGAGTCTGAATCGAGAAAGTCTCTGTGAATGAGAGCCTGATCTTCTGTAAGTGCCTTGCTTTGTCCATTGGTGTCCTCTGAAGTATTTAGAATATTTGAAATACAAGGAATGACCATAGGAACATTGAGACATTTTTGTAGATCTTGCTCAAAGATTTCTCTTATTTCAGAGGTTAAATCAGGATGGTTGAGAAAATGATTTCATAAGTTCTTCTCAAGTCGCTTTCCAAAAACCTTTTAAATAGTTTTTCTTCCACAGAGGCTGGAACGAACTCTGGTGCATCAGAGGATAGTTCCTTTTCAAGAACCATCAGGCACATGAAAGCCATTTGGGTTTGAGTTTCTGGGTGACCGAATCTGAAGATTCCTATCTGTTTTTGAGACAGATATTTCCTTGGAACGGTCTTTCTCTTTGAAGAGAGTGCAGATGCTGAATCATTGTTTTCATACCATACATTCGTCATCTGCAGAGGTTTCCTTGGATGTGGTCCCTCAGAGGTTCTGCGTCTCTTGAATTTGGATAATAGGTTTGGAAGACTTGGTTTTATAAATTTACCAGGGCAGAAGATGTTTGATAAAGATTTGTTTCTTTTATTTCCTGTGTAGGGGTCAATATCCTCGAACCCTAATCCTCTTCTGCCAATTTGGGTGTTTACCTTTTCATAAACCTTTTGAGCATCCTGATACCTCTTAATTTGGAGATCTCTGTTGAACAGATCTTGATGAAGTACTTCTCTTTCTCTTTGAAAAAAGTTTTTCAAGGAAATGGTATTTAATCGATCTCTCTCACATTTCTTTAGCTCTTTGACTTTTTCTTTCAAAGCTTGGTCAAGTTTTGAGATTTTCTCCTTGAGACCCTTTTTGTTTAAAAAATACTCAGAGGTAAGATTTTTATTTTCTAAGTAAAGCTTGTCCTTCTCTTGGGTAAGAAGCATAGTTTCTCTTTCAAAGAAGGCAAGCTTTTTCTTAAGTTCTGAGCATATGTTTTTATACGCAAGAAGATCATTCTGAATTTCAAGAAGTTTGTGTTCAGAGTCCGAGTCATAAGAGTCAGAAGTGGATACCTCACTCTTGTCGTCAGAAGAGTGGACTTCTGCCATTCCACAGAAGAGTGCGTTGTCTTCTTCATCAGAGGATTTATCGGTTACAAGGTTCTCTTGTTCTGGCATTAGGGATCTCTGAGTGTAGTTGTTATCCCAGATTTATCTACTTGGTAAATAATCAATCAAGTAATCAAGCAACACAATAATAATCAAGAGATATATAAATCAGAGTAACATACCAATCCCTTGAATAAACAATGAAACCCTTGAGTGTTCTTGATACCCTTTGAATACAGAGAAAACAATATGGCTACCTCTCTCTAAACAATAATTATGATAATGATACTAATGAGAGGATTTTAAACCCTAAAACTAATTAATCAAAACATTAAATACCTAAGCCTTATGGGCTTTAAGCTTAACAGGCTTTCTAATGGGCTTGGGCCCAATAGCTTAATAACTATTGAATAAATACTAATTAGACCCTCTAACTTTAACTATCAAATAAATACAGTTTAGACCCTTTAATCTTGAATACAATTATTTGATCCAACAATCTCCCCCTTTGGATTCAAGATTAAAAAAAAATTTGCAATTGTCTTCGGGTCTTCACTTTTCTTCAGATATGACGTTGATAGCTTCAAAACTTTAAATCTTTGAAAATCTTCAGCAGTCTTCAGATTATATTCTCCTTCTTTGAGTATTCTCCCTTTTTGTATCTTCTCCCCCTTTTTGATGAATGGTGAGAATCATCATCATCAAAACTTTGCAAAGCAATCTCCCCCTTTTCAAGACAATCTCTCCCATTGTGTATGATCACGTAAGCACAGTCTTCATCATGTAAAAAAAAAAAAAAAAGATTGTTGGATCAAATAATTGTATTCAAGATTAAAGGGTTTAAACTGTATTTACTTGATAGTTACAGTTCAGGGTTTAAATTGTAATAGTTTAATAGTTATTAGCTATTGGGCCTCAAGCCCATAAGCCCATTAGGCCTAAAAGCCTGGGTATTTAAAGTTATGTTTTGTTTAGTTTTAGGGTTAGAAACCTTTCATATTTTCATAATTATTGTTTAGAGAGAGGTAGCAAGTTTTATCTGTATTCAAAGGGTATCAAGAAAACTCAAGGGTTTCATTGTTTATTCAAGGGATTGGTATGTTACTTTGATTTATATATCTCTTGATTATTATTGTGTTGCTTGATTACTTGTTTCTGTGATTATTTACCAACTAGATTAAACTGGGATAACAATTGGTATCAGAGCCAAAGAATCAAGTTAATTGGATTAAATCTGTGTTTATCGGTTTATCATTGTGTTCTTCGATATATATAAATCTGTGAAAATCAACCTCATGAATTAACTTGTTTTTAGGCTGGAAATTGATATGATTTGATGCGTTTTATGCTGCTGAAAGTTATCTAATTAGTTAATTGCAATTAAAATCTCAAATCGATTGGTTTTTTGGTTGATTTATGTTTACTGGGTTTGTATACAAGTCGCACTGTGTTCTTCAAATTGAATTCTTAAAAGCTGATTTTAATCTTCAAGTTTGATTGCATTGTGTTTGATATATGTTACTTGGTGCAAAAGGTTGATATTTGGATTCAATTTATGTGTTTATTGTGTTTTCTGGGGAAATCTTCATCGTTCTGGGTCGACTTAAGAAAATATCGGTCGAAAGCATTAAGAACATATCGGTCGAATAGTTTTATCGGTCTTAACACCATTCAGGTCGAACACTATACCGGTCATAGCACCTTATCGGTCGAACATAGTATCGGTCCATCACTTTATCGATCTTTGTTTATATCGGTCTTGCATATTACCGGTCAAATCACTCCACCGGACTTTACAAGTTCCCGACCGAACTTAATACCGGTCGAATCAATACCGATCGAATCAATACCGGTCGAAGTGTTTACCGGTCTTACAACCTCCCGGTCGAAGACTTTTATCGGTCGAATATTTTTTATCGGTCTTCACTATACCGGTCAACTATATTCCCGGTCGAACAAAGTACCGGTACAAGCAACTTACCGGTCGAACTCTCTATACTGGTCTTAGTCGTTTACCGGTCGAGCATAAGACCGGTTGTTACATCTTACCGGTCAAACAAGGTACCGGTCTAAGAAAAACCCCGGTCGACTCAATACCGGTCGAAGCACATCCCCGGTCGATTTTTGCAAACTGTAATAGGGCATCTAAATGTCAAAAAAAAATTCTCTAGGGGCGCTTCCCCCGTGCTAAGTCTGCGAAGGGGGACAAAGTTCTGTTCGAGATCAACATTTTCTTTTTGTTCAGTATTATTTGAAGCTTTATACTGATTGAAAGAACTGCATTTAATTATTTTTGGAAATTTTTTTCTGGAAATTTTTTAGTGTGGTTTTTATTTTGATTCTAACGATCTCATCTAGTTGGTTGTCTAGGTACAGAAAAGTTTGATTACTAACCATACAGCCACGATGTCGAATCAGCTAAACATGTCTGAAGGTTACAACCTTGATTTTGAAAAGATGACACATTCTGAAGTAAAAGCAAAGGCTAAACAACTTGCTGGACGTTTATCAACATCATCTCGCATGATTGATGAGTATGACAAAGAGGACAAAATGCTCAAAGCTGAGAACAAGGCTTTACAGATTCAGAACTCATCTCTTCTTATTCAGATCAATGCTTTAAAAGAAAATTCAAAAGATTCTGATTCTTTAATTGACTTTGCAGGAATAATTGAGTCTAAAGAAAAAGAGATCTTGGATCTTCAAGCAAAGTTGTAAAGATCGGAATCTAGCTCAACATGGTCAAAGAAGGAACTAATGCAAAAAGAGCTAGATGAATTGAGAAGAAGAGCAAACATTGCTCGTGAGACATCTGAAGAGCTTAGAAAGTCAAACTCTCGAATCTTTGCTGAAAGAGACTCTTTAAAAGATAAAGTTCTCAGTCTTGAGGTTGAGATTAAAACGATGAAAGAAAAGGCAACCCAAGACAGAGACAATACAATAGCTCAAGATGAAATACTGAAGATAGAGAAAGAAAGAAAAGACTTTGCCAAGAAATTCTCTGATTTCTCCAGAAAAGCCTTTGAAGAGAAGAAAGCATTAGAGCTTAGATGTGTTAAGCTTTCTCAACAAGTTTCAGACTTTGAGAAGGTTATCATTCTAGAGAGAGAAAAGGCTGAGAATGAGAAGAAGAAAGCTGAGCTGAAGGATACAAATACAGACTTTTCTGAAGAAAAGAAGATATTTGAGACCGAGATAGCTAAACTGACAAGAAAGCTATCTGAATTGTCAACAAACATCATGAAGGAGAAGAATGCAAAATCTGAGTTGCATAAGAAGTTTGATTTGATTGAAAAGGAAAGAAACAGTTTGTCTTCAAAGATAAAAGAACTTGAAGAGATAGTATTCAAGGTGAAGCTGAGTGAGCACAAGACGCCAGAGTCAATAGCTCAATCACCAAGAGATGATCTAGCTGATTCAGATAGTTCATTAAAAACAGCTTCAAGTTCACATTTTTCAAAAGTTTTCTATAATCCTTTCTATGATTTAGATGACTGTCTTACTTCTAAATCTACTGATCAGATTCGTCCTTCTAACCTTTTCTATGACAAAAATGTTGATGGTTCAGGTAACTTCAAGAAGACTAAGTCTCAAAAGAAAAGCTTCTGGAGAAGGCATGATGAGAAAGAAAAAGGAAACTGGATCTGGAAAGTTAAAGGATCTCAAGAGGAAAAGAAGAAAGACAAATCATATGTGCATACATCAAATAATAAAAGGAACAATGCTACAAAAGGTAAAACTTTTGGCAAACCTGATCTGGTTTACACAATCAATCAATTGATCAGGTTAGCACAAAAGAAAATTAGTTGTTCCTACTGCATCTCAAATGATTTTGTAAGAAAAGATTATGTGGATAACTGGTATGGTTCTTACTTCATATCTCCTACTAGAACTGCAACTAACCCGTTAGGACCCAAATACCAGTGGGTACCAAAAGCTAAATCTGTGTTGCAGGCACCCAATGTTTAAGGGGGAGGAAGAACTATGGCTTTTGAACAAAACAGTTCAAAACCCGGACTTAATTGTCAAAAAGAAGGCTTCTAAGTAAATCAACTTAGAACACGTACCTCAACGGAGTATGGTTTCTAATCACATCAGATTAGGACCCTCACCTCAGTGCTTTACTTTATTTTTCTATTTTTTGTTAAAAAAAAAAATTATATTTACATTAAGTTAAGGGGGAGAATATCTGTGATTTTAACAGATTTTTGGATACTTAAATGCTTATCTAACCGTGTGTTCTTAAAGATAAATACTTGCGTTTTATCTTGTCAATATACTTTGTCAAGTATTCATACACATAACGGTTCAGAACATTCTATTTGACTTTGTTATTACCATGTATCAAAAGTTAAATCTTTCTATGGTAATACTCACGTTATTTGTATTCACTGTTGATTGAATCAAACGTCATTTCATGTGCTTTCATTGAAAATATGTTTATATATTGTTCATATAAACAACATTCGTTTTTGATTCTCCAAAACCTTATTCTTCATGACAAAATGATATGAGCTTAATTGTCAAACTCTTTTTGTTTGAGGGGGAGAATTGCATCGTCAAACACAACTGTTTTGACATCTCCAAAATTTTTATTCTTCATGTAACAAGTGCTATTTGTGCTTACATGTACAAAACGCCTGTTGAACAGCATGTTCTTTTGGGAAAATACATGGGATTCAGTGTGAGAACTTAACAGAACTTCCATGGATTCACGATAACCAGTGTTTCCTACCCAGGAAGTATTCCCTGAGTGATTGAGGGGAGAAGGGTTAAAAGATTTGAGTGTTGGTGTGTGAAAACAGGTAAAATGGAAAAGAGAGATTGGTTAGACGTGAGCATTAAAAGAAAGAGGGTGAGAGAACAGAGTAAAAGAATATTAAACTCTGCACCAAACTTCTTTCTGAGCCGAGCAGCCACATAATCTGATTGGTTCACATTCTTTGGTGACCATCATTGAAATAGGCAACTAGCCCATGCCATCTCTTGCATACAACCCCACCATCTACTCATTCTTTTCTCAAAAAGAGAATGTTTCACATTTTCTGGGGACGCAACACATACGCTATTAGTTCTTCATTTGGAAGATACTAATATTGAAAAAGAAGGAAAGTTGCCCCACCTTCAAACCCTTTCTCATGCACATTGAGTCTTTGTATAATTTGTTGTTGTCTCAACAAGTTTACATATTTTGAGCCTATATTGAAAAGCAATCATCTATGCTTAATTCTTTCGTACACATGCACGAGCACACAGAAATTTGTTTTCTTTCAGAACATTCATAGATAACCATGTGTTATTCGATGATTGAATGGAAGACCTGGGGAGTCTACATCAAACCAGCTCCTTATATAGTAACTTTGTGTTACTCAGTAACTTTGTGTTACTGACAGGCATTCTAACTGAGTCATTTGTTGATTCAGGGTTACAACTCTTAAACTGTTTGAATTTGCAAAGATTTAAACGGTTACAATTGACTATTTTTATCTGAAAAGATTGAAATAATCACTCTTTCCATCTAGGAAGACTGCTCTTATTTCCATACAGGGCTCGTTACATGATGAAGACTATGCTTACTTGATGATCATATTCAAAGGAGGAGATTGTCTTGATAAGGGGGAGATTGTTTTGCAAAGTTTTGATGATTATGATTCTCACCACTCATCAAAAAGGGGGAGAAGATACAAAAAGGGAGAATTATCAAAGAAGGAGAATATATTAAGGGGGAGAACATAATTTGAAGACTGCTGAAGATTTCAAAGATTTTAAAGATATCCAGTTTTGAAGCGATCAACGACATATCTGAAGAAAAGATAATACAAGTGAAGACCCGAAGACAATTGCAAATTTTTTTAATCTTGAATCCAAAGGGGGAGATTGTTGGATCAAATAATTGTATTCAAGATTAAAGGGTTTAAACTGTATTTACTTGATAGTTACAGTTCAGGGTTTAAATTGTAATAGTTTAATAGTTATTAGCTATTGGGCCTCAAGCCCATAAGCCCATTAGGCCTAAAAGCCTGGGTATTTAAAGTTATGTTTTGTTTAGTTTTAGGGTTAGAAACCTTTCATATTTTCATAATTATTGTTTAGAGAGAGGTAGAAAGTTTTCTCTGTATTCAAAGGGTATCAAGAACACTCAAGGGTTTCATTGTTTATTCAAGGGATTGGTATGTTACTCTGATTTATATATCTCTTGATTATTATTGTGTTGCTTGATTACTTGTTTCTGTGATTATTTACCAACTAGATTAAACTGGGATAACAGTAGTATTCTTCTTTCTTTTTATAGAAAGCAACGTCTCTTGTGGGTTTCCCTTTGTTGGCAGAAGACCTACACTCTGCCGCAAAGTGGCCTGGTTTCCCGCATTTGAAGCAGCCTTCAGTCTGACTTGGGAATTTGTCACCACCTCTGCCGTCTGACCTCTGTCCACTTCTCTCTTCTTGCCTTGGCTCCTCAAACTCATCTCTTCCATGCCTTCTTGCCTCACTATATCTTCTGCTTCTGTCATCTCTTTCTTCTCTCCCTCTGTACTCCGGCTTCTTCTTGAGACCACGATTGAATTGTCGGGTCATAAATGCAAGTGTTTTGGCCAGAGCAGCCATGTCTATCTCCTCCTCATAATCTTCTTCACTTTCACTCTCTGCTACAATTACCTTCTTTTTCTTCTTCCTCTACGCATCCTCAGCTGCCTTTTCCTTCTTTCCCTTGTCTTTGCCTTCAGACGCACTTCCTACAAGAGCCAGTGGACCTCCGACAGAGGTTGTCAACTTGGAAATTCTGTTCTCTTGGCTAATCAGTGTTCCAAAGAGATCAGATATTGACCATACATCAAGATCCAATGTATCTTGCATGGACATGGTCAGGTGAAGCCATTCATCATTCAGACTTGGAAGAAATCTAACATTGTTTTCTTCAGAGGTTCTGTGGATTCCATACCTCTTACATTTGTTTAATAAGGAGTTGTACCTGTTGTAAGTGCTTTGAATGGATTCACCCGGCAGAGATTTAAATGCAAAGTATTCATTTATGCACAAAGCCCTGTTGTTCTTGAGGGTTTTAGCACCACCCTCAAGTTGTTTCTCTATCTCTAACCATAGGTCCTTCGATGTTTCACAGGAATCAAGAGACTGGAAGATGTCATTTGGGATAGCCATAATGATTAGTCTTTTGGCTTTCTTTGCAAGCTCATGTTGTGCCTTTTTCTTCTTCACTCCATTCAAGGACAAGTTTAGGGTGTTGATATTCAGGGATTTCAGGGGTATTGGCAGTGGCAGGAACACGAGGAACAATTGTCATTGGGATGAAAGGAGGATTGTGAAGAAACTCAACCAAACCTGGATCCACACCTTCAAGGAAGTGTACCATCCTGATTTTCCATTGAGGATACTCATCTCTAATGAGAGTAGGGGGCTTTGATTGAGAGCCAGCACTGAAATAGTTAACAGCGTTTGCCATGATAGTTTTAGAGATAAAAACAGACTATGATACGAACTAGGAAGAGTATAACAGTAATGGTCTTAGAGATGAAGAGAGTATGAACAGATGACCAACCAACTAGCTTTGAATCTGTCTTTGAGTGAAGAGTACACCTATACCCGTTACTAAATCAAACAGGTTGATATAGTTTCAGAAAACAGAGTGTGACTTTGAATGGAGTTTGGGACGAAGAACAGACTCAAACTACTACCTTGAATACTGGAGACAAGTATAGAACAGGATCCTTTGATATTGAAAATCAAAGTCTGCTCTGATACCAACTGTTGATCCCAGTTATGATGTTCTTTAACTTGATTTAACCTTTTACTACACACAGATTAATTAAATAGAGTGCGAAAACGTTTAAGATGTGTAGAAAAGATTGAACATGCAAGGTAGAAAACACGCAAGTAATTAATGAACAGGAAGTAAAGTATTATAAGAAAGTTACTCAAAGAACTGTTTCATTGATTATTGAAGAACACCAAGAACACGCACTGGTATGTGCAAATATGCTCAAGGATTATACGGACTGTTGTTTTTTGTGTGTGCTCGTATTTCTTCACTCTTAAAACTCTAAGGTGGTGCTCCCTTAATATACAATAAGGATGCACCCCTTAGTAGAAGACAAAGACTGACATTCCATAAATGGAATGCCACTTGTAAAGTAAAACATCGTGGGATGCCCATTACTTGATCATGCGGATCTTCGTACAGCAGGTCTCACGTGTTGTGCACGTGGTTTTGTCTTGAGCCATCCTGCAAAACTCCAATACTGACCTCCAGAGGTTAGCCTTCACAGAGGATCTGTGAGTGATCACAGAGGCTCTGTGATCTGAGAATCATCATCAGGTTTGTCCTCTGGCGCGTCTTCTGCGGAGTAGTCTCTGAGCTTTGTATCTTCTACGGAGACTTTCTAGACAGCAGAGGTTTCTATACTTAGCTTATTTTTCAACACTTCTAAACATGGTAGATGGAGCTAACACGAGCCAATATTGAATATTTTTTAATTTAACCGTACTATTAAATATCATGAATATCTACGAATTAATTTGTTTTTTTTTCATACGTTTTATTTTTATTTCACCGTTACAATATTAAAAATACATAATCGTCGATCAACTAAAATATATTAAAAATACGTTTCATTTTTATTATAAATTATATCATTATAATTTTATTCGTTAATAATTTTAATATAAACTAATTATTGAATATTTTAAGGGTTTATAATATTTAAAAATAGCATAAATGTGTAGCATTATATATATACTATCTATATCTATACTATTATATTAAAATTGTAAAAGTAATATTTTGAAGATTTAAGGTTACATTTAACACTCTTACAATTATCTATACTATTATATTAAAATTGTAAAAAAGTTATTTTCAAGATTCAAGGTTATATTCAACACTCTTACAATTAGTTATTTAATTTACTTTTTATCCTTTTATTTTTCATTGTTCATTTTACACTTTATCATGTTAACACAAATAATCGTATATCAATAAAAATGCAATGACAAAATACGTTTTTTTACAAATTATACCATTATAATCGTCTCGTCAAAACTTTCAAAACGAATACAATATTGAATATTTTTTAATTTAACCGTACTATTAAGTATCATGAATATCAACGAATTAATTTGTTTTCTTTACATACGTTTTATTTTTATTTCACCGTTACCATATTAAAAATACATAATCGTAGATCAACTAAAATATATTAAAAATATGTTTCATTCTTATTATAAAATATATCATTAGAATTTTTTCGTCAATAATTTTAATATAAACTAATTATTAAATATTTTTATGGGTTTTATAATATTTAAAAATTGTATAAATGTATAGCATTATATATAATATCTATATCTATACTATTATATTAAAATTGTAAAAAGGTTTTTTTGAATTTTAAAAATTACATTTAACACCCTTACAATTATCTATACTATCTATACTATATTATAAAAGCAGAGATAAAAACTATTAAATACAAATTATTAGGCACAAGGTACCATCATTTTAATGAAGATTTTAAAAATCTCTTAATTTACATGTATCAAAGCACAAGATACATATTACTACTGCAAATTTCTAACACCCACCAATTAGGTATGTGCAGGGCCTTCTTTTTATGCAGACCTTTCCATTTATCAGTATTAATTAATATATTATATTACTATAAATATGTTTGGTTATTTTTTCTATATGTCATTAAAATATATAAGATAATCATTGAATTATAACAAAATACTTAATTTTTTATATAAAAAAACATTATATTATTAAGCCTAAATTAATCAAATTTATAAAAAAAAACATTATTAATTTCTCAAAACCATCCAAAATCGTACTGTAAATCGACAAAAAAACAAAAAATAAAATGAAACTTTAAAATCGTGATGTATCTAGCTGCATTGCGCGAGGACGCTTCTAGTTATATTAAAATTGTAAAAATATTATTTTCAAGATTTAAGGTTACATTTAACACCCTTACTATTAGTTATTAAATTACTTTATATCCCTTGCTTTTTCATTGTTCATTTTACACATTTATCATGTTAACACAAATAATCGTATATCAACAAAAATGCAATAAAAAATACATTTTTTTACAAATTATACCATTATCATCGTCTCGTCAATACCTTGAAAATGAGCCTAATATTGATTATTTTTTAATTTAACCTTACTGTTAAATATCATTAATATCTACAAATTAATTTGTTTTCTTTCCATACGTTTTATTTTTATTTCAACTAAAAATACATAATCGTAGATCAACAAAAATATATTAAAAATAAGTTTTATTCTTATTATAAATTATATCATTATAATTTTTACATGAATAATTTTAATATAAACTAATTATTGAATATTTTTATTAGTTTTATAATATTTAAAAATAGCATAAATGTGTAGCATTATATATACTATCCATATCTATATCTATACTATTATATTGAAATTGTAAAAAGTTTATTTTGATGATTCAAGGTTATATTTAAAACCCTTACAATTATCTATACTATTATATTAATATTAAAATTATAAAAATGTTATTTTCAAGATTCAAGGTTACATTTAACACTCTTACAATTAGTTATTTAATTAATTTATATTCTTTGTTTTTTCATTGTTCATTTTACACCTTTATCATGTTAACACAAATAATCGAATATCAACAAAAATGTAATGATAAAATACGTTTTTTTTACAAATTATACCATTATAATCGTCTCGTCAATACCTTGAAAACGAGCTCAATATTGAATATTTTTTAATTTAAACGTACTATTAAATATCATGAATATCTACGAATTAATTTGTTTTTCTTTCCATACGTTTTATTTTTATTTTACCGTTACCATATTAAAAATACATAATCGTAGATCAACTAAAATATATTAAAAATACGTTTCATTCTTATTATAAATTATATCATTATAATTTTCTCATCAATAATTTTAATATAAACAAATTATTGAATATTTTTATGGGTTTTATAATATTTAAAAATAGTATAAATGTGTAGCATTATATATACTATCTATACTATTACATTAAGATTGTAAAAAAGTTGTTTTGAAGATTCAAGGTTACATTTAACACCCATTACAATTATCTGTATTATTATATTAAAATTGTAAAAAAGTTATTTTCAATATTCAATGTTACATTTAACACCCTTACAATTAGTTATTTAATTTACTTTATATCTCTTGCTTTTTCATTGTTCATTTTACATCTTTATCATGTTAACACAAATAATTGTATATCAACAAAAATGCAATGAAAAAATACGTTTTTTTACAAATTATACCATTATAATCGTCTCGTCAATACCTTCAAAACAAGCCCAATATTGAATATTTTTTAATTTAACCGTACTATTAAATATCATGAATATCTACTAATTAATTTATTTTTTTTCCATACGCTTTATTTTTTTTCACCTTTAGCATATTTAAAATATATAATCGTAGACCAACTAAAACATATTAAAAACACGTTTCATTCTTATTATAAATTACACCATTATTATATGTTTGTCAATATTTTTAAAATAAGCTTATTTTTTTTAATATTTTCTTGATATAGTAGTATTATAGAGTATCTTCTCGATGATGTACACATAATATATGAAAATGCATACCAAAATAATTCATAGTCGATGCATGATTCACATATATGTGCACCAAACGACTCAAGCACCATGTCTTCATAGACTAAGTATCAATAATGACGAATATTACATACTTCACATGAAAGATGGTTGCCATTTTGATTTCGAGATGTTTCGTGAGCAGATACATATTTTTGTCAATTGTTTTTTCGTTTTCATGATTTTGGATGATGTCAACTCATTATCTCTATCCTATTAGGGCTTTGTGTACAATTATTTAAAATTGAAGGTATAGTGTATCTGCATATAAGATTTAGCTTTTGTGATTTGAAAAAAACTTGTGAAGTTCAGAATAAATTTCGTTTCAAGTTTATTTAGTTTTCTCTTCCCAAAGTTTTGAGAAATTGGGAATTTGATATATTGCAGCAAGGTTTTGTTCTATAATATTTTACTTAATTTATGTTTGACATTGTGCGCCTAATCATTTATGTTTTTTATATTAAAATTATTTTGTTATTGGTGGAAGATAGATCCGTTGTTAAAGTACTACCTTCTGGATGTAGCATAGCAATTAGACCCAACTATAGATGAACGATATTTCTTGCTGCTCTTTTTCTTTCTAAATTTCCAAATTTTATAGGGAATGCATATGAAAATCATATTCCCACTTCATATGGCAGGAGAATGATGATTTCCATTATTGCATTTCTTTTGCCTCTACATGGATCAGTACAAAATTCTGGTGCTAATGCTGCAGAATAAGTCAATAATTGCAAAATGTTAATTCAAGCTTACATTAGTTAACCACAAGGGTTGTGGCGTACTGGTTAAGGCCCTGGGGGATGTGGTGGAATATCCCATCTGCCTAGGGTTCGAATCTAGGCGTACACAACAATTGTGGCCACTGAGGTTTAATCAGGGTTGATGTCTTACTGTTAGCTCCATCTACCATGTTTAGAAGTGTTGAAAAATAGGCTAAGTATAGAAACCCCTGCTATCTCGAAAGCCGCCGCAGAAGATACAAAGCTCAGAAGACCACTCCGCAGAAGACACGCCAGAGGACAAACCTGATAATGATACTCAGATCACAGAGCCTCTGTGATCACTCACAGAGCCTCTGTGAAGGCTAACCTCTAGAGATCAATGTTGAAGCTTTTCTTAGAGTTCCAGACAAGACCACGTGCAGAACACGTGAGGCCTGTTGTACGAAGATCCTCAAGATCAAAGTAATGAGCGTCCCACGATGTTTACTTTACAGCTGGCATTCCTTATGTGGGATGTCAGTTTTTGTCTTGTACTAAGGGGTACATCCTTCTTGTATATTAAGGGAGCACCACCTTAGAGTTTAACATAGAAAAAGAACGAGAGCACACACAAAAATATCAATCTGTATAATCCTTGAGCATATTTGCACATACCAGCGCGTGTTCTTGGTGTTCTTGAGTAATTAATGAAACAGTTCTTTGAGTAACTTTCATATAATACTTTACTTCCTGTTCATTAATTACTTGTGTGTTTACTACCTTGCATGTTCAATCTCTTCTACACATCTTAAACGCTTCCGCACTCTATTTTATTAATCTGTGTGTAGTAAAAGGTTAAATCAAGTTAAAGAACATCATAACTGGGATCAACAATTGGTATCAGAGCAAACTTTGATTTTCAATATCAAAGGATCCTGTTCTATACTTGTTTCCAGTACTCAAGGTGGTAGTTTGAGTCTGTTCTTCGTCCCAAACTCCATTCACAGTCACACTCTGTTTTCTGAAGCTATATCAACCTGTTTGGTATAGAAACAGGTACAAGTGTGTCCTTCATTCAAAGACAGATTCAAAGCTAGTTGGTTGGTCATCTGTTCTTACTGATTCATATTCTCATCATCTCTAAAATCATTACTGTTATACTCTTTCTGGTTCGTGCCATACTCTGTTTTTCCTCTCTAAACTAAAATGGCAAACACTGTTAACTACTTCAGTGCTGGATCTCAGTCTAAACCTCCCACTCTTCTAAGGGATGAATATCCTCAGTGGAAGATCAGGATGGTGCACTTCCTTGAAGGTGTGGATCCTGGTCTGGTTGAGTTTCTTCACAATCCTCCTTTCATCCCAATGACAACTGTTCCTCGTGTTCCGGCCACTGCCAATACTCCTGAAATCCCTGAATATCAACACCCCAAACCTGTCCTTGAATGGAGTGAAGAAGAAAAGGCACAACATGAGCTTGCAAAGAAAGCCAAAAGACTAATCATAATGGCTATCCCAAACGATATCTTTCAATCTCTTGGCTCATGTGAAACTTCAAAGGACCTATGGTTAGAGCTAGAGAAACAATTTGAGGGTGGTGCCAAAACCCTCAAGAACAACAGAGCCTTATGCATAAATGAGTATTTTGCATTCAAAGCTCTACCGGGTGAATCCATTCAAAGCACTTACAATAGATACAATTCTTTAATAAACAAGTGTAAGAGGTATGGCATCCACAGAACCTCTGAAGAAAACAATGTCAGATTTCTACAGAGCCTGAATGATGAATGGCTTCATCTAACCATGTCTATGCAAGCCACATTGGATCTTGATGTTTGGTCCATATCTGATCTCTTTGGAACACTGATTAGCCAAGAGAACAGAATTTACAAACTAACAACCCCTGTCGGAGGTCCTCTAGCTCTTGTAGGAAGTGCCTCAGAAGGCAAAGACAAGGGAAAAAAGGAAAAGGCAGCTGAGGAAGCACAGAGGAAGAAGAAGAAGAAGGTACTTGTAGCAGAGAGTGAAAGTGAAGAAGATTCTGAGGAGGAGATTGACATGGCTGCTCTGGCCAAAACACTTGCACTTATGACCCGACAATTCAATCGTGGTCTCAAGAAGAAGCCGGAGTATAGAGGGAGAGAAGAAAGAGATGACCGAAGCAGAGGATATGGTGAGGCAAGAAGACATGAAAGAGAAAAATCTGAGGATCCAAGGCAAGAAGAGAGGAGTGGACAGAGGTCAGACGGCAGAGGTGGTGACAAATTCCCAAAGCAAACTGAAGGCTGCTTCAAATGCGGGAAACCAGGCCATTATGCCGCAGAGTGCAGGTGCTCTGCCAACAAAGGGAAACCCACAAGGGACGCTGCTTTCTATAAAAAGAAAGCAGAGTACTACACTCAGAGATCCCTAATGGCAGAACAAGAGAACCTTGTAACCGATGAATCCTCTGATGAAGAAGTCAACGCACTCTTCTGTGGAATGGCAGAAGTCCACTCTTCTGACAATGAGAGTAAGGTATCCACTTCTAATTCTTGTAACTCGGACTTTGAAAACAAGCTTCTTGAAATACAAAATGATCTTCTAGCTTATAAAAATACATGGTCGGATCTTGAGAAAAAGCTTGCCTTCTTTGAAAGAGAAACTAGGCTTCTCACAGAGGAGAAGGACAAGCTTTACCTTGAAAACAAATCTCTTATCTCTGAGTATATTTCAACAAAAAAGGGTTTCAAGGAGAAAATCACAAATCTTGACAAAGCTTTGAAGGATAAGGTCAAAGAGATAAAGAAATGTGATAGTGATCGTTTAAATGCCATTTCTTTGAAAAACTTTTTTCAAAAGGAAAGAGAATTCCTTCATCAAGATCTATTCGACAGAGATCTCCAAATTAAGAGGTATCAGGATGCTCAAAAAGTTCATGAAAAGGTAAACACCCAGATCGGCAGAAGAGGATTAGGGTTTGAGGACATTGACCCTTACACAAGAAATAAAAGAAACAAATCTTTATCAAACATCTTCTGCCCTGGACAATTTTTAAAACCAAGTCTTCCAAACCTTTTATCCACATTTAAGAGGCGCAGAACTTCTGAAGGACCACATCTGAGGAAACCTCTGCAGATGGCAAATGTATGGTATGAAAACAATGATTTACCATCTGCACCTTCATCAAAAGGAAAATTTATACCAAAGAAATATCTGTCTCAAAAACAGATAGGGGCCTTCAGATTTGGTCACCCAGAAACGCAAACTCAAATGGCCTTTGTGTGCATTCCTGAAAAGGAACTGTCCTCTAAAGCACCAGAGTTTGTTCCAGCCTCTGTGGAAGAAAAACTATTTAAAAGATTTTTGGAAAGCGACTTGAGAAGAACTTATGAAAATCATTTTCTCAACCATCCTGATTTAACCTCTAAAATAAGAGAAATCTTTGAGCAAGATCTACAAAACTGTCTTAACACTCCTATGGTCATTCCTTGTATTTCAAAAATTCTAAATACATCAGAGGACACCAATGGACAAAGCAAGGCACTAACAGAAGGTCAGGCTCTCATTCACAGAGACTTTCTCGATTCAGACTCTGAGTCAGAATCAGAGTTCTCTGTCGACAATGAGACAAGTTCTGTGGAACTTGAGATACTCCCCTGTGGTCCAGAGAAGAGTAAACTTACCTCTGGCATTCTTAATAGAACAATTCTTCCCAAAAGGAAAACCACAGGTGTACCTATCTGTCCTGATTTCCTGGACATGTGCTTACAAGCAAAGACTTCTCTTGAGCTTAAAAGTTCTAAAAAGAACAAGATCTCTCATATTTCAAAAGCTCCAAGACCATTAAAACCTTTTCAAGAAAAATTCACTTGGCAACAGAAGGATAAATGGCCTAAAATTGATAAACTTGATGCTTCTGTTGCAGTGAAAGTAAGGAAAGAAGATCAAGGGAGAGTACAACAACAGAGCCACTCAAGAGGAGTTTTTGAAAAGACTCAACCTAGATTAAACAAAGCTTTCTGTAAAAAGAAACCCAAATCTAAAATGGGTTGTAGTAAAATTTGCTCTGTACCCTCCTTTGACAAATTTAATGAGATTTTCAAGAAGTTTGCCTCTAATGTTCCTTATTGTAAATGCTTTGATCTTATGCATGCTTTGAATCAACATTTCTCGAGGCCCTCCTGTCTTATATCTCACCCCAAACCCAAGAATGCAAAATTCAAGGGTGAGAAGAGACAATCTGGTACCTCTGCAAATGAGGATAAATCCAAAACCAAAGATGCTAAGGCATCTTCACAGCCTCCTAACAAAAATGGACCCATTTGGAAATGGGTACCTAAATCATCTATGCTCAGCTTGTGAGATGGGCAAACTCAAAAGGGCTGCCCACAAAACCAAGTCTGACATATCTTGCACCAGACCTCTGCAAATGCTTCATGTTGACCTCTGTGGTCCTTTATCTGTGCAAAGTCTTGGTGGCAAGAAGTACATCCTTGTGCTCATAGATGAATTCTCTAGATATACTTGGGTTGAATTCGTTCGAAAGAAATCAGATGTTCCTGAAGTACTAATCAATCTTATCAAGAGAATACAAGTTCTTTATAACTGCAGGGTACAAAGAATCCGAAGTGACTATGGGACAGAGTTTAAGAATTCAACCATTGAAGCCTATCTTTTGACAGAAGGTATATAACAGAACTTCTCTGCTGCAAGGAATCCACAACAAAATGGTGTTGTTGAATGAAAGAACAGAACACTAGTGGAAGCCGCAAGAACTATGCTCACTGCTTCAGGGCTCTCTATTTCTTTCTAGGCAGAAGCCATTTCAACTGCATGCTTCACCCAAAATCGATCCTTGATCGTGAAGAGACATGCAAAGACACCATATCACTTACTACACCAGAGGAAGCCGAACATTAAGTACTTCCATGTCTTTAGCTGCAGGTGCTTTGTACTGAACAACAGAGACCAGATAGGGAAATTCAGTCCCAAAGCCGATGAAGCCAAATTTGTTGGCTATTCATCAAATTCCAAGGCATACAGAATCTATGTACTCAAATCCAAGCATATACTCGAAAGTATTAATGTTTCATTTGATGATTCTTTTCAGGTGACTTCTGAGAAAATCAGCTCAGGACTCAAACTTCAAGATGAAGATTCTGGTGGATCATCAAGAACAAATGATCTTCATCATTTGTTTGAAGAGATGTTCAATGATGATGAACCCTCTGAAGGTGACCGCAGAGCCTCTGAAGTCGAACCCTCTGAGGACCAAATAGGTACTTCCCTAACTGGTCCTAGTAATGCTTCACCCTCTTCCAGTAATGCTGCAGGTGCAACCATCGAGGGGGAGCACTCAGAGGACAATACGAATCAAGGCCCCAAGCTCAATCAAGATCATGGTCATCTTCAAAATCTCTCTGAAGGGTCAACACCAGATCAAGGCTCCATAGAGCCCTCTACCTCAACTCATAATGAACAACCAAGCCCTGTGGCAAGTACAAATGATCAATTTCTCTCAACAGAAAATGATCTACATCAGGACGAACGTGCTCCTGAACTAACCACAGAAGTTTCCAATGATCACCTGCCCCGCATGACAAAGTGGACCAAGAGTTACCCACAGAGCCAAATCATTGGTGACGCTTCTGACAAGGTCGAAACTCGATCGAGTACCGCAAATTTTTGTTACTATACAAATTTTGTAAGTATCATCAAACCCAAAAAGATATCTGAAGCTCTTGAAGACCCAAACTGGGTAGAAGCTATGCAAGATGAGCTTCTGCAGTTTGAAAGAAACGAAGTATGGACCCTAGTGCCTCTGCCGAAAGGCAAAACCGCAATAGGGACCAAATGGGTCTTCAGGAACAAAAAGGATGAAGACGGTGTGGTGATCAGAAACAAAGCAAGACTGGTGGCCAAGGGATACTGTCAAGAAGAAGGCATTGACTATGAAGAAACCTTTGCCCCTGTGGCACGAATCGAAGCAATAAGAATCTTTCTTGCCTTCGCAGCCCACAGAGGTTTCAAAGTATATCAAATGGATGTCAAGTCAGCCTTTCTGAATGGGCAGATTCAAGAAGAAGTGTATGTCCAACAACCACCAGGGTTTGAGAACTCTAAGTACCCAAATCACGTCTATTTTCTGGACAAGGCTCTGTATGGACTGAAACAAGCCCCCAGAGCATGGTACGACAGACTTTCAAACTTCCTCCTTGCAAATGCTTTCGAAAGAGGTACTACTGATACGACTTTATTCTATAAGAAGAGAAAAGGTGAGATTCTGCTTGTACAAATTTATGTTGATGACATTATTTTTGGGTCTACAAATGATTTATATTGCAAAAAGTTCGAGTCATTGATGAAAAGTGAGTTTGAAATGAGCATGATGGGAGAACTTACATTCTTCTTAGGATTGCAAGTCAAACAAACCACATAGGGTATTTTCATAAACCAATCAAAATATGTCTCTGACATACTTGAAAAATACAAGCTCTCTGAATCTTCACCAATGAAAACTCCTATGGTCACTGGATCCAAGCTCCATGCAGATCCAGAGGGCAAATCTGTGGAGTGTAAACTCTACAGAGGGATGATAGGATCTCTGCTGTACTTAACCGCGAGTAGGCCTGATATAATGTTTGCCACATGTCTATGTGCAAGATTTCAAGCTAACCCCAAAAAATCTCATCTTTATGCTGTCAAGAGGATCTTCAGATACCTAAAAGGGACCAAGAATCTTGGCCTTTGGTATCCGGAGAACTCTGGCTTTGATCTCATGGCTTATACAGATTCAGATTACGGAGGATGCAAGCTCGACAGGAAGAGTACCTCTGGGAGTTGCCAATTCCTAGGAGGGAAACTAGTAAGTTGGACTTCCAAGAAACAGAACTGTGTCTCAACCCCTACGGCAGAAGTAGAATACGTTGCTGCTGCAAGTTGTTGTTCCCAAGTTCTGTGGATGAGGACCCAACTTAGAGACTATGGATTTGATATCGAAAAAATCCCCATCCTCTGTGACTCCAAAAGTGCCATTGCGATCTCTGCCAATCCTGTGCAGCACTCTAAGACCAAACATATCGATATCAGGTATCACTTTCTGAAACATCATGTGGAGCATGGAACAATAGAGATGTACTTTGTGCCCACAGACTACCAGCTTGCCGACCTTTTCACGAAGGCATTGGATGAGAAAAGATTCACTTTTCTAGTTGGCAAGATTGGTATGCTCAACATGAGTTGACCACAGAGCCTCTGTTGTACATATTTACCTCTGCTGTACATATTTACTTTTATGCCTCTACAAAATAGTTTCTTAAGTTTATTTTTCTGTACTAGTCTTATCTTTATATGATCCAAGCATAGTTGAAGGGGGAGCAGACCGAACCATCAAAGACCAATCTTGACTATTCAAGGGGGAGCAAGGCAGTTCTGCGCAACAGACTACAGAGTGACGTTAGTCCATATGAACCAAGGGTCAAAACTCTTTCTCGAGCACTATACCCTCAGAAAGATCCCACTTTGTACCAAATTTTCTGTCAAAACTTTGAAATGATCAAATCTTTGAAAATCTTTCCTAAAAAGGAAATTTTTGGTCTCAGAACCTCTGTGGTCGACCACAGAGCCTTTGCGATCTATCACAGAGTCTCTGCACCTTTAAACTGAGGATGTCTGACCAAATGCACTTTAAAAGGAACTCGATCATTTCATTGCACTTTTCTCCCTCTTAAAAAGCTCTTCTGATAACAACCTTATCTGTGACCATAGAAGCCTCTTACCCACAGAGCTTCTGTCATTCCCATCACTTGAGAAATTAAGGTCACTTACTGCGGGTTATTTCTTAAACATCACAGTCATGTGAGAATAGTGAATGCCACGCACGTGAGAATAGGGTGGCGCACGTCCTAGATCGTGCACCGCCATTATCAGACGTGGCAACATTTGATTGGCCTACATCTGTACCGTCGTTTCACAGAAACGGCTACTTATCCGTTTCCACTCATCACGGATTTGAAAATTTTATTTTTTACCGCTTAATTTTTTTTACCTCCCTCTGTATAAAATCCCTTTTGCCTCTCTTCATTTCTTTTTTACCTACATCCTTTTCCCTCAAGAGCTTCCTGCAAAAAGCTTTTCTTCTTCTCCTCTATTCTATCAATGGCTTCTCCCTCAACTTCCTCCAAGAACTCTAATGGATCCAAGAAATCCAACAACTCTCATCACTCGATGGTTCAAAAGGCTGATTCAGACTCCGTTGGCCAAGAACATGTGCTTACAAGCATAATGTTGTCCTTCACCAGGCATGACTATCACTTGACCCAAATGAACAATAAACCGAACAACCATTTTGTCACCCTCTGTTATCCCAGTTTAATCTAGTTGGTAAATAATCAAGTAATCAAGCAACACAATAATAATCAAGAGATATATAAATCAGAGTAACATACCAATCCCTTGAATAAACAATGAAACCGTTGAGTGTTCTTGATACCCTTTGAATACAGAGAAAACTTGCTACCTCTCTCTAAACAAAATTATGATAATGATACTAATGAGAGGATTAAACCCTAAAACTAATTAATCAAAACATTAAATACCTAAGCCTTATGGGCTTTAAGCTTAATGGGCTTTCTAATGGGCTTGGGACAATAGCTAATAAACTATTAACATATTACACTTTAAACCCTCTAACTTTAACTATCAAACAAATACAGTTTAGACCCTTTAATCTTGAATACAATTATGATCCAACAATCTCCCCCTTTGGATTCAAGATTAAATTTTTTTTTGCAATTGTCTTCAGGTCTTCACTTGTCTTCACTTTTCTTCAGATATGTCGTTGATAGCTTCAAAACTTCAAAACTTCAAATCTTTGAAAATCTTTAGCAGTCTTCAGATTATATTCTCCTTCTTTGATAATTCTCCCTTTTTGTATCTTCTCCCCCTTTTTGATGAGTGGTGAGAATCATCATCATCAAAACTTTGCAAAACAATCTCCCCCTTTTCAAGACAATCTCCCCCATTGTGTATGATCACGTAAGCACAATCTTCATGTAACAAGCCCTGTATGGAAATAAGAGCAGTCTTCCTAGATGGAAAGAGTGATTATTTCAATCTTTTCAGATAAAAATAGTCAATTATAACCGTTTAAATCTTTGCAAATTCAAACAGTTTAAGAGTTGTAACCCTGAATCAACAAATGACTCAGTTAGAATGCCTGTCAGTAACACAAAGTTACTGAGTAACACAAAGTTACTATATAAGGAGCTGGTTTGATGTAGACTCCCCAGGTCTTCCATTCAATCATCGAATAACACATGGTTATCTATGAACGTTCTGACAGAAAACAAATTTCTGTGTGCTCGTGCACGTGTTAGAAAAAAAAAATTAAGCATAGATGATTGCTTTTTCAATATAGGCTCAAAGTATGTAAACTTGTTGAGACAGCAACAAATTATACAAAGACTCAATGTACATGAGAAAGGGTTCGAAGGTGGGGCAACTTTCCTTCTTTTTCAATATTAGTATCTTCCAAATGAAGAACCAATAGCGTATGTGCTGCATCCCCAGAAAATGTGAAACATTCTCTTTTTGAGAAAAGAATGAGTAGCTGGTGAGGTTGTATGCAAGAGATGGCATGGGCTAGGTGCCTTTTTCAATGATGGTCACCAAAGAATGTGAACCAATCAGATTATGTGGCTGCCCGACTCAGAAAGAAGTTTGGTGCAGAGTTTAATATTCTTTTACTCTGTTCTCTCACCCTCTTTCTTTTAATGCTCACGTCTAACCAATCTCTCTTTTCCATTTTACCTCTTTTCACACACCAACACTCAATTCTTTTGACCCTTCTCCCCTCAATCACTCAGGGAATACTTCCTGGGTAGGAAACACTGGTTATCGTGAATCCATGGAAGTTCTGTTAAGTTCTCACACTGAATCCCATGTATTTTCCTAAAAGAACATGTTGTTCAACAGGCGTTTTGTACATGTAAGCACAAATACCACTTGTTACATGAAGCATAAATTTTTTTGGAGAAGTCAAAATAGTTGTGTTTGACGATGCAATTCTCCCCCTCAAACTAAAAGAGTTTGACAATTAAGCTCATATCATTTTGTCATGAAGAATAAGATATTGGAGAATAAAAAACGAATGTTGTTTATATGAACAATATATAAACATATTTTCAATGAAAGCACATGAAATGACGTTTGATTCAATCAACAGTGAATACAAATAACGTGAGTATTACCATAGAAAGATTTAACTTTTGATACATGGTAATAACAAAGTCAAAATAGAATGTTCTGAACTGTTATGTGTATGAATACTTGACAAAGTATATTGACAAGATAAAACACAAGTATTTATCTTTAAGAACACACGGTCAGATAAGCATTTAAGTATCCAAAAATCTGTTAAAATCACAGATATTCTCCCCCTTAACGTAATGTAAATATTTTTTTATTATTTTTTATATATATAAATAAAGCAGGAAAAAAAAATAAAGCACTGAAGTGCGGGTTCTAATCAGAAGTGATTAGAAGCCATATTCCGTTGAGGTACAGGTTCTAAGTTTATTTACTTAGTAGCCTTTGTTCATTCTCCCCCTTAAACCTTGGGTGCCTGCAACACAGATTTAGCTTTTGGTACCCACTGGTATTTGGGTCCTAATGGGTTAGTTGCAGTTCTAGTAGGAGAGATAAAATAAGAACCATACCAGTTATTTACATAATATTTTCTTACAAAATCATTTGAGCCACAATCAGAACAACTAATCTTCTTTTGTGCTAACCTGATCAATTGATGGATTGTGTAAACCAGATCAGGTTTGCCAAAAGTTTTACCTTTTGTAGCATAGTTCCATTTAGCATTTGATGTATGTACAAATGATTCTTCTTTCTTCTTCTCCTCCGAGGATCCTTTAACTCTCCAGATCCAGTTTCCTTTTTCTTTCTCATCATGCCTTCTCCAGAAGCTTTTCTTTTGAGACTTAGTCTTCTTGAAGTTACCTGAACCATCAACATTTTTGTCATAGAAAAGGTTAGAAGGACGAATCTGATTAGTAGATTTAGAAGTAAGACAATCATCTAAATCATAGAAAGGATTATAGAAAACATTTGAAAAATGTGAACTTGAAGCTGTTTTTAATGAACTATCTGAATCAGCTAGATCATCTCTTGGTGATTGAGCTATTGACTCTGGCGTCTTGTGCTCAGTCGGCTTCACCTTGAATACGATCTCTGCAAGTTCCTTTATCTTTGAGGACAAACTGTTTCTTTCCTTTTCAATTAGATCAAACTTCTTATGCAACTCAGATTTTGCATTCTTCTCCTTCAAGATGTTTGTTGACAATTCAGATAGCTTTCCTGTCAGCTTGGCTATCTCGGTCTCAAATATTTTCTTTTCTTCAGAAAAGTCTATATTTGTATCCTTCAGCTCAGCTTTCTTCTTCTCATTCTCAGCCTTTTCTCTCTCTAGAATGATAACCTTCTCAAAGTCTGAAACTTGTTGAGAAAGTTTAACACATCTAAGCTCTAAAGATTTCTTTTCTTCGAAGGCTTTTCTGGAGAAATCAGAGAATTTCTTGGCAAAGTCTTTTCTTTCTTTCTCTATCTTCAGCAATTCATCTTTAGCTATTGTATTGTCTCTGTCTTGGGTTGCCTTTTCTTTCATCGTTTTAATCTCAACCTCAAGACTGAGAACTTTATCTTTTAAAGAGTCTCTTTCAGCAAAGATTCGAGAGTTTGACTTTTTAAGCTCTTCAGATGTCTCGCGAGCAATGTTTGCTCTTCTTCTAAGATCATCAAGCTCTTTTTGCATTAACTCCTTCTTAGACCATGTAGAGCTGGATTCAGATCTTTTCAACTTTGCTTGAAGATCTAAGATCTCTTTTTCTTTAGACGCAATTATTCCTGCAAGATCAATTATAGAATCAGAATCTTTTGAATTTTCTTTTAAAGCATTGACCTGAATAAGAAGAGATGAGTTCTGAATCTTTAGATTTTCAATCTCAGCTTCAAGAGGTAACATCTCGGATTTGAGTTTTGTAATCTCCCTTTCACAATCATCAGCCCTGTCTCTATTTCTTGACA
Source organism: Arctium minus (assembly GCA_954870635.1). Lineage (NCBI taxonomy): Eukaryota > Viridiplantae > Streptophyta > Magnoliopsida > Asterales > Asteraceae > Arctium > Arctium minus. Next base: position 8,661,029 of record OX941093.1, on the reverse strand, counting down.
ACTGTCTAGCAAGATATTTAGCCTTTTCTCTCTCTTCAGAAAGAGGCATGTTGTTAAAATCATGGCTATAACCTTCAGAAATATTTAGCTGATTCGACATCCTGGCTGTATTGTTAGTAATCAAACTTTTCTGTATCAACACAATCAACTAGAAGAGATCGTTAGAATCAAAATAAAAACCACACTAAAAAATTTCCAGAAAAAAAATTTCCAAAAATAATTAAATGCAGTCCTTTCAATCAGTATAACGCTTCAAATAATATTGAACAAAAAGAAAAATGTTGATCGCAGACTTAGCACGGGGGTCCCGCTACCCGGTTAGCGGGTGGGGTCCCGCTACCCTGTTACAGTTTGCACAAAACATGTCTAGGTCTGGAAAATGTGCTTCGACCGATAATGTTGTTCGACCGGTAGAGATCTGCGTGAGTACCGGGCGACCGGGGTGGTGTGAGGACCGGTATCGGGTTCGACTGGGAAGTTGCTTCAACCGGTAAGACTTTCGACCGGGAGCTTGTAATGACCGGTATTGGAGAAGACCGATAAAAATATTCGACCGATAAAAGTCTTTGACCGGGAGGTTGTAAGACCGGTAAACCACTTCGACCGGTATTGATTCGATCGGTATTGATTCGACCGGACAAGGTATCGACCGAGGTGGTCTGTGAGTATACCGGGCGATCGGACTATTTGACCGGTGTCCTGATTTGACCGATATTATGCGTTAGACCGGGATAGTGATTCTTCGACCGATACTCTATGTTCGACCGGTAAGATGTTATAACCGGTAAAGAGATAAGACCGATAGTATGCTTTGACCGATATTCTCTAAGACCGATAGGTTGTTCGACCTATATGGTGCTCGACCGATAGAATGTAAGGATCGAGAAACTACTTCGACCGGTAAAGGACTAGACCGATATGAATGTTTATACTGATAGAATGTTCGACCGGTATGTTCTTATGCAACCCAGAAGTCGATGAACAGACGCAATAATCAACCCAGAAAATCAGTACAAACTCACAATCAGATGCAAAAATCAGTCATTTGTACTCAGAAACATGAACCAATCACAATACAATCAAACTCAGAGATCAATTTCAACTTTTAAGCATTCGATTTGATAAGCATAGAAATGACCGATAGATAACTTATGTCGAACCCAGAAAACTTAAAATCACACAATTCAATCACTTTGTTAATTCTCAATGCACTTAATCAATCAGATGGCATTTAGAAGCATAAATCTCAACTAATCAGATCAACTTTAACCCAATAAACACATTAATTAATGCAATCGATTTTCAGAATACGATGAACAGTAACTTTCACGATGAACAGTATTCGATGAATAGTAACTTTCGAAAAAAAATTTGATTCTTTTAGGCTCTGATACCAATTGTTATCCCAGTTTAATCTAGTTGGTAAATAATCAAGTAATCAAGCAACACAATAATAATCAAGAGATATATAAATCAGAGTAACATACCAATCCCTTGAATAAACAATGAAACCCTTGAGTGTTCTTGATACCCTTTGAATACAGAGAAAACTTGCGACCTCTCTCTAAACAAAATTATGATAATGATACTAATGAGAGGATTAAACCCTAAAACTAATTAATCAAAACATTAAATACCTAAGCCTTATGGGCTTTAAGCTTAATGGGCTTTCTAATGGGCTTGGGCCCAATAGCTAATAAACTATTAACATATTACACTTTAAACCCTCTAACTTTAACTATCAAACAAATACAGTTTAGACCCTTTAATCTTGAATACAATTATGATCCAACACCCTCAATCCCTCTGGTTTCCCCACTGAAGTTGCACCATTGATTCAACTCCTCAAGAATCACTTCCTGGTTGAAGCCCTAACGATGAAGCGAAATGACATCCCTGAATCTTACATCCAACAGTTTTGGCTAAGTGCTCGCCATGCCAAGATGGATAAATATGGACACTGCATCATTGGCTATGCAACCCATCCATCAACTGAAAAGATTCTGGACTTAGGAATCAATCGTAGGAAACTCTCCGATGTCTTTGGACTTCCCACCAAATCAGATCTCAACCTTCGTAAATTCTCAGAGGAGCCCACAGAGGAAGAGATACTAGAGTTTTTGAGGTTCATTGGCTACGCAGTTCCAATCACCAAAAGAACAAACTTCAGATGACAGAATCTCCCTCCTCTTTGGAACGTACTCTTCTCGATTCTGAATCGATGCCTAACATCGAAGGTTGGAAGCCCGGATCAATCAAGCCATACAATTTTGGCCATAATGTATGGGATTTACTACGATCTCCCACTGGACTACGCTGGACTCATTTTCAGGGAGATCCAAAATGCCGTGATTACCAAACAGCAGGACCAAGACAGAGGGACAGAACCAAAGAACATTGCATTTGGACGTTTCCTAGGAGTGCTTCTAGGAGATGACCTAATAGGGGAAGGAAAGCTGCCAGCAGAGGGTAAGATAATCAAACTCCACGAGATGAAGTCTCATAAACCCACCACCATCAAAACCGGATATCCAGAAGCCAGACCTCTGTCAACAAAGATGTTGACCTATTTGGGTAGTGAAGAGGGTGTTAGGGAGTACACACGAGGGAACAGGACACCCGAACCACGTCCTGTAACCCCCCCCCCCCTCACATAGGATTTAAAGTAGGAGACATTGTAGTTTACTTGAGAAACGAGGGAGAAAAGGTGGCAGAAGTTGACGCCGCAGAAGCTCAAGTGAGTGAGAAAGAGAGACCATTAGTTAGAGGGGAGGGGAGTGAGAAAAAGGCGAAAAAGAAAAGCAAGAAAAAGAGAACCGAAGACGTAGAGGTTCCAAAGTCCTCTAAGAAATTCAAGAGGACCACAGAAGAAGAGGTACCAAAAGAAAAAGCCACAGACGAAACTGCTGAGATCAGAGTCTATGATAAAAAGAAAGGAAAATTGAGGACGCTTGCAGAAAAAGAACAATTATTGGAAGCCCTCCGGCAGAAAAGGAAAGATCTGGTTGAATACCTTGCTGCAAGAACCGATACTGCAGAGGGTTCGGCAAAACCTCTGCAGAAGGCAAAAAGAGCCCTAGTCCTTGAAGAGTCCCCTGAGGATAAACCTCAGAGCCCAATCCAAGTAGCCTCTATAATAGCACGAGAGGTCTCTCTCCAATACTCTGGAGGATTAGAGGAAACCGTGGAAATGGAAATAGATGATGTGACAGGAAGGTCACAGAGCGAAGATGAAGAAGAAGAACCAAGTAAAAAATCGTTGGAGGAGAGGGAAACAAAAGATGCCTTTGGCACACCACCAAAACCAACTCCCAGTGCAACCCACACTTCTACCCCTGCAGTTCTAGTGCAGAGGGGTATTGAAATAGGACTGCACAGTCCGAACCCTACCCATGCCATTCGGACAGAGGATATCCCTTCTTCCTCTGTACCACAATCCAGGGAAACTAAACCCACTTCACCCTCTCAAAAGGGTGAAAGTGTTGTTTCCCGTGTCCATTCGCCCCAGGACACGTTTCTTCCACACACAGAGGTATTTGTTACCTCTGTCACACACAAGAGGGACACCCAAACCACTTCAGAGTTGGTGGTGCAAGAACACGATGATACTGTGGCTCTAGAACAACTACAGGATCCATTCAACATAGCTCTTAAGGGAGTCTCTGAACCCTCCCCCAAAGAACATATTGACATAACTTCCATAGATGCTTCCTCTGTGGAACATCGAGGATTGGAAGGAAATCCTCCAGAGATCATCATAACAACAGGCTCTGTAGGTTCCAAAGACTCGTTGGCTAAATCTGGAACATGTGTTGTTCCAGAGGTTACCGCCGACACTTTTGTCACAAAAGGCGAGTTTAAAGCCTTTGCTGACATGGTGCTCACAAAACTTGACGAGTTGCAACGCTCTATCTCCAGAGAGTCCCAAGCCAACTCTCAAACCCTTGCAGAGGCCCTAAAATCCAATACTGAAGCTCTGCACGCCCTCAACACAAAGTGCGCGACCAAAGCCGACCTTCAAGCCTTCGGTCAAACCATCATCGCCCACTCCAATCAGATTCAAGTTCTAGGGGATATTTGTACAGAAGAATTCCCAAAATATGCTACGCAAGGAGTTCAGACCGAAGTAAACGAAATGGCCAGGCTCAGAGAGGAAATAAAGGACATAACTCGCAGTGTTATGGTCCCCTTTCACACACAGGTATCAACCTCTACCCCAGACCCCTCTGCGTTTGCAACGAAAGCCGACTTGGAAGCCATGGGAAATTAGTTTCTGCAAAACCAAAACCTCCTTCGATCCAACTTCAACGACCAAGGAAAGAAGGTGACAGCAGACTTGAAGCGATCCATAGCCATATTTCGTTTCAAGTCAGACATCGAAATCAACGCTCTGTCATTGGCTGCAGAGAACGCAATCAAGAAGATCACAAAACATGTCGATAACAACCTCTGTAAGCCAAAGAAGAGGAAGGAACCTGTCACCTGCCAAACCCAAGCAGGACAGAAGAGGGCACGACATGAGGACCAAGATCCTGATGCCTCCGGCCGTGGTCCTCATGAGGGGGAGAATCTGCAATCCACAAAAGAAGCACCAATATCAGTGGCTCCCCTAAACCAAGTCCCTATGAGCTCAGAACCTGAACCACATAGAACAACTAAACAAAAGGTCTCTGCAGCCCCCTCTCCCACCATAATCCAAATCACAGAATCCCCACCAACTGCCAAAGATAAAGGCAAGGCAATAGCTACAGAACCTGTGAAGAAGGTCAAGTCTCTTCCTCCCACATCTGAGAAACTACTAAAGAGCTCTTTTGATGCTTTCAAAAGAGTGAAACCTGAAGAGGAAGACTGGGCCTTTGATCTGCAACCTCTGTCGGAACTCCCCATCCTACAACCACTTGACAAACCATCAAAGGATAGAGTTACAGAGGTTATCCAAGGCTTTGAGAGCCTAACAAGACCCTTCCCTGTTCCTCCAAAGAAGGACATCGAAGAAGAAGTGTACAAATACCTCTATAGCCGCGGAGCTCAAGACCTTCCCCCTGTCAGACTCTCAGAGGAAGTTGTATCAGAGGAGAGAAGGAGATTCTATAAAGATAAAGCCAAGCCAAAATACAAAGTCTTCAACATGGCCAAGATCAAATAGGTTGTGGCAATCAAGCTTGGACACACAAAGTGTAAGAGCTTCTGGTTCAGTGAATACGCCGTAAAAAGGGAAGATAAGAAGATATGGACTTTCACAGATGCAGATCTACCGAATCTTCATCCTCATGATCTTCCAGAGCTATTCAAATGGACAGAGGATAAGTTTGGCTGGAAGAAGGAATACCAAGAAGCACATCTCACCATCAAGAGGGTTACGAGAGAAAAGATGTTGTTCTACAGTATAGCTGACTTTCAAGTGGCACTTGACTTGGGAGTTAAAAAGGTTAACTTCCCTCCACCAGAAGATAGCTTACCTCCCTCTGCCAACATTCTGCCGAACTCCATTATCACTTCACCTTCTTTTGGTCTTGTGTACATAAACCCCAAAGGAGAAAAGAAATTATTCAGGGGGATAGAAAGCCAAAAGTACTCAACAGAATCTATGCTGCTCATTCGATATCTACTTATCAAGCACAGAGGCAACCCACTCGTACCCACAGAAGCTGCAGATGTCCTTCTGACAGACATAGGTGCAACCTTAAGCTTTAGAGACCTGTGCGTGTACTACTACAGAGAATTGAAGAAAGAAGGTGGGTTTGGAAAGAAGATCAACGATTTCCCAGAAGCCAAAGTATAGGCTCTGATGTCTTGTAAATTTTTTCTTGTGTATCCACTGTCAAATGTAATTGCCTTCTGGGATTATTTTATTTTTAATGAAAATCAAGATTCAGAGGCTGAGTTTCTTTCACCTCTTTTGTTTCTAGCTTAGCCATCACTCCAAATTCCAAATTTTTATTTTTCAACACTTAGGGGGATATTGTTAGCTCCATCTACCATGTTTAGAAGTGTTGAAAAATAGGCTAAGTATAGAAACCCCTGCTATCTCGAAAGCCGCCGCAGAAGATATAAATCTCAGAAGACCACTCCGCAGAAGACACGCCAGAGGACAAACCTGATAATGATACTCAGATCACAGAGCCTCTGTGATCACTCACAGAGCCTCTGTGAAGGCTAACCTCTGGAGATCAATGTTGAAGCTTTTCTTAGAGTTCCAGACAAGACCACGTGCAGAACACGTGAGGCCTGTTGTACGAAGATCCTCAAGATCAAAGTAATGGGCGTCCCACGATGTTTACTTTACAGGTGGCATTCCTTATGTGGGATGTCAGTTTTTGTCTTGTACTAATCCTTCTTGTATATTAAGGGAGCACCACCTTAGAGTTTAACATAGAAAAAGAACGAGAGCACACACAAAAATATCAGTCTGTATAATCCTTGAGCATATTTGCACATACCAGTGTTTGTTCTTGGTGTTCTTGAGTAATTAATGAAACAGTTCTTTGAGTAACTTTCATATAATACTTTACTTCCTGTTCATTAATTACTTGTGTGTTTACTACCTTGCATGTTCAATCTCTTCTACACATCTTAAACGCTTCCACACTCTATTTTATTAATCTGTGTGTAGTAAAAGGTTAAATCAAGTTAAAGAACATCATAACTGGGATCAACACTTACAGTCATAAATTGTCAAGGGATTAGTTTAGGAATAGCCTAGGACACCCTTCCCAAAAAAAAGCTTACATTAGTTTTTTATATATATTAAATTATTGTTACCATTCTGAAACCAGCATTTCTAAAGCCAATAGTTTAGATGATAACTAGGGTGGAAATGATACAACCTCTCCCTGAATACATACAATGTTTTATCAGCTCCACGTTTTAAACCCCTCAATGATGACAAAACATCTAAATTTTCTAGACCAAAATCAATGTTATTGGTCTCCAAGATTAATAGTAGGAAAATTGACAATTTTTGGATTGGAGCTTTGCCAAAGAGAAAAAAAGGTTGTATTTATTTTGGGATGGAGGAGATTATGAAATTTACTATTAATACCAATGTTTTCTTAAATTTAGAAATAAATTTATGTTGTTTCAGATTCAAAATTAATTTGTTTAACCACTGAAATCAAATTGTATCACTAACTTACAAATGATAATATAAATATATAACATCTATTACCTCTCATTGCCCGTGTTATTTTAAAATGTGGAGCCATACATTTGGCATTCATATTCCTTGGTGTCATAGATGAGAATAAGGAGCCGGACATTCTGATATCATAGGTAAAAAGATCATCCTTGGTGAAATCTTATGTCCAGGTAGAGAGTGTATATCACTGCCTCACTGGTAACACTGATATTCAACATTTTGTCCAAATTTAATCCTTGATTGTACTCTCTACCATTGTGTTTTCAAGGAAATGTTGTGTTCCTATTTCTGAAAATTTGGTGTTTGTTGTCAGTGATCTACTCTTGTTACTGGGAGAGATAAGAAAAGTATTGTTTAAAGGGAAGGTTGTTGGTGTCCTTCGCTTGGTTTTTCATGATGCAAGAACGTATGAAATGGATGAGGATTCTGGTATTATTAGGAAAGTCATATTCTTCATGAAATGACTGATTGTGATTATAGCTCATTCCATTCGAAAAGAGGACGATAATTATGTACGTTAGGTAGTGAATCATCAATCTTGTTTTCGACCAGAGTGCTTGTTATCTTTTAAATATATTTTGGACATCTTTGTCAGACTCGACCATCGGTGTTAAGTCTGATTTTATAGTAATCATTGGATTTATAGGCTTGGTCAAATACTGTGTCTAATGTCGTATTCTGTGTTGTATCTGACCAAGGGTATTTAAGTCCCTTTGGTCTTTGTCTTTGTAAGAACCTTCACGCATATTCAATATACATCTTACTTTGCGCCTTATTGCTCTCTCTCTACTTTCTCTCTCTAGGATTCATTGATCTTGGACTCACAATTGGTATCAGAGCCATCTGAATCTTGAGAGGATTGAGATAATTCGTTTTTAGATTCTGAATTTGTGATTTAATCCGAAAATTTGATTGATTTTCTTGAATTTTTCAAGAAAATCTCGTTTTGGGATTTTCAATCAAATTCGATCTGTTTTTGAGTGAATTTCTTTGCAAATTGGTTTGTTGGATTCGAAATTGATAGGAGAACATCTTTGATTCACATCGATTTGCAAGAAAAACTTGTTTTGATTGTTAATTTAGAGATTTTTGAAATTTTTGGAAAACTCGTGGTTACGTACTGTTTCATTATTGAAATCGTGTTTTTGTGGATTTTAATCGAAAAATTTGATTGAAAAGTGTTTAAAAGTTGTTTTCGAACGTGTTGATATAAGAAAATTTCGTCAAAATCAGTGTTGAAATCAAGTTTTTGGAGTTTTTTTGATTTTCTTCGGTTTGCGCTAGATCTCTACTTTGCGCAAGTTCATAGTACTTTGCGCAAGTTCATATAGTTCTAATCCTTGTGTTAGTGTATTTCAGGTTTGCGCATTGGTCTATTCACACAAAGCAAATTTTGCGTATCCAGTGAGTTACGAGAAGTTTAGTTCTCGTATCATCAAGCTCCTGCAAAGCTCAGTTTTCGTATCATCCAGCTTACGCAAAGTCCAGTCTTCGTTATCAACGATTTACGCAAAGTTCATTTTGCGTATCATGTGGCTTACGCAAAGTTCGTATTGCGCAATTACTTGTCTTACGCAAAGATCAGTTTGCGCAACCTTCTTGTCTCGAAAAGTTCGGTTCGCGCATCACTTGACTTACGCAAAGTTCAGTTTGCATTTCCCGTTGCTTGCAAAAAGCTCAGTTTACGTCTTCTGCTTCTCACGCAAAGCTCTACTTTGCACCAGTCTCAGACTTAGAATTTCTCTGAATATCTGCTATGGATTCTGCAAAGTTTGCCTTTCAAGCTAAGTTCTACACAAGTGATCTGATGATGACCTTGGGATCTGAAACTCGTCCTCCAGTTCTTGTCGATGAAAATGAATTCACTCAATGGCAAGATCGATTTCTGAACTTCATCGAGCGGCAAGCTAATGGAGAGAACATGATGAAGTCTCTAACTGAAGGACCTTTCGTAAAGCCAAATAAAGAGACTCCTCCAACATCTGAAGAGGCTTCACGACTGAAAGCTGATCGAGAGCTGAAAGCTAATCTGATGCTAGCTTTACCAAACTCTGTCTACAATCGGGTTGATCATTGCAAGGATTATCCAAATCTGTTGTGGGCACAATTGGAAAAGATCATGCTTGGTTCTTCGGTCGCAACTCAGCTCCGACATACTCGGTTCATGAAAAACTTTGAGGAGTTCAAGGCCAAAGAAAGTGAGTCTATAAAGAGTGTTTTCGACAGATTCTGTGCAGTGCTGAATGATCTGCGAAAGATAAATGTGAACAAGACAGAGCTTGAGACGAATCTGAAATTTCTTAATGCTCTTCAGCCTGGATGGAACAAATCATGTCACAGACTGAGGAACGATGTTCGGATTTCCACAATGCAGATTCAGGAATTATATGAAATTCTGATGACTGATGAGAGCTTGGTTCTAGAGAAGAAAGCCAAACTGGAGAAAAAGAACAAGAAGTCAGTGGACCCGGTTGCTCTTATCACGAAACAACTGACAGAACAAGCATTGTCTGATAATGCTTATGACGGGTCAACTGCTGATGATGGCGAGACATTGCAGAAAGCGATGATCCTTCCCTCTCAGCATTACCAGAAAAAGTTCCAACCAAGAACTGGTTCCAACTCTTCTCGCTTCACTTCCGGTTCTAAAGTCAAAATGCCCGAGCCAAAGACTGCTACCTGCTACAACTGTGGAAAGTCGGGACACATTTCAAAGGAGTGTCGAGAAGGTTAAAGACTCTGCTTATTATAGAAAGAAACTGGAACTGGCTGAAAAGAGAGAGAACGAAACTGCTTTGCTAGCAGAAGAAGAATTCTGGCTGGATCACTCTGACGATGAAGATGCAAACGTAGAGATCGCTCAGATGTGCTTGCTTGGAGATGATCAGTTAGACGATTCTGATACGGATGAAGATGAGGTATATTCTGAATTTGATTACAACTTTATTGCCTCTCAGATGAATATTATTATAACTGCTTTATCTGATTTGCGTTCACAGCTTTTATCTGAAAAGAATTTAAATTCTGAAAAGTCAGATTTGATTGACAAATTGAAAATTTCTTTGAAAGATGAAAAATCTATTTTGGAATACCCAAAAGACATTTTTCAAAAGAAATTGGATGATTTGGAAAATTCAAATAAGACTTTTCTTGAGTCTTCGACTAAAATGACTTCTTTAAAAGATGAATTTTCAGATAAAGTAAATAAGTTAGAAAAAAAGCTTTATCGAAGGAACCAATCTGAACAAACAATTTTTATGAATAAACCGATGAGTGAAGAAGCTTTAAAACAAAGGTGGGGACTTGGTTTTGACAATCCTCATTGTTTAAACAAAGTGATAAACGAAGTTCCTACTTTATATAAATACGATTATCTAACTCTTGCACACTATGCTCCTCAGTTCAAATTTCATTGGACTAGTGAAAAACAAGTGTTAGAACTGGCAAATGAGAAAATGATGAATAACAAGAAAAATGAAATTCCTTTTGTTTATACAAGCGAAAATGCAAAATACTTTCCTGAAAAATCAAGGAGAGGAAGAAGAGTTTTAAATGATATATCTCCTGTCAAATCTTCAATATCTGATGATTTTATTGATCCTTATGCTTCTAATTCTGATAAGGAAACTATTTCTCCAATCATTTATGATTCTAAGAAATATACTCCTCCATTAGTATTAGAGAGCACAATCATCGATCTTGAAGAAAAGATAGAAGATCAAAATATTTTAAAGAAAATTGAATCTGATATTATTCTTTCTTTCATGACTTCTAGCCTTGAAGAAAATTTATTTTCTCAAAAACAAGATTCAGTTTCTATTTCTGACATTTCTTCTGATTCTAAGGAAAATAAAAAGGAAGTTTCAAATTTTAAAATCTTTTCTCAAAGTTCTTCAAACTCCGAAGTAAATTCAGATTTATTAGTTGATCAGATTGGTTGCTTGGATAAAATTATTTCTTCTGATTTAAATATTTCGTCTAAAATTTTTGATGATTCTTTTACGCTCGATGATCAATATTATAAACGTAAGCGTAAAAGAAGACGGTCAAAGAAGTCAAAGAAACAAGATAAAGTTCTTTATGACAGTTCTAATTCTTCCGATTCAATTCTTACAGATAGGACTTTGAGAGCTCGATCAAAGAAGCAGATCTGGAGAGCAAAACGGACATCTACTGATTCTATGATTGATGAGGATAAATGTGTAGACAGACTTTATAAAAGTGATTCATTTGCTACATGTAATAAAATTTCAAAATATTCTTTAACGCAAATGATTCGAATTTCAAAACATGTCTCATGTTCTTCCTCGGATTCTAGTTCAGATTATTATGCTTTCTCTTCCTCTGATGATTCTGTTCATTCGTGTGATTATATCTCTCGTGCTTTAATTGTTAAATCTAACAAATTTATCCCCATACGAATTGCAACTAACTTTCACGGGCCCAAATACAAGTGGGTACCCAAGTATAAATCTGATTCTAAGTTGCAAGCATCTCATGTTAAGGGGGAGTAAGAGAAAGTATGGCTTTTGAACACAGCAGTTCAAAACCCGGTCTAAAATATCAAGACTTTGGCTTCTGAGTAATTCAGCTCAGAACCCGTGCTTCAAAGAATATGACTTCTAGACATATCAGTCTAGGACTCGTTTTTCAATGCATTAAGCTTCTGACTAATGAGAAACTGTGAGTACATCTACTTAATTTCCGCTGCATTTATATCTGATAATGATGTTGTTCCAGTTTTCTCAAATGCTTTTAAAAGAATCTGAGCAATCTTATTCAAACTCCTGAATTTGTTCAACCCAATTTTTAGACACAATTTTTTTTTACATTGTGTGAAAGATAATATTATTGAATTATATTTTGTTTCAACTGAACATAAACTTTCCGATCAAATATTTCTATTTTTAAAATTCTCGGTATGTTGTTTTAAAAGTTTAAACCTTTACAAATTTTATTCTATAAAGTAAAAGTTTTACAATTTTCTTTCTTTTGAATAAAATGTGTGTCTAGGATAAATTTTCAAGTTGCTTTGTTTATATTAAAAGTTCTTATATGTTCAAATTTCAGTTCTAACAAAAGTCGAAAATTCAGCAACATGTTTGTAACTTTTTTGCTTTAAAGTTGTGTGATTCGGAATATTTATAGTTTACAATGCTTAGAAAACCTAAAAAGTCGTAATTTTGGATCGTAATGAAAATATGGGCTAAGCACTTAGACGTAAAACCTTGTGTTTGAGATGATTATTAAATTCTTATAAATCAGAAATCTCTAAGTTTCAAAGTTTGTACATGTGACCTTTCTGGTTTGGGAAAGTAAGTTCTGTGGGATGCTTGTCATCTGGTCCCTAAGGTCATTTGATCTGGGAGTGATCGAACCCAAATCGTTCTATAGAATCAGATCGAAAGTCATGTTCTACTGGTATGAATGGGTTTAGGATATGTCGATGTAGCCTTTCTGATCTGGGAGAGTAAGTTTCAAGGGGTGCTTGACACCTAGTCCCCTAAGGCCAACTGGTCTGGGAGCGGCTGACCCAAATCCTGCAATAGGGTCAGATAGAAAGTTACGTTTACGGCATGTTCTTTACTTACCGAACTTTTTGATTAAAAGATGCCAAAGTGCACAAGCTTAAAAGATCCAAAGAGCACACTCATGTGAAGATGCCAATGTGCACAATGCTAAAATATGTCAATGAGCACACATCTCATGATACTTGGTTATATATTTCTGAGTTGCAATAAACCTGTAAATTTGTGAAAGTCTGAATTTTTGATGGATTAGTGTGATTATTTGCAAAGTTCTCTATTATATTTTTAGAATTGCATTTTCTTGAAGCTAATCGAAGTTCACATGCGAGCACACTGAATAGATTGATGAAAGTTTTTGAAACTGAACTTGTCTTAACTTGATATGCAATAAAACTTGTTTCTGTATCCAAATACATACATTTGATTTCATCTGATGGATTTTATTGTGATATTTTACTAAGTAGAATTTTATTTGTTTCTGTTTAAATTTTTATATATTTAGTCGTTTCAAAATACATATTCAGTATATTTTTTTCCTACATTGATGTTTACATTCATTGTGTTCTCATATCCTTTTAAATGGGTTTGAGCATTATTCAAGGGGGAGTGAAAAAGGAGAATTTTCTTAATGATCATATCTGTTTTCAAGGGGGAGTATCTGATTTTCTTTATATGAATGATAACTTGAATTGTCATATCTAGTGCATTTGTGTAGGGGGAGTCAAAGAGCTTAAACTGTTTCAAATTTTTTTGAGTTTAAGTCAGCTTTGCGCAACCTGCGTGTAACGCAAACCTTGCTTTGCGCAACCTGCGTGTAACGCAAACCTCGCTTTGCGCAACCTACGTGTAACGCAAACCTCGCTTTGCGCAACCTGCGTATAACGCAAATCTAGATTTGTGCAACCTGCGTGTAGCGCAAACCTTCCTTGTTTTATCTGTTTCTTTGATTTTGCAGATCTTAAGTTGTCTCGTCTCCAACATTTGCATGACCAAGTTGATCCAGATCATCAAGGTCATGAGGGGGAGAATTAAGAGAAGTTAAAGGAGATGATTAAGAGACAAAGAGCTCAAATGTTTATCTGCTGATCAAGATTCGCTCAAAGATTTTATTCTATCAGCTTCAACTAATTGTTTTGCTGTTTCTGCTCCGACCACCACAGTTCATTCAAGGTCATTCAAAAGAGTTGTGTTGTTTAGAGCACAAGCTACTGGTCCAGATTTGTCAAAAGCAGCAAAGATAAATCATTCTGAAAGATGTTGAGAAGAAATTTTTCTTTAAAAGTCAGAAAGCTTCTCAAAGTCGCTTTAATGGTCTGTGCTGATTTAGAAGATGAATTTTATAGTAAATGATTACTAAGGGGGAGATTGTTAAGTCTGATTTTATAGTAATCATTGTATTTATAGGTTTGGTCAAATACTGTCTCTAATGTCGTATTCTGTGTTGTATCTGACCAAGGGTATTTAAGTCCCTTTGGTCTTTGTCTTTGTAAGAACCTTCACGCATATTTAATATACATCTTACTTTGCGCCTTATTGCTCTCTCTCTCTCTACTTTCTCTCTCTAGGATTCATTGATCTTGTACTCACAATCGGGTTCTAAAGTTTTTTGGAATTTTAATTTATATTGTATTGTGCTATTTTGGTATGTGTTCTACATTAAAAAAAAAACCTATATTTTTTCTGTTATCTTAGCTAAGGAAGTCACTAGATAATTGACCCCGTTCATATTTACAACATTGAGGCTATCACAGTTGGATATAAGAAAATAGGGATCAAGATGCTTCGCACCGCATCGCGTGCGGATATGTAACTAGTATTGTATAAACCGTACAAATTGAATCAAATTTATTTACATTTTATTTCTATTAACTAAATGAATGATCAAACTTTTTAAAATTTCATTCCAATTTATTTGACATATTATATTTATTTAAAACCAAGGTTCTAAATGGCGTGAGGCGTGACGTGGCGGTGAGGCCAAGCCTCAAGCCTTAGGAGCTATGGCGAAGCCTTGACGTTTTCAAGGCGTGACTTATGGTGTCAAATTTCTAATTTATATAATATATAAAAACATATATTTTGGCGTATTATTCAATGAGTCAATAGTAATAAACAAGTTAAAGTATGATATATATATTAAAAACCCGCAAATAAGACATTAAAAACATAAAAAAATACCAAATATTGTATTACAAAAACTGCACATTAGGCCATGGCGTGCCACGAGCTTAACGTGGCGTGAAACACAAGCCTTGGTGCCATGGCGCCATGACGACTGTGCGACGAGGTTTTTAAAACAGTGTTTAAAACACATCCGGCATACCAAACAACCCTTTATTATCTTTGTGCATTACTATTTAAATTTTATTTATACATTTTTATTCCAAATCACTCAAAATAATAACACTTTGTCATTAGAGCATCCACAACATGCTTTATTTTCATAGGTTTTTAGGAGGTTTTCATCACTTTGAGGTTTTTCAACATAGTGTATGGTTTTTCATGAGTGGGTTTTCTCAGAGATCATAATTGTTTTAATCAGTTTTAGCCTTCTGATAAATTTTCAAATGTTTTTCATATTTAATCAGAGGTTTTTTTTTGTATTTAATTAATTTTAACATTATAGAATTTATATAAGTTTTGTACTAAATCAATTTTATTTATTAATATAATTAATAAATAATATAAAATATATACATATTTAAAGTAATTATATTTGTTTGATATATTTAATTAATAAAAAATGAACATAGATTAATAAAAAATTGAAGGATTCTTTGAAAACTCAATTTTTATAAATTCATTTTCTTAATTATTATTGTACAAACTTTTATATAATTTGTATGAATTCCTTGATAACCCAATTTTTATACATTTTAATAAATTTTAGATATTTTTTAAAGTAATTTATGTATAGTATATATTGTATTAATATATTTAAATAAAAGATTTATGTCAATAGTATTTTTCAAAAAAAAAAATTATTAAAAATAAAGGCCGACCAAAATTCATCTAGTTGGCTTCATTGTGATTGGTCAATGGAACGAAGATCGGTTTTTGGTTTTGTATTATGGACGTGATCCACACTCAAACTTGACTTCCAAACCGTTAACTATTAATTAAATTATTACTACAATATTATTAAAGTTTTTTTTTCTTTGGAAGGGTGTCCTAGACTATACTTACACTAATTTCTTGACAATTTATGACTCAAAGACATCAGCCCTGATTAAACCTTAGTGGTCACAATTGTTGTGTACGCCTAGATTCGAACCCTGACAGATGAGATATTCCACCACAACCCCCAGGGCTTTAACCAGTACTCCACAACCCTTGTGGTTCAATATTATTAAAGTTATTAAAGCCAGTTAAGGTACAATGTTTTTCATATTAATTTATCATATACTTTTAAGGTTGTTCAGGTCAGCTTGTGCGTACCTCAATTAATCTCAAGGGCTTTGGAAAACAGACAGGGAAATCCCAATGGCCTTGCAGGACTTGAACCAGTGACCTCTAAAGAGAATCCCTAAAGACCCAATTATTATTGTCAGTTGAGCTAACCCCTGAAGGTATATTAATATATCTTAGAGTTCTCATGTTAAGGTATTTGATTTATGTTAAGATATATGTTAGAGTTGATCCGTGCCATCAAAATTCTACTTAATTGGTTCTATACAATCACAATTTTAGCCTTCCGATCAAACAAATAAAATTATCCAACGGTTTCTGAAGAGATCTTTCTCATAGAATAAAAAAAGTTCTCATGATAACAAGTATATATAGGCGAATGATTGTTTAAGAAGTTAAGTTAACATGAGAAGCATAAGACATAGATCTGAACCCTTGATCACTTATATTCTCAAACGCACCCATGAATCACGCTTCATAAGGGAATAGATCTAGTGCATCTCATCCTAATGTGCATCCAACAGTTAATACCCACTTCTCACGTTTTTCAAGTTATCTCAAATTCTCACCGGAACCTGTTAGTCACAGATTCAAGCTTAATATAGATCAATCACACACAAATTCAATCACAAGTCATTTGTATTTGATAAACTTTGATTACAAATGCTTTCTCTCAATATGTTCTCTCACAATACGTACAGTGTATGTTTCTATCTCAATTCGTGTCTCTCAATCTAACAAAGACACAAGGTATTTATACCTAGTCAACACATGTTGACTTTACAACTCAAACACTTAGACTTACAAATATTTAGACAAAAGACCATCTTTTAATCTTGAATACAATTCTGACTCAACATTCTCCCCCTTTGAATTCAAGATTAAATTTTTTTTGACAATAATCTTCAGGTCTTCTTTCACTTAAAAAATCTTCATCATTTTAATCTTTGTCAGCTCTTAATCTTGAACACTTTAACTTTCTTCACAAAGCTTTGAAATCTTCCAAACTTTAACAGCTTCAACAATCTCCCCCACTTATTTCAATCGTGCAACAAGTTCTCAGAAAATTTATTTAATACAACAATAGTCTGAACTTGCTTTAACTTGAAGTACAAACATCTTTAGCTTTTCAACTTTCTCATGACTTAGATCTCTTCTTTTAATCAACTCTTTGACAAACTTTTCTTCCTTTAGAATAATTGTGTGTCCCACAATCAGTGAAAATGATCAAGATGACAAACTAATACAAATTCAATCAATTTCTATTTCAATCAATTTTGATTACAATAAGCTCTTGAATGTTTTTATCTCTAACACAATACGCGTACCTAGCCTAATGAGTCTACTAACGAAAACACTTATACTAAGAACTCTTACAACACAGAAACACTCACAACACTAACTTTGACTTTGACTTTATTACAAAGACTTTGACTTTCAGCATGAGAGTTGACTTGAGCTTTTGCTTGACTTTGACTTTTATCTTCATTCTGAACTTCAGTCTTCATGATCTTGTATCCAACATATTTTGTGCACTAACAATCTCCCCCTTTGGATTCAAGATCATCTTCCAAAAAGATTTGCAAAACAATCTCCCCCTTTAGCACAAATTTACACAATCTCCTCCTTTGTTCGATCTTTAACAAATTTCTTCTCCCCCTTCTATTTAGAAAAGAAATCATCTCCTCCTTTCGGATAAGCAAAATTATCTTTCAGCATCATTGAAAAAAATTATCTTCAGATTTGGCTCTCTTTTGCTTTAGTAGATAATCTTCAGAGAAAATTTCAGTAAATTCTAGCAAACTTCCCAAAGTCCACATAACTTTCATTCTTTGACAAAACTTGCAATTAACTTTCTTCAAATAAATTTATCCATTTATTGAGTCTCTCCCCATAACTTTTACAAACTCTTCTTCATCCAACATTTCTTGAAAATAACTTATCCCTCTTTTTGATGATGATGGACAAAGAAATCATCAAAACTTTACCAAGAAATGTCATTAATCTTTTCTGACCATTGATCTGTATCACAAGAGACTCTGATCATCCGTCAATTCATAAGGTATTCATCCGAATCTTTTCAAATTCATACAAATATGAATGTAACACCTGAATCAACAAATGAATCAGTTAGAAGTGTATGTCAGTAGCACAAAGCCACTATGTGTAACAAATACACATTGGAAAGGAGCTTTTTGATGTTCACTCCCCTGGGTCTTCCATTCAATCATCGAATAACACAAGGTTAAACTATGAACGTTTAGACAGAAAAACGATTTTTCTGTGTGTACGTGCTTGTGTATGAAAGAATTAAGCATGATGATTGCTTTTAATAATTGACTTAAATTGTGTAAACCATTGAGACAACAACAGTAATACATGGACTCAATTATGCATGATCGAAGAGCGAAGGTGGGGAAGACTTCTTTCTTTTTCAATATCCAGATTTTCCAAATGAAAATCAGATAGATTATGTGTTGCATCCCCAGAAAAATTGAAACATCTTCTTTTTAAGAAAAAGATGAGTAGCTGGTGGGGTTAAGTCAAGAGTTGGCATGGGCTAGTTGCCTATTTCAATGATGTTCACGAAGAATTGTGAAACAACAGTAATGTGGTTGCCCGACTCAGAAAAAGTTGGTGCAGAGTTTGATATTCTTTTACTCTGATCTCTCACCCTCTTTCTTTTTAACATTTAGCTCACTTCTAACCAAACTCTCTTTTACATTTTATCTCATCACACATACCCACACTCAGATATTTTGACTCCTTGGGTAGGAAACACTGGTTAACATGAATCCATAGAAGTTCTATTAAGTTCTCAAACAATGAACCCATGTTATCTTAGAAGCAAAGAATGGTTCTCAAATGGTTTAGCTTTTCAGTTAAAGCACATAATGAAATACATGTCAGATACATTTATGCTCATGAAGATAATCATGAAGATTTGAGCATGTTAATCATGGAAGATATTTCAAAACAAATATATTTGAATAAAAGAAATGAATACAAGAAACTTGTTTAAAAATCTGACAAATTATGAAAAGATCAAATATGAATGATTTAACAATCAAGGCTTAGGTCATAAAAAATGGATATTGTCTATAAGAACAATTACAGACATTCTTGAAAGAAATGTTTTGAACGAAATCGCGCTCAAATATCAATGAAGTTCAAACGGGGTGTCTTACCATGGAAAATTAGTACAAATATGAGACATGGTAAGAACGTGGTCAATAAAGATACTAAACCGGTGTATATGAATACTTGACAATATATGGAAAAGATAATACACAAGTATTTATCTTTGGAAACACACGGTTTGTTTAACAATTAAGCTCATGAAAAATGAAAAACATTTAAAATCAGACATCTAAATTCATGAAATATGTTTAAGAATCAGAAGTGGTTTGAACGTTTAAGAACATGTTTTGATATCTGAAAGCCGTCCATCTTTCAAATATGTATGAGATTAAGGTTAAAATAATCCAAAAAGTTAGCTCAGCTTAAATCTCATAAAGTCAGCTCCAAAGTCATATTGGATATGATCATTTAAGCTCCCCCTCAAAATCTGCATTCAGTCAAAAAGTCGTCAAAGTACAAAGTCTTATTCACAAAAATTTATTGAAAAGTAAATGACATAAAAGCAATAAAACTTGTTAAGAACGAGTTCTGATCAGATGTAATCAGATGTAATCAGAAGTAAATTACTCCCCCTGAAATATTGCATTCACAATATTTTCGGTAGAGGTAATATGTATACTCCCCCTTGAAGGTTGATCATCTCTTTTGATGCATCGGAGTACACTTTCTTTTGATCGTTGAAGCACGAGTCCTAAACTGTTGTGTTTAGAAGTCAACATCCTTTGAAGTACGGGTTATGAACTATAGTATCCAGAAGCCTAGGTTCTTTTACTCCCCCTTGACTTGAGGTGCCTGCAACACAGATGAATCTTTTGGCTTTGGTACCCACTGGTATTTGGGTCCATGTTTGTTAATTGCAGTTATGTTAGGAGTAATAGAATAAGAACCATACCAGTAATGATCAGATGTTTTATGAACAAAATCATTTGTATGACAATAAGAACAATAAATCTTCTTATGAGCTATCCTGAGTAATTGATTTATCGACTAAACATGATCAGGTTTACCTTTTCGCACATTGTTCTTCTTGGCATTTGATGCATGTACAAATGATTTCTTACCATTCTTCTCATCATCCTTTTCATCAGAAGATGGTTTCACTTTCCAGACCAACTTTTCTTCTCCATACCTTCTTCTTCTGTATGTACATGAACCATCCACATTCCTATCATATAAAATGTTAGTAGTACGAATCTGATCTTTTGAAATAAGTAACATCTTTGTAGAAACAGTTGTATGATATGAACTTGATGTTGTCTTGAATGAACATTCAGATTCAGCTGAATTAACTCTAGGTGTTTGAGGACTTAAATCTGGAGTCTTCTGCTCAGTCACAACCACCTTAGAGACAACTTCTTCAAGCTCTTTTATCTTAGAGGATAAAATGTTCCTTTCTGCAGTGAGTAGGTCAGTTTTCTTCAGGAATTCAGACTTCATATTTTGCTCTTTCATGGCACTTGTTGATAGTTCAGATAGCTTCTATGTAAGCTTCTTTATTTCTGCCTAAAAAATCTTTCTTTCTTCTTCAAAATCCTTCTCGACATTCTTTCTCTGACCAGATATTTCTTTGAAGATTCCAACATTTTTCTGTTCAATCATCTTCTTTTCCTTTACAAATTCTTTTCTCTCCTTTTCCAATAAGCTTTCTAATTCTAAGATCTTTCCTTTGAGAGATTTTCCTTCAGAACCAAATTCAGCTTTTTCTTTCTTAAGTCTGTCTCTTTCAACAATGATTATCTTCTCAAAATCTAATATCTGTTTTGATAGCTTTGCACATTTCATCTCAAAAGCTTTCTTCTCTTCGAAAGTCTTTCTTGAAAATTCAGTAAATTTATGTGCAAACCCTTTCTTTTCTTTTTCAAACTCTTCTTTGTCTTTGGCAGTCTTTTGTTCCAAATCTGAAATCTTCTTTTTCAGCTCTTCATTAGCACTTTCCAAATCCTTAGTTGTCTCCTCATTTCTACTGGCAGAATCTTCTTGTTGGATTTTGACAATTTGAGCTTCCAGATCTGAGATCTTACTTTTCAACTCAGCATTCTCAGCTTCCAAACTTTGTACTTTCTCTTCAATGCTCTTTCCATCCTTTAATTGTTGAGAATCAGAGATCTGCTTCAGAAGATCCTCATTAATGTTCTTTAATGCATTGACTTCTTCTCTTTGCAATCTCTTTTCATCATGATATTTCTTTGATCTCTTTGAGTAATAGTCAACAGATGAGGTGAGATTTTTATTCTCAGTTTTGAGTTTAAAAAATTGATCTTCTTCATCATTATCAAAATATCCCATCTTGAACTTTGCACTGTTTAGAAATGATCGTCAGAAATTCAGAAATACACTTGACCTATAAAACTCAGAAAAATTGCTAAGTGCAAAACTCGCAAAACAAATGAATCAAATTCGCGCAAACAGTGATGTGCGTGTTTGAAGTTCGTGCACGCTGAATGATGCGAGAACAAGCTTCGCGCTAAAAGTGTTGTGCGCGATCTGACTTCACGCACACAGAGTCGTGCGAGTTTTAGCTTCGCGTAGAGAGTAACTTGCGAGTTCTTCGAGATACCACTTCGCGCAATATGTTTGCGCGTTCAACACTTAGAAAAAATTTCGACTTTTTAGATAGCGCAAACAATCACTTCTCGCAGATCAACCACTTCGCGTAAGACAAAGAAACTGAATAGTAGAAACTCGCACACAAAGACTTGCACGTTTCTACTTCTCGCACTCCACTAATTGCGTGTTCTTCATGCTTTTCAAAATCCTTTGATGCGCATGTTCTTCAAGAAGTATTTTGCGAGTTCTTTGAATCTTGCGTGTTCTTCCACTGTTCGAACAGAAACTTAACTTTTTCACAGAATTCGATTCAAAAACTTCACCAATCGATTTGAATCTTTGCAGAAATCTTCTAGAACATAACTAGAACAGATTACAATAGAAAGATTACAACCAAAAACACTAGAAATTACAATTCGATCTAGACTCAGTACGATTACAAACTCGAACAGAAATCTTACAAAATCCAAAATTCACACTAAAAAAGTACGAATTAGGCTAAGCAAATCAAACGAAAAATGTTTTAGACATCAAATTGATTCTAAAATAATAAATTACAAGACCAAATCAATACTGAATCGCAACAATTGAATCTGTACAATTCTCTTGCGAGTTCTTGAAATGTCGACCAAAAAATCTTGAATTAGACCATGATTTCTAAACTTCTGTATGCTCTGATACCAATTGTGTGTCCCACAATCAGTGCAAATGATCAAGATGACAAACTAATACGAATTCAATCAATTTCTATTTCAATCAATTTTGATTACAACAGGCTCTTGAATGTTTCTCTCTCTAACACAATACGCGTACCTAGCCTAATGAGGCTACTAACGAGAAACACTTATACTAAGAACTCTTACAACACAGAAACACTCACAACACTAACTTTGACTTTGACTTTATTACAAAGACTTTGACTTTCAGCATGAGAGTTGACTTGAGCTTTTGCTTGACTTTGACTTTTATCTTCATTCTGAACTTCAGTCTTCATGATCTTGTATCCAACATATTTTGTGCACTAACAATAATCAACAATCTGACTTTACTTTCTCCCCCTTTATCACTCTTACTTGACTTTGCTTTCTCTTTGAAATTGATCATTGAAAATTTTCCCCCTTTTTGATGAATTTTGAGAATCAGAATCATCAAAACATTATCAATTTCAGTTATGTATTTGAAATTAACTCCCCCAAATAGCAATGTAAACACAGTCTTCATGAGAAACACAGATATTCATCTCCTTCTTTGGAAAAAATAGACAATCTCCCCCAACGAGAATATAATATCCGTCTGATCTGATGTGAAAGTTCTGTCGTCAATTCATAAATGTATTTATTCGAATCTTTTCAAATTCAGTCAAATTATGAGTGGTAACCCTGAATCAACAGATAAAACAATTAATCTGCTTGGCAATAGCACAGAGCCACTGTGTGTAACGGATACACATTGGAAATGAGCTTTTTTGATGTTCACTCCCCAGGGCTTCCATTCAATCATTGAAAAATCACAAATGAATTTTCTATGAATGTTAAGACAAAGAATATTCCTTGTGTGATCATGAAAGTGTAGCAATGACTGAAGCATTTAAAGCTTAAATAGGTTCAAAGTATGTAAATCGTTGAGACAACAATAAATATTACATAGACTCAATGTGCATGAGAAAGGGTAGAAGGTGGGGCAAGTTTCCTTCTTTTTGAATATCAATATCTTCCAAATGAAGATCTGATAGATGATGTGTTGCTTCCCCCAAAAAAATGAAACATTCTTTTGTTAAGAAAAGAATGAGTAGCTGGTGGGGTTATAAGCAAGAGTTGGTATGGGCTAGTGCCTTTTTCAATGAAGTTCACAAAAAATTGTGAAACAACATATAATGTGGCTACCCGGCTCAGAAAAAGTTTGGTCCAGAGTTTGATATTCTTTTACTCTGATCTCTCACCCTCTTTCTTTTAAACATTTGAGCTCACTTCTAACCAACCTCTCTTTTCCATTTTACCTCAGCACACACCCACTCTCTATTCTTTTGACCCCTCTCCCCTCAATCACTCAAGGATAACTTCTGGGGTAGAAAACACTGGTTAACGTGAATCCATGGAAGTCTTTTAAGCACTCACACTGAATCCCATGTATTTTGTCCTAAAAATGATGTGTTGCTCAATAGTTATCTTGACAGATAAGCACAAGATATCATTATCAGAAAATGTATGCTCATTAAAGATAAGAATGGAATTTGAGCAATTAGAACATTTAAGATTTCTCAAAACAATGAAATTGAATGAATGAAGCGAATTCAAGTGAAGTGTTTTGAGAATCTGACAATGATTCAATCAGATCAAATATCATGAAGAAAAATATAGTGGGATATCAAAGACCAAATATTTGTTTATATGAACAATATATAAACAATTTAACAATGAAAGCACATTTAATGAAGAAATGACGTCTGATTTCAAACAATTTAGAATTCAAACAGGAGTATTACCATCGAAAGATTTATCTTTTGAGACATGGTAATAACAAAGTCAATAAGTATGCACTAAACCAATGTGTGTAAGAATACTTGACAGTATATAGACAAGATAATACACAAGTATTAATCTTTGAGAAACACACGGTCAGATAATCATGAAAGTACTTGATATGAAAAACATTTAAAATCACACTTCGAAATTCATAAAATCTTTTTGAGAACACGAAGTGGTTTGAACATTTAAGAAAACATGTTTTTCACATCTGAAAGTCGTTCATCTTTCAATATGTGATAGAGTTTAAGATTCAGAATAATATACCTTCGGTATAGAAATCTTAACTCCCCCTAAAATGAATATTATCATTTAAGCATCATTTGACAAAACTTCAGATACCCCCCCTCGATATCTGTAAAAAGTCAAATTATTAGCAGAGAACATTATGAATATAACAATTAACACCAGTTCTCTATTCTCCCTCTGAAAAATATGACAGTGAAAATTTAGTAACTCCCCCTCAAACAAATAATAAAAACTTTCTAAAAAGATGTATCATATCAACATCCTTAAGAAGAAAATCCTTAAAGTTCAGGTTCTGAACAGAAATATCAAGAAGCCATTGTCACATATTCTCCGGTGAGAATGGTAACTCCCCCTAAATGTAACAATGAATTTATCTTTTAATCTCCTCCATCTTTATCATTGAAGACCGTGTCTTGAACTGCTTTGTTCAAAAGCCAAACATCTTAAACATTGAAGACCGGGTTCTGATCTGGTGTAATCAGAAACCAATGTTCGTTGAAGTACGAGTTCTGAACTATTGTATTCAGAAGTCTACTTTGATCTTTTAGATACGGGTTCTAAACTGTAGTGTTTAGAAGTCATATGTCTTTCTGCCCTTAGTCTTTAGGTTCCTGCAACACATATTTAGCTTTTGGTATCCACTGGTATTTGGGTCCTGGTTTGTTAGTTGTAGTTCTATTATAAGAGATGTGGTAAGAACCATACCAGTAATTCACATAATTTTTGCTAACAAAATCATTTGTACCATAGTAAGAACAGTTAATTTTCTTCTGTGCTAACTTGATCAATTGATTAACAGTATAAACAAGATCATGTTTGCCAAAAGTTTTACATTTAGGAGCACTATTCCTTTTAGCATTGGATGCATGCACAAATGATTTATGTTCTTTCTTCTCATCTGAGGATCCTTTCACTCTCCAAATCCGCTTTTCTTTGTCATTTGTCCTTTTATGTTTACTTGAACCATCAACAAGTTTATTATAGAAAAGGTTAGAAGGACGAATCTGATCTTTATGTGTTGGAAGTATGATCATCATCTGAATTAAAAAAAGAATTATTAGAAACATTAACAACATGTGAAATTGAAGCTGTTTTGAATGAGCATTCTGAATCAACTAGATCATCTCTCGGTGATTGAACAATTGATTCTGGCGTATTTTGCTCAGTCAACTTCACCTTGAACATAATCTCTTCAAGTTCTTTGATCTTTGAAGATAAATTGTTTCTTTCCTTTGATAGTAGATCAAACTTCTTATGCAATTCAGATTTTGCATTCTTCTCCTTCATAACAGTTGATGATTTCTTAGATAGTTTCTTGGTAAGCTTATTTATCCCAGTCTCAAAAAAATTTCTTTCTTCCTCAAAATCTTTCTCTACACTCTTTCTTTATTCAGAAATCTCCTTAAACACACCAACATTATTCTGTTCATATTTCTTCTTCTCTTTTTCAAATTTGTCTCTCTTCATGATGATAACTTTCTCAAAGTCTGACACTTGTTGAGAAAATTTAGCACATTTCAGTTCAATGGATTTCTTTTCCTCAAATGACTTTCTTGAGAAATCAGAAAACTTTTGTGCAAAAGATTTTCTTTCTCTTTCAAACTCTTCTATTTCTTTCTTTAACTTCTTTTCATCTTGAGTTTCATTTCAGCAATCCTCTTTTAAAGCACAACATTATCTGTTTCCAAATCATTTCTTTTCTTTTCAATCTTCTTTATCTCCTTTTAGATTCTTGAGTTGTTTATCTCTTTTGTGGCTTTTTCTTTCAACATGTGTTATTCCCTGTTTCTAGATTCTAATCACAAACAAATCAACAAACAAGATTTATTGAATATACCTGTTTGATTCAAATTCAAATTCTCAAACGATTATAATCTTTCTCTTTCTAGAACTCTCTTTCTCTCTCTCTACAAATCTCCCTGTCTCTTCTTCACTTCGTACCACTACTAAAAACAGAAATACAAAGTTATTTATACCTACAACTGAAATACAAGGAAATTAAGCAAAATACAAATACAATACACTTTGACTTTTATTACAAAAGACTTTGACTTTCACTGAGAGTTGACTTTTATCAGCTTTGACTTCTTATACTTTGACCTTCAGTCTTCTTGATCTTGTATCCAACAAATTTATGCTCTAACAATCTCCCCCTTTAGATTCAAAAACACTGTTGAAAGATCTAGCAATTCAATCTTCTCTTTTAAGCTCTGTCTTCAAAGAGTATAACAATCTCCCCAAATATGATAAACAAAACCTTCAACAATCTCTTCAAAATTATCACAATATTCTTTCAGACTTCGGAAAGAAATTATCATCAGATTCAGCTCGAATTGTTTTCAAAGAAAATTTCCTCAAAATCTGCACATCTTCAGAAATTCTTTGATTTTCTTCAAATCTTTACTTTGAATCTTCTGACTTGGGCATAACTTTAAAAATCATCTCCCAAAACTTTATCATTTATTGATACCATCTCCCCCTTTTTGATGATTTGAGCAGCTATATCATCAAAACTTTTCTTCCAAGAAATGTCTATGACCATTCTGATCTGTCAAACTGAGCCTTTGATTCTGTGATCCATAACCAAGTATTCATCTAGATATTTGCAAATCCAGACAAAAATAAGAACATGTAACTCCTGAATCAACAAATGAATCAGTTAAAATGCCTGTCAGTAACACGAAGTCACTGTGTGTAACGGATACACAATATAAAGAAGCTTTTTGATGTTCACTCCCCCAGGGCTTCCATCCAATCATCGAAATACCACAAACGCAGTTTCTATGAATGTTATGACAAAGAAACAAATTCTTTGTGTGTTCGTGCACGTGTAGAAAGAATTAAGCATGAATAATTGCTTTTATAAAGGCTCAACATAGTGTAAACCACTGAGACAACAGTAGATAAACACAGACTCTAAGTGGATGATTGAAGTGCGAAGGTGGGGCAGACTTCCTTCTTTTTCAATATCCAGATTTTTCAAATGAAAACCAAATTGATTATATGTTGCGTCCCTTTGAAAATATAAAACATTTTCTTTTTAAGAAGAAAATGAGTGGCTGGTGGGGTTAAATTCAAGAGTTGGAATGGGCTAGTTGCCTGTTTCAATAACGTTCACCAAAGAATTGTGAAACGCTAGTAATGTGGCTGCCCGACTCAGAAAGTAGTTGGTGCAGAGTTTGATATTCTTTTACTCTGATCGCACACCCTCTTTCTTTTAATCATTATGCTCACTTCTAACCAAACTCTCATTTCCATTTTACCTCAACACACAACCCACACTCATTTCTTTTAGACTCCTCGCACTCAATCTCTATGGATTAACTTCTTGGGTAGAAATCACTGGTTAACGTGATTCCATATAAGTTCAGTTAATTCCTAGCACAAAGAACCCATATTATCCTAGAAAGCATATGTTGCTCAGATGATTTAACTTTATCAGTTAAAGCTCATATACAAATGTCAGATATGAATATGCTCAGAGATATAATCATGAAAATATGAGCATTTTTAAACATTGAAGTATTTTCAAACAAATATATTGAAAGAATAGAAATGAATGCAAAAGACTTGTTTGAAAATCTAACATTGTATGAAAATGATCAGAAATGAAATGATATAGCAATTAAGGCATATAGTAAAAAATAACAGATATTGTCCATATAAAACAAAAATATAGACTTTCTTGAAATGAAAGCTTCGAAATGAAATGACGCTCAAGATACATTGAAATACAAGCGGAGTGTCTTACCATCGAAAATATGTTACAATATGAGACATGGTAAGAACTATTTGATCAAAAAAATGAAACCGATGTGTGTGAATACTTGAGAGTATGTAGAAAAGACAATACACAAGTATTTATCTTTGGAAACACACGGTTTATTAATCATTGAAGCTCAAAATAAAAATGAAAACATTTAAAATCACACTTCCAATTTATGAAATCTGTTTAAGAATCGGAAAGTGGTTTGAACATTTAAGAATATGTTTTCTATGATTGAAAGTTGTCCTTCTTTCAATCATATATGAGATTAAGATAAGAAATTTAACCTTTCTATGCAATCTTAGATCTCATGAAATCAGCTGAAGTCATAAATATATGATCTTGATAGCTTCCTCTCATTCTGCACAAGTCTCAAAGTCTAGTCAAAGCAACTTTTATTCACAAAATTATTCAAATGTAAAAGACATAAAGCAGTAAAACGATTAAAGTACGAGTTCTGATCAGAAGTAATCAGAAATCATAGTCTTACTCCTTTTAATATGACTTATAAGCTCCCCGTAAAATCATGCATCACAAAAATTTGTCAGTTAAGCAAAATGCAGAAAATAGATATGCTCCCCCTCAAAAGAATGTAGATCATCTTAAAGTGCATCTTATTCTCCCCCTGATATCATGAGCATACTATTAAAGTGCAGTTATCGTTCAGAAATAATGATAAAGAAAATGATGAAAAATAACAATACCTAACTTTATTAGGTAACAACCGATTATGTCTTAAGATTTAACATACCAAGCTTAGAGACAAGAAAATTAAATCTCTTTTCATCTAAGGGTTTGGTGAATAAATCTGCAAGCTGATAATTTGTTTTTACAAAATAAAGTTCAATTGTTCCTTTTTCTACATTGTCTTTGATAAAATGATACATGACGTCAATGTGTTTGGTTTTCGTATGTTGGACAGTATTAGCAGATATCGCGATTGCACTCTTCGAGTCACAATATATTGGTATTTTATCAAACTTGAATCCGTAGTCTCGCAGCTGTGTTCGCATCCACAGGACTTGAGAGCAGCAACTGGCAGCAGCTACATACTCTGCTTCAGCAATTGATGTGGAAACGTATAATTGTGTCTTTGATGCCCAGCTAACGAGCTTGTCTCCAAGAAATTGAATGTGACCTGAAGTGCTCTTTCTGTCCAACATGCAACCTGCATGATCTGCATCTGAATAAGCAGTCAGTTGAAAACCAGTATCCTTAGGATACCACAGACCAAGATCTGTAGTCCCCTTAAGATACCTAAAAATCCTTTTGACAACAGCCAAATGGGATTCTTTAGGAGCAGCCTGATATCTAGAACATAAGCATGTTGAAAACATAATATCTGGCCTACTTGAAGTAAGATAGATTAACGATCCTATCATACCTCTATAAGTTCTAACATCAACACTTTTACCTGAAGGATCAGTGTTAATCTTAGTACCTGGTGCCATCGGGGTTCCAATTGGTTTACAATTTTCTATTTTAAACTTCCGAAGAATATCCAAAATGTACTTAGATTGGTTAATGAAAATCCCCGTTGAAAACTGTTTAACTTGTAATCCGAGAAAGAAATTCATCTCTCCCATCATACTCATTTGAAAATGTGACACCATGAGGTTAGAAAAGTTTTTGCAATATTTAGGATTAGTAGAGCCAAATATTATATCATCAACATATATTTGAATAAGGATGATATCGGCTTTTTCCTTTTTGATGAACAAAGTGGTATCAATTTTACCTTTGGAAAAACCTGACTTGACCAAGAATTTAGATAGAACATCATACCATGCTCGAGGGGCTTGTTTCAAACCATACAGGGCTTTGTCCAAGATGTATACATGATCTGGCTTATCTGGATTCATGAACCCTTCTGGTTGAGACACGTAGACTTCCTCCTTAAGAATGCCATTCAGAAAGGCTGTTTTCACGTCCATCTGATAGACTGTGAAATTCTTGTGAGCTGCGTAGGCTAGAAACATGCGGATTGCCTCTATACGCGCTACTGGAGCATATGTCTCATCGTAGTCTATGCCTTCCTCTTGTCGGTAACCTTTGGCAACAAGTCTTGCTTTATTCCTTATGAAAATACCATCTTCATCCTTTTTGTTTTTGAATACCCATTTAGTTCCTATCACGGTCTTTCCTTCTGGTTTTGGAACTAATCTCCAGACCTTCAGGGCTTCAAACTGATTTAACTCGTTTTGCATAGAAGACACCCAATCCGAATCAGCAAGAGCTTCTGATACTCGAGTAGGCTCTATTTTGCTGAGGAATGAGTCATGCAAACATTGATTCAAGGTTGCTGACCTAGTTTGCACCGGCTTGTTAAGATCTCCAATTACATGGTGTAAAGGGTGCTCTTTGGTCTAGGGATGCTCATAAGGGAATGGATTAGATATTGATTGAACATGATCATCATCTTCAAATCCACTATCAGGCTCTTCAGTTTGAATAGATGGAGGAGGGTTTGCAGTTGAAGGTTCAGGTGCAGAAGCATCAGTTGGAACAGCAGAATATGGCTGTTGAGTAGACAATGTATCACACCCAACTGATAAAGTTACTTCTGGCTCAGCAAGTACTTGTATATCTTCAACTGTAGGAGTAGATGTTGAAATTTGAGTTTCTGACTGAACGGGGGATACAAGTTCAGTTATAACTTCTGAAGTGACTGGATGATTGCAACTTGTGTCTTCAGACCTGTCAGTCACAACAGATTTAGGCAAATTAGATTCTAGAAACTCATCATAAAAGAATTCAAATAACAAATCTAAATCATATAAATGTGAAAGTGAAGTAAAAGCATTATCCGAATTGTTCTATGTAGAAACAGGTTCTGGACTGATCTGTCCAGAAGCTAATACTCCAGTGATCACAGGTTCTGAACTGAGTTGTTTAGAAACCATATCTTCATCGAATGTTACATTGACGCTCTCTACGACTGTCTTTGACTTCTTCAAATAAACACGGTATGCTGTAGATGTTGAAGAATAGCCAATGAAGATGCCTTCGTCCGCCTTAGCACTGAATTTGTTTAGATTCTCTCTGTCGTTAAGCACGAAACACTTACACCCAAATATATGAAAATACTTGATTGTCGGTGTTCTGTTGTTGATCAGCTCATATGGAGTCTTTTGGAAACGGCGGTGTATCATGGATCGATTCTGAGTATGACATGCAGTTAACACAACTTCTGCCCACAGAAATAGAGGTAAGTCCGATTGGCTAAGCATAGTACGAGCAGCCTCGACTAGCGTCCGATTTTGCCTTTCGACTACTCCATTCTGTTCAGGTGTACGTGCAACAGAGTATTGATGTGATATCCCAACCGATTCGAGATATTCTTCAACTGTTTTGTTTTTGAACTTTGTGCCGTTGTCAGTTCGAAGAAGCTTGACTTGTCTCTGCATATTCACCTGGGTCGTCTTTAAGAAAGTAATGAGAACTTCGGGCGTCTCATCTTTTGATCGTAGAAATTTGACCCACGTGTATCTTGAATAATCGTCCACAATAACCAACACGTATTTCTTTCCTCCTAAGCTTTGTGTTCTCATCCGACCGCAGAGATCCATATGTAACAACTCTAGTGGAGAACTGGTGCTTTGTTCAGGCTTCGGTTTATGTGCGGCTCTCTTCATCTTACCCTTTTCACATGCAGCACACAAGTGTTCTTTCTCATATCTCAACTCAGGAAGTCCTTTTACCAACTTATCTTTTACCAACTTGTTGATATAACGAAAATTCAGTTGTGATAGACGTTTGTGCCAAAGCCAACTTTGTTGCATCGAAGCTTTTGTCAATAAGCAAACGTGACTGTCATTTTGGACCTTTGAAAGATTGATGGAGTAGAGATTTGTCTTTCGCTTGCCAACTAAGAGTTCTGTGCCGTCTTCAGAACGAACCGAACATCTCTTAGCTTTGAAGTTGGCCTCTAACCCTTTGTCACAGAATTTACCGATGCTAAACAAGTTGTGCCCTAAGCCTTCGACATAAATCACCTTCCTAATCGTTATGTTGTCTTGAATGATATCACCATATCCTAAGATTGGTGAAACTTGGTCGTTCCCAAATTTGACATTGCCGCTGTATTTATCTGTATAATTAGACAATAAAGCTTTCTGCCCGGTCATATGCTTGGAACATCCGCTATCCAAGTACCACATATGTCGGGTCTGCAAGAGAAATCAGGAAACAATAACTTTAGGTACCCATTTAAAAACGGGTCCTAACAGATTAGCACATGATTTTGGTATCCATTTAAATATGGACCCTCCTTTTCTTTGAAGACTTTTAAAAACATTTGATCTTGAAGAATAAACATGATAAGATCCAAACCAATCAATAGAATTATGATGATAAGCAAAATCATTTCTCCGATAATGATAAGATTGAGTAGTAGTATGAGATAATTGAATCAATTGCTTTATTGAATAACGCTTGTAAGAAGTTACAAGGTTTTGTTTATGAGAAGAAAGTTGACCAACTACATCAGTATCACTACTATCAGATCTATTACACGAGTTATCAGAAACTGATTTAGCAATCTCATCATTCTTCCTTTTTGGTCTCCATTCAGATCTTGCTTTCAGACTTTTCTTCCTTAAATCTGAAACATAAGATTTAGAATTATTAGGAAAATCAGATTTCTGAGATTGAGTTTTCTTTTGTGTACCAGTGTATTTCTGTTTCTGTAATCGCTGTTTCTTATGTTTCTTACCTTGTGCATAGTAATCAGCAGTTACAGAAACTGATTCACCAACCTTAGCTGATGATTCACCAATATTAAAACCACTTGGTAACACTTTTTCAGTTATAAGACAAGTAGAATGATCTGGAAGAGGAGCATTGAAGTCAAACATATCAATTTCTTCTATGCACCCATCATCAGAATTAAGAAAGTCATTTGCAGACTCAAATAAGTCATCAAAATTATCAGACAAAGTTTGAGGTGCCTTTGAAACTGTAGAACACTTTGTAAATTTAGATTGAAAAACAGTGTTCTTTCAAGAATGAGTGGAGGAACATAAACCTTTGCAGTTGCAGGTTTTGCCTTCATCTCAGAAACAGAATAACTAGCAAAATAGTCATTTGAAAGAACTTTTGGTGTCTCAGAAAGATAACTATCATTTAACTTTCCATAGTTAAATGGTAGTTGCATTTTCTTTATATTCTTTCTATTTTCAGTTTCTTTGGCCTCAAATTCTTCTAGTAATTTGGTAACAAATTTGGGTTTTAAATGAGTATGTTTACCAGCACAAGCAAGAAAATCAAAACTATAAAGTGCTGGTTGTTTTCTGATGGCTTTCTTTAAGTAATGGGGGTTTTCAAAACCCAGTCCCCATTTTTCCTTAACATCAACCTCTTCGTTAGGTGCATTGAGAAAAATGGTTTGATCTGTTTGGCCTCTTGCATAGAGTTTGGCTTCCAGACCATATACCTTCTTATTCAAAAGCTTGTTCTCAACCTGCAATTTATGAATAGTTAGTGCAGATTCTTTCTTCTCAAACTCAGACTTAGAAATTTTAAATTCAAAATCAGAAATCTTCTTTTCAAAACAATCTTCTTGAATTTTAGAATCAGAAGCAGACTTGCGTAAAGAATCAATTAGATCTTTGTTCCCAATAATGGACTTATTAAGCTCAAAGATCTTATTGTTTCTTTTAACAACTCTGTATTTTTTCATTTTTCAGTTTTACTTGAAGGTCATTAAGCTCAACCATCATGGCTTTCATTTTGGTTATGAAATCTTTTTCAGTTAAGTTCATTACCTCATCAGTCGCTTCATCATCTGACTCATCATATTTCACCGCTTTGCCCATTAAGCATATATACGAGCAGCTTCTTCTTTCTCTTCCTCTTCACCATCTGAATAATCCAACCAAAATTCATCTTCAGCCATTAATGTTATGCCCGCTTCTTGTTGTTTGGCCAATAGAAGTTTGTTCTGATAATATTGGGAGTTGCGAACCTTTGGCTTTCGACGTTCTTTAGCAAAATGTCCAGTCTTGCCACAGTTGTAGCATTTGACTGGATCATTTGCTGGCGTTTCAGCAACAGTATAGTCATTCACAAACTTCTTTCTTTCTTCGGGTTTCTTCTCAACAAATCGGTTTCCTTCTACCCGTTCCCTATGCTCATGGTTCTTGGAGCTAGATGAAGAGTACCTCTGATAATTGGATCCCGACTTTTTGTATAATTTCTTTTGAAATGCACGGGTCAGTAATAACATAGCTTGTTTGAGGCTTTCTCCATCATCACCATCTGATTCAGATTCGGATTCGGAACTAGTAATGACTTTCTTCTTTTTCGTCTTCTCTTTCTTTTCTTTCTTCTTCTCCCCGGCTACCAATGCTATGGGATCAGGAACTTTCTCTGCCTTCTTTTTGTCAGCTCTTTTCTCTTCCACCTCCTCTTCATTCTGACGCAGAGTCTCGTAAACTTCATGTAATGGAATGTCATTGAGATCCTTCATCTGTTTCATCCTACGTGTATGCTTTTTCCATTCTGGTTGCAGGATGCTCAGGAATTTGACATTGTTCTCAAGTTGCTTCTTTTTCACCTTATTCTTTGACAACTCATTCAGAAGCAATACAAAACGTTCATATGTATCTTCTAAGCTTTCATTCTCTTTGGATTTAAACTCTTCATAACTGTTAATACAGTTAGCCACTTTTATTTGATTCTCGACCTTGGATCCCATCATCATCTTTTGCAGTTGATCCCACATCTTCTTAGCATTTGCCTTGTAGCTATCAATCTTGATGTAAATCTCATTAGGAATGCTTTGAAGAAGTAAGGATCGTGCTTGTTTATCTTCTTTAAATCGGCTTTTCTGCTCTTCAAAATACTGGGCAAAATCCAATGGAACTGTTCTCATCTTCTGTACTCTATCCTCATCTCCATCCTCACTGTCTGAGGATTCATCATCAGGGATTTGAACAGTAGGTGGAATCATTGGACCTTCTGTAATTGACAGTAGTATATTCTCCCCATTCGCATGTCTATCCACAAAATCCAAAAATCTGTCTTTCCACTGTTCATATTCTCCTTTGAACAGTACTGGAGGTTTGACATCAGTGCCAATAGAAAGAGCATCTTTAGAAGTCATCTTGAATGAACCTGTTTGAGAAATATATGCAATAAGAAACTAGAAATTAATCGTTAGTCCAAATGAAACAAGAAAAATACAGAAATCTTGAAAAATATGTAAAACACAGAAATTCTCTAAGGACTGAAACACAAAAATCACAAAAAAAAAATACAAGTGAGACTAGCGCAAACTTCGATATGCGCTAAGAGTAGGTGGCGCAAACCACAATTTGTGCGACACAAGGCTGACGCAAACCACACTTTGCGTGATGTGAAGAATGAGAAAACGATAAACTTCACGTTTCAAGTTACTGGCGCAAGATACACTTTGCGTGACACCAAGCTGACGCAAGACTAACTTTGCGTTACACCAAGCTGACGCAAATCACAACTTCTCGTTAACTAATGATAACGCAAACACCAACTTTGCGTTAAAAGATGTTGACGCAAAGTATACTTCTTTCTGAACTCAATCACTTCAACTTTGCGTTTATCGACTCTGACGCAAACTAAATTTTCGCTTCTTGTTGATTGCGCAAATGTCACTTTGCGTTTCTGGTTGATGACACAAAGATCAAGTTGCGTTTCCTGTTGATGACGCAAACCTTAGAATAATCACTTGGTAATTCTCTCGATGAACTCACGCAAACTGTGATGAACTCGCGCAAACTTTAGATCTCACGCAAACCTCTAAAATCGATCAAATCTTCTTCAAAAACTCATATAGACTTCGAATTCTGATTCGAAACTATAACAATTTGCTCGCCTAAACATCTAGAACACAATTCTAGCAACAAATTTCGATTAAAAACACAAAAACAATACAAATTGATTCGAATACAGTGTGAAGAACTCGTGAAACACAAACTCAACAAAATTCACAAATTCAAGAAAATTACAGTGCAATTAACAAATCTATCCAAACAGACTCGATCGATAACACTATATGAACAACCCTGATCGATTACAACTTCTAATTCGCACAAGAACTCGAAATTGATTCTGACTTTTTACGAACACAGAGTCGACTTTCTATATCTTCTTGATTTCGATTTGAATCTGCTCTGATACCAATTTTATTCCCTGTTTCTAGATTCTAATCACAAACAAATCAACAAACAAGATTTATTGAATATACCTGTTTGATTCAAACTCAAATTCTCAAACGATTACAATCTTTCTCTTTCTAGAACTCTCTTTCTCTCTCTCTACAAATCTCTCTGTCTCTTCTTCACTTCGTACCACTACTAAAAACAGAAATACAAAGCTATTTATACCTACAACTGAAATACAAGGAAATTAAGCAAAATATAAATACAATACACTTTGACTTTTATTACAAAAGACTTTGACTTTCACTGAGAGTTGACTTTTATCATCTTTGACTTCTTATACTTTGACCTTCAGTCTTCTTGATTTTGTATCCACCAGATTTATGCTCTAACAACATGTTTATCTCAACTTCAAGCCTAAACACTTTATCTCTTAACCGATTTCGTTCAGAAAAGATTTGCGAGTTTATCTTTTTCAGTCCATCACATGTCTCTCCAGCAATATTTTCTCTTCTTCTGATATCATCAATCTCTTTTTGCATTAATTCTTTCTTTGACCATGTATTGTTTGTACTATTGACTTCCAAAATTCTGGATTCCTCTTCAGATTTCTTCAGTTTTATTTGAAGATTTGAAATCTCCTTTTCTTTTGACTCAATGATTTCTGCAAAATTAATTTTAGAGTTAGAAATGCAATCTGAGCAAATAATTTTTTCTCTAAAAATGTAGAATTTTCTTTCAATTTATTGATCTGATCAAGAAGAGATGAATTTTGAATTTTGAGATTCTTATTTTTAGCTTCATGAACTTGAATCTCTGGCATATAAGCGATAGCACAATATCTTTTTGTCAAAAAAATATTTCCTTTCTCGTCAATATAAGGCATCTTGAAATCTGTAAAAATATAAGCTTGAAATGATCGTTAGTCAGAAAATCCGAAAAATCAACTCTTAAAATCACAGAAAAATCACTCAAAGTTAATCTAAGTATGAAATTCGCAAAACACTATCAAAACAATTCGCACACAAGGATATTCGTATGAAAAAGGATGAGAATTCTTCACTTCTTGCATGCAACTATATGCAAATTCTGAACATTTCGCATGTAACTATGTGCAAATTCTTTACTTTTCACATGTAGCTATGTGCAAATTTTGCACTTTTCGCACAAGGAAGGATGCGAATTTTGTACTTTTCGCACAAGTCTTCTACTGTGATGCGAATTCTTGACTTAGAAAAATTCTAATCTTTGAGATGCGAATTCTTTAACTTTTCGTATGAGCCTTTATGCGAATTTTGAACTTTGCGTATGAAGAAGGGTGCGAATTCTTAGAAATTCGTACACTGAAGTATGCGAATTCTAAAAATTCGTATGCTTTGATATGTGAATTCTGTCCTTAGCAATTTTTCAACATTCAACTTTATTCGAATTCTTTCTCATGCGAGTTCTTCATGGTTTATGCTAATTCCTTGGATCTTGTTAAGTTTTCTTCGAATTTTACACTGATTTCCACTGAATCCTTTGAAATAGCCTATGAAAATTTGTGAATTTAATCACTGTAGCATCGAGAACAACCCTTGGGCATCAATTTCACTAAAAATTAACATGATCAAAGATTTTGATCAATTTACAGTGCGTAAACAGTGAATATCCAAAACTTCATATTTTGACCAAATTGACAATGAATTCATGTGATTTTGTGGTTACGGTGTAAATAGAAAATGATCACTAATACTAAACGTTTACAGTGCAATCATTTCTACACTAAAAACAACCCAAAATCATGAAATTTATCAATGAAACAGTGTCTCGAATGAACAGTGAACTTTTCAAATATAGAAATTAATTTTTCTTCAAATCTGTGCAAGTTGATCTTCCCAATTTAATCTGATTTGCTTTGATGCCAATTGTTAGTCACAAATTCAAGCTTAATACAGATCAATCACACACAAATTCAATCACAAGTCATTTGTATTTGATAAACTTTGATTACAAATGCTTTCTCTCAATATGTTCTCTCACAATACGTAAGGTGTATGTTTCTATCTCAGTCCGTGTCTCTCAATCTAACAAAGACACAAGGTATTTATACCTAGTCAACACATGTTGACTTTACAACTCAAACACTTAGACTTACAAACATTTACACAAAAGACCCTCTTTTAATCTTGAATACAATTCTGACTCAACATCAACCCCATATATATATATATATATATATATATATATATATATATATATATATAGGGAGAGGTTCATTTGAGAAATGCTAAATGTATGAGAAATAGAGAAGTAATCATAGCCTTTCATTCGGTCAAGATCGGCTTTGACTGGTCAAATATTGTGTCTTTGAATGGTCAACAATTACGGCTTTGACCAGTCAAAAGTTGCGGCTATTCCAAAAATAGAATGACAGTTTCGTAACTTTTACAAATACACGGGACGAGTTCATATATGAACCTGTATGATTCACATATGAATTATATATTCATATGTGAACAAGTTTAATTCACATATCAACTCTTTTAACTGATTCATATATGAACCAATTAATTGATTCACTATGTGAATCAGCTGAACTAATTAACAGATTCATATATGAACCTTTGTGATTCACATATGATCTAATTAAGTTCATATATGAATCACAAAGGTTCATATATGAATCAGTTAAAAGAGTTCATATGTGAATTACACTGGTTCATATATGAACATATAATTCATATGTGAATCATACAGGTTCATATATGAACTCGTCCCGCGTATTTTACGAAACTATCCCTCTATATTCTACAGACCACACAAGGAATTTGTGTGTCCCACAATGACAAGTTCTTATCACAAATTAACAAGATTACAAATTCAGTTTTCAATCAATTTCCATTTCTAATCAGAATCGATTACAATCAGAATGCTCTCAATATTTCTCTCACTAAACATAAACGCTCAGGTAGTCATATGAGTCTACTAACAAAAACAATTCTATTTATACCCTAACACTTACAACACTTAAACTTTGACTTTGACCATATTACAAAGACTTTGACTTTTAGCATGAGAGTTGATTTGAGCTCTTTCACTTGACTTTTATCTTCAATCTCTATGATCTTGTATCCAACACATATTTGTGCACTAACAGAATTATCCAGTGCTTCACGATCAAAGCCGTAAATGTTGACCAGATAAAGGGTTAGGATCGTTTCTTTATTTATCAAATTTTTAACATTTCTCAAATGAACCTAATCCTAGTTTATTTACAAACCATGTAATTCCTACAAACTATACAAACCAATTTTAATCGTCCATCTACTCTAATAAATATCCGATTCTATTTTGTTTCCTAATCTAAAGCTATGATCATAATGAATGAACCTTATCATCCTCCATATATATCTCAATCATAATGAATGAATCATGATAGTTGTCCATAAATATATCGATTATTTCCTAATACAAACATTGACTATGGTTTGTATAGTTTGTAAGAATTACACGGTTTGTATTTGAAACCACCCATATATATATGATCAGGTTCATGTGAAAACCATAAGCAATTTGAGAACCAAAGAACTTGTATATCATTAATGTATATACACTATAAAAATATGTGTAATAACCGGAATCCTAACTTTTTCGAAAGAAAATTTCAGATTTAGTGGAAATTGGTTAGAAGATTAAAAACCAAGGACTAATGGGCAAAGAATGAGGAAAGACTAAAAACCCTAATAAACTTATCCTCCTTCATTCTATCAATTTGGATGTTATCTTCAGTGTGTGTAAGAGTATGGGTCTTGGAGGAGAAAAATCAATTGTTGAATTGAGAGAAGTTCTTCATCAACACTTGTCAAGGTAAGTTCTAATTCTAAGTTTATTGGTTTTTGAGAATAGTTTATGCTAAATCGATTCCACCCTCTGAGAAATAACAATGTTATGGATATTAGTTAATCAATGTTGGGGAAGGATGAGACTCTAAACTATGTTATTTTCTGAATCCAAAATCGTTTTTCAATGTATGGTTTCGTCGAGTCTGTGATTGAGGACTATGCGCAGTCCGATTTTTTGCTCAAACCGAGAAAGTCGGGAACCCGGTAAAACCCGGAGTCGGGAATCGGGAACCTGGGAGACAGGAACCCGATAAAACCTGGGAGTCCAGGTGGATAGTGGTCCCGGGAAGGGAACCCCATGATACGGGGTCCCAAGCCGAAAAAACCCAAGGAGGCCGGGAGTAGAGATTGATTCCAGGAAGGGAGCCCCGGGAGGCGGGGTCCTAGGAGGGAGGAACCCGGGGAGACCGAGAGGTAGAGATCCCAGGAAGGGAGCCCGGGAGACAGGTCCCGTGAGGGAGAGCCGAGGAGATCGGATAGAAGGGGCCCGGGAGGTGGGGGAAAAACCGGTGGGGACCGGGAGGCGGTGACTAGGTGTGACTCTGGGAGGTGGGGAAACCTGGTAGATTCCCGGGAGTCAGGGGGGCCGGGTGTATCCTTGGGAGTGGGGAAAAACCAGGTAGAAGGAGGATGGAACCCAGTGGAGGGAGGCCCCGCTTGGGGAGGCCTTAACTAGTTAAGTTAAGGGTCGTTGAGTAGTTTACCATTTTGAACTTCTTTAATCTTAGGTTCTATTTAGGGACTGAGGCTTAGGAAAAGGGAGTTAAGCAGGAGATCCAGGTGAGTCTCTTTAACAAAAAAATGTTATTGATTTTTATGTTATATTGCATGAGAAGTTTATTAAAATGCATGTTTTATCTTATTTCGACGAATGTATTATATGTATGCATACATTGTTAGTAGAAAGTTATGGCCTAAGTCGGGGGGTGTCCCGCCTGTGCTCATACCGGGGTGTGTGTTTCGTTTATGCCATTGCGGGGGTGTCCCAGATAAAGGCAATATAGGCCAGACACGTTGTCACATATGCGTGACTTCAGTGTGTGCCATCAGCGTGTATTGTTTGTGTGATGACCGGTAAAGCTGAAATTTGTTTATAAATGTCTATATATATTTTTATATGTTTTTGTGGCATGAATACCTATTGTTAGAGGGAATTCACTAGACCTTTCGGTCTAACCCTCGCTTTTCAAAAACTAAAAAACCTTTTCAGGAAGGCGTGAGGTAGAAGGCTCGGGTTAGGAAAAGCAGAAAGTTTGAGCTGGGAGTCGTGGATTAGAAGGAAGATACCCTAGCTTTCTAGTCTTAGTTTGTTTTTCTTATTGATCATTCTCAGTTGTGTAATAGGTTGTTTCCGCAAACCTTGGATGATTTGAGTTTTTTTTTGGCCGTTTTGGCGAATTTATTATATTATGTCGTTTACACTTAGTTTTCTGAGTTGGGTTGTTACAGTTGGTATTAGAGCCGGGAATCGTACTAGTGTGCTAGCGAGGACATTAGGATCCCAAGCGGGGTGGATTGTAAAATCCCACATTGGTTGGGGAGGGGAATGAAAGTTGCCTTATAAGGGACTGAATACCTCCTCTACTACACGTGTTTTAAAACCGTGAGTCCAGATGTGTGGACAAAGTGGACGATATCTAGTACGGTTATCCTGAGATGTTACAATGGGGAGTCTACTTGGGCCCCGGAGGCGAAAGGGTAGTCTGTTTGGGCCCTGATCGCAGTTGCTATCGTTTGGTGGAATTGGTCTATAAACACCGTGTAAATACCCATGTGTGATGTTAGATTTTTTTGATGGGCCTTTGACGGATTTGACTATTGCTTATTATGAAAACTATTTGAACTGTTTTTGGGAGGGAATTCAGTAGACCTCATGATCTAACTCTCGCTTTTCAAAAACTAAAACCATTTTCAGGCGAGAGTTTAGTCAGGTTTTCATTCGAAGAAGGGGAGAAAGAAGGATGCCATAAAAGAGGCATAGTTCTTGTGGAGGCTTGTAGTTTCTCAGTTGTGAAGATGTACTATCCGCTCCGTACTTTAGTTTGAAAATGATGAAAATTAGTATGTTATAGGACCGTTTGAGTTGTAATGTTATATTTTAGCTGGTATTAATTTTTGGGCCGTTACATATATGTATGTCGCCTTAGAGCACACCTCAAAAAACGTTGTTGCCTCGTCGTAATTCGTAAGGTCGTGATGCTTGACCTCGCCGCCACGCCACACCTCACATCATTTAGAACCTTATTTTGATCATTAATTTATATTGATATAATTTTTTTATTTAATTGAATATTAAAGAACGCAAAATATAATTAATATTACAATACAAAGAAAATATGCTTACATAACTATAGCACAATAATATAGTTTTTTATTATTGAATTAAATATACGTAAATATAATAAAATTATACGAAAAGGCTAAAAATTACTTTAAAATCTTTTAAAGCATAGATATAAACATTTATTTATTGAATCAAGAACATTTTATAAATTAATTAATTAATTTTGCTTTATAACAGTTATTTAATTAATAAATTATTTGATATTAAGCTATAGTAGATAATATGTAACTATACTTTTGTTATTATTTGATTAAAATATAGTTTTTTATAATAACTTATCACTTAAGAAATTAGTTAGAAATAATTGTAGAGAAATGTAATTTCTAGATAGTTTTCTAAAATCGACGTGACACTTTAAAAATTGTATTGTAATGTATGGTCTTATCATTCATAATTAATAATATTACTTTAAAAGTTGGGGGGTATGTCCTGGTGAGGAAGTTATAGATAATTTTCCATACTTTGTATCCGAAGTACTTCATTTAATTTCCTTTGCAGTATTGGGCTTTGACGGTATTTATCATGCACTTTTTGGACCTGAGACGCATGAAGAATATTTTTCGTTCTTCGGTTATGTATGGAAAGATAGAAATAAAATGACCACAATTTTAGGTATTCACTTAATCTTGTTAGGTATAAGTGATTTTCTTCTAGTATTCAAGGCTCTTTATTATAGGGGTGTATATGATACCTGGGCTCCGTGAGGAGGAGATATAAAAAAAATCACCAACTAGACCCTTAGCCCAAGTATCATATTTGGTTATTTACTAAAATTTCCCGTATGGGGGGAGGATGGATTGTTAGTGTATACGATTTGAAAGATATATCGATGTATTAGAAATTGTGTTGTAGTGGAT
This sequence comes from Arctium minus, assembly GCA_954870635.1. NCBI lineage: Eukaryota > Viridiplantae > Streptophyta > Magnoliopsida > Asterales > Asteraceae > Arctium > Arctium minus. The sequence continues at coordinate 8,617,507 of OX941093.1, read as the reverse complement.
GATCTTATTATTCATAAATTATAATACACAAATGTACTAACATTATTATTCTTAAACAATAATAGGATTATGGTTAGTTTTGTCAAATCAATTTCAGCACAACCCTAGCATCTAGACTTGGAGATTGTTATAGCATTTACAATAAATTTTCTATAATTTCTGTTGGTCCCGAAGGTGCTAAGCATGTTTGTAGAAAGAGGGGGGGGGGGGTTGAATAAAAACACACATTTTTATGGTTTAATAAATTGTTTATTGATAACTCAAATCACAATTTACAGTTTGTTGCGGAATAAGATTAAGTAAACCTAATCTAAACAAACTTAAGAAACACTAAGTAGTTTGCACTAGAACAAGAGAGAAAGTTTAAGGAGAATATAGAAAACAAGGGTTTCTATATGGTTTACTGTGAGATAGAGGATAGAAGGAAACACTTCAAAATGAAGTTTAACCTTTCTATTTATACCCCATGCATTTAATGCATGGCAGAGATACTTTACACGTGTCATCTATTGGTTGGGTGTATGCCTCTGACTTTTAGCGACATGCTCTTGGCCGAATAGTGAACAGTGTAGTCTTCAGAGTCGTTGTATGATCTGAGACAAAAGTTTGTCTCTTCTGACACATCTTACTTTTTGTGCAAAAGTAAAACAAAAGAACCTTGGAGCGTAAGCTTCATGATCATCGATCGCTGAGGGGGTGATTCTTCAGGGAATCTGAATGAAGGTCAGCTATCGCTGAAGCTTTTTTTCGAAGTTCTTCGCGTGTGTGGACTTGTCCTGGTTTCACTGATATCTGCATCAGATCATGTGTAGACTTGTCACTTGTTCATCAGCTTTATCTTCAATGTCAGCGATGAACGTCTTTGTCGCGAAACTTGTCTTCAGGGATTACATTTAGCAAAATACATTAGAAGCTATCAGCGATACTGAACAGACTCAGTATGTGATCGCTGATGGTGAAACACTAATACATACAAATATTAAATGTAAGTTTCACTACGTATTTCAAAGGGTCATTATCAAATCAATGAGACAGTTTGGATCAACAATCTTCCTCTATTTGATGATGACAAAGCAATAAGAGAAAATTACTTTATGTTTCAAAATATAAGGTTAATCAGGACTCATAACATACATGTTCCAATTACTATTTTGAGGGATCTTTTACAGTAATGATTGGATTTTCTAAAGGTGGTCTCATTTGATTTTCCAAAGGCGGTAGTCGATTTTCCAAAAGTGGTGGTCTAACTTGCCTGTTTTCAAAACCCGGGGGAGGTCCATCCATATTGAGAGGCTTCATGTTTTAGATTGTTCTTTGAATTCTTTTTATTTGACAGAAGGTTCTCTCAATATCTGGATCTAATTCGAAAAACTCCCCGCGTTGTATTCTTGGCCTACACCTCTTTCAAAAATATTTAAAATTCCGAACGGTGCTAGAAAAACCAAATGTTTTAAAATACTTTTAAAAACTTTTGACTTACCAATTCTCGGCAGCGGCACCAAAAACTTGACAGGCCCTTTTTTATGTACCTTAGGGTTATGAAATAATACCAAAAAGCAAGTATACAAATTGAAACTATGTCGCCTTTCAAGTAATAAAACGGTAAAATACCGGATATCGTCCCACATAGATTGGATTAAAAAGTGTAATAAAAGTATAATGAAAGATGTGATTTCAGATGATGTTTTTCAAGCAATATTTTGCTTGGTTGGAGAACATTGATTTAATTAAGCAAGGGTGTAAGACTTGTGGTGGTATGTTAACCCAAATTCCAGCAGACCAATGCTACAGGGATGTTGCAGTATGCTTATGACAATAACTAGTTTTATTATCTATTTCAAGACACGTTCCTCTCGGACTCTCACCATCCCATTATTCCAGTAGCTATTAACCATCTCATCTCTGAGCAAAGTTCCAGATATGGGAATGATAGGAGTGGAGTTCTCAAAATATACGGCAAAACAAATTATCTTTATTAAAAGTTACTCTTTCGAAATAATCCCCATACCTCCCAAGTTGGTGTAATCCAAATAGATTATCTCTAAGACTATTCCATTTTAACCCTTTGAAAAGGTGAAAACTTATCAAGAATGAATCATTTTAAAAAACACAAGTAACAACTCTCATTGTAAGTAACTCTTTCGATATTACCTCCCATGTCATTCAAATTTGCGTGCTATTCAATAGCCTATCTCTAGGTCCATGACACTTTAACACTATCAAAGTGATCAATTTGTCAAGGAGTTGTATTATCTTGATAAAACTTGAGCTGGAATAATAAAACTTTATTAATGTCACAAAAAATCCACTTTCTTTAGATTAACATAACCACTCTTTGCCTCACACCCAAGCTAAGATGTTTAGCTACTCATTACAATAAATGAAGAGAAACAACTACTAAGAACTACAAAAGTAAACATAATGTAAATTGCTCTTGAAAGGTAAATGACTTCAAAATATACAAATATATGTATATGACTTGAAATGTAAAGACAAGAATGTAACTGACAAGAAAGTAAAATGGAAAGTAAAGACAAGGAATTTAACTACTAAAAATTAAAGACAAGGAAGTAAAGGAAAGGTTGGAGATGCAAGATGTAAATAAAGAAAGCAAAATAAGAATAAAAATCCCTAGTGCTGCAGAAATGCTACAAGCATTCATACACTAGGATGAAGATTTGAAGAAGTAAATGAAGAACAAGATGAACATTAAAGATTGCATAAATTAAAAGGGGAATTGGAGCTGATTAAAATAAGCTAATGATGAGTAGGAGAGTATCTAGTAGAGAGTGGTGATGATGGATATAATAAATGCCCCCAAAGCCCTCTATTTATAGGGATAGAGAGGGGCCAAAAATGTAAATCTTGCCTAACATCATTAGGATTAAGCTACTTAGTTTAGCACACTAATTAAAGAAGTACAAAAGCTAATAATATTACAACTAAGAGCTTCACATCAGCTGACACCAAGCTTTGTCCAATGGTCCAACAAAAAGCTATATCCACTCCTATTTAATCAGTTTCCAATTCCCTTCGTTATCCTGCAGGTCCAGTGCGACGGTAATGCCGCAACATGACCTATTCTAAAAAGATTTTCCAAAATACATTAGAATTACCCCAAACAACCCATATAAATACTCAAATCAATATTCTAAGCTCCAAATTAAGAAAGTGGAAAATAATAACATAATTGACTCAAGGTTGGGATTATAAAGTGTAAAATCTAATAAAAAAGGATATAAACTATGTTCTTAAGTACTCAAAAGTGAGTACTTATCACCACACCAAACTAAAAACTTTGCTTGTCCCCAAGCAATACAAAGAAGAAAAGAAAAGACTCGATTCTAAAAAAATATGCAAAAGGATGGCAGTAAGTGCACATCATGAGTTTTAAAGTGTCAAGAATACATAACATAGCCTTTTATAATACAAAAGTACTCACACTTTATATTATTTACTATTATGAACCATATGCTAGCCTACCATTCTCTTTGTTATGGTCACACAATCCACATCACAATTTGACAAGGTCATAGGAGGAATGGGTTTCTCTCTTTTGGCACTTATTATTCCTCACCTTGCCTTTTCTCACCCCATGCATCAACATGATTTTTTTTCAAAATCTGGCACTTTTTGTGCTCTCTTTGTTGTATGCATAAACCTTCCCCTATGGGGCATGTTTGGTGTTTTGATTGTTTGACCATGGCAATTTTCAGAATGTGTAGAGGTTTGCCCTTGCCATTTTTAGACAACCCCACCCCAAACTAAAGATCTTACAATGTCCTCATTGTATTGGAGGAAAAGATGTATTTGACTTTGGGTGGATAAAAATGTGAGAAAGAGCATATTGTTGTGATATGCGTGGAGTGTGGACCAAATTGTGTCCCAAGTAATTACAAGGCTAGTTCTAGCATAAACAAATACTAGAAATGTGGTGTGAACTTTAAGTATTATTTAGGCTCTGAGAGTAAATATAACCAACAAAACATGATCCCAAATGCATTAAAATAAACCTAAAAAGTAAAAAGACAAATCCCAGACTCAATTGTAAGTAAAATGTATAAAAATGGAGCTAAAGGGTATGATTTGAACCTGTCCTACCCCTATGGGAGTAGGCTAATTCCTTTCAACAGCAGTCGTGGAAGGCTGTCCAACATCCCTGGATGTTGCACCATGGGTCTGCATCCTCCTTTCCTCTCTAAACTTCAACCTTTGGCCCAACTTCTTGATCTCCTTATCAGTGTCCTCTACCTTCCCTACCTTCTGTCTCTTAGGTCCATTCCTCCTCCTTTGCTTTTCCTCCTTGATGAAAGTCACCATTTCTGTCCTTAGTTCATCAATCTTGTCTAAGAATTCATTCCTTTGCTCAAATAAAGTATCCATCAGTGTGCTATTATGTGCCAACAAATCCTTGGTGATAGTTGGATTCACAGCAGGTGGTTGGGTCGATGATGCACAGGGGTTCGACAAGGGAGGATGAACGGTGGTGGTCTCCTCAGTTGATGGTGCATCACTTGGAGCTCTAGAAGTCTCCTTTTCTGCGGTATGGGAATGAGGGGTTGTTGTTGATGAAGAGGAAATCGCCAATGGGGGAGTGGATTCATCTTCAAACACCATGGTCTCTGGTTCAAGGTTTGTGTCGGTCGGACGCACCACGATCCCGTTTCTTTGACTTCTTCGATAATTCCTTTGATTTCTAGCAGCCTCTGGGTCTCGAACCATGGCCCTCTTCACTCCAGCCATTGAAATCGGTGGTATTTTCGTTGGTGATTGGGTGGTCTACAAATGGGAGGGAAGAGTGGGTTTTCTTTCTAGAAGTAAGATTTTTGGAAGAGAAGAAACTGAAAAGTCAGTTGTAATGGAGATGGTTTTTTAATCTTCGATGGGTTTATTTGAAAGGATCCAACTGTTAATGGGTATTATCCATTGGATTTAATTAAAGTTAGTACAAAAAGCATCTTTGGAAGCATCTTAAGTACAAAAACAATCATCACCTAGGATAGGATTGTACTTATTTTTCAGGTGAGGTAATCTGATGTCAAGAAGTACTATCCTTAAATCCCATTTCAAAAATTGCTAACCCACACTCCCTTTTAAATCATCTGAATTTCTTGAAAAAGCTAGGGTTTCTGATGCTGCAACATGGATTCAACATCAACAGGTTTGCCTTGGTTCTTGATTTCCACTACATGCTAACACACATATTAAACATAACTAATAGAGAAACATAAAGAAAACTTGGAAAGAATATTTACACAGATTTTGGTACTTTGAGATAGTTCCCATCTTTCTTTTGAAGCTTCTAGCATAGAGTGATCATCTCCACAGAGCAATGTTGTGGGGATGTTGCAACATCATGGAACAACTTCACTCTCTAGCCATTGACCTTGAACACACTATTGTTCTCTGGATTTACTAAGTCAACAGCCCCATATGGATATACTTTGTGGATAAGAAATAGTCCTAACCATTTAGACTTAAGTTTACCAGGAAACAACTTAAGCCTAGAATTGAACAAAAGACATTTTTGGCAAGCTCTCAACTCTCTGTGTCTAATCCTATCATCATGCCACTTTTTTGTTTTTTTCTTTGTACAACTTGGAATTCTCATAGGACATGTTCCTATGCTCTTCTAGTTCCTAGAGTTGTAATTTTATTTTGTTACCGGCATCATCTAAATTCATGTTCAATTCCTTTATATCCCAATATGCTTTATGTTCAAGTTCCAAAGGGAGGTGACAAGCCTTTCCAAAGACTAGCTTGTATGGGGACCTACCCAAAGGTGTTTTAAAAGCAGTCTGGTATGCCCATAAAGTATCATCTAGTTTGAAAGCGCAGTCTTTTCTGTTTGGTTTTACAATTTTTTCCAGAATCCCTTTGATTTCCCTGTTTGAGAGTTCAACCAATCCATTGGTTTGTGGGTGGTATGCAGTGGAAACCCTGTGTTTCACATTATATCTTTCAAGAACTTTACTTAAACAAATTGTTTAAAAAGTGGGTACCCTCATCACTAATTAGTGCACGGGGGTACCAAACCTTGTAAAATTTTGCTTTTGTAAAAACTTAATTACAGTTTTAGCATCATTTGAAACACATGCCATTACCTCCACCCATTTGGATACATAATCAACAACAACTAAGATGTATTGTTAATTGTTTGATGGGGGAAATGGTCCCATAAAATCTATACCCCAAACATAAAACAACTCAACTTCTAGGATCCCATTCAAAGGCATTTCATTTTTCTGAGAAATGGAACCACTTTTCTGACATTCATTACACCTTCGAGAAAAATTATGGGCATATTTAAAGAGAGTTGGCCAATAAAATCCTGATTGAAGCACTTTAGCTGCTGTTCTCTGGCCTCCAAAATGTCCTCCATAAGCTGCTTGATGGCAATGCTGCAGGAATGCTGCAGCTTCAGTCTCTGGGATGCATCTTCTCAACAATTGATCTGTACCAAGTTTAAATAGAAAAGGATCATCCCACAAATAAAATTTGCTATCATGTAGAAATTTCTTAATCATGTGATGAGTATAATCAGAAGGTATGATGCCACAAGCCAAATAATTTTCTATATCAACAAACCATGGGAGCTGTGTTTGTGCCATAAGAATCTTTTCATCAGGGAAGGTCTCAATAATGTCTCCTCCTTACCTACTCTCAACAAGTTTCTCTATCCTGGCAAATGATCAACTACTTGGTTTTCCACTCCCCTCCTATCAACTATCTCTAGGTCAAACTCTTGCAATAACAAAACCCATCTTATCAACCTAGGTTTTGCATCTTTCTTTGATATCAAATATTTAATGACAGCATGGTCGGTATGTACAATGACTTTTTCTCCCATCAAATATGATCTAAATCTCTCAACGGCAAACACCACAGCTAACAATTCTTTCTCAGTTGTTGTGTAATTAATTTGAGTTTCATTTAGGGTTTTGCTTGCATAGTAGATGGAATGAAAAAAATTCTCTTTTCTTTGACTTAATACATCACCAATAGCCCAATCACTTGCATCACACATGATCTTAAAACGTTTATCCCATTCAGGTGCAACAACCACTGGTGCAGTTACCAGAGCTTTCTTTAAGGTGAGGAATGCATTTCTACATTCTTCATTGAAATCAAATTTTTGGTCATGCTGTAATAATAGACATAAAGGTTTTGAAATTTTTGAAAAGTCTTTTATAAACCTTCTATAAAATCCAGCATGGCCAAGAAAGCTCCTGATACTTTTAACAGTGGTTGGTTCAGGTAGTTTTTCAATGACTTCAAGTTTAGCTTTATCTACCTCAACTCATCTTTTAGAAATTAAATGACCAAGGACAATCCCTTCTGTTACCATGAAATGATATTTTCCCAATTAAATACCAAGTCAGTCTCTTCACACCTTTTAAGACTTTGTTTTAAGTTTTCCAAACACTGATCAAATGATGAACCATATACAGAAAAAATCATCCATAAATATTTCAATGGATTTTTCAAGCATGTAAGAAAATATGGACATCATGCATCTTTGAAAAGTGGTCGGTGCGTTGCAAAGTCCAAAAGGCATCTGTCTTAAGGCAAAAGTGCCATACGGACAAGTGAAAGTAGTACTTCTCCTGGTCTTCTGGTGTTATGGCTATTTGGTTGTATCCTAAGTATCCATCCAAGAAGCAGTAGTATTCTTTTCCATCCAACCTGTCCAACATTTGATCAACAATAGGTAAAGGAAAATGGTCCTTTTGAGTAGCCTTGTTTAACCTACGGTAGTCCATGCGAATTCTCCATCCGGAGACTATTCTTGTGGGGATGAGTTCATTCTTGTCATTGGAAATGGCAGTGACCCCTTCCTTCTTGGGTACACATTGAACTGAACTAACCCAAGAACTACTGGTTATTGGGAAAATGATTCCTGCATCTAACCATTTCAATATTTCCTTTTTCACTACCTCTTTCATGACAGGGTTTAATCTTCTTTGAGGCTATATGGATGTGAAGTTTGTCTTCTAAGATGATCTTCTACTGACAGATAGAGGGACTAATCCCTTTAATATTAGCAATAGTCCACCTATGGCTTTGGTGTGTAACTTCAACATATCTACTAACTTCTTTTCTTGATACAATTCTAGGGTGGCAGAAATGATGACAGGTAATTTGTCTTCCTCCTCTAAAAAGGCATACTTTAGATGATATGGGAGTTGTTTTAACTCCAGGTCAGGTGGTGAGATTATGGAAGGAGTAAATGACTTTTGTTCATTATTTTCCAGCAGCTCAAATGCTACAGCATCCAAAGGGACAATCTCTTCTTTTCTCAAGATAGAGTCATTATCATCATCATCCTCTCCTAAGGTCAGTTCTTCCTCATCCTCCTACTCTATCCTAAAGACTTGTTTGACTCCCTCCTCATGACACAATGCTTCAATGACACCTAGGCTTGAGCAGTCCTCTAAATCACTAGGGTATTTCAAAGAATTGAAGACATTGAATGTGACTTTCTGGTCTTGCAGTCTCATGGTTAATTCACCCTTCTGGACATCTATCAAAGTTCTACTCGTGGCTAAGAAAGGTCTTCCTAAAAGTATAGGAATATCCTTGTCAGCCTCAAAGTCTAAAATGATAAAATCAGCTGGAAAAATAAATTTGTCAACCTGGACTAAAACATCTTCAATCTTTCCCTTTGGATAAGCAATGGTCTTATCTGCTAGAATGAGTGTCACTGCGGTAGGTCTGGCCTCTCCTATACCTAGGCTTTTGAAAATGGACAATGGCATAAGGTTGACACTGGCACCTAAATCACACAATGCTTTCCCAACTTCCTTCCCACCTATGGAACAAGGAATAGTGAAACTCCCTGGGTCTTTTTGCTTAGGGGGAATCTTGTTGGTCAATAGAGCACTGCAACCTTCTGTGAGGGCCACAGTCTCATATTCATTCAATTTCTTTTTCTTGCTCAATATGTATTTTAGAAACTTGGCATAATTGGGCTTCTGCTCAATTGCCTCAATAAGAGGTATGTTGATATGCAATGCTTTGAAAACATCCAAAAACTTTTTAAATTGCAAATCCTCCTTTTCATTCCTCAACCTTTGGGGGTAAGGAACGTAAGGGGGGACTGGTTTGATGATAGCTTGGTTTGATTGTTTTGAGCAAGATGGGTCCAGTATACCATTGGTCTTGGTCTCATTGGGTGGAATTATATGGTCAGTCAGTGTTGGACTTGAACTTGTGATCTTAGGATCTTCATTTTCTGATTGACTTGGTGGTCTTGGAATAACAGGAATCTCTAGAACAGGAATGGATTTGGACATCTTTTCAAAATTTGTTTTGGTTATTGGTCCAAATTCCTTTTCCATAGACTCAGGTAATTCTTTACCACTCCTAAGTGTGACAACTTTCACATGTTCTTTCCTGGAGCCTTGGTTATTTCTATGTTACTAGGCAAGGTGCCTGAGGCTATGTTGGTTTGATTAAGTGCAATTTTACTGACTTGTGTTTCCAAGCTCCGGAGAGCTGCTTGTGTCTGACTCATGAATCCTCTCATCACTGCTTCTAGAGAGAGATTTGAGTCTTCTTGTGGAGGTTCATGATGTTGATTTTGAAAAGGTGGTTGAGTGTGTTGCATAGAGAGGACTGCTACAGCATGTGTGGGGACAGTCGGCTGTGTTCCCTGGCTAGAAGTTATATTTTTAACCATGTTGGTCATAGAAGCAAGTTGAGTTGTCAATGCAGTGTATGCATCTACATCATGTATTCCAGTAGTCTTCCTTTGAGTTTAGGCTCTTGGATCAACTCAATGTCCATTGTTTGTTGAAATCTTTTCAAGAATCTCATACCCGGCATTTCAGGTATTAGATGTAAAAGCCCCTCCTGAAGTCGCATCGAGCATTTGTCTAACATTGGGAACGAGCCCATTGTAAAACGTCTCGAGTTGAATACAGTAGGGAATGTCGTAATGAGGGCATTTTCTCAACAATTCTTTAAATCTTTCCCACGCATCCGAAATTGCTTCATCATCCATTTGTTTAAACATGCAATTTTCATTCCTGGATTTAGCATTCCGGGTAGGTGGAAAATATTGTCGCAATTTTTTTTTGGCTATGTCACTTCATGATGGCACAGAACCTGGTGCAAATGAATTGAACCAAACTTTTGCCCGATCCCTTAGAGAAAATGGGAACAAAGTGAGCCTTAAGGCATCAGCAGATACCCCAGGAATTAGAAAAACATCGGTGATCTCCATAAAAGATTTTAAATGTGAATGTGGATCTTCCGATGATAATCCGATAAATTGACCATTGGCTTGCAACAAGTGAAACATGATGGGTTTTGGTTCAAAATGTAAAGTTTATAATTGTGGCCTAACAATGCCTGAATTTAATATATCAAAATTAGGGATTGCATAGTCCATAATTCTTCCATCTTTTAAGTTTGCAAGATCAATTATGTTTTCTGGTTCAACATTACTAACAGATCCGACATCATCTTCATCCTCATTATTATTTGGATGATTTTGTTGAAATGAATGAAGTGGAGGATTTCCAAAAAGTGGTGGATTATTTGAAAAAAATTGGCGGTGGCCTGATTGGATTTTCTAAAGTTGGTCTCATTTGATTTTCCAAAGGCGGTGGTCGATTTTGCAAAAGTGGTGGTCTAACTTGCCTGTTTTCAAAACCCGAGGGAGGTCCATCCATATTGAGAGGGTTCATGTTTTGGAATGTTCTTTGAATTCTTCTTCTTTGATAGAAGGTTCTCTCAATATCTGGATCTAATTCGAAAAACTCCCCGCGTTTTATTCTTGGCATACACCACTTTCAAAAAAATTTAAAATTCCGAACGGTGCTAGAAAAACCAAATCTTTTAAAATACTATTAAAAACTTTTGACTTACCAATCCCCGACAGCAGCGCCAAAAACTTGACAGACCCTTTTTTATGTACCTTAGGGTTATGAAATAATACCAAAAAGCAAGTATACAAATTGGTACTATATCGCCTTTCAAGTAATAAAACGGTAAAATACCGGATATCGTCCGACAGAGATTGGATTAAAAAGTGTAATAAAAGTATAATGAATGATGTGATTTCAGATGATGATTTTGAAGCAATATTTTGGTTAGTTGGAGAACACTTAATTTAATTAAGCAAGATTAAAAGAGAAGCAAGGATGTAAGACTTGTGGTGGTATGTTAACCCAAATTCCAGCAGACCAATGCTACACGGATGTTGCAGCATGCTTGTGACAATAACTAGTTTTATTATCTATTTAAAGATACGTTCCTCTCGGACTCTCACCATCCCATTATTCCAGTAGCTATGAACCATCTCATCTCTGAGCAAAGTTCCAGATATGGGAATGATAGGAGTAGAGTTCTCAAAATATACGGCAAAATAGATTCTCTTTATTAAAAGTTACTCTTTCGAAACAACCCCCATACCTCCCAAGTTGGTGTAATCCAAATAGCTTATCTGTAAGTCTATTCCATTTTAACCCTTTGAAAAAGTGAAAACTTATCAAGAATGAATCATTTTAAACAACACAAGTAACAACTCTCGTTGTACGTAACTTTTTCGATATTACCTCCCATGTCATTCAAATTGACGTACTATTCAATGGCCTATCTCTAGGTCCATGACACTTTAACACTATCAAAGTGATCAATTTGTCAAGGAGTTGTATTATCTTGATAAAACTTGAGTTGGAATAATAAAACTTTATTAATGTCACAAAAAGTCCACTTTCTTTAGATTAACATAAACACCCTTTCCCTCACACCCACTCAGTACGGCACGGTCGCCCTTGGCTTCAGGTCCCACTGATATTCCATCAAGTTAAGGAATTGAATCAGCTTTTCATCGGTGGGTAGAGCTTCAAATCCTTCCTTGGTTTTGGAAGAAAGTAGTAGAGTGGTGTGGATTCCATTTGGAGTAATACTCCCTGCGCCGTACTGAGTCTGGAATGCGATGACTATCAGAGGCTTTGCACTGCTTAGTGGTCACTTAATCTTTCTCAACAGTAAACTAAAATTGTTGAAGTAGTGTTTTGGATGGTGGAGGAGCGACAGTGAGGGCATAGGCCAGTGGAGAGGCCTTCAGAAATGTTGTTGCCTTATGAAGATGAGTAGAGGGCTTCTTCTTGGGGAATTCCGGTAGGGCAAGGTGGTTGTTGCCGGAGAACTGAACTACAGAAAGTTCGAACTTGACATTCTTTGATTTTATCAAAGTTGTTTGGGTTGCCATTTCTCAAAGAAAAGAGAATAAAAGAACAAAGGGTTTTTAGAGAGAGAAAAAAATATGGAAAGGTTTACCAGTTTCCTTTTTAAGAAAGAAACTTGTAAAGGAGGATTTCCAATATTTTAGGATTGAAAAAGAAGTACTAAGAATATGGTCACTTTCCTTTTTAAGAAGGAAAGATGAACAATCTTAAAAACAGATATAAGCCTTAAAAACCAAAAGGTTTTTGAATGAAAATCATGAAAGAAACGATTTTAGAAAGAAAAATAGTTTTTGATCTAGAAAAAAGAAGTTTCTAAGATCAAACAAAAGTTTTTAGATAGAAATTAGAGAAGAAAAGAAACATGTTTGGATGAAAGTTTGAAGAAACTTGATTAGGTTCTTGAGTTCTTAGAATTTCTTTGAATGCCGGGAGTAATTTCTTGCTTACAGAGTAATGTGCGCGTAAAAGGTAAAAATACAAATGAGAGAGGTTTATATATGAGAGAGTAAGAAGAGAGGAGAGAGAAAGGAATGATGAGCGGGAAAATTCACTCATCATGACACGGACACGTCCCACGAAGTTGATTGGACAGGAAGTGGAACGGACTAACGTGTCAGAAAAAAGCGTGCCATGGATTATCGTTACATATGACGTCACACAAAAAGGTGTCTTTTCATTTTTAAAAGTATTGCTGATAGAAAATCAGAGATAAATTTTATTTTTGAAGAATCACTGATGAGAAATATCAGTGATTGTTTTATTTTTCAAAAAGCTTTTAATCACTTGAAGAAAGTCAGTGATTAAGTTTTGAGATTTTGAAAAACATCTCGCCGAATAAGATTCAGTGAGGAAAAGTTAGGAGACATACCTGAATATCAGAGATATTTTAGTCAGAGAGTAAGGAATGAATAGGATAGAGTTTTATTACTGACACAATGCTTGAACGCTGAAGAATTAATCTTCAAGGTTCAACATTCCAAGTTCGCTGATGAGAAAGTTGAATCTTGTCTCATCAAGAGGTTTGGTAAAGAGATCAGCTAGCTGATAGTCAGTAGGAATAAAATGAAGTTTTATGTCTCCATTCATTACATGATATCTGATAAAACGGTATCTAATATCGATGTGCTTGGTCTTTCAGTGTAGCTCTGGATTGTTTGCTTTAGCGATGGCACTAGTGCTGTCGCAATAAATTGGGATCATTGATAGCTGAAGGTCATAGTCTAATAGCTGATTTATCATCCATAAGACCTAAGCACAACAATTTCCAACGGCTACATACTCAGCTTCAGCTGTGGAAGTGGACACTGAGTTTTGCTTTTTACTTGTCCAACTTACCAGCTTTCCACCTAGGAGCTGACAACCTCCTGTGGTGCTTTTTCTATCCAGTTTGTAACCTGCAAAATCACTATCTGAATATGCAGTTAGATCAAACCCTGAGTCTTTAGGATACTAAAGACCTAGGTTAGGAGTTCCTTTCAGGTATCTGAAAATTCGCTTTATAGAGATCAGATGAGATTCCTTGGGTTCTGATTGATATCGTGCACAAAGACAAGTAGAATACATGATATCAGGTTGGCTCGCTGTAAGATATAGAAGTGAGCCTATCATTCCTCTATAGGCAGTGACATTAACCGATTTTCTAGAGGGATCTTTGTTTAATGTCAGTGGAGGTGCCATAGGAGTTTTCATTGCTGATGTTTGAGTGAGATCAAACTTCTTCAGCATATCTTTAACATACTTACCCTGATGAATAAACGTGCCTCTATCAGATTGTTTGATCTAAAATCCATGGAAGTAAGTTATATTCTTTATTCATTCGTTCAGCGAATCAAGTACATAAAGATGGGTTAGTAGCACCAAATATAATGTCATCAACATATATTTGAACAAGAATAATATGACCTTTTATCTTTCTAAAAAATAGAGTGTTATCAATTTTGCCATGCTCAAATTTTTCAGCGATAAGGAAAGATAAGTGAGTATCATACCAAGCACGAGGGGCTTGTTTTAATCCATAGAAAGCCTTATCCAACTTATATACGAAATGTGGATGTTTAGGGTCAGAGAACCCTGAGGGTTGTTTAACATAGACTTCTTCAGTCAGCTTTCCATTAAGGAACGTTGATTTAACATCCATTTGATATACTTTGAAGTCTTTGTGAACTGCATAGGCTAAGAATAATCGAATTGCTTCGAGCCTAGCCACAGGGGCAAAGGTTTCATCATAGTCTATGTCTACCTCTTGTCTGTGTCCCTGAGCAACTAGCCTAGCTTTGTTGCGGGTTACAGTCCCATTTTCATCTAACTTGTTTCGATACACCCATATGGTGCCTATAACAGTTGTGTCAGATGGTTGCGGAACGAGATTCAAACCTTTGTTTCTTTAAAACTCAATCAGCTCTTATTGCATAGCGCTGACCTAGTTTGGATCTCTGAGGGCATCATTGGTCTTGTTTGGATCTAGAAGAGAAAGAAAGTTAACAAAGAGATAGATGTTACCTGAGCTTCGTCGAGTCTGAATACCTGCAACTGGATCACCAAGTATTTGATCGATTGGGTGATTCTTAGTCTATCTCTGAGCGAAGGCGTGAGCATCCATGTTAGATATTGGATCAACAATGAGAATATTCACCGAGGAAAAAGCTTCACCCTCAGCTTCATCAGCTGTCAACTGTTGAGGTTCAGGTTAAACATTATTCACTGAGAGATCTTCAGAGATGATAGGTGATTTAGAGGTTTGAAGAACATATGGTGGTAAAGTGTTTAGGGGAACAACTAAAACCCATGAAGTGGATTCAGTGTTAGGTGGTATAATGGTTGGATCATCATCAGCATTTGGAGGATTTGCATGATGGTGTGTATTGAAAAGAGGTTCAGATTCTTCATAGTGGGAGAACATACACGCATTAAGTTCATCATTATCAGCGATAGGCCTTGAATTCGCCGGTTTATCATGAGTAGGGATTTGAGCACTTATGATCTTAGTGATCTTAGTTGAGGATTTACACCGTCCTTCACTTGTAGCCTTTTCAGCTTTGAGAGCAGTGATAGCTTGTTCACGTTCAATGTTAATGATCTCATTAACAATGACTTGATCTTTTAAACTTTCTTCTAAAAGAGTTAGTTCCTTGATCCTTAAATGACATTTTTCAAGTTGTTCAGTTAAATCAATATTTTTGTTTTCAGTGAGTGTTTTACCATTTATTGCATTGTATAAATCAATCGTCAGCACATCAACTGCGCGACGTCTCTCAGCTTCAGAAAGAGATGGATCAATAGAGATTAATACCTAAGAGGAGATAAAGCTTGTGGATGATCCCGATAGTTCTTCCACTTCTTCTTTAATCTAATCCATGAGACAGAGATTAGTGAAATCCTCCTTGATTCTTCTGATTCAGCCCAGTCGTGTTCTTCAAGGATCAGACCCTTACCTTTTCGCTTGAAGCCTTTCAGCTTCTGATATTTTTCCTTCAGCTTGAGGTATTTTTCATCGCTGGATTTCCTGGACGAAGAAGGTTTGAAGACTTTCTTTGACCTGCATTCACTGGAAAAATGGCCAACTTTCTCGCAGTTATAGCAAGTAGCAGTTGCCTTATCAACAGGTGTTAATTTAGGCTTGTTAGATAAGGAGAGAGGCTTATTTCTTCGGAAATTGCTCTTTCTTGCAAATCTCTTAAAAGAGTTTGTCAAGAGTTCCAGAGATACATCAAACTCTGAAATTTCAGTGTCTGATAGATATTCAGAGTTAGAATCAAACTCAATGATAATGAGAGTAAATCGCTGAGATGGGATAATCTCTGAAGAGACTAAAGCAACATGAGTGCTTTTGGAGTCTTTAGAATCTTTAACCAGATTCTTCTTCAGTTGATTTGATTGCTCATAATTGAGCAAGATCCCATAAAGAGTACTGAGAGAAAGGTATAAGTCCTTGGTCAGCTTAAGACACATTGGATAACTGTCCCAGCTTTCAGGAAGACATTCCAAAAATTTAGTAAGGACCTCAGAATTAGAATAGGTCCTACCAACAGTCCTTGGATCAATGATTAAACAGTTAAATCGCTGGTGAACATCAGACAAAGATTCATTCTTACCACAAATGAAATGTAACAAACCATTAATTTAAAATGAAACATAGAATAAAAATTATCCCCAGAAACGGGTCCAGTACAAATGAACAATTAAAGAAATAAAACAAGGTTCGATATAGCAGCGGAAGCACACTCCCACAACCGAGATTTGTCTATAAAACTAAAAGGATTAGCTACGCCGCCCGAGGTCGCCGACATAACTTCTAAGACTCTAGATCAGGCCTCTCCTTATCCGTAGAGGACATTCCACTATTACTATCACCTGAAAATGGTTTTTAGTTGAAAAGCGAGGGTTAGACCACGAGGTCTAGTGAGTTCCCTCTTAAACAGGTTAAACACCAAAACGTTACAACAGTTAATTTAATTTGCAAATACTAAGTCACACCTTTGCAACCAAGGGTATTACACAGTGGTACATAGCCAATTCACAACTGCCGTGAAAACCACGATCGGGGCCCAAGCAGACTTCCCTCTCGCCCATGGGGCCCAAGCAGACTCACCGAACTCTTGTGTGTGGAAAACAAATTTCACGCACACGCGGTTAACAGATAAATTCCAAGAGATTATGGTAATCCCAAAACACAGCGTACCCACTGTGCAACCTAATTCCAAGTAGACGCAGTCAACATAATTAATTCAACACATTCCATACAGATAACCATTAACACACTAACCCAAAATTCATAAGAGGTTTAGTTCATACATGCAATTCATAGTTTCTTTTCATGGTAGAGGGATAAAACCATAACCAGTTGCAAGAAAATCAATTTTACATATTTCACGTAAAAAGGGTGTGAAGAGAGCTCACCTGATTGAGTGAAACTTCGCCACACGAACACTACTCTCTTTATGAGCCCCTACATAGGATTGAACCGCTTATAAGAAATCGACCTGTTTCTAAATTACGCCCCCTAACACTCGGATCGATAAACCCCCAACACCCCGAGACTAGCTCCCGGGTGAAACTCGGACCTTGGCTGGCCATCGGTCTGCCCCGGGCGCTCCCGACCCAAGTCCCGGCTCACAGCTCACGATTCCCGACTGCACCCCTGGTTGGGAAGACCCACAGGTGGAAGGCACCCCAGTTGGGACCAGTTGTAGGCACTCCCCGGGTGGAGGCGACCCCCGGTTGGGATTTACTCTCGGCTGTGGGTGCTCCCCGGTTGGAGGATTCCGATTACGGTCACAAGTTTGGGGGATTCCCAATCGATTACCAATCGAATCCATAGAACCAAAATATAATTCCTTCAATGATTTCCAACCAAAATTCCAAGCAAACAGATTAATTCCCATCCCTAAGCAGATTATCAGATTAAACAATTTAAAGATCTGAGAACAAAACAAGGGTTTTCATCTCAGTAGAAATTCTAGGTTTCTTCTCCCACGATTACTTCCCAACCTTTTCATAAACACGAGGGATAAAGGATTGCTAGAATAACAATAAAAAAAACAAGAGGAGATTACCTTAAAACCCTTAATCAAATTCTAATATACTTCAAGCAACTTGGTGATTCTTCCTCCTCCTTCTCGATTCTCCACAGTCGCCACCTCCATTCAATGTTAATTATCAGGAGAAAGAATTTAGGGATTTTATCTCTAAAGTAACAATTCCAAAATTTGCACCCTAGGCCTCATAGTTCTTTTTTTTAAATAGACCCCAACACTACCAAAATGGAAAACTTACAATTTCGGTCCTTACAAATCTCCCCCTCTTAAAAGATTATGTCCTCATAATCTCTTCCTTGAACAAATAAGGGTACTTCGCTCTTCATTTTCGATTCAAGATACCAAGTGGCATCCTGAACCTTATGAAACTCCACTGAACCTTTATCAACCCAATCTCTTTGTTTCTCAACATCCTGATTAGAATCGCAAAATATATTTGCAACCTATCAGATCGACCACACCAGATGTTGTTTTCTTGGACCATTTACTTGAACTTACATATTCCTTTGAACATTTGCATATGTAACGACCCTATTTCCAAAAAATTTAACTTAAAACTACAAATACAGGAAGCCATCCAAAATGTGATTTGAAAGGAATCGACTAAAACAATCTTCCCAGAATCATCTCAAATGCAACGACGATAAGAATATTTCTAACCACAATAATAAGTAAAATATTTACTAAAAATCCAAAATCTTTACTAATCCGCAACAATAGAAGTAAATAAATCCAGTGGCGGATTTAAATTCTTACCAATATATAATCACCCGAACCTTTAACCGAAAATATACTTAACCCGATAAAATTAAGGAGCCGATTATTTGAGACAACCTTCACCGCAATAACTACTACTTACCCCTTTTTCCCAGCAAGCAGTCCCAATATAAAATTCACCTTGGTTCGATATACGAAGATATAATTCTTAACCGAAAACGAATTATCAAACTGAACGTGAATCTTGATGCTTATGAAAAAAAATACAATCCGATTAAAGATCCTTTCATTCTTTCTTTCGCTTTGAAGTTATCCTCCCAGAAAATGAAAAACACACACACTCATATATAAATATATATATATATATATATATATATATATATATATATATTATTAAATGAAATCCTTATCCCAAACCAAGCGAGGCGGTGGTAACTAAAACTTTTAACAGTGATGTGTAAGAGAAAATGATTCAGAATAATAAGGACACTGATACGTAATATTAATGTTCTAAGATGAAAGAACCTATTTTAGACTAAATGAAGTATTCAAATTTAAAAAAATCCCACTTATAATACAATGTAAAAGAAGTAAATTTTTATAAGAAGAACCCCGAGATACATAGGACTAGATGCATATTCTGACCTCCATTAAACCAAGAATTTGAAAAATATACCATTATTTGACATAAATTTTGGAACTTAGAGTAAAAAGAAAGCTTTACTTAGGCTCTCCTTTCTTTCACCCACTTTTCAAGATGTGCAATTTGTTAAAAGTATCATTTATCAAGAAAAAGAGATTTCATCGGAGACATTCGAAAGATTGATTCCCCACTATATTTTTTTTTTGGATTAAAGATGCAGACAAGGACTATTGCTAGTTTCCTCAATACCAACTCTTCAACTTTGATCATAGTGACTACCAAGTCACCCTACTTCTATTAACAGTTTACACCCAAAACCTTAGCAAAAGGTAAATTTAGTGGTTACTGCCAATCAAGCCCATAACATAATCTTTACCTGATCAATCTCAACCACCAATTGATAACAAGACTCTAATCAAACTCACTATATACTTAATGATTTCGAAAAGGTCAAACAAAAAGGCCATATGACATGTAAAAGAACAAATAGAAAGTGCCTTTGAAACAATAATTAAGAAAAAACATAATAAAGGTAGGTTTATTATGTGTATAGTCTAAAATTATTAGTTTATTACGCCCTAAATAGAAGCAACTACTGGGATTTTTTTGGATGGTGGTCAAATAAACACTGTACAAACCAACACATGATACTAACATATCTCACAAATAGTAAGCTTTTATAAAATGCCTCAAAAACAACCATTAATTATAGAAATTCAAAAGTAACCCCACATTACAAAAGCTTTATCCCCAATCTGGCAAGTTATACCATAAGAAATTACAAATAAAAAAAACTAAACTAATAAAAGTTAGCAACAGTAATCGAGTCACAAATACGCTCAATTGGAACATAATACATTGCAGGTTCACTAAAGAAACTTGTCACTGTAACTACTTGAGCAAACAATGTCCATAAAGACCATGTCTTTTGGGAAGCATATGGTTTTCTGATTCCTACATCCTTAGAAATGCAATGCATAAAACAAAAGGGTGAAATTGCACAACTCATGTGATGCCTAAAGCTCACATTTTATTGCTGAAGATTTAACCATATTTCATAGGAATATAGTGCTATTCAAATATTATATACACATCTTTCAAACCATCCCCACTTTATATGAACAAAAGTGATGATCAAGGATAACTATGAAAAAAAATATATATGTAGAGTGATAATTGAGTTTTCTTTTCATCACATGCATAATAAGTTGATAAATGAAAAACTACCAAAACATGATACAAATTCGATGTGTAAAATTAAAAACATCATTTGGCTCATTTAATTTGGAAAGAGTGAATATATGCAAAAAAACAAAAATATACAAGAAACTAATAATGTAACAAGAAGACAACTTACTTCATGAAAAGAAGCAAACCATGCTCACACGGCACTACCCGAATAACATAACATTGATCACTATAATCAATCGGAACATTTTTCTACACAAATTAAATTTAAACCCAATGCCTTTTTACAAAAAAACACCATATTCTACACTTTTGCTAAGGGGGTGTTTAGTTCGTTTAAAGGAATGAAAATAGACTAGAATGGAAATGATTATGATAATGTCCAATTCAAGCTTATGATATCAATTAACAATAATTCAAATCAAGATTTTAGAGAGAGAGTGTAGAGAGAGAAAGTCACAAGTCTATTGATTCACAAGTGGTATGTGTACAATGTAAAGGTTCCAACCTTCTCTCAAAGCTAAGCTATTTATACTCCAAAACTTCTCTCAAACAACTACAAAATAACCTCACTACAAAGGTTCTCTCAAAACATTAAAAGTCAAACACAAAAGTCAAACATATTGATCTAAACAAATACAGCAACAATCTCCCCCTTTTAGATCAATTGTGAATAATTGGTCTGCCGCAATGTGATAGTCTGCCTTGACGAATCCCGAGCACAGACTCAAAGTTTCTGATGCCTCGCCTAAAGTTGAATCGATCATAAAGAGCATCAACTATCCTTTCAATGTTGAGTCTGAGATGCTTTTCCATACCTTTCTCACCTTGCTTCCTCTTTTCTTTGTTATCTTTAAGCTTACTTTCCAACTGCAACTTGATCATTCTTAAGGTTCCATCTGAAAACTTGGCGATTTCTGAAAGTCTGAAAAATCTTTTCTTGTTCTCAGAGTTCTTGTAAACCACACCAAGTTCAGGCTTGTCAAGCACGGTAAACAAATTGTAATCATCAATGTTCTCCAGGATAAGATCAGGCTTTATCATGTTGACTTTCTTTTGGTTTGTCTCTATTCCAAGCTGAAAGTCATAGAAGTAAGTGAAATTGACCTGCCTTCTCATAAACCTCTTCACAACATCCAGTGCAACAAGAATGTTTTCCTTCCTTACAGTCATATTCATGAAGAGATGATACAGATACTTGATGTCGTCCACATTCAGGAAACAAAAGTCAGCTTCAGAGAAAACACATTCAGTTAAGTCTCTTCGTTGCACATGAAATACCGGATACCAGGTACGTACAAACTGAACAAGTCTCACAAGCTTTAACGAGACAATCGCAGACTTGTTTCTCACAATACTTTCCCTTTGTCTGACCCAGTTCATCATCCTTGCATATTCTTCTTGATAATCTGGATGTTGGTCTGAGACACCCAAGACTTTAAATCTGTCCCTCTCTCTGATCCCGTGAACAAAAATATTCTTCATCTCTTTTTTAAGAAATGGTTGCCTCAATCTATTCCTTAACAATCTGACTTGAGAATCAGTAAGAACAGGAGGTAAAAAGGGTTGATCAGAAGGACCAACTTGGGTTTCAACAGGGTTAGAAGGAAAGAAAGGTTCATTTACAGTGTTTGGGTTAGGAAAGTTTTCAAGGTTGGGTAGTTCAATAAAGTTTGGGCTTGGGATTCTTTGTGGGCTAGGTAAGTTTGTTTGGGTAGGTGAAATAGGTTGGCTAGAAGGGATTGATTGTGTTAAGATTGGTTGGGTAGGTTGGGTAGGTTGGGTAGGTTGGGTAATTTGGATTTCTGGGCTTGATGTAGGTTGGTTTATTTGGCTAGGTATGTTGGTTGGTTGGTTAGAAGGTTCAATGACAACCATTTCTTTAAAAGAAGGAATTTCAGGTTGTTGAAGAGTTGTTTCTGGAAGTTCAGTGTTCACAGGACTGAGCTGAATGTCCTTTTGAGAGCATGCTAGGATGTCCAGAATACTTGACTCGCCTTCCTCAAATAAATCTCTTTCTTCTTCCTTTATCTTCCAAAACCTTTCATACTTTTCATCATAAGATGCCTCGTCATCAGAAGAAAGATCTATGGCATATATCTCTTCCAAACCAGTGAGCCTGATATTTTCCTCGTTTGCAGCAACCACGGGCTTTTCAACCAATGTATCTACGTCTTCATTAACATACAAAATCAGCTCCATTCCATGACCTTCACCCATCTCCATTTGATCATCACCAACTAGATCAATCATCTCAGTATCTTCACCCCTTTCTGAACCACCAGCAGCACGTTCAGATTCTGAAGCAGTTCGTTGTCTCTTACTTATCTCCCCCTCATGGTCATGATCAGAATCATGATCATGTCTTTTCCTCGAACCTGATTGAGTCTTGCATGAATCCTGAACTGCTTTGGTCAATTCCTGTATATGTTGAACCATTTCTGCCTTGAACGCATTGAACTCTGTAATGGAAACAGCTTTAGTTTGTGCTTGAGGTTGGTGAGTTCTAAGTAATCCAATCAAATCAGCATCTGAATCCTCAGTAGGTGCCTGAGATAATAACTTGGCATAAAGAAGTGATTTCAAATCCTCCACCGATAGATCAGCTTGCTGAACGGGTGGTGGTGGAGGTGGCTGAACAGACTCTTCCACCGCTGGGCCTTTCCCCTTTAACAAATTTTTCACCTTAGCAATCTCCTCCTGAAAATTCGCTGTTAAGCGCTCAGTGATACGGTTTTCAACAGCCTTTAAGGCGCCGTCGAGATGTTCCTTTGACATGAAGTCAGGTAAAGTAACACCGGGGTCACTTAGACTTCCCGTTAACACAACTGTTGAAGATCCAATAGTGTAGCATGTGTTCATCGCTGGAATGTCGTTAACAATGACAGGACTTCCACTTGATCCTTGTAGTCCGGACTGCGGAGCTACTACAGGTGTTTCGACCGGATCACTAAGACAACCGGTGATAGCAGAAAGTAATGGTTGTGTCCTAGGAATGAATAAAGATGTATCAATTGGTTCTAGACTCAAATGTGCACTGAAAGAAGTCGAGCTCGGGGGCAGGTGAGCTCTTGTTTCAATACCTGCCATTTCCGAGTAAACGACAAATAGATTATGTGCTAATTCCCCATGTAAAGATGAGACTACAGCCTGTTGAGAGGCAGTAGAATGGCTAGTTGTGGTGTGCATTTGCATAAGTAGGCGACTTATGTCTTGTACTTCCGATTGCAACACATGCAACGGAGCACTTGATTTGGTTACCCGTCTAGAATGGTAGGTTATGTTACACTCATGCTCTCCATATTCTTTTGCTTCAACCTTTCTCAGTCTCACACTTTCAACATTTTCGACTATATCACCCTCTGATCTCCTTATACCTCCCACTACTTGAGCAATCTCCGTATCAGCAGTATCAATAACCATGTCCTCATGATGTAGAGAAACATCGTCTAGAAAGCCAAAACTATGCTGGAGATTCTCATTGTCAATGTCTGCTTCATGAAAAATAACATCTTCAGCTTGATGATCTGAAGTAGCTGAAGGTACAGTATCTGAAGAATGCCTATCCGACTCAATATCAGAAATTACATCATCATCAGCAATCCTTTCCTGAGGACTTGATTGACGAATTAAAGTCCGTTCAGGTTCGTATGTGGAAACCTCTAGACGTGTGGCAGCTTGTGCCGAGGTCCCCACAGCTTCAGATATAATGTTCTGAACCCCACCAGTTCCCCTCTCTAAATTTTCCCTCGTCTCTCCCCGCTCCTGAACCCCCGTGGTTTCAGGAACCCTCACCGACCCCTCTCACCTAAGGTTTGAGTCCTGGGTAGGGATTACCGGTGCTGGTATTCCCACAGACTCTCTATACTCAACTACACACTCGGAGTTCAGATTGGCATATGAGAGCAGAGCTTTTGGAACCGGCATGGAATAAGTGAACTGCTTTCTCTGCTTTTGTAGATATTTCATCTCAAATTCCGGAGCAAGTTCATGCTGAGTTCGTTTCGGAATGTCTCTGTTCGATCTGATCATACTTCGGATAATCAGCTGTAAGAATCTCTGATAGGGCACATAGATAGGACTCTTGGATGTCCTTTTGCTGATAACTATCTCATAAAGTTCCGTCCAGAACACCACTGAATAATCGACGTGTAGATCGTACACGACTGCATGGAATAATCTCAGTGTATGCATGTTGGTGTTGTCTAGACCAGAATTTCTTGACGTGAAGCATCGGTTGAAGACAGAGAACATTTGATAGTAGAAGGGAGGAAGGTTGGTCTTCTTGAGTGAGTGAACCAGTGTAACCCAAGGCTAGAATGCGTACAAAAACTTCAGAATCTAGTGGATATGAATCAAAATGGGTTCTGCCTTCTCTGGAATTTGCCTCCGGTAAGTCTAGAATCTATCTCAATCTCTGATAAGTAAGAATAGATGTGAAGTTGTCTATTCTGAGCCTGAAGTACTTGTTGGTTTCACTTTCAACCACGTACTCGATCGTCTTCCAGACTTGCTGTAAGTAAATCAGTGGAACATCAGCAGTGTCTGTTAGAGCATGGTGAAGTGGATGGCCTTTCAGAATCTCTACCACAAGTGGATTGACATATAATGAGTCAAAGTCCATATGGTGGTTATTTGGATACAACAGCAAGTACTCAGATTGATTTATGAGGGCTTGATCTGGATCTTCACCAATCTCATATTGAAAATGAGATCGGGAGGAGGGCATAGGTGTCTCTTTAGAGCCTTGTGGATCATGTTCATCCATATGGACACTTTGATCATGAATGTGTTCCTCCGCCATTGATTACCTGAAAAATATAACAAGTATTGGATAAAATCCAATATGTTAGTCAAATAAGCTCAAAAGATGTTTTTCAAAAAATCTTTTTGATACACAACGTATCAAGTACAAAAACAATTGTACTTTAAAGATCAAAACAGATACGCACAGAAAGTTACAAGATAACAAAATGTAACTTTGAAAGAAAATGACTAAAAAGACACAAACTTGAACTAAACACTTAACATTTTGAATTTGTTCTGACAAAATAATGTTGTGTTGCCAAACACTTGAAACTTTGAAATTTTGAAATAAATCTCTAAGTATGAAACTCTTAAGACCAATGAATTTTGCAAGATTACCAAAACTCTCAAACACTTAAACTCTTATATCTTGTAGATCTTGAAAGTGTAATTAGTGTAGAACTCTCATAAATCTGCTTATTTTGAAACTCAAAAACTCTCATAACACTTTTATATTTGAATTTTGAAATTTGAATTTTCATAATACTGTTCACTGAGAATTTTGAATTTCAAATTTAAAAAAAAACTTTGAAATCCACTAATCTGAAGTAATAATTTCAAGATTTAGATTCAATATTTCATGTAATCAGATTTAGTCTAAACCAAGTCTTCAAAAATGAAGTTCAACAGTCCAATCATCCTATTCATAATTTCAAAATTCAAAAGTTCAATATATTTGATCAGAGATCTATGAGTTCAGTCCTTGTTTAAAATAAGTTCCTCAGATTTGTTCAAGTCATCGAGTTCCAGAAAGATCAATCTTTCAAGACACAGACACAGTTCAAATTCAAATATCCCTGCAAGCAAATACATTCAAAACAAACCTAGATATACAAACAAGTCTAATTACAACACAACTAATTATTGTTAAAGAACAAGTTCAAAAAGTCTAGTGTCATCGTTCATGAAGATGAACAGACACGAAGATAAAAAACAGAACTGAAATCGAAACCCTAGTTCTTGAAATCGAGACTCGAAAACAGAACAAACAAACAAAATATGCAAGAATCGAACAAAAATATGAACACCTACACTTGAATCTGCGAAAGATATGAATCTGAAAAACAAAAGTCGCAAGGTGAGCTTGAGAGAAAAATTCGTGAAGTGTCAAACGCGCTGAAATAGAATGAGAGAAGTGAGACTGAAAAGTGAGAAACTTGCAAATTTATACCCTGGGAGTGACATGACACGTGGCACGATTTGAGTGGGTATCTCACTTCTCGCATAACAAATAGAAAAGAGTTTGCCGCACGATGAAGGACAAGATGTGTAAGCACTTCGCGCATGAACGAGGTGCGCGAAGTGATGAAACTCGCACGACTAACTTGCGCAACGAGAAATAAGCATGATACTATGTGCGCGAACAACAATGAACAATAACTACTCGCAAGTAGTTATGTGCGCGAAGTAGAAACTCGCATGACATAGCTTACGAGTTTTGGACTTCGCGCAGCCTTTGTCATGCGTGAAGTGAGAACTCGCACAATGAAGTGTGCGCGTTCTACACTTTGCGCATTCTACACTTAGAAAAATTTTTAAAATTTTTCAAAAATGGAAACTTTCCAAAAATACATTAAGCCTCTTTCTAAAAATAGCAAGTTTTATAAAAAACACTTTTAAGCACAAAAATTCACTTTTTCTCTGAAAAATTCTTTCTGATTTCAAAAACATTTGAAAATACACACTCACAGACTAACTTACAGACTTTCCTTTATGCTCCCCCTTCACATGTGCAAGTCAGTGTTTTCTCCCCCTTAATTTGACATTCTGCTCATCTGACTGAAGTACGAGTCCTGATCTAATGTGATCAGAAGTCATAGTCCAATGTATTAAACTGCAAAACAAGATAAGTCTTTGGTACTCATTTGAACATGAGTCCAGAAATGTTAATAGCATCAAACTTTTCAAAGATTATATTGACCAAAACACTTTTAAGCATTTAAAAACATATCTAGCTCCCCCTCAACAACAGGTACATAATGCATAAAGGTTTACCATTCCAAGTTTGCTGACTAAAAATGTAAATCTCTTTTCATCAAGAGGTTTTGTAAAAAAGTCAGCAACCTTAAAATCAATAGAAACAAAGTGCATTTCAATATTACCTTTCTCAACATGATCCTTTATAAAATGGTACCTGATGTCGATGTGCTTAGTCTTAGAATGTTGTACCATATTAGAAGTTATGGCAATGGCACTTTTGGAGTCACAGTAGATAGGTACTTTTCTAAATGTATAGCCATAGTCCTTCAGCTGAGTCATCATCCACATAACCTGTGAGCAACAAGTAGCAGCTGCAACATATTCTGCTTCAGCTGTAGAAGTTGATACACAGTTCTGCTTCTTAGATGACCAGCTTACTAGCTTATCACCCAAATACTGGCACGCTCCTAAGGTACTCTTCCGGTCTAATTTATTGCCTGCATGATCTGCGTCGGTATAGGCCATTAGTTCAAAACCAGAATCCTTTGGATACCAAAGGCCTAGATTGGGTGTGCCTTTGAGGTATCTGAAGATTCTTTTGATTGCAGCAAGATGGGACTCTTTAGGATTTGCTTGATACCGAGCACAAAAGCAGGTAGCAAACATTATGTCTGGTCTACTTGATGTCAAGTATAGAAGAGATCCAATCATGCTTCTGTATGTCCGTTGGTCTACTAATTTTCCAGAAATATCAGCATCCAACAGACTTCCAGCTTGCATGGGAGTCTTCATGGGTGATGACGAGTTCGTGTCAAATTTCTTCAACAAGTCTCGTATATATTTTGCTTGATTAATAAAAATCCCTTGCGGGGTTTGTTTAACTTGCAAGCCTAGAAATAAATTTAATTCACCCATCATTGACATTTGAAATCTTTTCTTCATGATGTTTTGAAATTCATCACAAAGTTCATTATTTGTAGAACCAAAAATAATGTCATCTACATAAATTTGTACGAGCATCAAATCCTCACCTTTATTTTTAAGAAAAAGGGTTATATCGATCGTACCTTTTCGAAAGCCAGACTTGGTAAGGTAAATTGAAAGGGTTTCATACCATGCACGCGGTGCTTGCTTCAGTCCATAAAGGGCTTTATCTAGCACATATGAATGGTCTGGAAATTTTGGATCAAGGAAGCCTTCGAGTTGACTCACGTATACCTCTTCATGTAGTATACCATTCAGGAAAGTCGATTTGACGTCCATCTGATATACTTTGATATTTTTGTGTGTTGCGTACTCAAGAAAGATCCTTATTGCCTCGATCCTTGCCACGGGAGCATAGGTTTCATCATAATCGATTCCTTCTTGTCGATTATAACCTTTCCCTACAAGTCGTGCTTTGTTCCGGACAATAATACCAGCCTCGTCTTTCTTGTTCCGAAATACCCATTTTGTTCCAACAATTGTCTTATCCTTAGGTCTTGGTACAAGTCTCCACACCTCATTCCTTTTAAACTCATTTAGCTCGTCTTGCATCGCATTTATCCAATCAAGATCCTTAAGAGCTTCAGACGGCTTTTTGGGTTCCATACTGCTGAGAAAATTTGAGAACATACAGAAATTGGCCGATGCAGAAGCAGTTGCAGATCTGGTAGATACTTTAGCATTTGGATCTCCGATAATGTTCTCCGGAGGATGAATCTTCATCTATTTGTGTGTGCTAGGCAATACATCTCTTTCAGTTTGATTATTTGATATGTCAACCTCATCAAGTACTGCAGGTTGTTCTGTTTCACTCGCAGTAGGACTTTGTGCACTGGAAGATGGTTCAGCTTCTGAAGATGTAGGTTCTGTCTGATGTTGTTGTTCAGATGTTGATCCCACATCAATTTGTGATGTGATCATTTATGTTGTGTTTTCTGGAACAACTTGTTCAGAAACCTCTTGTGTTGTGCTTGTAGAAGCTTCACCAACTTCTTCAGATTGGCCAGAGATATCTGCACTGGTAGAGTGTGAGTTAGTATTTCCTAAATTTTCTTGACTATTATTTTCAACAGATAAATCATTAAAAGCATAAAAAAATAATAGATCAAGATCAGAATCAGTGTAAGAGTCAGATTTCTTATTCTGTTGACGATCAGGTTCTACTCTTGATGAAGTAGAAGCTTTGTCTTTTCCTTTAGATCCGAGTTCTGAACTGTTGTGTTCAGATGTCCTCGTATTGTTCTCATCAAAGGTCACGTTTGCACTTTCGATCACCGTCTTTGTTCGAGTATTGTAGACCCTGTATGCTTTGGACTGTAGAGAATACTCAATGAATATGCCCTCATCAACTTTTGGTTGAAACCTGGATAAGTTCTCTCGATAGTTAAGTACATAACATCTGCATCCAAACACACGAAAGAATTTAACAGTAGGCTTACGACCATTAATCAATTCATAAGAAGTCTTATTAAAACGTTTATTAATAATGGTCCTATTTTGTGTGAAACACACAGTTGCTACAGTTTCAGCCCAAAGGAACATTGGTAGTTCAAAATATGCCAGCATTGTTCGAGCAGCCTCTACCAAAGTTCTGTTCTTGCGTTCAACAACCCTATTTTGTTGAGGTGTCATCGCGGTAGAAAAATTATGTGATATACCAACAGATTCCAGAAAAGTTTGCAGAGTCGCATTCTTGAATTATGTTACGTTATCACTTCTCAGTTGCTGTACAGGGCTTTGCATAAGAAATTGAATTTTCTTGATGAACTTGATGATTAGATCAGGAGCCTCAGATTTCGTCCTTAGAAACTCTAGCCAGGTATACCGAGAGTATTCATCCACCATCACTAAGATGTATTTCTTTCCGTTGATGGATTGAGTCCTCATCAGTCCGCATAAATCCATGTGAATTAGCTCCAGAAACTTGTTACAGTTGGATAACATCTTTAATTTGTGTGAACTTCTCTTCATCTTTCCTTTTTCACAAGTTGAACAAAGTGAATCTTGTTCAATCTTCAATTTAGGAAGTCCAGTCACTAGATTTTGTGTCCTCAGCTTATTCAAATCACGGAAGTGCTGATGAGATAGTCCCTGATGCCACAACCAACTCTCTTCTGTTGATGTCTTAGAGATCAGACATACTGCTTTGAAGTTTTTAGTGTTAGGAAGTGAACATCGTATAACAATCCCATTATGCCGACTTTTATAAGTTCTGTTCCACTTTGATCCTTGATGTAGCAATAATCAGCATCAAATTCTATCTTGCATTTCTTTTCTGCAAATTGACTTATCGAGAACAGATTGTAAGCCAAGCCTTCCACATACAGAACCTTTGATATAGTGATCATATTATTCTTGATAGTCCCGTAACCTCTGACATAACCTTTCATTTCGTTGCCAAAATTTACTATACCTGCATAATGATCTACGTAGTCGAACAGCAGGTGTTTATGCGTTGTCATGTGTCTTGAAGCTCCAGAGTCAATGATCCGCACATGACACGCCTGAAATCAGCAATCACTTAACTTTAGGTACCCATATGAATATGGGTCCTTTCTTGTTAGTATTCTTAACAGTATTTAAATTTGTTGATGACCCTTTAATACGCCATTCAAATCTTGGTCCTTTTGGTAAAGTTTGTGTGTTAAGTTCAGCTTTCAGAATCCATTTCCACACAAACTTCACATCAACAATTTTATTGACTTGAAAAGCATTATTTTTCTTTTTCAAAGAATAAATCTCAGCTTTGTTAGCTTTAGAATGATTGGAAGATTTCATGTTCTTAAATTGGACATGTTTCTTTTTCTTCGAAGACTTTGGTTTCCAAGAAAATGAACTAGTAAGACAATATGAGCATTGCAATTTAGTAGTAGCTTGCGTCAACAACTCTTTTCGGGAAAAGATTTTTGATTTATTGAAACTTTGTTGATTGACAAAAGTACAAGCACCAACTACTCTATTACATTGACATTTATCTAATTCATTCACTGTCTTTTCAACTTTAGTCTTCTCTTCCTTCAAACAATCTTCCTTCACTTTTTCATCTGAAACAGAAACAGATTTAGAAATATTAACAGATGATGAAGAATAAGAACATTCACCTTTTTCTTTTGTCTTTCCAGACTTGGATGAAGACTCAACACTTTTAATCACAGAAATTGGAATATCTTTATCAACAACAACCTCTTTACCTTTTCATAACTTGAAAATTTGAGATTCTAGACTTCTTATTTCTTTTTGCAAAGATTCACTTTGAATAAAACTCGAGTATAGTTCCATCCCTAAATTCTCATTAGCTTCTTCCAATTCAACAATCATGTTGTTGAGATGGGAGATTTGCCTTTGTAATTCTTCAATTTTATCCAAGGCTTGTTGATATTCAAGATCAGAAAATTTTGAAGTACAAACAGAATCAGACTTATCAGAAATAACTTCTTCATTTTTATCTTCTAAGATTGAGCAGGTCAAAACAGTTTCAGTAGAATCAGAATTGGCTCTAGAAGACTCAGGTTTTTCTTTAAAAATATTTTCATATTCAACAAAAGAATCCTTGTTACTTTCGTAAGAACAATTTAATTCATCATATGAAAATTTAACTGAATTAAAATGTTGAGTCTCTGATTCAGTTTCAATTTCTGTTATTACTTCTACTATTTCTTTCTTTTCTATCTTAGGAGACTCAGGCAAAGTAGTCTCAGGCATTACAAATGTTTCAAAGATGTGTGGAATTAAAACAATAGGTTCATCACCCGACTTTTTAGAGTTGTAAAGATTTTCGGGTGCCTTTTTCAATACATCCACATCTGAAAGACCAAGACCTGGTTTTGCCTTATAAAATCTAGTGTCTTTCTGATTATTGGTCAAAATTTTAAGAGTCTGTTCCGTTTGACCTCTTTTGAAATTCAGATCTTCCAATTCCTTGATCTTCATGTAAGCTTTCGTCCTGACTTTGAAAACAATGTCATACTTAAGAGTTAGATCAAGATTCTTATCTTTTAATGTAACTATCTCTTTTTGTAGTTCAGAAATTCTTGTTTGAAGTTTAGTTATATCCAATTTCAGAACATTTTTCTCTTCTTCTTTTTCTTCAGCCAAGGTTTTATAGATGTAAGCCTGATCTTGATGTCCTTGTATTGTACTCTTTTGTTGTTTGAAATTTTCTTTTAATTTCAAAAACTCAGAGTTCATCAGATTGAGTTGGGACATCAAGTTCATCACTTCATCATTATCATCAAAATATTCAGAATTATCAGAAGTGGAATTTACCTCAGAATCTGACTCGTCATTCAGATGTGTCATTAAGTTGTAATGGACTTGAGTCAGATTCACCTTAGCTACCTCAACCTCTTCATCGTCAGAATATTCAAACCAGATTTCCTCTTCAGCCTTCAAAGTTGTGCCCTTTTCCATAGCTTTCACCAATTGAGCTTTCTTCTTATAATACTCATAGTTCTTGACACGCTTTTCTGGGCAATCCTTGACGAAGTGGTCGGTCTTTCCACAATTAAAACACTTGTCTGACTTTTCTTTCTCCTCTTTCTTTTCTTCTTTTCTCTCCTCTTTCTTCTCTTTCTCTTTCCTATCTTCATATCTGCCTTTATGCTTGCCATACTTGTAAGACTCATGCTTCGGCTTGTTATAAAACTTTTTCCGACCAAACCGCTTATGGAAGCTCGAAGTTAGAAGTGCAAGCTTTTCTGCAAATTCGGTTAACTCATCATCATCAGAATCTTCCTAAGTATCATCCTCTGAACTATCTGAACTGTTGATCATGCTGGTTATCAGGGCTTTCTTCTTCATACTCTTTCCAGAACTAGAACTTGACTTTACCATCTTTCCCTTGCCCTAAGCTATCAATGCCAAAGACTTTTCTACCTTCTTTTGCTTGTCTTTTAACTGAAGCAACTCTTTGTTTACTGCAGCTTGCTCCTTTACCTTGTCCTCGTGTTGGTTGAGAGCACAAAACAGATCATTCAGCTTTTCTTCATCCATATCTTTATTGATTTGCATTTGAATGGTGTATACATCCCACTCTGGTTGAAGGTTCTTGATGAACTTGAAATTTATCTCAGATTCTGATTTTTGAACCCCGTTCCTTCACAGATCATTAAAGATGATGTTGTAACGATCATATGCCTCTCTTAGTGATTCCCCTTCTTTAGCTTTGAATCCTTCATAGGCATTGATGCTTTGATTCCGTTTGGTCTTGATAGACTTTGTTGATCCCATGAACTGCTTCTCTAGCTCATCCCAAATGTCCTTTGCGGATTCTCGGTTATCAACACGGTTGAAAATGTCATTTGGAATGGCCGTTATAAGAAAAGTCAAAGCAGTTGCATCTCTTTCAACTAATTCTTTGTCTTTTTCAGTATATTGAATAGGATCTCTTCCTACTATACGTTCAGGTATTTCAGGATTTGTCTCTGTAGCTAGAATCTTGGCAACCGTGACGTGTGGGAAATGAGGACCTTTCAGAATTCAATCCATCAACTTTTTATCTTGGTTGTTGAGGAAATTGATCATCCATTTTCTCCACTGCGGGTATTCATCGGCTTGAAGGACCGGAGGTTTGGATTTTGATCCCATACTGAGCAGATCTCGAGACATGATGGCGGATAACTGAGAAAGATTACTGAAAGACAACTTGAATACAAAAGATCTCCCAAAAGATTCAAAAACAGTTGACTAGAAGAGCCAAATCCAGATTATCACAAAAACAGATTTCCTGAAAAATTACAAGTATAAAACTCTTAGAAAACTGAAACTCACACAGAACTGAAAATACGTAAGTCACTATTCCTCACACTTCTCGCTAGACGCTTTGCGCGCAAAACAGAAACTCGCAGAACACTAAGAGCGCGAAGTAAGAAACTCGCAAATATCGTTGAGCGTGAAGTGATTTCTCGCAAGATACTGTATGCGCGAACTTGACTTAGAAAATTTTCAAAACTTGAACTTCTCGCAGATGAATCTAAACTCGCAAGTCAGTGAAACTCGCAGAAGCCTTTGCGGGAACCATACTTAGAAAATTTCTGAAAAGATTGAAACGCGCAAATTGCAAACTCGCAAATAAAGAAACTCGCAGAAGGTACTTGCACGATCCGGACTTAGAAAAATTCTGAGAAACCAAGAACTCGCAGAACAAATAAGAAAACCCTTTGCGCGAACTGAATTCTCGTAAGCTGTACTATGTGCGAACCTGCAAAACTCGCACAACACACATGAACAGTGTTTTGCGCGTTCTTCCTTAGCGCGAAATGTGGATCTAGCGAGTTCTTCCCTTTGCTTCTGAAAATCGATCGAAAACTCAAATTTCCTGCAAATTGCTTTACAAACAATTCCAAGAGGTTCGAAAAGTGATATTGATCACTTTTTGAACATACAACAATGATCAAAAATCAAGAATTATAGTGTGATTTAACTAGTTTACATGATCTGAGTTCGTGTTACTTGAAAACAAGAAAATCCAAAAATTACATCAAAATCAGTGACTAATTCGTGAAAGTGTGTGAATACAAAATGTTTACAAATACAAATCGATCACAACTAGTACAATGATACACACGAATTTCAACAAAACAATGAAAAAAAATGATCAAACAGTAACTTTTCAAGAAGTCGACTGTTCTTGAAAAATTTCCAGAAAATCAATCCAATTTGACAATCAAAACTCTCTGAAATCTGTTGGGTAGGCTCTGATACCAATTGATAATGTCCAATTCAAGCTTATGATATCAATTAACAACAATTCAAATCAAGATTTTAGAGAGAGTGTGTAGAGAGAGAAAGTCACAAGTCTATTGATTCACAAGTGGTATGCGTACAATGCAAAGGTCCCAAGCTTCTCTCAAAGCTAAGCTATTTATACTCCAAAACTTCTCTCAAACAACTACAAAATAACCTCACTACAAAGGTTCTCTCAAAACATTAAAAGTCAAACACAAAAGTCAAACATATTGATCTAAACAAATATAGTAACAAATTATTTTCATTACATTATATTATATTATTGTAGATTCCCTTGCATCACTATTCTAGAAATTAAAAAGAAAAAAAGAAATAAAAATATGAAGAAGAGCACGTGATTGAGGACTTGGGGAGGTGAAAAGTCAATAAAATGGAAAATAATTGCATTCCTCCCAATTTTGGGTGGAATGGGTTTTTAGGCCTTAAAAGGCAATGATTACTTTCATAATATCATACCAAACAACATGAATCATTTTATTTTCATTTCCTTTTTGAACCAAACATCACTAATCATTCCCATTTTCATTCCTTAACTCCTATTACCCCCAACCAAACATCCCCTAAGTCTTCTAAAAAAACATAAGGTATACACTTCCAATATAAGACTTGCTAACATTCGATAAGCTTAAATCAATCACCCGACAATCTGTTACTTTCATCATAACCGCTTATTCTAACATAAACATATTATTGTCTATAAATCCCGATACCTTAATCGATTTCACCTTTAAATCTTAACTTCCCATCAAGAACCTCCCAAATAAAATGCATATCATAACACACCTTGCAATTTCTATCTAATGCCATCACTTAACATAACCGCAAAACTCGATGACAAGTTAAGGGCTTACACATCTACCTTGACCTACAACGCTAGTTTCTTAATTGCACAGATACCACAAAATACTCATGACGTTCAAAAGACGAAACTTTTGCGACATCAAATAGAACATCAACATCAAGTTCAAATAAGGTCTTACCGCAACTTAATTCCTATGAACACAAACCCATTACTAATCATAACGACAAACCCATTATCATATTCAATTTCTTACACTTCTGACTTGGCATAAAAATGCTAAACACAAAGTCTCAAATATTTACTTCACTTAAATCACCCCATGAGGAAACTCATCAACAACGGTCTCTCCTCACATGACCGACCAAAAACAATTAATCACACACTAATAATGTAAAGCCATTTCATAACTTAAAGCAAAATACCCGGATCCAAAACTTGAGTTGTAAAGGTTAACAACGATCACTTGCCCTTCATTATTTTCTTACTCCAAATTTCATGATAACACCGATACTTTTCTAACACGTACATGCCACCCCACTGCTTAATTGACGAGTCAAGGACTTATTGCTTTCCTCCGATCTTGAATTGGGGCATTCAAGACCCCAAACACGCCTCTCCCTCTACACTGACTGATCGGTACATCCAACCTCAGAATTAGAGTCTCATCAGAAATTAAAAGCATATAATTACATATTATGCTTCTCTATAGGACCCTAAAAGTTCTACCTTTAACTGATTCACTGACATGTCGAACATCACTTCTTTCTAAAGGTATCAATAGTTACCCAAAAAAAAGTTCTCACTCAACACATCACACCCTTGTTAATAACTTGCAAGGTTAGGACTTAATCCGCATTACTACATTTATCGATCATCTCGACAAGACGAAAACTGCAAAAACCACACAAACAACACTCCAATCAAGACGTTACGAATAAGACTATCTAAACACTTACATATACCAGTAAATTTTCAATTACACTGGCCAGGTGTAATTCCAAATTTACCTTACATGACAGTCCTCGCTACCTTATCATTAGTGCACCTAGAGTGAATTCCTAGAGGCATCCTATATCTCGGTTGTGTCCCTCAATTCACAGTTTAAGTTTAGGCCCATCTGGTCACCTAAATCTCTTAAACTATGGCTCTGATATTAAATGTAACAGCCCATAAATTTAAAACGAAACATAGAATAAAAATTATCCCCAAAAACGGGTCCAGTACAATTGAACAATTAAAGAAATAAAACAAGGTTCGATATAATAGCGGAAGCACACTCCCACAGCCGAGATTTGTCAATAAAACAAAAAGGATTAGCTACGACGCCCGAAGTCACCGACATAACTTCTAAGACTCTAGCTCAGGCCTCTCCTTGTCCGTAGAGGACATTCCATTATTACTCTTACCTGAAAATGGTTTTAAGTTGAAAAACGAGGGTTAGATCACGAGGTCTAGTGAGTTCCCTCTCAAACAGTTTAAACACCAAAACGAAACAACAGTTAATTTAATTTGCAAATACTAAGTCACACCTTCGCAACCAAGGGTATTAAACAGTGGTACATAGCCAATTCACGATTGTCGTGAAAACCACGATCGGGGCCCAAGTAGACTCCCCTCTCACCCACGGGGCCCAAGCAGACTCCCCGAACTCTTGTGTGTGGAAAATGAATTTCACACACACGCGGTTAACAGATAAATTCCAAGAGATTATGGTAATCCAAAAACACAGTGTACCTACTGTGCAACCCAATTCCAAGTAAACGCAGTCAACAAAATTAATTCAACACATTCCATACAGATAACCATTAACACACTAACCCAAATTCCATAAGAGGTTTAGTTCGTTCATGCAATTCATATTTTCTTTTCATGGTAGAGGGATAAAACCATAACCAGTTGCAAGAAAATCAATTTTACATATTTCACGTAAAAAGGGTGCAAAGAGAACTCACCTGATTGAGTGAAACTTCGCCACACGAACACTACTCTCTTTCGACCAATACGAGCCCCTACATAGAATTGAACCGCTTATAAGAAACCGACCTGTTTCTAAATTATGCCCCCTAACACTCAGCTCGATAAACCCCAACTCCCCGAGACTAGCTCCCGGGTGAAACTCGGATCTTGGTTGGCCATCGGTCTGCCCCGGGCGCTCCCGGCCCACGTCCCGGCTCACAGCTCACGATTCCCGGCTGCACCCCCCGGTTGGGAAGACCCCCGCATGGAAGGCACCCTGGTTGGGACCGGCTGTGGGCGATCCCTGGGTGGAGGCGACCCCCGGTTGGGATTTACTCCAGGCTGTGGGTGTTCCCCGGTTGGAGGATTCCGATTACGACCACAAGTTTAGGGGATTCTCAATCGATTACCAATCGAATCCATATAACCAAAATAAAATTCCTTCAATGATTTCCTACCAAAACTCCAAGCAAACAGATTATCAGATTAAACAATTTAAAGATCTGAGAACAAAACAAGGGTTTTCATCTCAGTAGAACTTCTAGGTTTCTTCTCCCACGATTACTTTCCAACCTTTTCATAAACACGAGGGATAAAGAATTGCTAGAATAACAATAAAAAAAACAAAAGGATCTTACCTTAAAACCCGTAATCAAATGCTAATATACTTCAAGCAACTTGGTGATTCTTCCTCCTCCTTCTCGATTCTCCACAGTCGCCACCTCCATTCAATATTAATTATCAGGAGAAAAAATTTAGGGATTTTATCTCTAAAGTAACAATTCCAACACTACCAAAATGGAAAACTTACAATTTCGGTCCTTACATGAAACTTTCATACTATCTTACCATGTTGATCTTTCGGGTTTCTTGGATTTCAATGGTACCTTCGTACTGAACACATATAGTGTCCCACATTTCCTTAGAAGTTTTCAGATGCATGATGAAGTGGAAAGCTTCATCAGGAAAAGCCAAAGAGATAATGGTTTTAGCCTTTGCATCTAGTCCCACTTTCTTCTTGTCCTCATCGCTCCATTGTCTAATTTCTTTGGGAGGGTCTTTTAGCAACAGCAGCAGTGGTTACAGTAGCAGGGACTGAATCTATGATAACAAATGGTTCATAGGGTCCATTTGCAACATATTCAGGTATAGTAGGATCTACAGCTTCTAGAAATAGAATCATTCGATTCTTCTAGAGTGCAAAATTGTCTATGCTGAATCGAGGAGGTTTAGAGAGAGAACCATTATCATAATAGTTTGAGTTTGTGTTTAGTTCCATTTTTAGGAATAACAAGGAAGAGAATAAAGCAAGATATTGTTTATAGATTAAACAATTTGCCCTGATACCACTTGGTGGTCCCGAATGTGCTAAACTAGTTTGTAGAAAAGGGTGGGGGTTGAATACAAATACAAATTTTATGGTTTAATAAATTGTTTATTGATAACTCAAATCACAATTTACAGTTTGTTGCGGAATAAGATTAAGTAAACCTAATCTAAACAAACTTAAGAAACACTAAGTAGGTTGCAATAGAAAAAGAGAGAAAGGTTAAGGAGAATATAGA
This sequence comes from Arctium minus, assembly GCA_954870635.1. NCBI lineage: Eukaryota > Viridiplantae > Streptophyta > Magnoliopsida > Asterales > Asteraceae > Arctium > Arctium minus. Next base: position 8,578,445 of record OX941093.1, on the reverse strand, counting down.
AAACAATGGTTTCTATATGGTTCACTGAGAGATAGAGGATAGAAGGCAACACTTCAAAATGAAGTTTAACCTTTCTATTTATACCCCATGCATTTAATGCATGTCAATGATACTTTACATGTGTCATCTTTTGGTTAGGTGCATGTCTCTGACTTTTAGCGATATGCTCTTGGCCGAATGGTGAACAGTGTAGTCTTCAGAGTCGTTGTACGATCTGAGGCAAAATTATGTCTCTTCTGACACATCGTACTTTTTGTGCAAGGGTAAGACAAAAGAACATTGGAGCGTAAGCTTCGTAATCATCGATCGCTGAGGGGGGTCTTTCTTTAGGGAATCTGAATGAAGGTCAGCTATCACTGAAGCTTTTCTTCGCAGTTCTTCGCCTGTGTGGACTTGTCTTGGTTTCACTGATATCCGCATCAGATCATGAGTAGACTTGTTATTTATTCATCAGCTTTGTCTTTAATGTTAGTGATAAACGTCTTTGTCGCGAAACTTGTCTTCAAGGATTACATTTAACAAAATACATTAGAAACTATCAGCGATACTGAATAGACTTAGGGGTTGTTTGTTTTTTTAAAAAAATCTCTTAATATCTCTTAAGTCTGAATCGTTCAGGCATTTTTACACACCACCTCTTATTAATCATAACTAAATTAAGACTTCAGACCTCTTAAAAAACAAACGACACCTTAGTATGTGATCGCTGATGGTGAAACACTAATACATGCAAATTTTAAATTAATTTTCACTAAGTATTTCAAAGGATCATTATTAAATCAATTCGGATTAACAATTTCTCTAAAAATAAAGAATAGAAAGTCAAAATCTTTTAAAAGGATTACAATTAACTCCATCAGATTCTCTATTTTAATTAGAGATTTTAACATTGATTATATTATTAAAATACTCTAAAATTTTATCATTCCAATACATTTTTAAAAAGAATTTATATAACTTGATAATGATTCAATCTCATTTGTGGGAATGAATAAATAATTAATTTCTCTCTCATCATATTACGTTTTATAGAATTATCTAAACTTGGAGTTTTTTCTAATTTTCTTTATTTTAGATAACAATATAGAGAATTTGTTGAAGCTAAATAGAGAACAAAAACCCTATTTTCTTTATTTAAAAATTTTGTTAAGATCCTCTTAGTTTTATCAACTCGAAATTTGATTTTTCTTTTTATCAAACCCCGGTGTTGTTTAAATGTAAAACCAATGTAGAAAAAAATTTAATCAACCAAATTATCATTTCAGTTCCTTCATATTTAACATTAACCTCATGCCCCATCTATACATGATGTTGAAAATTAGTATTGTTGTTTTAAATTTCTATTCTGATCCAATCCAACTTTTTTGTTGAAATGAATTTGTAGTATATCTATATCTATACTATATTATAAAGATGGCATAAAAAACTCTTAAAAACAAGTTTTAAAGCTTAATGTACCGCTATTTAATGTTAATTACTTAAAAAACAGCCATAAAAGTTGTATGTACTACATTTAATGTTATTCATTAATTTTCAATCATTATCTCTAACCATTTTAACTCCCCTAAAATCATTTCCCACTTTAACTCCCCTAAAATAACTCTCAGCATATTTTAGATATAAAAAATCTAAAATATAATTAAAAAATATTACAGAATATTTTATAAAAAAAATTATATTATTAAACCAAAATAAATTACATTATATTATTAAGTCTAAATTAAACAAATTTATATAAAAAAATCATTATCACTCTCTCACAACCATTCAAAATCGTAATGTAAATCGACAAAAAACATAAAATAAAATGAAACATTAAAATCGTGATGTATCTAGCTGCATTGCGTGAGTACACTTCTAGTTCATATTTAATTAATAGTCATTCTTTTATTATATATAATAACATTTACCAGGAAGATGAACAGTGCTCATTTTTATTTTTTATATAATTTTTATTTATTTACAGATTTGGTCCTTGAGGTTTTATCTCTCTTTTAGATTTAGTCCTATGTTTTTAGAGTTACAGATTTGGTCCCTATAGTTTTATTTTTCTCTTGGATTTAGTCCCCATAATTTGTTTATTCCAAAATAGCCTTTCGATTTTGCATTTTCGTAACGTTTTGGTCCTCGAAACTAAAAGTTGTTAGCTCCTGACCGTTAAGTAAATGACATTTCGATCATTTATAACTTTTTCATTTTCTAATTTAAATAAATAAAAGTTATATTATAAAAATTATTTTTATTATATAAGCATAAAATAAATATCCCTTAACATGCATCGCATCTCAATAACTGTGTCTTCTCCAACCCAAAACCTTCTGTCTTCCCCATCAATCCAAGTACATAGTCGTAGATGATTGAGGCACCAATTTTTTATTTATTAATAAAGTAATTTATCATAATTTATTTTATGTTTAATAATGATGTAAAATTTGTTTAATTCATATTTTTATTATAATTTAATTTAGGTTCAATAACAATGTAACTTTTTTTAGGTTTAATGATGTAATGTACCATTTGCCAATTTATTTTCGCTTCCTATCATACACACATCCCTGGTTTTATTTTTTTTCTTGAATTTAATTCTCATAGGGCATTTTGTAAATTATAGTCATGCTGCTAACAGACACAAAATGTTTTGTTCTCATAATTGGTCATGCTCAAATTTATGGTCTTAATATTTCTTTCCATCAACGCACACGATAACCCGCAGCAACGCACGAACATTAATCCCACCTCGTTATACACTAAAGATAAAGAACCCCATATGAAAATTAAATAGAAAATTGACATCGTATAAATGATTCTTTTTTTTAGTAGTTTAGAGATGTGGGTTTTCGATTTGGTGGAATTTGAAACCCTATTTTAACAAGAAAACACCAAATGTAGGTTAGAGGTATCGAATAATTAGAAGTGGATTAAATTCAGTTATTGGTTATTTTAAAAAAAATCTAGTTTTTGATTTTATAACTTTTTTTTGAACGGCAAGTTAACACACGCACACGTTCCCGAGGTATTCGGACTCCCACTTAAGGGTGTCACCCGACTTGTAACACCCTCAAATCTGGAAATAGCAACTTAATTAAAATTTCTAAATATATCAACTAATAACTTGAACTACAAACATAAATTGAGAATCAACCTCAATATTCCCATTCACCTTATACATACATTCTATGAACAGGACGGGTGTTACTAAACCTAATAACAAATACTATCTTCAATCCTGCGGAGGACTTAATGCTCATGCTTAGTCTCTATCTCCAACTCGCGGAAGACTTAATACCCATGCATAGCCACTATCTCCAAACTGGGACCTGATGCACATGCCGACAAATAAAAAGGGTTAGGCTTAACGCCTAGTGAGCTCAAAAGTTTTAGCATGAATGAATAAATCTTGAAAAGCAAGGAAACCAGTTTAAAGCGAGATCCTTCGAAATAATATACTTTAACATGGAAATGGCACATTTTCCCAAAATATGCACCTTTAAAGACAATGCTCCCAAACACACGTTTCATATAAAATGATGCAATCCGGAACTCACCCAAGATGGGATCATAGTTCGACATTCCAATTCATGGAAATGTAAATAATACCTTATAACCCAAAACACCCAAAACACGGGCGTAACGTAATACTCGACCCTTAAGTAAAGAAAAACGATTCTTAAATAATATGGTACGTCATTGAAAACATGTAACCCAATTTAATACTCACGCGACCATAAAGTAGAATGAAATCCCAATATTAAAACATGGACAATTAAATATCCAAAATACGACGGGCCGACGACGGGGGCTTCCCGTATCCGTTGAGAGTGGAGGAACACAAAAGTATGTCACTCATACAACGTTAATCGTATGACACTTCACAACACACAAGCCCAAGTGTCCCTACGACTCCCTTCAAGCTACACCAAAGAGTCAACTGACCTTAGCAATATAACAACGAGAATACCGCTCCAAGGCCCGACCCAAGGGGGATACAACCAAGGTATTATCCCACCTGGCGGAGGTCCAAAACGCCCATCCAATGGCTACTCCACGCCATGATAGCACCACCCGGACTCAGTCCTCCTAGTGTACTCCTTGAACGAACAAGGTCATAAAACATGTGTCCCGGAGTCCAACCCCGTACCACCCAAATGACCATCAAATAATACTGACTCATGTGCCTATGGATCCAATGCAACACAGTCTAAGATTACACGACTATACCTGAATGACAACAGCACTCGAGCCTGTAATTATAAATATGCGATAAAAATGCATTTAGTTGTAAGCCATGAAATGGGACTCTACATCGAGCTATTAAATCCGGACAATTGTCCACAAGACTCTTTTAAGCCAACACCGAGCTAAAATGCTCAAAATCCATTTGATCAAATAATTATCGGTTCCCCGAGTAATAAAATGTCTGGAAACAACGTTTACGAAGACACATACCTCAAAGACGAGATTAACCCAAAACTCAACACATAATGGGACCAAAGGTTTTCCAAAGGGTTTATGAATGCAAATGTACCCGAAATACGTATAACATGAAATAGACTTCATTTGTACAAAATCACCATGAATGTGAAAACCATGCTATTTACTCGTTAGAACATTCAAAACCCAAATATGAGCATTTTATAATGTTAACACAATCCAAGTTCACCAAATATGAAAACTTATCAAAATACTCACCCTTTGACAAATAACCAAGTAAAACATAATTTACTTCAAAATATTCCAAACTTATCAGCAGTTAACCATTTCGTATAAAACACTTTAAAATAACCATTTTGGCATGTACACCGTTTTCACAAATCAACTTGAACTCACCTTGCTAGATTTAGGATAAATCTAGATTTTACCCACTTAGAGCTTTCCTTGAAGAACTTGATTCTTCAAACCAAATCTTCCAAAAACCTAGATCCACAAGGTTCCAACCATAAATATACATAAACAACCACAAATAACCGATCCCCAACCTTATACATGAATACCTCAACTGATACCGAAACCCTAACTTCCATAAATGAAGAAGATAGAAGAGTACCTTAACCCAATATTGAATCCACCAATCAAAACACCTCTAGTTCAACAAAATGGTTACAAACCTCCAATCTATGAAATGGAGAACAAATGGTGGATGAAACCCTAGAAAACTTTGGTGAAGAATATGAATAGTGAGAGATGAGAAGCTTACCACCACAAAATACTCTAGTATACTCCAATAGACTTCCAATGTCTTGTTAGATCCTTGAAGAGCTCTAAAAAACGAAACCGTAGCAACTTGAATCACCCAAATCGGAGTTGTGGATCAAAAGATATGAAGAAATGAAGAAATGAGGAAAAAGTCGGATTTAAGTGAAATTCACAGCGCAGATGCTCGCGGGCGCGCTCAATATTTTGCGCGGGCGCGAGCGATAGTGAAGGAATTCACAGCGCAGATGCTCGCGGGCGCGCTCAATATTTTGCGCGGGCGCGAGCGATGGTACTTCCGACCAAAATATGCCCGAACACTGTTTTAGTCATAACTTCTTCGTTATAGCTCCGTTTTCGCTCCGGAAAGAACCGTTGGACTAGTAATTGAATCATTCATCTATCTAGACTATAAAATCTAGGATTCAAGTCCAAAATTAAAAATCTTATTTTTCCCCTTTAAGGCTATTGATTTCTGTATTAGCTTGAATTGATACCATTCGAAAATCGGGGTGTTACACGACTAATCCTCGTCGATCACGACCCAACCCAATTAAGGGTACCACTATGTGGCAAGCCCATGAACATGGATGTCACAGGATGCTCACTACGGGGTTCAAAAAAAAACATACTTATAATATGGATTCTGAAATTAAATGTAAAGCATCTCCAATCACATGACAAAAACATATTTTCCTGGTATGGAGGTCCAACCGGTCACTAAAACGGAAGCGATCAACATATATATTGTTTAACCGTTCCTACTACAAATACGACGAATCGAATAATTAGAAGTGGATTAAATTTAGTTATTGGTTATTAAAAAAAAACTACTTTTTGATTTCATAACTTGATTTAATCAGTGAAATACAAAATTAACATACAAAATCATTATTCGTTGGTCTATAATATGGATTCTTAAATTAAAATATAAAAAGCATCTCCGACTCCAATCACATGACAAAAACATATTTTCCCGGTGTGAAGGTCCAACCGATCACTAAAACGACAGCGACCGACATGTATATTGTTTAATCGTTCCTCCGACAAATACGACCAAAACCTTGTGACCATTATTTTTTCTTATTTTCTTATTTTCTTATTTATTTGATTTTTCAATTTCCAAATTTTATTTTTAAATACAATATTTAATATTTGATATTTACATTTTTAATCCATATTATATTTAATTAGTCGTTTTTTCAACATAAAATTTATTAATTAAAACAAACGATTTTGTTTAAACAATACTTAATTAAATAAATTATTTGTTTATTATGATAATTATTTACAAATTTTAAATATTTTATTTACAAATTATTTAATAAAAATAAAATATATTATTATAGAATGTAGTAGTCAACTGGTAGATGGCAAGTAAAAAACAAATTAAGGCATCGTTTGGTCCTTAACATTTACGATTTGATCCCTTACATTTTTGGTCCTTAACATTTACGATTTTTAATGGGTACCATTCATAAACTTTAAAACTTCGGATTTGATCCCTTACATTTTTGAATTTTTAACTGTTTTGGTTACTCTGTGTAACGGTCATTAACTTCTTTTGTTTTAGCCATTTTTACCGTTTTCTGAATTTTATATTAAATTAAAAAATATTATAATTTATAGAGTAAATTACCTTTTTCATCCCTATGGTTTATTGAAAATTGCGGATTTCGTCCCTATGGCTTTAAAATTTCGGTTTTCGTCCATATGGTTTAAAATTCATTTATATTTTTGTCCCCGAGGCCTTTTAAGTATGAAAAACTAAAATAGAAATAAATTGTAAACCATAATGGTGAAAAAAACAATAATATTTATATCACAAGGACGAAAAAGTTAATGAATAAAAAACCATAAGGATGAAAATTGTAATTTTAAAACCATAAGGATGAAAATTGTAATTTTAAAACCATAAGGATGAAAATAGAAAAGTTCAACAAACCACAAGGACAAAAAACGTAATTTACTCTAATTTAAAATTTTAATTGTAAAACGAAAAAAGAAAAGAAAAGAGATAACCATCACCTTTCTTTTTTCCTTTTCTTTTTTTTGTTTTATAATTTAAAACTAAAAATAAAATAAGATTTTAATTTTAATTGTAAAACGAAAAAAGAAAAGAAAAGAGATAACCATCACCTTTCTTTTTTCCTTTTCTTTTTTTTGTTTTATAATTTAAAACTAAAAATAAAATAAGATTTTCTTTATTCTAATATAACTAGAAGCGTACTCGCGCAATGCAGCGAGATACATCACGATTTTAATGTTTATTTTTATTTTTTGTTTTTTATTGATTTACAGTACGATTTTGGATGATTTTTATTGAGTGATGATGGTTTTTTTATATATAAATTTGTTTAATTTAGGCTTAACAATATAATGTATTTTATATAAAAAAAATTAAGTAGTTTGTTAAAATTCATTAATTATCTTATATATTTTAAATTTTTTATATTTAAATTGAGATGTTTATCCTGTTTTGATTATGTTTATCAGAATTCAAATTTCATAATTTTAGGATTTGGGGATTAGAGATAAGGATTTTGGGGGATAAGGATGAAATTTATTAATTAGGGTTAAAAACATTTAAAAGTAATACATATTGCTTCATTAATTGTTTTTTAAGAGACTTTAAGTAGATTAACTTTAAATAATAGTACATAATGCTTAATACATCACGATTTTAATGTTTATTTTTATTTTTTGTTTTTTATTGATTTACAGTACGATTTTGGATGTTTTTTATTGAGTGATAATGGTTTTTTATATATAAAATTGTTTAATTTAGGCTTAACAATATAATGTTTTTTATATAAAAAAAATTAAGTAGTTTGTTAAAATTCATTAATTATCTTATATATTTTAAATTGAGATGTTTATCCTGTTTTGATTATGTTTATCAGAATTCAAATTTTATAATTTTAGGGTTTGGGGATTAGAGATGAGGATTTTGGGGGAAAAGAATGAAATATATTAATTAGGGTTAAAAGCTTTACAGGTAGTACATTAGGCTTTCGTAGTTATTTTTAAGAGATTTTAAGTAGATAGCTTTAAATGATAGTACATAAAGCTTAGTGAGTTGTAATTAAGAGTTGTTTATGTCATCTTTATAATATAGTATAGATATAGATTAGAATAGTGAAAAATGATTAAAATACGTATCATTTAATTTAATTGAATTTGACGGAGAAAGTTAACGACCTTAAACAGAAGGAGCAAAACTGTTGAAAATTAATAAATGTAAGGGACCAAATCCAAGTTTTAAAAATCGAGGGATGATATCCATTAAAAATTACAAACATTAGAGAATTAGAAAAAAAAAAAGACAATTGTTACGATGTCCACATTCGGCATACAATTCAGAAATTTTGATGTATTTTCCATTTTAGTAATGCCAAAGCAAATTCATAGTCTGGTCAACCGTTGAAAACCACAAAATACGAATATTTTATTGTTATTCAAATATTTTTATAGGGGAAATTAATTAAAATGACCGTATTTGAAACCCGTATTACCAAAATGCCCTAAATCTCGTTGGGTTTACCAAAATACCCTTTTTGCCCGGGATTCACTGTTCATCCCCGGGATTTCACTGTTCATCCCGAGATTCACTGTTCATCCTGGCCCTAACCCCGGGATTTCACTGTTCATCCCGGCCATAACCCTGGGATCGATCCTTTTTTGGTCCGAATCACCCTAACACCGGGATGGGTCTCATCCCGGCCCTATATCCCAGACAAAAGGGGTATTTCGGCAAAATTATCGAGATTTAGGGCATTTTGGTAATACGGGTTTCAAATACGGTCATTTCAATTAATTTCCCTTTTTATTGTCCTAAAATAAATGTCCACTATTAAATGATATATAATTTAAGAAATATGTAACCGTTACATTTTTTAAATAATCAAATAACACTTTTTATCCTTAATAATAGTGATAGAAACTTTCATCTAATAATTAAGGGTAGAATGGAAAAATGGAAATGTACTTTTAAAAGTGGACACTTAAGGGGATGGGGAAAAATGCTTATACCGTTTGGGCACCATAATAAGAAGTTTTTTATAGGTTACCTGCTTTTAACTTGTTAACTTATTCCGGTGTGGTACGGCCATAAATTACTCCCTTATAATTTATCTGCTTATTTGCTAAACACTAAAAAATAACTTATCAACTTATTACGTTTTGGTACTGTCGTAAACTAATCCAAACACTTTTTATAAAACTTCAGTTTGACACCACATAAGTTGATAAGTACTTTTACAAAAAAACATAAGTTCTTTTAAATAAATTATCCCAAACACCCCCTTATTTTAAGACAAACTAAAATTAAAATGTTGACACTTAATTTGAGACGGTTAGAGTCTAAAATTATAAATACATTTTCAACGGCTTTTCCAAAATAAAAAACAACGAAAATTTTGGAATTTTTCAAGTTTTTTTTCTTCTATCATTTTTCTCCAAAACCAAGATAGAAGAGAGAGTAAACCACAAGGGTGCTGGTGTGGTGGTTAGAGTTCGGGGACTTCATAGCGGTTGCCCGAGTTCGAGTCCCACTAGCAGCACTTGTGGCCACTGAGGATAATCTCAGGGCTGCACGCTTTAGCAGCTGGACCGAAGGCCCAAATTACCAGGGATTAGTTTGGCCCAGGATACCCTTCCAAAAAGAAAAAAAAAGATGGAAGAGAGAGTAGAATTTTCACCAAATTTAAGAGAATCCTTCATAGCCTCCATTTTGTTATTTCTTAGATATTTCTCTCCAACCAATCATTGAATTTAAATTAAAAAAAAGTGAGGTAAAACAATTTTGTTACATCGTTAATATTTTATTAATATAATTAATACTGAAACTTCTAAAAAATAAATTGCAAGTGGCTGTAATTTAAAAGATTTTCAACTTTTTCCTCTTTATTTCAAGAAATTGGTTATAAGAACATTTCCACTAATTATGTTAAAATAAAGATTTTAGAGATATTTATGCTCTAATAGCTATACTATAATGTATGTTAAAATAGAGATAGGAATTTTTTTTTGAACGGCAAGTTAACACACACACACGTTCACGGGGTATCCGGGCTCCCACTTAAGGGTGTCACCCGACTAATCCCCGTCGACCACGGCCCAGCCCAATTAAGGGTACCACTAAGTGGCAGACCCATGATCTGGATGTCACAGGATGCTCACCACGGGGTTCGAACCTGGATAGTCAGGGATACCATCCACTGACCCCCCCAGGATGTTACCAAACCACTGGACTACAACATGAAGGACAAAATAGAGATAGGAATAAAAAGAGGGTGAAAATTTCTAAATCTGAAAAAATCTCTAAAACTCAATATTTAAGAGAAAGCAAGAGAGAAATAATATTTAGTTCCTTTCCACTAGAAAAAAGATATTGAAAATAATTTTTTAGCAGAGATAAATAATATTTTATTAGATGTATTAAATAATAATATAATTGAGAGTAAACTACAAATTTGGTTTGTCAAAAATAAAATTTTTCGTTCTTGCAGTTTCGAAATTAAAAGATGGTCAGCGAGGTTTGCAAAAACGTCAGGATTTGCTCCCTCCCTCTAGAAACATTTTTTCCCTTTTATCGATTTTTTTTTGTCTTTTACCCAATCAAAATAGAAATTACAAGCATTTTTGTCCTTTTATTGATTTTCTTTTTGTCGTTTATCCAATCTAAATTGATTTTATGATTTTGGTCTTGGTGGTTTTTCCTTGGTAAAACACAAAAAAAAAATCAATAAAAAATATCCCTTATTTAACGAAAAATGTTTACCGGATGTTAGAGGAAGAGACCAAATCTAGACGTTTTTGCAAACCAAGATGGTCATCTTGTATTTTCGAAAATGCTGGGATGATAAGTGTTTTTTTCTGACAAACCATAGGAACCAAATTTGTAAAATAGAATAGACTGTAACACCCGGAATTTTTGAAATGCAAAATGTTATCCCTTTACCTCTAGTATTTATGATTGTCGGTAATGATAGAAAGTTGTATTCTTTTAGGCACCTATCGGACCGGGAGCGTACCGTGGTTGAAAAGTTTGAATTTCGGACTTGGTACGATCTGGGCGACTATGCCCGACAACAGTACCATTGGGCACAATCACTTGGCACCATCGCATAACTATCTGACCATTCGATACATGTGGGGTGATAGTGCCCTGTTACTGTGACAGGGTCACTATCGCCGAGGCAAGGTCGCGGAGCCAAGTGGAGTTTCGGTACAATCGGGGCGACATTACCCGCCGTGCCCTGGGCACAATCGCATGGCACTGTAGCGATCGGGGTCCAGAGCCTTAAATGTTGAATCCAGTCTTTTTCCTCATTTACTTCTCATTTCCTATCTTTTGCTCTCCACAATCTCGAAGGGTTTCAAAGCCAAGGAATTTATTTCACTCTTTTAGAGGTAGTTGAAAGCATTAAAGAAGATTAAGAGCTAGGGTTCAAGTGTAGTTGCTTGGAGTCTCAAGATTCAAGAGTTCTTCTCATCAATTTCTAGGGTTTTTGGTGATTTCTAGGTTTTAACTAAAACCTAGTATTGTGAGTTCATCATTCCTTTCTAAGCCTTTATTGTAGCGTTTGGTGCGCAGACTAGATAGGACAAGACAGAATGGGACAGGACGGGACGGGACAGGACAGGACAAAAATAATTTTTTGTCCTACGTTTGGTACGACTAGAACAGGACTGGACAAAACTGTTAAAATGACTAAATTGCCCTTAAAGTGTTGTTTAATGTTTTTTTATATCATATAATAGTTATAAAAGATAGAATGAATTTTATTTATATTATAAATTGTTGGGAACTTAAGATTTGATTAAGTATGATTAATGCTGCCAGTACAACATGATTAATACTGCTGAGATAAGTTACTACTGCTGAGCCAGATTAATACTTCTTGAAGAAATTAATACTGCTGAGCATAGTTAGTACTGCTGGTGAAGATTAATACTGCTCAGAGTGCTAATGCTGTTGTGATTTAATATTGCTTATGTGATAATCAAGGTATGCGAAGATCAAGGCTTGAAGATAATCATGGAAGGTTGAAGATAACTATGGAAGAATATACTGAAGATCTTTTAAGTTTTGTAATTATCTTTTATTTTCAGTATTTGTATAGATGTATTCAGAATAGTTTTGATATACGAGATTTCTAAGTTTTTGTTGATAGAGAGAATTAACCTCAAGGTTTACAATCCTAATTCTAGAGAAGTAGAATTCGTCTTGGTGAGCCTGTTCATCAAGATTGAGGTTTTGTTTGAAAGCTTGTAACTTTAATCATTCAATAAAGTTTACAAGTTGTGATTTATTCTTTACTGTTACATTGATCTTTTGAATATTAAAGTGTTTTTCCGCAACTTCTTTAATATTGTTTCTGAGTTTAATTATTCTTGTTAAGAATCAGATCCTGACAAGTGGTATCAGAGCCTAGTATTCTCAGAAACCTTCATTCATCATGGAAAACACAGTTGAATCAAACAGTACTCTTGTTTCAAAGGTTCCCATGCTCAAACCTAATGAGTTTGACATGTGAAAAATTAGGATCAAGCAGTACATCCTCCTTATAGACTTTTCTATGTGGGACATTTTTGAGAATGGCCCCTCTGCTGAAGGTAAAATTGGACAAGATGGAAGAAGACCACCTCCAAAAACTGATGCTGAGAAGAAAGTGAGACAATTGGAGATGAAAGCCTTAAGCACCCTGCTTTTGGCCATTCCTAATGAGTATCAACATCAGTTTCATCACTACACTGATGCTCAGATTCTATGGAATGCTTTAGAGAAGAGATTTGTTGGCACCAAGAGCACTAAGAGGAATCAAAGGGATATTCTCAAGCAGCAATATGAGAATTTTACATCTTCAAAGAATGAGTCCATGACTCAAACTTTTGATAGATTCAATAAATTAATTGGTGAGTTGGCTACTGTTGGAGTTCAGATGGAACAAGATGATGTCAACCGAAAGTTCCTCAGATCTCTTGGAGATGAATGGACCATGTACACTGTCTCATTCAGACAAAATGACATGTTGGAAGAAAAGGAACTGGATGATCTGTATAATGATCTGAGAGTGTTTGAATCTGAGGTGGAAGCAAAGAAGAAACCTACTGGATATGTTCATAATGCTGCACTCCTATCAGCATCAACTGATTCTACTGCTAACCCTGAATCAGTTAATGCTGCCAGTGGAGTAAATCAAGAAAAAGGCAATGAATTTGTGTTTGAAGCCTTTCTTTCCAGCCATGGAAACTCTTCTTTAATCAATGATGACTTGGAACAACTTCATCCTGATGATCTTGAAGAGATGGATATTAAATGGCAGATGGCCATGCTTTCTATGAGGGTGAAGAAGTTCATCAAAAGGACTGGAAGAAACAACTTCTCCCAAAGAAGAGAAGATGGAGCAAGCTTTGATAAGTCAAAGGTGGAGTGATACAAGTGTCACATGAAAGGACACTTTGCCAGGGAATGCAGAAGTGGAATGTCACAAAACAACCACCAACAAGCTCAGTCTGGAAGCTTCAACCAGAACAGAAACTCTGCTCAAGCTCTTGTTTCTCAACAAGGAATGGGGTTTGACTGGAGTGTTCAAGCAGAAGATGCCATTCAAAATCAAGCTCTCATGGCAGAGGTATCTGATCTCCCAACTGAGGTACTTTCTAATCTCTGTTCTCAAACTTGCATAGACACTGTGAAAAGGTACAGGGATCACAACCAGAGTATGAGTGATGACCTTAAGAGGTTAGAAAAGGATAGAAAAGACTATGTGAAAATTGTTGAAAGGTTTGAGGAACAAATTAAAGGTTTCCAAGCCAATGAACTTCAACACACATATGATACAAATTACTGGAAGTGGGAGAAAAATGATCTAGAAATCCAACTGACAAAGTCTGATAATCCAAGATCTTATGAATCCTAGAGAGAGAAAGTAGAGAGAGAGAGAGACTTGGAGCGCAAAGTGTAAAATCAGATTAATGTGCGTGTCAAACTTACAAGACACAAAGACCAAAGGGACTTAAATACCCTTGGTCAGATACAACACTGATAAGACTCTAAACACAGTATAAGACCAAGCCCTATAAATACAATGATTACTATAAAATCAGACCTAACAATCTCCCCCTTAGTAATCATTGGCGCTTTGGTCTTCAAAAATTGTCTTCTATAACAGCACGGACCAACAAATCGACTTTGTGAAGCTTTCTGACTTTTAAGAAAAAATTTCTTCCCAGCATCTTTCAGATGAAGTTGTCTTTGCTGCTTGAGCTCTAGACGATACACCTCTTTTGAATGGTCTTGAATGAACTGTGGTGTTCGGAGCAGGAACAACAAAAGAATCAGTTGTAGCTGAGAGAATAGAATCTTTGAGCGAATCTTGATCAGCAGATAACATTTGAGCTCTTTGTCTCTTTAACTTCTCCTTGACTTCTCCCCCTCATGACCTTGATGATCTTGATCAACTTGGTCATGCAAATGTTGGAGACGAGACAGCTTAAGATCTGCAAAATCAAAGAAACAGAGAAAACAGAGGAGGTTTGCGCTTCATGATGGACGCGCAAACCAAGATTTGCGTTTCATGTGGGACGCGCAAACCAAGGTTTGCGGGTCATGCTGGAAGCGCAAAGCTGACTTAGAAAAATTTTTACTTTTTGAAACCCTTTGACTCCCCCTACACAAATGCACTTGATATGACAATTCAAATTAGCATTCATATAAAGAAAATTAGATACTCCCCCTCAAAAACAGATATAATCTTTGAAATACATTCTCTTTGTTTACTCCCCCTTGAATAATGCATAAACCCATTAAAATATATTTATGAGAACACAATGATCAAATATTAATGTAGAAAGAAAAATATACTGAATGTAAATTTTGAAACGACTAAACATATAAAATTTTAAACACTAAACAAATAAAATTCTACTTAGTAAAATATTACAGATTTATCAATCATTTGAAATCAAACATATGTTGTTGGATACAAGAACAAGTTTTATTGCATATCAAGTTAAAACATGTTCAGTTTCAAAAACTTCCATCAATCTATTCAGTGTGCTCACATGCGAATCTTCGATTAGCTTCAAGAAAATGCAATTCTAAAAATATTATAGAGAACTTTGCATGTACTGACACTAATTCATCAAAAATTAAGACTTTCACAAATTTACAGGTTTATCACAACTCAAACATATCACCAAGTATCATGAGATGTGTGCTCATTGGCATCTTTTTAGCAGTGTGCACATTGGCATCTTAACATGAGTGTGCTCTTTGGCATCTTTTAAGCTTGTGCACTTTGGCATCTTTTGATCAAAAAGTTTATTAAGTAAAGAACATGCCGTAAACGTAACTTTTTATCTGACCCTATTGCAGGATTTGGGTCAGCCGCTCCCAGACCAGTTGGCCTTAGGGGACTAGGTGTCAAGCACCCCTTGGAACTTACTCTCCCAGATCAGAAAGGCTACATCGACATATCCTAAACCCATTCATACCAGTAGAACATGACTTTCGATCTGATTCTATTGAAGGATTTGGGTTCGATCACTCCCAGATCAATTGACCTTAGGGGACCAGATGACAAGCATCCCAAGGAACTTACTTTCCCAAACCAGAAAGGCCACAGGTACAAACTTTTAAACTTAGAGATTTCTGTATTTTATGAAATTATAATTCATCTCAATCACTCAGTTCAACATCTAAGTGCTTAGCCCATATTTTCATTCCGATCTATAATTCTGATTAATTAGGTAGTCTAAGCAAAGTAAACTATAAAAATTACGAATCACACAACTTTAAAGCAGTAATAAAAGTTTTAAACATGTTGCTGACTTTTCGACTTTTGTAAGACTTGAAATTTGATCATATAAAAACTTTAATATAAACAAAAGAACTTGAAAATTTATCCTAGACACATATTTTATTCAAAAGAAAGAAAAAATGTAAAACTTTACTTTATAGAATAAATTTTGTAAAGATTTAAACTTTTAATTGATATTTAGTCAGAACAAAATCAAAAAAATTGACAAAGAATAGAACGAGAATGTCGTTTTTCCAGAAAATGCAAAATCTGCAAATTGAAGGTCTAAACAAGATTTTTATGCTAAACACAAAGAAGCAATTAAGATCGATTAGCAAAAACGAATCAATTAAGTCCTATTTCAACACAGATTGATCAAAAACCAGTCCAAATTTGATGAAGAAGCAAAAAACGAGATTTTCTTGAAAAAATAAAGAAAATCGATCGAGTTTTCTGCTTCAATTCACAAATCCAGAAACTAAAACACTAATCTCTCAATCCTCTCAAGATTCAGATTGCTCTGATACCAATTGATAATCCAAGATCTTATGAATCCTAGAGAGAGAAAGTAGAGAGAGAGAGACTTGGAGCGCAAAGTGTAAAATCAGATTAATGTGCGTGTCAAACTTACAAGACACAAAGACCAAAGGGACTTAAATACCCTTGGTCAGATACAACACTGATAAGACTCTAAACACAGTATAAGACCAAGCCCTATAAATACAATGATTACTATAAAATCAGACCTAACAAAGTTTAAAGAGGAGAATGAAAAGTTGAGAGGAGAGCTAGCCAAGGTTAAGCTGGATGTGGAAAAGTTTTCATATGCTTCTAAAGCCATGGATTCTATGCTAAAGGTCCAAATCCATGATAAGCTTAAACCAGGAATTGGGTACAATACCACACCACCACCATACAATAACAACTACATCCCTCCTAAATCAGACTTGCTGGAGAACAAGGATAGGAAGGACTTGCATGAGGGAGCCACTAAGGTAGATCCTTTAGATGAAGTAGTTGTTAAGGACAAGACTGAGAAAGAAGCTGGTAAGAGTAAGGATAACACTGTGAGTGGTGAGATTCCCTTAGAAAATAACATTCTTACCAATGAGGGTGGTGGAAGGGATTGGGTCAAATCTGATGGTGTAGAGAAGACTGAGGGAAAGTCTAAAAAGGTCCATTACAAGCAGACTACAGTTATGAATCCTGTTCCTTGCAAACAGTGTGCCGGCAATAAAAATGAGCCCCTAAAACATGATAAAAGGAGGGGAAATCAAAGAAATTGGAATAATCAGTGGGCTCAGAAAGAAGGAGTTGATCTGAGTAGAATCATCAGACCAAAGCCTTGTTTCATATGTGGCAAATTGAACCATCTTGCCAAGCACTGTTATTTTAATCCTATGAACCAAAGGATAAATTTTCAAAGATCTGTGCAAAAACCCTTTGGTTATAGGAAGAATGAAAGGAATCATGTTGCTAAGAAACATGTTAAATCTAAAAGCCACATAAAGAAAAAGACTGTAAAAGAGAATGTCAAGATGTGGGTTCCCAAAAGCACTAAAACTGTTAGTACTGCTACCACAAATAGTACTGCTGACAAAGATAGTGCTGCTAGAATCAATACTACTGCTATCAATGTTAGTGCTGCTGAGAGTATTAGTACTTCTAAAACTAACATTGTTAGTACTTCTTCAAATGTTAATACTGCTAACTCTGTTAGTGCTTCTAACAAGGTTAGTACTGCTAAACCTATTAGTGCTGCTAACTCTGTTAGTACTTCTAAAATTAGTACTGCTTCTAGTGCTTGTGCTTCTAGACCAATAATCTTGACAAAGTACTCCAGTAAAGATTTTTCTGAATTTAAAAATCTCATCAAAAAGGAGTGCAAGTACTTTGATGAGAAAGGGAGGCCCAAGACCACTTTGGCTTGGGTTCCCAGTCAATACTAATTGGTTTATCTTATGTGCAGGGCAACCAGCAGCTCAAGGGAAAGAGCATTTGGCATGTTGATAGTGGTTGCTCTAGGCACATGACAGGGAACATGGCTTGCCTCAAGAATTTCAAGAAAATTGATGGAGGGCATGTTGCCTTTGGTAATACTCCAGATGGAGGTAAGATTAGTGGTAAGGGAGATGTAACAAAAGGTAAGATGACCTTTGAGGATGTTTTCTATGTTGAACAGTTAAGATACAACCTGTTAAGTGTATCACAGGTTTGTGACAAAAAGCATAGTATATTATTCACTGATTCAGAATGCATTATCCTTGCTCCTGGATTCAAGGTAGTTGATGAAAAGATGATACTACTAAGAACTCCTAGAAAGGATAATGTCTATTGTCTGGATATGGAAAATGTTTCAAATGATTCATCCCTAAACTGTCTTGTTTCAAAAGCCTCTTTGGATGAATCATCACTTTGGCACAGAAGGATGTGTCACATGAACTTTAAAACAATGAATAAACTTGTTAAAAACAACCTTGTAAGAGGTTTGCCTTCAAAAGTATTTTCATGTGATGATCATTGTGTTGCTTGTCTCAAAGGCAAACAACACAAAACTTCTCATAAGTCCAAAGAGTTGAACACAATTTCTTCTTCTCTTCAGTTGTTGCATATGGATATGTTTGGACCTACAAATGTCATGAGTATAGGTAAGAAATCATACTGCTTAGTTATTGTTGATGATTACTCTAGAATTACTTGGGTATATTTTCTAAGGACTAAGGATGAGACAAGTGGACTGATCAAATCCTTTATTCTAAGAATTGAAAACCAAACAAATCAAAAGGTAAAAGTCATTAGGTCAGATAATGGTACTGAATTTAAAAATCTTGATCTAATCACCTTTTGTGAGGAAAAAGGAATTGAGAGGCAATACAGTGCTCCTAGGACTCCACAACAAAATGGTGTTGCTGAGAGAAGGAATAGGACACTGATTGAAGCTGCTAGATCTCTGTTAGCTGATTCAAAACTTCCAATTACTTTCTGGGCTGAAGCAGTTAATACTGCTTGCTATGTCCAAAACAGAGTTCTAGTAGTCAAGCCTAAAAACAAGACACCATTTGAGCTTTTAAATAAAAGAAAACCATTTATTGGATTTTTCAAACCTTTTGGGTGTCCTTGTACCATTCTCAATACCAAAACTCACTTAGGAAAGTTTGATAGCAAAGAAGATGATGGTTTTCTTGTTGGTTACTCATCTCAGAGTAAGGCCTACAAAGTATTTAATTCTTCTTCTAGAATAATTGAGGAAAGTGACAATGTCAAATGCAATGAGAACACACCAAATCCTATTGGTTCAGGTCCTCAGTGGCTATTTGACATTGATTCACTAACTAACTCGTTGGGTTTCAGTAGTGATGATCATGCAGGATCAGGAAGTAGAGGATCAGGGGATGAACAAGTACAAGATATTATTCCTCAGTCTGTGATCTTTCCCATACCTACAATGACCCCTGTTGAAATCTGTGAAAGGGAGACTGTTACTGAACCAAGTCAGAGTGAAGAAGAAAGAAGAGATGAGGAGAATTTAGAGCATGAAGAGTCAGAAGCAGCTGATGAGATTCCCTCAGCTGACTTAAATGATTCCAATTTAGATGTGGGAATGAATGAAGAACCTAGTCTTCAGACAAGAACTCAGAAGAATCATCCTCCTGAGCTGGTAATAGGAGACATCTCTTCTCCTATGATGACTAGGAATCAAAGCAGACTTCAAGATTTGCAGGATCAGCAACATACAGTACTCTCTTGCTTTCTATCTCAGATTGAGCCTAAGAAGGCTTATGAGGCAATGAAAGATTCAAGTTGGATAGAAGCCATGCAAGAAGAATTGCTACATTTTAAATTGCAAGATGTTTGGGACTTGGTGGACCTTCCAAAAGGTCATAGAGCAATTGGCACCAAGTGGATTTTCAGAAATAAAAAGGATGAGAGGGGAATAGTAATCAGGAACAAAGCA
This sequence comes from Arctium minus, assembly GCA_954870635.1. Lineage (NCBI taxonomy): Eukaryota > Viridiplantae > Streptophyta > Magnoliopsida > Asterales > Asteraceae > Arctium > Arctium minus. The sequence continues at coordinate 8,558,492 of OX941093.1, read as the reverse complement.
AGGCTAGTGGCACAAGGGTACACTCAGGAAGAAGGCATAGACTATGAGGAAGTTTTTGCTCCAGTTGCAAGGGTAGAGGCAATTAGGCTGTTTCTAGCCTATGCTTCATATATGAAGTTCAAGGTATATCAGATGGATGTGAAGAGTGCCTTTCTATATGGAACAATTGATGAAGAAGTATACGTCTGTCAGCCCCCTGGATGTGAAAATCCATCATATCCTGATAGAGTATACAAACTTAAGAAAGCACTCTATGGTCTACATCAAGCCCCAAGAGCATGGTATGATACTCTGTCTACCTATCTCTTGGAAAATGGGTTTGAAAGGGGAATCATTGACAAGACCCTTTTCATTAGAAGAAGTAAGAAGGACATCCTACTTGTTCAGATCTATGTGGATGGAATCATTTTTGGATCCACAAAAGATCAGATGTGTAGAGACTTTGAAGAGTTGATGCACAAGAGCTTCAAAATGAGTTCAATGGGTGAACTCACTTTCTTCCTTGGGCTTCAAGTGAAACAGCAGAGAGATGGGATTTTCATAAGTCAATCAAAGTATGTGAAAGACATCCTGGATAAGTATTGTTTATCAGACTCAAAGCCAGCAAGCACACCAATGGAAACACACAAACAGATCACTGCTGATCTTGAGGGGGAGGAGGTTGATGTCCATCTTTATAGATCAATGATTGGATCTCTCATGTATCTCACAGCCTCAAGACCAGATATCATGTTTCCAGTGTGTGTGTGTGCCAGATTCCAAGTCAAGCCAAAGCAGTCACATCTTCAAGCTGTTAAGAGGATTTTCAGATACTTAAGAGGGCAACCTAGATTAGGTCTTTGGTATCCTTATGAATCTACTTTTGATTTGATTGCATATTCAGACAGTGACTTGGGTGGTGCGAATATGGATAGAAAGTCTACTTCAGGGGGTTGTCAGCTTTTGGGTGCAAGACTAGTATCTTGGCAGTGTAAGAAGCAAACCACAGTGTCCTTATCCACAACAGAAGCTGAGTACATTGCTGCTGCAAGTTGCTGCTCTCAGGTTCTATGGATTCAAAATCAAATGTTGGACTATGGGGTAACCTTTCTTTACACTCCAATCTTCATTGACAATAGTAGTGTGTTATTCCCAGATTCTAGTTTCTAATCACAATTAAACAAACAAAAACACAAACAAGAATCAATTACCTGTTTGATTTCACTTTCAAATTCAAGATTACAAACTTTCTCTCTCTAGAACTCTCTTTATCTCTCTAACGTATTCTCTCTCAACTAGACAACTTCTTCCAATCTTACAACTGAATACTACGCTTTATTTCTGTTGACTTACTTATTACAAAGGAAACAAGGCTATTTATACCTCCAACTAAAAACAAGGAAACAAAATACAATTACATTGACTTTGACTTTATTAACAAATGACTTTGACTTTGCTTGAGAGTTGACTTTTCCAACTTTGACTTCTTGATCTTTTGTCTTCAATCTTTATGATCTTGAATCCAACAATTATGTGCTCTAACATTCTCCCCCTTTGGATCAAGATCATTACTAAAAGATTTAGCAATGCGATCTTCTCTAATTAAGCTCGATTGAAGTAACTCCCCCTTTTAACAACCTTTATCTTCTCTTGTAATCTCCCCTTTTATACAAATATGATTTACAAACTCCCCCTTAACACAATGAAATTTCTTCTTTGATAAGCTTTGTCTTCAAAAACTTTCAGCAATCTTCCCAACGTCTGATCTTCAAAAATAATGGCATTCTCTTCCAAAGGTTGGTTGTAATCAAACCTCTTTCAGACTTGATTGCTTCTGCAAATAATCTTCAAAATTCTTGAAATAAGACTCTTCTTCCCATATCTAATTCAAACATTTCTTTAACTCTGAAATTTCTTAATTCAGACATTTCTTCAAACTTTGTGTTCTTCCCACATTTCTTGATTATCTCTCCCCCTTTTTGATGATTTGAGCATCTATATCATCAAAACTTTTTCTTCCAAGAAATGTCATTGACCATTCTGATCTTTTAAAGAGCCTCTGATTCTGTGATCCATAACCAAGTATTCATCTAGATCTTTGCAAATCCAGACAAAATAAGAACATGTAACTCCTGAATCAACAAATGAATCAGTTAAAATGCCTGTCAGTAACACAAAGTCACTGTGTGTAACGAATACACAATATAAAGGAGCTTTTTGATGTTCACTCCCCCAGGGCTTCCATCCAATCATCGAAACACCACAAAGGAAATTTCTATGAATGTTATGACAAGAAAACAAATTCCTTGTGTGTTCGTGCATGTGTAGAAAGAATTAAGCACGAATGATTGCTTTTATAATAAGGCTCAAAGTTGTGTAAACCACTGAGACAACAGTAGATAAACACAGACTCAATGTGCATGATTGAAGTGCGAAGGTGGGGCAGACTTCCTTCTTTTTCATTATCCAGATTTTCCAAATGAAAACCAGATAGATAATATGCTGCGTCCCCTTGAAAATGTGAAACATTTTCTTTTTGAGAAGAAAATGAGTGGTTGGTGGGGTTTTAGCAAGAGTTGGCATGGGCTAGTTGCCTGTTTCAATAACGTTCACCAAATATTTGTGAAACGCTAGTAATGTGGCTGCCCGACTCAAAAAGTAGTTGGTGCAGAGTTTGATATTCTTTTACTCTGATCTCTCACCCTCTTTCTTTTAATCATTAAGCTCACTACTAACCAAACTCTCCTTTACATTTTACCTCATCACACAACCCACACTCATTTCTTTTTGACTCCTCACACTCAATCTCTATGGATTAAATTCTTGGGTAGAAATCACTGGTTAACGTGATTCCATAGAAGTTCAGTTAAGTCCTAGCACAAAGAACCCATATAATCCTATGAAAGCATAATGTTGCTCAAATGGTTTAACTATAGCAGTTAAATCTCATATACAAATGTCAGATGTGAATATGCTCAGAAAATAATCATGAAGATAAGAGCATTTTTAAGCATTGAAGTATTTTCAAACAAGTATATTGAATGAATGAATATGAATGCAAAAGCCTTGTTTGAAAATCTGACATTGTATGAAAATGATCAGAAATGAATGATATAACAATCAAAGCTTAAGGTCAAGAATAATGGATATTGTCTATACGAAACAAAAATATAGACATTCTTGAAATAACGTTTCGAAATGAAATATCGCTCAAAATTCTTTGAGGTACAAGCGGGGTGTCTTACCATCGAAAAAAAAATTGGTTACGATATGAGACATGGTAAGATCATTTTGAACAAAGTCAAACCGATGTGTGTGAATACTTGAAAGTATATAGAAAAGACAATACACAAGTATTAATCTTTGGATAACACACAATTTATTTATCAATGAAGCACAAAAATAAAATGAAAACATTTAAAATCACACTTCCAAATTATAAAATCTGTTTAAGAATCGGGAAGTGGTTTGAACATTTCAGAACATGTTTTCTATATCTGAAAGTTGTCCTTCTTTCAGATACATTTGAGATTAAGATAAGAAATTTACCTTTTCGCTCAATCTTAATTCTCATAAAGTCACGCTGTAAGTCATAAAGATATGATCTTGTAAGCATCTCTCATCCTGCATAAGTCTCAAATTTTAGTCAAAACAAATTTATTCACAACATTTATTCAAAAAATTAAAAATGACATAAAACAGTAAAACGATTAAAGAACGAGTTCTGATCAGAAGTAATCAGAAATCATAGTCTTACTCCTTTTAACTTGACTTATATGATCCCCCTAAAATCATGCATCACAAAAATTTGTCAGTTAAGTAAAATGCAGAAATTATTTATGCTCCCCCTCAAAATAATGTAGATTATCTAAAATCTTCTCTTACTCCCCCTGAGATCATGAGCAAACAATTAAAGTGCAGATATCCTTTAGACATAAAGATAAAGAAAAATGATGAAAAATAACAATACGTAACTTTAGTAGGTAACAATCGATTACGTCTTAAGATTTAACATACCAAGCTTAGAGACAAGAAAATTAAATCTCTTTTCATCTAAGGGTTTGGTAAATAAATCTGCATGTTGATAATCTGTTTTTACAAAATAAAATTCAATTGTTCCTTTTTCTACATTATCTTTAATAAAATGATACCTGACATCAATGTGTTTGGTTTTCGTATGCTGGACAGGATTAGCAGATGTCGCGATTGCACTCTTCGAGTCACAATAGATTGGAATTTTATCAAACTTGAATCCATAGTCTCGCAGCTGTGTTCGCATCCACAAGACTTGAGAGCAACAACTGGCAGCAGCTACGTACTCTGCTTCAGCAGTCGATGTGGAAACGCATAATTGTTTCTTTGATGCCCAGCTAACGAGCTTGTCTCCAAGGAATTGAACGTGACCAGAAGTACTCTTTCTGTCCAACATGCAACCTGCATAATCTGCATCTGAGTAGGCAGTGTTGAAACCCTGTATCCTTAGGATACCATAGACCAAGGTCTGCAGGGCCCTTCAGATATCTAAAAATCCGTTTGACAGCAGCCAAATGGGATTCTTTGGGAGCAGCCTGATATCTAGAACACAAGCATGTTGAAAACATAATATCTGGTCTACTAGATGTAAGATACATTAACGATCCTATCATACCTCTATAAGTCCTAACATCAACACTTTTACCCGAAGGATCAATGTTAATCTTAGTACCTGGTGCCATCGGGGTTCCAATTGGTTTACAATTTTCCATTTTGTACTTCCGAAGAATGTTCAAAATGTACTTAGATTGGTTAATGAAAATCCCCGTAGAAAACTGCTTAACTTGTAATCCGAGAAAGAAATTCATCTCTCCCATCATACTCATTTGAAAACGTGACACCATGAGGTTAGAAAAGTTTTTGCAAAATTTTGGATTTGTAGAACCAAATATTATATCATCAACATAAATCTGAATAAGAATAATATCAGCTGTTTCCTTTTTGATGAATAAAGTGGTATCTATCTTACCTTTAGAAAAACCGGACTTGACCAAGAATTTAGATAAAACGTCATACCATGCTCGAGGGGCTTGTTTTAAACCATAGAGGGCTTTGTCCAAGATATAAACATGATTTGGCTTCTCTGGATTGACGAACCCTTCTGGTTGAGACACGTACACTTCCTCTTTAAGAATGCCATTCAGAAAGGCTGTTTTCACATCCATCTGAAAGACTGTGAAATTCTTATGAGCTGCGTAGGCTAGAAACATGCGGATTGCTTCTATACGCGCTACTGGAGCATACGTCTCATCGTAGTCTATGCCTTCCTCTTACCGGTAACCTTTGGCAACAAGTCTAGCTTTGTTTCTTATGACGATACCATCTTCATCCTTTTTATTCTTGAATACCCATTTAGTGCCTATCACGGTTTTACCTTCTGGTTTTGGAACTAATCTCCAAACCTTTAGGGCTTCAAACTGATTGATCTCTTCTTGCATAGCAGATACCCAGTCCGAATCAGCAAGAGCCTCATATACTCGCGTTGGCTCAATCTTACTGAGGATTGAGTCATGCATACATTGATTAAGAGTCGCTGACCTAGTTTGTACAGGCTTGTTGAGATCTCCAATTACTTGATGTAATGGATGTTCTTTGGTCCAGCGATGCTCATGAGGTAGTGGAGTAGATATAGATTGAACATGATCATCATCTAGAAATCCACTATCAGACTCTTCAGTTTGAATAATAGGAGGGGGGATTGCAGTTGAAGTTTCAGGTGCAGAAGCATCAGTTGGAACAACATACTCTAGCTGTTGAGTAGACATTGTATTACACCCAACTGAAACATTTACTTCTGGCTCAGCATTTACTTGTACATCTTCAACTGTAGGAGTAATTGTAGGAATGTGAGTTTCTGACTGAACAGGGGATGCTTGTTCAGTTATGACATCTGAAGTGACTGGATGATTGCAACTTGTATCTTCAGACCTGTCAGTCACAACAGATTTAGGTATATTAGAACCTAAAAACTCATCATAAAAGAATTCAAATAACAAATCTAAATCAGTTAAATGTGAAATAGATGTAGAAGCATTATTCGAATTATTTGCTGTAGAAACAGGTTCTGGACTGATCTGCCCAGAAGCTAATACTCCAGTGATCACGGGTTCTGAACTGAGTTGTTCAGAATCCATATCTTCATCGAATGTTACATTAACGCTCTCGACAACTGTCTTTGACTTCTTCAGATAAACACGATATGCTGCCGATGTTGAAGAATAACCAATAAAGATGCCTTCGTCCGCCTTAGCACTGAATTTATTCAGACTCTCCCTGTCATTAAGCACAAAACATTTACACCCAAATATGTGAAAATACTTGATTGTTGGTGTTCTGTTGTTGATCAACTCATATGGAGTCTTTTGAAAACGGCGATGTATCATGGATCGATTTTGAGTATGGCATGCAGTCGACACAACTTCTGCCCAAAAAAATAGAGGTGAGTCTGGTTGGCTAAGCATAGTCCGAGCGGCCTCGACTAGCATCCGATTTCGCCTTTCGACTACTCCATTTTGTTCAGGCGTTCGAGCAGCAGAGTACTGATGTGATATCCCGACCAATTCGAGATATTCTTCAACTATCTTGTTTTTGAACTCTGTGTCGTTGTCCGTTCGAAGAAACTTGACTTGTCGCTGCATTTTCACCTGGGTCGTCTTTAAGAAAGTAATGAGAACTTCGGGCGTCTCATCTTTTGATCGAAATAATTTGACCCATGTGTATCTTGAGTAATCGTCCACAATAACCAACACGCATTTCTTTCCACCCAAACTCTGAGTTCTCATTGGACCACACAAATCCATATGTAACAATTCTAACAGAGAACTAGTGCTTGGTTCAGGCTTCGGTTTATGCGGAGCTCTCTTCATCTTACCCTTCTCACATGCAGTACATAAGTGTTCTTTCTCGTATTTCAGCTCAGGAAGTCCTTTTACCAATTTCCCACTAACCAGCTTGTTGATATAACGAAAGTTCAAGTGAGATAAACGTCTGTGCCAGAGCCAACTTTGCTGCAATGAAGCCTTTGTCATCAAGCAAACTTGATTGGCATTCTGTACCTTTGAAAGATTGATGGTATAGAGGTTCGTCTTTCGATTTCCGACTAAGAGTTCATTGCCATCTTCCGTACGAACCGAACATCTCTTAGCTTTGAAGTTGACCTCTAACCCTTTATCACAGAATTGACCAATGCTGAATAAGTTGTGCCCCAAGCCTTCGACATAACTCACTTTACTGATCGTTATGTTGTCTTGAATGATGTCACCATATCCTAAGATAGGTGAAAGCTGATCGTTTCCAAATCTGACATTTCCACTGAATTTCTCTGTATAGTTAGACAATAAAGCTTTTTGCCCAGTCATATGCTTGGAACATCCACTGTCCAAGTACCACATATGCCGGGTCTGCAAGAGAAATCAGGAAACAATAACTTTAGGTACCCATTTAAAAACAGGTCCTAACAGATTAGCACAAGATTTTGGTATCCATTTGAAAATAGATCCTCTGTTCTTTTGAAAACCTTTAAAAATATTTGATCTTGAAGAATACACATGATAAAATCCGAACCAATCAGAAGAATTATGTGAGTAAGCAAAATCATTTCTCTGATAATAATAAGATGTAGTAGAAATAGAAGATAATTGAATCAATTGCGTTATTGAATACCGCTTGTAAGAAGTTACAAGGTTTTGTTTATTTGAAGAAAATTGATCAACTACATCAGTATCACTACTAACTGATCTATTACAAGAATTATCAGAAACTGATTCAGCTTTCTCATCACCCTTCCTTTTTGGTCGCCATTCAGTTCGAGCTTTCGACCTTTTCTTGCTTATATTTGAAACATAAGATGTAGATTTATTAGGAAAAGCATATTTCTGAGACTGAGTTTTCTTTTGTGTACCAGTGTGTTTCTGTTTCTGTAATCGCTGTTTCTTATGTTTCTTACCTTGAGCATAGTAATCAGCAGTTACAGAAACTGATTCACCAACCTTAGATGATGATTCACCAATATTAAGACCACTTGGTAACACTTTTTCATTTAAAAGACAAGTAGAATAATCAGGAAGAATAGCATTAAAGTCAAACATATCAATTTCGTCTATGCACCCATCATCAGAATTAAGAAAATCATTTGCAGACTCAAATAAGTCATCAAAATTATCAGACGAAGTTTGAGGTGCCTTAGAAACTTTAGAACACTTTGTAGATGTAGATTGAAAAATCGTGTTCTTTAATACAGTAGAAAATACACTTTGTTGAATATCAACCAAAAGTTTTTCATCAGATAAAACATTTTCCAACTCAACTATTTTGCTTTCAAGAATGAGTGGAGGAACATAAACCTTTGCAATTGCAGGTTTTGCCTTCATCTCAGAAACATAATAACTAGCAAAATAATCATTTGAAAGAACTTTTGGTGTTTCTAAAAGATAACTATCATTTAACTTTGCATAGTTAAATGGTAGTTGCATTTTCTTTACATTCTTTCTATTTTCAGTTTCTTTTGCCTCAACTTCTTCCGGTAATTTGGTAACAAATTTGGGTTTTAAATGAGTATGTTTACCAACACAAGCAAGAAAATCAAAATTATATAATGTTGGTTGTTTTCTGATGGCTTTCTTTAAGTAATGGGGGTTTTTAAAACCAACTCCCCATTTTTCCTTAATATCAACCTCTTCATCAGGTGCATTAAGAAAAATGGTTTGATCTGTTTGTCCTCTTGCGTAAAGTTTGGCTTCCAGACCATTTACCTTCTTATTCAAAAGCTTGTTCTCAACCTGCAGTTTATGAACAATTAGTGCAGATTCTTTCTTCTCAAACTCATATTTAGAAACTTTAACTTCAAAATCAGAAATCTTCTTTTCAAAACAATCTACTTGAGATTTAGAATCAGAAGCAGACTTGCGTAAAGAATCAATCAGATCTTTGTTCCCAATAACCGACTTATTAAGTTCAAAGATCTTATTGTTTCTTTTAGCAACTCTGTCTTTTTCTTTCTTCAGTTTTACTTGAAGATCATTAAGCTCAACCATCATAGCTTCCATTTTGGTTACAAAATCTTTTTCAGTTAAGTTTAATACCTCATCAGCTGTCTTGTCATCTGACTCATCATACTTCACTTCTTTTCCCATAAGACAGAGATGAGCAGTTTCTTCCTTCTCTTCCTCTTTTCACCTTCTGAATGATCCAGCCAAAATTCGTCCTCCGACATTAAAGCGGTGCCTGCTTCTTGCTGTTTTGCCAAGAGCAGTTTGTTCTGATAGTATTGAGAATTCCGAACTTTTGGCTTTCTACAATCCTTTGCAAAATGACCAATCTTGCCACAGTTGTAGCATTTGACTGGATCACTTGCTGGCTTTTCTGCAACAGTGTAGTCATTCATGAACTTCTTCCTTTCATCAGGTTTCTTCTCAACATATCTGTTCTCTTCATATCTCCTTCCTTCCACCCTTTCTCGGTGCTCATGATTCTTTGAACTTGATGAAGAATACCTTTGAGAATTTGATCCCGGCTTCTTGTAGAATTTCTTTTGAAATGCACGGGTCAGCAACAACATGGCTTGTTTCAGACTTTCTCCATCATCACCATCTGTCTCAGATTCTGACTCAGAACTTGTTAGCACTTTCTTCTTTTTCTTCTTCTCTGCCTTTTCTTTCTTCTTCTCTCCGGCTACCAAAGCAATAGGATCAAGAACTTTTTCTGCCTTCTTCTTCTCAGCTCTTTTCTCTTCCACTTCTTCTTCATTCTGCCTCAAAGTCTCATTTACCTCATGTAACGGTATGTCATTCAGATCCTTCATCTGCTTCATCCTACGTGTATGCTTCTTCCACTCTGGTTGTAGAATGCTCAAAAATTTAACATTGTTTTCAATTTGCTTCTTCTTCACTTTGTTCTTTGAGAGTTCGTTCAGAAGAAGCACAAACCTCTCATAGGTTTCCTCTAGGCTCTCATTTTCTTTTGCTTTGAATTCCTCGTAGCTATTTATGCAGTTAGCCACTTTCATTTGATTGCCAACTTTGGAACCCATCATCATCATCTTTTGCAACTGATCCCACATCTTCTTAGCATTTCCCTTGTAGTTGTCTATCTTGATGTAGATGTCATTCGGGATACTTTGAAGAAGTAAGGATCTTGCTTGTTTATCAGCTTTGTATCGGCTTTTCTGTTCTTCAGAATACTGAGAGATATCCACTGCCACAGTTTTCATCTTTTGTTCTCTTTCCTCAGTACCATCTTCACTATCAGACGAGTCATCATCAGGTTTTTGAACCGTGATTGGTTCCATAGGACCTTTTGTGATTGACAGCATAATATTCTCTCCATTTGCATGTCTTTCTATAAAATCAAGGAATCTGTCTTTCCACTGTTCATACTCTCCTTTGAACAGTACAGGTGGCTTGACATCAGTGCCAATTGAAAGAGCATCTTTGGAAGTCATCTTGTTTAAACCTGTTTGAAAAATATATGCAATAAGAAACTAGAAACTGATCGTTAGTCCAAATGAAACAATCAAGAAAAAAACAGAAAACTTGAAATATAAAATCAGAAATTTTGATCACAACCAGAAATATGTCCCCCTTCGCAGACTTAGCACGGGGCAACGCCCTTGCGGGGTCGAGGGGCAGCGCCCCTAGAGAAAAAAATTTCACTATTAAAGGCCATATTACTATTTTGAAAATTTCTTAGAAAAAATTCTAAGTCTTTCACGCTTTGCGCTTCACACAGGAATCACAAACTTCTACTTTGCGTTTCACGTTGCAGACGCAAGATACACTTCGCGTTTCTAGTTGCAAGCGCAAACCACATTTTGCGTTTCTTGTTACAAACGCAAGATACACTTTGCGTTTCTAGTTGAAAACGCAAATCACTACTTGTCTCTGAGCCCACACACTTCTACTTTGCGTTTGTCATTAAACCCGCAAAACCCACTTGTCGTTTCTCGAAGTAACAATATGAACTTTCTCACTTTGCGAATATGGTTTAACACGCAAACCTTTACTTCTCGATACTTGAAGGAAACGTAAACTTTAACTTCTCGATTCTCGAAGGAAACGCGAACCTTAACTTCTCGATACTTGAAGGAAACGCAAACCTCTGAATGAAACGCAAACCTCTATGAATGAGACGCAAACCTTGATGAACACCCGCAAACCTCTAAAATCGACCAAAATCACACCAAAATCTCATCTAGACCTAGAATTTCAACACTAAACTTCGACAATTTACTCGTCTAAACAACTAGAACACAAAACTAACACTGAATTTCGATCAAATACACAAAAGATACAAATTTGATACAAACACAATGTCAAGAACTCGTGAACAGAAAAACTACAAAAATTCGAAAATTCGAATTGATTACAGTGCAATTCACAAATCTTTCTATACAAACTCAATCGATTACACTGTTCTAACAGAATCTAATCAAAAACAACTCGAAATTCGCACAAAAACTCGAAAACATATCTGAACATGAAGAACACAGTGTCGAACATTCTGATTTTCTTGATTTTTCGATTTAGATCTGCTCTGATACCAATTGTTATTCCCAGATTCTAGTTTCTAATCACAATTAAACAAACAAAAACACAAACAAGAATCAATTACCTGTTTGATTTCACTTTCAAATTCAAGATTACAAACTTTCTCTCTCTAGAACTCTCTTTCTCTCTCTAACGTATTCTCTCTCAACTAGACAACTTCTTCCAATCTTACAACTGAATACTACGCTTTGTTTCTGTTGACTTACTTATTACAAAGGAAACAAGGCTATTTATACCTCCAACTAAAAACAAGGAAACAAAATACAATTACATTGACTTTGACTTTATTAACAAATGACTTTGACTTTGCTTGAGAGTTGACTTTTCCAGCTTTGACTTCTTGATCTTTTGTCTTCAATCTTTATGATCTTGAATCCAACAATTATGTGCTCTAACACAGTGCTATTAGCATTGTTAACAATCCTGTCAAGCACTCCAAAACAAAGCACATTGAAATCAGGTATCACTTTATTAGAGACTGCAATGAAAAGAAGCTTATTCAAGTTGCTAAAGTTCATACTGATAATCAGTTTGCTGATCTATTCACTAAAGCTTTTGATGTGGGTAGATTCACTTTCTTGGTCACAAGTGTGGGCATGATCAACTCTGAATGAGCTCATGTTTAAAAAGTGTTTGTATACCTGTTATTTGTTTATTTTGTTTGGTGTTACTAATCATCTTTCTCAGGAAGTTTATTGCCCTGCTCAGACTAACACAAAGCTTCAACAATGTAAGTATAGTTAATGCTGCCAGTGCAGTTTTAATGCTGCCAGTGCAAAGTTACTATTGCAGGTTCATTATTACTACTGCTAGTCTGAGTTACTACTTCAGGTATATGTTAATACTGTTAGTAGTTAATACTGCTAGTAGTTAATACTGCTAGTAGTTAATACTGCTAGTCGTTAATACTGCTAGTTAGTTAATACTGCTCGTAGTTAATACTGCTAAGTTAGTTAATACTGCTAGTAGTTAATACTGCTAGTTCGTTAATACTGCTAGTTAGTTACTACTGCTTCTTTCCCGAATCATATAAATACCCTCTTTGCCCGCCTAAAATCTCACAACGACTCTTTGAATACTGTTCATCTTCTCTCTAACTCTTTTCTCTCAAGTAAAAAGTGTGTTTCAGTCAAGAATCCTCAAAGAACGATGGCATCCATGGCGTTTATTGATGAACACAATGAGATCGCAATGCTTCAAAAGCCGAAGCAGGCTGATGGATTCCATCAAATAGTCGATTTTCTCAAGACCAGTCATATAGCGTATGCTCTTACTGTGTCACCACTAATCTTCATCGAGCACCAGAAGCAATTTTGGGCCAATGCCACCGCGGTTACTGAAAACGGTGTGCAGTTTCTCAAGACAAGGGTGTGTGACAAACCCTTGATAGTCACTGAAGAGGTCATTCGCATCAGTCTACAACTAGATGATGCCTCAGGTATTACTTCTATCCCTAATGAGGACTTGTTTTCCAATCTCACAAAAATGGGGTATAAAGGCCAACAGGGTGTTTTCAAATTTTACAAAGCTAACTTTTCTTCCCAATGGCGGTTCTTTGTTCATACCCTTATGCACTGTATTTCTAGAAAAACTACTGGATGGAGTCAGTTCAGCAGTACCATTGCTTATGCTTTGGTCTGCTTGTCCACTGCCAGAAAGTATAATTTCTCCAAAATGATTTTCAATGACCTTGTGTCAAACTTGGGAAATAAAAAGAGTTTCTATATGTACCCAAGATTTGTCCAGGCAGTTATAACCTCTGAATTGACGGATATACCTCAGTTTAATGAGGTATATGTACCTAAAATCCCTAAGGGCAAGGTCTTTTCAAATATGAAAAGATCTGCCAAGGACTCGGAAGGAGTTGACACCTCATTGTTCTCTACAATGATGGTGGTGTCCCACAATCAAGAAGGTATGGCATCAGGGTCAAGGCCCTCACTAGACCATCCCACTGAGAGTCAAACCCAACCTTCAACCACTATATCACTTCCTCAGTCTCTTGTTCTTAAGTCAACACCAGTTTTAACCAAAACTTATGCTAAGAGAAAGGTACACAAGGCTCCTTCCCTTGTTGTACCTCCTACAATCCCAGAACCTCAAAGCCCTCTAATGGAGCATTCTCCATTAGAGAATATCTATAGGGAAACCACTGGGGTGTCTCCCAACCCCAAGGAGGTGCTCACTAAGGAGATGTATGAGCATGTGGGTGAGAAGGCTGCCACTACTCCTGCTAGCACAGAGGAGGCCAGTGGTAACATCACTAAGACCTTCCCCATGGAAACTTTGGGTGAGCAATCATCCAAAGGTCCCAGGTGCCAAGAAACCAAGGGGGTGGAGGGTGCTTCTGCTAGGCAGAAGACCTCTACTACTAAAAGTTCCAATGATCCATCAAAAGGTGGTAATACTCCTGGAGAAGGTGAGGATAAATATGACTACCATGAATTGATTTCTTCCATGTCCAAAATGGCAACTGAACTGGATACTCAAAAGAAGGTTGTCAATGAACTCAAGAAGGTCATCATCAACCAGCAAGAAGAAATCAACACATTAAAGCAGTTGGTTAAGAAAGTGATTCAAAAGAAAAAGAAGCAAAGATTTGTGCTCAGAAGAAGAAACCCAGTGAATGATGCTCCCAAAAAGGGGGAGTCAAAAACTGAGATCAACCTAGAGAGGGAGATACATGGAGTTGAGGGGGAGTTTGATGTACAAACAGAAACAGGGCTTGTGTTTGAAGAAGCAGCAGTAACAGATAGAGCAGCAGAAACAGTTAATACTGCTGAAGCAAGCAAAGCAGCAGAAACAGTTAATGCTGCTGAAATAAATGAAGCAGCAGAAATTGTTAAAGAGATACTAACTGACCTCATTAGCAGAAATTTGGAAGAATTTGAGATAGCTGAAGCACTTATCAACGCTAAACATGATACTCCCAAGGTCACTTCAAAGGCCAAAGGAGTTGTCATCAAAGAAAAGGGTGAGGTTATCAAGAAAGCAAGTGTTGAGAAGATAGCAAGCAAGGATAAAGGCAAAGCCAAGATAGTGGAATCTGACCAACCACTTAAAAAGCAAAAGTTGATTGAGTCAGATGAAGCTTTGGCTAGGAAGATTCAAGCAGAACTTGAGCAAGCAGAAACAGTTCAAGTGAAGAAAGGTAGGGAGATGGCAAAAGCTCTAGCTGCAGAGCTTAATGAAGTATATCAACAGAGCTTGGCAACAGAGATAGCACAGAAGAAAGCTGCAACTCTAAAGAAGCCTGTGATGATCAAAATGGCTGCTAAGAAGAGGCAACCTTCAAAGACCTACCTTGGCACTCAAGAGAGAAAGAAGATGATCACTTTCCTCAAAGGTGCTGTGGGAGTCAAAAAGGAGATGTTCTCAAAGATGTCATTTGAACAGATCAAAGGGTTGTATGATGCAGAGATGACTAAACTACAAGGGAATGACCAAGCAAGAGTTGAAGTGGAAAAGAGGATGAAAGAAAGACATGACCTTCTAATAGAAAAACCCTTTCATGATGATCAAGAAACTCCAAAGAAGGAAGCTACTCTAGGTGAAAGTTTGAAGACTTTGAAAAGAACTAAAATTATGGCAAGAAGAAAACTTGTTAAGAAACCTAGAGTGGCTGGGGAAGAAGCTGAACAAAAGGTAGCTGAAGAAGAAGGGGCACCTAAATCTGCTGAAAAGAAAGCTCAATCTCAGGAAGAACCATCTAGTACTTATGATGTAAATATGTACATGGTGGTGATGGAGAAAGTGCCTGAGCTTATAACTGCTGAACCAGTTGGTGTCAAGCCTCCTGAGATTATTCACTGGAATACTATGGAAGTAGATGGAAAGTAGTATATCAGGTTGAAGAGGAAAGATGACAAATTTGAAGTGTATCCTACTTGGGCCAAGATTGTAAGAGTATGCTCCAGATCTGACTTAGAGGAAATGTTTGAAGTGGGGATGAAACTATATGCTGATAAGCTGAAAGCTCCAGGGATACCTGTTACAAAACTTGTGATGGAGTATCTATACATGTTGTTCAAGCCAGAGGAAGTTCAGCATATTATCAGAAATGTTTTCAAAACCATCAACAAGTGGACTCTGTATGAAAGAAGTGGAGTATATGTACTGGCTGTGGATACAAGTCACTTTGAATACTTCTTAGTGGATAGAATCTACAACCATAGCAGGTTAAAGCTGCATGCTATGTTGAAGAAAAAGCTAGGTTGTGCACCAGATTCTGCAATGGCAAGATACTTGATTCAGAGAATTATTAATCAAAGTTTGGGGCTGAATCCTGATATAGGTGTATGAAAAATAGAGTTTTGGGAGCATCTGAAGAACTTGACTTCTCTTCTCTAAAAGTCAAGTTAGGGGGACATTGTTGGGAACTGAAGATTTGATTAAGTATGATTAATGCTGCCAGTACAACATGATTACTACTGCTGAGATAAGTTACTACTGTTGAGCCAGATTAATACTGCTTGAAGAAATTAATACTGCTGAGCATAGTTAGTGCTGCTGGTGAAGATTAATACTGCTCAGAGTGTTAATGCTGATGTGATTTAATACTGCTTATGTGATAATCAAGATATGCGAAGATCAAGGCTTGAAGATAATCATGGAAGGTTGAAGATAACTATGGAAGAATATACTGAAGATCTTTTAAGTTTTGTAATTATCTTTTATTTTCAGTATTTGTATAGATGTATTCAGAATAGTTTTGATATACGAGATTTCTAAGTTTTTGTTGATAGAGAGAATTAACCTCAAGGTTTACAATCCTAATTCTAGAGAAGTAGAATTCGTCTTGGTGAGCCTGTTCATCAAGATTGAGGTTTTGTTTGAAAGCTTGTAACTTTAATCATTCAATAAAGTTTACAAGTTGTGATTTATTCTTTACTGTTACATTGATCTTTTGAATATTAAAGTGTTTTTCCGCAACTTCTTTAATATTGTTTCTGAGTTTAATTATTCTTGTTAAGAATCAGATCCTGACATAAATAATTTTACTTTCTTTTTTAATAAATAGCTTTATTTATAAAACTTTATTTTACATTATATATATATAACTTTATTTTACAGAGGAAGTGAGGAAGCACATCGTCTCTTTCCACATATCATTACCGCCTTTGCACATCTGTATTTTGACGTCCGCCGCTGCACATCTTCCGACGATTATCCTTCGATTTTAAACCCACAACGACCACATCGTTCTCTGGTCTAACATCGTTGCACAACCACCGAATCCAATGTCACAACACCACCATAAGTCACCGTCGGACCAACACCCGCAACCACGAAGCTTCAAAGATCAAAAACCAAAACCACCCTCTTCATCTCCTCTGGTCTTAAACCCACACGAAGCTTTAAGATCAAAAACCAAAATCCCCCATTTTCGTATTCATCTTCATCTACAGATGCAGGTTTGTGGAAGCCAGGAAGGAGTGAATCATGGTGATGTAGATTCATCAAGCAAGAATGATGAACAAATGAAAAAGATAAACGGTGTCGGTGACAGTATAAATAGTCAATGATTTAATAAGCAGAGAAATGGTTAACTAAGGTAAAATAGTAAATTGAGTTTTTGTCCAAGGTTGTTCCACCTATTTGGGTGGAACAAAAAAAACTCTGTTTTTGTCCCACCTAGTCCAACCTTGTCCTTGTCCTTGTCCCATGTTGCACCAAACATGGGACTATTTTTTTTTGTTCCGTCCCATCCCATATAGTCTGCATACCAAACGCACCCTATATGTGCCAAAATGTGTTCATCCTAATTGTTTAAATGTTTTCCTTAACTATTATATGAACTTGGGAAGATTTTAACCATTTAGGTCAAAACTTGGGTTTTAGACATTTTGAAAGAAAATGTGAGTTCTTATGGTTTTGTACAAATGATTTATTAATATTATGGGATGTACTTGTAAAACCTAAAATCAAGGGTTTTGAGAAATATTTGGGTTTTGCAAGATAACTATGATACTTTCATGTTGTAGTTACACTTTGAATATAAATGTTGTGGGTTTTAGCTATGAATGGATATGTTTACATGTGTTGAGTAACTAGACTAAATGCAACGAATCCATAGGTATAGGAGTCGGTTTTATGTGTGGAATGAATATTCTCGTATTGTACGAGAAATAGGCATAGGTTCAAATTGGGTAATAGTTGTGGGTAGGGGTGTAAACTAGTCGAGCTTTTAACGAGCTACTCGAGCTCGAGTTCGTTTATCTCGAGCTCGAGCTTAATTATTCTCGAGCTCGAGTCGATCTTGAACACAAAATAGAACTAATTAACTTATCGAGTCGAGCTTTATAAAACCAATGTTCGACTTGGCT
The DNA here is from genome assembly GCA_954870635.1 of Arctium minus. Lineage (NCBI taxonomy): Eukaryota > Viridiplantae > Streptophyta > Magnoliopsida > Asterales > Asteraceae > Arctium > Arctium minus. The sequence continues at coordinate 8,540,611 of OX941093.1, read as the reverse complement.
CATTCGAAAACTCGATTTAACTTTTCAAGTCGAGTCGAGTCGAGTCGAGCTATTCGAGCATACCCTTTTTTGAGCCAAACATGCTCATATATTTATTAATCATACAATAAAGATACAAAAATTATCGAGCTCAAGCCAATAAATGAGTTAATCGATCGAGAGTTCGAACCCATAAACAAGCATCGAGCTCGATAACTAAAAAAATATTTGTGCTCAAGCTCGAGCCCTACATTGAAAAGTTAATCGAGCTCGAGTCGAGCTCAAGCCCAATATTAATTTTTTGAGCCCAACTCGACTAACCTACTACTCGACTCGACTCGGCTCGTTTACACCTCTAGTTGTGGGCTCTTTTAGTCGGGAAACGACCAAGGACCAATAATTGTAATTTATTGTGAACGAGTGAAATCTAGGATTATCGGGGGTATTATGCCATGAACCTTAATGGTTGAGTTGGATGACCATTGATCCATAGTGGGGCTCTTGAACATGCAATATGCGGCTTACTTTTGTGTATGTGGTATCATTATCTTGAAAATGGAAAAAAGTGTATTTATTTATATCAAATCAAGTTTATATTTCTGGAAGTGTATTTCGTATTTATTGTTCATAAATTGTTTGATCTCAATAGACGTTAGTCTAACACTTTTTCTAAAAATGACATGTATATCAGGTCCTCAAGGTAGCGGGTCAGCGATTGTTTGAGAGAAGGGCCTATTGCCATTAGAGACAACCTTTGGGAGGCATCAATCCTTTTCGGACATTACTTGGAGATAGAATGACAATATTCTTTTGATGATCATAGCGACACCCGTTTGTAATCAAGACTTAGAAAGTGATTTAGATTAGTAGGTTGTTAGCTATTGATCCTTTCATATTTGTAACTCCAATACTATTTCCCCATTTTGGGTGATTATATTCCATGCTAAGTTCTTTTATGTCCTTTTTATTTGGTTTAAATTAGCATCTATTTTAGGGGTGTTACAAGTTAGTATCAGAGCTTTAGTTTAAGTGAACTAGGTATGATTGTAAGATGCCTAGACTTAAGCTGAGATATTAAGCTATGATTGGTGAGAATTGGGTAGAACGTTTAGGATTTGGAATGTATAGGGTCAATGGAAATGCACTAATTGAGAATTGTGATATATATACTAACGAGGATTCTTGTGTATAATATGTTCATAATTTCACTTAGCTACTGCTATTATGAATGTATTGCTACATGGGCGTGCTTGACTCTATTATTACTGTGATGATTGATGGATGTAATAGTACGTTTCCTTGTTGGTAATTCTTCTGTTCTCGTGTGTGTGTGTGTGTATAACAGCCCAAGATGGTTAGCACTCGGAGTAGAGCACCGAACCGAGAGGAGGTTCCTGAAGATAGTGTGATGGCTCATGGGCAAACAAGGCAAGACATTATTCCCGAGCCCCCAATTCCTCAAATGTTGGTGGGATGGGTTGAAACAGTGCCCAGAGTGAGCTTGGCCACCAACAATCCTGTCATCCAAGAAATGGATCCCCAATCTGTGATGATGGCTAATTTCCTCCATATGATGAATTCATCCATGGATAAAAGGGACGAGAGACTAATAAAGATGCTCGAAGAAAGAGATTCTAATAACCGAAGGCACGAGACAGTTGGAAAGAATGCAGTGGTTGGTTCTAGGGGTATCGAAAACGTCATTGGTATAGAAGAACATGCAATTGTGGGAGCGAGACGAGGAGAAAAGGGTAGCTCCATCAAGACCTTTTTCAGCAAACCGCCAGAATTCTCGGGTACTACAAATCCGGTCACCTGCATGAATTTTATTCTAAAAGTAAAGTTAGCCTTTGAGTCTAGCGAATGCGACGAACCACAAAAAGTTAGATTCGTGTCTAAGATGTTTAGGGGAGAAGCACTAACTTGGTGGAATGTTGTGTGGGAGGATCTTAAGCCGACAGTTCTGGCTCAAGTCTCGTGGGGAGCCTTCAAGAAGAAGGTGATGGACAAATACTGTAACGAGAGAGCTCTGGACCAGATTGAAGATGAATTCTGGAACCTAAAGAAGGGAGATCGGTCAATCACCGAGTATTCTAGGTTGTTTGTAGAGAAGCTAAGCTTTGTGGGGCACCTGGCCTCCGAGGAAAAAGGCCAAGATAAAGGCCTACCACAAAGGACTATCGGCAGAGATGAAGACCACCATGAGGAATGCCAAGGTGACCACTTTACAAGAAACAATAGAAGAATCGCAGCTGGTAGAGGACAACCTAGTCCAAGGCAAAGAGGAACGAGCTCAGTTGGGAGAGAATAGAAAGTGGGAAGGCCAGTCTGGGCCCCCCTCAAAGACCGAGGCCTTTTGTCGGCAATCGTAGAGCCAAACCTCTTCGGGAACCCAAGTGGTGCCCAAAATGCAAAAGTAAACATTTCGGTATGTGCCATATTACTTCAGGAGAATGCTTCAAGTGTGGGAAAGCCGACCACACCATCAAGGACTGTCCCACCAAGGGAGTAACTTTCTACGAGTGCAAGGAACCCGACCGCTACCAAAAGGATTGACCCAAGCTGAAGGTCAATGGAGGCCAACGAAAGAGAGAGAACCATTTGAAGGTACCAGACAGAGCTTTCCAGATGATGACAGAAGAGGCGAAGGCATTAGTGGATGTGGTTTAGGTACGTTTCTTGTGAACTTCGTGCCTGCACACATTTTTTTTTATTCCGATGCAAACATGTCTTTCATGTCGAATTCTTTTTCTCAACGATTATCTGTGCATGTCACTACCTTAGAAGAAGCTTTAGTAGTTGAAGTAGCTAATGGTTGTGAAGTCTTAATCCAATAAGTGTACAAGGGTTGCATAGTCTGGTTAGAAGGAAGGAGTCTCCGATAGACCTTCTACCCATGGCGATCGCTAGGTTTGATATGGTTATTGGCATTGATAGGCTAGTGGCAATAAGGCAGAAATCCTTTGCGCAAAGAAGTTGATTTAATTTCCCACTAATCGGGAGGATGCAGTTCTTATCTATGGAGAGCGAAGAAAGGGAGACGTCATCGTCATCACCTTGACAAAGGAACACAAATGCTTGGTTAAGGGATGCTCGTCGTATTTGGTATACGTGCTGGATGCGAAGATGGAAAAGAAACGGATTGATGATGTAAAGATAGTTCGTGACTACCCCGACGTCTTTCCCGATGGCTTACCATCTGAACGACAAGTGGAGTTTCAAATCGATCTCGTTTCAGGAGTGGCACCGATAGCACATGCACCCTACCGTTTAGCCCCAACCGAGATGTAAGAAATGATGTACCATTTACAAGACCTTTTTGAGAAGGGGTTTGTGAGACCTAGTTCATCACCATGGGGAGCACTGGTGTTATTCGTGAAGAAGAAGGATGGCACCATGAGGATGTGCATCGATTACCGGGAGTTGAACAAGGCGACGACAAGAATAAGTATTCCATAGAGTCGATGACTTATTTGATCAACTCCAAGGAACGGGATGTTTCTCTAAAATTGATCTCCGTTCGAGGTCTCATCTAGTGAAGGTGAAGAATGAAGACGTTCCGAAGACGGCGTTTTGAAAACGTTACGACCACTATGATTTCCTAGTAATTTCGTTTGGCTTGACAAACACTCCGGCTGTGTTTATGGATTTGATGAACCGAGTGTGTCGGCCCTTCTTTGACAAGTTGTTAAACGTGTTTATTGACGATATACTCGTCTACTCTAAGAATGAGGAAGAACACGAGCAACACCTTCGCAAAGTCCTTGAAGTGTTGAGGAAGGAGAGGTTATAAGCCAAATTTTCGAAGTGTGATTTTTGGTTAAAGGAAGTGTAATTTTTGGGTCACATAGTCACTCGAGACGGCGTGAGGGTGGTTCCATAAAAAATAGAAGCAATGATGAATTGGGAACCACCCAAAAGCCCGTTAGAAATTTGGGCTTAGCGGGTTATTATAAAAGGTTCATCTAAGACTTGTGCAAGATTGCTTCTTCCCTAACGACCTTGACTAAAAAAAAGCAAAGTTTGTGTGGACCGAGACTCAAGAGAAAGCCTTTAGGACTCTTTAGAAGAAACTGTATGAAGAATCGATCCTATCCTTACCCGAAGGAACAAAAGATTTTGTGGTCTATAGTGATGCATCAAATATAGGTTTGGTTTGTGTATTGATGCAACGAGGCAAGGTGATCGCCTATGCATTGAGGCAACTCAAGAAGCATGAGAAGAATTACCCTACCCATGACTTGGAATTGGGAGCGGTAGTCTTCGCCATAAAGTTGTGGCGACATTATCTCTACGGAACCAAATGCACACTTTTCACTATCCACAAGATCCTGAAGTATGTTTTTGATCCGAAGGAGTTAAATATGCTACAACGGCGATGGTTAGAGCTACTCAAAGATTGTGACTGTGAGTTACTTTACCATCCGGGTAAAGCAAATGTTGTAGCCGACACTTTGAGTCGGAAGGAGTATAGTGGTAGCATAAAGGCTACTATTTATAGAATTGACTTAGTGTCAAGCTTGATCGAGAAGATTAAGACATCCCAGGCAGAGACCTTGTTGGAAGAGAAACTTAAGAGTGAGGTGATGGTGAAGCAACATCTTCAATTGATAGGTGGTTGTCGTGGTGTGAAGTTATTTAAGGGTCGCATGTGGGTACCCAAGATTGGGGATAATCGTGAATTACTTTTAGAGGACGCCCACAAGTCCAGATACTCTATACACACCGGGAGCACGAAAATGTATAAGGATTTGAACTTGAATTATTGGTGGCCCGTTATGAAGCTAGATGTGGCTAATTATGTGGAGCGGTGCATGACGTGCTTGCAAGTGAAAGTCGAACATCAACGTCCGTACGAAAGTCTTCAATCTTTGGAAATCCCAGAGTGGAAATGGAAGCACATCACCATGGACTTTGTGACCAAATTGCCGAGAACCCTAAGGGGTCACGATACGATATGGGTGGTGGTGGACCATTTAACTAAGAGTGCCTATTTCTTGGCAATGTGAGAGACGTTGCCGATGGATAAATTGGCAAATTTGTACATCGAAGAGGTAATTTCTAGGCATGGAGTGCCTTTGTCAATTGTCTCAGATCGCGATAGTCGGTTCACCTCAAACTTTTGGGATGGTCTACAGAAAGGAATTGGGTACGAGAGTGAAGTTGAGCACGACCTATCATCCCTAAACACGGTCAAAGTGAGCGGATCATCCAAACTTTGGAAGACATGTTGCGGTCATGCGTCATCGACTTTGATGGTAATTGGGACTCCCACCTTTATTTGCTGGAGTTTGAGTACAACAACAGTTACCACTCAAACATCAGCATGACACCGTTTGAGGCCTTGTATGGTTGGAAATGTAGAACCCCCGTATGTTGGTTAGAAGCGCTTGAGAAACAGTTTTCTGGTTCGAAAATCGTTAAAGAAATGACCGATAAGGTAAAGGGCATCCGAGAACGTTTAAACGCGACCCAAGACCGCCAGGAAAGCTATGCCGACAAGAAGAGACAATCGATGGAATTCCAAGTGGGAGAACGGGTGATGTTGAAAGTGTCTCCTTGGAAAGGGATCATCCGGTTCGGGAAGCGTAGAAAGTTGAGTCGCCCTTTCCTTGGATCGTTCACTGTGACAAAGCGTGTGGGACTTCAAGCTTATCAATTGGAACTACCACCTTAAATGAATGGGATCTATAACACATTCCATATCTGTTACCTATGGAAGTGCTTGGCGGAAGAAGAAAGCGTTACCCTCTCAGAAATTCGGGTTGATGAAGGCAACCGTTGTATTGAAGAGCCCGACACAATTCTAGAGAGGAAGTCAAAAAACTCCGTCACAAGGAAGTGGTGATGGTCAAAGTGAGATGGAAGCATCACCTTGGCGCTAATGTGACTTGGGAGGTTGGAGAGGATATGAAGAGGCGATATCCCAATATATTTAAGTAGTGAATTCCAAGGGTGGGAGGATTGTAACACCCGAAATTTTCGAAATGCAAAATGTTATTCATTTACCTCTAGTATTTATGATTGTCGGGTATTGATAGAAAGTTGTATTTTTTAGGCACCTATCAGACGGGGACCGCCCCATGGTTGAAATGTTTGAATTTCGGACTCGGTACGATCTGGGTGACTATGTCTGGCGACAGTGCCATTGGGCAGAATCGCCTGACACCATAGCAGAACCATCTGACAATTCGGTATATGTGGGGTGATAGTGCCCTGCGACTGTGACAGGGTCACTATCGCCGAGGCAAGGTTGCGGAGCCAAGTAGAGCTTCAATACAATCAGGGCGACAGTGCCCGCGATAGTGCCCTGGGCGCAATCTTTTTATGGGATGTACTTGTAAAACCTAAAATCAAGTGTTTTGAGAGATATTTGGGTTTTGGAAGATAACTATGATACTTTCATGTTGTAGTTACACTTTGAATATAAATGTTATGGGATTTGGCTATGAATAGATACGTTTACATGTGTTGAGTAACTAGACTAAATGCAATGAATCCATAGGTATAGGAGTCGGTTTTATGTGTGGAATGAATATTCCCGTATTGTAAAGAGAAATAGACATGTGGTCAAAATGGGTAATAATAGTGGGCTCTTTGAGTCGGGCAACGACTAAGGACCAATAATTATAATTTCTTGTGAACGAATGTAATCTAGGATCATCGAGGGTCTTATGCCATGAACCTTAATGTTGAGTTGGATGACCATTGATCCGTAGTGGGGCTCTTGAACATGGATATGTGGCTTACTTTTGTGTGCCGTCACCAACATGGTAAATCGGGTCTCCCCCGTCATCGTAAGATATGTATGTGGTATCATTATCTTGAAAACGTAAAAGTGTATTTATTTAATCAAATCAAGGTTATATTCCCAGAATTATATTTCGTATTTATTGTTTATAAATTGTTTGATCTCACTAGGCGTTAGTCTAACGTTTTTTTAAAGGACATGTATATCAGGTCCTCAAGGTAGCGGGTCGACGATTGTTTGAGCGGAGGGCCTATTGTCGTTAGAGACAACTTTTGGGAGGTGCAATCCTCTTGGGACATTACTTGGAGATAGAATGACAATATTCTTTTGATGATCATAGCAGCACCCGTTTATAATCTAGACTTAGAAAGTGATTTAGATTAGTAGGTTGTTAGCTATTGATCCTTGCATATTGGAATTTTGGGTGATTATATTACATGTTAAGTTCTTTTATGTATTTTATTCGGTTTAAATTAGTACCTATTTTAGGGGTGTTACATAGATGTTAGAGTTAGATATATTCTTTTAGAAATTCTGACTTTCTATAATATATTTTATAAAAATTATAGAGTATTTATGGGAGATGTTGTGTATGAATGTATAATGCTAGACTATACTTGAAGGACTACAGCCACATAAAAGAAAACTTTTTAAATTTGTTTTGTTCTCATTTAATTTGGCTTGAACCAAGAATCAAAATTTTAAAGATGCAAATATATCAAAATATTACAAAGTTTATTTTACTTATTAGGGAAGAGTTCTGAAAAATTGAACAAATTATCACATTTTGAATGATTAAGTCCTAAACTATTTGTTTGAATGAAAAACCATTAAACTTTCTCATTTTGAATTATCAAGTCTCTAGATTTTTTTTTTGAAATTAACCATCAAACTTTAAAAATATATGTTTTTAACCAAAAAAAAAACTACATAAAACCGGCTAAGAAGATTTTAAAGTTAAAAAAGAAAAAGAAAAACTAAATCAATTCTAACTTTCATAAACCTTATGTCATTCAAACCCCTCGCTACTTCTCGTCGCCTCATCATTGTCCGCTCTCTATCACTATCGTTGGCCCCTGCCATTGATCTCTTTTTTTTTATCGTTTTTTGTTTTTGTTTTTCGGTTATCCATCTTTTTCATATGTGTCTATGTGCTCTATTAAATTGTTGTAAAAGATAAAAAATCGAAAGACAAAACTTCTCAAAAAGTGGGAGATCAATGGCAAGGACCAATAATGATGGACGCTATGGAGAACGGACAATGATAGGCCGACAAGAAGTGGCAAGAGGGATCTATGTCGTGTGTGTAGGGTTTGAATGGCGTAGTGTTTGAGAACGGTAAAACCGATTTTAGGATTTTTTTTTTAACTTTAAAACCTTTTTCGACAGGTAATTCTTCTTGTTAAAAAAATATAGGTAACCAATTATTAAAAGTTCAATGGTTTATTTTATTAAAAAAAAATATCAAGGACTCATAGTCAAAGCATTTAAAATGAAAATTTCAAGGCCTTTTGTATTCAAAAAAATAGTTTAATAACATAACCATTTAAAACGGGACAGTTTATTTATTGTTTTTTTTTTTAATTTTTCCCCTACTTTTTATTTATTGTAACAATTAAATTTTTATTCATTTAGGTGGCGTTTGTTTTTTAAGAGGTCTGAAGTCTAAAGTCTTATTTCACTTCTGATTAATAAGAGGTGGTGCTGAAGTCTGAAATCTGAATCAATAAGATTTTTTGTTTTTGTAACGTCTAGAGGCGTCTTAAGAGAAAGGAGAACATATGAATATGAGAAGGCAATAAGAGGTTTTAAGAAGTTAGGTCACCACTTCTTAGTTTCAGATGTATTTAAGAGTTAAGAGGTTCTGAAAGCTAGAAAAAAACAATCTGAATGTAAAAAAGTTTGAACGATTCAGACTTAAGAGTCATTAAGAGGAACTTTTAAAAACACAAACAACCCCTTTGACTAGCGAAGACTTAAAATTATGTGTGTACATACTTCAACTGAAAAATTCGGGCAATTAGTTGATTACTATAAAATATTAATTGTAAAGAATCTCATAGAACAACAACATTATTGAAATCATTTTTAAAACAACAACAAATGGATGTACTGAAGATAATGCTAATATGTACACCATTTTGTCTATGATAGCTACAGATGTTCTTGCTATAACACCAATGTTCGACTCTACTCGTCCAAAAGGTCAATTAAATGGTTCGAGTTGAGTCGAGCCAATATGCAAGCTAATCGATCTCATCTTCGAGTCCGTAAACAATATCGGGCTCGAGCTCGAACATTGAAAAAGTATTTGAGCTTGAGCTCGAGCCCTACTATGAAAAAGTTATTTGAGCTCGAGTCAAGCTCGAGCCCGGTACTATTTTCTCAAGTCGAGTTCGAATAATTTGCAACTCAAACCAACTCGGCTCGTTAACACCCTACTAGCAGTCGTATTTTGGATTCATTTAGAAGTTCTTTGAGTCCAAAAATAGTGGAGACCCTTGTATATTTTGATGATTATAATAACTAATAACTTCGTTTTGTATATTTTTAGTAGTATTTATCGTATTTAATTTCTCAATTTTATGTATACTACCAAACCGCTCAACCCGTCCAACTCGTCACAACCCGCAACGGTTGGGTTGGTTGGATTATACTTTTGAATGGGTTGGGTTGGTTGTCCTTTTTCCAACCCCCATAATTGGTCTAGGTTGTAAAAATGTCTCAAACCGACCAATCTAACCCGTGTACACCGCTAGTTCAGACTTCACAAAGGTGACAAGTGTGGTCTTTTTCGAGATGGTTTTGTTGGACCAAAACCAACTTGTGCACAATCACGAAAAAATTACCAGGACTTTCATAAACAATAACAGAAATCTTTGAATTTTCAACAGAGATTTTGTACCTGCTGTCCTAGTTTTCGGAACACATACGAAAAACCTAAATTTCAGCTACAGTGGTGGTATTATGCTTAGCGGGCTAGATGCATCCCGGTATATCTAATTCACTTACCCGAACCAGCACCAGTGTCGGTCGCAGTATTCACAGCACATTGGGAAACATAAGGTTTCAGCTGCAAATATGAGTCGATAACCAAATCATTCAAAGCTTGTACACAAATCTAAACAATCAAAACCAAACCGAACCCAATATAGGATGGAAAGTATAGGATGGAATGTACATAGATTTGTCTTCTACCCCAAAGAGCAAAGGACACACCAACTTGGGAGTTGAACCTTATATTGTTTTCGGTTCCCTATTTAGTGGGCCATGTTAAGTATTACCGGACCCACAATCAGATATGTACTTCTTTTCGCATTAAATGTACCGGGGTTACTGGTAGAGCCCAACCTCCCTGAAAAGTCAAGGGTTCAAGCCTCATCGAAGGTGAGAAAGAAAGTGTGTGGATGTTAAATAAGATGATAATTGTCTGTGTGGTAAGACCTAATTAAGTAGCGGCTACACTTCTATAAAATGCTCAATCTATCCCAAAGTAAACACAATGTTTGATGGGGGTATATATGTTGGTGGAAATAGTTTTTCATTACAAACTGACCATTATTCTTATAAAGACCTTACAAACACACACATATACACGATAGTTTGCAAGACGTGGGCAATTTTAAACAAATTATGGCAACGTAAATGCAAAGAACCATCATAAATGTTACTTTTGTCAAAAATCATATTTTTGCAAAGTGTTGTATTTTCCTTTTTGTGATATTTGCAAAAACAATGGTTTCTTTGCGATGAAAAGTTTAGTTTCATGGTTTGAATCACTCTTTAATAAAAATGTCTTACTGTTAACTCAATAATGACACAAGGGATGAATCATAAACAAACTAAACCAAACAAACCCAATATATCCCGCTCAAAAGCAGGGTCTAGGAGGGGTGGGATGTACATAGTCCTGGCCTCTACCTGAAAAGGTAGAGCCAGAGCAACTGTTTTCACAGAGACAAGGACAAGAAGAATAATCAAGAGTAGCACATAATAAGCAGCAGAAAAAGAAGAAAAAGGCACAAAGAAAATGCACATAAACCAACCATCTAACAGATGCCTCTGAAACCCTAACTGCCCAAGAAGTAAATTTATATTGAAGGTTTACCAAAAAAGAAATGATGCATCTTTTTGTGATTCCATAAAAACAAAGTGGTGTTATATGTTTTGGTGAGGGAGCCTGGTTTTGTTAAGACACCATCAAGTCATCAATCATAATGCTATATCCAATGACTTCATCTTCCAAACACACTTTCCCCCTTAAGATCTCTAAGGCTCAGCAATATATATTCTAGCATAAAGTTTGATTCTAACTTCACTACTTTAGCATCTATTTTAGCTTTTTTCGCTTGTCTTTCTTGTAAAAAAAATTCCTTAATCCTTATACAACTTTGCATCTACATTCATTTTAGATGGTAAAGTTCAAACAATATTCATTTAATAGAAAGTATTAATCAGAGTGATTATTACATGCCGTTGTATATGAACAGTTTTTAATCCCCTTATCGTTCAAGCCATAAATCTTTAAATGTCTTCAAAATAAGTGATCAAAGTTCCTATCATACATATGCACACGTTCATCATGAATGACCATAAAAAGCTATAAACAAAGAAAATTTTGAGTACCTTGAAATCCGTCAAATCTGGAACCACATAGTTTGGCAGCTTCTCTTGCACCACAACATAACCACCTATACAAATGTGAAACAGTAATATAACCCACATCGTAAAAATAGAAGCATTGTAACTTAACATTTTTAAGTGCGACGTGTAGAAAACAAAGGAACTTCAAACTTCCTAGTTCCTAGATCATAGAAGCAACCAGCCACAAGAGTCTTCTTTTACTATATTCTCTTAGTTCAAAGAAATAATGAGAGCAATAGAGCACCTTTGCGTGTGTGAAAACCGGTTGGTTTACAGTTCTTGCCCTTGTAGTAATCACGAGGTCCTGTCTTCGAAGTGAGAATGTTGAGTGAAGATGTTCGCTTCCTTTTATAAGCCCTCCCTATTCCAAGTATTAACCCCAACGCCATTTTTGCCTCACAAAGAACTAATCAAACCCCTGCATATAATAGGGATCACTATAAGTAGAATTAAAATAATCAAAGAAAAACAACATATCAACTGAAAAGAAAAATAATTCCATTATTTCAAATCTTAAAAAATAAACAGATTATTTATTATAAGCTAATCCGTCAGTTAAAAAGGAAATGTTCTACAATTAATGGATTGAACTTCAATTGGAAACTCCAGTCGAATGATTTGTATTTCCCGACAGCTTTCGAGAGGCTGTGGAACTCTCCAGAGTGATTACAAGTCAACAAAAAAATCGAGATATCCCTCACCACTACTAACAACTCTTATTAATACCCCTTAACAGATGACATCAGCCACTATCAGCTATGAGCCTATGACCCACTAACAAATGACATAGGCACTACCAAGAATTCCCAAAATTACCCCTCACTAACACCAAATCTATTTAGCCTTTCTCCTTGCATATGTAAACTGGACCACAAGTCTATCAATACCTCGCCCCAAAAGTTTCACCTTGTCCTCAAGGTGAAAGTCTGGAAACTGGTTTTTGATCAACTCAAACTCCTCCCAAGTAGCTTCGAAATTATCCAACACCTTCCATTTAACTAAAATTTCCCATTGTGGAGGTAACACACCTTGCAAAGGACGAATATCCAACACATCATCTGGTTCAACCAACAATTCCATATCTGCTGTCAACTGAGGGGGAATCACCGACGAAGAAACATTCGTCCCAATGGCTCTTCGTAACTGAGAAATATGGAACACAGGATGGATGTTGGTTGTAGGGGGCAATTCCAACTTATAGGCCACCATTCCAATTCGCTCCAGCACTGGGTATGGGCCATAGAACCTGGCTGACAGCTTCCAATTACGGTGATAAACCAAAGATTTTTGTCGATAAGGACGAACCTTAACAAAAAGCAAATCTCCTACTTCAAAATTATCTTCCTTACGACCCAAATTCGCAAATTGTTTCATCCGCAACTGGGATTTCAACAAATGCATACGAACCGTATCCAGAATTTCATCTCGGTCCTGCAGCTCCTTATCGACGGCTTGAACTTTCATTGGATCCATTTCTACTCCCTGTTGCGAAACAACGTGGCTCAAGTACACCAATTTCTCTTGCCCAAACTCACACTTTTTATGATTAGCATAAAGTTTGTTATCCAACAACACCTTAATCACCTGTTCCAAATGCCCAATATGTTCGTTCCAAGACTTGCTATAGACGAGTATATCATAAAAAAAACCAATACGAACCTCCTAAAAAATGGCTTAAACAAGTCATTCATCAAACTTTGAAATGTAGCGGGTGCGTTGGCCAAACCAAATGGCATCACGAGGACTCGTAATGTCCCTCGTGAGTCCGGAAAGTTGTCTTACACACATCGTCAGCCTTCATCCGAATTTGATGATAACCTGACTTTAAATCCAACTTAGAAAACAACTTCGCACCATAAAGCTCATCCAAAAGCTCATCAATAACAGGAATTGGAAACTTATATAGCAATGTTGCTTTGTTAAGAGCTCTGTAATCAACACAAAATCTCCAACATCCATCTTTTTTTAACAAGTAAAACAGGGCTTGAAAATGGACTGGAGCTCTTCTGTATCACTCCAGCCTGCACCATGTCGCAGATCAACCTTTCTATCTCGTCTTTTTGATAGTGAGGGTACGTACACTTCCATCCTTCAACACAATCTGGTGTTCCCTTCCCCGACTCGGTGGCAGGCCATTCGGCATTTCAAACACCTCGTGATATTTGTCTAACAACTTCTTCAATTCCCCCGTCAACTCCATCGAATACTGTCGATCAGTGGATAACCCTCCGAATTCCACCAGTACCCCATGCCTTTCTTTCTTAATTGTTCTTTCCAATGCCTTCAACGACACAAGGGTGCGACCTAGAGCAGGATCCCCTGCTAATTGAACTTGCTCTCCTTTCCGATTAAACTGCATTATTTGAGTTTTCCAATTAATGTTGGTGACTCCCAACTTTTCAAGCCACCGGACTCCCAAAATAGCATCCGAATTTCCCAAGGCAATCGGCAAAAACTCCTCCATCACCTCTACCCCTTGCAATACTAACATCACGTTCTTGCACACCCCTTTTCCCAGAACTCGACCCCCGTCCCCCATCGTTATACCGTAATCATTTGTGGTCTCTACAGGTAAATTCAGCTTTTAAACTAAATCTTTCGAAATGAAATTATGTGTGTAGCCCCGCTATCGATGAGTACTACAATATTCAACCCTTCAAGAGTTCCAACTAATTTCATCGTTCTCGGATTTGTTAAGCCCATAACAGAGTTTAAATGCACCTCAACTTTCTTCGGCAGTTCTTTCGGTCTCTCTTCGTCCCACAATTCTTCACTATCGGACTCCATGTCATCTATGTCCGTATCCCCACTTTGCATCACCAACACATTAAGTTCTCTCTTCTTGCATTTATGCCCAGGGTTATACTTTTCATCACATCTGTAACACAACCCGAGGGACCTTCGTTGTTGCAACTCTTCATCAGACAACTTCCGGTACTCCATCGTCCTCTCCCTTCCTCCACCCAATTTAACTGTAGAATTGTTTCCAGATTTAACACCGCTCGCCGAACTATTCTCTGGTTTCTTGTCAGTCCCTACCGATAAAGCGGTTGTCGATCTCGTTCGACTTATCACTCTATTCTTTTCCTCTATTCGAGCAGCAAACCAGCAACATCCATCGCCTCACCTAAAAACACAGCGACATCAACCGCAACCCCGCTCTAATAACCGGATCTAATCCATTGATGAATTGACTAAGGAAAATCTCATCAAAAACTCCATCCAAAGGTGCCGCTAAGGATAACCGATCCGGTTTGTTTCACAGCAAGAAATTGCTCGCATAATGATCCTTCGGTGGCTGTTCGGAATTGCTTAATCATCATCAACTTCAATTCTTCCCACCTCTTAACAGGACAACGTTTATTCTCCCACTGAAACCAGCGGAGTGCATCTCCTTCAAACGAAATTATCGCAACTTCAATTCGTTCTTCATTGTTCAATTTGTTTAATGAAAAATACCTTTCAGCACGAAGGATCCAAGCATCTGGATCTGAACCGTCGAATGTCAGAATCTCCAGTTTTCTTCCTCTAATCGCCAAGAATCTGTTGCCACCGATTTGATCTGTTACATCGTCTGTTCGATTTCGTCCCGGTCCAAAATCTTCACTGTTATCAGTTGGATAAGGACCTCCATTAACTGATTTCTTGGAATTCTCCTCCTGCGATTTAATCAATAACTCCAATTGCTTCATCATCGTATAAACATCCTCCTTCAAGGAACTCACTTCTGCATGTACGTTCCCCAAGCTTCCTTCCACCTCATCCATACGAGACGCTGTACTCCTAGGCATCGTAACTGCTCTGATACCACTTTGTTCTACAATTAATGGATTGAACTTCAATTGGGAACTCCAGTCGAATGATTTGTATTTACCGACAACTTTCGAGAGGCTGTGGAACTCTCCAGAGTGATTACAAGTCAACAAAAATATCGAGATATCCCTCACCACTATTAACAACTCTTATTAATACCCACTAACAGATGACATCAGCCACTCTCAGCTATGACCCACTAACAAATGACATAGGCACTACCAAGAATTTCCAAAACTACCCCTCACTAACACCAAATCTATTTAGCCTTTCTCCTTGCATATGTAAACCGGACCACATGTCTATCAGGAAACTTTATTTTGACTATGGGAAATCAAATAGGTTCATTTTTAAGCTCAAAATTGTTGTGACTTCTAAAATTTTAAGGAAAAAAAAACTTGGTCCCCATATCTAATTACAACAAATATATAACAACTGACCAAAAGGCCTTTGGCCTAGCGGTATTCGGGTTACTGGTAGAAGGCAGCCTCCCAGAAGGTCAAGGGTTAGAATCTCACGAAAGATGAGGAGTGTGTGTGTGAATTCATTTGCTGTATATAAATATTATATACTTCAAAAAGAAAATCAAACAACTGATGCTAAATTCGAAACATATCTATCTAAAATTTGCTTCTGAAGACTATTGGAAATCAATACTGAAATTCAACTCTTTATGAAGAATGGAAGAGATATAGGTTGGTCCTAGCGCTGTGTTCTCGAAACTCATTTAACGAAGGGAAGGGAGGGAAAGGAGAGGAAAGTGAAAAAAACTCGTGTTCTCGAAACTTTTTTAGGAGAGAAAGGAAAGGAAACGGAAGGAAAGAATTAATAACTTTCCTCCCAAATGTGGGAGGAAAAGGAAGGAAAGAAAAGGAAAAAAATTAAAATCATTTAAAAAAATTACTGAAATTATTAAAATTACAAAACTACCCAATCTTTCATTATAAGAATATATTTTTACAACGGTATATTTGTAAAATTGACATCTTTCCTTTCCTTTCTTTCCTATTCAAGAACATGAAAAATTATTTCATTTCCTTTCATTTCTTTTCCTTCCATTTCGAGAACACAAATGAAAAAATTATTTTCATTTCATTTCTTTTCTCTCCCTTTCTTTTCCATCCATTTCTTTTCTTTTCCTTTCTCTCCAGATTAGAGAGCACAGCGTAGGGGTTTTCATGCCTATGGCATAACACAATAGGGGACATAAACCAAAACCCAGATTAACAAAACACAAGCACGTATCACCTAAACCAATATATGTGTACATCACCTAAAATGATGTGACATGAGTTATCACTTTAAACTGAGGGGAGATGATAGTGAATCATGTCGAGGACTTAGAAAGTGAACAACTTTGAGTGGACTGTGGATATTGTTTCTTAGACCCGAACCAAAAAATCCTTGTTCACAAACTTAATTCGGGGATAATAGTTATCCCATTTCATATGGTATGCATAGCAATAGCTCAAGAAATGAATCAATGATCCTTCAATCTGGCAAGAATTAAAAACAAAAGTTTTGCGATAGTCAGTTACACGAAGCTAGTTGAAGCAGGATAGATCACAGAGGTTAAACATAACAGAAATAATGACGAGGTAAACCACTAGGGTTTTAGAACATGAGCAGCATCAACCTTCAAGAATCTCCTATCTACGCACAACCCCTTTGCAATATCACACTTCATGAAATCTCTTGTCACTACAACCATGTCAGTAATGACCGAACTCAAACTCTCATAACATTCTCCTCCTCATACAAGTTTTGTCTTCTGACTCATGCAATCAAATACCTATGATTTAGATGACCAACACATCCCAAAAGTTTTACCTCAATTTCTCCTCAAACAGCAATACTTCTCTCATATATGATAATTTCCAGTCCTCTCTCTCTCTTTATGCAAACTGAGAGAAATGATAACCACATTTGAATGCTAAATAAGTTCCTTTTTGACAAAAGCTACTTGCTATGCTGTAAAAGAAATGATAAACCACATTTGCAGGTATAAAAGTACAAGAAAACAAATCAAAAAAGCAATCGAATTAATAGATACGTCATTCAAATTTTACAGTGATCTTTTTAAGACATGAAAAATAATGCATCCTCGACTGTTGTTTAGAAAATAACTCCATGATCTAAACCCTAAACCTGCACAAATTGCAACATTGCAAACGACCATCACTACAAAATCTTCACAAATAATGCGTAGCTAGCCCTAAGCCCCTAACGAAGATGATGAATCTAAAAACAACTATAATCAGTGAACCACAGAAATCGAAAACCCTAGGAAGTGGAGAATTCTACAAGGACTTTTCAGAAGGCTAGAAATTAGTAGCTTCGTACTAAGGATGAAACGATAAGCATCTGATCATATAAAACTTGAAGGTAAGATATAAAATAAGTAGCTTCGTACTTGATGGTAGAATTTCATACACTTACAAGAACAGCGACAGTGAAGAAGACAAAGAAGTGGAGAGGCAACCGTTCATCGGTTGAAAGCTGATGCCTTAGGCTTATGATGCCGTGGGCCGGGCCTTAATAAACTTATTAAAAGGAATATGAATGGTGGATTTCAAAGCTAAACTAAGGGGGTGTTTGGGATTGCTTATTTGAGGGTATTTTTAGCTTATTGCGATTTGGCACCGGAGATAAGCCATTTTGAGTGTTTGGATGGAACAAAAAGAAAAGAGCTTATAGCGGTGCCAAACCGCTGAAAATCCATTATTAATAAGTCATTTTGTTCTAACTGATCAACTTATTTGAAAAGTGCTTATTACTTTTTTGGTTATTTTGTATGTATAAGCAATCACAAACACTTTTAAATAACAACTTATTAGCTTATTACGTTTTTGTACCACAATAAGCTAATCCAAACACTTTTTTAAAAACTCCGGTTTGACACCGCATAAGTTAATAAGCACTTTTCAAAATAAGCATAAGTTGTTTTAAATAAGCAATCCCAAACACCCCCTAAAAACTATGAATAATCCGAATCCGAACCCATATTTGAACCGAAAATAAGGTGATTGTGCAAAATTCAAATGTCCCGAAAATTCAAAACCCGAATTTTGGAACGATATTTAGGTTCCGATTAGGTTTGATTATTAGTTACTCGACCCGTCTGAAACCCGATATATATATATATATAGGGTGCGTTTCTTTTGTAAACCAAGCAATTTGTACAAACTATGCAAACCAATCTTAGCCGTTCATCAAGTCTAATGAATATATGATTTTATTATGTTTCCTAATTTAAAATCATGATTATAATGAATAAATTTAACATTTCCTAATTTAGAATCATGATTATAATGAATAAACTTAACATTTTCCATATATATCACAATCATTATTAATGAATCATAATCATTATCCATAAATATATCTATTGTTTCCTAATATAGTGGTTTGCATAGTTTGTACAAATTGTTTGGTTTGCAAAAGAAACGCACCCTATATATATATATAAATATATATATATTGAAACCTTCATGTTTTGTTGCAACCCCTGAAACCCACTTCTCAGCCCTTGATTTGAAAATGTACGGTACAAATCAATGCATAAATTTCGTAAGCATGAATTTCATTTTCCTTTTTTTGGGGGGAAATTCAAACGCGCTAAAGGGCATAATGGGAAGAAAAAAGAAATTCGAATTATCAGCTAAACATGGAATCCTGGCTAAGCGAATATCTAATCCCGTAAAACACTACGTCGGTTGATTCAGTTTTCGAAAAACCTGTAAAAGGATTTCAAAACAATTTTATGCAACCAAATCTTCAATATGGCAGAGTGAAATCGAGGTACAATCCAACTCAACATTATACGAATCTGAATGCTTCATAAAATGAAACTAACTAGGGTTTTGAAATTTCGATTTTCAGTTCGGAGAAATAGTGCAAGAATTATGCTGAAATTCTCCTTTTCACGCTCCAAAAACACTGCATCTACCCCAATCATGATAGACTTCGACATTGACGAGGAAGACGATCGACACGCTGACGACAACGATCAAAACGAGCAGCCGCCGAACGTCCAAGAGGAGCAAATCATAAGCGACCCCTCAACAACCACCGAATGAAGAAGGTATTTTAATTTAGCCCTAATTTTGAAGTTCGAATGATGGATTCTTGAGAACATATTTGTTTAAGAAAAGGAATAAGGAATACCAGCCATCATAAGATATCTAAAAAATTGTTTCAAACTGAGTATTAGCTTCTCGATTCTGAAGAATTACATCTTTTTGGATTATTACTCCATTAGGGAAAGTGATAGCTTATATCAAAGTGATAGCTTATATAACTGCATTTTGATACTTTTTTGAAGACGAGAAAGAGTTAGCCTTAAATGTCCCTATTCAATAGGCTTTCTTTCTCCTTGTAGTTGGTCAACAACCAAATCTAGCTAGCAAGCAAGGTCATTAATACGCTAAAAGAAGGTAATTTAAGGCCCAATATTTCACCCTGTTTTTCCTAAAGAGAAACATCCTTATAGAAAGTTTTAGGGCTTCAGTCAAGCATTGGTTTAAAGACAACCGCTACTCTTTTCTATCATTACTAGACTAAATCTAGGGACCTAAGGGCTAAAGTCATGACAGACAAGAAAGGGAGACTGAAAGCTTGTTGCGAACTGGTTAGTTAGTCACTTGATGATAGCATCCCTACTGAATTAGAGGAAGTGAAAATAGACTGAAAAGGATAGGAAGGAGACTCGACCTTAGGGAGAGAAAATTCATTTTTCTCACCCTCTTCTAGTTAGTAGTACCTACCGGATGAATTACTTTCCTTAAAGGCCTACCTTCCTTGGCACATAGATTAGCATTATTCCCCTTACCATAGATACGAAAAGCATGTCAGACTGTAGAGTGGGCTTCCTATAATTGGGGGTGAGTCACCTTCATGCGAGGCTACCTAGCTACCATGGAAGACAAACCTTCCCCCATTGTCTATTCAAAGGGCGATGACTTTCATTATCAAGGTATTTTCGAGGGGTGAATGGTGCATGTGGGGTTTTAGTACACGGCTTAAAGCAAGCATTTCAGGCATTTCTTAATGAGTAGCTAGATGGTCTCTATAATACCCATCGAATAGATTTGTTTATACATATATATATATATATATATATACTAGTTGTGTACCCTCGCAATGCGGCGGGAGCAACAAATGTAAACGATTTTAAAACTTTGATGGTTATATTGAAGGGGATTTTAAGAAATTACCATGCTAGGATTTGCATTTAGGCCTTGTTTGTTTTTTCAATTTCAGCACTTAATAGCCACTTATCACTTATTCGGTCAGACATTTTTAGTTTCAGACCGTTTGTTTTTTTCATTTTTTCAGAGCCACTTATCACTTATTTTCATCTTACCAAATAAGTGACAAAGTTTCCACTTATTTTCATCTAATGCCTCCTCCCCCACTGTTACCCAAAATCCACCGAGACTCTGTCAATTTCCTCTCAAAAATCACTCCAGACTCCATCGATCTCCTCTCAAAAAGTCATTCCAGACTCCATCGATCTCTCTCAAAATCGACTCCTCTCCGACATCGTCCCTATTTGGAAACGTGGCCTATTTTTTTTTATTGTTTTGAAAAACCTCACATAAATAAAGCTACTTGATGACACACAATTGATATTGATAAATCCAAGACATGAATTATACAAAAAATTGCGAATCTTTTTTATTCAGATTTCAAACTTCAGCACCACCACTTAAAAAACAAACAGTCTTTTGTATTCAGATTTCAGACTTCAACACCACCACTTAAAAATTAGAAGTGAAATCAGACTTCAGACTTCAGCACCACTTAAAAAACAAACGCCACCTTAGTCTCTATTACTTGATAATTTTTTAATACATAAAAGTTATGGTTCAATTACGACCGATAGATCAAAAAATTTAAGATAGTTCAAAATCCATTATAATAAAACCAATCAAATGAAGAATAAAAAATACAGAATTTATTTGATGTAACATTTATATTTTGAACATATGATCAACTAAGCAAAATTAACCGGATAAATTGATTATCAAAACTCAAACAATTGAACGGGATCAATTTCATGTAACTTTATTAAATTGTCAATCAAATAAAAACCATCATCGTGACAAAGGAAACCTAGACTCCGCTTTGGGGTTATCTTTTCTATTACATGTATCATCATCCTCCTAAATATGGTTCCTAAATATGATTTCTACATCCATAAAAGGATTATATATATATATATATATATATATATATATATATTTAGAGCTTCTATCAAAAACCATGAAAAGAGAAGGCTTCTTTAGCGATGGTAAAACATAACTCATTCCATCAAATAAATTTGTTAAAAGAACGACATTAAGCAAACTAAACCATTTAGTGCAAACTCTTTTGCCAAATCGATGCTTAAGATAGAAAATACATGAGGTACACAATCATATATAGAAAAGATATTAGTTCAATACATCGTGCACATAATCTAACAAAAGCAAAAGCAAAAGCAAAAGAGCAATTCAAACAACACAATTAAAATCAAATGGACCATACCTGGACAACAGGGAAATAACCGTGAGAGTCTGGAGCCAGAACAATGACTTTTGAGAAGTTAACGTACATAGTTCATTTGCAAGCTTCTCAGTCCCGAGTGTTTCGTCAAGAAAAGGACTATGATACTTGCACAAGCATCTTGTCTTTAAATTGTCAGTTCTTTGTTGTGGCTTGTAAGCTTCTCCCATTATAACCAAACAAACTGAATATAAAAATACTATGATTTCTTATGATTATCCCATAATGATGTATTTTAAATGTTTAAGTCTTCACACCAAACTCAAGTTTATCAGTTCCTGCCCTCTTTTCAACAATCACGTGCCATCACACTTTCAACAGCACTCCATAAAAACTAAAAAAATATGAAAGTCAGCTCTTGACTATTGGAGGGAAGAAAGAAAGAACCAAAAAACAGATAACAGCTCACATTCTTATCACTATTGTTGGCATACTGCAGATCCCTAAAAAAAGACAAAAAATAGAAGGTAAATTTAGGGGCCGTTTTCCCCAACACTTAGTAAGCGCTTACCAGGTAAGAGTTGTCACCCTCACTTACCGGGTAAGATTCTCATTCTTATCATCGCTCTTACTAGGTAAGATTTCGGGTCCTTACCATGTTCATCTGGTATAGTAAATGACCTGGTAAGTGCTTACCGTGGTAAGTGCTTACCGTGGTAAGTGCTTACCGTGGTAAGTGCTTACCGTGGTAAGTGCTTACCGTGGTAAGTGCTTACCGTGGTAAGCATTTAGTAAACACCCCCTTAGTTCACTCATAGACCTTTAGTATCTGAAGTAATATTGACATATGATTAAAGAGATTAAAGCAAGAAAGGCTTACCTCTTGCAAAGGGGTTTGCTCCATAAAGTATTTTTGTACTTATTGGCTCATCATAAACAGCTTTGACATCGCATAAACCTTCACAAAAACTTGGAAGAATGCAATAAATAAGTGCACAAAGGGGTTTAAACAAATCAGACATTATGAGTCCCTAATCACAAGGCCAAATCAGTTTCGATTTTCCCCTAACATATTCATATCGTCGGTCTCATTCTCAGATCCAAACTCCAAACAACTGAACCCAAATCGAATGAGGTTCGGGTTTAAATGGTTTCAGTAATTCAATTTTCGAGTTAAACGGTTCAATTAACCAAATATGGAGATTTTATTTGATTCGGTTTTTGGTTATCTTTTCAATTAGCATTAGTACAATAAGCATCAAAACCTTCAAGCAAGGGAAAAGATACGTCTATTATGATTCTGTTTTG
This sequence comes from Arctium minus, assembly GCA_954870635.1. Classification (NCBI taxonomy): domain Eukaryota; kingdom Viridiplantae; phylum Streptophyta; class Magnoliopsida; order Asterales; family Asteraceae; genus Arctium; species Arctium minus. The sequence goes on along the minus strand of OX941093.1, from coordinate 8,517,627 downwards.
TGACTCTTCAATTTGGTTTTGTAAAAAAGATTTCACTTAGAATAAACTTGCACTGTGTTCTCGAATTTGGTATAAAAATAGAATAAAAAAGAAAGGAAAAGAAAGTAAGTGTATCATTTTTTATGTTGTGAAAGGACGCTTCAAACGAATTAAATCGGCTCCAAATAAATAGGAATTGAGATTGGTCTGGATACAAGTCAGAGACCAAAAAGTGATTCTCTAAAACCAAATCTGATTCCAAAACAGGAGCAAAATATGTTCCCTATATTCAACCTACAGCACCACTAATCCAAAAAAAATCATCAAAAAAGAACCAAAAAACCATTCTTTTTTGAATCTGGAGACACCAAAAATCTTCAAGTCTTGATTGATGATAACTAAAATGAATGTGCTTAAAATTCATTTCTCTAGTATAATAAAGAGGGAAAGCTTACCGGGTAAGAACCTAACTAACCGGGTAAGCGCTAACCGGGCAAGAGTCGTCACCCTCGCTTACCGGGTAAGAACCTCGGTCCTTGCCATCACTCATACAGGATAAGATTTTTTGTCCTTGCCATGTTCTCGTTTGATCCTCCCTCTATATATATTTACATAAATATATATACACATATAATATAGCTAGCATAAATTCGAGGAGATAATAAAACAGAATCAATAATTGCAAAGTTTAGAAGAAAAAAAGGTTGCTCGAAACTTTCTTTGTTTTCACTTAAACAATTCATCAAACAGTTGATGTGCGTTCAGAAAATTTCATAAACTAAGCAAGACTTAAAAATAAATTTTACTAATTGTTTGAGATATCATCAAACTTACAAGCCAAATAAAGGTGGGCGTAGCAAAAACATCAAAAAACTTATGGAGGTGCAGCAAAACACTCATATAAAACTTGAAATGATAGGTTGTAACGCATATTAATCAGGAACTTGAAGGTGTTGAAGGTGGATGTGTAAACAACATAGATAAAAAAAAGCCGCATTAAACATTGGAGCTGGAAGATGATGTATCGAACAACAAAGAAAGCTTTAAAATAGTGATGAATATTGTGACGATGTTGACGACAAAGGAGTAAATTCGTAAAATAATAAAAAGGGGAGATAAAAACAAATGCCTCATAACACCATGTTAGTTTAAATAAGGATGAAGACCAACATCCATGATGAATGTGTTGCAACAATGTGTTGTAACATGAGCTGAAATAGTTGTACATTTGCCTGTCGGCAAACAAACTTCTAAACTCGATTTTAAGATTTGAGTTATAACATTAAAAATATAAAGAGAAAAGATAATTGAGTACCATAACCAAGTAGAACATTGTTGAGAGATGCAAATGCAGCACAAGCAAACACATATTTCCTTGTACTTTTGCTCCTTTCGTGTTGTGTTTGCTTGTACGGTACAACCTCCAAATCATCATCACTGTAATCAGTCAGCTCATAATCCATTCTTCTGTATTTAATCGCCATTAAATAAGAAACATATCAACAACCCAAGATTGTAAAATACCAAGTTACAACAAATAGAATGTTACCTTGACTGAGTTTTAATAGCCTCGCCGTGGCCACCGACGATGGTGGTGGTGGAGGATGTTCTTGGGACAGCCCCAAATCTAGCAACCTCATCCATGCTCTGTCCTTGGCGACCGTATCGACCACCAGTGGCGACGAAATCAGGTTAAGCACGGTAAGCTTTAATAGGCCACCAACCAAATCCTGGTACGGTTGCAATTCCACCTTGAATTTTTCCTTCACCATTAAATCCTCTCTCTATCTCTGCTTTCCCACATGCCTTACAACCCTACATTTCTGCATACGCATGGTGGCAGGTACGTTTTTGGTAGAAGAAAGCGTATGCAGAAAGCCAAATAGGTATGGGCAGGAGAAGGGTTGGAGGTCAGAGAGCATGGGCAGGGAAGTGTACTCTCTTAATTGTTCTGGTTTTTAAATTCTTGCATTAAAGACTTGTACATTATGTTTTATGAAGTGTACTTAAGAGATTTTTGAATTGGATGCATTAAAGTGTAATACTTTATGCTTCAAGAAGGGGGAGGCTAATTGCACATTTTATTTTACTAAATGCACCAAAATGATTGCATCCATCATTATGTTTTTTTTGTTTTTTCGTCATTTAGTCGTCTTTTTTCTTTTTCTTTTTTCTTTTTATTATATATTTTTGTTTATATATTTTTATTATATATTTTTGTTTTGATTTGAAAATAAATAAATATTTATAAATATAAATATTACTAATTTTTTTAATTATATAATTATAAAAATAAAACATAAATATTGCGATTTAACATATAAATAGAACATAAAATAATCTATATTACATTCGATTATTCTAAAATAACATTATCCGTAGTACAATTAACACGTAAAAGCTTCATGTACTTCTTTATTCGCTCTGAATACGAGGTAGCCCATCCAGCAGCACACCGATAACTGTGATGGAAAAAAAGTGATACAATTTGTGGAAACGGATATCCTTCTTCCATATCTAATTTGACATAATGGTTACCATTAAAGTACCCGATTGTAAAAACAACATGTTCATACCACAGTGGAGGAGTGGACCTAAGCGGCAAGTACGTCCCACTGCCGGTCATACTTATAACATGTAATATCACATTATATTTTGAAGCAATCAAGACACCTATTTCAGGCATTGTCATCCAGTGTTCAAATGGTGCACCTTGATCTGATCAAAAGAAGTTTAGAGTGTTGTAAGTAATATCCCAATGTTCACCTCCAAAAGCGTTGATGTACTCTGTCTTGTATTGCTCTAACTCTTCCATCAAGTTATACCGGATTGTGGGCCATGCATCTTCATGAAGACCCATCCAGACAGCTATTGCTCGGAATCCGCAATTTCCATCACCTATCACATCATGTACCTGCTTGATGTAAGGGTGAAACAATGCTGGAAATTGAATGATGTATGGATGTGCATTATTATTTTTGAACATGAAAGAACTGTGTCTCGCTGGTTCTTGGTAGCTCATTTTTTCCTTGTCAACAAATCTAGACGCGTTCGAACTGCTACGTCTAAGGGGTCTTTCACTTGTAAAAGACGGGTCAACATGAGTCGGAAATGAGGGATCAACATTAGTTTTTCTGAAAAGCTTATCCTTCAACGAGGGCCGTCCACGAGTAGTCTTGTTAACAACAGGTTCACGAACCGATGTTTTTGATGCACTGGCTATCTCTTTTAGCTTCCTCAGTAAACTGAACTTACCAGATCTCGATTGCTTGTTAAATTCCTCAATAAACATTTGGACTTCAGCTTCACAACCTACGTCATCATCTTGTAAAGATTTGCACGGTGATAAATCAAGCGTCGTCCAAAATACATCAACTGAATCAATTGGGATAGGATGACCTTCGTTCAAGTATTGCATTTGTTCGTGCGCACATGGCAACCCATAACTTGTACGTCCCTAGTCTTTAAAATTTGCTTTTTTCGTCAATGTGGTTTGTAATTCCTTTCGTTTTTTGTCCCTCACATTAATTTTGTTAAAAAAATCAATTAAAGGGAGGGTTCTTTTGTCATTTTGCATTTTTTTAAAATGATTTTAACATGAAAAATATCGTTATTAGTAAAATGGTAGAAATAAGAATAACATAAATTATGAATAACTTGTCCAAAATATGTAGTATATATGATATATGATACGTTTTATGTTTTATGGTAAAAAGAAAAATAACATATTCATACGTTTCATATGTTTTATGTAGTACATATGATATATAATTAAATAATTAAATCCAAAAATATTCAATATTAGGCTCATTTCGAAGGTTTCGAAGAGACGATTATGATGGTGTAACTTGTTAAAGTTAAAACGTATTTTTTAAACGTATTTTAGTTAATATACGATTTTATGTGTTAATATGATAAAAATGAAAAATGAAAAATAGAAAAGTAAAAGGTATAAAGTAAACTAACTAAATAATTATAGGGGTATAAAATGTAAATATATATTTAAAATCATTATCACCTACCTACTACCTACGTCTTCTTCCCCACAAAAATTTACAGTGCCACGAAGGTAAAAAAAACACTATGAAGGTAAAAAAAAGCTAAACCAAGTTAAAAAAAATCAAACCTTCACAGATAAAAGACTGTGAAGGTATATCCGAACTTTCACAGTGAAGACGCTGTGAAGATAAAAAAAATCAAAAATTACAAATTTATAAAATAAAATAAAATCAAAAGTTACAAATTTATAGAATAAAATAAAATTAAAAGTTATAAATTTTATAAATTTATAAAATCAAAACACACACACATATATAATAATAATAATAATAATAATAATAATAATAATAATAATAATGGGTATTAATGATTGGATCGGAAAACTATGAGTCACTATTTGCACCTTTTTTGTGCAAATAACACTCCCCTTCAAGAATTGTAATTAAGACTTTTTGCTTAAATGTATATTAAGGTAGTATATATATATATATATATATATATATATATATATATATATATATATATATATTTTATAGGGGGCCATTCAAGGGAGAACTGGTTATTTTGCAATAACTGTGAGATCCAATCTCATCCACTCATTTCATTAATCAATGGCTTAAAAAAAGAAAAAATAATAATAAAAAACAAAAAAAAACGGTCAATCAAATTAATAGATTCTATTGAATAAGGGTAAAAATGTCAAAAATAATATGATTCATCCTGATCTATTTTAGTACGCTCCGATAATTAAGCAATCTACCAATAACGATAACTTAATCGGTGCAACAAAATCAAATAATTTCAAAGAAAGATCATACACATAATTTTATTTGCATAAAAACCTACATCAGATGAAAGCTTGAAAATCGATAAAACACTAGCTTTCCCTAGAACGACGATTTGTAAACCATACCAGGTAGTGGTTCATTGGTGAACAATACTATGTGATACATTATGGTCAACAAAACATTGGTTTGAATGTGTTGTCCAAATAGGGGATTTTCAGAGTGATTGGTAAAGAAAATTAGATATGGTACGTTGTGGTCTCCCTAATGGGTGATACATTGTGTTCAACAAATTAGGGATAAAATCATGATACATCAGATATGTGTTATTTGATTGTTTTCAGACTTTTTCTACCATATGTTGTGGTACAATGTGTTTAACCAAACATGTGAGTCATTGTGGTATTATATGATGTGGTACAATGTGGTCAAGAAAACATGTGGTCATTGGGGTATGTTGAACGATCTTAGTCACTTTCATCTATCCTTGTCACACCAAAAAGTGATGCATTGCATCTATTTCCAGCTTTCCTAGTAATTTCTTCGTGGTACAGGTCTTCTCTTACTACTAGTCTTTTAGAAGTTCTACCCGAAAGTTACCATTAACAGAAAATTTGCTCAAGATACAAGGCTGCTCATTTCTTTCTACCTTGTCATCAACAAGAAGGAACGGTTCCATCCTTCTATGTTACTATGTGGATCACAATGTCGCAATGAGTATCATAAAACATCATTGTGTATCCATATATGTTGCTTACCCAATCCATGTGGTTAACTGTGGTATCATACTATGTGGAGATATGTGGTGTCCCTATTTTGTGGTTCAATGTGGAAACCAAAACATGTGGTTCATTGTGGGGTTATATTATGTGGAAGAATATGAAATCAATTAGTTGAGAAGAAATAGGAAAGATAATCCTGATTGATATAATTGATTGAAATATGTAAATAAAAAATTATTTATTTAAAATAAACTAAACAAATTACTAATATATCCTTAACTATTAAATAATTAAAAACAATTAATATAATAAAATGATTGGCTGAAAATAGATCTCACAGTTATCACAAACTAACTAGTTACTAATATACCCCTATATATGTATGTATGTATGTATAGTAGTTTTTAATTATATTAAAAAGAAAATGGAAGCTAATAGTTATAGGTTGGTGTAGTTAGTTGTGAAAAATAAAATAATTAAATAAATAAACTATTTGGACTTCTTTTCAGGTATTGGACGTTTTCATTTGTTTTGGTTTAAATTAGAGTCAAAGGTTAGTTTTGTTAATGGTTGTTAAGTGAGGGGTTGTAAACCCATATGCAAGTTTAATTTTTAGATGGGTTAGAAGCCATCACTAAGCAATTGTCGACTCCCATATTTTCCCACGTCTTGAACCACCCTAAAACCCTACCCCCCCAACTCTTTGTGATCGATAGAGAAGGACCAATCAGGAGAAATCGATCTAGAGAGTAGGAGAGAAATCGGTGACAAAGGCAAGAAACGTTTCGTTGGATCATCAGGGTTTTGAGGTAAGTTTCTGTCTCGTCTCGAATTGTGTACGATTAATGATTGGATATGAGTATTTGGGACTGTTTGGGCAGAAACCGATGAGTTTCGGTGGCTCGAACCACATCGATTCTGTCAAGTTTAATGGCAATTTCGGGAGGATGGTTAGAATTGTATTTAGAACCCCAAAAATCCGCCATTTTCACCTTAAAATCGTCCTATATCATGCTTAATATTAGTAGTTATAGTTGTCGTTGTGTTATTGCGAAAGAGAGGTGTGAATCGCCGGAAAAACGGAACAAAACGACTCGATTTTTAGTCGAAATCGCTGCTGCGTTTTTGGTCGTTTTTGGTCGTTTTTAGTCGAAATCGCTGCTGCGTTTTTCACCATTTATTAGTCGTTTTTAGTTGAAATCGCTGCTGCGTTTTAGTCCTTTTTAGTCTAAACCGATGCTGCGTTTTTAGCCATTTATTAGTCGTTTTTATCCGTATTTTGCTGCTGCATTTTTAGTCGTTTATTAGTCATTTTAACCATATTTTGTTGTTGTATTTTAGCCGTTTATTAGTCGTTTTTTGTCGTTTTTTTCTGCTGTGTTTTGGTCGTTTAAGTAGTCAATTTTAGCCTCGAAATGTCATTGAATTTTGGCCGTTTATTAGTCGATTATAGCCGTGATTTGTTGTTGTGTTTTAAGGTATTGATTCCTAATCTTTTCATCCCTTTAAATTGTTTGCATAAGTTTCCCAACTCTTAAGATTTCGTTTAATTCGAATTACTTGATTTATGTTTTTTCGGTTTGTTCATTTCGTATCGTCTTTCACTCATAATCGTTCAATATCACATATTCTCGTAAAATTGTCTTGTCCTAAACATACATTTATAATGTTGAGATTTGTAAAATACTTTTTGGATTTCTTACCTCTTTTGTTGGTATTTGTCGATTCGATTTATATATGTTTGTGTGTATATATATAGGTATATATATACTTGGTTCGATTGCGTTGGCTTGTTCGTATCAACGTACATAAAACTCTAACGTCTTTCGAGTCGTATCTATTGGTTCTTGATATTCTTAGAGGTTCAGCCTCAATCGATGCTTGATTGTAATATCACCGTTAATTTAATGCGATTTATACCACTTTCGTTAGCGAACAATATTTGATATTTGGGTTGATTTTGACTTTGGCATTTTGTTGTTTCTAGTCTTAGGAGACCATTTTTAAAGATCATGGATAATCTTATACTTAGCATTGGCACCGTTTAAATAATCTTATTATAACTTTGTTACGTCGCATGTGTTGTGACAATGTAAGTTTTGTATACAAATCGAGCTACTAACCACCTATGGGGGTACCATAGGCATGTCAATGTGGCACCAACGACGTGACACTAACCGTGGCAGTGTGATCAAACCACGACGTCTCCTCTTTTGCGCTCTTGTGAGAGCTATATTTGGTGTGACGGAGATTTGATTTAGGAGGCGTATGGGTCAGCCCTAGCATATGTGATACGTTTGTAGGGTGGGTGTCGGCGTAGTGTCCAACGTCGTATCTCACATTTAGTATGTGTGGATCTGCAGTCCAACGTACGGGACTGTGTGGCCATATATCTGACACTTGTCACGTCGGTGGATATGCAAGTGTATGCGTTTTCAGGCTCGATATGTCCCTTCATGTATTTTCTTTTGATTATGTTGACTATTAATTTCACCATGAATTGGTAACTGTATTGTTCGGCATCTTGAGATCAATTTGATTTTGCTTATGGTACTATTTCTGTCATATGTTTTTATATCCGTTCACTGGGAGTTTGGCTCAGCCGTGTTTTTCCTTTTTCTTCCTCACGACAGGTAATTATAGGGGTTGCTAAGGCTTCGTGAGAAGAGTAAATAAGGTTACTGATCGCAAAAAGGATACGAGAGGTTCATTAAAATTTTAGGCTACATTTAGTTTATTTCATTGTTTTAGACTAGCTCTTTTGCAAAGGTTTATGTTTGGTTTTTGTCGATTATTGGGAGTTTTAGAATTATTGTTTGGATGATGTTATTTCGTTTTTGGAGGCTCTTTATTTTGGAGTTATTTATATAACCGTTTATTGTGTTTGACGTAACCTCCCTTCCTTTGGAATGAGGGTGTTACAATTATGGTATTAGAGCCCTAGGTTTGATCTTGTAGAAAGCCAAATAGATTTGACTTGTGAGTGTTGGGTAGAATTGGGTTTAGAGTTTAGTTAAATTAGCTTTATTGTTTTTTTGTTCTTTTAATTTAGGATGGCTCGTCGATCGCAACGTGTAGCTAACATGCGTAGTCGTACTTATGGGAGAAACCCCATAACTTCTGATTCAAATGTTAATCAGAGTGATGTGGACCCATCTATTTTGGCAGCGGTGAATCAGGCGGTTTCAAGTTTGTTGCCTACTATCGTGGCCCAAGCAATTGGGGCAGCTCAACAGCATAATACTGGAGGACTTCAGTCGAATCTAGAAACACCGGGGTGTGGTAATCTAAATCCAACCGGAGGTTCTAGTGGGGCAAAACTGGATGGGACTATTCATGTGTGGCTTTAAATATTTCAGAAACAGAAGCCTCTGTCCTTTAGCTCGGCACCGACTCCAGTTGACGCAGAAAATTGGATTGCCCACATCCAAAAGATCTTTGAGGTTCTTGGCTGTCCGGAAGTGCATAAGGTGAAACAGGCAACTTACAAACTTGAAGGTGATGCTCATAGATGGTGATACGCGATCAAACAAGCTAAAGGTAATGAATATGTGGATGCTCTTTCTTGGGTGGAGTTCCGTGAAGCATTCTATCAACAGTATTTCTCAATTGCAGATAAGAGTGCGTTTGTGAGAGAATAAAACTCAAGAGACCAGAAGGATCACGAGTCTATATCTGAATATCTGGCGAGATTCGTGAGACTCGCAGGTTTTGCAGGGTCATTAGTTGGGACAACATTTGAGCAGGCAGAAAAGTTTAAGTGGTCTATTCATTACAGGTATTGTTCTAAGCTGATCAATGACAACTTTGCTGATGTGGAAGAGGCGGCAAATGCTGCCAAGAATATTGAAATGGAGCGGCAAGATGATTTGGCATCCAAATCAGATGGCAGTAAGAAAAGAAGTCGGGGCGGGCAACAGATTCACCAGGTGGGGCAACAAAATCAGCAGCAAGGAGGTAACCAGGGGAATCAGTGCGGTCAAAGTAGTAATAAGTGTCAGGGACAGTGGCAAGGTCAGAATCAGGGTCAGAGACAGCCTTATCATTAGTAGGGTCAGTGGCAATGGCAGAATCAGACTCACTCACAAAATCCAGGCGACAAAAGGAAACATGATTCAATCTCTCAGTGCAGTTCTTGTGGAAGGCGCCATCTTGGGAATGTTTGTTATAGGGCTTCAGAAGCTTGCTTTTTGTGTGGTCAGATGGGACACCTGGAGAAGGATTGCAAGAACTCTCGTACTACCGATAAGGGCAATGACTCAAAGATGAATAGTGGAGGTAGGGTGTTTGCTTTATCAGCTACTCAGGTAGTAAATTCAGGTATGACTTCGGGAATTCTTTCGATTGACACACATGATGTTTATGCTTTATTTGATATGGGAGCAACCCATTCCATGGTCTCTTTGATTTTTGCTAGCCATCTTAAAGTGCCTTGTACATTGTTAGAGTCTCCTTTATCTATTGCCACTCCTTTAGATAATTCAGTTGTTATATCCCGAGAATATAAAGGGTGTCCTTTAAAGGTAGGAGACCAGATTCGTGAAGCCGATTTACTTCCCATTAGTATGACCGATTTTGTGTCATTTTGGGTATGGATTGGTTGTCTAATCATCGAGAAACAATTGAGTGCCAAACTAAGCAAGTAATCTTCGGCGATAAACAGAAGCCTGATTTGGTGTATCAAGGGTCTCAACCAAAAAGAGGAGTGAAGATTATATCTTCCTTGAAAGCTCAAAAGTTAATTTCTCACAGATGTCAAGGTTTTCTTGCATCAGTTAGAGATACGTCTGTGGAAGAGTGTTCCCCTGAAAGCCAACCAGTTGTCAGAGAATTAGTTGATGTATTTCTGGATGAACTTTCGGGGGTACCACCAGTTCGAGAGGTAGAGTTCACCATAGATTTGATCCATGGGGCGGAACCCATCTCGAAAGCACCTTATAGAATGGCACCGCTAGAATTGCAAGAACTTGTGGAGCAGTTGCTAGAGCTCCTCGAGCGTGGATTCATAAGGCCGAGTGTGTCTCCTTGGGGTGCTCCAATATTGTTTGTGAAAAATAAAGATGGCTCGATGAGGCTATGTATTGATTATAGGGAATTGAATCAGGTTACCATCAGAAACAAGTATTTGTTGCCTCGTATAGATGATTTTTTCGACCAGCATCAAGAAGCTAAGTACTTCTTAAAGATAGATCTAAGGTCAGGCTACCATCAGTTGAGGGTAAAAGAGCAGGATGTGTCAAAGACTGTCTTCTGCACTCGATACGACCATTATGAATTTTTGGTGATGCCTTTCGGCCTGACCAATGCTCCAGCCGTTTTTATAGACCTGATGAACCGGGTATTCAGTGCATACTTAGACAAGTTTGTCATCGTATTTATTGATGATATAATTTTATTTTCTAAGTCTAAGGAGGAGCACGAAAACCATTTACGCATTGTTTTGGGAACTTTACGAGATAAGCAGTTGTATGCTAAATTTTCTAAATGCGAATTTTGGCTCAAATAGGTGGCATTCTTAGGCCACGTTGTGTCAGCTAAGGGTATTATGGTGGATCCTACAAAGGCTGAGGTTGTGACTAATTGTCCAAGACCCACTACAGTGACTGAAGTGCTAAGTTTTTGGGACTTGCAGGTTATTATAGGAGGTTTGTTGAAGGGTTTTCCTCTATAGCACTGCCTTTGACCCGATTGTTGAGAAAGGGTGTGAAATTCATGTGGAAAGATGAACAGGATAAAAGCTTTGAAGAGTTAAAAAAGAGGTTGGTTTCTGCGTCTGTGCTCACTTTGCCATTGGGAACGGGAGGATACCAAATCTATAGTGATGCTTCTAAAAATGGTCTCGGTTGTGTACTAATGCAACATGGAAAGGTTGTTGCTTATGCCTCTAGACAACTCAAGCCATATGAAGTGAACTACCCCACTCATGATCTAGAGTTGGCGGTCGTGATCTTCGCTTTGAAAATATAGAGGCATTATCTTTATGGAGAAACTTGTGATATTTTCACAGATCACAAGAGTCTCAAGTACATCTTCACTCAGAAAGAACTTAATATGAGACAGAGGCGTTGGCTAGAGCTCCTTAAGGATTATGATCCAAGAATCCAATATCATCCCGGAAAAGCCAATCTAGTCATAGATGCTCTCAGCTGGAAGAATTCGGGAAGCTTGTCATGTCTAATTTCTACTCAGTCACACATTCTATGGGATTTGGAAAGCTTGGGTGTTGAGATTTGTGTTAAACATCAAGATTTGTATCTAAAAAGTTTTATGGTTGAGCCCACTCTAGTTTCACGGATCAAAGAAGCCCAAAAGCAAGACGAAGAATTATGGGCCATATTGCAAAAGATAGATGATGGTAAGCAAGTTGAATTTCGGGTTGATGCAGATGATGTAGTATGGTTTGGAAACAGGCTTTGTGTTCTTGATGACCCTAAAATCCATGAGGCACTATTGAATGAAGCTTACAATTCACCATTCTCTATTCATCCGGGTTCCACAAAGATGTATAGAGATCTGAAGTATAATTTTTGGTGGAACAGAATGAAGCAAGATGTGGCTAACTTTGTGGCGAGATGTCTTACTTTCCAGAAAGTGAAGATCGAGCATCAACGAGCTAGTGGATTTCTACAACCATTAGAGATCCCAGTATGGAAGTAGAGGATATCTCAATGGATTTTGTAACTGGGTTACCGAAGACGCTTAAGAAGAATAATGCTATTTGGGTGGTAGTCGACCGGTTAACTAAGTTGGCTCACTTTCTCCCTAATCAAGAGGGGTATTCAGTCGGTAAGTTATTAAAACTCTTTCAGCAAGAGATTATTAGGCTTCACGGCTCACCAGTATCCATAGTATCTGACAAAGATCCTCGATTTACTTCACGGTTTTGGAAAGGTTTTCAGAATGCTTGGGTACCAGACTTAAGTTCAGTACTGCCTTTCATCCTCAAACGGATGGACAATCCGAGTGAACAATCCAAACTTTAGAGGATATGTTGAGATTGTGTGCTTTGGAATGGTCCGAAAGTTGGGACGAATATCTGTGTTTAGTAGAGTTCGCGTATAATAATAGTTGGCAATCAAGCATTGGTATGGCACCGTTCGAGGCTCTGTATGGCCAGAGGTGTCGGGGACCAGTATGTTGGAATGAGGTTGGTGAGGCAGTTATTGAAGGGCCAGAGCTTGTGAGAGTCACTAATGAAAAGGTGGCAATGGCAAAAGAAAAACTGAAAGAAGCTCAATCTCGTAAAAAAAATTTATGCAGACCATCACCGGAGAGCTTTAGAATTTCAATCAGGGGATCACGTGTTTCTTAAGGTTTCTCTGTTTTGAGGTGTTCGACGGTTTGGATTAAAAGGGAAACTTAGTTGATATTCCCAAATCTTATCAAGTTCTAATTGTAAACAGACATTAATCGAGAATCGTAATCACATGTGTTTGATAAAACCACCAAGATTACAAATTCTCTCTCACTACTCTCTCTCTAGAATGATATACAATAACTCTCTTCTCTAATATGCTCTCTCTCTCCAATCTGAATTCTCTTCTTACATACTCCCTGATTACAAAAAAAAAAGGTATTTATACCCAAGACATAGAAAGAAACAAAACAAATACAAATGTTGACTTTGACTTTATTACAAAGACTTTAACTTTTAGTGAGAGTTGACTTTTCCAGCTTTGACTTCTTGAACTTTTGTCTTCAATCTTTATGATCTTAAATCCAACAAATCTGTGCTCTAACAATCTCCCCCTTTGGATCAAGATCATTACTAAAAGATTTAGCAATGCGATCTTCTCTCTTTAAGCTCGATTTGATTAAGCTCCCCCTTTGAACAATCTTTATCTTCTCTTGTAATCTCCCCTTTTATACAAATATGATTTACAATCTCAAAGAATCAACATTCTCCCCCTTAACACTATGAAATTCCTCTTTAATAAGCTTTGTCTTCAAAAACATTGAACAATCTTCTAAACGTCTGATCTTTAAACAGAGTAGCATTCTCTCCCAAACGTTGTAACCAAACCTCTTTCAGACACCAATCTGATTGCTTCAGCAAATTATCTTCAACAAACAAATTATCTTCAACAAACTGAAATCTTTGAACTCTTTTCATCTTTGAACAATAATCTTCTTTTAACAATCAATTCTTGGACATTTTCTCTCAACTTTAACATATCTGACTCAAACATTTCTTTAACTCTTCTCCCCCTTTTTGATGATTAGAGCATCAATATCATCAAAACTTTCTCCAAGAAATGTCTGTGACCAATCTGATATGTCAAGAGCCTCTGATTCATTGATCCGTAACCAAGATATTCATCTAGATCTTTTCAAATCCAGACAAAGTAAGAACATGTAACTCCTGAATCAACAAATGAATCAGTTAAAATGCCTGTCAGTAACACGAAGTCACTGTGTGTAACAAATACACAATATAAAGGAGCTTTTTGATGTTCACTCCCCCAGGGCTTCCATCCAATCAACGAAATACCACAAAGGCAATTTCTATGAATGTTATGACAAAGAAACGAATTTTTTGTGTGTTCGTGAAAGTGTAGAAAGAATTAAGCACGAAAAATTGCTTTTTAAGGATCAACATAGTGTAAAGCACTGAGACAACAGTAGATAAACACAGACTCAATGTGCATGATTGAAGTGCGAAGGTGCGACAGACTTCCTTCTTTTTCAATATCCAGATTTTCCAAATGAAAATCATATAGATTATGTGTTGCGTCCCCAGAAAATATGAAACATTTTCTTTTTAAGAAGAAAATGAGTGGCTGGTGGGGTTTTAAGCAAGAGTTGGCATGGGCTAGTTGCCTGTTTCAATAATGTTCACCAAGAATTGTGAAACATTAGTAAAGTGGCTGCCCGACTCAGAAAGTAGTTGGTGCAGAGTTTGATATTCTTTTACTCTGATCTCTCACCCTCTTTCTTTTTAATCAATGAGCTCACATCTAACCAAACTCTCTTTTCCATTTTACCTCAACACACATCCCACACTCATTTCTTTTTGACTCCTCACACTCAATCACTAAGGATTAACTTCTTGGGTAGAAATCACTGGTTAACGTGATTCCATAGAAGTTCAGTTAATTTCTAGCACAAAGAACCCATATTTCCTATAAAGCATAAGTTGCTCAAATGTTTTAACTTTATCAGTTAAAGCACATATACAAATGTCAAATAAAGTGTATGCTCAGATGATATAATCATGAATATATGAGCATTTATAGACATTGAAGTATTTTCAAACAAGTATATTGAATGAATAGATATGAATGCAAGAGACTTGTTTGAAAATCTGACATGGTATGAAAATGATCAGAAATGAATGATATAACATTTAAAGCTTATGGTCAAGAATAATGGATATTGTCTATACGAACCAAGATATAAACATTCTTGAATGAAACGCTTCGAAATGAAATGACGCTCAAAATTCTTTGAAGTACAAGCGGGGTGTCTTACCATCGAAAAATTGGTTACAATATGAGACATGGTAAGAACATTTTGAATAAAAAGTCAAACTGGTGTGTGTGAATACTTGAAAGTATAAAGAAAACACAATACACAAGTATTTATCTTTGGAAACACACGGTTTGTAATCATGTAAGCACAAATAAATCTTGAAAAACATTTTAAAATCACACTTCCAATTCATGAAATCTGTTTAAGAATCGGGAAGTGGTTTGAACATTTAAGAACATGTTTTTCTATGATTGAAAGTTGTCCTTCTTTCAACCATATATGAGATTAAGATAAAAAATTTACCATTCTATGCAGCCTTAAATCTCATGAAGTCAAGCTGAAGTCATAAAGATATGATCTTCTAAGCTTCTATCATCCTGCATAAGTCTCAAAGTCTAGTCAAAGCAACTTTTATTCACAAAAATTAAAAGACATAAAGCAGTAAAACAGTTAACAGTACGAGTTCTGATCTGAGTAATCAGAAATCATAATTCATTACTCCCCCTGAAAATATGCATCTGAAATTTATCAGTAAAAGGCACATGATAGACATCTACAACTTCTCTTGAAGTGTAGTTCGTCATATCTTCCGAATACATATTTCTAGAAAAAATTTATGTACTCCCCCTTGAAGGTTGATTTCCTCTTCTAAGTATCTGAGTACATCTTTCATATCAGCCCGGGAGTATCATTGCTTTTGATCTTTGAAGTACGAGTCCTAATGTTTAGAAGTCATACTCCGTTGAAGTATGGGTCCTAAGATGATTTAATTAGAAGCCTTGGTTCTCTTACTCCCCCTTGACAATAGATGCCTGCAACACAGAATCAGTTTTCGACTTTGGTACCCACTGGTATTTGGGTCCATGTGTGTTAGTTGCAGTTCTTATGGGAGTAACTGAGTAAGAACCATACCAGTAATGATCACTAGATTTATGAACAAAATCATATGTATTACAGTAAGAACAATACCTCTTTTTAGATAACCTGATCATTTGATCTCTCGAATAAGCGAGACCGGGTTTACCTTTTAGCACTTTGTTCTTCTTGACTGTTGATGCATGTACACATGATTTGGTACTTGTCTTCTCTTCTCTTCCTTATTTCCTTTCTTTTCTTTCTTCTTCTTATCATTCTTCTCACCTTTAACTGGTTTTACTCTCCATACTAGCTTTTCTTCAATATATTCCCTTTTTCTCCTTCTTCTGTATGTATCTGAACCATCTACATTTTCATCAAAGAAAATATTAGTTCTACGAATCTGATCATATGATTTAACTGACCTTTTTGTTGAAACGATTTTCTTATTTGAGCTTGCAGATGTCTTGAATGAGCATTCAGAATCAGTTGGATCATCTCTAGGTGTGTGGATTTATGACTCTGGAGTCGTGTGCTCAGTCACCACCACCTTGGAAATGATATCTTCAAGCTCTTTTATCTTTGAAGAGTAACTGTCTCTTTCTTTGACAAGTAGGTCAATCTCTCTCTTGAACTCAGACTTCGCTATCTGATCTTTCAATGCACTTTCAGATAGTTCAGATAACTTTGCAGTCAGCTTCTTTATCTCTTCCTCAAAAATATTACTTTCTTCCTCAAAGTCCTTCTCTACAGTCTTTCTTCCATCAAATATTTCTTTAAAAATCCCAACATTCTTTTGCTCTATTAACTTCTTCTCTTTGGAAAACTTTTCTCTTTCCAAAATGATGACTTTCTCAAAATCTGAAATTTGTTGAGAAAGCTTAATGCATTTCAGCTCAACTGCCTTCTTCTCATCAACACATTTTCTTGAAAAATCAGAATATTTCTTTGCAAATGATTTCTTTTCAATTTCAAGCTGATCTTTGTCTTTGACTACCTTTTGTTCCAAATCAGATATTTTCTTTCGAAGCTCAGCATTAGCATCCTCCAGACTCTTAATCTTCTCCTCATAACTTTCAACAGATGCTTGCTGCTGGATTTGGATTATTTGATCTTCTAAGTAAAAGATTTTTCTTTTTAGCTCAGTGTTTTCAACTTCCAAACTCAGTATCTTTTCATCATTCAGCCCAGAAGTCTGTTTCAGAAGTTTATCATTTATCATCTTTAAAGCACTGACTTCTTCTTTCAGTAACTTTCTTTCATCAGAATATCTCTTTGACCGCTTAGAATAGTAGTCAACTGAAGAAGCAAGATTTTTGTTCTCTAATTTGAGCTTGTCAATCTTTTGTTCATCATCAACAGAAAAATATCCCATCTTGAATTATCTGTTACAAAAAGAAACTTGAAATGATCGTTAGAAATTCAAAAACAGTAGATCACAATCAAAACTTTGTTCCCCCTCCGCAGACTTAGCACGGGGGTCCCTAAACTCGCATACGCCTAAACTCGCAAACCACTGTTCAAAGAGAAACTCACAGGCTTAGGCGTGCGTGTTTGTGAAACTCGCAGATGCCTAAACTCGCAAGTAACTATTCATAATGAAACTCGCAGATAGTAGTGTGCGCGTTTCCTGAACTCGCAAAGCACTACTTGCGTGTTTGAACAAACTCGCAGATCGATCTAATCTCTTAAACTCGCTAATGGTAGTGTGCGCGTTTTCTGAAACTCGTAGATTGAACAAACTCGCAGATCACTGTTTCCGAAGAAATTCGCACGCTTAGTCTTGCGCGTTTGTAGAACTCGCTAATGATGCCTTCCGCGTTTGAGATCAAATTCTTCAACTTGCGCGTTCTTGCGAAGAACTTGCGCGTTTCGCAGATCTTGCGCGTTCTTGGAGTTTTCGAGCAAAAACTCAAACTTTCACACTGAAATCCATCGAAACCTTTCGAATTTGATCTTGAAACTTTGTCAATTTGCTCTATTCCATATCTCGATCAGGTTACAATACAAGAACTTACAAAACAAACAAAAATTTAAGCTTTTTGATCCTAGAACAGTTCGTACAGACTTTGAATACGAATTCAAGAAAAATCCAAAATTCGAACAATCTGTTGTGAATTAAGAAGAACTACTCAAACCAAAATCATTCTAAACAACAAATCGAGTCAAATACAACCAAATTCAGCTTCAAAACAACACAATATTTCAAAATTCGAATCTGAACAGTGTTCTTCATGTTCTTGAATTGTCGATCAAGAATTTCTTCAAAATCAATCTAATTTCTGAATTCCCATCTGCTCTGATACCAATTGTGAGTCCTATATTCAAGTTCTAATTGATAACAAACAATCAAGATGATAATTCGAAATCACAAGTCTTTGAAAAAACCACCAAGATTACAAATTCTCTCTCACTACTCTCTCTCTCTAGAATGATATACAATAACTCTCTTCTCTAATATGCTCTCTCTCTCCAATCTGAATTCTCTTCTTACATACTCCCTGATTACAAAGAAAACAAGGTATTTATACCCAAGACATACAAAGAAACAAAACAAATACAAATGTTGACTTTGACTTTATTACAAAGACTTTGACTTTCAGTGAGAGTTGACTTTTCCAGCTTTGACTTCTTGAACTTTTGTCTTCAATCTTTATGATCTTGAATCCAACAAATCTGTGCTCTAACATTAGTCCAAGGTACATTAGTCCCTTCGAGGTTTTAGAAAGGGTTGGTGAGGTTGCTTATCGGTTAGCTCTCCCGCCTCAACTATCTCATGTACATAATGTGTTTCACGTTTCGTCGCTTAGAGGTTACAATTATCATCCATTGCATATGGTGCAATATTCGTTAGATAAAATCCATGAAGATCTCTCGTGCAAAGAAGAACCCGAAGCAATTTTGGATAGGCAGGAGTGGGTTATGAGAAAAAAATCCATACCGTTTGTCAAGGTGTTGTGGAAAAACCACCCAGAGCGTGAGGCCACTTAGGAGATGGAAGAATCTCTACGTTCAGAGTATCCGCATTTTTTCGAAAATCTGTAAGTATTACCATTATGTATTTATGTTTTTACATGATTTCGAGGACGAAATCTTCTGTTTTGGGGGGAAGAATTATAATACCCGTCGAATAGATTTGTTTATACATATATATATATATATATATATATATATATATATATATATATATATATATATGTAAGTATAGTAGTTTTTAATTATATTAAAAAGAAAATGGAAGCTAATAGTTATAGGTTGGTGTAGTTAGTTGTGAAAAATAAAATAATTAAATAAATAAACTATTTGGACTTCTTTTCAGGTATTGGACGTTTTCCTTTGTTTTAGTTTAAATTAGAGTCAAAGGTTAGTTTTGTTAATGGTTGTTAAGTGAGGGGTTGGTCTTGTAAACCCATATGTAAGTTTAATTTTTAGATGGGTTAGAAGCCATCACTAAGCAATTGTCGACTCCCATATTCTCCCACGTCTTGAACCACCCTAAAACCCTACCCCCCCCCCCCCCCAACTCTTTGTGATCGATAGAGAAGGACCAATCAGGAGAAATCGATCTAGAGAGTAGGAGAGAAATCGGTGACAAAGGCAAGAAACGTTTCGTTGGATCATCAGCGTTTTGAGGTAAGTTTCTGTCTCGTCTCGAATTGTGTACGATTAATGATTGGATATGAGTATTTGGGACTGTTTGGGCAGAAACCGATGAGTTTCGGTGGCTCGAACCACATCGATTCTGTCAAGTTTAATGGCAATTTCGGGAGGATGGTTAGAATTGTATTTAGAACCCCAAAAATCCACCATTTTCACCTTAAAATCGTCCTATATCATGCTTAATATTAGTAGTTATAGTTGTCATTGTGTTATTGCGTAAGAGAGGTGTGAATCGCCAGAAAAACGGACCAAAACGGCTCGATTTTTAGTCGAAATCGCTGCTGCGTTTTTAACCATTTATTAGTCGTTTTTAGTTGAAATCGCTGCTGCGTTTTAGTCCTTTTTTGTCGAAATCAATGCTGCGTTTTTAGCCATTTATTAGTCGTTTTTAGCTGTATTTTGCTGGTGCGTTTTTAGTCGTTTTAACCATATTTTGCTGTTGTATTTTAGCCGTTTATTAGTCGTTTTTAGTAGTTTTTTTCTGCTGTGTTTTGGTCGTTTAAGTAGTAAATTTTAGCCGCGAAGTGTCGTTGAATTTTGGCCGTTTATTAGTCGATTATAATCGTGATTTGCTGCTGTGTTTTAAGGTCGTTAAGTAGGATTAATATTAAATTTTTGGGTATTTTTAGGTCGGGATTGAAGGAGTAGGCGATCGGTAAATTTATAAGTTTTGTGAAGTTTAAGGTACTGATTCCTAATCTTTTCATCCCTTTGAACTGTTTACATAAGTTTCCCAACTCTTAAGCTTTCGTTTAATTCGATTTACTTGATTTATTTTTATTCGGTTTGTTCATTCCGTATCGTCTTTCACTCATATTCGTAAAATATCACATATTCTCGTAAAATTGTCTTGTCCTAAACATACATTTATAATGTTGAGATTTGTGAAATACTTTATGGATTTCTTACCTCTTTTGTTGGTATTTGTCGATTCGATTAATATATGTTTGTGTATATATATAGGTATATATATATACTTGGTTCGATTGCGTTGGCTTATTCGTATCAACGTACATAAAACTCTAACGTCTTTAGAGTCGTATCTATTGGTTCTTGATATTCTTAGTGGTTCAACCTCAATCGATGCTTGATTGTAATATCTCCGTTAATTAAATGCGATTTATACCACTTTCGTTAGCGAACAATATTTGGTATTTGGGTTGATTTTGACTTTGGAATTTTGTTGTTTCTAGTCTTTGGAGACCATTTTTAAAGATCATGGATAATCTTATACTTGGCATTGGCACCATTTAAATAAGCTTATTATAACTTTGTTACGTCGCATGTGTTGTTACAATGTAAGTTTTGTATACAAATCGAGCTACTAACCACCTATGTGGGTACCATGGGCACGTCATTATGGCACCAACGACGTGATAGTAACCGTGGCGGTGTGATCGGACCATGGAGTCTCCTCTTTTGGCGCTCTTGTGAGAGCTATATTTGGTGTGACGGAGATTTGATTTAGGAGGCGTAAGGGTCGTCCCTAGCATATGTGATACGTTTGTAGGGTGGGTGTCAGCGTAGTGTCCAACGTCGTATCTCACATTTAGTACGTGTGGATTTGTAGTCCAACGTACGGGCCTGTGTGGTCATATGTCTGACACTTGTCACGTCGGTGGATATGCAAGTGTATGTGTTTTCGAGCTTGATATGTCCCTTCATATATTTTCGTTTGATTATGTTGACTATTAATTTCACTATGAATTGGTAACTGTATTGTTCGGCATCTTGAGATCATATTGATTTTGCTTATGGTATTGTTTCTGTCATATGTTTATATATCAGTTCACTAGGCGTTTGGCTCAGCCATGTTTTTCCATTTTCTTCCTCACGGAAGGTAATTGAAGGGGTTGCTAAGGCTTCGTGAGAAGAGTAAATAAGGTTACTGATTGCAAATAGGTTACGAGAGGTTCATTAAAATTTTAGGCTACATTTAGTTTATTTCATTGTTTTAGACTAACTCTTTTGCAGAGGTTTATGTTTGGTTTTTGTCGATTATTGGGAGTTTTAGAATTATTGTTTGGATGATTTTATTTCGTTTTTGGAGACTCTTTATTTTGGAGTTATTTATAAAACTGTTTATTGTGTTTGACGTAACATCTTTTAGTGCAAAAATATGTTGGATACAAGATCATGAAGACAGGATATTGAAAGTCAAAGTCAAGAGCTCAAGTCAAAGCCCTTCAAGCAAAAAGTCAAAGTCAATTGTAATAAAAGTCAAAGTCAAAGTTTGTGTAATGTTGTGTTGTAAGAGTTTAGTGGTATAAGTGTTTTGTTTGTGTCAAATAGGGATATGACATGTTCATCATTGTTAGAGAGAGAAAGTTTGAGAGAGTTTGTACTGTTCATAATCTAGAATTGAAATAAAGTTGTTCAATTGGAATTTGTTTGTCATCTAATTGATTTGCACTGCTTATGGGACATAAAATTGGTATCAGAGCTTACAGATTTTCAGACCATTTGGCCTCTACTTCATCAGACCATTTGGTAACAAACTTGGGTTTAAAATGAGGATGTTTGTTAGCCGCTTGCAGAAAATCAAAATTATACAAAGCTGGTTGTTTTCTGATAGCTTTCTTCAAATAGTGTGGGTTATCGTAACCGAGTCCCCACTTTTCTTTAACATCATTTTCCTGATTTGGTGTGTTTAGAAAGATGGTTTGGTTTGTTTGTCCTCTAGCATATAATTTAGCTTCCAAACCATTTACCTTTTTCTCCAAACTCTTATTTTCAATCTGCAATTTATGAACTTTTAGAACAAATTCTTGTTTCTCAATATCATACTTTGAAAGTTTAGAAACAACTTCAGAAATCTTATTTTCAAAACAATCTTTTTGTTGCTTAAAATCATTAGCAGATTTGTTCAAAGAGTCTATCAGACTTTTGTTCCCAACAAGTTCCTTGTTGAGATCAAAAATAGTTTGACGCTTCTTTACAGCCCTGCTTTTCTCCTTTTTCAATTTCTATTGAGGGTCTTGAAGCTCAATCATCATGGCTTCCATTTTGGTTAAAAAATCAGATTCATAAAGATTTTGTACCTCATCAAATGTTTCTTCGTCAGATTCATCATATCTCACTTCTTTCCCCATCAAACACATATGTGCGGTTTCTTCCTTGTCTTCTTCGTCAGAGTGGTCAAGCCAAAATTTGTCTTCTGCCATTAAAGCCTTTCTTGCTTCTTTCTGTTCAGCCAAAAGCATCTTGTGCTTGTAGTAGTCGGAGTTTCTCACAGTAGGCTTCCGACAGTATTTGGCGAAATGACCCACTTTACCGCAATTGTAGCACTTTATCAGCTCATCAGTCTTCATCTCACCGCCATAATCATTAACAAACCTTTTCTTCTCCTCAGGCTTTCTATCGAAAAACTTATTTTCCTCATATATTCTTCCTTCCACTCTTTCTCTGTGCTCATGATTCTTAGACCCTGATGAGTATCTTTGGTTGTTTGATCCCGACTTCTTATAGAATTTCTTTTGAAAGGCTCGGGTCAAAAGTAGCATCGCTTTTTCAGGTTCTCTCCATCATCACTGTCAGAATCAGAATTAGCGGAATCGTCAAAACTTGGAATAATCACTTTCTTTTTCTTCTTCTTTTCCTTCTTCTCTTTCTCTTTCTGAGCAGCAACTAAAGCAATAGGATCAACTGTTTTCTCAGCCTTCTTCTTCTCTCCTCTTTTCTCTTCTACTTCTTCCTCGTTCTGTCTCAATGTTTCATACACTTCATGCAGAGGGATATCACTGAGATCTTTCATTTGCTTAATCCTTCTTGTATGCTTTTTCCACTCAGGTGGAAGAATGCTGAGGAATTTGACATTTTTCTCTATTTGCTTCTTCTTGACTTTGTTCCTTGCAAGCTCATTTAGCAGTAGAACAAATCTCTCATATGTTTCTTCTAGGCTCTCATTCTCTTTTGTCTTGAATTCCTCATAGTTGTTTATACAATTGGCAACCTTTATCTAGTTTCCGACCTTAGATCCCATCATCATCTTCTTTGCAGTTGCTTTGTAGTTGTCGATTTTGATGTAGATCTCGTTAGGTATGCTTTGTAAAAGTAAAGATCTAACTTGCTTGTCGGCTTTGTATCTATTCTTTTGATCTTCGGTATATTGGGAAAGATCTTTTGGAACTGTTTTTGTCTTTTGGACTCTGTCTACATTCCCATCTTCGCTGTCAGAAGATTCATCATCTGGTATTTCCATGGTAAGAGGTACCATTGGACCTTCCATAATGGACATCAAGATATTCTCTCCATTTGTATGTGTAACACCCCGAATTTTCTTTGTATAGTTTTTCGTTAAGACTTCTAGTCTGCTATGTATTAAATATTAGTTATCTTGCGTTTTCCCATTTCGTGTGTATCGCGCGTTTCTAGCCAAATTCGTGTGTCAAGTCTTAAATTTCGAAAATCAAGACAGTGGCTTACGCGACTTACTTTGCGACTTGCAGGTCGCGGCACAAGCCGCGTAGCCCACTGTTTGTATACCCTTTTCAGGGACACGGGCGACTTATGCCATGATTTGAGGTCACGACATAACCTGCGGGACTCCCCTGGACACCCAAATACGGGTTTCTTCCCCATTTCACCTCATTTACTTCTCATCTACCCTCATTACTCTCTCTCTTAACCATCATAACTCCTTCATCCGATTTTAGGGTTTCACCAACCTAAATCTATCTCATTTATTGTTAGAGTTGGGTATTTCAATCAAGGATTCAAGTTTGGACATTGAGTTATCACCTCCATTGTCATCTTCCCCAAAGGATTGAGTCTAGGGTTTGGGTTTTTCCAAAAACTCACTTTGTGAGTTCATACTTCTCTTTTATTAAACTTTATACACAACAAAATGCATCTTTTAAAATTCTAAACATCTCCTCTTTTAACATTTTCATTGTTGATGAGATTTGATCTAACTTGGTATTTTGGGATATTTTTAGGGTTTCTTACCATTTTGTGAAATAAAGATATAATCCATGACTTGGAACTACATATATGAATGTTATCTCGTTTCGTTGAGTATATGTTAAATATATGGCACTTCAACCAAGTTTATGTTTTATGCATATTATGGGTATTTTGGTGGAAAGGGTTATTGGGTGGAATGGAGACAAATGGTTTAAAACATGAAGAAATCCATGTTTCAATAAAATGGTTTCTACTATGGAAAGGTTTACCTAGTAAAGTAACATTTTGGGAAATGAGTTGATAGCCTTTTGTTTGATATATGGGCTTTGTATTTCTTATCAGCAGTTAACCATCAAAATGTGATTTGGGAACTAAATGGAAATATGAACTATATGTTTGATTATAGTTGGTCACAAGTGCATTGTGACGAGTCTAGACTATTACTATTGGATGCATAGGTATTGAGTTGACTTATTATTTGGGGGTAATTCCCGTATGTAACTAGTTGAGACATTGGACCCTAGACAGCAACTTGGTACGGTTATGTGGGACCGGTTACTAGCCGTGGGTCGTAAATGTAAATCATAGTGAATGAGCATGACTAGGGATCATTGGGTTCCCTCCCCCACATCTTAGTACGAGACGGCGTGTTCGTGGCCTTGATCCTAGTATGATGAGCTCAAAACTTGGAAAGTGTCTTACTTTGTGTTTCGCCACGATCCTTGGAATTCGGCTTCTTCCCGTCATCGCAAGATGAAGTCTGGGCCGTAAGGTCACTATGTGCTTATCAAATCATTTGCGAAACCAATTTATTTATGTTGCAATTGATTCTTCTTATCATCTTTTATATAAACTGTATGTTCTCACTAGGCTTTAAGCCTAACACTTTTTCTCAAATGATGTGTATAACAGGTTCCCTTAGCAGCGGGCCGGCAAGGGATTGAGAGAAGAGCGTGGTCTCTTGAGGGCATTTTTGGATGATAGTTATTTTTGGAAGCTTTAGCATTTAAAACAATTATTCCATTTTCGTATTGGGTTGACAACCTATGTAATCTAGCTAGTTGTGGTTTAGATTAGTTTGTTGTCATTTCCCCATACTTCCTTACAGGTTTTTGTAAATGCTTACGCTTTTTCCCTTTATGGGTGGTTTGCCCTATTTATAAACGTTATTGCCGAATTTTCAATTTTTAAAATTACCCGAAATTTTAGGGTGTTACAAGTTGGTATCAGAGCTCTAGTTTAAGTGAACTAGGCATGAATGTAAGATGTCTGGACTTAGACTGAGTATGTTAGGCAATGATCTGTGAGTTAGGTAGAACTTCTAAGATGGGTTAGTCTTAGAGTCGACGGAAGTTATGTTCATCAAACGTTGTGATGATGGTAACAAGAACCCTTATGTGTTATATGTTCATAATCTCACTTAGCTAATGTTATTATGAGGATATTTTACGTGAGTGTACTTGGTTTGCTAATGTTATGACAATTGGTAGATGTAGTAGTACGTTTCTTTCATGTTTAATTATGTTAATCTTTTCTTACTCTTTCTCGTGCTTGTGTGACAACCATTATTCTAGTATGGTGAACACTCGCAGTCGACTGTTAGCCGATGGGAATGTACGAGAAGATAGCTCGCCCGAGCGTAATCCAGTAGTTAGGACAGCGACCGTCGTTCCTCCGGGTATGCCACCTATATTCACGGGAGAGGTGGAGCAAGTGCCGAGAGTGGACTTGGCATCCACAAACCCGGTTGTTCAGGAGGCAAACCCTCAAGCCGACATGATGGACAACATTATGCAGATGGTGTCATCGGCTATGAAGAAGCAGCAGGAAGCATTTCTGAAGTTGTTGGAAGATCGCGATGCGAGCCTCAAGAGAAATGAGGCGGTTGCAGAGAACGTCGTGGTTGGTTCTGGTGGTACTGGTCAAGGGATCAGAACGGAAGAGCACAGAGTTATGGGTGCTCAGAAAAGTGGGAGGAGCTGCTCCTACAAGTCCTTTCTGGGTTGCGGACCACCGGAATTCTGGGGTTCTGACGACCCAATTGTATGTGTAAAGTGGATTCAGGCTGTCGAGCAGGCTTTTGGCTAATCTGAATGTGGGGACGACCAGAGGGTGAGGTTTGGTACCCAGCTGCTTAGAGATGCGACACTCACATGGTGGATCGTCACCCAGTCCACTATCTCTCCTACCGTTCTGGCTCAGTTGTCTTGGGCCGAGTTTAAGAATAAGATCTTGGAAGAGTTCTGCAGTGAAAGATCTATAGACCGCATTGAGGCTGAGTTTCAGACCCTAGTGAAAGGAAACTTGACGGTCAGGGAGTACACCCGTCTATTTATGGAAAAGTTGGGATTGGTGGGGCACGTGGCCCCAACAGAGAAAGAGAAGATAAAGGCTTATCTCAATGGCCTACCGGCGGACATGATGTCGATGGTCCGCAACTCCAAAGCTTCCAATCTTCGCGAGACGATTGAGGAAGCTCAATTCATGGAGGAAGTCTATGCAAGAGGCAAGCCATAGAAGGTGGCGGCGGTAGTAAAGAAGAGGAGGTGGGAAGGCAATTCCGGACCTCCTAAGAAAAATCGGCCTTTCGTTTGGAACCGAAATTTCAACAACCGTCAAGAGGCACGGTGATGCCATAGGTGCCGAAGCAAGCACCACGGCAACTGTAATCCTTCTTTCACCGCTTGTGTCAGGTGCGGTAAGACCGATCATCTTACCAAGGATTACCTGATCAAGGGAATCATCTGTTTTGAGTTCAAGATGTCGGGCCATTTTCGAAAAGATTTCCCGAAGTGGAAAACGGGGAGTGCCCCGGACAAGAAAGAGAACCCTCCCAGAGTTCCTGGTCGAGCTTTCCAGATGACGGACGATGAGGCCAACGCATCCGCTGACGTGGTATCGGGTACGTTTCTTCTAAACTTCATACCTGCTTGTGTGCTATTTGATTCAGGTGCTAGTTTCTCTTTCATATCTGATTCATTTCGCGAAAAGTTTTCCATGCCCACTATTAGTCTAGAGGATGCTTTAGTGGTCGAAATAGCTAATGATAGCCAAGTGATGATCCGTGATGTCTTGAAAGATTGTACCCTTGGTATTGAAGGGAAGAAGTTCTCAATCAATTTGATGCCAATGGTTATCGGTGGCTTCGATGTAGTAGTCGGTATGGATTGGTTGGCGGACAATCATGCCGAAATCCTATGCTCCAAGAAACTAATCCGACTCCCTACATCGGATGGTGATATGGTGATAGTTTATGACGAAAGAAGGAAAGGTGACGTGGCGGTTATCACCATGGCTAAAGCGCGAAGGTGCTTGGTGAAAGGATGTTTGTCCTTTCTAGATTATGTGATAGACGCGAAGCTTGAGAAGAAGAAGCTCGAGGACGTGAAGGTGGTGCACAAATTTCCCGATGTCTTTCCGGACGATTTGCCCGCTTTTCCACCCGATTGTCAAGTGGAGTTCCGGATTGACCTCATACCGGGGGAGGCTCCAATTGCGCGAGCTCCTTACCGGTTAGCGCCATCGGAGATGCAAGAGATGATGGCCCAACTTCAAGAACTCCTAGAGAAGGGGTTTATAAGACCGGGCTCATCGCCTTGAGGAGATCCGGTCTTGTTTGTCAAGAAGAAGGATGGCACGATGAGGATGTGTATCGATTATCGTGAACTGAATAAGGCTACGGTGAAGAATATGTATCCACTCCCGAGGATCGACGACTTGTTCGACCAACTTCAAGGAGCGGGTTGTTTCTCGAAGATTGATTTGCACTCGGGATATCACCAAGTGAAGGTGAGAGGGGAAGACGTTCCGAAGATGGCTTTCAGAACGCGTTACGGTCATTACGAATTCCTTGTGATGTCGTTTGGTCTAACTAACGCACCGGCGGTGTTTATGGATTTGATTAATAGAGTGTGGCGACCATTCCTCGACAAGTCGGTCATTGTATTCATTGATGACATACTCGTGTACTCCAAGAGTGAGTCGGAACATGAGCAACACCTACGCGAAGTTCTAGAAGTGTTGAGAAAGGAGAGGTTGTATGACAAGTTTTCTAAGTGCGACTTTTGGCTTGAAGAGGTTCAATTCTTGGGTCATGTTGTCACTCGAGACAGAGTGAAAGTAGACCCCTCCAAGATTGAAGCAATGATGAACTGGGAACCTTCAAAGAGTCCATCCGAAATCCGAAGTTTCTTGGGTTTGGCGGGCTACTATCGTAGATTCATTCAAGACTTCTCCAAGATCGCTTCTTCCTTGACGGCTTTGACTAGGAAGAATGTGAAGTTTGTTTGGACCGAAACGCAAGAGAAGGTGTTCCGGACTTTACAAAAGAAGTTGTGTGAAGCTCCAATTTTGTCGCTACCCGAAGGTTCGGAAGACTTCGTGGTTTATAGCGACGCTTCAAAGATGGGGTTGGGTTGTGTGCTAATGCAAAGAGGCAAAGTAATCACTTACGCATCGAGACAACTCAATATTCACGAAAAGAATTACCCTACCCATGATCTGGAGTTGGCGGCGGTGGTGTTCGCTTTGAAGCTTTGGCGACACTACCTCTATGGCACAAAGTGTACTCTATACACATATCATAAGAGTTTGAAGTACGTCTTTGATCAAAAAGAGTTGAATATGAGGCAAAGGCGGTGGCTCGAGTTACTCAAGGACTATAATTGTGAGTTGCTTTACCATCCCGGTAAGGCAAACGTGGTGGCCGATGCTTTGAGTCGGAAGGACTATAGCGGGAGCACTCGGGCCACCCTCTCAAGAATCGAACTTGTGTCGAGTCTCATTGAGAAGATCAAGACATCTCAAGGGGAAGCATTGTTGGAAGAGAATCTCAAGGATGAAGTCATGACAAAACAACGTTTGCTTTTAATAGAAGATAGTCGTGGAGTGAAGTTGTTCAACGGCCGTGTGTGGGTGCCCAAGGTTGGGGGAAATCGGGAACTTCTCCTTGAGGATGCGCAGAAGTCTAAATATTCCATTCATCCGGGTAGTACAAAGATGTATCGGTACTTGAAACTTCATTATTGGTGGCCGGTGATGAAGCTTGATGTGGCACGTTACGTAGAGCGTTGTGTGACATGTTTGCAAGTAAAGGCCGAGCACCAACGTCCGTACGGGAGTCTTCAGTCCTTGGAGATCCCTGAGTGGAAATGGGAACATATTACCATGGATTTCGTGACTAAGTTGCCAAAGACTCTTCGAGGTCACGATACTATATGGGTAATAGTTTATCGGTTGACCAAGAGAGCTCACTTCTTGGCCATGCGTGAGACACTACCAATGGACAAGTTAGCGAAGATTTACATCGACGAGGTGGTCTCGAGACATGGGGTGCCCTTGTCTATTGTTTCGGATTGTGACAGTCGTTTCACTTCAAACTTTTGGGATGACCTGCAGAAAGAGGTTGGTACGCGCGTGAAGATGAGTACGGCCTACCATCCTCAAACCGACGGTCAAAGAGAGAGAACGATCCAAACGCTAGAAGACATGCTAAGGTCTTGCGTTATTGACTTCGGGGGTAGTTGGGATTCTTGCCTACCTTTGGTGGAATTTGCCTATAATAGTAGCTACCACTCGAGTATTGGAATGGCTCCATTCGAGGCCTTATACGGGCGGAAGTGTAGAACTCCCGTATGTTGGCTTGAAGCGGGAGAGAAGAAATTCGCCGGACCTGAAATCGTGCAAGAGACGGCCGATAAGGTCAAAGGCATTCGGGAAAGACTGAAATCGGCCGAAGATCGGCAAAAGAGCTATGCCGATAAGAAGAGGCGACCGATGGAATTCCAAGTAGGCGACCGTGTAATGCTAAAGGTGTCGTCGTGGAAAGGCATTATCCGGTCCGAAAAACGCGGGAAGTTGAGTCCTCATTTCCTTGGACCGTTCAAAGTGCTCAAGCGTGTGGGCTTGCAGGCCTACCAGCTGGAACTCCCACCAGAAATGAACGGGATCCACAACACATTCCACATCTGTTATCTCTGAAAGTGTTTGGCAGAAGAGGAAACCGTTATCCCTCTTTTCGAGATTATAGTGGATGAGGGTAATCGTTGTATGGAAGAACCCAAATCTATTTTGGAGAAAAAGTCAAAGAAACTTTGCCACAAGAAAGTCACTATGGTCAAAGTGCAATGGAAGCATCATTGCGGTGCCAATGTAATGTGGGAAGCTGAGGAGGATATGAAGCGAAGATATCCTCATCTGTTCGAGTAGCTGGGATTTCGGGGACGAAATCTTTTCCAAGTTGGGGAGGATTGTAACACCCCGAATTTTCTTTGTATACTTTTTCGTTAAGACTTCTAGTCTGCTATGTATTAAATCTTAGTTATCTTGCGTTTTCCCATTTCGTGTGTATCGCGCGTTTCTAGCCAAATTCGTGTGTCAAGTCTTGAATTTCGAAAATCGAGACAGTGGCTTACGCGACTTACTTTGCGACTTGCAGGTCGCGGCACAAGCCGCATAGCCCACTGTTTGTATAACCTTTTCAGGGACACGGGCGACTTATGCCGCGACTTGAGGCCGCGGCATAACCTGCGGGACTCCCCTGGACACCCAAATACGGGTTTCTTCCCCATTTCACCTCATTTACTTCTCATCTAACCTCATTACTCTCTCTTTCAACCATCATAACTCCTTTATCCGATTTTAGGGTTTCACCAACCTAAATCTATCTCATTTATTGTTAGAGTTGGGTATTTCAATCAAGGATTCAAGTTTGGACATTGAGTTATCACCTCCATTGTCATCTTCCCCAAAGGATTGAGTCCGGGGTTTGGGTTTTTCCAAAAAGCCACTTTGTGAGTTCATACTTCTCTTTTATTAAACTTTATACACATCAAAATGCATCTTTTAAACTTCTAAACATCTCCTCATTTAACATTTTCATTGTTGATGAGATTTGATCTAACTTGGTATTTTGGGATATTTTTAGGGTTTCTTACCATTTTGTGAAATAAAGATATAATCCATAACTTGGAACTACATATATGAATGTTATCTCGTTTCGTTGAGTATATGTTAAATATATGGCACTTCAACCAAGTTTATGTTTTATGCATATTATGGGTATTTTGGTGGAAAGGGTTATTGGGTAGAATGGAGACAAATGGTTTAAAACATGAAGAAATCCATGTTTCAATAAAATGGTTTCTACTATGGAAAGGTTTACCTGGTAAAGTAACATTTTGGGAAATGACTTGATAGCCTTATGTTTTATATATGGGCTTTGTATTTCTTATCAGCAGTTAACCATCAAAATGTGATTTGGGAACTAAATGGCAATATGAACTATATGTTTGATTATAGTTGATCACAAGTGTATTGTGACGAGTCTAGACTATTACTATTGGATCCATAGGTATTGAGTTGACTTATTATTTAGGGGTAATTCCCGTATGTAACTAGTTGAGACATTGGACCCTAGAGAGCAACTTGGTACGGTTATGTGGGACCGGTTACTAGCCGTGGATCGTAAATGTAAATCCTAGTGAATGAGCATGACTAGGGATCATTGAGTGCCCTCCTCCACATCTTAGTACGAGCCGGCGTGTTCGTGGCCTTGATCCTAGTATGGTGAGATCAAAACTTGGAAAGTGGCTTACTTTGTGTTTCACCACGATCCTTGGAATTCGGGTTCTTCCTGTCATCGCAAGATGAAGTCTTGTCCGGAAGGTCACTATGTGCTTATCAAATCATTTGCGAAACCAATTTATTTATGTTGCAATTGATTCTTCTTATCATCTTTTATATAAACTGTATGTTCTCACTAGGCTTTAAGCCTAACACTTTTTCTCAAATGATGTGTATAACAGGTTCCCTTAGCGGCGGCGCGGCAAGGGGTTGAGAGAAGAGTGTGGTCTCTTGAGGGCATTTTTGGATGATAGTTATTTTTGGAAGCTTTAGCATTTAAAACAATTATTCCATTTTGGTATTGGGTTGACAACCTATGTAATCTAGCTAGTTGTGGTTTATATTAGTTTGTTGTCGTTTCCCCATACTTCCTTACAGGTTTTTGTAAATGCTTACGCTTTTACCATTTATGGGTGGTTTGCCCTATTTATAAACGTTATTTCCGAATTTTCAATTTTTAAAATTACCCGAAATTTTTGGGTTTTACAGTATGTCTGTCCACAAAGTCGAGAAACCGGTCCTTCCATTGCTCATGTTCCCCTAAGAATAGCACCGGAGGTTTCACGTCTGTACCGATATAGAGTGTGTCTTTGAAAGTCATACTATTTTCAAAAATGTACAATAAGAACTTGAAAATGATCGTTAATTCAAGTGAAATCCAAATACAGAAAAAATCTTAGAAAGAAATTTTCAGAAAATAAAATTTCCAAAAATCTCCTAAGTATGGAATTCACACATCACACTAAGACAACAATTCGCACACAGAATTCGCACACAAGAAATTCACACACACACTAACTACAGAATTCGCACACAAGCAAAATTAGACAAGAATTCGCACATTTAAAACTTCAGAATTCGCAGGCCACAATTCGCACACAAACAATCTTCAGAATTCGCACACAAGCACAAACTTCAGAATTCGCACACCAATACAATCCAGAATTAGCACACTACACTTATGCGAAATCTAGACTTAGAAAGATTTGAAAAACAACTTTTCGCATGAACTTTTCGCACAACAGACTCATACGAATTCTGTACTTGGAAAGTTTTTAAAACTTTTTATACGAATTCTGAGGAATTCGTATATCACTCTTATGCTAATTCTAGAAATTCGTATAACTCACTGATGCGAATTCTAAGAATTTGTATAACACTATATGCGAGTTCTTCACTTCTCGCACACAAGCATATGTGAATTCTTTCCTTGGAAAATTTTTCTTACAAAACTTTTCGTATAAAAGACCTATGCGAATTCTGACATTTCGCATATAAGCTTGTACGAATTCTAAGGTTTTCTCACAATATACACATGCGAATTCACCACATTTCTCATAATACTATCATGTGAATTCTATACTTATGAAATTTTTCAGACAAAAACAATATGCAAAAACTATTGATCTGCGAGTTCTTGATGATTATGCGAGTTCTTCAGATCTTCGACAAAATAACACTTTGATCAAGTCAAAATCCCATCAAACCTTTGATATTTGATCCAAAACTTTGACAATTCGACCACTTTTACACCTAGAATCGATTACAAACAAAGAATTTCAATAACGAACACTCAACGATACAAATTGATTCAATTACAGTGCGTTTGAACTCGTGAACTCTAAAAACATAAAATCTCACAAATTGATCACAATTACAGTGCAATACTTCAACAAACCTATACAAGATTATTCTAAACACTTATACGAACACAATTGAACCAATTACAACTCCAATTAAACTCTAAAAATCAAAAACTCGATCAAAACTCAATACACGGTGCAAAAACCATCTTTGT
The DNA here is from genome assembly GCA_954870635.1 of Arctium minus. Lineage (NCBI taxonomy): Eukaryota > Viridiplantae > Streptophyta > Magnoliopsida > Asterales > Asteraceae > Arctium > Arctium minus. The sequence goes on along the minus strand of OX941093.1, from coordinate 8,483,830 downwards.
TGATTGATTTCAAATTGAACTCTGCTCTGATACCAATTATTAATCCCAAAATTTCAAGTTCTAATCACAATACAATCAAGATGACAATATAATAACAAGAGAATCAATCAACCTGTTTTCCAATTTGATTTAAGATTTCGTATACAATACTCTCAGATAGCTTTCTCTCTCTAGAAACAGTTTGCAACTTGAATACTTGAATCTATATCTAACAAAACTAGCCGTATACCTATTTAACATACGCGCACAAAAACACTTACAAAAACTATTACATTGACTTTTGACTTTGACTTTATTACATAAAGACTTTGACTTCTATGGTTGAGAGTTGACTTGAGCTTTGACTTGCTTGACTTTCAGTCTTCAGTCTTCATGATCTTGTATCCAACAAATATATGCACTAACACATATGTTTAGTTTTCGTTGTTTTTATAACAACCCAATAATTTGGCACATTATTTGGGATGACTTCTATGGCGGCTTTGATGTCATGGCGTCCTACAGGTGAACTCGTTCCACCAGAGTTAGGCCCATTAGTGGCTTACATGAACCCACTCTGGGGACTAGGTCGACTTTGTTGGCTCCAGGGCGGATAGATCAGTCCTAGAACTTTTACCCACAAAACATGTGACCATGGTTAAATTCACGTGTGATTCGGGTGTGTGTGCCCACACACCGACCTAATGGTTCGTGTGGTTTGGCCACCCCACGAACACAACAGGAATTGACGAACTTTATTGATATTACGTTTTGAAGTTAAAGTATGAACCATTTTTGAGATTATTGTTTTTGAATATTTATGAGCGTTTCTTTTGAATTAAATGAACTATGAACTTAAGTTTCATGAAATTCTTCGAATTGAATTTTTAAGTCTTCCGCTTTGTTATCGATGTGTTTATTGATATTTTCGAATTTATATTATAATCCATTCACTGAGCTTTGTGCTCAGCCGTGTTTTTTTTTTCTGATATGGCAGGTTCGAAGTGACGCTTACAGGGACGGGACTTGAGATCGAGCGTGAAATTTTGGAGTTCATAGAGTCACCTTATCATATAACTTTCTAAGTTTATAAACACTTTCTGAGTGTGATATTTTGGATTGTAATATATGTGTAGATTTTATTAATATCTCTGAATTAGTTGTGTATTTATGTTAAGTCCCGTTCGTGACATCACCCATTCCGGACCACGGGGACGTGGGATGTTACATTCGGGTAGTCCCGTACAATCTCCACGTCTCCCACTGACTTCTTCTCCGACTTTGCATCAATCACATACGCTAGGAACAAGGAGTATTCTTTTTCTAGGAACTTGTGAGCTTTAAAAGATGAAATGATGGGGTTACCTTTCTTCCCTTTCTCCTCATAGATAGTGACCACACCACCTCTCGGCAAGGGCACTTGAATCATCTTCTTGAAACAAAAGATGTCGGCCTTATGTCTAGCCAACCAATCCAGCCCTACTACTACGTCAAAGCCACATATAGACATAGATAATAAATCTATCCTAAAGGAGTCCCCATCTATTTCTAACGTACAGTCATTAAAACACTCTCGGATCAACACTTATTCCCCATTAGCCACTTTTACTAACAAGGCATTAGGGAGGGTACTAATAGGAGCGACAAAATGTTCACAGAAAATACTTGACACGAAAGAGCATGTTGCACCTGAATCAAATAATGCACGAGCGGGCAAGGAGTTTATTAGGAACGTACCCGATACAACATCGGAGATCTCTTTCGCCTCATCGGTAGTCATCCGAAAAGCTCGACTCGGCGCCTTTGGCGGGTCCTCGGTTCTAGTTGATGCCCCAAAAGAATTTCCACAGTCACTACCCCCAAGCTTCGGGCATTCCCTCTTCATGTGACCCGGTTCCCGGCATTCGAAACACACCGGCCCCCGGATGGGCCAATCTCGGATCGCATGGCCTTTCTTCCCACACTTGGCACACTCGACGAGGACCGAGTGAGGTCTTGGGTTGCATGGTCCATAGTGTTTAGTCTTGCATTTATGTCACCACCTTGATTTACGTCAGGAGTCTCCAAAGCTCCCTCCCACAAACGGTTTTGACTAACGAACTGGCCCAGATGGCCCTTCTCACTTCCTTTTCTTGCCAACCTTTCCCCTCTCTTCCTTTTCTTGAGAAATGTCATCTTCCACGAAAAATGACTCTTCAAGCGCCTCCTCTAGCGTCGTTACTTTGGCATTCCTTATCGCCGTCTTCATCTCGGTCGGCAATCCCAATTGGTAGGCCTTAATTTTCATCTTCTCATCGGGAGCCAGATGCTCCACCAAACTCAACTTCTCCAAGAATTGTTTCGGGTAGTCAGAAATAGACATGCTACCCTTCTTCAGATTTCGGAATTCTAGCTCGATCTTGTCTAGAGCTCTCTCACAGCAATACTTGTCCAGGATTTTCTTCTTGAATGTTGGCCATGAGAGTTTGGCCAAAACTTCCGAGGTAAGAGAGGATCAAGTGATATTCCACCAAGTTAGGGCCTCGCCCTTAAGTAGGTGAGAGGCAAACTTTACTCTTTGAGAGTCATCGCATTCGCTCGCCTCAAACGCCATTTCCATCTCCATTGGGAGCTCGAACTAAAGACCGTGGGTGGTTGAACTCGATAATCTTTGGTGCTATAATAGAAGCTTCATAACATTGTAATGTGACCTACTTTGTTGTTCCGTCACTCTCAATGGTAACCGGGTCTCCCCCATCATTTTGTGAATCCTCACTCCCTTCCAAGGGTAAATTGAGGTTTGAACATATTAATGGACTTTGGTTATTATCTTGCATTGGTATTAAGTATTTTCTATATGACATTTTACAATTGTTTGAACTCACTAGGTGAAAGCCTAACACTTGTTTTCTTAAATGACATGTATATCGGGTTCGCTTAGTGGTGGGACTCGCAAGGAGTAATGCATGAGATTTGAGTCGTTAGCGGAGACTTTTGAAGTTAACTTTTGGGAGCTTGGGGTACAGATTTAATTAGATACCCTTTTGGGAGATTTTGATGACAATTGTTTAATTTAGATGAATATAGCCTAGATTAGTGAGTTGTCATTTATAATTTCCATTCATAGAAGTTTTATACCCTTTAACTATCTCCCCTTTTATGGGTGATCTCCGTTTATTTGAGGCTAGGGGTGTTCGCGCCGGTTTGGGGAGGTTTAATCCCTCAGACCACAAACCGAACCACAAATGGTGGTTTATCAAAATTTTAAACCAGGTGGTTTGATATCAAGTGCCCAGACCGGTCAAACCGGACCACGGTTTAGGTGGTTTGGACCTTTTATGGGTTTTAAAGTTTAAACTTAAAAAAACATATATAATTTTGAATTTTAAAGTTCATTGGCTTGAGTCCATTTTAATTAATCAAAGTCCACAAAAAATAAACAAAATATCCCAACAAAACGGTCAAAAAAATAATATGCAAACTAAAAAAAGTGAACTATGAAGAACAGAAGAAGCCTGAACGAACGTGAACTACTGAATTGTAAAGCCTGAAGTCGACGTGATATTTAAGATAAAAATATCAAAATAGATTTTATGTTTCAAATGTCAAAAATCAAAAATAGATTTCATGTTTGGGTTGGATTTTAAGATAACATTGGGCCTAACCGAATATATTTAAGATAACATTGGTTGGATAATGGATATAAATGTATATATATAAAATAAAAAATATATATGTATTTGGCGGTCGGTTTGGTCCAAACCGCCCAAAAAAACCTCCAGATCGCAGAATAGACCGGACCTCCCGGTTTGGCAAATTTTCAGACCAGACCGGACCGCCAAACCGCCAAAAACGGTCCGGTTTGACTTGGTTCGACCGGTTTGAGCGGTCCAACGGTTTTTGTGAACACCCCTATTTGAGGCTCATGTTTCGAGAGATTTAAGATTTAAATTTACCCCTATTTTTAGGGTGTTACATCTTGAAGCCCAAAATCATGGGGTTAATAAAGGCATTAAAATAGAGGAGGATGCGGTAACAATTTCACATCTTCAATTTGCAGACGACTCACTATTCTTCGGTGAATGGAATTTATCAAACCTGTGGGGTGTGGGGTCTGATAGGTGTTCTAAACAATTTTTAGGCAGCCTTGGGACTTAAAACAAATTTGAATAAAATAAAATTATATGGCTTGGGGACTTTGACATCAGAGGTAGATTTGTTTGAACACATCCTTGGTTATGCTTCAGGTTGCCTTCCTTGTACTTATTTTAGTCTCCCACTTGGACGAAATATGAGTCGAGTGGAAAATTGGAAACTTGTCGTTTAAAAGTTAGATTGGCATATTGGGAAGCACGTTCGATTTCTTACGGTGGATGGTTGACTCTCATCAAATCGGTTCTAGGCAGCCTCCCTCTTTCGTGCTCTTGTTCAGGTTCTTTCTTCGTTAGAGAGTGTAAGGAGATATTTCTTTTGGGTGGGGGGGGAGTGGATTCTAATCGGAAATTGTCATGATTTAAATGGTCTACTATTCTTAACAATTTTCAGTAGTGAGGTCTTAATGTAGGTAGCTTAAAGGCAGCAAATTGAGGGTTATTAGGCAAATTGTGGTGGCGTTTTTGGGCAGAGGGTGACTCCCTTTGGGTAAGAGTGATCAAGAGTACTTATGGAGGTAATGGGGGGTTGGAGATTGGTAATTTGAGCTCTTCGAACAGTATTAGATAAGTGTGGGGGAATATATTTATCTTTAGGGGGGAGAGATTGATAAATTAGGGATTAACTTCTGGGACTCTTGGAGTTGACGTGGAATTGGGTATAGGAACCAGGGGGTTCTTGGGGAGTTAGAGGAGTTAATAGGTTTGGGGTCTTTATTCAACCTAGTGGTGGTGAGGCTGATGAGTGGATTTGGTTCTTATTGGAGGACGGTAGTTTTTCGGTCAAAAGTCTCAAGGACCTTATTGATAAGAGGACTCTTAGTAGCATAAATCAGATTGAGGAACCTCTTTGGCGTGGAATAGTTCCTATCAAAGTTAATATTTATTTGGAGACTTAGTTGTGGAAGATTGTTGGTCCGTCACCCGTCAAGAACTTGATTTCGAGATCCAACTGCTCTAGTTCTTATGTATTTCTAATTGCTTAAAAAGGTTGGTATATTCTTGATTTGATTGATGCAGTTCACTATTGTAATAGAGTGTGGCTCTTGTTTGATTTTTTTCATGGGATGCAGCTGCTCCGGTTGCTGGTTTACTTTGTTCGAGTTTGGGGATGTCGTCTTTTATATCTTGCTTTAAGTTTCGCATTCACCTTGGATTTTTTGCAGCAAAAGGTGTGTTATCTTCATTGTCTTGCAGTTTTTGGGGTCGTTATTGGTTCTTTCCCAGATCATTTATCGACTCTTTTTTAGAGTGCCTACTTGATTTGGTGTGGTTTTGTTTCTGCCTACTGCTGTCTGATTTTTGGGTTTTGTGCAAATATTCAGGAACTTGGGCATCTGATTTTTGTTACTGTTGGTTTTTTACGTTTTGCAGCTTTGGGGGTATGGTGTTAATTGTTATTAGGGATGGCAGAAAACCCCGAACCCGGCGGGGAAACTCGAAACCCGACTAAGTTCGGGTCGGGGTTAGACAATTTTGGGTCGGGGTCGGGTAACGGGGAAAATTTCGGGGATTTTATCGGGTTCGGGGCAAGGTATCCCCGCCCCCCCCCCCCCGATATATATATATATATATATATATATATATATATATTAATAAAAATAAAATTATATATATATTATTAATATTTAATATATATAAAAATTATATAAAAATAAAATTATATATATATAAATTTATATATATTATTAATATTAAAATTATATATATTTTAGGTTCGGGTCGGGTCGGGTTCGGGGATCGGGGATTTCCCATCGGGTCGGGGACGGGGCATAAAAAATCCCCGACGGGACGCCCCGAATAAAAATCCGACGGGGGGCGGGGACGGGGACGGGGATGCATTTCAGTTTCGGGGACGGGGGACGACAAACCCACCCCGAACCCACCCCGTTGTCATTCCTAATTGTTATTGGCTTTTGTTGGGATTTTTTTTCCTGTTTTTGTTTCTTGTATTCGTGTTTGGGATTTGGTTTGCTTTCATGCTTCCTTTCTGCTCCTTGCATAATGGTTTTTAATAAATTGTGGCTTTTCAAAAAAAAAAAGACTACACTTTTATACAACTGTAGGAATGGCAACGGGGCGGGTTCGGGGCGGGTTTGCCGTCCCCCGTCCCCGAAACCGAAATGCATCCCCGTCCCCGTCGGGTTTTTATTTGGGGCGCCCCGTCGGGAAATTTTTATGCCCCGTTCCCGAACCCGACCCGATGGGGAATCCCCGATCTCCGAACCCGACCCGATGATTTAATATTTTATTTATATAATTATATATATATATATAATTTCATAATATATATAATTTTATATAATAAATATATATATAATTTTATATATAATATATATAATTTTATTTTTAATAATATATATATATATATATATATATATATATATATATATATATATATATATTGGGGCAGGGTTTGCCGTCCCCCGTCCCCGCCCCGTTCCCCGTCGGGTTTTTATTCGGGGCGCCCCGTCGGGAATTTTTATATATATATTTATATATAAATATATATATAATTTCATATAAAATTATTAAAAATAAAATTATATATATATATAATTTCATATAAAATTATAAATATATATATTTTTATTATAATATATATATAATTTTATTTTTAATAATATATATATATATATATATATATATATATATATATATATATATATATATATATATATATCGGGGCAGGGATACCTTGCCCCGAACCCGAACCCGATAAAATCCCCGAAAATTTCCCCGATTTAGGATGAAGGAAGTACTATTTTCTTCTAAACGAGTTTTTTTCACTTTCCGCCCCCTTTTCTCATTTTGCTTTCGTTCGTAATAAAGGTTTCGAGAGCAGAGCGTATTATTTTTGAAGAAAGAATAATTATGTCATCTTGTATTAATTTCTTATTGAAAAAAAAAAAGATGAATAAATGCTCCAAATGAGGTGGCCGCCTTGATTCGCATTCTGGTGTGAGGGGTGGAGTTGGCCCATTAAGTCTAAGAATATTCCTAGAAATGGGACCAAATAATTGATATTTTTCTTTTACATATTTATATTAGTAATAAAAAAAAATCAAAATAAAAGGTTGGATCGGAGGAATATTATGTTTAATAAAAATGTATTTGTGTATTAGTTTGATTATAGTTTTATTACATATAATAATTTGTTGGATCATATATAATTGATGATCATATAAATTATATTTGATAATTGTAAATATTTTTGTTAATTATATGTGATTATATATATTTATGAGATTTTTAAGAGATTCAAATAATGTTTTTGTTACAATTATATCATTAACATAATATTTGACTTAATTCAAAATAGTAATTATCCTAATTTCTAAAATTATTTTTTATTGTTTATTTATGGTATTTTTCAAATGGATTGAATGGTATAAATTGTTTCTCATTTTCTCGTAAGTTGTTTGTCTTCAACCACTTGGGTTGTGGTGCACTGGTAATTAACGCCTTTGGGAGATGTAGTGGAATATCTCATCTACCCAGGGTTCAAATCCAGGCGCTGTCAAAGCCCTTGTGGCCATGGAGGTTCACCTGCGATGACTCCAGGCCATTCGTGGTCGCCCGGGGATTAGTCGGTGCGCGTAAGCTGGCCTGGAAACCCACGGTTACCAAAAAAAAAAGTTGTTTGTCTTCTCGTTTGAACCTACTCTTATATATAATTTAAAATAGTAATTATCCTAATTCTTAAAATTATTTTTCATTATTTATTTATTGTATTTTTCAAATGGATTATGTGGTATAAATTGCTTTTCATCTTCTAATAAGTTGTCTGTCTTCTAGTTTGAACCTACTCTTATATATATATATATATATATATATATATATAGAGAGAGAGAGAGAGGGGGGGGGAGGATCATGCGAGAAGTTAAACATTTTGCGAGAAGGCGAGAAGTGTTTAATCATATATGATTATAGGGCTTGTAGCTGTGTTTAATCATGTATGATTAAATGTCTTTGCATTACCAATATAACATGTGTTTAATCATATATGATTAAACTTGTGTATCATATATGATTAAACACTTCTCGCCTTCTCGCAAAATGTTTAGATTCTCGTTTGAACCTACCCCTATATATATATATATACATATATATATATATACAAACACAAACACACACACACACAGAGGGTTGGGTTCCGGTGAAAAGTTAACTTGAGAAGCATGAGAAGTGGTTAGCAACCATTGGATGCACATTAGGATGAGATTGCATCGAGATAAGATGCACCATATCAATTCCCTTATGAAACGTGATTCATGTGATTTGAGATTATAAGTGATCAAGGGTTCAGATCCACTTTTCACGTTTCTCACATTAACTCAACTTCTCACACAATCATTCGCCTATGTGTGTCTCTGTGTGTGTGTGTGTGTGTGTGTGTGTGTGTGTATGTAACACCCCGAATTTCGTTTGGTCTTTTGCGAACAAGAATAGAGGAGAAAAGGGTTTACTGTGCTGGTCTTCAGAAAACTGCGCACGGGTCGTGCGCAAGGTCCAGGCCTCGGCAGTGGGTTACGCACGGGTCGTGCGCCTTTCCTTCTTTGAAAGCGCACGGGTCGTGCGCCCTGTCAGAGTGCTTTTTGAGGCCAGCCTTAAATATCTTTTGGTGAGATATTTTCTAAATATCTCAAATTTCTCTCTCTCTCTCTCTCTCTCTCTCAGTTTATCTCTCTTTCTTTTTCATTTTCTTCTTTCGATCTTCAAGTCTTGTTTGGTTGCTAGTTTGCGGTGTTTCTAGCAAGGGGTCGATGTTTTAAGCTTCACCTCTTCGTCGTGATCGATATCTGGTTTTTCGGGTTTTATTCTAAAAACCTACTGGTGAGTTCCTACTACCATTTTACAAACTTTATACATGTCAAAACTCTTATTTGTGAAATCCGAAGTATTTCTACGGTATGATTTCATGTTCTCTACATTTTGATATAAATGAAGTTTTTGGTGATTTTCGGGGTTCCCGATCAGTTTTGACTAAAATGACGGGTTCCGCCTTATTAGAAGTAAACTGAGGTTTACTTGCTCATGTTTGTGGCTTATCGAAAGAATGTGTATAAACTGGTTTTATGATTATCTTTCTTACCAGCAGTTGGTTTGGAAAATGGCATTTTGGAATATAAATGTGTTAATAGCTATTTATCTAGCTTTGTTGGTCACATGAAATATTGTGACAAGTCATGACTATACTAGTGGATCCCTAGGTATCGAGTCGGCTTATGGCTGGGAAGGATATGCCCCTTCTGTTGTAGTTAGATACATTTGATCTTCGGGGGCACTTGGTACGGTTATGTGAGACCGGTTACTAGCCATGGGTCAAATGTAGTCTAACGAACGAGTATGACTGGTTCCTTGGGGGCCTCCCTCACATCGTAGTACGGACCGAAGCGTTCGTGGACATGGTTCCATGTATTTAGCTCATAACTCGGATTTGTGGCTTACTTTGTGTTCCACTATAATCCTTGGTAAATCGGGTAATCCCTGTCATCGGAAGATGCGTTTTGGACCGGTTGTCCATTTATTATCAAAGAACTGTATTTTGTATAACTAAACGTTTGAAAAGATTTACTTTGATGCATTTGATTATATCTCTTGAGATTTATGAACTGTATGTTCTCACTAGGCTTTAAGCCTAACACTTTTTCTCAAATGATGTGTATAACAGGTTTCCCTTAGCGGTGGGTTGCCGGGGTTTTGGAGAGACGGGTTTAGTCTCGAGGCATTTTGAGATGACTAGTATTGTATCTGGGCATTTGTTAAGTCCCATTCTTTTGGTGAATTATGGATTGTCAACTGATGTAATCTTGATATAGGTGTCTAGATTAGTTTGTTGATGAACCCTATATCTGTACAGGTTTTGTAAAGTCTCAAGGACTGATCCCCTTTTAGGGAGGTTTATATCAATACGAATGTCATGTTGCCAGGTTTTCCAGGTTTTATTTTAGACTGATTTTCAGGGCGTTACAAGTTGGTATCAGAGCTCTAGTTTAAGTGAACTAGGCATGAATGTAAGATGTCTAGACTTAGACCGAGTATGATAAGAATTGATCCGTGAGATTGGGTAGAGCTTCTAAGATGGGTTAGTCTTAGAGTCAACGGAAAGTGCGTTTATCAGGTGTTGTGGCGATCGTGACAAGAACCTTTATGTGTTATATGTTCATAATCTCACTTAGCTAATATTATTATGAGGATATCGTACGTAAGTGTACTTGAATTTCTATTGCTATGACGAGTGGTAATGTGGTAGTACGTTTCCTTTGTGTTTATTCCAACTCTTTCTTATCTCTTTTCCTGTTCTGTGAAGCAGTTTGGGATGGTGAATACGCGTGGTAGACCGCGTACGCGTGTTGATGGTTTAGAAGCGACAGCCTCCACCGCTGGTCAGCCGGTGGGAGTTGAGGTTGTTGTGCGTCCACCTGTTCAACAAATACTAGGTGGGGGGCCAGAGGTCATTCCGCGTGTAGACCTGGCTTCGTCCCACCCAGTCATCAGGGATGCTAATTCCCCGTCTGAGATGATGGCCAACATGATGTTGGCAATGAGGGAAGAGATGGCAAAACAGCAAGAGTTTCTGCTGAAAGTGATTGAGGACCGCGATGTGAACAATCATAGGAGTGAGATGGTTGTGGAAAACATTGTAGCGGGTCCTGGAGGCGCTGGTGTAGGGGTCAGAGCTGAGGAGCACGGGATTGTTGGTGCTCCGGGAAATAGGAAAAGTTGTTCCTACAAGTCCTTTCTGGGTTGCGGACCGCCAGAGTTCTCTGGTTCCGACGACCCAATCATGTGTGTGAAGTGGATTCGAGCGGTCGAACAAGCTTTTGGCTCTTCCGAATGCGGAGATGATCAAAGAGTGCGGTTCGGTACCCAACTGCTGAGGGATACTGCGCTCATTTGATGTAATGTCATTCAATCCACCCTACCTCCTGCTGTGTTGGCTCAGTTGTCTTGGGCCGAATTCAAGAAAAAGCTGTTAAAAGAATTCTGCAATGAAAGAACAATGGACCGAATCGAGAAAGAATTCCGGTCTCTGGTAAAGAGAAGCCTGACGGTGAGGGAGTACACCCATCAGTTTATGGAGAAGCTTGATCTGGTGGGTCACGCTGCCCCAATAGAGAAGGATAAGATGAAGGCCTATCTGAATGGCCTACCCGCGGACATGCAATCTATGGTCCACAATTCCAAAGCTTCTAACCTCCGAGAGATGGTCGAGTAAGCTCAGTTCATGGAAGAGATGTTCGCGAGAAGCAAATCTGAGAAAGCAGTGGTGGTGTCTGATAAGAGAAAGTGGGAGAGCAGTTCAGTACCTCCCAAGAAGACCCGACCTTTTGTCGGAAACCGCAATTTCAGCAGTTATCAAGAAGCTAAGTGGTGCCCGAAGTGTCGAACCAAGCACCATGGTAACTGTAACTCCACTTCTAGATTCTGCTTCAAGTGTGGTAAGAATGATCACACCGCCCGCGACTGTTCTGTCGTGGGGATGGTCTGCTTCGAGTGTAAGGCACCGGGGCATGTGAAGAGAGATTGTCCAAAGCTTAAGTCGGGTAGTGTGGCGGCAAAGAAGGAGAACCCTCCGAGGGTTCCGGGGCGAGCTTTTCAGATGACGGCCGATGAGGCCAGGGCATCCGCTGATGTGGTATCGGGTACTTTTCTTATAAACTTTGTACCTGCTCGTATTTTATTCGATACAGGTGCCAGTTTCTCTTTCGTATCTGAATTGTTCCGTCAGAAAATTTCTATGCCCACTACTAGTCTTGAGGATGCATTAGTAGTAGAAATAGCCGATGGTAGTCAAGTTCTGATCCACGATGTTCTGAATCAGTGTACTCTTAGTATCGAAGGGAGAGAATTCTCAATCGATCTACTGTCGATGTTAATAGAGGGTTTTGATGTTGTGGTCGGCATGGATTGGATGTCAAACAATCATGCCGAGATCGTATGTTCCAAGAAGTTGATTCGACTTCCCAACCCCTCTGGCGAAGTCGTTGTCATCTATGGTGAAAAGAGAAAAGGTGAAGTGGCAATAATCACAATGGCAAAGGCACGCAAGTGCTTAGTAAAAGGATGTTCGTCTTTCCTAGCCTATGTGATCGATGCCAAGTTAGAGAAATCAAAGCTGGAAGATGTGAAGATCGTGCGTGAGTTTCCAGATGTCTTTCCGGACGACTTGCCCGGGTTACCACCCGATCGTCAGGTAGAGTTTCGGATTGATCTTGTGCCTGGAGCATCACCAATCGCTAAAGCACCTTACCATTTAGCACCATCGTAAATGCAAGAGATGATGGCACAACTCCAAGAGCTATTGGAGAAAGGCTTCATAAGACCGAGTTCGTCACCTTGGGGAGCTCCGGTCTTATTTGTCAAAAAGAAGGATGGCACAATGAGAATGTGCATTGACTATCGCGAGTTGAATAAAGCTACAGTAAAGAACAGATATCCGCTTCCGAGAATAGACGACTTGTTCGATCAACTTCAAAGAGCGGGTTGTTTTTCCAAAATCGACTTACGTTCGGGTTATCACCAAGTGAAGGTAAGAGAAGAAGATGTTCCGAAGACGGCTTTCAGAACGCGTTACGGCCATTACGAGTTTCTTGTAATGCCTTTTGGTCTAACGAACACACTAGCAGTATTTATGGACTTGATGAATAGAGTGTGTCGACCATTCCTCGATAAGTCGGTCATTGTATTCATTGATGACATACTCGTGTACTCAAAGAGTGATTCAGAGCACGAGAAACATTTACGTGAAGTTCTGGAAGTGTTGAGAAAAGAAAGGTTGTACGCCAAGTTTTCCAAATGCGACTTTTGGCTTAAAGAAGTACAGTTTCTGGGTCACGTAGTCACTCGGGTCGGAGTGAAAGTAGACCCCTCCAAGATTGAAGCTATGATGAATTGGGAGCCTCCTAAGAGTCCGTCCGAGATCCGAAGTTTCTTGGGTCTGGCGGGATACTACAGGCGATTTATCCAAGACTTTTCAAAGATCGCTTCTTCCTTGACAGTTCTGACTCGGAAGAATGTGAAGTTTGAATGGACCGAAACCCAAGAGAAGGCGTTCCGGATCCTTCAAAAGAAGTTATGTGAAGCTCCGATCTTGACGTTACCTGAAGGGTCGGAAGATTTCGTGGTTTACAGCGACGCTTCAAAGATGGGACTGGGTTGTGTGTTGATGCAACGAGGCAAGGTGATCGCTTATGCCTCAAGGCAGCTTAAAATACACGAGCAGAATTATCCAACCCATGATCTGGAGTTAGCTGCGGTGGTGTTCGTTTTGAAACTTTGGCGACATTACCTCTACGGCACGAAATGCACTCTATACACGGATCACAAGAGCCTGAAATATGTCTTTGATCAGAAAGAGCTGAATATGAGGCAAAGGCGGTGGCTCGAGTTGCTTAAAGATTACGACTGTGAGTTGCTTTACCATCCCGGTAAGGCGAACGTGGTGGCCGATGCGTTAAGTCGAAAGGACTATAGCGGGAGTATTCGGACTACCCATTCGAGAATAGAGCTAGTGTCTAGTCTTGTTGAGAAGATCAAGACATCGCAAGTGGAAGCACTGTTAGAAGAGAATCTAAAGGATGAAGTCATGACGAAGCAACGTTTACTCTTAACGGAAGATAGCCGTGGAGCAAAACTGTTCAGTGGTCGTGTGTGGGTACCCAAGATTGGGGGTAACCGTGAGCTGTTGCTAGAAGATGCACATAAGTCCAAGTATTCCATTCATCTGGGAAGTACAAAGATGTACAGGGACTTGAAGTTGCACTACTGGTGGCCGGTAATGAAGCTTGATGTGGCGCGTTACGTTAAGCGTTGTGTGACGTGTTCGCAAGTTAATGCCGAACATCAGCGACCGTATGGGAGTCTTCAGTCTTTAGAGATTCCCGAGTGAAAATGGGAGCATATCACCATGGACTTCGTCACGAAATTGCCTAAAACTCTTCGAGGTCACGATACCATTTGGGTGATAGTTGATAGATTGACAAAGAGCGCTCACTTTTTGCCTATGCGCGAGACTTTACCGATGGATAAGTTGGCGAAGCTTTATATCGATGAGGTGGTCTCGAGGCATGGAATACCATTGTCGATCGTGTCGGATCGCGACAGTCTGTTCACTTCAAACTTTTGGGATGGGTTTCAGAAAGAGCTTGGTACACGAGTTAAGTTGAGTACGACTTACCATCCGCAAACCGACGGGCAGAGCGAGCGAACGATCCAAACCTTGGAAGACATGTTGAGGTCCTGTGTCATTGATTTCGGGGGTAGTTGGGACTCTCACCTGCCTTTGGTGGAGTTTGGTTACAACAATAGCTACCACTCGAGTATTGGAATGGCACCTTTTGAGGCATTGTATGGGCGAAGGTGTCGGACTCCCGTATGCTGGCTTGAAGCGGGAGAAAAGCAGTTCGCCGGACCTGAAATCGTGCAAGAGACTGCCGATAAAGTCAAGTGCATTCGTGAAAGAATGAAAGCGGCGCAGGATCGACAGAAAAGCTATGCCGATAAGAAGAGACGACCGATGGAATTCCAAGTAGGCGACCACGTTATGCTTAAGGTGTCGCCGTGGAAGGGCATTATACGGTTCGGAAACGAGGGAAGTTGAGTCCCCGTTTCCTCGGACCTTTTAAAGTGCTTAAGCGGGTAGGTTTGCAAGCCTACCAGTTGGAACTGCCACCGGAGTTGAGCAAAATACACAACACGTTTCATGTTTGCAACCTCCGAAAATGTTTGGCGATAGAAGACAGCGTCATTCCCCTTTCAGAGCTAAGGGTAGATGAAGGTAACCGTTGTGTGGAAGAACCCGACGCCATCTTAGAGAGAAAGTCTAAGAAGTTGCGTCACAAAGATGTCACTTTGGTCAAGGTGCAGTGGAAGCACCACCGGGGAGCAAATGTGACGTGGGAAGCCAAGGAGGATATGAAGCGAAGATATCCTCACCTTTTTGAATAGTTGGGATTTCGGGGACGAAATCATTCCCAAGTTGGGGAGAATTGTAACACCCCGGATTTCGTTTGGTCTTTTGCGAACAAGAATAGAGGAGAAAAGGGTTTACTGTCCTGGTCTACAGGGCGCACGGGTCGTGCGCCCTCCTTCAGAAAACTGCGCACGGGTCCTGCGCAAAGTCCAGGCCTCGACAGTGGGTTACGCACGGGTCGTGCGCCTTTCCTTCTTTGAAAGCGCACGGGTCGTGTGCCCTGTCAGAGTGCTTTTTGAGGCCAGCCTTAAATATCTTTTGGTGAGATATTTTCTAAATATCTCAAATTTCTCTCTCTCTCTCTCAGTTTATGTCTCTTTTTTTTTCATTTTCTTCTTTCGATCTTCAAGTCTTGTTTGGTTGCTAGTTTGCGGTGTTTCTAGCAAGGGGTCGGTGTTTTAAGCTTCACCTCTTCGTCGTGATCGATATCTGGTTTTTCGGGTTTTATTCTAAAAACCTACTGGTGAGTTCCTACTACCATTTTACAAACTTTATACATGTCAAAACTCTTATTTGCGAAATCCGAAGTATTTCTACGGTATGATTTCATGTTCTCTACATTTTGATATAAATGAAGTTTTTGGTGATTTTCGGGGTTCCCGATCAGTTTTGACTAAAATGACGGGTTCCGCCTTATTAGAAGTAAACTGAGGTTTACTTGCTCATGTTTGTGGCTTATCGAAAGAATGTGTATAAACTGGTTTTATGATTATCTTTCTTACCAGCAGTTGGTCTGGAAAATGGCATTTTGGAATATAAATGTGTTAATAGCTATTTATCTAGCTTTGTTGGTCACATGAAATATTGTGACAAGTCATGACTATACTAGTGGATCCCTAGGTATCGAGTCGGCTTATGGCTGGGAAGGATATGCTCTTCTGTTGTAGTTAGATACATTTGATCTTCGGGGGCACTTGGTACGGTTATGTGAGACCGGTTACTAGCCATGGGTCAAATGTAGTCTAACGAACGAGTATGACTGGTTCCTTGGGGGCCTCCCTCACATCGTAGTACGGACCGAAGCGTTCGTGGACATGGTTCCATGTATTTAGCTCATAACTCGGATTTGTGGCTTACTTTGTGTTCCACTATAATCCTTGGTAAACCGGGTAATCCCCGTCATCGGAAGATGCGTTTTGGACCGGTTGTCCATTTATTATCAAAGAACTGTATTTTGTATAACTAAACCTTTGAAAAGATTTACTTTGATGCATTTGATTATATCTCTTGAGATTTATGAACTGTATGTTCTCACTAGGCTTTAAGCCTAACACTTTTTCTCAAATGATGTGTATAACAGGTTTCCCTTAGCGGTGGGTTGTCGGGGTTTTGGAGAGACGGGTTTAGTCTCGAGGCATTTTGAGATGACTAGTATTGTATCTGGGCATTTGTTAAGTCCTATTCTTTTGGTGAATTATGGATTGTCAACTGATGTAATCTTGATATAGGTGTCTAGATTAGTTTGTTGATGAACCCTATATCTGTACAGATTTTGTAAAGTCTCAAGGACTGATCCCCTTTTTGGGAGGTTTATATCAATACGAATGTCATGTTGCCAGGTTTTCCAGGTTTTATTTTAGACTGATTTTCAGGGCGTTACAGTGTATATATATATATATATTACAAACCGCCTAAATGTTACACACCATACAAACCAATCTCGGCCCTTGATTTTGTGTATTTTGAAAATTTTAGGCAATTACCAAATCAGTTGCAGATAAGGTTGAGAGTAAATTTCGGAACCGATTTAATCCACATCGTTGACAATGATTTGATAATCTGTATGAACGATTGAGATTAGTTTGGACGGTTGAGATTGGTTTGTATTTTATTTGTCCTATATATATAGGGTTTGGTTCACGTGAGACCAACATGCTTTCGTGAGACCACGATTTTACATTTGAAACTTCACAGTAAAACACTGTAAAGGTAAAAAAAATATGATTCTTCACAATGTTATGCTGTGAAGTTGTAAAAATATGGTCTCACAGATCTCAGGAAAACAGGTTGGTCTCACGTGATCCTAGGTCTATATATGTATGTATTAAATAATATTTTAGTTAAATCTACAACTTTTATTATAAGTATAAAACTGTTTTTTTAAAAGGTCAAGGTTATTAATTTAATTAAAATCTCATTTAAAATTATAAAAAAGTTTTATTGTTGAAAATGACATGACTATTTTCAAATTATAGAAATTAAATGAAAATTTTGAAAAGCATTTTTAGATTAAAAAAAATCTAAATCAAAATATGTTGTATTTTCATGCATTCATTTATTCCATAGGTTTATTTGTTAATACAATCTAACCACCTTTTACTCAGGAAGGGTTGTTTTAAGTTTTGTATTTCTCAAACTACAGATAATATATTTGTTTTTAGTTGACGAATTATATTGGAAGTAAAATCAATTTTAAACTCGGGTCGACCAAACCAAGTAATTCTATTTTTTTTTTTGAAAAGCAACAAATTTATTAAAAGAAAAAACCAAATCACAAGAATATGGAAGATTCTTTCTGCAAGATGTAGAAAGCCAAAAAAAAGAACCCAACACTAGGAGGGGCGTTTGGTTCGCAAATTCTGATGGAATTGGAATGTCCAATTCCTTTGACCAAATTCAATTCCCTTGTTTGGTTCATTATTTTCTATGGAAGGAATGTGTGAATTCCACCAAATTCCACAAATGAAGGATTTGAACATTCCATCCTAAAACCCAAGGATTTCAATGGAATGTAATCTTATATTTTGATAATTCCAAATTTACCCTTTACTCCAAACTAAACCCTACTGTTTGGGTAAAAAAGTCCAACAGTCCGTGGTCGTGCGACAGATGATGAATGACGCCTTTCCTTTAGGCGACCTCGACTAAAACGATCAAATACCCGTCCAACAAATACCTTCGTACGACCTGATTTCAGTTACTAATTGGCAGCATACGTTGTATTATGTTTAAATGCAGAATTCAAAGGCATTCATGACAAAAGATTGTAACGGAAGACATCATCAATAGCAATTAGCGTAATAGAGGCTATCATTAATATCAGAAACGGTCATACGCATTCAAGACTTGATAACTGACAATTGGAGTATAAATATGAAGATTGAACTTCACATTTGGACATCTGATGCTCATACCTCAGAAGCTCACAGATTATACTCTCAAGCTTGTTCAATCCCTCTCGAAGTTCATAAAGCATTCTACTGTTTGTTATACGACGCACGACCAAAGGACAACGCACGACCAAATTTACTTTGTTATATTACTTTAAATTGTATTACACTTGTAACACTTGTTCTAAAGGACGACGTCCCTGATTGACGTCCATAGTGCACGACGACTCTCACTCGTCCGCGGTTTTTACCCATTTTAGGGGTTTTCCGCGTCACCAATTCTCTCGTCTTATTTACTTTATTTTTGTTATAGTCGTACGATTATTGTCGTTACTTTCTTTTGTTGGATTAAGCTTCACGTTTACCTTAAATTTTCCTTGGAAGATTTTTGGCATAAACAGTTTGGCGCCCACCGTGGGGCCCCATCCAAAGAAAATCTTCGATAATCTTACAACGGACTAACGTTTTCCTCCTAGTGTTCTTTTTTCCAGTTATTCAGGATAATGGCATTCCAGGGAACACAAGATCATGTCATGGCTCAAATGAACATGGAGCTGACCGCTGCCCGAGCTCGTATCGACACCCTAACAACTCAGGCTCGACAAGCAGCTGAAACCATCGAGCATCTAAGAAACCAGAATGGAAATAATGCGACGGGGACTACGAATGCTTATGTTGGTGCCTGGAATATGCCCCCTCCATTACCAAATTATCCCCGTCCACCATCAATTAATCCTGCGACCTTCGCAATTCTAACCATGCCAATGGCCTCTATTCCATTCAATGGATATGCCTCTGATACCTCGCAACAGACTAGCTTCCAAGGGTCAGGGTATGTTCCATTGGGTGTCCCAAATGGTGTTCCGTTAGATCCTGTTGCACAAAGGTTGAAGCTTTTGGAAGAACAGAATGAACGTGTCTTGTCAATGTTGGCCAAATTGCCGGGGGCAGCAGTTCCAGTCGATGTCGAGCCACGTACAGGGTTTCAGGCGTCACCATTCATTGATGAGATCGCGTTAATAGACGTCCCAAAGAAATACAGCATCCCGACTTTCACTCCAAAGTATTCAGGCGTCACTGATCTAACAGAACACGTCGCCCAGTACAAACAACTCATGTGGACTGTCTCGATACCGTACCAGTTCCAAGAAGTCTGTATGTGTAAAAGTTTTGGGGAGACCTTGACTGGAGCAGCTTTACAATGGTTGATTAATCTCAAGCCTAAAACCGTCGGGTCTTTTGCACGGTGAATCAATTCACTCAACAATTCGCTAGTAGCCGAAAAATGGAAAAGCAAACGAGCGACCTTTACTATGTCGTACAGAAGAATGGAGAGTCCATCCGAGACTACTTTAACCGGTTCAACGCGGAGATGATTAGTATTCGAAATTGTGACGTGAAAACAGCAATTGAAGCGTACAAACGGGGTCTGGATGATAGTTCAGGGTTGTATCTCGACCTTACGAAGTATCCTCCAGAAACCTTTGAAGACGTACGAGCGAGGACGCTTGCTCATATGAGGGTCGAGGATGACATCGCTTTCAGAAATAAACACTCGGGCGACCGGAAAAGCTTAGGTGTTAAAAAGCCAGACTTTAAACCAAAGTCAATCAATCGATCAGAGCCTACTAGACAAATTTCAAACGTCAGGTTTGAAAAGAAAGGATCGACGACTTCTAAATCTGTTCAGTATCCTAAGGTGTCATCTTATGGTTTTTCTGGATCAGCTAAGAACGTCGTCGTATCCTTGAAGCAACTAAAGAAAAACGTTCGGTGGCCAAAGAAAAATGACAAAGACAGTGACAAGAAGGACAAAACTAAATGGTGCGACTTCCATAATGACTTCGGTCATATAACGGATGATTGCATTGCTTTAAAGAAAGACCTTTCCTGGCTCAACTCGAAAGGTTATTTACAAGAATTGACGGAAAAGAAAGACGCACGTCCCATATCCCCAGAGCATGCTAAGGTGATTAATTGTATCACCGGAGGTTCTGATATTTGTGGGACCACATATTCAGCTGCTAAGAGACATGCCAGTCGCGGTCCCGACGACCGACCAATTCCAAAGGAAGCACGACTCAAAGAGGACGCAGAGCTAGAGGCCATGCCCTTGACGTTCGACCAAGCGGATCTCGATGACGTACATCAGAAACATCATGACGGACTAATTATCCAATTGAACATTGGAAATTGTCTGACAAAAAGGATACTCGTCGATGGAGGTAGTTCAGCTAACATTATATTTTTTGATGCAGTGAAAGCGATGGGCATTGACAAATCCGAAATTACACGACGTTCGACCACACTCGTTGGATTTAATGGTGGAGCGACAAACACCATGGGGGAAATCACACTTCCAGTATATGCTAAAGGAATCAACAGACAGACGAAATTCAATGTCGTCGATTGCTCATCAGCTTATAATGTTATCCTTGGGCGACCTTGGATTCATGACATGAAAGTTGTACCTTCGACGTACCACCAAACTTTGAAATTTCCCACGCAATGGGGAGTACAAGAGATCAAAGGCGAAAGAAAGGTTGCTAGGGAATGTTACAAAGTTTCCTTAAAGCCCCCGAAGCAGACAGTATAGCAGTTACAGAACCAGGACGTTCTTGGGACTGACGACGACTATCGCTTGGAAGCTGTCATCCTAAACCAGGATAAGCCTGATCAGATGGTTTACATAGGTTCGACGCTCGACCCTTCCTTCAAAAAGCAACTAATTTCTTTTTTGCAGGACCACTATGATTGCTTCGCCTGGACGCACGAAGACATGGTGGGTATCGATCCGAGTATTATTTCTCATAAACTCAACATCGATCCATTATTCAAACCCGTTCAACAGAAAAGACGGAAATTTGCTCCTGAGAGAAATAAGGTTATCAACGACGAAGTTGATAATTTGCTTAAAACAGGAAAAATACGAGAAGTCAAGTATCCAGATTGGCTCGCCAACGTTGTTGTCGTCCAAAAGAAAAATGGTAAATGGAGAGTATGCATTGATTTCACCGACCTTAACAAAGCTTGCCCAAAGGATCCATTTCCATTTCCACATATCGACTCTATGGTCGACGCTACAGCAGGACATGAGTTACTCACGTTCATGGACGCATATTCTGGGTATAACCAGATATTGATACATACTGACGACCAAGAAAAAACGGCCTTCATGACAGATAAAGGTATTTATTGTTATAAAGTAATGCCTTTTGGTCTTAAGAATACAGGTTCAACATATCAACGATTGGTGAATATGATGTTCAAAGAACATTTGGGCGACACTATGGAGGTATACATCGATGACATGCTTGTCAAATCAAAGCATATAGACGATCATATAGGACATTTGAAGTAGTCGTTCGATATCTTACGCGAATATAAAATGAAGTTGAATCCGACAAAATGTTCTTTTGGAGTTCGAGCTGGCAAATTTCTCGGTTATATGGTCACACGACGAGGAATTGAAGCTAATCCAGATCAAATCAAAGCAATTGTCGAGTTAAAATCGCCTAGAAATTTTAAAGAAGTCCAACGTCTCACAGGACGGATAGCAGCGCTAAATCGTTTCATCTCTCGATCGTCCGACAAATGTCATTTATTCTATAATGTACTACAAAAAAATAAAGGTTTCGAGTGGACTGACAAGCACGAAGAAGCGTTACAGCAACTCAAAAAATACATGATGTCGCCTCCTTTCCTCTCTAAACCTGAAAAAGGTGAAGCCCTTCAACTCTACCTAGCCGTCAGCACTAATTCGGTAAGTGCAGTTCTTATACGAGAAACCGACGAACGACAATTGCCAATTTATTATGTAAGTAAAACTCTACTAGACGCTGAAACTAGGTATTCGTCTATAGAAAAACTTTTACTTTCGTTAGTCATGGCTGCTAAAAAGCTACGACATTATTTTGAATCACATCCAATAATAACTAACTTTCCATTAAAGTCGGTGTTAAGGAAACCTGAACTAACAGGACGACTAGCTAAATGGAGCATTTACCTCAGCAATTTTTATCTGGATTTCAAGCCCAAAACGGCGATCAAGTCACAGGTCTTGGCAGATTTTGTCTCAGATTTCAGTCCAGAAATGGAAAGCACAATGACATCCGACCAGTTAATTGTGGTGACTTTGCACGACACTACTTGGACGCTCGACGTTGATGGTTCGGCGAATATACGCGGCACGGGCCTGGGTGTCGTCCTACAGTCTCCACAAGGGGGCAAAATAGTATACTCCATACGATGTGATTTCAAAGCAACAAATAATGAGGCAGAATATGAAGCACTGATTGCAGGAATCAAAATAGCTCACGACTTGGGGGCAACACATTTGCACGTCCGGAGCGACTCGTCCCTAGTTGTTAACCAAGTTAAGGGAGAATTTGCGGCAAAAGATTCAAGGATGATTGCTTACTATAAAATAGTAAAAGAAGAAGTGAATAAGTTCAGTCGCTTTATAATTGAACAGATACCAAGAGATCATAATACTCAAGCCGATGCACTAGCCAATTTGGGGTCAGCACTTAATCGAACGACATTCGACAATATCCCGATGGTTCACCTTGCAACCCCGTCCATCAAAGAAGATGATAATATTTCGGTCGCACCAATTGAAGAAAAAAATTCTTGGTCGGACGAGATTAGAAATTATTTAGAGCACGATCAATTGCCCGATGACAGAATGGAAGCGAGAAAAGTTAGATTTAAAGCATCAAGGTATGTTATGATCAGAGGACAATTGTATCGAAGGTCTTCGACTGGTCTGAATCTGCGATGTATCACCAACAAGGCTCAAGTACATAAAATCCTACAGGATATGCACGACGGTGAATGTGAAAATCATTCCGGAAGCCGCAGTTTAGCCAACCGGATATCGCGACAAGGTTACTATTAGCCAACGTTAAGACAAGATGCGACCAGGTATGTACAGTTATGCGACGCGTGTCAAAGACACACAGGTATGTCACATAAACCTTCTGAACCTTTGCACTCGACTTTGATCCCATAGCCCTTTATGAAATGGGGAATGGATATTGTTGGGAAATTACCACCTGCCCCCGGGAAAAAGGTATTTCTTTTAGTTTTAACAGATTATTTCTCTAAATGGGTCGAAGCAGCGGCTTTCTCTCAAGTCCGAGACAAAGAGGTCGTTTCTTTTATCCAGACTAACATTATTTGTAGGTTTGGAGTTTCATCTGAAATAACGTGCGACAACGGGACACAATTCATCAGTGATCGAATGAGAAGATTTTGCGAAGAAAGGAACATCAAGTTGGTAACATCAACACCTCGATATCCACAGTCGAATGGTTTAGCCGAGTCGAGTAATAAAACTATCATTAATTCACTCAAGAAACGACTCAAAGCTGCTAAAGGGAAGTGGGTGGAAGAATTGCCTTCCGTTCTATGGGCTAATCGTACGACACCTCGTACGTCCACAGGTCAGACTCCCTTTTCCTTAGTCTATGGATGTGAAGTTGTGTTACCTATTGAGGTACGTCTACCGACTTCAAGGCATACGTCCATTGAGCATAATTTAGTCGACTTAAGTTATGACCTCGACGCCCTAGAGGAACTCCGAGAAGCTGCTCACATTCGCATGGCGTCGCAAAAACAAACTGTCGAACGACATTTCAACAAAAATGTCCAGGTCAAAGTTTTTAAAGAAGGCGACTACGTCCTACGATGAGTGTTTCAAAACACTCAAGAGCCTAATGCAGGTAAACTTTCCACTAAGTGGGAAGGTCCTTATCAAATCTCTAGTGTCGTGGGTAAAAGAGCTTATAGAATCCAAACCCTCGATGGTCAAGATATCCCACGAAGCTGGAATGCAGTTCATCTAAAGAGGTATTACTTTTAATTCTGTTAAATTAATTTCTTTGATTATTTTTTAAGAAAGATTACTGACTTAAGCATCGGAGGGTCGTTGGTCAAACCAACGACCACCCCACTAATATTGTTTTTCGCAGGGACGCGCGACTTATTTGAAATCTTTGTGTCGAGTGAAACTCATGTGATCACACATATATATTCAATATTAATAAATGACAAAGGTTAAAGTTCTGCATTTGATATTCTTAGACCCAAGAACCATTATGAATTGCCTAAGGTCGATCGAAAGTTTCAGTTGATAATGATATGGTTGTATGACTAATGTAATTGTTTATTTACTTATTCGATGAGCGATTACTTATAAAGGTGAGTAATAAGCATTGACAAGCAAAAAGAGTTGTGTTTCATAGAAAGTCAAAAATACAAATATAAAGGACGACCACATACGGTCGACCTTCAGATGAAAAGTTCAAACAAAGCTAAGTAGGAGGAGCGCCAGATTGTTCTTGTACGACGTCCGTCCTTGCTAACACCTCCTCTTCTCCGCCATCGCTCCCATCCAGATCGTCATCCTCGTCGAGATCCCTTTCAGTCCCCACCTTCTCAAGATAAGTCTTGAGCTCTTCGGCAGCCGACGCCATGGGAATTTTCCCACTTAGATGACGTCTCATCAAAGCAGCCCTGGCTGTAAGACGGGAAAAGGCTTCAAGCTGTTGATTTTCCTCCTCCAAATCTTTGACGTCGCCTTCCAAACCCTCGACTTTCTTTTGAAGAGACGCAACTTAATCAGCATGAGAAGCAGCGTTGGTGGTAGCTTTTATTTTCTCGATCTCCAATTTGGTTGTTAACGCCTCAAGCTCAAGGACGCGATCCCTAAACTCGACCTTCTCTTTTTGAGCTTCAACGAGTTTAGCCTTAAGGCTCTCGACCTTCACCTTCTCAATCTCAACCGCTTTTAAAGCGACCTTTTCCTTTTCAAGAGCCTCATCAGCTCTCTTCTTTACTTCAGGAAAAGACGCCCTCAAACCTTCTGTTTGAGCATAAAAGCTCAAACAAGCTTGAAAAGCCTACAACAGTAGCAAAAGGATTAAAAACAAAATAAATAAATGAAGGAAGGGAAAGTAAAAAGTGATTACCATAAAGGAGAGACCAGCAACATGGGCTCCCGTGTCTTCCACCCGAGACTCCTTGTAACGGTCGTAAAAGGTCAGGAGAAGAAATTTTGCCAAGTGGGGGAAAATAACGTCTCTTTCGAGAACGTCATTCGCCATGAAATCAGCTGGGAGAGTGGCTTTGAAAATCATCTCTCCCACTTTTTCCTTATTCTTCCCCTCACCTTTAGAGGAGGAAGGAGGCTTCTCAACGCCCGACATTCCCGACAAGGGAATGTCCTTCGTCACCTTAGTCGAGCTTCCTAGCTCGACACCGGTAACGGTTTCTTTCGCCGGTGTCGCCCCTGAAAGGGACGACAAAGAAGCTTCACCCGTCTTCTTTGGTGAAGTCCGGGGTTTGCCTCGAAGACGCTTTGGATCCACCCCCGCGGGAGGAGCAGATCTCTTCTTCGATTTCTCTCTGCCCTGACGGGCAAGCTCCAGTTGTTCGGCCCGTCTCTGAGCAGCCGACTTCGTAGATGAGTCTTCTGGACAAAATAAAAGAGTTAGAAAAGACATGTAACCTCCGCAATAAAAGAGTTCGAACGACGTACCAGTCATCTATTCTTCTCTCTTTTCTTCTCTTTCTTCTTCTCTCTCTTCTCCTTGATGAGAACCTTCGACAGATGGAACCTCCACGACAAAGACGACTTCGTCTTCCTCGTCGTTCGACCGAACAGAAAAAGAACGGTCGACAATACTCTTCTCCAAGATCCTTTGAATCTTGTTTAGAGAATCTCTATTTGGCTTCACTTTAATGAAATCAATCACTGCCATACAAAAGGAAAGACACCATTAGTAGACATTATAAAGCGCACGACACACGACAAAAACACCCGACAAAATAAGAAAACCTACCCGACTCGTTCCATCCAGAAGAAAACCATTGGCTATCCTCATCGTTCAAGGATGCCACATGGAGGAAAACATAGTGGCGTTTCCAACCACGGTCGTTCACCGCAGTATTATGCACCAGTACGGTATCTCCTTTTGTTCGAGGGAATAAACTATATTTATGATAGTTATCCGCTCGAACGCTATAAGCAGTTAGAAGGTCGTTCAAATTGAACGGAGCCCCCCAATCGGCCGTAAGACAATCGACCACCTGGACAATCCGCCAGAACTGAGGCATCAACTGTCCAGGCGATAAGTCAAATGCATCTAAAAACTCCCTGACCAAGGGAATAAATGGCCAAGAAAAGCCTATTTTGAAGGGATACTCGTATAAAACGCCATATCCCTTCGGAACTTCATCTGGTCGTAAATCTTCCGGCGTCACTAGATTGACACCCTCTGGAATCCTAGCTAATTTTTTAAGGTACTCTAGATTTTCCTCTTCCTTGTAAACACTAATAGGTTCGCTCGACATATTGAAATCAGGAACACTCACAGTCGCCTTCCAGTAACTAAGACAATCCCAAGCTTTTCTAGGCTTCTTAGATAAGGATTTCTTATACATAAATCGACACAGAAAAGAACCAGAAATCGTACCTTAAATAATGTTCTAAAAACCTCGAATTTAGAATGGAAATGATTTTCGTCGCTCGGAAATCTCGCTGGAGGTATAACGAAGCGTAAAGAAGGAAAGGATTGAAAACAATCCTTATTTATACTGTAATTTTGAAAACCGAATCGTCAAGAAATCAAATCGTCAATTGACACGTGTCACCCGTGTCAGGCGAAGCGCTCGAGTACGTTCCTCCAATACGTGACACCTGTCCCCAATTAGCTGTCTAAATGGTTATTTATTGCAGGGAATGACGTCATTATCTAGTTAGAAATGAACTTATTTGGTTATAGTTAAGTTACCCGCGTTTTTCCTTTTAGCACATGTCATGTTTTTAAATTTAAATTTCAAAAAGTTTCCGCTTGAATTTTAAATTTGGGGGCAAACTGTTTGGGTAAAAAAGTCCAACAGTCCGTGGTCGTGCGACAGATGATTAATGACGCCTTTCCTTTAGGCGACCTCGACTAAAACAATCAAATACTCGTCCAACAAATACCTTCGTACGACCTGATTTCAGTTACTAATTGGCAGCATACGTTGTATTATGTTTAAATGCAGAATTCAAAGGCATTCATGACAAAAGATTGTAACGGAATACATCATCAATAGCAATTAGCGTAATAGACTCTATCATTAATATCAGAAACGGTCATACGCATTCAAGACTTGATAACTGACAATTGGAGTATAAATATGAAGATTGAACTTCACATTTGGACATCTGATGCTCATACCTCAGAAGCTCACAGATTATACTCTCAAGCTTGTTCAATCCCTCTCGAAGTTCATAAAGCATTCTACTGTTTGTTATACGACGCACGACCAAATTTACTTTGTTATATTACTTTACATTGTATTACACTTGTAACACTTGTTCTAAAGGACGACGTCCCTGATTGACGTCCATAGTGCACGACGACTCTCACTCGTCCGCGGTTTTTACCCATTTTAGGGGTTTTCCACGTCACCAATTCTCTCGTCTTATTTACTTTATTTTTGTTATAGTCGTACGATTATTGTCGTTACTTTCTTTGGTTGGATTAAGCTTCACGTTTACCTTAAATTTTCCTTGGAAGATTTTTGGCATAAACACCTACTATATTGATTATCAGCAAACACCAACTATCTCTCTCATCTCTATCTCCCTCTCTCTCCTCTCTCTGCTCTCGCTATCTCTATCTCTATCTCCTCTCTCTCTCCTCTCTTTATCTCTCCTCTCTCTCTCTCCTCTCTCTCTCTTCCCTCTCTCTTTATCTCTCTTCTCTCTTTCTCTTCCCTCTCTCTCTTCTCTCTTTCTCTCTCCTCTCTCTCTCCTCCACTCTCTCCTCTCTCTCTCCTCTCTCTCTCTTCCCTCTCTCTTTCACTCTCTCCTATTTCTCCCTCTATCCTCAAATGCTCCTCTCTCTCTCTCCTCTCTCTCTCTCTCTCCTCCACTCTCTCTCTCTCCTCTCTCTTTCTCTTCCCTCTTTATCCTCTCTCTCTTCCCTATCTCTTTATCTCTCCTCTCTTTCTCTCTTCCTCTCTCTCCTCTCTCTCTCCCTCTCTCTCTCCTCTCTCTCCTCCACTCTCTCCCTCTATCCTCTATCTCTCCTCTCTCTCCTCCACTCTCTCCTCTCTCTCTCCCTCTCTCCCTCTCTCATCCTCTCTCTCTCCCTCTCCCTCTCTCTCTCTCCTCACTCTCTCGGCATCATTCATGTGCTAAAATAATAAAAACAATTTTTGTTAAAAATTAAACTATTTAATGACTATTTTATTAAAGTAATTTTTGTTTAAAAAATTAAAATAATCAAAAAGGGTATTTTGGTCATTTACCAAAATTTCATTCCAATTCCGAAGCTACAATCTGTGAACCAAACAGAAAAATTCCAATTCATTTAACAAATTTCATTCCAATTCTGTCAACCAAACAGGTGGTCAAACCTGACAACATTCCATTCCAATTCCATCAAAGTCAAATTCCTTTGACATATTCCATTCCATCCAAAAACATTCTGCGAACCAAACGCCCCCTAGGGGTTGTTTGTTTCACAGAATTTGAAGGAATTTGAATCGCCAATTCCATTAACCAAATTTCAAGTCCATGTTTGGTTCACGGAATGAAAGCAATGTAATCCAATTCCATTAATTCCATACTTTTAGGAATTCATCGTTCCTTGTCTTAAGTGAAGGAATTGAATTCCTACCAACCAAACGCGTTGTCAAATTCCATCAAATTCCATTTCAATTCCTTCAAAGTCAAATTCCTTCGATGGATTCCAATTCCATCAAATTCCATTCTGTGAACCAAACGCCTAAGAGAAAACAACACGAAAGAGGAATAGATCTGACAAACCTTATTTTGAAATGGGCAATCTCCAAAGAAGAAAGGAAAGAAGGAATACTAAGAACTTTCTGTATAAAAACCAATGGTAATCGTACAACCAAATGTCAAGACAATCTCCTACCCATGACGTTTGTTTAGGACCATGATCCTTTAATTACTCCTTAATATTCTATTAACCAACCTACCATCACTTACACAACTTCCTAAAACTGATACTTATTAATGTGGCTTAAAGAAATAGTGACAGCAACAACTAATCGTCCAACCGAGCAGGTCTCTTTCGATCTCGCTTGGGCCCTGTAGATGTGTTCGTATCAAGATTTGACGACATCAAAACGAGCAACCTGAGACCCCCCCCCCCCCCCCCCAAACAAATTGTAACACCAATTCGCCTAAGAGTAATAGAAATCTTTTGCACAATTTGAAAGCCAATGATACAATAATAGCTGGATATTGAAAGCCAAATCAGAACGTGGGGGTGACCGATCAGAAAACACCACTTTGTTACGAAAACTCCAAATCATGTATATGATGGTCCACAAAACTACTTGTCAAAATCCTTTTGAAGAATGTGAGATTGAAGATTGATCTTCCATGGAAAAAACATCTGAAATTCACTCCAATTTACAAATATTTTAATTTTAATGTCTTAGTTTCAATTCAATATGAAACTCAAACCATATCAAACACTGTATCTCTAATTTATAACTAAAATCAAAGAAAAACAAACTTTACATAAACCATACATCCACCTTTAAAGATTAAAAAAAAACTATTAAGGAGTCCTGCAAGACCACTAGAGATTTTTTTGACAGTTCTCCAGGGTCCACGGGATTAGTTGAGGTTTGCACAAGCTGACCTGGACACTCACATGAAGATGGTGATTTGTTGTTGGAAATCCAACTTGTCTCGTTTCGTTGGTTTTCTCATTGTGTTAAAACTTTTGAGAGGTCTTGGCCTTTATGGTGCTGTAATCCGACTTTTCTCGATTAATTGGCTCTTTTTGGTTATTTCGGGTTCTTTTTAGCTGTGTTGGTAGCCCCATGTGTGGGTATTTCTTTTTCTTGATTTGTGTTTGTTGCCTCCCTCTTTCTATACCTTAAAGAAGGTGGGTGTGTTTATGTTTATTATTAGATGCTTGATGACTTCATTTTTCTTTTTTACCTTGTTTTATTCTATGGTTTGTTTTTAAAGAAAATAATAAATTTAAAATTTAAAATAGAAAATTAAAAAACACTCGAATAAAAACAGAAAAGCTCAGAGCATCTCCAATGCAAGGTTCTTATAAGCAAAAAGTGCAATGATTTATAAAAACTAGCATTGTGGAGAGTTCTTATAAGAACCTAAAGCCCTCTAGGTTCTTAAATAAGAACCTTGGTTCTTACCATGAAGTTTGTGTGAAATGACAATTTTCTCATTTTTATTGGTAGTTAAGTTAAATATTTGATATTTATTTATTAATATATAATAATTATTGTTGTTGATATGATGTTCTTATAAAAACTACCATTGTAGATTATTAGAGCATCTCCAACAGCTTCTCCAAAATGGAGATTTTGGGTTTTTTTTGCTCCAACAGCTTCCCCAAAACCTTCTCCAAAATGGAGAAAAAATGAGAGAGAAGATGAAAATCTCCAAATTTGAAGATATCTCCAAAAATGATTACACATGAAAGAGAAATTATTTTTTATTCATTTATACCAATGAGATTGGTTTAAAATAAATGTTTAGGAGAGATAAATAATATTTTATGAGTTGTATTGAATATTTTAATATTATAATTAATTGTGTAGTCTCCAAAATAGAGAATCTGTTGGAGATGAAAATGATTTTTTTTGGAGATTTTCATTTTTTACTTGTCCATTTTGGAGAAACTGTTGGAGATACTCTTATATAAACTTATAAATTAATGAGTTAGAAATTAGGTGGTACCAAATAATGTAAAAAAAGGTTCTGTAAGGTATGACCTGTAGTTGGCGTCACACCAACATAAAGCAACTCTTTGACTCCCAATTTAAAACCCCACAACACAACGTGCCTCATTGTTCATTGTAACGGTAACTTTTTTTTTTAATACTAATAAATAATAATAATAATAATAATAATAATAATAATAATAATAATAAGCAAGGGTGCACCGTAAGACACTGCACCCTCAATCCAACGGTTCTTAACAACCTTTTACAGACACGTGTACTGCTGATTTGATGAAAGACAACTAGACAGCCAGCATTACATACAAAATCATCTGTATATAAACCCTCCTCCTCTGTTATGCTCTCATCTCTCTCTCTCTCTCTCTCTCTCTGAAATCTATAGCAAACAAGTCTTCCGGTAGAAGAGAGATTCCGGCAACAATGGCGTTTTCGAGCTTTTTGACGGTGTTGATAGTTGCATTGATCGCTGGATCTGCTTTGGCTCAATCACCTACGGTCGCACCAACGGTTTCTCCGACGGCTACTCCCACCGCCTCACCTCCGTCTCCGGTTTCCGCTGTACCTACTTCCTCACCAACTGACGCTCCGTCGGCTTCTCCACTAGCTCCTCCTACTTCACTTGCTCCCGTCGCTTTGCCTCCTTCGATCTCATCAACTCCGACCGATTCGCCTACGTCTTCTCCACCTAACTCTGGTAGCTTGAACAGAGTTGCCGCCGCTGGATCCGTTGCCGTGGTTGTCTTAGCCGCAGCTTTTGTTCTGTAGAGATCTAGTCTCGTTCATGATTGATTTTCACGTTGAGTGAGGGTTTGATATTTACTTCATTTTTATTCTCTACTAGTCGATCTCTATTTCACAATCGGAGATGACGATCGAGCACACGATTTGTTGTTATTATTATCATTATTTTATAGAATCATCTGCTCATTCGTACCTGTTTGTGTTAAATTTTTGTTCCCTGCGTTTCTTCTTCAATGGAGGATTTTGGAAAAATCGCAACTGAAATTTTGGTTTAGTATAGATGCATATTGTGAATTGTGATTCTTACGATGATGCACACAAGTTAAAATTGTGTTGGAGCGATGGGATGATTCGTACCGGTTCACAATGGTCAATCACCAAAAATAGCCGAAGCTCGAGAGAAGAAGGAGAATAGGAAAGCTAGTGACAGTTTACTCTCGAGAATGAGTTGGTTTGCCTGATTGGTCCAGGTCCAGATCCGGGTTCATACCAAAATAATCTAACCGTGTACATGAAGTTGTGAAAAAGTAGTGATGCTATATGCACTCTTTATATCAGAATTATCGGTGAGCAAAACCCGAAAACCCGAACCCACCTGACCCGAAAAGAGTCCCCTCCCCCGATATCTGAAACACGACCATATCCGACCCCCGATATCCGACTTAAACTACGATATGTAGGATCGTGTTGGGTATCCATCTCATTCACCCGACCTGACCCGAACATCCGAAATGTGTAATTTTTTTTAAATTATTAGTAATAAATATAAATATAATTCTAAATTTCTAATTGTTTTTGAGTTTTTGTTTGACCCAATTTCCCTAAAAGGCTAAAACTAACGGGGTCGTTTACAAAATGCTTACCCGGTAAGTGTTTACCGGGAAATTTACCATAGCGGATGAACATGACAAGAGGATAGGATCTTACCAGATAAGAGCGAGGATAAGGATGAAGAGTCTTACCCGGTAAGAGAGAGTGACAACTCTTACCCGGGTAAGCGCTTACCGGGTAAATTGTTGTATAAAATACCATCGTGATGATTAAAACTGTTAGTGCAAATATATGTTGGATACAAGATCATGGAGACTGAAGACTAAAGGTCAAAGTCAAAGAGCTCAAGTCAAACCCTCATGCTAAGTCAAAGTCATTTGTAATAAAGTCAAATTCAAAGTCAATGTATTGTTAGTGTTTAGTGTTATAAAGTAGCCTAGTATAAATTGATTTTTGTTCGTAGACGCGTTAGACTAAGAGATCATATTGTGTGCGTATTTTTAGAGAGAGAAATATCTTGAGAGCTGTGTAATCGATTCCTGAGTTTGAAATAAAATGGAAATTGATTGACTTGAGTTGTCTTGATTGATTTGCACTGATTGTGGGACACACAATTGGTATCAGAGCAAAAAAGTACTATATGATAGTTTTAGTAATTCCCTATATACTCTCCAAAAGTTTATCATACGTTCCAAAATGGACCATTTTGGAACGTATGATAAACTTTTGGAGAGTATATAGGGAATTACTAGAACTATCACGAATTTTCAGAAATTGTGATCTAATTCAAGAATCTTGGTCGAAATTTTCAAGAACTTGCTAAACGACTATGGAGACTCGATTTTTGCTATTCAGTGTCTTTTTTATTTGAATTTGATGTTTTTGTATTCGTTTTTACATATAGAATATGTTTTGTTTGATCTGTTCTTCCTAATTCACATCAATTTGGTGTGAAATTTTGGTTTGTCGTGATTATTGTACGAAGTCTGTAGTAGTAATGTTCTAGATCAAGATTGTGATTTTGGTGTTCTTGACTGTAATTCATTGATTGTAATCCGTTCAGAGAGTGTTCGTGGGTGAATTGGTAAGTTTTCATAAGCTAATTCGAAGTTTTGGATCGAAATCGAGTTGAAAATTGAAGTTTTTAAACTGAGATCTGAAGAACTCACATAGAAATTGAAGAAGTCGCATAAAATGAAGAACTCGCATGATGGAATTCGCATGGCACTCGTTTTTCTGAAAAATCCAAGTATAGAATTCGCATGAGAGTTGTGAGCGAAATCTTCAGAATTCGCATATGCTTTCATACGAAAAGTCAGATTTCGCATAACTCTCATAGATGAAAAGTTTGTTGAAAATTTTCTAAGGATAGAATTCGCACATACTTGTATGCGAAAAGTGAGGAACTCTCATTTCGAAGGATACAGATTGCTAAGAATTCGCATCAAGCATCATACGAATTGCTCAGAGTTCGTATAAAAAGTTGAAATTTTTTCTAAGTGTTGATTTCGCATCGATACGAATTCTTTAAGGTTCAAATATTTTCTAAGTATAGAATTCGTATCTCTGTTGTGCGAAAAGTTTCATGCGAATTCTCCTTGTTTTGTGAATTCTATTGTGTACAAATTCTATTGTGTGCGAATTTTGTGACTTGTGTGAAATTTTTCATACTTAGAATTTTTTCTATGTTTTTCAGGGTTGACCAAGTTTGACTTTTGCAGATCAAGTTTGTTTCTGAATTTTTGACGACCAGTTTATCTTAGTGCATTATCAAAGATGACTTCCCGAGAGGCTCTAGCTATTGGTACTGACGTGAAGCCACCAGTTCTGTTTAAGGGCGAATATGAACAATGGAAGGATAGGTTCCTAGATTATATTGACCGGAACGATTTGGGAGATTATATCAGAATATCGTTAAAAGGAGTGATGAAACCTCCTACAAATATTTTGTCTATTGAAGGAGAAAATAGTGAGGAAGTAGTCAATAAGGAGTACCCATTGCCACTCGAGAAGTACACTAATGAACAGAGGAAAAGAGTTAAAGCTGATAGATTGGCAAGGTCGTTTATTTTACAATGGATTCCGAAAGAGATATACGTAAAGATTGATAGCTACAATGCCACGGGCAAAGAGATGTGGGATCAGCTTGAGAAGATGATGCTCGGATCAAAGATCGGTAACCAACTGAAAGTATCAAACTGCTTGAACAATTACGAAGAATTCAAGGCAAAGGAGGGTGAATCTCTTGAGGCTACCTACGACAGGTTTGTGACTCTACTGAACGAGCTGAGCAAGAATAAAGTCAAGAAGTCTCAGATAGAGCTGAATGTCAAATTCCTGAGTAATCTACAACCCGAGTGGAAGAGGTTCACAAGACAAATGAAGCTGATGAAGGATTTGAATGAAATACCACTTCATGAGGTGTATGAGACTTTAAGGCAAAACGAGGAAGTGGTAGAAGAAATTAAAGATGAGAAAAAGAAAGCTGAGAAAGTGGTTACTGATCCGGTTGAGAAAGAAAAGAGATATGTGAGCATGAAGAAGAAGAAGAAGGTTATAGTTTCTGAGTCCGATGAAGTTGAAAGTGAGGAAGATTCTGATTCTGATGACTGTGAAAACCTGAAACAGGCCATGCTACTTTTGACAAAAGCTTTTCAGAAGAAATTATATAAGAAACCGGGGTCGAACAGTCAGCGATACTCATCTGGTTCAAGAAACTACGAGCACAAAGAGAGAGTGGAAAACAAGAGATTTGAAGAGAAAAGGCTGGAGGAAAAGAAGTACAGGTCTGAGGAAAAGAAAGAATTTGAGCCAGTTAAATGCTACAATTGCAGGAAAGTTGGCCACTATGCCAAGGATTGCCGGAAACCGAAGGTCCGCAATTCTGAGTATTATAAGAACAAGATGCTTTTGGCCAATCAACATGAAGCTGGTAAAGCACTAATGGCCGAAGATGAGTACTAGCTTGATCATTCTGAAGATAAAGAGGAAAAGGAAGAAAAGGCTCACATGTGCTTCATGGGTAAGAATGATGCTGAAGCAGAAGCAAATTCTGATGGTGAAGATACTGAAGAGGTATGTGATATGTCTGAATCAGATTTTCTTAACCAAATGCAAGCCATGATGATTGAACTCCAAAAATTACAGTCTAAGCTTAAACGCGAGAAATGTATCATCAAGGAGAAAAATCAATCAATACTGAAACTCAACAATGATATTGCTGAGAAAAACGTATTGATTGATGCTTTACACAAAAATATTGATACCAACGCTAAAGAGAAGACTATAATTCATAATCAATTGTCTGAAACTACTTCAAAATACAAACTGTGTGAATTTGAGGTTAAAGAGGTTGCGAAAAAGTGTTCATCATTAAAGAAAGAAAACAAATCTTTAACTGAAAAAGTGAACGTTTTGGAAGAAAATTTTATACTTTGGGTCAAACTGAACAAACCATTCATTTGAACAAACCAAAGGAGAGTAGTGAGTGTTGGGGTCTTGGTTACGAGAATCCACACTATCTCAAAAAGGGTATTTCAAAAGTGCCTGCTTTGTATGATTTTGGATTTTTAAAATTGGCACCACAATACCCTGAACTCAAAGTTAAATGGACTAAACTACCAGATGAGGATGAAGCTAAGGAAAGAGAGAAAAGAAAGAACAAAACTAAAATGCAACTTCCATTTCGATATGAGAGGTTGAATTCTAGTTACAGTTCTGATCAAACAAAATTTCTTTCTAACGACTATTTCGAAAGCTATTCTACAGAGGAATTGGAGGCAAAACCGGTTGAAGGTAAAATTTATGTTCCTCCACTCGTGTTAGAAAGTAAAATTTCTGAACTCGAGAACACTCTGATAGATGAACGAATTTTGACTGATCTAGAACAAATGGTATTTTCAACTGTTTTTCTTAACACTAATTTTTCAAAATCATCCAAAGCTTTAAAATCAAATGATATTAATGGTCTATTTGATGAAGGGTTTGATTTTCTTAACTCTAATGGTTGTTTAGATGATTGTGTTGATCAATTTGATTTCAATACAAAACTTCCTGATCATTCACAGTTTATCATTAATTCTTTTGGTTTACCCAGTGTGTTTGAAAAGGGTGAAACATCAACGAAAGTTGATAAAACCAGTCTCTGTGAATACCAAGAACATCAAAGGTAAGAAGTGTTAGGACTGAAAGTCCTAGTGCGTGGAAAGTTGTATAACGCATTTATAGAGTTTAATTGTTTTATTCTATAGCGTTGTAAAAAGCCTTAATTGTTATTGGGCTTAAGTTTGGTTTAATGGGCCTTGGGCCCTTAGGGTATTATCCATAGTATTTAATGGTTGTTTAGTTGAGAATTAGGGTTGTAGAGAAGAGTGGTCATTAAGGTTTATTCTAGCATATCAGAAATTCTCTCTGTAAACCTAAACCCTTTACTGATAAATCTAATCATATGACCAGTAGTTGTGATTGATTCTTATTGTTGATTGATTATCATTACTGTTGATTGCACTGTTTCTAGGATCTACAATTGGTATCAGAGCAAAGAGACAAGATTTTTGATCCAAAAAGATTTGTCTAAAACCCTTAAATCGTTTAATTATTGGTTAATCGTTTTTTTCTAGTTGGTCGACTACATATTGTGTTTTTAAATCTGAGTTCTTTAATCAGAAGTTCTTCAAATATGGGTTTGCCTATTCTTGATTTCTGAAAAATTCTTTGATTTCGTTCAATTTTTGATTTCTGTTTTTGGGTAATAGTCTGGGTAAATCTTTGATTTCAACTTCTGCGATCTGGGTCCTATTATTGTTGTGTTCGGTTTCTGGGTAATAGTCTGGTCGACTTACCCATATAACTTTAATATGAGTTTAAAGTTCTAATTGCTTGTTAACTTGAATCATATTTAGGTATTAAGTTTGATAGTTGAGTAATCTCTTTAAATTTTATCGATCTGGTTGATTATCTATTTGGTTTCTGGGTTCGATCGCCATTTTTCTCGAAGAACACGATCTAGGTTAATCGCCCGGACCTTGCCTTGCCAGGGTTGGTTTTATCTCGCGGGTTGTTGTCGTCTGGGTTGTCCCTATCGCCCGGGTTGTTGTCGCCCGGGTTATTGTCTCCAGGAACCTCACATTCCCGGAACCTTGCTCTCCCGGTCCTAGCTCTCCCGGGTCATCGCACTCCCAGGTCCGTGTCGCCCGGATTCTCGTAGCCCGGGTCCGTGTTGCCCGGGTTCTCGTCGCCCTGGTCCGTGTCTCCTGGGTCCTCGTCGCCCGGGTCCGTGTCGTCCGGGTCCGTGTCGCCCGGGTCCCGAGTCCTTGCGTCTCCCGGGTCCTCGTCTCCCGGGTCCAAGTTGTGATTTAAAAAAAATTGGATCAAATACTTTGTCTCACGATCATATCAGTGCAATTTGATTTTTTTTCTCTTTTAGTCCCCGTGCTTCAAAGTTTCAAAGTTTGTCATTTTTGATCCCTAAACTTTCAAGTTTCACTTGTTGTCACTTTTGGTCCCTGCACTTTAAAGTTTCATCTCTTGTCAAGTTTAACCCATGGACTTCAAGTTTTTCAGGTAACAATATCTCATCCAACTTATTCTGAGTTAAAAGAGAAAGTTTCTCGTTTAGAAGCTATGGTTGAAACTCAGCGTAAGAAGCTTAAGGATCTACTTGTAGAAAATGCTGGACAAGTGTGTGAAATTACAAGTCTAAAGGAACAATGTGAGGATCTTTCAAAAGAGTCCAAGGAACTAAAGATCAAAGTAAAAAAACTTACTGAAAAACTTCAGTTGTCAGAAAATGAAAAAATTGAGATTGTCAATCAACGTGTTTTCTATGAAAAGAAAAACAAAATCTTAACTAACAAGTTAAAGGATCTCGAACTTAAGTTTTACAAACGTGGTCAAACTAATCAAACGTACCATATGAACACACCCAAAGAGATCAAGGACTCCAATCCTGAATGGGGAATCGGATATACCAACCCGCATTATCTGAAAAAGGCTCTGTCCGAAGTGCCCACTTTATATGCTTTCGAATTTTTGGATTTGGACAAGACTTATCCAGAGTACAAAATCAGATGGACCAAGTCACTTGATGACGAGGATCCGGAACTGGAAACATTGAGAAGGAAAAATACTGTCACTATGCAACTTCCTTTTGTGTATGACTCATTGAATGCGTCATATGACATCGATAAACCCACTTTTCTGTCAAATGACTATTTTCGAAGTTATTCTCAGGCTGAACTTGATTCAAAACCTGTTGAGGAGGAATCGAGGGACCTCAAAATCTATATTCCACCTCTAATTTTAGAAAAGAAAATAGTTCAGCTAGAAGAGTCATTTGCACAGGAAAGAATCATTTTTCAAAAGGAAAAACAAGATTTATTATCCAAATTTGAGTGCTTCAATTCCAATCAAAAGGAATCTGGATCTAGGGAGGAAAAGGAATATCTTCAGACAGAGATAAACAAGCTTACTTCACAACTGTCTGCCTTGGCAGCAGATCTGATGAAAGAGCAACTTCGCAAAGCTAAGCTCCAAGCTAAGACTGACATTCTCCAAGATGAGAAAATCAATCTGTCAGAAAATTCCTATCCACCCTCAGACACCTCTTCCTGTAAAGCCTTTTTGGGTGACTCTTCACCGAAATCTTCAAACAAAGGAAAAGAGCCTCAATTTTTCGAAATGGATCACCATTCTGTTTTTCAAAATGCTTACGCTAATGATCCACTTCAAGGCACAAATTCTTCCAGTTTCCTGAATCCCACAAGTGACAAGGCTCCTTTTGATGAGGAAATGGAATTTTCAGCTTTTCTAAATCCTGAGGTGTGTTCAGATGTTCAGTTAGACCAGTTTGATTTCAATCCAAAACTTCCAAGTTATGTGGACTTTTTGGATTTAACTGGTGAGCCATTGGTCAAATTTTATAAAGGCGAATGTTCAACATCTGCCTCTCAAAAGGTTTCTGTGAACAAATCTTCAAAGCAAAAATCTAAAAGACGTTCACAGAAACAAAGAAAGACCGACACCTCTAACAAAAGATATACTTACTACTCAGTTCTTCTGATTGCGAGCTTAATGATTCTTCAGATAATCATTTTTGCAGAAAAGTAAAGATGGTTTGGAGAAAGAACCAACTACAGTAGACAGTGAAGGAAACAAGTCTCATGATTCTCCTGTAGTTAATACAAATTCATCTATTTCCAAGACTGATTCACATACTTATGTTTATTCTACAAGAAAGTTGATCAGTCTAAACCGAGCAAAGATCTATTGCACTCACTGTGGAAATAGTGACTTTATGGATTCAAGGTATGTTAATAGTTGGTATGGTACTTATAGCATCCCCAATCCTCAGTTTAATAGCTTAAAAGCTAAGGCAACTAACCATCAAGGATCCATCACAACATAGATACCAAAACCAAAATCTTCCTAATCTGTTTTGCAGGAATGTCATGTGTGATTTAATTCAAATTATTCACATCACATGACTACAATCAAGGTTTAGGCCATCTTTTGAGGGGGGGGGGTACCATGTTGTTTATTTTTCATATCGACTTCTGAACACTTTAGTTTAGGACTCGTACTTCAATGTTTTGACTTGTACTTCAATGTTCTATTTTGGCAAGTTAAAGGAGTGTTAGGGCTTTTAATGTTTCTATGGTCAATCCAGAACTGGAAGGACCTACCCAAGTAACACATCCCATTCATAGATATCAATGAGGGGTCAAGATTGATAGATGAGTTCGGAGTGAAAAAAATGGTGAGGATGTGATAGGACTTAAAAGAATTATTGGTCCTTACCAAACCGAGTCAGTTATCCGGGTTACCACATAATCTATTCATTCTCGTTCTTAGGAGATGGATATTGAAACAAACATGAACCCACTGTCGATAACTCGTGTCACCCCACCCAACCACTCAAGTTTCTCTCAAAAGATACTTGTTTCATATATGCACGGAGAGTTAGCACATAATCTATCTATTCCTCACTCGGAGGTCTTAGGTATTGAAAAATGAAGACATCAACTCCGGTCTCCGAACTTCATATTCATCTCACCGTGTCTATTGATTTCTAACCTGCGTCCCAGGTTGAATCAATTTTTGAGCCAAATCGATATGATTTATATTTCTTTCACACATGCACGAATCTTTGTGATTCCCCTTGCATATCTTTGTGATATTGCCAGAACAGTTTGAGAAGTAATTTTTTAATATTTTACTTCAGTGATAACTGGAAGTCCTATCAGAGATACATCGATGCCAACTCTGAAAAGAGGCCACACAATTTTAATTGGTGTGATAACAGATACTATTGTGTATCTGTGTTAGCTGTTACCCTTGGTTACTGAATCGTTTTATCTGCTATTTTGCTACTCATCCGGTTAGTCTTTGAAGTTACATTATGCTCAGGATTCTCCTAATCATCATGAAGGGGAGAACGACAGAAAATTCAAAGACACAGATCATCGTGTTGAGGGGGAGTTAGAAAAATCTGAGGGGGAGTAACAAAATTTCTTAAATCTGAGGTTGAAAAGCCATTAGATTCAAAGATTGCATTTCTTCTATCCCTTATCAAGTGGTGTTTACTACAAGTTAATTCCTCCCACGAGCAAATTGGTTCTACAAGTTCTTAAGCTGAAAGTGAATTCAACTCGAGGTTCAGAAACAGATTCTTTGTTTTAAACTGAAGATGCACCGTGGAATGTCACGTAACTCGCACATTATCTTTCTTGTGTGCTGATCCGATGTGTTAAGTTTCTACAGTTGAAAGCTGCTTGATAGCGCATTCAGTCAAGGCTATTGTACTTTGAATCTGGTTACAAAGTTGAAACTATGAAGACCAAGAGCTTTATTCAAGGGGGAGTTTGGAAAGACATGAAGACATGCAACACCAAAGTTCTTCAAAGATTCAAGAGGGAAAGAAGATCAAGGCCTGAAGCTTTCAAGATGATAAATGCCTTATTCAACTTTAGGGGGAGATTGTTAGGATTGAAAGTCCTAGTGTGTGGAAAGTTGTATAACACATTTATAGAATTTAATTGTTTTATTCTATAGCGTTGTAAAAAGCCTTAATTATTATTGGGCTTAAGTTT
Organism: Arctium minus; assembly: GCA_954870635.1. Classification (NCBI taxonomy): domain Eukaryota; kingdom Viridiplantae; phylum Streptophyta; class Magnoliopsida; order Asterales; family Asteraceae; genus Arctium; species Arctium minus. The sequence goes on along the minus strand of OX941093.1, from coordinate 8,442,276 downwards.
GGTTTAATGGGCCTTGGGCTCTTAGGGTTTTATCCCTAGTATTTAATGGTTGTTTAGTTAAGAATTAGGGTTGTAGAGAAGAGTGATCATTAAGGTTTACTCAAGCTTATCAGAAATTCTTTCGGTAAACCTAAACCCTTTACTGATAAATCTAATCATATGACCAACAATTATGATTGATTCTTATTGTTGATTGATTATCATTACTGTTGATTGCACTGTTTCTGGGATCTACAAGAAGAAAAAAACTAGGCATTCACAGAAATGAACAACCACTAGTAAATCAAAGAACAAACAATCTTTCAAATCTCACAGTTTTGACTTGAAAAGTTCATATGTTTCAGATGTGAATAAGAGAAATTCTGGAGTGAGATCAGAATGGCAACCAAAGAAGATAGTTGACGAGACTACAAAATCATGTTCTGATTCTCATTGTAATAGAACGACTAATAGTAAACCTGATGTAGTTGGCAATGTTGCTTTTCATAAACCAAAACTTGTAACTTCTTACAAGCGTTATTCAATAAAGTAATTAGTCTAATTATCTCCGTCTACTAATAGATCTTCTACTTATCGTAGAAATGGTTTTGTGTCTCGGCAATGTTCTGATGATTGGTTTGGTTCATATCATGAATATCATTCTCATGTTTCAAAAGTTGTTCAAAATCAAAGAGGATCCAAATTCATATGGATGCCAAAATCATGTGCTAACACCGTAGGACCCATCTTTAAATGGGTACCTAAACCAATTTTTTACTGATTTCTCATGTGCAGACCCGCCATATGTGGTACTTGGATTCTGGTTGCTCCAAGCATATGACCGGGCAGAAATATATTTTATCTAATTATACAGAGAAATACCGTGGAAACGTTCGTTTTGGAAATGACCAATTTTCACCAATTCTCGGATATGGTGATGTTGTACAAGACAATGTAACGATCAAGAAGGTGAGCTATGTAGAAGGACTAGGAAATAACCTATTAAGCATTGATCAGTTTTGTGACAAAGACTTAGAGGTAAATTTCAAGGCCAAGAGATGTTGTGTGAGACCCGAAGACGGAAGATAACTCTTGGTCGGAATGAGAAAGTCAAACCTCTACACGATTAACTTGTCAAAAGTCAAGACTGATAATGAGGTATGTCTACTTTCAAAAGTTTCTATGCAACAGAGTTGGTTATGGCATAGACGACTATCTCACATGAACTTTCGATACATCAACAAGCTGGTCACTGGAAATTTAGTGAAAGGACTTCCAAAGCTTAAATATGTCAAAGAACATCTGTGTGCAGCGTGCGATAAAGGCAAGATGAAAAGAGCCTCTCATAAGCCTAAGCCTGAGCCGAGTACAAGTTCTACTTTGGAGTTACTGCATATGGATCTCTGCGGTCCGATGCGAACTTAAAGCATAAACGGCAAGAAATATGTATTAGTGATTGTGGACGATTACTCTAGATACACTTGGGTCAAATTTCTAAGATCAAAAGATGAGACGCCCGATGTCATCATCTCATTTCTAAAGACTACTCAAGTGAATCTGCAGAAGATAGTAAAGCTTCTTCGAATAGACAATGGCATAGAATTTAAGAACAAAGTTGTTGAAGATTATCTCGAATCGGTCGGGATAACACATCAATTTTCTGCTGCCAGAACGCCAGAACAGAATGGAGTCGTAGAGAGGCAAAACAAAACTCTAGTCGAGGCCGCTCGTACTATGTTGACTCAATCAGGTCTACCTCTATTTCTGTGGGCTGAAGTTGTGTCTACTGCATGTTATACACAAAATCGCTCCATTATCCATTGCCGGTTCTGTAAAACACCGTATGCTTTAATTAATAATCGCATACCTAGCATTAAACACTTTCATATTTTTGGATGCAGGTGTTTCGTACTGAATGATAATCTTGAACAAGTTCAGTCCGAAAGCTGATGAAGGTATTTTCATCGGATACTCACAAACGTCTGCAACTTACAGAGTTTACCTAAAGAAATCGAAAATTGTAGTCGAGAGCGTCAATGTAACATTCGATGAAGAGATGGCTTCTGATCAAAGCAGTTCAGAACCCATTCATACCGGAGTTTTAGCTTCTGGACAAATCAGTCCAGAACCTGTGATTAGTGATACTAAATATGATAAAGCATCATCGTCGACATCTCATTTATCTGATTTAGATTTACTGTTTGGATTTTTCTATGATGAATTTCTTGGTACTAGAGTGACTAAAACTGTTGTGGTTGACAGATCGGAAGATTCGAAGAATAATCATCCAACTACTTCAGATATATCAACTGAATCAAATTCCCCAATTCAGCAAGAAATTCAAATTCAAATGCCTAATCCATCAGTTGAAGCTGTACATGTTAATGAAGATCCAGAAGTAACTCAATCAGTTGGGTGTACCACAACGTCTACTCCACAGACATCCAATGTCCAACCAACTGAAGCTTCTGCACCGCCTACTTCAACTAAACCCCTACCTGAAGAATAAGATGAAAGTGGATATTTAGATGAACAATATGATCAATCTACATCTAATCCACTCCCTCATGAACACAAGTGGACCAAAGAGTACCCAATACATCAAATCATTGGAGATCCGTCCAAGCCGGTGCAAACTAGGTCTTCAACAATGAACCAGTGCATGCATGATTCCTTTCTGAGTAAGATAGAGCCAACACGAGTATCTGAAGCTCTAGCTGATTTAGATTGGGTAACCGCGATGCAAGAAGAGCTTAATCAGTTCGAAGTGCTTAATGTCTAGAAACTCGTGCCACAACCTGAAGGTAAATCAATCATTGGTACGAAATGGGTTTTCAAGAATAAGAAAGATGAAGATGGTATCGTCATAAGGAACAAAGCAAGACTTGTGGCTAAAGGATATAGGCAAGAGGAAGGTATAGATTATGATGAGACTTATGCTCCAGTTGCGCGCATAGAGGCAATTAGAATGTTTCTAGCCTATGCCACACACAAGAACTTCACCGTCTATCAAATGGATGTGATAGAGGCAATTAGAATGTTTCTAGACTGCCTTTTTGAACGACATCTTAAAGGAGAAAGTCTACGTTTCTCAGCCTGAAGGTTTTGTCAATCCAGATAAGCCAAATCATGTATACATTCTGGACAAAGCTCTTTACGGTCTGAAACAAGCCCCTCACGCCTAGTACGGAGTTCTATCTAAATTCTTAGTCAAGTCGGGCTTCTCAAAATGTAAAATCGATACTACTCTTTTCATTAAAAAGGGGAAAGCTGGTATCATCTTAATTCAAATATATGTGGATGACATCATATTAGGTTCAACTAACCCAAAGTACTGTAAGAAATTTTCAAATCTCATGGTGTCCAGATTTCAGATGAGTATGATGGGAGAGATGAATTTCTTTCTCGGATTACAAGTCAAACAATTTTCTACGGGGATTTTTATTAATCAAGCGAAGTACATTTCGGATATTCTGAGAAAATTTAAAATGGAAATTTGTACTCCAATTGGAACCCCAATGGCACCAGGAACTAAGATCGAAGCTGATCTTTCGGGAAAAGCTGTCGATGTTAGAGCCTATAGAGGGATGATTGGTTCTTTGATGTACTTGACGGATAGGAGGCCAGATATTATGTTTTCTACGTGCTTATGTGCAAGATATCATGCTTCACCTAAAGAATCCCATATGTCTGCAGTTAAGAGAATTTTTAGATATCTGAAGGGCACTGCAGATCTTGGTCTGTGGAATCCTAAAGATACTGGTTTTGAGCTCACGGCATATTCAGATGCAGATCATGCAGGTTGTATGCTTGACAGGAAGAGTACTTCGGGACACATTCAATTCTTAGGCGATAAACTCGTGAGTTGGGCTTCGAAGAAACAACTGTGTATATCTACTTCAACAGCTGAGGCAGAGTACGTAGTTGCGGTTAGCTGCTGTTCTCAAGTGCTGTAGATGCAAACGCAACTCCGAGATTATGGTTTCAAGTACGACAAAATCCTGATCTACTGTGATTCAAAGAGTGTCATAGCTATATCTACAAACCCTGTTCAACATACGAAGACCAAGCACATCGACGTGATATATCATTTTATAAAAGATAATGTTGAAAAAGGTACAATCGAACTTTACTTTGTAAACACAGATTATCAACTTACGGATTTATTTACCAAGCCACTTGATGAAAAAAGATTTAATTTTCTCATTTCAAAACTTGGCATGCTAAATCTCAAGACTTAATCTGTTGTTATCTAGTACAGTTTAGGTTTTGTTATTTTTCTTCATTTCTTTATTTTTAATCTGAAAGATATCTGCACTAAAAGGTTTGCTCATGATTTCAGAGGGAGTGTGAGACAAAGATAAGGTGATCTACATTTTAAGGGAGATTAGAGAATTTTGCATTTTTCTTACACTGACATATCTCATAATGCAAATTTTCAAGGGGAGTAAGGACATTGACTTATGATTACATTTGATCAGAACTCGTTCTTAACACGTTTTATTGCTTTCATGTCTTTACTTTTCAATAAATTTTGTGAATAAGCCTTGGTACTTTGACGACTTTATGACTGAATGCATATTTTGAGAGGGAGCTTAAATGATCATATCTTTTATGACTTTGAAGCTGACTTCATGAGATTTAAGATGTGCGTAAGGATCATTCTAAACTTAATCTCATACATGTCTGAAAGAAGGACGACTTTCAGATATGAAAACATGTTCTTAAATGTTCAAACCACTTCTCGATTCTTAAACAGATTTCATGAATTTAGAAGTGTGATTTTTAAATGTTTTCATTTTTATGAGCTAAATTGTTAAACAAATCGTGTGTTTCCAAAGATAAATACTTGTGTATTATCTTTTCCATATACGTTCAAATATTCATACACACTGGTTTAGTACTTTTATTGACTAAGTTCTTACCATGTCTCATATTTGAAACCAAATTTCGATGGTAAGACACCTCGTTTGAAATTCTTTGTTATTTGAGCATTGATTGATTCAAAATGTTTCTTTTAAGAATGTCTATATTTGATTCGTATAGACAATATCCATTTTTCATGACCTAAGCCTTGATTGTTAAATCATTCATATTTGATCTTTTCATACAATGTCAGATTCTCAAACAAGTCTTTTGTATTCATTTCATTCTTTCAATATACTTGTTTTTGAGAAAATCTTTTATGATTAAAATGCTCAAATCTTCATGATTATCTTCATGAGCATACATATATACATCTGACATGTATTTCATTTTGTGCTTTAACTGTTCAAGTTAAACCAAGTGAGCAATAATTTGCTTATAGGACTATATGGGTTTATTGTGTAAGGACTTTAACAGAACTTTTATGGATTCACGTTAACTATTGTTTCCTACCCAAGAAGTTAACCTTGAGTGATCGAGAGGCGAGGAGTCAATATTTGAGTGTGGGTATGTGTGATGAGATAAAATGAAAAGAGAGTTTGGTTAGAAGTGAGCTCAATGTTAAAAAGAAAGAGGGTGAGAGATCAGAGTAAAAGAATATCAAACTCTGCACTAACTTTTTCTGAGCCGGGCAGCCACATTATCTGTTGTTTCACAATTCTTCGTGAACATCATTGAAAAAGTCAACTAGCCCATGCCAACTCTTGATTTAATGCCCCACCAGCTACTCATCTTTTTCTTAAAAAGAAGATGTTTCAATATTTTCTGGGAATGCAACACATATGCTATCTCAATTTCATTCGGAAGATGTGGATATTGAAAAAGAAGGAAGTCTGCCCCACCTTCGCACTTCGAACATGCATAATTGATTATGTGTATTACTATTGTTGTCTCAATGGTTTACACAATTTTGAGCCTATTATTATCAAAAGCAATCATCATGTGCTTAATTCTTTCATACACAAGCACGTACACACAGGAAATTCGTTTTTCTGTCTAAACGTTCATAGTTTAACCTTATGTTATTCGATGATTGAATGGAAGACCTGGGGGAATGAACATCAGAAAGATCCTTTCCAATGTGTATTCGTTACACAAAGTGACTTCGTGTTACTGACAAACATTATTAACTGATTCATTTGTTGATTCAGGTGTTACACTCTATTTTGTCTGAATTTGAAAAGACTCGGATTAATACTCGGTGAATTGACGGATAATCAGAGGCTCAATCATGTGATGAAAGATCAATGGTCAGAGAAGAGGTTCATGACATTTCTTAAAGAAGTTTTGATGATTTCTGTGCTACAATCATCAAAAAGGGGGAGAAAAGTCTTTCAAGAAATATTTGCTAAAGAAGAGTTTGTAACAGTTATGGGGAAAAGTTAAAAAATGTTGGAATTTAAAGGAGAAATCATTTCAAGAAAGACGATTTGAAGAAAATTCGTTGAAAGAATGTGTCAAAGAATGCAAGTTATGGGAAGATTGTTCAGATTTGAAAGAGAAAGTTCAAAGGTTTCAGAATATTTGTGGGAAATTACTGAAATTTTCTTTGAAGTTTGATTTGCTGAAACAAACCGAGCTAAATCTGAAGATAATTTCTTTCTGAAGTCTGAAAAAGATTTTATTATCTTGGGAGAGATTGTTCAAGATTATTGAAGATCATTATCACAGACTTTGGGGAGATTACAAAAATATTGAAGACTGTTTTTAAGCATAAATGGGAGATTGTGCTTCAATGCTTATTTTTCTGAAGATGATCAGTTGTCTTAACAAAGGGGGAGATTAAATGTTTTAAAGATCAATCAAAGAAGAAGATTGTATTGCATATCTTTCTGAAGATGATCTTGATTCATGGGGGGAGATTGTTAGTGCAAATATATGTTGGATACAAGATCATGGAGACTGAAGACTAAAGGTCAAAGTCAAAGAGATCAAGTCAAACCCTCATTCTAAGTCAAAGTCATTTGTAATAAAGTCAAAGTCAAAGTCAATGTATTGTTAGTGTTTAGTGTTGTAAAGTAGTCTAGTATAAATTGATTTTTGTTCGTAGACTCATTAGACTAAGAGAGCATATTGTGCACGTATTCTTAGAGAGATAAATATCTTAAGAGCCCGTGTAATCGATTCTTGAGTTTGAAATAAAATGGAAATTGATTGAATTGAGTTGTCTTGATTGATTTGCACTGATTGTGGGACACACAAAAATCTTACCCGGTAAAGCAAGTTAGTGTGTCGAGTTTTATTGGTAAGCACTTACCGGGTAAGCATTTGGGTAAACGGCCCCAAAACCTAATAATATCATATTCCACCTCTCTCTCTCTCTCTATCGACGCTCCACACTCGCTCTCCCGCAACCGCCGACCAGCCACTGCCCCACCACCCTACAACACCACCGCCGCAATGCCTCCCTTGTAGTCTCCTTCTCCTCTGATTTCTCCAGACTATGTATCTTATAGGTTGATTTATTTATGCAAATGCTTTCTCAAGTTCTTTAGATTGTTTATTCATTATTTTTTATTGTTAGATACATAGATCGTTAATGTTAATACTTAATTTGGATTTTGGAGTTTTGGATTTTGGTCCTTTGGACTTTTGAATTTTGGACAGTAAGTCAGTAGTCAATAAGTAGAAAACTAGAAATATAGAATTTTCAATTTTGAATTTTGATGTACACTTTATTAGATTGTTAAATGCATAGATTATTGTTAAAAACTATTATACTAAAATTGAATTTTGAATTTTGATGTACACTTTCAATTTTAGATTTTTAGTTCACTTTGTTAAATACAGTAAGTAGTTAAATACTTTCTTTTTTAGTTCACATATGTTATTGTTACATTGATTATTTGATGTTCTATGTTGAATGTTGATTATTGAATATTTGAATTGAATAATCAATTATTGATTACATATTATAGTGATTTTGCCATTTTGGATTTTGGAATGTCTTCAATCTCAAGCTGATAGTAGTGCACCTCCCGAACCAAAAAAGGGTAAAGCTACTGAAACAAGATCTCATGTATGAGATCACTTTGAATTTTTTTAACCTGGAGGGTAATTTGATCAAAGGAAAGTGCAAATATTGTGGAAAAACATATGCGGCCGATCCGAAAAAGCATGACACTTCCTCGTTAAAGAATCACTCGCTTTCATGCCTTAAAAACCCACAGTCGAAAGAAATTAGACAATCCATTTGGCATTCGCTTCGAAGTCTGAAAACAATGACAAAGTTTTGACTAATTGGGTTTTTAATCAAAAGTTGATGGAGATGTATTTGGTGTGCCTATTTCTACAGTTGCATCTGAATCAACCTTTAGTACAAGTGGGAGGGTCTTGGATAATATTAGGAGTTCTCTAACTCCTAAAATAGTGGAAACACTTATATGTATGCAAGATTGGTTAAGGACCCTACTCAACCAATTGTGGTTGAAGAAATTTTGGAGTACCTTAAGAAGTTTGAGAAAGGTATGAGTACGACATTAATTTTTATCATTTATAATTACATATTTCATTTTTATGTTTTTCAATTACTATTTTGTTTAAGACTTTAAGTTGCAAAAATGTCAAATTTAAGAATTGGAAGTTATTCTGTCCGTGATGATGATAGTACACATGCTTCAAAGGACTCAAGAGATTTTGAAGTTGATTCATGATTGTTGATTGTTGATGCCGCATTGCCATGAGTGGTGATGGATGGTAATCTAAGCCTTGCGTATTTGGAATAGTTTGTAATTAACTTATTTTGGTTGTGAAGTTTTAAACATTTGTTGCACTTGGTATTTTTGTTGGTTAACTTGGTTTGGTTGGAAACTTGGAAGACGGAACTTTGGAGTTTGGAATTTTAGATTATGGATTTGGTTTATTTGTAATTGTTATTTTGGTATTTATTAATTTTTTCATTTCCGTTTAGTTTAAATGTTTATTTTTATACTTATTGTGAATTTGTGATTCATTGATTCAATAAAATTGTAGGAATATGAAATATGGAAATAGGTTTGATAATGAAATGGGCCAAAATAACAAAATCTGGAAAAAGGCCAAAAAAATGAAGGCATGGGGTAATACAGACCCCGACCCAAAATACCCGATAATTTTAGGTATCCGAAATATTCGGGCTATTACCCTTTTCGGTCGAATTTCAGGGTTTCTTCCCATCACCCGATATTTGATCGGGTTTGGGCCCTGACCCGACCCGCCTGATGCTCAACCCTAATCAGAATAAGTAAGTCATCACATTGATGTGTGTAAAAAGGAAATTAGTAGGTAAGGGTGCATTGGACAATGCACAGGGGTGGATTTAACCCGCTTTGTGAAAAAATTGAGGACCCATATAAATTTTGTGATACCGAATCTCTAAGAAACATCCTATCACTCAATCTAATTCCTTTAACTAATGTTTGAAATCTGTGTAAATTATACAAAAATGTATTGTATTTTGGTTTAATGTTCATTTTATTTTCAAATCTTAATTTTGGTACCTAGAATGTGATATTTTCAATCATTTAGATATCTATACACCCGATAATCGGTCGAACAAGATCACTTTCAACTTCAAAAAGATGAAGTGGAACAAAAAAAAAAACATGCGAAAAATATTTTCTACCCCCACAAATAACAAAATCCCAACCCGATCGGTTCCTCTGCGTCCCTTGCCCTTCCCTAAAGAGCATCATCTGGCAATTCCAAAACCCTTACAAGAAAACCATGCCATTGATCTATCCATCGTTGATGCATGTAGAACGGCTAGCGACTGAGATCAAAGAGAAGATTGATCATTGCCACCAAAAAAGAGCAAACATGGCCTCATCATGCGATCCCTGCACGACTTGGGTCGCCTAACCCTCTGGAATATGAAGACAGTGGTTCACGTGACCACTCGCACGACTTAAGTCGCTTGTAGACGAGATTCCTTGATTGTTTTCATTTTTCATGATTTCCTTTTAAATATCGTTTAATTCCTTTTCATTCTCGTTGTTGTCCAACACTATTTTCGGATATTGTGATGTCCGTATTTTGATGTTGTTTAGGGTCTTGGACAAGTAACTACGATTTATGACTTTAACATTGGATCTCCTCCACATATGTTAAGGTTTTGGACGAAGAGTTACCTTCCATTATTTTGGTGTTTGAGTTTTACTGGGAATTTTATTCCATGCGACTTTTGTTGAAAAGTGCCACTTTATATCATATTGCAAAAAAGGAAATTTTTTGGAATTATGACATTTTAGTCATAACTTTGTCTTATGCTATTTGATTATTGAGAACGAAAATTTTGGCACCATTTGATTGTTTGGGTGCCATTGAGTTTCATTGAATTTTATGGAAGTTTTGTTGACTCTTATGGAGTTTTATTTAACGACATCTTATGCCGCATTGATGAACTTTGAAATGCGTATACTTGAATTATTGTATGTGTTAATTTGTGGGTTTTATTGAACATTTTTGCCCCATGCGAGTTCTGTTGAGAAAATGTTACCTTATGTCGTAATGCAACAAAAAAATGGTAGTTTTGGAATTGTGATACGGCATGATTTTCTCTTTCGAGTTTTGTGCTAGTACGTTTCATTGCATACTATTTGGAGTACGAATTGATTTCTACTCATGGCGTGAGTAAACGTATAAGAGTACCATGATAGTTTATTCCAATGCTTTGTTTTATGCACTTTCGGTTGTTGGTACTTTTGTTATCATCTCATATGAGTGTATTATGTTGATTTATTGGTATGACTGGCATTATAGCCCACTATTTTGGAGCAATTATGCATACCGTAAGTAAGGCTTGAAAATTTAAGTCGATTTAAATTATTTTACGTATCAATCGAGTCACATGCACTTATCATTTTCTTAAGTTATGAGAAAATACATTAATGTATGTGAGTCTTTTCGGAAAATTTTATTCCATATCATTATATGGCTAAATGAGAAAACTTCGGAATTTGATTTAATGAATTTCCTCCTTTGAAATTTCGTATAAACCATCTATTTCATGTTGTTTTATTTCGGGAAAACTTTATGTGTGCATGACATAAATAAATCCATGCTAGGACCGTAACGGTTCATTTTGAAGGTTTGTTGAGCATACTTTTGTGTTTCGTTAGTAATTCGAGTAGTGATCAAGTGACTTTCAAATGATTTTCACATGTGGGACGAGTGTGCCCATTTTGCACAACTACCGGGTAAGAAGTAGTAGAACTTTACGCGTACGATAAATTGATATACAAACCTTTGTATTGAAAAATCTTGTAAAAAATTTCGATTGAAATATTTGTTGAGTCTCTCACTTGAAACCTTGAACTCATTAGTACCTTGAGAAGGTTAAGCAACCCCGGTTAAGAGTAAGGACGTGTAGAACCTCGACAGTGGAAGGTTGGGTATTCCAACGTGTGATACTACCATAAGCCGATTAGTATCGTTTGGATTCTGGAATGTCTCAATCTCAAGCTGATAGTAGTGCACCTCCCGAACCAAAAAAACGTAAAGCTACTGAAACAAGATCTCATGTATGAGATTACTTTGATTTTTTTTAACCCGGAGAGTAATTTAATCAAAGGAAAGTGCAAATATTGTGTGAAAACATATGTGGCCGACCCGAAAAAGCATGTCACTTCCTCGCTAAAGAATCACTCGCTTTCATGCCTTAAAAACCTATAGTCCAAAGAAACTATACAATCCATGTTGGCATTCTCTTCGAAACCTGAAAACAATGAAAGTGTTTTATCTAATTGGGTTTTTAATCAAAAGTTTTTGGAGATGTACTTGTTCTGCCTATTTCTACAGTTGCATCTGAATCAACCTTGAGTACAAGTGGGAGGGTCTTGAATAATTTTAGGAGTTCTCTAACTCCTAAAATAGTGGAAGCACTTATATGTACGCAAGATTGGTAAGGGGCCCTACTCAACCAATTGTGGTTGAAGAAAATTTTGAGGATCTTAAGAAGTTTGAGAAAGGTATGAGTACGACATTAACTTTTATCATTTATAATTATATTTTTCATTTATAACTATGTTTTTCAATTACTATTTTGTATAAGATTTTAAGTTACTTGCAAAAAATGTCAAATTTAAGAATTGAAAGTTCTTCTGTTCGTGATGATGATAGTACACATGCTTCAAAGGATTCGGGAGATTTTGAAGTTGATTCATGATTGTTGATTGTTGATGCCGCATAGCCGTGAGTGTTGATGGATGGTAAGCTAAGCTTTGCGTATTTTGAATTCATGGTAATTAACTTATTTTGGATGTGAAGTTTTAAACATCTGTTGCACTTGGTATTTTTGTTGATTAACATGGTTTGGTTGGAAACTTGGAAGACGGAACTTTGGAGTTTGGAATTTTGGATTATGGACTTTGGTGTTTGGTGTTTTGGGAATTTGGATTATGGATATGGTATATTTGTAATTGTTATTTTGTTGTTTATTAAACTTTGCACTTTCGTTTAGTTTAAATGTTTATTTTTATACTTATTGTGAATTTCTGATTCATTGGTTCAAGAGAATTATAGGAATATGAAATCTGGAAACAGGTTTGATAATGAAATGGGCCAAAATAACAAAATCTGGAAAAAAGCCCAAAATGAAAGGCATGGTGTAATACCCGATCCTGACATGAAATACCCGATAATTTCGGATATCCGAAATATTTGGGTTATTACCCTTTTCGGTCGGATTTCGGGGTTTCTTCCCATCACCCGATATCCGATCGGGTTTTGGGTTTTGGTCCCCGACTTGTAACACCTATTTGAGTAGCCTGGATTTCAAGGACGGAATCATCTCCAAGTTGGGGAGGATTGTAACGCCCGTAAAATTTAAGGTACGTTAGAGATCTTGCTTACGAGCCTATTTGTTAACCTTGGGATATCTCCTGCTATAGATTCTTTATAAGTATTTGGAAGTAGGATTGTGCCTTGACTATAGAATAAAACAATTAAATTGGTTGTGTACAGCAAGTTGCGCGGGTTATGGCGCGGCCTCAACCCACGGCCAAAACTGCGGAACTTGTTGTTTGTTTGGAGTCTCAGGAATGCGTGCGGGCTATGGGGCGGCCTTAAGCCGCAACCAAAGCAACGAGAAACCCCCTGCATGTCATAAAGATGAGATTTCAATCCCTTATCTCATTTACTCCTCACCTTTAGCCTTCTCTCTTCATAAATTCGAAATTGGAAACTCTAGATTGTTACCTTTAGATCTTAAGGAGCATTGATTGCATCTTTGTCCTCAAGATTCAAGGAGCTTAGCTTGGATAGTCAAGATCTTCACCCCCTTCTCACCATACTTGGTTTTCTAGGTTTCTAACCAAAAACCTAACTTTGTGAGTTCATTCTCTTTTCATAAACTTTATACATGTTAAAATGAGGTTTTGACCTTCTAAACATCTCCACTCTAACTATTTCTTGATTTAGATGAGTTATCATCAAAACCTTTTTTTTTGGAGATTTTAAGGTTATATGGATGAATATGTTTGCAAGGATAAATAATTAATGTTTTTGGGTTATGTGTGGTTTATACACTTAAAAAATATACTTTCTTCAAATTATAAATTTAATCCCTTTGGGACAAAACTAGGGTTTTGAAATAATTAGATATTTTGTATGGAAACTTGTGGAAATTGCATTCTTATGTTGGAATAATGTTCAAATGGATATTTAGGAACCTTGGAACTTTATAAGGATTTACATGGAAACTTGGTTATGCCATTGGTAGCATCTTAATTGTTTTGAGTATCTTGACGAGAGATTTGACTTTAGAAATTGAATGGTATTTGATTAAATGGAATTTGTTTTTTGTTTGGTATTGAGTATAATGGATTCATAAGCACTAGAGTCATTATGTCCGATAATGGAACCCTAGTTTTCTACATTGAGGCACGGTTTAGGCATCGACGGTATGGTGTAAGTCCTACGTGCTAGCACATTTCCTTGGATGAGAATAGCTCAATGCATAGACCTAGAGGGGTTGAAGTTGACATTCCATGAGTTTACACTTTAAGTAGCCGAGCTCGACATCCAATACGTGTATTATTATGTGATTTGATTTTACTGACATGTCAAGTGGTCTACTTTTGTGTTCCGTCACTTATGTTAGTAAGCGGGACTCTCCCATCAACCCAAGAGGTATTTGTATAAAAAGCGAAATTTTATCCACGCTTATTCATTTATGTATCCGCACTTATTTCCTTAATAATTATTGTTTTCTCCAATATAATTGTTTTTTCTCTCTAGGCTTTTGCCTAACACCTTTTCTTTAAATGACATGTATAACAGGTCATTCTAGCGGTGGGACTTCTCCGGTTTGAGCGGAGGGCCTTGAAGGGAAGTAACATTTTTAGGAGTATATAGAGGCATGCATTTTAGTATAGAAATAGCATACTTTTGAGAAAGTGAGATAGCAACACCCGTCCATAATCTAAACTTCATTGGTCTATATTAGTAGGTTGTTGAGTTTTATTTCACTTGGTTTTTTTTTGTAATGTGAAGGCCATACAATCATTCCCCTTTTTGGGTGATTTGTTATGATAGTTCTGTTTTATTCCGCATATATTCAGGTTTAAATTAACCCCTATTTTTAGGGTGTTACAAGTTGGTATCAGAGCAGTAGTTTAAGTGAACTAGGTATGAATGTAAGATGCCTAGACTTAAGCTGAGATCAATTAAGTTACGGATTATGAGATTGGGTAGAACTCTTAAGATAGGATAGTCTTAGAGTCCACGGAATTATACAAATTTGAGAATTGTGACGGTGGTAGTAAGGATTCTTATGTGTGATGTGTTCATAACTTCAATTAGCTACTGCTATTATGAATGTGTTGTTACATAAGCATGCTTAGATTACTGTTTCTATGATGATTGATGAATGTAGTAGTACGTTTCCTTATGTATAATTCTTATAATCTATTCCTCATCTCCTTTCTCACATGTGTGTGGCAGACTGTAATGGTTACTACTCGTAATAGGCCGGAAAGCCATGAATCGACGACATCCACGACCAACCAACCATGAGTAATTGCGGCAGAAATGGTGGGATTGGTTGGACACTTGATCTCCACTGAGAAAGAGAAGATCAAGGCTTACATCAAAGGTTTGCCGATGGATATGTTAAACATGCTGCGAGTGTCCAAGGCCTCTACTCTTCGGGAGGCAATTGAGAAGGAACAGTTATTGGAGGATTTTTATGGACGAGGTAGAGAGGAAAGAAGTGGGGTAGTAGAGAAAATAAAGTGGAAGGGAAGTTCCGCACCCTGTAAGAAGTCGAGACCATTCAACAACAACCAACGGGGGGCCGGTTTTAGATGAGAGGCCCAATAGTGTTACAAATGCCTAAGCAAGCACTTTGTCCCATCCAATTTTGTGCCCAGATACTGCTTTAAGTGTGGCAAGGTTGGACACAATTTCAAGGATTGCCCAATTAGAGGGCAAATATGTTTCGAATGTAAAGAACCGGACCACTTTAGAGGCGAGTGCCCGAAGTTGAAGACGTTGAGTAGCGGGGGAAGAAGGTGGACCCTTTAAGAGCAATGGGAATGGCTTTACAAATGACAACCGAGGAGGCTAAGGCTTTGACAGATGTAGTGTCGGGTACGTTTCTCCTAAACTGCGTACCTACACGTATATTATTTGATTCTGGTGCAAGTTTTTTGTTTGTGTCGAATTCTTTCTGCCAAAAGTTGTATATACCCACCAGTAACTTAGAGGATGCCTCAGTGGTAGAATTAGCGGACAGTGATCAAGTAGTGATTCGGGACATTCTTAGGGGTGGCATGTTGGAAATCGTGGGAAAGAAGTTTTCGGTTGATTTAACGTTGATGGTTATCGGAGGATTTGATGTTGTCCCAGAAACTACTTTAAGTGTGGAAAGGCTGGACACAATTTCTAGGATTACCCAATTAGAGGGCAAATATGTTTCGAATGTAAGGAACCAAGCCACTTTAGTGGCGAGTGCCCGAAGTTAAAGACGTGGAGTAGCAGGGGGAAGAAGGTGGACCCTCTAAGAGCAACGGGAATGGCTTTCCAAATGACAACCAAGGAGGCTAAGGCTTCGACAGATGTAGTGTTGGGTACGTTTCTCCTAAACTGCATACCTACACGTATATTATTTGATTATGGTGCAAGTTTTTCGTTTGTGTCGAATTCTTTCTGCCAAAAGTTATATATACCCACCAGTAACTTAGAGGATGCCTCAGTGGTAGAATTAGCGGACGGTGATCAAGTAGTGATTTGGGATATTCTTAGGGGTGGCATGTTGGAAATCAAGGGAAAGAAGTTTTCGGTTGATTTAATGCTGATGGTTATTGGAGGATTTGATGTTGTCATAGGGATGGATTGGTTAGGGAATAACCATCCTGAAATCTTTCTGCAAAGAAGTTGATTCGAATTCCAATTTAGGATGGTGAGGTGGTGATCGTGTATGGCAAGAGAAGAAAAGGCGAGGTGGCGATTATCAACATGGCAAAGGCGCGTAAATGCTTAGTGAAAGGATGCTCATCGTTTTTGGCATACGTCATAGACACAAAACTCAAGAAGAATAGGCTTGAATATGTAAAAGTGGTGAGCGAATTCCCCGATGTGTTTCCGGATGATTTTCCCGGATTGCCACCCGATCGCCAAGTGGAGTTCAAGATAGACTTGACTCCGGGAGCGACTTCGATAGCTAGAGCTATTATTGTTTGGCCCCATCCATGATGAAAGAAATGATCGAGCAACTCCAATATCTTCTAGAAAATGGATTTGTGAGGCCGAGACCATCGCCTTGGGGAGCACCGTTCTTATTTGTGAAAAAGAAAGATGGCACGATGAGGATATTGATAGACTATAGGGAGTTGAATAAGGTGACCCTGAAGAATAAGTATCCTTTCCCTAGGATCGATGACTTATTTGACCAACTGCAAGGGGCGGGATGCTTCTCCAAGATCGATTTACGTTCGGGTTACCATCAAGTAAAGGTCAAGAAAGAGGACGTTTCTATTATGAATTTTAAGACACGTTATGGATACTATGAATTTTTAGTAATGCCTTTCGGTCTAGCAAACGCACCGACGGTATTCATGGATTTGATGAACCGGGTGTGTCGACCATTCCTCGGTAAGTTGGTTATTGTGTTCATTGATGATATTCTGGTTTATTCTAAGGATGAATTTGATCATGATCAACACCTTCGGGAGGTTTTAGAAGTTCTAAGAAAAGAGAAATTATATGCAAAATTTTCAAAGTGTGATTTTTGGTTGGAAGAGGTGAAATTCTTGGGGCACGTAGTCACTAGAGATGGTATGAAAGTGGATCCCGCTAAGATTGAAGCCATGATGAATTGGGAACCTTCTAAGGGTCCATCCGAGATTCTAAGCTTTTTGGGTTTAGCGGGCTATTACCAAAGATTTATCCAAGATTTCTCTAAGATCGCTTCTTCGTTGACGACTTTGACTAGAAAGAACGCGAAGTTTATGTGGACCGAGACTTAAGAGAAGGAATTCCGGATGCTACGAAAGAAGCTGTGCGAAGCTCCGATCTTATACTTGCCTGAAGGATCGGAGGATTTTGTGGTTTATAGCGATGCGTCCAAGATGGGATTAGGTTGTAGCCTAATGCAAAGGTGAAAAGTGATCGCCTACGTGTCAATACAATTGAAGGTGCACAAAAAGAATTATCCCACTCATGACTTGGAGCTAGCGGCTATAGTGTTTGCATTGAAATTGTGGCGACATTACCTTTACGACACGAAATGCACACTATATATGGACCATGTTAGTTCCAATAGTTCATTCATAGAAGTATTGAAAAATAGGCTAAGTAAAAGAACCATAGAAGATTTCTGTCGCATACACCAAGACTCTCCAGAAGCATGGATCAGAGCCACTATCGACTACTGTCCGAGAAGAACTTAACCTGAAGATCATCATCAGACCACAGAGCCTCTGTGATCCTTCACAGAGCCTCTGTGCTGGCAACTTCTGGAAGTTGAAGACTTATGCAATTCCACGAAGACAACAGATCATGTGCCTCTCACGTTCCCCTGTCGTACGAAGATTCTCAAGATCAATTCATACACACATGATGGATTACTTTCCAGGTGTCATTCCTTTTATAGAATGACAACCTTTATTTTGTACTATTGTGTGCTCCATGTTTTGTATATGTAGGGAGCATATCCTGCCATTGTTGGCACCGTCCCATACAACACCACCACTAACGTAGCACACAATTTGTTACATGTCTGATCTTAGAGAGAGAAATGTGTTGAGAGCTTTTACACACACTAGTGTGTGTTCTTGGTGTTTTCACAAGCTTATGAAGATAATCTGTTGAGAAAATCATATTATTGTTTTTGTTATCTTCGTTTACTTGTGTGTGTGTGTGTTTCTACCAAATATCTCAAGCCTTTGTAAGCATTAAAACGCTTCTGCACCTATTAATTTGTTTTTGCATATTTTGGCTTCATTATTGTTGAGCAAACTGGGTTCCAACAATTGGTATCAGAGCAAACTTTGATGTTCAATATCAAAGGATCATCTCTACAATGATTCCTATGTATTTGGTAGAATATTTGAACTGATTTCAGTCTTGTTCTTCATTCCTAAAGAACAGTTTCTGGTTTTGTGTTATCTTCAACTAGTTTGGATTTGACACATCTATAGGAGTTGTCTCTTATCAGAAAACATTCAAGTGTGTGTTGTTGATCGAATAGAACTCTTTTCTTTCTAGTTTAAGCCTAATCTCTTTTTCCATCCTGTTCTCAAACCTCTTATTTTCTTCTTCACTGTTCGTACTCTATTTTTCTTCAAAAACTCTTCATCTATCAAAAATGGCTAATGCAAACTTCTTCACTGCTGGATCCCAAACCAAAACTTCCACTCTATTGAGGGATGAATATCCTCAATGGAAGATCCGTATGATCAACTTCTTGGAGGGAGTTGAAAAATAAGTTGTGTCTCATGTTCAAAATCCACCATATGTTCCCATGATGACTGTTCCCAGGGTACCTGAAACTGTAACCACCCCTGAGGTTCCCGAATACTAAAAACCAAAGCCTATTATTGAATGGAACCCTCAAGACTGGAAAAATACGAGATGGGAAAGAAAATCAAACGTCTACTCATCATGGATATCCCAAATGATCTATTTCAGTCTCTGGATGCCTGTGAATCTGCTCATGATCTGTGGGTGGAGTTAGAAAAACAACTGGAAGGTGGAGCTAAGACCCAAAAGAACATAAGAGCTCAGTGCATAAACAAATATTATGCATTTAAAGTTCTACCTTCTGATTCTCTACAGAGCACATATGACATATTCAACTCCCTGATCAACAAATGCAAGATGTTTGGTATCCACAGAACCTCTGAAAAGAATAATGTTGTTTTTCTCAAAAGTCTGAATGATGAGTGGCTCCAGTTATCCATGTCTTTGCAAACAACTCAAGATCTAGACACATAGACTTTAACTGATCTCTTTGGCACTCTGGTTATCCAAGAAAGCTACGTAGTCCAGACGAAACCCTAAATGGGTGAACCTCTAGCACTTATAGGAAAGGCCGCAGAGGTTCAAGAGAAGCCACAGAAGGAGAAAGCTCTGGATGAAAGTATGAAGACAAAGAAGAAAATGAAGAAAGTGTTGATAGCTGACAGTGAGGAAGAGAATGGATCTGATGAAGATGAGGTGAGTATGGCTTCAATAGCTAAGTCCCTGGCGTTAATCACTAAGGAGTTCAATCGTGGACTCAAGAAGAAGCCTGCATTCCACAAAGGGATGGAAGAAATAGAAGGAATAAGTGGTCGATTCCTAGGTCACGGGCCATAGATGGACAGAGCCTACCATGACCCAAGACCTTTCGGACCACCACAAGGATATGAATCAAGAGGACATGGAAAAGAGGAGTACTATGATTAATAGAGAGTGTTTGACTAGAGAAGCAATGAGAAGAGGATGGGTGAATACTAGCAGAGACCAGTCGAGTACCCATAGAGGGGTGCACAAAGGGACGACCAAAGAGGAGCTGAGAAATCCATAGCCATAGCTCCACAGAACAATGGGTGCTTCAAATGCGGCAAACCTGGACATTTTGCCGCAGAATGCCGAAGCCAGCCCCATAAAGGCCAACTCGTTCGAGAGACTCTACTTTCTACAAAAAAAAGCTGAGTATTATGCTCAAAAATCTTTAATGGCAGAACAAGACAACTGGATCTCTGACGAATCATCAGACGAAGAGGACAGAAACGCTCTGTTCTGTGGCATGGCAAAACTTAACAACTCAGAAGCTGATAGTGAGGTATCCACTTCTGACTCTTGATCAAATGGTAATGTTAATGTAAAAAATCGTCCCAAGGAAGATCTAAGGTCGGTGTGGAGCTTTAACAACTAAAGTAAACAATCGATCGACAAATCGTACGACAAAGGTAAAAGATAAATAAGACACAAGGAATTTGGTGACGCGGAAAACCCCATCGAGGGAAAAAAACCGCGGACGATAGCAGAGATCGTCAAGTGCACTATGAACGTCAAACATGAACATCATCCTTTAGAAGGAGTGGTTACAAGTACAATTGACAATATTATAGTAGAGAAATAATGTAATCGTGCGATCGAGCTAGATGTAGGCCAGAATATTATGTCGAGAGATTCTGCTTGAGAGAATTTGTTAAAGGTTGAATATTGAACTTGCTCTATAACCATACGATCCTCCCTTGCGTTGCTTTTCAGGGTTGTATATATTGCTTTGGTCGCCATAAATGAGCATTGATTGTCCAACGGTCTTGATATTGATTGATCTTGATGGTGCTTGTCTGTTATATCCGTTGGTCTTTATGTGCATTAAACTTGTAATGAAAGATTCACAGAGGAAAAACATTTGTATGCAATAGATGATCAATGATCATTAGTAACGTTACATAAATCGTGAAATATAAGTCTTGTCGAGAGATTCCTGTTAGTCGTGGACGTGAGAAACTCTCGACGATCGTCGTTGGGGACGACGATGTCTTCTGACGTGTGTGATCGTCGGGACCTTATAAATAATACAAGAATGGTCCTTAGTGTGGAGACGTTTGGTTTTCTTCCGTCGGTCGAGACTTGTAAAATTTTACCCAAACAGTTTGCCCCCAAAATTCGAAAATTAGGCGGCAAGTTGTTTTTTCGAATTTTGTAACTAGATTGGACACATGTCGACTTTTGTAACTGAATCGTTTCCTTGAAAACTGAAGCGATTATGAGGGGAAGCATGCAGCCGTTTAACTGTCGTGACATCATGGCAACGTGGGGCGCGTGGTGTCAGGCGTAGGGACAGGTGTCGACCATCCGTAGAGGAGGGCGAAGAGTCTATTACAGGTGTCAGCCGGTTGTCGGTTCGACCTGAACTTGAATCATGTATAAATATTGACCTTAGACGAATCCTTTCCTTTTACGAGATCATAAGTTCTTAGAGAGAGTATTTTTCTGAATCTTTGCCAAAAGCATACTGTAGCAGATCGTTGCCCAAATTTGATCGAGGTTTTAGAGCCTTATTTAAGAGTGTCCGGTAGTTTTGTACTCATGACACATTACTTTTAACCTTTCGATGGAGGTCAACCCTTCTAGCACTTTAAAGGAGAGGTCGGGGATTTTAGGCGTCTATCCAGGATCCTAGTCGATGTTTGATTGAGTTCTCCGGATCAGTTGAGGTCAGAGTAATTTCCGAAGGGGTACTTTGTCCTATACGAGTATCCCTTCAAGATAGGCTTCACATGGCCTTTTTCCACTTTGTCGAGGGATTTCTTGACAACCTTTGGGTTGTCGTTGGGGCAGATGATGCCCCGATTCTGGTGCATCATTAAAGTCATTGAACGTTTGACAGACAAGTGGTCGTCGCCTTTTACTGTGAACGACCTGCTATTAGCGTATTCGGTCAAGGCAGAGACAAACCACAGGTACAACCTCTTTTTGAGATATAGAGGGGATCGTGTCTTGGTCCAGGCAACGACAGTAAACGATCGGAAGTGGAAGATGCGATATGTTTTTGGTCACGTGTCATTGAGTGACGAGAACACTCGATGGCTCACCACTGGGTGGAATATTGCGAGTAAGTTTTTAGTTTTTCTTCCCTCCGTTGTTATTTCCTCGTCTTGTGTCTAATGATGTGTTTTTTTTCTTCAACAATCGACTTCTCAGGATTCATACCTTACTCTGACTCGGCTAAGAAGGTCGAGAGTTTTCTCGAGTACAGCGTCGAGGAGCGATTGTTTTTCCCTTTTTTGTCCTGAGAGAAGGACGAAGATGATGAAGATGACGAGGATGACGAGGGAGAGGAGGAGGACGACAACACTAGTGAAGAAGAAGCCAGTCCGGGTAAGTCCTTTCTTTTAACCGTAGGACGTTATTTACATATCAGAAGATCTTTTTGGGGTCTAGTCCTGCGGACGTCACCCAATCGGGTTTTGATAGATCTAGTCGTTTGACGTCACCATTTGATGTATTTATAGGATCTAGTCGGTAGACGTCACCCACTGGTGGTGAGATCGTTTAGGATTCTTAGTCGTAAGACGTTACCTTTAGGTCGTGAGTTTTACTGATGCATTTTTGTTTGTTTTTCAGGAAACTTAATTCCATCAATACAAACGACGAGTCCCTCGAAGAGGGAGTCGATGGCTCAGCTGGCTCGACATGGTCGAGCGTTGAAAAGAAGGCCCCTCTCGACTGTTGGGTCTAAGGGGTAAAAAAGTTAAGACATTCGCGAAGGAACCGTCTCCAACGAATGACGACCCTGAGGTCGTTATTTCCAAGGAGGTGATGCCGCCACCGGTCGTGGGAGCGACACCGGTTTCCTTGGTTCCACCACTGGTGGTGGAAGCCTCTTCATCGAAAGACAAGGGGAAGGGTCCTTAGGCGAGCGAGGATCCAAAAACGATGTCGGTGAACATCAAGTTAGCGGTTGTCTTTGTGTCGACCGGTTGCTTGGATGGGAAGGAGGAGTTCCCTCACACGAACAGTTTTTTCTTGCCGACTATCCGCGAGCGCTATAAGGATCTCGCGATCGAAGACGTGGAAGCCAATGTCACGGGATTTTCCTTTATGGTAAGAAACTTTCGAGCTTCTTCTAGTCTTTTGTCATTCGTTTTACTCATTTATCGTGCGATTTTACAAGCGTTCCAGGCGTCGCTGGCACTTCACTCACATTTTAATGATGTGAAGTCATTAGTCTCCACGTCTCTCGAACAGGAGACGAAGGCTATTGCAGGGCTAAGGCATCGGAGGAGGAGAGAGAGCGGATCTCCCATTCGTCTTCATGAAGCCCTTGGAAGGTTGGAAGCTGCCAAACGTGAGAATGCGGCTCTGCAAGGTCACATGAAGGAGGCTCTTGATGAGGCCTCCATCGATTTATCAGAGCTGGACGCGACCAAGATGATCTCGGTTGCGAATGCAAAAGAAGCCGAGATCTTGAGGTTAGAGCGGGACATGGCCCGACAGCAAGTCGTGGATCTTGAGAAGAAAGTAACGTCTGTTGAGGAGTTCACTCATCTTAAGACTCGTGCAACTCTGATTAGGAACCGTCGAAGAGGAAAGCATCCTCTGGCATCGAGAGAAGGATATCTAACCTTCTTCCTGAAGTCCATTGGAAATGAGGAAGACCTAGATTCGGAGGACGAGCATGATCGTGAGTTGTTGTACGAAACTCCGCAAGACAACGTCGCTAAGGTCGTGGCTCAAGAAGGTGAAGAGCAATCGGCTCCTTTGTCAGCTTTTATAATTTTTTTGTATTTTTTTTAAAAGGGCGACCGTTGGTGGTCGTACGGCGTATTGTAATATTGTTTCAGAATTTAATGAAAAACTTTTGAGCATAATGAACTATCGCAACTTCTGCATTGTCGAAACAAATACTTAAATAATCGTATAAGTAATCCACGACAGATATGAAAAAGTATCGAAAGATGACAAAGATTAATGAAAATCTAAGTACCTCAAGACAAATATGGAAGAGTAATCGCAAGGTAATGAAGATTAATGAAAATCTAAGTAACTTACGACAAGCACAGATGATGAGAAGTATAGGTATAACTTAGATACTTCAAACAATTCACGTCGTAAACATGATCAAACGTTAGTTTAGACTTACGGTTGGGCAAGCAAACAATTTTTATCAAGGAATTTGAGTTTTGACGTAAATTGCAATCCTGTCGATTGATAACCTGTTTTTAGAGATAATTCACAAGGAACTTGCGATTGTCGCAAAGTAAGGTTTTGACCTCAGATCCTTTGACATGGTATAAATATAGTCAAATGATCGACCGATCCTGCAATGAAATAACCTTAGAGAGGGTCGTTAGCTAGACCAACGACTCTCTGATGCTTAAGTCAATAAGGTTTGTTGTAAGATAATCGTAAGGAAAGAGAAAATGGGTTTTAAAAGAAATACCTCTATAGATGTACCGCATTCCTACTTTAGGGAATGTCACGACTATCGAGGGTTTGTAGTCGATAGGCTCCCTTTCCGACAATCTCGGTTATTTGATCTGGTCCTTCCCACTTGGTGGAAAATTTACCTCAACCAGGTTCTTGTGTGTTTTGAAACACTCGTCGTAAGACATAATCACTTGTTTGAAAGATCTTGGCCTTGATATTCTTATTGAAATATCGTTCGACCAATTATTTCTACGAAGCCATTCTGATCAATGCTGACTCTCGCAATTCTTCTAGTGCATCGAGGTCATAACTTAGGTCGACTAAATTGTGATTGACTATCGAGTGTCGTGAGGATGGAATTTGAGTCTCAACAAGCAAGACTTCTTCGCAACCATAGACAAGAGAGAAAGGAGTTTGCCCTATAGATATACAAGGTGTCATACGATTAGCCCAAAGAACTGTCGGAAGTTCTTCGACCCATTTGCCTTTTGCCGCCTTGAGTCTTTTCTTAATCAAATTGATGATCGTTTTGTTACGCGACTCGGCAAGTTCATTGGACTGAGGATACCGGGGCGTTGAAGTTGTAAGTTTGATGTAACGATCTTCACAAAATTGTTGGGTTCTGTCACTTATGAACTGCGACCCATTATCACATACGATCTCGGATGGGATTCTGAATCTGCAAATGATGTTAGTCTGGATAAAGGAGATGACTTCTTTGTCCTGAACTTGGGAGAAATCAGCTGCTTCTATCCATCTTGAGAAATAATCTGTAAAGATTAGAAGATATATCTTTTGCCCGGGGGCTGGAGGTAGTTTGCCGACAATATCCATTCCCCATCGCATGAAGGGCCATGGAGTTAAAGTCGAGTGCAAGGGTTCGGAGTGTTTATGAGACATACTTGAATGTCGCTGACATGCGTCGCAACTTTGGATGTACCTTGTTGCGTCTTGTCATAAAGTTGGCCAATAGAACCCTTATCGGGAGCTACGATTTACCAGGCTACGACCTCCTGAGTGATTGCCACACTCACCGTCGTGCATCTCTCGCAAAATGATTTGGACTTGATTCTTATTGGTAACACATCGTAAGTTTAGTCATGTCGATGATCGTCTGTAAAGTTGTCCTCTGATCATAATATATCTGGATGCCTTGAATCGAATTTTTCGGGCTTCCATTTTGTCTTCGGGAAATTGATCGTTTACTATAAATTTTCTGATATCGCTCGACCAGTTTTCTTCCTCTTCAATCATCTGTACATCATTTTCATTGTCGATAGATGATGTTGTCAGATGAATTATGTGAATAGCGTCGAATGGATGATGTCCAAGTGCTGAACCAAGGTTAGCTAGTGCGTCAGCCTGGATATTTTGATCTCTCGGGATCTGTAAAATAGAAAATTCTTCGAATTCTTCGGATTTGACTTTGGCTATTTTGAGATAGGCTGTCATTCTGGAATCTTTAGCGGCAAAGTCTCCATTCATTTGATTCACGACTAAAAGCGAGTTGCTTTTGACATGAAGTTTTGTTGCCCCCAGGTCGTAGGCCATATTCATTCCTGCGATCAAGGCTTCATATTCAGCCTCATTGTTTGTGGCTTTGAAGTCGCATCGTAGGAGTACACCATCTTGCCCCCCTGTGGCGACTTGAGAACGTTGCCAAGTCCTGCCCCTTGGGCGTTGGATGATCCGTCAACATGTAATGTACATATTGGGTCGTCGACAGTTGCCACAAGTTTTGTCGGTACTTCTAACTCTGGGCTGAAATCTGCGATGAAGTTGGCCAATGCTTGCGTTTTGATCGCGACCCTTGGTTTGTATTCTATGTCGTAACTACTAAGGTAGATACTCCATTTTGCCAGCTGACCTGCCAACTCTTGTTTTCTTAAGATAGGCTTAAGAGGGAAGTTAGTCACGACAGTAATAGGATGCGAGTCAAAATAGTGACGTAACTTTTTTGCCGCAGTAATCAAGGCTAACAAAAGTTTTTCCATGGAGGAATACCTGGTTTCTGTGTCGAGAAGTGATTTACTTACATAATACATGGGTCGTTGTTGTGTATCATCTTCTCAGACCAAGACGACACTTACAGCGTTTAAGCTGACCGCCAAATAGAGTTGGAGGACCTCATAGACCTCGGGTTTCGACAGCAAAGGTGGGGACGCCATATATCTTTTAAGCTCCTGGAGCGCGTTTTCGTGGTCGCCCGTCCATTTGAAACCCCTGCGTTTTCTCAAGATATTATAGAATAAGTAACATTTATCCGAGGATCGAGAGATAAACTTGTTTATTACCGTAATTTGTCCAGTAAGCTGTTGGACTTCTTTGATATTGTGAGGGGATCTGATATCCAAGATTGCTTTTATTTGGTCATGATTGGCCTCGATCCCTCGACGGGTGACCATATACCCCAAGAATTTTCCTGCACTTACTCCAAAGGAGCACTTTGTCGGATTAAGTTTCATATGATATTTCCTGAGGATATCGAATGATTGTCTCAAGTGATCGATATTATCGATCGCCTGTTTCAATTTGACCAACATGTCGTCGATATACACTTCCATTGTGTCTCCGAGATGTTCTTTAAACATCTTATTGACTAACCGTTGGTATGTTGATTCTGCGTTCTTAAAACCAAAAGGCATGACCTTGTAATAGTAGATCCCTTTGTCTGTCATGAATGATGTCTTCTCTTGGTCGTCTGGGTGCATCAGGATTTGATTATATCCTGAGTACGCGTAGACCATGGCGTCGATGTGGCAATGGGAATGGGTCTTTTGGACAAGCCTTATTGAGATCTGTAAAGTCGATGCATACTTTCCACTTCCCATTTTTCTTTTGTACGACCACGATGTTGGCGAGCCAATCGGGATATTTGACTTCCCTAATTTTTTCTGTCTTGAGAAAATTATCAACTTCAACGTTGATTACTTTGTTGTGTTCTGGAGCGAACTTTCGACGCTTCTGTTTAATAGGTTTAAACGAAGGATCAACATTTAGTTGGTGAGTGATGACCTCTAGGTCGATGTTGACCATGTCTTCATGCGTCCAGGCAAAACAATCGGCATATTCCTGCAAAAAAGAAATTAGCGATCCTTTTAAAGTAGAGTCAAGGGATGTATCGATGTAGACTACTCTGTCAGGTTTCTCCTGATCCAGGACGACTTTTTCTAGTTGATAGTCGTCGACAGTTTCAGGATCAGCCTGGTTCTGTAATTGCTAGATGCTCTGTTTCTAGGCTTCGTGGAGATTTTGTAACTCACTCTTGACCTCTTGGACGCCCTAAGTTGTTGGAAAATTAATCGTCTGATGGTACGTCGAGGGTACAACTTTCATGTCGTGTATCCAAGGTCGTCCTAGGATAACATTGTATGTTGATGAACAATCGATGACGTTGAATTTGGTCTACATATTGAACCCTTTGGCGAATACTGGGATAATAATTTCCCCGATGGTGTTAGCCATGTCGCCATTGAAGCCTACAAGGATCGTCTAACGTCGTACGATCTTAGACTTTTCAATTCCTATAGCTTTGATTGTGTCGAGAAAGATGATATTAGCAGAACTTCCTCCGTCGACCAGGATTCTCTTCGTCGAGCAATTACCGGTCATGAGTTGTATGATCAAACGATCATGATGTTTCTGCCATTGATCACCGAGATCCTCCTGATCGAAAGTAATGGGCATGGCTTCTAATTCCAGCTCATGTTTAGGTCGCGACATCCATGGAACAGGGAGTTCTTCGGGTCCTCGATTAGCATGTCGTTAGGCTGTCAAGTAAGTTAATCCGCAGATGTCAGAACCTCCGGTCACACAATTAACGACCTTTGCATGTTCAGGCGAAGTTAGTCGTGTGTTTGTGCCCAACAAACCTTGCAAATGACCTTTTGTCATGAGCCAAGCCAATTCTCGTCTGAAAGCGATACAATCGTCTGTCAAGTGGCCATGAGCGTTATGAAAGTCACACCATTTGGATTTGTCTTTCTTAGTGTCGTCTTTCTCACTTTTTGGAGGCCATTTGACGTTGATCTGAACGTTTTTGAGAGCTTTGACCACATCCTTAGATGTTCCATTAAACCCGTAAGACGAAATCTTAGGATGTTGGGGGAATTTGTTTGTCGGAGCATTTTTCTTCTTATCAAATCTCACGTTCGAGACTTGTTTAGATGTGTCGACACGAGCAGTCGAACTCATTTTGATGTCCAGCTTCTTGATGCTTAGTGCTCTTTTGTCACTAGAGTGCTTGCGACGGAAAGCCGCGTCATCCTTGACCCGCATATAGGCTAGTGTTCAAGCTCGTAAGTCTTCAATGTTTTCCGGTGGATACTTTGTCAAGTCCATGTAGAGATCAGAATTATTGTCGAGACCTCGCTTGTATGCCTCGATTGCGGTTTGAACATCGAAATTTCGTACACTGATCATTTCAGAATTAAAGCGATTGAAATAGTTTCGAACTTGTTCTCCTGTCTTCTGAGTGATATAATAGAGATCACTGGTTTGCTTTTCCATCTTGCGACTGCTAGCGAACTGATGAAAGAATTGGTTGACTAACTCCGCAAAACTGCTGATGGATTTGGGTCGCAAGTTGATCAACCATTGCAGTGCGATACCTGTGAGGGTCCTACCAAAACTCTTAGACATGCAGACTTCTTGATACTGATGAGGTATCGACACAATCCACATCAGTTGTTTGTATTGTGCAATATGCTCCGTTAGATCGTTGATTCCAGAGTACTTCGGCGTGAATGTCGGGATGTTGTATTTCTTTGGGATGTCGACCATGGAGATTTCGTCAACAAAAGGTGAAGCTTGGAACCCGGTCCTTGTTCAACGTCCACTGGTACATGTTGGATCAGTAATTGTATTCAAGATTAAATTGAATAAGGGGTCTAGTTTGTAATAATGTTTAATACCTTAGGGGGTATTTTAGCAAATAGTTAATATTAATTAGGTCATGTTGACCTAAGTATAAATAGTTTTATTTTCTAGTTTTAGGTTAACAATAAGAAAAACAACAATAAGGTGTAGAATAGAGGAGGCCGTATATTCTCTGTATTGTACGCATCACACGAGGTATCTGTTGACAGGATCGAATTCTCAAAAAGAATTAATTCTCAGAAACAATATCAAAGAAGTTTGCGGAATAACACTTTGATATTCAATGAAACAGTAAATCAACACAGTAGATATGAAGAACAAACTGTAAACTTGTATTGAATTCTTTGAAGTTACAAGATTACACACTCAACCTCAATATTGATGAACAGGCTCACCAATACGAATTCTACTTCTCTAGAATTAGGATCTATGCCTTGAGGTTGTTTTTCTCTCTAGATCTTAGAATTTATCACTTCATATTTTTTATTCTAAACAATACAATATATATATACTAAAGATAAAATCTAATTCCAATTAATAAAATATCTTCAGAATATCTTCCATCATTATCTCTAAGCTTTCCATAATCTTCAGTTTATCCAGCTGTCATCCTTTCCATACAGATCTCCATCTTATAAGCAGTATTAATCATAAGCAACATTAATACTCTGAGCAGTATTAACTCTAGCAGTACTAACCATGCTCAGCAGCATTAATCTCTTCAAGCAGTACTAACTTTGAACTAGCAGTACTAATCTTGTTGAGCAACATTAACCATCAACTAGCAGCATTAATAACAGAAGTACTAACTAGAAGTATTAACTGTTTTCTTCTAGCAGCATTAACTAGAAGTATTAACTAGAAGTATTAACTGTTTTCTTCTAGCAGCATTAACTTCAGAAGTAGTAACCATGTTGAACTAGAAGTAGTAACCATGTTGAACTAGAAGTAGTAACCATGTTGAACTAGAAGTAGTAACCATCCTTGGCATATTTCAGACCCAACAATCTCCCCCTAACTTAACTTTTCAAAACTGAGAAGTTAAGTTCTTCAACATAGGGTCTTTATGATAATTTCAAAACTTTCTGCAACTTCTAGTTCTTCTTGATTCAGTTTCTGCTGTTATCTTCTTTTCTGTTTCTGCTGTAGTTAATGCTTTATTTCAGCTTCTTCACTTATCTCCCCCTCAAAATAAGATTTCATATCAACTTGATTCTCCTTCTCATGTCTTCTCAAGTTCAGTTGTTTAAGTCTCCCCCTTTTTGAAATAATCATGATCTGTGCTCCTTTTCATCTCTTTTATCTCCATAATTTGATTGTGAACTTTCAGACTAATTGTACCAAGTGTATCCATCAATTCTTTGTTAGTTAAACTCTCCTCACCTCCTTTAGGTGTGTTTACCACCTTTGAAGGATCCTTGGATCTTTTAGTAGAGATCTTCTGCCTAGCAGAAGCACCTTCTACTCCCTTGGTTTCTTGGCACCTGGGACCTTTAGATAATTACTAATCTAAAGTTGCCATGGGGAAGGTCTTAGTAATGTTCACACTGTCCTGTCCTGCACTTTGTGCAAAGTCAGTAGTGTGAGCCTTACAACCCATATGCTCTTGCATCTCCTTATTGAGCACCTTCTTGAGGTTGGGAGACACCTCTATGGTTTCCCTTTGGATATTCTCTGATGAAAAATGCTCCATCAGAGGGCTTGTAGGTTTTGAGGTTGAGGATACAAGAAGGGAAGGAACCTTCTGTATCTTTTCCTTATATAGTATGGTAATTGGGAATGTTGGTTTGACAAAAGAAATCTGAAGATTTATGCTTTGTAGTGGAAGGTATGGATAGGTCATCAGTGGGTTGGTCTAATGAGGGCTTTGACCCTGATGCCTTACCTTCTTGATTGTGGGACACCACCATCATTGTTGAGAACAATGGGGTGTCAACTCCTTCAGAGTCCCTAGCAGATCTTCTCATGTTTGA
Organism: Arctium minus; assembly: GCA_954870635.1. NCBI lineage: Eukaryota > Viridiplantae > Streptophyta > Magnoliopsida > Asterales > Asteraceae > Arctium > Arctium minus. The sequence goes on along the minus strand of OX941093.1, from coordinate 8,411,170 downwards.
GAAAACCTTGCCTTTAGGGGGTTTAGGTACATATACCTCATCAAAGTGAGGTATGTCCGTCAATTCATTATTAAGTACTTCTTGTACAAACCTTGGATACAGATAAAAACTTTTTGATTGATATCCAGGTTTGACATTAAATCATTGAAGATCATTTTTAGGTATAGAAAACTTACATTAGCAGTAGTAACACTTATCAGCAGCATTAACACAGACTGGCAGTAGTAACACATACCAGCAGCATTAACACAGACTGACAGTATTCACTGAACTAGAAGTACTAACTACCTTTCAGTATTAGCAACCTTTTTCACTTTTCTTACCTTCTGCTGGATCAAAAGTAACATGTCCTCCATCAAATCTTTTAAAGAATTTGAAGGCAGTCCATGTTCCTTGTTATGTGCCAAGAGCAACCATTATCTTCATTCCAAATGCTCTTCCTGTTGAGCTTTTGGTTGCCCTGCACACTTGATAAATCAGTTAGTCTTTGATGGAACCCAAGCCAAAGTGGTCTTGGGTTGACCTTTCTCATTAATATAATCTGTCAGTTTGGTCTGAATAAGTTGTTTAGGAATCTCATGACTGGAGTACTTTGTCAAGATTATAGGCTTGGCTGCATTACTACTAGAAGTAGCACTAACCTTGTTAGCAGTACTAACTTGGTTAGCAGTACTAATCAAGTTAGCAGCACTATTCTTGTAAGCAATACTATCTGGGATAGCAGTACTAACAGGTTTCTTTGCAATTGGAACCCAAACTTGAGCAAAGTTGTTTGCTTTCTTTGTCTTTAAGTTACTCCTTTGTTTATTTGAAATATTTTTCTTAGTTTTAGCAAACTTGTTTTGAACATGAGACTTTTTAGGTGCTCTGTTCCCAGCCATTTGATTCCTTCCTTGCTTCCTATAACCAAAGGAGTTTTGAGTTTGTCTTTGAAAATTAACTCTTTGGTTGATAGGATTGAAATAACAGTATTTGGCAACATGATTAAGCTTTCCACAGATAAAACAAGGTTTTGGTCTATTGATTTTACTCAGATCAACCCCTTGTTTTTGTGCCTACTGATTATTCCAGTTTCTTTGATTTCCCCTCCTTTTATCATGTTTTTGGGGCTCAGATTTATTGCAAGTACACTGTTTGCAAGGGACAAGATTCACAACTGTTGTCTGTTTGTAGTGGACCTTACCAGACTTTCCCTCTGTCTTTTCTATGTCCTTAGATTTGACCCAAGTCTTTCCACATCCCTCATTGGTGATAATGTGATTTTCTAGGGGAATCTCACTACTCACAGTGTTCTCCTTACTCTTATTATTAGAGTACTCTTCTTTAGAGTCTGTTTCAACTACCACTTTTTCTAATGGATCTACCTTAGTGGCTCCATTAGATAATTCCTTCCTATCCTTGGTCTCTAGCAAGTCTGATATAGGAGGGATGTAATTGTTGTTGTATGGTGGTGGTGTGGTGTTATAACCTATTCCTCTTCTAAGTTTGTCATGGATTTGAGTTTGGAGCAAAGAGTCCATTGCTTTAGAAGCATTGGAAAATTTCTCAATATCCAGCTTTGCTTTCTCAAACTCACTCTTTATCTTCTCATTCTCCTCTTCTTTCTGTTTAAGCTTAGACTCATACTGATCTTTCTCCCACTTCCAGTAGTTTGAGTCATAAGAGTGTTGAAGCTCATTGGCTTGGAAACTCTTGATCTGTTCCTCAAAACTCTCAACAATTCTTACATAGTCTTTTATATATCTCTCTAATCTTTTAAGGTCATCACTCATTGTCTGGTTGTGATCCCTGTACCTTTTAACAGTTTCCATACAAGTTTTAGAGCAAAGATTAGACATTACCTCTGTGGGGATTTCTGTGCTTGAAGAATCTGAAACTTTAGCCATTGATGATTTCTGATTTCAAGGAAGAATGATGATTGCAGGTTTCTGAGAATACTTGCTCTGATACCACTTGACAGGATCGAATTCTCAAAAAGAATTAATTCTCAGAAACAATATCAAAGAAGTTTGCGGAATAACACTTTGATATTCAATGAAACAGTAAATCAACACAGTAGATATGAAGAACAAACTGTAAACTTGTATTGAATTCTTTGAAGTTACAAGATTACACACTCAACCTCAATATTGATGAACAGGCTCACCAATACGAATTCTACTTCTCTAGAATTAGGATCTATGCCTTGAGGTTGTTTTTCTCTCTAGATCTTAGAATTTATCACTTCATATTTTTTATTCTAAACAATACAATATATATATACTAAAGATAAAATCTAATTCCAATTAATAAAATATCTTCAGAATATCTTCCATCATTATCTCTAAGCTTTCCATAATCTTCAGTTTATCCAGCTGTCATCCTTTCCATACAGATCTCCATCTTATAAGCAGTATTAATCATAAGCAGCATTAATACTCTGAGCAGTATTAACTCTAGCAGTACTAACCATGCTCAGCAGCATTAATCTCTTCAAGCAGTACTAACTTTGAACTAGCAGTACTAATCTTGTTGAGCAACATTAACCATCAACTAGCAGCATTAATAACCGAAGTACTAACTAGAAGTATTAACTGTTTTCTTCTAGCAGCATTAACTAGAAGTATTAACTGTTTTCTTCTAGCAACATTAACTTCAAAAAGTAGTAACCATGTTGAACTAGAAGTAGTAACCATGTTGAACTAGAAGTAGTAACCATCCTTGGCATATTTCAGACCCAACATCTGTATACACCAAGAACACACACACGTTTTATCTGATTAATCAAGAGATATGTGGTATGTTAATTTGATCTATTCATCTCTTGTTCTTTATTGTGTTGTGTAATTGTTTATCAACTATTAATCTGGGTTTAACAAGTGGTTTCAGAGCCAAAGAATCAAGCTTTTTGTAATAAACAGTGTTTTCGAAAATTCTACTGTGTGAAAATCGATTTCATGATTTACTGTGTTTCTGTGCATAAAATCGATTTGATTATGTGTATTTTATGTTATTGAACAATATTAGATTGCATATTTACTGTTAAAAACATCAATCGATTGGCTTTTGATGATTTTTGAATACTGTGTTCATGAAACTATCGACTATTGTTCCATTCGAATTGAAGCATAAAAATTGTTTTTAATCATTTATTTCGATTGGGTTTCATTCGTAGTATGTTTGTGGATATATAGTATGATTTTTACACTGAGTTTTAATCGTTTGATGTGTTTTCTGGATTGAAAATCGAGTACTGGGTCGAACAGTGAAGAACTCGTAAGTTTGTTCAAGAATTTCATTTTTGCGCCAGTTCATAATTCCTTCTCGCCAGATTCAAGTATTTCAAAGTGCATAGCGCAAAGTTAGTTTTGCTCCATTGCCTACTAGCGTGTACCTGGATTTCTCACCTTTTTCGCCACCTTCTCTTGGCGCAAAGTTGTCTTTTGCGTCACACACGACACCGGTCAACACCGGTCCACCCCAGTCGGGGACACACCGGTCACACACACCGGTCGGCACAAGACACCGGTTGAGGACACCGGTCGCACATGACACCGGTCGAGCAATACACCGATCGAATCAAGACACCGGTTGTGACACTTGGTTTATTTGCGCCATCAGTCCTTCGCGCAAACCTCTTTTTGCACCACCTTCTTTTCGTGCAAAGTCCTACTTCGCGCGACCCACTTCTCGTGCAAAACCAGCTTGCCTCTCTGCTTCCAGTCTTAGCGAGTTTCTGATTTTTGCGCTACTATAGTTGGCTCCACTGTCCTTTAGCGCATATCTGAATTTCGCGCCAGCTTTGCTTAGCGCAAACTGTCTTTTGCGCTATTGTTCCTAGCGCAATCTGTGATCTGCGCTAGATTTTATGCTTGCTAATTTCTTTGTGTTTTATACTGTTTGCGAATTCTGCGTTTGATTATTTTTGGAAATTTATTTTTCTAAAATTTTTTAGTGTAGTTTTTATCCAATTCTTGATTCAAAAGATCTTATTAGTTGATTCTCTTGGTACAGATAAGTTTGATTTCTAATCATACAGCTAAAGATGTCGAACCAACTTCTCTCAATGGGCTCTCAGTCCAAACCTCTTGTTCTCCTGGCTAATGAGTATCAACAATGGAAGAAAAGAATGATTCAGTTCCTAAATCACAAAAGCAGAGATTACATGGAATCAATCACTTCTGGTCCATTAAATCCAATGATCAGAGTACCTGGTCAAGCTGCAACTGAAACCTCTCCAGAAATCCCTGACAGATTTGTTCCTAAACCATATGAGTACTTCACAGAAAAGGAGAAAGATCTGTACAAGATAGATGAAGAAGCACTCATTTACCTGACGATGGTCATCCCAAATGACATCTACAATCGGGTAGACAGTCGAAATTCATCTAAGGAAGTCTGGGATGAACTAGCAAGACAATTTGAGGGAAGTGAAGCTTCAATTCAGGCCAAGCAGAATCTGTGCATTAATGCCTATGAGGGATTTCATGCAAGGGAAGGAGAGACTCTGCTTGATACATACAACAGATACAACATCATTCTGAATGACCTAAGGAGGAATAATATCTCTAAATCTTCTTCCGAGATAAACTATAAGTTCATCAAGAACTTGAACCCCGAATGGAAGAACTTTGCCATCAATCTTCAGATGTCAAAGAACTTGGCTCTTGAATAACACAGTTCAAGACCCGATCTTCATTGGAAAAAATGAATGATACTATTCTTACCGGAGAATAAGTAATTATGGTTTTTGAATACTTAAGTTCAAATCTCGTACTCAAATGTTTTCTTCTGATAGGATGCTTAAATGATAAAATCTTTTATAGAAGTTTTTGATTTGAGGGGGAGCTAACTGTTATATCTTTTAGGAAGAGGAGATATATATGATTTTTATTATCATTGTCATATTCTTCTGATAAACTATTGTTTTACAGATATAAAGGGGGAGAACACTTAAATGAAAATATTCCTTCCAGGAGGAGTTAAGGATTCTGGTTTACAAGTATATCTTTCTAATCCTTGCACTCTATCACTTGTTGAAAGATGAACAACTTTCACTTGTGAAAAATGGTTTCTTAAATGTTCAAACCACTTCATATTCTTCAAAGATTTTCATGAATTGTGAAGTGTGATTTTAAATGATTTTTGGATACTTAATTGTCAAAGAGCTTAATTGCCAACCACCTTTAGTTTGAGGGGGAGAATTGTATTGTCAAACACCTTATGTTTTTGACTTCTCCAAATTTTTTTATTCTTCATGTTTATTTGTATTCCTTTGTGCTTACATGTACAAAAGGTTGTTGAACAACACGTTCTTTTAGGAAAATACATGGGATTCAGTGTGAAATCTTAACAGAACTTCCATGGATTCACGATAACCAGTGTTTCCTACCCAGGAAGTATTCCCTGAGTGATTGAGGGGAGAGGTGTCAAAAGATTGAGTGTTGGTGTGTGACGAGGTAAAATGGAAAAGAGAGATTGGTTAGATGTGAGATTTAACGTCTAAAAGAAAGAGGGTGAGAGATCAGAGTAAAGGAATATCAGACTCTGTACAAAACTTCTTTCTGAGTCGGGCAACCACATTAACTGATTGGTTCACATTCTTTGGTGACCATCATTGAAAAAGGCACCTAGCCCATGCCATCTCTTGCATACAACCTCACCAGCTACTCATTCTTTTCTCAAAAAGAGAATGTTTCACATTTTCTAGGGAAGCAGCACATACGCTATTGGTTCTTCATTTGGAAGATACTAATAGTGAAAAAGAAGGAAAGTTGCCCCACCTTCGACTATTTTTCATGCACATTGAGTTCTTATAAAATTTGTTGTTGTCTCAACAAGTTTACATACTTTGAGCCTACAATGAAAAGCAATCATCGGTGCTTAATTCTTTCATACACATGCACGAGCACACAGAAATTTGTTTTCTGTCAGAACGTTCATAGATAACCATGTCTTATTCAATGATTGAATGGAAGTCCTAGGGAGCCAACATCAAAACCAGCTCCTTATATAGTAACTTTGTGTTACTCAGTGACTGTGTGTTACTGACAGACATTCCTAACTGAGTCATTTGTTGATTCAGGGTTACCATTTTTCTTATTTGAATCTGCAAAGATTGAAATAATCACTCTCTCTATCTGGGGAGAGTGCTCTTATTTCCAAACAGGGATCTATACATGAAGACTGCGCTTAATTGATGACCTGGGGGAGAAAATTCCTACTTTATTTTGCTATGTTTTGTTGATGCTGATTCTCACCACTCATCAAAAAGGGGAAGAATACAAAGAGAAAGACTATGCAAGAATTTTAGTGAAGATGATCGTCAGAAGGACACTTTATTTAACCAAAGAGGAAGATGAAGACAGTGTAAAGCTACAAGCTTTGAAGCTGTCAACGTCATATCAAATACAATTTTCAAGAGAAGTGAAGCCCAAAAGACAATTGCAGAATTTTTTTTAATCTTGAATCCAAAGGGGAGATTGTTGGATCAATAATTGTATTCAAGATTAAATTGAATAAGGGGTCTAGTTTGTAATAATGTTTAATACCTTAGGGGGTATTTTAGCAAATAGTTAATATTAATTAGGTCATGTTGATCTAAGTATAAATATTTTTATTTTCTAGTTTTAGGTTAACAATAAGAAAAATAACAATAAGGTGTAGAATAGAGGAGGTCGTATATTCTCTGTATTGTACGCATCACACGAGGTATCTGTATACACCAAGAACACACACATATTTTATCTGATTAATCAAGAGATCTGTGGTATGTTAATTTGGTCTATTCATCTCTTGTTCTTTATTGTGTTGTGTGATTGTTTATCAACTATTAATCTGGGTTTAACAAGTGTTATCAGAGCCAAAGAATCAAGCTTTTTTGTATTAAACAGTGTTTTCGAAAATTCTACTGTGTGAAAATCGATTTCATGATTTACTGTGTTTCTGTGCATAAAATCGATTTGATTATGTGTGTTTTATGTTATTGAACAATATTAGATTGCCTATTTACTATTAAAAAGATCAATCGATTGGCTTTTGATGATTTTTGAATACTGTGTTCATGAAACTATCGACTATTGTTCCATTCGAATTGAAGCATAAAAATTGTTTTTAATCATTTATTTCGATTGGGTTTAATTCGTAGTATGTTTGTGGATATATAGCATGATTTTTACACTGAGTTTTAATCGTTTGATGTGTTTTCCGGATTGAAAATCGAGTACTGGGTCGAACAGTGAAGAACTCGTAAGTTTGTTCAAGAATTCCATTTTTGCGCCAGTTCATAATTCCTTCTCGCCAGATTCAAGTATTTCAAAGTGCATAGCGCAAAGTTAGTTTTGCGCTATTGCCTACTAGCGCGTACCTGGAGTTCTCACCTTTTTTGCCACCTTCTCTTGGCGCAAAGTTGTCTTTTGCGCCACATACGACACCGGTCAACACCGGTCCACACCAGTCGGGGACACACCGGTCACACACACCGGTCGGCACAAGACACCGGTTGAGGCCACCAGTCGCACAAGACACCGGTCAAGCAATACACCGATCGAAGCAAGACACCGGTCGTGACACTTGGTTTCTTTGCGCCATCAGTCCTTCGCGCAAACCTCTCTTTGCGCCACCTTCTTTTCGCTCAAAGTCCTACTTCGCGCGACCCACTTCTCGTGCAGAACCAGCTTGCCTCTCTGCTTCCAGTCTTAGCGAGTTTCTGATTTTTGCGCTACTATAGTTTGCTCCACTGTCCTTTAGTGCATATCTGAATTTCGCGCCAGCTTTGCTTAGCGCAAACTGTCTTTTGCGCTACTGTTCCTAGCGCAATCTGTGATTTGCGCTAGATTTTCTGCTTGCTAATTTCTTTGTGTTTTATACTGTTTGCGAATTCTGCATTTGATTATTTTTGGAAATTTATTTTTCTAAAATTTTTTTAGTGTAGTTTTTATCCAATTCTTGATTCAAAAGATCTTATTAGTTGATTCTCTTGGTACAGATAAGTTTGATTTCTAATCATACAGCTAAAGATGTCGAACCAACATCTCTCAATGGGCTCTCAGTCCAAACCTCCTGTTCTCTTGGCTAATGAGTATCATCAATGGAAGAAAAGAATGATTCAGTTCCTAAATCACAAAAGCAGAGATTACATGGACTCAATCACTTCTGGTCCAGTAAATCCAATGATCAGAGTACCTGGTCAAGCTGCAACTGAAACCTCTCTAGAAATCCCTGACAGATTTGTTCCTAAACCGTATGAGTACTTCACAGAAAAGGAGAAAGATCTGTACAAGATAGATGAAGAAGCTCTCATTTACCTGACGATGGCCATCCCAAATGACATCTACAATCGGGTAGACAGTCGAATTCATCTAAGGAAGTCTGGGATGAACTAGCAAGACCATTTGAGGGAAGTGAAGCTTCAATTCAGGCCAAGCAGAATCTGTGCATTAATGCCTATGAGGGATTTCATGCAAGGGAAGGAGAGAATCTGCTTGATACATACAACAGATACAACATCATTCTGAATGACCTAAGGAGGAATAATATCTCTAAATCTGCTTCCGAGATAAACTATAAGTTCATCAAGAACTTGAACCCTTAATGGAAGAACTTTGCCATCAATCTTCAGATGTCAAAGAACATGGCTATTGAATAACACAGTTCAAGACCCGATCTTCATTGGAAAAAATGAATGATACTATTCTCACCGGAGAATAAGTAATCATGGTTTTTGAATACTTAAGTTCAAAACCCGTACTGAAATGTTTTCTTCTGATAGGATGCTTAAATGATAAAATCTTTTATAGAAGTTTTTGATTTGAGGGGGAGCTAACTGTTATATCTTTTAGGAAGAGGAGATATATTAGATTTTTATTATCATTGTCATATTCTTCTGATAAGCTATTGTTTTACAGATATAAAGGGGGAGAACACTTAAATGAAAATATTCCTTCCAGGAGGAGTTAAGGATTCTGGTTTACAAGTATATCTTTCTAATCCTTGCACTCTATCACTTGTTGAAAGATGAACAACTTTCACTTGTGAAAAATGGTTTCTTAAACGTTCAAACCACTTCATATTCTTCAAAGATTTTCATGAATTGTGAAGTGTGATTTTAAATGATTTTTGGATACTTAATTGTCAAAGAGCTTAATTGCCAACCACCTTTAGTTTGAGGGGGAGAACTGTACTGTCAAACACCTTATGTTTTTTACTTCTTCAAATTTTTTTTATTCTTCATGTTTATTTGTATTCCTTTGTGCTTACATGTACAAAAGGCTGTTGAACAACATGTTCTTTTAGGAAAATACATGGGATTCAGTGTGAAAGCTTAACAGAACTTCCATGGATTCATGATAACCAATGTTTCCTACCTAGGAAGTATTCCCTGAGTGATTGAGGGGAGAGGTGTCAAAAGATTGAGTGTTGGTGTGTGACGAGGTAAAATGGAAAAGAGAGATTGGTTAGATGTGAGATTTAACGTCTAAAAGAAAGAGGGTGAGAGATCAGAGTAAAAGAATATCAGACTCTGCACCAAACTTCTTTCTGAGTCGGGCAACCACATTAACTGATTGGTTCACATTCTTTGGTGACCATCATTGAAAAAGGCACCTAGCCCATGTCATCTCTTGCATACAACCTCACCAGCTACTCATTCTTTTCTCAAAAAGAGAATGTTTCACATTTTCTAGGGAAGCAGCACATACGCTATTGGTTCTTCATTTGGAAGATACTAATATTGAAAAAGAAGGAAAGTTGCCCCACCTTCGACCCTTTCTCATGCACATTGAGTTCTTGTAAAATTTGTTGTTGTCTCAACAAGTTTACATACTTTGAGCCTACAATGAAAAGCAATCATCGGTGCTTAATTCTTTCATACACATGCACGAGCACACAGAAATTTGTTTTCTGTCAGAACGTTCATAGATAACCATGTATTATTCAATGATTGAATGGAAGTCCTGGGTAGCCAACATCAAAACCAACTCCTTATATAGTAACTTTGTGTTACTCAGTGACTGTGTGTTTCTGATAGGAATTCCTAACTGAGTCATTTGTTGATTCAGGGTTACCATTTTTCTTATTTGAATCTGCAAAGATTGAAATAATCACTCTCTCTATCTGGGGAGACTGCTCTTATTTCCACACAGGGATCTATACATGAAGACTACGCTTAATTGATGACTTGGGGGAGAAAATTCCTACTTTATTTTGCTATGTATTGTTGATGCTGATTCTTACCACTCATCAAAAAGGGGAAGAATACAAAGAGAAAGACTATGCAAGAATTTTAGTGAAGATGATCGTCAGAAGGACACTTTATTTAAAGAAAGAGGAAGATGAAGACAGTGTAAAGCTACAAGCTTTGAAGCTGTCAACGTCATATCAAATACAATTTTCAAGAGAAGTGAAGCCCTAAAGACAACTGCATAATTTTTTTTAATCTTGAATCCAAAGGGGGAGATTGTTGGATCAGTAATTGTATTCAAGATTAAATTGAATAAGGGGTCTAGTTTGTAATAATGTTTAATACCTTAGGGGGTATTTTAGCAAATAGTTAATATTAAGTAGTTCATGTTGACCTAAGTATAAATACTTTTATTTTCTAGTTTTAGGTTAACAATAAGAAAAATAACAATAAGGTGTAGAATAGAGGAGGCCGTATATTCTCTGTATTGTACGCATCACACGAGGTATCTGTATACACCAAGAACACACACACATTTTATCTGATTAATCAAGAGATCTGTGGTATGTTAATTTGATCTATTCATCTCTTGTTCTTTATTGTGTTGTGTGATTGTTTATCAAATATTAATCTGGGTTTAACAGTACAGCAGCTCCTGGTAGCTTTGCAAGTAACGACAACATCTTTTCATTATGTTCCTCCAATTGCTTCAGACAGCGTGCGACAGGATTGTCCAGATTGAAACCGTTGCTAGTTGGAAGCGATGCTGGCACGAGTCCAGAATCTTGAGACGTGACACCCGCGTTAGGAAAGAATCCATTGCGTTGCGATGTCTCTCCGGTATCTCCGTTTATTGGTGCGCTCATGTAAGGCATAGTCACTGATGGAAATGTTGTTGTCGGTGATGGCATCCTTGGAATCATCGGGATAGAGAAAGTAGCGACTCCAGTGGTTGCTCCAATACCTTGCGTTGGCTTGGGGTATGGAGGTGGTGGAGGCGGAACACCTGCAAAAGGCATATGAAAAAGTGATCTTGGACCATACTGAGGTCCAAATTGGTTACCTATGTTTGGGTTCCCCATTGTTGGATTTCTCATGGTTGAGAGTTCTTCATTCGCTCTGTGATTCTGCTCATCCAAAGTATGAATCCGGTTGTGAGCAGCGTCGAGCTCCATGTGTATTTGAGCAATGATGTGAGCTTGAGTTCCCAGTGCTACCATGATCTTGTTAATCAAAGAAGTTGCACTAAAACCGTAAGTAGGTCGCACTCTCTGTCGAGGATGTTACTCTAGCTGGGGCCCCATGGTGAGCGCCAAACTTTTAATCCCAAAAATCGTCCCAAGGAAGATCTAAGGTCAGTGTGAAGCTTTTACAACTAAAGTAAACAATCAATTGATAAATCGTATGACAAAGGTAAATGATAAATAAGACACAAAGAATTTGGTGGCGTGGAAAACCCCGTTGAGGGAAAAACCGCGGACGATAGCAGAGATCGTCAAGTGCACTATGGACGTCAAACAGGGACGTCATCTTAGAAGGAGTGGTTACAAGTACATTTGACAATAGTACAGTAGAGAAGTAATGTAATCGTGCGATCGAGCTAAATGTAGGCCAGAATATTATGTCCAGAGATTTTGCTTGAGAGAATTTGTTAAAGGTTTAATATTGAACTTGCTCTATAATCATATGATCCTCCCTTACGTTGCTTTTCAGGGTTGTATATATAGCTTTGGTCGCCATAAATGAGCATTGATTGTCCAACGGTCTTGATATTGATTGATCTTGATAGTGCTTGTCCGTTATATCCGTTGGTCTTTATGTGCATTAAACCTGTAATGAAAGATTCACAGAGGAAAAATGGTTGTATGCAATAAATGATCAATGATCGTTAGTAACGTTACATAAGTCGTGAAATATAAGTCTTGTTGAGAGATTCCTGTTAGTCGTAGACGTGAGAAACTCTCGACGATCGTGGTTGAGGACGAAGATGTCTTCTGACGTGTGTGATCGTCAGGATCTTATATTAATACAAGAATGGTCCTTAGTCTGGAGACGTTTGGTTTTCTTCCGTCGATCGAGACTTGTGAAATTTTACCCAAACAGATACTGAGATCAAATTGCTTAAACTTACAGAGGAATTCCATGCATTTGAAAGACATCTTCTGATTTACAAAAGATACTTGCCTTTTATGAGAGAGAGAAGCTAGACTTCTTACTCAAGAAAAGTACAAAATATTATTTGAAAAGAAAAGTCTTGAAACCCAACACTTCACAGAGTTGAATTCTTTGAAAGAAAAAGTTATTTGCCTTGATCTAGCCTTGAAAAACAAGATCAAAGAGCTTAAAGACAATGAGAGTCACAGAATGAACATTTTAGCTCTCAAAAACTTTTTTCAAAAGAAAAGAGTAGTCCTCCATCAAGACTTGCTCGATAGAGATCTTCTGATTAGGAAGTATCAGGATGCACAGAAGGTGCATGAAAAAGTAAACACCCAATTTGGCAGAAAAAGGAATTGAGTTATGTGATATAGATCCCTACACTGGAAACAAAAGAAACAAATCTTTATCTTTTATTTTTGGCCCTGGAAAAATTTATAAATCAGGTATCCCTAACATAGCTTCTGTATTCAAGAGGCGAAAAACCTCTGGAGAACTGCATGAGAGGAGTCCATTGAAGATGACAAATTATTGGTATCAAAACAGAGATTTTCCATCTTCAACCTCTGTCAAAAGAGAATCTAAACCAAAGAAATATCTGAAAACCCAAGATCAGATAGGACTCTTCAAATTTGGCTATCCAGAAGCTCAAGCTTACGTGGCCTTTGTATGCAAGATAATCCCTGAAAAGAAATTGTCCTCTGAGGCACCTGAGTTCATTCACTCTTCTGCAGAAGGAAAGTTATCTGAATCTTTTGAAAATGATTTAAAAGAAACATATGAAAACAACTTTTTCAATAATCCTGATATAACCTCTGTCATGCAAGAAATCTTTGAACAAGATTTGATAGAAGTCTTTAAAGTTCCTGATATTGTCCCATGCATTTCAAAAGATTTCCCTATTTTCATGGACAATAATGGAAAAGACTGTGCCATGTGTCCAGCAATTCATGCCTTTGTTCACAGAGACTTTCTTGATTCAGACTCAGATTCTGAGGATGATTCAACCTCTGTCATCTCAGAGACTGGTTCTGTCGAACCAGAGATAGTGCTTTGCAGACTAGAGGGATTTAAATTACCCTCTAGCATTCTTAATAGAACTATTCCTCCCAAGGAAAACTCTACAAGGATTCCTATTTGCCCTGACTTTCTAAACATGTGTTTACAAGCCAAAACGTCTCTTGAGCTTGAAAGGTTTAACAAACAAAAAGAAATGTCATCTCAGAATCCAAAATCTCTAAGACCTTCAAAGCCAAATCAAGATAAATACACTTGGGAAAAAAAAGAAGAAATGGATTAATAATGACAAATCTTTTGCTTCTGTGGCAGTGAAACCAAGAGAAGGTTACCACAGAAGGTGAGTACAACCAAAGATCCATCCAGAGAGGAGTTTTAATAAAAACAAATCTAGCCTAGATTGGTCTTTCTGTAAAAAGAAGTCTGATGCTAGGAGAGAATGTAATCAAAGATCCTCTGTACCCATATTTCATGAATTCAATGAAAAGGTTAAGCAAGTTGCTTCAAATGTTCATTATTGTGATTACTTCAAGCTTATGAATCAATTAAATCAACATTTTTTTAGTCCACACTGTTTCCTCTCTAGACCCAAAGCAAAGAATGCCAAATTCAAGGGTCAGAAGAAACAAAATGGTTCTTCTGTCAAAGAAGTTAAAGCCAAACCTAAGGATGCTAAGGCAACCTTAAAGACACCAAACAATAATGGACCCATTTGGAAATGGGTACCTAAATCTCCTTAATCTGTGCAGCAGAAGCAACATGTGCCCATATGGTACATAGACTCCGGGTGCTCTAGGCACTTGACTGGCAACATAAGGTTACTCTCTGTTAGAACATAAAATGTTCTAAGTTTAGAAGTTTTGTAAAGTAATCATTAATTGTATTTGGGCCTTGTAACAGTATTGGGTTTGGGCTTAAAATGTAAACAAGGGTGATGAGGGTATAAATAGGGAAATGCTTTGTAATTGTTTGTAAGTTTTCATTCAAAATGTAACCGTATGAGTTTTGTATGTTTCTAGAGAGAGAAACATTTCCTCTCTCTAGAGTTTGTGAATAAACAATCATTTCTCTCCTAATTCATCTTTGTTTTTCAATTTACATTGATTAGATTGTGATATACGAACCTAACACTCTCCTCATACAAAGAAAAGTATGGAGGAGGTTCTGTAACCTTTAGAGATAACAAGAAAGGACAAATCAAAGGCTATGGAGTCATTTCCAAGGAGGATGTTGATGTTTGCAGAGTTGCATATGTGGATGGCCATAAACATAACCTACCAAGTGTAACCCAACTTTGTGACAATGGATTTGATGTCATGTTCAAAAAGAAATATTGCTCTCTACTGAGTGAAGGAACAGACAAAGAGCTTCTAAGGGATGACAGAAGAGGTGATCTATACCTCATGAACTTCAAAGAAACAAACAAAGAAGAAAAACTTTGTCTTGTATCCAACAAAAATGAAGAAGTGTAGCTCTGGCATAACAGGTTTTCTCATTTAAATTTCCATACCCTTGAAAATCTTGTTAAGCTGAATTTGGTGAGTGGTCTTCCAAACTTGAAGTTCGACAGAGACCATCTATGATCTACTTGTGAAATGGGTAAACTCAAAAGAGCTTCCCACAAAACCAAGTCAGACGTATCTTATACCAAGCCTCTCTATATGCTACATATAGACCTCTACGGTCCAATATGAGTACAGAGCTTGGGTGGCAAGAAGTACATTCTTGTGCTAATAGATGAGTTCTCTAGGTTCACGTGGGTTGAGTTTGTCCGAAAGAAGTCAGATGTTCCTCAAGTACTAAATACTCTAATGAGAAAAATTCAGGTTCTTTATGACAGCAAAGTGCAGAAGCATAGGAGTAACAACGGTACTGAATTCAAGAATTCAGCCATTAATGCATACCTTGCAGAAGAAGGCGTTTCACAGAACTTCTCCGCCGCACGAACTCCACAACAGAATGGTGTTGTCGAAAGAAGAAATCAAACACTTGTGGAAGCTGCCAAAATCATGCTGACTGTATCTAGACTACCAATTTCCTTTTAGGCAGAAGCCATCTCAACTACATGCTTCACTCAAAATAGATTTTTGATTATGAAAAGGCACACAAAGAACCCATATCACCTAATCAACCAGAGGAAGCCAAAAATTAAGTTCTTTCATGTGTTTAGATGCAGATGCTTTGTCCTGAACGATAGAGAGCATATTGGAAAGTTTAACCAAAAAGCAGATGAAGCCAAATTCATTGGTAACTCTTCAACCTCCAAGGCTTACAGAGTCTACGTTTAAAGACAAAGTTGATACTGGAAAGTATTAATGTATCCTTTGATGACTCTTTCCAATTGACTTCTAAGCAAATCAGCTCAAGACTCGAACACCAAATGCAATTCTCTGGCAGAACATCTACTCGAGCAATTGAGCTAAATCATTTATTCGAGGAAATGTTCGACGATGATGATCCCTCTGCAGATGATCACATAACCTTTGGAGTCGAACTCTCTGTGGACCATGCACCACAAGGTACATCTCTTACTGGTCCTGATATTACTTCACCGCTACATGTGCAGGAACAACCTTTGAGGGCGAGCAAGCAGAGAACACAAACAATCAAGACTCCATGCCAAATCAATTAGAAGATCATATTCCAACAACGTCAGAGGGGACATCTCTAGAGCAAACGTAAGTCTCAACTCCAGGCACCACAGACGTCTCTACCTCAACTCAAGACAACACATCTACACCTGTGATGAGCACAAACGATCAACCTTCCACAACAGAAGCTGCTCAAATACACGATGATTCATCCACAGAATGCAGCTTGATGCAACTAATGACCATCTTCCAAGGATGACTAGATGGACCAAGAGTCATCCATAGAGCCAAATCATTGGTGATCCTTCTGACAAAGTAAAGACTCGATCAGTCACTGCCAATTTTTTTACACAAATTTTGTAGTATGATTGAACCATAGAAAGTTTCTGAGGCCCTGGATGATCCAAACTGGATAGAAGCTATGCAAGATGAGCTTCTGCAGTTTGAGCGCAACAAAGTATGATCCTAGTACCTTTACCAAAAGGAAAAACTGCTATTGGGACCAAATGGGTCTTTAGAAAGAAGAAGCATGAAGATGGAGTGGTCATTACGAACAAGGAAAGATTGGTGGCTAAGGGATATTGCCAAGAAGAAGGGATTGACAATGAAGAAACTTTTTCCCCTATTGCATGGCTAAAAGCAATTAGGATATTCCTAGCTTTTGCCGCCTATAGAGGATTCAAGGTATAGCAAATAGATGTAAAGTCAGCCTTTCTGAATAGTCAAATTCAAGAAGAAGTATACGTCCAATAACCACCAGGATTCAAGAGTTCAAAATATCCAGATCATGTCTACTTTCTGGACAAGGCTTTGTATGGACTCAAACAAGCCCCCAGAGCATGGTATGATTGACTCTCTAATTTCTTGCTTGCCAATAATTTCAAAAAAGGTACCACTGATACTACTTTATTTTACAAAAGGAGAAATGGTGAGATTTTGCTTGTCCAGATATACGTGGATGACATTATCTTTGGGTCTACAAATGAAAGTTATTGCAAAAAGTTTGAGACATTAATGAAGAGTGAGTTTGAAATGAGAATGATGGGAAAATTAAACTTCTTCCTCAGCCTTCAAGTCAAACAAACCATAGAGGGAATTTTTGTAAATCAATCAAAATATGTCTGACTTACTTTCAAAATATAATCTCTTTGACTCTTCTGTAATGAAAACCTCTATGGCCACTGGATCTAAGCTTCACTCGGATCCAGAGGGTAAATATGTCGAGTGTAAACTCTACAGAAGCATGATAGGGTCTCTCTTATACCTAACGACAAGTAGACCGGATTCATGTTTGCCACATGTCTCTGTGCAAGATTTCAAGCAAATCCAAAAGAATCACACCTTTATGCTGTAAAGAGGATCTTTAGATACCTTAAGGGAACCAAAAATATCGGCCTTTGGTAAAGAACTCTGCTTTGATCTAATGGCTTATACAGACTCAGACTATGGAGGATACAAGTTAGACCGAAAGAGCACCTCTAGAAGTTGTCAATTTCTAGGAGGAAAATTAGTAAGCTGACTTCTAAGAAGCAGAATTGTGTGTCCATATCTACGGCAGAAGTTGAATATGTTGTTGCCGCTAGTTATTGTTCACAAGTTCTGTGGATGATGTGATCCCAGAAATCAAGTCATAACAATCAATCATGCACAAGAATATAACAATCAAAGAATCAAAGATGAGAGGAAAATGTGTTTGTCATATATCTTACAAAGATATGCTTACAAGATTACAAAACTACACTTTAGAAACTTACTTACAAACACAAAAAAACAAAGACTTATATATGGTTCAAACAAGCCATGACCTCACTCAAAGTCAACATAAAAAAAACAATACTATCATTCTAATTGACTCAAAACTCCAGGTCTAACAATCTCCCCCTTTTTGATCAATTAGACTTTCTTAAACTAGTCCATCTCTGCATGCTTGTCTTTCTTATCCCCATGTATCCTTCAAACCTTCTTATGGCCTGCCTGAATCTTAATTTGTCCTTGATAGCATCTATCACATTCTCTGTCCAGATTCTCTCCATCCGACGCCAATGATCATTTTCTGCTAACCTCTTCTTCTCACTTTTCTCATGTAACTCTTCCAACTTTTGTAACACATCTTCAAGAGTTCCATCAGAGAACTTATGAATTTCAGCTGCTCTTATGTACCTCTTCCCCTTTTTGAAATCATTCTCATACACAACACCAAGTTCTGGCTTCCTTAGCACTGTGTAGAGTGGTGTCTCTTCAAGCAATGGATGTGTAAAGTCTAGCTTCAGAATATTGACTATGTTCTGATTAGTCTCAATGCCTAGTTGTAAGTCATGAAGATAAGTATGGTAGATATGCCTTCGAATGAATCTATTGATAGTATCAAGACCAAAAACAATCTCTGGATGTCTGATAGTTCGACTCCTGAAATCATGGTAAATGAACTCAATGTCACTGAAATGAAGATTAGCATATTCAGCTTCATTGAATGAGTAAATTCCCAGATTCTTTCTTTGCACAGTGAATTCACGATAACAAATTTTCTTGTACTTCATCAAGGTTACTTTGATGACCTCTAGAATTTCAGACTTGATCTTGACATCTTTCCTTGTTCTATTCATAACCTGTAACATCCGAATGTAATCTTTCTGATACTCAGGATTTTTATCTTGAATTCCCAAAAGTTGAGCTTCATCCAACTTTCTGATGTAGCTAACAAAAATCTTAACTCCTTCCTCCAGATGAGGAACACGTAACATACGTCTAATCCTTCTTATTTCTTGAATGGACATTCCTTCTTCATCATAACCAGTAAAAGGAATAGAACTTTCATCTTGAGAACTTGAAGTTCTTGTTTCATCTGGGAACTTTGGCACTATTGGAGGCTCTCTCACAAACTCTTTCTGTACCAATGGACTATCAGGCTTTTTCTGGTATGGCAACTCTTCTTCAACTTGAACATTAGAAGTACCGGTTTCCAGATTAACATTATGCTCAACCTCAGAAGTTTGGGATACATTAGGATCAGAAGAGAATTCATGAAATGATGGAATAGTCTGAACAAAAGATGGTTCTGGCATCTTCTCATGAACAGGACTTAGATGAAGTCCTTCAGTTGTACTCTGCTCAAACATGAAATTAAGAGCATCTGAGTCTCTATCTTCAAACAAGTTATCCATAACACTTACTTCATTCAATGGAATCTCTTCAGATCTATTGACAATATCATATATACTTTCTCCTTCATTGTCATCTGAATCAAGATAAATACAAATATCCTTCTGATCTTACTCTTTCATCTTCCAGTACAGATCATACTTTGCATGCACCTGGTCAAGAGTATCATCATACAAAACAATGACAGCAGGTTGAGACACACCTGTAAACTCCATGATCTCTTCCATAGTTGCAACCTTAGGCTTTTCAACCCCTGGTTCAACATCTTCCTTAGCATAAATCACCAACTACAACTGAATTTGCCTTAACCTTTCAACATCATCAGCTCCCCTTTCACCACCTTCATCAGATTCAGCTCTAGTTTCCATCAACACATCACCTCAAGAGCTTTCTGCAGTCTTTTTCCCTTTTATCTCCCCTTCGTGATCATTATCTGAATCATGATCATGCTTTCTAGTTGAAACAGCTGCTTTGGCTTTGCATGAAGTTTGAACTACCTGTTTAAGATCAGATAGAGCAAACATGACATCAGATTTAAAAGAACGAAACTCTATGGCACTGACCAAATCTGTTGGGTTTACAGATTGTGGCGGTTGACTTTGTTGGTGGGATTGCAGAAGAGAAAGAAGATCTGCATCATGTTGAGAATCCAGAGCTTGAGATAATAACTTGGCTAACAACAATGATTTCAGCTCATCAACGGATAAATCAGCAGGCTCAGTGTTTGGCAATTTCTGACTTGGAATTTCAGGTTCATGCTCAACAACTGGATGCTTTCCTTTCAAAAGCCTGTTCAGATCTCCAACCTCCTTCTCAACCTTCTCCATAATACTGCTTTCAACAGCCTTTAAGGCGTCGTTGAATATTTCCTTTGACACAAAGTCTGGGTTAGTAACGTCGGTATCACTTAGATTAACCGTTTGCATGACAACTGATGAATCAATTGCATGGCATGTGTTCATCGTTGGCAAAGACGTGTCGATGACAGGACTTCCAACCGATCCTTGTATTCCGGATTGCAGAGCTACTACGGTTGTTCTGATCGGGTCACGAAGACTTCCGATGGTAGCTGTAAGAAAATGTGACCTAGGAATAACAATTGGAAATTCAAAGGGCACTAGACTCGATTGTGAACAAAATGAAGTCGAGAATCGGGGCAGGTGTTCTCTATTTTCAATACCTTGATTCTCCAAATGAGAACCCGGTAGAAGTTGTGCTACATCCCCATGAGAACTTGAAACTATTTCTTGTTGAGAAGAAATAGAGCGGGTGGCCTGGGTGTGCGAGTGCATAAGTGGACTACTTATGTCTTGTGCATCTGTACGCAACACATGTGACGGAGCACTTGATGTGGTTGTCCTTTTGGATAGGTAGGTTCGGGTATACACACGCTCACTCTCACCATGTTCTTTTCCTTCCCTTTCACTCTCTTTCTCAACATTTTCTACTTTATCTCCCTCAGTTCTCCTTATTTCACCAACTACTGCATCTAAAATAGAATCAAATTAACGTTGCTCTTCCACTTCCATGGCTGCAGTACCATAGAATGGTTCGAAAACATCTACATCACCAACGATATCAGCTTGGGTCTCAACAACTCAGTTGATTCATCAGCAATCTCAACAACTTCAGTATCATCAACTGACTTAGCAGTTTCAACATGAGCATGAGCATCATCATCTTGAGCATCATTACCATCTTGATCATCATCATCTGATCCACCAATAGAATCTGATTCAGTTTCCTCATCATCATCTTTTGAACTAGTAGCAGAAGGCACTAGACTTGTATCACTATCATTATCATCCTGTTCATCATGTGCAAGATCCAGATCTT
This sequence comes from Arctium minus, assembly GCA_954870635.1. Lineage (NCBI taxonomy): Eukaryota > Viridiplantae > Streptophyta > Magnoliopsida > Asterales > Asteraceae > Arctium > Arctium minus. Next base: position 8,390,251 of record OX941093.1, on the reverse strand, counting down.
GTTCAAAGCCATGACCTTCATCGACAGGAGGTGTCACTATACGTGGGGTAAAAACCTGTGACCCTGATGCCTCTAGTCGTGGTCTCTGACCCCCACCAAAACCCCTCTCAGAATTTTTCCTCTTCGCACCCCGTTTCTGAACCCCTTCGGTTGCAGAAACCCTCACAGACTCCACTCTCCAATGGGTTGAGCCAGGGGTATGGATGACTGGTTCTGATCTTCCCATAGACTCTCTATAGTTTGTCACACTCTCACCTTCTAGATCTGCATAGTCTAGAAGTGCTTCAGGCACAGGCATACTAAACGAAAACTCTTTCTTCTGCTTCATCAAGTACCTCATTTCACTGACAGGAGCATGTGGATGATTAATTCTTTTAGGAATGTTTTTGTTACTCCTCAACATGATTAGGACAACAAGCACCATGAATCTTTGATAAGGAATATAGTTCGGAGCTTTAGCAGACTTCTTGGCCACAACTTTCTCATACAGTTTAGTCCAGAATATCTAAGAATAGTCAATATGCAAGTCATGAACCACTGAATAGAACAATTTCAGAATATGACTGCTGGCATTATCTGATCCAAAATTCTTAGCAGTGAGGCACTGATTGATTACAGAGAACAAAGTATAGTAGAACGGAGGTAGATTATTCTTCTTGAACTGGCTCACTTGAGTAAGTTGTCCTACATACCCTATGTCTCTAATGCCTCGTAGTACTTCAGCTTCAGAAGGTAACTCATCATAACTGGTTTATCTCAGCCTCTCTGGTGTACTTCAGCTTCTGATGTCTCAGATGGAAGACTAAGAGTTAATCTCAGCCTCTCTGGTGTGAGAATAGAAGAAAAGTGGTCAATTTCCAACTTGAAGATCTGAACTCTGACTCCGTTTACGTTCATGTGAGAAACGTGGATGGTTTTCCAAGCTTGTTGTACATAAAGTTCTAGAACAACAGCTTCAGTAGTAAGAGAATCTCTAAGTGGATGGTTTCTCAAGATATCCAGTACCAAAGGATCAATGCGAATAGTGAACTGTAGATGATGATTATTTGGCTGTTGTGGTTTCATTTCAGATGGTGATATCAGGAATTGATCAGGATTGACATCTTGTGGAATTTGAAAATCAGATCGGGATGATGGCATTGGGCATTGCTCAGAAGCTTGCTGTGCTTCTGGTGAATTTTCACCGGTATGAACTTGTTGATCAACTGTTTGATCCTCCATTTGTACTTGAAAAGATTTAACAGTTTTGAACAAGGTTCAAATGGGTTAGTGAAAAATCAAAAATCATGAGTTTTAGTCTTGAAAATCAGTTTTTGAAAATCACTAAGTGTAGAATTCGCTAGATAGTCATCTGCGAAATCTATACTTAGAAATTCTTGGAAAACAATCAAGAATCCGTTAACAAGGAATTCGTAGACTCGGGAATTCGTAAGAAGCAATATTACGAATTCTTTACTTAGAAAGAATTTTGACAACTTCAGAATTCGTAAGAGTCAAGTTCACGAATTCTATACTTAGCAAAAGATTTAACAAGAAATTCCATAATTCGTAAGGACACTGTAGATCAAGAATTCGTTAAACTCATAATTTTTTGAAATCTGTTTAAGTGTTCATTCATCTCTTAAGAACATCTCCAAATATTCAAACTCAAACCCAGATTCAAAAAATTTCAAAATATAAATTTTAACCCAATATTAAGATTTTGTTAGGATCGATTTAATGTGTAAACAAGTTTTAAACAATCTAAACCAACATTTAAAAACTTTCGAATATCTAATTTGAATTTCCATGTAGAACCTAATGAACATATCAAGAAGTCAAAAGGTCAGTTTTTAAGTCAATCCCAACAAGTTTATGATTTTAGGTCAAAAATTTGTCAAAATCTTAGGTTCGAATCAAGTTCAGTAACATTCCTGTGAGTCAAATTTACACTTCAACAGATTATCAAGATGAAAATTTAAAGAAAGAAAATATGAGTTACAAATTCTTGAATGAACAGTCCACGAATCGACAAAATCCTATTCTAAGTCCAGTTAGGGTTTCCCTGCAACAAAATTAAACAACAAAACATGATCAATATGATATGAACAAACAAACAAGATCAAATAGACACCTTTTGGAACGAGAAATCGAAGAAAATCGGATGAATAAAAAAAGTCGTAGGCAAGGGTTTTGAGAATTCGTGCTCTGAAAGACTGAGAGTTGAAGAAAATGCGAAAAGTGAGGTTTTCGTAGAAATAACCCTATTTATACTCAAGAATGAAGTTGACACGTGGCACGATCTGATTGAACCACCAACTTTTCGCAAGTGACACTGAAACGAATTGTCTTAGAAAAAGTAAGACAAAGTGTGTGAGAATTCGCAAAGGTCAATTCTGCGAATTTTGTGCAAGAATAACAAGAATTCGTAAAGGTGTGTGTTGCGAATTCTTCACATTTCGCAGAAACACTTATGCGAATTGTTAGAATTCGTGACACTCACATCTGCGAATTCTCAAGAATTCGTATCTCTCACATCTGAAAATTCCTCAGATTTCGCATGTGTGAGGTATGCGAATTCCTGACTTAGTCAAATTTCCAACTTTTTGAAAGCATTCTAAATGTGGAAACTTGCTAATTTTAGAAACTTTGCCAAAAATAGAAACTTTTCATAAATGGAAACTTTCTAAAAATGACATTTTTACAATTTTTTTATTCCAAAAACACTTTCACACACACAACACACTTACAACCCTTTTCAAATTTTACCATTAAGCTCCCCCTTGACTTGATGTCTGTTCCTTGACATTTGATGTATTTGTCTGTCTGATTTTCCTGCTGGGCTCCCACTTGACATTATGCGGACCTTTTGAACATATGTACAGATATGCTCCCCCTTCATATCTGCATCCAGGTGAAAATAAGACAATTAAGAATAGTAGATTCTCCCCACACATTTCATTCACTTATAATTCAAAATATGACATTTAATAGTAAAATTCCCTGGTATGATTTAGCAATCAAGATCATCAGTATCTTGACATTGAAGTTTGAGTCCTAGACTGTTTTGTCTAGAAGTCCTAATCTTGAACATTGAAGATTGGGTCCTAAACTGCTGTGTTTAGAAGCCGTTGTTTTGCTCATTCCTTGATTGGAGTATCCTGCATCACAGGTTGAATAGGTTTTGGTACCCAGATGAGTTTGGGTCCAGTCTGGTAGTATGTAGAACCTTTAGTGAGTGGTTTCCACCTCTGTGATAAGCAGTATCAGTAAATTTCTTCTTTAAAAAATACCTTTTATAGATATGTGCTTTATGAACAAAATCATTACTGCAACAGTATGAACAGTAAAGTTTTCTTTTTGCTAACCTGATCAGATGTTGGTTGGACTTGATAACATCAGGTGCAAAAGATTTACCTTTCTGTGCTATGTTCTTCTTTTTCAATTCAGCTTCTGCAGATGATTTCTGGTATTTGACTGATTCAGGAGAACCTTTAACAACCCAAATCATCTTCTCTTTCTTGGAAGCATTTAATCCATAAGCATATCTATCAACAGATTTAACATAAAATGGACTAGAAGGTTTAATTTTATTTGGTTTCAAATTTTCAGATTTAACAATTTGTTTCTTTAAAACCATATTTTGATATAAGTTATCTACTGATTGAAAAGAGCACACTGATTCACTTGCATCTCCATCATAAGAAGACAATACAGGTGTATCAGATGCTAACTTGTCAGATAAATCAACATTAACTTTCTCAAGTTGACTGATCTTGTCATTCAACTTGGCTTTTTCATTACAAATCTTGTCAAATTTGCTTTGCATTTCAGATTTAGTATTTTGTCTGTTAGATTACAAATCATTCAACTATATGATGATTCTTTCTTTATAAAACATTAGGGGGATATTGTTAGATTAAATTAGCCCCCAATTTAATTGAATGTTTTATAAAGAAATTGTATTTTGGGCTTTTTAAATAGTTGTGTGGACTTGAGTCTTTTATTTGTAAATGGGCCCTATATAAAGGTGCCCATGGCTCATTTGTTCATTAGGTTTTTGGAGAAAACACATTTTTAACACACACAGACTTAGTGAATCCATGAGAGTCGATTAATTTCATAGTGTGGTGTTCTCTACATTTTTCTCCTCCGTTGATTATCAATCAAAGCATAAGAGATGATTTCTTGATTATTATGTTCTTAATTTTTATCTTATCTCTAGATTTCTATGGAGTATCTTCTTTTGTTGCTTGAAATGGGATCCAACAATTGGTATCAGAGCCAAATGAAGAAACTCTTCTTCATTTCGGTCATCTATTGCAACAATTGAAGATAAATGATTATTTTGTTGTTTTGGTGCTTAGATTGATTCAATTAGATGAGCCTAAACACAAATAACATCTCTATGGTTTATTCACTGTTTTGTGCTTATTGGAAATCCATTTTTTTTATTTAGATGAGATTTGGATGATCTTTGATCAAATATTTGTTTGATTTTACCCAAAATTTATTTCTGCACACCACATGTTTGATGAAATGCCTATGAGAAGATTTAATTTTATTTTGGTTAAATCTGATAAGTTTTTATTACATGTGTGTGTTCTTTATCCTTTCTCATTCATTGGTCTAATATTTGATAGCACTAAGTAGATGGTTGATCAATGATCTCATCCTTGTGTGTGCTTTAGGCCATAGCTTTTATGGCATCTTGGATTCAAGGTTGTTGATCTTTGATCTGGCTTTATCTTAATCCAAGATTGGACTTTCTTTTTATTCAGATTTTGTTTTGTGAAATTTTTGGGTTTGTTTGTGAATTGGCAGATTAGTGACCTTTGGTTTGATGTTGCTATATATGCTCGATCAAAATAGTTGTTGTTCATGTTGTTTATGTTGGTTCAAATCAGTTGATAAGTTTACTGTGTTTGATTCTAGATGTGTGTAGAATGAAGGAACATATTCAAAATGATTAAATTTGTGATGTTTGCTACTGCCTATTCATGTTGATTTCGTGCAGCAACATGTTTGACACAACCTTGATATGAACAATTTGATTAAGAAACTATCGAGATCTCACAGATTTTGGGAACAGATCAATCAAGAGGCTGTCCAGATTTCAGTCTTTATTGTTCCAAAATCTGACTTGACAACATGATATAGAATTCGAATTGTAGAATGCTACTGTGATTGAAAATCTGGAGGTTATGATGTTAATCTGTCCAGTACATTCGAAAAATGGAAATCTGTTGTATTCATGTTGAATTTGGTCGAAGCATGGCCTATTTGATAATCTGAAAATGATGCAAATCAAAACCATTGCAAGAATTCTATCAGAATTTGTTGCTATCTGTATATGCTAATCTGTTCAATCAGTTGCTATCTAGACTTCTAAAAGTGTTGTTTACCAGAGTTTCAACAGCTACTCTGTCGAAATTGAAGTATGTAAACCCAGAAATATGAAGTTGATGATCCATATCGTGAGTTCCAGATTTTATCAAGAAATCAAGCTATAATGTTGTAATGAAATTAAAGTGAAGATTGTTATGTGCAAAATCAAACCAGTTTATGATGTTGTGTGATCGAAAAGTGTAGCAACAGGTTATAAACAGATTAAAAAATCTATCAATCTGTGCTTCTGCTAGTGTGATGTGTCACAACAGCTGATGCTAATACCATTCAAAGAAAACATAAGAAATGTTTGGATTTCAGGCATTGGCATGATCCCAAAAACGGTAATAATACTTCTGACTTGTCTAACAAGAGAGAACACAAGTTTGATGGTAGTGCCAAACCAAGTGATCGGAAAAAGGGATCGGGAAGCACTATATCCAAACACAAGTTTGATGGTAGTGCCCCCAATTTAATTGAATGTTTTATAAAGAAATTGTATTTTGGGCTTTTTAAATAGTTGTATGGACTTGAGTCATTTATTTGTAAATGGGCCCTATATAAAGGTGCCCATGGCTCATTTGTTCATTAGGTTATTGGAGAGAACACATTTTTCACACACACAGACTTAGTGAATCCATGAGAGTCGATTAATTTCATAGTGTGGTGTTCTCTACATTTTTCTCCTCCGTTGATTATCAATCAAAGCATCTGAGATGAGTTCTTGATTATTATGTTCTTAATTTTCATCTTGTCTCTACATTTCGATGGAGTATCTTCTTTTGTTGCTTGAAATGGGATCTAACACTGTCCCTTTTGTATATATGTTGACAAGACAACTAATTTGTCAGAAAGTTCAGAAATCACAGATTCAAAGTGTTTTCTTTCAGTTTCAAAATCTTTCTCCAAGTTCTGATTTTTATCAGAAATCTCTTTGAACAATAAAGTGTTTTTCTTTTCATAATTCTTTCTTTCTTTGTCAAAGATATCTCGTTCAGTTATGACAATTTTTTCAAAATCAGAAACTTGTTTTGAAAGTTTGGTACATATGTGTTCTAATTCTTTCTTTTCTGATTCAGCTTTCCTTGAAAGTTCAAAAAATTTTAGATTGAAGATTTTCTCCAATTCAACTTTCTCTTTCATCAACTTTCTTGATCCATTCTTTTCCTTTTGATTCATAAGTTGATACTTGAGCTTCAGCTTTTGTTAATTTGACATTCAGAGTGTCAATCTCTGTTCTGAGCTTTGAATTTTGACTTTTGAGCTTTTCATTCTCAGCTTCTATCTTTGGAATCTCCGGCATGTATGACAATGTACATTCCCTGTTGGTAAGACAAAGATTTCCTTTCTCATCAGTATAAGGCATGATTAAATTCAATGAACAGTTATGCTTGAAATGATCTTTTATCAGAAAAACAGCAAAATTTAAAGTGAAAATACTGAAAAATCAATTAAAATGAATTTTAAGACAAGAATTCGTAAGACACATTCAAAACACAATTCACAAGGCAAGAATTCGTAATGCACACTCAAGACAAAATTCGTAAGGCAAGAATTCGTAATGCACAATTCACAAGACTCACACACAAAATTAACAAGTAAGGAATTCGTAAACAAGCAATTCGTAAAAAGGATATAAGAAAGGATATGAATTGTGAGCTTTTCGCAATAAGGCTTGTGCGAGTTCTTGAGCTTTTCGCAATAAGGCTTGTGCGAGTTCTTAAGCTTTTCGCAATAAGGCCTATGCGAGTTCTTAGAATTTGTGTTAGACACAGTTGCGAATTCTTCAGAATTCGTGTCTCTCACAATTGCGAAATCTTAGCTTTTCGTATAGAACACTTGTGCGAATTCTTCACTTAGCCATTTTTCTTCTTCACGGATGCGAATTATTCGTTCTGCGAATTCTTCTTACTCTGCGAATTCTCTCCTTAGAACAGTAAAGATATGTATTCTGCGAATTCTTTCACTCTGCGAGTTCTTCTTGCGAGTTCTTCATGAATGTCGCGAATTCTTTAGATCTTAGCCTCAATTTCGAATTTTCCATCCAAAATCCATCAAAAACTTAATGTTTGATCCTGAAACTTTGTAAGATAAATCTTTATATCATCGATAACAACCCTCTAAAGTGAATTTTCATACTAATCACAAACGAATTGGGAATTGATCTTTGACCGTCTTCGAGAAAAACTTTCCAAAACATACACTGATTGATTCAATTCAATCAATCTGCTAATCGATTGAGTTTCTATCCAACACCAAAAATGTTCTACTACAATATGCGAACACTGTAAGCACAAATTCACATCAAAAACTCCATGAAATCAAGAATTCAATTTCAATGGAACAATGTCTTGTCGAAAAATAGAAACTATGATCAATATGCTTCAATTTGATGCTTCAAATCTTTCTATCGTTTCTGATTAAGCTCTGATACCAATTGTGATCCCATAAATCAAGTCATAACAATCAATCATGCACAAGAATATAACAATCAAAGAATCAAAGATGAGAGGAAAATGTGTTTGTCATATATCTCACAAAGATACGCTTACAAGATTACAAAACTACACTTTAGAAACTTACTTACAAACACAAAAGAAACAAAGACTTATATATGGGTCAAACAAGCCTTGACCTCACACAAAGTCAACATACAAAAAACAATACTATCATTCTAGTTGACTCAAAACCCTAGGTCTAACAGATGAGAACACGGCTAAGAGACTATGGTCTAGACATCGAGAAGATTCCCATCCTCTATGACTCAAAGAGTGCCATTGAGATCTCTGCCAACCCTGTACAGCACTCCAATCAGGTATCACTTTCTAAGACATCATGTGGAACAAGGTACGCTCGAAATGTACTTCGTGCCCACAGACTATCAACTTGCTGACTTGTTCACCAGAGCATTAGACGAGAAGAGATTCTCATTCTTAGTTGGCAAGTTGTACATGCTAAACTTGAGTTGATCCACGGAGCCTCTGCACCTTAGTACAGAGCTTCTGGTGTATATAGCTTTATCTTTGTATGTATAGCTTCCTTTTTGCATGTACAGTTGTTCGCTTCATTTTTTATTCCACTTTTTGGTTATTTGATCTATGTCTTGTGCATTGCTTATCATACTTGACCCAAGTATAGTTCAAGAGGGAGCATAAGGAGACCTTGACTCAAGGGGGAGCAGAAGGAAACCTTGATTCAAGGGGGAGCAGAAGAAGCCATTCTATCGAGCAGATTGCTGAAGAAGGTAAGTGTTTCGCACAAACTCAGTGTCCAAAACACTTTTCTCGGACATAAACTATGAAATATGTCCAAAATTACCCCTGGGAACAAGTCAAAACTTTGAATGGTAAAAATCTCTTGAGGTCTTTCCTTAATTAGAAATATTTGGTCATAGAGCCTCTGCGACTTCTCACAGAACCTCTGCGAGATGTAACAGAGCCTCTACGCCTGAAAAGACTCTTTTTGATCATGTCATAGATTTTCCAACTTTTTGGGTAAAGAAAAGTTGTTATCTTGTGAAAGTTTAAACCAACCCCCAGACCACATAAGCTCTCTCAATCACAGAGCTTCTGCTATTCTCAACACTTGTGTATTTTTTGAAAATTGTCTGGGGTGCAGGTTCTTTTGAGAGTCACAACCATTTGGGTTTAGTAAACGCCATGCGCGTGAGAATAGTGGGAGGCGCACGTCCTTGATCGTGCACCGCCATTAATGGTGTGGCAACATGTGATTGGAGTGTGATCTGTACCGTCATTTTTTAAACGTCTTTTACAAATGGCGTTGTACGGATTACGGATTCCAATTTTTATATTTTACCACTCAATTCTTTTACCCTCTCTCACTATAAATACCCAAATCCTTTCACTTTTTACTCTTTAGATGTTATTCATCTCTCTCAATAACTCCGGCAAGAAAAACATGCAACTTCCTTCTTCTACTCTTTTCTATAATGGCTTCCCAATCTGTTTATGGCGAAAACTCCAACTACTCTACACCAAGAAACAATGACCACAATTCTGATAGTGTTGACCAAGAACCCATTACAAGCCGACGGGTATCATTCGCTAACCATGAATATCACTTGAACTCCCAAACCAAATAACCACTACATGGTCCTGAACACCAAGGCATTTGCAAAAGAATATGAGCCTATGATCTTGTTGCTCCAAAACCATTTCATTTCCAATGCCCTAACCATGACTAGAACTGATATCCCTGAGACTTATGTTCAGCAGTTTTGGCAAAGTTGCATATATGAAAAACATGATAAATTTGGTTCAGCTATCATTGGATATGCTACAGGTCCATCGGCCAACAAAGTCTTAGAACTTGGGATGAACAAGAAATTAATCTCTACCATTTTCCAACTCCCTACAAAAACCTAACTGAACTTGGTGAGATACTCTGAAGAACTCTCTCATAAGGAATTGGTAGAATTTCTTATCTTCATTGGCTATAGATAGCCAATCACCAAGAGAACTGATTTCAGAAGACAGTTTCTCCCACCCATTTGGAATGTGCTCTTCTCCATTCTCAACAAAACCTTGACTGGGAAGATTAGAAGCCCAGATCAAACAAGCAACAACATTCTGGCGATAATGTATGGGATATACTTCGATTTGCCTCTGAACTACGCCCAATTGATCCTGCGTGAAATGATAGGAGCCGTGGTGAAGAAAAATGATGAGCAATCCAGAGGCAAGGCCCTGCCATCCTTGATCTTCCATCGATTCATCGCAGTGCTTCTTGGGGACGCCATGACAGGCGAAGACGAGCTCCCCGCAAAAGGCAAGCCACTCAAGACACACACAATGAACACCCACAAACCAACGATAATCCCCTCTGGGTACCCCAATGCTCGACCCATCCCAAGTATTTGGATAGTGAAGTTAGGCGGGCATACAGAAGTGGAAACATGACTTTAGAACCGAGTCCTGCAACCCCTCCACGCATAGGAGCTAACCATGGTGAGGAGGTTATTTTTCTTAGGACTGAAGTTCAAGAGGGTGTACAAGGTGAAGTACAGAGGGAGGAGAGAGTAGAGGCTGAGGTAAGAAAAGAGAGTGGGGAGGGTATTGAGAGAAAAGAAAAGGAGAAAAACAAAAATAAACCTAAAACGAGAACCGCAGAAGAAGAGGTTCCAATCCCAGTCCCTATGGGAGTTACAGAGGTCGAAGAGCCTCAGAAGAAGAAAAAGAGGAGGCTCATAAAGAGGGTCGAAGTAAAAGAAACCCAAGTGAAAGAGGCCTCTGTACCTATTACAGAGGTACAAGCCAATCTGCTGGAAAAGGAACCTGCAGAGGAGGAGGAGCAACCTCTGCAAAGGAGGAGGAGGAGATTGAGGAAAGTGATAATCGAATAACCTCAAGACACAGAGATCAAGGAAAGGGCTGAACCTCAGAGCCCAATAGCCCTGGCTACAGAAATAGCAAAGGATGTCGTGGAAAAATTAAGTCCAACGGCTACAGAGTATCAACCTCAGAACCCTCTGCCAGAGGCTTTGGCTGTGTTAGCCAATTTGTACAAATACATTCCAACACCACCAGAGCTCTCTCTACCAAAGGAGAAAACCACAGAAGAAGAAAAGGTGGTGGTGGAGGAAGTAAACGAAGAAGAGGAGAGTGAAGAGAGTGAGAAAGAAACGGAGAAGGAGACTAAGGGAGTAAAAGATGTCCTAAATGGCACACCATTCAACCCACCCCAGTGCTACCCACACTTCTATCCCTGTTGGTCTAGTGCAGAAGGATATTGAAGAAGGAGTGCACACTCCAATCCCAACCCAACCATCCGGACATAGGAGCCTTTTTCATCCTTTGCTCCACTTATAGCCGGGGAACCCCAATCCACCACATCCTCTCAAAAGTATGTTGGTGAAGACATAAGTGTTCAGTTGCCCCAGAACATGCCACCAAACAACACAGAGGCATCTGTTGCTTCTGTCACACAAAAGGGTCAAATCCAAGGTTTTTCAGAGCAACCCGTGAGCATGCACAAGGACAATTAGGTTCTAGACCAACCTCAGAGTCAACTCATCATCGATTAAGTGGAAGACTTTGAATCTCCACTTGGTAAAGATGATGACATAAATTTTGTAGATGACTCTTCTTCTGAAGAGCTTCAAGGATCAGAAGGAAATCCTAAAGAGCCCAACATCAAAACAAGCTCCATAGGTGCCAAAGGAACATTGGCTCAATATGGGCCATGTGTTGGATCATAGGCTGACCCCTCTGCATCCATCTCAAGGGCTGAGTTACAGGTCTTTGCTAATGTGGTGTACACTAATCTTGGCGAGTTGAAAAGCTTAGCCCCAACCCTCACCATCTACAACCTCACCAAGAAGACCGATAAAGTCTCAGAGGCGGTAAACTCGATCAAATCTACCTCTGCCACTACAGTTACAAAGACAGAATTCAACAAACTGGCGGAGGTGGTAAAGGCAAATATTGAGGCTTTGAAGTGTCTGGCAGATATTGTAACTCAAAAGAATCAGGCTCCAGAAGCCCCTGCCAGTAATTCAACCTCTGCCCAAGACGTCCTCATGACTCTACTAAGAATAAGGACATGGTTCGCAGTACCATGGTCCCAACAACATCCTCTTCCCAACCGTAGAATGAAATGAGCTTCCCTTCACACCTATTAACCAAAGCAGAGCTACATCAGATGGGAGAGGCTATACTCAACAAGGTGAACAAAATTGGGGATGACTTCACCTCAAAGGCCAACACTGCGGCAGAGTTTGTGAAGAAAAACATAGCCTTAATGAAATTCATCACGAACTATGAGGTGAACAAGGCTACCATGGCGGCAGGGAACATAATATCCATGATCGAGCTTTCTGTGAAGACAAACCTTAAGCCTGTCGGCCAAAAGAAAAGAAAGGCACCCTCTTCTTGCCAAGCAGAGGCATATGACAAGAAGAGGAAGCATGATGACTAAGGACCATCATGAGGGGGAGGCTCTGCCATCACTAACTGCAAAACCCATACCTTCACCTCCCCTAAATGTTGTACCCATGAGCTTAGAGGACACATCGTAGAAGAAGACATCTTGCACCTCTGAAGCTCACACTTCAACGAGCATTCCAGTCATCATCACTCCGTCAGAGCCCCTATCAAATCCTACAATCAATGTTGGGTCAGAACACATAGTAGAGGGTCTGACAAAATTTGTTAGATCAACAAGTCTAGAAATCATTCTAGAAGCCTCTGCACCTCTAGTACAATACTCGGCAATCGAAATTGTCAACATAAGTGACAAAAAGAATATCCATACAATGCCCACAGAGAAGACTCCACAGAAAACCAAGGCCTCCACCTCTGAACTCAAGATGAAGAAACGCTCTGCTGCTGATACGACTGAGCCAAAGAAGCCAAATGATGATCGAGTCAAGTACATTGTTCAATCCATGGATGCCATGTGGATCCCACTTCCCAGGCCACCACCGAAAGAACTAACTTTTCACAAAAACATCTACAACTACTTGTACAACGCAGAAGACGAATGGGTATTCATAGAGCCGAACATTCACCCTCTGATGAAAGAGGAAGTTAGAAGGAGGTTCAGGAAAATGGCTCAAGATAAGAGCAAAGTCTTCTCAATACATGACATTCAAACAGTTATGGGCATCACTCTGCAGTCTTTCGCAAACAAGACGGTTTTATACACCAAGTATCACGTACAGAGGAAGGATGACCAGAAGTAAGTTTTCTCATATGCAAATTTCGTCAACCTCTGCCCCTACGATCTACCCCAACTTCATGCATTCACAGAACAAAGGCTAGGCTAGAGAAAGGAGTTCGCAATTGCAAATGGGTGCATCAAAGAGGTCATGCATGAACATGTCAAGTATTATAGCAAGATGGACTTCCAGCTAGCTCTGGAATTGGGAGTCGATAAGCTATCAATCACAGCCCCAAATGATCTCATCCCTAGCATTGAAAACATACCAAGCAACTCCTTGATCGTAGGGCCAGAGAATGGTTTTCTTTACAAAGACGATGATGGCCGAAAGAATATATTCAAGCCACGTCAGAGTAACAAGTACTCCAGTGACACTCTGATAAAGCTAAGGAACACTATCAGGCATAGAATAAAAACTAGAAGAGTATAGGGGGGCTTACAGAGCAGATGATCTCTGACATCAACGCTCAACTGAAGTTCAGGGATTTTATCATGACTATGCGTAGAACGTTAGCTGGTAGTTTTACCGATCCAATAGATCATTTCCCTCAATAGTTTCCTTTGTAATTCATGAGTACTTGTAATTTTTATTTTGTCTTATGTAAATGCTTTCTGGCATCAAACTAAATTGAATGAATTTTACTTTCAGAGGATGAGTTCCTTTCACCTCTCGTTGTTACTTAGCCCAAAGTACAAACTTCCAAATTTTATTTTTCAATACTTAGGGGGAGATTGTTAGCTCCAATAGTTCATTCATAGAAATATTGAAAAATAGGCTAAGTACAAGAACCACAGAAGACTTATGTCGCATACACCACGACTCTCCAGAAGCATGGATCAGAGCCACTGTCGACTACTGTCCGAGAAGAACTTAACATGAAGATCATGATCAGACCACAAAGCCTCTGTGATTCTTCACAGAGCCTCTGTGCTGGAAACTTCTGGAAATAGAAGACTTGTGCAATTCCACGAAGACAACAGATCATATGCCTCTCATGTTCCCCTGTTGTACGAAGATTCTCAAGATCAATTCGTACGCATACGATTGATTACTTTCCAGGTGTCATTCCTTTTATGGAATGGCAGGCTTTGTTTTGTACTATTGTGTGCTCCACATTTTGTATAAGTAGAGATCATATCCTACCATTGTTGGCATCGCACCACACAACAACACCACTAACGTAGCACACAATTTGTTACATGCCTGATCTTAGAGAGAGAAATTTGTTGATAGCTTTTATTGTGTTCTTGGTGTATTCATAAGCTTATGAAGATAATCTGTTGAGCAAATCATATTATTGTTTCTGTTATCTTTGTGTACTTGTGTGTATGTGTTTCTACCAAATATCTCAAGCCTTTGTATGCATTAAAATGCTTCTGCACCTATTAATTTGTTCTTGCATATTTTGGCTTCATCATTGTTGAGAAAACTGGGTTCCAACAGACCACAAGAGCTTAAAGTATGTATTTGACCAAAAGGAGTTGAACATGAGGCAAAAGAGGTGGTTGGAGTTACTTAAGGACTATGATTTTGAATTTCTCTACCATCCGGGTAAAGCGAATGTGGTATCAGATACCTTGAGTCGGAAGGAATATAGTGGGAGTCTTTGAGCCAAACTCTCAAGAATTGAATTGGTGTCAAGTCTCGTGGAACAGATTAAAACGGCGCAAAACGAGGCCTTATTGGAGGAGAACCTTAAAGAAGAGGTGATGACAAAGCAACGGCTACTCTTAACAGAAGATATCCATGGGATTAAATGCTTTAAGGGGCATGTGTAGGTGCCAAAGATCAGAGGAAATCGGGAGCTACTCATGGAAGACGCTCATAAATCCAAGTACTTCATCCATTCGGGAAGCACTAAGATGTATAGGGATATGAAATTACACTATTGGTGGCCGATTATGAAATTAGACGTGGCACACTGAAAGGTGTGTGACTTGCTCGCAAGTAAAGGCCGAGCATCAACAATCTTACGGGAGCCTACAATCTTTGGAGATACCCGAGTGGAAGTGGGACAAGATTACCATGGACTTTGTGAGTAAGTTACCAAAGACGTTAAAAGGTAATGATACCATTTGGGTGATAGTAGATCGCCTGACAAAGAGTGCTCGCTTCCTAGTGATGAGGGAAACCTTGTCAATGGACAAATTGGCAAAACTCTATATTTATGAGATGGTCTCTAGACATGGTATACCTTTGTCTATAGTTTTTGATCATGATAGCCGATTCACTTCAAGATTTTGGGGCACTTTGCATAAAGAGTTGGGTACACGGTTGAACCTGAGTACAACATACCACCCGCAGACTGATGGACAAAGCCAGAGAACGATCCAAACCCTGGAAGACATGCTAAGATATTGTGTGATCGATTTTGGTGGTAATTGGGATAACCATTTACCCTTGGTGGAATTTACTTACATCAAAAGTTACCACTCTAGCCATGGAGCGGCGCCGTTTGAAGCTTTGTATGGAAGAAAATGTAGAACTTTCGTGTGTTGGTTGGAAGCGGGAGAAAAGCAATTTAACGAGCTAGAAATCGTTCAAGAAACGTCCGACAAGGTCAAGACCATACAGGAATGTCTGAAAGCGACGTAGGATCGGCAAAAGAGCTATGCCGACAAGAAGAGACGACCTGTAGAATTCTAAGTGGCAGACCGGGTGATGTTGAAGGTATCCCCTTGGAAGGGTTTAATACAGTTTGGAAAGTGTGGGAAGTTAAGTCACCGTTTCCTTTGACCATTCACCATCATCGAACACATCGAAATGCAAGACTACAAGTTGGATTTGCCACCGGAGATGGACGGAATCCACCCTTCGTTCCATGTGTGTTATTTACAAAAGTGTTTGGCGGAAGAAGAAAGCATCATACCACTGTCGGAGATTTGGGTGGACGACAACCGATGTATATAAGAACCCAAAGCCATCTTGGAGAGAGAGACCAAGAGACTCCAAAACAAGGAAGTCATAATGGTGAAAGTGCAATGGAAGCATCACTGTGGAGAGAACGTTATCTAGGAAGCCGAGGAGGATATGAAGCAAAGATATCTTCACCTATTTGCATAGCCTGGACTTCAAGGACGAAATCATCTCCAAGTTGGGGAATATTGTAACACCCGTAAAATTTATGGTACATTAGAGATCTTGCTTACGAGCCTATTTGTTAACCTTGGGAATTCTCCTGCTATAGATTCATTATGAGTATTTGGAAGTAGGATTGTTCCTTGACTATAGAATAAAGAAATTAAATTGGTTGTGGACAGAAAGTTGCGCGGGTTATGGCGCGGCCTCAAGCCGCGGCCAAAACCGCGGAACTTGTTGTTTGTTTGGAGTCTCAGGAGCGCGTATGGGCTATAGCGCGACCTTAAGCCGCGGCCAAAGCCACGGGAAACCCCCTGCGGGTCGTAAAGACATGATTTGAAGCCCTTTTCTCATTTACTCCTCACCTTTAACCTTCTCTCTTAATAAATTCTAAATTGGAAACCCTAGATTGTTACCTTAAGATCTTAAGGAGCATTGATTGCATCTTTGGCCTCAAGATTCAAGGAGCTTAGCTTTGAAAGTCAAGATCTTCACCCCCTTCTTACCATACTTGGTTTTCTAGGTTTCTAACCAAAAACCTAACTTTGTGAGTTCATTCTCTTTTGATAAACTTTATACATGTTAAAATGAGGTTTTAACTTTCTAAACATCTCCATTCTAACTATTTCTTGATTTAGATGAATTATCATCAAAACCTATTTTTTTGGAGATTTTAGGGTTATATGGATGAATACGTTTGCAAGGATAAATAACTAATCTTTTTGGGTTATGTGTGGTTTATACACTTACAGAATATACTTTCTTCAAATTATAAATTTAAGTCCTTTGGGACAAAACTAGGTTTTGAAACAATTAGATATTTTGTATGGGAACTTGTGGAAATTGCATTCTTATGTTTGAATAATGTTCAAATGGATATTTGGGAACCTTGGAACTTTATAAGGATTTACTTGGAGACTTGGTTATGCCATTGGTGGCATCTTAATTATCTTGAGTATCTTGACGAGAGATTTGATTTTAGAAATTGAATGGTATTTGATTAAATGAAATTTGTTGTTGGTTTGCTATTGAGTGTAATGGATCCATAAGCACTAGAGTCATATGTCAGATTATGGAACGCTAGTTTTCCACATTAAGGCACGGATTTAGGCATCGACGGTATGGTGTAAGTCCTTCGTGCAAGCACATTTCCTTGGATGAGGATAACTCTATGTATAGACCTAGAAGGGTTGAAGTTAACATTCCATGAGTGTACGCTTTAAGTAGTCGAGCTCGACATCCAATACGTGTATTATTATGTGATTTGGTTTTACTGACATGTCAAGTGACCCACTTTTGTGTTCTGTCACTTATGTTAGTAAGAGGGACTCCCCTGGAAACCAAGAGGTATTTGTATAAATAAGAAAATTTATCCACGCTTATTCAGTTACATATTTGCACTTATTTCCTTAATAATATTGTTTTCTCCAATATAACTGTTTGTTCTCACTAGGTTGTTATGACCCGCCTGATGCTCATCCCTAATCAGAATAAGTAAGTCATGACATTGATGTGTGTAAGAAGGAAATTAGTAGGTAGGGATGCATTGGAAATGCACAGGGGTGGATTTAACCCGCTTCGTGAAAAAATTGAGGACCCATATAAATTTTTTGATACCGATTCTCTACGAAACATCCTATCATTGGATCTAATTCCTTTATTTAATGTTTGAATTTTGTGTAAATTATACAAAAATGTATCGTATTTTGGTTTAATGTTCATTTTAGTTTCAAATCTTGATTTTGATACCTAGAATGTGATATTTTCAAACATTTAGATATCTATACCCCCGATAATCGGTTGAACAAGATCACTTGCGACTTCAAAAAGATGAAGTGGAACAAAAAAAAACACGGAAAATATTTTCTACCCCCACAAACAACAAAATCCCAACCCGATCGGTTCCTCTGCGTCCCTTGCCCTTCTCTAAAGAGCATCATCTGGCAATTCCAAAACCCTTACAAGAAAACCATGCCATTGATCCATCCATCATTGATGCATGTAGAACGGCTAGCGACTGAGATCAAAGAGAAGATTATCTTTGCCACCAAAAAAGAGAAAACATGGAATCATCATGTGATTCCTGCACAACTTGAGTCGCCTAACCCTCTGGAATATGAAGACAGTGGTTTACGTGACCATTCACACGACTTAAGTTGCTTAGCCAGTCGCCTGTAGACGAGATTCCTTGATTGTTTTCTTTTTTCATGATTTCCTTTTAAACATTGTTTAATTGCTTTCCTAGTTGGTTTAGATTTGGGATTTTTTCCTTGTTAACTTATAAATAGGTTCACCGTTCTCTCTCTCAATTCATATGATAGCTAATTGATAGCGGAAAACCGTATAGTTCCACACAGTGGCCACATTGTTCCCACAATAGTATACACCTCAACTATGATCGCTATAAGTAATAAAATGGTAAGTATTACCAAATATCGTTTCCACAGGGACTGAACTACTGAGAATAAGAGAGTTTCATGAACTTCTTGCACATGTTTTGGTTGTGAGAAAAATTATCGTTTTTGTTGGTGAAATAACTTAAAAATGTGAAATGTAACTTTTGAATTAAAGAATGGGTATAAGTGTAAGCTTCCCTTGATATAAACCTAGTAACAAAATGGTCAGGCACTCAAGTGCATAGGACTGTTTATAGAAATCCCGATCTCTCGAAATGAAATTTTCAAACTATGACCACAAGTGCCCACAATCGCATACTCTTAATCTTGTCGATTTAACTAAGTTTGACTCAAAACGTCAAGTTCTACCAGTATGAAAATTTATACTCAAATCTCTTTGTGATATAAATCTCGACCGACATTTGAACCTTAGTAAATCATACAAAACACATATCTCTATGTAGTTATCAAAGACTTTCTCAAATCTTTGTGCATCACTTAAGCCATATTTCGAGTCTCCCCTCTCGAGGTCAATATCTAATATTAACACTTCAAAGTGATCGGCTTAGCGTTGCATTAAGTCCCGACTCAAGTGATCAAGCTTAAAAGCAAGTAACGATGGCCACACCGAAGTGTTGCCTACTAGTCTCAAGTTCACTCACACCCACACCCACACCCAAAGAGGTGTTTAGCTAATAATTAAAATGAAAGACATGATAGATAAAAAGAAATACTTGTAAACTACTTGAATTAAAACAAAATACAAAGTTACTTGAAAGTTAAAGACTATAAATTAAACTACAACTAAAATGCAAGAGAGCTAGACTTCTGCATTGTTTCTTGTTTTATGAATGTCTTTAACGCTTGCCACATGCTTTCTTTATATAGTCCAATAAAGTGAAACAACCCATTGGACTTTTCCTTAAACTCTTTGGGTAAAGACCATGCATTATTCACTCCATAGCCAAGAGGATTTTTAGGGATTCCAGATCTTCCATGCTTCTAAAAATATTCTTTTTACTGCTCCCATTATCCAGATAAATGCAATGTCCATTGATGTCCAAAAATGGTTCGCCCGTGCTCACAGTGGGATGGTTCCTGCCCACAGTCCAATAGTGCAGTATTTTCTAAAAAAATAAACTTTTGGTAATTCATAATCCGTTTATCACATTATAGACAAAATGAATGGGATAGAAACAAAATGGGTATAAAAATTAAGATAAAATCCTAGAAAAAGAGTAACAAATAACTCTCAACAATGAGAGTTATCACTAATTAAAATGAACTGTTGGAGTTTGTCTATACATTTATAAGAGTTTTCTCTTGTTTCATTGAGTTTATCAGTTGATAACTCTTTATCCCTTTAGGGTTTTGACGCTTGTCAACTCTAGTGCGTCAATCATAACCAGTTTCATTTGAAAAATCCAAAGACTCTTCTCGTTCATCACTACCTTACAACTCTTTCCAAGAACCCTTATAGCCATTTATAAATATATCTTTGTTTAAGGTCAGTATTTGTTTGCTGTTTGGATCGAGTTCCGTTTCTACTTTCTAAAATTCTAGTTCTTAGGCTTTTATTGCACATGGTCTCTAGTTTGTTCAATTCAAACTCCAAACTTAGGGGTTGTTTGTTTTTTTTTTTAAACTTTTTAACGGCTCTTAAAATCTGAATCAGTCAGACTTTTTTACATTCAGACTGTTTATTTTTCCAGTTTTTAGACCCTATTAACTTTTAAATACATTTGAAATAAGAAGTGGTGACCTAACTTCTTAAAACCTCTTATCGTCGTCTCATTTCATATGTTCTCCTTTTCTCTCGAGACGCCTCAAGACATTACAAAAACAAACAGTCTTATTGATTCAGATTTCAGACTTCAGCACCACCTCTTATTAATTAGAAGTGAAATAAGACTTCAGACATCAGATCTCTTAAAAAACAAACGACACCTTAATAAGTGTTTGAATTCACATATCAACCATTTGAAAAGTTAACCGATAAAGGTAAGTGACATTCAAAAGATATTAAAGGATCAATGGGGCTATTTGTAACTTTCAACTTAAAACCCTTTTAAAATGACTATTAAATATCAATATAAAACGAAACTTTTACTTAAAAAAGACGTTAATAAAAGATGTAAAATATCAAAAATATTGCTTGTTACTTCAAATCACAAATTTAATTTCTTGAAGACAAAGATAATTAAAGTTGGTAACCTAATCTTGACTTACCACTAACCACACTTCTTTTCAAACAAAATGTTATGTATTTTTTTCTTTTTTAAGAAAATTAAAGCATTAAACCTAACGGCGGACCAAGTGGTTGGCAATGTTTTAAAAACCGGTTTTTTGGTTTACCCGGTGTGGTGATCGGGTCACGGTTCAACCGGGTGGTTGACCCGGTTTCAAAAATTTTATGTATTTTTCATTTTCTTGCATATATATATATGTATATATAAAACCAAAAATTTGATGTCAAAAAGTTAAAACGTTCAAAATACGCATAACAAAAAGTTTTACATCAATCCAATAACATAAAAAAAACACATACCAACAAGTTTTACATCAATCCAAAAACATAAAAAACACAAATATAAGAAATTAATTTTTTTAACCGGGTCAACCCGGGTTTTTACCGGTTCAACCGGTTCTATCAAAAAACCGGCGGTTCAATCCGGGTCGTAATTTCCCAAAAAAACGGTCGTAATTGACCCGGTCTCTTCACCGGTTCCCGGGTCAACCCGGGTTTTAAAACATTGGTGGTTGGCATAAACAAATAAAGTTTTGCAAAAGTTGTCCGATGATTTTGTTGAATTCATTTGAATAAAAATAGTAATTTTGATTTATTTGATTTGTGTTATATATGGATAAGAAAACATACAATCAAATGAATAAAAAAAATGCCAAAAAATATATGTTCAACGTCTTAAATTATTTATTTCATTTTAAAATTTATATTATATAACAATTATATTTAGGGGGTGTTAAAAAAATCGAATAATCCGATCAACCCAGCTAACCCAACCCAAAACAACCCGAATCGATCTAACTCGAAGCCATTCAATGCCTAATCGACTTGTAGAAAATCTTCAAAGTGTAACTACTAAGTTGGAGTTGGGTTAGGGCCGTTTGAACCCAACTCAACTCAATGAACCTCATGACTTTTGATACCATAACTTTAATATAATTGTTAAATACTTAATTAATTTATGTAATCATTAGCCTTAATAGATTTTATCGTTTAAATATATTTTAATATCTCTTATATAATTGTTAGATTTATTTGTATGATCTCATTTTGATTTTACTTCGTTTAAAGACAGTCGCTTAGCTAGATTGTTAAATGATATGCCAGAGTTTCAAACTTGAACAAATTCGTCAACCTAACCCAACTCGTACAGGTTAGGTTGGGTTAAGTTGTACTTTTGTTTGAGTTAGGTTTAATTCAGATTTTTCAAACCGTAAACATTGAATTAGGTTGTTTAAATACCATCAACCTGAACTAAGCTAAGCCATGTGTAACCCTAATCATATTTAATATATTAACTATTTATAAAATATGAAAAAGGAAATAATACTTCTTAAAAAAAATAATAATAATATTAATAAATAGATTCAAGAACTCATTAACCAAATATTCTTTCTTTTTTTCTTCAAAATGCGAAACAATTAAAAATACACGATGCAAATACATTAAAAGAATCTGAAAATAAAAATGATAAGAAATAGAGAGAGAGAGAGAGAGAGCACTGCCTCCATCCTGGCCGGCCGGAAAATTAACTCAGGCAAGAACCAACTCCGACAGCAACGCAACAAAGCTGAAAACAGCAGCTGCAAATGGTGAAATGGCCGACGACGAACTTTCCGCCGGAATATTACTAGTTCCGGCAGGCGTTGCAGGGGTAAGAGTGTTTCCAAGAGGTGTGGTGGAGGGAGAATCGGCTGTTATGGATGATGGAGCGGCGGAGGGACTACCATCGCCGATGCCGGTGACAGCAACTGTCAGCTTCATGCCACCACTACAATGTCCGACGACACCACATATGAAGTAATGTTTGCGGGTGGTGTTTAGAGCGATGGTGGTGGTGCCGGAATTGTATGACACGATGGAATTTTCGACGGTGCAGGTGGTGTAGTCGCCTGAGCTTACTTCATCCACCGTATGGCTACTATCGTAGTTGAAAACTACCAATAATATAATCAAATTATTAATTACTAGAACCGTACTCGTGCAATGCAGCGAGATACATCACGATTAATGTTTCATTTTATTTTATTTTTTTGTCGATTTACAATACGATTTTAATTTGGATGGTTTTGAGAAAGTGATAATGTTTTTTTATAAATTTGTTTAATTTAGGCTTAATAATATAATGTTTTTAAAATATAAAAATTAAGTATTTTGTTAGAATTCAATAATTATCTTATATATTTTAATGACATCTAGAAAAAATAACCAATTACATATTTAATAATATAATTAAAACAACATTATAGTAATATAATATATTAATTAATAATGATACATGGAAATGTCTGCATAAAATGAAGGTCATGCACATACCAAATTGGTGGGTGTTAGAAACCTGCAGTAGTAATATGTATCTTGTGCTTTGATACTTGTAAATTAAGAGATTTTTAAAATCTTGCATAAAATGATGGTACCTTGTGCCTAATAACTTGTATTTAAAAGTTTTTTATCTGTGTTTTATAATATAGTATAGATATACTCAGTAATCTAAATGACAATTTTACCCTCATAACAAAGAAGGTAATGAATTTTTCCATCGGGTAGAATTGAAAATAGTCGCTTACTTTTAGAAATAAACATTCATCTTAAGACAAACTGACTAGGTTGTTTTCGTGAGACCCATGACACTAAAAACCTCTTTATAATACTCTATGTGAAGTTTCAGTGTTATTTTGTGGATTCATAAAAACAGTTTGGTAACACACCATGGAGTTGATTTACAATAACCTATTACGTATATGTCTACATTGTGTCGGGGTAAAAGTGGAAACAAAAACCAACCATAACTATAATATCTATCTTTTTTTTATGACAAGTATATTGCAACGGTAAAAACGGAAGCAAAAACTTACCAAGACTATCTCCCACTTCGAAAGTTTTGTCACTTGTCCATGTGGTGTAATCAACGCTTAATGCCCAACCAGCCGTGTCGCCGACCGTATAGACCTTTGCCAAACCGGACGTAAAGCAACTTAAAATTACCATAAAGCCCATTATTCCGACATCATAAGTTGCCATATTTTGTCTTTGAGAGAATATGAGCAAGGGAAGTGGGAGGCGTTAGGGGGGGTTATATAAGGGTATAAAAGGGATAGATTTGGAATTTTTGTGGAGTGAGTGGGATATTTGGTTTGGTTTGGTTTGGTTCACTCACCATGTTAGAAGAAGGTGGACACTTGTAAAAAAGGGGAATCAAGGTTTATGGGACCAATGGAGGGATTATTGTGTTTAATGTTACTTACAAATCAATCAAATTTGTTTATAATTATTATACAATGTTTTTTTTAAATACTTATAAAAACACGTGTTTGGAAAGAAACTCAAAGGTTGTTTACTAATAATTTGAATAAGCGTTGATCAACGTAAGCAAGAGGTTGTGTCTAGGATAGAGATGCAAAAAAAATCGCAAATCAGAAGCCCAACCCAAAGAGTCGGGCCTAGTGAGCCCGATGCCTAGTTTCAACCATGCCTCAGAGCCTGATCAAGACAAAATTTTGGGGGCAGACCAGGGCATAAACCCATTCTGAAAAATCTCGGCCTAAAAAAACCCGGTTGAGCCTGAAAAATGCCCCTTTTCAACCTCAAAGCCTGGCCCGACTTGATCCAACCATAAAAGGCTCGGTCTTTTTTTTTTTTGCTCACTGAAAATGGATTTAGAAGACCTGGTCCATGCCCAAAAAAGACCACCCCTTGTGCATCTCTAGGCTCGAGTAAGCGTTGACTAACTGGTCGTTTGCCAAATGCTATGAAATAAGCTTTGAATTTTGTTTTTTTAATTCTCAATATATCAACAAGTGAAGTTAAGAGTGAAAGTTGTTGATGATTTTCATTAATTGATGGGAGCTTTTGCAACTTCGCTTATTTTACAAGATTGAGCTGTTTGGGGATTTTTTTTTTTCAGAGATCATCGTCCTGCAAGTCTAATAGGAATTTCCTTAACTTTTCTTCATGATCTTTGGGATTAATTGAGGTATACATAAGTTGATTTGTACACCCACAATTAATAAAAGAAAAAAAAATTAAACTGTTTGAATTGACAGATTTCTTGTTCCATGAATTTATCAAACGAACTCTTTTCTAAATGGAAAGAGGATTGCTTGAGTTGGAATTCATACCAACTAAGGGTCCATTTAAAAACGTCGATTTAATTTTTAAATTACGAATTTCGTAAAAGAACAAAAATTATATACTTGTATTTTAGTAATCATGTTAATATTATAACCAATTCTTTTTTAACAGACAACCAAAATTTAAAATCGTTGGACTGTTCAAACCGTTCGAACGAAGTTAAATCGGACCGTTTTTTGTGGTTTTGTTGGTGATTTTAGTGAAATTATCGGTTCATTTTATGTAATTGGATTCACAAGATAATAATGGGGTTGATATTTAAGCTATAACATGAGCTAGGAGGTGTGGAGGGCACACTCGTGTAAGCTAAGTAGAACACAGGATCATTGGATGGTTATGTTTGGCGAGTTACTAAGTGGAAAAAGGCTGAGCACGACCCTTGCGTTTTTGTTCATAAAATGAGCATGGGTCGTGCGTTTGTTGATAGAAGGTTTTGCACGAACCGTGGGTTTTTCCTCTTGAAATTGGCACGAGCCGTGCGTGGTCGTCATAAGGTTTGCACGACCCGCGCATTTTTCCTCTTGAAATTGGCACGGGCCGTGCGTTTTCATCAGTTTTGTAACTGATAAAAATTCTTGTAACCGCCAACATTAATGTCCAGCAATCATCTCATTTAATGAGAAATTATTATCATTATTAATATAGGGTCGGTTACGATTCTCAAGGTGTTTAAATAGGTTCGATTTCTGCCTAAATCGATACTGAGAATTAAGATTATTCTCGAGTGAATTTCGTGATACCTGGGCAGAATAGGGTTGAAATATCACTTAAGTAAAACGAGCTCTCACACGAACTCACATTCTTTATCCAAGTTCCAATCACTATTTTTCTCCCTCAATTTTCTGCAACCAATCCCCAACAATCTTAAGTGATATTTGTTCATCGTGAGAGAGATGGCGAGTGATCAATCCATGAGAGATATGACGACAAAGTTCACCAAACTTGAGAAGTTCGAAGGCGTTGATTTTCGAAGATGGCAGAAGAAGATGCACTTCTTGTTGACAATGTTGAAGGTCGTGTACATGCTAAGCACTCCGATCCCGGAGGTGATGGAAGACGAGACGTTGGATATGACTCGGCGCAGGGAAAATGGGAGAACGACGACTACATCTGTCGTGGCCACATCATAAACGGTATGTGTAACTCCCTCTTTGACATTTATCAAAATGTTGAGTCTGCTAAAGAGCTATGGGACTCTCTTGAGTCCAAATACATGGCGGAGGATGCTTCTAGTAAGAAGTTCATCGTTAATAATTTTAATAATTACAAACTGGTGGACTCAAGGCCTGTGATGGAGCAATATAATGAGATCCTACGCATTCTAGGCCAATATGATCAACATAATATGAAGATGGACAAATCGATCTCCGTATCAAGCATAATTGATAAATTGCCCCCCTCTTGGAAAGATTTCAATCACATGTTGAAACACAAGAAGGAAGAGTTGTCCCTTGTACAACTCGGTAGCCACTTGCGCATAGAGGAATCTCTTCGGGCGTAAGAGGCTGAGAAACCTAAGATGAAAGAGGTTTCTGCCCCTTCGGTGAAAATGGTGGAAGAGGGAAAATCCAACAACTTCAAGGGAAAACGCAAGTTCAATGAAGCCAAGAAAGGCCCCAACAAAAACGTTAAATTAACCTGTTGAACCTGTGGTATGACCGGCCATCTCAAGCGTGATTGTCGGGTTGTTAAGAACAAGAATGGAGCAAGCCCAAGTGGTGGTGGGCAACGATCCAAGGATCAAAACCCACGGCAAGGTCGGTTTCTTGACTCTGGTTTTAATTCGAATTTGAATTATATACCACTAATATCTGAATCATTCTATGTGCAGGATGATGATGTTGCTTGGTGGATCGATTTGGGTGCTACGAGTCATGTGTGCAAGGATCGACGTTGGTTCACCTCTTTGGAACCGGTTGAAGATGGATTCGTGCTACACATGGGGAACGAGTCGAGTGCTCCCATTCTTGGACGTAGCTTAGTTAGGCTAGAGTTTAGTTTTGGCAAAATAATTGAACTTTTTGTTTGTACCACAAATTCGAAAGAATTTGGTTTCCGGTAGTGTCTTAAATAAGTTAGGATATAGGCAAGTATTTGAGTCTGGCAAGTTTGTTTTGTCAAAAGGTGGCTCTTTTGTAGGATTCGACTATTTGATGAATGATATGTTTATGTTGAATTTAAATAAAAAGAGTTTTGTTTCAAATTCTGTTTATGTGGCAAATTAAAATTTTGTTGATTCTAGTTTATGGCATACAAGGCATGGTCATGTGAATTTTAAAAGAATGGTTGTAATGTCAAAAGACGGTCTTATTCCGGCCTTTGACATTAAAACCGAAAAGAGTAAAACTTGCATGTTAATAAAGATCACTAGGAAACCTTTTCCTAACGTGAAAAGGAACTCGTCTGTACTTGAATTAATTCATAGTGATCTTTGTGATTTGCATTCAACTCCGTCTTTGGGTAATAAAAAGTATGTTGTTACTTTTATTGACGACGCTTTACGGTTTTGCTATGTAATTTTGTTACACTCAAAAGATGATGCGTTGGACAAATTTAAAATTTATAAAACGAAGGTTGAATTGCAAATGAATTTTTATAAAATGTTTACGCACCGATCGTGGTGGGGAGTATTACGACCCCATGTTTTTCCAATTCGTAGGAATCATTCATGTGACTACGGCGCCTTATACACCACAACGAAATGGTGTGACGGAACGGAAAAATAGAGTTCTCAAAGAAATGGTGAACTCTATGTTATCCTACTCGGGATTGAGTGATGGATTTTGGGGTGAAGCCATGTTAACAGCTTGTTACTTATTGAATCGAGTTCCCAATAAAAGGAACAAGAATACCCCGTCTGAACTTTGGTTCAAGAAAAGCTAACTTGGGTTATATTCGATTTTGAGGTTGTCGGGTGGTTTTTCGACTACCCGAACCCAACAGGAAAACCTTGGGTGAGAAAGGTATTGATTGCATCTTTGTTGGACATGCCGATCATTCCAAAGCCTATAGGTTCTATGTTATAGAACCTAATGATTCTATAGAGATTCACACCATTATAGAATCGAGAGATGCATTATTTGATGAGACTAGATTCTCTTCAATACCTAGGCCAAAGGACATAGTTCCAAGTACTAGTGGAACTATTGATGTTGAAGAACAAGCAATTGTTCCAACCGAATATCCGATGCTTCGAAGGAACAAAAGAGGAAGGATTGAAAAATCATTTGGTCCTGATTTCCAATTATACTTGGTAGAGGGATAAAGAGATGAGAGTGGGTCACAGTTCTCTTATTGTTATAGTATTGAGGAGGATCCAAATTCATTTGATGAGGCTATAAAGTCTCAAGATGATGGTTTCTAGAAAGAAGCAATAAATGATGAGATGGACTCCATCGTGGGTAATAATACTTAGGTATTATCGGACTTGCCACCGGGTTGTAAACCATTGGGATGCAAGTGGATCTTCAAAAGGAATATGAAAACTGATGGATCAATCGACAAGTTCAAAGCTCGATTAGTAATCCAAGGCTTTAGGCAACGGGAAGGCTTCGATTATTTCGATACCTATGTCCTAGTTGCAAGGATCTCCACAATTAGATTGTTAATAGCCTTGGGAGCTATTCACACTTTACTGATTCACCAAATGGATGTCAAAAGGACATTCTTGAATGGTGACTTGGGGGAGGAAGTTTACATGAAACAACGGGAAGGTTTTGTTATGCCCGGGACGGAGCATAAGGTGTGCAAACTTGTAAAATCATTGTATGGGATGAAACAAGCACCCAAACAATGGCATCAAAAATTTAATGAGGTTGTCTTGTCCAACGATTTTATGTTAAACTAAGCGGAAAAGATATTAGAGGGATATTCGGATGCAAGTTGGATTACCAACTTAGAAGATCACTCTTTTACGAGTGGTTGGGTGTACTTGCTTGGGGAGGTGCCATGTCATGGGCTTCCAAGAAGCAAACTTGCATCATGAGTTCCACTATGGAGTTGGAATTTGCGGCATTAGCCGCTGCCAGTAAAGAGGCAGAGTGGCTAAGGAATTTAGTCCATGAAATTCCACGATGGTCGAAACCAATATTACCCATTTCTATCTGTTGTGATTGTGCGGCTACTTTGGCTAAAGCTTATAGTCAAGTATATAATTGCAAGTCTAGACACTTAGGTGTTAGACATAGCATGATTCATTAGCTAATCACGAATGGAGTGATTTCGGTTGAATTTGTTCGGTCGCAACAAAATCTAGCAGACCACTTAACGAAGGGGTTAGCTAAGGACTTGGTTCACAGGTCAGTGATAGGGATGGGATTAAAGTCCATCTAAATCTCTAACGGTGAGATACCAAATTCCCTTCTAATACAACGTTAGAAGTTGAATTCAATGGGAAAGCTCACTCTAAGGGATTGGAGCACAAGATAATCATCCCAAGGTATGTGCTCGGAACTGCAAGTGAAGGAGGTAGTTCTTTTGTAAAAGTGCATGTGCAGGTGCATAATGAAAGGAACTACCTATATGAGTGTGAAGTGTGGCCGCTTCAAGAAGTTTGGACTTGGATTTGATGCACTCATGAATGTATAAGGACACATGGCCTATATAGTGTCAAGTTTAAACTGTAGAGAATTATTTAAATTCATATGTATGTTATTTTCTGGTACTCAAAGGGGTTGAAGGGTTCAATCCATAGGACACCCGGATTCTCGAGTATTTGAAATGTGTAATGTACTAAGATGAAAATTCAATCTTCTAGATATTTTCATTTATGCATGAGTATGGTTTCTTATATTAACTTTTATTTGTGAATCAAGGATTGCACTAAAATGGGGGAGGAATGTTGGTGATTTAGTGTAATCATCGGTTCATTTTGTGTAATTGGATTCACAAGATAATAATGGAGTTGATAACTAAGCTATAACATGAGCTAGGAGGTGTGGAGTGCACACTCGTGCAAGCTAACTAGAACCCGAGATCGTTGGATAGTTATGTTTGGCGAGTTACTTAGTAGAAAAAGGCTGAGCAAGACCCGTGCATTTTTCCTGTTATAAATGGCATGACACGTGAGTTTTGGCACGACCCGTGCGTTTTTGTTCATAAAATGATGTAACACCCTAAAAATTGGGTACATTTTAAAAATTAAAAAATTTCACAATAAGACGTCTAGAAATGGAGGAATTTAAACCTGAAACATTTGAGTCAAAAATAAACCTTCACAAAAGGCATCACCCAAACGGGGAAAGAGTATAAACGTTTACAAATTTAGGAATGTAGTGGAAACAAGGACCGACAACCTACTAATCTAAACATTCTAATTTAGATTACAAATCGGGTGTCATCATCATCTCCCAAAATATATTGACAAGTAATGTGTACGCTCTATATCTCATCAAATGATATATCCTCAAAAGATTGTCCCCGACGGGGCCCAACACTCTGCTCAAGACCTTGCCACCCCACCGCTAAGAGAACCTGAAATACACATCAAAGTAAACAAGTGTTAGGCTTGGAGCCTAGTGAGATCATTCCACAATTATAATAAGAGTAATTGATGCATAACAATATTTAAGGGTCAACTTAGAATAAGGTAATCGGTTAACTTTCCAACACTTAAGTTTTTTATGTAAAACGGGGGAGACCCGTTCCACCATAGGCTGTGACGGAACACATAGGTAGGCCACAACACATACGGTGCACATATTTGAGGATGGAAATTTACCGGCGTCAACTCTATACAAGTCTTTAGTTCAATGTAAACATGAGTTCAACTCTATCCAAGTCTTTACCCCAAAGATGTCCACGTTCAACCCTATCCAGGTCTTTACCTTGAACTCTCACCATTCTCCATGTTTTAAAGATATGTCATTTTATCATTGTGCCATTGGCAACCACACCCAAACATAATCTAATTTGAATCAATATACCATCACTTAGTCTCTTCAACCATCACAATATCACCATATCCACATAGGTCACATCTTTCCAAAATATAGGACATATTTCCATAGCATCCCATGTACACAAATATTTATAACTTGTAATAAGTATAACCACTCAACTTCCATCCCACTCATAAATCCAAGTAAATCATAATACCCATTTAGGTTTCCATATTTCATAATACTTTTAGAAAATCATATGTAGGTAATCATTCACACATTTTATAACAACATATCTCAACACATTTCCACAAATGTTTGACCTAATAGTTCAAAAAAATACAAAATAGAGAAATAATGTTAATATTTAAGATAATGCAAGGAAAAATGTTTTCATGACATTATAGAACATGTATTATGAAGGAAGGACTCACAAAGTGGGTTTTGATGAAAACCCAAAACCCTAGCTTGTTTGTTCTAGGAGAAGATGATAATGGAGATGTGAATAAATGCTCCTAGCTTGATTCTCTTGGTTGATAATCCTAGCTTCTTGCACTAAATGATGGATGAGAGCTTTGGGTAACCCTAAATTCAAATTAAATGAAGGGAGGGCTTTCTTAGGAGAGAATTTAGTGAGTTAGTGAGAGTAGTAAATGAAAAATAGGTCAAATTTGGCTCTTTAACCCAACTGACCCCGACGACGATAGTGACTAGCGATTATACCCAAGGCATAATCGCCCGCTAGTTGGGGCTTGCGGTACCAAATTCGCGAGAGTGCCTCCGCGACAGTGACCCGGGCACAAAAGTCGGGCACCATCGCCCCGCTTGTACCGCAAGTCAGGATGGGGCCGCAATTGTGACACTACGAGAATGCCAAGGGCATTCTCGCCCAGGGGACTGCTCACCCAAAATTATTACGGTTTGAACCTAGTTCAACTCTAACGGTTCAAACCCAAAATAAAAGGTGTTAGATCTGATTTTATAGTAATCATTGTATTTATTGTTCTGTTATGTTTTGTAAATGCCTTGGGGTATTTAAGTCCCCTTGGCTTGTTTTTGTTGTAAGAACTTACACATAGTTTGAATAGAAGTTACTGTTGCATTGAGCGCATACTTTCTCTCTCTAGTTTCTCTCTCTATAGATCTTGTGATCTTGGCTTATCAATTGGTATCAGAGCCTTCAAGATCTTGAGAGGATTGATATTAGTATATTTTTGTTACTGATTTGTGTAGATAATTCGAAAATTTGATTGATTTTTCTTGTTTTTTCAAGAAAAATCTAATTTTCTGGATTTTCACCAATTTTAGTCTGATTTGTGATCGAACTGCTTTGGATTTGATGTTATTAGATGCGTTTTAGTTAGTCGATCGAGTTTGATTCTTGTTGTTTTGCATAAAAACATGATTTGATGCTTCGATTTTGAGTTTGAGTTTATTTTGAAAAAGTCGAGTTCTATATTATGTTCGTTTTGATTCTTGAGATTTGGAGTGTTTTGATCGATATTGTCAATTGATTTGTATTAAAAACTTGTTTTAGATCAATTCTGTGCAATTTGTATGGATTTAAGTCATTGTTATGATTGATTTTGCAGATTTATAGTCGAGTGTTACTATGCGGGTCATTCATATCATTGTGCGTGTCATTCATATGATGTGCGGGTTGCATGTTATTAATAGGATTTGAAGTATGCGTGTGAGTCAAGTAGTATGCGGGTCATTCATATTATTGTTCGTGTTATTCATATAGTATGCGGGTTGCTATTATAGTTTGCGTGTTATTCATAAAATCATATGTGTTCATCTTATTAGAATGCGTTTCTATCATATACTATTTGTGAAACTAACTTTTGAGTGTTAGTTTTTTCTCAGGATATCTCTTTTGCGTATCTATCGACACACGCATAGCACATCAAGTGCGTGCCCTGTTGAACATGCACATCTTCAAGTGCGTGTCCCTTTGAACACGCATAGCAGCAAGTACGTGTCCTTCTGATCCGCAAAGCATCGAGTGCGTCTCTCTCTAAACACGCATAGTCCACTTATCTCCCGAATAGTTTCTCTGAACACGCATTCCTTGGATGTGCGTATCATCAAGGACCCGAATTGTTTCTCTGAACACGCATTCCTTAGGTGTGCGGGTCATCAACACTTGGTTCTTTTTCTGATTTCCATATTTCATCAAAATGTCTCTACAAGCTCAACTTTATAAGAACGACCTCATGATGTCGTTGGGGTCTGATACTCGTCCACCTGTTCTGATAAATGAGAACGAATTTGAACAATGGCAGGACCGGTTTATTAATTTCATCGAAAGGCAATCAAATGGGGAAAATATGATGAAAGCTTTGACTGAAGGTCCCATGGTCAAGCCAAGGAAAGTGATACCAGCTGTTGGAAACACCCCAGCTACTAATGTAGAAAAAGCCCTGATAGAATATGAGGCTGATGAACTTCTAAGATACCAAGCTGACAATCAGGCCAAGTCAAATTTGATTCTTGCTCTACCAAATTCCATCTATAATAGAATCGATTGTTTCAAACACAATCCTATGCTGATGTGGACACAACTGGAGAAAATCATGCTTGGTACTGCAATGTCTACCCAGCTTCGTCAGACAAGATACATGAACAACTTTGAAGAGTTTAAGGCTAAGGATGGGGAAAGTCTGAAAAGTGTCTTCGACAGATTTTGGACTGTTATTAATGATTTGTATAAGATCAAGGTAACAAAGAATGAGCTGGAGACAAATCTGAAGTTCCTTAATGCACTCAAACCTGAATGGGAAAAATCCTGTCATCGGATGAGGAATGATCCCAGAATTTCCAAAATGCCTATTCAGGAAATGTTTGAAATTCTGATGTCTGATGAAGCCATGGTTCTGAAGAAGAAAGCTAAGCTGGATAAGCAGAAGCCAAAGACTGTGGATCCAATCGCTCTTTTAGCTAGCCAAATGGCTGAGCAAGCCTTGACTGAGTCTGCTTACGATGGGTCAACAGATGACGATGGCGAAGCATTGGAAAAGGCTATGATTCTTCTAAGTCAGCACTATCAAAAGAAATATCAGAAACGGTCAGGTTCAAACAATCTTCGTTTCTCATCTGGATCAAAGAAGGTAGAACCCGATTCTACATCAAAGCCTTTCTTTCCCAAATATGAACCGGCTACAGCAGATGAACCAAAGAAAGAAGATAAGAAGGTTGTGACTTGCTACAACTGTGGCAAACCCGGGCATATTTCAAAGGAGTGCAGAAAGAAGATTATGAAAGATGTTGATTTCTATAAGAAGAAATTAGCTTTGGCTGAGAAGAAAGCAAGTGGAACAATTCTGTTGGCTGAGGAGGAATATTGGTTGGACCACTCAGACAATGAAGCTGATAATGAAGAGACTGTTGCCATGTGTTTTATTGGAGACGACAACAGTGATGATGAGGATGAGAAGATTTCAACCGATGAATCTGAGGTACCATCTGAGTTTGATTTTAATTTCATTTCTTCACAAATGAATGTCATCACAAATGCTTTACATGACTTTCGTTCAAAGCTTCTATCCGAAAAACGCGAAAATCAAGAAAAGTCTGTTCAAATTGAAAAATTGAAGATTTCTCTGAGAGATGAAAAAGCTATTTTAAAATTTACAAAAGAGAAATTTCAAAAAAAAAATAGAAGATTTAGAAATTGAAAAACAGACTTCTCATGATTCTTTGACTGATTTGTCAATTTTAAATCAAGAGTTTTCGGATAAAATATTTGAATTAGAAGAAAAGTTATATAAACAAAAACAAGAAGGGACCCATATTCATATGGGTACCTAAATCTCAGTAATTTTTGATTGTGCAGCTAAATCAATTATGGTATCTGGATTCGGGGTGTTCCAAACACATGACTGGCAACAAATCTCTACTTTCAAATTTTAAAGAAAAATGTTGCGGTCGTGTCAAATTTGGAAACTGCGAGACGACTCCCATTCTTGGTTATGGTGATCTTGTTCAAGGTAATATAACTGTCAAAAGAGTAAGCTATGTCCAAGGTTTAAGTCACAATCTATTCAGCATCGGAAAGTTCTGCGATAAAGATCTTGAAGTCAGTTTCAAGTCTAAAAGAGTTGCTGTAAAGAATAATAGCGGTTGGGACTTACTTAATTGAAAGAGACGATCAAATCTTTATACCATTAATCTTTCCGAAGTAAAGGTTCCATCAGATATTTGTCTTCTATCAAAAGCCTCTATTCATGAAAGTTGGGTGTGGCACCGTCGACTAGCTCATCTCAATTTCAAATATATGGATCGCTTGGTCAAGAATGATTCCGTGAGAGGTCTTCCAATCCTCCGTTTCCAGAAAGACCATCTATGTCAAGACTACGAGAAAGGAAATATGAAGAAAGCATCTCATAAGCCTAAGCCTGAACATTGCACTGCGGATATCCTAGATCTGATTCACGTTGATTTGTGCGGACCAATGAAGACAAAGAGCATTGGTAAGAAGAAATATGTTTTGGTTGTTGTTGATGACTACTCCAGATATACTTGGGTGAAATTTCTCAAATCTAAAGATGAGACACCCGAAATTCTCATCAACCTCATCAAAACCATTCAGACAAATAAGCAAAAGCATGTCAAAGTTGTAAGATCAGATAATGGCACAGAATTCAAGAATTTAACTCTTCAAGCATTCTATGATGATCAAGGAATACAACAACAGTTTTCTGCTGCAAGAACACCGCAACAGAATAGGGTTGTTGAAAGACGAAACAGAACGCTTGTGGAAGCTGCTAGATCTATGCTTGTTTATTCAGGTCTTCCTTTGTCCCACTGGGCCGAAGCCATATCAACTGCCTGTCATACTCAAAACAGATCAATTCTACACCGCCGGTTCAACAAGACTCCATATGAATTGATGAACGGTATCAAACCCAACATCAAATATTTCAAGTCTTTCGGGTGTAAATGCTATGTTTTGAATGACAGAGATAATCTAAACAAATTTAGTCCAAAGGCAGAAGAAGGCGTATTTCTGGGCTATTCTTCTAACTCTGCTGCTTACAGAGTCTTTCTTCTCTCTGCAAGAAAAGTGATAGAGTCAGTGAATGTCAAATTTGATGAAGTTGCTGATTTGGCTTTTAGACAACACAGTTCAGAACCCGCTATTACTGGAAACTCAGCTTCTGAACAAATTAGTTCAGAACCTGCACTTCAAATAATAAATCAGGATCCTTCTAATTCTTTGTCTAATATTTCTGTTTGAAAATTTTTATGATGATGTTCCTAAACCAAACACTGATAATGTGTCAAATATCTTGAATCAGGAATCTGTGAGTACATCTAATCCTAATTCCACTGCATTAACCTCTGAACCTGATGCTACTTCAGTACCTCCTAAAATTCAAGACATATCTTCTGAACATCATCAGGATCATTTCATACATGAACCAGAAATTGTTGAAATTGTTCATGAGGAGTCTGTAGAAGATGAAGCTGTTCCAGAAGAAAATGTTCAACAAGAAGTACAAGCTACGTCTGGTCAACAAGAGCCTGAATCTGATGTCATGAAAATACCTCCTCCTCCAACTGAAACCATATCTGTGTCATCTTCTGATAGTATTCCATCTGAAGATCCTCCTCAACAATTAGAAGTGGTTCAAGAAGTTATTAATCCTTTCCCTCATACAACAAAATGGACAAGATCTCATCCAATCCATCAAATTATTGGGGATCCTCAAGCAAGTGTTTCTACTCGCTCCAGAACAGCTTCTTCCAACGAATGTTTGTACACTTGCTTCCTAAGCAAGATTGAACCTACCAAAGTATCTGAAGCGTTGGAAGAACTGGACTGGATTTTGGCAATGCAAGAGGAGCTCAATCAGTTTGACGCACTAAAAGTTTGGAGACTTGTTCCACGGCCAAAGGGTAAAAGCATCATAGGAACCAAGTGGATATTCAAGAACAAAAAGGACAAAGATGGTATCGTTGTTCGCAACAAAGCCAGATTGGTAGCCAAAGGATATCGACAAGAAGAAGGTATTGACTATGATGAAACATTTGCACCTGTCGCCAGATTGGAAGCTATTCGGATGTTTCTGGCCTTCGCTGCTTACCGCAACTTCACCGTATATCAAATGGATGTCAAGACAACATTTCTCAATGGCAAATTGAAAGAAGAAGTATATGTATCTCAGCCAGAGGGATTTGTTGACAAAGATCGTCCTGATTACGTTTATTTTCTCGATAAAGCTTTGTATGGTCTGAAACAAGCTCCACGGGCGTGGTATGACGAGTTGTCAACTTTCTTGGTCAAATCCGGCTTCACCAAAGGCTCGATAGATACAACTCTTTTCATTTATAGAACTAATCTTGATATCTGCTTAGTACAAATATACGTAGATGATATTATTTTCGGTGCAACTAACAAATCTTTGTGTAATTGGTTTTCTGATTTAATGACCTCTAGATTTCAGATGAGCATGATGGGAGAAATCAACTTCTTCCTCGACTTACAAGTGAAGCAACTTTCAAATGGAATCTTCATCAATCAGTCAAAGTACGTATTTGACATTTTGAAGAAATTCAAGATGGACAAATCTACTTCAATCGGCATGCCTATGGCTCACGGTGCCAAACTCGGACTGGATCCAGATGGAAAAGCTGTGGAACAAAAGACATACAGAGGGATGATCGGATCACTGATGTATCTTACTGCAAGTCGCCCGGACATAATGTTTTCAACGTGCCTGTGTGCCCGCTTTCAAGCAAAACCAAAAGAATCTCATCTTTTAGCAGTCAAACACATTTTTAGATATATTAAAGGAACTCCTTATTTAGGATTATGGTATCCTAAAAGTTCTGACTATAATTTGATTGCTTATTCTGATGCAGATTATGGTGGTAATCAATTGGACAGGAAAAGTACTTCTGGTCATCTCCAGTTTCTTGGTGAAAGACTGATAAGCTGGGCGTCAAAAAAGCAAAACTGCGTGTCAATATCAACAGCCGAAGCTGAATACGTCGCTGCAGCTAGTTGCTGTGCTCAAGTGCTTTGGATGAAAATGCAACTTCGCGATTACGGGATGCTATACAAGACTGTGCCAATATATTGTGATAGCAAGTCTGCAATTGCGATATCGGTCAATCCTGTCCAGCACACCAAGACCAAGCACATAGACATGAGATATCATTTTATAAAGCATCACGTGGAAGAAGGTACTATTGAGTTATATTTTGTCCCAACTGAATATCAACTTGCTGATATATTTACAAAAGCTTTAGATGAAAAACGATTTAACTTTCTGCTTTCAAAACTTGGCATGTTGAATTTAAAAGTTTAAATCTTTACAAATTTTATTCTATAAAGTTTAATATTTCAGATTTTCTTTCAGTTGAATAAAATGTGTGTCTAGAATCTTTGACAAGTCACCTTGTTTATATTTAAAGTTTCATATGTTCAATGTTCAAATCTTTCAAACATCGAAAAGTCAGCAACATGTTTGACGCTTTAGATACTGCTTTAAAGATATGTGAGTCGGAATATTTATGGTTTACTTTGCTTGAACAACCTAAGTGATCAAAATTGTAGATCGTAATGAAAATATGGGCTAAGCTATTCAATATAGATCTGAGTTATTGAGATGATTTTATTTTTAAGCATTTAAAATACAGAAATCCTTGAGTTTAAAAGTTTGTACCTGTGACCTTTCTGGTTTGGGAAAGTAAGTTCCGAGGGATGCTCGACATCTGGTCCCCTAAGGTCAATTGATCTGGGAGTGATCGAACAGAAATCCTGCAATAGAACCAGATCGAAAGTCATGTTCTATTGGTATGAATGGGTTTAGGATATGTCGATGTAGCCTTTCTGATCCGGGAAAGTAAGTTCCAAGGGGTGCTTGACACCTAGTCCCCTAAGGCCATCTGGTCTGGGAGCGGCTGACCCAAATCCTGCAATAGGGTCAGATAGAAAGTTACGTTTATGGCATGTTCTTTACTTAATGAACTCTTTGATTAAAAAGATGCCAAAGTGCACAACGCTTAAAAGATGCCAAAGAGCACACTCATGTGAAGATGCCAATGAGCACATAGCTAAAATATGCCAATGAGCACACATCTCTTGATACTTGGTGATATATTTTGAGTTGCGATAAACCTGTAAATTTGTGAAAATCTTAATTCTTGATGACTTTGTGCCTGTACATGCAAAGTTCTTCATTTTATGTTTAGAATTACATTTTTCTTGAAGCTAATCAGAGATCGCATGCGAGCACACTGAATAGATACCTGCAAGTGTTTGACTCTGAACATGTCTTAACTTGATATACAATGAAACATGTTTCTGTATTCAACAACTCCCGTTTGATTTTAACTGATTGATAAATCTGGGATATTCTACCGAGTAGACTTTAATTTGTTTAGTGTTTAAAAGTTTATATATTCAGTTGTTACAAAATTTATATTCAATATGATCATCTTTAATATTGATGTCTTTATGTTTGCTATCTGTGTTTTTGTCATATGGTCTGTGCATTTTTCGAGGGGGAGTGCATATATGGGTTTTATTTCTGAGAATATTCTGTTTTTGAGGGGGAGTGAATGTTGCTGATAAATTACTTCTTGTGCTGATCAGAAATTCATCAGGTAAGTATTTCTGAAATTACTATGCAAATGCTAAACTAATTTGATAAATTTTGTGCATTTGTGTAGGGGGGGTAATGGGGCTTATCAGGTAATTTTCTCATATTTTTTTAAGTATTTTTTTTTAAGTATATAGAAGTAAGAGTGTGTATTTTCTTTTCTTTATTCCATTTGAACTTGATTGTCTATTCATCTTCCCTCCATTCTCTCTGCGTGTTCTTCTTCTTGAATTCTCATCTGATTCATTTCAGATTGTCGCTTTGGAATTTCAGGTATGTTTTTGTTTTCGTTCTATGTTTGTAGCTTGATTAGTGTTCTATTATTTTGTTTTGATTTCATTTTTAGTCTCTTACTGTGTATTTTTTACTGATTTGCGATTTTTCACTGTTCATCGATTTTGAAAAACCCAAATTCGTGTTGTTGTTGATCGATTTGCATATTGGGGTTTGTTTAGATAGCATAATCGACAATCAGGTATGTTTTGTTTTAGTTTAATTCGTTGTTTTGTGCTTAGATTTAAAGTTTTTGTGGATTTCGGGTTCGAACAGCAGAGTTCTAGGGTATTTTCTTCAAGTATTTGAGACCCGCATTGTGAACTATGCGTTTCACTTGTGACACGCATAGTGAACTATGCGTTTCACTTGTGACCCGCATTGTGAACTATGCGTTTCACTTGTGACCCGCATAGTGAACTATGCGTTTCACTTGTGACCCGCATAGTAAACTATGCGTTTCACTCGAGACCCGCATTCTTCTTGTTTGTTTGTTTCTTGTGTTTTTTCTTTGTGTAGTTTACGTATCACTAAGAACACGCAAAGTTTATCGTGCGTATCCTTAGTGACACGAAAACTCTTTTGTGTTTTTCGTAGTTTCAAAGTATGCTATGTGTTCCCTTGAGGACACACATTCTCTCCTATGGCATTCTCTCCTATGCGTTCCCTTCAGGACACACATTCTCTCCTATGCGTTCCCTTGAGGACACGCATTCTCTCCTATGCGTTTCCTTCTTAACACGCATTTCTTCCTTCGTGTTTCCTTAAGGACCCGCAAACCATACTTGGAATATTTTTCGTGTTTTTTTTGTTAAATGTTTTACTGTGTTTTGGTTCAGGTTATCATGTCTTCTCAAACAAATTCTGATCCAATGATTCAAGACGAGAATGTCGTTCTTCAGGATCCGGCTGATCAGGCATCTCATGATACACCTATGCCGTCTGTTCCGTCTGTTGGCGCTGATCTTTCTATATCTAGGCGATCTCCAAATGATGTGTTTCCTAACAACATGTACATACCTTATAAGCGTTACAACTACTTTGTTGACTTTGATCGCATCAAGATTCATCCTGTCATATGCACTATTCTTCGTGGACATCCGCTTTCTCAAGCTCT
Source organism: Arctium minus (assembly GCA_954870635.1). Lineage (NCBI taxonomy): Eukaryota > Viridiplantae > Streptophyta > Magnoliopsida > Asterales > Asteraceae > Arctium > Arctium minus. The sequence continues at coordinate 8,349,469 of OX941093.1, read as the reverse complement.
CTGTTCAGTTGCCGATGTTCCGGAAGTCTACGTTCAGCAAGTTTGGCATACCATCACTAAGAACGAACTGGCACGTCCTCATCGATTTGATCTCCAAATTGATCAATTCGATTCATATCTTTCTTACAAGCGTTTACGGTTGATTCTTGAGCTTCCTGAGCCTAATTCTAGACCTGGAAGGACAACATATGATCAGTTTCCATCCGAAGAGGAAGTGTTTGAGGGCATCAAACGACTAGGCTATGTTGGTCCACTGAACAAGGTTGTAGACTTTGACAAGTCTAATCTTCCTCCTGACTGGTATTCTTTATTTTCTGTCATCAACAGGTGCTTAACTTCTAAACATACCGATACGGATAGTTCTAGTCTTCACTATCTTCGACTGTTCCATGCAGTAGTCTATGACCTGCATGTCGACTACACGATTATTTTCTGAACCGAGCTTTCTGAAATAGTGCAAGACAAGTTAACTAACAAGCGACGAAAGTTCATTCCTTTTATCAGGTTTCTCAAGCTGATTATTAGAAGCATGTTTCGAAGCAATCCGGCCATTCCACGAAGATTATCTTGGCCGCAAGTTCAGGATTGCGAGATGCTTTATCTTCAGAAACAGAAGAAGTCATTCACTTTTTCTATGACCATTCCTTATGGTCTTATTGCAAATTATGCGGACATGACCGATGACAGTGTCATCAATTATTGTTTAGAAAATGAATTTGTAGAGGCTGAACAGGAAGAACCTTCTCATGGCACTCCAACTGGTAATATTCATGAAGAGCAAGTTGAAGCAACTACTCAGGAAATAGATACTGTCATTGCAACTACTCTAGAGACAGATGTTGATCTTTCTGCAGCACCACAAGATGTTGCTACTCATCAAGTGGAATCTGTCATTGCTGTTATTGAAGCTGAAGCCACTACTGTTACTGCTGATATTGGAGAAGATGTCAATCCTGATGAAACTGGAGTTGCTAATGATGATGAGACAAATGCTGATCTTTCTGATGATGCTGAAAATTCAACAAGTGATGCAGATGATGATGATGATGATGATGTCGATCAACCTAGCATGAAAGTGTATGATCGGAGAATAAGAACACCAGACGTGGTTGTTGTCTCAGAAGATGTTTCAGAAGATGAATAGGTACCCATTGATCTCTCTGCTGATCGTCTAAATGTTGATGAACTGGATATCTCATTTGCTCAAACCTCCACTCAAACACAAAGTCAAGCTCATACTTCTTTTTCTGTTGAGGTTACTGCTACCACTGTTTCTGCTGTTGAGCTTTCTATGGTTCCTGCACGTGTTTCTTCGGAGAAATTTACAACTCTGAATGAGGTAATTCGTCAGTTCTCAGAAAGGGTGGATGCTCAAAAAGAAGAAGATATTAACAAGCTGAAGTCGTTTTTCAAAGGAAAAATGCCAGAGATAGATACTTCAGTTCTTCCTCCTGAGATTCCTTTCCGTCGTCCTTCAGGGGTGATTCTTCGGGAACCTTCTTCTGCGGTGCCTTCATCTACATCTCCGATTGTATCTCTTCCTTTTCAGTCATTATTCACTCAGTCTGCGGGGATTTCCAGGCCTTCTCTTCATGATGCTCCGATTTCTGAGCTATCGGATCTTCTTTATGCACGTCTTCTATCTATGTATCCTCCACAACATCAAGATCAAGATTTGATCTCTCTGCTGAGGAACTTCCAGCCAACGCCGCCTCCAGTTTCTTCCTCTTCTGATTCAGATCGCATTAATGCTTTATCTCATGACTTTCAGGAATTCAGATCAGAAGTTAGATCCAGTTTATCTGATCTTCGCTCTTTTATGTCACAAGCTTTCTCCGATCTTTCGAACAAGATTGATCATCTAGAGCAATCATGCAGGACTGAGGCTGGCCCGTCTCTTAAACCCCGACATGACCAAGATGATACCGATCATCAAGGCCATGAGGGGGAGATGGCAAAGAGACAAAGAACAGAAGGGTCTTATGAAGCACGAGAAGTTGTTCAAGAAGAAGTTGCCGGAGATAGAGAAAAGACTGCTGATACAGTTCAAGATTGCAGTATCCAAGATTTAGTAAATGTCATGATTGAAAATGCTGATGTAACTGCTTTGCATAATGAATTTAACTTGTCTGAAGCAAATATTAATAATATGCAAATAGTAGTTTATGTGGATACAGATGTCTCAGGTAGAGCTTATGAAGTTGAAGAGTCGGAAGCAGCAAATGACATGAGATCTTTCTTCGCAAACTTCATAGAGATAACTTCAGATGATGATGAAGAAGTTAGATTTGATAAAGTTGCTCGAGTTAAAGAAGAAGATTGCAATAATATCATCATTCTATCTGATACAGAGGATGATTCTGTTTTCATGGATGCATCAGATACAAAAGAGGTTGAATTGCTATATGGTGATCTTCCAAGTCAAAGTGAAATTCCAGAAGATGATCAACCTTCATCTACTTCAGTATCTAGTTCTGCTCCAACAACCAATATTCCTTCAAGTGCATTTGAATTTGGTCAGACATCTAGAGCTCAAGCAGATATTCCTTCTTTCGAATTGATAATTCCTCCATCTCCTCTAGAAGAAGGAGAAGCTTTAACTAGACAGCAAAGGCAGAGAAATCTTCAGCAGAGATATATGGCTTCTAGACTCAGAACAGCTTTTCTTGAAGATATCCAAAGCAACATCTTTGTTTCTAGAAGAAGAACAATCAATATATATGCCATACTTGGAATAGAGAAAGAATCAGAAGCATATCAGCATGAATACTTAGCATTTATCAAGTGCCAGCGCAAAAGGATTAACACCGTTGCTTCTCCTCATCTAATTGTTCGAGTTCTCAGTGTCACATTTAATAAGTTTCTGAACATCTGGTATCCAGACTTTGAAGTGGAAAGAAGAGACTGCAAGCGGTACAACTTTTCAGAGGCTGATTTCGTTGATCTTTCAATTGATGATATTGAATTCTTGTATGATCACTTCAGGAATCTTTATCACCGGACTCAGGATGTTTCTCAAACTCTTTTTGTTATTAAACGATTCATTCGACGACAGATTCGATTTTATCGTGTTTTTGACTTCCAGATGGCCGTCGAATGCTTTCAGCCTGTGGTTAATCTTGAAAGACCCAACCGAAGTTTGCAGAATCTAGAGTCTTATCCGTTATTCACCATTATCGAAGATCCATACGGAGTAGTATATAAGAACAGCTCAAGTGAAAAATGCTTTCTTCGATTTGATGAGATTGGACATTACTCTACTGGAACTCTAAAGGTGATCAAACTTCAGTTGGAGCATCGTCTACAAGAGGCTAGAAGAAAGTTTTTGGAATCAAGAAGAGAGTTATATATGTTTGAAAATGATGAAATTCGTCTGATCCGTAGAACTTTGGTCTCTATTCAAGATAGACTGAATCTCCGTTCAACTCTGCGACGATTGGAAGTGTTAGTTGGGCTAAACAGACTTCGTCAACGAGAAGAACGTCAATGATCTTTCAAAGTCGCCTTGATGGTCAATGCTGTTTTTGAAGATTATTTTTTTTAAGACCTCGGCGCCAATGATTACTAAGGGGGAGATTGTTAGATCTGATTTTCTAGTAATCATTGTATTTATTGTTCTGTTATGTTTTGTATTTATTTTTTGTGGTCTGATTTGACCAGTTTGGTCATTTGCTATCAAATTACTCGGTTTGGAAATTTACTAAATCACCATTTCCGGTTTTGTTTGTGGTTTGTGAGGTTAAACCACCCAAACTAGACCGCGAACACCCTTAATAGAACAGGCTACCGTAAAGTGTAGAAGTAAAACGAAACAAAAACAAAACATAAGTAAATGAAATGTTACAATTTATTTCACCAAAAGATATTAAATTATCTTTAATTCTCACAATATCTTTCACTGTTTTATTAAGAGTCGTTTACTAAACGCTTACCAAGTAAGCACTTACAATTGTCGTATTAGACATCACACTCACTTACCTTATAATGTAACATTCTCAACCATGAAAATTTATTGTTGGTAAACATCTTAAACTCGTAAGCACTTACCAGGTAAGAGCCTTTTCCTTCACTTATGTGATTCCAGTTTCAAGAACTCTAACACAGATTAATCAACACACAATAATCACAAGTCATTTGTATATCGATTGGAATGGTTTACAAATGCTTTCTCTCTGTTTACAAATATTTCTATCACTGCAATCACAAGTCTCTCTGAATGTATGTGTGTGCGTGCCTAATGGTTACAAGACACAAGGTATTTATACCCAGTCAACTATTGTTGACTTTACAACACAAACTAACATTCAAGGTCAAACATCCTTGACTTATAAACAATTACACAAATGACCCTTTTAATCTTGAATTCAACATTTTTGGCTCAACAATCTCCCCCTTTGGATTCAAGATTGAAAAAAATTGACACGAATCTCTAGGCCTTCTTTCACATGAAAATTCTTCAGTATAATGTCTTTCACAGCTTTGAAACTTTCAAATATTTAACGCTTCGAACAAACTTTCTTGAACAAGCATAACTTAATCTTTGAACTTTCACATCACTTTGAATGAATCTTCCCCTTTGGATTTCTTCACCATAAGATTGCTATAACTTTCTTCGCAAACTTTGACATTTCAAAACTTGAAATCTTTATCAATTTCCCCTTTGGTAGAAAATATGCATCTGTCTTTCTTGAAATTATCTTCATATTTGATTTGAACTTTGAAGTTTCTTCATCAAATATCTTTCTTTGACACTTTGTCTTCTCTAACTTTCACTTGAAATTGAACTCTGAAAATTTATCCCCCTTTTTGATAAAAGCAACAGAGACCTGACTTTGAAACACTTATATTTTCTCCCCCTTTTTGATGAATGATGAGACATCAGAATCATCAAAACACTTTCAATGTTAGCACGATCTTTGATAATATCTCCCCCATATATCAACAAGATAAGCTCTTCATGATTGATCTCCCCAAGAATGTAACAGTAAGCACCATTTGATCTGAACAACCATCAATTCATAGTATGTATTCATCCGAATATTTTCAAATTTAGACAAAATAAGAATTGGAACCCTAAATCAACAGATGAAACAGTTAGCATGCATGTAAATAGCACGGAGCCACTTTGTACAACGAATGCACATTGGAAATGAGCTTTTTGATGTTCACTCCCCAGAGTTTCCATTCAATCATCGAAAAACCATAAAGGAATTTTCTATGAACGTTATGACAAGAAAACTTATTCCTTGTGTGTACGTGTAAGTGTAGAATGACTGAAGCTAAAGCTTAAACAGGCTCAAAATGTGTAAACTATTGAGACAACAACAAGTTTTACACGAACTCAATGTGCATGAAAGAGGTGCGAAGGTGGGGCAACTTTCCTTCTTTTTCAATATCCAGATCTTCCAAATGAAGACCAGATAGCATATAAGTTGTGTCCCCAAAGAAAATGAAACATTTCTTTGTTAAGAAAGAAACGAGTGGTTGGTGGGGTTAATGCACGAGTTGGCATGGGCTCATTGCCTTTTTCAATGATGGTCACCAAAGAATGTGAACCAATCAGTAGACGTGGTTACCCGACTCAGAAAAAATTGGTGCAGAGTTTTCATATTCTTTTAACTCTGATCTCACACCCTCTTTCTTTTTAAATATTTAAGCTCACTTCTAACTAATATCTCTTTTCCATTTTACCTCATCACACCCCCACTCTTTGATATATGACCCCTCACCCCTCAATCACATTAGGATAAGTTCTGGAGTAGGAAACACAGGTTAACGTAAATCCATGGAAGTTTTATTTAGCACTCACAAGAATCCCGTAAAATTTTGTTCTATATAGAGTAGTGTTGCTCAACAATTTAACTATAGCAGTTAAGCACAATATATGATAACAATGTCAAATAAATGTAAGCTCCGAAGAAATATAATTCATATATGAGCTTATGGAACATTTAAGATCTCTAAAAACAACGAAATTGAATGAAAGAAATGAAATCAAGAGAATTATTTTGAGAATCTGACACAGTATCAATCAGATCAATTATCATGAAATATGAATAGTTTGGGGTATCAAAGAATTGGAATTTGTTTATATGAACGAATATAAACATATTAACAATGAACGCACAAAATTTAGAAATGATGTCTGATATTCAACAACATTGAAAAACAAGCGAGGGTATTACCACCGAAAAAATTGTTTCTTTTTGAGTCGTGGTAATAACAAAGTCAATAGAAAGTACTGAACCGGTGTGTGTGAATACTTGACAGTATATGGACAAGATAATACACAAGTATTGATCTTTGGAAACACACGGTCAGTTAATCATGAAAGTTCCAAACAAAATTATTTAAAATATCACTTCTAGAATTATGAAATCTCTTAAGAATAAGAAGTGGTTTGAACATTTAGAAAACAATTTTCATACCTGAAAGTTGTTCTTCTTTCAAGTATGTAGAGCTTAAGAATCATACTTACCATCAGCTTGAGATTCTTAGCTCCTCCTCAAAATAAAGTTTTATCTCCCCCTTCAATTAAGAACAGGAAAGCAAAATTTAATCAAGTAAGTCCCCCCCTTGACAAAATATCAGATATTTTCCCCTTCAATATCTGTAAAAAGTAAAGCATATTAGCACAAAAAAAATTATTTCTCCCCCTTAAAAAGTCAGCAAAAACTTCCTGATAAAGATCGATCAGTCCGCTCAATCAACAAAAATCAAAAACTTTGAAGTTACGACTTCTAAACTGAATTATCTAGAAGTTATCGTCACAAATTCTTAGGTGAGAATAGTAACTATTCCAAAATAGCTTTGTAACCTGCAAAGAATAAAGATTTTGGTAATCATCTTTGATGATTCCGCCTTCGTCAGTAATAACAAGATATAATCAAATTTCTGAACTCCCCTAGAAATTAGCATGAACAAGATATTCTCCCCCTAGATACATGTAGGAAAATATCACAGACTCATGAAGACATGTTGAGCATACCTAACTTACTGATCAAGAATTTGAAACGCTTTGCATCCAACGGCTTGGTGAAAAGGTCGACAAGCTGGTAGTCGGTCTGTACAAAATGCATCTCGACATCGCCTTTTTACACATGATCCTTGATAAAATGGTAGCGCACATCTATATGTTTCGTCTTAGAATGTTGCACCGGGTTAGCTGTAATAGCAATGGTGCTTTTCGAGTCACAGTAAATAGGCACACACTTATAAGTGTAGCCGAAATCTTTTAGTTGAGTCATCAACCATAGCACTTGTGAGCAACAACTCGCAGCAACTACGTATTCAACATCAGCTGTTGAGGTTGACACACAATTTTGCTTTTTAGATGTCCAGCTCACCAGTTTTTCGCCTAAGAACTGACAAGAACCCGAAGTGCTCTTCCGATCCAATTTGCATCCCGTGTGATCTACATCAGTGAAAGCTGTAAGATCAAAACTTGAATCCTTCAGATGCCAAAGTCCTAGTTCGGGAGTGCCTTTAAGGTATCGGAGGATCCGTTTAATGGCTGCTAGGTGAGACTCCTTTGGATTAACCGGATAACGAGCACAAAAATATGTACCGAACATTATATCTGGTCTACTGGCTGTAAGATATAATAAAGAACCAATCATGCTCCTGTAATTCTTTTGGTCAATAGATTTTCCGAATAAATCTGTGTCTAAAAGTGTTCCAGTAGCCATTGGCGTTTTCATGGAAGAATTGTCAGTGATGTTAAACTTTTTCAAAATGTATTTTATATACTTGGACTAATTTATGAATATGCCATCAGGGAACTGCTTCACTTGTAGACTATGGAATAAATTCAGTTCACCCATCATACTCATCTCGAATCGAGTCTCCATGATTTTTGATTTTTTTTACAAAACTTTGGATTTGTAGAACCGAATATTATGTCATCTACATAAATTTGGATTAAAACTAAATCTTCACCTTTCTTTTTAAGAAACAAAGTAGTATCAATCATACCTTTCTTAAAACCAGAAGCGAGTAAGAATTGATTAAGAGTATCATACCACGCTCTTGGAGCTTGTTTTAAAACATATAATGCTTTGTCGAAAACGTAGACATGACCAGGTTACTTAGGGTGTATGAAGCCTTCCGGTTGATTTACATATGACTCCTCATGCAGAATCCCATTAAGAAATGCCGAATTGACATCCATTTGATATACCTTAAAGTTCTTATGGGCTGCATAGGCTAAAAAGATGTGAATGGCTTCAATTCTGGCTACCGGAGCAAAGGTTTCGTCGTAGTCTATTCCTTCTTGTTGACAATACCCTTTTGCTTCCAGCCTGGCCTTGTTTTTACAACAATTTCTTCTTTGTCCTTCTTGTTTCTGAATACCCATTTTATTCCAATAACGGATTTGTCCTTAGGTCTGGGTATGAGCCGCCATACTTTGTTTCACTCGAATTGCAGAAGTTCGTCTTACATGGAAAGGATCCAGTCGGGATCTTGCAAAGCTTCGGAAACTTTCTTCGGTTCAATTGCACTGAGGAAACTAGAGTATAAACAAATATTCATTGATACAGCTCGCCTTTTGACTCCACTGTCATTGTCGCCAATAATGTTGTGCAGGGGGTGATCTCACGTCCATCTAGTAGTACTCGGTAGGGGTTGAACATTAATTCGATTGTTCTGATCATTATATGCATCAATTATAGCAGGTAGAACTTTAGAAATAGCAGTAGGTACTTCTCCAGTTTGTAATTCTGATTCAGGTAACTCTGGCATAGCAGATGAAGTGCTCGGGACTTCAGCTTCAGAGTTGTTATCTATAGACATAGAAACTTATTAGATTGATCAAAATTGTTTGGACTAGTAGTATTTGAAGAAGTAGTAATGGGTTCAGATGGTCCAGAAACATCGACACTTGTATCAAGGACCACTGAAGATGACGATGCACATACATTGGATTTATCGAAATATGCACAAATATCCATGAATGCATCAAAGAAAGTAAATCTAACTCAGAAGTAGAAGAGTTTGAGTTATAAGACTTAGTCTCGTTTAAACCGGGTTCCACTCGGACTTGAGTAGAAACCTTTTCCTTAAGACCGAGTCATGAACTGTTGTGTTCAGAAGTCATAGTCAGATTTTAATCAAAGGATATATTTTTGTTTTCCATGACCGTTTTGGTTCTTTTGTTGTAGATCCGATAGGCTTTGGACATTAAAGAATAACCCCAGAAATATCCCTCATCGACTTTCTTTTCGAACTTTCCAAGACTCTCACGATTGTTGAGCACAAAGCATTGCAACCAAAAATACGGAAAAATTTAACATTAGGTTTTCGATTGTTAATAATCTCATACGCCGTTTTCTGTAACCGTTTCGTGATGATCGTTCTGTTTTGAGTAAAACAGGCAGTGGTAACGACTTCGGCCCAAAGATACATCGGTAGTCCTGAATAGGCGAGCATTGTTCTTGCAGCTTCCACCAGAATTTTGTTTTTGCACTCTACAACACCGTTCTGTTGTGGCGTACAAGCGGCAGAAAATTTATGAGAGATGCCTACAGGCTGTAAGTAGCTTTGTAGGGTCTCATTCTTAAATTCGGTGTCGTTGTCGCTCCGTAGCTTTTGAATAGATAGTTGAAGCAGAACTTGAATATTTTTAATGAAGGCGATTACTAACTCTGGTGCTTCAGATTTTGCTCTAAGGAACTCTAGCCACGTGTATCTAGAGTATTCATCGACCATTACTATAATATATTTCTTTCCATTGATCGATTGAATTCTCATTGGTCCGCAAAGGTCCATGTGAATCATTTCAAGCGACGATTTGCACGAATATTCCATTTTAGCTTTGTGCGAGATTCTTTTCATCTTTCCCATCTCACAGGATGGGCATAAAGAATCTTTTTCAAATCTCATTTCAGGTAGACCTCTGACTAAGCCTTTGCTTTCTAGTGAATTAATAGCCTTTAAATTCTGATGAGTGAGTCTTCTATGCCAAATCCAACTTTCCTCTTTCGACGCTTTGTCTATCAAGCAAACGGGTCTTGAAGATGATAGGGTTGGAAAGTTGACGACGTATAAATTTTCGTATCTCTCACCCTTTAATATCTTAGATCCATCACGATCTTCAATGTGGCAATGAGTTATAGTGAACCTAACATGATAGTGACTGTCGCAGAACTAGCTAGTATTGAATAGATTGTGATCCAAGCCTTCTACGTAAGTACCTTCTGAATGGTTACAGTGCCATTAGTTATCATTCCATATCCGCTGACATATCCCTTAACTGCAACATTCGTAAAGCCAACAGTTCCAGCAGGTTGATCAACATAATTATGCAAGCGATGCTTGAATCCTGTCATATGTCGTGAGCATCCGGAGTCTATAAAGCACAGATGACAAGCCTGTAAAAAGGAACAATTACTTGGCTATAGGTACCCATATCTAGATGGGTCCTTTGTTGTTATCATCCTTCAATTTATGAAAATCGTTGACCGTGCCCTTAATTCTCCATTCATAATAAGGCTTCGGCAACCATTTCTAAACCATCTTCACATCAACATTTTAAACTCCTTTTTCTTTGAAAATTTATTTTGCTTAGCCTTAAAAATATGAATTGGTTGAGACGAGGCTTTGGAAAATGATTTAGTACGAGAAAAACTTTGAACTTTCTTGTTCTTTGGAACAGTGGAGTAGAATCTCCACAGTGATTGCATTTCATATTCTTTTGAGCAAACGTCATAACTTGTGATTTATCAAAAGAATTGCATTTATTGGAACAGAAACGACATTTATTTGCAACAAAATCAGTACAAACTCTTTTACAATCACTGTCATATTTCACTTTCACTACATTCTCAACAGACGTACACTTTTTAGAAACTGTTTGATTTGCCTTATGTTCAGAATTTCTCTTCTTCCACTTCCCATTCCTCTTTCCATTCACATTTGTAGCACCATAAGACATTGAATTAGTTGAATTCTTAGAAGATGAGTTAACATTTTTCACACCAGAAATTTCACCTACTTGAAAAATGCTTGGTTGTTTTCCAAACTTTTGCATATAAACAACTGTAGGTCTAGCTAAAGTCACAAACTCCGGGTTTGACCTAACATTCCATTTCTGGTTATCAAATGCTTTTTGATTTTCAAACTCCTTTTGATTTGACAAATTCTTTTTAAAAATATTTTCTTTTAATTCACTAATCTGTTTGTCAAACTCTAGATTTTCATCTAAAGATTTTTCTAGCTTAAATCAAAGATCAAAATTATCATCTTCAATTTCCTCGAGTAGCTTTTGCAAATCATATATTTGTTTTTGCAAATCAGAAGGTTGGTTTGACTCTAAGTTAGACTCAAGCTTTTCTAGAATTGGATCAGGATCTGAAGCGTTCATCAATTCATCAAAAATTTCTTCATACATTTTATTGATGAACTCAACTTCTTATCAGAATCCGGGACATCAAACGACTCTTCTATCTTAATCTCCTTAGTAGAATCAGAAATGGTAGATTCAGACATAATGTTCTGAACATAAGCATCAGAATTTGACTCATAATCGTCATACTAACACTTGGTTTCAGGAATATTTTTATCCTCAGGTATTGATTCATTATTATGAATAGGTGTGGAAAACAATGATTCAAACTCTACAAATTCAAGCTTTCTGCTTCTGTAGCTAGTGTTTAAATCATCGTATTGAAATCCAACCGATTTAAAACTTGAAGATTGTGAATCAGTGCAACTTTTAGATAAGTCATCATCTACAACCTCCTTTCCTTTTTCAGGAGTTTCAGATATTAAAGTTTTAGCTTTAACAAACATATCATGAATATCCGGAATCTTTTGAGAATGAGGGCCCATATTGTCAAAATTATATAAGTTCTCGGGAGTCCTTTTTAAAATATCTTTTTCTGACAAACCCAAACACAATTTCGATTATAAAACCTTACATCTTGGAGTTTGTTTGTCAAAAGATTTAAAGTCTACTCAGTTTGTCCTCGTTTTATATTTGAATACTCGTGTTGTTTTGTTTTACAATAAGTTTCATTACGCTCTTGAAAGCAAGCCTCAAACATAATTTTAAACTCACCTTTTTTAGAATTCAAGTTCACCAAGTCTTTTTGGAGCTTAGTGATCTTGGAAGATAAGTCAACTTTCTCCTTTTCTAAATTTTTTTCTCATTTTCCTTATCCTCTATAACAACCTTCAATAATGCATTTTCATCGCGAAAATTCATTATTGTTTGTCGTTCAAGACTAAGTTTATCTTTTAAAGCATTAAATTCTTTTTCCATAAACTCAATATGAGAAATTAAATTTTTAACTACCTCAGAATTTTCGGACTGATTGCTTACCTCAGAATCAGAATGTGCTTGTTCAGCAGGTTGAGGCTCATCTTCAATCTTGGCCATAAAGCAGTGAACTTGCGTGAAGTGTGCTTCCTCATCTTTCGAAGTCTTACGCAACCAATTTTCCTCCTCAGCCATCAGTACTTTTCCTTCTTCCTTCTTCTCATACTTCTCATATCTGGTCTTGTACTTCTCAGTCTTCTCCTTCTTATACATATCAGGCTTAGGCTTGGTATGGAACTTTTTCTTCCCGAAGCGCTTGTTGAACTGTTTAGTGATTATAGAAAAAAATTCCACAAACCGCCTAATATCCTCATCGGATTCAACCTTTTTGTCTTCAGCAGATGAATCAGAACTGGAACTGGGCAATTCAGTTAGGTATGCCTTGGAAATATTTGTCTTTGAAGAACTAGGTTTCACAACTTTCTTCTCTGATACCAATTGTGATTCTAGTTTCAAGCACTCTAACACAGATTAATCAACACACACTAATCACAAGTCATTTGTATATTGATTGGAATGGTTTACAAATGTTTTCTCTCTGTGTACAAATATTTCTCTCACTACAATTACAAGTCTCTCTGAATGTATGTGTGTATGTGCCTAATGGTTACAAGACACAATGTATTTATAACTAGTCAACTATTGTCGACTTTACAACACAAACTAACATTCAAAGTCAAACATCATTGACTTTTAACAAGACTTAACAAATATTATAAACAATTACACAAATGTCCCTTTTAATCTTGAATTCAACATTTTTGGCTCAACAACTTATCTATTAAGACTCTTGATCTTTGCTATTCCCTTTATTGAATAAAATTATTGATCAGTTTTTTTCTTTCAAAAACCTAAATTTATTGAAATCACCATAAACAATGATTTTTTTTTGAAAGGTAATCGAATTGTATTAAGAAAGAAAGAAAGAAATACGACAAAATTTATAGATTTTCTGCACGCGGCGAGCAACAAACTTCACAAAAAATGGTCGCATAAACACTCGAAAGAGATATAAGCGTTCGCTAAAAAACTCCACTATATTTGAATAAATTCGTAAATTGGTTGAATACAACCATCACCAAAAAAACATTCATATTCTGAAACACGAAATTATTTAAAATGTAGTTTTCGTTGGAAAATTATTGATGACTAGTTTTATAAAAATTAAATTAAATCAAACAATTTTAATATATCTGATCCAAATATAGTGACGAACCTGAGAATTTCTTTTAGCTGGTGTATTTTTATGGTGAGTCTGTAAAATCGCAGTTTAACTAGGGGAATTTAAATATAGTTTAATCATGCAATAGTCAATTATGTTGATTTGGAGAATAAAATATATTTTTTCAAATAAAATTGATCTTGATCTTTAAAATAAATTTATGTCTATTTGAAAATGAGATAAAAAAAAGATGATTTTTAAGATGAATTGACATTGAGAAAGAAAAAAAATAATAAAATTAAAATGGGAGAAAAATTAACAAAAAGTTGTTTTGGCATAATGATAATAATGTCTATAATTATACTTGAGGTTGTGAGTTAGATCCTTCTAGCATCCACATCCATCTTTCAAATGGTTTTGCAAGATTACATGACATGTCCATATAGGTTGCAAGGTCTCTTACATTTGCTAATTTAGCAAAACCAATTACAATGCCAAGTTATTAATACGTTAAGATTTTTGTTTAAATTAATTCATTTATTATAGTTTGTTTAAACGTTAATTATTAATATATTTATTAAATTTGATTTTCTTTTATTAATTTGTTGAACATTAATTTTTATTAAAATTTCTACCCACAAATTATTTTAAATAAAATGATATTTTTATGGAACGTTTTTTATTTAAATTACTAATTTGATTACTAAAGTAAAAATATATTAAAATTAATTTATCGTTTATATTTTGTATATCATAATTAATTTATTGTTTATATTATAGATAAATCATATTTAGTATTTTTTGTTATATTAAAAATTATTAAAATATATATATATATATATATATATATAAATTATAAAATAGTTGGTGATGTGATAGGACGAACCATTTTTGAAAGGAGTTAAAAAAAAAAAAATTGATGTGAGAGATGTTATTACAAAGCTGATGTGAGACTTTAGAAAGGATTTTGAACTTTCATTGATGATGTGGATGTTCTTCTAACTATATTTTTGTTGTTTCAGAAATAGCATTTAGGTCCCGAAGGCTAAACTTGAAAGATAAAAAATTAAGATTTTACTTAAAATAAAATTTGAACCCATGACCTCTTACGTATGAGTATTAATCCAACCAAACCATCCCACCCATGTTTAATTTTTGCTATAAATTAAGTTTCAAAGTATTTAAGGACACCCCTCAAAATTTAAACGGGTGCACATTTTCTATTTTTTTTTCTCTTACAATAATTGAGTGAATAGGTGAACGAGAGTCTGCTCCCCTCTTAATAGGTTCGCTCCTGTCCAAACGTAAAGTTCAAAACAATTCTATAGAGATTCTATAAAAAAAACCCAAGAATAAGTGTCAGAAAAAAACGTTTCTTTAAAGAACGTAGTCGAAGGACTTTTGAGCGTAGAGTTTGAGAAATTTTGATTACAATTTTATTACATTATTATTATAAGGAACTATTATTAGAATTTTTTTTATAGGTGTTTAGATCAGTTTACACCAAAGTTTTAATTGGCGTGAGGTACGTTGTGGCAGTGAGGTTAAGCTTCAAGTCTTATACACCACAACGAGGACACAACGTTTTTTATGGCAGATATAAGACGGCAAATTTGTTTGTCTAATATATAATTATACATATACATATATGTTTTCTATTTATCATGAGATACCAAAATAAAAAAAGTTATATTCATATTAGAAGAAGAAAAATCATATATATTAATATTATATAGAAAGTTATGACCAAATATTCAAAATAGAACATGGAAGGGTTTTGCAACTTCATTTTAACTATGAATCCATTATGTGAATCCATAAGTTGTGAATGACGTGATTATTAATCTGTAAATGTCCTGTTCCAAATGGGTGATGACAAAGCACCTGGGCCGGATAGCTTCACAGCTAAATTCTTCAAATCCGCCTGGGATATTGTTGGAGCTGATGTGTGTGCTGTTGTGCGTGAGTTCTTCTCTTCTGGGAAACTCTTAAAAGTTCTCAACAACACTTGTCTCGCTCTTCTTCCTAAGTTTGTCGTTTCCTCTAGAGTTACTGATTTCCGGCCCATTGCTTGTTGCAATGTCTTGTATAAATGTATTAGCAAGATTATTGCGGACCGGATCAAAGCTCATCTTCCCTCGTTGGTCAATGAGAATCAGTCTACGTTCATCCCGGGTCATCTCATCACGGACAATGTTTTGCTTCTCCAAGAGCTTATGCGTGGTTATCATAAGCATCGAGGCCCTCCTCGATGTGCTTTTAAAGTTGATATTCAAAAGGCTTATGATACCGTGGACTGGTTCTTTCTTCGCTCTGCTCTCTTCGGATTTGGCTTCCCTCTGACCATGATCGACTGGATTATGACGTGTGTTTCCACTGCGTTTTATTCGGTTAGCGTTAATGGTAATTTACATGGTTTTTTCAATGGCCAGAGGGGCCTTCGGTAAGGGGATCCCCTATCCCCCTACCTCTTCACTTTGGTCATGGAGGTCCTCAACCTTATGATCAAAAGGAAGATAGCCGAGACCAACTCTTTCACTTTCCACCAAAATTGCGAGGAGCATGAAATCACTCACCTTTGCTTTGCTGATGATCTTATCCTTTTCTGTCATGGTGATAGTGATTCCGCTCAGGTCCTCAAAGATTCCATTTCTGAATTATCTGTTGTCTCGGGCCTTTACCCTAATGAGGCAAAGTGTGAGGCATTCTTTTTGTAATATTGGTGAGCGCTCCAAAAATGCTATCACTAACATTACGCAATTTCCTGAAGGTTCCCTTCCCGTCAGATACCTTAGTGTTCCGCTCATTACCACCCGCCTCTACCACAATAACTGCAAATGTCTGGTGGATAAGGTGAAGTCTAGACTTAATGACTGGCGGAACAAGTCTCTGTCTTTTGCTGGTCGGCTCCAGCTTATCCTCTCGGTCCTGTCCTCTATGCAAATCTATTGGGCCTCTTTCTTTGTCCTCCCAATCTCCATCACCAAGAAGATTGAGAAACTTATGCGCGGCTTTCTTTGGTGCCACGGTGAGGTTAAAAGAGGGAAAGCTAAAGTCTCTTGGAAGACTGTCTGCCTTCCCAAGTCTCAAGGCGGTCTTCGTATCAGGAGTCTTGCCAGTTGGAATCTTGCCCTCATGGCCTCCCACTCGTGGAGAATCCTTACCATTAAGGATTCCCTATGGGTTAAATGGATCCACTCCTACAGACTTAAAGATCGTAACTTTTGGGATGCCCCAATCTGAAGTGATGTCAGATGGGGTTGGAGAAAAATCCTGGGTATGCGGGAAAAGATTCGAGACTGCATTGTCTCTCAGATTGGCAATGGTTTGACCACCTTTGCCTGGTTTGATAACTGGCATCCTGTCGGTCCTCTTTGTAGGTCTATTACCCCTCACAACATTTTTAATGCTAATCTTTCGATTAATGCGAGGGTTATAGACATTATTCTTTATGGTAATTGGGTATATCCTCAGTTGCGAGATAACCCTATCTCCCCTCTTGGTCGTCTCGATCCCCCGGTTCTCTCTCCTTCTATCCCGGATAAACTCCTCTGGAGAAAACGGGATGGCAACCTTACTCCTTTCTCGATGCATGAAGTCTGGCTCAGCATCCACCCCAATGAGCCTGAGACGGATTAGCACCACATGGTCTGGTTCTCGCAGAATATTCCCATATATGTTTTCCTCCTTTGGGTTGCCTTGCATCAGCGTCTCAAGACGCATGATAAGCGCCTGGGGACTTCATAGTGGTTGCCCGGGTTCGAGCCCTACTCGCAGCATTGTGGCCACGGGATGAATGCCCGCGGGCCATAGGCCTGTTTTCCAGGAGATTAGTCCGGGCCCAAAGTGGTATGGGATACTCCTTTACCAAAAAAAAAAAGACGCATGATAAGCTCCGTTCGTGGGAGGCCTACTCGAATCTCTCGTGTGGGTTCTGTCAGAATGGCCCTGACTCTCATAATCATCTCTTCTTCGAGTGTTCTTTCCCTAAGCAGGTTTAGCTTGGCCTCAAGCCAAAGCTCAACCTCCCTCTTGTCCTGGACAACTGGACGGACATTATCAGACTTCTCTAACCGGTCACCAAAGGCAAGACCATTTGCTCTATTATTCGTAGATTAGTATTGGCTGGGATCGTCTACCACCTTTGGAATGAAAGGAATAATCGTATCTTCAAAAATAAGCGAAGATGTCATTATATGGTGATTAAGACTATTTCTGATTATGTTCGGTCTAGGCTTCTCAGTTTGACTTTGAAGTCGTCCCCTAATGTTGTGCATGCTAGACATGCCTGGAACCTCCCCTAAAGGGTGGTTTTTTCTTTTCTCTCCCTTTCTTCTTTGCTGCTCCCCCCTTTCTGTGAGCTTTTCTCTTTTCTGGTAGTTGTTTCGGTTTAGCTTCCACCCGAGTGCTGCCTTGGTTTTATGTTTTTGTCAAAAAATTTAAAAATCCTAAAAATTGTCTTTTTTTTCTTGATCGGAGGGGTCGCCCCCCTCTGTATCAAAAAAAAATGTAAAATTTAGAGTTAAAATTGTAAAAGCACAAAAGCTAAAAAATTTTATATTAAAAAAATAAAGAGAATAGAAAAAGCCACACCTTGCAAAAAATGCACTTCATGGCATGCCTTATAGAAATGCTATAGGGCTTATCGTGACGGCGTAAACTGTCATGACACGCCTTTTATAGCACTGGTTTACACCAACGTCAAAAAATTCCATAAGATTATGAAGTTAATAGCCTATCACAAATCCTCTAATAACATAAAGAGACTTGAACCGATGATTTCATAAAGCAAACTCAAAATGATACTAGTTGAACTACCCAAAGTGTTAGAATTATAATTCGTTATTTGTGGGTCATACTTTATCTCATAAACATGTTAGATTCATGTGGAATGAATTTAGCATAGTCCATGATTGATGAATGTGGATTTGGTTACGTTACAAGTTACCTCCAAAGTAGTAGTAGGTCAAATGAGTTATTCATTAGCTACATACATGAAAAGGCCAACACCATTACTTCTAGATTCATTTCATTGTTGGTATCATTTCAACATCCTCCCACCACCTAATTTTGAAATCCCAACTCAAATTCAAATTCTCTTTTTCACATTTACCAAAAAACCCACAATCATTCAGAAAACCCCTAGAGTTTTTACAGAAATAGTTTCTTTATCCCTAAGGGACCTTATATCTGTAAAGTGACCTTATAATTTCTTTTTTCAAGTTGACACCATTTGACTATACGAAACAAATATATGTATATTTTTCATAAAATCATCATTGGTTTGTTGGTTAGGTCACTGCTTTTCATAAGTGAGGTCATGTGCTTAAGTTTTTTATTGCAGTTTTTTTTTCAGAACATAATAAATTTGGGATTAAAAGCTAAAAACTAAAAAAATGACTAACGGGATTCGAACTTAGGTCTAAGGTGAAAGAAAAGTCATGTAAACCAACTCTACCAAAGGAAACTTGTGTTCTTATTATAGTTTTAAAATATATGCGGCAGTACACAACAAATTTATATGACGACACTTTTTATGACCCTATAATTTTTTACCTTACGCGAAGGAACAAAGAGGTTGTAACAGCCCTCATTTCCGCCTCTAAACCGAGACCCAACGAAGGGTGTTACGAACCGAGTCTCAACCATTTATATATAATTGAAATAAATCATATTACAAAAATGCGGAAGCAAAAACATAGTTTATTTTATATAAAACATTCCACGATGGATCATAGTTACAAAGTACATATTTATCTTCTAATAAACACATACTAAGCTAAATTATAAAAACCAAATTATACAAACCAAAACAACACCCGATTAAACCACAAAATGAAGCTTTCGATAACCCCTTCGAGACTTCCTTTTCACCTTCTCAAGTAATCTTGTCCACAACTGAGATACATATTTATAATTTTTAAGCCATTGATTGACTTGTGATTACAAATCTCATTTCAATGCACAAAACATTTAGAAAATCAAATTATAGCCTCAAATAAGCTATTGTATCATGTATATGCATGTAAAACATTTAAACATTCATGCTTTCCGAATTTAATCTCTCCCGGTGGGTGTCGCCCCTTCCGGCTTTTATTCGGAACCCTTCGTCAAGGATCCGGGACCGTTTCTACGACCCCTTACCGCGGTTATACCGTCTCGGTGATTCTTATCCCACCGGTGATCAAATTTGTTCCTTTATCATGCGTTTTAAAAATACATATAACATGTTATACATAGCTATATCATTTAAGGTTGTCCATATTCTTTATGATAACCAAATATGAACAAAACTTCATGAAAACATGTACACAAATATGTATATCAGGTTTGGAGATCAAACCAAAAGTAAAGATAAGTAATCACCTTGGTTTTTGGCTAAATGACACTTAAATTCTGCAGCCCTCTACCCTTGCTTGCTAATATCCTCTTTCAATTCACAAAATATGGAATTGTATGTGTGTTTGATTGTTTTCTGCTGGAGAAAGAACTTAAAAGAGACAAAAGAGGCTAATATTTATAGTAAAGGTTAAGGAGTTTGGAAGTAGGTTAGTCACTACTTGATGTGGCATCCTCCCATGCACCATATGCCACCAAATAACACCTCAAGCTGCCACTAACAACCTCCTTTTTCAGCCCCTTTTCAGCTCCTTTTTCTTTTGTCTTTAGCACATAAATCAACTTTATCCACAACCCCTTTCTTAGTTTATTAATACTTGATAACTCTTTTTATTTATTTCCTTGTTATTAGAATCCAACAGCTTTTTTTTTTATTAAAATTTCAGCAACTATTATTTATTTGTTTTTTTTATTAATTAAACTAGGCTGTTACAAATCTCCCCTCCTTACAAAAGATTTCGTCCTCGGAATCTACTTTCTTTAGAATAGATAGGGAAACTTCGTCCTCATTTCGTTCTCATTTTCCCAAGTGGAATTGCGACCTTTATGATATTTCCACTGTACTTTAACCAACGGAACCTCTTTATTTCTCAATCTTCGAATTGCTCGATCAATTATCCTTTCTGGTTGTTCCACATATGTCAGTTTTTCATTCACTTGAATTTCATCCAATGGAACCTTCATTTCTTCATCAGCCAGACACTTCCTCAAGTTGGATACATGGAATGTATTATGTATCTTTTGTAGCTCAGCAGGCATTTCTAACCGATAAGCCACTTTTCCGACCCTTTGAATTATTTGAAAGGGTCCTATATAACGAGGACTCAACTTTCCTCGCCTTCCGAATCTAATCAATCCTTTCCAAGGAGCAACTTTGAGCATAACCCGATCCCCCACTTGAAATTCTATATGCTTTCGTCTCTTATTTGCGTAGCTTTTCTGTCGGTCCTGGGCTGCTTGTAGCCTTTCCCGAATTTGTTTTACCTTTTCTGAAGTTTGTTGAATTAGCTCTGGTCCCGTAATTCCTTTGTTTTCAAAGTTATCCCAACACACCGGGGTTCGACATTTTCTACCATACAAGACTTCATATGGAGCAGCTTTTAGACTTGCGTGATAACTATTGTTGTACGAGAATTCTATTAGGGGTAAGTGATCATCCCAACCACCACCTAAATCAATTACACAAGCTCTAAGCATGTCTTCCAATGTTCTAATGGTTCGTTCACTCTGTCCATCAGTTTGTGGATGGTAGGTTGTACTTAAGTTTATTCTTGACCCCATTTCTTTCTGAAAACTTCTCCAGAATCGTGATGTAAATCGGCTATCTCTATCTGATATTATTGATAATGGTACCCCGTGCCTTGAGACTATTTCATCAACATACAGTCTTGCAAGTCGTTCTATTGTATAACTTTCTTTAATTGACAAGAAGTGAGCTGATTTGGTTAACCTATCAACGATTACCCAAATTGAATCATTACCTTTCTTGGTTCGAGGTAATTTCATCACAAAATCCATAGTGATGTGATCTCATTTCCACATTGGAATCTCTAAAGGTTGTAACCCTCCAAAAGGTTTCTGATGCTCTGCCTTTACTTGAAGGCAAGTCATACATTTCTCAACAAAATTCCTAACATCCTTTTTCATTCCCGGCCACCAGTATAGTAACTTCAAATCTTGATACATCTTATCCATGCCAGGGTGAATGGAGTATTTGGACTTGTGAGCCTCACTTAACAAGACCTCACGGTAACCGCTTACCAATGGAACCCACAATCTTCCATTAAATCTTCTACATTCCTTGTTATCAGTTTCTAAGAATTTGGCTTGTCCTACCATACGCTCTTTCTTAATGTGTTCTTCGGTAAGTGCACTAGCCTGAGCTTCTTTTATTTTTACTAAAAGTTCAGGCATCACCTCTATTCTCAACGCTTTAACTCGTGTGGGCTTCTCGCGTTCCTTTCTGCTCAATGCATCCGCTACCACATTAGCTTTGCCAGGATGATATCGAATTTCACAATCATAAACTTTAAGCAATTCCATCCATCGTTGTTGTCTCATGTTTAAGTCCTTTTGACTAAACAAGTATTGCAGACTCTTGTGGTCAGTATAGATGATGCAATGAGTACCATAAAGGTAATGTCGCCAGATCTTTAGTGCAAATACAACTGCAGCGAGTTCTAAATCATGTGTCAGATATTTCTTCTCGTTTTCCTTTAGTTGCCTTGACGCATAAGCTATCACCTTGTCGTATTGCATAAGTACACACCCTAGCCCCAATTTTGACGCATCACTGTATACTATAAATCCTTCTGTTCCATCTGGCAATGATAGAATGGGTGCACTACTTAGCTTTCCTTTTAAAGTATGAAAAGCTTGTTCTTGCTCTTTTCCCCATTCAAACTTCTTACCCTTTCTTGTCAATGCCGTTATTGAAGATGCTATTTTGGAGAAGTCCTGAATGAATCTACGATAATATCCTGCTAATCCTAGAAAACTTCGTATCTCTGACACACTTTTCGGAGCTTCCCATTTCATAACGGCACTCACCTTAGCAGGATCTACTTGTATTCCTCGTTCATTAACCACATGCCCAAGGAATTGAACTTCCTTCAGCCAAAATTCACACTTTGAAAATTTGGCATACAACTTCTCCTGCCTTAAAAGACTCAGTATTGTATGTAAATGTTTTCGATGTTCACCCTCATTCTTGGAATAAATGAGAATGTCATCTATAAACACAATCACAAACTTGTCGAGATATGGTTTACATACTCGATTCATCAAGTCCATAAAAGTTGCTGGTGCATTTGTCAACCCAAAAGGCATGACCAAAAATTCATAATGGCCATATCTTGTTCTGAATGCTGTTTTGGGAACATCTTCACTCTTGACATTTAGTTGATGGTATCCCGACCTCAGATCGATTTTTGAGAAGCACTTGGCGCCTTGTAGTTGGTCGAATAAATCATCGATTCTAGGGAGGGGATATCTATTATTGATTGTTCGTTTATTTAATTCTCGGTAGTCCAGCCAGTACAAACCTTCGAATTTCGTTTCTTAATCCTGCAATGAAACAATCTGTTTTTCTTGCTTCCGTTGCTACTTGATGCTCCGCAAATCTTGACTTCTTTATAAATTGAGACACGTAATCTTGTACTGATAGGTTTCCTTGCCTAAATTGTAGGAACTCCTGTTCCATACGCTTACGGTCTATGGTTGAACAATATTCATTCAGAAATATTTCTTTGAATTGATCCCATAACAAAGGTGTAGTTTCCTCGGTATTTTTTATAGCTTTCACTGAATTCCACCAGTGCAATGCGTCTTCCTGAAGTAAGGTAGTTGCATACCTTACTTTTTGCGTTTCCATACATTGACATGTTTCAAACTTACTTTCTACTCCGGTTAACCAGTCCATGGCTTTATGGGGTTCACGTTCACCTTTGAATGGAGTTGGCTTGGTGCTCATAAAAGTTTTATAATTGACTTCTTTTGAGAGTATGTTATTTGGTTCTACCCTTGCATCTTGTTCTTTTGGGGTATTTATTAAACGGGTTGTCTCTTCCCTGTTTTCTTTTAATATTGCAGGTAGAACATTCTTCAAGAGTGTTTCTAAATCATTGTTCTTGCTTATACTTTCAGTCCTATCATTATCTCTCATCGTCTCTGGTTCGGTACTACTTGTTTCTGTTCCATCCAATCATTTTCCTCTTTGGTAAGTTTGTTGAAATTGTGAAGCCATTCCCTGAGATAGGATATAGCAATATATACACGTTATCTTATGTTAGTCATCACTTAAGGAGTTTTTTTTTAATAGGAATTTTAATACACCATACATACAAGCTATTTCTAAAAGCACAAGTACTTGTACAAACATTTCCTTTATATACATATATATTTTACATCAGTAGGAAATTACATTCATTGACGTGGCATCTTTTCATGGGGTAGAAAAGGTATTTACATAGAGCACACCTCATGTGCCAAGATGTCCTAGCCTTTCTAGGGCTCATACATACAAAGACATCTCCAAAAAAAAGAATATAAAAAAAATACTATTCCATAGTTAGTTGTACTTTCCCAAAAACCGGCTTAAAGCCATACAAAAACCCTTTCACATTTCATACCCTAGTTGGTTGCCCCTCATAGATGGTACTTAAGTCGAACCCATTCTCCATACGACATCACTTGGGTCTCTTCATAGAGATGAACACAGAACCTAGGTCGACGAGATATCCATGCAACTAAACTCGGTAGATAAGTGTATGAACCGACAACAACCTCCTTGATCATATCTTTAACATAGTATAATTTATCTTTCACAATTGTCCTTAGTCCTCTGCTTTTTATGATCAACTCACGATCCATCCAACGAATAACACATCGGTAATGGTTCCTTTGATTAACTAGCTCAGTCATCTCTTGAACTAATGCTTCAGTCACCCCTTGGTTATTGTTTTCTTCTATTTCATCATCACTAATAACGTAAACCTGTGGTGGTGGGGGTTCAATTATATCCACATCTGTGAAATAGGGGTCCTTGTCAATATTCATGCTAGGATCTGTTTCGGAAGAAGTTGACATACCTGTTACACATGTTCAAGTGAGTTAAACAATTGATCATACCTTATATTTAGTCATTTTTTATACTTAACACACTTTTACATTCATAAAACATACTTCCAATAATTATGTACCAAGTTAAAACCTAAAATAGCCTAAAACTCACTAAACTGTCCTTAAACAGCCTCTTACAGCTCCTGGACAGCCCCTTAAACAACCATTTGTCTTATGTTTAATCTTTGTTTATAGGTTAAAAGTACAACAGGTTTTAGGACTCAATTTTTTATACATATATACCCTCGTATATACATCTTACTTGGTTAGATTTCACTTTTAAGGATACATTCATCATTTCAGTTACCCTCAACTTGTTATTTGGTCCCTCATCCGTCCTAATAGATAACTTGATCCATCGGTTTTCAAATTTCCGTGTAGACTTTGAGTTTGAAATTTTCAAATCCCTCAAAAAGTTGGCTCTGATACCAAGCTTGTAACAGCCCTCATTTCCGCCTCTAAACCGAGACCCAACGAAGGGTGTTACGAACCGAGTCTCAACCATTTATATATAATTGAAATAAATCATATTACAAAAATGCGGAAGCAAAAGCATAGTTTATTTTATATAAAACATTCCACGATGGATCATAGTTACAAAGTACATATTTATCTTCTAATAAACACATACTAAGCTAAATTATAAAAACCAAATTATACAAACCAAAACAACACCCGATTAAACCACAAAATGAAGCTTTCGATAACCCCTTCGAGACTTCCTTTTCACCTTCTCAAGTAATCTTGTCCACAACTGAGATACATATTTATAATTTTTAAGCCATTGATTGACTTGTGATTACAAATCTCATTTCAATGCACAAAACATTTAGAAAATCAAATTATAGCCTCAAATAAGCTATTGTATCATGTATATGCATGTAAAACATTTAAACATTCATGCTTTCCGAATTTAATCTCTCCCGGTGGGTGTCGCCCCTTCCGGCTTTTATTCGGAACCCTTCGTCAAGGATCCGGGACCGTTTCTACGACCCCTTACCGCGGTTATACCGTCTCGGTGATTCTTATTCCACCGGTGATCAAATTTGTTCCTTTATCATGCGTTTTAAAAATACATATAACATGTTATACATAGCTATATCATTTAAGGTTGTCCATATTCTTTATGATAACCAAATATGAACAAAACTTCATGAAAACATGTACACAAATATGTATCTCAGGTTTGGAGGTCAAACCAAAAGTAAAGATAAGTAATCACCTTGGTTTTTGGCTAAATGACACTTAAATTCTACAGCCCTCTACCCTTGCTTGCTAATATCCTCTTTCAATTCACAAAATATGTAATTGTATGTGTGTTTGATTGTTTTCTGCTGGAGAAAGAACTTAAAAGAGACAAAAGAGGCTAATATTTATAGTAAAGGTTAAGGAGTTTGGAAGTAGGTTAGTCACTACTTGATGTGGCATCCTCCCATGCACCATATGCCACCAAATAACACCTCAAGCTGCCACTAACAGCCTCCTTTTCCAGCCCCTTTCCACAACCCCTTTCTTAGTTTATTAATACTTGATAATTCTTTTTATTTATTTCCTTGTTATTAGAATCAAACAGCTTTTTTTTTTATTAAAATTTCAGCAACTACTATTTATTTGTTTTTTTTATTAATTAAACTAGGTTGTTACAGAGGTGGCCTGTGCCACCGTATCTAATACAGTAGGTCCGTCCCTGCATCTGCATGAGATATACTTAATTCGCTTGATTTGGCTATTCACTTATTCGTCAAAGAAAAGCAATCCTCCCCACATCCTCATTCACATGACTCCCCATATTTTTGTAACGAAAGGTATGCAACTCAGTTGAGCAATAGTCATTTGTGTACATTAAAGCTATGTTTGGCGAAGTAGCCGATAATCTAGTTGTTGTTGGCAGATAAGCGGATAGATAAACTAAATGACAGTGTAAAATTATCTAAAAGAGCATGTTGAAAAATTAATCGAAAAAATATAATGGGCATAATTGGGAAAAAGGTGAAATAAACCTGAAGTTTATTAAAACACTACTTGAAGTACCTTTTTTCAAAAAGTTAGCTTATAGCTAACCAAACGGCCCTCTTTCAATAAACTCAAAAAATAAGTCAGTTTATTGCCAAACATGGCCTAAACTACTTGTAGAATTAAATGTCGCAATTCCCATGGGATACTTCCATAACAAATTAGATCGACATACCTAACAAGGTGAAACATACACATGTTTAAGATCATAACGTTAAAGATTTAATATAACAAC
Organism: Arctium minus; assembly: GCA_954870635.1. Taxonomy (NCBI): domain Eukaryota; kingdom Viridiplantae; phylum Streptophyta; class Magnoliopsida; order Asterales; family Asteraceae; genus Arctium; species Arctium minus. Next base: position 8,322,721 of record OX941093.1, on the reverse strand, counting down.
AAAAAATGAGGAAAAGAAAAGACGGGACCTCTGCAATTAAGCTTCTACTTCATCAGTTGTTTGTGCTTGCTCTCCTTCGGGATCCGATTTGCTCGATTCATCTTTAGATTCAAGAGCCTTTTTTGTAGATTGTCTAAGAAATCTTTTACTAGGTGACACTCGAATCGCCCTCCCCATAAACATCTACCACAAAATGAAAGAAATTGTTAGTCCCACATCAGCTAAACTTGAACCATTTCTCTTCGATATATGTTAGAACTTCCATTCTATACTCGAGGATTCTTTTGGAGAGTAATCCGATAGGTTCCACATATTGTTTTGGAGAGTAATCTGATGGTTTCAGAGCTAACATCTACCACTCTAGGGACTTGACACTTTGGGGCAATCTGTACTCGTCTAGCCCCCTCTCGACACTCTAGAACGCTCAATGCCCGTCTAACCTGTGTTGGAGAAGGAGGGGGGGGGGGGGGGAGAGTTGGGAGTCTCCTATCAGCTAAACTTCCTCAATATATGTTGGAACCTCCCTTTTCTATTCGACGACTCTTTTGGAGAGTAATCTGATGAGGTTCCACATATTCTCACATGGTATCAGTGCCAATTTCTACACTCTAGGGACTCTGACAATTTAAATGTAATCTGTAGTCGTTTAGCTCCCTCTCGACATTCTAGGACGATCTGGGCCTGTTTAACCTTCATTGGAGGGGGTGTGTCAGAGTTTCATATCAACTAAACTTGGACTAGTTCTCCACGACGGCTCTTTTTGAGGGTAATCAAACGGGGCTCCACATATTCTAACAGAAACAATTCTTTCAAAACCACATTAAACTCCAAAAAGAAGATCAGTCAAAGACTCGTTACCTTTCCTTGAAAAGCAGAGAGTGCAGCCTCGGCCTCCTGCTTGGTGTTAAACGAAACAAAACCATAACCAGCGGAACCTCGTGGCTTTTCATGAAATATAATCTCGGCAGATACAACATTAGTATTTTCAGCACTGAAGAACTCCATAAGGTCTTTTGATCGTGCTTGAAATGGTAAATTCGCGACAAATAAATTGTGTACAGGGACTAGCTTCGGTTGTGCAGGGGCAGAAGGTTTTGGTGTCTTCCGTGGCTTTGCCCAAGTGAGGTTTAAATTTCTGCCCATAAATTCCTAAATCGAGCAGAGAATAGATTCAAGCTTTGTTTAGAAAAAATGAAAAGAATGGCGAAAAGGTTTCATCTTTGTGCTAAAAGAATGTAATAAATTTCACTATCATAGTTAAATACTTCACACCAAGTTTTAAAAAAAATCATCTTTATGTAAAAAAAAAGAGAGAGAGAGAGATTTGACTTTCAGAGTCAAATGGTTCCTTTATCCCATAAGAAAAGCCAAAAATTTAATGAGAACAGCCAAAAGTTTGTGTTATATCTCCAAAAGAAAATGAGAAATTCGACATTCGATGTCCGTCAGCCTATAAAAGAAGCAAAAAGATTTCATCTTTATGCCAAAAGTAATAAGTTTGATTTTCGTAGTCAAATATTTCCCATGTTCGACTTTGACACGTGGTTTAAGTAAACCGTTTTAACATATGTTAAATATCTAAAATATCCATCAATAAACACAAATAAAGACGTAATGGACACAAACTAATACCATCAATATACTATTATATAAAATCCAAACGAGCCCAGTATATCCCACCCAAAGCTAGGTCCCCCCTGCCCGGGGGGGGGGGGGGGGGGGGGGTTTGTACACATACTTGAAGTCTACAAAGTAGAGCGGCTGATTCCGTGAAGACTCCCGACATGTGAGAATTCTAATAATATGATAATGGGCAAAAATCAAAATGTTTAGCAAAACAGTTCTAGATTCAGTAGACTTACATATGACTGAAGATTTGTGAAAGCTGCCAATGCTTCCTCGTGTGAACTCATTGAAACGAACACTAAACCTCGGTTTCTGGTTTTGCTATACATCGAAACCTTAATGAGAACAAACAAACCAAAATAGTCAATCCATCGAAAAAAGCAAATAGTTCTTAGGCCATCAAATAAGATGAATGAGAGGCATCAATACATCATCACGCATATACTCCCTCAGTGCCAAAATAAATGTCCACATTTAAAAAGAGACATTGATCCAGAAATATGAAATTCAATACACTTTGTAATTAACTAAAGAGTTAAATGTAAATTTGGTCCTGTTATTTACACAAATTAATGAGTAAGGAAACAAATCAGTTATAAAAATAAAAGAAGAGGGAGGGACCGAATCCGTTATAAAAATGAAAGTAGAGGGAGAGGAAAGGCTAATGGACGAAACTATCCCTTACTAACGACACTTTAATTAACGACGCTATTAGGAGGGACCATATCCATTATAAAAATGAATCCATAGGGATGCCCTTCGCTCAAAATTCTTTTCAATGACCTTAGCCGTTACTTTATGTAAAACCACAGAGACCAAATTTGCATTTAACTCTTTAACTAAATGACAATTTACACTAAATAATAAAGAAAGTAATGAATTTCTCCGGGTAAAATCGGAAAGAATGCACTTACTTTTGACATTGGACACTTATTTTGAAAGAAACTAAAATAGAGATGTGAACACTTGGTTTTTCTTTTGGGGTAATCGTGGGTTTTCGAGCCCTCACTAATCCCCGGGCGAACTATGAATGGCGTGGAGTCATCGCAGGTGAACCTCCATGGCCACAAGCGTTTTGGCAGCGTCTGAATTCGAACCCGGGGAAGATGAAATTTCCACCACATCTCCCGAGTCTTACCAGTGAGCCACAACCCAAGTGGTTGTGTACACTTGTTTTGGGATGGAGGGAGTACATATTAGTGAAAGTATCATGTTAAGAAAGTATCATTCTCCGATAATATAATCAAACAAACAAACCCAATGAATCCCACACGGAATAGGGTCTGGTGAGGGTAAGATGTTCATAGACCTTACTTCTCCAATAATATGTTGATGTTAATTGGATAGATTATGAGTCAAAATGCCTCAATAATCATCAATATAAGAGAGATTTTGTGTATCAAAATCGAACTATCAATAATCTCTAATGATCCCAAATGGTAAGTAGATATTTCTAGCTCTATGTTGAAATTGGCCAAACACCCAAAATGCAATTAAGCATGCAAAGATAAGAACACATCTTGTTGACCAAAATGATTCACAACTACATTTGGAATGATTACCAAATGATTCACAGCTTCATTTGGAAGCATTACTACATGGCAATTTTAACTTCCAAATGCTTCCAAATACAAAATTGTTGCAACAAATTGGACCAATAAACGACTTGAATACTAAAATTATGGGGAGAATGAAGGATAGTTGCCAATGTCGACTGTTTTTTTCTCAAAAAAATCATATCAATTTGTCAAAAAAATTCATTCTTCATTTGAACTTTAAGCTGTATTTTCCCAATAAAGCTGTAAAATATGTTGCAATTGAGACGCCAAAGTGTAGTTTCTAACGAATTAGGACCAAACGAAGATGGAAATAAGTGTAAAAGCTAAAAACAGAACAAAACCCTAACATAATTCGAGAAGAGAATTGCGAACCTCGATATCAACAACGGTGCCATACTTTTCAAATAGAGGACGAATCTCATCTGCAGTACAAGTCCAAGGAACATTCTGGGCAAGCAATCTCGTTCTAGAACCTTCTTCTTCTTCCGATTGTTGTAGAGTATCGAGAGAGTTGTCAACTTGTGGTGCTTCAATGGCGGATTGGGTTTTGAAAAGGAGAAAATTAGGTCTGTGTGTTTTGATGAATCGATTGGGAAGCGAAGCAGAGAGAGATAAGGATTGAAGATAGCAGGGATTAGGGTTAATAGGTTGGAAGAATTGCTGGTGTTGCTGGTTAGGGAAGATGGAAGCTGAAGGCAGACATACAAAACGAAGCAACGCCATTGATGATGGAAATCCAAGAATCTGTACACTTTTTGAGTGGATAAGGGAGTTAAATATTTTCCGCCAAAAACCCAAAATATCAAACGATTCAACAACTTCGGTTGACAAATGATTTGATACGAGAGGATTAAGGTCACGTTTGGTTTGCGGGATTGGAATGGAATTGGAGGAATTTGGATTTCAAATTCATTATAATCCTGTGTTTGGTGTGTTTGGTTTGTAGGAAAGGATTTCGTTGACCGAATTTGAAATCCCTTGACCATTTTAAAATCGGTTACATGATGGATTTCAAAATCCTTTGCAATTGACATGGATTTGAAATCCCCCAAATCCAAATCCAAATCCAAATCTAAATCCAAATCCCTTCTTGAAATCCAATCGATTTTCGCAAACCAAACGTGCCCTAAGTGTTCATAATATTTGAGGGACTGAAATGTGTTTAATTGGTAATTGTTTTGAATAATTAAGTGGTGAGTATGATTAATTTACTTTATATGATTTAGTACAGAATAAAAAATGATTGTTTGATAAAAAAAATTTACAGATTTCTGAATAAATAGTTTGAATGATAAAAATTTATCATTATGACTCTCATTATGACTTAGGGGCTGTTTGGTAGTTGCTGAATAGTTTAGTGCAAAATGATTAAGTGGTCTGAATGATTAAGAGGTTTTAACGATATAGTGTAAAATGAAATATGGTTGTTTGCGAATTCTTCATAATGAAATATGGTTGTTTGCGAATTCTTCATAATGAAATCAGGGCTCTTAATGGTTAAGGGAGGGTCAGGATACAAAATCATTAAGAAGATTTTGGAAACATTAAGAGACAACCCTTTTTGTTTGTCAAACAAGATTTACTTCTTAGCGATTCAGATGTTGCCTCTTAATGGAACCATTAAGAGGTAAACAAACAACCCCTTAGAGTTGAATGAAAAATAATCGTCTTTTAAGAGACCATGTTACATCTAAAACTTTTAATTATACTGTAAAATGTGATAATAGATATATGTATATGTTAAACATAGAAAATAGCTAAATAGTAATTTTCATCTAAACCTAACCAATTAACAACAATTTAAATAATGTTGTAGGATAAATGTGTCATCGTCTAAAGGATATGATGATAGAGACAAATATAGAGATAGAGATAAGTATATCAGAATTAGATTAGGCCTTGAATATCTCATAGCTATCTACTTGTAACTCATCCCTATTTAAAGGGCATTTGATTAATAAGAATTACAGATTCATTCTCTCCATATATTTTTGTTCTATTATGTTTTTTCTTTAACACGTTATCAGCACGTACGCTCCTTAGAACAAAGTGATCGTGAAATCAAGTTACACTTCGATATTTGAGGTAACTTTTATATATTTTAGCTATACAACATCACCATATTATGTTTTATGTTATGAACAAATATGACGAGTTCATAGAATCATGTTTTTTTTTATTATATGTTTAAATTATAAACATCATCCGACTATGTTTTATGTTATAAACGTAAAATATGATTTGTCAAATCTCATGAAATTTTAATTCAGGGGTTGTTTTTCTGCTCTATAGAATATGACTATAAAAATAATTTGTTAATATTTTTATGACAATAATCAAATATGATGATAAATATATACTTGTTTTTCTGTTGTTGTTGTTTTGTTGTTATTTTTTTTTTAATAATTCATATGTCATTAAAGATGTTATATATACTATTATATTACTTTAAATAACCGAATTATTCGATGGTAAGACTTGAACAACAATACAAATATTTTTATAAATATAAAACAATTAAAAAAAAATGACCTTTTCATAATAAATAGAGTTGATTAAGTTTTTGTTAATCATTAACGTATGTGAATATAATTTTTTAATGGATGATAATAAATATTTTTATTTATTTTTATTTATGTTGTTGAATCTTTGATAGAAAACTCTTTCGTTTTACTAATTAATCGATTTAAAAAAAATTGGGTGAATATTTATGTACTTTTGTAATTATTTTAGTTCTTTTAGCAAGGAAAAAGCTGACACATGTCTCTTACCTAATTACAAAATTATTTTTAAATTTTAAATTATATTTTTATTAATTATGTAGTGTATGTTTAGCTGTGGTGTTAAAATTTAGTATCTCTCATTCTATGTTTCTCAATATTATTATTATTATTATTATTATTATTATTATTATTATTACTAGTGTTGGGCATGTGCATTGCATGGGGGGATAATTTTTTTGTTGAAATATTGAACCGAGTTAAAATGAAACGTAATTTCTCTGTTAACAGTTAATGAAATACAATGTGAAAAACGAATGTATTTTCATAAGTGGTTAACTTGAATATATTATTAATCGTTTGTTGTTATGAGTTTGTGCAATAATATTGGTAATAGTTTTGTATTATATTATTTAAAACTCAAACAACATGTATCACAACATATTTATCTGACTATTGACTTCAAGACCCCATAGTGTTAATCGATAAAAATAAAGATATGTATATATATCTTATTCCCCTACATCGAAAAATATGATTGTGGGTTTTGAAAAATATAAACAAATCCTCACTAAATAAAATAAAATATAAAAAAATAGTTTTTCAAAGAAACAAAAATATAGTTGAATACCTTTTGTTCAGTTGCAGGTTTCGCCATTGACACCCGACCGTTCTTCTTCTTCTTGTACTCGGATGATACATAGAGAAACTATATATATTTATAGTGAATGTAGAGAATATTTTAAAATCTTTTATTTTCATTTTCGATTTTACATTTAAATGTAAATATATAAAAAATATGGAAGAATATTTTTATATCTACATCTTTTCTATTTTATTTTCTTTACACTTGGTTAATTTGGAAAGTATTGCAGAATATTTTTATTTTAAAGAATACGATAATTTATTAGTGTATCTCGTTATTTTTTATTTTTAATTCATATCAACCTTATTTTTTCTTCTTTTAATGCTCGTGAATAAAATACGTGTAGATTTTATATTATAAAAAAAATACGTGTAGATTTTATATTATGCTAATATAAAATACGCGTAGATTTTATAAAATACGGAAGAAAAAAGAGTTTATATTACATCTAGTAAAAAGATTTTATAAAATAAAATATGGAAAAAGATTTTATAAAATAAAATATGGAAAAATCATTATGAGATGTAATATAAAAAATACGAAAGAAATTTTTTTTATATTACATTTCATTAATATAGATTTAAATGTAAAATCTACATTTAAAATAGATTATGCTAATATAAAATCTATTTTATAAAATCATCCACCAAAAAAACAAATATTTATATTAATAAATGAGTATCCATTCTACAAATAGATGATTATGTGAGATACTGTGCTTGGAAAGGTTGTACCAAAGCATTAAGAAATTGTAAATTAAGTAATTGGCTTTAATTAGTTGTAACTTGTGCTTAAATTGTTGTAATTAAGAGTTTTTTATACCGTTTTTATAATTTATAATATAGTATAGATTATCATATATCACTTGTATTTCGACAAGTTCATTAAATGTTTATGTGAATATTTAATTGATTTATCTCAATATTTGTTCATTTAGTTATAAATTTAGTTTCCTTTTTAAATTGATTTATCCAAATAATTTTAAATCATTACCTTACATTAATTTTGATTCAACACATTTTAATTTCATGTGGGTATGATAGTTTTTACGGATATGATAATATTTATCGTTTTAAACAAATATTATTATTTATTAGTGTTTATTAAGTTAGTTCACAATATTTATATATATAGATAGTTAATATAGATGTTCATCTTAATATTCATATATTTAGATAGTTATCCAATTAGTTTACAATATTATTTATTTGTTTATGTTAATATTCAAATGTTTATCCTAATTAATAATTGTTATAATTCAAATGTTTATCTTGGTTATGAGTTTTTACTCATTAACCTCAATCTTATAAATTATCTTTGGAATTCACAATTCCAACCCCCATAACTTTTGTTATTTTGCCAAAAGGTCCAAAAATAACATGCAAATGTTAAATTCAAACATTTATCTTGATTGTGAGTTCATACTCATAATTTTAGACTATATGATTAAATTTTGGAAGTTACACTTCTAACCTCATATATTTTGGTCTTTACCAAAAGCTTTAAAAATACTATTAAGGTATTAAAATATTAAAATTGGCTTCATATGCCAAACTCATAGTCATTTTGGTCTCATGCCAAATCTCTATAATTAATAATGTTATATTTAACTGAAATGAATCACAAAATATCGACTGGATTTTGTCAAACGGGTGTAAACATCCCTAAGGTTTGTAGGGATTTAAGAAATCAATGTGATTCCCCTACTACCTGGAAATCCAATAGATTGAGTGATTTCTTTTTCACAAATTGAAATATTGATGAAGTATTATCAATAAAATTAAAGCATACAAAAATCCAATATTATTATGATAATGAAATTTCATAACCAAAATCTATTTCCTTATCAAAAAGAAAAAATCATATATTATCCTTTATATATGTAAATGGTTGAAACAACTCATCCCAAAATCAACGTCGTAAACTCAAAAGAATCTGAGTATCATAAATGAGTACATAAACCTCCTTTTGATAAGGTACAAGAAAATGCCTAAAGTCCATCAACTCTTCATTGACTCTAAAACCAACCTCTTGAAAAGGTACAAACAAATAGCCTCATGTTCTGAGACGACATATAAATCCTAAGTTTCATAGGATACCTTTACTAGAAACCCCCCAAAGAAATGTGGGATGTTTCGAAAGGGATAATCGAGAGTACTTATGAATATGTACTTCCTGAACTAATCGTACAGTGGAATGAAACCCACTTACTCGATTACAAAAAGGTAACTGATTTCAATAAAGAAATGTTATATCCAAAACGCGTCTCAATCTCTGTGGCAAGGAACTCACAGAAGATGACATGATTCCTAATATTATTTCCACTTTTCATATATAAGTAAATATTAATGAACCAATATAAGTTGGAATGTAACCTTTAGACAAACTCATCAACCTACTGCAAGTGGTAGAGAGACATAACAAGGTTCTTTCAAATAACACCACATATGTCGGGATAAAGAAAATTCCCGATATCAATAATGAAAGTGTTAGAGGTGGAAACAACTCAAAAGGATTGTGAGTTAAAAACAATTTCACACATGTGACATTTCTGCACCATGTGGACATACCCTAGAAAGGGTCAGGGTCTTGGTAAGAGTCAGGAAGGAATGGACAATCAAATAAGAAATGCACTAAAAAGTGCTTCTATAAAAAAAGGAAACGTGTTGAAAATGAACTATAACATATTAATTTAATATTTAATATTGATTAAGCATATGTTTATTTGAAATTAATTTTAAGTACCAAAATTAATTTCTTTGCTAAAGTAAAACCGAATATGTAACCATTATAAATGTAAAGAAATACATCAAAACAAATACAAAAAGTTTCAATATTCTCCGTTCCGTGTAGGAATGTATTGAGGAGAATTGATTTTTTTTGACCTATCACACAATCGAAAAAAAAATAGACTAATACTTGTTTTATAATACATCCAACCAAATTACTTAGACGATGGACTGTCACTCTCTTGTTGGTACAAGATTAATAGGAACCTTGTAAAGATATTCGTATCAAATGGAAATGGAAATGAGCATATATACATAAGTTCTAATGAATATGAAAGTAAACATATATCATGGAAACTAATGTGTCAAACTAGTAGATTATTGGGTCATGGAAGCTCGACAAAGAGGTATGAGTTTCATTCGGGCAAGACTCCGAATCAGATTTTGTCACTAATAAAAAACTTTTGGGGGCAATAACACTTATATGTTTCGTCATGACCATGTGGGACACCGTAGTTACGACATAGTGATCTGTGTATTGTCAAATACACAGACACATTCTCTTTCGAGTGAAAGGTAAAATGAGGCAAATTGCAACTATTGACTTCTACAGCATATGAAACAACATTGCCATCATAATATGCCCTCTCGAATACCTAAAACTTTTGTATATACCCTAATCCTTAACCAAGACAAAAATTAGATCATCCTAAATCTAAGGACATAATACAAAAATATTCCATTGTTACAATGAATACAAGGTGATATTTATGGACATAAACATCCAGAATGCGGCCCATTAAAGTACTTTATGGTTCTGGTTTCGACACGATGAACGCATGTCGTATTATTGTCCACATGAAATACTGCACTCCTAGCAAGCTATACGTTTAAGGTCTCACCACCCTGATTATTTCATCAAGTCTACATGACTTTGAATGCTGGAGAATTTACATCATAAGGATTTGATGTTAATTGCATATGTATTAGGATCAATGTAGAGTTTCCTATACCCCATGTGTATATATAAAATGGTCTCATAGAAATTGTTATCAAAAGAATATGATGGCATCTAGGGTATTAGTAATGCGCACCAATTTACCCACATCTACCTGGGATTATGCAATTATTATATGCAGTTTTTTTTCGTTTTTAGACCCACTGCTTGCTAACCAGCCTCACGCGTACCAGTTGGTAACTGGAAATAAGCCTGATAGTTTACATTTACGTATGTTTGGTTCTATAGTATATGTACCAATTGCGCCCCCACAGCGCATCGAAATGGGTCCTTAAAGACGACTTGGTATATGTTGGATATGAATCCCCAACAATTATCCGCTAATTAGAATATTTGACTAGTGATCTCTTTACCACTAGATTTGCGGGTTGTCACTTTCATGAGACAGTCTTCCTGTCGTTAGGGGGGGATAGGAAAAATGATTTCTCAATTACAAAAATGACAAATCCCTTTAAATATTGAATACAACATTTTAATCCTAACAATCTCCCCCTTTAGATTCAAGATTTAGAAAAAGTTTCACAACAGTCTTCAGCTCTTTCTTCTTCAAGAGTTTAACCCTTATTCAGATCTTCAAAACTATTCACCACACCTCATCATTCAGCAATCTCCCATTTTCTTGAAAAACATCAATATTCTTTCTTTTAACAATCTCCCCATATACAAAATCTCTTCAAAATAATAATCTTCTGATTTAGCTCTTGAAAAAAAAAATCTTCAAACAAACTTGAAAAAACTTTGTCTTCTCTTTTGAACTTTACTGCTTTGAGTCAAAAATTATCTCTCTTTTGTCTTTGAACTTTCTCTGTGATATTCACAACTTAAATACAATATCTTCAAACATTTTCAGTATCTGATCATAAGTCTCTAACTTTTATATCTCCTCTTTGCACAACTTCTTATTTGAACTTTGTATATTCTCGCCTTCTTAGAAATTGAAACATTCAATTTATCTTCCCCTTTTGGTGATTATGAGCATCATGATATGTGATTCCAGTTTCAAGCTCTCCAAAATCCAATCCCAAAACACCGAAAACAATGAAATTCAAATCTGGATATAGTCTTGTGCAAGTTCTTCAAGATTTCAACAAATTTCCATTTATTGATTTGATTTTTGACTTTTGCTTGCTTTGGTACCAATTGTGATTCCGGTTTCAAGCTCTCCAATCAAACACACATATATGTAGAAATCATTTCATATATTTAATCTTGATTACAATGATTTCTCACTCAATACAATGTGCCATATACCTATTTATCTCAAGAATAATAGTTTCTCTCTCTAGAATTTGTATATGTGTGTGCGAATCTCTTTTGTTGTCTAATGATTACAAGGAACAAAGGTATTTATATCTAGTCAACATAAGTTGACTTTACAGCTCAAACTAACATGCCAAAGTCAAACACTTTGACTTAACAAATAACAAACAAACTAAACTTTACAACAAAGACCCTTTTAATCTTGAATTCAACATTTAGGCTCAACATGATCATCAAACTTCCTTTCAATATCAGCATCTCTTTGTAACAATCTCCATATTTGTTCTGAATATCCGTCAATTCCAAAATATATATCCAAATCTTTTCAAATTCAGATAAATTGAAAGTTGTAACCGTGAATCAACATATGAAACAATTAATAAAGCTTGTATGTAGCACATAGCCACTTAGTACAACAGATATACTTTGGAAATGAGATTTTTGATGTTCACTCCCCCAGGGCTTCCATTCAAAGATTGATAAAATACAGGAAACTCTATGAATGTTATGATAGGAAAACATATTCCCTGTGTGTATGTACATGTATTAGAAATGATTGAAGAAACTTATGCTTGACCAGGCTTAAAAAGGAAAACATATTCCCTGTGTGTATGTTCCATAGACTCAATGTGCATGATTGAAGTACGAAGGTAGGGCAAACATCTTTCTTTTTCAATATCCAAACCTTTCGATTGAAGATTAGATAGATCATGTGTCGCGTCCCTATAAAAAATTGAAACATTTCCTTTTTAAGAAAGAAATAAGTAGATGGTGGGGTTAAAAGCAAGAGTTGGAATGGGCTCACTGATTGTTTCAATGATGGTCACCAAAGAGTTGTGAACCAATCAGTAGATATGGATGCCCAACTTAGAAGTGGTTCATGCATAGTTCTCTTATTCTTTTAACTCTATTCTCACATTATGTGTCTGTTTTTAATTAGCTCACTTCTAACCAAACTCTCATTTACATTTTACCTCTCAACACAATGAGATTACTCAACCAGATAAGTTATCTCCCCCACTTTTTAATATATTACCCCTCACCCCTCAATCACTCAAGGATTACTTCTTTGGTAGGATCCACAGGTTGTGGTGAATCCATAGAAGTACATTTAGCTCTCACATTGTTCCCATGAAAATATATCCTAAAAACATGGTGTTGTTCAACAATTGAAAAATAGTGTCATTTGAATGAATGCTCTAGAGATATATCAATATTAATTGAGCATTTGAACTTTGAAGGTTCTCAAAACAAGGAAATTGAATGAATGAAATGAAAACAATAGACTTTTTTTTGAGAATCTGACAATGTTTCACAAAGATCAAATATCAAGAGATATAAGCATAAAAGGCTAGGTTTTGAAATAATTGGATATTGTTTATATGAACAAATATAAACAAACTATGAATGAAATTCATGAACCCTTTAAAGCTGAAAGAATATTTGATGCTTAAATTAACTTGGGATACAAATGGGAGTATTACCATCGAAAAATGTTTCATTTTCAGACATTGTAAAAGTCAATAAGAATATGAACTGGTGTGCGTGAATACTTGAAAGTATAGAAAAGATAATACGCAAGTATTAACTTTGGAAACACACGGTCAGAAATATCATCAGGAGATTTAGAAGATTTAAGATCATAAGATACTTACAGTTATAGTTACCCCTTGAATTATTATAAAACATTTGTCATTTTTAAAAAAGAAAACCATTAACTCCCCCTCGAAACAAAAATTGCCTTCTAAATAAATATATCGCACAATATATCACACGTAAGCATAAATGTGAACACCCCCTTGAAATAAGTAGCTGCAAAACAAATATGATTTCGGTAATAATAAGATGATTCTTCATTTGTTAGATATTATCAAAATGAAATCAAAATGTGAACTCCCCCTTGAAATAAGCATAAACTAACTTTTTATTGCATGGACCAGAGAATGAAAAAATATATCGCACAATATATAACACATAACAGTATGTTGCATGAGCTTCTTGCGATAAACACATTATATCGCATAATCTATGTGCGAGAAACTCAGTATGTCGGACAAGAGTCATGCAACAACTTACTGTTCAAGCCTTTCATTGTGCGACAAAATATTATGTCGCACCAGAGTTGTGCGACAATTATGTCGGTCAAGTTATGTGCGACAAAGTCATGATGTCGAACAAGCTTCGTGCGATATCTTACTATTCAAGTCCTTCTTTGTGTGACAAATTCCATATGTCGCACACACTTCATGTGATAAACTCATGAGAAACCCCCTAGACACATGCAAGAGATTAATAGTTAAGGAAAACAGACTTCAAATAGAAAGATTAAGCATACCCAACTTGCTGATTAGAAACTTGAATCTTTTCTCATCAAGTGGTTTAGTGAAAAGATCAGCAAGCTGATAATCCTCTGTACAAAGTGCATCTCGATTGTGCTTGGTCTTTGAATGCTGAATCGGATTAGCAGTTATAGCAATTGCGCTCTTCAAATGGCAATGAATTGGGACTTTGTTGAAAGTATAGCCATAGTCTTTTAGTTGTGTCATCATCCAAAAACTTGTGAATAACAACTGGCCACAACAACATATTCTGATTCCGCAGTTGATGTTGAAACACAGTTCTGCTTCTTCGACTTCGAACTAACCAACTTGTCACCCAAATATTGACATGATCCATAAGTGATCTTTCGGTCCAACTTACAACCTGCATGATCTGCATTTGTAAATGTCGTTAGATCAAAACCAGAATCCCTTGGATACCAAAGGCCCAAATATTGTGTGCCTTTGAGATACCTCAGGATTCTTTTTACAGCTGTAAGGTGTGACTCTTTTGGATTGGCTTGGTATCTTTCACAGAAGCACGTAGCAAACATTATATTGGGTCTACCGGTCGTTAAGTAAAGTAAAGATCCAATTATGCTTTTGTAGTTCTTTTGATCAACATATTTACCAGATAAATCTGCGTCCAAAAGAGTTCCAGTTGCGTTTTCTTTAAAGAACTCTCAGTCATTTTAAACTTTTTTTAAAATTTCTTTAATGTACTTAGATTGATTGATGAATATTCCTTCAGGTGACTGTTTTACTTGAAGACCAAGGAAAAAATTAAGTTCATCCATCATACTCATCTCAAATTTAGTCTCCATGATTTTTGAAAAGTTTTTACAGAATTTAGAATTAATAGATCGGAAAATAATATCGTTAATGTAAACCTGTATCAAATTAAGTCAACATGCAATATCCCATTTAGAAAAGCAGACTTTACATCCATCTGATAAACCTTAAAGTTCTTATGGGTTGCATAGGCCAGGAAAATTCTTATGGCTTCGATCCAAGCTACTAGAGCAAAGGTCTTGTCATAATTTATCCCTTCTTGTTCATAGTATCCTTTAGCTACCAGCCTAGCTTTGTTTCTGATGACTATCCCAACTTCGTCCTTCTTATTTCTGAATACCCATTTCGTTCCGATAATAGATTTTCCCTTGGGTTTAGGAACCAACCGCCAAAATTTATTTCTATTAAATTGTAAAAGCTCGTCTTGCATAGCTAAAATCCAATCAGGATCTTGTAAAGCTTTCGAGGCTTTCTTTAGCTCTATAGCGCTTAGAAAACTTACGTACATAAATTCATTCACAGACATCGATCTGGTTTTAAGACCACTATTGATATCACCAATTACATTATGTAGAGGATGATCTCCAGTCCACTTATGAGTACTTGGTAGGGGTTGTACATCAATCTGATTGTTCTGATCATCATAATCGTCCACGATTGCAAGACTTTTCGAATTATACAATGTTTGAACTTCTTCTATTGCAAGTAACTCTGATGTATTCAAATCTGGCATGATAGATTATGTACTTGGAACAACCGACTCATAGTATTGTTCTGTAGAAACAGAATTCAGATCAGCATCATCATCATGATCAAAGTCATTTGTACTTGTAGAAATAGTACAAAAATCCTTAGATGGTTCAAAAATATTTGTATCGCTTGACTCTGGGATTTGTAAATTAGAATTTCCAGATATATTTGATTTGTCAAAATCTGTACAGATATCCAAAAAAGCATCCGTAAATAGTAAATTGAGTTATGAAGCACTAGAATGTATAGTAGAATCAGAAATCTTAGTCTTATAAAGTGTAGGCTCCACTCTGTGTTGAGTAGAAGCTTGAATAGTAGATCTGAGTTATGTACCGCTTTGTTCAAAACTTCGTACTAGCTTTTCATCGAAGGTTACATTGATGCTTTCCATGACAATCTTGTTACGCTTGTTATAGACTCGGAAAGCTTTTGAGGTTAATGAATAGCCAATAAAATATCCCTCATTAGCTTTCTTGTCGAATTTCCCAAGATTGTCTCAGTCGTTTAATATGAAACATCTGTATCCAAAAACAAGAAAAAAATTTCACATTAGGTTTACGTTTATTAATAATTTCATAAGTTGTTTTGTTCAATCTCTTCGTGATGATAGTTCGATTTTGCGTAAAGCAAGCAGTAGGAACAACTCCAGCCTAGAGATACAATGGCAGTTCTGAATGTGGTAGCATCATTCGTGCTGCTTCGACCAAAGTTCTATTTCGTCTTTCAACAAATCCATTTTGTTGAGGAGTTCGTACGACTGAAAAATTCTGAGAAATTCCAACAGATTGCAGATAGATTTGAAAATCTCATTCTTAAACCCAGTATCGTTATCACTCCTTAATTTCTGATCTCAAAGTTGAAGAACTTGAATATCTTTAGTAAAATAAATAATCAACTCTAGTGCATCAGATTTCGCTCTCAATAACTCTAGCCACGTGTATCTTGAGTATTCATCATCCATGACTAAGATATATTTCTTTCATTTGATTGACTGAATCCGCAATGGTCCACATAGATCCATATGTATCATCTCAAGCAGTGATTTGCAAGAAGATTCCCTATTTGATTTGTGGGAATTTTGTTTCATTTTTCCCATTTCCCATGCTGAACACAAGGAATCTCATTCTTAAACTCAGTGTCGTTATCACTCCTTAATCTCTGATCTCAAAGTTGGAGAACTTGAATCTTTTTAATAAAAACAATAATCAACTCTAGTGCATCAGATTTCGTTCTCAAGAACTCTAGCCACGTGTATCTTGAGTATTCATCATCCATGACTAAGATATATTTCTTTCCTTTGATTGACTAAATCCTCATTGGTCCACATAGATCCATATGTATCATCTCAAGCGGTGATTTGCAAGAAGATTCCATCTTTGATTTGTGGGAATTTTGTTTCATTTTTCCCATTTCACATGCTGAACACATGGAATTTTTCAAAACCGCATTTCAGGTAGACCTTTAACTAGATTTCTACTTGCTAGCTTGTTGATGTCGTTGAAATTTTGATGTTATAATCTTCTGTGCCAAATCCAACTTTCTTCTTTGATGCTTTAGAAACTAAGATACGGGTCGTGAAGTTGTTAAAGTTGGAAAGTCAACAGCATATAGATCACCAAATCTTTTAGCTATGAAAATCTCAACACCATCTTTATCATCAATAGAACAACTTTTGATTGAAAACCTAACATGGAAATAATTGTCACAAAATTGACTAATACTGAAGAGATTGTGTCCCAATCCATCAACATATAGTACTTTTTGAATAGTGAGGTTTCCATTTGTCGCATCCCGTAACCTCTGACAAAACCTATACTTTTATTACCAAAACTAATAGTTCCTCCAAGTCGTTTAGTATAATTATGCAGGAAATGCTTGAACCTTGTCATGTGTCTTGAGCATCCTGAGTCTATATACCACACATGACATACCTGCATAAAACAATTATTTAATTTAGTACCCATATCCATATGGATCCTTTCTTGTTAGTTCATAAAGTTTTTCAACATCTGTTGATGAGTCTTTGATTCTCCATTCAAATTTAGGCTTTGGAACCCACTTCCATAAAAAATGCACATCAACAGATTTGTAGGACTTTTTCTTTGAAGATCCTTTCTTTTCAGCACTAAACACTTGAACAAATTGTTGAACTGAAGATCTAGAAAAAGATTTGTACTAAGAAAAGCTTTTGACATTTATGTTATTTGAAAATTTAGAATTTAAAGAGAATGATTTAAGTACACAATGATTGCAATGCAAACTTTTTTGAGCTAATGTTAACAATTTTGAATGATCAAAATGATTACATTTATTTGAAGAGTATCGACATTTATCACCATCAAAATTATTACAACTGTTTCAGAAAATCCTATTACATCTATCATTGTGTTACATTAGCATTCCTAGTAATCTTAACAGAAGATATAGACTTTGAAACTTTTGATTATTCTTATGTTTAGAATCCTCTCCCTTTCAATCTATGTTTTCTAAGCTTTTCCTTTCTAAAACAACAAAATAAATTGAGTTAATAGAAGTCTTCAAAATTGAACATTCAGATTTGGAAGGTTCCTCAGAACGTAGCTCAGATTTAGTTCTCAATGCTTCTCCGACTTCAAAGATACTATACATTCCCTTAAAATTTAGATCATTTACAATTGAAGATTTAAGTTGACTCACAAACTATGGATTTGAATGAACATTCCAATTTTGATTTTCAAAACAGTTTTTATCAGACTGATGTCTTTTAAAATCAAAGTCCTCTAACTCTTTGATCTTTTTGTGAAGTTCTTTGTTTTAATTTAAGCATTTTTCAAGATGAAATTGAAGAAAAAATGATAATATAATTTTTTTTGAACTAGTATCGACGAACTTACACACACACACACACACACACACATATATATATATATATATATTGCATATAAATTTAAAAATATTTAATACTAGACTCATTTTTGTGTGTCCCTGTAATTCAAGATTCTAATTGCAAATACACAAACAAACAAGATTGAATTAACTACCTGTTTGATATCAATTCCAAAATCACAAGATTACAACTTTCTCTCTCTAGACTTCTCTTTCTCTCTCTACAAAACTCTCTCTTTGGATGCATATTTCTCAACTAGACACACCACTATTAACAAGAAAAACTATTTATACCTATTACAAAAACAAAGTAAACAAAACAAATACAATTACAAGAGACTTTGACTTTATTACATTTTGACTTTGACTTTTAATGAGAGTTGACTTTTCAGCTTTGACTTCTTAAACTTTTGACTTTCAGTCTTCATGATCTTGTATCCAACATATTTATGCTCTAACAATCTCCCCCTTTGGATTCAAAATCATCTTTGAAAGATTTAGCAAATCAATCTCCCCCTTTGGTTCAATTTGGACAATCTCTTCCTTTTGTTTAACTTTATTCTTCCCAAGTCTGTCTCTGAACAAAATTAACAATCTCTCCAAAATATGATAGAAACGATCTTCAATAATCTCCCAAAATTATCACAAGACTCTTTTAGACTTCAGAAAGAAATTATCTTTAGATTTAGCTCGACTTGATTCAGCAACTAATCTTCAAAGAAAATTTCAGTAAAAACAACACATCTTCAAACAACTTTGACTTTGCTTGAACAAACTTTCAAACTTTCAATCTTTGAACTTTGTCTTCTTCAAATCTTTAACTTTTGATCTTCAAACAATTCTCTAACTTTGGAATTTCTGACTCGGACATTTCTTTAAATCATCTCCCCCTTTTTGATGATTTGAGCATCGATATCATCAAAACTTTCTCCAACAAATGTCTTCATCCGATCTGACCACTGATCTTTCAAACTAAGCCTCTGATTCGCTGTCAATTCGAACAATGTATTCATCCAGATCTTTTCAAATCTAGACAAAATAAGAATGTAACACCTGAATCAACAAATGAATCAGTTAACATGCCTGTCAGTAACACGAAGTCACTGTGTGTAACGAATACACATTGTAAAGGAGCTTTTGTTATGTTCACTACCCCAGGGCTTCCATCCAATCATCGAAACACCACAAAGGAAATTTCTATGAATGTTATGACATAAAAACAAATTCTTTGTGTGTTCGTGCATGTGTAGAAAGAATTAAGCATATGATGATTGCTTTTATAAAGGCTCAACATTGTGTAAATCACTGAGACAACTGTAGATAAACACAGACTCAATGTGCATGATTGAAGTGCGAAGGTGGGGCTGACTTCCTTCTTTTTCAATATCCAGATTTTCCAAATGAAAATCAGATAGATTATGTGTTGCGTCCCCAGAAAAATATGAACACTTTCTTTTGAAGAAGAAAATGAGTGGTTGGTGGGGTATTATCAATAGTTGGCATGGGCTAGTTGCCTGTTTCAATAACGTTCACCAAAGAGTTGTGAAACACTAGTAATGTGGCTGCCCGACTCAGAAAGTAGTTGGTGCAAAGTTTAATATTCTTTTACTCTGATCTCACACCCTATTTCTTTTAATCATTAATCTCACATCTAACCAAACTCTCTTTTCCATTTTACCTCGTTACACATCCCACACTCATTTCTGTTAGACTCCTCACACTCAATCACTAAGGATTAACTTCTTGGGTAGGAAACACTGGTTAACGTGAATCCATAGAAGTTCATTTAAGTCTTAGTACAAAGAACCCATATTTCTATGAAGCATATGTTGCTCAAAAATGGTTTAACTTTAACAGTTAAAGCTCAAATATACAAATGTCAGATGTATATATGCTCAGAATATAATCATGAAGATATGAGCATTTTTAAACATTGAAATATTTTCAAACAAGTAAATTAAATGAATGAATATGAATGCAAGAGACTTGTTTGAAAATCTGACATTGTATGAAAAATGATCAGATAAGAAATGAGATATCAGTTAAGGCTTATGGTCAAGAATAATGGATATTGTCTATACGAACCAAGATATAGACATTCTTGAAATGACGTTTCGAAATTAAATGAGGCTAAAAAATTCATTGAAATACAAGCAGGGTGTCTTACCATCGAAAAATATGTTTGAAATTTGAGACATGGTAAGAACATATTGAATAAAAAATCAAACCAGTGTGTGTGAATACTTGAAAGTATATAGAAAAGACAATACACAAGTATTTATCTTTGGAAACACACAGTTTGTAATCATGTAAGCACAAATAAA
This sequence comes from Arctium minus, assembly GCA_954870635.1. Lineage (NCBI taxonomy): Eukaryota > Viridiplantae > Streptophyta > Magnoliopsida > Asterales > Asteraceae > Arctium > Arctium minus. The sequence continues at coordinate 8,302,114 of OX941093.1, read as the reverse complement.
TCTTGAAAAACATTTAAAAATCACACTTCTAATTCATGAAATCTGTTGAAGAATCGGGAAGTGGTTTGAACATTTAAGAACATGTTTTCTATAATTGAAAGTTGTCCTTCTTTCAACCATATATGAGATTTAAGATAAGAAATTTAATCTTTATCGTGCAGTCTTAAATCTCATTAAGTCAGTTGATGTCATAAAAATATGATCTTGATAGCTTCTCTCATTCTACACAAGTCTCAAAGTCTAGTCAAAACAACTTTATTCACAAAATTTATTCAAAGATTAAAAAAAACATAAAACAGTAAAACATTGAAAGTACGAGTTCTGATCTGAAATAATCAGAAATCATAGTCTTACTCCTTTTTGTTATATGCATAAACTCCCCCTAAATTCATGCATCACAAAAAAAAATAGCAATTAAATTCCATAAACCCCCCCTCAAAATAATGTTGATCATCTTATAAGCTTGTCTCACTCCCCCTGAGATCATGAACAAACAAGTTAAAGTACAGATATCCTTTCAGAAATAATGATAAAGAAATGATGAAAAATGACAATAAAAGAAACTTTAATAGGTAATTATTGATTAGAGCTTGAGATTTAGCATACCAAGCTTAGATACAAGAAAATTGAATCTCTTTTCATCTAAAGCTTTGGTAAACAAATCTGCAAGTTGATAATCAGTTTTTACAAAGTAAAGTTCTATTGTACCTTTTTCTACATTATCTTTTATAAAGTTATACCTAACATCAATGTGCTTTGTTTTAGTGTGCTGTACAGGATTAACTGATATGGCTATAGCGCTCTTCGAGTCACAAGAAATCGGTATTTTATCAAACTTGAATCCATAGTCTCGAAGCTGTGTTCTCATCTACAAAACTTGAGAGCAGCAACTGGCAGCAGCTACATACCCTGCTTCAGCAGTCGATGTGGAAACACATAATTGTTTCTTTGACGCCCAGCTAACGAGCTTGTCTCCAAGAAATTGAATGTGACCTGAAGTGCTCTTCCTGTCCAACATGCACAATGCATGATCTGCGTCTGAATAAGCAGTCAGTTAAAACCCTGTATCTTTAGGATACCATAGATCAAGATATGCAGTCCCCTTCAGATATCTAAAGATCCATTTGACAACAGCCAAATGGGATTCTTTAGGATCAGCCTGATATCTAGCACATAAGCATGTTGAAAACATTATATCTGGCCTACTTGAAGTAAGATACATTAAAGAACCTATCATGCCTCTATAAGTCCTAACATCAACACTTTTACCCGAAGGATCAGTGCCAATCTTAGTACCTGGTGCCATTGGGGTTCCAATTGGTTTGCAATTTTCCATTTTGAATTTCCGAAGAATATCAAAAATGTACTTAGATTGATTAATGAAAATCCCCGTTGAAAACTGTTTTACTTGTAATCCGAGAAAGAAATTCATCTCTCCCATCATACTCATTTGAAAACGTGACACCATGAGGTTAGAAAAGTTTTTACAGTATTTAGGATTTGTAGAACCAAATATTATATCATCAACATATATATGAATAAGTATGATATCGGTTTTTTCCTTTTTAATGAACAAAGTGGTATCGACTTTACCTTTTGAAAAACCTGGCTTGACCAATAATTGAGATAGAACATCATACCATGCACGAGGGGCTTGTTTCAAACCATACAGGGCTTTATCCAAGATGTAAACGTGATTTGGCTTATCTGGATTTACAAACCCTTCTGGTTGAGACACATAGACTTCCTCCTTAAGAATGTCATTCAGAAAGGCTGTTTTCACGTCCATTTGGTAGACTGTGAAATTCTTGTGAGCTGCGTAGGCTAGAAACATACGGATTGCCTCTATACACGCTACTGGAGCATATGTCTCGTCGTAGTCTATGCCTTCCTCTTGCCGATAACCTTTGGCAACAAGTCTTGCTTTATTCCTTATGACAATACCATCTTCGTCCTTCTTGTTTTTGAATACCCATTTAGTTCCTATCACTGTCTTTCCTTCTGGTTTTGGAACTAATCTCCAGACCTTCAGGGATTCAAACTGGTTTAACTCTTCTTGCATTGCAGACACCCAATCCGAATCAGCAAGAGCTTCTGATACTCGAGTAGGCTCTATTTTTCTGAGGAATGAGTCATGTAGATGCTGTTTTAAAGTTCCTGACCTAGTTTGCACCGGCTTGTTAAGATATCCAATTACTTGGTGTAAAGGGTGCTCTTTGGTCCAACGATGCTCATAAGGGAGTGGAGTAGATGAAGATTGATCATGGTTGTTATCTAAAAATCCAATATCAGCTTCTTCATTTTGTACAGTAGGAGGGAGTTGTTCAGTTGAATAAATCGGTGCAGAAGTGTCAGTTGGAACAACAGACTCTAGCTGTTGAATAGACAATGTATCACACCCACCTGATACAGTTATTTCTGGCTCAGCAGTTAATTGTACATCTTCAACTGTAGGAGTAGATGTTGGAATGTGAGTTTCTGACTGAACGGGGGATTCAAGTTCAGTTACAACATCTGAAGTGACTGGATGATTGCAACTTGTGTCTTCAGACCTGTCAGTCACAACATATTTAGGCAAATTAGATCCTAGAAACTCATCAAAAAAGAATTCAAATAACAAATCTAAATCAGATAAATGACTAGTAGGCGAAGAAGCGCCATCTGATTTGGTTTGTTCAGGTACAGGTTCTGGACTGATTGACTCAGAAGCTAACACTCCGGTTATCACGGGTTCTGAATTGAGTTGTTCAGAAGCCATTTCTTCATCAAATGTAACGTTGACGCTCTCAACTACTGTCTTTGACTTCTTCAGATAGACTCGTTATGCAACAGATGTAGAAGAATAACCAATGAAGATTCCCTCATTCGCCTTAGCACTGAACTTGTTCAGACTCTCTCTGTCGTTTAGCACGAAACACTTACAACCAAAAACATGAAAAATATTTAATGGTTAGTGTTCGGTTGTTGATCAAAGCATACAGAGTCTTTTGAAATCTACGGTGAATCATGGAACGGTTCTGAGTGTAACACGCAGTCGAAATAGCTTCTGCCCACAGAAATAGAGGTAAGTTAGACTGGCTGAGCATAGTACGAGCGGCCTCGACTAGCGTTCAATTTCGCCTTTCGACTACTCCATTCTGTTCGAGTGTACGAGCAACAGAGTATTAATGTGATATCCCAACTGATTCGAGATATTCTTCAACAGTTCTGTTCTTCAACTCTGTGCCGTTATCAGATTTGAGAAGCTTGACTGGTTTCTGTAGATTCACCTGGGTCGTCTTCAGAAATGTAATGAGTACTTCGGGCGTCTCATCTTTTGATCGTAGAAATTTGACCCACGTGTATCGCGAATAGTCGTCCACGATAACCAACACATATTTCTTTCCGCCTAAACTTTGCGTTCGCATCGGACCACAAAGATCCATATGCAACAACTCTAACGGAGAACTGGTAGTTGGTTCAGGCTTCAGTTTATGTGGAGCTCTCTTCATCTTCCTTTTTTCACATGCTGCACATAAGTGTTCTTTTTCATATCTCAGCTCCGGAAGTCCATTCACTAATCTTCCTTCGACCAGCTTGTTTATGTAACGAAAGTTCAGGTGAGATAATAAAATTAATATAATAAAAACATATTTTAAGTTAGTTAAAAATATTGTTAATTAATTAATATAATAAAATTATAAAATGAAAAACATAGGAAAGTAAAACAAAATAAATGAAAATTTAATAGGATATAAATTGTAAATTCAAAAAATTAAACTGAAACACACTAATTGTTTCTAGGATTTGATAGTCATTTTATACATTAGGGTGATTTTTTTAATCATCTATTTCTTCAATTAACTTTTGCAAATCAGAGTTCTTTTTGTAAAACATAAAGTTTATCTGTCTCAGAGTTTTATTCAGTTTCTTTATCATCGGGTTCAATATCTGAAGCATTCATCATTGCATCAAAATTCTTTTTAGACATAACGTTGATGAATTCAGACTTCTTTATAGACTTTGATTCCAAAACATTAACAGAATCCTCTACCTTACTTTCCTTAAAAGATTCAGAAGAAACAGATTCAGACATATTGACATCAGGCATTGATTCAACAGATGTACTTGTTATAGGAAATAATGATTCAAACTTAGTAAAATCAATCTTTCTGTTTTTGTAACTTGTGTTCAAATCATCATATGAATCCTACAGTTTTAAAACATAAATTATGTGAATCAGTACTACCATCAGATAAATCATCCTCTATCTTTTAATTTCCTTTATCAAAAGATTCAAATACAGGACTTTCAGATTTAACAAATGTTTGAAGAATATCTGGAATCTTTTGTGAAAAAGTACCCATTTTATGAAAATTATACAGATTTTTTCCGGAGCATTTTTCAAAACATTATTTTCAGATAAACCCAAACCCATTTTAGGATTATAAAATCTTGTATCTTTGGGTTTATTTGTCAAAAAATTGAAGTATGTTCAGTCCGACCTCACTTAAAATTCAAATCATCAAGTTGTTTTAATTTTGAATAGGCCTCTGTTATTTCTTTAAAACATGCTTCATATTTAAAATGAAAAACAACCTTTTCAAACTTCATGTTAACTAAATCTTTTTGCAGTACAAACATTTTGACTTCTAACCTTGCTTTCTCAGCTCGAATCAGAATTTTCTCTTTTTCCCTATCTTCAGCTAAACATTTGTACAAAGCATTTGTACAAACCAATTGCTTTTTTTTGTTTAAATTTAACTTTCAAAGCATCAAACTCACTTTTCATAAATGCAATTGGAGAAATAAAATTTGAACTTCTTCAGCTTAATCATTATCAGTTTCAGATGAAGAATGTACCACAAATTCAGTATCCTAATTTACCTCCTTAGTTGTATTGGCATCATCATTGAGTGTAGCCATAAAGTTATAATGCACTTATGTGAAACGGACTTCCTCATCCTCTGATGTATCCTCCAGCCAATTTTCTTCTTCAATCATAAGAACTTTTCCTTTCTCTTTGCTCTTAACCAACTGAGCCTTTTTGGTGTAGTAATCTGAATCCTTCACCTAATTCATACCACAGTCCCTAGCATAATGCCTAAGCTTGATACAGTCAAGACAACGACTATTCTTTTCTTCCTCTTTCTCTTTCTCTTCTCTTGTTATTTCAGATGTAGTTTATATTCAATCAAACAAACAGTAAATCCAAGTATTGTGCGAAAGTTGTGTAAAGGTTATGAGATTCATAGGTACAAAACAATAACTAAATAAAGAGAACACTCAACACTAGTAGGTAAAAAGGATTGAGCCACCATAATCGTATGTATTGATAGAGAATAGGATGAATACATGAAGAACACCAAGAACATGCACTGTATGTGTGTAATTCTCTCTCTATCATACGAATTCTCTCACTAGCTACTGTGTGTAGTTGAGTCTGTATAATTTGTTGAGCGTACAAAATCTCCTAAATAAATCTTCCTTTTGTAGGGGAATATCACAAAAGTCAAGCCTAGCACTAATGAGGAGCTTCCATGTGTAAAGGTGAAATAACCGCTTCAGGCTGACGTGGCAGAGCTGCATTAGCTGATTGAACTAGGACAGAAACACTTGTTGAAATATTCAGTTGATAGTAGCACAAAGGTGGCTTCCACAGAGCATAGTACAAAGGCTCTATGGACCACGGGTCATCTTCTGGTTAAGTGCTTCTGTGCAGATGATTGCAGAGCTTTTGAAGTTCAACAACTTTCTTCGATAGAGGTCCTCTGGCTCTGAGGAATTGTCTTCTTTTTTAAATACTTTTACATTTAACAGAATTTCGGGCTAACAATCTCCCTCCAAGTATTGAAAAAGAAGAGTGAAAATTTGGAATTTAGGTGCAGCTAGTATAGAAAGCAAGAAGTGTTAACTAACCTCTATAAAAAGTAACTTCATTAAAGGAATTGAAATACAAGTATAATTACAAAAGAAATTACTGAGGGAAATCATTGATCGGATTTGTAAAGCTATCTGTGACCCAGTTTATACTAGCAATATTAACAACACAGATTATCAAACAGATTATTATTGATTAAACCACACAACTACAATGAAATCATAGATCTAACAAAGTGCCACAAGTCTCACGTATACAGTGTGCGAATTCTTACCAAATCTGTGTGTGTTTGTTAGTGCGTATTTTAAAGATTACAAAGTAACTAATCTATTTATACTAAGTCAACTTGAGTTGACTTTACAACACAAACACTTGACCTATACAATATTTACAAAATAGACCCTTACTTTTAATCTTGAATACAATATTAGTCTAACAATCTCCCCCTTTGGATTCAAGATTAAAAAATTTTTGACGATAATCTTCAGGTCTTCTTATCTTCAGAATAATCTTCAGCAAATGATCTTTAGCAGCTTTAAACTTTGACACCTTTGATTTGTAGAAACTCTTTGAAAGCACTTTAAATGAATCTCTCCCTTTGGATTAGCTTTTAGAAGATTTAAAAAAAAATCAACCTTTTCTTTAAACATCAACTTTTTTCAAATTCAGACTTTGATGAATTCTTCAAATCTTTGACACTTTCAACAGACTTTGAAACTTTAATATTCTTCAACTTGAAGTAATTCTCTCTTTGTCTTTTCAAACAATTTTGACATGTTTATCAATCTTTCCTTTTGTTTGCAACAACATCATTCTCTTTACAACAATCTTTGCTTCAGCTTTCAATCTGACTTTGAAAATCATATTTTCCCCTTTCTTGATACAAACTTTAAACATCTGAACTTGAACTCTGATTTATCTCCCCCTTTTTAATGAATTGTGAGAATCAAAATCATTAAAACTTGTTCAAGATCAGCTTAGTCTTTGAATCAACTTCCCCAAATAATCAAATAAGCATAGTCTTCATGATCTTCAATCTCTCCCTTCGACAAGAAATGATCAATCTTCCCCCAAATAGGAAAACTTGTAATCTCTCCCAATAAATGATATGAGAGAATCGTTCATCTGATCTGAATGAGCCGTCAATTCATGAATGTATTCATCTAAATCTTTTCAAATTCAAACAAATTAGGAGTGGTAACCCTGAATCAACATATGAAATAGTTAGGAATGCCTGTCAGTAGTACAAAGACACTATGTACAACGAATGTACAATTTAAGGATCTTGAAGTGATGTTCACTCCCCAGGACATCCATTCAATCATTGAAAAACACAAGGTATTTTCTATGAATGTTCTGACAGAAAAACACATTGTCTGTGTGGTCGTGCTTTTGTTATGAAAGAATTAAGCACAAATGATTGTGTTTCATAAGGCTCAAAGTATGTAAACCATTGAGACATCAATGATTATACATAGACTCAATTGTGCATAAAAAAAGGTCGAAGGTGGGGCAACTTTCCTTGTATTTCAATATCAGTATTTTCCAAGTGAAGAACCAATAGCGTATGTGCTGCATCCCCAGAAAATGTGAAACATTCTCTTTTTGAGAAAAGAATGAGTAGCTGGTGGGGTTATATGCAAGAGATGGCATGGGCTCACTGCCTTTTTCAATAATGGTCACCAAAGAATGTGAACCAATCAGTAATGTGGCTGCCCGACTCAGAAAGAAGTTTGGTGCAGAGTTTAATATTCTTTTACTCTGTTCTCTCACCCTATTTCTTTTAATCTTTTAAGCTCACTTCTAACCAATCTCTCATTTCCATTTTACCTCATCACACACCAACACTCAATTTTTTTGCCCCTCTCTCCTCAATCACGCAGGGAATACTTCCTGGGTAGGAAACATTGGTTATCGTGAATCCATGGAAGTTCTGTTAAGCTCTCACAATGAATCCCATGTATTTTCCTAAAAAAATGTATTGCCTCAATGATTTTCTTGACATTTAAGCACAAGAAATCATTTGTCAGTATATGTATGCTCATTAAGAATTAGAATGAAATTTGAGCAGTATAACATTTAATATTTCTCAAAACTTTGTATAAATGAATAATCATGAAAGAATAGAAATGTTTTGAGAATCTGACAATGATTTAATCAGATCAAAATTCATGAAGAATAATATTTTGGGAAATCAAAGACGAATGTTGTTTATATGAACAATATATAAACATTTTAACAATGATAGCACATAAAATGATGAAATGACGTTTGATTCAAACAACATTGAATAGCAAACGGGAGTATTACCATAGAAAAATTAAACGTTTGATACATGGTAATAACAAAGTCAAGAAATGTACTGAACCGTTATGTGTATGAATACTTGACAAAGTATATGAAAAGAAAATACACAAGTATTTTTCTTGAAGAACACACGGTCAGATAAGCATTAAAATATCCATCTGAAAATCATTCAAAATCGCACTTCAAAGTTCATAAAACATTTGAGAACACGAAGTGGTTTAAATATTTAAGAAACCATTTTTCACAAGTGAAAGTTGTTCATCTTTCATCAAGTGATAGAGTATAAGGATTAGAAATATATACCTGTAAATCAGAATCCTGTACTCCCCATGGAATGAATATATTCTTTTAAGTATCTAGGACAAAAACATCAGATATCCTCCCTCTTGATATTTGCAAAAATTCAAATTATCAAAAAAAATATAACATTGAAAGTATAACCAACTATTATTTCCTCCCCCTAAAAGATATAACAGTTAACTCCCCCTCAAATCAAAAACTTCTAGAAAAGATGTTATGATTTAAGCATCCTATCAGAAGAAAAACATTTGAGTACGGGTCCTGAACTAAGTTATTCAGAACCATGATTACGTATTCTCCGATGAGAATAGTAATATTCATTTGAGCACGGGTTCTGATTTGATGTAACCAGAAACCAAGAAAGATAACCTGCAAGATAAAAGATTTTGGTAATCATTTAAAAATGATTCCTCCTTTGTCAGTAAATAAAGAATAATAGATATTGTGCATAATTTCCAAGTGATAAACCATTAAAGCACAAAATAAGATATACTCCCCCTTGAATCATGTAGTGCCATTTAACATAACTAGTTTGCTGACGAGAAAGGTAAACCTTTTTTCATCCAACGGCTTGGTGAAAAGGTTAGCTAACTGGTAGTCTATTTGCACAAAGTGCATCTTTATATCACCCTTTTCCACATGATCCTTGATGAAGTGATATCGCACATCGATATGTTTTGTCTTGGAGTGTTGCACCGGATTAGCTGTTATGGCTATCACGCTCTTTGAATCAAAATAAATAGGAACTCGTTGGTAGGAATATCCAAAATCCTTTAATTGTGTCTGCATCCAAAGGACTTGTGAACAGCAGCTCGCAGCGGCTACATATTTTTCCTCGGCGGTAGATGTGGATACACAATTCTGTTTCTTTGATGTCCATCTTACCAACTTGTCACCTAAAAATTGACACGATCCAAAGGTGCTTTTGCGATCCAGCTTACACCCTGCATGGTCAGCATCTGTATATGCAGTTAAATCAAAACTCGAACCCTTAGGATACCAAAGGCCTAACTCGAGAGTGCCTTTATGGTACCTAAGAATTCGTTTCACAGCGACTAGGTGTGATTCCTTCGGGTTAGCCTGATACCTAGCGCAGAAACATGTGGCAAACATAATATCCGGTCTACTCGCTGTTAAGTACAATAATGAACCAATCATGCTACGGTACATCTTTTGATCTACTGATTTACCAGATTAATCAGCATCTAATAGTGTACCCATGGCCATTGGTGTTTTCATCACTGAACTTTCAGACATGTTAAACTTTTTTAGGATATCTCGTATATATTTTGATTGATTAATGAAAATGCCTTCTGTTAAGTCAGATTTTATAGTAATCATTGTATTTATAGGCTTGGTCTAATACTGTGTTTAGAGTGCTTTTAGGTTATGTATTAGCCAAGGGAATTTAAGTCCCTTGTGGATTTGTGTCTTGTAAGACATTCACGCATACCTTAATAGAAATTACACTTTTGCGCTTTCAACTCTCTCTCTACTTTCTCTGACTAGATTTAGAACGATCTTGCATTATCAATTGGTATCAGAGCCTAATCTGAATCTAAGAGCATTGAGAGAAACGTTTTTCGATTATGAATTTGTGTTTGAATTAGAAAATTTGATCAATTTTCTTGATTTTTTCAAGAAAATCTCATTTTTTGATTTTTCATCAAATTCAGACTATTTTCTAAACGAATTTCTTTGTAATTTGGTTTGTTGGATTCGAAATCATTGTTAGAACACTTTTGATTCACATCATTTTGCAAGAAAATCAGTTTTTGATCTTTAATTTTGAGAATTTTCGAATTTCTGGAAACAGTCATTGAGTGTACTGTTGGATTCAAGATTTCAAGTTTTTGTGGTTTTCAATCGATTTTAGTGTTTGTTAATCATAAAAACCCAATCACAACAAGCTAATTACTCAAATTATGAACATTATGCACAAGAACTAGAGAGAGAGTCTAGAGAGTGAAAGTAGATCTTGTATTAGCACCAACTCTGATCTTACAATACAATGCACTCTAGTTCGTTGTTGCAAGATTACAAAGGACAAACCCTATATATACTCACAACTAATACAAAGCCTTAAGGGCTAAGGAAACTAAACATACATTGACTAACTGTTACAAGGTCAATGTTGACTTTTACATATTTGACTTTCCTATTAAATCTTGGATACAATATTTAGACTTAACAATCTCCCTCTTTGTATTCAAGATTTAATAAAAATTTGATGCAGATCTTCAGCTCTTGATTCTTCATCTTTCATCTCTTGAAGCTTTCACAAACTTTGCTCTTTTGCAGCTTTTGAAGAATCTTGGAAAGTCTTTTTAATCTTTGAAGCTTTGGAAAGTCAACATGCCTTGAACAAAACAGGAAATTCTTGAAACTACTTTGAAACTTGAAACTTCATTTCTGAAAAATCTTTCGTCTTCAAACAAAATTGTATCTTCATCACTTTGATCTCTGAATCATCTTTGGAAGAACAAACCTTCTTGAAACTTGAAATTCTTTATCAGAAACTTTTGACTTTGAATCAGTCTTTGAAACAGCAGCGGAAACATTTTGAATTTAAGACTTGAACTTTGAAGTCGAACTCTGAAATTGAACCTTTATATCGTTCTCCCCCTTTTTGATGATGTGAGCATCAGATCATCAAAATTTCTTCAATTTCAGCTCAGACTTTGATAACCCCTTTGAAACAATCTCCCCTTTGATAAATGTTGTACTTTGATCTGAAGAGCCGAATCATGAACTGTATATATCCGAATCTTTTCAAATTCAGACATAATGAGCGTGTAACCCTGATTCAACAAATGAAACAGTTAGGAATGCCTGTCAGTAACACAAAGTTACTGTGTACAACGAATGTATAATGTAAGGAGTTGGTTTGATGTTGACTCCCCAGGACTTCCATTCAATCATTGAATAACACAAGGTAATTCTATGAATGTTCTGACAGAAAAACAGATTTTTTGTGTGCTCTTGCTTGTGTATGAAAGAATTAGCACAATGATTGTGTTTCATAAAGGCTCAAAATATGTAAATCACTGAGACAACAATGATACTACATGGACTCAATGTGCATGAGAAAGGGTCGAAGGTGGGGCAACTTTCCTTCTTTTTCAATATCAGTATCTTCCAAGAGAAGATCCAATAGATTATGTGCTGCTTCCCCAGAAAATGTGAAACATTCTCTTTTTAAGAAAAGAATGAGTAGCTAGTGGGGTTGTATGCAAGAGATGGCATGGGCAATTTTTCCTATTTCAATGATGGTCACCAAAGAAATGTGAACCAATCAGTAATGTGGCTGCCAGGCTTAGAAAGTGGTAGGTGCAGAGTTCTGATATTCTTTTAACTCTGATCTCACACCCTCTTTCTTTTTATCATTATACTCACATCTAACCAATCTCTCATTTCCATTTTACCTCTGCCCACTCCCACACTCTATTCTTTTAGACCCCTCTCCCCTTAATCACTCAAAGGATTTCTTCCGGGGTAGGAAACACTGGTTATCATGAATCCATGGAAGATCTATTAAGCACTCACATTGAATCCCATGTTCCTAAAAGTACATGCTGGTCAATGATTTTTCTTGACATGTAAAGCACAAGAAATCATATGTCAGAGTATGTATGCTCATTGAAAAATATGAATGAAATTTGAGCATTTGTTCTTTGAAGATTTCTCAAAACAAGGATATTGAATGAATGAATATGAAGTCAAGAGAATTGTTTTGAGAATCTGACAATGAATCAATCAGATCAAATCAAATGGTTAGGGTATCAAAGAATTGGATATTTGTTTATATGAACAAATATAAAAAATTTATCAATGAAAGCACAAATATGAAAAAAATGAATGATGATCAACAACTGTGAAATTGCAAACGAGAGTATTACCATCGAAAAATTGTTTCTTTATGAGACATGGTAATAACAGATTCAAATGAAATACTGAACCGGTATGTGTGAATACTTGACAGTATATGGACAAGATAATACACAAGTATTGATCTTTGGAAACACACGGTCAGTTAAACAATTAAAGCACAAAAATTGAAAAACATTTAAAAATCACACTTCTAAATTCATGAAATCGTTTGAGAATAAGAAGTGGTTTGAACATTTAAGAAAAGGTTTTTCATGTTCGAAAGTTGTTCTTATTTCAAACAATCCTGAGATCTAGAATCAGAAGATTTTTACCTTTTCGGCTCCCCCTCAAAACATGATATAAAGATTTAATCTTTTAAGCTCCCCCTGGATATTAGCACAATATCCGTCTTTGATCATTGATGAACGGGTCCTGATCTGTCATGTGATCAGAAGCCATCACCTTTACTTCCCCTTAAATTAAGCATCTGAAATATTACAAGTAAAACAGGATAGAGATCAAACACTCCCTTTTGAATTGTTAGACCATCAATATCAGAAAAATCTAGCAAAGAAAAAGTATAGGATAGAGATCAAATCAATTCTCTTAGGGTGAAGACCATCAATATCCATCGGATGCAATCATACAGGAGTAAGGTCTTTTTGATCACTGAGGTCCGAGTCCTAAACTGTTGTGTTTAGAAGTCAAACTCCTTTGAAGAACGAGTCCTAAGCTGATGTGCTTAGAAGCCATAATATTGACATTTAGGTGCGGGTCTTGAATTGTGTTATTCAAGAGCCATTGTCTTTCTTACTCCCCCTTGGATTGAGGTGCCTGCAACATAGAATCAGATTTCGGTTTTGGTACCCACTGGTATTTGGGTCCAGAAATGTTAGTTGCAGTTCGTGTGGGGGTTATGGAGTAAGAACCATACCAGTAATGATCATTTGTTTTATGAAAATGATCATGTGTACAACAAATAGAACAATAAAACTTCTTACCGTTAGGTGCTTTGTTCTTCTTTGCTTTGTGCATAGGTACACATGATTTCTTCTCTTTAAGCTCATTTTCCTTCTCATCTTTGACTGGTTTCTTTATCCAGACCAATTTCTCTTTCTTGAAACTTTTTCTTCTTGGATAAGTATCTGAACCATCTAAAAATTCATCATAGAAAAGGTTAGTGCGACGAATCTGATTAAAGGATTTGACTGACCTTTGTGAAGAGATGAATTTCTGATTTGAACTTGAAACAGAATTTTCAAGTTCTTTGATCTTTGATGCAAAATTATCTCTTTCTTTCACAATCTGTTCAATCTTTGTTGTGAATTCAGACTTCGTCCTTTGCTCTTTTAGCGCAACTGCAGACAGTTTAGACAACTTAGAAGTCAGCTTTTTAATTTCATTTTCAAAGATGGATCTTTCTTCCTCAAATCCTTTTTCTGATTCATTTCTCTGGCCATTTAATTTTTTAAAGAATCCTACATTTTTCTGTTCCATGGTCTTCTTTTCTTTATCAAACTTCTCTCTTTCCATTATCAGTACTTTCTCAAAATCGGAGATTTGTTGAGAAAGCTTGATGCATTTAAGCTCCACTGAATTCTTCTCTTCAAAACATTTCTTGGAGAAATCTGAGAACTTCTTTGAAAAATTTTTCTTTTCACTTTCAAAATCAGCTTTATTTTCAACAAGCTGTCTTTCCAAATCAGATAAATTCTTTTTAAGCTCAGAGTTCTCAGATTCCAATTTCTGAATCTTATCATCAGTCAGCCTAGAAGATCTTTTCAGAGGATCTTCATTGAGAATCTTTAGTGCACTGAGTTCTTCTTTCAAATATATAGTTTCAGCATAGTATTCTCTTGTCTTTTGAGAATAAAAATCAACTTCATGACCCAGATTAATCTTCTCTAATTCCACCTTTCTGATATTTTCTTCAAGATCTGAAATAAATCCCATGATTAAAGAGTAATAAGCTTACAGTGAATGATCGTTCCAAACTAATGTATCAGAAAATCAAAAATCAGATCAAATTGAAATCTTAAAAAAAATATTTCGTGAAAATTGAAATTTGAACAATACCTGTTATTTCGCAGTGTAGAAAAAAATATTTCCATAGATGACCAAAAAAAAATTTCCAGACTTTTTTTATTTAGAGAAAAGAGGTTTGTGTGTGTTGACCGAAACGCAAAGCTAGGTGTGCGGGTCCTTGGTGAAATGCATAGCTAAGAATGCGGGTTGTTGAGGAAACGCATAGTGAGGTATGCGGGTCCTTGAGGAAACGCATAGTGAGGTATGCGGGTCCTTGAGGAAACGCATAGTAGATTTTGCGGGTTGAACTTGATGCGCGAAGAAGAGCTTTGCGGTTCCAACTTGAACCGATAACCTGAAATTTATGCAAAATTTATGAATGACACGCAAAGTTTTATGAAGGACATGCAAACCGTGATGAATGAAACGCAAAGTCGAGTTCTTGACAGATTCAAACTTAAATCGATCGAAACCTGCACAATTGATCTCAAGAACCTGTTAGCATCATCGAAAAACAGTTCTAAACACACAAACACAATCAATTTTCGATTAAAAAAACAAATCAAAGGAATTCGATCAAGAACAGAGTTCGAACTCGATATTTCCAGAAAACTCAAATTTAGAAAATTGATATCGAAATTGATAGAATTATGAAATGTAATCAGAACAAGAATCAATCCTACATATAAAACGAATCCAATGAATCCATTTTCTTGCATCAAAAACGATTTTCACATGAAATTCGGATGAACAATACCCAAACTCGTGTTCTTGAAAAATTTCGAAAATTTCAAATTTTCGATTTTAAAACTTCAGATTTCAATTCAAATCATGATCAAATCTTTCCTGAAAAGTTTGGTTCAACTCTGATACCAATTGTTAATCATAAAAACCCAATCACAACAAGCTAATTACTCAAAATATGAACATTATGCACAAGAACTAGAGAGAGAGTCTAGAGAGAGAAAGTAGATCTTGTATTAGCACCAACTCTGATCTTACAATACAATGCACTCTAGTTCGTTGTTGCAAGATTACAAAGGACAAACCCTATATATACTCACAACTAATACAAAGCCTTAAGGGCTAAGGATACTAAACATACATTGACTAACTATTACATGGTCAATGTTGACTTTTACATATTTGACTTTCCTATTAAATCTTGGATACAATATTTAGACTTAACAGTGTTTCAAAGTGGTTAGAAATCAGTTTTCGAACTTATCTGTGTGAGAAAATTTTATTAAAATCGGTTCTGTAATTGAATTTAGAAGAATTCTGAGTTTTTCATCGTCTTTGCGTCAGTTCATCAGAGGTTTGTGCGAGTTCATCCAGATTTATCAGAGTTTTGCGCGAGTTTCATCAAGTTCAGATATCTTCTCACGAAAAGTTCAAGTTTACTTCATCTGTTCATCGCACAAAGAGAAATTTGCGCCATCTTAGCTTCACAAAAATCAAAGTTTGTGTGACATACTTCTCGCGCAAAGCTTAAGTGTGCGCCACATACGTTTCACGGAAATCAGTTTGGCGTCACCTTCGTCTCACGCAAAGAAAGATTCTCGTCAACAACGTCTCGCGCAAAGTCTAATTTGCGCCACCTTCGTCTCACGCAAAGATCAGTTTGCGCCATCTTCATCTAACGCAAAGCAAGTTTGCGCCATCTTCGTCTAGCGCAAAAGCAAGTTTGCGCCATCCTCTGTTCGAGCAAATATCAGTTTGCGCCAGTTTCTCTGTGTTCAAGACTTAGAATTTTTCTCTAGATTTCTGAAAATATGGATATGTCAAAGTTCTCGTTTCAAGCTCAGTTTTACAAGAACGATCTTATGATGTCGTTGGGAACAGAAACTCTTCCTCCTGTTTTGATCAATGAAAATGAATTCACCCAATGGCAAGATCGGTTCATTAAATTCATCGAGCGTCAAGCTAATGGAGAAAATATGATGAAGTCATTTATTGAAGGACCGTTTATCAGACCTAAGAAGGATATTCCTTTGACTGCTGAAGAGGTTACAAGAGAAAAAGCAGATCGTGAAGCAAAGTCTAATTTGATGTTAGCATTGCCCAATTCTATCTATAATAGAATTGATTGTTTCAAGCACGATCCGAAGATGATATGGACTCAGCTAGAAAAGATTATGCTTGGTTCAACGGTCGCGACACAACTTCGGCATACGCGTTTCATGAACAATTTTGAAGAGTTCAAAGCCAAAGATGGGGAATCTCTGAAAATTGTTTTTGACAGGTTCTGGGCGGTGATAAATGATCTACGAAAGATAAAAGTGGAAAAAACTGAGCTGGAGACCAATCTGAAGTTCCTCAACGCTCTACAACCGGAATGGAATAAATCTTGCCATCGCTTGAGGAATGATGTCAGGATATCTTCTATACAAATCCAAGAGCTTTACGAGATTCTGATGACAGAATAATGCATTGTCAAGGATAAAAAGGCCAAACTTGACAAGAAAAACAAGAAGACAGTGGATCCGGTTGCACTTTTCACAAGCAAACTGTCTGAACAAGCATTATTCGAGAATGCTTATGACGGTGCAACTGATGATGATGGTGAGGCGCTACAGAAGGCAATGATTCTTCTCTCTCAGCACTATCACAAGAAGTTCCAACATCATTCGGGTTCCAACAATCTTCGCTTCACTTATGGGTCAAAGAATGTCAAAGTGCCCGACATTAAGAAAGCAGCTGCATGCTTTAACTGTGGAAAGTCGGGTCACATCGCTAAGGAGTGTCGAGTGAAGAAAGTTCGGGATTCGGTGTATTATCGAAAGAAAATGGAACTAGCCGTAAAGAGAGAGAATGGAACCGTTTTGCTAGCTGAAGAAGAATTCTGGCTAGATCACTCTGATGATGAAGCTGATAATGTGGAGACTGCTCATATGTACTTCATCGGAGATGATCAGAGTGATGATGATGATTCCTCAACTGATGAAGATGAGATACCTTCTGAGTTTGATTACACATTTATTTCTTCACAGATGAATATCATTATAACTGCTTTACATGATTTACGCTCAAAGTTATTATCTGAAAAACAATTAAATTCAGAATAGTCAAATTTGATTGATAAATTACAAATTTCTTTGAAAGATGAAAAATCTATTTTGGCTCATACAAAAGAAATCTTTCAAAAGAAATTGGGTGATTTAGAAAAATCAAATATGACTTATCTTGATTCTTTGACTGAAATGACCAAAGTAAAAGATAGTTTTTCGGATAAAATAAATGAGTTGGAAGAAAAATTATATCGAAGGAATCAGACTGAACAAACTATTTATTTGAACAAACCACGGAGTTATGAGTTTATCAAAGAAAAATGGGGATTTGGTTTTGAAAATCCACATTGTTTAGACAATGCGATAGAAAAATTCCCTACTTTATATAAATTCGATTATCTAAGTCTTGCTAAATATGCTCCTCAATTTAAAATTGACTGGTTGAATGAAAAGCAAGTTATAGATATCGAAAATGAGAAAAGAATGAACAACAACAAAAAGGAAATTTCTTTTGTTTACACGCGCGGAAATGCCAAATATTTTCCCGAAAAATCAAAGAAGAACAGAAACAGTTTAAATGACATTTCTCCTATTAAATCTTCATTGTCTGATGATTATTTTGATATCTGTGCTACTAACACTAATAAATAAAATATATCTCCAGTTTCTTATGATTCTAAGAGATATATTCCTCCATTAGTGTTAGAAAGCAAAATCATTGATCTTGAAGATAAAATAGAAGAACAACATTGTAACACCCTAGAAACTGCGGAAATAAAATTTCGAAGAAACAATTCGGCAATAGACTAACTTGCGGAATAAGGAGTGACAATTTCATTTCACAAACAACCCAACGGGTATAGAGTAGCCAATATTTAGGTAGATAACTGAAGTATAAAACGACATCCTATTAATCTACAAAATATCTAGATTAGGGACGGGTGTCGCTATACTTCCAAAATGAATCTTCAAAAGAATCTCTCACGACCCCAAGGTCGCTCCCTCAGTCCCGACGAGCCCCACTGCTAAGATAACCTGCCAACATGACAACCAAGAGCAAGCGTTAGGCTAACGCCTAGTGAGAACAAGCTAAATAAAAGAGAGTACTAAACCCAAATTGGTGCCACGCGGTAGTATAGCCATGAGCTAAGTCAAGAAATCCAATAAACCATTAGTGATTAAACATGGTATAAGTAATACCCACAATTCACATAACGAGCTCAACCCCTCTGGATCTGTTGCTCAAAACATTCAAGTCAACCCCTCTAGATCTATCCTTGAGAGTTCCCAAAACAGGGGGAACTCAAGCACATAATGGGATTACACCTTACTGCACCATGAGACGCTGCCCGACCGTATAGGCCCACACCTTACTTATCATGGCAACCCGATGCCTATCCCGTGCTAAAACGTGAACCAAATGCCCAAAACAGGGGACATAGGAACACAGTGCCTATGGATCCATTGCACTAAGACTCAAAGCCAAAGCATGTCATTTCAGAGCATACTCATATTAAATCAGCTATGCAGGCAATTAATATGAACAATGGTTCAATTCTATAATTCGTGATTCTTGAAAATGTGAGATCTTTAGAAGGTATTTCCCAACAGAATCAGTTACTTTGAAACCAGGTTTTCCACATTTAAATAATACATTTATCACATAGCATTCGTAATACAGCCCGATTTAGCTTAAGGACTCACCTCAGATTTCTTCCTGATTATAGCCTGCTTCTGAAGATTGCTACCTATGACAACACCGATAATCGGTAAGCCGAAAGACAACTTAATGACTTAAAACTCCAGAATACGAATACAACACACTGCCAAAACACTGATCCGGTCGAGTACCAAATCCGATCGAACCCAACCCTGGTCGAACAACAGCATCGGTCGAACCGATGTCCGGTCGAACAACAGCATCGGTCTTAGGTCACTCCGGTCGAACGACCAACCGGTCGAAGGACCCTAGGTCGAAGGACCATCGGTCAAATGACCATCGTCTTGTTCAACAAGAACACCAAGAACAGGTCGAATGCAGAACCCAGATTAAAATGAGAAATACTCAGATCTCACAATGGAACGGTTTAAAACTTTCACAATGAGATTCTACACGGCTAAAAGTATTCAGATCAAAGCATTAAGCTAGATTCGTACCTCGATTTGTCCGAAACGATCGACCCCTTTACTAAGCTTCTTCTCCTGCTCCTTCTTTCTCTCTGACTTCTCAAAACCAAATGATATTTTGTGATATTTCCAAAATATCTAAAATCTGATTTATATTTATATAACCCAAGTTACATTTTACCCCCTTGAACTTTGGGTAATAGTCAACTTTTCACCTAACCCCAAAATAGCGGGTGTTACAATCCTCCCCAACTTGGAGAAGATTTCGTCCTCGAAATCTCGGCTATGGGAAGAGGTGAGGGTATCTCCGCCTCAAATCCTCTTCCGCTTCCCAAGTTACATTAGCACCTCGATGGTGCTTCCACTGAACTTTGACCATTGTGACTTCCCGGTGACGAAGCTTCTTCGTCTTCCTTTCCAAAATCGCCTCAGGTTCTTCAACGCAACGATTCCCTTCATCCACTCTGATCTCGGAGAGTGGAATAACACTCTCCTCCTTTGCTAGACACTTCCGTAGATAGCACACGTGAAACGTGTTATGAATGCCCCTCATCTCCGGAGGAAGTTCCAGCTGATAAGCTTGAAGTCCTACCCGCTTAGTCACAGTGAACGGTCCAAGGAAACGGGGGCTTAACTTCCCACGCTTCCCAAATCTAATAATTCCCTTCCAAGGGGACACCTTCAACATAACCCGATCTCCTACTTGGAATTCCATTGGCCGTCTTTTCTTATCGGCGTAACTTTTCTGTCGATCTTGGGCCGCCTTCAAACGTTCGCGGATGCCCTTGACTTTGTCCGCCGTTTCTTGTACAACTTCTGGTCCGGCGAACTGCTTTTCCCCCGCCTCGAGCCAACATACGGGAGTTCGACACTTGCGACCGTATTATGCTTCAAACGGTGCCATCCCTATACTTGAGTGGTAGCTATTATTGTACGCGAACTCTACCAAAGGCAGGTGCGTATCCCAACTACCCCCAAAGTCGATTACGCACGATCTTAACATATCTTCTAGCGTCTGGATTGTCCTCTCGCTTTGTCCGTCGGTTTGAGGATGGTAGGTTGTGCTCAACTTCACACGTGTACCCAATTCCTTTTGTAAGCCATCCCAAAAGTGCGACGTGAACCGACTATCCCAATCAGAGACTATAGATAGTGGCACGCCGTGCCGGGAAATTACTTCATCGATGTACAACTTCGCCAATTTATCCATTGGTAACGTCTCCCGCATGGCCAAGAAGTGAGCGCTTTTGGTCAAGCGGTCAACTATAACCCAAATGGCGTCGTGACCTTTCAAGGTCTTTGGTAGCTTTGTCACGAAATCCATCGTGATGTGTTCCCATTTCCATTCCGGAATTTCCAAGGATTGCAAACTTCCGTAGGGTCTTTGGTGTTCAGCCTTCACTTGCAAGCAAGTCACACACTGTTCCACGTAGCGCGCCACATCGAGCTTCATGACTGGCCACCAATAAAGCAATTTCAAATCTCTGTACATTTTCGTGCTTCCAGGGTGAATGGAGTATTTTGACTTGTGGGCATCTTCGAGAAGAAGTTCTCTATTACCCCCAATCTTGGGCACCCAGACTCGCCCATTGAAAAGCTTCACCCCTCGACTATCTTCAGTCAACAAAAGATGTTGTTTCGCCATGACTTCTCCTTTGAGGTTTTCCTCTAGCAAGGCTTCGGCTTGCGATTCCTTGATTCTATCAATAAGCGTTGAAGTTACTTCAATCCGTGCAAAGGTAGCACGAGAATTTCCTCCGCAGACTTTCCGACTCAAGGCATCGGCAACCACATTTTCCTTACCCGGATGGTAGAGCAACTCACAGTCATAATCCTTCAACAACTCCATCCATCTTCGCTGCCTCATGTTTAGCTGTTTCTGATTAAAGATATGCTTCAGACTCTTGTGATCAGTATAAAGAGTGCACTTCGTACCGTAAAGGTAGTGCCGCCACAACTTTAGTGCAAACACCACTGCTGCCAATTCCAAGTCATGAGTAGGGTAGTTGACTTCATGCACTTTAAGTTGCCTTGATGCGTAAGCGATCACCTTCCCTATTTGCATCAGGACGCAACCCAAACCCATCTTCGACGCATTGCTGTACACCACAAAATCTTCCATCCCGTCTGGTAAGGATAGGATAGGAGCTTCACAAAGCTTCTTCTGTAAGGTGCGGAACGCCTCTTCTTGCCTCTCGGTCCACACAAATTTCACGTTCTTCCGGGTCAAGATTGTCAACGACGAGGCTATCTTCGAGAAGTCTTGGATGAATCTCCGGTAGTATCCTGCCAAACCTAGGAAACTTCGGATTTCAGACGGATTCTTGGGAGGTTCCCAATTCGTCATTGCCTCAATCTTTGCGGGATCTACCTTGACTCCTTCCTTTGAAACTAGATGTCCCAAAAATTGAACTTCTGGAAGCCAAAAGTCGCACTTTGAAAACTTTGCGTAGAGTCTTTCTCGTCTTAACACCTCCAATACTTCACAGAGATGTTGATCGTGCTCTTCTTCGTTCTTGGAGTAAACTAGGATGTCGTCGATGAACACGATTACTGATCTGTCGAGGAACGGTCGACACACTCGATTCATCAAGTCCATAAATATCGCCGGTGCGTTGGTTAGGCCGAATGGCATCACCAGAAACTCGTAGTGCCCATAGCGAGTTCTAAATGCCGTCTTTGGGATGTCGCTCTTTGCTACCTTTACTTGGTGCCCCGACCGAAGGTCAATCTTTGAGAAACAACCCGCTTCTTGAAGTTGATCGAACAGGTCGTCGATTCTTGGAAGTGGATACCTGTTCTTCACCGTCACTTTGTTCAGTTCCCTGTAGTCGATACACATTCTCATTGCACCGTCCTTTTTCTTGACAAATAGAACCGGAGCTCCCCACGGTGACGAGCTCGGTCGGATGAAACCTTTCTCGAGAAGGTCTTGAAGTTGAACCACCATTTCTTGCATTTCGGTAGGAGCCAAACGATAAGGAGCTCGAGCAATCGGAGCCGCTCTTGGAATGAGGTCAATACGAAAGTCCACAACACGATCGGGCGGCAACCCGGGCAAGTCTTCCGGAAACACATCGGGAAACTCGCGCACCACCCTAACATCTTCCAATTTCCATTGGTCGAGTTTGGTATCGATGGCATACGCTAAGAAAGATACGTATCCTTTCGCCAAACACTTCCTAGCTTTGATTACTGAAATAATCGCCACATCGCTTTTCCTTCCTTCGCCGTAGATTATAGTCGCTTCTCCGTTTGCCACAGGTAAACGGATCATTTTCTTGGAACATACAATTTCGGCCTGGTTCTTAGATAACCAGTCCATACCTACCACCACGTCGAATCCGCCAATTTGCATTGGTAATAGGTTAATGGGAAATTTCTTCCCCTTAAGCTCTAAGATGCAATCCTTAAGGATATTATGAATTAGAACTTGACCTCCATTTGCTATTTCTACCACAACAGCAATCTCTAGCATACTTTTAGACATAGCAAGCCTTTGACAGAACAAATCAGATATGAACGAGTAGCTAGCACCAGAATCAAATAGCATACGCGTAGGTACGGAATTTAGAAGAAACGTACCCGACACTACATCGGTCGATGCTTTAGCTTCCTCTGACGACATCTGTAAAGCCCTTCCAGTCGACCGCGGCGGTTCCATACACTCAAAACATACCTGTCCCTTGAGAGGGCAATCTCGGAACGTGTGACCCGTCTTCCCACATTTGTAGCACGTCCCGGGAACAAAGTTGCAAGGACCGAAATGCTTACTTCGGCACTTGGAGCACCACTTGGCATCGCGTCTAGGATCAGCTCCTCGCTGAGCGCTGTTGTTGGCATAAAAGGGTTTCTTTGAGGGCATTGAACTTCCCTCCCACTTCCTCTTCTCGACTTGGAGACCACCCTGATCCCTGCCGAGACTGTAAGCATCCTCCATGAGTTGAGCTTCTTCCATTGCCTCCCGAAGGGTGGAGGTCTTCGTCACACGAACCATCGACATCATGTCCGATGGAAGACCCTTGATGTAAGCCTTGATCTTATCTTTCTCTGTCGGGACCAGATGTCCCACAAAGCCTAGCTTGTCCATGAAGAGACGGCTGTATTCCCTCACAGACATACCTCCCTTCTTCAAATTCTGGAATTCATCCCTGATTCGGTCCAACGACCGCTCGTTACAGTACTCCTCTAGCAGTTTCTCCTTGAAGGTAGACCAAGACAATTGGTCTAGAACAGTCGGCTCCAGCGAAGCAGAGTACACATCCCACCAGGTAAGAGCTATTCCCCGCAGCATTCGGGAACCAAATATCACCCTCTGTTCCCCCCCACATTCGCTTGAGCGAAAAGCTTGCTCCATCTCTCGGACCCAGGTCATACAATCTAAGGGATTGTCCGAGCCTTTAAATTCTGGTGGTCGGCAACCCAGAAAAGCCTTGAACGTGCAAGTCTGTGTCGTTCGATTGACGCCTAGGGTTGCAGTTACCACAGGGGAAATTACAGGTCCGGTACCCCCGGATCCAGCAACAATCACATTCTCGCCAACCGTTTCGGGCCTACGGTTGTTAGTGTCTCGGTCCTCAAGAAGTTTCAAGAATACTTCTTGCTGTTGAGCCATGGCCCTGTTCATGGCCAACATCATACGGTCCATCATCCTCGTCTCGGCCGTCACTTCTTCTATAATAGGCTCATCAGCCCCCAAATTTCGTCGAGGAATATGCTCGGGTCCTCCACCTAGCACATTACTCACACGCACCGTTTCCCCCACTACGGTCGCCAGCGGATGGTCGGCCGTAGGTATGTCGGCCTCCTGGCCTTCCGGATGACTCCTGGTATTAACCATGGTTCTGCTCAACGCAAACATGCAAAAGAACGGGATAAGGATTACGGAAAACACAGAGAACGTACTTCTACACTTATCAATCGTTATAACAACAGTAATTTAAGTATGCTCACTTAAGACATTTTCATAATAACGTTAGCTAAGTGAAATTATGAACGTATAATACGCAAGAGTGCTTATTACCATCGTTACAACTTTCAACTTGTGCAATTTTCCGTTGACCCTAAGACCATCCTATCTTACAAGATCTACCCCATCTCACGAGTCGTAACTTAATAGTCTCAGCTTAAGTCTAGTCATCTCACAGTCATACCTAGTTCACTTAAACCAAGGCTCTGATACCAACTTGTAACACCCTAGAAACTGCGGAAATAAAATTTCGAAGAAACAATTCGGCAATAGACTAACTTGCGGAATAAGGTGTGACAATTTCATTTCACAAACAACCCAACGGGTATAGAGTAGCCAATATTTAGGTAGATAACTGAAGTATAAAACGACATCCTATTAATCTAAAAAATATCTAGATTAGGGACGGGTGTCGCTATACTTCCAAAATGAATCTTCAAAAGAATCTCTCACGACCCCAAGGTCGCTCCCTCAGTCCCGACGAGCCCCACTGCTAAGATAACCTGCCAACATGACAACCAAGAGCAAGCGTTAGGCTAACGCCTAGTGAGAACAAGCTAAATAAAAGAGAGTACTAAACCCAAATTGGTGCCACGCGGTAGTATATCCATGAGCTAAGTCAAGAAATCCAATAAACCATTAGTGATTAAACATGGTATAAGTAATACCCACAATTCACATAACGAGCTCAACCCCTCTGGATCTGTTGCTCAAAACATTCAAGTCAACCCCTCTAGATCTATCCTTGAGAGTTCCCAAAACAGGGGGAACTCAAGCACATAATGGGATTACACCTTACTGCACCATGAGACGCTGCCCGACCGTATAGGCCCACACCATACTTATCATGGCAACCCGATGCCTATCCCGTGCTAAAACGTGAACCAAATGCCCAAAATAGGGGACATAGGAACACAGTGCCTATGGATCCATTGCACTAAGACTCAAAGCCAAAGCATGTCATTTCAGAGCATACTCATATTAAATCAGCTATGCAGGCAATTAATATGAACAATGGTTCAATTCTATAATTCGTGATTCTTGAAAATGTGAGATCTTTAGAAGGTATTTCCCAACAGAATCAGTTACTTTGAAACCAGGTTTTCCACATTTAAATAATACATTTATCACATAGCATTCGTAATACAGACCGGTTTAGCTTAAGGACTCACCTCAGATTTCTTCCTGATTATAGCCTGCTTCTGACGATTGCTACCTATGACAACACCGATAATCGGTAAGCCGAAAGACAACTTAATGACTTAAAACTCCAGAATACGAATACAACACACTGCCAAAACACTGATCCGGTCGAGTACCAAATCCGATCGAACCCAACCCTGGTCGAACAACAGCATCGGTCGAACCGATGTCCGGTCGAACAACAGCATCGGTCGAACCGATGTCCGGTCGAACAACAGCATCGGTCGAACCGATGTTCGATCGAACAACAACATCGGTCTTAGGTCACTCCGGTCGAACGACCAACCGGTCGAAGGACCCTAGGTCGAAGGACCATCGGTCAAATGACCATCGTCTTGTTCAACAAGAACACCAAGAACAGGTTGAATGCAGAACCCAGATTAAAATGAGAAATACTCAGATCTCACAATGGAACGGTTTAAAACTTTCACAATGAGATTCTACACGGCTAAAAGCATTCAGATCAAAGCATTAAGCTAGATTCGTACCTCGATTTGTCCGAAACGATCGACCCCTTTACTAAGCTTCTTCTCCTGCTCCTTCTTTCTCTCTGACTTCTCAAAACCAAATGATATTTTGTGATATTTCCAAAATATCTAAAATCTGATTTATATTTATATAACCCAAGTTACATTTTACCCCCTTGAACTTTGGGTAATAGTCAACTTTTCACCCAACCCCAAAATAGCGGGTGTTACAAACATATTCAAAGCGAAATTGAATCAGATGTTATTTTTTCTTTTATGACTTCAAGTCTTGAAGAAAAATTAATTTCTCAAAAACAAGATTCTGTTTCTGGTCTTTCTTCTGATTTTAAGGAAAACAAAAATGAAGTTCTAAAATCTGAAAACTTTTCTCAAAATTTTTCTTACTCTGAGGCAAATTCAGGTTTAATGTCTGATCAGTTTGGATTCATAGATAAAATTGTTTCTTCAGATTCAAATCTTAAATCGAAAATTCTTGATGAATCTTTTACGCTAAATGATGATTATTATAAACCAAAGTGTAAAAGAAGAAGGTCAAAGAAGTCAAAAAAACAAGCTAAAGTCATTTCTGACAGTTCTAATTCTTCTGATTCAAATATTTCAGATAGGACTTTGAGGACTCATTCAAGGAAGATATGGAGGGTCAAGCGGACATTTGATGAATCTACGACTGATGAGGATAGATATGTAGACAAAGACTATAAAAGTGATTCATTTGTTGTTTGTAATAAAATTTCAGAATACTCAATAAAGCAAATGATTCAAATTTCAAAAGATGTCTCATATTCTTCTTCTGATTCTAGTTCAGATGATTATGCTTTCTCTTCTACTGATGATTCTGTTCATTCATCTGATTATTTTTCTCGTGTTTTCTATGTCAAATCTAACAAATATTCTCCCTTTAGAACTGTAACTGACAAATATGGACCCAAATACAAGTTGGTACCAAAATCAAAGATTGATTCTAAGTTGTAGCCATCTAATGTCAAGGGGGAGTAAGAAAACGATGACTTCTGAGTAAATCAACTAAGAACCCGTACTTCAATGGACTTCGACTTCTAAACATATCAGTTTAGGACTGTTCTTTAATGCATTTTAAGCTTCTGGACAAATGAGAAACTGTGAGTGCATCTACTTTATTCCGCTGCATTTATCTTTGTCTGTGATGTTGTTCCAGTTATCTCATTTTTTTAAAGAATCTGAGCATGTTAGACCAGATCCAAAACATTGATATGTGACACAAATTCATTATACATTATGTGGAAGACGGTATTATTGAAATTTATTTTGTTCCGACTAAATATCAATTTGCCGAATTCTTTACATTTGTCTTAAATGAAAAATTTTCAAACTCAGCATTTGAATTTAAAAGTTTAAATCTTTATAAATTTTATTCTATAAAGTAAAAGTTTTACAGTTTTTTTCTTTCTTTTGAATAAAATGTGTGTCTAGGATAAATTTTCAAGTTGCTTTGTTTATATTGAAGTTTTATATGTTCATCTTTCAAGTCTTACAAAAGTCGAAAGGTCAACAACATGTTTGAAACTTTTGATACTGCTTTAAAGTTATGTGATTCAGAATATTTATAGTTTACGATGCTTAGAAATCCTAAAAACTCAGAATTATGGATCGTAATGAAAATATGGGCTAAGCACTTGGATGTAAAACTGAGTGATTGAGATGAAAAATTATATACATAAAATATAGAAATCTCTAAGTTTAAAAGTTTGTACTTGTGACCTTTCTGGTTTGGGAAAGTAAGTTCTGTAGGATGCTTGTCATCTGGTCCCCCAAGGTCAATTGGTTTGGGAGTGATCGAACCCAAATCCTTCTATAGAATCAGATCGAAAGTCATGTTTTATTGGTATGAATGGGTTTAGGATGTGTCGATGTAGCCTTTATGATCTGGGAAAGTAAGTTCCAAGGCGTGCTTGACACCTAGTCCCTTAAGGCCAACTGGTCTGGGAGTGGCTGACCCAAATCCTGCAATAGGATCAGATAGAAAGTTATGTTTACGGCATGTTATTTACTTACCAAACTTTTTGATTAAAAGATGCCAAAGTGCACAAGCTTAAAAGATGCCAAAGAGCACACTCATATGAAGATGCCAATGTGCACAATGCTAAAAGATGCCAATGAGCACACATCTCATGATACTTGGTGATATGTTTGAGTTGCGATAAACCTGTAATTTGTGAAAATCTTAATTTTTGATGGCTTAGTGTGAGTACATGCAAAGTTCTCTATTATATTTTTAGAATTGCATTTTCTTAAAGCTAATCGAAGTTCGCATGCTAGCACACTGAATAGATTAATGAAAGTTTTTGAAATTGAACATGCCTTAACTTGATATGCAATGAAACTTGTATTTGAATCCAACAACATACACTTGACTTCAACTGATCGATTAATCTGTGATATTTTACTGAGTAGAATTTAATTTGTTTAGTGTTTAAAATTTTATATGTTTAGTTGTTTCAAAATACATATTCAATATATTTTTCTTTCTACATTGATGTTTTGATCCTTGTGTTCTCATATATCTGTTTTAATGGGTCTGTGCATTTTTCGAGGGGGAGTGAATAAGGAGAATATTCTGAAAGATCATATCTCATTTCGAGGGGGAGTATCTGATATTCTATATGAATCCTAACTTGAATTGTCATATTTAGTGCATTTGTGTAGGGGGAGTCAAAGAGCTTAACAGGTGAAATTTCAGATTTCAAGTCAGATTTGCGCCAACAGTTGGTAGCGCAAAACTCAACTTTGCGCCATCTTCAGCTAGCGCAAAACTAAGCTTGCGCCACCAACATGTAGCGCAAAACTTCCTTTTTCTTCTTTATTCTGAATTTTGCAGATCTGAAGTTGTCTTGTCTCAAACATTTGCATGACCAAGTTGATCCAGATCATCAAGGTCATGAGGGGGAGAAGTTAAGGAGAAGTTAAAGAGACAAAGAGTTCAAACGTTTATCTGCTGCTCAAGATTCGCTCAAGATTCTATTTTTGTCAGCTATACTAGTTCTTTTGTTGTTCCAGTTCCGACCACCATAGTTCATTCAAGTACATTTGAAAGAGGTGCGTCGTCTAGAGCATAAGCTGATGAACCGATTGTTCTTTCAAGTTTATTACAAACAGGTCCAGTCTTGTCAAGGCAGCAAAGACAATATAAATTGAAAGATGCTGAGAAGAATTTTTTTTTAGTCAAGAAGCTTCGCTAAGTCGCTTAGATGGTCTGTGTTGATTTAGAAGATGAATATTGAAAACCAGAGCGCCAATGATTACTAAGGGGGAGATTGTTAAGTCAGATTTTATAGTAATTATTGTATTTATAGACTTGGTCTAATACTGTGTTTAGAGTGCTTTTAGGTTCTGTATTAGCCAAGGGTATTTAAGTCCTTTGTGGCTTTGTGTCTTGTAAGACATTCACGCATACCTTAATAGAAATTACACTTTTGCGCTTCCAACTCTCTCTCTCTACTTTCTCTCACTAGATTTAGAACGATCTTGCATTATCACCTTCGGGTAACTGCTTTACTTGAAGACCAAGAAAGAAAGTCAGTTCTCCCATCATTGACATTTCAAATGGAGATTGCATTATTTTTGAAAAGTTTTTACAAAATTTAGGATTTGTAGAACCGAAAATAATGTCATCCACATAGATCTGAATTAGGATCATATCCTCACCTTGTTTCTTCAGATAGAGAGTAGCTTCAATCCTTGCAACATGAGCAAATGTCTCATCATAATCAATCCCCTCCTGTTGACAATACCCTTTTGCAACGAGGCAAGATTTATTTCGAACCACAACTCCTGCTTCATCTCTCTTATTTCTGAAAACCCACTTTGTGCCAATTACAGATTTGCCTTCTGGTAGTGGGATAAGTCGCCAAACTGTTATCCCAGTTTAATCTAGTTGGTAAATAATCACATAACACAATAGTATCAAGAGATATAAAGATTAATAATAACGTACCAATCCCTTGAATAAACAATGAAACCCTTGAGTGTTCTTGATACCCTTTGAATACAGAGAATAATATGGCTAACTATTTAGAAAATTATCAGAGTTCTTACCCTAAAAACTAATTAACAATAACTATTTATACCTAGGCTTTTAAGGCCTAATGGGCTTGGGCCCAATAGTAACTAAACTATTAACTTATTACAACTTAAACCCTCTAACTTTAACTATCAAATAAATACAGTTTAAACCCTTTAATTTAACTTTAATCTTGAATACAATTATTTGATCCAACAATCTCCCCCTTTGGATTCAAGATTAAAAAAATTTTTGCAATCAGGATCACGCAAGGCTAATATACAATCATAGAAGCTCATCTTGCATAGCTAATATACAATCAGGATCACGCAAGGCTTCTGATGCTTTCTTCGACTCAAGGGAACTAAGGAAACTCGAATAAAGACAAAAGTTTGCAGATGCCGCCCGCGTTTTCACTCCACTGTGGACATCACCGATTATGTTATGTAGGGGATGATCTCGTGTCCATCTAGTAGTACTTGGAAGTGGTTGAACAGAAATTTGCGTGTTATCTTCATCATATTCATCATATATTGCAGGCTCAACCTCTGATGTGCTCGGGACATCTTGTACATTTGTTTCTGACTGATGTAGTTCTGGAACAGCAGAAGAAGTACTCGGGACTTCGTTTCCAGAAACTGTATCTGCAGAAGAAGAATTCAAATTAGTATTATCAGAAAAAACAGGTGTAGTTATACCTGAAGAGGTTGATGTAGTGACAATTTCAGAAGGTCCTGTTATATCTTCAGTTGTAACCGGAACCTCTGAAGTTGATGCAGATAGGTTTGATTTGTCAAAATCTGCACATATATCCAAAAATGTATCAAAGAATAATAAATCTAACTCAGATGTTATATAATGTGAGATAGAAGACTTAGGCTGTGACGATTCGGGTTATATTCCGTCTTGAATAGAAGCCTTCTGTTTCTGCTTGAGTTCTGAACTGCAGTGTTCAGAAATCAAAGTGTATGATTCATCAAAAGACACATTCATGCTCTCCATGATAGTCTTGGTTCGTCTATTGTAGACCCCATAGGCTTTTGAAGTCAAGGAATATCCGATAAAATAGCCTTCGTCCGCCTTCTTGTCGAATTTACCAAGATTATCACGATCATTGAGGATATAACACCTACAACCAAAAACACGAACAAATTTAATAATCGGCTTTCTCTTATTTATAAGCTCATATGCTCTTTTCTTATGTCTTTTTATCACAATAGTACGGTTTTGAGTGAAACATGCAGTAGCTACGGCTTCAGCCCACAGGTACAATGGAAGACAAGAATATGCCAACATAGTTCTCGCTGCTTCAACCAGGGTTCGATTTTTCCTTTCAACCACGCCGTTCTGTTGAGGAGTATAAACAGCAGAAAATTTGTGAGAGATCCCGACTGATACGAGATAACTCTGAAGAGTATAATTTTTAAATTATGTGTCGTTGTCACTTCTCAAAGTCTTTATCGGCAATTGAAGTCGAACCTGGATCTTCTTGATGAAAGCAATTATTAATTCTGGTGAATCTGATTTGGTTTGTAGAAATTCCAACCATGTGTATCTTGAATACTCATCAATCATCACTAAAATATACTTCTTTCCGTTGATTGACTGAGTTCTCATAGGGCCGCAAAGGTCCATGTGAATTAGTTCAAGAGGTGATGAACAAGAGAATGTTGTCTTTGCTTTATGTGAACTACATTTCATTTTTCTCATCTCACAGGCGGGACAAAGTGAATTCTTCTCAAACCTCAATTCTGGAAGACCTTTAACTATTCTATGTCTCGCCAACTGATTTATCGCTTGAAAATTTTGATGAGACAGGCGCCGATGCCAAATCCAACTTTCAACTCTTAAAGTTTTGGCAATTAAACAGACAGGTCTATTTGCAAAAAGTGTTGGAAAATGCACTGCATATAAATTTCCATGTCGCTCAGCTTTGAAAATCTCACAACCGTCCTTATCTTCAATGAAACAACTATCAATAGTGAACCGAACTTGAAATTTACTGTCGCAGAATTGACTAGTGCTGAAAAGATTATGATCAAGACCATCTACGAACAATACTTTCTTGATTGTAACAGTGACATTTGTCAATGAACCGTGTCCTCTAATGAAACCGGTAAGCTCAGAATTTGCAAAACTCACTGTTCCAGCAGGTTCCTCAACATAATTGTTTAGAAGATGCCTAAATCCAGTCATGTGGTGCGAGCATCCTGAATCTATATACAACAGATGTGTGGCCTACAAAAGAACAAATCACTTCTTCTTAGGTACCTATATTCAGATGGGTCCTTTTTGGTTAGCCTTCTGCAATTTATTTAAATCATCTACCTTAGCCTTAATTCACCATTCATAGCGAGGCTTCGGTACCCATTTCCAAACCATTTTTACATTAAGCTCATTAAACTTCTGTTTTCTAGAAAAATAATCATTCTTAACATGAAATACTGTTGCATGTTGTGTTGAGGATTTAAAGACAGATTTAGCCCAAGATGCTTTTCTAGAAACTTTAGATTTAGGAGGAATGGTGTGAAGTTTGAAAGAGTTGTCATGACAGTGTCTGCAAATAAAGTTCTTACGAGCAAATGTCAATAGCTTTGATTTATCACTATGAATACAAACATTCATACACTTTTGACATTGCAAATCATTTGAACTTGTACATTTCAAACTAACACTATCAATGACATTACATTTATTATCAACAACTTTATTTTCACATTTCTCCTTTATCATTCTGCTTTTTCAAATCTGTAACAGGAAATGAAATCTTGTCAGTTTTCTTCTTAGAAGATGATTTTGTCTTTGAAATACAAGAAGCTTCACCTTTTTCAAAGATATTCGGAGGATATTTAGGAGTATTAGTATAAACAACAGAGGTTTTTAGAAGTGATAGTCTCAAAGTCGGGGTTGGAATGAACATTCCATGTCTGAGAATCAAACACCTTTTTCTCATTCAAGTTTTGTTTAAACAAATAAACTTTTAAAGTACTTAACTCTTTAGAGAGTTCTTTGTTTTCTTCAGAAGACTTGTCAAGTTTGAATGTGAGATCATTGTTCTCATCTTCCAACTCTTCAATAGTCTTTTGAAGATCTTTAATTTGTTTTTCAAAAACAGATGTTTGATGCAACTCAGAGTTTGATTCTAACTTCTCTATGATCGGAACAGGATCTGAAGCATTCATCATATTTGTAAAAATCTCCTCAGTCATCTTTTTTGAAAAAATCATTTTTAATGCTATGATTCCTGACATCTATGCACTCATCAGTCTTTATTTCTTTTGAGGATTCAGAAATGATTGATTCAGTTAGAGGAGCCTGATTCTCAATATCAGTTTCTGATTCATATTCATCATACTGACATTGAGTTTCATGAATTTTTGTTTCAGTATCGGCTGATTCTGTTGGTGAATATGTAGAAAACAGTGATTGAAATTCAACAAATTCATGTTTTTTTATTTTTATAACTTTTGTTCAATTCTTTATAAGAAAATCCAACAGATTTAAAACTTGAGACTGAATCAGCACAACTTGATGTATCATCATCAATCACTTCTTTATCTTTAGAAGAAATGTTAGACATGAGAGTTTCAGCTTTAATGAAAGTGTCACGAATGCTCAGGATTTTCTTAGGTGTTGAGCCCAGTTTATCAAAATTATACAAGTTTTCTGGTGCTCGTTTTAAAACATCATTTTCTTCAAAACCTAATCCCGTTTTAGCATTATAAAAACGGACATCTTGGAGTTTATTTGTTAATAAATTCAATGTCTGCTCAGTCTGTCCTCTTTTTAAGTTCAAATCCTCCAGCTGTTTTATTTTGCAATATGCCTCATTTCTCTCCTGAAAACAAGCTTCAAACTTGATTTTAAAATCACCTTTTTTCAGAATTTAAATTAACAAGATCTTTTTCAAGCTCAACAATTTTGTTTTTCAAACCTTCTTTTTGTTTCTTTAAAGCATCCTTTTCAGATTCTTTCTCCTCAACAACAACTTTCAACAATGCATTTTCGTCACGAAAATTATCATTGATTGTCTTTCATTGTTACGTTTGACTTTTAAACTTTCAAACTCTTTTTCCATATTTTGAATCTGAGCCATCAAAGATTGAACAAGTTCAGAATTTGAAAGAGTACTTACTACAGAATCACAATCAGATTGGTGAGAAGATGTTTCAGCTTCATCATTCACCTTAGCCATCATACACACTTGAGTAAAATGTGTTGATTCTTCATCGGAACTTTGGAAGAACCAGTTCTCTTCTTCAGCCATAAGTTCTTTTCCATCTTCTACCTTCTTTGCAATCAGTGACTTCTTTGCATAATACTCTGAATTCTTTGTCCTCTTGAACTTGCATTCTTTTGAAAAATGGCCAGGTTTACCACAATTGTAACACCTGCCATACTTTGGCTCAACATTCTCTTCTTTCTTTTCTTCTCTTTTCTTAACTCTTTTCTCATCTCTCTTCTCATCTTGCTTTCCAACCTTCTTCTCAAACCTTGGTTTGTACTTGTCTGGTCTGTCTTTCTTGTATCCCTCATACTTTGACTTTGAATATCTTTTCTTGCCAAATCTTTTCTGCAACTACTTTGTGATGAGGGCAAGATTATCAGCAAATCTTTGAACATCTTCATCAGAATGTTTCTCAGCTTCAGAGGAAGAATCATTAGAACTAGAATCAGACAGTTCTGTTAGAAGAGCTCTAGATCTCCTTGACTTGTACTTGGATGAGGAACTGGATTTAGAACTTGATCCTTTCTTTCTTTCAGACAACAAGGCAAGTGAATCTTTAACAATCTTCTTCTCTTCATTAAGTTGCTTTACCTCATCTTCATTTTGAGATAATGTTGTGAAGATATCATTCACATCGTCCAATGCCATGTCCTTTGTCATCTGAATAATAATTGCATAACTCTTCCACTCAGGATTCAAATTCTTGATGAATTTGTAATTTATCTCAGATATTGTTTTGTTCATCCCATTCCTTCTCAAGTCATTCAGGATAACATTGAATCTTGTGTATGTATCCAGAAGTGTCTCTCCTTCTTTTGCATGAAAGCCTTCATAAGCTTTAATGCTTTGGTTCAGCTTGGCTTGAATGGATTTCTCAGTTCCCTGGAACTGTCTCTCCAATTCATCCCACATGGCTTTAGCAGATTCCCTGCTATCTACACGGTTGTAGATGTCATTTGGGATAGCCACGGTGAGATAGATAAGTGCTTCTTCATCTATCTTGTGAAGTTCCTTCTCTCTTTCACTATAGTACTGATATGGTCTTGGCACATATCTCACTGGAATTTCAGGAGAAGTATCTGTAGCTGCTTGTCCAGGTATTGTTACTACTGGCTGAACTGGACCATCAATAATAGAGTTCATATAATCTTTGTTCTTATGATTTAAGAACTGAATCATTCTCCTCTTCCACTGTGAATATTCCCAAATACACAGAACCGGAGGTTTCGATTGAGAACCCATTGAGAGTAATTCTTTAGACATGATGAGAGAGTTGATTTATCTGCACACAACAAGAAATGTAAGCTAGTAATGATCTTTGAATCCAATCAATTTGAGATAAAATTGAAAAAAAATATTCAGAAATTGAAATTTCTAAAAAAATTTCTAAGTTCAGAATTCGCGAGCAGCACTAAACAAGAACAACTCGCAAAATAAAGTGTACTAGAATTCGTAAACCCCTTGAAATTCGCAAGACAAAGCTTAGAAATTCGCACAAGTTAGAAATTCGCAAGCTAGAGAGAACAAACACTGAACAATTCGCAAATGGCTATCTGCGAAAAGTTTACAATTCGTAAGTCTCTCTTCTGCGAATTCTATACTTGAAAAACTTTTGAAAATGCAATTCGCAAAACACAATTCGCAACAGGAATTCGTAAAAGGCTTCAGGAATACGAATCCTTTACTTAGAAAATTTTTCTAATTTTCAGAAACATTTTGCATCTCTTACGAATTCTAGACTTGGAAGAATTTTTGAAAATACTTTGAGAAAACTTCAGAATTCGTTACGTAGAGTGATGCGAAATCCCACTTTTCGCTTAAGACACAATAACGAATTCTTTAGAATTCGTAACAGACACATAAATGAATTCCTGACTTAAAACTTTTTCGAAGAAAAACTTATGAATATTCTTATGCTTTTCGTAACAATGAGTTATGTGAATTATGTACTTGTACGATTTTATCAAGGACTTATGCGAATTCTTCTACAATTCGTTAGATACACTGATGCGAATTCTTTACTTAACGAATTCAGAAAAGTTATCCTGCGAAATCTGATTGAGAAATCTATCAATCTAAAGAGTTCTTCATACGAATACTTTGGATCTTGCGAGTTCTTGGTTTCTAAGTCCAAAAATATCGATTTTGATCCAGAAAGTGATCCAAATCTCCAAATTTAAAGTTGTAACTTCACAGATTCAACAAGGTTAGTCCAAAGAACAATCTAATGCAATATTATAATCCAATTCACACAATTGTATATTCAAATTAATCAAACAGTGACCGAAACTCGTTCGACCAAAAATCAACAAAAATCTCAAATTCTCGATTACAAGTTGTTTTTCTGTCAAAATCAATCCGATAGAAACTTTTTATAACATCAATCGATCACTAAACTATCACCAATTTCATCAAACACTCACTTTTTGTGCACAAATCAATCAAGAAAGCTTTTTACATAACTCGAACTTTTTGAAAACTCAAATCGATGGATTTCTGTGATTTGCTACCAATTGTGACCCAGTTTATACTAGCAATATTAACAACACAGATTATCAAACAGATTATTATTGATTAAACCACACAATTACATTGAAATCATAGATCTAACAAAGTGTCACAAGTCTCACGTATATAGTGTGTGAATTCTTACCAAATCTGTGTGTGTTTGTTAGTGAGTATTCTAAAGATTACAATGAAACTAATCTATTTATACTAAGTCAACTTGAGTTGACTTTACAACACAAACACTTGACCTATAAAACATTTACAAAATAGACCCTTACTTTTAATCTTGAATACAATATTAGTCTAACACTATCTGCTAGAGTTCTGTGCGTAGTGAGGATCACGTCTCTGAATTTGAACATAGCATCAATTTCCTCGATTATCTTCAGAGCAGATCCTTCTTGTACTCTGTGAGAACCAACTCTTCTGCTGATTGTGCGTTTAAACTTCTGTAGAGTGTCTGAGTAGTAATTGTGCGCAAAGATTGGCTTGAATATCTTCTTTCGACCATCATCATCCTTGTACACAAAACCAAAGACAGACCCTACTATCACAGAGTTGGAGGGGATCACGTCTATGCCAGGTAGGGTGTCATCAGGACCTGTGACTGCCAGCTTGTCAACCCTAGCTCTAGAGCTACTTGGAAGTCGATTCTGCTGTAGTACTTGACTTGTTCTCTC
This sequence comes from Arctium minus, assembly GCA_954870635.1. NCBI lineage: Eukaryota > Viridiplantae > Streptophyta > Magnoliopsida > Asterales > Asteraceae > Arctium > Arctium minus. Next base: position 8,264,502 of record OX941093.1, on the reverse strand, counting down.
ATAACCTCCTTTATATACCCAGTTATGATTGTGAACTCCTTTCTTGTCCCTATCCTCTATTTTGTATAAGCATGCAACTGTGGAAGATCATACAGACAGAGGTTCATCAAGTCTGCATCAGAGAAGACATATTGTTGACCATCCTTTTATTCAACTCTATATTTTGCGTACATTACAATCTTGTTCATGAATGAATGTAGAGTAATGGAAAAAACTTGCTTGATGTCGTACTTAGAGAACACCTTGCTTCTATCTTGTCCTGTCCACCAGAACCTTTCCTAACCTCTTCTTTCATCAGAGGATGGATATTTGGTGTGACTATTACCTCTTCGTCTCTTACACTGTATAAGAAGTTGTATATATTCTCGTGAAAGACCAGTTCTTTCGGTGGAGGTCGGGGATTGGTTTCCTCATTTCATCCATCGACTTCACGTTCTCTGTCAATCTATCTTTTGTCACTTCTGTAAGTGCATTCAATTTTAAAGTAACTGGAATAATTGCCGTATGGAATCAACAAGTTTTGGTTTAAAATTAGCAACATCCACAATCAAATCATCTTTACTAACAGTCTTTCTATTACAAACAAAACTAGAAAATGATTTAGCTTTCTCGTTTATCTTCTGTTTCGGTAGCCATTCCGACTTAACTCCAAGCTTTTTCTTTCTCAAATCTGAAACATTTGAAACTTTAGAGTTAGAAAGGTGAGAATCAACCAAATGCTTCTTCTTTGACTTACCAGTGGTGATCTGTTTATGTGAATTCCCTGATTTCTTCTTCTTACCTTTGGCAACTTTGGATTTCACAGAAACTGATTTATCAACTTTCGTTGAAGTTTCACCTTTTTCAAACACACTTGGTAATCCAAAAGAATTAACAACAAAGGAGGAATGATTAGGAAGTTTAGCATTAAAGTCAAAATCACCAACACAATCATCTACACAACCATCAGAGTTTAGAAAATCAAACTCATTGTCAAGAAAACCAAACCTATCATCAAATTTTAAAGCCTTGGAAGATTTAGAAAACTCAGTATATTTGAACACAGTAGAAAAAATAGTTTGTTCTAAGTCCATTGTTGGATCAAATAATTGTATTCAAGATTAAAGTTAAAGTTTAGGGTTTAAACTGCAATTGTGCTAAAGTTATTTAGAGGGTTTAAATTGTAATAGATTGATAGTTTATTAGTTATTGGGCCCAAGTCCATTAAGTGTTAGAAAGCCCATATGGCTTAGGTATTTATTGTTTTAACTAATTAGGTTTTAGGTTTAATCCTCATATTCATAATTATATTCATATTGTGAGGTAACTGAATTCTCTGTATTCAAAGGGTATCAAGAACACTCAAAGGTTTCATTGCTTACTCAAGTGATTGGTATGTTACTCTGATTTATATATCTCTTGATTATTATTGTGTTTCTTGATTACTTGATTGATTATTCACCAACTAGATTAAACTGGGATAACAAGTGGTATCAAAGCCTAAAAATCAAGATTTTGGATTTATCGATTTATCTGTTTATTGACTGTGTTCATCGACTGTTTTCATCGTGTGAAAGTTAAATGCTTGATTTGCTATGTTTTTCTGCATAAATTTGATATGATTAGATGCCTTTTATGCTATTGAACATGATCTGAGTGATTAATTGCAGTTAACATCATCAATTGACTGATTTTTTGAATTTTTGGTTTATGGGTTCGCATACATATAGTCATTGTGTTCTTAAAATCGGAAGATTAAAAGTTGAAATTGATCTATAATTTTCATTGCTCTGTGATTGGTATATGTTTCTGGGTACAAAAGGTTGTTTTTTTTTGGATTTAATTTCTGTGTTTTGTTTAATTTCTGGGTCAATTATTGCATCTGTTCATCGTCTTCTGGGCTGGTTAAGAACATACCGGTCTTCACACCATTCAGGTCGAACACTATACCGGTAATAGCACTTTATCGGTCAAACATAGTATCGGTCCATTCACTATCGGTCGAACTCAGTTTATCCTTCAACCGGTACACTTACAGACCACCTCGGTCGATACCTTGTCCGGTCGAATCAATACCGATCGAATCAATACCGGTCGAAGTGGTTTACCGGTCTTACAATCTCCCGGTCGAAGACTTTTATCGGTCGAATATTTTTATCGGTCTTCACCAATACCGGTCATTACAAGCTCCCGGTCGAAAGTCTTACCGGTTGAAGCAACTTACCGGTCGATAAGACACCGGTCAATAGAACAGTCCGGTCGATAGGCTTACCGGTCTTAGTATCCTACCGGTCGAACACATAGCACCGGTCTTTACCCTTTATCGGTCGAACATAGTTTATCGGTCAAAGCACCATACCAGTCTTAGTCGTTTACCCTTTATCGGACCCCCGTGCTAAGTCTACGAAGGGGGACAAAAGTTTTGCTCTTGATCAAAATCTTCTTAATTTTCAGTATTTTATTCGTAGATATCAGTGCTTTATACTGTGTGCGAGGACTGCATTTGATTATTTTTGGAAATTTATTTTTCTGAAATTTTTTTAGTGTAGTCTTTACTCTTGATTCTAACAATCTCATCTTGTTCTTATTAATTGATTCATGAATTGTTGTTAATCTGGGATCTACATGTGGTATCAGAGTTAACGATCTCATCTAGTTGGTTGTCTTGGTACAGATAAGTTTAATTACTAACCGTACAACTAAGATGTCGAACCAGCTTCTCTCGATGGGCTCTCAGCCCAAACCGCTTGTCCTTATGGCTGATGAATATCAACAATGGAAGAAGAGAATGGTCCAGTTTCTGAATCATAAAAACAGAGACTACATGGAATCAATCATCAATAGTCCGGTCAATCCGATGATCAAAGTTGATGGCCAAGCAGCAACTGACACCTCTCCAGAAATCCCAGACAGATATGTTCCTAAACCTTATCAGTACTTTACTGAAAAACAGAAGGAACAGTACAAGACAGATGAAGAGGCTCTTATCTATCTGACCATGGCAATCCCGAACGACATCTACAACCGTGTAGACAGTCGGAACTCTGCAAAGGAAATATGGGATGAACTATCCAGACAGTTTGAAGGAAGTGAAGCCTCTATCCAAGCTAAGCAGAATATATGCATAAATGCATACGAGGGGTTTCATGCAAAAGAAGGAGAGACGCTGCTAGAGACCTACAACAGATATAACATCATTCTCAATGACCTGCGGAGGAACAACATCTCTAAGTCTGCTTCAGAGATTAATTATAAGTTCATCAAGAACTTAAATCCAGAATGGAAGAACTTTGCCATCAACCTTCAGATGTCAAAAAACATGGCTTAGGAAAACGTCACTGATATTTTCTCTACTCTTTCTCAGCATGAGGATGAGGTGAGAACCATCAATCTTGAGTCCAATAAACTGAAGGATTATGTGGCTCTCATAGCTGGCAAAAGTTCTGTATCTTCCGCAAGGTCAAAGAAAAAGGTGACAAAAGCTCTAGTTACTGAAGTTTTCGACTCTGACTCTGCTTCAAGTGATGAAGAACTGGAGATTGATTCTGATCCAGATATTCAGTAGTTCTCTGAGGACTTGGCTCTTATTACTCGAATATTCAAGAAGACCTTTGACAAGAAGAAATTTTATTCAAAGCCTAAGTACGAAGGTCACAAGAAAGAGAAGGCTGAATTAAGATACAAGCCAAGGCAAAGACGGCGAGAGGAAAGACGAGAAGAGAGAAAAGAAGACAGAAGAGAAGATAAGAGAGAAGAAAAGAAAGAAGACAGAGCTGATGAACTAGGAAGATGCTAGAATTGCGGGAAATTTGGGCACTTCTCCCGAGACTGCAGATTCAAGAAGGTAAAGAACTCAGACTATTATGCAACAAAGTCACTGATCGCCAAGAAAGCTGAAGAAGGAAAGGTGCTTCTGGCCGAAGAAGAGAACTGGTTGTTCCAAAGTTCCGATGACGAGGAGCAAGCTCACTTCACCCAAGTATCTTATATGGCAAAGCTGGATGGTGACGATGAAGATTCTGAGGCACGATCTGAAGATGCAAACTCTGAGGTAAGTGATAATTCTGAGCTAATTGAATCTCTTATGGCCCAAATACATAGCATGAAAGATGAATTTGCTTTATTGAAAGGCAAACTTAGCTCCGCACAGCAATCAGTATTGAGTTTTCGTGATGAAAACACTTTGCTGAAAGTTGTTGTGGAAGAAAAATAAAAGGAAAAAGACGGTTTAAAAGCTGAAAAGGATTCTTTGAAAAGCAAAATATCTGATTTAGAAAAGGATCTTGTGAATATTAATGCTGAAAAAGGGGAGTTCAAAATAAAATTTGAAGTTTGTTATAAAGAAAGAAATGAAGCTTACACCAAAATTAAGCAACTGGAGGACATTAATATGAAACGAGGTCAGACTGAGCAAACACTAAATCTGCTGACCAATAAACTCCAAGACGAAAGGTTTTATAAACTAAAACCAGGTTTGGGTGTGCCAACTAATGATGTTTTGAAAAAGGCATCGGAGCATTTATATAACTTTGATAAATTTGGCTCCGCAATCAGACCCATTCTTGACATTCGTGCAACTTTTGTTGAAGCAAGTACTCCTACACCTTTATCTGAGACCAAAGGTCAAGAAGAAATGGGAAAGAACAAGTCTGGTGACACTGATTCTCAAAATCCTTTTAAATCAGTTGGTTTTCAATATGGTGATTTAAACAAAAGCTATGCGACTCGAAAGATCGAATTTACTGAGTATGAATCACTATTTACCACACCTTCCAACGAATCAGTTAGCACCAACACAGTTCTACCTGAGACTGCATGCAAATATGATGAGTATGAATCGGATGTTGATCCATCTACTATGCCATCAGTCTCAAATCCCATTGCTTCCAAACCTTTACTTGTTGAAGAGGTTGAAGAAGAAACTGCTTACACGAATGAATCTTGTTCTAAAAATGATAAAACGGAGTTTATTGAGTCCATGACTGAAGAGATATTCTCTGAAATGATGAATGCTTCAGACTCTGATCCTGTTTCTGATTTAAAGGGGTCAAATTCTGTGAATGATAATACATCTGAATTGATGTAGCAAGTTGATATGTTGCAACAGTCTCTTGATGAGGTTGAAGATGAAAACTTTGATCTCAAACATAAACTTGAAAAGTCTTTAAAAGTAAATCAAGAGCTTTGCACTGAGATCAATGATTTGAAAAATACTCTGTTTAAAAATGATTCAAATGATAAACAGATGTTCAATGATCCAAGCTGGAAGGTAAGAACCAATCCAGAATTTGATGCTCCTACAAAACCTTCAGTTGTTTACTTTGATTGTCCTGAATATCCGCTGAGTATTTTTGAAAAGAGTGAGACTTCAAAAAGCACAAGAAAAGACCCACATTCTAAGTTAGAGACTAACAAGGTTCCTGTTTCTGTTTCAGATATAAAAGGAAATGGAGTTGGGAGGAGTAAGAAGAATAAAGACAATAGTGTGAATAAGAATGATAGGCTATCTAGTGAACCTTTCATTCCAAATAGTTGTACTTCTGACAGTGTTATTTTAAAAAGTAATTCTTTTGATAAACATGGATGTACGGTTTGTTCTGATAAATCTAAGTTTATGAATTTTGCTCGAAAGAATATATATTGCAAACACTGTTGGGATAACTCATTCACATACTACTCCCCTCCAAAGTCCAAACAGAATAAGAGAAAAGCTAAACTGAACCTTAAGTCTAATTCTAATTCTGATTCTTCCACACAACCCAAAGTGTATCGAGCTAAGGTTGCCAATCCTACTTCTAAAAAGCACTTTCAGGAATTAAATGTTAAGATGGTTTGGAAATGGGTTCCAAAGCCGCGTTATGAATGGAGAGTGAAAGTCAAACCAGATGATATTCCTGAGTTGCTTGATGCTAACCACGAAGGACCCATCCTGATATGGGTGCCTAAGCAAAACTAATTGTCTCTTTTGCAGGCCTGTCGATTGTGGGTAATAGATTTTGGATGTTCACGCCACATGACAGGATTCAAGCACCTCTTGCATAACTATGTGGAGGAGCCTGCCGGAGCAGTTAGAGTTTCCAATTCTGAAGCCGAAGGCCACGTCAGAGGATATGGAATGCTCGATAACGGTGTTGTGAAGATTCAAAAAGTGCTATATGTTGAAGGACTTGATCACAAACTGTTCAGTACCAGTCACTTCTGTGACATGAAATATCAAGTCCGCTTCACAACCACTCATTGCTATCTAGAGGATCCCGATGGTTACGAAGTCTTCAAAGCTGAGCGCCATGGAAATCTATACTATGTAGATTTTCCCACACTGTCTGCCACACATCCAATATTTCTACTAGCCAAAGCAACTAAGGCACAATCGTGGACATGGAATCGACGCTTGTCTCATTAGAATTTCCGATCTATAGCAAAGCTACAAAGACAAGGTCTGGTCAAAGGTCTACCGGAAATGAGGTTCGAAAAAGACTCACTCTGTTCCGCATGTGAGTTGGGCAAAATGAAGCGTAGCTCATTCAAGTCCAAATCCGAATCATCGACCTCATCTGCACTGGAACTTCTTCATATGGACCTTTGTGGCCCAATGCGCACAACATCTATCAACAGAGAGAAATATGTGTTGGTAATGATAGATGACTACTCAAGGTATACATGGCTCGAGTTTCTTCGCAACAAGTCAGATGCGCCAGAGCTGATTATCACTTTCATCAAGCGCATTCAAGTACGTCTTCACCTGCCAGTCAGAACCATTCATAGTGATAATGGCACGGAGTTCAAGAATGACACCCTGAAGAGTTATCTTACTTCTGTGGGTATTTCCCATAATTTCTCCGCCGCCTACACTCCGCAGCAAAACGACATTGTTGAACGGAAGAACCGCACTCTGGTTGAAGCAGCTCGTACTATGCTTGCTTACTCGAATCTACCCATGTACCTTTGGGCTGAGGCAGTCGCTACATCATGTTTTACACAGAACCGTACCATTGTGGTCAAGCGCTTTAATAAGACAGCATATGAGTTAATCAACAATCGTACTCCTAACATCAAGTTCCTTCGTGTTTTTGGTTGCAGGTGTTACATTCTAAAAGAGCGTCAAGGATTATCAAAGTTTGATAAGAAAGCGGATGAAGGATATCTCGTTGGATACTCTCTGACATCCAAAGCTTATCGAATTTACATTATTCGAACCAAGACGGTTGTTGAGAGCATGAATGTCTCCTTTGATGAGAATTCTACAAGGACTTCTAGACACAACAGTTCAGAACTCGTAATTAAGGATAAAGCTTCTATTCAATCTCGATTAGAACCAGCTTCTCAAGGATCCACTTCTACTAACTCTAACTCTACTTCATCTGAGTTAGATTTACTGTTTATTGATGCCTTTGATGATATATGTGCAGATTTTGAAAAAGGCATATCAACATAAATAACAAGTGGTATAGGCTCGGAGGTCCCTACTATATCTGAAGACATGTCTGGACCTTCCGAAGAAGTCACTGACACTTCATCTTCATCAGGTACGACTACAAAGTTAGTTTCTGACTCTACTAATGCTGAATCTGTCTCTACAGATAGTTCTTCTGGAAACGAAGTCCCGAGCACTTCAACTGCTAGTCCAGAAGCTTCAGTGTCAGAAACACCAGTACAAGATGTCCCGAGTACATCTATGGAGAAACCTACCGTACAAGATGACAACGATGCGTCCAATACGCAACAAACAGTTGAAGCTCTACCAAGGACACATCGTTGGACTAAGGATCATCCCCTGGAAAACGTGATAGGTAACGTACAATCTGGTGTCACAACAAGATCTGCAACAGCTAACTTCTGTATGTTTTCAAGCTTCCTCAGTTCCTTAGAGCCAAAGAAAGCGGCTGAAGCTCTACGTGATCCATTCTGGATTTCTGCTATGCAAGACGAGCTTCTACAATTCGAAAGGAACAAGGTATGGCGCTTGATCCCACTACCTAATGGTAAATCCGTTATTGGAACAAAGTGGGTGTTCAGAAATAAGAAAGACGAAGCTGGAGTAGTCGTGAGAAACAAAGCTCGACTGGTCGCCAAAGGGTATTGTCAACAAGTGGGCATTGACTATGATGAAACATTCCCCCCGGTTGCAAGGATCGAAGCCATCAGAATCTTTCTAGCATATGCAGCGCACAAAAACTTTATTGTCTATCAAATGGACGTAAAGGCGGCTTTTCTAAACGGCGTTTTGCATGAGGAGGTCTACGTGGCTCAACTTGAAGGTTTTGTTGATCCTCACCACCCTGATCATGTCTATGTTTTAGACAAAGCGCTTTATGGTCTTAAACAAGCACCGCGAGCCTGGTATGAAACTCTCACTAAATTCCTACTTGCTTCTGGTTTCAAGAAAGGTACTGTTGATACAACCTTATTTCTTAAAAGGCAAGGTGAGGACTTGATTCTTATTCAGATTTATGTTGAAGACATAATATTTGGGTCGACAAATCCGAAATTTTGTAAGAACTTTTCAAAGATAATGGAAACAAAGTTTGAGATTTCGATGATGGGTGAATTAAATTTCTTTCTTGGTCTACAAGTAAAGCAATTACCCGACGGCATATTTATTAATCAAGCTAAATATATAAACGATATTTTGAAAAAGTTCAATATGTCAGATAGTTCAGTCATGAAAACACCAATGGCTACTGGTATACTCTTAGACGCGGATCCCTCCGGGAAACCTGTTGATCAAAAGGTGTATCGTAGCATGATTGGTTCTTTACTTTATCTGACTGCCAGTCGCCCGGATATAATGTTTGCCGCATGTTTTTGTGCGAGATATCAGTCTAATCCTAAAGAGTCGCACTTAACTGCTGTTAAGCGAATCCTTAGATATCTCAAAGGTTCTCCTAATCTAGGCCTTTGGTATCCAAAGGATTCTCGTTTTGAACTAACTGCCTTTACAGATGCTGATCATGCAGGATGTAAGCTAGACCGGAAGAGCACCTCTGGGTCATGTCAATTCATAGGTGACAAACTTGTGAGTTGGACTTCAAAGAAACAAAACTGTGTTTCAACATCCACTGCCGAGGCTGAGTATGTAGTTGCTGCTAGCTGCTGTTCTCAAGTCCTCTGGATGACGACACAGTTAAGGGACTTTGGATACAAGTACAAGCGTGTTCCTATTTATTGTGATTCCAAGAGTGCCATATCTATAACTGCTAACCCGGTACAACATTCGAACACCAAGAATATCGATGTACGCTATCATTTCATCAAGAATCATGTAGAAAAAGGTAATATTGAAATGCACTTTGTTCAAACCGACTTCCAGTTAGCTGACCTTTTCACCAAGCCATTGGATGAAAAGCGTTTTCAATTTCTCATCAGCAAACTTGGTATGTTGAACATGTCTTAAACCTTACTCATGCTTCTAGGGGGAGTATTCCAAGTTTTGATCTTGTGTGTTATTTTCCAACTGTTGTTAACGAGAGAGGAATCATTTTCTTAAATGATTACCATTATCTCTTTTATTTATGCAGGTTTGGTCAAGTGACAATGGCTTCTAATCACTTCGGATTAGAACCCCAGTTCACTGCTTTACTTTATTTTTCTGTTTTTTATTTAAAAAAAATAAAAAAATAAAAAAAAATCTTTCAGTTAAGGGGGAAAATATCAGTGATTTTAACAGATTTTTGGATACTTAAATGCTTATCTGACCGTGTGTTCTTAAAGATAAATACTTGTGTTTTATCTTGTCAATATACTTTGTCAAGTATTCATACACATAACGGTTCAGAACATTCTATTTGACTTTGTTATTTCCATGTATCAACAGTTAAATCTTTCTATGGTAATACTCACGTTATTTGTATTCACTGTTGATTGAATCAAACGTCATTTCATGTGCTTTCATTGAAAATATGTTTATATATTGTTCATATAAACAATATTCGTTTTTGATTCTCCAAAATATTATTCTTCATGATAAAATGATATGAGCTTAATTGTCAAACTCTTTTAGTTTGAGGGGGAGAATTGCATCGTTAAACATCTTCTGTTTTGACATCTTCGAATATTATAGTCTTCATGTAACAAGTGGTATTTGTGCTTACATGTACAAAAGCTTGTTGAACCGCACATGTTCTTTTAGGAAAATACATGGGATTCAGTGTGAGAACTTAATAGAACTTCCATGGATTCACGATAACCAGTGTTTCCTACCCAGGAAGTATTCCCTGAGTGATTGAGGGGAGAGGGGTCAAAAAGATTTGAGTGTTGGTGTGTGAAGAGGTAAAATGGTAAAGAGAGATTGGTTAGAAGTGAGCATTAAAAGAAAGAAGGTGCGAGATCAGAGTAAAAGAATATTAAACTCTGCACCAAACTTCTTTCTGAGTCGGGCAATCACATAATCTGATTGGATCACATTCTTTGGTGACCATCATTGAAATAGGTAACTAGCCCATGCCACCTCTTGCATTAACCCCACCAGCTACTCATTCTTTTCTCAAAAAGAGAATGTTTCACATTTTCTGGGGAAGCAACACATAAGCTATTGGTTCTTCATTTGGAAGATACTAATATTGAAAAAGAAGGAAAGTTGCCCCACCTTCGAACCCTTTCTCATGCACATTGAGTCTTTGTATAATTTGTTGTTGTCTCAACAAGTTTACATATTTTGAGCCTATATTGAAAAGCAATCATCAATGCTTAATTTCTTTCATACACATGCACAAGCACACAGAAATTTGTTTTCTGTCAGAACGTTCATAGATAACCATGTGTTATTCGATAATTGAATGGAAGACCTGGGGAGTCTACATCAAACCAGCTCCTTATATAGTAACTTTGTATTACTCAGTGACTTAGTGTCATTGACAGACATTCTAACTGAGTCATTTGTTGATTCAGGGTTACACCTATTAACTGTTTGAATTTGAAAAGATTCAAATGGTTACTACTGACTATTTGAATCTGAAAAGATTGAAATAATCACTCTTTCCGTCTGGGAAGACTGCTCTTATTTCCATACAGGGCTCGTTACATCATGAAGAATGTGCTTACGTGATCATATACAATGGGGGAGATTATCTTGAAAAGGGGGAGATTGTTTTGATATGTTTTGATGATGATGATTCTCACCACTCATCAAAAAGGGGGAGAAGATACAAAAAGGGAGAATACTCAAAAAGGGAGAATATAATCTGAAGACCTGAAGATTTTAAAGAATTTAAAGATTTTAAAGATATCAAGTTTTGAAGCTATCAAAGACATATCTGAAGAAAAGTGAAGACCCGAAGACAATTGCAAATTTTTTTAATCTTGAATCCAAAGGGGGAGATTGTTGGATCAAATAATTGTATTCAAGATTAAAGTTAAAGATTAGGGTTTAAACTGCAATTGTGCTAAAGTTATTTAGAGGGTTTAAATTGTAATAGATTGATAGTTTATTAGTTATTAGGCCCAAGCCCATTAAGTGTTAGAAAGCCCATATGGCTTAGGTATTTATTGTTTTAACTAATTAGGTTTTAGGTTTAATCCTCATATTCATAATTATATTCATATTGTGAGGTAACTGAATTCTCTGTATTCAAAGGGTATCAAGAACACTCAAAGGTTTCATTGTTTACTCAAGTGATTGGTATGTTACTCTGATTTATATATCTCTTGATTATTATTGTGTTGCTTGATTACTTGATTGATTATTTACCAACTAGATTAAAGTGGGATAACATCCATCAAAATCCTTTCTTCTGTGAGAGTATTCTCAAGTTCAGAAATTTTAGTTTCCAAAATGAGAGGAGTGTTAGCGCATAAATCTGTTGGATACAAGATCAAGACTACTGAAGGTCAAAGCTGAAGAAAGTCAAATCTCATTAAAAGTGAAAGTGTTTTGTAATATAAGTCAATAAACTTGTTTAGTTGTGTTTTAGTTTCCTTTGTATTAGGAGTAGTATAAATAGCTTTGTTCTTGTAATTAGTAAGTACGAATTTAGAATACATATCTTTGTAAGAGATCCGAGAGAATTCAGTTTTAGAGAGAGAGAAAGATTTCTAGAGAGAGAAAGTGTAATTCTTGAGAAATCAAGTAATCAAACAGGTAATTCAATTGTTTAATCTTGTTTGTTTGATTGTTAATGAATAGAAACTAGAATCTGGAACACACAATTGGTATCAGAGCAGATCCAAAGTGAAATCGAATCAAGAAAATCAAAGTTTTGGATTGTTCGTCACTGTTCATTCAAGAAAATTCAAATTCTGAATTACAGAGTGTTTTTGGAGCAGATTTTTGTTAGGAAGTGGTCGAAAAGTGTATTAGATCGAGTTCTTGTAATCAATTTTTAGATTTGCACTGTAAATCACAATAATTTCGTAATTTTTGTTGAGTTTTGTTCACGAGTATAAGTTCACTGTTTCATCGATTTTTTTTGTTGTAAGTGGTTGTTTGTAAATTTCTTGAGTTGTAATTCGTTCTAGTATTGTAATCGAGCAACAATCCAGAGTTTCAGATCATTTGGACCACGTTTGGATCGAAAACAGATGGAAAAGTTAGTTTTTGGGTCGACAGAAGGAAGAACGCGCTAGATCCCTCAAACGCGCAAGTTCTTCGTGAAACGCGCAAGGTTCATCTGTTAGAACGCGTAAGTCGAAAGAAGAGTTTTGGTCTAAAACGCGCAAGGACTATCTGCGAGTTCTAAGAAACGCGCTAGTAGTGGCCAGCGAGTTCTACAAACTCGCTAATCGAAGCTAGCGAGTTTCAGGAGGAATAGTGATTTGCGAGTTCTTCGGTGTGTGAGTTTGACGAGGAATAGTAATTAGCGAGTTCATCGACCTGCGAGTTTGAAACTTCATGAAATAATTCTAAGTGTTGAAACGCGCAAGTAAAACTAGCGAGTTTTGTTCAAACGCGCAAGATTCGACGTGCGAGTTTGGGAAACGCGCACATCTCTGTTAGCGAGTTTTAGCGTGAACAGTTGTTAGCGAGTTTAGGCACTTGCGAGTTTCATCTGCGAGTTTGATCTGCGAGTTTGCTTGAGAGTTTATCAAACGCGCAAGTCTCGATCTGCGTGTTTCACAGTGAATAAGGCTTAGCGAGTTTAAGCGTCTGCGAGTTTCACTTTGAATAGTGACTTGCGAGTTTCTATACTTAGAATTTTTTTTTCCTGAGAAAATTTCAAAACTGTAATATGGCCTTTAATAGTGAAGGGACAAAAGTTCTTTCTGTGATCAAAATCTCTGAATTTCCTTTCAAGATTTTTTTTCTTGTGATTTCATATTTTGGACTAACGATCAGTTCTAGTTTCTTATTGATATATTTTTCAAACAGGTTTAAACAAGATGACATCCAAAGATGTACTTTCGATTGGTACTGATGTTAAGCCTCCAGTTCTTTTCAAAGGCGAGTATGAACAATGGAAGGACAGATTTTTGGATTTCATAGATCGGCATTCAAATGGAGAGAATATTCTTCTGTCTATCACTGAAGGTCCAATGGCTCCAATAATAGTTCAATTACCTGATGTTGATTCTTCTGATAGTGAAGATGGAACTGAGGAAAGAGAACAAAAGATGAAAACAGTAACAATGGATATTTCTCAATATTCTGAAGATCAGAAAAGCCGATACAAAGCAGATAAACAAGCGAGATCATTACTTCTTCAAAGCATTCCAAACGAGATCTACATCAAGATTGATAGCTATGAAGCTAAATGCTAAGAAGATGTGGGATCAGTTGCAAAAGATGATGATGGGATCCAAGGTTGGAAATCAAATGAAAGTGGCAAACTGCATCAATAGTTATGAGGAATTCAAAGTTAAGGAGAATGAGAGTCTGGAAGATACATATGAGAGGTTTGTATTGCTTCTGAATGAGCTAACAAAGAATAAAGTAAAAAAGAAGCAGTTGCAAAACAATGTCAAATTTCTGAGTATCCTACGTCCGGAATGGAAAAAGCATACAAGAAGGATGAAGCAGATGAAGGATTTGAATGAAATACCACTACATGAGGTATTTGAGACCTTGAGGCAGAATGAAGTAGAGGTTGAAAAGAAAAGAGCTGAGATGAAGAAGGCAGCACAAGTTCCTGATCCTATTGCCTTAGTAGCTGGAGAGAAAAAGAAAGAAAAGAAAGAAAAGAAAGAGAAGAAAAAGAAGATAGTTCTTACCAGTTCTGAGTCAGATTCAGTTACAGATAGTGATGATGGCGAAAGTTTGAAACAAGCCATGATATTGCTGACCCGTGCATTCCAGAAGAAATTTTACAAGAAGCCGGGATCAAATTCTCAAAGGTATTCTTCATCTAGTTCAAAGAACCACGAGCATCGACAGAGAGTGGAAGGAAAGAGGTATGAAGAGGATAGATATGTGGAGAAGAAACCGGATGAGAAGAAGAAGTTCATGAATGACTACACAGTTGCCGAGAATCCAGCAACAGATTCCATCAAATGCTACAATTGCGGCAAGATGGGGCATTTTGCAAAAGATTGTCGAAAGCCGAAAGTTCGCAACTCTTAGTACTATCAGAACAAGTTGCTTTTGGCAAGACAGCAAGAAGCGGGTGTCGCTCTAATGGCTGAATATGAGTTTTGGCTGGATTACTCAGAAGGAGAAGAAGAAGTGAAAGAAGAAACAACTCATATCTGTCTCATGGGCAAAGAAGTAAAGGATAACGAGTCAGATGATGAGGCAGTTAATGAGGTATTAAACTTATCTGAAAAAGATTTTATTACCAAAATGGAAACCATGGTGGTTGAGCTACAAAGTTTACAAAATAATCTGAAAAAGGAAAAAGAAAAAGTTGCTAAAAAGAACAAGAAGATCTTTGAGCTTAATACGTCTGTTATTTCAAACAAAGATCTGATTGATTCTTTACGCAAGTCTGATTTTGATTATAAATCTAAAGTAGATTGTTTTGAAAAGAGGATTTCTGAGTTTGAAGGTAAAGTGTCTAAATATGAGTTTGAGAAAAATGAATCTGCACTAATTGTTTATAAATTGCAGGTTGAAAATAAGAATTTGAATAAGAAGGTAAATGGTCTGGAAGCAAAACTTTATGCGAGAGGTCAAACAGATCAAACCATTTTTCTCAATGCACCTAATGAAGAGGCTGATGTCAAAGAGAGATGGGGACTTGGTTTTAAAAACCCCTATTATCTTAAGAAAGCTATCAGAAAATAACCGGCACTTTATAATTATGATTTTCTTGCTTGTGCTGATAAACATACTCATTTAAAACCCAAATTTGTTACCAAATTGTCAGAAGAAGTTGAGGACCAAGAAACTGAAAATAGAAATAGTAAAAAGAAAATGCAACTACCGTTTAACTATGAAAAGTTAAATGATAGTTACCTTTCAAAAACACCAAAAGTTATTTCAACTGACTATTTTGTTAGTTATTCCGCTTCTGAGATGAAGGCAAAACCTGCAATTGCAAAGGATTATGTTCCTACATCTATTCTTGAAAGCAAAATAGTAGAGCTTGAAAATGTTTTATCTGATGAAAAACTTTTGACTGGTATACAACAAAATGTATTTTCTACAGTTATAAAGAACACTGTTTTTCAAGTTAAATCAACAAAGTGTTCTACAGTTTCAAAGGCACCTCAAACTTTCTCTGATAATTCTGATGACTTATTTGAGTCTGCAAATGATTCTTTTAATTCTGATGAGGGGTGCATGGAAGAATCTGATATGTTTGATGTCCATTCTAAACTTCCTGATCATTCTACTTGTCTTAAAAATGAAAGAGTGTTACCAAGTGATGTTCATATTGGTGAAACATCAACTAAATTTGGTGATTCAGTTTCTGTAACTGCTGATTACTATGCTCACGGTAAGAAACAGAAGAAACAGCGATTACAGAAACAGAAATACACTGGTACACAACAGAAAACTCAATCTCGGAAATCTGCTTTTCCTAATAAATCTATGTCATATGTTTCAGATTTAAGGAAGAAAAAGTTGAAAGCTCAATCAGAATGGAGACCAAAACAGAATGAAGGTCAAAGTTGAGAAAGTCAAAGCTGAAGAAAGTCAAATCTCATTAAAAGTCAAAGTCTTTTGTAATAAAAGTCAATAAACATGTTTAGTTGTGTTTTAGTTTCCTTTGTATTAGGAGTAGTATAAATATCTTTGTTCTTGTAATTAGTAAGTACGAATTTAGAATACATATCTTTGTAAGAGATTCGAGAGAATTCAGTTTTAGAGAGAGAGAAAGATTTCTAGAGAGAGAAAGTGTAATTCTTGAGTAGGCATGGAAATGGCGCGGGGATGGGGCGGGGACCTCAATCCCCATCCCCGTCCCCAATCCCTCATCTTCATCCCCGTCCCCATCCCTGTCCCCGATGGGGAATAAGAACACATCCCCATCCCCATCCCCAACGAGGAACGGGGATCCCCAACGGGGAAACGGGGATTTTTTTTCCGTTTATGTAAGGTATTTAAATCAAATATATGAGACACCGCACATGTTTAAATATCACATATTTCCAATAAACCTAAAATCGAAAGAAATATAATAAACCAAAAGAAATTCAACCGAATTCGGAAAAAAAAAGCTTAACTTCACACGTACCAAAAGATATCGAGTAATATTCAAAACCATATCGAGTAATTTTATTTTGATTGACATTCAAAAAATAACAATTTTATATTATAAACCTAGTTAGGAAATAGAAAATTATGAATTACCGATTTAGTTTAAATAAATAATATATATTAAATATTAATTAAATTATATAACGGGGACGGGGAGGGGCGGGGAGTGCGATACCCGTCCCCATCCCCGGTTTGAGACAAACAGGGATCCCCGTCCCCATCCCCATCCCCGGTTTAGCGGGGAATCCCCATCCCCGATCGGGGCGGGTGGACCGGGTTCCCCGATGGGTCGGGGTCCATTTCCATGCCTATTCTTGAGAAATCAAGTAATCAAACAGGTAATTCAATTGTTTAATCTTGTTTATTTGATTGTTAATGAATAGAAACTAGAATCTGGAACACACAAGGAGGAACGTAAAGCTTACCTTCGATGGGGTTAGCCTCCATTTCTTTTACAGAATAACTCTCAAAATAGTCATTTGAAAGAGATTTTGATTTATCAGAACTATAACTATTATTCAACCTCTCATAACGAAATGGAAGTTGAACTTTAGTTGTGTTCTTTCTTTTAGCATATTCCTTGGCTTTATCCTCTTTAGACAGACTAGTCCAGAAAACTTTGAGTTCTGGGTATTGAGGTGCCATTTTCATAAATCCAAAATCATAAAGAGCATGTGCTTCAGATATACCTTTTTTTGAGATGGTGTGGGTTCTTGTAACCAAGTCCCCAACAGTCAGGTTTTTCTTTAGGTTTGTTTAGATGAATGGTTTGTTCAGCTTGACCCAAAGTATGTAATTTCCTTTCCAAAGCATTCACCTTTTCCATTAACGATTTGTTTTCTTTTGAAGTCGAAGAATACATTTTAAAGTAATAGAAGGCTTCTTAGATTTAGGCTTGGGCTCTGTCGGCTTTCTTACTACACATTCTCTTCTAAACAGTTAACAGGTTCTGTAGGCGCATATTGGACTGGAGCATCAACAACTTCTAGAATGATGTCAGGATCGGCAAAGTGGATGAACTTGGCCAGATCTTCTGCAATGATTTCTGGCTCAAGAAGTACTTTAGGCTCTTTTTGAAGAATGGCCTTTGAAGGTATTCGGTTGCGAAGTAGGTTGTGCACTGAGAAGCTTAGTTGTGGTCTCCCCTTTATGATGATTAGAAGGGCCAGAGCCACCAGGCCATCATCATCATTCTTCCGCCTCTTAATAGTTTCCTCTGCTTGCCAAGTGGTTGGTTCCCTCCTTAGGCTTCACGTTCTTCTTCACACTCTTCTCGATCATGTCAACTATATCCCCTTGTACCATAGTTGCCTTGTTGACTTCATAGTCACACTTAAAGCGCATAAGTGCAACATTCTTCTTTTTCGATTCTGTAGCATGTTAGTGGATGTAGTGAATTATCACCAATTGAATTCACCTTGTTGAGAAGAGCATCGCCGAGCTTGTGCATCTCAGCCCTTGTGACATAGTCCGTCGGTGCAAGGACTTGGTTCTGGGACTGAGAGATCGAGAACATGGTCCTCGGAACCATGTCTCTGATTTCTGAACGAAGCTTGGTCAGGAGAAGAGGCGGCATGCTCTGATGATTTGGAGTTGATAATTTCTGCCAGGCACTTGATGGCCTCAGTATTCGCCTTCATTACCTCTGCCAAGGTGTTTATCTAGTCTTGAGTTGTTGAAGAGGCAGAGGCAGTAGCAAGGGTTTTGATCTCAACAGATTTGGCCATGGATACATTCTTCAGGGTTTTGACCGACTATGTGAGATCACCAATCTTGCTGGTAAGATGGTTGATGGTAATGGGGTTGACCAAGCTTTTCAACTTTGTCAAAGAGTTCTTCATAGTGTCAGCAAAGGCCTGGAACTCAGCCTTAGTGATATATGCAGAAGATGGGGTAACCTCTCGTTCAACAAATGAACCACATTTTATCCGTGTTCCTAGGACACCTGCAGAGCTTGTTTTTACGTTAGGCTCATCAGGATTTCCTTCCGAGCATTGAGTATCATCAGAAGATGAAGACTCTACATAAGTTATGTCAACATCATCACCATGTGGAGATCCACAGTCTTCCACATGTGTATTGTTGAGTTGACTCGGAGGTCGTTCTGGAACCTCCTCATCTTTGTGCTCGCTCACTGACTGCTCTGGACAGTCATTGGATGTACGCTCGATAGTGACAGAGGAAACACATGCCTCTGTGGGAGGTTTTGTCGTATTACAAAGCAAGGCAATACTTATGTAAGTCCAATATTTCAAGCAAACACAATTAAATCTCACAATTAAGCACAAATCATAGAGAGAGAATTTCTTATATCTGTTAAGTCACAAGTCTACAAGAACTCTCACAATACTGACTCACTCACACTTCTCTCACAAATCTACTTCTCTCTAATCACTCTTTACTACAATGCCTTTTTATTCTTACAAACAATTACACTACTGAAAGGTAAACAACATTGACTTTGACAATATTTGACTTTACATGCTTTGACTTTTACACTTAAATCTTGGATACAACAATACACTAACAATCTCCCCCTTTGTATTCAAGATTTAAAAAAAATTGACATTAGTCTTCAACTCTTGATTCTTCAAAACTTTATCTCTGACGTCTTTAAACGTTGAAGCTCTGATATTCTCTAAACTCTGATAATTTGAAGAATCCTGAAAACGTCAATCACTTTGCTTTGAAAAGTCTTGAACTTGAATTTAAAATCTTTAAACATTCTTGAACATTGTATCTTTGAGAATTTGAGGAATCTTTCAATGCTTGTATCTTCAGTCTCTGGTCTCTGATCAGCCTTTGAAGAACAAACTTTCTCAAATAATCTCTGAACATTTTCTTGATCTTTACAATTTTGTATCTCCCCTTTTTGATGAGATCATCTCTTTTCAGGAATATCTCTTGAAATAACTTTCCAAACATTCATCTGTCCTGAAAACATTCGTCTTACTGAAGTTTCCAGATTATCTCCCCCCTTTTCTTCATAATATCTTTCCCTTTTTATGAGGTGTATCTTTTGAATAATCATTCAAACTTCACTTAAAATTTCATTTGGCTTGAAATTCCTGAATATCTCCCCCTTTTTGATGAATTGTGAGCAGCAAATTCATCAAAACCTTTTCAAGTCATCATTGTCTTTGAATATCAATCATCCCCTTTATGATAAAATAACAATCTCCACCCTTTTGATCTGTGTATCCGTCAATTCATGAAATGTATATACCCGAATCTTTTCAAATCCAGATATAATAAGAATTGTAAACCTGAATCAACAAATGATACAGTTAGAATTCCTGTAAGTAGAACGGAGTCGCTTTGTACAATTGAAGTACATTGAAAAGGAGCTTTTGTGATGTTCACTCCCCCAGGGCTTCCATTCAATCATCGAAAAACACAAAGGAGTTTCTATGAATGTTATGACAAGAAAACATATTCCTTGTATGTACGTAAAAGTTTAGAATGATTGAAGTTACTCAAGCTTTTTCAGGCTCAAGTTGTGTTGTGGTGATAAAGGCTTGGGGAGTTCATAGCGCTCAACCCGGGTTCGAGCCCCACTAGCAGCACTTGTGGCCACTGAGGATAAACTCAGGGCTGCACGCTTTAGCAGCTGGGCCAAAGGCCCTAATTTCCAGGGATTGGTCTGGGCCATAGGCCCAGGATACCCTTTCAAAAAAAACAACAAGTATTACACGAACTCAATGTGCATGAAAGAGGTGCGAAGGTGGGTCAAATTTCCTTCTTTTTCAATATCTAAATCTTCTGAATGAAGACCAGATAGCATATATGTTGCGTCCCCAAAGAAATTGAAACATTTCTTTTTCATGAAAGAAACGAGTGGTTGGTGGGATAAATACAAGAGTTGGCATGGGCTCTCTACCTGTTTCAATGATGGTCACCAAAGAATGTGAACCAACAGTAATGTGGAGGCCCGACACAGAAAGTAGTTGGTGCATAGTTTTCATATTCTTTTAACTCTGATCTCACACCCTCTTTCTTTTGAACATTTAACCTCACCTCTAACCAAACTCTCTTATCCATTTTACCACTCTGCACAGTGAGAAAAACTCAACCGGATGAGTTATCTCCCCCACTCTTTGATTTAAAACCCCTTACCCCTCAATCACTCAATGATAACTTCTTGGGTAGGAAACACAAGTTAACGTTAATCCATAGAAGTTCTTTAAGCTCTCGTACTGATCCCATGTAATTTTGTCCTAAAAATAATAGTTGCTCAACAATTTGACTTAAACAATTAAGCACATGATATCATTGTCATATAAATGTATGCTCATCAAGGATATGAATATTTGAGCATTTTAACTTTGAAGATTTCTCAAAACAAGGAAATTAAATGAATGAAATGAATTCAAAAAACTTGTTTGAGAATCTAATAATGTATCAATCAGATCAAATATCATGAGTATGGACATGAAATGTATCAAAGAACTTGATAGTTTGTTTATATGAACAAATATAAACAATTTAGCAATGAACGCACAAACAATGAAATGATGGTTGATGCTCAACAACAGTGAAATCAAATGAGGGTATTACCATCGAAAAATTGTTTTGTTTAGAGACATGGTAATAACTAATTCAAATGAAGTACTAAACCTGTGTGTGAATACTTGGCAGTATATAGACAAGATAATACACAGGGTTAGTTAAACATTAAATCTCTAGTATGAAAAACATTTGAAAATCACACTTCTAAATTCATGAAATCTTTTGAGAACCAGAAGTGCTTTGAACATTTAAGAAACCATTTTTCATGTTCGAAAGTTGTTCTTCTTTCAAATAATCAAAGATCTTGATCAGAAGATACTTACAAACGATTTAAACTCTCCCTCAAATCATGATACAATGAGTAGATTCAGATAAGCTCCCCCTTCATATTTTCATAATATCCTTATCAGAATAAATTCTTCTTTGAAGTACGGGTTCTAAACTTTTATGTTTAGAAGCCATAATTTTTTGACATTAAAGATCAGGTCCTGATCTGTTGTAATCAGAAGCCAAAATTATTTAACATTTAAGACCAGGTTCTGAACTGAAGTATTCATAAGCCTTAATTTATTTATCATTGAGGATTGAGTCCTAAGTTGCAATACTTAGAAGTCATTATTTTTTAATCATTGAAGACCGGGTCTTGAACTTCTTTGTTCAAAACCCATAACTCTTGCTCTCCCTAAACTTGTGGTACCTGCAAAACAGATTTGACAGGTTTTGGTACCCACATGTAATTGGGTCCTGGTTGGTTAGATTTAGGAATCCACTTCTCATTAGATTTAAAACTTTTAAGTTTACTTTTCTGAGAAGTAATTTTGTAAGTTCTATACCAGTGAAGAGCAAAGTCTTTTTGAATAAAAACATTCTCTCCACAGTAAGAACAACAAATCTTCTTTTGACCCAACCTGATAAGATGATTAGCAGAATAAAATGTATCAGGTTTACCAAAAGATTTACCTTTATGTGCACTGTTCTTCTTATCATTTGATGTAGATGCAGATGATTTGTCATTCTTCTTTTCATTAGGAGAACCTTTCACTCTCCAAACCATTTGTCCTTTCTTACAAGTATGCTTTTCAAAAGATTTGACATAAAAGTTTGTTGAACTATCAACAGATTTGTCATAAAACAAATTAGAAGGACGAATCTGATTTGATCAAACAATTTTTGATTTGACACTGTTCTTTTTGAAAGCATTTTCTTGAATGGAACTTGAAGCAGTTTTGAAAGAACAAACTGATTCAGTTGAATTATCATAAGGTTATTGATTAATCACATCAATAGAAATCTTATCAGATAATTCAACATTTACAACTTCAAGTTGTTTTATCTTTTTAGACAAAATGTTTCTTTCATCAAGAAGTGTGTCAAACTTCTTTTTCAAATCAGACCTGACCATCTGTTCTTTTAAAATGTTTGATGATAGAACAGATAACTTTGATGTGAGCTTAGATATTTCACTTTCAAAGATTTGACGTTCTTGCTCAAATTATTTTTCCAAGTTCTTGTTCTTTTCAGAAATTTCTTTGAAAATCCCAACATTTTTCTTTTCAAACCTTTTCTTTTCAATGTCATAAGACTTCTTCTTTTCTTGAAAATATTTTCTTTCATTTTCAAGTAAGTCTTGTAATGTAGAGATCTGCTTGGGAAGTTCAATAGTTTTATCTTCAAGAACTTTTCTCTCTTTTGCAAATGTGTCTCTTTCAGTTACTAAAATCTTTTCAAATTCTGAGACTTGCTTTTAGAGTTTTATGCATCTATGCTCCAAATATTTTCTCTCTTGAAAAGCTTTCTTAGAAAATTCAGATAGTTTTTTAGTATAGACTTTCTCCAGATCAACTTTGTCTTTATCTGCATTGAGACTTTTCATTAGATCAGCATTTTTAGCTTCCAATGCAGATATTTTCTCTTCAAAAGCCTTAAACTTGTTATGTAGATCAACTGATTCAGCTTTCAGCTCTGATTATTTCTTTTCAGTTGTCTTCAATTCTTGAAGTTTTAGAATCATTAATACATTTTGCACATTCAGAAGTTTTCTCAAGAATTACAAATTTAGATTTCAACTTGTTAGTGCACAAAATATATTGGATACAAGATCATGAAGAATGACTTTCAAAATCTGAAGATAAAAGGTCAAAGTCAAAGAGCTCAAGTTAAACTCTCAAGCATAGTCAAAGTTAATTGTAATAAAAGTCAAAGTGAAAGTGTGTTTTGAGTGTTTAGTAGTTTAAGTGTTTTTGTCAAATAGGGATATGACTGGAAGTAATTAGATTGAGAATTGTACGCGGATACAGATTCTAGAGAGAGAAAGTCAGAGAACACCTTGTACGAAATCTTGATTGAAATAGAAACAAATATTGATTGATTGTCATAATATCATCTTGATCGAATTTCTGAGATAAGTACTTGATCTATGGAATTCACAATTAGTATCAGAGCAGAGTTCAAATTGGAATCTTTCAAGAAAATGGAGTTTCGCACTGTTTGTTGAGTCTTTGATCAAATTTTCGAATTTTGTGTGAAATAGTATGGTTAATTGAGTCTAGTGTGTTCGTATAATGTTTTAGACAAATCTTGTATTGATTTGTATAATCTTGCATTGTAATTTTGTTCAAGTTTTGAGATTTTACAAGTTTTTCTTATCAAGAGTTCGAAAACACTGTTCAGTTTCAGTTTGTATTTCTGATTGAATTTCTTTGAAATTCATCATTTGTAAAAGGTTCGAATAGTGTATTAGATCAATTTGGTGAAGTTTGAGATCATAATTGGAAGATTTGATGGAGTTTTCGGCCGAATTAAAGTGATTTTAGTTCGAGATCTACGGAATTCGCATAAACTCTGAAGAACTCGCACGGGATACTGAAGAACTCGCAGAAAGAGAAGATTTCGCATAAATTTTTGTCTGAATTTTTGACAAGTATAGAATTCGCATATGTATTCTATGAGAATTCCTCAGAATTCGTACAAGCTTGTGTACAAAAAGTCAGAATTCGCATAAGACTTCTATACGAAAAGTTTCTTGAAAATTTTCTAAGGAAAGAATTCGCATATGCCTGCGTGCGAAAAGTGAAGAACTCGCATACAGTGGCATACAAATTCCTTGAATTCGCACAAAGGTGATATACAAATTCATCAGATTTCTCATAGAAAGTTTTAAAATTTTATAAGTATAGAATTTGTATCGATGAGAATTGTTTGAGTTTGAAAAAGTTTCTAAGTACAGAATTCGTATGTTTCTGTTGTGCGAAAAGTTGATTTTAGAATTTTTCTAAGTCTAGATTTCGCATAGTGTTGTGTGCGAATTTATAGAACTCTCATATAGCTTCGTGCGAATTCTGAATTGTGCAAATTTTGAATATTGTGCTTGTGTGCGAATTTTGAAGAATAGTTTGTTTGTGCGAATTGTTTGGTCATAGTGTGGTGTGCGAATTCCATACTTAAGAATTTTTGGAAATTTTAATTTCTGAAATTTTGAAGTTTTTCTGTATATTGATTTCATTTGAACTAACGATTATTTCAAGTTCTTATCTTTTCAGTTTAATTGTCAGGATGACTTCCAAAGATGCACTTGCCATTGGTACGGATGTCAAACCACCGATACTCTTCAAAGGCGAATATGAACAATGGAAAGAACCGGTTCTTATATTTTGTTGATAGACATGCCAATGGAGAAAACATTCTGCTATCCATTAAAGAAGGTCCAATGGTTCTTATAACCATGGAAATCCCTGATGACGAATACTCAGATAGTGAAGATGGGAACATGGACTGAGAGCAGAAAATAAAGATAGTACCGAAGGATATATCTCAGTACACAGAAGAACAAAAGAACAGATATAAGGTTGACAAACAAGCTAGATCTTTGCAGTTGCAATGTATACCAAATGAGATATACATCATGTTAGAGCAGAAATATGTTGGATACAAGATCATGAAGACCAGAGGTCAAAGTACAAGAAGTCAAAGCTGGGAAAGTCAACTCTCATTAAAAGTCAAAGTTATTTTGTAATAAAAGTAAAAGTCTACTTGTATTGTATTTGTTTCTTTTGTAATTAGTAGTGGGTATAAATACTTTGATTTGTTGTTTAATAGATAGATGGCTAGAGTTTGAATTCAACTTTTAGAGAGAATTGTAGAGAGAGAAAGAGTCATCTAGAGAGAGAAAGTTGTAAACACTTTGATTTGAGAATTGAATCAAACAGGTAGATTTGTTAATCTTGTTTGTTTGATTTGTTTTTGATAGTCCAAGATCACTAAATCCTAGAGAGAGAAAATAGAGAGAGAAAGCTTTGAAGCGCAAAGTAAGATGTAATCAATTGAATGCGTGAATGTTCTTACAAACAACCAAGACCAAAGGGACTTAAATACTCTTGGTCAATACAACACAGTATTAGACTCTAAACACAGTATTTGACCAAGCCTATAAATACAATGATTACTATAAAATCAGACCTAACAATCTCCCCCTTAGTAATCATTGGCTTTGGTCTTCAAAAACCATCTTCTAAATCAGCATGGACCAACTAAGCGACTTTGTGAAGCATTCTGACTTTTTGAAGAAATTTCTTCTCATCATCTTTTAAGCTCTGTTGTCTTTACTGCCTTGACAAGACTGGACCAGTTTGAAATAAACTTGAAAGAACAGTTGGTTCATCAGCTTGTGCTCTAGACGACACACCTCTTTTAAATGACCTTGAATGAACTATGGTGGTCGGAGCAGGAACAGCAAAAGACAAGTAAAGTTGAAGAAATTTTGAATCTTTGAACGAATCTTGATCAGCAGATAAACTTTTGAGCTCTTTGTCTTTTATCATCTCTTTAACTTCTCTTAACTTCTCCCCCTCATGACTTTGATGATCTGGATCAACTTGGTCATGCATATGTTGGAGACGAGACAACTTAAGATCTGCAAAATCAAAGAAACGAAGAAAACAAGAAGGTTTGCGCTAACCATTTGTGGCGCAAAGTAAGGTTTGCGCTAACAGAAGGAAGCACAAAGTGAGGTTTGCGCGACATAAACGCAAAACATGCTTTGCGCTAGAAGCTGTTGGCGTAAATTAAGCTTTGCTCTACCAACTAGTGACGCAAATCTGACTTGGAGTCTGCAAAATTTTACCTGATTAGCTCTTTGACTCCCCTACACAAATGCACTAAATTTGACAATTCAAGTTAGCATTTATATAGAAAATCAGATACTCCCCCTCAAAAACAGATATGATTATTAAGAAAAATTCTCCTTTTTCACCCCCCCCCTTGAATAATGCTCATACCCATTTGGATATAAATGAGAACACAATGATTGAAACATCAATGTAGAAAGAAAAATATACTGAATATGTATTTTGAAACGACTAAATATATAAAAATTTAAACAGAAACAAATAAAATTCTACTTAGTAAAATATCACAATAAAATCTGTCAAATGAAATCAAATGTATGTGTTTGGATATAGAGACAAGTTTTATTGCATATCAAGTTAAGACATGTCCAGTTTCAAAAACTTTCATCAATCTATTTAGTGTTCTTGTATGTGAACTTCGATTAGCTTCAAGAAAATGCAATTCTGAAAATATAATAGAGAACTTTGCATGTAATCACACTAATCCATCAGAAATTCAGAGTTTCACAAATTTACAGGTTTATTGCAACTCAGAAATGTCACCAAGTATGATGAGATGTGTGCTCATTGGCATCTTTTAGCATTGTGCACTATGGCATCTTTACATGAGTGTGCTCTTTGGCATCTTTTAAGCTTGTGCACTTTGGCATCTTTTTGATCAAAAAGTTTATTAAGTAAAAAATATGTCGTAAACGTAACTTTCTATCTGACCCTATTGCAGGATTTGGGTCAGTCACTCCCAGACCAGATGGCCTTAAGGGACTATGTGTCAAGCACCCCTTGGAACTTACTTTCCCAGATCAGAAAGACTGCATCGACACATCCTAAACCCATTCATACCAGTAGAACATGACTTTCGATCTAATTCTATTGAAGGATTTGGGTTCGATCACTCCCATATCAAATGACCTTAGGGGACCAGATGACAAGCATCCCACATAACTTACTTTCCCAGATCAGAAAGGTCACAGGTACAAACTTTTAAACTTAGAGATTTCTGATTTATAAGGATTTAATAATCATCTCAAAGACAAGGCTTTATGTCTAAGTGCTTAGCCCATATTTTCATTACAAACAAAATTTCGACTTTTTAGGTTTTCTAAGCATTGTAAACTATAAATATACCGAATCACACAACTTTAAAGCAAAATCAAAAGTTACAAACATGTTGCTGACTTTTCGACTTTTGTTAGAACTGAAATTTGAACATATAAGAACTTTAATATAAACAAAGCAACTTGAAAATTTATCCTAGACACACATTTTATTCAAAAGAAAGAAAAATTGTAAAACTTTTACTTTATAGAATAAATTTTGTAAAGGTTTAAACTTTTAAAACAACATGCCGATATTTTAAAAATAGAAATATTTGATCGACAAGTTTATATTAAGTTGAAACAAAATATAATTCAATAATATTATTTTTCACACAATGTAAAAAATTAAATTTGTGTATCATTAGTAAAAATTTTGGGTTGAACAAAATCAAGAGATGAAATGAAAATGCTCAGATTCTTTTAAAAACATTTGAGAAAACTGGAACAACATCATTATTAGAGATAAATGCAGCGGAATATAGTAGATGTACTCATAGTTTCTCATTAGTCAGAAGCTTAAAGCATTGAAGAACGAGTCCTAGACTGACATGTCTAGAAGTCAAATTCCTCTGAAGTACGGGTTCTAAGCTGAAGTACTTAGAAGCCATAGTCTTGACATTGAGGTGCGGGTTTTGAACTGTTGTGTTCAAAAACCATTTTTCTCTTACTCCCCCTTGACATGAGATGCCTGCAACTTAGATTCAGATTGAGATTTTGGTACCCACTTGAACTTGGGCCCGTGAAAGTTAGTTGCAGTTCTTATGGGGAAAAAATTGTTAGATTTAACAATTAAAGCACGAGAAATATTATCAGAATAATAAGCACAATAATCAGATGAATACAAAGCATAATTATCTGAACTAGAATCAGAGGAAGAACATGAGACATGTTTTGAAATTCGAATCATTTGCTTTATTGAGTATTTTGAAATTTTATTACATGTAGCAAATGAATCACTTTTATAAAGTATGTCTACACATTTATCCTCATCTGTCATAGAATCAGTAGATGTCCGCTTCGCTTTCCAGATCTGCTTCTTTGACTTGCTCAAAGTCCTATCTGAAAGAATTAAATTGGAAGAATTAGAACTGTCAGAAAGAACTGTATCTTGTTTCTTCGACTTCTTCGACCGTCTTCTTTTACGCTTTGGTTTATAATATAGATCATTTAGCGTAAAAGAATCATCATGAATTTCCGAATTAATATTTAAATCAGAAGAAATAATTTTACCTAAGCAACCAATCTGATCAACTAATAAATCTGAATTTACCTCGGAGTCAGAATTATTTTGAGAAAAGATTTTAAAATTGGAAACTTCCTTTTTATTTTATTGACAATCAGAAGAAAGGCTAGATATAGAATCTTGTTTTTGAGAAAATAACTTTTCTTCAAGACAAGACGTCATGAAAGAAAGAATAATATCAGATTCAATTTCTTTCAAAATATTTTGATCTTCCATCTTATCTTCAAGATCGTTGATTTTGCTTTCTAAAATTAAAGGAGGGGTATATCTCTTAGATTCATAAATGATTGGAGATATATTTTCCTTATCAGATTGATTGGCAAAAATATCAACAAAATCAGATACTGAAGACTTTACAGGAGATATATCATTTAAAACTTTTCTGCCTCTTCTCGATTTGTCAGGAAAATATTTTGCATTTTCAAACGTGTAAACAAAAGGTATTTCCTTTTTCTTGTTATTCGTCCTTTTTCTCATTTTCGATTTCTAACACTTGCTTCTCATTCATCCAATCAATTTTAAATTGAGGAGCATATTTAGCAAGAGTTAGATAATCGTATTTATATAAAGTAGGGGATTTTTCAATTGCATTGTTTAAACAATGTGGATTTTTAAAACCGAGTCCCCATTTTTTTTAACGCTTCCTCACTCCTTGGTTTGTTCATAAAAATTGTTTGTTCAGATTGGTTCCTCCGATATAATTTTTCTTCTAATTTATTTATTTTATCCAAAAATTAATCTTTTAATTTGGTCATGTCAGTCAAAGACTCAAGATAAGTCTTATTTGAATTTTCCAAATCATGCAATTTCTTTTGAAAGATTTCTTTAGTATTTTCTAAAATAGATTTTTCATCTTTCAAAGAAAATTTCAGTTTGTCAATCAAATCTGACTTTTCAGAATTTAAATTCTTTTTAGATAAAAGTTTTGAACGTAAATCGGATAAAGCAGTTATCATGATATTCATCTGAGAAGTAATGAAATTGTAATCAAATTCTGAATATACCTCATCTTCATCAGTATCAGAATCATCTGACTGATCATCTCCAACCAAGCACATCTGAGCGATCTCTACGTTTGCAGCTTCATCGTCATAATGATTCAGCAAGAATTCTTCTTCAGCAAGAAGAGCAGTTCCGTTCTCTCTCTGTTCAGCCAGTTCCAGTTTCTTTCTGTAATAAGCTGAGTCCCTAACCTTCTTCACTCGACACTCATTTGAGAAGTGGCCCGACTTTCCACAGTTATAGCAGGAAGCAGTCTTTGACTCGGGCACTTTGACTTTAGGACCTGAAGTGAAGCAAGAAGTGTTGGAACCCGATCTTGGATGGAACTTTTTCTGGTAATGCTGAGAGAGAAGGATCATTGCTTTCTGTAGTGCCTCGCCATCATCTTTAGTTGACCCGTTGTAAGCATTATCAGACAATGCTTGTTCATCCAGTTGGCTCGTGAGGAGTGCAACTGGGTCTACTAATTTCTTGTTTTTCTTATCCAGTTTGGCCTTTTTCTCTAGCACCAAGCTCTCATCAGTCAGCAAGATCTCGAACATCTCTTGGATCTGCATTGTAGAGATTCTGACATCATTCCTCAACCTATGGCATGTTTTATTCCATTCTGGTTGCAATGTGTTGAGAAACTTCAGATTTGTCTCAAGCTCAGTCTTTTCAACTTTAATCTTCCTAAGATCATTGATCACGGCACAAAATCGGTCATACACAGCTTCCAGTGACTCCCCGTCCTTGGCTTTGAATTCTTCAAAGTTGTTCATATAACGAGTATGTCGCAGTTGGGTTGCAACTGAAGAACCAAGCATAATCTTCTCAAGTTGTTGTCACATCAGATTAGGATGAGTTTTGAAACAATCAATCCTGTTGTATATAGAGTTTGGCAAGGTTAGCATCAGATTTGCTTTAATATCACGATCAGCTTGATATGCCGACAACTCTTCAAGTGAATATTCTTTAGTGGACTTATATAATCCAGAAGCCAATTTGGGTTTTTCAAACGGTCCTTAAGATAGAATGATCAACATGTCGTTACCATTCTTTTGACATTCAATGAAGTTCAGGAATCGATCTTGCCACTGTGTAAATTCATTTTCATCAATCAACACTGGTGAAACCAAAAGGGTGTTAGCCTAGTGGTAAGGCATGTGGACTAGCTAGTAGCGGTCTCATGTTCGAACCCTGGGGGACGCATCCTGGAGGTACGGGGGCTTCGACCCCGGGCTGCATGCTTTAGCAGTCGGGCTTCGGCCCATATTGCCAGGGATTAGTCTGGGCCCAATGTGGTCTGGGATACCCTCTCCAAAAAAAACACTGGTGAACGATTTTCAGTACCCAAAGACATCATAAGATCACTTTTGTAGAACTGAGCTTGATAAGCAAATTTGTCAGAATCCATGTTTCAAAGAATCCAGAAATAATGCTAAGTCTTTAATGAGTTGGAGCAAACTTGAGCTTTGCGTGAGAAGTAGAAGACGCAAACTGAGCTTGTCGCAAGCAGAAGAAGACGGAAACTGGGATTTGCGTGACTAGTTGATGGCGCGAACTGAACTTTGCGTGAACAAAAGGATACGCAAACTTGATTCTCTCGAGAAGTTGAAGACGTGAACTGAGGTTCTCTTGAGCAGAAGGAAACGCAAACTTAGGTTTGCGTGAGCTGAGTGAGACGCAAACGAACTTTGCGTGAGGCGTTTAAGACGCAAACTGGACTTCGCGTAATAAGGCAATGGTGCAAACTAGGTTTGCGTGAGCAGAGGAAGATGAGAACTTGACTTCTCGTGAGCTGAAGGAGACGCAAAGTCCACTTCTCGTGAAGCACAGGATACGCAAAGTTCACTTTGCGTTAATAACCCAATACGAAAATTTGGAACTTCTTGAGGCGAAAACCTGAAATACACAGATTATAACAATATGAACTTGCGCTAACTAGTATGAACTCGCGCAAACCATTATGAACTTGCGCAAACTTTAAATCTAGCGCAAACTTAATGAAAATCCATAAATCTGCCAAAAATCGATTTCAAAACTAGATTTTATGAAATTTTCTTATCCAAAAATTTTCGAAAACAAGTTTCTAATACTTTTCAATCACCAAAAACGATTAAAAACCACAAAATCACAAAATCGAGAATGTAACAGTACGCAAGAACGAGTTTTCCAGAAAATCTTTAAAACTCAAAATCGAAGATCAAAACATGAATTTCTTGAAAATTGATGTGAATTAAAAAAGTTCTATTTGTAAAATCGAATCCAACAAACCAAAATTCAACGAAAATCAAATATAAATAGGGCCGAATTTGATGAAAATTCTAAAAACGAGATTTTTTTGAAAAATTCAAGAAAATCGATCAAATTTTCAGATTATTTCACAAATTCAGATACTAAAATCGATTCTCTCAATTCTCTCAAGATCTAGAATGGCTCTGATACCAATTGATATTCCAAGATCACTAAATCCTAGAGAGAGAAAGTAGAGAGAGAAAGTTTTGAAGCGCAAAGTAAGATGTAATCAATAGAATGCGTGAATGTTCTTACAAACAACCAAGACCAAAGGGAATTAAATACCCGTGGTCAATACAACACAGTATTAGACTCTAAACACAGTATTTGACCAAGCCTATAAATACAATGATTACTATAAAATCAGACCTAACAGTTTTGCAATTAGAATCTTGATTTCAGGCACACACAATTGGTATCAGAGCAAATCCAATCGAAATCAAATCAAGAAAATGGGTTCGACACTGCTACATTAAGTCTTGAGTCCGATTTTGAGTCTTTGTATATTTTTGTGTTGTAATTGATTGTACTGTGGTCGAATCATGCTCTAGAACGAGTTTGTATAGTTTAATTCGTCTTTTGCACTGTACTTGATTGGAAATTTGATGAATTTAGTGTTTTTAGAGTTCACGAGTTCAAAGCACTGTTTTATAGATCGATTTGTACTTTAAGTGTTTTGTATTGAATTTCAATGCTAGATTTTGACTCTAGATGTATAAGTGATCATTCGTTCAAAGTTTCAGCTCGAAATCTGAACTCTAGATAGGTTTTTGGTCGAATCAGATTGGTTTTTGTTTTCGAAGGTGAAGAACACGCAAGTAAACCCAAGAATGCACAAGATATACGAAACGCGCAACGTTCATCGGAAGAACGAGCAAACTGAAGAATTTTGTTTCTGGACGAAAACGTGCAAAGTGTAGTTTACGAGTTCTAGAAACACGCAGATCGAAGCCTGGGATTTTGATCTTCAATATGCGAGTTTAAACACTTGCAAGTTTGAAAATTGGGAAAAAGTTTCTAAGTGTTGAAACACGCAACCATTGCGAGTTTCATCTTGCGAGTTTAGCTTGCGAGTTTGTTAAAACGCGCAAGTAAACCTTTGCGAGTTCTCCAAACGCGCAAGACTAAGCTTGCGAGTTTCTTTGGAATAGTAATCTGCGAGTTCTTTCGATCTGCGAATTTGTTCAAACGCGCAACTAGGTATTTGCGTGTTTAGGAAAAACGAGTTCCTAAACACGAACGAGCAACCCTTTGCTTGCGAGTTACATAAACACGAACGCCTAAGCCTGCGAGTTTTTCAGTAAATAGTATTTTGCGAGTTTAGGCATCTGCGAGTTTCAAGCTTCTTTAGTGTTTTGCGAGTTTTAGTACTTAGTCAAATTTTTTGTTTATCTTTGTGATTTCATTTGGACTAACGGTCAATTTCAAGTTTCTTATTGCATATTTTGAATCAAACAGGATGACTTCAAGAGATGCTCTCTCAATTGGCACTGATGTCAAGCCCTCGGTGTTGTTCAAAGGGGAATATGAGCAATGGAAAGACAGATTTCTCGATTTTATTGATCGGCAAAAGAATGGAAAGAACATTCTAGCATCAATAGAAGATGGTCCAATGACAAAAAAATTTTGAGGACATTCCTATTGAAGGTAATGATTCAGATGGAGCTCCGAAATCAAAGAGAATTGAGAAAGAATATGCAAAATTCTCTGATGAGCAAAAGAATCGGTTTGATGCTGATAAAACTGCTAGATCTTTGCTTTTACAAAGCATCACCAATGAGATCTATGTGAAAATAGACAGCTACAATGCAACAGCCAAATCTATGTGGGATCAACTTCAGAAGATGATGATGGGTTCTAAAGTTGGGAATCAAATGAAGGTAGCCACTTGTATCAACAATTATGAAGAATTCAAGGCTAAAGAAAATGAGAGTGTGGAGGAAACCTATGAGAGGTTTGTGCTACTTCTGAATGAGCTTTCCAAAAACAAGGTCAAGAAGAAACAGATTGAGAACAACGTGAAGTTTCTCAGTATCTTACAACCCGAGTGGAAAAAGCATACTCGTCGAATGAAGCAGCTGAAAGATTTGAGTGAGATTCCACTACATGAAGTCTACGAGACATTGCGACAGAATGAAGAAGAGGTTGAGGAGAAAAGATCAAAGAAAAAGAAAGTTGAGAAAGTTGTTGATCCTATTGCATTAGTGGCTGGAGAGAAAGAGAAAGAAAAGAAAGAGAAGAAGAAAAAGAAGAAGATAGTTGTCTCCAGCTCTGAATCAGAGTCTGAATCTGATGGAGATGATGGAGAGAGTCTTAAGCAGGCGATGATGTTACTGACCCGAGCGTTCCAGTAAAAGTTCTACAAGAAACCAGGGTCTAATTCTCAGAGATATTTTTCATCAAGTTCAAAGAACCACGAGCATAGAGAAAGAGTGGAAGGAAACAGAATTGTTGAGAAGAAGCCGGAAGAAAAGAAGAAGTGTGTGAATGATTACACCAGTACTGAAAAGAAAGGTGATGATCTGATCAAATGCTACAACTGTGGCAAGGTCGGACATTACGCAAAAGAGTGTCAGAAGCCAAAAGTTCGCAACTCAGAGTACTATAAGAACAAAATGCTCTTGACCAAGCAACAGGAGGCAGGCAAGGCATTAATGGCAGAAGACGAATACTGGTTGGATCATTCTGATGTATAGGAAGAACAAGAAGAGACTTCTCATTTATGTTTGATGGGAAAAGAAGAGAAAGATGATGATTCTAATGATGAGACTGTTGATGAGGTAATGAACTTAACTGAAAATGATTTCATAACCAAAATGGATGCCATGATGGTCGAACTTCAAGACCTTCAATCCAAACTAAAAAAAGGAAAAAGACAAAGTTGCTAGGAGAAATCAAGAAATCTTTGAACTTAATAAGTCAGTTATTGGGAACAAAGATTTAATTGATTCTCTACGCAAATCTGCTCTTGATTTTAAAAATGAAAAGGATAGTTTTGAAAGTAAGATTTCTGATATTGAAAAACAATTGTCTATGTCTGATTCTGAAAAAGAAGAATGTGTTATAAAAGCGTTTAAACTACAGGTTGAGAATAAGACTTTAGAGGAAAAGGTAAATGGTCTGGAAGCAAAACTATATATTCGAGGCCAAACAGATCAAACGATTTTCTTAAATACACCTAATGAAGAAGCTGATTTTAAAGAAAAATGGGGACTAGGTTATGATAATCCTCATTATCTAGAAAAAGCTATCAGAAAACAGCCAGGTATATATAATGCAAATTATATGTATGCTACTGATAAACATCCTCATTTGAAACCCAAATTTATCACCAAAGCATCAAAAGAAGTTGAGGAGAAAGAAGATTAGAAAATAATGAATTTAAAGAAAATGCAACTACCATTCTGTTATGAACGACTAAATGATAGTTATCTTTCTAAAACATCAAAATTTCTTTCAAATGATTATTTTGCTAGTTATTCTTCTACTGAGATGGAGGCAAAACCTATTCAAGCTAAAATTTATGTACCTCCACTCATTTTAGAAAGCAAAATAATTGAATTAGAAAATATTTTATCTAATGAAAGAATTTTGAATGATCTAACTCTAGATGTATTTTCTACAGTGTTAAAGAACACAGATTTTCATTTTAAATATAAAGCGTGTTCTCCATCTTCTAAAGTACTTCAAACTTCTACGACTGATTTTGATGATTTATTTGAGTCTGCAAATGATTTCCTAAATTCTGATGAAGGGTGTATAGAGGAAATTGATATGTTTGACTTTAATGCTCCACTTACAAATCATTCTACTTTTGTGATAAATGGACAAGCTTTACCAAGTGTTCATGAAAAAGGTGAATCATCAACCAAGGTTGGTGAATCAGTTTATGTGAATACTGATTACTATGCAAATGGTAAGAAACATAAGAAACAACGCTCACAGAAACAGAATAACACTGGTAAACACAAGAAAAATCAATCTCAGAAATCTAATTTTCCTAATAAATCTAAATCTTCTGTTTCAGATATAAGAACGAAAAGGTCAGAAGAGAGATCTGAATGGCGACCTAAAAGGAAGGGTGATGAAAAGGCAGAATCAATTACTGATAGTTCTTGTCATAGATCAACTAGTAGTATGTGTGATGTAGTTGGTTCTATTGCTTCTCTTAATAAAAACCTTGTAACTATTTCAAGAGATATTCTAATAGGCAATTGTTCCAATTATCTTCTACAACTACTAAATCTTATTCTTATCAGTGGAATGATTTTGCTTATCATCATAATTCTAATGATTGGTTTGGATCTTATCATGTTTATTCTTCTAAATCAAAAGTTTTCAAAAGAAAAGAGGATCCATATTCAAATGGATGCCAAAATCTTGTACTAATCTGTTAGGACCCGTTTTTAAATGGGGTACCTAAAATTGTTGTTTCCTGATTTCTCTTGCAGGCCCGACATATGTGGTACTTGGATAACGGTTGTTCCAAGCATATGACTGGGCAAAAAACTTTATTGTCTAATTATACAGAGAAATTCAGTGGCAATGTACAATTTGGGAACGACCAGTTTTCACCAATCTTAGGATATGGTGACATCATTCAAGACAATATAACGATTAAGAAGGTGAGCTATGTCGAAGGTTTAGGGCACAACCTGTTTAGTATCGGTCAATTATGCGACAAAGGGCTAGAGGTCAACTTCAAATCTAAGAGTTGCTCGGTTCGTACTAAAGACGACAAAGAACTCTTAGTCGGAAATCGAAAGACAAATCTCTACACCATCAATCTTTCAAGGGTTCAGAATGACAATCAGGTTTGCTTACTGACAAAAGCTTCGATGCAACAAAGTTGGCTTTGGCACCGACGGTTGTCTCACCTGAATTTTCGTTATATCAATAAATTGGTCAAAGGAAAATTAGTTAATGGACTTCCTGAACTGAGATACGAAAAAGAACACTTGTTTGCAGCATGTGAAAAAGGGAAGATGAAGAGAGCTCCACATAAACCGAAGCATGAACCTAGTACCAGTTCTTCATTAGAGTTGTTACATATGGATCTTTGTGGTCCGATGCGAACGCAAAGCTTAGGCGGAAAAAAATACGTGTTGGTTATCGTGGACGACTATTCGCGATACACATGGGTCAAATTTCTACGATCAAAGGATGAGACACCCAAAGTACTCATTACATTTCTGAAGACGACCTAGGTGAATTTGCAGAAACCAGTCAATCTTCTCAGAGCTGATAACGACACAGAGTTCAAAAACAAAACTGTTGAAGAGTATCTCGAACAAAATGGAGTAGTCAAAAGGCGAAATCGAACGCTAGTCGAGGCCGCTCGCACTATGCTTAGCCAATTTGACTTAGCTCTATTTCTGTGGGCATAATCTATTTCGACTGCGTGTTACACTCAAAACCGTTCCATGATACACCGCAGATTTCAAAAGACTCTGTATGCTTTGATCAACAACCGCACACCGTCTATCAAATACTTTCATGTTTTTGGGTGTAAGTGTTTTGTGCTCAACGACAGAGAGAGTCTGAACAAGTTCAGTGATAAGGCAGATGAGGGCATCTTCATTGGATATTCTTCTACATCTGATGCATATCGAGTTTATTTGAAGAAGTCGAAGACTGTTATCGAGAGCGTAAACGTCACATTTGATGAGGAAATGGCTTCTGAACAAGTCAGTTCAAAACCCGTGATAACTGGAGTATTAGCTTCTGGGCAATTCCGTTCAGAACCTGTACCTGACAAGAACAAATAAGATGAAGCATCAACGTCTACTAATCATTTATTTGATTTAGATCTTTTATTTGAACTATTTTATGATGAATATCTTGGATCTAATGTGAATAAACCTGTTGTGGTTGACAGGATTGAAGATTCAACGATTAATCATTCAACCACTTCAAATGTTTCTACTGAATCAAATTCCCCGATTCATCAAGATATTCCAGTTCAAATGCCTACTCCAATAGTTGAAGTTGTATCTACTAATGATGAGTCAGAAGTTGCTGAGTCAGTAGGATGTGCTGTAAGGACATATCAACAGACTGAACAAGTTGTACCTACTGAAGCTTCTGCACCAATTACTTCAACTGAATCCCTCCCTCATGATGTTCAAACTGAAGAACCTGAAAGTGGATTTTTATATGACAACCATGATCAATCTTCATCTACTCCACTCCCTCATGAACATCGCTGGACCAAAGAGCACCCTCTTCACCAAGTAATTGGAGATCTCAACAAGCCGGTGCAAACTAGGTCAGCAACTTTGAATCAATGTATGCATGACTCATTCCTCAGCAAGATAGAGCCCACTCGTGTATCAGAGGTTCTAGCTGATTCGGATTGGGTGTCTGCTATGCAAGAAGAGTTAAACCAGTTCGAAGCCCTGAAAGTCTGGAGACTAGTGCCACAACCAGAAGGAAAAACCGTTATCGGCACTAAATGGGTGTTCAAAAATAAAAAGGACGAAGATGGTATTGTTATAAGGAACAAAACAAGACTTGTTGCCAAGGGATATAGGCAAGAGGAAGGCATCGATTACTACGAGACGTATGCTCCATTAGCACGTATAGAGGCAATCCGCATGTTTCTAGCCTACGCAACTCACAAAAACTTCACTGTCTACCAGATGGATGTGAAGACTGCCTTTATAAGTGGCATACTTAAGGAGGAAGTCTACATCTCTCAGCCAGAAGGGTTTGTAAATCCAGATAAGCCAAATCACGTCTACATCTTGGATAAAGCTATTTATGGTCTGAAACAAGCCCATCGAGCCTGGTATGATGTTCTATCTCAATTCTTGGTCAAGTCAGGTTTTTCAAAAGGTAAAGTTGATACCACTTTTTTTATTAAGAAGGAGAAAGCAGATATCATTCTTATTCAGATATATGTAGATGATATTATATTTGGTTCTACAAATCCTAAATACTGTAAGAACTTTTAAAATCTCATGGTGTCACGTTTTCAGATGAGTATGATGGGAGAGATGAATTTCTTTCTCGTATTACAAGTTAAACAGTTTTCAACGGGGATTTTCATTAATCAATCCAATCGAGTTTCTTTGCAACAAGTCAGATGCGCCAGAATTGATTATCGCTTTTATCAAGCGCATTCTAGTACGTCTTCAATTGCCAGTCCGAACTCTTCACAGTGACAATGGCACGGAGTTGAAGAATGACACCTTGCAGAGTTATCTTATCTCTGTGAGCATTTTACATAACTTCTCCGCAGCCTACACTCCACAGCAAAATGGTATTGTTGAACGGAAGAACCACGCTCTTGTTGAAGCTGCTCGTACTATGCTTGCATATTCTGATCTACCAATGTATCTTTAGGCTGAGGCAGTTGCAACAACTTGCTTCACACAGAATCGTACCATTGTGGTCAAACGCTTTCACAAAACAACATATGAGTTAATCAACAATCGTAAACCTAATATCAAATTCCTTCGTGTTTTTGGTTGCAGGTGTTACATTCTGCGAGAACGTCAAGGATTATCAAAGTTCGATAAGAAAGTGGATGAAGGATATCTCATTGGATACTCTCTGACATCCAAAGCTTATCGAATCTACATTATTCGAACCACAACGATTGTTGAGAGCATGAATGTCTCTTTTGATGAGAATTCTACTCGGACTTAAAAACAAAGCTTCTATTCACTCCAGAATAGAACCAGCTTCTAAAGAATCTACTACTTCTACCTCTAACTCTACTTCATCTGAGTTAGATTTGTTGTTTATTGATGCCTTCGATGATATTTGTTCAGATTTTGACGAAGGCATATCTACATCAACAACAAGCTCGGAGGTCCCTACAAATTCTGAAGACATGTCTGGACCGTCCGAAGAAGTCACTGAAACTGCATCTCCATCAACAACCGAAGAAGTCACTGACTCTACTAATGTTGAATCTGTATCTGTAGATAATTCTTCTGGAAATGAAGTCACGAGTACTTCAGCTGCTACTCCAGAAGCTTCTGTATCAGAAACACCAGTACAAGATGTCCCGAGTACATCTGTGGATATACCTGCCGTGCATGATGAATACAATGCATCAAACACGCAAAAAACAGTTGAATCCTTACCAAGCACACATCGTTGGACTAAGGATCATCCCCTGCATAACGTTATAGGTGACGTACAATCTGGTGTCACGACAAGGTCCGCATCAGCTAATTTCTGCTTGTTTTCAAGCTTCCTTAGTTCCTTAGAACCAAAGAAAGCATCAGAAGCTCTACGTGATCCCTTATTGATTTCTGCTATGCAAGACGAACTTCTACAATTCGAACGGAACAAGGTTTGGCGCTTGATCCCACTACTTAAAGGTAAAACTGTTATTGGAACAATGTGGGTATTCAGAAACAAGAAAGACGAGGCTAGAGTAGTTGTGAGAAACAAAGCTCGTTTGGTTGCAAAAGGGTATTGTCAACAGGAGGGCATTGACTATGATGAAACATTCGCCCCTGTCGCAAGGATCAAAGCCATCAGAATCTTCTTAGCATATGCAGCGCACAAAAACTTACAGTCTATCAAATGGACGTAAAGTCAGCCTTCCTAAATGGCGTTCTGCATGAGGAGGTCTACGTGGCACAGACTAAAGGTTTCATTGATCCTCATCACCCTAATCATGTCTACGTGCTAGATAAAGCACTGTATGGTCTTAAACAAGCACCAAGAGTCTGGTATGAAACTCTAACTAAATTTCTCATAGCTTCTGGTTTCAAGAAAGGTACGGTTGATACCACCTTATTTCTTAAAAG
Organism: Arctium minus; assembly: GCA_954870635.1. Classification (NCBI taxonomy): domain Eukaryota; kingdom Viridiplantae; phylum Streptophyta; class Magnoliopsida; order Asterales; family Asteraceae; genus Arctium; species Arctium minus. The sequence continues at coordinate 8,223,928 of OX941093.1, read as the reverse complement.
GCAAGGTAAGGACTTGATTCTCATTCAGATTTATGTTGACGACATAATATTTCGGTCGACAAATCAGAAATTTTGCAAGAACTTTTCTAAAATCATGGAAACAAAGTTTGAAATGTCGATGATGGGTGAATTAAATTTCTTTCTTGGTTTACAAGTAAAGCAATTACCCGAAGGCATTTTTATTAATCAAGCTAAATATATAAAAGACATGTTAAGAAAGTTAAATATGTCAGATAGTTCAGTCATGAAAACACCAATGGCTACTGGTACACTCTTAGATACAGATCCCTCTGGTAAACCTGTTGATCAAAAGGTGTATCGTAGCATGATTGGTTCCTTACTTTATCTGACTGCCAGTCGTCCAGATATAATGTTTGCCACATGTTTTTGTGCGAGATATCAGTCTAATCCTAAAGAGTCGCACTTTAACGCTGTTAAGCGCATCCTTAGATATCTCAAAGGCACTCCTAATTTAGGCCTTTGGTATCCAAAGGATTCTCGTTTTGATCTAACTGCCTTTACAGATGCTGATCATGCAGGATGTAAGATAGACCGGAAGAGCACCTCTGGATCATGTCAATTTATAGGTGACAAACTTGTGAGTTGGACCTCCAAGAAACAAAAATGTGTTTCAACATCCACTACTGAGGCTGAATATGTAGCTGCTGCTAGCTGTTGTTCACAAGTCCTCTAGATAAAGACACAGTTAAGGGACTTTGGGTACAACTACAAGCGCATCCCTATTTATTGTGATTCTAAGAGCGCAATCGCCATAACTGCTAACCCGATTTAGCATTTGAAGACCAAGCATATATATGTACGCTATCACTTCATCAAAGATCATGTAGAAAAAGGTGACATTGAAATGCACTTTGTTCAAACTGACTTCCAGGTAGCTGATCTTTTCATCAAGCCATTGGATGAAAAGCGGTTCCATTTTCTAATCAGCAAACTTGGTATATTGAACATGTCTTCTTAGGGGGAGTATTCTGAATTTTAATTTTGTGCTTTATTCTACAACTGTTGCTAACAATAGAGGTATCATTTTCACAAATGATTACCATGATTTTTTTTTCTATGTGTAGGTTTGTTCAAGTGACAATGGCTTCTAATCACATCTGATTAGAACCCGCACTTCAGTGTTTTGTGTTCTTTTTATTTGTTAAAAAAAAATCTTAAATTGAGGGGGAGCTTAATTGTCAAAGAGCTTAATTGAAAGACTCCTTTAGAGCTTAATTGTCAAGTTCCTTTTAGTTTGAGGGGGAGAATTGCATTGTCAAACATCTTATGTTTTGACTTCTCCAAATTTTTATTCTTCATGTTTGTATTCCTTTGTGCTTTCATGTACAAAAGACTATTGAACAACACGTTCTTTTAGGAAAATACAAGGGATTCAGTGTGTGAGCTTAACAGAACTTCCATGTTTTCACGAAAACCAGTGTTTCCTACCCAGGAAGTATTCCTAGAGTGATTGAGAAGAGAGGGGTCAAAAGATTGAGGTAAAATGGAAAAGAGAGATTGGTTAGAAGTGAGATTTAAAAAATTAAAAGAAAGAGGGTGAGAGAACATAGTAAAAGAATATCAGACTCTGCACCAAACTTCTTTCTGAGTCGGGCAACCACTTAATCTGATTTGTTCACATTCTTTGGTGACCATCATTGAAAAAGTCACCTAGCCCATGCCATCTCTTGTATACAACCCCACCATCTACTCATTCTTTTCTCAAAAAGAGATTGTTTCACATTTTCTGGGGAAGCAACACATATGCTATTGGTTCTTCATTTGGAAGATACTAATATTGAAAAAGAAGGAAAGTTGCCCCACCTTCGAACCCTTTCTCATGCACATTGAGTCGTTGTATAATTTGTTGTTGTCTCAACAAGTTTACATACTTTGAGCCTATAATGAAAAGCAATCATCGGTGCTAAATTCTTTCATACACATGCACAAGCACACATAAGTTTGTTTTATGTCAGAACATTCATAGATAATCATGTGTTATTCGATGATTGAATGGAAGTCCTGGGGAGCCAACATCAAAACCAGCTTCTTATATAATAACTTTGTGTTACTCAGTAACTTTGTGTTACTGACAGGCATTTTAACTGAGTCATTTGTTGATTCAGGGTTACAACATTTATTTTATTTGAATCTGAAAAGATTGAAATAATCACTTTCTCCATTTGGGGAGACTGCTCTTATTTCCACACAGGGTTATATACATGCAGACAGTGCTTAATTGATGACTATACAAAAAGGGGAAGATTGTTTTTTCTATGTTTTGATGATGATGATCCTCACCACTCATCAAAAAGGGGGAGGATAATCAAAAGGGAGAATATACAAAAGGGGAGAATATAATATGAAGACTGTTGAAGATTTCAAAGAATTCAAAGTGTCTGAGCTTATTTGATCTATCAAAAGTCTGATTGAAGATAATCGTCAGAAGGACACTTGCATTCAAAAGAAGAATTTGAAGACTGTGTAAAGCTATAAGATCTGAAGCTGTTAACAAGTTTTCAAGAGAAGTGAAGACCCGAAGCAAATTGCCAATTTTTTTTTAATCTTGAATCCAAAGGGGGAGATTGTTGGATCATAAATTGTATTAAAGATTAAAGTTAGGGGTTCAAATTGTAATAAGTTGATAGTTATTTGTAACTGGGCCCAAAAGCCAATTAGGCTTATACGGCCCAAGTATTTATAGGTTTTAATTAATTAGGTTTAAGGGTTAATCCTCATTATTATCATAATCATAATTATAGAGAAGAGATAGCCGTATTGTAATCGTACATTTTCTCTATAATCGCATCAAGGGACCAAGAACACACACCTGTTTTCATTGATTAATCAACATCGTGGTTTGTTATTCTGATCTGTTTATCTCTTTATCTTTATTGTGTTGTGTGATTGTTTATCAACTAGTTATCTGGGTTTAACAATTACAAACCGTGTGTCTCCAAAGATAAATACTTGCGTATTGTATTTTCTATATACTTTCAAGTATTCACACACATCGGTTTGACATATTGTTCAAAAAGTTGTTACCATGTCTCAAATTTGAAACATATTTTTCGATGGTAAGACACTTCGCTTGTACTTCAAAGAATTTTGAGCGTAATTTCATTTCGAATCGTTCTTTCAAGAATGTATGTATTTTGATTCATATAGACAATATCTATTATTTTTTACCATAAGCTTTAATTGTTATATCATTCATTTCTGATCATTTACATACAATGTCAGATTTTTCAAACAAGTCTCTTGCATTCATATTCATTCATTCAATTTCCTTGTTTGAAAATATTTCAATGTTTAAAATGCTCATATCTTCATGATTATATTCTGAGCATATTTGAGCTTTAAATGTTCAAGATAAACCATTTTGAGCAACATACGCTTTAATAGGAACATGTTAGATCACAGATTTATTGGATTCAAGATCATCAAGATTGAAGAAGAAAGATTTCAAGAAGTCAAGGTTGAAAAGTCACTTTCAATAAATAGTCTAGGTCCTTTGTAATAAATAGTGAAAGTAATTTTTATTTATTTTAGTCTTTTCCTAAAATAGGTTTATGACCTATTCCTTGCTAGGGTTGTGTGTAAGAAAGGTGTGCCTAATTGTGTTAATCATCCGCCAAGCATAGAGAGAGAAAGGGAGAGAGCTTAGAGAGAGAAAATCATTCAAGAGGGAAACCTTGTAACTCTTTGATTGTGAAATCAATATCAGGTTTGATCATTCTCTTGTTTGTGAATTTATATCTCTTATATGTGATAAGAAACTGATTTATCAGGGACAATCAATTGGTATCAGAGCTTAACCAGATTAAAATCATTTTTTTTTCAGAAAAAGTTTCATTCGACACTGTTCATCATCTTCCAGAATCGATTTCCGATTTTTTGTGTGTTTTTCGAGTTGAAATCATCTGGGTTTTGTTCGAAATCAGTATTAGAGTGAGTTTGTATTGATTTTGTTGAGTATTGCACTGTAATCGATCATCAATTTGATGATTTTTGTGTTTTTGCTTTTCACGAGTCAGTACACCGGTTCATCGATTGAATCTCACTTAGAGGGAGTGTTTTTGAAATTAATCAATTGTAATTTGTTCTAGATGATTAGGTGATCAAATTGACAAAGTTTCGAGTTGTAAATCATAGTCTAAACAAGTTTTTGGTTAGATCAGATCGATTTTGGAGTATCTCCTCGGTTTGTGCCAGTTCATAGCGAGGTTACGCCAGATTCAAAGGTCTCCACGTTATTAGCGCAAAGCCAACTTTTTGCGCCAGCCTCATCTAGCGCAAAGTTTGTTTTGTGCCACTGCCTTCTAGCGCGTACCTAGGGTTCTCATGTTTTGTGTCACTCTTAACATCGGTCCACACCAGTTGAGGACACCGATCGAGAACACCGGTCGAAGGCAAGACACCGGTCGGCACAAGGACACCGGTCGAGGACACCGGGCACACAAGGCACCGGTCGAACATCACACTGGGCCTCAAGACCCCGGTTTGCTCCATCAACTCTTTGCGCAAACCTCAGACTCTCGCGACCTTCTTCTCGTGCAAAAAGCGGTTTGCGCCATCCATTACTCGAGCAAAGTTCCTCTTGCGCCACCTACTTCTCGAGCAAAACTCCTCAAGGGAGTCTCTTAGCGCAAAGTCTCTTTTGCGCCAGTCTCCTTTAGCATAAACCTAACTTTTGCGCCAGACTCTTCTAGCGCAAAACTTCGTGCTAAGTCTGCGAAAAGGGACAAAGTTCTGTTCGTGATCAAAATTTTCTGAATTTCATTCTAAGATTTTCAGTATTGTTTGATTTTATCTGGACTAACGATCATTTTTAAGTTTCTATTGCATATCTTTTCAGAAACAGGATGACTTCTAGAGAGGCTCTCGCCATCGGAACTGACACAAAGCCACCAGTACTCTTCAAAGGAGAGTATGAGAAATGGAAAAATCAGTTCATAGATTTCATTGATAAACATGAATTAAGGGATCTTATTAGAATATCTCTAAGAGAAGGGAGTATGACAACTCCAAGGAGAGTCTTTACTGTTATAAAGAAGAATGGAGAAAGAGTAAAACAAGAACTTCCATTACCACTTGATATGTACTCAGACGAGCAAAGAAAAATACATCAAGCTGTCTGTTTAGCCAGATCTTTTATATAGCAAGGAATTTCCGAGGAGATTTTAAAGGAGATTTCTATCAAGTTAGAATGTAAAAAGGGTACAGGAAAGCTGTTATGGGAACATATTGAGAAGGAAGAGACAGCACACCTGTGCTTAATGGGAAAGATGGTGGATGAAGCTGAAGATGAAGCTGAGTCAGATGAAGAAGAGAATGAAGAGGTATGTGACATGACTGAACCTGATTTTGTAAATCAAATAAATGTCATGATGATTAGACTTTAAAAGTTAGAGTCAAAGCTTAAGCGTGAAAGAGGTATCAATATATACAAAAACCAATTAATACAGAAACTTAGCGAGAATATTGCTGAGAATAAATTATTGATTGAGACTTTACATAAAAATATTGATACCATCGCTAAAGAAAAGACTCTCATTCTTAAAGAGTTAGCTGAAACAAATTCAAAATATAGACTGTGTGAGTTTGATTCAAAAGAGCTTACTAAAATGCATTCTTCGCTTTAAAAAAAAAACAGATCTTTACTTGAAAAAGTGAATGCATTGGAAGGAAAATTATATACTCTGGGTCAAACTGAACAAACCATTCATCTGAACAAACCTAAAGAGAATTCTGAGTGTTGGGGACTTGGTTACAAGAACCCACACTACCTCAAAAAGGGTATTTCTGAAGTGCCTTCTCTTTATGATTTCGGATTTATGAAACTGGCACCTCAATACCCTGAACTCAAAGCTTTCTGGACTAGTCTGTCTGAAGAGGATAAATCCAAGGAATATGCTAAAAGAAAGAACACAACTAAAGTTCAACACTCGTTTCGTTATGAGAAGTTGAATAATAGTTATTGTTCTGATAAATCAAAATCTCTTTCAAATGACTATTTTGATAGTTATTCTGTAAAAGAAATGGAGGCTAAGCCCATCGAAGGTAAGCTTTACGTTCCTCCTCTCGTGTTGAAAAGTAAAATTTCTGAACTCGAGAATACTCTTGCAGAAGAAAGGATTTTGCTGGACTTAGAAAAAACTATTTTTTCTACTGTGTTTAAATATTCTGATTATTCTAAATCTTCCAAGGCTTTAAAATCTGATGATAGGTCTGGTTTTCTTGACAATGAGCTTGATTTCTTAAACACTGAAGGTGTTTTGGATGATAGTTTTGCTCAATTTGATTTTAATTCTAAACTTCCTAATCATTCATCTTTTGTTGTTAATTCTTTTGGATTACCAAGTGTGTACTTAAAAGGTAAAACATCAACGAAAGTTGATAAATCAGTTCCTATGAAAAAGAAAGTTGCCAAAGGTAAGAAGAAGAAATATGGGTATTCACAGAAACAGATCACCACTGGTAAATCAAAGAAGAAGCATCTGTTTGATTCTCATTGGTCTAACTCTGAAGTTTCAAATGTTTCAGATCTAAGAAAGAAAATGCATGGAGTTAAGTCAGAATGGCAACCAAAGCAGAAGAAAAATGAGAATGTTACATCATTTTCTAGTGCTGATTGTAATAAGAATACTCCTAGTAAAGATGATATAATTGTGGATGTTGCTATTTCTAAACCAAAACTTGTTGACTCTCGCAAGAAATATTCAAGACAACAATTATTCCAGTTATCTTTATCTGCTAGAAAGTTTTCCAATTATGATAGAAATGATTATAATTCTCATAAATATTATAATGATTGGTTTGGCACATATTTTGTATATTCTCATCGTTCTAATTCTTCCTATGGTTTTCAAAGGAAAAGCGGACCCAAGTTTAAATGGGTGCCAAAATCATGTGCTAACACAGTTGGACCCGAGTACAAATGGGTACCAAAGAAAAAGGATGAATCTGTGTTGCAGGCACCTACTGTCAAGGGGGAGTAAGATAACAAAGGCTTCTAAGTAAATCAGCTTAGGACCCGTACTTCAACGAAGTTTAACTTCTAAACACAACAGTTTAGGACTCGTACTTCAATGATCAAAAGACTTTACTCCTGAGCTGAATGATATTGTACTCCTAGATACATATCTGAGAAGATCAACTTTCAAGGGGGAGTACATACTTTTCTGAAATTTTATGCATCCAACAGATGTGATGATCAACATTTGAGGGGGAGTTAATGCTTATATTTTACACTGATAATTTTCTGATGCATAATTTTAGGGGGAGTATAAGCATAATGACTTCTGATTACTTCAGATCAGAACTCGTACTTTAACTGTTTTACTGCTTTATGTCATTCTAATTTCTGTGAATAAAGTTGCTTTGACTATGACCTTAAGATTTTGCAGTTTGAGAGATGCTTACAAGATCATATCTTTATGACTTAAAGCTTGACTTCGTGAGATGTAAGATTGCACACAAAAGGTATATTTCTTTATCATCATCTCACATATGGTTGAAAGAAGGACAACTTTCAATCATTGAAAACATTATTCTTAAATGTTCAAACCACTTCCCGACTCTCAAACAAATTTCATGAATTGGAAGTGTGATTTTTAAATATTTTCATTTTTATTTGTGCTTCAATGCTTAACAAACCGTGTGTTTCTAAAGATATATACTTGCGTATTATCTTGTCTTTATACTTTCAAGTATTCACACACACCGGTTTGATTCTTTTGTTGAAAAATTTATCACCATGTCTCATATTGACCAATTTTTCGATGGTGATACACCCCGCTTGTATTTCAAAGAATTTTGAGCGTCATTTCATTTCGAAACGTTCACTTCAAGAATGTCTATATCTTGTTTCATATAGACAATATCCATTATTCTTGACCATAAGCTTTCAATGCTATATCATTTGATTCTGATCATTTTTCATGCAATGTCAGATTTTTAAAACAAGTCTCTTGCATTCATGTTCATTCATTCAATATACTTGTTTGAAAAGACTTCAATGTTTCAAATGCTCAAATCTTCATGATTATTTTATTAACATACAAACATATGACTTGTATTTGTACTTTAAATGATAAAGTTAAATCATCTGAGCAACACTTGCTTCATAGGAAAATATGGGTTCTTTGTGCTAGGACTTAAATGAACTTCTATGGATTCACGATTACCAGTGTTTCCTACCCAAGAAGTTAATCCATAGTGATTGAGTGTGAGGAGTCAAAAAGATATGAGTGTGGGTTGTGTGTTGAGGTAAAATGGAAAAGAGAGTTTGGTTAGACGTGAGCTCATTGATTAAAAAGAAAGAGGGTGTGAGAACAGAGTAAAAGAATATCAGACTTTGCACCAACTACTTTCTGAGTCGGTCAACCACATTACTAATGTTTCACAATTCTTGGTGAACATTATTGAAACAGGCAAATAGCCCATGCCAACTCTTGACATTAACCCCACCAGCCACTCATTTTCTTCTTAACAAGAAAATGTTTCATTTTTCAAAGGGGAAGCAACACATTTACTATCTGATTTTCATTTGGAAAATCTGGATATTGAAAAGAAGGAAGTCTGTCCCACCTTCGCACTTCAATCATGCACATTGAGTCTGTGTTTATCTACTGTTGTCTCAGTGGTTTACACAATGTTGAGCCTATATAAGCAATCATCGATGCTTAATTCTTTCTATCACTTGCACGAACACACAAGGAATTTCTTTCTTTCTCATAACGTTCATAGAAATTACCTTTGTGGTGATTCGATGATTGAATGGAAGCCCTAGGGGAGTGAACATCAAAAAGCTCCTTTACAATGTGTATTCGTTACACACAGTGACTTAGTGTTACTGACAGGCATATCAACTGATTCATTTGTTGATTCAGGATTACATTCCTAATTTGTCTGGATTTGCAAAGATCTAGATGAATATCTTGGCAGGTTGACAGTGAATCTGAGGCTCAGTTCATTAGATCAGCATGAACAATGTCATTTCTTGAAGAAAAGTTTTGATGAAATTGTTGCTCAATTCATCAAAAAGGGGGGGAGCTAATCAAGAAATAAGGGAGAACTCAAGGTTAAAGAAATGTCCAAGTCAGAAAGTTCAAATTTTTTGAGAAATTTTCTTTGAAGATACTCTGTTAAAGCATTCTGAGCTGAATCTGAAGAAAAATTCTTTCCATCACATGAAAGAGATTTTATCTACATCTTTTGGGGAGATTGCTATATTTTTTAAGACAAAGAGGGATTACATATTTCTGAGCTCAAAGAGAAAATTGGATTGCCAAAATCTTTTTAGTAATGATCTTGATCCAAAGGGGGAGATTGTTAGATCACAGATTTATTGGATTCAAGATCATCAAGATTGAAGAAGAAAGATTTCAAGAAGTCAAGGTTGAAAAGTCACTTTCAATAAATAGTCTAGGTCCTTTGTAATAAATAGTGAAAGTAATTTTTATTTATTTTAGTCTTTTCCTAAAATAGGTTTATGATCCATTCCTTGCTAGGGTTGTGTGTAAGAAAGGTGTGCCTACTTGTGTTAATCAGCCGCCTAGCATAGAGAGAGAAAGGGAGAGAGTTTAGAGAGAGAAAATCGTTCAAGAGAGAAACCTTGTAACTCTTTGATTGTGAAATCAATATCAGGTTTGATCATTCTCTTGTTTGTGAATTTATATCTCTTATATGTGATAAGAAACTGATTTATCAGGGACAATCAGAACATATGGGTTCTTTGTGCTAGGACTTAAATGAACTTCTATGGATTCACGATTACCAGTGTTTCCTACCCAAAGAAGTTAATCCATATTGATTGAGTGTGAGGAGTCAAAAAGAAATCAGTGTGGGTTATGCATTGAGGTAAAATGGAAATTAGAGTTTGGTTAGATGTGAGATTAATGATTAAAAGAAAGAGGGTGTGCGATCAGAGTAAAAGAATATCAAACTCTGCACCAACTACTTTCTGAGTCAGGCAGCCACATTACTAATGTTTCACACGTCTTCGTGAACGTTATTGAAACAGGCAAATAGCCCATGCCAACTCTTGATTATAATCCCACCAACCACTCATTTTATCCTCAAAAAGAAAATGTTTCATATTTTCTGGGGACGCAGCACATAATCTATCTGATTTTCATTTGGAAAATCTGGATATTGAAAAAGAAGGAAGTCTGGCCCACCTTCGCATTTCAATAATGCACATTGAGTTTGTGTTTATCTACTGTTGTCTCAGTGGTTTACAAAATGTTGAGCCTTATTAAAAGCAATCATCAGATGCTTAATTCTTTCTATCACTTGCACGAACACACAAAGAATTTGTTTCTTTGTCATAACGTTCATAGAAATTGTCTTTGTGGTGTTTCGATGATTGAATGGAAGCCCTGGGGGAGTGAACATCATAAAAGCTCCTTTCCTATGTGTATCCGTTACACACAGTGACTTGATGTTACTGACAGGCATGTTAACTGGTTCATTTGTTGATTCAGGTGTTACATATCTATTTTGTCTAGATTTACAAAGATCTGGATGAATACATTGTTCGAATTGGCAAAGAATTAGAGGCTCATTTTGATTGATCAGTGGTCATATTGGATAGAGACATTTATTGAAGAAAGTTTTGATGCTATAGATACTCTATTCATCAAAAAGGGGGAGATGATTTTCAGAAATGTCAGGATCAGAAATTTCAGAGTGAAAGATTTGAAGAAGTTACAGTTCAAAGATTGAAAGGGTGAAAGATTGTTCAAGAAAAGATTAAAGATTTCTGAAGATGTGTTGATTTTGCTGAAATTTTCTTTGAAGATTATTTGCTGAAGCAAGTTGAGCTAAATCTGAAGATAATTTTTTTCTGAAGTCTGAAAGAGTTTCTGTGATAATTCTGAAGAGATTATTGAAGATCGTTTCTACCATATTTAGAAGAGATTGTTATTTTTGTTCAAAGACAGACTTGGGAAGAATAAAGTTAAACAAAAGGAAGAGATTGTCCAGATTGAACCAAAGGGGGAGATTGAACTGCTAAATCTTTCAAAGATGATCTTGAATCCAAAGGAGGAGATTGTTAGAGCAGAAATATGTTGGATACAAGATCATGAAGACCAGAGGTCAAAGTACAAGAAGTCAAAGCTGGGAAAGTCAACTCTCATTAAAAGTCAAAGTTACTTTGTAATAAAAGTAAAAGTCTACTTGTATTGTATTTGTTTCTTTTGTAATTAGTAGTGGGTATAAATACTTTGATTTGTTGTTTAATAGATAGATGGCTAGAGTTTGAATTCAGCTTTTAGAGAGAATTGTAGAGAGAGAAAGAGTCATCTAGAGAGAAAAAGTTGTAAACACTTTGATTTGAGAATTGAATCAAACAGGTAGATTTGTTAATCTTGTTTGTTTCATTTGTTTTGCAATTAGAATCTTGACTTCAGGGACACACACATCAAAATAGACAACTACAAGGCAAATGCAAAGAAGATGTGGGATCAGCTACAAAAGATGATGATGGGTTCCAAGGTTTGTAACCAGATGAAGGTTGCTAACTGCATTAACAGTTATAAGGAGTTCAAGGTTAAGAAAAATGAGAGCTTAGAAGATACTTATGAGAGATTTGTTCTGTTGCTGAATGAGCTTGCAAAGAACAAGGTGAAGAAGAAGCAAATAGAAAATAATGTCAAATTCCTCAGCATCCTTCAACCCGAATGGAAGAAACATACGCGAAGGATGAAACAAATGAGGATTCTCAGTGACATTCCTCTGCATGAAGTGTACGAAACATTAAGGCAGAATGAGGAGGAAGTGGAAGAGAAAAGAGGAGAGAAGAAAAAGGCTGAGAAAGTTGCAGATCCCGTAGCCTTGGTAGTGGCTAAGAAAGAAAAAGAGAAGAAGAAGAAGAAGAAGAAGAAGAAGAAGAAGAAGAAGAAGAAGAAGAAGAAGAAGAAGAAGAAGAAGAAGAAAGTAGTGGTATTTGATTCTGATGATGATGATTCTGACTCTGATGATGGAGAAAACCTGAAACAAGCCATGTTATTGTTGACCCGTGAATTCCAGAAGAAATTCTACAAAAGGTCAGGATCAAATAGCCAAAGATATTCGTCAGGGTCGAAAAACCATGATCACAAGGAAAAGATGGAAGGAAGAAGGTATGAGGAGAAGAAGTTTGTAGAAAGGAAGCTAGAAGAGAGAATAAAGTTTGTGAGTGACTATGGTGAGAAAAAGTCTGATGAGCTGATTAAGTGTTACAATTGTGGTAAAGTGAGTCACTATGCCAAAGATTGTCGGAAACCTACCGTAAGAAACTCAGACTATTACAAGAACAAAATGCTTCTGGAAAAACAGAAAGAAGCTGGAAAGGCTTTGATGGCAGAAGATGAATTTTGGCTAGACCACTCAGATGATGAAGATAAAAAAGAGACAACCCATATGTGCTTTATGGGAAAAGAAGTGAAGTATGATGAATCTGACGAGGAGACTTCCGATGAGGTACAATTTAATTATGAATCTGATTTTCTAAAACATATGGAAGTTTTGATGGTTGAGCTTCAATACCTTCAGGCTAAACTCAAAAAGGAGAAAAGTAGAGTTGCTAAGAAGCTTCAAACAATTTTTGATCTCAACAAGGAACTTGTTTGGAAAAAAACCTTGATTGACTCTTTGAACAAGTCTGCTACTTGATTTTCAACAACAAAAAGATTGTTTTGAAAATCAGATTTCTGAAGCTGTTTCAAAACTTACAAAATCTGATCTTGAGAAACAAGAATTTGTTCTAAAAGTTCATAAATTTGCAGATTGAAAAGAAGAACTTGGAGAAAAAGGTAAATGGTTTGGAAGAAAAATTGTATACTCGAGATCTGTTATTCCCTAATTTCAAGTTCTAATTCAGTAACAAACAAACAAGATGAATCTCGTAATCACATGTCATTGAATCATTCACAAGATTACAATCTCACAACTTTCTCTCTCTACTTTCTCACTCTAGAAAGATATACAAATAAGCTCTTCTCTAATATGCGTGTGTGTACAACTACTTACAAAGACAAGGACAAAGGTATTTATACCCTCTATCAAATACAAGGAAACAAATTACACATACATTGACTTTGACATTTATTAACAAAAGACTTTGACTTTGATGAGAGTTGACTTTTCCAGCTTTGACATCTTCATCTTTTATCATCAATCTTTATGATCTTGAATCCAACATATTTCTTATCTAACAATCTCCCCCTTTGGATCAAGATCATTACTAAAAGATTTAGCAATGCGATCTTCTCTTTGATTAAGCTCGATTGAATAAACTCCCCCTTGGATCAATCTGTATCTTCTCTTAAAATCTCCCCTTTTGATAAGCACAGTATCTTCAAATACTTTCAGCAATTTTCCCAACATCTGATCATCAAAAATAGTAACAATCTTTCCCAAGGTTGTACACAAACCTTTTTCAGACTTGAAAAGAAAAATATCTTAAGATTTTCAGATTTAGCACACTTTGCTCCAGCAAATTATCTTCAACAAACTAAAATCTTTCATCTTACAACAATCTTGAATAACTCTCCCATATCTTGAATTTCAGACATTTCTTCAAACTTTTCAACCAACATTTCTTCAAACTTTTCAACCAACATTTCTTGATTTGAACTCTTCTCCCCTTTTTTGATGAATTGAGCATCAACATCATCAAAACTTTCATCAAGAAATGTCTTTGACCATTCTGATCTGAGCCTTTGATTCTTTGCCAATTCGAACAAAATATTCATCTAGATCTTTTCAAATCCAGACAAAATAAGAACATGTAACTCCTGAATCAACAGATGAATCAGTTAATATGTCTGTCAGTAACACAAAGTCACTGTATGTAACGAATACACAATATAAAGGATCTTTTTAATGTTCACTCCCCCAGGGCTTCCATCCAATCATCGAAATACCACAAAGGCAATTTCTATGAATGTTATGACAAAGAAACAAATTCTTTGTGTGCTCGTGCAAGTGTAGAAAGAATTAAGCACGAATAATTGCTTTTATAAGGCTCAACATAGTGTAAACCACTGAGACAACAGTAGATAAACACAGACTCTAAATGCATGATTGAAGTGCGAAGGTGGGGCAGACTTCCTTCTTTTTCAATATCCAGATTTTCCAAACGAAAATCAGATAGATTATATGCTGCTTCCCCTTGAAAATGTGAAACATTTTCTTTTTGAGAAGAAAATAAGTAGTTGGTGGGGTTTAAGCAAGAGTTGGCATGGGCTATTTGCCTGTTTCAATAACGTTCACCAAAGAATTGTGAAACGCTAGTAATGTGGATGTCCGGCTCAGAAAGTAGTTGGTGCAGAGTTTGATATTCTTTTACTCTGATCTCACACCCTCTTTCTTTTTAATCGTTAATCTCACTACTAACCAAACTCTCTTTTCCATTTTACCTCATCGCACAACCCACACTCATTTCTTTTTGACTCCTCACACTCAATTACTAAAGGATTAACTTCTTGGGTAGGAAACACTGGTTAACGTGAATCCATAGAAGTTTCAATTAACTCCTAGCACAAAGAACCCAGTCCTACAAAGCATATGTTGCTCACAATGGTTTATCTTGAACATTTAAATCATAGGAAATATGGGTCAGATATATGTATGCTCAGAATATTATCATTAAAATGTGAGCATTTTTAGACATTGAAGTATTTTCAAACAAGTATACTGAATGAATAAACTTGAATGCAAGAAACTTGTTTGAAGATCTGACATTGTATAAAATGATCAGAAATGAATGATATATCAATTAAAGCTTAAGGTCAAGAAAAATTGATATTTGTCTATACGAAACAAGATATAGACATTCTTGAAATGACCGTTTCGAAATGAAATATCGCTCAAAATTCTTTGAATACAAGCGGAGTGTCTTACCATCGAAGAAAAATTATTCCAATTTAGAGACATGGTAAGAACATATTGAACAAAAATTCAAACCAGTGTGTGTCAATACTTGAAAGTATATAGAAAAGACAATACTCAAGTATTTATCTTTGGAAACACACGGTTTGTAAATATGTAAACACAAAATAAAATTGAAAACATTTAAAATCACACTTCCAAATTATAAAATCTGTTTAAGAATTGGGAAGTGGTTTGAACATTTAAGAACATGTTTTCTATACCTAAAAGTTGTCCTTCTTTCAGATATAAATGAGATTAAGATAAGAAATTTACCTTATCGCTCAATCTTAAATCTCAGAAAGTCAACTGTAGTCATGTAGATATGATCGTGTCAGCTTCTCTCATCCTGTATAAGTCTCAAAGTCTAGTCAAAATCAATTTTATTCACAGAAAATAAAAGACATAAAGCAATAAAACTTTTAAAATTACGAGTTCTGATCTGAAATAATCAGAAATCATAATCTTTTACTCCCCCTGAAAATGTGCATCTGAAATTTATCAGTAAAAGGCACATGATAGAGATCTACAACTCCTTTTGGAATGTAGTTCGTCATATCTGTCGGATGCAAAAATTTCAGAAAAATATGTACTCCCCCTTGAAGGTTGATATCCTCGTTAGAGTATCTGAGTACAATCTCTTATCATCCCGGGAATAGCATCTCTTTTTCATCTTTGAAGAGCGAGTCCTAAACTATTGTGTTTAGAAGTCAAACTCCGTTGAAGTACGGGTCCTAAGTTGATGTACTTAGAAGCCTTGTTCTTGACATTGAGATGCGGGTCTTGAACTGTGTTATTCAAGAGCCATAGTTCTCTTACTCCCCCTTGACTTGTGGTGCCTGCAACACAGATTCACTTTTCGGCTTTGGTACCCACTGGTATTTGGGTCCATGTGTGTTAGTTGCAGTTCGAATGGGAGTAACGGAATAAGAACCATACCAGTAATTATCACTAGCTTTATGAACAAAATCATATGTATTACAGTAAGAACAATACCTTTTCTTAGATAACCTGAACATTTGATCTCTCAAATAAGCAAGATCAGGTTTACCTTTCAGAACTTTGTTCTTCTTGGATGTTGATGCATGTACAAATGATTTGTTTTCTTTCTTCTTTCCTTTCTTTTCTTCCTTCTTCTCATCATTCCTCTCATCCACTGGTTTGACTTTCCATATCAGTTTCTCTTCATTATATCTTCTTCGTCTTCTTTGTGTACCCGAACCATCTACATTTTGATCATAGAAAATATTAGAAGTACGAATCTGATTGAATGAATTGACTAACCTTGTTGAAGAAACAAGTTTCATGTGTGAGCTTGAGGTTGTCTTTTTAAAATCAGCTGAATTATTTCGAGGTGTGTGGATTTGTGACTCTGGAGTCGTCTGCTCAGTCACCACCACCTTTGAAACAATCTTTTCAAACTCTTTAATCTTTGAAGCGAAACTGTCTCTTTCTTTTACAAGAAGATCAATCTTTGTCTTGAATTCAGACTTCGTTTGTTGCTCTATAAGCGCATTCTCAGATAGTTCAGATAACTTTGCATTTAATTTCCTTATCTAAGTCTCAAAAATAATTCTTTCTTCTTCAAAATCCTTTTCCACATTCTTTCTTCCATCAGATATCTTTTTAAAAAATCCAACATTCTTCTGCTCAATCTCCTTTTTATCCTTTGCAAACTTTTCTCTTTCAATAATGATCACTTTCTCAAAATCAGAGATTTGTTGAGAAAGTTTAACGCATTTAAGCTCAACCGTCTTCTTCTCGTCAGCACATTTTCTAGAAAAATCTGAGAACTTCTTTGCAAATCCTTTCTTTTTAGTCTCAAAATCAGATCTTTCTTCAACCATCTTTTTCTCCAGATCAGATATTTCCTTTTGAAGCTCAGCATTAGCATCCACTAGATTCTTAATCTTCATCTCATAACTATCAACAGAATCTACTTGCTGAATCTGGATTATTTGAGATTCCAAATCAGAAATCTTTTGCAGAAAATCAGAATTCTCAGTCTTTAATTTCTCAGCTTCCAACCATTTGTCATCTTTCAAGACTTGAATAACTTCTTTTTCAAGTTGTTGAAAATGTTCCTTGTATTTGGCAAAAAATTCTGAATATCGACTTGAACCTGTTGTCTTCTTCAGGTAATCTATATGTGCATGCATCCAATCATTAAGCTTGTTACAACTGTCAACTTGATCATCATGTTTCTTCTTATAATATTCCAAATGACTTTTAGATACAGCAACATTCATATTTAAATCTTTCAACTTTTTACAACTTTGTGCAAATCGGCCTTCAAGATGAAGAATCTCTGCTTTAAGTTTAGCAATCTCTTCTTTTGATGACATTTTTCCTTGAGAAGACATCCTGTTTCAATTAAAAAGAAATTAGAACTTGAAAAATGATCGTTAATCCAAATTATGAAATCACAAGAAAAATTTTGAAATTAAATTTTAGAGTTTTGATCACAAAAAGAACAATGTCCCCCTAGGCAGACTTAGCACGGGGGTCCCGCTAAGTATAGAAACTCGCAAGTCACTATTCAAAGTGAAACTCGCAGATCGATACTTGCGCGTTTGATAAACTCTCAAGCAAACTCGCAGACAAACTCGCAAGCAAACTCGCAGATAGAACTCGCAGATGAAACTCGCAAGTGCCTAAACTCGCTAACAACTGTTCACGCTAAAACTCGTTAACAGATGCTTGCGCGTTTTCTAAACTCGCACGTCGAAGAACTCGCAAACGACCAAACTCGCACGTCGAATAACTCGCTAACCACTGTTCCTCTTCAAACTCGCTAGCTTTGATGAGCGCGTTTGGAGAACTCGCAGATCGAAACGTGCGCGTTTTAGACCAAAATTTATTCCTTCGACTTGCGCGTTCTAGCTTATGAATCTTGCGCGTTTCACGAAGAACTTGCGCGTTTGAGAGATCTAGTGCGTTCTTCCGTTTGTCGACCCAAAAACAGATTTTACCATCTGTTTTCGATCCAAACTTTGTCCAAATGTCTTGAAACTTTGCAGAAATGATCGATTACAATACTAGAACATATTACAATGCAAGAATTTCAAAAACAAACACAAAATGATACACTTTGGATCGATTTACAGTGCATGTTAACTCGTGAACAAAAACATCAACAAAAATTCGAAATTTAAGAAAATTACAGTGCAATTGACAAAACAAATCATACAAACATGATCGACTATACTATATAAACATACTCTGATCGATTTCAACTCATAAATTGCACAAAAACTCGAAATCGATTTGAACTTCGATGAACAGTAACCATGAACAGTAAAAACGAACTTTTCTTGATTTCTTGACTTGATCTCACTTTGGATCTGCTCTGATACCAATTGTTATTCCCTAATTTCAAGTTCTAATTCAGTAACAAACAAACAAGATGAATCTCGTAATCACATGTCATTGAATCATTCACAAGATTACAATCTCACAACTTTCTCTCTCTACTTTCTCACTCTAGAAAGATATACAAATAAGCTCTTCTCTAATATGCGTGTGTGTACAACTACTTACAAAGACAAGGACAAAGGTATTTATACCCTCTATCAAATACAAGGAAACAAATTACACATACATTGACTTTGACATTTATTAACAAAAGACTTTGACTTTGATGAGAGTTGACTTTTCCAACTTTGACATCTTCATCTTTTATCATCAATCTTTATGATCTTGAATCCAACATATTTGTGCTCTAACAAGATCAAACAGAGCAAACCATCTTTCTAAACACACCAAATGAGAAAAATGATGTTAAAGAAAAATGGGGTCTCGGTTACGATAACCCACACTATTTGAAGAAAGCAATCAGAAAACAACCACCTTTATATAATTTTGATTTTCTATTAGCAGCTACCAAACATCCTCATTTGAAACCCAAGTTTGTTGCCAAATCTTCTGATGAAGTTGAGGCCAAAGAAGACGAGAACAAAAACAAAACAACGAAAATGCAACTACCATTCTGCTATCAAAGGCTGAATGATAGTTATCTTTCTAAACAACCAAAGCTTTTATCAAATGATTATTTTGAAAGTTATTCTACTAAAGAGTTGGAGGCAAAACCTGTTAAAGCCAAAATTTATGTTCCTCCACTTGTTTTAGAAAGCAAGATTGTTGAGCTTCAAAACACTTTAGATGATGAAAGAACTTTGGTTGAAATAGAGAAAATTGTGTTTTCTACAGTAATGAAGAACACTACTTTTAAATCTGAATCTAAAATGTGTTCAAATTCTTCCGAGGCACCTCAAACTTCTGAGGATGATACTGATGACTTATTTGTGTGTGCAAATGATTTCTTAAATTCTGATGATGGTTGTGTTGATGAAAGTATTGATATGTTTGACTTCAATGCAAAACTTCTATATCATAATGCTTTTATTATCAATTTTCATGCTTTAGCTAGTGTGTTTGAAATAGGTGAATCATCAACTAAGGTTGATGAGTCAGTTCCTATGAGTATTGATTATTATGAAAAAGGTAAAAAGCAAAAGAAAAGGCGCTCATAGAAACGGACCAACACAGGTAAGCAAAAGAAAAGACAAACTCAGAAATCTCATTTTCCTAACAAATCTAAGTCTTTTGTTTCACAATTGAGCAAGAAAAGGGAATGGTGACTAAAACAGACTGCAAAATCATCTTCTGATTTTGATTGTAATAGAAAGACTAATAGTGAAACTGATGTAGTTGGCAATGTTGCTTTTAATAAACCAAAACTTGTAACTTCTTACAAGCGATATTCAATAAAGAAATTATTTCAATTATCTCCGTTTACTAATAGGACTTCTACTTATCGTAGAAATGGTTTTGTGTCTCAGCAATATTCTGATGATTGGTTTAGATCATATCATGTCTCTTCTTATAATTCATATGCTTCAAAAGTTTTTCAAAAGATCAAAGGGTCCATAGATAAATGGATGCCAAAATCATGTGCTAACACTGTAGGACCCATCTATAAATGGGTACCGGAACCGATTGTTCCTTGATTTCTCTTGTGCAGACCCATCATATGTGATACTTGGATTTTGGTTGCTCCAAGCATATGACTCGGCAGAAAGATTTATTATCTAATTATACAGATAAATTTTGCGGGAATGTTCGATTTGGCAATGACCAGTTTTCACCGATTCTCGGATATGGTGATGTTGTACAAGAAAATGTAGAGATCAAGAAGGTGTGTTATGTAGAAGGACTAGGATATAACCTATTCAGCATTGGTCAGTTTTGTGACAAAGACTTAGAGGTGAATTTCAAGGCCAAAAGGTGTTGTGTACGAACTAAAGATGGAAAAGAATTTTTGGTCAGAACGAGAAAGTCAAACCTCTACACGATTAACTTGTCAAAAGTCCAGACTGATAATGAGGTGTGTCTACCATCAAAAGCCTCTATATAGCAGAGTTGGTTATGGGATAGACGACTATCTCATGTGAATTTTCGATACATCAACAAGTTGGTCATGGGTAATTTGGTGAAAGGACTTCTAGAGCTTAATTATGTTAAAGAACATCTCTGTGTAGCGTGCGAGAAAGGCAAGATGAAAAGAGTCGCTCATAAGCCGAAGCCTGAGCCGAGTACAAGTTCTCCACTGGAACTACTGCATATGGATCTATGTGCTCCGATGAGAACTCAAAGCATCAAGGGAAAGAAATTTGTACTAGTGATTGTGGACGATTATTCTAGATACACTTGGGTCAAATTTCTGAGATCAAAAGATGAGATGCCCGAAGTTATCATCACATTCTTAAAGACCACTCAAGTGAATCTTCATAAGACAGTTAAGCTTCTTAGAACGGACAATGACACATAATTTAAGAATAAAGTGGTTGAAGATTATCTCGAATCGGTCGGGATAACATACCAGTTCTCTGCTGCCAGAACGCCTGAACAGAATGGAGTCATAGAAAGACGAAACAGAACACTAGTCGAGGCCGCTCGAACTATGTTGAGTCAATCAGATCTACCTCTATTTCTATGGGCTGAAGTTGTGTCGACTGCTTGCTATACGCAAAATCGCTCCATTATCCATCGTCGGTTTGGTAAAACACCGTATGCTTTAATAAATAATATAATACCTAGCATTAAACATTTTCATATTTTTGGATGCAGGTGTTTTGTAGTGAATGACAAGGAGAACTTGAACAAGTTCAGTTCAAAAGCTGAAGAAGGCATTTTTATTGGCTATTCTCAAATGTCTGCTGCTTACAGAGTATATCTAAATAAGTCAAAGATTGTAATCTAAAGCGTCAATGTCACATTCGATGAAGAGATGGCTTCTGTTTAAGACAGTTCAGAACCCATGATTACTAGAGTTTTAGCTTCTGGACAGATCAGTCTAGAACCTGTGGTTCAGCAAGAAATTCTAATCACTTCAGATATGTCAACATAATATGTTCCCTCGGTTCAGCAAGAAATTCCAATTTAATCACCTACTCCATTAGTAGAAGTTGTACATGTTAATGAAGAGCCAGAAGTAACTCAATCAGTTGGGTGTATCACAACATCTACTCAACAGACATCCAATGTCCAACCAACTGAAGCTTCTACACCATCTACTTCAACTGAATCCCTAACTGAACAAAATGAAGAAGATAGTGGATTTTTAGATGAACATCATGATCAACCTACATCTAATTCACTCCCTCATGAACACAAGTGGACCAAAGAGCACCTAATACATCAAATAATTGGAGATCTGTCCAAACCGGTGCAAACTAGGTCTGCTAGACTAAACTAGTGCATGCATGATTCATTCATGAGCAAGATAGAGCCTACACGAGTATCTGAAGCTCTAGATGACTCTGACTGGGTGACTGCGATGCAAGAAGAGCTGAATAAATTCAAAGCGCTTAAGGTCTGGAGACTAGTTCCTAAACCTGAAGGAAAAACCATAATTGGCAGGAAATGGGTTTTCAAGAATAAGAAAGATGAAGATGGTATAGTCATAAGAAACAAAGCGAGACTTGTGGATAAAGGATATAAGCAAGAGGAAGGTATAGATTAAGACGAGACTTATGCTCCAGTTGCGCGCATAGAGGCAATCCACATGTTCTAGCATATGCAGCACACAAGAACTTCACCGTCTATCAAATGGACGTCAAGATTACCTTTCTGAACGGCATCTTAAAGGAGGAAGTCTACATTTCTCAACCTGAAGGTTTTGTCAATCCAGAGAAACCAAATCATGTATACATTCTGGACAATGCTCTTTACAGTCTGAAGCAAGCCCCTCGTGCCTGGTATGAAGTTCCATCCATATTTTTAGTCAAGTCGGGCTTTTCAAAAGGTAAAATCAATACTAATCTTTTCATTAAAAAGGAGAAAGCTGATATCATATTAATTCAGATATATGTGGATGACATCATATTTCGCTCAACAAATCCTAAGTACTGTAAGAATTTTTCTAACCTCATGGTGTCAAGATTTCAGATGAGTATGATGGGAGATATGAATTTCTTTCTCGGATTACAAGTCAAACAATTTTCTACAGGGATTTTCATTAATAAAGCGAAGTACATTTTCGATATTCTCAGAAAATTTAAAATGGAAAATTATACTCCAATTGGTACCCCGATGGCACCTGGAACTAAGATCGGAGTTGATCCTTCTGGAAAAGTTGTCGATGTTAGAACCTACAGAGGTATGATTGGTTCCTTAATGTACTGGACTTCTAGTAGTTCAGATATAATGTTTTCTACGTGCTTATGTGCAAGATATCAGGCTTCGCCTAAAGAATCCCATATGTCTGCAGTAAAACATATTTTTAGATATTTGAAGGGCACTGTAGATCTTGGTCTGTGGAATCCTAAGGATATAGGTTTTGAGCTCACGGCATATTCAGATGCAGATCATGCAGGTTGTATGCTTGACAAGAAGAGTACGTCGAGACACATACAATTTCTTGGATATAAACTCGTGAGTTGGGCTTCAAAGAAACAACTATGTGTATCTACTTCAACAGCCGAGGCAGAGTACATAGTTGTGGCTAGCTGCTGTTTTCAAGTGCTGGGGATGCGGACACAACTTCAAGATTATGGCTTCAAGTTCGACAAAATTTCGATCAACTGCGATTCAAAGAGCGTCATTGCAATATCTGTTAATCATGTACAACATACTAAAACCAAGCACATAGACGTGAGATATCATTTTATGAAAGATAATGTTGAAAAAGATACAATTGAACTTTACTTTGTAAACACAGATTATCAGCTTGCTGATTTATTTACCAAGCCTCTTGATGAAAATAGATTTAATTTTCTCATTTCAAAACTTGGTATGCTAAATCTTAAGACTTAATCTGTTGTTACCTAATACAGTTTAGTTTTGTTATTTTTTTTCATTTCTTCACTTTTAATCTGAAAGATATCTGGACTGAAAGGTTCGTTCATGATTTCAGGGGGAGTGTGACACAATGCTAAGATGATCTACATTTTAGGGGGAGTTAGAGAATTTTGCATACATTTTGTTACTGACAAATTTTATGATGCATAATTTCAGGGGGAGTTGAGTAAGGATTATGATTTCTGATTACATCTGATCAGAACTCGTTCTTAACACGTTTTATGGCTTTATGTATTTAATTTTCAATAAATTTTGTGAATAAGATTTGGTACTTTGACGCCTTTGTGACTGATGCAGATTTTGATGGGGAGCTTAAACGATCATATCTATCATGATTTTTTAGCTGACTTCGTGAGATTGAAGATGAGCGTCAGTAAATATTCTACTCTTAATCTCATATATGGTTGAAAGAAGGACGACTTTCAATCATAGAAAACATGTTTCTAAATGTTCAAACCACTTCTGATTCTTAAACAGATTTCATGAATTTAGAAGTCTGATTTTTTTTAAATGTTTTTCATTTTACATGTGCTTTCATGATTAACTAACCGTGTGTTTTCGAAGATAAATACTTGTGTATTATCTTTTCCATATACTTTCAAGTATTCACACACACCAGTTTAGTACTTTTATTAACCAAGTTCTTACCATGTCTCATATTGAAACAAATTTTTTCGATGGTAAGACACCCCGCTTGATATTCAATGTTTGTTGAGCGTGATTTCATTCAAAGCGTTTCATTCACGAATGTCTATAATTGTTCTTATAGACAAATTCCAATTTTCATGACCTATGCTTTGATTGTTAAATCATTCATATTTGATCTTTTCATACGATGTCAGATTTTCAAACAAGTTTCTTGTATTCATTTCATTCATTCAATATACTTGTTTTGAAATATCTTTAATGTTTAAAATGCTCAAATCTTCATGATTATCTTTATGATCATACAAACATCTGACATGTATTTTGTGCTTTAACTGCAAAGTTAATCCATTTTAGCAACTTGATGCTTTTAGGAAAACATGGGTTCATTGTGTGAGAACTTAATTGAACTTCTATGGATTCACGTTAACCAGTGTTTCCTACCCAAGAAGTTATCCTTGAGTGATCGAGAGGCGAGGAGTCAAAATATCTGAGTGTGGGTATGTGTGATGAGGTAAAATGAAAAGAGAGTTTGGTTAGACGAGAGCTCAATGTTAAATTGAAAGAGGGTGAGAGATTAGAGTAAAAGAATATCAAACTCTGCACAAACTTTTTCTGAGTCAGGCTGTTGGTCCCGAAGGTGCTAAACAAGTTTGTAGAAGGGGGGGGGGTTGAATACAAACACAGAATTAAAGTTTAATAAATTGTTTATTGATAAATCAAAATACAATTTACAAGTTTGTTGCGGAATAAGATTAAGACAGACTCTATCTAAACAAACTTAAGAAACACTAAGATAATTGCACAAGAAATTCAGAGAGAGGGGATTAAGAGATATAGAAAACAAGGGTTTCTATATTGAGTTCAAGGATGAAGCACACTTTCAGATGAAGGGGTGAACTTCCTATTTATACCCTATGCATTAAATGCATGGCAGGATACTTTACACGTGGCGTTCACTGATTGGCTTTGGGAGTCTGACTTTTGGGAGACATGCTTTCGGCCGGGTCATGAACAGTGTAGTTGACAGAGTTGTTGTACGAATGGTTGCAGAGACTTGTCCGTTCTGACACATCGTACTAGGTTGTGCAAGGATAGACAAAAGGAAACTTGAGGCATAAGCTTTGTGATCGATTGATCGCTGAGTATCTCTAAGTCCAGAGATAAAGAGGTTCAGCTATCGCTGAAGCTTTTTCTCATGTTCCTTCGCGTATAAGTAGAGTTGTCTTTGCTTCACTGATATCCGCATCAGGTCACTAGTAGACTTCTCTTTGTTCAGCAGTTTCGTCTTTGATTCAGCTATGAACATCTGTTGACGCGAGACTTGTCTTCAGGGATTACGTTGGCTGTTTACTTTAGGAACTATCAGTGATAACTGAACAGACTCAGTCTGATCAATGATAGTGAAACACTAATACATATATAAATGTTTATAAGAAATACTATCAGCGATAACTGAACAGACTCAGTCTGATCGCTGATGGTGAAACACTAATACATATTAAAACGTAATTTTCACTAAGTACAGAAGAGGGTCGTTATCAAATCACTGAGAGAGTTTGGATCAACAATCTCCCCCTATTTGATAATGACAAAGTAACTGAAGAAAATTAGTTTATGATTCAAAATGATGGAATAATCAAGACTCGTAACATACATGTCCCAATTACTATTTTGAGGGATCTTTTACAGCACTGATGAAGTTAAGTACTTTACTGAAATTTCATTAATTCAAGAAGAGAATTACAAGGAATGAAAATTACAAGTAAATAACTAACTACTGTAAGTACAACTAATAGATTACAGAAGAGAAAACTAATCTATCAGCTATAAGAAGATTTAGGAGGATTTATCATATACTCAGGTATTTCTTCTCCTTTCTGTCTTCGTTCCAAAGATTCTTGGCTGATAGTTTCTTTGATTTTCTCAGCAGCAGGGAAGAAGTCACACCATAAGCATAAGAGATCCTTGAGATGATTCAGAGGACAGATAGGAATCTCAGAGACTCTTTGAAATCTGAGTTCCTCATCATCATCTCTGAAGAATATCCCATAAGGATTGTCAATTACTTGACCAGCTTGGAAAGGACCACCAGGAGGCAGAGATAAATCCAGAACTGAAAGATCAGGAGGAGGACCAAACAGTGCATCTCTTGAAAATTTGATAGAAGTTTCATTCCTGATGATGGCGACGTCTTCAGAGGAGGAGGATCCAATTCTTCTCTTGAGTTTCTTGGGATTGGGAGGGATAGGAGATGGCAGATTCAGTACAGAAGTGACTCTGTTGATGAGAGCCTTAAGAAGTCCTTCAACGTAGCCTCTGTATGTAGATTTCGATTTCTTCAGCGCATCCCAGAATTCTATCCACTCTGTAAACCCGAAACCTTCAAGTTTGGAAACGTACATAGCTTTCTGAGTTCCATCCTCTCTGGTAATCTCCATGGTCACTGAGAGTTGATCCTTCTTCTTGCGACCAGAGATAGTCACGGCTGTTATTGGAAGAAGATCAGAGCGATAATCCATCTTCTGTTTGCACCATTCAATAGACTTATCGTTGATCTCTTGTTCTTTGAAGCGTTCCTCTTCAATTTCTTTCAGCAGTGCAGCTTGAACTTCCACAGGCTTTCTTTTCAGCTTCTTGTCCTTGACTTGAGAAGATTGAATCTTTAAAGCGAGTTGGGCATCTCGTCTGCATTCAGCGATCAGTTTCTCAGCTTTGGCAGATTCTTCTCGTTCAGCTTCAGTGAGGAAATCGAGCTCTGAGAAGGATGTTTGAAGAGGAATTTTCAGCCGTTGACTTTCTAGTTGAGCGATCATTTCAGCTCTTTTCTTTATCACTTCCTCTGACCAACGAGATGGTCGAGAGGGCCTTCCTGGATGGAGCAGGGAATCTTCTTCTTCTTCTTCATCAATCTCAGCGATAGAGATTGGGATTATGTCTTCAGCGATAGTAGCTGGTATTATTTGTAGTTCAGAACCCTTAAGCAGGGGTGAGAACTGTCTGGATAGAAAAAGAAGGAAAGAAGGGATAAGTGTATATTTTTAGAAAGAGAGAGAGAAAAGATAGAAGGAAATAGGGGTTTGGAAAGAGTAGGAGAGTGGTACAATAGAAAGACATACCTGAGAAGGATGCTCCCCCTCAGATTGTGATCCAGTCCTCAAGCATTCTTCAGCGATTGGTTGCTTGTATTTGCTCTGCGAAGGAGCGCTTGAAGATGTATCACCTCTCACCCCTGCTTTGACAACTTCTTGCGAAGTTGTCCCTGATACGTTCGGCTTGGAGAACCACATTGATTGGTCTTCTTCATTGTCGTCGTCATCATTGGAGGGTTGATCCTTTTCTTGATCAACAAGATCTAGATCATCTTCCTCTTCATCTTCTTCTTCCTCATCATCTTCAAAGAGAAGAGAACGAATAGAAGAGGGTTCTTTTGCCTTCTCCCCCTCAGATTGAGAGGGAGGTTTCTTTGGAGTCTTAGCTTCCCCAGCAGCAGCGATAGAAGTTTCTTCAGCTTTCTCCCCCACTTTGTCATTATCAGCGGTAGGGGGTTGCTCAGCTGCCGGAGTAGCTGTTGAAGCTTTCAGCATATGAACGTCAGCCTCCAGACGCATGACCCGTTCTTCAACTGCAGGGATGTCGCATGTGGCATCATGGATGAATTCCACAGCGATGTTGAGATTTGTCCGATCATCTTCAGTGAAGGAGGGAGGCAGCGCTGGAGCTGTTTCAGATACCTTTTGGAGAAGTTGCTGTAGAAGGGACGTGCAGAGATCAACCTTAGAAGAGATATCTCGAACTTCAGTGGTGAGAGACTCAAATCGCCCCTGAAAGAGTTGAGAGGACTCTCTGAGTTGGACGACTTGTTCTTCCACAGCTGAAAGTTTGGAGTTCTCAGCTTTGGATGAGCAGGTAGCTGTCAACCTTTTCAGCTCCTCACCAGCCTGATTGACGGCGCTGGTGGTGTTGTTGATGGTGTTGGGGAGAGCGTCCACCTTTTCTCCCAGACTGTTGACATGCGTGTCAACAGACGCCAAACTAGGACCTGAAAATGATATGAGTTCAGATACGGGCTTATTTGGAGAGGTGGGGAAAGAAGTGTTTAGGATAATAGGTTTACCTGACGTATCAAACATTTTGTAGAACTGTAAAGATTCCTCAAACGTTTGATGTTCAGGTCCTATAGGTAAAGAGGTAGCGGGTTCGGAGACCAAAGAAGAAGAGAGAAGATTTATGGGGATAGAAGAAGGGTTGGGGTTAATCTCAGCAAATGAGATAGTGGGTGGGGTCACTGATGATGTGACAGCGATTGAAATCGCTGACACGGCAGGTTGAGTGACTTCTGGAGTTGTGGAGGAAAGACCCACAAATGCATCTAAGGTAGCTTGTTGAGAAGCTTCCTCAGGTATAGTACTAGAGGGTGTACTTTCCTTAGTCTTTTTGGCCTTCTTAGAAGGACCAATCGAACTAGCTGATGGTCGTTTGGAAGCAGTGGTAGCGACAGGGATAGCAGACGAAGGAACCGTCTGCGTGGTCGCTGAAAAAGAAGAAGAATGGAGAGAGAGGCGAGAGCGAAGGATAGAGATACTTACCTCGTTTGCGAGTGGCTTTACCTCCAGTGATCGTTGACCTATCCTGGCAAAAGTGCCATCATCTTTGGTGGGATAGGTGTTGGGATAGAGGAACTTGATGTACGTACATATGAAACGTACGTATGAGATCTTGGGATCTCGTTCAGGCTTCTCTAATCTCGACCTCAGGTCTTCAAAGATGGCAGTGGCGTAGTCAAAGTTTTGACCAGCGATAACTGAGTAGGCCATTTGCAGTTGTGTTTTGCTGGCTTGATCCAGCGAACCACTCTTCCCGCTCATGCACTGAATTATGTGCGAGAAGATGAAGTTCAGTTGTGAAGGCATCTGAGCTTTGAGAATCTTGGTGAGCTTTTTGTTGGGAATAGAAGATCTCGGTTTGTTTTCCCAACAATAACCCATTGCATCCAGAAAGGATATTAGCTCAGCATCAGTGGGGAGTGCGTCGAACCCACTCTTTGGTTTGTCAGGGAATCTCAAGGATTTCCTGAGGCTAAGAGCGGTCATGCTCCCTGGACCCAAATCCGTGCTGAAGGAGATAGCAGGGACTTGTTCACCCTTTTTGTTGGTGAGTTCAGTGGCATCAGCAGTGAACCAGAACTGCTGGAGTAGAGTCTTTGAAGGCTTAGGATCCACAGTGATCGCGTAAGCTATGCATGATTGTTTGAGAAAATCAGCAGCTTCCACCAGATGTGGGTATTTGTCAGCTTTAAAGTCGAGTCTTCCCAAGTGATTACATTTAGTAATCTCAACTTCAGTGATAGCGAATCGCACATGTTTGGAAGCAACGATCGAAGATTGTGCCATTTCTGTTATGGAAAGAAGCATAATAGAATAAATGATTATTATTAAAAATAATATGATTACCAGTTTCTCTTAGATGAGGGGAAACTGGAAAAATATCAAGTTATTTTTAGGACGAGAAAAATAGTGTTCTTGGTAGAAAGAATGAAGAACACTTTAAAAACCAAAAGGTTTTTATTTTTAAAAAACATAAAATCAGAAAGAATGATTTTTAGTTTTTAAATAAGAACGTTTTATAAAATCCATGAAGAACAAGAACGAGTAGGATTTTAAAAAGAAAAGAAAGCAGACGAACAATGCATATAAACATGAAATAAACCTGTTTATTCTGAAGAAGAAGAGTTGCAGATTCAATATTCTGGGTTTACTTGCTTGAGTGTTCTTGAGAAAGATTGATTCTTGCTATGAAAGTTTTGAAAGCGTAAACCGTATAAAGGAGAGAAGAATTCCTTTTATACAAAGAGATAGAGGAGAGAGAAGGAATGAAGCGGAAAAAATCATCATGACATTGACACGTTCCACAAAGTTGATTGGATAGAAGAACAACGGACGAACGTGTCAGAAAAAGGCATGTCGAGGATTGTCGGTTCAAATGACGTCATAGTTAAGAAAGAGACTGTTCATTTGTCCGTTTTGAATTTATCACTGAAGAAAAAATATCAGCAATAGAATTTTCTTTTTGAAAATATCCCTTATGAAAAGATAGGGATAGATTTTCTTTTAAAAGGATCACTGAATATAAATATCAGTGATAAATTTAAATTCAAAAAGCTTTTAATCATTTGAAGAAAGATTCAATGATTAAGATTTATATTTTAAAAAAATATCTTAACTGGATGAAGATTCAGTTGTAGGGATTGAGAAACCATACCTGAGAGTCAGAATATTTATCAGAGAGAATGATGAAAGGGAACTTTTGATTACTGACACAATGCATGAACGCTGAAGAATTATTCTTCAAGGTTCAGCATTCCAAGCTCACTGATGAGAAAGTTGAACCTTGTCTCATCAAGAGGTTTGGTGAATATATCAGCAAGCTGAAAGTCAGTAGGAATAAAGTGAAGTTCAATATCACCATTCATCACATGATCTCTGATAAAGTGATATCTGATCTCTATGTGTTTTGTCTTTGAATGTAGCACAGGATTATTTGCTATAGCGATAGCACTAGTGCTGTCGCAATAGATAGGAATCTTTGATAACTGAAGGTCATAATCTAACAGTTGATTTCTCATCCATAAGATTTGAGAACAACAACTTCCAACGGCTACGTATTCAGCTTCAGCTGTGGAAGTGGACACAGAATTTTGCTTCTTGCTTGTCCAACTTACCAGCTTTCCTCCCAAGAGTTGACATCCACCAGTGGTACTCTTTCTGTCAAGTTTACATCCTGCAAAATCACTATCAGAATAACCAGTTAGATCGAACCCTGAGTCTTTGGGATACCAAAGACCGAGGTTAGGAGTTCCTTTTAGATATCTGAAAATTCGCTTTACAGCGATCAGATGGGATTCCTTGGGTTCAGATTGATAGCGTGCACATAAACAAGTAGAGTACATGATGTCAGGTCGGGTTGCTGTGAGATACAACAGAGAGCCTATCATTCCTCTATAGGCAGTGACATTAACAGGTTTTCCAGAAGGATCTTTGTTAAGTGTCAGGGGTGGTGCCATAGGAGTTTTCATCGCTGAAGTTTGAGTAAGATCAAACTTCTTCAGCATATCTTTAACATATTTACCTTGGCTGATAAAAGTACCTTTGTCAGATTGTTTAATCTGAAGTCCAAGAAAATATGTCAGCTCACCCATCATACTCATCTTATATTCTTTCTTCATTCTTTCAGCGAAGCGAGTACACAGAGATGGGTTAGTAGAACCAAATATTATGTCATCGACATATATTTGTACAAGAATTATATGACCTTTTATCTTTCTAAAAAATAACGTATTATCAATCTTGCCACGTTCAAAATTTTCAGAGATAAGAAAAGATGAGAGAGTGTCATACCAAGCACGAGGGGCTTGTTTTAGACCATAGAGAGCCTTATCCAATTTATAAACATAATTTGGATGCTTAGGATCATAGAACCCTGGTGTTTGTTCTACATAGACTTCTTCATTCAGCTTTCCATTTAGAAACGCTGATTTTACATCCATTTGATACACGATAAAGTCTTTGTAGACTGCATAAGCTAAGAATAGTCGAATTGCTTCGAGCCTGGCCACAGGGGCAAAGGTTTCATCATAGTCTATGCCTTCCTCTTGTCTGTATCCCTGAGCAACAAGTCGAGCCTTGTTGCGGGTTACAGTTCCATGTTCATCTAACTTGTTTCTAAACACCCATTTGGTGCCTATTACAGTTTTATCAGATGGTCTAGGAATGAGATTCCAAACTTTGTTTCGAGAAAATTCAGTCAGCTCTTCTTGCATAGCGCTGACCCAGTTTGGATCTCTGAGGGCATCATCAGTCTTCTTTGGTTCTATTAAGGAGAGAAAGTTTACAAAGAGACAGATATTACCTGAGCTTCGTCGTGTCTGAATACCTGCATCTGGATCACCAATAATCTGATCTATTGGGTGATCTTTTGTCCATCGCTGAGCAGGAGCATTATTGCTTAACTCAGAGGTTGGATCAACAATTTGAATGTTTACTGATGAGGACGTTTGAGGTTCATCAGCGATTAACTGTTGAGTAGATTCACTAGAGAGGTTTTCAGACGAAGGCAGATTTGATGGTAGGAGTGTGTTTAAAGGTTCAGCTGAAACCCATGAGTTGGATTCAGCGGTAGGATGTATAATGTTTGGATCATCATCAGCGACTGGAGGATCTGAATGCTGATGGTTTGAGAAGAAAGGTTCAGTTTCTCTGTAGTGAGAAAGCATCCAAGCATTTAACTCTTCATTGTCAGCGATTGGTTTGGAGTTCGCTGAGCGAGTTTCATCAAAAGTGACGTGAATTGTTTCTTCTACGGTTTGTCTTCTCTTGTTGAAGACTCTGTAGGCTTTGGAGATGGAGGAATATCCTAGAAATATTCCATCATCAGCTTTTGGGTCGAACTTTCCAAGTTGATCTCTGTTGTTTAAGATAAAGCACTGACAACCAAAGATATGAAGAAAGCTGATAGAAGGCTTCCTTCTAACAAAAAGTTCATAAGCTGTCTTCCCAAATCGCTTTATTATCAGCGATCTGTTTTGAGTAAAACATGCAGTGTTTACAGCTTCGGCCCAAAATTGAGTAGGGAGATGAGAATCACTGAGCATTGATCTAGCAGCTTCTATGATCGTTCTGTTTCTTCTTTCAGCGACTCCGTTTTGTTGAGGTGTTCTTACTGAAGAGAAGTTGTGAGAGATTCCCTTTTTCTCAAAGAAATTGTTCAGGGAACTATTTTTGAATTCAGTTCCATGATCACTTCTTATTGAACGAACAGTAAGATTGTTCAGCACTTCCATCTTTTTCACAAAAGATATTAGTTCTTCTGGAGTATCACTCTTACAGCGAAGAAAGATAACCCAGGTGTAACGAGAATATTCATCTACAATGACAAGTGTATATTTCTTTCCAGCTATTGATTGGATGTTAACAGGGCCAAACAGATCCATATGCAAGAGCTGAAGAGGACTTGTTACTGAGGAAACTTGTTTCGACTTGAAACTTGCTTTTGTTTGTTTTCCTTTTTCACATGCTGAGCAGAGAGATTCTTTAGCATATGAGTGCTGAGGAAGACCAGAAACTAGTTCCTTAGATGAGAGAGAATTCAGGGTTTTGAAATTTAGATGAGAGAGCCTTTTATGCCATAGCCAGTTGACATCAGAAGAGGCTTTAGATAGAAAACATAAATTTTCAGTGATAGTAGAGTCCATATCTATTACATAGACATTTTCTCTGCGATGACCACTGAGAGCAAGTTTTCCTTTCTCATTTAACACTGAACATGCTTTCTTAATAAAGCGTACTTCATAGTCTTTATCACATAGTTGACTGATGCTTAGAAGATTGTGCTTCAGTCCATCTACATAAGCGACTCTTCGAAAGGTAGTTGTCCCATTGCTAAGGACACCAAACCCTCGGGTAAATCCTTTACCATTTCCACCAAAGGTCACAGAGGGACCTTTCTCTTCCTTGTATTCAGTGAGCAGGTCTCTTTGTCCAGTCATATGACGAGAACATCCACTATCAAGATACCAGATGCCTTTTGATCCCTGCACACATAAGGAAGATTAAACGTTGTTTGGTACCCACTTTTCAATGGGTCCTTCTGAGTTAGTGGATAAGGTAAGTTCAGTAGTATTCTCAGATGATGAAGATTCAGCTTCAGTGGTAATCTTCACTTTGGTTAATTTCTTAACCTTAGTGGTATTTTTCACCTTGGTTGATTTTTCAGCCTTGGTGACCTTAGCTTTAGAAACATTTTTCTTCACTTTAGCTATTTTATCAGCTTCAGTGGCAGTTGGACATTTACTTGCAATATGATCAGTAAAACCACAGTGATAACATTTTCTATATCTGAAAATGGTTTTAGGATCAGAAGTAGAAGGTTTTGCAAGTTTAAGATGAGCAGGGTCGGGTCCAAGAAGACTTTTCTCTTGAGATCTGGGAGGAATTTTCATTTCTTCAGATCTCGAGGTTTTAAGATCAATCTTCAGCTTTGGAGGACAGAGATCAAAGATCTCTATCACAGAGCTAGAGGATTGCTTAGCTGAAGGTTTAAAAGGAACTTTCAGCTTTGCTTTCCTGGTTGCCTTCTGAGGAAGGAGAATGGACTTTCCTTTATCCGTAGACTTAGTGTCTTTGGAATTTTCCTCAGGGATGTGATTTGAAGAAGAACAGGGATAGAATTGATTATAAGAAGTGTCAAAGAAAGAAGTGACAAAAGTTCCAAACTTAAGCGAGGAACTTTCTTCCTTAGGATCGTCCTGAGGTGTCCAAAAACCAAGACCAGTTTTATCACTATCAGGAGTTTGAGCATTTATTATCTCAGAGATCTTTGTTGATGATTTGCACCATTTTTCAACATGAGCCTTTTCTGTTTTTAGAGCAGCGATGGCTTGTTCGCGTTCAATACTGATGATTTCATTTATAATGACTTGATCTTTCAACTTTTCTTCTAAAAGATTTAGTTCTTTGATCTTTTCATGACATTTCTCCAACTCTTGAGTTAAATGAACATTTTTATTCTCAGCTTGAGTTTTGTCGTTTAGGGCATTATAAAGGTCAATCGTCAGCACATCAACAGCGCGACTTCTCTCAGCTTCAGGTAGAGAGGGATTTGTAGAGATAGATACCTGAGATGATATGTAGCTCATAGAAGGTTCAGATGGTTCTTCCACTTCTTCTTTAATCTCAGCCATGAGGCAAAGATTAGCGACTTCTTCTTCATCAGAAGATGATTCTTCTGATTCAGCCCAGTCGTGTTCTTCAGCGATGAGACCTTTACCTTTTCGCTGATAGCTTTTCAGCTTTTGATATTTGTTCTTCAGCTTATGGTATTTGTCATCACTGGATCTTCTTGAGGTAGAAGGTTTGAAGACCTTTTTCGACCTGCACTCACTAGCAAAATGTCCAATCTTTTCACAGTTATAGCAAGTGGCAGTAGCCTTATCAACCGGAGTTGATTTTGGCTTTTCAGTAAGAGAGAGAGGTTTACTTCTTCGGAAGTTACTCTTTCTTGCAAATCTCTTAAAAGAGTTTGTCAAGAGTGCTAAGGACTCATCAAACTCTGAAAGATCAGGGTCTGATAGATCCTCAGATTCAGAATCTAACTCAGTGATGGTGAGAGTAGATCGCTGAGATGGAATTATTTTTGAAGAGAATAAAGCAACAGGAGTACTTTTGGAATCTTTAGAATCTTTTACAAGATTTTTCTTCAGAAGATTTGATTTCTCATAGTTGAGCAATATTCCATACAGAGTGCTTAAAGAGAGAGTATGTAAGTCTTTTGTTAGCTTAAGACATATTGAATAACTGTCCCAGCTTTCAGGAAGACATTCCAAGAATTTTGTTAGGACCTCAGAATTAGAATAGGTCATACCAACAGTTCTTAGGTCAATGATTAGGCAGTTAAACCGCTGATGGACGTCAGAAAGAGATTCATTCTTACCAGCGATGAAACTTTCATACTGTCTTACCAAGTTAATCTTTCGAGTCTCTTGGATTTCAGTGGTGCCCTCATATTGAACACATATGGTTTCCCACATTTCTTTAGAAGTTTTCAGATGCATGATGGAATGGAAAACTTCATCAGGCAGAGCCATTGAAATAATGGTCTTTGCTCTTGCATCTATGCCGACCTTCTTTTTATCTTCATCACTCCACTGTCTTATTTCCTTAACGACATATCGTTCAGGGACAACTTCAGTGGTGGCAGTGGCGGGAACCGCAACTATAATTCTAACAGGTTCATAGGGTCCGTTTTCTATATATTCAGGTATAGTAGGATCCGCACCTTCAAGAAATAGCATCATTCGATTTTTCCATAGAGAAAAGTTATCTCTGCTAAATCGAGGAGGTTTAGAAAGTGAACCATTATCATAGTAGTTTGTGTTTGTGTTTAATGCCATTTTAGAATAGCAAGGAAGAGTATACAGCAAGATCTTGTTTATTAGATTTAAACAAACCGCTCTGATACCACTTGTTGGTCCCGAAGGTGCTAAACAAGTTTGTAGAAGGGGGGGGGGTTGAATACAAACACATAATTAAAGTTTAATAAATTGTTTATTGATAAATCAAAATACAATTTACAAGTTTGTTGCGGAATAAGATTAAGACAGACTCAATCTAAACAAACTTAAGAAACACTAAGATAATTGCACAAGAAATTCAGAGAGAGGGGATTAAGAGATATAGAAAACAAGGGTTTCTATATTGAGTTCAAGGATGAAGCACACTTTCAGATGAAGGGGTGAACTTCCTATTTATACCCTATGCATTAAATGCATGGCAGGATACTTTACACGTGGCGTTCACTGATTGGCTTTGGGAGTCTGACTTTTGGGAGACATGCTTTCGGTCGGGTCATGAACAGTGTAGTTGACAGAGTTGTTGTACGAATGGTTGCAGAGACTTGTCCGTTCTGACACATCGTACTAGGTTGTACAAGGATAGACAAAAGGAAACTTGAGGCATAAGCTTTGTGATCGATTGATCGCTGAGTATCTCTAAGTCCAGAGATAAAGAGGTTCAGCTATCGCTGAAGCTTTTTCTCATCTTCCTTCGTGTATAAGTAGAGTTGTCTTTGCTTCACTGATATCCGCATCAGGTCACTAGTA
The DNA here is from genome assembly GCA_954870635.1 of Arctium minus. NCBI lineage: Eukaryota > Viridiplantae > Streptophyta > Magnoliopsida > Asterales > Asteraceae > Arctium > Arctium minus. Next base: position 8,187,345 of record OX941093.1, on the reverse strand, counting down.
GACTTCTCTTTGTTCAGCAGTTTCGTCTTTGATTCAGCTATGAACATCTGTTGACGCGAGACTTGTCTTCAGGGATTACGTTGGCTGTTTACTTTAGGAACTATCAGTGATAACTGAACAGACTCAGTCTGATCAATGATAGTGAAACACTAATACATATATAAATGTTTATAAGAAATACTATCAGCGATAACTGAACAGACTCAGTCTGATCGCTGATGGTGAAACACTAATACATATTAAAACGTAATTTTCACTAAGTACAGAAGAGGGTCGTTATCAAATCACTGAGAGAGTTTGGATCAACACAGGCAACCACATTTCTGATTATTTCTCAATTCTTTGGTGAACATCATTGAAACAGGCAACTAGCCCATGCCAACTCTTGTTTAAACCCCACCTACTACTCATTTCTTTCTTAATAGAGAAATGTTACAATTTTTCATGGGGATGCAACATATAATCTATATGATTTTCATTTGGAAAATCTGGATATTGAAAAAGAAGGAAGTTTGCCCCACCTTCACACTTCGATCATGCACAATTGAGTCTGTGCTATACTGTTGTTGTCTCAATGGTTTACAAAATTTTGATCCTGATAAATCAATCATTCTGATTAAATTCTTTCATACGCAAGCACGAACACACAGGAAATTCGTTTTTCTGTCAAAACGTTCATTGTTTAACCTTGTGTTATTCGATGATTGAATGGACGACCTGGGGGAGTGAATATCAAAAAGCTCCTTTCCAATGTGTATTCTTTACACACAGTGACTTCGTGTTACTGACATGCATTCTTAACTGATTCATTTGTTGATTTAGGTGTTACACTCTCAATTTGTCTGAATTTGAAATGATTCGAATAAATACTTGATGAATTGATGGATAATCAGAGGCTCAATCATGTGATGAAAGATCAATGGTCAGAGAAAGATTAATGACATTTCTTAAGGATGTTTTGATGATTTATGTGCTACAATCATCAAAAAGGGGGAGAAGATTTGATCAAGAAATGTTTTAAGTGAAAAGTGAGTTTCAAGTAATGGCTGTGAAAGAAAGTTTTTGAAGAGAGTTTATTGCAAGTCTGTGTCAACGATTGCATGTATTGTTAAAGATTATTTAGAGCTGAAAAAGAAAGTTCCAAGATTTCAGAGTATTTGTGGGAAATTTGCTAAAATTTTCTTTGAAGATTGATTTGTTGAATTAAACCGAGTTATAACTGATGCTAATTTATTTCTGGAGTATGAAAGAGGTTTTACAATCTTGGGGGAGATTGTTACTATTTTTAAAGGCAATTTTTATTCGAGAAAGGGGAGATTATTTTTTGAGCTTTATGGGGAGATTGTGCTTCAATGCTTTATTTTCTGAAGATGATCAGTTGTCTTAACAAAGGGGAAGATTAAAGTTGCTAAAGATTAATCAAAGAGGGAGATTGTATTGTAAAATCTTTTTGGAGATGATCTTGAATCCAAAGGGGGAGATTGTTAGTGCACAAAATATGTTGGATACAAGATCATGAAGACTGAATTTCAATCTGAAGATAAAAGGTCAAAGTCAAAGAGCTCAAGTCAAACTCTCAAGCATAGTCAAAGTCAATTGTAATAAAAGTCAAAGTGAAAGTGTGTTGTGAGTGTTTAGTAGTTTAAGTGTTTTTTTTCAAATAGGGATATAACTAGAAGTAATTAGGTTGAGAATTGTACGCAGACACAGATTCTAGAGAGAGAAAGTCAGAGAACACCTTGTACGAAATCTTGATGGAAATGGAAACAAAGATTGTTTGATTGATTGATTGTCATAATATCATCTTGATCGTATTTCTGAGATAAGAACTTGATATAGGGAATTCACACAACTCCTGAATCTGATTTAGAAGACGTGAATTCTGAATCTTCAATTTATCCCGTTCAGCTTCTATAGCAGGTATCTCAGGCATTTACATTATTGCACAATCTCTGTTTGATATGACGTTAAACATCTTTACTGAATTAGATGAAATGCTGAATAGAATGTTTGCTTGATATGATCGTTCCAAAATATTCAAAAACATTTGACTTGATGAGTCAAACATGGTCAACACTTGAAAAAATCAGAAAAATTTCTAAGGGTTAGAACTCGCAGAACACGGAAACAATAACTTCGAACAGAAAACACAAAACTCGCAGATCACTGTTGACAATACTTCGTGCAAACAGAGTAATGCACATTCTTGGTTCGTGCAGAACACAACCTGCACGTTGTTGGTTCACGCAGAGAGAGACGTCCGCGTTCTGAGTTTGTGCAGAAGGAGTCGTACGCGTTCTGAGTTCGCGTAGATCAAAGCATGTGCGTTCTTGTACTTAAAATATTTTTCAACCTTTAACTCGCGCAATGTCGTTGCGTGTTCCAATACTTAGAAAAATTATGTCAAGTAAGAACTCGCAAACACTTCTCGTAGAACAATAAAACTCGCAAATCAAAGAAAATCGCAGGCAGTCTTGTGCGCGTTTCCACTTCTCACAGACTGATCCTTGCGTGTTCTAGTCAAGAACTCGCAAAACACATATAAAAATAGAAATACTTCATCTTGCGCGTTCTTCCCTTCTTGCGTGTTCTTTGGTGTGCTTGTTCCTCACTATGAATCTTGCGCGAATTCTGGATCTTGCGTGTTCTTCAGTGATATATACGGATTTCGATCAAAAACTTTAAAACCTGCAATCAAGACTTGAAAATGCACAGGGTTGATCGAATTGTTAATTGGAACACTTTTCCAATACATCTTTTAGGTTAAAAACAACAAAATTACAGTGCAATTTGATCAAACAGTGTTCGACTTTTTTAACAAAAAAAATATCCAAAAATTCAAAATTAAGTGTGAATCAGTGTGAATTTTGTGATCGAGTATGAACAAGAAAGATTCTAAAACCCAAATCGATCACTAAGAACTCATTGTCTTGAACTAAAAACGCTTGAACAAGTAAAATTCGATCTAACAGTGTTTTTCCAGAAAATGTTATGTGTGTTCGTCCAAGAATGATAAAATCGATCAAATCCAAGTGTTTTTAATCCATTCTGAATAGATTGGTCTGCTCTGATACCAAATGTAAGTCCAAGATTTCAAGCAAACACAATTAAATCTCACAATTAAGCACAAATCATAGAGAGAGAATTTCATATATCTGTTAAGTCACAAGTCTACAAGAACTCTCACAATACTGTCTCACTCACACTTCTCTCACAAAGCTACTTCTCTCTAATCACTCTCTACTACAATGTCTGTATCTTCTTACAAACACTTACACTACTAAAAGGTAATATGGTCAAAGGACGATGTACAATATACAAGGTAAACAACATTGACTTTGACAATATATTGACTTTACATGCTTTGACTTTTACACTTAAATCTTGGATACAATAATACACTAACAACTTATATCTTCAACAACATCCTTTTGAGAGGATAAAGTTGGAATGGGTTCCCCGGTTAAAATTGGAGCAGGGGAAGAAAAAGGCTCCTCTGTCCGGTTATTGGGGTTCGGGTTTGAGGTGTGCACCTTTGTTTCAATGACCCTTGGTACTAGACTAGCAAGGTCAGACATGTGGGAAGCATTGGGAGGGTTGTTTGGTTGTGTGCACTCTATGGCATCTTTTCCTCCGTTCTCTTCCGATTTATTATTCACACTCTCATAGTCACATTCTTAGATTATAGGGTAGAGCCCATCTCCTACCCTTCTCTCTCTCTGAATGTTTGAACTTCAGCAAGAATGATTTGTGAAGGTTCGACTAGAAGCTCCGTAGTCTCAACCAGAGGCTCCTAAGGCACCTCTGGAGGGCTAGGGAAATCTTCATACATGTTGGCCAGTGAAGGTAGAGCTTCTGGTAGGGGTGGAAAAAAGTGACCCAACCCGAACCCAACCCAAAATTAGCAGGTTGGGTTGAGAATTTCAACCCATTTAAGTTAAATGGGTCAACCCGCCTAACCCATTTATTAATTGGGTTTGGGTTGGGTTGGGTTGAAATTATCAACCTGATTTCGACCCATTTACAGCCTGATTTCGACCCACTTACAACTTGTTTCTAACCCACTTATAACCTGTTTCTAACCCATTTATAATATTACCTAATATTTTATTTTTAATTATTAATCAATATTTAATACAATTAACATTTTAATATAATTCTTAAAGATTAAAAAATAATTTCTATATTGAAACTTGAAAGTTGAAAACCCTAATCGACTAAATCAATAAATCTTATTCCTAATTTGAAACGCCATACGCCTCCAGCCTCCTCTCCTCCCTCTTCCCTCATACGCCGCCGGTGCAGATCTTCTTCCCTTTTCACCGGCGACTCCACTCCTCTCCCTCTGTTCCACAACGACTCCTCTCCTTGTGTTCCACGACTTTACGACGAGCAGTCCACAACGAGTTCAATTACATTATTCACGGTAAACATGTAATCTTAACTTGATCGACTTCAGTTCCATTGTTTCATTGTTACTTATATATATTTATAATCTTAACTTGATCGACTTCCTTTCCATTGTTCATGACGGAGAAGATAGAATATCGAGAGGAAAGTAATACCGAGAGTGAAATTGGAGTCGATGAAAGTGCAAGTCAAGTTACATAGAAACTTTTTTGGAACTATGATTTATTTAACTTTGTGGTTGTGGAAACCTTTGAACTATTTATTTTACTTTATGGTTGTGTTTTATTAAACTTCGAACAATTTATTTGACTTTGTCGTTGTGTAATTATCGTGGAATGACGCAGTTTAAGCATTTTTATTTCATTTACAATTTTAAAATTAAAATGGGTCAACCCAGGTTCAACCCATTTATTTAATACGTTGGGTTGAGATAATCATAAACAGGTCAACCCGCTATCAACCCATCAACCCAACAGGTTTTAATTAAATAGGTTGGGTTGGGTTGAGATTTTCAACCCAATTAATAAATGGGTTGAACCGGAACCCAACCCAACCTGACCTATTTACACCCCTAGCTTCTTGTAACGGTTCCTAAGGCTGATTCTCTTGTTGTTCTGGACTTAGAGATTTCACAACCTCTCTAGCAATGTCGATTGCTACCCTATTGGGCTCGTAGTATTATGTGGTTCTGTCACGATTTATCTCTTCTCCTCTGCAGAGGTTATTCCTCCTCTACCTCTGCAGGTTCAATTCTGATGGGCTAATTTTGTTGAACCTCTGGAGCTTGGAGTTCTACAGTATCCTCTACTACACATTCTACCACTTGGGCTTCTTCTTCCACCACTCTCTTCTCTTTCTCTTTCCTTTCTCTTTCCTCTTTTTCCTCTCTTCTCTACTCTCACTTCTCTCTCAACAACAAGTACTTTACCTCTCTCAGTTCTTCTTCTTCTCTTCTCACAGATCCACCTTGTGCACCCTCTGCTATGTCCTCCCTAAAGATAACAATTAGCTCACCCAAGGCTAGACCTATGCGTGGAGGGGTTACAGGACTCGGTGTTGGAGTCCTGTTTCCACGTCGGTACGTCCTCTTTACCTCTCTATCCTTTATGTAGCTCATCAACCTCTCTGGCAGAGGCCTGGTGTTCGGATAACCCTCTGCGATTATAGTCGGCTTGTGCGTGGTCATAGCATTAGTTTTGATGGGGTTTCCATGCAGAGGAAAACCATCATCAATGATTAGTTGGGCGAGTAGAACTATAATAAATCGGTGGAACATCAGAGAGGGCAATGATTTTTTTTATATTAGATCCTCCCTTTTCTTGACAACAGCCCCAGCGAGCTCCCAGAGAATCAACCTTGTATAGTCGAGTGGCAAATCAAAGAATATACCGTACATAAATGCAAGGATATTATGATTAGTTTTATCAGGGATCCCTATTTTCCTTGTCAGTGTTCGGTTAAGAATAGAAAATAATACATTCCACAGAGGAGGTAGAAATTGCCTTCTAATGTCAGACCTCTTGGAAATATCTTTGCCATACCCAATGAATTTAAGGAAGTCCGCCAGTTCCTCATCAGTTAGATCTGTGGCGTATTTCACTATACCCATCATGGTTCTTGGTGGTAGTTCAAATATGGTGGAGAATAGTTTACGATTGAATCCTAGTTCAAGAATATGAGACCCATCAGCAATTGCAACATACCCAATTACTGCATTTATATCCTCATCAAAATGGCAACTCTGCGAGTATTGATGGATGTACGATTCAAGGATATCGTTTATGTTCATTGTTTGGGCTTTAGATAAGAAATGGTTCTTCAACGTTATTATCAAGGGTTCATAGTCTTTTGTGAAGGCCTGGGTATTTAGAACCACATAGTGGTTGTTGGGTTTCAAGGGAAGTAGAGATAGATGATAACCTGCATTTGTGAAGGATTGAACTCGACTGGCGGTAGGGTTTTGAGATTCAACACTATTCGAGTGTTGTTCTTCATCAGTTCTTGGTGGGAGTGGGGTGTTCTCAGCGGGTTCAGAGTGAGATGCCATTGAATCGGAGTAGAAAGAAATTAGGTTACAGGTTTGTTCTTGAGAGAATTTGAGGGTTTGAAGAAGATGAAGGAAGCATAAAGACGAGAATGTGGAAAAAATTGAGGATTTGAAATCACTCGAGTGCAAAACCCGTTTCCCAAACCACGGTTGAGACACACCCATTGAGAGACTGACACGCGTCCATGGACGTTTCATAAATAAGGAACGTGTGTATAAGTCATAGACGACATGCGTGAGAATAATTGCAATAATAGGGTTGTCTCTTTCAAAAATAACCCGCGTCTTAGATCAAGATAAAACACACAAGTGTTGAATCTACAGAGGAGACTCTAAACAAATAAAACCTCAGAATTCTAAGACCGAGACTTTTGTCCACATGATTACACCTTTTTATACCAAAACATTTGCAAATCAATGAAATGGTCGAGAATGAGTGTCACAGAGGATGTCTTTTTGACTCAGAGGCTCTGCAGTTAAGTGCAAAGGCTCTTAGATAAAAAATAATCCACATAAGGCACTTAGACATAAAGATTTTGACCAATCATAGTTTTAGTAAGTGAAAATCATATTTGGAGGATTTAGGATAAGATAACATACCTTGATGTTGCTTTGGACATTGCTCCCCCTAAAACATAGGTTAATATGCTCCCCCTTGAACTATGCTTGGTTCACAAAAAGATAAGAGTTGTACAAGCCATAGAACAAGCAGAGGCTCTGTAACCTAGTGCAGAAGCTTTGTCTAGGATTGTAAAGGCTTTGATGAGTAAAATGAAAAAAAGACAATATGCTTATAAAGATATGAACAAGTAAGGTGTAGAGTTGAGCTCTATTTATTCGAATCTTAGGCTCTGTACCAAGGTGCAGAGGCTCTGAGGACCTAAACTCATTCAATTAAATTGAGCATACCCAACTTACTGACCAAGAACTTAAATCTCTTTTCATTAAGAGCCTTTATGAATATGTCAACAAGTTGATAGTCTGTAGGCACAAAATACATCTCTATGGTGCCCTTCTCAACATGGACTTTAATAAAATGGTACCTCACAACGATATGTTTAGTCTTGGAGTGTTGTACTGGATTGGTAGAAATGGCTATTGTACTTTTTGAATCACAAAGGATGGGAATCTTGTCAAACTCAAAGCCATAATCTTTGAGTTGAGTCTTCATCCATATGACTTGTGAGCAACAGCTTGCAGCAGCCACATATTCAGCTTCTGATGTTGATGTTGACACACAGTTCTTTTTCTTTGAAGTCCAACTCACTAACTTGTTTCCATGTAGTTGACAACTCCCAGAAGTGCTCTTCCGGTCAAATCTACATCCTCCATGATATGCATCTGTTTAGGTTATTTAGATCAAAGCCAAAGTCTTTAGGATACCAGAGGCCAAGATGTTAGGTCCCCTTGAGATAGCTAAAAATACTTTTGACAACAATTAAGTGAGACTCCTTTGGTTTAGACTGAAATCTAGCACAAAGGCATGTAGCAAATATAAGTTCCCCGATTTTTCTTTAAAGTAAGTTCCCGTATTTCTTTTGTGATGCCTCCTTAAGAAAACTTTACCTACCGCATTTTAGGAGAAATTGTTTCTTGATTTTAAACTTTCTCGTATAAGTTTTGCATGGTAGGTGCGTAGTTGGAAGTAGGCATGCATGCATCCTTGTACCTACGCATGGGTGCTATAGTCTCATATAAGATCCGGCATGAGAAGCTTACACCTTAATGTTTCCTATCATAGTTTTATAGTGAGTAGCAAATGGTATTATTTGGAGATCGAAAAAGGGTCGAGAGAGAGTGAGATCAGGGCATACGACGACTATGCCCGACAACAATGCCGAAGGCAAAGTCGTTGGGGCATTGTCACATGGAAGTGACAGTAGGCCGAGGGAAGGGTGCGACTATGCCCGACGACAATGTCGTGGTATAGTTGCGGTAGTCATTATCACATCGAATGGACAAAAAACGGGGGATAACGTGCGAATATGCCAGACGATAATGCCATAGCATAGTCGCATGGTCAAGGTCGCACGCGAGGACGAGCCAACAACAACTTAAATCATTTTTTTAGACCTAAAGGAATTTACTCACTTTCAAAACCTGCAGATCAGACCCTCTCTTCATTAGGACGATTTCTTTCTGTCCTCTTCATCCTCCCTCCTCATTTAATGCTTCTATGAAAACTTAGCATTTAGTGCTTTTATAAAGGTTGTTGATTACATGTGTTGGGTCCCTTGTGGTATAAAAAGCTTCAAGAAAGTCAAGCTCCCCTCAAGTTCATCCATTTTAGGGTTTCTTCAAGAAATTAGGGTTTTCTCTTTACAAACCTTATTTGGTGAGTATCACTCCATATCATACTCTTTTAAGCAATTTCGATGTTAAAAATAAAGAACTTGCTTGTATATGGTGATTGGTGATCTAAAACTAGGGTTTTGGGCTTCATGGTTACTTTCTCCTTGATGATACTAAATGCTAGATTTATAAAGGTAAAAAATGATTGGAGTAGTGACTTAAAACTTTAGGTTCTTACGAGACCACTTTATTAATGTAAGGATGTATATATATATATATATGTATATATATATGTTTATAAACATACATTTACATATGCATACACTTGAGTTTGATGAACCCCCATGTGTTACAAAGTAGCTCCTAAATCGAAAGAAAATGTACTTGACTTGCATTTAAAATATATTTTGGGGAATATCACTCATTTATAATGTGGATGATTATTATATTACAACTTATAATGTTTAGCAACTCTTGTTAAAATCATGATTTGACATTTTGGTATCTAAGTCCTTGTGCATAAGGATTTAAATCTACGTGAATTATATGTTTATAATTGTTCGCCACTTGGGCTACTAGCGAGTGGGAAATAAGGGACATCATGTCCTTGAGGTGTAACTCGTCTAGTTTGGGTAGGAAATATGGTCCCGTAACTCCTTGAGGTGTAACTCGACAGAGTAGGAAATAAAGGAAAGAAAAGGTTTGAGGTTGTGATGTCTTGATGGCATGGGAACTAAAACTGGTACTTGAGGTGTAACCCAAATAACATCATGGGTGAATCCACTCACGTGTTCTCGTCACCCCGATGGTAACGGGTCTCCCCCGTATTTTCAAGGAATATTTCCTTGTGTGTTATGTTCATGTTTTGAACACCTTGACAAGGTTGGATTGGGACAAAGATTTATGTCATGCGGATCCGGTAACTTTGTTTATTTGCAGAGTCGTCTTGCATTTACATACTATATGATTTTATAAACTCTCACTAGACTCTTGGTCTAACACTTGTGGTTGTATGATTGTGGATTTCAGGGCCCACTAGCAGTGCGTCTAAGACTTGTTAACTTGGGCGACCGTGCTTAGGAACGCTTGGAGTGTCGGGATTTTTGGGAAATTGAGAAGAGAGATTTTTGGAGATATTGAGACACCCTCGTTAATCTAGTTAAACTATTTCTAGATTAGTGGGTTGTTGTGTTTTATGTCTCATATTTGATATTTCGTTGTTGTACAAACTATCCCGAACTTTATTGGGTTTTAGTTGGCTTATTTCTAAAAGTTTTAATTCTACCCATTTTCAGGAATTTTCCCTATTTTCGCTATTTAAATTTTAGGGTGTTACATATACTAGCATTTAAGTACAAAAGTGTACCAATCATGCCTCTGTAGAGCCTTTCCTCTACAGGTTTCCAAGAGGGATCAGGGTCAAGCTGGGACCCTGTGGCCATTGGTGTTTTCATAGAAGAAGAGTCAGAGAGCTTGTATTTTGCTAAGATGTCATAAACATACTTAGACTGGTTGAGAAAGATGCCCCTATGGTTTGTTTAACTTTGAAGTATGAGGAAGAAAGTTAATTCTCCCATCATACTCATTTCAAACTCATTCTTCATTAGTTTGGAAAAAACTTTTCACAATAAGAGGGATTAGTAGAACCAAATATAATGTCATCCACATAAATTTGCACTAGAATTATATCATTCTTGTGTCTCTTAATAAATAGAGTTGTATCGATGATACCTTTTTCAAAGTTCTTCTTAAGTAAAAAGGAAGAGAGACGCTCATACCATGCCCTTGGAGCTTGTTTGAGCCCATATAGTGCTTTGTCAAGGAAATATGCATGGTTTGGATGCTCTGAGCTCTCAAATCCTGGAGGATGATGGACATATGCTTCTTGTAATATACCATTTAAGAAGGCTGACTTTACATCCATTTGATAGACTTTGAAGCCTTTGTGCGCAGCAAAGGCCAAGAAGATTCTTATGGCCTCTAGCCTTGCCATAGGAGAAAAGGTTTTATCATAGTTTATATAATTTATACCTTCTGCCTCACAATATCCCTTAACAACTAACTGAGCTTTATTCCTAATTTCTATTCCATCCCCGTCCTTTTTGTTTCTGAACACCCACTTAGTTTGTATAGCAGATTTACCTTTGGGCAGAGGGACTAAGGACCATACCTTGTTACGTTCAAACTACAAAAGCTCCTCTTGCATAGCTTCTACCCAGCTTGGGTCATCAAGGGCTTCAGAAACCTTCTTAGGTTCAACCATACTATGAAAATTCACGAAGAAAGCTTCATTAGCAGTGGCTGATCTAGTCTTTATACCATCAGAAGGATCTCCGATTATTTGGCTCGAGGAGTGGTCTTTCGTCCACTTAGTCATCCGAGGTTCATATTCAGAAGGAGCAACATCCTCTACATTGGAAGTGGTAGGTATGTTTGATGCTCAGCTCAGCATTGGCGTGGTAGATTTTGCGTTGCTCCCCCTTGATAGAGTGACTTGCAGAAGTAGTCACAGAAGGTGAATAAATAGATGGTCCAGTAAACGTACCAGATTCTGGAGCCGCAGAGGCTTCTAGTGCAGAAGCTCTATGAGGTCTTGCAGAGACTTCTTCATCGTCAAAGCTTTTACCAAACATTGATGTGTTGTATTTTCTATAAATACCCGTCAATCTCCCTATCAATGCCTTCTGGTGGTTCCGTACAATCTGTTGGTCCCAAATTGCAGTAAGTAAATAAGAAAAGTATTGTAGAAGGGGGGGTTGAATACAATACACACAGTTTTTCACTTAATTTAATTCTTATTGATTTAAAATCAAGAATTACACATAGAAAACTTTGATTGTTGCGGAAGAGAACATATGAGATATGTTCAAACAATCTTACACATAGAGAATGAAGAACAATTGTAAAACACTTAGAAAACAATAAGATCTTCGTAGAGAGAAAGTTGCCAGACACTTAGAGAACTTGAAGGTAGTAGAGCTGGTTGATCTTGCATGTTGAACCATCCTCCATATTTATAGTGCCTCATGCATTTAACGCATGAGACACCTGTTGAGCAAGGGATGGACACAGGTCTTCAGCATGGTACAGGATGTACCTTTTGTCTTGGACTGACTTTGTCTTGAAGTGTTGGCCTGCAGGGATGGTGTGGACCTTTCCTCAAAAGAGTGTAGGAGACAAACTTACTTTTTTGATCTTCGGATGAGGTCCACGTCAATACAAAATATCACAAATATACTTTTTCAGAAAAGTATAATGTGTTTGAAAGAAATCTTCAGGCATCTTCGGCTCCTGAAGATGTGAAAACATCTTCAGCTTCTAAGGAGAAATCATCGGCTGTCGAAGACTTGAGAGATCTTCGGCTCCTGAAGATGTGAGAACACCTTCATACTCCTGAAGATATGTGATTGACACCATCCTGGCCTATGGTGTTGATCACTTGGGCATGCTTGGCTTTAGGATGAGGAGACTATCTTCAATCCGCTTTGAGAGATGTACTCCTTCTTTGTTTTCTTCGGTTGATCTTCAACTTCACCGAACATTTGTATAAAGACCAAACTGCTAAAAGAACCTCAAAAATATTCTAAGTAGTATGATATAAGATGGAAGATCAGGAGGTCATCTTCAAATCTTCAAATGACCCAAAAATCTCCCCCCTATTTGAGGATGACATCCATACTAAAGAATAGAACAAAGAGTGTACTGAATAAATTCATTTTGACCCATCTTTACTCTTTTTGGGTTCTTTTCACATAGACCATTTTTTTGTGTTTTTTTTTTTTGTTTTTTTTTTGGTATATCTGACATTTACAAGAGAATGAAAAAGTATAGCTATACAGACGAATAAATGAATAAAATGAATAAAGAATGAGAAAGAAAAAATATATACAAAGATATAGAAGACAGTAGTCGGGATTGTTTGAACTTGACTGGTTGGTTGCTCCCCCTCAATTCATACTCCCCCTCAACTAATGTCAGGTGGGTTTGATCACATAGTCCATTGCAAAAGCAGAGTTTAAGCTTGAGTGGTAAGTTGCTCCCACTCAACTCATACTCCCTCTTAACTAAGAAGTCAGAAGATTTTCGGGATCCTCCAAACCTGCTCCTGGAAGGACAGATTCATCCTTGGATCGTGCAGAAGCATCAGGACTGAGAATCCTGGGTGATAGGTTATGAGGTGGAGAAGAGGCACCTTGGATAGGGAAGGAGTCCAAGTCATTCTTATCAACCAAGGAAAAGGTTGATGAGGGAATAATAGGGGTCCCCAATTTTACAATTGTATCTCTTTGTGAGGATACAAAGGAGGTGGTTTTGGGTTTAGCAGAGTCCCCGGGCCCAGATGGGAAAATTTCAACACCTGCCGATTGTGGAGAATCGGTGGGTGGAGTTTGTGGCTTGACCCTTGAAACCTTCCTCAACCTCTTGAGAGGAGAGGGAGGGGAAGAAGGTGAGTGCCTCCGCTTTGAAGAGATATGTGTGACCGGGGCAACAAACGAAGGTTCTTTCGGTCATATGGTCATCTTAGCTAGTGCGGAGGTGCCGGAAGCTTTTGAGGATTTTTTTTTTCGCTAGTTGGCTTCACTTGGGATGGGACAGATGAGGCTACTACAAATGAGAGAGCCTTGGACACCGGAGTGTAGAGAGCATCAACCCATTGTAGATCGGGAGAATTTATGAAGAAAAACATACCTTGGCGGAGAGCTCGATTGGTGGATAGAGGCCCTTGTTGAGAGAGGTCTTCTTGAGTTTCTAAGTGTTGATAGGAGAGTCATCACCAAATCAACTAGAGAGCCAACAATTTTTCTCCCCCTATTTGATGATGACCCCAACACATAGAAAAGAAATGGTACAGACACCAAGAAAAATTACAATACAAGAAAAACGCATAAATTTAGTGGCCCACGTTTTTTTTTTTTTTGGGAAGGAAAAAAAAGGAAGAGATAATGGGGGAAAAAGGAAGAAATATGGGAAGAGAGGTGGGAGAGGAGAGTTGAGATAGTTGTAAGATTTGAAGAGGGTAAAAAAAACCGATGAGTAATAAGGAGGAGAAGAGATGAGAGAGAGGGAGGTAACAAAAATGTGAGGGGGGGAGGGTAGGGAGAGTGAAGGGTGAGAGGTGTTGAAGATGTGGAAGTGGGTAAAATTTTTTGAGGAGGATGGGAGAGAAGTAAAAATGGGAGGAGAGAAAATGGAAGAAAAAGATGAAAAGGTAGGAGATAGTAGGTGGTGTAAGAAGGGGATGGGAAAGGAAAGGTAAGGAGTGGGAATTCTTGGGAAGAAGGAAAGAGAAAGGGGGAAAGGGAATATAATAAAAAATATAGGATGTAGGAAAAAGTCAAAGGAGGGGGGGAATTTGGTTCGGCCAAGAGGGGAGTGGGAGGGTGTGTTAGCCGAGAGAAAAAAATGGAGTGGGGGGGGGTTTCGGCTAGTGGCTTCGGTTGAGGAGTTGAGAGAGAAAGAGAGGGAGATAGCCGAAGGGTAAGAGAGAGAAGGGAGAGTGTTTCGGCTAGGGGGAAGTTCGGCTAAGGGGTTTTCTCGAAGAGAAGCGAGAGTTACTGGAAATTTCCTCACCTTCATCATCAGCCTCACTAAGGTAGGCTTCTGAAGGGTCATTGGGGTCCTCTTGACTATTGTTGTCAGAATCAGAGGGATAGGTGATCCTAGGGACACACACAGTACTTTTGGAAGATTCACCGACAAGAGATAGAGAAGAGCTTTTGATGTCTTTAGTGATGGACTTCCTGAGCATTTTAGTCTGCTCATAGTTGAAGAGAGTGCCATAAATAGCAGTGAGTGGCATAGAGTCAAGATCCTTGGTAGACTTGATGCAAGTACAAATGTTTTCCCAAAACTCAGGAAGACAGTCCATGAACTTGCACAAGACTTCCTCATTATCATAAATGCGACCCACAAGTTTTAGATCATTGAGAAGACCGTTAAAACGGTTGTAGTAGTCTGAGAGAGATTCACCCTTTTCATGAGAAAAGAGTTCATACCTTCTTACAAGAGCAATCTTTCTGCTCTTTTTCACTTCAAACGTACCTTCATAGAGAACACACAGAGTGGACCACATTTATTTAGCGGTAGAAAGGTTAACAAGGGAGTGATAGACCTCATCAGGCAGAGAAAGGGCAATGATGGCTCTGACTTTAGTATCAAGAGCTATAAGACGTATATCTTCATCATTATATTTGCTGGGATCCTTTACAATGTATCTCCCATTTGCTGGAGTTCTTTCTTCCTCAGAAGAGTCCTCATCAGCATTTCCCTTATCTGCCTTTTTGGCATTGTACCGGTCCCAAACTCTAGGAAGAAAAGGACCTTCATGTAAGATAGTAGGATATCTGCTGTCAACTCCTTCTAAGAAGAGTATCATACGACTTTTCCACAGGAAGAAGTTATTGGGGTTAAACTTTGGTGGTTTGGCTATAGAGCCATTGTCGTATGATACAACAGTGGTGTTTTGAGAAGAATCATTTTTCAAAGAAGAAGAAGAAGAAGAGGCTGCCATTGCGGATCTAGTTTATTGAGTTAAACTTAACCGCTCTGATACCACTTGTTGGTCCCAAATAGCAGTAAGTAAATAAGAAAAGTATTGTAGAAGGGGGGGTTGAATACAATACACACAATTTTTCACTTAATTTAATTCTTATTGATTTGAAATCAAAAATTACACATAGAAAACTTTGATTGTTGCGGAAGAGAACATATGAGATATGTTCAAACAATCTTACACATAGAGAATGAAGAACAATTGTAAAACACTTAGAAAACAATAAGATCTTCGTAGAGAGAAAGTTGCCAGACACTTAGAGAACTTGAAGGTAGTAGAGCTGGTTGATCTTTCATGTTGAACCATCCTCCATATTTATAGTGCCTCATGCATTTAATGCATGAGACACCTGTTGAGCAAGGTATGGACACAGGTCTTCATCATGGTACATGATGTACCTTTTGTCTTGGAGTGACTTTGTCTTGAAGTGTTGACCTGCAGGGATGGTGTGGACCTTTCCTCAAAAGAGTGTAGGAGACAAACTTACTTTTTTGATCTTCGGATGAGGTCCACGTCAATACAAGATATCACAAATATACTTTGTCAGAAAAGTATAATGTGTTTGAAAGAAATCTTCAGGCATCTTCGGCTCCTGAAGATGTGAGAACATCTTCAGCTTCTAAGGAGAAATCATCGGCTGTCGAAGACTTGAGAGATCTTCGGCTCCTGAAGATGTGAGAACACCTTCATACTCCTGAAGATATGTGATTGACACCATCCTGGCCTA
The DNA here is from genome assembly GCA_954870635.1 of Arctium minus. Taxonomy (NCBI): domain Eukaryota; kingdom Viridiplantae; phylum Streptophyta; class Magnoliopsida; order Asterales; family Asteraceae; genus Arctium; species Arctium minus. Next base: position 8,171,316 of record OX941093.1, on the reverse strand, counting down.
TGGTGTTGATCACTTGGGCATGCTTGGCTTTAGACTGAGGAGACTATCTTCAATCCGCTTTGAGAGATGTACTCCTTCTTTGTTTTCTTCGGTTGATCTTCGACTTCACCGAACATTGGTATAGAGACCAAGCTGCTAAAAGAACCTCAAACATATTCTAAGTAGGATGATATAAGATGGAAGATCAGGAGGTCATCTTCAAATCTTCAGATGACCCAACACAATCATTTTTCTACATTTCAGAAGTTGATCTTTAGTATAGTTAGTATGCCATTTACATGTTTTAGACCATTGTTTCATACCATAAAGATTACACTAAGCCGTATAGACGGTGGCTACCACCAAGAATGATGGAGAAAATTTAAGCATCTTGTATTCACCGAGACAAAGCTCGATCAAGAAAAACGACATTTAGTCAAGTTTTGATTCCGGTTGAGCTGCTTTTCAGAATCTTTTCATTAACACATACGCGGTTGGTAGCGACATGTTAAATTCTATTGTATTCTACTTCAGTTTTTCCATTTCAAGAATTTAAATCTTGGACTAAGCTTTGTCCGAGATGAAAGCTAAACCCTCAATAACGGTAACCGAAACTTCTTCATATTTATAAGCCAATAGCATGGCAACTAAAGAAACTAATGTTACTGTTTTTATGCACTTAAATTTAGGCATACTAGAATATTGTTAAATATGGTTTTCGAGTAATTATAATTGAGTGGAAGTACTTTATTTCTTTTAGTTTTAAATTTTAATTGCAATATAAGTACTTAATATGGGATCATGTCTGAGTTTGTTACGAATTATGGGTAATGGGATGTAGTTATTAGTTATTAGTAATTTGACGTTCGGACTTGTCAACCTGCAATCATCCGAGTTTTTGTTTTAACTTTTTCCCATGTCTGAAATTGTAGTTAATTTTGGATTCCCACTTTCTAATTGGTGTTCGGCGTTGTATTTTCGGAAGGATTTTACAGTTGGTTGCTGGTGTGGTGGTGGAATAGATAGAAAATCTTATGTATAACCAATCAATCAAGTAAGGCTTTGTCTCGCCTTATTGTATGTGTTTGTCTTGTTGTTTTACTGAAGATATGTTTTTAGTCTACATATGAGTATATCGTTGCTTTAAGGCTTTATGTCCTTCAATTTTATACTTAGGGTTCTTTTGGGTGAGTTTTAATTTGGGGATTTCTCTTTTAAAGGTGTGTATATATATATATAGAGAGAGATAGGTTCATACGAGAATGTTAACGATTTAAATGAATAAAGAGACAATTCTGGACCAATCATAATTATTAAACAAATAATTAATTTTTTAAATAAAAAAATTTATAAAAGGGTAATTTGGTCTTTTTTACACCTGATTATTTTAGGATAATCTTCAACTACTAAATATAATTGATTTCCTAATTATTAACTTTATCTCTCTATCTCTATCTCTCTATCTTTATCTCTCTCTATCTCGATTTAAACTGATGGTCTCTCTCTCTCGGACTCTCTCTGGATCTCGAAATCGTAGAACTTTTGCTACCGTGAAGGTGTTGTGATCTGCCGCTCTGACGACGGAAGGTGCGAAGATCTACTCTGGCGAACTTCTCCGGCGAAGATCTGTGTGATGGTGGCGTAAGACGGAGTTCTGCTGCTCCGACAAACTGGTTCAGGTGCAAATCTGTTGCTTATCCACACTAGTCAAGGCGTTGAATACTCGAGAGTTGGAGGTGATCTGTTGCTCCGGCGAACTGCTGCTCACGAGAGGTGGAGGCGATCTGGTTTCTCTCTCACTGCTCCGGCGATATGGCTCTCTCTCTCACTGCTCCGTCGAACTGCTGTTGGTTTCTCCCTCACTGCTCTGGCGATCTGGCTCTCTCTCTCTCACTACTCACTGTATGGTTTCTCTCTCACTGCTTCGGTGTAAGGTGGAGGCGATCTGGAGTTGAAAAGGGAGGTGGGTATCTGGTGATTGACATCAATTACTTCCCTGGTTATGAGAAATTGCCTTGTTATGAGACTATAATGACTGATTTCTTCTTGAATCTAATGAAATCACACACGGTGGAGAAGACGACGACCAATGGTTGATTTTGACCGACCATCAGATTGGATTCGCCGTCGTCGTTGCCGTCTGATGGTTTTGCCTTTCTTTTTGGTTAAAATAAATTGAAACATCATCAATTGAATATTTGGGATAAAATAATTCTGAATTGTTAATTAATGTGAGGCTTTCGGTTTCGGTGCTTATTATATTTTTATATATATTTGTTTTTTTAGTTTTGATTATTTATGATCTTATTTGGATGAGCACATATGATTTAAAGTTGCAAACCTAATAGAAACATTTTGTCTAAGTTATGTAGAACAAAATCACATATGATTTTGGTGTTAAGTATTATAGCCAAGTTATTTAGTACAAAATCATATATGATTTTAGTGTTAAGTATGATTTTGGTGTTAAGTATTTAGAACAAAATCACATGTGATTTTGGTATCAAATATTATAGCCAAGTTATTTACTACAAAATCATATATGATTTTGGTGTTAAGTTTGAAATTGGTGTTACGTATTTAGAACAAAATCACATGTGATTTTGGTGTCAAGTATTATAGCCAAGTTATTTAGTTCAAAATCATATATCAAATTTTGGTGTAAAGTATGAATTTGGTGTTAAGTATAGAGAACAAAATCACATTTGATTTAGGGTTGCAAACTAATAACATCATTTACTATAAGGTATAATCACATGTGATGCATAATACACTTAAACAATCTGTCAAGTTTTTTTACAATATAATCATAAATGATTTTGGATTCCATATTGTACACTATATAATCATCTGTGATTTGGGTTACATATTCGGGATTTGCTTGAAAAAACAAACAGACCAGGTAAACTACCAAAATGGATTAACCGGATTTGATTTAATAAAGGAAAAGGATAAATACGTTTTTTATTTTAATTAAATATTATAATCCATGTTTTTTGGAAGTTAATACTATCCTAAATTATCCATAACATAATATGACTTTATTTCCCTTTTACTCTTAATACTATCATAAATTATCCATAACATAATATGACACTATGTTCTCGTTTGAGCCCACCCCTATATATATATATATATATATATATATATATATATAGTGTTTGGTTCATTTGAGAAATGGTAAATATATGAGAAATAAAGAAATAATCATAGCCATTCAAATGGTCAAGATCGGATTTGACTAGTCAAATATTGCGGCTTTGACCGGTCAAAAGTTGCGGCTATCCCAAAAATAGAAGGACAATTTCGTAAATTTTACAAAACACACGGGTTGTGTTCATATATGAACATGTATAATTCACATATGAACTATATGTTCATATATGAATCAGTGCAATTCACAACTGAACTCTTTTAACTGATTCATATATGAACATTTGTGATTCATATATGAATCAGTTGAACTAACTAACAGATTCATATATGAACCTTTGTGATTCATATATGAATCTGTATGAATCACAAAGATTCACATATGAATCTGTATGAATCACAAAGATTCATATATGAATCAGTTGAACTAATTAACAGATTCATATATGAATCTTTGTGATTCATACAGATTCATATATGAAATCATCTCGTGTATTTTACGAAATTACCCCTCTACCTTCTATAGACCACACAAGGAACTATCCGGTGATTCGCGGTCAAAGCCGCAAATGTTGACCAGATGAATGACTAAGATTACTTCTCTATTTCTCAAATGAACCTCTCCCTATATATCTATACTACCTTAATATTGGTTTACACCAAATGTCTTAAAGACAACTTCTAAAGCACATAGTACTACCATTTTATGCAAGAATTTCAAAAAACTCTTAATTGCAAGTTTATATGCATAATCTATACTACCTTAATATTGGTTTACACCAAATGTCTTAAAGACAACTTCTAAAGCACATAGTACTACCATTTTATGCAAGAATTTCAAAAAACTCTTCATTGCAAGTTTATATGCATACGGTACACACATTCAATGCATTTCTTTTACCTTTCATAGTTTCACACACACACACACACTATATTCAGTCAGTTATATATGACTGTTTGGTAGTGGCTTAATGATATAGAAAGTGGCTTATTCAGTAAGATTTCAAGGGGGAGCTTTATGCAGAAAGCCAAATTTTTTCCAAACCAGTCACTCCCATTAAAAAACACGTTCCTTCCATCTATGAAAAAACTCTCTTAAATAAAAATCTTCTAAATCTATACAGACAGATTAATCCACACAGACAACTTTATCCATACAAATCTTAATTGAAAATCAACCAAACAGCCCCCTAACTCAACCCCTCACTATACGGTTCTTCTTCTGCTTCTTCACGACAACAGCCATACCTACGGTACAGACGCCTTATCGCTGCTACCTGCTTCACGTTCTAGACCTCCTCACAAACATACCGTCTCTAAGCCCATACATCCTTATCGCTGCTACCTGCTTTCACGTCTCATAGCCATACCGACTCCACTTCAAAAGGACGATTTCCCATATTTGATTTCTTCATTCACAGCTTCGATTGGATTTCTCCATAACCTGTAAGTTCAGTTCCTCGATTCACAACCCTCGAGGCTTTCGAGTTTAGGGTTCACAATCGTGTTTGTGGTTTGATGTTTCTTTCTTATACATCAAGTAAGTCACACCCACCGACGAAATGCCTCTGTTGATTTTTTTAAAATAAAATTTGTTTTTCCAATTGGGTTTTTTATATTCTTTACCAAATGAATTGGGTTTTAATGTTTTATTATCTTTTGCTTAATTTGATTTTTTTTGGTTTGTTTGGATTTGAAGAAACAAGAGCTCCAAAGAAAAGCAAAGAAGCTGTTTTAAAAGATTGGTCAAAGAAATCAAATCTGAAAACTGAAAGGGTTAATTACACTGATGATATTCTGGTGGATTCTGAATTTGGTACACCTGGAGCAATTACAATCACCAATAAACATCAGAAAGAGTTCTTTTTGGAGACTATCACCATTGAAGGATTTGCATGTGGCCCTGTTCATTTCCCTTGAAATTCTTGGGTTCAATCTTCTAAAGATCATCCTGAACCCAGAATTTTCTTCTCTAATCAGGTAATTAATTTATTGCAGCCTCATGTGTGTGCATTTGTACTGTAGGGCAAAATCATGGAAATCCCAGTGAAAAGAAGTGATGGAAGATATGATATTATTGAATGGCAATGGGGAATGGTGAATAATGTTAAATAGTGGTGATGGTAACTTGTGTAGTTGAAGGATCTTTAAATGTTGATAGAGTTAATGCATATATTTACATAAGGTCTGAAAGTGTAATGATACTCATTTGTTTTCTACAGTCTGCAACTGGTGTGGAAGAATTGTTTGTCATGAATTTGATTCGACTGTTGAAAATATTCTTATCTTGTTAACATGGAAACCAAGTGGGATTGAGTTTTTAATTTTTCTCCTAATCTGTGAATTTTTTGCTGTTAACAGGGAAGTGGAGTGGGAAAAACTTTTAATTATTCTTCTAATATGGACTTCTTGACTTCTTGCATTCCAAAAACCAACGATATGGATCGACCCCGATCTCTTAGAGTTAGAGATACCAATTGTTGAAGTATGAGGTTCTTCAGCTTGGTTCTGATTCTTTGTTTTTATTGAAGTATGAGGTTCTTCCTAGCAATTGAATGACACATTTATGTGAGCTTTCAGATATTCGAAGTTGATGCTTTGGCGAAGTTAATTGAAGAAGCTTGCAAATACTTTCAAAGTCCCAGTGAAAAAGTACACTTCCTATGTAATTCAACTCTGTCATTTCCTTTCACTTCCCTCTGTTTGATCGTATTTAGGCAAAAAGTTGATAATCGGCACCCCAACTGCCTGTGTTTGATCTTATGTCTTGGGAGTTGGGAATGTTTATTAAATATTGAATTCCAACTTGGGATGATCAGTGGTTATGTGAATTCCTATTAGACTAATGGGACAGCATATAACCTTAACCTTTCTAAAGTTCCAAAAGAGTTCCATAGAAGTTTATTAATCTACCCACAAAGCAACTAAACTAAATTAGACCAAAACCATAAACTGGCCTATAAGACGAATAATATAATATCCATCTTATTCAAGTGAAGCCAAGAGCTATGGTGAATTCCTAATTGTTCATATCAAATTCATGATGGTATATGAGTCAGCAGTGTCAACCTCTTAGCCACATGCCCACTTTTAAACTTCCTGATAAAAAGAGCAAGTTATAATTAAACATTACTAATTTAAAATTATTATGTATCCTTCCGGTTCCAACTATTGTTTTATGAAAATAGTTGTCCTTATCATTGCTCTTACTGGCTAAGACTCTCCGTCCCTATCATAGTATCATTGCTCCTACTAGGTAAGATTCCCGGTCATTGCCATGTTTATCCGGTAAGGTAAAATGACCCGGTTAGTGCTTACCAGGCAAACATTTAGTAAATGACCTTAATGTTGTATTTATCTATTGTACTTTCTGTTGATCCAAACTCTCTCAGTGATTTGATAACGACCCTCTTTTATACTTAGTGAAAATTACGTTATTATATGTATTAGTGTTTCATCATCAGCGATCAGACTGAGTCTGTTCAGTTATCGCTGATGACCTTTCTGTAAACATTTAATATGTATTAGTGTTTCACTTTCAGCGATCAAACTGAGTCTGTTCAGTTGTCACTGATAGTTTCCTATGTAACACAGTTAACGTAATCCCTGAAGACAAGTCTCGCGTCAACATAGTTCATAGCTGAATCGAAGACGAAGCCACTGAACAATAGATAAGTCTACTAGTGACCTGATGCGGATATCAGCGAAGACCAGACAAATCTACTTACGCGAAGAAGCCTGAGGAAAAGCTTCAGCGATAGCTGAACTTCTTTATCTCTGGAAGAAGAGATACTCAGCGATCAACGATCACAAAGCTTATGCCTCAAGTTTTCTTTTGTCTTACCTTGCACAACCAGTACGATGTGTCAGAACGGACAAGTCTCTGCCACAAATCGTACACCAACTCTGTCAACTACACTGTTCATAAAGTGGCCAAAAGCATGTCTCCAAAAGTGAGACTACCAAAGCCAATCTATGAATGCCACGTGTAAAGTACCCTGCCATGCATTTAATGCATAGGGTATAAATAGGAAGCTCACTCCTTCATCTGAAGGTGTGCTCAATCCTTGAACTCCAAAATAGAAACCCTTGTTTTCTATCTCTCTAAAAATCCCCCATTCTCTGAATTTCTTGTGCAACCATCTTAGTGTTTCTTAAGTTTGTTTAGATTGAGTCTGTCTTAATCTTATTCCGCAACAAACTTGTAAATTGTATTTTGATTTATCAATAAACAATTTATTAAACTTTAATTTCTGTGTTTGTATTCAACCCCCCCCTTCTACAAACTTGTTAAGCACCTTCGGGACCAACAAGTGGTATCAGAGCAGTTTGTTTAATCTAATAAACAAGATCTTGCTGTATACTCTTCCTTGCTATTCTAAAATGGCACTAAACACAAACACAAACTACTATGATAATGGTTCACTTTCTAAACCTCCTCGATTTAGCAGAGATAACTTTTCTCTATGGAAAAATCGAATGATGCTATTTCTTGAAGGTGCGGATCCTACTATACCTGAATATATAGAAAACGGACCCTATGAACCTGTTAGAATTATAGCTGCGGTTCCCGCTACTGCCACCACTGAAGCTGTCCCTGAACGATATGTCGTTAAGGAAATAAGACAGTGGAGTGATGAAGATAAAAAGAAGGTAGGCATAGATGCAAGAGCAAAGACCATTATATCAATGGCTCTGCCTGATGAAGTTTTCCATTCCATCATGCATCTAAAAACTTCCAAAGAAATGTGGGAAACCATATGTGTTCAATATGAGGGCACCACTGAAATCCAAGAGACCCGAAAGATTAACTTGGTAAGACAGTATGAAAGTTTTATCGCTGGTAAGAATGAATCTCTTTCTGACATTCATCAGCGGTTTAACTGCCTGATCATTGACCTAAGAACTGTTGGAAGGACCTATTCTAATTCTGAGGTCCTAACAAAATTCTTGGAAAGTCTTCCTGAAAGCTGGGACAGTTATTCAATATGTCTTAAGCTGACAAAGGACTTACATACTCTCTCTCTAAGCACTCTGTATGGAATATTGCTCAACTATGAGCAATCTAATCTCCTGAAGAAGAATCTTGTAAAAGATTCTAAAGACTCCAAAAGCACTGCTGTTGCTTTAGTCTCATCAGAGATAATTCCATCTCAGCGATCTACTCTCACCATCACTGAGTTAGATTCTGAATCTGAGGATTTATCAGACCCTGATCTTTCAGAGTTTAATGAGTCCTTAGCACTCTTGACAAACTCTTTTAAGAGATTTGCAAGAAAGAGTAACTTCCGAAGAAGTAAACCTCTCTCTCTTACTGAAAAGCCAAAATCAACTCCGGTTGATAAGGCTACAGCCACTTGCTATAACTGCGAAAAAATTGGACATTTTGCTAGTGAGTGCAGGTCTAAAAAGGTCTTCAAACCTTCTACCTCAAGAAGATCCAGTGATGACAAATACCATAAGCTGAAAAACAAATATCAAAAGCTGAAAAGCTATCAGCAAAAAGGTAAAGGTCTCATCGCTGAAGAACATGACTGGGCTGAATCAGAAGAATCATCTTCTGATGAAGAAGAAGTCGCTAATCTTTGCCTCATGGCTGAGATTAAAGAAGAAGTAGAAGAACCATCTGAACCTTCTATGAGCTACATATCATCTCAGGTATCCATCTCTACAAATCCCTCTCTGCCTGAAGCTGAGAGAAGTCGCGCTGTTGATGTGCTGACGATTGACCTTTATAATGCTTTAAACGACAAAACTCAAGCTGAAAATAAAAATGTTTATTTAACACAAGAGCTAGAGAAATGTCATGAAAAGATCAGTGAACTAAATCTTTTAGAAGAAAAGCTAAAAGATCAAGTCATTATAAATGAAATCATCAGCATTGAACGCGAACAAGCCATCGCTGCTCTAAAAGCAGAAAAGGCTCATGTTGAAAAATGGTGCAAATCATCAACAAAGATCTCTGAGATAATAAATGCTCAAACTCCTGAAAGTGATAAAACTGGTCTTGGTTTTTGGTCACCACAGGATGATCCTAAAGAAGAAAGTTCCTCGCTTAAGTTTGGAACTTTTGTCACATCTTTCTTTGACACTTCTTATAATCAATTCTATCCCTGTTCTTCTTCTAATCCCATCCCTGAGGAGATATCTGCAAGATCTAAGCCTGCAGATAAAGGAAAGTCTATTCTCCCTCCTCAGAAGGCTTCCAAGAAAACCAAACTGAAAGTTCCTTCCAAACCTTCAGTGGATAAACCTTTTAGCTCAGTGACAGAAATCTTTGATATCTGTCCTCCAAAGCTGAAGGTTGATCTAAAGCCCGTGAAATCTGAAGAAATAAAAATTCCTCCCAGATCTCGTGCTAAAGGTATTCTTGGAGCTGGACCTGCTCATCTTAAGTTTTCAAAACCTTCTGGCTATAAATCCACCATCAGATATAGAAAATGTTATCACTGTGGATTCACTGACCATATTGCGAGCAAGTGTCCAAATACCACCGAAGCTGATAAAACAGCCAAAGTGAAGAAAAATACCACTAAGGTTAAGAAATTAACCAAAGTGAAGATTACCACTGAAGCTGAATCTTCATCAGCGGTGAAGACTGCTGAATCTTCCTTATCCACTAACTCTGAAGGACCCATTGAAAAGTGGGTACCAAACAAAGCTTAATCTTCCTTATGTATGCAGGGATCAAAGGGCATCTGGTATCTCGATAGCGGATGTTCTCGTCATATGACTGGACAAAGAGACCTGCTCACTGAATACAAGGAAGAGAGAGGTCCCTCTGTGACCTTTGGTGGAAATGGAAAAGGATTTACCCGAGGGTTTGGTGTCCTCAGCAATGGGACAACTACCTTTCGAAGAGTCGCTTATGTAGATGGACTGAAGCACAATCTTCTAAGCATCAGTCAGCTATGTGACAAAGACTACGAAGTTCGCTTTTCTAAGAAAGCATGTTCAGTGGTAGATGAAAAAGGAAAACTTGCTCTCAGTGGTTATAGAAGAGAAAATGTCTATGTAATAGATATGGACTCTACTATCACTGATAACTTATGTTTTCTCTCTAAGGCCTCTTCTGATGTCAACTGGCTATGGCATAAAAGGCTCTCTCATCTAAACTTCAAAACCCTGAATTCTCTCTCATCTAAGGAACTGGTTTCTGGTCTTCCTCAGCACTCATATGCTAAAGAATCTCTCTGCTCAGCATGTGAAAAAGGAAAACAAACAAGAGCTAGTTTCAAGTCGAAACAAGTTTCCTCAGTAACAAGTCCTCTTCAGCTCTTGCATATGGATCTATTTGGCCCTGTCAATATCCAATCAATAGCTGGAAAGAAATATACGCTTGTCATTGTAGATGAATATTCTCGCTACACCTGGGTTATTTTTCTTCGCTGCAAGAATGATACTCCAGAAGAACTAATATCTTTTGTCAAAAAGATGGAAGTGCTGAATAATCTTACTGTTCGATCAATAAGGAGTGATCATGGAACTGAATTCAAAAATAGTTCCCTGAACAATTTCTTTGAGAACAAGGGAATCTCTCACAACTTCTCTTCAGTAAGAACACCTCAGCAAAATGGAGTCGCTGAAAGAAGAAACAGAACGATCATAGAAGCTGCTAGATCAATGCTCAGCGATTCTCACCTCCCTACTCAATTTTGGGCAGAAGCTGTAAACACTGCATGTTTTACTCAAAACAGATCGCTGATAATAAAGCGATTTGGGAAGACAGCTTATGAACTCTTTCTTGGAAGGAAGCCTTCTATCAGTTTTCTTCATATCTTTGGTTGTCAGTGCTTTATCTTAAACAACAAAGATCAACTTGGAAAGTTCGACCCAAAAGCCGATGATGGAATATTTTTAGGATATTCCTCCATCTCAAAAGCCTACAGAGTTTTCAACAAAAGAAGACAAACCGTAGAAGAAACCATTCATGTCACGTTTGATGAAACGCGCTCAGCGAACTCTAAACCAATCGCTGACAATGAAGAACTGAATACTTGGATGATCTCTCACTATAGAGAAACTAAACCTTTCTTCTCAAACCAACAGCACACTGAAACTCCAGCTGCTGATGAAGAACCAAGTATCATACCTCCCACCGCTGAATCCAACTCATGGATTTCAGCTGAACCTCTAAACACACTTCTACCATCAAATCCATCTTCGTCTGAAAACCCTTCTGAAAGCATTGGTGTATCTAATGTTCAACAATTACTAGCTGATGAACCTCAAGCATCTTCATCAGCGACTGCTCCTATTGTTGATCCTATCGCTGAAATAAGCAATCTTGCTCCTGCTCAGCGATGGACCAGAGATCACCCCATAGATCAAATTCTTGGTAATCCAGATGCAGGTATTCAGACACGACGAAGCTCAGGTAATATCTGTCTCTTTGTAAACTTTCTCTCCTTAATTGAACCAAAGAAGACTGATGATGCCCTCAGAGATCCAAACTGGGTCAGCGCTATGCAAGAAGAGCTGACTGAATTCTCTCGAAACAAAGTTTGGAATCTCGTTCCTAGACCATCTGATAAAACTGTAATAGGCACCAAATGGGTGTTTAGAAACAAGTTAGATGAACATGGAATTGTAACCCGCAACAAGGCTCGACTTGTTGCTCAGGGATACAGACAAGAGGAAGGCATAGACTATGATGAAACCTTTGCCCCTGTGGCCAGGCTCGAAGCAATTCGACTATTCTTAGCTTATGCAGTCTATAAAGACTTCATCGTTTATCAAATGGACGTAAAATCAGCTTTTCTGAATGGAAAACTGAATGAAGAAGTTTATGTAGAACAACCACCAGGGTTCTATGACCCTAAGCATCCAAATTATGTTTATAAATTGGATAAGGCTCTCTATGGTTTAAAACAAGCCCCTCGTGCTTGGTATGACACTCTCTCATCTTTTCTTATCTCTGAAAATTTTGAACGTGGCAAGATTGATAATACGTTATTTTTCAGGAAGATAAAAGGTCATATAATTCTTGTACAAATATATGTCGATGACATAATATTTGGTTCTACTAACCCATCTCTATGTACTCGCTTCGCTGAAAGAATGAAGAAAGAATATAAAATGAGTATGATGGGTGAGCTGACATATTTTCTTGGTCTTCAGATTAAACAATCTGACAAAGGTACTTTTATCTGCCAAGGTAAGTATGTTAAAGACATGCTGAAGAAGTTTGATTTAACACAAACTTCAGCGATGAAAACTCCTATGGCACCACCACTGACACTTAACAAGGATCCATCTGGAAAACCTGTTAATGTCACTGCCTATAGAGGAATGATAGGCTCATTGTTGTATCTTACAGCAAGCCGACCTGACATCATGTACTCTACTTGTTTATGTGCACGCTATCAATCTGAACCCAAGGAATCCCATCTGATCGCTGTAAAGCGAATTTTCAGATATCTGAAAGGAACTCCTAACCTCGGTCTTTGGTATCCCAAAGACTCAGGGTTCGATCTAACTGGTTATTCTGATAGTGATTTTGCAGGCTGTAAACTTGACAGAAAAAGTACCACTGGTGGATGTCAACTCTTGGGAGGAAAGCTAGTAAGCTGGACAAGCAAGAAGCAAAATTCTGTGTCCACTTCCACAGCTGAAGCTGAATACGTAGCCGCTGGAAGCTGTTGTTCACAAATCCTATGGATGAGAAATCAACTATTAGATTATGATCTTCAGCTGTCAAAGATTCCTATCTATTGCGACAGCACTAGTGCTATCGCTATAGCAAATAATCCAGTGCTACATTCAAAGACAAAACACATAGAGATCAGATATCACTTTATCAGAGATCATGTGATGAATGGTGATATTGAACTTCACTTTATCCCTACTGACTTTCAGCTTGCTGATATTTTCACCAAACCTCTTGATGAGACAAGGTTCAACTTTCTCATCAGTGAGCTTGGAATGCTGAACCTCGAAGAATAATTCTTCAGCGTTCATGTATTGTGTCAGTAATCAAAAGTTCCCCTCATCATTCTCTCTGATAAACATTCTGACTCTCAGGTATGTTCTCTCTCCCTCAAAGATGTTTTTCTTCAAAATATAAACTTTAATCACTGAACTTTCTTCAAATGATTAAAAGCTTTTTTTTGAAAAATACATTAATCACTGATATTTCCAATCAGTGATCTTTTAAAAGGAAAATCTATCCCTATCTTTACAATCAGGGATACTTTTAAAAAGGAAAATCTATCACTGACTTTTCTTCAGTGATCATTTGAACGGACAAATGAACAGTCTCTCTCCTCTATGACGTCATTTGAACCGACAATCCACGACATGCCTTTTCTGACACGTTCGTCCGTTGCCCTTCTATCCAATCAACTTCGTGGAACGTGTCAATGTCATGATGATTTCTTTTCCCGCTTCATTCTCTCTCTTATCTCTCTTCTCTCTCTTCGTATAAAAGGAATTCTTCTCTCCTTTATACGGTTTACGCTTTCAAAACTTTCAAAGCAAGAAACATTCTCTCAAGAACACTCAAGCAAGTAAACCCAGAATATTGAATCTGCAACTCTTTTTCTTCAAGATACACAGGTTTATTTCATGTTTATATGCTTTGTTCATATGTTTTTTATTCTTTTAAAATCCTACTCGCTTTCTATGGATTTTATAAAACGTTTTTTAAAACTAAAGATCATTCTTTCTGATTTTATGTTTTTAAATAAAAACCTTTTGGTTTTAAAGTGTTCTTCCTTCTTTCTACCCAGAACACTATTTTTTCTCTTAAAAATAACTTGATAATTTTCCAGTTTCCCTTCATCTATGGAAACTGGTAATCATATTATTTTTAATCTAAATCATTTCTTCTATTATGCCTCTTTCCATAACAGAAATGACACAGTCTTCAATCGTTGCTTCCAAGCATGTACGATTCGCTCTCACTGAAGTTGAGATTACTAAATGTAATCATTTGGCCAGACTCGACTTCAAAGCTGACAAATACCCACATCTGGTGGAAGCTGCTGAATTCCTCAAGCAGTCATGCATAGCTTACGCGATCACTGTGGATCCTAAGCCCTCCAAGACTCTACTTCAGCAGTTCTGGTTCACTGCTGATGCTACTGAACTTACAAACAGGAAAGGCGAACGAGTCCCTGCTATCTCGTTCAGCACGGAATTAGGGCCAGGGAGCATGACCGCTCTTAGCCTCAGGAAATCTTTACGATTCCCTGACAAACCAAAGAGTGGATTCGACGCACTCCCCACTGATGATGAGCTGATATTCTTCCTGGACGCAATGGGCTATTGTTGGGAAAACAAACCAAGATCCTCTATTCCTAACAAGAAGCTCACCAAGATTCTTAAAGCTCAGATGCCATCACAACTGAACTTTATCTTCTCGCACATAATTCAGTGCATGAGTGGGAAGAGTGGTTCGCTGGATCAAGCCAGCAAAACACAACTGCAAATGGCATACTCCGTTATCGCTGGTCAAAACTTTGACTACGCCACAGCCATCTTTGAAGATCTGAGGTCGAGATTAGAGAAGCCTGAACGAGATCCCAAGATCTCGTACGTACGTTTCATATGTACGTACATCAAGTTCCTCTATCCCAACACCTATCCCACCAAAGATGATGGCACCTTTGCCAGGGTTGGTCAACGATCACTGGAGGTCAAGCCACTCGCCGACGAGGTAAGTATCTCTCTCCTTCGCTCTCGTCTCTCTCTCCATTCTTCTTCATTTTCAGCGACCACGCAGACGGTTCCTTCGTCTGCTATCCCTGTCGCTACCACTACTTCTAAAAGACCATCAGCTAGTCCAATTGGTCCTTCCAAAAAGGCCAAAAAGACTAAGGAAAGTACACCTTCTAGTACTATACCTGAGGGAGCTTCTCAACAAGCTACCTTAGATGCTTTTGTGGGTCTTTCCTCCACAACTTCAGCAGTCACTCATACTGCCGTGTCAGCGATCTCACTCGCTGTCACATCATCAGTAACCCCACCTACTATCTCATTCCCTGAGATTAACCCCATCCCTACTTCTATCCCCAAAACTCTTCCCTTCTCTCCTCATTTGGTCTCTGAACCTGCCACCTCTTCTTTCCCTATAGGACCTGAGCATCAAACTTTTGAGGAATCTATGCAGTTCTACAAAATGTTTGATACGTCAGGTACACCTATAATCCTAAACACTTCTCTACCCCCCTCTCCAAATAAGCCCATATCTGAACTAACATTATTTTCAGGTCCTAGCTTGGCGACTGTTGACACGCATGTCAACAGTCTAGGAGAAAAGGTGGATGCTCTCACCAACACCATCAATGAAACCACCAACGCCGTCAATCAGGCTGGTGAGGAGCTGAAGAAGTTGACCGCCACTTGCTCATCCAAAGCTGAGAACTCTCAACTTTCAGCTCTCGAAGAACAAGTCGTCCAACTCAGAGAGTCCTCTCGACTTTTTCAAGGACGATTTGAGTCTCTTACAGCTGACGTTCAGGGTCTCTCTTCCAAGGTTGACCTCTGCACGTCCCTTCTTCAGCAAGTTCTCCAGAAAGTGAATGAACCAGCTCCAGCGCTGCCTCCCTCCTTCACTGAAGATGATCGTACCAACCTCAACATCGCTGTGGAATTCATTCATGATGCCACATGCGACATACCTGCGGTTGAAGACCGAGTTAAGCGTCTGGAGGCTGACGTTCAAGTGCTAAAAGCTTCAACAGCTACTCCAGCAGCTGAACAATCCCCTACCGCTGATAATGACAAAGTGGGGGAGAAAGCTGAAGAAACTTCTATCGCTGCTGCTGGGGATGCTGAGACTCCAAAGGAACCTCCCTCTCAATCTGAGGGGGAGAAGGCAAAAGAATCCTCATCAATTCACTCCATTCTCTTTGAAGAGGATGAGGAAGAAGACGATGAAGAGGAAGATGATCTAGATCTTGATGATCAAGAAAAGGATCAGCCCTCCGATGACGACGACGACGATGAAGACCAATCTATGTGGTTCTCTAAGCCGAACGTCGTATCAGGGACAACTTCGCAAGAGGTTGTCAAAACAGGGGTGAGAGGTGATACATCTTCAAGTATTCCTTCGCAAAGCAAAGACAAGCAACCAATCGCTGAAGAATGCTTGAGGACTGGATCACAATCTGAGGGGGAGCATCCTTCTCAGGTATGTCTTTCAATTGTACCACTTTTCTACTCTTTCCAAACCCCTATGTCTTTCTAGCCTTTATCTCTCTCGTTCTAAAAATACACTTATCCCTTCTTTCCTTCTTTTTCTAACCAGACAGTTCTCACCCCTGCTTAAGGGTTCTGAACTACAAATAATACCAGCGACTATCGCTGAAGAAATAATCCCAATCTCTATCGCTGAGATTGATGAAGAAGAAGAAGATTCCCTGGTCCATCCAGGAAGGCCCTCTCGACCATCTCATTGGTCAGAGGAAGTGCTGAAGAAAAGAGTTGAAATGATCGCTCAACTAGAAAGTCAACGGCTGAAAATCCCTCTTCAAATATCCACAGAGCTCGACTTCCTTACTGAAGCTGAAAGAGAAGAATCTGCCAAAGCTGAGAAGCTGATCGCTGAATGCAAACGAGATGCCCAACTCGCTTTAAAGATTCAATCTTCTCAAGTCAAGGACAAAAAGCTGAAAAGCAAACCTGTGGAAGTTCAAGCTGCACTACTGAAAGAAATTGAAGAGGAACGCTTCAAAGAACAAGAGATCAACGATAAGTCTATCGAATGGTGCAAACAAAAGATGGATTATCGTTCTGATCTTCTTCCAATATCAGCCGTGACTATCTCTGGTCGCAAGAAGAAAGATCAACTCTCAGTGACCATGGAGATTACCAGAGAGGATGGAACCCAAAAAGCAATGTACGTATCAAAACTTGAAAGCTTCGGATTTACGGAATGGTTAGAGTTCTGGGATGCGCTGAAGAAATCCAAATCTACATACAGAGGCTACGTTGAAGGACTCCTTGAAGCCCTCATAAATAGAGTCGTTTCTGTACTAAAGCTGCCATCTCCTCTTCCTCCCAAATCTTTGAAACTCAAGAGAAAAATTGGGTCCTCCTCCTCTGAAGATGTCGCCATCATCAGGAATGAAACTTCTATCAAATTTTCAAGAGATGCACTGTTTGGTCCTCCTCCTGATCTTTCAGTTCTGGACTTATCTCTGCCTCCTGGTGGTCCCTTCCAAGCTGGTCAAGTAATCGACAAGCCTTATGGAATATTCTTCAGAGATGATGATGAGGAACTCAGATTTCAAAGAATCTCTGAGATTCCTATCTGTCCTCTGAATCATCTCAAGGATCTCTTATGCTTATGGTGTGACTTCTTCCCTGCCGCTGAAAAAATTAAAGAAATTATCAGTCAAGAATCTTTGGAACGAAGACAGAAAGGAGAAGAAATACCTGAGTATATGATCAATCCTCCCAAATCTTCTTATAGCTGATAGATTAGTTTTCTTATCTGTAATCTGTTAGTTATACTTACAGTAGTTAGTTAGTCACTTGTACTTATGATTTTCATATCTTGTAATTCTATCCCTGAATTAAATGAAAATTGCAGTGATGTACTTAACCCTATCAGTACTGTAAAAGATCCCTCAAAATAGTAATTGGGACATGCATTCTATGAGTCCTTTTTATTCCTATATTTTGAATCATAAAGTAATTTTCTTTTGTTACTTTGTCATTATCAAATAGGGGGAGATTGTTGATCCAAACTCTCTCAGTGATTTGATAACGACCCTCTTTTATACTTAGTGAAAATTACGTTATTATATGTATTAGTGTTTCATCATCAGCGATCAGACTGAGTCTGTTCAGTTATCGCTGATGACCTTTCTGTAAACATTTAATATGTATTAGTGTTTCACTTTCAGCGATCAAACTGAGTCTGTTCAGTTGTCACTGATAGTTTCCTATGTAACACAGTTAACGTAATCCCTGAAGACAAGTCTCGCGTCAACATAGTTCATAGCTGAATCGAAGACGAAGCCATTGAACAATAGATAAGTCTACTAGTGACCTGATGCGGATATCAGCGAAGACCAGACAAATCTACTTACGCGAAGAAGCCTGAGGAAAAGCTTCAGCGATAGCTGAACTTCTTTATCTCTGGAAGAAGAGATACTCAGCGATCAACGATCACAAAGCTTATGCCTCAAGTTTTCTTTTGTCTTACCTTGCACAACCAGTACGATGTGTCAGAACGGACAAGTCTCTGCCACAAATCGTACACCAACTCTGTCAACTACACTGTTCATAAAGTGGCCAAAAGCATGTCTCCAAAAGTGAGACTACCAAAGCCAATCTATGAATGCCACGTGTAAAGTACCCTGCCATGCATTTAATGCATAGGGTATAAATAGGAAGCTCACTCCTTCATCTGAAGGTGTGCTCAATCCTTGAACTCCAAAATAGAAACCCTTGTTTTCTATCTCTCTAAAAATCCCCCATTCTCTGAATTTCTTGTGCAACCATCTTAGTGTTTCTTAAGTTTGTTTAGATTGAGTCTGTCTTAATCTTATTCCGCAACAAACTTGTAAATTGTATTTTGATTTATCAATAAACAATTTATTAAACTTTAATTTCTGTGTTTGTATTCAACCCCCCCCTTCTACAAACTTGTTAAGCACCTTCGGGACCAACACTTTCAATTTTTTTTCAGTGTTGGACCTCTCTGAACCTTAATTTTGTTTCTTTGGTATCTTTTTGTAGATTGTAAAAAAGCTTTTGAAGAAGAGCTTCACTGTCTAAGGTTTGAATTTGGTCATTTTTCAAATCATGTAGTCTTCTATAGTTGTTTTCCAATTTGCAATGTAGGTAAATATTGCCCTCAAAAGGTTGCTTTCATTTTGCTGAATTAGGTTTTCAGTTTCCTTTACTAAAATTATGGTTTGATTCCTAAGAATCCACGTAAAACCCCAACTCCTGCTAAATTTCTTCACCACATATATCGTGCGACATTTTGATTGTCTATGATTGATTGACTCTTGTTACCTACTAAGAAACTTTCTTAAAGATAAACTAAAAATATTGAGAAAAGATGTTCAAGACTTCAGTGATAAAATATATGTAAATGCAAAAAAGATAAAATGTATATAGCAAAGTGATGGAGTAGCCAGTAAGCAGTAACCCACAAATAACCTGTTAGAAACAAAGAAATCAACTGAAACAGTCAAATATATAACAAACTTGGAGGACCAGCTTTCAACTTTGTGTTGCTGAGCTTGGGAAAGGATTCAAAGATTACAAAAAAAATGCAGATTGAAAACATTTGTTAACACACACCATCATTTGCGTATTCTGCGCATGCTCACAAAATCATACATAGAAACTAATAAACACACAGACAACTTGAAGCATTTTTAAAGGTTCTTTTTATACTTTCCCATGCTTGTAAAGGTTCTTTTTATGTATCTATGTTGCATGCCACATTGGCTTTGGGAACGTTAATGTTCTGAATTAAAAAAGAAGTTATGAGGCCAAATGTAAAAAGTAATTACAAAGAGAACTTTAGGGGAGGAAGAAGATGAAGGGCCTCATGCTGCTGCCATCCTCTGCATCACGACAACCTATTCTATCCCACCTGGTCTACTGTCACTACCACCTTAGACAGAAAATTAACTGTTGTTGTATAACCCCATTGCCACTGTTGTGCTAGAAAAAACTTATTTGTGATTTCATCATTCAAATCCTAATTTTGATATTTTACCTCAGAATGTTACTGATTGTATTATTTCTCTTATAACTCATACCTGCAACTTCTGCTATCAATGCTTTTCTGGTCATTTCTTGAATTTAATGTTGGCCAACCTTGGTACTTGACTGAATAGACGGAAGAGTTGTCAAATGTTAGGTGATCATACCAAAACTTTATCCTGCAACAAGATGAGTTTTATGTGGACATATTCACAATAGGAGAGGCCTTTAGATGAAGAACACCCTACTAATACAATTTCAAGGGAAGACGTTCCCACTGCTCGCGTATCCATCATTAGATGATGAATTTTATTGCTTTGATTTGAAACCCTTAGTGACAAGGAGAGGAAGAGAGAAACTAACTGTAGAGGGAGGTGTTGTAACCAACAGAGTAGTTTAATTGATCTATTCTATATGGGATTCATCAGTATTGGTGGTATAAGGTTGTTTCTTTGTTGGCTATACCATATTTGTTCCAACTATTGCTTGTATTTCTAATGGGGTAGTTTACTTTTTTATTGTTTTACAAAAATCATCATTTGGGTATTTCTTTAAACTCAATTTGAGGTGAAACCCACAAAATTTCTTTAAAAAAAGTTGGAATCTTGATGGTGAATTTTTTATTTGAAGGTGAATCTTGTAGGTGGGTACTATGATGCAGGGGACAATGTGAAGTTTGGGTTGCCAATGGCATTTACAGTGACAATGATGTCTTGGAGCATAATAGAATATGGGAAGCAAATGGCTTCAAGTGGTGAACTTGGTCATGCCATGGATGCTACCAAGAGGTAAAGAACATCCTTCTTTTTAGTTGAGGGGTTCTGTTGTGTTTTGTTTATCAACTAGATCACATTTGTGGAATCTTTTTTTTAGTTTGCAGTTGGGTTTCCATGTTGGTGTTCTAATGTAGCAATGGACTAATTACAGCAGGCAGCAGTCAAACTTTTATAACAGCTTGCAGCTGCCAGTAGTTTACTAGCACCAGGTTTGCAAAATCTAGCAGCAGTATCATTTCTCATCATTTGCTCTCTTTTAGCAGTAAAAAAAACTAGCTGTCTTTACTACTCACAAGTCACAACTATATATTTATCCTTAATCTTGATAGCAACATCATTTAGATAAGCACCATGCAGAGGAATAAGATCTCTGTTGTAAACTATGTTGAAAATGGTACCATCAATACAAGGTTTTACGGTTTACGGTTATGGTATTATCACTCTTCATTATTGATGCTATGGAGAATAATTTCTTCTTTTTTGGTTTACGGTTATGGTCTTATCACTCGTAATAATCGTCATTCATTTTTTCTTTGTGTAGCTATGCTATTAAGAAGGATGAAATTGTGAAGTTTGTCATGGCCATTTGTTGAAGAAAATTTAATGTTTGGGGCACTTGAATTTAGTTGTTTTGGAATTTTACAAAAAAACAGTTACCATACCTATTGTTTTTTTTTTGCTACGGATTTTGAGTTAAAGAGTTGCTCTATTAATTTTGTTATACCTTTGTGGTTGTATATTCCTGGAAATGGGAGTAAATGGGTATTTTAAGTGGGTTTTTTGGTTTTCTCCAATTGTTTTTGGGATATAAGGAGGTCAAATTTTTGGAAATGGTAAAAGTCGTTACACTCACTTATTGAGCAAGACTCTTTCTCTTTACAATCGCATTTTGCGGGTTAGATTCTTGGCCTCTGTTGTGTTCATGCGGTAAGGTAAATTACCTGGTAAGTGTGAGGGTAACGACTCTTTTTTTCTATGTAAGGATCGACATTCTTATTTGGAAATGTGGTTGGTTTTAAGGATTCAAATGACGACTAAACGGTTGTTTACTTGGTAAAACTTATTAGTAAGAATCACCACTCTCACTTAGGTGTTGTTTGTATTTGAGAAGTCTAAATTCTGAAATCTTAGGTGGTCTTTGTATAAGAGGTGGTGTGTAAAAATATCTGAACGATTCAGATTTAAGAGTTATTAAGAGGTTTTTTTTAAAAACAAACAACCCTTGCATTATCGAGTAACATCTAAATGTATCTTGATAGAACTTTTGCATCCCGCCGCATTGCGCGGGTATATATATATATATATATATATATATATATATATATATATATATATATAAAAGTAGTTATATGCACACGACACGTGTCACACAGAGATACTGCTGAGGAGTATGTAAACCTATAGAGTCACACACAAAGAATGCGTATGTTTCCATCTTTAGAAACCCGGATTAAATCAAGTTGATTAATAAAATAAATATTCTTAAAGGATTATTATGAAAATATGTGTTAAACTGTAATTATGATGATTACAAGGTAAAAACGTAATTATGTTAATTACGAGGTATTATCTGTAATTATATATAGTTATATTTAAAGTTTAAAATATAATTATATATATATATATATATATATATATATATATTTGAATTTGAATTTGAATATTACAGATAATTACTAAATCTTATTTAATCCTTAGTTGAATTATAGTCTAACTATAATTCTTCTGGTATAAATAGGGCGTTAGGCTAAACCGTTTTTCAAAGAACTGAAATAATTAGAATTAGCCTATCAGAGAAGTACAGAAAAGAAACATTTTTTTTCTGTAAAACACATATAGATCTAGGGTTCTTGGGCTAGCACCCGGTGGAGACGGGAAACGTGTTCGTGTGTGGACTACCAATAGAGGAAACCTACTTTGGTTTCTTGGTGCTCCATTCCAATCCCGGTTGATCTACAAAAGGTACATATTCTAAACACCCTATGGTGTGGTTTTATTTTGATTAAATGCATCATTGGATCCGATTGGATTTTGAGTTTTATTTAATAAATCTTTCTATATTTTTGTAACCAAAATATTTTGTTTCTCCGTTGCGTTCATTGGTTACAAATTGTTTAAAACCCGTTGCGTTCATGGGAACAAATTTTATGTGGTAATTATAATTTTAAAAAAATAAAAAAAATGACCCTAAAATCTATTTTGACCTAAATTCTAAGTTGGACTTAGAAATTCAATTGGATTGTTCCTCCTAAAAGTTTTTTTTTTGTTTGTCTGTTGGTTTAAAAGGGTTTTAAAACCCTCATAAATCACCTTCTCAAACAATTTAATCGGGCCATAAAAGTTTCATTAAACCAAGTTGGATTTGGACTTTTGTTATGGACCCTTCACTAAAAGCCTAGTCACTTGGTGATCAAAAGGGTTTCTATACCCTAAATCTTTTACTCTCTAAAATCCCAATCGTAAGAGGCTTTATGGCCACTGGCCATCGTCGGCTGCTGTTGTTGCTGATTCTCGTCTCTGGCCATCGCTGTCAGTCTTCGTCGGCCGAGAATGACTGTTGTCGTCTCTAGAGCTGATGCCCTCTCTCTCTCTCTCTCGCGTCGGCTAATGC
Organism: Arctium minus; assembly: GCA_954870635.1. Classification (NCBI taxonomy): domain Eukaryota; kingdom Viridiplantae; phylum Streptophyta; class Magnoliopsida; order Asterales; family Asteraceae; genus Arctium; species Arctium minus. The sequence goes on along the minus strand of OX941093.1, from coordinate 8,148,120 downwards.
TCATCTCGATCACAATCAAGGTTTTGGTTGAGCGGCGTTTTTTTTCCTTTGGCTAGTGCCGCCGGCTGTTGCTTCTTGTCGGCCATCGCTGGCTACTGCCTTGTTCGGTCATTACCGCTGGTCACTAGACCAAGCAGTTGATTTTAGGGATGATCTCAGATATGGACCGCCACCATAATCCACGACTCCTTGTGGTTCGATCGTTCCTTTGCAACCATTTTGTTCGCCGGATTTTCTGACCTTCGTCCTCCCTGCGGCTGTTGCCGTTGACTTCTAATAGACTGCTGGTCTTCCTGGTCACCACCGGCAGGCATGAAGGCCGGTGTCGGTTCCGAAGTTGGTTTTGTTTAAACCATGGTCAAACAGACCCCACACCATGGTTTGGGGTTTTGTTGAGTGGTTGCACCACTCGGCGCTATTGTTCTTGACAACGACTAGGTTTTGGCCCAAATCGTAGTGTTGTTGATGTTATGTCCACTGTTTGTTGCCATTGTCGGCCATCGGGTAGTCGTCCCTCAACCACTTCTTACAAATTTAGAATCATGTAAATACTATCGTTTGTTTTTCCTTCACCAACGTCAACCACAGTGATGGTGGTTCGGGTGTTGGGCATGTGCCTAAGCGGTTGAGTCAGAAGTCGAGCCTAAGATCTTAATCTATTGTTTTATTTTGGGAGTTGGGCCCGGGCTAGTAGGCCCAAGTATAATTTTGGGATGTTTCCTAAACAGTCTGTCTTTGGGTACCATCGGTAAATAAAATATGATATTTTATAATTGATATGTTTATCAAAATCAAACCGATTTAATAAGATAAACTTTTAAAATAATATTTTTAGAGATAAAGTCAAACGTTTTAAAAGAATTAGAATGTTTTCTAAAATTAAACCTTTTACAAAACGTAAACTTAACGCCACCCATTTAAGGTACTTGTCAAGCATACAGGATCCCGGTAATAATGTCAGTTGAATGCAGTGTAAATAAAATATGATATTTTATAATTGATATGTTTATCAAAATCAAACCGATTTAATAAGATAAACTTTTAAAATAATATTTTTAGAGATAAAGTCAAACGTTTTAAAAGAATTAGAATGTTTTCTAAAATTAAACCTTTTACAAAACGTAAACTTAACGCCACCCATTTAAGGTACTTGTCAAGCATACATGATCCCGGTAATAATGTCAGTTGAATGCAGTGTAAGATAAGGAGCCAAGTTAACGAGATTTGAGTGGACATTTGCTTGGCCATTCATTTAGATAGTCGTATTTTGGATGACTGATCCCAGTAAACCCTAAGTCTAGTATTTAGGTGGGATCACGATACCTTAGTATGGTTTGTTTACTTGAGAATATCATAGACAGTTGCTTGGCCATTTATGAGTATTTTCAAGGCATTGAAGTGGGATTAAACGTGCCAATTTCAATATATGATATATTGAATAGGATGATGCCTACCTAAATAGGCTAATTCCATAGACAGTTGCTTGGCCATTTATGGAAGTAGGTGAAATATGGATCTTAGCTCAAATCAAATGATTTTTGAAAGGTTAATCTATTTATTTGAGACATTATAGTTACTAAAACTAAATCATGTTTTTGTAGATGTCTACCTCAGATTCAAACTCAAACAACTTATCCCAATTTACACTACGGTCAATCCTAGATAAGGAAAAATTGGACGGAACGAACTTCATTGAATGGTTTCGATTCCTAAGGGCAGTCCTTAGGCATGAAAAGAAGTTCTACGTTCTTGAAAACCCCCCTCCAAATGCTCCTGTCAGAAATGATCCAACTGAAGTCATAACTGCTTATGATAAGTACCAAGATGACTCTCTGATTGTTGGTTGCCTAATGTTAGACACCATGACTCCCGAATTATTACGGAATCATGAAAACATGACTGCTTGGGATATGACATCTTCACTGAAGTCTATGTTTCGGTTACAAATAAAATGGGAGAGATTTGATACAGTTAAAGCATTGTGTGCTTGTAAAATGACTGAGCGTTCGTCAGTTAGTACCCACATTTTGAAAATGAAAGGGTACTTTGACCAACTGACCCGTCTTGGCTTCCCACTGGGTCAAGAGTTGGAAATCAATATGATTTTCAACTCTCTACCCAAAACATATAAGCAGTTCGTTAAGGACTATAATATGAAAAGTTTGAATAAGACTCTCACAGAGCTTTACAGCATACTTAAAACTACTGAGAGAGATATGAAATCCAAGTTGGGTTCAACCAAACCAAAACAGGCTTTGATGATCAAACCTGATAGTGGGACAATCAAGAAAAAGGGGGTGATAACCAAGGGTAAAACACATGTTGGAAGATCCAGCATAGATAAGGGCAAAGGAGAAATTCCTGAGGTTGCAGTATGGTATAATTGTTTTCACCATGGGCACCAAATGAGAACTTGTCCAGCCCGATTGGCAGAAATCAAGAAGCAGAAGGCTACCAGAGCAGGACCTTCAGGTATGTTTACCATTTGATTTAATTCACTTCTGACTAAGTGTTACATATTGAGTATGATACTCGTATTAGTACTACTTTTCAGGAAATAAGAAATGAAGAGAAAATGAAATCATACCAAATGGAGCTAAGTTAGTTGTTGTTGCTCAAAGGGACATATGATATGAACTTTCTAGATGGTCTTACATCAACACTTAGCAAGTGTCTTCATGTACCTAGTGCTACTAGGAATTTTGTTTCATTTTCTCAATTACAACGAACCGAATTTATGTTTTCAGAAATAATTTTTTCATTTTATCTTAATAAATGTTTTATGAAATTAATAGTTGTAATTATAAATCAATATAACGAATTAAGCATGGCTTAAAACTGATCTATTTGTGACATTTAAACAAGAAACACATAGTCAAACTCCAGGCGAACGGAGAGTTGGAATCATATGATAATTCATATGATACATGTGTATCGTGTTAGTCAAGATGACAAAAGTGCCTTCAAAGGGTAAACCTTTAGGGGCTACAAGAACTATTAGGGGTTAACCATACTGATGTATGTGAGACTTATAGTTATGTCACAAGATACGGTCATCACTACTTCATTACATCTTACTGATGACTTCAGTAGACATAGGTATGTTTACCTAATAGAACAAACATAAAAGCTTTGAAATTTTCAAAGAGTTTTAGAAAAGAAGTAGTGAGTATGATTGGCAAAGGATAAAGATGCTTCGGTTAGATCGAGGTCATGAATATCTGAGCCAATAGATCATCCTAGAGATTTTTGGGATTGTATCCCAGTGGACTCCTCACGGAACACTGCATCACAACGATGTATCCAAGAAGAGAAATAAAACCCTGTTGAACATGGTTCACTCTATGATGAATCTCAACACTTTGCCTAAATGTTTATGGGGTTATGCCCTAGAAACAGTTGCATAAATACTAGTCTATGTAGCAACTAACAAGGACCAATAAAACTCACTCTCTTAAATGATCTGGGAAGATCCTAAAGTTATCATATTTGAGAATATGGGGTTATAATGCTTAAGCTAAGCATAAAGCTTTTGGAAAGTATGATTCAAAGGCTTGAAAAGTACATCTTTATGTGATATACAATTGGATATTATTTCTACAGGTCTAGCGAGAACAAAAGTTTTGTTAACACACCCTGGTAAGTTCTTAAGAATTTTTTTTTGTCAAGAATCACAAATGGGGACACAATAGATCTTGAAGAAATTCAAGAACCACAAAGATGGGACGATGGTTAACACTGACATTCAACAAGAAGTTGAGCTTCAACAAACTGTTGAAGATAATAAACGAGATACAAAATAATCCGAAGATCGGATTACTGATAAATGGCAAGATGCCATGAAGACTGGTGTCAAAAGCCACATTCCTTAAAAGGAATTTTAAGCGAGGACGTATACAAGGCTTTAAAACATCAAACCTAAAAGTGCAAGTTGCAAAAGTCCATTTATGGACTAGAACAATCATCTCGTAATTGAAATCTTGTATACAAGAAGGTCAGTGGGAGCATAATAATATTCTAGATCCTATATGACATCCCAATGCTTGAAGTTGTAAAATCATTGATTAGAACAGTACTTCGCGATGGGGGATCTAGAAGAGACAAAGTCCTTGGTATAAAGATCTATCGTGGTAGATCAAAGTGCTTAGTTAGATTAAGCAAAAGTACATACATTGACAAGATCTTGAAACACTTCAAGATGAAGGGTTCCAAGAAAGGAAACATGACAATAGTACATAGTGTACATCTGAGCGAAACTCAGAGTCCTAGCACTAAAGAGGACATGAACCGTATGGAGGGCGTTCCCTGTGTTTTCAGCCAACCGTTCAAATCATGTACGCCATGTTAATGTACTAAGACCGGACGTCTCGTATGCCCTGAGCATGACGAGCAGATATTAGTCAGACCCAAGTGATGCTCACTATATAACAGTGAAGAAGAACATTCCGAAGTATCTGAGAATAACTAAAGATATGTTCTTACTGTACAACGGTTATGAAAGAGATCTGTGTGTTTAAGGATACACAGATGCTAGTTTCCAAACTGACTATAATGACTTGAATTGTAATAGGGATATATGTATTGAACGGAGGTACTATGAGCTGTAAGAGCTTACATACAAATCTACTTGTTAAAGCCTATGTCTCAAAACAAACATGATGTTCATGTTATAGGCTTGAGGATTTTTATATTGAATAATAATTTTAGTAAACTTTAAACTTTCTAGAACATTAAACAGTTATGTTTTTATCTAATATGGCATACTGGGTATGAGTATATACATTAAACATTTATGTGTTATTTATTAGCATGTTTAAGTATCCTTAAATAAATATGATGATCATATTATTTAGAATTGTCCTTAATCGATTATTACTAGGGGACTAGTAATAAATAAAGATCATTGTGAAGTTTGGTCATAGTCCAAGTTGGAAGTGCACTAGGTGCAACCAGAGTCACATGCGTTTGTCGGTGCATAAGGCGTTGGACAAGACCCACGGTCAGGATCACCTCATAGATCGGCGTCATAAGGTGAGTCCTGAAATAGTAAACACTCTTTATCCTCATACCTGAGATGTGCATTGGGATCTAATGCACAAGAAGTGTTATGCTTTGATATAGTCTAATGTTACCCTTAATCGGGTAATCATAAGGGCTATGTTAGGTATAACATGAATTGTGTAGTTAGTCGTGTACATGCAATATGGGATTTGCTCCTTTCAAGATGAAAGAGATATTTCTAGGCCCCTCGATTACATAGTTTGATTTACATGCATGAACAAATGGATTAGTTGGACTAATGGTACTTGTATAATCAAATATGTTGGGATCGAGAAACATATTCGTTGAACAATAAAGAATGAGATAGATCTAAGCCTTAAGTTCAAAACAAAATATCGTGAAGCAAAGGATAATGAATGATTATACTATATGATTGATGGGATCAATCAAATTGCTCGAAGGTAAAAGCACATTTACATAGCCTTGGGGGCGGTGACGTGTTACTAGACGCTTACCATCGTCTGTGTTACTGTGTATCGTGTGCAAGTGGGAGAATGTAAGTTATTATATGCCCACGACACGTGTCACACAAAGATACAGCTGAGGAGTATGTAAAACCTATAGGGTCGCACACAAATAATGCGTTTGTTTCAATTTTTAGAAACCCGGATTAAATCAAGTTGATTAAGAAAGTAATTATTCTTAAAGGATAATTATGAAAATATGTGTTAAACTGTAATTATGTCTTAAAGGATAATTATGAAAATATGTGTTAAACTGTAATTATAGGGTGAAAACGTAATTATGTTAATTACGAGGTATTATCTGTAATTATATATAATTATATTTAAAGTTTAAAAGATAATTATATATATATATTTGAATTTGATTTTGAATATTACAGAAAGTTACTAAACCTTATTTAATCCTTAGTTGAATTATAGTCTAACTATAATTCTTCTGGTATAAATAGGGCGTTTGGCTAAACCGTTTTTCAAACAATTGAAATAATTAGAATTAGCCTATCAGAGAAATACATAAAATAATTATTTTCTTTTCTGTAAAACACATATAGATCTAGGTTCTTGGGCTAGCACCCGGTGGAGACGGGAAACGTGTTCGTGTGTGGACTACCAATAGAGGAAACCTACTTTGGTTTCTTGGTGCTCCATTTCAATCCCGGTTGATCTACAAAAGGTACATATTCTAAATACCCTATGGTGTGGTTTTATTTTGATTAAATGCATCATTAGATCCGATTAGGTTTTAAGTTTTATTTAATAAAGCTTTCTATATTTTTGTAACCAAAATATTTTGTTTTTCTGCTATGTTCATTGGTTACAAATTGTTTAAAATCCTACAATATATATATATATATATATATATATATATATATGAAATCTTTGGTGGAAGTTTGTTTTGATCGAGGATGTGAATAATTAGTGAGTTCTTAGTTTCCCCCATGATTGAGATAATAGAGATTCCATCTTTTATTGTGTTTAGCTTTAAATTCTTATGTTTTAGGATATTGTTGTTGGAATGGAATGGTGTTGCCATAGTGGAAATTCAAATTATAGATTCCTTCACATGTGAGAAAAAATTTTATGAATTGGAAATTAGGAAGGAATCTTAGAAGAGTAGTGGAACTAGGTTTTTTCAGGACCTGGTGTGGGATTTAACTTGCAGACATTTAAAAATCAATTAAGGATGGATGGGGGGCTAATTCTAAAGTCCATTAGGGACTGCTTTGGTCTTGTCGACAGGTCCATTGGGAATTGTTTGGGTTTTAACCCAGCCCATCACACCAGATATGCAACTATTGTTTTTTGGTGTCAAACTTCAATCGATTTCCTCCGTTATTGGTGGGATCCGATTAAAACTTTAACTGAGTTATTTAGGAGTTTTCTTAGGATAATTTATCTGTTCAGGTTGAGTATTATGTTCCGTTGCTCTATGTTAACGCTAACATAAAGGGGGATTCAGGTTAGTTTTCTTGTTAAAATATTGAGGAAATGCATATCTTAATGAGGGTAATGTGCTTATCTTCTATCGACAATTTAAGCATGCCTTTATGTCAAATGGATATTTTTATAGGAAATTATGTGTTTGTGGAAATGTGAAATGGATAAGCTTAGATATTCCCTTATGTTACATACACCTCAAGTCATATCTATCGGCTAATCGGTACCCCATTGGGTGCCTAGAATCCGGATAAATGTCAACTAGGAGGCTGCCTTCATGGCTGCTGCTGGTGTAGCCCCTAAACCCTACGTACAACCCTTCTTATGGCATTGTTTTGTTGTTGGTGCAACCCCCGACTGCTGCTCTTGGCCGTTGTTGCTAGTGACCATGAAACACACAAAGACAATACTTGATGGGGTTGTTTTCTGCCATACATACTCATATAGAACACCCATTCTGGTGTTGGCCATAACTATATATTCGCATACATGAGACTATACATACAGATTGTGTTATGCACGCATCCACATTGTTAGTGCACAAATATGTGTTGGATACAAGATCATACAGAATGAAGATAAAAGTCAAGTCAAAAGCTCAAGTCAACTCTCAAGCTAAAAGTCAAAGTCTTTGTAATAAAGTCAAAGTCAAATTATTAGTGTTGTAAGTGTTTTGTCTCTGAAAAGTGTTAGAGTATATATAGCTTATTTTTTGTTCGTAGACTCATATGACTGGATGCGCGTACTTGGTTAGTGAGAAAAATATTGAGAGCTTCATATTGTAATTGATTCTGAAGATTGAAATGGAAATTGTTTTTGTTCGATTAATTCATTGTCATCTTGATTGATAATTCGTAATAAGAACACATTGTGGGACACACAATTGGTATCAGAGCAGAATTCAATGGAAATCATTCAAGAAAAATGTTGCATACAACTGTTTATTGAGTCTTCATCGAATTTAGTGATTTACCTTGTAATTTTGAGTTTAATTGGTTCCATAGCAGTCGAATTTTGATATGGATTAATCTTGTATTGATTTGAAAGACAATTGCACTGTAATTTTCGATCAATTTTGAGTTTTTGTGATTTTTGAGTCATAAGAGTCGAAGGCACTGTATCCTAATCGAATTGTATCTTCGTGTGAATTTCTTTGAAATTCATTGTTTGTAATCAGTTCATACATTGATCGAGATCAAATCTACTAAGTTTCGTGGTTTAATTCAAGGTTTTGGATCGTTTTTAGGCTGAATTTGTGTTTTTCGGAGTTTAGATCTAAAGAACTCGCATAAATCCTTGAAGAACTCTCATAAATTTCTGAAGAACTCGCAAGATTCAAGAATTTTGCACAAGGGATTTCGCATAAAAGTTATCTGAAAATCACAAGTACAGAATTCACATAAGGTGTTGTACGAATTGATCAGGATTCGCATAACTCTTATATACAAAAAGTTTGTTGAAGGACAAATTCCGCATCAGAGTGTCATACGAAAAGTAAGGTTTTCGCATAAGGGTATATGCGAATTGCTCATATTTCGCATGGAAAATTGAAAAAATTTCTAAGTCTAGATTTCGTATCAATACGAATTGCTCGAGGTGGAAATAGTTTCTAAGTGTAGAATTCGCGTATCCTAGGTGTGCGAAAAGTGTATGCGAAAAGTTGGTATTCTTCGAATTTTCCTAAGTCTAGATTTCGCATATAGTAGTGTGCGAATTCTTAGAACTCGCATCTAGGCTCTTGGGAATTGTGGTGTGCGAATTGCTTTTGTTCTGTGAATTCTTGGTGTGAGAAATCTGAAGTGTGCGAATTGTAGGGTTTCTGCGAATTGTGCGTTTGATTGTCTTTGTGTGAATTGTTTAGTGAATAGTGGCGTGTGAATTTCATCCTTAGGATATTTTTGGAAATTTATTTCTGAAAAAAATTTCTAAGTGTTTCTAGATTTTGATTTCTTTTGAACTAATGATCATTTTGTACAAATATTTTTCAAGATGGGATATTTTGATGATCAAGTAGAAATAGAGAAACTCACAAAAGAGAATACTTCACTCAAAAGAAGGAATAATATGCTTGAGACAGTTATGGATAAATATGCTATAATTTGCAAAAAGAAAGGAGATGCTAAGAAAATACTCGGTGACGAAATCGGTGCATTGAAGAACATAATTGAAGAGCTCACAAAATAGATTTCTGATTTATAGCAAAGTAATAAGAGCAAGGAAACTGAAGGGAAAGCCCAAGTCTTGGAAATTCAAAATGCAGAGCTGAAAAATCATATTTAAGAATTGGAACATAAGATTTCAAAAGACAGAGATGTATTTGAAAAAGAGAAGAAAGGTTTTGAAAGTGAAAAGCAAAGGTTTGCAAAGAAATTCTCTGAATTTTCAAAGAAATCATTTGAAGAGAAGAAAGCTATTGAACTTAAATGTGCAAAACTTTCTCATCAAGTGACTGATTTTGAGAAAGTGATCATCATTGAAAGGGACAAATTTGCAAAAGAGAAGAAGGTAATTGAACAGAAAAATGTTGTAATCTTCAAAGAAATATATGGTTAGAGAAAGAATGTCGAGAAGGATTTTGTAGAAGAAAGAAAGATTTTTGAGTCAGAGATTAGGAAGCTTACAAAGAAGCTATATAAATTATCAACAAAGACAATGAAAGAGCAAAATACGAAGTCTGAATTCCTGAAGAAGATTGATCTACTCACGACAGAAAGGAACAGTTTATCTTCCAAGATAAAAGAGCTTGAAGAAGTTGTCTCTAAGGTGGTTGTGACTGAGCAGAAGACTCCAAAGTCAATAATTCACACATCTAGAGATGAGACACTTCATACAACGGTTTCTACAAAGAGGTCAGTCAATTCAAAAGATCAGATTCGTACTACTAACCTATTCTATGATCGGAATGTTGATTGTTCAGGTACACTTAGAAGAAGGAGAATTGGTAATGAAAAGTTGGTCTAGAAAGTGAAACCAACTTCTGATCAAAAGAATGATGAGAAGAATGGTAAGAAATCATTTGTGGATACATCACATGCCAAGAAGAACAATGTGCGAAAAGGTAAACCTGATTTTGTTTATTCGAGAAATCAATTACTCAGGTTAGCTCACAAGATGAGTTATTGTTCTTACTGTCGTGCAAATGATTTTATTCATAATACTTATGATCATTACTGGTATGGTTCTTATTCTATTACTCCTAATAGAACTGCAACTAACAAACATGGACCCAAATACCTGTGGGTACCAAAGCCAAAAAATCCTTCTATGTTGCAGGCATCTCAAGTCAAGGTGGAGTAAAGGAACCATGGATCTTGAATAATACGGTTCAAGACCCGTTCTTCAATGATAAGGAGTTTGACTTCTAAATAGAACAATTTAGGACTCGTTCTTCAATGATCAAAAGAAATGATACACCGACACATATATGAGATTGTACTCCGATGCATAAATGAGAGGATCAACCTTCAAGGGAGAGTACATATTTTTCCTATTGTTAAATATTGTGAATGCAATATTTCAGGAGGAGTAAATGACTTCTGATTAAATCTGATCATAACTCGTTCTTAAAATGTTTTACTGCTTTCATGTCTTTTATTTTTCAATAAATTTTGTGAATAAGACTTTGTGCTTTGACGACTTTTGACTAAATGCAGATTTTGAGGGGGAGCTTACATGATTATATCCAATATGACTTTTGAGTTGACTTCATGACATTTAAGATGAGCGTAAGGAATATTCTAATCTTAATCTCATACGTGTTTGAAAGATGGACAACTTTCAGACATGAAAACATGTTCTTAAATGTTCAAACCGCTTCTCAATTCCTAAACATATTTCATGAATACAAAAGTGTGATTTTTCAATGTTTTCATTCATGAGCTTAATTGTTAAACAAACCGTGTGTTTCCAAAGATAAATACGTGCGTATTATCTTTTCCATATACTTTCAAGTATTCATACACACCGGTTTAGTATTTTGTTGCTTATGTTATTACCATGTCTCAAATTAACCAATTTTTCGATGGTGATACACCCCGTTTGAAATTTTTTGATATTTGAACGCGATTTTGTTCAAAACGTTTCTTTCAAGAATGTCTATAATTTTTCTTATAGACAACATCCTATTTTTCATGACCTAAACCTTGATTGATAAATCATTCATATTTGATCTTTTCATACAATGTCAGATTCTCAAACAAGCCTTTTGTATTCATTTCATTCATTCAATATACTTGTTTTTGAGAATATCTTTCATGATTAAAATGCTCAAAAATTCATGATTACATTCATGAGCATACATTTATCTGATATGTATTTCATTATGTGCTTTAGATGAAAAAGCTAAACCATTTGAGCAACATTTTACTTATAGGACAACTACATGGGTTTATTGTGTGAGAACTTCATTGAACTTCTATGGATTCACGTTAAACAGTGTTTCCTATACAAGAAGTTATTGAGTGATCGAGAGGCGAGGAGTCAAAATATCTGAGTGTGGATATGTGTGCTGAGATAAAATGAAAAGAGAGTTTGGTTAGTAGTGAGTTATAATGATAAAAAGAAAGAGGGTGAGAGATCAGAGTAAAAGAATATCAAACTCTGCACCAACTTTTTCTGAGTCGGGGAACCATATTACTGTTGTTTCACAATTCTTCGTGAACTTCATTGAAAAAGGCAACTAGCCCATGCCAACTCTTGTTTAAAACCCCACCAGCTACTCATTTTTTTCTTAAAAAGAAGATGTTTCAATTTTTCATGGGGATGCAACACATAATTTATCTGGTTTTCATTTGGAAAATCTAGATATTGAAAAAGAAGGAAGTCTGCCCCACCTTCGCACTTCGATCATGCACAATTAAGTCCATGTATTACAGTTGTTGTCTTAATGGTTTACACATTTTGAGCCTACTATTAAAAGCAATCATCATGCTTAATTCTTTCATACGCAAGCACGAACACACAGAGAATTTATTTTTCTGTCTAAACGTTCATAGAATAAACTTGTGTTATTCAATGATTGAATGGAAGATCTGGGGGAGTGAACATCAAAAAGCTCATTTCCAATGTGTATTTGTTACACACAGTGGCTTTGTGCTACTGACAGACATTATTAACTGATTCATTTATTGATTTAGGTATTACATTCTTATTTGTCTGAATTTGAAAAGATTCAGATGAATACCTTATGAATTGACGGATGATCAGAGGCTCTTGTGATAAAGATCAATGGTCAGAAAAGATTAATAACATTTCTTGGTGAAATTTTGAAGGTTTTTGTGCTACATCATCAAAAAAGGGAGAGACTCAAGAAATGGAGAAGTTAAAATTCAAGAAATGTTTGTTGAAGAACAGTTTTGGAGTTGATCAAGAAACTGAAAGGAATTTAAGGGAGAAATTGTTTCAAGAAAGATGATTTAGAGAAAGTTTATTGCAAGATTCAGTCAAAGAATGCAAGTTATGAAGAGATTGTACAGATTTGAAAGAGAAAGTTCAAAGAATTCAGAATGTTCGTTGAAAGTTACTGAAGTTTTATTTGAAGATGATATGCTGAAGCAAAGAGAGCTAAATCTGAAGATAACTTCTTTCTAGAGTCTGAAAGAGGTTTCTACAACCTTTGAGGGAGATTGTTATAGATTATTGAAGGACATACTCACAGACTTTGGGAAGATTACTGAAAGTTAGAAGATTGCTTAGACAAAAGGGGAGATTGTTCTATGATGGTGAAATTTAACTTTTGTTTATCCGAAAAGGGGGAGATTAAATTTGTGAAAGAAATCTACAAAGAAGGAGATTGTTTTGCATATCTTTTTGAAGATGATCTTGAATCCAAAGGGGGAGATTGTTAGTGCCCAAATATGTGTTGGATACAAGATCATAGAGAATGAAGATAAAAGTCAATTCAAAAGCTCAAGTCAACTCTCAAGCTAAAAGTCAAAGTCTTTGTAATAAAGTCAAAGTCAAAGTATTAGTGTTGTAAGTGTTTTGTCTTTGAAAAGTGTTAGAGTATAAATAGCTTATTTTTCGTTCGTAGACTCATATGACTAGATGCGCGTACTTGGTTAATGAGAAAAATATTGAGAGCTTCAGTCAATTCTGAAGATTGAAATGGAAATTGTTTTTGTTCGATTAATTCATTATCATCTTGATTGATAATTCGTAATAAGAACACATTGTGGGACACACACACATACTGTGCTTTACACAAACACACTGATATACACCCTTAATAAAACTTTATTTTAGTTTAAACCATCACTAACATGCACCTTCCACTAGAGTTCTTTAGTTCAAGATCAACCTTCAATCCATCCAAGTATGCATCTAAACACAATTCAGGTGTACTAATTGCAATTAATATACATTGTTATCTCTTTCTCAAATAGTTGTCTTCTTTAGGATTCTTTTTAATTATAATTGTTTTACTCATCCAGAGATGAGTCTTGGTTAACCACACATAAAGAAAAGATTTGGATCATTGTCGAGACTCAAAACATTTGGAGGAAATAGAGCACCTACTTTATAATATATGTATACGACTGCTCAACATGATTTTTTGATGCAACAAACGCAATATATCAATGGAATGATGAAACTGTTACAACAAATTCAAGGCCTTATACCCAAAATAAGTGTGCCACAACATTTGTTGTCTACGGTTCGACCTCTGCCTCCACCACTTGTTATCGATGTATCTACTAGTCACCATTTGAGTCAGTCCAATGGGAAGTTGATGGTGCAGAAAGTCTAGACTAGCTTAGTATATTTTATCTATCTTTATTTTCTTATATATGTCAAAAAGATATTTTCATTTGGTTGGGTTAACATTTTTTTCGATACTTACGTAATGTTTTTCTTATTACTTACTCAATTTATATTTTAAGTTGTTTTTATATTTGTTTATATGTTATTTTTTGTTGACAAAAGTCTGTCCAAATGTGTAGACAAATGTTTCATTATATGGTCAACATCTTTTGCCGTCGGATTTTTTTACTCAGTAACAAAGTTGAACAAAAGAGTCAAACCTAACTTTTGCCGACGAGTTTGTGAGTCGGTAAAAGGTTATGCGTAAAAATAAAAAAGAACTTTTGCCAAAGTATTTTTGGGCCGATAAATGTTTGACTAAAAAGTCAAAAGAAAACTTTTCCCGACAAAAAAAGTTACGCTCGCAAAAGTATTTAGTCGTCGGCGATAGGATTTTATACGATTACTTGAGGGAAGTTTTTGCCTACGACTTTAGTTTTTACTGACGACATTATTTTGCCCGCAAATATATCTTTACCTCCGGCCCATGTTGTTTGCGTGCAAAAACCCTTGTAGCGGCCAGCTTTGCACATAAAATTTTGCCGACGGAAAAGTCCGACGGTAAAAGATTTTGAGCTTTTTTCGGCAAAAGTAGTTATTTTTGTAGTGATATTGGATTATCACAAAAGAGCTATATTGATAAACTTCAGAGACATGATATGCAAGATTGCAAACTGATTGACAATTGTGTCACTAAAAAGATGAATTTAATTTAAATTAGTGTCCTAAAAATAATTTCGAAGTTGGGGAAATACAAAAACTCAATATACTTCAATTATGGGAGTCTCATGTATGTCCAAGTAGATAATCAACTAGACTTAATCTTTATGGTTGTTATGCTAGGCGGATAACTGAGCAGCCCAGGTATAGATGCTTGGAAAATAGTCAAATAGGTCATAAGGTGTTTACATAAGACAAAATACTACATGCTCAAATACAACAAGCCGAATCATTTGGGGATCATAAGGTACATGGGTGGAGCTAGGATTTTCATTGAGGGTGGTCCTTCTGCTCGTGCAAGGATATTGAGTAGACGGTAGTTGTATCAGACTCGACCCTATCTTCCATTTTTTCCACAAGATCACCAATAACTTGTGGAGTGTGTTGAGTCTTTAGATGTGGTAGATCCCGACTTTGATATAATGTGAGGATATGTGGAACCCCTTTAAATTTCTTTCTAAAATAGTTCTTAAATGGGATGTCACTACAAGAAAAATCACAGTTAGTGATAAAAAATATTTGGTCACTAACAACATAAAATTGGTCACTAAGGCCATTTAGTGACTAAAATCAGGGTGGTCACTTTTCGTCACTAAAGGTCCGTCACTAATTTACATTAGTGACTAAATGCGAAAATGATCACTAATTAGTGACAAAACTAGAGTGGTCACTGTGTTACTAACGACTAATCTTGTCACTAAATATCATCACTAAACCAATGAAAGTCGTCACTAACTTGATTATTTAGTGACTAAGGTTAGTGACTACTACAAAGTAGGTCACTAGTTAACGGCTCCGTTAGTGGTTGTTAACGATCATTAGAGACCAAATATGTTGTCACTAGACATTAATGGTTGTTAGTGATAAAAAACGTAGTCACTAATTAAAAACATATGAAAAACAAATTGTCACTAATTTGTACTACAATTATTATTGCAATAAAATAACCCTACTAATTTTTAACAATGTAAATATAAAATATTAATTTCATTCGTACAACGTAAAATTCTTCGATCCAAACTAAAATAAACACTTCTATATTATGTCAAACTTATGATTATTTAAAACACTTAACATAACCACTAAATGAAAACAAAACAAAACACCCTTTACACCTTTGATATTGTCTTTCATAACAACCAAAAGTAATGATATAGTTCCACTACTAAGACAATTGAAACACAACCAAAAGTAATGATATATAACCCATTGATGTTCTGTATCTATATCTGAAAGTTGATATCTGTAAAAACAACCAAGCATGCCTTCAGGTCCAAAGAAGAGGAGCTGCAAAGAAGAAGAATGATACTAGTATAACATCTACAAATCCTGCAGGTGAAATTATGGTATTTTTCAGGTGCTCAATTTTGTGTGTTTTCATTCAATCATTTTATTAATCCTCTATTTTGCATTGATATCAAATATGACATTATATACTAAGAAGCTGGAAGCAATCCATTATATGGAAAGAGAAAACTAAACGATCAGTTAGGCATAACTTTGACTTCAAACTGTTTTGCAAATCAACAAACTTATGATTAAATTTCTTTTCTTTTTGTAGGTGACGCAGCAGTAGCATTTTGGTTTTGGTTTTAAAGCAAGTTTTTGGACCAAGCAATATCAAGTGGATTCCAATCCATGCCAAGTTCATCAATCTTAGTATTCATGTTCAACACTCAATTTTGATAGAATTTTAATGGTTTCTTTGCTTATATAATTGAAGTAAAAAGTACAATAGGTTTTCTTCATCCAATAAATCATAAGGGTTTAGGCTTAGTTAAAGATCAAATTCAGAAAATATGGTAAATTGAAATGAGGGATCACGGTTTAGCAGTTAGCAACTAGCATGAGCCAAGAAGTGAAGAAACTATTACCGATCTAGCGTTCTTCAGAGAGACGGAAAGAGGGACAAATGTTGCTTTTAAATCAAGGGATGCTGAACCTGCTGCTGTTAAGCCGAAGGAGGCATGACCTGCTGCTGTTAAGAGTGATGGAAGAAAAAAATGAAAAAATTGTAACATGTCGAACCCGAGATAAATGCAACAAGAATAGAAGAATTACTAAGCCTGGTCTCTTATTTCCTCCCCTGCTTTTCTAATATGAAGAGCCTCTGACTCTAGTACCGGGTAGTCAACCTCTTCAAATCCAAACAATTGTGAAACCTAATATTCAACATCCAATCTCTTAACAAATAGAAAATCATAATTGTTTAGCAGATTGTCTATATGTTCATGGTTGGTTACTATATGGACTTGAATTATCATAAAAATTCATGCTATGGTTACTTTGTGATCTGTGTAATGAAGTTAGCACTTCAGAAATATATCAGAATTCTTGGAATAAATGCAAGATTTGATGTGAACCAAATTTTATGAATCACTAGGTGGGAACTGTGCCTTCTAAGTGAATCAGGCTCCCAAATTTTGGATGCAATAGGCGAAATTGAACCAGTTTCTCATGTGTGACCATAGTAATAGCTAGTAGAGTAACTTGAGCTAAAAGTTGATTCGTAAGACACTGCAAAAAAATAAATTATGTGGCCATAAGCCTATAATTGTTGGTTGAGTTGAGTCATGAGTGGTTGGGTTGATGCCTGTTTTGAGCACCTTCCATGAATTCTCCTAGTATGTGCGCTTAGGATGACAACTGCTTACTTCTGGGCCTTCTGTCAAGAAAAAGATGAATAAGTATAGGTTCTGATTTGGTTAAATCTCAAACAATGTATATAAGCTTGAATTTCCATCTGTTAGATTTTTTTTACCTGAATGTGAAGATGTTTGGAGAGAGAAGATGCAACTGTTATTGTTGCTACTTAAATCTCCAAACACAATGAACAAGAGTCTAAGCCCTAGATCTCTTACAGAATAAACCAAATGGGAAGGAAGCCATATCATAAAATCAAATGTATGAGATTTTTTCCTTTGCTCAAAAACCAAAAGAAACTGAGAAAACTTACAGCATAACAGGTACAACAGTAAGAAACTTCCTGTTGTGAGTAAGTTGTTTGCCAATATCAATTTGCTCCCACCAAGTCAGCCTGTTGTAGATGCCCTGTTCTTTTCTTCCGGTGAAAGAAGTGATACGTAACCTGATGAAAAAGAAAAAATAGCACTTAAGTTTAGCCAAATACAAGCCAAGTGCATTCGTTTGCAACCAATAAAGCATGCATAATTATGTAACCTGTGGGAGAAGGGTGTTTAAGTTATTTTTTATATCATATGTGCAAGGTGTGTTAAAGTAATTCTCATATATTTGAAGGAACATAACTAAAAATACACACTGGTCCCCACCAACAACAATTGATATGCACATCCAGCATGCTATAGAGATCGTGCTTCAGTAAGGATTTATATCTCTATAGTAACAAATCAATTGGTGCTAGAAAAAATGTGAACCACTACCAAGGCAAGTATCTTTATGAAGCATCTACAACATTAAAGGCATCAACTGGTAAACCTCCAGTGCGCTTCACTTACAGTAGGAGAGGGAAATAATTGGTGGAGCCTTTATATGTTGTTCTTTATCTTTGTTTTAGTCAAATAAGTGAGTTGGGGGTAGTTTGGGTATTTTCTCAATTTGTTTGTGAGAGGAGCGTATTAGTTGAGTGGGAAGGTTGTGGTTGGGATTCATTCTGATTGTTGTTACATTGTAACTGAGTGAAAACTCTTGGGAGAGTCTCTGGCCTCTCGAAAGCCAGAGTGTCCGTCAATTTCGTTTCAATTTCACTTGTGAGTAATAAAACCCTACTAGTTTATACCAAATTGGTATCAGAGCTATTTCGTTCCTGTGAAGATGACAACTAGGAGCAATGCAACGAGAGTTGAAGATTTGGAGAGTCGTGTCGGTTCAATAGAGAATGTGATGCAGACGATGATAGAAAAAATGGACAGGATTATCAAACATCAAGAGGAAGCGGCAAGCAAGATCAATAGTCCAATGACGTCGGAAGGTGAGGACGCATCGGGATCTGGCAGTAAAGGAAGAGAGAAAGGTGACGAACGTGATTCATCTCGATTTTTGGCGGTAAAAGGGAGGAAGCTCGAGATTCCTACGTTCGATGGGAGAGATCCAGATGGTTGGATCCTTAGAGTGGAGAGATACTTTGCTCTGAATCGATTGAATCAAGAGGAGAAGATCGACGTATCATTCATCGCTTTTGAAGGTGATGCGCTCAAGTGGTTTCAATGGGAGAATAAGCGTCACCCAATTACAAGGTGGGAGGATTTGAAGCAACTCATTCTACGTCAGTTCAGATCGTTATCAGTCGGATCGCTTTGTGAGCAATTCCTGGCTGTGAAACAAGAAGGTACAGTAGATGATTATAGAAAGAAGTTCGTTGAATTTGCTGCACCTCTGGATGGAATTCCAGAAGAGATCTTCCTAATTCAATACATCAATGGATTGGAGACTTCGATTAAGGCGGAACTACGTCTTCTAAATCCATTGACGTTAAGTGAAGCGATGGAATTATCTTCGAAGATAGAAGTGAAAAACAAATTAACAGGCCGCAAAAAATATGTGTATTCATGCAAGAAGGGGTACAATTTCAATTCTGAATCCAAGAGCATTTCGGCATCTTCCAACACAGGTGGTAAGACGGGATCAGAATTCAGGAAGCTGTCGGATGCCGAAGTACAACAGAAGAGAGCCCTTGGCCTTTGTTACCGGTGCGACGAAAAGTACGCTCTGGGCCACAAGTGTAGTAAAAAAGAAGTCAATGTGTTATTAGTGCAAGAGGAAGGGGATAATGAGGAAACAGAGGAGCAAAGGGAGAAAACTCTGAACGCTGTAGATGTCGTAGATGTTGGTCAAAAAGTTGAGGTCCATTTGAATTCTGTAGTAGGATTATCGAATCCTAAAACGATGAAACTGGAAGGTGCCATTAGCGATCAGAAGGTGGTGGTTTTAATAGATAGTGGGGCGACACACAATTTCATCTCAAAGGACGTAGTTGATCGGTTGAAATTGAGTGTGGAATTAACAAAAGAATACACAATTACTATGGGGACGGGTAACATTCTGAAAGGGGAAGGTGTTTGTCGGGGCATTCCTTTGTTTATTCAAGGTCTAGAGGTTCGTGAGGACTTCCTTTCAATTCAGTTGGGGAATAGCGATGTCATACTTGGGATACAGTGGCTTGAAACACTTGGATCTACGCACGTTAACTGGAAACAGCAAGTCATGAAGTTTACCATCGGTGGGAAATCAGTTACGTTACGTGGTGATCCTTCTCTAGGGAGGTCGATGATATCGTTGAAGGCTTTAGGTAGGGTGATACAACAAGAGGGTCACGCTGTGTTGATCGAATTAGGCGAATGTGTGGTTGATCACAGTACGGAAATTGACAGTGAAGTTGTGTTGGAGCCGTTGTTGAAGGAGTTCGATCATATATTCAAAAGGCCTCCAGGTTTACCTCCTATACGTGGCAAAGAGCATGAAATTTTGCTTAAGGAGGGGACGGAACCAATCAATGTACGTCCGTATCGGTATCCCCATTACCAAAAAGATGAAATTGAAAAGTTGGTAAACGAAATGTTGGAAGCCGGAGTAATTCAGAATAGTGCCAGCCCATTTTCGAGTCCAGTTTTATTAGTTAAAAAAAAGACGGGAGTTGGCGATTTTGTATCGATTATAGAGCATTGAATAAGGCTACTGTTCTGGAAAAATTTCCAATACCCGTTATTGATGAGCTGTTGGATGAATTGAATGGGGCACAAATTTTTTCGAAGCTTGATCTAAAATCAGGCTATCATCAGATAAGGATGGCGACGGGCGATGTGCAAAATACCGCGTTCAGAACTCATCAAGGGCATTACGAGTTCTTAGTAATGCCCTTTGGATTAGTTAACGCACCGGCAACGTTCCAAAGTCTTATGAATGAGGTATTTCGGAAGTTTATGAGAAAATTTGTTTTGGTTTTCTTTGACGACATACTAGTGTATAGTAAGTCGCTAGATGAACATCGTGATCATTTACGTTTGGTTTTTGAAATCCTTGCCCATCATAAGCTCTACGCTAATCGAAAAAAGTGTGAGTTTAATAGTTAAAGACTGGGGTATTTGGGACATGTGATTTCAAGTGCTGGAGTAGAAGTAGATGAGTCCAAAGTAAAGGCTATTGTGAATTAGAGAACACCGCAGAACGTCACTGAGCTCAGGGGATTTCTGGGTTTATCTGGGTACTACAGGAAATTTATTAAAGGGTATGGATCGATCGCAGCTGCCCTTACCCAACTACTTAAAAAGAATCAATTCCATTGGTCTAACAAGGCTCAATTAGCTTTTTTGGAATTAAAAAGGCTTCTTTCTTCAGCCCCTGTTTTACGCTTACCAGATTTTAACAAAAGTTTTGTTATAGAAACGGATGCTTCATGCTACGGGTTAGGGGCAGTCCTTATGCAAGAGGATCGACCTATAGCTTATTTTAGTCAAGCGTTGGGAGTACGAGCCAAGCAGAAGTCAGTTTATGAAAAGAGTTAATGGCTATAGTGTTGGTAATCAGAAAATGGCGTCCATACTTGCTGGGAAGACATTTTATAGTTCGGACCGATCAACAAAGTCTTCGTTTTCTTTTGGAACAAAGAGTAATTGAACCAGATTATCAACGATGGGTAAGCAAGCTACTTGGTTATGATTTTTCTATAATATACAAGCCTGGGAGTACTAATAGTGTCGCTGATGCTCTTATCACGCAAGTCCGAATCGATCGAATGCTCGGTAATGGGAGGTCCTAATTGGAGGCAGTGAGAAACTTTGAAGAAGGAACTCGACGCTGATGATTTTTTAAAGAAGCTGACTTCTGATTTGGAGAAGGACAGCAACTGTCACAAAGGATTTGAAGTGCAAAATGGCTTACTGTTGTATAAAAATCTCTTGGTTATTCCTCGAACCTCTCAGTTTATTTCTCTCATTTTTTAGAAGTTTCACGGTTCTCTGATAGGAGGGCATTGTGGGGAAGTTCGTACTTACCAACGCATTGCCTCTGAAGTTTTTTGGGTGGGTATGCGCAAAGACATCGATAATATGGTAAAAGGGTGCGAAATATGTCAAAGGAAAAAGAATGTTCATGGCTCTCCAGTGGGTCTCTTACAGCCTTTGTCACTTCCTTGTCAGGTGTGGGACGAAATTTCGATGGACTTCATTGAAGGTCTTCCTAAATCAAATGGTATGAGTTTGATATTGGTCGTTGTCGACAGGTTTAGCAAGTATGCCCATTTCAGTGGGTTCAAGCATCCTTTTACAGCTCAATCCGTTGCAGAGGTATTCATTAATGATGTGGTTAAACTCCATGGTTTTCCTCAATCTATTGTCTCTAATAGAGACAAGATTTTTTTGAGCAATTTCTGGAAAGAGCTCTTCAAGTTACAGGGTACGAAACTGAAGTACAGTACGGCTTATCACCCTCAATCTGATGGGCAAACCGAGGTGGTGAATAAGATTCTGGAGCAATATTTGCGCTGTTGGCTTTCCGATTGACCTAAACGTTGGAGTAGGTGGTTATCTTGGGTCGAGTTGTCGTATAACACGTCTTACCACACTTCTCTTAAATGTTCTCCTTTTCGAGCTTTGTATGGAAGAGATCCACCACCATTATTGAGGTACAAACCCACCTCTTCTAAATTGTTTACAGTTGAACATGACTTGCTGGAACGTGATGAAATTTTGGATGAAGTTCGAATGCACCTCTTAAAGGCCCAATGTCGTATGAAACAACAAGCGGATTTGAAGAGAAAAGAAGTGGACTTTTCAGTGGGTACTTGGGTGTTTTTAAAGATTCGTCCTTACCGTCAAAGATCTTTGGTTTGTGGCAATAGTCCTAAGCTGTTGGCCAGGTTCTATGGGCCTTACAAGATCATCGAAAAAATTGGGACAGTGGCTTATCGCTTAGAGCTCCTCGATACAGCGCGCATCCACCCAGTTTTTCATGTGTCCCAACTCCACCAAGCTATTGGTAACTGTGTCGCTACAAAGGAAATTCCCGTACAACTCACCGAGGAGTTGGTGATGCAATCAATCCCTGAAGATATCACTGATGTCCGCCCAATGGCTAATGGCGTTCCTGGCCCATTGGAGGTGTTGGTTAAATGGAAGGGAATGTCCGAATTTGAGTCTTCGTGGGAGGCTCTAGACTCTTTGTTGCTTCAATTTCCCAATTGTCACCTTGAGGATAAGGTGAAACTTTTGCGGGGGAGTATTGGTAAACCTCCAGTGCGCTTCACTTACAGTATGAGAGGGAAATAATTGGTGGAGCCTTTATATGTTGTTCTTTTTCTTTGTTTTAGTCAAATAAGTGAGTTGGGGGTAGTTTGGGTATTTTCTCAATTTGTTTGTTAGAGGAGTGTATTAGTTGAGCGGGAAGGTTGTGGTTGGGATTCATTCTGATTGTTGTTACATTGTAACTGAGTGAAAACTCTTGGGAGAGTCTCTGGCTTCTCGAAAGCCAGAGTGTCCGTCAATTTCGTTTCAATTTCACTTGTGAGTAATAAAACCCTACCAGTTTATACCATCAAGCTATAGATATTTGTATATATATATATATATAGAGAGAGAGAGAGAGAGGATATGTCATGTAAATATAAACCATAAATCCTGTTCTATTTCCTAATCAATTATCAAACTTACCATAAAGTGAGGATACGCAACCAGCAACGAGCGAGGCAAAGCAGAAAGTGAAGCACCAGTAAAATGGATGCGTCTAGGCAACATATGTTATGCAAAAAGTACATTAAGATATAAGAAGTTCTACAAAAGTTTCTTAATATAAAACCTTGTTTAGGAAAAAATCTAGCCAGGGGAAGCGTAAGTGCCATAAAGAATGTATGCCAAAACAAATAAAAATTAAAACATCCAGAAGAAGAAACAGGAGAATAATCAGGCATCTGAAGCAAATTTCTTTCTTTGAAAATAAAATTGTGCAAGAAAAAAAGAAGTGAAAGAGAAGGAACTTTGATGTCCATGAGAAAATAGTTATGCATATGGATAATGAAGCGTTGCTTGATGAAGTATAGGTAGAAGAATATGATTGTAGTGCACATTGCACGCAGCTTCACAAACAACAAAGATGATAACTAATATGCTAAAATATTTCTTTATATAAAGGCACAAATATTGACAATCTGCAAATGTTAAGAATAGTGCATGACTGCTACGTAACTTCTTGAAGTGCTCATACAAGTAAAGTTAGCACTTGACTCATATGCATCCCATCAAAAGGGAAGAACAGAAAATTGGTTGGCTCTTCCATAGGATTAAAATTTTCAAAATACCAACATGTACATCACATTAAATATCTTTATAGTGATTGAAGTATGAGGATAAATAGGTCATTCTAGTTGTATAAAAGTTATTAAAACAAATATGGTGCATTTGTTTAGGGACAAAGACGAAACTATATGCGGGAATATGATACAAAGACGAAACTATATGCGGGAACACATACAAGTATACACTGAAAAGCTATCCATGTAACTATTAGTTCCTGAAACAAAGGATACACCTCACTCTGAACTCTGATTCAAGACAGAGTTAAACCAAAAAACTTCAATTTCAAGCCACATCAGCTTCTGCCACGTTATTGAATCAACTATGATAGTAAGACCTGTAAAAGAAGAATGTAGATGAAGATATGATATTATTATATTAATTGAAAGTACATCGTTTATTTGCTTGGCCTTACAGCTGAAACAGAAAATATATCAGGATTCATAATACAGACCTATGCTAAATAGTGCAACTCCAGCACAACATTTTATGGCTTCCCACAAGGAAATTGATTTTGTCTGCGATTGATATACAAAACTAATAGTAAGGTAAAAACATGTCAAGAAATAGGATATAGATTTGAGATACTGATAAGGGAGGACAAACAATTCAATGACAATAAGAAGACATACCACCAAGAAACAAGAAGCTTATCAACAAGAAGAAGAAGCTTATCATCAAGAAGCCACATTATTGCATCTCAATAGAAGCATAAAACTACATCAAACTGCAAGTGAGATCAATACTTTTCTTCTAACATTGGCATTGTATAATCTATAAAAATCAAAAGAGAAATAGAATAAGAAAGTGTGACATAATTCTTCAACTCTCTATCCCTCCAAACCTAACTAATCTAGTTATCCACAAACATTTTTTCTGTTTTACTTTTCCTCATGTTTACTGAATTATCTGTCATTTAAGATCGAAACTTAAATTGTCTGCAAGTGAAGATGAAAGTGACTGTCTATGCGACTGAAAGATGAAAGTGGTTGTCATTTATAACGAATTATAAAGATGAAAGTGCCTTGGCTTCGAATCAAAATCAAATGCTATGATTTTTTTAACTTGTTTATCTATGAATAACCTTTGAATCCTAGGTTTGAGAGGAAAGTATCGAAGCACCTTTCGTGTGTAGATCCCAGTACAGTGCAATCACGAACAATAATATCAATGAAGAACAATAATATTGCCACAACCTCTAGTCATATGATTAATATTCAAGAAAGGTTTAGGATTACAGAGAGAATATCTGATAAGCAAAGTAAACCTATTGACTAGAGAATTATGAAAGAGATCTAAACTGAATAATGAAACTAATAACGCCTTTATATATTTAGGCGTACAAAGCTAATAGGCTTTATGGGCTTTGGGCCCAACTAATAAATAAAACTTTTAATTAATTACATTTTGCACCCTGAACTTCTATTTAACATATAAAACACCCTAACAATCTCCCCCTTTAAATAGAAGTTCGAAATCACGCCAGTTTGGAACATATGTCTTTCGAAACCCAAAACTGATCTCGAAATATCGCATTGTAGTTTTGTACTCCAGCCGCTCTAAAATAACACCCAGTGCTTCAAGAATAAGCTTCTTGTATTTCAGATCCAGAAGTTGAATACCTTTTTCATCTTGATCAATTGCACGCTTCAACTTGTCTTTAAGCAGCATCAAAGTACCATCGCAGAATCTGGCAATCTGACTGAATCTGATAAAACGTATATCACCTTTGTTATTCGCGTATGTCATGCCGAATTCTGGAAACTTAAGAACTGTGAAGGCTGGTACATTATGGGTATCAGAAGGAATCCTCAAATCAGGTTTAAGCAGATTGATCTTCGGTTGGTTTCTTTCTAACATGATCTGAAAATCTTCTACCGAGGCAAGCTTCATTGCACACTTCATGTATCTCTTGACAGTTTCGAGTGCATCTGTAACTTCCCCAAGTCTGATAGTTCTGGTCTTTAAGTCTCTAAGTAGAAATAACAGGTCTCTAGGTTCAAAACGTGGAAAGTCAGCTTCAGAAAAATTCCACTTCTCACCATCTTCTCTAGTTACCACAAAGTATGAATACTTTACGCCCATGAAGAAGCAAGAGAGAATCTGATCAACGGATGTAATTCCGAGCTTTGTCTTGTTGTACCTGTCTTTGAAGTAGTTATACACAAACAGAATTTCGCGCTGCTTTTCCTTACTTTTCATCGACTGGAGACCATGAACCACGACTTCATCATATTCACGAATCCAATGGGCAAAGATTTTCTTCTGACTTTCTTCCAGAAATGGAACTTTAATTCTGACTCTTTCCCACTTGGACGGCTTCGCTGGCGGAGTACTATCTGTTCTCAAAATTGGTGATGCAGGAAGAGATCGAACAGGAATATCTGATTGAGGAAGATCAGGGTGATCTGCAGTATAGGTCAAAAGCGGTATCCCAACAGAAATCTGTACATCTGGCTGATAATCTGGATCCGTAAACTCGGAATTGATAATCTCATCAATCTCTGCTTGAAGGACTACCAGCGCTCTTTCAGTATTGGCCTGTTCTTCTGTCGGGTCTGAAACTGAATATGGATCGACGATCATAGCCCAATTTTTTGGATCTATCGGTGAACCTCCATCTTGTTCCTCAGGCTTTTCAACCGTTGGAATATCATATAAAACCAAATCCATCGACTGCTCCTGTGTCTGTTCTTGCCCTTCCGGTCGAGTACTAGAACCCGAACCCCTTTCCGTTTCCACCTGTATTGTGCCCATTGACTGTGTCTCCGGCTCGGATATTCTTTGGAACTTCTCCCCCTCATGGTGATCAGGATCATCCTGGTCATCATGTCGGCACTTGAGCCTCTCTGCCTGGTTGCGGCAAGTGTCTTCCATGGATGATAGTCGTTCGGTCAATACAACTACGGTTTGCTGCAAAGACTGAAGGAGGGCTTGTTGTTGCTGGAAGGCTTATGGAGATATAGTGGGTTGGGGGTGGAGTAGGTGTAGATGCTTGGGCACGTAATAAAGAGAGTAGATCAGCATCTTGGGTGGGTTCAACTTGAGATTGAGCAAGTAATTTGTTGAGTAGAATAGACTTGAGGTCATCGATAGACATATCGGTAGCAGCAGTAGAGGGTTGTGGTGTAGAAGGTAGTGGTTCAGGCTCAGTAGCTGGAGCTTTGCCTTTGATCAAACGTTTCAACGCATCTACCTCTTCCCTCATTTCGGCATGCATGATGGTGTGGACAGCCTTTAGGGCGCCGTCCATAAATTCCCTTGAGACGAACTCGGGGTTACTAACACCTGGGTCACTTAGACTTCCAGTTATGGTAACGACTGTAGAAGTCGAACCGCCTACGTTCACAGCTGGCGTAATAATAGTTGTGGTAGGACTTCCACCCAATCCTCGTAAACCAACCGAAGTTGGAATTACTATGGGTGTTTCGGCCGGGCCACTAAGGCCTCCAGCAGTAGCCGAGAAAGGTACCTGTGTTCTAGGCAAAAGAGATATAACATCAAATGGCTCTAGACACTGTACACCCAAAGAAGTCGAGGACGGGGGAAGCTGTCCTCTTGTTTCAATACCAGAACTCTCCAAGCGAGAGACTGGTAGCGTTTGTGCTAAATCCCCGTGTGAAATTGAAACCACCATCTGTTGAGAGATGGTGGAGTGGCTAGGGGGGCGTACAATTGCGTCTCTAGGTCCACGATGGCTTCTTCAATACCCTGTCTCAACACATGAGACTGGGTAGCAGATGTGGCTACCTGGTTGGATAGGGTTAGGGGGAGGTCAACCATAGATGGTTGCCTCATCACTCGTGTACGCTCAGTATCGAATTTACTCTTCCTTTCCCTCTCTCTGCTCACACTATCATATTCGACTATAACTCCCTCCGCTCTCCTTGTCTCTCTAGTTGAGGGCTCGTCATCATCACCATCAGAGTCAGAAGACTCATCACTTGATTCCGATGCTTGGGTGGCTGATTCCGACTGAGTGTCGGATCTACCTGATGTCTCCTCAGATTTGGTGGCAGAAGAGGACTGGACGTGAGTGGTTTCTATAGTTGTGTCCTCTTCCATCGTAGGAGAGGCTGTCGGAGATGGTGTAGGTGATCGTCGGGAAGTACTGGCCTAGCTTTGTCGAACGGCGCTGCCCGCTTCAGATCCCCTCACAATGTTTTCTCTTCGCACACCCTGTCCGGGAGCCCCAGCCCTCCGGACGCTCTCTCCCTGGGGAGGTCCTTCCAGTTCTGGATGGACCATAGGAGCTGGTAGGTTGTGTGTGCGCCTATAATCTATCACACTCAGCGCCGTCGGACTAGCATAGGCCAGTAACCCGTCGGGTTCGAAGATCGGCGCGCAATGGTTGGATGAAGATCCATGTAATTGCGGATGAGTATCTGAAGAAAGCGCATAAACGGAATGAAGTTCCGTCGTCGTGTCGCATTATCTCGGACTTTCTGAACTAAGTCGAACCAGAGAATGTCAGCGTAGTCGGCGTGGCGGTGGAATGCCACAGCATGGAACAAGTAGAGGATGTTGATGCTAGTATGATCGATGCCATTCGTGATAGCCGAGAGGCACCGATTAATTGGTTTGTCTGCATACTGTTTAATACAAGTTAATACTTTTTAGGTAGTCCTAGGTTAACACCGGTCGACTAGGTTAACACCGGTCGACTAGGTTAATACCGGTCGATACCGGTCCATGGTCGATTCCGGTCCGTGTTGTGACACCGGGCGATGGGAACACCGGTCGGTCGTAGACCCCGGTCCTTTGACCATACCGGTCGTTCATATTCCCCGGTCGATGACCGACACCGGTCCTGCAAAACAAGTTAATACTTTTTAGGTACCCATTCGTAAATGGGTCCTTTTGGATTAGACTTAACACCCGACTGGGAGACCCGTTTGGACTTGGGTCTGTTTCTATGGCGGGGAGCATCAAACTTGGAATGATAATTAGAAACATGATACGACCCAAACCAATCAGATATAAATCTACGATCAACAAAATCATTCAATCCACAGTAGTAGCAACAAATACAATCATGAGACAGTTGAAGTAATTGCTTAATGGTATAAACTTTTAAGGAAAAAATCCATTACATTCAACCAAAGGTTTAGAATTAAAAACATCATGACTGTTATTGTTTTTCCTATAATTTAAAGCAAGATTAAGTAATTCTGTCGTAGTCGTGCTCTCCTTAAACTTCTTAGCTACCCACTCGTACTTGACTGCTTTGCGTCGACCAAAAGTATCTGAAAGATCGTTAAACCCATATTCAGAAGATTTAAATTTTGATGATTGTTGCTTTTTAGAGCGACCGGTCTTTTTCTTCTTCTATGAACGTCTTTTGGATTTAGAATTTGAAGAATTATTCAGAGAAGAGTTTTACGGGGCAGATGTGGAACATTCACCCTTGTAAAACTTTACCGGAGGCTCACAAGTAGAAGTTAGAAAATCAACATGACTTGGTAGAGAAGGATTAAAATCAAATTGGTCCAATTGACTATCTATACACACCTCAGAATTCAAGAATGCTGAAAATTCCATTTCCTCGTCAGAAGGAGCCTTATCACTTAACGATTTCAGGACATTAGAAGGATTTGTTTCTTTAAGCGGATCATAGGCGGAAGCATTTTGAAAATCGGAACATTGATCCGTTTCTAAAGACTGAGGCTCTTTTCCTTTGTTTGAAAATTTTGGTGACGAGTCACCTATAAAGGCTTTACAGAAAGATGTATCCGAGGATGGATAGGAATTTTCAGACAAATGAATTTTCTCAACTTGGAGAATTTCAGGCTTAGATTGAGGCTGAGCTTTGAGAAGTCGCTCTTTCATCAAATCTGTTGCCACAACAGCCAGTTGTGAATTAAGCTTCTTTATTTCTGTCTGAAAGAATTCTTTTTCCTCCTCCGACATAGTTTTCTTTTTAGCGGAATTGAGGCACTCAATTTGGGATAAAAGCTCTTGTTTTTCCTTTTGAAAAATGTTCCTCTCCTGTTCAAATGACTCTTCTAGCTGAACAATTTTATTTTCTAAAATCAGAGGTGGAACGTAAACTCTATGGTCTATTAGTTCCTCCTCAGTTTCAACGGTTTTAGCATCTAGTTCAGCTTGAGTATAGCTTCGAAAATAGTCATTTGACAGGAAACAGGATTTTTCAGCGTTGTAAGATGCATTCAAAGAGTCATAAACAAAAGGAAGTTGCATTTTGGAAGAGTTCTTCCTTCGTAAATTGTTCTGTTCTGTGTCCTCATCATCAAGTGGCTTGGTCCAATTGATTCTGTACTCTGGGTAGGTTTTATCCATTCCAAAGAATTCGAACGCATATAACGTAGGAACTTTGGATAAGGCCTTTTTCAGATAACATGGATTATCGTAACCGATACCCGTATCCGCATACTTGGGCTCTTTTGGTGCAATTAGATTCAGCGTTTGATGAGATTGACCAATTTTATAAAGTTTCCGTTCAAGATCCTTTAGTTGATTAGATAACCTTTGATTTTCATTTTTGTAAGTCGCGCTTTGAGTCACAATATCAATTTTCTCATTTTCTGACATACGTAGCTCATAGGTAAGATCATCTACTTTGGTCTTTAATTATTTTGATTCTTTTGAACAACTCTCACACTCTTCTTTTAAGTTTGAAATTATGCACAGGTTGCCAGCAATATCTATGCTTTGTTGTTCAACATATTCAGACTGTGCAGACACACGTTTTTCCAGAGATGAGATGAGTTGTTCATTTTCTTTTATGGTTAGCTTGCAGGAGTCTAATTTGTGCACAATGATTTGCATCTGTTTAATTAAGGCTTCTAGGTAAGGAGCACATACCTGACATGGGGAATCACGATCATCATTATCAGTATCGGTCTGTGTTAAGTGCTTGCCCATGAAACATAAATGTGCTTCAACATCATCATCTTCTTCATCAGATACGTTCAGCCAGTAGTCATCTTCTGCCATGAGAGCCTTACCTGCTTCCTTTTCTTTGACCAGCAGCATCTTGGCTTTATAGTAATCTGAGTTGCACACGACAGGCTTGCGACAATCTTTGGCAAAGTGACCCAACCGACCACAGTTATAGCATTTGATCGGCTCCTCTTTCGCTTTCTCATCAGGCCTTTTCTCAATCTTCTTTCCTTCATCAACGCGTCTCTTCCCTTCATACTTCTCTTTATGATTACGTCGATTGAGAGGAGTAGTGGAGTATCTTTGCTTGTTTGATGAAGACTTGTTGAAGAATTTCCTCTTCTGGAACGCTTGCGTTAGGAACAGCACCGCTTCTTTAATCCGAGTGTATTCTGGATCCGAGTCACTGTAAGGATCTTCGGGTTCAGAATCACTTTTTACTGGCTCCTTTTTAGGTGCGCGACTGACAGATTTACCTCTCTTATCTGATACAAGCGCTAACGGATCAACCACTGGCTTTTCATCTGCCTTTTGATTTCCCATCAACTCAAGAACTTCCTCTTCATCCTAAAGAAGCATTTCATATAATTCGTGTAGAGGAATCGTCTCCAGGGTTTGAGTATGACGGATATGAGAGACGAACGACTTCCATTCAGGCTGGAGCTTGTTCAAGAACTTGATGTTGTTCTCGGTATTCGTCTTCGTGATATTATTTTTCTGAAGATCGTTCAGAAGCAGGTTGAACCGTTCAAAGGTTTCTGTGAGCGTCTCACCTTTTCTTGCTTTGAAGCCATCATATCGGGTGATGCAATTTGTCACCTTCAGCTGAGTGTTTATTCTGCTATCCATCATCATCTTCTCAATCTGGTCCCACATTCTTTTTGCAGTCTCCTTGTAACTATCGATGCAGGCATATATGTCGTTGGGTAGACTTTATAGAAGATAGGACTTTGCATGCTTTTCGGCCTCAAACATGCTCTTTTTTGGAGGGGTAAACTCACTGAGTATTTTCTGAACCGAACGGTTTGGTCGACCTTCGGCTGGGTTTCCAGGCAGGACTTTCATTGGCCAGGGTTGTGGCCCCTCTTTCAGACATTTGAATATTTCCTCGTAGTTGAATTTCGCTTCGATAAAGTTCATGAAGCGATCATGCCATTGTGGGTATTCTCCCCGATAGAGCACCGGGGGTTTTTGATCTGAATCGATGGCTAAGGCGTCTCTCGAATTCATCTTATCTCTTTAAACTTAAAATGCACTGTAGCAATCGTGAGACAAACAAGATGATCCAAAAAGTATATATATAATAAGCAGCACAAGGACCCGGTCGAAGCAAGGGTCCGGTCGAAGCAAGGACCCGGTCGAGAGACAAGTCCGGTAGACAAGGCACCGGGCGCAAAGCACCGGTCAACTGGGTACCAGTCGCTGAGACCAGAGTACCGGTCGAGCAGGGTATCAGTCGATCAATGTACCGGTCGAGTCACAAAGTACCGGTCAACAAGGTACCAGTCGATAAAGTCCGGTCGAGCAGGGTACCGGACAAGACAGGATACCGGTCGAACAATGTACCGGTCAATAAATCACCGGTCGCCAAAGCAATCCGGTCGAATCAAGGTACCGGTCAAGACAGGTACCGGTCGATAGGGTCCGGTCGATATTCACAAACAGATAAACACAAACAGATAACCAGATAAGCGATCGATAACAGATAATCACCGAACAAATCGATGAATCTGGAAATCGATCGTAATCAAACAATCAACTAACAAGCCCAGAAAAACAAATAATCGATCAAACAGCAAATAGGATACAGTAATCAATCGAACAGTAATCAACTTAAATTAGAAAATCCAAGAAATCAACCCAGATTGAAAACCAACCCAGATTGAAAACCAATCTCAACCCAGAAATCGATTTCAAACTGAACTCAACCTAAGTTTAATCAACCGATCTTTATAAATTGATTTTGAAAAACGATAGTGCATAAAACAGATTAATCAACTTGTTTTGCAGATAATCAGATCAAACAAATCGTAGCAGATCAATCAGGCCAGAACACAAACTATAGCAGATAAACAGATAAATACGATGAAGCAAATAGTCGATTAAAGGGTTTTAGACAAACCTTTTTGGATCAAACCTTCTGTCTCTTTGCTCTGATACTAATTGTAGATCCCAGTACAGTGCAATCACGAACAATAATATCAATGAAGAACAATAATATTGCCACAACCTCTAGTCATATGATTAATATTCAAGAAAGGTTTAGGTTTAAAGAGAGAATATCTGATAAAAAAAAGTAAACCTATTAACTACAAAATTATGAAAGAGATCTAAACTGAATAATGAAACTAATAATGCCTTTATATATTTAGGCGTACAAAGCTAATGGGCTTTATGGGCTTTGGGCCCAACTAATAAATAAAACTTTTAATGAATTACATTTTGCACCCTGAACTTCTATTTAACATATAAAACACCCTAACATCGTGGAACCTTCAAATCATTTCCGCTAAACCGGGGCTCTTTGCAGTCATTATTTGGACATTGGGTAAGAGATGCATATTCATTTCGGTAAAGAACACAATCATTGACGCATGCATGTATTTTTTCTCCTCTAAACCCCAAATCACGTATGTATTTTTTTGCTTCATAGAAGTTCCTTGGAACTAAGGCTTTTTTTGCTTCATAGAAGTTCCTTGGAACTAAGGCTGAAGTTGGAAAGGCTTTTTTGAATATATCAAGCAAGGCATCAAGCATGACGACGGAAATTGTTGCAAGTTTTGCAAGGGCAAGGAATATTGGATGACTCCTCTTTGTCACGGTATGCAAAATTAAGAAATTCTCTAACACCTAGTTCATATCTGGAATCCTTTGTCCTATGAACTATGTTCATCCAGGACTCAATTAAAAGAGAATTCCTAAAAACGTTGTTATGTAAAGAGAAGTTCACACTTTTAGCAAACGAATGACATACCCAAATGATTCTAGCAACTCTCTTATCTGTACTTGTAGCATCAGTCACTGGTTTCCTCCTTCTGAGCACAAATTGTTTCTTCTTCTTTTGCAGAATCAGTTTCCTTACCATTTGCTTCAACTTGATGATTTGTTCTTGTTGTGACAGTACAATGAGTTTTAGCTCTTCTATATCTTTGCCCTGTTTGAGTACTTCCAGTGTTGATTCTGCTAAGCCAATCATATTGACAAAGTACTCTAATAAAGAGTGCTCTGAGTTTAAAAACCTCATTAAAAAGGAATGTAAATACTTTGATGAGAAAGGAAGACCCAAGATCACTTTGGCTTGGGTCCCCGATCATACTAATTGATTTATTTAATGTGCAGGGCAACCAACAGCTCAAGGGAAAGAGCATATGGCATGTTGATAGTGGTTGCTCTAGGCACATGACTGGCAACATGTCATGCCTTCAGGATTTCAAGCAAATTAATGGAGGACATGTTGCATTTGGAGACAATCTTACTGGTGGTAAGATAAGTGGAAAAGGTAATGTCACCAAAGGTAAGATGACATTTGAGGATGTCTACTATGTTGATCAATTAAAGTACAACCTGTTAAGTGTATCACAGGTTTGTGACAAACAACATAGTATATTATTTACTAATACTGAGTGTATGATTCTTGCTCCAGGGTTCAAGGTAGTTGATGAAAGCATGATACTACTTAGAACTCCAAGGAAGGACAATGTTTACTGTCTTGATTTGGACAATGTTGATAGTGATTCATCTTTAAATTGTCTTGTTTCAAAAGCTTCTATAGATGAATCCTCCCTTTGGCACAGAAGGATGTGTCACATGAATTTCAAGACTATGAACAATCTTGTTAAAAATAACCTTGTAAGAGGTTTACCTTCAAAAGTCTTCTCATGTGATGATCATTGTGTTGCTTGTCTTAAAGGCAAACAACACAAAACTTCTCATAAGACCAAAGAGTTAAATTCTGTTTCTTCTTGTCTCCAGTTATTGCATATGGATCTGTTTGGTCCTACAAATGTTATGAGTATAGGCAAGAAATCTTACTGCTTGGTTATTGTTGATGATTACTCCAGATTTACTTGGGTATATTTTCTAAGGACTAAGGATGAAACAAGTGGTCTTATCAAATCCTTTATTCTAAGAATTGAAAACCAAACTAATCAAAGAGTAAAAGTCATTAGATCAGATAATGGAACTGAGTTTAAAAATCATGATCTAAACACCTTTTGTGAAGGAAAAGGTATTGAGAGACAATATAGTGCTCCTAGGACTCCTCAACAGAATGGTGTTGCTGAAAGGAGAAATAGGACACTAATAGAGGCTGCTAGATCTCTGTTGGCTGATTCAAAATTGCCAATTACATTCTGGGCTGAAGCAGTTAATACTGCTTGTTATGTCCAAAACAGAGTTCTAGTGGTCAAGCAAAAGAACAAGACCCCATATGAGCTTTTAAATCAAAGAAAACCTTTTATTGGTTTCTTCAAATCTTTTGGGTGTCCTTGTACAATTCTAAATACCAAATCTCACTTAGGTAAGTTTGATAGCAAAGCAGATGATGGATTTCTTGTTGGATATTCATCTCAGAGTAAGGCCTACAGAGTTTTTAACTCTTCTTCTAGAATAATTGAAGAAAGTGACAATGTCAAATGCAATGAGAACACACCAAATCCTGTTGGGTCTGGACCTCAGTGGCTATTTGACATTGATTCACTAACTAACTCTTTTGGTTTCAGTAATGAGTATACAGGAACAGGTGGTGGAGAATCAGAGATCACACAAGTTCAAGAAAGTATATCTACATCTGTGATTTTTCCCATACCCACAGTAAATGAAGACTGTGAAAAGGAATCATTTACTGAACCAAGTCAGAATGAAGAAGACACTACAGATGAGGAGACTCAAGAATCAGAAGTGACATCTGAAGACACTTCAGTTGAATTGCATGACTCTAATCTAGAGGATGGACTGAATGTAGAACCTAGTCATAACACAAGAGTTCAAAAGAATCATCCTCCACAGTTGATAATAGGTAATGTCTCTTCTCCCATGATGACTAGACATCAAAGCAGGCTTCAGGAAATGCAAGATCAACAGCATACAGTGCTCTCATGTTTTCTATCCCAGCTTGAGCCTAAAAAGGCACATGATGCTATGAAAGAATCTAGCTGGATAGAAGCAATGCAAGAAGAATTGTTACAGTTCAAGCTACAAGATGTGTGGGATCTAGTAGACCTTCCTAAAGGTCACAGAGCAATTGGCACAAAATGGATCTTCAGAAACAAGAGAGATGAAAGAGGTATTGTTATAAGAAACAAAGCAAGGCTGGTAGCTCAAGGCTACACTCAAGAAGAGGGCATAGATTATGAAGAAGTTTTTGCACCTGTAGCTAGGATAGAAGCAATCAGACTATTCCTAGCCTATGCTTCTTACATGAACTTCAAAGTCTACCAAATGGATGTAAAAAGTGCTTTTCTCTATGGGTCAATTGAAGAAGAAGTATATGTCTGTCAACCACCAGGGTTTGAAAACCCAAGCTATCCAGACAGAGTATACAAATTAAAGAAAGCACTTTATGGACTACATCAAGCCCCAAGAGCATGGTATGACACCCTGTCATCCTATCTCTTGGAAAATGACTTTGAAAGAGGAGTCATTGATAAGACTCTATTTATCAAAAGAAAGAAGAAGGATATCTTGCTGGTCCAAATATATGTTGATGACATTATTTTTGGTTCTACAAGAAACAACATGTGCAAGGAGTTTGAGGATTTAATGCATCAAAGGTTCAAAATGAGTTCCATGGGGGAACTTACTTTCTTCCTTGGACTCCAAGTTCAACAGAAGTCAGATGGCATTTTTATATGTCAATCCAAGTATGTGCAGGATATTCTAACCAAGTTTGGTTTCTCATAATCAAAACCTGCCAGCACACCTATGGAAACACACAAGCAGATCACAGCAGATCTTGAGGGGGAGGATATGGATGTGCATCTTTATAGATCCATGATTGGCTCTCTCATGTATCTCACAGCATCAAGGCCAGATATTATGTTTCCAGTCTGTGTATGTGCAAGATTTCAAGTTAGGCCAAAGCAATCTCACTTTCAAGCTGTTAAGAGGATATTCAGATATCTCAAAGGGCAACCCAGATTGGGACTTTGGTATCCTCATAACTCACCTTTTGACCTAATAGCATACTCAGACAGTGATCTAGGTGGGACAAACTTGGACAGAAAATCTACTTCTGGAGGATGTCAGTTTTTGGGTGCTAGACTAGTCTCATGGCAGTGCAAGAAACAAACCACAATATCCACATCTACAACAGAGGCAGAGTACATAGCAGCTGCAAGTTGCTGTTCTCAAGTCTTATGGATTCAGAATCAAATGTTGGATTATGGGGTAACCTTTCTACACACTCCAATCTTTATTGACAACAGCAGTGCTATTAGCATTGTAAATAATCCAGTCAAGCACTCAAAGACAAAGCACATTGAAATCAGGTATCACTTTATAAGAGATTGTAATGAAAAGAAACTTATTCAAGTTGTCAAAGTTCACACTGATAATCAGTTTGCTGATCTATTCACTAAAGCTTTTGATGTGGGTAGATTCACTTTCTTGGTAACAAGTGTGGGAATGATAAACTCTGAATAATCTTCTTCTCAAAAAGTGGTTTTATACCTGTATATTTTTATTCTTGGTGTTACTAATCTTCTTTTTCAGGATATGCATAGCAGTACTCAGTATTTAGCAAGTTTAAAAGGAGTAAGTCTAGTTAATACTGCTTGTAGTTAATACTGCTTGTGGTTAATACTGCTTTCAGTTAATACTGCTTATGGTTAATACTGCTTTCAGTTAATACTGCTTGTGGTTAATACTGC
This sequence comes from Arctium minus, assembly GCA_954870635.1. Taxonomy (NCBI): domain Eukaryota; kingdom Viridiplantae; phylum Streptophyta; class Magnoliopsida; order Asterales; family Asteraceae; genus Arctium; species Arctium minus. The sequence goes on along the minus strand of OX941093.1, from coordinate 8,110,605 downwards.
TTTCAGTTAATACTGCTTGTGGTTAATACTGCTTTCAGTTAATACTGCTTTCAGTTAATACTGCTTGTGGTTAATACTGCTTTCAGTTAATACTGCTTTCAGTTAATACTGCTTGCAGTTAATACTGCTTGCAGTTAATACTGCTTGCAGTTAATACTGCTTGCAGTTAATACTGCTTGCAGTTAATACTGCTTGCAGTTAATACTGCTCGTGGTTAATACTGCTTTCAGTTAATACTGCTAGTGGTTAATACTGCTTAGTAGTTAATACTGCTAGTTAGTTAATACTGCTAGCCGTTACTACTGCTAGTAGTTAATACTGCTCTAGGTTAATACTGCTTATATTCCGAATACTATAAATACTTTTTGCCCGCCTAAAAGTTCATAACGACTCTTTGCATACTGTTCTCTTGCGCTCAAAACCTTTTCTCTCTCAAGTTCGAAGTTTTCAGGCAAGTTTTCACTAAGATCAATGGCATCCATGACGTTCATCGACGAGCACAACGAGATTGCGATGCTACAAAAGCCAAAGCAAGCTTCAGGATTTCATCAGATTGTGGATTTCCTCAAGTCAAGTCACATTGCTCATGCTCTTACTGTATCCCCTACAATCTACATTGAGCACCAAAGGCAGTTCTGGGCTAATGCAACCATTGTTGTGGAAAATGGTGTGCAAATGATCAAGACAAGAATCTGTGATCACTCACTTACAGTTACTGAAGAAGTCATTTGCATCAGTCTACGTCTAGACGATGCCTCTGGTATAACGTCTATCTCTAATGATGAACTGTTTTCTAATCTTACTAGAATGGGGTATGGAGGCCCATTGGGTGTTTTCAAATTCTCAAAAGCAAAGTTTTCACCCCAATGGCGTTTTCTTGTTCATACCCTGATGCATTGCATCTCCAAAAAGACTACTGGATGGAGTGAGTTCAGCAGCACTATTGCTTATGCTTTGGTGTGCTTGGCCACTGCCCGAAAGTACAATTTTTCTAAAATGATTTTCAGTGATCTTGTATCAAATATGGGAAACAAAAAGAGTTTCTTTATGTATCCCAGATTTGTTCAGGAAGTAATTAACCATGAATTGACGGATATACCTCAACCTGTTGGGGTATATGTACCTAAACCCCCCAAAGGCAAGGTTTTCTCAAATATGAGAAGATCTGCTGGGGACTCTGAAGGAGTTGACACCCCATTGTTCTCTACAATGATGGTGGTGTCCCAAACCAATGAAGGTATGGCAGCAGGGTCAAGGCCCCCATTAGACAAACCCACTGCTAGCCAAGCCCAACCTTCCCTCTCAAAATCAATTCCACAGTCCCTTCTGAATAAGCCCACTTCTACAATTACCCAAACTTATCAAAGAAAACAGGTAAAGAAGGCTCCTTCCCTTCTTGTACCATCACCAACTAAGCCTTTAAGCCCTCTAAGGGAGAATTCTCCCCTAGAGAATATCCAAAGGGAAACCACAAGGGTATCTCCCAACCCAAAGGAGGTGCTCTCTGAGGAGGAGGTAGAGCATATGGGTGATGAGGCTGCCACTACTCCTGCTAGCACAGAGGAGGAAAGTGGTAACATCAATAAGACCTCCCCCATGGCAACTTTGAATGAGCAATCATTTGAAGGTCCCTGGTGCCAAGAAACCACAGGGGTGGATAGTGCTTCTGCTAGGCAGAAGACTTTCACTACTAAAAGATCCAATGATCCTTCAATAGGGGGTAACACTCCTGGAGAAGGTGAGGACAGATATAACTATGATGAATTGATGGAGGCAATGGGCAACATCAACATGGATGTACTCAAACAGGGCAAAGATATAGAAGAGCTAAAACTCATTGTACTGTCACAACAAGAACAAATCATCAAGTTGAAGCAAATGGTAAGGAAACTGATTCTGCAAAAGAAGAAGAAACAATTTGTGCTCAGAAGGAGGAAACCAGTGACTGATGCTCCCAAAAAGGGGGAGTCAGAAGCTGATGCCAAAGCTAAGGGGGAGCAAGAGGAAAAACATAATGTTGAGGGGGAGAATGAACAAGCAGCAGTAACAGAGTTAACACCAACAGAATTTGAAGTAGCTGAAGTGCTAATCAAAGCTAAGAATGACACTCCCAAAGCAAAGGGAGTGGTCATAAATGAAGGGAGAGACAGAAAATCAGAACAGAAAGACAAAGCTGCAGAATCAAAGAATAAGGGAAAAGAAAAGATAGTGGAATCTGATCAACCAATCAAGAAGCAAAGGTTGGTTGAATCAGATGAAGCTTTAGCAAGGAAAATGCAGAAGGAGATGGAAAAAGAAGAAAGAGCTCAGGTGGAGAAGGACAGGGAAATGGCAAAGGCTTTAGCTGCTGAGCTAAATAAAGCCTATCAAAAGGGGCTTGAAACTGAAAAGGCTAAACAAAGGGCTATAAGTCTGAGAAAGGCTATGATGGCTAATACAAGTGCAAAGAAAAGAAGACCTTCACAAACTTACCTTGCCACTCAGGAAAGAAACAAAATGATAACTTTCTTGAGGAGTGCAATTGGGGTAAAGAAAGAAATGTTTGTGAAGATGAGTTTTGATCAAATCAGAGAGCTCTATGAAAAAGAAATGGGGAATCTGAAGAACAATGAAAAGAAAAGAGTAGAGTTTGAAAAGAAGGCCAAGGAGAGTAATGATATAGATATGAATCAACCATTCCCTGAAAGTGAAGAGGGAACTCCTATCAAAGAAATGGCAAGGGAAAAGGAAGAAAAGAAGAAGGAAGCTACTCTAGTACAGGTTCAAAAGACTTTGAAAAGAACCAAGATGATGGCCAAAAGAAAGAAAGATAAGAAGCCTAGAGTAGAAGAAGAACAAAATGTTGCTGAAGAAGAAGTGGCACCTGAGTCATCAAGCCAGCAAGGGTCATCAATCAAAGATGATGTAAGCTTATATATGGTAGTGATGGACAAAGTGCCTGAACCAATTTCTGCAGAACCTGTTGGAGTTAAGCCACCTGAGATCATTCACTGGGATGTACTGACAATGGATGGGAAAGATTACATCAGACTCAAGAGGAAGGGTGATAAGTATGAAGTATTCAACACTTGGGTCAAGATTGTCAGAACATGCTCTAGATCTGATATAAAAGAGATGTTTGACATAGGAATTAAGCTGTATGCAGATCATCTGAATACTCCAGGAATTTCTCTTACAAAACTGGTGATGGAGTATCTATGCATGATGTTCAAACCTGAAGAAGTGGACCAGGTCATCAAGAGTGTGTTTAAAGAAGTCACAAGTTGGACTCTATATGAAACTAGTGGAGTATATGCAGTGACTTTGGATAGAAATCACACAGAATACTTCCTAGTGGATAGAGTATATAATCACACCAGACTGAAGGTTCATGCCATGCTAAAGAAGAAGTTGGGTTGTGCACCAAATTCAGAAATGGCCAAGTATCTAATTCAGAGGATAATCAATCAGAGTTTGGGACTGAATCCAGACTTAGGAGCATGATCTTGGAAGTTTTGGGAGCATCAAAAAGAGCATCTGGAAGAATATCTGAAGAACTTGACTTCTCTTCTAAAAGTCAAGTTCGGGGGAGATTGTTGGGAACTGAAGATTCTACTAAGTGTAGTTACTACTGCTAGTACAAGTGTAGTTACTACTGCCAGAACAAGTTGAAGATTAATACTGCTAAGTGTTACTACTGCTAGTAGAATTGCTACTGCTAGTTAAAGTTAGTACTGCTTGAACAAAGTTAGTACTGCTTAGCTAGTTAGTACTGCTAGTAGTTAGTACTGCTTGCAGTTAGTGCTGCTAAAGAAATCCGAATGGAATGTACTACAGCTGGATATACTGAAGATATACTTAGAAGATATACATGGAAGATATACTGAAGATTTGTTTATTCTTTGTAATTATCTTTTTATCAGTATATGTATAGAATGTTTAGAATAGATAGATATAACTTTTGATAATTGTTTTTCAAGAGAGAAATCAACCTCAAGGCATAGATCCTAATTCTAGAGAAGTAGAATTCGTATTGGTGAGCCTGTTCATCAATATTGAGGTTGAGTGAGTAATCTTGTAACTGCAAAGCATCAAATAAAAGCTTACAGTTTGTTATTCATATTTTCTGTATTGATTTACTGTTTCATTGAATATCAAAGTGTTATTCCGCAAACTTCTTTGATATTGTTTCTGAGAATTAATTCTTGTTGAGAATTCGATCCTGACAGTACTTCAGTCCTTGGCCTATGCAGCTGGGAATAGGTTAAAAATAACAAAGGCAATAACCATGAGCTTTCAATTTTAGTTAAACAAGTAACTCAACAAATAATCCAACAAATAACTCATCGGATGAGGAAAAGCACAAGTAATGTTCATTGTTCAAGACAATGTCAAGATGCATTTTGGTAAAAAGATGTTTACCAACACTCTATTTTAATGACCACCCATATATACATATTATTTATAATGGAGTATCATATTAACCAAATCGACTGACCATATTTCACAAGAGTAGAAGAGATGAATGTTATTTTATACTTAATGGGATATATTCCAATTAATAATAAAAATGCAAGTGTGTTATCTATGAGATGGATGCTATATATACCAGTAACTAATATATCTCATAGAAATCAATAAAGTGTGAAAACATAAGAAAAAAATACACATCAGAAATTAAGAAAAATTATGAGTATAATAATGTATATATATATATATATATGCAAATGCAGTGCAGTGATGGTTTACCACCACCACACTATCTATAAAACCTGTAAATAACATATGACAAATTAATACCACGCCTTTCTTCCTTACTTTCATGCTACTTTTTTTCTTTTAAATAAATACTAACATACTCCATCATCATCAATCACCAATCCAATCTTCTTGTAAAATGCATGATTGTTAATTAATAGTAATATATATATATATATATATATATATATATATATATATATATATATACCAACAACTGCTCTCCAATATATATGCATATGGTAATATGGTATGTGACAAAAATGAATGAATCTTATAATCAATCATTTTAAGTTTCAACTAAAACTTCATGAGATATGGAGAACATAAGCATAAATAAATGATAAAAAAAGAACTTTAGAGGAAAAAGAAACTTATGGATAAAACCATTTCTCTCTGCTGCTGCAGTTACTTTAGAGTTACTTTAGTGCCAGATAAATATCTTAGAAAGTGATATAGTAGATATCTGATAAGTTAAGGAGACTAATCACATTCCGACCATCAAAATTGATTGTTGGTAAGTGTCTTAAACCCGGTATGCTCTTACCGGGTAAGAGTCGTTTCTCTCATTTACCGGGTAACACATAGCAAGCAGAAAGATCTAGGTGCAAACAGACAAAAATCCACATAACACGTATCTAATGCTACCGATCCCAGGAACTTTTCGCCACATACAAAACCACCGATATTTTTCTATCGAAAACAAACTACATCAAATATTGTTTTGAAATCAAATCGATATTTAGAGAAAATCTGAAGAAGAAAAATATAGCATATTTCGATCGATAGTCTAGCTAAAGCATGGATCAACAAAGCAGGGGAAAGGTAAATTCAGGAATCGTGAATAGAAAACAGAACTAGGGCTCGAATCAAACCAGAAAATAGAACCAGAGCTGGAAATCATTGTTATTTGAGAGCCTGGTAGTCTAAATCGCTGGAAATCGCAGAGAGATAAAATCAATTAGAGATGGAAATCACGAAGATTGAGAGTTCGACGTGATGAATCAATCTCAATTGTTTGACGGTGATGAATCACAAATGGATGGTTTTTTTTTGAACTTATTATTTTGGTCATTAAACAATGAATTTATAATATTAGTGACGAAATACATTGTCGTCACAAATATAGTCATTAAAATAGATCGATATGAAAAATCTTTTTTTTACATAAGAAATAGTAGTGGCCAAAGTTATTTTTTGTCACTAAAAGTTTATACTAGTGACCAAAAATTAGTGACGACCTTCTTTATCGTCATTAACGTCATAGTTAGTGACCAAAATAAATGTAGTCACTAAAACTTTGGTCACTAACTAAGCATTTTCTTGTAGTGTGTATATATAAAGATATATCTATATAAGACGGTTATCAAATGAGAACTACTAAAATATTGAGAACTGTGAGGACTAATCTAAGCCCTAATTTGGTCTTGATCCCATGGTTCTAATTGAAAGTTGTTTTTAATTAGAAAACAAGGCATAATCGTCATTTTGGTAACAAAGATTCATCAAATGAAACCCATACTCAATATGCTATTTGACCTCATGAAATAAAAGACAATTTTCATAATTATGCTATTTCACCCCCATGAAATCGAAACATAATGTTCATACATATGTTATTTCACCACATGAATTTAAACACAATTTCATTTATAATATATTTCACCATATGAAATCAAACACAATTTACGTTATATGTTATAATTGTGTTTAAATTCATAAATTTAAACATAAGACAAATCTCAAGAACATCAATATAAATCTGGAAACAAATCTAAAGGAGGAACAAACCTCGTAAGCATGTTTTCCATCATCATCATCATCATCATCTTCTTTTTCTTTGTTCGATGAGAAATCAGACAACAAGCCTCGTGGATTTATTCAGTTCAGAATTATTGGGTTGAATCTTCCTTTCATCTCTTTATTTTTCAATTTGTGTTGTTCTGCTAAAAAAAGCCAATTTGCAGAGCAAGGCCACCTATGAAATGTGATGAAACTTGCATTGAAGGTTGGCAAAATCAAACATGTTTCAGCGGTTCTTCGTGACTATTACATCTTTCAATTTTGAATACGTCTTCGAACAAATCGTTATATCTATTTTCTATTCAATTCGTGTTTTGTTTCTACCTATGGATTTACAATTAAAATAGGCTCTCTTGAGAATTGAAGGGTTAAATTAGGTGTCATTCTGTTTAGTTTGCAAATTTTGTCGATTCTATTAAGGACGGAGATCTCATTCAGAGATCTCATTAGAAAATAGGACCAGAAGAAGCCAATTTGCAGAGCAAGGACACTTATGAAATGTGACGAAACTTGCATTGAAGGTTGGCAAAATCAAAGAAGTTTCAGCAATTCTTCATGCCTATCAAACTTTCAGTTTTGAATACGGCCTCAAACAAGTCGCTACATCTATTAAAACAAGTTTTGTTCCGAATTCGAGGGATAAATTTTCTGTCTATCTGATTAGTTTGCAAATTTTATCAATCTATTAGGGAGAGAGGGTGGAATTCGATTAAAAACGTCGGTGATGGTGGTATACCCACATATATATACATATGTTGTTGTCGAGAAAAAACCAAGATTTTGTCTCCTGTGTGGTTTGGCAGAGTTTGCTTTCCGGTGAAGGGGCAACTGAAGTTTGCATGCATGGACATAGGGACGACGTATGTGTGTGTGTATATATATATATATATCATATCTGAGTTAATTACCTAATTGGTCCCTAGAGTTTGATATCTTTTACATAAATAAGAAAAAACAAAGAAAAAGTGCAAAAAGGGGATAAAAACATGGTTGGACAATTTTGCCCCTGCCACTAACGATGGATTCTAACGGAGTTAGTAATGAGATCCCTCTTTCAAAGCAAAGTCCAAACCTCAGGGACTATAACTTGACTTATTGAAGTACAGGTCCCACTTTCAAAGAAATCACCAAACCTCAGGGACCAAAAGTGTAATTCTCTATAACAATTATAGATTAAGAGGGAGAGATAGAGAGAGAAGAGAGAGGGAGAGTGACTAAGTGATAATCGAAGTGGGTACCAACCATAGAGTTCATCGTTCACCATAGGCCAACACTGGCTGTGATAGGGTATCTCGATTCCAATTTGTTGGATGCCAATATACCGCAAGATCCACTATGACCTACATTTATATGTTGGATGGACGATGTATTTTATGGAAGATTCTAATAGACTCTTGTCACTTTCAAAACCTCCATCTTAGGGAACATATTGTGTCTATAATACAACTAATGAAATGTACTATGTCTTTGATTGAATTAAAGAAAACATCGTATATCTTCGCTGCAATTAAGACAACATATTCATCACTTAATGAACAAAAATAATCAACGTATTTTAACTTTATAAAAAAACGTTGTTGACGAAAAATGTTAAACTTTATTATTTGGTTTATACTGTAGATATTCTCGTACACACAAAAATAAAACTTTTAAAGTTAGATACCCTAAAATAAGAATCAAAACAAATTGTTCTATTTTGGTATAAACTTTTTTGGGTAACCAAGGGGTTCCGGATCTACTTATGCTTACCAAGTAGTCCGTCGGACGATCGCAAATGACCTGGAGTCGGAGTCATTGCAGGTGAACATCCATACATGACCACAAGGGCTTTGACGACAATATAAAAATTTTACTGTTAGAATTAGAGGAACAATAACAAGTATGACAATGACAAACTTAATCATTAACTATTGAAATCGATTAACGTTGGAAAAGTAGGAATTTGCTATTAGAATTAAAGGAACAATGTATGTAACCATAAATAGACATCTTCATGTTTTTTTCTTTGTCTTTTCAAATTGATTTGGACACATGAAGCTAAATTATTTCATTTCATGTTAGGTAACATAAAATATTCCCATGTGAATTTATGTCATTTTGAGGTCATTTCAATAGTAAATAAAATAATTATCTATTAGTCTTGGATTTTGTGCAACGTTTTGATTTTCTTACACGATATAATGAAAACACCAATAAGGTAAAACGAAGAATTTATAGTAAAGAATGTGCATAAAATATTAATACATTATACGATTAAAGTCAAAAATTCTAAATTCTTCTAGAAAAGTTTGAAACATGAAAGCTTGATTATCGAAGGTTAGATCCACTTCATTATGAAATTCCCTCGCTTGATATGTACTACTCGTAGTAAATATGTTGATCAAATATAAAGGAGTATAACGTTTTTATTGCTTTGACAAGAGTGATGGTTGGTATAAAATTTCTAAAAGTATAACTAAAGATATATCGAGTGATCACATAATTTCAATCCATTGTGAATATATCATGCAATTCCATCTTAGAAACAGAACTTTGCATTCGGTTTTAGAGATTGTGTTAGAGCATAAATCTGTTGGATACAAGATCAAATAATACTGAAGGTAAAAGTTGAGAAAGTCAAAGCTGCTAAAGTCAAATCTCATTAAAAGTCAAAGTCTCTTAATAAAAGTCAATGTATTTGTATTTGTTGTTTTCTCGTATTAGATGGTAGTATAAATAGTTTTTCTATTTGTATTTGTAGTAGTTGGAAGTTGAAAAATTGTAATATCATATTTGAGAGAGAATACGTAGAGAGAGAGAGAGAGAGAGTTCTAGAGAGAGAAAGTGTAAATTGAGAATTAAAGAGTAATCAAACAGGTAATCTTTGAATTGAATCTTATTTGTTTGATTGTTTTGTATTAGAAACTAGAATCTGGAACACACAGATTGTTTCCCTGGTTTGGGAGCGAGGCTTAATAGAAGTAACCAACATCACGTTCTGGGTTGGCTTATACTGAAAAATACCTAAACTTTTAAATTTAGAACTTAAACAAAATATTAATCTTGACCAAACAAACAAAACCCTAAATTACCATTGTGCACATAATGCTAGATTAAAACAAGCAATTCTTTCAATAAAAATATCTAAGAAAACAGTATAGTTACATGCATTCATGTGCCAATAAACACCAATGAATATGAATATGAATATAAAAATATTCTATTGATAACATGAAATTACACCTGTAAAGCAAATCACTTTTACGTTAAAAATATATATGTGGGGTGCGATGTTTTTGCACGATTTACGAGGAGTATTATGAGTGAAAAAACATATTGCAACCTTGATATTAATTAAGATATGATTTTAAAATTATGAAGTAGGATAACACAATGGAATATGGATTCATAATTGATGTTAAAAGGAGTGTTTCACCTCCATGGCCTTACCTTTTCTAGAGTTTTGTTAATGTTAATAGGTCTTTGGCCTAGTGGCCACCTCTCTTCCGTAAACGCTTCTACCTGGGGTTCCCGTACTAGGGTTCGAATCCGAGTGAAAACAAGATGTCTTTTCCGGTGCAGACTTATAGAGGTAGGGCCTGTAGGGTCCACAAAAGTGGGTCACGGGGCCTTGGGTCCCCACCAATAAACCTTTTTCTAGAGTTTTAACCCTTTGTGTAGATTTCAAAACGTTGAATTATTACTCCAAGGGTTAAAACTACTTTCTCCTTTTAATTTTTTTTTATATTTTTTCCCCTATTATCAATAAATATAATATTTTCTTCAGTGAAAATACCCGTTAATCCATTAACAATCTTTATATAATATTTAAAAGATTGATTGTGGTTTAGATTTTGGATCATGTGAGACCAGACTGTTTTTGTGAGACCTGTGAGACCAATAAATAATATTGAACTTTTACAAAAAACACTGCAAAGGTAAAATCTTAAAAAAAACAAAAAAAAACTATTTGATATTGAATCAGTAATCAAAAAAATATTAAGTTCGGTATTAAATTAAATTTCTTAATTTTGTGATAGAAGAAGTACATTTTTCTAAAGAAAACTATATTGATAATAGAGTAAACTACAAATTTCGTCTATGTGGTTTGTTAGTTGTAACACTTTTGGTCCCTACATTTTCGAAATTACAAGATGACCATTGTGGTATACAAAATTGACCGGATTTGATCCCCCCCTCTAACGACCGTTAAAAGAATCCGTTAGATTTGGGGCATTTTCGTCTTTTTAGATTTCATTTTACTTTCTATTAAACAGTATAGAACTTTACACATTCATCATATCAGATAATAACAAGTGCCCCCCTTTATTTATATACATATGCACATCCAGATTATCTCACTCGTGAACTTCGCTGTCACCAACCATCTTCTTCGGCCAAGAGATTGGAAACCAAATCCTACAAATCTGAAACCAACTCGAGTTTCATTTACTAGGATTCAAACCAAAATCTAAAACAAAATCCAAAATCAAAATCAAAATCAAAACCAAATTTAAATCCGAAATCTAAATCTAAAACTAAAATCCAAAATCAAAATAAAATTAAAATCAAAAACCAAAATCTAAAACAAAATCCAAAATCAAAATCAAAATCAAAATCAAAACCAAATTTAAATCCGAAATCTAAATCTAAAACTAAAATCCAAAATCAAAATAAAATTAAAATCAAAAACCAAAATCTAAAACAAAATCCAAAATCAAAATCAAAATCAAAACCAAATTTAAATCCAAAATCTAAATCTAAAACTAAAATGCAAAATCAAAATAAAATTAAAATCAAAAACCAAAATCAAAATCAAAATCCAAACAAAAAATAAAATCCAAGAAATCAAGATTTGGGTTGGAAAATGGTTGATGGACATTTTGTAATGGTTGGGGAAGAACGTCTGTCAGTCTGGTTAGGGGAGGCTATGGGTGTGGCTAGTTGACGTAGGACGATTTTGTAGTGGTTTATGGTGGATGGTGGATAAATGGTGAAAGAGGGCGGATGCTACGGTTACAAGAAAAATATCAGGGATAGGAGATGGTGATCGACTGTAGGTACGGTGTAGGAAGAGGAAGGCAGATAGGAGATCGATCGTGAGGAGGGAGGAAAATAGGAGATTGGTGGGAGATAGAGGCATAAGAGATCAGTGAAGGTGGAGTTAGAGGAGGGAGGCAGAAAGGGGGTAGATGGATGGGGGAGGCAGAGATGGTAAGCGACTGTGTGGGAGTCGGAGAGGGTGATCGGTCGTAGGGGAGCCGGAGATGGTGACTGATGAGGTCCCTGACATTTGCATAATTGTATGTATGTATGTATGTATGTATGTATGTATGTATGTATGTGTGTGTATATATATTATATGCACAAATTACATTTTTAGTCCATGTAATGATGTATTTGATATATCTGATTATTTGTTAAATAAAAACAAGGTTCTAAATGGCGTGAGGCATGACGTGGCGGCGAGGCCAAGCCTCAAGCCTTAGGAGCCACGGCGAAGCCATGTCATTTTTAAGGCGTGACTTATGACGTCAAATTTCTAATTCATATATAATATTATATATAAAAACGTATGTTTTGTAGTGTTACTCAATGAGTCAATAGTAATAAGCAAGTTAAATTAGGTTATATATTAAAAACTTGCAAATAAGACATTAAAAACGTAAAGAAAAATCAAATATCTCATTACGATAACTGCGCATTAGGCCATGGCATGCCATGGGCTTAACGTGGCGTGACACACAAGCCTTGGTGTCATGGCGCACCATGGCGGCTGTGCGGCGAGTTTTTTAGAACATTGAATAAAAATGAGAAAAATATTTGAAAAGACTAAAATGCCCCTAATGTAACGCACTTTTTTCACGTTCGTTAGAGAGAGTGACCGCATCCGATTGTTTTTGTATACCATAATGACCATCTTGTAATTTCAAAACTATAAGAACTAAAAGTGTTACAAACAACTAACCATAGGGACCAAAGTTGTAGTTTATATAATATTTTGGTTTTTAATATATTTAATTATAAATAAAAAGGAGTTTTAGTTATCCATATATTCGTTTAAGGAAGATGGTGATTGAATGATTTAATTTTTAAAATTAAAGTTAAAATCTTGGAAATTTCTTTAATATTTGGACGGAAAGCATGTTTTTTCTTGATGTGATTTTTAGTTATTTGAAAAGACTATTATTTATAGGAAAATATGGTCTGGGAGGGGAGAGAAGGTGGGGCCGAATAATAGTAATATAGACCAGACTCTTGTTACCCTTGTAGAAGTCACATTCTGGGGAGCCTCAACTTCTACCCATGGCAGAAGATGGAGAAGGTTGGGTCGTAGCTACTTATCGAAAACAACTATTTCAAAAACTGGTTTCAATAATCTGAATAAAGCCATTATCGTGATGGTGTCATGGCTACTGACTATTATGCAACTGTTGTCGATGATACGGATAGTTGTCGTTTTTTAGTGAGAAGGTTTTTGTTGTACAAGTTATACAAACAAGTCTTATTACGAATCCTTTACATTTAAAACTAATGTTTAGTTATCTTTTTAAATTTTACAAAAATACTTTTGGAATTTATGATTTTTCATTAATAAAAGTTAAAATTAAATGAAGAGGTAAAGGGAAATTGGCACAAATAGCCATATTACACCTCCATTTTCACCTCCTAGTCATGTCTCTCCCGTATTTGCAGATTTGGCCCTAGGTCCGCAATGGAGGACGTAGGTCCACAATATCCCGACACGTGTCATCCCCGTAACAAACATTAATGTAAGTCAACAATCAGACCTAGGTCCTCCATTGCGGACCTAGGGTATATCCCGACACGTGTCATCCCCATAACAAACATTAATGCAAGTCCACAATCAGACCTAGGTCCTCCATTGCGGACCTAGGGCCAAATCTGCAAATATGGGAGAGACATGACTAGGATGTGAAAATGGAGGTGTAATATGGCTATTTGTGCCAATTTTCCAAAGGTAAAATTGTTACTTCATGCAAGTTTTGGTATAAATGATACCAAATTAAAAGTTGGGTGATCTCTTCTGATGGTTTTAGAGCATCTTCAACAACTATGCTATTTTGTATGCTAAAATAGAGAATAGAGAAGAGAAAAAATAAAAAATTTCAAATTTTGAGAAATCTCTAAGAGCATCTTCAATAGCTATGCTATAATTTTTTAAAATAGAGTACAAAAAGTTAAATTCTCTAAAAAAAATACATCTAACTCCAACAGCTAATGTATTTTAGCATATCTATCATCAATTATATTTAAAATACTCAATACATTTAATAAAATATTATTTCTCTCTCTAAAACACACAACTTCAATGTCTCCTATTGGTGAAAAAGAATTTAATATTATTTCTCTCTTTTAAATAGAAGTTTTAGAGGTTACTCCAAATTTAGAGATTTTTATCTTCTCTCTCTTTTTTTCTCTGTTTTAACATATGGTATAGCATAACTGTTGGAGCAAAAAAATTGCTAAAATCCCATTTTCTTCTATTTTAGCATAATTGTTAGAGATACTCTTATAGTTTGGTGGCCTACTGCCCTACTTGGCATATTTTGCAAAATTCAGTGACCTTATATATAATTCATTATTTAAAGTAACGGTGTTTTAAAAAGGTCACAAAGTTACTTTAGTTTCTATTTAATGTAAAGTATTTATTTTTTCTTTACAAAAAATGTAACAAAATATCAAAATTTTATATTTCATACTCAATTTGATCGACATTCGATCTTTAATTGCTTTTTATGTAGATGTCAATTTGACCAGAACCAACATTGTGACCAAGAGCAATATCATCACCACTATCACTACAACTATGAGAAGAACCAAGATGGTGATTAAGACACAACACAGTCATTGTTTGTTAATGGGGATTTATGCATAACGAAATTAAGGGGTTGTTTGTTTTTTTAAAAAAACCTCTTAATGGCTCTTAAATCTGAATCGTTCAGACCTTTTTACACCACCTCTTATTAATCATAACTAAAATAAGACTTCAGACTTTAGACCTCTTAAAAAACAAACGACACCTAAATGTAACCCTAACGACATCCATATATTAAAAAAACAAATACTTTCGTTGTTCAAAATTTTACTTTTTTACGAAACCGTGATATATGGTTGAATCCGACAAGCTGTTTATCCCGATGTCTCGATGCAATAATTATCAAATGATTATTGAGGAATTATTTTGTGTTTGGGTGTTAGTAAAACACAAAAAAACATCAAGAGAGAGAAACATATTTCAAATTTTAATCTAATAAAAAATCCTAGTTAATTACTACATAACTAAACCCTTTTAATTATTTATATTCCTTATTCAAATTGAATATAATCTATGCGTGTGACTTATTAGGACTTTATGAAGTTGACAATAATTATAAATCATGTTTATAATTATAAACGAAAAACAAAATTTAGCAATACATCATTTTTACTTCAATAATAAAGTTTGGTTATCCAACCAATCAATTAACTCGTGCTCAATACATTGTATGGATATATCCATTTGTCCTTCATATATTCGAACACGAGATATGATTTGTGTCATTCTCTTTAAGTTCAATCTTTGATTTCTTGGTATTTGAATGAATTAAATAAATAACAGACCCTGATATCACATCGTACCCAATTTTTTTTAGGAACTAGGTGCAATGTTCTTAATTGCAAAAATACATGGACATTCTTATTTATAAAACGCACATGTTTTCTTTTCTCTTTTTTCATAAAGATCAAACCAATCACACATGTTTCTTTTCATTTCAAACAAAACACTTTGTATTCAAACCCTTAGAAAGATAAACATTATTGACATTTGCACAATCGATATTGAGCCAACCTACTCCATTCAATATAACTCCACGTAAGTTACATCCATATTGTTCTTTTATTAGAAGTCATTGTTATTATTATGTTTACTACGCTTGACATTTAAGTAGCGTCATTTGAGGTACACCCAAGGTCTAGTATGCCAACCCTTTGTTTGAGAAACTTTGTTCAACAAAAAATTTGAATTGTTTCAGGTAAGTCTCCAAACCTGTTTTGAAGGCCATTTGGTCAGGATTCGAGGAGACACTGAGTCGACCCTTCGATCGAGAGATGCAATTTAACTTTCAACAAGAATGCGAGTTCATGACTCATATGGAACGACTGAACGCCCTAAAAGCCTTAGGGGGCATTTGGTTCGCAAAATGGAATTTGATGGAATTGGAATCCGTCAATGGAATTTGACTTTGAAGGAACTGGAATGATATTTGATGGAATTTGACAACATGTTTGTTTGGTAGAAATTAGAATGGTATCTCTCAAAAGAATTGGAATCTCCATCTTTGTTTGGAGGGAGGGTGGTAGTTGTGATCACGAGAATAGTGGTATGGTGGTCAGTGGGGGGTGGCGGGGTGGTAGCTACGACGAGGATAATGCTGGCATTGCTGTCGGGTGGCGTGGGGAGTTAGGGTAGGTGGGTATGGTTGGGTGATAAGGTTGGGGTGAGTGTGGTTGGGTGACGGGGTTGGGGTGGCAACTATTACGGCAACAATAGTGACATGATGGTCATTAGTAGGTTGGGAGTTGGGATAGGGTGAGGTTGGATGGGTGGTGATTGTGACAATGACAGTAGTTGTGTGGTGGTGGGGGTTTAGGGGTGGAGGTGTGATAGTGACAATAGTAGCATGGTCATGGTGGGACAGGGGGTGGACAATGTTGGTTAAATTGGATGCAACTAGATGGAATTCAATTCCTCTCACTAATGCCAATAAATGATGAATTCATTAATTTGTGGAATTCAAAGGATTCCATACTTTTCAGTATATGAAACAAACAAAGGAATTGATCATTCCAATTCTCTTAAAATCATTTGAATTTTGGGAACCAAACAACACCTTAGATTGACCTGGTTAGATGGTTGTGGTTAGATGGTTGAACTTAGTCATCATGGTCTTAAGCCTTTTTGTAGCCATCACAAGATTTCCCCTTTTATCTATACTTTATTATAAAACATTCGAGTTTTTTTCTTCTTCTTAAAAGTTATATAGATGAGGAAGGGAGAGAACCTAAAAAGAACTGAAAAATCATGGAAAAAATGGATGAAAATTTATATTAAAATGGATATCAAATAAAAGATAATAAAGTGATCGTTTTTATGTAATTTGTTTCGCTCCAAATTTTTATTATATGTTGCCGATTTTTGATTTAAAAAAATAGAGAAATATATATATTTTTTCCTAAAAAGGTGGCTGTAATCACCTCTTTAACCATATCCATCGCATCATCTCAATCAACGGTTTCGATGCTTTTCAAAAATTATATTTTTCAAAGTTCTCTCTTGATCTTCCATCCTCATAGACACACACACACACAAGTGTATATATAATATATATATATATATATGTGTGAGAGACAATTCAAATGAGAAACATATAAATATTGAGAATGATAGAAACAATATGAGATTTTTCAGTGATTAAGATCTTAAGAGAAATATATGTAAATATATACAAAATGATGAGTAATTTAAAGAGTCTAAGAAAGTTGAAGGAGACATTTTGAAACCTTTATACACTCATTTTCCAAATTTTTACACTCATTTTTCAAATTTTTACCCAAATCACATATACACTCATTTTTCAAATTTTTACCCACTTTTTTTTTAAATAAAAAATAGATTACCCATTTTTTTGAAATTAAATTATCTAAAACATCAATATTTTATTTAAATAAATTACACAAAATAATGAGAATTTCATTATCTTTAATTTAAAATCCACGATTTTTCATATATATTTTAAGATTTACATATGAGTCTTAAACTGATTCAGATTAATCCCGGCTATAAGTTGTAAACTGATTCAGATTAATCTCGACTATAAGTTGTAAGAGCATCTCCAATGCAAAAGTCATTAATGACTTATTGATATCTAAAAAGTCTTTGAACAAAGCTTTTTGCCATTGGAGATGATCACTTATTAAATAGCTTTTAATAAAAAGTTTATTGTGCATCGACCGTTATTTGATGTTCTCAAAAATTCATTTTACCCCCTTAAATTTTCACTTTATACCCTTTTTAAATGTACTTTTTCAACTAAATATCACATTGCTCCCTTCAATCAATGTTATTTCAATTTAAACCTCTTTTAATATTTATTAATTAATTTAATTTATTAAATAGAAGTAAAATATTTTTAAATATCGTTTAATGTAATGTTTTTAAATATTTAGGTTTAGAACTACTTTTTTAAGTATCGTCTAATGTAATGTTTTTAAATATCGTTTAATGTAATGCTTTTAAATATTTGAATTATGGTTTTCAAAAAAATATCACGTGGGTCTTAAACCGACAAATTAAATAAGGGGTCTTTATAAAACATTTTCAATAGATGAAGATAGATTATTAAATGTAATTGATGAAAAATCTTTTGAAAAGGTTTTTGCATTGGAAAAGATTTGTATAAATAGGTTTTTGTTAAAAAAAAAGTAAGTGGAAAGTTGATGTGGCAAAAGCAGAAAGTCTTTTAAAGACTAATGCATTGTGGATGCCCTAAATTGATTCGCGTACAAGTTACAATTAAGAATCACATGTGAATATATATTATGATGTAGGATTCTCATGTTTACATATGACCAATATACATCTAATTATCAACACATGATAATGATTTGTTACGATCTTTTATGTTTGTTTACATTTCAAATGACCAATGAAGAACATAGACGTTTGTGTTCACATATGAGAGTTAATTTGATTTATAGATTGTAAAATCGGCAATGATTTCATGGTGGAAACCTAGTTAAAAAATCGATTATTATCATATTTAAGAATTGGTTCTCTCATTCTCAACATTTAGTGAAAAATGTAGCGAAAATCAAAATTATAATCTAGTGGTTGAGATTGGTTCTCTCATTCTCAACATTTTTATGTTTTTCATTTGAACCTAACACTATATGTATAGTTAGGTTCATACGAGAAAAGTAACCAAATAAGAGAACATGAAAACGCCCGAATCACCTGTGATTTTACAATAAAAGCATGTGTAAATGGCCGTTTTATTGTTCTCTTATTTTGACCATGTTCTTGTTTAATCTTCCTATATATATATAGGGGTTAAATCATGTGAGGACCAAATATATGTTGAGAACCTTAAGGACTAATCTAATCCATAGATTAGATTAAATCAAGGGCCAATTAAAAAATAAGCATATTTGAAATATAATGTTGAAATAAGGGTATTTTTGTCAAATTAGAAGTCTATTGAAAGGTTATTTTAGGCATATAATATTAGATTTCATTTTAAAACCTCCAACATCATATTACGTCTATAACACATCAAGAAGAAACCCAGACATCTTCATCACCGGCAATCATCTCCATCACCGGAAACCATCTCCGACGCTGGTAACCACGTCATCATCATCCTCCACCATCTTCCATCACACAACATCATTCCACTCCTCCTCCAACCTCCCCCGCTATGTCCCTCTGTTTATTGTCTTTGCAACAATGGAACCCCCTTCACCCAATTTTTTCTGGCGAACACCTCCTTGCAACTACGAGATTCCGTCACCTGTTCTCTGGTTTTCGATGAGCTGGTGTGGATTTCAGTGTGAAGATCTATTTGCATCAAAAGAACCCCCTCCAGCCCCTCTATCGGATCATATGCAGATTGATTTGCATCGAAACCCCTAAATCAGAAAGCCGCCTCCACTTCCCAGTGTTGTCGTCATCATTGGAATATAAATCAGATCCAAATCTGTTTACTCAAGTAATGCTTTTTCTTTTTCATGTTCTTTGCAAATCCATTGAGAAAGGGCTTTTGATCTGCAACTACACCGAAAATGGACAAGAGGATGGTGTTGTTCTTCATAAGCTAAGATGGACGTTTACATTTTTGTTGATCATTAAGCACCTTGTACAGATCCTAAATCACACAACCAGACCCAAAATCCTTTGATAACACCAAATTTCTCCATTAAATTTCTTATTTTTTAGGGTTTTTCAAGAGTGAAAGTTTGTTACCATATTTAGGGCTTTTTGTGTTTGATTTCCTAGATTTGGTATGTTTCATCTGGTGAATCTGTTTGTTTCATTTGGTGAATCTATGTTTCATCTGGTGAATATGAGTGTTTCATCTGGTAAATTTGTGTGATTCATCTAGTGAACCTGTGTATCATATGGTGAAATAGCATATAGATAAAACATTGTCATTATTATCTTATAAAAAATAATAATTTTTATTATGATTCGATTGGTGAATATGTGTTTCATATGGTGAATCTTTATTACCAAAATGACAATTATGCCTTTTTCATGTGGTGAAACAATTTTCAGTTAAAACGATAGGATCAAAACCAAATTACGGCTTAGATAGGTTCTCACGATTTTCAACCTTTTTGTGGTTCTCATTTGATTATCGTCCTATATATATATTGAGAACCGTAAAAACTGATCTAAACCATTAATTCATTTTAATCTATGGTCATTAAAGGCAATGGCAACTTTGAAATAAATTAAAATCGAAAAGGCATTTTGGGTATTAAAACCCTTTAACCCAATTCGTATCTCCATCCATATTATATCTCCATCCAAATTCTTGATATTAGCTCCTTCAAATCAAGAACATGTACGCCATCTATCACATACCGCCGACAGCCATTCCAACCGCCCCCTGCCCATCGTCATCTCACTCTCCGACCATTGAATGTTGCTTTCATACGCATATGTTATCCTTCTACTACTCCTCGTAAAGGTAGTCTTCATCTCGATTGATTCCACCCTTGGGTTTTCTTGTGGTTGGGGTTCTATAAATCCTCCAATCGTCGATTTCCACCACCACGAGTCCGCCGAAATCGAAGACGTTTCAGACTCCGGCGACCTTTACAAAATCGATCATTCACTACTGCGAGAAACAAAAGTCACGTTTCAGAAACTGATCATTCTGTTTCTCGTAGGACGACAAATCAAAGCCACCGCCACTGCCATGGCCGTGGCCACTGATGACAGTGAGATCTCCACCTGCACTACCTTCGAAGCCCTCTCCGCTTTCGTCTAGCGTGATGTCTTCGTTTGTTTCGGCTCTGCAATATTTTCCTGAGTTGGGTTCTGATGCATTCCTTATTTAGACCATACAACAAGTGTAATTTATAGATTTTTGCTTATAATCAAATTATTTCACTAGTACAAAAACTCACATTTTCCACGGTTAAAACACGTGGCCATAGGCCTTTGCCCACAGTTTTTTTCCAATCAAACCGTAGCCTATTCTTGCGTATTGATAGCTTTTTGCCACGTTTAAAATGTGTCACCATATCAAATAAAAAACCATAGCCATAGCCTAAAAACCGTGGCTATAAACGTATCTAATATTTAAGGTACTGGAGCATTTTTACTATAACCATGGCAATAAACTATTTATCGCCACACAAACTCATATTAAACGTGATCATTAGCTACCTTTTGGTTACACAAAATAAAGAAAACCATAGCAATAAACTATTTAATGCCTCACAATTTGTTTTTAAGGTGCCCAATGATTACACTATAATCACGTATATTTGTCTTAACATGGCCACAAACTACTATCGTCACACAAATTTTATATTAATCGTGACCAATTTATGACATATGATTACCATAAATGTTAGAACCATTGCTATTGGTTATCTTCTGGTCATACAAAATAACTCAAAATGTAGCCATAAACAACTTATAGCCATAACCACAAGGCTTGTGGTGTAGCGGTAATCACCGGGGGAGTTCATAGCGCTCAACCCGAGTTCGATTCCCTGCATTCGCAACTTTGTGGCCACTGGGTATAACCTCAGGGTTGCATGCTTTAGTAGTCGGTTTCATTGCCAAAGAATTAGTCTGGGCCAAAGGCCCAGGACACCCTTTTCAAAAAAAAATAATAATAAAAAATAAAAAAAACAACTTATAGCCATGCAATTCATGATATATGGTTAAACGTAAATTTTTAAGCGTGACCATTAGTTACCTTTTGGTCACATGAACTAACTAAAACAATAGCGATAAATCAGTTTTTGACACACAAATATCATATTAACCATTGCCTATTAATAACATTTGGTTATACTAAATTGTTAGAAATGTGGCTATTGATTAACTTTTGGTCACATGAGTTGATTAAAACCGTGACCGTAAACTACTTATAGTCATGAAAAATTTACATTAATCGTGGCCATTTCATGACATATGGTTACGCTGGATTGTTAAAAACCGTGGCTATTGGTAGCCTTTTGGTTACACGAAATAGCTAATATCGTGATCATATACTATTTATTGTCACACAAATTTTACAATAACCGTGGTCATTTCATGACATATGGTTACGCTGAATTGTTAAAACCGTGGCTATTGGTAGCCTTTTGGTTATACGAAATGGCTAAAATCGTGATCATATACTATTTATAGCCACACAATTTTTATATTAATCGTTACTCTTTAATGACTTGGTGACGCTTAATTGTTAAAACCGTGACTATTGATTACCTTTTGGTTACATGAAATAATTAAAATCATGGCCATAAACTACTTATGACCACGAAAATTTCATATCAACCGTGGCTAATTCGTGACATATGGTTACACTAATTGTTAAAACCGTGGTCGTTGGTCACCTTTTTGTCACATGAAATAACCAAAATCATAACGATAAACTAGTTATAATCACAAATTTTATAGTAAACATGACCGTATCATGATGTACGGTTATGTTGAAGTTTAATAACCGTTGCTATTTGTTTCCTTTTGGTCACACAAAATAACTTAACGTGTGACAATACGCTATTTACAGTCACACAAAATTTATATCAACCATGGCCAATTTTTGATGTATGGTTGCACTAAATTGTAGAACCGTGACCATTGGTTATCTTTCGGTCACAAGAAATACCTAAACTATGGCCATAAACTATTTATAGTAACAGTTTAAACTGAATATGATATGATCATTATAGAAATTGACCATGACAATGATAATATTTGACAACAGTTTTAATAATGCGTGGCAAAATAATAAATAACTCTTTTTAAAAAGTATAATATAATAATTATTTGAAAAACATCAAACAAGCGTATTAATGGTCATATGAATAAGGTATACAAACACCGGTAACAAACTTATATCAACTAGTTCTCTAATATAGTATATTTTTGCTTATTAAAGCTACTCCTCGTATGCTTCGGCTTTTGTAACTCGTTGATAGTGATATAGTTTTTCTTTCTCTTTTTAGGATTTTGTTTCTCGTCATGTTGATTAAAAGTTGGCTCTGTACCTGCAGGAAGAATAAAATTGCATTTATTATACTTGTAGCTTGAAATAAAGATCCATATATACCTATCAAGTACAAAAATAAAAAGGATGTAGCCTATATAAACAGTTAAACACAACTCTTGATGTTGAAACTATATATGGTCTCATAGTAAAAAATGGCTAATGCTAAACCATGTCAAATTTAGAAATTAAATAATAAAACCCAATAAAAAGAGTTGTTTTTCAAGGTCGAAAAACAACAACAAAAGGGTTGTTTTTCTGGGTCAAAAACAACAGCAAAACAACTGTTTTTTGGGTCGAAAAACAACAGTCAAAGTGTTATTTTTTTTAGGTCGAATAACAAAAGTCAAAGGGCTATTTTTTGGGTCAAAAATCATCAACCGAAGGGCTGTTGTTTGAGTGCAGAACCGAACAAAGCAACTTCAATGGTCCTATTTGTCGCATGGCAGTTCAATAGGACTGTTTGGTGACCATTTTAGAAAGCAAAAGAGATGTTTTAGAGGACTCTTTAGAGCTGTTTAAGGGGTTACTAGACTTTTTTTTGGGGAGGGGTTGAATTACGGATTATAATAGAAATATGATCCATAAATAGGACTATTGAGGCCTCGTATAAAATACAAAGTAGAGCATGGTATAGAGGCATGTCAAAAGAGACCAAAACAACAGCAAAAAACAAGAAAATAAATTTTTTGTTGGAGAGTTAGATTTGGGACTATTATATTATCTAATGTGATGTTTTTACTTGAAGTCAAAGTCATTTTACTTCTTGAGAGTTGTTTTTTAAAAGTTCATCAAAAGTTGATTTGTCACTACCTAGGCTCCACTTCAACACTACCATTCCTCCAACCCAAACATTTTTTATGGTTTATAATGGGTAGATCGTATATGAGATGAAAAGTTAATGACTAAAGAAAAGTAGATAAACGACTAACCTTTGAGTCTGGTAGGACAAGGTTTTTTGGCCAAGCCACAAAACTATGAATTGCATCCCCTACCGTTTTGTGCTCACCAGCTTGTATTGGTAAAAAGTAGTCGACTTTACGAGTTCATCGATTGAGACTCTATAGCAATCATCGTCAAGAGTAACTCCATATACTTTCTGCTTATCTGATGAATAATAAATTTTACCGCGTGCAACAATGTTTCTCAGATTTGGATGCACCAGTTTGCATTCTACCGTCTGCAAAATTACGAGGCATATATACAACATAAAGCTCAACTCTACGATAAAATAAATCTAGATAGGAAAAGAACATACTATTGGGCCTTTATCTAAAACATCTTGAGATGCCATATTCTCAGATTCTTGCATGTTAATATGAGAAGGCGAGATATCATTAGAAGGTTTCTACCTAGATCCAGAAGACTGTTGGCTACCCGTATAGGTTAGTTGAGTAGATTGTTGGGGTGGAACATAAAGTGAAGATGGCAAACCACTTTTCAATGATTCCTGGAAAGTGTGGTTAAACAATTTATGTAATATGCAATGATTTACTGAAGTAGTCTCTTAAACATACTTTCAGAAAAAGAGCACATCAATACCTGTCTTTCAGACTTGTTATTTGTAGTATGAAACTGTGGTAATCCATTCCCTGAGAAGCAAGGTAAGAAACTATTGCTTGTAGTTGAAGACCTTGTTCTTGTACCGTTGCAGAAAAATGTTTAACTTCTTCATCCTTCGATGCTAGTGTTTGTTCTTGTGTTTGCATTTTCGCAGACAAATGCTTAAACTCCTCGTAGTTTTCTCGCAGTTTTCTCTCAGCATCTAGTTGTTTCTCAAGTTCAGCAATGTGTTCATTTGATGAGCCTTTGCGTCGAGGAATGTTCCAATATTTGGTTGGAGTGACTCCCCTTTCGACCCCTCTTACACGTCTGTTATGATCTTTGCCAAACACCAAAGTGAGGGAATTAGTGCCTTGGTCACGCTTTACGGATCCTTCTGCAAGTTCCTTTTCATGGAAAACCTGTACATAAAATTGGGTAAAAAAATAAGGTACGTAGGATTTACAATTCAGGTTACTAGGAAGTTTCACGCTTCTTACAATTTCATTTGCCACATTCCTAACATCATCGTCTTTGTATTCTCCATCTTTCATTTCACGTGCCTTCCTCCACGTGAAAGACCGGACAGGAATTTCATCTTCATCTTCGACAAGTTCTTTATCATTGACCAAGTATTTCATTAAATACACGTTACTTAAAGAAAGAATAGTAAGTCTGCAAACACGGAAAGAGGACTTAAACCCAAAATCATTATGTTCAACAACTATGGCTAGAATTACCCCATGACCAACATAAACAAAGGATTTTAATAGAATACAAAGTAGAAAACTCATCCTTATGTCTATCCCAAAAATAAACAGTTAACTTTTAATGAAAACCTTGGGTCTTAAAAGAAAGTGGTCAAGTTTAATATGTATGGGTGCCTAATCATTGAGTCTAGGGTAATGATGCACTTAAGGTGGATAAAAGGGAAATTGATGTTATAACTCGAATAGGAATCACATAAAATAAGATAAGGACTTACTAGTTTTTCTCTTAGTCCAAAGTATCCCAAATGTCCCGACCGATGTGGGTACTTGGCCTTAGCATGCGCTTGTTTTGCCGCATTAGACACATCCTTGCAACCTAGATAAAAATTTACATCAATACTTAGACTAAAAAATAATGATTAAACAATGATAATTATAGCAATCTGTACAAATATGACCTTGAACTCAGGTGAAAGTCTCCATTCCATGAACTTCTTCCAATCTTCTTCTTTCACGAACCCATCGTACTTTTTAGGAACGACTTTGAGTTTCCTAGGTTTACCTATATTGGGTTGAATATGCTTTACATATAACTTCCTTCTAAAATCACGGAGATGTTCAGCAAGATGACACATCATTTGTTTCCTCCGTGTGTCATCAATTTTATAATATAGCTGTCAAAATATTCAATACAATGTTAGTCACATGTACTTAATAGAAAGAACAATAAATAGAATATTAACCTTAAATATAAAAATCAACATATGCATACCTTTATTGAATCCCAGATCTTGTCTTTCAGCGCTTTCGTCACTTTTTTCCATTTTAAGAAGCGAAGTCCGACATCCCGTCTGAGCAAGTCGCCTAAAATACTAGAGAATTCTGCTCTATATTTCCCAACTAGTCTGCCCCATTTATCAAACTCTAATACATGTTTCTTTCCTTTAGACTCGTTAAAATCATTATGCATTTTTACTAACCTTGTTAAACCCCTAACCTTTTTCTTTGAGGATGTGGTTGTATTCCCAATTTTTCGTTTTGAGCCCCTCTATCTTCTTCTTGATCTTCTTGATTCCCTCTATCTTCATCTAAATAGGAAAATAGCAAATAAAGCAAATAATATTCAACAAAGAGACTTCTGATGTCATATATATGCATTTTTGGCAGAACTATAGTCATAAAAGATACTATACAAAGCAAATAGGAAGAAGGGGAAGAGATACAAGTCAAACTGGGCATATAAATGTTATGATAGTCGATAGAGATCATGAATGCTTCCATATCATGAATGGACTAAAGCAAGTGATCCTGTTTTTGTGTCCCCAAACTACTAGCTTGTGCAATCTTAAGTCTTAGGTGACGTTCGTTTTTTAAGAGGTGTTGAAGTCTGAAGTTTGATTTCACGTCTGATTTTTAAGAGGTGGTGCTGAAGTCTGAAATCTGAATCAATTAGACTGTTTATTTTTATAAGCTGACAACGTCTGAACATGTATATTGTCTATTTTTTACTCAAAATGTACTACTGTGGAATTTATAAAAACATCAATTATCATTTTAATACTCATATCAAACACATGAAAACACATATCAAGCTCTATGAAAAGAAAACACATATGTTTAACCATTATTTGTTACCAACAAGATGTCCAAAAACAACAAACAATATATTCAAAACACCTTGCTACTAACCATTATGTTTAACCATTATTTGTTACAAACAAGATGTCCAAAAATAACTAACAATATATCCAAAAAACCTTGCTACTAACCATTATGTTTAACAATTATTTGTTACCAACAAGATGTCCAAAAATAACAAACAATATATCCAAAAATAGCCAGCAAGTTATCCAAAAACAAGCTTGTTACCATTACCATTATTTGTTTAACCATAAAGCTATCCAAAAATAGCCAAAACTGCATTTAGAAGACAATATATTCCATGAATATCTAATGCAATAAAAATCACTTGAAACAACACTGCTGCAACCCCAACTCAACTATTCTTGAATTACAGTTCCCTTGACATATCAAATGATCACATATATTCCAGGTTTGATTTAAAGACTTCATAAATGGCATCAAAGAATAGGACTAGCCAATAAGTAACCAGCACATTGACAATTTACAATAAAGATAGATCAAACACCAGATTTGTTGGTTTTTACAAATATTTTAGAATACAAAGATAAAAGTCCATAGTGTTGTTAAAGCTTCGAATACCAAACTTGTTGTTTAAATTATAAATATAAAAGTCATGTACTTGTATAATCGGATGGTTCTACCAAGAACCACTACAAATTAGATAATGAATGTAAAAACTAGGTTATATTTTTTATGATTTCCAACAGCCGCAACAACAGGGAAAAAGAGGGACGATAATGGGGTCTGGAGGCGATATTGAGGACGGAAACGATTTTAGGTTTTCCCGTTTGAATGCTTAACAACATCAGCAAAAAGCTGCTGTCGTCTTCTCACAACAACAAGCATCGATGGAAAGGACGAGAAACAGGGACAATAGGGAGAAACAGTGGTGAAATCGATGGGTCTGGAGAGTTGATGGAGAGGATGGCCTGATCAGATATGGAGGCTGGAGGTGTACCTCTAAGCGAATTAGAGGTTAGGTTAGGTCATCTCTTTTTCATTTAGATGTTATTTAGATATAAGAGGCTATGAATTTTAAAGAAAAGCAAACAATATGAATTCTTTAATGTCTGACCGATTCAGACAAAAGTGTTAATTAAGAGTTGAAATAAAAAAAACAAACAAGGCCTTAGAATGGCAGGCTCGAAGTCAATATCTTCAAGGGCTGTTATTTGGATCGAAGCTAACAGTTTTTAGGGCTGTCTAGTTGACATTCCGGGACTGTTTAGGTGTTGATTAGAAAGCGATAGAATCATGAAGGGGGCTGGTTATTTTCCAGCCATGAAATCAACTCCAACAGGAGCAAAATTAAGTTGTTGACGAGCCACTTAGGGGTTGTTTTGTTCTAAGCCAAAACAGAAAATACTTGTTGTTCTAAGCCAAAACAGAAATAGGAAGCTACTGTATTCAAATTTCAGATATGTGCAAATGAATATTGAAACAGTAGATTCGAAGCTTAAAACATATTTGTTGCTATCCTTGGTCTGCAACAGAAAGGAATAAGACAACATGCTCAAACAGATCTGGTATACAAGCTGTTGTGATCAAAGTTTGTCCAGAGTTATTGGAGAGTATATTCAGAGTTAAGTACATGGTGATACAAATTTATGCTCATGGTTTTTCAGAGTTATATCTAAAGATGTCTAGAGTTATGGGTATGCTTAATCAGAATTCTGATTTGTGCTCAGAGTTTCAGTTGCAGCTTCTCAGGATTTATCTTCATACTTACAACCCAGAGCTTAATGGCTGTTCAGAATTATGGACGTGTATATTGATCTATGTTATGCAAATTTGTTGTGTTCGAATACAATGATTTGATCATGATTTTCAAATTCAGAGTTATCAAGATTTATTGTTTAATTGATTTCAAGGTGGAATCGGTTCATGTTGAATTCGAAAAGGAAAACAGATTCAAGAATTAAGTTTGTGATTTCAGAGTTATCAGACAAGAGTTTAATATCAACAGAGTTGTTTTTGTGCATTCAACATTTTTACAGCAATCCTATGTATCCACAATTTTCTTGTTACTCCATAATTTGATCAGAGGCTTGTCCATGTTAACACAAATTAACAAAGAATGTTATGAGTTATACCCTTCAAAGTTATGTTAGTTCATTTATCTAAGTTATATTCATGATATTCCAGAATTCTGAGCTCGGTCCTATGTTATAGAGTTTCTCTTGAATTATTGGGTTTCTCTTGAATTCATGATAAGACCAATTGGCCATGGATGGAACCAATTACATCTTTGTATGTTCACATACTGTCCTGGTGCTATTATATAATGTCTATATATAGGTTTCAATATGTTGTCTTTAAAGGTTTTAGCCAATTGATTCACGAATGCAATTATTATAGTCAAATTTTCAAGCTTTAAACTTCTTTCACACAGAAATATTTTAAGGCTAATGTAAATAAAAGTATTATTTGATTGTTCATAGATTAGCCAAATGACAATTTAAAACACTCACCATAAACCGTATGTAATTTCATTTGTGTACATGAATACCCACTTATCGAAAGGCTTTCCCAACTTTACAAAGTTGTCTGCAATTGTTCAGTTGATCAACTTGAAGAGTAAGTACGGAGCATCAAACAAGTTTTTTACTGAATTACTAGTTTTGTTAAAAAAAGATGCTCTCTGAAGGTAATGAGATGATGAAAAGTACATATGAGGTAAAGAAAAAAATGAAAGCAATGGGTTCAGGTTATAAAAAGATACATGAT
Source organism: Arctium minus (assembly GCA_954870635.1). Taxonomy (NCBI): domain Eukaryota; kingdom Viridiplantae; phylum Streptophyta; class Magnoliopsida; order Asterales; family Asteraceae; genus Arctium; species Arctium minus. The sequence goes on along the minus strand of OX941093.1, from coordinate 8,081,162 downwards.
TGTATCAATGATTGCATTCTTTACAGGAACAAGTACAAGGATTTAAAAGTGTGTCCCACCTGCGGTAAATCAAGATGGAAAGTGGATGACAAGGCAGCAATAAAGTATGAAAATATTCCGGCAAAAGTGTTGTGGTACTTACCTATCATCCCAAGAATTAATCGATTGTATCAATTAAAGATCACAACCAAAGATTTAATATGGCACGAGACGAACAAAAAAAGATGGTGTTTTACGTCATCCTGCAGACTCGGAAGCATGGAGAACGATAGATCACAGGTTTCCAAAATTGCAAATGATCCAAGAAATCTTCGTCTTGGCATTTCGGCTTATGGGGTTGACGTAAATAGAGGAAACATAAATCATAGTGTATGGCTAATTTTGATTGTGATTTACAACCTTCCACTGTGGTTGTGTATGAAAATAAAGTTCATCATGTAGTCATTACTAATATCAGGTACCCCTTCTAACGACATCTATGTTTTTTTTGGAGCCTTTGGTTGATGATCTTCAACTGTTATTTGAGGTGGGAGTCGAAACATATGATGCATATACACAAGAGAAATTTACTTTACGTGCAGTTATTTTGTGGACAATAAATGATTACCCTGCTCTTGGTACATTGTGTGGTTGCCCCTACAGCAAATATGAAGGTTGTGTAGTATGTCGGAGAAAGACTCAGTGTGTTAGACTTCCTTACTCAGGCAAATAGAGTTATATTGGTCATAGAAGATCCTACCATATGATCATCCATTTAGAAGACAGAAAAAAGCATTTAATGGAAAACAAGAATTGGATATTGCTCCAGTGCCTATGAGTGGAGAAGAAATATATGAGAAGGTAAAATCTATAGAGAATTCTTGGGGAAAGGGAGCGAAGGATGATGAAGTCTAATTCATGCAGACTTCAACGGGACGTGGTGGAAAGATTAAGAGAAACAAGAAAACATCGAAGAAAGTGGGCAAGTCAAACGAGGAAAACAAGGAAACCATGTATTGGACGAAATGCAACATATGGCAACGACGCCTAATATATTGGCGGTATAATTCTGTCGAACATTGTTTAGACTTCATGCACATTGAAAAGAATGTGGATGAGAGTCTTGTCGAAACATTTCTACATATGAATGAGAAGACGAAGGATAGATTAGATTCTCGAATGGATTTGGTGCATTTTGGGTTGAGACCAGAGTTGGAACCTCATACACATGGAGACAAAACAATACTTCCAACAACATGTTATACATTAACCAAGGAGGAAAAGGACATGTTTTGTGAAATGTTATACGATTTAAGGGTTCCTCAAGGGTACTGTTCAAAATTTTCTAGCCTCGTGAATCGAAAAAATCGTAAGTTGATCTGACTTAAATCGCATGATTATCACATGTTAATGTAACAATTTTTGCCCATTGCGATACGATCAATTATGCTAAAATCGACGAGATATGCTATTATCAGGTTCTGTTTCTTTTCAGATCAATATCTAGGAAAGAAATCAAGGTGGAAGAGCTAGATAAAATACAACAAAAGCTTTGTGTGACATTATGCTTGCTTGAGAAATACTTTCCTCCATCTTTTTTTTTTGATATAATGATTAATTTAACTGTGCATCTTACTAAGGAAGTGAAATTATGTGGTCCAGTATGCTTTCGATGGATGTATCTATTTGAAAGGTGTACGAAGGTTATCAAAGGTCATGTGAGAAACAAAAATAAACTAGAAGGATGCATTGTTGAAGAGAATGTTGCAGAAGAGACAATTGAGTTTTTCAGTGATTATTAAAGAAGCATGAAGACGATTCCTCCTGACAAGCATATCACATATGAAAATGGTGAAGATTCTCATTATATTAATGAGGGAAGACCGGTGTCAGCCGGTAAATTGATGAAAGTTTGTCTTGAAATGTTGTCAAAAGCACATGTCTATATAATGCATAATACACTTGAAGTTGAGCCTTATATCGAGTAAGTGTTAGATATTTATTTATTTTTTGATTGTACAACTTTTATAAATAAGTATGAAATTCATCATTGTATTTTTATTCGACACATGGACTATTTGAAAAACCAACATCTTGCACAACGACAAGCATGGCTGGAGAAAGAGCATAGTAAAATGTTTGGCCAATGGTTACGAAATGAGGTAAGGGTTATTTTTCCTATGTTAATTTCTTTTTAACATGAAAGCTCATGCTTATGTTTATTTTTAGGTTGAAAGAGAGTTAGCAGTCCCATCTGAAAATATTGGAGAGAACTTAAGGTGGATATTGCACGACCCACACATTGAGGTAATAAACTACGTTGCATATCACATCAATGGATACCTGTTTCATACAAAATCTCGCGAAGGTATAATATACCAGAGTAGTGGGGTTGGTATAGAGGCAACTGACATGCACATTTCGAGTGATGGTGTAACCTATGATCAAGAGTTTTATTACAGTGTTTTACAAGAGATATGGGTGCTAGATTATCATACAAGAAAAGTCCCTCTTTTCAAGTGTGATTGGGTTGACAATAAACACGGGGTCAAAAAAGACAGTCTTGGCTACCACTTAGTTGATCTTAATAAGTTAGGACATAAGGATGGTCTATTCATTTTAGCATCACAAGCTAAACAAGTTTTTTATGTAAAGGACCAACTTGATAAGAAGAAGTCGATCGTCTTTATGACACCTTCCAAAAACTACAGAGATGCCTATGATGATGTCGACGAGGAATTTAGTACTGTAATTCTTCCTCATAATGATAACATCTTTCCGCGTGTAGATCTTCTTGATTTGGGTAAGGTATCTCGGGATGATTACTTTCGGACCGACTGTCGGGGTAAAATTGTACACAAAGCAAATTGACATGCTCAAACTCTTTATTGTTTATCTATCAAGTTTCTTCTTATGAAGGCTTTCGCTATAATTTGATTTCACTTTATTTATTGTGTTTGCTTACAAAAGTATTTAGCAATAAGTTATCTCTATTTGGAGGTTATTTTCGTTAGATAACAGGCTACATTGTAGGACACAACATTTTGTTTTTATGGATTTTATTTCTCTATTCTTGGATGTTGCTTCTTTATCATCTTTTTTACGACCCCTGGTTGGGATTAGAAGCTTCTCCTTTTTCTAGATTTTGGTTTGTCTTAATTAATTTCCCTGTTGGTGTAACTTTTATTGAAATCTACTTGATTTAAGAACAAAGTGAATCAATCTCTTTCAATATAAATAAAATAGAAAAATCTTTTTTCTCTAGTTTATTAATATGTGCAGGTACATTCTTTTTCTGAGTTGGGTTTTATTGGGGTATGGATTGGTTTATTTGATTGAATAATAAGGGTGTGTAGGTGATAGGTTGGTTTTTGAACTTGAATAGGAGTCATAAGGAGGTCTTTAGGTTTAGGTGGTTATATAGGATTTTATTGTTTTGGTGGTGTGTAGGGTATTCATTTCTTGTCCATGCATAGTGTGGTTGGGGTGGGGGGTAAATACATTTTGTATTTTGGTGTCACCAATACTAGGGGATCAAATTGAAGTCATTGGATTTGTTTCAAATGGTGTTTTTGGTTTTTAGTAGCAATCTGGCCCTTTTTCTCTGTATTGCTTCTATACAGTTGAGATTATGGATGTTGTCTGCTTGATTCCATGCCCATTTTGTTTGTAGTGCTCATTTTCTGTTCAAAAGAGTGTGTTAACACTTTGGAATTTTGGTTTTGAGCCTTGGAAGAGATGGTTTCTAAAAATCAGATTGTGCATGCATTGTGTTCAAATGTATGGTTATTTCAGTTTGGCCATTTCTGTTTGTAAAGCTTCTCTTAAGCTCAGATAGAATTTTAGCTTGCTCTAGTTGTTGTATTGTTTTCTATCCTGGCATAGCTGTTGTTTTGCTAATTTATGGATTTGGCCTCACCATCTGTATTGGAAGTTCCAACAGATTAATGCCCATCCGTTGTTTCTGTTTTATGGCACTATTGTTTCTGTCTGTTGGCTGCTGATTTCAATTTGGTCCTACAATTTTACTAAGTTCAACTTCAATTTTATTCAGAATTTCCTTTCAGTCTCAAATTTTTTCAGTTTCAAACTATTTAGACCTGTTATAGATTTTAGAGTTTTGTTAGGGCTAACTTTATATGTTGAATAGAAGTAGAGGGGTGCAAAATGTAACTTTCTTATTAAGTATAAATTGTTTTCTTAACCTAGGTTTTTAGGTAAATGGTTATTAAGTTTTATATGCATAACATTCATATTCTCTCTGTAAACCTTTTGACTTTTATCGATCAATACAAATCATATGACCATAGTTGATGAAATACATTGATTGTTCTTCAATGCTCGATTAATACACTTGCATCTGGGATTCACAATTGGTATCAGAGCCAAGACGAAGATTTTTTTCATAATGGTATATTTTTTTCTCTGAATTTTTTTTATCGATCGACTTCTGTGTTTGGTTTCTGGGTTATTTGATTTCTGCAAAATCGTTGAGTTTGTTTGATTCCAATCTCATTAGTTTTGTTAGATTATGGTTTTAGAAAAGTTTGAAGTTCTAATTCATAGTATTGAAGTCGATTTTTGGGTTTTTATAAATTTGGAAATCTATGGTCTGTGTTCTTCAATTTCATTTTTTTTGTTGAAAAAAAATATGCACTTTTTGGTTCAAAATCGAGTTGGGTAGGTGTTCTTAGGGTTAGATCTTTGATTGATTGTGTTTAGGGTTGATAAGGAATCTCTGTTTTCGAAAACCATAGATTTTTGTTAAAATTCGCTCGACTAAGGTTAAACCCAGGTGATCTCCATATCCGGAGCCCCTCTCGATCCTGCTCCTTATTCGGTCCCTCTTCCCGATTCACTATCCGGGTGACCTCCTCATCCAGGTGCCGCTTCCTTTCCCGAGTCCTAGATACCCGGGTGATACCCCAAACCCGGGCCCCATACCTGGAACTCCTCTCCCGATTCAATCCAGGTCGATGACGCCGACTCCCGGCTCAGTTGGACCCGGTACCGAGTCTCCTTGACTAGATTCACCGAAGTTGACCCCGGCTCTCCCGGACCCAGTTCACCCGGAAGCCACATTCCCAGCTCACCCGGACCCAGTTCGTACCTTGGTATGAATTGAGTTTGTGTTTTTGTCATATTCTCTTTTTCGAGTGTTTTTTCGTTTCAATTTAACCTTTCTTGAATCAAATCATGATCGTTTTACGATCATTGAAAGTGTTTGAACAATGTCTACACATGAGGCATTATCCATGGGTACAGATACGAGACCTCCCGTCCTGTTCAGAGGCGAATATCCTCGATGGTGAGACAGGTTTCTCGACTTCATTGCTAGGAATGATCTTGGTGAGGAGATTCTTGATTCCCTCACCGACGGACCAACAATATTTTACTCTAAAACACCTCCTCTACCAAAGGCGAATCCACCTAGGCCAAAAGGAGTGAAAGTGAAGGAAAAAGAGAAATACTCAGATGAAGAAAAGAAATGTACTAAAGGAGAACAACTAGCCAAATCTTATTTACTTCAGAGTCTTCCAAATGATATCTACACAACCATTGAAAGCTACAAAGAAACTTCCAAAGGTATGTGGGAACCGATAAAAAAGATGACGACGGAACCAAGGATGGAAATTAAATGAAAGTTACCAACTGCGTCAACAACTATGAATACTTCAAGGCCAGGGAAGGAGAATCATTGGATGAGACTTATGATCGGTTTTGTCTCCTGTTACACAAACTCAACAAGAACAAGATCCACAAAACGCTCATTGAGAACAACGTCTAGTTTCTTAACAACCTTCGGCCAGAATGGAAGCGTTTCACCTATTTGATAAGGCAAAACAAGGCCTTGTCTGAAATCGGACTACATGAGGTGTATGAGATACTGAAGCAAAATGAAGAAGTGGTTCTAGAACTTGTTGAGGCAAACAGGAAAGTGGAGAAACGACTGATTCTCTTGCACTCGTTTCGGATAAAAGGGAAAGAGGATCGTCTCAAATGTCATGGAAAGAATGGGATCCTAGTGAATCAGAGGGAGAAGATGATGACAGTGACATAGATCCAGAACTCCAAGACATCAAGCAAGCCATGTTGTTCCTAACCAAGGCCATTCAGAAGAAGTTCTTCAAGCGCACCACTCCCAACAATTAGCGGTACACCACATGGGCTAAATATTATGAGCACAAGGACAAGTATGAGGGAAAGAAGTGCGTTGATGCAAAAAGGTCAAGTGAGGCTAAGCTATAAATCAAGGGAACTGACGAGCCATATAAATGTTACAATTGTGGAAAGACAGGCTATTTTGCTCGAGAATGTCAGAAACCAGTAGTCAGAAATTCAGAGTACTACAAGACCAAAATGCTCCTTGCCAAGTAGAAGGAAGTTAGGGAAGCACTGTTAGCTGAAGGTGATAACTGGTTGACTCTCACTGATGATGAAGAAGAAGAAGATGCACACGCTCACCTATGTTTCATGGTAAAGAACTCTGAGGCATACAACTCAGACAACGATGATCGTGCATCACAATCTTTTGAAGATAGATATGAGGTATGTTCTTTTACTTATACTGCTTTACTTAATCAGATGCAAATAATGATGCTTAAGCTACAAGATCTAACAGATCGTTTAAAATGTGTACAAGCTCTTGTTGCCAAATAAGAAGCACGCTTAAAAAATAATTATAAAGTTCTTACACAAGTAAACGGTGAATGTGCTGACAATCTAAGTTGGGCACAGAGCTTGCAAAAAGAGAAAACCAAACTTGCTGAATATATAAGGCTTTAAATGAACAAATATCAGATCTATCAGCTAAGTTGAAAAATTCTGAAAGTGAGACTGTAGAATACGTAAATAAATATGAGTTTGCCTTAGTTCAAAAGATTGATTTGCTTGATAAATTAAAAGATCTTGAACTCAAACTATACAAACTTGGAGAAACTAATCACACTATTCGTTTGAACAAACCCAAAGAATTCAAATTTTTTTACGGGAAGGAAGGCTTAGGATATGATAATCCTGGCTATCTTGCTAAAGCTTTGTCATAAACTCCCACAATGTATACATTTGAATATCTCGATCTTGGTCCAGAATATCAAATACAATTTATGGAATCTCTAGAGGAGGTTGAGGCACATGAGGATTTAAATCGAAAAGAACTGACAAAATGCAACTTCCTTTCGCCTATGACGAACTCAATGCGAGTTATCGTACCAGAGAACTAACACTCTCTAACGACTACTTTCATAGCTACTCGAATGAGGAGATCCATTCAAAACCTGTTGAACCAAAGATTTATGTAACACCATTGGTTTTAGAAAAGAAATTGGTTCAACTTGAAAAGGATTTTGAAAATGAAAGAAAGCTTTACGAAACAGAGATTCATAAGCTGTCACAACAGTTGTCAAGTTTAGCAACTAAAATTTTACAAGAACAACAAGTTAAAACTAATCTTCAAATGGATCTGGAAGTAGCTATGAGTTCGTTTGCCAAGGAAAGGCATTTGTTAGTTTCTAAAATCGAGGAGATTAAATTCCAAACCCCAGCTAAGTGTAAGGATACTTCTGTTCCTGCAATAAGTCTTTCTGAAACTCATTCTACGAAATCAGAAGCATCCTCATGCAAAACTTTCATAGGGGTAACTGATATTCATTTTGACATGCCTCTAAATTCCTGTGACTCACCTAATCTAGGAGAGGACATAAAATCTGACGAATAACTCTTTTCTGCCCTAATGAATTATGAGGAATGTTTGAATGAAGATGTGAACAAGTTTGATTTTGATCCTAAACTTCCAAGCGATACTGAGTTTCTTGATAAAGGGAAGAACAAGATTTTCTCAGATCTCATGGATATGGGCGAAAGCTCTAAATCCACCTCTCAACACCTCTTAGTGAATGCCTCTCAATCTATGTCTAAATCCAAAAGGCGTTCACAGAAATGACAAAAATCTGGCAAATCTCAAAACTCACATACATGTCAATTTCACTATTCTGACCCACAATTTACTGATTTTTCAAATAATCAATTCTATCAAAAGGGGGTTAAGCAAGTTTGGGTAGCAAAGTTGTTAGAGCAGAAATATGTTGGATACAAGATCATGAAGACTAGAGGTCAAAGATACAAGAAGTCAAAGCTGGAAAGTCAACTCTCATGGAAAGTCAAAGTCATTTTGTAATAAAGTCAAAGTCAATTGTATTTGTTTTGTTTTCCTTGTTTTAGATGATAGGTATAAATAGAGTTGTTTTTCTTTAATAGATAGATGACTAGATGAAGAGTACGCATCCTGAGAGAGTATTAGAGAGAGAAAGAGAAGTCTAGTGAGAGAAAGTGAAAAACTGAGATTGTAATATGTGAATTTGAGTTTGAATCAAACATGTAGTTGTGATAATCTTGTTTGTTTAATTTGTTTGTGAATTAGAAACTTGATTTCAGGGACACACAATTGGTATCAGAGCAAACAAGAAGGAGCAGATTCAAACGTTTTTCTTGTTTTTGCACAATTAAATCAAGAATTTGATTTGATTGTGTGCGTATTTTAATTAGGATCAAATTTCTTTCAGATCACTTAGACTAATTTGAATTCCAGATTGATCAATTTGATCGAAATATTGTTTTCTTGAAACTTGAAAGTCGAATACTGTATTACACGTGATCACTGTAATTTTCAATTGTAGTTGTAATTTCGGTGTTGTAATAGTGTTTAGTATTGGTTCGTGGAGAAATTGTGCAAATTTCAGATTCAGAAATCAAGATTTACTTGATTTTTGATTCATTAGGCCAAGAACACGCAAAGAAACCCAAGAACACGCAAGATCTACGAAACGCGCAAGATTCATCGGAAGAAGGCGCAAGTAAAAGATCTTGATTTTCGCTGAAAAACGCAAAATATTATTTGCGAGTTCTAGAAACGCGCAAATTGAAGTTTGCGTGTTTGATTCTTCATTCTGCAAGTTTGATCTGCGAGTTTAGTTTCTGCGAGTTTCTTCATTCTGCGAGCTTAACTTGCGAATTTGGTAAAACACGCAAGTAGGCATCTGCGGATTCTCCAAACGCGCACGTTTTAGCTTGCGGGTTTCTCAGTGAACAGTTATCTGCGTGTTTAAGCATCTGCGAGTTTCAAGCATTCTTTAGGCATCTGCGAGTTTCAAGCATTCTTTAGTGATATGCGAGTTTCAAACATTCTTTCGTGATCTACGAGTTTCAGTACTTAGTCAATTTTTGCCAGATATTTCAAATTTGATCAGTTTTGGACTTTACACAATGAGTGTAATCTGCACTTCTTGAACGATCAGTTCAAATCACTTAGTTCGGATTGTGATCAAAATTCCTGAATTCCTATTTCAAGATTTTTGTATCTTTGTGATTTCATTTGGAATAACGGTCAATTTCAAGTTTCTTATTGCTTATATTTTCAAACAGGATGACTTCCAGAGACGCTCTCTCAATTGGCACAGATGTCAAGCCCCAGGTTTTATTCAAAGGGGAATATGAATAATGGAAGGATCGTTTTCTCAATTTTATTGACCGACAAACAAATGGAAAGAACATTCTAGCATCAATCAAAGATGGTCCAATGCCAAAAATTACTGAGGAGATTCCTGCTGACGGTAATGACTCAGATGGAGTTCCAAAAACAAAGAGAGTTAAGAAAGATTTTGCTCAATACTCTGATGCACAAAAGAGTCAGTTTTAATGCTGATAAACAAGCCAGATCTTTGCTTTTACAAAGCATGACCAATGAGATCTATGTGAAAATAGACAGCTACAATGCAACTGCCAAATCAATATGGGATCAACTACAGAAGATGATGTTAGGTTCAAAAGTAGGCAATCAAATGAAGGTGGCCAACTGTATCAACAATTATGAGGAGTTCAAGGCCAAAGAAGGTGAGAGTTTGGAGGAAACCTATGAGAGTTTTGTGCTTCTTCTGAATGAGCTTTCTAAGAACAAGGTTAAGAAGCAACAGATTGAAAACAATGTGAAGTTCCTCAGCATCCTGCAACCAGAATGGAAGAAACATACTCGTCGGATGAAACAGATGAAGGACTTGAGTGACATTTCGTTGCATGAGGTATACGAGACGTTGAGACAAAATGAGGAAGAAGTTGAGGAGAAAAGAGCTGAGAAAAAGAAGTCTGAGAAAGTGCCCGATCTCATTGCATTGGTGGCTGGAGAGAAAGAGAAGGAAAAGAAAGAGAAGAAGAATAAGAAGAAGATAGTGATGTCCAGTTCTGAATCAGAGTCTGAATCTGATGGAGATGATGGAGAGAATCTTAAGAAAGCAATGCTTTTACTGACTCGTGATTTTCAAAAGAAATTCTACAAGAAACCGGGGTCTAATTCTCAGAGATATTCTTCATCAAGCTCAAAGAACCACAAGCACAGAGAAAGAGTAGAAGGAAGTAGATTTGTTGAGAAGAAGCCGGAAGAAAAGAAAAGGTATGTGAATGACTACACCAGTACTGAAAAGAAAGGTGATGATCTGATCAAATGCTACAACTGTGGCAAGGTCGTACATTTCGCAAAAGATTGTCGGAAGCCAAAGGTTCGCAACTCAGAGTACTACAAAAACAAAATGCTCTTGGCCAAGCAACAGGAAGCTGGCAAGGCATTAATGGCAGAAGACGAATTCTGGTTGGATCATTCTGACGAGGAGGAAGAACAAGAAGAGTCAACCCACTTATGCTTGATGGGAAAATAGGTGAAAGATGATGATTCTGTTGATGAGACTGCTGACGAGGTAATGAACTTAACTGAAAATGATTTCATGACCAAAATGGAAGCCATGATGGTCGAACTTCAAGACCTTCAATCCAAACTGAAAAAGGAAAAAGACAGAGTTGCTAGGAGAAATCACCAGATCTTTGAGCTTAATAAATCAGTTATTGGGAACAAAGATTTAATTGATTCTCTACGCAAATATGCTTTTGATTTTAAAAAATGAAAAGATTCATTTTGAAAATAAGATTTCTGAGTTTGAAACAAAATTGTCTAAGTCTGATTCTGAAAAACAAGAATGTGTTCTAAAAGCGTTTAAACTGCATGTTGAGAACAAGACTTTAGAGTAAAAGGTAAATGGTTTGGAAGCAAAACTATATGTTCGAGGCCAAACTGATTATACTATTTTCTTGAATACACCTAATGAAAAAGATGATTTTAAAGAAAAATGGGGACTAGGTTATGATAATCCTCATTACCTAGAAAAAACTATCAGAAAACAACCAGGTATATATAATGCAAATTTTATGTATGCGGCTGCTAAATATCCTCATTTGAAACTGTTAGCCCCAAATCTGAACCAATGAAAGTATTGAAAATAACTCAGTCTTCATCTAAAGACTTTCAAGGGACATCAGTCTCGAAGAAAGCAAGTCTGTCTCTGAAGTCAGTTCAGAGACAGTCTCACGGAAAGACATCAGAGAGCTCCTCATCAGAGATCCAATTTCAGAGCTCTGAAGATGATCACTCTGAATTTCATGACAAAGAAGAACAGATGACATGGCACCTAGTGATAAGATTTACTTTCTAGAGTAGGTCACTGTTCAAGCATGTCTTGATCTTACCTTTTAGGTAAGACACTGTTCAAGCATGCTTCTATTTGTCAGATAAGTACACTATTTACTTTATGGTCCTATAAATAGGACCATCACCTTATTGTTCAAAGTGTTCTTAAGAAGTCTTATAACTGATAATATAAGTTGAATATTTTATTCCAAGAATATCTTGTTTATCTAGTATCTGCTTTATGAACTGTGATATTTGAATCTCCTTTGATATTAAACTATATTGCTTCCGCTGTTGTTACTCTTATTGTTTATATCATTGTTGTGAGATTAAATCTGGGATCCAACAATTGGTATTTGAGCCTCCTTTGTTTTCTAAACAAAGAAAGATCGCATCTGCATACTCGAATATATTTACATCTCATGGATTCTAACTTTCAATATCTGTGCATGTTCATATAAACCTGGTTTATTAAAGAACACCCTATGCTCAAGATTTGATAGTAAATCACTGTTCAATACAAAAAGCATCAGTTCTTCAAATCTTCATCTTTTTCTTCAAAAATGGCAAACTCAAGCATAAGTGCCATTTATACAGCTGGGTCATTAACAAAACCTCCTACACTTTTAAGGGATGAATATTCCCAATGGAAGATAAGGATGGTAAATTTCTTAGAAGGTATGGATAGGGATCTTTTTAGATCAGTGAACGTTGGACCTCACATTCCAATGGTGTTGGTACCAAGAGTTCCTGCAACAGCAGATACTGCTGAAATACCTACATATTATGAAAAGAAAACCACAAACTTCACTGATGAAGAAACTAATATGATGGATAATGACTCAAAAGCTGTTAGATTACTTATAATGGCCATTCCCAATGATATCTTTCAAGAACTTGATTTATGTAAAACTGCAAAAGAGATATGGGATCAGTTGTTAAATCAACTTGAAGGAGGCCTACAAACCCAGAAAATAGAAGAAATCTATGCATCAATGAATATCATGATTTTCATGCTCTACCAGAAGAAATATAAACCAAACTTACTCAAGATTCAACATTCTTATCAACAAATGCAGAAAGTTTGGAGTGATAAGAACAAAAGAGGAAAACAACGTTCTTTTCTTGAAAAGCTTAAATGAAGAATGGTCACAACTGTCCATGTCTATATAAGCCAATCAAGATCTTGAGTCATGGTCATTAACTGACATTTATGGCACTCTTGTTGCACATGAAAAGGAAGTTATGAAGCAAAAATCAAAAACCTCTTTAGGTGGACCCCTTGCACTTGTTTCAAAACAAATTTCGAAAGAAAACAACTATGAAGAGTCACAAAAAGGTTTGGTAACAAAAAGAAGATCCAAAAATATCTTAATGGCAGAAGAAAATCATACAGATTCAGATCCAGAAAATGATATCAATGCCTTCGCCAAATCTCTTGCATTAATCACTCATCAATTTAACAAGAAATTTGGCAATAAAGTATTTGAAGGAAGGAGAGAGAATGAAGAAAGAAGAAATCCTGAAAGAAGATTTCAACAAGATGGTGTCAGATTTCAACTAGAACCCAGATTCACTCCATATAGTGATCAAAAGGGTACAAACTTCAACAATAATGATGCAACACAACAATCAAGACCTCAACAACCATTTCAACCAAGGTATCCACAGCCACAGAGATACTTCAAACCTCAAGAACAGAAGCCAGAGACAAGTACTGCCACTCTTCCAACAAATCAAAATGATGGAAGATGTTTCAGATGTGGAAAACTAGGCCATTTCTCTGCAAACTGCAGAGGAAAACTTGTCAAAGATCAAGATTACTACAAGAACAAATACAATTACAACGTAAAAGAAAGAGTTCTTGTAGCAAAAATGGAAGACTGGCTATGAGACTCAACAAGCGACGGCGAGGAAGAGCCTACCAATCTCTGTGGTATGGATTTTTCAGATGGAAATCAAACTGATGGAGCATCAGAAGATAACTCTGAAAAGGTAAACTCTCTTTACACCTCTGACAGTGATCCTGAAATAGATGCTTTTAAACTAATTAATGAACTTCAGGATCTAGAGCAAAAGTTTCTTGAAGAGAAAAAGAAAAGAGAGCAAGTGACAAAAGAGCTCATTTTTTTCAAAAGAGAAAAGAATCTTCTGGAATCAGAAAAGAAAGAAAATTTTCTTGTAAAAACCAAACTTGAAGAAACTCACAAGCAAAAAGAAAAATCATTTTCAGAAGAAATAAGAAAAATTGAGAAAGTTTTAAAAGGAAAAGAAGAAGAAGTAAAGAAATCTGAGTATGAAAGGCTCAATTCTATTGCCTTAACCAAATTTTTTCAAAAGGAAAGAGAAATCCTACATCAATCTCTAGATAGAAAAAATCTTCGAATCAAAAGCTATGTTAATGCACAAGGTGTTTTCGACAAAATAAAAACTCAAATGGACTCTCAAGGGCTGGGATTCAATGAGTTGAATTCATTCACTGGATTGGAGAAAACTTCACTTTCTTCCACTTTCCATATGGGAAAGGTCCAAAGCTTTGAAGGTACATCTCTGAATAATTTCAAAAGAATCAAAACATCAGAGGGAACAAAAACAAGAGCTTTGAATTTCAAAAATACTACATACTCTGAAGTAAAAAACTTTCAAAAGTTTGTGTTACAGATAAAAGGAGAAACTTCAGAGGTACTCTTCACAAAACCTCAAAGCAATGATCCCAAAGAAATTTTCAGATTTGATGCTTTCATCTCAAATGAATCAGACACATCTGAACCAAGTACCTCTGATACAAGTACTTCTGAAAATGAATCTCAGAGTTCACTTAATCTGGATGCCCCTCTGTATTCACCAAAGTCAGATGAAAACATTATAACTACATTTGAAGATGATGTTAAAAAGATATGGAAAGAAAATGTCATGGAGGACTTAAAAAGAAAAGAAAACATGAAACGGATCATTAAAGTCTAGAACAAAAGAAATTAAAAAACCAATAGAGGTAGCTATCTCTATTAAAACTAAGAGAGACTTTCTTGACTCTGATTCAGAATCTGATCAAGAGATTGATGAACATATTTTTTGTAAACCAGGGAATGTAATTCACAAAAAGATAGAAACTGTTGGCTCTGGTATTTTGAATGTTCCAATTTCAATTTTGAAAACCAAAACCAGAATACCAATAAGTCCTGATTTTGCAAATATGTGTTTACAAGCAAAAACGTCTCTGGAACTTGAAAAAGAGTTACAAGAAAAGGCAAAGAATAAAACAAGCACTTCTGAATCTTACACCTATAAAACAATAAAATTCTCTCCTGAACAAAAAGGCAAATGGACAAAAATTAACCATATTGATCCTGTTTGTGCAGTAAGCAGCAAAGAAAAGAAGATGTTTTTGATCAAGAAAAAGCAACTTGAAAAGAAGACTGTCTTTCAAGCAAAAAGGAAAGAAGTAGTTAGGGATACATGTAATATTCCTAGTGCTAGTTTCAAAAGAAGTCAAAATGTAACAAATGTTTTTAATAAAAAGAAAAACTTTGCTCCTACTTCTTCTTGTTCTATTAATTGCAACTGCATTCATCTCTTGATAAAACTGAAAAATCATTTCAGAGGATCGCATTGTCTTTTGAATCAATCTCTGAAAAATATCTCAGAGTCAAAATTTCAAAAGAAGACAAGTAAAGGCAAGACATCAAAAGATGAGATGCCAAAAAGTCATATAAATCCACCAAAGTCTAACATAAAAGGACCCATAATGAGATGGGTACCTAATAAACAATAACCTGTCTTGCAAAATCAGTCAATGCCAATCTGGTACTTAAATTATGGATGTTCAAGGCATATGACTAGAGATAAGGAACTGCTATCCTCATTCAAAGCAAAATCTGGAGGAGCAGTTACTTTTGGAGACAATGTGCAAGGACAGATTAAATGATATGGTGAGTTATCAAGAGGAAATGTTTTAGTATCAAAGGTTGCTTATGTGGATGGCTTAAAACACAATCTGATCAGCATAAGTCAACTTTGTGATCATGGTTTTAATGTGGAATTTCAAAGAAAATATTGTTAACTTCTTCACTCAGAATCAGGTCAAGAATTACTCAGAGCAGACAGAAAAGGTAACCTCTACAGGATGAATTTTACCAAAATCAAAGACACTGATTCAGAGAAACTTTGTCTTGTATCTCTGAATAGTGAGGAAGTCTGGCTCTGGCATAAAAAGTTTTCACATCTAAACTTTTCCTCACTTGATAAGTTAGTTAAACTTAATTTGGTTAAGGGATTACCATCTCTGAAGTTTAACAAAGATCATCTTTGTTCTACTTGTGAAATGGGAAAAATGAAAAGATCTTCCCATAAAACCAAAATTGAAAACAACAGTCCTAGACCTCTGCACATGCTTCATGTGGACCTCTGTGGTCCTATCTCTGTACAGAGTCTAGCAGGTAAGAAATACATTCTGGTTCTGATTGATGAATTTTCCAGATTCACATGGATAGAATTCATATCTATCAAAAGAAGGCATTACTCCTAACTTTTCTACAACAAGAACCCCTCAGCAAAATGGAGTAGTTGAAAGGAAGAACAAAACAGTTGTTGAAGTTGCAAGAACAATGCTTGCTGGATCTGATCTTTCAACAAATTTTTGGGCAGAAGCAGTGGCAACAACCTGCTTTACTCAGAATAGAGCTACAATTGTCAAAAGATTTTAGAAAACATCCTATGAACTCATTAACAATAGGAAACCTAATGTTAAATATTTTCATGTTTTTGGATGCAAATGTTACATTCTTAACGATAGAGAATCTCTTGGAAAGTTTGACAAGAAAGCTGATGAGGGCAAATTCATTGGATATTCATTAGCCTCAAAAGCTTTCAGAGTATTCAATCTTAGAACAAGGACCATCCAAGAGAGCATCAATATCACTTTTGATGACAATAAAAGCTCTGAACAACAAGAAAGTCTCTCAACACCTATCTCTGAATCATCAAGGGAATATGAATTAAACAGAATATTTGAAGATTTCTTTGATGAAGATAACCCAGAAGTTATCTTCAGAGATAGACCAAGAGAGAATTCAGAACGACCTCAAGAAACAGGTACAACCCTTTCTGGACCCTCTGAATTAACACCTTCTGCTTCACCAAATGCATATCAGCAAAGTGAATCAAAAGAGGATGATCAAGGAGTGTCTGAAGTAACTCCAGAAACAAATAGTGAAGAAATTCAAGAATCTGCTTCACCATCTCGGGAACCAACTTCAGAGCCTCTGAACAGCACAACAGAGATGTCACCAACTGTCATCTCTGAAGCTCAAACTCCACCCCAAATTTTTGCTCCAATCTCAAGATGGACAAAAGATCATCCAATTGATCAAATAATTGGATCCTCATCAGAAAGAGTTAAAACAAGATCTGCCACAATCAATGAATGCTTCTACGTAAACTTTTTTAGCATTATTGAACCAAAGAAGGTAAAAGAAGCTCTTGAAGATCCTCAATGGATTTTTGCAATGCAGGATGAACTTCAAGAGTTTGTAAGAAACAAAGTCTGGACCCTAGTTCCCCTTCCCAAAGGAAAATTTGCAATTGTAACAAAATGGGTTTTCAGAAACAAAAAGGATGAGGATGGAATAATAATCTGGAACAAAGCCAGGTTGGTTGCTAAAGGATATTGCCAAGAAGATGGTATTGATTATGATGAAACCTTTGCACCTGTAGCTAGGCTAGAAGCAATCAGAATCTTCTTAGCCTATGCTGCACATAAAGGATTCAAAATTTATCAAATGGATGTTAAATTTGCCTTTCTACATGGTAAATTAAATGAAGAAGTTTATGTTCAGCAACCACCTGGATTTGAAAGTACAGAGTTTCCTAATCATGTTTATTATTTGGATAAGGCTCTGTATGGACTTAAACAAGCTCCAAGAGCTTGGTATGCAACTCTGTCCACTTTTCTGATTAAAAATGGATTTGACAAAGGCACAATTGATACAACATTATTCATCAAAAGGTACAAAAATGAGATGCTATTAGTACAAATTTATGTTGATGACATTATATTTCGCTCTACAAATCAAAAGTATTGTGACAAGTTTTCAGAGTTGATGAAGAGTGAATTTGAGATGAGTCTCATGGGAGTATTAACTTTCTTTCTGGGCTTACAAGTAAAACAAACTTCAGAAGGTACTTTCATAAGTCAAACTAAATATGTCTCTGAAATTTTGAAAAAATACAAACTCAATGATTCAACTTCTATGAAAACGCCTCTAGCCACCGGAGTCAAACTTGACTCTGATCCTTCCGGACAATCTGTGGATATAAAAACCTACAGAGGCATGATAGGTTCACTATTATACTTAACTGCAAGTAGGCCTGACATAATGTTTGCGACATGTCTTTGTGCTAGATATCAAGCAAATCCAAAAGAATCTCATTTATCTGCTGTTAAAAGAATTTTCAGATACCGGAGAGGGTCACCCTCATTAGGCCTCTGGTATCCAAAACTTTCTAGTTTTGATCTAACAGCTTACACTGATGCAGATCATGCAGGATGTAAGCTTGACAGAAAAAGTACCTCTGGGTGTTGTCAGTTATTGGGCAATAAGCTAGTAAGTTGGTCATCCAAGAAACAAAACTGTGTTTCAACATCAACTACAGAGGCAGAATATGTTGCTGCTGCTAGTTGTTGCTCTCAAGTAATATGGATGAAAACTCAGCTCAGAGATTATGGCCAACAATATGAAAGAATACCCATTCTCTGTGATTTAAAAAGTGCCATAGTCATCTCTGCCAATCCAGTACAACATTCAAAGACAAAGCACATTGATGTAAGGTATCATTTCTTAAAAGATCATGTTGAAAGGGGAACAATAGAAATGTATTTTGTACCAACTGATCTCCAACTTGCTGATATTTTCACAAAAGCTTTAGATGAACGAAGGTTCAATTTTTTAATTAGCAAGTTAGGAATGTTGAATATGTCTACCTAACAAGGAAGAAACTCAGAGTCTCTGATCAAATTATCAGAGCCTCTGAACTAAGTAGCATATGTCAATATCAGTCTCTGAATGTTCTCCAAACACATGACAAGGGGAGAAAAATAGAAAGTTGTTCTTTTGTCAAGGGGGAGAAAAAGAACTTTTCAAATGTCATCTCAGAGTCTCTGAATTTTATCTCAGAATCAATGAAATTCATCTCAGAGTCTCTGAATTTCATCTCAGAGTCTCTGAAATTCATCTCAGAGTCTCTGAAATTCATCTCAGAGTCTCTAAATTTCATCTCAGAGTCTCTGAAATTGAGGATTTTTTTTCACTAATCATCTGTCAAGGGGGAGTCAACAACTTTCAGACCAGTCATTCCTCAAACAAGAACTTTTTAATTAATTAGCAATTTTTGATATCATTTGAAATTAAAATTTCAGGTTATCTGAACCTTTTTATTACAAGTGATATCTTAAATTACTTCTCAAGGCGAAAGGTTTGTCTAGTCAGCAAAAAGAAGTTATTCAATTTAATATTGAAAAATGGCGCCCCATTCCTATTTTCTTGGAACCTACATCCGTAGGTACAACAGTTTTCAAGGCCACGTGTCACAAGAGGGATGAGTGAAAGGTCAAACGGCTTTATCAAAACGGTCAAATCACTACCGTTTCACCTTATGCACTCAAGTGTATCTTTTTCTAAATTTGGATACAAAACCAATTTTACATCCGGATATTCATTTTTACAAATTACTCTCGAGCACTCTCTCTCTCTCTCCAAATAGAATTTAAACTTCATCTTCTTCACTTAAACTCAAAAATGGCGTCTTCAAATGAATGGTGCAAGCTTTTTCCCAAATCTGGCGAACCTTCAAGACTGTATCGTTTTCCAATCAAAGACAACAATCACATGATTCAACTTGATTCTCCCAAGTTTGAGGAACAATACGGGATAATCTGCGAGTTCTTATCCAACTGTGAACTGACTCAAGCCTTAACTGCCTTTACCAATGAATGTCTGCTCTCATTTGTTCAAGAATGGTATTCTTCCAGTCATTACAGTGATGAACAAAATGGAATAATCGGCGAATTCGACATATCTCAAATGGTAAAATGTCGAATACTCATCACTCCTACTGTTCTACGAGAAGTTCTCCCTCTCCTAACAACTGAGGAACTTCAAATTACGCGTTTTGAAAAACGCCCAACTTCTAAAACCCTACTCCAGTTCATCCGAATGCTAGGTTACAACACTGAAATCACCAGATTGAGCAACTTCCGACGACAACATCTACCACCAATCTGGAACTTCATGTTCTCGGTACTAAACCGCACTCTCACCTGCAAACTGGGGAGCATGGATCAAGCAAGACCCGAAATTCTGTCAATCATGTATCCCCTATTCTTCAATCGCAACTTGGACATGGCCGGCATAATTTTTGATATGATTCTCACATCAATAGAGAAGAAGAACAAATGCTTGTCAAAGGAACCTGAACAAACGACCCAATCATCCAAAGTTCCTTCAATAACATTCCCTAGATTTCTGTCTCTAATCATCCATGCGGCGATCGAGAAGCTTCATATTTTGATCGCCACTGAACAACCCAAAACTCCTTTCTACATAATGAACAACTTCAAACCGACGATTCTCTCTTAAGGCTATCCAGAAGCAAGGCGGATCCCTCACTAAATGCTGAATCAGGTAAATCCTCAATCTTTAGCCTTAGCTTCTTATCTCAGTGTTGCCCAAGGACTAGAACCAGTTCTGGGAACCCCAACACACTTAGGTCCTGAACCTGGAATGGAGAGTAAGAGCAACTCGGCTTCAGAGGGATCTGAGGACCCTGAAGTTCAGAGCTCTCACAAGAGTGAACCAGAGGGTACTCTTGCTAGAGAAATCGAAGTTGAGAGAGATGACAAAGCACTTGAAGGGGCTGTCAATGAGGGAGTTATGGAAGAAACCTCATCTGCTAGTGAAGAGGATAGCTCTACTAGCTTTGAGGAAAGTGAGGATGAATCTTCACAGACTAGCTCTGAAGATTCTCAGAGAGAAGAGAGAAAGTCTTTTAAGGACTTAGAGAAACCTGAGAGTTCTTCCCCTTCGACACAAAAAGATTCCCCAAGGCACATATATTTTAGGACACCAACCCCATCTCCCAGTGCAACCATACAATCTAACCTACCTGATCCAGAGGTAATGGTTATTGAATCAGAGGTGCACACCTCAAACCCAAACCAGCCAGCCACTTCAGAGGTACCTTTTTCCACCTCTTAAGTTCACATAACTGAGGAAACTCAATATCTGAATAAGTCCTCTTCACAGGACTTAGCCAATACATTCAGTACTCAGTTGCCTCATAGTACATCAGCAATTCCTACACATAATGATGCCTCTATGGCTCATCACTCACCCTTCAGGATATCCCGAAGTAGCTGTCCAACTCAGGGACAATGGCTTGACCTACAAGAACAAGGATTGACTTGCTTGGATCGCAAGCTTAACTCCCACATTCACTTCCAGTCCTCTGAATCTGAGGAGGAGGACTTGGTTGGGAAAAGAACACTCAGAGATGATTCTCCGGAACATCAAGGATTGAGTGGAAGTCCTTCCAGAGACAACATCAAAACAGCTCTGAACGAAGGCTCCTCTGAACTCGAGGAAAAATTGGCTACATGTGTTGTAACCAATGTACCCCTCTCTGAACTTCTCACAAAATCTGAGTTCCAGAGATTCTGTGAGGAAGTCAGAGGCTCCATGAAAGAGCATAACTTTCAGTGAATTGACGGTTCAGAGACCTCTGCTCTTCGCTCTGAAAACACCAACCTCAGAGCAGAGGTTTCCACTCTGAAGACCCAACTTTTGGACTCCTCAAACAGAATCCAAGAGTTGGAACAAGAACTGTTCAAACAGAAGGCTGAATCATCCCTGGAAGTAGCCGCTCTTGAAGCTCAGAATGTTACTCTTAAAAAACAAGCAACTACAACCATTGATGTTTAGAAGGCTCTGCAAGAACTAAGGGACGAGGTAGTAACCACCATATCATCTTCACTCTCCACAGAACAAATGGCCTCTATCTCTGACCTCATCAAAACAACAATTCAAGACTCTGTTCCAGCAGTCAGCGCACCATCAACAACACCACAACCACCACCCCGGACTACTGAAGACCTCATCACCAAAAGTGATCTGGCCTCATTCAAATCCGTAATCATGAGCAGAATGCTAACATGTTCTTCCAAGATCTCTACTATTGCTCAGAAGCAGGTCAAAGCTACTCTGGAACTTCATCACTATAAATCAGAGGACCAGGTTGCTGAAATCAGAATTGCGGCTTCAGAAGCAATTGAATCCATTCAGAAGGCTCTTCTTGACCCCAAAGGAAAAGGAATCGCTGAACCAGACTCTCCCAAATACAAACGCAAATTTTCTGGTGGGACTTGTAGCGAAGCAGCGAAGAAAGCCAAATTTAATGATTCTGAGGACTCAGATGATGATGAGGCCTCTGAATCACACGATAGGGAGATCAGAGGTACAACCAAACACATTTCTAAAGCTGCTCCCTCTGCACCTGTAAATGAAAGTGCCTCTGCTCCACCAACCAAAGGAGTTCAAGAGAACGAACCAGAGAGGAACACCACCTCTTCTGATGACAACCAAACCTTGCAAACATTCACAACACCGGTAATACTTTTCGCATCATCAACACCAGGTGTTCCAATCACTCCAATTACCAATGCAACTCCAGAGAAAATTGGAGCTCTGGAAGAGGAAGAAAACGAACAACTTGTAGACTTCTCTACGTCCTCTGAAGATGCATTCTCATCACCCGAAAGACCACCAATGGTGATGAGAGATGCCTTCAAATCAGAGTCTGAGAAAGAACAGAACTCAAATTCTGATAGAGCAGAAGAAGCTGCTGGAGATCAGATCGAAGTAATTGATGTCGAAGAGTATGTTTTCAAACACACTCAACCTCATCATACCTCAACAGCTTCAGAATTAAAAGAATCACCAAAGATAGATGAATATATCTCTGAACAGCCTTGAGAGATAACTCAGTCACAACCCAAGGACAAAGAAGCCATGGTTGTTGATGATCAGGCTCCTCAAGAGAATCTTGTTCAGAAGACAAGCATCGGTTTACCAGCCAAGGTATTCACTCAACCTCCCACATTCTTAGAATCCACTCCTGAAGCATCGATAGAAGATCACTTTCGACATATCTACTGCGAGTTCAATATGGGAGACACTCAAGTAATCCCTCTG
Organism: Arctium minus; assembly: GCA_954870635.1. Lineage (NCBI taxonomy): Eukaryota > Viridiplantae > Streptophyta > Magnoliopsida > Asterales > Asteraceae > Arctium > Arctium minus. Next base: position 8,058,434 of record OX941093.1, on the reverse strand, counting down.
AATCCAAGAATCAGAGAGGATATGCCAGACTACGAACGAAGATTCATACAGGCAAAGACATCACCAAGAATGGAGGTTCTCAACGATGCTCCCATAATAAAAGTTGAGAAAATCACTGAAAAGACATTTGCCTACAACAAAATCATATATAGGCATTATTGTGGTGACTCGATCTGATAAGAAGATTTACGAGTTCAATGATAATGATCTCGTAAATCTAAATCCATATGATCTAACTAAACTATATGCCTATTGCTCTGCGAGATACGATTCAGGAAGAAGGGAGATAAGAATGAGCATGGTTGAAGTAAGACGGGCAATGGAAGGTTATATCAAACACAAAGCCAAACATGACTTTTAGATTGCTCTGAACTTGGGTGAAGAAAAGCTCGGAGTGACTGAACCAGTGGAAACCATCGAAAACCTGGACAAACAGAAGATTGGATCAATCATTGAAGAACCTCTAGGTTTCATCTACAGAGTGAACCAAGAGAAGAAAATCTTTCTAGCTTCGCAAGTAGAAAAGTATTCTGATGAAACCTTGAAATGCATACAAAAGTTGATATAAGTAAAGAAAGAACAACACAGAGCAGACCTATTGGCAAAACTAGACTTGGAAATTGGCTCAATGATTAACTTCAGAGAGCTCATCATGAAGTTTCATAGGATCTGTTCTAGTGATAGGTTCTGATTATTTTTTGAATATTATTCTCTTTTGTAATTCCAAATTATTATGAGAAGTAATATTTACAGAGGATAACTTTCTCCTCTTCGCTTTCTAGTTTAAATATTCTCTGTGTCCTTTATTTATTTTCAGTACTTAGGGGGAGATTGTTAGCCCCAAATCTGAACCAATGAAAGTATTGATAATAACTCAGTCTTCATCTAAAGACTTTCAAGGGACATCAGTCTCGGAGAAAGCAAGTTTGTCTCTGAAGTCAGTTCAGAGTCAGTCTCGGAGAAAGCAAGTCTGTCTCTGAAGTCAGTTCAGAGACAGTCTCACGGAAATACATCAGAGAGCTCCTCATCGGAGATCCTATTTCAGAGCTCTGAAGATGATCACTCTGAATTTCATGACAAAGAAGAACAGATGACATGGCACCTAGTGATAAAATTTACTTTCTAGAGTAGGTCACTATTCAAGCACGTCTTGATCTTACCTTTTAGGTAAGACACTGTTCAAGCATGCTTCTATTTGTCAGATAAGTACACTATTTACTTTATGGTCCTATAAATAGGACCATCACCTTATTGTTCAAAGTGTGCTTAAGAAGTCTTATAACTGATAATATAAGTTCAATATTTTATTCCAAGAATATCTTGTTTATCTATTATCTGCTTTATGAACTGTGATATTTGAATCTCCTTTGTTATTAAACTATATTGCTTCCGCTGTTGTTACTCTTATTGTTTATATCATTGTTGTGAGATTAAATCTGGGATCCAACAGAAACCCAAATTTGTCACCGAATCATCAAAGGAAGTTGAGGAAAAAGAAGATTAGAAAAGAATGAATTTAAAGAAATTGCAACTACCATTATGTTATGAAAGACTGAATGATAGTTATCTTTCTGAGAAACCAAAATTTCTTTCAACTGATTATTTTGCTAGTTATTCTTCTACTGAGATGGAGGCAAAACCTATTCAAGCTAAAATTTATGTTCCTCCACTCGTATTAGAAAGCAAAATAATTGAGTTAGAAAATCTTTTATTTGATGAAAGAATTTTGAGTGAATTAAAACAAGATGTATTTTCTACAGTGTTAAAGAACACATATTTTCATTTTAAATCTAAAGTGTGGTCTACATCTTCTAAAATACCTCAAACTTCTGAACCTGATATTGATGACTTATTTGCGTCCACAAATGATTTCTTAAATTCTGATGAAGGATGTATAGAAGAAATTGATATGTTTGACTTCAATGCTTCACTTCCAGATCATTCAACTTTTGTGATTAATGGAGAAGCTTTACCAAGTGTTTATGAAAAAGGCGAATCATCAACTAAGGTTGCTGAATCAGTTTCTGTGAATTCTGATTACTATGCTAAAGGTAAGAAACATAAGAAACAACGCTCACAGAAATGGATCAACACAGGTAAACACAAGAAAAATCAATCTCAGAAATCTGATTTTCCTAATAGATCTAAATTCTTTGTTTCAGATATAAGAAAGAAAAGGTCAGAAGAGAGAACTGAATGGCAACCTAAAAAGAAGACTGATGAGAAGGCGGAATCAATTCCTGATGTAGTTACTGATAGATCTGATAGTAGTGTTAATGATGTAGCTGGTAAAGTTGCTTTTAATAAACAAAACCTTTTAATTCCTTACAAGCGATATTCAATAAAGCAATTGTTCCAATTATCTCATTCTACTACTCAATCTTATACTTATCGATGGAATGATTTTGCTTGTCATCATAATTCTAATGATTGGTTTGGATCTTATCATGTTTATTCTTCCAAACCAAATGTTGTCAAAAGTTTTCAAAGAAAAAGAGGATCCATATTCAAATGGATACCAAAATCATGTGCTAATATGTTAGGACCCCTTTTTAAATGGGTACCTAAATCTTTTGTTTCCTGATTTCTCTTGCAGACCCGGCATATGTGGTACCTGGATAGCGGCTGTTCCGAGCATATGACCGGGCAGAAAGCTTTATTATCTAATTATACAGAGAAATTCAGTGGAAATGTACGTTTTGGTAACGACCAATTTTCACCAATTCTGGGCTATGGTGATGTGGTACACGTAAAAATAACGATAACGAAGGTGAGCTATGTCGAAGGATTAGAACACAACCTATTCAGTATTGGACAGTTCTGCGACAAAGGGTTAGAGGTAATTTTCAAAGCTAAGAGTTGCTCAGTGTGTACTGAAGACGGCAAAGAACTCTTAGTTGGTACTCGCAAGTCAAACATCTACACTATCAATCTCTCAAAGGTCCAGACTGACAATCAGGTTTGCTTACTGACAAAAGCCTCGATGCAACAAAGTTGGCTGTGGCACCGACGGCTGTCACACCTGAATTTTCGTTATATCAACAAATTGGCTAAAGGAAGATTGGTGAATGGACTTCCTGAATTGAGATACGAGAAAGAACACTTGTGTGCAACATGTGAAAAAGGGAAGATGAAGAGAACTCTACATAAGCCGAAGCCTGAACCTAGTATTAGTTCTCAATTAGAGTTGTTGCATATGGATCTTTGTTGTCCGATGTGAACGCAAAGCTTAGGCGGAAAGAAATATGTTCTTGTTATCGTGGAAGATTATTTGTGATACACGTGGGTAAAATTTCTACGATCAAAAGAGGAGACGCCCGAAGTACTCATTACATTTCTGAAGACGACCCAGGTGAATCTGCAGAAACCAGTCAAGCTTCTCAGAACTGATAACGGCACAAAGTTCAAGAACAAAACCGTTGAAGAGTATCACGAATCGGTTGGGATATCACATCAATAATCTGCTGCTCGTACGCCAAAACAGAATGGAGTAGTCGAAAGGCGAAATCGAACGCTAGTCAAGGCCGCTCGCATTATGCTCAGCCAATCAGACTTACCTCTATTTCTATGGGCAGAAGCTATTTCGACTGGGTGCTACACTCAAAACCGTTCCATGATACACCACAGATTTCAAAAGACTCTGTATGCGTTAATCAACAACCGAATACCAACCATCAAATATTTTCATATTTTTGGTTGTAAGTGTTTTGTGCTAAATGACAGAGAGAGTCTGATCAAGTTCAGTGCTAAGGCAGACAAGTGCATCTTCATTGGATATTCTTCTACATATGTTGCATATCGAGTTTACTTGAAGAAGTCGAAGACTGTTATCGAGAGCGTAAACATTACATTCAATGAGGAAATGGCTTCTGAACAAGTCAGTTCAGAACCCGTGTTAACTGGAGTGTTAGCTTCTGGTTTAGATATTTTATTTGAACGGTTTTATGATGAATATCTGATTTAGATATTTTATTTGAACGGTTTTATGATGAATATCTTGGGTCTAATGTGCATAAACCTGTTGTGGTTGACAGGATGGAAGATTCAACGGCTAATCATCCAACCATTTCAGAAGTTTCTACTGAATCAAATTCCCCGATTCAGCAAGATATTCCAGTTCAAATGCCTACTCCATTAGTTGAAGTTGTATCTACTAATGATGAGCCAGAAGTTCTTGAGTCAGTAGGATGTGCTGTAAGGACATATCAACAGACTGAACAAGTTGTACCTACTGAAACTTCTGCACCAATTACTTCAACTGAAATTCTCCCTCAAATTGCTCAAACTGAAGAAGTTGATAGTGAATTTTTGGATGATAATCATGATCAATCTTTATCTAATTCACTCCCTCACGAACATCGCTGGACCAAAGAGCACCCTTTACACCAAATCATTGGAGATGTCAACAAACCGGTGCAAACTAGGTCAGCAACTTTAAACCAGTGTCTGCATGACTCATTCCTCAGCAAGATAGAGCCTACTCGAGTATCAGAAGCTCTAGCTGATTCGGATTGGGTGTCTGCTATGCAAGAAGAGTTAAATTAGTTCGAAGCCTTGAAAGTTTGGAGACTAGTGCCAAAACCAGAAGGAAAGACTGTGATAGGCACTAAGTGGGTATTCAAAAACAAGAAGGATGAAGATGGTATTGTTATTCGAAACAAAGCAAGACTTGTTGCCAAAGGTTACCGGCAAGAGGAAGGCATAGATTATGACGAGACTTATACTCCAGTAGCACGTATAGAGGCAATCTGCATGTTTCTAGCCTACGCAGCTCACAAGAACTTCACAGTCTATTAAATGGACGTGGAGACTGCCTTTCTGAATGGCATACTTAAGGAGTAAGTCTACGTTTCACAACCAGAAGGCTTTGTGAATCCAGATAAATCAGATCATGTCTACATCTTGGATAAAGCACTTTATGGATTAAAACAAGCGCCTCGAGTCTAGTATGAGGTATTATCAAAATTCTTGGTCAAGTCAGGTTTTTCGAAAGGTAAAGTTGATACCACTTTATTCATTAAAAAGGAAAAAACCGATATCATTTTAATTCAGATATATGTCGATGATATTATATTTGGCTCAACTAATCCTAAATACTGTAAGAATTTTTCAAACCTCATGGTGTCTAGATTTCAAATGAGTATGATGGGAGAGATGAATTTCTTTCTCAGATTACAAGTAAAACAATTTTCAACGGGGATTTTTATAAACCAAGAAAAGTACATTTTTGATATCCTTCGGAAGTTCAAACCAATTGGAACCCCATCCAGGTACTAAGATCAGCACTAATCCTTCGGGTAAAAGTGTTTATGTTAGTACTTATAGAGGAATGATAGGTTCTTTAATGTATCTTACTTCAAGTAGGCCAGATATAATGTTTTCAACATGTTTATGTGCAAGATATCAGGCTGATCCTAAAGAATTCCATTTGGCTGTTGTCAAACAGATCTTTAGATATCTGAAGGGGACTGCAGATATTGGTCTGTGGTATCCTAAAGATACTGGGTTTGAACTGACTGCTTATTCAGACGCAGATCATGCTGGATGTATGTTAGACAGGAAGAGCACGTCGGGTCATATTCAATTCCTTGGAGACAAGCTCGTTAGCTGGGCGTCAAAGAAATAACTTTGTGTTTCCACTTCGACTACTAAAGTAGAGTATGTAGCTTGCTGCTAGTTGCTGCTCTCAGGTCTTGTGGATGAGGACACATCTGTGAGATTATGGATTCAAGTTTAATAAAATACCGATCTATTGTGACTCAAAGAGCGCTATCGCAATATCAGCTAATCCTGTGCAGCATACTAAAACAAAGCACATTGATGTCAGATATCATTTTATAAAGGATAATGTCGAAAAAGGTACAATAGAACTTTACTTTGTAAAAACTGATTATCAACTTGCAGATTTGTTTACCAAAGCTTTAGATGAAAAGAGATTTAATTTCCTTGTGTCTAAGCTTGGTATGCTAAATCTCAAGATCTAATCAGTAATTACCTATTAAAGTTTTCTTTTATTGTAATTTTTCATCATTTCTTTATTATTATTTCTGAAAGGATATCTGCACTTTAACGTGTTGTTCATGATCTCAGGGGGAGTGAGACAAGATTCTAAGATGATCAACATTATTCTAAGGGGGAGTTTATAGACTTGTTGCATTTACTTAACTGTTAAATTTTTGTGATGCATGATTTTAGGGGGAGTCTATTAGTATAACAAAAGGAGTAAGGATATGATTTCTGATTATTTCAGGTCAGAACTCGTACATTCAATGTTTTACTGCTATATGTCATTTACTTTTCAATAAATTTGTGAATAATGAGAGAAGCTTTCAAGATCATATCTTTATGACTTCAGCTGAATTCATGAGATTTAAGACTACATGAAAAGGTTAATTTCTTATCTTAATATCATATATGGTTGAAAGAAGGACAACTTTCAATCATAGAAAACATGTTTTTAAATGTTCAAACCACTTCCCGATTCTTAAACAGATTTCATGAATTGGAAGTGTGATTTTTAAATGTTTTTCAACATTTATTTGTGCTTACATGATTACAAACCATGTGTTTCCAAAGATAAATACTTGTGTATCATCTTTTCTATATACTTTCAAGTATTCACACACATCGGTTTGAATTTTTATTCAATATGTTCTTACCATGTCTCAAATTTGAAACATATTTTTCGATGGTAAGACACCCCGCTTGTACTTCAATGAATATTGAGCGTCATTTCATTTCGAAACGTTCTTTCAAGAATGTCTATATTTTTTATTCATATGGACAATATCCCTTATTCTTGACCATAACCCTTAACTGTTATATCATTTCTTATCTGATCATTTTTCATACAATGTCAGATTTTCAAACAAGTCTCTTGCATTCATATTCATTCATTCAATTTACTTGTTTGAAAATACTTCATTGTTTAAAAATGCTCATATCTTCATGATTATATTCTGAGCATACACATATATGACTTGTATTTGAGCTTTAATTGTTCAAGTTAAACCATTTTTGAGCAACATTTACTTCATAGGAATATGGGTTCTTTGTGCTAGGATTTAAATGAAATTTTATCGATTCACGATAACCAGTGTTTCCAACCCAAGAAGTTAATCTATAGTGATCGAGTGTGAGGAGTCGACAAGAAATAAGTGTGGGTTGTGTGTTGAGGTAAAATGGAAATGAGATTTTGGCTAGATGTGAGCTTAATGATTAAAAGAAAGAGGGTGTGAGATCAGAGTAAAAGAATATCAATCTCTGCACCAACTACTTTCTGAGTCGGGCAGCCACATTACTAATGTTTTACAATTCTTGGTGAACATTATTGAAACAGGCAACTAGCCCATGCCAACTCTTGTTAAAACCCCACCAGCCACTCATTTTCTTCTTAACAAGAAAATGTTTCATATTTTTCTAGGGACGCAACACATTATCTATCTGGTTTTCATTTGGAAAATCTGGATATTGAAAAAGAAGGAAGTCTGCCCCACCTTCGCACTTCAATCATGCACATTGAGTCTGTGTTTATCTACTGTTGTCTCAGTGGTTTACACAATGTTGAGCCTTTATAAAAGCAATCATCACGCGCTTAATTATTTATACACTTGCACGAACACACATGGAATTTGTTTTATTTTCATAACATTCATAGAAATTTCCTTTGTGGTGTTTCGATGATTGGATGGAAGCCCTGGGGGGGTGAACATCAAAAAGCTCCTTTCCTTTGTGTATCCATTACACACAGTGACTTCGTGTTACTGACAAGCGCATTAACTGATTCATTTGTTGATTCAGGTGTTACATTCCTATTTTGTCTAGATTTGTAAAGATCTGGATGAATACATTGTTCGAATTGGCAACGAATCGGAGGCTCTTGGACAGATCAGAATGGTCAAAGACATTTCTTGATGAAAGTTTTGATGTTATAGATGCTCTATTCATCAAAAAGGGGGAGATGATTTACAGACATGTCAGTTTCAGAAATTTCAAAGTGAAAAATGTGAAGAAGATAAAGTTCAAAGTTCGAAAGTTTGAAAGATTGTACAAGCAAAGTCAAAGATGTTTGAAGATGTGCTGATTTTCTGAAATTTTCTTTGAAGATTATTTGCTAAAGATATCCGAGCTAATTCTGAAGATAATTTCTTTCCGAAGTCTGAAAGAGTTTTTGTGATAATTCTGAAGATATTTTTGAAGATCGTTTCTACCATATTTGGGGGAGATTGTTAATTTTGTTCAAAGACAGACTTGGGAAGAAAACAGTCAAAGAAAGAAAAAATTGCAATGTTTGTGCCTTAAGAAGAAAATTTGTTACAAAGGAGGAGATTGTACTTTTTGGAGTTTAAAGAGAAGACTAAATTGCAAAATCTTTTTGTGATGATCTTGAATCCAAAGGGGAAATTGTTAGAGAAGAAATATGTTGGATACAAGATCATGAAGACTAGAGGTCAAAGATTCAAGAAGTCAAAGCTGGAAAGTCAACTCTCATGGAAAATCAAAGTCATTTTGTAATAAAGTCAAAGTCAATTGTATTTGTTTTGTTTTCCTTGTTTTAGATGATAGGTATAAATAGAGTTGTTTTTCTTTGATAGATAGATGACTAGATGAAGAGTATGCATCCTGAGAGAGTATTAGAGAGAGAAAGAGAAGTCTAGTGAGAGAAAGTGAAAAACTGAGATTGTAATATGTGAATTTGAGTTTGAATCAAACAAGTAGTTGTGATAATCTTGTTTGTTTAATTTGTTTGTGAATTAGAAACTTGATTTCAGGGACACACAAAAGTAATCATTGAAAGACAAGAACAAGTCATTTAATTCCGCATATAGTGACAGGAAAACGAATTTTCTCGTGGTGTTTTAATAAGGCTGCTACTATTGGACAATGTCTTACTTTTCCATGCAAAGTTAATTCAATTAAGCACTTTATTAATATTGGCCATGAAAATATTTGTTGCTATTCGTGTGGAATGAATGATTTTGTTGATAAATATACTACGTCTGATTGGTTTGGCATGTATGATTCCTCTTGTTATTCACATTCATTTGCACCTAAAAGACACAAAGGCCCTATTTATAAATGGGTGCCTAAATCTGGTGCTTCTCCTAACCCAAAAGGACCCATTTACGAATGGCTACCTAAACCTCGCTAATCGGTTTTGCAGGCCAGTCATGTGTGGTATTTAGATTCTAGTTGATCCAAACACATGATTGGACGAAAGGAGCTGTTGTCGAACTTCACCGACTTCGATTTGGCAACGATCACTTCTCACCGATTATGGGTTATGGGGATATTGTGCGAGACAACATCACTATCAAGAAGGTTTCGTATGTGGAAGGACTAGGACACATTCTGTTCAGCATCGGTCAGTTTTGTGATATGAATCTGGAAGTCAATTTCAAATCCAAACGATGCAGCATTGGCACAGACGATGGCACGAAGATCCTGGGGGGAACACGACAGTCCAACCTATACACCATTAACTAGGCATCGGTAAAGACTGACAAGGCTGTGTGCCTCGTCCAAAGCCTCCCTGCAACAGAACTGGCTCTGCGAACTGGCTCTGGCATCGTCGACTTTCCCATCTGAACTTCAAGAACATCAACGAATTAGTTGTTGGAGGGTTAGTCAAAGGATTACCGAAACTCAAGTTCGAAAAGGAACATCTCTGTGCGTCTTGAGAGACGGGAAAGATTAAGAAAGATCCACACAAACCAAAGGTATTATCGAGCACAATGAGATCACTCGATCTGATTCATATGGATCTTTGTGGCCCAATGCGTATACAGAGCATAAATGGCAAGAAATACGTTCTTGTCATGGTAGACGACTTCTCGCGTTATACATGGGTCAAGTTTCTCCGAACCAAAGATGAATCTCTCGAGATTATCATTGCTTTTCTGTAGAGTGCGCAAGTCAATCTACAGCTAACTGCACAATCTATCAGAACCGACAAATGAACGGAGTTCAAGAATAGGGTGTTGAGTTCATATCTCGAGTCTATCGGCATCACTCACACCTACTCGGCAACTCGTACTCCCAGCAGAACGGAGTCATTGCAAGATGAAACCAAACACTCGTTGAAGTTGCCCGTACTATGTTGATTCAATCGAAACTTCCACTATTTCTTTGGGCCGAAGCCGTTGCGACTGCGTGCTTCACCCAAAGACTCCATATGAAATCATAAACAACTGCGTCCCTAATATAAAATTCTTTCATGCTTTTGGATGTAGGAGTTTTGTAGTGAATGACAGAGAGGGTCTCGAAAAGTTCAACCTAAAAGCTGATGAAGGTCTCTTCATCGGCTACTCCTCTAAATCTGTTGCCTACAGAGTCTACATCAAAAGGACCAATATTGTTACGGAGAGTGTCAACGATACTTTCGATGAGCTAGAAGACTTGGCTTCTGAACACCTCAGTTTAGAACCCGTGATAACCAGTGTTTTAGCTTCAAACCAACAAACACTCACACCAAATCATGCATCTACATCTCTGTCACATCCAAATGAGTTGGATTTAATATTTCAACACTTTTATGATGAATATTTTGGTTCTACTAAGATTACTTCTTCTATCTCAAACAGGGTCGATGAACCTGGATCTGAGGAAACAACCGTCCCCTCATCTGGAAAACCAATATCTTCCACTCCTACGGTTGATTCTGTTGGTTCCAAGACGCTGACCTCTACTAAAGGATCCACCGAGACAAGGTCCCCTGATGATCCGAGTGTACCCTCATCTTTAGATGTCACCCCAGATCAACCAACCTCTGCACTATCATAAGCTTCTCCCTCAGTGAACTTACAGTCCGCCCCATCTGGTTCACATCCAACACTTGAATCAGTTTAAGACATTCCGTCGGGAAACTATGTTGATCCTACACCTGATCAGAACAACTATCAACCTCTTCTGCACTCACACCGTTAGACTAAGGACCACCCACTATATAAGATCATTGGTGACCTGAACGCTCCGGTTCAGACACGGTCCGCATCCGCCAACGATTGCTTGTTCTCGATCATTCTGAGCAAGATAGAATCGTCGATAGTTTCTGAAGCCCTTAAGGACCCTGACTGGATCATAGCCATGCAAGAAGATTTGAACCAGTTCGAAAGCTTAAAAGTGTGGCGACTCGTACCCCGGCCTCGTAACAAGACCATCATTGGAACGAAATGGATATTCAAGAACAAATGAGATGAAGATGGAATAGTGGTTCGCAATAAGACACGACTTTGTGGCTAATGGCTATAAGCAACAAGAGGGCATTGATTGTGACGAGACGTTTGCACCAATTGCACGGATAGAGGCAATAAGGATGTTCCTGGCATATGAAGCGTACAAGAACTTCATAGTCTTTCAAATGGACGTGAACACGACCTTCTTAAATGACATCCTGAAAGAAGAGGTGTATGTCTCCCAACCGGATGGCTTTGTGGATCCAGACAAGTCGAATCATGTCTACCGACTAGACAAAGCGCTATACGACCCTTGTATACATTATAAGCCCAAACCCATATACAAGGCCCAATACAAATATATTGATTACTTTACTAAACTTCTAAAGTGAACATAAAATATGTTCTAACATTCTCCCCCTAAGTTTTGTAAAGTAATCATTCTCTGATCAGCTCCAACTTCAGCACCTCTCCCCCTTGATTTCTTTAAAAATACATAGCGTTGCATAAACATCAAAGCATCCTTAAGCTTCCCCTAGAATGTAGCTCTTATCCTTGAAGTATGAACTGAAGTATCAGATCTGACGTAGACCATAACCTCGAATGAGTGCATATAAAGACAAGTTTTGACTCTTGTAAACCCAACATATTCCTTAACGCCCACAAGAATAGTATGTGTGGATTATGGAGTGACAACCAAGTGCATCTTCAGTATATAACATCTGATCTATCTTTGAACCATGAGTTGAAGTAGGAGTTCAGGTCAAGAACTTCATCTGATAAGCTTACGGGCGGTAGCATTCGGTAGCAACACTACAAGGCAAGGGTTAGAAGGCAAGAAATGTTCAACAACTGATGAAGGCTGCTCATTTTCTGACTGCTTTCCAGAATACTGAATAATCAAACCCAGAACTCCTTTCTTCACGAATCAGCTGGATGATTATAAGCACTCAGGATTCTGAATCGCAACTCAAGCATCAGAACAATGATTGCAGTCGCTCACACTACTGAGTGATCAGTTCAGAAGAATGATAAAGTGCTCTCAACGATCTAACAACTCAAGAAGCTTTCCAGACTGATGATTGCAGATGCTCAGGCAGCTAACTCAATCCAAGCAGAGACCAAATCATAAAATCCAGAATCTGAAAATCTTGACAAACATGAGCACTCGTGTAAGAATAGATCAGTTGCTAGAGATATGACCAACGTATAATAAAAGTGATGTTGTAGATCCCAGTACAGTGCAATCAATAGTAAATATTCAATGTAGAACAATAATCAAGCCACAACTGCTAGTCATATGATTAATAAGCAATCAAAGGGTTATAGGATTACAGAGAGAATTTCTGATAAGGGTATGTAAACCTATGAACTAGCAATCTAATAAATGACTTGAGTTACCTGAAATATGAACTAGAAACGCCTTTATATACTAAGGCTTACAGGCCTAATGGGCTTATGGTCTTGGGCCCATCTAATTAATCAACTATTAATGAATTACATTATGCACCCTTATAAATACTTTATTCCACTTTCAACACATAGGACTTTCAGTCCTAACAATCTCCCCGTAAAGTTGAATAAAGCATTTAACAACTTGAAAAACTTCAGGCCTTGATCTTCTTTCCCTCTTGAATCTTTGAAGAACTTTGGTGTTGCATGTCTTCATGTCTTTCAACGCTCCCCCTTGAATAAAGCTTTTGGTCTTCATAGTATCAACTTTGTAACCAGATTCAATGTACAGTAGCCTCGACTGAATGCACTATCACGCAGCTTTTAACTGTAGAAACTCAATCACATCAGATCAGCACACAAGAAAGATAACGTGAGAGTAACGTGACTTTCCACGGTGCAACTTCAGTTTAAAACAAAGAATCTGTCTTTGAACCGCGAGTTAAATAAGCTTTCAGTTTAAGAACTTGTTTCAATCAGCGCGTAGGAGGAATGATAACCAAACTTGTAGCAAACACCACATGATACAGGATAAAATAAATAATACAACTTTGAAAAATGAAACATCATATTCATCTCTTTGATCTCTAGACTGTCTTCAGAAATAACTTTCTTTCTTTAAAACTTTGAAATTGAACTTTGTAAGATTTCTCCCCCTTTTTGATGATTGTGAGCATCATGAGCATCAAAACTTCTTCAATTTCAGCACTTTCTTTGATCTCCCCTTTATGATAATTTGACATTCTCCGCCCTTTGATATGAGTATCCGTCAATTCATGAAATGTATATATCCGAATCTTTTCAAATTCAGACATAATGAACAAGGTAACCCTGATTCAACAAATGAAACAGTTAGTATGCCTGTAAGTAGCATAGAGCCACTTTGTACAACTGATGTACTTTGGAAAGGAGCTTTGGTGATTTTCACTCCTCCAGGGCTTCCATTCAATCATTGAAAAAACCACAAAGGAATTTTCTATGAATGTTATGACAAGAAAACTCATTCCTTGTGTGCTCGTGCAAGTGTGTGAATGATTGAAGCTACTTAGCTTGATCAGGCTCAAATTATGTAATCTGTTGAGACAGCAACAGATATTACACGGACTCAATGTGCATGAAAGAGGTGCGAATGTGGGGCAACTTTCCTTCTTTTTCAATATCTAAATCTTCCAAGTGAAGACTAGATAGCAGATATGTTGCGTCCCCAAGGAAAATGAAACATTTCTTTGTTAAGAAAGAAACGAGTGGTTGGTGGGGTTAATGCAAGAGTTGGCATGGGCTCACTGCCTGTTTCAATGATGGTCACCAAAGAATGTGAACCGATCAGTAGATGTGCCTGCCCGGCTCAGAAAGTGTTTGGTGCAGAGTTTTCATATTCTTTTAACTCTGTTCTCACACCCTCTTTCTTTTTGTCATTAAAGCTCACTTCTAACCAAACTCTCATTTACATTTTATCTCTCAGAATAATGAGAAAAACTCAACCAGATGAGTTATCTCCCCCACTCTTTGATTTATGACCCCTCACCCCTCAAATCACTCTAGGATAACTTCCGGGGTAGGAAACACTAGTTTACGTGAATCCATGGAAGTTCTGTTTGAGCTCACTCATGAATCGCATGTAAGTCCTAAAAGGAATAGTTACTCAACAGTTTAACTTGAACATTTAGGCTCAAATAAGATACCACTGTCAAAAAGTATGCTCATGAGATTTGAGCAATTGATCTTTGACAAACTGACAATGTATCAATCAGATCAACTAAACTGGTTAGGGTATCAAAGAATTCGATATTTTGTTTATATGAACAAATATAAACAATTTTGCGATGAAAGCACAAATTAGAACTTATGATTGAATCTCAACAATATTGAATATCAAACGGGGGTATTACCAACGAAAAATTGGTTCGTTATGAGACATGGTAATAACAAATTCAAACGAAGTACTGAACCTGTGTGTGTGAATACGTTACAGTATAAGGATAAGATAATACGCAAGTATTGATCTTTAGAAACACACAGTCAGTTAAACATTAAAGCTAAAAAAAATGAAAAAAATTTTAAAATCACACTTCTTAATTCATAAAATCTTTTGAGAACCAGAAGTGGTTTGAATATTTCAGAACACGTTTTTCATGTTCGAAAGTTGTTCTTCTTTCAAACAATCAGAGATCTAGATCATAAGATATTTACCTTTAAGATCCCCTTCAAGTTATGATAAACAGATATATATCAGATAAGCTCCCTGGATATTTGCAGAATATCCAAGTCTGAATGTTGAAGAACGGGTCCTGATCTGTCATGTGATCAGAAGCCAAACTTCATTGAAGTCCGGGTTCTAAGCTGATTTACTTAGAAGCCATAGTTCTTCTACTCCCCCTTGACAGTAGGTGCCTGCAACACAGAATCAGTTTTCGGTTTTGGTACCCACTGGTATTTGGGTCCATGAATGTTAGTTGCAGTTCTTGTGGGGGAAATAGAATAAGAACCATACCAGAAATGATCACTGGTTTTGTGAATGTGATCATGTGTACGACAATAAGAACAATGGTATTTCTTACCTGACAACCTGAGTAATTGATCTCTCGGGTAGATATGATCAGGTTTACCTTTACTCGCTTTGTTCTTCTTGGCATTAGATGCATGTACACATGATTCTCTTTATTTTAGCTCATCTTCAACTGGTTTCTTCTTCCAGACCAGTTCCTCTTCTTTGTATCTTCGTCTTCGTTGATGTGTACCTGAAACATCTATATTGCTAGCATAGAAAAGGTTAGTTTTACGAATCCGATCAAACGATTTAACTGACCTTTGTGGAGAGACCGATTTCTGATTTGAACTTGATGCAGTCTGTTCAAGCACTTTAATCGTCGAAGCAAAGTTGTCTCTTTCTTTAACAAGCAGATCAATCTACTTCGTGAACTCAGACTTTGTTTTCTGCTCTTTCAACACAATTTTAGATAGTTCAGATAACTTCTTAGTAAGCTTTTTGATCTCAGCCTCAAACTTACTTCTCTTTTCTTCAAATCCCTTCTCAACATTGTTTCTTTGGCCGGATATTTCTTTGAATACACTAACATTGTTTTGTTCAATGGCCTTCTTTTCTATTGCAAACTTCTCTCTTTCAAAAATGATTACTTTCTGAAAATCAGAAACTTGCTGAGAAAGTTTTATGCATTTCAGCTCAACTTCTTTCTTCTCATCAGCACATTTTCTGGAAAAATCTGAGAACTCATTTGCAAAAGATTTCTCATTATTCTCAAAATTTGATTTGTCTTTTGCAATCTTTTGCTCCAAATCATAGATCTTTCCTTTTAGCTCAGAGTTCTCAGATTCCAGTCTCAGTATTTTCTCATCATTCAGCCCAGAAGTCTTTGTCAGAAGATCTTCATTAAGTGTCTTTAATGCACTTACTTCCTCTTTCAGTGTGTTGTTATCATCAGCATATTGGATTGCCCTCTTTACGTAAAAAGTTAAAGATGATTGGAGATGAAATTTGAAAGTGCAGGGACCAAAAGTGACAAAGTGTGAAACTTGAAAGTTTAGGGTCACTAATGACAAACTGAAACCTTGAAGTACGGGGGCTAAAAGAAATGCACTGCAAAATGATCGTGAGATAAAAAATTTGACCCTTTTTTCCTTTTTTTTTTTTTTAAGCCACCCGGTCGAGCAGGGTACCGGTCAAGAAAAAGATCGGTAAAGACAATGTACCGGTCAAGCAAATGACCGGTATTGACAAAGTATCGGTCGAACCAAAAGGACCGGTATTAACAACTTACTGGTCAAAGGACAAAGACCGGTAATCAGGGTACCGATCGAAGAAATGAGTCGGTCGAGCAAAGGACCGATAATATCAAGGTACCGGTCGAATAAACGACCGATAATGACAATTCACCGGTCGAAACAAAGGACCGGAAGAGACAAAATATTGGTCAAAGGAGAAAGACCGGTAATCAGGGTACCGATCGAATCAGTGTATTGGTCGAATAAAGGACCGATATCAACAATATACCGGTCAAAAGAAAGACCGATAATATCAAAGCACCGGTCGAGTACTATCGGTCGATTACAGAAACTTAACAATCAGCAGATAAACCCAAAACAAAAAATAGATAAGACCGATAAACTCGAAGAACCCACCGATGAACTCGATGATTTCTGGAACTCGATCGAGATCAAATCCAGAAATTTAAATCGATAAACCAAGTATACCACTATGTAGATCAATTTCGACCCAGATCAATATTAGACCGATAAAACACAAACCAGATCAATATGAAGAACACTTCAAACACAACCGAGAACAATTTCGACCGATAAGCAATTAAACCCAGAATCAAACAATAATATTAGACCGATAAAAACCTTTTTCAGTAAACAATAGATCGAAAAACAATCAATCCAGATTGACAGAAATCAAACAGATCGATAAAACACAGAAACCTATAATCACTTAAAGACAGATAAAAGCGATTAACGCATAAACTTGATTATAGGGTTTTAGACAAACCTTTTTCTGGATCAAACCTTTAGTCTCTTTGCTTTGATACCAATTGTAGATCCCAGTACAGTGCAATCAATAATAGATATTCAATGTAGAACAATAATCAAGCCACAACTGCTAGTCATATGATTAATAAGCAATCAAAGGGTTACAGGTTTACAGAGAGAATTTCTGATAAGGGTATGTAAACCTATGAACTAGCAATCTAATAAATGACTTGAGTTACCTGAAATATGAACTAGAAACGCCTTTATATACTAAGTCTTACAGGCCTAATGGGCTTATGGGCTTGGGCCCATCTAATTAATCAACTATTAATGAGTTACATTATGCACCCTTATAAATACTTTATTCCACTTTCAACACATAGGAATTTCAGTCCTAACAGATGCCACATATGCATTCCGCGTAAAAATTTCAGGAACAGGGCAAACTTGTATCAGAATGGGTTCAGAACAGTAAGAATTCTCAAAAATCACAAAATTTTCGCAGAACACCATCAATTCGCAGATCACTATTCACCATGAAGCACAATTCGCAAGATGGACTAAGCCTATCATCAAAATTCGCAAGATGGACTAAGCCTATCATCAAAATTCGCAAAGACTTTCCTGCGAATTCTCACTTTTCGTAAGCCTTATATCTGCGAATCCTCGCATTTCGCAAATCACATACCAACAAATCCTCAGAATTCGCATCTCACAAGCTTGCGAATCCTGGACTTTTGGCAATACTCTAACTTGTGAATTCTCTACTTAGAACATTTTTCATATTTGGAAGCCACTTTTCGCATAAACACATCCTGCGAAATCTTGACATTTCGTAATAGGTGGTCTGCGAATTCTTAAGAATTCGCACACAACGTATGCACAATAGTCTGCGAATTCCTCATAATTCGCACATGACTATTTGCAAATTCCACACTTGTATAATTTTGTTGTGTCCAAATGTTCTCTGTGAATTCTTAACTTGTGAATTCTTCAAACAATTCTTCTTTCTGTGAATCCTTCAAACAACATCTGCGAGTTCTTCAATAAAATCCTGCGAATTCTTGTAGATCTGGAACGATTTTTACATTTTCTTCAATAAAAACTTCAAAACATCGAATCTTGAGTTGATACTTTGAACGCTGGTTCGAAAACTACTTTGGAGTACATTTGTAGTTGATCATATTGTTCAAATCTGACTCTAAAGCATATTTCGATCCAACTACAGTGATAAAAGTTTTCGAACTGAAGAACTAAAAAATCGACAGATTCGACTTTCTGGAATGAAATTGATACAAGCAATTGATTTAATAGTGATCTACAATAACCTATGAATCAATTTGACAACAAATAACAATTAATCTTATAACAAATCCAGAAATCGAAATTTTTTAACAGATTGTTCTTTCAAAACCAATCAGATCTCGATCGTACAGAAAAATATATCTCTGTTTAGCTCTGATACCACTTGTTAGGTCCATTGAGATCATGATTGGATTGATTCATAAAGATAAACAAGAGATTGGGATAGAAATCTGTATATTATTCAATGCAGATAATAAACTACACTACTAGAGAGCACAGTAGCCGAATGTCTACATTGCAAATGAAAATGCTTAACCTAAAACTAGGCTACATGATTCCTATTTATACCCCTAAGACCTTGTATACATTATAAGCCCAAAACCATATACAAGGCCCAATACAATTATATTGATTACTTTACTAAACTTCTAAAGTGAACATAAAATATGTTCTAACAGGATTAAGCCCCCAGAGCCTGGTATGATGTATTGTCTCAATTCTTAGTCAAGTCGGGCTTCTCAAAAGGTAAGATCGACACCACTCTTTTCATAAAGAAAGAAAAGGCTGATATCATACTCATACAAATATATGTAAATGATATTATATTTGGCTCTACGAACCCGCAAAATTGTAAGAGTTTTTCTGCCTTAATGATGTCTATGTTCCAAATGAGTATGATGGGAGAAATGAATTTTTTCTTGGACTTCAAGTTAACCAACTTTCAACTGACCTTTTTATTAATCAGTCCAAATATATTTGAGATATTTTAAAGAAATACAAGTTGGAAAACAGTTCTCCCAGAAAACTCCAATGGCACCAGGGTCTAAGCTACATTCCGATCCTGATGGAAAGGAAGTGGATGCTAAGACCTATAGAGGCATGATAGGGTCTTTAATGTACTTAACGGCCAGTAGACCAGATATTATATTCTCAACATGTCTGTGTGCGCGATATCAGTGCAAGCATAAGGAATCTCATCTCATTGCGGTAAAGAGGATATTTCGTTACTTGAAAGGTACTACTGATCTTGGCCTTTGGTATCCCAAGGATACTGGGTACGAGCTTGTTGCCTATTCTGATGCAGATCACACAGGGTGTATGCTGGATAGAAAGAGTACTACGGGTCATGTGCAGTTCCTTGGAGACAAACTCATAAGTTGGGCGCCAAAGAAGAAGAATTGTGTGTCCACATCCACAGCTGAAGCGGAGAAAGTTGCTGCCGCCAGCAGTTGCTCTCAAGTTATCTGGATGCGCACACAGCTGAAAGATTACAGGTTCCACTACTCCAAGATTCCGATTTACTGTGACTCGAACAACTCCATCGTAATCACAAGTAATCCTGTCTAGCGCACCAAGATGAAGCACATCGATGTTCGGTATCATTTCATTAAAGATCACGTCGAACGAGGTATGATCAAACTCTACTTTGTGAATACAGACCTTCAGTTAGCAGACCTTTTTACTAAACCCTTGGACGAAAAACGATTCAATTTTCTTGTGTCCAAGCTTGGTATGCTAAATCTGAAAGTTTAAGTTGTCTCATGTGTCTGACACAATTTCTATATATTAAACATGGACTGTATCCTGTTCCCTCCAGAATTACTTTTCGGATGGTCAAGGTAACACTACATGTTCACTATATGCTAATTGTGTCATGCATAAATTCTTTTAAACTTTTGTATTCTCAGTTTCGATTTCGATTTCGTTCTCTGTTTACGTGTCCCTTTTGTTATCTTTGTGTTTTTCATCATTTATTGATTGCTTTTAGTTCGTGCGTGTGTTCTTGCTTTCTGTTTATTAATTGTATCTAACGTATGCTCATAAGTTCAGGGGGAGTTAAACTGTTGGATATCCGGTATGTTTTTCACTTCCATGGTCTCATTTTGAAGGGGAAATAGGTTGTAAACTATGTAACCACATCTACACCACAAGATTAAACAATCAACGCTTAGGATGGAGGTGGTTACGTTTTCAAGAAATTAGAAATGAAAGTACTCCTTAAAAAGGAATGACCTACGATTAGGATCAAATTTCATTGGTTTACATCATTTTATTGGTTTACTAAAGAATATCCCTATATAGAGAGATATATATAATATATATATATATATATATATATATATATATATAGTGAGAGAGAGAGAGAGAGGTGGTTTCATTTGCAAACCACCCTTATGTAGCAAACTATGAAACCCATATTTTTTTTACCATAGATTGAATTCATCAACAGTTAAGATGCAATTGTTTTCATTATGATAATAATTAAATTATTTTGATTTTTTTAATGTAAAAGGAATTAATGAAAGGGCAAACTTGTCAATTGAAATTCCATCTCAATTTAGAAATTCGGATGAAAGACTATTTTTATATGGAAGCATTTTTATTTAAGGTAATTATTTATTTCAAATTCAAGATAATAGTAAATAACAACCCTTTTACATAGAAATATATTTTTTGTTTTTTTTTTCAATAATAAACGCATATATTATTGTTTATTATGGTAATTGTTTTTTTGGATATATACTAAATCTTATCCGTTTTTATATGTAGGATCAATTTTCAATTTTTTTTTTCAAAATTAAAGGACGTTTTCATTGTTCTCAATCAAGTAAAATCCATTCCGGTTGACATTTGACACAAAACAGGTCGTAAACGAGTGTGAAAGACCGTTGAAAACGGAGATGAAACCGAAATGAACGAAGATGAAATAAAGATGAACAACGATGAATGGAGATGAAAACGGATATGAAACGGAGATGAACGACGATGAACAGAGATTAAACCGATATGACACGGAAATGAGCGGAGATGAAACTGAGATGACACAGAGAACGACGATGAACGGAGATGAAACCGAGAACAGAGATGAAACCGAGATAAAAACATTGAAGAACACAAAAATTGCAACACTAAAGAATTGAAACAAAATTAAAAAAACATTGAGTAACAAAAAAAAGATGCAACATTAAAAAATTGCATCAAAATAAAAAAATGTTGAAGAACAAAAAAAAAATTGCAACATTATAATTATGGCTCATTAATGAGAGTATATAATTCTAAAATTAAAATAAAAGGATAAATACCTAAAATAAAATATTCTACTCCAAAATGACATATAAGCCCTTCATAATAAATAAAAAAAGAAAAAACTAGAAATTCAATGATTGGTTTAAAACAGTCTGCAAAGTTTGTTACGTAAGATTGGTTTTCATATGATTGCTCCCCTATATAGATAGATAGATAGATAGATAGATAGATAGATAGATAGGGTCAGGTTTAGGGGATTATATTAGAAAAACAAAAAACAGAGGAACATCCTAGTAGCCTTTCATCTGGACGATATTGTAACACCCCGACTTTTGAGTTTGGCCAAATTTGAAGAAGGATTGCAATCAGGTGGTCGGCGCGAGTTACCGCGCGGTTTGGCCCACGACATAAACCGCGTGGTGGTCTGTCTTTCACGGATTCTAGTGGTTGGCGCGAGTCTGCCCGTGCTGCGACCCACACGGAAGCCCCTGATCGTCTTAAATGAGAAATCAGACCCAAATTCATTATTTCCCAATTTCTTCCTCCATAGATTTCTCTCTCAACTTCTCCCTCTTCATTTACTCCAACCTAGGGTTTTTTCAAAACTCTATCTACCTCACTTTTGCTAAGAGTTAAGAGTATCCATCTAAGAGTCAAGTTAGAAGCTCTCAACCACCATCTCCATCTTCATCTTTTCAAAGGGATCAAATCTAGGGTTTTGGGTTTCTTCAAAAACTCTCTTGGTGAGTTCCTACTATCATTTTCCAAACCTTATACATGTCAAAACTTACATTTTAAGCTCCTATATATTTCCTTTATTTTGGTTTAATGTTTATTACATTTTGACCTAACATGAGTTTTGGGAGATTTTAGGGTTTCCACTCATTTTCAACTAAAATGAAGGGTTCCATTTTATAAATAGTAAAGCAAAGTACTACTTGCACATTTTTGGTGAGGTACTTGAAAGAATGAATATAATCTCATTTTATGATTTTCAGTCTTATCAGCAGTTAAACATGGAAATGAATTTTGGAAATAAATGTTATTGGGAACTATATGTTTAACTATAGTTGGTCACAAATGAAATTGTGACAAGTCTAGACTATTACTAGTGGATCCATAGGTATTGAGTCGGCTTATATTTTGGGAAGTTTTTCCCCTTCTAGCTGGTGGAGACATTTGATGATCGTAGGCCACTTCGTACGGTTATGTGGGACCGGTTACTAGTCATGGATCATAATGTAGTCCCAGTGAATGAGTATGACTTGGTTTTCTTAGGTGCCCTCTCCCACATCATAGTACGAACCGACCTTGTTCATGGCCATGAATTCCAAGTATTTAGCTCATAATACGGATTGTGGCTTACTTTTGTGTTTCGCTACAATCCTTGGTAAATCGGGTATCCCCTGTCATCGCACGATGAATTTTTGGACCGAAAGGTCCTTATGTGTCAAATATTTCAATGGTAAACTAAACTTTCTTGAAAAGATTTCCTGTCGTTACAATTGTCAATGTTTCTTAAAATATATAAACTGTATGTTCTCACTAGGCTTTAAGCCTAACAGGTTCCTTTAGCGGTGGCTTGTCAAAGGTTTGAGCGACGAGCGTGGGCTTGAGGCATTTTTGAGATGATTAGTATTTGATGTTGGGCATTTAACTAAGTCCCTTAGTTTGGTGATTTTGGGTTGACAACCGATGTAATCTAGATAGTACATGTTTAGATTAGTTTGTTGTTGATTTCTATATCCGTTCACAAGTTTTTGTAAATGCTTTATACATTTACCCTTCTTGGGTGGTTTATTCCAAATACAAACGTCTTTTTGCCAAATTTTCAAATTTCAAATTTTAGGGTGTTCCACGTTGGTATCAGAGTTCTAGTTTAAGCGAACTAGGCATGAATGTAAGATGTCTAGACTTAGACTGAGTATGTTAAGCGATGATTTGCGAGTTTGGGTAGAAATTTTAAGATGGGTTGATCTTAGAGTCGATGGAAATTATGTTTATCGAGTGTTGTGGCGATGGTAACGAGAACCTTTATGTATTATATGTTCATAATCTCACTTAGCTAATGTTATTATGAGGATATTTTACGTGAGTGTGCTTGAAGTGCCGTTACTATGACAATCGGTAATGTAGTAGTACGTTGTCATTAGTGTTTTATCCTACCTCTCTCTTATTCCATTAGATGGTGTCAAGGCGACAACCTCAACTGCTGATCAACCGGGTAGGGTTGAGGTCGCTGTGCGCCCATCTGTTCAACCAGTGCTAGGTGGAGGGACAGTGGTCATTCCGCAAGTAGACCTGGCTTCGTCCCACGCAGTCATCTGGGATGCAAATTCCCAATCTGATTGATGTCTAGCATGATGTTGGTGATGAATGAAGTTATGGCCAAGCAGCAAGAGTTTCTTCTGAAGGTGATCGAGTATCGCGATGTGACCAATCGAAGGAATGAGACGATTGCGGAAAACATTGAGGTGATTGGATCTGGTGGTACGGGTCATGTGATCCGAACCGAGGAGCCAATAACAGTAGAGGCAAGGCAAGGCAAGAGAGCTTGCTTATATATGACCTTTCTGTGATGTAGACCCCCAGAATTCTCTGGTTCTGAAGATCCGGTAGCTTGCATAAAATGGATTCATGGAATCGAGCAAGCCTTTGGCGGTAACATCCCAACAATTTTAAAAAAAAAATTGAACTTTTACAAATACCCATTTAATTGCATCAGATACCATTAATAATCCAAATAACCGTTTCATTGAAAACTTAAATAATAAATGTTCTTATTTAAACTAGACAACGGAAGTAAATTGTTCTAAAACATAAATTAAATCTCATGACTGCAAAGAGCCCTTCGTACGCACCAGTGTGTACCGTCACGCCTTGGAGCCACTAGTACCTGAAACCACGATTTATAGGGAAAGGGTAAGCACGAAGCTTAGTGAATTCAACACCACATATAGTACGATTATAGCCTTACCCCTAAACAGGTAGATACACAAAACCGAGTATCCAACTCAAAGAACGCATCCTTAACATGCATACTCACACTAACCCACCTAACCAAGCATCCATCGGTCTCCCCGATGACACACGATAACCGTGCACGTATCCCTCGGTCCCACCGAGTTCCTATGCCACTCGTGTACACAATCCTTGGTCCCACCGAGTTTACACTCCAAGGTCCATACTAGACACAACACCATTTAGTACCACATAACAAGTAATACCACATAGCACAAACAAGATACAGTGATGTAAATATAACCATAGTTCTACGTAGTGAGTGAACTCACCTCAAAAGCGATGCACAAAAATATCGAACGATCACACGAGTTATCCAACTCCAAAATCACTTCTCGACACCTAGATAAGTGCTATATAGTGTCAATTCGAAACCCGGGACCCTTAATTATAAGCATAAGATTACACGGGTGATATTTTGTCTTTTCGGTCTAAACTGCAGGTCTGTTCGAGACCTGTTTAGCCCGTTCTAAACCCACGAATTTAGAGATCAGTGTTTACAATCAAATAGATCTAGGTCTTAGAATTCCAGGGACATATTATACGCGTTCTAACGATTTTCCAACGATTTTATATGATTTTTCTAAAAGTGAAGCGTCAATCTGGCAGATTTGGACCTTCTGTAAAAATGGCTAATTTTCACAAAGTTAGAAGTTGAATCAGGTTTTCGCTAAAACATGAAAAATGTGCCCAACACAGAATTTGAACCGTGGGCACCAGTTTCGCCACGAACCGAGTTACGAAGGAAAAGTTATGGCCGCCGCAAAACAGTGGCAGATTACACATTCTCATATAAATTGATACCCCTTTTTTTTTAAAACGGCTAAGGGTTTTCGGGTTTGAAACGAGTCCGGGTTTTAGAGTTTTCAAAGGCTGGACAAAACCACGCACCACCCTCTACCACCTCCGGCAGTGGTGGTCGGCGGCGGCGGCCAACGGCGTTGATGGCGTTTTTCTTTGGTTTTCAACGCCGAAACGAAAAGAAAAGAAGAGAAAGAGAAAAGAAACCTTACCTCTTGAGAAACGCGACTCGACGGCTCCGTGTCTCTCTCTCTCACTCTCGTTCACATCGGCGGCAAACAGCGGCGGCGAAGGGGTCTTGGGAAACTCACGGCGCAAGGGAGGGAGGAGGAGGGAAAAAAAAGGTTTTCTTTTAGCCAAATAGGGTTTTCCTTGCTTAAATATCAAGGCCATGAGGAAATAGAATCGGTCCTCAAGGCCCGGCCCATGCAACCTTTACCCATTGCGAAAACTAGTCCCTCGTAATAAAGTCTTGCCAAAATTTTAACCCACAAAAACTTGGATTTTTAAATATTTAACCCCTAGGGACCAAAAATGCTTACAAACGCATTATTTACATAAAACATAAAAAAAATTAAAACCGTACCGGGACACGGGCTTTACAACTCTTCCCCGCTTGGCTTAGACTTCGTCCTCGAAGTCTCGGTCGGCGAATAACTCGGGATAGTTCTCGCGCATCTCCGCTTCGGGCTCCCACGACCATTCTGAACCCTTCCAATGTTGCCACTGGACTTTCACCAATCCAATGACTTTGTTGCGCAAGGTCCTCGTGTTTCTTTCAACGATAGCTATGGGCTTCTCCACATAGTTAAGCCTTTCACAAATCTGAATGTCCTCAAGAGGAATCACTGCAGACTCATCCACTACACACTTCCGCAATTGGGAAACGTGGAAGGTGTTGTGAATCAAGCTCAGCTCGTCCGGTAACTCTAAGCGATAATCTACCTTACCCACTCGAGCAATGACCTTGTAAGGTCCAATGTAACGGGGCCCTAACTTTCCCCTCTTGCGAAACCGGATCACCCCTTTCCAGGGTGACACCTTCAGAAGAACATAATCCCCGACCTGAAGTTCTAAATCCGATCGTTTCTTGTTGGCGTAGCTCTTCTGCCGGCTTTGTGCAGTGATTAATCGATCCCGAACCATCTGAATCATCTCAGTCGTCTTCAACACAACATCGGTGCTCCCTAACACTCTATGGACAACCTCGCCCCAGCAAATGGGCGTCCTGCATTTCCTACCATATAGCACCTCGTAGGGCGGTCTGCCGATACTGGAATGGTAGTTGTTGTTGTAGGAGAACTCAGCTAACGGGAGATACTGATCCCAACTACCCCCAAAGTCAATAACACATGGCCGCAACATGTCCTCGAGTGTCTGAATAGTACGCTCACTCTGCCCATCGGTCTGAGGATGAAACGTTGTACTGAAATGCAATCGTGTACCCATCTTACCTTGAAACTTCTCCCAAATCCGAGATGTAAAACGAGTATCCCGATCAGAGACCATTGAAATTGGCACCCCGTGCCTGGTTACAATCTCTCTGATGAAAATCTCCGCGAGCTTCTCCGCCGAGGAACTCTCTCTGATGGCTAAAAAGTGAGCGCTCGTAATCAGACGATCGACAATCACCCAAATAGCATCATTCCCGCGTGGGGTCCTGGGAAGTTTAGTGATGAAATCCATCGTGATTTGCTCCCACTTCCATACTGGAATTTCCAAAGGCTGTAGCTTCCCATGCGGTCATTGGTGCTCCGCCTTGACCTTCCGACAAGTCATGCATACCTCAACACATTCTGCGACATCCCGCTTCATGCCGGGCCACCAATAATCCTCTCGCAGGTCTCGGTACATCTTTGTGGCTCCAGGATGGATCGAAAACTTAGACTTGTGTACCTCGTCCAGCAGTATCTGTCGATTCCCACCAATGAAAGGAACCCAAACTCTACCGTGTCGAGTCCGTAACCCTCAAATATCCTGGACAAAATTCGGGATTTCTCCCGAAACCCTCTCACATTTGGCATTCTCAGCTAATATTTCCACTTTCTGAGCACTATCTATCGACTCGAGAAGAGGTGCGACCACCGTCAACCGTTGACACAAACCCCGTAGTAGGTCACCAACCGGATGTCGACTAAGTGCGTCCGCGACCACATTCGCTTTACCCGGGTGGTAAAGTATCTTGCAATCATAGTCTTTTACCACACCGAGCCACCTTCTCTGACGCATATTGAGATTCTGCTGATCCATTAGGTATTTGAGGCTCTTATGGTCCGTGTAAATCGTACACTTGACACCATACAGATAATGCCTCCAAATCTTGAGAGAAAACACCACCACTCCCAATTCTAAGTCATGAGTCGGGTAGTTCGCCTCATGAGGCTTCAACTGTCTCGAAGCGTAGGCTATGACCTTACCGCGCTGCATGAGCACAACACCCAAGCCCTGATGGGAAGCGTCACAGTACACCACCAAATCCTCCATGCCCTCTGGCAAGGTTAATACCGGAGCCTCGCATAACTGTCTGCGTAGCTCCTCGAAAGCCCTCTGCTGCTCCTCACCCCAGCTGAAAGCCGCAGATTTCTTTGTCAAACGGGTCAACGGCAACGCAATCTTGGAAAAATCTTGGATAAATCTCCGATAGTACCCCGCCAACCCTAGAAAACTCCGTACCTCGGTGGGAGTTTTTGGCACTTCCCACCGCATCACCGCTGAAATCTTGGCCGGATCGACCATAATACCATTCTGATTCACGACATGTCCTAGGAATTTGACCTCTTGTAACCAGAATTCACACTTGGAGAACTTAGCATAAAGCTTCTCCCGCCTCCAAACATCTAAAACCTCTCGCAAATGCGTCTCATGCTCTTCCTTTGTCTTCGAATATACGAGAATATCGTCAATGAACACGATCACCTACCGGTCCAACATCGGGCTACATACCCGGTTCATGAGGTCCATGAACGCTGCTGGTGCATTGGTGAGCCCAAAAGGCATCACCACAAATTCATAATGGCCATAACGCGTGCGAATGGCCGTCTTTTCCGTATCCTCAATCCTTACTCGCATCTGATGATATCCTGACCTCAAATCAATCTTAGAGAACCACGAGGCTCCCTGAAGTTGGTCGAACAGATCGTCAATCCTTGGCAGAGGATAACGGTTCTTCACCGTAAGCTTATTCAGCTCACGGTAGTCTATACACATCCGTTGAGACCCATCCTTCTTCTTCACAAACAAAATAGGGGCTCCCCACGGTGAACAACTCGGCTTAATGAACTCCTTTTAGAGAAGCTCCTTTAACTGTGCATACAGCTCCTTCATTTCCGGTGGAGCCAGGCGGTAAGGTGCCTTGGCCACCGGAGCAGCAACCGGAACCAGATCAATTCAAAATTCTACCTGTCGCTTGGGAGGTATCACAGGAAAATCATCGGGAAACACATCGGTAAACTCCCGTACAACTGGCACGTCTTCCGCAGTCTCCTTTCCCTCGTCAACTCGCGTGTCTATCACATATGCCAAGTATCCTTGCCCACTATGCTGTAAATACCTCCGGGCCCTTGCAGCTGAACATATCGCTGAATTCCGTCTAGGCGAGTCTCCCTGAACCAACAAATCTTCCCCGCTTGAGGTTCGAACTCGCACTTGTTTGTGACAACAAACATTCTCCGCATCAAAAGTATCCATCCAATCCATGCCCATAATTACACATAGTTCACGCATAGCAATCGGAATTAGGTCGATGAGAAACCTCACACCCGAGATTACCAACGTGCATCCCCGATAGACATCCGAAACCGTCAAGATCCTGTCATCAGCAACCTCGACTACCAGAGGACACCTTAACCTCCCTACAACTCGCCCCAATCTCTCGCTAAAAGTGCGAGACACAAATGAATGAGTAGCCCCGCTATCAAACATCACTACCGCAGGCACCGAGTTAACTAGGAACGTACCTAACATGCCATAAAACCACATAATAATAAATAAAAACAAAATTAATTAATACAAAACGCAGAGATAGGGAGGACAAAGAAGGAAGAGCAACGAAATGTACCTGTCACCACCTTAGGCGTCGTCTGCGCCTCGTCCACCTTCAGCTGGTGGACTCTACCTCGGGCTGCCTCCGTCCCCGGTTGACCCACT
Organism: Arctium minus; assembly: GCA_954870635.1. NCBI lineage: Eukaryota > Viridiplantae > Streptophyta > Magnoliopsida > Asterales > Asteraceae > Arctium > Arctium minus. The sequence goes on along the minus strand of OX941093.1, from coordinate 8,029,020 downwards.
CGACCATCAGTAATACGCAGTGGGGCATTTGCAAGAGCCCTCCGTGCCCCACTCCCATCAGCTACCCTCGCGTTTGGACAATTGGCCTACACGTGACCCGTCTGCTTGCAGTTAAAACAAACCATTAATGGCACTTTACAATCTCGACTGAAATGACCGGCCTGCCCACACTTGAAGCATCCATAAGTTCTCTTCCCACTAGCATCCCTAGACTTAAACCCACCGCTCCTTGGGATCGAGCGTGAGTCCGAGAATCTTGACTTCTTCGGTACCGTAGAGATTGGCGTCACCGCCTGTGCCACCTTTCTCTTCTTCGCTTGAGTCTCTAACTTGAGTTCCCGTCTCCGGGAAGCCTCCATCATCGCAGTGAGTGAAGCATATTGCGTAGTGCTCATGAACTCCCTAATATCGGTACGTAACATGTCCTTGTATCGATACATCTTCATGTCCTCCGAAGCAGCATATTGAGGACAGAACAACGCCATCTATGTGAACTTCCGGTTCATCTCCTTCACAGTCTCTGTCGTCTGAGTGAGCTCTAAAAACTCCTTCGCGATCCTCTCCATCTCTACCAGGGGCACATACTCTACACGGAACAGGGTGACAAACTCCTCCCAGGTCATAGTAATACGTTCATCCAACGTCAACGCCGTAGCACACCAATCCTTCGCTCCGTCACGTAGCAAATTCACCGCGAAGCGAACCTTTAAGTTGTCGGGGCAGCCACTGGTCAAAAATGCGCACTCCATGTCTGATATCCATCGCATACTGATAATCGGATTCGGGTCCCCCTTGAACTCAGGCGGAGCACAAGCAGAGAGATCCTGATACTGAAATCTCGTGTACGCGGCTGTCCTCCTACCGGTGGTGGAATCGCAGTAATGCGCTCCTGCATCAGAGTTACCACCTCGTTGCGGATGGCAGTGATAATCTCGGGGATCGCCTCCCCGATCGCATGTGCCACCTCGGCAGCAATCATCTCCTGGATCTGCTCCGCAGTGATCCCGACACCAGTCTCTGGCTCGACAGTGTTGTTTCTCCTAGTGATGGGCATTTCTCGGTAGAAATTACAACGAGTTATTAGTACATAATAACTCACTCTAACGACGCTCACACTCAACTCCTTGGATTCCCCGTGACTTTCCCCGACTCAAGCATTGATCCTGTCCTTCCGGTAGTAGGAGCTCTGCTACTACCTTCCGCACCTATCATTTCTCGTTCCGAGTCCCATCCCGAAATGTCCAAGTAGTCTCTTGCTGATAACTATACCCATATGCCCGCACCAACATATGTACACACTCTTCCTAGCTTCCTAGAAATTTCCATCTCAAAACACTACCCTTGCTATAAAGAAATCCGTACTAGTCATAACGAGTTACCTCGCGAATACCCCGTCACATGCAGTGTGAAACAAATAGACATTCGAATACAAGATTCTATCCTATAGTGGTTTGACTCAAACTAGAGTTGTGCAATAGAACTAAATCAAATATTCTAAGGCTATGCGATTCACTTAACAACCTACCGTGACTAGCATGGATTTATACTAGCAAGCGATGAACATACAACACAGTACAAAAAGCACAAACAATCTAGCATGCATACCCCTATGGAAAAAAACAATAATTACAGTAAGTGCTATACCTTTTCCCTTGGCTCTGGCTGACTGTACACACTGCGCCCTCGATCATCGTTTCTCAAACGCATTTTCCTTTTTTTTAGTTTTCAAGTTGTAACATCCCAACAATTTCAAAAAAAATTTGAACTTTTACAAATACCCATTTAATTGCATAAGATACCATTAATAATCCAAATAATCGTTTCATTGAAAACTTAAATAATAAATGTTCTTATTTAAACTAGACAGCGGAAGTAAATTGTTCTAAAACATAAATTAAATCTCATGACTGCAAAGAGCCCTTCGTATGCACCAGTGTGTATCATCACGCCTTGGAGCCACTAGTACCTGAAACCACGATTTATAGGGAAAGGGTAAGCACGAAGCTTAGGGAATTCAACACCACATATAGTACGATTATAACCTTACCCCTAAACAGGTAGATACACAAAACCGAGCATCCAACTCAAAGAATGCATCCTTAACAAGCATACTCACACTAACCCACCTAACCAAGTATCCATCGGTCACCCCGATGACACACGATAACCGTGCACGTATCCCTCGGTCCCACCGAATTCCTACGCCACTGGTGTACACAATCCTCGGTCCCACCGAGTTTACACGACCTCCAAGGTCCATACTAGACACAACAGCATTTAGTACCACATAACAAATAATACCACATAGCACAAGCAAGATACAGTGATGTAAATATAACCATAGTTCTACGTAGTTAGTGAACTTACCTCAAAAGCGATGCACAAAAATCTCGAACGATCACACGAGCTAGCCAACTCCAAAATCACTTCTCGACACCAAGATAAGTTCTATATAGTGTCAATTCGAAACTCGGGACCCTTAATTATAAGCATAAGATTACACGGGTGATATTTCGTCTTTTCGGTCTAAACTGCAGGTCTGTTCGGAACCTGTTTAGCCCTTTCTAAACCCACGAATTTAGAGATCAGTGTTTACAATCAAATATATCTAGGTCTTAGAATTCCAGGGACATATTATACGCGTTCTAACGATTTTTCTACGATTTTATATGATTTTTCTAAAACTGAAGCGTCAATCTGGCAGATTCGGACCTTCTGTAAAAATGGCTAATTTTCACATAGTTAGAAGCTGAATCAGGTTTTCTCTAAAACACGAAAAATGTGCCCAACACAGAATGTGAACCGTGGGAACCAGTTTCGCCTCGATCCGAGCTACGACGGAAAAGTTATGGCTGCCACAAAACAGTGGCAGATTACACATTCTCATATAAATTGATACCCCCTTTTTTTTAAAACGGCTAAGGGTTTTCGGGTTTGCAACGAGTCCGGGTTTTAGAGTTTGCAAGGGCTGGACAACACCACGCACCACTCTCTGCCACCTCCGGTAGTGGTGGTCGGCGGCGGCGGCCACCGGCGTTGATGGCGTTTTTCTTTGATTTTCAACGCCGAAACGAAAAGAAAAGAAGAAAAAGAGAAAAGAAACCTTACCTCTCGAGAAACGCGACTCGACGGCTCCGTATCTCTCTCTCACTCTCGTTCACACCGGCGCAAGGGAGGTAGGAGGAGAGAAAAAAAAAGGTTTTCTTTTAGCCAAATAGGGTTTGCCTTGCTTAAATATCAAGGCCATGAGGAAATAGAATCGGTCCTCAAGGCCCGACCCATGCAACCTTTACCAATTGCCAAAACTAGTCCCTCGTTATAAAGTCTTGCCAAAATTTTAACCCACAAAAACTTGGATTTTTAAATATTTAACCCTTAGGGACCAAAAATGCTTACAAACGCATTATGTACATAAAACATAAAAAAAAAATTAAAACCGTACCGGGACACGGGCTTTACATTGGCTCATCTTAGTGTGGGGATGATCAGAAAGTGAGGTTTGGCTCTCAGATGCTCAGATACACGACTCTCACTTGGTGGAAAGTCACCTAGTGCACCCTCTCCCCTACTGTTCTGGCTCAATTGTCTTGTGCCGAGTTCAAGAACAAGGTTTTAGAGGAGTACTGCAGTGAGGGGGCTTTGGATCACATCGAAGCCTAGTTTCAAGCACTTGAGAAAGGAAGCTTGACGGTGAGGGAGTATACCCGTCAATTCATGAAGAAGCTGGGGTTAGTGGGGCAAGTGGCCCCAACAGAAAAAGAGAAGATCAAGGCCTACCTTAAGGGCCTGCTGGAGGACATGATGTCCATGGTCCGCAAATCGAAGGCTTCTAATCTTCGCGAGACGATTGACGAAGCCCAGTTTATGGAAGAGGTTTACGCGAAGGGTAAACCGGAGAAAGCAGTGGTGGTTGGAGACAAAAGGAAATGGGAGAACAATTCCGTACCTCCCAAGGAAACTCGAACCTTCGTCGGGATCCGAAACTACAACAATTATCAAGAAGCTAGGTGGTGCTAGAAATGCCGAATAAAGCACCATGGTAACTGCAAACCCACTCCTCAATCTTGTTCCAAGTGTGGGAAGTATTATCACGCCACCAAAGATTGCCTGATCAGAGGGCTTATCTGCTTCGAGTGCAAGGCACCGGGGCATATGAAGAGAGATTGCCCGAAGCTCAAGTCGGGTAGCGCGCCAGAGAAGAGAGAGAGCCCATCTAGGGTTCTGGGTCGAGCTATTCAGATGACGGCCGATGAGGCCAAGGCATCCACCGATGTGGTATCGGGTACGTTTCTTCTAAACTTCTTACCTGCTCGTGTACTGTTCGATTTGGGTGCCAGTTTTTCTTTCATATCTGAGTTGTTTCGTCAAAAGCTTGCTATGCCTACTAATAGTCTACAGATTATGTTAGTGGTAGAAATAGCGAATGGTAGTCAAGTTCTAATCCACAATGTTCTGAGGAAGTGTGCTCTTGGAATTGAAGGGAGAAAATTCCCGATCGAGTTGATGCCGATGATTATTGGAGGTTTTGATGTGGTGGTCGACATGGATTGGTTAGCGAACAGTCATGCCGAGTCGTATGTTCCAAGAAATTGATCCGACTTCCCAATCCTAGTGGTGAATTTGTCATGATCTATGGTGAGAAAAGGAAAGGTGATGTAACAATCATCACCATGGCTAAAGCACGCAAATCCTTGGTGAAAGGATGCTCATCTTACCTGGCCTACGTAGTTGACGCCAAGCTAGAGAAGTTAAAGATTGAAGATGTGAAGATAGTGCGGGAGTTTCCCGACGTCTTTCCGGACGACTTGACCGGGTTACCACCCGATCGTAAAGTGGAGTTTGTTAGAACATAATTTATGTTCTTATTAGAAGTTTAGTAAAGTAATCAACTGTAGTGTGTATGGAGTCTTGTAATGGGTTTGGGCTTAAATGTGTAACAAGGGTATGGGAGTATATAAGGAGTCTGTTTAGTGTTTTAGTCTGTAAGATTTCATTCACAATGTAGACATTCATACGAGTTCTCTCTGTAGTTGTAGTTTTATTTTCAGTATTAATAAAACTACAGATTCCTTCCCTAATTCCTTGTTAATTCTTAATTGTTCAATCAATCTATGATCTCAGGACCTCACATGTGGTGTCAGAGCTAAACAGAAAAATCATTTTCTGCACGATCGAGATCAGTTTTGGTTGAAAAAGAACAGCTACTGTTGGAATTTTTCGAATTTGTTAATTGATGTTGTGTTTGATGTTTTTGATGCCAAATCGGTTCTGTGCTCATAGTCGAACTAAATGGAATCGATTAAAGTGTTAAATTTAATCGATTATGGACGAATTGATCGATTTTTAGTATTTTTGTTCGATAACTCTTTTCACTGTGGTTTAGATCGAAATGTGCTATAGAGTCAGATTTGAACGATGTGATCAACTGCAAATGTGCTCCATAGTTGTTGTCGAACCTGTTCTCAAAAGATTAGCTCAGAATTCAAAGTACAGAAGGTTGTTTTGAAGATTTTGTGAAAAATAGTTCGAGATCCACATAATTCGCAAGATTCAAATAAAGAACACGCAGAATTTAAAGAACCCGCAAGATTGTTGAATGAATTTGCAGAATGAAAAGTTTGAAGAATTCGTATAATCAGAATTCGTAATCCTTGAAGATGATATTTTTGTTAAGTACAGAATTCGCAGAAGACACATGTGCGAAATGTACAGAATTCGCAAGACAGTATTCTTTGAAGATGAAAATTTTCTAAGTAAGAAATTCGCAATTGTGAGTGATGCGAATTGTGAAGAATTCGCAGCTGTGAGTGTTGCGAATTGTAAGAATTCGTAGAAGTCTGATATGCGAAATGCGAGGAATTCGTAAATGTGAGGCTTGCAAAAAGTTAAGAATTCGCAGAATAAGCCTTTGTGAATTGTGTTTTTCAGCTTAGTCTATCTTGCGAATTGTGATCAATTGCTACAGGGATCTGCGAATTGTTGGTATTTTGCGAAAAGTTAGATGATTTTTGAGAATTTTGACTGTTGTGAACCCTGTTTCATACAAGTTTGCCCTGTTCCTGAGCTTTATACGCGGAATGCATATGTGACATCACTCTTATCATATGTTTGTCACATATCATTAACAACTGATCTACATTTCATGAGTGCTAATGTTTTTCAAGACTTTCAGATTTGGTCTCTGCTTGGAATGAGTTTGTTGCCTGAGCATCTGTAATCATCAGTCTGGAAATCTTTTTGAGTTGTTAGACCGTTGAGAGTACTTTATCATTTTTCTGACTTGATCACTCAGTAGTGTGAGCGACTGCAATCATTGTTCTGCTATTTGAGTTGTAATTCAGAATCCTGAGTGCTTATAATCATCCAGTTGGTTGTGAAGAAAGGAGTTATGGGTTTGATTGATCAGTATTCTGGAAAGCAGTCAGAAAATGAGTACATTTCATCGGTTGTTGAACAATGCTTGCCTTCTACCCTGCCTTGTAGTGTTGCTATCGGATGCTACCGCCCGTATGCTTATCAGTTGAAGTTCTTAAGATGAATTCTTATTTCAACTCATGGTTCACAGACAGATCAGATGTTATTCACTGAAGATACACTTGGGTGTCACTCTATAATTCACACATATCATCCTTGTGGGCGTTAAGGAATGTGTTGGGTTTACTAAAGTCAAAAGTTGTCTTTATGTGCACTCAGTCGAGGTTATGGTCTACATCAGATCTGATATTTCAGTTGATACTCCAAGGATAAGAGCTACTTTCTCGAGGGAGCAAGAGAAGCTTTGAAGTTTATGCAATGCTAAGTTTTTTAAAGAAATCAAGGGGGAGAAGAGTTGAAGCTAGAGCTTAAAAGGTTATGATTACGTTACAAAACTTAGGGGGAGAATGTTAGAACTTAATTTATGTTCTTATTAGAAGTTTAGTAAAGTAATCAACTGGAGTGTGTATTGAGTCTTGTAATCGGTTTGAGCTTAAATGTGTAACAAGGGTATGGGAGTATATAAGGAGTCTGTTTAGTGTTTTAGTCTATAAGATTTCATTCACAATGTAGACATTCATACGAGTTCTCTCTGTAGTTGTAGTTTTATTTTCAGTATTAATAAAACTACAGATTCCTTCCCTAATTCCTTGTTAATTCTTAATTGTTCAATCAATCTATGATCTCAGGACCTCACAGAGTTTTAGATTGAACTCGTGCTAGGAACGACTCCTATTGCTAGAGCCCCTTACCGGTTGGTGCCATCGGAAATGCAAGAGATGATGTCTCAACTCCAAGGGATTTTGGAGAAGGGTTTCATAAGACCGAGCTCGTCGCCTTGGTGAGCTCCGGTCTTGTTTGTCAAGAAGAAGGATGGCACGATGAGAATGTGCATCGATTACCGTGACTTGAACAAGGTAACGATGAAGAACAAGTACCCGCTTCCGAGAATAGACGACTTGTTTGATCAACTCCAAGGAGCAAGGTGTTTTTCCAAGATCAACCTACGTTCGGGATACCACCAAGTGAAGGTGAGGTGAGAAGACGTCTCGAAGACAACCTTTAGAACGCGTTACGGCCATTACGAATTCCTTGTAATGTCGTTTGGCCTAACGAACGCACCGGCGATGTTTATGGATTTGATGAATAGGGTGTGCCGACCATTCCTCGACAAGTCGGTCATCGTATTCATTGATGACATACTCATATACTCCAAGAGGGAGTTGGAACACCATAAACATCTTCGTGAAGTTCTAGAGGTGTTGAGAAAAGAGAGATTGTACGCCAAATTTTCCATATGCGATTTTTGGCTTGAAGAGGTGCAATTCTTGGGTCACATTTTCACTCGAGACGGAGTGAAAGTGGACCCCTCCAAAATTGAAGCCATGATGAATTGGGAGCCTCCCAAGAGTCCGACCGAAATCCGAAGTTTCTTGGGTTTGGCGGGATATTACCGGAGATTTATTCAAGACTTTTCGAAAATCGCTTCTTCCTTGACGGCGTTAACTCGGAAGAATGTGAAGTTCGTTTGGACCGAAGCGTAGAAGAAGGCGTTCTGGAATTTACAAAAGAAGTTGTGTGAAGCTCCAAGCTTGTCGCTACCCGAAGGATCGGAAGACTTCGTTGTCTATAGCAATGCTTCAAAAATGGGATTAGGATGCGTGTTGATGCAAAGAGGCAAGGTGATCGCCTACGCCTCTAGGCAACTCACAATTCATGAGAAGAATTATCCTACCCACAATTTGGAGTTAGCGGCGGTAGTGTTCGCCTTGAAGCTATGGCGGCATTACCTCTATGGCACGAAATGTACACTCTACACGGATCATAAGAGCCTAAAATATGTCTTTGATCAAAAGGATTTAAACATGAGGCAAAGGTAGTGGCTCGAGTTTCTCAAGGATTACGATTGTGAGTTGCTTTACCATCACGGTAAGGCGAACGTAGTGGACGATGCGTTAAGTCGGAAGGACTATAGCGGAAGTATTCGGGCTACCCTTTGAGGAATCGAGTTAGTGTCAAGTCTTGTTGAGAAGATCAAGACATCTCGAGTAGAAGCCCTGTTGGAAGAAAATCTCAAGAATGAAGTCATGACAAAGCAACGTTTACTCTTAACGGAAGATAGCCGTGGGTTAAAACTGTTCAACGGTCTTGTTTGGGTGCCCAAAGTTGGAGGCAATCGGGAATTACTCCTTGAGAATGCCCACAAGTCCAAGTATTCCATTCATCCGGGGAGTACCAAGATGTACTGGGACTTGAAGTTACATTATTGGTGGCCAGTAATGAAACTTGATGTGGCGTGTTACGTGGAACGTTGTGTGACGTGCTTGCAAGTTAAGGCCTAACATCAACGACCGTATGGGAGTCTTCAGTCCTTAGAGATCCCCGAGTGGAAGTGGGAACATATTACCATGGACTTCGTGACGAAGTTGCCTAAAACTCTTCGCGGTCACGATACCATTTGGGTATTAGTCGATCGGTTGACTAAGAGCGCTCACTTTTTAGCTATGCGTGAGACCTTACCGATGGACAAGTTAGAAAAACTCTACATTGATGAGGTGGTCTCGAGGCATGGAGTTCCCTTGTCAATCGTGTCAGATCGCGATAGTCAGTTCACTTCGAATTTTTGGGATGGTTTTTCAGAAGGAGCTTGGTACACGAGTAAAGTTGAGTACGGCTTACCATTCACAAACCGACAGTGAGAGCGAGAGAACAATCCAAACGCTTGAAGACATGCTAAGGTCTTGTGTTATCGACTTTGGGGGTAGTTGGGACTCTCACCTACATTTGGTGGAGTTTGCTTACAACAATAGCTACCACTCGAGTATTGGAATGACACCGTTTGAGGCCTTATACGGGCGGAAGTGCAGAACTCCCATGGGTTGGCTAGAAGCGGAAGAGAAACAATTCGCCGGACCCGAAATTGTGCAAGAGACGACAGATAAAGTTAAAGGCATTCGGGAACGGTTGAAGGCAACTCAATATCGTCAAAAGAGTTACGCCGATAAGAAGAGACGACCGATGGAGTTTCAAGTGGGCGACCGTGTGATGCTTAAACTGTCACCATGGAAGGGCATTATCTGGTTCGGAAAACGTGGGAAGTTTAGCCCTCGTTTCCAAGGCCCATTCAAGGTGCTAAAGTGTGTGGGTTTGCAAGCTTACCAATTGGAACTTTCACCGGAAATGAACGGGATCCACAACACGTACCATATTTGTTATATCCGGAAGTGTTTGACGAAAGAGGAAAGCGTCATTCCCCTTTTCGAGATAAGAGTGGACGAAGGTAATCATTGTGTCGAAGAACCCAAAGCTATTTTGGATCGGAAGTCAAAGAAGCTTCGTCACAAAGAGGTCATGATGGTCAAGGTGCAATGGAAGCATCACCAGGGAGCCAATGTGACGTGGGAAGCGAAAAAGGATATGAAGCGTAGATATCCTAATCTCTTCGAGTAGTTGGGATTTCGGGGACGAAATCATCTCCAAGTTGGGGGGGATTGTAATACCCCGACTTTTGAGTTTGGCCAGATTTGAAGAAGGATTGCAATCACGTGGTCGGTGCGAGTTACCGCGCGGCTTGGCCCGCGTCTGTCTTTCCCGGATTCCAGTGGTTGGCGCGAGTCACCGCGCCGCGTCGCGACCTACGCGGAATCCCTTGATCGTCTTAAATGAGAAATCAGCCCTAAATTCATTATTTCCCAAATTCTTCCTCCATAGATTTCTCTCTCAACTTCTCCCTCTTCATTTACTCCAACTAGGGTTTCTTCAAAACTCTATCTACCTCACTTTTGCTAAGAGTTAAGAGTATCCATCTAAGTGTCAAGTTAGAATCTCTCAACCACCATCTCCATCTTCTCCAAGGGATCAAATCTAGGGTTTTGGGTTTCTTCAAAAACCCACTTGGTGAGTTCCTACTATCATTTTTCAAACCTTATACATGTCAAAACTTACATTTTAAGCTCCTATATATCTTCTTTATTTTGGATTAATGTTTATTACATTTTGACCTAACATGAGTTTTGGAAGATTTTAGGGTTTCCATTCATTTTCAACTAAAATGAAGGGTTCCATTTTATAAGTAGTAAAACAAAGTACTACTTGCACATTTTTGGTGAGGTACTTGAAAGAATGCATATAATTTCATTTTATGATTTTCATTCTTATCAGCAGTTAAACTTGGAAATGCATTTTGGAAATAAATGTTATTGGGAACTATATGTTTAACTATAGTTGGTCACAAATGAAATTGTGACAAGTCTAGACTATTACTAGTGGATCCATAGGTATTGAGTGGGCTTATATTTTGGGAAGTTTTTCCCCCTTGTAGCTAGTGGAGACATTTGACCCTCAGTGGCCACATGGTATGGTTATGTGGGAACGGTTACTACCCATGGATCATAATGTAATCCTAGTGAACGAGTATGACTTGGTTTCCACGAGTGCCCTCCCCCACACCATAGTACGGACCGACATTGTTCGTGGCCATGGATTCCAAGTATTTAGCTCATAACTCGGATTGTGGTTTACTTTTGTGTTCCGCTACAATCCATGGTAAATCGGCTATCCCCTATCATCGCAAGATGAATTTTGGGACCGAAAGGTCCTTATGTGTCAAATATTTCATTGGTAAACTAAGCTTTCTTGAAAAGATTTCCTTTCGTTACAATTGTCAATATTTCTTTAAATATCTAAACTGTATGTTCTTACTAGACTTTAAGCCTAACACTTTTTCCCAAATGATGTGTATAACAGGTTCCTTTAGCGGTGGGTTGTCAAAGGTTTGAGCGACGAGCGTGGGCTTGAGGCATTTTTGAGATGATTAGTATTTGATGTTGGGCATTTAACTAAGTCCCTTATTTTGGTGATTTTGGGTTGACAACCGATATAATCTAGATAGTGCATGTTTAGATTAGTTTGTAGTCGATTTCTATATCCGTTCACAAGTTTTTGAAAATGCTTTATACATTTACTTTTCTTGGGTGGTTTATTCCAAATACAAACGTTATTTTGCCAAATTTTCGAATTTTAAATTACTCTAAATTTTAGGGTGTTACAGATATACACTTATGCGTACAAGTAATTTGTAACATCCATACGTGCATATGCACAAATGCATAATGCATAATGCACACGTGTATAAAAGCCAAAAAAACAACTTAATTTACTTGTTTGCACAAAGTACATACCGTCCAGATGAATGACTATCAGGATGTTTCTTAGTTTTCCATTTTTTGAGTTTTCCCCTGAACCTCCCTCTCTCTCTATATATGTATGGAAATATGGTTTTAAAAAGCCTCTTTTGATGATATGCCTTGATTAGTATTCAAACCTTTTTTACGATTCTTTGGAAGCACTTGATATGTAAACATTTTTGGTCTTATACGTCATAATAAATCATATCGTGATTTGGTATACTTGAGAATGGCAAGGATATCAATATAAGGAGAATTTTTTTTAGTTAACTCAACAGTTGAGGCTATCCGGGGGAGGGGGGTCGAACCCTAAACTTGTCTTGTATTTAAGGAAAGTCTCACTAACTCTTTGCCAACTGAGTTATACTCTGAAGACCAAATATTGATAATATTGATTTTTAACTATCGGTTTTATTTTTCTTTTTGTTGTTTTATACTTTCTAGTGAATATTTTATATGTTTGATTACTAATATCCAAACTATTTCGTTATGTTTATATAATAGCAAATACTTTATATGTTTTAGAGATAAAACAATAATTAAATAGTTTCCAATAAACTTCTAACCCCAACTTATTAAAAATTAACAATCAAAAAATTATTTAAATGTTTTCTAATTCCGAAAGGGTTTGTCTTCTCCAATAGAGACAATATTATATATATATATATATATATATATATATATGAAAACAGGACATCTTTAAAGGTGAGTTGAGTTTATTAATCAAATAATTCTGATAAAATAATTAAAAATAATAATCTGCCTGCAAATATTGTCTTCTATTGCACAAACTAATGTGCACCTCCCGTAAACCACACTGTTTCATGTGTCACCAGCTGTGAAAAGGGTTGGTATATATATTGACAAATATTTAACATAATTTAACATGTATCAAAATCAAATCGTTAATTAAATAGATTTAAATATTTAAAAAAAAAATTAAATAGGTTTAAAAGATTAATATTGAAAATGAAAAAAATATTAGTATAGATACTACTCTTTTTTTTATCCACACAAGTCAATCTTGTAAGGAAATATCAGTTTTTATACTTACTGTAACAGATTTATTGTTACGCTTTACTAATTTAAACCTGAAAAATGTTTAACATCTAAGTTTTACACCTCGTTTACATTTTCTTAACACCCCCCCCCCCCCAACTCTTTTATTTCCCATTATAGAGATCATATGTGTTAAGATCAAGCGCTTACCACTACGCCAAAAGCAATTGCTGATGGAGAAGGCGCGACTTTATTTCCATATAGCGTAGCAGCCAGCACCACGTTTCGATTTAGAAAGATGTTGGTCAATGACCCAACAATTCTCCCAACAATGTTGAAAAGGATCCATTGAACAGAAAAGCCTCTTGTAGCAAGTTGGAGTAGATATCTGAAGACAATGAGAGGCAATATCGTACGTCTTTTATAAAAACAAAAGTTGATAAAGAAGGACGAAAAACCGGAGAAATTGAGAAATAAAAATTATCTCTTTTGAAAAATGAAAAGTGTTTGTGAAGAGCGATCATCTACAACTTCAAGTAAATGTGTTTTTGTGTGTCTAGTAATGAGACTTTGATATCAATTAATTTATCATATGCTCAACTTATTTACTCTTTTTCATTTGTGTTTCTTTACACCTATGGATGTATGTCTCATTAGATCCAATATCTTAACATTTTGAAAACATCGTTACAAAAATGTTATAAAACACATACGAATTGTTATGAAATATTTTCTGAATCAACTTCTCACTTTCCGAATTCCTACGAAATTTGTTAAGAAAGAGGTTACAAAATCTTTAAAATACGAATTACGAAATCAGTTACAAAATGTGAAAGGTTGATTATAGTAAAATATGTCACTAGATGTATGTGTATAAATATTAGTGGCTGTTTACCAAATTTTTTGTTAAGTCCTTATGGATAAATTTCTCTTTTTAGATAAATTGATGTTGTTTACATTTTTATTTGAATCAATAGTCTGAATGACTGAAATGACCGATTTACCCCTAAGTATGAATTATAAGCTCTTTTATAAATTGTTTTTTTATTTTTCAAGCCAAATTATATTTCTGAAACACAAAAATTATTTAAACATCATAAATTCATTGATATAAGTCTAATCCAAAAATCAAAACATAATTCATAAATTCATCAAATACTTAAAAGTCCAAGTTCAAACACAAAATAGCCAAGTTCAAACACAAATACTTAAAATTTAAACATTAGTAACTAAACTATTTGCAATTACATCACACAACCTAGTCATATATTGAGTGCTATTAGTAGCTCATCGGGATATATCCAATTCTTCTTCTCCACTTCCTTCGACTTCTTCTTCGTTGTTAAATATCGTCTCCTTGTTGCACTCCATAAACAACTGGTCTTGAATATTATATTTTCAGATAAAATTATGTATCACAAAGCAAACAATTACCACATTTCTTTGTGTTGTGAATGGAAAAGGAGCCATCTGCTTTAGGACCGAAAATCTCGCTTTCAAGACACTGTAAGTATGTTCAATAACATTCCTGAGTTGGGCATGTACATGATTAATCCTTTCATCTTTAGTCAAAGCACGTTGACATAGAAAATCTGCTAACCAATATCTTGTGTTACGATATGGAGCCAAAAATCCAAGAGCATTGGTGTATGCAACATCATAAATATTGTATTTATCTGAAAACCCACCCATATCAAACATATAATATACAAATAAAAAAGAAAATTTAAATTGAGAATGTTGTATACCTTGGGTAGAAAGGGGGAACCAGATCTTGTGTTAAAAGCAATCCCAATGTATTCTCGTATCATGCGCTATACCTTCCATGCAGCCCAAACAAAAGTGAATATCATGTTGAAATCACAGATTCCTAGAACATTTTGATAGCATCGACTGCTTTCTCTTCCCCTGTAAGAAGTTTGAAGACTAGCCGACACAATTCCCTGTATACGGGTATGTAAAAGTGCTTGGTTTTGGTCCCTTAGGACTAACACCGTTAGGTTGCCTCCGTTAAAACCCCCTCATGTGACATGCACATGAGGGAATTTTTGTTCTTTCACTAAAAAAATAAACCATAAGGACCAAAATCCAATTTACTCCATTTATTAAATAATATTTTGTAAAAACCAACAAATTATAGGGACCAAAAACATAACTAACTCTAATGTGTGTGTATATATATATATATATATATATATATCACAGGTTCACCTGGTGACTCCCACCTTCCCTCACAGCGACCCAATATGACATCTCCGACGACATTGCCATCGATATACTCACATATATCTACATTATATAGACACACATGAGCAAACACACATGATTCGTCGCTGTCTGTAGAGACGATCACAAGAGCTAAATCAGAGGTAAAACTCATATGCACCTCCTCCCTGGGGTTTTTAAAACTCATATGAACCTCATAGAGCTGAGGGTCCGACGAAGAGAAAATATAAGTTTGGAAAGGTGAGGGAGATTTGATGCAGTGTTGATCGATTTGAGATTCACTTTCAAACATACACACGTATGTACACCCATCACACCCATTTCTTCCTAGGATGTAGATTGTGGGGGTTATGTTTTCAAATCGGAGGCGGTGTACTCACTAGAGATCGAAACCCATCTCCATCTATACTCTTTATTTCAATCGTCGTTGCCCATTTTGCAGCAGATCTAGGTTCAGATCGGAGGAGAATGGAGGTGGCTAAGAATTCAAAACCACGATGCTAATATGCGTTAAGATTTGTGGTTAGAACGGTGATGAATGGAGTTGAGTAGACGGAGTTTGTGAGCCGCCGTAGTTTGTCTCCAGGAACGAAAGGGGAGGGTGGGTTTTTGTCGCCAGGAACTTAAGCGGATGGGTGCATAAATTGAATTTTGGTCCCTTTGATTTGTTATTTCTTTGATTAAGTTGGGTTTTAATAGAAAATTAAATTAAACAGTAAAATGACCACAATACTCCCGTATGCAAGGCACGTGAAGGAACTTAACGGATGAAAACTAACAAGCGTTAGACAAATTGAACAAATCCAAGAACTTGTGCATACCACAAGGATTTTCTTGCAATAAAAATTTTGTAGAGACCAAAAGTAAAAAAAAACAACAAACCATAGGGACAAATTTTGCAATTTACTCTATTAAATATAAATATATGTAGAGGTGGTTTCAATTGGAAACCATATTAGATTGGAAACTTTGGAAATCGTCAATTTCATTGGTTAAATTAATGAAATTGGTTCATAAAGTTGTTTAATATGATCAAGTTGTTTCATGTAATTCTTTTGTTAATGAAATTGTTTCATATATTTGTGTTTTTTATGTAGTTTCATATATTTTTCTCATTCTGATGAAATTGTTTCATGTATTTTCGCAGTCTGATGAAACTTTTTCATTTTTACATAAAAAACACAAATATATGCAACAATTTCATCAATAAAAGAATTATATGAAACAATTTCATCGAATTAAACAATTTCATGAAACAATTTCATTAACTTAACCAATGAAAAAGAGAGTTTCCACGGTTTTCAAAATTAGAGTGATTTTCATTTGATCGCTCCCCAATATATGTATATATATATATATATATATATATATACGTAACATTTTAAAATGTCAAGAATAAATCTTATAGGAAATATTTCTCTCAAACATCTATGATTACTCGACATATTTGAAGTTGTATCAGAAGTTGTCATCACCACGATTCCTCTTGCGAATTCCATCATTCCTTGTAAAACTTCATGGAAACAAATATGAACAGTTCTTATAGGGCGTTGAAATCTACGTTTAATCACTCTATAACGCTCGTTATGCCAGATCATCGTAAAAAACATTGCCATCTTCTCTTCAACACTAATATGTCTACTATATTTCACCCAAATTTTTTATCATAAATGATTGCATAATAGTATATATATGCTTCACATGAGAGGCGCATCAACTCTGGACATTGTGTATTGTCGATCCAAACTCTCTCAGTGATTTGATGATGATCCTTTAAAATACTTGGTGAAAATTATATTTAACATCTGTATGTATTAGTGTTTCACCATCAGCGATCATATACCGAGTCTATTCAGTATCACTGATAGTTTCTAATGTATTATGTTAAAAGTAATCCCCAAAGACAAGTTTCGTGACAAAGATGTTCACCGCTGACTCGAAGACAAAGATATTGAACAAACGACAAGTCTAGTTATGATCTGATGTGGAAATCAGTGAAACTAAGACAAGTCTACATCACAGAAATAACTCAGAAGAAAAGTTTCAGCGATCACTGAACTTGCTTTGGACTCACTGAAGGAAGAGATATTCAGCGATTGATGATCACAAAGTTTACGCTCGAAGTTACTTTTGTCTTATCCTTGGACACAAAGTACAATTGTTAGAAGAGACATACCTCTGCGACAAGTTGTACAACAACTCTGAAGATTACACTATTCACTACTCCGCCAAAAGCATGTCTCCAAAAGTCAGAGACATGCAACCAATCAAAAGGTGACACGTGTAAAGTACACTGCCATGCAATTAATGCATAAGGTATAAATAGAAAGGTTGAGATTCTCTCTTAGAGTAACCTTCTATCTGTCTATCTCTTAGTGAACCGAAAATAGAAACCCTTGCTTTCTATATTCCCTCAACCTTACTTCTCCATTTCTTAGTGCAACCAACTGTGTGATTCTCTAGTGTGTTTAGATTAGGTTTTACTTAATCTTGTTCTTTAACAAACTGTAAATTATGATCTGATTCTTCAATAAAAAATTTATTAAACTGAAAATTTGTGTTTGTATTCAACCCCCCTATGAACTTGTTAAGCACCTTCGAGACCAAGAACTGGTATCAGAGCAGATTGTTTAATCTCATAAACATGATCTTGTTTTATTCTCTTCCTTGCTATTCTCAAATGACATTGAACACAAACTCAAATTATTATGATAATGGTTCACTCTCTAAACCTCCTCGATTTAGCAGAGATAACTTTGCTCTCTGGAAAAATCGAACGATGTTATTTCTAGAAGGTGTAGATCCTACTATACATGAATATGTGGCAAATGGTCTATATGAACCATTTATGATTATAGCCGCAGTCCCTGCCACTGCAACCACTCCTGCTACCCCTGAAAGATATGCTCCAAAAGACATCAGACAATGGAGTGACGAAGATAAGAAGAAAGTAGGATTAGATGCAAAGGCAAAAACCATTATCTCTATGGCCCTGCCTGATGAAGCCTTCCATTCCATCATGCATCTAAAAACTGTTAAAGAAATGTGGGACACTATATGTGTTCAGTATGAAGGTAACACTGAAATCCAAGAAACCCGAAATATCAACTTGGTAAGACAATATGAAAGTTTCATTTGTGGTAAGAATGAGTCTCTATCTGATGTTCACCAAATATTTAACTGCTTAATCATCGATCTAAGGACTGTTAGTAGAACCTATTCTAACTCTGAGGTCCTAACTAAATTCTTGGAATGTCTTCCTGAAAGCTGGGACAACAATTCAATGTGTCTCAAGCTGACCAAAGACTTAAATCATCTCTCTCTTAGCACTCTATATTGGATCCTGCTCAACTATGAGCAATGAAATCTGCTGAAAAAGAATCTTGTCAGAGATTCTAAGGACTCCAAGAGCACCTCTATTGTTCTAGTTTCTTCAGTGATTGTCCCGTCTCAGCGATATACTCTCACTATCACTGAGTTAGATTCTGACTCAGAGAGTCCATCAAACACTGACCTTTTATAGTTCGAAGAAATAAGCCTCTCTTCCTATCTGACAAGCCTAAGTTAACCCCTGCTGATAAGACTACTACTACTTGCTATAACTGCGAGAAAGTTGGCCATTTTGCCAGCGAATGTAGATCAAGGAAAGTCTCCAAACCTTACACATTCAGGAAATCCAGCGATAGCATATACCTCAAGCTGAAAGAAAAATATCAGAAGCAATAAGGCTTCAAGCTAAAAGGTAAGGGTCTTATTGCTGAAGAGCATGACTGGGCCGAGTCAGAAGAATCAAGTTCTGATGAAGAAGAAGCTGCTAATCTCTGCCTTATAGCTGAGATTAAAGAAGAAGTGGAAGATCCGGCTGAAACATCCATGAGCTACATCTCCTCTTAGGTATCAATCTCTATCAATCCTTCTCCCTCTGAAGCTGAGAGAAGTCGCGCAGTTGACTTGCTGACGATTGATTTGTACAACGCACTAAATGGCAAAACCTTACCTGAAAACAAAAATATTGATTTAACTGAACAGCTAGAAAAATGCCATTTAAGGAGCAAAGAACTAACTCTTATAGAGGAGAGCTTAAAAGATCAAGTCATGGTTAATGAAATCATCAGCATTGAACACTGTTGGGTCATCTAAGATTTGGAGATGACCTCTCCTTTGATGTGTAATTGTTCATCTGTAAAATGTTTGTACATTCTTCATACTTAGAAAATTTAATGGTTCTTTGTAATAGCTTAGTTATGCTCTAAAAGATCGGTGAATCAAATACCAACCGAATTCAACATGAAGCATGTCTCTGATGCGGATCAAGATGAACTTCAAGAAGACTGAGCTACATCTACCGAAGAAGCAATATTTTCGATAGATACTCCTTGTGCCAATGTTCCTTCTATTTGGCATAAGGATCCCTTGCCGAACTCCTCTCTTCGACATCAATTTGCCAATCTTTCGACTGAGATTCTTTCTACGGATCCTTCGGTGGAGTTTCTCTCTGCCGATCACTTCTTGATCGGCAAAAACCTCATTATGTTAAATCCTCATGGTTTGATATACTTCCTCATTCCCAATGTTCTTCTGGCATAGGGAATGGAAACTTTTATTGCATAAAGGATATTCACTTGTGTTCTAATTTCATTGAGACTTTCTCTTTTGAAGATCTCAAAAAGATTTGTACCATGTATATTATATTAGGATATTGTTTTATCATAGTACAAAAGTTAACTTTTGTATCTTGATAAGTCATTTCAAATATCCAAAATTTTATTAAAGACATCCAAGGATCCACTCATCAGATGACAAGTGTCTTTTGCAATCAATGCATTGGATAGTATATAAAGGATGAAGATGACTCCATGCTACTCACGCTTTCAGCTCAAGAAATTCCAAGTGAAATTTTAAGCAAGTTGTTAGTTTGTTTTCTCTCTAAGCCTTTTGTCTTTGTGTTAAAAAGTGTTCTAAGTGCTAGATTGTTATAATAGTTTAACTGTTCTTTTCCACAACAATCCTTGTTTTCTAAGTGTAATTCTTGATACTCTTATCAATAAGAATTAAAATTAAGTAAAATTTTATGTTTTGTATTCACCCCCCCTATTCTACAAAACCTTATTTACATTATTTGGGACTAACAAGTGGTATCAGGGCGGTTGGTTTAATATAATAAACTAGATCCATCATGGAATCACCTTCCAACACTAAAGTTGATTCTCTGTCTTCTCAAAACTATCTTCACCTTAACAATGGTTCGATTGTCAAACCTCCTAGGTTCAATCCTAACAAATTTTCTTTATGGAAAAGTCAAATGATGCTATTCCTAGAGGGGGCCGACAGTCGTTATCTGACTATTCTTCGTGAAGGGCCCCTTGTCCCTATAGTCTGGGAAAAATTTGTCAAAACTCCTAAAAACAAAGATAAAGAAAAGGATTCTCTATTTCAATTTTTCGATGAATCTTCCAACGAGGAAAAAACCTCTGCTACTGGTCGATATGTTCAGAAAAGGCCTAAGGACTACACTGAGGAAGACAAGCGCACTATTGGGCTTGACTCTAGGGTTCGAGCAATTATCGCTCAATCAGTTCCAGATGAAGTGTATTACTCCCTAGTAAATCTTAACACTGCCAAGGAAATTTGGTCCACCCTATGTGTTTTGTACGAAGGTACAGATGAAGTAAAGAAAAGTAAGAAAATTTCTCTTGTTCGAAAATATGAACTCTTCTCTCATGAAAAGGGAGAATCTCTCTCTTATAATCGTTTTAATGGTCTTCTTAATGACCTCAAACTTCTGGGAAAACTTTATGACAATGAGGAAATCTTGTGCAAGTTCATGGATGGTCTTCCAGACTTCTGGGAAAACCTCAGTACTTGTATTAAGACAACCAGGGATTTGGAAAGTCTTCCTCTTACTGCTCTCTATGGAACCTTCTTTAACTAC
The DNA here is from genome assembly GCA_954870635.1 of Arctium minus. Taxonomy (NCBI): domain Eukaryota; kingdom Viridiplantae; phylum Streptophyta; class Magnoliopsida; order Asterales; family Asteraceae; genus Arctium; species Arctium minus. Next base: position 8,008,203 of record OX941093.1, on the reverse strand, counting down.
GAGCAAACTCACATTCAAAGGAAAACCATCACCAAAGAGATAAAAGCCCCTTCTATGGCTCTTATCAGTGATGTTTCCAAGAAATCTGTGTGTATTCCCCGTATAACCTATCCTTCTGATGATTTGGACAGAGAGAGTCATGATGACTCGGATCACCTTTCAGAGGCTTATTTGAGTGAAGCTGATGATGAAAGTGAAGATACCTCTATCGATCAAATGACGGAGGAAATGAGCATGCTTGCAAACTTCTCCAAATTTAGAAACAACTCTTCTTCCAATCGATTCAAGGCCAACAGAAAATTTCTTTCTTCTTCTAGAAACTCTGTAGACAAATCCAAGGAGGAATGTTATGCTTGTGGTAAGAAAGGCCACTTCTCTTCTGAGTGTAGAAGCAATCCTCCTAGGAAATCTAAGTCCAACTCCTCCAACTCTTCTAAGGGAAGAAAGTTCAGATCTATCTCTACTGGTAGGTCTTATCCTCGAAAATTCTCCTCTTCCTCATCTTTCAAAGATCTTTCTGACAAAGTTGAAAAGTACAAAGCTAAATACAAAAGGGAAAAGGAAAGGAATATAAATTCTCACCGAAAAGGGAAAGGGTTGATGGCTGAAGCTCTTGACTAGGATGATGAGCCTACTTCGGATAGTGAAAAAGAAATTTCAAGTAAATGTCTTATGGCAAAACTTGATGATGAGATAAAAGATTCCAGCTCAAGGATGGACTTCTCGGCTGAGTGCTCCTCTTCCTCCTCTCAGGTAGATCCCTTCTACTCTCTCTCTGACAACGAAAAGATTAAAGCATATGACTCTTTGATTGTACTTTATCATAATGAAAAAGATGCTAAGAAAAGAGCCAATGCGCAAATCAAGTCTCTTTCTTCTCAACTTCAAGTTTGTCTTTCTAAGCTAAATCTTTTTGATAAAATGAAAGTTGAGCTAGAAGATTTAAAAACCATTAATTTTGTTCTGGCTAAAGAAAAGAATAAACTGTTCAAACGTCTTCAAAAGGAACAGGAGACTGTTAATAAATGGAACACTTCCTCCAAAAACTTGGAAAAGATTTTCAAAGACCAAATAATAGGTGATGACAAGTTTAGGCTTGGCTATTGGAAAGAAGATGTTGATTATACTTCTTCCCAAGACATTCCTTCTTCTTCTAAAAATCCTCCTTCCTTTTCTAAACTTCCCTCCTACTCTCCTGAGTGCACAGACACCGACTCAAGAAATCCTAGTTCTGTTTACTCTATGGATCTTCGTGACTCCAAAAAGTTTGGAATCTTTGTTTCTGCCAAGCAATCCAAACCTCTCCCTAAAGAAGATCAAGACTCAATTGACTTTGTTAAACCTGTTTATGATCTCTTTAAAACCTTGAATCTTGAAGAAGCTTCTTCCTCTTCCTCTAAGAAACCTTCCTTAATTGAAAAAGGAAAGGTTGTCGCTGTTGACCTTCCCATAAAAAGAAAGATTACACCTTCTTCAAAAGGTAAATATCATATTCATCCAATAGAGTTAACTCCCAGATCTGTAAAACTAAAGACATCAAAAGGAATCTCTATCTCTTCTCTTCCATCCTCTGAAAAAGGAATTTTAAGACCTATGCCTAATATTCCTTCCAAGTCACCCATTCTTCCTAATACTTCCAAATCTCTCAAACCCAAGTTTTAAAGAAAAGTCAAAGCTCCTTCTCATGAACCTAAGAAAAAGTTCATCTACCGAAAATGTTATAACTGTGGTGACACTTTTCACTTAGCTAAGGATTGTCCAAAGGAACACATTGACAGACATGGTCAAAATAATCCTTCTTCTTCTAACCCTAAAGGACCCACCTCAAAATAGGTTCCAAAGGACTGATTTATTTGTATTTCTCAGGTCACTGGGCATCATCATACATGGTATCTTGATAGTGGATGTTCACGACACATGACCGAGAACGAATCTCTTCTTATAAACTATGTGAATGAAAAAGGACCAACCGTAATTTTTGGTCACAACTCTCGTGGTTCCACTAAAGGTTATGGAACTCTCTCTAATGGTTGTATCACCTTTAATAAAGTCGCCTATGTGGAAGGACTAATGCACAATCTTCTCAGTATTAGTCAGCTATGTGATTTGGGATATTATGTAATCTTCAGAATTGATGATTGTCTCATTACTGACAGAAACTTCCACAATATCCTATCTGACTTCAGAGAGGACAATGTATATGTCATTAACATGAGTCATAAATCAACAGATGAAAAGAGCATATGTTTTATCTCTGAAGATTCAGAAAAGAAGAACTGGCTATGGCATAAAAGTCTCTCTCATCTGAACTTTAAGACGATAACTTCTCTTTCCAACAAAGAACTGGTTATAGGGCTGCCGAAAGTTTCTTTTGCCAAAGAAAAACTATGTGTCGCCTGTGAAAAAGGAAAGTTGACAAAGTCCTCATTCAAATCAAAGCAGTGTTTTTCTATCACTACCCCTCTTCAGATGCTATATATGGATCTATGTGGACCTGTCAGCACACCAAGTCTAGGTGGAAAAAGGTACATTCTTGTGATTATTGATAAGTTTACTCGTTACACTTGGGTATCTTTTCTCAGGTACAAAAGTGATACATCTGAAGAAATCATCAATTTCATCAAAAAGTCTGAAGTGCTGAATGGACAAATTGTTCGATCTATCCGAAGTGACAACAACACTGAGTTCAAAAATGCTACCTTAGATGCCTTTTTAAATGATAAAGGCATCTCACAAAACTTTGCAGCTGTTAGAACTCCACAAAAAAATGGTGTGGTGGAAAGAAAGAACCGAACTCTATAGAAGTTGTAAGGTCTATACTGAGTGAATCAAATATTCCTACCTACTTCTGGGCCGAAGTTGTGAACACAAGTTGCTTTACTCAAAACAGATCCATCATTGTGAAAAGACACAACAAGACTTCTTATGAAGTTTTCCATGGCCGAAAACCTAATATTAGCTTTCTTCACATTTTTGGCTGTGTGTGTTTTATCCTGAATGATCGAGAACATCTTGGGAAATTTGATCCCAAAGCAGATGAAGGAATCTTTATGGGTTATTCTTCTTCTTCTAAAGCCTATAGAGTCTACAATCTTAAAAGAAAATGTATTGATGAATCAATACATGTGATGTTTGATGATCTCAAATCATCCTCTCTATCCTGTGATGATAATGAACTTTATGAATGGATCACCTCTTTTGTAGAGGAAGATTATTTAGACCTTATGACGGGAGGATCTCCCCATATTCCATTTTCGGCAGCTGCATGTTCCTCTAACCATATTTCGGCAGGACTCTTACCTTTTGCCGAACCTGCTGCACCTGCCGAACCGATTTTTCAGCCTAACACTAATGACGAACCTTTATCTCATTTGAATCCTATCCATAATACTCACACCATTCCCACTAATCCATCAACGTCATATTCTCCAAGCCCATTTCCTGCACCTCTCCCACCAGCTCTTAAATGGACCAAAGATCATCCTATTGAGCAAATTATCGGTGATCAACAAGCAGGTGTCCAAACCAGAAGAGGTGATGGAAGTATTTGTCTCTACGTAAACTTTCTATCTGTTATCGAACCTAAGAAAATTGACGAAGCTCTAGCCAACCCATGTTGGATCACTGCTATGCAAGAGGAGCTTTCTCAATTTGAGAGAAAAAGAGTGTGGAGACTTGTACCTCGTTTTTCTGATAAGACCATTATTGGTACTAAGTGGGTCTTCAGAAACAAAATGGATGAAGAAGGCACTGTTATTCGAAACAAAGCCAGGCTTGTTGCTCAAGGATACCGACAAGAGGAAGGGATTGATTATGACGAAACCTTTGCTCCTGTTGCTAGACTTGAAGCTATAAGAATATTTCTGGCCCATACTGCTCACAAGAACTTCTGGGTCTTTCAAATGGATGTTAAAAGTGCCTTTCTAAATGGAGAACTTGCTGAAGAAGTCTATGTGAAACAACCTCCAGGTTTTGAAGATCCAACTCATCCTAACTATGTGTTCAAACTAGATAAAGCTCTCTATGGTCTGAAACAAGCTTCTCGTGCCTGGTATGATACCTTATTAGATTTTCTTCTCTCCAACAAATATACCCAAGGTAAAATTGACAACACTTTTTTTCTCAAGAAGACCAAAGGTAATATAATTCTTGTGCAAATCTATGTGGATGATATCATTTTTGGTGCAACTTATGAATCTCTCTGTCAAGAGTTTGCCTCTCTCGTGAAAAGTAATATATGAGATGAGTATGATGGGTGAGCTAACATTCTTCCTCGGTCTTCAAATCAAACAAACTTCTGAAGGAATCTTCATAAACCAAATCAAATATATTCGTAACCTCCAAAAGAAGTTTAATTTTGAAAATTGCTCTCCCATGAAAAATTCATAACCTTTAAAAAATTCATGTTGATCCAACTGGTAAGCCATGTTGATATCACCATTTATAGAGGAATGATTGAGTCTCTTATTTATCGCACTTCTAGTAGACCTGATATTATGTATGCTACGTGTCTGTGTGCGCGTTATCAAGCCAATCCTAAGGAATCCCATTTGGCTGCTGTGAAACGCATCTTTCGGTACCTCAAGGGTACTATGAATCTGGGTCTTTGGTATCCCAAAGATTCAGGTTTTGATCTAATTGGCTATTCCTATTCTGACTTTGCAGGATCCAAGGTAGATAGAAAGAGCACAACCGGGAGCTTCCCATTACTAGGTGGAAATTTGGTCAGCTAGTCCAGCAAAAAACAACACTCGGTCTCCACCTCTACTGCTGAAGCTGAATATGTTGCAGCTGGCAGTTGATGTGCTCAGATATTGTGGTTGAAGAACCAACTTCAGGATTATGACAAGTTCTATTCTCAAATTCCCATACTATGTAACAACTCAAGTGCCATAGCCATTGCTAACAATCCTGTGTTGCATTCAAGATCAAAGCATATTGATATTCGGTATCATTTTATCAGAGATCATGTCTCTAAAGGTGATATTGAACTTCACTTCATTCCTACCGACCTTCAGCTTGCAGATCTCTTCACTAAACCTCTGGATGAGGTCAGATTCAACTTTCTTGTTGGATCTTTAGGTATGTTAAATTTTGAGTAATATATATATATATATATATATATTTTGAATTCTCTACCGAAATCTCGCATTCTTCGATACAGAATCCGACATCTCAATCTGTTGTCTTTCTTTTGGCATACTTTCCCTTTCGGTAAGCCTCACGATTACCGAACATCATCTTTACCGACTTCTCTTCTTCACATACCGAACTTTCTTTTACCGAAATCGTCTTTCCCTTTGGTTCTCTCAACCTAGGGTAACATCATCTTTACCGACTTCTCCTCTTAGCATAACGAACAACTTGACACCGAAGTTTCGCTCTAAATCCTCTCGGTAAGCCTCATGCATACCGATTTATCTTTCTGAACCTTTCCATACATACTTTTATATTTACTCTTCGGTATCTCAATCTCTACCGACCAATACATCTACCATATCACTTTTGGTATACCTATTATTTACCGAATCACATTTCGGCAAATGTGTTGAGTCATTGTCCTTATCCAGAACCCCAACCGAAACTCCTTTTCGGCACCTCTGCTTCCTCCAATGAAATTGTGCCATGTGGCACGATGTGACTAGTGTGTCAAGAACATGATGACTTGCGTCACCCTATGGATCTGCAAACGCCGTTTTCGACCGTTCCACTTCCCCACGTTCCAATACTATCATTACTCTATTTTTTATTATTTTTTTAAATTTCCCTCTCTTTTCTTCCTCTATATATAACTTATTACGCTTTTCATTTTTCCATTTATATTCCTACATGATTCTCCACTTCCTCTCCTCCAAAGCAAACCTGCAACTCTCACGTACATTCAATGGCGACTTCCAAATCTTCCAAGTCCTCCAAGAACACACCCCTTTCCAGGGAAACTCTTGCATTTTCCACATGCAACCAACTTGCTCGTCTTTCTGCAGATGTTGACCACCCGGAGTTCAACCAGATTTCAATCTTTCTTCATCGCTCTCCTCTTCAACATGCTCTCACTTCATCTACCAAGATGAGCAAAATGCTTCTTGGTAGCTTTTGGTTCACATGCAAATACGATACAGAATCTCATCAGGTATTTGCCTCCATTATTTCCTCTGATAAACATCCCGACCTTACTTTTGGGGTTGAGGATGTCCGCTCGATCCTTCGGATTCCTGAATATGAAACTTATGCTCCGTTTCCCACTGGTTGGAAACATGACGAAGTTGTACCTACACTAAACTACACTCACGAAGGCAAAAGCAAGGGTTCCGGCACTGTTCTTCGAAAGAACATGGGTGCTATATGGAACTTCTTCTTCTCACACCTCATCTACTGCATCTCCCACAAAACGTCTACGTGGGATCAATCTCCCGCTTTTAACACTCGGTTGGCTCATGCACTCATTTTCATGCCCCGCATTGATTTCGTCCAGGTGCTTTTTTATTCTGTTGTCACTGCCATCTCGCCACCTCGTACTCATAATGTGGCTCTTCCATGATTTCTCTCTCTCACATCAACGAGAAATTAGTTGGACCGCTACGTGTTGATGCTGATTTACCCGAGCCAACAGTGGTGTATGACTTGCCTTCTACTCAAATTAGCAAGCAAACTCTTCATAAACCCTTGAAGACGACCGACACTCCGCTACCTACAGGTATGATTTCTCTTATCACTTATCCCAATCCGATTTGGGGTACTCTTTTTGAATCTTGTACCGAAAGGACTCCACTTTCTGAAGGACCATCCAAATCGGTGGACCCTATTCCCCAAAAGTCTACTCGAGCCAAATCGGTGGCTATTAAGAAGAAACATGCCACCAGTAACCTCACACTCACTTCCATGACCATGCTTCCGAGTCTACCCAAGTCATTAGACCTTCCTCTCAAAAGCGACGTGGTTCTAAATCCCCCCTAAGTCTCGTCGTAAAAGACTTAGGAAATCCTTTTCGGCCGAACCTCATACTCCTTCTACCGATTCTCAAAAATCGGATGAGGTTGAAATTCCCCGTCTCGGGCCAAGGGGATCTGTTATCCCACATGCCACCTCCTCCACTCCCTCCCAAAAGGGTTTGGTTGTACCACAAGAGTCCCTTATTACTCCTTCCCCTCAATTTCAGTTGAGGGATGAAGATGAGTTGGCATCTTCTCCTAGCCAAAGTTCCTCTTCTTCACATCACAGCCTTACACCCGGGGTTACACCCGATGATTCTGCACTGCTCCATGAAGAAAAATACTTCCACATATCGGTTCCAAGAACACCACCGAAACATTTCTAGATCTCTTATTTTCAGATACAACCATTTATACCAAAGATCAAGCCACTCCATCTCCTCTTCCTTCTCCCATTATCTACCCACCGAAAACCTCCTCACCAAAAACCACCCCACTGAAAGCCACTTCTCCAAAAACCACCCCACTGAAAGACACCTCTCCAAAAACCACCCCACCAAAAGCCACGTCACCGAAACAGTCCACTTCATCTCCTAAACAAAAATCCTCTCCCAAACACTCACCCACTCGCTCCAATTCTTCCTCATCAGCTTCCCCACCTGGTTTCCCACCGAAGAGGCATCCTCCACTTGCTCACAGAATATTACCTCATCATCCTCCATCCCCGGTCACCGAAAGAGTAGGTTCATCGTTACCTCCTCCCTTTATGCCGAATGTGAGTAAACCTATTCTCACAATTCCATCTGGCATTATTGCCGACATAATTGACACAAATCGGCAATAACGGTTTCTATAGACATCAAAAACACTTCTGTTGCTGAACTTCTTCGGCTCATTAAGGAGCAGAATACCGAACTTCTTTGTGTTCATTCGGCTTTCTACAGGTGTATGGATGCTATAGAGCAGGACATCCTGGGTCTTCGGAACCTGCTCAGTGATGCTCTCGATGTTGTCCTAAAGGAGGTGATCAAGATGATTGATAGCAACACCTCTCTCACTCTCTCTATGGATGCTCTCAAGGCAAAATCAGATGCTTGCGATCAGGAACTTGCTAAGCTTCGACAACGGGCTACTGATCTAGATCTCGTCAACTCTCAGCTTCTTGATGCTATCTCCACGCTTAATGCCAAACTTGATACTCTCCCAACTGCAGTTACTCAATGCTGTGCCGAGTCACTTGATATTGACATTACCGACTACGATTTCACTCTAGATGACTGTCGAACTCTACATCGGTTTGATCGCCGTTTTGGCTGTGTGTCGGCCAAAGCAGGTCTCTCTTCTCCGGCACGTACTGAGGGGGAGAAACCATCTGAGGGGGATCATATTACTCCTCAGATAATCCTTTCCAGTGCGCGTCATTTCCAGTGCGCGTCAGGAAGAAACTTCGAAAGACACTGCATCTAAGGGGGAGGGAACCGAATTTGAAATGGAAGCTTCGGCATCTGCCGAAAAGAAGGAAAAAGAAAAAGAGGGAACCGAAAGTGAGGGAACCGACCTTTCTCTCAAGAAGTTCGAAGAGTCCAAGGGGGAGTTGCCGAAGAAAGATAAAGAAAAGAAGAAACTCACTCCTGAAGAAGCAGTTGTTGAAGAAAAGAGCCTTAAAAGCACTAAAATCAAACAGTTTGCCGATGAGGGAGGAATCAAACTTCCTCCTACCTTGAAGAATGTTTCCTTAGATCTTGGTATTTCTGAAGAATAAATTCGAGTTGTCAAGATCGCTCAAATGAGTCTCGACAAAGATTCTGAGCTTGCTCAGAAATTAGCTGAAGAAGAAACCGAGAAGGCAAAGGCACCTACCGATCCGGCACTTGCCCAACTTGGTGCATTGAAGGAATCAGCAAAGAAAAAGGACGAGATTGAAGCTATGTGTGTTGAGTGGTACCACAAGGTTCTTAAAAACCGAAAATGTTCTGCAAAGATCATCGATGTAAAGATTCTAAAACCCTCCAAGGAATGCAATGTCACTTGACTGATCATAACGAGGGAAGATCTGACAAGGACGGTTGAAAGAATTGACTCTTTGCTAAGGCATGGAGTAACCGAATGGATGGAAATCGTGTTATGCCTAGAAAAGAGCAAAAATGCTCTCAAGCCTGAAATTGAAAAATATATCACTGATCTCCAAACAAAATTCGGCCAATACCAAAGAACTTATAAGATAGTTTACACTCATGCCGAAGAAAAACTTATCAAGAGCCTAAAAGCCGACCTGCCTCCTCTCTCTAAACCAAAGTCGAAGTCCTCAAAAAGGGAAAATGTTTTCGCTCAAATGGCCAGGGAAGGAAAAGTTCCAAAAGTTTCCAACCTTGACTTATCTTTACCGACTTTGGTGCCTCATCCGTCAACCACTGTGCTTAGAGAGTCGACTCAAGGAATCTTTTTCAATAACGCCTTTGGTTAGATTTGTTTCTTCCGAAGAAGTCAGATTCCTATTGCCGACACCACCTTTCTTTTTGGGATCATTCAAATCATCCAATTTCATGCACGAGATCTCTATGTGGCTGCCATCGACGAACTCAAGAAAAGGAATGCCGATCCCCATCTACCTTTTGAATAGGTTGTTATTTTTGCTTTTACTATAATTATCTTCTATTTTTGAACTTGTATTGAAATATTCCCACAAGATTAATACAATGTGCAACCTTAGTTTGACGTAAATAGCTTGTACAAATCATTATTTCATTCTTTTATACCTGTAAATGTCGGATACTTTAAAAATCCAAAAACAAACAAAAAGAATGGTCTATGTGAAAAAGAACCCAAAAGAATATGAAAAAGTGTCAAAATGCATTATTCATATTCATGTTTTATATCTTTTATCTAAGTATGAGATGTCATCATCAAATAAGGGGAGATTGTTAGGTCGTCTAAAGATTTGAAGATGACCTCTCCTTTGATGTGTAATTGTTCATCTGTAAAATGTTTGTACATTCTTCATACTTAGAAAATTTAATGGTTATTTGTAATAGCTTAGTTATGCTCTAAAAGATCGGTGAATCAAAGACTAACCGAATTCAACATGAAGCAAGTCTCTGATGCGGATCAAGATGAACTTCAAGAAGACTGAGCTACATCTGCCGAAGAAGAAATATTTTCGGCAGATACTCCTTGTGCTAATGTTCCTTCTTTCGGCATGAGGATCCCTTGCCGAACTCCTCTCTTCGGTATCACTTTGCCAATCTTTCGGCAGATATTCTTTCTACCGATCCTTGGGTGGAGTTTCTCTCTGCCGACCACTTCTTGATCGGCAAAAACCTCATTATGTTAAATCCTCATGATTTGACATACTTCCTCATTCCCAATGTTTTTCTGACAGAGGGAATGAAAACTTCTATTGCATAAAGGATATTCACTTGTGTTCTGATTTGATTGAGACTTTCTCTTTTGAAGATCTCAAAAAGATTTGTACTAGGTATATTATATTAGGATATTGTCTTATCATAGTACAAAAGTTACCTTTATTATCTTGATAAGTCATTTCAAATATCCAAAAATTTATTGAAGATATCCAAGGATCCACTCATCAGATGACAAGTGTCTTTTGCAATCAATGCATTGGATAGTTTATAAAGGATGAAGATGACTCCATGCAACTCACGCTTTCAGCTCAAGAAATTCCAAGTGAAATTTTTAGCAAGTTGTTAGTTTGTTTTCTCTCTAAGCCTTTTGTCTTTGTGTTAAAAAGTGTTCTAAGTGCTAGATTGTTATAATAGTTTAACTGTTCTTTTCCGCAACAATCCTTGTTTTCCAAGTGTAATTCTTGATACTCTTATCAATTAGAATTAAAATTAAGTAAAATTTTGTGTTTTGTATTCAACCCCCCTTCTACAAAACCTTATTTACATTCTTTGGGACTAACAAAAACGAACAAGCCATCGCTACTCTTAAAGCTGAAAAGGCTACAGTTGAAGGATGGTGTAAATCCTCAACTAAGGTCACTGATATTCTAAGTACTCAAATCCTTGTTCCTGAAAAAATCGGTCTCGGTTATAGATATTAAAAGGATGAACCTAATAGAGATTGCTCCATGCTTAAGTTTGGAATGTTTATCTCTTCTATCCCTGATACTTCTTCCACTTAGTGCTCATGGTCTTCCAATCCTATCCCTGAGGACTTATCAAAAAGCTCCAAGCTTGCTGATAAAGGAAAATCCATTTCCCATCATTCTCATAAGGCTACAAAGATAGTAAAGCTGAAGATGGTCCCTTATAAACCTTCAGGAAATCAATCCTCTGGTTCTGGATCTAAGATCACTGGAAATATTCAAAGATCCACTCCAAATCTAAAGATTGATATCAAGCCTAAGAAATTCAGAGATCCACTCAAAAGCTAAAGATTGATATCAAGCCTAATGCTAAGGGAATTCTTGGAGCTGGCCCGACTCATCTTAAGTTTTCTAATGCAAATGCTCCTGGTCTTACTACTTTCAGCTATAGAAAGTGCTATCACTATGGACTTACTGACCACATTGCCATTAAATGTCCAAATGCCACAAAGGCTGAAAAGATAGCTAAAGTGAAGATGAATGCCTCCAAGGCTAAGAAGGTCACCAAAGCAGAGAAATCTGCCAAGGTGAAAAATGCCACTAAGATTAAGAAATTATCTGAAATAAAGGTTACCACTGACGTTGAACCTTCCATATCCACTAACCTCCCTGGAGCCATTGAAATGTGGGTACTAATAAAAACTTAATCTTCCTTATGTTTGAAGGGAACGAGGGTATCTGGTATGTAGATAGTGGATGCTCTCGACACATGACTGGCCAAAAAGACCTGCTCATTGAATACAAGGAAGAGAATGGTCCCTCATTGACCTTTGCTGGAAATGGAAAAGACTATACTAGAGGGTTTGCTGTACTCAACAATTGTACAACTACCTTCCGAAGAGTCGCTTAGGTAGATGGACTGAAGCACAATCTTCTCCGCATTAGTCAGCTATATGATAAAGACTATGAAGTATGCTTTTCTAAGAAAGCATGTTCAGTGATGAACAAAAACAAAAAGCTTGCTCTCAGCGGTTATCGTATGGGAAATGTTTATGTAATAAACATGGACTCTACAACCACTGAGAATGTATGTTTTCTGTCCAAAGCTTCATCAGATGTCAACTGCATATGGCAAAAAAGGCTCTCTCATCTCAACTTCAAGACAGTGAACACTCTCTCCTCAAAAGAACTAGTCTCTGGTCTTCCTCAACACTCATATGCCAAATAATCTCTCTGTTCAGAATGTGAAAAAGGAAATAATACTAAAGCTAGTTTTAAGTCTAAAGAAGTTTCATCAGTGACAAATCCTCTTCAACTCCTGCACATGGATTTGTTTGGACCTATCAATATTCAATTCGTTGCGGGAAAGAAATACACTCTTGTCATAGTACATGAATACTCTCGCTAAACCTAGGTAATTTTCCTCCGTTCTAAGAATGACACTCCAGAAGAACTTATATCTTTTGTTAAAAAAATGGAAGTACTGAATAACTTAACTTATCGCTCAATAAGAAATGATCATGGAACTGAATTCAAAAATAGTTCCCTGAACAACTTCTTTGAGAGCAAGGGAATCTCACATTATTTCTCATCAGTGAGAACCCCTCAGCAAAATGGAGTCGTTGAAAGAAGAAATAGAACAATCATCGAAGTTGCCAGATCAATGCTCAACGATTCTCATCTTCCAACTCAGTTTTGGGCAGAAGCTGTCAACACGGCCTGTTGCCCTCATAATAGGTCCCTGATTGTTAAACGATTCAATAAGACTGCCTATGAACTATTCCATGTAAGAAAGACATCTATCATCTTTCTTCACATCTTTGGTTGTTAGTACTTTATCTTAAACAACAAAGATACACTTGGAAAGTTTGATCCAAAGGCTGATGATGGAATTTTTCTTGGATATTCCTCAATCGCCAAAGCCTGCAAGGTCTTCAATAAGAGAAGACAAACTGTAGAAAAAATAATTCATGTCACCTTTGATGAATCAAGATCAGCGAATTCTAAGCCTATAGCTGATAATGATGAATTAAATGCTTGGATGTCTTCTCATTACAGGGAAACTGAACCTCTCTTCAACTTACATAATCATGCAAACTCTTCAAATGCTGATGATGATCCAAACATTATACCTCCTAATACTGAATCCACTACATGGGTTTCAGCTGTTCCTTTAAACAGATTCCCTCCATTAGATCTTCCAACCTCTGAATCACCTAAGATCTCTAAAGACCTCTCAGTGAATGATGTTCTATCTGAAACACAACAATTAATAAATGATGAACCTCAAGCTAAAGCTTCTTCATCAGTGAACATTCCTATTACTGATCCAATGCCTGAATTAAGCGATCATGATCCAGATCATAGATGGACCAGAAATCACCCCATAGATCAAATCCTTGGTGATCCTGATGCAGGTATATTCAGACACAACGAAGTTCAGGTTATATTTGTCTCTTTGTTAATTTTCTTTCTCTCATAGAGCCAAAGAGAACTGATGATGCCCTCAGAGATCCAAGTTGGGTCAGCGCTATGCAAGAAGAGATGATTGAGTTTGAAAAAAACAAAGTTTGGAATCTCATTCCCCGACCATCTAACAAATCTTTTATAGGCACCAAATGTGTGTACAGAAACAAGCTGGATGAAATTAGGACTGTAACCCGCAACAAAGCTAGGCTAGTTGCTCAGGGATACAGACAAGAGGAAGGCATAGACTATGATTAAACCTTTGACCTTGTGGATAGGCTCGAAGCAATTCGATTATTCTTAGCCTATGCAGTTCACAAAGATTTCAAAGTATTTCAAATGGATGTCAAGTCAGCGTTCCTAACTGGAAAGCTGAATGAAGAAGTCTATGTTGAACAAACCCCAGGGTTCTCTGACCCTAAGCATCCACACTATGTATATAAGTTGGCTAAGGCTCTCTATGGGCTAAAACAAGCTCCTCGTGCTTGTTATGGCACTCGCTCTTCTTTCTTTATCTCTGAAAGATTTGAGGGTAGCAAAATTGATAACACCTTATTTTTCAGAAAGGTAAAAGGTCATATTATTCTTGTATATGTTGATGACATTATATTTGGTTCTACTAACCCATCTTTGTGTACTCAATTCACTAAAATAATGAAGAAATATTATAAAATGAGTATGATGGGTGAACTAACTTACTTCCTTGGACTACAGATCAAGCAATCTGAAAATGGTATGATTATTCATCAAGGTAAGTACGTTAATGACATGTTGAAAAAGTTTGATCTTACTCAAACCTCAACAATGAAAACTCCGACATTAAATAAGGATGTAAAGAGAATTTTCAGATATATTAAGAGGACTCCTATCCTCGGTCTTTGGTACCCCAAAGACTCAGGGTTCAATCTCACTGACTATTAAGATAGTGATTTTGCAGGTTGCAAACTGGATAGAAAAAGCACCACTAGTGGTGGTGAAGTTCTAGGTGGAAAGCTGGTAAGTTGGACTAGCAAAAAGCAAAACTCAGTGTCCACTTCCACAACTGAAGATGAATAGTAGCCGCTGGAAGTTGTTTTGCTCAGGTCTTATGGATGTTAAATCAACTATTAGACTATGAACTTCAGCTATCAAAAATTCCAATCTACTGCGACAGCACTAGTGCCATCGCTATAGCAAACAATCCAGTGATACACTCAAAGACGAAACACATCGAGATCAGATATCATTTTATCAGAGTTCATGTGATGAATTGAGACATCGAACTTCATTTTATCTCCACTCACTATCAGCTCGTTGATCTTTTTACAAAACCTCTTGACGAGACAAGATTCAACTCTCTCATAAGCGAGCTTGGAATGCTAAATTTTGAAGATTAACTCTTCAACATTCACGCATTAAGTAAGTTGTAAAATTCTCTCTCATCTCATCATCTCTGACTAAAATTTCTCTGAAAGTCAGGTATGATTTCACATATTTCCTCACTGAATCTTATTCAGTAGAGATGTTTTGCAAAAATCTCAAAACTTAATCACTACCTTTCTTCAAGTGATTAAAAGTTTTTTTTTAAATAAAACTTATCACTGGCATATCTCATCAGTGATCCTTTAATAGCAAACCATATCCCTGATTTATATCAGAGATACTTTACAAAAACTGAAACGACCCTCTCTCTCATGTGATGTCATTCAAACCGACAATCCATGACACGCCTTTTTCTGACGCGTTCGTCCGTTGCACTTCTTGTCCAATCAACTTCGTGGGACGTGTCAGTGTCATGATGATCACCTTTTGCCGCTCTTAATTCCTTCTCTCTCCTCACTCTCTCATATAAAAGGCTTACCATTCATTATTTTACCTTTTACGCTCTCAAAGTATCAAAAGGAAAAAAAATACTCTCGGAAATTAAGCAATATAAAGAACTCAAAGAACTCATTTGAATCTTCAAATCTTCAAGAAATCCAGGTTCTTGTTCTTCATTTCATTAACCTCAAAAACCCTTGTTTAATCCTAAATCTTGTGTTTCTTTGGATTAAAAACTGTTTCTCCTCTTAAAATCATTTATTTTTCATGATTTTTATGCAAAAATCTTTTGATTTTTAAGACTGTTCATGTCACATTCTTAAAAAGGAAACTGAACTTTTTGAATACACTCCTTTTACAAGTTTCCTTCTTTAAAAGGATATTGGTAAAAATTTTAGTAACCCTTTGTTTCTAAAAACTCTTTGTTCTACTACTCTCTACCATATCAGCAATGGCCTCTCAAACAACTCTAATCAAATCCAAGAACGTCAAGTTCGACATCACTGCTTCGTAACTCACTCCCAACAATTACTTGGCACTAGTGGACTTCTCCGAAAATAAACCTTGCCCACACCTTCAAACTACTGCTGACTTTCTGAAAGGCTCATCCTTTGCCTATGCATTGAAGCTTGCACCACTAGCATCAAAGATTCTTCTTCAAAAGTTATGGTAAACTACTGAAAAGATCCAAATCACGACAAAGCAGGGAAACAAGGTGGCTACCATTTTCTTTGAAACCCAACATGGTGCTTCGACCATCACTGCTACTGCTCTACGCACTGTGCTACGATTTCCCTCTAAGGGTGATGGATTTGAGGATCTCCCCACTGATGAAGAACTAATCAGGTTCCTAGACCTGATGGGATATCAATGGGATCTCAAGCCTCGCACTCAAATCCCTGACAAGAAACTCACTAAGATTCTGAAGGCAAAGATGCCTTATGAACTAAACTACATATTCAATCATATTATCCAATTCATGACCGGGAAGATGGGGTCGCTGGATCAAGCCAAAAACGTGCAAGTACAGATGGGGTTCTCCTTGGTCGCTGGACATCACATCAGCTACGCCACCATCATCTTCGATGACCTACTCTCTACGGTCGAGAAAGTTGAAAGGGATCTAAAAATCCCTTACGTACAATTCATCTCTGCCTTCCTTTAATCCATGCCGAAGGATAGCTACCCAAAAGAGTCTGACTGAACACTCTCCAAGGTAGGCTCCAAAAGCCTTGACGTCCCCACTGCTGCCAACAAAGTAAGTCTTCTCACCTTACGCTCTCTTCTCTCATCAAATTCTTCGACTTCAGCAGCTACGTTGATGGTTCCTTCATCGACTATCCCCACTGCTACTACCATTTCAACAAAACGCAAATCATCAGCTCTTCCTAGTAGCTCTAAAAAGGCCAGGAACACTGTTGATCAAACCCCTCTACAACCATCAATTGGGGTCATCTCTCAACAGACCACTCTGGATGGTTTCTTGGATCGCTCTTCCGTCACTGCACCCTTAACAACCGTTTCAGTGGCTCTTACCACTGACTCAGTACTGGTGTCAACCCCTATTCCCTCAGTGCCTCACAGCACTGCTGAGGTAAATCCCAGCATCACCAGTGCTCCTCTTTATTTCTCATCCCTTTATCCTTCTATTTCTTTGGTCTCTAACATATCGCATTTACAACAATCCGCTTTTTCAACTGCAAATATGGGACCTGATGGCCTCCCTCTTAGAGGTATTCAAACAAACCTGTCATCCTCTTTTTTTTGAAGGGGACATGGCATTTTATAATATTCTTGATACATCAGGTATTCCTAAATCCCTACACACTTCTCCCACCTTTATTAATAAGCCTGACCCATCTCTTGCTCAACACCTAACTTGTTTTACAGTTCCTAGTTTTACAACGGTGGATGCCTCCAAGACCAAAGTCATCGTAAGGGTGTACTCTCTGGCTACTTACATCAACACCAACACCTCAGCAGTCAATGCTTCTGGTGAAAAATTGAAGAATCTCTCCTCCACAATCTCCACCAAGGCTGAAGCATCTCAGCGCTCAGCACTATAAACTGAGGTCAACTCTCTAAAAGACAACGTGGCCACCAATACTAGTCAATTGTAATTTCTAAACGACCACATTGACAATATTTCTGGGGAAGTAAAGACACTCACTAGAGAGGTAAAAACTCTCATTGGGAAAATCGATAGTTCCAATCAGTTGTTTGTTGAAATTTTAACAAAACTGAAAGAACCATCTCCTACACCTGAGCCTTCCTTCACGGATGACGATAGGATGTCCATGACTCTTACTGTAGACTTTGTCATTACAGAACCTCTATCATTCCGGAGATTGAAGAGCGTCTGAAGGCGTTAGAGGCCGATCCCACAAACCCACTGACGTTGATCCTACTGATGCTGCTGATATAAATGCCTCCCCTAATGATGACAAAGAGTGGGAGAAGGATGCAAATGAAGAAAATGCAGTGATCACACCTGAGGTAAACGTGGAAGAACCTCCTTCTCAGGCTGAGGCGGAGAAGAAAGCTGAGATATCAGCTGCTGATGAGATAGCACCTCCTTCCTCTTCTCTAGTGCTCCAAGAAGAAGAAACACAAGGAGAATAAGAGGAAGAGGAGGATGAAGAGGAACTTGATTTTGATGATCAAGGCTCCAAAGACGTGATCGCTGACGATGATGATGACGATGATGACCCAATTTTATGGTTCACCCTTGCATCAACCATCTCTACAACCCTAGCGATGAAAGGCGTAATAATAAATGAAGTAGGGGGGAGAGAAGACAAAACTTCAGATTCCTCCACCCACGGCAAGCAAAAGGGCATTCTTGTTGAAGGGAATTTGAAACTTCTGTCAAGTTCTGAGGGGGAGCTACCTTCTCAGGTATGTTTCTCTATAGTTCCCATCTCCTTATTTTCTCACCTTTCACCGTTGTCTTTCTAGCCTTTATCTTTCTATTTCCTCAAATATACACTAACTCCTTTATTTTTGCTCAGATAGTTCTCTCCCCTGCTTAAAGGAACGTCTCTGCAAATAATCCCAGCTACTCAAGCTGATGACACAATAATCCCAGTCTATATCAAAGAGACTGATGATGAAGAAGAAGAAGAGGAAGAACCAGTAAGCCATCCACATAGACCCTCTTGACCTCTCCAACGGTCAGGGGATGATGCTCAAGGGCGCTCAGAGATGATTTCTCACCTAGAGAGAGTCAACGGCTGAAGATCCCTCCTCAAACCTCCACTGAAGATCTTGATTTCCTTTCACTGGAATAAATTGAAGACTCTATCAAGGCCTAACGCTTAATAGCCGAATGCCAAGAAGACGCCTTTCTAGCCCTCAAGGTACACTCAACCCTGTTTAAAGACAACAAGCTAAAAAAGAACCTGGTGGAGGTACAAGCTTCTCTTCTAAAAGAGATAGAGGAGAAGAACAGAGAAGACAAAGAGATCAACGATCATGATCTAGCTTGGTGCACAGAGAATCTTGACCATCGATCTGATCCACAAAAAATCTCAGTTCTAACAATCTATGGGAGGAGCAAGAAGAACATACTCTCTGTCACCATGGAGATAAGCATAGAGGATGGAAGCTCAAAAGCCATGTACGTAGCAATACTGGAACACTTCGGCTACTATTAGTGTTTAGAGTTCAGAGAAGCATTGAAGATGTTAGAGCACATATTTGTTGGATGCAAGATCATATATATTGAAGATTAAAGTGAAGCAAGTCAAATGCTGAAAGTCAACTCTCAAGCAAAGTCAAGGTCAATTTGTAATAAAGTCAAAGTCAAAGTTTTAATTTGTTTCCTTGTTTTTGTTGTTAGTATAAATAGCCTTGCTTTTGTAAGAAGTGAATCAGATTGTATGAACGTATGTGAGCAGATTAGAGAAGAGCATATAGAATATATTTCTAGTGAGAGAAAGTGAAAGTTTGTAATCTTTGTGATTGAATCAAAGACTTGTGATTACGAAATGATTCATCTTGTTTGTTTTTACAATTAGAACTTGAATATTGGGAATAACAATTAGTATCAGAGAAGATCCAATTGAAATCAAATCAAGAAAAACGTGTTCATCTCTGTGGTCTTCGTGTTCAGATTCATTTTTGAGTTTCTGTGCGATTTTTGAGTTTTAATTGATAGGATTGTATTCGTATAGTTGTCTAGAATGAATTTGTATAGATTGTTTCACGAATTGCACTGTATTTTTTTTAAAATTTGATGAATTTGTTGTTTTTGAAGTTTACGACTTCGAACACTGTATCAGAGATTGATTCGTATCGATTGTTAATTGTTGTTGAAATTCTTTGATTGTAATATGTTCTAGATGTATTAGAGAACAAATTGTCAAAGTTTCGAGTTGTAATTCATAGTCTAGAAAGGATTTTGGGCAAAGCAGATCGATTTTTAGTCTCAGATATGAGGAACTCGCAGGTTTTACTCATGAACTCGCAAATAGACTGAAGAACTCGCAGATACGTTGAGTTTCGCAGGATTCTTAAAGAATTTCTCAGATCAAGTATAGGTTTCGCAGAGAAGTTACTTGCGAATTTCACAGGATTCGTATTCGTATGTGTTACGAAAAGTATAAGCTTCGCAATAGGCTATTCTATGAATTCTTTGGTATTCGCAGAAGTGTAGTCTGGGAATTCTGAAGGATCTATGAATTCTATTTGTTTTTCTATAACATGCGAATTCTGATTAGTTTGTGCTTGCGAATTCTAGAAGATTACGAATTCTTGAATTCATTTCTTGCGAATTATGTGGTTATCTTTGTAAGTTGCGAATTTCTTGTGTTTTCTTTGAAGCTTGCGAATTCTGAAATGTTTTCACAATAATTTGCGAATTTCAGACTTGGAGAAATTTGGAAATTTCATTTCTGATTTTCTGTCTAAGTGTTTATGTATTGATTGATTTCTTTTGGACTAACGATCATTTCAAGTTATTTTTAAACAAATAATCATGAAGAGTTATTCGGATGATGAAGAAGAAATTGCAAAACTTAAAATAGAGGCCAAAGATCTTGGTTCATCAGTTTTATATTTTTCAAAGCTATCCAAAAGATATTCTGATGAAAGGAAGATACTGAGGGAAGAAGTTAGTGCATTAAAACAATTAATGAAGATCTTCTGAAACAAACTTCTCGGGTGAATAATGAGAAGATACTGAGTTTGGAAGTTGAGAACACAGAGCTGAATAGAAAAATCTCTGACTTTGAAAATCAGATTATCCAAATCCAGCAAGAAGCATATGTTGAAAGTTATGAGGAAAATATTAAGAGTCTGGAAGATGCTAATGCTGAGCTTATAAAGAAAATATCTGATTTGGAACAAAAGATGGTCAAAGATAAATCTGATTTTGAGAAAGAAAAGAAAGAGTTTGATAAGAAATTCTCAGAACTTTCCAAGAAGAGTTGTGAAGAAAAGAAGATGGTTGAGCTTAAATGCATCAAGCTTTCTCAACAAGTTTCCGACTTTGAGAAAGTAATCATCCTGGAAAGAGAGAAGTTTGACAAAGAGAAGAAAACCATTGAGCAGAAGAATATTGGGTTTTTCAAAGAAATATCTGATGGAAGAAAGAATGCTGAGAATGGATTTGAAGAAGAAAGAAGTATATTTGAGATAGAAATCAAGAAGCTTATTGAGAAGTTATCTGAGCTATCTACAAATGCACTGAAAGAGAAGAAAGCGAAGTCTGAATTAAAGAAAGAGATTGACTTTCACATCAAAGAAAAGAATAGTTATTCTTCAAAGTTAAAAGAGCTTGAAAAGATTGTTTCCAAGGTGGTGGTGACTGAGCAAACGACTCTAGAGTCACAAATCCACACACCTCGAGATGATTAAGTTGATTCTAAATGTTCGTTCAAGACAGCTGCAAGCTGACATAAGAAATTTGTTTCTTCAAAAAGGTCAGTTAATTCATTTGATCAGATTCGTACAACTAACGTTTTCTTCGATAAATATGTAGATGGTTCAGGTGCACAAAGAAGAAGAAGAAGAAGATACAAAGAAGAAGAACTGGTATGGAAAGTGAAACCAGTTGAAGAAGAAAAGAAAGATGAGAAGAAAGCTGAGAAGAAAGGAAAGAAGACATGTGTACATGAGACTAAAGCCAAGAAGAATAATGTGCGAAAAGGTAAACCTGATCATGTCTACTCGAGAGATCAGTTAATCTGGTTGTCAAGTAAGAAATATTATTGTTCTTATTGTCGTACACATGATCATGTTCACAAAACTAGTGATCATTACTGGTATGGTTCTTACTCATTTACTCCCATTCGAACTACAACTAACATATATGGACCCAAATACCAGTGGGTACCAAAGCCGAAAGACGAATCTGTGTTGCAGTCACTTACAGTCAAGGGGGAGTAAGAGAACTAAGGCTTCTGAATACTACAGTTCAGGACCCGTACTTCAACGGAGTTTGACTTCTAAACACAACAGTTTAGGACTTGCTCTTCAACGATGAAAAAGAGATGCTATTCCCGCACTGATAAGAGATTGTACTCAGATACTCAGAAGAGGAAATCAACCTTAAAGGGGGAGTACATAATTTTTTCTAGAAATATGTATTCGGAAGATATGATGAACAACACTTCAAGGGAAGTTGTAGATCTCTATCATGTGCTTTTTACTGATAAATTTCAGATGCATATTTTCAGGGGGAGTAAGAATGATGATTTCTGATTACTTCAGATCAGAACTCGTTCACTCAATGTTTTACTGCTTTCTGTTGTTTACTTTTCAATAAATTTGTGAATAAAGTTGCTTTGACATGACTTTGAGACTTTTGCAGATTGAGAGAAGCTATCAACATCATATCATTATGATTTTTAGATTGACTTCATGAGATTTAAGACTGAGCAACAAAGGTTAAATTTCTTATCTTAATCTCATATATGGTTGAAAGAAGGACGACTTTCAATCATAGAAAACATATTATTAAATGTTCAAACCACTTCCCAATTTTTAAATAGATTTCATGAATTGGAAGTGAGATTTTAAATGTTTTCATTTTTTCTTGTGCTTAAACGTTTAACAAACCGTGTGTTACCAAAGATAAATACTTGTGTATTGTCTTTTCCATATACTTTCAAGTATTCACACACACCGGTTTAATTTTTGTTAACTTTGTTCTTACCATGTCTCTAAATTGTAACCAATTTTTCGATGGTAAGACACCCCGCTTGTTATTCAGAATTTGAGCGTGATTTCATTTCTGAATGACATTTCAAGAATGTCTATATATTGGTTCGTATAGATAACATTCCATTATTCAATGTTTAAAATGCTCATATCTTCATGATTATATTCTGAGCATACAAACATCTGACTTGTATTTGAGCTTTAACTGTTCAAGTTAAACCATTTTGAGCAACATTACACTTTAATAGGAAAATATGGGTTCTTTGCGCTAGGACTTAAATGAAACTTCTATGGATTCACGTTAACCAGTGTTTCCTACCGAAGAAGTTAATCCTTAGTGATTGAGTGTGAGGAGTCAAAAGAAATGAGTGTGGGTTGTGTGACGAGGTAAAATGTAAGTACGAGTTTGGTTAGATGTGCGTTCAATGATAAAAAGAAAGAGGGTGTGAGATCAGAGTAAAAGAATATCAAACTCTGCACCAACTGTTTTCTGAGTCGGGCAACTACAATTCTAGTGTTTCACAATTCTTTGGTGAACATTATTGAAATAGGCAAATAGCCCATGCCAACTCTTGATAAAACCCCACCAGCCACTCATTTTCTTCTTAAAAAGAAAATGTTTCATATTTTTCTGGGGACGCAGCACATAATCTATCTGATTTTCATTTGAAAAATCTGGATATTGAAAAAGAAGGAGGTCCACCCCACCTTCGCACTTCAATCATGCACATTGAGTCTGTGTTTAACTGTTGTTGTCTCAATGATCTACACAATTTTGAGCCTTTATAAGCAATCATCATATGCTTAATTCTTTTTATCACTTGCACGAGCACACAAGGAATTTGTTTTCTTGTCATAACGTTCATAGAAATTTCCTTCATGGTGTTTCGATGATTGAATGGAAGTCCTGGGGGAGTGAACATCAAAAAGCTCATTTCCAATGTGTATTTGTTACACATAGTGACTTAGTGTTACTGACAGGCATTTTAACGGATTCATTTGTTGATTCAGGTGTTACATTCTAATTTGTCTGGATTTGAAAAGATCTAGATGAATATTTTGGAGGATTGACGGTGAATCAGAGGCTCAGTATGAAAGATCAGTGGTCAGAACAGAATTTCAGTGACATTTCTTGTTAAATGTTTTGATGATTTCATGCTCCAATCATCAAAAAGGGGGAGAAGTGTTCAAGAAATAGTTGAGTCAGAAATGTTGGAATTGAAAGAAAATGTTCAAGAATTGATTGTTAAAGAAAGATTGTTGTTCAAAGCTGAAAGAAGTTAAAGATTTCAGATTTATTGAGGATCTTACTGAAATTTTATTTGGAGATAATTTGCTGAAGCAATCAGAATTGTGTCTGAAAGAGGTTTGTTTATAACCTTGGGAGAAAATGTTATTCTTGAAGATCAGATTTTGAGGAAGATTGCTGTAAGTTTTTTGAAGATACAAAGTTTATCAAAGAAGGGGAGAATGTAAACTTTTCATATGAATAGGGGGAGCATGTTAATTGCTTGAGAAGATCTTTTTACTACAAAAGGGGAAAAGATTCAAATGGAGCTTAAAGAGAGAAGATTGAATTGCAATATCTTTTTAGAGATGATCTTGATCCAAAGGGGGAAAATGTTAGAGCACATATTTGTTGGATGCAAGATCATTTATATCGAAGATTAAAGTGAAGCAAGTAAAATGCTAAAAGTCAACTCTCAAGCAAAGTCAAGGTCAATTTGTAATAAAGTCAAAGTCAAAGTTGTAATTTTGTTTCCTTGTTTTTGTTGTTAGTATAAATAGCCTTGCTTTTGTAAGAAGTGAATCAAATTGTATGAACGTATGTGAGCAGATTAGAGAAGAGCATATAGAATATATTTCTAGTGAGAGAAAGTAGTGAGAGAAAGTGAAAGTTTGTAATCTTTGTGATTGAATCAAAGACTTGAGATTATGAAATGATTCATCTTGTTTGTCTATACAATTAGAACTTGAATATTGGGAATAACAGAAGAAATCAAGATCAATGCACAGAGGCCATGTTGAGAATCTTCTTGAAGCTCTCTTACTGCAAGAATGAATGTGCCCTCAGCTCTTCCACAGAAGCCAAGAACAGTCAGGCGAGCCTCCTCTTCTAAAAATGATGCTATAATCCGAAATGAAACCTCTATCAAATTCTCCAGGGATGTACTGTTCGGACCTCTCAGATCTCAATCTATCACTACCCCCTGGTGGACCATTTATAGCAGGGCAAGTGATAAAGAATCGGTATGGGTTATTCTTCCGAGATTATGATGAAAACCTCAGATTTCAGAGAGTCTCAGAGATTCCTCTCTGTCCTCTCAAACATCTACTTGATCTTCTCTACTTGTGTTACGACTATTCTTCTTCAGGGACCCCTATCAAAATTTTATTCGAAAGGAAGCAGTTGTTCGAAGACAGAGAGGAGAAATGGTACTTGATCATATGTTCATAGTAGAAGAACTCCCTGACATGAAAGAACCCACGTAGCTGATAGATTCCCTTTTGTATCTTGTAATATCTTTGTTAGACTTACAGTAGTATTGGACTTCACTTGCACTTATAATTTTCACATTCCTCATTGTAATTTCTATTTGCAAATCAATGAAAATTTCAGTGAAGTAGTTTACTTCATCAGTACTGTAAAAGAACCCTCAAAATAGTAATTAGGACATGTATGTTATGAGTCTTGACTATCTTTATATTTTTAATCAAAGTAATTTTCTTCTATTACTTTGTCATTATCAAATAGGGGGTGATTATTGATTCAATCTCTCTCAGTGATTTGATGATGATCCATTAAAATACTTAGTGAAAATTACATTTAACAACTTTATGTATTAGTGTTTCACCATCAACGATCATATATTGAGTCTGTTCAGTATAGTTTCTAATGTATTATGTTAAAAGTAATCCCCAAAGACAAGTTTCGCGACAAAGATGTTCACTGCTGACTGGAAGACAAAGCTACTGAACTAACGACAAGTCTACTTATGATATGATACAGAAATCAGTGAAACCAAGACAAGTCTACATCACGCGAAGAACTCTGAAGAAAAGTTGTAGCGATCACTGAACTTCTTTTGAACTCACTGAAGGAAGAGATATTCAGCGATTGATGATCACAAACCTTACGCTCCAAGTTAATTTTTTCTTATCCTTGAACACAAAGTACAATTGTCAGAAGAGATATACCTCTGCGTAAGTCGTACAACAACTTGGAAGATTACACTATTCACTACTCGGCCAAAAGCATGTCTCCAAAAGTCAGAGGCATGCAACCAATCAAAAGGTGACACGTGTAAAGTACCCTGCCATACAATTAATGCATAGGGTATAAATAGAAAGGTTGAGACTCACTCTTAGAGTAACCTTCTATCTTTCTCTCTCTTAGAACCAAAAATAGAAACCTTTGATTTCTATATTCCCTCAACCTTTCTTCTCCATTTCTTAGTGCAAACAACTATGTGATTTTCTAGTTTGTTTAGATTAGGTTTTACTTAATCTTGTTCCGTAACAAACTGTAAACTGTGATTTGATTCTTCAATAAACATTTTATTAAACTGAAAATTTATGTTTTGTATTTAACCCCCCTTCTACAAACTTGTTAAGCACCTTCGGGACCAACACGTAGTAGGTTTACTTAATAGCTCATGGGTGTACGAATACCCACTCAGTGTCGAAGTATTATCGGACATTCTTTCTATTCTTTTCGGAGCATTTCTTCTTCGTATTATATATATATATATATATATATATATATATATATATGTGTGTGTGTGTGTGTGTGTATGTGTGCGTGTATATGTGTGTGTGTGTAAGAACTACCAATTGCATTTCTTACTTAAAAGTCAACATCTATTAAAATAAAAATGCATATATAAATCCCAAAAAGAACATAATACATAAAAAAACACCACATGCATATCATAAATCCAAAACCACATGTCCTAACAAACACCAAAATAGATCCAAAACATGCATATCATAAATCCATATCCAAAACGCCATATATCCAAAATGTGGCACCAAAATAGCTCATAAATCCAAAACCACGTGTCCTAACAAACACCAAAACAGAATATCATAAGTCCAAATAAAACAAGTCTTAAAAACATCATAAAGACGTGGCACCAACTCCTTAGTAATATCCTTGTTTCGCCCCAACTGTTTTCACCCAATCTTTGGAATTTCTTACGGTATTGTCATCCAAGCTTCTCTATTATGATTGTTCGTAAGAAGAGAAAAGACAATACGATACAAATGATCATCTTTTTTCCCACCCAAGCCCATTCAACTTCTTCAGGCATGTTTCATTCATAGAAAACTCGAGGTTCCCATATCTTGATGTCATACTATCTAAAAAGTTCATAAGCTTTTCATCAAGCTCTGAAGTGGGTTTTGTACTCTTTTTACCCTCTGTTTTCTCAATCGGAGCACCGAATGAAGAAGGTATTGATGACAGGGGAGCTTGATCAAATGATATATTGGTCTCTTCATCAATGACCACAAAAGGCTCGGTGGTTGGCAAAGGGTCCTTTGATGATGAACCATTGCATCCAATATCCGTGGACATACAACCCTCGAATAGTCGTGCACACATGTCAGGATGTAGAAGACTTGTAGTCCTCAAGAATTCAACATACCTATTGGTCTGTGTTAAAAAAAACATCTATAAATATACAAATAAAATAAACAAGAATTGACATAAGACAAAATCTAATGTTAGAAAATGACCACCATCTCCAACTCTCATTCTTCCTGCGTCAAGTTAAAAGTATTAAACGAAGAATCATAGCCATTGTTGGTTTTAGTTTTTAACTTCAACTAAGCACCATACTTTCCCATCAAATATTCGAAATGGTTGCATATTTTCTTTCGATCAACAACAAAATTGTGTTTGTTTTTTGAAGTCTCGACAACTTTCTTCCAAGAATGTGCCTTCAAGCTACAACCCTCTTTTCCATTCAAACTGACCTCTAAAATACAAACCTCTAGGAAAGTTTTCACAATCTTATGATCTTTCCAACTTATCGTTTTCTTTTTTTGGTGTGATTCACCGGTTTGTTCCATACCTAAAAAAATTGGATAACAAGCTACAATACATAAAAAAAACACATTGGATAATAAGCTATAAGACATCAGAATTGGATAATAAGTCACAAAAAATAAAATAAAAACACATTTGACAACACATCAAAATATGTGCATTTTGAGAAAAAAACACATTTGACCACAACCTAGAACATAACAAATTTGTCCACAATCTAATGTTGAGAAAAAAAAAACATTACATAACAAGCTACGAGACATTCTTTAGGCATATGTCCACAATCTACTGTTGAGAAAAAAACATCTCATAAGAAACTACAACACAAAATATAAACAATGAACAATGAACACAAAATGTAAACAATGAACACAAAATTTGTGAAAGGAAATCAAACAATGAAGGAAATTTGTTAAGGAAATCGAACAATGAACAATGAAGGAAATCAAACAATGAAAGAAATCGAACAATGACGGAAGTATGTGAAGGAAAAATTAATCTACTAAACAAGATCTTAGTAATGAAGGAAATTGATACCTCTGGCTATGGTTTGATGGAAATCGATAGGTTGGAGCAGGGACGGTCGCCGAAGCAAAGAGCAGGGACGGTCACTAGAGAAGACTGTGAAGATGATGAGAGAAACACCGTTGAAGGAAAAGTATCGCACGAATGGGAGATGTGTGGTAGGAAGGAGAACTGTAGGATAAGTGGATAGGGTTTAAAAATTAGACGCATTCTTTTTTTAAGGGTAGGATTGTCAATATTTTTGGCTTAATGGGGACAATATTGTGCGAATATGTCATTGGCTGTGCGATTATGTCGCAAGTAAACACCCCTAAATAGTTGTGCGAATGTCGCAAGTAAACACCCCCTTAGTATAATGAGCTTTAGAAATTGACAAACAAAAATGTACCTTCTGAAAGGAGATTGTAAGGATTGTTGGTTCCAGATTTTTCAATTTATATATATAACTTAGGAATGTAAGCAGAAGCACAAATAAGATCTATGAGGCAAAAACAATAAGTGATGAACAGGAAATAAATCACCAGTTCATCATAGTCATCATCATTTGTATTGATTTGAAGACTGAATTACAATTGATTAGATTGATCGGCACTTCAAAGCTTCAAAGTGCTCACAAGAAATATTTCTAAAAGTTCTTAAAAAGGTTACATACATAAAGGGAAGAACTACTATATATACGCCTAAGAAAGCTAAGTCAATGCATTATCCAATGAGAAGCGTCTACGTGTAAAGTGCACTAACAAATTTTGGCTGGGAACAGTTGAGTTCTTACAGTTTATCCTTGTGAAGACATTTCTTGAGTTGAGTCTAGAGGTGGTGATCATAGATGGCAGAGGCTCTAGTTTGCTGGGCTTTTTTCAATTTGGCATTTTTGGATGTTCTTCTGGAATGCTATCTCTGGAGTCTCAAACACTTTATTTTTACAATACTTTTACAAGTTAAATAGGGGCTAACAATCTTCCCTAAGTATTGAAAAAGTAATAGATATTGTTAACTAGAAAGCAAGAGGATAACATGTTCCCCTGCTAAATTTTTCATTAAAGAAAAGATCAATCTCATTTACAGAGATTCGGATTATTTCTTAATCAGCTATAGGAGCTGGGATTATTTGTAGTTCTTTACCCTTAAGCAGGGGAGAGAACTGTCTGGTCAAAAAATAGAAAGAAACAAAGTTAGTGTTTATGTTGGGAAGAAGGAAGATAAAGGCTAGAAGAAAACAAGGGTAGAGAATTTATATTATGATATGGGAACAAGTGAAAGGCATACCTGAGAAGGATTCTCCTCAGATAGTGAAACTGTCTTCAGGCTTCCCTCAGCAACTGCACCCTTGGATTTGCTTTGGGAAGGGGTTCCTGAGGATGTTTCATGACTCCCCCTGCTGCGACAACTTCTTTCGAAGTTATCACAGAATATGTGATGGTTGCGGAACACCATAAGGATTGATCTTCTTCATCATCATCTTCTTGATGAGGTTGCTCGTCCTCTTGATCTTGAAGATCAATATCTTCTTCTTCTTCTTCCTCCTATTCTTCTTCTTCCTCCTATTCTTCTTCTTCTTCGACTAAGTCTTTGAAAGAAGGAGGGGCTTTGTCAGCAACCTTCTCCCCCTCAACATGAGAGGGAAGATCTTCCTGTTGAACCTCAGCAACAGCTCCAGCTGTTTTCTCCCCCTCTTTATTTTCTTCAGCTGCTTTCTCCCCCTCTTTGTCATTATCATTGAGAGAGAGATCATTGGTTGGAGAGGAACGTTTACAGAGGCCAACTTTCGGACATCAGCCTCCAGACTATCCAGACGTCCTTCAATCATAGGGAGATCTGAAGTAGCCTGATGAATGAATTCAACAGCTATGTTCAGTTGGGTGCGATCGTCCGATGTGAAGGAAGGGGAATGAGTCGGAGCTGGTGCATTCAACTTGTCAAGGACTTGCTGAAGAAGAACTGTGTAGGAATCCACTTTTGTGGATAGAGCATCCATCTGTCGTTGAGTATCTTCCTTTACTTTGACAATCTATGCTTGAAGAGTGGAGATTTGATAGGCTTCAGCTTTGGTAGAGCAGGTAGCTGTCAGAGTCTTCAGCTCTTCACCAGCGGTATTGACCGTGCTGGTGGTTCCATTGATGGCGGTAGTGTGAGAAACCACTTTTTCATTCAAACTGTTGACATTCGCATCAACAGTTGCCAAACTAGGACCTGAAAGAAAAGTTAGCTTTTGAGTAACAGGCTTAGATGGGGAGAGGGAAGGTGTATTGGCGGGTTTAGGTATACCTGATTATTCAAACATGTTGAAAAATTGCATGTCTCTTTCAAACGTTTGAGCATCAGGTCCTAAAAATGCAACATGTGGTTGATGCATATGAGATGAAGGGTTAGAGACCAAGGAGATGGGATGATTAATAACTGGGATAGAAGAAGTTTGGGGGTTAGAAGGTACCTCAGTTGATTGAAGAACTGAGATTTCAGGTTGAGTCACTGTTGTTGTGACAGCGACCGAGATCCCTGGCACGGTTGATGTGATCACATCTGCAGATGTGGAGGAGAGACCCACAAAATCATCTAAGGAAGTTTGTCGAGAAACTTCCTCAGGCCTAGAACTAGTGGCGCTTGTCTCCTTAGTCACTTTGGCCTTCTTCGAAGGACCAAAGGAACTAGCTGATGGTCATTTGGAACCAGTGGTAGCAGCAGGGCTAGCAGAAGAATGAACCTCTTGTGTGGCCGCTAAAGTAGAAGAAAGGTGTAGAGAGAGACGAGAGCGTAGGGTAGAGATACTTACCTCGTTGTCCAGCGGTTTGACCTCCAGTGAACGCTGACCCACTTTGGCGAAGGAGCTATCAGGAGTAGTGGGGTAAGAGTTGGCGTAGAGAAATTTCAGATATGCACAGATGAACCGTACATATGGGATCTTGGGATCCTTCTCCGTCTTCTCTATCTTTGACCTTAGATCGTCAAAGATAGCGGTGGCAAAGTGAAAGTTTTTGCCAGCGATCACTGAGTAGGCCATCTGGAGTTGTACCTTGCTGGCCTGATCAAGGGAACCACTTTTCCCACTCATGCACTGAATGAAGTGAGAAAAGATAAAGTTCAGTTGGTAAGGCATGTTTGCCTTCTTGATGAGAGTCAGCTTCTTGTTGGGGATTGTGGAGCGGGGCTTGTTGTCCCAGCAGTACTCCATATCATCCAGAAACTGGATGAGTTCAGCGTCAGGAGGCAGAGCTTCAAACCCACTCTTGGGTTTGTCAGGAAACCTGAGAGCCTTCCTCAAGCTGAAAGCGGTCATCATTCCTGATCCTAAATCAATGCAGAAGGAGATGGCAGGAACCTTGTCACCTTTCTTGTTGGTGATTGTGGATTCTTCAACTGTGAACCAAAACTGTTGGAGTAGAGTTTTGGAGGTCTTGGGATCCACAGTTAGAGCATAAGCAATGCAGGATTGCTTCAGGAATTTAGTAGCATGCACAAGGTGTGTGTATTTGATTCCATCGAAGTCTAATCGTCCAAGGTGGTTGTTCTTGGGGACTAAAAAGTCAGTGATGGCGAACTTGACGTTCTTGGAAGCAACAAGAGCGGACTGATCCATTTTTGTTGATCTTGAATGAGGATGATGTAGATGCTTGAAATTTCCTGAGACAGAATGTTTGAGAGAGAATTTCTTGCTCAAAAAGATTTCAGAAAGCGTAAAATGATAAGAATGAAAAAACATTCTTTTTATACGTTTGAGAGTCGGAGAGATAGAGAGGGTGAGGCGGGAAAACAAGTGTTCATCATGACATGGACACGTCCCACGAAGTTGATTGGATAGAAGGGCAACGGACGAACGTGTAAAAAAAAAAGCATGTCATGGACTGTCGGTTCAAATGACGTCATAGGAGAGAGAAAACCGTTTCATTTGTCCTTTTTGAAATTATCTCTGAAGAAAAGTCAGAGATAGGTTTTCCTTTGAAAGAATCCCTGATAAAAATTCAGAGATTGATTTTTATTTTAGAAGGATCACTGAAGAGGAAAGTCAGTGATAGATTTTGTTTCTCAAAAAGCTTTTAATCATTTGAAGAAAACTTCAGTGATCAAAGTTTTTTTTTTAAACGTCTTACTGACTGATGATTCAGTGATTGGGAGTAAGAGAACATACCTGAGATTCAGAGTTTTAATCTGAGATTGAATGATAAAGGGGAACTTATAATCACTGACATAATGCAAGAACGCTGAAGATTTACTCTTCGAGATTCAGCATTCCAAGCTCACTGATGAGAAAGTTGAACCTTGTCTCATCAAGAGGTTTGGTGAATAAATCAGCAAGCTGATAGTCAGTAGGAATGAAATGAAGTTCAATATCACCATTCATCACATGATCTCTGATACAATGATATCTGATCTCTATGTGTTTTGTCTTTGAATGTAGCACTGGATTATTAGCTATAGAGATAGCACTAGTGTTGTCGCAATAGATTGGAATCTTTGATAGTTGAAGGTCATAGTCTAATAGTTGATTTCTCATCCATAAGACCTGAGCACAACAACTTCCAGCGGCTACGTATTCAGCTTCAGCTGTGGAAGTGGACACTGAATTTTGCTTTTTGCTTGTCCAACTTACTAGCTTTCCTCCTAGGAGTTGACATCCATAAGTGGTACTTTTTCTATCAAGTTTACATCATGCAAAATCACTATCGGAATATCGTATTTGATCGAACCCTGAGTCTTTGGGTTACCAAAGACCGAGGTTAGGAGTCCCTTTGAGATATTGAAAATTCGTTTAACAACGATCAGATGGGATTCCTTGGGTTCAGATTGATAGCGTGCACGTAAAGAAGTAGAGTACATGATGTCAGGTCGGCTCGCTGTAAGATACAGCAGGGAGCCTATCATTCCTCTATAGGCAGTAACATTAACAGGTTTTCCAGAAGGATCTTTGTTAAGTGTTAGAGGAGGTGCCATAGGAGTTTTCATAGCTGAAGTTTGTGTAAGATCAAACTTCTTCAGCATATCTTTAACATACTTACCTTGGCTGATAAAAGTACCTTTGTCAGATTGTTTGATCTGAAGGCCAAGAAAATACGTTAGCTCACCCATCATACTCATTTTGTATTCTTTCTTCATTCTTTCAGCGAAGCGAGTACACAGAGATGGGTTAGTAGAACCAAATATGATGTCATCGACATATATTTGTAGAAGATTAATATGACCTTTTATCTTTCTGAAAAATAACGTATTATCAATTTTGCCACGTTCAAAATTTCAGAGATAAGAAAAGATGAGAGAGTGTCAGACGAAGCATGAGGGGCTTGTTTTA
Source organism: Arctium minus (assembly GCA_954870635.1). NCBI lineage: Eukaryota > Viridiplantae > Streptophyta > Magnoliopsida > Asterales > Asteraceae > Arctium > Arctium minus. The sequence continues at coordinate 7,974,937 of OX941093.1, read as the reverse complement.
GACCATAGAGCGCCTTATCCAATTTATAAACATAATTTCGATACTTAGGGTCATAAAACCCTGGAGGTTGTTCTACATAGACTTCTTCATTCAGCTTTCCATTTACGAACGCTGATTTTACATCCATTTGATACACAATGAAGTCTTTATAGACTGCATAGGCTAAGAATAGTCGAATTGCTTCGAGCCTAGCCACAGGGGAAAATGTTTCATCATAGTTTATGCCTTCCTCTTGCCTGTATCCCTGAGCAACAAGTCGAGCCTTGTTGCGGGTTACAGTTCCATGTTCATCTAGCTTGTTTCTAAACACCCATTTGGTGCCTATAACAGTTTTATCAGTCAACTCTTCTTGTATAGCGCTGACCTAGTTTGGATCTGTGAGGGCATCATCAGCCTTCTTTGGCTCTATTAAAGAAATAAAGTTAACAAAGAGACATATATTACCTGAACTTCGTCGTGTCTGAATACCTGCATCGGGATCACCAATAATTTGATCTACATGGTGATCTCTTGTCCATCGCTGAGCAGGAGCATGATCGCTCATTTCAGAGGTTGGATCAACAATGGGAATGTTCACTGATGAGGAAGCTTAAGGTTCATCAGCGATTAGCTGTTGAGTGTCAGACACACCATTGTTTTCTGAGAGAGGTTCAGATGAGGATGGGTCTGATGGAAGAAGTGTGTTTAGAGGCTCTGCTGAAACCCACTCAGACAGAATAAAGAGTCACTTCGTCCCTCTTTCTTTTTAATGAAAATCCAATAAAAAGCTAGCTTCTTCCATACCTCAGCGTTAGGATGTATGATGTTTGGATCATCATCAGTAGTAGGATGATTTGTTTGCTGATGGTTTGAGAAGAAAGGTTTTGTTTCTTTGTAGTGAGAAAACATCCAAGCATTTAACTCTTCATTGTCTGCGATTGGTTAAGAGTTCGCTGAGCGACTTTCATCAAAAGTGACATGAATTGTTTCTTCCACAGATTGTCTTCTTTTGTTGAAAACTCTGTAGCCTTTGGAGATGGAGGAATATCCTAGAAATATTCCATCATCAGCTTTTGGGTCGAACTTTCCAAGCTGATCTTTGTTGTTTAAGATAAAGCACTGACAACCAAAGATATGAAGAAAACTGATAGATGGTTTTCTTCCATGAAAAATTTCATAAGCTGTCTTTCCAAATCGCTTTACGATCAACGATCTGTTTTGAGTAAAACATGCAGTGTTTACAACTTCAGCCCAAAATTGAGTAGGGAGATTAGAATCGCTGAGCATTGACCTATCAGCTTCAATGATCGTTCTGTTTCTTCTTTCAGCGACTCCGTTTTGCTGAGGCGTTCTCACTGAACAGAAGTTATGAGAGATTCCGTTGTTCTCAAAGAAAATGTTCAGAGATCTGTTTTTGAATTCAGTTCCATGATCACTTCTTATTGAATGAACAATGAGATTATTCAGCACTTCCATCTTTTTAACAAAAGATATTAGTTCTTCTTGAGTATCACTCTTGCAGCGAAGAAAGATAACCCAGGTGTTGCGAGATTATTCATCTACAATGACAAGCGTATATTTCTTTCCAGCAATTGATTGGATGTTGATAGGGCCAAACAGATCCATATGTAAGAGCTGAAGAGGACTTGTCACTGAGGAAACTTGTTTAGACTTGAAACTAGGTTTTCTCTGTTTTCCTTTTTCACATGCTGAGCAAAGAGATTCTTTAGCATATGAGTGCTGATGAAGACCAGAAACCAGTTCCTTAGAAGAGAGAGAATTCAGGGTTTTGAAATTTAGATGAGAGAGCCTTTTGTGCCATAGCCAGTTGACATCAGAAGAGGCTTTAGAGAGAAAACATATGTTTTCAGTGATAGTAGAGTCCATATCTATTACATAGACATTTTCTCTGCGATAACCACTGAGAGCAAGTTTTCCTTTCTCATTCACCACTGAACATGTTTTCTTGGTAAAGCGAACTTCATAGTCTTTATCACATAGCTGACTGATTCTCAGAAGATTGTGCTTCAGTCCATCTACATAAGCGACTCTTCTGAAGGAAGTTGTCCCATTGATGAGGACACCAAACCCTCGGGTATATCCTTTTCCATTTCTACCGAAGGTCACAGAGGGACCTTTCTCTTCCTTGTATTCAGTGAGCAGGTCTTTTTGTCCAGTCATATGACGAGAACATCCACTATCGAGATACCAGATGCCCTTTGATCCCTGCACACATAAGGAAGATTAAGCTTTGTTTGGTACCCACTTTTCAATGGGTCCTTTGGGGTTAGTGGAGATTGAAGGTTTAGCAATCTTCACAACAGATGAAGATTCAGCTTCAGTGGTAATCTTCACTTTGGTTAATTTCTTAACCTTAGTGGTATTCTTCACCTTGGTCGATTTTTCAGCTTTGATGACCTTCTCAGCCTTGGAGGCATTCATCTTCACTTTGGCTGATTTATCAGCTTTAGTGGAAGTTAGACATTTGCATGCAATATGGTCAGTAAATCCACAGTGATAGCATTTTCTATATTTGAAAGTGGTTTTAGGACCAGGGGTAATAGGTTTTGAGAATTTGAGATGAACAGGGCCAGGTCCAAGAATGCTTTTAGCATGACATATGGGAGGAATTTTCATATCTTCAGATCTCATAGGCTTAAGATCAATCTTCAGCTTTAGAGGACAGAGATCAAAGATTTCTATCACAGAGCTAGAAGATTGTTTTACTGAAGGTTTAGAAGAAACCTTCAGCTTTGTTTTCTTGGAAGACTTCTGAGGATAAAGAATAGATTTTCCTTTATCTGCAGACTTAGAGTCTTTATACATTTCCTTAGGGATGGTTTTAGAAGAAGTGGGACAAAACTGATTATAAGAAGTGTCAGATATAGAAGTGACAAACGTTCCAAACTTAAGCATGGAATAGTCTTCTTTAGGCTCATCCTGTGGTTTCCAAAAACCAAGACCAGTTTTATCGCTGCCAGAAGTTTGAGCATTTATTATCTCAGTGATCTTTGTTGAAGAATTGCACCATTTTTCAACAGTAGCCTTTTCTGATTTTAGAGCAGCGATGGCTTGTTCGCGTTCAATGCTGATGATTTCATTTAAAATGACTAGATCTTTCAAACTATCCTCTAAAAGAGTCACTTCTCTGATCTTTTCATGACATTTTTCTAGCTGTTCAGTTAAATCAATGTTTTTGTTCTCAGCTAGAGTTTTACCGTTTAGAGCATTGTATAGATCAATCGTCAGCACATCAACAGCGCGACTTCTCTCTTCTTTAGGTAGAGAGGGATTAGTAGAGATAGATACCTGAGATGATATATAGCTCATAGAAGTTTCAGTTGGTTCTTCCACTTCTTCTTTAATCTCAACCATGAGGCAGAGATTAGCGACTTCTTCTTCATCAGAAGTTGATTCTTCTTATTCAGCCCAGTCGTGTTCTTCAGCGATGAGACCTTTACCTTCACGCTTGTAGCTTTTCAGCTTTTGATATTTTTCTTTCAGCTTTAGGTATTTGTCATCGCTGGATCTTCTTGAGGAAGAAGGTTTGAAGACCTTCTTCGACCTGCACTCACTTGCAAAGTGTCCAATCTTTTCACAGTTAAAGCAAGTAGCAGTAGCCTTATCAACAGGGGTTGATTTTGGCTTGTCAGTGAGAGAGAGAGAGAGGCTTATTTCTTTTGAAATTGCTTTTTCTTGCAAATCTCTTAAAAGAGTTTGTCAAAAGTGCTAAGAACTCATCAAACTCTAAAAGATCAGTGTCTGATAAATCCTCAGATTCAGAATCTAACTCAGTGATAGTGAGAGTAGATCGCTGAGATGGAATTATCTCTGAAGAGACTAAAGCAACAGGAGTGCTTTTGGAGTCTTTAGAATCTTTTATAAGATTCTTCTTTAAGAGATTTGATTGCTCATAGTTGAGCAATATTCCATACAAGGTGCTGAGAGAAAGAGTATTTAAGTCTTTTGTCAGCTTGAGACATATTGAATAACTGTCCCAGCATTCCGGAAGACATTTTAAGAATTTTGTTAGGACCTCAGAATTAGAATAGGTCCTACCAACAGTTCTTAGATCAATGATTAAGCAGTTAAACCGATGATGAACATCAGAGAGAGATTCACTCTTACCAGCGATAAAACATTCATACTGTCTTACCAAGTTAATCTTTCGAGTCTCTTGGATTTCAGTGGTGCCTTCATATTGAACACATATAGTGTCCCACATTTCTTTGGAGGTTTTAAGATGCATGATGGAATGGAAAGCTTCATCTGGCAGAGCCATAGAGATAATGGTTTTTGCCCTTGCATCTATACCAACTTTCTTTTTGTCTTCATCACTCCATTGTCTCATTTCCTTAACGACATAGCGTTCATGGACAAAAGGAGTGGTGGCAGTAGCTGGAACGACAACTATGATTTGGATGGGTTCATAGGGTCCATTTGCTATATATTCAGGTATAGTGGGATCTGCACCTTCAAGAAATAGCATCATTCGATTCTTCCACAGAGAGAAGTTATCTCTGCTAAATCGAGGAGGTTTAGAAAGTGAACCATTATCATAGTAGTTTGTGTTTGTGTTAAGTGCCATTTTAGAATAGCAAGGAAGAGAATAAAGCAAGATCTTGTTTATCAGATTAAACAGTTTGCTCTGATACCACTTGTTGGTCCCGGAGGTGCTTAACAAGTTTGTAGAAGGGGGGTTGGGACTGACTAAGACTCCATACCAAGTCACACATCTCATTATATTGGGCATTACCTCTCGCTTCTTCTGCCCGACATGCCTCTTCCTCTGCTTGACGTCTTTCATCCCACTCCCTCAACTACTGAACTTGGGACCTTCACTCCTCAAGTTCCTATAAAATAAAAAAGACATTAGAATATCTAATATGTATTATAAATGAAATTGATAAACATCCTTTAATGAAATGTGGTACACACCTGCTAGGAAGAAGAAGAAGCACCACCCTGTGAGGCTGTCCCAAACAAGATCGAATTGGGTGGGTGGTACCCGAACCCAAATAGACGACCTTTCTTCAGTCCCCCAACAACCTCATGCCACATACCAGAGTCCTCGCCATACCAGTGGGCGAGGCATGTCGCATACTAATCATGTGGTTTTTACAAAATACTACAAGTCAATTACAACAACATAACGACTGTAAATGAGACGTATCTTGTTGGTCCTGGAGGTGCTTAACAAGTTTGTATAGGGGGGGGGGGGTTGAATACAAACACAGAAATTAAAGTTTAATAAATTGTTTATTGATAAATCAAACACAATTTACAAGTCTGATATGCAATAAGATTAAGTAAGACTCAATCTAAACAAACTTAAGAAACACTAAGATGGTTGCACAAGAATATAGAGAATGGGGGATTAGAGAGTATAGAAAACAAGGGTTTCTATGATGGTTCAAGAATAGAGCACACTCTTCAGATGAAGAGGTAATATTTCTATTTATACCCTATGCATTAAATGAATGGCAGGGCACTTTACACGTGTCCTTCATTGATAGGCTGAGAGAGTCTGATTTTGGGAGACATGCTTTCGGCCGTATCATGAACAGTGTAGTTGACAGAGTTGTTGTACGAATTGTGGCAGAGGTATGTCCGTTCCTACACATCGTACTGGTTGTGCAAGATAAGACAAAAAGAGACTTCAGGCATAAACTACGTGATCGTTTGATCGCTGAATATCTCTTCCTTCAGAGATACAAAGAAGTTTAGCTATCGCTGAAGCTTTTCCTCATGTTCCTTCGCGTATAAGTATAGTCATTTTTGCTTCACTGATATCCGCATCAGGTCACTAGTAGACTTGTCTTTGTTCAGTGGCTTCGTCTTCGATTCATTTATGAACATCTGTTGACGCGAGACTTATCTTCAGGGATTACGTTAACTGTTTACATCAGAAACTATCAGTGATAACTGAATGGACTCAGTCTGATCGCTGATAGTGAAACACTAATACTTATGAACTGTTTACAAGAAAGGTCATCAGCGATAACTGAACAGACTCAGTCTGATCGCTGATGGTGAAAAACTAATACATATTACAACGTAATTTTCACTAAGTATAGAAGAAGGTCGTTATCAAATCACTGAGGCAGTTTGGATCAACATATCCAACTAAGTTAAACAATCTTAATGTTTTCCCAACAAATGGCAACCCAAACTATATATATATACATATATATATATATATATATATAGGGTCCCTTTATTTTGTTAATCATTGATTCAGTGTTAACTTTGTTAACTAATCTGAACCATCCATTTTTACAATCAATGGCTTAAATTAAAACAATTACCTTTTTAATAAATGGTAAAAATAGATAATTAAATGACATCCATATATGAAGATAGCTATAACCGTCTTTTGGCATAAAGGGGCAAATTACTTGAGATGGAAATTAGCCTATTTTACGATCCTTCCAAAAACCGAATTCTGATTCCTACTCTCTAGCATAAAGGGGCAAATTACTTGAGAAGGAAAGAAGCCTACTGGAGAAGGAAAGAAGCCTATATAGATTTAGTTTCCTTATAATTCTAGTTGGTATAAATAGGAGTTCTTTGTAATTTGTAATGTGCTTTTCATTGTATGCATTTGAGAGAGATTGTAGAGAGAGGCCGTTGTAATCTTGATTAATTTCAATACATGTGAGATTTTTGATTGATTTTGATTGTTAACACTTGCATTTTGGGACTAATAATTGGTATCAGAGCAGACAAGAATCAGAAAGATTGATTAAATTTGAAGAATTGTTACTGCCTTTTAGAATGTCCCAAGTACATACTGTGCAAAATTGAATTTCTGTGATTAGAACAGGTCTTGTGATGATTGCATTGTCCAATTCACATCAAATTTGTGTTAATTTGGAATTTTTGTACGATTTTGTTCGAAAAGTTTCAAATTCTGTGTTTGAATCGAATTTCATATTGTAGTTGTTTTTAGTTGAAATGACCAACTAAAGAAGTGTTCAGATTCATATCATGGACTAATCTGCAAAGTTTCGTGGATTAGTTTGAAGAATTGAAGGATTTTTGGCCAAAAAAGTGATTGAGACTCGATTTCTCGCAAGATCTGAAGAACTGGCAACTTCTTCGAGGTTGTCGAAAGCTTCAAATGATTTGTGTGTTTTTGGTGAAAATTTCTAAGTGTGGAACTTGCATCTAGGCACTTACGACAAGCATGGTTGTCACAAGAAGTATTCGTATCAAACTGCTTACGACAAATAACTTGACGCGAGCTTTGATTTGCGATAAGTTACTATTTTGGTTCATTGAAAAACAACAAGTGTGGTTTTCGGGTTCTTTGTATTGCGACAAGTAAAGTTCTCGGATCACGCGTCTTGCGACAAGCTAACTTCTTGTATCCATTGAGTTGCGACAAGCCAGAACTCGTATTCTTTAAGTTGTGTTAAATCTAGAACTCGTGTCTGTTGGCATGCGATAAGCTAAGAACTCAGATTCAGTTGCTTGCGAGTAGTAGACTTATCGAGTTATTTGGATAGCGATAACTTACTTCTCGTGTCCAACCGTTTGCGACAAGTCACTGTTCATATTTAGTAGTCCGTGACAAGTTTTTCTCAGTGAGTTGCAACAAGTTTGTTACATTTGATTGCAATAAGTTTGGTCCTTTGGTCTGCGATTTCTGGACTTGGTCAATTTTTCAGACAAGTTTCAGTTTGTTCAAAGCAAGTGTTTTTCAAGATGACTTCCAAGGATGCATTGGCGATTGGTACTAATGTAAAACCACCTGTTCTCTTCAAAGGTGAGTACGAACAGTGGAAAGACAAGTTTCTAAACTTCATTAACAGTCATGAAATTGGTCATTATATCAGACAATCTTTGGAAAAGGGTCTTATGAAACCACCTACAAAGATAAGAACCACCACTAGTTATGATGGGGAAGAGGTTACAACAAAGGAGTATCCAAGATTATACACCTGAAGAGAATGATAGATTCAAAGCTGATAAACTAGCCAGATTTTTCTTACTTCAAGGAATTACGAATGAGATATATGTGAAGATAGACAACTACAAAGCTACTGGAAAAGAGATGTGGGATCAACTGGAGAAGATGATAATGGGTTCAAAGATAGGAAATTAGTTGAAAGTATCTAATTGTATCAACAATTATGAAGAGTTTAAAGCCAAAGAAGGTGAGAGTTTAGAGGCAACATATGACAAATTTGTTTCTCTACTAAATGAGCTAAGCAAGAACAAGGTGAGAAAGTCACAAATAGAGAACAACGTCAAGTTTCTGAGTATATTACAGCCAGAATGGAAGAGATTTACTCGACTAATGAAACAACTCAAGGATCTTAATGAGATTCCTTTGGTTGAGATTTATGAGACTCTACGTCAGAATGAAGAGGAGGTCGAGGAGATAAGAGCTGAGAAAAAGAATGTTAAGAAACTAGTTGTTGATCCAGTTGCATTGGTTGTAAAGAGAAAGGAAAAGAAGTTCGTGATTTTGAAGAAAAAGAAGGTGATTATGTCTGAAACTGATGAAGAGGACAGTGCTGATACTAATTCAGATGATGGAGAAAACCTAAAGAAAACTATTCTTTTACTAACCAGGTCATTTTAGAAGAAGTTCTACAAAAAGCCTAGGTCACACAGTCAAAGATATTCATCTGGATCAAGGAACTATGAATATAAAGAAAGAGTGGAAGGAAAGAAGGGGTTTGAGGATAAGAAATTTGATGACAAAAAGTCAAAAGAGAAGAAGTTTGAGAACAGATATGAGGAAAAGAAAGTTGATGAGCCGGTCAAGTGCTAAAATGGTGGAAAGGTTGGTCATTATGCCAAAGATTGCGGAAAGCCGAAAGTACGCAACTCAAATTATTATAAGAACAAGATGTTGCTAGCTAAGAAGAAAGAATCCGGAAAGGCACTAATGGCTGAAGATGACCATTGGCTCGATCAGACTGATTTGGAAAGTGAGAAGGATGAGTTTGCTCATATGTGTTTGATGGGAATGAAAGTTGTTGATGAGGATTCTGATGATGAAGAGACTTTAGATGAGGTAAATGATATGACTGAAATTGATTTTCTAAAACAAATGCAATCCAATATGGTTGAACTTCAGGATTTACAGTCTAAACTTAAACGAGAAAAATGTGTCATTGAAAAGAAAAATCAAACAATACTTAAACTCAACTAGGATATTGTTGAGAAGACTGTATTGATTATATCGCTGAATAAGAACATTGACATTTTCACTAAATAAAAGACTGTTTTTCAAAATCAATTATCTGAAAAAAAAACTAAGTTTAACATGTGTGAACTTGAGCTGAAAGAGGTTGTAAGAAAATGTGCATCTTTAAAATCAGTGAATAAAACATTGGTTACAAAGATCAATGGTTTGGAAGAAAAGCTATATGTTAGGGGTCAGACCGACCAAACCATTCCTCTTAACAAACCAAAAGACTTTAAGTATTTTAACGCATTTTGGGGTATTGGTTATGATAACCCACATTATTTGAAAAAGGGTATTTCAAAAAGGTCTGCTTTATATGATTTTGATTTTCTACAACTGGCCAAGAAACACCCAGAGCTTAAAGTCAGATGGACTAAGTCATCTGAGGATGTAGAGGCACAAGAAGATTTAAAAAGGAAAAACAAAGTTAAAATGCAACTACCTTTTTGTTATGATAAATTCAATGATAGTTACAATTCTGATCAACCAATGTTTCTTTCAAATGATTATTTTCAAAGCTATTCTACTGAGGAGATAGAGGCGAAGCCTGTTGAAGGAAAGATTTATGTTCCTCCACTCATCTTAGAAAGAAAAATTTCTCAGCTTGAGAAAACATTAGAAGAAGAAGGAATTTTGGTTGACTTAGAACAAATTATATTTTCAATAGTTTTACTGAATCCTAATTCAAATTCTGTTGATAAAGTAGAAGATAAATCAGAATCAGACAGAGTGTGTGAAAACAACTCTATTTATTCAGATGAATCTTCATGCAAAGCTTTTATGGGAATCGTCTTTTGTACAGTTAAACCATCAGATTTTGAGCAAACACCTTAAATTATGAGGAATGTTCTGATGAGTGTGTGGAAAAGTTTGATTTCAATGCAAAACTTCTAGATCATTCTAAATTTTTTGTTAATTCTGATGAATTACCAAGTGTGTTTGAAGTTGGTGAATCATCAACTAAGGTTGATGTACCAGTTCCTGTGAGTGCTTACTATGATGATGGTAAGAAGAAGAAGCACTCGAAGAAACGAAAAAACATTGGTAAATCAAAGAAGAAACAATCTTAGAAATCTCATAGTTCCAACACGTATAAATCTTATGTTTCATATTTGAGATTTAAAAAAACTGAAAGGAAACTTGAGTGGAGACCAAAGAAAGAGATGGAGTCGGCAAAGTCATTTTCTACTGTTAAATGTAATAGAAAAATAGATGTATGTACTGATGTAGTAGATCAATTTGCTTTGAATAAACAAAAAGTTGTAGTTCCGTGCAAGAATTACACAATAAAGCAATTGATTCAATTATCTCATGATTATATTCTATGTTCTACATGTGGAAGAAATGATTTTGTTCATCGTCATTATTCTAATAATTAGTTTGGATCTTATCATATATATCATTATGAAAGTTCAAATGGTTTTCTAAAGAAAAGAGGACCCAAATATCAATGCGTGCCAAAATCATGTACTAACCATAAAGGACCGACCATTTACAAGTGGGTACCTAAACCAGTTGTTGAATGATTTCTCTTATGCAGACCCGTCATATGTGGTAATTGGATTCAGGTAATTCCAAGCATATGACCGGGAGGAAAGCAATTTTGGCTAATTATACAGAGAACTTTTTTGGCAATGTGAGATCCGGGAATGATCATTTTTGGCCTATACATGGATATGGTGATTTCATGCAAGAGAACATATAGATCAAGAAGGTGATTTATGTTAAAGGATTAGGACATAATTTATTCAGCATCTGAGAGTTCTGCGATAAAGATCTAGAGGTCAATTTCAAAGCAAATAGGTGTTGCGTTAGAACAGAAGATGGGAAGGAACTCTTGGTCGGAACTCGAAAGTCAAACCTCTACACGATAAATATGTCCAATGTCAAGCCTGAAAGCGCAGTGTGTCTACTATCAAAAGCTTCTAGGAAACAAAGTTGGTTGTGGCATAGAAGGCATCCTCACCTGAACTTCAGATACATCAACAAGCTGAAATTTGGTGAAAGGATTACCTGAGCTGAGATATGAAAAAGAACATCTATGTGATGCATGTGAGAAATGGGAGATGAAAAGAGTTTCACATAAGCCCAAGCCTGAACATAATACAAACAATCCCTTAGAGTTACTGCACATAGACTTATGTGGTCCAATGCGTACTCAAAGCATAAATGGAAAGCGATATGTCTTAGTGGTAGTGGATGATTATTCGCGATACACTTGGGTAATATTCTTAAGGTCAAAGGACGAGACTCCTAATATCATCATCTCGTTTCTCAAGAGTATCCAAGTGAATTTGCAGAAAACAATGAAGCTGATTAGAACAGAGAAAGACATAGAGTTCAAGAACAAAACTGTTGAAGATTATCTTGAATAGGTCGTGATAACTGATCAGTATTTTGCTGCTAGAACACTTGAACATAATGGGGTAGTTGAAAGACGAAATAGGTCTCTAGTTGAGGCTGCTCGCACGATCTTTGCCAATCAGACTTACCTCTATTCTTATGGACTGAGGCAATTTCTATTACATGTTATACACAAAATCGCTCAATCATTCATCATCGCTTCGGTAAAACGCCATATGCTCTTATAAATAATAGAACACCAATCATTAAACATTTTCATATTTTTGGATGCAGGTGTTATGTGCTAAACGACAAGGGGAATTTGAATAAGTTCAGTCTGAAAGTAGAAGAAGTGATTTTCATCGGCTACTCTCAAACACCCGCATCATATAGAGTCTATTTGATGAATTCAAGGATCGTTGTGGAAAGCGTAAATGTCACATTCGATGAAGCTATGGAAGTGGCTTCTGAACAATGCATTCAGAACCCGTGCTTACAGGAGTGTTAGCTTCTGGACAAATCAGTCCAGAACTTGATTTTAATGTTTCTAATTCTGATAATGCATCTACTTCTACTTCACATTTAACAGCATTAGATTTATTATTTGAACATTTTTATGATGAGTTTATTGGAACTAAAGTGTCTAAATCTGTTGTGATTGACAGTTCTGAATAATCAAGTGAACATCAACCAATCACCTCACGGAAACTGTTCCCCATTTCAATCAAAAACTCAATTAGAGACTCACTCAGTTGAAGATGCACATAATGTTGAACAGTCAGAAGATGTACAACCGGTTGCTAGTATGGAATTGCCTACTCAACAACCATCAAGTGTTCAACCAGTTGGAACTTCTGCACCTGTCACTTCAACTGAACCCGAAGAAAATGTATACATAGACGATCAAAATAATCAATCGACCTATGTTTCACTCCCTTACACTAACAAGTGGACCAAAGAGCACCCGGTGCACCAGATTATTGGTGATTCATCAAAACCGGTGCAAACTAGGTCTGCTACTGCAAATCAGTGCTTGTATGATTTTTTCTTGAGAAAGATAGAGCTGACTCGCGTATCATAAGCTCTTGAAGATCCTGATTGGATACCCTCTATGCAAGAAGAGCTAAATCAGTTCGAAGCACTGAATGTATGGCGACTCGTGCCAAGACCTGAAGGAAAAACTATTATTGGCACTAAATGGGTTTTCAAGAATAAGAAAGATGAAGATGGTGTAGTAGTCTAAAACAAAGCTCGACTTGTTGCTAAAGGATATCGACAAGAGGAAGGCATTGATTATGATGAGACATATGCTTAAGTTGCACGCATAGAGACGATTCGAATGTTTCTCGCGTATGCTACACACAAGAATTTCTGAATGGTATATTGAAAGAAGAAGTGTATATATCTCAACCAGAAGGGTTTGTTAGTGCTGATAAGCCAGACCATGTATAAATCTTGGACAAAGCCCTTTATGGATTAAAGCAACCACCTCGAGCCTGGTATGATGTCCTTTCGAAGTTTCTAGTCATGTCCGGGTTTTCCCAAGTTATAATCGACACTACTCTCTTCATGTAGAAAGAAAAAGACGATATTATTATTATTCAAATCTATGTTGATGACATAATTTTTGGGTCTACGAACCCTAAGTACTGTAAAAACTTTTCTGCCTTAATGGTGTCACTTTTTCAGATGAGTATGAAAGGAGAGATGAATTTCTTTCTCGGATTACAAGTCTGACAATTTTCCACGAGGATTTTTATTAACCAAGCAAAGTACATTTCTGACATTTTAAAGAAATTTTAATTGGAAATTGTACACCTATTAGCACCCCGTTGGCACCAGGGACTAAGATCGGAGCTGACCTAAATGAGAAAGTTGTTGATCAAAAGACTTATCGATGTATGATTGGTTCTTTTGATGTACTTAACGGCAAGCCAACCTGATATTATGTATTCGACATGTTTGTGTGCGAGATTTCAGGCCAAGCCCAAAGAGTCTTATTTTTCGGCTGTTAAAAGAATTTTTAGATATCTAAAGGGCACCGCAGATCTTGGTTTGTTGTTGATCCAAACTCTCTCAGTGATTTGATAACGACCCTCTTCTATAGTTAGTGAAAATTACGTTTTAATATGTATTAGTGTTTCACCATCAGCGATCAAACTGAGTCTGTTCAGTTATCGCTGATAATCTTTCTTATAAACATTTCTATGTATTAGTGTTTCACTATCAACGATAAGACTGAGTTTGTTCAGTTATCACTGATAGTTTCTGATGTAAACAGTAAACGTAATCCCTGAAGACAAGCCTCGCGTCAACAGATGTTCATAGCTGAATCAAAGACGAAGCTGCTGACCAAAGACAAGTCTACTAATGACCTGATGCGGATATCAGTGAAGCAAAGACGAATCTACTTATACGCGAAGGAGCATGAGGAAAAGCTTTAGCGATCGCTGAACTCTTGATATCTCTGAAGAAAGAGATACTCAGCGATCTAATGATCACTTATCTTATGCCTCAAGTTTCCTTTTGTCTCACCTTGCACAACTTAGTACGATATGTCAGAATGGACATGTCTCTGCCACAATTCGTACAACATCTCTGTCAACTACACTGTTCATTGTTCGGCCGAAAGCATGTCTCCCAAAAGTCAGACTCCCAAAGCCAATCAGTGAATGCCACGTGTAAAGTGCCCTGCCATGCATTTAATGCAGAGGGTATAAATAGGAAGATCACCCCTTCATCTGAAGTGTGCTTAATCCTTGAACACCGAAATAGAAAACTTTGTTTTCTATATCTCTTAATCCCCCTTTCTCTGAATTTCTTGTGCAACCATCTTAGTGTTTCTTAAGTTTGTTTAGATTGAGTCTGTCTTAATCTTATTCCGCAACAAAGTTGTAAATTGTATTTGATTTATCAATAAACAATTTATTAAACTTTAATTCTTGTATTTGTATTCAACCCCCCCCCCCCTCTATAAACTTGTTAAGCACCTTCGGGACCAACAAGTGGTATCAGAGCAGTTTGTTTAATCTAATAAACAAGATCTTGCTTTATTCTCTTCTTTGCTATTCTAAATGGCACTTAACACAAACACAAACTACTATGATAATGGTTCACTTTCTAAACCTCCTAGATTTAGCAGAGATAACTTTTCTCTATGGAAAAATCGAATGATGCTATTTCTTGAAGGTGCGGATCCTACTATACCTGTATATATAGAAAATGGACCGTATGAACCTGTTAGAATTATAGCTGCAGTTCCCGCTACTGCCACCACTGAAGTTGTCCCTGAACGCTATGTTGTTAAGGAAATAAGACAGTGGAGTGATGAAGATAAAAAGAAGGTAGGAATAGATGCAAGAGCAAAGACCATTATTTCAATGGCTCTGCCTGATGAAGTTTTCCATTCCATCATCCATCTGAAAACTTCTAAAGAAATGTGGGAAACCATATGTGTTCAATATGAGGGTACCACTGAAATCCAAGAAACTCATAAGATTAACTTGGTAAGACAGTATGAAAGTTTCATCGCTGGTAAGAATGAATCTCTCTCTGATGTTCATCAGCGGTTTAACTGCTTAATCATTGACCTAAGAACTGTTGGCAGGACCTATTCTAATTCTGAGGTCCTAACAAAATTCTTAGAATGTCTTCCTGAAAGCTGGGACAGTTATTCAATATGTCTTAAGCTTACAAAAGACTTAAATTCTCTTTCTCTCAGCACTCTGTAAGGAATATTGCTCAACTACGAGCAATCAAATCTCCTGAAGAAGAATCTTGTAAAAGATTCTAAAGACTCCAAAAGCACTCCTGTTGCTTTAGTCTCTTCAGAGATAATTCCATCTCAGCGATCGACTCTCACCATCACTGAGTTAGATTCTGAATCTGAGGATTTATCAGACCCTGATCTTTCAGAGTTTGATGAGTCCTTAGCACTCTTGACAAACTCTTTTAAGAGATTTGCAAGAAAGAGCAACTTTCGAAAAAATAAGTCTTTCTCTCTTACTGAAAAGCCAAAATCAACGCCTGTTGATAAGGCTACTGCCACTTGCTATAACTGTGAAAAGATTGGACACATTGCTAGTGAGTGCAGGTCGAAAAAGGTCTTCAAACCTTCTACCTCAAGAAGATCCAGTGATGACAAATACCTAAAGCTGAAGAACAAATATCAAAAACTGAAAAGCTATAAGCGAAAAGGAAAAGGTCTCATCGCTGAAGAACATGACTGGGTTGAATCAGAAGAATCAAGCTCTGATGAAGAAGCCGCCGCTAATCTTTGCCTCATGGCTGAGATTAAAGAAGAAGTGGAAGAAGCATCTGAACCTTCCATGAGCTACATATCATATCAGGTATCTATCTCTACAAATCCCTCTCTGCCTGAAGCTGAGAGAAGTCGTGTTGTTGATGTGCTGACGATTGACCTTTATAATGCTCTAAACGACAAAACTCAAGCTGAGAATAAAAATGTTCATTTAACTCAAGAGCTAGAGAAATGTCATGAAAAGATCAGAGAACTAACTCTTTTAGAAGAGAAGTTGAAAGATCAAGTCATTATAAATGAAATCATCAGTATTGAACGCGAACAAGCCATCGCTGCTCTAAAAGCAGAAAAGGCTCATGTTGAAAAATGGTGCAAATCATCAACAAAGATCTCTGAGATAATAAATGCTCAAATTCCTGAAAGTGATAGAACTGGTCTTGGTTTTTGGAAACCACAGGATGTAACTAAAGAAGAAAGTTCCTCACTTAAGTTTGGAACGTTTGTCACTTCTTTCTTTGACACTTCTTATAATCAATTCTATCCTTGTTCTTCTTCTAATTCTATCCCTGAGGAAATATCCAAAGACACTAAGTCTGCGGATAAAGGAAAATCCATTCTTCTTCCTCAGAAGGCTACAAGGAAAGCAAAACTGAAGGTTACTTCTAAACCTTCAGCAAATCAATCCTCTAGCTCTGTGATAGAAATATTTGATCTCTGTCCTCCAAAGCTAAAGATTGATCTTAAATCCACGAGATCTGAAAAAATGAAAATTCCTACCAGATCTCATGAGAAAAGCCTTCTCGGACCTGGACCTGCTCATCTTAAACTTGAAAAACCTTCTACTTCTGGTCCTAAAACCATTTTCAAATACAGAAAATGTTATCACTGTGGTTTTACTGACCATATTGCAAATAAATGTCCGACTGCCACCAAAGCTGATAAAACAGTTAAAGTAAAGATAAATGCCTCTAAGACTGAGAAGGTCACCAAAGTTGAAAAATCAACCAAGGTAAAAAATACCACTAATGTTAAGAAATTAACCAAAGTGAAGATTACCACTGAAGCTGAATCTTCATCTGCTGAGAAGACTGCTAAAACTTCCTTTTCCACTAACTCTAAAGGACCCATTGAAAAGTGGGTACCAAACAACGCTTAATCTTCCTTATGTGTGCAGGGATCAAAGGGCATCTGGTATCTCGATAGTGGATGTTCTCGTCATATGACTGGACAAAAAAACCTGCTCACTGAATACAAGGAAGAGAAAGGTCCCTCTGTGACCTTCGGTGGAAATGGAAAAGGATATACCCGAGGGTTTGGTGTCCTCAGCAATGGGACAACTACCTTTCAAAGAGTCGCTTATGTAGATGGACTGAAGTACAACCTTCTGAGCATCAGTCAGCTATGTGACAAAGACTACGAAGTTCGCTTCTCTAAAAAAGCATGTTCATTAGTGGATGAGAAAGGAAAACTTGCTCTCAGTGGTTATCGCAGAGAAAATGTCTATGTAATAGATATGGACTCTACTATCACTGGAAACTTATGTTTTCTCTCTAAGGCCTCTTCTGATGTCAACTGGCTATGGCACAAAAGGCTCTCTCATCTAAACTTCAAAACCTTGAATTCTCTCTCATCTAAGGAACTGGTTTCTGGTCTTCCTCAACACTCATATGCTAAAGAATCTTTTTGCTCAGCATGTGAAAAAGGAAAACAAACAAAAGCTAGTTTCAAGTCTAAATAAGTTTCCTCAGTGACAAGTCCTCTTCAGCTCTTGCATATGGATCTGTTTGGCCCTGTCAACATCCAATCAATAGCTTGAAAGAAATATACGCTTGTCATTGTAGATGAATTCTCTCGATATACCTGGGTTATCTTTCTTCGCTGTAAGAGTGATACTCCAGAATAACTAACATCTTTTGTTAAAAAGATGGAAGTGCTGAATAATCTTACTGTTCGTTCAATAAGAAGTGATCATGGAACTAATTCAAAAACAGTTCCCTGAACAATTTCATTGAAAACAAGGGAATTTCTCATAACTTCTCTACAGTAAGAACACCTCAGCAAAACGGAGTCGCTGAAAGAAGAAACAGAACGATCATTGAAGCTACTAGATCAATGCTCAGAGATTCTCATCTCCCTACTCAATTTTGGGCAGAAGCTGTAAACACTGCATGTTTTACTCAAAACAGATCGCTAATAGTAAAGCGATTTGGGAAGACAGCTTATGAACTTTTTCATGGAAGGAAGCCTTCTATCAGTTTTCTTCATATCTTTGGTTGTCAGTGCTATATCTTAAACAACAGAGATCAACTTGGAAAGTTCGACCCAAAAGCTGATGATGGAATATTTCTAGGATATTCCTCCATCTCCAAAGCCTACAGAGTTTTCAACAAAAGAAGACAATCTGTGGAAGAAACAATTCATGTCACATTGGATAAAACTCGCTCAACGAACTCTAAACCAATCACTGACAATGAAGAGTTAAATACTTGGATGTTTTCTCACTACAAAGAAACTGAACCCTTCTTCTTTAAACCATCAGCATTCAGATCCTCCAGCCGCTGATGATGATCCAAACATTATACCTCCTAGCGCTGAATCCAACGCATGGGTTTCAACTGAACCTCTAAACACCTTGCTACCATCAGATCTACCTCTGTCTGAAAACTTCTCTGATAACAACAGTCTGTCCACTACTCAACAGTTAATTGCTGATGAACCTCAAACGTCCCCATCAGTAAACATCCCAATTGTTGATTCAACCTCTGAGTTGATAGATCATGCTCCTGCTTAGCGATGGACCAGAGATCATCCAATAGATCAAATTCTTGGTGATCCAGATGCAGGTATTCAGACACGACGAAGCTCAGGTAATATCTGTCTCTTTATCAACTTTCTTTCTTGAATAGAACCAAAGAAGACTGATGATGCCCTCAGAGATCCAAAATGGGTCAGCGCTATGCAAGAAGAGCTGACTGAATTCTCTCGAAACAAAGTTTGGAATCTCATTCCTAGACCATCTGATAAAACTGTTATAGGCACCAAATGGGAGTTTAGAAACAAGTTAGATGAACATGGAACTGTAACCCGCAACAAGGCTCGACTTGTTGCTCAGGGATACATACAAGAGGAAGGTATAGACTATGATGAAACCTTTGCCCCTGTGGCTAGGTGTTGGTCCCGAAGGTGCTTAACAAGTTTGTAGAAGGGGGGGGGGGGGTTGAATACAAACACAAGAATTAAAGTTTAATAAATTGTTTATTAATAAATCAAATACAATTTACAAGTTTGTTGCGGAATAAGATTAAGACAGACTCAATCTAAACAAACTTAAGAAACACTAAGATGGTTGCACAAGAAATTCAGAGAAAGGGGGATTAAGAGATATAGAAAACAAAGGTTTCTATTTCGGTGTTCAAGGATTAAGCACACTTCAGATGAAGGGGTGATCTTCCTCTTTATACCCTCTGCATTAAATGCATGGCAGGGCACTTTACACGTGGCGTTCACTGATTGGCTTTGGGAGTCTGACTTTTGGGAGACATGCTTTCAGCAGAACAATGAACAGTGTAGTTGACAGAGATGTTGTACGAATTGTGGCAGAGACAGGTCCGTTCTGACATATCGTACTAAGTTGTGCAAGGTGAGACAAAAGGAAACTTGAGGCATAAGCTAAGTGATCATTCGATCGCTGAATATCTCTTTCTTTAGAGATATCAAGAGTTCAGCGATCGCTAAAGCTTTTCCTCATGTTCCTTCTCGTATAAGTAGATTCGTCTTTGCTTCACTGATATCCGCATCAGGTCACTATTAGACTTGTCTTTGTTCAGCAGCTTCGTCTTCGATTCAGCTATGAACATCTGTTGACGCGAGGCTTGTCTTCAGGGATTACGTTTACTGTTTACATCAGAAACTATCAGTGATAACTGAACAAGCTCAGTCTTATCGCTGATAGTGAAACACTAATACATGGAAATGTTTATAATAAAGATTATCAGCGATAACTGAACAGACTCAGTTTGATCGCTGATGGTGAAACACTAATACATATTAAAACGTAATTTTCACTAAGTATAGAAGAGGGACGTTATCAAATCACTGAGAGAGTTTGGATCAACAATCTCCCCTATTTGATAATGACAAAGTAACTGAAGAAAATTACTTTATAATTCAAAATGATGAAATAAACAGGACTCATAACATACATGTCCCAATTACTATTTTGAGGGATCTTTTACAGTACTGATAGAGTTAAGTACTTCACTGAAATTCTCATTAATCCAAGAAAAGAATTACAAGGTATGAAAATTACAAGTACAAGTGATGTACTAACTACTGTAAGTTAAACTAATAGATTACAAGAAAGGAAACTAATCTATCAGCTATCTAAAGAGGGTTTAGGAGGATTGATCAAATACTCAGGTATTTCTTCTCCTTTTTGCCTTCGCTCTAAAGATTCTTTGCAGATGATCGCTATGATTGGCTCAGCAGCAGGAGAGAGAGTACACCATAGGCACATGAGATCCTTGAGAAGAGCGCGGGGACAGATAGGGATTTCAGAGACCCTTTGAAATCTGAGCTGTTCCTCGTCATCTCTGAAGAAGATTCCAAAAGGTTCTTCAAGTACTTGTCCCGCAACATATGGTCCGCCAGGAGGCAGAGATAGATCCAGAACTGAAAGATCAGGAAGAGGACCGAACAGAGCTTCCTGATCACTGCGACATTATCAGATGAGGAGGAGATAGGCTTTCTCTTGATTTGCTTGGACTTTGGAGGAAGAGTAGATGGAACCTTTAGTATAGCAGCGACTCTGTTGATGAGGGCTTCATTTACCCTTTCAACATAGCCTCTGTATGTAGACTTTGATTTCTTCAGCGCATCTTTGAACTCAAGCCACTCCATGTAGCCAAAGTCTTCCAGGTTTGAAATGAACATAGCCTTGCAGCTTCCATCCTCTCTGGTGACAGAGAGTTTATCCTTCTTCTTTCTTCCAGAGATAGAAACAGCTACGATCTTCATTGGGTCAGAGCAATAGTCAATTTTGTGCTTGCACCAATCGACAGAATTATCGCTGACCGCTTTTTCTTTGGAGCGTTCCTCTTCAATCTCTTTCAAAAGAGCTGCCTGGACTTCCACTGGTTTACTTTTCAGCTTCTTGTCTTTGACTTGAGAAGGCTGAACTTTGAGAGCCAGAGAGGCATCTCTTTGACATTCAGCCATCAGCTTTTCAGCCCTGACGTATTCTTCAATTTCAGCTTCAGTCAGGAACTCCAGATCTGATGATTGAGAGGGGACCTTTCGTCGTTGACTCTCCAGATGAGAGATCATCTCTGTTCTTTTCATTCTCTCTTCCTCTGACCAGTGAGATAGTCTAGAGGGCCTTCCATGATATTGTAGGGACTCTTCTTCTTCTTCATCCTCTTCATCAATCTCTCTGACAGAGATTGGGATTATTTGGTCCTCAGCTTCAGCAGCTGGTATTATTTGAAGCTCTTTACCCTTAAGCAGGGGAGAGAACTATCTGGTCAGAAAAAGAAAAAAGGTTAGATTTATTTTTAGGGAAGGAGAGAGATAAAGGCTAGAAAGAAACAGGGGTGGGATTTTTATAGAAGGATAAAGGAACAAGAGTAAGGCATACCTGAGAAGGATTCTCCTCAGGTAGTGAAATCATCTTCAGGGTTCCCTCAGCAGTTGAACCTTTGCTTTGGGAAGGGGTTCCTGAAGGTGTCTCTTGACTGCCCCCTGATTTGATAACTTCTTTCGAAGCTATCGCTGATGAAGTGACGGCTGAAAAACACCATAGAGATTGATCTTCATCGTCATCATCATCATCTTGATGAGAATCTTCGTCTTGATCTTCAAGATCAAGGTCTTCATCATCATCGTCTTCTTCATCTTCCTCATCATCAACTAGATCAGCGATGGTAGGAGGGGCTTTCTCAGCATCTATCTCCCCCTCAACATGAGATGGAGTTTCCTTCAGTTGTTCAGCAGCATCAGCTTCTTTCTCCTTATTTTCTTCAGATGCTTTCTCCCCCTCTTTGTCATTATCACGAAGGGAGAGATCTTGGGAAGGAGTAGAGGTCTCAGCGGTGGACAACTTCTGGACTTCAGCCTCCAGTCCTTTGAGCCGGTCTTCAAGTACAGGGATATCGGACGTAGCTTGATGAATAAACTCCACAGCTATGTCTAGAGCGGTGCGATCGTCTTCTGTAAATGAAGGAGCAGGAGTTGGAGCTGGTTCCTTCAGGCGTGTCAGGATCTGCTGAAGAAGGACCTCACAGGCATCAACCTTTGTAGTCAGAGCTGCAAACTGTTGCTGTGAGTCCTCCCTGACTTTGACAATCGCTTCTTGGAGAGTAGCGATTTGAGAAATGTCAGCTTTGGAGGCGCAGTTGGCTGTCAGCGTCTTCAGAGCTTCACCAGCTGATTGAACAGCATTGGTGGTGTTGTTGAGAGATGCAGTTAGATCCTCCACCTTGGTAGTCAAACTGTTGACATTGGTGTCAACAGTCGCCAGACTAGGACCTGAAATATAAGTTAGTTTTTGAGAAACAGGCTTATATGGTGAGTTGGGAGAAGTGTTTAAGGTTATAGGGATACCTGAATTATCAAACATTTTGTAGAATTGTAACGATTCCTCAAAAGATTGATGTTCAGGTCCTATGGGTCCAAACTGTGGTTGAGTAGAAATAGATAGAGGATTAGAGATCAAAGAAATAGAAGGACTAGAGATGGGGATAGAAGATGTAGGGATAGGGGTAGTTACCTCAGGTTGTTGTTGAACTGAGATTGTAGGTTGCGTCACTGTTGTTGTGACAGCGACCGAGATCGCTGGCAAGGTTGAAGTGGTTGTCGCTGAGGATGTGGAGGAGAGACCCACGAAAGCATCCAAGGAAGTTTGTTGATAAACATCCTTAGGTATAGAGCTAGAGGTAGCTTTCTCCTTGGTCACCTTGGCCTTCTTCGAAGGACCAAGGGAGCCAGTTGATGGTCGTTTGGAAGGGGTAGCGGCAGGGATAGCAAAAGAAGGAACCTCCTGTATGGACGCTGAAGACGAAGAAGTGAGGAGAGAGAGACGAGAGCGAAGTTCATAGATACTTACCTCATTGGGGAGAGTCTTGACCTCTAGGGAGTGCTGACCCACTTTGGGAAAAGATGCATCCGAGTTAGTGGGGTAAGTGGCAGGGTAGAGAAACTTCAGGTACGCGCAGATAAAGCGTACGTAGGGGACCTTGGGATCCCTTTCGGTCTTCTCTATCTTTGACTTGAGATCGTCAAAGATAGCTGTTGCGTAGTCGAAGTTTCGTCTAGCGATCACTGAGTAAGCCATTTGGACCTGAAATTTGCTTGCTTGGTCAAGTGACCCACTCTTCCCACTCATACACTGAATGAAGTGTGAGAAGATGTAGTTAAGCTGAGAAGGCATCAGTGCCTTCTTCACAAGACTCAGCTTCTTGTTTGGAATCGTCGTCTTTGGCTTGGGTTCCCAAGCGTATTCCATGGCATCCAGGAATTGGATGAGTTCAGCATCAGTTGGCAAGGCGTCGAATCCATTCCTGGGTTTGTCAGGAAAACGTAGAGCTCTCCTCAGTCCTAAGGCAGTCATCATCCCTGAGCCAAGTTGAGTGCTGAAAAAGATAGCAGGAAACTGTTCACCCTTTTTGTTGGTGATAGAGGTTTCGTCAGCAGTAAACCAGAATTGCTGGAGAAGAGCTTTGGAGGGTGTGGGATCCACAGTGATAGCATAAGCAATGCAGGATTGCTTTAGAAACATTGCAGCTTCCTTCAGATGTGGGTACTTAACACCGTCAAAATCGAGACGTGCGAGATGATTGTTCTTTGGAAGCTCCGATTCAGTGAGTGCGAATTTGACGTTCTTACAAGCGACAAGTGCAGATTGAGTCATTCTGAATATGAGTAGATAAAAGAGTAGAAGAAAAGGTTTTAGTCTAAAAATAAAGAAGATTTTCTAGTTTCTATTTGAGGAAAGAAACATAGAAAATCAACAAATTTGAAGATTACCAAGGTGTTCTTAATATAATATACAAGAACAAGAAGAAAAACCAAATATTTTGAATGAAGAAAATCAAAATAAAATGGTTTTTAAAGAATAAAATCAAAAATGAAAATGATTTTATGTGATTAGAATCTTATAAACCCATAAATGGAGTTTTATGTAAAAAGATTTAAGATAAGAATTAGAAAAAGATAAAGAATAACCTGTTGATCTTTGAAGAAGATGATACAAATGCTTGAGAGAGTATTCTTGCTTTGAAAGTATTTCCAGAAAGCGTAAAATGATAAGAATGGAAAAATATTCCTTTTATACGTGTGAGAAAGGAGAGAGAATGTGAGAGGCGGGAAAACAAATGCTCATCATGACATGGACACGTCCCATGAAGTTGATTGGATAGAAGGGTAACGGACGAACGTGTCAGAAAAAAAACATGTCGTGGATTGTCGGTTCAAATGACGTCATAGAAGAGAGATATTGTTCATTTGTCCTTTTTTTGAAATTATCGCTGAAGAAAAGTTAGCGATAGATTTTTCTTTTTGAAAGTATCCCTGATGGTAAAGATAGGGATAGATTTTCCTTTCAAAGGATCACTGACTAGAAATATCAGTGATAAATTTATTTTTCAAAAAACTTTTAATCATTTGAAGAAAGTTCAGTGATTAAGGTTTATATTTTGAAAAACATCTTAACTGAATGAAGATTCAATTGTAGGGATTGAGAGAACATACCTAAGAGTCAGAATGTTTATCAAAGAGAATGATAAAAGGGGAACTTATGATTACTGACACAATGCATGAACGCTGAAGATTTATTCTTCTAGATTCAGCATTCCAAGCTCACTGATGAGAAAGTTGAACCTTGTCTCATCAAGAGGTTTGGTGAATAAATCAGCAAGCTGAAAGTCAGTAGGGATAAAGTGAAGTTCAATATCACCATTCATCACATGATCTCTGATAAAGTGATATCTGATCTCTATGTGTTTCGTCTTTGAATGTAGCACAGGATTGTTTGCTATAGCGATAGCACTAATGCTGTCGCAATAGATAGGAATCTTTGACAGCTGAAGGTCATAGTCTAATAGTTGATTTCTCATCCATAAGATTTGAGAACAACAGCTTCCAGCGGCTACGTATTCAGCTTCAGCTGTGGAAGTGGACACTGAATTTTGCTTTTTGCTTGTCCAACTTACCAGCTTTCCTCCCAAGAGTTGACATCCACCAGTGGTACTCTTTCTGTCAAGTTTACAGCCTGCAAAATCACTATCAGAATAACTAGTTAGATCGAACCCTGAGTCTTTGGGATACCAAAGACCGAGGTTAGGAGTTCCCTTCAGATATCTGAAAATTCGCTTAACAGGGATCAGATGGGATTCCTTGGGTTCAGATTGATAGCGTGCACATAAACAAGTAGAGTACATAATGTCAGGTCGGCTCGTTGTAAGATACAGCACGGAGCCTATCATTCCTCTATAGGCAGTGACATTACCAAGTTTTCCAGAAGGATCTTTGTTAAGTGTCAGGGGTGGTGCCATAGGAGTTTTCATCGCTGAAGTTTGAGTAAGATCAAACTTCTTTAGCATATCTTTAACATACTTACCTTGGCTTATAAAAGTACTTTTGTCAGATTGTTTAATCTGAAGACCAAGAAAATATGTCAGCTCACCCATCATACTCATTTTATATTCTTTCTTCATTTTTTCAGCGAAGCGAGTACATAGAGATGGGTTAGTAGAACCAAATATTATGTCATCGACATATATTTGTACAAGAATTATATGACCTTTTATCTTTCTGATAAATAACGTATTATCAATCTTGCCACGTTCAAAATTTTTAGAGATAAGAAATGATGAGAGAGTGTCATACCAAGCACGAGGGACTTGTTTTAGACCATAGAGATCCTTATCCAATTTATAAACATAATTTGGATACTTAGGGTCATAGAACCCTGGAGGTTGTTCTACATAGACTTCTTCATTCAGCTTTCCGTTTAGGAACGCTGATTTTACATCCATTTGATAGACGATGAAATCTTTATAGACTGCATAAGCGAAGAATAGTCGAATTGCTTCGAGCCTAGCCACAGGGGCAAAGGTTTCATCATAGTCTATACCTTCCTCTTGTCTGTATCCCTGAGCAACAAGTCGAGCCTTGTTGCGGGTTACAGTTCCATGTTCATCTAACTTGTTTCTAAACTCCCATTTGGTGCCTATAACAGTTTTATCAGATGGTCTAGGAATGAGATTCCAAACTTTGTTTCGAGAGAATTCAGTCAGCTCTTCTTGCATAGCGCTGACCCAGTTTGGATCTCTAAGGGCATCATCAGTCTTCTTTGGTTCTATTAGAGATAGAAAGTTGACAAAGAGACAGATATTACCTGAGCTTCGTCGTGTCTGAATACCTGCATCTGGATCACCAAGAATTTGATATATTGGATGATCTCTGGTCCATCGCTGAGCAGGAGCATGATCTATCAACTCAGAGGTTGAATCAACAATTGGGATGTTTACTGATGAGGACGTTTGAGGTTCATCAGCAATTAACTGTTGAGTAGTGGACAGACTGTTGTTATCAGAGAGGTTTTCAGACAGAGGTAGATCTGATGGTAGCAAGGTGTTTAGAGGTTCAGCTGAAACCCATGAGTTGGATTCAGCGTTAGGAGGTATAATGTTTGGATCATCATCAGCGGCTGGAGGATCTGAATGCTGATGGTTTAAGAAGAAGGGTTCAGTTTCTTTGTAGTGAGAAAACATCCAAGCATTTAACTCTTCATTGCCAGTGATTGGTTTAGAGTTCGCTGAGCGAGTTTCATCGAATGTGACATGAATTGTTTCTTCCACAGATTGTCTTCTTTTGTTGAAAACTCTGTAGGCTTTGGAGATGGAGGAATATCCTAGAAATATTCCATCATCAACTTTTGGGTCGAACTTTCCAAGTTGATCTCTGTTGTTTAAGATATAGCACTGACAACGAAAGATATGAAGAAAACTGATAGAAGGCTTCCTTCCATGAAAAAGTTGATAAGCTGTCTTCCCAAATCGCTTTACTATTAGCGATCTGTTTTTAGTAAAACATGAAGTGTTTACAGCTTCTGTCCAAAATTGAGTAGGGAGATGAGAATCGCTGAGCATTGATCTAGCAGCTTCAATGATCGTTCTGTTTCTTCTTTCAGCGACTCCGTTTTGCTGAGGTGTTCTTACTGTAGAGAAGTTATGAGAAATTCCCTTGTTTTCAAAGAAATTGTTCAGGGAACTGTTTTTGAATTCAGTTCCATGATCACTTCTTATTGAACGAACAGTAAGATTATTCAGCACTTCCATCTTTTTAACAAAAGATGTTAGTTCTTCTGGATTATCACTCTTACAGCGAAGAAAGATAACCCAGGTATATCGAGAGAATTCATCTACAATGACAAGCGTATATTTCTTTCCAGCTATTGATTGGATGTTGACAGGGCCAAACAGATCCATATGCTAGAGCTGAAGAGGACTTGTCACTGAGGAAACTTGTTTAGACTTGAAACTAGCTTTTGTTTGTTTTCCTTTTTCACATGCTGAGTAGGGAGATTCTTTAGCATATGAGTGCTGAGGAAGACCAGAAACCAGTTCCTTAGATGAGAGAGAATTCAAGGTTTTGAAGTTTAGATGAGAGAGCCTTTTGTGCCATAGCCAGTTGACATCAGAAGAGGCCTTAGAGAGAAAACATAAGTTTTCAGTGATAGTAGAGTCCATATCTATTACATAGACATTTTCTCAGCGATAACCACTGAGAGCAAGTTTTCCTTTCGCATCCACCACTGAACATGCTTTCTTAGAAAAGCGAACTTCGTAGTCTTTGTCACATAGCTGACTGATGCTCAGAAGGTTGTGCTTCAGTCCATCTACATAAGCGACTCTTCGAAAGGTAGTTGTCCCATTGCTGAGGACACCAAACCCTCGGGTATATCCTTTTCCATTTCTACCGAAGGTCACAGAGGGACCTTTCTCTTCCTTGTATTCAGTGAGCAGGTCTTTTTGTCCAGTCATATGACGAGAAGATCCACTATCGAGATACCAGATGACCTTTGATCCCTGCACACATAAGGAATATTAAGCGTTGTTTGGTACCCACTTTTCAATGGGTCCTTTAGAGTTAGTGGATATGGAAGATTCAGCAGTCTTCACAGCAGATGAGGATTCAGCTTCAGTGGTGATCTTCACTTTGGTTAATTTCTTAACCTTAGTGGTATTCTTCACCTTGGTCGATTTTTCAACTTTGGTGACCTTCTCAGCCTTAGAGGCATTTATCTTCACTTTAGCTGTTTTATCAGCTTTAGTGGCAGTCGGACATTTGCTTGCAATATGGTCAGTAAAACCACAGTGATAACATTTTCTGTATTTGAAAATGGTTTTAGGACCAGAAGTAGAAGGTTTTGCAAGTTTAAGATGAGCAGGTCCAGGTCCGAGAAAGCTTTTCTCATGAGATCTGGGAGGAATTTTCATTTCTTCAGATCTCGTGGATTTAAGATCAATCTTTAGCTTTGGAGGACAGAGATCAAATATTTCTATCACAGAGCTAGAGGATTGATTTGCTGAAGGTTTAGAAGTAACCTTCAGCTTTGCTTTCCTGGTAGCCTTCTGAGGAAGAAGAATGGATTTTCCTTTATCTGCAGACTTAGTGTCTTTGGATATTTCCTCAGGGATAGAATTAGAAGAAGAATAGGGATAGAATTGATTATAAGAAGTGTCAAAGAAAGAAGTGACAAACGTTCCAAACTTAAGTGAGGAACTTTCTTCTTTAGTTACATCATGTGGTTTCCAAAAACCAAGACCAGTTCTATCACTTTCAGGAATTTGAGCATTTATTATCTCAGAGATCTTTGTTGATGATTTGCACCATTTTTCAACATGAGCCTTTTTCTGCTTTTAGAGCAGCGATGGCTTGTTCGCGTTTAATACTGATGATTTCATTTATAATGACTTGATCTTTCAACTTCTCTTCTAAAAGAGTTAGTTCTCTGATCTTTCATGACATTTCTCTAGCTCTTGAGTTAAATGAACATTTTTATTCTCAGCTTGAGTTTTGTCGTTTAGAGCATTATAAAGGTCAATCGTCAGCACATCAACAGCAAGACTTCTCTCAGCTTCAGGCAGAGAGGGATTTGTAGAGATAGATACCTGAGATGATATGTACGTCATGGAAGGTTCATATGTTTCTTCCACTTCTTCCTTAATCTCAGCCATGAGGCAAAGATTAGCGGCGGCTTCTTCATCAGAGCTTGATTCTTCTGATTCAGCCCAGTCATGTTCTTCAGCGATGAGACCTTTACCTTTTCACTTATAGCTTTTCAGTTTTTGATATTTGTTCTTCAGCTTTAGGTATTTGTCATCACTGGATCTTCTTGAGGTAGAAGGTTTGAAGACCTTTTTCGACCTGCACTCACTAGCAAAGTGTCCAATCTTTTCACAGTTATAGCAAGTGGCAGTAGCCTTATCAACAGGCGTTGATTTTGGCTTTTCAGTAAGAGAGAGAGGCTTATTTTTTCGGAAGTTGCTCTTTCTTGCAACTCTCTTAAAAGAGTTTGTCAAGAGTGCTAAGGACTCATCAAACTCTGAAAGATCAGGGTCTGATAAATCCTCAGATTCAGAATCTAACTCAGTGATGGTGAGAGTAGATCGCTGAGATGGAATTATCTCTGAAGAGACTAAAGCAACAGGAGTGCTTTTGGAGTCTTTAGAATCTTTTACAAGATTCTTCTTCAGGAGATTTGATTGCTCGTAGTTGAGCAATATTCCTTACAGAGTGCTGAGAGAAAGAGAATTTAAGTCTTTTGTAAGCTTAAGACATATTGAATAATTGTCCCAGCTTTCAGGAAGACATTCTAAGAATTTTGTTAGGACCTCAGAATTAGAATAGGTCCTGCCAACAGTTCTTAGGTCAATGATTAAGCAGTTAAACCGCTGATGAACGTCAGAGAGAGATTCATTCTTACCAGCGATGAAACTTTCATACTGTCTTACCAAGTTAATCTTACGAGTTTCTTGGATTTCAGTGGTGACCTCATATTGAACACATATGGTTTCCCACATTTCTTTAGAAGTTTTTAGATGCATGATGGAATGGAAAACTTCATCAGGCAGAGCCATTGAAATAATGGTCTTTGCTCTTGCATCTATTCCTACCTTCTTTTTATCTTCATCACTCCACTGTCTTATTTTCTTAACGACATAGCGTTCAGAGACAGCTTCAGTGGTGGCAGTAGCGGGAACTGCAGCTATAATTCTAACAGGTTCATACGGTCCATTTTCTATATATTCAGGTATAGTAGGATCCGCACCTTCAAGAAATAGCATCATTCGATTTTTCCATAGAGAAAAGTTATCTCTGCTAAATCGAGGAGGTTTAGAAAGTGAACCATTATCATAGTAGTTTGTGTTTGTGTTAAGTACCATTTAGAATAGCAAAGAAGAGAATAAAGCAAGATCTTGTTTATTAGATTAAACAAACTGCTCTGATACCACTTGTTGGTCCCGAAGGTGCCTAACAAGTTTGTAGAAGGGGGGGGGGGTTGAATAGAAACACAAGAATTAAAGTTTAATAAATCGTTTATTAATAAATCAAATACAATTTACAAGTTTATTGCGGAATAAGATTAAGACAGACTCAATCTAAACAAACTTAAGAAACACTAAGATGGTTGCACAAGAAATTCAGAGAAAGGGGGATTAAGAGATATAGAAAACGAAGGTTTCTATTTCGGTGTTCAAGGATTAAGCATACTTAAGATGAAGGGGTGATCTTCCTATTTATACCCTCTGCATTAAATGCATGGCAGGGCACTTTACACGTGGCGTTCACTGATTGGCTTTGGGTGTCTGACTTTTGGGAGACATGCTTTCGGCCGAACAATGAACAGTGTAGTTGACAGAGATGTTGTACGAATTGTGGCAGAGACATGTCCATTCTGACATATCATACTAAGTTGTGCAAGGTGAGACAAAAGGAAACTTGAGGCATAAGCTAAGTGATCCTTCGATCGCTGAGTATCTCTTTATTCAGAGATATCAAGAGTTCAGCGATCGCTAAAGCTTTTCCTCATGTTCCTTCGCGTATAAGTAGATTCGTCTTTGCTTCACTGATATCCGCATCAGGTCACTAGTAGACTTGTCTTTGTTCAGCAACTTAGTCTTCGATTCAACTATGAACATCTGTTGACGCGAGGCTTGTCTTCAGGGATTACGTTTACTGTTTACATCAGAAACTATCAGTGATAACTGAACAAGCTCAGTCTTATCGCTGATAGTGAAACACTAAAACATATAAATGTTTATAAGAAAGATTATCAGTGATAACTGAACAGACTCAGTTTGATCGCTGATGGTGAAACACTAATACATATTAAAACATAATTTTCACTAAGTATAGAAGAGGGTCGTTATCAAATCACTAAGAGAGTTTGGATCAACACTAGGCTCGAAGCAATTCGACTATTCTTAGCTTATGAAGTTTATAAAGATTTCATTGTCTATCAAATGGATGTAAAATCAGCGTTCCTAAACGGAAAGCTGAATGAAGAAGTCTATGTAGAACAACCTCCAGGGTTCTATGACCCTAAGTATCCAAATTATGTTTATAAATTGAATAAGGCTCTCTATGGTCTAAAAAAACCCCTCGTGCTTGGTATGACACTCTCTCATCATTTCTTATCTCTGAAAATTTTGAACGTGGCAAAATTGATAATACGTTATTTTTCAGAAAAATAAAAGGTCATATAATTCTTGTACAAATATATGTCGATGACATAATATTTGGTTCTACTAACACATGTCTATGTACTCGCTTCGCTGAAAGAATGAAGAAAGAATATAAAATGAGTATGATGGGTGAGCTGACATATTTTCTTGGTCTTCAGATTAAACAATCTGACAAAAGTACTTTTATAAGCCAAGGTAAGTATGTTAAAGATATGTTGAAGAAGTTTGATCTTACTCAAACTTCAGTGATGAAAACTCCTATGGCACCACCCCTAACACTTAACAAAGATCCTTCTGGAAAACCTGTTAATGTCACTGCCTATAAAGGAATGATAGGCTCCCTGCTGTATCTTACAGCGAGCCGACCTGACATTATGTACTCTACTTGTTTATGTGCACGCTATCAATCTGAACCCAAGAAATCCCATCTGATCGCTGTTAAGCGAATTTTCAGATATCTGAAAGGAACTCCTAACCTCGGTCTTTGGTATCCCAAAGACTCAGGGTTCGATCTAACTGGTTATTCTGATAGTGATTTTGCAGGCTGTAAAGTTGACAGAAAGAGTACCACTAGTGGATGTCAACTCCTGGGAGGAAAGCTGGTAAGTTGGACAAGCAAAAAGCAAAATTCAGTGTCCACTTCCACAGCTGAAGCTGAATACGTAGCCGCTGGAAGCTGTTGTTCTCAGATCTTATGGATGAGAAATCAACTATTAGACTATGACCTTCATCTGTCAAAGATTCCTATCTATTGCGACAACACTAGTGTTATTGCTATAGCAAATAATCCAGTGCTACATTCAAAGACGAAACACATAGATATCAGATATCACTTTATCAGAGATCATGTGATGAATGGTGATATTGAACTTCACTTTATCCCTACAGACTTTCAACTTGCTGATTTATTCACCAAACCTCTTGATGAGAAAAGGTTTAACTTTCTCATCAGTGAGCTTGGAATGCTGAATCTAGAAGAATAAATCTTCAGCGTTCATGCAATGTGTCAGTAATCATAAGTTCCCCTTTTATCATTCTCTCTTATAAACACTCTGACTCTTAGGTATGTTCTCTGAATCCTTACAACTGAATCTTCAGTCAGTTAAGATGTTTTCAAAATATACACTTTAATCACTGAACCTTCTTCAAATGATTAAAAGCTTTTTGAAAAATACATTTATCACTGATATTTCTAGTCAGTGATCCTTCTTAAAAAAAAATCTATCGCTGACTTTTCTTCAGCGATAATTTGAAAACGGACAAATGAACAGTCTCTCTCTTCTATGACGTTATTTGAACCGGCAATCCACGACATGTTTTTTTCTGACACGTTCGTCCGTTGCCCTTCTATCGAATCAACTTCGTGGGACGTGTCCATGTCATGATGAGCATTTGTTTTCCCACCTCTCCATTCTCTTTCCATTCTCATCATTTTACGCTTTCTGGAAATATTTTCAAAGCAAGAATACTCTCTCAAGCATTCTAGCATTCTCAAGCATTTGTATCATCCTCTTCAAAGATCAACAGGTTATTCTTGATCTATTTCTAATTCTTATCTTAAATCTTTTTACATAAAACTCCATTTATGGATTTATAAGATTCTAATCACATAAAATCATTTTCATTTTTGATTTTATTCTTTAAAAACCATTTTATTTTGATTTTCTTCATTCAAAATCTTTGGTTTTTCTTCTTGTTCTTGTATATTATATTAAGAACACCTTGTTAATCTTCAAATTTGTTGATTTTCTATGTTTCTTTCCTCAAATAGAAACTAGAAAATCTTCTTTATTTTTAGACTAAAACCTTTTCTTCTACTCTTTTATCTACTCATATTCATAATGGCTCAATCTGCACTTGTCGCTTCTAAAACGTCAAATTCCCACTCACTGAATCGGAGCTTCCAAAGAACAATCATCTCGCACGTCTCGATTTTGACGGTGTTAAGTACCCACATCTGAAGGAAGCTGCAATGTTTCTAAAGCAATCCTGCATTGCTTATGCTATCACTGTGGATCCCATACCCTCCAAAGCTCTTCTCCAGCAATTCTGGTTTACTGTTGACGAAACCTCTATCACCAACAAAAAGGGTGACCAGGTTCCTGCTATCTCCTTCAGCACTCAACTTGGCTCAGGGATGATGACTGCCTTAGGCCTGAGGAAAGCTCTACATTTTCCTAACAAACCCCGGAATGGATTCGACGCCTTGCCAACTGATGCTGAACTCATCTAATTCCTGGATGCCATGGAATACGCTTGAGAACCCAAGCCAAGGACGACGATTCCAAACAAGAAACTGACTCTTGTGAAGAAGGCACTGATGCCTTCTCAGCTTAACTACATCTTCTCACACTTCATTCAGTGTATGAGTTGGAAGAGTGGGTCACTGGACCAAGCAAGCAAGATTCAGGTCCAAATGGCTTACTCAGTGATCGCTGGACGAAACTTCGACTACGCAACAGCTATCTTTGACGATCTCAAGTCAAAGATAGAGAAGACCTAAAGGGATCCCAATGTCCCCTACGTACGCTTTATCTGCGCGTACCTGAAGTTTCTCTACCCTGCGACTTACCCCACTAACTCGGATGCATCTTTTCCGAAAGTGGGTCAACGCTCCCTGGAGGTCAAGACGCTCCCCAATGAGGTAAGTATCTCTGAACTTCGCTCTCGTCTCTCTCTCCTCACTTATTCGTCTTCAGCGGCCACGCAGAAGGTACCTTCTTCTGCTATCCTTGCCGCTACCCCTTCCAAACGACCATCAACTGGCTCCCTTGGTCCTTCGAAGAAGGCCAAGGTGACCAAGGAGAAAGCTACCCCTAGCTCTATACCTAAGGATGTTTATCGATAAACTTCCTTGGATGCTTTCGTGGGTCTCTCCTCCACATCCTCAGCGACAACCACTTCAACCGTGCCAGCAATCTCGGTCGCTGTCACAACAACAGTGACGCAACTTATAATCTCAGTTCAACAACAACCTGAGGTAACTACCCCTATCCCTACATCTTCTATCCCCATCTCTAGTCCTTCTATTTCTTTGATCTCTAACCCTCCATCTATTTCTACTCAACCACAGTTTGGACCCATAGGACCTGAACATCAATCTTTTGAGGAATCGTTACAATTCTACAAAATGTTTGATAATTCAGGTATCCCTATAACCTTAAACACTTCTCCCAACTCACCATATAATCCTGTTTGTCAAAAACTAACTTATATTTCAGGTCCTAGTCTGGCGACTGTTGACACCAATGTCAACAGTTTGACTACCAAGGTGGAGGCTCTGACTGCATCTCTCAACAAAAACACCAATGTTGTTCAATCAGCTGGTGAAGCTCTGAAGACGCTGACAGCCAACTGCGCCTCCAAAGCTGACATTTCTCAAATCGCTACTCTCCAAGAAGCGATTGTCAAAGTCAGGGAGGACTCACAGCAACAGTTTGCAGCTCTGACTACAAAGGTTGATGCCTGTGAGGTCCTTCTTCAGCAGATCCTGACCCGCCTGAAGGAACCAGCTCTAACTCCTGCTCCTTCATTTACAGAAGACGATCGCACCGCTCTAGACATAGCTGTGGAGTTTATTCATCAAGCTACGTCCAATATCCCTGTACTTGAAGACCGGCTCAAAGGACTAGAGGCTGAAGTCCAGAAGTTGTCCACCGCTGAGACCTCTACTCCTTCCCAAGATCCCATGTTGAGGGGGAGATAGTTGTTGAGAAAGCCCCTCCTACCATCGCTGATCTAGTTGATGATGAGGAAGAGGAAGAGGATGAAGATGATGATGAAGCCCTTGATCTTGAAGATCAAGTGGAAGAACCTCTTCTAGATGATGATGATGACGATGAAGAAGATCAATCCTTATGGTGTTCTTCAGCCGTCACTTCATCAGCGATAGCTGCGAAAGAAGTTATCAAAGCAGGAGGGAGTCAAGAGACACCTTCAGGAACCCTGAAGATGATTTCACTACCTGAGGAGAATCCTTCTCAGGTATGCCTTACTCTTGTTCCTTTATCCTTCTATAAAAATCCCACCCCTGTTTCTTTCTAGCCTTTATCTCTCTCCTTCCCTAAAAATAAATCTAACCTTTTTCTTTTTCTGACCAGATAGTTCTCTCCCCTGCTTAGGGGTAAAGAGCTTCAAATAATACCAGCTGCTGAAGCTGATGACCAAATAATCCCAATCTCTGTTAGAGAGATTGATGAAGAGGATGAAGAAGAAGAAGAGTCCTTGTAACATCATGGAAGGCCCTCTAGACCATCTCACTGGTCAGAGGAAGAGAGAAAGAAAAGAACAGAGATGATCTCTCATCTGGAGAGTCAACGACGAAAGGTCCCCTC
The DNA here is from genome assembly GCA_954870635.1 of Arctium minus. Taxonomy (NCBI): domain Eukaryota; kingdom Viridiplantae; phylum Streptophyta; class Magnoliopsida; order Asterales; family Asteraceae; genus Arctium; species Arctium minus. The sequence goes on along the minus strand of OX941093.1, from coordinate 7,939,066 downwards.
TCAATCATCAGATCTGGAGTTCCTGACTGAAGCTGAAATTGAAGAATCCATCAGGGCTGAGAAGCTGATTGCTGAATGTCAAAGAGATGCCTCTCTGGCTCTCAAAATTCAGGGTTCTCAACTCAAAGACAAGAAGCTGAAAAGCAAACCAGTGGAAGTCCAGGCAGCTCTTTTGAAAGAGATTGAAGAGGAACGCTCCAAAGAAAAAGCGGTCAGCGATAATTCTGTCGATTGGTGCAAGCACAAAATTGACTATCGCTCTGACCCAATAAAAATCGTAGCTGTTGCTATCTCTGGAAGAAAGAAGAAGGATAAACTCTCTGTCACCATGGAGATTACCAGAGAGGATGGAAGCTGCAAGGCTATGTTCATTTCAAAGTTGGAAGACTTTGGCTACATCGAGTGGCTTGAGTTCAAAGATGCGCTGAAGAAATCAAAGTCTACATACAGAGGCTATGTTGAAAGGGTAAATGATGCCCTCATCAATAGAGTCGCTGCTATACTAAAGGTGCCATCTACTCTTCCTCCAAAGTCCAAGCAAATCAAGAGAAAGCCTATCTCCTGCTCATCTGATAATGTCGCAGTGATCGGGAATGAAACCACCATCAAATTCTCAAGAGAAGCTCTGTTCGGTCCTCCTCCTGATCTTTCAGTTCTGGATCTATCTCTGCCTCCTGGCGGACCATATGTTGCGGGACAAGTACTTGAAGAGCCTTTTGGAATCTTCTTCAGAGATGACGAGGAACAACTCAGATTTCAAAGGGTCTCTGAAATCCCTATCTGTCCCCTCGCTCTTCTCAAGGATCCCATGTGACTATGGTGTACTCTCTCTCCTGCTGCTGAGCCAATCATAGCGATCATCTGCAAAGAATCTTTAGAGCGAAGGCAAAAAGGAGAAGAAATATCTGAGTATTTGATCAATCCTCCTAAACCCTCTTTAGATAGCTGATAGATTAGTTTCCTTTCTTGTAATCTATTAGTTTAACTTACAGTAGTTAGTACATCACTTGTACTTGTAATTTTCATACCTTGTAATTCTTTTCTTGGATTAATGAGAATTTCAGTGAAGTACTTAACTCTATCAGTGTTGTAAAAGATACCTCAAAATAGTAATTGGGACATGTATGTTATGAGTCCTGATTATTCCATCATTTTGAATTATAAAGTAATTTTCTTCAGTTACTTTGTCATTATCAAATAGGGGGAGATTGTTGATCCAAACTCTCTCAGTGATTTGATAACGACCCTCTTCTATACTTAGTGAAAATTACGTTTTAATATGTATTAGTGTTTCACCATCAGCGATCAAACTGAGTCTGTTCAGTTATCGCTGATAATCTTTCTTATAAACATTTCTATGTATTAGTGTTTAACTATCAACGATAAGACTGAGTTTTTTCAGTTATCACTGATAGTTTCTGATGTAAACAGTAAACGTAATCCCTGAAGACAAGCCTCGCGTCAACAGATGTTCATAGCTGAATCGAAGACGAAGCTGCTGAACAAAGACAAGTCTACTAGTGACCTGATGCGGATATCAGTGAAGCAAAGACGAATCTACTTATACGCGAAGGAACATGAGGAAAAGTTTTAGCGATCGCTGAACTCTTGATATCTCTGAAGAAAGAGATACTCAGCGATCGAATGATCACTTAGCTTATGCCTCAAGTTTCCTTTTGTCTCACCTTGTACAACTTAGTACGATATGTCAGAACGGACATGTCTCTTCCACAATTCGTACAACATCTCTGTCAACTACATTGTTCATTGTTCTGCCGAAAGCATGTCTCCCAAAAGTCAGACTCCCAAAGCCAATCAGTGAACGCCACGTGTAAAGTGCCATGCCATGCATTTAATGCAGAGGGTATAAATAGGAAGATCACCCCTTCATCTGAAGTGTGCTTAATCATTGAACCCCGAAATAGAAACCTTTGTTTTTTATATCTCTTAATCCCCCTTTCTCTGAATTTCTTGTGCAACCATCTTAGTGTTTCTTAAGTTTGTTTAGATTGAGCCTGTCTTAATCTTATTCCGCAACAAACTTTTAAATTGTATTTGATTTATCAATAAACAATTTATTAAACTTTAATTCTTGTGATTGTATTCAACCCCCCCCCCCCTTCTACAAACTTGTTAAGCACCTTCGGGACCAACATTTGTGTTATCTTAAAGATACATGATTTCAATTAATAGCATATTCAAATGCATATCCTGCTGGTTGTATGTTAGACAGGAAGAGTTCGTCAGGTCACATTCAATTCTTAGACAGGAAGAGTTCGTCAGGTCACATTCAATTCTTTCCAGTTGTTGTTCTCAAGTGTTGTGGATGAGAATAAAGTTACGAGACTATGGATTCCAATTAAACAAGATCCCGATCTACTGTGATTCAAAGAGCGCAATCATTATATCTGCTAATCTTGTTCAACATACCAAGACCAAGCACATAGACGTGAGATATCACTTTATAAAAGACCATGTTGAAAAAGGTACGGTTGAATTGTACTTTGTAAACATGGATTATCAGCTTCCTGATCTTTTCACTAAGCCGTTAGATGAAAAGAGATTTAACTTTATGATTTCAGAATTAGGCATGCTGAATCTTAAAACATGATTTTTACATAATCCATATTTTCGTCGTATAGTTTGGTTTATACTTTTCTTCATGTATTTTTTTTTTTTTGAAAGATATATACACTGATGGTTTGCTCATTTTTCAGAGTTCATTTTTCAAAGCATGAAAACATGTTTCTAAATGTTTTCATGTCTTTTGTTTTTTGAAAGACATATACACTGATGGTTTGCTCATGATTTCAGGGGGAGTGAGTGCTAAGAAAAGATGATCAACTTTCAAGGGGGACTAAGCTTATTTCATATGTTTTGTACTGACAAATTTTTCTGAATGATTTTCCGGGGGAGTTCATGGTTTCTAAACACATCAGTTTAGAACTCAATCTTTAGTGAAATATTGACATCTGATTAATTCAGATCATAGTTCATTTTTCAAAGTGTTTTACTTTGTCTAAGACTATTATGTTTTGACGACTTTTTGACTTTGTGCAGAATTTGAGGGTAAGTTTATAAGATTTTATTCAATTCATCATGACTTTGGGGCGGATTTATGAGATTTAATTTGAGTGTAAAGATTTTTCTAACTTTAATCTCAACTTGTTTGAAAGGTGGATGACTTTCAAGCATGAAAACATGTTTCTAAATGTTCAAACCACTTCTCTATTTTCAAACAGATTTCATGAATTTAGAAGTGTGATTTTTAAATGTTTTCATATATAAGCTTTAACATATTTACTGACTGTGTGTTTCCAAAGATAAATACTTGTGTATAATTTTTTGTATATACTTTCAAGTATTCATACATACCGATTCAGATTCTTATTGATCTTTGTTATTTCCATGTCTCTAAAATGAAACATTTTTCGATGGTAGTACTCCCGTTTGTTTTCCAATGTTGTTGAGAATCATCAATTCATTGAACTATAGTGATTCTTTCATGATTGTTTATATTTGTTCATATAAACAAAATTCCAATTCTTTCATGACCTAAACTGTTAATGCTTATCTTTCATTTTTGATCTTTCTGATACGTTTTCAGATTCTCAATCAAGTCTTTCGAATTCATTTCATTCATTCAATATTCTTGTTCTGAGAAATCTTCAAAGCTCAAATGCTCAAATAATGATGATATTTTGACAGAGCAAACATTCATTTGACAATGTGAATTATACTATGAGATTCTTCATTGTTCAAGTTAAACTGTTGGATAACATCATTTAGGACATTATTTCATTAGATCAAAGCGTGAGAACTTTAAAGAACTTCTATGTATTCAATTAACCAGTTTTTCCTACCCAAGGAGTTATTCCTGAGTGATTGAGAGGCGAGGGGTCATATATTAAATAGTGGGAGAGGAAGTTCATATGGTTGAACAACCTCGTTGTGATTAGCTGCAAAATGAAAAAGAGAGTTTGGCTAGAAGTGAGGATAATGATAAAAAGAAAGAGGTGTGAGAACAGAGTTAAAAGAATATCAGAAGTCTGCACCAACTACTTTCTGTTGATCGAAACTCTCTCAGTGATTTGATGATGACCCTTTGAAATACTAAGTGAAAATTATATTTAACACCTATATGTATTAGTGTTTCACCATCATCGATTATATACTGATTATGTTCAGAATCGCTAATGACCTCTGATGTATTCTGTTCAATGTCATCCCTGAAGACAAGTTTCGCGACAAAGACGTTCATCGCTGACATCGAAGACAAAGTTGATGAACAAGTGACAAGTCTACTAATGATCTGATGTGGATATCAGTGAAACCAAGACTAGTCCAAACACGCGAAGAATCAAGAAGAAAAGCTTCAGCGATAGATGACATTTATTCAGACTCTCCGATAAAAGACTTCATCAGCGATCACTGATCATGAAGCTTACACCCCAATGTTCTTTTGTCTTATCCTTGCACAAATAGTACGATGTGTTAGAGGAAACATACTTTTGCCTCAAATCGTACAACAACTCTGAAGACTACATTGTTCATCATACGGCTAGGAGCATGTCTCAAAAAGTCATAAGCATGCACCCAACCAAATGATGACACGTGCAAAGTACCCCTGCCATGCATTAAATGCTTAGGGTATAAATAGAAAGGATGGACTTTGATGTTCCAGTTTCAAGTCCTATCAGATAGTCACATAATCACAAGATGTAGAAATCATGATTATTAATTTAACAATGATTACAATGATTTCTCTCTCTAAACTCTCTCTAGCCAGATACCTATTTCAAATATTCTTTCTCTACAAAGTGCACGGCTAGTTGTGATTGTGATTGTTTGGTTACAAATTACAAAGACCAATTCCTATTTATACCAAGTCAACAAAGTTGACTTTTACAACACATGTTTATTAAAGGAAATTCAAACACTCTTGACTTTTACAACACTTTACAAATATTACACTTTAAACCCTTTTAATCATTAATACAACATTTAAGCTCAACAATATCCCCCTTTGGATTCTAGATTAAAAAAAATTGACACGAATCTTCAACTCTTTCTTCACTTGAAAATTCTTTAACATTGTAGCTTTCACCGCTTTGAAAACTCTCAAATCTTCGTCACTTAAACATTCTTCACTTTCTATTAATCCCCCCCTTTGCATTTCATTTCAACATAAACTCTCTTTATACAGGCTTTGTTTCTTCAACACTTGAACCATCTATTTATCTCTCCCTTTGGTAAAAATGTATCTGTAACTTTATATCTCTTTCAGACTTTCAAATACAATCTCTCCAAAATTCTTCTTCCCAATCAAATCGTCAAACTTTTTTGATATGGAAGATTCAAATTATCTCCCCCTTTCTAATAAAATCTTAGAAATAAACTTCTGGCTTGAAATATCTATCTTTGAATTTGAAACATTCCAGAATATCTCCCTAAATATTTGAAATTGAAACTTCAACAAACTTTGAACATTCATTCTGACTTTGCTTTGAAATTGAACTTTTAAATCATCTCCCCCTTTTTGATGAATTGTGAGACATCAGAATCATCAAAACTCTATCAACTTCAGCACTGTCTTTGATATCAATCTCCCCCATATATGTAGATAATCAATGTCTTCATGATGTATAGAGCAACAATCTCTCCCAAGGATGTTATAATAAGCACCATTTGATCTAAATAATCGTCAATTCAAAATATGTAATGATCCGAATGTTTTCAAATTCAGACAAAATAGGAGTTGTAACCCTGAATCAACATATGAAACAATTAGAAATGTCTGTAAGTAGCACAAAGCCACTTAGTACAACGGATGTACTTTGGAAAGGAATTTGTTGATGTTCACTCCCCCAGGGATTCCATTCAATCATTGAAAAACCACAAAGGAATTTTCTATGAAGGTTATGACAATAAAACTTATTCTTTGTGTGTTCATGCAAATGTAGAATTATTGAGACAACAACGAGTATTACACATACTCTATGTGCATGAATGAGGTGCGAAGTTGGGGCAACTTTCCTTTTTTTCAATATCCACATTTTCAAAATTATAATGAGATAATAAATATGTTATGTCCCTAAAGAAAATGAAACATTTCTTTGTTAAGAAAGAAACAAGTGGTTGGTAGGGTTAATGCAAGAGTTGGCATGGGTTAGTGCTTGATTCAATTAAGTTCACCAAAGAAATGTGAAACAACTGTAGATGTGGTTGTCCGGCTCAGAAAAGATTTGGTGCAGAGTTCTGATATTCTTTTAACTCTGTTCTCACACCCTCTTTCTTTTTATCATTTAGCTCACTTCTAACCAAACTCTATTTTCCATTTTACCTCAACACACAAGGAAAAACTCATCCCATTGAGTTATCTCCCCCACTCTTTGATTTATGACCCCTCACCCCTCAATCACTTTAGGATAACTTCTAGGGTAGGAAACACAAGTTAACATGAAATCAATGAAGTTCTGTTAAGCTCATACACGAATCCCGTGAAAATTTGTCCTATAGAATGATGTTGCTCAACAATTTAGCTTATACAAATAAAGCACAAAATGTGATAACATTGTCACATGAATGTATGCTCTTTAAGAATGTGAATGAAATTTGAGCATTTGAACGTTGAAGATCTCTTAAAACAAGGAAATTGATTGAACAAAGTGAAAACAATAGATTTGTTTTGAGAATGTGACAATGTATCAATCAGATTAAATATCATGAGAATATGAACAGGTAAGGATAGGATATCAAATAACTGATAGTTGTTTATATGAACTAATATAAACAGTATTGCAATGAACTCACAAAGATTGAAATGATGATTGATGCTCAACAACTTTGAAATCAAACGAGGGTATTACCATTGAAATATGGTTCTTTTTGAGTTGTGGTAATAACAATGTCAATAAGAAATACTGAACCAGTGTGTGTGAATACTTGACAGTATATAGAAAAGATAATACACAAGTATTAATCTTTGGAAACACACGGTGAGTTAAACATTAACGCACAAACATGAAAAACCTTTAAAATCACACTTCCAAATTCATGAATCGTTTGGAGAATAAGAAGTGGTTTGAACATTTAGAGAACATTTTTCATATCTGAAAGTTGTTCTTCTTCCAAATATGTAGAGATTAAGAATCAGAAATACTTACATTAAGCATAAGATTCTTAACTCCCCCTGAAAGTAATATCGACTCAAAAAAATTTCTTTTCCCTTAAGTTAAGAAATATCTGCAAAACAAAATGAATTATAAACATGTAAGTTTCCCCTTAACATCATGAATTATTGACAAAAACCATATATTCTCCTCCTTGATATCTGCAAAGAGTAAAAAATGTCAACATTATATTTTCTTTACCTCCCCCTAAAAATAGAATTAATCAATTAAGTATCAATCTCCCCTATTGAAATCAACAATACTCCCGTAGACAGATTGATCATTCAGTTTAACCAGCAAAGAACAAAATCTTTGAAGTACGGGTTCTGAACAGATGTATTCAGAAGCCATCATCAGATATTACCTCCCTTTAGGAAAATCAACTCCCCTAAAGAAATGAATTTCCTGCAAAACAAAAATTGAATTAAACTCATATAAGCTCCCCTTAATATTTGCATAATCCTTAAGCATTAAAACGAGTTCTGAATTACTAGGATTGAAGTAAATTCAGAAGTCATTTTGTCTTACTCCCTCTGAAAATATGCGTTCACAATATTTATCAGTAAGAATAAGAAGTACTCCCCCTTGGTGGTTGATCATCTCATTTTATGTATCAGAGTACACAATCTCTTTTTATCTTTGAAGTATGAGTCATAAACTGTAGTGTTTAGAAGTCAAACTTGATCTTTGAGGAGCAAGTCCTAAACTATAGTGTTTAGAAGCCAAAATTCGTTGAAGTACGAGTTCTAAACTGATATGTTTAGAAGTCATTCTTGATCTTTGAAGATTGAGTCCTGAGCTGGTTTACTCAGAAGTCATTGTTTTTACTCCCCCTAAACATGAGGTGCCTGCAAAACAGATTGAGTAGCTTTTGGTACCCATTGGAACTTGGGTCCACATCTGTTAGTTGCAGTTCTTTTGGAAGTAATACTATATGTTCCATACCAATGATGAACATAATATTTATGAACAAAATAACTTGTACCACAGTAAAAACATGATATTTTCTTTTGAGCTAACCTGATTAATTGAGGCATAGGAACAAATGGCTTTGAAGCATCTTTCTCAGAAGATAAGTCTTTTTTTCTCCAAACCATCTTTTCTTTCTTAAAAACATTTTTATCTTTAAGCTTAGAAACATGATTATCTAGACCATGGAATAAAGGATTATTGAAAAGCCTTTTGTTTTCGAAAAAATGTTTGCATAAAGTGAACTTGAAGCAGTTTTAAAAGAATGTACAGAATCAGTTGAGTCATTATATGGAGATTGAAGAATAGTATCTGGACTATTTTTTTTAGATAACTCAACCTTAAAGTTTATATCTTCAAGTTCTTTTATTTTGTTAAGCAAAACATTTTTCTCTTCAAACATCAAATCATATTTCTTTTGCAAATCAGACTTTACCTTCTGCTCCTTCATAATCTCTGTAAATAACCCAGAGAATTTCTTTGTAAGCTTGGAAATTTCAGCCTCAAAGAATTTTCTTTCATCCTCAAAATCTTTTTCTAAAGTCTTTCTTTTCTCTGATATTTCATTGAAAATCCCAACATTTTTCTTTTCAAAATCTTTCTTTTCCTTCTCAAAAACATTTTTCTTCTCTTCAAAACCTTTTCTTTCTTTCTCTAACAAAACCTCTAATCCAGATATTTTTCTTGAAAAATCAATAATCTTTGTATCAAAAAAATTTCTTTCAGCTTCAAATACCTTTCTTTCTTTCTCAAAGTTATCTCTATTAATAATAAAAAATTTCTCAAAGTCTGACATTTGTTTTGAAAGTTTTGCACATTTGAGTTCAACCGCTTTCTGCTCTTCAAATGATTTTCTTGAAAAATCAGAAAACTTTTGTACAAAAACTTTTCTTTCTTTTTCAAACTATTTTCTTTCTTTAGAAATCTGCTTTTCCAAAACTGAAACCTTCTTTTGTAGCTCAGCATTTGCAGTATCAAAACCTTTTGTTGTCTTATCTTTCTTCTTGACAGAATCTTCTTGCTTGATTTTGACAATCTAAGCTTCCAAATCTAAAATGTTCCTTTTCAATTCAGTATTTTCACTATCTAATACCTTTGAACTTTCTTTGAGCTTCTTCAGATCATCTTTTTAAGACTATTGGTATCTTTCTCTTGACTTGACTGGCCTTTTCTTTCAAAACATTTATCTCTACTTCGAGACTGAAAACTTTTTCTTTCAAACTATATATTACAAAAAAGAGATATGAATTTGTCTTTCTAAGTGCCTCATATATTTTCTCAGCACTATTTGCTCTGAATCTGAGATCATAAATTTCTTGTTCCACTAAATCTTTTTAGATCACATCTTGATACCTGGAAAAAAAAAATATGAACTTCAAATGATCGTTAATCAAAGAAATTAGAAAACTTTGACTAAAGAGTCAAACTTGGTCAACTCAGAAAATTCTCAAAAAAAAAATCTAAGTATGGAATCCACAGGCTGAAGGAATGAATTTTGCTTTGGCTTGCGGATTCTGTACTTAGTAGCAGAGCACTAAATCAACATGTCACAGAAGAACTTCCTGTAGACAATAGTGTGCGAATTCACAGTTCTTGCAGGATGTGATTTACGAATTCCAACTTCTCGCAAACTTCGACTTGCGGATTGTATACTTTCCGTAGGTTGTTGTCTGCGGATTGAGTACTTGACTTATCCAATACTCTACGAATTCAACCATTTTCGCACAATGAACTCTACAAATTCTCTACTTATCGCAAAAAGAGTTATGCAGAACCTGAACTTAATAAGAATCACCACAATGCGAATCCCAAACTTTTCGTAGATCTTGATTTTCAAATTCTAAACTTCTCGTAAGCAATTTCCTACGAGTTATTTTCTTGTCCAAAATTCACAAACACCAAAATTTGAACCTTACGAAAACTCTAAAGAACTTGCGGAAACTGTAGATCTTGCGAGTTCTTGAGATATCGACCCCAAAAATCAAAAATCAGCCATAGTTTCTTCAAACCTTGATCAATTTGCACAAAAAATCACAGAGTTGCTCATGATCACTTTTTGAACATGTTTGTAGTACACAATTTTACACAAAAATAACTTGATCATAAAATTTGATCTGACCACAGTGCGACTGAACCTCGAACCAAACTTTTACAAGAAATCAAAATTGAACAAATTTACAGTGAATTAAACTAATCAATCTAAACAAAAATTGTTCTAATACATCAATAGAACACAATACAAGCAAAGATTTAATCAAAACAACTCAAAATTACAAAATCGATCACACCACAGTACGTTTTGCGAGTTCTTCAAATTTCACCAACAATCGACCATTTTTCTGAATTCCTTGATCTTCTCTAATACGAATTGATGTTCCAGTTTCAAGTCCAATCAGATAATCACACAATCACAAGATGTATAAATCATGATCATTGATTTAACAATGATTACAATGATTTATCTCTAAACTCTCTCTCTAGCCATATACCTATTTCAAACTTCCTCTCTCTACAAAGTGCAAGGCTAGTTGTGATTGTGATTGCTTGGTTACAAATTACAATGACAAATTCCTATTTATACCAAGTCAACAAAGTTGACTTTTACAACACAAGTCTATTAAAGGAAAGTCAAACACTCTTGAGTTTTAAAACACTTTACAAATATTACACTTTTAATCTTAAATACAAAATTTAGGCTCAACAGACTTCACTTTGAAGGGTTGCCTTCTATCTCCTTATCTATCAGGGTATCTTATAGAAACCCTTGCTTTCTATAAGTCCTTCATCCTTTCTATCTTATTCTAGTGCAACCTACTTTTTGCTTCTCAAGTTTGTTTAGATTACGTTTACTTAATCTTATTCCGCAACAAACTGTAAATTGTTATTTGATTTATCAATAAACAATTTATTAAACCTTAAACTTTGTATTTGTATTCAAACTCCCCCTTTTCTACAAACTTGTTATCACCTTCGGGACCAACAAGTGGTATCAAAGTATATTGTTTAATTCATAAACAAGAACTTGCTTACTTCTCTTCCTTGTTATTTTCTAAAATTACACTTAACACAAACTCAAATTATTACGATAATGGGTCTCTCTATAAACCTCCTCGATTCAGCATAGACAACTTTGCTCTCCGGAAGAATTGAATGATACTGTTTCTAGAAGGTGTTGATCCCACCATACCTGAATATGTTGCAAATGGACCTTATGAACCATTTGTTATCATAGCCGTAGTCCCTGCCACTTCAACTACTGACGCTGTCCCTGAAAGAATTGTTGCCAAATAAATAAGGCAATGGAGTGATGAAGACAAGAAGAAAGTGGGACACAATCTGTGTTCAAAACCTCCAAAGAAATGTGGGACACAATTTGTGTTTAATATGAAGGTACCACTAGAGATCTAAGAAACACGATAGATCAATCTGGTAAGACAACATGAATGTTTCATTTGTGGTAAGAATGAATCTTTATCTGATGTTCACGAGCGATTTATGAAAATGAATTCCCAATCAATCAAGCAATATCTCAATACAAGATTTGACAATTAAGAACTAGAGAGAGAGTAGTGAGAGAAAACGTTCAATAGTCATATATCTTACAGTATACGTACAATGCTTAGAGTTACAATATTACAAACAACAAGGCTATTTATATGGACTAGGACTTCTCTCATAACACTATTACAATGGTTCTCTCAAACATGCTTCTCTCATGACATAGAAACTCTTATAAAGCTAAGATTAACTACATTGACTTAGACTTAGTTGACTTTACTTGACATGACTTTTTCCTATTAAATCTTGGATACAATAAAATACACTAACAATCTCCCCCTTTGTATTCAAGATTTAATAAAAATTTGACACTAGTCTTCAGCGCTTGATTCTTCAATCTTTATTTGTTAGGACTGAAAGTCCTGTCCGTTGAAAGTTGATTAAAGCATTTATAAGGGGTTGTTTTGTAATTAATTGATAGTTATTTAGTAGTTGGGCCCAAAAGTCCATGAGCCCATTAAGCTTGTGCGAGCCATATATAAGGCGTGTTTTAGTTCATATTTCTGGTTAGATGAATTGTCAGACAAATCATTATTATATTGCTAGTCATTAGGTTTACATTCTCTGATCAGATATTCTCTCTATAAACCTAAACCTTTGATTGTTACATTCGTGATTGCACTGTGCTGGGATCTACAATTGGTATCAGAGCGAAGAGACTGAAGTTTTGATCCAAAAAGGTTTGTCTAAAACCCTTTAATCAATTATCTGTTTTGATATTGTTTATCGTGTTTATATGTTATAGATTGTTTTCTGGATTGTTATCTGTTTATCGATCTTGATCTAAGAAGGAGATTTTCTGTTTTTCTGCCAAATGATTCTGTCGATTTCTGGTTCAGTGAGTTTGAGTTAAGCTTTCTGCACAAATCGATTACATAACTGGTCGATTAATTCAGGATATCTAGGTAAATTATTTGGAAGTGTTCTTGGATTAAATCTTTCTGAAAATCAAAGCTATAAATTTTTTTTCTGTGTTCAATCTGAGATCAGTGTTCAATCTGTGTTCAAGTTATTTTTCGTTATCCTGGTTAAGTTCGATCGATTCAATATTTGCTTAAATCTTGCTTTTTATCTTAAGTTAAGTCGTTTGATTTTCTGGGTTCAAAGTTTGAGTTCGATCGATTTTATCGGTAGGTTATCTGGTCAATTTGATCTGTTAATTGAATTATCTGTTTGTGTTTATCTGTTTGTGGATTTTGACAGGACCCTATCGACCGGTACCTGTCTTGACCGGTACCTTGATTCGACCGGATTGCTTTGGCGACCGGTGGTTTGTTGTCCGGGCTTGTGACTCAACCGGTACTCTAGTGACCGGTACTAAGCGACCCCTATTGACCGGTACCCTTTGTTGACCGGTGTTTGCACCTAGTATCTTCGACTGGACCGATGCTTTGACCGGTACCTTGCGACCGGTATCTTTTTGACCGGTGGTTTGTGCCCGGGGCCTTGTTGACCGGATCTTCTCTCGACCGGACCCTTGCTCGACCGGGTCCCTGATCGACTGGGTCCTTGCTCGACCGGGTCCTTGTCTTGCTTATTATATATATATTTTTTGGATCATCTTGTTTTGTCTCACGATCGCGACAATGCAGCTAAGATTAAAGTTTAAACCCGGTCAGGTTTCATCTCTTGTCAAGTTCAGTCCCTGGAAATCAAGCCTTTCAGATCCGGATCGAATTAATTCTACGATAAAAAAGGATGAAGGCACCTTTGTTGTTCAATGAAAAATATGAAGAGTGGAAAGTTAACTTTTTGACTTATGTGGATGAACATGAGTTGGGTCACTATATCAGATTATCATTGACTGAAGGAGAGATGCAATCCCAAATTCCAACAGAACCTTCTTCTGAGGAACAGGAGAAAAGACAGAGGGCGAATAATATAGCTCGAAATTTTATGACAGATAGTATTTCTTGTGAACTTTTCCGTGACATTTTTTGTGAAATTTCTGGTCAAATATATACTTACAAAATGACAGGAAAAGAGTTGTGGGATTGTACTGAATGGTCGATGTTAGGGCCAAAGGTAGTATTAAAAGGAAGAGAATTGGAATCTGAGAACTCTGAGCTGAAAAGAAAGATATCTGAGGTTGAATATCAGATTGTGCAAATTCAGCAAGCAGTATCTGTTGTAAATTATGATGAGAAGACTGAGAGTCTGGAGGATACTAATGCTAAGCTTCAAAAGAAAATATCTTATTTGGAACAAAAGATTGCAAAAGACAAATCCGATTTTGAGACTAAAGAGAAGTCATTTGCAAAGAAATTCTCAGATTTTTCAAGAAAATGTGTTGATGAGAAGAAAGCAGTTGAGCTGAAATGTATCAAACTTTCTCAGAAAATTTCTGATTTTGAGAAAGTAATACTCTTGTAAAGAGAAAAGTTTGTCAAGGAGAAGAAGGAGATTGAACAGAAGAACATTGATTTCTTTAAGGAAATATCCGGCCAAAGAAAGGATGTTGAGGAGGGATTTGAAGAAGAAAGAAGCATATTTGAGGCTGAGATCAAAAAGCTTACTAAGAAGCTATGTTGGGTCTTATTATGCTAAGTATGGTTTATACTGCTGATTAATGTTGCTAAGTAATTACTACTGCCAGACTATCAAGATTACTACTGCTAGTAGAATTAATACTACTTGAAGAGTTAGTGCTGCTACTTGAATAGTTAGTACTGCTAGTAGTTAGTACTGTTGAAGATGGTTAATACTTCTGAAGATAATTAGTGCTGCTTCTAAAGATAAAGATGATTTGGAGATAAAGACAAGCTGGAGATAAGACTGAAGATAATTATGGTATTGATGCTGAAGATCAATTGTATTTTGATAATTATCGTGTATTCAGTTTTGTATATATAGTATAGAAGTATTTTGATTGTAAAAAAAATAATAATTTTCATTCATATGTTTTGTTTTAGAGAGAATTAACCTCAAGACTAGTTTAGATCCTTTCTATAGAGAAGTATAGAACGTCTGTTGAGTCTGTTCAACATATTGAGGTTTTGTGTGTAATCATCAAGTTGAATCAATATAAACTTGTGATTTGAGTTTGATATACTGTTTCATTGATTGTTAGTGTTAAAGTGTTTTTCCGCAACTTCTTTAGCATTGTTTCTGAGTGTGTGTGAATTAAATTCTTGTTTGAATTTCGATCCTGACAAGTGGTATCAGAGCATTGTTAAACTCAGAAAAACAACAATCATCATGGACAGTTCAAGTGATAGTGTTCTGGTCTCAAACGTTCCAATGCTCAGATCTAATGAGTTTGACATGTGGAAGATTAGGATCAGGCAATACATACTTCTCACAGATTACTCCATGTGGGACATCATTGAGAATGGCCCATCTAATGAAGGAAAGATTGGAGCAGATGGAAAAAGAATCCCACCAAAGACAGATGGAGAGTGGAAGATAAGGCAGACAGAGATGAAATCCTTGAGCACACTGCTCTTGGATATTCCTAATGAGTATCAACACCAATTCTGCAACTGCACTGATGCACAGATGCTTTGGAATGCTCTAGAGAAGAGATTCTCTGGTACCAAAAGTACCAAGAGAAATCAGAAGGCAATACTGAAGCAACACTATGAAAACTTCATGTCAACTAAGAATGAGTCCATGACTCAAACTTTTGACAGGTTTAACAAGCTGATTGGTGAACTAGCTACTGTTGGAGTGCAGATTGATCAAGATGATGTAAACATAAAGTTCTTAAGGTCCCTTGGAGATGAATGGACCATGTATAATGTCTCCTTCAGACAGGATGACAAGCTGGAGAACAAAGAACTAGACGATCTTTATAATGACTTAAGGGTGTTTGAGGCTGAAGTTGAAGCCAAGAAAAGACCATCTGGATACACTCATAATGTTTCCCTTTTATCATCTTCTTCTTCTACTGTTTCTGCTGCTAATACAGAATCAGTTAGTACTGCTTATGTATGTAAGCAGGATGTATCTAATGACTCTGTATTAGAATATTTTCTTGCTAGTCATGCTAATTCTGGTTTAATTAATGATGATCATGAACAAATTAATGCAGATGATCTTGAGGAGATGGATATAAAGTGGCAGATGGCCATGCTAACTATGAGGATAAAAAGGACTGGAAGGAACAACTTTTCTCAGAGGAGAGAAGATAGTGCTGGGTTTGACAAGTCAAAGGTGGAGTGCTACAAGTGTCACAAGATGGGACACTTTGCAAAAGAATGCAGAGGAGGAACTCCACAACAATATGGCAGCAACCACCAGCAAGCACATTCCTCAAGCTTCCAAAACAACAGAAACTCCACTCAAGCTCTTGTTTCTCAAGAAGGAATGGGATTTGATTGGAGTGATCAAGCAGAAGAAGCTGTTTAGAATCAATCCCTGATGGCAGAAGTCTCAGAATCTTCAAGCACAGATATTCCAACAGAGGTAAAAACTAAATTGTGCACTAAAGAGTGTCTTCAGACTGTTCAAAAGTACAGGGATCATAACCAAAGCATGTGTGATGACCTGAAAAGGTTAGAGAGATATATAAGAGAGTATAAAGTGATTGTGGAGAAGTTTGAAGATCAAATCAAGGCTTACAAGGCCAATGAACTTCAGCATTACTATGACACAAATTACTGGAAGTGGGAGAAAGATCAATTAGAGATCCAAATAGAAAAATATAAAGAGTAGTGTGAGAAGATAAAGAGTGAGTATGAGAAAGCTAAGCTTGACATTGAGAAGTTTTCTTATGCTTCCAAAGCAATGCACTCTTTGCTTAAAGCTCAAGTTCATGATAAGATCAAGAGTGGTATAGGATACAATGCAACACCTCCACCTTATAACAATAATTATATCCCTCCCTCTTCAGATCTCTTAGAAAACCAAAATAAGAAGGACTTACCTATAGGAGCAACAGAAGTAGATCCTATAGATAGTGTGGTGGTTGAAGAAGAGAATAAGAAAGAAATTTCTGAGAATAAGAATACATAAGAGATTCCTGTAGAAAATCATATTCTTACCAATGAAGGGGGAGGTAAACCATTCATCAAAAGTGAAAAGGTGGATAGCTCAAAGAGTGAAAAGGTGGAAAGCTCAAAGAGAGAAAAGAGAAAGGTACAGGCAGTCCACTATATGCAGACCACAGTTGTGAATCCCTGTACATGTAAACAGCATCAGCCCCAAAAACATGATAAAACAAGGGGTAATCAAAGAAACTGGAATAATCAGTGGGCACAAAAACAAGGGGTTGATCTGAGTAAAATCAATAGACCAAAACCTTGTTTTATTTGTGGATAGCTTAACCATATTGCCAAATACTATTATTTCAATCCTATGAACCAAAGGATAAACTTTCAAATACATATACAAAATCTTGTTGGTTATAGGAATCAAAGAAGGAATCATATGAATGAAAATGTAAAAAGAGCACCTTTAAAAGCTCATGCTCAAAACAAGTTTGCAAAATCAAAGAAAAATACTCCAAATAAGTCAAGGAGTAACTTAAAGAAAAATAAAGCAAACAATTTTGTTCAGGTTTGGGTTCCAATAGTAAAGAAATCTGTTAGTACTGCTACTTCAAATAGTACTGCTGACAGAAATAATGTTGTTGCAAGCAATACTACTGCTAATGAAGTTAGTACTGCTAACAAAATTAGTACTGCTAATCCAATTAGTACTGCTAATGATGTTAGTACTGCTAACAAAGTTAGTACTTCCAATCAAGTTAGTACTGCTTCCAGAAACAAACCCATTATTGTGACAAAGTATTCAAGCCATAAGATTCCCCAGTCTGAAAAGCTCATCAAAACTGATTGTGAATATGTTGATGAGAATGCGAAACCCAAGACCACTTTGGCTTGGGTTCCTACTAAAAACTAATTGTTCCACTTTATGTGCAGGGCAATCAACAGCAAAAAGGGAAGAGCATTTGGCATATTGATAGTGGTTGCTCTAGGCACATGATAGGCAACAAGTCCTGCCAACAAAACTTCAAAAGAATTCATGGGGGACATGTTGCCTTTGGTGATAATCCATCTGGAGGAAAGATTATTGGAAAAGGTAATGTGTGGGTAAGATGACCTTTGAGGATGTCTACTATGTTGATCAATTGAGATACAACCTGTTAAGTGTATCACAGGTTTGTGACAAGAAACATAGTATATTGTTTACTAATACTGAATGTATTATCCTTGCTAAAGGGTTCAAGGTAGTTGATGAAAGTATGATACTACTGAGAACACCAAGAAAGGACAATGTTTATTGCTTGGATTTAGAGAATGTATCTAATGATTCATCATTTAATTGTCTATTTTCAAAAGCTTCTGTTGATGAATCATCTCTATGGCACAGAAGGATGTGTCACATGAACTTTAAAACAATGAATAATCTTGTGAAAAACAACCTTGTAAGAGGTTTACCACAAAAGGTATTTTCATGTGATGATCACTGTGTTGCATGTCTTAAAGGCAAACAACACAAAACTTCTCATAAGTCCACAGAGATAAATACAATCTCTTCACCTCTTATCTTACTGCATATGGATCTGTTTGTCCCTACAAATGTGATGAGTATTGGCAAGAAATCTTACTGCTTAGTTATTGTTGATGATTTCTCTAGATTCACTTGGGTCTATTTTCTGAGGACAAAGGATGAGACAAATGGACTGATCAAATCCTTTATTCTCAGAGTTGAAAACCAAACAAATAAAAGAGTTAAAATCATCAGATCTGATAATGGAACTTAATTTAAAAATCATGATCTAAACAGCTTCTGTGAGGAAAAGGGCATTGAGAGACAATACAGTGCTCCTAGGACCCCTCAACAGAATGGAGTTGCTGAGAGGAGAAATAGGACACTGATTGAAGATACAAGATCCTTGTTGGCAGATTCAAAACTGCCAGTTACATTTTGGGCAGAAGCAGTTAATACTGCTTGTTATGTTCAAAACAGGGTTCTAATAGTTAAATCTCAAGGCAAGACACCATATGAACTTTTTAACAAGAAAAAACCTTTTATTGGATTTTTCAAACCTTTTGGGTGTCCTTGTACAATTCTTAATACCAAAAATCACTTAGGCAAGTTTGATAGCAAAGCAGATGATGGATTTCTGGTTGGTTACTCATCCCATAGTAAGGCTTACAGAGTATTTAATACCTCTTCTAGAATAATTGAGGAAAGTGACAATGTCAAATGCAATGAGAGCACAACAAATAAACTTGGTACAGGACCTGTTTGGATTTTTGACATTGATTCACTAACTAATTCTTTGGGTTTCAGTTATGAGAATAATGCAGGAACAGGGACAGAATCAGTACAAAACAAAAGACAAGAGTTTGTGCTATTCCCAATTCCTACAGCAGATTCTACTGAACTCTGTGTTCAAGAGAAGAAAGATGCTTCAGATTCAAAGGATACTGAAACTGCTCAGAATGAAGAGGAGAGAGGTGAAAAGGAGGATCAGTTTTTGTCTTCAGAACAGCTAGAACCTGAGATGCCTGCATTGGCAGAAGATGATAGTGATGATGAGAACTCCTCATTGTTTGGGGGCAGATCTCCTGAAAAGAATGACTATAATCTGGATGCAGACATTAATGAAGAGGTTATTCATCAAACAAAAGTGCATAAAGATCATCCTCCTCAGTTGTTGATTGGTGACATCAATTCTCCAATCATCACAAGGAATCAGAGTAAGTTGGGAGGATTAAAAGACATACAATCAGGCTTACTATCTTGCTTTCTATCTCAGGTTGAGCTCAAAAAGGCACATGATGCAATGAAAGATCCAAGATGGATAGAAGAAATGCAAAAGGAGCTGCTGTAGTTTGTACTGCAAAATGTATGGGATTTGGTAGAACTGCCTAAAGAACACAGAGCTATAGGGACAAAATGGATTTTCAGAAACAAGAAGGATGAGAGAGGGATAGTGATCAAGAACAAGGCTAGATTGGTAGCACAGGGGTACACTCAAGAAGAAGAAATTGATTATGAAGAGGTTTTTGCACCAATGGCTAGGATTGAGGCAATTAGGCTGTTTTTAGCCTATGCTTCCTTCATGAAGTTTAAAGTCTACCAAATGGATGTGAAAAGTGATTTTCTATATGGCAAAATTGAAGAAGAAGTATATGTCTGTCAGCCCCCAGGGTTTGAAAATCCCAAGTACCCTGACAGAGTATACAAATTGAAGAAAGCACTATATGGACTACATCAAGCACCAAGAGCTTGGTATGACACTTTGTCTACCTATCTCTTGGAAAATGGTTTTGAGAGAGGAATCATTGACAAGACTCTGTTCATTCAAAGGAAGAAGAAGGACATCCTGTTAGTGCAAATCTATGTGGATGACATCATCTTTGGATCCATAAAAGATCAATTGTGCAAAGATTTTGAAGAGTTAATGCATAAGAGATTCAAGATGAGTTCAATGGGTGAACTTACTTTCTTCATTGGGCTACAGGTTAAGCAGAAACAAGATGGAATCTTCATAAGCCAAACCAAGTATGTGCAGGACATTTTAAACAAATTTGGGTTCTCAGATTCCAAGCCTGTAAGCACACCCATGGAGATACACAAACAGATTACTGCAAATCTTGAGGGGGAGGATGTGGATGTTCATTATTACAGATCCATTATTGGCTCTCTCATGTATCTCACTGCTTCTAGACCATATATCATGATCCCTGTTTGTGTATGTGCAAGATTTCACGTTAGGCCAAAGCAATCACATTTTCAAGCAGTCAAGAGGATATTCAGATATCTCAAAGGTCAACCCAGATTAGGACTTTCGTATCCTCATGACTCACCATTTGACCTACTTGCATATTCAGATAGTGATTTGGGTGGAGCTAACTTGGACAGAAAGTCTACAACTGGAGGAT
The DNA here is from genome assembly GCA_954870635.1 of Arctium minus. Classification (NCBI taxonomy): domain Eukaryota; kingdom Viridiplantae; phylum Streptophyta; class Magnoliopsida; order Asterales; family Asteraceae; genus Arctium; species Arctium minus. The sequence continues at coordinate 7,918,527 of OX941093.1, read as the reverse complement.
GTCAGTTTTTGGGTGCAAGACTCGTATCATGGCAGTGTAAGAAGGAAACCACAGTGTCCACATCAACAACAGAAGAAGAATACATAGCTGCTGCAAACTGCTGCTCACAAGTGCTATGGATTCAGAATCAAATGCTGGACTATGGTATGACATTTCTTCACACTCCTATTTTCATAGACAACAGTAGTGCTATTAGCATTGTTAATAATCCTGTCAACTATTCAAAAACAAAGCATATAGAAATAAGGTACCATTTTATCAGAGACTGTAATGAGAAAAAGCTAATTCAGGTTCAGAAAGTACACACAAGTAACCATTTTGCTGATCTATTCACAAAAGATTTTGATGTGGGTAGTTTCACATTATTGGTCACAAGTGTGGGCATGATGAACAATGAATAAGTATATTCTCATTCTCTTTATGTAACTTTATAGATTCCTCCTTAGTTACTTTCATTAAATTGGTGCTATTAACCCCTGTGTGTTTAAGTGTTTCAGATTGTTTGGAGTGGATACTTGGTACTTCTCGTTCAGTTAATACGGCTCACTGCATTACTCATAATAATAGTTCAAAAATGGTTAAGTATGGTTACTACTGCTAGGTGGTTTATACTGCCAGTGCAAAGTTACTACTGCTTGCCTTATTTATACTACTGCTGGTACATGTTAATACTGCTAGTATGTGTTAGTACTGCTAGTCTGTGTTAATACTGCTAGTCTGCGTTAGTACTGCCAGTATGTGTTACTACTACTGTTATGAGTTAATACTGTGAGTTCGTTAATACTGCTAAGGTAATTAGTACTGCTTCTAACGTACTCCCTTCGCCTATAAATACCCTGTGTGACCGCCAAAATCACAAACGGCTCTTTGAATTTCCTACTAGTGTACTCTCTCTCTCTCGTGTTCTCTTGAATTCTCTCTTACCAGTGCATAACCCTAGCTTCGACCAATCGCTCAAGAAGATGGCTGAACTGATGTTTGTCGATTAACACAATGAATTGGCAATGCTACTCAAACCAAAGCAAGAAGAGGGATTTCATCACATTGTGGATTTCCTAAGATCCTCACACATAGCCCACGCATTAACTGTCAATCCCACAATCTGTGTGGAACACCAAAGGCAGTTTTGGGCCAATGTTGCTATTCATACTGAAGATGGCAATCAGGTCATCCAAACAAGGGTGTGTGATAAACCCCTGACAATCACAGAAGTTGCTATTCGCATTCATCTACAACTTGATGATGCCTCAGGTATAACCTCTTTACCCAAGGAAGATCTCTTCCAAGCTCTTAGTAATATGGGGTATGAAGGTCCCACTGATGTCTTCAAATTTTTCAAGAACAAATTCTCACCACAGTGGAGATTCTGTATTTCAAGGAAAACAACTGGCTGGAGTGAGTTCAGCAGTACCATTGTTTATGCTATGGTCTGCTTAGCAACCTCCAGGAAGTTCAATTTTTCACAAATGATCTTCAATGACTTACTGTCAAACCTCGATACCAAAACAAAATCCTTTTATATGTATCCCAGGTTTGTGCAAGCTTTACTGAATAAAGAATTGACGGATTTACCTCAGTTTAATGAGGTATATGTACCAAAGGTCCCGAAAGGGAAGGTGTTTTCTAATATGAGGAGGCATAGTAAGGACTTCTCAGGTATTGACACACCATTGTTCTCTACAATGATGGGTGTGTCTCCTTCGCATGGTGAGGCATCAGTGTCAAAGCCCTCATCTGACAACCAAACTGATGACCTACCCACACCACTCATTTCTATTACCATCCCTCAGTCCCTTCTTAAAAAGCCAACATCACCCACCACTCACACTTATATAAGGAAAAAGGTAAAGAAGGTTCCTTACCTTCTTGTACCTTCACCCCCACAGCCTTCAAGCCCTCTAATGGAGCATTCTCCATTATAGAATATCCAAAGGGAAACCACAGGGGTGTCTCCCAACCCCAAGAAGGTGCTCAATAAGGAGAGGGAAGAGCATATGGGCTGTAAGTCTCACACTACTGACTTTGCACAAAGTGCAGGGCAGGACAGTGTGAACATATCTAAGACCTTCCCCATGGCAACTTTGGGTGAGAAATCATCCAAAGGTCCCAGGTGCCAAGAAACCAAGGGGGTAGAGGATGCTTCTGCTAGGCAGAAGACCTCAACTACTAAAAGACCCAAGGATCCTTCAAGGGTGGTAAACACACCCAAAGGAGGTGAGGACAGATATAACTACCAGGAATTGTTGGATACTATGGGAAACATTAATGTTGATGTCATCAAGCAAGGCTCAGATATAGAGGAGATGAAATTGGTAATTCTGACTCAACAAGTGCAGATTACCAAATTGAAGAAGATGGTGATACAGAAAAAGAGAAGAAAGCAGTATGTCTTGAAAAAGAGGGGAGATGCTTTCAACAATGGGGAGAAACAAGATGAAGGGGAGAAACTCAGTCCTACTGGTATGGAATCTCAGTTTGAGGGGGAGCTGAATAAGGAAACAGAAAATAGCAAAGCAGCAGAAACTGAACCAGCAGCAGTAACTGAGAAAGAAGTAGAAACAGAACCAGTAGCAGAAACATCATTGTGCAGAGAGGAAATGGAGATTGCAGAAACCTTGGTCATAGCTAAGAATGACATTCCCAAAGCCACTCAAAAGGCTAAGGGGGTAATAATCAAAGAAGGAGGTTTAGAAAAGAAAGAAAAAGAGGTCAGCATGGAGGATGCAAAGAAGAAGGGAAAGGAAAAGATGGTTGAAACTGATCAACCTTTAAAGAAAAAGAATCAGATAGAGTTATATGAAGAGGTGGCCAAACAGCTTCAAGCAGAGTTGGCAAAGGAAGAAGAAATACAATCTGCCAAAGACAGAGAGCTTGCACTGGATATGGCTAAAAAGCTCAATGAAGAATATCAAAAGAGTTTGAAGGATGCAGCTGCTGCCAAGATAGTTACAAAGAAGGCTTCAAGGCAAAGGCTGGCATTAAAGCAAAGACAGAGACAACCCTCAAAGACCTTCCTGGCTAATCAAGAAAGGAGGAAAATGATAAACTTTCTGAAAGGAGCTCTTGGAGTTCCTGAAGGAATGTTTACTAACATGGCCTATGGTAGGATATAGGAGTTGTATACAAAGGAGATGTCAAATCTGAAAGGGGACTCCACTCAAAGGGAAGAAGCTGAAAGGAGGATGAAAGAGAGGCATGATCTCAACATACAACAACCATTCCCTGAAAGTGAAGAAGGCACTCCTATCAAGGAAAAGAAAGAAGAAAAGAAAGAAGAGACTTTGGCTCAGCAAATTGGAGTTATCAAAAGAAAGAAATCCATTGCCACCAAGCCAAAGGCAAAAAGGGCAAGAATTGATGAAGAAAGAGCATAAACATAAGCAGAACCTAATGTTACACCTTCAGCAGAACCAGAACAGACTCCAGAGCAGTCAAATCAACAACAAAATGAGCAGTTTAACTTGTATATGACTGTGACAGATGAAGATCCTGTACAAGATGATCCAATTTCTGTCCAAGCCCCTGAGATTATCTTTTGGGATATCCTGGAAGATCAAAAGAAGAAATATTTCAGGATTAAAAGGATGGGAGATCAGTATGAGGATTACTCTACTTGGGGAAAAATCATCAGAAGTTGTTCCAGATCAGATTTAGAAGAAATGTTCAAAGCTGGAATGAGCCTGTATGAAATGGTTTTGACAGGATAAGAAAGGAGCTTAATCAGATTAGCCTTGGAGTACTTATGCATGATATTTGATCCCAGCAAAGTTCAACATGTGATCAGAGATTTGCATCTGAAGAATAAATTCCAAAGAATAGAAAATTGGATGTTATTTGAAAGGTGTGGAGTCTATGTCATCATTGTAGACAGAGCCTATCATGAGTACTACCTGGTGGATAAGATCTATGATCACAGCAAGGCTAAACTTCAAGCAATGTTGAATGCTAAGTTGACATGTTCAAAGGATTCAGAAATGGCCAGGATAGTATTTAGAAGAATCATCAATCAAAGTCTGGGACTGGATCCAAATTTGGGCAACTAAACTGAAGTGTTGAAAGCATCATGAAGACCATATCATGAAGAACTTAACTTCTCTTTCTGAAAGGTTAAGTTAGGGGGAGATTGTTGGGTCTGATTATGCTAAGTATGGTTTATACCGCTGATTAATGTTCCTAAGTAATTACTACTGCCAGACTATCAAGATTACTACTGCTAGTAGAATTAATATTGCTTGAAGAGTTAGTGCTGCTACTTGAATAGTTAGTACTGCTAGTAGTTAGTACTGCTGAACATTAATACTGCTGAAGATGGTTAATACTTCTGAAGATAATTAGTGTTGCTTCTAAACATAAAGATGATTTGGAGATAAAGACAAGCTGGAGATAATACTGAAGATAATTATGGTATTGATGCTGAAGATCAATTGTATTTTGATAATTATCGTGTATTCAGTTTTGTATATATAGTATAGAAGTATTTTGATTGTAAAAAAAATAATAATTTCATGCATATGTTTTGTTTTAGAGAGAATTAACCTCAAGACTAGTTTAGATCCTTTCGATAGAGAAGTATAGAACGTCTGTTGAGTCTGTTCAACAGATTGAGGTTTTGTGTGTAATCATCAAGTTGAATCAATATAAACTTATGATTTGAGTTTGATATACTGTTTCTTTGATTGTTAGTGTTAAAGTGTTTTTTCGCAACTTCTTTAGCACTGTTTCTGAGTGTGTGTGAATTAAATTTTTGTTCGAATTTCGATCCTGACAAGCTATCTGAACTATCTGAAAGGGTGCTGAAAGAGAAGAACACGAAGTCTGAATGCGAGACGAAGATTGACCTTCTTGTCAAAGAGAGAGACATATTTGCTTCAAAGATTAAAGAGCTTGAAAATACAGCATCAAGTTCAACTCAGAAAACTATTTCTTCCAAGTGGTCAGTTACATCTTTTGATCAGATTCGTAGTACTAACCTTTTCTATGATAGAAATATAGATGGTTCAGGTACACATCGACGAAGAAGGAGATACAAGGAAGAGGAACTGGTCTGGAAGAAGAAACCAGTTGAAGATGAGAAGAAAGATGGGAAGAAAGAGATGAAAGGAAAGACATCATGTGTACATACACACAAAGCCAAAAAGAAAAATGCGCGTAAAGGTAAACCTGATCATATCTACTCGAGAGATCAATTGATCAGGTTTTCAGGTAAGAAATACTATTGTTCTTATTGTCGTACACATGATCCTATTCACAAGACTAGTGATCATTACCGGTATGGTTCTTATTCCATTACTCCCATTCGAACTGCAACTAACATTCATGGACCCAAATACCAGTGGGTACCAAAGCCTAAAATTGATTGTATTGCAGGCACCTACTGTCAAGGGGGAGTAGAAGAACTAAGGCTTCTAAGTAAATCAGCTTAGAACCCATACTTCAACGGAGTTCGACTTCTGAACACTTCAGTTCAGGACTCGTTCTTAAATGCTTATCTAACCTAAATCATTTTATCATGATTTGAGGGGGATCTTAAAGGTAAATATCTCTTGATCTAGATCTCTGATTGTTTGAAAGAAGAACAACTTTCGAACATGAAAAACGTTTTCTGAAATGTTCAAACCACTTCTGGTTCTCAAAATATTTTATGAATTTAGAAGTGTGATTTTAAATGTTTTTCAATTTTTGAGCATTAATGTTTAACTGACCGTGTGTTTCCAAAGATCAATACTTGCGTATTATCTTGTCCATATACTGTCAAATATTCATACACACCGGTTCAGTATTTTATTTCAATTTGTTATTACCATTTCTCATAACGAACCAATTTTTCGATGGTAATACCCCCGTTTGAAATTCAATGTTGTTGAGCATCAATCATAATTTCTAATCTTGTGCTTTCATTGCAAAATTGTTTATATTCGTTCATATAAACAAAATATCCAATTATTTGATACCCTAACCATTTCATTTGATCTGATTGATACATTGTCAGATTCTCAAAACAATTCTCTAGATTTCATTTCATTCATTCGATATCTTTGTTTTGAGAAATCTTCAAAGTTCAATTGCTCAAATCTCATGAACATACATTTTGACAATGTTATCATACATTTTGTACTTAACTGTTCAGTTAAACTGTTGAGCAACTATTTTTGTTAGGACTTACATGGGATTTGTGTGAGAACTTAAACAGAACTTCCATGGATTCACGTTAACCAGTGTTTCCTACCCCAGAAGTTATCCTTGAGTGATTGAGGGGTGAGGGGTCTTAAATCAAATAGTGGGGGAGATAACTCATCCGGTTGAGTTTTTCTCATTGTGTTGAGCGGTAATATGTAAATGAGAGTTTGGTTAGAAGTGAGATTTAATGACAAAAAGAAAGAGGGTGTGAGAACAGAGTTAAAAGAATATAAAAACTATGCACCAAACACTTTCTGAGTCGGGTAGCCACATCTACTGATTGGTTCACATTCTTTGGTGACCATCATTGAAACTGGCAGTGAGCCCATGCCAACTCTTGCTATAACCCCACCAGCCACTCATTTCTTTCCCGAAAAAGAAATGTTTCATTTTCATTGGGGACGCAGCACATATGCTATCTAGTCTTCATTCAGAAGATTTAGATATTGAAAAAGAAGGAAAGTTGCCCCACCTTTGTACCTCTTTCATGCACATTGAGTCCATGTAATATATGTTGCTGTTTCAACAGTTTACACATTTTTTACCCTGAGAAAGCTAAGTAGCTTCATCATTCTACACTTGCACGTACATACAAGGAATGAGTTTTCTTGTCATAACATTCATAGAAAATTCCTTTGTGGTTTTTCGATGATTGAATGGAAGCCCTGGGGAGTGAATATCACAAAAGCTCCTTTCCAAAGTACATCCGTTGTACAAAGTGGCTCCGTGCTACTTACAGGCATACTAACTGTATCATTTGTTGATTCAGGTTTACAATTCCTATTATATCTGAATTTGAAAAGATTTGGATATATGCATTTCATGAATTGACGGATACTCAGATCAAAGGGCGGAGAATGTCAAATTATCATAAAGGGGAGATTGTTAGTTCATCACAAAGGAGGAGATCAAAGAATGTGTTGAAATGGAAGAAGTTTTGATGATCATGATGTTCACAATCATCAAAAAGGGGGAGAAATTTTACAGTTCTGTGAAAGTTCAAGTTTTTCAAGATTGGTAAAAAGAAATCATTCCATAATGATTCAATTTCTGAATAAAGATGATTCGTGAAAGTTTGCTTTTCTGAAGACAGTCTAGAGTTCAAAGAGATGAAGATATGAGTTCAATGTTGTTTCGATTTTCAAAGTTGAAGATTTCAAAGATTGTATTTCTTCTATCCCGTATCATGTGCTGCCTGTTGTCTGCTACTAGTTCATTCCTCCTACGAGCTGATTGAAACAAGTTCTTAAGCTGAAAGTTTGTTCAACTCGCGGTTCAAAGACATATTCTTTGTTATTAAACTGAAGATGCACCGTGGAATGTCAAGTAACTCACACGTTATCTTTCTTGTGTGCTGATCTGATGTGTTGAGGTTCTACAGTTAAAAGCTGCTTGATAGTGCATTCAGTCGAGGCTGTTGTACATTGAATTTGGTTACAAAGTTGAAGTTATGAAGACCAAGAGATTTATTCAAGGGGGAGCTTGGAAAGACATGAAGACATGCAACACCAAAGTTCTTCAAAGATTTAAGAGGGAAAGAACATCAAGGCATGAAGTTTTCAAGAAGATAAATGTCTTATTCAACTGTAGGGGGAGATTGTTAGGACTGAAAGTCCTGTGCGTTGAAAGTTGATTAAAGCATTTATAAGGGGTTGTTTTATAGATAATTGATAGTTATTTAGTAGTTGGGCCCAAAAGCCCATGAGCCCATTAATTGATAGATATCCATATATAAGGCGTGTTTTAGTTCATATTTCAGGTTAGATGAATTGTCAGACAAATCATTATTAGATTGCTAGTCATTAGGTTTACATTCTCTGATCAGATATTCTCTCTGTAAACTTAAACCTTTGATTGTTACATTTAATCATATGACTAGCAGTTGTGGCTTAGATATTGTTCTTCATTGATTAATTATTGTTGATTTGTTCGTTATTGCACTGTACTGGGATCTACATTAATTCTGACGGCTTGGACTTTGAAGCTTTAACAATCTTCAGTCTTTCAGTCTTTGAAGAATCTTGAAAAGTCTTTTATACTTTGCATCTTCGGAATGTCAACAAGTCTTGAACAAATCTTTGAAACTCTTTAAAACTTTTGAAACTTCGAGGGATCTTTTGAAGCTTTGAGGAATCTTTGAACTTTGTATCTTCATCTATTTGATCTCTTGACCGTCTTTGGAAAAACAAACTTTCTCGAATCATTTTAATTTGGACTTGTCTTCAGAATCTTTTGAGAACGATTTCTTTTTATCTAATTTGAACTTTCAGAAATTCTCCACAAGTCTTGACTTTATAACTCTGAAATTCTTTGAAATTGATCTCTGAAGATTTCTCCCCTTTTTTGATTATTGTGAACATCATAATCATCAAAACTTTCTCAATTTCAGCACTTTCTTTGAATCTCCCCCTTTTACAAATATTCTCCCCCTTTGAGATACATTTGACATTCTCTGCCCTTTGATCTGAATAGCTGAATCAAGAACTGTATATACCCGAATCTTTTCATATCCAGATATAATGAACGTTGTAACCCTGATTCAACAAATGAAACAGTTAGGAATGCCTGTCAGTAACACAAAGTTACTGTGTACAACGAATGTACAATTTAAGGAGGTGGTTTGATGATGACTCTATGACTTCCATTCAATCATTGAAAAACACAAGGTAATTCTATGAATGTTCTGACAGAAAAAAAAAATTTGTGTGCTCGTGCTTGTGTTATGAAAGAATTTAGCACAATGATTGTGTTTCATAAGGCTCAAATTGTGTAAACTGTTGAGACAACAACAAGTATTACACAGACTCAATGTGCATGAAAGAGGTGCGAAGGTGGGGCAACTTTCCTTCTTTTTCAATATCTAAATCTTCCGAGTGAAGATTAGATAGCATATATGTTGTGTCCCCAAAGAAAATGAAACATTTCTTTGTTAAGAAAAAATGAGTGGTTGGTGGGGTTAATGCAAGAGTTGGCATGGGCTCACTGCCTGTTTCAATGATGGTCACCAAAGAATGTGAACCAATCAGAAGATGTGGTTGCCCGGCTCAGAAAGTGGTTGGTGCAGAGTTATGATATTCTTTTAACTCTGTTCTCACACCCTCTTTCTCTTAAACATTAAAGCTCACTTCTAACCAAACTCTCATTTCCATTTTTCCGCTCAGCACAATGAGAAAAACTCAACCGGATGAGTTATCTCCCCCACTCTTTGATTTTGACCCCTCACCCCTCAATCACTCAAGGATAACTTCCGGGGTAGGAAACACTGGTTTACGTGAATCCATGGAATTTCTGTTTAAGTTCTCACACGAATCCCATGTAAGTCCTAAAAGAATAGTTGTTCAACAGTTTAACTAAACATTTAAGCACAGATAACATAACATTGTCAAAATGTATGCTCATTAAAAATATGAATGAGATTTGAGCATTTGAACAATGAAGATCTCTCAAAACAAGGATATTGAATGAATGAAATGAAATCAAGAGAATTATTTTAAGAATCTGACAATGTATCAATCATATCAAATGAAATGAATAGGGTATCAAAGAATTGGATAGTTTGTTTATATGAACGAATATAAACAATTTAGCAATGAAAGCACAAGATTAGAAATGATGATTGATGCTCAACAACATTTGAAAGCAAACGGGAGTATTACCATCGAAAAATTTGTTCGTTATGAGACATGGTAATAACAAATTAAAATGAAGTACTGAACCGATGTGTGTGAATACTTTACAGTATATAGACAAGATAATACACAAGTATTGATCTTTGGAAACACACTGTCAGTTAAACATTCAAGCTCAAAATTGAAAAACATTTAAAATCACACTTCTAAATTGATTAAACCTTTTGAGAATCAGAAGTGGTTTGAACATTTAAAAAGCGTTTTTCATGCTTGAAAGTTGTTCTTCTTTCAAACAATCAGAGATCAAGATCAGAAGATATTTACCTTTAAGCTCCCCCTCAAATCATGATAGAATGATTTAGGTCAGATAAGCTCCTCCTGGATATTTACAAAATATCCTTGTCTGAACATTGAAAAACGGGTCCTGATCTGTCATGTGATCAGAAGCCACAATCTTGACACTTAAGTTCGGGTTTTGAACTGTTTTGTTCAAAAGCCTTTGTTCTTTAAACTTTGAAGAACGAGTCGTAGACTGTTTTGTCTAGAAGTCATTGTTCTTTGACATTGAAGTCCGAGTTCTAAGTTGTAATACTTAGAAGTCAATGTTCTTTGACATTGAAGTCTGAGTTCTAAGTTGTAGTACTTAGAAGTCAAACATCTTGCTCCCCCTATACCTGTGGTACCTGCAAAACAGATTCAAGCTAATAGTATCAAATCAAACAACAATTATGTTCAAGATTATAGAGAGAAAATGTTGAGAGAGAAAGCCACAAGTCTGAATTTACTCCCCCTTGATTTTTGCATTTAAGCTCAAATCTTGAAGTACAAGTAATATCTCAATACAAGATTTGACAATTAAGAACTAGAGAGAGAGTAGTGAGAGAAAGCGTTCAATAGTCATATATCTAACAGTATGCGTACAATGCTTAGAGTTACAAGATTACAAACAACAAGGCTATTTATATGGACTAGCACTTCTCTCATAACACTATTACAAAGGTTCTCTCAAACATGCTTCTCTCATGACATAGAAACTCTTATAAAGCTATGATTAACTACATTGACTTAGACTTAGTTGACTTTACTTGACTTGACTTTTCCTATTAAATCTTGGATACAATAAAATACACTAACAATTTAATTGCTTAATCATTGATCTGAGGACTGTTGGTAGGTACTATTCTAATTATGAGGTCCTTACTAAATTCCTGGAATGTTTTCCTGAAAGCTGGGACTATTATTCAATGTGTCTCAAGCTGACTAAAGACACCTTTCTCTCAGTACTTTTTATGGGATCTTGCTCAACTATGAGTGTTTCCCCCTACAATTTCTGTCGTCATCAATTATAGGAAGATCAAATATAGATCGTCAATCTTCCAAAGAAAACCATATTTTATCCATGAATCCGGACTTGAAGAACTTGAGGGTTTAATCTTGTGGTTTCAGGATGATCCACAAGAAAGGATCCTATATGAACTACTGGGAAGATCATAGCGAAAAAGTCGAGACCTAACAAAAGAAGTAACCCTGAAGTGTTAAGGTGTCCTCAGGGTTTAGTTGGGTTTGAGTAGAAATCCTGATTACATCGAGTGGCCAGCGCTAACACCATCCGAGCTTGCACTGCCACTCGAAGAAAGATGTCTTTCCAGCCCAAGCCTACGTCAAATCAACTAAAGAATAATCTTGTTAAAGATTCTAAAGACTCCAAAAGCACTCATGTTGCTTTAGTTTCTTCAGAGATTATCATATCTCAGTGATCTACTCTGACTATCACTGAGTTAGATTCTGACTCAGGGGATCTATCAGACACTGACCTCTTAGAGTTTGATGAATCTCTAGCACTCTTAACAAACTCTTTTTAGAGATTTGCAAGAAAAACCAATTTCAGAAGAAATAAGCCTCTCTCCTTATCTGACAAGCCTAAATCAACACCTGTTGATAAGGAAACAACTACTTGTTATAACTGCGAGAAAGTTGGACATTTTTCCAGCGAATGCAGGTTAAAGAACGTTTTCAAACCTTCTTCGTCTAGAAAATCCAGCTATGACAAATACCTCAACCTGAAAAAAAAACTATCAGAAGCTGAAAGGCATCAAGCGAAAATGTAAAGGTCTGATCGCTGAAAAACATGACTAGGTTGAATCATAAGAATGAAGTTTTGATGAAGAAGATGTCGCTAATATCTGTCTCATGGATGAGATTAAAGAAGAAGTGGAAGAACCATCTGGGACATCCACAAGCTCTATCATCTCTCAGGTTTCAATCTCTACTTAACCCTCTTTTACTGAAGTGAGAGACGTCGCGCTGTCGACGTGCTGACAATTGACTTGTACAATGCACTGAATGGTAACACATTTGCTGAAAACAAAAATATTGATTTAACTAAACAACATGAAAAATTCCATTTAAAAATCAAAGAACTAACTCTTTTAGAGGAAAGTTTAAAGATCAAATCATTGTCAATGAAATAATCAGCCTTGAACGCGAACAACCTATCGCTGCTCTCAAGTCTGAAAAAGCTACAGTTGAAGGATGGTGTAAATCTTCAACTAAGATCACTGAGATCATAAGTGCTCAAATCCCTGCTCATGATAAAACCGGTCTTGGTTATAAATCTGATAAGGAGGAATCTAGCCGAGATTGTTCCATGCTTAAGTTTGGAATGTGATAGGTCCACAAACATAATCAAAAACAAGATTCAATCACAATCTCATATGAATTTCATTGATTTGGAACTTTATCTCTCTACAAGTATACGTTTCTCTCTTTAAAATATTTCTCTCTAAGATATGACAATGTCAAAGCTCCTAACCTAAAACTCTAATGCTTAATGCCAAAGCAAAACCTATTTATGCCACCAAGATTACAAAACATTAAACTAAAATACATTTTGACTTTCTAACTAAACATTAACTTTAAGCTATTTTGACTTCCTTTGACTCTTTAAAACTTTGACTTTAGAAGACATTTACACTTAAACTCTTTATAATCTTGAATACAACATTTAGGCTCAACAATCTCCCCCTTTGGATTCAAGATTAAAAAAAAATTGACACTAATATTCAGGTCTTCTTTCTCTTGTAAAGTCTTTAGCTAAATGTCATTTCCAGCTTTGAATCTTTCAAATCTTTATAGCTTCGAACAAACTTTATCATTGCTTTGAATGAATCTCCCCCTTTGGATTTCTTTCCAACAAAGTTACTATAACTTTCTTCATGAACTTTTACACTTCAAAACTTGAAATCTTTTTCAATATCCCCTTTTGATACTATCTTTCAGAAATAATCTTCAGAATTGCTTCAAACTTTGTACTTTCTTCATCAAATGTCTTGCTTTGAGACTTTGACTTTCACTTTGACTTTGAAATCTCTCCCTTTTTCTTGAAATTGAGCTTTGAAAAATTCTCCCTCTTTTTGATGAATCTTGAGTTATCAGAATCATCAAAACATCATCAATTTTAGTATCGTCTTTGATAATATCTCCCCCATATATCAACATGTAAGCTTGTCAAGATAAACAAAGATAATCTCCCCCATTCGGTAGGATAAGCAATCTCTCCCAAGGAAAATAGTTTTGCATTTTGATCTGAGTATCCATCAATTCATAAATGTATTTATCCGAATCTTTTCAGATTCAAACAAATTAGGAATGGTAACCCTGAATCAACATATCATACAGTTAGCATGCCTGTAAGTAGCACGAAGCCACTTTGTACGACAAATGTACATTGGAAAGGAGTTTTTTTATGTTCACTCTCCCAGGGCTTCCATTCAATCATTGTAAAATCATAGAGAAATTTCTATGAATGTTAAGACAAGAAAACAAACTTCTTGTGTGCTCGTGCACGTGTAGAATGATTGAAGCTACTTAGGCTTTTTAGTATTATTCCCATAATGTGCAAATCAATCAATATGAACAACGAAATCAATCACAATTGCCATATTATTGTTCTTGAATTCAATGAATACAAATTCTCTCTCAACACAAATATTTCTCTCCCTAAGCTTACTCTCTCAGCGTGTCATATGATTCTACAAATAGAAAAACGTATTTATACCTAATAGTTACAAAGACAAAACTAATTAAACTAAACTACTTGACTTGCTTGACTTTGACTTTGCAATGAGGCTTTGACTTGGGCACTTAACTCTTAATTCCAATGATCTTGGATCAAACATATTTGTGCACTAACATTTAGGCTCAAAGTGGGTAAACTGTTAAAGACAAGTATTACACAGACTCAATGTGCATGAGTGAAGGTCGAAGGTGGGGCAACTTTCCTTCTTTTTCAATATCAAAACCTTCCAAATGAAGACCAGATAGTAGATGTGTTGCTTCCCCAATAAAATGTGAAATATCTTTTTGTTAAGAAAAAGATGAGTAGTTGGTGGGGTTTAATGCAAGAGTTGGCATGGGCTAGTGCCTGTTTCAATGAAGGTCACCAAAGAATGTGAACCAACACATTATGTGGCTTCCCGGCTCAGAAAAAGATTTGGTGCAGAGTTTTCATATTCTTTTACTCTGATCTCACACCCTCTTTCTTTTAATCATATGAGCTCACTTTTAACCAAACTCTCTTTTACATTTTACCTCATCACACACCCACTCTCTAATTTTGAGCCTTCTCCCCTCAATCACTCGGGATAACTTCTTGGGTTGGAAACATCGGTTATTGTGAATCCATAAAAGTTCTGATAAGCTCTCACACTGATTCCCATGTATTTTTTCCTAAAGAAATATGTTGCTCAACAGTTAAGCACATGATATCATTGTCATATAAATGTATGCTCATCAAAAATATGAATGAGATTTGAGCATTTGAACGTTGAAGATATCTCAAAGCAAATAAATTGAATGAATGAAACGAAATCAAGTTAAGTGTTTTGAGAATCGGACAATGTATCATCTGATCAAATATCATGAAAAATGAATATCTTGGGGTATCAAAGAATTGAAAGGTGTTTATATGAACAAATATAAACATATTGACAATAAAAGCACAAAATTTAGTAATGATGTCCGATATTCAACAATTTAGAATTCAATCGAGGGTTTTACCATCGAAAGATTTGTCATTTAGAGACATGGTAATAACAAAGTCAAACAAAAATACTAAACCGATGTGTGTGAATACTTGATAGTATATGAAAAGATAATACACAAGTATTGATCTTTGGAAGCATACGGTCAGTTAAACATCAAAGCACTGATATGAAAAACATTTAAAATTTCACTTCTAAATTCATAAAATCATTTAAAGAATAAGAACTGGTTTGAACATTTAAGAAATCGCTTTTCATACCTGAAAGTCGTTCTTCTTTCAAATATGTTAGAGATTAAGAATTAAAATTATATACCTTCAGTGTAAATTTCTTAACTCCCCCTGAAATCAATATCTTATCTCCCCCTTCAATTAACAATAGCAAAATAAAATGGAATCTATTAAGCTCCCCCTTGACAAAACCTCAGATATTCTCTCTTCAATACCTATAAAAAGTCAAGCATATTAGCTTACAAAAAAAAATATTTCTTTATTCTCCCCCTTAAAAAGATATCTATTGAAAATCAATCTTTCTATCATTTTAATTTCTCCCTCGAAAACAAACAAATAAAGGAAAAAAACTTCCTGATTAGGATTGATCGTTCAGTCTTCAGTAAGAATCAAAAACACTAAAGTACGGGTTCTTAATGCAATTATTCAGAAGCCATTGTTACATATTCTTCTGTGAGAATAATAAACTTCTTTGATCTCTGAGGTACAGGTTCTAAACTGTAGTGTTTAGAAGCCAATCTTGATCTTTGAAGATCGAGTCCTGAGTTGATTTACTCAGAAGTCTATCTTGATCTTTGAAGATCGAGTCCTGATATGTACATAATCAGAACTCTATGCTCTTACTCCCCCTAGACCTGTGGTACCTGTAAAATAGATTTGACAAGTTTTGGTACCCACTTGAAATCCACCTTGAAAATGATTCCTTCAAGTTTTGTGATCTTATTTGACAAAATGTTTCTTTCTTCAGACAATATATCAATCTTCTTCTGTAATTCAGACTTCGCCTTTTGTTCTTTCGGTGCAGTTGCAGATAGTTCAGATAGCTTCTTTGAAAGCTTGTTCATTTCTGTCTCAAATACCTTCCTTTCTTCTTTAAAATCCTTTTCAACACTTTTTTCTTTTATCAGATATTTATTTGAATAATCCAACACGCTTTTGTTCTGTTAACTTATTCTCTTTCTCAGTTTGTCTATTTCTATCATAATAACTTTCTCAAAATCTGAAATCTAATTTGAAAGTTTTATACATTTAAGTTCAACTATCTTCTTTTCTTCAAAAAATTTCCTTGAGAAATCAGAAAACTTTTGTGCAAAAGATTTTCTTTCTCTTTTAAACTCTTCTCTTTCTTTCTCAACCATCTTTGCATCTTGAGAAATCTGTTCTTTCATATCTGTAATCTCTCTTTGAAGCTCAACATTTTGCTTTTCAATCTTGCTTATCTTCTCTTGAACTCTTGAGTTGTCTTTCTCTTGTGAGGCTTTCTCTTTTAAAATGTTTATCTCAACCTCAAGGCTAAACACTTTATCTCTCAACTGGTCTCTTATAGACAAAATCTTTGAGTTTATCTTTTTCAGTCCGTCACATATCTTGTAACAACCCAACTCTCGACATAAAACAAAACTAACTGTGTTATTTAACAACGCCAAACGGCCCAAAACAACATCTAAAATTCAAGGTTTGCAGAAAGACAACCTAATACACAACTGAGATTACAAGGAATGCAAACTATAATGGAGGTCTTCTAACCCAGCTCCGGCAAACACCTTCTTCTTACCCTTGCTCGATCCTCCTACCTCACGCCTGCCTGAAAAGGTTTTTAGTTTGAAAGAGTGAGGGTTAGACCGAAAGGTCTAGTGAGTTCCCTCTAATAACGGTTCACAACCACAACATCATATAAAAGATTTATAAGCAATTATAACCAATTACGTTTTTTTATAAAACAACACACCCGCAAATCACGCTTTCGGCACATACACTGAAGTCACATATAGGCGACAACATGTCTGGCTCATACGGCCTTAATCTGGGACACCCCCCCCCCGGTATGAGCGCAGGCGGGATACACCCCTCGTCTTAGGCCATACTCGCCAACTACAATGTATGCATACATTTAAGCAACAACAAAAGTGTAAATCCACATGTAAGGTAAAGCTCACATATATATAAAGCATACATAAATAAATAAAATGCTTTAAATAACTTGCACATGCTTTTAACCACTTAATCATCGAAGGACATTTAGTTTAGAAAACTCACCTGATGTTTTTTGCTTAAGCTCTTGCGATTACTTCTATTATCGGGAACAAATCCTATACAAAAAGCGACATAGACCGGTAAGTCCCTCACTGACTCTATAAATCTATGACTGAACTTCTCTCGCTTCAACCTTGTAAATTCACTAAAAGGGAATAGAGGTCCTCGACCCATTCTCGGCCCAAACTGAAAGGCCCATCAATCCCACGGTAAACAAGGACGTGGGCTAAAGCTTCTTGGGTCGAGGCATTGGGCCGACCCGTTCAAGACAGCACCTGGGGTCGGGCTTATCGTTGCCCGAGGTTTGGGATGGTGTCGCCCGACACTTACTCCCAGTCTCTCCCTCGGTCTAAGCAAACCTGAGGTCACCCAGCCTACAAGAAACCGGGGTCGCGCGACTCCTCCTCTCCCGGGGCGAAGCCAACGCCCGGTGTTCAGCAAGCCCCCAGTGCGAGTAAGCGACCGGTGTGGGCAAGCGCCCGGTGTGTGCATGTCTCGGACCGGAGTCCCTTTTTACGCAGTAAACCACATACAGGTTCTATGCAGCGGCGATTCAATCGCACACCCACAAGAAGGTAACTCCTTTCCGGCGATAGAAGATTTCTTAATCACAACAACAAAAATTATCTTATCAACCCAAAGTATTAGATCGATTAAGGGGTTAATCATAAGATCTTGAAACCCCCAAATCCTCCCAAATGAACATCAGACTTCCCCCAAACAAAAGGGGAGTCTCACCCAACCTACCAATCTTCTGATAAAAGGAATACTAAGCAAAGAAACGAGGATTTAAAATGAAAAAAATACTAAGACTCGATGAAAAACGAGAACTAAAAACGACAAAAACACAAAATTGTAAAGTCTAGGGACTGAAAGTATAAAAACTTAAAAGATGTAAACTACAAGGACTAAAAATGACAACTTCTAAAACAAAAACTAGAGGGACTAAATATGTCATAAGTTAAAAGATACTTAACGGAACTAACAAACCTAACAGAATTGGACCTAAAATGTAAGAAAATCTAACAAAATTAAGAAAATTTAACAACATGGACTAAAACTGACAATTTTTTCTAAAAAACACTAACAGAACTAACGAAGACTAACTGAAAAATGGACTGAAATGTAACAAAATCTAACGAACTAACAGAGCAGGGACCAAAATGACAAAAATCTAACGGACTTAACGATGTTCCGTTAACACTGTTCATCATCTTCGAGAATTAATCTGAGAACTTTAAATCGTGATATCTTCTTCAAAACTCAACCAAAATCGATGAAACTTGATGCAAATTGATCCTTGAACAAAGTATTATTGATTCCAATGAAAAATTCTTGATCATGCAACAAAATGAGATATGTATCTCGATGTGTAAAACTCCGGCGAATTCGATTTTTCGGCGAGTCCTTTTTGGTTCAGATATGGACGTTAATGGCCTGTAAAATGATAGAAATCAACAAAGCAACAATATTATGAAGTAAAGATATCGAAAACATCAATTAAAACCAACATCCAGTCAATCTCGGTTTTTCGACGACTCTCCTACGAAGCTCCGGTGAGACTTCAAATGACGAAATTGATTCTGAAACTTGATATGAGCTCTAAATCAACAAACTAACAGATTAGATGCAATCGAATCGATTTAAAACATCATATACGTAGACCCACTTCTTTTTATGATCGAGAATTTTTTTTCAGAAAAATCTAAGTATGCAATTCGCATAAAAGTGTGTGAATTTTAGATGACATGTGCGAAATCCTTGAACTGTAGCATACGAATTCTCTTGTTTTCGCATGAAGATGCATACGAAAAGTATGGTTTCCTCATGAAGCAGTGTAAGAAAAGTGAGGTTTATGCATGGAACAGGATACGGAAAGTTAAGTTTACGTATGGGAAGCATGCGAAAAGTTCAAATGAAGAAGCATGTGAATTTCTCTTTCTAGAGCATCATGCGAAATCTCTTTCGGAAGCAACATGCAAAAAGTTCTTCCATATAAGTTCTATCACGTCTTGGTTCTTCTTTGCAGTAAGCTTCTTCGAATTGTGATATGGAGTGGCCTGCAAATTTAGTGAGTTCTTTGTGTAAGAACCTTGCGATTGATCATGAACATTTGTACTATTGATCAATATATTCAACAAACATATTTTCGAAACAATATATCAACTTTTTGGATCAAAATTTCAGATTTTCACAAAAACTTCAAGAACACCTCAAAAAACACTTATGAATCCAAAAATTTCAAAAGTGAAATTTAGACATTAAACTTTGAAATGGATGATTAATCCATGTCTAAAAACACTTTTTACAAACAAATTCACATCAAACTTGATCAAATCAACTCAAAATCTCAAAATGAATGTTTTCAAAATGTTCAAGATCACTTTATTAAGAACACAAAATTTTCAATAATTCTTCAAATCGAATCAAATTTCTTGAATTCTTTGAACAATCAACAAACGAAAATGATTCTAATATCAAAAAACGAAATCTAAGAACACAAATTTTCATCAAATCATCATGAAATCAACAAAATGAAGGTGAAATTTTTAGAAACATATCACAAACAAAAAAAAATATAAAAACTTCCCTGATTTCTTCAAATTTTGATAAAATTGTGAAGAATTGGTGCACAAATCTTTTCTCCCAAGCTCTGATACCAATTGATAGGTCCACAAACATAATCAAAAACAAGATTCAATCACAATCTCATATGAATTTCATTTATTTGGAACTTTCTCTCTCTACAAGTATACGTTTATCTCTCTAAAATATTTCTCTCTAAGATATGACAATGTCAAAGCTCCAAACCTAAAACTCTAATGCTTAATGCCAAAGAAAAACCTATTTATACCACCTAGATTACAAAACATTAAACTAAAATACATTTTGACTTTCTAACTAAACATTCACTTTAAGCTATTTTGACTTCCTTTGACTTTTTACAACTTTGATTTTAGAAGACATTTACAAACATTTACACTTAAACTCTTATAATTTTGAATACAACATTTAGGCTCAACAGAATGTTTGTCTCTTCTATTCATGACACTTCTTATTCTCAGTGCTCCTCGTCTTCTAATCGTATCCCTGAGGATTTATCAAAGACTCTAAACTCGCTGATAAAGGGAAATTTATTTCCCATCACCCTCAGAAAACTACAAAAGTAGAAAGTTGAAGAAGATTCCTTCTAAACCTTCACGTAGTCAACCATCTGGCTCTGGATCTAAGATCACTGATAATACTCAGAGATCTACTCCAAAGCTGAAGATTGACATTAAGCCTAAGAAATCAGAAGACCTGAAAGTTCCTCCGATATCTAATGCTAAGGGTATTCTTGGAGCAGGCCCGACTCATCTAAGGTTTTCTAATATAAATGCTCATGGTCTTAAAGCCACTTTCAGCTATAGAAAATGTTACCACTGTGGACTTACTGACCACATTGCCAGTAAATGTCCCAATGCCACCAAAGTTGAAAAGTCAGCTAAAGTGACGATGAATGCCTCCAAGGCAAAGAAGGTCACCAAAGTTGAGAAATCTGCCAAGGTGAAAAATGCCACTAAATTTAACAAAATTAACTAAGGTGAAGGTTCCCACTGACGCTGAATCTTTAGATGTAGTGAAGATCGCTGAACCTTCCATCTCCACTAACTCCCCTGGACCCATTGAAAAGTGGGTACCAATCAAAAATTGATCTTCCTTATGTTTGCAGGTGTCGAAGGGTATCTGGGTTAGTGTTAGTGCACAAATATGTTGGACCCAATATCATGAAAATTGAAAGTCAATTGCTCAAGTCAAAGCCTCATTACAAAGTCAAAGTCATAGTGCATAAAGAAGAAAGTCAAAGTCAAGCAAGTCAACTAGTTTAGTTTTATTTGTTTTGTCTTTGTACTAGTAGGTATAAATAGGTTTTTGTTTGTCGACTTCATAAGGCATTTATAGAGAGACGCTTAATAGAGAGAAAACTTAGTGAGAGAAATATTGTTAAAGAGAGGATTGTAATATGTGATTTGGAGATCAATAATATGACATCTTGAATTGTTGTTCATATTGATTTGCCCACATTATGGGAATAATAATTGGTATCAGAGCAAGCATAGTTCATAAATCAATCAAAGAATCTGAGATGTTTTAGTCGAATTTTAAAAACTCGCAAACTAATCTGTGAAGGATCGAATTTTGTGTTTTACTGGTGTTTTGGATTGAAAATTGATAGCTTTGTATTCAATTTTGTTTCTAGAACAGATTTGATTTGAATGGCATAGCCTAATTTAGAACAAATTTTTGTGAATTTTGGTTTTTGTTGAATTTTTGTTGAATTTTTGTTCGAGTCGTGAAAAGTCTGTGTTTGGATCAAAAGTTGTAATTTTGTTGTTTTTAGTTAAAATGATGTATTAGCAAAGTGTTTAGAATCATATCGAGGTCCAATCTGCAAATTTTCATGGTCAAATTTGGAGTGTTGAAGGATTTAAAGTTGGAAAAGTGATCACAGACTTGAAAAAGTTGAAGAACTCGCAAGATTCAGAGAAGTCGCAAGCTTCTTGAAGAACTCGCAAACATCATCTGAAGAACTCGCAGACAATGGTGTACGAATTCTGAAGAACTCGCAATCGTCTTGTATTTTTTATTCTTCGAATTTTTCTAAGGCAAGAACTCGCAGAGTGTGATCTACAACAAGTCCAGAACTCGCAAGGTTTGACTTGCAACAAGCTACTTATTTTAAGACACTATCTGCGACAAGCTACTGTTTACTTCCTTCGGTTTGCGTCAAGTTCGAGAACTTGCAAGACAAAGCTTACGACAAGTGTCTGCGACAAGTTGTTTGATCGAAAATTTTCTATGTATAGAACTCGTACGCATTGCGACAAGTTGATTATCTAAAATTTTTCTAAGTGTAGAACTCGCAAGAGGATTTAAGCTCAGAACTCGCAAGCTTCAGCCTGCGACAAGTAAGAACTCGCAAGCCTCCTTCTGCGAGTTCCTCACTTCATAGTTCAAAGGGTTTGCGACAAGTGAGTTGAAAGGGTTCTACGACAAGTGTTTCTCTGTGGTCTGCGACTTCTGTACTTAGTCAATTTTTGGCTATTTTCAGAGTTTTGAAATTTTTTTGATTCTATGTTTAAAGATCTGTGTTGTTAATGAAGATGACTTCAAAGGATGCTCTTTTAATCGGTACTAATGTCAAACCACCCATTCTCTTCAAGGTGAATATGAGCAATGGAAAGATAGATTTCTGGATTTCATAGATAGACATGAAAATGGAGAATTCATCAAACATTCTATTGTTGAGGGTCTGATGAAACCAGTAACTGATATTGTGCTGGATGAGGATAATGAGAGTTCAAACAGTGAAGATGGTACTGAGAACCGAGGTCTAAAGACCAAAGAGATTGTTGTTGATTTTTCAAGCTATACACCTGAACAAAAGAAGAGATATAAGGCAGATAAACAGGCAAGATCTCTACTTCTACAGAGCGTACCAAATGAGATATACATAAAGATTGACATCTGCAAGGCTACTGTAAAGAAGATGTGGGATCTGTTAGAGAAAATGATGATGGGATCAAAGGTTGGAAGTCAGATGAAGGTGGCTAACTACATCAATATCTATGAAGAGTTCAAGGCCAAATGTAGAGAAATCCTAGAGGAGACATATGAAAGATTTGTTTCTCTACTGAATGAACTTGCCAAGAACAAGATGAAAAAGAAGCAAATTGAGAATAATGTGAAGTTTCTGAGTGTCTTACAGCTGGAGTGGAAGAAGCATACATGGCGGATGAAACAGATGAAAGATCTTAGTGATATACCTCTACATGAGGTTTATGAAACACTTCGGCAGAATGAGGAAGAAGTTGAAGTAGAAAGGGAAGAGAAGAGAAAAAGAAGAGTGAGAAACAAGTTACTGATCAAGTTGCCTTGGTAGTGAATAAGAAGAAATACAAAGAGAAGAAAGATAGGAAGAAGAAAAAGAAACTTCTATTGACTGAGTCTGAGGTGAGTAACAGTGAAGACTCCGATTCTGATGATGGAGAGAACCTTAAGCAAGCTATGTTGTTGCTTACCCGAGCCTTTCAAAAGAAGTTCTATAAGAAGCAGGGTTCCAATAGTTAGAGGTACTCTTCACTGTCAAGGAACTATGAACACAAGGAAAGAGTTGAAGGAAGAATGTTTGAGGACAGGAGATCTGAAGGAAAGAGTTATGTAGAAAGGAAGCCAGAAGAGAGAAAGTATGTGAACCAGTATGTGGAGAAGAAAGTAGAAGAATCAGTCAAGTGCTACAACTGTGGCAAGATCGGCCACTTTGCCAAGGACTGCCAGAAGCCAAAAGTTAGGAATTCATAGTACTATAAGAACAAGATGCTTCTGGCCAAGAAAAAAGAAGTAGGCAAAACACTGATGGCCGAAGATGATTACTGACTATATCATACTTATTATGAAGATGACAAAGAAGAGACAGCTCACATGTGCTTAATGGGCAAAGAAGTCAAATATGATGAATCTGATGAGGAGACTTCCGAAAAGGTAAAATAATTTTTCTGAATCTGATTTCTTAAAACAAATGGAAACCATGATGGTTGAGCTTCAGGACTTACAAGCTAAGCTCAAAAAGGAGAAAAGTATAGCTGCAAAAAAGCGTCAAACAATTTTTGATCTCAACAAAGAAATAGCTGGGAACAAAAAACTTGATTGACTCTTTGAACAAATCTGCTACTAATTTTGAAAAACAAAAAGCTTGTTTTGAGATTCAAATTTCTGAAACAATTTCTAAGTTCAATAAGTCTGAACTTGAGAAGCAAGAGTTTGTTGTCAATTATAATAAATTGCAGTTTGGAAAAAAAAATCTTTGCTGAAAAAGATTAATGGTTTGGAAGCAAAGTTGTATGCTCGAGGTCAAACTGATCAAAGCATTTATCTAAACAAACCGAAGGAAGTTACAGATTTCAAAGATAATTGGGGTATTGGCTACGATAACCCACATTATCTAAAGAAAGCTATTAGAGAGCAACCAACTTTATATAATTTTGATTTCTTACAAGTGGCTGACAAATGTCCTCATTTGAAACCCAAATTTGTTACAAAATCTTCTGATGAGGTTGAGGCTAAGGAAGATGAGAACAGAAAGAACACAACCAAAATGGAACTACCATTCTGCTATAAAAAGTTGAATGATAGTTATCTTTCTGAGCAACCAAAGTTACTTTTAAACGATTATTTTGAAAGCTATTCTACTAAAGATATGGAGGCAAAACCTGTTAAAGCAAAAATTTATGTTCCTCCACTAATCTTGGAAAGTAAAATTTCTAAGCTTAAGAACACATTAGTAGAAGAAAGAATTTTGGTTGATCTTGAGAAAGTTGTGTTTTCTACTGTTATAATGAACACTAATTTCAAATGTGAAGTTGCAAATGACAACTCCGAATCAGGAGGAGTTAGTGTAAACAATTCAACTTATTCAGATGCGTCATCTTGTAAAGTTTTCATGGGAAATGTTTTTACTAATCCTAAATCTTTAGATTGTGCTACAATGTCTTATCAATAGAAGTGTTATAATAAGACAAATGATTTCAAATCTCCAAATTCTTCCAAAGCACAACAATTTGATGATGATGTTGATGATTTATTTGCGGATGAAAATGATTTTTTAAATTATGATGGATGTTCCGATGAAAGTGTTGATAAGTTTGATTTCAATGCTAAACTTCCAGATCATACTTCTTTTGAAATTAATAATGATGCTTTACCTAGTGTCTTTGAAATGGGTGAAACATCAACTAAAGTTGATGATGGAGTTCCTGTGAGTACCTATTACCCTAAAGGTAAGAAGCAAAAGAAAAGGTGCTCACAAAAATGGGCCAACATAGGTAAGCACAAGAAAACACAAACTCTTAAATCTCATGTTTCTAATAAATCTAAATCTTGTGTTTTAGAATTGAGAAGAAAAAAGTCAGAAGCGAGACTAGAATAGAGACCTACAAAATCATTTTCTAAATCAGATTGTAATAGGATTACTCCTAGTTTTTCTGATGTAATTGATCAATGTGCTTCTCATAAAACAAAACTTGTAACTTCTTACAAGGTTTATACAATAAAGCAGTTGATCCAATTATCTCATTTGCCTAGTCAGTGTTCCACATATGGTCGAAATGATTTTGGGACTTGACAATATTCTGATTGTTGATTTGGTACTTATTATATATATCATTCTAATGTTTTTGAAAAACAAAGAGGGCCCAAATTCAAATGGGTACCAAAATCTTGTACTAACACGAAGGGACCCATCAGTAAATGGGTACCTAAACCTGTTGTTGCTTGATTTCTATTGTGCAGACCCGTCATATGTGGTACTTGGATTTAAGTTGTTCCAAGCATATGACCGGGCAGAAAGATATATTGTCTAATTATACAGAGAAATTTTGCAGTAATATGAGATTTGGAAATGACCTGTTTTCACCGATACTTGGTTATGGAGATGTCGTGCAAGAAAATTTAACGATAAAGAAGGTGCGTTATGTTGAAGGATTAGGACACAATCTGTTCAGCATTGGTCAGTTTTGCGACAATGATTTAGAGGTGAACTTCAAAGCCAATAGATTTTGTGTTAAAACTAAAGATGGTAAAGAACTCTTAGTTGGGATTCGAAAGTCAAACCTCTACACGATCAATCTGTCAAATGTCAAGAATGATAATGCGGTGTGTCTACTGTCTAAGGCATCTATGCAACAGAGCTGGTTATGGCATAGAAGGCTATCTCATCTCAACTTCAGGTACATTAACAAGTTGGTGACTGGAAATTTGGTAAGAGGACTTCCAGAGATGAAATACGAAAAAGAACATTTATGTGACGCATGTGAGAAAGGTAAGATGAAAAGAGCATCTCATAAGCCTAAGCCTGAACCAAACACAAGTACTCCTTTAGAAGCCGCCTCAACTGCATGTTATACTCAAAATCGTTTAATAATCCATCGTCGGTTTGGTAAAACTCCATATGCTTTGATAAACAATAGAATACCTAGCATTAAACATTTTCACATCTTTGGATGCAAGTGTTTTGTGCTGAATGATAAGGAGAACTTGAACAAGTTAAGTCCGAAGGATGATGAAGGCATTTTCATTGGATATTCTCAAACGTCTGCTGCATACAGAGTTTACTTGAAGAAATCTAAGATAGTTGTGGAATGCATCAATGTTACATTTGATGAAGAGATGGCTTTTGAGCAACTCGGTTCAGAACCCGTGATAACAGGAGTATTATCTTCTGGATAGATCAGTCCAGAACCTGTGGTTAATGGTTATAATTCTGATAAAGCGTCAACGTCTACGTCTCATTTAACAGAATGAGATTTATTGTTTGAACATTTTTAAAATGAGTTTCTTGGTTCAAAAGTGACTACACCTGTTGTGATTGACAGATCTGAAGATTCAAGTAATCATCATCCAATCACATCCGATGTATCGACTGAATCAAATTCCCTGATTCAAGAAGAAACTCAAGTTCAAACACCTACTCCATCAGTTGAAGTTGATCATGATTGCATAAACAAAAGTTGCATATTCAGTTGGATATACTATCATGCCTACCCAATAGACATCAAATGTCAATTCCACTGGAACTTCTACACTAGTTACTTCAACTAAACCCCAACAAGAAGAACATACTGAATATTTAGATGATCAACATGATCAGTCTACGTCTATACCACTCCCTCATGTACATAAGTGGACCAAAGAGCACCCGGTTCATCAAATTATTGGAGATCCATCAAAGCCGGTGCTAACTAGGTCTGCAAATGCAAACGAGTGCATGTTTGATTCTATTCCGAGCAAGATAGATCCTACACAAGTATCTGAAGCTCTAAAAATTCCAGATTGGGTTACAGCTATGCAAGAAGAGCTCAATCAATTTGAATGGCTTAAAGTCTGGAGACTCGTACCTCGACCGGAAGGAAAAACCATTATAGGTACGAAATGGGTATTCAAGAACAAGAAAGATGAACATGGCATCGTGGTTAGAAATAAACATCGACTTGTTGCTAAAGGATACCGGCAAGAGGAAGGAATAGACTACGACGAGACATATGCTCCAGTTGCACGTATAGAGGCAATCAGAATGTTTCTAGCCTACGCTGCACATAAAAACTTTACTATCTATCAAATGGACGTGAAGACTGCCTTTCTAAATGGCATACTGAAAGATGAGGTATACGTCTCACAGCCAAAAGGGTTTGTCAATGATGAAAAATCGGATCATATTTATATTCTTGACAAGGCCCTCTATGGGTTAAAGAAAGCTCCTCGAGCCTTGTATGATGTTATATCCAAGTTTTTAGTCAAGTATGGCTTCTCTAAAGGTAAAATCGATACCACTCTCTTTATGAAAAAGGAAAAAGTTGATATCATTCTTATTCAAATATATGTGGACGATATAATATTTGGTTCAACAAATCCGAAGTATTATAAGAACCTTTCTAATCTAATGGTGTCTAGATTTCAAATGAGTATGATGGGAGAGATGAATTTCTTTCTCGAATTACATGTTAGACAATTTTCAACCGGGATTTTCATTAATCAAGCGAAGTACATTTCTGATATTTTGAGAATATATAAAATGGAAAATTGTACTCCAATTGGTACCCCGATGGAACCAGGAACTAAGATTGGAGTTGATATTTCTGGAAAAAGGGTTGATCTTAGAACCTATTGAGGAATGATTGGTTCTTTAATGTACTTAACGACCAGTAGACCGGATATTATGTTTTCTACATGCTTATGCGCTAGATATGAAGCTTCGCCTAAAGAATCCCATCTTTCAGCTGTAAAGCGAATATTTAGATATCTGAAGGGACTGCAGATCTTGGTTTGTGGTATTCTAAAGATACGGGTTTTGAGCTAACAGCGTATTCATACACAGATCATGCAGGTTGTATGTTAGACAGGAAGACTACTTCGGGACATATACAATTTTTGGGTGATAAGCTCGTGAGTTGGGCTACGAAGAAACAACTGTGTGTATCTACTTCAACAACCAAGGCAGAGTATGTAGTTGTGGCTAGCTGCTGTTCTCAGGTGTTGTAGATGCGAACACAACTTTTAGATTATGGGTTCAAATACAACAAAATCCCGATTTACTGCGATTCCAAGAGCGCTATTGCTATATTTGCGAACCTTGTCTAACATACGAAAACCAAGCACATTGATGTACGATATCATTTTATCAAAGATAATGTCGAAAAAGGTACAATTGAAATTTACTTTGTAAACACAGATTATCAACTTGTTGATTTGTTTACCAAGCCGTTGGACGAAAAGAGATTTAATTTTCTCATTTCGAAACTTGGAATGTTGAATCTCAAGACATAATTTGTAGTTACCTAGTAAAGTTTATTTTTGTTATTTTTCTTCATTTCTTTATTTTTAATCTGAACGATATCTGCACTGAAAGGTTCTATTCAAGGTTTCAGGGGGAGTGTGAAACAAAGATCAGACGATCATAATATCTAGGGGGAGTTATAGAAATTTTTGCATTTATTTTGTACTGAAAAAATTTTATGATGCATATTTTTAGGGGGAGTAAGGACATTGATTTCTAATTAAATCAAATTAGAACTCATTCTTAACAAGTTTTATTGCTTTCATGTTTTTATTTTTCAATAATAGTTTTTGTTTTCAATAAGACTTTGTTACTTTAACCTCTTTTTGACTATTTGCAGAATTTTGAGGGGGATCTTACATGATCATATCAATTATGACTTTGGAGATGACTTTAGGAGATTTAAACTAAGAGTAAGGACTATTCTACTCTTAATCTCATTGTGTTTGAAAGATGGACAACTTTCAGACATAAAAAGATGTTCTTAAATGTTCAAAACATTTCTTGATTCTTAAAAGTTTTCATTAATTATAGAAGTGTGTATTTTAAATGTTTTTCATATTATGAGTTTCAATGTTTAACAAACCGTGTGTTTCCAAAGATAAACCAATGTTTAACACTGGTTTAGTACTTTATTGACTATGTTCTTACCATGTCTCATATTGAAACTAATTTTCGGTGGTAAGACACTCCTTTTTGTACATTCAAGGTTTGTTGAGCGTTAATTCATTCAAAGCGTTTCTTTCAAGAATGTCTATATTTGGTTCGTATGGACAACATCCAATTTTTTATGACCTAAGCTTTTAATGATAAATCATTCATATTTGATCTTTTCATACATTGTCAAATTCTCAAAACATATCTATTGATTTCACTTCATTCATTCAATTTCTTTGTTTTGAGAGAATCTTCCATGATTAAAATGCTCATATCTTCATGATTATTTTATGAGCATATATACATCTGACATATATTCTGTGATTTAACTGCTAAAGTAAAACTATTGAGCAACTTTGTGCTTTTAGGACAATTACATGGGATCATTGTGTGAGATTTTAATGAACTTCTATGGATTCACGACAACCATTGTTTCCATCCCAAGAAGTTATCCTGAGTGATCGATAGGCGAGGGGTCAATATCTGAGTGTGGGTGTGTGATGAGATAAAATGGAAAGAGAGATTGGTTAGAAGTGAGCTCAATGTTAAAAAGAAAGAGGGTGAGAGATCAGAGTAAAAGAATATCAAACTCTGCACCAAACTTTTTCTGAGCGGGGCAACCACATTACTGTTGTTTCACAAATTTTTTCCGTGAAGTTCATTGAAACAGGCACTAACCCATGCCAACTCTTAATTTAAACCCCACCAGCTACTCATTTCTTTCTCAACAAAGAGATGTTTCAATTTTTCTTGGGGACGCAACACATAATCTATCTCGTCTTCATTTGGAAGATGTGGATATTGAAACATATGGAAGTCTGCCCCACCTTCGCATTTCGATCATGCACAATTGAGTTTGTGTATTACTATTATTGTCTCAATGGTTTACACATTTTGAGCCTATTTGAAAAGCCTAAGCAGCTTCATTCAATTCTACACTATGCACGAAAACACAAGGAATACGTTTTCTTGTCTTAACATTCATAGAAAATTTCTTAGTGATTTTTCGATGATTGAATGGAAGACCTGGTGGAGTGAACATCAAAAAGCTCCTTTCCAATGTACATTAGTTGAACAAAGTGGCTTCGTGCTACTTACTGGCATTTTAACTGATTCATTTGTTGATTCAGGTTTTAACTCTTATTTGTCTACACTTGAAAAGATTCGGATGAATATATTATGAATTGACGGATGATTAAGATGTTTGGTTGGAAAGATCAGTGGTCAGAAAGAGATTCATGACATTTCTTGAAGATGATTTATATACTCTACATCATCAAAAAGGGGAGAAATATGTACATGAAATGTTGTATGGTGAACAAGTTTGTAATAGTTTTGGGGAGAAGGTCAAGAAATGGTTAAGAAGTTATGGGAGAATTAATTTCAAGAAATGATGTCTAAAGATCAGATTGTGAAAATTACAGGAAATTACTGATCAAGATATGACAGTTTTGAAATATATATTACAGAAATATGGGGAGAATGCTCATAATGAAAGAGAAAGTTCAAAAAGGTTTGAACGCTTCATGAAATTTGCTGAAAATTTCTTTGAAGATTATTTGCTGAAGCAAAGTGAGCTAAGCCTGAAGATAATTTCGCTTCTGAAGTTTGAAAGAGTTTTTTATTACCTTGGGAGAGATTGTTAAAATGCTTAAAGAAGATAATCACAGACTTTGGGAGAGATTACTGAAAATCTAGAGACAGATCAAAGCAAGGGGGAATGAAATGCTTATCTTTGTAAAGATGCTAAAGTGGGAGATTGAATTCGTTAACGATCAGACAAAGGGGGAAATTGTTCGTTAATGCCAAATTTCTTTTTGAAGATGATCTTGAATCCAAATGGGGAGATTGTTAGTGCACAAATATGTTGGATCCAAGATCATGGAAATTGAAAGTCAATTGCTCAAGTCAAAGCCTCATTGCAAAGTCAAAGTCAAAGTGCTTAAAGAGGAATGTCAAAGTCAAGCAAGTCAACTAGTTTAGTTTTATTAGTTTTGAAAGTCAACTAGCATCTGCCAGCACTAACAAGATCTTCGCTAGAAGTCAATGGTTGCATAGCATGCCTTTGGCATTTAAATGCACTCCATGTGATTTGAACCCATGACCTGCTCTGGTACCAATTGTTTCTGAATCTCTTACTGCTCTGATACCAATTATGTGTCCCACAATCAGTGTTTATCAAGATGACACAAACAATTTACTCAATTTCCATTTTCAATTCCAATCCAGAATACGATTACAAAGTTTTCTCTCAAACTTTCTCTCTCTATAATGAACGTGTATATCACTCTCTCTTACAAACTCTTACAACCCTAATCTAGTCATATCCCTATTTGACACAAACACTTAAATCACTAAACTCTCACAATACAACATTACACAAGCTTTGACTTTCACTTTGACTTTTATTACAATTGACTTTGACTTTCTGTTTTAAGAGTATGACTTGAGTTTTGACTTGTCTTGACTTCAACCTTTATGATCTTGTATCCACCATATTTCATCACTAACAGTAGGTATAAATAGGTTTTTGTTTGTAGAATTCATAAGGCATTTATAGAGAGACGCTTAATAGAGAGAAAACTTAGTGAGAGAAATATTGTTAGAGAGAGGATTGTAATATGGGATTTGGAGATCAATAATATGACATCTTGAATTGTTGTTCATCTTGATTTGCACACATTCTGGGAATAATAGTTAGGCTATACCAGAGGGTTCGTTGTACTCAGCAATGGTACAACCACCATCCGAAGAGTCTCTTATGTAGATGGACTGAAGCATAATCTCCTCAGCATCAGTCAACTATGTGATAAGGACTTTAAAGTATGCTTACTAAGAAAGCATGTTTAGTGATTGACAAAAATGGAAAACTTGCTCTCAGTGGTTATCGTTTGAAAAATGTTTACGTTATAAACATGGACTCAACAACCACTGAAAGTATCTGTTTTCTGTTCAAAGCCTCATCAGATGTCAACTGTCTATGGCATAAGAGGCTCTCTCATCTCAAGTTCAAGACACTAACACTCTATCCTCAAAAGAACTAGTCTTCGGTCTACCTCAACATTCTTAATCCAAGGAATATCTCTGCTCAGCTTGTGAAAAGGGAAAGCATACTAAAGCTAGCTTCAAATCAAAACAAGTTTAATCAGTGATAAGTCCTCTTCTACTGTTGCATATGGATTTATTTGGCCCTGACAATATTCAATCCATTGTTGGAAATAAATATACTCTTGCCATAGTAAGTGAATACTCTCGCTACACCTAGGTCATGTTTCTCCGCTCTAAGTGTGACACCCCAGATGAACTCATCTCTTTTTTCAGAAAATAGAAGTGCTGAATAATATGACAGTTCGCTCAATAAGAAGTGATCATGGAACTGAACTCAAAAACAGTTCCCTGGATAACTTCTTTGAGAAGAAGAGAATTTGTCACAATTTCTCATCTGTGAGAAATCCACAGCAAAATGCAGTCGTTGAAAGAAGAAACAGAACGATCATCGAAGCTGCTCGATCAATGCTCAGCGATTCTCACCTTCCAACTCAATTCTAGGTAGAAGTTGTCAACACTGGTTGTTTTACTGAAAACGGGTTGTTGATTGTCAAAAGATTCAACAAGACTGCCTATGAACTTTTCCATGGGAGAAATCCTTCTATCAGCTTTCTTCACATCTGTGGTTGCCAATGCTTCATTTTAAACAACAGATATGCCCTGAGAAGTTTGATCCAAAGGCTAAAGATTGAATTTTTCTCGAATACTCCTCAATATCCAAGGCCTACAGAGTCTTCAATAAAAGAAGACAAACCGTAGAAGAAACCATTCATGTCACCTTTGACGAATCCAGATCAGCGAACTGAAAACCAATCGTTGATAATGATGAACTTAGTGTTTGGATGTTCTCTCACTATGGAGAAGCTGAACCTCTCTTCAACACACACTATCATGCAAATCCTCCGAATGTTGATGATGATCCAGTCATTGTTCCACCTAACACTGAATCCATTTCATGGGTTTCAGTTGTTCCTCGAAACACCTTACCACCTTCTTAACATCCAACCTCTGAAACACCTATCATCTCTGAAGACCTTTAAGTGAATGATGTTCAACCTGAACCTTAGCAGTTGATTTCTGATGAACCTCAGGCTAAAGCCTCTTCCTCGGTAAACATTCCCATTGCTGATACAATATCAGACATGGATGCTCATACCCCCGCTCAGAGATGGACTAAGAATCACCCAATTAATCAAATCCTTGGTGATCCAGATGCAGGTATTCAAACTCGACAAAGTTCAGGTAACATCTGTCTCTTTGTTAATTTTTTCTCTCTTCTCGAGCTAAAGAAGACTGATGATGCCCTCAGAGATCCTACCTGGATTAGCGCTATGCAAGAAGAGTTGATTGAGTTTAAACAAAACAAGGTTTGGAATCTCGCTCCCCCACCATCTTACAAAACTGTTATAGGCACCAAATGGGTGTATCGAAACAAGTTGATGAAAATGGGATTGTGACCCACAACAAAGCTAGGCTAGTTGCTCAGGGATACAGACAAGAGGAAGGTATAGACTATGTTGAAACCTTTGCCCCTATGACCAGGTTCGAAGCAATTTGATTATTCATAGCCTATGCAGTTCATAAAGACTTCAAAGTATATCAAATGGATGACAAATCAGTATTCCAAAATGAAAAGTTTAGTGACGAAGTCTATGTTGAACAACCCCTAGGGTTCTGTGACCCTAAACATCCACACTTTGTATATAAGTTTGATAAGGCTCTCTATGGGTTAAAACAAGTCACTCGTGCTTGGTATGATACTCTCTCATCTTTTCTAATCTCTAATAGATTTGAACGTAGAAAAATTGATAATACTCTATTTTCAGAAAGATTAAAGTTCATATAATTCTTGTTCAAATATATGTTGATGAAAATATATTTGTGTTAGCCCCAATTATGAATGTAAAAGTATAGAAAATATTAAGTCCTTTCCATAGGACTTCCAGAGAATACCACCAGAGACAACAAGCCTATCTATGAATACATTTCATAGATAGACACTTCAGAAAAGAAGGCATCATAGATAGCTTCATCAGAGGCACTACATCAGAGCTCTGAAGACACTCTCTCTAAAGTTCAAGCTAAAGATTTCTACAAGTCAGGACACAAGCTCAGAAGACACGTCACCTAGTGATAAGATTTACCTTTTAGGTAGATTATTGTTCAAGCATGTCGTGTGTGAGGAGAGTACAATGTTCACCTCTTCGTCCAATAAATAGGATGTGCAACCCATTGCCCAAAAGTGTGCTTTTCCTTTACCTACTTGTATAAAGTATTACTCTTTTGTACTGTGAGTTGTACAAGAAGATTGTGTAAGATTTAAACCACGTTTATGGTGTTCTTGATAATCTACGTTATTATCCAGTGAATATTTGCTTATTCATTATTTTACTTTGGAAATATCTTCTTTACTGTGAGTATGAATTAAACACTTGGTTTAAACAATATTTGCTTCCGCTATATTTATCATATGTTTTTTTTGTTTAAATCAATCTAGACAAGAATCCGGGATCCAACAATTGGTATCAGAGCTTGTTTGATTTTCTTAAATCAAATAAGATCAAATATGGTTTACTCAGATTGATTCTTGTCTTGTGATTCAGTTTTCATTTATGTGCATGTTCATTTAAACTGCTGTTTATTCAATAACTTTATATGTTTCAGGTTTAAAAACTACTCATAGTTCTCTATCTTGTTAAAAGTTAACAACTTTAGCTTCAGTTTAAAAGATCTCAAGCTTCATTTTCTCTAGATCATCATCATCTTCTTCTTTACAAAAATGGCAAACTCAAGTATTAGTGTTATTTATACTGTTGGATCTTTAACAAAACCTCCTACTATTCTGAGAGATGAATATCCTCAATGGAAGATTAGGATGGTCAATTTTCTTGAAGGAATGAACAAAGATCTTATAAGATCTGTCACTCATAGACCTTTCCAACCAATGGTTTTGGTTCCAAGAGTTCCCGCTACAGCAACAACTGCAGAAATACCTACATACTTTGAGAAAAAGACAACTGGGTTTACTGATGAAGAACTGACAAAAATGGAGAATGACTCAAAAGTTGTTAGAGTTTTAATCATGACCATCCCAAATGACATCTTTCAAGAACTTGACTTATGTGTCACTGCAAAAGAAATATGGGACCAGTTGTTAAATTAACTTGAAGGTGGCATTAAAACTCAGAAGAATAGAAGGACAAAGTGCATTATTGAATATCATGACTTTAAAGCTCTACCTGAAGAAACTTTACAACAAACATATTCTAGGTTTAATGTCTTGATCAATAAATGCAGAAAGTGTGGGGTCATAAAATCCAAAGAGGAAAACAATGTACTTTTCTTGAAAAGTTTAAATGATGAATGGCGGCAACTGTCTATGTCACTTCAAGCAACTCAAAATCTTGAATCATGGACACTTACATACATTTATGGTACTCTTGTTGCTCAATAAAAGGAGGTTGTTAAACAAAAGAGCAAAACTTCCATGGGTGGACCTCTTGCTTTAATGTCCAAAAATAAAGGAATTTCAGAAGAAAATCCCAAAGATAGTAAAATCAAGAGATCAAAAGAAAGGTTTTCTGAAAAAGAGTCAAAAAGGAAGTCAAAAAGAGCCATGATTGCAGATGAAGTCAAAGAATCAGACTCAGACGATGAAGAAGATGAATACATAAATGCTTTTGCTTAATCTTTTGCTTTAATCACTCATCAATTTAA
Organism: Arctium minus; assembly: GCA_954870635.1. NCBI lineage: Eukaryota > Viridiplantae > Streptophyta > Magnoliopsida > Asterales > Asteraceae > Arctium > Arctium minus. The sequence goes on along the minus strand of OX941093.1, from coordinate 7,882,625 downwards.
TAATATATTTGGCAAGAAAGTATTTGAGAAAAGAAGAGAAGAAGGAGATAGCAGAGGAGACAGAAGAAGGTTACAAAAGGAAGAACACCATTCAGAGCCAAGATCAACTCAGTAAAGTGATCAGAAGGCCATTCAGTACAACTATCAAGAGCATGTCCAATATCAAAGATCACAACAACAGTTCCAACAACCTCAGAGATTCTTTCAACCATCAACACAAAAATCAGAAGGTACTGCTCTTCCCATTAACCAAAATGATGGAAGATGTTTCAGGTGTGGAAAGTTAGGCCATTTCTCTGCCAACTACAAGGGTAGACTGATCAAAGATCAAGACTACTATAAAAACAAATAGAAATATAATGTGAAGGAAAGGGTACTTGTAGCAGAGATAGAAGACTGGTTGTTTGACTCAACCTCTGATGGAGAATTAGATCCATCCAATCTCTGTGGAATGGTAGTAGCAGATGATGATCAATCTGATGGATCACCTCAGGACATTTCTGAAAAGGTACATTCTCCATCCACATCAGAATCTGAACTTGAAATAGATATGCTTAAACTAACTGATGAATTTCAGAACTTAAAACAAAAGATTTTTGAAGAAAAAGAAAAGAGAAAACAAGTTTTAAAACACCTGAGTTTTTACAAAAGAGAGAAAGATCTCTTAGAGGCTGAAAAGTAAGAAATCTTTGATGTACCCAAAGTTCCAATATGTCCTGATTTTCTAGACAGGTGTCTGCAAGCCAAAACCTCTCTGTAATTGGAAAAAGAGATAAAGGAAAAAGCAAAGGGTAAAAATAACAATTCAAAATCTCATGCCTATAAACCCATCAAGTTTACTCCTGAACAAAAAGGAAAATGGAAAGCAATTAACCATTTTGTTCCTAATTGTGAAGTGAGCAAAAAGGAGAAGGAAACTTTTTGGGCTCATGGAAAGAACAATCATCAAAACAAGGCCAATTTCAACTCCAAGAAATCTGAACTACATTGGAATGCTTGTAAAATTCATAGTGCTAGACCAGATTTGTTTCAAAAGAAAAATGTACCCAAAGTTCTTAATGAAATCAGAAGCTTTGTACAAAATTCATCATGTTCTATTATTTGCAATTGCATCAATCTCTTGATCAAACTGAAGAATCATTTCTCTGGTCCTCATTTCTTTATACATGTATCTCAAAAGAAAAAAAAAAACATCAGAGACTCAGCCTCTGAAATATCATAAAATTCAATCTGGCAAAACATCAAAGGATGAAAAGCCAAAAACTGAAAAGAAAGCCACAAAACCTAACAAGAATGGACCCATTATGAGATGGGTACCTAAAAACCTTTACTCAGTCTTGCAGAAACAACATATGCCTATCTGGTATCTTGATTCTGGATACTCAAGTCATATGACTAGGGATAAAAAGTTACTATCCCCATTTAAAGATAAACTTGGAGGAGCAGTAGCTTTTGGAGATAACAAGCAAGGTCAGATCAGAGGATATGGGGAGTTATCTAAAGGAAATGTTTCTGTCTCAAAAGTTGCATATGTTGATGGATTAAAGAATAACTTACTCAGCATAAGTCAACTCTATGACCATGGTTTTGATGTAAAATTTAAAGAGAAGTATTGTTCTCTGTTACATTCAAAAATAGGTCAGGAAATGCTCAGAGCTGACAGAGAAGGTAATTTGAATCGCATGAACTTCACAAAGCACAAACACACTAATTCAAAGAAACTCTTTTTAGTATCTCTGAATAATGAAGATGCCTGGCTCTGGCATAAAAAGTTCTCACATATGAACTTTTCATCACTTGATAAGTTGGTAAAACTAAATCTAGTTAAAGGACTACCATCTCTGAAGTTTGACAAAGATCATCTTTGTTCTGCTTGTGAGATGGGAAAACTAAAAAGAGCATCACACAAAACCAAAAGTGATAATAATTGTCCCAGATCTCTGCACATGCTACATATTGACCTTTGTGGTCCAATCTCTGTGCAAAGTTTGTCTGGAACGAAGTATATCCTTGTACTCATTGATGAATATTCAATATATACATGGATTGAGTTCATCAGAGCAAAGTCTGATGTTCTAGAGATTCTGATAAATTTCATGAAAAGATTACAGGTTCTGTTCAATTGCAAAGTTCAAAAGTTGAGAAATGATAATGGTACATAATTTAGAAATGCAAAGATCAATCTTACCTCTCTAAAGAAGGAATTTCAACAAACTTCTCTGCAGCTAGAACACCTCAACAAAATGGTGTTGTTGAAGTTGCAAGAACTATTCTTGTAGGATCTGGTCTAGTAACAAACTTTTGGGCTGAAGCAGTATCAACTGCCTGCATTACTCAAACCAGAGCTATCATAGTCAAAAGATTCAAAAAGACTACATATGAACTCATTAACAATAGAAGACGAAATGTCAAATACTTTCATGTTTTTAGGTGCAGGTGCTTTATCTTGAATGACAGAGACGAACTTGGAATGTTTGACAAGAAGACTGATGAAGGAAAGTTCATTGGCTATTCCCTAACCTCCAAGGCTTTCAGAGTGTTTAATCTCATAACAAGGACAATTCAAGAAAGCATCAATGCTTAGAGAGTCAAAACTAAACAAAATATTTGAAGACTTCTTTGATGATGAAGACAACTATGAATTTATATTCAGAGATATTCAAATAGCACAATCAGAAGAACCTCATACCTCAGGTACAACTCTTTCTAGTCCTTCTGATAACACACCAACTACATCAAACATTGGAGGTCCAAGTGATACAACAAGACCAAATATTGAAGAATAAGAGTCTTCTAAAGAAGAAAGAGAACTAGAAACATCTGTGGAAGAGATTCAAGAGCCATCATCACCATCTCTGGAACACTCTTCAGAGCCAGTGCACAACATAACAGAGATACATCCCACTGTCATCTCTGAAGCTCAAACACCCCACATGTTCATGCTCATATAACAAGATGGACAAAAGATCATCCTCATGATCAAATCATAGGTTCTCCCTCTGATGGTGTAAAAACAAGATCTGCAACAATCAATGAATGCTACTTCGCAAATTTCTTAAGCATCATTGAATCAAAGAAGGTAAATGAAGCTCTTGCTGATCCAAATTGGATTAATGCCATGCAAGAAGAGCTTCAAGAATTTGAAAGGAACAAAGTTTGAAACCTGGTTCCTCCGTATTCACAAAGCCTCTAGAGTTCCTCTCAACTGAAGCAAGAGTATTTGTGGAAGACACATTTCGATACCTCTACTACGAGTTTAACACTAAAGTCAGGCTATCTTTTCCTCTGAATCCAAAAATACATCTTGGAATGACTGAAATAATGAAGAGATTTATCAGAGATAAGACAAGCAGACGCAGGGATGTTTTCTCAAATGAGCCAATCATCAAAATTAACAAAGTCTCAGAGAGAAAATACAGTTATGACAAGCTGATATATCGACATTATGTGGTCATTCACACAGACAAAAAGGTTACCAATTAAATGACAATGATTTGGTAAATCTGAATCCATATGAGTTAACTCATTTATGCGCATTCTGCTCAGCAAAGTTGGAGAGAGGAAGGGCTTACAAAATCGGAGTGTAGGAAGTAAAGATGGCTATGGATACCCACATAAAGCTCAGAGCAAAGATAGATTTTCATATTGCCCTAAATCTTAGAATTGACAAGCTAGGGGTTACTGCTCCGAGTAAAGTAATAGAGAATTTGGACAAGTTCAAGACTCGATCAATCGTGATAGAGCCTCTGGGATATGTGTATAGGGTATTCAATGAGAAGAAAATTTTCTTGGCTTCTGAAGTGGCGAAATTCTCAGATGAGACTCTCAAGGGAATGATGAGGATGTTGAATGTCAAGAAAAACAAGTGCCCGACATATTTGTTTGAACTTCTGTATTCAGAGATCAGTTCCATGATCCTGTTCAGAGAAATGATCATGAAGTTCCACAACATCTTCTCTAGGAATAGATTGTAATTTTTTGTTGTTTTTGATTGATGATTTCTCTTGTAATGTATTTCAAATGTTTAGTGAGAAGTAACATTTAACAGAGGATGACTTTCTCCTCTTTGCTTTCTCGATTAATGTCTCTGCTAATTTGTAATTTTTTATTTTCAACACTTAGGGGGAGATTGTTAGCCCCAATTCTGAATGTAAAAGTATTGAAAATATTCTGTCATTTCTAGAGGACATCTAGAGAATACCAACAGAGACAGCAAGCCTATCCCTGAAGACATTTCAGAGATAGACACTTCAACAAAAAGACATCAGAGATAGCTTCATCAGAGGCACTACATCAGAGCTATGAAGACACTTTCTCTAAAGTTCAAGCTGAAGATTTCTACATGTCAGGACACAAGCTCAGAAGACACGTCACCTAGTGACAAATTTACCTTTGAGGTAGATTACTGTTCAAGCATGTCAGTGTGTCACGAAAGTACACTGTTCACCTTTTCGTCTTAAAAATAGGACATGCAACCCATTGCCCAAAAGTGTGCTTTTCCTTTACCTACTTGTATAAAATATTACTCTTTTGTACTGTGAATTGTACAAGAAGATTGTGTAAGATTTAAACCACCTTTATGGTATTCTTGATAATCTACATTATTATCAAGTGAATATTTGTTTGTTCATTATTTTACTTTGGATATATATTATTTACTACGAGTACTAATCAAATACTTGGTTTAAACAATATTTTCTTCCGCTATATTTATCATATGTTTGTTTGTTTAAATCATTCTACACAAGAATCTGGGATCCAACAATTTGGTTCTACTAACCCATCTTTGTGTACTCGATTCGTTGAACGAATGAAGAAAGAATATAAAATGAGTATGATGGGTGAGCTAACTTACTTCCTTGGACTTCATATCAAGCAATCTGATAAAGACACGTTTATGCATCAAGGTAAGTATGATAAAGATATGTTGAAGAAGTTTTATTTTACTCAAACTTCTACGATGAAAACTGTTATCATGTACTCCACTTGTCTATGTGCATAATATCAATCAGAACCCAAGGAATCCCATATGATCGTTGTAAAGCGAATTTTCAGATACCTGAAGGGAACTCCTAACCTAGGTCTCTAGTATCCCAAAAACTCAAGGTCCGATCTTACTACCTATTCAGATAGTAATTTTTCATGTTGTAAACTAGATAGAAAAAGCACCACATGACGCTGTCAGCTCCTAGGTGGAAAGCTGGTAAGTTGGACAAATAAAAAGCAAAACTTAGTGTCCACTTCCACCACTGAAGCTGAGTACGTGGTTGCTGGTAGTTGTTGCTCTCAGGTCTTATGGATGAGAAATCAGCTATTAGACTATGACCTCTAGCTCTCAAATATTCCAATCTATTGCGACAGCACCGGTGCCATCGCTATAGCAAACAATCCAGTGCTACACTCAAAGACCAAACACAACGAAATCAGATATCATTTTATCAGAGATCATGTGAAGAATGGAGACATAGAACATCATTTTATTCCTACTGATTATCAGCTAGTTCATCTCTTTACCAAACCTCTTGATGAGACAAGATTCAACCTTCTCATCAGCGAGATTGGAATGTTGAACCTTGAAGATTAACTCTTCAGTGATCATGCATTGGGTCAGTAATAAAATTATTTCCTATTCATCCCTTAATCTCTGACTAAAATCTCTCTGATATTCAAGTATGTCTTCTAACCTTTCTTCACTGAACTCTCATTCAGCGATATATTTTTCAAAAATTCACAAATCTTAATCACCAACCTTCGTCAAGTGACTAAAATCTTTTTGAAAATAAAATTCATCACTGACATTTTCCATCAGTGATTCTTCAAAATAAAATTGATCACTGATTTTCTATCAGTGATACTTTTAAAAATGAAAAGACACTTTTTGTGTGACATCATTTAACGATAATCCATGGCACGACTTTTTCTGACACGTTCGTCCGTTGCACTTCTTGTCCAATCATCTTCGTGGGACGTGTCCGTGTTATGATGAGCAACTTTTCTCGCTCATCATTCTTTCTCTCTCCTCTCTCTCCTCTCTCTCATATATAAACACTCTTCATTCATTTTTTTACCTTTTTTACGCACGCATTACTGTTTCTCGAAGCAAATACACACTCTCAGCAAACAAAGTTACCAAGAACTCAAGAACTTAAGAACTAATCACCTATCTTCAATCTACAGGTTCTTATTTCTCTTCCCCATTCTTTATAAAAACCTTATTTTAATCTTAAATTTTTTGTTCTTCTAGGTCAAATACTGTTTTTATTTTCCAATTCATTTATTTCATTATTTTTATTCAAAAACCTTTTGGTTTTTAAGGTTTAAACTTGTTTTAAAATTGTTCATGTTTCCTTCTTAAAAAGGAAACTGGTAAAATCTTCTTTGTTCAAGTTTTCTTCTAAAAACACTGGAAAACTTCATCTGCAATTTTCTTTCCCAAAACGGAAACTGGTCAATATTCCATGTTATTTTTCCCTCTCTGTAAAATTCTTGTTTCTGCTATTTTCAATTTTCCCAGAAATGGCATCCCAAGCAACAGTTGTAATATCCATGAATGTCAAGTTTGAACTCTGCGAAGTTCAGTTTTCAGGGAACAATCACTTGGCTTTGCTTTCCTTCCCTGCAAAGAAACCCTCTCCTCATCTCATCGATGTCGCTACATTCTTGAAGGCATCATCTATTACATATACGTTGACCGTCGCTCTTTCAGCGCATAAGAATCTCCTTTAGCAGTTCTGGTACACTGCTGAAAAGGCTAAGAAGACCACTGAATCTGGGAAGAAGTTGACTGTTTTCGCTTTCTAGACTCAGCATGGGTAAGGGAGCATCACTCCCACTGGAATCTGAAAAAGCATGCGTCTTCCTGCTGAAGGCAAGCAAGGCTTCGAGGCCTTACCGATTGATGAAGAACTGACTCAATTTCTTGACCTTGTGGAATATGAGTGGGACACTAAGCCCAAGTCCAAGACGGTGGAAAACGGCTGACAAAGATTCTGAAGGCCAAAATGCCTTTAAAGTTGAACTACGTCTTCTCGTACATTATTCAGTGCATGAGCGAGAAGACAGGATCGCTGGACCAGGCCAGTAAGGCGAAATTACAGATGGCGTACTCTTTCATCGCTAGATGAAACATCGATTTTGCAGAGATGATATTTGACGACCTGATGACAAAGGTCGAGAAGTCGGATAAGGGACCAAAAGTTCCCTATGTCCCTTTTATCTCTAAACGGTTGAAGTTCTTCCTGTCCGAGCTCTACCCGACAGAGGGTGATTATCAACTACCAAAGCTCGGGGTCTGTATCCTTGATGTGGAGCAGGCTGATAACGACGTTAGTCTTTCTGAACTCCGTCGTCGCCTCTCTTCTATTTCTTCGTCTTCAGCAGCTACGCCTTCGTCCCTTCCCACCGAAGTTATCCCTGCCGCTACCACCTCTTCCAAACGGAAATCTACAGCGCTTCTTGGCAAGCCTAAAAAGGCCAAGAAGGCAAAGAAGCAAGCCCCGCAACAACAACCACCAACATCAGGGATCGTCTATCAACAGACGATTCTGGATAACTTCATGGATCGCTCCTCTACAGTTGTTGCCGCAACCACTTCAGTGCATATAAGCACTAAATCAACGCTGGTTCATACCCAACCACTCTCAGTGCCTCAAATCACTACTGAGGTAATATCGGGCAACACCAGTGCCCATCCTTTATTTTTCTTATCCTTCCCATCTTCTTCTTTAGTCTCTAACCCTGTTCATTTACAGCTGCCAGAGATGCCTTGCATCTTAGTAGGACCTTATGGCCTCCCTCTCGAAGTGTCACAGCAAATAAACGTGTCCCTGACTCCTTTAGAGCACGACATGGAGTTATTCAACCTATTTGATCCATCAGGTATTCACCCCACCCCATACACATCTTCCTTCCTGATAAATCAGCCCGAGCAACCTTTTTCTCAATACTTAACTTGTTTTATAGGTCCTACGTTGATAATTGTCAACGCCTCCCTCAGCGAGGTCAGCGACAAGGTGGAATCTCTCACCACCACCATCAACAACAACACAGCAGCGGTCAACACTGTTGGTCAGGCGTTGAAGGATCTCACCTCCTCACTCTCCTCAAGAGCTGAGAACTCCCAGCTATCAACTCTCAAGGAGGAGATGTCCACACTAAAGGAGGACGTGGCCGCAAACACGACAACTCTCCAATTTCTCAACGGCCACATCGACCATCTAACTACTGAAGTCAAAGCCCTCAACAGCAAGTCCGACGCAACAAATCAGCTTCTCGCTGATATTCTATCAAAGCTGAAGAAACCGGTTTTATCACCAATTCCCTCCTTCACTGAGGATGACCGACTGAACCTCAAGATCGCTGTCAATTTTCTGTATGAGGCGACATCGACCATTCCCAGCCTTGAAGATCAAGTAAAAGCGATGGAAACTGATGCCCCTTCAACCTCTGTTGCAGCTGCTGATGTTGTTGCTGCTGAAGCTGACTTGTCCCTCCCCCATGATGATGATGACAAAGAGGGGGAGAAGACCGCAGAGGATGTTATGGAAGACGTCCCTATTATTGAGGGGGAGAAAGACGCTGACACACAAGTCCCTCCTTTCTCTTACATGGTAATCACTTAGGAAAAAGAAGAAGAAGAGAAAGAGGAGGAAGAGGAAGAAGAAGAAGAAGATTTGGATCTTGAAGATCAAGGCTCCAAAGGCGTTGATGACGAAGACGATGATGATTATGATGATGAAGCCTCCTTGTGAATCACTCCCGCTCCAATCAACGTCCCACAGCTCAAAGGCGTTGTGATCAGTGAAGCAGGGGCGAGAACTGAGAAGTCTTCAAAGCCATAAAATCAAGGTAAGTGAAAGGGTATTGTTACCGATGGTAACATGAAGATTATATCTACTTCAGAGAGGGAGCAACCTTCTCAGGTATGCCTCTCCATTATCCCTTTCTCAAATTTCTTTTCTCACCTTAAATCCCTCCTTCACTTCCAAGCCTTTATCTTTCTTCTCCAAAAATAAAACTAACTCTCCTTCTGTTTTGATCAGCTAATTCTTTTCCCTTCTTGAGAGAGAAGCAGATCAACAAATAATCATAGTGACCCCAGCTGAAGACCTTGCAATAATCCCAGTTTTTGTTCGAGAAACTGATTAACAAGAAGAAGAAGAAGAAGAAGAAGAAGAAGAAGAAGAAGAAGAAGAAGAAGAAGAAGAAGAAGAAGAAGAAGAATTGAGCCATCTTAACAGTCCCTCTAGACTTATCAAAAGGATAGACGATGATATTCAAAAGTGGTGAGTGATGATTCAACAGCTAGAAAGTCAACGGCTGAAGATCCCTCCTTAAAGAACTACTGATGAGCTCCACTTCCTGACTCCGAAAGAAAGAGAAGAATCTATCATGGCCGAGAAATTATATGTTGCGTGCTGAAAGGATGCCAACCTGGCCCTTAAGGTACAATCTAACTTGGTCCATGACAATAAACTGAAGAAGAATCCGATTAGATTCCAAGAAGCCTAGCTGAAAGATATCGAGGAGGAGAATCAAAGAGCAAAAGAGGTCAGCGACTGTGAGCTTGCTTGGTGCAAAACGAAGCTTGATCACATATTTGACCCATACAGAATCTCAGTCGTAACTATACCAGGGAAGATCAAGAAGAACTCACTGACGGTGACAATGGAGATCTTCAGAGAAGACGGCAGTGTAAAAACAACGTACCTGTCAAAGATGGAATACTTCGATTTCTACGAGTGGTTGTAGTCCAGGGAAGTACTGGAGAAGTCCAAATAGAGGCACAAGGGCTATGTTGATTCGTTGCTCGAACTCCTCATCAATAGAGTCACTGCTAAGACAAATGTCCCCTCCTCTCTACCACAGAAGCCAAGAATGGCTAGACAAATAAAGCATGCCTCTCTCTCTCTCTCTCTCTCTCTCTCTCTCTGTGACAACGATGCAATGATAAAAAAAATGACTCAGTTATCAAATTCTCAAGAGATGTAGTCGTTGGACCTCCACCAGATCTCTCTGCTCTAGACATATCACTGCCTCCTGGTGGACCTTTTGAACCTGGGCAAGTGATAAGTCATCCCAATGGAATAACCATCCTGGATGATGGTGACTTCATCATATTGCAACGAGTCTCAGAGATTCCTCTCTACCCTCTAACACATATGAAGGGTCTTCTTTATCTATGGTGCGACAATTCTATATCAAGGACTCTCATCAAATCTCTCATTTGAAAGGAGGCAGCCATCCAAAAACTGAGAGGAGAAGAGATACCTGACCATATGATCGATGAAGAAGAATTCCAAGTCAAGGATGAACCAACTTAGCTGATAGATTATCTTTTCTTTGTGTAATCTATAAGTTAGACTTATAGTATTTGTATAAGGCTTCACTTGTACATTAAAATTTTCATATTCCATGTGTAATATTTTGTTACGAATTAATGGAAGTTTTCACTGAAGTACTTTACTCCATCAGTACTATAAAAGATCCCTCAAAATAGTAATTGTGGCACGTATGTTATGAGTCCTGATTATCCTTTTATTTTGAACTGAAAGTAATTTTCTCATATTGTTTTGTCATCATCAAATAGGGGGAGATTGTTGATCCAAACTCACTCAGTGATTTGATGATGACCCTTTGAAATACTTAGTGAAAATTATATTTAACATCTGTATGTATTAGTGTTTCACCATCAGCGATTATGACTGAGTCTGTTCAGTATCGCTGATGATCTCTGATGTATTCTGTTAAATGTAATCCCTGAAGACAAGTTTTGTGACAAAGACGTTCATCGTTGACATCGAAGACAAAGCTGATGAACAAGTGACAAGTCTACTCATGATCTTATGCGGATATCGGTGAAACCAAGACTAGTCCACACACGCGAAGAATCAATAAGAAAAGCTTCAGCGATAAATGACTTTTATTCAGACTCTCTGATAAAACACTTCATCAGCGATCACTGATCATGAAGCTTACACTCCAAGGTTCTTTTGTCTTATGTTTGCACAAATAGTGCGATGTGTCAGAGGAAACATACTTTTTCCTCAGATCGTACAACAATTCTGAAGACTACGTTGTTCATCATACGGTTAGGAGCATGTCACAAAAAGTCAGAAGCATACACCCAACTAAATGATGACACGTGTAAAGTACCCCTGCCATGCATTAAATGCATAAGGTATAATTAGAAAGGATGAACTTCACTTTGAAGGGTTGCCTAATATATCCTTATCTCTCAGTGTATCTTATAGAAACCCTTGCTTTCTATAAGTCCTTCATCCTTTCTCTCTTATTCTAGTGCAACCCTCTTTCATATTAATTTATTCATTTGTTGATTCAGGTTTACCATTCCATTCTGAATTTGAGAAGATTTGGAATCATTATGAATTGTCGGATGTTACTTATATCAGTGGAAACATTAGACTGTATTTTGTCAGAAAGAATGAAAAACTGCTTTTTCATGCAAAGTTTTGATGATGGTGATGCTCACATTCATCAAAAAGGGGGAAAATTATAGAATGAAAAAGCAAGTTATGGGAGATGATATCAAGAAATGAATTATGAAGAAGAAATAGAGAATGAAAATGTAATTTCTGAGCATAACAAGAGAAATTTAAAGCAGTTTCAAAGAAAGAAAGACAGTTCAGAATGCGTTGATTCAAAGAATTCTGAAAGTTCATTGAAGATTACAAAAAATTTCTTTGAAGATTGTTTGAAAAAGCAAAGTGAGCAAGAGCTGAAGATAATTTCTTTACTGGAGATGTTTTTGTTAGTGCACAAATATGTTGGATCCAAGATCATTGGAATTGAGAGTTAATTGCCCAAGTTAAAGCCTCATTGCAAAGTCAAAGTCAAAGAGCTTAAAGAGGAAAGTCAAAGTCAAGCAAGTCAACTAGTTTAGTTTAATTAGTTTTGTCTTTGTAACTAGTAGGTATAAATACCTTTTTCTGTTTGTAGAATCATATGAAATGCTGAGAGAGTAAGCTTTGAGAGAGAAATATTTGTGTTGAGAGAGAATTTGTATTCATTGAATTCAAGATCAATAATTTGTCAATTGTGATTGATTTATGTGCATCGTAGGCTAAGAGCATCCTTATTGCCTCTATACGCGCAACTGGAGCATATGTCTCATCGTTGTCAATGCCTTCCTCTTGCCAGTATCCCTTAGCCACAAGTCTTGCTTTATTTCTGACCACGATAGCATCCTCATCCTTTTTGTTTTTGAATACCCATTTCGTGCCGATAATCGTTTTACCTTCACGTCGAGGCACGAGTCTTCAGACTTTGAGCGCTTCAAATTGATTGAGCTCTTCTTACATAGATGTTATCCAGTCTGGGTTAACTAGAACTTCAGATACTCGGATAAGCTCTATCTTACTCAAAAAGGAATCAAACATGCACTCGTTTGCAGTTGTAGACCTAGTTTGCACTGGTTTTGATGGACCTCTGATTATTTGATGAATCGGGTGCTCTTTGGTCCACTTTTGTACATTAGGGAGTGGATAAGATGTAGAATGATCATGTTGATCATCTAAATATCTAGTATCTTCTTGTTGTTGGGGTTCAGTTGAAGTAGAAGGTGCAGAAGCTTCAGTTGGTGAGATAATCGATGTCTGTTGGATAGGCACTATTACACATCTAACTGAATGTGATACTTCTGGCTCTTCACTTTCTTGTTCAACTTCAACTGATTGATTAGGTATTAGAACTTGAGTTTATGTCTAAACCGGGGAGGTTGGTTCAGTTGATACATCTGAAGTGATTGGTTGATTAGTACATGAATTATCCGATCTGTCAACCACAACAGGTTTAGACACTTTAGATCCGAGAAACTCATCATAAAAGTGTTCAACTAATAAATCTAACTCTTTTATATGCGATGTAGAAGTAGAAGCATTATCAGAATTAGAAACTTCAGATACAGGTTCTGGACTGATCTATCCAGAAGCTAAAACTCATGTTATAAAGGGTTCTAAACTGATGTGCTCAGAAGACATCTCTTCATCAAATGTAACGTTAACGCTCTCAACAACAATCTTTGACTTCTTCAAGTAGACTATGTATGTCGCAGATGCCTGAGAGTATCCAATGAAAATGCCTTCTTTAGCCTTGGGACTAAACTTGTTCAAATTCTCCTTATCATTTAGCACAAAACACCTACATCCAAAGATGTGAAAATGTTTGATGCTAGGTATTCTATTATTAATCAAAGCATACGTCGTTTTACCAAAACGACAATGAATGATAGAATGGTTTTGAGTATAGAATGCAGTCGAGACATCTTCGGCCCACAAAAATAAAGGTAGATCGGATTGGCTCAGCATCGTTCGTGCAGCCTCAACGAGAGTCCGATTTCTTCTTTCAACTACCCCATTTTGTTCTAGCATTCTGGCATCAGAAAACTTATGAGTTATCCCAACCGATTCGAGATAATCGTTAACTATTTTGTTCTTGAATTTTGTGCCATTATCTGTCCGAATAAGCTTGACTGCTCTTTGCATATTCAGTTGGACACTCTTCAAAAATGAGATGATGACATTGGGTGTCTCATCTTTTGATCTTAGAAATTTGACCCAAGTGTATCTTGAATAATCATCCACAATTACGAGCACGTAATGCTTGTCGTTTATACACAAGGTACGCCTAGGACCGCATAAGTACATGTGTAACAATTCCAAAAGATCACTTGTCCTGGGTTCAGGTTTAGGCTTATGAGGAGCTCTTTTCATTTTGCCCTTCTCAGTTGCGTCACATAGATGTTCTTTTTCATACTTAAGATCTGGAAGTCCTTTCACCAAATTCCCTTTCACCAACTTGTTTATGTATCGAAAGTTGAGGCGAGATAGCCTTCTATGCCATAACCAGCTCTGTTGGATAGAGGCCTTTGACAGTAGACACACAACATTATCCGTCTTTACATTGAACAGATTGATAGTGTAGAGTTTTGATTTTCTCGTGCCAACCAAGAGTTCTTTACCATCTTCCGTTTTGACACAACACCTCTTGGCTTTGAAATTTACCTCTAAATTTTTGTCACAAAACTGTCAGATGCTGAAAAGATTGTGTCATAATCCTTCAACATAGCTCACCTTCTTAATCGTTACGTTATCTTGCACGACATCTCCATATCCAAGTATTGGTGAAAACTGGTCATTACCAAACCTCACATTGCCGTAAAATTTCTCTTTATAATTAGATAAAATATCTTTCTGCCCGGTCATATGCTTGGAACAGCCCGAATCCAAGTACCACATATGACGGGTTTGCACACAAGAAATCAATCAATAATTGGTTTAGGTACCCACTTATAGATGGGCCCTATCATGTTAGCACAAGATTTTGGCACCCATTTGAATTTGGGTCCTCTTAAGCTTTGAAAAACTTTTGAAACATAAGAATGATAGATATGATATGAACCAAACCAATGATCAGAATATTGTCGAGTCACAAAATCATTTCTACCATATGTGGAAGACTGAGTAGTAGACGGAGATAATTTGATCAATTGCTTTATTGTATAAGACTTGTAAGGAGGTACAAGTTTTTGTTTATGAGAAGCAACATGATCAATTACATCACTCTTACTAACAGTAATCCTACTACTATTCGATACAAAAAATGATTTTGTATGCTCGTCAATGTTCTTCTTTGGTCTCCATTCCAGTTTTCCTTTAGACCTTTTCTTTCTTATATCTGAAACATATGAATTAATCATGTTAGAACCATGTGTTTTCTGAGATTGTTTCTTCCTAGGCTTACCAGTGTTGGTCCGTTTTTGTGAGTGACTATTCTTTCCTTTCTTACATTTGGTATAGTAGGTGCTCACAAGAACTGATTTATCAACCTTAGTTGATGATTCAGCTTTTTCAAATACACTTGGTAAACCTTTAGATTTAACAATAAATTGAGAATGATCTGTAAGTTTTGCATTGAAATCAAAATTCTCAACACAATTATCAAAACATCCATCAGAGTTTAAGAAATCAACTTCATCATCAAAAAAGACATCATCATACATGGAGTTTGAAGCATTAGGATACATGAAATCATTATTTTTTTTGAAAACTTCTTTTGTTCAGGCGTTTGTTCAAAATCCGAAGGTTTTAAATCAGGAAAAATATCACTCATAAAGAATTTACAAAATGATTTATCTGAATTAGTGGAGTTGTTTTCACAAGCTCTTCCTGACTCTGATTTATCACTTGTAACTTCATATTTGAAATCAGTTTTCAAGAAAACAGTAGAAAATACCATTTATTCTAAATTAATCAAAATTCTCTCTTCTACCAGAGTGTTCTTAAGCTTAGAAATTTTACTTTCTAAGATGAGTGAAGGAACATAAATTTTACCTTCAACAGGTCTTGCCTCCATTTCCTCAATAGAATAACTTTGAAATAATCATTTAAGAGAAATTTTGATTGCTTAGTATTATAACTGGCATTCAACTTACTGTAACAAAATGGTAAGTGCATTTTATCCTTATTTTTCCGGTTTTCATCTTCCTTAGCCTTAACTTTGTTTGATGATTTTGTCCTTTTGACTTTACGTCCAGGGTATATCTTGACCAATTGTAGAAAATCAAAGTCATATAAAGCAGGCCTTTTAGAAATACCCTTTTTCAAGTAATGAGGGTTATTGTAACCAATACCCCAAAACTCGTTAAAAATTTTGAACTTTTTGGCTTGTTAAGATGAATGGTTTGATCAGTCTAACCTCCAGTATAAAGTTTTTCTTCCAAACCATTGACCTTTTCAACCAAAGTTTTATTCTCTGATTTCAAAGATAAACATTTCTTAGCAATCTCTTTTAACTCACGTTCACCCATTTTAAATTTTGAAGATGTTTAAGATAATTGACTTTGAATTGCAGTCTTTTCTCTTCCAAAGGTATCAACATTTTTGTTTAAAGACTCAATCAATACAGTCTTCTCAACAATATCTTTGTTGAGTTTCAGTATTGCTTGATATCTCAATGACACCTTTTTCGCGTTTAAGTTTAGACTGCAGATCCTAAAGTTTAACCATCATGGATTGCATTTGATTAATAAAATCAGATTCAGTCATATCATTTACCTCATCAGAATCCTCCTCATTATCTGATTCCACTTTAGCTACTTTCTTCCCCCATCAAACACATATGGGCAGTCTCTTCCCTTTCACTCTCAGAATCAGTGACATTCAACCAGTTATCGTCCTCAGCCATTAGTGCTTTATCTTCTTCTTTCTGCTCCGCCAGAAGCATTTTATTCTTGTAATAATCAGGATTCTTCACTTTGGGCTTCCTGCAATCTTTGGCGAAGTGGCCGATCTTGCCACAGTTGTAGCACTTAACCGGTTCATCCGTTTTCTTCTCCTCATACTTATTCACAAACTTCTTTTCCTCCGGCTTCCTTTCCTCAAACCTTTTACCATCAGATCTCTTTTCTTCATATCTTCTTCCTTCCACCCTCTCTTTATGCTCATAATTCTTTGAACCCGATGAATACCTTTCACTATTTGACCAAGGCTTCTTGTAGAACTTCTTTTGGAAGTCCCTGGTCAATAGGAGCATCGCTTGCTTCAGGTTTTCTCCTTCATCAGATTCAGAACCATCACTTTCTTCTTTCTCAGAGTCAGAAATATCACCTTTTTCTTCTTCTTCTTCTTCAAACTGACAGACTTCTTATTTTTTCTCTTCACAACTAATGCAACCGGATCAACCACTGCTTTCTGATCTTTCTTCTTCTAGGCTCTTATCTCCTCTACCTCTTCCTCATTCTGTCGAAGAGTCTCGTAAACCTCATGCAATGATATCTCACTAAGGTCTTTCAGCTGTTTCATCTGTCTGGTAAATCTTTTCCATTCCGACTGCAATATACTCAGAAATTTCACATTCAGCTCAATTTGTGATTTATTGACCTTGTTTTTGCTCAGCTCATTCAACAGAGTAACGAATCTGTCATAAGTTGTCTCTAGACTCTCACTTTCCTTTGCTTTAAATTCTTCATAATTGTTAAGGAAATTAGAGATTTTCAGCTGATTTCCTATCTTTGAGCCCAACATCATCCTCTCTAGATGATCCCACATCTACTTACCAGTAGCTTTATAACTGTCAATCTTTACATATATTTCATTTGGAATCCCTTGGAGTAAGAAAAACTTTGCCAATCTGTCAGCCTTGTGCCTCTTCTTTTGTTCATCTGTATACTCTTCCAGATCAATTTCATACCCTTCGTTGGAGGTTTCACCGGTACTGATATACTCACCAATTTCATGTCGGTCAATGATATCCAGAAACCGGTCCTTCCACTATTCATACTCTCCTTTAAACAGTACTGGTGGTTTAACATCGGTTCTTATAGTCAAAGCATCCTTTGAAGTCATCTTGAAATTTGCACTGATCTATAAACACAAAACAGAAAATTTCAAATTTCTGGAAAACAGTCAAAAATTGACTAGTTATAGAATTCTCAGACCACTGAGTTCACTTTTCGCACCACACTGGAATAGCACAATCCTCAGACCAAAGATCAACCACAATTCGCATAAATAGATGTATACAAAAGTTGGGCATAATTTACCAAAAGTTGAATCAAAATATATCAAAAAGTAAGCCAAAAAATACCAACAGTTGCGCCAAATATACCACAAATTGCGCCTAAATATACCACAAATTGCACCTAAATATACTAAAAATTGCGCCTAAATATACCAAAGCTATACCAAAGTAACGCCAAAAAATTTATGTTAAGGTCGTGGCATGATTAAATCGCATCATTCATTTCTGGTGGAGATACAACCGTTTGACTTTCTTGTAACCCTTCTTGATGTCCCACAAAAACAGTCTCAACTTCATCGTGGTCTTCATTGTTTACAACAGCCTCATTGATAAAGTGTATGGTAACTATAGAATGTACACAAGGAATACCTGATATGTCCCACAGTCTACAACTGCATCTTCTAGCATCTAAATCCACCACCATTGCTTCATAACCATTTCGTGTTTCAAACACATTCCCACCACTAGGGATAACATACCAATATCTACATATAAATATAATAAATTAGCATACAAAACCATATTACCATCAAAGACAAGCATACATAATAAAATCACCATCATAGATAAACATACGTGTGACTCTCTCCCCATGGGACATCGTAGAGAACAAAATTGATGTGTACCAGAATGCAAAGGTAGATTACATAACAAAATTGATGTTTACAGCTGCCTGGGAGGGGGAGAACCTACATCAGCACAATTGGTGTAGATTTCGAAGAACCTAGGATTATGTATTTTGTATACATCATCTACTATGCACAAAAAATTCATACCATTAAGCTTCAAATTGTGAGGACTTTCTTCTCAAAATATGTAAAATCTCTCTAAAAATTAAGCAAAAAATCTCTCTAAAAATTAAGAAAACTGATTATGAAAATTTTACTGATTCCTCTTTTATGCTTTACACCAGTTGCTTTACATTAAGAAAATTAAGACAATAGATGAATCAAAACAGAGGAAGACGTGAAGAATAGATGAATCAAAACAGAGGAAGACGTGAAGCAGAACCTGCAATATGAAGATGATGGGCGACGGGGCTGGTGGTGGACGGCGGTGACGGCGACGGGGTTAGTGGTGTGCGGCGGCGATGGGAACGGTGGTCTACGGCGGCGACGGGAACGGTTCTACTATGGCGTGATTGAGGAATGGGACGATGGTTTAGAGAGAAGAATGAAGCGTCGTATAGATTATAGTTTTAGGTTTTTTTTTAATTTATACTTTTACCTGCTATATAGGTTACATGTTACCATCTTAGATTAATAAGGATTTATTTGACAAGTTTAAAAAGTCTAAGGATTTATTTAAAAGGTTTTAAAAAGTGTAGTGACTTATTTGTTCCAAAATTTTGTCCAGGGACTTAATCATTCCAAACAGTAAAGTCCGTTGGGTTTTTTTGAACTTTTCCCAACTAAAACTAATCTAGTTGACGTATGAGACTTTGACTCTCCCCTTTGACTTTTGCAATGAGAGTTGACTTGAGCTTTGACTTTGTATCCAAATTATCTTGGATCCAACATTTATGTACTAACAATTTGAAAGCCAAATCATGCATTTACAACATATATAGTTGGGTTTGTGCACATAAAGGCCCTAAATGCACCTATTAGGCTATTTAAAAGCCAAACCATGCATTTACAACCTATAGTTGGGTTTGTGCGCATAAAGACCCTAAATGCACCTATTAGGCTATTTGAAAACCAAACCATGCATATAGAACAAATAGGGTTGGGTTTGTGCTCTTAAAACCCCTAAGTGCACCTATTAGGCTATTTGAAAGCCAAACCATGCATTTACAACAAATAGAGTTGAGTTTGTATGCTTAAAACCCCTAAGTGCACCCGTTTGACTATTTGAAAGCCAAACCATGCATTTATAACATATAATGTTGGGTTTGTGCGCATAAAGGCCCTAAGTGCATCTATTAGGCTATTTAAAAGCCAAACCATGCATTTACAATGTATAGAGTTAGTTTGTGTGCATAAAGGCCCTAAGTGCACCTATTAGGCTATTTGAAAGCCAAACCATGCATTTACAACATATAAGGTTGGGTTTGTGCACCTAAAGGCTCTAAGTGCGTCTATTTAACTATTTGAAAGTCAGACCATGCATTTACAACATATAGAGTTAGGTTTGTACGCATAAAGACCCTAAGTGCACCTATGAGGCTATTTGAAAGTCAAACCATGCATATACAACAAATAGAATTGGGTTTGTGCGCATAAAGGTCGTAAGTGCACTTATTTGACTATTTGAAAGTCAAACAATCCATTTACAACATATAGAGTTGGGTTTGTGCACATAAAAATTAAATTCGCTGGATATCCGTCGGAGATTTTCAATAGATTTCCGGCGGATTTAATTTTTCTAAAATTATTTATTTCTTTTTCTATGAAAAAATAAAAAAATTAATTTTAAATTTTTCGGCGGATTTCCAACTTATTTAATATTTTTATTATTTAAAAAAAATCCATCGGAAATTTCAATAGATTTCAGGCGAACTTAATTTTTTTTCTTTCAAATGTATTTATTATTTTTTTCTCATAAAAAATTAAAAAAAATTAATGTAAACATTTTCCGGCGGAGTTTCGACAACCTTTAATTAATTAAATTCCGCCGGAAATTCGTCGGAAATTGTAACTAATTATTTTTAATGTTCTCTAATATTAAATAATTAAAAAAATTAAAATCCGTTAGAAATCCTTCGAAAATTCTTATAATTTTTCAGAAAAAATTAAAAAAATATTTTCAGCGTATTTCAAGCTAAAGTCAACAGTGTTTGACTACTTTGAATTCTGCTAGAAATCCGCCGAAAATTTCCGATGGAAAATCCGCCTGAATTGCGTGTTTATCAAGTTATGTGTATTAGATAGTAAACATTATAACTTTAATCATTTTATTTGAACATTTAAATATTTGCTAGTTTCATTCATTCATTGCCTTGTAGTTAAAGCCCCTTGAACATCACATGTTATCTGGAAACTCAAAATGTTACTTAACATTTGAACAAAATGACAAGTTTTTATATATGGAAAGTGAATTTGGTACAAAACCAGTACCAACATGTACCAACCAAAAAAGTTGGTACCCTTTAAGCCGATACTAAGAGCATCTCCAATGCAATGTTCTTATAAGAAAAAAGTGTAGTGGATAGTAAGAACTAGCATTGTGGAAAGTTCTTATAAGAATCCAAACCCCTCTAGGTTCTTAAATAAGAAAACTTGGTTCATACCATGAAATGTGTGAGATGTGACATTATCTTTATTATTATTATTTTTTTGACTTGATAATAATTATTAATATTACATATATTTAACTTATAAGAACTACCATTGTGGACTTTTATGTGAATTTTTTATTTGATGAGGTGGAAATGAGGTGGCATCAAAAAAAATACAAAAATGAGGTTCTTATAAGAACTTGCATTGGAGATGTTCTAAGGGGTTGTTTACCAAATTTTTCATTAAGTCTTGTATGGATAAAATTGTCTGTCCGGATAAAATTGTTTGTCCGGGTAAATTAGTGTTGTTGTTTACTTTTTTTTCTGAATCAACAGTCTGAATGAAGGAAATGACCAATTTACCCTCAATATGAATTATGCCTAATTTGATAATGACCACATCTTTCTACTTGTCTGCATCTTTATGAATCAACAGATGGCAAGAAATCGATGTAGAAATCAATATACAAACACATAAAAATTAAATTTGATGTAGAAATCAATATCCAACAAAATTTGATACTAATCGAACCAAATTCAGGAGCGATGAATTCAACAATGGAGTTGAAGAACAAGATGGCAAGATCAAACTACTGCTCTTCAAACCAAAAACCAAAAAAACACCTAAAAAAACCAAAATCAAACTACTGCTCTTCAAACCAAAAGATAAATTGAAAATCAATATATCAATTTATATTTTATACCACAACCATCGTAATGGGGGATGAACCAATGATGGTAGATTTCATACTCGAACCAAACATCTCTCTCTTGAGCAGTTTTCTACCAAATCACTGCAGCAACAGGAGTAGTCTGAAAATATTCAAACTTATATCGTCTGAGCAAGGACGTCGTCGGAGCAGGGACGTCGCCGGAAGCGTGATGTGACAGAACTCGTCGGAATCCGCCATCGCCGTCTCGATCACCGCCTTCTTTTCTTCTTGTATCTCATCGTGCTCTTCGTGGATTGATGTCGTCGGAGATGAAGAATTTTGAAGGAGTGATTTTGATGGTCGCCGGAAAAGGGAGGAGAAGGAGGCGTGATTTTGATCTAGGGTACCTAATACATTTATTTTTCTTAAGGGTATAAATGTCAAATTTTTGTCTTAATGGGGACAACACCCCCTTCCCCACTTAGCGAATAAGCCCATATATATTATCTGCACGAATAAGTCATTAAACCACAAGTAAACAACCCCAAACGTCTGTGCGAATAAGCCATTTTTGTCATTAAGCTCATTAAGCCACAAGTAAACACCCCCTAAGTACAGTTGGTTAGTACATGGTATATGATTTTGTTTATCAATTATAATTGGTTGACCATGCAGGATATTGAAGAACAAAACTTGATATCGTATCAAATCCACCTCTAAACAATATACTATATTTCTGGCATTTGATATTAATGCATAAAAACTGACGTTAAATATCTTGTAAGCCATAAAAATATCAAAGTCAATGACAGTTTATGAAATTTTGTAAACCAATTTAGATTTGAAACAGTAAAGTGTAAACAATTTATTTTGTTTTTAAACGAAATATAAATTATCAAATAAATTTATTTGACGTGGAAGAAATCAGAAACTCAAAAATTAAAAACTGTTTCATTTAATTTAATTAAAACTCATACGAAAATAATTTATATTTCATCAAGTTTAATTCACTATATTTTATCATTTGTTAATATTTCATCACTAATATTAAAACTCATACGAAAATTTATAATTTACACTACTTATGTAACTATTACTTAATCTATATTTTGCCACAAAATATGTTTTTTTGGGTTGGAAGATTATTTTTCAACCCAAAATATTAAATATACTCAAATTCACACTATAAGAGCATCCACAGTGTACGAGTTTTTCATCGAATTTTTTCATAGTTTTTTTCTTACACATTATTGCCACATCAACAACTTAAAAATCTTTATATACCTCCACTATGTGAAAAACCTCACCCAAGCTTTTTCATTACTTTTTTAAACTATTCAGGGTCCCACTCTTTTAACTTTATATCATTTTTATTCTTATTTATAAAAATAAATACATTTAATTTCATACAAATTAATAAAAATTAGGTTATTAAGAAATATATAAAAGTTGTATAAAAAGTTTGTAAAATAAAAATTTAAAAATGTTAAATTTAAAAGTATGTATAACCGAAAATAAAAAGTGGGTCATTAAAAAATCTGTTAAAATTGTATAAATATGTCAAATTTGAGATATTATTTTAAAAATATAAAATATAATTACTTTCATTATGTATTTATTTATATTATTTATGTAATAATTATATTTAAATAGGATTACTTTAAATATATTAATAAATAAAACTAGTAAATAAATAAAACTGATTAAATACTAAACTTTTATAAAATTCTATAAAGTTAAAACTGATTAAATACGAAAAAGCTATGAAAAAACAGGTCGTGCAGTTACGAGCTATGACGAAAAACCTCACGAAAAACCTTAAGGGTGCGTTTGGTATGCAGAACATAGTAGAACAGGACATAACAGAACAGACTTGTCCCATGTTTGGCGTGACCATATCTGGGACACGCTAGAACTAAGTTGAACAAGCATGGGACACACTTGTCCTACTCCAACCCCCTGGAACTAAGTAGAACAACAATATTTTGACTAATATACCCTTTGTTAAAAACATAAAACATGTCTTCTCATCATCCACGCCTCCAAGGTAGGGGTATGCAAAACCCGAATAGTCCGAAATCCGAATCCGCATCCGAACCGAAAATGAAAATAAGGTGTTTTTGCAAAACCTGAATACCCCGAAATCCGATAATCCGAAACCCGGCATTTGGGAGGATATATGGGTTTGGATTGGGTTTGATCGTTGGCCACCCAAACCGTCCAAAAACCTGAAATAACATAAATCTATATTTTAAATACTATATATATATATATATATATTTATCTAATTATTTTTTCAAAATCGTAAATTATAGTCTGTTGAAATATTTTTAAATTTTAAACTTGCTATCAATATCATCAATCTTTCAATCGATTGTATTCATCTTAAAAAACGATTGAATTTATATATAACTTTTGCATTATATAATACCCGAACCAGACCGACATCAATCCGAAACCCGACCAACCCAAACCCGAAACAACCTAAAATACCAAACATAAAATTTGGGTTTGGATTTCCATATCCAAAATCCAATTGTGATAAATTAGTTTTATGTTTTTGATAATCCATTGTACTATGTATTATTGATGTAAATCTGTTTTATGTGATGTAATCTATGATTTTTCATCAGGGGTAAATTCGTCATTTAACCAGTCTAGTCCTGTTCTGTCATGTCTTGCCAAACGCTGGATAGTTGTCTTGTTCTGTTCCGTCCTGTCCTGTTCCATCTTGTTCTGTTATGTCCTGTATGCGTACCAAACGCACCCTAAATGTAAAAAGCTCTCCACTATGTGAAAAAACTCAAAAGAAGGTTTTTGTTTTTTTAAAAACCTCTCAAAAAGCTTTGAAAAAGCACATTATGGATGCTCTAAGATGGATTAGATAGACACAATGATTAAATTGTGATATACAACAGATTTTATGTTCGATGCTTACATCTAACAAATATATCATTAATTTTGATCTTTTAAATGTCGCCTCCTAACGTCATGGGTCCTATAAATATCATTACTAAAAATATTGACAATAAAAATACAACTGCAAAAGATCGAACTCAACCTCAAAATACAATTATAAACATAAGTTATGACTACACGAGGGCATGCAACTTCTTGTTTATCTTTCTATCAATTTAGTTTTATTACTTTTCCTTATGATTTATATTCTTTTTCATTGCAAATTCATCTTAAAAGTCGTTTTCTAATCTCGTTTCAAGACAACATATATTTATTTTAAAGATCAAGATCGATTCCATTTAAAAAGTTGTATTTTATTTCTCAAATCCACATAATTGACTTTTCTCAGATCAACCCGCTTTGACTTCCCCCTGATGATCAAACTGCTACGATGTAGACCATTGATCCCCAGCCTAAAAATGCACCCGTTCAAAAAATATAAAAAAATGCTAGGTCCGTCACTGTTAGTTGTTGCCACGTTTTAGCACATTGGTTAATTGGATATGCCCTAACATTCCTCAAAAGACAAAAAATGTTCGATAATAACAACAATAATCATGTAATATTCAGGTCTTTATTGTTGGTGATTTTAGTGTCATCAAACATTTTGGTGTAATTGTGATTTACTTGAGATCGATTAAGACGATAAGATAAACATACGTAAGTTAGAAGGTGCGGAGTGCACACTTACAAATGTTACCTTTATTATCTTAAGAGGGGTTGAAGTTCTAAGGGACTTATACATTTATTTAAGTCATGTTTTAGAAATTATGAAGGCTATCGCTGATAGATGTTGTTGATGGTTGATTGCTGTCACTGATAGCTTATACAATTCGGTTATAACAACTTTTTAATCTTATCCATTTATGGTTATAACCGCTGTATAACCGCCAATAACCGCCTAACCGCTTTTAACCGCCTAACCGCCACATCGATCTCCTATATAAACATGTAATACGAGAATCTGAGTATATACAAAAATCTCTTTTCACAACCTTTGAAAAAGAGAGAAATCTTAAGAATTATCCCAATATAAAGTTTGTGAACTCAAGGCTTATAGGGTCGAATTGTTGTATTTGGAAAGTGCTTTCCAACACGATTCTTAAGGTTATCCGGTCTCGATACCATCTCGAAGTTACACAATTCCTAACATTCAAATACAACAATTTTCTGATTAATTAACGATGGAAAATCGAGAGGAGTCCGTTCGCGATATGACTTCGAAGTTTGGCAAACTAGAGAAATTTCAAGGAAACGACTTTCGTCGGTGGCAAAAGAAGATGCACTTCCTTCTCACCACTTTGAAGTTCGTGTATGTTCTTAGCACCCCGATGCCCGAGACTCTTGAAGATTCAACTCTGGAGGCGGTCCGACGTAGAAACAAGTGGGAGAACGATGACTACATATGTCGTGGGCATATTCTTAACGGTATGTCTGATGCTTTATTTGATATTTACCAGAATATAGAAACATCCAAGGAATTATGGGATGTTTTGGAATCGAAATACATGGCCGAGGATGCTTCGAGTAAGAAATTCCTCGTAAGTAATTTTAACAATTAAAAGATGATCGATTCTAGACCCGTTATGGAGCAATACAACGAATTGCTCCGGATCCTTGGTCAATTTACTCAACACCATATGAATATGGATGAGTCCATATCGGTTTCGAGTATAATTGACAAGTTGCCACCATCATGGAAAGATTTCAAACACACACTTAAACACCAAAAGGAAGAACTTTCTTTGGTGCAACTTGGCAGCCACTTACGTATTGAGGAATTATTACGTGTACAAGAAAGTGGTAAGACCAAGGATAAGGATGTCCCAAGTTCATCCAATGTCAACATGGTTGAGGATCGTAAGAACATGACCAAAAGGAAGTTCGACAAAGGTAAAAAGCGGATGTTCGACAACCCCAAACACGGACCCAACAAAAAGTCGAAAATGACTTGTTGGATTTGTGGTCGAACCGGACATTTCAAACCAAATTGTCGAGTTGGTATAGGAAACAAGAATCGAGTGAGTACAAGTGGGGTGGGACAAGTCGAACGACCAAACCCCAAATCAAGGTCAAAATTCGATATTTTCTTATAATTCAAGTGAGAATTATGTACCACTTATTTCCTATGCATTTTATGTACAGGATGATGATATCGCATGGTGGATAGACTCGGGTGCCACGAGTCACGTGTACAAGGATCAAAAATGGTTGAAGAACTTCGAACCGGTGGAAGATGGATCGGTCTTGCATATGGGCAACGAGTCTAGTGCTCCAATCTTGGGTCGTGGTCGTGTGGATCTTACTTTTAGCTCTGGGAATTTATTAACTTTAAATAATGTTTTGTTTGTACCGAAAATCCGGAAGAATTTAGTCTCCGGTAGTATGTTGAACAAGTTAGGTTACAAACAAGTATTCGAAAGCGATAAGTATACCTTATCGCGACGTGGTGTGTTTGTTGGATTTGGATATTTGAATTCTGGTATGTTTATGTTGAATCTAATTAATAAATTTGCTTGTGATAATTCTGTGTGTTTGGTTGAGAATGAAAATTCATTTTTGTGGCATGCCAGACTTGGACATGTGCATTATAAAAGAATGCATGAAATGTCCAAGGATGGCATGATTCCTTCCTTTGATTTAAATATTGAAAAGTGTAAGACTTGCATGCTTACAAAAATCACACGTCAACCTTTTCCTAAAATTAAAAGATCATCTATGGTTTTGGATTTAATCCATAGTGATTTGTGTGATTTGCATGCGACTCCTTCACTTGGAAATAAAAAGTATTTTGCTACATTTATAGATGACGCTTCGAGATTTTGTTACGTTTTTCTACTTCATTCGAAAGATGAAGTTTTAGAAAAATTTAAAATTTACAAAACCGAAGTGGAATTGCAGCAAAATATTTTAATTAAAAAGTTAAGAACCGATAGAGGTGGTGAATATTTCGATCCTCTATTTTTCCAGTCTGTTGGAATTATTCACGAGACCACGGCACCGTACACACCTCAACAAAACGGTGTTGCGGAACGGAAAAATCGAGTTTTGAAAGAAATGGTTAACTCGATGTTATCCTACTCCGGTCTTAGTGACGGATTTTGGGGTGAAGCCATGTTGACGGCTTGTTACGTTTCAAACCGGGTACCAAACAAAAGGAGTAAGATGACTCCTTATGAACTTTGGTTCAAGAAGAAACCAAACTTGAATTATTTACTAGTTTGGGGATGCCGAGCCGTGGTAAAATTACCGGATCCCAAAAGGAAGACATTGGGGGAAAGAGGAATCGATTGTATATTTATCGGATATGCCGACCATTCTAAGGCATATCGGTTCTATGTCATCGAACCCAACGGTTCTGTTTCGGTTAATACCGTAATAGAATCGAGAGATGCCATTTTCGATGAGAATCAATTTACTTCGATACCGAGACCAAAAGACATGATTCCAAGTACGAGTGGAATCAAAGATAGTGGAAAAGAAATGGAAACTCCTTTGGAATTTCTCGAACTTCGAAGAAGTAAACGAGGAAGGATTGAGAAATCTTTTAGTCCCGACTTTCAACTATACTTAGTTGAAGGTTCACGAGATGAAATTGGATCTCAATATGCTTATTGTTATAGCATAGAGGAAGATCCAAGAACCTATGATGAGGCTATGAAGTCTCAAGATGTTGCCTTTTGGAAGGAGGCAATAAATGATGAGATGGAGTCTATCATGGGAAATAACACGTGGGTGTTGGCCGACTTACCACCGGGTTGCAAACCATTGGGTTGCAAATGGATTTTCAAGAAGAAAATGAAAGTTGATGGTTCTATCGATAAGTTTAAAGCTCGGTTGGTAATACAAGGTTTTCGGCAAAAAGAAGGCATCGATTATTTCGATACCTACGCACCGGTTGCTCGAATATCCACTATTCGATTATTAATAGCATTTGCAGCTATTAATAACTTGGTAATTCACCAAATGGATGTCAAGACGGCACTCCTTAACGGTGATTTAAAGGAGGAGGTTTACATGAAGCAACCGGAAGGCTTTGTGATGCCGGGGAATGAACATAAAGTGTGTAAATTAATTAAATCACTTTATGGTTTAAAACAAGCCCCAAAACAGTGGCATCAAAAGTTTGATGAAGTTGTTTTGTCTTATGGTTTTCGTTTAAATCAATCGGACAAGTGTGTGTATAGCAAATTTGACGATTCCGGTAGAGGCGTCATAATTTGTTTATATGTAGACGACATGTTAATCTTTGGCACGGACCAAAGACAAGTCGACTTGACAAAAGAAATTTTGTCATCCCAAATCTCGATGAAGGATTTGAGGGAGGCCGAAGTGATCCTTGGAATAAGGATTAAATGGGAGAACAAAGGTTTGGCCATAACACAATCTCACTATGTAGAGAAAGTGTTAAAGAAGTTTAACATGTTAAATTGTTCCCCCGTAAGTACTCCGTTGGATCCAAGTGAGAAGCTTATGCCTAACGAGGGTGAAGCGGTTTCACAATTAGAATACTCTAAAGCAATTGGGTGCTTGATGTATGCAATGACTAGTACACGCCCGGATATTGCCTACGCCGTTGGTAGGTTGAGTCGGTTTACTAGTAGACCGAGTGCTCATCATTGGCAAGCAGTAAGAAGAGTATTCAAGTATTTGAAGGGAACCATGAATTATGGTATCACTTATATCGGGTTTCCTTCGGTAATCGAAGGCTACACGGATGCGAGTTGGATATCCAATGTAGAGGATCATTCTTCTACTAGTGGATGGGCATTTTTGCTCGGTGGAGGTGCCATTTCTTGGGCCTCAAAGAAACAAACTTGCATCACAAATTCCACCATGGAATCTGAATTTGTGGCATTGGCGGCCGCGGGTAAAGAGGCGGAGTGGCTCAGGAATTTAATATACGAGATTCCTTTGTGGCCGAAACCGATATCACCGATTTGTATTCATTGTGATAGTGCGGAAACCTTGGCTAAGGCATATAGCCAAGTATATAATGGAAAATCAAGGCACTTGGGAGTAAGACATAGCATGGTTAGAGAATTAATCATACATGGGGTGATATCCGTAGAATTCGTTAGAACTCATAATAATTTAGCCGACCATTTAACAAAGGGGTTGGCTAGGGACTTAGTGCACAAGTCTGTGATCGGGATGGGTTTAAAGTCCATATAAATATTTATTAATAAGATACCCAATTCCCCTTTAATACAATGTTAAAGGTTGAATTCAATGTGGAAGGCTTATTAATAAAATTGAAGCACATGATAATATCATCCCAAGGTATGTGCTTAGACCTGCAAGTGCTGTAAGGTTGAAAAATTATTTCTTAATGATTCTTTTGAAAAATTGCATATGCAGGTGCAAGATATAAAAGAATCACCTAAGTGGACGTGAAGTATGGCCGCTTCAAGAAAGTTTTCGACTTGACTTTCTATACGTTCATGAATGGATAAGGACGCAAGGCCTCTACAAATGTGTCAAGTGTGTTATCTAGATTTGTACGAACATATGTGTATATTATCTTCATGTATTCAAATGGGTTGATGGGTTCAATTCTTAGAACACCCCGATTCTCGAATATTTGGAATGTGTAATATACTAAAATGAAAATTCAATCTTCGTGACATTTTCATTTATGCATTTGTTTGAATTTTACATGTTTATGATTGAATAATGAATCAAAGGATTACACTAAAATGGGGGAGGAATGTTGGTGATTTTAGTGTCATCAAACATTTTGGTGTAATTGTGATTTACTTGAGATCGATTAAGACGATAAGATAAACATACGTAAGTTAGAAGGTGCGGAGTGCACACTTACAAATGTTACCTTTATTATCTTAAGAGGGGTTGAAGTTCTAAAGGACTTATACATTTATTTAAGTCGTGTTTTAGAAATTATAAAGGCTATCGCTGATAGGTGTTGTTGATGGTTGATTGCTGTCACTGATAGCTTATACAATTCGGTTATAACAACTTTTTAATCTTATCCATTTATGGTTATAACCGCTGTATAACCGCCAATAACTGCCTAACCGCTTTTAACCGCCTAACCGCCACGTCGATCTCCTATATAAACATGTAATACGAGAATCTAAGTATATACAAAAATCTCTTTTCACAGCCTTTGAAAAAGAGAGAAATCTTAAGAATTATCCCAATACAAAGTTCGTGAACTCAAGACTTATAGGGTCGAATTGTTGTATTTGAAAAGTGCTTTCCAACACGATTCTTATGTTTATCCGGTCTCGATACCATCTCGAAGTTACACAATTCCTAACATTTATTAATTAGGGTATGATCGAGTTTATGGCTATAAAACATTCCATAATCAATTAACAAAATCTCTCTTAACCACATAATTATTTCAAGAAATATTCAAAACTAAAAATGCAGATGAAAATACTTCGCCGGTTTAAGTCCTGCAAGACCAATGAGAATTTTTCTGACTGTTCTCCATGATCTATGGGATTAGTCGAGGTACGCACAAGCTGATTCGAACACCGACGGTTAAGAAAAAAAATTACAATTAAAAACCCATAATATTATAAAAAAACGTAGGGTTTAATTAATTGAACTTATTAATTAATTAGAAAGTAGCGATTCTTCTTCGATTCTGCACAGCAAGCAATTAATAGCTGCTGCAATCTCATCTACTGTATTCAGTTGGCATCCATCTTCAAGCTGCCCACATAAGAACACCATCATTAATTCAACAAAAATATCCCAGTTGTTTTGAAATAAAAATATGGGTCAAAAAATAAGTGTATATGAATTTTGACGCAATTTAGTAATTACGTTTTTAAGGTATTATGGTTATTTAATATTTATATATATAGGTAGCAACCCATTATCCATCTATTTAAGAAACGTAAACATTTTAAGAATTGTAAGAAGTTACTATTTATAAATAAAATATCATGATAGATATTCATAATTTGATCATGAATGATGAAAATGTATGATATTGATGAATATTTAGGGATATTCATAATGAATAATTCATTAATAATGGTTTTATGCCTAAATAAAATTTCTTGTGTATAGTTATGGGGGCAAGTTCAAATAGGTATCATGAAAATTATAAAAACCCAGAAACCACATGTTTCATGTATTATTCATGATAAATTATCATTAATCTATTATAATATTTATCATAAATAATATATTAAATAGGTGAATTTTCGATTTTCAAAATATTTACGGTTCTCATTTGTACATGGCGTTATGGTATATATACTAGAAATAAGCTAATAAGGTTAATAATGATGACTTACCTTGACACTAAGAGTGTAGAGAACCATTTGCTCAACTGTGGTAACATTAAGGTGAAGAATAGTGAGCCATAAACACTGTAGCCCAGCCACCATTTTCAAGAGTTGCCTCTGTCGTTTCTTTGAAAATATCTTTAGGTTTGCATGGCTCTCCACCATTGTTACTTCAATTTCCGCCATTGCCGGTGCACGGATCTTGGCGGAACCACCACTTCCACCACCATTTGCAGCCGAACGAAGAGAGTATTGTGGGAATGTGAAGAAATCATGAAAGGGTTGTGGTACTGGTGGTGGAGAGTAGCCATTGTTGCCTCTTTTTTGAACCTCTAGGGTTTGTAATTGTTGCTCCAACTCTTTCACAAAATTTATGGCTCCTCCAACTATTGATGCTTGATCACCCTGAAAATTTAATCATTCAACTTTAGTTTTTTAAACAAATTATATTAATGGATTTAAACATTTTGTTTCAAAATTTTAAATAAATTTAAATGTGTTAATCTATTTTATATTATAAAACATTTATAAAAAACTATTAAAAACAATTGTTAAATCTTAATGTGCCGCTATTTAATGATAACTATCTAAAATTTTTTAAAAACAACCATTAAATCTTTATGTACTACATGTAATTCTATTTATTAACTTTCAATCATTATCTCTAACCACTTTAACTCTCTAAAATCACTTCTAACTTCAACTTCTCTAAAATCACTCACCACATAAGTAAATACATGATAAAAATCAAAATTTAAATATAAAAAATCTAAAATATAATTAAAAAATCTAACAGAATATTTAATGTTTATTTTATAAAAAATCATTATATTATTAAAATTAAAATAAATTACATTATTATTAAACTATCAAGAAACTATTAAAAACAAATTTTATGCATTAATTACTATTTATTGATATACATTACTTAAAATTTAAGATTACAAGTCATGATGTATGAGTACAAACTTCTAAAGCTATATGTTTGAATTCATAATAAAATTATAAACATAATCAAAACAGAATAAACATCTCAATTTAAATATAAAAATTTTAAAATATATAAGATAATCATTGAATTCTAATAAAATACTTAATTTTTTATATGTAAAAGTATTATATTATTAAGACTAAATTAAACAAATTTATAAAAAAACCATTATCACTCTCTCAAAACCATCGATAATCGTACTGTAAATCGATAAAAAAAAATGAAACATTAAAATCATGATATATCTCGCTGCATTTCGTGATTACACTTCAAGTTAGTAATAAATAATAAATTAATTTATTAGTTTAAATATATAAAAGAAATGCACCGAACTTGACAAAAAAAATCGTAGGCCTTAATTAATTAATTATACTAGTACCAAAATGTATTACACACCAAGCACATTGTACATGCATGATTCTCAATTAATTAATTATATAATCGGTAAATCAATAAAATTAATTGTTAGAATATTTATGACAATTTAGAACAATATTTTCATCATTACAAATAAAAAGTAATAAATCTTTTAGTTTTTTAACCAGCTTAAACTTTTTGAACTGTTATTTGATTTTCAAATATCTAATTGTTGAAAATAAATTGAAAGATGACATGATGAAAATTAATATTTTTAATTAGATACGTTAGTATTTTTGTTATTTGAATAAAAAGTTAATTACTGACAATTCTAATTGATTACACATAGAACCCGTCTTCAAGAACACCAATCTCCAGTATGAAAGGGCATTTTTTAACTCAATTAGCGGCAAAAGCTAGCAGGTAGCCTAGGATCGAACACCGGACTTGCTTTTATTTGAGCAAAGCCATCCCACCCATTTATCAACTTAGGCTTTGTTTGGCAAACTAGCTTATAAACTAGCTTATAAGCTAGTTTGTAACTGATAAGCTAACTTTTCAAAACGCTACTTTGAGTAGCGTTTCAATAAGCTAGCTTATGGTCATCGAAACATGTACACTAAGTCTAACAATTTTTGTTGGCATTTTGGCTAAAAATCTTGTGTAAACAAAAACTGAATTACCAGTTTGCAAAAATAAAAGAAATATCGTAATTAAAAACGATATATATGACCAAAAATGAAATATTAAAATTTTTATTCAAACAATGTCAATAATGTTTTGGGCATTAATAGTAATTTTGAAGCAATGATGTTCATTGGTGATATGACCTGTTTGTCTTCTATGACATTTAGAATATAATTCACTATTCATAATCTTTTTATTTTATAAAATCAAAAATTAATTTAATAGAAAAGATTTTAATTTAATTGTTACCCTTTGAGCATAAGAAGATGGCATCAATGACCGGATCACGGCAAGGTACTCATTCATCATTTTCCGGCGGTTGCGCTCCACCGTAATATGAGTCATCCTTTGATTCTCCAACTCCTCTTTGTTCTTACCACTTTTAGTGCGCCTCCGCTTTCTCCGACCAACAGCCGTCGCCGTGGCAGTTGGCACGGCGGCAGTTGGTGATTCCACCTTCATGATCTTACAGGACTGTGATGAACCCAGTTCCCTTAGAATCACTCCGTCGCACACGTCACCGCCGGTAAAATATTCCGGCGATGATGATTTAGGATCCCATTGGTCCTTAATATTATGTATCACTGAAGAAGATGAAGAGTAATCCCACCAATTTGCATGGACACTTGGTGAATCTTGATGATGATTAATAATATTGTTGGTACTACCATCCAAAAACCCACCAAAAATATGATCTTCCGGCAACACATAATCGTATCCGAAATTACCAATTTGGCCCTGTGGATATATTATTGTCTCTAATGCCATTTCTCTCACTCTCTCTAAAATGTCATATGCAATGTGTGCTTTCTTGGGGATTTTCCTGGAAGGGTGGGACGGTAAAAAAAGAACTCAATTACAAAGAAAAAGCTTAAAGTTTGAAGTATAAGACGAAGAAGACAAGAGTACTCAAAAGATCAAAACAAACAAGCCTTTTTGATCATTATTCAAGGTAGATAACAATGGCATGAGAGTGTTCACCTATTTTTTGTTCTTATAATTGTATAAAGATGAACCCTAAATAAAACAAAAGAATCTACAGTACGTTTACACGTGACAATGTAAGTAGATCCTAGAGAGAGAGTAAGAACTAGAGAGAGAGAGAGAGAGAGAGAGAGAGAGAGAGAGAGAGAGAGAGATGCACTTGGAGCTAGGTGTGTTGGTATATAGATGAGGAAACTGATACATGGGTCATTCTTGTTAAAAGAACGTTTTACACATAAATTTAAGAGTAAATTACACGAGGGGTCTATGTGGTTTACTAAGAATCTAGATATGGTCCATATTTTAAAATAACTACACCAGGGATCCCTATAATTTGTATTTTGTTTCACCCTGAGTCCATGTGGACCTAGAGTGCAACGAAATGCAGGGACCCATAATGCAACTTTCAACAAACCACAGAGGCCCAGAGTGCAACAAAATTCAAACCACAAGACCCAGAGTGAAACGAAATTCAAACCACAGGGATTCACTACTAGAAAAAAGCTTATTACCGACCAATTATTTCCGACGGATAATATCCGTCGGGTAATTAACGACGGAACACCGACGAAAAAGTAATTTCACCGACGGATAGGATATCCGTCGGTAAATATATATTACCAACGGATCACCGACGGATAATAAATTATTTTATTTTATTTTTTTAGTATTTAAATCCGGCGGAAATCCGGCGGTAAATTTAATAATTTAATAAATATTAATTATTTTCTGATGTCCGTCGGTGATCCGTCGGTAAACGTGATATTAAATTATTGTATGTATTTATGTATGTATGTATGTGATCATGTATGTATATATGTATGTATGTATGTATGTGATCATGTATGTATATATGTATGTGTGTATGTATGTATGTATGTATGTATGTGATCATGTATATGTGTATGTGTGTATGTATGTATGTGATCATGTATGTATATATGTGTGTATGTATGTATGTATGTATGTGATCATGTATATAATATGCATGTATGTATGTATATTGCATGTGCGTATGTGATCATGTATGTATGTACATCATGTATGTAATATGTATGTATTTACATCATGTATAGTACGTATGTGATCATGTATGTAATATGTACGTATGTGATCATGCATGTATATAACACATATACGTCGATCTATATCATGCATGTCTATGTATGTGTGTATGTATGTCTATAGATGTATTGTACACACATGTATTGTTTGTATGTATATGTGTATGTATGTCTGTAGATGTATTATATACATATGTATTGCTTGTAATAAGTCCATTGTTACAAGTATGTGATCATGTATGTATGTACATCATGTATATAGTACGTATGTGATCATGTATGTATGTACATCATGCATGTATAGTACGTATGTGATCATGTATATAATATGCATGTATGTATATACATTGCATGTACGTATGTGATCATATATGTAATATGTATGTATGTACACATGTATGTATGTGATCATTAATGTATTTACATCATGTATAGTACGTATGTGATTATGCATGTAATATGTATGTATGTACATGTACGTATGTGATCATGTATGTATATAGCACATATACATCTATATCATGCATGTCTATGTATGTGTGTATGTATGTCTATAGATGTATTGTACACATATGTATTGCTTGTATGTATATGTGTATGTATATCTGTAGATGTATTGTATACATATGTATGTCTAGTTAATTTAGGTGTATATATATGTATGTATGTGTGTATAACACTTTTGGTCCTTAATCTAACTGAAATTAACGGGAAAAGATAACGGTCGTTAACTGTTTCTGTTAATTCCAGTTACTTCATGGGTATGTATGTATATATATGTATGTATGTATATATATGTATATATGTATATATATGTATGTGTGTGTATAACATGTTTGGTCCCTAATCTAACTGGAATTAATGGGAAAAGATAACAACCGTTAATTGTTTCCGTTAAATCCAGTTACTTCAGGGGTATTTTAGTCCATTTAAATATAATTTGATAAATTAATTAATAATTTTAAATATGATTTGATAAATTAATTAATAATTTATTTATTAATTTTAATATTAAATAATTTTAATTTTAAATATAATTTTAATATAATTTAATTTTATATTTAAATACAATTTTAATTTAAAAGTAATTTATTTAATAAAAAACAATTATCCGTCGGTAATCACCGACGGATTATAATACCGATGGAGTTTCCGTCAAAAATCCGTCGGTGAATTTCCGAAATTCTAAAAAAAAAAATAAGCGGGTTAAAACCCTAACTCGATCTCCTCTCCCTCTCAATCGCTCCCTCTCAGTCTCTGCTTCTCAGTCTCTCGATCAATCTCTCGATCTCTCCCTCTCAATCTCTCGATCTCTCCCTCTCAATCGACGAGACGACCACCTCTCCCTCTCTCTCGACGACCTCTCACTCATCGGCGACGACCTCTCTCTCTCTCGATGACCACCTCTCCCTCTCTCCACAGTTCCTCTCCCTCTCGATCTCTCTCCACAGTCCCTCTCGATCACTCTCCACAGTCCCTCTTCAGGTATTGATTTGTGTGTGTGTATAAATTTGTGTGTAAATTTCTAGTCCATGATATATTGTGTGTTTAAATTTGTGTGTGTGTATAAATTTATGTATATGAGTTCTTTTAGCTTATGAAAACGCCATTTTTGGTTTGATAAACTTGTGATAATGTTTTTATATGAATTTAGCTTATGATTTGGTTTTTGTGAAAATGTTTTGGTACGATTTGGTTTGATAAATTGTGATATTAATTAGTTGGGTTGTCAATTATTGGACAAACATTATGTTGATAAATGGAAACATTTGGTATGATTTAGGATTTGATTATACTTGATTTTATTTATATATTTTAGTTGGGTTGCCAATTGTTGGGCAAACATTAGGTTGATATACGGAAATATTCATTTTATAGCCGTTATGCCGCCGAAATTTTAAAAAACCTACGGTTTTGACTTTCCAATAGTCAAACCATTACACTTAGAATTTTAGAGTTATCCAAAACTCCTCTACACCTATGGTTTGCTTTCAAGAAGGAAAACCATTACATGTAGTGTTCAATAGACTTCTAACTTCGTTGACACCTACGGTTTGACTTTTAAATAGTCAAACCATTACACGTAGGGTTTTAAACTTTCCAAAACACCTTTATTTGATTGTAACCTACGGTTTTGACTTTCCAATAGTTAAACCATTACACTTAGAGTTTTGGAGTCATCCAAAACTCCTATACACCTATGGTTTGACTTTCAAGAAGGCAAACCATTACATGTATTGTTCAATAGACTTCTAACTTCGTTGACACCTACGGTTTGACTTTAAAATAGTCAAACCATTACATGTAGGGTTTTAAACTTTCCAAAACACCTTTCTTTGATTGTAACCTACGGTTTTGACTTTCCAATAGTCAAACCATTACACTTAGAGTTTTAGAGTCATCTAAAACTCCTCTACACCTATGGTTTGACTTTCAAGAAGGCAAACCATTACATGTAGTGTTCAATAGACTTCTAACTTCGTTGACACCTACGGTTTGAATTTTAAATAGTCAAACCATTACACGTAGGGGAGGTCAACGTAGTCGCCACAAATGACAAAGCTAGCGAGGAAGATGCATCAGATCACGAAGCTAGCGACGAGGAAGAAGAATTTGAAGACGTGGACGATGATGAAGATAACGAAGACGAACTTATGTTATCTGATCACTCGTCTGATAACTAGTGTGCCTTTCTTATGTAGACATTTTGTGTTAACCATTCTCTATGATTTATGTACACTTATATCATTTATGTAAACATTTTCGTGTTAAACATACTCTATGATTTATGGACACTTATATCATTTTGTGTTAACCATTCTCTATGATCTAGATGTCGGGACGCCCTTCTAGGGGTAGTAGGGGTAGGGGCAGTAGCAGCTTCGTCGGGCGTGGTGGCCCCCACGTCGATGAGTTCATCAATGACGGACTAGATCAGATCCAGTTTGATGACGTACTAGCAGCGGGCTCGAGGGTTCAAGGCCTGAATGTGGCATCACAGATGCCCCAGCCGAGTCAGCGACCACCACTTTTGTTGTCTCAAGCGGGCGGGTAAGTAGATGTGATATATTATTTATTCTAGTACATAATAAACTGATCCTAATATTTTTTATGTTGTATATTTTGCAATTGTGAAGGTTTAGTGACAAGTCGACAGTCCGGAGGGCCATTGTCGTCTTTAAGTCCATGTTCGATGGTCCGTGGGCTCATTTTAGGGATGTCCATAATGATCACTATCCACGGATGCTGGATCGATTACGGGTAGGTATTTTACTCTATTTAACTAATTGAGTGGATTTATTTTTACTTAATCCAAACAATGTGTTTGCAGTTATATTATAGTTGGCCTCCTGAGATGGACGCCGACGTAGTAGCTGCATTCCGGCGTATCCTAAATAATAGGTACCCGGACATTATGAGAGATGCCCGTCAATTCGCCCAGGGCAGGACTTTAGCCATTGATGGTGTCCAGTTCGACGGACGTGACTACACAATTCTTGCTGCACACCCTCCAGAGTGGACCTGGAGTGAGTTTTGGGTCCAGATGATTGAGCAGGTTTGTTTTGTTTTGAATACTTTTATCTGGTTGTACTTGGATTTATATTGATTTATGTCTTCTTTTTAACAGGTATGGAACACCGACGGATTCCGGCGTGTATGTGCGGCCAATACGGCCAATCGGGCCACCGAGTATGAGGGGATAACATCCAGACACTGTACTGGATCTATTAGTACCGCTATGCATCGGGACCGCATGGTAATTTATCATACACTAGACTAAATGTATATAATTGATGAATATATGTACTATATACATGATTTTATTACCTACTAACAATTTAAGTTGTGTATTGTAGAAAGATGCATGGGGTCGTGAGCCTACCAGCGACGAGGTTTGGGAGGCTACACACTGCACCAACAGGAAGCTTGTTCCGGGTGCGACTGGTCCGTCCACGGATCCTCCGATCTACGTTTACCCAAAGGCGGCTCATACGACGGTAAGTTCAATTATGCATGGCTAGATATTTGTTGGTTTTATAAGATAGATAGAAATTATAGAAAACTTAGTTTGGGCTGCCATTGTTGGGCATACGATAGGATTGTTTTGATAAAAGTAGGTCATAGATATATGTTCAAATCACAGTTGAAATGCTGCCGAATTTTCTATAGGTTAGTTGACTTGACAATGTCTAATTTGGTAAACTGTAGGATGCCTACCATCGGATTAGGGAGGAGGAGTACCCGGACTTACCTCCCGGCACTGTACCTCCCAATGACGCCGAGTTGTGGGAGCGTAGTGTCGGAGGACGGCGTAAGGGATGTATTTTTGGATGGGGGACCAGTCAGGATCCCTATTATGCTATGACCGGTGATTCAGGTTCCAGTTCGAGCGGGAGCACGCGTGACCGTCGCGATGAGGAGGTATGCTTGTCAAATTCTGTTTAACATTGTTAATCATATGTTTGTTAAATGTTGTCTGACATTGTTCTATATATATTTGTCAAATGTTGAATTTCAGTTGGAGGAGCTGAGGCAGAGGTTAGAGAGAGAGGAAGCAGAGAGGATTAAGTTGCAGGAGCGACTACAAAGAGAGGAAGCAGAGAGGATCCGGATGCAAGAGCGAATGGATAGAGATGAAGCAGAGAAGAGACAGATGCAGGAACGAATGGCTCAGTTTGACGCGTTCATGATCAAGTTTAACAATCAGCACCCCTTTCCCCCTCTGTAAGATTACGTTTTTGTACTACGTTTATGTATTTATAGATATTTTGTACAGTTTAATACTTGGTAATATTTAAAAATTGGCAGGTTTTGTACAGGTTAAAAACTGGAAAATTTTAATTATTTAAAAAAAAATTAAATTACCGACGGATTATCCGTCGGTAATCCGTCGGAAAATATCTTGTAATTTAATTTTTATTTAATAAAAATCCGTCGGAAATCCGTCGCTAAATCCGTCGGTGAATAGCCGTCGGTAATCCGTCGCTAAAAATAGACTGTCGGTGATCCGTCGGAAATAACCGACGACGTCGGTGACCGTCGGAGATTCGTCGGAAAAGTTAGCCGTCGGTGATCCGTCGGTAATATCCGTCGGTGATCCGTCGGTAATATCCGTCGGTGATCTGAACGTCGACCACCTTTATACCGACGGATTACGCTTTTACCGACGGATTCGTCCTTCGGTGATAAGCCTCTGTTTTGTAGTGATTCCTGGTGTAATTATTTCAAAATAGGGACCATATCCAGATTTTAAGTAAACCACAGGGACCTACGATGTAATTTACTCTAAATTTAATATACTAATTAGACCAAAAATGTCTCTTACCATCATAGTTTACAAGACAAAGAACGTCCAATGCGGACCCAAACGGAAGAAGTTGCTAGAACGGATTATTTTAAAAAGGAGGGTCGTAATGCACTTTAATTAATTTGCAACCCTATAACTTAATTATAATGATTAATCTCTATAATAAAATCAAGTTTATATAAAGCCTAAAATATTTAAGTGTCATACTAAAGTTTTTATAAGACTTGAGATTATAGGAGGAAATAATAAAGCATTCTATTTAAAAGTGTTATTATAAACTTATAGGACGTTTTAGGGTGTCGTAACAAAAATTTTAAGTCACTTTTTAAATAAAGTAGTGTATTAGACATTTTATATGATACTATTTAAAAGAATGCCATATAAAAAGATGAGTTTATAGGATATTTCTCAAAAATGTCATACAAAATAACTAATATAACACTTTATTTTAATAAAGTTCTAAACACCTTATTATGATGCCAAAAAGTGTCATATAAACTTATTACACTACTTTTGAATAAAACAATTTAATTTTTGGTCCTATAAAC
Source organism: Arctium minus (assembly GCA_954870635.1). Lineage (NCBI taxonomy): Eukaryota > Viridiplantae > Streptophyta > Magnoliopsida > Asterales > Asteraceae > Arctium > Arctium minus. The sequence continues at coordinate 7,841,046 of OX941093.1, read as the reverse complement.
GTGTTACGTAAGTCTTAGAAAGCACCTCAATTAGGACACTGAAACACTTTAGGACGAATGGAATAACTTGACTTGGACGAATGGAATAACTTCATATTTATCGGACAAATTACACAATCCAAATTTGCTATAAGAAAAGAATTTAAACTAATCTACGCTAAGCTAAATTTAGGATGTGATCTTGTAACACCCGGAAATTTCTTAAGTAAGAATTACCTTCTTTCCTTGTAGTAAGCTATGGTTATTAGTTAATGTTTGAAAGACAACTACAGGAATCAGAAAAATCCATGAAGACTAAAAGAAACTAGAGTATAAATGCTTACGAAGGTTTCAAAGCCAAAGAAGGAGAGTCATTGAAAGATGCATACAACCGCTACAACATTATACGGAATGATCTGCGGAGGAATGGTGTCAAGAAATCAGAGTCTGAGATAAACTTCAAGTTCATTAAGTACCGTCAGCCAAAATGAGATATTTATTCTATTCAGTTACAGATGAACAAGGATATGGATGAAGAAAAGCTTAATGACGTATTCTGTGTTCTCCATCAGCATGAGGTTAAGGTGAAAGAACTCTAAACAAGCAGTTGTCTGAGATTAAGGAGAAACAGAAGAAGGCAGACTCTTTGGCATTGTTAGCTCAGGGAAAGTTGGTTTTGTTGGAAGCTGTTCTAAACAAGCAGTTGTCTGAGATTAAGGAGAAACATAAGAAGGCAGCCTCCTCTCCTCCCTCTTCCCTCTTCACTGGCGACTCCTCTCCTCTCCCTCTCTTCCACGACGACTCCTCTCCCTCTGTTCCACGGCTTCACGACGAGTTCATTTCCATTGTTCACGGTAAACTTGTAATATTAACTTGATCGACTTCAGTTCCATTGTTCGACTTCAGTTCTTAACTTGATATATATTTATAATCTTAACTTGATCGACTTCAGTTCCATTGTTCCATTATTACTTATATATATTTATAATCTTAACTTGATCGACTTCAGTTCCATTGTTCATGACGAAGAAGATAGAAGATCGAGAGGAAAGTAATACCGAGAGTGAAATTATAGTAGATGAAAGTGCAAGTCGAGTTACTTAGAAACTTTTTTAGAATTATGATTTATTTAACTTTGTGGTTGTGGGAAACTTTGAACTATTTATTTTACTTTATGGTTGTGTTTTATTAAACTTCGAACAATTTATTTGACTTTGTCGTTGTGTATTTGTCGTGGAATGAAGTAGTTTAAGCATTTTTATTTCATTTACAATTTTAAAATTAAATGGGTCAACCCAGGTTCAACCCATTTATTTAACAGGTTGGGTTGAGATAATCATAAACAGGTCAATCCGCTACCAACCCATCAACCCAACAGATTGGGTTGGGTTGAAAATCTCAACCCATTTAACTAAACAGGTTGGGTTGGGTTGAGATTTTCAACCCAATTAATAAATGGGTTGAACCCGAACCCAACCCAACTTCAAGTTTATTAAGAATCGTCAGCCAAAATGGGATACTTATTCTATTCAGTTACAGATGAACAAGGATATGGATGAAGAAAAGCTTAATGACGTATTCTGTGTTCTCCATCAGCATGAGGTTAAGGTGAAAGAACAAGCTGTTCTAAACAAGCAGTTGTCTGAGATTAAGGAGAAACAGAAGAAGGCAGACTCTTTGGCATTGTTAGCTCAAGGAAAGTTGGTGAAAGGTAGTTCAGGTTCAGTCAAGTCTGGAAAGCAGAAAGCTTTTGTTTCTGATATGGTGGATTCATCTGACAGTTCTGAGGAGGAAGATGAGGACTCTGATAATGAACTCACATAATTTGCTGAGAAGCTGGCCCTCTTGACTGCAAGATTTCAGAAGAAGTTTGGAAGAAAGAAGTTCTACCACAAATCTAAACCAGATCCTTACCGGGCTGACAGATACAAGGGTAAATTTGAGAAGAGAGATGAAAAGAAAGATGGAAAGAGAGATGAAAGAAAAGAAGAGAAGAGAGATGGGAAGGAGAAAGAAAAAGAGAAAAGTGACAAATGCTTCAATTGTGGAAAAACAGAACATTTTGTCAGAGATTGCAAAGAGAAAAGAGTCAAGGATTATGAGTATTATTCTAAGAAAGCTCAGTTGGTTAAAGCCATGGAGAAGGGAAAAGCACTGAAAGCTGAGGAGGAGATTTGGTTGGAATTTTCTTCTGATGATGAAGAGAAAACCAATTTTACTCAAGTCCATTACAATCTCATGGCAACACTTGATGAAGATGACTCGGACTCTGAGGTAAATTCCATTTCTAACAAGTCTAACAGTTTTTCTGAAAATGAAGAAGTTATAAACTTGATGTCCCAATTAGAATTGATGAACTTTGAATTTCAAAAATTAAAAGATAAATTTTTAAAACAAAAGAGTACTATTCAAGGACATCAAGATCAAGCTTTAATTTTCAAGACCTTAGCAGCGGAACGAGAAGAAGAAAAGAATATTCTCAAACTGGATAAGGTAAATCTTCAAGGTAAAATATCTGATTTACAAAAGGATACGTCAGAGGATACAGTGTAATCAAGAATAGCATGATAACAATTTCAAAGGTTCTGTATGTTGAAGGATTGGCACACAACTTATTCTCCATCAGTCAGTTTACTGAGAAAAAGTGCAAGGTGGTATTTGATGAAGACTACTGTTATATTCTAGACAAGAGTGGAGCTGAGCTCATAAAGGCAGGAAGAATGGGTCAACTTTATGGTGTTCATTTTACTACACTGACTGCAACAAAATCTGTTTGTCTTATTTCTAAGGCTACATCAGAAGACAGTTGGTTGTGGCACCGAAGGTTTTCTCATCAAAACTTCAGAGATATTGAAACTGTATTATCCCAATTCAATCAAGCAATTCAAACAATAATATGAAAATCAAGATCTTAGAGAGAGAGTAGTGAGAGAAACAGACACAAGTCGTATATCTCACAAATATGACAATTACAAGCTTAGTTACAAACACTCACAACACAATGGTATTTATACCACTACTACTTCTCTCATGATACTAAACTCTCTAAACAAAGCTTCTCTCAAGACACTAAAACATACAAGATAGAAACTCTCAAACAACTAAAGTTGACTTTGTTGACTTTACATGACTTTGACTTTTCCTATTAAATCTTGGATACAATTATACACTAACAATCTCCCCCTTTGTATTCAAGATTTAATAAAAATTTGACAATCTTCTTCAGCGCTTTGATTATTCAAACTTTGACTCTGGAAAATTTAAACTTTGAAGCTTTGACAGTCTTTAATCTCTAATGCATTGAAGAATCTTGAAAAGTCTTTCACATTTAGCATCTTTGGAAAGTCAACAAGTCTTGAACACAAATCTGAATTCTTGAAACTTTGAAACTTCTTTAAGGAATCTCTGATCTCTTATCTTCATCTCTGTAATCTCTGAACTGTCTTCAGAAAACAAACTTTCTCAAACTTCTTGAATTGACTTTGAATCATCTCGAAATGATTTCTTTTCATCAGTCTTGAATGAATTTGAACTTTGTAAATTTTCTCCCCCTTTTGATATCTCTATTTGACTTTGAAATTGATCTTTCAGAAATTTCTCCCCTTTTTTGATGAATTGTGAGAATGAAAATCATCAAAACTCATTTCAATTTCAGCTTAGTCTTTGAAACTTCTTCCCCTTTTAAACAATGTAGAACAATCTTCATGATCTGAACATTTTCCTCTAATTGATCTTATAAAGAGCAATCAATTCATGAATGTATTTATCCAAATCTTTTCAAATTCAGACAAATTTTGAGTGGTAAACCTGAATCAACACATGAAACAATTAGGAATGTCTGTCAGTAACACAAAGTTACTGTGTACAACGAATGTACAATTTAAGGAGCTGGTTTGATGTTGACTCCCCAGGACTTCCATTCAATCATTGAAAAACACAAGGTTTAACTATGAATGTTCTGACAGAAAAACGAATTTTCTGTGTGCTCGTGCTTGTGTTATGAAAAAATTAAGCACAATGATTGTGTTTCATAAGGCTCAAAGTATGAAAACCATTGAGACAGCAATGATTACACATAGACTCAAATGTGCATTAGAAAGGGTCGAAGGTGGGGCAACTTTCTTTCTATTTCAATATCAGTATCTTCCGAATGAAGAACCAATAGCATATGTGCTGCTTCCCCAGAAAATGTGAAACATTCTCTTTTTGAGAAAAGAATGAGTAGCTGGTGAGGTGTTTGCAAGAGATGGCATGGGCTAGGTGCCTTTTTCAATGATGGTCACGAAAGAATGTGAACCAATCAGTAGATGTGGCTGCCCGACTCAGAAAGAAGTTTGGTGCAGAGTCTGATATTCTTTTACTCTGATCTCACACCCTTTTTCTTTTAAACATTAAAGCTCATTTCTAACCAATCTCTCTTTTCCATTTTACCTCATCACACACCACTCTCAATCTTTTGACCCCTCTCCCCTCAATCACTCAAAGGATTACTTCCTGGGTAGGAAACACTGGTTATCGTGAATCCATGGAAGTTCTTTTAAGCTCTCACACTGAATCCCATGTATTTGTCCTAAAAACATGCGTTGCTCAATGATTTTCTTGACATTTTAGCACAAGAAATCATTTGTCAGTGTATGTATGCTCATAAAGATAAGAATGACATTTGAGCATGTTAAGCATTTAAGATTTCTCAAAACTTTATATGAATGAATAATCATGAAAGAATAGAAATGTTTTGAGAATCTGACAATGATTAAGATCAAATCAAAATTCATAAAGAATTAGAATAAGGGATATCAAAGACGTAGGATGTTTATATGAACAATATATAAACATTTTAACAATGAAAGCACATATAATGATGAAATGATGTTTGATTCAAACAACAATGAAAACAAATGACGGGAGTATTACCATCATAAAAGAATAATCTTTTGATACATGGTAATAACAAAATCAATATGAAGTACTGAACCGCTGTGTATGAATATTTGACAGTATATAGACAAGATAATACACAAGTATTGATCTTTGGAAACATACGGTCAGTTAAACTTTAAAGCTCCATAATGAAAAAACATTTAAAAGTCACACTTCCAAATTCATGAAATCTTTTGAGAATGTGAAGTGGTTTGACATGTTTGAAAGTTGTTCTTCTTTCAAACAATCAGAGATTAAGATCAGAAGATATTTACCTTTAAGCTTCCCCTCAAATCATGATACAATGATTTATATCAGATGAGCTCTCCTTGGATATTTGCAAAATATCCTTGTTTTAAACATGTAAGAACGGGTCTTGATCTGTTGTAATCAGAAGCCACACTCTTGACATTGAGGTACGGGTTTTGAACTGTTTTGTTCAAAAGTCTTTGTTCTTTAAACTTTGAAGAACGAGTCCTGATCTGTACATAATCAGAAGTCGATGTTCTTTCTCTTTGAAGAGCGAGTCTTGAACCGAATTGTCCAAGAGCCAATGTTCTTGCTCCCCCTTAAACCTTGGGTTCCTGCAACACAATTTTAGATTTTGGTACCCACTGGTATTTGTGTCCTGACATGTTAGTTGCAGTTCTTGTGGGGGTTACATAGTAAGAACCCTACCAGTAATTGACAAAATTATTACTTACAAAGTCATATGCTCCACAGTAAGAACAACAAATTTTCTTTTGAGCAACCCTGATCAAATGATTAGTAGAGTAAAATATATCAGGTTTACTAAAAGATTTAACTTTATGCAGACTGTTCTGTTTGACATTTGATGTGGAAGCAGATGCTTTGTCCTTCTTCTTCTTATCAGAAGAATCTTTAACTCTCCAGACCAGCTGACTTTTCTTAGATTGCTTCCCAAGAGATTTAACATAAAAGCTTCCTGGACTATCAACAGACTTGTCATAAAATATATTAGATGGTCGGATCTGATTTGAATTGACAATACTTGGTTTGACACTATTCTTTCTGAAAACTTTTTCATGAATAAAACTTGTAGCAGTTTTAAACGAACAAACTGATTCAGTTGAATTACCATGAGGTGATTGATTTATCACATCAGCACAAATATTCTCATATAATTCAACATTTGCAGCTTCTAAGTCCTTTATCTTTTTAGAAAACAAATTCAGATGACTTTTGTTCAGTTGGCTTCAATTGGCTTTGAAGATTGTCACACCCCGCTAAAGCGGAAACACGGAATATGACAGTTCGATAAGCATAGCACTAGGATACAGAAAGAAATAACACCATACATTCAACCATTGTTTACAACAAGTTCCAAAAGTTTACATCCCTATTACATCTTCAAAAGTTGAAGTACAAAATCACTATTATGAAAGTATTGCACACGGTTTACACAAGAGATAAACTTTAATCATTTCCAAGTACCTTCTTGTTCCCTGAAAAACATGTTCAAAAATAAGGTCAACTACGAGAGTTGGTGAGTTCACAGGTTTTTAAATATGCACAAATCAAGTTTATATACAAGTTGCCATTTGAAAATCATACGCATAAACCAGACTTCAATTCTTTGATTCATGAGTATTACAATTTAGCTTATATAACAAGAGGTATGCATTGATACAACCACGTTGAGCCACTACTAAACCTTTCCGGACCAAATCAACGCCCCATGATCTACCTCAGAGGTGGGCTTTAACCACATGTGTAGTCATATTTCTCTAGTACAGTGCACCCCTACTCGTCAGTATAAGGTGGGCTTGTCAGACCAAATAGCGCTATCCACTAATACTATAGGCCCATTTATGGGTTAACTAGTAGTGTACCCGGGGACTTAACTATTTTTAAAACTCAACATATCATTGGCATACATGTCATATAACTTCTACACCAACCGCTTTACAACAAAGCCTCATATATTTCAATACGTAACGCTTTAAACAAAGCCTCATAAATCTTTAAATATTCAATTTTAACATGCTTTTCACCCCAAATTCAATCAAAATAATAAAAGTGGGGTTGTGAATACTCACCTTGTATGATGATGCAAATATAAAACAACACAATTCTCTAGCCCGGATCTTTAATCCCTATAGAGTAATTTGCACCAAAAGATACCAAATGTCAATACCCATTCTCAATCCTATCTCGACCATTCTTACATCTCAATATATATATATGCCATTATGTTAACTTAGTGTCTAAAATAAGATTTTAGAATTACAATACCAAACTAATCACCAAAACATAAGCTTTTAAAGCTTTAAGATCAACTTTCTGGATTCAGCACTTGCTGTCCAAAATTTGTGATCTCAAAATGAGTTTCAAAATGACAGTTCCCAAATACCAAAAATAACCATATTTTTACAGAAATTAATATACTGAGTTATGTACTAATATGTAAAATTTTATGATTTAAAAAGGTGTTTTGGTTCCCCAAATAAATTCCACAAAACAGATTGTCACTGATTTTCAGGTCAGTGACACACTTCACTTGCAGCTTACATTTGGGATACCAAAGCTCAGAATTATGCAATAATCCATATATGGTTGTAAAACTAACTCAAAAATCTAACATGTGGAAAAATATTCACTCAATTTGGACAAGAATTGAGGGAGTTATGGCCTTTGAAAGTTGGGTGTATGAATCTGCCAATTCTGGACAGATTACACCACTTTCTTCTAAAATGCAAATGAGTGACCAAACCTCCATAATTTTGAGTGATTCTTGATACTATAAATCACTAACACCTTAAATTGAAGTTTTGTAACAAAAAGCCCAAATTTTTAAGGAGTATAAACTGACTTATAAAGCTTGAAAGTGGATGCACAATTCATGACAGCAAGCTGTTGACATGAGAAAGTTTGTATTAACATAAAATGATGATCATTTGGCATGGTTTTCATTAATAACCCATGGCCTCACATCCTAAGTCAATATACAAAGATTCTAATAACACAAATATGCATCATGGATTCATAGCAACTACAAGTGCTCATCCAATCCCATGCATGACAACATAATCACTAAATAAGTGATATTACACCATTTTAGATGCTCTTAATCATATGAGATTTGAATAATCTCATCCTAAGAGTTTCTTTATACACAAAATTGTTGTAAATATATAAATTTCAATCCAATATCATCAAAATTTCGTGGACCTTAGAACCACACTACATAAAATTGGTATTTTGACAAAAATCTTAAAAATTACACTTAAATTCCAAATTTTATTGAAAGATCATTCAATGGTTTTTCTTTGCAAAGATATAATCTACCAAATGCATCCCATTTCACTTTCAAAACCAAAATTATACAACTACTACATGCAATGATGTAAAACATACAAACTTTTTGAAATAGAACTTGAAAAATGAGGATAAAGATGATTACCTTCTCAAAGAAAGATACAAACTTGATTTCTTGATGCAAAAGATGCTAAACACTTGATTTTATCCTTGAAATTTTCTGAAAATTTGGTGGTGGAGATGGTGGTGGTGTGTGGCCGGTTGAGAGAAGGAGAGAGGAGAGGGAGATGAGGGGTTTCTTGTATATTTTTGAAAATGAACAAACAATCTCTTAATTGGGTTTTTAATTAAAACAAATAGAGAGAGTGACGGTCTAATTTTCGGCCAAGTGGCCTTTGACTCACCAAATATTTTTAAAATTAAATTAAAATGTAATTATGATATAAACCTAGTTAAATAATCAGATAAATTTGAGAATCGTAACCCTCAATTATCAGTTTATGCTAAAAATGAATTTTATAAATTAATAAATATATTTTATTTTGAAAATAATAAAATCCTATTATTTTATGTATTTTAGACTTCCAACATAATTTTTGGCATTTCTTGAGATGTAATGGTCAGTTATCAGTCCGTACCGGGTATTCTACGCGACTACTGAAAATTTTCGGGAAAAATTCTAATCTAATCAATCGAGTTAAATACTAAAGGAATTTACTTTATAATTAGATCCTAAAAGGTCAAAGATTGCTAACCTTAACATGGTTGTCACAAAGATTCACAATCTTTCTTTCTTTCAGCTTTAGCTCTTTCTCACATGTCTGAATAGTATTTTCTTTTAAAGCTATCATTTTTTCTTTCTCTTTAATCCCTTTCTCTTTTGCACTGATGATACCTGCAAAATCAGATTTAACAGTATTAGTACATTTAATACAATCAGGAGTTTTATTATAATTTGACAATTTAGATTTGAACTCCTGAATTTGTTTAAGTAAAACTGAATTCTGATTCTTCAGTTTATCTCTTTCAGCTTCTATTGCTGGTATCTCAGGCATGTACATTATCATACAGTCTCTCCCTGACAAAATAGTAGACATATTGATATAAAAAAAATTACTTCAAAAAGATCGTAAAAAATCAGAAAATTTTTATCCCTATCAGAAGTATGTCCCCCAACGCAGACTTAGAACGGGGGTCCCGCTAATATTCAGAAAAAAAATTTGACTTGAAAATCAAACTTGAACAACACTTGAAAAGTTCAGAAAAAATTTGTAAGTCTAAAACTCGCATAACAAAGAAAGTCGCAAATCACTATTCACTACACTTCGCGCTAAGAGACTTGTGCGCGTTTCTGGTTCGCGCATAACACTACGTGCACGTTTCTTGGTTCGTGCAAACAGCAGTGTGCGCGTTTTGACTTCTCGCAAATTAAGACGTGCGCGTTCTATACTTAGAAAATTTTGAATAAATCTGAAACTCGCTAAATGCAAACTCGCAAGACTAGGAAATTTGCAAAACACTTTTCACTTCACTTCGCGCTAACAAGGTTATGCGCGTTTCAAGTTCACGCAGATCGAAGGATGCACGTTTGAGGTTCGCGCTAGAAGGGATGTGCGCGTTTTTGAGCTTTTGCGCGTTTTGATTCCTTTGATGTGCGAGTTCTTCACTTTGAATATTGTGTGAAGTCTGGATCTTGCGTGTTCTTCATCTGTTTTCACGAATCTGATTCAAAATCTTTAATACCTGCAATTAGAACTTGAAAATGTACAGGGTTGATCGATTAATCATTTAGAACACATTTTTATTATGAATTTCAGGCTAAAAACAACAAAACACAATGGATTGATTCTATAACAGTTCGACTTTAAAAAAAAACGAATTTCACAAAAATTCAAAATTGAATGAGATTTGGTGCGAATTTCAAGATCAAATATAAACAATAAACGTTCTTATTCACTAAACGAACACTAGGGTGCCATTTTCTTTCCTTAACAATGATTTATCAAGAAAATTTTGATTGAACAGTGAAACTGATAACACGTTCTGCGTGTTCTTGAAATTTCAAGATTTCAATCAATCCAAGTGATGTAATCTTGTCAGGATCGAAATTCAAACAAGAATTTAATTCACACACACTCAGAATCAATGCTAAAGAAGTTGCGGAAAAACACTTTAACACTAACAATCAATGAAACAGTATATGCACTTAAATCACAAGTTATATTGATTAAACTTGATGATTACACACAAAACCTCAATCTGTTTAACAGGCTAAACAGACGTTCTATACTTCTCTATAGAAAGGATCTAAACTATTCTTGAGGTTAATTCTCTCTAAACAAAACATATGAATAATCATTATTTCTATCAAAGACTTCTATACTATATATACAAGTTTGATTACAAGATAATTATCAAAATAAAATTGATCTTCAGTCCATAATTATCTTCTTTACTTTAGCTTCAATCTATACAGCTGTCTTCATTCTCATACGGAGTCTTCATCTCATAAGCAGCACTATCTTCATGAGCAGTAGTAATTCTGAACTAGCAGTATTAATCTAAGCTAGCAGTATTAATTTTGTCTCAGCAACATTAACTCCTTCAAGCAGTAGTAATTGTGATCTGGTAGTATTAACTTCCTCAGGCAGTAGTAATAGTCATGTCTAGCAGTAGTAACCATCCTTAGCACATTTCAGACCCAACAATCTCCCCCTAACTTAGCTTTTCAAAATGAGAAGTTAAGTTCTTCAAAAACTGGTCTTCATGATGCTTTCAAAACCTAAGTTTACATCCCTAGATTAGGATCCAAACCTAAGCTTTGATTGATGATCTTTCTAACCACAATCCTTGCCATTTCTGAGCCTTGAGAATAAATTAGTTTGGCTTTCAGCATCCCCTGTAGCTTGGCTAGGCTGTGGTCATATATCTTATCAACCAAGTAATATTCATGGAAGCTTTTATCTATGGTCAAGATATACACCCCACACCTTTTAATAAGCATCTAGTTGTCCATATACTTGAAGACATCTTTGATGACATGCTTAACAAGATCTGGACTGAACATCATGCATAAATACTCCATTGCTAGTTTCTTGATGTTCATCCCTGGAGTCTTCAGCACATCCCCATACAGAGTCATTCCTACTTTGAACATTTCTTCCAAGTCTGACCTTGAACAACATCTGACTATCTTCCCCCAAGTAGAATAGACTTCAAAGTGATCACCAATTCTTTTGATTCTGAAATATTCTTTGCCTTGATCTTCAAGAATATCCCAGTGGATGATTTCAGGGGCTTGGACTGAAATGGGATCTGCCTTCACTGGATCATTATCTGTTACAGTCATGTAAAGTTCAAAATGCACATCAGATTGACTTGGTTGCGGTGCACTTTGACTTGATTTCTCAGCTTGACCTGTAACAGATGGTTCTGTTTCTTTCTCAGCTTCTGCTTCTTTGCCCTTCTCCCCCTCAAAAGTAGAGTCCATTCCAATAGGACTCTGTTTCTCAGATTCATCTCTATTCCCCCCCTCTTTGGAAGCATCATGAGGGATGCTCCTCTTCTTCAGTATGAATTTGGTCCTCTTCTTCTTTTGCACATGCTTGAGGACCATTTTCTTGAGGTTGGAAATCTGGACTTGTTGGGATAAGATCACTTGTTGCAGTTTCTCAATAAGTTTGCCCTGAGATAGGAAATCATTATTGATATTGGCAATAGTTTCTATCAATTCATCGTAAGTATATCTATCCTCACCACCTTCAGGTGTGTTTACCACCCTTGGAGGATCACTGGAACTTTTAGTAGGGGTCCTCTGCCTAGCAGAGGCACCTTCTACCCCCATGGTTTCTTGGCACCGGGGACCTTTGGATAGTTTCTCACCCAAAGTTGCCGTGGGGAAGGTCTTAGAGATGTTCACACTGTCCTGTCCTGCACTTTATGCAGAAATAGTAGTGTTAGCCTTTCTGCCCACATGCTTAACCTTCTCCTTAGTAAGCACCTTCTTGGGGTTGGGAGACACCCCTTTGGTTTCCCTTTGGATATTCTCTAATGAAGAATGCTCCATTAGAGGGCTTGTAGGCTTAGAGGGTGTTGGTACATGAAGGGAAGGATCCTTCTGCACCTTCTTTTTAGTGAATAATTTGGTGATGGGAGGGGTTGGTCTATTTAGAAGAGACAGAGGAATTGTTTTTATGGTGGAAGGTGTGGGTAGGTCATCAGTGGGTTGGTCCAATGAGGCTTGGGTCCCTGATGCCTCACCTGTAGAGTGGGACACAACCATCATTGTTGAGAATAATGGTGTGTCAATACCTGAGAAGACCTTACAAGTCCTCCTCAAATTAGAAAACACCTTCCCTTTCAGGACCTTAGGTACATATACCTCATTAAAATGAGGTAATTCCGTCAATTCCTTATTCAATATAGCTTGTACAAACCTGGGATACATATAAACGGATTTTGACTTGGTATCCAGGTTTGACAGAAAATCATTTAAGACCATTTGCGAAAAATTGAACTTTCTGGAGGTTGCTAAGCAGACCAAAGCATAAGCAATGGTACTGCTGAACTCACTCCAGCCAGTTGTTTTCTTTGAAATGCAATGCTGAAGAGTATGAACAAAAAATCTCCACTGAGGTGAGAATTTGTTCTTAAAGAACTTATAAATCTCAGTGGGACCTTCATATCCCATTCTTCTTATATTTTCAAAAAGATCTTCCTTGGGTAGAGATGTTATACCTGAGGCATCATCTAAAAGTAGATGAATGCGAATGGTCTCCTCCGAGATGGTCAGGGGTTTATCACAAACCCTTGAGTTGATAACCTGAGTACCCTCTTCATTATGGATAGTGGCATTTGCCCAGAACTGTCTTTGATGCTCCACATAGATTGTGGGATTGACCGTTAAAGCGTGGGCGATATGTGTGGATTGGAGGAAGTCCACAATCTGATGAAATCCTTCGGCTTGGTTGGGCTTATTCAGCATTGCCAACTCATTGTGGTCATCAACAAATACAAGACCTGCCATTTGAGAGAGATTTGATTGCGAACTAGGGTTAAGAGCTTGAAGAGCAAGAACGTTAGCGAGAACGAGAGAGAAAGAAGATAAATAAGCGCAAGAAATTCAAAGATCCGTTTTGATTTTTGGCGGACTAAGGGGGTATTTATACAATCAGTGAAACAGTTAAGAGCAGTACTAATTTACATTAGCAGTAGTAACTGACCCCCGCAGTAGTAACTCTTTGAAGCAGTAGTAATACTTACTAGCAGTAGTAACACTAACTAACAATAGTAATACATACTAGCAGTAGTAATACATACTAGCAGTATTAACACAGACTGGCAGTATTTACTATACTTCACTTTTGTTTGGCCTTTCATCCTGAAACACTTAAGCACACAAGGGTTAATAGCACCAATTTAATGAAAGTAAATAAGGAGGAATCTATATAGGTACATAAAGAGAATGAGAATATACTTATTCATTGTTCATCATGCCCACACTTGTGACCAAGAATATGAATCTACCCACATCAAAATCTTTTGTGAATAGATCAGCAAACTGGTTACTTGTGTGTACTTTCTGAACCTGAATTAGCTTCTTCTCATTACAGTCTCTGATAAAATGGTACCTTATTTCTATATGCTTTGTTTTTGAATGCTTGACAGGATTATTAACAATGCTAATAGCACTGCTGTTGTCTATGAAAATAGGAGTGTGAAGAAATGTCATACCATAGTCCATCATTTGATTTTGAATCCATAGCACTTGTGAGCAGCAGCTTGCAGCAGCTATGTATTCTGCTTCTGTTGTTGAAGTGGACACTGTGGTTTGCTTCTTACACTGCCATGATACTAGTCTTGCACCCAAAAATTGACATCCTCCAGTTGTAGACTTTCTGTTCAAGTTAGCTCTACCCAAATCACTATCTGAATATGCAAGTAGGTCAAATGGTGAGTCATGAGGATACCAAAGGCCTAATCTGGGTTGACCTTTGAGATATCTGAATATCCTCTTGACTGCTTGAAAATGTGATTGCTTTGGCCTAACTTGAAATCTTGCACACACACAAACAGGGAATACGATATCTGGTCTAGAAGCTGTGAGATACATGAGAGAGCCAATCATGGATCTGTAATAATGAACATCCACATCCTCCCCCTCAAGATCTGCAGTGATCTGTTTGTGTGTCTCCATGGGTGTGCTTGCAGGCTTTGAGTCTGAGAATCCAAACTTATTAAGAATGTCCTGCACATATTTGGATTGACTTATAAAAATCCCATCTTTCTTCTGCTTAACTTGTAGCCCTAGGAAGAAGGTAAGCTCACCCATAGAACTTATCTTGAATCTCTTATGCATGAATTCTTCAAAATCTCTGCACAATTGATCTTTTGTGGATCCAAAGATGATGTTATCCACATATATTTGCACTAACAGGATGTCCTTCTTCTTCCTTTGAATGAACAGAGTCTTGTCAATGATTCCTCTCGCAAAACCATTTTCCAAGAGATAAGTAGACAATGTGTCATACCAATCTCTTGGTGCTTGATGTAGTCCATACAGTGCTTTCTTCAATTTGTATACTCTGTCAGGGTACTTGGGATTTTCAAACCCTGGAGGCTGACAGACATATACTTCTTCTTCAATTTTACCATATAGAAAAGCACTTTTCACATCCATTTGGTAGACTTTGAACTTCATGAAAGAAGCATAGGCTAAAAACAGCCTAATTGCCTCAATCCTAGCCACTGGTGCAAAAACCTCTTCATAATCAATTCCTTCTTCTTGAGTGTACCCCTGTGCTACCAATCTAGCCTTTTTCTTGATCACTATCCCTCTCTCATCCTTCTTGTTTTTGAAAATCCATTTTGTCCCTATAGCTCTGTGTCCTTTAGGCAGTTCTACCAAATCCCATACATTTTGCAGTACAAACTGCAGCAGCTCCTCTTGCATTGCTTCTATCCAGCTTGGATCTTTCATTGCATCATGCGCCTTTTTGGGCTAAACCTGAGATAGAAAGCAAGATAGTAAGCCTGATTGTATGTCTTTTAATCCTCCCAACTTACTCTGATTCCTTGTGATGATTGGAGAATTGATGTCACCAATCACCAACTGAGAAGGATGATCTTTATGCACTTTTGTTTGATGAATAGCCTCTTCATTACTCTCTGCATCCAGATTAGAGTCATTCTTTTCAGGAGAGCTGCCACCAAACACTGAGGAGTTCTCATCACCAGTATCATCTTCTGCCAATGCAGGCATCCCAGGTTCTAGATGTTCTGAAGTCAAAAGTTGATCCTCCTTTTCACCTCTCTCCTCTTCATTCTGAGCAGTTTCAGTATCCTTTGAATCTGAAGCATCTTTCTTCTCTTGAACAAAGAGTTCAATAGGATTTGTTGTAGAGATTGGGAACAACACAAACTCTTGTCTTTTGTCTTGTATTGATTCTGTCCCTGTTCCTATATTATTCTCATAACTGAAACCTAAAGAATTAGATAGTGAATCAATGTCAAAAATCCACTCAGGGCCTGTACCAAGTTTATTTGGTGTGCTCTCATTGCATTTTACATTGTCACTTTCCTCAATTATTCTAGAAGAGGTATTAAATACTCTGTAAGCCTTACTATGGGATGAGTAACCAACCAGAAATCCATCATCTGCTTTGCTATCAAACTTGCCTAAGTGAGTTTTGGTATTAAGAATTGTGCAAGGACACCCAAAAGGTTTGAAAAATCCAATAAAAGGTTTCTTCTTTTTAAAAAGCTTATAGGGTGTCTTGTCTTGAGATTTTACTACTAGAATCTGTTTTGAACATAGCAGGCAATATTAACTGCTTCTGCCCAAAAAGTAATTGGAAGTTTTGAATCTTCCAACAGAGATCTAGCAACTTCTATCAAAGTCCTATTTCTCCTTTCAGCAGCACCATTATGTTGAGGAGTCTTAGGAGCACTGTATTGTTTCCCAATGCCTTTTTCCTTACAAAAGTTGTTTAGGTAATTATTCTTAAATTTAGTTTCATTATCAGACCTAATGACTTTAACTCTTAAATTTGTTTGTTTTTCAATTCTAAGAACAAAGGATTTGATCAATCCACTTGTCTCATCCTTAGTCCTCAGAAAATAGACCCAAGTCAATGTAGAGAAATCATCAACAATAACCAAGCAGTAGGATTTCTTACCAATACTCATCACATTTGTAGGGCCAAACAAATCCATATGCAGTAAAGTAAGAGGTGAAGAGATTGTATTTATCTCTTTGGACTTATGAGAAGTTTTGTGTTGTTTGCCATTAAGACATGCAACACAATGATCATCACATGAAAATACCTTTTGTGGTAAACCTCTTACAAGGTTGTTTTTCACAAGTTTATTCATTGTTTTAAAGTTCATGTGACACATCCTTCTGTACCAAAGAGATGATTCATCAACAGAAGCTTTTGAAAATTGACAATTAAATGATGAATCATTAGATACATTCTCTAAATCCAAGCAATAAACATTGTCCTTTCTTGGTGTTCTCAGTAGTATCATACTTTCCTCAACTACCTTGAACCCTTTAGCAAGGATAATACATCCAGTATCAGTAAACAATATACTATGTTTCTTGTCACAAACCTGTGATACACTTAATAGGTTGCATCTCAATTGCTCAACATAGTAGACATCCTCAAAGGTCATCTTACCCTTTGACACATTACCTTTTCCACTAATCTTTCCTCCAGAAGGATTATCACCAAATGCAACATGTCCTCCATCAATTCTTTTGAAGTTTTGTAGGCAGGACTTGTTGCCTGTCATGTGCCTAGAGCAACCACTATCAACATACCAAATGCTCTTCCCTTTTAGCTGTTGGTTGCCCTGCACATAAAGTAGAACAATTAGTTTTTAATAGGAACCCAAGCCAAAGTGGTATTGGGTTTCCCATTCTCATCAACATATTCACACTCAGTTTTGATGAGCTTTTCAGACTGGGGAATCTTATGGCTTGAGTATTTTGTCAGGATAATAGGTCTTGCAGTACTAACACTAGAAGCAGTACTAACTAGGTTAGCAGTACTAACTCTGTTAGCAGCACTAACATTGGTAGCAACACTATTTCTGTCAGCAGTACTATTTGAAGTAGCAGTACTAATAGCTTTCTTTATTTTTGGAACCCATACCTGGACAAAGTTGTTTGCTTTCTTCTTCATTAAGTTACTCCATGACTTGTTTGGAATATTTTTCTTTGATTTTGCAAACTTGTTTTGTACACGAGTTTTTAAAGGTGCTCTTTTTACATTTTCAGCCATATGATTCCTTCTTTGATTCCTATAACCAACAGGATTTTGTATATGTCTTTGAAAATTTATCCTTTGGTTCATAGGATTGAAATAATAGTATTTGGCAATATCATTAAGCTTTCCACAAATAAAACAAGGTTTTGGTCTATTGATTTTACTCAGATCAACCCCTTGTTTTTGTGCCCACTGATTATTCCAGTTTCTTTGATTACCCCTTGTTTTATCATGTTTTTGGGGCTGATGCTGTTTACATGTACAGGGATTCACAAATGTGGTCTGCATATAGTAGACTCCCTGTACCTTTCCCTTTTCTTTCTTTGAGCTATCCACCTTTTCACTCTTGATGAATGGTTTACCCCCCCTTTCATTTGTAAGGATATGATTTTCTATAGGAATCTCTTCTGCATTCTTACTCTCAGAATTCTCTTCCTCATTCTCTTCTTCAACCACCACACTATCTATAGGATATACTTCTGTTTCTCCTATAGGTAAGTCCTCCTTATTTTGGTTCTCTAAGAGATCTAAAGAGGGAGGGATGTAATTATTGTTGTAAGGTGGAGGTGTTGCATTGTATCCTATACCAATCTTGATCTTATCATGAACTTGAGCTTTAAGTAAAGAGTCCATTACTTTGGAAGCATAAGAGAACTTCTCAATGTCAAGCTTAGCTTTCTCATACTCACTCTTTATCTTCTCATACTCCTCTTTAGACTTTTCCATTTGAATCTCTAATTGATTTTTCTCCCACTTCCAGTAATTTGTGTCAAAGTAATGCTGAAGTTCATTGGTCTTGTAAGCCTTGATTTGATCTTCAAACTTCTCAACAATCACTTTATACACATGCTTTGGTTATGATCCCTGTACTTTTGTACAGTCTGAAGACACTCTTTAGTGCACAGTTTAGTTTTTACCTCTGTTGGAATATCTATGCTTGAAGATTCTGAGACTTCTGCCATCAAGGATTGATTCTGAACAGCTTCTTCTGCTTGATCACTCCAATCAAATCCCATTCCTTCTTGAGAAACAAGAGCTTGAGTGGAGTTTCTGTTGTTTTAGACGCTTGAGGAATGTGCTTGCTGGTGGTTGCTGCCATGATGTTGAGGAATTCCTCCTTTGCATTCTTTTGCAAAGTGTCCCATCTTGTGACACTTGTAGCACTCCAACTTTGACTTGTCAAACCCAACACCATCTTCTCTCCTCTGAGAGAAGTTGTTCCTTCCAGTCCTCTTTATGAATCTCTTGACCCTCATACTTAGCATGGCCATTTGCCACTTTATATCCATCTCCTCAAGGTCATCTGCATTAATTTGTTCAAGATCATCATTAATTAAAACAGAATTAGCATGACTAGCAAAAAAAGCTTCTAATACAGAGTCATTAGATACATCCTGCTTAGATACATAACCAGTACTAACTGATTCTGTATTAGCAGCAGAATCAGTAGAAGAATAAGATGATAAAAGAGCAGTATTATGAGTGTATCCAGATGGTCTCTTCTTGGCTTCAACTTCAGCCTCAAACACCCTTAAGTCATTATAAAGATCGTCTAGTTCTTTGTCCTCCAGCTTGTCATTCTGTCTAAAGGAGACAGTATACATGGTCCATTCATCTCCAAGGGACCTTAAGAACTTTCTGTTTACATCATCTTGATCAATCTGCACTCCAACCGTAGCTAGTTCACCAATCAACTTGTTAAACCCATCAAAAGTTTGAGTCATGGACTCATTCTTAGTTGACATGAAGTTTTCATACAGTTGCTTCAATATTGCCTTCTGATTTCTCTTGGTATTTTTGGTACTAGAGAATCTCTTCTCTAGAGCATTCCAAAGCATCTGGGCATCAGTGCAGTTGCAGAATTGGTGTTGATACTCATTAGGAATAGCCAAGAGCAGTGTGCTCAAGGCTTTCATCTCTGTCTGCCTTATCTTCCTCTCTCCATCTGTCTTTGGTGGGATTCTTTTTCCATCTGCTCCAATCTTTCCTTCATTAGATGGGCCATTCTCAATGATGTCCCACATAGAGTAATCTGTGAGAAGAATGTATTGCCTGATCCTAATCTTCCACATGTCAAACTCATTAGATCTGAGCATTGGAACCTTTGAGACCAGAACGCTATCACTTGAACCGTCCATGATGATTGTTGTTTTTCTGAGTTTAACAAAGCTCTGATACCACTTGTCAGGATTGAAATTCAAACAAGAATGTAATTCACACACACTCAGAATCAATGCTAAAGAAGTTGCGGAAAAAACACTTTAACACTAACAATAAATGAAACAGTATATGCACTTAAATCACAAGTTATATTGATTAAACTTGATGATTACACACAAAACCTCAATCTGTTTAACAGGCTAAACAGACGTTCTATACTTCTCTATAGAAAGGATCTAAACTATTCTTGAGGTTAATTCTCTCTAAACAAAACATATGAATAATCATTATTTCTATCAAAGACTTCTATACTATATATACAAGTCTGATTACAAGATAATTATCAAAATAAAATTGATCTTCAGTCCATAATTATCTCCTTTACTTTAGCTTCAATCTATACAGCTGTCTTCATTCTCATACGGAGTCTTCATCTCATAAGCAACACTATCTTCATGAGCAGTAGTAATTCTGAACTAGCAGTATTAATCTCAGCAAGCAGTATTAATTTTGTCTCAGCAGCATTAACTCCTTCAAGCAGTAGTAATTGTGATATGGCAGTATTAACTTCCTCAGGCAGTAGTAATAGTCATGTCTAGCAGTAGTAACCATCCTTAGCACATTTCAGACCCAACAAATCTCCTCTGAATGATTTTGGTTTAGCTCTGATACCAATTGAAACTGTATTATCCCAAATCAATCAAGCAATTCAAACAATAATATGACAATCAAGATCTTAGAGAGAGAGTAGTGAGAGAAACAGACACAAGTCGTATATCTCACAAATATGACAATTACAATCTTTGTTACAAACACTCACAACACAATGGTATTTATACCACTGCTACTTCTCTCATGATACTAAACTCTCTAAACAAAGCTTCTCTCAAGACACTAAAACATACAAGATAGAAACTCTCAAACAACTAAAGTTGACTTTGTTGACTTTACATGACTTTGACTTTTCCTATTAAATCTTGGATACAATTATACACTAACAGATATTAACAAGCTCAGAAGCCAATAATTAGTCATTAGATTGCCAGAGCTGAAAATGGAAAAAGAGTCTCTTTGTTCAGCTTGTGAGATGGGCAAGATGAAAGAAGTTCTCATAAATCAAAAATGCTTTCAAGTTGTATAGCACCTCTTCAGCTCATTCACATGGATTTATGTGGACCAATGCGGACTCATTCCATAAATGGCAAGAAGTACATACCGGTAATGATTGATGATTTTTCCCGATACACGTGGCTTGAATTCTTGCGGCTAAAGTCTGAAGCTCCAGATCTAATCATTAAGTTTATTAAAAAGATACAAGTTCTTCTTCAATGCCAAGTACAATAACTCAGAAGTTACAATGGAACGAAATTTAGAAATGACACTCTTCAGAGTTATCTAGGGTCCGTTGGCATATCATACAACTTCTCAGCAGCCATGACACCTTAACAGAATGGGATCGTTGAAAGAAAGAATAGGATGTTGGTAGAAGCAGTGCGTACAATGCTAGCTTACTCGGATCTACCTCCGTTTCTATGGGATGAAGCAGTAGCCACCGCATGCTTTACACAAAACAAGACCATAATCAATAAGCGTTTTAATAAAACTTCATGTGAAATTATTATAATGGTCGAAAGCCTATGGTTAAATTTTTTCGTGTGTTTGGACCAGGTGTTACGTGCTGAATGATAGAGAACATCTATTAAAATTTCAAAAGAAGGCTGATGAAGGAGTATTCATGATTGACTGCATTAATGCACAACTGAAGTATAGGGATCTCATTCTAAGCATGCACATGACATTAGCTAAAAGATTCACTGAGCCGATCAATGAATTCCCTAAGTAATCTTGTATAGTTTAGTTTTTCATTCATGTAATGTAATTTCAACTTAATGTACTTGCCTTTTGGCATTTCCTTGTATATGAATGAAAAATCAGTCTTCAGAGGATGAGTTCCTTTCACCTCTTACGTATCTTACTTAGCCATACACTCACCATTCCATTTTTTTTATTTATCAATACCTAGGGGGAGATTGTTAGCTCCATTCATTGTATAGAAAAGTATTGAAAAATAGGCTAAATATAGGAACTTCAGAAGACTGCTTCACATACCAAGTTCACCACATAAGTGTCGAGCTCAGAAGCACTGTCGACCATTCAACCGAGAAGCTCAACCTAAAGATCACACTCAGACCACAAAACCTATGTGATCCATCATAGAGCCTCTATGGTGACTATGCTCTGAAGATTGGAAGACTTGAAGATTTCATGATACGATGGGCAAGACAACATCACATGCAAATCCGTTGTACAAAGTGACTCTTTGCTACTTACAGGCATTCTAACTGTATCATTTGTTGATTCAGGGTTACAACGTTTATTATATCTGAATTTGAAAAAAAATCGAATATATACATTTTATGAATTGACGGATACTCAGATCAAAAAGGTGAAGATTGTCAGTTCATCATAAAGGGGAAGATTAATATTCAAAGACAGTGATGACTTGAAAAGGTTTTGATGATTTTGCTGCTCACAACTCATCAAAAATGGGGAGAAATTCTGGATTTTCAAGTCAAGTGAAAATTTCAAGATTGTTAGAAGATTTATCTCATAAAAGGAAGAGATTTTTCTAAAGAAAAAGGGGGAAATTTAAAGATTGTCAGAGGATTCATCTCATAAAAAGAAGAGATTTTTCTAAAGAAAAAGGGGAAAACTTAAAGATTGTCAGAGGATTCATCTCATAAAAGGAAGATATTTTTCTAAAGAAAAAGAGGGAGATATTCAAGTACTTTCAAGTCAAATATGAAAGGTTGAGTAAAGTTTGAAAGACTTTCTGAAGAAAAGTAAAAGATTGATGAAAGTTTATCAAAATAGAGGAGATAATTTCTGGAATTTCAAGTTCAAGACAGATGAAAGTTTGTTTTCCGAAGACTGAACAGAGATCACAGAGATGAAAATACAAGCATTGAATGATTCCTCAAAATTGAAAGATTTCTCAGAGTTGAAAGATTTCTCAAAGTTTAAAGAAGTTTCAAGTGTTTCAAAGTTTTTGTGAAAGACTTTGTAAAAGACTTTTCAAGATTCTTCAAAAGCTGAAAGATTGAAGATTGTCAGAGCTACAAAGTTTAAAGTTGTCAAAGATAAAGTTTGAAGAATCAAGAGCTGAAGACTATTGTCAATTTTTTGTTATATCTTGAATACAAAGGAGGAGAATGTTAGTGTATTGTTGTATCCAAGATTTATGTAGAAAAGTCAAAGTGTTGTAAAGTCAAAGTCTTGTCAAAAATGTTAAAAGTCAACCCTTATATAAATACCTTTAGAGAGGTATGAGAGAAGTGAAGCTAGGAAGGCATATGAGAGTTTAGTTGTGAGATAGTTCCTTGTATCATTTAATTGTAATATTCATTGTGAGATATACGATTTTCAGACTTTCTCTCTCTACACTCTCTCTCTAGATCTTGAATCAAACTGTCATACCTTGATGTTTGCTTGAAAACTTGGACTTACAAATACAACATCCCAAACGGGTCCCAATACAATGCATACGGAAATATGGTTGACATAAATTCAAAGAAAACAATTCTATCACAGCCGAGATATTAAAGGTCCACAACTAGCAGCGTCTCTAACCCGACTGCCACCGGTTCTCTCTCTAGCTATCAACATTTTTCCATTCCCTTTGACGAAGCCCCAACGGCTCCCTTGCCTGAAAATGGGTTTTAAGAAAAATTGAAAGTGAGGGTTAGACCAAAGAGCTCTAGTGAATTCCCATCCTCGGCAATTGCAAAAATGATTGGAGAAATCAAGTTATCAACGGTAAATTTAACAAGTACCAATTATTTTAAAATAACCAACCATAAACTATTTTCGCGGCCAATAACGGTTCTCGGATGTTTATAAAACAACCACACTCGGGGTCCCCAGTAGATCCCCATTCGGCCCCCAAGTAGATGTCGTCTTCGTGTGCACAGGAAACAAATTCCAGGCACATATTCAACCATCCCCGATGGTTTCCAATAAGCCATTGTGCAAGCCCTCACGATAATTCAACATTTCGCATATATGCCAATTCATAAAAACAGATGCATAATATTAACGATAACACAACATTTCACATTTACCAAAACGTGGTATTCTTTTAGAAAACATTTTAAGCCGACATAAAATATCCACTTCCAGTTATAAATAATTCGGACAAGGGAACTCACCTTTGATGCAGACTCAACAATCACCGAGATCCTGCCTCATGCCTAAAATTAATTAAACAATGAGGTCAAGACTTTGGATCCTAACCATTTACATCTCGGTTCTTACCCGCTCGACACTACACCATCTCAAAATGATCCAAGAACAATCTCGAATTCCGACCCAAACCAGAATACCGTTTCCCACAGTTTGGGCTTCAACCCGTGGTCATGGTTTGCTTGGGTCCCGGGTCCCTCGGGTTGCGCCGAACTCCCGGTCCTTCCCTGGTTGTGCCTAACTCCCGGTTACTACCGAGTTGCCAAGTCTCGGTTCCTCCCGGGTTGGGAGACCCCCGGGTGCCACCGGTCGAGTACTCCCGGCTTGAGTCGGGTTGATAGCTCATGGGTCGCACCGGGTGGTGAACTCCTGGGCCTCACGGGTGGGCAACTCCCAGGACGCGCTGGGTGGGGAACTCCCGAGTCGTGTCGGGTTTACAGTAACCGGGTGGAGTCGATCGAGGGGAGAAGCAACATTCAGGGAAACGATCCCGATTGCCACTCCGGTTGACACCTACCCAAAAGTATTTACTATCGACCAACGATTTCAAAAACCAAACATTCATTTCCTTATTATTATAGAACTTAATTAATTAGACTCTTCCCTTAATCGAACCAATCATCCAACCCACTTTAACATTAGATTCAATCAGTTTATTCTTCAATACAAATTCCCAAGTCAAAAAAAAATGCTAGAATCACCCAACGATTTCTAGTTCTAGATTCAAACAGAAAGGTTAGGATGCTAATACCTTGAGAGAAGAAAATCCCCAAATCTTGCCTCCTTCTTCACTTTCCCAAGACTTAGAACCTCCAAGATTTTTCTCTATTCTTCCTTCTATTTCTCCTTCAGCCGCTTTCCAACAAGAGATGAGAGAAATGAGGAAGCTAGGGTTTACTACCCTAGCTATCAAGGGTTCCACTAATTGCTAAAAAAGTCCATAACTCTTGCTTTTTTCCTAAAAGATCACCATTTATCCCAAAATGCACAAAAGTGGTTTATGGTTATTACAAATACATTTATACATGAAACACATGTACATACTCTCACACAAAACATGTGAAACAATATGAATAATAACTTAAAAATCCAACTCGTTGGATGGTTTTAGTTAATTTCACGGGTTTGGTTTTCACATTTGTTGTTTCACCTAACAAAACAATACAAGAAATTGAGTGTTCACATGTTTATGACTTTTAGCAGGTTTCTATTTGATTTATGGTCTGATATGGTAAATATGTATATTATTGGTTCAAATGAAAACACCGATAATTTATGAATATGAGAGAATGCCTTATAAAGTTTAACGATATGGGTGTTGAATTAAAAAGAATTAATTACCCCTTTTTTCGATATCATTTGTTTGACTCAACTTTGTAATATTGTGATTATTTTCCATTTAAAAAATAGGGTGGTTGGGTTTTTTAATATTATAAAAAAGTGGTTGTGATCACCTTCTAATTTTAATCACATTCGTTGGATTATCTCATCTTACAGTTGAGATCTATTCTCGTGTTTTTGTAAATTAGGGGTGATTCTCGCTTGAACCTCTACTCTACCAATGACATAATCAAGTGAAAACCTCAAAAATATAGAATATCATGATAACGAATGAAAAGCATGTTATTTAACAATGTGAAACATACAGTGTTGTTTAACAAATACATATAAAATGATACTTTAAGCAGTGTCTTAGATGAAACAAATATATGTGAAACAATGCATTGAAAGAGTTTATATTGTTGATACATTTGATCCCACTAATTTATGGTCGGGATTTATAGGAAACATTTTTTTTCCACATAAAGTAGATAATTTTACATCTTCTGATTAATAGACATGACAACAAAATTTGGTTTTATAGGACGCCTAGAATGTCAAAGAGTCTTAATAGATTATTTTATACAACTTAAGTTTATAGAATAAATCTATAAAACGTCATATATAAAGCGTTAGAATATGACAAGTTTTTTAGGCCACATTTAAAAAAATGTCCTATTAGCTATTTTATGACATTTTCTAAAAGTGTCTTATAACCCATCTTTTATAGGACACTTGTGTTTATAAGATACTTTTTCAAATAATATCCTATAAAATAGCTAATACGACAATTACTTTAAAAGCTTCCTAAAAACCTGTTAAAACGTCTAAAAAGTACAAACCGCAAACCGCACCGCAAAAGTTCTAAACCGCGTTTTGCGGTGCGGTGCGGTGGGGACGGTTTGTACGGTTTGGCGGTTTGGATGAACACCCCTAATAAAAGTAATAACATTCCAATGAAATAAGCAACCCAATAACTTTTTTTTGTTTCTTAGTTGCTACTACTTCCAATGGAATATTACGACCACCGCGTACATATTTTTTAATCATTTAATTCACAGAACTATTTTAACATTTGATTTATTCTTTAAAAAATAAAAGAATAGAACTTTATTGATCGTATAAACCGACCACTTATACAATGTTATGGTGATACGATTTTGTATATCCATAGTACATGTAAAGCATACAAATCTATTATATATAGAGAGAGATATGAACAAACGAGATTGTAGGCAGTTTGAATGATTGCTAGAAGTTCTAATATCGTATGCAATCATATGTGATGCAAAATACGTAATCACTTGTGACATAAACATGTTGCATTGACCGGCCATATAGCCGATGACCTTTTTTGCGACTCTTGGTCATATTGACCAAAGTCGTTCGCGTCCTTTTGGACATGTATCACATTTTATTTTCATCTGTAATCACATGTGATCTTGAAACTTTTCACTTTCATGCAGATTGACCACCTTCACGTTTGATCTTGTCTTTCTCTCTCTCTCTAAGGAACATGGGAACCGCCCCGAGCGCGCCACCTATTGCATATCAGGATGAATATTTATCATGAATAACACATTCATGATTAATATAGAAGTGTTATTCATCATAAATCACACATTCATAATAAATAAAGACGTATTAGTCATAATGAATCACACATTCATGATGAATATGTTACAACATTCATAATGAATAACACGTTCATATTCTTGATCAATATGTCAAATGTCGTGTTGTGGGCGGTTGTTGGGCTTTTAATCAATTTTAGGTTCCTAAAAGAATTTGTCCACACACACATACACACACAAACACATACACACACGCACACACACATATATAGGGGTTGGTTCTTTTGTTAATCCAATAATTAATGTTAACTATGTGAACCAATCTTAACCCTTAGGTGCCGTTTGGTTCGCAGAATGCTTTTGGATGGAATGAAATCTATCAAAGCAATTTGACTTTAAAAGAATTGGAATGGAATGTTGTCATGTTTGACCACCTATTTGGTTGACAGAATTGGAATGGAATCTGTTAAAGAAATTGGAATCTATCTGTTTGGTTCACAGAATCTAACTTTGGAATTTGAATGAAATGTTGATAAATGACCAAAATACCCTTTTTGACAATTTTAATTTTTTTAACAAAAAATGCTTTAATAAAATAGCCATAAAAATACTTTATTTGTAACCGTGATTCAGATTGGTGGTGGTCGGTGGTGGTTCAGAATAATGGTTCAGATCGGATGTGGTCGACGGTAGTTCAGATCGGTGGTGGTTGGATGTGGTTCAGATCGACAGTGGTTGACGGTGGTTCAGATCGGCGGTGGTCGGTGGTCGTTCATATCGACGGTGGTTTAGATCGACGGTGGTCGGCGGTGGTTCAGGTCGGCGGTAGTCGGCGGTGGTTAAAATTGACGGTGGTCGATGGTGGTTCAAGTCGGCGGTGGTTCAGATCAGCAGTGGTCGACGGTGATTTGGAGAAGGAGCCGATGGAGGTGTGGTTTAATCAGATTGGTTTTATGTGATTAAGCTATATTGGATTTAGGGCATATGTGGTATTATGACGAAAAAAAAGAACTCCATTCCATCAAAATACCTTGTAGTTGCTAAGGAATGTTAAATTCCCTCATTTATGGAATTTGATGGAATTTGGAGATTCATTCTGTGAAAAAGAACAAACAAAACAAAGGAATGAAATTTGGTCAATGGAACTTAACATTCCAATTCCATCAGATTCCTTCAGAATCTGCGAACCAAATGCCACCTTAATCTTTGAAATCTATGGATTAAATTCATAAGTGCATTTTGGTAATAAATTAAAAAAGGATGCGTAATGAACATTAGTGAACAAGGTAAAATTGGAAAAGATCAGGAGCTTTTATTATGCACCGATTTCAGTTCCCGGGAATCTCTCCTTCATTGTTTGAAACCCAAAGCAATCACATTTTACTTGTTTACTTATGATCAGTTTATTAGTTTACTTATGAACAGTTTATTAGTTCACGAATGAACATTTATATGATAACTAACAGAAGTCGGTAGTTATGAAGGTAGTTATGAAAATTGTTCAATAATGAACCTTTGACCGATTATTTGTGTATTAATGTCTCTGGTTCACGCATGAACATCATGTAAACTAGGTTCACTAATGATCATCATGTAAACTAGGTTCAGTAGTGAACATCATGTAAACTGGGTTCACTAATGAACATATAATTGAAAACACCATAAACAAAGAAATCATTTGAATCAATATGTTGAATGGTACTTTGTTTATTTTGATTACCCATCATTCAAATTAATTTGAACAAGCATTTAATTTTTTATAACATCTCATTTAATACAATGAAGTAACTTATAAATGAAATTATCTATGTACCCTAATCATTGACTCTAACATTTCAAGTAACCATGACTAAAAAATGATTCTGATTGGTCCAACGTTAACACCATTTTTTTGGTTAACAAAAGATTTTCCCTCTCTCTATATATATAGAGTTGGGTTTCGATAAGAAGGAAAGGTATAGTGAGAAGCGTAAGAAGGGATCCCCACCCTTGGATGCACATTAGTATGAGATTCACCGAGATGACATGCACCGTGATGCACCGGATCAATTCCCATATCCAACATAATTCATGGGTCCGTTTGAGATTAAAAGTGATCAATGGTCCCTTCTTACGCTTCTCACTTAACTCATCTTCTCACACGATCCTACGCATATATATATAGGGGCCTAATCAAATGAGAACTAGGTAGTTTGTGGTAATTGTGAGACCTAATATGAGCCAAACATTTAGAATAATTAATATTAATTTTAGATAAATAGAAAATGATATTTTAGTAAATTTGTTTAATTCCTAAAATATAAGCTAATTCCTAAATTTTCTTATTTCCTTTTATAAAAGGGTATCACAGTGTGCTATCACGTATTTTTTATGTTTACAAAAGGGTATCATAGTGTACTATCATGTATTTTCGATCTTTACAAAGTGTATGACAGTATGCATCACTTATTTTCGATGTTTTTTCGATCTTTACAAAGTGTATCATGGTGTGCTATCACGTATTTTTGATGTTTTTCCGATGTTTACAAAAGGGTATCATAGTGTGCTATCATGTATTTTCGATCTCTACACAGTGTATCACAGTGTGCATCATATACTTTCGATGTTTATAAAGTGTATCACAGTGGGCATCATGTATTCGCCGCAATAATATTTGCTGGAGAGAGAAG
Source organism: Arctium minus (assembly GCA_954870635.1). Lineage (NCBI taxonomy): Eukaryota > Viridiplantae > Streptophyta > Magnoliopsida > Asterales > Asteraceae > Arctium > Arctium minus. The sequence goes on along the minus strand of OX941093.1, from coordinate 7,811,631 downwards.
AAGAGAGAGAGGAGATCTCAAAAATACCTAAAATTTCTTTAATTAAAATTACCATAATTATTGATTTTCTAATTTATCTTCTGATTTGTGGTTAAGATTGGATCTTACGGTTACCACAGATAACTGAGTTCTCCCTTGAATGACCCCCTATATATATATAGTCATGGGATCATGTGAGAAGTGCCATTTTTGGTGAGAAGTGTAATAAGTGTTTTTAAGCCGTTGATCACTTTTAATCAAATACCCTCTCATAAATTGTGTCTTTAAAGGGAATTGATCTGGTGCATCTCATCCTGATCTTCGTCCATTTCTCATCCAACAGTTGATATATATATATATATATATATATATAGGCTTAATAATTTGAGAACTTCAATTTTTGTGAGAGCCGTGATTCCATCCGAAGCCATATATTTTAACTAAATTAGTTTATCTTTTAAATAAAAAAATGATACTTTAATCTTTTGATTTTTTACAACTAATGATATCCACTTTTTTAGGAAAGGATAATGCATGTCCCTCTTTCTATCACCCACGATTTGCTAATATTTCATGTTTATATTTAATTTTGAAATTCAAAAAACATGCATTCTTATCAAATCTCCATGTTTTTCTCTTGTGCACAAGATATATGGTTTTTTCTTATTCCAGATATGGGGTTTGTGGATTCACCATAGTGTTCATAACGATAATGTGTTACTATGTTCAGAATTGTGTGTTCACTATATCCACAACGAATCATGTATGTGTATCGTCCCTGTGTTATGCTTTGGGTATTCATTATGTTAATGTGTCTGTTAGAAGATGAATATGATTGAAGGAGACGATGAATATGATTGAAGGAGACGATGAATATGCTGAAGGTTTGAAACCTCGATATATTGATTGAGAGAAAAAGTACAATATGAAAAGTAAATTATGAGTTATCTAACCTAGACTACAAGATACAAAGAATTTATACATGGACTATATGGGCTTGGGCCTTATACTAACATGGGCCTGGGCCCTCTACACATATACATTAACATCCCCCCTCAAACTCAATCGGGAGAAGAATGAGACAGATGGAGTTTGGAAACTAGATCACGAAACCGTCCTGGTAGATGAGCTTTAGTGAAAATGTCGGCCGGTTGATCAAGAGTTGAAATAGGAAGAAGCTGGATAGTCTTACGAGTCACATGTTGACGAACAAAGTGACAGTCAATTTCAATATGCTTCGTTCGCTCGTGAAAGACATCATTGTGAGCAATTTGAATAGCACTGTTGTTGTCACACCACAATGGAGTTGGAGACTGTTGAGGAGCCCCCATGTCAGAGAGTAGCTAGCGTAACCACACAAGTTCTTGAGTCGTGTCAGCTAGTGCTCGATAATCAGCTTCAGTTCTGGATCGAGCTGTGAGAGATTGTTTCTTAGTCCGCCAAGATATAAGAGAGTCGCCAAGAAAGAAACAGTAACCGGTAGTGGAGCGATGATCAGTCATATCACCGTCCCAATCAGCATCAGAAAAACCTCGTAAAGTCAATGAGGATGTGGATGGAAAATGAAGACCATGAAACATGGTTCCAGCATAGTGATCAGAACAGGGTGCAGACATGAACTGACTGACAGTATGAACAGCATAGGCAATGTCAGGTCGAGTCACTGTCAGGTAGACAAGTGACCCCACTAACTGGCGATATAAAGTAGGATCACGCAGAGGACGTCCAGCATTCGGAGCCAAATGAAGGTTGTGCTCAAGAGGAGTGGATGCAGTTTTGTTGTCAGTAATCCCAGCTTTGGACAAAAGATCTGAGGTGTATTTGGCTTGACAAAGATAAATTCCCGATGGATCTGAGAGAACCTCAAGGCCAAGGAAATAGTGTAAAGAGCCAAGATCTTTCATCTCAAAACAGGAGCTGAGAGATGTCTTGAGATTAGCTATGACTGTAGAGTCACTGCCAGTAATAATCATATCATCCACATACAGGAGAAGTAAGATTGTGCCAGTCTTAGTGGTCCGAGTAAACAGTCCTGAATCATAGTTGTTAGGTGAGAAGCCCAGAGAGGTGACTGTGGAACTAAATTTCTCAAACCAAGCTCGCGGAGCTTGCTTGAGTCCATAAAGAGCCTTCCGAAGACGACAAACATGACCTTGTGGAAGTCGAACGCCTGGAGGAGGTGTCATGTAGACTTCCTCAGATAAGTCACCGTTCAAGAAGGCATTCTTAACATCCATCTGAAAGAGAGGCCATTGTTTTGTAGTTGCGATGGCTAGGAGACTGCGAACAGAAGTGACTCGAGCAACAGGTGCAAATGTCTCCTCATAATCAATACCATACTCTTGATTGAAGCCCTTGGCCACCAGGCGAGCTTTGTACCGATCAATAGAGCCATCAGATTTTGTCTTGATTTTGAACACCTATTTGGAGCCAATGGATGACTTGCCTGGTGGAAGAGGGACAGATTCCCATGTCTGAGATTTGTCAAGAGCCTGAAGTTCCTCATCCATGGCTTTCTGCCAATCAGGGTTAGAGGAGGCTTCCTTGTAGGAAGTAGGTTCGTGATTTGACAGCAGAGTAGCATAAACATGATAATCACGGAGATGAGAAGGAACTTGTCTTACCCGATATGATCGTCTAACATTCTGAGATTGAGAAGTTCCAGGAGCCAAAGACTCAGCAGACACCTCAGATGTTGGCTGAGCGGGTGGAGCAGATGATTGATGTTGATCAGGAAAACTAGGAGAGGCAGGCTGTGTAGGTGCAGGAGACTCTGAAGGAGAGGCAGACTCATAAGGAGTTGGAACAACAGGTGGAGGTGATATGATGTCAGATTGGAGTGAGTCCAATGAGACGGAAGCATCAGTGAAGAACGGAGTGGTGAAGTTAGGAGACTCACGAAACTTGGATATAGAAGAAAAAGGAACATGTTCCCAGAAGGTAACATGACGAGATATACGAAGACGCTGGGAGATAGGATCCCAGCAACGATAACCCTTGTGCTCAATACCATATCCAAGAAAGCAGCAAAGTCTGGAGCGAGGTTCAAGTTTGGTATGTTCATGAGGTTGTAGTTGAACAAAACAAGCACTACCCCAAACTTTTAAAATTTCATAGGCAAGGGTGACCTCATAAAGAACCTCATAAGGAGACTTATTATTAAGGATGGGAGTGGGATGACGATTGATAGTATAAACTGCAGTAAAAGCAGCTTCACCCCAAAAACGTTCTGGACATTTAGCAGAGATGAGAAGAGTGCGAACCATATCAAGAATATGACGGTGTTTGCGTTCGGCACGACCATTTTGAGGAGATGTGCCGGGACAGGAGTACTGAGAGAGAGTCCCCTGATATTGAAGAAAGGAGAGAAGAGATGACTCTTTGTATTCCATAGCATTGTCAGCTCTAAGAATCTTTATAGATTTTGAGAATTGGGTGTGAATCATCCGGGCAAACATAATATAAATATTGGGTAGTTCCGAACGATGTTTCATGAGATATATCCATGTGAAACGTTTATGGTCATCAAAAAAAATAACAAAATATCGAGCACCCCCCATGGATGGATGAGGTGTTGGTCCCCATACATCAGAATGAATAAGATCAAAAGAAGAAGTAGAACGAAACTCATTCATTTCAAAAGGTAAAGCATGATGTTTTCCAAGTTTGCATGATAAACAAGAAATATTATCAGTTGATACACAATTTCCTAACACTCCTAAATGAGCTAATGATTTTATTCTGGCTAGAGATAAGTGACCTAGCCGGGCATGTCACAACTCAAAAGAAGAAGTGCTGGAAACTGAGGCAACAAGACTTGAAGAGGGTAATGGAAGGCGAAGGTAGACCACTTCAATCATCCGTCCAAATTTACGACCGAGTCCAAGGATCTGCTTGGTCTTTGGATCCTGTACAACACAACCAGAAGAATGAAATAAAATGATCAAATTAGATTCAAGAAGCTGCGCAATCGAAACTAAGCACAGAGATAGTTTCGGAACATTTAGAACATCCGGTAATTGTATATGAGGAGTGGAAATGTTTCCACTAAAGGATACCGGTAGGCCAGTGTTGTCAGCAGTTCTTACTGACGTAAATTGCTGAGGTGGTTTCTTAGAAACGAAACCATCAGGGCAAGGTGTCATATGATTGCAACACCCGGAGTCAAAAAGCCATACGTTACCTGTTGCAGCTGAGTGTGGAGAATTCATACCCATAGCACCAGACATGATCTGCTCCATGAGTTCCTGATTGCGACGCATCAGTTCCATTAGGTCAGGTGAGGAGGCTGAAGAAACCTCGGTATCAGCAATAGTAGACCCAGCAATAGCGTGAGTCCGGTTCTGAGAACTAGTGTGCTTTGATTTCTTCGGGCAGTCAGACTCATAATGACGCGGATGAGTGATGCCACACCTATGGCACTTACGGATAGGACAATCAAGGAAAAGATGAGCAGTAGAATGGCAAAAGGTACACTCAGATGTATTCGTCTTTCCCACAGATTTGGAATGATTGTTGTTGGTCCATTTGCATTTGGACTTGGGATGAGACGTGTAGAGAACGCTATCAGTAGCAGGCATCGGAGATCGCATGTGAAGACGGGTTTCTTCACTTATCAATTCTGATATTGCTTCTTCAAGAGTAGGTAATGGCTGCCTATGAAGAAGAGAAACACGAACATTCTCAAATTTATCAGTCAGACCCATCAGAATAGTGATCAAATGTAGCTGCTTGAAGTAGGAGGTGAATTGTTGAGCTGTTTCATCAAAAATCTGTGGTGCTCCAAGACTTATATGATCTCTGAGAGACTGCATTTCAGAGATATAAGAGTTTATGGATTGATCAGGAAGTTGACGTTTGCTCTGAAAGGTGGTCCACAGTTGATACTGATGAGATAGGCCTGATGACGTGTACCGCTTGGCAAGGAAATCCTAGAGACTTTTGGCGGTAAGATAACCAAGAAACTGTTAGTTGATCTCAGGAGTAGTGGAGGCATTAATAAAGCCCAGAATACGAGCATTATTGATGTCCCACTCATTCATGCGTTTTGCAAAGTCAACAGCATTCTCAGTTGCTTCCTGAACTGGAACTTTGGATGTACCAGTAACATAGGTGTAAAGGCCATGGGATTTTAGCAGAATTGTCATATGATGATGCCAGAGAATGTAGTTGCTACCATTGAAAATAACCGAGATGGGATTTGAGTGACTGAGATTGGCAGCCATGGGAGTGAGAAATGGTATGGACCGGTAGAGAAGCGCGACCGGTATAGACCGGTAAAAGTTGCGACCGGTAGAGTGCTTCGATCGGTAAAGATTTCGACCGGTAAAATGTTTCGACCGGTAAAAGTCAAGTTGGGACCGGTAAAATGATTCGACCGGTAAAGGTTTCGACCGGTAGAATGTTTCGACCGGTAAAAGTTCCGACCGGTAGAATGCTTCGACCGGTAAAGATTTCGACCGGTAGAATGTCTCGACCGGTAAAAGGTATTGACCGATAAACTTCCGGTTCTGCAGTAAGGGTTTCAGAAAGCAAAACATCGGCGGCTTGTCGACTCAAAACAAACAGATCGGTCGATGTCTTAAAGAAATATATCGATTCAGACAAAAAAAAATCGATTCAAAAGTAAATCGATTCAAAGGCGATGGCAAGCAAAGAAACAGCGGCGGCGGCGACGAGTCGACTATGGTTCGGATGAACAGTGACGACGATGAACAGTAAATCGATGAACAGTAAACCGATGAACAGTGAAATCGAAGAATAAACCTACAGCTCTGATACCATGTTAGAAGATGAATATGATTGAAGGAGACGATGAATATGTTGAAGGTTTGAAACCTCGATATATTGATTGAGAGAAAACGTACAATATGAAAAGTAAATAATGAGTAATCTAACCTAGACTACAAGATACAAAGAATTTATACATGGACTATATGGGCTTGAGCCTTATACTAACATGGGTCTGGGCCCTCTACACATATACATTAACAGTGTCTGTGCATCTTCCCTATTGTGGTTCGGGTGTTTATCATAGTGTTTTTTCTTGTGCATGATATAGATGGTTTGTTCTTCTTCCAAATATGTGGTTTGGGTGTTCACCGTAGTATTCACAAAATGTTCACAAGGTCAAGTTGGGTGTTGGCAAATAATGATCTTTCTACTAGTTGGTGAACCACAATGTTCATAAGTTTTTAATTTACTTATCTTGGTTTTGTATAACATTATTGTTAGGATGTAAGGAGAGAGATCGAGTAGATGAGAGAGGATTTTTGAAAATCCTCAATTTTCCCTTGTTAACAAACGAGAAAAAAAATTATATTGAGATGGATGTCATATAGAAGAGCACGAAATTCTCGCTTTTTTGATGTAATTTGTTTGATTAAAATATTAGTATTTTTTAAGATAAATTATTTTAAAGTTTAAGGGGGTAAATATTTTTTTAATTAAAAATAAAAAGTCAAAGAAGATAGGCATTGATTCAAAATTACAATTTTGTCCTTAATCACTTCTCAATTAACATTATTATGTATTAACCATTGATTAGTTTTTTAAGTTTTGATTAATGGTTAAGATTTGTTCTCATGTGCACAATGAAAAATGAGTTTTCATTTGAACTCACCCCTATATATATATATATATATATATATATATATATATATATATATTGAGTCACCCATATTAATGACACAAAAACACTTACCCCTCATTTCTTATATACTCATTTCAAACTTCAAAAATTACATCTTCTAAACAATGCGGGATAATACAAAAATAGGGTAGGCTAGATTTAGCAAACCACATGAGTTGACACAAAAACATCCATCCATCTTTTCTTATACATCACTTCATACTTTAAAACTTTCATCTTCTAACCGTTGTGGGATGATGAAACTCAACCACATTTTAAGATTTGAGGAATACTCAAACATGATGCCAAGTCATTATCCTTGGTTTCTCTTTATATATATATATATATATATATATATATATATATATATATATATATATATATATATATATATATATATATTAATGATTGATATTGATATATTGGTTGATAATGTAAAATGAGTCAACTTTATTGGTTATCACAAAGTCATTATTTTAATTATTTGTTATATATATATATATATATATATATATATATATATATATATATATATATATATAATTTTTTTTGCTAAAATAGGGTAGGCTAAATTGAGTCACCCACATTAGTGACACAAAAACACTTACCCCTCATTTCTTATATACTCGCTTCAAACTTCAAAAATTGCATCTTCTCAACAATGTGGGAGATACAAAAATAGGGTAAGCTATATTTAGCCAACCACATGAGTTGATACAAAAGCATTCATCCTTCATTTCTTATAGTCTATTCATATTTCAAAACTTTCATCTTCTCACCAATATGGGATGATGAAACTCAACCAAATTTCAAGATTTGAAGAATACTCAAACCTCATGATGCAAGTCATTTTTCTTGATTTCTCTTTTAATATATATATATATATATATATATATATATATTAATAAAGATTTAAGCAATTATGTTTTTTTTGGAAATAAGATGGTGGTTAAAATTTACATTTAACCAACCTAAGTATTTCACATATAGATTCATAATCTCTACGTTTTATATATTCACTAATATTTGTCAAACTTTCTCTCCTCCATCAATGTGGTACAATCAACTTAACTCACAATCTAATATTTGAGAAATAATAAAGATAAAGATTAAGATTATAATAATAAATAATAACATTGTTTTACAAAAAAAATCAACCAAAATGAGCCAACTATATATTTTTAAACAAATATTTTTGGAAATACGATGGTTGTTAAAATTTACATTTAACCAATCTAAACATTTCACATTTGGATTCGTCATCTCCACATTTTATATATTCACTAACATTTGCCAAACTTTATTTACTCCATTAATGTGGGACAACCAACTTAAACTCGCAATCCAAGGTTTGAAAAATTCTCAATCAAATTATGCCAAATCATTCACCTTGATTACTGTTTTATCATTTATTTGATATTGGTAAATATATTGATTTCAATTCATTATTTTTTCCTTTAATATACTCACTAACATTTGTTATTATAATAATAAATCTTTTTTTACAAAAGAAAATAGCCGAAATGAGCCAACTATATACTTTTAAACATATATTTTTTTGGAAATATGATGGTGGTTGAAATTTACATTGAACAAACCTAACATTCGGATTCATTATCTCCACCTTTTATATAGTCATTAACATTTGTCAAACTTTTTTTTCTCTATCAATGTGGGACATCATTCGCCTTGGTTGTTGCTTTAATATATATAAATATAAAGATATTGATGGTTGATTGATTTTATATAATAATATTTGTATATATAAAGATAAAGATATTGATGATTGATTGATTTTATATAATAAGATTTGTTTTGTAAAAATAGTGTTATCCAAATAAGATAACTTTATGACTCAAACCCATGAGTTGACACAATAACATCCTATCCCTCTTTTTTTATACATGTTACTCTATTGTAATATTTCAATCTCTCACCAATGTGGGATATCTCAAATCAACCACAATTTACCAATGCTCCAATACTCAATTCTCATGATGACACATCATTCACCTTGGTTGTTGCTTTAATATATATATAGATATAGATATAGATATAGATATAGATTAGAGTTGATTCCAAATATATTTTTATTTTTAACCAAATTTTTTGGTCTAAATTGGATCTCTGAATCTCACGAATTATAAAAACTTGAGAACTCCAAAATTTGCGAGATTCATGATAATTTATGCCTTAAGATTTTGTTTCACGTGATTTTTTTCCATCTAAGTATAGTATTTAATGTATTGATTAACGTATATTTATTTTATAATGTGCTTGTTTCATATTGTACTCGGTTCACAATGTGAAACTCTTTTACGTGTATTTTTGTTTCACAAACATGCCAAAAAGGATCACATTGTGAACCGAGTACAAGTGAAACAATCACATTGTAAAACAAACATATGCTAATCAATGCATCAAATTCTAGCCATACGTGAAAAAATATCATGTGAAATAGCACATGATGTACTAGTTCTCAAAGCACGATTTAGAGAGTTCTCAGAAAAAGGTCACCCCCCCCACATATATATATATATATATATATATATATATATATATATATATATATATATATATATATATATATATATATATATATATATATATATATCAGTAATTTGTAAGATTAATGAGATCCAATGAGAGACACTCATTTTATTTAAGGGGGTGTTTGGGATTGCTTAATTAAAACAACTTATGCTTTTATATAAAAATGCTTATTAACTTATGTAGTGTCAAATTGGAGTTTTATAAAAGTGTTTGGATTAGTTTATGGTGGTACCAAAAAATAATAAGGCAATAAGTTGTTATTTAGGTGGTGTTTGGGGTTACTTATACATGTAAAATAACCAAAAAACTCATAAGTTGTTTCAAATAAGTTAATTAGTTAATAAGTTAGAAAGAAATAACTTACAAAAAACTTCTTATCAGCGGTGACAAAACGGTATAAGAGTTTTTTTTCTCCCATCCAAACACTGAAAATTGTTTATCAGCGTGACAGAACGGAATAAGTTAATAAACTCTTTAAATAAACGACCCTAAACACCCCCTAAATTATATATAATGTAATTAATGATTGAGGGTGATTTGGTAATTTGTGAAATAGATATTATAACCACTACCTATGATTTTGTTTCCATCATTATGTCATTTGACTTTGCAAACAATTATATAATTTACCCTAATTAAGTTTATCAAATAAGAACCATGTTTCCTTTTTTTTTTTTTTTTGGGGGGGGGGGGGGGGGGGAGAGGGTGTCCTAGGCTATGCCTAGACTAATATTTTGGCAAATTATGACTGTAAGACATCAGTCCTGATTAAACCTCAGTGACCACAATTGTTGTGTACGCCTAGATTCGAACCCTGGGCAGATGGGATATTCCACCACGTCTCCTAGGGCCTTAACCAGTACGTCACAACTCTTGTGGCTAAGAACCATGTTTCCTTTGCTTAAACCATATACCTTAGTGGGTATCACAGCGTGTATACAGTGAATTTCACATCGTGTATCTTAGGGGATCATAATATGTATACAGTTGGTATCACATGATGTATCTTAGGGTTTCACAATGTATATATATTGGGCATCACTATGTATCATAGTGGGTATTATAAGTAATGTACCACAACGTGTATACAGTTGGTATCACAGTGGATGTTTACGTCAGAATGGAGATGAGGGATAAGATTTCTAAAATATCTAAAGTGCCCCTATATCTAAAATTTTATGTCAAAATTAACAGAAAATTTTAATTTCCTAATTTAACCTTTAATTTATGGTTGTAATAAGATCTCATATAGTACTTAGTTTTTCCTTGAATGACCGTTGAAATATATACACACACAATTATGACATGTTATTATCACGTTTATAAGATGGAAAAGTTGGGCCGAAAAAATGATATTTTTGTTGAATGTTATATAAACTTGTACCGATAATTTTGTTAGAGCATAAATCTGTTGGATACAAGATCAAGATTACTGAAGGTTAAAGGTTCAAGAAGTCAAAGCTGAGAAAGTCAACTCTTATTAAAAAGTCAAAGTCTTTGTAATAAAATGTCAAAAATCAAAGTCATTGTATTTGTATTTGTTTCCTTGCTTTTTGTAATAGGTATAAATAGTTTCTTTCTTTGTTATTTGTATGGTGACAAGTTAAGATTCAGAGAGAGTTTTAGAGTGAGAAAGTGTTGTCATCTAGAGAGAGGAAGTCAAGAACAGATTGTAATCTTGTGATTTTGTGAATTGAATCAAATAGGTAAATTGATTAAATCTTGTTTTGTTAATAATCGTTTACAATTAGAACTAGAACATGACTCACAATTGGTATCAGAGCTTAATCCAAATTGAAATCAGATCAAGAAATAGTTCGACTCTGTGTTAGTCGAAGTCAGATCAAATTTTCGAGTTTTAGTGCGAATTTTGAGTTGTAATCGATTAGGTTTTGTTTGCTGAGTATAATCGATCGAGTTTGTATAGGTAATTTCACGTATTGCACTATAATTGATTGATAATTTTGAGTTTTGTTGAGTTTTCGAGTTTCACGAGTCGAACACTGTAATTTCAATTAATCATTGTAATTTTCAATAGAAGTTTATTTTGTAAAGACTGATTATCAACTTGCAGATTTGTTTACCAAAGCTTTAGATGAAAAGAGATTTAATTTTCTTGTATCTAAGCTTGGTATGTTAAATCTCAAGGTCTAATCAGTAATTACCTATTCAAGTTTATTTTATTGTAATTTTTCATCATTGTTTTATTGTTATTTCTGAAAGGATATATGCACTTTCACATGTTGTTCATCTTCTCAGGGGGAGTGAGACAATATTCTAAGTTGATCGATATTATTTTAAGGGGGAGTTTATAGAACTTAACTGAATTTTTTTTTGTGATGTATGAATTTAGGGGGAGTTTACAAGTCAAAGGAGTAAGACTATGATTTCTGATTACTTTATCAGAACTCGTACTTTAATCGTTTTACTGCTTTATGTCATTTAATTTTCAATAAATTTGTGAATAAAAGTTGCTTTGACTAGACTTTGAGACTTGTACAGAATGAGAGAAGCTATCATGATCATATCATTATGATTTTCAGCTGACTTCATTAGATTTAAGACGAAGCGAAAAGGTTAAATTTCTTATCTTAATCTCATATATGGTTGAAAGAAGGACGACTTACAATCATATGAAAACATGTTCTTAAAATGTTCAAACCACTTCCCGATTCTTAAACAGATTTCATGAATTGGAATTGTGATTTTAAATGGTTTCATTTTATTTTGTTCTTAAATGTTTCTAAACCGTGTGTTTCCAAAGATAAATACTTGCGTATTGTCGTTTCTATATATTTTCAAATATTCATACACACTGGTTTGATTTTTGTTCAAACATGTTCTTACCATGTCTCATATTGAAACATGTTTTCGATGGTAAGATACCCCGCTTGTATTCAAAGAAATTTGAGCGTCATTTCTTTTCGAAACGTTCAATTCAAGAGTGTCTATATTTTGTTTCGTATGGACAATATCCGTTATTTTTAACCATAAGCCTTAATTGTTATATCATTTCATTTCTGATCATTTTCATACAATGTCAGATTTTCAAACAAGTCTTTTGCATTCATATCTATTCATTCAATATACTTGTTTGAAAATACTTTAATGTTTAAAAAAGCTCATATCTTCATGATTATATCTATGAGCATATTCACATTTGACTTGTATATGAGTTTTAACTGATAAAGTTAAATCATCTGAGCAACATATGCTTTCTAGGATAATATGGGTTCTTTGTGCTAGGACTTAAATAAACTTCTATGGAATCACGTTAACATGTGATTTCTTCCCAAGAAGTTAATCCTTAGTGATTGAGTGTGAGGAGTCAAAAAGAAATGAGTGTGGGTTGTGCGTTGAGGTAAAATGGAAAAGAGAGTTTGGTTAGATGTGAGCTTAATGATTAAAAGAAAGAGGGTGTGAGATCAGAGTAAAAGAATATCAAACTCTGCACCAACTACTTTCTGAGTCGGGTAGCCACATTACTAATGTTTCACAATTCTTGGTGAACATTATTGAAACAGACATCTAGCCCATGCCAACTCTTGACTTTAACCCCACCAACCACTCATTTTCTTCTTAAAAAGAAAGTGTTTCATATTTTCTGGGGACGCAACACATAATCTATCTGATTTTCATTTGAAAAATCTAGATATTGAAACAGAAGGAAGTCTGCCCCACCTTCGCACTTCAATCATGCACATTGAGTCTGTGTTTATCTACTGTTGTCTCAGTGGTTTACACAATGTTGAGCCGTTTATAAAAGCAATCATCAAGTGCTTAATTCTTTCTACACTTGCACGAACACACAAGAAATTTGTTTTCTTGTCATAACATTCATAGAAACTGCCTTTGTGGTGTTTCGATGATTGGATGGAAGGCCTGGGGGAGTGAACATCAAAAAGCTCCTTTATAATGTGTATTCGTTACACACAGTAACTTTGTGTTACTGACAGACGTATTAACTAATTCATTTGTTGATTCAGGTGTTACATATTTCTAACTTGTCTGGATTTGAAAAGATCTAGATACAGACTTGGTTACGGATCAACGAATCAGAGGCTCAGTTTGACAAATCAGAATAGTCAATGACATTTCTTGAAGAAAATTTTGATGATATCAATGCTCATTTCATCAAAAAGGGGGAGATGATTTTAAAGAAATGTCAGTATCAGAAATTTCAAAGATTAAAGATTTGAAGATGATAAAGTTCAAAGTTTGAGAGTTTGAAAGATTATTCAAGCAAAGTCAAAGATGTTTGAAGATGTGCTGATTTCACTGAAATTTTCTTTGAAGATTATTTGCTGAAGCAAGTTGAGCTAATTCTGAAGATAATTTCTTTCCAAAGTATGAAAGAGTTTTGGGGAGATTGTTATTTGTCTGAAGACAGATTTGAAAAGAATACCGTCAAAGAAAGGGGAGATTATTTTGCTAAATCTTTTTGAAGATGATCTTGAATCCAAAGGGGGAGATTGTTAGAGCATAAATCTGTTGGATACAAGATCAAGATTACTGAAGGTTAAAGGTTCAAGAAGTCAAAGCTGAGAAAGTCAACTCTTATTAAAAAGTCAAAGTCTTTGTAATAAAATGCCAAAAATCAAAGTCATTGTATTTGTATTTGTTTCCTTGCTTTTTGTAATAGGTATAAATAGTTTCTTTCTTTGTTATTTGTAAGGTGACAAGTTAAGATTCAGAGAGAGTTTTAGAGTGAGAAAGTGTTGTCATCTAGAGAGAGAAAGTCAAGAACATATTGTAATCTTGTGATTTTGTAAATTGAATCAAACAGGTAAATTGATTAAATCTTGTTTTGTTAATAATCGTTTGCAATTAGAACTAGAACAGGACTCACAATTTTACCGAGTAGCGTGTAAAATATTTACTTAAATCTATACTATATTATAAAGCACTGATAAAAAATTCTTGAATACAAATTATTAGGCACAAGGTACCATCATTTTATACAAGATTTTAAAAATCACTTAATTTACAAGTATCAAAGCACAAAATACATATTACTACTGCATGCTTCTAACACCCACCAATTTGGTATGTACAAGGTCTTCTTTTTATGCAAACTTTTCTATGTATCATTATTAATTAATAAATTATATTACTATAAATTTATTTTAATTATATTATTAAATATGTAATTGCTTATTTTTTCTAGATGTCATTAAAATATATAAGATAATCATTGAATTCTAACAAAATACTTAATTTTTTTATATAAAAAAATTATATTATTAAATCTAAATTAAACAAATTTATTAAAAAAAACATTATCAATTTCTCAAAACCATCCAAAATCGTACTGTAAATCGACAAAAAAAGAAAAAATAAAATAAAACATTAAAATCGTGATTTATCTCTCTGCATTGCGCAAGTACGCTTCTAATTTTTATAAATATGAATTCGAACTAAAATATATATGAAGTATAATCCGGCAAAATATAAACTAGCAACAAGTTCAGTGTATCATGATAAATAATTTGTTTAAGAGATTCGATTAGTGATTTAAACACTAGAATAATACTCAACTTGCCGCAATCAAATAGTATCGGTTGGGGAATTATTTTGTCATTAATAATTATTAATCAAATTTTATAAGATACTGTTGCTACAATTTGTAAATAGGGTTATCAAATAGGTGCTAGCCTAGTGGTAAGGCCCTGAGGGGATAGTACATGGTATGCCTATCTACCAGGGTTCGAATCCTGGGGGATGCACTTCGGCGATACCCAGACCTTGGGTCGGCCTTTGGGTCGGTTCGGGTCCAGGTTTACGGGTATACCGGTCTAAGGGTATGCGGGTTCGGTCTTGACCGGACTTAGTCGTACCTGGGCGGGTCCAGTCAATTTGGGCTGGGCCGTGTCGCCACGGATTAGTCGGTGCTGCCCAATTGGATGCCCGGATACCGCGGGTGCGTGTGTGTGGGGGCTTAGCCCAAGTTGTCGTACAAAAAAAAATTGTAAATAGGGTTGTAAACGAAACAAATATTTAACGAATTGTTCATGAATCATTGGGAAGGAAGGAAGTTTGTTAATGTTCGTTTATTTTAGTAAAACGAGCAATGGTCTCATTCGTTCATTTACTTTAGTAAACAATCGGAAATGAGTTTGTTAATTTTCGTTTATGTTCACTAATTAATGTTTGTTTTAGTTATGTAACGTTCTTTTAATAATTATACGTTGTTTACTAATATTATATTCCCGTGATATATGATGATTATGTGTTTGTTTGTGTTCCTTTTTATGTCCGTTTAACATTTTAACAAACGAACATAAACGATCAAGTTTATTTTTTTAACGAACGGGTTTATTTTCTTAATGAACGAGCATGGACAAGAAAATATGTTTGTTTATGTGTATATTCTTGTTCGTTTGTTTGATTAAAGCTAAACAAACTAATACACACAAGCCTTGTCAGTGCAGGGACAGACCCAAATTTTTTTTCTTCATACAGTGGCACTATATAATATAGAAAAAAAAATTACAAAAACACGATTTTATCAACATGTTACCAACGTCTAATATCGCCCGATTTGTTTTTAGCCTAATTCCACATTTTCGAGGGATTTTTATAGCTTTTTGCTTGATTTTGAGTGATTTTTAAGGGTTTTTTTTATCGATTTCGAGGGAATTTTTTCGGTTTTTTGGGTTGATTTCAAGAGTTTTTTTGGTTTTTTGGTTGATTACAAGATACAGTTACACCTTCTTGAACTTTTGAACATCATTCGGTGACACCTTTTTAAAACGAAACGGTTGCACCTTTCATAAACATACTTTTTTTTTACCTTTCCACGGAGAAATAATACGTTGGCACGTGCCACCGTATACCCTTCATTAGGTCCGTCCTTGTGTTAGTGTCATTTCGACTCTTTTAAAGCCCTATTTATAAACTTGAAATTTTTATGAGGCAATCAAAATTGGGAAAATGTATCAAATATGTTACCCAACTATAATAACCTTTGTTGGTACAATCGTGCCGACATAAAATACACAATTCACAATCTTATTGATTTTGATGATAACAAACAAAACCCGATATTTATGGGCTAATCTTTATTTTCATTGATTTGGGCAAGAAACATCTAAGGCGATTCAATAAGCTCATCACAAACATTTGGAATATGTAACGTTCAAGTCTTCATGAAAAATGCCTTGGAGAGCATGCCATGAAAAAATAATTTATCTCGAGATGTGCACTGCTTAAAAACTTAAAAGAATAATGTATTTTTTGGAAAGCATGTTACAAAGAATTCAACAACAAACTAAATTTGAACATTACTGTAAATGTCCAATTCAAGCCATGTTCATCAATTCAAACACAATCAAACAAGAATTCTAGAGAGAGAATTTAGAGAGAGAAAGTCATATGTCTATTGAATGACACAAGATTACAGATTGTACCCACAACTCTCAATGGTTACATGGTTCTCTCACAACAAAGCTATTTAAACACAAAGACTTCTCTCAAACAACTAGTTCTCTCGAAGCACTAATACAAAGTCAAAGTAAAGACATTACAAAAGTCAAACAACTTGATCTAAACAAAGCATTAACAATCTCCCCCTTTTAGATCCAGTTTGGATATTTGGTCTTCCCCATCGAGATAGTCTTCCTTGACGTATACCAAGCAGTGATTCAAAATTTCTGATTCCACGTCTGAAGTTGAAGCGATCATAGATGGCATCTACAATTCTTTCAGTACGGATCTTCACAAGTTTGCCCATTCCCTTTTCTCCTTGCTTCAACTTCTCTTTGTTTTCTTTAAGCTTTCTCTCCAATTGCATCTTGATCACTTTCAAGGATCCATCTGAAAACTTGGCGATTTCTGATAATCTGAAGAACCTCTTTTTGTTCTCAGAAGTCTTGTATACTACACCAAGTTCAGGCTTGTCTAGCACAGTGAATAGATTGTAATCATCAACATTCTCCAAGCTAAGATCAGGCTTCTTCATGTTGACTTTCCTCTGATTTGTCTCTATACCGAGTTGAAAGTCATAGCAGTACGTATAGTTCACCTGTCTCCTCATAAATCTTTTCACAGCATCCAAGGCAGCAAGAATATTATCTTTTCTGATAGTCATATTTCTGAAAAGATGGTACAAGTACTCGATATCATCCACATTCAGAGAACAGAAATCGACTTCAGAAAATGTACATTCAGACAAGTCACTCCTCTACACATGGAATACTGGATACCAAATATGAACGAACTACACAAGCCTCACTTGCTTTACTGTCACTATTCCTGACTTATTTTTCACAACATTCTCAGGATTTCTTACCCAGTTCATCATCCGTGCATATTCCTCCTGACACTCCATAGGTTGATCTGAGACACCCAAGACTTTGAATTTATCCATTTCTCTGATCTTGTGTACAAAAATACTCTTCATCTCCTCTTCCAGAAATGGTTGCCTCAAAGTATTCCTCATTTGCCTGATTTGATCTTCAGCAGGGGCAAGAGGTATTTGAGGTTGGTCTGAGGGACCGGCTTGGGCTTCAGCTGGGTTAGAAGGAAAGAAGGGTGCAGGTTCAGTTGCAGTGTTTAGGTTGGGTAGGTTTTTAAGGCTAGGTGGTTCATCATGATTTGGGCTTGGAAATCTTTGTGGACTAGGTAAATTGGTTTGGGTAGGTGAAATAGGCTGGCTAGTTGGGATTGGTTGAGTTGAGATTGGTTGGGTAGTTTGGCTAAGAGTAGTAGTTTGGGTAGGTTGGGTAACTTGGGTAGATATGGTAGTTTGGGTGGGTTGATTTTCTAGGCTTATAGGTTGGTTGGGAGGTTTGGTAAGGTTGATTTCTTTGAAAGATGGAATTTCTGGTTGTTCATGGGTAGTTTCTGGAAGGTCATAATTCACAGGACTCAGCTAGATATCTTCTTGAGAGCAAGCAAGGATGTCTAGAATACTTTCTTCACCTTCTCCTATCAACTCACTTTCCTCTTCCTTTATCTTCCAAAAGTTGTCATATTTTTCGACTGAAGTTTTTCATCATCAGAAGACAAGTCAATAGCATAAATCTCCTCCAAACCTGTAAGCCTTATGATCTCTTCTCTTGTAGCAACCACGGGCTTTTCAACCAATGGTTCTTGTTGGATCCCAAATTTAATCTTACAATAATGATATAAACAAGAATAATAACAGCGGAAGCAATATAGTTTAATATCAAAAGCAGATTCAAATATCACAGTTCATATATCACAGTTCATAAAATAAATATATAGAAAGAACAAGATCTTCTTTGAAATATATTCAATTGATTCTTCAAATAAAAGATATCAAAAAGCACACCTTTGTCAATGGAGTGATGGTCCTATTTATAGGACCATAAAGTGAACAGTGTGCTATTCTGACAAATAGAAGCGTGCATGAACAATGAAGTACTCTAGAAAGTAAATCTTATCACTAAGGATGATTCATCTGTTCTTCTGATACTTGTAGAAAATATGATCAACGCCTATCTTCAGAGAGAATGTCTTCAGAGCTCTGAGGAGATCTTCAGAGCCTCTAATGAAGCCATCTCTGATGTCTTCTACTGAAAGTATTATCTCTGGAACGTCCTCTCAAGTCTTCGTCCTTTGAAGTCTGTCTCTGGAAGTCCTCTGAAATAGGACTTAGATATTTTCAATACTTTTACAATATGGAATTGGAGCTAACAATATCCCCCTAAGTATTGAAAATAGAATTTGCAGGAGTAGCAGAGAACAAAAAATAAATTAATCTAGAAAGCATAGAGGAGAAAAGAAAATATCCTCTTAAATATTACTTAAGCATTTGGAAATTCATAACAGAGAAGGTAATGTTCAAAAATAAGGAAAGAAACTAGCACCTATCACTAGAACAAATTCCATGAAACTTTATAATAAGCTCTCTGAAGTTAATCATTGAGCCAATCTCTAAGTCCAGTTTCGCTAGAAGATCTACTCTGTGCCGTTCTTCATCAGAGTACTTTGATACTTCTGAAGCAAGAAAGATTTTCTTGATTTGATTCACCCTGTAGACGAAACCCAGAGGCTATGCAATGATTGATCCTGTCTTCTGCTTTTCAGGATCCTCGATCATCTCCACAGGTTCAGTTACTCCTAGTTTTTCTTCTCCCAGATTCAGAGCAATCTGGAAGTCAAGTCTTGCTCTGAGTTTAACATATGCTTCCATTGCTCTTCTGACTTCAAACATGCCCATTCTGAATTCCCTTCCTTTGTCGTATCTTGTAGAGCAGTATGCATATAAGTGAGGTAGATCATATGGATTTAGATTTACGAGATCATTATCATTGAACTCGTAAACCTTCTGATTAGAGAGAATGACTTCATAGTGCCTGTAGATGATCTTGTTATAGGCAAACTTCCTTTCAAAGATTTTGTTAACTTTGATGATTGGATCATCAGAGATGACCTTTGCTCTGGGAGTAGTTTTATCTCTGATGAATCTTCGCTCATAGTCAGGCATGTTCTCTCTGATTCTTGGATTCAGAGGAATGACTAGAGTATCTTCCATATTAAACTCACAGTAGATATATCGGAAGTGATCTTTTATGGAAGCTTCGGGTTTGGAGGTAAGGAATGTAGGAGGATGGGTGAATACTTTGGCTGGTAAACCAATGCTTGTGTTCTGAACAAGATCCTCTGGAGGAGCCTGTTCATCAACAACCATGGTTGTTTCTTCAACAGACAGTTGAGCTGTCTCTGGTTCCTTTAGCTGTGATTGCTGTTAATTTGGTTTAGAGATATATCCAGCAATCTCTGGTGATTCTATTAATTGTGCTTTAGTTGAAGTATGATGTGGTTGAGCATTTTTGAAAACATACTCTTCAACATCGATTACTTCAACTTCTTCTTTAGCAGTTTCTTCTTCTTCTTCAGAATCAGATTTTTCTTCCTTTTCAGATTCTGATCCGAAGGCATCTCTCATCACAATATTTGGTCTTTCTGGTGATGATAATGCATCATCGGAGGTTGAGTAGTCTATCAACTGTTCGTCTTCGTCTTCATCTTCCTCCAGAGCCCTAATCGTCTCTGGTTCAACGTTTACAATATGAACCATTGGAGCCCCTGATGTTGATGGTGCTAAGAAGATTACTGGTACTAGAGATGCAAGAAGCATTTGATTGTCTTCAGCAGAGGTAGAGAGCCTCTCTGGTTCTTTTCCTTGCTCTTTGTTGTTAGATCAGAGGGAGTTGACTCTTTGGTTGATTCAGCAACTTTGGGTGATGAAGTCTTCTCTCCCTTTTGAAGGTCTGATGACCCCTGAGGCTGACCATCATGGTCATCAGAGTCTTCAAATCTGGGCTTCTTTCTGGCCTCTTCAGAGCATCCTACCTCTGGTGCCTTCCTCTTTAATGTTTCTTCTAAAGAAATGGAATGCTTCAGAAGATCTTCAAGAGACTTGCTCTACTGACCGGCCTTGGTGACAAACTTACTAGAAATAGTCATCATCCTGCTGGTAAGGGTTTTTGAAAAGTTGTGGAGATCATCTTTTGTAAAAAGCTCTGAAGATATCGTAGGAGATGGAGTAGTGGTTGGTATTGGGATCCTGGCAACCGCCTCTGCTAATGATATTAAGACTTCTTTGAAATGAGAGAAGTCTTCAGATGTTGGTCTGGGAGCAGAATGAGGTGGAATGGCTTGGAGGAGCTCTGTCTTGGATTCCTGAATTTCCCTGGACAAAACAGAAGAGTTGACAATGATAAGCTTTTCCAGAGCCTCTAGGCGTAAGCTCTGATAGTGGAGTGTGGTGCGCAACTCAGAGACCTATGAATTGAGCTTTGCAACTTCAGAGTTAGAGGCAGAGGCCTCTGAGGTCTTCTCCAATTGAAGTTTAATCTCCTTCAGAGTGTCTCTGATTTGATCACCAAAGACTTTGAACTCTTCCTTGGTGACATAATCAGAGGGCGTGACCTTAGAATCAACACATGATTCTAATTTTCCCTCGAGTTCAGAGGGGCATTCTTTCGGAGTTTGTTTGATGTTGACTTCGGAAAGACTTCCCCTTAATCCTTGAGAATCCTTTTTCAAGGATTTCTCTAAAAGGGTTCTAATAGGTCTGACATCATCAGAGTCAGAGGTAGATGATGATGAGAACCTAACATGTGTAGACACCTTGCTGTCCAGGCTAAGGAGTCCTCGTGTGAGAAGGTCATGCCATTGTTTCTCTGATAGGCAATCCTTACGAGAGATCTGAAGTCTCTCCTGATCTAAGGGACGGTCCATGATATCATGAGCCACAAAGGCATCATGTGTGTAAGGTGGTGTCATACTATGGGGTGAATTAGTACTTTTGTTTTGGTCTAAGTCCTGTTGGGAGGACTTCATCAGAGGTTACCCCTTGGGTGCATGTTTCAGAGGCAGAAGAAGATGCCTCTGAGTGGCTGGCTTGGGAAGGGGTCGAGGTGTTCACCTCTGTTTCAATGTCCACTGGTGCTAGACCACCTTGGATAGTAGATATGTTAGCACGGGCATTGGGGTTTTGGAATCGCTCATTTGTGCCATCAAGGGCATCTTTTTCTACCTCAACCCTCTCAGATGCTAGGTTCAGAAACTCACCCTCTGGTGTGCGCTCTATTTCACCTTCCTCTCCTCTGACAGAGTTAGGCTCTTCCTCAGAGGGAGGGTTCACTTGTTCTCTTTCACTCACTCGCACAGAGACACCCTCTGGTTGCCCTCTCTGAACATTTTGAACAGAATCAGAGATGTCACTCTCTGATTCTAGCTCAGGTTCATAACCTAAATGTGTTGTGGATCTCACCATCGGTTCTGATGGTTCAGCAACACGACTAAGTATGAGACGGGTGTCAGAATTTGCATGAATGTACTGAAGCATTGTTTGTGGAAACCTTCTCTCATTTGGGTAAGGAGGAACTACTGTCGGTTTAAAGGAGTTCATCATGAACAATGGTGTTGTTGGGCCTTCTTCAGTGAGAGAGAATCTTTCCATTGCATGTCGAATGACAATAAAAATGAAACATGGAAACAGTACTGAAATTGGATGTTTGCCTTTAGCTAAGTCCTTGTTCTTTTTGTCCACAACAGTCAACATCTCATAGAAAAGAAGATTCGCCATATTAATGCTCCGGTTGAAGAATAACGCTTACATGATTGCGAGAATAGTTGGATGTGTCTGGTCTTGGCTGTCAATTTTACATGTAAGTGTGCGATTCAACACACTGAACATGAAATTCCATGTGGGAGGCAGGTACTGACATCTGAAATGACTCAGACGTGTAATTTATTTGTTGTAGCCTAAGTGCAAAAGAAACTGAATAAGAACATCCTGAGTGGGTGGTTTCTCAAACTGTTGAATCTGAAGATCTGCTTTGGTGGGCAAGTTGAATCGTCGAGTCAGTATGTTGGGTGTGATTCTGACATTGATGCCCTGGTCTCCTAGGTCAATGTACCCGACCAACCCTTCTTGTTCGTCATTGTATTCACTTGAATACCACCATTGTTGGACAAACCTGAGAGGAACATCGAAAGCATAGTCAGTGAAGACATCTCTCAGTTCGCACTTGCTAAGAAACTCCAGCACAGGACGAAACTGTTCGTCGCATTTGGTAGGGGTGACATCTAGATGGTAGTTGTTGCCTTTCACTGGTACATCAAACTGGGCCATGTTTAGACTTGGAACTATTCTGCTTGAATCGCCTGAGTTTTGAGCTTGAGCGGCCATTGTTGCAGGTTTGCTTGCTTTGAGAGAGTTTAGAGAGAGAGAGAGAGAGAGAGTATTTGGGGATGAAGTTCTGAGCACGTAAAGAATAAAGGGAGGAAGGAAAGGGATTTTATGGACAAGGGTAGAGAGATAAAGGCAATGGAGACGGCAATTGTGTGTTCCAATGTCAGAAGTACGTTTCCATCATTCCCGAATTAATAGGTGACACGTATAGGCGAGTGGTGAAGGGACGCTTGGTGTCAGATAACCGTCAGTAGGTTTAAAAAAAGAATGATTATCCAAAATGATGTCATTTGATAAATGAGAATTAAAATCAATTGCCTTGACTATTCCTTAAATGAGAAAAGGTCAGAGACTCTGATATGAATATCAGAGACAAGATCAGAGACTCTGAGGTGAATATCAGAGACAAGATCAGAGACTCTGAGATAAATATCAAAGACAAGATCAAAGACTCTGAGATAAATATCATAGACAAGATCAGAGACTCTGAGGTGAATATCAGAGACTAGATCAGAGACTCTGAGATGAATATTAGAGACTAAGCTTGAAAAAATTCTCTTGCTCCCCATTGATAGATGAAAGGTTCTTTTGCTCCCCCTTGAAAAAAAATGTTTTCTTTTTATCTTCTCCCCCTTGATAGATACAAAATAATGATTTTGATAAATAATGAGATACAAAATAATGATTTTGACCATTTGTTAAAAGTCCAAAGGCTCTGAAATGAGTTTCAGAGGCTCTGGTTGAACATGCTACTTATGTCAGAGGCTCTGATGAGTGGATCAGAGACTCTGATGTTATCCTGTTTTAGGTAGACATGTTTAACATTCCCAACTTGCTAATTAAGAAATTGAACCTTCGTTCATCTAATGCTTTTGTGAAAATATCAGCAAGTTGAAGTTCAGTTGGTACAAAATACATTTCAATTGTTCCATTTTCAACATGATCTTTTAGAAAATGGTACCTTACATCAATGTGCTTTGTTTTGGAATGTTGAACTGGATTGGCAGAGATGGCTATGTCACTTTTGGAATCACATAGAATTGGAATTTTGTCATACTGTAAGCTATAGTCTCTGAGTTGAGTCTTCATCCAGATGAGTTGAGAGCAACAACTAGCAGCAGCAACAAATTCTGCCTCTGCAGTAGAAGCTGAAACACAGTTCTGCTTCTTGGATGACCAACTTACCAGCTTATTTCCCAATAATTGACAGCATCTAGAGGTACTCTTCCTGTCTATCTTGCACCCTGCATGATCTGCATCAATGTATGTTGTTAAATCAAAACTAGAGAGTTTAGGATACCAGAGACCCAAAGAAGGTGTGCCTCTGAGGTATCTAAAAATTCTCTTTACTGCAGATAAATGAGATTCTTTTGGATTTGCTTGATATTTAACACACAGACATGTTGCAAACATTATATCAGGCCTACTGGCAGTTAAGTATAGAAGTTATCCTATCATGCCTCTGTAAGTCTTGACATCTACAGATTTTCCTGAAGGATCAGAGTCAAGTTTGACTCCTTTGGCAATAGGTGTTTTCATAGAAGTTGAATGATTGAGCTTATATTTTTTCAAAATGTCAGAGACATACTTAGATTGACTTATAAAAGTACCCTCTGAAGTTTGTTTTTGTTACTGTATTTGTTTAGATCAATGTGTTTGACTTTTATGTTTGACTTTTAATGTTTTGAGAGAACCTTTGTAGTGAGGTTTCTTTGTATTGTGTGAGAGAAAGTCTAGTAGTATAAATATCTTTGTGTGAGTGTTTCTTGAAACTCTTTTGTAACTCTTGTCATTGTACGCACATCACTTGTGACTTTAATAGACTTGTGACTTTCTCTCTCTACACTCTCTCTCTAAAATCTTGTTTGAATTGTTGTTAATTGATTACATAAGCTTGAATTGGACATTATCAATTGGTATCAGATCCTACCCAAGAGATTTCAGAGTGTATTGATTGTCAAATCAGATCAATTTCTGGAAAATTTCAAGAACACAGTCGTATTCTTGAAATTTCACTGTTTGATAGAGATTTTCTTGTTTTGTTGAAATTCGTGTGTAAAATTGTAATAGTTGTGATCGATTTGTGATTGTAAATACTTTGTATTCACACACAAACACGAATTAATCACTTGATCTGTTGTAATTTTCGATTTTCTTGATTTTCAGAAAAACGAACACAGAGAGTCTGTATTTTGATAATCTCGCACTGTAATTTTTAGTTTTGATCATAGTTGTTTGTTCGAATTGTGTTCAAATTGTATTTTCGAACCTATTGGATGTATTTATAAAGAAATTTGCAGGAAATCTGAGTTTTGGATTGATTTTCAGAAGATAAGGGAAGAACTCGCTAGATCCACACTTCGCGCTAAGGAAGAACAAGTAAAGTACTCTTCATGTGTTTTGTGCAAGTTTTGCAGGTTCACGTATAGTACAGCTTGCGAGAAACAGCTTCACGCAAAGGGTTTTCTTATTTGTCTTGCGAGTTCTTAATTTCTTAGAATTTTCCTAAGTCCAGATCGCGCACGTACCTTTTGCAAGTTTCATTGCTTGAGAGTTTGCATTTTGCGTATTTCGATCTGCTCAAAAATTTCTAAGTATGGTTCTCGCAAAGGCTTCTGCGAGTTTCTACTAGCGTGCGAGTTTACATTCGTCTGCGAGAAGTTCGAGTTTCAAAATTTTTTTAAGTCAAGTTCGCGCATACAGTACCTTGCGAGAAGTCACTTCGCGCTCATCGTTGTTTGCGAGTTTCTTACTTCGCGCTCTTAGTGTTCTATGAGTTTCTGTTTCGCGCACAAGGTGTATAGCGAGAAGTTTGGGAATAGTGACTTGCGAGTTTCTGCTCTGTGTGAGTTTCAACTTTCTGCGAGTTTTATACTTGTAATTTTTTTTAGGAAATCTGATTTTGTGATAATATGTATTTGACTCTTCTAGTCAAATATTTCTGAATCTTTTGGGAGATCTTCAGTATTCAAGCTATCTTTCGGTAATCTTTCTCAGTTATCTGCCATCATGTCTCGAGATCTGCTCAGCATGGGTTCAAGACGATGAATACCTCCTGTCCTTCAAGACGATGAATACCCGCAGTGTAGAAAAAGGATGATTAATTTTCTCAACAATCAAGATAAGAAGTTGATGGACTCAATTCTGAATGGTCCTCATTTCCCACATGTAATAGTTGCAATAATTCCAGCTACTGACAATAATCCTGAAATTCCCGAAAGGATTATATCTAGAGATCCTATATAATACAGTGAGACTGACAAAGATTTAGTGGAAAGAGATGCAACTGCTTTGACCTTTCTGATAATGGCCATTCCAAATGATATTTTTAACCGTGTTGATAGCCGGGAATCCGCCAAGGACATTTGGGATGTGCTAGAGAAACAGTTCATGGGATCAGCAAAGTCTATCAAGACCAAACGGAATCAAAGCATCAATGCCTATGAAGGATTCAAAGCTAAAGAAGGGGAATCTCTAAAAGAGGCATATGATCGTTACAACATCATCCTTAATGATTTGAGAAGGAACGGGGTTCAGAAATCAGAGTCTGAGATAAATTTCAAGTTTTTCAAGAATCTTCAACCAGAGTGGGATGTTTACACAATTCAAATGCAAATCAATAAAGACATGGATGAAGAAAAGTTGAATAAT
The DNA here is from genome assembly GCA_954870635.1 of Arctium minus. Classification (NCBI taxonomy): domain Eukaryota; kingdom Viridiplantae; phylum Streptophyta; class Magnoliopsida; order Asterales; family Asteraceae; genus Arctium; species Arctium minus. The sequence goes on along the minus strand of OX941093.1, from coordinate 7,785,145 downwards.
CTATTTTGTGCTCTAAACCAACACGAGGACAAGGTAAAGGAGTAAGCTGCGGTGAACAAAGAGTTGTTACAGTTAAAGGACAAGCAAAAGCAGGTAGAAGACTCTTTGGCATTGATAGCTCAGGGCAAGGGAAAGATGGCAAAGTCAAGTTCTGGTTCGGGATAGAGTATGAAGAAGAAAGCCCTGATTACCAGCATGATCAACAGTTCAGACAGTTCAGAGGATGATACTCAGGAGGATTCTGATGATGATGAGTTAACTGAATTTGCAGAAAAGCTTGCACTTCTGACTTCGAGCTTCCATAAGCGGTTTGGTCAGAAAAAGTTTTATAACAAGCCGAAGCACGAGTCTTACAAGTATGGCAAGCATAAAGGCAGATATGAAGAGAGGAAAGAGAAAAGAAGAAAGAGAAGAGAAAAGAAGAAAAGAAAGAGGAGAAAGAAAAGTCTGACAAGTGTTTCAATTGTGGAAAGACCGGTCACTTCATCAAGGATTGTCCTGAAAAGCGTGTCAAGAACTGTTAGTCCAAGAATCACTGAATCAATAGAGAGAGAAAGTAGAGAGAGAGAGAGCATGAAGCGCAAAGTATATATTCTCAATGTATGTGCGTTAAGTTCTTACAAGACACAAAGACCAAAGGGACTTAAATACCCTTGGTCAATACAACACAGAAAACAACATTAGACGAAGTATATGACCAAGCTCTATAAATACAATGATTACTATATAATCAGACTTAACAATCTCCCCCTTAGTAATCATTGGCGCTTTGGTCTTCAAAATTGATCTTCTAAATCAACACGGACCATTAAAGCGACTTTATGAAGCTTTCTGACTTTTACAAGAAAAAATCTTTTCAGCATCTTTCAGATTGATTTTGTCTTTGCTGCCTTTGACAAGTCTGGACCAGAAGCTTGTGCTCTAAACGACACACCTCTTTTGAAAGACCTTGAATGAATTGTGGTGGTCGGAGCAGGAACAACAAAAGAATTAAAATGGATGAGAGAATAGAATCTTTAAGCGAATCTTGATCAGCAGATAAACATTTGAGCTCTTTGTCTCTTTATCATCTCCTTTAACTTCTCTTAATTCTCCCCCTCATGACCTTGATGATCAGAATCAACTTGGTCATGCAAATGTTGGAGACGAGACAACTTAAGATCTGCAAAATCAAAGAAATAGAGAAATAGGGAAAGTTTGCGCTACACGCTGGTTGCGCAAAGTGAGATTTGCGTTACATGCAGGTTGCGCAAAATGAGGTTTGCGTTACATGCAGGTTGCGCAAAGTAAGGTTTGCGTTACATGCATGTTACGCAAAACGAGGTTTGCACGACCAACTGATGGCGCAAAGCAGACTTAGAAAATTTTTACTTTTTTAAGCTCTTTGACTCCCCCTACACAAATGCACTAGATATGACAATTCAAGTTAACATTCATATAAATAAAATCAGATACTCCCCCTTGAATAATGCTCAAATCCATTTGAAATATATATATGAGAACACAATGAATGTAAACATCAATGTAAAAAGAAAAATATACTGAATATGTATTTTGAAACGACTAAATATATAAAAATTTAAACAGAAACAAATAAAATTCTACTTAGTAAAATATCACAATAAAATCCATCAGATGAAATCAAATGTATGTGTTTGGATACAGATACAAGTTTTATTGCATATCAAGTTAAGACATGTTCAGTTTCAAAAACTTTCATCAATCTATTCAGTGTGCTCGCATGTGAACTTTGACTAGTTTCAAGAAAATGCAATTCTAAAAATATAATAGAAAACTTTGAATGTAATCACACTAAGCCATCAAAAATTCAGACTTTCACAAATTTACAGGTTTATTGCAACTCAGAAATATATAACCAAGTATCATGAGATGTGTGCTCATAGGCATCTTTTAGCATTGTGCACTATGGCATCTTTACATGAGTATGCTCTTTGGCATCTTTTAAGCATGTTCACTTTTGGCATCTTTTTAATCAAAAAGTTTATTAAGTAAAGAACATGCCGTAAACGTAACTTTCTATCTGACCCTATTGCAGGATTTGGGTCAGCCACTCCCAAACCAGTTGGCCTTAAGGGACTAGGTGTCAAGCACCCCTTGGAACTTACTTTCCCGGATCAGAAAGGCTACATCGACACATCCTAAACCCATTTATACCAGTAGAACATGACTTTCGATCTGATTCTATAGAAGGATTTGGGTTCGATCACTCCCAGATCAAATGACCTTAGGGGACCAGATGACAAGCATCCCACATAACTTACTTTCCCAAACCAGAAAGGTCACAGGTACAAACCTTTAAACTTAGAGATTTCTGATTTATAAGAATTTAATACTCATCTCAAACACAAGGTTTTACGTCTAAGTGCTTAGCCCATATTTTCATTACGATCTAAAATTCTGATTTTTTAGGTTTTCCAAGCATTGTAAACTATAAATATTCCGAATCACACAACTTTAAAGCAAAATCTAAAGTTACAAACATGTTGCTGACTTTTCGACTTTTGTTAGACATGAAAGGTGAACAAATAAAAACTTTAATATAAACAAATGAACTTGAAAATTTATCCTAGACACACATTTTATTCAAAAGAAAGAAAAATTGTAAAACTTTTACTTTATAGAATAAAAGTTGTAAAGGTTTAAACTTTTAAAGCAACATGCCGAAATTTTAAAATTAGAAATATTTAATCGGCAAGTTTATATTCAGTTTAAACAAAATATAATTCAATAATATCATCTTTCACACAATGTAAATTTTTTTTTGTGTCTCATTTGTAAAAATTGGGTTGAATCAAAATTCTGGAAAAATTGAAAATGCTCAGATTCTTTAAAAGCATTTGAGAAAACTGGAACAACATCATCAGATATAAATGCAGCGGAATAGAATAGATGCACTCACATTTTATCACTAGTCAGAAGCTTAATGCTATGAAAAGCGAGTCCTAGACTGGCATGTCTAGAAGTCATAGTCTTTGAAGCACGGGTTCTGAGCTGAATTACTCAGAAGCCAAAATGTTGACTTTTAAGACCGGGTTTTGAACTACTATGTTCAAAAGCCATAATTTTTCTTACTCCCCCTTAACATGAGATGCCTGCAACTTTGAATCAGATTGAGATTTTGGTACCCACTTGTATTTGGGCCCGTGAAAGTTAGTTGCAGTTCGTATGCGGAAATATTTATAATATTTGACAGTTAAAGCATGAGAAAGATGATCAGAATGATAGGCTCAATCATCAGAAGAGAAATCATAATCATCAGAACTAGAATCTGAGGAAGAACATGAGACATGTTTTGAAATTCAAATCATTTGTTTTATAGAGTACTTTGAAATTTTATTACAAGAAACAAATTAATCGCTTTTATAGAATTTGTCTACACATTTATCCCCATCAAAAGTAGGTTCATCAGATGTCCGCTTTGTTTTCCAGATCTGCTGCTTTGACTTGCTCAAAGTCCTATCTGAAAGATTAGAATTGGAAGAATTAGAACTGTCAGAAAGAACTATATCTTGTTTCTTCGACTTCTTTGACCTTCTTCTTTTACACTTAGGTTTATAATATTGATCATTGAGCGAAAAAGAATCATCAAGAATTTTAGATGAAATATTTAAATCAGAAGAAATAATTTTATCCAAGCAATCAATCTGATCAACTAATAAATCTGAATTTGCCTCGGAGTCTGAATTATTTTGAGAAAAGATTTTAAAATTTGAAACTTCCTTTGTAATTTTATTACAAGAAACAAATGAATCACTTTTATAGAATTTGTCTACACATTTATTCCCATCAAAAGTAGGTTCATCAGATGTCCGCTTTGTTCTCCAGATCTGCTTCTTTGATTTGCTCAAAGTCCTATCTGAAAGATTAGAATTGGAAGAATTAGAACTGTCAGAAAGAACTATATCTTATTTCTTCGACTTCTTTGACCTTCTTCTTTTACACTTAGGTTTATAATATTGATCATTGAGCGTAAAAGAATCATCAAGAATTTTAGATGAAGTATTTAAATCAGAAGAAATAATTTTATCCAAGCAATCAATCTGATCAACTAATAAATCTGAATTTGCCTCGGAGTCTGAATTATTTTGAGAAAAGATTTTAAAATTTGAAACTTCCTTTTTATTTTCCTTAGAATCAGAAGAAAGGTTAGAAATAGAATCTGATTTTTGAGAAAATAATTTTTCTTCAAGACTAGACGTCATGAAAGAAAGAATAATATCAGATTCAATTTTCTTTAAAATATTTTGATCTTCTATCTTATCTTCAAGATCGATGATTGTACTCTCTAATATCAATGGAGGGGTATATTTCTTAGAATCATAAATGATTGGAGAAATATTTTCCTTATCAAAATTAGAAGCATAAGGATCAATAAAATCATCAGAAATTGAAGATTTGATAGGAGATATATCTTTTAAAACTCTTCTTCCTCTCCTTGATTTTTCAGGAAAATACGTGCATTTTCACTAGTGTAAACAAAAGGAATTTCATTTTTCTTGTTATTTGTCCTTTTCTCATTTTCGATTTCTAACACTTGCTTATCATTCATCTAATCAATTTTAAACTGAGGAGCATAATGAGCAAGAGTCAGATAATCGTATTTATATAAAGTTGGGGATTTTTCAATCGCACTATTAAACAATGAGAATTTTCAAAACAAAGTCCCCACCTTTGTTTTAAAGCTTCTTCACTCCTCGGTTTGTTCATAAAAATTATTTGTTCAGATTGATTTCTCCGATATAATTTTTCTTCTAATTTATTTATTTTATCTAAAAATTCATCTTTTAAAGTAGTCATAGTCGTCAAAGACTCAAGATAAGTCTTATTTGAATTTTCCAAATCATCCAATTTCTTTTGAAAGATGTCTTTTGTATTTTCCAAAATAGACTTTTCATTTTTCAAAGAAATCTTCATTTTGTCAATCAAATCTGACTTTTCAGCATTTAAATTCTTTTCAGATATTAACTTAGAACGCAAATCAGACAAAGCAGTAATTATGATATTCATTTGAGAGGTAATAAAATTGTAATCAAATTATGAATATACCTCGTCTTCATCAGAATCATAATCATCTGACTGATCATCTCCAAGCAAGCACATCTGAGTGATCTCTACGTTTGCTGCTTTATCGTCAGAGTGATCTAGCCAGAATTCTTCTTTTGCTAGCAAAGCTAATCCACTCTCTCTTTTCTCGGCCAGTTCCATTTTCTGTCTATAATATGCCGAATTTCTGACCTTCTTCATTCGACACTCCTTTGAAATATGACCCGACTTTCCACAGTTGTAGCAAGCAGCATTCTTTGGCTCGGGTACTTTGGCTCTAGACACTGAAGTGAAGCGAGAAGAGTTGGAACCCGACTTTGGTTGGAACTTTTTATGGTAATGCTGAGAGAGAAGGATCATCGCTTTCTGCAGAGCCTCTCCATTATCATCAGTTGACCCGTTGTAAGCGTTATCAGACAACACTTGTTCAGCCAGTTGGATCGTGAGGAGTGCAACCGGGTCTACTGTCTTCTTGTTCTTTTTCTCCAGTTTGGTCTTCTTCTTTAGCACCAAACTTTCATCAGTCATCAGAATCTCATATAATTCCTGGATTTGCATAGTAGAGATTCTGACATCGTTCCTCAGTCTATGGCATGTTTTATTCCATTCTGGTTACAATGTGTTGAGGAACTTCAGATTTAACTCAAGCTCTGTCTTTTCAACCTTAATCTTCCTGAGATCATTTATCACGACACATAAACGATCATACACAGTCTTTAGTGGCTCCCCGTCCTTGGCTTTGAATTCTTCAAAATTATTCATATAACGAGTGTGTTGAAGTTGAGTTGCAACAGAAGATCCAAGCATAATCTTTTCCAGCTGTTGCCACATTAGATTAGGATGAGTTTTAAAACAATCAATCCTGTTGTATACAGAGTTTGGCAAGGCCAACATCATATTTGCCTTAATGTCACGATCAGCTTGATATGCTGACAACTCATTATGTGAATACTCTTTAGTAGGCTTATATAATCCAGAAACCAATTTGGGTTTTTCGAACGGTCCTTGAGATAAAATGATCATCATGTCATTTCCATTCTTTTGTCGTTCAATGAAGTTTAGGAACCAATCTTGCCACTGAGTAAATTCATTTTCATCAATTAGCACTGGTGGACGATTTTTTGTACCCAGAGACATCATAAGATCACTTTTGTAAGACTGAGCTTGATAGGCAAACTTGTCAGAATCCATAGATGACAAACTTAAAAAAAAAATTCCAGACTTTTTTTTTTAAGTTTGGACAGATATGGCGCAAACTAGAGGTTTGCGTGAGAGGCAGGAGACGTAAACTGAGCTTTGCGTGATGCGAATAAGACGCAAACGAGACTTTGCGTGAGCAAGCTGTGGCGCAAAGGAGCTTTGCGTGATGCACTAGTACCGCAAATGTTACTTTGCGTGAGACACGAGTGACGCGAACCGAACTTCGCGTGATACACTAGATACGCAAAGTACACTTCTCTTGATGCACTGGAGACGCAAAGTTAACTTTGCGTGACTAACCCAATGCGAAAAGTTGAACCTCTCGAGATAAAAACCTGAAATACACTAAGAAAAGATTAGTAGATCGCGCAAATCAAAAGAAGAACTCGCGCACATGCATATGAACTGGCGCAAAGTTTAAATCTAGGGCAAACCGAAGGAAAATCAAGAAACTGCCAAAATGTCGATTTCAAAGCTGAATTTGATGAAAAATTCTTATACAAACTAGTTCGAAAACATCTTTCTACCACTTTTCAATCAATAATTTCGATTAAAAACCACAAACTCAAGAACTCGAGAATATCACAGAACGTAAAAAACGGATTTTCAAAAATCACAAAATTGAACACCCAAACACGTTTTTCTTGCAAATCAATGTGAATTAAAAAGATTTTGCAATAAAAAACGAATCCAACAACCAATTTTCAAAGAAATTTATTCAAAAACAAAGCCGAATTTGATGAAAAATTCGAAAAAGAGATTTTCTTGAAAAAATTCAAGAAAATCGATCAAATTTTCGATTTAATTCACAAATTTAGATTCGAAAAAAAAACAATCTCTCAATTCTCTCAAGATCCAGATGGCTCTGATACCAATTATTAGTCCAAGAATCACTGAATCAATAGAGAGAGAAAGTAGAGAGAGAGAGAGAGCATGAAGCGCAAAGTATATATTCTCAATGTATGTGCGTTAAGTTCTTACAAGACACAAAGACCAAAGGGACTTAAATACCCTTGGTCAATACAACACAGAAAACGACATTAGACAAAGTATATGACCAAGCTCTATAAATATAATGATTACTATAAAATCAGACTTAACAAGAACTATGAGTACTACAAGAAGAAAGCTCAACTGGCGAAAGCAATGGAAAAGGGCACAACTTTGAAGGCAGAAGAGGAAATCTGGTTTGAATATTCTGACGATGAAGAGGCTGAGGTTGCCAAGGTGAATCTGACTCAAGTCCATTACAACTTAATGGCACATCTGAATGATGAGTCAGATTCTGAGGTAAATTCCACTTATGATAATTCTGAATATTTTGATGATAATGATGAAGTGATGAACTTGAAGTCCCAGCTCAATCTGATGAACTCTGAGTTTTTGAAATTAAAAGAAAATTTCAAACATCAAAAGAGTACTATACAAGGACATCAAGATCAGGCACTTATTTTTAAAACTTTAGCTGAAGAAAGAGAAGAAGAAAAAAATGTTCTACAATTGGATATTTCTAAACTTCAAACACGAATTTCTGAGCTTCAAAAAGAAATCATTTCTTTACAAGATAAGAATATGGAACTAACAATTCAGTTTGAGGTTGTTTTGAAAGATAGGACGGAAGCTTACACGAAGATCAAGGAATTGGAAGATCTGAATATCAAAAGAGGTCAAACGGAACAGACTCTTAAGATTTTAACCAACAATCAGAAAGACACTCAATTCTATAAGGCAAAACCAGTTCTCGGTCTTTCGGATGTGGATGTATTAAAAAAGGCACCCGAAAACCTTTACAATTTTAAAAAGATGGGTGATGAACCTATTGTTCTAATTCCACACATCCTAGAGACATTTGTAAAACCTGAGACTTCTGTACCTGAATCTTTTAAGACAGAAAAGGAAGAGAAAGTAGAAGAAAAGATAGAAATTGAAACTGAATTAGAAACTCAGTATTTTAAATCTGTTAAATTTTCATATGATAAACTGAATTCTTCTTACAAGAGTAACAAGGATTCATTTGTCGAATATGAAAATATTTTTAATGAAAAACCTGAGTCTTCTAGTGCTAGTTCTAATTCTGACTCTACTGAAACTGTTTTGACTTGCTCAATCATAGAAGATAAAATTGAAGAGATCATTTCTGATAAGTCTGATTCTGTTTGTACTTCAAAATTTTCTGATCTTGAATATCAACAAGCCTTAGATAAAATTGAAGAATTACAAAGGCAAATCTCCTATCTCAACAACATGATTGTTGAATTGGAAGAAGCTAATGAGAATTTCGAGATGGAACTAGACTCGAGATTTATCCAAAACAAATCTTTGCAAAAAGAAATCAGAAGTTTACTTTTTGCCAAATTGTTGTCTCAGGCACCCGCTGAGGATTCAGATGCTGACTTTCTTGGATTACTCAGAACCTACCAACCTCAAGCACAAATTGAAGCTGTTTCCATTACAGAGTTCAATGCATTCAAGATAGAAATGGTTCAGCATATCCATAATCTGAACGTGCTACAGGTGGTTCAGAAAGGGATGAGTACACTGAGATGATTGATCTATTTGGTGATGATCAGATGGATGTTGGTGAAGATCATGGAATGGAGCTGATTTTGTATGTCAATGAAGAAGTAGATCCATTGGTTGAAAATCCCGTGGTTGCTACAAAGGAGAAAATAATCAGGCTCACTGGTTTGGAAGAAATATATGCCATAGATCTTTCTTCTGATGACGAGGCATCTTATGATGAAAAGTATGAGAAGTTAATTGGAAAATTAAAGAAGAAGAAAGAGATTTGTTTGAAGAAGGTGAAGCAAACATTCTGAACATCCTTGCATGCTCTCAGGAAGACATCCAACTCAGTCCTGTGAACACTGATCTTCCAGAACCCACTCTTCAACAATCTGAAATTCCTTCATTTAAAGAAATGGCTGTCATTGAACCTTCCAACCAACCTTCTAACCTATCTAGCCAAATAAACCGAACTATATCAAGCCCAAAAATCCAAATCATCCAACCCACTCAACCTGATATATCTACCCAAACTACCCAACTTACCCAAACTACTCAAACTGCTCAACCAACCCCAACTCAAACTATTCCAACCAACCAACCTATTTCACCTACCCAAACTAACATACCTAGCCCACAAAGATTCCCAAGCCCAAACTTTATTCAACTACTCAACCTTGAAAACTTTCCTAACCCAAACACTGTAAATGAACCTTTCTTTCCTTCTAACCCTATTGAAACCCAAATCGGTCCTTCTGATCAACCATTTTTACCTCCTGTTCTTACTGATGCTCAAGTTAGATTGTTGAGGAATAGATTGAGGCAACCATTTCTTGAAGAAGAGATGAAGAATATTTTTGTTCACATGATTAGAGAGATGGACAGATTTAAAGTCTTGGGTGTCTCAGACCAACATCCAGATTATCAAGAAGAATATGCAAGAATGGTGAACTAGGTCAGACAAAGGGAGAGTATTGTGAGAAACAAGTCAGGGATTGTCTCATTAAAGCTTGTGAGACTTGTTCAATTTGTACGTATCTGGTATCCGGTATTCCATGTGCAACGAAGAGATTTAACTGAATGTGTTTTCTCTGAAGCTGACTTTTGTTTCCTGAATGTAGATGACATCGAGTATCTGTATCATCTTTTCAGGAATATGACTGTCAGGAAAGATAACATTTTAGTTGCCTTGGATGCTGTAAAGAGGTTTATGAGAAGACAGGTCAATTTCACTTACTTCTATGACTTTCAGCTTGGAATAGAGACAAACCAAAAGAAAGTCAACATGATAAAGCCTGATCTTAGCTTGGAGAACATTGATGATTTCAATTTATTTATTGTGCTTGAAAAGCCTGAACTTGGTGTGGTTTACAAGAACTCTGAGAACAAGAAAAGGTTCTTCAGACTTTCAGAAATCGCCAAGTTTTCAGATGGAACTTTGAGGATGTTAAAGTTGCAATTGGAAAGTAAGCTCAGAGATAACAAAGAAAAGAGGAAGCAAGGTGAGAAAGGTATGGAAAAGCGTCTTAGACTCAAAATTGAAAGGATAGTTGATGCACTTTATGATAGATTCAACTTTCGGCGCGACATGAGAAATTTTGAGTCATTGGTCGGAATTCCTCAAGGGAGACTATCACGTTGGGGCAGACCAATTATTCACGATTGATCTAAAAGCGGGAGATTGTTACTGTATTTGTTTAGATTAATGTGTTTGACTTTTATGTTTGACTTTTATTGTTTTGAGAGAACCTTTGTAGTAAGGTTTCTTTGTATTGTGTAAGAGAAAGTGTAGTAGTATAAATAGATTTGTGTGAGAGTTTCTTGAAACTCTTTTCTAACTCTTTTCATTGTACGCACATCACTTGTGACTTTAATAGACTTGTGACTTTCTCTCTCTACACTCTCTCTCTAAAATCTTGTTTGAATTGTTGTTAATTGATTACATAAGCTTGAATTGGACATTATCAGTTTTACTTGTAAGCCCAAAAAGAATGTTAGTTCTCCCATGAGGCTCATCTCAAATTCACTCTTCATCAACTCTGAAAACCTGCCACAATACTTTTGATTTGTAGAGCCAAATATAATGTCATCAACATATATCTGTACTAAAAGCATCTCATTTTTGTACCTTTTTATGGACAAAGTTGTATCAATTGTACCTTTTTCAAAACCATTATTAATCAGAAATGTGGACAAAGTAGCATACCAGGCTCTTGGAGCTTGCTTAAGTCCATACAGAGCTTTATCAAGATAATAAACATGGTTAGGAAACTCTGTATTTTCAAATCCAGGTGGTTGTTGAACATAAACTTCTTCATTTAATGTACCATTTAAAAAGGCAGATTTAACATCCATTTGATACACTTTGAACCCTTTGTGTGCAGCATAGGCTAAGAAGATTCTAATTGCTTCTAGCCTAGCCACAATTGCAAAGGTTTCATCATAATCAATACCTTCTTCTTGGCAATATCCCTTTGCAACCAACCTAGTTTTGTTTCTGAATATAATGCCATCCTCATCCTTTTTATTTCTGAAGACCTATTTAGTTCCTATTGCAAATTTTCCTTTAGGAAGTGGAACTAAGGTCCAGACTTTGTTTCTCTCAAACTCTTGAAGCTCATCCTGCATGGCAGAGATCCAATAAGGATCTTCAAGAGCTTCATTTACCTTCTTTGGTTCAATGATGCTCAAAAAGTTTACAAAGTAGCATTCATTGATTGTGGCAGATCTGGTTTTGACTCTATCTGAAGGTGATCCAATGATTTGATCATGGGGATGATCCTTTGTCCAACTTGTTATTGGAGCATGAATATGAGGTGGAGTTTGAGCTTCAGAGATAGCATTTGGTGACATCTCTGTTGTACTGTTCAGAGGCTCTGAAGTGAGTTCCAGAGATGGTGAAGCAGGCTCTGAAGTCTCTTCAAGAGATTTCTCTGGAAACTCTTCAGATGTTTCTTGTTCATCTTCTGCTTCTGAAGAGAATTGTCCTTCAGTTTGTCTTGATTCATTTCTTGAACCTGTATTCAAAGAATCAGAAGTTGTGACTTTAGAGGGACCAGAGAGAGTTGTACCTGTATTTTGAGGTTCCTCTAAAGTTGCTCTATGAATATCTCTAGACATAAACTCTAAGTTTTCATCATCAAAGAAGTCTTCAAATATTTTGTTTAGTTCAGATTCTCTTATCTTTGATGATTCAGAGATATTTTTGGCAGTTGAATTGACATCATTGGTGGCAAGACTTCTGTCATCATCAAAACATACATTGATGCTCTCTTGGATTGTTCTTGTTCTCAGATTGATCACTCTAAAGGCTTTTGAAGCTAATGAATATCCAATGAATTTGCCTTCATCTGCTTTCCTGTCAAACTTTCCAAGAGACTCTCTATCGTTCAAAATATAACATCTGCATCCAAAAACATGGAAATATTTAACATTAGGTTCCTATTGTTAATGAGTTCATAAGATGTTTTCTGGAATCTTTTGACAATGGTAGCTCTGTTTTGAGTGAAACAGGTTGTTGCCACTGCCTCTGCCCAAAAGTTTGTGGGAAGATCAGATCCTGCAAGCATTGTTCTTGCAGCTTCAACAAGTGTTATGTTTTTCCTCTCAACAACACCATTTTGTTGAGGGGTTCATGCTGCAGAGAAGTTAGGAGTTATGCCTTCTTCTAAAAGATATGAGTTGATTTTGGCATTTCTGAACTCTGTCCCATTATCACTTCTCAGCTTCTGAACTATGCTATTGAACAGAACCTGCAGTCTTTTTAACAACCTAATTAAAATATCAGGTACATCAGACTTGGCTCTGATGAATTCTATCCAAGTATATCTAGAGTATTCATCAATCAGAACTAGAATATACTTTTTACCTGATAGACTCTGCACAGAAATAGGACCACAGAGGTTCACATGAAGCATATGCAGAGGTTTTGGACAATTATTATCACTTTTGGTCTTGTGGAAAGATCTTTTCATTTTTCCCATTTCACAAGCAGAACAAATATGATCTTTGTTAAACTTCAGAGATGGTAATCCCTTAACCAGATTTAGTTTGACCAATTTATCAAGTGAAGAAAAGTTCAGATGAGAGAACTTTTTATGCCAGAGCCAAACATCTTCACTGTTTAGAGATACTAGACAAAGTTTCTTTGAGTCAATTCTTATGTGTTTGGTAAAATTCATTCTATATAGATTACCCTTTCTGTCAACTCTGAGTATTTCTTGACCTGTTTTTGAGTGAAGAAGTGAACAATTTTTTCTTGAAATTTCACATCAAAACCATGGTCACAAAGTTGACTTATGCTATTAAATTGTGTTTTAATCCATCAACATAAGCAACCTTTGATACAGAAACATTACCTCTTGATAGCTCACCATTGCCCTTAATCGGCCCTTGGATATTGTCTCCAAAAGTTACTGCTCCTCTAGTTATAGCTTTGTATGAGGATAGTAACTTCTTATCTCCAGTCATATGCCTTGAACATCCAGAATCTAAGTACCAGATTGGCATGGACTGTTTCTGCAAGACAGATTAGAGTTTCTTAGGTACCCATCTCATTATGGCACCTGATTTGTTAGGTTTCTGATGATTTCTTTGAATACTTGCCTTCTCATCTTTTGATGTTTTGGCAGAGTTGTCCTTTTTCTTTTGAGGCTTTGTCTCTGAATTTTTATTCAGAGACTGATTTAGAAAACAATGAGAACCTCTGAAGTGATTTTTCAGTTTCATCAAGAGTTGAATGCAATTGCAATTTACAGAACAAGAAGAATTAGAAGCAAAGTTTTTCAATTCATTAAATGTCTTTGATACATTTTGATTCTTTTTCAAATTAGTACTAGGAATATTACAATTATTCCTAACTACTTCCTTTCTTCTAGATTGAAAGACAACCTTCTTTTCGAGTTGTCTTTTCTTTTTCAAAAACATCCTCTTCTCTTTGTTGCTCACTGCACAAACAGGATCAGAATGGTTAATTTCTTGCCATTTTCCTTTTTGTTTAGGAGTAAACTTGATTGGTTTATAAGTGTAGAGTTGAGAAGTGGACAGTTGTGACCATTCTTCATTTAAGCTTTTGAGGAATAGAACATTGTTTTCTTCTTTTGTCCTCATAACTCCAAATTTTCTGCATTTATTGATGAGAATGTTGAACCTTGAATATGTTTGGTGCAAGGTTTCATCAGGTAATGCACGAAAATCATGATACTCATTGATGCAAAGATTTATTCTATTTTTCTGAGTTTGTAGGCCTCCTTCAAGTTGATTTAACAACTGATCCCATATCTCTTTTGCAGTTACACAAGAATCATGTTCTTGGAAGATATCATTGGGAATGGCCATAATAAGTAATCTAACAGCTTTCGAATCATTTTCCATCATGTTAGTTTCTTCATCCGTAAAGTGTGAAGTTTTCTTTTCATAGTAAGCAGGTATTTCAGCAGTATCTGCTGTTGCTGGAACTCTTGGTACCAACACCATTGGTTGGTGAGGTCCATCGTTCACTGATCTTAAAAGATTTGTCCATACTCCATACCTTCCAAGAAATTTACCATCCTTATCTTCCATTGAGGATATTCATCCCTTAGAAGTGTAGGAGGTTTGGTTAATGATCCAGCTGTATAAATGACACTTATACTAGAGTTTGCCATTTTGTAAAGAAAAGATGAAGATTTGAAGAACTGATGCTTTTCTATGAAGATCATTTATCAAGAAATGAAACTGTGATTTACTTTCAAATCTAGAGCATATGAAGTTCTTTTTAATAAACCAAGGTTTATATGAACATGCACAGATAAAGAAAGCTTGAATCAGTAAGATATAAATCTATCCGAGTATGCAGATATGATCTTTTTTTGTTTAGAAAAAAAGGAGGCTCTGATACCAATTGTTGGATCCCAAATTTAATCTTACAATAATGATATAATCAAAAATAATAACAGCGGAAGCAATATAGTTTAATATCAAAAGAAGATTCAAATATCACAGTTCATATATCATAGTTCATAAAATAAATATATAGAAAGAACAAGATCTTCTTTGAAATATATTCAATTGATTCTTCAGATACAAGATATCAAAAAGCACACCTTGGTTAATGGAGTGATGGTCCTATTTATAGGACTATAAAGTGAACAGTGTGCTATTATGACAAATAGAAGCGTGCATGAACAGTGACCTACTCTAGAAAGTAAATCTTATCACTAAGGATGAGTCATCTGTTCTTCTGATACTTGTAGAAAATATGATCAGCGCCTATCTTCAGAGAGAATGTCTTCAGAGCTCTGAGGAGATCTTCAGAGCCTCTAATGAAACCATCTCTGATGTCTTATGCTGAAAGTATTATCTCTGGAACGTCCTCTGAAGTCTTCGTCCTCTGAAGTCTTCGTCCTCTGAAGTCTGTCTCTTGAAGTCCTCTGAAATAGGACTTAGATATTTTTAATACTTTTACAATCTGGAATTGGAGCTCACAGTTCTACATCTTTATTAACGTACAAGATCAACTCCCTTCCTTTTCCTTCACCAAAATTCATCTGCTCATCACTGCCAATATCAACCATTTCAGTATCTTCACCTCTATCTGATCCCCCAATAGCATGTTCAGATTCTGTAGCAGTTCTTTGGCGTTTGCTTATCTCCCTCTCATGGTCATGATCTGAATCGTGATCATGCCTTTTCTTAGAACCTGCTTGGACTTTGCACGAATCCTGAACTGCTTTTGTTAACTGTTGGATGTGTTGAACCATTTCTGTCTTGAAGTCTTGAAATTCAGATATGGAAACAACGTCAATCTGTACATGAGGTTGTTGAGTTCTCAGCAAGCCAATGAGATCAGCATCAGTCTCCTCAGCGGGTGCCTGGGATAAAAGTTTGGCATATAAAAGAGATTTAAGCCCCTCTACCGAGAGATCAAGTGGTTTAACTGGTGGTGGTGGAGGCGACTGAACAGGCTCTTCAACCGCTGGGCCTTTCCCTTTCAGTAAGCTCTTGACTTTAGCAATCTCCTCCTCAAACTTTGCAGATAGTGATTCAGTAACATGTTTCTCAACAGCCTTTAAGGCGCCGTCGAGGTATTCCTTTGACACGAAGTCGGGTAAGATAACTCCGGGGTCACTTAGACTTCCCGTTCTCACAACTGTTAAGGATCCAACAGTATGGCCGGTGTTCAAAGCTGGAATCTTGGTAGCAATGACAAGACTTCCACCTGATCCTCGTAGTCTAGAATGTGGATCTTCTACAGGTGTTCCGATCGGGTCACTAATGTTAGCCCCAATTCCAGATTGTAAAAGTATTGAAAATATCTAAGTCCTATTTCAGAGGACTTCCAGAGACAGACTTCAGAGGACGACCCTGCCTCTGAAGTACATTCCAGAGATGGGGACTCAGCAGAAGACATTAGAGATGGCTTCATCAGAGGCTCTGAAGACCTCCTTAGAGTTCTGAAGATATTCTCTCTGAAGATGGCGCTGATCATATTTCTACATGTATCAGAAGAACAAATGACACATCATTAGTGATAAGATTTACTTTCTAGAGTAGGTCACTGTTCAAGCATGCTTCCAATTGTCAGAATAACACATTGTTCACTTTATGGTCCTATAAATAGGACCATCACTCCATTGACAAAGGTGTGCTTTTCAAGATATCTTGTATCTGATAAATCGTTTGAATATATTTCAATGAAGATCTTGAACTTTCTACGTAGTTGTTTTATGAACTGTGATATTTGAATCTGCTTTTGATATTAAACTATATTGCTTCCCCTGTTCTTATTCTTGTTATTTATATCATTATTGTAAGATTAAATCTGGGATCCAACAACTAAGACGTCTGATGGTAGCAGAAGTAATAGTTTGTGTCCTAGGAATGAATGATGATAGACCAATTAGATCTAGACTCAATTATGCAATGAAAGGAGTTGAGCTCTAGGGCAACTTGAGTTTCAATACTTTCCATTTTCGAGTGAAATGCAGATAGAGTTTATGCTAAAACGCCGTCAAAAGATGAGACTACAGCCTGTTGAGAGGCAGTAAAATGGCTGGCTGAGGTGTGCAGTTGCATAAGCGGGCGACTTATGACTTGTGCTTCCGATTGCAACACATGCAACGGAGCACTAGATTTGGTTACCCTTCTGGATTGGTAGGTTATGTTGCACACTCGCTCACCATATTCTTTTTCTGCAATCTTTCTTTGCCTCACACTTTCAATATTTTCAACTATACCTCCCTCAGAACTCCTTATGTCTCCCAAAACATGTGCAATTTCAGTACCAGCAGTATCTATTTCCATGTCATCATGCTGTAAAGAGACATCTTCTAAAAAACCAAAGTTGTGTTGGAGATTTTCATCTTCAACATCAGCATCATGTATAATTTCCTCAGCTTGATGATCCGAAGTTGACGAAGGAATTGTCTCTGTAGAGCTGGCACGCTGATCCGACTCAGTATTAGAATTCACATCTTCATCAGCTATCCTTACCTAAGGACTTGATTGATGAAGAATAGTCCTTTCAGGTTCGGATGTGGAAACCTCTAGACGTGTGGCATCTTGTGCCGAGGTCCCCACAACTTTAGATATGATATTCTGAACCCCACCTATTCCCCTCTCTGGATTTTCCCTCATCTCTCCCCGTTCCTGGACCCTCGTGATCTCAGGAACCCTTACCGACTCCTCTTGCCTAAGGGTTGAGTCTTGGGTAGGGATAACCGGTGTTGGTAATCCCATAGACTCTCTATACTCTATTACATACTCAGAGGTTGGATTAGCGTATGAGAGTAGAGCTTGTGGAACTGGCATAGAGTAAGTGAACTGCTTCCTTTTCTTCATCATCAGAATATTCAAACCAAATTTCATTTTCTGCTTTCAATGCCTTGCCCTTCTCCATTTCTTTTGCCAACTGTGCTTTCTTCTTGTAATACTCATAATTCTTTACTCTTTTCTCTGGGCAATCTTTGATGAAATGACCGCTTTTGCCGCAATTGAAGCATTTATCTGAATTCTCCTTTTCTCTTTCTTCTCTTTTCTCTTCTTCCTTCTCCTCTTTCTTCTCTTTCTCTTTCTCTTTCTCTTTCTCTTTCTCTTTCTTCTCCTCATATCTGCCTTTGTACTTGATATACTTGTACGAATCATACTTCGTCTTGTTGTAAAACTTTTTCTTTCCAAACCGCTTATGGAAGCTCGAAGTCAATAATGCAAGCTTTTCCGCAAACTCTATCAATTCATCATCCTCCGATTCTTCTTCAATCTCTTCATCTGAACTATCTGAGCTTTCAATCAAAGTGGTCATCGAAGCTTCCTTCTTTGCACTCTTAGACGAACCAGAACTTGACTTGATCATCTTGCCCTTACCCTGAGCCAACAGTGCCAAGGAATCCTCTACCTTTTTTTGCTTATCCTTTAACTGATGTAATTCCTTATTCACTGCAGCTTGTTCCTTAACTTCGTCCTCATGTTGGTTTAGAGCACAGAACAGATCATTGAGTTTTTCCTCGTCCATATGCTTATTAATCTGCATTTGAATGGTATAGACGTCCCACTCTGGTTGAAGATTCTTGATGAATTTGTAATTAATCTCAGACTCAGATTTTTGCACTCCGTTCCTTCGCAGATCATTAATGATGATGTTATATCGGTCATACGCATCCCTCATATATTTCCCTTCTTTAGCTTTAAAGCCCTCATATGCGTTGATGCTTTGATTCCTTTTTGTCTTCATAGACTTTGCAAAACCCAAAAACTGCTTCTCTAGCTCATCCCAGATATCCTTTGCAGATTCTCTGCTTTCAACACGGTTGAAGATATCATTCGGAATAGCCATGATGAGGAAACTCAAAGCAGTAGCATCTCTTTCGACTAGATCTCTATCTACATCGCTGTATTGAATGGGATCTCTTTCAGTAATTAAGATCTTTTTTTTCCATTATTGTTCCCCTTGATGTGTGCAAGTCTGTGTACTCCCCCTTGATATGACATTCCGCTCAGCATACTGAAGTACGAGTCCTGATCTGATGTAATTAGAAGTCATAGTTCAATACATTGAGGTTCGGGTTCTGATCTGATATAATCCGAAACCAATGTATCTGCTCCCCCTAAACCTGTGCATCCTGCAAAACAGATTTAACAGGTTTTTGTACCCATTGATACTGGGGTACTGGTTTGTTAGATTTACGAATCCACTTCTCAATTGGTGTATATCTTTTAACTACATTATTCTGAGAAGTTATTCGGTAAGTACCATACCAGTTGTGAGCAGATTCTCTATGTACAAAATCATTCTCCCCACAGTAAGAACAACATATCCTCTTTTCAGCTAACCTGATAATATGATTAGTAGAATAATGCATATCAGGTGTAGCAAAAGATTTACCTTTTCGAGTTCTGTTCTGTTTAACTTTGGATGTGGATGGAGACGATTTATGAACAACTTGTCTATCTATAGAGCCTTTAACAACACAAACCATCTGATTTGTCCTTGATTGCTTTCCATGAATTTTACTGTTAGATTTAACTGTGCCATCAATAGTATGATTATAAAACAGATTTGTAGGACAAATCTGACTTGTATCAACAGTTTTAGGTTTGACACTATTCTTTCTTGAAACTTTTTCAGAAATAAAACTGGAAGCAGTTTTAAAAGAACAAACTGATTCAGTTGACTTGTCAAGAGGTGAATGATCTATCACATCCGCATAAATCTTTTCTGACAACTCAATGTTTGCAACTTCCAGATCTTTTATCTTTTTAGATAAAAGATTATTTTCTTCAAGAATTATGTCAAATTTTACCCGTAGGTCAGATCTGGCCTTCTGTTCTTTTGACATATTAGATGATAGACCAGTTAATCTTTTTGAGAGCTTAGAAAATTCATTTTCAAAATTTTGACGTTCAAGTTCAAATTCCTTTTCCAAGTTCTTGTTTTTAGCAGAAATTTCATTGAAGATCCCAACATTTCTCTTTTCAGATTTCTTCTTTTCAATCTCAAAAGGCGACTTCTTTTCTTGAAATAATTTATTTTCTTTTTCAAGTAAGTCTTGTAGAACTGAGATTTTCTTGGGAAATTCAATTACTTTCTCATCAAGAACTTTTCTTTCCTTTGCAAATGTGTCTCTTTCGATGATTAGAATTTTCTCAAAATCAGACACGTGCTTGGAAAGTTTCAAACATCTGTGCTCTAAATCTTTCTTTTCTTGGAGAGCTTTCTTGGAAAAATCAGACAGTTTCTGGTTGTAAAGTTTCTCCAGACTAGGTTTTTCTTCAACTTTCTCCTTTTCTTTATCTGCTGGAAGACATTTCATTAAATCGACATTCTTTGCTTCCATGGCAGAAATCTTTTCATCAAATTCTTTTAACTTGTTGAGTAGAGCAACTGATTCAGCTTTAGTTACTGAAAAATTATTCTCAGTTCTCTTCAGTTTGGTTTGAAGAAGATGTATCTCTCTGTCTCTCAATTTTAATTCTTTTTCTTTAGTGCTGAGAATACCTGCAAAATCAGATTTTGAATTATTAGTACATTTAGCACAAACATAAGCTTTGTCATAATTTAACAATTGAGATTTAAAATCCTGAATCTGTTTTAATATGGTTGAATTCTGATTCTTCAGTTTATCACGTTCAGCCGCTATTGCAGGTATTTCCGGCATGTACATGATTGCAACATCTCGTGATGATAATATAGTATTTCCTCTTTCGTCTGTAGTAGGCATCTTGAACAGATTGATAAAGAATACTGATGATAGGCTTGATATATAAGATCTCCCAAATGAATCAGAAATAGTTGACTTGAAAAGTCAAATCCGGAAAACCAATTGAAAATGATCTCTGAAAAATGACAAGTATAAAACTCGCACACCACAAGAACTCGCAGACTTCAGAACTCGCAAGTCACTATTCACTGTGCTTCACGCTAGAAGATTTATGCGCGAACGATAAACTCGCAGACCACTATTAGCGTGAACTGATAAACTCGCACGTAAGGTTGTGCGCGAAATGTAAAACTCACAGAAGACTTCTTGCGCGTTTAGAACTTAAAATATTCGAACTTGAGTTTCTTGCAGACAAATGTAAACTCGCACGTCAGGTAGAAATCGCACGTTCCTTTGCGTGAACCATACCTAGAAAAAATTTGAAGATCTTAGAACTCGCAAAACATAAACTCCCACGTTCACAAACTCGCAGAAGGAATTAGCGCGAACCAGACTTAGAAAATTTCAGAAAAACATTAAACTCGCAGAATGTATTGTACGTGAACCAGCTTCTCGCTAAAAGTACTATGCGCGAACTAACTAGAACTCGCAGAAGGCTTAATCAATAGTATCTTGCACGTTCTTCTTTTCTTGCGCGTTCTTCCTTAGCGCGAACTTTAGATCTAGCGCGTTTTTGACTTATACCTCACGGATTCGACCCAAAAAGTTGAATAACCTGCAAATCACTTTCAAGAATGCACCAATATGATCGACTTACAATTTAGAATACTTTTCTAAACAACAATTATGTTAGTTTTGTTCTTTGCCTTTTCTTGTAATTCTTTTTCAAGGTCCAGAGAAGTTTTTGCTTGTAGACACATGTCTGCAAAATCAGGACATATTGGTATTCTGGGTTTATTTTTCAAAACAGAAATAGGAATGTTCAAAATTCCAGAACCAACAGTGTCTATCTTTTTATGAATTACTTCCTCTGGTTTATAGAAAATCTGTTCATCTATCTCTAGATCAGATTCAGAATCAGAGTCAAGAAAGTCTCTTTTTGCCATGTTAGAGACAACTACCTTTGTAGGTTTCTCAATTACCTTGGGTCTAGAGACTTTAATGATTCTTTTCATACTTTCTCTCTTTTACAAATCAGCTAAGACATTTTCTTTATTTATTCCTTTGATGTCATCTTCAAATGTAGTTCTGATGCATTCATCTGAGATTGGTAAATACAGAGGAGCATCTGGATTAAGTGAACTCTGAGGTTCATCTTCAGAAGTACTTGTTTTAGAGGTACTTGTTTCAGATGTCTTTGATTCATTTGTGATAAATGCATCAAACTTGAAAATTTCTCTAGGATCATTGCTCTGATGTTTTGTTAAAAGTACCTATGAAGTTTCCTTTTCTATCTTTAAGATAGGTTTTGGAAAGTTTTTTACTTCAGAGTATGCAACATTTTTAAAGTTCATAGCTCTTGATTTTGATCCTTCTGAGGTTTTTGTTCCCTTGAAATTGTTCAGAGATGGACAGTCAGAGCTCTGGACCTTTCCCATGCAGAAAGTGGAAGAAAGTGAAGCTTTCTTCAATCCAGTGAATAAATCCAATTCATTGAATCCCAGCCCTTGAGTATCCATTTGAGAGTTTATCTTTATATGCACATCTTGAGCATCAAGATAGCTTTTGATTTGAAGTTCTTTCCTTTCTAGAGACTGATGTAGGATTTCTCTTTCTTTTTGAAAAAAGTTAGTTAAGGCAACAGAATTGAGCCTTTCATACTCAGATTTTTTACTTCTTCTTCTTTAACTTTTAAAACTTTCTCAAGTTCTTTGAATCTTTCTGAAAAAGATTTTTCTTTTTGTTTATGAGCTTTTTCAAGTTCAGATTTATCAACAAAAATGTCTCTCTTTTCTGACTCAAGAAGATCTTTTTCCCTTTTGTAAAAACTAAGATCTTTTGTCATTTGCTTTCTTTTTTCTTTCTCCTCAACAAGTTTTTGCTTTAAGTTCTGAAACTCATCTGTTAGCTTAATAACATCCAATTCAAGTTCACTTTCAGAGGTGGAAGGAGAGTTTACCTTATCAGAGCTGTCCTCTGATGATCTATCAATCTGATCATCTGCAAAATCCATACCACAGAGATTGGTAGGTTCTTCCTCTCCATCACCTGTAAAGTCTGAAAACCAGTCTTCCATCTCAACAACAAGTACTCTTTCTTTGACATTATACTTGTATTTGCTCTTGTAGTAATCTTGATCTCAGCAACAAGTACTCTTTCAGCAACAAGTTATTTGTTTCTTCATTTCTGCCTTCTTGTGATACACCTTTTTGTTTTGAAATGAGTGTAAATGGTCCACCTAAAGGGGTTTTTGATTTTTGTTTAACAACTTATTTTTCTTGTGTTACAAGAGTACCATAAATGTCAGTCAATGACCATGATTGAAGATTTTGATTTACAGTGGATTGATTCAAATTACAGTGACCGGCATATTTTTTCAAGAAAATCCAAAAATTAAGAAATTCAATCTGAATTTGTGATTAAATCGTGAAACAATGTAAACAAGAAGTGATCAAAACAATGAATCGAACATCACAAGACCATTTTTACACTAAAATCTCAACAAATCAATCTGACTTCGATCAAACAGTGAAGACTTCAGGACGTTCTGCGTGTTATTGAAATTTCCAGAAATCGATCCAAGAAAATTGATCCAAACACTCTGATTTCGATTGGGGTGGCTCTGATACCAATTGTAAATGTCCAATTCAAGCCATGTTCATCAATTCAAACACAATCAAACAAGAATTCTAGAGAGAGAATTTAGAGAGAGAAAGTCATATGTCTGTTGAATGACACAAGATTACAGATTGTACGCACAGCTCTCAATGGTTACATGGTTCTCTCACAACAAAGCTATTTAAACACAAAGACTTCTCTCAAACAACTAGTTCTCTCGAAGCACTAATACAAAGTCAAAGTAAAGACATTACAAAAGTCAAACAACTTGATCTAAACAAAGCATTAACAATTACGTCCCTGTAAAATTATCAAAAGTAAATAATAACAAACTAAATATGAACATTTGCGTCACTGTAAAATTATCAAAAGTAAACACTTAAGATGAGATATTCGAAATTGGATAAGTTTATTGAAAATGGACTTTATAGAACAAATTGATATTTTTATAAATTAAAAAAGTTCAAACTTTTTATAAATGGTCAAAAGTATTTTAAATGTGTACCAGCGCATTTAAAGATAATGTCAATTAAATTTAAATACTTTGGAAAACATCAAAAGTGTTTGTAAGAGACAAATGAGAAGGTCGTGATTTATGAAAATTAATGACTTGGTTATGTCTGAAAAAATTTAAAAACTGTTTGGATGGGTTAAAACATGTCTCAACCATATCATGATAGATTTTCATATAGATCTGTATCGACTCAATTCGAACATCTGTAAGTCTCATATTTCACATATCTGCTTCTAACAAAAAATAAAATTTTGCAGTATGAAACATTACACTATTTCAACGATTAACATCACAAAAAAGAAAATGTCTTTGCGAACGCGCTCGTAAGGAAGCATATCTAGAGGTGTTCAGGTCTTTAAATAACACTTTAATGGGCTATACGTTAATATTTTGACCATTATTTCAAAGAATCTTGCCAAGTCTTTTGCTCTCATGAATGTTACAGATAATACTTAATATTTGAGACTATTCAAAAACACAAAATACTCATTCAACTTTGATATTCAAATCACTTGTATCCATCTTGATAATTCTTCACGGAAATGAAGGAAATCTAGCCCAGTGCCACGAAGGCTATATATAATGTCACAAATGTAGTGGCTGGTGAACCGCTTCTTTTTCCACGAAGATTCACACAAAACCGAGCTTGGATGGAATCACACCAAAAAAATCAACTTCCTTTTTTATTTCCTTCTTGATCAAAAGGGTAGGATCGACCAAGAAGGGTGGCATGCGAACCACTTTTGTAAGTGATTTCAATTTGTGTTATAAGATCCGTTCCAACTTTTTGCTTAAGCGAAGTGTGCATATCATTCATTGTACAATGGTTTTGTTCAAGTGTAAAGAACATACTATAATGGATCGTGGTTTCAAGGCAAGCTCAGGAAAAGTAGAGTAGCCAAGTTCAAACGAAACAATATAAGTATAGATGTTTGTGTCTGCTACTCAGTAATTTTTTTTTGCATTATTTTTGTTAGAGTTTTATATTTGTTGAAAAACCAATAACAAAATGACCATTTCACCTTCCGATTTAGTTATAAATTTATTAAGTTATAAATTTAAATGAAAAATGATACAATATTTAGGGTCTTTTCTATAAAATTTACAAAATTTCATGAAAAACTAAATTCTAATTTACAATAATACTTTCTTGTATATAATTTGTGCAACATAAGTCATATGCTACCTCCAAAATGGCATGTCGACATGCCATGGATGGTAGCAACTGCACCGTCGTTGATAACCTCGACCATCCCCCTATCACCACCTCCCTCCTATTCGCAAAAATGCCATCCCCCCTTTTCCTAACATCCTCTAGTCGACGGTGTACTTCCTGTTGGTAATTTATAGCAAAAATACACATAAAACATGTATATAAATACACGCAGCGGAAAGAAATCACCAAAAGGAATCAACGTATTGCTAATATGATTAAACGAAAAAATACAAATAACGGTATACCTTTGTAGCGTGATTTGTAGACGAAATGGATCCGCTTGTGTGTTCCTTTGAGACCAAGTATTCAATGGTGAATACCTCTAAAGTAGTCCACACTACACTTCCATGATCACCACCGGATGCTATTCCTCCTTAGTAACGATCTTAGAACCTCGATTAACCAAGAACCGAGGTAGAAGATCAAAAGAGAAAATATTAGAGAGAGCAAAGAGGGGGCGCCAATTTTAGAGAGAGAAGGAGAGATTAGGGTTAGACCTAATTGGTTTATTTGATATCCTTATATAAATAAACCCTAAAGCTTCCTTGGGCTTTAATCTTTTTCTCTGCTAAACCTTTATGGGCCCAGTATTAAATTAAGTATAATAGGCTTGCTATTAACTTAAATCTAATACAAACCCAATAAGCCTAATTAAATGTTAATGCCCATTTAATTACCCCACGTTACTTAGGTTATATATAATGTAAATACAATAATTACATTATATTAAATGGTATCTCAGTGTATATGTGTGTGACCCTATAGGCCCCAAGTGTGTCTAGCCATATATTTATCTATTATGACACGAGCATATTCCAACAGCTCCCACTTGTGCACGTCATAATAACAAGTAATCATACAAGCAAAGGTTAGCGTCTAGCAACATGCCAATGCCCCTAGAGACACATAAGGTTAGTTTCTTAAACGTCTCATTTTAAATGGTTTGTTAAATTAGTCATCCCTTTGTTACAGATACCTTGTTGAATACTAGACATGGATCATATGTCATTCTAATTGTTCAACGATTCTGTTTCTCGATCTGTTTGTTGAATTAGATTACCAAATTAATCAAGCATCATCTTAATTACATTTGGGTATGGTCGTACAAACATCTATTCAATTCATCGAGAGGCCCAGTAGTATCTAACTCTATTATCTGTAGAGGAACAAATCCCATTTTGACTGCACGTGTCTGTCATGTGCTTCATATCACTCCTGAAGATGATCTTTATAACAACCTTATTCAGGACAACGTTTAACCGTTTCAAAGACTGACATTCCACCCACACAAAACCTGCTTGCATCTCAAGTCTAAGGACGAGTGACATAACCATCTGCGAGATTCACTGGTGACGCCGATCCATGCAGTGACCTCTTGTAGGTTGGGTCAGTCCAATGTTCATCACCAATGAACAATATGTGAGTTTGGTAGCATCATCACCAATACGCTCACATTTGCCTTAACTCGATGACACTCCCGTATCATCAACTGACAATGGACAATTTAGAACAAATAATTTATTCATGGATTAAACATGCAAATATAGAACACAATTGATATAAATGAAAACGATCATACCTAGTACATCAATTCATTTTGAAATAAAAACTATTCAACGTTCCAATTATTCAAATACTAAAACAGCTCTACATGAGACTATTTGCTGGTCGAAGTCCAATGTTCCTAGCATGTTTAATATGTTTGGTACAAGACATTGGTTTCGTAAAGGATCAGCTAAGTTGTCATCTGTGTGAACTTTGAGAAGACGAATTTCACCCATCTCAATAACCTCTCGAATGTAATGAGTCTTCCTGCGAAAGTGTCCGGCGCCCTTTTGAACTCCAGGTTCGTTGGCTATGATAATGGCACCAGAATTATCGCAGTACATATCCATGGGTCTTTCATTACTGGGGACAACCCCAAGCCCAGAAATGAACTTCCGTATCCAAACAGCCTCCATTGCAGCTTCAGAAGCAGCTATGTATTCAGCTTCTATAGAAGACATCGCAGTAGTGCTTTGTTTAGCACTCTTCCAGTCAACAACGCCTCCGTTCATTACGAAAACGAATCCAGTCTGAGATCGAGTGTCATCTCGATCTGTTTCGAAACCAGCATCAGTGTAGCAAGTAACACTGAGCTCTCTTTCTGTATCACCACTATAAACAAGGAACATATATCTAGTATTTCGAAGATACTTCAATATGTTCTTAACAGCAGTCCAGTGACTCTCTTCTGGATTTTGTTGGTATCTACTCGTAAGGTTCTGAGAGAACGCTACATCAGGTCTAGTGCACCTCACTGCATATATATGATGGATCCTACAGCAGAAGCATAGGGGATTCGCTTCATCCGCTTCACCTCATCAAGTATGGAAGGTCCCTGAGTCTTACTCAAGTTTACATTGTGTTGCATTGGAAGTTTTCCATGTTTGGAAGCATCCATTCTAAACCGTTTTAGAATTTTGTCAATGTATGCACTTTGACTTAAACCAATTAACCGCTTTGATCTATCCCTATAGATCTTGATTTCTAGGATGTACGCCACTTCGCCTAAATCTTTCATGGCAAAGCATTTTCCAAGCCAGGATTTGACATCTTGTAGCATTGGAATGTTGTTCCCCATGAGTAATATGTCATCAACATATAACATTAGAAAAACGACAATGCTCCCACTAGCTCTCATATATACATATGGCTCATCAAGGTTTTGAGTGAAACCATACGTTTTGATTTCCTCATCGAACCTTTTATTCCAGCTTCTGGATGCTTGCTTCAGTCCATAAATGGATCTTTGAAGCTTGCATACTTTATTGGGATGTTTCGGACTCACAAAACCCGCAGGTTGCACCATATAGACATCTTCATTAACGTGATCGTTCAAGAAAGCGGTTTTGACATCCATTTTCCAAATCTCATAGTCATAGTACGCTGCTATGGCTATAAGAATCCTAATAGCTATAACGTCAGCAACAGGCGAGAAGGTTTCTTCATAGTCAACCCTGTAGGTTTGAGTGTAACCTTTCCCTACCAGACGAGCTTTATAGGTGTGTACATTGCCATCCATGTCGGTCTTCTTCTTGAAGATCCACTTGCTCCCGACAGTCTTGCTGTTCTGAGGAAGATCAACCATGTTCCAGACTTGATTGTCTTTCATAGACTGCATTTCAGCCTTCATAGCTTCAAGCCATTTATCGGATTCTGGTTCCAACAATGTTTCTTGATAGTTAGAGGGTTCATCATGATGCCCCAAATTCTGCTCCTCAGCATCGACAAAAAAACTATATCGTTTAGGTGCTCAAAGTATCCTTGCAGATCTACGAATGGGAATTACATCATTCTGTGGTTCATCATCTGTATGTTTAGCCTCAGCGTGATGTTCGCTAGTGTTACCAGAAGGTTGTGCATCTTCACTTTGAATCTCATCAAGGTCTACAGTGCTCCCACTTGCTTCTTGTAAAATGAGACTGTTCTTAAGAAACTCAGCATACCGAGCAACAAATATTTAGTTTTCGGGTGGGTAGTAGAAATAGTAACCCATCGTTGTCTTTGGGTACCCTACGAAGATACACTTGATAGATCTAGGCTCAAGTTTGTTTGGTGTGTCTCATTTCACGAGAGCCTCACAACCCCAAACCTTCAAGTAAGACAGATCAGGGACTTTCCCGTGCCATATTTCATATGGTGTCTTATCAACCTTTTGGTTGGAACCATATTGAGTATGCGAGCAACAGAATCTAGAGCACAACCCCAAAAGGATAGTGGCAAAGTAGTTAGACTCATCATGGATCGAACCATGTCTAGCAAAGTTCGATTTCTCCTTTCAGACACACCATTATGTTGTGGAGTGTATGGAGGAGTGAATTGTGAGACAATCCTAGACTTAGTCAGATGATCTAAAAACTCTTGACTCATGTACTCTCCTCCTCGATCAGATCGGAGAGCCTTAATAGTCTTGCCGAGTTGATTTTCTACTTCATTTTGAAAGGCTTTAAACATTTCAAAGGCTTCATGTTTATGTTTAATCAAGTAAACATAACCATAGCGACTGAAATCATCAGTGAAAGTGATGAAGTAGCTAGCACCTTCCCTAGACACAGTTCTAAATGGGCCACATACATTAGTATGTATGAGTCCAAGTAGATCTTTGGCTTTTTCACCTATATGGGAGAAAGGTTTTCTTGCCATCTTCCCAGATATGCAAGAGAGGCATTTTTCAAATGACTCATCGTCGGTTGACTTTAGAAGCCCATCGTGTTGCAGCTTTATAATGCGCTTCTTGCTTATGTGGCAAAGACGGCAGTGCCATAGGTAAGTTGAATCCAAATTACGTTTGGATTTTTTAGTGCTACATGTATATATAGAACTATCATTTGAAATAAGATTATGCATGTCAATTTCACAAATACCATCACGAGGAATAGCATTAAAATAAAATATATTATCTTTAGAAACCGAAATACCAAAATCCGTAAAAGTATTAATAAAACCGTTATCCTTCAAACGAAAAAGTGAAACAA
Source organism: Arctium minus (assembly GCA_954870635.1). Classification (NCBI taxonomy): domain Eukaryota; kingdom Viridiplantae; phylum Streptophyta; class Magnoliopsida; order Asterales; family Asteraceae; genus Arctium; species Arctium minus. The sequence goes on along the minus strand of OX941093.1, from coordinate 7,755,715 downwards.
TACCCCTAGTAATAGTAGGTGCATAATGACAATTGTCTAAAACAATGATCAATCCATTAGGGAGGATAAGATCATAGCTCCCTATAGCTTCAACAGCTGCACGCATTCCATTGCCTACGTACAGGTCCAAAGATCCTTTGTTTAGCTTTCTACTTCTCCTTAGTCCCTGCACATTATTACAAATGTGAGTTCCACAACCGGTGTCATAAACCCAGTATTTATTAGGAAAAGCATAGAGTTCTATAGTGAAGATACCTGATGTGCTAGCCGTGGTAGCTTTGTTCTTCTTCAACTCTGCCAGGTAGGTAGGACAGTTCCTCCTCAGTGGCCTATCACTCCACAGTGATGACATGTGGCATCCTTTGTAGGGTGCTCCTTTTTAACAGGTGAGGGGATTTTAGGTTTGTGTTTGTAAACATGTTTACCCTTGCCACGACCCTTGCCTAGTACTTGCGGTTTGGGTTTCTGGATTTTACCTGCCCTGATTGCTAGAACAACAGGAGCTTTCTTGGGCATCCCTTGCTCTTCAAGGTTCAGCATAACATGCAGTTCAGAGATAGTCTTCCCCATGCTATGCATGTTATAGTTCATAACAAACTGATTATAGTCCTTCGAGAGTGAGGTAAGAATCAAGCTTACTCCAAGAACTTGTGGCATGGGGTAACCAAGACGCTCCATTTGGTCAAGATAGCCTTTCATCTTCAAGACGTAAGCGCTAACTGACTGGCCATCCTCCTGTTTACAAGCGTGGAATGCTTTGACTGTTTCAAACAGTTCCTGTTCTACTTGGTGTTGAAACATGGTTTTCAACTCTCGTAGCATATCAAAAGTTGTGAGTTCCTCCAAGTTCTTTTGGATCTCGGGTGTCATGCTCACCAGCATTAGAGCAACTACTTCTTGTTGCTCGTTAAACCTACGGGTGTAGGCTACACGAACTGCAGCAGAAGCAGTGGAAGGAGGTGCCTCAGGTAAGGCCTCTTCCAGATGGATCAACTTATTTTCTGCCCTGAGGACGATCCTCAGATTTCAATACCAGTCGATGAAGTTGATACCTGTCAGTTTCTCTTTTTCAAGAACTGACCTGATTGTTGAGTTGCTTAGGGTTTGATTGTTGTTGGTTGTTGTCGTCTACAAACATACATAGTTCAAGATTTAGTATTTTTAATAATTAATCCTTTTTCTTTAAATTAATTACCCAATTATACATTTAATTTTACGAAAAAGGCTAAGATCCTTATTGAGGTTCTATCATTGCATCAGTTGATCTGCTAGCAAGGATAGATTCAATAGGTAGGTGACGTTCACCAATTGCATTACTAGTGTAATTCTTAGATCCTTATGGGACCCATGGCATCTAGTGGCCGAGCAACTAGTGTCAAGCTGGCATGTTTAGTCCCATCTTTGCCTCGGGTCAAGGTCTCACCTACTTAACTCGATTAAGTCATCCAATTTGAAATCATGTAAAAATAGATCTAGGTCTCACGCAAAGATAATAATCACCTCGGGATTACAATTCATCCTAGGTCTCACGCATAGGCAAAAGGTAATGGCGAGTGATTTCAATCCGATTGGACGACATGACTTAAAGTTGTAACGGGTATGATATTTTGATACACTAAAAAAAATGTACGAAAGAAGCATGCATTCTTCATTCATAGCATAAGTTAAAAACATTTCTTAACTTAGTCTAATTTGTTTTATTTTATGTGTGTCGAGATGTCCATTAATAAGCTTGTACATTACATAAATTAAATAAACGATAAAACCTTTTTAAACGTTATTTATAAAAAACAATAGTTTTAAGTTTCAAATCCAATTTAAACTTATGTATTATTGTTAGTGTATAAAATTATATCCAAGATTTAGTTTAGAAAAGTCAAAGTTATGTAAAGTCAACATACTCTAAGTCAACATGTTGTGAGAGTTTCATATGCCTTGTAAATAGGTATATGAGTGTAATATGTGGTATAAATACCTTATGCCTTGTATGAGTTCAGTGTACGCATTCATTGTTAAATCAATATACATATGACTAGAGCCTTTCTCTCTCTACTCTCTCTCTCTAGAATCTTGATATTGTTAGATCATTAATTGAGAATTGCTTGATTTAGATATGGGAATTACATTTTCAATTGGTATCAGAACAAACAAGAAGTAGCAGATTCGGATCAGGTTTGATAATTTTTTTTTGAAATTTTTTGGCGGACTGAAAAAGATACTGTTTGATCTTAGTCTTTCGTGTTTTTGCATAATTAAATCAAGAAATTGATTTGATTGTGTACGTTTTATCCATAGGATCAATTTTCGTAATTTCGATTTTAGATTGATCAATTTGATCAAAATGTTAGTTTCGTGAAAAATAGGAAGTCGTACACTATATTTCGAATCAATCACTGTAATTTTCGATTTCTTTTGAAATTTCAGTATTGTAATCTTGTTTCATTTTGGTTCGTGGACGAATTGTGTCATTTTCAGATTCAGAAATCAAGTTTTACTTGATTTTTAATACTTAGTGTAATTTGCACTTCTTGAACAATCATTTTTCAAGCACACATTCAATATGTCAGAAAAATTTTCTCTAGAGGGACCCCCGTGCTAAGTCTGCGGAGGGGGACATATTTTGATAGTGGTCATAATTTTCTGATTTTTGACGATCATTTTTTTAAGCTAACATTCTATTCAAGATGCCAAAGACAGATGAGAGAGGAAATACTGTACTTTCAGCTAGAGATATGGCCGTATTGTACATGGCTGAGATACCGAAAATAGAAGCAAAAAGAGACAATCTGAAAAATCAGAATTCAAAGCTTCTTAAACAGATTCAGGAGTTGAAATTTAATTTGTCAAACTCTGATAAAACTCCTGAGTATATAAAGTGTACTAATACTGTTAAATCTAATATTGCAGGTATCATCAGTGCAAAAGAGGAAGAAATTAGAGAACAAGAGAAAGAGATTAAAGATAGAGAGAAAATGATGGAAATAAAAGATAATACCATTCAGTCTCTTGAAGAATTAATCAAGCTCAAGGATTCTTGTTGGGAATTTAGAATTTGTTCAAGTATGGTTAATGCTGCTAGTACATCATGATTACTACTGCTAATAGTTAGTACTGCTTGAAGGGGTTAGTACTGCTAGTAGTTAGTACTGCTAAGGGATTACTACTGCTAACATCATTAATACTGCTGAGGTGTTTAATACTGTTGAAGAAGATTAATGCTGCTTATGAGATGAAGACTCAGTATGGAAGGAAGACAGCTGTATAGAAGACTTGCTAAAGTAAAGAAGATAATTATGGACTGAAGATCAATTGTATTTTGATAATTATCTTGTAATATGTCTTGTATAAATAGTATAGAAGTCTATGATAGAATTAACTTTTGATAATTCTGAATTTTTGTTTTCATAGAGAGAATTAACCTCAAGGTTTAGAACCCTAGTTCTAGAGAAGTAGAATTCGTATTGGTGAGCCTGTTCATCAATATTGAGGTTTTGTTTGAAATCTTGTAGCTTTAATCATTCAATAAAGTTTACAAGATTGTGATTTCTGATTCACTGTTACATTGATTGTTGAATATTAAAGTGTTATTCCGCAACTCCTTTAATATTGTTTTCTGAGTTCATTATTCTTGTTAAGAATTATATCCTGACAAGTGGTATCAGAGCTAGTATTCTCAGAAACCTTCATTCATCATGGAAAACACAGTTGAATCAAACAGTACTCTTGTCTCAAAGGTTACAATGCTCAGATCTAATGAGTTTGACATGTGGAAGATTAGGATCAAGCAATACATTCTCCTCACAGATTACTCTATGTGGGACATCATTGAGAATGGCCCATCTGATGAAGGAAACATTGGTGCAGATGGAAAAAGAATCCCACCAAAGACGGATGCAGAAAAGAAGACAAGGCAGACAGAGATGAAAGCCTTGAGCACACTGCTCTTGGCTATTCCCAATGAGTATCAACACCAATTCTGCAATTGCACTGATGCACAGATGCTTTGGAATGCTCTAGAGAAGAGATTTTTTGGTACCAAAGGTACCAAGAGAAATCAGAAGGCGATATTGAAGCAACTGTATGAAAACTTTATGTCAACTAAGAATGAGTCCATGACTCAAACTTTCGACAGGTTTAACAAGCTGATTGGTGAACTAGCTGCTATGGGAGTACAGATTGATCAAGATGATGTAAACAGAAAGTTCTTAAGGTCCCTTGGAGATGAATGGACCATGTATACTGTTTCATTCAGACAGAATGAACAATTCGAAGAAAAGGAACTGGATGATCTGTACAATGATCTGAGAGTGTTTGAATCTGAGGTGGAAGCAAAGAAGAAGCCTACTGGATATGTTCATAATGCTGCACTCCTATCAGCATCAATTGATTCTACTGCTAACCCTGAATCAGTTAATGCTGCTAATGGAGTAAATCAAGAAAAAGGCACTGAATCTGTTTTTGAAGCCTTTCTTTCTAGCCATGGAAACTCCTCTTTAATCAATGATGACTTGGAACAACTTCATCCTGATGATCTTGAAGAGATGGATATTAAATGGCAGATGGCCATGCTTTCTATGAGGGTGAAGAAGTTCATCAAAAGGACTGGGAGGAACAACTTCTCCCAAAGAAGAGAAGATGGTGCAGGCTTTGATAAGTCAAAAGTGGAGTGCTATAAATGTCATCTGAAGGGACACTTTGCCAGGGAATGCAGAAGTGGAGTGTCTCACAACAACCACCAACAAGCACAGACTGGAAGCTTTAACCAGAACAGAAACTCTGCTCAAGCTCTTGTTTCTCAACAAGGAATGGGGTTTGACTGGAGTGATCAAGCTGAAGAGGCCATTCAAAATCAAGCTCTCATGGCAGAAGTATCAGATCTCCCAACTGAGGTACTTTCTAATCTCTGTTCTCAAACTTGCATAGACATTGTTAAAAGGTACAGGGATCACAACCAGAAGATGAGTGATGACCTTAAGAGATTAGAAAAAGATATAAAAGACTATGTGAAAATTGTTGAGAGGTTTGAGGAACAAATTAAAAGTTTCCAAGCTAATGAACTGCAACACACATATGATACAAATTAATGGAAGTGGGAGAAAAATGATCTAGAAATCCAACTGACAAAGTCTAAAGAGGAGAATGACAAGTTGAGAGGAGAGCTAGCCAAAGTTAAGCTAGATGTGGAAAAGTTTTCCAATGCTTCTAAAGCAATGGACTCTTTACTACAAACCCAGTTTCATGACAAACTAAGAAGAGGAATTGGGTACAATACCACACCACCACCATACAACAACAACTACATCCCTCCTACATCAGACTTACTAGAGACCAAGGATAGGAAAGACTTGAATGAGGGAGCCATTAAGATAGATCCCTTAGATGGAGTAGTTGTTGAGGACAAGACTAAGAAAGAGGCTAGTAAGAGTAATGATAATACTGTGAGTGGTGAGATTCCTTTAGAGAATAATATTATCACCAATGAGGATTGTGGAAGGAACTGGGTCAAATCTAAGGACATAGAGAAGACTGAGGGAAAGTCTAATAAGGTCCATTACAAACAGAATACAGTTGTGAATCCTGTTCCTTGGAAACAGTGTGCATGTAATAAGTCTGAGCCTCTAAAACATGATAAAAGGAGGGGCAATCAAAGGAATTGGAATAATCAGTGGTCTCAGAAACAAGGAGTTGATCTGAGTAGAATTATCAGACCAAAACCTTGTTTCATATGTAGCAAAGTAAACCATCTTGCCAAGCACTGTTACTTTAATCCCATTAATCAAAGGACAAATTTTCAAAGATCTATGCAAAAACCCTTTGGTTATAGGAAGGATGAAAGGAACCATGTGGCTAAGAAACCTGTTAAATCTAAAAGCCACATGAAGAAAAAGACTGTGAAAGAAAGTGTCAAGATGTGGATTCCTAAAAGCACTAAAACTGTTAGTACTGCTACTACAAATAGTGCCGCTGACAAAGTTAGTGCTGCTAGAAGTAATACTGCTGCTACCAATGTTAGTGCTGCTGAGAGTTTTAGTACTTCTAAAACTAACATTGTTAGTACCTCTTCAAATGTTAATACTGCTAACTCTGTTAGTACTTCTAACAAGGTTAGTACTGCTAAACCTGTTAGTGCTGCTAACTCTGTTAGTACTTCTAAAATTAGTACTGCTTCTAGTGTTTGTGCTGCTAGGCCTATTGTCTTGACAAAGTACTCCAGTAATGAGTGCTCTGATTTTAAAAATCTCATCAAAAAGGAATGTAAATACTTTGATGAGAAAGGGAGACCCAAGACCACTTTGGCTTGGGTTCCTAATCAATACTAATTGTTTTATTCTATGTGCAGGGCAACCAACAACTCAAAGGAAAGAGCATCTGACATGTTGATAGTGGTTGCTCTAGGCACATGACAGGGAACATGGCTTGCCTCAAGAATTTCAAGAAAATTGATGGAGGACATGTTGCCTTTGGTAATACTCCAGATGGAGGTAAGATAAGTGGTAAGGGTGATGTAACAAAAGGTAAAATGACCTTTGAAGATGTTTTCTATGTTGAGCAGTTAAGGTACAACCTGTTAAGTGTATCACAGGTCTGTGACAAATAGCATAGTATATTATTCACTAATTCAGAATGCATTATCCTTGCCCCTGTATTCAAGGTAGTTGATGAAAAAATGATACTACTAAGAACTCCCAGAAAGGATAATGTCTATTGTTTGGATATGGAAAATGTGTCAACTGATTCATCCCTAAACTGTCTTGTTTCAAAAGCATCTTTGGATGAATCATCACTTTGGCACAGAAGGATGTGTCACATGAACTTTAAAACAATGAATAAACTTGTTAAAAAAACCTTGTAAGAGGTTTGCCTTCAAAAGTCTTTTCATGTGATGATCATTGTGTTGCTTGTCTCAAAGGCAAACAACACAAAACTTCTCATAAGTCCAAAGAAGTGAACACAATTTCTTCTTCTCTTCAGTTGTTGCATATGGATCTGTTTGGACCTACAAATGTTATGAGTATAGGTAAGAAATCATACTGCTTAGTTATTGTTGATGATTACTCTAGATTTACTTGGGTATATTTTCTAAGGACTAAGGATGAGACAAGTGGACTGATCAAATCCTTTATTCTAAGAATTGAAAACCAAACAAATCAAAAAGTAAAAGTCATTAGGTCAGACAATGGTACTGAATTTAAAAATCTTGACCTAAACACCTTTTGTGAGGATAAAGGAATTGAGAGGCAATACAGTGCTCCTAGGACTCCACAAAAAAATGGTGTTGCTGAGAGAAGGAATAGGACACTGATTGAAGCTGCTAGATCTCTGTTACTGATTCAAAACATCCAATTACTTTCTGGGCTGAAGCAGTTAATACTGCTTGTTATGTCCAAAACAAAGTTCTAGTAGTCAAGCCTAAAAACAAGACACCATATGAGCTTTTAAATAAAAGAAAACCATTTATTGGATTCTTCAAACCTTTTGAGTGTCCTTGTACCATTCTCAATACCAAATCTCACTTAGGAAAGTTTGATAGCAAGGCAGATGATGGTTTTCTTGTTGGTTACTCATCTCAGAGTAAGGCCTACAGAGTATTTAATTCTTCTTCTAGAATAATTGAGGAAAGTGACAATGTCAAATGCAATGAGAACACACCAAACCCTATTGGTTCTGGTCCTCAGTGGTTGTTTGACATTGATTCACTAACTAACTCTTTGGGTTCCAGTAGTGATGATTACGCAGGTTCAGAAAGTAGAGGATCAGGGGAAGAACAAATACAGAATAGTATTCCTCAGTCTGTGATATTTCCATTACCTACAATGGACCCTGGTGAAATCTGTGAAAAGGATAATGTCACTGAACCAATTCAGAATGAAGAAGAAAGAAGAGATGATGAGAATTCAGAGCATGAAGATCCAGAAGCAGCTGATGAGACCCCCTCAGCTGACTTAAATGATTCCAATCTAAATGTTGGAATTAACGAAGAACCTAGTCACCAGACAAGAACTCAAAAGAATCATCCTCCTGAGCTGGTAATAGGAGACATCTCTTCTCCTATGATGACTAGGAAACAATGCAGAATTCAAGACATGCAGGATCAGCAGAATACAGTACTCTCTTGCTTTCTATCTCAGATTGAGCCTAAGAAGGCTTATGATGCATTGAAAGATTCAAGTTGGATAGAAGCCAAGCAAGAAGAGTTACTACAGTTCAAATTGCAAGATGTTTGGGACTTGGTGGACCTTCCAAAAGGTCATAGAGCAATTGGCACCAAGTGGATTTTCAGGAATAAAAAGGATGAGAAAGGAATAGTAATCAGAAACAAAGCAAGGCTAGTGGCACAAGGGTACACTCAGGAAGAAGGCATAGATTATGAAGAAGTCTTTGCTCCAGTTGCAAGGGTAGAGGCAATTAGACTATTTCTAGCCTATGCTTCATACATGAAGTTCAAGGTATATCAAATGGATGTGAAGAGTGCCTTTCTATATGATACAATTGATGAAGAAGTATATATCTGTCAGCCTCCTGGATTTGAAAATCCATCATATCCTGACAGAGTATACAAACTGAAGAAAGCACTTTATGGTCTACATCAAGCCCCAAGAGCATGGTATGATACATTGTCTACCTATCTCTTAGAAAATGGGTTTGAAAGGGGAATAATTGACAAGACGCTCTTAATTAAAAGAAGTAAGAAGGATATCCTACTTGTTCAGATCTATGTGGATGACATCATCTTTGGATCTATAAAAGAACAGATGTGTAGAGACTTTGAAAAGTTGATGCACAAGAGCTTTAAAATGAGTTCAATGGGTGAACTCACCTTCTTCCTTGGGCTTCAAGTGAAACATCAGAAAGATGGGATCTTCATAAGTCAATCAAAGTATGTGAAAGACATCCTGGATAAGTATGGTTTAACAGACTCAAAGGCAACAAGCACCCCAATGGAGACTCATAAACAGATCACTGCTGATCTTGAGGGGGAGGATGTCCATGTCCATCTATATAGATCAATGATTGGATCTCTCATGTATCTCACAGCCTCAAGACCAGACATCATGTTTCCAGTGTGTGTGTGTGCCAGATTCTAAGTCAAGCCAAAGCAGTCACATCTACAAGCAGTTAAAAGGATTTTCAGATACTTAAGAGGGCAACCTAGATTAGGTCTTTGGTATCCTTATGAATCCAACTTTGACTTGATTGCATATTCAAACAGTGACTTGGGAGGTGCTAATATGGATAGAAAGTCTACTTCAGGGGGATGTCAACTTTTGGGTGCAAGACTAGTATCTTCGCAGTGTAAGAAGCAAACCACAATGTCCTTATCAACAACAGAAGCTGAGTGCATTGCTGCTGCCAGTTGCTGCTCTCAGGTTCTATGGATTCAAAATCAAATGTTGGACTATGGGGTAACCTTTCTTCATACTCCAATATTCATTGACAATAGCAGTGCTATAAGCATTGTTAATAATCCAGTCAAGCACTCCAAAACAAAGCACATTGAGATCAGGTATCACTTTATTAGAGATTGTAATGAAAAGAAGCTTATTCAAGTTGCTAAAGTTCATACTGACAACCAGTTTGCTGATCTATTCACTAAAGCTTTTGATGTGGGAAGATTCACTTTCTTGGTCACAAGTGTGGGCATGATCAACTCTGAATGAGCTCATGTTTAAAAAGTGATTGTATACCTGTTATTTGGTTATTTTTGGTGCTACTAAACATCTTTCTCAAGAAGTGTATTGCCTTGCTCAGACTAACACAAGCTTCAAAAAGTGTAAGTATAGTTACTACTGCCAATGTAATTTTAATGTTGCCAGGGCAAAGTTACTACTTCAGGTGTTAGTTAATACTGCTAGTTAGTTAATACTGCTAGTGGTTAATACTGCTCTCAGTTTATACTGCTAGTTAGTTAATACTGCTAGTGGTTAATATTGCGCTCAGTTAATACTGCTAGTTAGTTAATACTGCTAGTGGTTAATACTGCTCTCAGTTAATACTGCTAGTTAGTTAATACTGCTAGTTCGTTAATACTGCTCTGAGTTAATACTGCTTCTTTCCCGAAGCATATAAATACCCTTTTGCCCGCCTAAAAGCTCATAACGACTCTTTGAATACTATTCATCTTCTCTCTAACCTCTTTTCTCTCAAGCACCTACTGAGTTTAAGTCAAGAATCCTCAAGCTCGATGGCATCAATGGCTTTTATTGACGAACACAACGAGATATCAATGCTTCAAAAGCCTAAGCAGGCTGATGGATTTCATCAAATTGTCGACTTTCTCAAGTCCAGCCATATCGCGTATGCTCTTACAGTGTCACCATCCATCTACATTGAGCATCAGAAGCAATTTTGGGCTAATGCCACTGCTATTACTGAAAATGGTGTTAAGGTAATCAAAACAAGGGTGAATGACAAACCCTTGACAATTTCTAAAGAGGTAATTCGCATCAGTCTACGTCTAGACGATGCCTCAGGTATCTCATCTATCTCTAATGATGATCTGTTTTCCACTCTAACTAGAATGGGGTATGGAGGCCCATTGGGTTTTTTCAAGTTCTCAAAAGCCAAATTTTCTCCCCAATGGCGTTTCTTTGTCCATACCCTTATGCATTGCATTTCTAGAAAAACTACTGGATGGAGTGAGTTCAGTAGTACCATTGCTTATGCTTTGGTCTGCTTGGCCACTTCCAGAAAGTATAATTTTTCAAAAATGATTTTCAATGACCTTGTGTCAAACTTGGGAAACAAAAAGAGTTTTTATATGTACCCAAGTTTTGTCCAGGCAGTTATAACCACTGAATTAGCGGATATGCCTCACTTTGATGAGGTATATGTACCTAAAATCCCCAAGGGCAAGGTCTTTTCAAATATGAAGAGATCTGCCATGGACTCGGAAGGAGTTGACACCCCATTGTTCTCTACAATGATGGTGGTGTCCCACAATCAAGAAGGTATGGCTTCAGGGTCAAGGCCCTCATTAGACCATCCCACTGAAAGCCAATCCCAACCTTCAATCAGTATATCAATCCCTCAGTCCCTTCTTCAAAAACCAACTTCTCCAATCACCAATACTTACATTAGGAAAAAGGTAATGAAGGCTCCTTCCCTTCTTGTACCTTCACCCTCCAAGCCTTCAAGCCCTCTAATGGAGAATTCTCCATTAGAGAATATCTATAGGGAAACCACATGGGTGTCTCCCAACCCCAAGGACGTGCTCACTAAGGAGATGCATGAGCATATGGGTGAGCAGGCTGCCACTACTCCTGCTAGCACAGAGGAGGACAGTGGTAACATCAATAAGACCTCCCCCATGGCAACTTTGGATGAGCAATCATCCAAAGGTCCCAGGTGCCAAGAAACCAAGGGAGTGGAGGGTGCTTCTGCTAGGCAGAAGACTTCCACTACAAAAAGATCCAATGATCATCCAAAGGTGGTAAACACACCCAAAGGAGGTGAGGATAGATATGACTATAATGAATTGATGGAAACTATGGGCAACATTAATATAGATGTCATCAAACAAGGCAAAGACATAGAAGAGATGAAATTGGTAATTCTGTCTCAACAAGTACATATTACCAAATTGAAGAAAATGGTGACAAGATTGGTGCACAAGAAGAGGAGACGACAGTTTGTTTTGAAGAAGAGAACAAGTGCTAATGATGCTTTCAACAAGGGGGGGAATCAAGAGGCTGAAGCAGAAAAGGAAAGTACATCTGAGATGAGATTTGATTTTGAGGGGGAGAAAGAAACAGAAACAGAACCACAAGTAGCAGAAACAGATGAGGTTCAAACAGCAGTAGAAACAGAATCACAAGCAGCAGTAACAGAACAGGTAGCAGCAGTAACAGGGTTATCTGTTGAAGAATTGGAAATTGCAGAAACGTTGGTAAAAGCCAAGAATGACACTCCTAAGGCTACTAAAAAGGCCAAGGGAGTGATCATTAAAGAAGGAGGCCTTGAAAAGAAAAGAAAAGAAATGAGTGAGGCAGATTTGAAGGATGCAAAGGGAAAAGCTAAGATGGTTGAATCTGAACAACCCTTAAAGAAGAAGAACCAGTTGGAGTTAGATGAAGAAGTTGCAAAACAGCTTCAAGCTGAGATGGAAAAGGAACAACAACTCCAATCAGAAAAGGACAGAGAGCTTGCACTGGAGATGGCCAGAAAGCTCAATGAAGAGTATCAAAAGAGCATGAAAACTGCAGTTGAGGCCAAGAAAATACCAGTGAAAGCATCCAAGCAAAGAATGTCAGTCAAGAAGCAGAAAAGACAACCTTCCATGACCTTTTTGGCAAATCAAGAAAGGAGAAAAATGATCAACTTTCTGAAAGGCTCAATTGGTGTAAAGGGAGAAATGTTTACTAACATGGCATACAGCAAAGTTGAGGAGCTGTATAAGAAGGAAATGACAAAGCTTCAAGGGGATTCCTCTCAAAGGGAAGAAGAAGAAAGAAGGATGAAAGAGAGGCATGATCTCAACATCCAACAACCATTCCCTGAGGAAACCACACCTTCAAAGGAAAAGGTTGAAGAAAAGTGTAAATTCAAGATCTCTAAATCTTTAGAGAGAGAAAGTAGAGAGAGAGAAATATTGAAGCGCAAAGTATGTATTCAGTAAAAGTGTACGTGTGTTTCTTACAACAAACCAAGACCAAAGGGACTTAAATACCCTTGGTCAGATACAACAAAGTATGAGTCAAAACACAGTATTTGACCAAGCCCTATAAATACAATGATTACTATAAAATCAGACCTAACAATCTCCCCCTTAGTAATCATTGGCGCTTTGGTCTTCAAAAATCATCTTCTATAACAGCACGGACCAACAAAGCGACTTTATGAAGCATTCTGACTTTTAAGAAAAAATTTCTTCTCAGCATCTTTCAGATTGAAATGCCTTTGCTGCTTGAGCTCTAGACGATACACCTCTTTTGAATGATCTTGAATGAACTGTGATGTTCGGAGCAGAAACAGCAAAATAATTGAAATGACTAAGAGAATAGAATCTTTGAGCGAATCTTGATCAGCAGATAAACTTTTGAGCTATTTGTCTCTTAAACTTCTCCTTGACTTCTCCCCCTCATGACCTTGATGATCTTGATCAACTTGGTCATGTAAATGTTGGAGATGAGACAACATAAGATCTGCAAAATCAAAGAAACAAAGAAAAACAGGGAGGTTTGCGCTTCATGTTGGATGCGCAAACCAATGTTTACGTTTCATGAAGGGAGTGCAAAGCAAAGTTTGCGGTTCAAGAAGGATACGCAAAGCAAGGTTTGCGTTTCACGAAGGAAGCGCAAAACGATGTTTGCGTGTCATGCTGGATGCGCAAACCAAGATTTGCGTTTCATGAAGGATACGCAAAACAAGGTTTGCGTTTCACGAAGGAAGCGCAAAACGAAGTTTGCGTGACCAACGGAATGCGCAAAGCTGACAAACTCAGAAAAAATTTACCTTTTTAAGCTCTTTGACTCCCCCTACACAAATGCACTAGATATGACATTTTGAGTTAGCATTCATGTAAAGAAAATCAGAAACTCCCCCTCAAAAACAGATATAATCTTTGAAAAAATATTCTCTTTGTTCACTCCCCCTTGAATAATGCATAAACCCATTAAAATATATTTATGAGAACACAATGATCAAATATTAATGTAGAAAGAAAAATATACTGAATGTAAATTTTGAAACAACTAAACATATAAAATTTTAAACACTAAACAAATAAAATTCTACATAGTAAAATATTACAGATTTATCAATTAGTTGAAATCAAGTGTGTGTTGTTGGATACAAGAACAAGTTTTATTGCATATCAAGTTAAAACATGTTCAGTTTCAAAAACTTCCAGCAATCTATTCAGTGTGCTCACATGCGAATCTTTGATTAGTTTCAAGAAAATGCAATTCTAAAAATATTATAGAGAACTTTGCATGTACTCACACTAATCCATCAAAAATTAAGATTTTCACAAATTTATAGGTTTATCGCAACTCCCAAGTGTCATGAGATGTGTGCTCATTGGCATCTTTTAGCATTGTGCACATTGGCATCTTGACATGAGTGTGCTCTTTGGCATCTTTTAAGCGCGTGCACTTTGGCATCTTTTGATCAAAAAGTTTATTAAGTAAAGAACATGCCGTAAACGTAACTTTCTATCTGACCCTATTGCAGGATTTGGGTCAGCCGCTCCCAGACCAGTTGGCCTTAGGGGACTAGGTGTCAAACACCCCTTGGAACTTACTCTCCCAGATCAGAAAGGCTACATAGACATATCCTAAACCCATTCATACCAGTAGAACATGACTTTCGATCTGGTTCTATTGAAGGATTTCTGTTCGATCACTCCCAGACCAAATGACCTTAGGGGACCAGATGTCGAGCATCCCAAGGAACTTACTTTCCCAAACCAGAAAGGCCACAGGTACAAACTTTTAAACTTAGAGATTTCTGTATTTTATGAAATTATAATTCATCTCAATCACTCAGGTCAACATCTAAGTGCTTAGCCCATATTTTCATTCCGATCTATAATTCTGATTAATTAGGTAGTCTAAGCAAAGTAAACTATAAAAATTCCGAATCACACAACTTTAAAGCAGTAATAAAAGTTTCAAACATGTTGCTGACTTTTCGACTTTTGTAAGACTTGAAATTTGATCATATAAAAACTTTAATATAAATAAAAGAACTTGAAAATTTATCCTAGACACATATTTTATTGAAAAGAAAGAAAAAATGTAAAACTTTATTTTATAGAATAAAATTTGTAAAGATTTAAACTTTTAAACTCAATATGCCGATGTTAAAAATTTTCCTTAAAGACAAAATGTAAAGAATTCGGCAAATTGATATTTAGTTGGAACAAAATGAAATTCAGTTATTTCATCTTTCACATTATAAAAAAAAATTGTGTCTCAAATTAAAAAAAATTTGGGTTATACAAAATCAGGTAAAAAAAAATGAACAAGCTCAGATTCTTGAAAATAATGAGAAAAACTGGAACACATCATAATCAGAGATAAAATGCAGCGGAAATAAAATTGATGTACTCACAGTGTCGCATTTAGTCAGAAGCTTAAATCATTGAAGAACAAGTTCTAAACTGATTTTTTTAGAAGTCATAGTCTATGAAGTCTTGATATTGAAGTCCGGGTTTTGAACTGCTATGTTCAAAAGCCATCTTTTATCTTACTCCCCCTTAACATGAGATGCCTGCAACTTAGAATCAGATTGAGATTTGGGTACCCACTTAAATTTGGGCCCGTGTTTGTTAGTTGCAGTTCGTATGGGGAAATAATGAACAGATTTGATACGAGAAACATGAGAAATATCATCAGAATAATAACCACAATTATCAGAAGAGAAAGCATAATCATCTGAACTAGAATCAGAAGACGAATATGAGACATTTTTGGAAATTTGAAACATTTGCTTTATAGAGTATTTTGAAATTTTATTACAATAAGCAAATGAATCACTTTTATAACAATTGTCTACATATCTATCTTCCTCAGTCATAGGAACATTTGATGTCTGCCTCGCTCTCCAGATTTGCTTCTTTGACCGGTTCAAAGTCCTATCTGAAAGAATGGAATCTGAAGAATTAGAATTGTCAGAAAGAACTATATCATGTTTCTTCGACTTCTTTGACCGTCTTCTTTTACGCTTAGGTTTATAATATTGATTATTGAGCATAAAAGAATCATCAAGAATTTTAGACTTAATATTTAAATCATAAGAAATAAATTTATCCAAACAACCAATCTGATCAACTAATAAATCTGAATTTGCCTCAGAGTCTGAATAATTTTGAGAAAATATTTTAAAATTTGAAACTTCCTTTTTATTTTCCTTAGAATCAGAAGATAGGCTAGAAATAGAATCTGATTT
The DNA here is from genome assembly GCA_954870635.1 of Arctium minus. Lineage (NCBI taxonomy): Eukaryota > Viridiplantae > Streptophyta > Magnoliopsida > Asterales > Asteraceae > Arctium > Arctium minus. The sequence continues at coordinate 7,739,824 of OX941093.1, read as the reverse complement.
TTGAAAAAATAAATTTTCTTCAAGACTTGACGTCATGAATGAAAGAATAACATCAGATTCAATTTTCTTCAAAATATTTTGATCTTCTATCTGATCTTCAAGATCTATGATTTTTCCTTCTAATACTAATGGAGGAGTATATTTCTTCGAATCATAAATGATTGGAGAAATATTTCATTTATCAGAATCAGGTGCATAAGGAGCAATAAAATCATCAGACATTGAAGATTTGATAGGAGATATATTATTTAAAACTCTTTTTCCTCTTCTTGATTTTTCAGGAAAATATTTGACATTTTCATAAGTATAAACACAAGGAATTTCATTTTTCTTGTTATTTATCCTTTTCTCATTTTCGAGATCTAACACTTCCTTTTCACTAGTCCAATGAAATTTGAACTGAGGAGCATAGTGTGCAAGAGTTAGATAATCGTAATTATATAAAGTGGGAACTTCGTCTATCACTTTGTTTAAACAATGAGGATTGTCAAAACCAAGTCCCCATCTTTGTTTTAAAGCCTCTTCACTCCTTGGTTTGTTCATATAAATTGTTTGTTCAGATTGGTCTCTTCGATAAAGTTTTTCTTCTAACTTATTTATTTTATCTGAAAACTCATCTTTTAAATTAGACATAGCCGTCAAAGATTCAAGATAAGTCTTATTTGAATTTTCCAAATCATCCAATTTGTTTTGAAAGATTTCTTTAGTATTTTCTAAAATAGATTTTTCATCTTTCAAAGAAATTTTCAATTTGTCAATCAAATCTGACTTTTCGGAATTTAAATTCTTTTCAGATAAGAGTTTTGAACGAAGATCAGATAAAGCAGTAATGATAATATTCATTCATCTGAGAAGAAATGTAATTAAAATCAAATTCAGAGTATACCTCATCAGCATCAGAATCAGAATCATCTGACTGATCATCTCTGATCAAGCACATCTGAGCGATCTCGACGTTTGATGCTTCATCATCGGAATAATCCAGCCATAATTCTTCCTCGGCCAGCAAAGCAGTCCCGTTCTCTCTCTTTTCAGCTAGTTCCATTTTCTTTCTATAATAAGCTGAATCCCTGACCACCTTTGCTCTACACTCCTTTGACATGTGACCCGGCTTCTCGCAGTTGTAGCAAGCAGCAGTCTTTGGCTCGGGTACTTTGACTGTAGAAGCAGAAGTGAAGCGTGAAGTGTTGGAATCCGATCTCGGTTGGAACTTCTTCTGGTAATGCTGAGAGAGAAGAATCATTGCTTTTTGTAAAGCCTCGCCATCATCTTCAGTTGACCCGTTGTAAGCGTTATCAGACAACGCTTGTTCAGTTAATTGCTTTGTGAGGAGAGCAATTGGGTCTACTGATTTCTTCTTTTTCTCAAATTTTGCCTTCTTCTCTATCACCAAGCTCTCATCAGTTAGCAAAATCTCGAACATCTCTTGGATCTACATAGAAGAGATTCTGACATCGTTCCTCAATCTGTGGCATGATTTATTCCATTCTGGTTGCAATATGTTGAGAAACTTCAGATTTGTCTCAAGCTCAGTCTTTTCAACCTTAATCTTCCGAAGATCATTGATGACGGCACAAAAACGATCAAACACAGCTTTCAGTGATTCCCCATCCTTGGCTTTGAATTCTTCAAAATTATTCATGTATCGCGTATGCCTGAGTTGAGTAGCTACTGAAGAACCAAGCATAATCTTCTCAAGCTGTTGCCACATCAGATTAGGATGAGTTTTGAAACAGTCAATCCTGTTGTATACAGAGTTTGGCAAGGCCAGCATTAGATTTGCTTTAATATCCCGATCAGCTTGATATGAAGTCAACTCATCTTATGAATACTCTTTAGTAGGCTTATACATTCCAGAAGCCAATTTGGGTCTATCAAACGGTCTTTCAGATAAAATTGTCATCATGTCATTTCCATCTTTTGTCGTTCAATGAAGTTTAGGAACCGATCTTGCCACTGTGTAAATTCATTTTCGTCTATTAGCATTGGAGGTCGATTTTCTGAACCTAGAGACATCATGAGGTCACTCGTGTAGAACTTAGCTTGAAAAGCAAACTTTGAAGAATCCATAGATGTCACAAAAAAAAAATTCTAGACGCGCAAACTGAAGTTTTGCGTTTCAAGAGAGAACCGCAAACTGAACTTAACCGCGAACTGAAATGAACCGCAAACTATAGGTTTGCGTTTGCTTAGAGAGACGCAAAGTGAACTTTGCGTTTGCTTTGAGAAACGCAAAGTTCAGACTTTGCGTTGCAAGAGAAATGAAAACTTGATGCACGAGGACTTGAAGAGGGAAACGCAAAGTGAACTTTGCGTTTGCTTTGAGAAACGCAAACTATGACTTTGCGTGTTAAACTAGAGCCGAGAACTTTAAGCTTTGCGTTTCCAACGTGAATCGCAAACCTGAAAATTCACTAATACAAGAGTTAGACCACAAGATATATGAATGCATGAATGAGGCGCAAAGCATTATGAATATATGAATGAGGCGCAAGATTATATGAATCACACGCAAACACATATGAATGAAACGCAAACTTCAGAAAAACAAATAAAACGCGTAAGATCGAATCAAACAAAGAAATTTCAACAAGAAATACACACAATGATGAACGAAAACAACTTTCTTACACAATACAACTAACAATTTTGATTAAAACACACTAAAACTCAAAAACTTGAATGGAACAGTACGTGAACTCCTAATTTCCAGAAAATCACAAAAACACAAAATCAATGATCAAATCATGTTTTTTATGCAAAAATATATGAATCAAGAATGATCGATTATCAAAAACGCATCTAATGAAACCAAAATCAATACAATTTGACCAGAAACACTTCTAAATTTGATGAGAAATCAAGAAAACGAGATTTTCTTGAAAAATTCAAGAAAATCGATCAAATTTTCGATTTCAATCACCAATTCAGATTTGAAAATGCAATCTCTCAATTCTCTCAAGATTCAGTATGCTCTGATACCAATTGTAAATTCAAGATCTCTAAATCTTTAGAGAGAGAAAGTAGAGAGAGAAATATTGAAGCGCAAAGTATGTATTCAGTAAAAGTGTGCGTGTGTTTCTTACAACAAACCAAGACCAAAGGGACTTAAATACCCTTGGTCAGATACAACAAAGTATGACTCAAAACACAGTATTTGACCAAGCCCTATAAATACAATGATTACAATAAAATCAGACCTAACAAAAAGAAGGAAGAGCAAGAGAATGTTGGAATGGAAATGAAATATGCAAAGAGAGTAAAGACCATAGCCTCCAGGAAACAATCCTAGAAGCCAAGGATTGAAGAAGCAGAAAAAGAGGCAGAATCTTCTGTTCCACCTTCAGCAGAACCAGAGCAGAATCCAAAACCATTCAATATGCAATCAAATGAGCAGGTTGATTTATTCATGACTGTAATAGAACCAATACAGGTTGTTCCCATTTCTGTGAAGGCACCAGAAGTCATCATTTGGGATATTCTGAGGGACAACAGAAAGGAGTACTTCAGACTCAAAAGAGTTGGTGATGTGTTTGAAGTCTACTCAACTTGGGGTAAAGTGATCAGAAGTTGTTCAAGGGCTGATCTAGAAGAAATGCACAAGGTGGAAATCAAGTTATATGAGCCTGTGATGAAAGGAACTGAAGAAAGTCTACTCAAGATTGCAATGGAATACTTGTGTATGATGTTTGAACCGGAAAAAGTGGTGCACAGGATAAGGGATCTACATCATGAGTATGTGTTTAAGAGGATTGATAAATGGATAATCTTTGAAAACTGTGGTGTATACATGATCACAATAGATAACTGTTATCATGAATACTACCTGGTGGACAAAGTATATGATCATAGCAAGGAGAAGCTGAATGGGATGCTGAAAGCTAAGCTAGTGTGTGCAAAGGAATCAGAAATGGCCAGAATTGTGGTAAGAAGGACAATCAATCAAAGTATGGGTCTGAATCCAAATTTGGGCAACTAAGCTGTAGTGTTGAAAGCATCTTGAAGACCATAATTGAAGAACTTAACTTCTCTTCCTAAAAGTCAAGTTAGGGGGAGATTGTTGGGAATTTAGAATTTGTTCAAGTATGGTTAATGCTGCTAGTACATCATGATTACTACTGCTAATAGTTAGTACTGCTTGAAGGGGTTAGTACTACTAGTAGTTAGTACTGCTAAGGATTTACTACTGCTAACATCATTAATACTGCTGAGGTGTTTAATACTGCTGAAGAAGATTAATGCTGCTTATGAGATGAAGACTCAGTATGGAAGGAAGACAGCTGTATAGAAGACTTGCTAAAGTAAAGAAGATAATTATGGACTGAAGATCAATTGTATTTTGATAATTATCTTGTAATATGTCTTGTATAAATACTATAGAAGTCTATGATAGAATTAACTATTGATAATTCTGAATTTTTGTTTTCATAGAGAGAATTAACCTCAAGGTTTAGAACCCTAGTTCTAGAGAAGTAGAATTCGTATTGGTGAGCCTATTTATCAATATTGAGGTTTTGTTTGAAATCTTGTAGCTTTAATCATTCAATAAAGTTTACAAGATTGTGATTTCTGATTAACTGTTACATTGATTGTTGAATATTAAAGTGTTATTCCGCAACTCCTTTAATATTTTTTTCTGAGTTCATTATTCTTGTTAAGAATTAGATCCTGACAAGTCTTATGTTACAAATCTTCAAAGCCAACTAAAGAAAACTGAACAGAAATCATCAAATCTATAAGATGAATCAGTTAAGCTTCAACAAAAGTATATGGCTTCTAAAGAAAATGTATATGCATTGAAAGTAAAAAATGCTGACTTGATGAAAAGCATCAAAGAAGATAAAGTTAAAGCGAATCTTCAAAGCCAGTTGAAGACGACTGAACAGAAATCATCTGAGCTGAAAGATGAGTCAGTTAAGCTTCAACAAAAGTTTAAGGATTTTGAAGATCAGATATCTGCTCTGGAGAAGAAGAATGATGAACTGAAAACAAGCCTCCAAGCAGAAAAAGAAAAATAAAATGTGAAGAAATTTTCTACTCAACAGACATCTGAATTTTCAAAGAAAACTTTGCAAGAGAAAAATGATTTAGAGCTTAGATGCCTTAAACTTTCCAAGCAAGTGTCTGATTTTGAAAAGATTCTAATTACTGAAAGAAACACATTTGCTAAGGAAAGAAAAGTTCTCGAGGATAAAACTATTGAATTTCCCAAACAGATCTCTATTCTACAAGACTTACTTGAGAAAGAAAGAAAATCTTTTCAAGAAAACAAAAAGTCTTTGGAGATTGAAAAGAAGAAATATGAAAAGAGAAATGTTGGGATCTTCAATGAAATTTATGATAAAACCAAGAACTTACAAAAAGATTTTGAGCTTGAACGTTCACATTTTGAATCTGAGATATCAAAGCTCCAATCCAAAATAACTGCTCTGTCATCAGATTATCAAAAAGAACAGATGGCCAAATCTGATTTGAAACAAATGTTTGACACACTTTCAGATGAAAGAAACATTTTAACTAAAAAGATAAATGACTTAGAAGCTGCAAACATTGAATTGTCAGATAAAGTAACAGCTGATGTGATTTGTCAATCACCTGTTGATAACTCAACAGAATCAGTCTGTTCTTTCAAAAGAGCTTCAAGTTCTATTCATGATAAAAATGTTTTCAAAAAGAAAAATGTCAAACCAAACACTGTCAAATCAAGTCAGATCAGACCATCAAATCAATTTTATGATAAATCTGTTGATGGTACAGCGAACTATTACGTTAAATCTCTTGGAAAGAATTCGAAGAAAAATCAGATGGTCTGGAGAGTGAAGAGTTCTTCAGATGATGAGAAAATGAAGGACAAAGCATTCAATTCCACAACCAAAGCCAATAAGAACAGAACACATAAAGGTAAATCTTTTGGTAATTCTGATATGTTTTACTCGACTAATCATTTGATCAGGATTGCTCAGAAGAAAATTTGTTGTTCTTATTGTGGAGAGAATGACTTCGTTCAGAAAGAAACTGCTCATAACTGGTACGGTTCTTACAGAATAACTTCTCAGAATTCTGGATTTAAAAGTTATAAATCTAATGAGAAGTGGATTCCTAAATCTAACATACCAGGACCCAAATACCAGTGGGTACCAAAACCTGTCAAATTTGTTTTGCAGATACCACCGGTCTAGGGGGAGCAAGAACAATGGCTCTTGAATAATTCAGTTCAAGACCCGGACTTCAAAGTTAAAAGATTTTGACTTCTAGACAAATCAGTCTAGGACTCGTACTTCAAAGTACAAGTAAAGGCTTTTGAATACAACAGTTCAAGACCCGAACTTTAAGGTAAAGGATTGTGGCTTCTGATCACATGACAGATCAGGACCCATTCTTCAATGTTCAGATAAGGATATTGTTAAGTCTGATTTTATAATAATCATTGTATTTATAGGCTTGGGCTTATACTGTACTGAGATTGGGATTTATCTGTGTATAGGCCAAGGATATTTAAGTCCCTTTGGTCCTTGTGTCTTGAATACAACATACTTTTCTCCTTGAACTCTCTCTCTCTCTCTCTACTTTCTCTCTCTAGAGATTCATTGATCTTGGACTCACAATTGGTATCAGAGCCAATCTGAATCTTGAGAGAATTGAGAAGATCTGATTTCATTTCTGAATTTGTAGTTTAAATCTGAAAATTTGATCGATTTTCTTGATTTTTTCAAGAAAATCTCGTTTTTAGATTTTTCATCAAATTCGGCCCTGTTTGTGGTTGATTTTCGTTGAATTTTGGTTTGTTAGATTCGATTTTACAAGTATAACACTTTTAATTCACATCAAACTTCAAGAAATTCAAGTTTTGATCATCAATTTTGAGTTTTAGAGCTTTTCTGAAAAACTCGTGTTCACGTACTGTTTCATTCGTGAAATTTTGAATTTGTGGATTTTAATCGAAAAGTTTGATTGAAAAGTGTTGAAAAGTTGTTTTCGAACGTGTTAGTGTAAGAAAATTTCGTCAAAATCAGTTTTGAAATCGAGTTTTTAGAAGATTTTGTGGTTTTCCTTCGGTTTGCGCCAGATCTATTGTTTGCGCGAGTTCATCTTAGTTTGCGCTAGATCTTACTAATCTTGTTTGTGTTTCAGGTTATCAATAGCATGCAAAGTTCAAACTTTGCGTTTCTCTTCACTCACGCAAAGAGTGATTTGCGTTTCCTCTAAATAACGCAAAGTCAAGTTCTAGTCTCACGCAAAGTAACATTTGTGTTTCTCGTGTATCACGCAAAGTGTAACTTTGCGTCTTCCGTTTATCAAGAGAAGCTCAGTTCTCGTCTCTTCTGTCACCTCTTCATCGCGCAAGTTAAAGTTTGCGTATTTAGTATTTCACGCAAAATTGGTTTGCGTCACCAACTGCTCACGAGAAGTATAGTTTGTGTCTCACTCAGCTCACGCAAACCTAAGTTTGCGTTTCCTTCTGCTCAAGAGAACCTCAGTTCACGCCATCAACTAATCGCGCAAGACTATTTTGCGCCACATACTGCTCACGCAAATCTCAGTTTGCGCTACCTTCCTCTCACGCAAAGCTCAACTTTGCGCCATCTCATGTCTTAGCATTTTTTCTGGATTTCTGAAATATGGATTCTGACAAGTTTGCTTATCAAGCTCAGTTCTACAAAAGTGATCTTATGATGTCTTTGGGTACAGAAAATCGTCCACCAGTGTTGATAGATGAAAATGAGTTTACTAAGTGGCAAGATCGGTTCCTGAACTTCATTGAACGAAAAAAAGAAGGGAAATGACATGATGATCATTTTATCTGAAGGACCGTTTGAAAAACCCAAATTGGCTTCTGGATTATATAAGCCTACTAAAAAGTATTCACATGATGAGTTGTCTGCATATCAAGTTGATCGTGATATTAAAGCAAATCTGATGCTAGCCTTGCCAAACTCTATATACAACAGGATTGACTGTTTCAAAACTCATCCTAATCTGATGTGGCAACAGCTTGAGAAGATTATGCTTGGTTCTTCGGTCGCAACTCAACTCAGGCATACGCGCTACATGAATAACTTTGAAGAATTCAAAGCCAAGGATGGGGAGCCACTGAAAGTTGTATGACCAATTTTGTGCTGTGATCAATGATCTTAGGAAGATTAAAGTTGAAAAGACTGAGCTTGAGACAAATCTGAAGTTCCTCAACACATTGCAACCTGAATGGAATAAAACATGCCACAGATTGAGGAATGATGTCAGAATCTGTTAAGTCTAAATATTGTATCCAAGATTTAATAGGAAAGTCAAATAGGTAAAAGTCAACATTGTCATTGTTTTAGGAAAGTCAAAGCTTGTTTAGCATTTACTTAGTGATTAAGTCTTGTTTAGATGTTGGTAGTATAAACAGGTGTTTGCTTTCTAAAGCTTGTAATTACGTAGAACCATATGTGTGAGATTTGTGACTAATGCAAGATCAACTTTCTTTCTCTAGTTTCTCTCTCTAATTCTTGATCTTAATTGATATATTTTGAGTAATTGCTTGATATGTTTGGGATTTCATGATTAAAAATTGGTATCAGAGCTGAACCAAACTTTTCGGAAATGATTTGATCAAAGTTTGAATTGAAATCTGGAGTTTTAAATCGAAAATTTGTGTTTTTTTGAATTTTTTTAAGAACGTGAGTTTTGAATACTATTACATCCGAATTTGTGTGAAAATCGTGTTTGTTGCAAGAAAATGGAATCATTGTATTCGTTTTATGATTAGAATTGATTCTTGTATTGATTACATCTTATAATTCTAACTAATTCGATGTCAATTTTCGAAATTTGAGTTTTCTGGATATTTTCGTTCGAACATTGTTCTTGATTGTTTTTGTGTGAATTGTTGGTTTTATTCGAAAATTGATTGTACATTTGTGGTTAGTATTATTTTTCGATGATGCTGATAAATTTTTTAGATCAAATTTGCAGGTTTGAGTAGATTTGAGAAAGAATCTGCCAAGAACACGGTTTGCGCAAGTTCATCCTCAAAGTTCATCTTGCAGATTTGCGCATCCCTTGGATTACGCAAACCTCATCTTTGCGTATTCAGTGGGTCTCGAAAACCATAATTTGCTGAATTCAAGGATCACGAAAATCTAACTTTGCGCATCAAGTCCACTTTGCGCATCTTTCGGCGTACGCAAAGCTCACTTTGCGCATCAAGGCACTTACGCAAACCATACTTTGCGTATTCAGTGGGTCACGAGAACCTCCATTTGCGCAACACACTGTTCACGAAAATCTCTACTTTGCGCAATTTCAAGTGTTGTTTTAATTTTTGTGCTAGATTTCAATTCAATCTGATTTTTGATTTTCTGATATATAGTTTGGAACGATCATTCATATTAAGTTGATTACTCATTAATCATGGGATTTTTTACAGATCTTGAAGAGAAGATTAGAAAGGTGGAATTAGAGAAAATTAATCTGGGTCATGCTGTTCACTTTCACACGCAAAAATCAAGAGAGTATTTTGCAGAAGTTATCAGACTAAAAGAAGAAATATGTGCTTTAAAGATCATTAATGAAGATCTTCTGAAAAGATCTTTTGGGAAGAATGATGAGAAAATAAAGAAGTTTTTGAAAATGAAAAGAAAATTTTTTCAAAGAAGTTCTCAGATTTCTCTAAAAAGTGTTTTGAAGAGAAGAAGTCAATAGAGCTTAAATGCATTAAACTTTCTCAACAAGTGTCTGATTTTGAGAAAGTGTTGATTCTGGAAAGAGAGAAATTTGATAAAGAAAAGAAGGCCATAGAACAGAAGAATGTGGGATTCTTTAAAGAATTATCCGGCCAGAGAAATGAGTCAGAGAAAGGATTTGAAGAAGAACGTTCAATATTTGAGTCTGAAATCAAAAGGTTGACTTCAAAGCTATCTGAACTATCTGCTAATGCGTTGAAAGAGCAGAAGACGAAGTCTGAGTTTTCAAAGAATATTGACCAACTTGTGAAAGAAAGAGACAACTTTGCTTCAAAGATCAAAGAACTTGAAAAGTCTGCTTCAAGTTCAAATCAGAAATCTGTCTCTTCACAAAGGTTAGTTAAATCCTTTAATCAGATTCGTCGATCTAACATTTTCTTTGATGAATATTTAGATGGTTCAGATACATATCCAAGGAGAAGAAGTTACAAGAAAGAGAAACTGGTCTGGATGAAGAAATCTGTCAAAGATGACAAGAAAGATGAGCTGAAAGAGAAGACATCATGTGTACATACTCATAAAGCCAAAAAGAACAAAGAGCATAAAGGTAAACCTGACCTTAAATACTCAAAAGACCAATTACTCAGGTTTTCAGGTAATAAATTTTATTGTTCTTACTGCTTTACACATGATCTTATCCACAAGACCAGTGATCATTTCTGGTATGGTTCTTACTCCATAACCCCCACACGAATTGCAACTAACATTTTTGGACCCAAATACCAGTGGGTACCAAAGAAGAAAACTGATTCTTTGTTGCAGGGAACACAAGTCAAGGGGGAGTAAGAAAGATTATGGCTCTTGACTAACTCAGCTCAAGACCCAGACTTCAATGTCAATATTATGGCTTTTGAACACAACATTTCAAAATCCGTACTTCAAAGCTGAAAGATAATGGCTTCTAAGTACACAACTTAGGACCCGGACTTCAATGGAGTTTGACTTCTAAACACAACAGTTTAGGACTCGGACCTCAACGATCAAAAGACCTTACTCTTGTATTTTGCATCCGATAAGATATGACGGTCTTCACTTCACAAGGGAGTTGTCTTGATCTCTATCCTGTACTTTTTCATTTCAATATACTTACGATATGATGGTCTACACTTCAAAAGGAAGTTGTATTGATCTCTATCTTGTGTTTTAACTGACATATTTCAGATGCCTAATTTAAGGGGGAGTAAAGGTGATGGCTTCTGATCAAATAACAGATCAGGACCCGTTTTTCAATGATCAGAGAAGGATATTCTGCTAATATCCAGGGGGAGCTTAAAAGATCAAAATCATTCTTTCATGATTTGAGGGGGAGCTTAAAAGGTAAATATCTTCTGTCCTAGATCTCTGATTGTTTGAAAGAAGAACAACTTTCAAGCATGAAAAACAGTTTCTTAAATGTTCAAACCACTTCTGATTCTTAAAAGATTTCATGAATTAAGAAGTGTGATTTTAAATGTTTTTCATTTTTGAACTTTATTGTTTAACTAACCGTGTGTTTACAAAGATCAATACTTGTGTATTATCTTGTCCATATACTGTCAAGTATTCACACACACCGGTTCAGTAATTTATTTGAATTTGTTATTACCATGTCTCTAAACGAACAAATTTTTCGATGGTAATACCCCGTTTGAAATTCAAAGTTGTTGAGCATCATTCATTTTTTCAAATTTGTGCCTTTAGTGCTAAATTGTTTATATTTGTTCATATAAACAAAATTTCCAATTCTTTGATACCTTAGCCATTTCATTTGATATGATCTTAATCATTGTCAGATTCTCAAAACATTTCTATTCTTTCTTGATTATTAATTCATATAATGTTTTGAGAAATCTTAAATGTTTAAAAATGCTCAAATTTCATTTTTGATTTTTGATGAGTATACATACACTGACATATGATTTCTTGTGCTTTACATATCAAGAAAATCATTGACCAACATGTACTTTTAGGAACATGGGATTCAGTGTGAGTGCTTAATAGATCTTCCATGGATTCACGATAACCAGTGTTTCCTACCCCGGAAGAAATCCTTTGAGTGATTGAGGGGAGAGGGGTCTAAAATAATTGAGTGTGGGAGTGAGATGAGGTAAAATGGAAATGAGAGATTGGTTAGATGTGAGCTTATATGTTTAAAAGAAAGAGGGTGTGAGATCAGAGTTAAAAGAATATCAGAACTCTGCACCAAACATCTTTCTGAGTCGGGCAACCACATTACTGATTGGTTCACATTTCTTTGGTGATCATCATTGAAATAGGCAAATAGCCCATGCCATCTCTTGCATTAACCCCACCAGCTACTCATTCTTTTCTTAAAAAGAGAATGTTTCACATTTTCTGGGGAAGCAGCACATAATCTATTGGTTCTCCTCTTGGAAGATTCTGATATTGAAAAAAAGAAGGAAAGTTGCCCCACCTTCGACCCTTTCTCATGCACATTGAGTCCATGTACAATCATTATTGTCTTAGTGATTTACATACTTCGAGCCTTATGAAACACAATCATTGTGCTAATTCTTTCAAACACAACCACGAGCACACAGAGAATTTGTTTTTCTATCAGAACATTCATAGAATTATCTTGTGTTTTTCAATGATTGAATGGAAGTCCTGGGGAGTTAACATCAAACCAGCTCCTTATATTGTACATTTGTTGTACACAGTGACTCCGTGTTACTGACAGGCATTCCTAACTGTTTCATGTGTTGATTCAGGGTTACCACGTTCATTATGTCTGAATTTGAAAAGATTCGGATATATCCATTTCATGAATTGACGGCTCTCAGATCAAATCGCGCCAACTGTCAAAGGGGAGATTGTTTTGAAATCAAAGGGGTGATCAAAGTCTGTGCTGAAATTGAAGAGATTTTGATGATTTTGATGCTCTCCTTCATCAAAAAGGGGGGGAATTTTATAAAGATTCAATTTCAATGTTCATGTTCAAAGTTCAAGTTAGAAATTCAAAATGCTTCTGCTGTTTCTAAAGATTCTGATGAAAGGTTGTCAAAAAGTTAAATCAAGATGATCTGTTAAAGATGTTTTTCTGAAGACTGTCAAGAGATCAAAGTGATGAAGATACAATTTTCAGAAGTATCAAAGTTTGTTTCAAAGATTTCAAAGATGTTTCAAAGATGAAGTTTCAAGTTTCAAAAGTTTAAAGAATTCAGTTTCGTGTTCAAGGCATGTTGACTTTCCAAAGTTTCATAGAGAAAAAGACTTCTCAAGATTCTTCAAAGACTGAAGACTGTGAAAGCTTCAAAGTTCAAAGATAAAGAGACAAAAGCTGAAGAATCAAGAGCTGAAGATCTGTATCAAATTTTTATTAAATCTTGAATACAAAGGGGGATATTGTTAAGTCTAAATATTGTATCCAAGATTTAATAGGAAAGTCAAATATGTAAAAGTCAACATTGTCATTGTTTTTGGAAAGTCAAAGCTTGTTTAGCATTTACTTAGTGATTAAGTCTTGTTTAGATGTTGGTAGTATAAATAGGTGTTTGCTTTCTAAAGCTTGTAATTACGTAGAACCAGATGTGTGAGATTTGTGACTAATGCAAGATCTACTTTATTTCTCTAGTTTCTCTCTCTAATCTTGATCTTAATTGATATATTTTGAGTAATTGCTTGATATGTTTGGGATTTCATGATTAACAGAATCTTTACAATGCAGATCCAAGAGATGTTCGAGATTATGCTAACTGATGAGTGTATTGTGCTTGAGAAGAGAGCCAAACTGGAGAAAAAGAACAAGAAGTCAGTGGACCCGGTTGCTCTCATCACGAAAGAACTGACAGAACAATCATTGACTGATAATGCTTATGACGGGTCAACTGATGATGATGGTGAGGCACTGCAGAAAGCGATGATCCTTCTCTCTCAGCATTACCAGAAAAAGTTCCAACCAAGATCTGGTTACAACTCTTCTCGCTTCACTTATGGGTCTAAAACCAATGTACCCGAGCCAAAGACTGTTGTTTGCTACAAATGTGGAAAGTTGGGTCACATCTCAAAGGAGTGTATAGCAAAGAAGGCTAAGGACTCAGCTTACTATAGAAAGAAATTGGAGTTGGCCGAGAAAAGAGAGAATGGAACTTCTCTTCTTGCAGAAGAAGAATTCTGGCTGGATCACTCTGACGATGAAGCTGCAAACATCGAGATCGCTCAGATGTGCTTGATCAGAGATGATCAGTCAGACGATTCAGATACTGATGAAGATGAGGTATATTCAGAGTTTGATCATAATTTCATTACCTCTCAGATGAATATCATGATAACTGCTTTATCTGATTTTCGCTCTAAGTTAATATCTGAAAAGAATTTAAATTCTAAAAAGTCAGATTTGATTGACAAACTGAAAATTTCTTTGAAAGATGAAAAATCTATTTTGTAAAACACTAAAGACATATTTCAAAAGAAATTGGATGATTTGAAAAATTCAAATAAGACTTATCTTGAGTCTTTGACTAAAATGACTACTTTAAAAGATGAATTTTCAGATAAAATAAATAAATTAGAAGAAAAGCTTTATCGAATGAACCAATCTGAACAAACAGTTTTTATGAATAAACCAAGGAGTGAAGAAGCTTTAAAACAAAGGTGGGGACTTGGTTTTGAAAATCCTCATTGTTTAAACAATGCGATTGAAAAATCCCCAACTTTATATAAATACGATTATCTGACTCTTGCTCATTATGCTCCTCAGTTTAAAATTGATTGGATGAATGAGAAGCAAGTGTTAGAAATCGAAAATAAGAAAAGGACAAATAAGAAGAAAAAGGAAATTCCTTTTGTTTACACAAGCGAAAATGCAAAATATTTTCCTGAAAAATCAAGGAGAGGAAGAAGAGTTTTAAATGATATATCTCCTGTCAAATCTTCAATATCTGATGATTTTATTGATCCTTATGCTTCTAATTCTGATAAGGAAAATATTTCTCCAATCATTTATGATTCTAAGAAATATACTCCTCCATTAGTATTAGAGAGTACAATCATCGATCTTGAAGATAAGATAGAAGATCAAAATATTTTAAAGGAAATTGAATCTGATATTATTCTTTCTTTCATTACTTCTAGTTTTGAAGAAATTTTTTTTTCTCAAAAACAAGATTCAGTTTCTATTTCTGACATTTCTTATGATTCTAAGGAAAATAAAAAGGAAGTTTCAAATTTTAAAATCTTTTCTCAAAATTCTTCAAACTCCGAAGTAAATTCAGATTTATTAGTTGATCAGATTGTTTGCTTGGATAAAATTATTTCTTCTGATTTAAATATTTCGTCTAAAATTCTTGATGATTCTTTTATGCTCAATGATCAGTATTATAAACCTAAGCGTAAAAGAAGACGGTCAAAGAAGTCAAAGAAACAAGATAAAGTTATTTCTGACAATTCTAATTCTTCCGATTCTAATTTTTCAGATAGGCCTTTGACCAAGTCAAAGAAGCAGATCTGGAGAACAAATGAACCTGCTTTTGATGGGGATAAATGTGTAGACAAACTTTATAAAAGTGATTCATTTGCTACATGTAATAAAATTTCAAAATATTCTATAAAGAAAATGATTCGAATTTCAAAACATGTCTCATGTTCTTCCTCAGATTCTAGTTCTGATGATTATGCTTTCTCTTCTGATGATTGTGCTTATCATTCTGATCATATTTCTCATGCTTTAACTGTCAAATCTAATAAGTACTTCCCCATACGAACTGCAACTAACAAACACGGGCCCAAATTCAAGTGGGTTCCCAAATTTAAATCTGATTTAAAGTTGCAGGCACCTCACGTTAAGGGGGAGTAAGAGAAAGTTGGCTTCTGAGTACTTCAGCTCAGAACCCGTACTTCAACGACTACGACTTCTAGATATCTAAGTCTAGGACTCATTCTTCAAAGCTTTTAAGCTTCTGACGAATGAGAAACTGTGAGTACATCTAATTTATTCCGCTGCATATATCTCTGTTAATGATGTTATTCCAGTTTTCTCAAATTTATTTTCATGAATCTGAGCATTTTAAATCTTTCATGAATTTTGTTCAACCCAATATTTAAATCTTTACAAATTTTATTCTATACAGTAAACGATTTCAGTTTTCTTTCTTTTGAATAAAATTTGTGTCTAGGATAAATTTTCAAGTTGTTTGTTTATATTTAAGTTGTTATATGTTCAAATTTCAACTCTAACAAATTTCGAAAAGTCAGTAACTTGTTTGAAACTTTTGATACTGCTTTAAAGTTGTGTGATTCGGAATATTTATAGTTTACAATGCTTAGAAATCCTAAAAAGTCAAAATTATGGATTATAATGAAAATATGGGCTAAGCACTTAGATGTAGAACTGAGTGATTGAGATGAAAATATATATAAAATACAAAAATCTCTAAGTTTAAATGTTTGTACCTGTGACCTTTCTGGTTTGGGAAAGTAAGTTCTGTGGGATGTTTGTCATCTGGTCCCCTAAGGTCAATTTGATCTAGGAGTGATCGAACCCAAATCCTTCAATAGAATCAGATCGAAAGTCATGTTCTACTGGTATGAATGGGTTTAGGATATGTCGATCTAGCCTTTCTGATCTGGGAGAGTAAGTTCCAAGGGGTGCTTGACACCTAGTCCCCTAAGGCCAACTGGTCTGGGAGCGGCTGACCCAAATCCTGCAATAGGGTCGTCAGATAGAAAGTTACGTTTACGGCATTTTCTTTACTTAATAAACTTTTTGATTCAAAAGATGCCAAAGTGCACATGCTTAAATGATGCCAAAGAGAACACTCATGTCAAGATGCCAATGAGCACAATGCTAAAAGATGTCAATGAGCAAACATCTCATGATACTTGGTGATATTTCTATGTTGCGATAAACCTGTAAATTTGTGAAAAATCTTAATTCTTGATGGCTTAGTGTGATTACATGCAAAGTTCTCTATTATATTTTTAGATTTGCATTTTCTTGAAGCTAATCGAAGTTCGCATGATTGCACACTGAATAGATTGATGAAAGTTTTTGAAACTGAACATGTTTTAACTTGATATGCAATGAACCTTGTATCTGTATCCAACAACATATATTTGATTTCAACTGATTGATAAGTCTGTGATATTTTACTAAGTAGAATTTTATTTGTTTAGTGTTTAAATTTTTACATGTTTTAGTTGTTTCAAATTTCATATTCAATATATTTTTTCTTTTTACTTTGTTGTTTTTCATCCTTGTGTTCTCATATCTTTTTCAAATGGGTTTGAGCATTATTCAAGGGGGAGTGAAAAAGGAGATTTTTTCTTAAAATGATCATATTTGTTTTCGAGGGGGAGTATATGATTTTCTTTATATGAATGCTAACTTGAATTGTCATATCTAGTGCATTTGTGTAGGGGGAGTCAAAGAGCTTAAAAAGGTAAAAAATTTCTGAGTTTAAGTCAGATTTGCGCCATCAGTTGGTCACGTAAACCTCGCTTTGCGCCACCTTCGGCTCGCGCAAACCTCACTTTGCGCCACCAACGTGTCGCGCAAACCTCTCCTGTTTTCTCCGTTTTATTTTATTTTGCAGATCTTAAGCTGTCTCGTCTCCAACATTTGCATGACCAAGTTGATCCAGATCATCAAGGTCATGAGGGGGAGAATTAAGAGAAATTAAGGAGATGATAAAGAGACAAAGAGCTCAAATGTTTATCTGTTGATCAAGATTCGCTCAAAGATTCAAATTTCTTCACCACAACTTCTTCAAGATCATTTAAAAGAGGTGTATCATCTAGAGCACAAGCTGATGAACCGAATGTTCTTTCAAGTTTATTTCAAACCGGTCCAGTCTTGTCAAGGCAGTAAAGACAACAGATCTTCAAAGATGATGAGAAGAAATTTTCTTTAAAAGTCAGAATGCTTTGCAAAGTCGCTTAGTTGGTCCATGCTAATTTAGAAGATGGATTTTGAAGACCAAAAACGCCAATGATTACTAAGGGGGAGAATTAAGAGAGAGAGTTCAAGGAGAAAAATATGTTGTATTCAATGTGAGCGTGAAAGTGTTACAAGACACAAGGACCAAAGGGACTTAAATACCCTTGGCCTATATACAGATAAATCCCAATCTCAGTACAGTATAAGACCAAGCCTATAAATACAATGATTACTATAAAGATCAATAATTGCGTATTATCTTGTCTATATACTGTAAAGTATTCACACACATCGGTTCAGTATTTCATTTGAATATGTTATTACCATGTCTCATAACGAACAAATTTTTGGATGGTAATACTCCCGTTTGCTTTCAAATGTTGTTGAGCATCAATCATCATTTCTAATCTTGTGCTTTCATTGCTAAATTGTTTATATTTGTTCATAGAGTGAATTGTAGATTTGGTCCATGTGGTTTAGTGATTTCTTTGACCATGGTCCTCATTCTATGTTTATTGTGGATTTGGTCCTTGTGGTATTCAATTTATTTTGGTCATGGTCCTTCTGACTAACATTTCCATTAACTTTGTTAAATCAAGGACCATTTTAGCCATTTTGTCTATTTTTTGTCCTTTTTTGATAAGAAAAATATAAACAATATTTTTATACACACATGTATATAAATATATATATATATATATATATATATATATATATAATGATATTAAAATAAATAAAATAAGACATTATTGTATGATTTAATTGTTTAATTTTTTTTAAATTAATTATATTAAATACGATTTAATTTTATTATTTTATTGTAATTGTGGAAAAATATATATAGTTTTATTGTTTTAATGTAATTAAAATTTCAATTTAAACAAATCAGATCATAAAACTATATCTTATTTTATTTAGAGCGAATAAAATAAACTATGGTTTTATGATTTGATTTATTGAATTAAAATTTTAATTAAGTTAAAGACGATTTAATTATATTGTTCTTTTATTATCATTGCAACAAACAAGCTTATTGTTGATATTTTAACACAAAAAAATCATTAAAACCCGTTGAAAAATGAACTTTAATTTTATCATACTAAAAACAATATGAAAATTGATTTTGAGTTTTTGACTGAAAAACAATATACAAATTGGAGCTTCTAATTTTAAGATGATAAAATTATAGTTCATTTCTCAACGGTTTTCAATGATTTTTTGTGTTAAAATATCAACAATAAGCGTGTTTGTTGCAATGATAGTAAAAGAACAATATAATTAAATCGTCTCTAACTTAATTAAAATTTTAATTCAATAAATCAAATCATAAAACATATTTTATTTTATTCGATCTAAATAAATAAGATATAGTTTTATGATCTGATTTGTTTAAATTAAAATTTTAATTACATTAAAACAATAAAAGTATATCTTTTTTCACAATTACAATAAAATAATAAAATTAAATCGTATTTAATATAATTAATTTTAAAAAAATTAAACAATTAAATCATACAATAATGTCTTATTTTATTTATTTTAATATCGTTATATATATATATATATATATATATATATATACATGTGTGTATGCATGTGTGTTTGTGTGATTAAAAATATTGTTTATATTTTTCTTATCACAAAAAGATAAAAAAAAATAGGCAAAATGACTAAAATGGTCATTGATTTAACAAAGTTAATGGAAGTGTTAGTCAGAAGGACCATGACCAAAATAAATTGAATACCACAAGAACCAAATCCACAATAAACATAGAATGAGGACCATGGTCAAAGAAATCACTAAACCACAGGGACCAAATCCACAATTCACTCTTGTTCATATAAACAAACCATCAAATTCTTTGATACCCTAACCATTTCATTTGATCTGATTGATACATTGTCAGATTCTCAAAAAAATTATCTTGATTTCATTTCATTCATTCAATATTCTTGTTTTGAGAAATCTTCAAAGTTCAATTGCTCAAATCTCATGAGCATACAATTTGACAATGTTATCATACAATTTGTGCTTAAATGATCAGTTAAATTGTTGAACAACCATAATTTTTAGGACTTACATGGGATCAGTGTGAGAACTTAAACAGAACTTCCATGGATTCACGTAAACCTGTGTTTCCTACCCCGGAAGTTATCCTTGAGGGGTGAGGGGTCATAAATCAAAGAGTGGGGGAGATAACTCATCCGGTTGAGTTTTTCTCATTGTGTGGAGCGGAAAAATGTAAATGAGAGTTTGGTTAGAAGTGAGCATAATGTTAAAAAGAAAGAAGGTGTGAGAACAGAGTTAAAAGAATATCAGAACTCTGCACCAACCACTTTCTGAGTTGGGCAGCCATATCTTCTGATTGGTTCACATTCTTTGGTGACCATCATTGAAACAGGCAGTGAGCCCATGCCAACTCTTGCATTAACCCCACCAAGCACTCGTTTCTTTCCCGAAAAAGAAATGTTTCATTTTCTTGGGGATGCAGGACATCTGCTATCTGGTCTTCACTCGGAAGATTTAGATATTGAAAAAGAAGGAAAGATGCCCCACCTTCACACCTCTTTCATGCACATTGAGTCCGTGTAATATCTGTTGTTGTCTCAACAGTTTACACAATTTGAGCCTTATGAAACACAATCATTGTGCTAAATTCTTTCATACACAAGCACGGGCACACAGAAAATTTGTTTTTCTGTCAGAACATTCATAGATAAACCTTGTGTTTTTCAATGATTGAATGGAAGTCCTGGGGAGTCATCATCAAACCAGCTCCTTAAATTGTACATTCGTTGTACATAGTAACTTCGTGTTACTGACAGACATTCCTAACTGTTTCATTTGTTGAATTAGGGTTACCATGTTCATTATATCTGAATTTGCAAATATTCGGATATATAAAGTTTATGATTCAGCTATTCAGATCAAAGGGAGAAGAATGTCAAATCATCATAAATGAGGAGATTGTTACGTTGAATACAAAGGGGGTGATCAAAGATAATGTTGAAATTGAAGATGTTTTGATGATCATGATGCTCACAATCATCAAAAAGGGGGAGACATCTACAAAGATCAATTTCAAAGTCATCAAAGAAGATGTCAAAGTCAAAAAGACTTGCGGTGAGATTCTGAAGAAACAAAGATGGTTTAAAGACAAATTCAGATAATTCAAAGATTCCTCAAAGTTTCAAAAGTTTCTCGAAGTTTCAAAAGTTTCAAAGATGAAGTTTTTCAAAGAAGCTTCAAAGATTCCAGGAATTTCAAAAGTTTTAAGAATTCGAATTCGTATTTGTCTTCAAGACTTGTTGACTATTTATAGATGCTAATCGTGAATGACTTTTCAAGATTCTTCAACAACTACAGAAAGAATTACAAAGTTCAAAGCCGTCAAAGATAAAAGTTGAAAAATCAAGCGCTGAAGACTAGTGTCAAAATTTTTTTTAAAATCTTGAATACAAAGGGGGAGATTGTTAGTGTATAAAATTGTATCCAAGATTTAGTGTAGAAAAGTCAAAGTTATATAAAGTCAACATAGTCTAAGTCAACATGTTGTGAGAGTTTCATATGCCTTGTAAATAGGTATATGAGTGTAATATGTGGTATAAATACCTCATGCCTTGTATGAGTTCGGTGTACGCATTCATTGTTAAATCAATATACATATGACTAGAGCCTTTCTCTCTCTACTCTCTCTCTAGAATCTTGATATTGTTAGATCATTAATTGAGAATTGCTTGATTTAGATCTGGGAATTACATTTTCAATTACCAAAACTAACGATTTGGTTTCAAAGTGGTATGTGTATAATTTTAGGTTTGAAAAACCCATTTGCATGTTATAACATCTGAGACATACATAACAATGCAATATAAAACAAAAACACACAACCAATATGTGCAAAACCTCAACCGATGAAAAAAAACCAATGATTGATCTCGTGAGTCATCACAACGGACCAAGAGGACAACTAAGGACGGGCCAACATAAACCCTTAATGGTTTCCCACTTGCTCCAAGACCATCAAGAGCAAGTAGAACCCACATGAAAAACCGAACACCAAAAATGCAGCAGCTTCGGGGCCCGAAACGGCATGCAAGGAGTCTTCCCCAATCAAAACATCCTTCTGCAAAGTTGTACTCCTATGAGATACTAAACTTCAGCAACAAAAATCAGCACATTCTGAGGTACGAAACTCTGGGAAATCCATTTTTCGTACGGGCTATCCAACAGCTACGAAATTTCATTTTCGTCTTTAACTTTGTCGCCATTCATTCCAAGCAACGGTTACAATTTTTTGACTAAATACATTTATTCTAACACTAAACTAAGTGAAAATAAATGAAATAATAATCTAAATTATTACAATCCAAAACCCCGATAAACAAAGAAACAAGGCACACAAACGATCACGGTTTTCATCGGTTTTGCACATCAACACAAACATAAAAGTATTGGCTTGGTCCATGGAAAAAAATGCATGTTTTTACCATGGATCTAAAACACTTGCAATAAGACAAAAGAGAGCAAGTCAACGAATCGAAGAAAAACTACAATAATTAATCTACGATTAGTATATGCAATTTGTGGCAAAAAAAAATTCGAGCCACTTTTACATATATGCGCTAATCATATGGCACATACGATGGCTCTAATACCACTGTTGTTGATTTATAGCAAAACATACACATAAAACATCTATATAAATACACGCAGCGGAAAGAAATCACCAAAAGGAATCAACGTATTGCCAATATGATTAAACGAAAAAATACAAATAACGGTATACCTTTGTAGCGTGATTTGTAGACGAAATGGATCCGCTTGTGTGTTCCTTTGAGACCAAGTATTCAATGGTGAATACCTCTAAAGTAGTCCACACTACACTTCCATGATCACCACCGGATGCTAGTCCTCCTTAGTAACGATCTTAGAACCTCGATTGACCAAGAACCGAGGTAGAAGATCAAAAGAGAAAATCTTAGAGAGAGCAAAGAGGGGGGCGCCGATTTTAGAGAGAGAAGGAGAGATTAGGGTTTGACCTAATTGGTTTATTTGATATCCTTATATAAATAAACCCTAAAGCTTCCTTGGGCTTTAATCTTTCTCTCTTCTAAACCTTTATGGGCCCAGTACTAAATTACGTATAATAGGCTTGCTATTAACTTAAATCTAATACAAACCCAATAAGCCTAATTAAATGTTAATGCCCATTTAATTACCCCACGTTACTTAGGTTATATATATAATGTAGATACAATAATTACATTATATTAAATGGTATCTCAGTGTATATGTGTGTGACCCTATAGGCCCCAAGTGTGTCTAGCCATATAATTATCTATTATGACACGGGCATATTCCAACACTTCCCCCTTCGTAACAGTGGCGGTGTACTTCCCCCCTCTTGCGATGTCCGACAGCACCCTCCCCTAGGATCTTCTTTTTCCTTTCAAAACTTTGTTATTTTACTTTTTTGGGAAAGGGGACGGAACCCCGGAAAAACTTAGGCCACAACGTTTATAGTTTTATGTTTTGCTTACCGAACAACTTTTCTTTTAGGAGTATTATCATCATTTTTGGTTATTTTGATATTATAATGACACCAATTTCAAAGTCTCGATGACATTCTATAGTTGAATAACCTATTTGACACATTTTGCAAACTTTGTTGACCTCTCATAAATCATCCCTAATTTTAATTGCATTATTTTTACCTTAAAATACGAGAGTCTAAACACTGAACTGTATCAAGCATTTTCTTTTGCACGTTAGAATATTAGATTGAGTTTAATAATTAGCAAGTTACTTGCAAGTGCTCAAATGAGTTTTACGTAAATTTGTTGTTCCAATAGTAGGTATATGTTTGTGAGTGTTTAAATATCATTTTCTGTTAAAACATAACGAACGTAAATATGTAAATCAACTACAAGTTCAAAAGTGAAATATATCTTGAACGTCAAAATTAATATATATAAGAGTAAACTACAAATTTGGTCACTAGGGTTTTGGTGGTTACAACACTTTTCGTTCCTTCACTTTCGAAGTTAGAAGATGTCCATCGTGGTTGGCAAAAACACCTAGAGTTGATACCTCTCTCATCGCCATCAATTAAAATTGTAATTCTTAGTCCTTTTTCATTTTTATCCCGTTTTTATTTAATATATAATCAAATATATAAATTACATTACTACATGGACTAAAAATGTAATTTGCTCTAGTTTATATATATATATATATACACACAGAGAGAGAGAGAGAGCGCGCTAGAGAGATAAGTTCCTTGCGCCAAAAAAAAGGTGAATGATACACTCAACCAAGAGAGAGATTAGAGCGAGAGGAAGGATCATGGGAGAAGCAAATTAATTTCTGGGAAGGCGATAAAGATATAGGCCACATATCTTATTTAATGAATGAATTAAATAAAACATTATTAAATTAAATTAAAAAAGCATGATTGTCATTTTGGGTATATCATTTTTGTAACCGTGGCAATAATCTGTTATAAATTGGGATTGAGTTTGTTTCCCAAACCGATTTCTAATAATCACCAATTAACCGATATCATCATAAAGATAAATCAGTAACAATTTGATTATAGGTTTTATCACATATGATAATTTGTTCGTTGATCGTATCAATCATATGTGACTATGTATATTTACATTTATAGATCTTATTGTGACACAAATATTATCACAAATGATAATACATCACTTATACGCATATTATCGCATGTGAAAATGTAAAATCCCTAATATTCAAGCACAATTCAATAACAAGATCTGACAGTTAAAGTTCTAGAGAGATAGTGAAGAGAGAAAGTCACAACTCGTATATTATTGATATGAAAGATACAATGCTTGACCACCTCAGAACTCTTACAACAATAGAACTATTTATACTAGCTACTTCTCTCAAGACACTAAACTCTCAAGACATAGAAACTCTCATACTACTAATGTTGACAATGTTGACATTACAGACTTTGACTTTTCATATTAAATCTTGGATACAATAAAATACACTAACAATCTCCCCCTTTGTATTCAAGATTTAATAAAAATTTGACAATCGTCTTCAGCGCTTGATTCTTCAAAATTTGACTCTGACAACTTTGAAGCTTCGATAATCTTCAATCTATGATGTTTTGAAGAATCTTGAAAAGTCATCCAAGTCTTTGAACAAAACTTTGATACTTTTGAAACTTCTTTCATCTTTGATACTTCGAAACATCTTTGAGGAATCTTTGATCTCGTATCTTCATTTCTGTGATCTCTGGATCATCTTCAGAAAACCAACTTTCTCGAATCATCTTGACTTGTCTTTGAATAATTTCTTTTCATTAGACTTGACTGAATTGAACTTTCAAAATTTCTCCACAAGTCTTTTCAATTCTGACATCTCTTCATGACTTTGAAATTAATATTTCATAAATTTCTCCCCATTTCTTGATTCAGAGATTTCTCCCCCTTTCTTGATACAAACTTTAATCATCTGAACTTGAACTCTGATTTATCTCCCCCTTTTTAATGACTTGTGAGAATCGAAATCATTAAAACTCTTCAAGTTTAGATCAGTCTTTGGAACATCTCTCCCAAATGATCAATTTAGCACAGTCTTCATGATCTCCCCCGTTGGTGAAATATGAACAATCTCCCTCAGATAAGAAAATTAGCAATCTCCCCAAATGAATGATATAAGAAAATCGTTCATTTGATCTGAATGAGCCGTCAATTCATGAATGTATTTATCTGAATCTTTTCAAATTCAAACAAATTATGAGTTGTAACCCTGAATCAACAGATGAAACAATTAGGAATGTCTGTCAGTAGCACAAAGTTACTATGAACAACGAAGGTACAATGTAAGGAGCTTGAAGTGATATTCACTCCCCAGGACTTCCATTCAATCATCGAAAAACACAAGGTATTTTCTATGAATGTTCTGACAGAAAAACAGATTTTATGTGTGCGTGTGCTTGTGTTATGAAAGAATTAAGCACAATGATTGCTGTTTCATAAGGCTCAAAGTATGTAAACCATTGTGACAGCAATGGTATACACAGACTCAAATGTGCATGATAAAGGGTCGAAGGTGGGGCAACTTTCCTTCTTTTTCAATATCAGTATCTTCCAAGTGAAGAACCAATAGAGTATGTGCTGCATCCCCAGAAAATGTGAAACATTCTCTTTTTAAGAAAAGAATGAGTAGCTGTTGGGGTTGTATGCAAGAGATGGCATGGGCTCGTTGCCTTTTTCAATGAAGGTCACAAAGAAATGTGAACCAACAATTTATGTGGCTGCCCGACTCAAAAAGATTTGGTGCAGAGTTTGATATTCTTTTACTCTGTTCACACATCCTCTTTCTTTTAAACATTAAAGCTTACTTCTAACCAATCTCTCTTTTCCATTTTACCTCATCTCTCCCCGTTCCTGGACCCCCGTGATCTCAGGAACCCTTACCGACTCCTTTCGCCTAAGGGTTGAGTCTTGGGTAGGGATAACTGGTGTTGGTAATCCTATAGACTCTCTATACTCTATTACACACTCAGAGGTCGAATTAGCGTATGAGAGTAGAACTGCTTTCTTTGCTTCTGAAGATATTTCATCTCAAATTCTGGAGCAAGTTCATGTTAAGATCTTTTCGGAATATCTCGATTTGATCGGATCATGCTTCGGATAATCAGCTGTAGAAATCTCTGCTAAGGCACATAGATAGGTCTCTTAGAATAATATTAGGGATTTTACATTTTCAATTGGTTATTGAATTGGATCTTGTCATGTGGACTTTGACAGTCTGAATGTCAATCCACTCGTTGTGGGAATTCTGAAAGGCCATCAACTTCATCAAGCTCTGACAGACACTGCTGCAGTTCCATTGATCTATTTACAGCAAGTCTGGAAGACAATTGAATATGTGGTTGAGAGCAACACCAACAAATATTTCAGGCTCAGAATTGACAACTTTACTTCTGTGCTTACGTATCAAAGACTCGGATGGATCTTGGACTTACCGGAAGCAAATTTTAGAGAGGGCAGAACCAGTTTTGATCCATATCCAGTAGATTTAGAAGTATTTGTAGGCATCCTAGCCCTGGGTTATACTGGTTCACTTACAAAGATCAGTGACTTCAAGAAGACCAATATTCCTCCATTCTACTATCAGATGTTCTCAATATTCAACAGATGCTTCACGTCAAGAAATTCCGGTCTGGACAACACAAATATGCATACCCTGAGGCTATTTCATACAGTCGTGTACGATCTACACGTCGATTACTCAGTGGTCTTCTGGACATATTTTTTTTATATATATCACATGTGATAATAACATGACATATTTTTTTTAACTGTCAATTGAAAATGTAAAATCCCTAATTTTACTTTAACTGTCAGATCTTGTTATTGAATTGTGCTTGAATATTAGGGATTTTACATTTTCAATTCAATTTGATAATACGTAACTTATATATGCTCACACACATATATTATCACATGTGATATATATAAAAATTTACTGAGTGGATCAATAACACGTGATTCAAAACGTGCATCCAAAAACTGGATAAAAGATCGTGGATTGATCGTGAATATCACATGTAATATTTGACGAAAATAATGAAAAAAATCTTATTAAAAATGTATCTAAAAATAGTTAAAGAACTCATACAAAAATAATAAAAAATTATGAATTAATTAAAATTAAAAAATATATAAATCTAAAAGATATAATGAGATTTTTAAAGCATTAAAATAGTGTTTTTGTTACAATTATATCCTTTAGCAGAATATTTTACCCAAATCAAAATGATAATTATTCTAGTTTCTAAAATTATTTTTTCTTTTTTCTTTATGGTAATTTCAATGGATTATGTGGTTTAATTTATTTTTTGTTTTCTTGCAAATTGACCGTCTTCTCGTTTGAACCTGTATATATATATATAGGGGTGGGTTCAAATGAAAACTCATTTTTCATTCGTGCACATGAGGACCAATATTAGTCATTGATCAAAACTTAGAAAAAACTAATCAATGGTTAGAACATAATAAGATTAAATGAGAAATGATTAGAGACAAAACTGGAAATTTAAATCAATGCCTACATATTTGACCTTTTATTTTCTTTTTTAATTAAAAACTTTTATCCACTTAAAACTTAAAATAAATTATCTTAAAAATTACTAATATTTTAATCAAACAAATTATATAAAAAAAACGAGAATTTCGTGCTTTTCGATATGACATCTATTTCGATATAGTTTTTTTTTCTTCATTCTAACCGTTTTTTACGTGAAATGATATATATATATATACATATATGTTATATTCATTATGAATATGTATGCACGTCCCCGAGTGTCCACATTCAGTATGAATACCAAAGGTGAACGTTCATTCACTATTAATGATGAATAATACAGTATTTAGAATAAATAATACAACATTCAGGATGAATAATACACGAATTCAGGATTCATGTATTATTCATCATGAATCGTGTATTATTCACCCTAAATGTTGTATTATTCATTTTGAATGATACATTATTCATGATGAATAATATATGAAATGACCCGTGAAGGTGTGGACACATGGGACACTCTCTTTTGTTTTTCGATTCACAACTGAAATTTCGTTTAATTCATTATGAATATATATGCGCATCCCCGGGTGTCCCACATTCAATATAGATAATAAATTTGAACTTTCATTCATTATTCATGATGAATAATATGCAAATTCATGACTTATGTATTATTCACCGTGAATGTTGTATTATTTATCCTGAATGATACATTATTCATGATGAATAATACATGAATGACCCGTGAAGGTGTGGAGACGTGACACACTCTCTTTTGTTCCCTAATTCACAACCGAAACTCGATAGGTTCTTAATTTGTCTTGATGTGTTTTTGTTTACGGTGATTAAGAACGTGATGCCTTACGACGTTGAAGAAAGTTTTAAAGGAGGTGATGTCGAGTTACACACTTACTGTGTCGAGGTGTTGTACATACTTGAACGTAAATAAATATTCATAAGGAATATAACACGTATATAGCATTTCACGTAAAAAACGGTTAAAAAAAAAACTATATCGAGATGGATGTCATATCGAAGAGCACGAAATTCTCGTTTTTCTGATGTAATTTGTTTGATTAAAATATTAGTAATTTTTAAGATAACTTATTTTAAACTTTAAGTGGATTAAAATTTTTAATTAAAAAAGAAAATAAAAAGTCAAATATGGTAAATTATCTTCCATTTTTACCCCTAATCTAATTTTAATTAAAAACTCTATTTAATATAAATTGTTGGATCAATAGAGATGGAGGGGCCGAGATTCGTCCTCACGTGCACAATGAAAATTGAGTTTTCATTTGAACTTTCCTCTCTCTCTCTCTCTCTATATATATATATATATATATCGCTTCGTGACTTCGTGAATCCCTCCCATCCATACACATACCTGACACCTCTCTCCCCTTTACCCAGGCCCTTTCCCGATCTCCTTCTCCGAAGCATCCCCTCCTCCCATGAACACCCCCCTAACCGTCGGCTATCTCGAAACTGATCTTGAATATGGGTTAGAAAATATTTTCAATATGGGTTCCATGAAACTCATCTTCAATATGGGTTACCAATTAAACATTTTCTAGAATCGATTAAATAACCCGATTGTTTGTAATTAGATTGAAGATGGTAAGCAACCTAGAATCGATATTCATTCAATCTGAAAATTTTGAAGATGGTAAGCAACCCTATTATAAATATTGATTCAATCTGAAAATTTCCCATTTTTGCACAAAAGAATCGATAGTCTCATTTTTAGGTTGAAATCGTTGGGCTTTTCCATTTGGTGATTTTTAGTTTGAAATCATTAGGTTTTTACCCTTCTCTCGCGATCACTACCACACCCTCCTATACACAGTGGCAACAAGAGCTCGGAGAGATTTTTTTTTTGGTGATTTGAAGTTAAAAAGACAAAGGTTTTTTTTAATTTTTTTTACGGAGATGGGGTGGTTTATATAGCAAAACGAGGTTGCGATTGGTTTTCGTTTTGGGATGGATTGTGATTTTGTTTTTCGTTTTTGTATGGACTGTGATTTTATTTTTCCATTTGCATTGTTAGATTTACAGATGGGGAGGGATGGGTTTTCCGTTTGCAGGATTTTATTTTTGGTTTGGATTGTGATTTAGGTTTTCGGTTTCGTTTTGGTATGGATTTTAATTTTAGTTTTCGTTCTAGTTTTAGTTTGGATCTTGATTTTGGAGTTTCGATTTAGATTTTGGTTTTTGAATTTAGATTTTAGTTTTGAGAGATGACAGGAGGTTTTCATGGGTTTCCAAAAAAAAAAGGATTAGGACAAGGGGCATTGAATGTAGTGGATTTGGGGTTGTTTGTTTACCTCTTAATGGTTCAATTAAGAGACAACCTCTAAAAGTAAGTTTTTTTTTTTCTTTTTTTAATACTTTTAATAAAAAATGAGGCAAAACTAAAAGAAGACTAAAATGTGTAGATCCCAGTACAGTGCAATGAGCAACAAATAATATCAAAGATGAATAAGATTTGAGTCACAACTACTAGTCATATGATTAATATGCAATCAAAGGGTTACAGGTTTACATAAAGGATTTCTGATCAGAGAAAGTAAACCTATTGACTAGTAATCTGAAATTATGAGACTGAAAACTTAACAAATGAATCTAAAACAACCTTTATATACTCAGGCTTTACAAAGATGGGCTTTTAGGCCCAACAAGCTAATAAAACTTTAGAGTAATTACAAAAAACACCCTGAACTTCTATTTAACATATAATTAACCCTAACAATCTCCCCCTTTAAATAGAAGTTGATAATCGCGCCAGTTTGGAACATAAATCTTCCGAAAACCAAAACTGATCTCGAAATATCTCATTTGCGTTATGTACTCCAGTCGCTCTTCAATAACTCCCAGTGCTTTAAGAACAAGTGGCTTGTATTTAGGATCCATAGGCTGAACCCCTTTTTCATCTTGACTAAGTGCATGCTTCAACTTGTCTTTCAGCAACATCAATGTACCATCACAGAATCTGGCAATCTGATCGAATCGGATAAAGCGTAGAACACCTTCGTTGTTCACATATGTCATGCCGAATTCAGGAATCTTTATCACTGTAACTGCAGGCACATTCTGGGCATCAGACGGAATCTTCAAATCATGCTTCAGCAGATTAATCTTTGGCTGGTTGCTTTCTAACCCAATCTAAAAATCTTCCACCGAGGCAAGTTTCATCGCACACTTCATATATCTCTTTACGGTCTCGAGTGCATCAATGACTTCCCCGGGTCTGATGGTTCTGGTCTTTAAGTCTCGAAGAATGAACAGCAGATCTTGTGGTTCAAGACACGGAAAGTCAGCTTCAGAAAAACAATACTTCTGACCATCTTCTCTCGTTACCATGAAGTCTGAATATTTTACTTTCATGAAAAAGGCAGATTGAATCCGGTCAACTGATGTAATCCTGAGCTTTGTCTTGGAGTGCTTGCCTTGAAACTTCTTATACATGAATACAAGTTCACGCTGCTTTTTCTTGTTTTTCACAGACTGTAGACCATGAAGTACAACTTCATCATATGAACGAATCCAGTGGGAAAAGATCTTCTTTTGGCTTTCTTCTAGGAAAGGAACTTTGATTCTGACTCTTTCCCACTTGGATGGTGGAGCTGGCTGAGTACTTTCTGATTCCCTAACTGGTGAAGATGGAGGAGATCTGACGGGAATATCTGTATTAGGAAGATCAGGGTTATCAACAGGATAAGTCAACAACGGTACCGCGACAGGAGTCTGATCGTCTGGATGAAGAATCTCGTCTATTTCAGCTTGCATAACTACCAGAGCTGTTTCAGTGTTTGCACATTCTTCTGTCGGGTCAGTAATTTCATAAGGATCAAGAATTAACGCCAGTCTTCAAGTACAATCGGAGAACCTTCATCAAATTCCTCAGGATTTTCAACCCTTGGAATATCATACAACACCAAATCCATACACTGTTCCTGTGCCTGTCCCTGCCCTTCTGTTTGAGTACCAGAACCCGAACCCTGTTCCGTTCCCACTTGAACTGATTCTACAAACTGTGTCTCTGGCTCTGTTAGGCGTTGGCGCTTCTCCCCCTCATGGTGATCAGGATCATCCTGATCATCATGCCGGCGCTTGAGCCTGTCTGCCTGGCTACGACATGTGTCCTCCACAGCTGATAGGCATTCAGTCAATACAGCTACGGTTTGCTGCAATGACTGAAGCATGGCTTGCTGCAGCTGGAAGGCTTCTAGAGATATGATGGGTTGGTGTGGTGGTGGGGTAGTTGTGGATGGTTGAGCACGTAGAAGAGATAGAAGATCGGCATCTTGGGAGGGTTCTGTATGAGATTGGGCAAGAAGTTTGGCTAGGAGAATGGATTTTAGGTCCTCGATTGTCATCTCGGTAGCTGGAATGGAGGGTGGTGTAGGAGGTAGAGGTTAAGGCTCGGTTGCTGGACCCTTGACTTTGATCATGCACTTCAGAGCATCTACTTCCTCCCTCATCATGGTTTAGACAGCCTTTAGGGCGCCGTCCATATATTCCCTTGAGACGAACTCAGTTTGGGTAACTCCTGGGTCACTCAGGCTTTCAGTTGTAGCTACGACTGTTGAAGTCGAGCCGCCTACGTTCACAGCTGGTGTGATGATAGTTGTGGTAGGACTTCCACCCAATCCTCATAAACCTCCGAAGTTGGAATTACTATAGGTGTTCCGGCTGGGCCACGAAGGCCTTCTGCAGTAGCCGAGAATGGGATTTGTGTCCTAGGAATAGGAGAAATTACATCAAACGGCTCTAGACACTGTGCACCGAAAGAAGTTGAGAACGGGGGCAGTTGTTCTCTTGTTTCAATACCGGAACTCTCCAAGTGAGAGGCCGGTAGCGTATGTGTTATATCCCCGTGCAAAACTGAAACCACCATCTGTTGAGAGACGGTGGAGTGGGTGGTTGGGGTGTGCAATTGCACCGCTAGGTCCACGGCGTCTCCTTCAATACCCTGTCTCAACACATGAGACTGGGTAGTAGATGTGGCTACCTGGGTAGTTGTGGCTAGGGGGGGTACAACCGTTGATGGTTTCCCCGTCACTCGTGTACGCTCATGATGAATCTTAGTCCTCCTTTCCTTTTCTCTACTCACCTCAATATTTTCAACTAATACTCCCTCCGCTTTCCTTGTTTCTCCAGGCGAGGGATGATCATCGTCAACATCAGAGTCAGAAGACTCGTCATTTGAGTCCGATGCTACGGTGGCGGTTTCCTCAGAGTCGGTTTGTTCTGCTGTTTCCTCAGATGTTGTGACAGAAGAGGACTGAACGTGAACGATTGCAGTATCTGTTGCCTCTTCTGCCATCTGAGATTCTGTCGGTGTCGGTAACGGCGGTCGTCGTGAAGAACTGGCCTGGCTTGGTCCAACGGCACTGCCCACTCTAGTTCCACTCACTGTATGTTCTCTCGTCACACCCTGTCCGGAAGCCCCAGCTATCCGGACGCTACCACCTCTCGTGCGTGGACGCGGACCCTCACTCCTCTCAGGTCTTGCTCTTTGGGGAGGTCCTGCCGGTTCTGGTCGGACCATAGGAGTGGGAAGATTGTGTGTGTGCCTATACGCTATAACACTCAGTGCCGTAGGACGAGCATAGGCCAACAACTCGACTGGGATTTGTCGAGCGACAACACCTTCTGGATCAGGACGCGAGGGTATTTTGCGAGTTGGGTGATGCGGACATGTAGGATGCGTAGAACGGCGAGGTATCTCAGGATACAGATTCATGTAGCTTCGAATGATCAGCTGGAGAAACCTCATATAAGGTATGAAGTGCTGTCTCTTCGTCGCGTTCGACCGAACTTTCTGAACAAGGTCGTACCATAGGAAATCGGCGAAATCCGCGTGGCGATGGAATGCCACTGAGTGGAATAGGCGGAGAATGTGAATACTCGTCTGGTCGATGCATTTCGTGATTGCCGAAAGACATCGATTGAGGTAAGTAAACATGGTGTACCAGATAGTGGAAAGGTACTTGCGGTTGAACCCAGATGGAAGACGTAGATCTGCGCCGTAGCCGAGAGACATGATGTTTGCGCATAGAGTTGGATCTGATACGAGCGGGTCGAAGCTATTACGCCCCGGAACTGAAGCGGCAGTCGGCATATGAAGGAACTGTCGGAAGAGATCACTAGTGAGTAGTACTGGTGTGTGATCAATCCGACCTTCCAGCTGGAAACCATCGTTGGCCTCCAAAGCATGTAAAGACCGCCAAAACTGCTGTAAGTATAAGAGCGGCACTTCCGCTGTCTCCGTTAGAGCATATGATAGAGGATGCCCACTGAGGATCTCGATGATGACCTGATTTTGAATGGCAGGTTGGGTTACATCGAGATGATAGTTGTTGGGTGTGAGCTGAATGAACTGATCCTCGGGAATCAGTTCGGCATCGGCGATTGGGTCAATCGCTGGTGGTGGGTTTTGCGCCATTATACCTGTGAAGAATAAATCGGTTAGTACTCAGGTATATTGAAAACAAGATGGCGTTGGAGTTACATGGCCATGGTTTAAACCACAACCTATACTAACTCCAGTTTATTGGAAAAACAAACCCTAATTCGTGAAGTAGGGTCCGCGACCAATTCGCGCACTACCACATAGAAAAAAAAACTCAACTCACAGATTCACCTCACAATCTTACATCCTACAAAATATAGCAGTTAAGCACAGATAGCAAAAACACAATACTGTGTGCATTTAAGAACACCAAAAGGACCGGGGTCAAGCTTTGACCGGTAAAGGTAATCGACCGGTAAAGGCTTAGACCGGTAAGTGTCTTCGACCAATAGAGTCATTTAACCGAGATGGCCTTCGACCGCTAAGAATACTCGACCGGAAGAGGTCTTCGACCGGAAGAGGTCTTGACCGGTATGAACATTCAACCGAAATGGTCTTCGACCGGTAAAGACTTAGACTGAGAAAGGTATTCGACCGAAAAGGGTTCGACCGAGAAGGTCATTCGTCCGGTATTAATCATTCGACCGGTATTGGTCATTCGACCGGTATTGGTCATTCGATCGATAAGATCCAGGTCGAATCTCAGTACCCCCAAACGACCGGTATTACAGATTCAATATAACCCAAGATGGATTGAAACATAATAGCAACGAGATCAAGCAAACCTAGACTATATAATCGTAAAACCCTAAGACTAACCACGACCAAAGTCGTGGCCTCAAAAACAATAAACCCTACATCAACCGAGGTTGATTTCGAGTGAGAGAGGGTCAACGAAGGATCGACCGGAGGAGTCGAAACCCTCGACCGGGATTCGAGACAAAACTATCGACCGGAGAAGACGAAAGGCGTCGACCAGAGGTCTATGAAGCACAGAAGATCGAGAGCAGTAACCGTTGCCTTACCTGGTGGTGATCGAAACAAGGGAGACGAGAGATCGACGGCGAGAGAGATCGAAGTCGATTGCCGGTCGAAAGAGAAATCGAGAGTAAGGCGAGAGATCGATAGAGATGCAGAGATAAACGAGAGATTGAGATCGAGAGAATGAGGGATTTGAAAAGACCCGGGGTTTTAAACCACCCTGGTCGTTTGTTAGTGGGCCAGGTTGGGCCGGAGCTCGGTTTGGGCCGATGAAAAAAATAACAGGCCCGGACAAATTTTAATGAAAAAACACAAACAAAAAAACTTAAACCAATAAAACAAAACGAAACTAATATTTTTTGTATTTTATATATAAAAAAAACTTTAACGCACGACTTAAAAAAACTTTAATCCTAAAAAAAATTGAAGAGATAAAAAAAACGGAAGATGAGAACCGAAACAAAACTTGTAAAAGAAATGGACAAAAAAAAAAATTAAGGTAAAAAAATGCTCCCCCTGGAACATGGAATATCTTATGAGACTGAGCTCCCCCTCGATGATTACCGCGAGGAATTCGAAACGCAGGAAAATAACTTACCTGCTCCCCCTCGAATGGAGGACTAGAGAACCTTACCAAAACATCAAACGATCGTGCTCCCCCTGAACACATGAACATCTTCTAAAGACCACCACAAACGACAAACGTTTCCGGATAGAACCGTAAGGACCTACAAAGGAAACACGAAAACACCACGAAGAAAGGAAAAACACACGAGAAAAACTAGAAACAAACGAAATCTATTTTATTGATACAGAAGTTTGAAATTGACACAGAACTTAACGAGTAAAATGCAATAACCAATGAGTGTGGATTGGAGCAACCAGATACAAGGCACTGGGGCATTAGACACAG
The DNA here is from genome assembly GCA_954870635.1 of Arctium minus. Classification (NCBI taxonomy): domain Eukaryota; kingdom Viridiplantae; phylum Streptophyta; class Magnoliopsida; order Asterales; family Asteraceae; genus Arctium; species Arctium minus. The sequence goes on along the minus strand of OX941093.1, from coordinate 7,703,884 downwards.
TCATTCGTTATTGAATGAGACTCATTGAGGGCTGTGAAAGGATCAAACTTTCAGATTTAGCATACCTAGCTTGGACACAAGATAATTAAAGCGTTTTTTGTCCAAAGCTTTGGTAAACAGGTCTGCTAACTGATGCTCTGTATTAACAAAGTAGAGTTCGATAGTACCTGTTTCCACGTGGTCTTTTATGAAGTGATAACGAACATCAATGTGCTTTGTCTTCGTGTGCTGGACTGGATTGCTAGATATTGCAATGGCGCTCTTGGAGTCACAGTAGATGGGGATCCTCGAGTAGTTAAAATCATAGTCTTTCAGTTGGGTGCGCATCCATATAACTTGCGAGCAACAACTGGCGGCTGCTACATATTCGGCCTCGGCGGTCGAGGTGGACACGCAGTTTTGCTTCTTGGAAGTCCAGCTGACGAGACGATCTCCCAGGAACTGGACATGACCCGAAGTGCTTTTCCGGTCCAGCATGTTTCCAGCATGATCAGCGTCCGAGTAGGCTGTCAATTCAAAACCTGTCTCTTTTGGGTACCACAAACCAAGATCAGCAGTACCTTTTAAATATCGGATAATACACTTAACCGCAGCTAAATGAGACTCTTTAGGTTTCGACTGAAATCGTGCACCTAAAAATGTCGAGAACATAATATCTGGCCGGCTCGCCGTCAAGTACATCAGAGACCCTATCATACCTCTATAAGTTGTAGCATTCACATCCTTTCCATCAGGATCGGAGTGTAGCTTTAAACTAGTAGACAGGGGGGTTTTCATAGGTGAAGAGTTTTCCATCTGGTATTTCCGAAGAATATCCGAGATGTACTTAGATTGATTAATGAAAATTCCTGTTGCTAATTGTTTGACTTGAAGACCCAGGAAAAAATTCATTTGCCCTATCATGCTCATTTGAAAATGTTTACTCATAAGGGCAGAAAAGTTCTGGCAGTACTTGGGGTTTGTGGAGCCAAAGATTATGTCATCAACATAAATCTGTACAATAATGATATCTTTCTTTTCTCTTTTAATAAATAGGGTAATATCAATCTTACCTTTAGAGAAACCAGATTTAACCAAGAAGGATGAGAGAGCGTCATACCAGGCTCGTGGCGCTTGCTTAAGACCGTATAAGGCCTTGTCAAGAAAATAAACGTGATTCGGAGATTCAGAACTCACGAAGCCTTCGGGTTGCGAGACATACACTTCCTCTTTGAGAACACCGTTCAAAAACGCGGATTTTACATCCATTTGAAATACGATAAAGTTCTTGTGAGCGGCGTAGGCAAGGAACATGCGAATTGCTTCAATACGGGCAACCGGTGCAAATGTCTCCTCGTATTCTATTCCTTCTTGCTGGAGATATCCTTTAGCCACTAGACGCCTTTGTTCCGGACAAAATTCCACTTTCGTCCTTCTTGTTCTTGAAAATCCATTTCATCCCAATCACCGTCTTGTTCTTTGGCCGGGGAACAAGGCGCCACACTTTGAGGCTCTCAAATTGGTTGAGTTCCTCTTGTATGGCGATCACCCAGTCTGGATCATTAAATGCTTCAGAGACGGTGGAAGGTTTGATACGGCTGAGGAACGAAGAAAATAAGCAGTCGTTCGCAGTAGTAGATCGAGTCTGAACAGGTGTCTTGGGATCACCAATTATCTGATGAAGGGGGTGAGCTCGAGTCCACTTGGTGGCGTGTGGAAGAGGTTGATATGTCTGTTGAGAAGTATCGGGGTCCACATAACCACCGAAAGGTAAATCCTGAACTGCTTCGAGTGATGACGGCCTGTGAGATGGAAGATCCTTAGTTGGAGTCGAGAGTGCAGCAGAGGACGACTCGGCTGGAGATGCATTTAGAGTAGGATCTGGGATTGCCGGAATGGGAACTTCAGGAGTGCCTTCCACATGTGTCGGTTCAGGAGGGCCTACTATTACCGGTGCGACAGTAGGATCTTGGATAGGAGGAGTATCACTCGAGCTCGGGAATGCAGAATCATTGACAGTAGATGAAGGAGCACCAGGCGAGGATGGTCCACCTGAGTCGGTTGGACCAGTGAAATGAGTTTCTTCTGGTGCTTGAGCAGCATTCCTATTACAAGACATAGTATTAGACTTAATATTAAATAAGTCATCATAGAAATACTCAGAAAGTAAATCCAAATCAGAAAGATGTGCTCTTGACGTAGTCGCTTGATGTGAATCTACTGGAGATTGTGTAGATCCTAGACGTATTTGTCAAGAAGCTAACATGCCAGTTATAGCGGGTTCTGAACTGAGGTGTTCAGAAGCCATATCAGCGGCCTCGTCAAAAGTCACGTTCACACTCTCAACGACGGTCTTCGTCCGTTTGTTGTAGACACGGTAAGCTTTGGCTTGCTGGGAATATCCGATGAACACTCCTTCGTCCGCTTTGGGGCTGAATTTGCCGAGATCATCCTTGTCCTTTAGTATGAAGCATGTGCAGCCGAATGCATGGAAATAGTTGATGTTCGGGATGCGTTTGTTGATGATCTCGTACGGTGTCTTGTTGAACCACTTGTTGATGATAGTGCGGTTTTGAGTGTAGCAAGCGGTAGCAACTGCTTCTGTCCATAAAAATAGCGGTAGCTTGGACTGAGATAACATCGTGAGAGCTGCTTCGACAAGAGTTCGGTTCCGGCGCTCTACTACCCCGTTTTGCTGAGGAGTGCGAGCAGCTGAGAAAGTATGTGTTATGCCCACTGAAGTCAAGTAACCGGTGAGCACTTGATTCTTGAACTCTGTGCCGTTATCCGTCGTTATGGTCTGGATTGATAGGTTGAGACTGACTTGAATACTCTTCAGGAGAGAGATGATCAATTCGGTAGTTTCATCCTTTGATCGGAGGAAACGGACCCATGTGTAGCGAGAAAAATCGTCAACCATCACTAGGACATACTTCTTAAGATTGATGCTTTGGACGCGCATCGGTCCACATAAATCCATGTGAATGAGTTCAAGGGACCGTGAAGTACTAGGAGTGACTTTAGGCTTGTGAGAAGCCTTCTTCATCTTGACCATTTCGCAGGCGGCACACAAATGATCTTTTTCGAATTTAATATCAGGAATTCCCTTGACGTGTCCACCGAGCACCAACTTATTAATCGTCTTGAAGTTCAAGTGCGAGAGACGACGATGCCATAACCAGCTTTGTTCGGCATATGCTTTGGACACCAGACAAACTTCCTTATCTGTTTTCAAAGACGAGAGGTCAATCGTGTAGAGGTTGGTGCGACGTGTTCCAGCAAGGATCTCTTTTCCATCTTCAGTCCGAACGCTGCACCTTTTCGCTTTGAAGGTGACCTCTAGATCCTTGTTGCAGAATTGACCGATGCTGAAGAGATTGTGACCGAGTCCTTCGATGTAGGACACTTTCTTGATCGTGAGATTATCCTTGACGATATCTCCGTAACCCCTGATGGGAGAATAATGATCGTTCCCAAACCTTACATTTCCATAAAACTTCTCGGTGAAGTTTGTGAATAGCTCCTTTCTTTCGGTCATGTGCTTGGAGCAGCCTGAATCTAGATACCACACATGACCGTCCTGCAAAACAAGTTATTTCTTTTTAGCTACCCATTCGTAAATGGGTCCTCTGGGTTAGATTTAACACCCGTTTTGGATGCCCGTTTAGACTTGGGACTTTTTCTATGACGGGTAATATCAAACTGAGACTGATAATTATCAACATGATACGAGCCAAACCAATCAGATGCATAACGACGATCAACAAAATCATTCGATCCGCAATAAGAGCAACAAATACAATCATGAGACAGTTGAAGTAAATGTGTAATAGAATAAACTTTTAAAGGTAAAGTTCCATTACATTCAACTAAAGGTTTTGAATTAAAAACATCATGATTGTTATTGTTTTTCCTAGACTTTAAAACTGGATCAACTAATTCTGGTGTCGCCGAGCTTTCCTTTGACTTCTTAGCTACCCAAGCATATTTAACTTCTTTGCGCCGACCAAAAGTATTTGAAAGACCGTTAAACTTATAGTCAGAAGATGTGAAGTTTGAAGATTGTTATCTTTTGGAGCGACCGGTCTTTTTCTTCTTTTGTGAACGTTTGTTGGATTTTGACTTTGAAGAATCGTTCACAAAAGGTTTTTGTGGGGCGGATGTGGAACATTCACCCTTATAAAATTTTACCGGAGGCTCACTAGAAGAGTTTAGAAAATCAACATGACTTGGTAGAGACGGATTAAAATCAAATTGGGTCAAATCACTGTCTAGACACACCTCGGAATTCAAGAATACTGAAAATTCCATTTCCTCATCAGAAAGGGCCTTATCGCTTGAGGAATTTAGGACATCGGAAGAATTTGTTTGAAGTGGATCATAGGCGGAAGCGTTTTTAAAATCAAAACAATGATCCGTTTCTAAAACATGAGGCTCTTTTTCTTTATTTGAAAGATTTGGTGACGAGTAACCCAAAAAGGCTTTACAGGAAGATGTGTCGGAGACAGGATAAGAATTGTCAGACAGGGTAGGTTTCTCACTTTGGAGAATTGTAGGCTTAGCTTGAGGCTCAGCCTTGTGAAATTGCTCCTTCAGACGATCTGCTGCCAAGGCAGCCAGTTGTGAGTTTAACTTCTTTAGTTCTGTCTGAAAGTATTCTCTTTCCTTATCAGACACAAATTCCTCTTTATTGGAAGTGAGGCACTCAATTTGAGATAAAAGGTCTTGTTTTTCCTTTTGAAAATTGTCCCTCTCCTGTTCAAATGACGTTCCTAGCTGAACAATTTTCTTTTCTAAAATCAGAGGTGGAACATAAACTTTATGATCTAGAGATTCCTCCCCAGTTTTAACTGTTTTAGCATCAAGTTCAGCTTGAGTATAACTTCAAAAATAGTCATTTGATAGGAAACAAGGTTTTTCTTCGTTGTAAGATGCATTTAATGAATCATAAACAAAAGGAAGTTTCATTTTAGTAGAGTTCTCCCTTCTCAACTTATCCTTTTCCCAGTCCTCATCCTCAATTGGTTTGGTCCAATTGATCTTGTATTCTGAAAATGTCTTGTCTATTCCAAAAAATTCAGACGCATAAATCGTAGGAACTTTGGATAGGGCCTTTTTCAGATAATATGGGTTATCGTAACCGATACCCGTATTCGCATACTTGGGTTCCTTTGGTGCAATTAGATTTAGCGTTTGATGAGATTGACCAATTCTATAAAGCTTATTTTCAATCTCCTTTAACTGATTAGATAATCTTTGATTTTCATTTTTATAAGCCACGTTTTGAGACACAATATCAATTTTCTCATTCTCGGACATGCGTAGCTCATCGGTCAGATCATTTACTTTGGTCTTTAGCTCTTGTGATTCTTTTGAACAACTCTCACACTCTTCTTGTAAATTAGAAATTGTGCACAGATTGCTTGAGATTTCTAAACTTTGATTTTCAATACATTCAGACTGTGCAACAACTCGTTTTTCTAGAGATGAGATGAGTTGTTCTTTTTCTTTTATGAGTACCTTGAAAGAGTCTAGTTTATTCATAGCAAGTTGCATCTGATCAATTAAAGCTTCGTGATAAAGAGCACATACCTGACATGGAGAGTTTCGATCTTCATCATCAGTGTCAGATGGTGATGAATGCTTGCCCATGAAACACAAGTGTGCTTAGGCATCTTCAGGTTCTTCATTAGAGACTTGTAGCCAGTAGTCATCTTCAGCCATGAGAGCCTTACCAACTTCCTTCTCTTTGGCCAGTAGCAGCTTGGCTCTGTAATAGTCGGAGTTGCGCACAACAGGTTTACGACTATCCTTGGCAAAGTGGCCTAACCTACCACAGTTGTAGCATCTGATCGGCTCATCTTTTGTCTTTTCTTCATGTCTCTTGTCAGACTTCTTTCCATCTTCAACACGTTTCTTACTTTCAGACTTCTTTTGAAGGTCACGGCGAGTGGAAAACCTTTGCTTGTTGGAAGACATGTTAAAGAACTTCCTTTTCTGGAATTGTTGAGTCAAGAATACCATAGCTTCTTTCATCTTAGTGAGTTCAGGATCCGAATCACTATCAGGATCTTAGGGTTCAGACTCACTTTGCACTGGCTTCTTTTCAGACGAACGACTGACAAACTTCATTCTTTTCTCAGATACGAGTGCTAACGGATCAACTACCGGCTTTTCTTCAGCTTTCTGATTCCCCATTAGTTCCATAACTTCCTCTTCATCCTGGAGCAGCATTTCATAAAGTTCATGTAGAAAAAGCTTCTCTAGGGTCTGAGTATGACGAATATGAGAGACAAACGGCTTCCATTCAGGCTGGAGGTTGTTCATGAACTTGATGTTGTTCTCAGTGTTCGTCTTTTTAATCTTGTTTTTCTGGAGGTCATTCAGAAGCATGTTGAACCTTTCATAGGTTTCTGTCAGTATCTCGCCTTTTCTTGCTTTGAAGCCATCATATCTGGTGATGCAGTTTGTCACCTTCAGCTGATTGTTGATGTGGCTCCCCATCATCATCTTCTCAATCTGGTCCCACATTTTCTTTGCAGACTCTTTATAACTGTCGATGCAAGCATAGATGTCATTGGGTAGACTTTGTAGAAGATATGTTTTTGCATGCTTTTCAGCATAATGCATATCCTTTTCTTGAGTTGTAAAGTCAGTGATAGTTTTTGGAACACTGCGTTCAGGTCGACATTCTTCTGTGTTTCCCGATACAATTTTCATTGGCCAGTCTTGTGGCCCCTTTGTCAGACACATGTAAATGGCTTCATAGTTTGATTTCGATTCAATGAAGTTCATGAAGCGATCGTGCCACTGAGGATATTCCCCTCGATAGAGAACCGGGGGCTTCTGATCCGAACCAATAGCTAATGCGTCTCTTGAATTCATCTTAAATCTCTTAACTTAAAAGCACTGTAACGATCATGAGACAAGCAGGATGATCCAAACACAATAACAAAATAAGCAGAAAAATACAAGGACCCGGTCGAGTCAGGGTCCGGTCGAGCTGGGTATCGGTCAAGTAAAAAACCATATAGACAACGTACCGGTCTAGCAAAGGACCGGTATAGACAACTTATCAGTCGAATCCAAAAGTCGGTCAAAGCAAGGCCGGTCAAACCAAAAGACCGGAAGTGACAAAGTATCGGTCAAAGGACAAAGACTGGTAAGCAGGGTACCGATCGAAGCAGGTGTTGGTCGAACGAAGGACCGAGAGAACAAAGTCCCGGTCAAACACAATGACCGGTAGATACAATGTATCGGTCGAACACAATGACCGGTAATTACAACGTCCCGGTCGAACACAATGACCGGTAATTACAACGTCACGGTCGAAGGATGTCTATCGGTCAAAAGTCTATCGGTCAAGTTCTATTAACAGATAGGATCGATAATATCAGATAAAGATCGACAAAATCGAAGAACACTGAAGAACTCGATGAACACTTAACCCAGAAAACAATCGATCAAAGAGCAGATTAACACAGAAAAACCAAGAAATCGATTTATCAACCTATCGACCGAGAGTATTAATTTTCCATAAAAATATTTAACTCAGACCGATAAACAATAACCATAGAAGAACCGATAAATCAATCAAACAAGATAAAAGACCGATAAACTGATTTTCCAGAAAAACAGTAGACCGATAAAATCTTAATGATTTTTCAAAAAAAAAAACAACGATCGATAAAACGCATAAACAGTAATCTATTAACAAAAATATCAATTGTCCCAAACTGATAAACACTTTTCCAGAAAACAAACAGATCGACAGATAGAACTCAAAAAACAGATAATCAATTAAAACAGATAAAAGCGAATAACGCAAATAATTGATTATAGGGTTTTAGACAAACCTTTTTCTTGATCAAACCTTTAGTCTCTTTGCTCTGATACCAATTGTAGATCCCAGTACAGTGCAATCAACAACAAATAATATCAAAGATGAATAAGATTTGAGTCACAACTACTAGTCATATGATTAATATGCAATCAAAGGGTTACAGGTTTACAGAAAGGATTTCTAATCAGAGAAAGTAAACCTATTGACTAGTAATCTGAAATTATGAGACTGAAAACTTAACAAATGAATCTAAAACAGCCTTTATATACTCAGGCTTTACAAAGATGGGCTTATGGGCTTTTAGGCCCAACAAGCTAATAAAAATTTAGAGTAATTACAAAAAACACCCTGAACTTCTATTTAACATATAATTAACCCTAACAAAATGCCCTTCAGTTAAAGGCTAAGTTTAACAACCGTTTGAGGCAAAGACCAAATCCGATATTTTTTTACAAATTATAATGATCATCTTATAATTTCGAATTTGTAAGAACAAAAAGTACTAAAATCACTAAACCACAAGGACCAAATTTATAATTTACTCTTAATATAATAATAGCCCTTTAATTGTAAAGAATGTGGTTTAAATGATTAAATCATGTTAAATAATTATAAAATAGTTTAATTGACGGTAAGTTGGCAACTTGTTATTCCCAGATTCAAGTTCTAATTGCTACAAACAAACAAGATTAACAATTGTAAATCACATGTCATTGATATTCAAATCACAGATTACAAATCTCACTTTCTCTCTCTACATATTCTCTCTCTCTCTCTCTAGAATGATATTCTATTATCCTCTTCTCTAATCGGCTCATATGAATAATGATGAATGACTTACTACCTTGATTACAAAAGACAACAAATGTTATTTATACTAACAACAAACAGCAAGGAAACTAAAACACAAACTTTGACTTTGACTTTGACTTTATTACAAAGACTTTGACATTCATGCTTGAGAGTTGACTTTGTACTTTGACTTGCTTCACTTTCATCTTCAAACATTATGATCTTGCATCCAACAAATATGTGCTCTAACATTCTCCCCATTTGGATTAAGATCATCTCTAAAAAATATTGCAATTCAATCTTCTCTTTTAAGCTCAATTTGAATCTTCTCCCTTTGATGTAAATAAGATCTTCTCAAGCAATCAACATTCTCCCCCTATTCATATGAAAAATTAACATTCTCCCCTTTCTTTGACAAAACAGTCTTCTAGACTTTCAGCAAAATTTCCAAGGTTTGTTCTTCAAAAATAGTAGTATTCTCCCCCAAGACTATAAACAAATCTCTTTCAGACTTGGAAAGAAATTATCTCCATTTTCAGCTCAATTTGCTTCAGCAAACTTATCTCTAAATAAAATTTCTATAAACATTGAACTTTTCTCTTTTTAGCTTCAACTTTCCTTTATCAAACGAATAACTCTTGAACACCTTTCAAATATTTCTTGATCTTCTCCCCCCAAATTTTAACATTTCTGACCCAAACATTTCTTGAACTCTTCTCCCCCTTTTTGATGATTGGAGCATGGAAATCATCAAAACTTTCCAAGAAATGTCTTTGATAATCTGATCTGACCACTGATCTTTCAACAAGATCCACTGATTCCCCATCGATCCAAAAGATATTTATCCAGATCTTTTCAAATCTAGACAAATTAGGAATGTAACACCTAAATCAACAAATGAATCAGTTAATATGCCTGTCAGTAACACCAAGTCACTGTGTGTAACGGATACACATTGGAAAGTAGCTTTTTGATGTTCACTCCCCCAGGGCTTCCATCCAATCATCGAAACACCACAAAGGCAATTTCTATGAATGTTATGACAAGAAAAACAAATTTCATTGTGTGTTCGTGCAATTGTTCAAAAGAATTAAGCACATGATGATTGCTTTTATAAGGCTCAACATTGTGTAAACCACTGAGACAACAATAGTATAACACAGACTCAATGTGCATGATCGAAGTGCGAAGGTGGGGCAAACTTCCTTCATTTTCAATATCCAGATTTTCCAAAAGAAAATCAGATAGATTATGTTCTGCGTCCCCTTGAAAATATGAAACACTTTCTTTTTAAGAATCGGGAAGTGGTTTGAACGTTTAAGAACATATTTTCTATGATTGAAAGTCGTCCTTCTTTCAATTATGTATGAGATTAAGATAAGAAATAAACCTTTCCGTTCAGTCTTAAATCTCATCAAGTCAAGCTTAAAGTCATAAGAATATGATCTTGTAAGCATCTTCTCAATTTGCATCAGTCAGAAAATCCGTCAAAGTACAAAATTTTATTCACAAAAACTTTATTGAAAAGTATATGACATAAAGAAGTAAAACATTGAACATACGAGTTCTGATCAGAAGTAATCAGAAGTAATAATTCATACTCCCCCTGAAAATATGCATTTGTAATTTATCAATGAAAAAGCACATGATAGAGATCTACAACTTCCCTTGAAGTGTAGTTCATCATATCTTCCGAATGCATATTTCCAGAAAAATTATGTACTCCCCCTTGAAGTTTGATTTCTTCATTTAAGAATCGGAGTACAGTCACTTATAAGCCCGGGAGTAGAATCTCTTTTTCAACGTTGAAATACGAGTACTAAACTGTTGTGTTTAGAAGTCAAACTCCATTGAAGTATGGGTCCTGAACTTTAGTATTCAGAAGTCTTAGTTCATTGAAGCACGGGTTCTGAACTGATATATTTAGAAGCCAAGCATCGGTTCTCTTACTCCCCTTGACATTAGATGCCTGCAACACAGAATCATCTTTCGGCTTTGGTACCCACTGGTATTTGGGTCCATGTTTGTTAATTGCAGTTCTAATAGGAGTAACAGAATAAGAACCATACCAGTAATAATCACTAGCTTTATAAACATAATCATATGTATGACAGTAAGAACAATACCTCTTTTTAGATAACCTGATCATTTGATCTCTTGAGTAAACAAGATCAGGTTCACCTTTCAACACTTTGTTATTCTTTGCATTTGATCCATGTACAAATGATTTGTTACTTTTCTTCTCTTCCTTCTTTCCTTTCTTTTCATCATTCTTCGCATCATTCTTTTCTTCATCTACTGGTTTCACTTTCCATACCAGTTTTTCTTCTTGATATCTTCTTCTTCTTCTTTGTGTACCCGAACCATCTACATTTTGATCATAGAAAATGTTAGTAGTATGAATCTGATCAAATGAGTAGACTGACCTTTTTGAAGAAACAGTTTTCTGATGTGAGCTTGAGACTGGCTTGTTAGAACCAACTGAACTATTTATAGGTGTGTGAATTTTTGACTCTGGAGTCGTTTGCTCAGTCACCACCATCTTGGAAACAATATCTTCAATCTCTTTAATCTTTGATGATAAACTGTCTCTTTCTTGGACAAGCAGGTCAATCTCTTTCTTGAATTCAGACTTCGCTTTTTGCTCTTTCAGTGCACTTTCAGATAGTTCAGATAGCTTGTCAGTAAGCTTCTTTATTTCTGCTTCAAATATATTCCTTTCTTCTTTAAAGTCCTTCTCAACATTCTTTCTCTAACCAGATATTTCTTTGAAGATTCCCACATTCTTCTGTTCTATAGTTTTCTTCTCTTTGTCAAACTTTTCTCTTTCCAAAATGATCACTTTCTCAGAGTCAGAAACTTGTTGAGAAAGCTTTAGACATTTGAGCTTAATCATCTTCTTCTCTTCAACACTCTTCCTGGAAAACTCTGAAAATTTCTTAGCAAACTTTTTCTTTTCTTTCTCAAAATTAGATTTTTCTTTAGCAATTTGCTGCTCTAAGTCAGAAATCTTCTTCTTCAGCTCATGATTCTCAGTCTCCAAACTCTTAACCATCTTCTCATACTTATCAATAGTATCATTTTGTTGGATCTGAGCAATTTGATCTTCCAAATCAGAGATCTTGCTTTTTAGCTCAGTATTCTCAGCTTCCAGACTCAGTATCTTTCCATCATTCAGCCCAGAAGTCTGTTTCAGAAGACTTTCATTAATTATCTTTAATGCACTGACTTCTTCTCTCAGTATTTTCTTTTCATCAGAATATCTCTTTGACCGCTTTGAATAATAGTCAACTGAAGAACTGAGATTTTTGTTCTCTATTTTGAGCTTGGCAATTTTCTCTTCATCATCGGAAAAACTCATCTTGAATATCTGTTAACAAAAAGAAACTTTAATTTGATCGTTAGAAATTCAGAAATAACCTCAATCACAAAAAGTCAAATTTGGTCAAACTTCAGAACACTCAGAAAAAAATTCTAAGTATGAAACTCGCAGAACAAAGAATATTAAGTTTGCGCAAAAACAGTAACATGCGCGTTTTGTACTTCACGCAGACCAAAGGATATAAGAGCACACTTCGCGCAAATAAAGACGTGCGAGTTCTATGTTCGCGCACAAAGAATGTTGCGAGTTCTGAGGTTCGCACAAGCAGGCTCGTGCGAGTTTCTGGTTTGCGCACACCAAAGCTTGCGAGTTATGAACTTAGAAAAATTTTCAAAAATTACTTCTCGCTAAATGCAAACTCGTAGACTTCACTTGTCGCATGATGAAGAGAGATGAACAGTAGAAACATGCACACAATGCTTTGCGCGTTTCAACTTCGCGCAAGATGCAGCTTGTGAGTTCTTCATTTCTTTACTTGATCTTTTGACGTGCATGTTCTTCAATCCTTGTGAGTTCTTGCCTTTGCGAGTTCCTTAGATCTTGCGTGTTCTTGGCAACTCGAAGGCTTTATTATAAATATAATTTATAACAGTTTTTTCAAACTTGTTTGTTATTATACAATTCTTGTGACCAACTGGTTGCTTGACAATATCTTTAATTTCATGAATTTTAGCAAATATTATTTTATTTTAAAATCAAAATCGAATTTATATTTGTGCCCCGATAATGTATTACCATCTTTCTATATTTATCATATTCCTAGGTTTTGAAAAAGATAATTAACATCTTTTATTGGAAATTATTTATAGATAACTAAACTTTTGTAAAAGTCTCATCTTGAACATCCAATCAAATTGGTTGTTTTTTGGAATGAGGGGACAGACTATAACAACCCAACAAGATAATAAATATCGATGCTAAAATCATAATAATAATCCGTGCCAAAACGGCCCTAAGCTTACAATTCAATTCAAGGTTTGCAACGGCAACCTAATACACAACTGAGATAAATAAAGACTAAACTAAGGTGGCGGTCTTCTATGCACTCCCGCTACACCTTCTCTTTACCTTTATCAACTCTTCCTAGGTCGTGCTTGCCTGAAAAAGGTTTTTAGAAGTTTGAAACAGCGAGGGTTAGACCGAAGGTCTAGTGAGTCCCCTCTACGAAAAAGCAACAGTATATAATTCAAACATTAAATGAAAAAGATTTATAAACACTACATGAGTAATTCACACTACTGAACACACTACCGTCAAAGACGGTGTGTCTAACTCGTACTGCCTTAATGTTGGGACACACCCCCAACGGCATAAATGGGCCACACTCCCCGGTACGAGTAGGCGGGCCACACTCCCCGACTTAGGTCACAACTTCCACAAATAATGTATGCATACATTTAAATTTCAACAATTTATAAACACACTTAAATAACTTTTTCATGATCATGCCAACGCAATAAATCAAAGTTTTAAATTAAACTTTCATGAGCTTTCATTAATAAAAATCTTTAGTTCAGAAAATTCACCTGGTGTCCTTTGCTCAAATCTCTGCGTCTACTCCTACGGCCCGAATCGAATCCTATAAGAAAAGACATAGACCGATAAACTCACGGTACCTTCTAATCTAATACGGGAACCGACTTTAACACACTTTAACTCTGAGATTGATGACTCTGAGAGAAAACTTTTGGGAAAAAAATACAAACACTAGATTACAACTCAAAAACTAAAGAACATGGTTGGAAATTACCTTGGAAAAACAAAGAATGCTTGCAATATGTTCTCTTGATCTCCTCCACTGAATTCGCCCTTGAGCTCTCTTTCTCTCTCTCTGCCTTGGACCAAAATTCCAGCCTCCAGAGACCAAGAGATAGGTCCTAGGGTTAAATCCCTTTATAATTTAATGATACATCTAGCCCCTTCAACTTTGAGTCTTGGCCAACTCAACACCCAACTTTTAAAATATAAACAATTTAAACCCGGTTATTACACAGAACATCTATACACCCAAATAGCTCTTGAGAAATCATCATCAAGTTCAAAAATAACATAAGAAACATAAGATTGTCAAGATTGGATTTTAATAACAGATATTTAACACCTGTCGTTAATCTTGACATCTAAATAAATTAATCATTTTTAACTTTGAACACAAGTAATCATGTTGATAAGTACCCAAGGATTTTGTAAAAATATCGGCAGTTAATTTGTTCTAATGAATCAATTTTAAGAGTTTTTATAACTCCCGTAGAAATCTTGTCCCGAACTTGATGAATATCTATCTCAATATGTTTAAGGTTTTCATGGAAAACAGGATTATTTGCAATTTGTATTGCAACCTTATTATCACAAAAAAATACTAACAGGAAGTAAATCAATAAGGTTTAAGCACTGTAAAATGCTCAAAACCCAGATAATTTCACAAAGTACAGCGGTCATAGCCCGATATTCTGATTCAACAGAAGATCGATATACAACAGTTTGTTTTTTTACTTTTCCATGAAATTAAACAATTTCCTAAAAACAAACAATATCCTGTTACTGACCTTCGATATGATAAGCACTTTCCCCTGTCTGCACCCATACGCACTCAACTTAAACGACTCAGAACGAGAAAATGAAATACCTTTACTGGAGATTTCTTCAAATATCGAAGAATCCGAAGAGCAAGATTAAGGTGGGAGCGCCTAGGTGCATGTATAAACTGACTCAAATAATGTACAACAAAGGCAATATCGGGTCGAGTTGCAAGCAAGTATATTAATCAACCAATTAGACGTTGAAATCCAGATACATCTTCCAATGGAGAATCAGAAGATCACCCAACAGAATCATTAACAATAAGATTCATATCCATAGGAGTGTTTATAGGTTTACAGTTCTAAGCAATACTTGCGCAGACTCAAACAAATACCATTATCAGATTTCAAAATTTCAATACCCAGAAAAAACTAAAGAGTACCAAGATCTTTAATCATAAAATTTGTTTTCAAATGTTGTTTGACCCTATGTATTTCACTTTTGTTATTTCATGTCAACACCATATCATCAACATAAACTAGCAACACAAGAAAACGCTACCATAAGTTAATAATGTGAAGAATGCATAATCATTACTACACTGAAGAAAACCAAAATCAAATAAACACTTAGACAATTTTTCATACCACTGTCTTGGTGCCTGTTTTAACCCATATAAAGATTTAACAAGCTTACAGACACGATTATCGGTACTAGAAAAAAATCCTTCAGCTAAAGACATATAAACTTCTTCATAAAGATCACCATACAAAAAGGCATTGCTAACATCAAGTTGATACAAGGGCCAATCATTTTGAACTGAAAGGGCGACAACACATCTAACAGTTTAAACCCTCTCTTTGACTTTAACACTTAGCCACTAAACAAGCCTTGTATCTTTCTATCTCACCTGATGACTTATACTTAATTTTGTATATCCACTTACACCCTATAGGTTTTCTACCTGGTGGAAGATCAGTAACTACCCAGGTTCCATTCTTATACAAAGCCTCCATTTCATTGTTCATAGCAGTAACCCAGTTTGGATCCTTACTAGCATCATAATAGCATGTAGGCTCAACAGATTTATTTAGATTTGGAATAAAGCAAAAAATTTCCTTAGTGAGAAAAGAATAGTTTACAACTCTTTCCAAACCATATTTAACTTTTCCTTCAATAACAAAATCATCAAATTTACGGGGTAAAGTAGAATTTCTTATGGATTTCCTTATAGAGTGACAGTCCCAAACTATGTGCAAATCAAGATAAATAACAAGAAATCGATGCAAATGCCATTTCAATTTATCATCAATTCAACAGATTACAATTTCTCTCAAAGTACAATATTTCTCTCTCTAAGCTCTCTCTCTCTAATTTTGTCTAATGATTCTACAAACGAAAAACTTATTTATACCAACAAGGTTACAAAGACAAAACTAATTAATTAACAAAACACTTTGACTTTTCCACTTTGAGCATTGACTTTGACTTTGCATTTAAGAGGCTTTGACTTTGTATCCAAATGATTTTGGATCCAACATTTATGCAATAACAATCTTCCCGTTTGGATTCAAGACCATCTTAAAAAAGATATACATTCTTGCTCCCTCTTTGGATTCAAAAAGAAATTCAGCATCTCCGAACAATCTCCCTTTGTTTATATTCTTCAAACAAATTCAATCTCCCCCTTTAATGCTTTTGTCAAACAATCTCCTCCTTTCATAAGATAGACTGATAATTTCTTCTATTAATCAATCTCCTCTTTTGTTTAGACTGTCTTCAAATTTCAGCAATCTCCCCCAAAGTCTGTGATTATCTTCTTCAAGAATTATAACAATCTCCCCCAAGGTTATAAAAACCTTTTTCAGACTAGAAAAGAAAATTATTTCCAGATTTAGCTCACTCTGCTTCAGCAGATAATCTTCAAAGAAAATTTCTTGAAAAACTTTAAAATATCTTCAATAATTGCTTTCACAAACTGTCATCTCTTGATAACTTATCCCCATAATTCTAACATTGAATATTTCACATAACTTTCACTTCTTGATACTATCTCTCCCACAGATCATTTCTTGAAATTATTTTTCCCCCTTAATCTTGAAAACAAACTTTCTCAGACTTCACCATTTCTTGCTACCATCTCCCCCTTTTTGATGAAAGTGAGCATTGACTTCATCAAAACTTTTAGCAAGAAATGCATTCAATTTATGACCATTGATCTTTCCATACGAACTTCTAAATATCCGTCAGTTCATAATGATTCTGAATCTTTTCAAATTCAGAATTGAGTGGTAACCCTGAGTCAACAAATGAATCAGTTAAAATGCTTGTAAGTAGCATGGAGCTACTTAGTACAACGAATGTACTGTACAATAATTTTTATTTATGTTCACTCCCTAGGTCTTCCATTCAATCATCGAATAACACAAGGTAATTCTATGAACGTTCTGACAGAAAAACAAATTTTCTGTGTGTACGTGCTTATGTATGAAAGAATTTAAGCATTTTATGCTATATTAGGCTCAAAATGTGTAAACCATTGAGACAACAATAGTAATACATAGACTCAATTGTGCATGATCGAAATGCAAAGGTGGGGCAAACTTCCTTCTGTTTCAATATCCAAATCTTCCAAATGAAGATCAGATAGCGTATGTGTTGTATCCCCAATAAAATATGAAACATCTTTTTGTTGAGAAAAAGATGAGTAGCTGGTGGGGTTTAAGCAAGAGTTGGCATTGGCTCACTACATGTTTCAATGATGTTCATGAAAAAGTTGTGAAACAATCAGTAATGCGGCTACCCGGCTCAGAAAAAGTTGGTGCAGACTTTTCATATTCTTTTAACTCTGATCACACACCCTCTTTCTTTTTAACATTTAAGCTCGCATCTAAACAAATTATCTTTTCATTTTAACTCATTACACACCCACACTCTGATATTGACCCCTCGTCTCTCGATCACTCAAGGATAACTTCTTGGATAGGAAACACTGGTTATCATGAATCTATAAAAGTTCTATTAAGTCCTCACACTGATCCCGTGAATTTATCCTAATAATCACAATGTTGCTCAATCGTTTAACTTCAACAGTTAAAGCACAATAATATGAAATACATGTCAGATATATGTATGCTCAATAAAATAATCATGAAGATTTGAGCATTTTAAAACTTGGAAGAATTTCTCAAAACAAAGAAAGTGAATGAACGAAGTGAAATCAATAGATATGTTTTGAGAATCTGACAATGTATAGAAAAGATCAAATATGAATGATTTATCAATAAAATCTTAGGTCATGAAAAATTGGATGTTTTCTATATGAACAAGAATAGACATTATTGAAATAAACGCTTTAAAAGAATTAACGTTCAACAAACAGTGAATGTTCAAAAGAAGTGTATTACCATTGAAAAATTGTGTCATTTTGAGACATGGTAATAACATAATCAAGAAAAGTACTAAACCAGTGTGTATGAATACTTGACAATATATGTAAAAGATAATACATAAGTATTTATCTTTGGAAACACACGGTTATAGAAACATGAAAGATCATAAATGTAAACATTTAAAATTACACTTCTAAATTCATGAACTCTTTTTGAGAATAAGAAGTGGTTTGAACATGTAGAAACATGTTTTCATGTCTGAAAGTTATCATTCTTTCAAACAATCAAATTATGAATATAGCATTCATAGCTCCTCCTCAAGTCATGATTAATCTGATCATGTAAGCTCCCCCTCAAAAACTGCATACAGTCTAAAAGTCGTCAAAGTAACAAAGTCATATTGAAAAGAAAACAACATTGATTGAAAATAATGACTTGAAAAGCGAGTTAAAACTTTTAAAGTACGAGTTCTAAACTGAATGTTTAGAAGTCAACTTTCTTACTCCCCCTGAAATAAATATGTCAGTATATATCAAATGCAAAAATTCTCTAACTCCCCCTAGAATGTAGATCAACTAATCTTTGTCTCACTCCCCCTGAAATCATTAAAAAACCATCAGTGCATATATCATTTAGACAAAAAATAAAGAAATGAAGAAAAATTACAAAATCAAACTGTACGAGGTAAATACAGATTATGTTTTAAGATTCAACATACCTAATTGATGAATAAATCAATTAATTGATAATCTGTGTTTATAAAGTAAAGTTCAATTATACCTATTTCAACATTATCCTTGATGAAGTGATATCGCACGTCTATGTGCTTTGTTTTCGTGTGTTGAACATGATTAGCAGATATCGCGATTGCGCTCTTCGAATCATAATATATTGGAAATTTGTTGAAATGGAATCCATATTCTCGAAGCTGTGTGACCATCCACATGACTTGAGAGCAGCAGCTACATACTCTGCTTCAGTGGTTGATGTGGAAACACATAGTTGTTTCTTTGACGCCCAACTTACGAGCTTGTCTCCCAGAAATTGAATGTGACCCGATGTGCCCATCCACAAGACTTGAGAGAAGCGACTTGTAGCAGCTACATACTCTACTTCAGTGGTTGATGTGGAAGCACATAGTTGTTTTTATGACGCCCAACTTACGAGCTTGCCTCCCAGAAATTGAATGTGACCCGATATGCTTTTCCTATCGAGCATACAGCCTGTATGATCTGGGTCTGAATACGCTGTTAGCCCAACTTACTTTTTTATTTTTCGTTTTAGACTCTTATCATATAAACATAAATAATATATATGATTATTTTTTACAAATTGTACTATTGTAATCGCTTCGTCAATACCTTCGAAATGAGTCCAATATTGAATACTTTTGGATTTAATTATATTATTAAATATCATAAATATATACGAATTAATGTGTCGTGATTAGTATGAGATTTGTTAAAATTAGTATGAGATTTGATACAAATAATCACTAAATTGTCGTGATTTTTTTTTTTGTAATTTCATATCAATTTTAACTATGTATTTTTCCATAATTTTATTTACGTTCTATTATAAATTTTGTTTTATAAATTCTTAATATTTATTCATATTTTTTATTTTTTATTTTTTTTGCAAAACATTCTTTGTGAAAACTGCCTAAAACAAGGACATTTTGTAACCAACTGTAAAATAACAACTCTGAAGGGGAAAAAAACTTGGAAAAGTAGCATCGTACTTTCGATGATCATTTATATCTGTAAAATAAGTTTTCTGGCATGATTTAATTTTTTAAATTACCCCGTGTAATACACGGGGCCGAACCTAGTATATATAGAGAGAGAGAGAAAGAGAGAGAGGAAAGTTGAAATGAAAACTCATTTTTGGTTGTGCACATGAGGACAGATCTCAGCCCTTGATCGCAACCATATTTGAGCCGATTGTGTAACACGACTCCAGGGGTATTTTTGTCAGATTCACTATTTTTATCTCAAATCGATTTGTTCTAAATAACTGAAATCTCGCGATTCTTTCTCCAGTTATACGATTCTTTCCTTATTTTTCTTAGCTCGATTTCTTTCAAATAGATCTAGCGATTATCGATTTTTTCATCGATTTCTTCCAGATAGATCTATTGATTATCGTTTTCTTCATCGATTTCTTCCAAATAGATATATTGATTATCGATTTCTTCATCTGTCTTGATTCTTTTTCTTTTATTGATTTCTATGGATTCTGTTCCTGTTGAGAATTCTACACTTTTTGTCGATCAAAGAGTTGATTTTGTTGATGATTATGATTCTGTGGATACAGGAAACTTGAAATTGATTCTTTTTCTATGTTTTCCAGTTTATCGAATGTTGAGGAATCATCGATCTGTAAGTTTTTTTTTCTTGTAATGTAATCTGATTAATGTGTAAGTGAATGTTCTTTTGTATTAGTTGTTAGTTCTAAAGTTATTATTTATCTTTAAATTAGCTCTTTTTTATGTTTCTGTTTTTTTTAATTAATTTTGTTCTTGTTGTAGTTAGATTTTTTGCAATCTAACTACAATATTCACTATGAATCTGTTTACATCAATACATATTATCTTTATTCATACTTAACATTCGTAATGTCTTTATTCATATTGAATAGTTAATATATTCATGTTCTGTTTTTGTGTTATTTGATTAATAGTTATTTTTTATTCAGACTGAATAGTTCATTAATATTCAATTTGAATATGTGTTGTCATAATTATTCATACTTAATATTGATATTATATAAATGTATATCATCTTTATTCATATTGAATAGTTAATATATTCATGTTTTGTTTTTGTGTTATTTGATTAACAGTTATTCTTTATTCAGACTGAATAGTTCATTAATACTCAGTTTGAATATGTGTTGTCATATTTATTCATACTTAATATTGATATTATATAAATGTATATCATTTTTATTCATATTTAATATGTAAATATTGAATATGTTGATTGATATATATTTTATTTATGATGAATAAACTGTATATATAATCATCTTTTTGTAACTTTCTTTTTACATGTATTTTGTATTTTTTATTATTTTTATTTTAATTTTTATTCATTATTAATATGTTTTATAGATCAAATTTATAGTGGATGACAAGATGGTCCTTCAAGTATTGGAATTGATGGAACCGATGGAGTAAAGTTTTGGATCCCTGTTGTTGATGATGATTTGAAACCTGTTGTGGGGAAAGTTTATGAATCTTTGGAGAAAGGTATTGAAATATATAAGAATTATGCTGCTAAAGCTGAATTTGATGTTAGACTATCTTCTGTGAAAAGAAATGCATATTCGATGATTGTTTTGAGGTATGTTGTATGCAATAGAGCTGGATTTCCAGATTCTGTTCAGGTAGATACATTGGATGGATCGGATAAGAAGATAAGAAGTACTAACATTCATAGAACTGGTTGTGAAGCTTGTGTAAAGTTCAAAGTTGTTTCGGGAGCGAGGTCTTTTAGATTGTATGCATTTGAAGAGAAACATAACCACTTTTTATTTGATGAAGATTCTAAGCACTTGCTGAAAAGTAGTCGCAAATTAGACTATTCTCAACAAAGGTGGATTCTTAAGATGTCTAATGCAAATATTGGTGCTACGCAAGCCCATAACATTCTTTGTCAGTTGAAGAGTGGGTATGAAATGGTAAGTGGTACTAAGGTTGAGTATAAGAATTTTCAGCGGGATCGTAATTGTTTCATTGGTGATACCGATGCAAATTTATTTGTGAGTAAAATGAATAATAGGAAGTTGTATGTTCCGAATTATTCCTTTGAATATAAATGTGATGAAGGTGTATTGAATTATGTATTTTAGGCCGATCAGACAGCTAAATGCAACTTTGAAGAGTTTGGTGACATTGTTTCATTTGATTGAACCTTTCGAACAAATAAGTAAGTATCGTTTTTTGTTTTATAATATCTTTTAGTATTTTTTTTCTTTATATCTTGTATTAATTAAATTTGTTTTAGGTATTGTATGGTATTTGTTCCATTCACTGGAATTGACAATAACAAGAATTGTGTTACTATTGGTGTTGGTCTTCTTGATGGTGAAGATATTGAAGCATATAAATGGTTGCTTCATTCTTTCTTGAACACTTTTGGGAGGCAACCAAAATTGGTTGTTACTGATCAATGTCCTACAATTAAGCAAGCTGTTTCTGAGGTTTTTCCGGATTCAAGGCACCGATTTTGTATGTGGCACATTAGTACAAAATTGCCTTCAAAGGTATTTCTTTTATTTTTATTTTTTATTATCCATAAAGAACCATATTTCATGTGTTTTATTCATTATGAATAAAGTGTTTAGTTCACTCTTTTAAGTGTTATTCATACTGAATATATACATTTATTCAAACTGAATAAATCTACATATTCAGTTTGAATAAAACACCTCCAAATCATGAGTCCAATTTTTTATTCATACTGAATAGTAAGTGTATTCATATTGAATAATACATCCCATCTTCAATTTTTAGTTTTATATCAGTTAACATTAATATTCAATGTATTCATTTTTAATATATTTTGATATTATTATTGTAACATCCCCCGTCCCCGTGGTCCGGAACGGGTGATGTCACATACGAGACTTAACATAAATACATATCTAAATTCAGAGCTATTAATAAACTCTAAACATATATTACAATCCAAACTATTATACCTCAAAAGTCTTTATAAACTTAGAAAGATAAAACAAAGTGATTCTAAGAACTCCAAAATAACACGCTCGATCTCAAGTCCCGTCCCCGTAAACTTCACTTCGAACCTGCCGTGTCAGAAAACAAAAACACGGCTGAGCACATAACTCAGTGAATGGATTATAATATAAGTTCGTAAATAATAATGAAAACATCAATAACGAAGCGGAAGACTTAAAAATTCATTCGATGAAAGTTCTTGAAACTCAAGTTCATAACAAAAGAGATGTTCAGTAATTTTCAAAAACAATAATTTCAAGAACAATTCACACTTTAATTTCAAAACGTAATATAAATAAAGTCCGTCAATTCCTGTCGTTGTGTTCGTGGGTGGCCAAACCACACGAATTGGGTCGGCATGCGGGCACACACAACGGATCCCCCGTGAATTTAACCACGGTCACATATTCTGTGGGTAAATTTCTAGAATCGATTCATCCGCCCTGGAGCCAACAACGTCAGCCAAGTCCCCCCAGAGTGGGTTCACGTAAGCCACATAGGCTTAACTCTGGTGGACCGTCATCTACAGGACGCTATGACAACAAAGCCGCCATAGAAGGCATCCCAAATAATGTGCCCATTTATTGGGTTCTTCTAAAATCAACGAAAACTAAACATGTGCCACTTACCCAAATGGCGATCACAGAAATTATAATCTATATACTTCACATTTTTTTCGTAAACAATCTCATACGAGACACATTTTAATTAAACATCAAAATGTTCAAACAATTGATTCAATAAACCAAAATCAATGTGTATGTGTGTGTACAATTTCGTATTTGTTGATCACATTCGGTTGATCAATCACAAGGTGGTGAACCACCTTTCGGAAGGGTCAACTACAACAAATAGTTGTCCATGATTCAAAAGAAATGAAATTCATACCTTGATTGGATTGAGATGCAACACGTGATCAATCGAGACTCGGGATGAAGTTTAACCCATTCGATTGCCTATTTAAACCATAAATTACTATTACTCGCATATCATAAAATTCAATGCTTATTATCCTAAGCTTAATCATAAAATTATATTCTCTTAAACATTAAACCGATCACTTGGTGTGCGGTTAAACATCTAGATATAAATATCACCGTTTTAATTCTAAACTTTACCCGTTTGTAATTTTGACAAAAACAAACGTTCCTAAACATGTACATGATTATAACTTTGTATTATATAATCATAATCTACCAACCAACTTCAACTACCCTAACTTACCAACTTAAATAACTTAAGAAAAAATTTATACCTCTAAGAAGGGTTCGAAGCATAGATTCCGAATATGTAATTATTTCTTCGATTACTTCAACGATTTGAGAGAACATCTAGAGAGAAGGAGAATTTTAGAGAGAGAGAGAGATAGAAATTATGGCGGTTCATATGAAACTTGGAGGAGACGATGGTGATTTTAATATTAACATGATTTTGTTGTTTTTTTTTTATCTATAAAGTGTCTACTAAATATATATATATATATAAAGTTTCTAGGTAATAAGCAATATATATGTAGAGATTTATAAAGAGTTTAGGTTAATGACAGTTTTAACCCTTAACTATCATTAGTTGTCATTTTTAATTACGGTTCAATTCGGGTAAAAAATAATTATACGCTTTTAAAATCGAGTCTTACAATTATTTTTATTTTTTCAGATTTCTTCAAATATTATTTCAAATACTGATTTCAAGAAACGGTTTCATGCTCTTATATGGGATGAACACATTGATGCTATTCAATTTGAAGAGAAATGGAATTCTTTAGTTGTTGAGTTTGATCTTGTTGGCCACAAGTGGTTGGCTTATATGTATGAAAATAGGCATAGATGGATACCATCATTTTATAGGGATATTCCTATGGCTCGTCTAATGAGAACATCAAGATCTGAGAGTGAAAATTCATTCTTTTCCCTATTTTTTTATCATGGTGCAAACCTTATGGCCTTTATTGACTCATTTGATTATGCTATGGACAAGCAACGGAGTAATCATAGGTTGCTTAATCATCAGACAAGAACAACGGTACCTAAGTTTAGCACACCCCTTCCAATTGAAGTTTATGCTTCTAAGATATATACTCGTGCTATATTCAGAGATGTTCAGAACGAGATAAATGAATCAGTTTGGTCGTGTTTCCAATCATCTATGAGTTTGGTAGATAGTTCTGATGTTATTATTGTTGTTGAGAAGAAGAAGGTTCAAAATAAAAGGAAAGATGGTGAATGCACTTCAAATCTAGAAGTTTATGTGAAAGAGTCTGATCACAAGGTTTGTTTCGTTTTTAAATTATATTTATTTATTCAATGTGAATAATGAATTTAATTATTTTTTGCAGGTTGTGCATAATAAGACCACTGGTTGTTTGGATTGTAGCTGCTTGTTTTATCATCATTACGGTTTGCTTTGTCGTCATATTTTTTGTGTATTAAAGAATATGTGCATTGAAGAGATACCGTTGCAATATATAGTGAAGCGTTGGAGAAGAGATCTCATTTCTTCTGAATTGTTGAAGAAACGTCATTGGTCTGGAGAAAGAAATGAGCGTCGTGAGTAACTTGAAAATGATGCTCAAACTGCGTTTGATCATTGCATTGGTCTAGTAGTTGATGATATGGAGAAGTTTGAAGACTTTGTTTTGAAAATACAAGAGTTGAAGAGCAATTTGGAGGC
This sequence comes from Arctium minus, assembly GCA_954870635.1. Lineage (NCBI taxonomy): Eukaryota > Viridiplantae > Streptophyta > Magnoliopsida > Asterales > Asteraceae > Arctium > Arctium minus. The sequence continues at coordinate 7,678,562 of OX941093.1, read as the reverse complement.
TAGTGGATGTAGTCTTCCTCATCGCAATAGGGAAGAGCTTATGGAGTCGTTGCTTGGTGTGTCAAAACCAGAAGTTGTTGATATTCACAATCCTAAATCAATAAGAAACAAAGGTTGTGGTACATGCAAGAGGTTGAAGAGTGGTAAAGAAAAAAGGCAAAGAGATTGTGTAGGTTGTGTAATAAAATGTGTAACCATGACTCGCGAAATTGTCCATTGAGAAAAGATGTTAGTAAATAGAGTAAAAAGGCAAAGATATTGTATTCATTTTGAATATTGAATAATAAAACAATTCATATGATGATCTTTTTTGAATTTCAATTATATTTTTGACATATCTTTTTTATTCGGTTTGAATACTAACTATTATTCAAAGTGAATAAAACTACATTTTTTTCATTATGAAAGTAATAAATTTATTCACTCTGAATAAAAGAGTATTTTTATTATTCAGAATCTATAAAATTACATGTTTTTCATTTTAGTTTTATTCACTTTGAATATTAACTAATATTGAGATGAATTCACTCTGAATATTATAATAACTAACATTCATAGTGGATAAAATTACATTTAGTTTCATTTCAGTTTTATTCACTCTGAATATTAACTAATATTCAAAGTGAATTCACTATGAATATTATATTAACTAATATTCAGAGTGAATAAAAATACATTTAGTTCCATTTTAGTTTTATTCACTCTTAATATTAACTAATATTCAAAGTGAATAAAAATACATGTTTTTCAACTATCAAAGTAATAAGTTTTATTCACTATGAATAAAATGATATATTTACTATTCAGAGTGAATATATCCTTATTCAATCCTAACAAGTTATATTCATTTTTAATATTATTCTATTACAAACCATACATCATTAGAAGTTTATAATCATTCAAAACAAACATAAACATTGCTATATTCCTATGATCCATCAAAACAACCATTGTTTATAAGTCCAATCATTTTAATAACATATCATACCACCAAATCATGTGACATACTTACCCACCAAATCAATTGTTCATACATCCAACCAAAAAAACCAACTTAGGGCCTGTTTGGTTCAGGCATGGGAATGAAAATGGGAATGACAAGGTATGAAAATGGGAATGGGTATTGCATTGATGTTGTTTGGTTAATACTGGGAATCATTATCATTATCATAGATGTTGTTTGGTTGTTTATCATATATAATAACTGAAAATTAGTTTTGTTACCATTTTTATAACATTACTCAATCACTTTATCATTTACAATACAATTCATCCAACTTTAAAAATACAATACAAAATATATTTCATCCAAAATGAAAAAATACAATACTATTCGATGTTTCATCCAACTTCAAAAATACATTGCATTTCGATATTCCATCAAACTTCAAAAATACAATACAATTCGTGTTTCATCCAACTTCAAAATACAATACTATTGGATGTCTCATCCAATTTCAAAAGACAATACCAAAAAGTTTTCATCCAACCTCAAAATACAATACCAAAAAGAGGCTTACATATCCAACTATCTTCAAAATGCATACCAAAAGATTATGTTTAAGATCCAAATTCATTGACTAACAGGATACAATAACCCAATCACATATGCTCTTCTCATGTGAGGTGGCAACGTAAAGAAGACCTTAACTTTGGTAGGTTCATTATAGCAAATTTCAAGAGCTCTTGGAATATCACTTGTAGATATTCCGAGGCTAAGAAGTTCATTCATAACTTCTTGCATCTTCTCTTCACTTACAGAATCAGATTTGTTAGCTTCGATCAAAAGATTGGCAGTAGCAGCATATTGTGATATCATTTGACCACAAATACACTCAAACATGGAATTAAATTCATCTAACCTCGTGTCAATGGTATTTTGAAGTGAAGGTGATTTCTTGTTCTTATAAATTTCCCTTCTAGGTGAAATTCTTTTGCGCTTCTTTGATGTGATAGTGGTTGATGAGTTAGGAGATCCTTGTGCACCACCTTCTTCTTCACCTTCACTATCAGATGAACATAAAAACACATTCTTGTTGTTACTAATATCCTCACACGCTTGTGATATATCCTCGGCTTTTAGTCCCGTCGCTCTATCTCTACCCCATACCAAGTCCAATTTTCGCAAATATGGAAACTTGAAATTCCATAAGACGGTTGCATTCTTATGAGTCTACAAAAATTAAAAATGACATTATGAGAACAAGATTAATACAATTAAAAAAAGTAGTTCTTTCATGCCCTTACCTTGCACCAATCGTCATACCATTGTTTCTCACAATTGATTTTATGCTCAACATCATCCCATTGACACCCACTTTGCATCAACATTTCATAAAGTGGATTATACTTGTTTTTAAGATATTTTATCCGAGAGTCGATGTGAGGGATAACTTCCTTATCAAAATTTGGTACACTTTGGACCAACCTCTTATGCACTTCAATCATGTAGCCATTTTTGAATCCACCATCTACCTTCCATAACGGATCACAAGCAAGTTCTTGCAAAACATTAACCAACACTTCACCTTCCTCGTCATTCCAATATGTTTTGTTTTTTCCCCTTCCACGTTCACGTTCACGCTCACATGAAGGTGTAGCCATTTCTAAAAAGTATAATAAAACATAATGAAACATAATGTCAAATACAACATAATGAAACATAAAGGTGTAGCCATTTCTAAACAATATAATAAAACATAATGAAACATAATGTCAAATACAACAAATAAAACACAATGTCAAATACAACAAATAAAACATAATAAAGCTTAATGTCAACATAAAAACCCGAAAACAACATGATATCAAGTACAATCATGACAAAATCTATCTAGTTCTCCATGCATTAAATATATTGGTAGCCGTAGTATTTATAAATGCTAGCCACTCATCGGTTGGACTAATGTTTGTAATGTATTCAACTTCGTTACTTTCATCCTCGCTATTTGTTTCTTCTTCTTCTTCATCAAGGACCGACTCTTGGGGATCATGGCTCATAAACTTTCGAATCAAGTTGTCTAGGAGACAACATGCCATTATGATTCGAACTTGGGTTTCAATCGAGAAAAATGAGGGGGATGCAAGAATCTTCCATCTTCCTTTCAACAATCCAAAACATCACTCAATCACATTCCTTGCTTTTGAGTGTTTCATATTGAAATACTCCTCGGCAGTATTGGGTCGATGGCCACTAAACTCTTTTAGGTGATATCGTTGTCCCTGATAAGGTGCAAGAAAACCATTTGCATTACAATATCCAGAATCAACCAAATAATAAGAACCTTGAGGAACTCTTAAACCTTGAGGCCTTGAGATTGCATCTCGAAGCACACGACCATCATGCGCAGAACCTTCCCAACCAGGCAAAACATATATGAATTGCATGTTTGGGCAACAAACACCTAAAACATTCGTTAAAATGCAACCCTTTCTTGTGCGATAGCGAGGCTTTTCATCACTAGGAGGTGTAACTTTAATTAAAGTCCCATCCAAATCTCCTAAGCAACCCTACAAATTCAAACATGATATATATATATATATATATACATATCTCAACTTGGTCTTTAGTTTATAACGTCGTTAACTTACAAATGTAACAAAAAAACTAGTCATACCTGAAAACATTTCCATCTTCCATCTTGACAATCTTGTGTAATAGGCTCTGGTTTCTTGAGTAAGATGGGGTGCAACCTCAAAATTGCTAAAAGAACTAGATGGAATTGTCGACTAATTGTTTCTTTACTACGAAAAAATAAGTGACTAATTGTTCTATTCTTTTTGTGGTGAGCCAACGTGTATAAAAACATTGCGACAACCTCTTCAATAGACGTATTTCTAGTAAGCTTTAAACCTCTAACATCACTTACCATATCACATAGTACCCTAAAGGTTGCTCTATCCATATGAAGTTCACTAATACAAACGACATCACTTTCCATGGTCAACCTAAATATCCATTTCATCCGATCCATTATTTTCTCGTCCTTTGTTTTGATTTCACGGATCTTATAACGAATGTAGGAACAAATAACAACATAATAGTTGGCGAGTATGAAGAGCAACATGTTATTTGTTGTTTGTTGACATAGCAAAAGTTTCCGTAGTTGGCAATGCCTTTTGTTAACCGGGGAACGAGCCATTTTTATCTACAAAAGAAATATATATATATATATATACATAAGAAGAAATTAAAACTTATAGCCGCAAGAAATATATATATATATACATATAGCTATGTATACTACAAATGAAAATTCCAACTATATATTCCAACTAAAATTCCACATGAAAATTTCTATTCCACATGAAAATTTCGATATAACCATGCTGTAATATAAGGGACCAATTTCACTTTCAAAAAGTTAAAGCAGAAAACTATACTCAATAGATTAATGGTGTTGTTTGAATCCAGTGTCAAAGGGACCAATTTCACTTTTAATTTTTTTTTTGTATTCTCTATTAATGGCAATGCCAACGCTTCGTTTGCCTTGTGGGTGAATTTGTCAGGATTCATGTCTGGTTATACTACATAGAAGCCTAGAAATGCAAAGGCAATAACATCAAGCAATGCTATATAAAAACCATTATTACACAATTTTACCAAATTGATGAACCAGATTAATGTTTTATCATAATTTGTGAGTAAAGTAAGTGCAGACCGGGATAAAAGGTCTTAATACGAGTATTTTCTAGTACTCGATTTTAGTAACGTAAATTTGCCCAATTCATGATTAAACAATGCAACTCAAAAATACAGAAATCAATGCGATCGAAAAACAAATAGAAGACGACGAGAAAAGATTCAAGTGATCAAAATGGCCCAACGATCAATCACCGAAGAAAACATAGGACATTCATAAAAAATCAAGAAACATAAACCGAAAATCTTAAACATTTTCATAAGAATAAATACTGTAACACCCGCATTTTTGGATTTAGGTGACAAGTTAATCATTCCCCAAAGTTCAAGGGGGTTAAATGAAACTTGGATTTAAATATATATCAATTATTGAGATATTTAAAATATCTCATATTTGATACTGCTTTTGAAGACCAGAGAGAGAAAAAGAAAGCTTTGAAGTGGGTTTTCAATTTCTTGTCATTTAAGGTATGTTTAAGCTTTAATCTTTCGTTTGAAGTGTCGTGGCCAGTGTAGAATCGCGTTGTAGAGCTTTTCTACCGTTCAAATATATGTTTTAACGTTTTTTTTTTTAGTTTGGCCGGAATCTGGGTTGGTGCTCCGGCGAATTCAGGTTGAGCAGGTCGACCGGTCAGGGAAGACCAGTGGTTGCGCAAAGTGACCTTTGCGCCACCCTTGGGTCACGCAAAGTGTCTTTTGCGCCACCTTTGGGTCACGCAAAGTGTCTTTGCGCCACCCCTTAATCACGCAAAGCCTTCTTTGTGCCAGGTCCCTTTTTGCGCCACTCTCTGGTCGTGCAAATCTTAGTTTGCGCCACCTTCAGTTCGCGCAAAAGCCTTCTTTTGCGCCACCTATTGCTCGATGATAGCTTCTGTTGTCTTTAAGTTTTAGTCAGAAAGTGGGAGAGTTATCTGCGTTTCGACTTACCGATTCTTTCAGTGTTGTCGTAGGTAACATTCGTTAGGAAGAAGAAATCTGAGGTGAGTTCCTACTAACTTTTCTAAACTGTTATATATGTCAAAGATTGTGTTTTTAACTCCTATGTATCTCTACGATTTCGGATTGTCCGTTTATTACATTTTGATGTAACTTGGAATTTTGAGATATTTTAGAGTTCTCGAACACTTTTGACTAAAATGGTGGGTTCCATCTTGTTGAAGTAAAAGAATGTTTTACCTACCCTGTTGTGTGGCTTATTTGAAAGAATGATTATAATCTTATTTTATGATTATCTTTCTTACCATCAGTTGATCTTGAAAATGGCATTTTGAAATATAAATGTTTTGATAGCTATTTATCTAGCTTGGATGGTCACATGAAATATTGTGACAAGTCATGGCTATACTAGTGGATCCCTAGGTATCGAGTCGGCTTATTGTTGGGATGTTTGTAACCCATTGTATGTAGCTAGATGCATTTGATCTTCGGGGGCATTTGGTACGGTTATATGAGACCGGTTACTAGCCATGGGTCAAATGCATTCTAGTGAACGAGTATGACTGGTTCCTTGGGGGCCTCCCTCACATCGTAGTATGGACCGAAGCGTTCGTGGCCATGGTTCCATGTATTTAGCTCATAACTCGGATTTGTGGCTTACTTTGTGTTCCACTACAATCCTCGGTAAATCGGGTAATCCCCGTCATCGAAAGATGTGCTTCGGACCGGTAGTCCTTTTCTACCAAATAACTCCATTTGTATAACTAAACCTTTGGAAGGATTTAATTTGATACAATTGTTTATATCTCTTTGAAATTTATAAACCGTATGTTCTCACTAGGCTTTAAGCCTAACACTTTTTCTCAAATAATGTGTATAACAGGTTTCCCTTAGCGGTGGGTTGCTCAGGGTTTTGAGAGTCGAGCGTGGACTCGAGGCATTTTGAGATGACTATTATTTGGTGTTGGGCATTGTTTAAGTCCCATCTTTTGGTGATTATGGATTGACAATTGATGTAATCCAGATAGTTATGCTTAGATTAGTTTGTTGTCAATTTCCATAACCGAACACAGGTTTATACCAAATATGAATGTCGTGTTGCCATAATTTCAGGTTTTAATTTACTCTGAATTTTAGAGTGTTACAAATACGGTAAGACAAAACACAAACACATATGTCGAACCACAAAAAAACAGAAGCAGCAGCAGCAAAACACAGTAGGTGAAGAGTTCGATTATAGATGAGATGAGAACGATTGAAGATGAGATGAGATTGAAATGTACCTGATGAAGAGAGCGTTTGATTCGTGTGGAAAAGATGTTTTGGGTTCGTAACTAATTGAGAGGGAGGCGAAGTATCTATGAAGAGGGAGGCAACATTAGGGTGAAGCGGGAATGGTTTTTCATTCCCCCCAAATTGAACAGGAATAGAAATTTGGGCTGATTTAGGAATGGGCCCATTGCATTATAACAAACCAAACATATCTTTTTATATTCATTCCCATTAATTATAGTCTAATACCCCCAACCAAACACCCCCTTAATTGTTCATACATCCTATCCACCAAATCATGTCATACTTATCCACCTAATAATTGTTCAAGTAAATCCACCAAATGATATCATACTAAGAAATATGATACCAACCCACAAAATAACTGTTCATGCAAAATAACAACCAGATCAATTGTTCAAATAACCTCACCAAACTTCATTCCCAACCTTAGCTATCTTCATTCACAAGCTCAATCTACACTATGCTGCTCAGTCGCTCTTCCTAAACCTTCTCTGCATTCTCTTGTATCTCCTTGATTTTATCTTGTGGTAGTTCTGCAAATTTAGTTGCCTCCTTGATCACCCATTCTTTCTTTTCATTAATATCTGACAAAAGCATTTTTGTCACATATTTAAATCGAAGTTTCTTCAACTGTGATTTTTGAGCTGGTGACTCCTCCTCCAGTCCATAATCCCAATTTTTGATTGCCCCCCCCCCCCCATGAACGTCTCCATATGTCTCATCATGAAGACAACACAGTCCATGTGGTTCTCTTTTGTTCTCCATTTCATGACCTCTCTTTTTGGAATTATTTGAGTGAATTTCTTTGTTATTCCATCTCCAAGTTTTTCCAAGAACTTCATAAACAGTTTTTGCTGCGTTATATTTATATTGTATGTATTATTCAAATTGTATAATAACAAAATTATTATTAATGTATAGTAGATAATATAATATTCTACTTACAATTGTTTTTTGTACAGTGCCGTATTTTGCTGAACCAGGTACATCAGTTGCACTGTTGTCCAGGATATGTGATGCTCCATTCTTCAGATCAAAGCATATTACATAAAAATGATCATGCTTTACAACTGGGAAAAACACATGCATGAATACATTTATGTAATTTATATATAATATATTAAATAAAAATAACGAAATGATTTTTTTTAATGTATTTGTTTCATACCAATTCAACTTTCTTCAGAGCTTCAAACTCTACATTCTCCTTCATGTTTTCACAAAAGTTTCTTGTGAAGAGATTTAAATTCTTTTCCAAGGGAACTTTCCCTATGAATATTTCATCTGCCTGTTGAGGAAAAAAAAAGAATTGATATATAATCATTATTATTCTTTTTGTAATTTATTTTAAAAGTTTAGTGAACTTACAAGAATTTCTGTTGTGCATAATAATCTTCTTGGTGAATTCTTGATCTTCAGTCTTTCTTCATGATTAAGAAGGACTGACCAGCTGTCAATAACATTTGAAAATGGTTCTGATTCAGGAATCAAACTTTCAAACGTTACTCTAAAACTGGTCTGTCCCTCCTTTGTTTGAAAGACAACTTCTCTGTTAAAAATTGAATTAAACATATAAATATTACAAAAAAATGATGAATTCATTTGATATTCATAATGAATACTACTAGGTATTCACACTGAATATCTAGTTTTATTCAGTATGAATAAAAGATGACAATTCACCATGAATAAAAGATAATGCTCAACTTATTCATATTCTATCAATTAGCATACATATATAACTTATTCATACTGAATACACAATGCATTCATGATTAGCACAATTCATGATCTATTAGTTAGCATGCACATCAAACTTATTCTTAATATTTAGTTGCATTCAGTCTAAATAAAAGATGATAATTCAAATTGAATAAAAGATAATAGTTTTATACTTACAATTTGTCTCCCTGAAGTGAAAATATCCAATTCCCAACCTTGTTTTCTGATGTTGTTTTATTCTTTGTTGGATCCACTTTTCTTTGAATATAAGGTGATTTCAGTTGATCACCTATCTTCTCTGTCCTCTTTTCTTTTTTGCCTTGCTCACTCACTTCCTTTTGTTTTATTCTTATTACAAGTGGGCCTTTTTTGCTTGTAATCTCTTCTTCAACTTCTTTTTCTTTTCCTTTTTTCTGTGGAGTATCCACCTGTGATATTCCCAATCTAAAATTGGAGTATCTGATACTTGTGGTTCAGCTTCATCATCTTCATTCATCTTTCCCCTCTTTTTTTCTTCCTTTCACTTATCTTCTTCCTTCTTCTCTGTCTCTTTCTCTTCTTTATTTCCTTCTTCCCTCTCCTGCTTCTTTTGCTCATCCTTTCTCCCATCTTCCTTCTTCTCTTCTTTCTCCTTGTTCTCTTCTTTCTGCTTGTTCTCTTCCTTGTTCTCCCCCTTCCCCTCATCATTCACCACCTCGTTTTCATTAGTTTGTTCTTGCATCTCGATATCTTCAACAACCTGCTCTATCATTTTTGTTGCTTCAATCTCCAATCTTTCTTGAACTGCATTTTGGCTTTCTTCATTTGCATTCTTAAATGCGTTATCTCCTGTTTTTGCCAACTCATTCCAGTACTGTGTGTTGGACGGCCAATCAACAACCTTCTCTATCTGCTCATCATTCACCTTTTTTGATGTTCCCTCCATCACATCATCTACTCTAATCAACTTTGTATTCTTTTCTACCTCAAATGCTTGATTTTTTTCCTCACAAGCTTCCTTCTCTTCTTTCTCCTTTTCTTCACATTCTTCTTTCCCTATATTGTCTTCATTTTGATCTCCTTCTCTATTCTCTTCATCTCCACCAATCTGTTCTCCAATCTCAATATGATGCTCAACAATTGATTCTGTTTTAATGAGAAAATAACTTTCATAGGTTGACTTCCACTCTGTCAACGAACTATCTTGTGGATACATCATAATTGCTTGCTTCAAGTTGTATTCCAATTCTGCCTTGTTTAGATAAAGCTCTTCTAGACCTTCATCAAGCATCTTTCAAGTAATCCTGTTATTTTTTATAGAGATTTCAGTTATCAAAGCAAGTACTATAATGCAAATGTAAATATATGCTTACCTTAACTGTCTTCTCCTGTTTTAAAGGCTCTGCTTTTTCAACATACTTCTTAGCCATTTCCCCTCTTCCAAAACCTCCATTCATTATTTCCATTTTCTCTCTCTTCTTCATTGTTTCTGTATTCCATCCTCCAATGCTGGCCTTATCCTCTCATGCTCCAGTCCATTGCATGTTGTTGAATCAAGATAAAGTAGCTACATTTTTTATAATTCAGATATATAAATTAAAAAATAAAATTTGATATTCAAAGTGAATATCAAACTACATTCATACTTAATATTGAATGAATTATCAAACTTTATTCATACTGAATTCTAAAACATTCCATATTCTATATATTCACACTGAATATCTAGTTTTATTCACTCTGAATATTGAATGCATATCAAACTTTACTCGTACTGAATTCTAGAACATTCCATATTCTATATATTCACACCGAATATCTAGTTTTATTCACTCTGAATATTGAATGCATATCAAACTTTATTCATTCTGAATTCTAAAACATTTCATATTCTATATATTCACACCGAAAATCTAGTTTTATTCACTCTGAATATTGAATGCATATCAAACTTTATTCATACTGAATTCTAAAACATTCCATATTCTATATATTCACACTGAATATCTAGTTTTATTCACTCTGAATATTGAATGCATATCAAACTTTATTCATATCAAACTATCTAAGTTATTCACACTTAATAATAAATTCACGTATTTTTAAAACATTAATAATCCATCGATTAGCATGTATATCAAAACAATCCTAACTATCATATTAATCTTGAATAAAAAAAGATTAAAGTTTAATACATACCATCAAAAATGTTATTGGACCAGTGTAGAAGCTTGCATCTGATTCACTGTTCCAGCCAATCTTGCTTTCTCTTGCACGATTAATAATGTATTTGCACCAATTGATGTTTGCTAAATCCAAACATTTTCCAAGATGTGAAAGAATTGCAAGATTGCAAGTCCCCATCTTCATTGATACTGCCATTGTATTCACAACCAAAACTATGAAATTTAACTTGAAATTCCAATCTGTACTGTTTGATTCTTGTATCTTGTCCACAATATCCTTCGGTCTAATATGAGGTTTCTCAAACTGTTGTCTCTACACATTTGTTATTTCATCCCACTCACTGTCTGTCTTAACTTCATCAATATCTACTCCTTCATTTTTGAGTCCTAAAATGTGACTCACTGACTCTTCTGTCACCTGAATAGGCCCTTTTCTTGTTCTTATAACCAAATTTACTGGATCAAAATTGTCCACAATGTAATGTGCCAATTTTGCTGGAATTGAATCAATCTTCATTTCTAATAAACTTTCAAAGCCCAAACTCTTGACACAGTTTATTTGGGGCATTCTCATCTTCATCTTCCCAATAACCATCATGAGATTCTTTGGTGTTGTTCTAATTTGCAGAGCTCTGTATTCTATCTTCTTCTTTCCCTTTTCTTCTAGTTTTTCTTCTTCAGCTTTCCTCTTCTTTTTTTTTCTTCTCTTCTTCATATTTTTTCTTTTTCAATCTCTCTTCCTCTTTCTTCTTGGAAGACTCTTCTCCTTTTTTCTTCTTATTCTTTTCAATTTTGGTCTTCTTGATTTTCTCCTTCGTCATTTTTTTGGGTTCTTCTATCTGTTTTTTTTCTTCCTTCTTTCTTTTTGTTGTTGAAGATTGTTCCTCTTCATTCTTTCTTTTTTTTTTGTTGAAGATTGTTCCTCTTCATTCTTTTTTTTTTTTACTATTGAATATAAAATTATACAGTTAATAAACGAAAGATATATAAACTATTAATATCATAACTATTTCAAAATTTTTGAAATATACCTTTATTCAAACAGAATGTATACCTTTATTCAAACTGAATAAAACCATATATTCAGTACGAATATCAGACCTCCAGAGCTTGAGGACAAATTTTCAGCAGCAATAGGAAATCACATTTCATATGTTTTATTCACTATGAATATCACAACTATTTCAAAAGTTTTTGAAGTCATATTCAAACAGAATGTATACCTTTATTCAAACTGAATAAAGTCATATATTCAGTACGAATGTCAGACCTCCAGAGCTTGAGGACAAATTTTCAGCAGCAATAGGCAATCAAATCTCATATGTCTTATTCACTATGAATATCACAACTATTTCAAAAGTTTTTGAAGTCATATTCAAACAGAATGTATACCTTTATATGTTTTAAGCACTATGAATAAAACAAATCTAACAAAATAACTGATATTCATACTGAATAACTGATATTCCTACCCAATATATACGTTTATTTATTTTATTACAAGATCTAACAAAATATTTCTGGTTTTTGGTAAATTTTATCGAATAACGTTTCTAATAATCATTTTTTCAGATAATAACTCATTATTTCAAGTGTATTTATTCAAATAACGTCTCTTCTTCATTTTTTCCATTTTAGGGTTTTCGAATGAGATTTTATTGCTTATATTTTCAACATTATCTAGTAATTGTTAATCAGTAAAAAATGAATACAAGCCCTAACTATTCAAAATATACATATATTTAGTTTTTAGAAGTTACCTCTTGCAAAAACATGTGCTATCGGAATGTGATCTCTTTTCTCTTTGGTAGAATCGCTCATCTTTCAGCAAAAACTCTTCGTTGATGATCTTCGACAATGGCGGTTTAAGAGAGAGAATTAATGAGAGATTTAGTGAGAGAATTTTAGTAGAAAAATGGCGGTTTTAGTGAGAGAGAGTTTCTGAATAAGCCGTTTTTGCAGGCTATTCACCATGATTATGATCTAATTTCTTTTTTCGAACCGTCAAATATTTTTTACGAAATTGCCCCTACGCGCTAATTATTCATTAAGCCATGGACCGAGTTTTCAATTTATTTACAAAATTGCCACCGCGTTTTTTATCCTTTGATCTATTCAGTTTTTTTTTTATCAACGGTCTATAATTGTCCTTATGTTCACAATGAAATATGGGTTTTCATTTGAACCCACCCCTATATATATATATATATATATATATATATATATATATATATATATAATGGAAGTTGTTAGGATATGATATATAAAAAAAAAGAATATGACAAAGCGGGTATACCCAAGTGTACCGGATTAAGAAAGTCTGAAAATAATTGAAGTCACAAGTTGTAGTGTAGTTAAAGCATTCTAGTTGACTGAATGCTTATTCAACACAAAACCTGATTGATGTAAATAGGCAGACTCAAGCATGGTCTATATCGTGTCAGGATTGAAGATCTCAACTTCACATGAACATATAAAGTACATTAATATCCCATAACTAAAAGCAATAACATCTTATTCAATTTAAAACTATAGTGAATATTATTATTAGTCGACAACTTTAGATTTATGAAGAACTTACAAATCTCATTTTCTAATTATCCTTGTTGAACGGGTTGTCACAACCCACCATATTAAATGAGTTCACAAACTCACAAGTCCTATTTTCAATCAATGTGGGACGAACTGTCATAAAATCTCACTTAAAATTTGGACGTTCTCGTTAGTCCTACCCAACATCCTCTTTGTTGGGGGCACACATGGCTTGTGATTGGGAGAATTTAAACAACCCAACCAAGTTGTAATGGTTTGGAAAAACTCAACCCAACCGGTTAAAAGTATAACCTAACCCAACCTCGAATTAACGAATGAATTGGGTTGGGTTGATGGGTCATACTATACATAAAGTTTTATGGAAGAAAAAAAGAGAAATACTACTAAAATATTATCCAGTCAAAATATTACAATCATCCAAATACATGTATTTTAATTAATTATCAATATAATGTGACTTGAAACACATGTGATCAATTTGTGTAAAAGATGTACACCAATCAATTATTAAACATACTCTTTGTCCAGTAGTTGTTAACTCCTTTAATTTAATCTTTTAATCACAAAACAACCAAAAGATATTCCTACTAGCAGTAACTTTATTGGGACAACAATGTTACAACTCCTCAACTAGTTCTCTAAACCCCTCACCCTCTACAACATTAAAGTCTTGTTCATCCTTCACCACAAACCTAGCCACGACTTTTCGACATCTCTATATGAAATCGCCTATCACCATTTTTGCTATTGTAATTGAAAGCTAAGCATTTTTTTGTTTTTTTTATCACATATCTAATCGGATACTTCTTATATTACATTTTTAGGAGGACCGATAAATTACATATGCTAATACTATTTGAAGCATAGTCTTTTTCACATTAATTTCAAACAGATCTAGAGTCTTTTTTTTTTCAAAAGTGATCCCAAATATTAGAGGTTCTATCTCCCTTTTCTTAGATGTGTTTTGCTCATCATTGTCTTCCTATTTAGATGACTTAGGAGTATTCTTCTTCACTCAATTCACTCACATACATATAACAAAAATACACATAACAATTAACATGAAAAACCAAAACTTAATTTATAGATTCTTGAAGATGCTACTATAATTATATATTATATAATCAATATAATTGGGGGTTGGGTTGGATTGAGTTAATTAGGTTGAGTTATGTCTAACCCAATTCTAACCCTATTAATTGGTGGTTAAATGGGATTGCGATTTGGCAGTTTAACAAGTTAAGTTTAAAAGGGTTATTTGCTAGTTGGGTTGGACGGTTTGGTCGGGTTTTGGGCTGCCCTATACCTTGTTAATCGTTGATGTGAAACTCATCTGAGATATTAAAAACACCCCTTAGTTGCCTTCCTATCCTGAAAGATCAACTTTGATACCACAATAGCAGCCTTCCAAATCAATTTAAAATTATGATGGAAATTATTGATAGCCCACAACTTGGGGTTTAATAAGGAGCTCACATAACGCATTTTCAATTCATTTCGGACGAGTTTAATTATGCTCACAAGTCATAAATGCCATTTCCCATCAACATGGAATATCACATTAAGTCTTTACTTCATTCATATTGCATTGGTTTGTGTTAATGCCAAAAATTACCTTAAAAATAATTTAAGATCAGTGTGGAGCTTTAACAACTAAAGATAGTTTTCTTCAATAAACACACGACGAGCATAAAAAGTAAAAGAGATACAAAGATTTGGTGACGCGGAAAACCCCAGTCGATGGTAAAAATCGCGGACGATAATGAAAGTCGTCAGTGCACTAGTCACGTCAAACAGGGACTTAATCCTTTAGTAACAGTGGTCAAGAGTACAATTGATTACAATATGAATATAAATTTAGAAAATCGTTACTTAGAAGGTTGTTGTGTGAGTGTCTTCAAGAGACTATAGCTTGCCACTAGGCATAAAGAAAACAGAGCATCTCCATGGCGAAGCAGGCATCTTTCTTGGCTATCCTTTTGGCCAAATATTTTCTCTCTCTGCTTCGATATTCAACTTGTGTCCATTGAGTGTCTTGAAACCTTGTTTATATAGGTTTCTTCGTCATAAATGTGTCTTTTATGGTTATTTATTGATAACTGTATTTGTCTTTATTGACTTTGATGGTGGTCTTTGGTTATGTCCGTTGAGCATTGATGAGAGAAGAGTTGCATTTAATCATCACAAAAGAAACTGTTTATCGAATGTTAGTAAATAAATGTCGTGAGGAAACTTACGATAATTACCATTTAATGAAGACCGATAGTTTTGATGTCTTTGGTCCTTAGTTACATGTTGGGAATAATTTACGACAATTGTTTAAAGTGACGATCATTGGTCTTATGGTCTTTGGTCATTAAGACCTATTCTAGAGATACATTCGGTCGTATAAATCTTGCGTCAGTCATGACTTTAATATTTTTTTACCAAAACAGTTTGTATAAGCTCGGACAATTTCATAAATTCTTAACTCGACTTCGCTTGTTTAGAGTCTTCAATGATAAGATTTTGTAATACATCTCAATGGGTCTTGCAAGGAGTTTAACATAAGGTGTGTGTGTGTATATATATATATATAGAGAGAGAGAGAGAGAGGTGGTTTATTTTGCAACCCAGTAAAAGGTTACAATCCCGTGCAACCCTCATCTAAACCATGACTTTAGCCCATTCATTATCTAGACACTGGATTGATTATTGGATTGCATCAGTGATTACTGGTTTCAGGCAATAATATTACCTGCAATGCATAGTATTTTATTAAATGCATACACTAACATGGAATGCATAATGTTTCATTAAAGTAACACCTTCGTCCGATACATCGCATGAATCGTTATGTGCATCGATATCTGCTGCAGAAATTAGACGAAATCAGGTAAATTTATTTAGAGAATCATGAGAATCCAAATGCAATGGACGGTTTAGATGAAGGTTCCATGAGTTGTAATCTTTTTACTGGGTTGCAAATTCATATATATATATATATGTGTGTGTGTGTGTGTGTGAGAGAGAGAGAGAGAGAGAGAGAGAGGTAATCATTTGAAAACCCACAAAACTGTGAGAACCCTGAGAACTAGTGCATCATTTGTTATTTCATATTATTTTTGTTCATTGAAAGTTAGAATTTAGGGTATTGATTAACATATATTTGTTTCACAATGTATTTGTTTGAAAAGTATTTGTTTTACCAATGGGAAACTTTTTGTCATAATTGTGAAAGAAATAATAGGCGTGAAAGAATTTCATGCACATTGTGAATAACATACATATGTAACAAACATATTTTGAAATAAATATATGTTAATCAATACATTAAATACTAGCCTTAAATGGAAAAAAGATTATATGAAATAATACCTTAAAGTAAAAGTTGTTACGTTTATTACAATATATAGAGTTCTCATTTGATTATCCCCCCCCCCCCCACACACACATATATATAGGGGTTAAATCATGTGAGAACCAACAACATATTGAGAACCGTGAGAACCAATCTAAGCCGTAATTTGATTTTGATCCTATGGTTTTAATTAAAAGTTGTTTCATCATATGAAAATGACATAATTGCCATTTAGGAAACAAGATTCACCTGATGAAACATACATATTCATTCACTAGATGATACACACAAATCCATTCACCAGATGAAACACACAAATTCACTATATGAAACACAAAGATTCATCTTATGAAACACAGAGATTCACCACATGAAATCAAATCACAAATCATATTCTCACTCCATTCATCTCTCTACTCTCCTCTTTCAAATCACAAATTCAAAAAATGGTGAACCTTGTCGCTTTACAGCAACCATTGATCATTGGCTTGATGAAAATAGACAGAGTGCAAATCCATTTCGTCCAAATCCACCCCGGAACCGTCATGAATTTCTAGGTCCCAAATGAAACCCTTAAAAAATGCAACAAAAATTCAAAAACCACCACCACCATCACCACCACAATCGATCCCAAACCAGATAAGCCCGTCGTTGTCTTAGTCCACGGCTTCGTCGCCGAGGACATTGCCACGTAGTAGTTCCAGATTGGGGTACTCGCAAAGAAATACTCCATATACGTGTCGGATCTCCTCTTCTTCAGTGGGCCAATCTCCGACAACCTTGATCGATCTCCTAGGTTTCCAGCGGAGTGTTTGGCTGAAAGGAGAAAACTAGGAGTATGGCGGTGTGTGGTGGGTGGGTTTAATGGTGGGATGGTGGCGTTTAAGATGGCAGAGTTGTACCCAGAGATGGTTTGAGCCATGGTGGTTTCGGGTTCGATACTTGCGATGACTGAGTCGATAAATGATTCGACACTTAAGGAATTGGGGTTTTCGTTGTCGTTGGAGCTACTGTTGCCGGATTTCGTCAAGGGTTTGAAGGAGCTTTTATTTGTTGCGACGCATAAGAAGCTCTGGTTCTGATTGACTTCATAAGGACTACCTCAAGGTTTCTTTATTTCTAATTCTACCCTTTAACTATTTCTTGTTGAAGAAGGGGATGTTGTAGATCTGGAAACTGACGAAGGGGATCTGGAAATGGACGTGGATGCCCTTTAAATTTTCCATTTATTCAATAAATGGTTTCAAGTTTCAAAAAAATCATAAAAATGTCATTGCTTTTAATGCCCATAGATTAAAATAAATAAACGACTTATATTAGTTTTCACGGTTCACAATTTCTTTTTGATTACCGTCCTATATATATATATATATAGAGAGAGAGAGAGAGAGAGGTGGTTTCAATTGGAAACCATATTAAATTGGAAACTTTGGAAACCGTCAATTTCATTGGTTAAATTAATGAAATTGGTTCATAAAGTTGTTTCATATAATTCTTTTATTAATGAAATTATCTCATATATTTGTGTTTTTATGTTGTTTCATCTAATTTTCTCATTTTGATGAAATTGTTTCATGTATTTTCGCAGTATAATAAAACTTTTTCATTTTTACATAAAAAACACAAATATATGCAATGATTTCATCAATAAAAGAATTATATTAAACAATTTCATCAAATTAAACAGTTTCATGAAACAATTTCATTAATTTAACCAATAAAATCGATAGTTTCCATGGTTTTCAAAATTAAAGTGGTTTCCATTTGATCGCTCCTATATATATATATATATATATGGGGTAATATCGGGAGAGAACCATGAAAAAAAGAACCGAAGAACATCCAAGCCGTTAGATTAAAATGATCCAACGGTTAGGAATAGAAGGGTAGTTATAACCATTTTTTTTTAAAATCAAAAAATCTCACGCTATTTTTGAAATCAAAATTTGGCGAAATATAACAAAAATTGAAGCGAAACAAATTACACCAAAAAAATCGATCATTTTATTATTTTTAATTTAACATCCATTTTGATATATTTTTTCATCCGTTTCTTTTATGATTATCTGGTTCTTTTTTCTCCAAGGTTTCCCCTTGATCTTAACTCAAATATATATATATATATATATATATATATATATATATATATATATATATATATATATACTAGGCATATACCCGCGCACGATGTGGCGCGAAAAATCGTGCAATCGAAGAAACAATTGACAAAGGTATGTATCCGCTCGCGAAACATCTCGAAATCAAAATGACAACAACATTTTCATTTTAAGTTTGTATTCTTCGTTCTTATCGACACTTTAGTCTATGAAAACACGGTGCTTGAGTCGTTTGGTGCACTTATATGTGAATCATAGAATAAAGTATCGATAAGGACGAAGAAATACAAACTTAAAATGAAACGTTGTTGTCATTTTGATTTCGAGATGTTTCCCGAGCGGATACATACCTTTGTCAATTGTTCCTTCGATTTCACGATTTTTCGCGCCACATCGTGCGCGGGTATATGCCAAGTTTATAATAATAATGAAATGTATTTTTAATATATTTTAGTTGATCTGCGATTATGTATTTTTAATATGCTAAATGTGAAAAAAAATAAAACGTATGAATAGAAAACAAATTAATTCATAAATATTCATGATATTTAATAGTACGGTTACATTAAAAAATATTCAATATTGAGTTCGTTTTGAAGATATTGACGAGACGATTATAATGGTATAATTTGTAAAAAAAGAAACAGATTTTTTCATTGCATTTTGTTCATATACCATTATTTGTGTTAATATAACAAATGTGTAAAATTAAAAATAAAAAAGTAAGGGATATAAAGTAAATTAACTAACTAATTGTAAATATGTTAAATGTAACATTGAATTTTGAAAATAACCGTTTTACAATTTTAATATAATAGTATAGATATAGATTGTATATATATAATGTTACACATTTATGCTATCCATAAAAATATTCAATAATTAGTTTATATTAAAATTATTGACTAAAAAATTATAATATTAGAATTTATAATACTAATGAAACATATTTTTAATATATTTTAGTTGATCTACAATTATGTATTTTTAATATGCTAACGGTGAAAAAAAAAACGTATGGATAAAAAATAAACTAATTCATAGATATTCATAGTTTTTAATATTACGGTTAAATTAAAAAATATTCAATATTGGACTCGTTTTGAAGATATTGACGAGACGATTATAATGGTATAATTTGTAAAAAAAGAAACGTATTTTTTCATTACATTTTTGTTCATATACAATTATTTGTGTTATTATAATAATGGTGTAAAATGAAAAATGAAAAAACAAGGGATATAAAGCAAATTAAATAATTAATTGTAAGGGTGGTAAATGTTATTGTACAAAAGATTGTATAATAAACGTTTTAAATTTTTAGAGATATAAAGTAAATTAAATAAATAATTGTAAGTGTGGTAAATGTAACATTTAAAGGTGGTAAATGTTATTATACAAAAGATTGTACAATAACCGTTTTAGTGTTTTTATATAAAACAATTTAATTCGTAGATATTCATGATATTCGTATTTTTTCATTGCATTTTTGTTCATATACGATTATTTGTGTTAATATGATAATGGTGTAAAATGAAAAATGAAAAACTAAGGGATATAAAATAAATTAAATAAGTAATTGTAAGGGTGGTAAATGTTATTGTACAAAAGATTGTACAATAACCGTTGTAGAATTTTTAGGGATATAAGGTAAATTAAATAAATAATTGTAAGGGTGGTAAATTTAACATTTAAGGGTGATAAATGTTATTGTACAAAAGATTATACAATAACCGTTTTAGAATTTTTATATAAAACAATTTAGTTCGTAGATGTTCATGATATTTAATAGTACGGTTAAATTAAAAAATATTCAATATTAGGGCTCGTTTTGAAAGTATTGACGAGAAGATTATAATGGTATAATTTGTAAAAAAAGAAACGTATTTTTTCATTGCATTTTTGCTCTTATATACGATTATTTGTGTTAACATGATAAGAGTGTAAAATGAAATAACAAGGGATATAAAATAAATTAAATAATTAATTGTAAGGGTGGTAAATGTAACATTTTATTTTAATGAGTTTCTAAAAACCGTTTTTCGACTTTTT
The DNA here is from genome assembly GCA_954870635.1 of Arctium minus. Lineage (NCBI taxonomy): Eukaryota > Viridiplantae > Streptophyta > Magnoliopsida > Asterales > Asteraceae > Arctium > Arctium minus. The sequence goes on along the minus strand of OX941093.1, from coordinate 7,657,739 downwards.
TTCAAGAACCGTTTTAGATTTAATTATATAGTATATATATATATATATATATAGAATTAAGTTCGCGTGAGACCAAACAGTTTCCGTGAGACCGGTGAGACCAAGTTTTAAAGTATGAAACTTCACACCAAAAAATTGTGAATGTAAAAAAAATCGAACTTTTCATAGGGAAAAACCGTAAATGTTACGTTCACGGTGTTTTTCGCTGTGAATGTTCGTTTTTTTACCTTCGCAGCGTCTTCACTGTGAAGGTTCGGATATACCTTAACAGTCTTTTATCTGTGAAGGTTTGATTTTTTTTAACTTGGTTTAGGTTTTTTTACCTTCATAGTGTGATTACATTATGAAGGTTCGAATGTTTTTTACCTTTACAGTGTTTCGGTGTGAAGTTTCATATTTTAAGATTTGGTCTCACGCGGTCTCACGGAAACAGCTTGATCTCACGTGAACCTGACCCTATATATATATATATATATATTATAATGGATAGTAAATGTAACTCAAAACATGGTATTAGTGTTGCATGCATGTATGTATATATGCATACGGTTAAAATGCTAGCGAAAATACAAAGGATTAAAATGCTAATTTGTTGTCATTTAAATTGTTCATTCAGAACAATTACTAAATAATCATATTTTATTTTGAATCCATTATATATACAGAGTCTCTTAATCATTCTGACTGTAACAACCCAAAAAATATATATACCAAAATATAGCATAGAATTAATCATTTCCAAAGGTTTACAGTCGTAAATTCATGAAATTTAAACAACGGAAGTCTTGACTACAACTGAGAGTTACTAAAAGATAATAATCTAAAATAAATCTTCTTTTGTGTCTGCAAAAACTCTAGACTTTCTCTTTTCCCTTCCCAGAAGCATTACACGCACCTCTTCCTGAAAATGGGTTTTAAGATTTGAAAACGAGGGTTAGACCGTAAGGTCTAGTGAATTCCTGACAATTAATGATAATTCGCAAAGATGACAGCTGCAACAGTTTATGCCAATTAACAAACCCCAAACTGAATGCATTACAATAATTTAACACGTAATTTACTTATATAACATCCCAAACAAGTTGCACAATGATCAGTTGTGCCCAACTTTAACATTACCATGCGCGCAATCACGATCGGGGCCCAAGCAGACTCCCCTCTCGTATCGGGGCCCAAGCAGACTCCCCACTCACACCGGGGCCCAAGCAGACTCCCCGTCCACATGTGCAGGAAACGAATTCCATACACATTGGTGGTGTGAGATTTCCGTAATCTTCACAAGTTCGACAGTTCTCATATCGCCAAAATTAACATGAAAGCTCATATTTATAATTTTCAGAATAATTAGATAACTTGCGTGAACAATGTTAAACACAACATTAATCAATAATAAAATCTCATGAAATCCCCAATTCAGTTTTTCTCTTAAAATAGACATAAAAGAAAAATTATACAGTTAGGATGTCAGAAACTCACTTGCTTGAAATGGTGATCGCTTAGCTAAAATACTTCCTCCCTATAAATAATAACGAAAGAATAACGGTGTTACATAATGAATGGACTCAGATACAAAATACCTACTAAATCTACGTTACCCTGAGTCCCCCACGCTCGACTCGACCGAACTCACCGAACCACCCCTGATCGGGGCCTCCCCCTGCTGACCGGGTTCTAACGACCAGGGTCTCCCCCTTGGTCGACTGGACTTACACGACGGGGCCTCCCCCTTGGTCGACTAGACTTATACCGACCGGGGCCTCCCCCTTGGTCGACCGAACTTCCACCGACCGGGGCCTCCTCTTGGTCGACCGAACTTACACCGACCGGATCCAATAAAAGAAAATAGAATCGCGATACAACCCACAACTCAAAATTTCACCAAGACAATTTCCTCGATCCCATATTAACATCATCCTAATACTAAATCGATATCAGGATAGAACTAAACACCCATTCTCCGCATTCAAATCTTTTTACCGAAACTACAACAATAGATTGATTTTAAACCTAATTCAACGTAGACGTTCATAAGGGTTTAAAACCCCTCTACAACTTCAAACTAAATCAAAACTAATAAAGAGACATCACTAAATCGATTATTTACCAATTGCATAAGAAAACTAACCTGAGTTTCAATTTCTTCAAGGTTTCTAAGCTTTTCTCCAAAGTCTCCCCACTGGTCTTCTCTCTGGCGCCGCACCAAAACAGAAATGAAAAGGGCAAATGGGTTTTACCCTATTTGCTAATTATCAACAAAATTACACTCTAGCCCCCCCAAGTATCAACATTTGACCAAAACTCAAAAAAAAATTTAGATAAGACTAACATTTAAACAATTGGGCTTTACAACCTCCCCCCCTTAAAAGGATTCCGTCCCCGGAATCTCCTCTTCGAACAAAAGAGGATATTTGACTCGCATTTCTGATTCAATCTCCCAAATAGCATCCTGCCTTTTATGGAAGTGCCGCTGAACCTTTACCAAACCGATTCCCTTGATCCTCAACTTCATGATTTTATAGCCAATGAACGCTTCTGATTCCTTGACTATAATCCGATATCTCGCTTGAATTCCTATAAACCATCTGTAACCATCTGTAACATCCCATAACATCCCAGACTAACCGTACCAGATATTGTCCGCTTTGTCCACACACCCAGACTCACGGTTTTAAAACGCGTCTGATAAAGGGGTCTCACCCATAACTTCACTCTCTTAAAAAGATAAACCACTGAAGTCGACACCACAAAACCCAAATATCGACAAAATAAGCGCTCACTTCGCCAGCTCGACACGTCACCCTTGAACTTCATTTTCCAAGATCACTTATAAAAGTTCATTTCATAGCTAACACGATTCTTAGTAAAACTCACTAATAGAGCTTGCACTCAATACTACTAGCACATCATCCTACATCACGACATTGATCACTAACCATCGAAGATAAATAATCCAGCTGCACTTCGCACTTATCAACCCAAAATCCTAATCCTATGAACATTTGAGTGTATACCTTCCACCTATACTTTGCCCGATCAGTCCACCGACAAATGGAGCCAGTCCCAAACACATAACCAAATATCACTGAACCCCACTATAATCCATAACTTTCCAAGTTAATTCCTGTTTCCATTGCCTTACAAAAGAGCGATACATTCCCACTGAACCAGTTTATTTTTCGCGGCATTAAACACAATACTCATTCGAATTGTTCATCGCACTAACACTTACACTTGCTGATCTTTACTTCCGAGCATCTTGTCCAACCATTACCATGTCTTCTCAAGACATAAAATACACACCTTTTCAAAGAAAGATTTACTAACAGGTGCGAGCCTGCACTCTTAGACCAGTCTCCTGGATTGGTTCCCACACCTTACTAGCATAATCACCAAAGCTCTTTTCCTCCTATAGTGGTTAGGAGTTTAAATGCACAACAATGACAATTCTTAACATACTCCCTTTTCTTCTAATTCACCCGTCGAGCTTCTTACTTTCGGGTTACTCCCTTAAAGAGACATACACACTTCGCCTTCTCACGCTAGCCCGAAACGCTGATTTCTCATCATTTACGTACTCGGTTTCGCCATAACTCTCACTTGAGGCAATCATTTGGGTTATCACAAAACAATACCCAATGCTCGGTACAATATGCATTACTCACTTATTGAACACAGTCGACCTATCCACTGCGATTCCATTACACCCAAGGAATACTTCGACATTCCCATATAAACTTCAAATTCACAACAAAACATCATAACTTAATCGAATAGAACACTCTCCTAGGCATTTAGTTGGAATATGAGACACTCACCCTTATTGATCTCATAAAACCGATAACGAAACCCCCAGATTTAAATGTACTTGCCATTTTTAAATCTTTCTAAAAGAATCCCTAAACTAGGATTCGCACCTCCACTTGTCCCAACTTACAACAACATTTCACCACTCAACATTATGGTAACCCAAATCATCTCAATGGCTTACACGCCTGCCTTGATGTAAAACGCCACTATTTTCCGCACAACCAAAACACCGCGCTATCACACCACAACGAAATCCTTCTAACCCTCTTTCCATACATAATATTTACCACCCTATTTTCGACGATCACTAAACGATTACACGAAAACAATGCCATAACACGACTTTGACTTCTCAAATACATATAACCCACGAATCATGGTCACTTAATTCACTCAACTAAATTCTAAGTTCTTGGCAGCTCATTGCAAACTTCCAGAAACAATTTCCGGTGGCCCAGATGTCGATCGATATAATCCATGTGCAATCACTTCAGTTGAGCTATACACTTCTTTCCCAAACAGATAATCAAACCTCATGTAGTCACCCCTTCATACTAGTGATCTCTTGCTTTCCAGCACTTATCCCCTGAGATCCAGTTTAAAGTAAAGCATACATTTCTTCCGAAAGACCTTCTAAATGATCATACTAAATATACTCCTCGAATTCTCAGTTACCTGACAATGACCTCTACACTAAGTATTTTGAATGGTCGTTGACTTCGAAATTAACCATAAAGATGGTACCGCTTCAACAATTTCTCCAACCAACGAGACTTCCCAACATAATCTACTTATCCCAACGCACCACAACTCACTTTATACCTCCTAGACCTCTCTTAGCGAAGGCACCAAACTTACTTGATACGTAGTCTTATTACAAGACCACATCAATACTTAGGCTCAATAACAAAATCCTTTCATCAAAGAATTGCAACGCTAATTATTATCATATTGCTAATAGAAGCATCTTAACAACTTCACAAATTTACCCCACCATTCACAGACCACCACATCTCGAATTACCGATCAAAAAGTCTATGCTACCACTTTAAAAGCGTTACCAACTGCAATATATGAGATTTTCATTTTCCACCACCCTTTTCTAACGAAAGCACTTGAGTCAAATTCCAACCATAACGGCTCAATCAACAATTTCAACTCTTAAAACATTTTCTTGACTTTAATTGTAATATTCCCCACGACCTAGCGAGTTTATAGCCTTCATGCATGATGACACAATGTTTGAAATCGTTTTATACTTCAAGAAAAAAAAATTAAGAGTACAACACCATAAAATAAACTCGTGCATGCAAAAGGCAATTCACCATAGTTAAATAGTCAAACACAAGGATGTCAATGATTCTTCCCACACCACTCCGTAAAAGAAACACCCCATTGACCATCCAATCCAATTTTGATGATAAGAAAAATGTATGTAATGAAACTCTTTTAGGTGACTTGAAAAGTTCTGGTCACAATTGCTTGTCCTGAGTGAGTCAACCGACTCTTACACTCGTAGACGTGACAATGACATGTCCCAACAGATTTCAGTTATGAAAATTATGCGATCAGAAGTTTTCATGACTGTCACAAAAATTTAATTACAAGGAAAAAAAATGAAACAACTCACCAATTATTGAATCCAAAATTTCCATTTTGCAACATAAATATTTTTCCCAAAACATAGACTTCACGTTTGCATACGTTATACTAGCTTCCAAAACAACAGACTCAGCGTACACACGAATATTTTTCATATGCAATGACTTATGCAACCCATTTAGAACACCATGAATGAAACTCCTTTTATCATGGAAGGCTATTTACTCTAACAGTCAACCGTTTGACCAGAAGGTCGGGTTTCTCCCTCTTGTAATAATTTCTGATGCAAGTTCTTCCCTGAATACTCGTTTAACCCACTACATCACTTCTATTACAATCGTGAGTTTGCCAAGTACTCGGTTCCTAACTTTGAGCTGAAAAGATTAACAACGACCACTTTCCCTCCAATATCTTCTTACTCCATACTTCATAGTCACGCCGATACTTTTCTCACACGATCAAGTCACCTTACTACTTAATTGACGAATCAAGGACTTATTGCTTATCCTCGATCTTGAGTTGAGGCATCTAAGATCTAAACACACCTCCCCCTCTATACTAATTAATTAATTAATATAACCAACCCCCATAAATAAAGTCCCATCAGATAAATAAAGCATATAATTACATACGGTGCTTCTCTATATAGAACCCTAAAAGTTCTACCTTCAGCTGGTTCATTGACATATCGAACACAACTCCTTTCCTAGAGGTATCAACCATTACTCCAAAACATCCTTACTCAACACACCAAACCTTGCCAATGACTTGCAAAATTAGAGTTTAATCCATACTACTACATTCAACAATCATCTCTACATGACGAAAATCGATAAGACCTCAAAAGCAGACATTCCATCAAGACTCCGCGTGATAAGATTAATTAAGCACATACATGTACCTGTAAATTTGCGATTACACTGGCCAGGTGGAACCCCAAATTTACCTTACATGACAGTCCTTACTACCTTATCATTACCGCTCCTAGAGTGAAATTTCCCAGGTATCCTATCTCTCGGCTGCCTTTCCTAAGTTCTCAGTTTAAGTTTAGGTCCATCCGGTCACCTAAATCCCTTAAACTATGGCTCTGATACCAAATGTAACAACCCAAAAAAATATATACCAAAATATAACATAGAATAAATCATTTCCAAAGGTTTACAGTCATAAATTCATGAAATTTAAACAACGGAAGTCTTGACTACAACCGAGAGTTACTAAAAGATAATAATCTAAAATAAATCTTCTTTTGCGTCTGCAAAAACTCTAGACTTTCTCTTTTCCCTTCCCAGAAGCATTACACGCACCTCTTCCTGAAAATGGGTTTTAAGATTTGAAAACGAGGGTTAGACCGTAAGGTCTAGTGAATTCCTGACAATTAATGATAATTCGCAAAGATGACAGTTGCAACAGTTTATGCCAATTAACAAACCCCAAATTGAATGCATTACAATAATTTAACACGTAATTTACTTATATAACATCCCAAACAGGTTGCACAATGATCAGTTGTGCCCAACTTTAACATTACCATACGCGTAATCACGATCGGGGCCCAAGCAGACTCCCCTCTCGTATCGGGGCCCAAGCAGACTCCCCACTCACACTGGGGTCCAAGCAGATTCCCCGTCCACATGTGCAGGAAACGAATTCCGTACACATTGGTGGTGTGAGATTTCCGTAATCTTCACAAGTTCGACAGTTCTCATATCGCCAAAATTAACATGAAAGCTCATATTTATAATTTTCAGAATAATCAGATAACTTGCGTGAACAATGTTAAACACAACATTAATCAATAATAAAATCTCATGAAATCCCCAATTCAGTTTTTCTCTTAAAATAGACATAAAAGAAAAATTATATAGTTAGGGTGTCAGAAACTCACTTGCTTGAAATGGTGATCGCTTAACTAAAATACTTCCTCCCTATAAATAATAACGAAAGAATAACGGTGTTACATAATGAATGGACTCAGATACAAAATACCTACTAAATCTACGCTGCCCTGAGTCCCCCAGGCTCGACTCGACCGAACTCACCGAACCACCCCTGATCGGGGCCTCCCCCTGCTGACCGGGTTTTAACAACCAGGGTCTTCCCCTGGTCGACCGGACTTACACGACCGGGGCCTCCCCCTTGGTCGACCGGACTTCCACCGATCGGGGCCTCCCCCTTGGTCGACCAGACTTCCACCGACCGGGGCCTCCTCTTGGTCGACCGAACTTACACCGATCGGATCCAATAAAAAAAATAGAATTGTGATACAACCCACAACTCAAAATTTCACCAAGACAATTTCCTCGATCCCAGATTAACATCATCCTAATACTAAATCGATATCAGGATAGAACTAATCACCCATTCTCCGCATTCAAATCTTTTTACCGAAACTACAACAATAGATTGATTTTAAACCCAATTCAACGTAGACGTTCATAAGGGTTTAAAACCCCTCTACAACTTCAAACTAAATCAAAACTAATAAAGAGACATCACTAAATCGATTATTTACCAATTGCATAAGACAACTAACCTGAGTTTCAATTTCTTCAAGGTTTCTAAGCTTTTCTCCAAAGTCTCCCCACTGGTCTTCTCTCTAGCGCCGCACCAAAACAGAAATGAAAAGGGCAAATGGGTTTTACCCTATTTGCTAATTATCAACAAAATTACACTCTAGCCCCCCCAAGTATCAACATTTGACCAAAACTCAAAAAAAATTTTAGATAAGACTAACATTTAAACAATTGGGCTTTACACTGACCGCTTAATCATTCTGTATCAAACCATTCAACAAACTGACAACAACCCCTTAGTGTCATGTGCTATACATGTATTTACATATGTACCGTGTGTGCACACTTTGTATATCTGATGAAACTAATAAGAACAATTTTTTTTTTAATTTTGGTTATTGCTTAATATTTTAATGCTCAATTGCTAAGTCGATTATTGCATATTATTTATAAGTAACAAAATACCGGCAACATGAATAGTAAACAATAAAAAACCAAGTTGTTGTACATGATTCGCCCTCAAAACCAGGGGCTTACAAATCATAAATAATTACATGGGTCCTAAATTAAGGCTAATAATATATAAAAAATAAAGATATGTTCCTAATAATTAAATCGATTTGACAATACACATCTTTTCCATAATGATGGAATTCGAGCTTTATATGAATGTATTATTAAAACACAAACCGCTTATATTTAATTCCATGATTTAGAGCATCTCCAACCTTAGCACAAAAAAAACACCAAAAACATCAAATATGGTGGGCCTATCAACACCAAAAATAAACTCAACTCCAACCATCCTCTAAAAAAAACACCAAATTTGTGGACCCCACATTAAAATAACATATTTTATTTAATAACCATTGGTTTTAGCGGTCAATATAATTAAAAAAAAAAGAAAAAGTGGAAAGCAGTGGACCCAATTGGTTTTAGCGGTCAATATAGGACCGGCATATTTGCCGGAGATTTTATGTGGCCGGCAAAAAAAAAAAAATGACGGCCGGTTGGAATATGCAAGCCACCAAATACCCATATATAGCGTCACGTTGGAGATGCTCTTATTCATTTTGATTACGTTTTCTTGAATCTTCGACTAGAAGCAGAATTGAATAAATTAAAATCGATAGTTATATTAAATGTTTTTAAAATTAGCATTTTGTTTAAGTTATTGTGAAGATCTATTAAGAATTAAAATGTTGTAGACGTTTTAAGTCTAAAGTTTATGTTTGAAGATTGTTTGACAATTTATTATATTTATATTAATATATATATATATATATATTTAATCTTAAAATAAGTATCTACATTACTATTTTGATTAATCCCAAAATAAGTGTCATATTTTCAAAAAATATATGTCTATTTTTTCCTTAATTATGAAATAAAGAAAACTTCTCTTTCTATAATTGAGGGTAAAATTGTCATTTTATCAGGGTCGTTCCTATCTTTCTGGAGGCCCTGTTACACATTGGACGACAAACCAAGTAATAAAGAAAATAAACTATAAAAGTTCATAACATATATTGTACTAAATGCCTTACAAATTAAAAGAACAAAAATGTTTAGAATGACAAAGTAACATGTGAAATTCACTAAAACAAAATCATTCTTATGACATTTTCCGAAACGAAGTCTTCAATCAATGCTTCATAATCAACATTCTCCAAAAATCCACTTTCAATAGCTATCAAGGCAAGTCCACTTTCAATACCTTATCAAACTCTACCAAATAGACAAGTCAATCTTTAATGACAAACTTACCAAGAGATCTTTTTTGAGACTTTATTATCTCGTCAATTTTTTTTCTTTTTATGTTTTTGACATACAGAATCATATTTTCTAACTTTAGAAGACATGACTAGACTGAAATTAAGTAAAAAAACGACAAATAAACAAAACAACCTAGCTTCACGAGTGAGGATGAAAGTTCTAGTGTTGCATTATATCGCTATTGATTGTTGGGTCTTCCAAGTCTCAAGTACCAAAGCTTACAACTACATTGCAAAATAGATATAAAGGATACGATATGTTAGACATGAAAAGGTTAAAGCCTCATCATAATAAATTAATGATATGAACCTAAGCCTAAACGATTATATTTTATAAATAATCAAACATTAATCTTAACAATGAACAATTTGAACCTTTAAAGCTAAAACTAAACAATTAAAAATCTGACCACTGGGCACTGGTTGAACCTAAGTTCTAAACATCACGTTAATTTTGATTTCCTAAGCAAAACAATATGAACAACTAACATTCTCATTTCTAAACATAATATGAGTAATTAAGAACTGAAATTCTGAATCAATGAACCTAAATAATTAGCAATCTGAATCTAATTAATACAAAACAAGTAATAATCAGATTATAAGAATCAAATTTAGTAATTTAAGCCCCCCCTCCCCCGCCCCCGCCCCCCCCCCAAAAAAAAAAAAAAAAAAAAAAAAAAAACACTTGTTTATGAGAAGAGACAAAAAAATCAAATTTAAGAAATTAGAATGGAATATACTTGTTACCGTATCAAGAACCAAATTGTCCTAAACTCCAAATCTGTCGTATTAAGGAGTAAGAACCAAGTGCCCAAATCAGTTGTTGATAATAAGAACCGGTGAAGACAGGTCAGAGGTGTATGAAACTTGTATATTCAGATTGACATGAGGATGAAGAATTTGAGATTCAAACCCAGAAAACTTGTCGTATTATACAGAGGAAGAAGAAGGAATCGTTTGTAATAGAGTCGTTGTCTTTGCCGTTGAAGAATCAAATGTCCATCTTCGGGAGTTTCAATCGTCGGACAAAATAGTAGAAGCGAGAGGGAGATCAAAGTGCACTTGAATTTGATTTGCAACCGAGCGCTTCCTTCTAGATAGAAATCAGGTTTCAGTTTTTGAGTTTAGGCCACAAATTAGGCCCAAAAAAGAGTGAAATTGGGCCCCATATTTTTGGAGGCCCTGTTCAAATTAACAGATTTAACTTGTGAAAGAACGAACCTGCATTTATTTAAAAAGTGTAATAATTATAAATTTCTGAAACTATGTCATTTTTTATTTTGGACGTTTATTTTGGGACAGAGAAAATAATAATGTTTTATATTTTTCAAGCCTAAAAAAAGTATTCCAATGCATTAAAATAAGAAAAAACGATTATTCTAGCTCGTAAATTAACTATGTTGAGTTGGAAATATGGTTGTTGGCTAATAAGTTAGTTAATAGCTGATAAATTAAACTAGTTTATGGTTGCTAAACATGAAAACCATCCTATAGCTAAATAAATTATATTACCAAATTCACACTCGTACGTCAATAGTCAACATAAAGTCTTCTTTTTTGTTATCGATTGAGTAAAATTCAGTTTTCATCCTTAACGTATGTCATTTTAACTATTCTTGTCCCTAAACTTCATTTCATCAGTTTTCTTCCTTGACATTTGTCCATTTTCAGTAGAATTCGTCTTTCCATCTAACAATTTTTAACCTTTTCTGTTATGTCCAGTTAAATGTAGGGTAATTTGGTTATTTTCCTTTTTTCAAGTATATATAATACTTATATATAGTGAATTGAACTCATATACTCATCACATTTAGTGAGGCTTGAACCCATGACATTTAACAATTAGGTTAGGTCATTTTCCTTTCCCCTCTTTTTTAGGTAAATAAAAATATTATATATTATATAAAACATAAAAAGTATATAATATACCATACTCGGTGACGCGAACTCTCCCCTTCCCTGCTGGCGTCCCCATCGCCAACAACCCTCCCTTTTCTTCGGCTAATCCCCTTAAAATCCTCGCCCTTTTTAGTTTTGATTACTAAATTCTGCTAAAACTTCGGAGAACAAACATAGAAGTAATGGGTTATCACTCTATTATGTATTGAAATCAAATTATGAAAAAAAAAAATTGGGGGTCAGATATGGAACAATCGATGCTTGATTGAGTTACAAAAAAACCATCAATAATTTCATTAATTAGCCAGTAATTAATCATAACAGCATAAATCAAACTTTAAAATCAAAAGGCTAACAAAAAACCTAAATCAAAATAAAAAACCATTTGATGCTCCATGTAAGACTCCGTTTTTAAAACGTATAATTATACTTATCCGAATTGAACCGTAATTAAAAATGACAATCAAAGATAGTTAAGGGTTAAAATCGTCATTTAACTAAACTTATATTATATATATATATATATATATATATATATATAGGGGTGAGTTCAAACGAGAATGGGAGCTGTTTAAAAGAATAAAGGGACGAATCTCAGCCAATCATTTTTAAAAATAATTCCCAAAATAGAACTTTCCGAAATGAACCTTAAAAGGGTATTAAGGTCATATTATAATATGAATTAATTTAGGATATTATTGACTTCCTAAAAATTAGGGATTACAATATACCATCTTTTTCCTTTATTCATGCAAATCTGGTAAAATCCATATTGGTAATTAATCTTGTTCTGTTTGTTTTTTCAAAAAAATCCTGAATTTGCAACCCAAATCACAGATGATTATATGATAAATAAGTTGAAGGTATAATATACAACCCAAAATCACATATGATTATACCATAAATAAATTGGACAGATAAATGAATTAACAAAATCACATATGATTATACCCAAAATCACATATGATTATACCCAAAATCATGTGTGATTAGACTATAAATGAATTAACAAAATGCTTATCTATAATTCTTAAAACCAAAATCATATGTGATTTTGTTCTAACTAATTTGGGCAGAATGTTTTTACTAACTTTGCAACTTTAAATCATATGTGCTCATCCATTTAAGATCATAAATGATCCAAACGAAAACAAAAATCACCATGATTAATCACTGGATTTCACATCAATGTAATGCATCTTTTGAGTCTCCTTCCTCGACTCATAGATCTCCGGTGACTATCTCCGATGAATCCATCTCTGCCCTACCCCATCATCTTTTGAATCTCCGATTACGAAACCCTAATCGCAAAAATCACAACCCATCTGGCTCACCCCGCTCGAAAACGCCTACCTTTGGGTCACCGATTGGAAGCCGTCTGCGGTGTTTCGTTTCGTCGATTCATTGCGGTGACCTGGGGCGGGGCTAGCGGATTTGATGGAGGAGCAGGTGAATATCTTCACGGTGGCTGGCGGATTTGATTGAAGGGTTGAGAGTGAAATATGGATTGGGATGAAATTGAGAAGCGATGGTAGTGGTGGTGTGGCTCACGGTGGCTGTAGATCGAGAGGCTGATGAGGGTGGTGATCGATGGTGGTAGTGGTTGCCGGTTGAAAAAGAGAGTGGAGTGGTGGCGATGGGGATGGTGGCGATGGGGATGGTGACTGAAAGAAAAGGGAGAGACGAGGGAGAGGTAAATAGGATTAGGGTTCTTTTTGTTTTTTTTCCTTTTCTTTTAAACTTAATCAATATTACTAATTTCTTAAAATAAACAATTACTAATGAAAAATGACATTTATACCCTTTTTTTATTAAAATAAACAATTATTAATTTCTTAATTATGATTGGTCCAAAATTGTCCCTTTATTCCTTTAAATCGTTACCATTCTCGTATGAACCTCTCTCTCTCTCTCTCTCTCTCTTTCTCTCTCTCTCTCTATATATAATTAAGAAAAAAATCTATTATCAAATCGAACGTTTGAAATTTGCAGTGAGGCTTAACGGTTTCTTGTCGTTAGAGTGATTACGACGAAAGGTAGCATCGTCTTCGACTTTCATGTAAGCCAAAGTTCTAGCTCGAACGTCTTCGAAATTCTCCGGTGGGTACTTTTTCAATTCAGTGTATAGACTAGAACTCTCGTCTAGACCACGTTTGTAATCCTTAATCGCAGTCTTGACGTCACAGTTGCGGACATTGATCATCTCCGCGTTGAATCGATTAAAGTAGCTTCGGATGGACTCTCCAACTTTCTGCGCGACGTAGTATAGGTCGCTAGTCTGCTTCTCCATCTTACGACTGCTGGCAAATTGTTGAGAGATTTGGTTCACCAATTCAGCGAAAGAATTGATGGACTTGGGTTTGAGGTTGATCAACCATTGGAGCACATGCACCCGTGAGGGTCGCCCAGGTATCTTAGCGAGTAGCGATAGTACGGGTTCATTCTGTTCATCCAACATTTTTAGTCGTTGAGCAACTGGATCATCTTGATTAACTTCTTAGGTCGCTACAGGGACGAACCTAGAGTTTTGGAAGCATTTTCGTTGTGAAGAATCAACAGCATCTCCGTTGTGTTGGAAAGTTGGCATTGGTATCGTGGGGATTGACATCGTAGGTGGCATCGTGGGAATTGGTATTGTCGGATTGAAAAAAGGTGGTGGTGGTAGTGGCATCGTCGGCATAGGCTGGCTAGGGACACCAATGAATGGAGGTCTTGGATAATTGGGGAGTGGAGGTTCTGACCAAGGCATACGGAATGGTCCAAGACCATTTTGTGGTCCCACTGCATTATTCAAGTTTTGATTTCTCAAGGACGCAATTTCTTCGGTAGCCTTTCTGTTTTGATTTGCCAAATCATCGATGCGAGTGCATGCAACTGTCAATTACATATTCATTTTATCTACAATTTGTTCGAGAGTTCCCTGAGGATTAGCCATTGACCTGAAATCAAGAGAAACTCGAAGAGACTATTAGTACGACGCACGTCTGTCGAGGATTTTGTTGAGATGGGGCCCCACGGTGGGCGCCAAACTGTTAAGGCCAAAAATCGTCCAAAATGATAACTTAAGGTTGATGTGGAGCTTTTAACAACTAAAGAAAGGAATCGATCGACAAAACGTGCGACAAAAATAAAAATAAAGAGACAAGGAATTTGGAGACACGGAAAAACCTCAACGAGAAAAAAACGCGGGCGACAAATAGAGTCGTCGATGCACTATGGTCACAAAGCAGGGGAGATGTCCTTGCGTATTAGATGTCGGGGTTACAATGGTTTATATAAGTAGAAGTAAACTTAATCGCTAATAACAATCATGTGTCGTGTGTAAAATGCTTCAATCGTGCGTTCCAATATTGCGTCGTGTATTCTTTTAGAGAGAGTAGAGATAGTTCTTGGTAGTAAGTTTGTGTTCTCCCGATTCTCCGCCAGCCCGAATGAGGCTAGGATCTTTGCATTTATAGTCTTGATCGACATGAATGATTCTTTGAATACCTGAGTAACGGTCAAAGATTTTAATGATCTTTGTGTCTTATGTCGGTTATAGCCGTGGGTCTTTAAGGGCATTGATTCTTACGATATCTTCAGATTCAGTGTTCTGCGCAAAGTTATTTTTGTGCCTCATCTATTAGCAAAAATTTCACTTTGCGCCGGATTCAGATTCAGCCTTCTCGCGAAAAGTCTATTTTTCGCCATCAGTTCTTCGCGCAAAGCCTTCTTTGCGCCACCTTCTCCTTGCGCAAACCTCTAGTTTGCGCCACCTATTTGCGCCAGCCTCTCTGCTTCCAGACTTACGCATTTTCTGAGTTTATTGACTTTATGGATATTTCAAAATTTTCTCTTCAAGCTCAGATTTACAAGAACGACATCATGATGTCGTTGGGAACGGACACTCGTCCTCCGATTTTGGTCAACGAGAATGAGTTCCCTCAATGGCAATATCGGTTCATTAACTTCATCGAGCGTCAAGCAAACGGAGAAAACATGATGAAGTCACTCACTCAAGGACCTTTCGAAAAGCCCTTGAAAGAGATTCCCGCGAATGCAACTACACCGGCTGCTATGATTTTGAAGCCTATCGACGAGTACACAGCCGAAGAGACTTTGCGATATAAAGCCGATCGTGAGATAAAGTCTAACCTGATCCTAGCCTTGCCAAATTCTATCTACAACCGGATTGACTGTTACAAGAACAATCTAATGCTGACGTGGACACAGTTAGAGAAGATTATGCTTGGATCAGCGGTTGCAACACAACTCCGACAAACGCGCTACATGAATAACTTTGAGGAGTTCAAAGCCAAGGACGGTGAGTATCTGAAGAGTGTTTTTGACAGGTTCTGGGCAGTGCTAAATGATCTGCACAAGATCAAAGTGACCAAGACTGAGTTAGTGGCTAATCTGAAGTTCCTTAACGCTCTTCAACTAGAATGGAACAAATCATGCCACCGATTGAGGAATGATGTCAGGGTCTCTACCATGCAAATCCAAAAGCTTTATGAGATTTTGATGACAGATAAGAGCATCGTCAAGGAGAAGAAATCCAAGCTTGATAAGAAGAACAAGCTGAAGACAGTGGACCCGATTGCACTCTTCGTGAGCCAATTGGCTGAACAAGCATTGTCTGAGAATGCTTATGACGGGGCTACTGATGACGATGGCGAGGCGCTAGAGAAAGCGATGATTCTTCTCTCCTAGCACTACAACAAGAAGTTCCAACATCGTTCGGGTTCCAACAACCTTCGCTTCACTTCGGGGTCTAAAAAGTACAAGCCTGCCAAAGTGCCCGAGCCTAAGAAAGCTACTGCGTGCTTCAACTGTAGAAAGCCGGGTCACATCGCAAAGGAGTGTCAAGTAAAGGTGGTTCAGGATTCGGCGTATTACCGGAAAAGGATGGAACTAGACGAAAGGAGAGAGAACGGAATCGTTCTGCTAGCTAAAGAAGAGCACTGGCTACATCACTCCGAGAATGAAGTTGAAAATGAGGAAACTGTTGCTATGTGCTTCATAGGAGCTGATCAAAGTGATGATGATGATGAAGATTCTTCAGCTGATGAATCTGAGGTACCTTCAGAATTTGATTACAAATTTATATCTTCACAAATGAACATCATTATAACTGCCTTACATGATTTACGCTCAAAGTTATTATCTGAAAAACAATTAAATAAAGAAAAGTCAAATTTGATTGAAAAATTGCAAATTTCTTTGAAAGATGAAAAATCCATTTTGACTCATACAAAAGAAAATTTTCAAAAGAAATTGGATGATTTAGAAAATTTAAATATGACTTATCTTGATTCTTTGACGGAAATGACCAAATTAAACGAAAATTTTTCGGATAAAATAAATGAGTTGGAAGAAAAATTATATCTACGGGATCAAACTGAACAAACCATTTATTTGAACAAACCACGGAGTTATGTTTCTATAAAAGAAAAATGGGGACTTGGTTTTGAAAATCCGCATTTTTTAAATCAAGCAAAAGAAAAAATCCCCACTTTATATGAATTCAATTATTTAAGACTTGTTCGATATGCCCCTCAATTTAAAATTGAGTGGACAAATGAAAAGAAAATTTTAGATATCGAAAATGAGAAAAGGATGAACAACACTAAAATGGAACTACCGTTTGTTTATACTCGTGAAAATGCTAAATATTTTCTGGAAGTTTTAAAGAAAAATCGAAAATCCAGAAAAGATTTAAAAATTGTTTCTTCTGTTAAGTCCTCAATATCTAACGACTATTTCGATATATATGCCATTAATGCTAATAAGGAAAATATTTCTCAAGTTTCTTATGATTCTAAGATATATATTCCTCCATTGGTGCTTGAGGGCAAAATCGTTGAACTTGAAGATAAAATAGAAGAACAAAATCTTGCAAAAGAGTTTGAAAAAGATTTAATTTTTTCTTTCATGACATCAAGTCTTGAAGAAAAATTAATTTCTCAAAAACAAGATTTAATTAAAGATTTTGTTTCTGGATTTTCATCAGCTTTTGAGGAAAACAAAGCGGAAGTTCCAATCAGTGATAGTTTGCGCCAACCACTGGTAGAGCAAACTGACAGTTTGCGCCAGCAGCTGGTGGCACAAACTTTTTCTGAAAATTTTTCTGACTCCGAGTCAACTTCAGGTTTATTGTTTGATCAGTTGGGCTTCTTAGGTAAAATTGTTTCTTCACATTTAAATCCTAAATCGGAATTTCTTGATGACTCTTTTACGCTAAATGATGAGTATTATAAACCAAAGCGTAAAAGAAGATGGTCAAGGAAGTCAAAGAAGCAAGCTAATGTCATTTCTGAAAATTCTAATTCTTTTGATTCTAATGTTTCAGATAGGACTTTGAGGACTTCTACAAGGCTGATATGGAGGGTCAAGCAGAAATCTGATGAATCTGCGACTGTTGAGGATCGATATGTAGACAAAATTTGTAGCAGTGATTCATTTGCTGTTTGTAATAAATTTTTTAAATATTCAATAAAGCAAATGATTCGAATTGCAAAAGATGTCTCATATTCTTTCTCTGGTTCTAGTTCAGATGATTATGCTTCGTCCTCTACTGATGATTATGTTCATTCCTCTGATAATTTTACTCATGCTTTGTTTGTTAAATCTAACAACTTTTCTCGTTTTATAAATGCAACTAACAAACCTGAATCCAAATTTCAGTGGATTCCAAAAGCTAAATCTGTGTTGCAGGCTTCCAAAACTTAAAGGGAAATCATAACTTCGACTTCTAAAAATATCTGTTTAGGACTCGTTCTTCAAATGTTAATGACTTCTGAGTAAAGAAGCTCAGGACTTTCCCTTCAATGTGTTTAGCTTCTGGACATATGAGAAACTGTGAGCGCATCTACTTTAAATTCCGCTGCACCTATCTCTGACAGTGATGTTGTTCTAGTTACATCAAGCTATTCAAGAATCTGAGCTAGTTCGACCAGAACCTGAATAAGTGCAAACCAAACACATTGATATGAGGTACCACTTCATTAAACATCATGTGGAAGAAGGTACTATTGAATTTTACTTTGTTCCAACTGAATATTAACTTGCCGATATTTTTACAAAAGCCTTAGACGAAAAACGATTTAATTTTCTGCTTTCAAAACTCGGCATGTTGAATTTAAAAGTTTAAACCTACACAAATTTTATTCTATAAAGTAAAATTTTTACAATTCTTCTTTCTTTTGAATAAAATGTGTGTCTAGGATAAATTTTCAAGTTGCTTTGTTTATATCTAAGTTTTATATGTTCATATTTCATGTCTTACAAAAATCGAATGGTCAGCAAAACATGTTTGAAATTTTTGAGAATGCTTTAAAATTGTGTCATTCGGAATATTTATAGTTTACAATGCTTAGAAAACCTAAAAAGTATGAATTATGGATCATAATGAAAATATAGGCTAAGCACTTAGACGTAAAACTAAGTGATTGAGATGTTTAAATATATAAAATACATAAATCACTAAGTTTAAAAGTTTATACCTGTGACCTTCCTGGTTTGGGAAAGTAAGTTCCGTGGGATGCTTGTCATCTGGTCCCCCATGGTCAATTGGTCTGGGAGTGATCGAACCCAAATCCTTCTATAGAACCAGATCGAAAGTCATGTTCTACTGGTATAAATGGGTTTAGGATGTGTCGATGTAGCCTTTCTGATCTGGGAGAGTAAGTTCTAAGGGGTGCTTGACACCTAGTCCCTTAAGGCCAACTGGTCTGGGAGCGGCTGACCCAAATCCTGCAATAGGATCAGATAGAAAGTTACGTTTACGACATGTTTTTTACTTACAAAACTTCTTGATTAAAAGATGCCAATGTGCACAAATTTAAAAGATGCCAAAGAGCACAATCATGTGAAGATGCCAATGTGCACATATTATAGAAAGATGCGAATGTGCACACATCTCATGATTCTTGGTGATATTTTTAAGTTGCGATAAACCTATAAATTTGTGAAAGTATTAATTCTTGACTGCTTAGTGTGAGTAAAGGCAAAGTACTCTATTCTATTTTTAGAATTACATTTACTTGAAGCTAATCAAAGTTCACATGCTAGCACACTCAATAGATCGATGAAAGTTTTTGAAACTGAACATGTATTAACTTGATATGCAATGAAACTTGCATCTGCATCCAAAAACACACTTGATTTCAATTGATTGATTAATCTGTGATATTTTACTGAGTAGAATTTAATTTGCATGGCGTTTAAAATTTATATATTTAGTTGTTTCAAAATCTATATTCAATTTATTTTTCTTTATACATTGATGATTCTATGTTTGTGTTCCCATATCTTTGAAAATTGGTATGTGCATTTTTTGAGGGGGAGAAAATCTGAAAGAAAATCTGACAACATCTAATTTCGAGGGGGAGTGAATAAAGTGGACAGGTATGTTTCTGATAAAGTAATAAAGTGGACAAATCTGAAGCTGGCCCGTCTCTTAAACGAATACATGACCAAGCTGATCCAGATCATCAAGGTCCTGAGGGGGAGATGTCAAAGAGACAAAGAGTTGAAAGTTCATCTGTTCAAGAAAGTTAAAGGAAAGAATCTGAATCTGAATCTGCAGTTAAAGAATCTGAAGATTATGATAATGCAAAGTATGAGAAGTTCTGAAAAATCAAAGAAGAAGACCAAGATGATATTATTGTTATATCTGATTCTGAAGATCATGATTTTGTGAATTCCAAGTCTCAAGAAGTCATTCCTTCAGTCTCATTAAGCCTTTTATTGTCTTAGCTCCGACCACCGCTGATCCATCTAGTACATTTGAAAGAGGTGAGTTGTAAAGAGCACAAGTTGAGGTTCATGTTTCTGAATCTAATGTGAGTATATCTCCAAGCGTGTTAAAATCAGGTCCTTTCTTGTCTAGACAACAAAGGCAACAGAGATTGGAAGAAAGATTAAATTTCCGTGCTTCTTTAAGACGCTTAGAGGTCCTGATCGGTTAAACAAACATCAAAGAAGACCTGAGCGCCATGGATTACTAAGGGGGAGATTGTTAAGTCTGATTTTGTAGTAATCAATGTATTTATCTCTTGTGGCCTTAACTGTGGTTTAGCTAGTCTTTTGTATCTGTTTTGGCCAAGGGTATTTAAGGCCCTTTTGTCTTGTTGTGTTTCATAACATTTGGCGCTGGTTATTGAATACATGGAACTTTTGCGTATCATTCTTTCTCTCTACTTTCTCTCTCTATAGTTTTAGATAGATCTTGGCTTATCATGTACCATTCGACAAAGACAAAATAGGGGCAGTACTCAACATTTCCTTCAATTCTTGAAATGCTCTCTCTTGATTTTCCCACCAAACAAACAGTAAGTCACAGTTCCAAGCTCATGTAATCACACTGAATATAGTAAAAATCATTCTTTGATTGATTAACAAGTATTACAATGATTTCTTGTGTCACAAATCTCACAATGTCACAAGTCTCACACGTTACAAAATCGTATCTCTCTGTATGTGTTTATGCGTGTATGTGCATACTTACAAGATTAAAACAACAACTGGTCAACACATTTTGACCTTACAACTCAATTTACAAAACAACTCCTTAAACTTTTACAACATTTACACATTAACTCTCATTTAATCTTGAATACAATATATGACTCAACAATCTCCACCTTTGGATTCAAGATTAAAAAAATAATTGACAATAACCTTCAGGTCATCTTCTTGTTGTAAAATATTCAAGATATAATCTTTAACAACTCCAAATCTTGAGTAATCTTTTTTTTTTATTCAACAAACTTTGAAATCTTCAAAACTTTATCATCTTCAACAATCTCCCCTACTTGTTACAAAAAGCAACAAGCTTTCATAAAATTTCTTCAACACAGTAATCATCAGTCTTTACTCTGATTTGAAATTTGAATTCTTTCAACTTTATGACATTCTCTTGACTTTCATTTGTTTTGTGTTAGTCCAAGATTCAAGCAAGATTTGCAATTAAGATCACAAAATACACACAAGATTTAGAGAGAGAATCTTGAGAGAGAAAGTCATATGTGTATTGATGTCACAAGTCTCACTCTAGTTACAAGCTTGAATGGGAAAGACTCTTACAAAAGATACTAAGGCAAGAGCTTATAAAGGGTTAAACATTCATTGACCTCAATATAAGTCCAACATACAAAAGTCAACATTTTCTAAAAACAAATGATCTAAACAAAGCATTAACATTTTGAAATTGAACTTTGACAATTTCTTCCTCTTTTTGATAAGATCAACAAAGTTCTGACCTTGAAAATTTTAAATTTCTCCCCCTTTTTGATGAATGATGAGAAATCAGAATCATCAAAACATTTCAACGTCAACTCTTGTCTTTGAAATATCTCCCCCTTTTTAGCAAAATAAGCACAATCTTCATGAAATAAAAACATTCTCCCCGTGTGAAAATATACAATCTCCCCAAAGAGATTTGATCTCATTATGATATGATCTGAAATTCTTCCGTCAATTCATAAGATGTATTAATCCAAATCTTTTCAAATTCAGACAAATTAGGATTTGTAACCCTGAATCAACAGATGAATCAGTTAATATGTCTGTCAGTAGCACAAAGCCACCGTGTACAACAAATATACATTGGAAAGGAACATTTTGATGTTCAATCCCCCAGGGCTTCCATTCTATCATTGAAAAACCACAAAGGAATTTTCTATGAATGTTAAGACAAGAAAACTTATTCCTTGTGTGCTCATGAAAGTGTAGCAATGATTGAAACATTTAAAGCTTTAACAGGCTCAAAGTATGCAAACCTTTGAGACAACAACATATATTACATAGACTCGATGTGCATGAGAAAGAGTCGAAGGTGGGGCAACTTTCCTTCTTTTTCAATATCCGAATCATCTGAATGAAGATCAGATAGATTATGTGTTGCTTCCCCTTTAAAATATGAAACATTCTTTTGTTGAGAAACGATTGAGTAGCTGGTGGGGTTTAAATGCAAGAGTTGGCATAGGCTAGTTGCCTTTTTCAATGAAGTTAACGAAAAAATTGTGAAACAACAGTAATATGGTTGCCTGGCTCAGAAAAAGTTTGGTGCAGAGTTTATTATTCTTTTACTCTGATTTCTCACCCTCTTTCTTTTCAACATTTGAGTTTACTTCTAACCAATCTCTCTTTTACATTTTACCTCAACACACACCCACACTCTATTCTTTTGACCCCTCTCCCCTCAATCACTCGGGATTACTTTCGGGGTAGGAAACACTGGTTAGCGTGAATCCATGGAAGTCTTTTAAGTACTCAGACTGAATCCCATGTATTTTGTCCTAAAAAATATGTTGCTCAACAGTTTATCTTGTCATTTAAGCACAAGATATCATTATCAGAAAATGTATGCTCATTAAAGATAAGAATAAAATTTGAGCAATTAGAACATTTAAGATCTCTCAAAACAATGAAATTGAATGAATGAAACGAATTCAAGTGAAGTGTTTTGAGAATCTGAAAATGATTCGATCAGATAATATATCATGAAGAAAAATATTTTGAGATATCAAAGAACGAATATTTGTTTATATGAACAAGATATAAACAATTTGATAATGAAAGCACAATTAATAAGAAATGATGTTTGATTTCAAACAATTTAGAATACAAACGGGAGTATTACCACCGAAAGATTTATCTTTTGAGACATGGTAATAACAAAGTCAATGAAAATATTGAACCGGTGTGTGTAAGAATACTTGATAGTATAAAGACAAAACAATACACAAGTATTTATCTTTGAGAAACATACGGTCAGATAAACGTTAAAATACCGATATGAAAAACATTTAAAATCACACTTCGAGATTCATAAAATCATTTGAGAACACGAAGTGGTTTGAACATTTAAGAAAACATTTTCATACCCGAAAGTCATTCATATTTCAAATATGATAGAGATTAAAATTCAGAATGATATACCTTTAATGTAGAAATCGTAACTCACCCTAAAATGAATATTTAACTTTTAAGATCTCTTTGACAAAAACATCAGATACTCCTCCATTGTATCTGTAAAAATTCAACTCATTAGAAAAAAACAATATGAATATGACAATTTATCTTATTTCTCTTTTCTACTATTTCCCCCATAAAAGAAACATGATAGTGAAAATTAAGCAAACTCCCTCTTAAATAAACAGTAAACTTCCTAAAAAGATGTATCTCGTCAGCATCCTTATGTAGAAAACATTTAAATCTGGGTTCTGAAAAAAATTATTCAGAAGCCAACGTCATAGTTTGATAACATGCAAAACAAGAATGATTTTGGTAATCATATATAATGTTTCCACTTTCGTCAGTAAATAAGAATAATATATGCAAATGTTCTAGCTCCCCCTAAATATGTAAACATCAAGATCTACTCCTCCTAGAATCATGCAAGAGATATTCACAGACTTTAAGAAGACATGTTGAGCATAACTAGTTTGCTGATTAGAAACTTAAAGCATTTTTCGTCTAAAGGCTTGGTAAAAAAATTAGCTAACTAGTGATCAGTCTGTACAAAATGCATTTCAATATCACCTTTCTCCACATGATCCTTGATGAAGTGGTAACGAACATCCATATGTTTAGTTTTGGAGTGTTGAAAGGGATTAATAGTTATGGCAATGGCGCTCTTGGAATAACAATAGATAGGGAATCTCTTGTAGGTGTATCCAAAATCTTTTAGTTGAGTCTTCATCCATAAGACTTGAGAACAGCAGCTTGCGGCAGCAACGTACTCAGCCTCAGCAGTAGATGTGGACACAAAGTTTTGATTTTTGGATGTCCAGCTTACAAGTTTATCACCTCAAAATTGACAAGATCCGGATGTGCTCTTCCGCTCAAGCTTACAACCTGTGTGATCAGCATCTGTGAACGCAGTTAAAGCAAATCAGGATTCCTTTGGATACCAAAGGCCTAGTTCAGGAGTGCCTTTCAAGTATCTAAGGATACTTTTCACGGCTACAAGGTGAGATTCTTTCAGATTAACTTGATATCTCGCACAGAAACAAGTAGCAAACATAATATCTGGTCTACTTGCCGTAAGATACAACAATGATCCGATTCCACGGTACGTTTTCTGATCGATAGATTTACCGGTTAAATCTGCTTCCAGAAGTGTGCCAATAGCCATGGGCGTTTTCATTACTGCACTATCGGTCATATTAAACTTTTTCAAAATACCATGAATATATTTAGACTGGTTGATAAAAATACCATCAGGGGACTGTTTCACTTGAAGATCAAGGAAAAATGTCAGTTCACCCATCATGCTCATCTCAAACATAGTCTCCATAATTTTTGAAATGTTTTTACTGAATTTAGGATTTGTAGACCCAAATATTATATCATCTACATATATCTGGATTAATATCAAGTCCTCACCTTGTTTCTTTAAGAATAAGGTAGTGTCGATCGTACCTTTCTTAAATCTAGAGGCATGAAGGAATTGAGTTAAAGTTTCGTACCATGCTCTTGGGGCTTGTTTAACACCATATAACTCTTTATCAAGAACATTGACGTGGTCAAGGTGTTGTGGATCTATGAATCTTTTGGGTTGTGCAACGTAAAGTTCTTCATGCAGTATTCCATTTAAAAATGTTGATTTCACGTCCATTTGATAGACTGAAATTCTGATGTGCTGCGTATGAAAGAAAAATCCGAATAGCCTCAATCCTTGAAACAGGGGAAAATGTTTCATCGTAGTCGATGCCCTACTGCTGACAATAACCCTTAGCTACCAATCTTTCTTTGTTTCGCACAACAATTCCGGCCTCATCTTTCTTATTCCTAAATACCCACATTATGCCAATCACAAATTTATCTTTTGGTCGTGGGATTAGCCGCCAGACCTTGTTCCTCTCGAATTGGAGTAGCTCGTCTTGCATTGCAAGTATCCAATCAGGATCCTGAAGAGCCTCCAAAACCTTTTCCGGTTCAATGGAACTTAGGAAACTAGTATATAAACAGTAATTCGCAAATGCTGCACGGGTCTTTACTCCACTATTTACGTCACCAATTATGTTTTGTTGTGACCCAGATTACTAGCATACAATTTACACAACAGATTAAGAACACAATATTATTGATGAAATCATATGATTACAACGTGGTCATAGATCTAACAGTGTGCCACATATCTCACGTATATGTGTGCATACAGTGTGCGAGTTCTTACCAATCCAGCGTGTGTTCGTAACTACAAATCTAACAAGGAACAAAACTATTTATACTAAGTCAACTTGTGTTGACTTTACAACCAATCCCTCAAACTATTACACAATTACAATAAAGACCCTCACTTTTAATCTTGAATACAATATTAATCTAACAATCTCCCCCTTTGGATTCAAGATTAAAAAAAAATTGACATTAATCTTCAGGTCTTTTTATCTTCACAAATATCTTCAACTTTGAATCTTTTTCAGCTTTGACATCTTGAAAGCTTTGACAACTTTAGCACAATCTTCATTCTCCTCCTTTGTTTACAACAATACCATTCTCTTTAGCACAACAAACTTTGCTATAATCTTCTCAATCATTCAAATCTTCAAACTTTGACTAACTTCCAAACATTCAAACTCTGTCTTCACTTTTCATTACATCTTCTGTAATCTGACTTTGAAAAAACATCTATCCCCCTTTCTTGATACAAATTTTAATCATCTGAACTTGAACTCTGATTTATCTCCCCCTTTTTATTGTTTTGTAAGAATCAAACTCATTAAAACTCTTCAAGTTTAGAACTGTCTTTGGAACATCTCCCCCAAATAACCAATTTAGCACAGTCTTCATGATCTTCCTATTATGGTAAAATTTGTACAATCTCCCCCTTTTTGATGAAATATGAACAATGTTTTCTCTTTTGTAGAATAATAATAATCTCCCCCAGATAAGAAAATTAGCAATCTCCCCCAATGAATGGTATGAGAGAATCGTTCATCTGATCTGAATGAGCCATCAATTCATGAATGCATTCATCTGAATCTTTTCAAATTCAAACAAATTAGGAGTTGTAACCCTGAATCAACATATGAAATAGTTATGAATGCCTGTCAGTAGCACAAAGCCACTGTCTACAACAAATGTACAATATAAGGAGCTTGAAGTGATGTTCACTCCCCAGGACTTCCATCCAATCATTGAAAAACACAAGATATTTTATATGAATGTTCTGACAGAAAAACAGATTTTCTGTGTGCTCGTGCATGTGTTATGAAAGAATTAAGCACAATAATTGTGTTTCATAAGGATCAAAGTATCTAAACCATTGAGACAACAATGATTATACATAGACTCAAATGTGCATGAGAAAGGGTCGAAGGTGGGGCAACTTTCCTTTTTTTTCAATATCAGTATCTTCCTAGTGAAGAACCAATAGATTATGTGCTGCTTCCCCAGAAAATATGAAACATTCTATTTTTGAGAAAAGAATGAGTAGTTGGTGGGGTTATATGCAAGAGATGGCATGGGCTAGGTGCCTATTTCAATGATGGTCACAAAAGAATGTGAACCAATAGTAATGTGGCTGCCCGACTCAGAAAGAAGTTTGGTGCATAGTCTGATATTCTTTTACTCTGTTCTCTCACCCTCTTTCTTTTTAATCATTTAAGCTCACATCTAACCAATCTCTCATTTTCATTTTACCTCTTCACACACCAACACTCAATCTTTTTACCCCTCTCCCCTCAATCACTCAGGGAATACTTCCTGGGTAGGAAACACTGGTTATCGTGAATCCATGGAAGTTCTGTTTGAGCTCACACATCGAATCCCATGTATTGTCCTAAAAGAATGTATTGCCTCAATGATTTTCTCGTCATTTAAGTGCAAGAAATCATTTGTCAGTATATGTATGCTCAACAAAAATCAGAATGAAATTTGAGCATTTTAAGCATTTAAGATTTCTCAAAGCTTTGTATGAATGAATAATCATGAAAGAATAGAAATGTTTTGAGAATCTGACAATGATTAAGATCAGATCAAAATTCATGAAGAATAATATGTTGGGAAATCAAAGACGTAGGATGTTTATATGAACAAAATATAAACATGTTAACAATAAAAGCACATTTCAGTATAGAAATGACGTATGATTCAAACAACAATGAATAACAAACGGGAGTATTACCATAGAAAGATTTATCGTTTGATACATGGTAATAACAAAGTCAAGAAAAATGCACTGAACTGATGTGTGTATGAATACTTGTCAAAATATATAGACATGACAATTATACAAGTATTTGTCATTAGAAACACATGGTCAGATAGTCATCAAAGTATCTAAAAATAATTTAAAATCACACTTCTCAATTCATGAAAACATTTTTAGAATAGGAAGTGGTTTGAACATTTACGAAACCATTTTGCATAAGTGAAAGTTGTTCTTCTTTCAACAAGTGATAGAGTATAAGGATTAGAAATATATACCTTTAGATCAAAATCCTTAACTCCCCCTTAAATGAATATTTTTAGTGAAGTATCCTTGACAAAAACTCATATATCCTTTCACTTGATACTTGTAAAAATTCAAACTATCAGAAAAATAGGACAATGATAGTATAACGAACTATTACCTACTCCCCCTAAAAGATATAGCATTTAAATCCTCTTCAAATCAAAAAACTTATAGAAAATATGTTATCATTTAAGCATCCATCAGAAGAAAAACATCTGAGATCGGGTTCTGAACTGAGTATTCAGAAGTCATGATTACATATTCTCTGGTGAGAATAGTAATACTCATTTTTTACCAATGAAGACCGGGTTCTGATCTGATGTAACCAGAAACCAATAGTTCTTAAATATTGAAGAACGGGTCTTGAACTGTTTTATCCAAGAGCCATAGTTCTTTGAAGCACAGGTTCTGAACTGATTTATTCATAAGCCTTGGTTCTTTTTCATTGATAATCGGGTCCTAAACTGTAGTGTTTAGAAACCATCGTTCTTTCTACCCCTTAGTCTTTAGATGCCTGCAACACAGGTTTAGCTTTTGGTATCCACTGGTATTTGGATCCTGAATTGTTAGTTGTAGTTCTAGTAGGAGAGATATAATAAGAACCATACCAGCTATTTTCATAATTTTTGTTTACAAAATCATTTGAGCCACAGTAGGAACAACTAACTTTCTTTTGTGCTAACCTGATCAGTTGATTTATAGTGTAAACCAGATCAGGTTTGCTAAAAGTTTTACCTTTCGAAGCATAGTTCCTTTTAGCTTTGAATGTATGCACAAATGATTTATCTTCTTTCTTCTCCTCCGAGGAACCTTTCACTATCCAAATCCATTTATCTTTTTCTTTCTCATTTATCCTTCTCCAAGATGTTTTCTTCTGAGACTTGTCCTTCTTGATGTTACCTGAACCATCAACATTTTTGTCATAGAAGAGGTTAGAAGGACGAATCTGATCTTTAAGTTTATAAGTATGATTATCATTTATATTAAACAAAGGATTATTAGAAACATTAGTGAAAATTGAACTTGCAGCTGATTTAAATAAGCATTCGGCTGCAGCTAGATCATCTCTCGGTGATTGAGCAAATGATTTTGGCGTTTTGTGCTAAGTCAGCTTCACCTTAAACATGATCTCTTCAAGTTCTTTAATCTTTGTAAACAAACTGTTTCTTTCCTTTGAGAGTATGTCATACTTCTTGTGCAATTCTACTTTCACATTCTTCTCCTTCATAATAGTTGATGACAATTCAGATAACTTTCTTGTCAGCTTAGTAATCTCAGTCTCAAATACTTTCTTTTCTTCAGTAAAATCTTTCTTTACATTCTTTGTTTGTTCAATCTTCTTCTTCTTCTTCTCCAACTTGTCTCTCTCAAGAATGATAACTTTCTCGAAGTCTGAAACTTGTTAAGAAAGTTTTATGCATTTAAGCTCCACAACTTTCTTCTCTTCAAATTATTTTCTGGAAAACTCAGAAAACTTCTTTGCAAACTCTTTTCTTTCTTTCTCCATTTACTTTCCATCTAGAGAGATCTTTTCTTTTAGTTCTTCTCAATCTTCTTCAACTCATCTTGGGCTTGTATGTTGTCTTTGTCATGGGTTCCTTTTTTCCTTCATCATATTTATCTCAACCTCAAGACTGAAGACTTTATCTTTCAAGGAATCTCTTTCAGCAAATATTTGTATATTTGACTTTCTCAGCTCTTCACAAGTTTCACTTGAGATGTTTGCTCTTCTTCTCAGCTCATCTAGCTCTCTTTCCATCAACTCCTTCTTTGACCATGTGGAGCTAGAATTAAGACTTTCAGACCTTTTCAACTTGGCTTGTAGATTTGAAATTTCTTTTTCTTTTGCTTCAATAATTCCTGCAAAATTAGTTTTAGAATTAGAATACATTATGAGCAAACAAAATCTTTCTTTAAATCTTTAGAATCTTTCATATTAGTAATCTGATTAAGAAGAGATGAACTTTGAATCTTCAGATCCTTGATTTCAGCTTCCATAGCCGGAATCTCTAGCATGTACACTAAAGCACAATCTCTATTGGTTAGCACCAGATTTCCTTTTTCATCTGTGTAAGGCATGATGAAAGATTTAAGTAATCAACACAAACAAGGAAAAATTAGCTAGTAATGATCTTTGAATCCAACAATTTGAGAAACTCTTGAAAATTTTCAGAAAAAGAAATTTCTAAAAACTCCAAGTTCAGAATTCACAAGCAGCACAAAACAAGAACAATTCACAAAACAAAGTGTACTAGAATTCGTAAACCCTTTGAAAATTTCAAGACAAAGCTTAGAAATTCGCAAAGTCAGGAATTCGCAATCTAGAGAGAACAAAAGACAAGCAATTCGCAAAAAGCTTTATGCGAAAAGTTTACAATTCACAGATCTCTCTTCTGCGAATTCTATCCTTAATCAAATTTTGAAAACAAAATTCTCAAATCAATCAAGAATTCGTAACAGAAATTCATAAGATACAGAAACACGAAACCTTTACTTAAAAATTTTTGCAATTATCACAAAAACTTTTCGTAACACATACGAATTCTTGACTTGGAAGAATTATTGAAAAAGCTTTACGAAATCTTAAGAATTCGTAAACTAGAGTAATGCGAATTCTAGCTTTTCGCTGAAGACACAATAGCGAAAACCTCAGAATTCGTAACAAACTCAATTACGAAATCCTCATTTGAAACATTTTAAGACAACACTTTTCGCAAGACTGACTTTTACGAATTCTTGCTTTTCTTAGCAGAGAGATAAACGAATTCTGTACTTTAACGAATTTTCAAAGAATTATGCGAATTCTTCTAGATTTCGTTATATATACTGATGTGAATTCTTTACTTGATGAATTCAGAAATGATATCTTGCGAAATCGGATTGCGAAAACTATCAAACTAGCGAGTTCTTCATACGAATCCTTTAGATCTTGCGAGTTCTTGGTTACTTAGTCCAAAAATTCGATTTTTTGTCCAGAAATCGATCCAGAACTCCAAATTCAAAACTGTAATCTTCACATAATCAACAAGACTAGTCCAAATTACAATCCAATTCAGTATATCAAACTAATTCACACAAATGAACATTCAATTCAATCAAACAGAGACCGATAACTCGTTCGACTAAACATTTAACCAAAATCTCAAATTCTCGATTAAAAAATGTTTTTCTGTGAAAATCAATCCGATAAAAACTTTTTAAAACACTAATCGATCACTAAACAGTCACCAATTTCATTAAACAAATACTTTTTGTGCAAAAATCGATCAAGAACTCTTCGGCAGAAAAACGACTTTTCGTAAAACTCAAATTGTTAGATTTCTGAGCTCTGATACCAATTGTGACCCAGATTACTAGCATACAATTTACACAACAGATTAAGAACACAATATTATTTATCAAATCATATGATTACAACGTGGTCATAGATCTAACAGTGTGCCACAGATCTCACGTATGTGTGTATACAGTGTGCAAGTTCTTACCAATCCAGCGTGTGTTCGTAACTACAAATCTAACAAGAAACAAAACTATTTATACTAAGTCAACTTGTGTTGACTTTACAACCAAACCCTCAAACTATTACACAATTACAATAAAGACCCTCACTTTTAATCTTGAATACAATATTAATCTAACATATGTAGGGGGTGATCTCTAGTCCATCTTGTAGTACTAGGAAGTGTTTGAACATTCACTCTCGTGTTTTGCTCATTGTATTCATCCACTATTGTAGGAACAACTTCATTTACTGGTGATCTTGATTGTTGTATTTCTGGTGCAACCGAAGAAGTACTCGAGACTTCTTGACCAGAGTTGGTATCTGCAGAAACAGAACCTTGATTAGTTTGATCAGAATCATTTAGCGTTGACATACCTGATGAAGTTGTTGTTGTGACGGGTTTAGATGGTCCAAAAATATTCTCAGTTACTATAGGGACCTCTGATGTTGATGCGAACACGCTTGATTTATCAAAATCTGCACATTTGTCCATGAATGCGTAAAAAAAATAAAAGATCTAACTCATATGTATAAACTCGAAACCCTAAACCCTAAGATTAGTTAGAAGACTTAGTATCTGTAGGCACAGGTTCTATTCTGTCATGAATAGAAGCCTTTCCTTTGAGTTTGAGACCTGAACTGAGTTGTTCAGAAGTCAATGTTGAGTGTTCATCAAATGACACGTTAATGCTTTCCATGACGGTCTTGGTTCAGTGATTGTAGATATGATAGGCTTTTGACGTCAAGGAATATCCGAGAAAGTAGCCTCCATCTGCTTTCTTATTAAATTTACCAATCTTATCACGGTCATTTAAGATAAAGTGCCTGCAACCAAAAACACGAAGGAATTTAACCTTAGGTTTTCTTTTATTTATGATCTCATACGCTGTCTTATTTAATCTCTTAATGATAATTGTCCGATTCTGAGTGAAACATGCGGTGGCAACATCTTCAACCCACAAATATAATGGAAGACCAAAATATGCCAACATAGTCCTTGCAGCTTCGACTAAAGTTCTGTTCTTACGTTCAAAAACGCCATTCTGTTGTGGTATGTAAGCGGCCGAAATATTATGAGAAATCCCAACTGATTGTATATAACTTTGAAGAATCTCATTTTTGAACTCAGTGTCATTTTTACTTCCGAACTTTTTAATTGGGAATTGTAACAGAACTTGCACTTTCTTGATGAAGGCAATTATCAATTCTGCCGCATCTGATTTGGCTCTTAGAAACTCCAACCATGTATATCAGGAATACTCATCAATTATAACCAAAATATACTTTTTACCGTTGATTGATTGAGTACGCATCGGGCCACAAAGGTCCATTTGAATCATCTCAAGCGGCGATTTGCAAGAAGATTCTATCTTTGACTTATGGGAACTTCTTTTCATTTCCCATTTCGCACGCTGGACACAAAGATTCCTTCTCGAATCGTAACTCTGGTAGAACTTTGACCATGCCCAATGTATTTATAGCCTTAAAGTTGTAGTGAGAAAGGCGGTGATGCCAAATCCAACTTTCTTCCTTCGACACTTTAGCAATCAAACAAACTGATCTAGTTGCTGAAAGTGTTGGAAAATTAACCGTATACATATTTGCTTATCTTTTCGCTTTGAATACCTCAGAACCGTCATAATCTTCAATGTGATAGTGTGTCATAGTGAACCTATCTTGGTAGTGGCTGTCACAGAATTGAGTTGTATTAAACAGATTGTGATCTAGCCCTTCCACATAGAGTACCTTCTGAATGATCACAGAGTTATTTTTTAGCATACCGTATACTTTGATATATCATATAAGCTCATAATTTGCGAATCCGACTGTTCCAGCAGGTTGTTCAACATAATTATGCAATAAGTCCTTGAACCCCGTCATGTGCCTTGAGCATCTAGAATCAATAAACCATAGATGACGGGCCAACAACAGAAACAAACTTACTTTTGTTTAGGTACCCATATCCAGATGGGTCCTTTCTTGTTAGCATCTTTAACCTTTTGAAAATCTTTTACCTTTC
Source organism: Arctium minus (assembly GCA_954870635.1). NCBI lineage: Eukaryota > Viridiplantae > Streptophyta > Magnoliopsida > Asterales > Asteraceae > Arctium > Arctium minus. The sequence goes on along the minus strand of OX941093.1, from coordinate 7,624,165 downwards.
CTTTGACTCTCCATTCAAATCAAGGCTTAGGTAACCATTTCCAAATCATATTTATATTTAAATCATGAAAGCTTTTCTTCTTTGAAAAATTATTTGCCTTAACCTTGAAGATATGAATTTGTTGCGTCGAGGCCTTAGAAAAGGATTTGGCTTTTGGAAAGCTTTTAACATTTTTAGACTTAGAAGGAATGGAGTGCAATGAAAAAGAATTTCTAACACAGTGATTATATATAAAGTTCTTGCGAGAAAATGTCATCATTTTTTATTTATCAAATGTTTTACAATCCTTAACACAAAATTGACATTTATTGATCGTAGAACTATTACATGAAGAACTAACATCATAAGTAGACACAATACAATCTATTTAACATTTTTCAGAAATACTTTCTGATAATCCCAAAATTAACTAAATCGTAGAGAGAAAAAGTAGAGAGAGAGAGAGTTTGAAAGCGCAAAGTAATCTTGATATTGAATGTGCGTGAGTTTCTTACAAACACCAAAGCCACAAGGGACTTAAATACCCTGGCCAATACTACACAGAATAAGTAACCTAAACACAGTATTAGACCAAGCCTATAAATACAATGATTACTATAAAATCTGACTTAACAATCTCCCCCTTAGTAATCATTGGCGCTGTGGTCTTCAATATTCATCTTCTAAATCAACTTGGCCATCTAAGCGACTTAGCGAATCTTCTTGACTTTAATTTTTTTTTCTTCTCAGTATCTTTCAATCTATGTTGCCTTTGCTGCCTTGACAAGACTGGACCTGTTTGTAATTAGCTTGAAAGAACAATCGGTTCATCAGCTTTTGATCTAGACGACGCACCTCTTTTAAATATACTTGAATGAACTGTGGTGGTCAGAGCTTGAACAACAAAAGAATTAGTAGCTGAGAAAATAAAATCTTGAGCGAATCTTGATCAACAGATAAACGTTTGAACTCTTTGTCTCTTTAACTTCTCCTTAACTTCTCCCCCTCATGACCTTGATGATCTGGATCAACTTGGTCATGCAAATGTTGGAGACGAGACAACTTAAGATCTGCAAAATCAGAATAAAGGAGAAAGAGGGAAGTTTTGCGCTACATGTTGATGGCGCAAACTTAGTTTTGCGCTAGATGAAGGTGGCGCAAAGTTGAGTTTTGCGCTACCAACTGTTGGTGCAAATCTGACTTGAAATCTTAAAAAAATTTCACCTGTTAAGCTCTTTGACTCCCCCTACACAAATGCACTAAATATGACAATTCAAATTATCATTTGTATAGAAAATCAGATATGATCTTTTTATAAAATTCTCCTTATTGACTCCCCCTCGAATAATGCACAAACCCATTTACAAAAATATGAGAACACAAGATTTGAAACATCAATGTAGAAAGAAAAATATACTGAATATGTATTTTGAAACAACTTAAACATATAAAATTTTAAACACTAAATAAATTAAATTCTACTTAGTAAAAGATCACAGATTAATCCATCAGATGAAGTCAAATCTATGTTGTTGGATACAGATACAAGTTTAATTGCATATCAAGTTAAAACATGTTCAGTTTCAAAAACTTTCATCAATCTATTCAGTGTGCTCGCATGAGAATTTCGATTAGATTCAAGAAAATGTAATTCTAAAAATATAATAGAAAACTTTGCATGTACTCACACTAAGCCATCAAAATTTTAGATTTTCACAAATTTATAGGTTTATTGCAACTCAAACATATCACCAACTATCATGAGATGTGTGCTCATTGGCATCTTTTAGCATTGTGCACATTGGCATCTTCACATGAGTCTGCTCTTTGGCATCTTTTAAGCTTGTGCACTTTGGCATCTTTTAATCAAAAAGTTTGGTAAGTAAAAAACATGCCGTAACGTAACCTTCTATCTGACCCTATTGCAGGATTTGGGTCAGCCGCTCCCAGACCAGTTGGCCTTAGGGGACTAGGTGTCAAGCACCCCTTGGAACTTACTCTCCCAGCTCAGAAAGGCTACATCGACACATCCTAAACGCATTCATACCAGTAGAACATGACTTTCGATCTGATTCTATAGAAGGATTTGGGTTCGATCACTCCCAGATCAATTGACCTTAGGGGACCACATGACAAGCATCCCACGGAACTTACTTTTCCAAACCAGAAAGGTCACAGGTACAAACTTTTAAACTTAGAGATTTCTGTATTTTATATATATAATTCATCTCAATCACCCAATTTTACATCTAAGTGCTTAGCCCATATTTTCATTACAATCCATAATTCTGACTTTTTAGGATTTCGAAGCATTGTAAACTATAAATATTCCGAATCACACAACTTTAAAGCAGAATGCAAAAGTTTCAAACATATTGCTGACCTTTCGACTTTGGTAAGACTTGAAAGTTGAACATATAAAACTTCGATATAAACAAAGCAACTTGAAAATTTATCCTAGACACACATTTTATTCAATAGAAAGAAAAGCTGTAAAACTTTTACTTTATAGAATAAAATTTGTAAAGATTTAAAATTTTAAATTCAATATGCCAAGTGTTGAAAGCATAAAAATAAAACAATTTTCATGAAAGGCTTTTGTAAAAATATTGGCAAATTGATATTTAGTCAAAACAAAATAAAATTCAATAATATTATCTTCCACATAATGTATAATGAATTTGTGTCTCAAATGAAAGATTTGGGTTGTACAAATTCAAGAGTTAGTTGAACTTGCTCAGATTCATGAAAAACATTTGAGAAAACTGGAACAACATCATATTCAGATATATATGCAACGGAATTAAGTAGATGTACTCACAGTTTCTCATTAGTCCAGAAGCTATATGCATTGAAAAACGAGTCCTAAACTTACATGTTTAGAAGTCGAAGTCCATTGAAGTACGGGTTCTAAGTTGATGTACTTAGAATCCAATGTTCTCTTACTCCCCCTTGACATTAGGTGCCTGCAACTTAGAATCAATCTTTGATTTTGGTACCTACTTATATTTGGGTCCAAGTTTGTTAGTTGCAGTTCTTATGGGAGAAAACTTGTTAGATTTGACATTGAAAGCACGAGACATATTATCAGAATAATGAACATAAGAATCAGTAGAAGAAAAAGCATAATCATCTGAACTGGAATCAGAAGAAGAATATGATACATCTTTTGAAATTCGAATCATTTGCTTTATAGAGTATTTTGAAATTTTATTACATTTAGCAAATGAATCACTTTTATAGATTTTGTCTACATATCTATCTTCATCAGTCGTAGATTCATTAGATGTCCGCTTGACCCTCCATATCTGTTTTGTTGAAGTGCTCAAAGTCCTATCTAAAATATTTGAAACACAAGAATTAGAACTGTCAGAAATGACTTTAGCTTGTTTCTTTGACTTTCTTCTTTTACGCTTTGGTTTATAATAATCATCATTTAGCGTAAAAGATTCATCAAGAATTTTCAATTTAAGATTTGAATCAGAAGAAACAATTTTACCTAATAAACCCAACTGATCAGACAATAAATCTGAACTTGCCTCGGAGTCAGAAATTTTTTGAGAAAAGTGTTCAGAGTTTAGAACTTTCTTTTTGTTTTCATTAAAATCAGAAGAAAGACTAGAAACAGAATCTTGTTTTTGAGAAATTAATTTTTCTTCAAGATTTGAAGTCATAAAAGAAAAAATAATATCTGTTTCAATTATGCTTTGAATATGTTGATCTTCCATTTTATCTTCAAGGTCAATGATTTTGCCTTCTAATACTAATGGAGGAGTATATCTCTTAGAATCATAAAAGATTGGAGAGATATTTTCCTTATCAGATTTAGTGGCATATATATCAACATAATCACCAGACACTGAAGACTTGATGGGAGATATGTCATTTAAACTTTTTCGGCCCTTCTTTGATTTGTCAGGAAAATATTTGGCATTTTCGCACGTATAAACAAAAGAAATTTCCTTTTTCTTATTATTCATCATTTTCTCATTTTCGATTTCTAACACTTGCTTTTCATTCATCCAATCAATTTTAAATTAAGGAGCATATTTAGCAAGAGTTAGATAATCGTATTTATATAAAGTGGGGGATTTTTTGATAGCATTGTTTAAACAATGAGGATTTTCAAAACCAGGACCCCATTTTTCTTTTATAGACTCATAACTCTGCGGTTTGTTCAAATAAATAGTTTGTTCAGATTGATTCCTTCAATATAATTTTTCTTCCAACTCATTTATTTTATCCGAAAAATTATCTTTTAATTTGGTCATTTCAGTCAAAGACTCAAGATAAGTCATATTTGATTTTTCTAAATCATCCAATTTCTTTTGAGAGATGTCTTTTGTATGATCCAAAATAGATTTTTCATCTTTCAAAGAAATTTGTAATTTATTAATCAAATTTGACTTTTCTGAACTTAATTGTTTTTCAGATAATAACTTCGAGCGTAAATCATGTAAAGCAGTTATAATTATATTCATCTGAGAAGAAATGAAAGTGTAATAAAAAAAACCAGATTGTACCTCATCTTCATCAGTACTGGAATCTTCATCACTTTGATCATCTCCGATGAAGCACATATGAGCAGTCTCGATATTATCAACTTCATCATCGGAGTGATCTAGCCAAAATTCTTCTTCAGCTAGCAAAGCAGTTCCATTCTCTCTCTTTTCGGCCAGTTCCAATTTCTTCCGATAATATGCCGAATCCCGAACTTTCTTCACTCGACACTCCTTAGCGATATGACCCGGCTTTCCACAGTTGAAACATGCAACATGTTTCTTAGCCTCGGGCACTTTGACATTCTGAGACCCATAAGTGAAGCGAAGATTGTTGGAACCCGAACGAGGTTGTAACTTCTTCTGATAGTGTTGAGAGAGAAGAATCATAGCTTTCTGAAGAGCCTCACCATCGTCATCAGTTGCACCATCATAAGCATTTTCGGATAATGCTTGTTCAGACAGTTTGCTTGTGATAAGTGCAACTGTGTCCACTGTCTTCTTGTTTTTCTTGTCAAGTTTGGCTTTCTTCTCTGTGACTATGCACTCATCTGTCAGCAATATTTCATACATCTCTTGGATTTGCATGGTAGAGATTCTGACATCATTACTCAATCGGTGGCAAGATTTATTCCATATTGGTTGCAAAGCATTGAGGAACTTCAGATTTGTCTCTAGCTTAGTCTTTTACACTTTTATCTTTCTCAGATCATTTATCACCGCACATAATCTGTCATAAGCATTTTTCAGTGACTCCCCATCTTTGGCTTTGAATTCTTCAAAGTTGTTCATGTAACGAGTATGCCGAAGTTGTGTTGCAACTGTAGATCCAAGCATAATCTTCTCTAGCTGTGCCCACATTAGTTTAGGATTGTTTTTGAAGCAATCAATCCTGTTGTAGATAGAATTTGGCAAAGCTAGCATCAGATTAGCCTTTATGTCACGATCGACTTTACATTGCACCAACTCATCGGGTGTATACTCGGCAGTACGCTTTGATAATCCAGAAGCCAGAGTGGGTTTTACAAAAGATCCTTCAGATAAAATCTTCATCATGTCATCTCCGTTCTTTTGACACTCGATGAAATTCAGAAACCGATCTTGCCACTGAGTGAACTCATTCTCATCAACCATAACTGGAGGACGAGTTTATGTGCCTAATGACATCATGATATCACTCTTGTAGAACTGAGCTTGAAACGCAAACTTTTCAGAATCCATAGTCAGAAAAATGCCAAGTCTGAAACAGAGGATATGGCACAAACTAGAGTTTTGCGTGAACAGTGACTAGCGCAAACTTTGTTTTGCGCTTGATGAAGAAGGCGCAAAACTGATTTAGCTTGAAGAGTTGTTGGCGCAAAATTAACTTGCACAAGGATTTAACTTCTTGAGATGTAGGTGGCGCAAACTTGAGTTTGCGTGATGTACTGATGACGCAAAATAGACTTTGCTCGAAGAAATTGTGACGAAAATCTGACTTGAGATGGACTGAAATTTGCGCGAGACTTAAGTAGCGCAAATAAAGCTTTGTGTGATACTGACATGGCGCAAAACTGATTTGCGTGAGATGTTGTTGGCGCAAATTATACTTTGCGCAAGAAGTCTGGAACGCAAAATTTGATTTGCGTATGAACTGAAATCTTGAACTTGGCGAAAACTTTGGTAATCTGAGAATGAATCTGGCGCAAAATCCCTGATGAACTCGCGCAAACCTTATGAACTCACGCAAAACTCGGATTTGGCGCAAAAACGATGAAAAAACTCAGAATCCTTCTAAATTCGATTACATATCTGAATCTGATGAAATTTTAATGCACAGAAGTGTTCAAAAACAGTTTTCTAACAACTTACAAACAAACAAATCGATCAAAAACCACAAAATCAAGAATTCATGATTTGAACAGTAAGAAAAACGGCTTTCCAGAAACTTGAAAATCACAAAATTGAGGATCAAAATGTGAGTTTCTTGCAAATCAATGTGAATCAAAAGTGTTCCACTATCAAAATCGAATCCAGCAAACCAATTTACAAAGAAATTCGATCAAAAACCTGTCCGAATTTGATGAAAAATCAAAAAATGAGATTTTCTTGAAAAAAAATTCAAGAAAATCAATCAAATTTTCTGATTTAATCACTAATTCAGAATCGAAAAACGTTTCTCTCAAATCTCTCAGATTTAGAACAGCTCTGATACCAATTGATAATCCCAAAATCAACTGGATCGTAGAGAGAGAAAGTAGAGAGAGTTTGAAAGCGCAAAGTAAACTTGATATTGAATGTGCGTGAGTTTCTTACAAACACCAAAGCCACAAGGGAGTTAAATACCCTGGCCAATACTGCACAGAATAAGCAACCAATACACAGTATTAGACCAAGCTTATAAATACAATGATTACTATAAAATCTGACTTAACACTTTCACAATCTTTCTTTTCAGAAACTTTCTTCCTCCATTCTCCTTAAACCTTTCCACTCAGATCTGAAAATCCAAAAGAAACTCGGTTAGTCGAATTCTTAGAGAGTGAATTATTTGATTTAATTCCAGAAGTTTCTCCTTTCTCAAAAATACTTGGATGCTTTTCAAAACTTGGGGAATAAACAACTATTGACTTAGCAAGAGTCACAAACTCTGGATTTGATCTAACATTCCACTTTTTGTCATCAAACTCTTTTTGTTCAGATAAACTCTTCTTAAACAAATCATTTTTCAAATCACTATTTTGTTTACAAAGGTCTTTATTTTCTTCCAAAGACTTGTCAAGTTTAAACTGAAGATCACAATTTTCATCTTCAACCTCTTCAAGAGCCTTCTGTAAATCAGAGATTGGTTTTTCAAATAAGATATTTGATGAACCACATAGTCAGACTCAAGCTTGTTTAAAATCAGGACAATGTCTGAAGAATTCATCATCTATTCAAAAACCTCTTTAGTCATGTTTTCAACAAACTCAGATTGATTATCATAATTCGTGACATTTTAAGACTCTTCTACCTTCGCTCCATTTGGAGATACAGAAGCAATGAATTCTGAAAAAATGGTCTGATCACAAACATTAGTATCAGATTCATACTCATCATACTGACATTTGGTCTCAGGTATGATTTTATCCTCATTGACTGATTCATTTGAAGAAAGTGGGAAAAATAATGATTTGAACTCTACAAATTCCAAATTTTTGTTTTTGTAGCTTTTATTTAAATCATTGTAGTTAAATCCCACCGATTCAAAACTAGACTGTGAATCAGTGTAACATTATTAATCATCTTCCATCACTTCCTTACCTTTTGATGGAGTTTCAGATATAGGAGTTTCAACTTTTACAAACGTGTCTCGAATATCTGGAATCTTTTTTACAGTAGAACCCAATTTATCAAAGTTATACAAATTCTCAGGGGCCCATTTAAAAACATCAATTTCTGACTAACCTAACCCCAGTTTTGGATTATAAAACCGAACACCCTGGAGTTTGTTTGTGAGAAGATTCAGAGTTTGTTTAGTCTGTCCTCTTTTCAAATTTATATCCTCCAGTTGCTTAATCATGTAATAAGCCTCATTTCTCTCTTGAAAACAAACTTCAAATTTTATCTTGTATTCACCCTTTTATGAATTCAAGTTAACTAAGTTCTTCTCAAGTTCCGTGATCTTTGTTTTCAAATAAGCTTTTTCCTTTTTCAAATTATCCTTTTCCTATTCCTTGTCCTCAATCACAACTTTCAATAATGCATTTTCATCACGAAAATTCATCATTGATTGTCTTTCAAGGCTTAGCTTACTTTTCAGCACTTCAAATTCAGATTCCATGTTTTTAAATTGAGTAAGTAAAGAATTAACAATATCAGCATCATCACTTACCTCAGAATCACCATCGGATTGCTCAGAATTGGTTCAACATCTTTCTCAACCTTTGCCATCATGCAAACCTGGGTAAAGTGGGTTTCTTCTTCATCAGAACTTTGACATAACCAGTTCTCTTCCTTAACCAACAACACTTTCCCTTCTTCCTGTTTCTTTGCCAAAAGAGATTTCTTGGCATAGTATTATGAGTTCTTCACTCTCTTGAACTTACAATCTTTAGAGAAATGGCCAAACTTGCCACAATTAAAGCACCTTCCACTTTGCGGATCAATTTTCTCTTCTTTCTTCTCTTCCTTCTTCTCTTCCTACCTTTCTTCTTTTCTTTCTTCCTTCTTCCCAAAATCAGTCTTTTACTTCTCAAATTTATCCTTTTTGTAGCCTTCATACTTTGTGTTTGAAAAATACTTCTTCTTACCAAAACTCTTTTTGAACTGCTTTGTGATGAAGGCTAGATTTTTAGCAAACCTCTGAATGTCTTCATCAGAATCCACCACAATTTCTTCTACCGATGACTCAGAACTTGAATTTGGAAGCTCAGACAGATAAACTTTGGGCATCTTTGACTTTGATTTAGAACTGGAACCAAAAGTAGAACCTGACTTACCCTTTTTCTTTTTAGCCAACAGAGCTAACAATTCTTTCACGATCTTCTTTTCATCACTTAACATCTTTACCTCATCTTCATGCTGTAACAGAGTAGTAAAGATGTCATTCATATCTTCAAGATCCATATCTTTAGACATCTGAAGATTTATGGCGTAGCTCTTCCATTTTGGATTCAGGTTCATGATGAACTTATAATTGATGTCAGAAACAGTCTTGTTCATCCCGTTACTTCTCAAATCATTCAGAATAACATTGAACCTTGTATAGGTGTCTGCTAACGATTCACCTTCCTTTTCCTGAAAGCCTTCATAAGCATTAATGCTCTGATTAAGCTTGGCTTTAATTGATCTGTCGGTTTTCTGAAATTGCCTCTCCAGCTCATCCCACATTGCTTTTGCCAAGTCACGACTATCTACATGGTTGTAGATGTCATTTGGGATGGCCATCGTCAAGTAAATAAGAGCTTCTTCATCTATCTTGGCAAGCTCCTTCTCTCTTTCACTGAAATATTGATACGACTTCAGCACATACCGGACAGGAATTTCAGGTGATGTCTCAGTAGCAGGTTGTCCAGGAACTGTTACCACTGGATTGATTGGACCTTCAGTTATAGACTTCATATATTCTATGTTCTTATGGTTTAGGAACTAAGTCATTCGGCGCTTCCGTTGAGGGTATTCTCCAATAGAAATAACATGTGGTTTGGACTGAGACCCCATGGAAAGTAATTCTTTTGACATCTTGACAGTCTGTAGAATAGGAGCTCGGAATGATCGTTAGTTCGAATAATCAACAGTTATCAAAACAGAAATATTTTCAGAAAAAAAATATTCCGAAAATTTCTAAGATAGAAACTCTCACACCACTGTAGCAAACACAATTCGCACAATCTCTAAAATTCGCAGATCCCAAGAAATTCGCACACCAAGTGATCCAATAATTCGCACAACTCACAAATTCGAACGTAAAGATATGCGAGTTCCAACAATTCGCATATAATGGGATGTGGGTACCTGAAATTTGCACACTTCAGGATGCGAGATCTTTACTTGGACAATTCTTCAAGTTTCAAACTTCTCACACACTACCTTCATGCAAATTCTATACTTAACCAAATAATCAATCCCAAACTACTCGTATCGATACGATTTCGTAACTTAGAAAATTTTTAAACTTTCTATGCGTAAAGCCAAGGAATTCGTATGTAGTTTGATGTGAATCTCAACTTCTCGTATACTGTACGATGTGAATCCCAACTTCTCGTATACTGTGCGATACGAATCCCAACTTCTCATATGATAGTATTTGCGAATTCTTCCTTAGCTCACTTTTCATATCAAATGTGATGCGAATTCTTCAACAACTCGCACGTAGGCTGATGTGAATAGTATACTTCTCGTATGAAAGACTATGCGAATTCCATCATTTCACACACAAGCACATACGGATTATGTACTTCTCGTATCTTGTGCCTTGTGAATTCCTTACTTGAACTTTTCAACAGATCAAGTGAGATGCGAATCTAACATCATCATGCGAGAAATCTAGATCTTGCGAGTTCTTGATGCGAGTTCTTCAAGGTTCGACAAATTTTTTCCAAAATCGATCAAAAACCCATTGAAACTTCGAATTAGCTTCTGTAAATCCATGAATTTTCTCTCGTACAGTACTAGAATCGAATCCAAACAACGAATTTTACAAAAAACGACTTAAGAACATATTTCGAATGTGATATAGTGCGTAGACTTCGACTTTTCTAAAAATCACAAAAATCTCCAATTGACTATCAATTACAGTGCAACAGTGATCAAAATCTATAAAAAGTGATTCTACAGTATCAATCGATCAAGGAACAACCAATTTGACACACAATTACACTCTAGAAATCAAAAATCTATCAAAATAAAAAACATAGGGTGCGAGTGTTATTCCCATATAACAATGTGATCAAACAATGACAATTAAATCCATCAATATTACTTTTATTTATCACAAATCTTGATATTACAATGAACACACACACTGCTTTCTCTCTCTAACTATGAAACTCTCACGATGCTATTTCTGATGTTATTACTCTAATAGACGCACAACAAGCAATTTATACAAAGACATAAAACGCGCAAGCTACTAAACACTCTAAACACTATTCACGCACAACACAGAAACGCACAAACAATATTAAAACAGAAAATACAATGTTTGACTTTGACTTTATTACACTAGACTTTGACTTTGATGCTGAGAGTTGACTTAAGCTTTGATCTTCAGTCTTCAGACTTCTGTGATCTTGTATCCAACAGATTTATGCTCTAACAATCTCCCCCTTTGGATCAAGATCATCTTCAAAAGATTTAGCAATCCAATCTTCTCTCTTTGAGTACACAAATTACAATCTCCCTCTTTATTAAATTCTGTTAACTCAGATTGTCTTTAAAACAAATGTATTCTTTCCCAAAAATTGTTTTCAACAAATAGTAACAATCTTTCCCAAAAATGGTACAAACCTCTTTCAGACACTTGAAAGAAATCATCTTCAGATTCAACTCAGATTACATTAGCAAATTATCTTCAAAGAAAATTTATGTAAAATTTAGTATGTCTTCACTAATCTTTTGAATTTGCATTCTTCTTTTAGTCTTGCAATCTTTGAAAACAAACAATCTTCAAAACAATCTTTAATCTCCAACTTTTCTTTATCAACACCAAAATTTGTTCCAAATTGTTCTTCAGTCAACATTTCTTTGAACGTTGTCATCTCCCCCTTTTTGATAATTGCAGCATGAAATCATCAAAACTTTCTCCAAGAAATGTCTTTATCAGACCACAAATCTTTTAACACTGAGCCTCTGATTATATGCTGATCCAACGAATATATTCATCCGAATCTTTTCAAATTCAGACAAAATAAGAATGTAACACCTGAATCAACAGATGAATCAGTTAAGATGCCTGTCAGTAACACTAAGGGGCTGTTTGGCAGTTGCTGAATGGTTTGGTGCAGAATGATTAAGTGATTCTTATGATATAGTGAAAAATGAAATATGGTTGGTTTTTAATTGTTCAAAATGAAATCAGGACTCTTAATGGTTAAGGGAGGGTCAGGATACAAAATCATTCAGAGGGTTTTGGAAGCATCAAGAGGCAAGCATTTTTTTTGCCAAACAAGATTTACCTCTTAACGATTCAGAGGTTGCCTCTTAATGGAACCATTAAGAGGTAAACAAACAGCCCCTAAGTGACTATATGTAACGAATACACATTGGAAAAGAGATTTTTGATGTTCACTCCCCCAGGACTTCCATTCGATCATCGAAACACCACATCAACAATTTCTATGAACGTTATGACAAGAAAACAAATTCCCTTGTGTGTTCGTGCAAGTGTTCAAAAGAATTAAGCACATGATGATTGCTTTTATATAAGGCTCAACATTGTGTAAACCATTGAGACAACAATAGTTAAACAAAAACTCAATTGTGCATGATCGATGTGCGAAGGTGGGTCAGACTTCCTTCTTTTTCAATATCCAGATTTTCCAAATGAAAACCAGATAGATTATGTGTTGCGTCCCCTTGAAATATGAAACACTTTCTCTTTAAGAAGAAAATGAGTGGCTGGTGGGGTTTTTATCAAGAGTTGGCATAGGCTATTTGCCTGTTTCAATAATGTTCACGAAGAATTGTGAAACACTAGTAATGTGGCTGCCCGACTCAGAAAGTAGTTGGTGCAGAGTTTGATATTCTTATACTCTGTTCTCTCCCCCTCTTTCTTTTAATCATTGAGCTCGCTTCTAACCAAACTCTCCGTTACATTTTACCTCTTCACACAACCCACACTCATTTCTTTTTGACACCTTACACTCGATCACTAAGGATTAACTTCTTGGGTAGGAAACAATGGTTAACATGAATCCATAGAAGTTTCATTTAAGCACACACAAAGAACCCATGTTTTCCTATAAAGATCAATGTTGCTCAATATGGTTTAACTTGATCAGTTAAAGCTCAAATATACAAGTCAGATATATGTATGCTCATAGATGTAATCATAAAGATTTGAGCATTTTAAACATTGAAGACTTTTCAAACAAGATAATTGAATGAATGAAATGAAGACAAGAAACTTGTTTGAAAATCTGACATTGTATTATAAAGATCAATATCGAATGATTTATCAATTAAGGTTTGGGTAATCAAAAATTGAATGTTGTCTATACAGAACAAAAATATAGACATTCTTTAAAGAATGTTTAGAAATGAAATCACGCTCAAGCTTTGAGTAACAAACGAGGTGTCTTACCATCGAAAAATTGATTACAATTTATAGACATGGTAAGAACAAATTCAATCAAAAATTAAACCCGGTGTGTGTGAACTTTAAAGTAGATAGAAAAGATAATACACAAGTATTAATCTTTGGAAACACACGGTTTGTTAACGTTTAAGTACGAAGAAAATGAAAAACATTTAAAATCACACTTCCAATTCATGAAATTTGTTTAAGAATCGGGAAGTGGTTTGAACATTTAAAAACATGTTTTCTTATGATTGAAAGTTGTCCTTCTTTCAACCATATATGAGATTAAGATAAGAGATAAACCTTTCCGTTCAGTCTTAAATCTCATCAAGGCAAGCTTAAAGTCATAAGAATATGATATTGTAAGCATCTTCTCAATCTGCATCAGTCAAAAATCCGTCAAAGTACAAAATTTATTCACAAAACATTATTGAAAAATAAATGACATAAAGCAGTAAAACAATGAATGTACGAGTTATGATCTGAAAGTGAAAATGTATGATCCCAATCAATCAAGCACAATCAATTCAAGAATATGACAATTACAATTCTAGAGAGAGAGTAGAGAGAGAAACAGTCACAAGTATATTGATGTCTAAATGTAACAGTTACAATGCTTGAAGTTACAAACTCTTACAACACACAAGGTATTTATATCTACAACACTTCTCTTACATTACTAAGATAGAAACTCTCAAGATCTAAACACTCACAACATAGAAACTCTCAAAAACTAATTTTGACTATGTTGACTTTACAACACTTTGACTTTTCCTATTAAATCTTGGAACAAGATACAATTATACACTAACAATCTCCCCCTTTGTATTCAAGATTTAATAAAAAGTTGACAATCTTCTTCAGCGCTTTGATTCTTCAAACTTTGACTTTAACAACTTTAAACTTTGAAGCTCTGATAGTCTTTAATCTCTGATGCTTTGAAGAATCTTGAAAAGTATTTCACATTTAGCATCTTTGAAAAGTCAACATGTCTTGAAAACGAATCTGAAGTCTTGAAACTTCTTTAAAAACATCATCTTTAAACACTGAGGAATCTTTGTTCTCATATCTTCATCTCTCTGATCTCTGGATCGTCTTCCGAAAAACAAACTTTCTCAATCATCTTGATTTAACTTTGAATCATCTCGAAATGATTTCTTTTCATCAGACTTGATTGGATTGAACTTTCTGAATTTCTCCACAAGTCTTTGAAATTGAACTTTCAGAAATTTCTCCCCTTTTTTGATGAATTGTGAGAATCAAAATCATCAAAACTCATTTCAATTTCAGTTCAGTCTTTGAAACTTCTCCCCCTTTTAAACACTGTAGAACAATCTTCATGATTTGAACAATCTCCTCCAATTGATCATGATAAAGAGTCGTCAATTCATAAATGTATTTATCCGAATCTTTTCAAATTCAGACAAATTTTGAATGGTAAACTTGAATCAACACATGAAACAGTTAGAAATGCCTGTTAGTAACACAAAGTTACTATGTACAACGAATGTACAATTTAAGGAGCTGGTTTGATGTTGACTCCCCAGGACTTCCATTCAATCATTGAAAAACACAAGGTTTAACTATGAATGTTCTGACATAAAAACAAATTTTCTGTGTGCTCGTGCATGTGTTTTGAAAGAAGTAAGCACAATGATTGTGTTTTATAAGGCTCAAAGTATGTAAACCATAGAGACAATAATGATTATACATAGACTCAATGTGCATGAGAAAGGGTCGAAGGTGGGGCAACTTTCCTTCTTTTTCAATATTAGTATCTTCCGAGGGAAGAACTAATAGCATATGTGTTGCTTCCCCAGAAAATGTGAAACATTCTCTTTTTGAGAAAAGAATGAGTAGCTGGTGGGGTTGTATGAAAGAGATGGCATGGGCTAGGTGCCTTTTTCAATGTCGTTCACGAAGAATTGTGAAACAATAGTTTATGCGGCTGCCCGACTCAGAAAGAAGTTTGGTGCAGAGTGTAATATTCTTTTACTCTGATCTCTCACCCTCTTTCTTTTAAACATTAAAGCTCACTTCTAACCAATCTCTCATTTCCATTTTACCTCTTCACACACCACTATCAATCTTTTGACCCCTCTCCCCTCAATCACTCAAAGGATTACTTCCGGGGTAGGAAACACTGGTTATCGTGAATCCATGAAAGTTTTGTTAAGCACTCACACTGAATCCCATGTATTTTCGTAAAAGAATGTGTTGTACAATGATTATTTTGACAATTTAAGCACAAGTAATCATTTGTTAGTATGTGTATGCTCATTAAAAATCATAATGAAATTTGAGCATATTAAGCATTTAAAATTTCTCAAAACTTTGTATGAAAGAATAATCATAAAAGAATAGAAATGTTTTGAGAATCTGACAATGATTAAAATCAGATCAAAACTCATGAAGAATTAGATTTTGGGATGTGAAAATAAGATGTTTATATGAACAATATATAAACATATTATCAATGAAAGCACATTTAATGATGAAATGATGTTTGATTCAAACAATAATGAATAACAAATGGCGGGAGTATTACCATAGAAAGATTTATCATTTGATAATTGGTAATAAAAAAATCAATATGAAGTACTGAACCAGTGTGTGTGAATACTTGACAGTATATAGACAAGATAATACACAAGTATGTATCTTTGGAAACACATGGTCAGTTAAAATTTAAAGCTCAATTACGAAAAACATTTAAAATCACATTTCTAAACTCATGAAATCTTTTAAGAACAAGAAGTGGTTTGAACATTTTAGAAAGTGTTTTTCATGTTCGAAAGTTGTTCTTCTTTCAAACAATCAGAGATTAAGATAAGAAGATATTTACCTTTAAGCTCCCCCTCAAATCATGATACAATGATTTATATTCTGATGAGCTTCCCTTGGATATTTGCATAATATCCTCATCTTTAATCATTAAAGAACGAGTCCTAAGCAGTTATACTTAGAAGTCATAGTCCTTTAACATTGAAGTGCAGGTCTTGAACTGAATTATTCAAGAGCCACAGTTCTTTGAGGTACGAGTCCTAGACTGATTTGTCTAGAAATCAAACATCATGCTCCCCCTTAAACTTTGGGTGCCTGCAACACAGATTTAGCTTTTGGTACCCACTGGTATTTGGGTCCTAAAGTCTTAGTTGCAGTTCTTGTGGGGGTTACATAATAAGAACCATACCAGTAATCGACAAAATTATTACTTACAAAATCATTTGCTCCACAGTAAGAACAACAAATCTTCTTTTGAGCAACCCTGATCAAATGATTAGTAGAAAAAAACATATCAGAATTACCAAAAGATTTACCTTTATAAGCACTATTCTTTTTAGCATTTGATGTGGATGCAGATGCTTTGTCCTTCTTCTTTTCATCAGAAAAATCTTTAATTCTCCAAACCATCTGACTTTTCTTTGATTGCTTCCTAAGAGATTTAACATAAAAGCTCGCTGGACTATCAACAAATTTGTCATAAAACAGATTAGATGGTTGGATCTGATTTGATTTGACATTGTTTGGTTTGACAATTTTCTTTTTAAAAACAATTTTCTCATGAATAGAACTCAAAGCAGTTTTAAAAGAGCAAACTGATTCGGTTGAATTGTCAACTGGTGATTGATTGATCACATCAGCACAAACTTTTTCTGACAAATCAACATTTGAAACTTCTAAGTTCTTTATCTTTTCGGATCAAATGTTTCTTTCAGTAATAAGTGTGTCAAAATTTTGTTTCAAATCAACTCTAGCCATTTGTTCTTTCTCGATGTCTGAGGATAGAACAAATATCTTGGATAAGAGCTTAGATATTTCAGATTCAAATATTTGACCTTCTTACTCAAAATCTTTTTCCATGCTCTTGGTTTTATCAGAAATTTCATTGAATATCCCAACATTTCTCTTTTCATATTTCTTCTTTTCAATCTCCAAAGACTTTTTCTTTTCTTGAAAAACTTTTCTTTCTTTCTCAAGTAAGTCTTGTAAAACAGAGATCTGTTTGGGAAATTCAGAAGTTTTATCTTCAAGAACTTTTCTCTCTTTGGCAATAGTGTCTCTTTCAGTAATTAAAATCTTTTCAAACTCAAACAATTGCTTTGAGAGTTTTAAACATCTTAGCTCAAGATCCTTCTTCTCTTGGTCAGCTTTCTTAGAAATATCAGACAGCTTTTGAGCAGAATATTTTTCTGAATAAACATTAACTTTATCTGTTTGGAGACTTTTCTTCAATTCAACATTTTTTAACTCCAAAGCAGATATCTTGTCTTCAAAAGCCTTAAACTTCTGTTGAAGCTCAACTGATTCTGCTTGTTTTTCAGATGACTTTTGTTCAGTTGACTTCAATTGGCTTTGAAGATTTACAATCTTTCTTTCTTTCAGCTTGATTTCCTTTTCACAAGTCTGAATAGTGTTCTCTTTTAAATCAATCATTTTCCCTTTATCCTTAATCTCTTTTTCTCTTGCTTTGATAATATTCTCTTTGATAACAAGATCTCTCTGTTTTTCATTAATCTCTTTCTCTCTTTCCTTGACGATACCTGCAAAACCAGATTTATCATGATTAGCACATTTTATACAGTCAGAAGTTTTATCAGAATTTGACAAATTAGACTTCAACTCCTGAATCTGTTTTAGTAAAACTGAATTCTGATTCATCAGTTTATCTCTTTCAGCTTCAATTTCCAGTATCTCAGGCATGTATAAAACTGCAAGATCTCTCCCTCCCAAATAATCTTTAGTCATCTTGAACAGATTAGCTTGAAAAGAATGATCGTTCCTAAATCAACTCAGAAAATTTGACTGAAAGTCAAAATCAGATCACCATTTGAAAATAATTCTAAAAAAAATTCTAACTTTGGAATTCGCAAAGCACTAGAACTCGCAGATCAAATAACTCGCAAAGCACTGTTCATGCTACTTCTCGCTAGAATTGTTATGCGTGTTTGTGAAACTCGCAAGCCTCTTCATGCGTGAAGTAAGAAACTCGCTAGACGTGATATGCACGAAGTTGCTTCTCGCAAAGAGCTTCGTGCGCGAAGTAGACTTAGAAAAATCTCGAACTCAGAACATCTCGCAAAGAAATGAAAAATCGCACGTTGAAATCCTTGTGCGTTCCATACTTAGAATATTTTGACAATATCGAAATTCGCTAAGATTAAAACTCGCAAAGATTAAAACTCGCAGAATACACAAACTCGCAAGTTACTGTTGATTGGACTTCTCGCAAGTAGCTTTATGCGCGAACGAACTTCTCGCAGAAGGTTTATGCACGTTTTGTCCACTTCCCGCAAACTCTTTATACGCGAACCACACTTAACATTTTGAAGATCAACATGTGTGTTCTTGGTAGTTTGCGCGAACTTCAGCGTGCGTGTTCTTCATATGAATGTTGCGCGAAGAACAGATCTAGCGTGTTTTACACTTTGAGTTCACGGATGCGATCTAAATCTATATAAACCTGCAAATTGAATCTAAAAATAGTACCATTATGATCGATTTTCAATTCTAACACTTTCTTAATACATCAAATCAACTAAAACACACGATTACAATGTCCATAGAAGATTTTACAGTATTCATCGAACATTTTTCAAGAAATTCAAAATTTCAAAAATTGAATCTGATTAGGCGATTAAATTGTGAAAATATGTGAATAAAAATTGTTCTATTACAACATACGAAACTTATGGATACATTTTCACAATCAGAAAGCAATAATCACAAGAAAATTCGATCCAACTGTGAACGAAAAGACAAGTTCTGCGTGTTCTTGAATTTTCAAGAAATTGATCTACATCTGATTGTGTGATCTTTCTGAATATAATTTGGTCACGCTCTGATACCAATTGAAAATGTATGATCCCAATCAATCAAGCACAATAAATTCAAGAATATGACAATTACAATTCTTGAGAGAGAGTAGAGAGAGAAACAGTTACAATGCTTGAAGTTACAAACTCTTACAACACACAGGGTATTTATATCTACAACACTTCTCTCACATTACTAAGACAGAAACTCTCAAGAGATAAACACTCAC
Organism: Arctium minus; assembly: GCA_954870635.1. Taxonomy (NCBI): domain Eukaryota; kingdom Viridiplantae; phylum Streptophyta; class Magnoliopsida; order Asterales; family Asteraceae; genus Arctium; species Arctium minus. The sequence goes on along the minus strand of OX941093.1, from coordinate 7,604,880 downwards.
AACATAGAAACTCTCAAAAACTAACGTTGACTATGTTAACTTTACAACACTTTGACTTTTCCTATTAAATCTTGGATACAATTATACATTAACAGAAATAATCAGAAATCATAATTCGTACTCCTTTTCTTTACTCTTACTCCCCATGTATTTATGCATTAGAAAAAAATATGTCAGTTCAACATATTCACAAATATATTAACTCCCCCTAAAATTAATATTGATCATCTTATCATCTTCTCTCACTCCCCCTGAGATCATGAACACACGTTAAAGTGTATATATCTTTTCAGAATAAAGATAAAGAAATGAAGAAAAATACCAATAATAAAAACTTTAATAGGTAATCACAGATTATGTCTTAAGATTTAGCATACCAAGTTTCGAGGTAAGAAAATTAAATCTCTTTTCATCGAGAGGCTTGGTAAACAAATCATCAAGCTGATAATCAGTGTTTACAAAATAAAGTTCTATTGTACCTTTTTCAACATTGTATTTTATAAAATGATATCTCACATCGATATGTTTTGTCTTTGTATGTTGCACAGGATTTGCATCTATGGCAATGGCGCTCTTCGAGTCACAATAAATCGGAATTTTGTCAAATTTGAAGCCTTAGTCTCAAAGATGTGTCCTCATCCACAATACTTGAGAGCAACAACTAGCAGCAACTACATACTCTGCTTCAGCAGTAGAGGTGGATACACAAAGTTGTTTCTTTGATGCTAAGCTTACGAACTTGTCTCCAAGAAATTGAATATGACTCGACGTGCTCTTCCTGTCTAACATACAGCCAGAATGATCTGCATCTGAATAAGCAGTCAGTTCAAAACCAGTATCTTTAGGATACCACAGACCAAGATTTGCAGTCCCCTCCAGATATCTAAAAATCCTTTTGACTGTGGATAAATGGGATTCTTTGGGGTTAGCCTGATATCTTGCGCATAAACATGTAGAAAACGTAATATCTAGCCTACTAGACGTCAAATACATTAAAGAACCTATCATACCTCTATAGGTCCTAACATCAACAGGTTTTCCCGAAGGATCCATGCCGATCTTAGTTCCAGGTGCCATCGGGGTTCCAATCGGTTTACAAGTTTCCATTCCAGGTGCCATCGGGGTTCCAATCGGTTTACAAGTTTCCATTTTGAATTTTCGAAGAATATCAAAAATGTACTTAGCTTGGTTTATAAAAATCCCCGTTGAAAATTGCTTAACTAGTAATCCGAGAAAGAAGTTCATCTCTCCCATCATACTCATTTGAAATCTTGACACCATTAGATTAGAAAAGTTCTTACAGTATTTAGGAATTGTAGAGCCAAATATTATATCATCCACATATATTTGACTAAGAATGATATCGGCTTTTTCTTTCTTAATGAATAAAGTGGTATCGATTTTACCTTTAGTGAAGCCCGACTTGACCAAAAACTTTGATAAAACATCATACCAGGCTCGAGGCGCTTGTTTTAACCCATAAAGTGCTTTATCCAGTATATATACGTGATCTGATTTATCTGGATTCACAAAGCTTTCTGGTTGTGTAACGTAGACTTCCTCCTTAAGTATGCCATTTAGAAAGGCAGTCTTCACGTCCATCTGGTAGACTGTGAAGTTTTTATGAGCAGCGTACGCTAGAAACATGCGGATTGCTTCTATACGTGCTATTGGAGCGTAAGTCTCGTCGTAATCTATGCTTTCCTCTTCCCGGTAGCCTTTGGCAACAAGTCTTGCTTTGTTTTGAATTACAATACCATCTTCATCCTTTTTATTCTTGAATACCCATTTAGTGCCGATGATAGATTTTCCTTCCGGTTTGGCACAAGTCTCCAGACCTTTAGGGCTTCGAACTGGTTTAACTCTTCTTGCATAGCAGACACCCAATCCGAGTCAGCTAGAGCTTCTGATACTCGAGTTGGCTCTATCTTACTCAGGAATGAGTCATGCAGACATTGATTTAAAGTTGCTGACCTAGTTTACTCTGGCTTTGTTGGATCTCCAATGATTTGGTGAATTGGGTGCTCTTTGGTCCAGCGATGTTCATAAGGGAGTGGATTAGATGTTGAATGATCATGATTATCTTCTAAGAATCCACTTTCAACTTCATCAGTTTGTACAATATGAGGGAGTGGTTCAGTTGAAGTAGCTTGTACAGAAGCTTCAGTTGGTACAACTTGTTCAGACTGTTGATTTGTCTCTATTACACACCCAACTGATTAAAAAACTTCTGTTTCTTCGTTATTGTTCACATCTTCAACTATCGGAGCAGATATTTGAACTGGAATTCCTTGCTGAATCGGGGAGTTGGATTCAGTAGATAACTCTGAAGCGGGGTGATTACTATTCGTTGAGTCATTCATCCTGTCAACCACAACAGATTTAGTCACATTAGATCCAAGAAATTCATCATAAAATAGTTCAAATAATAAATCTAATTCAGATAAATGAGCATTGGAAGTTGATGCTTCATATGATTTCTTCTTTGTCAGTACAGGTTCTGAACTGATATGCCCAGAAGCTAGCACTCCGGTAAGTACGGGTTCTGAACCGTGTTGTTCAAAAGCCATATCCTCGTCGAATGTGACATTAACTCTCTCAACTACTGTCTTTGACTTCTTCAAATACACCCGATATGCAGCCGATGATTGAGAATAACCAATGAAAATTCCTTCATCTACCTTAGCACTGAACTTGTTCAGACTCTCTCTGTCGTTAAGCACAAAACACTTACAACCAAAAATATGAAAGTATTTGATTGTTGGTGTGTTACTGTATTTGTTTAGATCAATATGTTTGACTTTTGTGTTTGACTTTTAATGTTTTGAGAGAACCTTTGTAGTGAGATTATTTTGTAATTGTTTGAGAGAAGTCTTTGGTATAAATAGTTTACCTTTGAGAGAAGCTTGTAACCTTGTCATTGTGCGCACATCACTTGTGACATTAATAGACTTGTGACTTTCTCTCTCTACATTCTCTCTCTCTCTAAACTCTTGATTTGAATTGTTGTTAATTGATTCCATAAGCTTGAATTGGACATTTACAATTGGTATGAAAGCCTACCCAAGAGATTTCAGAGTGTTTGGATTGTCAATCGGATCAATTTCTGGAAATTTTTAAGAAGACAGTCGTATTCTTGAAATTTCACTGTTTGATCGAGATTTTCTTGTTTTGTTGAAATTCGTGTGTTTCTTTGTAATAGTTGTGATCGATTTGTGATTGTAAACACATTGTATTCACACACTTTCACGAATTAAACATTGGAATTGTTGTAATTTTGGATTTTCTGATTTTTTAGAAACACGAATACAGGGTCTGTAATCTCGATGAATTGCACTGTAATCTTTGTTTTTGTTCATTGTTGTATGTTCAAGAAGTGATCAATATCACTTTTTGAACCTGTTGGATTTGATTGTAAAGCAATTTGCAGGAAATTTGAGTTTTGAATCGATTTTCAGAAGCAAAGGGAAGAACTCGCAAGATGTGAATTTCGCGCTAAGGAAGAACGCGCAAAACACTGTTCATGTGTGTTGTGCGAGTTTTCCAGGTTCGCGCATAGTACAGCTTGCAGAATTTATTTCGCGCAAAGAGTTATATTGTTTGTTCTGCGAGTTTCTTGTTTGCGAGTTTGCATTTTGCGCGTTTCAAGTTGTTCAAATTTTTTCTAAGTATGGTTCCCGCAAAGGCTTTTGCGAGTTTCTACTAGCGTGCAAGTTTAGATTCGTTTGCGAGAAGTTCGAGTTTCGAAAATTTTCTAAGTCAAGTTCGCGCAGATAGTATCTTACGAGAAGTCACTTCGCGCTCATCGTTGTTTGCGAGTTTCTCATTTCGCACTCTTAGTGTTATGCGAGTTTCTGTTTCACGCACAAGGCGTCTAGCGACAAGTCCAGTGAATAGTGACTTGTGAGTTTATTCAGTCTGCGAGTTCTATACTTGTAATTTTTCAGGAAATCTATTTTTGTGATAATTCGGGTTTGACTCTTCTAGTCAACTGTTTCTGAAACTTTTGGGAGATCTACTGTTTTCAAGCTTATTATTAGTATTATCTCTTAAATCTGATCGAGATGTCAAATGTTTTAGCTGGGAGAGATGTGGCAATCATATACATGCCGAAAATACCTGCAATTGAGGTTGAACGAGACAAGTTGAAAATTCAGAATGCAACCCTTAAAAAGCAGATTCAAGATTTTAATTCTAAATTGTTAAATTATGACAAATCTTCTGTTTGTGCTAAATGTACTAATAATTAAAATCTGATTATGCAGGTATTCTCAGCACCAAAGAGAAAGAATTAAAACTGAAAGAAAGAGAGATACATCTTCTTCAAACCAAACTGAAGACAACTCAGAACAAATTTTCAGTATCTAAAGATGAATCAGTTGCTCTCCTCAACAAGATAAAAGAGTTTGAAGAGAAGATTTCTGCCATGGAAGGAAAGAATGCTGATTTAATGAAAAGCCTTCCGGCAGAGAAAGAAAAGGAGAAATATGAAGAAAAATCTAGTCTGGAGAAACTTTACAATCAAAAACTGTCTGATTTTTCAAAGAAGGCTCTCCAAGAAAAGAAAGACTTAGAGCACAGATGTTTAAAACTTTCCAAGCAAGTGTCTGATTTTGAAAAAAATTTGATTACCGAAAGAGACACATTTGCAAAGGAAAGAAAAGTTCTTGATGAGAAAGTAATTGAATTTCCCAAGCAAATCTCAGTTCTACAAGACTTACTTGAAAAAGAAAAGAAATTATTTCAAGAAAAGAAGTCATCTTTTGAGATTGAAAAGAAGAAATCTGAAAAGAGAAATGTTGGGATCTTCAATGAAATTTCTGCTAAAATCAAGAACTTGGAAAAGGAATTTGAGCTTGAACGTCAAAATTTTGAAAATGAAATTTCTAAGCTCTAAAAAAGATTAACTGGTCTATCATCTGATATGTTTAAAGAACAGAAGGCCAGATCTGACTTACAGATAAAATTTGACACAATTCTTGAAGAAAAGAATCTTTTATCTAACAAGATAAAAGATCTGGAAGTTGCAAATATTCAGTTGTCCAAAAAGATTTCTGCGGATGTGATAGATCAATCACCTCTTGAAAAGACAACTGAATCAATTTGCTCTTTTACAACTGCTTCCAGTTTTATTTCTGAAAAAGTTTCAAGAAAGAATAGTGTCAAATCTAAAATTGTTGATACATGTCAGATTCGTCCTACAAATCTGTTTTATAATCATACTCTTGATGGAACAGTTAAATCTAACAGTAAAATTCTTGGAAAGCCATCAAGGATATATCAGATGGTTTGGGTTGTTAAAGGATCTTTAGATGGAAAAGCTATTCAGAAATCATCTCCATCCACATCCAAAGTTAAAAAGAACAGAGCTCGAAAAGGTAAATCTTTTGCTACACCTGATACATATTTCTCTACTAATCACATTATCAGGTTAGCTGAAAAGAGAATATGTTGTTCTTATTGTGGGGAGAATGATTTTGTGCATAAAGAATTTGCTCACAACTGGTATGGTACTTACCGAATAACTTCTCAGGATAATGTAGTTAAAAGGCATAAACCAATTGAGAAGTGGATTCGCAAATCTAACAAACCAGGACCCAGTATCAATGGGTACCAAAACCTGTGAAATCTCTTTTGCAGGATGCACAGGTTTAGGGGGAGCAGATAATGTGGCTTATGATTATGTCAGATCAGAACCCGAATCTAAATGTAATGACAATGAATTCTGATCACATCAGATCAGTACTCGTACTTCAGTCAGATGAGCAAAATGGAAAGTCTGTAAGTTAGTGTGTGAGTGTGTATTTTCAAAATGATTTTGAACTCAGAAAGATTTGTTTTTCGAAGAAAAAGTTCATCTTTGTGCTTAAAAGTGTTTTTATAAAACTTGCTATTTTTGGAAAGAGACAAAATGCATTTTTGGAAACTTTCCATTTTTGGAAAATTTTCAAAATTTTTCTAAGTTTAGAACGCGTATAGCACTATGCGAGTTTACACTTCGCGTAAATCATTGCATGCACTATGTGTAGAACGTGCACACTTCATTGTGCAAGTTCTCACTTCGCGCATGACAAAGGTTGCGCGAAGTCCAAAACTCGCAAGCTATGTCATACGCGTTTCTACTTCGTGCACATAACTACTTGCGAGTAGTTACTATTCATTGTGGTTTGCACACGTAGTGTCATGCGCATATCTTGTTCGTGCAAGCTTCGTCGTGCGAGTTTCACCACTTCGCGCACATCGTTCATGCGCGAAGTGCACACACAACTTGCCATTCATCATGCGGCAAGTTCGTTTTTCTGTGTTATGCGAGAAGTGGTTGGTCCAATCAAATCATGCCACGTGTCACTTCACTCTCAGGGTATATATTCGAAGGTTTTCCATTTTCAGACCACTTCTCTCATATTTTCCAGCGAGTTTCTCACTTAGTTTTTTCTCTAAAGATATTCTTGCGACTTTTTGATTTCAGGCTCATATCATTCGAAGATTCAAGTGTAGGTTTTAATATTTGGTGTTCGATTATTGTTTCTTGTTTGTTAGTTTTGTTTACAGATTCGAGTTTTCAAGTTCTAGGGTTTCAATTCGAATTTTTGACTGTTCATCTTCTTGTGTGTTCTTATGCTTGACCAATGATACTGTTAATTTTGAGTTTGTTCTTTCAAAATTATTAGTTGTATTGCACATTATACTTGTTTTATATATCTGGGTTTGTTTTAGAATGTACTTATTAGCAGATACCTTGACTTGATGATTCTTTGAACTCGAACAGTCTCTGTAACTTGAAAAAATCATTTTTTTTTGGAAATCGATGACTGAACATGACCTGATGAACTTGATTTTACTCAAGTACCTTTACTTATGGATTAATGTTTTGGAGACTTTAACTTTTGGACTTCGAAATCTGGACTGGACTGTTACATTTAATCTTGATGGTTTAACGTGAATTAAATTTGAATTAAAAAGTCACTTTGGACCCAACTTTAAATATTTTAATAGATATAAATCTAATCAATCAAATTGTTGGGATTAAAGTTGTCTATTTGAACTTTTGAAATTCAAATTTTTGAAATTCAAATTTTTGAAATTCAAATTTTTTTTAATGAACAGTTTCTAAGAGTTTTTTAAATCATTCATATTAATTGCTAATTTCAAGTTCATGAGAGTTTTAAGATCTAAGAAGTCTAAGAGTTTTGGTAAACTTTGCAAGTTAAGTGTTATAAGAGTTCCAAGTCTCTCATTGTTTTGAGAGTTTTATACTCGGAAATTTTTTCCAGATTTCAAGTGTTTTTGAAATACGACATTATTTTTTCAGAACAAATTCAAAATGTCAAGTGTCATGTTCAAGTTTGTCTTTTATTAATTTTCTTTCAAAGTTACATTTTGTCTTCTTGTAACTTTTTATGCTTATCAGTTCAGAGCTTCAAAGTACAATTTGTTTCTGTACTTGATACCTTGTGTATCAAAATGATTTTCTGAAAAATATATTTTGAGCTTATTGACTAACATATTGGATTTTATCCAATACTTTTTATATTTTTCAGGTAATCAATGGCGGAAGAAAACATTCATGATCAAAGTGTTCATATGGGTGAAAATGATACTCAAGGCTCTAAAGAGACACCTAGGCCATCCTCACGATCTTAATTTCAATCTGAGATTGGTGAAGATCCTGATCAAGCTCTCATTAATCAATCTGAGTACCTGCTGTTGTATCCATATAACCACCATGTGGACTTTGACTCATTATCTGTAAATCCACTTGTGGTAGAGATTCTGACAGGCCATCCACTTCACCATGCTTTAACAGACACTACTACTATTCCACTGATTTACTTACAGCATGTCTGGAAGACTATAGAGTATGTGGTTCAAAGTGAAACCAACAAGTATTTTCAGCTCATAATTGACAACTTTACTTCTGTGCTGACATATCAAAGACTCAGATGGATTCTAGACTTACCGGAGGCAAATTGTAGAGAAGGCCGAACCAGATTTGATTCTTACCCAGTAGATTCCGAAGTTTTTGCAAGCATTTTAGCCTTGGGTTACACTGGTTCCCTTACTAAGATCAGTGACTTCAAGAAGACCAATCTTCCTCCCTTCTACTATCAAATGTTCTTTGTTTTCAACCGATGGTTCACATCACGAAATTCTGGTCTAGATAACACCAACATGCATACACTGAGATTATTCCATGCGGTCGTGTACGATCTACCCGTCGACTATTCAGTGGTGTTCTGGAAAAGAACTTTATGAGAAGGTGATCAACAAAAGGACTTCTAAATGTCCTATCTATGTGCCATATCAATGATTCTTACAGTTGATAATCCGAAGTATGATCAGATCGAACAGAGACATTCCGAAACGACTTCAGCATGAACTTGCTCCAGAATTCAAAATGAAATATCTTCAAAAGCAAAGGAAACATTTCACTTATTCCATGCCGGTTCCACAAGCTCTACTTTCCTATGCCAATCCGAACTCCAAGCACGTAGTTGAGTATAGAGAGTCTATGGGAATACCAGCACCGGTAATCCCTACCCAGGACTCAATCTTAGGCGGGAGGAGTCGGTGAGGGTTCTTAAGACCACGGGGGTCCTAGAACGGGGAGAGATGAGGGAAAATTTAGAGAGGGGAACTGGTGGGGTTCAGAATATTACATCTGAAGCTGTGGGGACCTCGACACAAGTTGCCACACGTCTAGAGGTTTCCACATCCGAACCTGAAAGGACTTTAATCCGTTAATCAAGTCCTCAGGTAAGGATCGCTGATGAGGATGTGAATTCTGATACTGAGTCGGATCGATGTATTACTTCTTCTGATACAGTACCTTCAGCTACTTCAGATCGTCATGCTGAAGATGTTATTTTTCATGAAGCAGACATTGACAATGAGAATCTTCAGCATAGATTTGGTTTTCTAGACGATGTTTCTCTACATCATGAGGACATGGTAATTGATACTGAGATTGCTCAGGTAGTGGGAGATATAAGGAGGTCAGAGGGTGATATAGTCGAAAATGTTGAAAATGTGAGACTGAGAGATATTGAAGCAAAAGAATATGGAGAGCGTGAGTGTCATATAACCTACCATTCTAGATGGGTAACCACATCAAGTGCTCCGTTGAATGTGTTGCAATCGGATGTACAAGACATAAGTCGCCCACTTATGCAAATGCACACCACAGCTAGTCATTCTACTGCCTCATAACAGGTTGTAGTCTCATCTTTACATGGGGAATTAGCACGAAATCTATCTGCCGTTCACTCGGAAATGGCAGGTATTGAAACAAGAACTCAGTTGCCCCCGAGTTCGACTTCTTTCAGTGCACATTTGAGTCTCGAACCAATTGATACATCTTTATTCATTCCTAGGACACAACCAATACTTTCTGCTATTACAAGTCGTCTAAGTGACCCAGTCGGAACTCCTATAGTAGCTCCACAGTCCGGACTACGAGGATCAGGTGGAAGTCCTGTCATTGTTAACGAAATTCCAGCGATGAACACAGGCCACACTGTTGGATCCTCAACAATTGTGTTAACGGGAAGTCTAAGTGACCCCGGTGTTACTTTACCCGACTTCGTGTCAAAGGAATATCTCGACGACGCCTTAAAGGCTGTTGAAAACCGTATCACAGAGCGCTTAACGACAAATTTTCAGGAGGAGATTGCGAAAGTAAGGAGTTTGTTGAAAGGAAAAGGCCCAGCGGTGGAAGAGCCTGTTCAACCACCTCCACCACCACCCGTTCAGCATGATGATCTATCGGTGGAGGAGCTGAAATCACTACTTTATGCCAAATTGTTGTCACAGGCACCCGCTGAGGATTCAGATGCTGATTTGATTGGATTGCTGAGAACTCACCAACCCCAACCACAAATTGACGTTGTTACCATTACAGAGTTCAATGCATTCAAGGTAGAAATGGTTCAGCATATTCAGGAATTGACTAGAGCAGTTCAGGATTCGTGCAAGACTCAAACAGATTTGAGAAAAAGACATGATCATGATTCTGATCATGACCATGAGGGGGAGATCAGTATGAGTAACGAACTGCTTCAAAATCTGAACTTGTTGCTGGTGGTTCAGACAGGGGTGAAGATACTGAGATGGTTGATCTAGTAGGTGATGATCAGATGGATGTTGGTGAAGGTCATGGAATGGAGTTGATTCTGTACGTTAATGAAGAAGTCGATCCATTGGTTGAAAAGGCCATGTTTGCTACAAAGGAGGAAATTATCAGACTCACAGGTTTACAGGAGATTTATGCAATCGATCTTTCTTCTGATTTATTTGGAGAAGGTGAAGCGAACATTCTGGACATCCTTGCATGCTCTCAGGAAGACATCCAACTCAGTCCTATGAACACTGAAATTCTAGAAACTAATCTTGAACAACCCAATATCCCATCTTTCAAAGACCTTTCTAGCCAAATAAACCAACCTTCACAAAACCAAGAAATCCAACCTATACAATCAACTCAACCTACTCAATCAATCAAACCTACCCAAGATACCCAATCCATTCAAACTAATATCCTTAGCCAAACCATTCAAACTTCTCAACCAATTTCAACTCAACCAACCTCAACTGAACCTATTTCACCTACCCAAACAAATCTTCCTAGCCCACACAGAATACCAAGCTCAATCTTTGATGAACAACCAGCTACTATTGAAACTGAACCTTTCTTTCCTTCTAACCCTGTTGAAACCCAAGCCGGTCCTTCTGATCAACCCTTTTTACCTCCTGTCCTTACTGATGCTCAAATTAGACAGTTGAGGAACAGATTGAAACAACCCTTTCTGGAGGAAGAAATGAAAAATATATTTGTTCACAGGATTAGAGAAATGGATACTTTTAAAGTCTTGGGTGTCTCAGACCAACATCCAGAGTATCAGGAAGAATATGCAAGGTTGATGAACTGGGTGAGGACACCTGAATGTGAAGTGAAAAACAAGTCAGGGATTGTTTCACTAAAGCTTGTGAGACTTGTTCAATTTGTTCAAATTTGGTATCTGGTATTCCATGTGCAACGAAGAGATATGACATTGTGTTTTCTCTGAAGCTGACTTTTGTTTTCTGAACGTAGACGACATCGAGTACTTGTAGCATCTATTCAGGAATATGACTGTCAGAAAAGATAACATTCTTGTTGCCTTAGATGATGTGAAGAGGTTCATGAGAAGGCAGGTCAACTATACGTATTGCCATGATTTTCAGCTTGGTATAGAGACTAATCAACAGAAAATCAACATGAAAAAACCTGATCTTCGTTTGGAAAATATAGATGATTACAGTTTGTTTACTGTGATTATCAAGCCTGAACTTGGTGTGGTTTACAAGAACTCTGAGAACAAGAAAAGGTTCTTCAGACTTTCATAAATCACCAAGTTTTCAGATGGAACTTTAAGAATGATCATGATGCAATTGGAAAGAAAGCTCAAAGACAATAAATAAAAGTTGAAAGCTGGTGAGAAAGGTATGGGAAAGATTCTCAAGATTAACACTGAAAGGATAGTTGATGCCTTGTATGATAGATTCAACTTTCGGCGCGACATCAGAAACTTTGAGTCTTTGCTCGGGATACGTCAAGGGAGACTATCACGTTGGGGAAGACCTGTTGTTTGCAATTGATCTAAAAGGGGAAGATTTTTATTGTATTTGTTTAGATCAATATGTTTGACTTTTGTGTTTGACTTTTAATGTTTTGAGAGAACCTTTGTAGTGAGATTATTTTGTAATTGTTTGAGAGAAGTCTTTGGTATAAATAGTTTAGCTTTTAGAGAAGCTTGTAACCTTTGGCATTGTACTCATATCACTATGAATCAATAGACTTGTGACTTTCTCTCTCTACACTCTGTCTCTCTAAAATCTTGATTTGAATTGTTGTTAATTGATTCCATAAGCTTGAATTGGACATTATCATGGTGTCCGGTTGTTGATCAAAGCATAAGGAGTCTTTCCAAAACGGCGATGTATCATGGAAAGATTATGAGTATAACACGCAGTCGAAACAACTTCTGCCCACAAAAACAAAGGTAGATCAGATTGGCTGAGCATAGTCCGAGCGGCCTCGACTAGCGCTCGGTTTCGCCTTTCTACTACTCCATTTTGTTCTGGCGTACGAGCAGAAGAGAATTGATGTGTTATCCCGACCGATTCGAGATAATCTTCAACAATTTTGTTCTTAAACTCTGTGCCGTTGTCTGTTCTTAGAAGCTTGACTGGTTTTTGCAGGTTCACTTGGATAGTCTTCAGAAAGCTGATGAGTACTTCGGACGTCTCATCTTTTGATCTTAGAAGTTTTACCCATGTGTATCGCGAATAGTAGTCCACGATAACTAAAGCATACTTCTTGCCACCTATGCTTTGTGTTCACATGGGACCACAAAGATCCATATGCAACAACTCGAGTGGAGAACTGGTACTTTGTTCAGGTTTCGGCTTAGGTGAAGCTCTCTTCATCTTTCCCTTTTCACATGTTGAACCCAAGTGTTTTTTCATATATTTCAGCTCAGGAAGTCCTTTGACTAACTTTCTAGTGACCAATTTGTTTATGTAACGAAAATTCAGGTGTGACAGCCTCCGGTGCCAAAGCCAACTTTGCTGCATCGAGGCTTTTGTCAATAAGCAAACCTCACTGTCAGCCAGGACCTTTGAATGATTGATTGTGTAGAGGTTGGATCTTCTAATTCCGATCAAAAGTTCCTTTCCATCTTCAGTATGCATAGAGTAACTTTTGGCTTTAAAATTAACCTCTAATCCTTTGTCGCAGAACTGGCCAATGCTAAACAGGTTGTGCCCAAAACCTTAAACATAACTCACCTTCGTTATCGTTACTTTGTCTTGAATGATGTCACCAAATCCCAAAATTGGTGAAAATTGGTCATTTCCAAATCTAACTGTCCCGCAGTATTTCTCTGTATAATTAGACAATAAAGCTTTCTGCTCAGTCATATGCTTGGAACACCCGCTATCCAAGTACCACATATGACGGGTCTGCACGTGAGAAATCACGAAACAATTGATTTAGGTACCCATTTATATATGGGCCCTAGAGTGTTAGCACAAGTAGATTTTGGCATCCATTTAAAATTGGATCGTTTTGCTTTTTGAAAAAACAGATGAACCATATGAATGAGAAGAATATACATGATACGTGCCAAACCAATCATTAGAATGTTGTCGAGAAGCAAATTCATTCCGACGATTATTAGAAAACTTTCTAGCATACGGATATAATTGGAATAATTGCTTTATTGAATACTTCTTGTAAGGAGTTACAAGTTTTTGTTTATTAGAAGTAACATTATCAATTACATCAGAAGTACTATCAGTATTTCTATTACAAGAAGAACCAGACAATGATTTCGCCTTCTCGTCAACCTTCTGCTTTGGTAGCCAAGTTGATTTAACTCCATTCTTTTCCTTCCTCATATCTGAAACATTTGACAGTTTAAAGTTAGAACTGTGAGAATCAAGAGAATGCTTCTTCTTTGGCTTACCAGTGTTGGTCAGTTTCTGTGAATGCCCAGATTTCTTCTTCTTACCTTTGGCAACTTTCGTTTTCACAGGAACTGATTTATCAACTTTCGTTGATGTTTCACCTTTTTCATACACACTTGGTAATCCAAAAGAGTTTATGACAAGTTTTAAATGATCAGGAAGTTTAGCATTAAAATCAAATTGAGCAATACAATCATCTAAATCACCATAAGAGTTTAAGAAATCAACCTCATCATCAAATAGACCAGACATATCATCAGATTTTGAAGCCTTGGATGATTTAGAAAAATCAGTATATTTGAACACAGTAGAAAAAACAGTTTGTTCAAGAACAATCAAAATTCTTTCTTCTTCTAGAGTTTTCTCAAGTTCAGAAATTTTACTTTCCAAAACAAGAGGAGGAACGTAAAGCTTACCTTCGATAGTCTTAGCATCCATTTCTTTTAAAGCATAACTCTCAAAATAGTCATTTGAAAGAAATTTTGATTTATCCGAACTATAACTATTATTCAACCTCTCATATCGAAATGGAAGTTGAACTTTAGTTGAGTTCTTTCTTTTCTCATTTTCCTTCGCTTCATCCTCTTCAGATATTTTAGTCCATTCAACTTGATGTTCAGGGTATTGTGGTGGCAGTTTTAGAAATCCAAAATCATAAAGAGCAGGCACCTATGATATACCCTTTTTAATATAGTGTGGATTCTCATACCCGAGTCCCCAACACTCTTTGTTCTCTTTGGGTTTGTTTAGATGAATGGTTTGTTCAGTTTGAACCAATGTGTATAATTTCCCTTCCAAAGCATTCACCTTTTAAAGCAAAGATTTGTTTTCTTATGAAAGTGAAGAATACATTTTAGTAATCTCTTTTGATTCAAACTCACACAGTTTATATTTTGAAACAGTTTCAGATAACTCGTTATGAAGTATAGTCTTTTCATTTGCACTAGTATCAATATTTTTATGTAAAGCTTCAATGAATACGTTCTTCTCAGCAAGATCCTAGCTAAGTTTCAGTATTTACTGTTTGTTTTCTTGCATGATACTTTTCTCGCGTTCATGTTTAGACTTTACTTCTTGGAGTTCAACCATCATGGCTTGTATGGCATTAAGAAAATCAGATTGAGAGATATCACATACCTCTTCGTTATCTTCCTCATCTGACTCAGCTTCATCTTCACATTCATCAACAGTCTTTCCTATAAGGCAAATATGAGCTGTCTCTTCTTTCTCATCTTCGTCATCTGAATGGTCGAGCCAGAACTCGTCCTCTACCATTAATGCCTTGCCTGCCTCTTGTTGCTTTGCCAAGAGCATTTTGTTCTTGTAATACTCGGAGTTTTTGACTTTAGGCTTTCGGCAATCTTTTGCAAAATGACCGATTTTGCCACAGTTGTAGCATTTTGTCGGTTCTGGCTGCTTAGTCTGTTCAGCGCTGTACTTCCTTTCCTCAGGCTTCTTTTCTTCTACTCTCTTTCCTTCTACTCTCTCTTTATGCTCATAGTTCTTAGACCCCGAAGAATATCTTTGACTATTTGAACCAGGCTTTTTGTAAAATTTCTTCTGAAATGCCTTGGTCAACATAAGCATTGCCTGCGTCAAATTTTCACAATCATCAGAATCTGTATTCTCATCACTTTCTGCTTCTTCGGACTCAGAAACTATCACTTTCTTTTTCTTCTTAAGACTCACACTTTTCTTCTTCATAACAAGAGCAATCGGATCAGCAACGACTTTATCATCCTTTTTATTCTCTTCTTTGATCTCATCTACCTCCTCTTCATTTTGTCTAAGAGTTTCATAAACCTCGTGGAGAGGAATCTCATTCAGATCTTTCAATTGCTTCATCTGTCTGGTAAATCTCTTCCACTCAGGCTGTAAAATACTGAGAAACTTGACATTCAACTCTATTTGTGATTTCTTGACCTTGTTCTTGCTTAACTCATTCAGCAAGGTCACAAATCTGTCATATATTGTCTCCAGAGTATCTCCTTCTTTGGCTTTGAACTCCTCATAGTTGTTGAGGCAGTTAGCGATCTTGAGCTGGTTGCCAATCTTCGATCCAAGCATTATTTTCTCAAGTTGATCCCACATTTTCTTTCCGGTAGCATTGTAGCTATCAATCTTGACATATATCTCGTTTGGGATGCCTTGAAGAATGAAAGATTTTGCCAGTCTATCAGCTTTCACTGTATCTTTCTGTTCTTGAGCGTATTCAGCATGTGGAAGTGGATACTCTCTATGTTCATTTCCAACAGTATGAGTCTTTGTTGGAATTTCCATAACACCTTCCTCCAATGACTTTCTGATAAGATCACCCAATGCATTTCAGTCAATGAAATCCAAGAATCGATCTTTCCATTGTTCATACTCTCCCTTGAAGAGTACTGGAGGTTTAACATCGGTTCCGATAGCAAGTGCTTCTCTGGAAGCCATCTTTGATCTACACTGCTTTTATGATCGTCAAAATTCAGAAAATAAAGTTGGATATACAAAAATCAAACTAAGTTAAATTTCAGAAAAATTCAAAAAAAAAATTACTAAGGACAGAACACGCATAACACTAAAATGACTCACTTCGTGCAAAACTCTATATGCGAGTTTCAGAAACACGCACACCAAAGCTTGCATGAACTGAACTTCGCGCACAAAGAAGCCTGCGTGAACTCACTTTTCGCACACAATGATATGCGAGTTTGTGTTTCGCACACAACGAAGCTTGCGTGAACCAAGGTTCGCGCACAAGCTTTATGCGAGTTCAAGAACTTCTCGCAAAACCTTTGCAAGTTCGAGACTTAGAAATATTTCAAAAAATATGAAACTCGCTAAATGCAAACACGCAAGAACCGGGACTTGCGAGTTTTATACTTAGAAAAATATAACCAAGGATACTTCGCGCACAACAAACACTTCTCGCAAGAACTACTTCGCGTACGACACTGATGTTGAACAGTAACTACTCGCACCTAGTGATGTGCGAGTTTCTACTTCACGCACAAGGCTATTTGCGAGTTCTTCACTTCACAAATCAACAGTACTTTGCGAGTTCTTGAGCCTGCGAGTTCTTCTCTAGCGAGTTTCTCAGATCTAGCGAGTTCTTGCCTTGAACAATCCAAAAACTCGATTTTACAACTAATTCGATTCAAATCATCTTCATTCGCCTTGAAACATTGTAGATTCGTTCAAAAACTATTTTCGAATAGATTACAACTATTGAATTACAAAATCAAACACAAAACATTACACTTTTGATCCTATTACATTGAGGAAACAGTTCGAACAAAAAATCAAGAAAAATTCCAAATTCACACTTATCTATTTAGAATTCGACAATACAATCCAAACTAAACTAGTTCTAGATACTAACTCGAACACAAAAATACAAAATTCTAATCAAGAACATCACTCAAACCCAAAAATCGAATCTAAACAATCCGTTTTGCGAGTTCTTCCAAAATTCGATAAAAAAATCAAATTAGATCCATGTTTTCTGAACTTTGTTTGCTCTGATACCAATTGTTATTCCCATATAACAATGTGATCAAACAATGACAATTAAATCCATCAATATTACTTTTATTTATCACAGATCTTGATATTACAATGAACACACACACTGCTTTCTCTCTCTAACTATGAAACTCTCACGATGTTATTTCTGATGTTATTACTCTAATACACGCACAACAAGAAATTTATACAAAGACATAAAACGCGCAAGCTACTAAACACTCTAAACACTGTTCACGCAGAACACAGAAACACGCAAATAATATTAAAACAGAAAATACAATGTTTGACTTTGATTTTATTACACTAGACTTTGACTTTGATGCTGAGAGTTAACTTAAGCTTTGATCTTCAGTCTCCAGACTTCTGTGATCTTGTATCCAACAGATTTATGCTCTAACATCTAGTTCTCCATATTTGTTGATTTCTTCGAATTTTCTCTAATAGAAAATGTAAGTCACAGTTCCAAGCTCATGTAATCACACTGAATATATTAGAACTCATTTTTTGATTGATTAACAAGTATTACAATGATTTCTTGTGTCACAGATCTCACAGTGTCAGAAGTCTCACAAGTTACAAAATCGTATCTCTCTCTATGTGTTTGTGCGTGTATGTGCGTACTTACAAGATTACAATAACAACGCTATTTATATGGTCAACACATTTTGACCTTACAACTCAATTTTGCAAAAAACCTCCTTATACTTTTACAACATTTACACGTTAACCCTCATTTAATCTTGAATACAATATTTGACTCAACACAAACATAACACTTTTCTTTGTCAAGAGGGTCAATGGAGTTGCAACGCGCGAAAAGTCCTTGATGAACTTACTGTAATACCTCGCTAATCCAAAGAAACTTCGAACTATCTTAGACGGTTCCACCTTAATCCTATCTTGGGATACTACGTGTCCAAGAAATTGCACCTCTTGAAGCCAAAACTCGTACTTCGGGAACTTTTCATAAAGCTTATGTCGTTTCAACAGTTCCAATATGGTTCATAGATGATCCTCATGTTCCTTCTTGGACTTCGAGTACACCAACATATCTTCAATGAACACGATCACAAACTTGTCTAAATAGGGCTAACACACCCTATTCATTAGATCCATAAAAGTTGCAGGGACATTTGTTAACCCAAATGGCATCACCAAAAACTCATAATGTCCATACCTAGTCCGAAAGGCCATTTAGTAATCTCTTTTGATTCAAACTCACAAAGTTTATATTTTCAAACAGTTTCAGATAACTCGTTATGAAGTATAGTCTTTTCTTTTGCACTAGTATCAATATTTTTATGTAAAGCTTCAATAATTACGTTCTTCTCAACAAGATCCTTGCTAAGTTTCAGTATTGACTATTTGTTTTCTTTCATGATACTTTTCTCGCGTTCATGTTTAGAATTTACTTCTTGGAGTTCAACCATCATGGTTTGCATAGCATTAAGAAAATCAGATTGAGACATATCACATACCTCTTCGTTATCTTCCGCATCTGACTCAGCTTCATCTTCACATTCATCCACTGTCTTTCCCATAAGGAAAATATGAGTTGTCTCTTCTTTCTTATCTTCGTCATGTGAATGGTCGAGCAAAAACTCGTCCTCCGCCATTAATGCCTTTCCTGCCTCTTGTTGCTTTGCCAAGAGCATTTTGTTCTTGTAATACTCGGAGTTTTTGACTTTAGGCTTTCGGCAATCTTTTGCAAAATGACTGATTTTGCCATAGTTGTAGCATTTTGTCGGTTCTGGATGCTTAGTCTGTTCAGCGCTGTACTTCCTTTCCTCAGGCTTCTTTCCTTCTACTCTCTCTTTATGCTCATAGTTCTTAGACCCCGAAGAATATCTTTGACTATTTGAACCAGGCTTTTTGTAAAATTTCTTCTGAAATGCCTTGGTCAACATAAGCATTGCCTGCTTCAAATTTTCACAATCATCAGAATCTGTATTCTCATCACTTTCTGCTTCTTCGGACTCAAAAACTATCACTTTCTTTTTCTTCTTAAGACTCACACTTTTCTTCTTCATAACAAGAGCAATCGGATCAGCAACGGCTTTATCATCCTTTTTATTCTCTTCTTTGATCTCATCTACCTCCTCTTCATTTTGTCTAAGAGTTTCATAAACCTCGTGGAGAGGAATCTCATTCAGATCTTTCAATTGCTTCATCTGTCTGGTAAATCTCTTCCACCCAGGCTATAAAATACTGAGAAACTTGACATTCAACTCTATTTGTGATTTCTTGACCTTGTTCTTGCTTAACTCATTCAGCAAGGTCACAAATCTGTCATATGTTGTCTCCAGAGTATCTCCTTCTTTGGCTTTGAACTCCTCATAGTTGTTGAGGCAGTTAGCGATCTTGAGCTGGTTGCCAATCTTCGATCCAAGCATTATTTTCTCAAGTTGATCCCACATTTTCTTTCCGGTAGCATTGTAGCTATCAATCTTGACATATATCTCGTTTGGGATGCCTTGAAGAATGAAAGATTTTGCCAGTCTATCAGCTTTCACTCTATCTTTCTGTTCTTGAGTGTATTCAGCATGTGGAAGTGGATACTCTCTATGTTCATTTCCAACAGTATGAGTCTTTGTTGGAATTTCCATAACACCTTTCTCCAATGACTTTCTGATAAGATCACCCAATGCATTTCTGTCAATGAAATCCAAGAATCGATCTTTCCATTGTTCATACTCTCCCTTGAAGAGTACTGGAGGTTTAACATCGGTTCCGATAGCAAGTGCTTCTCTGGAAGCCATCTTTGATCTACACTGCTTTTATGATCGTCAAAATTCAGAAAATAAAGTTGGATATACAAAAATCAAACTCAGTTAAATTTCAGAAAAATTCAGAAAAAAAATTACTAAGGACAGAACACGCATAACACTAAAATGACTCACTTCGCGCAAAACTCTATATGCGAGTTTCAGAAACACGCACACCAAAGCTTGCGTGAAATGAACTTCGCGCACAAAGAAGCTTGCGTGAACTCACTTTTTGCACACAATGATATGCGAGTTTGTGTTTCTCACACAACGAAGCTTGCGTCAACCAAGGTTCGCGCACAAGCTTTATGCGAGTTCAAGAACTTCTCGCAAAACCTTTGCGAGTTCGAGACTTAGAAATATTTCAAAAAATATGAAACTCGCTAAATGCAAACGCGCAAGAACCGGGACTTGCGAGTTTTATACTTAGAAAAATATAACCAAGGATACTTCGCGCAAAACAAACACTTCTCGCAAGAACTACTTCACGTACGACACTAATGATGAACAGTAACAACTCGCACCTAGTGATGTGCGAGTTTCTACTTCATGTACAAGGCTATTAACGAGTTCTTCACTTCACAAATCAACAGTACTTTGCGAGTTCTTGAGCCTGCGAGTTCTTCACTAGCGAGTTTCTCAGATCTAGCGAGTTCTTGCCTTGAACAGTCCAAAAACTCGATTTTACAACTAATTCGATTCAAATCATCTTCATTCGCCTTGAAACATTGTAGATTCGTTCAAAAAATATTTTCGAATAGATTACAACTATTGAATTACAAAATCTAACACAAAACATTTCACTTTTGATCCTATTATAGTGATGAAACAGTTCGAACAAAAAATCAAGAAAAATTCCAAATTCACACTTATCTAGTTAGAATTCGACAATACAATCCAAACTAAACTAGTTCTAGATACTAACTCGAACACAACAATACAAAAATCTAATCAAGAACATCACTCAAACCCAAAAATCGAATCTTAACAGTCCGTTTTGCGAGTTCTTCCAAAACTCGATAAAAAAATCAAATTAGATCCATGTTTTCTGAACTTTGTTTGCTCTGATACCAATTGTTATTCCTAGATAACAATGTGATCAAACAATGACAATTAAATCCATCAATATTAGTTTTATTTATCATAAATCTTGATATTACAATGAACACACACACACTGCTTTCTCTCTCTAACTATGAAACTCTCACGATGCTATTTCTGATGTTATTACTCTAATACACGCACAACAAGAAATTTATACAAAGACATAAAACGCGCAAGCTACTAAACACTGTTCACGCAGAACACAGAAACGCGCAAACAATATTAAAACAAAAAATACAATGTTTGACTTTGATTTTATTACACTAGACTTTGACTTTGATGCTGAGAGTTAACTAAAGCTTTGATCTTCAGTCTTCAGACTTCTGTGATCTTGTATCCAACAAATTTATACTCTAACAGCTAGTTCTCCATATTTGTTGATTTCTTCGAATTTTCTCTAATACCAAATGTAAGTCACAGTTCCAAGCTCATGTAATCACACTGAATATATTAGAACTCATTTTTTGATTGATTAACAAGTATTACAATGATATCTTGTGTCACAGATCTCACAGTGTCACAAGTCTCACAGGTTACAAAATCGTATCTCTCTCTATGTGTTTGTGCGTGTATGTGCGTACTTACAAGATTACAACAACAACACTATTTATATGGTCAACACATTTTGACCTTACAACTAAATTTACAAAACACCTCCTTATACTTTTACAACATTTACACATTAACCCTCATTTAATCTTGAATACAATATTTGACTCAACACAAACATAACACTTTTCTTTGTCAAGAGGGTCAATAGGGTTGCAACGTGCGAAAATTCCTTGATGAACTTACTGTAATACCTCGCTAATCCAAAGAAACTTCGAACTATCTTAGATGGTTCCACCTTAATCCTATCTTGGGATACTACGTGTCCACGAAATTGTACCTCTTGAAGCCAAAACTCGTACTTCGGGAACTTTTCATAAAGCTTCTCTCGTTTCAACAGTTCCAATATGGTTCGAAGATGATCCTCATGTTCCTTCTTGGACTTCAAGTACACCAACATATCTTCAATGAACACGATCACAAACTTGTCTAAATAGGGCTAACACACCCTATTCATTAGATCCATAAAAGTTGCAGGGACATTTGTTAAACCAAATGGCATCACCAAAAACTCATAATGTCCTTACCTAGTCCGAAAGGCTATTTTCGGTATGTTCTCATCCCTCACCTTGAGATGGTGGTATCCCGACCTCAAGTCTATCTTAGAGAAATAACTGGCTCCTTGCAATCGATCAAACAAATTGTTTATTCTCAGAATCAGATACTTATTCTTAGCAGTGACTATGTTAAGGTCACGGTAATCTATGCACGTTCACATAGTACCGTCCTTCTTCTTGACGAAAAGTATTGGTGCTCCCCACGACGAGGTACTTGGTCTGACAAATCCCTTATCCAACTACTCTTGTAGTTGTGTCATCGTGTTGGGAAGTGAAGATTTGTTTAAGTATGATTACTGCTGCCAGTACAATATGGTTACTACTGCTGAGCCAAATTAATACTGCTTGTAGAAATTAATACTGCTAAGCATAGTTACTACTGCTGGTGAAGATTAATACTGCTCAGAGTGTTAATGCTGCTATGACTTAATACTGCTTATGTGATAATCTTGGTAAGCCGCGCAGATCAAGGTTTGAAGATAATCATGGAAGGTTGAAGATAATTATGGAAGAATATACTGAAGATATTTTATGATTTGTAATTATCTTTTATTTTCAGTATATGTATAAAATTATTCAGAATAGTTTGTTAGACGAGTATTCTAAGCTTTTGTTTTGAGAGAGAATTGACCTCAAGGTTTACAACCCTAGTTCTAGAGAAGTAGAATTCGTATTGGTGAGCCTGTTCATCAAGATTGAGGTTTTGTGTGAAAGCTTGTAACTTTAATCATTCAATAAAGTTTACAAGTTGTGATTTCTACTTTACTGTTACATCGATATTTGAATATTAAAGTGTTTTTCCGCAACTTCTTTAATATTGTTTCTGAGTTTCATTATTCTTGTTAAGAATCAGATCCTGACAAGTGGTATCAGAGCCTAGTATTCTCAGAAACCTTCATTTATAATGGACAACACAGTTGAATCAAACAATACTCTTGTTTCAAAGGTTCCCATGCTCAAACCTAATGAGTTTGACAGCTGGAAAATTAGGATCAAGCAGTACATCCTCCTTACAGACTTTTCTATGTGGGACATTGTTGAGAATGGTCCCTCTGCTGAAGGTAAAATTGGACAAGATAGAAGAAGACCACCTCCAAAAACTGATGCTGAGAAGAAAGTGAGACAATTGGAGATGAAAGCCTTAAGCACCCTGCTTTTGGCCATTCCTAATGAGTATCAACATCAGTTTCACCACTGCACTGATGCTCAGATTCTATGGAAAGCTTTAGAGAAGAGATTTGCTGGCACCAAGAGCACTAAGAGGAATCAAAGGGATATTCTCAAGCAGCAATATGAAAATTTTACATCTTCAAAAAATGAGTCTATGACTCAAACTTTTGATAGATTCAATAAGTTAATTGGTGAGTTAGCTACTGTTGGAGTCAAGATGGAACAAGATGATGTCAACCGAAAGTTCCTCAGATCTCTTGGAGATGAATGGACCATGTATACTGTTTCATTCAGACAGAATGACAAATTGGAAGAAAAGGAACTGGATGATCTGTACAATGATCTGAGAGTGTTTGAATCTGAGGTGGAAGCAAAGAAGAAGCCTACTGGATATGTTCATAATGCTGCACTCCTATCAGCATCAACTGATTCTACTGCTAACCCTGAATCAGTTAATGCTGCTAATGGAGTAAATCAAGAAAAAGGCAATGAATCTGTTTTTGAAGCCTTTGTTTCCAGCCATGGTAACTTCTCTTTAATCAGTGATGACTTGGAACAGCTTCATCCTGATGATCTTGAAGAGATGGATATTAAATGGCAGATGGCCATGCTTTCTATGATGGTGAAGAAGTTCATCAAGAGGACTGGGAGGAACAACTTCTCCCAAAGAAGAGAAGATGGAGCAGACTTTGATAAGTCAAAGGTGGAGTGCTACAAGTGTCATATGAAGGGACACTTTGCCAGGGAATGCAGAAGTGGAGTGTCTCACAACAATCACCAACAACCTCAGACTGGAAGCTTCAACCAGAACAGAAACTCTGCTCAAGCTCTTGTTTCTCAACAAGGAATGGGGTTTGACTGGAGTGATCAAGCAGAAGAGGCCATTCAAAATCAAGCTCTCATGGCAGAGGTATCTGATCTTCCAACTGAGGTACTCTCTAATCTCTGTTCTCAAACTTGTATAGACACTGTTAAAAGGTACATGGATCACAACCAGAGTATGAGTGATGACCTTAAGAGGTTAGAAAAGGATAGAAAAGACTATGTGAAAATTGTTGAGGAACAAATTAAAGGGTTCCAAGCCAATGAACTTCAACACACATATGATACAAATTACTGGAAGTGGGAGAAAAATGAGCTAGAAATCCAACTGACAAAGTCTAGAGAGGAGAATGAAAAGTTGAGCGGAGAGTTAGCCAAGGTTAAGCTAGATGTGGAAAAGTTTTCATATGCTTCTAAAGCCATGGATTCAATTCTAAAGGTCCAAATCCATGATAAGCTTAAACCAGGAATTGGGTACAATACCACACCACCACCATACAACAACAACTACATCCCTCCTAAATCAGACTTGCTAGAGACCAAGGATAGGAAGGACTTGCAAGAGGGAGCCACTAAGATAGATCCTTTAGATGAAGTAGTTGTTGAGGACAAGACTGAGAAAGAAGCTGGTAAGAGTAAGGATAATACTGTGAGTGGTGAGATTCCCTTAGAAAATAACATTCTTACCAATGAGGGTGGTTGAAGGGATTGGGTCAAATCTGATGATGTAGAGAAGACTGAGGGAAAGTCTAAAAAGGTCCATTACAAGCAG
This sequence comes from Arctium minus, assembly GCA_954870635.1. Taxonomy (NCBI): domain Eukaryota; kingdom Viridiplantae; phylum Streptophyta; class Magnoliopsida; order Asterales; family Asteraceae; genus Arctium; species Arctium minus. The sequence continues at coordinate 7,580,062 of OX941093.1, read as the reverse complement.
ACTACAGTTGTGAATCCTGTTCTTTGCAAACAGTGTGCGGGTAATAAGTCTGAGCCCCTAAAACATAATAAAAGGAGGGGCAATCAAAGAAATTGGAATAATCAGTGGGCTCAGAAACAAGGAGTTGATCTGAGTAGAATCATCAGACCAAAACCTTGTTTCATATGTGGCAAAATGAACCATCTTGCCAAGCACTGTTATTTTAATCCTATTAACCAAAGGATAAATTTTCAAAGATCTGTGAAAAAACCCTTTGGTTATAGGAAGGATGAAAGGAACCATGTGGCTAGGAAACCTGTTAAATCTAAAAGCCACATGAAGAAAAAGACTGTAAAAGAGAGTGTCAAGATGTGGGTTCCCAAAAGCACTAAAACTGTTAGTACTGCTACCACAAATAGTGCTGCTGACAAAGATAGTGCTGCCAGAAGCAATACTGCTGCTATCAATGTTAGTGCTGCTAAGAGTATTAGTACTTCTAAAACTAACATTGTTAGTACTTCATCAGATGTTAATACTGCTAACTCTGTTAGTGATTCTAAAAAGGTTAGTACTTCTAAACCTGTTAGTGCTGCTAACTCTGTTAGTACTTCTAAAATTAGTACTGCTTCTAGTGTTTGTGCTTCTAGATCAATCATCTTGACAAAGTAATCCAGTAAAGAGTATTCTAAATTTAAAAATCTCATCAAAAAGGAGTGTAAGTACTTTGATGAGAAAGGGAGGCCCAAGACCACTTTGGCTTGGTTGTCCAGTCAATACTAATTGATTTATCTTATGTGTAGGGCAACCAGCAGCTCAAGGGAAAGAGCATTTGGCATGTTGATAGTGGTTGCTCTAGGCACATGACAGGTAACATGGCTTGCCTCAAGAATTTCAAGAAAATTGATGGAGGGCAGGTTGCCTTTGGTAATACTCCAGATGGAGGTAAGATTAGTGGTAAGGGAGATGTAACAAAAGGTAAGATGACCTTTGAAGATGTTTACTATGTTGAGCAGTTAAGATACAACCTGTTAAGTGTATCACAGGTTTGTGACAAAAAGCATAGTATATTATTCACTGATTCAGAATGCATTATCCTTGCTCCTGGATTCAAGGTAGTTGATGAAAAGATGATACTACTATGAACTCCTAGAAAGGATAATGTCTATTGTTTGGATATGGAAAATGTTTCAAATGATTCATCCCTAAACTGTCTTGTTTCAAAAGCCTCTTTGGATGAATCATCACTTTGGCACAAAAGGATGTGTCACATGAACTTTAAAACAATGAATAAACTTGTTAAAAACAACCTTGTAAGAGGTCTGCCTTCAAAAGTCTTTTCATGTGATGATCATTGTGTTGCTTATCTCAAAGGCAAACAACACAAAACTTCTCATAAGTCCAAAGAGTTGAACACAATTTCTTCTTCTCTTCAGTTGTTGCATATGGATCTGTTTGGTTCTACAAATGTCATGAGCATAGGTAAGAAATCATACTGCTTAGTTATTGTTGATGATTACTCTAGATTTACTTGGGTATATTTTCTAAGGACTAAGGATGAGACAATTGGACTGATCAAATCCTTTATTCTAAGAATTGAAAACCAAACAAATCAAAAGGTAAAAGTCATTAGGTCAGATAATGGTACTGAATTTAAAAATCTTGACCTAAACACCTTTTGTGAGGAAAAAGGAATTGAGAGGCAATACAGTGCTCCTAGGACTCCACAACAAAATGGTGTTGCTGAGAGAAGGAATAGGACACTGATTGAGGCTGCTAGATCTCTGTTAGCTGATTCAAAACTTCCAATTACTTTCTGGGCTGAAGCAGTTAATACTGCTTGCTATGTCCAAAACAGAGTTCTAGTAGTGAAGCCTAAGAACAAGACACCATATGAGCTTTTAAATAAAAGAAAACCATTTATTGGTTTTTTCAAACCTTTTGGGTGTCCTTGTACCATTCTCAATACCAAAACTCACTTAGGAAAGTTTGATAGCAAAGCAGATGATGGTTTTCTTGTTGGTTACTCATCTCAGAGTAAGGCCTACAGAGTGTTTAATTCTTCTTCTAGAATAATTGAGGAAAGTGACAATGTCAAATGCAATGAGAACTCACCAAATCCTATTGGTTCAGGTCCTCAGTGGTTATTTGACATTGATTCACTAACTAACTCTTTGGGTTTTCGTAGTGATGATCATGCAGGATCAGGAAGTAGAGGATCAAGGGATGAACAAGTACAAGATATTATTCCTCAGTCTGTGATCTTTCCCATACCTACAATGAACCCTGTTGAAATTTGTGAAACAGAGACTGTTATTGAACCAATTCAGAATGAAGAAGAAAGAAGATATGAGGAGAATCCAGAGCATGAAGAGCCAGAAGTAGCTGATGAGATCCTCTCAGCTGACTTAAATGACTCTAATTTAGATGTGGGAATTAATGAAGAACCTAGTCATCAGACAAGAACTCAGAAGAATCATCCTCCTGAGCTGGTAATAGGAGACATCACATCTCCTATGATGACTAGGAATCAAAGCAGACTTCAAGATTTGCAGGATCGGCAGCATACAGTACTCTCTTGCTTTCTATCTCAGATTGAGCCTAAGAAGGCTTATGATGCAACGAAAGATTCAAGTTGGATAGAAGCCATGCAAGAAGAGTTGCTACAGTTTAAATTGCAAGATGTTTGGGACTTGGTGGACCTTCCAAAAGGTCATAGAGCAATTGGCACCAAGTGGATTTTTAGAAATAAAAAGGATGAGAAAGGAATAGTAATCAGGAACAAAGCAAGGCTAGTGGCACAAGGGTACACTCAGGGAAGAAGGCATAGACTGTGAGGAAGTCTTTGCTCCAGTTGCACGGGTAGAGGCAATTAGGCTGTTTCTAGCCTATGCCTCATATATGAAGTTCAAGGTATATCAGATGGATGTGAAGATTGCCTTTCTATATGGAACAATTGATGAAGAAGTATACGTCTGTCAGCCCCCTGGATTTGAAATCCATCATATCCTGACAGAGTATACAAACTTAAGAAAGCACTCTATGGTCTACATCAAGCCCCAAGAGCATGGTATGATACTCTGTCTACCTATCTCTTGGAAAATGGGTTTGAAAGGGGAATCATTGACAAGACCCTTTTCATTAAAAGAAGTAAGAAGGACACCCTACTTGTTCATATCTATGTGGATGACATCATATTTGGATCCACAAAAGATCAGATGTGTAGAGACTTTGAAGAGTTGATGCACAAGAGCTTCAAAATGAGTTCAATGGGTGAACTCACTTTCTTCCTTGGGCTTCAAGTGAAACAGCAGAAAGATGGGATTTTCATAAGTCAATCAAAGTATGTGAAAGACATCCTAGATAAGTATGGTTTATCAGACTCAAAGCCAGCAAGCACACCAATGGAAACACACAAACATATCACTGCTGATCTCGAGGGGGAGGATGTTGATGTCCATCTTTATAGATCAATGATTGGATATCTCATGTATCTCACAGCCTCAAGACCAGATATCATGTTTCCAGTGTGTGTGTGTGTGCCAGATTCCAAGTCAAGCCAAAGTAGTCACATCTTCAAGCAACAGTGACTTGGGTGGTGCTAATATGGATAGAAAGTCTACTTCAGGAGGATGTCAGCTTTTGGGTGCAAGACTAGTTTATTGGCAGTGTAAGAAGCAGACCACAGTGTCCTTATCCACAACAGAAGCTGAGTACATTGCTGCAGCAAGTTGCTGCTCTCAGGTTCTATGGATTCAGAATCAAATGCTGGACTATGGGGTAACCTTTCTTCACACTCCAATCCTCATTGACAATAGCAGTGCTATTAGCATTGTTAACAATATAGTCAAGCACTCTAAAACAAAGCACATTGAAATCAGGTATCACTTTATTAGAGACTGCAATGAAAAGAAGCTTATTCAAGTTGCTAAAGTTCATACTGATAAGCAGTTTGCTGATCTATTCATTAAAGCTTTTGATGTAGGTAGATTCACTTTCTTGGTCACAAGTGTGGGCATGATCAACTCTGAATGAGCTCATGTTTAAAAAGTGTTTGTATACCTGTTATTTGTTTACTTTTTTGGTGCTACTAATCATCTTTCTCAGGAAGTTTTATTGCCTTGCTCAGACTAACACAAGCTTCAACAGTGTAAGTATCGTTAATGCTGCCAGTGCAGTTTTAATGCTGTCAGTGCAAAGTTACTACTTCTAGTTAGTTAATACTGCTAGTTAGTTAATACTGCTAGTTAGTTAATACTGCTAGTTGGTTACTACTGCTCTCAGTTAATACTGCGAGTGGGTCAGTACTGCTTTAACTGAAATTAGGGTTAATACTGTTTCTTTCCTGAATTCTATAAATACCCTCTTTGACCGCCAAAAAGCTCACAACGACTCTTTGAATACTGTTCGTCTTCTCTCTAACTCTTTTCTCTCAAGCAACCAGTGTGTTTCAGTCAAGAATCCTCAAGCCAGATGGCATCCATGGCATTTATTGATGAACACAATGAGATCGCAATGCTTCAAAAGCCTAAGCAGGCTGCTGGATTTCATCAAATAGTTGATTTTCTCAAGTCCAGTCATATAGCTCATGCTCTTACAGTGTCACCACAAATTTACATCGAGCACCAGAAGCAATTTTGGACGAATGCCACCGCCGTCACTGAAAACGGTGTGTAGTTTATCAAGACAAGGGTGTGTGACAAACCCTTGATAATCTCTGAAGAGGTCATTCGCATCAGTCTACGACTAGACGATGCCTCAGGTATTACCTCTATCTCTAATGAGGATTTGTTTTCCAATCTCACAAGAATGGGGTATGAAGGCCAACTGGGTGTTTTCAAATTTTACAAAGCTAACTTTTCTCCCTAATGGCGTTTCTTTGTTCATACTCTTACGCACTGTATTTCTCGAAAAACTACTGGACGGAGTCAGTTCAGTAGTACCATTGCTTATGCTTTGGTCTGCTTGTCCACTGCCAGAAAGTATAATTTCTCACAAATGATTTTCAATGACCTTGTGTCAAACTTGGATAATAAAAACAGTTTCTATATGTATCCAAGATTTGTCTAGGCAGTTATCACCTCTGAATTGACGGATATGCCTCAGTCTAATGCGGTATATGTACCTAAAATCTCCAAGGGCAAGGTCTTTTCAAATACGAAAAGATCTGCCAAGGACTCGGAAGGAGTTGACACCCCATTATTCTCTACAATGATGGTGGTGTCCCACAACCAAAAAGGTATGGCATCAGGGTCAAGGCCCTCACTAGACCATCCCACTGATAGCCAAACCCAACCTTCAACCACTATATCACTCTCTCAGTCCCTTATTCTTAAGCCAACCCCAGTTATATCCAAAACTTATACTAAGAGAAAGGTACACAAGGCTCCTTCCCTTGTTGTACCTCCTACAAACCCAGAACCTCAAAGCCCTCTAATGGAGCATTCTCCATTAGAGAATATCCATAGGGAAACCACTGGGGTGTCTCCCAACCCCAAGGAGGTGCTCACTAAGGAGATGCATGAGCATGTGGGTGAGAAGGCTGCCACTACTCCTGCTAGCACGGAGGAGGCCAGTGGTAACATCACTAAGACCTTCCCCACGACAACTTTGAATGAGCAATCATTCAAAGGTCCCGGGTACCCAGAAACCAAGGGAATAGGTGGTGCTCCAGTCTGGTTGGAGATCCCTATTAAACATTCCAATGATCCCTCAAAAGGGGGTAACACTCCTGGAGACGGTAAGGATAGATATGACTACCAGGAATTGATTTATGCCATGTCCAACATGGCAACTGAACTGGATTCTCACAAGAAGGTTGTAAATGAACTCAAGAAAGTCATCATCAACCAGCAAGAAGAAATCAACACCTTAAAGAAGTTGGTTAAGAAGGTGGTTTAAAGAAGGTCAAGGCAAAGATTTGAGCTCAGAAGAAGGAACCTAGTGGATGAGGTCAACATGGAGGATGCTAAGAATAAGGGGGATAAACATGGAGATGAGGGGGAGTTTGCGGGTGGTAGTGGGGATAAGGTACAAGCAGTAGAAACAGAAACAGGGTTTGAAAAAGCAGCAGTTACAGAGAAAGCAGCAGAAACAGTTAATGCTGCTGAAGCAAGCAAAGCATCAAAAACAGTTAAAGCTGCTGAAATAAATGAAGCAGCAGAAATTGTTCAAGAGATATTAACTGACATCCTTAGCAGCAATTTGGAAGAAATTAAGATAGCTGAAGCATTAATCAAGGCTAAACATGGCACTCCTAAGGTCACTTCAAAGACCAAAGGAGTTGTCATCAAAGACAATGCTGAGGTTATCAAGAAAGCTAGTGATGATAAGGTAGCAAGCAAGGACAAAGGCAAAACCAAGATAGTGGAATCTGACCAACCACTTAAAAAGCAAAAGTTGGTTGAGTCAGATGAAGCTTTGGCTAAGAAAATTCAGGCAGAACTTGAGCAAGCAGAAAAAGATCAAGTGGAAAAAGATAGGGAGATGGCAAGAGCTCTAGCTGCAGAGCTTAATGAAGCATATCAAAAGAGTTTGACAACGGAGATGGCACAGAAGAAATCTGAAATTCTAAAGAAGCCTGTAATGATCAAAATGGGTGCAAAGAAGAGGCAACCTTCATAGACCTACCTTGGCACCCAAGAGAGAAAGAAGATGATCACTTTCCTCAAAGGTGCTGTGGGAGTCAAAAAGGAAATGTTCACAAAAATGTCATTTGATCAAATCAAAGGTTTGTATGAGGCAGAGATGACTAAGTTACAAGGAAATGACCAAGCAAGAGTTGAAGTGGAAAAGAAGATGAATGAGAGGCATGACCTTCAAATACAAAAACCTTTTCCTGATGATCAAGAAACACCAAGGAAGGAAGCTACTCTAGGTAAAAGTTTGAGAACTTTGAAAAGAACAAAAATGATGGCAAGAAGAAAACTAGCTAAGAAACCTAGAGTGGATGAGGAAGAGCTGAGAAAGAACAGAAGGTAGCTGAAGAAGAAGGGGCACCTAAGTCTGATGAACAGGAAGCTCAATCTCAGGAAGAACCATCCAGTACTTCTGATGTGAATATGTACATGGTGGTGATGAAAAAAGTGCTTGAGCCTATAACAGCTGAACCGGTTGGTGTCAAGCCTCCTGAGATTATTCACTGGGATACCATGGAAGTAGATGGAACGGAGTATATCAGGGTTAAGAGGAAAGATGACAAGTTTGAAGTATATCCTACTTAGGCCAAGATTGTAAGAGTACGCTCCAGATCTGATTTAGAGGAAATGTTTGAGGTGGGGATGAAATTATATGCTGATAAGCTCAAAACTCCAGGGATATCAGTTACAAAACTTGTGATGGAATATCTATGCATGTTGTTCAAGCCAGAGGAAGTTCAACATGTTATCAGAAATGTTTTCAAAACCATTAACAACTGGACTCTGTATGAAAGAAGTGGAGTATATGCACTGGCTGTGGATACAAATCACATTGAATACTTCTTAGTGGATAGAGTTTACAACCATAGCAGGCTAAAGTTGCATGCTATGTTGAAGAAAAAGCTTGGTTGTGCACCAGATTCTGCAATGGCAAGATACTTGATTCAGAGAACTCTTAATCAAAGTTTGGGGCTGAATCCTGATACAGGATTATGAGCAATGGAGTTTTAGGAGCATCTGAAGAACTTGACTTCTCTTCTCTAAAAGTCAAGTTAGGGGGAGATTGTTGGGAAGTGAAGATTTGTTTAAGTATGATTACTGCTGCCAGTACAATATGGTTACTACTGCTGAGCCAAATTAATACTGCTTGTAGAAATTAATACTGCTAAGCATAGTTACTACTGCTGGTGAAGATTAATACTGCTCAGAGTGTTAATGCTGCTATGACTTAATACTGCTTATGTGATAATCTTGGTAAGCCGCGCAGATCAAGGTTTGAAGATAATCATGGAAGGTTGAAGATAATTATGGAAGAATATACTGAAGATCTTTTATGTTTTGTAATTATATTTTGTTTTCAGTATATGTATAGAATTATTCAGAATAGTTTGTTAGACGAGTATTCTAAGCTTTTGTTTTGAGAGATAATTGACCTCAAGGTTTACAACCCTAGTTCTAGAGAAGTAGAATTCGTCTTGGTGAGCCTGTTCATCAAGATTGAGGTTTTGTGTGAAAGCTTGTAACTTTAATCATTCAATAAAGTTTACAAGTTGTGATTTCTACTTTACTATTACATCGATATTTGAATATTAAAGTGTTTTTCCGCAACATCTTTAATATTGTTTCTGAGTTTCATTATTCTTGTTAAGAATCAGATCCTGACACATCGTCTCCTTCATTTCGAAAGGTGCTAATCTATATGGTGAGCGAGCTATTGGAGCGGCTTCGGGAAGCAAATTAATTTGAAACTCAATTAGATGATATGGTGGTAGGCTCGTCAAATCATTCGAAAACACCTCCGGGTACTCACAAACTACGAGAACATCCTCCACCCCCGGTTTTTCCTTCTTAGCATGTACAACATAGGCTAAATATCCTTGACACCCTTTCCTTAAGCACTTAGTAGCCTTAATCATTGAAATGGCTAGTGCTCCTATCTCGCCGATTTCCATAAATCATTATTGTTCCCTTATCGGGTAGTCGTACACGAATCAACTTCTTATTACATACGATATTGGCACTATTCTTAGCTAGCCAATCCATACCAAGTACTACATCAAACTCTCTCATCACAATCGGCAACAACTGGATCAGTAACAAACTTCCCTCTATGTCCACAATCCTCAACCACATCTCTAATAAACACCTGATTATCATCGACGGTTTCTACTTTTGAGACTTGCTCTAAACACTTTTGTTTCACCCACAAGCATTTTATAAAGTCATGAGACACAAATGAATGTTTCCCGAATTAAATATCAGCTTGGCGCATAAAGAGTTCACGAGAAATGTACCCGTCACAACATCTGGAGTCTCGTACGCCTCTACTGTTGTCATGTGGAATGCATGTCCCTTTGGACGTGCCGGTTCTGACCTCTTCTCTTCTCGTTTTCTTCCTTGGTGACCCCCAAACTGCGTCATTCGTCCCTTCTTCATATGCGGGAAATCATATCACATATGCTCAATCGATCCACACTAGAAACTGTTGATCCAAACTCTCTCAGTAATTGGATCATAATCCTTTTATACTTAATGAAAATTACTTACACTGTTGTAGGTATTAGTGTTTCACCATCATCGATCAGACTGAGCCATTTCAGTTATCACTGAGTGGTTTACATTGTAATCAGTTTATGTAATCCCTGAAGACAATTCTCTTGCTTAAGAAGATCATCGCTGACATCGAAGACAAAGCTGACGATGAAGACAAGTCTACTAATGATATGAAACAACATTCAGTAATATCCAGACAAGTCCACTACTCGTGACAAATCAAGATCAAGCCTCAGCTATCGCCTCTCAGCCCAGTGATCCCTAATCACTGATCACAAGCTATAGTTGATCATGAAGCTTGTTTATCAAGATTTGTTTGTCTTATCCTCTACACAAAAAGTACGAAGGTACAAAAGCAAACTTGCTTTTGTCCATATTTGTACAACTACCCTTGTCGACTATATTGTTCAACATACCACCGAAAACATGTTAAAGGCAAAGTCAAAAGACATGAAGCCAATGGAAGATGGACACGTGGATTGAACCCTCTGCCATGCATTTAATGCATAGGGTATAAATAAGATAGAAGCCTTCATTTTGAAGGGCTCTCAATCTTCTCTGTGATACTTGCAGAAACTCTAACTTCTACAAACTCTCTTCTATATATCTTTTACTTTGTACAAGAACGCTTAGTAATTCTTAGTTTGTTTAGATTAGCTTTACGTTATATAAATTCCCTAACAATCTGTAAATTATGATTTTGATTTACACAGTAATCAATAATTAAATTTAAAAAGTAAATTTTGTGTTTGTATTAAACCCCCCCTTTCTACAAACTTAAACCCTTGTAGAACATTAATCGGGACCAACAAGTGGTACCAGAGCAGTGTGTTTAAATCAATAAACAAGATCTTGCCTAAACTCTCTCTTCTTTGCTATTCTCTATAATGGCTTTAAACACAAACACTAACTATCATGACAATGGCTCTCTTGTAAAACCAACCCGATTTAGCAGAGAGAATTTCGCTTTCTGAAAAATCGAATGATGTTATTTCTAGAAGGTGTAAATCATACTATACCTAAATATGTTGAAAATGGACCCTATGTACCATTTATCATAATTGTTGCAGTTCCTGCCGCTGCAACTACCGAAGTTGTTCTAGAGAGAAGATGTCCAAGAAATACTACAATTGAGTGATAAAGACAAAAAAAAGGTTTCCATTGATGCAAAGGCCAAAACCGTCATCTCCATGGCTCTACCTGATGAAGTCTTCCATTCCATCATGCATCTAAAAACCTCTAAAGCCATGTGAGACACAACCTATGTTCAATATGAAGGTATCATTGAGAGACAAGAAACCAAAAAGATAAATCTGGTAAGACAGATATGAAAGTTTCTTTTTAATTGCTTAATAATTGATATAAGGACTATTGGTAGGACGTACTTGAATTATGAGATTCTGACCAAATTTTTGGAATGTATTCTTTAAATCTGGGAAAGTTATTCAATGTGTCTCAAGCTAACAAAAGGCTTAAATCATCTTTCTCTTAGTTCCTTATATGGGATTATGCTCAATCATGAGAAATCCAGTCAACAGAAGAAGAATCTTGTCAAAGATTCCAAAGACTCCAAAAGCACACATGTTGCTTTAGTCTCTTCAGAGATAATCCCATCTCAGCTCTGATCTACTCTTACCATTACTGTGTTAGATTCAGACTGAGAGTATCCATCAGATGATGACCTCTCAGAGTTAGATGACCCGTTGGCACCCTCGACAAACCCCTTCAGTTGATTTGCAAGAAAAAGAAATTTCAAAAGAAATAAGCCTCTTACAATAGCTGACAAGCCTAAGTCAACACCTATTGACAAGGCAACTGCTACTTGCTATAATTGTGAAAAAGTAGGACATTTTCCTAGCGATTGCAAGATAAAGAAAGCTTTCAAACCTCTTTCATCCCGTAAACCCATTATTGACAAGTACCTAAAGCTAAAAGAGAAATATCAAAAGTTGAAAAACTACAAGCGGGAAAGGTAAAGGTCTAATCAAAAGTTGAAAAACATGAATGGGTTAAATTTGAAGAATCAGGTTCTGATGAAGAAGATGCAGCCAATATTTTTCCAATGTCCAAGATAGAAGAAGAAGTGGAAGAACCCACTAAATCATCTACAAGCACTACCACCTCTCAGGAATCAATCTCTTCTGATACAATTCTCACTGATGTTAAAAGTTATGATGAGAGACGTCACGCTATTGATGTGCTGAAAATTGATTTGTACAATGCCCTGAATGGTAAAACTAAAGCTGAAAATAAGTCATTGATTTAATAGAATAACTTGAGAAATCCATCTAAAGATGTTAGTGTATTTTCTTTAGATCATTTGTAATGTAAAGTTTGACTTTTGTAATCTTTGCTTTATATGAGGTAAAGGCTTGTTTGACCCATATATAAGCCTTTGTTATTTATCTTTGTAAGAAAATAGAGAGTTGTGAGAGTACATTGTGAGATTGTCTAATATGTGACATTGTGAGATATATGACACACGCTTTCTCTCTCTAGAAATTCTCTCTCAATTGTGTTCTTAATTGCTAAATTGCTTGAATCTTGGACTATCAATTGGTATCAGAACAAACCAAACGAATTCAAAACATGGATTGATATCATTTTTGATCAAAAATCACGGGAAAACCTCCATTTTTTGAAGAACACGCAGAATGTTTTCTTGAAAGTAGCTGTTGGATTCAAATTTTCTCAATTGGTCGAACTTGAAGCATATAATTGATTCTACAGTGATCGCGTGATTGAGTGGAACACTTTTTGTTTGAATCACAGATTCAAATTCACAATGTATCCTTGTGAATTTTGGATTTTTGTTAGTTTCTTGAAAAAGTTTGTTCGAACACTGTATTAGGATCAAATTGATCGATTCTATTGTTTTTAGATAAATCTTCGTAGTAAAGCTTTGTTTTTGTGTAATAGTCGATCAATCATGTCAAGTTTCAGATTATATTTTCAGGAATTGAATCAAAAATGGCCAAAAATTGCATGTTCAGGAAAGAACTCGTAAGATCTGCAGTTATCGCAAGAATCATCTGAAGAACTCGCAGACTGAAGAACTTGTACACTCAAGAAATCGTAAGCTGAAGGATTTTATTTGTTTTGTGTTCTTTGCATCTTTTGATCAAGAACTCGCAAGGACCCCTTTTGAATTTGGGTTCTACATCATAGAAATTTTTTCTAAGTATAGAACTCGCAGAGTGCCTGTTGCAACAAGTAAGAACCCTCAGGACACATGTTGCGACTTCTTGGTGTTCTTTCTCTTTGATTTGCGAAATGTAATCTGCGACAAGATGTTATTTTGCGACAAGTTTTTTTGGTGAAAATTTTTCTAAGGAAAGAACTCGCAGAAGCATTATGACAAGTGATCTTTAGTTTTCTCGAAATTGGCTAAGTACAGAACTCGTAGTTGTTATTTGCGACTTCTCAGAACTCGTCGGTTGCTTTCTGCGACAAGTAGGAACTCTTAAGCTTTGGTTTGCGTCTTCTGAAGCTTTGCGACAAGTTTATACTCTTTGCGACTTCTATTTTCTGTTATCTGCGACTTCAACACTTAGATTTTTTCTGAAGTTTTTCTGAGTTTGACCAAGGTTGACTTTCAGAGTCAAATTGTATCTGAATTATTTAGACGATCATTTTCAAGCATACTGATCAAAAGGGTGACCAGGATGTCTAGGAGAGAATGTTCAATTGCATACATGCCTGAGACACCTGCTATAGAAGTTGAACTAGATAAATAGAAGATTCAGAATTCAGATCTTCTAGATCAGATCCAAGAGTTGAAAGCAAAATCTATTTTTTCTCAACAAAATTTAAATGTTCAAAATGTTTTAATGATTCTAAATGTGACTTTGCAGATATTATCGAGACAAGAGAGAAAGAAATTAAATTGAAAGAGAGAGAGATAACCACTCATCAAAGCAAATTGAAGACAACTGAAAAGAATTCAACAGAGCTGAAAGCGGAAGCAGTTGATCTTCAACTAAATTTTAAAGCTTTTGAAGAGAAAATATCGGCATTGGAATCAAAGAATGTTGATTTAATGAAGATATCTGAAGAGAAATCATCAAGTTTGAAAACTGATAAAGACGAACTTTAGAAAAAGTGCCATGTAGATAAAGCTGAGGTTGAGAAATTTTACACTAAAAAACTATCTGATTTTTCTAAGAAAGATTTTCAAGAGAAGAAAGACCTTGAGCTTAGGTGCAAAAAAATCTCAAAGCAAGTCTCAGAATTTGAAAAGATTTTAATAACTGAAAGAGATACATTTGCTACGGAGAGAAAAGTTCTTGAAGATAAGATTATTGAACTTCCCAAGTAGATTTCTACATTACAAGACTTACTTGAAAATGAAAGAAAATCTTTTCAAGAAAAGAAGAAATCTTTTGATGTTGAAAAGAAAAATGTTGAAATAAAAAATGTTGGATTTTCAAGGAAATTTCAAATAAAAACAAGAACTTAGAAAAATAGTTTGAGCAAGAGCGTCTAATCTTTGAAAGTGAAATATCTAAGATCAATAAAAGGTGATATGTTATATCATCAGATATTCTAAAAGAACAGATGGTCAGGACTGATTTACAAAAGACGATTGACACAAATTTTGAAGAAAATAACATTTTAACTGAAAAGATAAACGACCTGGAAGTTGCAAATGTTGAATTGTCAGAAAAGATTTCTGCAGATGTGATTAATCAATCACCTTATGATAATTCAACCGAATCAATTTGCTCTTTCAAAACTGCTTCCAGTTTTATACATGAAAATGTTTCAAAAAGGACAAGTGTCAAATCAAAAATTGATTAATCAAATCAGATTCATCCTACTAGTCTATTTTTTTATAAATATGTTGATGGTTCCACTAGATCTTATAATAAATATCTTTGAAAGCATGTTTCAAAGACATATCAGATGGTTTGGGTTGTCAAAGGTTCCACTGATGACAAAGTTGTTCAAAAATCATATGCATTTACTCAAAAAGCCAAGAAGAAAACAAAGCATGGAAAGGTAAATCTTTTGCTAAGCCTGATTTTGCTTATTCTGTGAATCATTTAATTAGGCTAGCACAAAAGAAAATATGTTGTTCTTATTGTTATGCTAATGATTTTGTTCAAAGAGACTTTGCTCATCACTGGAATGGAACATACATAATCATTTCATATAAAACTGAATTCAACAGATCTGGATCCAATCTCAATTGGATTCCAAAATCTAATCAGTTTGGACCCAAATACTAGTGGGTACCAAAATCTGTTAAAACCGTTTTGCAGGAATTACAGGTGTAGAGGGAGTGAAGAGTATGGTTCTTGAAAAATTGTTAAAGCAAGTTTTTCATCTGTTTTGTAGGTCTGACAGTTTTATGAAGTTTTAACAAATCATATTCATGGACTTTGACTTCTGATTAACTCAGATCAAGACTCGTATTCAGTATGATGAGCCGAATGCATACTTCTAGGGGGAGTATACACATCTATGCACACTTCAATAGGGAGTATCAGATAAAAGTATGTAAGTGTGTTAGTGTGTGTGTGTTCAAAAATTTTGAAAATCTGAAAGTTTTTCATGTGAGATATGTTATTTTGAGCTTTAAAAGTGAATTTTTGCAAAGTTGCTATTTTTGGAAAGTCAATAAGTCAAAGTGTCAACTTTCCATATTTGGAAAGTTTTTAGAAATTTTTCTAAGTCTAGAACTCGCAAGTAGTGGTTTGCGACAAGTCACTTGACACAACCTTTGGTCTGCGACAAGTAACTTGACGCAAGCCATTGTCTGCAACTTCTAAACTTAACGCAAGCAATGGTCTGCGACAAGCTACTTGACGCAAACCAAAACCTGCGACAAGTAAAAAATTCGCATCCTTCGACTTGCGACTTCTTTGAACTCGTATCCCACACTATGAGACTTCTATCCAAAGCACAACTTGTTGCAAATCGAGGCTTGCGACAAGTTCACATACAACTTGACATTGTTTACGACAAGTTCTAGTATTCGATGGTTTGCGACAAGTGGGAGGTCCAATCTGATCGTGCCACATGTCAACCCTAATCTTGAGTATATATACGAGTTGTTCCTCCATTAAACCCACTTGTCTCAAAACTCTTTTTGTAACTTGTGCACTTAGATTTTTCTCTCGATATTTCTTGTGTTCACGACTTCTTAGATCTCATCACTTCTATCATTGATTCAGTGTAGGTTTCTGATGTTTTTGTTTGTATGTTTCATTGTTGTATATTGTTTTGTCTATGTTTTTGTGTTTACATGATTAAATGTTCTTCGATTTAGGGTTTTAAGGTTGTCTCTGTTCATTTTTGATAAACCCTCTTCGAACCGAACTCCTGAACTTTGGACATTTGGACTGAAACTTATTGTTTAATATACAAATATAACTTGATATTGTTATTGGGATTTTGAAATCCATCACATTGATGAAAATATTGAACTAAAAATCGATTACCTTGACTTTGGATTTGGATTCATGGACTCTTGGATTGTTCGATATCTTAGAGGACTAATTTGGACTTTATCAGAGACTTTTAATTGAAATTAAGGTTCATAATCATGATTAACAAGCTCAATAGAACATATATCAACCAAAGATAATCAAGTTTAAGGGTTTAATAGTGTTTTTGATTTTTGAAATTTCAAAAATAACGAGTTTGAACTCTGCGAGTTCTTAGCATGACTCTTGCGAGTTCTTGGCTTGAACCTTGCGAGTTCTTGGGGATGAACATATGAGTTTCACAACATGTTCATTGTTTAATGTGTTTTGTGATTTCTTTCTTGGTCAAATTTTTTTTCTAAGTCTTGTTGCATTTGTTCTCTGCGACAAGTTGGCCATTTTATTCTTTTTGCGTCAAGTACTTTGATTCAGTACTTTAAGACAAATTTTCTAGTCCTAAGTATGCAACTTCTGGAGTTAGAAAAATTTTCAAAAAGTTTTCTGAAAAATCATTTTTGGGATTTTACTGACATATTGGATCTATATCCAATAATTTCAACTTTTCAGGTGATATAATGGCCAGTGAAAATTCAGTTGATCCAATTGTGCAAATGGACGAGAATGATCCAAATGTTTCCAAATAGACACCTATGCCATCATCAAGATCTCATTACCAATCTGCTGTTGGTGAAAATCCTGTTCTTGCACTGATCCATCCTACTGATTATCTGATGTTGTACCCAAACAACCATCATGTTGACTTTGATCGCCTCAACAATTATCCATTGGTGCTAGATATCTTCAAAGGCCATCCTCTTTATTATGCACTGACTGATACTGCTACTGTACCTCTAATCTACCTTCAACAGGCCTGGAAGACAATCTCTTTTGTGTATGACAATAACATCAGAAATAGGCACTTTGAGATTAGAATTGATCACTTTACATCAATTCTGAATTATCAAAGACTGAGCCTTGTTCTTGATCTTCCAGAGAAAAACTCAAAAGAAGGCAGTACCAGTTTTGACTCATATCCAATTGATTCTGATGTATTTGAAGGCATCCGAGCCTTAGGATATGTTGGTGTCCTTACCTAGATTAGTCAGTTCAAGAAGACCAATATGCCACCTTTCTGGTATCAAATGTTCTCTATCATCAACAGGTGTTTCACTGCAAAGCACACCGGAATTGACAATACGAGTATGCACATGCTCAGACTATTCCATGCCATTGTATATGATCTGCACGTGGACTATTCTATAGCATTCTGGACAGAGTTGTACGAAAGAGTTCAATCTAAGAGAATAACAAAGAAGCCTATCTTTTTCCCATACCAGAGGTTTCTACAACTTATTATCCAGAGCATGATTAGATCATACCAGGACATTCCAAAGAGAAATAATCATGTGGTAGGACCTTAATTTGACATGAGGTATCTAAATAAGCAGAAGCAAACATTTAATCAATCTATTCCAATTCCAGAAGAACTGCGTGTATATGTTGATCCGAACTCAGAGAGTGTCAAAGCATATAGAGAGTCTACGGGACGACCATAATCGGTTGCCCCTACTCTAGACTCACACCATAGGCAAGCGGGGTCAGTGAGGGTTCAATCTACCACGGGGGTAATTGAATGGGGAGAGCTGAGGGAAAATATTGAGTGGGGAACTGGAGTGGGTCAGTCTTCTCGACTGGAGGTTGTGGAATCCCAGGTTGTTATTTCCACACATTAAGTGGGTTCCACATCTCAACCTGAGCAGGCTATCATACATCAATTGAGACCTCAGGAAGAGAACGCCGAGGAAGGTCAGAACTCTAAAACATAGTCGGATCATGCAGAAAGTACAGATCATGAGAGTATCACATCTGCTATTGCTGACACGGACGAGGAAATTGATGCAAATGTGAATGATCAAAGAGATGATGATGATATTGATGATGATGATGATGACAATATGGGTCACAACTTTAGCTTTATGAATGATAATCCTATGGATGTTGATGCTGAAACCGCTATTCTGAATGTGGTTGGTGATATAAGGTGAAACGAGGGAGACTTAGTTGAAAATATAGATAATGTGAGGTTGAGAGAAAGGGACTGAAAAGAATATGGTGTGAGAGTGTGCAACCTAACCTACCATTCCAGAAGGGAAGCCACATTTGCTACTGGAACTCATGTGTTGAGTTCTAGTATTGAAACAGAGATAAGTAGCCCACTTATGCACTTGCACACCCAAGCCAGCCATTATGTCACCACACAACAGGTGATAGTCTCAGAAATTCATGGGGATATAACATATCTGCTATCTGGCTCTCACTCGGAGAGTTTAGATATTGACAATATAGAACATCAGCCTCAGTTCTCACTTCCTTTCACTGTACAATTGAGTCTAGAGCCCATTGTAACATCTATATTTATTCCTAGGAAACTGATACAAACTTCTAATATCGGAAGTCTTCGTGACCCGATCGAAACATCCATAGTAGATTCACATTCTGAATTATAAGGATTGGATGGAAGTCCTGTCATAGCTAACATCTCGCCAGCTTTGAACACAGGCCACGCAGTTGCTTTGTCAACTGCTGTGACAACGGAGAGCTTAAGTAGCCCCGGTGTTACTATCCCAGACTTCGTGTCAAAGGAATTTATCGACGACGCCTTAAAGGTTGTTGAAAACTGTTTGTTTGAAAGATTTCAGAAGGACATTGGAGAAGTGAAAAGATTGCTAAAAGGCAAAGATCCAGTTACTCAAGAACCACAACCACCTCCACCTCCACCAGTACAACTAGTAGATATGTTTGTGGAAGATCTGAAGTCACTGCTGTATACCAAGTTGCTCTCACAAGCAACTGTAGATCACTCTGATGCTGATTTGATAGGTCTTTTGAGGTCTCAGCAATCACAACCAACTATTTCTCAAGTTCCAGAAGGTATAGTGATTGTGGCAGAATTTCAAGCTTTCAAAGAAGATGTTGTCTAGTCCATTCAAGAGCTCACAAAGGTTGTTCAGTCTTCATGAAAATCTTAAGCAGTTACCAAAAAGAGACATGATCCTGATTTTGATCAAGATCATGAGGGGGAGATGAGTAAAAGACAGAAAACTGTTGGAGATTCGGATGCAAATACTCAGTATGTGAATGTGGAAGAAGAAGAGAATGTTCAAAATCAGTCAGAAAGGCATTATGAACAGAATGAGCATAATGAATGCAGAGAATTGATTTTGTACGTGAATCCAGAAGTAGACCCAAGGGCTGCAAAGCCTAAGGTTGCTACTAGGGCTGAAATCATATTGTTTATAGGAATCGATGCAGTTGATGTGATAGATTTGTCTTTAGATGATGAAGAACAATCCAATGAAAAATAGATAGGTTCTGGAAGGTTAAAGAAAAAGATAAGGAGAACTTAATGGATTCTGATGATGAAGGAGATGATATTTCTGATGATGAAGCCAATGTGTTAGATACGTTATTGGGGACTCCAGATGACATTCAACTCAGTCCAGTCCATAATGAAATTCCTGAAACTACCAATGAAGCTCTAGTGATTACATCTTTTAAAGAATTCAACTTTTCTGATGCAGCCTATATGCCACCAAGCCATCAAAGCCCAATAAGCCATCCAAGCCTAGCAAGACCTCCCAGTCCATAACAAGATGTTCAAACAGTGAATGATCAACCAGAAGATATTGTTCATATACCTACTATGCCTCACCAAAGTGAAGTCAGACCATCTAATGTCAATGAACCTGAAGCACCTCTAATTCCTTCTAAAGCAGAACTTAGACAGATGAGACATGCTCTCAGAGTTCCTTTTCAAGAAGAGGAGAAGAAGAGATTATTTGTTCATAGGATCAGACCTACGGATAAATAGAAGGTGTTGGGTGTTTCTAATAATCCAAAAGAATAACAGGAGTATGCCAACATGATAAATTGGTTAAGACAGACTGAAAGAGTTGTAAAGGACAAATCTGGCATTCTGACAGTGAAAGAAGTAAGGCTGAAGAAGTTCATGACTATTTGGTATCTAGAGTTCTATGTTAAGAGAAGAGATCTAAGTGAATGTCATTTTACAGAAGCAGGCTTCAACCATCTAAATGTTGAAGATCTTGAGTACATGTATCATTTGTTCATATCTATGGCCATAAGGGGAGAAAGCATTGTGTTTGCATTGGAAACGATCAAAAGATCCATGAGAAGACACATCTACTTTACCTACTGTTATGACTTTCAGTTTGGTATAGTGACTAATCAGAGGGGAGTCAACATGACAAAGCCAAATTTGACTCTTTCTGACATTGATGATTATCCTTTGTTTACAGTCTTGAAAGAACCAGAATTGTGTGTTGTCTACAAGAATGGAGACAATACGAAGAGGTTCTTCAGAGTTTCTGAGATTGCAAAGTTCTCTGATGGAACACTTAAGGTGATTAGACTACAACTCGATGAAATATACAAAGAAAGTGAAAGGTAGAGAATGCAGGGTGGTGATCACTTGCCTAGGAGAGGTAAGTTGGTGATGCAAAGACTTCTTGAGGCTCTTGATGAGAGAATTGATATTAGAAGAGGCATCAGAAGATCTGAAACATTATTGGGAATCAGAGACAATCGCGTCAGGAGACTTACAAACTGATCTAAAAGGGGGAGATTGTTAGTGTATTTTGTTTAGATCATTTATAATATAAAGTTTGACTTTTGTAATCTTTGCTTTATATGAGGTCAAGGATGTTTGACCCATATATAAGCCTTTGTTATTTGTCTTTGTAAGAAAGTAGAGAGTTGTGAGCGTACATTGTGAGAGTGTGTAATATGTGACAATGTGAGATATATGACACACGCTATCTCTCTCTAGAAATTCTCTCTCAATTGTGTTCTTAATTGCTAAATTGCTTGAATCTTGGACTAACAAAAGATCAAATAACTAACCAATATAGTGGAAAGTTTAAAAGATCAAGTCATTGTCAATGTAATTATCACCTTGAACGCGAACAAGCTATCTCTGAGTTGAAAGCTGAGAAAGCTAAGAAAGCTATAGATCAAGGATGGTGTAAATCCTCAGCTAAGATCACTAAGATAATAGATGCTCAAATACATGCTCAGTTTTAGAGCTTTCTTGGTTATGTTTCTGAAAAGGATAACCCTAACACAGATCGTTCCATGCTAAAATTCGTAATATTCGTCTCAGATATTCTTGACACTTCTTCATCTCAATGTTCCTCTTCCTCTTTTGTTTCTATACCTGAGGACGTTTCTAAGAGTTCTAAACTCAAAGATAAGGGAAAATCTATTTTCCATGCTACACAGAAGGGTACTAAAATACCTAAGCTAAATAAGGTGTTAGTGTATTATTGTATCCAAGATTTAATGTGTAAAAGTCAAAGTGTTGTAAAGTCAAATATTGTTAAAGTCAATGTTGTTTACATGTAATTGTACATGGTCCTTTGACCATATAAAATACCTTTAGAAGTCTAAGTGTTTGTAAGAATAGAGAAGTAATGTTGTGTGAGAAAAGTGTGTGATCATGTTGTATGAGAGAAATCTTTGTAAGACGTGTGACTAATGACATATGACTGTCGAGAACTAAATTCTCTCTCTACAATTTTGTGATAAATCGTGTGATTCAATTGTGTTTAGCTTGAATCTTGAACTTACATTTGGTATCAGAGCCAAATGATGAATTTTTTTATCGAAACGATTATCGGATCTCGACATTTCATGTGTTTTAGCCCGATCTACATGTAAGTATGTCCATATCTCATATTCTCTTGAAGATTTTCTCTTGATTAGATTCCAGATCTACTACAATTTTTAGATTCGAATTTCGTCAAGCTTTGAGGATTTTCGGAATTTTCGTTCGAAATTTTCGGTGTTCTTCGCGTTTATTTTTAGATCCAAAATTTTTTTTGTGTATAAGTTGATATAATGTGCCTAGATCTGTTCGTTGTTGAAAATCGAGCATTCTACATCTTTTAGATTTTAATTTCGTTGAAAAATGAGTGAGATATGAGCTCCGAAATGTTGATCACCGGAAAAAATGAGCTGATCGGAATCTCGCCGGAAAGTCGAGGTTTGAGTTTAGATATTATCAAATCTTAATACAAATATGTTCTAAGCGTTTATCTTGATCTATTTTAAGTTTCTTGATGAAATTTGAGCTTGAAATCGAGAAAAAATGATTTGTTGAACATACTCGCTGGAAAAACGAGATAGCCGGAAATTGTACTGTTCATCGCCGGAGATTCGAGGATTAAGATGTGAAATTGTCAAATTTCTGTTACAGATCTGTTCTACAACTTTTATCTAAGTTTTTTGATCGATCTTGAGCATGAAAATCGAGATCTATGATATGTGATAATAAACCTCGCCGGAAAGTCGTTGTCACCGGAAAACTCACTGTTTGGCCGAATTTTAACTGTCACTTCGATCCAGATCTGGTGTATTGTTCATGTTGATCATTTTGCAAGTAAATGGCAAAGGTTTTCAGCTTGTAATCGAGAATTTTGAGTTGTTTTGGTTGTTTAAAGCATCTCACCGGAAAAATTAGTTGGCTCGCCGGAATGAATCTGTTGGATCGTCGGTCATGTTTTTTTTCACGATGCATGAAGTTTTTGTTGGCTACAAATGTTTATTTGATGTTAAATCAAGCCAATAGATGAAATATTAAAATTGTTTGCGCGTGAATGTTAAAAGCATAGTGAAAAGAAAAAGATGCAGATCATGGGTTTCAATATTGATGACAATGAATAGTAACTAACGGACATATGTTAGTCCCGTTAGTTTTTCTAACATTTTTGGTCTAAATTCGTTAGTTTGGCCAAAAATTGTTCCTCGACCCTACCGTGTAGTGTATGCCCTATCATTCCTCCTTCAAGCAAAAAGTTTACGACTCTCAAGCCGAATTCCTACTCGACTCGCGATTAACGACGGATTCTTTTTTATAAACTAAGAATGCACTCGGTTTGTCACGTCAAACTCACTCGTTATCATTCTTGTGGGTTTATCGGAACGAGTTAGGTTTCTACATTTCGAGATGATGTTCGTGCACTTAGTCGAGGTTACGGTGTACATTGGATTCGATTTTAAAGTCGAAAACATGAAGAATGAGAGCAACTTTCAAGGGGCGGCCGAGCTTACAATTGAAGATGCATCACTAAAGTTTTTTCAAAAAAATCAATGGGGAGAGGAGCCTAAAGACATGAAGATGAATTACTTTCCAAAACTTTAGGGGGAGAATGTTAGTGTAATATTTTAGAAGAAAGTTTTGTAAAGTAAATGTAGTGTAAAAGGCCTTGGGCCTATTAAATTAAATGTATAAGATTGGGCTTGGGCTTACAATTTGTAACAAGGTAGTAATTAGTGGACTATAAATAGCATTGTCTTGTAATAATTCATTGAGATAATTCCATTTTTCACAATGTAGCGCTTAAATCATTCTCTCTCTCTAAATTAGATTTAATCTCTCTCTAGAATAATTAGTCTACTCCTATCCTATCTAGTTACACAATCATGAAATAATCTAGATCTCGGATGTTAAAGTCAAGTGTGTTTGACTTTCCATTAAAGTCATGTGTTGTAAAAGTCAACTTGTGTTGACTTAGTATATATTGGTCTTGTGTCTTTGTAAATCTAGTAACCATGCCCATTCATTTGAGAGAGAGTTGCTAATAAGATACAAAAGGATTAGAATCTGTAAATGCTAAGCTACAGAAGAAGGTTTCAGTTTTGGAAAAGCAGATTTCTAAAGAAAGAGAGGAGTTTGAAAAAGAAAGAAAAGTTTTTTCTTAAAAATTCTCTGATTTTTCCAGAAAATCATTTGAAGAAAAGAAAGAGGTTGAACTTAAATGTGCAAAACTTTCTCAACAAGTAACATATTTTGAGAAAGTGATCATTCTAGAAAGGGATAAGTTTGAGAAAGAAAAGAAGATAGTTGAGCAAAAGAATGTTGGTGTTTTTAAGGAAATATCAGATAAAAGAAAAAGTGTGGAAAAGGATTTTGAAGAAGAAAGGAAAGTGTTCGAAACGGAGATAATGAAGCTTACTAAGAAGTTGTCTAAACTATCAACAACTACAATGAAGGAAAAGAAGGCGAAGTCTGAACTGCATAAGAAGATTGATCTACTCTCAAAAGAAAGAAACAGTTTGTCTGCAAAGATAACAGAACATGAAGATATCGTTTTCAAGGTGAATTTAACAGAACAAAAGACACCAGACTCAATTGTTCAATCACCTAGAGATGATTTAGCTGATTCAGAATGCTCATTCAAGACAGCTTCAAGTTCTTATCATACAAATGTTTCTTCAAAGAGGTCAGTAATTTCTAAAGATCAGATTCGTACTACTAACCTTTTCTATGATAGAAATGTTGATGGTCCATGTAAACTTAAAAGGAAAAATGGTAAAGAAAAGATGGTTTAGAGAAGAAAAGATATATCTTCTGATGAGAAGAAAGTTGAGAAATCATTTGGGCAGACAACAAATGAAAAGAAGAATAATGCTTCAAAAGGTAAATCTTTTGTGAAACCTGATCTTGTTTATTCTATAAATCAATTAATCAGGTTAGCACAAAATAAAATATCTTGTTCTTACTGTGGTACAAGTTATTTTCTTTATACAAATTATGCTCATAATTGGTATGGAACATAAAATATTACTTCTCATAAAACTGCAACTAACAGATATGGACCCAAGTTCTAATGGGTACCAAAGCCAAAAGCTACTCCATTTGTGTTGCAGGTACCACAAGTATAAGGGGAGTAAGATCATAGGCTTCTAAATAATACAATTCAGAACCCGTTCTTCAATGTCAAAGGATTTTGATTTCTGATCATATCAGATCAGGACTCGGTCTTCAAAGACTTTTACAATGACTTCTGAGTTTACTTCAATACTAGTAATTCAGAACTCGTTTCAATGCATAAGGATTATGCAACTTTTAAGGGGGGGCTTGTATTCTTTATATTTTCTACTGATATATATTTTCTGATTTTTCAGGGGGAGCTCATCTGAATTATCATAATTGAAGAGGGAGTATTTTTGTTTTTCAAATGGGGAGATTGAAACTTAATTGATTAATATTTGTTTTTAGGGGAAGATAAAGAATCTATAATGATGATATTTTTGATTTTGCATATTTAAAGGGGGAGAATATCTGACTTTTTTTTTGTCAAAAAAGGAGCTTACATGATTATAATTCATTTTGTTTTGCAGATATTTCTTACCTTGAGGGGGAGAATTTTTTTTAATGAGGAAATATTATTCTTAGGGGGAGTTAAGAATTTTACACTGAAGGCATATATTTCTGATTCTTAATCTCTACATGTTTGAAAGACGAACAACTTTCATATATGAAAAATGTTTTCTAAATGTTCAGACCACTTTTATTTTTAAAAAAAATGTCATGAATTTAGAATTGTGATTTTAAATGTTTTTCATATTTGCGCGTTAATGTTTAATTGACCGTGTGTTTCCAAAGATTAACACTTGTGTATTATCTTTTATATATACTGTCAAGTATTCAGACACATCAGTTTAGTATCTTCTATTGACTTTGTTATTACCATGTCTCTAAAAGAAACATATTTCGATGGTAATACACCTGTTTGATTTCAATGTTGTTGAGCATCAATCATCATTTCAATATTTTTGTGTTCATTGCTAAATTGTTTATATTCGTTC
The DNA here is from genome assembly GCA_954870635.1 of Arctium minus. Lineage (NCBI taxonomy): Eukaryota > Viridiplantae > Streptophyta > Magnoliopsida > Asterales > Asteraceae > Arctium > Arctium minus. The sequence goes on along the minus strand of OX941093.1, from coordinate 7,554,792 downwards.
ATATAAACAAACTATCAAATTCTTTGATACACCAACCATTTCATGCTTATATTCATGATATTTGATATGTTTAATACATTGTTAGATTCTCAAAACATGTATATTGTTTTCATTTCATTCATTCAATTATCCTTGTTTTGAGAGGTCTTCTAAGTTCAAATGCTCAAATTTCATTCATATCCTTGATGAGCATACATTTATATGACAATTATATCATGTGCTTATTTGTCAAGTTAAATTGTTGAGCAACGTTATTCTTTTTAGGACAAAATTTCATGGGATTCTTGTGTGAGCTTAACAGAACTTCCATGGATTCACATTAACTTGTGTTTCCTACCACGGAAGTTATCCTAGAGTGATTGAGGGGTGCAGGGTCTATATTAAAGAGTGGGGGAGGAAGTTCATCAGGTTGAAAAACCTCGGTGTGATGAGGTAAAATGAAAAAGAGAGTTTGGTTAGAAGTGAGATTAAATGTTTAAAGGAAAGACGGTGTGAGAATAGAGTTAAAAGAATATTAGAATTCTGCACCAACTTTTTCTAAGTTGGGCAACCACATCTACTGATTGGTTCACATTCTTTGGTGACCATCATTGAAACAGACAGTGAGCCCATGCCAACTCTTGCATTAACCCCACCAACCACTCGTTCTTTATTAACAAAGAAATGTTTCATTTTCTTTGGGGACGCAACTTATATGCTATATGGTCTTCATTTGGAGGATCTAGATATTGAAAAAGAAGGAAAGTTGCCCGACCTTCTCACCTCATTCATGCCCATTTAGTCCGTGTAATATTTGTTGTTGTCTCAACAAGTTTACACATTTTGAGCCTGAAAAGCTACGTAGCTTCAATAATTCTACACTTGCACGAGCACACAAGGAATGAGTTTTCTTGTGATAACATTCATAGAAAATTACTTTGTGGTTTTTCAATGATTGAATGGAAGCCCTGGGGGAGTGAACATCACAAAAGCTCCTTTCCAAAGTACATTTTTTGTAAGTGGCTTCGTGCTACTTACAGGCATATTAACTGTTTCATATGTTGATTCAGGATTACAACTTCTATTTTGTATGAATTTGAAAAGATTCAGATGAAAACATACTATGAATTGACGGTTATTCAGATCAAATGGCGCTTATTGTTACATCCTTGGGGGAGATTCATCATGAAGAGTTTGCTTATCTTGATATATATGGGGGAGATTGTTTCTATCAATGACAGTACTGAAATTGATAAATATTTGATGATTCTGATGTCTCACAATTTATCAAAAAGGGGGAGATAATTCTAGAGTTTCAATTTCAAGTTAGAGTAAAAGTTGAAAAAGGGGAGAAATTTTGAGTTTCATCTCATCGTCAGATATTTAGGGGAGATGTGTTCAATGTTCAATTTCAAGTAAAACTTGAAGAAGATTTCAAAGCAAAGTCAGATATACATAAGATGTTTCTGAAAGTTCAAATCAAATTAGAAGATAATTTCAATATTTTATCAAAAGGAGAGATTGTTTGGAAAGACTGAAAGAGATACAAAGTGTGATTCCAGATTCAAGCAGGTGACATTCAAAGATTAAGAATTAATGAACAAGAATATAGAGACAGAAAGTAGTCACAAGTCTCTTAGTCATATATCTCATAAAGACATTACAAGGCTTGGAAGATTACAGGACTTACTTGCTTGCTTACTTACAAAATTACAAGAAATTAACAAAGACAAAATGTATTTATATGGGTCAAATAAGCGTTGACCTAATACAATACTTACAACACAAAAGTCAAACTTCACAATTACAAATTGAGTCAAACTTTATATTTAACAATCTCCCCCTTTTGAATCAATTTGTAAACCTCCTTACACGATTATCTCTGATTCCCAATTGTGATTCAAACCTCCTGATGCCTCTTCTGAAGTCAATTCTGTCATCTAAACCTTCAATAATCCTTTGCATTACAAGCTTTACTCTTCTGGGTAAGTGCTCACCACCTTGTAGTCTTTGTCTTTCACTTTCATTGTACCTTGAGTTGAGTTGCAGTCAAATAACCTTGAGAGTTCCATCAGAGAACTTAGCAATCTCATAAACACTGAAGAACTTCTCTTCATTTTCACTATTCTTCTAGACTACTCCCAACTCTGGTTCTTCCAACACAGTGAACACATCATAATCATCAATATCAGATAGAGTCAGATTTGGCTTTATAATGTTGACTTTATTTTGATTAGTCTTTATACCCAACTGAAAGTCATAGCAATAAGTGTAGAAGATGTGCCTTCTCATGAACCTTTTGATTGCTTCCAAAGCAAAGACAATATTCTCCCTTCTGATAGCCATAGTTCTGAAAAGTTGATACATATGATCAAGATCATCAATATTCAGAAAATTGAAATCAACTTCAGTAAAACTTTATTCACTCATGTCTCTTCTTTGGACATAGAATTCCGGATACCAAATTCTAAAAAACTTCTTCAATCTGACTTCTTTAACAGTGACAATTCCAGATTTGTTTTTCACAACTCGTTCAATTTGTCTCAGATAATTGATCATACTTGCTTATTATTCTTGGTATTCCTTTGGTTGATCTGAAACCCCCAAAACTTTGTACTTGTCCATTGGCCTGATTCTATGAACAAACACCTTTTTCATATGCTCTTCAAGAAAAGGAACTCTAAGAGCATGTCTCATTTTGATTAGTCTTTATACCCAACTGAAAGTCATAGCAATAAGTGTAGAAGATGTGCCTTCTCATGAACCTTTTGATTGGTTCCAAAGCAAAGACAATATTCTCCCATCTGATAGCCATAGTTCTGAAAAGTTGATACATATGATCAAGATCATCAATATTCAGAAAATTGAAATCAACTTCAGTAAAACTGCATTCACTCATGTCTCTTCTTTGGACATAGAATTCCGGATACCAAATTCTGAAAAACTTCTTCAATCTGACTTCTTTAACAGTGACAATTCCAGATTTGTTTTTCACAGCGCGTTCAATTTGTCTCAGATAATTGATCATACTTGCTTATTATTCTTGGTATTCCTTTGGTTGATCTGAAACCCCCAAAACTTTGTACTAGTCCATTGGCCTGATTCTATGAACAAACACCTTTTTCATATGCTCTTCAAGAAAAGGAACTCAAAGAGCATGTCTCATATGCCATAGTTCAACTTCAGTAGGCACAAGAGGTGCTTCAAGTGTATTAGAAGGGCCTACTTCATCTTGGTTTGGCATGATAGGAACATGTACAGTTTCATCTTCAGGTTTCTCAACCTCATTCTGAGCATCTTGAACATGTTGATCATTTTAAATTGGGCTTGTATGTCTGACAGGACTTGGTCGACTTTGATTGATAGGCATTTCAGAAACATCAGAAAAAGTGAACTCTTTAAACAAAGGAATCACTGGGACATCATTTTTTCCTTCAGGAATTTCATTGTGTACAGGACTAAGATGAATATCTTCTAGAGTACCCTGCTCATAAATTGCTTGCAAAACATCAGAATCTCTATTTTCCTCTAGCAAAGTATCAAAAACATTCTCTTCATTTTCAGAAATAACATCATCCTGTGCATTCTTATCATCAGAACCTTTCATAAAATTCTCTTTTTCTTCCTCCTTAACTTTCCAAAAGTTAGCATATTTCTCAAAATATTCATCTTCATCATCTGAAGATAAATCAACAATATCCACAACTTCCATTCCAGTTATCTCCAAAATCTCAGCTCTAGTAGCAACCTTAGGCTTTGCAACCTTTGGTTCTACATCCGAATCCACATATAATACAAGCTCTCTACATTCATTCTGATCATTCCTCAGAACACCATGATCAACACTATCTTTTTCAGCATCATGAGATTCATCAACCAATACAACAACAACATTAACATCAACTCTCTTTTGATTCATTAAAAAATGTCATAACATTCACTGGTGCATCATGATGGTTGTGTCTCTTTGGAATTTCCTTGTTGCTTCGGCGCATGCTTCTGACAATGATAGTAAAGAATCTGTGATAGGGCACATAATTTGGTGCTTTAGAGGTCTTCTTAGAAAGCACTCTCTCATATAATTCAGTATAGAAGATCAAAACATAATCAACATGGAGATCATATACAACTGCATGAAACAACTTCAGAATGTGTATGCTGGCATTATCAAACCCATGACCTTTAGCAGTAAGGCACCGGTTGGTCACTGAGAATAGTGTGTAGTAGAATGGTGGCAGGTTATTCTTCTTGAAGTGATTAACCTGAGTCAGTTGACCAACATAGCCCATGTTCCTAATTTCTTGAAAGACTTTTTGTGTCAGTAGGAAAGTCATCAAAGGATTCTTTTCCCTCTATGGAATTTGCTTCAGGCAGGTTCCTAATATATCTGAATCTTTGATAATCTAGGATTAATATATAGTGATCAATCTGAAGTTCAAATTGAGGAACTCTTTCATTGCCAACTTTCTTTGTTGTGACCATGATGGTTTTCCATGCTTGCTGTACAAAAAGTTCTGGAACAGTGCAATAAATGGTTAGTGCATATCTCAATGGGTGATTCTGAAGTATGCCCAGAACAAGTGAATCAATCTTCAAAAGCTTGAATTCCACATAATGATTGTTTCGTGCTTGTGGTTTCATCCCTAATGGTGTGATCAAGATAAGATCATGATTGACACCAGGTTCAGGCTGGTAGTCAGATCTTGACGAGGGCATGGGTTGTTCCCTTGAAGCCTGAGGAGATGAATTTTCATCCATCTGAACTTATTGATCAACAGATTGATTTTTAGCCATGGAAATACCTGAAAAAGATAAAGTATGGACACATGTCCAATTTGTCAATTAAAACCCAAAAATTCTTACATTGAAAAATTTCTTTGAAAAACCACTAAGTAATGAATTTGCATGGAAGGATATGCGGATTCCTCACTTGAATGAAGAAACAAATGACCAGATAATTTGCATGAAGCTATATGCGAATTCTTGACTTGATCAAAAATTGACAATCTTAGCACAACATTCGCATGAGCCTTGAACTTTCAAAATTTTCAAATCTGAAAGTTTTCTATGTGTTAACCTTGAAAACCAAGAATACACATATGATGTTCTTCTAAAACCATGAATATCAAGATGAACCCAAATTCCAAAATTCAGATCTTAACATTTAAATCCAAAATTTGTGAACAAAATGATTCGGCTTCAAGTTTAAAACAAGATTAAACCATTAATTTTAACGTTCCAGTTCTTTTTAATCAAAATCACATGATTTATCTCAAGAACATCAAGAACAGTTTGAATATCAGTCGAAGAGTCAAAAATTTAAATCCACCCAAAAACCTAAAATTCGATCTGTAAAATCCAAACTAAAGCATGTCTAGGGTTCGATTTCAACATCCAAATGTGTCTTAAGTTCCAATTTTAACAACCAAGAACAAAATTTAGATTTGAAGTTCAAATGTTCAAAAACTCAGTTGAATAAGAAGATGAACAGTCCTCGAACAAAATTCAAATCCAAAACCCTAATCAAAATGATTCCAGTCAAGGTACTCTGCAAAGAGAATAATACAAAGAACAATAACAACAACCAAATCAAAAATAAAAACAAATTATCAACCTTTGAAGACTGAGGTTCGAAAAACACATAGGAGGGTTTAAGAGAGTTCTAAGTGCAAAGGATCGTACGAAATGACAACGTTGTGAAAAGTGATAAAATCTGAGAAAACCACGATATATATACTCGAGATTAAAAAGGACACGTGGCACGAGTTGATTCGAAAATCACTTTTCGCATGGCAAAGAGATGCGGATTGTCTTGAAAAAAATAAGTCAATTGTGTGTGAGAAATTCGCATGAAACGAGATGCAAATTATGTGCCTAGAAAAACAATTCACATGACATTGGATGAGAATTTCAACTATTTGCATGACTAAGGATGGGAGAAGTGACAATTTGCATGCCAAAGGATGCGAAATCCACAAATTCGTATGCAATAGGGTGCGGATTTCTAGAATTCGCATGCACCAGCGTGTGGATTCCTAGAATTCGCATACCACTGTGTGCAAATTTTGGACATAGAAAAATTTCCAACAAATTTAAAAACATTCTAAAAATGGAAACTTGCCAAAATTATAAACTTTTTCAAAAAATCCAAAAATAGAAACTTTCCTAAAAAGAAAAATTTTCCACAAATGGACATTTAAGATCATTTTAATTTCTAAAAACATTTACACACATACACACACTTACTTACTCCCTTTTTGAACTTACTCCCCCTTGAATGATAATTTATGTATTGCTCCCCCTTGACTTGATATATGGGTTGTTTCTCCTTGACTTGACATCTTGTAGCTCCCCTTTGACTTGAGATGGGCTTTCAGGATTTGTACAGATATGCTCCTCCTTCATACCTGCATTCATTCAATGCACTAAGTGTTCTTGAAACAAAACTTTTATATTCTCCCCCAAGATATGATTTATCAAATATATAACATTCTCCCCAAAAATATTCTTTCTAACCATGTATTGTTCAAAATCAAGAAATACTCCATTAAAAATGATTGACAATCAAGGAACCCTTTAATAGAATTCTTTAAAGAATGAGTCCTAATCTGATGTGATTAGAAGTCATCTTTGACTTTGAAAACTGAGTCCTAAATTGTTGTATTCAGAAGTCATAACACCTTCACTCCTTAAGTGTTGATTCCTGTATCACAGGTATTAACAGGTTTTGGTACCCAGATGAATTTGGGACCTTCTTTGTTAGTATGTGAAAACTTCATTGATTGGTTTCCACATCTGTGAAGTGTAGTATCATAAGAATGTACTTTATAAGAATCGTACCAGTTATAGATATGTGCTTTATGAACGAAATTATCAGTGCAATAGTAAGAACAACATATTTTTCTTTTAGCTAACCTAATTAAGTGATTTGTAGATTTAGATGCTCTGTTCTTGTTTACCTTTGAAGCTTGTGCACTTGATTTCTGATACTAGTCAGCTTCTGGAGATCCCTTAACAAACCAGATCATCATATCTTTCTTAGATGCTTTCTTTCTAGATGTTGACATAAAAGTAGATTGTTTATCAACAGATTTGACAAAAAATGAACTTGGAGATTTAATCTGATCTGGTTTCAAGACTTTTGATTTAACATTCTTGTTCTTGAAAACCCTTTTCTGAAATAGACTGCAAACATATTGAAAAGAACAAACTGATTCAGCTGAATCATCATCATAAGAAGATAAGTCAATCGTATCAGCTGTTATTTTATCAGACAAACTAGCATTTGCTATTTCCAACTGTTTGATATTATCGGTTAATTTTGATTTTTCATTACAAAGCTTATCAAACTTGCTTTGCAGATCAGATTTACTCTTTTCTCCTTTTAGTATATCTGAAGATAAAGCAACTAACTTGTTGTTTAAGTTTGAAATATCAATTTCAAAAACTTTTCTCTCTGATTCAAAATCCTTTTCCAAGCTCTGATTTTTTTTTCTGAAATCTCTTTGAAAAGAACAACATTTTTCATTTTAGTATTTTTCTTTTGTTTTTAAAAAATATCTCTTTCAGAGATCAAATTTTTTTCAAATTCAAAAACCTGTTTTGAAAGTTTTACACATCTGATTTCTAAATCTTTCTTGTCTTTTTCAGTTTTCTTTGAAAGATCAGATAATCTTAGATTGAAAGTTTAAGGTTCTCGTTTTTAGTTTCTCTCCAAACTTCTTAATCCACTCAACTTCTTTTGCCTGGTATGTGATACCTGCTTTTCAGCTTTCTTCAGTTTGACATTTAGATCAGCATTTTCAGCTTTCAGTTCTGCATTCTGAAGTTTAAGGTTCTCGTTTTCAGCTTCAATTTTAGGTATCTCAGGCATGTATGCAACAACACATTCTCTGTTTGTGAGAACAGTGTTTCCCTTTTCATCTATGTAAGGCATATCGAAAGTTTATCTGAAATAATGCTTGAAAAGATCATTAGTCAGATAACCAGAAAGATCAACTTTGAAAGATAATAAGAAGAATATCCAAAAATATACTAAGTATAGAATTCACACACAACAGTGAGTAACAATTTGCAGACAATAAATTCGTGTTAGATCACAGATTTATTGGATTCAAGATCATCCAATCTGAAGACTGGAATCTGAAACTAAAACTGAAAAGCCACTCTCGATATTAGTCTAATGTTAGTTTGTAATAAAATGTAAAAGTTAATTATTGTATTTTATATTATTATAATATTCCTAAATATCTATTTGTTAAGATATTTTAGGAGATTATTATGTTAGATATTTAGTTAGATTATGTTAGGTGAGATAAGATTTGATCTCATATAAGATATCTCATAATATGATCTCAATCAGACACACACAATACACAACTCTCAGATCTAGAATCGACCCAACACATCCAGAGAGAAAAGTGAGAGAGAGCTTCAACAGAAGAACATCAACCTTGTAATCGATTGTTTGTAATCTAAACAGGTTGGTAATCTATCATATTTGTGATTTGTATTGTCTGGTAAAGATCATGTTCAATATAGAGGGACCGACAATTGGTATCAGAGCAGAAACCAGATTGAAATCTAATTTTCAAGAACTTGCTGTGTTCTTCATCTTCAACATACTGTACCATCGATCAAAATCTTCAAACATTTTTTGTTTTTAAAATCAAAAGTTTGTAACCTGTTGTAGTTGGTTCGTCGATCATTGTGTCAAAGTTTAGAGTTGTAAAACGTTTTCTAGATTGGTGTATTTGGGCTAAACAGAGCCGATTTATCGAAGAAGAAACACACACCGGGCGACACCGGTTACACGTACATCGGTCCATACTGGTCCGAGCATACCGGTCTCAACACCGGTCGAATACTCCACACCGGTCACACTCACTTTTACATACCGGTCGAATACAATAGTCCGGTCGAAACTCCAATCCGGTCGATAAATCTACCCCAGTCTCGGTCCCGGTCGAAGACACAACTTCCATACCGGTCGTTCGATCCGGTCGAAAGTTCCAATCCGGTCTAAACCCCGGTCGCACCATCTCCGATCGCTGCACATCACCGATCTGCAATACACCGGTCGCTACACGATACCGGTCGACACAATACCGGTCGAGCACCCTCGGTCGTACACAACCCCGGTCGACATATCACCGGTCGAAAAACACCACCCTGGTCGAAAACCATTTCTCCGGTCGCAGGTCCGGTCGAACGTTATACCGATCAAGTATCTCTTTTTCGCCATCAACTACTCACGAAAACCTCTACTTTGCGCGACCAACTACTCGCGTAAAACTCAAATCGCGCGACCTACTTAAAGCGCAAATCTCTGTTTTGCGCCAACCACATCTAGCGCAAACTCCAGTACACGTGACCTGCTTCTCGCGCAAAACCCCTTTTTGCGCCAGTGTCTTCTAGCGCAAAGTGTTACTTCGCGTCACCTTCACCTCGCGCAAACCTCTATTGCGCCAGTCACCTTTAGCGCAAAATTGTACTTTTGCGCCAGTTCTATACTTGGTTAAAATTTGGAAATTTTATTTCTGAATTTTATTTGATTTTATTTGGATTAACGATCATATCTGTCAAGTTCTTTTGTTACAGGAATCATGGATGATGATTTCTTCGCTCCACCTAGAGAGAAAAGTATGTCTCAGAAAATTTCAGATCTTCAAGAACAGTACAAACTAGATCAGATGTCTATTTCGAAAGAATTTTTATCATCTGCAACTAATATGAAATCTACTGTTTTAGAAAGAGGAAAATATAAGTAGTGGAAAATCCATTTCTTAGACTTTATTGACAAACATGAATTGAACACTTATATCAGATTATCTTTGCAGGAAGGGATGATGAAAATTCCAACAATGTTCAATTCTTTTCGAGGAGCTTATGGATTTATGGAAATGAAAGAGGTTCTAGTATACCTTAATGAATACACAGATGAGAAGAGAAGGAGACATGAAGCTGATAAATTTGCCAAAATTCTTATCTTGAAAGGAATTTCAGAAGAGATTACTATTCAAATGAATAGCAAACTTAGAAAATGGGCTACAACAAAACAGTTATGGGATTAGCTTGAAGATATATCAAAATTGTCTCCAAAAGAAAAGGTAATGGTCTTGGAAACTGAGAATGATGAGTTGAAAAGAAAGATCTCAGACTTAGAAGATCAAAGTGTCCAGATCCGGCAAGCAGCTTCTGTTGAAAGCTATGAAGAAAAGATAAAGGATTTGGAGAGTACAAACACTGAGCTTCAAAAGAAATATCAGAGTTTGAGAAGAAGTTCTCAGATCTTTCCAAGAAGAGTATTTGTTAAGTCTAAATATTGTATCCAAGATTTAATTAGAAAAGTCAAACTATAAAAGTCAACAATGTCAAAGTCTTATAAAAGTTAAAGTTGTATTTGTTTACTTAGCCTTTAAGTCTTTGTTAGTTTAGGTGGTATAAATAGGGATATAGCTTGTAATTTCCTTAAGCGTGTCATTGTAAACATTCTCTTTGAGAGCATTCTATGATTAAGAAGTGAGATCCATGACACAAACTCTCTCTCTACTTTCTCTCACTAGAATCGGATTGATCTTGGATTAACAATTGGTATCAGAGCGGGATTCTGTTCTAGAGATTGAGAGATTATCGTTCTTCACTCTGATTTCGAGATTTAAATCAGAAAATGTCGTGATTTTCTTGATTTTTCAAGAAAATTTCAAAATTTCTGATTTTTCTTGAGTTTGATCTTGTTTGTGGAAAATTTTCTTCGCAAATTGGCTCGTTGGATCCGACTTTTGATTTAGAATTTTTTTGATTCACGCCGAATTGCAAGAAATTTGTGGATCTACAGATTTCGAGTTCTTGAGTCACGACTTCTCTGGCTTTGATAGTTCTTGGTTGTTATTGTGTTTAATTTTGACTGAAAATCGTTTCTACATTGTTATATTTTACATTTGCATTTTCAATTTCACAAAATTTCATCAAGATTTGACGAATTTGAAGATTTTTGAAAATTGGTGTTCTTGAAGAAAAAAAAATGAATCTGTGAAATTCTTGATTTTTGATTTTGAGACTTAGTGGTTGATTTGATCAGTGCTTGTAAAAATTTGTTTTTATAAAGTGTTTTTGGACATGAATTCTTCAAAGATTTCAAGTTTTAATGTCTAAATCTCATGTTTGAAATTTTGGAGTTCTTGGTGTTCTTGAAGATCTTCAAGTATTTTTTAAATAAGTCTGGGTTTTTGATCCAAATTTTTTGTGGAGTTGTTTTAAAAATGTGTTTGTAAACTTTGCGTCATCTTTAATTTGCTTCTTAAATATGATTGGTTTGTTTTTCAATTTCAATGGCTGCAGTTTTAAATTGGTTGAGCAGGTAACTCACGCAAACCATACGTTTGAGTAAGTAATTTCTTACGCAAATCTCAGGTTGAAAATTTGTGATTGGAGGAAAAGTTTGTGGGGCGGTAATTTGCAGATTCAATTTGCGTTTTGGTCATCTTACGCAAAATCTATCTTGCGCAACGGTCGTCTCACGAAAACTCCACTTTGCGTTTTGGTCATCTTACGCAAAATCTATCTTGCGCAACGGTCGTTTCACGAAAACTCCACTTTGCGTCACGGTCTTCTCACGCAAACCTCTCGCGTAATCCAGTCTGCTTATGAAAACTTCATCGTTCAATCTTCACGAGATGGGTCTTCGTATAAGATGTTTTTGATCGATTTAATTGGTCCTAAATTGTTCTACTTGTCACAATGATTGCAGAACAAGTTTCGGATTCGATTTTCGTTAAGAAACGAATGAGATACGAGTGTTTGAAGTTTCACCGGAAAACTCGCCAGAAAAACGGGATTCGCCGGAAAATGACGTTTCTGAATTTGTGAGCAATGTTTTCAACATATTATCTTCTAATCGTGTGTGTTAGTTGATTTCTATCGATTTCCAGGTGTTTAAAAGGTTTAAAATCACGAAAGATCTCGCCGGAAAATCATCTCGCCGGAGTAACTTTGTCGCGATCCACAACCCATAAATCACTGCATGTTCAAATATTTTTTTCTTGGAATCGATTTTGGAGTGAACAAGGAGTATTTTCCAACTTGTTTCATCGATTTTCGTTAAGAAACGAAGAAGATATCGACGATTGAAATTTTCAGATTGTTTTTGGAAGAAGATGAATAGTGATTTGACGAAGTCCGTTAGTAGCTCGTTATCTCCGTTAGAAATCTGACATTTTGGTCCTAGATTGTTAGTTTCGTTAGTTTTCATTACATTTTTAGTCCATTTCTCAGTTAGTAGTGTTAGTCTAGTTAGTATCTTTTAAAGTTTGTCTTTTTCGGTTCCTATAGTTAACTTTGTTAGGTTTTCTGTTAAATGATTTACATTTTTAGTCCTTTTTCCTTAGATTTGTTATTTTTGTTAACTAGTTTATAGTTTTGGCACCTTTAGCCCCTGTAGTTTTTATCTTTTAGGTTTTTACATTTTCAGTCTTTCTAGTTTTGCAAGTTTTGTGTTTTTATGTTTTCTAGTCCCTAGATTTTATATTTTTGTGATTTTCTTCGAGTCTTAGTATTTTTTTATTTTTAGTTCTTGTTTTTCGTTTTAGTTTTATATTTTGTCGATGTTTGTCCCTATTTTCATTTTTTTTAGTTCGTTTTATGTAGTTTTTGAGCTTATCTGATATTATTTTTTTTGTGACTAATCCAGTTAATCTGAGAATTTCAAGATTCATTTGGTTTGTGAATTTCAGTTCTGTGTTTTGAAAGTTCCATTGATTTGAAAGTTTCAGAGTTAAATTTTTTAAGAGTTTATTTTTTTGTGTTGATCTGAGTTTGACTTTCAGTCAAATTTTTGTGAATTGTTTGGGAACGATCATTTGTTTTATCAAGCTGTTTCTCATTCAAAGTTTTCTGAGAGAGAAAATTTTAGATTTTCTGAATTTTGTTTTTGAATTTATTTCATCTAACGATCATTTTTCAAATTCTGTTTGAAACAGGATGAGTTCTCCAATTTTGCTCAGAGGAAGAAACGAGCAGTGGAAAATTGATTTTTTAAAATCTGTAGATACACATGAGCTGAGTTGCTATATCAGACTGTCATTGACTGAAGGAGAGATGAAATCTCGTACTTCAACAGAAGATTGTACTGAGGATCGGGAGAAAAGAAAGAGTGATGATAATATGGCTCGAAATTTTCTGTTGAATAGTATTCGTCATGAGATTAATGGTATCATAAATACCTATCAGTTGACAGGAAAAGATTTATACAAGTCAACAGGAAAGGAGATATGGGACTATCTTGAATGGACGATGTTAAGGCCAACGGTTGTGTCTGAGCTAAAAGGAAAGATTTCTAAGTTGGAAGCTAAAATTCAGCAGACAGTCTCTGTTGAGGGCAATGAGCAGAAAGTTAAGAAATTGGAATCTGAGAATGCTGAGCTTAAAAAGAATATATCTGATTTGGAGCAAAAGCTTGCTGAAGATAAAGCTAATTTTGAAAGTGAAAAGAAAGGTTTTTCAAAGAAATTCTCAGATTTCTCAAGAAAGTGTTTTGAAGAGAAGAAGTCAATTGATCTTAAATGCATAAAACTTTCTCAACAAGTTTCCGATTTTGAGAAATTACTTATTTTGGAAAGAGAGAAGTTTGCTAAAGAAAAGAAGGCCACTGAACAGAAGAATGTGGGATTCTTCAAGGAACTATCTGGCCAGAAAAACGATTAAGAGAAGGGGTTTGAAGAAGAAAGAAGCATATTTGAGATCGAGATTAGAAAGATGACTGCCAAGCTATCTGAACCATCTGAAAATGCACTGAAATAGCAGAAACCGAAGTCTGAGTTCACGAAGAAGATTGACCTACTTGTTAAAGAAAGAGACAACTTTGCTTCAAAGATCAAAGAGCTTGAAAAGTCTGCTTCAAGTTCAAATCAGAAATCTGTCTCTTCACAAAGGTTAATTAAATCTTTTGATCAGATTCGTAGATCTAACATTTTCTATGATAGATATCTAGATGGTTCAGGTACATATCCGAGAAGAAGAAGTTACAAGAAATAGAAAATGATCTGGAAAAAGAAATCAGTCAAGGATGACAAGGAAGATGAGCTGAAAGGAAATACATCATGTGTACATGTACATAAAGCAAAGAATAACAAAGAGCATAAAGGTAAACCTGACCATATATACTCAAAAGATCAATTACTCAGGTTTTCAGGTAATAAATATTATTGTTTTTACTGTTGTACACATGATCATATTCACAAAACGAGTGATCATTTCTGGTATGGTTCTTACTCTATAACCCCCACACGTACTGCAACTAACTTTTCTGGACCCAAATACCAGTGGGTACCAAAGAAGAAAATTGATTCTGTGTTGCAGGCACCTCAAGTCAAGGGGGAGTAAGAGAACAATGGCTTTTGAACACAGCAGTTCAAAACCTGGTCTTAAATGTCAAGACTATGGCTTCTAAGCACATCAGCTTAGGACCCGTACCTCAACGATTAAAGACATTTACTCCTGTCATGATATCAGGATTGTACTCCAACACTTAAATGAGGAAATCAACCTTCAAGTGGGAGTACTTTCTTTTCTGAAATTTGCATTAGAGAGATATGACGGACTACATTCCCGAAGGAATTGTAGATCTCTATCCTGTACTTTATCACTGATAAATATTACTGATATGACGGGCTACATTCCAGAAGGAATTGTGGATCTCTATCTTGTTTTCATTGATAAATCTACTGTTGCATAATTTATAGGGGGGGTAAAGGTGATGGCTTCTGATCAAATAACAGATTAGGACCCGTTTTTCAATGATCAGAGAAGGATATTCTGCTAATATCCAGGGGGAGCTTACATGACCTAAGTCATTCTATCATGATTTAAGGGGGAGCTTAAAGGTAAATATCTTCTGATCTAGATCTCTGATTGTTTGAAAGAAGAACAACTTTCTAACATGAAAAACAGTTTCTTAAATGTTCAAACCACTTCTGATTCTCAAAAGGTTTCATGAATTGAGAAGTGTGATTTTAAATGTTTTTCATTTTTGAGTTTTAATGTTTAACTGACCATGTGTTTCCAAAGATCAATACTTGTGTATTATCTTGTCCATATACTGTCAAGTATTCACACACATCGGTTCAGTACTTCTTTTGAAATTGTTAATACCATGTCTCATAAAGAAACAATTTTTCGATGGTAATACCCCCGTTTGTAATTCACTGTTGTTGAGCAACATTCATCATTTCTAATCATTGAGCGTTCATTGCTAAATTGTTTATATTCGTTCATATAAACAAAATATCCAATTCTTTGATACCCTAACCATTTGATTTGATCTGATT
Source organism: Arctium minus (assembly GCA_954870635.1). NCBI lineage: Eukaryota > Viridiplantae > Streptophyta > Magnoliopsida > Asterales > Asteraceae > Arctium > Arctium minus. Next base: position 7,539,490 of record OX941093.1, on the reverse strand, counting down.
GATACATTATCAGATTCTCAAAACCATTATTTTGATTTCATTTCATTCATTCAATATTCTTGTTTTGTGAAATCTTCAAAGTTCAAATGATCAAATTTCATTCATATTTCTAAATGAGCATACATTCTGACACTGTTATATTTTTGAGCTTAACTGTTCAAGTTAAACTGTTGAGCAACGATTCTTCTTAGGAATTACATGGGATTCGTGTGTGAACTTAAACAGAACTTCCATGGATTCACATAAACCAGTGTTTCCTACCCAGAAAGTTATCCTTGAGTGATTGAGGGGTGAGGGGTCAAAATCAAAGAGTAGGGGAGATAACTCATCCGGTTGAGTTTTTCTCATTGCGTGGAGCGGAAAAATGGAAAAGAGAGTTTGGTTAGAAGTGAGCATAATGTTAAAAAGAAAGAGGGTGTGAGAACAGAGTTAAAAGAATATCAGAACTCTGCACCAACTTCTTTCTGATCCGGGCAACCACATCTACTGATTGGTTCACATTCTTTGGTGACCATCATTGAAATAGGCAGTGAGCCCATGCCAACTCTTGCATTAACCCCACCAGCCACTCATTTCTTTCCCGAAAAAGAAATGCTTCATTTTCATTGGGCACGCAGCATATATGCTATCTAATCTTCACTCGGAAGATTTAGATATTGAAAAAGAAGAAAAGTTGCCCCACCTTCGCACCTCTTTCATGCACATTGAGTCCGTGTAATACATGTTGCTGTCTCAACAGTTTACATAATTTGAGCCTTATGAAACACAATCATTGTGCCTAAATTCTTTCATACACAAGCACGAGCACACAAGAAATTTGTTTTTCTGTCAAAACATTCATAGATAAACCTTGTGTTTTTCAATGATTGAATGGTAGTCCTGGGGAGTCATCATCAAACCAGCTCCTTAAATTGTACATTCGTTGTACACAGTAACTTTGTGTTACTGACAGACATTCCTAACTATTTCATTTGTTGAATCAGAGTTACCATGTTCATTATATCTGAATTTGAAAAGATTCGGGTATATACAGTTCATGATTCAGTTACTCAGATCAAAGAGCGGCGACTGTCAAATTATCATTGAAAGGGGAGATTGTTATTTGTTATACAAAGGGGGTGATCAAAGACTGTGTTGATTTTTTTGGGAAATTGAAGATGTTTTGATGATCATGATGCTCACAATCATCAAAAAGGGGGAGACATTTACAAATATGCAATTTCAATGCCATGAAGAGATGTCAAAGTTGAAAAGACTTGTGAAGAAATTCTGAGAGTTCAAAAGTCAATTCAAAATGCTTCCGGTGATAGAAAGTTAAAAAGATTCTGAAGATAGATGATTCGAGAAAGTTTGTTTTTCTGAAGACTGTCCAGAGATCACAAGAGATGAAGATACATGTTTGTCGAAGATCCCTCAACGTTCCAAAGTTTTTCAAAGATGTTTAAAAGTTGAAGTTTCAAAGGAGTTTTCAAGAATTCCCTTTCGTGTTCAAGACATGTTGACTTTCAAAGATACAAAGTGTTAAAGATTTTTCAAGATTCTTCAAAGGCCAAAAAGTCTGAAGACTGTTAAAGCTTCAAAGTTCAATGTTCAAGAGACAAAAGCAGAAGAATCAAGAGCTTAAGACTAGTGTCAAATTTTTATTAAATCTTGAATACAAAGGGGGAGATTGTTAAGTCTAAATATTGTATCCAAGATTTAATTAGAAAAGTCAAACTGTAAAAGTCAACAATGTCAAAGTCTTGTAAAAGTCAAAGTTGTATTTGTTTACTTAACCTTTAAGTCTTTGTTAGTTTAGGTGGTATAAATAGGGATATAGCTTGTAATTTCCTTAAGCGTGTCATTGTAAACATTCTCTTTGAGAGCATTCTATGACTAAGAAGTGAGATCCATGACACAAAGTCTCTCTCTCTACTTTTTCTCACTAGAATCGGATTGATCTTGGATTAACAGTATTGAAGAGAAGAAGGTGATTGAGCTTAAAAGTATAAAGCTTTCTCAACAAATTAGTAACTTTGAGAAAGTAATCACTTTGGAAAGAGATCAGTTTGCCAAAGAGAAGAAGGCAATTGAAAAAAAGAATGTTGGATTCTTAAAAGAGATATCAGATGGAAGAAAGGGTGCTAAGAAAGCATTTGAAGAAGAGAGAAGAACCTTTGAAGCTGCAATTAGAAAGCTTAATGTGAAGCTATCTGAACTTTCTAAATGTGCACAGAAAGAGAAGAAACAGAAGTGTGAGCTTGAGACGAAGATTGACCTTCTTGTCAAAGAAAGAAACAGTTATTCATCAAAGATTAATGAGCTTGAAAATATTATTTCAATGGTGGTGGAGACTGAAAACAAGACTCCAAAGTCAATTGTCCACTCACCTAGGGATGATTCAACTGATTCGGAATGCTCTTTCAAGTCAGTTGCAAGTTCAACATCCAAATTTGTTTCTTCAAAAAGGTCAGTTAAATCTTCTGATCAAATTCGTAATTCTAACCTTTTCTTTGATAGGAATACATATGGTTCAGGTACACATCAAAGAAGGAGAAGTACCTACAAAGAAGCTGAACTGGTCTGGAACAGAAACCAGTTCAAGAAAAGAAGAAAGATGAGCTGAAGAGTAAGAAGTCATGTGTACATACGCAGAATGCCAAGAAGAACAATGCACGTAACAGTAAACCTGATTTTGTCTACACGAGAGATCAATTAATCAGTTTGTCAGGTAAGAAATTTTATTGTTCTTATTGTCATACACATGATCCTGTTCATAAAACGAGTGACCATTACTGGTATGGTTCTTACTCAATTGCTCCCATAAGAACTGCAACTAACACAGTTGGATCCAAATGGAAATGGATACCAAAGAAAAGGGATGAATCTGTGTTGCAGGCACCTACTGTCAAAGGGGAGTAGGAACAAGAAAATGGCTCTTGAATACAGCAGTTCAAGACCCGGACATCAATGTCAACATTGGCTTTTGAACAAAACAGTTCAAAACCCGGACTTAAATGTCAAGACGGAGGCTTCTAAGTAAATCAGCTTAGGACCCATACTTCAACGAAGTTTGACTTCTAAACACAACAGTTTAGGACTCGTACTTCAGTGATCAAAAGACCTTACTCCTGTGTTGATATGAAGATTGTACTCCAATACTCGAATGAGGAAATCAACCTTTAAGGGGGAGTACATATTTGTCTGAATTTTTAATGCATATTTTTTTAAACTGGCATATTTTTGGATGCATAATTTCAGGGGGTGTAAAAGACTTATGACTTCTGATTATTTCAGATCAGAACTCGTACATTCATTGTTTTACTGCTTTTTGTCTTTTTATTTTCAGTGAATAAATTTGCTTTGACTATGACTTAAGACTTTTGCAGTTTGAGAGACGCTTACATGTTCATATCTTTATGACTTTAAGTTTAGCTTCATGAGATGTAAGATCGCACGTAAAGGTATAATCCTTTATCTTAATCTCATATATGGTTGAAAAATGGACAACTTTCAATCATAGAAAACATTGTTCTTAAATGTTCAAACCACTTCCCGAGTCTTATTATGATTTCATGATTTGGAAGTGTGCGTTTAAATGTTTTCAAGATCTACTTTGTGCTTTAACTGAGATAGTTAAACCATTTTGAGCATCATATGCTTTCTAGGAAAACATCGGATTTCATTGTGCTAGGACTTAACACAATTTCTATGGATACACGTTAACCAGTGTTTCCTACCCAAGAGGTTAATCCATAGTGATTGAGTGTGAGAAATCAAAAAGAAATGAGTGTGGGTTGTGTGATGAGATATAATGCAAAAGAGAGTTTGGTTAGAAGTAAACTGAATGTTTAAAAGAAAGAAGGTGTGAGAACAGAGTTAAAAGAATATCATAACTCTGCACCAACTACTTTCTGAGTCGGGCAGCCACATTTATAGTGTTTCACATTTCTTTGGTGAACATTATTGAAACAGGCAACTAGCCCATGCCAACTCTTGATTAACCCCACCAACTGCTCATTTTCTTCTAAAAAGGAAAATGTTTCATTTTCAAAGGGTAAGCAGGACATTTACTATCTGATTCTCATTTGGAAAATCTGGATATTGAAAAGAAGGAAGTCTGCCCCACCTTCGCACTTCACTCATGCACATTGAGTCTGTGTTTAACTTACTGTTGTTTCAGTGGTTTACATAATATTGAGCCTTATATGCAGTCATCAAGTGCTTAATTATTTCTATCACTTGCACAAACACACAAGGAATTTGTTTCTTTGTCATAACGTTTATAGAAATTACCTTCGTGGTGTTTAGATAATTGAATGGAAGACCTGGGGGAGTCAACATCAAAAAGCTCCTTTCCAATGTGTATTTGTTACACATAGTGACTTAGTGTTACTGACAGACATTTAAACTTATTCATTTGTTGATTCAGGTGTTACACGATTATTTTGTCTGGATTTGCAAAGATCTGGATGAATATCTTTTGAATTGACGGGTCAGAAGCTCCTTAAGAAAGACATTTCTTGACATAAAAGTTTTGATGAAGTCGTTGCACTTTTCATCAAAAAGGGGGAGAACCTAAAGTCTGAAGAAATGTCCATTACAAGTTATGTCTCAAGAGACATTGGAGAAGAGAAGAGCTAACCAAAAAATTCTTAGAGAAAGTATTCTGAAGACATGCTGATTTGAAAGAAATTTTCTTTGAAGATACTTTGCTAAAGCATTCTTAGCTAAAACTGAAGACTAATTCATATTGAAGAAAGAGAAGGAGATTCCAACTTTTGAGCTGAAAGAGAAGACTGAATTGCTAAATTATTTTAGTAATGATCTTGATCCAAAGGGGGAGATTGTTAGATCACAGATTTATTGGATTCAAGATCATCCAATCTGAAGACTGGAACTTGAAGCTAAAGCTGAAAAGCCACTCTCGATATTAGTCTAATGTTAGTTTGTAATAAAATGTCAAAGTTAATTATTGTATTTTATATTATTATAATATTCCTAAATATCTATTTGTTAAGATATTTTAGGATATTATTATGTTAGATATTTAGTTAGATTATGTTAGGTGAGATAAGATCTGATCTCATATCAGATATCTCACAATCTGATTTCAATCACACACACACACAATACACAACTCTCAGATCTAGAATCGACCCAACACATCCAGGGAGAAAAGTGACAGAGAGCTTCAACAGAAGAACATCAACCTTGTAATCGATTGTTTGTAATCTAAAGAGGTTGGTAATCTATCATATTTGTGATTTGTATTGTCTGGTAAAGATCGTGTTCAATATAGAGGGACCGACAATTCGCACAAAAGGATATGAGAATTATTCACTTTTCGCACGAACTTAGATGCGGATTCTAACTTTTCGCACGTGATAGGATGTGAAATCCTACTTTTCACATAGTGAAGGATGTGAATTCTAGACTTAGACAAAATTTTCAACTTCAAACTTTGAACTTTTCGCACAACACCAATGTGATGCAAATTCCTTCTATAGTCAATTTTTCCACTTCCAACTTTTTGACTTTTCGTATCGATGCGGATTCTGGACTTAGAAAAATTTGATGCTTCTTGATGCGAATCCTTCAACTTTTCGCATATAAGGAGATGCGAATTTCAGCTTCTCGTACACAATGTCATGTGAATTCCATCTTTTCGCATATAGGGTGATGCGAATTTTTGACTTAGCAATTTTCACACTTCAGTTTCATGCGAGTTATTCTTCATCATGCGAGTACTTCATCATGATGCGAGTTCTTTAGTTCTTGAACTTTTCGACTTGATTTTCAATGAATTCCACCAAATCCTTTGAATTAGCCCACGAAACTTTGTGAATTTGTTCAATATGTCATCGTGAACAACCATTAATCATCAATTCCAACAAGAACAACATGATCATCATGAATTGACCACATTACAGTGCGTGAAAGTCAAAAACTCAAAAATAAAAAAATTGAGAAATTTACATGATTAAAGTGTAAATCAGTGAATACAATGTGAATTGAAAATGATCTAAAATACTAATCGAGTACAGTGCAATCTATTTTACATCAAAAATTCTAAAAAATGATCAATGGAATAGTAACTTGCGAGTTCTTGATATGAACAGTGAATTTCTTGATCTTGGGATCAAATTCTTCTCAATTATTGATTGTTGATCAATCTGATTACTCTGAGTAGGCTCTGATACCAACTGTAATTCCAGATTCAAGTATTTGACATTCAAAGATTAAGAATTAACGAACAAGAATCTAGAGAGAGGAAGTAGTCACAAGTCTGTTGGTCCCGAAGGTGCTTAACAAGTTTGTAGAAGGGGGGGGGGGGTTGAATACAAACACAGAAATTAAAGTTTAATAAATTGTTTATTGATAAATCAAAATACAATTTACAAGTTTGTTGCGGAATAAGATTAAGACAGACTCAATCTAAACAAACTTAAGAAACACTAAGATGGTTGCACAAGAAATTCAGAGAATGGGGGATTTTTAGAGAGATAGAAAACAAGGGTTTCTATTTTGGAGTTCAAGGATTGAGCACACCTTCAGATGAAGGAGTGAGCTTCCTATTTATACCCTATGCATTAAATGCATGGCAGGGTACTTTACACGTGGCATTCATAGATTGGCTTTGGTAGTCTCACTTTTGGAGACATGCTTTTGGCCGCTTTATGAACAGTGTAGTTGACAGAGTTGGTGTACGATTTGTGGCAGAGACGTGTCCGTTCTGACACATCGTACTGGTTGTGCAAGGTAAGACAAAAGAAAACTTGAGGCATAAGCTTTGTGATCGTTGATCGCTGAGTATCTCTTCTTCCAGAGATAAAGAAGTTCAGCTATCGCTGAAGCTTTTCCTCAGGCTTCTTCGCGTAAGAAGATGTCTGATCTTCGCTGATATCCGCATCAGGTCACTAGTAGACTTATCTATTGTTCAGTGGCTTCGTCTTCGATTCAGCTATGAACTATGTTGACGCGAGACTTGTCTTCAGGGATTACGTTAACTGTGTTACATGGGAAACGATCAGTGATGACTGAACAGACTCAGTTTGATCGCTGAAAGTGAAACACATACATATTAAATGTTTACATAAAGGTCATCAGCGATAACTGAACAGACTCAGTCTGATCGCTGATGATGAAACACTAATACATATAATAATGTAATTTTCACTAAGTATAAAAGAGGGTCGTTATCAAATCACTGAGAGAGTTTGGATCAACAATCTCCCCCTATTTGATAATGACAAAGTAACAAAAGAAAATTACTTTGATTCAAAATATAGGAATAAAAAGGACTCATAGAATGCATGTCCCAATTACTATTTTGAGGGATCTTTTACAGTACTGATAGGGTTAAGTACATCACTGCTATTTTCATTTAATTCAGGGATGGAATTACAAGATATGAAAAACATTACAAGTGAGTAACTAACTACTGTAAGTACAACTAACAGATTACAGAGAAGAAAACTAATCTATCAGCTATTAAAAGAAGATTTAGGAGGATTGATCATATACTCAGGTATTTCTTCTCCTTTCTGTCTTCGTTCCAAAGATTCTTGACTGATAATTTCTTTAATTTTTTCAGCAGCAGGGAAGAAGTCACACCATAAGCATAAGAGATCCTTGAGATGATTCAGAGGACAGATAGGAATCTCAGAGATTCTTTGAAATCTGAGTTCCTCATCATCATCTCTGAAGAATATTCCATAAGGATTGTCGATTACTTGACCAGCTTGGAAAGGAACACCAGGAGGCAGAGATAAGTCCAGAACTGAAAGATCAGGAGGAGGACCAAACAGTGCATCTCTTGAAAATTTGATAGAAGTTTCATTCCTGATGATGGCGACATCTTCAGAGGAGGAGGACCCAATTTTTCTCTTGAGTTTCAAAGATTTGGGAGGAATAGGAGACGGCAGCTTTAGTACAGAAACGACTCTATTTATGAGGGCTTCAAGAAGTCCTTCAACGTAGCCTCTGTATGTAGATTTGGATTTCTTCAGCGCATCCCAGAACTCTAACCATTCCGTAAATCCGAAGCTCTCAAGTTTTGATACGTACATTGCTTTTTGGGTTCCATCCTCTCTGGTAATCTCCATGGTCACTGAGAGTTGATCTTTCTTCTTGCGACCAGAGATAGTCACGGCTGATATTGGAAGAAGATCAGAACGATAATCCATCTTTTGTTTACACCATTCGATAGACTTATCGTTGATCTCTTGTTCTTTGAAGCGTTCCTTTTCAATTTCTTTCAGTAGTGCTGCTTGAACTTCCACAGGTTTGCTTTTCAGCTTTTTGTCCTTAACTTGAGAGGATTGAATCTTTAAAGCGAGTTGGGCATCTCGTTTGCATTCAGCGATCAGCTTCTCAGCTTTGGCAGATTCTTCTCTTTCAGCTTCAGTGAGGAAGTCGAGCTCTGTGGATGTTTGAAGAGGGATTTTCAGCCGTTGACTTTCTAGTTGAGCGATCATTTCAACTCTTTTCTTTACCACTTCCTCTGACCATTGAGATGGTCGAGAGGGCCTTCCTGGATGGACCAGGGAATCTTCTTCTTCTTCATCAATCTCAGCGATAGAGATTGGGATTATTTCTTCAGCGATAGCAGCTGGAATTATTTGTAGTTCATAACCCTTAAGCAGGGGTGAGAACTGTCTGGTTAGAAAAAGAAGGAAAGAAGGGATAAGTGTATTTTTAGAACGAGAGAGATAAAGGCTAGAAAGGAATAGGGGTTTGGAAAGAGTAGAAGAGTGGTACAATTGAAAGACATACCTGAGAAGGATGCTCCCCCTCAGATTGTGATCCAGTCCTCAAGCATTCTTCAGCGATCGGTTGCTTGTCTTTGCTTTGCGAAGGAACACTTGAAGATGTATCACCTCTCACCCCTGTTTTGACAACCTCTTGCGAAGTTGTCCCTGATACGACGTTCGGCTTAGAGAACCACATAGATTGGTCTTCATCGTCGTCGTCGTCATCGGAGGGCTGATTCTTTTCTTGATCATCAAGATCTAGATCATCTTCCTCTTCATCGTCTTCTTCCTCATCCTCTTCAAAGAGAATGGAGTGAATTGATGAGGATTCTTTTGCCTTCTCCCCCTCAGATTGAGAGGGAGGTTCCTTTGGAGTCTTAGCTTCCCCAGCAGCAGCAATAGAAGTTTCTTCAGTTTTCTCCCCCACTTTGTCATTATCAGCGGTAGGGGATTGTTCAGCTGCTGGAGTAGCTGTTGAAGCTTTTAGCACTTGAACGTCAGCCTCCAGACGCTTAATCCGTTCTTCAACCGCAGGGATGTCGCATGTGGCATCATGAATGAATTCCACAGCGATGTTGAGGTTGGTACGATCATCTTCAGTGAAGGAGGGAGGCAGCGCTGGAGCTGGTGCATTCACTTTCTGTAGAATTTGCTGAAGAAGGGTCGTGCAGAGGTCAACCTTTGAAGAGAGACCCTGAACTTCAGCGGTAAGAGACTCAAATCGCCCTTGAAAGAGTCGAGAGGACTCTCTGAGTTGGACGACTTGTTCTTCAACAGCTGAAAGTTGAGAGTTCTCAGCTTTAGATGAGCAAGTGGCAGTCAACTTCTTCAGCTCCTCACCAGCCTGATTTACGGCGCTGGTGGTTTCATTGATGGTGTTGGTGAGTGCGTCCACCTTTTCTCCTAGACTGTTGACATGCGTGTCAACAGACGCCAAGCTAGGACCTGAAAATAATGTTAGTTCAGATATGGGCTTATTTGGAGAGGGGGGGAGAGAAGTGTTTAGGATTATAGGTGTACCTGACGTATCAAACATTTTGTAGAACTGCATAGATTCCTCAAAAGTTTGATGCTCAGGTCCTATAGGGAAAGAAGAGGTGGCGGGTTCAGAGACCAAGTGAGGAGAGAAGGGAAGAGTTTTGGGGATAGAAGTAGGGATGGGGTTAATCTCAGGGAATGAGATAGTAGGTGGGGTTACTGATGATGTGACAGCGAGTGAGATCGCTGACACGGCAGTATGAGTGACTGCTGAAGTTGTGGAGGAAAGACCCACAAATGCATCTAAGGTAGCTTGTTGAGAAGCTCCCTCAGGTATAGTACTAGAGGGTGTACTTTCCTTAGTCTTTTTGGCCTTTTTGGAAGGACCAATCGGACTAGCTGATGGTCGTTTAGAAGTAGTGGTAGCGACAGGGATAGCAGACGAAGGAACCGTCTGCGTGGTCGCTGAAGATGAAGAAGAATGGAGAGAGAGAGACAAGAGAGAAGGAGAGAGATACTTACCTCGTCGGCGAGTGGCTTGACCTCCAGTGATCGTTGACCTACCCTGGCAAAGGTGCCATCATCTTTGGTGGGATAGGTGTTGGGATAGAGGAACTTGATATACGTACATATGAAACGTACGTATGAGATCTTGGGATCTCGTTCAGGCTTCTCTAATCTCGACCTCAGATCTTCAAAGATGGCTGTGGCGTAGTCAAAGTTTTGACCAGCGATAACGGAGTAGGCCATCTGCAGTTGTGTTTTGCTGGCTTGATCCAGCGAACCACTCTTCCTACTCATGCACTGAATTATGTGCGAGAAGATAAAGTTCAGTTGTGATGGCATCTGAGCTTTTAGGATCTTGGTGAGCTTCTTATTGGGAATAGAAGATCTTGGTTTGTTTTCCCAACAATAGCCCATTGCGTCCAAGAATGATATCAGCTCATCATCAGTGGGGAGTGCGTCGAACCCACTCTTTGGTTTGTCAGGGAATCTTAAAGATTTTCTGAGGCTAAGAGCGGTCATGCTCCCTGGCCCTAATTCCGTGCTGAACGAGATCGCAGGGACTCGTTCGCCTTTCCTGTTGGTAAGTTCAGTTGCATCAGCAGTGAACCAGAACTACTGAAGTAGAGTCTTGGAGGGCTTAGGATCCACAGTGATCGCGTAAGCTATGCATGACTGCTTGAGGAATTCAGCAGCTTCCACCAGATGTGGGTATTTGTCAGCTTTGAAGTCGAGTCTGGCCAAATGATTACATTTAGTAATCTCAACTTCAGTGAGAGCGAATCGTCCATGCTTGGAAGCAACGATTGAAGACTCTGTCATTTCTGTTATGGAAAGAGGCATAATAGAAGAAATGATTTAGATTAAAAATAATATGATTACCAGTTTCCATAGAAGAAGGGAAACTGGAAAACTATCAAGAAAAATAGTGTTCTGGGTAGAAAGAATGAAGAACACTTTAGAACCAAAAGGTTTTTATTTAAAAACATAAAATCAGAAAGAATGATCTTTAGTTTTTACAAAAAAACGTTTTATAAAATCCATAGAAAGCGAGTAGGATTTTAAAAAGAATAAAAAGCATACGAACAAAGCATATAAACATGAAATAAACCTGTGTATCTTGAAGAAAAAGAGTTGCAGATTCAATATTCTGGGTTTACTTGCTTGAGTGTTCTTGAGAGAATGCTTCTTGCTTTGAAAGTTTTGAAAGCGTAAACCGTATAAAGGAGAGAAGAATTCCTTTTATACGAAGAGAGAAGAGAGAGAAGAGAGAGAATGAAGCGGGAAAAGAAAAAAGATCATCATGACATTGACACGTTCCACGAAGTTGATTGGATAGAAGGGCAACGGACGAACGTGTCAGAAAAGGCATGTCGTGGATTGTAGGTTCAAATGACGTCATAGAAGAGAGAGACTGTACATTTGTCCGTTTTGAAATGATCACTGAAGAAAAGTCAGCGACAGATTTTTCTTTTTAAAAGTATCCCTTTTAGAAAAGATAGAGATAGTTTTTCCTTTTAAAGGATCACTGACTAGAAATATCAGTGATTAATGTATTTTTCAAAAAGCTTTTAATCATTTGAAGAAAGTTCAGTGATTAAAGTTTTTAAAAAAAAATTTGAGGGAAAGGAGAAAACATACCTGAGAGTCAGAATGTTTATCAGAGAGAATGATGAGAGGGGAACTTTTGATTACTAACATAATACATGAACGCTGAAGAATTATTCTTCGAGGTTCAGCATTCCAAGCTCACTGATGAGAAAGTTGAACCTTGTCTCATCAAGAGGTTTGGTGAATATATCAGCAAGTTGAAAGTCAGTAGGGATAAAGTGAAGTTCAATATCACCATTCATCACATGATCTCTGATAAAGTGATATCTGATCTCTATGTGTTTTGTCTTTGAATGTAGCACTGGATTATTTGCTATAGCGATAGCACTAGTGCTGTCGCAATAGATAGGAATCTTTGACAGCTGAAGGTCATAATCTAATAGTTGATTTCTCATCCATAAGATTTGAGAACAACAGCTTCCAGCGGCTACGTATTCAGCTTCAGCTGTGGAAGTGGACACAGAATTTTGCTTCTTGCTTGTCCAGCTTACCAGCTTTCCTCCCAAGAGTTGACATCCACCAGTGGTACTTTTTCTGTCAAGTTTACAGCCTGCAAAATCACTATCAGAATAACCAGTTAGATCGAACCCTGAGTCTTTGGGATACCAAAGACCGAGGTTAGGAGTTCCTTTCAGATATCTGAAAATTCGCTTTACAGCGATCAAATGGGATTCCTTGGGTTCAGATTGATAGCGTGCACACAAACAAGTAGAGTACATGATGTCAGGTCGGCTTGCTGTAAGATACAGCAATGAGCCTATCATTCCTCTATAGGCAGTGACATTAACAGGTTTTCCAGATGGATCCTTGTTAAGTATCAGCGGTGGTGCCATAGGAGTTTTCATCGCTGAAGTTTGTGTGAGTTCAAACTTCTTTAGCATATCTTTAACATACTTACCTTGGCAGATAAAAGTACCTTTGTCAGATTGTTTAATCTGAAGACCAAGAAAATATGTCAGCTCACCCATCATACTCATTTTATATTCTTTCTTCATTCTTTCAGCAAAGCGAGTACAAAGAGATGGGTTAGTAGAACCAAATATTATGTCATCGACATATATTTGTACAAGAATTATATGACCTTTTATCTTCCTGAAAAATAACGTATTATCAATCTTGCCACGTTCAAAATTTTCAGAGATAAGAAAAGATGAGAGAGTGTCATACCAAGCACGAGGGGCTTGTTTTAGACCATAGAGAGCCTTATCCAATTTATAAACATAATTTGGATGCTTAGGGTCATAGAACCCTGGTGGTTGTTCTACATAAACTTCTTCATTCAGCTTTCCATTCAGAAAAGCTGATTTTACGTCCATTTGATAAACGATGAAGTCTTTATAGACTGCATAAGCTAAGAATAGTCGAATTGCTTCGAGCCTGGCCACAGGGGCAAAGGTTTCATCATAGTCTATGCCTTCCTTTTGTCTGTATCCCTGAGCAACAAGTCGAGCCTTGTTGCGGGTTACAGTTCCATGTTCATCTAACTTGTTTCTAAACACCCATTTGGTGCCTATTACAGTTTTATCAGATGGTCTAGGAACGAGATTCCAAACTTTGTTTCGAGAAAATTCAGTCAGCTCTTCTTGCATAGCGCTGACCCAGTTTGGATCTCTGAGGGCATCATCAGTCTTCTTTGGTTCTATTAAGGAGAGAAAGTTTACAAAGAGACAGATATTACCTGAGCTTCTTCGTGTCTGAATACCTGCATCTGGATCACCGAGAATTTGATCTATTGGGTGATCTCTTGTCCATCGCTGAGCAGGAGCATGATTGCTTAACTCAGAGGTTGGATCAACAATTGGAATGTTTACTGATGAGGACGTTTGAGGTTCATCAGCAATTAATTGTTGAGTAGGTTCACTAGAGAGGTTTCCAGATGAAGGCAGATTTGATGGTGGTAATGTGTTTAGAGGTTCAGCTGAAACCCATGAGGTGGATTCAGCGGTGAGAGGTATGATACTTGGTTCTTTATCAGCAATTGGAGTTTCAGTGTGCTGATGGTTTGAGAAAGGTTCAGTTTCTCTATAGTGAGAGATCATCCAAGTATTCAGTTCTTCATTGTCAGCGATTGGTTTAGAGTTCGCTGAGCGCGTTTCATCAAACGTGACATGAATGGTTTCTTCTACGGTTTGTCTTCTTTTGTTGAAAACTCTGTAGGCTTTGGAGATGGAGGAATATCCTAAAAATATTCCATCATCGGCTTTTGGGTCGAACTTTCCAAGTTGATCTTTGTTGTTTAAGATAAAGCACTGACAACCAAAGATATGAAGAAAACTTATAGAAGGCTTCCTTCCAAGAAAGAGTTCATAAGCTGTCTTCCCAAATCGCTTTATTATCAGCGATCTGTTTTGAGTAAAACATGCAGTGTTTACAGCTTCTGCCCAAAATTGAGTAGGGAGGTGAGAATCGCTGAGCATTGATCTAGCAGCTTCTATGATCGTTCTGTTTCTTCTTTCAGCGACTCCATTTTGCTGAGGTGTTCTTACTGAGGAGAAGTTGTGAGAGATTCCCTTGTTCTCAAAGAAATTGTTCAGGGAACTATTTTTGAATTCAGTTCCATGATCACTCCTTATTGATCGAACAGTAAGATTATTCAGCACTTCCATCTTTTTGACAAAAGATATTAGTTCTTCTGGAGTATCATTCTTACAGCGAAGAAAAATAACCCAGGTGTAGCGAGAATATTCATCTACAATGACAAGCGTATATTTCTTTCCAGTTATTGATTGGATGTTGACAGGGCCAAATAGATCCATATGCAAGAGCTGAAGAGGACTTGTTACTGAGGAAACTTGTTTTGACTTGAAACTAGCTTTTGTTTGTTTTCCTTTTTCACATGCTGAGCAGAGAGATTCTTTAGCATATGAGTGCTGAGGAAGACCAGAAACCAGTTCCTTAGATGAGAGAGAATTCAGGGTTTTGAAGTTTAGATGAGAGAGCCTTTTATGCCATAGCCAGTTGACATCAGAAGAGGCCTTAGAGAGAAAACATAAGTTTTCAGTGATAGTAGAGTCCATATCTATTACATAGACATTTTCTCTTCTGTAACCACTGAGAGCAAGTTTTCCTTTTTCATCTACCACTGAACATGCTTTCTTAGAAAAGCGAACTTCGTAGTCTTTGTCACATAGCTGACTGATGCTTAGAAGATTGTGCTTCAGTCCATCTACATAAGCGACTCTTCGAAAGGTAGTTGTCCCATTGCTGAGGACACCAAACCCACGGGTAAATCCTTTTCCATTTCCACCAAAGGTCACAGAGGGACCTTTCTCTTCCTTGTATTCAGTGAGCAGGTCTCTTTGTCCAGTCATATGACGAGAACATCCGCTATCGAGATACCAGATGCCCTTTGATCCCTGCATACATAAGGAAGATTAAGCTTTGTTTGGTACCCACTTTTCAATGGGTCCTTCAGAGTTAGTGGATAAGGAAGATTCAGCAGTCTTCACCGCTGATGAAGATTCAGCTTCAGTGGTAATCTTCACTTTGGTTAATTTCTTAACCTTAGTGGTATTTTTCACTTTGGTGACTTTATTTGCCTTAGAGGCATTTTTCTTCACTTTGGCTGTTTTATCAGCTTCGGTGGTATTTGGACACTTGCTCGCAATATGGTCAGTGAATCCACAGTGATAACATTTTCTATATCTGATGGTGGTTTTATAACCAAAAGGTTTTGAAAACTTAAGATGAGCAGGTCCAGCTCCAAGAATGCCTTTAGCACGAGATCTGGGAGGAATTTTTATTTCTTCAGATTTCACGGGCTTTAGATCAACCTTCAGCTTTGGAGGACAGATATCAAAGATTTCTGTCACTGAGCTAGAAGGTTTATCCACTGAAGGTTTGGAGGGAAATTTCAGTTTGGTTTTCTTGGAAGCCTTCTGAGGGAGAATAGACTTTTCTTTATCTGCAGGCTTAGATCTTGCAGATATCTCCTCAGGGATGGGATTAGAAGAAGAACAGGGATAGAATTGATTATAAGAAGTGTCAAAGAAGGATGTGACAAAAGTTCCAAACTTAAGCGAGGAACTTTCTTCTTTAGGATCATCCTGTGGTGTCCAAAAACCAAGACCAGTTTTATCACTTTCAGGAGTTTGAGCATTTATTATCTCAGAGATCTTTGTTGATGATTTGCACCATTTTTCAACATGAGCCTTTTCTGCTTTTAGAGCAGCGATGGCTTGTTCGCGTTCAATGCTGATGATTTCATTTATAATGACTTGATCTTTTAGCTTTTCTTCTAAAAGATTTAGTTCACTGATCTTTTCATGACATTTCTCTAGCTCTTGTGTTAAATAAACATTTTTATTTTCAGCTTTAGTTTTGTCGTTTAGAGCATTATAAAGGTCAATCGTCAGCACATCAACAGCGCGACTTCTCTCAGCTTCAGGCAGAGAGGGATTTGTTGAGATAGATACCTGAGATGATATGTAGCTCATAGAAGGTTCAGATGGTTCTTCTACTTCTTCTTTAATCTCAGCCATGAGGCAAAGATTAGCGACTTCTTCTTCATCAGAAGATGATTCTTCTGATTCAGCCCAGTCATGTTCTTCAGCGATGAGACCTTTACCTTTTTGCTGATAGCTTTTCAGCTTTTGATATTTGTTCTTCAGCTTATGGTATTTGTCATCACTGGATCTTCTTGAGGTAGAAGGTTTGAAGACCTTTTTAGACCTGCACTCACTAGCAAAATGTCCAATTTTTTCGCAGTTATAGCAAGTGGCTGTAGCCTTATCAACCGGAGTTGATTTTGGCTTTTCAGTAAGAGAGAGAGGTTTACTTCTTCGGAAGTTACTCTTTCTTGCAAATCTCTTAAAAGAGTTTGTCAAGAGTGCTAAGGACTCATTAAACTCTGAAAGATCAGGGTCTGATAAATCCTCAGATTCAGAATCTAACTCAGTGATGGTGAGAGTAGATCGCTGGGATGGAATTATCTCTGATGAGACTAAAGCAACAGCAGTGCTTTTGGAGTCTTTAGAATCTTTTACAAGATTCTTCTTCAGGAGATTAGATTGCTCATAGTTGAGCAATATTCCATACAGAGTGCTTAGAGAGAGAGTATGTAAGTCTTTTGTTAGCTTAAGACATATTGAATAACTGTCCCAGCTTTCAGGAAGACTTTCCAAGAATTTTGTTAGGACCTCAGAATTAGAATAGGTCCTTCCAACAGTTCTTAGGTCAATGATCAGGCAGTTAAACCGCTGATGAATGTCAGAAAGAGATTCATTCTTACCAGCGATAAAACTTTCATACTGTCTTACCAAGTTAATCTTTCGGGTCTCTTGGATTTCAGTGGTGCCCTCATATTGAACACATATGGTTTCCCACATTTCTTTAGAAGTTTTTAGATGCATGATGGAATGGAAAACTTCATCAGGCAGAGCCATTGATATAATGGTCTTTGCTCTTGCATCTATGCCTGCCTTCTTTTTATCTTCATCACTCCACTGTCTTATTTCCTTAACGACATATCGTTCAGGGACAGCTTCAGTGGTGGCAGTAGCGGGAACCGCAGCTATAATTCTAACAGGTTCATAGGGTCCGTTTTCTATATATTCAGGTATAGTAGGATCCGCACCTTCAAGAAATAGCATCATTCGATTTTTCCATAGAGAAAAGTTATCTCTGCTAAATCGAGGAGGTTTAGAAAGTGAACCATTATCATAGTAGTTCAAGAAATAGCAAGATCTTTTTTATTAGATTAAACAAACCGCTCTGATACCACTTGTTGGTCCCGAAGGTGCTTAACAAGTTTGTAGAAGGGGGGGGGGGTTGAATACAAACACAGAAATTAAAGTTTAATAAATTGTTTATTGATAAATCAAAATACAATTTACAAGTTTGTTGCGGAATAAGATTAAGACAGACTCAATCTAAACAAACTTAAGAAACACTAAGATGGTTGCACAAGAAATTCAGAGAATGGGGGATTTTTAGAGAGATAGAAAACAAGGGTTTCTATTTTGGAGTTCAAGGATTGAGCACACCTTCAGATGAAGGAGTGAGCTTCCTATTTATACCCTATGCATTAAATGCATGGCAGGGTACTTTACACGTGGCATTCATAGATTGGATTTGGTAGTCTCACTTTTGGAGACATGCTTTTGGCCGCTTTATGAACAGTGTAGTTGATAGAGTTGGTGTACGATTTGTGGCAGAGACGTGTCCGTTCTGACACATCGTACTGGTTGTGCAAGGTAAGACAAAAGAAAACTTGAGGCATAAGCTTTGTGATCGTTGATCGCTGAGTATCTCTTCTTCCAGAGATAAAGAAGTTCAGCTATCGCTGAAGCTTTTCCTCAGGCTTCTTCGCGTAAGTAGATGTCTGATCTTCGCTGATATCCGCATCGGGTCACTAGTAGACTTATCTATTGTTCAGTGGCTTCGTCTTCGATTCAGCTATGAACTATGTTGACGCGAGACTTGTCTTCAGGGATTACGTTAACTGTGTTACATGGGAAACGATCAGTGATGACTGAACAGACTCAGTTTGATCGCTGAAAGTGAAACACATACATATTAAATGTTTACATAAAGGTCATCAGCGATAACTGAACAGACTCAGTCTGATCGCTGATGATGAAACACTAATACATATAATAACGTAATTTTCACTAAGTATAAAAGAGGGTCGTTATCAAATCACTGAGAGAGTTTGGATCAACAAAGTCTCTTAGTCATATATCTCACAAAGACATTACAAGACTTGGAAGCTTACACGACTTACTTGCTTGCTTACTTACAAAATTACAAGAAATTAACAAAGACAAAATGTATTTATATGAGTCAAACAAGCCTTGACCTCATACAATACTTACAACACAAAAGTCATACTTGACAATTACAAATTGAGTCAAACTTTATATTTAACACAAAGCTACAGATACATATTTTTACCAAAGGGGGAGATAGATAAAGACTTCAAGTCTTGAAGAAATAAAGTTTGTAGAAAGAGTTTGTTGAAAGGAAATGCAAAGGGGGAGATTTACACAAAGTGTAGCTTTCAGACTCTATAAAGCTGAAGAATTTTCAAGAGAAAGAAGAGTTGAAGATTTGTGTCAAATATTTTTAATCTTGAATCCAAAGGGGAGATTGTTGAGCCAAAATGTTGTATTCAAGATTAAAAGGGCTTAAAGTGTAAATTTATGTAAACTCTTGTTATTGTCAAGTGTGTTTAACTTTCAATTAATGTCATGTGTTGTAAAAGTCAACTTGTTTTGACTTAGTATATATAGGTCTTGTGTCTTTGTAAATCTAGTAACCACTCAGATACATTTGAGAGAGAGTTGCTAGTAAGATTCATGTGGTTCTAGAGAGAGAGAACAATATACTTAGAGAGAGAAAGTGAATGTAATTCATTTGAAATCAACACAAATGACTTGTGATTAGATCTGTGTTTGTTATCTGTGATTAGAACTTGAATCTGGAAGAATCACTTTCTTTTGGGCCAAGGTTTCTCACAACGCCCTGGATTGACCATGAGGAGACTTACTCTCTCATGATAGATGTTATGACGTCCCATTATTTAATTAGCATAATAGTTTCTGAAGGACTGGATATGCAGCTCATGAATGTTATTATTACATATCTCTATGGGGATCTATATTTAGAGAAACATATATGAAAGTGTTTGATGGCCTTACGTTACCCAAGTAAAGTATCTCCAAAGCATAGAGTGTGTTTGCAAATATATTGGAACACTCAATTTACAGATTAAAGTAATTCAGATGGATGTAATGTATCATCTAAGTGAATACTTGATTTGGGAATGGATATAAGAACGACGAAATGTGCCCCCGCGTATTCATAAAGAAAACGAGTTCCAAATTTTCTATGGTAGCTTTATATGTCGATGATATGAAATTGTTAGAGCATAAGTATGTTGGATACAAGATTAAGAAGACAAAATTCAAAATTCAAGAAGTCAAAGCTGAAGAAAGTCAACTCTCATCAAAGTCAAAGTTCTTTTGTAATAAAAGTCAAAGTCAATGTATTGTATTTGTATTTTAGTTTCCTTGTGTTCTTGTTTTTGTAGTCAGATGTACACGAATCAAAGAACTAACAGAATATATTTTAGAGAGAGAAATTTGTAGAGAGAGAGAGAGTTCTAGAGAGAGAAAGTTTGTAATCTTGGATTTTGGAAGTGAAATCAAACAGGTAATTGATTCATAAATCTTGTTTTGATTAATTGTTTGTGTTTAGGAACTAGAATCTGGGAATAACAATTGGTATCAGAGCAGATCCAAAGTTGAAATCAATTCAAGAAAGTGAGTCGACTCTGTGTTCTTCAAGTTTGAATCGAATTCTGAGATTCAGGGTGTAATTCGAGTTGAATTTGATTAGGTTTTGTTAGAAAAGTGTTATCGATCGAGTTTGTATAGGATAATTAGTAAATTGCACTGTAATCGATTGTGATTTTTGAGTTTTTGTGATTTTTCTAGTTTACGAGTTCACGCACTGTGTTCGAATCAATTTTGTATTGATTTGTGATTTGATCGAAATTCATTGTTAGATTTGAGTTCTAGGTGTTTAGACTAGCAAATTGTCAAAGTTTCGAGTTGAAATTCGAGGTCTAAAGTGGTTTTTGGTGCGAATTTGAACGAGTTTAGAGGTTTGCGTGAGATCTAGACTTTGCGCTAGTTCGTCATGGTTTGTGCGAGTTTATCTCGGTTTGCGCCAGTTCATCAATAGATTCTTCAAGTGATCATTCTGAGCTTTGCGTCGTCAACAACAAACGAAAATTGAGGTTTGCGTTTTCAACAGGAAACGCAAGATAAGGTTTGCATTATCAACGAGAAATGCAAAGTGTTGTTTGCGTCTTCTTCCAGAAAAGCAAAGTGAGCTTTGCGTAATCAACGGGAAACGAAAAGCTGAAGTTTGGGTTTAGACAGATAAGTCCTATTTGCGCAATCAGTGGTTTACGAGAAGTTCATGTTTGCGTATTTCACATGTCACGCAAAGATAACTTTGCGCTACTAACTTGTCACGCAAAATTAGCTTTGCGCAAGTAACTTGACACGCAAAGTCAGATTTGCGGTAGCCTCTTATCACGCAAAGCTACTCGACACGCAAGACTTGGTTTGCTTCAGCTACTCAAAACGCAAAGTGTGGTTTGCGCAAGCAGTATAAGTGTGGTTTGCGTAAGCCGTTCAACACGCAAAGTTCTGGTTTGCGCAAGCAGTGTGTCACGTAAAGTTGTGGTTTGCGTTAGTCTCGGGTCACGCAAAGTATCATTTGTGCAAGAAGCACGTCACGCAAAGTCTTGGTTTGCGCAAGACGCCCGTCGCGCAAAGTCTAATTTGCGTTACATGCGCAAAACGCAAACATGTTCTTGAGTTTCAATCGTTTCTTGGACTAACGATCAGTTCTAGTTTCTTATTGCATATATTTCTCAAACAGGTTCATTCAAGATGACTTCTAAAGATGCTCTTTCTATCGGCACTGATGTCAAACCTCCAGTACTGTTCAAAAGAGAATATGAACAGTGGAAAGACAGATTTCTAGATTTTGTGGACCGGCACACAAATGGAGAAAATATTCTTCTGTCCATCATGGAAGGTCCTATGGTACCAATCAAAGTTCAAATACCTGATGATGACTCATCTGATAGTGAAGATGGTACTGAGGAAAGAGAACAGAAGATGAAAACAGTTCCAGTAGAGTATAGTCAATATTTAGAGGAACAGAAAAAAATCCGATATAAAGCAGAGAAGCAAGCAAGATCTCTTCTTCTTCAAAGTATCCCGAATGAAATCTACGTCAAAATAGACAGCTACAAGGCAAATGCTAAGAAGATGTGGGATCAGTTGCAAAAAATGATGATGGGTTCAAAGGTCGGCAATCAAATTAAAGTAGCAAATTGTATCAATAGCTACGAGGAATTCAAAGCCAAAGAGAATGAGAGCTTAGAAGATACTTAAGAACGGTTTATCTTGCTTCTGAATGAATTGTCCAAGAATAAGGTGAAAAAGAAGCAACTTGAGAACAATGTCAAATTTCTGAGCATTCTACAACCAGAGTGGAAAAAGCATACTCGTAGGATGAAACAAATGAAGGATCTCAATGACATTCCATTACATGAGGTTTATGAAACTCTAAGGCAAAATGAGGAAGAAGTGGAAGAGAAAAGAGAAAAGAGCTGAGAAAAAGAACGCAGAGATAGTTCCTGAACCTATTGCGTTGGTAGCTGGAGAGAAGAAGAAAGAAAAGAAAGAGAAGAAGAAAAAGAAGAAAGTGATTACAAGTTCTGAATCAGAATCAGATGGAGATGATGGAGAAAACCTCAAACAGGCTATGCTATTATTGATCCGAGCTTTCCAAAAGAAATTCTACAAAAAGCCGGGATCAAATTCTCAGAGATACTCTTCATCCAGTTCCAAGAATCATGAGCATCGAGAAAGAGTTGAAGGAAAGAGACATGAAGAAAACCGGTATATGGAAAGGAATCCGGAAGAAAAGAAGAAGTTTGTGAATGACTACACAAGTACTGAAAAGAAGACTGCTAATGATCTGATCAAATGCTACAAATGTGGCAAGATTGGACATTTTGCTAAAGATTGTCGAAAGCCGAAGGTTCGAAACTCTCAGTATTATCAGAACAAACTGCTATTGGCCAAACAGCAAGAAACAGACATAGCATTAAAGGCTGAGGACGAATTTTGGCTGGATCATTCAGAGAGTGAAGAGGAAGAGAAAGAAGAAGCTGCTCATATCTGCTTAAGGGGCAAAGCGGTGAAATATGACGAGTCAGATGACGAGACAGCTAATGAGGTATTAAACTTAACTGAAAAAAAATTCATAACCAAAATGGAAGCTACGATGGTTGAGCTTAATCATCTTCAAGTAAAACTGAAGAAAGAAAAGGACAGAGTTGCTAAAAGAAACAACAAGATCTTTGAGCTTAATAAGTCTGTTATTGGGAACAAAGATCTAATTGATTCTTTACGCAAGTCTGCTTCTGATTCTAAACTTCAAGTAGATTGTTTTTAAAAGAATATTTCTGATTTTGAAGTTAAAATTTCTAAGTATGAGTTTGAGAAGAAAGAATCTGCACTAACTGTTCATAAACTGTAGGTTGAGAACAAGCTTTTGAATAAGAAGGTAAATGGTCTGGAAGCCAAACTCTATGCAAGAGGCCAAACAGATCAAACCATTTTTCTCAATGCACCTAACGAAGAGGCTGATGTTAAGGAAAAATGGGGACTTGGTTTTCAAAACCCTCATTACTTAAAGAAAGCTATCAGAAAACAACCAACACTTTATAATTTTGATTTTCTTGCTTGTGCTGGTAAACATACTCATTTAAAGCCCAAATTTGTTACCAAATTACTAGAAGAAGATGAGGCCAAAGAAACTAAAAATAGAAAGAATGTAAATAAAATGCAACTACCATTTAACTATGCAAAGTTAAAACACCAAAAGTTCTTTCAAACGATTATTTTGCTAGTTATTCTGTTTCTGAGATGAAGGCAAAACCTGCAATTGCAAAGGTTTATGTTCCTCTTCTCATTCTTGAAAGCAAAATAATTGAGCTTGAAAATATTTTATCTGATGAAAAACTTTTGGTAGATATTGAACAAAGTGTGTTTTCTACTGTTTTAAAGAACACTGTTTTTCAATCTAAATCTACAAAGTGTTCTACAGTTTCAAAGGCACCTCAAACTTCGTCTGATAATTTTGTAGACTTATTTGCGTCTGCAAATGATTTTCTTAACTCTGATGGTGGGTGCATAGAAGAAATTGATATGTTTGAATTCAATGCTTCTCTTCCTGATCATTCTACTTGTCTTATACCTGAAAAAGTGTTACCAAGTGTTCTTAAAACTGATGAATCATCTACAGTTTCTGTGACTGCTGAATATTATTCTAAAGGTAAGAATCATAAGAAACAGCAATCACAGAAATGGATTTACACTGGTAAACCAAAGAAAACTCATTTTCAGAAATCTGATTTTCCTAATAAATCTAAATCTTTTGTTTCAGTTATAAGCAAGAAAAGGTCGAAAGCTCGAACCGAATGGCAACCAAAAAGGAAGGATGATGAGATAGCTAAATCAGTTTCTGATAACTTTTGTAATAGATCAGTTAGTAGTGATAATGATGTAGTTGATCAACTTGCTTGTCATAAACAAAACCTTGTAACTTCTTACAAGCGGTATTCAATAAAGCAATTGATTCAATTATCTCCTATTACTACTAAATCTTATCATTATCGGAGAAATGATTTTGCTTATTCTCATAATTCTTCTGATTGGTTTGGATCTTATCATGTTTATTCTTCAAGATCAAATGTTTTTAAAAGTTTTCAACGAAAAGGAGGATTCATATTCAAATGGATACCAAAATCTTGTGCTAATCTGTTAGGACCCATTTTTAAATGGGTACCTAAATCTATTGTTTCCTGATTTCTCTTGCAGACCCGGCATATGTGGTACTTGTACAGTGGATGTTCCAAGCATATGACTGGGCAAAAAGCTTTATTGTCTAATTATACAGAGAAATTCAGTAGAAATGTCAGATTTGGGAACGACCAAGTTTCACCAATCTTAGGATATGGTGACATCATTCAAGACAACATAACGATTAAGAAGGTGAGTTATGTCGAAGGTTTAGGGCACAACTTGTTTAGCATCGGTAAATTCTGCGACAAAGGGTTAGAGGTCATCTTCAAAGCTAAGAGATGTTCGGTTCGTTCTGAAGACGGCAAAGAACTCTTAGCAGAAAAGTGAAAGACAAATCTCTACACCATCAATCTTTCAAAGGTCCAGAATGATAGTCATGTTTGCTTATTATCAAAAGCTTCGATGCAACAAAGTTGGCTTTGGCACCGACAACTATCACATCTGAATTCCGTTATATCAACAAGTTGGTCAAAGATAACTTGGTAAAAGGACTTCCTGAGCTGAGTTATGAGAAAGAACACTTATGTGCTGCCTGTGAAAAGGGTAAGATGAAGAGAGCCGCACATAAACCGAAGCCTGAACCAAGCACCAGTTCTCCACTTGAGTTATTGCATATGGATTTGTGTGGTCCTATGCGAACTCAAATCTTGCGTGGAAAGAAATACGTGTTGGTTATTGTGCACGATTACTCAAGATACACGTGGGTCAAATTTCTTCGATCAAAAGATGAGACGCCCGAAGTTCTCATTACTTTCTTAAAGACAACCCAGGTGAAAATGCAACGACAAGTCAAGTTTCTTCGAACGGACAACGACACAGAGTTCAAAAACAAGATAGTTGAAGAATATCTCGAATCGGTCGGGATATCACATCAGTAATCTGCTGCTCGTACGCCTGAAAAAAATGGAGTAGTCGAAAGGCGAAATCGGACGCTAGTCGAGGCCGCTCGGACTATACTGTGCCTGTCTGATATACCTCTATTCTTGTGGGCAGAAGCTGTGTCAACTGCATGTCATACTCAAAATAGGTCCATAATACACCGCCGTTTTCAAAAGACTCCATATGAGCTTATCAACAACAGAACACCGACAATAAAGTATTTTTCACATCTTTGGGTGTAAGTTTTCGTGCTTAACGACAGAGAGAGTCTGAATAAATTCAGGGCTAAGACGGACGAAGGCATCTTCATTGGTTATTCTTCAACATCTGCAGCATATCGTGTTTATCTAAAGAAGTCAAAGACAGTTGTCGAGAGCGTTAATGTTACATTTGATGAAGAGGTGGCTTCTAAACAACTCAGTTCAGAACCCGTTATCACTGGAGTATTAGCTTCTAGACAGATCAGTCCAGAACCTGTTTTGCCAGAGAAAAATTCGGATAACGCTTCTACTTCAGTTTCACATTTATCTGATTTAGATTTGTTATTTGAATTCTTTTATGATGAGTTTCTAGGATCTAATTTGCCTAAATCTGCTGTGACTGACAGGTCTGAAGACACAAGTTGCAATCATCCAGTCACTTCAGAAGTTTTAACTGAACTTGTATCCTCCGTTCAGTCAGAAACTCACATTCCAACATCTACTCCTACAGTTGAAGATACACAAGTAACTGCTGAGCCAGAAGTAACTATATCAGTTAGATGTGATATAATGTATACTCAACAGCCAGAGTCTGCTGTTCCAACTGATGCTTCTGCACCTGAAACTTCAACTGCAAACCCCCCCTCCTATTATTCAAACAGAAGAGCCTGATAGTAGATTTCTAGATGATGATCATGTTCAATCAGTATCTACTCCACTACCTCATGAGCATCGTTGGACCAAAGAGGATCCATTACATCAAGTAATTGGAGATCTCAACAAGCCTGTACAAACTAGGTCAGTGACTCTTAATCAATGTTTGCATGACTCCTTCCTCAGCAAGATAGATCCCACGCGAGTATCAGAGGCTTTAGCTGATTCGGATGGGGTATCTGCTATGCAAGAAGAATTAAATCAGTTTGAAGCCCTGAAGGTCTGGAGATTAGTTCCAAAGCCAGAAGGTAAAACCGTGATAGGCACTAAATGGGTTTTTAAGAATAAAAAGGATGAAGATGGTATCGTCATAAGAAACAAAGCTAGACTTGTTGCCAAAGGTTACCGGAAAGAGGAAGGCATAGACTACGATGAGACGTATGCTCCAGTAGCGCGTATAGAGTCAATCCGCATGTTTCTAGCCTACGCAGCTCACAAGAATTTCACAGTCTATCAGATGGACGTGAAAACGGCCTTTCTGAATGGCATTCTTAAGGAGGAGGTCTACGTGTCTCAACCGGAAGGGTTCGTGAATCCAGATAAGCCAGATCATGTCTACATCTTGGACAAAGCCCTGTATGGTTTAAAACAAGCCCCTCGAGCATGGTATGATGTTCTATCAAAATTCTTGGTCAAGTCCGGTTTTTCCAAAAGTAAAGTTGATACCACTTTGTTCATCAAAAAAGAAAAAGCTGATATTATTCTTATACAGATATATGTTGATGATATAATATTTGGTTCTACGAATCCTAAATTTTGCAAAAACTTTTCTAACCTCATGGTGTCACGTTTTCAAATGAGTATGATGGGAGAGATGAATTTCTTTCTTGGATTACAAGTTAAACAGTTTTCAACGGGGATTTTCATTAACCAATCCATGTACATTTTGGATATTCTTCGGAAGTTTAATATGGAAAATTGTAAACCAATTGGAACCCCGATGGCACCAGGTACTAAGATTAGCACTGATCCTTCGGGTAAAAGTGTTGATGTTAGAACTTATAGAGGTATGATAGGATCATTAATGTATCTTACATCTAGTAGACCATATATTATGTTTTCAACATGCTTATGTTCTAGATATCAGGCTGCTCCTAAAGAATCCCATTTGGCTGCTGTCAAAAGGATTTTTAGGTATCTGAAGGGGACTGCAGATCTTGGTCTGTGGTATCCTAAGGATACTGGTTTTCAACTGACTGCCTATTCAGATGCAGATCATGCAGGTTGCATGTTGGACAGAAAGAGTACTTCAGGTTATATTCAATTCCTTGGAGACAAGCTCGTTAGCTGGGCATCAAAGAAACAATTATGCGTTTCCACATCAAGTGTTGTGGATGCGAACACAGCTACGAGACTATGGATTCAAGTTTGATAAAATTCCAATTTATTGTCCAGCATACGAAAACCAAACACATTGATGTCATGTATCATTTTCTCAAAGACAATGTAGAAAAAGGAACAATTGAACTTTATTTTGTAAAAATAGATTATCAGCTTGCAGATTTATTTACCAAACCCTTAGATGAAAAGAGATTTAATTTTCTTGTCTCTAAGCTTGGTATGCTAAATCTTAAGACATAATCGGTTGTTACCTAATACAGTTAAGTATTGTTATTTTTCATCTTTTTCTTGATCTTTATTTCTGAAGGATATCTGCACTTTAATTGTTTGCTCATGTTCTCAGGCGGAGTAAGAGAAGATTTTAGATGATCTACATTCATTTGAGGGGGAGTATAACTAATTTCTGCATTTTACTTAAATGAATTTTTTTTTGTAATACATGATTTTAGGGGGAGCTTATATAAAGAAGTAAGACTATGATTTCTGATTATTTCAAATCAGAACTCGTACTTTAATCGTTTTACTACTTTATGTCTTTTACATTCGAATAAATTTGTGAATAAAGTTGCTTTGACTAGACTTTGAGATTTTTGCAGGATGAGAGAAGCTGACAAGATCATATCTTAATGACTTCAGCTTGACTTAATGAGATTTAAGATTGCGCGAAAAGGTAAATTTCTTATCTTTATCTCAAATATATCTGAAAGAAAGACAACTTTCAGATATAGAAAACATGTTCTGAAATGTTCAAACCACTTCCCGATTCTTAAACATATTTTATAATTTGGAAGTGTAATTTTAAATGTTTTCATTTTATTTTGTGCTTAATTGATAAATAAACCGTGTGTTTCCAAAGATAAATACTTGCGTATTGTCTTTTCTACATACTTTCAAGTATTCACACACATCAGTTTAATTTTTGATCAAATTGTTCTTACCATGTCTCTAAATTGAAACAATTTTTTCGATGGTAAGACACCCCACTTGTACTTTAAAGATTTTTGAGCGATATTTCATTTCGAAACGTCATTTCAAGAATGTCTATATTTTTGTTTCGTATAGACAATATCCATTATTCTTGACCTTAAGCTTTGATTGTTATATCATTCATTTCTAATCATTTTCATACAATGTCAGATTTTCAAACAAGTCTTTTGCATTCATGTTCATTCATTCAATATACTTGTTTGAAAATACTTCAATGTTTAAAAATGCTTTTATTTCCATGATTATATCTCTGAGCATATTCATAACTGACATTTGTATATGAGCTTTAACTAATAAAGTTAAACCATTTGAGCAACATTATGCTTTCATAGGATTATATGGGTTCTTTGTGCTAGGACTTACATGAACTTCTATGAAATCATGTTAACCAGTGATTTCTACCCAAGAAGTTAATCCATAGAGATTGAGTATGAGGAGTCTAAACGAAATGAGTGTGGGTGTGATGAGGTAAAATGTAAAGGAGAGTTTGGTTAGTAGTGAGCTTAATGATCAAAAGAAAGAGGGTGTGAGAACAGAGTAAAAGAATATTAAACTCTGCACCAACTACTTTCTGAGTCGGGCAGCCACATTACTAGCGTTTCACAACTCTTTGGTGAACGTTATTGAAACAGGCAACTAGCCCATGCCAACTCTTGACTAAACCCCACAAGCTACTCATTTTCTTCTCAAAAAGAAAATGTTTCACATTTTCAAGGGGATGCAACATATAATCTATCTGGTTTTCATTTAGAAAATCTGGATATTGAAAAAGAAGGAAGTTTGCCCCACCTTCGCATTTCAATCATGCACATTGAGTCTGTGTTTATCTACTGTTGTTTCAGTGGTTTACACTATGTTGAGCCTTAAAAAGCAATTATCCATGCTTAATTCTTTCTACACGTGCACGAACACACAAAGAATTTGTTTCTTTGTCATAACATT
Source organism: Arctium minus (assembly GCA_954870635.1). Lineage (NCBI taxonomy): Eukaryota > Viridiplantae > Streptophyta > Magnoliopsida > Asterales > Asteraceae > Arctium > Arctium minus. The sequence goes on along the minus strand of OX941093.1, from coordinate 7,510,201 downwards.
CATAGAAATTGCCTTTGTGGTATTTCGATGATTGGATGGATGCCCTGGGGGAGTGAACATCAAAAAGCTCCTTTATATTGTGTATTTGTTACACACAGTGACTTTGTGTTACTGACAGACATTTTAACTGATTCATTTGTTGATTCAGGTGTTACACATTCCTATTTTGTCTAGATTTGAAAAGATCTGGATGAATACATTATTCGAATTGGCAAAGAATCAGAGGCTTGTAAATAGATCAGTGGTCAGACTGAATACAAACATTTCTTGGGAGAAAGTTTTTGATGATATAGATGCTTAAATCATCAAAAAGGGGGAGATGGTATCAAGAAATGATAAAGTTTTGAGAGATGATTTTCAGAAATGTCCAAGTCAGAAGATTCAAAGTAAAGATTTGAAGAAGATCAAAGAATTTCTGAAGATGTGCTGATTTTTGAGGAAATTTTCTTTGAAGATTATTTGCTACAGCAATCCGAGCTGATTCTGAAGAAAATTTCTTTCCAAAGTCTAAAAGTGTTTTGTGAAAGTTTTGGGGAGATTGTTAATCGTTTGAAGACATTTTTGGAAAGAATACCATCAAATAAAAGGGGAGATTGTACTGACAGAACTTATAAGTGAAGACTGAATTGCTAGATCTTTCAATAGTGATCTTGAATCCAAAGGGGGAGATTGTTAGAGCATAAGTATGTTGGATACAAGATCAAGAAGACAAAAGTCAAAATTCAAGAAGTCAAAGATGAAGAAAGTCAACTCTCATCAAAGTCAAAGTTCTTTTGTAATAAAAGTCAAAGTCAATGTATTGTATTTGTATTTTAGTTTCCTTGTATTTTAGTTGTGGGTATAAATACCTTGTGTTCTTGTTTTTGTAGTCAGATGTACACGAATCAGAGAACTAACAGAATATATTTTAGAGAGAGAAATCTGTAGAGAGAGAGAGAGAGTTCTAGAGAGAGAAAGTTTGTAATTTTGTATTTTGGAAGTGAAATCAAACAGGTAATTGATTCATAAATCTTGTTTTGATTAATTATTTGTGTTTAGGAACTAGAATCTGGGAATAACAGAAACACAATAGACACTCTTGATGAAAAAAGAGAAACCACCAGCAACTTTAAATCCGAATTTGAGATAAAAGATATTGGAAAAACCTGATTTTGTCTACTAGTTAATTCAACTAGGACACCGAGTGTTGTGGAATATTGATCCACCAATCTGCATATGTCCAGAAAATGATAAAGCAATATAATATGGACAAAGTGCATTCGGCTAGGACTCCCATGATCGGTTGAAGTGTTGGGTACAAGGAAAAATCCATTTCATCTAAAGGATGATGACGAAGAAGTGTTGGGAGCTAAAAATCCTTATCTAATTACGATAATGCACCTATGGTACTTAGCATAATGCACCAGACCATATATTGTATTCTCAATGAACTTATTAGCTAGATTTAGCTCAACGCCAATGCAATATCATTCGAATGTTATTAAGAATATATTTAGATACCTAAAAAGAACAATAACTGATAAGAGGGTTTACACCCTCTAATCTAACCGCAAGGGTACGGGTCAAATCACGTAATATGTACATGGTAGTACACGTATCGAACCATGGGATCTAAGAACTGAGTATCACAATTACTATATTCACTATTAACCGAACGGTAGTTAATTCTTTTATCTTGATAGGCAATATGGAAAGAAATCAAACTATTTGCTATATTCTAAAAAAAATGTGGGATTTAGCCCAAACAAGAGATCCAGGAACACCTATACTGATCATGGCATAAACCATGCCTAGATACCCGAAGACCCGAGGCATTTTAGGGCCCTGTTTTATCTCCCTTAAAGCCCTTTATGGATTTCATGTCGGGAATAGAGCTGTGACTTATTCGGCGCTATATCACATTGCCTTGCAACCAGGTCTTAGTGAAAGTAGACATACTATCTAGAAAAAAACTAGCATTAAGACCTTTCTCGAACCAGATCTATGCCTTGGGCTTGAGTCATCATTGGCAATAAGGAATTCTTCTATGACTCCTAGCCCACCTCACCCTGGGATCTTCCTTACCCTGAGATCTCCTCTATTGATAATAAATGGAGGAGCGGAAGGGGCAAAGTCAACGACTGAGGCCAGAAGGTTTGTGAAAGATCATGGTTATTACATTACTTTGACTTCGTCTGGGTTTGTGGTGTAGGATCGGCACCCCAGGACGCAGATTGGGACCAAAGGAGATCTGGTAACTGTTATGAATGTGGAAGAGTGGGGCATTTTCTCTTTACTACCCCAATGTTCAGACGAACGAATGGACATAGTCCTTTCAAGCAGTGGTCGTTTAGTCCATAGTCCATTGGATGGTCGGTGCAAGGCCAAAAATTGGAACACATTGATTTCATTCGTTCCCGTCCTTCGCTATATTCTCAGTTAAATAATACTCAAGCGTCTCCTTTGAGATTACCACACTTTTAAAGTTATTTATGCTTATAGACATGTCTTTAATAGGAAGAGGTTGAGCACCTGCATGCGCACTTCCCCAGAAGGAGGCAAACATTGTAAAAATTCATCGGGATAGCTGCCTTTGGCTCTACTCTAATTGGCAATGAGAGAGCCTTCTCCCATGCGATGAGATGAATTGTGCATACATATTCATAATGAATATAACACATATGTAGCATTTCACGTAAAAAGCGGTTAAAATGAATAAAAAACTATATCGAGATGGATGTCATATCGAAGAGCACTAAATTCTCATTTTTTATATGTAATTTATTTGATTAAAATATTAGTAGTTTTTAAGATAATTTATTTTAAACTTTAAGGAGGTAAAAGTTTTTTAATTAAAAAAGAAAATAAAAAGTCAAATAAGGTAGGTGTTGATTCAAATTTCTAGTTTTCTCCCCCCACTTCTCAATTAATCTTATATGTTCTAACCATTTATTAGTTTTCTATGTTTTAATCAATGGTTAAGATTGGTCCTCACGTGCACAATGAAAAATCAGTTATCATTTGAACCCACCCATATATATATATATATATATATATATAAGAAAAATGCAGAAGTAACTGGTGGATTATTGGAGATGAGGCCATGAGTTGTAGAACACCAACTTGAGCTTACAAGAACTTGATGTACTTGAAGGTCGCCTGAAACATCTCTGTCGTGCTCATCCATTGACCACTCGGAATCAGTGTCGTCTGGCTTATCTTCCTCCTCCTCAGCCTCGTCGCCATACTCTGCGCCGATAAATTCTGCCCTCCACCTTCGTTCAGCTTCTTCACTTGCACATTAGTATTATGAATTCTCTTTTCAACCTCAATAATATTATCACAACTCCCTTGTCCACCGTCATACGATGGAGGCATGAGAGTATCAATAACACAATCCGGGTAGATTTCCGGCATCGGGTACAGCTGCACTATGGGGTTCGGCGAAAAGAACTGGTCGTGATCACATACATTATAATTAAGAACAAGTGGCAATTCCCATTCATGGGAAATTAATTGAGTAAGGTCTGGCAAAGGTGGATTTAAGAGATGTTGTTGGTTGGTGAGTGGCTTATAAGCTGATGATAAAATTGGGTACTTGATGCCATTGTTGAATGAAATATTGGTGGTGACGACGCCATGTTTAAGTCCAACATGGGTGTGGGTCCGTGTGTGATTGAACATGATCGTTTATCAAATAATCAAACAACAAACAAGATACGATTACCAACCTGTTTAGATTACAAACGCGGATTACAAAGGTTGATATTGTTTCTCTGTTTAAGCTCTCTCACTTTTCTCTCTGTGAACAGTGTTCTGATTGTGAGTTGTGTTGAGATATGTGTGTTGTATGTGTGAGTTGTTTGTGATCTGATATGAGATATGATTATATCTCATATCCTACCTAACAACTAACATATATAATATCTAACTAAGTGTTAGAGCATAAATATGTTGGATAATATTTTTCAAACAGGTTTAATCAAGATGACTTCCAAAGATGCTCTTTCCATCGGCACTGATGTCAAGCCTCCAGTTCTTTTTAAAGGAGAGTACGAACAGTGGAAGGATCGATTCCTTGATTTCGTGGACCGGCACACAAATGGAGATAATATTCTTCTGTCCATTACAGAAGGTCCTATGGTACCAATCACATTTCAAATACCTGATGACTCATCTGATAGTGAAGATGGTACTGAGGAAAGAGACCAGAAGATGAAAACAGTTCAAGTAGAGTATGCACAGTATTCTGAGGAACAGAAAAGCCGATATAAAGCAGACAAGCAAGCAAGATCTCTTCTTCTTCAAAGTATCCCGAATGACATCTACGTCAAAATAGACAGCTACAAGGCAAATGCTAAAAAGATATGGGATCAGCTGCAAAAGATGATGATGGGTTCCAAAGTCGGCAATCAAATGAAAGTGGCTAACTGCATAAATAGCTATGAGGAATTCAAAGCAAAAGAAAATGAGAGCCTAGAGGAAACCTATGAGAGGTTTGTGCTTCTTCTGAACGAACTCTCAAAGAACAAAGTGAAGAAGAAGCAAATTGAAAACAACGTCAAGTTTTTAAGCATTCTGCAACCGGAATGGAAGAAACATACCCGTCGGATGAAGCAGATGAAAGACTTGAGCGACATACCTCTTCACGAAGTCTATGAGACTTTGCGTCAGAATGAAGAAGAAGTAGAAGAGAAAACAAGTGAGAAAAAGAAGGTAGAAAAAGTTCCTGATCCTATTGCACTGGTAGCTGGGGAGAAAAAGAAAGAAAAGAAAGAGAAGAAGAAAAAGAAGAAAGTGATTACAAGTTCTTAATCTGAATCTGAATCAGATGGTGATGATGGAGAAAGTCTCAAACAAGCCATGCTTTTACTGACCCGAGCTTTCCAAAAGAAATTCTACAACAAGTCGGGATCCAATTCTCAAAGATATTCTTCATCAAGCTCCAAGAATCATGAGCACCGAGAAAGAGTGGAAGGAAAGCGACATGAAGAGAACCGGTATATGGAAAGGAAGTCGGAAGAAAGGAAGAAGTTCGTGAATGATTACACCGTTGCTGAATAGCCAGCAAATGATCCAATCAAATGCTACAACTGTGGCAAGATTGGACATTTTGCTAAAGATTGTCGAAAGCCAAAGGTTCGAAACTCTCAGTATTATCAGAACAAACTGCTATTGGCCAAACAGCAAGAAGCAGGCATAACATTAATGGCTGAGGACGAATTTTGGTTGGATCATTATGATCAAGAGGATGATAAAGAGAAGGAAGAAACTGTTCATCTCTGTCTAATGGGAAAAGAGGTCAAGTATGATGAGTCAGATGACGAGACAACTGATGAGGTATTAAACTTAACTGAAAAAGATTTTATAACCAAAATGGAAGTTATGATGGTTGAGCTTAATGATCTTCAAGTAAAACTAAAGAAAGAAAAAGACAGAGTTGCTAAAAGAAACAATAAGATCTTTGAGCTTAATAAGTCTGTTATTGGGGACAAAGATCTAATTGATTCTTTACGCAAGTCTGCTTCTGATTCTAAACTTCAAGTAGATTGTTTTGAAAAGAAAATTTCTGATTTTGAAGTTAAAATTTCTAAGTATAAGTTTGAGAAGAAAGAATCTGCACTAACTGTTTACAAATTGCAGGTTGAGAACAAGCTTTTGAATAAGAAGGTAAATGGTCTGGAAGCCAAACTCTATGCAAGAGGCCAAACAGATCAAACCATTTTTCTCAATGCACCTAACGAAGAGGCTGATGTTAAGGAAAAATGGGGACTTGGTTTTCAAAACCCCCATTACCTTAAGAAAGCCATCAGAAAACAACCAGCACTTTATAATTTTGATTTTCTTGCTTATGCTGGTAAACATACTCATTTAAAACCCAAATTTGTTACCAAATTACTAGAAGAAGATGAGGTCAAAGAAACTGAAAATAGAAAGAATGTTAAGAAAATGCAACTACCATTTAACTATGCAAAGTTAAATGATAGTTATCTTTCAGAAACACCAAAAGTTCTTTCAAACGACTATTTTGCTAGTTATTCAGTTTCTGAGATGAAGGCAAAACCTGCAATTGCAAAGGTTTATGTTCCTCCACTCATTCTTGAAAGCAAAATAGTTGAGTTGGAAAATGTTTTATCTGATGAAAAACTTTTGGTTGATATTCAACAAAGTGTATTTTCTACAGTATTAAAGAACACGGTTTTTCAATTTACATCTACAAAGTGTTCTAAAGTTTCTAAGGCACCTCAAACTTCGTCTGATAATTTTGATGACTTATTTGAGTCTGCAAATGACTTTATTAATTATGATCACGTTCAATTTCTTGGAGACAAGCTCGTTAGCTGGGCATCAAAGAAACAATTATGCGTTTCCACATCGACTACTGAAGCAGAGTATGTAGCTGCTGCCAGTTGCTGCTCTCAAGTCCTGTGGATGCGAACACAGCTACGAGACTATGGATTCAAGTTCGATAAAATTCCAATATATTGTGACTCGAAGAGTGCAATCGCGATATCTGCTAATCCTGTCCAACATACGAAAACCAAACACATTCATGTAAGGTATCATTTTATTAAAGATAATGTAGAGAAAGAAACAATTGAACTTTATTTTGTAAAAACAGATTATCAACTTGCCGATTTATTTACCAAACCCTTAGATGAAAAGAGATTTAATTTTCTTGTCTCTAAGCTTGGTATGTTAAATATTAAGACGTAATCGGTTGTTACCTAATAAAGTTACATATTGTTATTTTTCATCATTTTTCTTTATTATTATGTTTGAACGATATATGTACTTTAAATTTTTGCTCATGATCTCAGGGGGAGTAAAAGAAGATTAAAGGTGATCTACATTATTTTGAGGGGGAGCATAACTAATTTCTACATTTTACTTAACTGAATTTTTTTTGTAATGCATGATTTTAGGGGGAGCATATAAATCATATCAAAAGGAGTAAGACTATGATTTCTGATTATTTCAAATAAGAACTCGTACTTTAATCGTTTTACTGCTTTATGTCTTTTATTTTTCGAATAAATTTGTTTTGACTAGACTTTGAGACTTATGCAGGATGAGAGAAGCTTAAAAGATCATATCATTTTGACTTAAGCATGACTTCATGAAATTTAAGACGAAGCTAAAAGGTAAATTTCTTATCTTAATCTCAAATGTATCTGAAAGAAGGACAACTTTCATATATATAAAACATGTTCTTAAATGTTCAAACCACTTCCCGATTTTTAAACAGATTTTATAATTTGGAAGTGTGATTTTAAATGTTTTTCATTTTTTTTTGCATAATTGGTAAACAAACCGTGTGTTTCCAAAGATAAATACTTGCGTATTGTCCTTTCTTTATACTTTCAAGTATTCACACACACCGGTTTGAATTTTTGTTCACATTGTTCTTACCATGTCTCATATTGAAACATATTTTCGATGGTAAGACACCCCGCTTGTACTTCAAAGAAATTTGATCGTATTTTCATTTCGAAGCGTTTAGTTCAAGAATATCTATATTTTTGTTTCATATAGACTATATCCATTATTCTTGACCATAAGCCTTAATTGATTTATCATTCATTTCTGATCATTTTCATACAATGTCAGATTTTCAAACAAGTTTTTTGCATTCATATTCATTCATTCAATATACTTGTTTGAAAATACTTCAATGTTTTAAAATGCTCATATCTTCATGATTATATTCTGAGCATACATTCATCTGACATTTGTATTTGAGCTTTAACTGATAAAGTTAAATCATTTTCAGCAAAGAAATGTGAAACACTAGAAATGTGGCTGTCCGGCTCAGAAAGTAGTTGGTGCAGAGTTCTGATATTCTTTTAACTTTGTTCTCACACCCTCTTTCTTTTAAACATTCAGTTTACTTCTAACCGAACTCTCTTTTGCATCATATCTCATCACACAACCCACACTCATTTCTTTTTGATTTCTCACACTCAATCACTATGGATTAACCTCTTGGGTAGGAAACACTGGTTAACGTGTATCCATAGAAGTTGTGTTAAGTCCTAGCACAAAGATCCCATGTTTTCCTATGAAGCATATGATTCTCAAAATGGTTTAACTTATCAGTTAAAGCTTAAAGATTAATAAGAAAACATTGAAAATTACACTTTCAAATTATAAAATTTGGTGAAGAATCGGAAAGTGATTTGAACATTTAAGAACATGTTTTCAATGAATGAAGGTTGTCCTTCTTTCAATCATATATGAGATTAAGATAAAGGATTATACCTTTACGTGCGATCTTACATCTCATGAAGCTAAGTTTAAAGTCATAAAGATATGAACATGTAAGCGTCTCTCAAAAAAATCTGCAAAAGTCTTATGTCTTAGTCAAAGAAAATTTATTCACTGAAATTAAAAAGACAAAAAGCAGTAAAACAATGAAAGTACGAGTTCTGATCAGAAATAATCAGAAGTCATCACCTTTTTACTTACCCTGAAATTATGCATTTGAAAAATTATCATTGAAAACGATATGCATTTATAATTTCAGACAAATATGTACTCCCCCTTGATGGTTGATTTCCTCATTCGAGTATTAGAGTACAATCTCTTATTAGCACAGGAGTAAGGTCTTTTGATCACTGAAGTGTGGGTCTTGAACTGCATTATTCAAGATCCATACTTCGTTGAAGTACGGGTTCTAAGCTGATATACTTAGAATCCTTTTTGACATTGATGTCCGGGTTCTGAACTGTTTTGTTCAAAAGCCAACATTCTCCTACTCCCCCTTGATAGTAGGTGCCTGCAACACAGAATTATCCCTTTTCTTTGGTACCCACTGGTATTTAGGTCCATGAGTGTTAGTTGCAGTTCTTATGGGGGTAACTGAGTAAGAACCATACCAGTAATGGTCACTAGTCTTATGAACAGGATCATGTGTACGACAATAAGAACAATAGAATTTCTTACCTGACAAACTGATTAATTGATCTCTCGTGTAGACAAAATCAGGTTTACCTTTCAGCGCATTGTTGTTCTTGACATTAGGCGTATGTACACATGAGTTTTTACATTTCAGCTCATATTTCTTCTTTGCTTCAACTGGTTTCCTGTTCCAGACCAGTTCATCTTTTTTGTAGTTGCATCTCCTTCTTTGATGTGTACCTGAACCATCTGTATTTCTATCAAATAAAAGGTTAGAATTATGAATTTGATCAGAAGATTTAACTGACCTTTTTGAAGAAACAGGTTTGGATGTTGAACTTGTAGCTGACTTGAAAGAGCATTCCGAATCAGCTGAATCATCTCTAGGTGAGTGGATAATTGACTCTAGAGTCTTATGCTCAGTCACCACCACCATTGAAATAATCTTTTCAAGCTCGTTAATCTTTGAAGAATAACTGTTTCTTTCTTTGACAAGAAGGTCAATCTTCGTCTCAAGCTCACACTTCTTTTTCTTCTCTTTCTGTGCATATTTAGAAAGTTCAGATAGCTTTGCATTCAGCTTTCTAATTGCGGCTTCAAAGGTGCTTCTTTCTTTATCAAATTCCTTCTTTGCACCCTTTCTTCCATCTGATATCTCTTTTAAGAATCCAACGTTCTTCTTTTCAATTGCCTTCTTCTCTTTGGCAAACTGATCTTTTTCCAAAATGATTACTTTCTCAAAGTTACTAACTTGTTGAGAAAGCTTTATACTTTTAAGCTCAATCACCTTCTTCTCTTAAATACTCTTCTTGGAAAGATCTGAGAACTTCTTCTCAAACTCTGATATTTTCTTTTGAAGCTCAGTGTTTGTACTCTCCAAATCCTTTATCTTTTCTTCATAGCTTTCAACAGAAGCTGCTTGCAGGATCTGGACACTTTGATCTTCTAAGTCTGAGATCTTTCTTTTCAACTCATCATTCTCAGTTTCCAAAACCATTACCTTTTCTTTTGGAGACAATTTTGATATATCTTCAAGTTGATCCCATAACTGTTTTGTTGAAGCCCATTTGCTAAGTCTGCTATTCATTTGAATAGTAATCTCTTCTGAAATTCCTTTCAAGATAAGAATTTTGTCAAATTTATCAGCTTCATGTCTCCTTCTCTGCTCATCTGTGTATTCATTAAGGTATATTGGAACCTCTTTCATTTCCATAAATCCATAAGCTCCTCGAAAAGTAATGAACATTGTTGGAATTTTCATCATTCCTTCATGCAAAGATAATCTGATATAAATATTCAATTCATGTTTGTCAGTAAAGTCTAAGAAATGGATTTTCCACTACTCATATTTTCCTCTTTCTAAAACAGTATATTTCATATCAGTTGCAGATGATAAAAATTCTTTTGCAATAGACATCTGATCTATTTTGTACTGTTCTTGAAGATCTGAAACTTTCTGAGACAGACTTTTCTCTTTAGGTGGAGCAAAGAAATCATCATCCATGATTCCTGTAACAAAAGAACTTGACAGAAATGATCGTTAGTCCAAATAAAATCAAATAAAATTCAGAAATAAAATTTCCAAATTTAACCAAGTATAGAACTGGGGCAAAAGCACAAGTTTGCGTGTAATGAAGGTGGCGCAAATGTCAACTTTGCTCTATGAGGAGCTGGCGTAAAAAGGAGTTTTGCGCGAGAATCGGGTCGTGCGAACTGGAGGTTTGCGCGATTAGTGGTTGGCGCAAAAAGACACTTTGCGTGAGTAATGGGTCGCGCGTAATGAGTTTTGCGCGAGTAGTTGGTCGCGCAAAGTAGAGGTTTGCATGACACATTTATGGCGCAAAATGGATACTCGACCGGTATTACGTTCGACCGGACCTGCGACCGGAGAGATGTTGACCGGACTGATGTCGACCGGGGTCTTTCTTTGACCGGAGTTCTGCGACCGGGGGTGCTCGACCGGTATTATGTAGCGACCGGTGATGTGCAGCGACCGGTATATCGACCGGATTGGAACTTTCGACCGGGGTTATGTTTTTCGACCGGTATTATGTTTTGTTCGAGTAATCGGCTCTGTAAATCCCAAATTGACCAATCTAGAAAACGTTTTACAGCACCAAGTTTTGACACAATGATCGCCTTATCAACTACAACAACTTACAACCTTTTGATTTCGAAAACAACCCCTTTTTGAAGGATTGATCGATGATACATTTTGTTTGAAAATGAAGAACACAGTGAGTTCTTTAAAATTTGATTTTGATTCTGGTGATAGCTCTGATACCAATTGACGGTCCTTATGTTGAACACGATCTTTACCAGATGAATCAAACAACAAACAAGATACGGTTACCAACCTGTTTAGATTACAAACGCGGATTACAAAGGTTGATATTGTTTCTCTGTTTAAGCTCTCTCACTGTTTCTCTCTGTGAACAGTGTTCTGATTGTGAGTTGTGTTGAGATATGTGTGTTGTATGTGTGAGTTGTTTGTGATCTGATATGAGATATCATTATATCTCATATCCTACCTAAGAACTAACATACATAATATCTAACTAAGATGTTATCTAAAAGTAAATATAATATCTAAACTAATATCTAAACTAATATCTAAACTAATATCTAAACTAAATATCTATTATTAGATATTTAGGACTAATATTAAATACTATAATTAACACAATGATTAACTTTGACAATTATTACAAACTAACATTAGACTAATCTTGAGAATGGCTTTTCAGCTTTAGCTTCAGATTCCAAACTTCAGATTGGATGATCTTGAATCCAATAAATCTGAGATCTAACAATGGGTTGATATTGCAAGTATCCGAAAGGGAAAGGTTTCATGAAATGGTAAGAGCTTCGGTGGTGACTGAGGAAGAGTGACGACGGTGGCATGGTGGGTTTGCCACAATGTTGGCAGTTGGAGTAGAATGAGAGACCCATTGACAATAACTGATTACAGCTTATGAAAGTAAATGGAAGGAGGCTTTGATGGATTTTAACGGCAAAACACGAGGAATCGATCAATAACTGATCCCCTAATCACTAGGAGAAAAGTAGGGCCATTTACATATTGCAGCCTTATATTATAAATATATGACAAATTGATCCATGTATGAGTTGTTTCCGATAAGAGTAATAGTTATCTTGAGAAAGGTAAGAAATATCTCCACCATAGATCAATCCTAACTGAATATTAATTGAAAATTCCCTTCTAAGGTAATTCATGAATTATTTTGGAACTTAAACTGAACTATTAAATTAACACCAATTAAAAATTGATCAAGGGTCCAAATCCCTTCTTACACTTCTCAACTTAACTCCTATTTTCAAACGATCCTTTGTATAGAGTACATATTATTGATTATACACATATATATATATATATATATATGTTTGGGTAAAAAATTTCAAGTCACGACCGACGACAAAAACCAAGCAACAATTAGATTAAGACAGATCTTCTATTAAGATAAGGTCCTGTCTACCATGTATATTAAGAACTATAGTCATCACTTAAAATGACGGTCGTAAGTTTATCCCGACCAAATGACCAGACTTTTCGTCCACATCGTCGTACGACTATCGTGATATATTTTACGACCACGACTCATTAACTGTCAACAAGCGTTTTTTGTATGTCTATTTATCACAGGTCATAAAGTATTGATGGACAACAGTCATAACGGAAGACCATCATCAAAATCATTCAATACGAGGACTGTTATTATCATTAAAGCTCATTTATCGCAATGAAGAGTATATATACAAGCAACGAAGAGCTCATAAGAAAGAGGAAATAATTCAGAACATTCTCAAGACATTTGGGCAACTAAACTCATTCTCTCTTGAGGAGACCCACGACGAAGCATTTTACTTCACGCCGTACGAAGAAATCTTACGACTTGATTATTTTTTATTCATATTGTATCTAATTATACCTTCTATCACTATCTCTAAAGGACGGTGTCCCTAATTGACGTCCATAGTGCTTTGACGACTTCTACTATCGTCCGCAGTTTTTACTCTCGACAGGGGTTTTCCGCGTCACCAAATCCTTGTGTCCTTTCTGTTTATTGTTACTTGTCGCAGGATTTGTCAAAGATTTTATTCTTTAGTTGGTAAATTCTCCACACCGACCTTAAGTTATCATTTGGCTAATTTTTGGCATTAACAAGAGATAAGTCAATGTTGGAAAATTTTAGTAAAAATATGGGTTTTTACTAATTTTGGACACAATTAAATACATGTATATGTATTGTATATATCTAACTCTTCGTGGGTTTTTGTTCTCCTATATGAGAGCTTCGAAACGATATACTATGTGTCCAAAACGGAATATGTGTGAATGAGATATCGATGCTCAAAGTTGAGTGCTTGGGATGAAATTGGCAAAAACAAGTTGGTGTGGAATCTTGTCCCACATAGGAAGGAGGATCAAAATCCTTGTGGTTTATAACCTTGGATGTGGGAGGAGCTTACAAGCTCTTTGTTTGGTTTTACTCCATCACCTACCTGCGCGCAGGGGGGTGCTGATTGAGACTTTCGTAGGCTAAAATCGGTGAACTTGTGCGTGGGCGCGATCTGCGGACTTGAATGCCGCTCTGAAATCTTGTGCTCGCGTAGAGTAGTTTTTGCGAGTTTTTTGATTTGATCGAGTGTTGTGCGCGGCTTATGGCACGGGTGAACCCGCGCGACCAACCACACAGAGCACTGGAATGGTTTCGAAAACAGTGTCCCGCGCGGGTTGAGGAGTTATGGTTTCAGTTTTTCGTAAATCCCAAATCATATATATTGAATACAAAAATTAATATTTTAATTATCTGTTAATTAAAATATTAAATATGGCGGTTTCGGTTTTCAATATAAATTGAAGGGTATGGTGTTGCATTCCATACGACAAGACACATATCGATTCCAACACGACGATATACTGATATACCGAATAATACGCACATTCTCTGAAATTCTCGTGCATACGTTTCTCTCCAAAAATTTCAGGCGAGTGGTTATATCCGGCAGTACATACTGCTTACGCTGTTGTACCCTGGGAACAGACGACAAATCTGTTTAAGGGAATCGTGTCATACACGAGCCTCATCATCATTTGAATCTTATACGGTTATTCTTTTATATTTCATTCGTTAATTCCGTCTATTTCTTTTATATTCGGGTTATTACTAATCATTTGTTGATTTTGTAGTTTATTACATCCGTTGTAATAATATATGTATTATTGAAATACATATCGACTTTATTAACAATCTTAAACAGATTCTAATCGAGATTGGCTCGATACAATTCGTTTTCTGTTTTGTGTAAACAGATAGAAATTGTGGTATCGTATTTTGTTTTGTGAACACAAATTATTTACGTGGTACTAATTGTACACGTGAATCGAATCGAGTTTAGCTCGATTCAATTGGTTATCTGTTTTGTGTAAACAGACTTTATATCGAATTTATTTCGATTTGTTACGAATTGAGTTTTGTCTCGATTTAAGGGTATAAACGAATAGATAATTCGAGTTGTTTCGATTTAATTCGTTTTAAGTGGAAAAGAATTTCTATCGACTTTGGTTCGATTTAATTATTTTATGTTTTGTGTAAACATATTTTAAATCGTATTTGTCGATTTTAGTAATTATTGTTTGTAAAATCGAGTTTGTTTCGATTTTTGTGTAGAAAGATCCTAAATCGATTTTGTATCGATTCTGTGGAAATAGAATCCAAATCATGCTTGTTTTCGATTTGTGGGAAAAGATTATAAATCGAGTTTATCTTGATTCTGTTCTGATTTTGTGGAAACGGAATCTAAAATCGAGTTTATTTCGATTTTGTGGAAAAGGTTCTAAATCGAATTTGTTTCAATTTTATAAACAAATTCTAAAACAAGTTTGTTTTGATTTAAGACTTTTTCTGTTTGTATAAAAGGATTCTCAATAAAATTTGTATTTGATTTAATTTCTTTTCTGTTTTGTAAACAGATAGAGACTGCGTTCACGTGAAATTTATTTTCCACGATGGTGAACGAGTATGTAGTGGGAATGATCACGGATCCCACGGCCATGGTCTCAGAGTTGAATGTGATTGGTGCAAACTCTAGAGAATGGTGGGTTGATACCGGACCGACCCGTCATGTGTGTCATGACAAGAGAAACTTCAACATCTACAAGGATGTTGATGATGGGTAAAAGCTCGTTATGGAAAATGCCGCCACCGCTGATGTCAAGGGTATTGAAGACGTCATTTTGAAGATGACCTCCGAGAAAGAGCTCAATCTTAAGGATGTTTTGTATGTCCCAAACCTTCGAAAGAACCTCGTTTCGGGTTGGTTGTTAAACAAGTTTGGTTTCAAACTAGTGTTTGAGTCGGATGAATTTGTTTTGTCCAAAAATGGTATGCATGTGGGTGAAGGATATGCCTTGAATGGCATGTTCAAGTTGAATGTAATTGTTGTCAATGGAATGGATAAAGCAACTTCAAGTTGTGTTTATTTGCTTGAATCTCAAAATGTTTGGCATGGCCGTTTAGGACATGTAAATTTTAAATCCATTCGACATTTAATTAAATTAAACAGCATACCAAAATTTGATATTGACTCAAATCACAAGTGCCCCACATGTGTAGAATCCAAACTTACTAGAACATCTTTCAAATCGATTGAAAGGAAACCGAACCCCTTGATTTAATTCACACTGATGTGTGTGATTTAAAATCAGTTCCTACTAGAGGTGGGAATAAATATTTTATCACGTTTATCGATGATAGCACGAAGTATTGCTATGTATATTTACTTAAGAGTAAAGATGAAGCAATAGACAAGTTTGTCTTGTATAAAAATGAAGTTGAAAATCAACTTAACAAGAAAATCAAGGTCGTTAGAAGTGATAGGGGAGATGAATATGTTTCACCGTTTGCTGCATTTTGTTCGAACAATGGAATTCGACATGAATTCACAGCACCCTACTCACCTCAGCAAAACGGTATTGCTGAAAGAAAGAATCGTACCTTCAAAGAGATGGTGAATGCCATGTTGATAAGTTCTGGTCTAAGTCAGAACATGTAGGGGGAAACCATTTTCTCGGCTAATTATCTTTTGAATAAGATACCCCGCAAGAAACAAGATGAGACATCGTATGAACTTTGGATGGGTAGAAAACCATCTTACAAGTACTTACGAGTGTGGGGGTGCCTAGCTAAAGTGGTTGTACCTCCGCCTAAGGTACAAAAGTTAGGACCTAAAACAGTGGATTGTGTATTCATTGGATATGCACAAAATAGTAGTGCTTATCGGTTTCTTGTGTATGAATCGAAAAATCCCGAGATACACAAGAATACAATTATGGAGTCAAGAAATGCTTCATTCTTCGAAGACGTGTTTCCTTGTTTGAACAAGGAAGATCAAACCTCATCTTCTAAAGGTAAAGAAATTGTTCGAGAGGATGAACAAATTCTACCTGATGAAGAAGTGGTAGAACCTAGAAGAAGTAAACGAGATCGGGTTGAAAAATCGTTTGGTCCAGATTTTCACACTTACGTGGTGGAAAGTGAACCCAAAATCTATCGTGAGGCGGTTACGTCTTCGGAGGGGCCTCAATGGAAAGAAGCCATCAAAAGTGAGATAGAATCTATATTACATAACCATACATGGGAACTAGTGGAACTACCACCGGGTTGTAAGCCACTAGGTTACCGTTGAATCTTTAAAAGAAAGATGAAAGTTGATGGCAGTATTGACAAATACATGGCGAGATTAGTGATCAAAGGATATAGACAAAAGGAAGGTCTAGATTACTTTGATACTTATTCGCCGATGACAAGAATAACATCCATTAGATTGGTGTTAGATATTGTAGCCATTAGAAATCTGCAAATTCACCAAATGGATGTGAAAACTGCTTTTCTAAACGGAGATTTAGAAGAAGAAATGTATATGGAGCAGCCTGAGGGATTCGTTGCCCCGGGACAAAAGAACAAGGTTTGTAAACTTATTAAATCCTTATATGTCCTAAAGCAAGCTCCAAAGCAATGGCATCAAAAGTTTGATCAAACCATGTTAGAAAGTTGTTTTAAGATAAATGAGTGTGATAAGTGTGTTTATATGAAAGACACCACTCATGGATATGTCATCATGTGTTTATATGTTGATGATATGCTTATCATCGGCAGTGATGACAAAATGATAAAGTCCACGAAGGATATGTTGAAATATAAGTTTGACATGAAAGATTTGGGTTTAGCGGATGTGATTCTTGGGGTCAAGATCACAAGAACCCAAAGTGGTTTGGTGTTAAATCAAACACATTACGTAGACAAGATTCTTGAGAAATTCAATGAAGGAGATACTAGTATAGCTAGAACTCCGATTGATACTAGTCAACATCTATCTAAGAATAGAGGGGAAGGTGTTGCACAAGTGGAATACTCAAGAATAATTGGCAGTCTGATGTATCTTATGAGTTGTACTATACCTGACTTAGCGTATGCAGTGAGCAGTCTAAGTAGGTATACTAGTAATCCCAGTTTAGAACACTGGAAGAGTATTACTAGATTGTTAAGATATTTAAGATACACACGTGACTATGGACTGCATTATGGAAAATATCCAATGGTAATCGAATGTTACAGTGATGCAACTTGGATATCTGATATTAAGGATTCCAGATCGACAAGTGGATATGTGTTTACACTTGGAGGTGCGGCTATATCTTGGAAATCGTCCAAGCAAACTGTTATAGCTAGATCCACGATGGAATCTGAATTTATTGCCTTGGATAAATGTGGTGAAGAGGCAGAATGGCTACGTCAGTTCATGGATGATATTCCCAAATGGCCTAAACCGGTAACGGCCATAGGAATACATTGTGATAGCCAATCGGCAATTGGTAGAGCTTAAAGTACAATGTATAATGGGAAATCTAAACATATTAGACGTAGGCATAATACGATTCGACAACTACTCTCTACTGGAGTTATCACAATTGACTATGTGAAGTCAAAGGATAACATTGTAGATCCGCTTACGAAAGGCCTAAGTAGAGATTTGGTATACAAGTCGTCGAGAGGAATGGGACTAAAGCCCTTGAATGAGTAATTCATGCAAAGGAAACCCTACCCAGAAGACTGGAGATCCCAAGATTTGGATTCAAAAGGACAACCTAGTTGTATGAATAAGGGAGGTCACTGTGGGGGAGTTAATAAACTTCCTAGTCCATTTATGAAATTAGTGACAGTGAGGTTAAGCGTAAGGCTTTTAATGATTATTGAAAATCGCCTATGTGAGAGAGAAGTGGGGTCGCTTCGAAGGGAATTATGGGGGCGCAATTCCTATCAGCTCTGGCTGAACCAGGCTAGTGTTCATGACCATAACGAACACGACTATGAGGATATGACCTTGTTAGGAAGAGTTCTGTGTGAAATGTATTGTCGTCTACATAAATGGCAGATTAGTTCAAGGACATCGAGTCTACTGACAGTTGGGAGACTAAGTGTGTTTCACAAGGGAAGGTTCAAAGGGTAACACCTACCAATCCTACGCAGGATTCAACCATTGAAATTTTGTAAGGAAATTTTCGTATGTAAAGATCGATCTCCATTCATGTGGGGGATTGTTGGAAAATTTTAGTAAAAATATGGGTTTTTACTAATTTTGGACACACTTAAATACATGTATATGTATTGCATATATCTAACACTTCGTGGGTTTGTGTTCTCCTATATGAGAGCTTCGAAACGATATATTATGTGTGCAAAACGGAATATGTGTGAATGAGATATCGATGCTCAAAGTTAAGTGTTTGGGATGAAATTGGCAAAAACAAGTTGGTGTGGAATCTTGTCCCACATAGGAAGCAGGATCAAAATCCTTGTGGTTTATAACCTTGGATGTGGGAGGAGCTTACAAGCTCTTTGTTTGGTTTTACTCCATCACCTACCCGCGCGCAGGGGGGGTGCCGATTGAGACTTTCGTAGGCTAAAATCGGCGAATTTGTGCGTAGGCGCGACCTGTGGACACGAATGCCGCTCTGAAATATTGTGCTCCCGTAGAATAATTTTTGCGAATTTTTTGTTTTGATCCAGTGTTGTGCGCGGGTTCACAAAACAAAACAAAACCGCGCAGAGTACTGGAATGGTTTCGAAAACAGTGTCCCGCGTGGGTGGACCCGCGCAGCCAACCGCGCGGAGTTCTGGTTTCAGTTTTTCGTAACTCCCAAATTATATATATTGAATACAAAAATTAATATTTTAATTATCAGTTAATTAAAATATTAAATATGGCGGTTTCGGTTTTCAATATAAATTGAAGGGTATGGTGTTGCATTCCATACGACAAGACACATATCGATTCCAACACGACGATATACCGAGATACCGAATAATACGCACATTCTCTGAAATTCTCGTTCATACGTTTCTCTCCGACAATTTCAGGCGAGTGGTTATATCCGGAAGTGCATACTGCTTACGCTGTTGTACCCTGGGAACAGACGACGAATCTATTTAAGGGAATCGTGTCATACACGAGCCTCAACGTCATTTGAATCTTATACGGTTATTCGTTTATATTTCATTCGTTGATTCCGTCTATTTCTTTTATATTCGGGTTGTTACAAATCATTTGTTGATTTTGTAGTTTATTACATCCGTTGTAATAATATATGTATTATTGAAATACATATCGACTTTATTAACAGTCAATTGATTATATATATATATATATATACATACATTATGTCAAATTTGTCGTTAGACGAATGATCGTGTGAGAATATGAGTTAATGTAAGAAGTGTAAGAAGAGATTTGGACTCTTGATCACTTTTAATTAGTGTTGATGTTTCAGATTAATTCTCAAAATAACCCATGAATTAGCTTATATGAGAATTTTCAATTGATCTTCAACTATTATTGATCAAAGGATTGAGATCTCTTTTTATCATTCTTACGATAACTACTATTTTTAATAGAAAACAACTCATGGTCCTATAATATGTATATACATATTAATTGTATATTTTTATACATATAATAGTTGTATATTTAATGCAAATAGTTGTATATTTTTGATATAATTCATTACTTGAGTTATTATTATAATTTAAATATTTTAGATTTAAAAATAGATATGTAAATTATTTTACTTTTGATTTGATTATCGATAGGGATGAACTATGTTTTGTTTAAATGTGTTTATTAATTCATTTTAAGTTAATTTCATGAAATTAAAATGTGAAACCCTCTTTAAATTCAAGGAATTATCTATACTATCTATACTATATTATAAATATGGCATAAAAAACTCTTAAAAACGAGTCTTAAAGATTAATGTACTGTTATTTAATATTAATTACTTAAAAAACAGCCATAAAAGCTGTATGTACTACATTTAATGTTATTTATTAATTTTCAATCATTATCTCTAACCATTTTAACTTCCCAAAAATCATTTCCACTTTAACTCCCCTAAAATAACGCTCAACATATTTTAGATATAAAAAATCTAAAATATAATTAAAAAATCTTACAGAATATTTTATAAAAAAAATTATCTTATTAAACCAAAATAAATTACCTTATATTATTAAGTCTAAATTAAACAAATTTATATAAAAAAAATCATTATCACTCTCTCACAATCATCCAAAATCGTAATGTAAATCGACAAAAAACAGAAAATAAAATGAAACATTAAAATCGTGATGTATCTAACTGCATTGCGCGAGTACACTTCTAGTATTATAAAACATTTATAAAAAAAACTCTTAAAAATAATTGTTAAAACTTAATATACCATTATTTAATGTTAATTACTTAAAATATTTTAAAAACAATTATTAAAGATTTATGTACTATATTTAATACTATTTATTACTTTCAATCATTATCTCTATTAACTTCCCTAAAATCACTCCCCACTTCAACTCTCCTAAAATCACTCACCGTAACTAAATACAGGATAAAAATTAAATTTTAAATATAAAAAATCTAAAACATAATTAAGAAAATCTAACAGAATATTTAATGTTTATTTTATATAAAAAACATTATATTATTAAATTTAAAATAAGTTACATTATTATTAAATATCAAAAAAACTCTTAAAAACAATATTTATGCATTAAGTATTGTTTATTGATACACATTACTTAAAATTCAAGATTACAAGTCATGATTCATGAGTACAAATTTCTAAAGCTATATGTTTGAATTAATAACCAACTGATAAATATAATCAAAACAGGATAAAATCTCAATTTAAATATAAAGAATTGAAAATATATAAGATAATTTTTTTAATATAAAAAAGATTATATTATTAAGCCTGGATTACACAAATTTATACCATTATCACTCTCTCAAAACCATTCAAAATAATATTGTAAATCGATAAAAAAACAAAAAAATAAAATTAAAATTAAAATCATGATGAATCTGAGTATGTTTCTACTATATTAATAAGTAAGACATTGTGTTTACTAGTTATGTCTAACGCAATGCATCAAAAACAAAGAACTAAAGCAACTACTAATTTATTTATTTTTGACTCATTATTTTTTTTATTTTGATTTATATTTAAACAAAAGAAACTTAAAATTATAATATTTTCGCATTTCAATTAACGAAAAGCTATGCATGAAAAATATATTTATACACGTATCAACTTAAAAATAATGAAATATAATGTTCACTTTTTATAATGATGTATGATAATGTGTTTAAGGCTTTTACCAAAATGTTTTATAATATAATACTATAAATAAAAAGATAGTTATCGATAAATAAACACATAACAAAAACATCAAAGAGGTGTTAGCCTAGTGGTAAGGCACTGGGGGGATAGTGCATGGTATGCCTATCTACCAGGGTTCGAATCCTGGGGGATGCACTTCGGCGATACCCAGACCTTGGGTCGGCCTTCGGGTCGGTTCGGGTCCAGGTTTACGGGCATACCAGTCTATGGGTATGCGGGCTCGGTCTTGACCGGGCTTAGTCGTACCTGGGAGGGTCCAGTCAATTTGGGCTGGGTCGGGTCGCCGCGGATTAGTCGGTGCTGCCCATTTGGATGCCCGGATACCGCGGGTGCGTAATGTTCAAATTTTATATAATTTGTTTCCTTAAAATACTAGTTGTATTGTAGATTTAAAAGCAAAAAGTAATCTATTTTAATTAAAAAAAAACTAAAATGAAATGTTAATCTTATATTTAAATGTGTATATCATTAGTTACAAGAAGTGTACTTGTGCAATGTATCAGAATACATATTTATTTCGTTTTTCTCGATTTCTTTTATGAATTTGTGTGGTTGTGGAAGATTGAGTGAGTATTCTATTGGTTATAAGTTTCATGCCGTATTAGTAGCTAGAACTCAACACTTATTACGTATTTGAATATGTTTATCGGTTGGTTATAAGTTAGTTTTATAAATTTCAAACATATTATAAAAATATTATCTGAATATACTTGTGATTGAAATTTTGAGAATCGGGTTAAAGAATTGGAATATATATATATATATATATATATATATATATATATATATATATATATATATATATATATATATATATATATATATATAGTCTTAGGTTAATTTGAGAAATAGTAAATATATGAGAAATAGAGAAGTAATCCTAGCCATTCACACGGTCAAGATCGGATTTGACTGGTCAAAAGTTGCGGCTTTGACCGGTCAAAAGTTGCGGCTCTTCCAAAAATAGAAGGACACTTTCGTAATTTTTACAAAATACACGGACTGTGTTCATATATGAACCTGTATAATTCACATATGAACTATATGTTGAATCAGTGCAATTCACATCTGAACTCTTTTAACTGATTCATATATGAACCTTTGTGATTCATATATGAATCAGTTGAACTAACTAACAGATTCGTATATGAACCTTTGTGATTTATATATGAACCAATTAACTGATTCATATATAAATCTGTATGAATCACAAAGATTCATATATGAATCAGTTGAACTAATTAACAGATTCATATATGAATCTTTGTGATTCATACAGATTCATATATTAACTCATCCCGTGTATTTTACGAAATTACCCCTCTCCCTTCTATAGACCATGCAAGTAATTATCCGGTGATTCGCGGTCAAAGACGCAAATGTTGACCAGATGAATGGCTAAGATTACTTCTCTATTTCTCATATATTTACCATTTCTCAAATGAACCTCTCCTTATAACTATTTATATATATATCAAGTTGTCAATATGATTATCAAATTAAACAGAATAAACAATCCGTTTTTGATATAATTTTTTAATTTGAAAAAAACTAATTATATTTAAGATAACTTAGATTTTTATTTAAAATTGTGATATATATGTGACTTTTCAAAATTTCCCCAAGTTTCTCATCTTAATTTTTATAAAAAGGGAAAAACCGGAATACTATAAAAAATGAAAATTTTTTGTATGCATTATTGTTATGTACAAAATGCTTTTAAGTAGTTGTAATGTTGAAACATTAAAAAAAAAATTAAAGTGGTGAAATTTAAATGCTTTATTAATTAGACGAATGATCGTGTGAGAAAAATAGTTAATGTAAGAGGTAAGAAGGTAAGAAGATAAAAAGGCAAAAGGGATATGGAACCTTGATCATTTTTAAACTCAAATACATGAACTGCGATTGTTGATACGGGGGTTGATTCGGTGCATCTCTGTGGATCGGATCTCAGTGCATCTCATTCTAATATGCATCCAAGGTGGATATTTTGTTTTTACCCTTCTCACTATAAATTTCATTCTCATCGAAACCCAACACTCATCACATAAGTATATAGATATGAATTTAAAGATGAAATTTTAAGAAGTTGTATATAATTACCATCTACCTTAAAATTAAGTAATATGCATTGATCAACGAACTTGAAACATAATAATTAATTTTTAAAATTTAAAATTTAAAATTTAAAATTTAAAATTTAAAATTTAAAATTTAAAATTTAAAATTTTACTTAAAATATTATGTAATATAATTAATTATATACCTACATAAATGTAATCAAATGTAAAATTCTATTACAAATAAATAATAAAAAATGAAGTAGGGTTGGGTACTAAAACCAAACGAAGCTTGGTGTAGCACCCTCAAATCTAGAAAAAACGATTAAATTAAAACTTTCAAAAATACATCAAATGAAGGGTAATTCTCTTTCTACAACCTAACACTTACTTTGACTTCGAATACAAAGTTGGATTTAACATCAACGATAGGTAATCAAAGCCTTACAGCATTACTAAGTCAAGGTCGGGTGTTACTAAAACTCCATAATAGTCGCCATCTCCGAATGCGGAAAACATCACCCAGTAGCTATATCCTTCTCGTGCAATCGAACTAGCACTCAACTCTTCACGGTGCCGCTATCACCCTTTTCCCCAACAAGAACCTGATGTACATGCCGAAAATAGAAATAAAAGGTTAGGCTTAACGGCTAGTGAGTTCAAACAGTTTTCATCATATTTATAATTAGTAAAACTAAATGACTACTTATTTAAAACATAACTCATTATGAAACACATTTATCGTAAAAGCAACACCTTTCCAAAATTAATTATTTTCATGATGAAAAACACTAAATCAAAATACTCATTTAATACAAATTCCAAAACAGGGTTTACACTCCAAAACGCAATGGAGTTAAATAACAAAATCCTGAAATCGAAGATAAAGCTCAATAATACAAAACCACAAATTATGTATATCAATCCGTACTCAAAACGTCACCGAAAAACATGGATAATGCTCAATACCCAAAATAACACCTTTCGGTGACGTGGGAGACCTGTTTCCATTGAACATGGCAGAACACAAAGTTAATCCACATATCCATGTTATCGAACTACACCTCAGATCGTGACTTTATTGCATGATTTAACAAGCTACACCTCAACTCATGACTTTATTGCATGCTTTAATAAGCTACACCTCAAGTCCCCAATTTTCTTTAGTGCAACCGTGGGTGTCACCTCTAGGACACAGTACCTCTAGTGCGCATGCCTTGCCAGGCTACAACCTCAAGGTTCTCATTCGACTTTTAGTGCATACTCACTAGCATTCAAGATAGGAGCCTCAACTCCTTACTTGATGACCCAAGAAGTCTAACTCTCAAGCATAAGAGTTAGAGCATAAAAACCACAAATCCCATTGTCTCAGAGTCCAACCCCTAAAGGTTCATCTCCACAATATTGGGATGAAAACATTGCTGACTCGGTCATTTTTCCCAAAGTGATCAAATATGACCGACTCATTTGCTTATGGTTCCAATGCATTACAGTCTAAAATACATGACTCTAATTAAATGACACACGCACTCAAAACATGTGTTCTCCAATAAAATAAAATAATGCAAACCATAACCAAGGTTCTACATCGAGTTATCAAAACCGAACAAATGTCCCCAGGACTCTTCAGAGTCAAAACCGAGCGAAAAGTTCAACAAGTCAATGAACCAATGATTAATGTAACACCCGGTATTTTCGCAAAGTAAGTTTCCGTCCTTCGTTGATCTTTAATCCGTTTTCCGTTTATCTTTTATGGGCGAAATGTGTTGTACTTTCGAACCTTAAATCGACCGATGCGAGAATCTCGAGTTTTGGCCTTTTTCCGGGCTCGGTACGAGTGGCGTGAGAGTGACTCGCGATAGTGACATGTGTCACTATCGCATGGCACAATCTCTGGGGGAGTACCACCCGCGGTACAATCCTCGCGAGAGTGCCCTCGCGATAGTGACAATGTCACTATCGCCGGGCAGGATCGCGAGCGAGGTCTAGGCTTTAAATCAGACAGCTCCGAAATTTATTTCATTTATCTGATTTTGGGGTTGCTTCCATACGTTTTCTCCCAGAATATTGGTAAGTTTTCTTCTTCATTTCCACCTCTTCATTAACTTCTCTTCCATCTACCTCTAATGTGGTTTGTGTACTTCTCATCTTGGTTATTTATTGCTCTAGTGAAGATTTCAAATATTCTACCTCAAGTTCACCATCCTCTCATCTAGGGTTTTAATAAGATCCATATTGTGAGTTCATATAACCTCTTTCCAAACCTTATACATGTCAAAACTTGCATTTAAAACTCCTACTTATCTCCTTGGCTTTGGATTGGTATTTATTACATTTTGACCTAAAAATGGGATTTTTGGAGATTTTAGGATTCTTGCTATTTTGATTAAAGGGAAGAGTTCTATTTTCATATGTTGTAAAATGAAGTACTACTTGCACTCTTTAGGGTGAGGTACTTGAAAGAAAGTATATAATCTCATGTATGATTTTTATTCTTATTAGCAGTTGAGCTTGGAAATGTATATTTGGAAATAAAGTTTATTGAAGACTTTATTTGTTATTAATGTTAGTCACAAATGAAATTGTGACAAGTCTAGACTATTACTAGTGGATCCATAGGTATTTAGTCGGCTTACTTTTGGGATGTTATTCCCCTTGTAGCTAATTGAGACATTTGATCCTCGGGGGCCATTTGTTACGGTTATGTCAGACCGATTACTAGCCATGGATCATAGTGTAATTCTAGTGAACGAGTATGACTCGGATTAATCGAGGGCCCTCCCTCACATCTTTGTACGGACCGGTGTTGTTTGTGGCCATGGATTCCGAGTGTTTAACTCATAACTTGGATTGTGGCCTACTTTTGTGTTCTGCTACAATTCTTGGTAAATCGGACACCCCTTGTCATCGTAAGATTAGTTTTGGATCGAAAGGCCCTTTTGTGGCAAATATTTCTATTGTAAACTCTATTGCCTTGAAAAGATTTCCTTTCGTTATATTGTCAATATTTCCGTAAATTATAAACTGTATGTTATCACTAGGCTTTAAGCCTAACACTTTTCTTAAATGATGTGTATAACAGCTTCCCTTAGCGGCGGATCGTCAAGGGGTTGAGTGAAGAGCGTGTTCTCTTGAGAGCATTTTTGGATGATAGATATTTTGGGTCTTGGCGTTTAAAACAATTTATTAATTTTTGGATTTGGGTTGACAACCTATGTAATCTAGATAGAAATGGTTTAGATTATTTTCTTGTCGATTTCCCATGCATCTTATACAAATTTTGTAAACACATATACTTTTACCCTTCTTGGGTGGTTTGCCCCAAATACAAATGTCATATTGCCGAATTTTCAATTTTTAAAATTACCCGAATTTTTAGGGTGTTACAAGTTGGTATCAGAGCTCTAGTTTAAATGAACTAGGCACGAATATAAGATGTCTAGACTTAGACTGAGTATTTTTAGTAATGATTTGTGAGTTTGGGTAGAACTTCTAAAATGGGTTGGTCTTAGAGTTGATGGAAGTTATGTTCATCAAGCGTTGTAATAACGGTAACGAGAACCCATATGTAATATATGTTCATAATCTCACTTAGCTAATGCTATTATGAGGATATTTTACGTGAGTGTGCTTGGTATGCTAATGTCATGAAAATTGGTAAACGTTGTAGTACGTTTCTTTCGTGCTTATTCGGTTAATCTTTCTCTTACCTCTTCCTCGTGCTTGTGTGGCAGCCATTACTCCTTTATGGTGAACACTCGCAGTCGACCGTTAGCCGACGGAAATGTCCGCAAAGATAGCTCGCCCGGACGAAATCCAATGGCGGTGACCGTCGTTCCTCCGAGTATGCCGCCTATATTCATGGGATTGGCATCCACAAACCCGG
Source organism: Arctium minus (assembly GCA_954870635.1). Lineage (NCBI taxonomy): Eukaryota > Viridiplantae > Streptophyta > Magnoliopsida > Asterales > Asteraceae > Arctium > Arctium minus. The sequence continues at coordinate 7,482,615 of OX941093.1, read as the reverse complement.
TTGTACAAGAGGCAAACCCTCAAGCTGACATGATGGCCATCATTATGCAGATGGTGTCGTCGACTATGGAAAATCAGCAAGAGGCGTTCTTGAAGTTGTTAGAAGATCGCGACGCTAGCCTCAAGAGAAATGAGGCGGTTGCAGATAACATCGTGGTTGGTTCTAGTGGCACCGGAAATGGGATCCGAACTGAAGAGCACAGGATTGTTGGTGCTCAGAAAACCGGAAGGAGGTGCTTGTCAGGATCGAAATTCAAACAAGAATTTAATTCACACACACTCAGAAACAATGCTAAAGAAGTTGCGGAAAAACATTTTAACACTAACAATCAATGAAACAGTATATCAAACTCAAATCACAAGTTTATATTGATTCAACTTGATGATTACACACAAAACCTCAATATCTTGAACAGGCTCAACATACGTTCTATACTTCTCTATAGAAAGGATCTAAACTAGTCTTGAGGTTAATTCTCTCTAAAACAAAAACTTATTAATCAAATTCATATCTACTATCAAATACTTCTATACTATATATACAAAACTGAATACACGATAATTATCAAAATACAATTGATCTTCAACATCAATACCATAATTATCTTCAGCCTTATCTCCAGCTTGTCTTTATCTCCAAATCATCTTTATCTTTAGAAGCAACACTAATTATCTTCAGAAGTATTAACCATCTTCAGCAGCATTAATCTCCAGCAGTACTAACTACTAGCAGTACTTACTATATAAGTAGTAGCACTAACTCTTCAAGCAATATTAATTCTACTAGCAGTAGTAATCTTGATAATCTGGCAGTAGTAATTACTTAGCAATATTAATCAGCAGCATAAACCATACTTAGCATATTCAGACCCAACAATCTCCCCCTAACTTAACTTTTCAGAAAGATAAGTTAAGTTCTTCATGATATGGTCTTCATGATGCTTTCAATACTTCAGTTCAGTTGCCCAAATTTGGATCCAGTCCCAGAATTTGATTGATGATTCTTCTGACTACTATCCTGGCCATTTCTGAATCCTTTGAACATGTCAACTTAGCATTCAACATTGCTTGAAGTTTAGCCTTGCTATGTTCATAGATCTTATCCACCAGGTAGTACTCATGATAGGCTCTCTCTACAGTGATGACATAGACTCCACATCTTTCAAATAACATCCAATTTTCTATTCTTTGGAATTTATTCTTCAGATGCAAATCTTTGATCACATGTTGAACTTTGCTGGGATCAAACATCATGCATAAGAACTCCAAGGCTAATCTGATTAAGCTCCTTTCTTCTCCTGTTAAAACCATTTCATACAGGCTCTTTCCAACTTTGAACATTTCTTCTAAATCTGATCTGGAACAACTTCTGATGATTTTTTCCAAAGTAGAGTAAACCTCATACTGATCTCCCATCCTTTTAATCCTGAAATATTTATTCTTTTGATCTTCCAGGATGTCCCAAAAGATAATCTCAGGGGCTTGGACAGAAATTGGATCATCTTGTACAGGATCTTTATCTGTCACAGTCATGTACAAGTCAAACTGCTCATTTGGTTGCTGATTGGACTGCTCTGGTTCTGCTGAAGGTGTAACATTAGGTTCTGCTTCTGTTTCTGCTCTTTCTTCTTCAATTCTTTCCCTTTTTGCCTTTGGCTTGGTGGCAATGGATTTCTTTCTTTTGATGACTCTAATTTGCTGAGCCAAAGTCTCTTCTTTCTTTTATTCTTTTTTTTCCTTGACAGGAGTGCATTCTTCACTTTCAGGGAAGGGTTGTTGTATGTTGAGATCATGCCTCTCTTTCATCCTCCTTTCAGCTTCTTCCCTTTGAGTGGAGCCCCCTTTCAGATTTGACATCTCCTTTGTATACAACTCCTCTATCCTACCATAGGCCATGTTAGTAAACATTCCTTCAGGAACTCCAAGAGCTCATTTCAGAAAGTTTATCATTTTCCTCCTTTCTTGATTAGCCAGGAAGGTTTTTGAGGGTTGTCTCTGTCTTTGCTTTAATGCCATCTTTTGCCTTGAAGTCTTCTTTGTAACTATCTTGGCAGCAGCTGCATCCTTCAAACTCTTTTGATATTCTTCATTGAGCTTTTTAGCCATATCCAGTGCAAGCTCACAGTCTTTGGCAGATTGTACTTCTTCTTCCTTTGCCAACTCTGCTTGAAGCTGTTTGGCCACTTATTCATCTAACTCTATCTGATTCTTTTTCTTTAAAGGTTGATCAGTTTCAACCATCTTCTCCTTTCCCTTTTTCTTTGCATCCTCCATGCTGACCTCTTTTTCTTTCTTTTCTAAACCTCCTTCTTTGATTATTACTCCCTTAGCCTTTTAAGTGGCTTTGGGAGTGTCATTCTTAGCTTTGACCAAGGTTTCTGCAATCTCCATTTCCTCTCTAGACAATGATGTTTCTACTGCTGGTTCTGTTTCTACTTCTTTCTCAGTTACTGCTGCTGATTCAGTTTCTGCTTCTTTGCTATTTTCTGTTTCCTTATTCAGATCCCCCTCAAACTGAGCTTCCATACCAATAGGACTTTGTTTCTCCCCTTCATCTTGTTTCTCCCCCTTGTTGAAAGCATCTCCCCTCTTCTTCAAGACATACTGCTTTCTTTTCTTTTTCTGTACCAACTTCATCACCATCTTCTTCAATTTGGTAATCTACACTTGTTGAGACAGAATTACCAATTTCATCTCCTCTATATCTGAGCCTTGCTTGATGACATCAAGATTAATGTTTCCCATAGTATCAATCAATTCCTGGTAGTTATATCTGTCCTCACCTCCTTTGGGTGTGTTTACCACCCTTGAAGGATACTTGGATCTTTTAGTAGTAGAGGTCTTCTGCCTAGCAGAAGCACCCTCTACCCCCTTGGTTTCTTGGCACCTGGGACCTTTGGATGATTGCTCACCCAAAGTTTCCATGGGGAAGGTCTTAGATATGTTCACATTGTCCTGCCCTACACTTTGTGCAAAGTCAGTAGTGTGAGCCTTACAGCCCATATGCTCTTCCTTCTCCTCATTGAGCACCTTCTTGGGGTTGGGAGACACCCCAGTGTTTCCTTTTGGATATTCTCTAATGGAGAATGCTCCATTAGAGGGCTTGAAGGTTGTGGGTGTCAGGATCGAATTCTCAACAAGAATTAATTATCAGAAACAATATCAAAGAAGTTTGCGGAATAACACTTTGATATTTAATCAAACAGAAAATCAAAACAGAATATAATCAACAAACTGTAAACTTGTATTGAATGCTTTGAAGTTACAAGATTACTCACTCAACCTCAATATTGATGAACAGGCTCACCAATACGAATTCTACTTCTCTAGAATTAGGATCTATGCCTTGAGGTTGATTTTCTCTCTAAAAGAATGAAAACTAAAAGTTAACTCATTATTCTAAACTATACAATATATATATACTGAATACAAAGATAATTACAATAAATAAAATATCTTCAGTATATCTTCCATGTATATCTCTAAGCTTCCATGTATATCCTTTCATACGAATCTTCATCATATAAGCAGTATTAATCTTCAGCAGCATTAACTTCCTTCTAGCAGCATTAACTACTAAGCAGCACTAACCACTAGCAGTACTAACTAGCTAAGCAGTACTAACTTTGTTCAAGCAGCACTAACTATGACTAGCAGTATTAATAGTACTAGCAGTAGTAACACTCAGCAGTATTAACCTTTAAGTCTTCTAGCAGTAGTAACTTTGAACTAGCAGCATTAACCATACTTGAAGAATTCTTCAGTTCCCAACAATCTCCCCCTAACTTGACTTTTAGGAAGAGAAGTCAAGTTCTTCAAATTTTCTTCAAGATGCTCCCAAAACTCTATCAAGGCCTAAATCCCAGTGTTTGCATCCAATCCCAAACTCTGATTGATGGTTCTTTGAATCAAGTATTTAGCCATTTCTGAATCTGGAACACACCTTAACTTTTTCTTCAGCATGGCATGTAGCTTCAATCTGCTATGATTATACAATCTATCCACTAGAAAGTATTCAGTGTGATTTAAATCCAAAGTCACTGTATATACTCCACTAATTTCATATAGAGTCCAACTGTTTACTGATTTGAAGACATCCTTGATCAAGTGCTCTACTTCTTCAGGTTTGAACATCATACACAGATACTCCATTACCAGTTTTGTAATTGAAATCCCTGGGGCCTTTAGAATATCTGCATACAACTTCATTCCTATCTCAAACATCTCTTCAATATCTGATCAAGAGCATGTTCTGACAATTTTTGCCCATGTGTTGAACACTTCATACTTTTCATCCTTTCGTTTCAGCCTTATGTATTCCTTTCCATCCACTGTCAATGTATCCCAGTGAATGACCTCAGGAGGCTTAACTCCTACAGGTTCTGCTGAAATTGGTTCAGGCACTTTGTCCATCACTACCATATACAAATTTACATCATCAGTGTTAGCTGGCTCTGTCCGTTTAGATGACTCAGGTGCCCCTTCTTCTTCAGCAACCTTATCAGCCTCTTCTTCAGATACTTTAGGCTTCTTGATTGGCTTTCTCCTTGCCATCATTTTTGTTCTCTTTAAAGTTCTTAGACTATCTCCTAGAGTGGACTCTTTCTTAGGAGGTGTTTCTTGTTCATCTGGAAATGGCTTTTGACAATCAAAGTCATTACTTTCTTTTATTCTCTTCTCCATCTCCACCCTAGCAGTTTCACTTCCCTGAAGCTTTAACATCTCTGAATCATAGAGCTCTTTGATCTTCTCAAAAGACATTTTGGAGAACATCTCCTTTTTGACTCCTACAGCACCTTTGAGAAATATAATCATCTTGTTTCTCTCTTGGGTACCTAGGAATGTCTTTGAGGGTCTTCTCTTCTTTGCAACTGTTTTCACCACAGATTTCTTCATACTTGCAGCTTTCTTCTGTGCAATTTCAGTTGCCATACTCTGTTGATAAGCTTCATTCAGTTCAGCAGCTAGAGCTTTTGCCATTTCCCTGTCCTTTTCCATCTGAACTCTTTCTTCTTTTTCAATATCCTCCTGCATCTTTTTAGCTAGGGCTTCATCTGATTCAACCAACCTTTGCTTTTTGATTGGTTGATCAGATTCTACCATCTTTGCTTTTCCTTTGTCTTTGCTCATTGCCTTCTTATTATTATCTTTCTTGATCACTTCACCTTGTTCTTTTATGATTACACCTTTGGTCTTTGAAGTGACCTTGGGAGTATCATTCTTGGCTTTTAGTAAGGTTTCTGCAATCTCAAGATCTGTTAACACTTCTTTCACAGTTTCTGCTGCTTTATTAATGTCAGCAGTAGTAACTGTTTCTGCTTGCTGCTCCCCCTCAACATCAACTTTCTCTCCATCAAGCTCCCCCTTTCTTGTGGCTTCTTCCATGTTGATCTCCCCCTTTTTGGGAGCATCATCCTCAGTGGTCCTTCTCCTTAATTGGAATTGCTTTCTCTTCTTCCTTTGTACCAGACTAACCACCATCCTCTTCAGCTTAGCAATCTGTTCTTGTTGTGACAGAATTACTAGCTTCATTTCTTCAATTTCTTTGCCTTGTTTGAGAACATCTTGATTGATGTTCCCCATTGTTTCCATCAATTCATCGTACGTATATCTGTCCTCACCCTCTCCAGAAGTGTTACCCTCCTTTGAAGGATCATTGGATCTTTTATTTGTGGAAGTCTTCTGCCTTGCAGAGGCACTATCCACCCCTGTGGTTTCTTGGCACCAGGGACCTTCAAATGATTGCTCATTCAAAGTTGCCATGGGGGAGGTCTTATTGATGTTACCACTTTCCTCCTCTGTACTAGCAGGAGTAGTGGCAGCCTCATCACCCATATGCTCTACCTCCTCCTCAGAGAGCACCTCCTTTGGGTTGGGAGACACCCTTGTGGTTTCCCTTTGGATATTCTCTAGGGGAGAATTCTCCCTTAGAGGGCTTATAGGCTTAGTGGGTAATGGTACAAGAAGGGAAGGAGCCTTCTTTACCTGTTTTCTCTTGTAAGTTTGGGTGATGGGAGAGGTTGGTTTTTCAAGAAGGGACTGGGGAATTGATTTTGAGAGGGAAGGTTGGGCTTGGCTAGCAGTGGGTTGGTCTAATGGGGGCCTTGACCCTGCTGCCATACCTTCATTGGTTTGGGACACCACCATCATTGTAGAGAACAATGGGGTGTCAACTCCTTCAGAGTCCCCAGCAGATCTTCTCATATTTGAGAAAACCTTGCCTTTGGGGGGTTTAGGTACATATACCCCAACAGGTTGAGGTATATCCGTCAATTCATGAGTAATAACTTCTTGAACAAACCTGGGATACATAAAGAAGCTCTTTTTGTTTCCCATGTTTGAGACAAGATCACTGAAAATCATTTTAGAAAAATTGTACTTTCTGGCAGTGGCCAAGCACACCAAAGCATAAGCAATAGTGCTGCTGAACTCACTCCATCCAGTAGTCTTTTTGGAGATACAATGCATAAGAGTATGGACAAAGAAACGCCATTGGGGTGAGAATTTTGCTTTAGAAAATTTGAAAACTCCCAATGGGCCTCCATACCCCATTCTTGTAAGGTTTGAAAACAGTTCATCGTTTGGGATAGAGGTTATACCCGAGGCATCGTCTAGACGTAGACTGATGCGAATAACCTCTTCAGTAACCGTTAGTGATTGATCACAGATTCTTGTCTTGATCATCTGCACACCATTCTCAACAACAATGGTTGCATTAGCCCAGAACTGCCTTTGATGCTCAATATAGATTGTAGGGGATACAATAAGAGCATGAGCAATGTGGCTTGTCTTGAGGAAATCCACAATCTGATGAAATCCTGCAGCTTGCTTTGGCTTTTGTAGCATCGCAATCTCGTTGTGCTCGTCGATGAAAGTCATGGATGCCATTGATCTTAGTGAAGAGCTTGCCTGAAAACTTCGAACTTGAGAGAGAAAAGGTTTTGAGCGCAAGAGAACAGTATGCAAAGAGTCGTTATGAACTTTTAGGCGGGCAAAAAGTATTTATAGTATTCGGAATATAAGCAGTATTAACCTAGAGCAGTATTAACTGAAAGCAGTATTAACCACTAGCAGTATTAACTGAAAGCAGTATTAACCACTAGCAGTATTAACTGAAAGCAGTATTAACCACTAGCAGTATTAACTGAAAGCAGTATTAACCACTAGCAGTATTAACTGAAAGCAGTATTAACTACTAGCAGTATTAACTAACTTACTCCTTTTAAACTTGCTAAACACTGAGTACTGCTATGCATATCCTGAAACAGAAGATTAGTAACTCCAGGAATACTATACAGATATAAAACCACTTTTTGAGAAGGGGATTATTCATAGTTTATCATTCCCACACTTGTTACCAAGAAAGTGAATCTACCCACATCAAAAGCTTTAGTGAATAGATCAGCAAACTGATTATCAGTGTGAACTTTGACAACTTGAATAAGTTTCTTTTCATTACAATCTCTTATAAAGTGATACCTGATTTCAATGTGCTTTGTTTTTGAGTGCTTGACTGGATTATTCACAATGCTAATAGCACTGCTGTTGTCAATAAAGATTGGAGTGTGTAGAAAGGTTACCCCATAATCCAACATTTGATTCTGAATCCATAAGACTTGAGAACAGCAACTTGCAGCTGCTATGTACTCTGCCTCTGTTGTAGATGTGGATACTGTGGTTTGTTTCTTGCACTCCCATGAGACTAGTCTAGCACCCAAAAACTGACATCCTCCAGAAGTAGATTTTCTGTCCAAGTTTGCCCCACCTAGATCACTGTCTGAGTATGCTATTAGGTCAAAAGGTGAGTTATGAGGATACCAAAGTCCCAATCTGGGTTGCCCTTTGAGATATCTGAATATCCTCTTAACAGCTTGAAAGTGAGATTGCTTTGGCCTAACTTGAAATCTTGCACATACACAGACTGGAAACATTATATCTGGCCTTGATGCTGTGAGATACATGAGAGAGCCAATCATGGATCTATAATGATGCACATCCATATCCTCCCCCTCAAGATCTGCTGTGATCTGCTTGTGTGTTTCCATAGGTGTGCTGGCAGGTTTTGATTCTGAGAAACCAAACTTGGTTAGAATATCCTGCACATACTTGGATTGACATATGAAAATGCCATCTGACTTCTGTTGAACTTGGAGTCCAAGGAAGAAAGTAAGTTCCCCCATGGAACTCATTTTGAACCTTTGATGCATTAAATCCTCAAACTCCTTGCACATGTTGTTTCTTGTAGATCCAAAGATAATGTCATCAACATAGATTTGGACCAGCAAGATATCCTTCTTCTTTCTTTTGATAAATAGAGTCTTATCAATGACTCCTCTTTCAAAGTCATTTTCCAAGAGATAGGATGACAGAGTGTCATACCATGCTCTTGGAGCTTGATGTAGTCCATAAAGTGCTTTCTTTAATTTGTATACCCTGTCTGGATAGCTTGGGTTTTCAAACCCTGGTGGTTGACAGACATATACTTCTTCTTCAATTGATCCATAGAGAAAAGCACTTTTTACATCCATTTGATAGACTTTGAAGTTCATGTAAGAAGCATAGGCTAGGAATAGTCTGATTGCTTCTATCCTAGCCACAGGTGCAAAAACTTCTTCATAATCTATACCCTCTTCTTGAGTATAGCCTTGAGCCACCAACCTTGCTTTGTTCCTTATGACAATACCTCTTTCATCTCTCTTGTTTCTGAAAATCCACTTTGTGCCAATCGCTCTGTGACCTTTAGGAAGGTCTACTAGATCCCACACATCTTGTAGCTTGAACTGTAACAGTTCCTCTTGCATTGCTTCTATCCAGCTGGATTCTTTCATAGCATCATGTGCCTTTTTAGGCTCAAGCTGTGATAGAAAACAAGAAAGCACTGTATGCTGTTGATCTTGCATTTCCTGAAGCCTGCTTTGATGTCTAGTCATCATAAGAGAAGAGATATCTCCTATTATCAACTGTGGAGGATGATTCTTTTGAACTCTGGTGTTATGACTAGGTTCTTCATTCAGTCCAGCCTCAAGATTAGATTCATGCAACTCAACTGAAGTGTTTTCAGATGCCACTTCATTATTTTCTTGAGTCTCCTCATCTCTAGTGTCTTCTTCACTCTGACTTGGTCCATTAAATGATTCCTTTTCACAGTCTTCAACAGAATTTACTGTGGGTATGGGAAAAATCACAGATTTAGATATACTTTCTTGAACTTGTGTGATCCCTGATCCTCCACTTCCTGTTCCTGTATACTCATTACTGAAACCAAAAGAGTTAGTTAGTGAATCAATGTCAAATAGCCACTGAGGTCCAGACCCAACAGGATTTGGTGTGTTCTCATTGCATTTGACATTGTCACTTTCTTCAATTATTCTAGAAGAAGAGTTAAATACTCTGTAGGCCTTACTCTGAGATGAATATCCAACAAGAAATCCATCATCTGCTTTGCTATCAAACTTACCTAAGTGAGATTTGGTATTTAGAATTGTACAAGGACACCCAAAAGGTTTGAAGAAACCAATAAAAGGTTTTCTTTTATTTAAAAGCTCATATGGGGTCTTGTTCTTTTGCTTGACCACTAGAACTCTGTTTTGGACATAACAAGCAGTATTAACTGCTTCAGCCCAGAAGGTAATTGGCAATTTTGAATCAGCCAACAGAGATCTAGCAGCCTCTATTAGTGTTCTATTTCTCCTTTCAGCAACACCATTCTGTTGAGGAGTCGTAGGAGCACTATATTGCCTCTCAATACCTTTTTCTTCACAAAAGGTGTTTAGATCATGATTTTTAAACTCAGTTCCATTATCTGATCTAATGACTTTTACTCTTTGATTAGTTTGGTTTTCAATTCTTAGAATAAAGGATTTGATAAGACCACTTGTTTCATCCTTAGTCCTTAGAAAATATACCCAAGTAAATCTGGAGTAATCATCAACAATAACCAAGCAGTAAGATTTCTTGCCTATACTCATAACATTTGTAGGACCAAGCAGATCCATATGCAGTAACTGGAGACAAGAAGAAACAGAATTTAACTCTTTGGTCTTATGAGAAGTTTTGTGTTGTTTGCCTTTAAGACAAGCAACACAATGATCATCACATGAAAAGACTTTTGAAGGTAAACCTCTTACAAGGTTATTTTTAACAAGATTGTTCATAGTCTTGAAATTCATGTGACACATCCTTCTGTGCCATAGAGAGGATTCATCTACAGAAGCTTTTGAAACAAGACAATTTAGAGATGAATCACTATCAACATTGTCCATATCAAGACAGTAAACATTGTCCTTTCTTGGAGTTCTAAGTAGTATCATGCTTTCATCAACTACCTTGAACCCTGGAGCAAGGATCATACACTTATTATTAGTAAATAATATACTATGTTGTTTGTCACAAACCTGTGATACACTTAACAGGTTGTACTTTAATTGATCAACATAGTAGACATCCTCAAATGTCATCTTACCTTTGGTGACATTACCTTTTCCACTTATCTTACCACCAGTAAGATTATCTCCAAATGCAACATGTCCTCCATTGATATGTTTGAAATCCTGAAGGCATGACATGTTGCCTGTCATGTGCCTAGAGCAACCACTATCAACATGCCAAATGCTCTTTCCCTTGAGCTGTTGGTTGCCCTGCACATTAGATAAATCAATTAGTATGTATTAGGAACCCAAGCCAAGGTGGTCTTGGGTACCCCTTTCTCATCAAAGTACTTGCATTCTTTCTTGACAAGATTTTTAAAATCAGAACACTTAGTATTTGAATACTTTGTCAAGATTATTGGATTAGCAGCACTAATACTAGCAGCACTAATACTAGCAGTAGCACTATCTTTAGAAGTACTAACAGAGTTAGCAGTACTAACAGGTTTGGCAGTATTGCTTCTAGCAGTACTATCACTGTTAGCAGCACTATTTGTAGTAGCAGCACTAACAGTTTTAGTACATTTTGGAATCCACATCTTGACATTATCTTCCACATTCTGTCTCTTCATGTGGCTTTTAGATTTAACAACTTTCTTAGCCACATGGTTCTTTTCTTTCTTCCTATAACCAAAGGATTTTTGAGTAGGTCTTTGAAAATTTATCCTTTGGTTCATAGGATTAAAGTAACAGTATTTGGCAATGTGGTTCAGCTTTCCACAGATAAAACAGGGTTTTGGTCTATTAAATTTTTTTAGATCAACCCCTTGTTTTTGTGCCCAATGATTGTTCCAGTTTCTCTGATTTCCCCTTGGTTTATCATGTTTTTGGGGCTCAAATTTATTGCATACACATTTTTTGCAAGGAATAGGGTTCACAACAGTGGTCTGCTTATAGTGAACCTTCTTGTTCTTTCCCTCAGTCTTTTCTATCTCTTTGGACTTGATCCAGTGCTTTCCACATCCCTCATTGGTGATTATGTGGTTTTCTTTAGGAATCTCACCACTCACAGTATTGTCCTTATCCTTGACAACTTCTTTCTCAGTTTTATCCTTAACAACCACTTCATCTAAGGGATCTATCTCAGTGGCTCCCTTAGGTAGATCCTTCCTATCCTTTGTTTCTAACAACTCTGAACTAGGAGGGATGTAGTTGTTGTTATAGGGTGGTGGTGTGGTATTGTACCCTATTCCTCTTCTCAGTTTATCATGAATCTGAGTTTGTAACAAAGAATCCATTGCTTTGGAAGCATTAGAAAACTTTTCTACATCAAGTTTGACTTTAGCTAGCTCTCCTCTTAGCTTTTCACTCTCTTCTTTAGATCTGGTCAGTTGAAGCTCTAAGTCATTCTTCTCCCACTTCTAGTAATTTGTGTCATAAGAGTGTTGAAGCTCATTAGCTTGAAAACCCTTAATCTGTTCTTCAAATCTCTCAACAATCCTCACATAATCTTTTATGTCTTTTTCCAATCTCTTAAGGTCATCACTCATGTTCTGGTTGTGATCCCTATACCTTTTAACAGTGTTAATGCAATTTTGAGAGCAAAGATTGGAAGTTACCTCTGTAGGGAGACCAGACACCTCTGCCATTAGAGCTTGATTCTGAATGGCCTCTTCAGCTTGATCACTCCAATCAAACCCCATACCTTGTTGAGAGACAAGGGCTTGTGCAGAGTTTCTGTTGAAGCTTCCAGATTGAGCTTGTTGGTGGTTGTTATTCTGAGACATTCCACTTCTGCATTCTCTAGCAAAGTGTCCCTTTTGATGGCATTTGTAACATTCCACCTTAGACTTGTCAAATCCTGCTCCATCTTCTCTTCTTTGGGAGAAGTTGTTCCTCCCAGTTCTTTTGATGAACTTTTTAACTCTCATGGAGAGCATGGCCATCTGCCATTTAATATCCATCTCTTCAAGATCATCTAGATGGAGTTGTTCCAAGTCATCATTAATGAGAGAAGAGTTTCCATGACTTGCCAGAAAGGCCTCAAACACAGTTTCAGTGCCTTTCTCTTGGTTTGTTCCATTGGCAGTACTAACTGATTCAAGGTTGGAAGTAGAATCAGTTGATGTTGAAAGGAGTGCAGCATTGTGAACATACCCAGAAGGCCTCTTTTTAGCCTCTACCTCAGATTCAAAAACTCTTAGATCATTATAAAGATCATCAAGTTCCTTTTCTTCCAGTTGATCATTCTGTCTGAAAGACACAGTATACATGGTCCATTCATCACTCAAGGACCTTAGAAACTTTCTGTTCAGATCATCTTGATCAATTTGTACTCCCACTGTAGCTAGTTCACCAATAAGTTTGTTGAACCTGTCAAAAGTTTGAGTCATGGACTCATTCTTGGTTGACATAAAGTTCTCATGTTGTTGCTTCAGAATGGCTTTCTGATTTCTCTTGGTACTTTTGGTACCAGAGAATCTCTTCTCCAGAGCATTCCAGAGCATCTCTGCATCAGTGCAGTTACAGAACTGATGTTGATATTCATTGGGAATAGCCAAGAGCAAGGTGCTCAAGGCTTTCATCTCTGTCTGTCTGATCTTTCTTTCTGCATCAGTTTTTGGTGGAGTTCTCTTTCCATCTGCACCAATCTTTCCTGCTTCAGAAGGACCATTCTCTATGATGTCCCACATAGAATAGTCAGTGAGGAGTATGTACTGCTTGATTCTGATCTTCCACATATCGAATTCATTGGGTCTAAGCATTGGAACCTTTGAGACCAAAGTACTGCTTGATTCTGCAAGATTTTCCATGATGAATAGATGTTTCTGAGAAATCAGGCTCTGATACCACTTGTCAGGATCGAATTCTCAACAAGAATTAATTATCAGAAACAATATCAAAGAAGTTTGCGGAATAACCCTTTGATATTTAATCAAACAGAAAATCAAAACAGAATATAATCAACAAACTGTAAACTTGTATTGAATGCTTTGAAGTTACAAGATTACTCACTCAACCTCAATATTGATGAACAGGCTCACCAATACGAATTCTACTTCTCTAGAATTAGGATCTATGCCTTGAGGTTGATTTTCTCTCTAAAAGAATGAAAACTAAAAGTTAACTCATTATTCTAAACTATACAATATATATATACTGAATACAAAGATAATTACAATAAATAAAATATCTTCAGTATATCTTCCATGTATATCTCTAAGCTTCCATGTATATCCTTTCATACGAATCTTCATCATATAAGCAGTATTAATCTTCAGCAGCATTAACTTCCTTCTAGCAGCATTAACTACTAAGCAGCACTAACCACTAGCAGTACTAACTAGCTAAGCAGTACTAACTTTGTTCAAGCAGCACTAACTATGACTAGCAGTATTAATAGTACTAGCAGTAGTAACACTCAGCAGTATTAACCTTTAAGTCTTCTAGCAGTAGTAACTTTGAACTAGCAGCATTAACCATACTTGAAGAATTCTTCAGTTCCCAACAGTGGGGGTGAAGGTACAAGAAGGGAAGGAACCTTCTTTACCTTTTTCCTTGTATAAGTGTGAGTGATGGGTGATGTTGGCTTTTTAAGAAGGGACTGAGGGATGGTAATAGAAATGAGTGGTGTGGGTAGGTCATCAGTTTGGTTGTCAGATGAGGGCTTTGACACTGATGCCTCACCATGGAAAGGAGACACACCCATCATTGTAGAGAACAATGGTGTGTCAATACCTGAGAAGTCCTTACTAGGCCTCCTCTTATTAGAAAACACCTTCCCTTTCGGGACCTTTAGTACATATACCTCATTAAAATGAGGTAAATCCGTCAATTCTTTATTCAGTAAAGCTTGCACAAACCTGGGATACATATAAAAGGATTTTGTTTTGGTATCCAGGTTTGACAGTAAGTCATTGAAGATCATTTGTGAAAAATTGAACTTCCTGGAGGTTGCTAAGCAGACCATAGCATAAGCAATGGTACTACTGAACTCACTCCAACCAGTTGTTTTCCTTGAAATACAGTGCTGAAGGGTATGAACAAAGAATCTCCACTGTGGTGAGAATCTGTTCTGGAAAAATTTGAAGACATCAGTGGGACCTTCATACCCCATATTACTAAGAGCTTGGAAGAGATCTTCCTTGGGTAAAGAGGTTATACCTGAGGCATCATCTAGTTGTAGATGAATGCGAATAGCTCCTTCTGTGATTGTCAGGGGTTTATCACACACCCTTGTTTGGATGACCTGATTGCCATCTTCAGTATGAATAGCAACATTGGCCCAAAACTGCCTTTGGTGTTCCACACAGATTGTGGGATTGACAGTTAATGTGTGGGCTATGTGTGAGGATCTTAGGAAATCCACAATCTGATGAAATCCCTCTGCTTGTGTTGGTCCCGAAGGTGCTTAACAAGTTTGTAGAAGGGGGGGGGGTTGAATAAAAACACATAAATTAAAGTTTAATAAATTGTTTATTGATAAATCAAAATACAATTTACAAGTTTGTTGCAGAATAAGATTAAGACAGACTTAGTCTAAACAAACTTAAGAAACACTAAGATGGTTGCACAAGAAATTCAGAGAATGGGGGATTTTAGAGAGATAGAAAACAAGGGTTTCTATTATGGAGTTCAAGGATTGAGCACACCTTCAGATGAAGGGTTGAGCTTCCTATTTATACCCTATGCATTAAATGCATGACAGGGCACTTTACACGTGGCGTTCATAGAGTGGCTTTGGGAGTCTTACTTTTGGAGACATGCTTTTGGCCGTTTTATGAACAGTGTAGTTGACAGAGTTGTTGTACGATTTGTGGCAGAGACTTGTCCGTTCTGACACATCGTACTGGTTGTGCAAGGTAAGACAACAGAAAACTTGAGGCATAAGCTTTGTGATCGTTGATCGCTGAGTATCTCTTCTTCCAGAGATAAAGAAGTTCAGCTATCGCTGAAGCTTTTCCTCAGGCTTCTTCGCTTAAGTAGATTCGTCTGGTCTTCGCTGATATCCGCATCAGGTCACTAGTAGACTTATCTATTGTTCAGTGGCTTCGTCTTTGATTCAGCTATGAACTACGTTGACGCGAGACTTGTCTTCAGGGATTACGTTAACTGTGTTACATGGGAAACGATCAGCGATGACTGAACAGACTCAGTTTGATCGCTGAAAGTGAAACACATATTAAATGTTTACAGAAAGGTCATCAGCGATAACTGAACAGACTCAGTCTGATCGCTGATGATGAAACACTAATACATATAATAACGTAATTTTCACTAAGTATAAAAGAGGGTCATTATCAAATCACTGAGAGAGTTTGGATCAACAATCTCCCCCTATTTGATAATGACAAAGTAACAAAAGAAAATTACTTTATGATTTCAAAATATAGGAATAAAAAGGACTCATAGAATGCATGTCCCAATTACTATTTTGAGGGATCTTTTACAGTACAGATAGGGTTAAGTACATCACTGCAATTTTCATTTAATTCAGGGATAGAATTACAAGATATGAAAATCATAAGTACAAGTGAGTAACTAACTACTGTAAGTATAACTAACAGATTACAGAGAAGGAAACTAATCTATCAGCTATTAAAAGAAGATTTAGGAGGATTGATCATATACTCAGGTATTTCTTCTCCTTTTTGTCTTCGTTCCAAAGATTCTTGACTGATAATTTCTTTAATTTTTTCAGCAGCAGGGAAGAAGTCACACCATAAGCATAAGAGATCCTTGAGATGATTCAGAGAACAGATAGGAATCTCAGAGATTCTTTGAAATCTGAGTTCCTCATCATCATCTCTGAAGAATATTCCATAAGGATTGTCAATTACTTGACCAGCTTGGAAAGGACCACCAGGAGGCAGAGATAAATCCAGAACTGAAAGATCGGGAGGAGGACCAAACAGTGCATCTCTTGAAAATTTGATAGAAGTTTCATTCCTGATGATGGCGACATCTTCAGAGGAGGAGGACCAAATTTTTCTCTTGAGTTTCAAAGATTTGGGAGGAAGAGGAGATGGCAGCTTTAGTACAGAGGTGACTCTATTTATGAGGGCTTCAAGAAGTCCTTCAACGTAGCCTCTGTATGTAGATTTGGATTTCTTCAGCGCATCCCAGAACTCTAACCATTCCGTAAATCCGAAGCTCTCAAGTTTTGATACGTACATTGCTTTTTGGGTTCCATCCTCTCTGGTAATCTCCATGGTCACTGAGAGTTGATCTTTCTTCTTGCGACCAGAGATAGTCACGGCTGATATTGGAAGAAGATCAGAACGATAATCCATCTTTTGTTTGCACCATTCGATAGACTTATCGTTGATCTCTTGTTCTTTGGAGCGTTCCTGTTCAATTTCTTTCAGTAGTGCAGCTTGAACTTCCACAGGTTTGCTTTTCAGCTTTTTGTCCTTGACTTGAGAAGATTGAATCTTTAAAGCGAGTTGGGCATCTCGTTTGCATTCAGCGATCAGCTTCTCAGCTTTGGCAGATTCTTCTCTTTCGGCTTCAGTGAGGAAGTCGAGCTCTGTGGATGTTTGAAGAGGGATTTTCAGCCGTTGACTTTCTAGTTGAGCGATCATTTCAACTCTTTTCTTCACCACTTCCTCTGACCAATGAGATGGTCGAGAGGGCTTTCCTGGATGGACCAGGGAATATTCTTCTTCTTCTTCTTCATCAATCTCAGTGATAGAGATTGGGATTATTTCTTCAGCAATAGCAGCTGGAATTGTTTGTAGTTCAGAACCCTTAAGCAGGGGTGAGAACTGTCTGGATAGAAAAAGAAGGAAAGAAGGGATAAGTGTATTTTTGAAAGATAGAGATAAAGGCTAGAAGGAAATAGGGGTTTGGAAAGAGTAGGAGAGTGGTACAATTGAAAGACATACCTGAGAAGGATGCTCCCCCTCAGATTGTGATCCAGTCCTCAAGCATTCTTCAGCGATCGGTTGCTTGTCTTTGCTTTGCGAAGGAACACTTGAAGATGTATCACCTCTCACCCCTGCTTTGACAACCTCTTGCGAAGTTGTACCTGATGCAACGTTCGGCTTGGAGAACCACATAGATTGGTCTTCATCATCGTCGTCGTCATCGGAGGGCTGATCCTTTTCTTGATCATCAAGATCTAGATCATCTTCCTCTTCATCGTCTTCTTCCTCATCCTCTTCAAAGAGAATAGAGTGAATAGATGAGGATTCTTTTGCCTTCTCCCCCTCAGATTGAGAGGGAGGTTCCTTTGGAGTCTTAGCTTCCCCAGCAGCAGCAATAGAAGTTTCTTCAGCTTTCTCCCCCACTTTGTCATTATCAGCGGTAGGGGATTGTTCAGCTGCTGGAGTAGCTGTTGAAGCTTTTAGCACTTGAGCGTCAGCCTCCAGATGCTTAATCCGGTCTTCAACCGCAGGGATGTCGCACGTGGCATCATGAATGAATTCCACAGCGATGTTGAGGTTGGTACGATCATCTTCAGTGAAGGAGGGAGGCAGCACTGGAGCTGGTGCATTCACTTTCTGTACAATTTGCTGAAGAAGGGACGTGCAGAGGTCAACCTTTGAAGAGAGACCCTGAACTTCAGCGGTAAGAGACTCAAGTCGCCCTTGAAAGAGTTGAGAGGACTCTCTGAGTTGGACGACTTGTTCTTCAACAACTGAAAGTTGTGAGTTCTCAGCTTTTGATGAGCAAGTGGCGGTCAACTTCTTCAGCTCCTCACCAGCCTGATTGACGGCGCTGGTGGTTTCATTGAAGGTGTTGGTGAGTGCGTCCACCTTTTCTCCCAGATTGTTGACATGCGTGTCAACAGACGCCAAGCTAGGACCTGAAAATAATGTTAGTTCAGATATGGGCTTATTTGGAGAGGGGGGGAGAGAAGTGTTTAGGATTATAGGTGTACCTGACGTATCAAACATTTTGTAGAACTGCATAGATTCCTTAAAAGTTTGATGCTCAGGTCCTATAGGGAAAGAAGAGGTAGCGGGTTCAGAGACCAAATGAGGAGAAAAAGGAAGAGTTTTGGGGATAGAAGTAGGGATGGGGTTAATCTCAGTGAATGAGATAGTAGGTGGGGTTACTGATGATGTGACAGCGAGCAAGATCGCTGACACGGCAGTATGAGTGACTGCTGAAGTTGTGGAGGAAAGACCCACAAATGCATCTAAGGTAGCTTGATGAGAAGCTCCCTCAGGTATTGTACTAGAGGGTGTACTTTCCTTAGTCTTTTTGGCCTTTTTGGAAGGACCAATCGGACTAGCTGATGGTCGTTTAGAAGTAGTGGTAGCGACAGGGATAGTAGACGAAGGAACCGTCTGCGTGGTCGCTGAAGATGAAGAAGAATGAAGAGAGAGACGAGAGCGAAGGAGAGAGATACTTACCTCGTCGGTGAGTGGCTTTACCTCCAGTGATCGTTGACCTACCCTGGCAAAGGTGCCATCATCTTTGGTGGGATAGGTGTTGGGATAGAGGAACTTGATGTACGTACATATGAAACGTACGTACGAGATCTTGGGATCTCGTTCAGGCTTCTCTAATCTCGACCTCAGGTCTTCAAAGATTGCTGTGGCGTAGTCAAAGTTTTGACCAGCAATAACGGAGTAGGCCATCTGCAGTTGTGTTTTGCTGGCTTGATCCAGCGAACCACTCTTCCCGCTCATGCACTGAATTATGTGCGAGAAGATAAAGTTCAGTTGTGATGGCATCTGAGCTTTGAGGATCTTGGTGAGCTTCTTGTTAGGAATAGAAGATCTTGGTTTGTTTTCCCAACAATAGCCCATTGCGTCCAGGAATGATATCAGCTCATCATCAGTGGGGAGTGCGTCGAACCCACTCTTTGGTTTGTCAAGGAATCTTAAAGATTTCCTGAGGCTAAGAGCGGTCATGCTCCCTGGCCCCAATTCCGTGTTGAAAGAGATAGCAGGGACTTGTTCACCTTTCTTGTTGGTGAGTTCAGTTGCATCAGCAGTGAACCAGAACTGCTGAAGTACAGTCTTGGAAGGCTTAGGATCCACAGTGATCGCGTAAGCTATACATGACTGCTTGAGGAATTCAGCAGCTTCCACCAGATGTGGGTATTTGTCAGCTTTGAACTCGAGTCTAGCCAAATGATTACATTTAGTAATCTCAACTTCAGTGAGAGCGAATCGTACATGCTTGGAAGCAACGATTGAAGACTCTGTCATTTCTGTTATGGAAAGAGGCATAATAGAAGAAATGATTTAGATTAAAAATAATATGATTACCAGTTGCCATAGAAGAAGGGAAACTGGAAAACTATCAAGTTATTTTTAGGAGTAGAAAAATAGTGTTATGGGTAGAAAAAATGAAGAACACTTTAAAACCAAAAGGTTTTTATTGAAAAACATAAAATCAGAAGGAATGATCTTTAGTTTTTAAAAAAAAACGTTATAAAATCCATAGAAAACGAGCAGGATTTTAAAAAGAATAAAAAGCATACGAACAAAGCACAAAAACATGAGATAAACCTGTGTATCTTGAAGAAAAAGAGTTGCAGATTCAATATTCTGGGTTTACTTGCTTGACTGTTCTTGAGAGAGAATGTTTCTTGCTTTGAAAGTTTTGAAAGCGTAAACCGTATAAAGGAGAGAAGAATTCCTTTTATACGAAGAGAGAGGAGAGAGAGAGAGAAACGGGAAAAGAAAGGATCATCATGACATTGACACGTTCCACGAAGTTGATTGGATAGAAGGGCAACGGACGAACGTGTCAGAAAAGGCATGTCGTGGATTGTCGGTTCAAATGACGTCATAGAAGAGAGAGACTGTACATTTGTCCGTTTTGAAATGATCACTGAAGAAAAATCAGCGATAGATTTTTCCTTTTTAAAAGTATCCCTGATTGTAAAGATAGGGATAGATTTTCCTTTTAAAGGATCACTGACTAGAAATATCAGTGATTAATGTATTTTTCAAAAAGCTTTTAATCATTTGAAGAAAGTTCAGTGATTAAAGTTTATTTTTGAAGAAAAACATCTTTGAGGGAAAGGAGAGAACATACCTGAGAGTCAGAATGTTTATCAGAGAGAATGATGAGGGGAACTTTTGATTACTGACACAATACATGAACGCTGAAGAATTATTCTTCGAGGTTCAGCATTCCAAGCTCACTGATGAGAAAATTGAACCTTGTCTCATCAAGAGGTTTGGTGAATATATCAGCAAGCTGAAAGTCAGTAGGGATAAAGTGAAGTTCAATATCACCATTCATCACATGATCTCTGATAAAGTGATATCTGATCTCTATGTTTTTTGTCTTTGAATGTAGCACTGGATTATTTGCTATAGTGATAGCACTAGTGCTGTCGCAATAGATAGGAATCTTTGACAACTGAAGGTCATAATCTAATAGTTGATTTCTCATCCACAAGATTTGAGAGCAACAGCTTCCAGCGGCTACGTATTCAGCTTCAGCTGTGGAAGTGGACACAGAATTTTGCTTCTTGCTTATCCAGCTTACCAGCTTTCCTCCCAAGAGTTGACATCCACCAGTGGTACTCTTTCTGTCGAGTTTACATCCTGCAAAATCACTATCAGAATAACCAGTTAGATCGAACCCTGAGTCTTTGGGATACCAAAGACCGAGGTTAGGAGTTCCTTTCAGATATCTGAAAATTCGCTTTACAGCGATCAGATGGGATTCCTTGGGTTCAGATTGATAGCGTGCACATAAACAAGTAGAGTACATGATGTCAGGTCGGCTCGCTGTAAGATACAGCAATAAGCCTATCATTCCTCTATAGGCAGTGACATTAACAGGTTTTCCAGATGGATCCTTGTTAAGTGTCAGCGGTGGTGCCATAGGAGTTTTCATCGCTGAAGTTTGTGTGAGATCAAACTTCTTTAGCATATCTTTAACATACTTACCTTGGCAGATAAAAGTACCTTTGTCAGATTGTTTAATCTGAAGACCAAGAAAATATGTCAGCTCACCCATCATACTCATTTTATATTCTTTCTTCATTCTTTCAGCGAAGCGAGTACATAGAGATGGGTTAGTAGAACCAAATATTATGTCATCGACATATATTTGTACAAGAATTATATGACCTTTTATCTTTCTGAAAAATAACGTATTATCAATCTTGCCACGTTCAAAATTTTCAGAGATAAGAAAAGATGAGAGAGTGTCATACCAAGCACGAGGGGCTTGTTTTAGACCATAGAGAGCCTTATCCAATTTATAAACATAATTTGAATGCTTAGGGTCATAGAACCCTGGTGGTTGTTCTACATAAACTTCTTCATTCAGCTTTCCATTCAGAAAAGCTGATTTTACGTCCATTTGATAAACGATGAAGTCTTTATAGACTACATAAGCTAAGAATAGTCGAATTGCTTCGAGCCTGGCCACAGGGGCAAAGGTTTCATCATAGTCTATGCCTTCCTCTTGTCTGTATCCTTGAGCAACAAGTCGAGCCTTGTTGCGGGTTACAGTTCCATGTTCATCTAACTTGTTTCTAAACACCCATTTGGTGCCTATTACAGTTTTGTCAGATGGTCTAGGAACGAGATTCCAAACTTTGTTTCGAGAAAATTCAGTCAGCTCTTCTTGCATAGCGCTGACCCAGTTTGGATCTCTGAGGGCATCATCAGTCTTCTTTGGTTCTATTAAGGAGAGAAAGTTTATAAAGAGACAGATATTACCTGAGCTTCGTCGTGTCTGAATACCTGCATCTGGATCACCGAGAATTTGATCTATTGGGTGATCTCTTGTCCATCGCTGAGCAGGAGCATGATCGCTTAACTCAGAGGTTGGATCAACAATTGGGATGTTTACTGATGAGGACGTTTGAGGTTCATCAGCAATTAACTGTTGAGTAGGTTCACTAGAGAGGTTTCCAGACGAAGGCAGATTTGATGGTGGTAATGTGTTTAGAGGTTCAGCTGAAACCCATGAGGTGGTTTCAGCGGTGGGAGGTATGATACTTGGTTCTTCATCAGCAGCTGGAGTTTCAGTGTGCTGATGGTTTGAGAAGAAAGGTTCAGTTTCTCTATAGTGAGAGAGAATCCAAGTATTCAGTTCTTCATTGTCAGCGATTGGTTTAGAGTTTGCTAAGCGAGTTTCATCAAACGTGACATGAATGGTTTCTTCTACGGTTTGTCTTCTCTTGTTGAAAACTCTGTAGGCTTTGGAGATGGAGGAATATCCTAAAAATATTCCATCATCGGCTTTTGGGTCGAACTTTCCAAGTTGATCTTTGTTGTTTAAGATAAAGCACTGACAACCAAAGATATGAAGAAAGCTGATAGAAGGCTTCCTTCCAAGAAAAAGTTCATAAGCTGTCTTCCCAAATCGCTTTATTATCAGCGATCTGTTTTGAGTAAAACATGAAGTGTTTACAGCTTCTGCCCAAAATTGAGTAGGGAGGTGAGAATCGCTGAACATTGATCTAGCAGCTTCTATGATCGTTCTGTTTCTTCTTTCAGCGACTCCATTTTGCTGAGGTGTTCTTACTGAAGAGAAGTTGTGAGAGATTCCCTTGTTCTCAAAGAAATTGTCCAGGGAACTATTTTTGAATTCAGTTCCATGATCACTGCTTATTGAACGAACAGTAAGATTATTCAGCACTTCCATCTTTTTGACAAAAGATATTAGTTCTTCTGGAGTATCACTCTTACAGCGAAGAAAAATAACCCAGGTGTAGCGAGAATATTCATCTACAATGACAAGCGTATATTTCTTTCCAGCTATTGATTGGATGTTGACAGGGCCAAATAGATCCATATGCAAGAGCTGAAGAGGACTTGTCACTGAGGAAACTTGTTTCGACTTGAAACTAGCTTTTGTTTGTTTTCCTTTTTCACATGCTGAGCAGAGAGATTCTTTAGCATATGAGTGCTGAGGAAGACCAGAAACCAATTCCTTAGATGAGAGAGAATTCAGGGTTTTGAAGTTTAGAGGACAGATATCAAAGATTTCTGTCACTGAGCTAGAAGGTTTATCCATTGAAGGTTTGGAAGGAACTTTCAGTTTGGTTTTCTTGGAAGCCTTCTGAGGAGGGAGAATAGACTTTCCTTTATCTGCAGGCTTAGATCTTGCAGATATCTCCTCAGGGATGGGATTTTAAGAAGAACAGGGATAGAATTGATTATAAGAAGTGTCAAAGAAAGATGTGACAAAAGTTCCAAACTTAAGCGAGGAACTTTCTTCTTTAGGATCATCCTGTGGTGTCCAAAAACCAAGACCAGTTCTATCACTTTCAGGAGTTTGAGCATTTATTATCTCTGAGATCTTTGTTGATGATTTGCACCATTTTTCAACATGAGCCTTTTCTGCTTTTAGAGCAGCGATGGCTTGTTCGCGTTCAATGCTGATGATTTCATTTATAATGACTTGATCTTTCAGCTTTTCTTCTAAAAGATTTAGTTCACTGATCTTTTCATGACATTTCTCTAGCTCTTGTGTTAAATAAACATTTTTATTTTCAGCTTGAGTTTTGTCGTTTAGAGCATTATAAAGGTCAATCGTCAGCACATCAACAGCGCGACTTCTCTCAGCTTCAGGCAGAGAGGGATTTGTTGAGATAGATACCTGATATGATATGTAGCTCATAGAAGGTTCAGATGGTTCTTCTACTTCTTCTTTAATCTCAGCCATGAGGCAAAGATTAGCGACTTCTTCTTCATCAGAAGATGATTCTTCTGATTCAGCCCAGTCATGTTCTTCAGCGATGAGACCTTTACCTTTTCGCTGATAGCTTTTCAGCTTTTGATATTTGTTCTTCAGCTTATGGTATTTGTCATCACTGGGTCTTCTTGAGGTAGAAGGTTTGAAGACCTTTTTCGACCTGCACTCACTAGCAAAATGTCCAATTTTTTCGCAGTTATAGCAAGTGGCTGTAGCCTTATCAACTGGAGTTGATTTTGGCTTTTCAGTAAGAGAGAGAGGTTTACTTCTTCGTTCTTGCAAATCTCTTAAAAGAGTTTGTCAAGAGTGCTAAGGACTCATTAAACTCTGAAAGATCAGGGTCTGATAAATCCTCAGATTCAGAATCTAAGTCAGTGATGGTGAGAGTAGATCGCTGGGATGGAATTATCTCTGACGAGACTAAAGCAACAGCAGTGTTTTTGGAGTCTTTAGAATCTTTTACAAGATTCTTCTTCAGGAGATTAGATTGCTCATAGTTGAGCAATATTCCATACAGAGTGCTTAGAGAGAGAGTATGTAAGTCTTTTGTCAGCTTAAGACATATTGAATAACTGTCCCAGCTTTCAGGAAGACTTTCCAAGAATTTTGTTAGGACCTCAGAATTAGAATAGGTCCTTCCAACAGTTCTTAGGTCAATGATCAGGCAGTTAAACCGCTGATGAATGTCAGAAAGAGATTCATTCTTACCAGCGATAAAACTTTCATACTGTCTTACCAAGTTAATCTTTCGGGTCTCTTGGATTTCAGTGGTGCCCTCATATTGAACACATATGGTTTCCCACATTTCTTTAGAAGTTTTTAGATGCATGATGGAATGGAAAACTTCATCAGGCAGAGCCATTGATATAATGGTCTTTGCTCTTGCATCTATGCCTACCTTCTTTTTATCTTCATCACTCCACTGTCTTATTTCCTTAACGACATATCGTTCAGGGACAGCTTCAGTGGTGGTAGTAGCGGGAACTGCAGCTATAATTCTAACAGGTTCATAGGGTCCATTTTCTATATATTCAGGTATAGTAGGATCCGCACCTTCAAGAAATAGCATCATTCGATTTTTCCATAGAGAAAAGTTATCTCTGCTAAATCGAGGAGGTTTAGAAAGTGAACCATTATCATAGTAGTTTGTGTTTGTGTTTAGTGCCATTTTAGAATAGCAAGGAAGAGTATACAGCAAGATCTTTTTTATTAGATTAAACAAACCGCTCTGATACCACTTGTTGGTCCCGAAGGTGCTTAACAAGTTTGTAGAAGGGGGGGGGTTGAATACAAACACAGAAATTAAAGTTTAATAAAATGTTTATTGATAAATCAAAATACAATTTACAAGTTTGTTGCGGAATAAGATTAAGACAGACTTAGTCTAAACAAACTTAAGAAACACTTAAGATGGTTGCACAAGAAATTCAGAGAATGGGGGATTTTAGAGAGATAGAAAACAAGGGTTTCTATTATGGAGTTCAAGGATTGAGCACACCTTCAGATGAAGGGGTGAGCTTCCTATTTATACCCTATGCATTAAATGCATGACAGGGCACTTTACACGTGGCGTTCATAGAGTGGCTTTGGGAGTCTTACTTTTGGAGACATGCTTTTGGCCGTTTTATGAACAGTGTAGTTGACAGAGTTGTTGTACGATTTGTGGCAGAGACTTGTCCGTTCTGACACATCGTACTGGTTGTGCAAGGTAAGACAACAGAAAACTTGAGGCATAAGCTTTGTGATCGTTGATCGCTGAGTATCTCTTCTTCCAGAGATAAAGAAGTTCAGCTATCGCTGAAGCTTTTCCTCAGGCTTCTTCGCTTAAGTAGATTCGTCTGGTCTTCGCTGATATCCGCATCAGGTCACTAGTAGACTTATCTATTGTTCAGTGGCTTCGTCTTTGATTCAGCTATGAACTACGTTGACGCGATACTTGTCTTCAGGGATTACGTTAACTGTGTTACATGGGAAACGATCAGCGATGACTGAACAGACTCAGTTTGATCGTTGAAAGTGAAACACATATTAAATGTTTACAGAAAGGTCATCAGCGATAACTGAACAGACTCAGTCTGATCGCTGATGATGAAACACTAATACATATAATAACGTAATTTTCACTAAGTATAAAAGAGGGTCATTATCAAATCACTGAGAGAGTTTGGATCAACAGCTTGCTTTGGTTTGAGTAGCATTGCCAATTCATTGTGTTCATCGACAAACATCAGTTCAGCCATCTTCTTGAGCGATTGGTCGAAGCTAGGGTTATGCACTGGTAAGAGAGAATTCAAGAGAACAAGAGAGAGAGAGTACACTAGTAGGAAATTCAAAGAGCCGTTTATAATTTTGGCGGTCACACAGGGTATTTATAGGTGGAGGGAGTATGTTAGAAGCAGTACTAATTACCTTAGCAGTATTAACGAACTCGCAGTATTAACTCATAACAGCAGTAGTAACACATACTGGCAGTACTAACACAGACTAGCAGTATTAACACATACTAGCAGTATTAACATGTACCAGCAGTAGTAACAATGATTAGCAGTATAAATAAGGCAAGCAGTAGTAACGTTGCACTGGTAGTATAAACCACCTAGCAGTAGTAACCATATTTAACCATTTTTGAACTATTATTATGAGTAATGCAGTGAGCCGTATTAACTGAACGAGAAGTACCAAGTATCCCATCCAAACAATCTGAAACACTTAAACACACAGGGGTTAATAGCACCAATTTAATGAAAGTAACTAAGGAGGAATCTATATAGGTACATAAAGAGAATGAGAATATACTTATTCATTGTTCTTCATGCCCACACTTGTGACCAAGAATGTGAATCTACCCACATCAAAAGCTTTTGTGAATAGATCAGCAAACTGGTTACTTGTGTGTATTTTCTAAACCTGAATTAGCTTCTTCTCATTACAGTCTCTGATAAAATGGTACCTTATTTCTACATGCTTTGTTTTTGAATGCTTGACAGGATTATTAACAATGCTAATAGCACTGTTGTTGTCTATGAAAATAGGAGTGTGAAGAAATGTCATACCATAGTCCAGCATTTGATTCTGAATCCATAACACTTGTGAGCAGTAGCTTGCAGCAACTATGTATTGTGTTTCTGTTGTTGAAGTGGACACTGTGGTTTGCTTCTTACACTGCCATGATACTAGTCTTGCACCCAGAAACTGACATCCTCCAGTTGTAGACTTTCTGTCTAAGTTAGCTCCACCCAAATCACTATCTGAATACGCAAGTAGGTCAAATGGTGAGTCATGAGGATACCAAAGTCCTAATCTGGGTTGACCTTTGAGATATCTGAATATCCTCTTGACTGCTTGAAAATGTGATTGCTTTGGCCTAACTTGAAATCTTGCACATACACAAACAGGGAACATGATATCTGGTCTAGAAGCTGTGAGATACATGAGAGAGCCAATCATGGATCTGTAATAATGAACATCTACATCCTCCCCCTCAAGATCTGCCGTAATCTGTTTGTGTGTCTCCATAGGTGTGCTTGCAGGCTTGGAATCTGAGAACCCAAACTTGGTTAAAATGTCCTGTACATACTTGGTTTGGCTTATGAAGATTCCATCTTGTTTATGCTTAACCTGTAGCCCAAGGAAGAAAGTAAGTTCACCCATAGAACTCATCTTGACTCTCTTATGCATTAACTCTTCAAAATCTCTGTACAATTGATCTTTTGTGGATCCAAAGATGATGTCATCCACATAGATTTGCACTAACAGGATGTCCTTCTTCTTCCTTTGAATGAACAGAGTCTTGTCAATGATTCCTCTCTCAAAACCATTTTCCAAGAGATAGGTAGACAATGTATCATACCAAGCTCTTGGTGCTTGATGTAGTCCATACAGTGCTTTCTTCAATTTGTATACTCTGTCAGGGTACTTGGGATTTTCAAACCCTGGGGGCTGACAGACATATACTTCTTCTTCAATTTTGCCATACAGAAAAGCACTTTTCACATCCATTTGGTAGACTTTGAACTTCATGAAAGAAGCATAGGCTAAAAACAGCCTAATTGCCTCAATCCTAGCCACTGGTGCAAAAACCTCTTCATAATCAATTCCTTCTTCTTGAGTGTACCCCTGTGCTACCAATCTAGCCTTGTTCTTGATCACTATCCCTCTCTCATCCTTCTTGTTTTTGAAAATCCATTTTGTCCCTATAGCTCTGTGTCCTTTAGGCAGTTCTACCAAATCCCATACATTTTGCAGTACAAACTACAGCAGCTCCTCTTGCATTGCTTCTATCCAGCTTGGATCTTTCATTGCATCATGTGCCTTTTTGGGCTCAACTTGAGATAGAAAGCAAGATAGTAAGCCTGATTGTATGTGTTTTAATCCTCCCAACTTACTCTGATTCCTTGTGACGATTGGAGAATTAATGTCACCAATCACCAACTGAGGAGGATGATCTTTATGAACTTTTGTTTGATGAATAGCCTCTTCATTAATGTCTGCATCCAGATTAGAGTCATTCTTTTCAGGAGAGTTGCCACCAAACACTGAGGAGTTCTCATCATCACTGTCATCTTCTGCCAATGCAGGCATCTCAGGTTCTAGCTGTTCTGAAGTCAAAAGTTGATCCTCCTTTTCACCTCTATCCTCTTCATTCTGAGCAGCTTCAGTATCCTTTGAATCTGAAGCATCTTTCTTCTCTTGAACACAGAGTTCAGTAGAATCTGCTGTAGGGAATGGGAATAGCACAAACTCTTGTCTTTTGTTTTGTACTGATTCTGTCCCTGTTCCTGCATTATTCTCATAACTGAAACCCAAAGAATTAGTTAGTTAATCAATGTCAAACAGTCAATCAGGGCCTGTACCAAGTTTATTTGGTGTGCTCTCATTGCATTTGACATTGTCACTTTCCTCAATTATTCTAGAAGAGGTATTAAATACTCTGTAAGCCTTACTATGGGATGAGTAACCAACCAGAAATCCATCATCTGCTTTGCTATCAAACTTGCCTAAGTAAGTTTTGGTATTAAGAATTGTACAAGGACACCCAAATGGTTTGAAAAATCCAATAAAAGGTTTCTTTTTGTTAAAAAGTTCATATGGTGTCTTGCCTTGACATTTAACTATTAGAACTCTGTTTTGAACATAACAAGCAGTATTAACTACTTCTGCCCAAAATGTAACTGGCAGTTTTGAATCTGCCAACAGGGATCTTGCAGCTTCAATCACTATCCTATTTCTCCTCTCAGAAACCCATTCTGTTGAGGGGTCCTAGGAGCATTGTATTGTCTCTCAATACCTTTTTCCTCACAGAAGCTGTTTAGACCATGGTTTTTAAATTCAGTTCCATTATCAGACCTGATGATTTTAACTCTGAGAATAAAGGATTTGATCAGTCCATTTGTCTCATCCTTTGTCCTCAGAAAATAGACCCAAGTGAATCTAGAGAAATCATCAACAATAACTAAGCAATAAGATTTCTTGCCAATACTCATCACATTTGTAAGTCCAAACAGGTCCATATGCAGTAAGATAAGAGGTGAAGAGATTGTATTTATCTCTTTGGACTTATGAGAAGTTTTGTGCTGTTTGCCTTTAAGACATGCAACACAATGATCATCACATGAAAATTCCTTTTATGGTAAACCTCTTACAAGGTTGTTTTTCACAAGATTATTCATTGTTTTAAAGTTCATGTGACACATCCTTCTGTGCCATAGAGATGATTCATCAACAGACGCTTTTGAAAATAGACAATTAAATGATGAATCATTAGATACATTCTCTAAATCCAAGCAATAAACATTGTCCTTTCTTGGTGTTCTCAGTAGTATCATACTTTCATCAACTACCTTGAACCCTTTAGCAAGGATAATACATTCAGTATCAGTAAACAATATACTATGTTTCTTGTCACAAACCTGTGATACACTTAACAGGTTGTATCTCAATTGCTTAACATAGTAGACATGCTCAAAGGTCATCTTACCCTTTGACACATTACCTTTTCCACTAATCTTTCCTCCAGATAGATTATCACCAAATGCAACATGTCCTCCATCAATTCTTTTGAAGTTTTGTAGACAGGACTTGTTGCCTGTCATGTGCCTAGAGCAACCACTATCAATATGCCAAATGCTCTTCCCTTTTTGCTGTTGGTTGCCCTGCACATAAAGTGGAACAGTTAGTTTTCATTAGGAAGCCAAGCCAAAGTTGTCTTGGGTTTCCCATTCTCATAAACATATTCACAATCAGTTTTGATGAGCTTTTCAGACTGGAGAATCTTACGGCTTGAATACTTTGTCACAATAATGGGTTTGTTACTGGAAGCAGTACTAACTAGATTGGAAGTACTAACTTGGTTAGCAGTACTAACATCATTATCAGTACTAATTGGATTAGCAGTACTAATTTTGTTAGCAGTACTAACTTCATTAGCAGTACTAATTGGATTAGTAGTACTAACATTGTTAGCAGTAGTATTGCTTGCAGCAACATTATTTCTGTCAGCAGTACTATTTGAAGTAGCAGTACTAACAGATTTCTTTACTATTGGAACCCAAACCTGAACAAAGTTGTTTGACTTATTTTTCTTTAAGTTACTCCTTGTCTTATTTGGAGTATTTTTCTTTGATTTTGCAAACTTGTTTTGAGCATGAGCTTTTAAAGGTGCTCTTTTTGCATTTTCAGCCTTATAATTCCTTCTTTGATTCCTATAACCAACAGGATTTTGTATATGTTTTTGAAAGTTTATCCTCTGGTTCATAGGATTGAAATAACAGTATTTGGCAATATGGTTAAGCTTTCCACAAATAAAACAAGGTTTTGGTCTATTGATTTTACTCAGATCAACCCCTTGTTTTTGTGCCCACTGATTATTCCAGTTTCTTTGATTACCCCTTGTTTTATCATGTTTTTGGGGTTGATGCTGTTTACATGTACAGGGATTCACAACTGTGGTTTGCATATAGTGGACTCCCTGTACCTTTCCCTTTTCTCTCTTTGAGCTTTCCACCTTTTCACTCTTTGAGTTATCCACCTTTTCACTCTTGATGAATGGTTTACCTCCCCCTTCATTGGTAAGAATATGATTTTCTACAGGAATCTCTTCTGCATTGTTATTCTGAGAATTCTCTTTCTCATTCTCTTCTTCAACCACCACACTATCTATAGGATCTACTTCTGTTGCTCCTATAGGTAAGTCCTTTTTATTTTGGTTTTCTAAGAGATCTGAAGAGGGAGGGATATAATTATTGTTATAAGGTGGAGGTGTTGCATTGTATCCTATACCACTCTTAATCTTATCATGAACTTGAGCTTTAAGCAAAGAGTCCATTGCTTTGGAAGCATAAGAAAACTTCTCAATGTCAAGCTTAGCTTTCTCATACTCACTCTTTATCTTCTCACACTCCTCTTTAGATTTTTCTATTTGGATCTCTAATTGATCTTTCTCCCACTTCCAGTAATTTGTGTCATAGTAATGCTGAATTTCATTGGCCTTGTAAGCCTTGATTTGATCTTCAAACTTCTCCACAATCACTTTATACTCTCTTATATCTCTTTAACCTTTTAAGGTCATCACACATGCTTTGGTTATGATCCCTGTACTTTTGAACAGTCTGAAGACACTCTTTAGTGCACAGTTTAGTTTTTACCTCTGTTGGAATATTTGTGCTTGAAGATTCTGAGACTTCTACCATCAGGGCTTGATTCTGAATAGCTTCTTCTGCTTGATCACTCCAATCAAATCCCATTCCTTCTTGAGAAACAAGAACTTGAGTGGAGTTTCTGTTGTTTTGGAAGCTTGAGGAATGTGCTTGCTGGTGGTTGCTGCCATATTGTTGAGGAGTTCCTCCTTTGCATTCTTTTGCAAAGTGTTCCATCTTGTGACACTTGTAGCACTCCACCTTTGACTTGTCAAACCCAGCACCATCTTCTCTCCTCTAAGAAAAGTTGTTCCTTCCAGTCCTTTTTATGAATCTCTTTACCCTCATAGTTAGCATGTCCATCTGCCACTTTATATCCATCTCCTCAAGGTCATCTGCATTAATTTGTTCAAGATCATCATTAATTAAACCAGAATTAGCATGAATAGCAAGAAAAGCTTCTAATACAGAGTCGTTAGATACATCCTACTTAGATACATAAGCAGTACTAACTGATTCTGTATTAGCAGCAGAAATAGTAGAACAAGAAGATGATAAAAGGGCAGCATTATGAGTGTATCCAGATGGTCTTTTCTTTGCTTCAACTTCAGCCTCAAACACCCTTAAGTCATTATAAAGATCGTCTAGTTCTTTATCCTCCAGCTTGTCATCCTGTGTGAAGGAGACAGTATACATGGTCCATTCATCTCCAAGGGACCTTAAGAACTTTCTGTTTACATCATCTTGATCAATCTGCACTCCAACAGTAGCTAGTTCACCAATCAGCTTGTTAAACCTGTCAAAAGCTTGAGTCATGGACTCATTCTTAGTTGACATGATGTTTTCATACTGTTGCTTCAGTATTGCCTTTTGATTTCTCTTGGTACTTTTGGTACCAGAGAATCTCTTCTCTAGAGCATTCCAAAGCATCTGTGCATCAGTGCAGTTGCAGAATTGGTGTTGATACTCATTAGGAATAGCCAAGAGCAGTGTGCTCAAGGCTTTCATCTCTGTCTGCCTTATCTTCCTCTCTCCATCTGTCTTTGGTGGGATTCTTTTTCCATCTGCTCCAATCTTTCCTTCATTAGATGGGCCATTCTCAATGATGTCCCACATAGAGTAATCTGTGAGAAGGATGTATTGCCTGATCCTAATCTACCACATGTCAAACTCATTAGATCTGAGCATTGGAACCTTTGAGACCAGAACACTATCACTTGAACTGTCCATGATGATTGTTGTTTTTCTGAGTTTAACAATGCTCTGATACCACTTGTCAGGATCGAAATTCAAACAAGAATTTAATACACACACACTCAGAAACAATGCTAAAGAAGTTGCGGAAAAACACTTTAAGACTAACAATCAATGAAACAATATATCAAACTCAAATCACAAGTTTATATTGATTCAACTTGATGATTACACACAAAACCTCAATCTGTTGAACAGGCTCAACAGACGTTCTATATTTCTCTATAGAAAGGATTTAAACTAGTCTTGAGGTTAATTCTCTCTAAAACAAAAACTTATTAATCAAATTCATATCTACTATCAAATACTTCTATACTATATATACAAAACTGAATACACGATAATTATCAAAATACAATTGATCTTCAGCATCAATACCATAATTATCTTCAGTCTTATCTCCAGCTTGTCTTTATCTCCAAATCATCTTTATCTTTAGAAGCAACACTAATTATCTTCAGAAGTATTAACCATCTTCAGCAGCATTAATCTCCAGCAGTACTAACTCCTAGCAGTACTAACTCTCCAAGCAGTACTAACTATTCAAGTAGCAGCACTAACTCTTCAAGCAATATTAATTCTACTAGCAGTAGTAATCTTGATAGTCTGGCAGTAGTAATTACTTAGCAACATTAATCAGCAGCATAAACCATACTTAGCATATTCAGACCCAACAGTGCTCTTATAAATCCTTTTTGGGTTGCGGGCCACCGGAATTCTCCATTTCTGACGACCCGATTGCGTGTGTGAAATGGATTCAAATTGTCGAGCAGTCCTTTGGCTCATCTGAGTGCAGGGACGATCAGAGAGTGAGGTTTGGTACCCAGTTGCTCAGAGATACGACACTCACGTGGTGGAATGTCACCCAGTCCACTCTCTCTCCTACCATCTTGGCTCAGTTGTCTTGGGCCGAGTTCAAGAAGAAAATCTTAGAGGAATTATGCAGCGAAAGAGTATGGACCGTATTGAAGCTGAGTTCCGGTCTCTGGAAAAAGGAAACTTGACGGTGAGGTAGTACACCCGCCAGTTTATGGAGAAAGTGGGACTAGTGGGCATGTGGCCCTAATGAAGAAAGAAAAGATAAAGGCCTATCTCAATGGCCTACCAGCGGACATGATGTCCATGGTCCATAACTCAAAAGCTTCTAACCTTCGAGAGACGATTGAGGAAGCACAGTTTATGGAAGAGGTTTATGCGAAGGGTAAACCGGAGAAGGCTGTGGTGGTTGTTGACAAGAGGAAGTAGGAGAGAAATTCCTTACCTCCAAAGAGAACTCGACCTTTTGTCGGGAACCGAAACTTCAACAATGATCAAGAAGCTAGGTGGTGCCAGAAGTGCCGCACCAAGCACCGCGGTAACTATAGAACCACTCCTCAAACTTCTTTCAAGTGTGGGAAGGTTGATCACGCCGCCAGGGATTGCCCGATCAGAGGGCTTGTATGTTTTGAGTGCAAGGCACTAGGGCATATGAAGAAAGATTGCCCGAAGCTCAAGTCGGGTAGTGCGTCGTAGAGGAAAGAGAACCCTCCCAGAGTTCCTGGCCGAGCTTTCCAGATGACGGCTGAGGAGGCCAAGGCATCCACCGACGTGGTATCGGGTACGTTTCTTCTAAACACCGTACCTGCTCGGATGTTATTTGATTCTGGTGCTAGTTTCTCTTTCGTGTCAGACTCTTTTTGCCAAAAGCTTGCCATGCCCACTAGTATCTTACTTGATGCTTTAGTGGTAGAAATAGAAAATGGTAGTCAAGTAGTGATTCACGATATCTTGAAGGATTGCTCACATGATATTAAAGGGAAGAAATTCTCAATTAATCTGATGCCCATGGTTATCTATGGCTTCAATGTGGTAGTCGGTATCGATTGGTTGGCAAACAATCATGCCGAAATCCTATGTTCCAAGAAACTAATCTGACTCCCTACATCGGATGGTGGCATGGTGGTAGTGTATGGTGAAAGAAGGAAGGGTGATGTAGCGGTTATCACCATGGCTAAGGCGCGAAAGTGCTTAGTGAAGGGATGTTCATCCTTCCTAGCATACGTAGTCGACACCAAGCTGGTGAAGAAGAAACTTGAAGTTGTAAAGGTGGTGTGAGAGTTTCTCGACGTTGTTCCAGATGACTTGACCGGTTTACCACTCGATCGTCAAGTAGAATTTCGGATAGATCTTGTACCGGGAGCGGCTCCTATTGCTAGAGCCCCTTACCGGTTGGCGCCATCGGAGATGCAAGAAATGATGGCTCAACTCCAAGAAATCCTAGAGAAGGGGTTTATAAGACCAAGCACGTCGCCTTGGGGAGCTCCGGTCTTGTTTGTCAAGAAGAAGGATGGCACAATGAGAATGCGCATCGATTATCGTGAACTGAATAAGGCTACGGTGAAGAATAAGTATCCATCCCAACAATCGAGGACTTATTCAATCAGCTCCAAGGAGCGGGTTGTCTCTCGAAGATCGATTTACGCTCGGGATACCACCAAGTGAAGGGGAGAGAAGAAGACGTTCCAAAGATGGCTTTTAGAACGCATTACGGCCAATACGAATTTCTCATGATGCCATTTGGTCTAACTAACGCACCAGAGGTGTTTATGGATTTTATGAATAGAGTGTGACGACCGTTTATCGACAAGTCGGTCATTATATTCATTGATGACATACTCGTGTATTCCAAGAGCGAATCAGAACACGAGCAACACCTACGCGAAGTTCTAGAAGTATTGAGGAAAGAGAGGTTGTATGCCAAATTTTCCAAATGCGACTTTTATCTTGAAGAGGTTCAATTCTTGCGTCACGTTGTCACTCGAGACGGGGTGAAAGTGGACCCCTCTAAAATTGAAGCCATGATGAACTGGGAGCCTCCCAAGAGTCCATCCGAAATCCGAAATTTATTGGGATTAGCGGGATATTATTGGAGATTTATTCAAGACTTTTCGAAAATCTCCTCTTCCTTGACGGCGTTGACTCGGAAGAATGTGAAGTTCATTTGGACCGAAGAGCAAGAGAAGGCGTTCCGGACTTTATAAAAGAAGTTGTGTGAAGCTCCGATCTTGTCGCTACCCGAAGGGTCGGAAGACTTCGTGGTCTATAGCGATGCTTCGAAAATGGGATTAGGATGCGTGTTGATGCAAAGAGGCAAAGTGATTGCCTACACCTCTAGGCAACTCAAAATTCACGAGAAGAATTATCCTACCCACGATTTGGAGTTAGCGGCGGTGGTGTTCGCCTTGAATCTTTGGAGGAATTACCTCTATGGCACGAAATTTACACTCTATATGGATCATAAGAGCCTAGAATACGTCTTTGATCAAAAGGAGCTAAACATGAGGGAAAGGCGGTGGGTTGAGTTTCTTAAAGATTACGATTGTGAGTTGCTTTACCATCCCGGTAAGACGAACGTAGTGGCCGATGCGTTAAGTCGGAAGGACTATAGCGGTAGTATTCGGGATACCCTTTCAAGAATCGATTTGGTGTCAATCCTTGTGGAGAAGATCAAGATATCTCAAGCAGAAGCCTTGTTGGAAGAAAATCTTAAAGATGAAGTTATGGCAAAGCAACGTTTACTCTTAACGGAAGATAGTAGTGGGGTAAAATTGTTCAACGGTCGTGTGTGGGTGCCCAAAGTCGGGGGCAACTGGGAACTACTTCTTGAGGATGCCCACAAGTCCAAGTATTCCATTCATCCGGGAAGTACAAAAATGTAACGGGACTTGAAGCTACAGTATTGGTGGCTGGTAATGAAACTTGATGTGGCGCATTACGTGGAGAGTTGTATGACGTGCTTACAAGTGAAGGCCGAACATCAGCGATCGTATGGGAGTCTTCAGTCCTTAGAGATTCCCGAGTGGAAGTGGGAGCATATTACCATGGACTTCGTGCCGAAGTTGCCCAAAACTCTTCGAGGTCACGATACCATTTGGGTAATAGTCGATCGATTGACTAAGAGCACGCACTTTTTGTCTACGCGCGAAACCTTACCGATGGACAACTTAGCGAAACTCTACATCGATGAAGTGGTTTCGAGGCATGGGGTGCCCTTGTCGATCGTGTCGGATCGCAACAGTCGGTTCACTTTGAATTTTTGGGATGGCTTTCAGAAGGAGCTTGGTACGCGAGTAAAGTTGAGTACGGCTTACCATCCACAAACCGACGGTCAAAGCGAGAGAATGATCCAAACACTTGAAGACATGCTAAGGTCTTTTGTTATCGACTTCAGGGGTAGTTGGGACTCTCACCTACCTTTGGTGGAGTTTGCTTACAACAATATCTACCACTCGAGCATCAGAATGGCACCATTTGAGGCGTTGTACGGGCGGAAGTGCCGAACTCCCGTGTGTTGGCTAGAAGTGGGAGAGAAGCAGTTCGTCAGACCCGAAATTGTGCAAGAGACGGCCGATAAAGTTAAAGGCATTCGGGAACGTTTGAAAGTAGCCCAAGATCGGCAAAAGTGCTATGCCGATAAGAAGAGGCGGCCGATGGAGTTTCAAGTGGGCGATCGAATGATGCTTAAAGTGTCGCCATGGAAGGGCATCATTCGGTTCGGAAAATGTGGGAAGTTGAGTCCTCGTTTCCTCAGACCATTCAAGGTGCTCAAGCATGTGGGCTTGCAAGCCTACCAATTGGAACTGCCGCCGAAAATGAGCGGAATCCACAATACGTTCCATATATGTTACCTTCGGAAATGTTTGGCGGAAGAAGAAATCATCATTCCTCTCTATGAAATAAGAGTGGATGAGGGTAACCGTTGTGTAGAAGAACCCGACGCTATCCTAAAGATAAAGTCTAAGAAATTGCGTTACAAGGAGGTCACTATGGTCAAGGTGCAGTGAAGGCATCATCGTGGGGCCAATGTGACATGGGAAGCCGAGGAGGACATGAAGCGAAGATACCCTCAATTGTTCGTGTGATCAAGATTTCGAGGACGAAATCATCTCCAAGTTGGGGAGTATTGTAACACCCGATATTTTCGCAAAGTAAGTTTCCGTCCTTCGTTGATCTTTAATACATTTTCCGTTTATCTTATTTGGGCGAAATGTGTTGTACTTTCGAACCTTAAATCGACCCATGCGAGAATCTCGAGTTTTGGCCTTTTTCCGGGTTCAGTACGAGTGGCGCGAGAGTGACTCGCGATAGTGACATGTGTCACTATCGCGTGGCACAATCACTGGGGGAGTACCACCCGCGATACAATCCCTGCGAGAGTTCCCTCGCGATAGTGACAATGTCACTATCGCCGGGTAGGATCACGAGCAGGGTCCAGGCTTTAAATCAGACAGCTCCGAATTTTATTTCATTTATATGATTTTGGGGTTGCTTCCATACGTTTTCTCCCAAAATATTGGTAAGGTTTCTTCTTCTTCATTTCTACCTCTTCATTAACTCCTCTTCCATCTACCTCTAATGTGGTTTGTGTACTTCTCATCTAGGTTATTTATTGCTCTAGTGAAGATCTCAAGTATTCTACCTTCTCAAGTACACCATCCTCTCATCTAGGGTTTTAATAAGATCCATATTGTGAGTTCATATAACCTCTTTCCAAACCTTATACATGTCAAAACTTGCATTTCAAACTCCTACTTATCTCCTTGGCTTTGGATTGGTATTTATTACATTTTGACCTAAAAATGGGATTTTTGGAGATTTTAGGGTTCTTTCTATTTTGATTAAAGGGAAGAGTTATATTTTCATATGTGGTAAAATGAATTACTACTTGCACTCTTTAGGGTGAGGTACATGAAAAAAGTATATAATCTCATGTATGATTTTCATTCTTATCGGCAGTTGAGCTTGGAAATGTATATTTGGAAATAAAGGTTATTGAGGACTTTATGTGTTATTAATGTTAGTCTCAAATGAAATTGTGACAAGTCTAGAATATTACTAGTGAATCCATAGGTATTGAGTCGGCTTACTTTTGGGATGTTATTCCCCTTGTAGCTAGTTGAGACATTTAATCCTCGGGGGCCATTTGGTACGGTTATGTGAGACCAGTTACTAGCCATGGATCATAGTGTAATTCTAGTGAACGAGTATGACTCGGATTCCTCGAGGGCCCTCCTTCACATCTTAGTACGGACCGGTGTTGTTTGGGGCCATGGATTCCGAGTGTTTAACTCATAACTTGGATTGTGGCCTATTTTTGTGTTCCGCTACAATCCTTGGTAAATCGGATACCCTTTGTCATCGTAAGATGAGTTTTGGATCGAAAGGCCCTTTAGTGGCAAATATTTCAATTGTAAACTCTATTATCTTGAAAAGATTTCCTTTCGTTATATTGTCAATATTTCTGTAAATTATAAACTGTATGTTATCACTAGGCTTTAAGCCTAACACTTTTCTCAAATGATGTGTATAACAGGTTCCCTTAGCGGCGGGTCGTCAAGGGGTTGAGTAAAAAGTGTGGTCTCTTGAGGGCATTTTTGGATGATACATATTTTGGGTCTTGGCAATTAAAACAATTTATTAATTTTTGGATTTGGGTTGACAACCTATGTAATCTAGATAGAAATGGTTTAGATTAGTTTGTTGTCGATTTCCCATGCATCTTATACAGGTTTGTAAACGCATATACTTTTACCCTTCTTAGGTGGTTTGGCCGAAATGCAAATATCATATTGCCGAATTTTCAATTTTTAAAATTACCCGAATTTTTAGGGTGTTACAATTAAAGATCCTTAAAACAATAAGGCACGTTTAACCGACGCTTATACAAATACATATCTCAAAGATATGATTAACTCAAAAATTCATCATTGGCTGAGGCAACGATTTTCCAAATGAAATCATGCCCTTATATTTTCGAATGCCTCATAACACTATAACGTGCATTTTTCAAATAGTTTATAAGACTAAGTACACCAAAAATGCATAAATCATCAAAGAGATACCATTTGTACAATAAATCATGAAAAACACATCATTTTGAGATTTACTCATCAAAATGTCCAAAACTCCAAATATAGGCATTCCATAAGATTTATCAACCCAAATTTACCTAGTATGAAAACTTTGTCAAATACTCAACACATTGATAAATACCAAGTAAGCACATTATTTCTTCAAAATACACATTTTGGTCTGTACATATATAGTTTTTGGTTTTCACAAAGTAACTTGAACTCACCTTGCTAGATTTAGGCTAAATATAGAATTTAACCCAATCTTGAGCTTCTTAAAGAAACTTGAATCCACAAGCAATCCATCCAAATCCTAGATCCTCAATCTCCCAAAACACAAACAAATAAACCCAAAGTGTTTAGAATCATTCTCCAAAAAATTCTTATCAAAATCTCTATTTTGACCAAAACCCCAATTTTGACCTAACTTTCCCTAAAATCAACCAAATCGAAATTTGAGAAATAAAAACACTTGGAAGTCATAAATGGAGCATTTATTACTTAAATAAAGATTTAGAAAAGAGTAGGATGGACTCACAACTTAGGTTTTGAGATAAGACCCCAAAACCTAGAAATCTCAAGAAATGAGGAAGAACACTTGATCTAGCACTTGAGGTTGAAGTCCCAAACTTTGATGCTGGTGGAACACCTAAAAACGAAGGAAATGGCTCCGAAAATGAGTTAGGCTTTGTAATAAGAAGTGGAGAAATGATTTGCGAGAGAAAGGAATGAGGTGGGTAGAGTAAAATGAGAAAGAGGAGGACAAATCGCAACATTTAACACTCTTTGGACGACCGCGACTATGCCCGACGAGAGTGATAGGGTGTCACAATCTCTAGCATAGTCTCAAGATCTGTGCTGAGTCCTTCCTCTAGCCCATGGCATTGCCAACGATTGTGACACCATATCACTGTCTCATAGCAAGGTCTCCCCACTCGTACCGACTCTCAAAATTCCACTTTTCTCACCCAAAACACCTTCGATACTCTTACGGATCAAAAGCAATATATTCCCTAAACAAAACCCATAAATTAGAAACTTCAAAATATCACAAGATGACTTTTACTTACCAAAAATCCGGGCGTTACAATCCTCCCAACCTTAGAATAATTTCGTCCTTGAAATCAAGTTACCATACAAAACATTTGAATACCATACTCAACACTTATCAGATTTCCTTGGTTCCCATCTATAGCTTAAATTTCTTTGTTATGTTAAATAACCTTGACAATAGAATTCTACTGAACATCGATGTCATGCAAATTTTATTTGCCATACAACACTCCAATTGTGTGAGGAGCATGAGATGGTCCAAAACACTACACAACATGGAGCACAAGTCCGCTAATTGCCTTGTCGTCTACCCATCCCCAAAAAGGTAACAAACTAATGACATAGACCTCAATGACATCATTCTCACAAAACGACTGTCTCCCTTCCCAAGGAGTTGTCTCAAACCCATTTCATCCTTGAGCTAAAACTCGTAGCTTCCTGTCGA
The DNA here is from genome assembly GCA_954870635.1 of Arctium minus. Classification (NCBI taxonomy): domain Eukaryota; kingdom Viridiplantae; phylum Streptophyta; class Magnoliopsida; order Asterales; family Asteraceae; genus Arctium; species Arctium minus. Next base: position 7,441,341 of record OX941093.1, on the reverse strand, counting down.
AACTGCCATGCTAATTTTCCTGCTGACTCTCACAACCAATATCCCCTTCGATACGCCACACTTAAATCACAGTGAACATCTAACTTTACCGAGTCGTTTCTAACTGTATGACTTTGGTTACCTCCCAACCTTAGGTGACTCATACTACCTCAACCGTTTCTCACGACTTCAATTACTCAAATCCACCACTAATGCTCAAGACGAATTCATGCTTAAATATCCTTAACAACCTCTATCATCTGTAATTCTCTTCTCTTTTGCATTCAACAATTCGATGCTTTTTCACAAAAGCTTACCCGATTACAACCAAACTTATCCCCGTCTAAGGAAGTACTCACTAACACGTCGATAATTTAACCTTGATAAATCAAAGTCTCCTCAATAATATATTTCCACACACGATCTATTTCAAAAATCTCACTAGATTATCTAATTTGCACCATAAAGATTTATCGTCCTTTCTGTGATGAAATTTCCTATCAACTAGCTTGGTCCAGACTAACACACTCTAAATTTGTACTCCAAACTGTCACAAGACATTGCCACCACAAAGAATTTACAAAATTCCTAACCCAACCATTCTTGCTATTGGACTGACATTACATCCCAAAATGTGCAAATAGGCTTTATAAGGAATTGATTATTCTCAAACTCATCGATTGTACAACTCCCATAACACGTCCAAGTATCGATCGTCTAATATATAACATCATTACCAATCAAGGGAATCTTATTCACTAATACTCACTTAGGATTAAACGATAGTACTCCAAGTACCTTAATGATCCTTGGCCTCGAAATCAAAATTTGATGCATAATATCACATAATGATTCAGACCACAAGAAAAATATTTTACTCACAAAAACTCATCCACATATCCTATCACCTTTTAACAACGGTTAATAACGTGGCATCCCAAGAGTTCCACACAACTCGGATGTAAATAGTTGCCCAAGCCTTTAACTTAAGGAGCACTGAAACGGACGATTCGCTACAAGAGCCATCGGAAAATCTAACGAGTCTAATGCTTCAGAATCTAAAATTCACTAGCTTTTCTAACTAAGGTACACACGAGTATAGAGTCTCACTAGTCCATCTATCCATCACTTCCACTCCCAAGGATCTCTTATCCCTCACCCTTCACAATGGGCTTACATCTATGGTTCTAACGGGTTCAAGGTTTTCAAGTGTAAGACTCAACAGATATGCCAATTTACAATTTTATAAGACTTATCGAGCACAAAATCTTTATAACAATTGTACATACGTGTGAAGTTTACTACCACTGTTAGAGCACAGATTTGTTGGATTCAAGAAGTCAAAGATGGAAAGTCAACTCTCATGGAAAGTCAAAGTCAATGTGTAATAAATAGTCAAAATCAATTGTATTTTCTTTATTTCCTTTGTATTTGTAGTAGGTATAAATAGTGTTGTTTGTTATTCTGTAATAGAGTAAGTAGTGTGGCAGAGTGTAAAAGAGAGGATTTTAGGTTTATTATATCAGAGTCGTATTCTAGAGAGAGAGACGGCCGTCTTGAGAGAGAGTAAGAGAGAAAATAGTTTGTAATCTGTGATTTTGGAATTGAATCAATCAGGTTTGTGAATCATCTTATTTGATTGATTAATTGTGAATTAGAAACTTGAATTTCAGGGAATCACAATTGGTATCAGAGCAGATCTGAATTGAAATCAATTTTTCAGAAACTATAGTCGAACACTGTTCATCGTTTTTTAGATTTGGTTTTTGAGTGTTTATGCATTTTTCGAGTTGTAATTGGTCAGGTTATGATCGAATCGTGTTATCAATCGAGTCTGTATGATTTGATTCATCAATTGCACTGTAATCGATAGGATTCTTGGTGATTTTGGTGTTTTTGGTTTTCATGAGTTCACGTATACTGTTTCAATGATCGATTCATACTCAGATTGTTTGTTTTGAAATTAGTTGGTTGTAATCTGTTCTAGATGATTAGGTGATCGATTTGTCAAAATTTCGATCTGTAAATTGAAGTCTAGATAGATTATTGGTTGATTCAGGGTCGGTTTTCGAAGTTTAAGTGAAGAACTCGCAGGTAAAGGGGAAGAACTCGCAAGTTCTTAAAGGATTCGCAGATCTACGTTTTGTGCCAGATTCATGTGTTAATTTGTGTCTAGCGCAAAGTCTATTTTGCGCCACTGATCTTTGTGAATTTCAGAGTGTTGTGCCATCTTCACTTAGCGCAAAGAATATTTTGCGCCACAGTCCTTAGCGCATTTCTGACTTTCTCGCCAACTTCTTAGTGCTAAGTCTCTTTTGCGCCATTGCCTTTAGAGCATATCTGGATTTCGCGCCAGCTTCACTTAGCGCAAATTGCCTTTTTGCGCTACTGCCCTTAGCGCATTTCATTTCTGTTTTTCTGATTTTCTGATTTAATTGATTTCATTTGGACTAACGGTCATTTTTCAAGTTTCTTATTGCATATCTTTTGAATCAGGATGACTTCCAGAGAAGCTCTCGCCATTGGAACTGACACAAAGCCAATAGTATTCTTCAAGGGAGAGTATGAACAATGGAAAGATAGGTTCATGGACTTCATAGACAAACATGCATTGGGTGAACTTATCAAGATATCTTTGGAAGAAGGAGTTATTCCAATTCCAAAAACGACTCATACTGTTGGAACTGAGCAAATAGAATATGAACTTAAATTTAATGAATTCACTGATAAGGAGATAGATAGATCAAGAGCTGATAAATTGGCAAAGTCTTTCATTCTTCAAGGCATAACAAACGAGATATATGTCAAGATTGACAGTTACAATGCTACTGGAAAGCAAATGTGGGATCAACTGGAGAAAATGATGCTTGGATCAAAAGTTGGGAACCAGCTCAAAATATCCAACTGCCTCAATAACTGTGAAGAGTTCAAGGCTAAGAAGGCTGAATCATTAGAGGCTACTTATGACCAGTTTGTGACTTTGTTAAACGAGCTCAGCAAGAACAAAGTGAATAAGTCACAAATTGAGCTTAATGTCAAGTTCCTTACTATCTTGCAGCCTGAGTGGAAGAGATTTACCAGGCAGATGAAGCAAATGAAGGACTTGAATGACATACCACTCCATGAAGTCTATGAAACTCTTAGACAAAATGAAGAAGAGGTTGATGAGATTTTGGGTGACAAGAAAAAGGCTGAGAAGGTCGTTGTTGATCCAGTTGCTCTAGTTGTGAAGAAGAAGAGTGTAAGTCTTAAGAAGAAGAAGGAAATAATAGTTTCTGAATCAGAAGAGGCGGAGAGTGAAGATAACTCTGATTCAGATGACTGTGAAAGTTTGAAGAAGGCTATGCTAATGTTGACAAAAGCTTTTCAGAAAAAGTTTTACAAAAAGTCAAGCTCAAACAGTCAGAGGTATTCTTCTGGATCTAAGAACTTTGAACACAAGCAAATAATTGAAGGAAATAGAATGGAAGAAAAGAAGCATGTTGAAGAGAAGAAGGTATCAATAAAGACAAAAACCAATCAATACAGAAACTTAGGGAGAATATTGCTGAGAATAAAGTATTGATTGAGACTTTACATAAAAATATTGATACCAGCGCTAAAGAAAAGACTCTCGTTCTTAAAGAGTTAGCTGAAACAACTTCAAAATATAGACTGTATGAGTTTGATTCAAAAGAGCTTACCAAAATGCATTCTTCGCATTCAAAATAAAATAAATCTTTACTTGAAAAAGTGAATGCTTTGGAAGGAAAATTATATACATTGGGTCAAACTGAACAAACCATTCATCTAAACAAACCCAAAGAGAACAAAGTGTGTTAGGGACTCGGTTATGAGAATTCACAATATCTTAAAAAGGGTATATCTGAAGTGCCTGCACTTTATGATTCTACATTTTTAAGTTTAGCTTCAAGATACCCTGATCTTCATGTTGAGTGAACTAAACTATCTGAAGAAGATGAAGCTAAGAAATATGAGAAAAGAAAGAACACAACTAAAGTTCAACTTCCATTTCGATATGAGAGGTTGAATAATAGTTATAGTTCTAATAAATCAAAATTTCTTTCAGATGACTATTTTGAGAGTTATTCCTCAAAAGAGTTGGAGGCAAAGCCTATCGAAGGAAAAATTTACGTTCCTCCTCTCGTTTTAGAAAGTAAAATTTCTAAACTTAAGAATACTCTGTTAGAAGAAAGAATTTTGATGGATTTAAAACAAAATGTGCTTTTAACTGTGTTGAAAAATTCTGATTTTTCTAATTCTTATAAAGCTTCAAATTATGATGATATGTATAGATTACTTAATGATGGGTTTGATTTCTTAAACTCTGATGGTGATTTAGATGAATGTATTGCTCAATTTGATTTTAATTCTAAACTTCCTGATCATTCATCTTTTGTTATTAATTCTTTTGGATTACCAAGTGCGTACGAAAAAGGTGAAACATCAACGAAAGTTGATAAATCAGTTCCTGTGAAAAAGAAAGTTGCCAAAGGTAAAAAGTAGAAATCTGGGCATTCACAGAAACAGATAACCACTGGTAAGTCAAAGAAGAAGTGTTTGTTTGATTCTCACCGTTCTAACTCTAAAGTTTCAAATCTTTCAGATGTGAAAATGAAAAGGCATGGAGTTAAGTCTGAGTGGCAACCTAAGAAGAAGATGGATGAGAATACTACATCATTTTCTAGTGCTGATTATAATAAGAATATGTCAGGATCGAATTCTTAACAAGAATTAATACTCAAAAACTAATATCAAAGAAGTTGCGGAAAAACACTTTGATATTTGATAAAACAGTAATCAAACACAGTATATAATTATCAAACAGTAAACTTGTATTGAATGCTTAAAACTACAAGATTACACACTCAACCTCAATATTGATGAACAGGCTCACCAATACGAATTCTACTTCTCTAGAATTAGGATCTATGCCTTGAGGTTATTTTTCTCTAAAAGAATGAAAACTAAAATTTAAAAGTTATCATCCTATTCTAAACAATACTATATATATACTGAATACAAAGATAATTACAATGAATAAAATATCTTCAGTATATCTTCCATCATTATCTTCAAGCTTTCCATAATCTTCAGTTTATCTTCCATCATTATCTTCAAGCTTCCATGTATATCTCTAAGCTTCCATGTATATCTCTAAGCTTCCATGTATATCTCTAAGCTTCCATGGATATCTCTAAGCTTCCATGTATATCTTCAGATTATCCAGCTGTTATCCTTTCATGCAGATCTCCATCTTATAAGCAGTATTAATCATAAGCAGCATTAATACTCTGAGCAGTATTAACTCTAGCAGTACTAACCATGCTCAGCAGCATTAATCTCTTCAAGCAGTACTAACTTTGAACTAGCAGTACTAATCTTGTTGAGCAACATTAACCATCAACTAGCAGCATTAATAACAGAAGTACTAACTAGAAGTATTAACAACTAGAAGTATTAACTGTTTTCTTCTAGCAGCATTAACTAGAAGCATTAATATCAGAAGTATTAACCATGTTGAACTAGAAGTAGTAACCATGTTTGGCATATTTCAGACCCAACAATCTCCCCCTAACTTAACTTTTCAAAACTGAGAAGTTAAGTTCTTCAACATAGGGTCTTTATGATAATTTCAAAACTTTCTGCAACTTCTAGTTCTTCTTGATTCAGTTTCTGCTGTTATCTTCTTTTCTGTTTCTGTTGTAGTTACTGCTTTGTTTCAGCTTCTTCACTTATCTCCCCCTCAAAATAAGATTTCATATCAACTTGATTCTCCTTCTCAATTCTTCTCAAGTTCAGATGTTTAAGTCTCCCCCTTTTTGAAATAATCATGATCTTTTAATCTCTTTTATCTCCATAATTTGATTGTGAACTTTCAGACAAATTGTACCAAGTGAATCCATCAATTCTTTGTAGTTAAACTGTCCTCACCTCCTTTAGATGTGTTTACCACCTTTGAAGGATCCTTGGATCTTTTAGTAGAGATCTTCTGCCTAGCAGAAGCACCTTCTACTCCCTTGGTTTCTTGGCACCTGGGACCTTTAGATAATTACTCATCTAAAGTTGCCATGGGGAAGGTCTTAGATATGTTCACACTGTCCTATCCTGCACTTTGTGCAAAGTCAGTAGTGTGAGCCTTACAACCCATATGCTCTTGCATCTCCTTATTGAGCACCTTCTTGAGGTTGGGAGACACCTCTATGGTTTCCCTTTGGATATTCTCTAAAGGAGAATCCTCCCTTAGAGGGCTTAAAGGCTTAGTGGGTGAAGGTACAAGAAGGGAAGGAGCCTTCTTTACCTGTTTTCTTTATCTGTTTTATTGGTGAACTTGGCTTATGAAGTAGAGACTGTGGGATAGATATAGAGTGGGAAGGTTGGGATTGGCTAGCAGTGGGAATGTCTAATGAGGGCCTTGACCCTGCTGCCATACCTTTTTCAGTGTGGGACACCACCATCATTGTAGAGAACAATGGGGTGTCAACTCCTTCAGAGTCCCTAGCAGATCTTCTCATGTTTGAGAAAACCTTGCCTTTAGGGGGTTTAGGTACATATACCTCATCAAAGTGAAGTATGTCCGTCAATTCATTATTAAGTATTTCTTGTACAAACTTTGGATACAGATAAAAGCTTTTTGATTGATATCCAGGTTTGACATAAAATCAATGAAGATCATTTTTAGGTATAGAAAACTTACATTAGCAGTAGTAGCACTTATCAGCAGCATTAACACAGACTGGCAGTAGTAACACATACCAGCAGTATTAACACAGTCTGACAGTATTCACTGAACTAGAAGTACTAACTACCTTTCAGTATTAGCAACCTGAAACACTTACAGACACAAGGTTAGTAGTACCATATACCATAAAATTTTCAAAAGTTACTTTATCTTTTGAAACTATACCTTTTTCACTTTTCTTACCTTCTGCTGGATCAAAAGTAACATGTCCTCCATCAAATCTTTTAAAGAATTTGAAGGCAATTCATGTTCCTTGTTATGTGCCAAGAGCAATCATTATCTTCATTCCAAATGCTCTTCCTCTTGAGCTTTTGATTGCCCTGCACACTTGATAAATCAGTTAGTCTTTGAGGGAACCCAAGCCAAAGTGGTCTTGGGTTGACCTTTCTCATTAATATAATCTGTCAGTTTGGTCTGAATGAGTTGTTTAGGAATCTCATGACTGGAGTACTTTGTCAAGATTATAGGCTTGGCTGCATTACTACTAGAAGCAGCACTAGCTTTGTTAGCAGTACTAACTTGGTTAGCAGTACTAATCAAGTTAGCAGCACTATTTTTGTTAGCAGTACTATCTGGGATAGCAGTACTAACAGGTTTCTTTGCAATTGGAACCCAAACTTGAACAAAGTTGTTTGCTTTCTTTGTCTTTAAATTACTCCTTGGCTTATTTGGAGTATTTTTCTTTGGTTTAGCAAACTTGTTCTGAGCATGTGATCTTATAGGTGCTCTGTTCTCAGCCATATGATTCCTTCTCTGATTCCTATAACCAAAAGAGTTTTGTGGTTTTCTTTGAAAAGTGACTCTTTGGTTGATAGGGTTGAAATAACAGTGTTTGGCAAGATGATTCAATTTGCCACAGATAAAACAAGGTTTTGGTCTATTGATTTTACTCAAATCAACTCCTTGTTTTTGTGCCCACTGATTATTCCAGTTTCTCTGATTTCCCCTTGGTTTATCATGTTTTTGGGGCTCAGATTTATTGCAAGAACACTGTTTACAAGGGACAGGATTCACAACTGTGGTTTGCTTATAATGGACCTTCTCAGACTTTCCCTCAGTCTTTTCTATGTCCTTAGACTTGATCCAAGCCTTTCCACATCCCTCATTGGTGATAATGTTATTTTCTAGAGGAATCTCACCACTCACAGTGTTCTCATTACTCTTTTCACTAGAGTTCTCTACTTCAGAGTCTGTTTCAACCACCACTTTGTCTAAAGGATCTACCTTAGTGGCTCCAACAGGCAATTCCTTCCTATCCTTGGTCTCTAGTAAGTTTGATATAGGAGGAATGTAATTGTTGTTGTATGGTGGTGGTGTGGTGTTATAGCCTATTCCTCTTCTAAGTTTGTCATGGATTTGAGTTTGGAGCAAAGAGTCCATTGCTTTAGAAGCATTGGAAAATTTCTCAATATCCAGCTTGGCTTTCTCAAACTCACTCTTTATCTTCTCATTCTCCTCTTTAGACTTTTTCAGCTGAAGTTCTAGGTTATTCTTCTCCCACTTCCAGTAATTTGTATCATAAGAATGTTGAAGTTCATTGACTTGGAAAACTTTGATCTGTTCCTCAAACCTCTCAACAATTCTTATATAGTCTTTTATATCTCTCTCTAATCTTTTAAGGTCATCACTCATTGTCTGGTTGTGATCCCTGTACCTTTTAACAGTTTCCATACAAGTTTTAGAGCAAAGATTAGACATTACCTCTGTGGGGATTTCTGTGCTTGAAGAGTCTGAAACTTTAGCCATTGATGATTTCTGATTTTAAGGAAGAATGATGATTGCAGGTTTCTGAGAATACTAGCTCTGATACCACTTGTGGGGATCGAATTCTTAACAAGAATTAATACTCAGAAACTAATATCAAAGAAGTTGCGGAAAAACACTTTGATATTTGATAAAACAGTAATCAAACACAGTATATAATTATCAAACAGTAAACTTGTATTGAATGCTTAAAACTACAAGATTACACACTCAACCTCAATATTGATGAACAGGCTCACCAATACGAATTCTACTTCTCTAGAATTAGGATCTATGCCTTGAGGTTATTTTTCTCTAAAAGAATGAAAACTAAAATTTAAAAGTTATCATCCTATTCTAAACAATACTATATATATACTGAATACAAAGATAATTACAATGAATAAAATATCTTCAGTATATCTTCCATCATTATCTTCAAGCTTTCCATAATCTTCAGTTTATCTTCCATCATTATCTTCAAGCTTCCATGTATATCTCTAAGCTTCCATGTATATCTCTAAGCTTCCATGTATATCTCTAAGCTTCCATGGATATCTCTAAGCTTCCATGTATATCTTCAGATTATCCAGCTGTTATCCTTTCATGCAGATCTCCATCTTATAAGCAGTATTAATCATAAGCAGCATTAATACTCTGAGCAGTATTAACTCTAGCAGTACTAACCATGCTCAGCAGCATTAATCTCTTCAAGCAGTACTAACTTTGAACTAGCAGTACTAATCTTGTTGAGCAACATTAACCATCAACTAGCAGCATTAATAACAGAAGTACTAACTAGAAGTATTAACAACTAGAAGTATTAACTGTTTTCTTCTAGCAGCATTAACTAGAAGCATTAATATCAGAAGTATTAACCATGTTGAACTAGAAGTAGTAACCATGTTTGGCATATTTCAGACCCAACAGAATACTACTAGTAAAGATGATATAATTGTGGATGTTTCTAATTCTAAATCAAAACTTGTCGATTCTCGGAAGAAATATTCAAGATATCAATTATTCCAGTTATCTTTGTCTACTAGAAAGTTTTCCAATTATGATAGAAATGATTATAATTCTCGGAATTATTCTGATGATTGGTTTGGCACATATTTTGTATATTCTTATCGTTCTAATTCTTCATATGGTTTTCAAAGGAAAAGCGGACCCAAGTTTAAATGGGTGCCAAAATCATGTGTTAGCACAGTTGGATCCAAATGCAAATGGATACCAAAGAAAAATGATGAATCTGTGTTACAAGAATATCAAGTCAAAGTGGAGTAAGAGCATTTTGACTTCTAAACACAACAGTTTAGGACTCGTACTTCAGTGATCAAAAGACCTTACTCCTATGCTGATAAGAGATTGTACTCCTAGATACATATCTGAGAAGATCAACATTCAAGGGGGACTACATATTTGTCTGAAATTTTATGCATCCAACAGATATGATGATCAACATTTGAGGGGGAGTTAATGCTTATATTTTACTCTGATAATTTTTCTGATGCATAATTTCAGGGGAGTAAAAGAACAATGATTTCTGATTACTTCAGATCAGAACTCGTACTTTAATTGTTTTACTGCTTTATGTCATTTAAATTTATGTGAATAAAGTTGCTTTGACTATGATTTTAAGACTTTTGCAGTTTGAGAGATGCTTACAAGATCATATCTTTATGACTTAAAGCTTGACTTCATGAGATGTAAGATTGCACGCAAAAGGTATAATTCTTTATCTTCATCTCATATATGGTTGAAAGAAGGACAACTTTCAATCATAGAAAACATGTTCTTAAATGTTCAAACCACTTCCCGATTCTTAAACAGATTTCATGAATCGGAAGTGTGATTTTAAATATTTTCAGTTGTATTTGTGCTTCAATGCTTAACAAACCATGTGTTTCTAAAGATATATACTTGCGTATTATCTTGTCTATATACTTTCAAGTATTCACACACTCCGGTTTAATTCTTTTGTTGATTAAGTTATCACCATGTCTCATATTGACCAATTTTTCGATGGTGATACACCCCACTTGTATTTCAAATGAATTTTTGAGCGTCATTTCATTTCGAAACGTCATTTCAAGAATGTCTATATTTTTGTTTCGTATAGACAATATCCATTTTTGTTGACCATAAGCCTTGATTGCTATATCATTTAATTATGATCATTCTTCATACAATGTCAGATTTTCAAACAAGTCTCTTGCATTCATGATCATTCATTCATGATTATATTCTGAGTATACAAACATCTGACTTGTATTTGAGCTTTAACTGTTAAAGTTAAACTATTTTGAGCAACATATGCTTTATAGGACAATAGAGGATCTTTGTGCTAGGACTTAATTGAAACTTCTATGGATTCACGTTAACCAGTGTTTCCTACCCAAGAAGTTAATCCTTAGTGATTGAGTGTGAGGAGTCGAAAAGAAATGAGTGTGGGTTGTGCGTTGAGATAAAATGGAAAAGAGAGTTTGGTTAGATGTGAGCTTAATGATTAAAAGAAAGAGGGTGAGAGATCAGAGTAAAAGACTATCAAACTCTGGACCAACTACTTTCTGAGTCGGGCAGCCACATTACTAATGTTTCACAATTCTTTGGTGAATATTATTGAAACAGGCAAATAGCCCATGCCAACTCTTGACATTAACCCCACCAGCCACTCATTTTTCTTCTTAACAAGAAAATGTTTCATATTTTTCAAAGGGGAAGCAACACATTTACTATCTGATTTTCATTTGGAAAATCTGGATATTGAAAAGAAGGAAGTCTGCCCCACCTTCGCACTTCAATCATGCACATTGAGTCTGTGTTCATCTACTGTTGTCTCAGTGGTTTACACAATTTTGAGCCTTTATAAGCAATCATTCTGTGCTTAATTCTTTCTATCACTTGCACGAAGACACGAGGAATTTGTTTCTTTGTTCTAACGTTCATAGAAATTGCCTTTTGGTGTTTCGATGATTGAATGGAAGCCCTGGGGGAGTGAACATTTCAAAAAGCTCCTTTCTAATGTGTATTCGTTACACACAGTAACTTTGTGTTACTGACAGACATATTAACTGATTCATTTGTTGATTCAGGTGTTACATTCCTATTTTGTCTAGATTTGAAAAGATCTGGATGAATACATTGTTCGAATTGGCAAAGAATAAGAGGCTCTTGAACAGATCAGAATGGTCAAAGACATTTCTTGGAAGAAGTTTTGATGATGTCGATGCCCTATTCATCAAAAAGAGGGAGAATGTTAGGACTGAAAGTCCTGTGTGTTGAAAGTTGCATAAAACATTTATAAGGGTTCTAAATGTAATTAATTAATAGTTTTATTTGTTAAATGGGCCCAAGCCCATAAGCCCAATTGTTTGTAAGCTTGGTATATAAAGGCATTATTTGTTCATTTGTCTGTGAACACAAGTCATTATTAGATTTCTAGTCAATAGGTTTACATACTCTGTTCAGATATTCTCTCTGTAAACCTAAACCCTTTGAGTGTTTCATATAATCATATGACTAGCAGTTGTGGCTTAAATATTGTTCTATATTGATTCACTGTATCTGGGATATACAATTGCACTGTATCTGGGATATACAATTGGTATCAAAGCAAAGAGACTGAAGGTTTGATCCAAAAAGGTTTGTCTAAAACCCTTAATCATTATTCTGATTTTCTGTCGATTAATTGTCTTCTGGATTGTATTTAGTTTTTCGATTAACTGGTTAATATTGTTTATCGTAGTAATTTGTTTGTTTGGAAAATCGATTTTTTTTCTGGCTCGACCTGCGTATTGCATCTGCTATCTGTTATCGATCTGCTGAAAATCAATATTTTATCGGTCGATTACTTGATAAATTGCTTTCTGGGTTGTCTATCGGTCAGTGTTCTTAAAAATAAATTTTTGTTTATCGGTCTGAGTGGTCTGAGTTTTATCGGTCTAAGATTTTCTGGGTTTGTTTATCGATCTGCATAAGTGTGTTTGTGATTAAATCTGCTAATCGTTTTTTAAAGTGTTGCATAATCGATTGAATTTATGGGTTGATTGATCTGTTTCTGGGTCGATTGTTCTTGAAATTCATCGTGTTCTTCGGTCTGTTCTTCGATTTTATCAGTCCTTTGAGTGTATTTGTTTATCACTTTACCGACCGACCGGCTTTATTGACCGATACCCTGCTTGGACCGGTGTTTTGCCTTGGCTAGTACATTGCTCAACTGGTAATAAGAGGTCAACCGGTACATTGCTTGACCGACACTTTTTTTGACCGATACCTTGGTTGACCGATACTCAGCGGTCGACCGATACCTTGTGTGGACCGATACCCTGTTGACCGATACCCTTTGTTGACCGGTGCTATCATCGGTCGACCGGTACCTTGTTGTTGACCGGTACTATATCTTTCCCCCGGTCCCCGTTATCTCGACCGGACCTTATATCTTGACCAGTATCCCATCTCCCGGGTCATCTCGACCGGTACGTCCTCGCCCGGTGTCTAGCATCGACCGGTCCCTTGCGGTTCTCGGTGTCCATGAACCATCATCTCAATCAAAGTTTTGAGTTTTTCAGTTGTCGGAAAATCTTACGGTTGATTCGGTAGTGATCGGGAACAAAGTTTTTCTAGTTTTAAACTGGTAAGGGTTGTTTACAAAGCTTAAACGATCGATTTTGATCGTAAAATTTTCACCCATATCGAGTTTTTAAATTCTCGTTCGGTTTCCGAAAAATCTTCGGTTGCTTCGTTCGAGAGTTTGAGAGATCGTTTCGAGATTTAATCAGTTGAGGGAGCTTAAGGGAACATAAACGATCATTTTTGGTCGAAAAGTTTTATCCCATACTGATTTTTTAAGTTTTCGATCGTTTTCCGAAAAATTTCGGTTGGTTCGTTTGTGATCGTGGGTTGACTGGTTGAGTTTTAATCTGGTAAGGACTGATCAGGGAGCATTAACGATCGCTTTGCATTGAAAATTTCTAACCAGTTTCGAGTTTTGCAGGTTGGCTCAACGAGGAAGATGATGAATAGTGTTTCCGTTAGTTTGCCGTTAAATGCTTAACATTTTGGTCCTTTTTCCGTTAAGTCTTCGTTAGTCCGGTTAGTTTGTTAGTTTGGTTAGTTTTATTTCAGTTTTAGTCCTTTTTCCGTTAGTTTTCAGTTAAGTCCGTTAGAAGTTTTAAATTTTACACTTTTAGTCCGTCTAGTTAGTAGTTTATGTTTGTGTCCCTTTCAGCCCCCGTACTTCAAGGTTTCAGTAGTTTGTCATTTGTGACCCAAAACTTTCAAGTTTCAGACTGTGTCACTTTTGGTCCTTGCACTTTTGAGTTTCATCTCTTTTCAAAACCGGATCGAATTAAGTCTATTCGATACGATCAAAATAATGAACCCACCAAGGCTGCGGTCCAAAAGAGAATATGAAGAGTGGAAAGTTGATTTTTTGTATTTTGTAAATGAACATGAGGTGGGTCTATATATCAGATTATCTTTGACTGAAGGAGAGATGCAGTCCCAAATTCCGACAGAAACTTCTCCTGTGGAAAAGGAGAAAAGAGAGATGGCTAATAATTTAGCTCGAAATTATATGACAAGTAGTATTTCTTGTGACCTTTTTCGTGACATTTTGAGTAAAATTTATGGTCAAATAAATACTTACAAAATGTCAGGAAAAGAGTTGTGGGATTGCACTGAATGGTTGATGTTAGGGCCAAGGGAATTGTTAAGAGGAAGAGAATTGGAATCTGAGAACTCTGAGCTTAAAAGAAAGATCTCTGATTTGGAGCAAAAGATTGCAAAAGATAAATCCGAATTTGAGAAATCATTCGCAAAGAAGTTCTCAGATTTTTCAAGAAAATGTGTTGATGAGAAGAAAGCAGTTGAGTTGAAATGCATAAAGTTTTCTCAACAAGTTTCTGACTTTGAGAAACTAATCATCCTTGAAAGAGAAAAGTTTGCCAAAGAGAAGAAGGCCATTGAACGAAATAATGTGGGATTCTTCAAAGAAATATCTGGCCAGAGAAACAATGCTGAGAAGGACTTTGAAGAAGAAAGAAGCATGTTTGAGACTGAGATCAAAAAGCTTACTGTCAAGTTTTCTGAACTATCTGAGAAGGCACTGAAAGAGCAGAAAGCGAAGTCCGAATTAAGGGAGAATATTGACCTGCTTGTTAAAGAAAGATACAACTTTGCTTCAAAAATTAAAGAGCGTGAAAAGATTGTTTCCAAGGTAGTGGTGACTGAGCAAACGACTCCAGAGTCACAAATCCACACACCTAGAAATAATTCAGATGACTTCAAAAAGACAGCCTCAAGCTCACATCTGAAAACTGTTTCATCAAAAAGGTCAGTTAAATCATATGCTCAGATTCGCAGTACTAACCTTTTCTTTGATGAAAATGTAGATGGTTCAGGTACACAACGAAGGAGAAGAAGAAGATATAAAGAAGAGGAAATGGTCTGGAAGAAGAAACCTGTTGAAGATGAGAAGAAAGATGAGCTGAAAGGGAAGAAATCATGTGTACATACACACAAATCCAAAGAGAACAATGTGCGTAAAGGTAAACCTGATCATATCTACTCGAGAGATCAATTACTCAGGTTATCAGGTAAGAAATACTATTGTTCTTATTGTCGTACACATGATCCCATTCACAAAACCAGTGATCATTTCTGGTATGCTTCTTATTCCATTACTCCCATTCGAACTGCAACTAACATTCATGGACCCAAATACTAGTTGGTACCAAAGCCGAAAACTGATTCTGTGTTGCAGGCACCTACTGTCAAGGGGGAGTAGAAGAACAAAGGCTTCTAAGTAAATCAGCTTAGAACCCGTACTTCAACGAAGTTTGGCTTCTGATCACATGACAGATCAGGACCCGTGCTTCAATGCTTAAAGAAAAGATACTCCCAGGCTGAAATGAGAAGATCAATCTTCAAAGGGAAGTACTTATATATTCTGAAATATGCATTAGAGTGATATGAAGGACTACATTCCAGAAGGAATTGTGGATCTCTATCTTGTACCTGTTAACTGATAGATCTACTGATGCATAATTTTAGGGGAGCTTAATAGATATAGATCATTCTATCATGATTTGAGGGGGAGCTTAAAAGGTAAATATCCTCTAATCTAGATCTCTGATTGTTTGAAAGAAGAACAACTTTCGAACATGAAAAAAGTTTTCTGAAATGTTCAAAACACTTCAGTTTCTCAAAAGATTTTATGAATTTAGAAGTGTGACTTTTAAATGTTTTTCAATTTTGAGCTTTAATGTTTAACTGACCATTTGTTTCCAAAGATCAATACATGCGTATTATCTTGTCTTTATACTATAAAGTATTCACACACACCGGTTCAGTACATCGTTTGAATTTGTTATTACCATGTCTCATAACGAAACAATTTTTCGATGGTAATACTCCCGTTTGAAATTCAATATTGTTGAGCATCAATCATCATTTCCAAATTTGTGTTTTCATTGCTAAATTGTTTATATTTGTTCATATAAACAAAATATCTAGTTCTTTGATACCCTAACCATTTTAATTTGATCTGATTGATACATTGTTAGATTCTCAAAACAATTCTCTTGGTTTCATTTCATTCATTCAATATCTTTGTTTTGAGAAATCTTCAAAGTTCAATTGCTCAAATCTCATGAGCATACATTTTGACAATATTATCATACATTTTGTACTTAACTGTTCCGTTAAACTGTTGAGCAACTGTTCTTTTTAGGACTTACATGGGATTCATGTGTGAGCGTAAACAGAACTTCCATGGATTCACGTAAACCAGTGTTTCCTACCCCGGAAGTTATCCTAGAGTGATTGAGGGGTGAGGGGTCTTAAATCAAAGAGTGGGGGAGATAACTCATCTGGTTGAGTTTTTCTCATTGTGCTGAGCGATAAAATGTAAATGAGAGTTTGGTTAGAAGTGAGCTTTAATGACAAAAAGAAAGAGGTGTGAGAACAGAGTTAAAAGAATATGAAAACTCTGCACCAAACACTTTTTGAGTCGGGCAGCCACATCTACTGATTGGTTCACATTCTTTGGTGACCATCATTGAAACAGGCAGTGAGCCCATGCCAACTCTTGCAATAACCCCACCAACCACTCGTTTCTTTCTTAACAAAGAAACGTTTCATTTTTCTTTGGGGACGCAGCATATCTGCTATCTAGTCTTCAATCAGAAGATTTAGATATTGAAAAAGAAGGAAAGTTGCCCCATCTTCGCACCTCTTTCATGGACATTGAGTCCGTGTAATATATGTTGCTGTCTCAACAGTTTACACATTTTTTACCCTGAGAAAGCTAAGTAGCTTCAATCATTCTACACTTGCACGTACACACAAGGAATGATCTTTCTTGTCATAACATTCATAGAAAATTCCTTTGTGGATTTTCGATGATTGAATGGAAGCCCTGAGGGAGTGAACATCACAAAAACTCCTTTCCAATGTACATCCGTTGTACAAAGTGGCTCCATGCTACTTACAAGAATACTAACTGTTTCATCTATTGAATTAGGGTTACATAGTTCATTATGTCTGAATTTGAAAAGATTCGGATATATACATTTCATGAATTGACGGATACTCAGATCAAAGGGCGGAGAATATCAAATCATCACAAAGGAGGAGATCAAAGAATGTGTTGAAATTGAAGAGTTTTGATGATCATGATGTTCACAATCATCAAAAAGGGGGAGAGAATTTTACAAAGTTCAATTTCAAAGTTATAAAGAAAGAAAGTTCAAGTTTTTCAAGATTGGTTCAATTTATGAATGAAGATGATTCGTGAAAGTTTGCTTTTCTGAAGACAATCTAGAGATCAAATAGATGAAGATATGAGTTTAATGTTGTTTCAATATTCAAAGTTGAAGATCTCAAAGATTGTATTTCTTCTATCCCGTATCATATGGTGTTTGCTATAAGTTGATTCCTCCTACGAGCTGATTGAAACAAGTTCTTAAGCTGAAAGTATATTCAACTCACAGTTCAAAGACAGATTCTTTGTTATTAAACTGAAGATGCACCATGGAAAGTCAAGTAATTTAACACTCGTAAATCTCTACTCGTGAAGTTAACCCTTTGAGAAATTATTGTTTCTTATCGTAGAATTTCATCCCTTACGCCTTACATTTTAAGCCTTATCGCGTCGTGGGTGCTCCGGATGAAAATGGAAGAAATCGGGCTCGGGACACTCTGGGCGATAGTGCCCTGGCGATAGTGCCCTGGGCACAATCGCCGGGCACAATCGCCAACAGGGTGGTGCCCGCGGTACAATTTGGGCGATAGTGCCCTAGCGAAAGTGCCATGGGCACAATCGTCGGACACAATCGCCGACGGGCCCTGATCGTTTTTAATCAACCTTGAGCAACCCCTCTTCATTTATCTCAACCCCCTTTCACCCTTTTCCCTCTAGAAACCGAACCCCAAACCCTAAAATCAGTTTTATGCATCAAGGGCACCAAATCTTTTATGTTCCAAGTGTTCCTCCTTCCACCCATCAAAGATTGAAAGTTATGGTCAAGAAGCTTCATCTTCACCTTCAACCTGAAGTTCATTTCGGGTTTTCTAGGTTTTCGTCAAAACCTAAGTGGTAAGTATATTCTTTCCATTTCCAAACCTTGTAATAAGTTATGAACGCTCCATTGATGTTTCCCTAGTATTTGGCTTATCAAATCTCGGACTTGATAGTTTTGGGAGAAACTAGGGTTTTGATCTCGTTGGGGATTTTGGTGTATTATGTTTGGGGAATGTTTCTATATGGTTGGATGTGGTTATTTACGGTTGAAGTTGTGTGGATCTAGGTTTTTGGAAGATTTCGTCTTGAGGACTCAAGTGGTCTTCAAGAGAGCTCGTTGGGTGAAATCTAGATTTAGCCTAAATCTAGCAAGGTGAGTTCAAGTTGATTTGTGAAAATGGTGTACATGCCAAAATGTGTATTTTAAAGTGTGTTACATGAAATGGTTAACTGCTGATAAGTTTTGAGTATTTAGAAGTAAAATATGTTTTACTTAGTTATTCGTCAAAGTGTGAGTATTTTGATAAGTTTTCATACTTGGTAAATTTGGGTTGTGTTAACCTCTTAAAATGCTTCTATTGGGTTTTGAACGTTTCCCACGACTAAATAACATGGATTACGTATTCTTGGTGATTTTGTACAAGTAAGGTCTATTTATGAGTTATACGTCTTTGACGATTTGTATAAATGAAGTCTAATTCATGTTATACGCATTTGGTGTATTTGCATTCATAAACACTTTGGAAATCTTGAGTCCCATCTCGTATGGAGTTTTGGGTAAATCTAGTCTTTGAGGTATGTGTCTTCATAAACGTTATTTAAATACATTTCACTATTTTGGAGACCGGTAATTATTGGTCAAACGGATTTTGAGCTCTTTAGCTCGGTATTGGCTTAAACGAGTCGTGTGAACATTTGTCCAGATTTTTAAACCGTTGTGGGTTTTGGATATGAAGACACTTAATTTGTGTCATTGGTGAGTTACATGTTTTGGGAGCTTTGGTTTTTCAATTGGAGTCATGTAACGTTAGACAGTGTGTAATAGATCCATAGGCACGTGAGTCAGTCTGTCTTGGATGGTCAATTGGGTATTGTGGGGTTGAACTTCGGTACCTATGTTTTATGACCGGAAACTTTACAAGTGATCGCTAGGAGGGTTGAGTCGGCTAGTGCTACCGGAATAGTAGGCGCTAGGACCTCCGCCGCTTGAAGTAATGCCTGGGAGGTAGTCTTTAAGTGTGTCGGGCCTTCGGGATGGAGTTCTTCGGAATGATCCATCAAGGTCAACTGACTTGGGGTGACACTTGTAAAGAAGTCGTAGGGACACCGGGCTGGGATGTCGGGAGGTGTCATGCGATTAACGTTGTTTGGGTGGTATACTTTTGTGTTCCCTCCACCCTCAACGGATACGGGTTTCCCCCGTTGTTGGCTATCAGTATGTTAAATATAAGAACGTCTTATTTTATTGTCATTGGTTCCTACGGTCGCGTGAGTATTGGACCAAGTGTCCATGTTTTCGGACGTACGATATATGCGGTTTTGATAGCGATTTATGGGTCGAGCACTCTGTCCCACCCGCGTTTTGGGTACTTTGGGTTATAAATGGTTATTCATGTTTTTACCAAATAAGTGTCGAACTATGATCCCGTTTGGGTGAGTTATGCGTTGCACCATTTTATAAGAAACGTTTGTTTTGGGAGCATTGTCTTTAAAAGTGTATACTATGGGAAAATGTGTCGTTTCCATTTTGAAGTATAATATTTCGAAGGATCTTGATTTAAACTAATTTCCTTTCCTTTAAAGATATATTCGTTCATGTTAACACTCTTGAGCTCACTAGGCGTTAAGCCTAACCCTTTTAATTTGTCGGCATGTGCATCAGGTTCCTATCGGGGGGTTCAGTTCTAGCGGTGCTATGAAGAGTTGAGCCTTAGCCTTACAAAAGTAAGTAATTGGTGAAGTCTTCCGCGAGTTGGAGATAGTGACATGTTTTGGGTTTTAGTAGCACCCGTCCATATTGTTTACTGTATGTATAGATTGAGGATGTGTATTGTAGCTAAATCTAAATTCGTGGTTGTAGATGATTCATTTATTGATGTATTTAGAAAATTTAAAATAAGTTGTTATTTCCATATTTGAGGGTGTTACAAGTAACTCACACATTATCTTTCTTGTGTGCTGATCCGATGTATTGAGTTTCTACAATTGAAAGCTGCTTGATAGTGCATTCAGTCGAGGCTATTGTACATTGAATCTGGTTACAAAGTTGAAATTATGAAGACCAAGAGCTTTATTCTAGGGGGAGCGTGGAAAGACATGAAGACAAGCAACTCCAAAGTTCTTCAAAGATTCAAGAGGAAAAGAAGATCAAACCTGAAGATTTAAAGAAGATCAATGCCTAAAGGTTTCAAGAAGATAAATGCCTTATTCAACTTTAGGGGGAGATTGTTAGGACTGAAAGTCCTGTGTGTTGAAAGTTGCATAAAACATTTATAAGGGTTCTAAATGTAATTAATTAATAATTTTATTTGTTAGATGGGCCCAAGCCCATAAGCCCAATTGTTTGTAAGCCTGGTATATAAAGGCATTATTAGTTCATTTGTCAGTGAACACAAGTCATTATTAGATTGCTAGTCAATAAGTTTACATACTCTGTTCAGATATTCTCTCTGTAAACCTAAACCCTTTGAGTGTTTCATATAATCATATGACTAGCAGTTGTGGCTTAAATATTGTTCTATATTGATTCATTATTATTGATTTGTTCGTGATTGCACTGTACTGGGATCTATAGAGAACATAATATTTGAAGATAGGAGAAGTATTCAAGAAATTCAAAGTTTTGATTCAAGAAATTCAAAGTTTTGAAGATTGTGCTTATCAAAGAAGGGAGAATGTTCTATGCACAAAAAGGGGAGAATGAATTTTCAAAAGGGGAGTTTCGATTTGAAGGTTAAAGAGAGAAGATTGAATTGTTAAATCTTTTTAGTAATGATCTTGATCCAAAGGGGGAGAATGTTAGAGCACAGATTTGTTGGATTCAAGATCATAAATATTGAGGATTAAAGATTAAAAAAGTCAAAGCTGGAAAGTCAACTCTCATGGAAAGTCAAAGTCAATTTGTAATAAATAGTCAAAATCAATTGTATTTTGTTTATTTCCTTTGTATTTGTAGTAGGTATAAATAGTGTTGTTTGTTATTCTGTAATAGAGTAAGTAGTGTGGTAGAATGAAAAAGAGAGGATTTTAGGTTTATTATATCAGAGTCGTATTCTAGAGAGAGAGACAGTCGTCTAGAGAGAGAGAGTAAGAGAGAAAACAGTTTGTAATATGTGATTTGGGAATTGAATCAACCAGGTTTGTGAATCATCTTGTTTGATTGATTAATTGTGAAGTAGAAACTTGAATTTCAGGGAATCACAACCACTTACTAGGTAGTCGTGCAAAGTGGTCACAAATGCCACACATATAAAACCATTTCGAAAGATATTTGATCATTACTCAAGCTAATAATGACAACAAAAAAGGATGATCAACAAACTTTTCAAATCAACCATTATGGTTCTAACATGGATCAATTTATGCCATGTACGTAAAATAATTTCCTGCACTAAAACAATGTGCAACAAAATGTTTGTACAAAACTTCAAAAGAGGAAATTCACATAATTACATTCCAAAGTTTTCTCATTTAAGCATATAATGGCATTGAATAAAATTTCCCAACAAGACCCGCATACATCAGTGTATTTTTTCAAAACCTAGCAGAACGATATGTGCATGCAATTTTGAAACGTAAAATAATTTAGATCGGCTTCAAACTTTTAGTCGAATAGTCGATATGTTCTTTGTTCTAAAATGGTGGCTACAAAGCCATGCACGCCAAACAATCAATATAATGCATTTGCATGAACCAATATCACTGGTAATAACAAACGGAAGTGCACAAAACTAAACATTAATATGAACCATCATAGTCCAATTATGCACTCACTCACGCCATGAGTATAATTCAATTTGTACGCTAAATAGTGTGAACAATTATACTAACACAAAACTCAAAATAGAATTACACGATATCAAAATTCCAAAAATCTCCCTTTGGTTGCAATACGACATAGGGTAACATTTGTCAACAAAACGCACATGGAATAAAACTCTCAATAAGACCCATGAACCAACACATGCCATAAATCATGCCTACGCATTTCAAAGTTTCATCCATGCATCATAAAAACGACATAAAACAAAGCTTCATAAGACTAAATAAAACTTAATGAAACTCAAGGGACATCCAAACAATCAAATGGTGTCAAAATTCTCCTTTCCAATAATCAAATCATAATATTTGTGACCGTCATAGGAGTATATAGGAGAGGTACATACATCACTGTAAATAACATCTAATGGCTCATTAGAGCTAATTGTAGACTGAGAGAAAGGAAGTTTATGACTTTTATTGCAATCACATGCATTGCAATTTGAAGGAGAATTTGGAATAAAAGATTAAACATATTACTAATCTTCTTGAGAAGAGAGAAGGACAGGTGTCCTAATCTGTGATGCTAGTCTAAGGTTGTAGATAAAGAAGTGGAGTTGATGGTTGGGCAGATGGGATGCCATTCATATATTCTAGATTTAGTTGGAGCACTTTTGCTCTTGTTTGTATGTCCTTCATAAGAAAAGAGTTAGGTAAGAAAGTGATGGAAGCATTATTATCAAGAGAAAATTAAGATGGAGATTATGTCTCTAGAAATGGGAGGAACATGGAGAACATTATTTAAGCGAAAAGAGTGAGAGGGTGTAAGAAGAGATGTGAAACCAATGTTTGATATCGAAGTCTGGAGCCATCACCAATGAATAGTTCATCACTGCCATCATAAGGAGCATGTAAGGAAAGCATCTCAAAATTGTTTGTAACATGGTGGGAGGCACCGCTATCAAGTAACCACCCAGAGGTCGAAAATAGGGCACTCACAGTATAGGCTCTTGGGTTTTGAATGGGCTGTTGATACCCTTTGGACACATGTTTAGGAGATGATGAAACATGTGGCACTGCTTGATGGAATTGTTGGTGAAAAATTAAGAATTGGGTAACATAATGTCCTTGTTCTTTACACCATTGACAACGTCCTTGGTAGGGGTGGTTTGGCCTTGGTGAAGAGTAGTTGTTGGGTTCGATAGTAGTAGGGATGAAAAATTGATCACTGGAATCCATTGAGATAATAGGAAAAAAGGAAGGAGGAGATTAAGAGAATTGATCAATTAGAGCTCTGATACCATATAGAAACTGATGGGAAAATGACTTGTCTACTACAACACTGCTAACATGTATTTGTACATACTGTTGGTGATTAAAGCAAAACACACATATAAAATATATATATATATAAATGCAGCGGAAAGTAATCACTAAAAGGAATCAACGTATTGCCAATATGATTAAACGAAAAATACAAATAATGGTATACCTTTGTAGCATGATTTGTAGGTAAAATGGATCCGCTTGTGTGTTCCTTTGAAACCAAATATTCAATGGTGAATACCTCTAAAGTAGTCCACACTAAACTTCCTTGATCACCATCGGATGCTAGTCCTCCTTAGTAACGAACTTAGAGCCTCGATTAACCAAGAACCGAGCTAGAAGATCAAAGGGAAAAATCTTAGAGAGAGCTAAGGGGGGATGCCGATTTTGGGAGAGAAAAGAGTGATTAGGGTTAGCTCTAATTGGGTTATTTAATATCTCTATATATAAATAAACCCTAAAGCTTCCTTGGGCTTTTAATTGTTCTCCCTTCTAAATCTTTATGGGCCCAATATTAAATTAAGTATAATAGGCTTGCTATGAACTTAAATCTAATACAAACCCAATAAACCAAATTAAATGTTAGTACCCATTTAATTACCCCACGTTACTTAGGTTATATATATAATGTAAATACAATACTTACATTATATCAAATTGTATCTCAGTGTATATGTGTGTGACCCTATAGGCCCCACGTGTGTCGAGCCATATAATTATCTATTATGACATGAGCATAGTCCAACAGCTGCCACTTGTGCATGTCATAATAACAAGGAATCATACAAGCAAAGGTTAGCGTCTAGCAACACGCCAATGCCCCTAGAGACACATGATGTTAGTTTCTTAAACGTCTCATTTTAAATGGTTTATTAAATCAGTCATCCCTTTGTTACTGATACCTTGTTGAATACTAGACATTGATCATATGTCATTCTAATTGTTTAACGATTTTGTTTCTCGGTCTGTTTGTTGAATTAGATTACCAAATTAATCAAGCATCATCTTAATTACATTTGGGTACGGCCGTACAACCATCTATTCAATTCATCAAGGGGCCCAGTTGTATCTAACTCTATTACCTGTAGAGGAACAAATCCTATTTTGACTGCATGTGTCTGTCATGTGCTTCACATCACTCCTGAAGATGATTTTTATAACAGCCTTATTTAGGACAGCGCTTCACCATTTGAAAGACCGACATTCCACCCACACAAAACCTTCTTGCATCTCAAGTCTAAGGATGAGTGACATAACCATTTTCGAGAATCACTAGTGACGCTGATCCATGCAGTGAACTCTCGTAGGTTGGGTCAGTCCAATGTTCATCACCAATGAACAATATGTGAGTTTGGTAGTATCATCACCAATACGCTCACATTTTCCTTAACTCGATGACACTCCTGTATCATCAACTGACAATGGACATTTTAGAACAAATAATTTATTCATGGATTAAACATGCAAATATAGAACACAGTTGATATAAATGAAAACGATCATACCTAGTACATCAATTCATTGGGAAAGAAAAATTGTTCAACGTTCCAATTATTCAAATACTAAAACAGATCTACATGAGACTACTAGTTGGTCGAAGTCCAATGTTCCTAGCATGTTCGATATGTTTGGTACAAGACATTGGTTTCGTAAGGGGATCAGCTAAGTTGTCATCTGTGTGAACTTTGAGAAGACGAATTTCACCCATCTCGATAACCTCTCGAATGTAGTGAGTCTTCCTGCGAAAGTGTCAGGCGCCCTTTTGAACTCCAGGTTCGTTGTCTATCACAATGGCACCAGAATTATCGCAGTACATATCCATGGGTCTTTCATTACTGGGGACAACCCTAAGTCCATAAATGAATTTTCATATCCAAACAACCTCCATTGCAGCTTCGAAAGCAGCTATGTATTCAATTTCTCTAGAAGACATCGCAGTAGTGCTTTGCTTAGCACTCTTCCAGTCAACAGCGCCTCCATTCATGATGAAAACGAATCCAGTCTGAGATCGAGTGTCATCTTGATCTATTTCGAAACCAGCATCAGTGTAGCAAGTAGCACTGAGCGCTTTTTCTATATCACCACCATATACAAGGAACATATCTCTAGTATTTCGAAGATACTTCAATATGTTTTTAACAGCAGTCTAGTGATTCTCTCCTAGATTTTGTTCGTATCTACTTGTAAGGTTCTGAGAGAACGCTACATCAGGTCTAGTACACCTCACTGCATATATGATGGATGCCACAGCCGAAGCGTAGGAGATTCCCTTCATCCGCTTCACCTCATCAGGTGTGGAGGATCCCTGAGTCTTACTCAAGTTTACATTATGTTGCATTGGAAGATTTCCACATTTGGAAGCATCCATTCTAAACCGTTTTAGAATTTTGTCAATGTATGCACTTTGTCTTAAACCAATTAAACGCTTCGATCTATCCCTATAGATCTTGATTCCTAGGATGTATGCCTCTTCGCCTAAATCTTTCATGGCAAAGCATTTTCCAAGCCAGGATTTGACATCTTGTAGCATTGGAATGTTTTTCCCTATGAGCAATATGTCATCAGCATATAAGATTAGAAAAACGACGATGTTCCCACTAGCTCTCATATATACACATGGCTCATCAAGGTTTTGAGTGAAACCATACGTTTTGATTTCCTCATCGAACCTTTTATTCCAGCTTCTGATTCTTGCTTCAGTCCATAAATGGATCTTTGAAGCTTGCATACTTTCTTGGGATGTTTCGGACTCACAAAACCCTCAGGTTGCACCATATAAACATCTTCATTAAGGTGACCGTTCAAGAAAGCGGTTTTGACATCCATTTGCCAAATCTCATAGTCATAGTACGCTGCTATGGCTATAAGAATCCTAATAGCTTTAACGTCAGCAACAGGCGAGAAGGTTTCTTTATAGTCAACCCCATAGGTTTGAGTGTAACCTTTTGCTACCAGACGAGCTTTATAGGTGTGTACATTGCCATCCATGTCGGTCTTCTTCTTGAAGATCCACTTGCTCCCGACAGTCTTGTTGTTCTGAGGAAGATCAACCAAGTTCCAGACTTGATTGTCTTTCATGGATTGCATTTCAGCATTCATAGCTTCAAGCCATTTATCGGATTATGGATCCAACAATGTTGCCTGATAGTTAGAGTGTTCACCATGATCCCCCAAATTCTTCTCCTCAGCATCAACATAAAAACTATATCGTTTAGGTGCTCGAGGTGTCCTTACGGATCTACGAATGGGAATTGCATCATTCTGTGGTTCATCATCTGCATGTTTAGCCTCAGCGTGATGTTCGCTAGTGTTACCAGAAGGTTGTGCATCTTCGCTTTGAATCTTGTCAAGGTCTATAGTGCTCCCACTTGTTTCTTGTAAAATGATACTGTTCTCAAGAAACTCAGCATACCGAGCAACAAATATTTTGTTTTCGGGTGGGTAGTAGAAATAGTAACCCATCATTGTCTTTGGGTACCCTACGAAGATACACTTGATAGATCTAGGCTCAAGTTTGTTCGGTGTATCTCGTTTCACGAGAGCCTCACAACCCAGACCTTCAAGTAAGACAGATTAGGGACTTTCCCGTGCCATATTTCATATGGTGTCTTATCCACCTTCTTGGTTGAAACCATATTGAGTATGCGAGCAGCAGACTCTAGAGCACAACCCCAAAAGGATAGTGGCAAAGTAGTTAGACTCATCATGGATCGAACCATGTCTATCAAAGTTCGATTTCTCCTTTCAGACACACTATTATGTTGTGGAGTGTACGGAGGAGTGAATTGTGAGACAATCCCATACTTAGTCAGATGGTCTAAAAACTCTTGACTCATGTACTCTCCTCCTCGATCAGATCGGAGAGCCTTAATAGTCTTGCCGAGTTGATTTTCTACTTCATTTTGAAAGGCTTTGAACGTTTCAAAGGCTTCATGTTTATGTTTAATCAAGTAAACATAACCATAGCGACTGAAATCATCAGTGAAAGTGATGAAGTAGCTAGCACCTTCCCTAGACACAGTTCTAAATGGGCCACATACATCAGTATGTATGAGTCCAAGTAGATCTTTGGATCTTTCACTTATATGGGAGAAAGGATTTCTTGTTATCTTCCCAGATATGCAAGAGAGGCATTTTTCAAACGAATCATCGTCGGTTGACTTTAGAAGCCCATCGTGTTGCAGCTTTATAATGCGATTCTTGCTTATGTGGCAAAGACGGCAATGCCATAGGTAAGTTGAATACAAATTACGTTTGGATTTTTAGTGCTACATGTATATATAGAACTATCGTTTGAAATAAGATTATGCATGTCAATTTCACAAATACCATCATGAGGAATAGCAATAAAATAAAATATATTATCTTTAGAAACCGAAATACCATAATCCGTAGAAGTATTAATAAAACCGTTATCCTTCAAACGAAAAAGCGAAACAATACACCTAGTAATAATAGGTGCATAATGACAATTGTCTAAAACAATGATCAATCCATTAGGGAGGATAAGATCATAGCTCCCTATAGCTTCAACAGTTGAACGCATTCCATTGCCTACGTACAGGTCCAAAGCTCCTTTGTTTAGCTTTCTACTTCTCCTTAGTCGCTGCACATTATTACAAATGTGAGTTCCACAACCGGTGTCATAAACCTAGGATTTACTAGGAAAAGAATAGAGTTCTATAGTGAAGATACCTGATGTGCTAGCCGGGGTAGCTTTGTTCTTCTTCAACTCTATCAGGTAGGTAGGATAGTTCCTCCTCCAGTGGCCTATCACTCCACAGTGATGGCAGGTGGCGTCCTTTGCAGGGTGCTCCTTTTTAGCAGGTGGGGGGATCTTAGGTTTGGGTTTGTAAACATATTCACCCTTGCCACGACCCTTGCCCAGTGCTTGCGGTTTGGGTTTCTGGATTTTACCTGCCCTGATTGCTTTTACAGTAGTAGCTTTATTGGGCATCCCTTACCCTGCAAGTTTTAGCATAGCATGCAGTTCAGAGATAGTCTTCCCCATGCTATGCATGTTATAGTTCATAACAAACTAATTATAGTCCTTGGAGAGTTAGGTAAGAATCAAGATCACTCCATGAACTTGTGGCATGGGGTAACCAAGACACTCCATTTGGTCAAGATAGCCTTTCATATTCAAGACGTAAGCGCTAACTGACTGGGCATCCTCCTGTTTACAAGCGTGGATGCTTTGACTATTTCAAACAGTTCCTGTTCTACTTGTTGTTGAAACATGTTTTTCAACTCTCGTAGCATCTCAAAAGCTGTGAGTTCCTCTAAGTTCTTTTGGATCTCGGGTGTCATGCTCACGAGCATAAGAGCAGCTACTTCTTGTTGTTCGTTAAACCTACGGGTGTAGGTTGCACGAACTGCAGCAGAAGCAATGGCAGGAGGTGCCTCAGGTAAAGCCTCTTCCAGATGGATCAACTTATTTTAAACCCTAAGGACGATCCTCAGATTTCGATACCAGTCGATAAAGTTGATACTTGTTAGTTTCTCTTTTTCAAGAACTGACCTGATTGTTGAGTTGCTTAGGGTTTGATTGGTTGTTGTCATCTACAAACATACAAAGTTTAGGATTTAGTATTTTCAATAATTAATACTTTTCTTTAAATTAACTACCCAATTTTATTTTATTTTTTTCCGAAAAAGGCTAAGATCCTCATTGAGGTTATATCATTACATCAATTGATCTGCTAGCAATGATAGATTCAACAGGTAGGTGATGTTCACCAATTGCATTACTAGTGCAATTATTAGATCCTTATGGGACCCATGGCATCTAGTGGCCGAGCAACAAGTGTCAAGCTGGCATGTTTAGTCCTATCCTTGACTTGGGTCAAGGTCTCACCTGCTTAACTCGATTAAGTCATCTAATTTTAAATCATGTGAAAATAGATCTAGGTCTCACGCATAGATAAAAATCACCTCGGGATTACAATTCAACCTTGGTCTCACGCATAGGCAAAAAGTAACGGCGAGTGATTTCAATCCGATTGGACGGCATGACTTAAAATTGTGACGGGCATGATATTTTGATAAAAAATGTACGAAAGAAGCATGCATTCTTCATTCGTAGCATAAGTTAAAAAACATTTCTTAACTTAGAGTCTAATTTGTTTTATTTTATGTGTGTCGAGATGTCCATTTAAAGACTAACCTCTTGCTTGGACATTACTGTCAAAATCGAAAAATTCTAATTAAGAATTTAATTAACACACTCAGAAACAATGCTAAAGAAGTTGCAGAAAAACACTTTAACACTCAATCAATGAAACAGTACTTGAATGCAAATCACAAGTTATATTGATTAACTTAATGATTACAAACACAACCTCAATCTGTTGAACAGGCTCAGCAGACGTTCAATACTTCTCTATTGAAAGGATTAAAACTAATCTTGAGGTTAATTCTCTCTAAAACAAACGTATATGAAAAACTATCAATGTGTATTCTAAACTATGCCTTCTATACAGTATATATACAAGACAGATTACAAGATAATTATCAAAACAAAATTGATCTTCATAATCAATTCCATAATTATCTTCATCTCTATCTCCAACTCCAACTCCTATTCTTTCTCTTCAAGAATTATCTTCATAAGCAGTATTAACTTCATCCTTATCCAGCAGCATTAACATCCTCAGCAGTATTATCATCCTCAGCAGTATAAACATGCTTGCAGTATTAACCCTTCACTTGCAGTAGTAATTTTCAAACAGTACTAACTACTAGCAGTATTAAATCTACTAGCAGTAGTAATTGTTCATCTTGCAGTAGTAATGTTACAAGCAGTAGTAATACCTTTCAAGTAGCAGCAGTATCCATCCTTAGCACATTCAGACCCAACAATCTCCCCCTAACTTAACTTTTCAGAATGAGAAGTTAAGTTCTTCAGCATAAGGTCTTCATGATGCTTTCAAAACTGCAACTTTAATTCCCAAGATTTGGATCCAGTCCCGGACTTTGATTAATTGTTCTTCTGATTACTATTCTGGCCATTTCTGATCCTTTAGCACATACCAGCTTACCTTTTAACATCCCTTCCAACTTAGCTTTGTTGTGGTTATAGATCTTGTCAACCAAGTAGTACTCATGATAGCTTTTGTCAATTGTAATCATGTAGACACCACAGTTTTCAACCAACATCCAATGATCAATCTTTTTAAAACCATATTCATGATGCAAATCTTTGATCATGTACTGCACTCTTTCAGGCTCAAACATCATGCATAAGTACTCCATGGCAATCTTGATTAAGCTCATTTCAGTCCCGTGCAACACAGATTCATACAGCTTTATTCCAACTTTGTACATTTCCTCCAAGTCAGCTCTGGAACAACTTCTGATCACTTTGACCCAAGTTGCATAAACCTCAAACTGATTACCCATTCTTTTGAATCTAAAATATTCTTTTCTGTTGTCCTTCAGAATATCCCAAAAGATAATCTCTGGTGCTTTCATAGAGATAGGGTCAGCTTGCACTAGTTCTTCATTTGTCAAAGTCATGTACAAATGGAACTGCTCATTAGAAGGTTGATTGGACTGCTCTTGATTCTGCTCTGGCTCTGCTGAAGGTGCAACAGTAGCTTCTGCTTCTGCTCTTTCACTTTTATTCTCCTTTTCAACTTCTTCAATTCTTGGCTTCTTTGCCTGTTTCTTGGTAGCAATAGATTTCTTTCTTTTTATAGCTCCAATTTTCTGAGCTAAGGTCTCTTCTTTCTTTACTTCTTCCTTGTCTTTGATAGGAGTGCCTTCTTCACTGTCAGGGAAGGGCTGCTGTATGTTGAGGTCATGCCTTTCTTTCATCTTTCTTTCAACCTCTACCCTTTGAGTGAAATGACCTTATAGTTTGGCCATCTCCTTCTTATACAGTTCTTCTATTCTACCATAAGACATGTTGGTAAACATCCCTTCTTTGACTCTAACTGACCCTTTCAGAAAGTTGATCATCTTTCTTCTTTCTTGATTGGCCAGGAATGTCTTTGAAGGTTGTCTTTGTCTTGTCTTTAATGTCAGCCTTTGCCTTGATGCCTTCTCTGTAACTTTCTTAGTAGCAGCAGCAGTCTTTAAACTCCTTTGAAATTCCTCATTAAGCTTTATAGATAACTCCAAAGCAATCTCTCTGTCTTTTGCAGATTGGATTTCTTCTTCCATTTCCATCTCTTCTTGCAGTTTCTTTGCTAACTCTTCATCCAAATCAATCTGTTTCAACTTCTTCATTGGTTTCTCAGACTCAACCACTTTCTCTTTCCCTTTCTTTTTCATCTCTTCCTCACTGATCTTTTTCTTTATCTATTCTGATTCTCCTTCCTTAATGACCACTCCCTTAGCCTTTTGAGTGGCCTTGGGAGTGACATTCTTTGCCTTTACTAGAGTCTCTGCAATTGCTATTTCCTCTGCAGACATACCTGTTTCAGCTGCAACTTTCTCTGTTTCTACTGTTGTTGTTACTACTTCTGGTGTAGTTACTGCTGCTGATGTAGTTTCTACTTCTTTTATTGTTTCTGCTTCTGCACCAATCTCCCGCTCAAAATGAGATTCCATTCTAACAGGGCTTTTCTTTTCAACTTCAGTTTGACTCTCCCTTGTTGGGCAAAACAAACTGTGTTCTTTTCTTTTTGTGCACCATTTTAAGAACCATCTTTTTGAGTTTAGCAATCAGCCCTTGTTGGGCAGTTATGACCTGTTGCATTTCCTCTATTTTGTACCCTTGAGAAATGACATCCATATTGATATTTTCTATGGTTTCCATCAATTCATCGTATGTATATCTATCCTCACCACCTTTAGGTGTGTTGACCAGCCTTGGAAGATCATTGGAACGTTTAGTAGAGGTCTTCTGCCTAGCAGAAGCATCCTCTACCCCCTTGGTTTCTTGGCACCTGGGACCTTTGGATGATTGCTCACCCAAAGTTGTCGTGGGGAAGGTCTTAAAGATGTTCACACTGTCCTGCCCTGCACTTTGTGCAAAGTCAGTAGTGTGAGCCTCACTGCCCACATGTTCTTCCTCCTCCTCATTGAGCACCTTCTTGGGGTTGGAAGACACCCCTGTGGTTTCCCTTCGGATATTCTCTGATGGAAAATGCTCCATCAGAGGGATTTTAGGCTTTCGGGGTGAAGATGCTAGAAGGGAAGGAACCTTCTGTACCTTTTTCCTTGTGTATGTATGAGTAATGGAGGATGTTGGCTTCTTTAGAAGGGACGGAAGGATATGCTTTGTAGTGGAAGGTGTGGGTAGGTCATCAGTGGGTTGGTCTAATGTGGGCTTTGACCTTGATGCCTCACCTTGAGAGTGGTACACAACCATCATTGTAGAGAACAATGGTGTGTCTATACCAGAGAAGTCCTTACTGGGTCTCTTCATATTAGAGAACACCTTCCCCTTTGGGGGCTTTGGTACATATACCTCATTGAAATGACGTAAATCCGTCAATTCTTGATTTAGTACTTCTTGCACAAACCTTGGATACATATAAAAGCTTTTGGTTTTGGTATCCAGGTTTGACATCAAATCATTTAAAATCATTTGAGAAAAGTTAAACTTTCTAGAGGTCGCTAAGCAGACCAAAGCATAGGCTATGGTGCTGCTGAACTCACTCCAGCCAGTTGTTTTTCTTGAAATGCAGTGTTGTAGGGTATGAACAAAGAATCGCCACTGAGGAGAAAATCTGTTTTTGTAAAACTTATATACATCAGTGGGACCTTCATACCCCATACGACTAAGAACTTGGAAGAGAACTTCCTTAGGAAGAGAGGTAATACCTGAGGCATCATCTAATTGAAGATGAATGCGTATGTTGTCCTCTGATATGATAATGGGTTTATCACAAACCCTTCATTGAATGACCTGCCTTCCTTCCACAGTCTGGATTGAGGCATTTGCCCAGAACTGTCGTAGATGTTCCACATAGCTTGTGGGATTGACAGTGAGGGCATAGGCAATGTGCGATGAGTTGAGGAAATCCACAATCTGATGAAACCCTGAAGCTTGCTTGGGTTTCTGTAGCATTGCTAACTCGTTGTGATCATCCACAAACACGAGACCTGCCATTAGTTCTTAAGTTGATTGAACACTAGGGTGTAATCACTAGAAAGCAAGAGTTAGGACAAGAGAAGATGAATAAGCAAAAGAAATTGAAAGAGTCGTTTTGATATATTGGCGGGCATGAAGGGTATTTATAGGGTACTGGTTTCAGTTAAGAGAAGTAGTAAATACCCTAGAAGCATTAACAAAAACACGCAGTATTAACTTACAGTAGCAGTAGTAACACTTACCAGCAGCATTAACACAAACTGGCAGTTGTAACACATACCAGCAGTATTAACACATGCTAGCAGTAGTAACACATACCAGCAGTATTAACACAGGCTAGCAGTAGTAACATATACCTGCAGTATTAACACAGGCTAGCAGTATTAACTCTTTTGGCAGTAGAAACAAGACAAGCAGTAGTAACATTGCACTGGCAGTATAAACCGCCTAGCAGTAGTAACCATACTTAATCCTATTTGTCCTCTCAGCATTTGTGCGAGCAGTATTAAATGAATCAGAAGTACTAACTTCCTTTATTTCAAAGCAACCTGAAACACTTAAAGACAGAGGATTAAAAACACCATATTCCATATATTATGAGAAAGTACACAGGGAAGAATCTATACAGGTACATGAGACACAAGATAATAGTCTTATTCAGAGTTTATCATGCCCACACTTGTGACCAAAAATGTGAATCTACCCACATCAAAAGATTTAGTGAATAGATCAGCAAATTGGTTACTTGTATGGACTTTCACAACCTGAATTATCTTCTTTTCATTACAGTCTCTTTTAAAATGGTACCTAATTTCTATATGCTTTGTTTTGGAGTGCTTGACTGGATTATTAACAATGCTAATAGCACTGTTATTATCTATGAAGATTGGAGTGTGAAGAAAAGTCATACCATAGTCCAGCATTTGATTCTGAATCCAGAGTACTTGTGAACAGCAGCTTGCAGCAGCTATATACTCTACTTCTGTTGTAGAGGTGGACACTGTGGTTTGTTTCTTGCACTTCCATGACACTAGTCTTGCACCCAAAAACTGACATCCCCCGGAAGTTGACTTTCTATCCAAATTTGCACCACCCAGGTCACTGTCTGAATAAGCAAGTAGGTCAAATGGTGAGTCATGAGGATACCAAAGACCTAATCTAGGTTGGCCTTTGAGATATCTGAATATCCTCTTGACTGCTTGAAAGTGTGACTGCTTAGTCCTTACTTGAAATCTTGCCCACACACAAACAGAAAACATGATATCTGGTCTTGAAGCAGTGAGATACATGAGGGAGCCAATCATGGATCTATAGTGATGAACATCCACATCCTCCCCCTCAAGATCTGCAGTGATCTGTTTGTGTGTTTCCATGGGTGTGCTTGCAGGCTTTGAATCTGAAAATCCAAATTTGTTGAGTATATCCTGCACATACTTGGATTGGCTGATGAAGATACCATCTGTCTTTTGTTTAACCTGTAGCCCAAGGAAGAATGTAAGTTCACCCATAGAGCTCATCTTGAATCTTTTGTGCATTAGCTCCTCAAACTCCTTGCACATAAAATCTTTTGTGGATCTAAAGATGATGTCATCCACATAGATCTGCACAAGTAGGATGTCCTTCTTCTTCCTTTAGATGAACAGAGTCTTGTCTATTATTCCCCTTTCAAAACCATTTTCCAAGAGATAGGTAGACAGAGTGTCATACCATGCTCTTGGTGCTTGATGTAGCCCATAGAGTGCCTTCTTCAATTTGTATACTCTGTCAGGATAATTTGGATTCTCAAACCCTGGAGGCTGACAGACATACACTTCTTCTTCAATTCTCCCATACAGGAAAGCACTCTTTACATCCATCTGGTAGACCCTGAACTTCATGAAAGAAGCATAGGCTAAAAATAGCCTGATTGCCTCAATCCTAGCCACTGGTGCAAATACCTCTTCATAATCAATTCCCACTTCTTGAGTATACCCTTGTGCTACTAATCTGGCTTTGTTCTTTATTACTATTCCTCTCTCATCTTTCTTGTTCCTGAAGATCCATTTAGTGCCTATAACTCTGTGATCGATGGCAAAGGCACGCAAGTGCTTAGTAAAAGGATGTTCGTCTTTCCTAGCCTATGTGATCGATGCCAAGTTAGAGAAATCAAAGTTGGAAGATGTGAAGATCGTGCGTGAGTTTCCAGATGTCTTTCCGGACGACTTGCACGGGTTACCACCCGATCGTCAGGTAGAGTTTCAGATTGATCTTGTGCCTGGAGCAGCACCAATCGCTAAAGCACCTTACCATTTAGCACCATCGGAGATGCAAGAGATGATGGCACAACTCCAAGAGCTATTGGAGAAAGGCTTCATAAGACCGAGCTCGTCACCTTGGGGAGCTCCGGTCTTATTTGTCAAAAAGAAGGATGGCACAATGAGAATGTGCATTGACTATCGTGAGTTGAATAAAGCTACAGTAAAGAACAGATATCCGCTTCCTAGAATAGATGACTTGTTCGATCAACTTCAAGGAGCGGGTTGTTTTTCCGAAATCGACTTACGTTCGGGTTATCACCAAGTGAAGGTGAGAGAAGAAGATGTTCCGAAGACGGCTTTCAGAACGCGTTACGGCCATTACGAGTTTCTTGTAATGCCTTTTGGTCTAACGAACGCACCAACAGTGTTTATGGACTTGATGAATAGAGTGTGCCGACCATTCCTCGACAAGTCGGTCATTGTATTCATTGATGACATACTCGTGTACTCTA
Source organism: Arctium minus (assembly GCA_954870635.1). Lineage (NCBI taxonomy): Eukaryota > Viridiplantae > Streptophyta > Magnoliopsida > Asterales > Asteraceae > Arctium > Arctium minus. The sequence continues at coordinate 7,405,253 of OX941093.1, read as the reverse complement.
AGAGTGAGTCAGAGCACGAGCAACATTTACGTGAAGTTCTGGAAGTGTTGAGAAAAGAAAGGTTGTACGCCAAGTTTTCCAAGTGCGACTTTTGGCTTAAAGAAGTACAGTTTCTAGGTCACGTAGTCACTCGGGTCGGAGTGAAAGTAGACCCCTCCAAGATTGAAGCTATGATGAATTGGGAGCCTCCTAAGAGTCCGTCCGAGATCCGAAGTTTCTTGGGTCTGGCGGGATACTACAAGAGATTTATCCAAGACTTTTCAAAGATCGCTTCTTCCTTGACAGTTCTGACTCGGAAGAATGTGAAGTTTGAATGGACCGAAACCCAAGAGAAGGCGTTCCGGATCCTTGAAAAGAAGTTGTGTGAAGCTCCGATCTTGACGTTACCTGAAGGATCACAAGATTTCGTGGTTTACAGCGACGCTTCAAAGATGGGACTAGGTTGTGTGTTGATGCAACGAGGCAAGGTGATCGCTTATGCCTCGAGGCAGCTTAAAATACACGAGCAGAATTATCCAACTCATGATTTGGAATTAGCGGCGGTGGTGTTCGCTTTGAAGCTTTGGCGACATTATCTCTACGGCACGAAATGCACTCTATACACGGATCACAAGAGCCTGAAATATGTCTTTGATCAGAAAGAGCTGAATATGAGGCAAAGGCGGTGGCTCGAGTTGCTTAAAGATTACGACTGCGAATTGCTTTACCATCCCGGTAAGGCGAACGTGGTGGCCGATGCGTTAAGTCGAAAGGACTATAGCGGAAGTATTCGAGCTACCCATTCGAGGATCGAGATAGTGTATAGTCTTGTTGAGAAGATCAAGACATCACAGGTGGAAGTACTGTTAGAAGAGAATCTAAAATATGAAGTCATGACGAAGCAGCGTTTACTCTTAACGGAAGATAGCCGTGGAGTAAAACTGTTCAGCGGTCGTGTGTGGGTACCCAAGATTGGGGGTAACCATGAGCTATTGCTAGAAGATGCACACAAGTCCAAGTATTCCATTCATCCGGGGAGTACGAAGATGTACAGGGACTTGAAGCTGCACTATTGGTAGCCGGTAATGAAACTTGACGTGGCGCGTTACGTTGAGCGTTGTGTGACGTGTTCGCAAGTTAAGACCGAACATCAGCGACCGTATGGGAGTCTACAGTCTTTAGAGATTCCCGAATGGAATTGGGAGCATATCACCATGGACTTCGTGACAAAGTTGCCTAAAAATCTTCGAGGTCACGATACCGTTTGGGTGATAGTTGACAGATTGACAAAGAGCGCTCACTTCTTGCCTATGCGCGAGACTTTACCGATGGATAAGTTAGCAAAACTTTATATCGATGAAGTGGTCTCGAGGCATGGAATACCATTGTCGATCGTGTCGGATCGTGACAGTCGATTCACTTCGAACTTCTGGGATGGGTTTCAGAAAGAACTTGGTACTCGAGTGAAGTTGAGTACGGCTTACCATCCGCAAACCGACGGGCAGAGCGAGCGAATGATCCAAACTTTGGAAGACATGTTGAGGTCTTGTGTCATCGATTTCGAGGGTAGTTGGGACTCTCACCTACCTTTGGTGGAGTTTGCTTACAACAATAGCTACCACTCGAGTATTGGAATGGCACCTTTTGAGGCATTGTATGGACGAAAGTGTCGGACTCCCGTGTGCTGGCTTGAAGCGGGAGAAAAGCAGTTCGTCGGACCTGAAATCGTGCAAGAGACTGCCGATAAAGTCAAGTGCATTCGTGAAAGAATGAAAGTGGCTCAGGATCGACAGAAAAGCTATGCCGATAAGAAGAGACGACCGATGGAATTCCAAGTAGGCGACCGCGTTATGCTTAAGGTGTCGCCATGGAAGGGCATTATACGGTTCGGAAAACTTGGGAAGCTGACTCCCCGTTTCCTAGGACCTTTCAAAGTGCTTAAACGGGTGGGATTGCAAGCCTACCAGTTGGAACTGCCACCGGAGTTGAACAAAATACACTACACGTTTCATGTTTGCTACCTCCGGAAATGTTTGGCGGTAGAAGACAGCGTCATTCCCCTTTCAGAATTAAGGGTAGACGAAGGTAACCGTTGTGTGGAAGAACCCGACGCCATCTTAGAGAGAAAGTCTAAGAAGTTGCGTCACAAAGAAGTCACTTTGGCCAAGGTGCAGTGGAAGCATCATCGGGGAGCAAATGTGACGTGGGAAGCCGAGGAGGACATGAATCGAAGATATCCTCACCTTTTTGAGTAGTTGGGATTTCGGGGACATAATCATTCCCATGTTGGGAAGGATTGTAACACCCCGAATTTCGTTTGGTCTTTTACGAACAAGAATTGATAAAAAGGAGGTTTCTGTGCTGGTCTACAGGGTGCACGGGTCGTGCGACCTCCTTCAGAATTTTCGCACGGGTCGTGCGCAAGGGTCAGGGGCTCGGCAGTGGCTTTCCTCACGGGCCTTGCGCCCTCCCTTCTTTGAAAACGCACGGGTCGTGCGCTGTGTTGGGACTGATGAGATATTTTGTTAAATATCTCATTTTGGGTTGTTTTGTTTATTAAAATCTCATATCTCAGTCTCTCCCTTTCTCTTTCTCCTTTTTCTTCTTTCAATCTTCGAGGCTTCGTTTGGTTGCTAGTTTGCGGGGTTTCTAGCAAGGGGTCGGTGTTTTAAACTTCACCTCTACGTCGTGATCGTTATCTGGTTTTCCGGGTTTTATTCTAAAAACCTACCAGTGAGTTCCTACTACCATTTTACAAACTTTATACATGTCAAAACTCTTATTTGGTGATTTTCGGGGTTCCCGATCAGTTTTGACTAAAATGACGGGTTCCGCCTTATTTGTGGCTTATCGAAAGAATGTATATAAACTGGTTTTATGATTATCTTTCTTACCAGCAGTTGGTCTGGAAAATGGCATTTTGAAATATAAATGTGTTGATAGCTATTTATCTAGCTTTGATGGTCGCATGAAATATTGTGACAAGTCATGACTATACTAGTGGATCCCTAGGTATCGAGTCGGCTTATGGTTGGGAAGGATATGCCCCTTCTGTTGTAGTTAGATACATTTGATCTTCGGGGGCACTTGGTACGGTTATGTGAAACCGGTTACTAGCCATGGGTCAAATGTAGTCTAACGAACGAGTATGACTGGTTCCTTGGGGGCCTCCCTCACATCGTAGTACGGACCAAAGTGTTCGTGGCCATGGTTCCATGTATTTAGCTCATAACTCGGATTTGTGGTTTACTTTGTGTTCCACTATAATCCTTGGTAAATCGGGTAATCCCCGTCATCGGAATATGTGTTTTGGACCGGTTGTCCATTTATTATCAAAGAACTGTATTTTTGCATAACTAAACCTTTGAAAAGATTTACTTTGATGCATTTGATTATATCTCTTGAGATTTATGAACTGTATGTTCTTACTAGGCTTTAAGCCTAACACTTTTTCTCAGATGATGTGTATAACAGGTTTCCCTTAGCGGTGGGTTGCCGGGGTTTTGGAGAGACGGGTTTAGTCTCGAGGCATTTTGAGATGACTAGTATTGTATCTGGGCATTTGTTAAGTCCCATTCTTTTGGTGAATTATAGATTTTCAATTGATGTAATCTTGATATAGGTGTCTAGATTAGTTTGTTGATGAACCCTATATCTGTATAGGTTTTGTAAAGTCTCAAGGACTGATCCCCTTTATGGGAGGTTTATATCAATACGAATGTCATGTTGCCAGGTTTTCCAAGTTTTAATTTACTCTGATTATTACGGTGTTTCAGAGTGATAATGTTTTTTGAAACATTTATGAAAGATACCATATTGGGTTTCGACCCTAAATTGCCACCGATGTGTTCGTAACCCGGGGAGTGTCACCCATCTCCGTGATCAACCCCGAGGTCCCTAACCCGGGATCAACCGGGAGGTCCTTGGCCCCGAGATCAACCGGGAGCATAACCCCGGGTTTTTCCGGGAATCCTCGAGGTCGGGTCACCCGGGAGGCGCCAACCCAGGCTTAGCTGGGAGCGCTTCACCCGGACACACGCGGGAACATCTCACCTGGGTCAACCGGGAATGTCCTACCCGGGTCAACCGGGAGTTACCCCATCGGACTCATGGGCCTCGGCCAATGGAAGGTTTAAACCGGGGTTTGTTTAAGTGTTAGTTACCGAGGGAAATTGGGGTTATCAGATTGAGTGTGAGGCCAATCCAAGGGCTTAAACTCGAGGTTATATCTTTTGTAGGAGTCTGTGTCGCTAAAGAGTGAGCTATGTTCGTGTGATTTAATCTCTCAAATCCAGGTGAGTTCCTTTTTGTCCAAAATCTTCGTAAACTGGAAATGGCTTTTGTGATGATGTCTAAATGTTTACATCATTTCGTAAACTGATTTCGAACTATGAGATAATTGGTTTATTACTGTTATTATGCATGTGAACTATTATGTGTTCTATAAAATGTGGAGATGTGTTATTTTATGAATTGTACGCCATGGCTTACCTTCAATCATCGGGGATGGTTGAACCGTGTGCATGGAATTCGTTTTCTTACACACGGGAACGACATCTACTAGGGGGCCGAATGGGGATCTACTGGGGGCCCTGGGAGCATGAATACTTCGAAGTTATCGAGAATTAGTTCCGGATGCGGAATGAGTAATTTTTACGTGGTGATAAATTTCTCTTTAAGATGAGTTTTGTAAATTCGTTTTGTTAATTATTTAAATAACTGAGGCTGGGAATTCACTAGATCCTTTTTGGTCTAACTCTCGCTTTAAAATTTTATAAAACCCATTTTCAGGTAGTAGTGTTGTTGGTGCATCGTCCAAGGGAAAGGAGAAGTGTTAAGAGCTTTTCCGAGAGTCTGGGGCAGTTCTGTTAGATGCGGTGTTAGCATGCACCTATAGTTACTCGACTGTGATAGAACCAAAATTTTTCTTGGATATTGTAAATCTTTCTTTTCGTATGCATTGTATTGGGACCCATTTTGGGATGTAAAATTTTATGTTATGCTAAGTTTGTTTTGGGGTGTTACAAATGGTATCATAACCATAGTTTAAGGGATTTAGGTGACTGGATGGGCCTAAACTTAAAATGTGGAGTAGAGCTGGGGACACACCCGAGATGTATGGTGCCTTTAGGAAGATCACTCTAAGTGCAATAAATTTAAGGTAGTGAGGATTTTCATGTAAAGTAAATTTACATTACACCAGGCCAGTGTAATTGCAAATTTACAGGTACGTGTATGTGCTCGAATTACCTTTCTATGCATAGTAGTAAATTGAATGTTGGTTACGTGCGAATAGATTAGTTTTTGCTATGATCGGAATGATAATATTGATAGGTTAGTCAATGAAGGGTGTTCTGAGTTTTAAATTTATAACCGCAAGCGTACGGGTATTGTAGCATACGGGTCGATCACAGGGAGGTGACGGTCTAACACTAACTACTCAATAATCATGGCCTAGCTATGCGAATCAGATAATTTGATTGATTATTTAACTAAATGACTTAAAAATAAACGAGATTAAGGGAAGGAGACACAATAAGGAAAATTAAAAGGAAACTAAGAAAAAAAATGACAACTACATCTAAAGGGCACTGGGTAACGACAACGTAGGATTTTGGTAATAGTGGGAATTTGTTTTGCAAAACTACTATAACCCTCTCTCGAGGTGGAAAAGCTTTTTCTATACCAAGACACATATTTACTTTCACAATATATGTACATCGGAAAGAAGCATTAAGATTTAAAACAAATAATTTTCCCAATCAACAACCCTAACTATTTATCATGTTATGACCGTTGTCATTGATCAATTTAATCTAAGTAAAAGACCAAACTTTCGTTTGCTCAAAAACTAATTGAATTGACTAGATGTTTTATTAAAAATCAATTAAATTAACCCCAACTTTCGTTAGAATCAAAATGGATTAAAACCCAACATTCGTTTTAAGAACAATTAGTCAAATACCAAGACCTCGATCCTAAGCAACGATTACCCAATAAAACAACTACTAAATTAAGACCAAGAAACAAATTATTTATTTAGACCCCAATAAGATCAAGGATAAACTAAATTTAAGCTATTAAATAACTACATTAGACACAACCTAGTAATATTAACGCTAACATAAATCAAAGACAAACAATGAATCACTAAACAAACATATGCAGAAAATTAACAAGCGTAGAAAATTAAACCTAATCTAATATGCAGAAATTAAGTGTGGAAAATTTAAAGAGTATAAGAAGAAATTAGTTTGTAATAGATTAAAGTAAGGAGAAGGGAATAGAGATACATAAAGATTAAGGGTAACGGAGTAAACAATAGAAATTTGCAGAAAAAAGCTAAAAACTTGTAGTAACATCTAAGAACGTAGAAAGAACGACGAAGAAAATCAAAAACGATTAAATTAACGATAATATTCAAACAAACAAGAAACAACCAAAGTAATTTAAAGAGATAAGGAAGAAGATACTAGTGATGGTATGAAAAATCGATTGCAAATCGGGTTCCAATGGCCTAAGCGAAGCGCAATCTTCTTCCCCAAGTCTTAGAGAAATCGATCCAAGAACTCTCCTCCAAAAAAAAACATAACTCCTATTCAAAAGTGATAAACGACATGTCTCGAACAAACCCTCAAAAGGGGTTTAGATAACCATGCCCAAAGAAATAAAACGGTCGCTCACGCCCGCGAAAGCGGAGAGATTGTAAACTTCAAGTTTAGAGGGGTTTCTTCGCGTCCATGACGAGATATTCGCTCCTACGAAGTGTGTAAAATCTTCAATCTGCAAATTCTTGACTTTTTCTTCCATCTCTTCATCAACTCGTACGTCTATCCTCGCTTCCTTCACTTCCTTTACTTCCTTCCCCGCATCGTTCTTTGAGTCACCCACCGAACCGTTTCCAACACCGCGTATAATCTGCACAAAAGTATACCAAAAGCATAAAAACTATTCCAAAACCCGTTCCAACCGTGATTATAGAAAGAAACCAAAAAAACTATAAAAATGCATGAAACGGCTAAATTAAAAACTAAAAAGCATAAAATACGCAACAAATATACACAAAGTTAGGTGCATAAAATGAACTTAACAAATCACCCACAAGCTAAACTTTCTTGTCCCCAAGAAAGAAATGAAACATATACGGGTGAAGAACAAGAAAGAAAAAGAAAAAAAGGAAATAAGAAAAAAAAACGATTATCTCCGAAGATGTCAAAACGAGTTATCCCAAAATCTCACGAAACATAATCAAGCATTAAGATTACAAACACAACTAAATTCCATGAGTTGGATTAAAGCAACGTAAATAGGAACATATGAATACCAAAGCGTCAAACCAACATATACCAATCAAGCATATCGCAAAAAAAATAATCGCAACCTATGAAAATTTTGTAGACATATCATAGTCGCTAAGGGAGGGGATAGTGATCTATACGGATGGAAGCTCACGTTGTCGCTATGTCCTCTCAAGTGTGTAGAGGGACGTGATTACGCTCAAGTCTTTCCCGATCGAGACAAATGAATGCAGTCTTGATACAATTGAATTTATTCTCAAGTCTTTGAGTTTACCACAATAATACATATGATGAGGGCTTTAGGGCATGGTTAGGAGTTAAAGGTGGGATTAGGCTCATTTATTGGTGTTGAGGATATCGGTTTATGGGGTTTTTTTGTATGAACATAAGGGTTCTTTTCCTAAAGTTTTTGATGGATTGAAGGCTTATTTTACTTTTGCTCTTCTTTTTTCTTTGCTTTTTTTTTTTTGCTTTTTTTTTTGCTTTTTGTTTTTTGCTTTTTTTTCCAAGACTTTGTGAACCCACAAGTTATGCTTGTTATGGGGGCTCAACAAACTATCCACAAGTTATACTTGTGTTTATTTCTATGCTAAGTGTCAAATCCATCTATCATTTCGAGGATCGAAGAATTCAACCTTAATGTGCATTTCGTATGGGTGTACAAAGAAGGGTCGGTGTTTAGGCTCAAAATGGGTTACAGAGGAAAAATATTTTTGAATTTTTCAGGAATAATTTTTCATGAAACGAAGGCCTCTATGCATATTCATAATAAACTTGGACGATAAACCATTCAAAAGTCTAGAACCACACCTCGACGGGAGGTAACACACAAGAAATGAGAATTGGGATTGATTATATATGTGTCAATCCAGAAGGACCCAAAATCTCACTAGGTAAATCCATCCACTATAGTCACATTTGTAATGTAGGGGGACTATGGTACGAAAACTAATCCTAGAAGGCTACGTGGAACAACATGCTTAACGGTGTGTGTAAGTGACAACTAAAGTAACATCATTCCTAGAAAAAAATCATTTAAAAAAATGGCAAACAGTTAACGTGCGATTAGTAAATCAAAACACTCAAAAATGCAATGTGAGATATGGTGTACTACGAGTCATGAACACAACAGAGAGTAATTGAAAATCTTTTTGGATTTTTTTTTCTAAAATGCAACCTAGAAATAAAATAAAAAAGAAACTATATGCAAAAATAAAAAGAAGAGAAATGAAAAACACCCACCCACAAGCAAATAGGAGCATTGTCCTCAATGCTTAGGATAGGGTGCTAGGAGGGAGAAAGAAATCACGAGGAAGGAGGGGGAAGATTGTGGTGCAGGTGTGTATTGTGGTGAGTGAGGTGGTTGCATGGTGAAAACGAACGAGAGGGAAAAGGGGGATGAAGGGACGGTGAAAAGAGATAGGGAGATTGGCTTGTTTATCGTTGCTAGCTTGACGAAGAATTAAACGATTAGGGAGAAGAGAGTGTACGAATCAGCAAAAGTCAAAAGATTGACTAAAATGGCCACCGATTTGTACGAGTCGCGTAAATACATAAATGACACATCCGGTAGTCGGTGTGTTATCGTTATAGAACACATTACACTACCTAAAACCGAGAATTAAATAAAGGGTGGAGAAAGAAGGATCGGTGATGTCCGACTTGACATTAAAAATACCGAACCAAGAAATACTAAAAAGCGCACACGAGAAGCATTTAACGAGACAAAGATAATATCACTCATCATTTCTAAAGGTAATAATTATCACGGTCTTACCAAACACACATCTCAATGACCCGTCACTCACCGCCAATTTCGTCAATCATGACTTTTATTCTCGTCTGCAAGTTGGCCTGACTACACAAACAAAAACTTCAAGCACACAATTAAACAAAATAAAAGATGAGAAGACGAAAATGAAAACATAAAAAAGAAATGGGGTAAAGACATAGGCTAGTAAATCAAAAAGTAAGTCGGTAATAGACTAGTCGCCACCCCGCCAATGGCGCCAAAAACTTGTTGTGAGTTTTAAATTTATAACCGCAAGCATATGGGTATTGTAGCCTACGGGTCGATCACAGGGAGGTGATGACCTAACACTAACTACTCAGTAATCATGGCCTAGCTATGCGAATCAAATAATTTGATTGATTATTTAACTAAATGACTTAAAAATAAACGAGATTAAGGGAAGGAGAAACAATAAGGAGAAATTAAAAGTAAACTAAGCAAAAAAAATGACAACTACAACTAAAGGGCACTGGGTAACGTCAACATAGGATTTTGGTAATGGTGGGAATTTCTTTTGCAAAACTACTTTAACCCTCTCTCGAGGTGGAAAAGCTTTTTCTAGACCAAGACACATATTTACTTTCGCAATATATGTACATCGGAAAAGTCATTAAGATTTAAAACAAATAATTTTCCCAATCAACGTCCCTAAATATTTATCATGTTAGAACCGTTGTCATTGATCAATTTAATCCATATAAAAGATCAAACTTTCTTTTCGTCAAAAACTAATTGAATTGACTAGATGTTTTGTTAAAAACCAATTAAATTAACCCCAACTTTCGTTATAATCAAAATGAATTAAAACCCAACATTCGTTTTAAGAACAATTGCTCAAATACCAAGACCTCGATCCTAAGCGACGATTACCCAATAAAACAATTTCTAAATTAAGACCAAGAAACAAGTTATTTATTTAGACCCCAATAAGATCAAGGATAAATTAAATCTAAGCTATCAAATAACTACATTAGATACAACCTAGTAACATTAACACTATGAATCACTAAACAAACATATGCAGAAAGTTAACAAACGCATAAAATTAAACCTAATCTAATATGCAGAAATTAAGTGCAGAAAATTTAAAGAGTATAAGAAGAAATTAGTTTGCAATAGATTAAAGTAAGGAGAAGGGAATAGAGATACATAAAGATTAAGGGTAACGGAGTAAACAATAGAAATTTGCAGAAAAAATCTAAAGACTTGTAGTAACATCTAAGAACGTTGAAAGAACGACGAAGAAAATCAAGAATGATTAAATGAACGATAATATTCAAACAACCAAGAAACAACCAAAGTAATTTAAAGAAATAGGGAAGAAGATACTAGTGATGGTATGAAAAACTGATTGCAAATCGGGTTCCAATGGCCTAAGCGAAGCGCAATATTCTTCCCCAAGTCTTGGAGAAATCGATCCAAGAACTCTCCTCCCAAAAACAAACATAACTCCTATCCAAAAGTGGTAAACGACGTGTCTCCAACAAACCCTCAAAAGGGGTTTAAATAACCAAGCATAAAGAAATAAAACGGCCGCTCGCGCCCGTGAAGGAACCCTTCACTGGCGTGAAGCAAGGCATAAAGTTTTAGAGTAGCTTCTCAGACACTGTTCACTGGCGTGAAGGAATCCTTCACGCCCGCAAAAGCGGACAGGTTGTACACTTCAAATTTAGAGGGATTTCTTCGCGTCCATGACGATATCATTCGTGCCCGCGAAGTGTGTAAAATCTTCAATCTCCAAATTCTTGACTTTTTCTTCCATCTCTTCATTAACTCGTGTGTCTATCCTTGCTTCCTTTACTTCCTTTACTTCCTTCCCCGCATCGTTCTTTGAGTCACCCACCGAACCGTTTTCAACACCACGTATAATCTGTACAAAAGCATACCAAAAGCATAAAAATTATTCCAAAACCCGTTCCAACCGTGATTAGAGAAAAAACCCGAAAAAACTATAAAAATGCATGAAACGGCTAATCTAAAGACTAAAAAGAATAAAAGACGCAACAAATATACACAAAGTTAGGTGCATAAAATGCACATAACACAGGGGTGATGGAATGGAGTAAAATTCTAGTCTTGCGATGTTAGTAGTGGTTTTGATGTGATGTGTTACATCGCTTGAGGTGGAACTATTGGCAACCCTATAAAGTGAATTATTTAGAGCAATATAGACCGACCACAGGTAGAACTTCGTGAATTCAAATTAGGATTGAACTTTTTGGAGGAGCGAAACGTGAAGGAAATTGGGTGGCTTATCGATATGTAGGGGTCAAAGATTGAAACCGTGCGGATTGTAAATCATTGCTCAAGACAAGAACCTTGTAGGGTGATCAGATAGTTAGGATGCGAAACATCTGTACAACAAATTATTGTTTGGGCGAGAAAACCATTAATAGTTAATTGTGGGGTGCTAATGATAGCCGAGTAAGTGCAGCGGTTGACCTAGATTGAGTGAATAGCCTTCAATTGCAAGTTGAGTTTCATGCATTGCGTCTTTAAGGGTATTGCAAGAGCTTTTTCATGACTAATAGTAGATGTGTACATAATGAATTTCATGTTTTGGGAAACAATTCGACGCGTGCAAGCGTGAGTTTAAAGAAGGAAGACAAACCTATTTACCATTGCATAATAAAATTTTGAACTTAGTGATCTGTGAATTATAGCATTCTCTTCATGTTGAGATAAACTTTGTTGCGAAAATCACGAAAACATTTGACCGCAAACTTGTGTAACCAAAATGGGTTTTGACACATTGATATTTTATAATTGAATGCGAGAGCCGACTGTTTTACTTTGTGCAAGTGATTTTGATCAAAATCCTTCTAGTCGTTTAGGAAAGGTTTCTTTTCGTGTTTCGGTTGTAACGACATCGTTTTAGTGGTCAAGGTGGTGTTTTACCAAAAGATTAGTGCGAACGATTCTCGAGATCCTTGAACATGACTTAAAGTATGAGAGTGTGGAGTCGTGTGTTTTTGAGTTGTTTTAAGGTGTTGTACTTTTCGAATGTTCAAATTTGATAAGTGAATTTAAATTTTTCGTGTCGTTATGCATGAAGGCTATGAACTCAGTAGGTTGTGAAAGTTTTGGGTTTAAAGATAAGGAATGGTTTCGAGAGTGGGGATTAGTCAGACTAGCTAATGGTGGATGATGTAAGACCCCGATGTTCTTCTTAAGGAATGAAAGGTGAATAGTGGTTATGTCAGAAATAGACTTTGGCATTAATAGTGTTATGGTGGTTAGAACTCTTGTTCGGTAACTTGAAATGCTATTGTCAGTGATCGGTTGTGGTTGGGGTGGAGAAACGTGAGGTTGTCGTGGCACTGGGATTAGTAACTCATTATGTGTAACGTTGAGGCGTTGTAATGAAATGGTAAAGGAATTGAGTCTGAGTTTTGGGGGTGGTCTTGTAAGTTAGACCCCGCGCCAAGTAGGCTTTAAACCTCTTTCAAGTGAGGGCGGTGAGGTGCAAAGCTAATTGCGATATGTTGGGGAGGGAGGTTTCGTTAGAAATCCTTGCTGTCAGAGATATTATGGAAGCACCATCATGTCATTTTCCTTTTATGATTGAAGTTAACAATTGTTTGAGATGTGCAAAGTTACGGGCATGATCAGGTGTTGGAATGTAAGGATTCACCTTGATATGTGTAGACGTAGGAGGTTGTTCAGAAAAGGCGCATACTCGTCGAATGTTAGACCAGGAATGATAGTGGAAGATTACTACTTGTAGGAGTGTTCCCTACGGGGTTATGGAGGCTTGTAAGATGAGGTGATTAGTACAACCAAAGTGAGTGCTTTGATTATATCGACCGGAAAGGGATTATGCCTTGGCGTTGGAATGATTTATTGGGAATTGTGGTGAATCAACAAAGAGCGATCATTTTAAGTAAATTGGGAAATTTCGAGTTGTAGTTCATCTAAATGTGGTAAGAATCAAAGTGTGAGATAGACTTGTTTATAGATGCATGCGGGGGAGTATCAAGGCAAGATTGACTATGTATGTAAATGATCGTGAGAACCTGATCTGCAGTGTGAGGTTGTGGGCAGAGACTCTGTGAATAAGTTAGAAGTATCTTTTGTCAAAGTAGACGTGCAAGGCGACGCTTTGGTAAATTGTTTTTAAGGGTTGATGAGCACGAGTGGAAGCCCTTCTCAGAGGTTTCGACGGAATTTATATGAAATGTTACACATGTCGTTGGGATGCGTGGACTGTAAGTTGGCAGTATGATAACGATACTTTCGGAATGGAAGAGCGGAGCGGTGGATGATGGTTAACCAAAGGAGGAATCATATGCTTTTTGGTTGAGTAAGTCATTGAGAAAGCTTATTTTGGGACCATTGAAAGCGTGATGAAGGTGTTGGATTGTTTGGTTTTCAATGTGGTATAGTGGATAAAAAATCTGGAGGAATGAGAATGGTTCATGGTCTGAGAAGGCAACAATTGGGAGAAACCAGAAGTGTGTGGTTGCTTCGAACACTAGTAGCATCTCAAGATGACGTAGTTGGATTTCTCGAATGAGAATTGTGATGCAACTGTTGGCTAAGCATAGTAATGTAAAAGTACTTTCAACGTATCTGTTTGATCAAGGAACGGAGAGAGTAATGGTTTACGCTAGCTCGAGGAAGTGGAGTTGGTATGTTGAAATGAATGAGTTAGCCGAGAGTAAGAGTTTGGCAAGTGACGCGGAACTGTAGAGCTATGCGTTCAGATTTTCCATTAGAGGCTATATGAACTTCTAGTGAGGATGTGAAAGGGAAATTATGGTGTATGTTATGGCTCTGGTGGCAAGAAAATTTAACCGTGTAGTTGGTCTAAAGATTGCATCCATTGGTGAGCCGATCCTTGGAAGCATGTTGGATGTGTCTGAGAAGAAAGGGGTAGTTGGATGTAGTACTCAGAGTGAAACACCTTGTGTCAGACTTGGTACTGGGTGGAAAAGATTCCAAGAAAGTTTTTCGTACAGGGTCGACTATTCAGAATAGTTTTGTGTGAGCACGATCACCCCTTGTTGAGTGGGTGAAGCTTGAACTTATTGCATGTATGTTTGGATGAATGTGGATGCGATGAGAAGTTGAAGTGTGTGCCATTATGAATCGGCCACTTGGAGCTAGTAGACTATAACGCTGATAAATTGTGGTAGTTTTCTTTTATTTGTGTAGGTTATGGGGTGACGATGTTTGGGCGGTGTAACAATTGCGAATGTGTTGTGTAACACCGTTGAGTTGTGATCGACGTGGTTCGAGAAAGAAAGTACCTTCTGCTCTGGTCGTGTATAGTATTTGGGGGAAGAAATGGTAGTAGAATTGCATGTTATCTGATGAAAAAGTTCATGGCAGTGAGTTTTTTATGATATACAAGGTGGACCTTGTTTTAAGTTGGCGAATCGAGTGATCGTTATTTTGTTAAGGGATTCAGGTGTGGTAGTGTTAACTTCGGTAAAATGTGGTCGTTTTCTTTTAAGAGAAGTTGGGCGTGCGACCCATAGTTAGGCGCGTTTTAAAACTGTGAGTCCAGGTATGTGGACAAAACGGACAATATCTGGTACGGTTGGCCTGAGATGCTACAGTTGGTAAGTATGTATTACGATTTAGTTGTGATAAGAAAGATGTAGTTGATCGGATGGCAATTTGTGGAATGTCGTGTGTTTATGCTTTTGATTGAAAATATCGGGTCTTTTGCACCTTAAGTTTGAGGACAGTCGACACGGAAGACATATTCGTGGAATGGAGTGGTGCATTTCGAGAGGAAAGAGAAGTTGAGCATTGTTTTAGTGGGTCAGTTGCAGTTAGTAAAAGAGTTAGAGGGTTGATGCATGAAATGGATGTGTTCGATGATATATAGGGAACTTATGTTGTGTTTTGCATCTCTATTTTGAGGGCGTTTGTTGGAAGTTGTTATGGCAATACCTTTGCGAAGAGTGCAAATGGACTAGGAGTTGGACCTTGTCAAAGAGTCGGAGGCAATCATTGACCGTAAGGTCAAAAGAAGTTAGAAGTGAGGAAAGTGACCATGTAGAAATGCGAGGGGGCTATTTCGTTTGATTAAGAAAAACATGGGAGTTGAAATATGGTGTAATAAATCTTGACCAAGGAATGGAAGTAGTTGAAATTATTGAACGGGTCGGGGAGGTGGTGTACAATTTGGAATTACCCGAGGAATTGAGGGGTATTCACAACACATTTCAGGTTTACAATTTGAGAAAATGCTTAGCAGATGTGGATATTGCAGTTCCACTGCAAGACGTATGGGTAGACGAAAAATTGAATTTCGTCGAAGAACCGGAGGTGATCGTCGATCGTAAAGTTAAACGGTTGAGGACAAAAGAGATCAACCTAGTGAAGGTTTAGTGGAAGTTCCACAAGGAGCAGGAAGCGACATGGAAGTTGGAATCGGAGATGAGGTCCAAATACCCGTACCTTTTTGGCAAAGAAATTGCAGGGACGGAATTTTTCTAAAGGGGGGAGTGTGGTAACAACCGTTATCTCCACGTTATTATAAGAATAAATTTAAGTGGTATAAAGGTGAAATAAGAAAGTTTGTGGACCTTTTTGGAATATTAAGCATAAAATACCTAAAACCCTAGATTGTTTCCCTATTTGGCTAATTCTGTGTTGGTGTGCGGCGCTAAGGAGAGAAGAAGGAAAGAAATTGGTGTCTAAGCAAGAGAGTTAAAGGAGTTGTGGTTGAGAAATTGTTCTTGGACGTCAAAAATCAACTAGAGGAGGTTATTCTTAAGAGGTAATCCTTCATAATCCTTGCCTAGTTTTAGAAATGTTAGCAGTTAAAGAAATTCCTTCGTTTTGAATTCTGCTTTAAGAAATTAATGTTTTGAGAATCTGTGTTGAGAAATTGGAGTATTGTAGTTAGTAATGTGGGTTTTCATCAGTTTCGGACATCCACTATTTAATTTTGAGTGATCGTGTTGTTTGAAACATTTATGGAAGAGACCGTATTGGGTTTCGACACAAAAAATCGTCGCCGATGTGTTCGTGACCCGGCGAGTGTCGCCCACCCCCAGGATCAACCGGGAGGTCCCTAACCCGGGATCAACCGGGAGGTCCTTGGCCCCGGGATCAACCGGAAGCATAATCCCGGGCTTAGCTGGGAATCCTCGAGGTTGGATCAACCGAGAGGCGCCAACCTGGGCTTAGCCGAGAGCGCTTCACCCGGACACACCCGGGAACATCTCACCCGGGTCAACCGAGAGTTACCCCATCGGACTCATGGGCCTCGGCCAAGGGAAGGTTTAAACCGGGGTTTGTTTAATTTTTAGTTACCGAGGGAAATTGGGGTTATCGGATTGAGTGTGAGATCGATACCGAGGGCTTAACCTCGAGGTTATATCTTTTGTAGGAGTTTGTATCGCTAAAGAGTGAGCTTTGTTCGTGTGATTTAATCTCTCAAATCCAGGTGAGTTCCTTTTTGTCCAAAATCTTCGTAAACTGGAAATGGTTTTGTGATTCCGTAAATTTTGTAAATTTTGTCTAAATGTTTACATCATTTCGTAAATTGATCCCGAACTTTGAGATAATTGGTTTATTACCGTTATTATGCATGTGAACTCTTATGTGTTCTATAAAATGTGGATATGTGTTATTTTATGAATTGTACGCCACGACTTACCTTCAATCATCGGGGATGGTTGAACCGTGTGCATGGAATTCGTTTTCTTACACACGGGAACGACATCTACTAGGGGGCCAAATGGGGATCTACTGGGGGCTCGGGAGCGTGAATACTCCGAAGTTATCGAGAATTAGTTCCGGACGCGGAATGAGTTATTTTTACGTGGTGATAAATTTCTCTTTAAGATGAGTTTTGTAAATTCGTTTTGTTAATTATTTAAATAACTGAGGTTGGGAATTCATTAGACCCTTTTTGGTCCAACCATCACTTTCAAATTTTATAAAACCCATTTTAAGGTAAGAGTGTTGTTGGTGCATCGTCCAAGGGAAAGAAAAAGTCTTAATAGCTTTTACAAGAGTCTGGGGCAGTTCTGTTTGATGCGGTGTTAGCATGGACCTATAGTTACTCGGCTGTGATAGAACCAAAATTTTTCTTTGATATTGTAAATCTTTCTTTTTGTATGCATTGTACTGGGACCCATTTTGGAATGTTAAATTTTATGTTATCCTAAGTTTGTTTTGGAGTGTTAAATGGAATATTATGTAAATCTTGAAAATTGAAATTATCCATTTTGGGTATAATTTCCAAAATAGGAAATAAGTTATAGGAAAAATGATTGTTTTTAAAGAGTAAAATCCTTTTAATAAACATGAATGAACACTAAAAATTTCTTCCTTGAGAGTTCAATTATTTCCATTTATAGACAAATAATTCCCAAAAGGGAAAATTGCCTGTAACCATCCTTGTAAACTTATAATCGAATCACACTAAAATGGTATATTTTTATTTTATTTTTAATTTAGTTTAAGTTGTAAGAATGGCATTTTCCATTTTAAGTAACACCATCACTTCCTTTCCATTTTCCATTTCTAAATTTAGAAACTCTTGCCTTTTAAAAGAGATCACTTCAAAGTAGTAGAACAAATATGAAGAACCTCTTAAAACTTAAAATTTAAATGCCTACCAAAGTTTCCATCATGTGTGGTTCTTCATCATCATCGTCAAGTGGCGGTGGCGGTGGCGGTGATTGTCGCAGTGGTGGAGGAGAAGAGAGAAAGAAGAGGAAGACGATGGGTCGAGGGAGAATTGAAATAAAGAAGATTGAAAATGTCAGTAGAAGGCAAGTAACGTTTTCGAAACGTCGAGTTGGGCTTATGAAGAAGGCAAAAGAACTAGCGATTTTGTGTGATGCAGAGGTGGGCGTTATTATTTTCTCTAGCACCGGAAAACTCTATGATTTTGCTAGTTCACGGTATGTGGTAAATATACTTCTTCAACTTCTTTTAGCTTCTATTGGAACACCATGTGTTGAGTTGAATTATCATTAATTGGATCATAAAACGGAATAATTTTCTCAACTAATTTATGCATTAATAAGTTGTACTTTGAGATACTCTATTATCGATAGTTATATATATATATATATAAGTTTGAATGCATTGTACATTTATAGAGGATTTGTTAGAGAAGAGTTTCAGAGATACCAAACTTATAAAAACTTTTGGAAAATAAAATTGCCAAAAATGTATTAACAAATATGTAATTAAGTAACCACAAGGTTGTGGGGTGGTGGTAAGAGTCTGGGGACTTCATAGCGGTTGCCCGGGTTCGAGCCCCACTCACAGCATTGTGGCTACGGGATGAATGCCCGCGGGCCATAGGCCTGTTTCCCAGGAGATTAGTCCGGGTTCAAAGTGGTCTGGATTACTCTTTTACCAAAAAAATATGTAATTAAGTATGTAACCTTAAAACGAAATAAAATCAGCTTTCTTTTCGTCTATATGACATTATTTTAAGTATTATAGGCAGATGATGGTAAGTTTGAGACTCACTGTTAACGAAAATTAAATACATCCTATTCAAAAGTATAGTCTTGAAAATATGTTGTACGTAAGTCACACTGTCACAGCTCTATCCTAAGCTGAGGCCCAATTTATTAAGCCCACTATATTTGGGCCCAAAAGGCCCATTTAAATTTCTATGAACACTTCTGTAGTTTTTTGCAATCAATACTTTTAACTCGAGTGATGTATATATATATATACTAGAAGCGTACTCGAGCAATGCAGCGAGATACATCATGATTTTAATATTTCATTTTATTTGTTGGTCGATTTACAGTACGATTTTGGATGGTTTTGAGAAAGTGATAATGTTTTTTTTATAAATTTGTTTAATTTAGACTTAATAATATAATGTTTTTTATATAAAAAAATTAAGTATTTTGTTAGAATTCAATGATTATTTTATATATTTTAATGACATCTAGAAAAAGTAACCAATTACATATTTAATAATATAATTAAAATAAAATTATTGTAATATAATATATTAATTAATAGTGATACACGGAAATATATGCATAAAAGGAAGGTCCTACACATACCAAATTGGTGGGTATTAGAAGTCTGCAGTAATAATATGTATCTTGTGCTTTGATACATGTAATTAAGAGATTTTTAAAATTTTGCATAAAATGATGGTACCTTGTGCCTAATAATTTGTATTTAAGAGTTTTTTATCCGTGCATTATAATATAGTATGTATATATATACATACATATATATATCACTAAATTCAAATAATATGTAAATACATTATTTGTTTTAATTTATATTTTTGCTTTCTAAACTAACAACATACATAATTTATTTTGAAGCTTGCGAAATATCATCACAAGATACGAAAGGAATTCAGACTGTTTAGATAATTCAGCATCGGAAACACAGGTAATTACTTGCATTTAATCAACTATAGTAGCATTTAAGTCATCTTAAGTGATCAACATCTTAAAAAATTATTTGAAACATGCTTTTGTACAGAATAGAAGTTTCCCGTTGGTAAAAAATGCATAACTATATTTTCATTTTTTTTCTCAATTAGAAAGCCGCATATAAATAAATTAATTAATCGTATTATTTTTAATACTCTTAAAATCATATCAATTAATCATCTCAATCATTAATAAGTAATTTAATAAAAGAAACTATGTAATTATGGTAATTATGTAGAAAAGTATATATAGTTGTATTGAAATTTATGAAAATTATTTTCTAATTAAAATTATATTTTAATAAAATCAAGAGGTTAATTATATTCTTAATGTTGTGAAGCATGAGATACACCCTGAGTTAGAAGCTTTAAAGGCTGAAATCGTGAAGCTACGCAAAGGGCAGAGGTGATGTTTATTTTTATTTTTTATTTTTTTTTCCTCTTTCCTGATAATAAGTTTTTTTTTTTGTAAAAATGGTTGATATGTTTTTTTCTATCTTTGACTATCTATTTAAAACATGTATCATTTTAGGTTATTTTTATAAAAAAAAAATATTTTTTTTAATAAGATTTCAATGTAATTTATGCAAGGTTCTAAATGGCGTGGCGTGGCAGCGAGGCTAAGCCTCAAACCTTAGGAGCCATGGCGAAACCATGGCGTTTTCAAGGCGTGACTTATGACGTCAAATTTCTAATTAATATATAATAGTGTATATAAAAACATATGTTTTATTATTGTTACTCAATGAGTCAATAGTAATAAACAAGTTAAATTAGGTTATATATTAAAAACTTGCAAATAAAACATTAAAAACGTAAATGAATATCAAATATCTCATTACGATAACTGCGCATTTGGCCATAGCATGTCATGGGTTTAACGTGGCGTGACACACAAGCCTTGGTGCCATGGCGCACCATGACAGCTGTGCGGCGATTTTTTTAGAACATTGAATTTATGTATTTGTCTGTTAGCAATTATTACAGAATATTAATAAATCATTTTAATTCACAAGATTTCTCAAATTGAAGGGATTTTATAGACAAAAAAAATATTTTATTCATTATAACAAAATTAATGTTTAAATGTTCTAATAATACATTTATAAAAATTTAAGTTTATAAATGACCAAAGGTGAGGAGTGTGTATGGGTTTATTTGTTGCGTTTATCGTATATAAATATTATATACTTCAAAAAAAAACATTTAAGTTTATAGAATAAAACAATAAAACATAATATCTAAAAGTGTTATAAATATTTTTTTATGACACTTTAGTCATTTCAACAACTTTTTAGAATACTTTTTAGGATAAAGTGTCATATTAGTTATTTTATAAAACACTAATTGAAAAAAACGTCCTCTAAACACAAGTGTCATACAAAAAGATGTGTTTATAGGACACTTGTTAAAATTGTCCTATAAAATAGAAATACGCCATTTTATTTTTAAAAAAAACGTTCTAAAAAACTTGTTAAACACTTTCTATTTAATTATTGTAACATTTTTAGATAGTATGTTTTATAATTTGGTTTTATACACTTAAGTCCTATAAAATATTTTATTAAGACATTTAACATTTCAAGCGTTTTATAAATCTAATTTTATTGTAGTGACGGTAAATTATATATAAAATAAAATGTTATATAATTAATATATATAATATTAAAAAAGAATATTTTCTGAAATAAATTAATTTCTTTGTAATGTTTGAAGGTTGATGATGGGAAAGGAGTTGGAAGGGTTGAGCTACAAGGAGCTCGAACACTTAGAGCGTCAACTCCATGACGGCATGTTAGCTGTCAAGAACCGAAAGGTTACTACGTTTTTATTGTAAAATAATTGTTCTTTCCGATTTTAAAATGCACGTGTTGATCAGATATGTTTTTTTAGATACTGTTCAAAAAATAGAAATAACAACTAACTTAAATACCGTTACTAACCGCTTGATTTGTGACTCAGGATATGGCACTGTTGGAAGAGATTGAACAAACGAAATTACGGGTAAATTATTTGTTGTAGAATGACCGTTTTTGTAGGATTATTAAAAGATCGCATGCTATATTTTTAGGTGTTAAAAAAAATGGTCGGAGACTGCTCAAACCGATCGAACCTAGTCAAACTAGACTGTTTTTTGCGGTTTGAGTGGTTTGGCGGTCCGGTTCGATTTGAAATATAGTTAAACCGTTCGGTCCGATTAATTTGGTTTGCGGTCTGAACGTTTTTATGAGTGGTTTGGACCGAACCGACCACCTAAAAACACATGTATTACTTATGTTTAGTTTTCATGTTGTAGGCTTTTATGGCCCAATCAAAAAGAAAG
Source organism: Arctium minus (assembly GCA_954870635.1). Lineage (NCBI taxonomy): Eukaryota > Viridiplantae > Streptophyta > Magnoliopsida > Asterales > Asteraceae > Arctium > Arctium minus. Next base: position 7,383,465 of record OX941093.1, on the reverse strand, counting down.
TATGTCCAAGACAATGAGTTTTGAGTTTCACTTCTTAATTATCTGTGTTCGCTATACAAGCAAAATTCCGAAATCCATTAAGGCATTGTTTGGCAAAAAAAAGCTAGTTTGGTACATGTTTAGATGACCAAAAACTAGCTTATAAACTAGTTTATTGAAAAGCTACTCATAGTAGCGTTTTGAAAAACTAGCTTATCAGCTACCTAGCTTATCAGCTACCAGCTAGCTTATAAGCTAGTTTGCCAAACAATGTCTTAGCTATGTTTGGCAAACTAGATGATAAGCTAGCTTTTCAAAATGCTATTATGAGTAGCTTTTCAAAACGCTACTATGAGTAGCTTTTCAATAACCTAGCTTATAAGTTAGCTTATGGTCATCCAAACATGTATCCGGAAAAAAAGTTAGCTTATAAGTTAGTTTTTTTTTTTTTTTGCCAAACATAGCCTAAAAATCAAAATCCAAATATTGTTGATGAACTTGTTTAACTTTTTTTTTTTTTTAACTTCCTCAATGTTTTTTTTTTAATTTTGAAGGTTGATGTTTCTTTTATAATTCCGATATATGATATAGTATTTTTTTTTAATAATTTTATATTGGTAGAAGTTTCATTTTGGAAATAGATGTTATGTTTTTTTAGTTTAAAACCCACAACAGACTCAAAACCGCCTAAACCGGTCAAACCACACCGTCTTTTTGTCGTCCGGTTTGGTAAGTTGTTGTCAAACCGTTCGGTTTGAAAATAAATAAACCGCCTATGTGGTTTGGTTTGTGATTTAAGGGGTTAAACTGTCCAAACATGACCGCAAACACCCTAGCTGGAGGGAAAAATTAAATTTTAACAAAATATTGGGTTATAGCAATGTATTTCAAATCCTTTTTAAAGTTTCTTGTCTTCTTGAAAACAATTTTTCTACCTCTTAAATAAAAGGAAATGTTCGTGTACATCTTATCTCACCCTTAAAAACCCTACTTTGAGATGAAATATTTAGGTTTTGTTTGGTTTGGTTTGGTTTATGATTTTGGAACTCAAATTATTAGTTTTCAAGGTATAAGTGTGTTCCATAACCTTTACCCCGCTACAACAAAATTAGTCTTATAGTACACCACCAATTTATAAGTGTTGTCGTAATAGACCGCTTTTATAATTAAAACTTAATTTATAAGACCCAAAAAAATAAAGCGTACAATCTAAAGGCGTTGTAATAAGTTTATAAGACGTTTTGGGAGTCTTAGGGTCTGTTTGGCAGTTGCTGAATGGTTAGGTGCAAAATGATTAAGTGGTCTGAATGATTAAGAGGCTCTTAGGATATAATGCGAAATGAAATATGGTTGTTTGCTAATTGTTCAGGATGAAATCAGGCTCTGAATGGTTAAGGCAGGGTCAAGACACAAAATCATTCAGATGGTTTTGGAACCATTAAGAGGCAGACATTTTTTTTTTGCCAAACAAGATTTACCTCTTAACGCTTCAGACGTTGCCTCTTAATAGAACCATTAAGAGGTAAACAAACAACCCTTTACTAAGGGGCCGTTTACCCAATTACTTACCCGGTAAGCGCTTACCGGTAAATTCGACACTATCACTTACCTTATCCGTTAAGATTTTAGTCCATGAAAAGCGGCATCGTACACAATAAATCATCCGGTAAGCGCTAACCGGGTAAGAGTCGTAACCATCACTTACCGGGTAAGACTCTTGGACCTTGTCATAGTTTTTACCGGGTAAGATTCATGGTCCTTGCCATGTCCATCGATAAGGTAACGTGACTTGGTAAGCACTTACCAGGTAAGCATTAGGTAAACGGCCCCTAAGTGTTTTAGGACACTTTTAATACAAAACGTCACATTAACTATTTTATAGGATATTTTTGTGAAATTGTCCTATAAATCCATGTTTTTATAGGACACGTATGTTTATAAGACACCTTTTTCAAATAATGTCCTATAAAATAGCTAATACGTTATTTTTTTTATAAAATTTTCTTAAAAATAATTTGTTACGACGCCCAAAAGCATCCTATAGACTTATTACAACACTTTTAGATAGAAAGTTTTATTTTTTGGTCATATAAATTAAGTCTTACAAATCGGTATATTAAAATGCTTAGAAACTTTTCACGTCCCATAAACCTAATTTTATTGTTATGCCTATATTTTATTTTCGCTTATATATATATATATATCATGTTATTTTTCCTTATAGGAACAAAAAATTATGCAAGAAAATGAGGCATTGAAAAAACAGGTAAAGTTTTAAATAATATATTGACTTATCAACCTAGTCAAACTACTATGGGACACTCTCACCTTGTTTAATTGCAGTGTATTACAGTTCGTCGACGTATGTCGATTTTTTTGGTTATCTCCCTTTTATGAATCAAAATTTTGGTTACTCTTCAATCTTCTATTTGTTTATTTTTTATAGATTACGGAGCATTTAAATAAATCAACAAACTCTGAAATCCACCTGATAGGACGAAAGAGTTCTTTCATAAATCCATGTCCGGTTGCGTATCTAAGGTCGGATAATGGAGATGTGGGTATTTCTTTGCATTTAGGGTATGTTACCACTTTAGTAATTATTTACATTTTCTTTTAATTAATAAGATATCATATTGTCATCTTTTCGTTTAATATTTGTAGGTTATCACCACGGGAAGATCACCACAAGAAACAAGTTCCAAAAATAGAGTTTGATCCTTAAGTTTTGAAGAGTTTCATAAACCGTTTCTTTGATTATGGTATTCCACATCGAATTTTACTTTTCATCAAGTGAATGAAGTGATAAAAGACATACTTTATGTGTGATTTAAAATCATCTACTTTTTGTTGTTATGTCATCTTTTTTCATCATACACGATAATACACCAAATGGCTAAAACATAGTCATGTGTATGGATTTTTTTTTTGAAAGAAGTCATGTGTATGGATTATAACTCCTTCCCCCCCCCCCCCCTTTTATTTTGTTTTGTTAATCTTGAGTTATACTGAATAATCTTCAATTTTTAGAATTACATCATTCAACATTGATGTTTTACAATATAACTCGTTTGGGTCATTCGATCTAATTCGAAAACATATAAAAATACTTTCATTGAAAATAGAGAGATTTACATCTACTATACAAACATAATACATTAACAAAAATACGGATGCAAAAGATCTAAGCTACTAGATATTCTACGTTCTACTCATGTTTTCTTTTTCCCTTTCGTATTTCATCTTAATGCCAAAATGAATCACATACAATCCTATAAACATGCACGGTGTGACATACAAACTTTGCATTTGTTTCTATTTAGGAGAACCAAATTTCAAAACTTTTACTTTGAGATTTGAAAACAAAATTTGCAAATAGCTTGGGGTTTAGATGACCTGATGGTCTACAAATAATGACGTGGCTATGGTAATTTTAACATGGTATAATGTATTTTTTTTAAATTTTAATAAGCATGGGCCTTTCATGTGATGACTTACATTTTGTGATAACTGTGAGGACCAATCAAAACCTTTAATCAATGTAAATCAATGGCTAGTGTAGCATGGTTCTTTTTGCAATTTTATATAAATATAACCGCCAATATTTTAATAAAATGACGATTTATGGGGCTATTAGGTGGATTTTATAATTCTTTTGCCTCTCTCCTCTCTCTAGTTGCCTTCGTCCATGCCTCAAACTAAGACTATTTTCTACCATGTGAAAGATTATTATGCACTTTGTGAACACTCCTGTTCAAATAGTGATACAATAACTTACTATGGCTACATTCTATTAGTTTCGGTTGAGGAATGATAGAGGGAAAAGTGATTATGTATTGTGTGAACACCACTTTCACAAGGTGGCATAAAAGAAAATGATAATGGGAGTAGTCTTTTTGATTGGGTTGAGTCAGTTAAGGGGGAAAAGGATTTATGCACTTTATGAAAACTGATGTACTAAATATTGTGTCCCTACAACACTAAATGGTAAGTCATGCAAGTATACATGTGCCAACAATATCGCCTTTTCATCTAATAAAATGGTAATGCCAAGTATCGTATTCCACATGGATAGGAATCTTAAGTTCCAAGATCTCATGATGAAAGGCTAATTTCAGATAGTGAATTAGAATAAATATTTTTGATGTGGTGATTTATAACTATTGATGTTAACAAGTTATTAAAGAGAGCTAGGGTGTAGGGATCCGTTAAGATATTAAACCAAATAAAGTTGGCAGATTGCTACAGCATGGTGTTGTAGTATGTCTAACAAATAACTTATCCTATCTAACCAATAGTTTCTTTAAGGTGCTCTCTCGAGATTTAGAATGCCAAATATCCTTAGACATAACCTTCACATATCAGTGTAAGGCTAGAATCTAGATAATGGCCCATACCTTTCTTTATATAAGATAAATGGAATGAAAATGTGTCTCCTCGTATCTGAGCAGCTCTCTCAAGTCTACCTTCATATCATTCAAGTTGACGTGTGCTTGTTGGCTACTTTTAAACAAGTGATCAACTTATCCACATATATTATTTTGCAATATATTTGAAAGATGTGGTTGGAAAGATTTGTTATTTAGTTCACAACTTCCACCACCATACACATCACATGATCAATAATACCCAGAGGTATTTATTTATATTAAGTATGGAAGTTACGGGGAGTTTTTAATATTTATCTTTAGTAGAGGGTCTACGGTGAAAATGTGACTAGGTATATATAGTCACCTCCTCATTAAATGTCTACCAAATTTGTGCTTTCTCAAAAATGTTTGTGAGTGTGTGTTTTTTAGAGTGAGACCCAGAGAAGAGAAGAAAAATGTTGGCCCCGATTGAGGTTCTACAAGGGTTTAAATTTGTAGAAGGGAGGGTTGAATACAAACACACAATTTACTTTTTAAATTTGTTTATTTATTATTGAGTATATCAAAAATAGAATTTATAGATTGTTGCAGAATTAGATAAGGTAAACCTAATCTAAACAATCTAAGAATCACTAAGCTTTCTTGCACAAGAGTAGAAGATAGAAGAGAGTTTGTAGAAAATAGATTTTCTACAAGTACCACAAAGAAGATTGAGGACCCTTCAAAATGAAGGCTTCTCTCCTATTTATACCCTATGCATTAAATGCATGGCAAAGGGTACAATTCACGTGTCCATCTTCCATTGGCTTCATGTCTTTTGACTATATCTTTAACATTCTTTCAGCCGTATGGTGAACAATGTAGTGGAAATGGGTGGTTGTACGATTATGGACAAAAGCAAGTTTGCTTTTGTACCATTGTACTTTTTGTGCAGTGGATAAGACAAACAAATCTTGATAAACAAGCTTCATGATCAACTATAGTTGGTGATCAGTGTTTACTGAAGCTGAGAGGCAATAGTTGAGGCTTGATCTTGATTTGTCACACATTGTGGACTTGTCTTGGTTTCACTGAATGCCGCATCAAATCATTAGTAAACTTGTCTTCGATGTCAGCAATGATCTTCTTGAGCCTAAAGCTTGTCTTTAGAGATTACATAAACTGATTACAAATTAAACCACTCAGCAATAACTACATAGACTCAGTGTGATCGCTGATGGTGAAATACTAATACATATAACAGTTTAAAGTAATTTTCACCAAGTATAAAAGGATCATCATCAAATCACTGAGAGAGTTTGGATCAACAATCTCCCCCTATTTGATGATGACAAAGGAACAAGAGAAAATTTCTAAGTTTAAAACATAAGGATAAAGAGGACTTGTAAAGTACATGTCCCATTTACTGTTTTGTGGATCTTAAATGGAGTTAAGTACATCACTGAAAACTTTCATTAATTTCGTAAAAGGTTTACAAAGGGAAATTGAAAATTTACAAGTATGAGTGAGTACAAAATAGATACTAAAGATAACAAGCTAATAAATTACAAGAGAAGAAGTAAATCTATCAGCTAAAGATCTTCTTCTTTAAAATTTCCAAGGGGAACTTCTTCAAACATTAAGTGGTCAGGGAATTCTTCACCTCTTCTTCTTCGTGCCTTGCATTGTAGAAGGATTTGAACTTTGAACATTTCACCATAAGGTGTCAACTCGCACCAGTTGATTAGATTTTTTAGATGACTGAGTGGGCAGAGATAAAGCTCAAAGAATCTTTGAAATCTAACCTGTCCTTCATGATCATAGAAGATAATACCATAGGGATCACCAAGTACTTGACCAGGAGTGAAGGGACCTTCTCGTGGCTGTGATAGGTCAAGGGCTGATAGATCGGGTGGTGGTCCAAGAACAGCTTCCTCTCAGAATTTGATGCTTGTTTCATTTTTGTGAGGAACTTCATCTTCTGAAGTAGATGTTCCATGTCTTCTTCTTGTCGGTTTTGGAGAGATTAAGGGTATGTTCAGGATAGTTGAGACTCGTTCAATGAGGTGATTTAGAATGGATTCTACATAGCCCTTGTACTTGGATCTTGACTTTTTAAGCATGTCTCTGATCTCTATCCATTATAAGAACCCAAAATTTTCTAACTTTGACAGGAACTTCGTCTTCGCTGAGCCATCTACTCTGAAGATAGTCATTGTGACCATTATCGACCCTTTCTTTGATTTACCCGTTATGTAAGTCCACTAATCAAGATGATGTGTTTTAAATTTATAACCGCAAGCGTACGGGAGGTGTAGCATACGGGTCGATCACAGGGAGGCGATGGACTAAACACAAACTCGTTCTAGACTATGGCCTAGCTACGGGAATTATCAATCTTTTGATTTTTATAATAAAACTAATTAAATAAACAAACAAAAGAAGGAAGAAAAACAAACTAACGGACATTGGGTAATGTCAATTTCAGATTTTGGTAATGGTGGGAATTCGTTATGCAAAATTACTTTAACCCTCTTTCAAGGTGGAAAAGCTTTTCTAACCCAAGACCCATATTTACTTTCGCAATATGTGTACGTTGGGAAGAAACATTATGATTTAAAATAAATGATTTTCCCAATCAACGTCCCTAACTATTCGAAAATGTTAGAACCGTTGTCATTGATCAATTTAATCTAAGTAAAAGATTAAAACTTTCGTTTCATCTCAAACTAATCGAATTAACTAAATGATTTGTTAAAAGCCAATTAAATCAATTTCAACTTTCTTTAAAATCGAAATGGATTAAAACTCAACATCCGTTTTAAAATAATAATTGGTCAATACCACAACTTCGATCCAAAGAGACGATTACCCAAATGAACGATAACTAAACTACGAAATAAAACGTAAACATAAATCTAAATCTAACGAAGGCAATAAAATTAATCTACGAAAGTTATAAAGATCGATCCAAGGAGTGTCACTCTCCAAGAATCGTTTTTAGCCTACGAAAGCGGTAAATAAAATTAAGAGCGGTGCAAGAAACTAAAAAGGGAGAAGTAAATAATAGGGAGAAAGATCCAAACATATAAATAAAAAAAATAGAGAAACGAAGCGTTACAACGGTGTTGAATGTTGATGAGAATCTGTCACATTCCATCTTCATCTTCGATCCGCCGAAATATCGCATATTCATCGACTCAAGTAACGAAGAATTATAAGTAAATGAAAAACTAAACTAACCCTAAAATCTAAAATTTAAACTAAAGAACTTACCAGAAAAAGAAGGATAAAAACTAAAACCTAACAATTAATCCTAAACAAAAACAAAGGCTAAACAAAAAAAAAACAAAAGAAAACAAAGAAAGAAAAAGAAAAGAAGAAAACGGCGTGGGTGAAGAGGAAGAGGAAAAAAAAAGTTTTCAAAACCTAAATCTAATTTTCTATATATAAAGAAAATTTTCCACAATCAACCCCTCAACTTTGCAGCTCTTTCGAAAACGCCCCTCTTGATTTCTTTTCTTTTAAAAGCTCATTTGCTTAATTTATTTTTTTCAAAATTGATCCAACATTTGTCATTCTTCTTGAATTTGCCCACCAAATAAAGATCGATCAAATACTTTAAATCCATCGTCATCCATGTTCACGCTTTCAACGTAAATTACCTGTCAAAACCCAATAAAACCACAAAAATGTCAATGTAATATCCCCAACGATGATTATACGAAAATTAACTAAAAAGAGAATAAAATCTATATGCAAACGACTAAACACGACACAAAATGCAATTATAAACTAATATGATGCATGCATAAAATGCACTTAACAAAATACCCACAAGCTAAACCTTTCTCGTCCCCAAGAAAGAGATTAGAATTTATTACAGAATGGGTGAAAAGAAGAAAAAGAAAACAAACAACGATCTCCACAAATATTCGAGCGAGTTAATACACGAGCTCACTAAGCACAATCTAATGTTAGGGCTTCCCTATGTACAAATGCAACTTGCTACCATGTGATCAGATGAAAATAGTAGTAGAAACACATATTTCACCAAAATGTCAAACTAACACAACACCAAACAAAGCATATCACAAAAAAACGCACCTAATAGGATTTTACAAACATTACCGTAGCCGCTAAGGGAGGGGAAATATGATCTACATGGATGGAAACTCATGATTTCGCTCAAATCACTCTAGTGTGTTTAGGATGTGTATACGCTCAACGCCTACCCAATCGAGAAATATGAAATGCATTATTGACGCGTTTGAAACAATTCTCAAGTCTAAAGATTTTCATAAAAATTGCATAAGATGAGGACTTTCGGGTAAGGTTAAGGGTTAAGGTAGGGTTTGGGTTTGGTTATCGGGGTTTGAAGATTTATTCGGTTTCAAAGAGTTTTTTTTTTTTTTTTTTTTTTTTTTTTGTACATAATAGCTCATTTCTACAATTTCCAACGGATCTCAACTTATTCTTTGCAACTATATAAATCCATATTATTCCTTTTTTTTCATGAATTTTTCTTTTTGACTTTTTTTTTGACTTTTTTTTTTGACTTTTTCTTTTTACGAACCCACAAGTTATGCTTGTCTATGGAGTTCTATCAACCCACAAGTTATGCTTGTGTATACTACTCTACTATATGCTTCAATCCGTTATCAATTTTTGAAAATGAGAAGTATATGTACATTTTTGGGTGATATAGGTATGTATGATTTTCAAGGAAAGGTTAATTATTTAGGCTCAAAGTTGGGTACAAAAGGAAAATATTTTTGTGTTTTTTTTAATAAGGATTATTTATGAGAAAAGAAGGCCTCTATGCAAATATTATAAAAATTTTAGACGAGAAACGAATCAAAAACCTAGAAATACACCTCGATGGGTGGTAACACACAAGAAAAGAAAATGGGATCGATTATATATGTGTCAATCCAATACGGCCCAAATTCTTACAAGGTAAAATCTATCCAAGTAGTCATATGCGTAATATAGGGGGACTACGGTAAGAAAGTTAATCCTAAAAGTTACATGGAACAATATGCAAAGTAGTGTGTGCAAGTGACTAACTAAGGGAAAACCATGTTTCTAAAAAAAATCCTTACATCATGGTTAAAGTCGTCGAAAAGTACATTAGTACACCTAATTAAAAGCTTGATGGTAAGTGAGGGTGGTTACTACGAGCTCTAAAATCGTAGAGAAAACGCCAAAAATCTTTTTGGATTTTTAAAATTTTTTTATGCAATGTAATGATATGATGCAAAGTGCAAAAAAATGGGGAAAAAATGCATGAGTTATAACTAAATGAATGAATGCTCAAATAAAAGAGAAAAGAAGTAAAAAAAACAAACAAATACCCCACCCACAAGCTAAAAATGAGCATTGTCCTCAATGCTTGACTACGGGTAAGGGAATCAAAATCAACGCGGGGAACGTGGTTCAAGAATCATATATATGACAACGCTACATGATGAATAATGGATGCATTTAAGTACAAAGTGATCAAATCCTATTGTTTGCCCAGTGGTGGCAACCCAACTAATGCAAGAATCATGCAATTCAAGTACTACTCGAATGAAACAACAAGTCAACATACACATAATGTTAAAAGAACGAATTTACCGGGTGTATGAAACCGAAGACTTTGCTGCTTTTTGCTGCTTTGAAGCTCCTAGAAGTACTTGATCACCTGCAAAAACATGATTCAAAAACAAAGGGAGATTTGACGGTTGTTAGCGCTGCCACGGTGGGGAGATGACGGATGCCAAAGTTAGATACTCGGAGGGGGAAATGAAAAAGATAAGACACTTTGAAGGGTGAGATTAGAATTATAGAGGAAAAGAGATGACGAGAAAGAGAAAAAGAAAAAGAAAAAGAAAAGGAAAAGAAAGAAAAAAAAATTAAATAAATAAAAACTTTTTTTTAAATAAAGAAAAAAAAAACGAAGAATACTTTTTTTTAAATAAAATAAAGTAAATAAAAAAAATCAAACATATAAATAAATAAAAACTTTTTTTTAGATAAAGTAAAAAAAATAATAATAATAATAGAAATAAAAATAAAAAAAACGTCTTTTTTTTTTTTTTTGAAATACTTCACGCCCGAGCCGAAATCTTCACGTCCGGGAACCTTAGTGTAACATCCCGCCTGCCTCGACAACAATATTGTCCGCTTTGCCCCTAGATTTAACCAACGTGTAGCGCACGGATTTGTTTCTGGCGACCTGGTGAGAAACTTCCCAGGGGGTCACCCATCCTGGGACTACTCCCACCCAAGCACGCTTAACCTCAGAGTTCCTAGAACCTGACGTGCTTGTGGCCCCAAAACGCGTTGTTGTTAGGAAGGCCAAGATATTACTTATAACACCCAACATCACTCCTGTCCACGGCCGATATGGGATATGCCTAAGGTGTTACACTTAGGCAGAAAGTTAAGACTTCAGACTTCACGCCCGGGTCGTAATCTTCACGCCCGGGAACCTTAGGCAGAAAGTTTGGACTTCCAACTTCACGCCCGGGCCGTTTGGTCATAACTTCAAACAAAAAAAAAAGAAAATAAAGTAAAATAATTACAAGTGTTAAGGAACACTTTCGAGGGTCGGTTTTCAAGCAATTAAGCCCGAGAAACCGAAAAATTGATGGTAGAACAAAAAAAGGAAACGGAGACTCGTTTTAAGTCGCGAGTTTGACTTTGGATTGAGAATTAAACGAAAAGAGAGAAGAGAGGGTACAAATTGGTGAAAGTCAAATGATTGACTTAAATGGTCACCAATTCATATGAGTCACGTAAACACTAAAAAGTCACACCGGATAACCAATGTGTTTTCATTATAAAACAATTTACACAACCCATAGCCGAGAATTAAATAAGGGTAGAGAAAGAAGGATCGGTGATGTCCGGCTTGACAAAAAAAAATACCGAATCCGAGTAAATTAAAAAAAAACACGTGAGACGCATTAAAACAAGATTGAGTTAGCATCACACATCACCTCTAATGGTGATAACTATCTATATCATAGAAAAAAAAACACGTCTCAACGGTCCGTCACCCGACACTATTAAGCATGATTAATTGAACTCCACAAAAAGAGGTTGATTAACGGATAAAAAAAAATCAACCACACAGCCTAGTGTATAGGGACAAAAAGAAAACGGGAAAATAGAAATGGGATAAAGACATAGACTAGTAATCCAAAACAAAGTCCATGTTAGCCTGATTGCCTCCCCGGCAACGGCGCCAAAAACTTGATGTGTTTTAAATTTATAACCGCAAGCGTACGGGAGGTGTAGCATACGGGTCGATCACAGGGAGGCGATGGACTAAACACAAACTCGTTCTAGACTATGGCCTAGCTACGGGAATTATCAATCTTTTGATTTTTATAATAAAACTAATTAAATAAACAAACAAAAGAAGGAAGAAAAACAAACTAACGGACATTGGGTAATGTCAATTTCAGATTTTGGTAATGGTGGGAATTCGTTATGCAAAATTACTTTAACCCTCTTTCAAGGTGGAAAAGCTTTTCTAACCCAAGACCCATATTTACTTTCGCAATATGTGTACGTTGGGAAGAAACATTATGATTTAAAATAAATGATTTTCCCAATCAACGTCCCTAACTATTCGAAAATGTTAGAACCGTTGTCATTGATCAATTTAATCTAAGTAAAAGATTAAAACTTTCGTTTCATCTCAAACTAATCGAATTAACTAAATGATTTGTTAAAAGCCAATTAAATCAATTTCAACTTTCTTTAAAATCGAAATGGATTAAAACTCAACATCCGTTTTAAAATAATAATTGGTCAATACCACAACTTCGATCCAAAGAGACGATTACCCAAATGAACGATAACTAAACTACGAAATAAAACGTAAACATAAATCTAAATCTAACGAAGACAATAAAATTAATCTACGAAAGTTGTAAAGATCGATCCAAGGAGTGTCACTCTCCAAGAATCGTTTTTAGCCTACGAAAGCGGTAAATAAAATTAAGAGCGGTGCAAGAAACTAAAAAGGGAGAAGTAAATAATAGGGAGAAAGATCCAAACATATAAATAAAAAAAATAGAGAAACGAAGCGTTACAACGGTGTTGAATGTTGATGAGAATCTGTCACATTCCATCTACATCTTCGATCCGCCGAAAGATCGCATAATCATCGACTCAAGGAACCAAGAATTATAAGTAAATGAAAAACTAAACTAAACTAACCCTAAAATCTAAAATCTAAACTAAAGAACTTACCAGAAAATAAAGGATAAAAACTAAAACCTAACAATTAATCCTAAACAAAAACAAAGGCTAAACAAAAAAAACAAAAGAAAAGAAAGAAAGAAAAAGAAAAGAAGAAAACGGCGTGTGTGAAGAGGAAGAGAAAAAAAAAAGTTTTCAAAACCTAAATCTAATTTTCTATATATAAAGAAAATTTTCCACAATCAACCCCTCAACTTTGCAGCTCTTTCGAAAACGCCCCTCTTGATTTCTTTTCTTTTAAAAGCTCATTTGCTTAATTTATTTTTTTCAAAATTGATCCAACATTTGTCATTCTTCTTGAATTTGCCCACCAAATAAAGATCGATCAAATACTTTAAATCCATCGTCATCCATGTTCACGCTTTCAACGTAAATTACCTGTCAAAACCCAATAAAACCACAAAAATGTCAATGTAATATCCCCAACGATGATTATACGAAAATTAACTAAAAATAGAATAAAAACTATATGCAAACGACTAAACACGACACAAAATGCAATTATAAACTAATATGATGCATGCATAAAATGCACTTAACACAAGACATATCAATCAAGATGTAAAGATTTGACAATTATGTGTATGATCTAGAGAGAGAATAGATAGAGAAAATATCACAAGTCGTATATATGACAATAGCAATGTGTACAAGGAACTCTTACAACACACACTCTCATAAAACCTTACTTCTCTCATATGCTTAACACCTTCTAATATCACCATACAAACACTCATATGCTTATCACACATGCAAACACTCACATTACATGTAATTAAACAAAGTTGACTTTAAAAGACTTGACTCTACAGACTTTGACTTTTCTACACTTAAATCTTGGATACAACAATGCACTAACATTCTCCCCCTTTGTATTCAAGATTTAAAAAAATTTGACAAAAAAATTTGAAGCTTGCTTTCAGGAGATGAATGAAGCTTATTGCAAAATCAAACAACTAGAGGATTTGAACTTAAAAAGAGGACAGACTGAGCAAACATTGAATTTGCTAACAAACAAATTCCAAGATGTCCGTTTTTACAATGCTAAGACGGGTTTGGGTTTTGAAGAAAATGATGTTTTAAAGAAAGCCCCCGAAAACTTGTATAATTTTGATAAATTGGGGTCAAAACCAAAGAAAATCCCGGACATTCATGACACATTCGTTAAAGCCGAAACTCCAAAGTCTGACATTTCTTCTAAAGGTAAAGAGGTGATAGATGACGATACGTCTAGTTGTGCTGATTCACAATCAAGTTTTAAATCAGTTGGATTTCAGTATAATGATTTGAACAAAAGTTATAAAAACAGAAAGCTTGAATTTGTCGAGTTTGAATCATTGTTTTCTAATAAATCTCCAACTGAATCAACTAATGATGACACCGATATTCCTGAAACTGCGTGTCAATATGATGATTATGATTCAGATACTGATGTTGCTATTTAGACACCTATATCTGACTTTGTCACTTCTTAATCTCCAAAAGAAATTAAGACTGAAAAGTGTTCGAATGTCATGAATCCTAGCATTCAAACTGAATTTGCAAACAAAATGACTGAGGAGATTTTTGATAAAATGATGAATGCTTCAGATCCTGTTCCTATTATTGAGAAGCTTGACTCAAACTCTGTGATGAATCAGACATCTGATTTTGAAAAACAAATCAAAGATCTACAAAAGACCCTTGAAGAGTTAGAAGATGAGAACTGTGATCTCAAATTCAAACTTGACAAGTCTTTTGAGGAAAACAAAGAACTTTCCAAAGAGTTAAATGATTTGAAAGCTGATTTGTTTAAACAAAACTTGAATGATAAAAAGATGTTTGACTCTCAGAAATGGAATGTGCATTCAAATCCAGAGTTTGAGACATCTTCCAAAACCTCTGTTGTTTATTCTGAAAGTCCTGAATATCTTCCAAGTATTTTTGAAAAAGGCGAGTCTTCAGGTATTTTAAAGAAAAAATCATCTTTAAAGAAGAAAACTAACAAGGTTTCATTTCATGTTTCAGATCTAAGAAAGAGAAATGGTAAAGGAGAATGGGTGAAGAAAGAGAGTGAAGAGAAAGGTGTTGAAAGTGAATGTAGTGTTAACGATAGTGATGATTTGAAATGTAAAAGTTCGAACGATTCTAAATGTCAAAATTGTATGAAAAATTGTACTCATTTTGATAAATCAAAATTGTTGACATTTGCTCGTAAGAACTTCATATGCAAACACTGTCGTGACAATGCTTTTACATATCACTCCATTCCTCCTAAACCAAAAGTTGTGAAAAAGGCATCTAGAGCTAAACCTGTATCCAAATCCTCAACACAACACACTAAAGTGTTTCATGCTAAGCCTTCTTATCTTTCTAAGAAAAAGAAATTTCATGAGCTTAATGTTAAAATGATCTGGAAATGGGTACCAAAGACTAGATATGAATGGAGAACAAAGGCTAAGGTAGATGATATCAAGAAATTGCATGAGGCTAACAAAGAAGGACCCATCTGGATATGGGTACCTAAAAAGAAGTGATCTGTTCTTTTTGCAGGCCTGTCATCTGTGGTATATTGACTCAAGATGCTCTAGACACATGACAGGATTTAAGCAGCTACTGCATAATTATATTGAAGAACCTGCAAGAACGGTCAGCTTCGCCAACTCTGAGCTTAATGGAATCATCAGAGGACACAGTTCATTAAAGAATGGCACTGTGACGATCAAGAAAGTACTGTATGTAGAAGGACATGATCACAATCTATTCAGTACAAGTCAATTCTGTAACAGTCAATTTCAAGTTCGGTTTACAGTTGATAGCTGTTTTATTAAAGATGTGAACGGTGATGAGATTTTCAGAGCAGAACGTCATGGTAATCTTTATGCAGTGAACTTTCCTACGCTTTCGGATACAAGATCTGTATGTCTACTTGCCAAAGCATCGAAAGCTGAAAGTTGGACATGGCATTGGCGCTTTTCTCATCAGAACTTTAAAGCGATAGATCAGTTAGCGAGACAAGGTATAGTCAAAGGTCTACCAAAATTGAGGTTTGAGAAAGATTCACTTTGCCCCGCTTGCGAGATGGGAAAGATGAAAAGAAGTTCACATAAAGCAAAGACTGAATTCTCTTGCTCAACACCTCTTGCACTAATTCATATGGACCTTTGCGGCCCAATGCGTACTCAGTCTATAAACGGAAAAAAGTACATACTTGTTATGATAGGCGATTACTCGAGATACACTTGGTTGGAGTTTCTATGGAACAAATCTGACGCACCAGAACTAATCATTGCCTTCATCAAAAAGATCCAAGTTCGACTTCAACTGCCTGTTAAAATGTTGAGAAGTGATAATGGCACAGAGTTCAAGAATGATACACTTTAGAGTTATCTCACATCGGTTGGGATTTCACATAACTTCTCTGCTGCCTACACTCCACAACAAAACGGCGTGGTCAAAAGGAAAAATCGAACCTTGGTTGAAGCTGCTAGAACTATGTTGGCATATTCTGGTCTACCGATGTATCTCTGGGCTAAAGCCGTTGCGACCGCTTGCTTTACTCAGAACCGTACCATTATGATTAAGAGACATAAGAAAACAAAGTATGGGCTTATTAATAAAATAAAGCCAAACATTAAATTTCTATGTGTTTTTGGTTACAGGTGCTACATTTTAAACGACCGTGATAATCTTGGAAAGTTCGATAAGAAAGCGGACGAAGGCTACTTTGTAGGATATTCGTTGATGTCTAAAGCCTATCGTGTATACAACAGACGGACCAAGACTACCATGGAAAGCATGAACATGTTGTTTGATGAGACTTCTACATTGACTTCTGAACACAATAGTTCAGGACTCAAGCTTGGAGCCTAAGAAAGTCTCAGAAGCATCATGCGATCCTGATTGGATTCTTGCCATGCAAGATGAGCTTCTGCAATTTGAGAGGAACAAGGTTTGGCGACTAATCCCACTACCTAAAAGTAAATCTGTGATCGGCACGAAGTGGGTTTTCAAGAACAAAAGGGATGAAGATGGAGTAGTAGTACGGAACAAAGCTCGCCTAGTTGCAAAGGGTTACTGCCAACAGGAAGGCATTGATTACAACGAGACATTTGCCCCTGTTGCACGGATCGAAGCCATTAGGATCTTCTTATCCTATGCAGCCCATAAGGACTTTACTGTCTATCAAATGGACGTAAAGTTTGCGTTCTTAAATGGGATTTTGCATGAGGAGGTCTATGTTGCTCAACCTGAAGGCTCCGTTGATCCAAAACACCCAGATCATGTCTACGTTCTAGACAATGCGCTATTTGGATTGAAACAGGCACCGAAAGCATGGTATGAAACTTTAACTCAGTTCCTACTCGCTTCTGGATTTAAAAAAGGTACAATCGATACAACCCTGTTCTTAAAAAAGCAAGGTGATGATATGATTCTAATACAGATTTATGTGGACGATATTATATTCGTATCTACCAATCCCAAATTATGTAAGAACTTTTATAAAATTATGGAATCTCGTTTTGAAATGTCAAAGATGGGTGAGCTAACATTCTTCCTTGGCCTTCAAGTAAAACAGTCACCCAAAGGCATTTTCATAAATCAGTCAAAATACATTAGAGATATCCTGAAAAAGTTCAATATGACTGATAGTTCAGTAATGAATACGCCGATGGTAACCGAAACACTTTTAGATGCTGATTTGTGTGGCAAATCTATTGATCAAAACGTGTACCGAAGCATGATTGGATTGTTATTGTATCTAACAGCAAGCATACCCGATATAATGTTTGCTACATGCTTATGTTCTAGATATCAAGCTAATCCGAAGGAATCTCACCTCGTCGCTGTCAAAAGAATTCTTAGATACATCAAAGGCACTCCTGAGTTAGGCCTTTGGTATCCTAAGGATTCTGGTTTTGATTTAACTGCCTATACAGATGCTGACCACGCAGGTTTCAAGCTGGATCGAAAGAGCACATCTGGATCTTGTCAGTTTTTTGGAGACAAATTGGTTAGCTGGACTTCAAAGAAACAAAACTGCGTTTCTACATCCATTACTGAGGCAGAATATGTAGTTGCTACTAGCTGCTGTTCACAAGTCCTCTGCATGAAGACACAGTTGAAAGATTTTGGCTATTCCTACCAAAGAGTCCCTATTTACTGTGATTCCAAGAGCGCGATAGCGATAACTGCTAATCCAGTGCAACACTCTAAGATGAAACACATTGACGTACGGTACCACTTTATCAAGGATCACGTGGAAAAGGGTGACATAGAAATGCATTTTGTGCAAACCGACTACCAATTGGCTGACCTTTTCACTAAACTGTTAGATGAAAAGCGTTTCAACTTCTTAGTCAGCAAATTAGGTATGTTGAATTACAGTCCATGATCCAAGGGAGAGTATATCTTAATTTTTGCTTCTATTGACTGTGTCTTGGAATTTATGAACATATACGAATATTCATCAACTACTGACTAAGGCAGAAACATTTTTTAAATGATTACCAAAATCTTTTATTTTGCAGGTTTATTTCAAGTGACTATGGTTTCTGATTATATCAGATCAGGACCCGTTCTTAAATGGTAAAATTGAATATTACTATTCTCACCGGAGAATACGTAATAATGGCTTCTGGATAACTCAGTTCAGAACCCGTACTCAAATGTTTTTTCTTCAGAAGGATGCTTATCAGATTACATCTTTTCAAGGAGTTTTTCTTTTGAGGGCGAGTAAATGAAAATTTAACTGTCATATCTTTTAGGGGGAGAAGACAAAAGTCGATTAAACTTTGATTGCCATATTTTTCTGATGACTTGATTTTTTTTACAGATATTGAAGGGGAGAATATCTGAAGATTTTGTCAAGCGTACTGAAATGATTATATTCATTTTAGGGGGAGACTACAGGTATATTTTTCTACATCTTAATCTTTATCACTTGTTGAATGATGAACAACTTTCACTTGTGAAAATCATTTTTGGATTAAATGTTCAAACCACTTCGTGTTCTCAAAATGTTTTATGAATTTCGAAGTGTGATTTTAAATGATTTTCACTTGGATACATTAATGCTTATCTGACCGTGTGTTCTTAAATAAAAATACTTATGTATTTTCTTTTCATATACTTTGTCAAGTATTCATACACACATCGGTTTAGTACATTTATTGACTTTGTTATTTTTATGGTAATACTCCCGTTTGCTATTCCATGTTGTTTGAGATCAGACGCCATTTCTAAATATATGTGCTTTCATTGTTAAAACTTTTATATTTTGTTCATATAAACATCTTACGTCTTTGATATCCCTTATTATTTTTTTCATGATAATTTGATCTGATTAAATCATTGTCAGATTCTCAAAACATTTCTATTCATTTCATGATATTCATTCATTCAAATTGTTCTTAGAGATCTTTAATGTCTAAAATGCTCAAATTTCATTCTTATCTTTAATGAGCATACATACACTGACTATGATTTCTTGCGCTTAATTGTCAAGATAATCATTGAGCAACGTATTTTTTTTATGAAAATACATGGGATTTAGTGTGTGAGCTTAAAAGAAATTCCATGGATTCACGATAACTAGTGTTTCCTACCCCGGAAGTAATCCTAAGAGTGATTGAGGGGAGAGGGGTGAAAAGAATTGAGTGTTGGTTTGTGATGAGGTAAAATGGAAAGGAGAGATTGGTTAGAAGTGAGCTTAAATGTTTAAAAGAAAGAGGGTGTGAGAACAGAGTAAAAGAATATCAAACTCTGCACCAAATTCTTTCTGAGTCGGGCAGCCACATAATCTGATTGGTTCACATTCTTTGGTGACCATCATTAAAAAAGGCAGTGAGCCCATGCCAACTCTTGCAAACACCCCACCAGCTACTCATTCTTTTCTTAAAAAGAGAATGTTTCACATTTTTTGGGGAAGCAACACATACTCTATTGGTTCTTCACTCGGAAGATACTGATATTGAAAAAGAAGGAAAATTGCCCTACCTTCGACCCTTTCTCATGCACATTGAGTCTATGTATAACTGTTGAGGTCTTAATGGTTTATATTTTTGAGCCTGATAAAGCAATCATTGTGCTAATTCTTTCATAACACAAGCACGAGCACACATAAAATCTGTTTTTCTGTCAGAACATTCATAGATTAACCTTGTGTTTTTCAATGATTGAATGGAAGTCCTGGGGAGTGAACATCACCCAAGCTCCTTATAAAGTACATCCGTTGTACTAAGTAACTTCGTGTTACTTACAGGCACTTTAACTATTTCATTCGTTGATTCAGGGTTACCACTCATATTTTGTCTGAATTTGAAAAGATTCGGATGAATACATCTTATGAATTGACGGAAATTTATCAGATCAGTTGGGGGAGAATGTTCATATCCTACCAAAGATGAAGTTGATTATTCATGAAGATTGTGCTTATCTGATTATTTGGGGGAGATCAATTAAAGACAAAGCTGAACTTTAATTGTTTTGATGATTCTGATTCTCAAAATTCATCAAAAAGGGGGAGAAGTTTCAAAGTTCAAGTCAGATTAAAGTTGATCATGTCAAAAATGAGAGATAGTTCGAGATGTTAAAGTCAAATCAGTTTCGAAGCGGAAAGTCAGACGGTTGATTGATATCAAAGTCAGAGTTTGAAGAAAAGGTTGACTACTCAGAGCTTCTAAAAGTTAATCCAAGGAGGGACAGAAATCTGAAAGTGCTATCACAGTCAAATTGAAGTCAAGTCAAAGTTTGACCAAAGTGACAAAGTTTTGAAGATGCAAAGTTTGTAGAGAATGTCAAAGATTTCAAGTTTTAAAGTTGTGAAAGATCAAATGCTGAAGAATGTTTTGATGATAAGAAGACATGAAGATAATTGTCAATTTTTTTAATCTTGAATCCAAAGGGGGAGATTGTTGAAGCTATATTGTATTCAAGATTAAAATAGTGGGTCAAATGTGTAATTGTTGTATAGTTTGAGGGTTTGTGTTGTAAAGTTAACTAAGGTTGACTTAGTATAAATAATTGTTTCCTTTGTAATCTTGTAGACACGCTCATTCAGAGAAAGAACACAAGTCACACACACATAGAGAGAAAACAGAGAATTCACATAGTTATAACAAGTGAGATATGTGACACTTAGACTTGTGACTTCATTGTAATTATATGAGTTGAATACAAATAAATGTTTGATAATCTGTGTTAGTTAATTGTATGCTAGTAAACTAGGATCACAGATTGAGAAGAAAATACTGATATACTGCTTGAATGACATTGATTACAAAAGACTATTTATATGGTGAAAGACCATGTACCATTAAAAGGTAAAACAACATTTACTTACCAAGACATGACTATGTTTGACTTTATACATCTTGACTTTTCAATTTAAATCTTGGATACAATAATACACTAACAATCACCCCTTTGTATTCAAGATTTAAAAAAAATTGATGACAGTGTTAAGCTCTTGATTCTTCTAAACTTTAACTCTGACAGCTTTAAATTTTGAAGCTCTAATCTTCAACCATTTGGCTTTTGAAGAATCTTCAGATAAAATTGAAAAGTCTTTCACATTCTCTTTGAAAAGTCATTCTCTTTTATTTTGAAAAATCATGAAGTCTTTAGCATGAAATCGTTGAAACTTTGATCTTTTCTGCTTCGAACTTTGAGTAATCTTTCAATGCTTGTATCTTCAGTCTTTGGTCTCTGATCAATCTTTGAAAAAACGAACTTTCTCAAATCATCTCGGAACATTTTCTTTGACCTTTACAATTCTTTTCACAGTTCTGTATCTCCCCTTTTTCTTCAGAATTCTTTTGAAACTCCCCCTTTTTGATGAGTTCATCTCTTTTGTAGAACATCTCTTGAAATAACTTTGGAAACAATCATTTGATTTGAAAATATCCATCTGACTTGAAAATATTCATCTGACTTGAAAACTTCCAGATTATCTCCCCCTTTTTGATGAGTTGTGAGCAGCAAAATCATCAAAACCTTTTCAAGTCATCACTGTCTTTGAACATTAATCCCCGCCTTTATGTTAAAATGACAATCTACGCCCTTTTCACATGCTGGACAAAGTGAGTCTTGTTCCATCTTCAGTTCTGGTAGACTAGTGACTAGATTATGAGTTCTAAGCTTATTCAAATCTCTGAAATGCTGATGAGATAACCAACTTTTATCTGTAGAAGTCTTAGAAATAAGACAAACTGGCTTTGAAGCTTTCAGAGTTGGAAAGTGAACACCATAGTGTAATCCCATTCTTCCAACTTTTATAAAAAATGCTCCACTTTGATCTTTGATATAGCAATAATCTTCATCAAATTCAACTTTGCACTTCTTCTCAGTAAACTGACTGATAGAGAATAAATTGTAAGCCAATTCTTCCATATACAGAACTTTTGAGATAGTAATCATACTGTTTTTGATAACACCATATCCTCTAACGTATCCTTTTATTTCATTTCCGAAGTTGACTGAACCTGCATAATGATCTACATAGTCGAACAACAGGTGCTTATGTGCTGCCATGTGTCTTAAGGCTCCTGAATCTATGATCCACACATAACAAGACTGCAAGCAATAGTCACTTCAATTTAGGTACCCATATGAATATGGGTCCTTTCTTGTTAGTATCTTTAAGCTTCTTCAAATCAGTTGACGATCCTTTGATTCGCCATTCAAACTTGGGTTCTTTCATTAAAATTTGTGTTTTAAGTTCTGACTTTGGAATCCACTTCCACACAAGTTTTATGTCAACTAACTTGTTCATTTTAAAATCATTAATTTTCTTTTGAAAAGAATACACTTCAGCTTTATGATTAATAGTAGAATGAGCAAAAGTTTTCTTGTTCATAGACTGGATTGGTTTTCTTTTCTTAGAAAACTTAGGTTTCAAAGAAAACAAACTTTCATGACAGTTTGAGCATTGTAATTTTGTAGTAGCTTGTGTCAACAACTCATTTCAGGAAAGAGTTTTTGTTTTATTCAAACAAAGTTGACAAGCCTTATTACAAACTTTGACTACTCTATTACAAGCCAAACTATCAGAAACATCTATCTTCTTGTCCACCTTCTCTAAAACAAAATTGTTAGTGTATTATTGTATCCACGATTTAAGTGTAAAAGTCAAGATGTGTAAAGTCAAACATAGTCAAATCTTGGTAAGTAAATGTTGTTTTACCTTGTAATGGTACATGGTCTTTGACCATATAAATAGTCTTTTGTAAACAATGTCATTCAAGCTTGTAACTCTTGTAACCTTGTGATTTAGAGATATAACATATGGCTTTCTCTCTCTAGACTGTCTCTCTAAATCGTGTGCTTACTTGTGATCTTAATTGTAATTCTTGCTTAAATTCGTGGACTAATAATTGGTATCAAAGAAAACCAACGAATTCAGACATGGATTGATATCAAGTTCTTGATCAAAATCATTGGAAAACTTTCAATTTGGGAAGAACTCGCAGACCGTTTCTGGAAAGTTACTGTTGGATTCAAAATTTTAGCAATTGATCGATTTTGGATAAAGTGATTGCTTCTACATTGTTCGACTTATCTTTTGGGACATTTCTTGTTCGAACTTCATCTTCAAATTCAAATTGTATCCTTGGCAATTTTGGAATTTTGTTTGTTTTTCTTGAAAAGTTCGAAATCACTGTTTTAGGGATCGAATCATGTTATTTTGTTGTTTTTAGTCGATATTTTGTATTAAAGAATTGTTCCAGTAGAATAATCGATCAACCCTGTGAAATAACAGATCTTGATTGCAGGTTTTGAATCAAAATGGCCGAAAATCTGCAAGTTCAGTGAAGAACTCACAAGATCTGAAGTTGTCGCAAGTTCATCTGAAAAACTCGCAGACTGAAGAACGCGCAGAATCGAAGAACTCGCAGACTGAAGAGATTTTATGTTTGTGCGTTGTTTGCGACTTCTTAACAAGAACTGGCAAGGCCCTACATTTGATCTTGTTTTCTGAATCTTGGAATTTTTTCTAAGTATCAGAACACACAGAGTGCTTTTGCGACAAGTAAGAACGCGCAAGGCACTGCTTGCGACTTCTTGGTGTTGATTTTGTGTGATCTGCGACTTCGTGCTCTGCGGCAAGTTATTTCTTCAAAAAAATTCTAAGTACTAGAACACGTGGAGTGATTGCGACAAGTAAACTTCAGAACTTGCAGGCTTCAATCTGTGACAAGTAAGAACGCGCAGACCACTACCTGCGTGGCGTTTGATTTGCGACTTCTAGGGATCTGCGACAAGTTACTGTTTCTTGCGACTTCTACTCTTAGTTTTTTGCGACTTCTGGCACTTGGAATTTTTTTTTAGCTTTTCTAGTGTTTGACCAAGGTTGACTTTCAGAGTCAAGTTTTATCTGAATTCTTTGGAAGATCATATTCAAGCATTACTTATCAAAATGACAAATAGGATATCTAATAGAGATTGTGCAATAATGTACATGCCCGAGATACCTGCTATAGAAGCTGAATGAGATAAATTGAAGATACATAATTGAAGTCTTCTAGATCAGATTTAGGAGTTGAAAGCAAAATCTAATTTTCTCTCAGAAAAATTATAAATGTTCAAAATGTATTAATGATTCTAAATCTGATTGCGTAGGTATTATCGAGACAACAGAGAAAGATATTAAATTGAAAGAAAGAGAGATAATTACTCTTCAAAGCAAATTGAAGACAACTGAAAATAATTCAACAGATCTGAAAGCTGAATCAATTGATCTTCAACAAAAATTCAAAGCTTTTGAAGAGAAAGTATATGCACTTGAATCAATGAATGCTGATCTGAAGAAAAAGATTCAAGCAGATAAAAACAAGCTGATCTAGAGAAAGTTTATACCCAGAAACTGTCTGATTTTTCTAAGAAAGCTTTTCAAGAGAAGAAAAACCTTGAGCTTAGGTGCATAAAACTCTCAAAGCAAGTCTCAGAATTTGAAAAGATTTTAATAACTGAAAGAGATACATTTGCTAAAGAGAGAAAAGTTCTTGAAGATAAGACTATTGAACTTCCTAAGCAGATCTCTATACTACAAGACTTACTTGAAAATGAAAGAAAATATTTTCAAGACAAGAAGAAGTCTTTTGATGCTGAAAAGAAAAAAACTCTGAAAAGAGAAATGTTGGGATTTTCAAGGAAATTTCTGAAAAAAACAAGAACTTGGAAAAAGACTTTGAGCAAGAGCGTTAAATCTTTGAAAGTGAAATATCTAAGCTCACTAAAAGGTTATTTGTTCTATCACCATATATTTTAAAAGAACAGAAAGTCAGATCTGATTTACAAAACAAGATTGACACAATTTATGAGGAAAAGACATTTTAACTAAAAAGATAAAGGACTTGGAAGTTGCAAATGTTGAATTTTCAGAGAAGATTTCTGCAGATGTGATTAATCAATCACCTTATGAAAATTCAACTGAATCAAATTGTTCTTTCAAAGCTGCTACCAGTTCTATAAACGAATTTGTTTCTAAACTAAAAAATGTCAACTCAAAGACTTTTAATAATCCTTTGTTTTATAATTCAGATTCTAAGTCAAAAAATCAGATTCGTCCTACTAATCTGTTTTATGACAAATATGTTGATGGTTCTGTTGGTCCCTAAGGTGCTTAACAAGTTTGTAGAAGGGGGGGGGGGGTTGAATACAAACATAGAATTTAAAATTTAATAAATTGTTTATTGATAAATGAAACACAATTTACAAGTCTGTTGCGGAATAAGATTAAGACTCAATCTTAACAAACTTAAGAAAACACTAAGATGGTTGCACAAGAATTTCAGAGAATGGGGGATTTAGAATATAGAAAACAAAGGTTTCTATTTGGGGTTCAAGGATTGAGCACACTTCAGATGGAGAGGTGATCTTCCTATTTATACCCTATGCATTAAATGCATGGCAGGGTACTTTACACGTGGCGTTCACATATTGGCTTTGGGAGTCTGACTTTGGGAGACATGCTTTCGGCCGGATCATGAACAATGTAGTAGACAAAGTTGTGTACGAATTGTGGCAGAGATATGTCCGTTCTGACACATTGTACAAGGTTGTGCAAGGTTAGACAAAAGGAAACTTGAGCTATAAGCTAAGTGATCATTTGATTGCTGAATATCTCTTTCTTCAGAGACATCAAGAGTTCAGCGATCGTTGAACCTTTCCTCGTGTTCCTTCGCGTATAAGTAGAGTTGTCTTTGCTTCACTGATATCCGCATCAGGTCACTAGTAGACTTCTCTTTGTTCAGCAGCTTCGTCTTTGATTCAGCTATGAACATCTGTTGACGCGAGACTTGTCTTCAGGGATTACGTTACTGTTTACATCAGAACTATCAACGATAACTAAACAGACTCAGTTTGATTACTGATAGTGAAACACATACATATTAAATGTTTATAAGAAAGACTATTAGCGATAACTGAACAGACTCAGTCTGATCGCTGATGGTGAAACACTAATACATATTAAACGTAATTTTCACTAAGTATAGAAGAGGGTCGTTATCAAATCAGTGAGAGAGTTTGGATCAACAATCTCCCCCTATTTGATAATGACAAAGTAACTGAAGAAAATTACTTTATAATTCAAAATGATGGAATAATCAGGACTCATAACATACATGTCCCAATTACTATTTTGAGGGATCTTTTACAGCACTAATAGAGTTAAGTACTTCACTGAAATTCTCATTAATCCAAGAAAAGAATTACAAGGTATGAAAATTACAAGTACAAGTGATGTACTAACTACTGTAAGTTAAACTAATAGATTACAAGAAAGAAAACTAATCTATCAGCTATCTAAAGAGGGTTTAGGAGTATTGATCAAATACTCAGGTATTTCTTCTCCTTTTTGCCTTCGCTCTAAAGATTCTTTGCAGATGATCGATATGATTGGCTCAGCAGCAGGAGAGAGAGTAGACCATAGGCACATGAGATCCTTGAGAAGAGCGATGGGACAAATAGGGATTTCAGAGACTCTTTGAAATCTGAGCTGTTCCTCGTCATCTCTGAAGAAGATTCCAAAAGGTTCTTCAAGAACTTGTCCCACAACGTATGGTCCGCCAGGAGGTAGAGATAGATCCAGAACTGAAAGATCAGGAGGAGGACCGAACATAGATTCTCTTGAGATTTTGATGGAGGTTTCATTTCTGATCACTACGACATTATCAGATGAGGAGGAGATAGGCTTTCTCTTGATTTGCTTGGACTTTGGAGGAAGAGTAGATGGCACCTTTAGTATAGCAGCGACTCTGTTGATGAGGGCATTATTCAGCCTTTCAACATAGCCTCTGTATGTTGACTTTGATTTCTTCAGCGTATCTTTGAACTCAAGCCACTCCATGTAGCCGAAGTCTTCCAGCTTTGAAATGAACATAGCCTTGCAGCTTCCATCCTCTCTGGTAATCTCCATGGTGACAGAAAGTTTATCCTTCTTCTTTCTCCCAGAGATAGCAACAACTACGATCTTCATTGGGTCAGAGCGATAGTCAATTTTGTGCTTGCACCAATCAACTGTATTATCGCTGGCCGCTTTTTCTTTGGAGCGTTCCTCTTCAATCTCTTTCAAAAGAGCTGCCTGGACTTCCACTGGTTTGCTTTTCAGCTTCTTGTCTTTGACTTGAGAGGACTGAATCTTGAGAGCCAGAGAGGCATCTCTTTGACAGTCAGTAATCAGCTTCTCAGCCCTGACGGATTCTTCGATTTCAGCTTCAGTCAGGAACTCTAGCTCCGTTGATTGAGAGCGAATCTTTCGACGTTGATTCTCCAGATGAGAGATCATCTCTGTTCTTTTCTTGATCTCTTCCTCTGACAAGTGAGATGGTCTAGAGGGCCTTCCATGATGTTGCAGGGACTCTTCTTCTTCTTCTTCCTCTTCATCAATCTCTCTTACAGAGATTGGGATTGTTTGGTCATCAGCTTCAGCAACTGGGATTATTTGGAGCTCTTTACCCTTAAGCAGGGGAGAGAACTATCTGGTCAGAAAAATAAAAAGGTTAGATTTATTTTTAGGGAAGAAGAGAGATAAAGGCTAGAAATAAACAGGGGTAGGAGTTTTATAGAAGGATAAGGGAACGAGAGTAAGGCATACCTGAGAAGGATTCTCCTCAGGTAGTGAGATCATCTTCAGGATTTCCTCAGCAGATGCACCTTTGCTTTGGGAAGGAGTTCCTGAAGGTGTCTCATGACTCCCCCCTGCTTTGATAACTCCTTTCGAAGCTATCGCCGATGAAGTGACGGTTGAAGAACACCATAGAGATTGATCTTCTTCATCGTCATCATCATCATCTTGATGAGGTTCTTCCTCTTGATCTTCAAGATCAAGGGCTTCATCTTCATCGTCTTCCTCTTCCTCTTCATCGACTAATTCAGCGATGGTAGGAGGGGATTTCTCAGCAGCTAACTCCCCCTCAACATGAGAGGGAGTTTCCTTCAGTTGTTTAACAACATCAGCTTCTTTCTCCTTATCTTGTTCAACTTCTTTCTCCCCCTCTTTGTCATTATCACGGAGGGAGAGATCTTTTGAAGGAGTAGAGGTTTCAGAAGTGGCTAACTTCTGGACTTCAGCCTCCAAGCCTGCAAGACGTTCTAAAAATACAGGGAGATCTGATGTAGCTTGGTGAATAAATTCCACAGCTATGTTTAGAGAAGTGCGATCGGTCTCTGTAAATGAAGGAGCAGGAATTGGAGCTGGTTCCTTCAGGCGAGTCAGGATCTGCTGAAGAAGAACTTCACAAGAATCAACCTTTGTAGTCAGGGATGTAAACTGTTGCTGTGAGTCTTCCCTGACTTTTACAATCGCTTCTTGGAGAGTAGCGAGTTGAGAAATGTCAGCTTTGGAGGCGCAATTGGCTGTCAGCGTCTTTAGTGCTTCACCAGCTGATTGAACAGCATTGGTGGTGTTGTTGAGAGAGGCAGTCAGAGATTCCACCTTTGCACTCAAACTGTTGACATTGGTGTCAACAGTCGCCAAACTAGGACCTGAAATATAAGTTAGTTTTTGAGAAACAGGGTTATATGGTGAGTTAGGAGAGGTGTTTAAGGTTATAGGAGTACCTGAATTATCAAACATTTTGTAGAATTGCAAAGATTCCTCAAAAGAATGATGTTCAGGTCCTATGGGTCCAAGCTGTGGTTGTGAAAAAGTACAAGATGGTTCAGAGACCAAAGAAATAGAAGGATAAGATATGGGGATAGAAGTAGGGATAGGGGTAGTTACCGTAGTGTCACCTCAGTAGGTGGAAGAGCTGAGATGATTGGCGGTGTCACTGTTGATGTGACAGCGACCGTAGTCACTGGCACGGTTGATGTGGGTATTGCTGAGGATGTGGAGGAGAGACCCACAAAAGCATCTAAGGAAGTTTGTTGAGAAACATCCTTAGGTCTTGAGCTAGAGGTAGCTTTCTCCTTGGTCACCTTGGCCTTCTTCGAAGGACCAAGGGAGCCAGTTGATGGTCGTTTGGAAGGGGTAGCGGCAGGGATAGCAGAAGAAGGAACCTTCTGCGTGGCCGCTGAAGACGAAGAAGTGAGGAGAGAAAGTCGGGAGCGAAGTTCAGAGATACTTACCTCGTTGGGGAGCGTCTTGACCTCCAGGGAGCGCTGACCCACTTTTGGAAAAGATGCATCCGAGTTAGTGGGGTAAGTAGCAGAGTAGAGGAACTTCAGGTACGCGCAGATGAAGCGTACGTAGGGGATCTTGGGATCCCTCTCGGTCTTCTCTATCTTTGACTTTAGATCGTCAAAGATAACTGTTGCGTAGTCGAAGTTTCTTCCAGCGATCACTGAGTAAGCCATCTGGACCTGAATCTTCCTGGCTTGGTCCAGTGACCCACTCTTCCCACTCATACACTGAATGAAGTGTGAGAAGATGTAGTTAAGCTGAGAAGGCATAAGTGCCTTATTCACAAGAGTCAGCTTCTTGTTTGGAATCGTCGTCCTTGGCTTAGGTTCCCAAGAGTATTCCATTGCATCCAGGAATTGGATGAGTTCAGCATCAGTTGGCAAGGCATCAAATCCATTCCTGGGTTTGTCAGGAAAACGCAGAGCTTTCCTCAGCCCTAAGGCAGTCATCATCCCTGATCCAAGTTCAGTGCTGAAGGAGATAGCAGGGACCTGTTCACCCTTTTTGTTGGTGATAGAGGTTTCTTCAGCGGTAAACCAGAATTGTTGGAGTAGAGCTTTTGAAGGAGTAGGATCCACAGTGATAGAGTAAGCAATGCAGGATTGCTTTAGAAACTTTGCGGCTTCTTTCAGATGTGGGTATTTGACACCATCAAAGTCAAGGCGAGCAAGATGATTGTTTTTGGGAAACTCTGAGTCAGAGATGGCGAACTTGACGTTCTTTGAGGCGACAAGTGCAGATTGAGCCATTCTGAATATGAATAGATAGAAAAGTAGAAGAAAGGTTTTAGTCTAAAAAATAAAGAAGATTTGCCCAGTTTCTATTTTGGGAAAGAAACATAGAAAAATCAACAATTTTGAAGGTTAAAAGGTATTCTTAATATAAGATACAAGAACAAGAAGAAAAACCAAAGATTTTGAATGAAGAAAAATCAAAATAAAATGGTTTTTAAAGAATAAAATCAAAAATGAAAATGATTTTATGTGATAAGAATCTTATAAACCCATAATGGCAGTCCATAAATGGAGTTTTATGTACAAAGATTTAAGATAAGAATAAGAAAAAGATCAAGAATAACCTGTTGATCTTTGAAGAGGATGATGCAAATGCTTGAGAATGCTAGAATGCTTGAGAGAGAATTCTTGCTTAGAAAGTATTTCCAGAAAGCGTAAAATGATAAGAATGGAAAAACATTCCTTTTATACGTGAGAGAGAGAGAGAGAGTGTGTGTGAGAGGCAGGAAAACAAATGCTCATCATGACATGGACACGTCCCACGAAGTTGATTGGATGGAAGGGCAACGGACGAACGTGTCAGAAAAAGGCATGTCGTAGATTGTCGGTACAAATGACGTCATAGAAGAGAGAGAGACTGTTCATTTGTCCGTTTTGAAATTATCGCTGAAGAAAAGTCAGCGATAGATTTTCTTTGAAAGTATCCCTGATGTGAAAGTTAGGGATGAATTTTCTTTTAAGAAGGATCACTGACTAGAAATATCAGTGATAAATTTATTTTTCAAAAAGCTTTTAATCATTTGAAGAAAGTTCAGTGATTAAAGTTTATATTTTGAAAAACATCTTAACTGAATGAAGATTCAGTTGTAGGGATGGAGAGAACATACCTGAGAGTCAGAATATTTATCAGAGAATGATAAAAGGAGAACTTATGATTACCGACACAATGCATGAACGCTGAAGAATTATTCTTCGAGATTCAGCATTCCAAGCTCACTGATGAGAAAGTTGAACCTTGTCTCATCAAGAGGTTTGGTGAATAAATCAGCAAGCTGAAAGTCAGTAGGGATGAAACGAAGTTCAATATCACCGTTCATCACATGATCTATGATAAAATGATATCTGATCTCTATGTGTTTCGTCTTTGAATGTAGCACTGGATTATTTGCTATAGCGATAGCACTAGTGCTGTCGCAATAGATTGGAATCTTTGATAGCTGAAGGTCATAGTCTAATAGTTGATTTCTCATCCATAAGATCTGAGAACAACAACTTCCAGCGGCTACGTATTCAGCTTCAGCTGTGGAAGTGGACACTGAATTTTGCTTTTTGCTTGTCCAACTTACCAGCTTTCCTCCTAGGAGTTGACATCCACCAGTGGTACTCTTTCTGTCCAGTTTACAACCTGCAAAATCACTATCAGAATAACCAGTTAGATCGAACCCTGAGTCTTTGGGATACCAAAGACCGAGGTTAGGAGTTCCTTTCAGATATCTGAATATGCGCTTAACAACGATCAGATGGGATTCCTTGGGTTCAGATTGGTAGTGTGCACATAAACATGTGGAGTACATGATGTCAGGTCGGCTCGCCGTAAGATACAGCAGGGAGCCTATCATTCCTCTATAGGTAGTGACATTAACAGGTTTTCCAGAAGTATCTTTGTTAAGTGTCAGAGGAGGTGCCATAGGAGTTTTCATTGCTGAAGTTTGTGTTAGATCAAACTTCTTCAGCATATCTTTAACATACTTGCCTTGGCTTATAAAATTACCTTTGTCAGATTGTTTAATCTGAAGACCAAGAAAATATGTCAGCTCACCCATCATACTAATTTTGTATTCTTTCTTCATTCTTTCAGCGAAGCGAGTACATAGAGATGTGTTAGTAGAACAAAATATTATGTCATCGACATATATTTGTACAAGAATTATATGACCTTTTATTTTTCTGAAAAATAACGTATTATCAATCTTACCACGTTCAAAATTTTCAGAGATAAGAAAAGATGAGAGAGTGTCATACCAAGCACGAGGGGCTTGTTTTAGATCATAGAGAGCCTTATCCAATTTATAAACATAATTTGGATACTTAGGGTCATAGAACCCTGGAGGTTGTTCTACATAGAATTCTTCATTCAGCTTTCCATTGAGGAACGCTGATTTTACATCCATTTGATACACAATGAAGTCTTTGTAAACTGCATAAGCTAAGAATAGTCGAATTGCTTCGAGCCTAGCCACAGGGGCAAAGGTTTCATCATAGTCTATGCCTTCCTCTTATCTGTATCCCTGAGCAACAAGTCGAGCCTTGTTGCGGGTTACAGTTCCATGTTCATCTAACTTGTTTCTAAACACCCATTTGGTGCCTATAACAGTTTTATCAGATGGTCTAGGAACGAGATTCCAAACTTTGTTGCGAGAGAACTCAGTCATCTCTTCTTGCATAGCGCTGACCCAGTTTGGATCTCTGAGGGCATCATTAGTCTTCTTTGGTTCTATTAAAGAGAGAAAGTTGACAAAGAGACAGATATTACCTGAGCTTTGTCATGTCTGAATACCTGCATCTGGATCACCAAGAATTTGATCTATTGGATGATCTCTGGTCCATCGCTGAGCAGGAGCATGATCGATCAACTCAGAGGTTGGATCAACAATTGGGATGTTTACTGATGAGGACGTTTGAGGTTCATCAGCAATTAACTGTTGAGTAGTGGACAGACTGTTGTTATCAGAGAGGTTTTCAGACAGAGGTAGATCTGATGGTAGTAAGGTGTTTAGAGGTTCAGCTGAAACCCATGAGTTGGATTCAGCATTAGGATGTATGATGTTTGGATCATCATCAGCAGTAGGTGGATCTGTGTGCTTATGGTTTGAGAAGAAGGGTTTTGTTTCTCTGTAATGAGAAAACATCCAAGCATTTAGCTCTTCATTGTCAGCGATTGGTTTAGAGTTCGCTGAGCGAGTTTCATCAAAGGTGACATGAATTGTTTCTTCCACAGATTGTCTTCGCTTGTTGAAAACTCTGTAGACTTTGGAGATGGAGGAATATCCTAGAAATATTCCATCATCAGCTTTTGGGTCGAACTTTGCAAGCTGATCTTTGTTGTTTAAGATAAAGCACTGACAACCAAATATATGAAGAAAGCTGATAGAGGGCTTTCTTCCATGAAAAAAGTTCATAAGCTGTCTTTCCAAATCAATTTATTATCAGCGATCTGTTTTGAGTAAAACATGCAGTGTTTACAGCTTCTGCCCAAAATTGAGTAGGGAGATAAGAATCGCTGAGCATTGATCTAGCAGCTTCAATGATCGTTCTGTTTCTTCTTTCAGCGACTCCGGTTTGCTAAGATGTTCTTACTGAGGAAAAGTTATGAGAAATTCCTTTATTCTCAAAGAAATTATTCAGGGAACTGTTTTTGAACTCAGTTCCATGATCACTTCTTATTGAACGAACAGTAAGATTATTCAGCACTTCCATCTTTTTAACAAAGGATATTAGTTCTTTTGGAGTATCACTCTTACAACGAAGAAAGATAACCCAGGTATAGCGAGAGAATTCATCTACAATGACAAGCGTATATTTCTTTCCAGCTATTGATTGGATATTGACAGGGCCAAACAGATCCATATGTAAGAGCTGAAGAGGACTTGTCACTGAAGAGACTTGTTTAGACTTGAAACTAGCTTTTGTTTGTTTTCCTTTTTCACATGCTGAGCAGAGAGATTCTTTAGCATATGAGTGCTGAGGAAGACCAGAAACCAGTTCCTTAGAACAGAGAGAATTCAGGGTTTTGAAGTTTAGATGTGAGAGCCTTTTGTGCCATAGCAAGTTGACATCATAAGAGGCCTTAGAGAGAAAACAGAAGTTTTCAGTGGTAGTAGAGCCCATATCTATTACATAGACATTTTCTCTGCGATAACCACTGAGAGCAAGTTTTCCTTTCTTATCCACCACCGAACATGCTTTCTTAGAAAAGCGAACTTCGTAGTCTTTGTCACATAGCTAACTGATGCTTAGAAGGTTGTGCTTCAGTCCATCTACATAAGCGACTCTTCGAAAGGTAGTTGTCCCATTGCTGAGGACACCAAACCCTCGGGTATATCCTTTTCCATTTCCACCGAAGGTCACAGAGGGACCTTTCTCTTCCTTGTATTCAGTGAGCAGGTCTTTTTGTCCAGTCATATGATGAGAACATCCACTATCGAGATACCAGATACCCTTTGATCCCCGCACACATAAGGAAGATTAAGCGTTGTATGGTACCCACTTTTCAATGGGTCCTTTAGAGTTAGTGGATGTGGAAGATTCAACAGTCTTCACAGCAGATGAAGATTCAGCTTCAGTGGTGATCTTCACTTTGGTTAATTTCTTAACCTTAGTGGTATTCTTCACCTTGGTTGATTTTTCAACTTTAGTGACCTTCTCAGCCTTAGAGGCATTTATCTTTACTTTAGCTGTTTTATCAACTTTGGTGGCAGTCGGACATTTGCTTGCAATATGGTCAGTAAAACCACAATGATAACATTTTATGTATTTGAAAGTGGTTTTAGGACCAGAAGTAGAAGGTTTTGCAAGTTTAAGATGAGTAGGTCCAGGTCCAAGAAGACTTTTCTCATGAGATCTGGGAGGAATTTTCATTTCTTCAGATTTCATGGGTCTAAGATCAATCTTTAGCTTTGGAGGACAGAGATCGAAGATTTCTATCATAGAGCTAGAGGATTGATTTACTGAAGGTTTAGAAGGAACTTTCAGTTTTGCTTTCTTGGTAGCCTTCTGAGGACGAAGAATGGATTTTCCTTTATCCGCAGACTTAGTGTCTTTGGATTTTTCCTCAGGGATAGAATTAGAAGAAGAAGGATAAAATTAATCATAAGAAGTGTCAGAGATAGGAGTGACAAACGTTCCAAACTTAAGCATGGAATTTTCTTCTTTAGGCTCATCCTGTGGTGTCTAAAAGCCAAGACCAGTTTTATCACTTTCAGGAGTTTGAGCATTTATTATCTCAGAGATCTTTGTTGATGATTTGCACCATTTTTCAACATGAGCTTTTTCTGCTTTTAGAGCAGCGATGGCTTGTTCGCGTTCAATGCTGATGATTTCATTTATAATGACTTGATCTTTCAACTTTTCTTCTAAAAGATTTAGTTCTCTGATCTTTTCATGACATTTCTCTAGCTCTTGAGTTAAATGAACATTTTTATTCTCAGCTTGAGTTTTGTCGTTTAGAGCATTATAAAGGTCAATCGTCAGCACATCAACAGCGCGACTTCTCTCAGCTTCAGGCAGAGAGGGATTTGTAGAGATAGATACCTGAGATGATATGTAGCTCATAAAAGGTTCAGATGGTTCTTCCACTTCTTCTTTAATCTCGGCCATGAGGCAGAGATTAGCGACTTCTTCTTCATCAGAACTTGATTCTTCTGATTCAGCCCAGTCGTGTTCTTCAGCGATGAGACCTTTACCTTTTCGCTTGTAACTTTGCAGCTTTTGATATTTGTTCTTCAACTTTAGGTATTTGTCATCACTGGATCTTCTTGAGGTAGAAGTCTTGAAGACCTTTTTAGACCTGCACTCACTAGCAAAGTGTCCAATCTTTTCACAATTATAGCAAGTGGCAATAGCCTTATCAACAAGAGTTGATTTTGGCTTTTCAGTAAGAGATAGAGGCTTATTTCTTCGGAAATTGCTCTTTCTTGCAAATCTATTAAAAGAGTTTATCAAGAGTGCTAAGGACTCATCGAACTCTGAAAGATCAGGGTCTGATAGATCCTCAGATTCAGAATCTAACTCAGTGATGGTGAGAGTAGATCGCTGAGATGAAATTATCTCTGAAGAGACTAAAGCAACAGGAGTGCTTTTGGAGTCTTTAGAATCTTTTACAAGATTCTTTTTCAGGAGATTCGATTGCTCATAGTTGAGCAATATTCCATACAAAATGCTTAGAGAGAGAATTTAAGTCTTTTGTCAGCTTAAGACATATTGATTAACTGTCCCAGCTTTCAGGAAGACATTCTAAGAATTTTGTTAAGACCTCAGAATTAGAATAGGTCCTACCAACAGTTCTTAGATCAATGATTAAGCAGTTAAACCGCTGATGAACGTCAGAAAGAGATTCATTCTTACCAGCGATGAAACTTTCATACTGTCTTACCAAGTTAATCTTTCGAGTCTCTTGGATTTCAGTGGTGCCCTCATATTGAACACATATGGTTTCCCACATTTCTTTAGAAGTTTTCAGATGCATGATGGAATGGAAAACTTCATCAGGCAGAGCCATTGAGATAATGGTCTTTGCTCTTGCATCTATACCTACCTTCTTTTTGTCTTCATCACTCCACTATCTTATTTCCTTAACGACATAGCGTTTAGGGACAACTTTAGTGGTGGCAGTAGCGGGAACTGCAGCTATAATTCTAACAGATTCATAGGGTCCATTTTCTATATATTCAGGTATAGTAGGATCAGCACCTTCAAGAAATAGCATCATTCGATTTTTCCATAGAGAAAAGTTATCTCTGCTAAATCGAGGAGGTTTAGAAAGTGAACCATTATCATAGTAGTTTGTGTTTGTGTTAAGTGCCATTTAGAATAGCAAAGTTGAGAATAAAGCAAGATCTTGTTTATTAGATTAAACAAACTGCTCTGATACCACTTGTTGGTCCCTAAGGTGCTTAACAAGTTTGTGGAAGGGGGGGGGGGTGGTTGAATACAAACACAAAATTTAAAATTTAATAAATTGTTTATTGATAAATCAAACACAATTTACAAGTCCGTTGCGGAATAAGATTAAGTAAGACTCAATCTAAACAAACTTAAGAAAACACTAAGATGGTTGCACAAGAATTTCAGAGAATGGGGGATTTAGAATATAGAAAACAAAGGTTTCTATTTGGGGTTCAAGGATTGAGCACACTTTAGATGGAGAGGTGATCTTCTTATTTATACCCTATGCATTAAATGCATGGCAGGGTACTTTACACGTGGCGTTCACAGATTGGCTTTGGGAGTCTGACTTTGGGAGACATGCTTTCGGCCGGATCATGAACAGTGTAGTAGACAGAGTTGTGTACGAATTGTGGTAGAGATATGTCCGTTCTGACACATTGTACAAGGTTGTGCAAGGTTAGACAAAAGGAAACTTGAGGTATAAGCTAAGTGATCATTTGATCGCTGAATATCTCTTTCTTCAGAGACATCAAGAGTTCAGCGATCGCTGAAGCTTTCCTCGTGTTCCTTCGCGTATAAGTAGAGTTGTCTTTGCTTCACTGATATCCGCATCAGGTCACTAGTAGACTTCTCTTTGTTCAGCAGCTTCGTCTTCGATTCAGTTATGAACATCTGTTGACGCGAGACTTGTTTTCAGCGATTACGTTACTGTTTACATCAGAACTATCAACGATAACTAAACAGACTCAGTTTGATTACTGATAGTGAAACACATATATATTAAATGTTTATAAGAAAGAATATTAGCGATAACTGAACAGACTCAGTCTGATCGCTGATGGTGAAACACTAATACATATTAAACGTAATTTTCACTAAGTATAGAAGAGGGTCGTTATCAAATCACTGAGAGAGTTTGGATCAACAGGTTCAGCTAGATCTTATAATAAACCTCTTAGAAATCATGTTTCTAAGACAGATCAGATGGTTTGGGTTATCAAAGGTTTCACTAATGACAAAATTGTTCAAAAATCATTTGCATTGAATCAAAAAGCCAAGAAGAACAAAGCACGTAAAGGTAAATCTTTTGCTAAGCCTGATTTTAATTATTCTGTAAATCATTTAATTAGGCTAGCACATAAGAAAATATGTTGTTCTTATTGTTGTGCTGATGATTTTATTAAAAAACACTTTGCTCATCACTGGGATGGAACATACAAAATCACTTCATATAACACTGATTTCAACAGATCTGGATCCAATCTGAAGTGGATTCCAAAATCTAATCAGTCTGGACCGAAATACCAGTGGGTACCAAAACCTGTTAAATCTGTTTTGCAGGATTCATAGATGTAGGGGGAGTGAAGAAAATGGCTTTTGAACAAAGCAGTTCAAGACCCGGTCTTCAATATTAAAGATGTTGGTTTCTGAATACGACAGTTCAGAACCCGGTCTTGAATGTCAAAGAGTATTTTGTTCAGATAAGGATATTTTGCAAATATCAAGGGGACGCTTATCTGAATCTAAATAATTCTATCATGATTTGAGGGGGAGTTTAAATTGTTTGTAAGTACCTTATTATCTAGATCTCTGATTGTTTGAAGGAAGAACAACTTTCGAACATGAAAAATGTTTTCTAAAATGTTCAAACCACTTATGGTTCTCAAAAGATTTTATGAATTTAGAAGTGTAATTTTTAAATGTTTTTCATACTAGAGCTTTAATGTTTAACTGAACGTGTGTTTCCAAAGATCAATACTTGTGTATTATCTTGTCTATATACTGTCAAGTATTCATACACACCGGTTCAGTACTTTATTTGAATTAGTTATTACCATGTCTCTAAACAAAACAATTATCGATGGTAATACCCTCGTTTGATTTCACTGTTGTTGAACATCAATCATCATTTCAATCTTTGTGCGTTCATTGCTAAATTGTTTATATTCATTCATATAAACAAACTATCAAGTTCTTTGATACCCCAACCATAAATGTTCATATTCATGATATTTGATCTGATTGATACATTGTCAAATTCTCAAAACAATTCTATTCATTTCATTTCATTCATTCAATTTCCTTGTTTTGAGAGATCTTCAAAGTTCAAATGCTCAAATTTCATTCATATCCTTGATGCGCATACATTTATATGACAATGATATCATGAGCTTAATTGTTCAAGTTAAACTGTTGAGCAACTATTCTTTTTAGGACAAAACTACATGGGATTCGTGTGAGAACTTAAACAGAACATCCATGGATTCACGTTAACATGTGTTTCCTACCCCGGACGTTATCCTAGAGTGATTGAGGGGTCTCAAAATCAAAGAGTGGGGGAGATAACTCATCCGGTTGAGTTTTTCTCATTGAGCTGAGGTAAAAATGTAAAAGAGAGATTGGTTAGAAGTGAGCTTAAATGTTCAAAAGAAAGTGGGTGTGAGAACATAGTTAAAAGAATAT
The DNA here is from genome assembly GCA_954870635.1 of Arctium minus. Lineage (NCBI taxonomy): Eukaryota > Viridiplantae > Streptophyta > Magnoliopsida > Asterales > Asteraceae > Arctium > Arctium minus. Next base: position 7,344,403 of record OX941093.1, on the reverse strand, counting down.
AAGAACTCTGCACCAACTTCTTTTAGAGCCGGGTAGCCACATCTTCTTATTGGTTCACATTCTTTGGTGACCATCATTGAAAAAGGTAGTGAGCCCATGCCAACTCTTGCTATCACCCCACCGACCACTCGTTTCTTTCTTGAAAAAGAAATGTTTCAATTTTCTTGGGGACGCATCATATCTGCTATCTGGTCTTCACTCGAAAGATTTAGATATTGAAAAAGTAGGAAATTTGCCCCACCTTCGCACCTCTTTCATCCACATTGAGTCCGTGGACAACTTGTTGTTGTCTCAACAGTTTACACACTTTGAGTCTATTGAATGCTTAAGTAGCTTCAATCATTCTACACTTTCACGTACACATAAGGAATATATTTTCTTGTCATAACATTCATAGAAAATTCATTTGTGGTTTTTCAATGATTGAATGGAAGCCCAGGGGGAGTAAACATCAAAAAGCTCCTTTCCAAAGTACATCCATTGTACAAAGTGGCTCTGTGGTAGCTACATGCATACTAACTGTATCATTTGTTGATTCAGGGTTACAACTTTTATTATATCTTAATTTGAAAAGATTCGGGTATATACATTTTATGAATTGACGGATACTCAGATCAAAAGGGAGGAGATTGTCATTTTATCATAAAGGGGGAGATTAATGTTCAAAGACAGTGATGACTTGAAAAGGTTTTGATTATTTTGATGCTCACAACTCATGAAAAAGGGGCAGATAATCTAGAAGTTTTCAAGTCAGATGAATATTTTCAAGTCAAATGAATGTTTTTAAAGTTATTTCAACAGGTATTCTGGAAAAGAGATGAACTCATCAAAAAGGGGGAGTTTCAAAAGAATTCTGAAGAAAAAGGGGAGATACATAACTGTGAAAATAATTGTAAAGTTCAAGAAAATGTACCGAGTTGATTTGAGAAAGTTCGTTGTTTTTTCAAAGACTGATTAGAGACCAAAGACTGAAGATATAAGTTATCCAAAGATTCCTCAAAGATGGAAAGTTCAAGAATGTTAAAAAATGTTTAAGGAGTTCAAATTCTTGTTCAAGACTGGATGACTTTACACAACAAAAGTGAATGACTTTTCATAGATAATGTGAAAGACTTTTCAAGTTTATCTGAAGATTCTTCAAAAGCTGAATGTTTGAAGATTATCAAAGCTTCAAAGTTTAAAGCTATCAGAGATAAAGTTTTGAAGATTAAGCGATGAAGACTGTTAACAATTTTTTTTAAATCTTGAATACAAAGGAGGAGATTGTTAGTGTATTATTGTATCCAAGATTTAAGTGTAAAAGTCAAGATGTGTAAAGTCAAACATAGTCAAATCTTGGAAAGTAAATGTTGTTTTACCTTGTAATGGTACATGGTCTTTGACCATATAAATAGTCTTTTGTAAACAATGTCATTCAAGCTTGTAACTCTTGTAACTTTATGATTTAGAGATATATGACATTTGGCTTTCTCTCTCTAGACCCTCTCTCTAAATTGTGTGCTTACTTGTGATCTTAACTGTGAATCTTGCTTGAATCTTGGGCTAACAGTTCTCACACCCTCTTTCTTTTTATCATTTAGCTCAATTCTAACCAAACTCTCATTTCCATTTTACCTCATCACATCGAGAAAAACTCATCCCATTGAGTTATCTCCCCCACTCTTAGATATAGACCCCTCACCCCTCAATCACTCAAGGATTACTTTTTGGGTAGGAAACACTGGTTAACGTGAATCCATAGAAGTATTTTCAGCTCTCACAAGAATCCCATGAAATTTGTCCTGAAAATAATGATGTTGCTCAACAATTTAACTTAAACAATTAAGCACATGAAATCATCATCATATAATTGTATGCTCATCAAGAATATGAATGATAAATTTAAGCATATTAACTTGGAAGATCTCTAAAAAAAAGGATAATGAATGAATGAAATGAAAATTTGACAATGTATAAATCAGATCAAATATCATGAATATAATCATGAAATGGTTGGGGTATCAAATAACTTAATATTTGTTTATATGAACAAATATAAACAATTTAGAAATAAACGCACAAAGATAGAAATGATGATTGATGCTCAACAACTTTGAAATCAAACGGGTGTATTTCCATTGAAATTTGCTTCTTTTAGAGACATGGTAATAACAAAGTCAATAGAAGATACTGAACAAGTGTGTGTGAATACTTGACAGTATATAGAGAAGACAATACACAAGTATTAATCTTTGCAAACACACGGTCAGTTAAACATTAACGCTTGAATATGAAAAACATTTAAAATCACACTTCTAAATTCATGAAAGCTTTTAAGAATAAGAAGTGGTTTGAACATTTAAAAAAATATTTTTCATATCTGAAAGTTGTTCTTCTTTCAAATATGTTTGAGATTAAGAATCAGAAATACTTACGTTCAGCATAGAATTCTTAACTCCTCCTGAAAAATAATATCTCCTTTGAACTCTCTACATATTTGAAAAAAAATTAATCATTTAAGTTCCTTCTTGACAAAAAAATCAGATATTCTCCCCCACGATATCTGCAAAAAAGTCAAAAAAAAAATGTCATAATTATAATTTCCTTTAACTCCCCCTAAAAACGATATTAATCAATTAAATTTCAATCTCCTCCTTTGAAAAATACAAATACTCCCTTGAAAAATTGATCATTTAGTTTAACCAGCAAAGATAAAAAATCTTTGAAGTACGGGTTATGAATTGTAGTATTCAGAAACCATTGTCACATATTCTTCGGTGAGAATAGTAACTCCCCTTAAAACTATCACCTGCAAAAAGAAAAAAGATTTTGCTAATCATATAAGATGATTCCGCATTCGTCAGTAATAATAGATGTAATCAAACATATGGACTCCCCCTCGAATTATGCATAGACAACATGAACTCCCCCTAGACACATGCAGGAAAATCTCACAGACTCAAGAAAACCTATTTAACATACAAGACTTGTTGATCAGGAATTTAAACCTCTTTTCATCCAACGGCTTGGTGAAAAGGTCTGCAAGTTGGTAGTCCGTCTGTACAAAGTGCATCTCTATCGAACCTTTTTCCACATGGTCTATTATGAAGTGGTAGCGAACATCGATATGCATGGTCTTGGAATGTTGTACCGGATTAGCTGTAATTACAATCACGCTTTTTGAGTCACAATAGATAGGCATTCTATTGCACGTGTAGCCGAAATCCTTCAATTGCGTCATCATCTATAGCCCTTGTGAACAGCAACTCGCTGCAGCAACGTATTCCGCTTCGGCTGTCGAAGTTGAGACACAATTTTTCTTTTTCGACGTCCAGCTCACCAATTTATCGCCTAAAAACTGACATGACCCAGAAGTACGCTTCCGGTCCAACTTACAACCAACATGGCCTGCATCAGTAAAAGTTGTTAAATCAAAACCCGAATCTTTTGGATACCAAAGGCCTTACTCGGGAGAGCCTTTTACGATATCTTAGGATTTGTTTGACAACCGCAAGGTGACTCCTTCGTATTTGACTGATATCGTGCACAGAAACACGTCGCAAACATGATATCCGATCTACTGGATGTTAGGTATAATAAAGATCCAATCATGCTTTTGTAGTTCTTTTGGTCGACAGACTTACCAAATAAATCTGTGTTCAAAAGAGTTCCAGTTGCCATTGGAGTTTTCATAGAAGAACTATCAGCCATGTTAAACTTTTTCAAAATATCTTTGATGTACTTAGATTGATTAATGAATATGCCTCCAGGTGACTGTTTCACTTGAAGTCCAAGGAAAAAGTTCAGCTTACCTATCATACTCATTTCAAATCTAGTCTCCATAATTTGTAAAAAGTTTTTACAAAATTTAGGGTTGGTAGATCCGAATATAATGTTATCAACATAAATCTGAATTAAGATAAAGTCATCACCATGCCTTTTTAGAAATAAAGTTGTATCTATTGTACCTTTCTTGAGGCCAGAAGCTAAAAGGAATTCAGTCAGAGTTTCATACCATGCTCTCGGTGATTGTTTTAAACCATAAAATGCCTTATCGAGAACATAGACATGATATGTAAACTGAGGATCAATGAAGCCTTCGGGTTGATTCAGATAGACCTCTTCATGCATAATTCCATTCAGAAAAACAGACTTAACGTCCATCTGATACACCTTGAAGTTCTTATGGGTTGCATAGGCAAAAAATATGCGAATAACTTCGATTATCGCCACTGGATCAAAGGTTTCATCATAATCTACCCATTCCTATTGACAATAACCTTTGGCTACCAGTCTTTCTTTATTTCTGACTACAACTCCCACATCATCCTTCTTATTTTTGAAAAGCCATTTAGTTCCAATAACATATTTATCTTTCGCCCTGGGTATTAGCTGCGAAAATTTGTTTCAATCAAACTGTAAAAGCACGTCTTGCATAACTAAAATTCAGTCAGGATCTTGAAAAGCTTTCTTCAGCTTATGGCACTGAGGAAACTTCAATACAGGCAGAAATTAGCAGATGTAGTTCTTGTCTTTACTCCACTATCGATGTCACCGCAAATATATTATGTGAGGGATGATCACGTATCCATTGATTTATACTTGGTAGGGGTTGTACATTAATGCGATTATTTTGTTCCTTGTAAGCATCCGTAATTGTAGTTACAATTTCATAAACCACTATTGGAACTTCTTCCGAGGATAACTCTAATGTTTCCTCTGGCATAACTGATGTAGTACTTGGTACGTCAGCTTCAGAGTTTGGATATGTAGACACAAAATCAGTATTAGTTTGATCAGAGTTATTAGGACTTGTAGAATTAGAAGAAGTAGTAACAGGTTTAGATGGTCCAGAAATGTTAACACTCGTATTTGGGACCACTGAAGTTGATGGAATGAATATGCTGGATTTGTCAAAATCTGCACAAATATCCATAAACGCAACAAAGAATAATAAATCTAACTCAGAATTAGTAGACTTTTCATTAAGATCAGAAGACTTAGTATGCTTTAATGCGGGTTCCACTTTGATTTGAGTAAGTCTGAGTCCTGAACTATTATGTTCAGAAGTGGTTGTCAGGATTTCATCAAAGGTCAGATTAAATATGTTGTATGTGTCTGACAGTGATTCACCCTCCTTGGCCTTAAATCCTTCATAAGCATTGATGCTCTGGTTCAACTTGGCTTTAATTGACCTCTCAGTTCCTTGTAGTTGCCTTCCCAACTCATCGCACATGCTGTTTGCTGAGTCTGTACTATCCACCTTGTTGTATACATCATTAGGGATGGCCATAGTCAGAAGAATGAGTGCTTGCTCATCAATAGCAGCAAGTGCCTTTTCAGCTTCACTGTAATACACATATGACCATAGTAACGATCCTCTATAACCTTATATGCACTTTAAAACTTTAGCTAAGAATCCTAGGAAGAACTGGGAAGCCATTAGGTATTAAGCCGCCACAATTTTCGACCCTAACTTCATAATGTCGTCGGACCCCCTTAGTACTATCAACGAGGGGGACGATATGGACGCTTTCCGGATTTTGGCTGGGGTGCCAAGTGTCGTGCAGCTCTATCCTTCGGCTCTGTTGAGGTTGGAGCAATGCTCGAATGGGTACTTCATTTTATACGAGAATTCATTCAAAAGAGGGTTCATGTGGCCTTATTCGCCACTGTCGAGATCGTTTCTGACGATCATCGACCTATGACCTCCTCTTGGCTTATACGGTCAAGGCGGAGGTGAACTATAGGTACAACCTATTCTCTAAGTACAGAGTGGTTCGTACCCTTGGTTCAGGCGACCACGATTAACGACAGCATATGGAAGACATGGTATGTCTTCGGTCGTGTGTCGTCACTTGGTGATGACGAACAGTGGCTTACCAAAGGGTGGAACACAGAGGGTAAGATTTTTTTTTGTTTTTCATATGTGGTCATTAGTTTTTGGCTTTGGTCACTAGTTTCTAATGTTTTTTATACTTTTTATGTTATCATCGATCGACTTTATGGTAGTCAAGCCCGCTGAAGACTCGACAGCGAAGGTTGAGAAGTTCCTCGAATTCAGCATCGAGGAACGTTCGTTCTTCACTCGCCCTCTCGTCGACGAGGACGAAGACATCGACGTAGAATACGTCGGGACTTCGGATGCCCCGACCGTCGAAGAGGAGGAAGAGTCTAATGAGGAGACTCCTGAAAAGCAAATGACGGATAAGTATTTTTACTTTCCTTTCATCATTTAGTCGTAGGCTCTAGTCATAGGACGTTACCTACTGGTCGTGAGACCACGTGAGGTTTAGTAATGAGATGTCACCTATGGGTCATTATACTGCGTGAGGTTTAGTCATGAGACGTCACCCATGGGTTGTGCGATCATCTGAGGTTTAGTCATGAAATGTCACCCACAGGTCGTAAGATCTAGTCTTTTTAGACGTCACTTACTGGTAAGTTTTGGTCGTAACTTACTTGTGTATTTTTTGTTCTTCAGGAGGATCGACCCAGTCAAACCAATGATCGGCCTCTCTCGGAAGGAGGAGTTGGCACAACTCGCCCAAAAAGAGCGAGAAATCAAAAGAAAGGATCCCCCCTGACATCCTGGTCCGGGGTCAAAAAACCGAAGAGTGTCCTGAGGGAACCGTCTTCGAATAGTAGTGTCCCCAAGGCTATTGTTACTGAGAAGGCAATGCCATATCCTGTTGTGGAAGCTAGGCTGATTTCTTCGGATCCACCGTTAGGGGTGGAGGCCCAAGCTTCCTTATCGAAAGACAAGAAAAAGGAAATTCCTTTGTCGAAAGACAATGGAAAGGGTCCTCGGGTCGAGGAGGACCCGAGCCATTTGTCGGTCAACATTACTTTACCGGGTGACTTCATGTCGTCCAGTAAGTTGAGTAGTAAGGCACTATTCCCGCATCTGGGGAAGTTCCTTCTACTGGCATTTCACGATCGATATAAGGACATATCGATCGACGATAAGGGAGCTCATGTCTCAGGGCTCTCCTTTATGGTAAGCAATTCGTTATACTTTTTATTTTTTATGTCTTTGGTTTTGATCGTACGATCTAGCTTGTTTATCTTGTCGTATGTTTTGCAGGTGCTCGAGGTGTCGCTAGTCCTCAACTTGCATCTTGACAACATGGAGAGGCTAGTCCCCCACTGTCCTGGCGAAAGAAAAGAAGGCTCTGGACAGGGCCACGGAAGCGGAGGCCAAGGTGAAGGCGACAGAGGCCAAACGTAAAGAGTATTTCGTATGTCTCGACGATGCCCTCAATAACGTTCAGATCATCGGTCACGAGAAGGAGGAGCTCTAGGAGTAGCTGAAGGTGGCTTTGGAACATGCGTCCCTGGTAGAGGCGGAGTTGGCGGCGACTAGGGTAGTCTCGGTTGCAACTGAAAAAGAAGGTGAGGCCCTTAGGTCAGAGGTGGTCGTGACCAAAGAGAAGATCACGGAACTTGTGGAAAAGGTGACGTCCGTAGAGGTGTTCACTCGTCTTAAGGTCTGTGCGACCTTAATGAGGTGCCACCTAAGGGGACAGAATCCCCTGACGTCGGCGGAACGCGAGCTGGCCTTCTTTCTAGTGTCCATTACGACCGAGAGAGACCTCAACTCTAAAGACGAGCAAGAGCTCGAGCCGGGGGAGGAAGCCTCCCAGGGTGGAGATGATGGCGTCACGAATCATCAAGAGCAGGAGCAGTAGCAGCCAAAGGCTCCTTACCTATTATTTTTCTTTCTCTTTGTAATTTTTTGATCGGGCGAGCATTGGTGGTCGTGCCTGTTTTGTACTTCCATCAAGTATTAATATATGGAACTTTTTGATGAACTGTCGCTGTTTGGGTCAAAAATGCACGACCTCGACGAAGATACTTTTAATTCATATTTCACACGACTTGTCTTGTATTAAGATAAGGTCATGATGACCAAACATAACCATAACGTCCGTCGAGACTTTCTCGAAGGTCGGTCGAGCGTAGTACGACCGTCGTAAGTTTCCTCGACCACGACTATACTAACGTACGATCCAATGTTCTTTTCTTATTTCTTTGCAGGTGCAATGCTCATAAGTACCAACGGCTAAAACTAATCAAAGGAATCAAAATCAATTATGGAGAACTGAACGTTACAAAGACACACTTATAAAGATTTAAGACTACAAATACCGAATATACACATTTCATTAGGAGAACTGAAATCCGAACCAGGAAATTTACAAGCTCTACAAAGAACAACTGCAATCTTTCTCCAGCAACACACGATAGCGATATTGTTCACACGGCGCAAGTGTTTTCACACACGATTTACACTTCTTATTAGTTCAGATACTTGTTTATAATATCCATTGTGTAAACCATTGTAACATTGAAGGATATCACATTTGTTTGGTGATCATAGTGCACGACAACACCCCTTAGTCGTCCGCGGTATTTTCCTCGTTGAGGTTTTTTCGTGTCACCAAATCCCTTGTTTCCTTATTTTATTGTTTATCGCGCGTATTATCGTCTAGTTACTTTCTTTAGTTGGATAAATCTCCACATCAACCTTATTCTTTGAGTAATTTTTGGCATCAACAGTTTGGCACCCACCGTGGGGTACTATCTAAAGAAAATCCCTGATAAATATCGCACTGCACTAACGATTTCCCCGAGTGTTTTTGCTTTTTACAGAACGATGTCAGCCCCTCAAGGAACTCAAGAACATATTTGGCTCAGATGAACATCGAGAAAAATGCGGCTCATTCTCAAATCGACACTCTAACGAATCAACAAAGGCAAGCGGTGGGAGAGATCGAATTCTTAAGAAGCCAGAATGCTAACAACACAGCAGGACCTTCGTATGGTCTGAATGGATTTAGTGTACCCTGGTCAGGACCACCACTTCCCAATTACCCAAGGCCACTTTTCCCTGGCATCCCTAGTTAACCTATGCCAACATTACCTCCTCCACCTCCGCCTTTCTTTCTTTCAGCTGCATAGGTCCCCTCGATGCCGTTCGTAACCTCGATACCACCTTTTCTTTCACTCGACAACATCAATCCCCTCGATGCCAATGCCATCCTTCCAATTCAATGGATATGCTTCTGACTCGTCACAACGGAATGGATTCCAGAACTCAGGACATATCCCGTCGGGTGCTCAAGGAAGTGTTCCGGACGACCCTGTCTCCCAGAGATTGAGGATGCTGGAGGAGCAAAATGAGCGAGTCCTATCGTTACTCGCTAAGCTTCCAGGTGCAGCAGTTCCTGTCGATGTCGAGCCCCGCACTGGGTTCCAGGCGTCACCCTTCATTGACGAGATTGCAATGGTCGACGTACCAAAGAAGTACAGTCTCGACGTTCAAGCCAAAATATTCTAGCATCTCGGATCCAACTGAACACGTCACCCAGTACATACAGTTGATGTGGACGGTATCGATCCCGCATCAATTTCAAGAAGTATGCATGTGCAAAAGTTTTGGGGCAACTCTCACTGGTGCAACTCTGCAGTGGTTAATTGGCCTCAAACCAAAGTCTATTGGATCATTCGCCGAACTAGAAAACCAGTATAGAAAACTAGTGAATCCATCCGAAGTCACTAGAAGAAAACTAGTGATCTGTATTATGTCGTATAGAAAGTGGGTGAATCCATCCGAAGTTACTTCAACCGATTCCGTACGGAATTGATCAGTGTCCGGAACTGCGATATCAAAACAACGATTGAAGCATACAAATGTGGTCTGGACGAAAGCTCGGGTCTATATGCCGATTAAACAAAATATCCTCCTAAAAACTTTGAAGACGTGCGAGCAAGGACTCTAGCTTATATGAGAGTCGAGGACGATGTTGCCTTTCGACGTAAACACTCTAACGACAAAAAAATTGCTAAGTGTCAAAAAACCATAATTCAAAGCCAAATTGACAGTTAAGATGGAGCCGTTGAGACAAATATCAAACGTCTGGATCGACAAGAAGAAGGTCTCGACCGCCCCAAGTTTCTGCAATATCCTAAGATTTCCTCTTATGGATTTAAAGGTACTTCTAAAGACTTGGTCGAAGCATTGAGAACCGCATGACGACCATGGCACACGAAAGACGACAATATAGCGCTTAAGAAAGAGCTCGCATGGCACGTCCCAAAAGGTAATCTCAAATATATATTCGGCGAACCAGCGACACCTTATAACAACGTTCGACCACCCTCTCCTGACAACGAGAAAATCATAAATTGTGTCACGGGAGGATTCGACGTATGTGGTCTAATGTATTCCGCAACAAAAAGGCACGCTAGTCAGGGGGTAAACAATCATCCAATTCCACGGTCCTTGCTATCAAAGGAAGAACTGGAATTGGAGTCGATAAAGATAACATTCGATCAGGACAATCTGAGCGACCTACATCAGAAACATCACGACGGGTTAACCATACAACTCAAAGTTGGCAATTGCCTGACCCGAAGGGTGTTATTGATGGGGGAAGCTCAACAAATATAATCTTTCTCGATACCATCAAGGCTATGGGACTCGACAAATCAGAGATCGTTCGTCACTCGACGACACTGGTAGGATTCAACGGGGATGCAAAGAGCACTTTTGGTGAAATCACTTTGACAGTCTACACGAAAGGAATCAACAAGCAGACCAGATTTAACATCATCGACTGTTCCTCGGCATACAACATTATTCTTGGTCGACTCTGGATACACGATATGAAAGAAGTCCCTTCAACGTATCACCAGACGATGAAATTCCTTACGCCATGGGAAATCCAGGAGATTAAGAGTGAATATAAAATTGCTATGGATTCTTACAAGACGACGATGAAACCCAAAAAGCAATCCATCTAGCAATTACAGAACCAGGATACTCCCAATGCTGTCGACGACTATCGATTGGAAGAAGTTATTCTGTATCAAAGCAAACCAAACCATATCGTCTTCATTGGTTCGACGCTCGACTCTTCTATTAAGAAAGAACTAATCTTTTTTATAGGATCATGCCGATTGTTTCACTTGGACGCATGAAGACATGGGTGGCATTGACCCTAACATTATTTCACATAAGTTAAATGTGGACTCGTCATTCAAACTAGTGAAGCAAAAAAGTCAAAAATTCACTCCAGAGCGAAACACGGTGATCAACGACGAAGTCGACAACCTCCTCAAGACCTGAAAGATCCGATAAGTGAAATATCCCGACTGGCTAGCTAACGTCATGGTAGTATAAAAGAAAAACGGCAAATGGAGGTGTGCATAGACTTCACAGACTTGAATAAAGCATGCCCAAAAGATCCATTTCCATTGCCGCATATTGACTCATTAGTCGACGCAACCGCTGGACATGAACTATTAACATTCATGGATGCCTATTCAGGATACAATCAAATACTCATGCACGTCGACGACCAAGAAAAGACAGCCTTTATGACAGATCGAGGTATTTATTGCTATAAGGTCATGCCTTTTGGTTTAAAAAATGCAGGTTCCACGTACCAGCTATTAGTTAATAAAATGTTCAAAGACCGACTAGGCGACACCATGGGAGTGTATATTGACGACATGGTCATCAAGTCGCGACAACCTGTCGATCACATCGAGCATTTAAGACAATCGTTCGACATACTCCGAGAATACCACATGAAACTTAATCCTACGAAATGTTCCTTCGGAGTCAGTACCGGCAAATTCCTATGATACATGGTGACTCGACGGGGCATTGAAGCCATCCCAGACCAGATTAAAGCAATCGTTGTTTGGGTAAAAAGTACACGATCTCGTCGAAGTAACATTTAATGCATATTTCATACTACTAGTCTTGGATTAAGATAAGGTTCTTTCGACCGAGCAGAACCCTGACTTCCGTCTAGACTAATTCGAATGTCGGTCGAGCGACGTACAACAGTCGTCGATACCGATACCATCTTTCCAGTTCAACGGGTACGCTTCTGACTTGTCGCAGCAAAATAGATTCCAGAAATCAGGAGATGTTCGGTCAGGTGTTCAAGGAAGCATTCCAGACGATCCGGTCACCCAAAAGTTGAAGATGTTGGAAGAGATAAACGAGCGTGTTCTGTCACTACTTGCCAAGCTTCCAGGAGCAGTGGTACCAGTCAACGTCGAACCTTGTACCGGGTTTCAAGCGTCACCTTTTGTCGATGAGATCGCGATGATCGATGTCCCAAAAAAGTACAGTATCCCTACATTCACACCGAAATACTCTGGTGTCACAGATCCAACTGAACACGTCGCTCAGTATAAGAAATTAATGTAGACAGTCTCGATCCGTCACCAGTATCAAGTGGTGTGCATGTGCAAAAGCTTCAGAATAACCCTTACAGATGTAGCTTTGCACTGGTTGATCGTTCTCAAGACAAAGTCAATCAAATCATTTGCCGAGTTGGTGAACCAATTCTCCCAACAGTTTGCCTGTAGTCGCAAGATGGAGAAACAAACTAGCGACCTATATTATGTCATGAAAAAGGTAGGAGAATCCATCCGCAGTTACTTCAACAGGTTTAACGCAGAAATGATCAGCGTCTGCAACTGTGACATTAAGACTGCAATCGAAGCTTACAAGTGTGGTTTAGACGAAAGTTCAGGTCTTTACACTGATTTGACAAAATACCCCCCGGAGAACTTCGAAGATATGTGTAATAACCCGTACTAAAAGCAATAAACTCAAAGTTTGGGGTGGAGTGTGGTCAAAATTTTTATATGAATGGGGCTAGGTGAGAATACTGATTATAAGGAATGATCTAGGGTTTTGTGCAATCATTTTTCTTCTGTGGCGGCCGATTGAGAGAGAGACTCTTGGAGCGACCTGGAGAAAGAGACCGAGGAAGAGAAGAGGGTGCAAGGAATTTCAGATTTGAATCGTTTGTCGTAGAAGGTAAAGCTCCATTTCTATTTAACTTTCATTCCCTTGATCGATTAATTCGTGATAGTTGTTGTTGGGGTTAAGATGTCGAGTCTGATAGTTTTCTGGGTTGGGATGAAGAGAACCTTGTTGTGATTAATTATATAGCTGCTGGAAATGCTAGTGAAGTTGGTTCTGCAATTAATTTTGAATCTGTACTGGGTTGATTCTGAGAGTTCGTCCATCAATTTGACTGAGGTTCTGTGAAATCAAGCAACACCGGTTGCAAAGGGGGGGAAACCCCGGTCGAACCTCCTTACCGGTCGCAAAGGGGGGGGGGGAGACCCCGGTCGAACACCCTTACCGGTCGTAAAGGGGGGGGGGGAGAGACCCCGGTCGAACCTCCATACCGACCTAACCTCTCTACCGGTCACTCACATATCCGTCGTGATGTTTATAGCAGCCTCCGGTCGATGGTAGCTTCAATTACCGGTCGAGGGTTGCTGTGCATATCGGTCAATGATTTGAGGAAAGTGGGCCGAAGCCCACGTGGATTTAATTGAAATCTTGGGTCCAATTAGTTAAAAATATTGTGGTGCTGGACTTTCTTAAGTGGCCGACCCACATCTCTTTAATTTATGTAAGTTATTTAAGGAGTTGAGTATCTCGTCCCAAATTAGATTTATCGGGTTAAGTTCGACCTAGGATGGATGAAGTTGGGAACGAGAGTATTAAGGTTAAACTTGTTAAATTAGAAGGTACCGTTAATTCACCGAGCGATGCCTCGTTTTATAGGTTCGTATCGGGTTACAACTAGGCGAAAGCTTCTAACGGTGGATTTCAGGTGAGTTTTCTAAACTAAATCTTTTGATGATGAAAGCATGTGAAGTTTATTTCAAACTTTGATTTATTTATGATGGCATGATTTTATTAAATTGTTCAAGCGTGTTACGAATTGTTGTCGTTAAATGTATGCATACATTATTTGTGGGTTACGTGACCTAAGTCGGGGAGTGTGGCCCGTTCATGTCGTTGGGGGCGTGTCCCAAAAATAAGGCAGCGCGAGTTAGACACATCGTCTTTGACGGTCGTGTGGTCCGTAGCGTGTTTTACTTATGTGAAATTATTAAATGTGGTTTAAATTCTGAAAAGTATTTTGTTGCTTACCTGTTAAAAGGATCTCACTAGACCTATGGTCTAATCCTCGCTCTTTCGAAAATAAAAATCTTTTCAGGCCGTTGTGAGGTAGTCAGAGCAACGAAAGGCAAGGATAAAGTCTAGCGGGGCGGACAAAAGACCGTCATTTAGTTATTATTATTTATCTAAGTTGTGTATAGGTTGTTTTTAACAAACCTTGAAGTATACATTGTATGTTTGGGACCGTTTTTGGCATGGATTATTATTAATCATTGAGATTTTATTTTAAGAGATGATCCGCTTGTTTATTCTTGGTTGGGTTGTTTTAGTTGGTATCAGAGCCATAGTTTAAGGGATCTAGGTGACCGGACGGGCCTAGACTTAAACTTAGATATTAAATCACAACTGAGATTATAGGATAACCGTAGGAAGTCGAGTGATAGAGTAGTGAGGACTAACATGTAAGGTAAATTTAGAATTACATCTGGCCAGTGTAATTGTAAATTCACAGGTACATGTGCGTGCTTTACTTGCTTTATTGCTTTGGGGGTTACCTTAATGAAGTTTGTATTGGTTTTATTTGTAGCTAGGTCGGAAAGAGTAACTAGGAGCAGATCCGTGCCAGCAGTAGAGGTGGCACCTGTTAATGAAGTGGTTGAGGATGGACCAGTTGCTCCTCCTCAAACAACTGTTACTCGGGGGAAGGGTCGCGGACGACCTAAAGGGAAGACAACGAAGAAACCGACCACACAAGTTAATGAGCCATCTAAGAGAGCTAGAGGTGGGAAGACATCTGGTGTTACACGATGAGCAATAAGTGTTGATGTGAGAACTGAACTGAAAACTTCTCATCAAGAAAGTTCAGCTTCGGTGAGGGGCCGAAGGCCGACAAGAAATCGTGGTGGGGGACGGACGCAGGGGTTTGTCACGCAAGAAACCTTTACAGCTGAAATGGGAGAGCTGCAAGAAACTCTGAATGCTTTGTTGGCACAACGAACTGAGGAAGTTTCAATAAACAAGGAAAAGAGTGGGGACAAGGAAGTGAATGAAATTTCTGACTCGCCAGTGACCGTAGTGGGAAGTCACTCACAATCGACACCTGCAATGTCGACCAAATTTATCGAGAAATCTCGATTTGCCGAAATCTATGTGCCTAACGAGGAAAGGCGAGTGGAGCATTTCATTTGTGGATTAAGAAGTAATATTCGAGAGTTTGTCGTGAACAAAGAACCAACAACATTTCAGGCAGCAGTGAATGTAGCCGAGTTAAGAGAGAAAGAGAAGAATCGTCAGGCCACCGAGAGAAGCAGAGACAAACGAAGTGGGAAGGGTCTACCCGTGATTCCAAGACGTTTAAATCAGCAAGACCTGACCACCGTGTAAATCCGAAGTTTGAAAATAAACCATGCAACAAGTGTAACCGGATTCACAAGGGGGAGTGTCTGATGGAACGAGAAGGGTGTTTCAAATGTGGGAAAACTGGGCATATGGCTCGCGAATGCCGCAGGTCGAGGACGTGTTATCAGTGCGGGTCTCCTGATCATATCAGGACTGACTGCCCTCAGCTGAAGAAGGGAACTGCTGGGTTGTTTGGAGATAAAGGGATCGAGAAGAAGGTGGAGCCGGCTCGGGCGAGAGCAAGGGCTTTTAATATGACAGCAGAAGAGGCAGTGGAGACGCTAGATGTGGTAACAGGTACTTTTCCCATAGACTCGATCTTTGCCAAAGTATTGTTTGACTCGGGTGCAAATCGTTCATTTGTGTCACCGAATTTCGTGCACAAGTTACTTGTGAAACCCAAGAAGCTTAGTCAAGGGTTTGAAGTTGAAGTAGCCGATGATAGTCGAGTCTTAGTGGGAGAAGTATATGACGGGTGTAGTATAGACATTGATGGTCATAGCTTCCCATTACGATTGTATCCGATGGGCATGGGGGAATTTGACGTCATTGTGGGGATGGATTGGTTAGCTACTAACGATACCAGTATCGTGTGTAATAAGAATCTAATCCGCATAGCTTTGTCGGGTCAGAAGGAAGTCATAGTTTGTGGGGATCGTCGGGATAGAAATTCGTGCTTGATCTTGATGATCAAGGCTAGGCGTTGTTTAGTGAAAGGGTGTGTGGGGTTCTTAGCGTATGTGGTAGACGCTAAGAAAGAGAAGAAGGGATTAGAATCTGTTCCGATAGTGTATGAGTACCCGGAGGTGTTTCCGGAAGACTTAACCACTCTTCCACCGGATAGGCAAGTGGAGTTCAGGATAGATTTGATGCCGGGAGCGGCACCAATAGCGAGGTCTCCTTATCGCTTGGCTCCGACCAAAATGAAGGAGATGATGACTCAATTGCAAGAGCTGCTGGATAAAGGTTTTATCCGACCTAGCACGTCGCAGTGGGGAGCACCGGTATTATTCGTCAAAAAGAAGGACGGGTCTATGAGAATGTGTATAGACTATCGAGAGCTCAACAAGGTAACAATTAGGAATAAGTATCCACTTCCTAGGATTGATGATCTCTTTGATCAATTGCAAGGAGCGAGTTACTTCTCGAAGATAGATCTGTGCTTGGGTTATCATCAGCTGAAGGTGAGGGAGGAGGATGTACCCAAGACTGCGTTTCGTACGAGGTACGGACACTTCGAATTTCTAGTCATGCCATTTGGGCTGACAAATGCACCGGCAGCATTAATGGATCTGATGAATAGAGTATGCAGTCCTTTCACGGACAAGTGTGTCATTGTATTCATTGATGACATACTGATCTATTCACAGTCCATGAAAGATTATGAAGTTCATTTGCGAGTTGTGTTGGAGTTGCTTGAGCGGGAGAAGTTATATGCCAAATTCTCGAATTGCGAATTTTGGTCAAGGGAAGTGCAGTTTTTGGGCCATGTGGTGTCGGAAGACGGAATCAAGGTAGATCCAGCGAAGATTAAGGCAATCGAAGAGTGGGAAGCGCCAAAGACGCCGTCCGAGGTGAAAAGTTTCCTTGGCTTGGCGGGCTACTATCAAAGGTTCATCCAAGACTTCTCGAGAATAGCCACGCCATTAACCGCTCTAACGAGGAAAAATGTGAAGTTTGCATGGGAGGAAACTCAGGAGGATGCGTTCAGCGAATTGAAGAAAAGATTGAGTAGTGCACCGATCCTGTCATTACCCAAAGGTACAGAAGGATTTGTGATTTTCAGTGACGCTTCAAAGTTTGGTCTAGGATGTGTGTTGATGCAAGATGGAAAGATAATAGCTTATGCGTCTCGGCAATTGAAAGAGCACGAAAGGAATTATCCGACTTACGATCTGGAGCTGGCAGCCGTGGTGGTCGCATTGAAGATCTGGAGGCATTACTTGTATGGGGTTAAGTGCCAAATTTATACAGATCACAAGAGCCTTCAACATTTGTTCAATCAGAAGGAGTTGAACATGAGGCAGAGAAGGTGGATGGAATTGCTGAGTGACTATGACTGTGAGATTTTATATCACCCAGGTAAAGCTAATGTGGTGGCAGACGCTTTGAGTCGGAAGGAACATAGCGCCGTACCTAAAGTAGTGGCGTTTCGAGTTGAGGCGACTTCAAGTTTTCTGGAAGAAGTCAAGAGATATCAAGAGGAAGCTGTATCGGGGGAAAACCTGAAAAGCGAAAGAATCGTGGGGATTGTTGACTTGTTAATCGTTGCCAATCGTGGGGTTAGATGCTTTGAGCAAAGAGTGTGGATTCCGAAGCGGAGAGATCTTCAGAAGAGAGTATTGGAAGAAGCTCACAAGTCGCGATACTCGATACATCCGTGAACCAGCAAGATGTATCGGGATTTGAAGCTGAGTTTTTGGTGGCCAGGCTTGAAGAAAGATATCGCTTATTTTGTGGAGCGATGTCTAACATGTTTAAAAGTGAATGCGGAGCATCAAAGACCGTACGGGGACCTGCATCCGTTGGAAATACCGGTATGGAATTGGGATGATATAACGATGGACTTCGTGACGGGATTGCCACGATCGCCTAAGGGGCATGATGCTATTTGGGTGATAGTGGATCGACTCACAAAGTTTGCTCATTTTCTACCGATCAAGGAGACTTACCCGCTAGAGAAGTTGGTTAAATTGTATATTGATGAGATGGTATCCAGGCATGGAGTACCGTCTTCTATTGTGTCAGATCGAGATGCTCGCTTCACGTCGACGTTTTGGAGAAGCCTTCAAAGAGAGTTGGGTTTGCAACTTAAGTTAGGTACAACGTATCACCCTCAGACGGATGGCCAGAGTGAAAGAACCATTCAGACGTTAGAAGACATGCTCTGAGCGTGCGTGATCGATTTTAAAGGCTCATGGGAGACTCATCTACCTCTGATAGAGTTCTCTTATAACAATAGTTATCACGCCAGTATTCGAGCCGCTCCGTTTGAAGCGTTGTATGGGCGAAAGTGTAGAACACCTCTATGTTGGAATGAAGTTGGTGAAAAGCAGTTGGCAGGACCGGAAATTGTACAGATGACTGCTGATAAGGTTTGTCAGATCCGAGAAAGATTGAAGATAGCTCAAGATCGTTAAAAAATGTACGCAAATAAGCGAAGGAAACCAATAGAATTTCAAGTAGGAGACTTGGTGATGCTAAAAGTTTTACCATGGAAGGGAGTTGTTCGTTTCGGTAAGAAAGGAAAGTTGAGACCCAGGTTTGTTGGTCCATTTCCTATAGTGAAGTAGATTGGGGAAGTAACTTATGAATTGGATTTACCAGTGGGTCTAAGAGGGGTTCACCCCGTGTTCCACGTATCTAATCTGAAGAAATGTTTGGTAGAAAGTGATGTAGTTATACCATTGGAGGATGTCCAATTAGATGAGAAGATAAATTATGTAGAGGAACCAGTAGCAATTCTGGATCGTAAGGTGAAGAAATTAAGGACGAAAGAAATTCGGCTAGTGAAAGTTCAGTGGCAATTTCATAAGGGTCAGGAAGCAACCTGGGAATTGGAGTCGGACATGAAGAATCAATATCCCCGTTTGTTCGAAGAAGGAATTCCGAGGACGGAATTCTCTTGAGGGGGGATATTGTAATAACCCGTACTAAAAGCAATAAACTCAAAATTTGGGGTGGAGTGTGGTCAAATATTTTATCTGAAGGGGGCTAGGTGACAATACTGATTATAAGGAATGATCTAGGGTTTTGTGTAATCATTTTTCTTGTATGGCGGCCAATTGAGAGAGAGACTCTTGGAGCGACCAGGAGAAAGAAACCGAGGAAGAGAAGAGGGTGCAAGGAATTTCATATTTGAATCGTTTCTCGTAGAAGGTAAAGCACCATTTCTATTTAACTTTCGTTCCCGTGATCGATTAATTCGTGATAGTTGTGGTTGGGGTTAAGATGTCGAGTCTGATAGTTTTCTGGGTTGGGATGAAGAGAACCTTGTTGTGATTAATTATGTAGCTGCTAGAAATGCTAGTGAAATTGGTTCTGCAATTAATTTTGAATATGTATTGGGTTGATTCTGAGAGTTCGTCCATCGATTCGACTGAGGTTCTGTGAAATCAAGCGACACCGGTCGCAAAGGGGGGGAGACCCCAGTCGAACCTCCTTACCGATCGCAAAAGGGGGGGGAGACCCCGGTCGAACCCCCTTACCGGTAGTAAAGGGGGGGGGGGGAGACCCCGGTCGAACCTCCATACCGGTCGAACCTCTCTATCGGTCACTCACATATCGGTCGTGATGTTTATAGCAGCCTCCGGTCGATGGTAGCTTCATTTATCGGTCGATGATAGCTTCAATTACCGGTCGAGGGTTGCTGTGCATATCGGTCAATGATTTGAGGAAAGTGGGCCGAAGCCCACGTGGAGATAATTGAAATCTTGGGTCCAATTAGTTAAAAATATTGTGGTGCTGGACTTTCTTAAGTGTCCGGCCCACATCTCTTTAATTTATGTAAGTTATTTAAGGAGTTGAGTATCTCGTCCCAAATTAGATTTATCGGGTTAAGTTCGACCTCGGATGGATGAAGTTGGGAACAAGAGTATTAAGGTTAAACTTGTTAAATTAGAAGGTACCGTTAATTCACCGGGCGATGCCTCGTTTTATAAGTTCGAATCGGGTTACAACTAGGCGAAAGCTTCTAATGGTGGATTTCGGGTGAGTTTTCTAAACTAAATCTTTTGATGATGAAAGCATGTGAAGTTTATTTCAAACTTTGATTTATTTATGATGGAATGATTTTATTAAATTGTTCAAGCGTTTTACGAATTGTTGTCGTTAAATGTATGCATACATTATTTGTGGGTTACGTGACCTAAGTCGGGGAGTGTGGCCCGCCTACTCGTGCCGGGGAGTGTGGCCCGTTCATGTCATTGGGGGCGTGTACCAACAATAAGGAAACGCGAGTTATACACATCGTCTTTGACGGTGGTATGGTCCGTAGCGTGTTTTACTTATGTGAAATTATTAAATGTGGTTTAAATTCTGAAAAGTATTTTGTTGCTTACCTGTTAAAAGGATCTCACTAGACCTATGGTCTAGTCCTCGCTCTTTCGAAAATAAAAATCTTTTCAGGCCGTTGTGAGGTAGTCATAGCAGCAAAAGGCAAGGATAAAGTCTAGAGGGACAGATAGAAGACCGTCATTTAGTTATTATTATTTATCTCAGTTGTGTATAGGTTGTTTTTAACAAACCTTGAAGTATAGATTGTATGTTTGGGACCGTTTTTGGCATGGATTATTATTAATCATTGAGATTTTATTTTAAGAGATGATCCGCTTGTTTATTCTTTGTTGGGTTGTTTTAATATGCGAGCAAGGACCTTAGCTTACATGAGAGTCAAGGACGATGCGACTTTTCGTCGATAGCATTCCAACGACATGAAGCCATTGAACGTAAAGAAACTGGAGTTCAAGAGTAGACCGACAACAAAATTGAGCCATCGAGACAAATCTCAAATGTCCGGTTGGGCAAGAAAAAAGTCTCGACCTTGGCCAAGTTCCCTTAGTATCCTAAAATCTCATCGTATGGATTTAAGGGTACTTCCAAAGATTTGGTCGACGCACTGAAGACCACACAAGCAACTGTTCGTTAGACGAAGAAAAGTGACCAAACCGACGATAAGAAAGACAAGACCAAGTGGTGCTATTTTCACGACGACTCTGGTCACACAACCGAGAATTGCATAACACTCAAAAAGGAACTTTCCTGGCATGCTCCAAAAAGAAACCTCAAAGGTATCCTCGAAGGACAAGCGACACCTGATAGAAACACTCGACCATCGTCCCCCGATCATGAGAAAGTCGTAAACTGCGTGACTCAGAGGGCAGATTGGATTCTCAGAGACTCTTTGAAATCTGAGTACCCCTTCATCATCTCTAAAGAAGATTCCATGAGGATTGTTGAGTACTTGCCCGAGAATATATGGTCCACCAGGACGCAGGGATATGTCAAGAACTGAGAGATCAGGAGGAGGACCAAACAATGCTTCCTTTGAGAATTTGATGGAGGTGTCGTTTCTAATGGCAGCGACGTTTTCAGAGGAGGAAGAAGCAGGCGTTCTTTTGATTTGTATTGGTTTAGAAGGAAGAGCATATGGTACATTTAAGACTGCAGAGACTCTGTTGATGAGGGATTCTAGGATGCCTTCGACATAGCCTCTGTAGGTTGACTTGGATTTCTTCAGCGCATCTTTGAACTCTAGCCATTCTACGTAGCCAAAACTTTCAAGCTTTGAAACAAACATAGCCTTTGAGCTTGCATCCTCTCAGATTACCTCCATGGTGACAGAAATTCGGTCCATCTTCTTTCTTCCAGAGATAACAACGGCTGTTATCTTCAATGGGTCAGAGCGATAGTCGACTTTATGCTTACACCATTCAACAATGTTATCGATGACCGCTTGTTCTTTTGAGCGCTCCTCTTCAATTTCTTTGAGTAGAGCAGCCTGAACTTCCACTGGATTTTTCTTTAGTTTCTTGTCTTTGACCTAAGAGGACTGAATCTTGAGAGCTAGATTTGCATCTTTTTGACATTCAGTGATCAGTTTATCAGCTCTGACAGATTCTTCAATTTCAGCTTCAGTCAGGAAGTCAAGTTTTGTACATGGAGTTTGAAGAGGGATCTTTAGCCGTTGACTCTCCAGATGAGAGATCATCTCTGTTCTTTGGTTCAGTTCTTCCTCTGACCAATGAGCTGGTCTGGAGGGCCTTCCTCAGTGAAACAGGGCTTTTTCTTCTTCTTCTTCTTGTTCATCAATCTCACTGAATGAGATTAGGATTATTTGTTCTTCAGCTCTAGAGGCTGGGATTATTTGGAGTTCTGTTCCCTTAAGCAGGGGATAGAACTGTCTGGTCAAAAAGTAAAAAGGAGTTAGTGTATATTTAGGGAATAGAAAGATAAAGGCTTAGAAAGAGACAGGGGTATGATAGGTATAGAATGATATGGGTACAATAGAAAGACATACCTGAGAAGGATTCTCCCTCTCAGAATGTGAGACTATGTTCAGGTTTCCCTCGTCATCTATACCCTTCTGCTTGCCTTGGGAAGGAGTACCTGAAGAAGTTTCACTTCTCCCCCCTGTTGTGACAACTCCTTTTGAAGCTTTCTCTGAAGAGACGTTCGCCGCTGAGAACCAAAGGGATTGGTATTCCTCATTGTCTTCATCATCATCAGATTTTTGCTCTTTCCCTTGATTCTACAAATCAAGATCTTCTTCATCGTCTTCGTTCTCCTCCTCTTCTTCTTCTTCTAGAACTTGATCAAGTACTGAAGATGGAGGGTCTTTGTCAGCAACCTTCTCCCCCTCAACATGAGAGGGAGGTTCTTCTGTCTAGACTTCGGCAACAACTTCCTCAATATTTTCGTTAGTAAGCTCTTTATCCCCCTCTTCATCATTATCTGTGTGGGGGATTTCAGTGGTTGAAGGTGTAGCTTTTGCAGTTGCCTGACATCGGACTACAACCTCCAAACGCTCGAGACGGCCCTCGATGATAGGAATGTCTGAAGTAGCCTGATGAATAAATTCAACGGCTATGTTCAGAGATGTACGATCATTCTCTGTAAAGGAAGGCGTGGGCGTTGGAGCTGGTTCAGTCAGTTTGAGGAGCACTTGCTGAAGCATGGATGTGCAGGAGTCAACCTTAAGAGAAAGGTCCTTAAAGTTATCTCTAAGGGTGTTATGCAATCCCAGAATAAGAGAGACCTGTTGCTGAGTCCCGACAAGGTCTTCATTGATCTTGACGATGTCCTCCTGAACTATTGTAAGATGAGAAGAGTCAACTTTGGAGGAGGAGGCATCGGTCAACTTCTGTAGCTCTTCACCAGCGAGATTGACAGCGCCAGTTGATTCGTTGACAGAGGTGGTGAGAGACTCCACCTTTTCAGCAAGTGTGTTGACGTGAGCGTCAACAGTAGCCAAAGTAGGACTTGCAAGCAAAGTTAGCGGATGACCACAACGATGCTCAGGCTTATATGGTGAGATGGGAGTGGTGTTTAGGGTTATAGAAGTACCTGAGTTTTCAAACATGTTGTAGAAGTGCATAGATTCTTCAAACGTTTGATTGTCACGTCCTATTGGTGCAAACTGAGGTTGATGTGAAAGAGACGGAGGATTAGAAACCAAATAAATAGAAGGATGAGTAATGGGGATAGAAGAAATTTGGATAGTGGAAGTTACCTCAGGACGTTTGTTGAAGAATTGAGGTGATGGGTGACATCACTGTTGTTGTGGCAGCGATTGTCATCACTGGCACGGATGATGTGGTGGCTGCTGAAGTGGTGGCTGCTGAAGTTGTAGAGGAGATACCCACAAAAGCATCCAAAGTAGTTTTTTGAGAAACTACTTCAGGCATTGAACCAGTAGTGGCGGTCTCTTTAGTCTTTTTGGCCTTCTTAGAAGGACCATGAAGACTAGTTGATGGTCGTTTGTGAGAGGTGGTAGCGGCAGGGATAGGAAGAGAAGGAATCCCCTGCGTGGCCGCGGAAAGCGAAGAGTGGAGAGAGAGACGAGTGCATAGAGTTGAGAGAGTTACCTCGTTGTCGACCGACTTGACCTCCAGCGAGCGCTGACCAACCTTTGAAAAAGTACCATCTTGAGAAGTTGGGTACTTGTTAGCGTATAGAAACCGTGGGTACGCACAGATAAAGCGTACGCATGGGATCTTGGGACCCGTCTCCGTCTTCTCTATCTTTGACCTAAGGTCATCAAAGATAGCGCCAGCGTAGTCGAAATGTTTGACAGAGATGACTGAATAGCCCATCTGGAGATGAACTTTGCTCGCCTGATCTAGGGAGCCAATCTTCCCACTCATGCTTTGAATGATGTGTGAGAATATGTAGTTCAGTTGAGAAGTCATGTTTCTGGATCTTTGTTAGGCGCTTGTTGGGGATGGTGGAGCGAGGCTTGTTGTCCCAGTAGTACTCCATGTCATCCAAGAACTGGATGAGTTCAGCGTCAGTAGGGAGGGCATCGAATCCAACTTTTGTCTTCTCAGGGAGTCGTAGTGCCTTTTTGAGACCATAGGCAGTGAGCATGCGGGAACCACTTCACCCTTCTTGTTGGTGATGGTGGCTTCATCAGTTGTGAACCAAAATTGTTGCAGGAGAGTTTTGGAATGTTTTGGGTCCAAATTGAGAGCGTAGGCTAAGCAAGACTGCTTCAGAAATGAAGCAACTTCCACCTAGTGTGGGTATTTGTTAGCTTCAAAGTCCAACCTTGCGAGATGGTTGTTCTTTGGGACCTCAGATTCAGAGATGTTGAACTTGACGTTCCTTGAAGCAATAATCGAAGCTTGGGCCATTTCTGAATATAGAAAGAAAAATAGAATAGATAGAAAGGTTTAGAGTCCAAAAATAAATAAATTTTTTTCCAGTTTTTGTATTTAGAAAGAAACATAGAAAAAACCAAGTTATTTTCAGAGTAAAACAGTGTTCTTTGTGAAGAAGAAAGAACATGTAGAAAACCAAAAGTTTTTAAACAAGACAAAATCAAAAGAAATGATTTTAATGTTGAGAAAACTTGTAAAATCCATGATAAAGAATTATACAGGATTTTAAGAAGTTAAGAATATGAGAAACAAAAATCTGTTGATCTTGAAGAAGATGAAGATTCAAAGACTGGAATGGTGTTTGTTTGCATGAATGCATTGAGAGAGTTTTTTTGCTTGAGAAGTTTTTAGAAAGCGTAAAAAGTTAAGAATGGAAAGGCAATTTTTTTATATGAGGAGAGATAGAGAGAGAATGAAAGAGAATGAGAGAGGCGGGAAAAAAATGCGCATCATGACTTGGACACGTTTTACGAAGTTGATTGGATAGAAGGGCAATGGACGAACGTGTCAGACAAAAAGGCATGTCGTGGATTGTCGGTTCAAATAATGTCTTAGGAGAGAAAAAAAACGTTTCATTTGTCCTTTTTGAAATTACCTCTAAAGAAAAGTCAGAGATAGGTTTTCTTTTTTAAAGAACCTCTGATAAAAGTCAGAGATTTATTTTCTTTTCAAAAGGATCACCGATGAGAAATGTCAGTGATAGATTTTGTTTATCAAAGAGCTTTTAATCATTTGAAAAAAAATCAGTGATTAAAGGTTTGATTTTGAAAAACGTCTTACTGAATGAACATTCAGTGTTTGAGAGTGAGAGAACATACCTGAGAGTCAGATATTTGTTCAGAGATTAAGTGATAAAGGGGAACTTAGAATCACTGACATAATGTGTGAAAGATGAAGAATCACTCTTCAAAATTATGCATTCCAAGCTCACTGATGAGAAAGTTGAACCTTGTCTCATCAAGAGGTTTGGTGAATAAATCAGCTAGCTGATAGTCATTGGGGATAAAGTGAAGTTCAATATCATCATTCATCACATGATCTCTGATAAAATGATATCTGATCTCTATGTGTTTTGTCTTTGAATGTAGCACAAGATTATTTGCTATAGCGATAGCACTAGTGCTGTCGCAATAGATTGGAATTTTTGATAGCTGAAGGTCATAATCTAATAGTTGATTTCTCATCCATAAGACTTGAGCACAACAGCTTCAAGCGGCTACGTATTCAGCTTCAGCTGTGGAAGTGGACACTGAATTTTGCTTTTTGCTTGTCCAACTTACCAACTTTCCTCCTAAAAGTTCACATCCACCAGTGGTGCTCATTCTATCGAGTTTACAACCTGCAAAATCACTATCTGAATATCCAATTAGATCGAACCCTGAGTCTTTGGGATACTAAAGACCAAGGTTAGGAGTTCCTTTCAGATATCTGAAAATTTGCTTGACAACAATCACATGGGATTCCTTGGGTTCATATTGATAGCGTGTACATAAAAAAGTAGAGTACATGATGTCAGGTCGGCTCGCTGTAAGATACAACAGGGAGCCTATCATTCCTCTATAGGCAGTGACATTTACAGGCTTTCCAGATGGATCCTTGTTTAATGTTAGAGGCGGTGCCATAGTAGTTTTCATCGCTGATGTTTGAGTTAAATCAAACTTCTTCAGCATATCTTTAACATACTTACGTTGGTTGATAAAAGTACCTTTTTCAGATTGCTTAATCTGAAGACCAAGAAAGTACGTTAGTTCGCCCATCATGCTCATCTTGTATTCTTTCTTTATTCTTTTAGCGAAACGAGTACATAGAGATGGGTTAGTAGAACCAAATATTATGTCATCGACATATATTGGTACATGAATAATATGACCTTTTATCTTTCTGAAAAACGAGGTACTATCAATTTTACCACGTTCAAAATTTTCAAGGATAAGAAAAGATGAGAGAGTGTCATACCAAGCACGAGGGGCTTGTTTTAGACCATAGAGAGCCTTATCCAACTTATAAACGTAATTTGGATGCTTAGGGTCATAGAACCCTGGGGGTTGTTCTACATAGACTTCTTCATTCAACTTTCCATTTAGGAACGCTAATTTTACATCCATTTGATATACAATGAAGTCTTTGTAAACTGCATAAGCTAAGAAGAGTCGATTTGCTTCGAGCCTAGCCACAGGGGCAAAGGTTTCATCATAGTCTATGCCTTCCTCTTTTTTGTATCCCTGAGCAACAAGTTTAACCTTGTTACGGGTTACAGTTCCATGTTCATCTAATTTGTTTCTGAACACCCATTTGGCGCCTATAACAGTTTTATCACATGGTCTAGGAACGAGATTCCAAAATTTGTTTCGAGTAAACTCAGTCAGCTCATCTTGCATAGCGCTGACCCAGTTTAGATCTCTGAGGGCATCATCAATCTTCTTTGGCTCTATTAGAGAAATTAAGTGGACAAAGATACATATATTACCTGAACTTCGTCGAGTCTGAATAGCTGCATCGAGATCACCAAGAATTTGATCTATGGGGTGATCTCTGGTCCATCGCTGAGCAGGAGCATGATTGCTTATTTCAGGAGTTGGATCAACAATAAGAATGATCACTGATGAAGAAGCATGAGATTCATCAACTATTAATTGTTGAGTGTCAGACAAACCATTGTTTTCAGAGAGGTTTTCAGATGAAGATGGATCTGATGGAGGGAGTGTGTTTAGAGGCTCAGCTGAAACCCATGAGGTGGATTCAGCGTTGGGAGGTATGATGTTTCGATCATCATCAGCAACTTGAGGATCTGTGTGCTGATTGTTTGAGAAGAAAGGTTTTGTTTCTCTGTAATGAGAAAACATCCAATCATTTAGCTCTTCATTATCAGCGATTGGTTTAGAGTTCGCTGAGCAAGTTTCATCAAAGGTGACATGAATTGTGTCTTCTACAGTTTGTCTTCTCTTGTTGAAGACTCTGTATGCTTTGTAGATAGAGGAATATCCAAGGAATATTCCGTCATTAACTTTTGGATCGAACTTTCCAAGTAGAATGAAGCGACAACAAAATATATGAAGAAAACTGATAGAGGGTTTTCTTCCATGAAATAGTTCATAAGTTGTCTTTCCAAATCGCTTTAATATCAGAGATCTGTTTTGAGTAAAACATGCAGTATTCACAGCTTCAGCCAAAAGTTGAGTAGGAAGGTGAGAATCGCTGAGCATTGATCTAGCAGCTTCAATCATCGTTCTGTTTCTTCTTTCAGTGACTCCGTTTTGCTGAGGCGTTCTTGCTGAAGAAAAGTTGTGAGAAATTCCCTTGTTCTCAAAGAAATTGTTCAGAGAACTGTTTTTGAATTCAGTTCCATGATCACTTCTTGTTGAACGAGAACGAACAGTAAGATTATTCAACACTTCCATCTTTTTAACAAAAGATATTAGTTCATCTGGAGTATCACTCTTGCAGCGAAGAAAGATAACCCAGGTGTAGCGAGAGTATTCATTTACAATGACAAGTGTATATTTCTTTCCAGCTATAGATTGTATGTTTACAGGGCCAAATAAATCCATATGCAAGAGTTGAAGAGGACTTGTCACTGAGGAAACTTGTTAAGATTTGAAACTAGCTTTTGTCTGTTTTCCTTTTTCACATGTTGAACAAAGAGATTCCTTAGCATATGAGTGCTGAGGAAGACCAGAAACCAGTTCCTTAGATGAGAGAGAATTCAGGGTTTTGAAGTTTAGATGAGAGAGCCTTTTGTGCCATAGCAGTTGACATCAGAAGAGGCTTTAGAAAGAAAACATACGTTTTCAGTGGTAGTAGAGTTCATATCTATTACATAGACATTTTTCTTACGATAACCACTGAGAGCAAGTTTCCCTTTCTCATTGACCACTAAACATAGGTGACTGATGCTCAGAAGATTGTGCTACAGTCCGTCTACGTAAGCGACCCTTCTGAAGGTAGTTTTCCCATTGCTGAGGACAACAAACCCTCGGTAATATCCTTTTCCATTTCCACCAAAGGTCACTGAGGGACCTTTCTCTTCCTTGTATTGAGTCAGCAGGTCTTTTTGTCCTGTCATATGTCGAGAGCATCCACTATCAAGATACCAGATGCCCTTTGATCCCTGCAAACATAAGGAAGATTAAGCTTTGTTTGGTACCCACTTTTCAATGGGTCCTTTAGGGTTAGTGGAGATGGAAGGTTCAACAATCTTCACAGCAGATGAATATTCAGCTTCAGTGGTAACCTTCACTTTGGTTAATTTCTTAACCTTAGTGGTGTTCTTCACCTTGGTCGATTTCTCAGCTTTGGTGACCTTCTCAGCCTTGGAGGCATTCATCTTCACTTTAGATGTTTTATTAGCTTTAGTGACAGTTGGACATTTTCTAGCAATATGGTCAGTAAATCCACAGTGACAACATTTTCTATATTTGAAGGTGGTTTTAGCACCATGAGTAGCTGGTTTTGAGAATTTTAGATGAGCAGGGCCATCTCCAAGAATGCCTTTAGCATGGGATCTCGGAGGAATTTTCATTTCTTCAGATCTCTTAGGCTTAAGATCAATCTTCAGCTTTGGAGGAGAGATATCAAAGATTTATATCACAGAGCTAGAGGATTGATTTACTGGAGGTTTAGAAGGAACTTTCATCTTTGATTTCTTGGTGGTCTTCTGAGGATGAAAAATGGATTTTCCTTTATCTGCAGGCTTAGAGCCTTTAGGTATTTCCTCATGGATGGTATTAAAAGAAGATGAAGAAGAGCACTGAGCATAAGAAGTGTCAGGGATAGAAGAGACGAAAATTCCAAACTTAAACATGGAACTGTCTTCTTTAGGTTCATCCTGTGGTTTCCAAAAACCAATACCAGTTCTACCACTGGCAGGGATCTAAGCACTTATAATCTCAGTGATCTTTGTTGAGGATTTGCCCCATCCTTCAACAGTAGCCTTCTCTGCTTTTAGAGCAGCGATGGCTTGTTCGCGTTCTATGCTGATGATTTCATTAACAATGACTTGATCTTTCAAACTTTCCTCTAAAAGAGTTAGTTTTCTGATCTTTTCATGGCATTTTTCTTCATGTTCAGTTAAATCAATGTTTTTGCTTTCAGCTAGAGATTTTCCGTTTAGAACATTGTATAGATCAATCGTCAGCACATCAACAACGCGACTTCTCTCTGCTTCAGATAGAGAGGGATTAGTAGAGATAGATACCTGAGATGATATATAACTCACGGAAGTTTCTGAAGATTCTTCCACTTCTTCTCTGATCTGGGCCATGAGACAGAGATTAGCGACTTCTTCTTCATCAGAACTTGATTCTTCTGATTCAACCCAGTCATGTTCTTCAGCGATGAGACCATTACCTTTTCGTTTATAGTTTTTCAACTTTTGATATTTTTCTTTGAGCTTCGGGTATTTGCTATCGTTGGTTCTTTTGGAGGTAGAAGGTTTGAAGACTTTCTTTGACATGCATTCACTTGCAAAGTGTCCAATCTTTTCGCAGTTAAAACAGGTAGCAATAGCCTTATCAACAGGGGTTGATTTTGTCTTGTAAGTGAGAGAGAGAGAGAGGCATATTTCTTCGGAAATTGCTCTTTCTTTCAAATATCTTAAAAGAGTTTGTCAAGAGTTCTAAGGACTCATCAAACTCTGAAAGATCATTGTCTGATAGTTCCTCAGATTCAGAATCTAACTCAGTGATAGTGAGAGTTAGGGCTGTAAACGAACCGAACGTTCAGCGAACCGTTCGTGAACCGTTCGGCGGGAAGTTCGTTTATGTTCGTTTATTTAATAAATGAACGAACATGAACAATTTTTTTTGTTCGTTTAGATAAACGAACGAACATGAACAAGGGCCTCGTTCGTTCGTTTACGTTCGTGAACGTTCGTTCGTTTACGTTCGTTCGTTTATATATTTAATTTAATTTATTATATAATCTTTTATTTATTTATTTTGATTTCAAATAATATTTATTTAAGTTATAGATTTTTAGAATTTAGAATTTATTTAGATTTAAATTTTATCATATTTTGTTTTATTTGGATTTTACCTTTTTACTTTTTTAGATTTTCATTCCTTCACTTTGAGTTTTCACCGTTTCACCTTTCACATTTCACCTTTCACATTTCACTTTCCCTCTTCAATTTCACTTTCCCCCAAAAGCCAAAACCCTAAATGCAAGCCTCCAGAATCCAGATCAGATGAAATCGTATGCACATCTTGAAGGGTTGAAGGTTGTGAACGTGAACGTGAACCCTACATCTCTTACTTTCTTCGCTCGTGTTCTCTGCAACAGGTACGAATTATTATTCTTTCTTCCCTGGTTCGATATGATCGTTCTATTTCGTATGCAATCCTTTTCGTTGCTCATGAGTCATGTTCTCTATAATAGTTTTCTGTTCGTTTCGTTCTCGTTTTCGTATGCAAAGCGTTTTCTTTTTCGTATGCAAATTTTTTGCTGTTTGATCTGGTCATTTTTTATTTGGTACCACACTCCACACGATCTGCTTGTTTACTATTTTGTGGTTTTTTTGTTAGATCTGTTCTACGATTTTATGTTCGATGGTTTTGTCTACCATATTGAAAACATATTTTTCCTAACTTCTATGGATTGAGACATCCATTTTAGTGGTGGGTTGGAACAAACATGACATCCATTTTAGTGTTTTAGTGGTAGGTTGGAAATGCCCTTAAGATTCATACTTATTTAGCTTGAACGGGTTTTATCAAAGATTGGGGATGGTAGATAAGTTAGTTGATCTTTACTACAAAATCTTGAAGGTTGGAGTTTCATGGGATCAAGAGATGTACAACTGTATCATAAAAAAATAGATATTAAAAGCATAAAAAAATGGTCCTACATGAAATTTCATTACTGGAAAGTGGAAACAATTGAAATTTCATTACTGGAAAGCGGAAACAATTGAAGCACATGAAATTTCTTTGCTCTTTCTTGTTTTCCTGCAAAATTAACCTTTAATTTTCATTCCATCTTTGATTCTAAACTTTTATCCAACAAGCTTTTAATTTTCCCATATTTTATTCTTACATACTTTAATTATCTAAACTATTTTTTTTTTGCATTTTGTAGATGTCTGATGTCTCTTGTAGCGGTCCATATTTCTTCAATGACGATCTTTATTTAGATCGAATGCAATCGCCTCAAGAACTTGAATCAACCGAAATTGAATCAAGTGCAAATACATCAAGAATGGAAAATACTCCTGAAGTGGTTGTTATCGGATCGAATGATGGAGAAGACGTTGCAACCGTTGATGGTGGTACTGGTGGAGAAGAGGCCAACCTAGTCAGCAACGAAGAATCTAATCCATATGCTAAAAGGAAAAGAAAGAAGACTTCAGGAGTTTGGGAACATTTTCGCTTGGTGAAGTTGCCTAATGGAACTGAAGTTTGTGAGTGCATCCATTGTGGTGAGAAGATAAAGAAACTTAAAGATGGAACCACAAATCCATTACATAGGCATATTAGTGATTGCCCAAAGTTAAGAGTCGTCAACACCATTCATCCAGGTCAGTTAAAGTTAAAGGTTGTGCCTGGGAAATCAGATTCTTCTGTGGTCCAAAACTGGAAATTTGACAATAGTAGGATTAGAGAGGTTGTTTCTCACATGATTATGGTTCATGAGTTGCCGTTTAATTTTGTTGAGTATGAACTATTTAATGTGGTTATGAAGGAAGCTAACCCCGGGTTTAACAAGATTTCACGTGCATCGGCTAGGCAAGATTGTGTTGCTAGTTATGTGATAGGCAAGAAAAGAATTAAGAAAATGTTGAGCGCAGTCAATCGTGTGAGTATAACAACTGATATGTGGACATCGGTGCAGAATATTCATTATATGGTTGTCACTTGTCATTTTGTAGATTCCAATTTCAAGCTTAACAAATGTTTATTGAGTTTTGTTGATGTGCCACCACCTTATTCTGGACTACGTATCTATGATTCCCTCTTTAAGTGTTTAAAAGAGTGGAACATTGAGACGAAGGTTGCTACATTGACGGTTGACAATGCTACAACTAATGATGTGGCGGCTACAAAGTTGAAGGAAATTATAAATCTTCAGAAAAAGCTTGTTGTTGGGGGGAAGTTATTCCATGTGCGGTGTTGTGCACATATTCTCAACTTGTTGGTTCAAGATGGTTTGTCGGAAATAAAAGACATTATTCATAATGTTCGTGAGAGTGTGAAACACGTGAATGCCTCTCCAGGTCGGTTGCATATATTTAGTGAACTATCCAAACAAATGACCCTGTCAAAGAAGCATTTGATCTTAGATGTTAGTACCCGATGGAATGCCACATATGCTATGTTGTCTACGGCCTTGGAGTTCAAAGAAGTGTTTGTGAATTATGCCGATCGAGAATCAACATACAAAACCTTGCCGACCTCGGAAGATTGGGACAAAGTTGAAGTTATTTGCTCCTTCTTGGGGCTTTTCAGTGAAGTTACAAAAATTATTTCAGGTACTATTGATTTTTTATGCTTAAGTATCTAATTCTTCATCATTTTAATCACATGATTATCTAATAATTTTTTGTAATCACATGCTTAAATTACCATTTTGTCTACTCGTCTTCACAAATATGTCCATGTAATTCATGAATACGGGCAATATTGCATCATTGAACTACTAAAGGGATGCTGATATTTCATTCTCATACACTTTTATTTACATCTTTTTTATAGGCTCTGAGTATCCTACATCTAATTTGTTTCTTAGTGAGTTGTATGGGATTAAAGAAGCATTAGATGATTTGTCTTTAGATGAGAGTAAATACATGAGAGATATGGCTGCTAAAATGAAAAAGAAATTTGACAAATATTGGGGTAGTTGTAATCTGTTGATCTCCATCGGTGCTGTTTTGGATCCTAGATACAAGATGAAACTGGTTGAGTTCTCTTTTAATTCCATTTATTCAGCAGATGAGGCTCCTAAACAAATGAAAATTGTTCAAGATACTCTTACTAAAATGTTTGAAGAGTATGTTGAGCAACATAAAGAAGCTAATGTTGTTTCCACTAGTAGTGCACCTGACAAGAGTGAAAGTGGAGTTAAGAGTGGTTATAACAAGCTAAGTTCTAGAGTTGGTATGGGTATCAAGAGTGGCACGGCAAAGTACGATCAACATATCAGAAGCGTTGACACTTTTGCAAGTGTGAAGACAGAGTTAGACGTTTATTTAGAAGAAGGCGTGTACATTGGTGATTCAGGTGCATATTTTGATGCCTTGGAGTGGTGGAAGGAGAAAAATCTGAAGTTCAGAATTTTATCTAAGATGGCTGCTGATGTTTTGGCGATTCCGATCACTACTGTTGCTTCAGAATCCGCTTTCAGTGCTGGTGGGAGAGTTATCGATGCCCATCGCGCCTCTTTAGGAACGAAGACGGTAGATATGCTCATTTGCGGAGCTGATTGGTATCGTCATCATTATGGACTACATAAAAATAAAACCAAGGTAACTTTCTTAATCTTATCAATTATAATATTAGTTTTCTTACAATAACTAATAATTATTTTGTTTGTTTGGTGTAGGAAACTGATGATATGATATATGTTGAACTTCCATGAGGTGACGAGTGATGATGGTGAATTGTTTATTTTTTGTTCAAATGATGATGGTGATGGATGGTGATCGTTTTTTGTATGTTTAAACTATGGATAATTGGTGTGTAATAGATAATTGAATGATTCAAACTTAGTGGTGGTGTTTGTTTGTTTATGTTCGTTTAGGCTTGTTCGTTTACGTTCGTTTACGTTCGTTTACGTATGTTCGTTTACGTTCGTTTATGTTCGTTTAGGTCTGTTCGTTTATGTTCGTTTAGGTCTGTTCGTTTACGTTCGTTTATGTTCGTTTATGTTCGTTTAGGTCTGTTCGTTTACGTTCGTTTATGTCCGTTCGTTTACGTTCGTTTAACATGTTAACGAACGAACATAAACGAACACGAACACGGCTGATTTCTAAACGAACGAACACGAACACAATAATTTTCGTTCGTTTACCGTTCGTGTTCGTTCGTTTGTTCGGTTAAGTTAAACGAACGAACATGAACAAGCCTCCGTTCGTGTTCGTTCGGTTCGTTTACAGCCCTAGTGAGAGTAGATCGTTGAGTTGGAATTATATCTGAAGAAACTAAAGCAACATGAGTGCTTTTGGAGTCTTTAGAACCTTTTACATGATTCTTCTTCAGGAGATTTGATTGCTCATAGTTGAGCAATATTCCAGACAAGGTGCTCAGAGAAAGAGAATTTAAGTCTTTTGTCAGCTTAAGACATATTGAATAATGGTCCCAGCTTTCAGGAAGCCATTCTAAGAATTTGGTTAAGACCTCAGAATTAGAATAGGTCCTACCAACGGTTCTTACATCAATGATTAAGCAGTTAAACCTCTGGTGAACGTCAGAAAGATATTCGTTCTTACCAGCGATAAAACTTTCATACTGTCTTACCAAGTTAATCTTTCGAGTTTCTTGGATTTCAGTGGTGCCTTCATATTGAACACATATAGTGTCCCATATTTCCTTAGAAGTTTTAAGATGCATGATGGAATATAAAACTTCATCAGGCAGAGCCATAGAGATAATGGTTTTTGCCTTTGCATCTAAACCTACTTTCTTTTTGTCTTCATCACTCCACTGTCTTATCTCCTTAAGAGCATAACGCTCAGGGACAGTTGGAGTGGTAGCAGAAGCGGGAACGACAGCTATGATTGTGAAGGGTTCATAGGGTCCATTAGCTACATAATCAAGTATAGTACGGTCTACACCTTCTAGAAATAACATCATTCGATTCTTCCAGAGAGCAAAGTTATCTCTGCTAAATCGAGGAGGTTTTGAGAGTGAATCATTATCATAGTAGTTTGTGTTAAGTGCAATTTAGAATAGCAAGGAATAGAATAAAGCAAGATCTTGTTTATCAGATTAAATAGTCTGCCCTGATACCACTTGTTGGTCCCGAAGGTGCTTAACAAGTTTGTAGAAGGGGGGGGGGTTGAATACAAACACATAATTTAAAGTTTAATAAATTGTTTATTGATAAATCAAATACAATTTACAAGTCTGTTGCGGAATAAGATTAAGTAGAACTCAATGTAAACAAACTTAAGAAAACACTAAGATGGTTGCACAAGAATATAGAGAATGGGAGATTTTAGAAGTATAGAAAACAAGGGTTTCTATATCTTAGAAAGATGAAGCCTTCCAGTATCTCCAGATGGAGAGGTGATCTTTTTATTTAAACCCTATGCATTAAATGCATGGCAGGGCACTTTACACGTGTCCTTCATTGATTGGCAGAGAGGGTCTGACTTTGGGAGACATGCTTTCGGCCGTATCATGAACAGTGTAGTTGACAGAGTTGTTGTACGATTTGTGGCAGAGGTATGTCCGTTCTGATATATCGTACTGGGTGTGCAAGGGAGAGACAATAGAGAATTGAGGCATAAGCTAAGTGATCATCGATCGCTGAATATATCTTCCTTCAGAGATACAAAAGAGTTCAGCTATCGCTGAAGCTTTTCCTCAGGTTTCTTCGTGTGTGTAGATTTGTCTTGCTTCACTGATATCCGCATCAGGTCACTAGTAGACTTGTCTTTGTTCGGCAACTTCGTCTTTGATTCAGCTATGAACATCTGTTGACGCGAAACTTGTCTTCAGGGATTACGTATAACTGTTTACATCAGAAAACATCAGCGATACTGAACATACTCAGTATTGAATCGTTGATAGTGAAACACTAATACATATGAATGTTTACAAGAAAGATCATCAGTGATAACTGAACAGGTTCAGTCTGATCACTGATGATGAAACACTAATACATATTATTTAAACGTAATTGTGTGTCCCTGATTTATGACAAGTTCTTATCAACACAAACAACAACAATGATTTACCAACCTGATTGATAAATAAACGCGGATTACAGATTGATGTTTGTGATTTACTCTTTGAAGCTCTCTAATTTTTACACCGTTGAAATGTGTTATGTATGTGTTCTACCAACTTGCAAACACATAATATCTAACTAAGATATTATCTAACAAACAAAATAATATCCTAAATAATATCTAACAAATAGATATTTAGGACTTATAACTAAAACACTAAATTACAATAAACTAACTTTGACGATTTATTACAAACTGGCTTTAGACTAATATTAAGAGTCGACTTTCTAGCTTTAGCTTCAGATTGCGATCTTCAGATTGGATGATCTTGAATCTAATAGACCTGTGTGCTAACAATCTCCCCCTTTGGATCAAGATCATTACTAAAAAGATTTAGCAATTCAGTCTTCTCTTTCAGCTCAGAAGATGCAATCTCCCTGTTAGTCTTCAACAAGTAGCAATCTCCCCAAAAGACCTAGATAAACTCTCTTTCAGATGATGGGAAGAAAATATCTTCAGATTTAGCTCAGAATGTTGTAGCAAAGTATCTTCAAAGAAAATTTCTCTTAAATCAACATGTCTTCAGAATACTTGCTCTAAACTTGTGTTGTTCCCCATTTCTTGTGTAACTCTTCTCCCCCTTTTTGATGAAAAGAGCAACTAGTTCATCAAAACTTTTATGTCAAGAAATGTCTTTCTTACAGAGCCTCTGCTTCGTCAATTCAAAAGATATTCATCCAGATCTTTGCAAATCCAGACGAAATAGTCGTGTAACACCTGAATCAACAAATGAACAAGTTAATATGCCTGTCAGTAACACTAAGTCACTGTGTGTAACGAATACACATCGTAAAGGAGCTTTGTGATGTTCACTCCCCTAGGTCTTCCATTCAATCATCGAAACACCACAAAGGTAATTTCTATAAACGTTATAACAAAGAAACAAATTCCTTGTGTGTCCGTGCAAGTGATAGAAAGAATTAAGCACTTGATGATTGCTTATAAGGCTCAATATTGTGTAAACCACTGAGACAACAGTAAGTTAAACACAAACTCAATGTGCATGATTGAAGTGCGAAGGTGGGGCAGACTTCCTTCTTTCCAATATCCAGATTTTCCAAATGAAAATCAGATTGTAATTGTGTTGCTTCCCCTTTGAAAATGGAACTGTGTCCTTTTAAGAAGAAAATGAGTAGCTGGTGGGGTTAATCAAGAGTTGGCATGGGCTAGTTGCCTGTTTCAATAATGTTCACTAAAGAAATGTGAAACACTGGAAATGTGGCTGCCCGACTCAGAAAGTAGTTGGTGCAGAGTTCTGATATTCTTTTAACTCTATTCTCAGACCCTCTCTCTTTTAGACATTAAGCTCACTGCTAACCAAACTCTCTTTTTCATTATTGCTCATCACACAACCCACACTCATTTCTTTTAAATTTCTCACACTCAATCACTATGGATTAACCTCTTGGGTAGGAAACACTAGTTAACGTGTATCCGTAGAAGTTGTGTTAAGTCCTAGCACACTGATCCCATGTTTTCCTATGAAGCATATGATGCTCAAAATGGTTTAACTATATCAATTAAAGTATAATTATATCTTGAAAACATTTAAAGGCACACTTCCAATTCATGAAATCGTTTTGAGATTCAGGAAGTGGTTTGAACATTTAAGAACATGTTTTCAATGATTGAAAGTTGTTCTTCTTTCAACCATATATGAGATTAAGATAAAGGATTATACCTTTACGTGCGATCTTACATCTCATGAAGCTAAGCTTAAAGTCATAAAGATATGAACATGTAAGCGTCTCTAAAACTGCAAAAGTCTTAAAGTCAAGTCAAAGTAACGTTATTCACATTGAATTAAAAGACAAAAAGCAGTAAAACAATGAAAGTATGAGTTCTGATATGAAATAATCAGAAGTCATAAGTCTTTTACTCCCCTTGAAATTATGCATCAGAAAAATTATCAGTTTAAAATATAAGCATAAAATTTCAGACAAATATGTAGTCCCCCTTGATGGTTGATTTCCTCATTCGAGTATTGGAGTCCAATTTCTTATCAGCACAGGAGTAAGGTCTTTTGATCACTAAAGTACGAGTCCTAAACTATTGTGTTTAGAAGTCATTATTTGTTGAAGTACGGGTTCTAAGTTGATTTACTTAGAAGCCTCCGTCTTGACATTTAATTCCGGGTCTTGAACTGTTGTATTCAAGAGCCATCTTCTTCTTCCTACTCCCCTTTGACAGTAGGTGCCTGCAACACAGAATCATCCCTTTTCTTTGGTATCCATTTCCATTTGGATCCAACTATGTTAGTTGCAGTTCTTATGGGAGTAATTGAGTAAGAACCATACCAGTAATGGTCACTCGTTTTATGAACAAGATCATGTGTACGACAATATGAACAATATAATTTCTTGCCTGATAACCTGATTAATTGATCTCTCATGTAAACAAAATCAGGTTTACCTTTTCGCACATTGTTCTTCTTGGCATTATGCGTTTGTACACATGAGTTTTTACATTTCAGCTCATCTTTCTTCTTTTCTTCCTTCTTTTCTTTAACTAGTTGCCTTTTCCAAACCAGTTCAGCTTCTTTGTAGCTGCTTCTTCTTCTTTGATGTGTACCTGAACCATCTGTATTTCTATCAAAGAAAAGGTTAGTATTACAAATTTGATCAGAAGATTTAACTAACCTTTTTGAAGAAACAGATTTGGATGTTGAATTGCAGCTGACTTGAAAGAGTATTCTGAATGAGCTGAATCATCTCTAGGTGAGTGGACAATTAACTCTAGAGTCTTGTGCTCAGTCACCACCTCCATTGAAATAATCTTTTCAATCTTTTTAATCTTTGAAGAATAACTGTTTCTTTCTTTGACAAGAAGGTCAATCTTCGTCTCAAGCTCACACTTCTTTTTCTTCTCTTTCGGTGCACACTTAGAAATTTCAGATAGCTTTGCATTAAGCTTTCTAATTGCAGCTTCAAAGGTGCTTCTCTCTTCTTCAAATCCCTTCTTAGCACCCTTTCTTCCATCTGATATCTCTTTTAAGAATCCAACGTTCTTCTTTTCAATTGCCTTCTTCTTTTTGGCAAACTGATCTCTTTCCAAAATGATTACTTTCTCAAAGTTACTAACTTGTTGAGAAAGCTTTATACTTTTAAGCTCAATCACCTTCTTCTCCTCAATATTCTTCTGGGAAAGATCTGAGAACTTCTGTGCAAATATTGAACTTTCCTGTTCAAACACAGATTTGTCTTTGACAAACTGTTGATCCAAACTCTCTCAGTGATTTGATAACGACCCTCTTTTATACTTAGTGAAAATTACGTTATTATATGTATTAGTGTTTCATCATCAGCGATCAGACTGAGTCTGTTCAGTTATCGCTGATGACCTTTCTGTAAACATTTAATATGTATTAGTGTTTCACTTTCAGCGATCAAACTGAGTCTGTTCAGTCATCACTGATCGTTTCCTATGTAACACAGTTAACGTAATCCCTGAAGACAAGTCTCGCGTCAACATAGTTCATAGCTGAATCGAAGACGAAGCCACTGAACAATAGATAAGTCTACTAGTGACCTGATGCGGATATCAGCGAAGACCAGACAAATCTACTTACGCGAAGAAGCCTGAGGAAAAGCTTCAGCGATAGCTGAACTTTATCTCTGGAAGAAGAGATACTCAGCGATCAACGATCACAAAGCTTATGCCTCAAGTTTTCTTTTGTCTTACCTTGCACAACCAGTACGATGTGTCAGAACGGACAAGTCTCTGCCACAAATCGTACACCAACTCTGTCAACTACACTGTTCATAAAGTGGCCAAAAGCATGTCTCCAAAAGTGAGACTACCAAAGCCAATCTATGAATGCCACGTGTAAAGTACCCTGCCATGCATTTAATGCATAGGGTATAAATAGGAAGCTCACTCCTTCATCTGAAGGTGTGCTCAATCCTTGAACTCCAAAATAGAAACCCTTGTTTTCTATCTCTCTAAAAATCCCCCATTCTCTGAATTTCTTGTGCAACCATCTTAGTGTTTCTTAAGTTTGTTTAGATTGAGTCTGTCTTAATCTTATTCCGCAACAAACTTGTAAATTGTATTTTGATTTATCAATAAACAATTTATTAAACTTTAATTTCTGTGTTTGTATTCAACCCCCCCCCTTCTACAAACTTGTTAAGCACCTTCGGGACCAACAAGTGGTATCAGAGCGGTTTGTTTAATCTAATAAACAAGATCTTGCTGTATACTCTTCCTTGCTATTCTAAAATGGCACTAAACACAAACACAAACTACTATGATAATGGTTCACTTTCTAAACCTCCTCGATTTAGCAGAGATAACTTTTCTCTATGGAAAAATCGAATGATGCTATTTCTTGAAGGTGCGGATCCTACTATACCTGAATATATAGAAAACGGACCCTATGAACCTGTTAGAATTATAGCTGCGGTTCCTGCTACTGCCACCACTGAAGCTGTCCCTGAACGATATGTCGTTAAGGAAATAAGACAGTGGAGTGATGAAGATAAAAAGAAGGTAGGCATAGATGCAAGA
This sequence comes from Arctium minus, assembly GCA_954870635.1. NCBI lineage: Eukaryota > Viridiplantae > Streptophyta > Magnoliopsida > Asterales > Asteraceae > Arctium > Arctium minus. The sequence goes on along the minus strand of OX941093.1, from coordinate 7,303,236 downwards.
GCAAAGACCATTATATCAATGGCTCTGCCTGATGAAGTTTTCCATTCCATCATGCATCTAAAAACTTCTAAAGAAATGTGGGAAACCATATGTGTTCAATATGAGGGCACCACTGAAATCCAAGAGACCCGAAAGATTAACTTGGTAAGACAGTATGAAAGTTTTATCGCTGGTAAGAATGAATCTCTTTCTGACATTCATCAGCGGTTTAACTGCCTGATCATTGACCTAAGAACTGTTGGAAGGACCTATTCTAATTCTGAGGTCCTAACAAAATTCTTGGAAAGTCTTCCTGAAAGCTGGGATAGTTATTCAATATGTCTTAAGCTGACAAAGGACTTACATACTCTCTCTCTAAGCACTCTGTATGGAATATTGCTCAACTATGAGCAATCTAATCTCCTGAAGAAGAATCTTGTAAAAGATTCTAAAGACTCCAAAAGCACTGCTGTTGCTTTAGTCTCATCAGAGATAATTCCATCCCAGCGATCTACTCTCACCATCACTGAGTTAGATTCTGAATCTGAGGATTTATCAGACCCTGATCTTTCAGAGTTTAATGAGTCCTTAGCACTCTTGACAAACTCTTTTAAGAGATTTGCAAGAAAGAGTAACTTCCGAAGAAGTAAACCTCTCTCTCTTACTGAAAAGCCAAAATCAACTCCGGTTGATAAGGCTACAGCCACTTGCTATAACTGCGAAAAAATTGGACATTTTGCTAGTGAGTGCAGGTCTAAAAAGGTCTTCAAACCTTCTACCTCAAGAAGATCCAGTGATGACAAATACCATAAGCTGAAAAACAAATATCAAAAGCTGAAAAGCTATCAGCAAAAAGGTAAAGGTCTCATCGCTGAAGAACATGACTGGGCTGAATCAGAAGAATCATCTTCTGATGAAGAAGAAGTCGCTAATCTTTGCCTCATGGCTGAGATTAAAGAAGAAGTAGAAGAACCATCTGAACCTTCTATGAGCTACATATCATCTCAGGTATCCATCTCTACAAATCCCTCTCTGCCTGAAGCTGAGAGAAGTCGCGCTGTTGATGTGCTGACGATTGACCTTTATAATGCTCTAAACGACAAAACTCAAGCTGAAAATAAAAATGTTTATTTAACACAAGAGCTAGAGAAATGTCATGAAAAGATCAGTGAACTAAATCTTTTAGAAGAAAAGCTAAAAGATCAAGTCATTATAAATGAAATCATCAGCATTGAACGCGAACAAGCCATCGCTGCTCTAAAAGCAGAAAAGGCTCATGTTGAAAAATGGTGCAAATCATCAACAAAGATCTCTGAGATAATAAATGCTCAAACTCCTGAAAGTGATAAAACTGGTCTTGGTTTTTGGACACCACAGGATGATCCTAAAGAAGAAAGTTCCTCGCTTAAGTTTGGAACTTTTGTCACATCTTTCTTTGACACTTCTTATAATCAATTCTATCCCTGTTCTTCTTCTAATCCCAACCCTGAGGATATATCTGCAAAATCTAAGCCTGCAGATAAAGGAAAGTCTATTCTCTCTCAGAAGGCTTCCAAGAAAACCAAACTGAAAGTTCCCTCCAAACCTTCAGTGGATAAACCTTTTAGCTCAGTGACAGAAATCTTTGATATCTGTCCTCCAAAGCTGAAGGTTGATCTAAAGCCCGTGAAATCTGAAGAAATAAAAATTCCTCCCAGATCTCGTGCTAAAGGTATTCTTGGAGCTGGACCTGCTCATCTTAAGTTTTCAAAACCTTTTGGTTATAAATCCACCATCAGATATAGAAAATGTTATCACTGTGGATTCACTGACCATATTGCGAGCAAGTGTCTAAATACCACCGAAGCTGATAAAACAGCCAAAGTGAAGAAAAATACCACTAAGGTTAAGAAATTAACCAAAGTGAAGATTACCACTGAAGCTGAATCTTCCTTATCCACTAACTCTGAAGGACCCATTGAAAAGTGGGTACCAAACAAAGCTTAATCTTCCTTATGTATGCAGGGATCAAAGGGCATCTGGTATCTCGATAGCGGATGTTCTCGTCATATGACTGGACAAAGAGACCTGCTCACTGAATACAAGGAAGAGAAAGGTCCCTCTGTAACCTTTGGTGGAAATGGAAAAGGATTTACCCGTGGGTTTGGTGTCCTCAGCAATGGGACAACTACCTTTCGAAGAGTCGCTTATGTAGATGGACTGAAGCACAATCTTCTAAGCATCAGTCAGCTATGTGACAAAGACTACGAAGTTCGCTTTTCTAAGAAAGCATGTTCAGTGGTAGATGAAAAAGGAAAACTTGCTCTCAGTGGTTATAGAAGAGAAAATGTCTATGTAATAGATATGGACTCTACTATCACTGATAACCTATGTTTTCTCTCTAAGGCCTCTTCTGATGTCAACTGGCTATGGCATAAAAGGCTCTCTCATCTAAACTTCAAAACCCTGAATTCTCTCTCATCTAAGGAACTGGTTTCTGGTCTTCCTCAGCACTCATATGCTAAAGAATCTCTCTGCTCAGCATGTGAAAAAGGAAAACAAACAAGAGCTAGTTTCAAGTCGAAACAAGTTTCCTCAGTAACAAGTCCTCTTCAGCTCTTGCATATGGATCTATTTGGCCCTGTCAATATCCAATCAATAGTTGGAAAGAAATATACGCTTGTCATTGTAGATGAATATTCTCGCTACACCTGGGTTATTTTTCTTCGCTGCAAGAATGATACTCCAGAAGAACTAATATCTTTTGTCAAAAAGATGGAAGTGCTGAATAATCTTACTGTTCGATCAATAAGGAGTGATCATGGAACTGAATTCAAAAATAGTTCCCTGAACAATTTCTTTGAGAACAAGGGAATCTCTCACAACTTCTCTTCAGTAAGAACACCTCAGCAAAATGGAGTCGCTGAAAGAAGAAACAGAACGATCATAGAAGCTGCTAGATCAATGCTCAGCGATTCTCACCTCCCTACTCAATTTTGGGCAGAAGCTGTAAACACTGCATGTTTTACTCAAAACAGATCGCTGATAATAAAGCGATTTGGGAAGACAGCTTATGAACTCTTTCTTGGAAGGAAGCCTTCTATCAGTTTTCTTCATATCTTTGGTTGTCAGTGCTTTATCTTAAACAACAAAGATCAACTTGGAAAGTTCGACCCAAAAGCCGATGATGGAATATTTTTAGGATATTCCTCCATCTCAAAAGCCTACAGAGTTTTCAACAAAAGAAGACAAACCGTAGAAGAAACCATTCATGTCACGTTTGATGAAACGCGCTCAGCGAACTCTAAACCAATCGCTGAAAATGAAGAACTGAATACTTGGATGATCTCTCACTATAAAGGAACTGAACCTTTCTTCTCAAACCAACAGCACACTGAAACTCCAGCTGCTGATGAAGAACCAAGTATCATACCTCCCACCGCTGAATCCAACTCATGGATTTCAGCTGAACCTCTAAACACACTTCTACCATCAAATCCATCTACGTCTGAAAACCCTTCTGAAAGTATTGGTGTATCTAATGTTCAACAATTACTAGCTGATGAACCTCAAGCATCTTCATCAGTGACTGCTCCTATTGTTGATCCTATCGCTGAAATAAGCAATCTTGCTCCTGCTCAGCGATGGACCAGAGATCACCCCATAGATCAAATTCTTGGTAATCCAGATGCAGGTATTCAGACACGACGAAGCTCAGGTAATATCTGTCTCTTTGTAAACTTTCTCTCCTTAATTGAACCAAAGAAGACTGATGATGCCCTCAGAGATCCAAACTGGGTCAGCGCTATGCAAGAAGAGCTGACTGAATTCTCTCGAAACAAAGTTTGGAATCTCGTTCCTAGACCATCTGATAAAACTGTAATAGGCACCAAATGGGTGTTTAGAAACAAGTTAGATGAACATGGAATTGTAACCCGCAACAAGGCTCGACTTGTTGCTCAGGGATACAGACAAGAGGAAGGCATAGACTATGATGAAACCTTTGCCCCTGTGGCCAGGCTCGAAGCAATTCGACTATTCTTAGCTTATGCAGTCTATAAAGACTTCATCGTTTATCAAATGGACGTAAAATCAGCTTTTCTGAATGGAAAACTGAATGAAGAAGTTTATGTAGAACAACCACCAGGGTTCTATGACCCTAAGCATCCAAATTATGTTTATAAATTGGATAAGGCTCTCTATGGTTTAAAACAAGCCCCTCGTGCTTGGTATGACACTCTCTCATCTTTTCTTATCTCTGAAAATTTTGAACGTGGCAAGATTGATAATACGTTATTTTTCAGGAAGATAAAAGGTCATATAATTCTTGTACAAATATATGTCGATGACATAATATTTGGTTCTACTAACCCATCTCTATGTACTCGCTTCGCTGAAAGAATGAAGAAAGAATATAAAATGAGTATGATGGGTGAGCTGACATATTTTCTTGGTCTTCAGATTAAACAATCTGACAAAGGTACTTTTATCTGCCAAGGTAAGTCTGTTAAAGACATGCTGAAGAAGTTTGATTTAACACAAACTTCAGCGATGAAAACTCCTATGGCACCACCACTGACACTTAACAAGGATCCATCTGGAAAACCTGTTAATGTCACTGCCTATAGAGGAATGATAGGCTCATTGTTGTATCTTACAGCAAGCCGACCTGACATCATGTACTCCACTTGTTTATGTGCACGCTATCAATCTGAACCCAAGGAATCCCATCTGATCGCTGTAAAGCGAATTTTCAGATATCTGAAAGGAACTCCTAACCTCGGTCTTTGGTATCCCAAAGACTCAGGGTTCGATCTAACTGGTTATTCTGATAGTGATTTTGCAGGCTGTAAACTTGACAGAAAAAGTACCACTGGTGGATGTCAACTCTTGGGAGGAAAGCTAGTAAGCTGGACAAGCAAGAAGCAAAATTCTGTGTCCACTTCAACAGCTGAAGCTGAATACGTAGCCGCTGGAAGCTGTTGTTCACAAATCCTATGGATGAGAAATCAACTATTAGATTATGACATTCAGCTGTCAAAGATTCCTATCTATTGCGACAGCACTAGTGCTATCGCTATAGCAAATAATCCAGTGCTACATTCAAAGACAAAACACATAGAGATCAGATATCATTTTATCAGAGATCATGTGATGAATGGTGATATTGAACTTCACTTTATCCCTACTGACTTTCAGCTTGCTGATATTTTCACCAAACCTCTTGATGAGACAAGGTTCAACTTTCTCATCAGTGAGCTTGGAATGCTGAACCTCGAAGAATAATTCTTCAGCGTTCATGTATTGTGTCAGTAATCAAAAGTTCCCCTCATCATTCTCTCTGATAAACATTCTGACTCTCAGGTATGTTCTCTCTCCCTCAAAGATGTTTTTCTTCAAAATATAAACTTTAATCACTGAACTTTCTTCAAATGATTAAAAGCTTTTTTTTTGAAAAATACATTAATCACTGATATTTCCAATCAGTGATCTTTTAAAAGGAAAATCTATCCCTATCTTTACAATCAGGGATACTTTTAAAAAGGAAAATCTATCACTGACTTTTCTTCAGTGATCATTTGAACGGACAAATGAACAGTCTCTCTCCTCTATGACGTCATTTGAACCGACAATCCACGACATGCCTTTTCTGACACGTTCGTCCGTTGCCCTCCTATCCAATCAACTTCGTGGAACGTGTCAATGTCATGATGATTTCTTTTCCCGCTTCATTCTCTCTCTTATCTCTCTTCTCTCTCTTCGTATAAAAGGAATTCTTCTCTCCTTTATACGGTTTACGCTTTCAAAACTTTCAAAGCAAGAAACATTCTCTCAAGAACACTCAAGCAAGTAAACCCAGAATATTGAATCTGCAACTCTTTTTCTTCAAGATACACAGGTTTATTTCATGTTTATATGCTTTGTTCATATGCTTTTTATTCTTTTAAAATCCTACTCGCTTTCTATGGATTTTATAAAACGTTTTTTTAAAACTAAAGATCATTCCTTCTGATTTTATGTTTTTAAATAAAAACCTTTTGGTTTTAAAGTGTTCTTCATTCTTTCTACCCAGAACACTATTTTTTTTCTCTTAAAAATAACTTGATAATTTTCCAGTTTCCCTTCTTCTATGGAAACTGGTAATCATATTATTTTTAATCTAAATCATTTCTTCTATTATGCCTCTTTCCATAACAGAAATGACACAGTCTTCAATCGTTGCTTCCAAGCATGTACGATTCGCTCTCACTGAAGTTGAGATTACTAAATGTAATCATTTGGCCAGACTCGACTTCAAAGCTGACAAATACCCACATCTGGTGGAAGCTGCTAATTTCCTCAAGCAGTCATGCATAGCTTACGCGATCACTGTGGATCCTAAGCCCTCCAAGACTCTACTTCAGCAGTTCTGGTTCACTGCTGATGCAACTGAACTTACCAACAGGAAAGGCGAACGAGTCCCTGCTATCTCGTTCAGCACGGAATTAGGGCCAGGGAGCATGACCGCTCTTAGCCTCAGGAAATCTTTAAGATTCCCTGACAAACCAAAGAGTGGATTCGACGCACTCCCCACTGATGATGAGCTGATATTCTTCCTGGACGCAATGGGCTATTGTTGGGAAAACAAACCAAGATCGTCTATTCCTAACAAGAAGCTCACCAAGATTCTTAAAGCTCAGATGCCATCACAACTGAACTTTATCTTCTCGCACATAATTCAGTGCATGAGTGGGAAGAGTGGTTCGCTGGATCAAGCCAGCAAAACACAACTGCAGATGGCATACTCCGTTATCGCTGGTCAAAACTTTGACTACGCCACAGCCATCTTTGAAGATCTGAGGTCGAGATTAGAGAAGCCTGAACGAGATCCCAAGATCTCGTACGTACGTTTCATATGTACGTACATCAAGTTCCTCTATCCCAACACCTATCCCACCAAAGATGATGGCACCTTTGCCAGGGTTGGTCAACGATCACTGGAGGTCAAGCCACTCGCCGACGAGGTAAGTATCTCTCTCCTTCGCTCTCGTCTCTCTCTCCATTCTTCTTCATCTTCAGCGACCACGCAGACGGTTCCTTCGTCTGCTATCCCTGTCGCTACCACTACTTCTAAAAGACCATCAGCTAGTCCAATTGGTCCTTCCAAAAAGGCCAAAAAAGACTAAGGAAAGTACACCTTCTAGTACTATACCTGAGGGAGCTTCTCAACAAGCTACCTTAGATGCTTTTGTGGGTCTTTCCTCCACAACTTCAGCAGTCACTCATACTGCCGTGTCAGCGATCTCACTCGCTGTCACATCATCAGTAACCCCACCTACTATCTCATTCCCTGAGATTAACCCCATCCCTACTTCTATCCCCAAAACTCTTCCCTTCTCTCCTCATTTGGTCTCTGAACCTGCCACCTCTTCTTTCCCTATAGGACCTGAGCATCAAACTTTTGAGGAATCTATGCAGTTCTACAAAATGTTTGATACGTCAGGTACACCTATACTCCTAAACACTTCTCTCCCCCCCTCTCCAAATAAGCCCATATCTGAACTAACATTATTTTCAGGTCCTAGCTTGGCGACTGTTGACACGCATGTCAACAGTCTAGGAGAAAAGGTGGATGCTCTCACCAACACCATCAATGAAACCACCAACGCCGTAAATCAGGCTGGTGAGGAGCTGAAGAAGTTGACCGCCACTTGCTCATCTAAAGCTGAGAACTCTCAACTTTCAGCTCTTGAAGAACAAGTCGTCCAACTCAGAGAGTCCTCTTGACTCTTTCAAGGACGATTTGAGTCTCTTACAGCTGAAGTTCAGGATCTCTCTTCCAAGGTTGACCTCTGCACGTCCCTTCTTCAGCAAGTTCTACAGAAAGTGAATGAACCAGCTCCAGCGCTGCCTCCCTCCTTCACTGAAGATGATCGTACCAACCTCAACATCGCTGTGGAATTCATTCATGATGCCACATGCGACATACCTACGGTTGAAGACCGAGTTAAGCGTCTGGAGGCTGACGTTCAAGTGCTAAAAGCTTCAACAGCTACTCCAGCAGCTGAACAATCCCCTACCGCTGATAATGACAAAGTGGGGGAGAAAACTGAAGAAACCTCTATTGCTGCTGGGGAAGCTAAGGAACCTCCCTCTCAATCTGAGGGGGAGAAGGCAAAAGAATCCTCATCGATTCACTCCATTCTCTTTGAAGAGGATGAGGAAGAAGACGATGAAGAGGAAGATGATCTAGATCTTGTTGATCAAGAAAAGGATCAGCCCTCCGATGACGACGACGACGATGAAGACCAATCTATGTGGTTCTCTAAGCCGAACGTCGTATCAGGGACAACTTCGCAAGAGGTTGTCAAAACAGGGGTGAGAGGTGATACATCTTCAAGTGTTCCTTCGCAAAGCAAAGACAAGCAACCGATCGCTGAAGAATGCTTGAGGACTGGATCACAATCTGAGGGGGAGCATCCTTCTCAGGTATGTCTTTCAATTGTACCACTTTTCTACTCTTTCCAAACCCCTATGTCTTTCTAGCCTTTATCTCTCTCGTTCTAAAAATACACTTATCCCTTCTTTCCTTCTTTTTCTAACCAGACAGTTCTCACCCCTGCTTAAGGGTTCTGAACTACAAATAATACCAGCGACTATCGCTGAAGAAATAATCCCAATCTCTATCGCTGAGATTGATGAAGAAGAAGAAGAAGATTCCCTGGTCCATCCAGGAAGGCCCTCTCGACCATCTCATTGGTCAGAGGAAGTGGTGAAGAAAAGAGTTGAAATGATCGCTCAACTAGAAAGTCAACGGCTGAAAATCCCTCTTCAAATATCCACAGAGCTCGACTTCCTTACTGAAGCTGAAAGAGAAGAATCTGCCAAAGCTGAGAAGCTGATCGCTGAATGCAAACGAGATGCCCAACTCGCTTTAAAGATTCAATCCTCTCAAGTTAGGGACAAAAAGCTAAAAAGCAAACCTGTGGAAGTTCAAGCAGCACTACTGAAAGAAATTGAAGAGGAACGCTTCAAAGAACAAGAGATCAACGATAAGTCTATCGAATGGTGCAAACAAAAGATGGATTATCGTTCTGATCTTCTTCCAATATCAGCCGTGACTATCTCTGGTCGCAAGAAGAAAGATCAACTCTCAGTGACCATGGAGATTACCAGAGAGGATGGAACCCAAAAAGCAATGTACGTATCAAAACTTGAAAGCTTCGGATTTACGGAATGGTTAGAGTTCTGGGATGCGCTGAAGAAATCCAAATCTACATACAGAGGCTACGTTGAAGGACTCCTTGAAGCCCTCATAAATAGAGTCGTTTCTGTACTAAAGCTGCCATCTCCTCTTCCTCCCAAATCTTTGAAACTCAAGAGAAAAATTGGGTCCTCCTCCTCTGAAGATGTCGCCATCATCAGGAATGAAACTTCTATCAAATTTTCAAGAGATGCACTGTTTGGTCCTCCTCCTGATCTTTCAGTTCTGGACTTATCTCTGCCTCCTGGTGGTCCCTTCCAAGCTGGTCAAGTAATCGACAAGCCTTATGGAATATTCTTCAGAGATGATGATGAGGAACTCAGATTTCAAAGAATCTCTGAGATTCCTATCTGTCCTCTGAATCATCTCAAGGATCTCTTATGCTTATGGTGTGACTTCTTCCCTGCTGCTGAAAAAATTAAAGAAATTATCAGTCAAGAATCTTTGGAACGAAGACAGAAAGGAGAAGAAATACCTGAGTATATGATCAATCCTCCCAAATCTTCTTATAGCTGATAGATTAGTTTTCTTATCTGCAATCTGTTAGTTATACTTACAGTAGTTAGTTAGTCACTTGTACTTATGATTTTCATATCTTGTAATTCTATCCCTGAATTAAATGAAAATTGCAGTGATGTACTTAACCCTATCAGTACTGTAAAAGATCCCTCAAAATAGTAATTGGGACATGCATTCTATGAGTCCTTTTTATTCCTATATTTTGAATTAAAAAGTAATTTTCTTTTGTTACTTTGTCATTATCAAATAGGGGGAGATTGTTGATCCAAACTCTCTCAGTGATTTGATAACGACCCTCTTTTATACTTAGTGAAAATTACGTTATTATATGTATTAGTGTTTCATCATCAGCGATCAGACTGAGTCTGTTCAGTTATCGCTGATGACCTTTCTGTAAACATTTAATATGTATTAGTGTTTCACTTTCAGCGATCAAACTGAGTCTGTTCAGTCATCACTGATCGTTTCCTATGTAACACAGTTAACGTAATCCCTGAAGACAAGTCTCGCGTCAACATAGTTCATAGCTGAATCGAAGACGAAGCCACTGAACAATAGATAAGTCTACTAGTGACCTGATGCGGATATCAGCGAAGACCAGACAAATCTACTTACGCGAAGAAGCCTGAGGAAAAGCTTCAGCGATAGCTGAACTTTATCTCTGGAAGAAGAGATACTCAGCGATCAACGATCACAAAGCTTATGCCTCAAGTTTTCTTTTGTCTTACCTTGCACAACCAGTACGATGTGTCAGAACGGACAAGTCTCTGCCACAAATCGTACACCAACTCTGTCAACTACACTGTTCATAAAGTGGCCAAAAGCATGTCTCCAAAAGTGAGACTACCAAAGCCAATCTATGAATGCCACGTGTAAAGTACCCTGCCATGCATTTAATGCATAGGGTATAAATAGGAAGCTCACTCCTTCATCTGAAGGTGTGCTCAATCCTTGAACTCCAAAATAGAAACCCTTGTTTTCTATCTCTCTAAAAATCCCCCATTCTCTGAATTTCTTGTGCAACCATCTTAGTGTTTCTTAAGTTTGTTTAGATTGAGTCTGTCTTAATCTTATTCCGCAACAAACTTGTAAATTGTATTTTGATTTATCAATAAACAATTTATTAAACTTTAATTTCTGTGTTTGTATTCAACCCCCCCCCTTCTACAAACTTGTTAAGCACCTTCGGGACCAACACAAACCCTTGATTCAAGTAAGATATTTTCTTTTGAAGATTAGCATTTGCACTCTCCAAGTTCTTGAATTTCTCCTCATTCATCTCAACAGACTCTTGTTTCTGTATTTGAGCTTCCAAATCAGAAATCTGTCCTTTTAATTCAGAGTTCTCAGCTTCCAAACAGTTTTGCTGTAGCCCATTTGCTATTTATTTGAATAGAAATCTCATCTGAACTTCCCTTCAATATAAGAACTTTGGCAAATTTATCAGCTTCATGTCTCCTTCTCTACTCATCTGTGTATTCATTAAGGTATACTGGAACCTCTTTCATTTCCATAAATCCATAAGCTCCTCGATAAGAATTGAACTTTGTTGGAATTTTCATCATTCCTTCCTGCAAAGATAATCTGATATAAGTATTCAATTCATGTTTGTCAATAAAGTCTAAGAAATGGATTTTCCACTGCTCATATTTTCCTTTGACTGAAACAGGAGGTTTCATATCAGTTCCAGATGATAAAAAATCTTTCGAAATAGACATCTGGTCTAGTTGATACTGGTCTTTAAGATCTGAAACTTTCTGTGACATACTTTTCTCTCTAGGTGATGCAAAGTACTCATCATCATCCATGAATCCTGTTTTTAAAAGAACTTGACAGATATGATCTATAACCGAAATAAAATCAAATAAAATTCAGAAATAAAATTTACAAATTTAACCAAGTATAGAACTGGCACAAAAGCACAAATTGCGCTAAGTGAACGTGGCGCTAAAGTAAACTTTGCGTTAGAAGAGTCTGGCGCAAGAAGGGACTTCGCGCTATAAGGAGTTGGCGCGAAAGGGGATTTGCGTGAGTCGGGTCGCGCGAACTGAAGTTTTCGCTAGAAGTTGGTCACGCGAAAAGAGTTTTGCGCGAGACGTTGATAACGAGAATTAAGGTTTTCGCGAGTCGTTGATGGCTCAAAGTGGAGTTGTTCGACCGGGGTCTTGTATGGCGCAAGGCTAGATTTTCGCGAGACGGAGCTGGCGTAAAAGAGGTTTTGCGCGAGACGAAGCTGGCGCAAAACTCACTATGAACTGGCGCAAACTTTTACTTCTCACGAGTTCGTCCTTGTAACTTCGAAAATCGACTATAATCCACAATTTAACCTATCTAGACTTTGATTAGCAGTCCCAAAATTTGACAAATAGACCACTAATACTTCTAGAACAGATTACAAGCTTTTGATTTAAAAAACAAGCACTTTTTGAAAGTTTGATCGATGAAACAGTGACGTTTTTGCTCGTGAACAGTTTGATGTAAATGTCACAAAATGGGAATCGATTGAAGTGCAATAATGAAATCAAACTATACCAAATCGATCTACAATGATTTTCGATCACAACCTGGTCGATTTCAAGTCCAATAACACCCTAAATCACGAAAATGATTTTGAAAATGAAGAACACAGTGCGAGTTCTTAAAAAAAAAATTGACTTTGATCTGGTTCAACTCTGATACCAATTGTGTGTCCCTGATTTATGACAAATTCTTATCAACACAAACAACAACAACAATGATTTACCAACCTGATTGATAAATAAACGCGGATTACAGATTGATGTTTGTGATTTACTCTTTGAAGCTCTCTACGTTTTACACCGTTGAAATGTGTTATGTGTGTGTTCTACCAACTTGCAAACACATAATATCTAACTAAGATATTATCTAACAAACAAAATAATATCCTAAATAATATATAACAAATAGATATTTAGGACTTATAACTAAAACACTAAAATACAATAAACTAACTTTGATGATTTATTACAAACTGACTTTAGACTAATATTAAGAGTCGACTTTCCAGATTTAGCTTCAAATTGCGATCTTCAGATTGGATGATCTTGAATCCAATAGATTTGTGCGCTAACAGTAATTTTTCACTAAGTATAGAAGAGCGTCTTTATCAAATCACTGAGAGAGTTTGGATCAACATCTATTGATCACGACGACGTCGGGCAAATTGATAGCAACAACGAAAAAGATTGGTCGAGCGACATCATGAACTTTCTAGCACACGACCAACTCCCGAAAGATAAAGCAAAGGCACGGAAGATATGATTTAAAGCATCTTGGTATGTCGTGATACAAGGCAGACTCTATCGACGATCATCTACCGGACTTAATCTGTGATTTGTCACAATCAGAACGCAAGCCCATAATATCTTACAAGATATGCACGACGGAGAGTGAGGTAATCATTTAGGTGGTCGAAGCCTAGCAAGCCAATAGAGTGTCTCGACAAAGCTACTATTGGCCGACGCTACGACAAGACGCAATCAAGTATGTACAAAATTGTGACGCATGTCAGCGACACTCAGGTTCGACGCATAAACCCTCAGAACCTTTACACTCAACATTAATTCCATGGCTCTTCATGAGATGGGGAATGGACATCGTTGGTTGGTTACCACCCGCCCCTCGACAAAAGGTATTTCTACTCGTCCTTACAAATTATTTTTCCAAATGGGTAGAGACAACCGCTTTTTCCCAAATTCGGGATAAAGAGGTTATATCCTTTATCCAGACTAACATCATATGCAGGTTTGGCATACCATCCGAGATTGTCTATGATAATGGGTCTCAATTTATAAGTGAGAGAACTCAACAATTCTGTGAGGACTACAATATAAAGCTCACGACATCGACACCACGATACCCTCAGTCGAATGGACTTGCTGAGTCGAGTAATAAAACGATTGTTAATTCAATCAAGAAATGTTTGAAAGCAGCAAAAGGAAGATGGGTCGAAGAACTCCCTTCGGTCTTGTGGGCAAACCATATGACTCCACGTAGGTCCACTGGACAAACCCCCTTTTCCTTAGTCTATGGTTGTGAATCGGTTTTACCCATCGAGGTACAAATCCCTGTGTCGAGGCATACATCAGTCGACCAAAACATGGTCAACATGAGATACGACCTTGACGCTCTTGAAGAACTTAGAAAATCAACACTGATTCGAATGGCATCCCAAAAACAAATGGTCGAACGACACTTCAACAAAAACGTAAAGACTAAGGTCTTCCAAGTGGGCGACCATGTCTTGCGACGAGTGTTCTAGAACACTCGGGAACCAAATGCAGGTAAACTTTCCATCAAATTGGAAGGTCCTTATCGTATATCGCATGTCGTGGGAAAAGGTGCCTATAAGCTCCAAACTCTCGATGACCAGGAGATCCCACGTAGTTGGAACGCAACGCATCTAAAGAGGTATTTCTTCTAAAACCTTGAACTATTTTAATACGATTATTCATCTCGAACAAAGTACTAACTTAAGCATCAGAGGGTCGTTGGTTAGCCAACGACCTACCTCTGACGTTGTTTTCCCCGCAGGACCGCACGACATAAGGCTACAAGTCTTTCGCATGACACGAGGTTACAACTCTTTCGTACGACTTAATCTCACAAAACACCAAAGGGTGTGTAAATCTAAGTTCTTAACTTAGAAATATTTTTATTGTGAAGGAAATGCCTTTAGTCGCAAGTATCTTTGGTTGAATTATGGTGACGTGCCTTGATCGCAAGAATCCTTAAACTTATTTGCAAAAATGGTTGTCTTATGAACTATTTGCAAGAATCCTTTAAGTCCAGAAGAGGCCTTAAGTCGCCTGAATAGCCCTAGTCACAAGTTCAATGACATAAATTATTATTGCAATTTAAAGTACTCGACGATGTAGCAAAAAGATCATTTATATTCAAAATTCAATGGTTACAAGGGAAAGATTCGACCACCAACGGTCGACCTATTAACAACTATAAAATAAAAAAGGAGGTCAAGAAGGGGGGGGGGGGGCATCCCCTGTTGGCTGTGACGAGGAGGCATCGTCAGTCTGGCCATCATCCACCTTAACTTGCTCGACCGCCTCAACTTCCTTCCCATCCTCGGAGTCCAGGTCCTGTTCGGTCCCAACATCGGCAAGGTAGAGCTTGAGGTCTTCGATAGCGTTGGCCAAGGGATTTTTTCGATTCAAGTAGCGTCTCGTGATGGCTACCTTGGTCGTCCACCGAGTGAAAACCTCGACGCCCTTCAGCTCCTCCTCCAAACCCCTGATCCTGAGCTCCTGAGCGGCCACCTTTGCCTTAAGGTCCTCGGTCTCTTTCTTACTCTCGACCAAGGACGCCAAGGCTTGCTCCAGCTTGACCCGCGTCCCCCTTAGCATGTCACATGACACGTCCAAGCGGATCTGCAGATCGGACCTTTGTGTCCGGACAACGTCCAGAATCTTCTGGGTCTCATCCAAGCGACCATTCAGGGACTCCACATCGGCCGACTTTTCCCTGACTAGACCTGCCTGCTCCCTCTCCAGTGCAGCCTTCTCCCGCTCTAGGACCTTTGGCATAAAATGCCGAATTTTGTCCATTTCATTATAAGGACCGATAGAGGACTGAAAAGCATGTAAAACACACGACGATCAGAAAAATAACAAATCTAAAATAGTACAAATTGAAAAGTTTTGATCCTTACCAGGAAAGACAGGTCCACGACATGCGACCCCACGTCCTCGACGGCCATCTCCCCGAACTTTTCCCTGAAAGACGGGAGCAAATATTTCTCTATATCAGGGAATAGCTTCGCCCGGTCGAATGAGCCATCCCTCATGAAGGTCGACGACATTGTAAAGTTAACAGTCTGGACCTCCGCAGGACCCTTCCCCTTGTCGCTAGACGGGGGAGGAGGACCAGAGGCCTCTGGCGCCTGATTAAGACACCGAACTGGGGATCCTCAGGGACCTCCATCACTGGAGGCTCAGTACGGGTCGCTTGTACGACAACATCCATCTTCATTACGTGGGGAGTGGCAACACTCGATGCGCCACCATTTGTCGATAACGGTTCCTTCGGGACCGATGGCCGCGTATGTTTCGGAAGGTCCGGCCCCGTAGCCTTCATTGTCTTCCTTTTCTCCTTACCCTTCCGGGCTAACTCCAAGAATGCCTTCTTTCGGTCGGCCATGTTGGAGGACTTCGAAGGAGAAACACCTGAAAAACGAATTCAAAACAATGATATAACAAGAAAGGGAGAAAAACACAAAGAAACTTTAATACAGTACCTGATATCTCCTTTTTCTTCTCTTTTTCTTCTTCTCTTTCTTCCCTCTCCTTTACGGGAGACGCAACGGACGATCCAACGAACTGCAAATCGTCGACGTTCAAGTCCCAGTCGATAGTATAAAATGAAAACTCCTCGACACTATATTAGAGAAAGCGTTCGAACTTTACGTCAGAGCCAACAGAAGGCTCGACAGCGGAAAAATCGATTACTGATAAAAAAATACATGGTCAGAATCAAACAACTAGGCATGAAATACAGAATAAAAACCTACAATCTTACCATCAGTGTTAAACCCCGTGGAAAGCCACTAAATGTCGCCAGTGGCCGAAGCTACTCGACCAAAGACGTACTTAGTCTTCTAGTTTCGATCGTTAACTGCAGTCTTGTGACTAAAACATTAGACCCCTGGACTTGAAGGTCAGGCTATAGCGATGGTTATGCTCCGACTTAACCGAATAAGCCGAAAGAAGTTCCGAGATAGTAAAAGACGATATCCATTTAGTCGTCACTTATTCAATCACTTGAACGACTGTCCAAAACTGAGGCATCATCTGCCCAGTGATAAATCAAAAATCGTAAGAAACGATCTCCACAGTGGAGAATAGGCCTATGGAAAACATATCTCAAAAGGAAATTCGTACATCACGAAATATCCCTCGGGACACTGCTCCGGATGGAGAAACACCGATGGACTCAAGGTTACATCCTCTGGAATCCTAGCCAATCGTCTAAAGGACTTAATGTCTTCCTCCTCGCAGATAACGCTAATAGGATCCAACGACATAACAAAATCAGGGTCTTGGACAGTTGCTACGTAAAAACTAAAATATTCCCAACCCTTCCTAGGCTTTCGAGCTTGAGTCTTAAAACACATGGACTTGAGAAGAGAGGTTGCACCTTAAATGAACGCTGAAAACCTCGAAGGGAACCTAAAATTAGGCGAAGATCGTTTGAAATCAGGAAGGGATCGCACTAAAAACTCAACAAAATCTCTCTCTAAAAACAACCTGAAGACGTAAAAGGAAACTATCCCTAAATGTCTTCTATTTATACGCAAGGGTCGAATCGAGTAAGTTCGCTCGATGGTCGACATGTGTCGATCGACTCTTCAGGAGCATGCCTGGATGATCGACACCTGTCACCCTTAGTTGTCATGCATGTTCCCCATGCCATCATGACGTCACGCGTGTCAGAGAATCTAGTTAGAAACGAACCATTTCGGTTCTGAAGCGACGAAGACCTCTCCCCAAGTGACACGTGGCACTCGACAAAAATTTAAAATTCCCGCCAAGAAAAATTTTAAATTTAGGGAGCAAACTGTTTGGGTAAAAGGTACATGATCTCGACGAAGTAACATTTAATTCATATTTCACACGACTAGTCTTGGATTATGATAAGGTCCTATCGACCAAGCAGAACCCTGACTTCTGTCGAGACTAATTCGAATATCGGTCGAACGAAGTACGACAATCGTCGAGACTAATACTCTACCTCGACCGTACTAACGTATGACTCAATGTTTCGTTATTGATCATTTATTGTAGGTTCAATGACCATAAATACTAACGGTCATAACGGCTCAACACCATCAAGAACATTTATGAAGCGCGACAGTTACGAAAGACACATTTATGAAGAATCAAGACTATAAAAACCTAAGATCAACACCGCATTTGGAGGACAGAGGCAGAGTACACCAAGTATACATTTACAAGCTCTCCGAAGAATATCTACAATCTTTTATTCATGTGACAGAATCACATTACACATGACTATAGTGTTTTCACACACGACGCACACTTATTTTACAATTATACACCTATTTCCTGTATAGATCGTGTAATACATTGTAAACATCAGAGGATATCACCCCTGTTTGGTGATCATAGTGCACGACGACCCTTACCTGTCGTCCGCGGTTTTTTCCTCGTTGAGGTTTTTTCGCGTCACCAAATCCCTTGTCTCCTTATTTTATTGTTTATCGCGCATAACTGTCTATCGGTTACTTTCTTTAGTTGGATAAAGCTCCACGTCGACCTTAAGTTATTCATTGAGTAATTTTTGGCATTAACAATCGTCGAGATCTAATCACCAAGAAATTTCAAAGAGGTACAACGTCTGACAGGACGAGTGGCAGCCTTAAACAGGTTCATATCTCGGTCGTCAGACAAATGTCACATATTTTACAATGTCCTACGAAAAAATAAAGGTTTCCATTGGACGGATGAACATGAACAAGCGTTACAAAGAATGAAAGAATATATGGTGTCGCCTCCATTATTATCAAAACCACAAGACAACGAGGTATTACAACTATATTTAGTTGTCAGCTCCAACGCAGAAAGTGCAGACCTGGTAAGAGAAGATGACAAACATCAATTGCCTATTTATTACATACGTAAGTATTTACTCGACGCTGAAACCAGGTACTCCTAAATGGAAAAACTCTTATTATCGCTAGTTACTTCTACAAAAAAGTTATGACATTATTTTAAATCACATCCTGTAACTGTCCTTATTAACATTCCACTTAAGTTTGTCTTGCGAAAACCAGAATTAACAGGTCGACTAGCGAAGTGGAGTATATACCTCAGCAGTTACGACATTGATTTCAAACCCAGGACCACGATCAAATCACAAGTCCTAGCAGTCTTTGTCGCCGACTTTAGTCCTGAACTAGAGATGGAAGCGCAAAACGAAGTTTGTTCTGTGGCGACTCACGACGACAAACCCTAGACCCTACATGTCGACGGATCGTCCAACACTAGAGGCACAGGACTGGGCGTTGTCTTAAAGCCGCCACAGGGGGGCAAGATGGTATACTCCATACGATGCGATTTCAAGGGAACCAACAGCGAAGCAGAATATGAAGCTATAATCGTAGGGATGAATATGGCGCATGACTTGGGGGCAAAAGGGTTGCACGTCAAAAACAACTCTCTCCTTGTCGTAAATAAAATGAATGGAGAATTTGCAGCTAAAGACTCGAAAATGACATCAAATCTTAAAATAGCCAAGGCAAAATCTGCAAAATTCAAGCCATTTTCGACCAAACAAATCCTGAAGGATTTGAAATCTCAAGCAGATGCTTTAGCCAATCTTGGATCGGCTCTTAGCAAACCATTGTTTGACACGATACCTATGGTACATCTCACGACGTCGTCCATCTATCACGACGATGTCACCCAGATTGATAGTGAAGAAGAAGATTGGTCGAGCGACATTATGAACTACCTAACACGAGACCAACTTCCCGAAGACAAAATGGATGCTCGAAAGACTAGATTCAAAGCATCCAGATATTTCATGATACAAGGTAGACTCTATCGACAATCATCTACTAGTCTTAACCTGCGATGCATCACTAGCAAAACACAAGTCCAAAACATCTTGCAAGAAATGCATGACGACGAGTGTTGAAATCACTCAGGCGGTCGTAGCTTAGCCAATCGAGTATCACGACAAGTCTACTATTGGCCGACACTACGACAAGACGCTATCAGGTATGTGAAAAATTGTGACGCATGTCAACGACACTCAGGTATGACGCATAAAACCTCTGAACCCTTACACTCGACATTAGTTCCTTGCCCTTCCATGAGGTAGGGATTGGATATAGTCGGTAAATTACCAACCACCCCCGGGGAAAAGGTATTTTTACTCGTTCTTACAGATTATTTTTCCAAATAGGTAGAGGCAGTCGCTTTTTCCCAAGTTCAGGATAAAGAGGTTATATCCTTTATCAAGACTAACATTATATGCAGGTTTGGAATACCATATGAGATTGTCTGTGACAATGGGTCCCAATTTATAATGAAAGGACTCAACAGTTCTGTGAGGATTACAACATAAAGTCATGAAGTCGACACCACGGTACCTTTAATCGAACAGACTTGTTGATTCGAGTAATAAAACTATTATAAACTCGATCAAAAAGCTCTTGAAGGCAGCAAAGGGAAGGTGGGTCGAAGAACTTCCTTCTGTCCTTTGGGTAAATCGTACGACTCCGCGTACGTCCACAGGACAAACTCCATTTTCGTTGGTCTACGGTTGTGAAGCGGTCTTACCTATCGAGGTCCGACTACCAACATCAAGGCATAACTCGATCGATCATAACTTAGTCGACCTCAGTTATAACCTCGACGCTCTTGAAGAAATGAGAGAATCAACATTGATTCGAATGGCAACCCAAAAGCAATCAGTCGAACGACATTTCAACAAAGACGTACACACCAAAGTCTTCCAAGAAGGCGACCCCGTCTTATGTCGAGTGTTTCAAAACACTCAAGAGCCAAACGGAGGTAAGATTTCCATTAAATAGGAAGGTCCCTATCGCATATCCAAGGTTGTGGGAAAAGATGCTTACAAGTTCCAAACCCTCGACAACCAAGATATTCCACGTAGTTGGAACACAACACATTTGAAAGGTATTTTTATAAATTCTTTGATTATTTCATTACGATTATTTGACACGATCGAGTACTTACTTAAGCATCAGAGGGTCGTTAGTTAGCCAACGACCAACCTCTGACATTGTTTCCTCGCAGGATCGCACGACACGAGACCATAAGTCTTTCACATGATTTAGTATTGTGAAAACTCCAAGATTTATAATCTAAGTCTAACTTAGAACAATTTTTTATGAATGAATGCCTTAGTCGCAAGAATTTTGAGGTAGAATTACTCGTCTTACCTTAGTCGCAAGTATTCTTGGGTGAAATTGTTTGAAATGCCTCAGTCGCAAGTATCCTTAAATTTGGATTGAATGATTGTTTGGTTGCACAATTCTCAGGTTTGAAAAATTCTATAATGACCTATGTCTTTATCATGTGATGCCGTGTACGCTTATTTATTTTATAATGATCGACATGCTCGACAGATAAGATAAAAACCATCTGTATTAATAATCAAAAATAAATGGTTACACGTGGAAGGCTCGACCACCAACGGTCGACCATAGGAAAACTAAAACAAATAAAGCATAAAAATCAAAAATCTGTAAAGCTCAGGATGGAGGAGCATCTTCTGTGGGCATTGAAGTAGCGACATCACCAGCAGGGGTCTCATCCATTTTGGCCTCCTCTTTGTCGACCTCGACCTCTTCGACGTCTCTCTCATCTTCAGAGTCTATGTCCTGTTCGTTCCCGATCTCCACGAGATAGTTCTCAAGGTCTTCCTTCGCGTTGGCCAGTGGGTTCTTCCCTGCTAAGTGGCACCGCATAATCACCGCCTTCGTCGTCTATCGAGTGAAAGCCTCGATGGACTTGAGCTCCTTCTCGAGCTCCTTAATCGTGGCTTTTTGCTTGGCCTCACTCTCTTTAGCAGCCCTGGTCTCTTTTTCAATCACGACCAGGGACACTAGGGCCCGCTCCAGCTCCAATCGAGTACCCTCCAAGATTGTGCACGACACGTGAAGACGTGACTACAAATCTGAGACCTGGCCTCTTTCTCTCGTGTCAGGGCAGCCTGCTCCCTCTTATTCCGCCTTCGCCTTGTCGATGGCACTAGGTAGGAGGTGTCTAATCCTTTCCATCTCCCTATAAAGACCAAGGGAATCCTGGAACGTCTGAAACACACGACACAGGTTAGTACACGATAAGCAAATATATATAAAGGTAGTATCGATTATACTTACCATGAATGCGAGACCCGAGATGTGAGATCCGACGTCATCGAAGGACATTTCCTTGAAGTTCCCCTTAAAGTGAGGAAGCAAGTACTTTCCCAGGTGGGGAAATATCCTCGCCCGGTCGAGGATATCATCCTCCATGAAGTTCGACAGCAACGTAAAGTTGACCGTCTAAACATCAGTGGGTCCCTTTCCTTTGTCTCTTGAGGGAGGGTTGGACCTAGTGGCCTCTGTTGCCCGAATATCCTCTGGAGGAGAACGCTCGACGCCTGGATCCTCCGGGGACTCCGTCACTGGAGGCGCAACGCTTGTGGGGACCGCCTGGATTGGGTCACCCATCTTCGCCTTCTCGGGGCTAGCGACACTCGATGCATCGCCACCCCGTGACGACGGCTCCCTCGGAACCGACATCTGTGTACGTTTGGGCAGGCTCGACCCAGTAGTCACAGCCGATTTCCTCTTATCTTTGCCCTTACAGGACAAATCCAACTCGACCTTCCTCCGAACGGCCGTACTAATGGTCTTCGCAGGTGATCCGCCTGAAAACGCAGAAACGCACGACAAAGTGAAAATTACGAGACAAAGGAAATTAAAGGATAACGAGAAAAAATGAGCATATTACCTGCCATTTCTTCTCCTTCCTCCTCCTTCTCCTCTTCTTCTTTCTCCTCCTCGTCCTCGGCGACCTCAGAAGGCTCAACGATGGTCACGTCGTCGTCGGTGCCTGTCTACGAAAGGGGAGAGTAGGATTGATCGACATTACTATAACCTAAAAAACAGGTTATCTTGTACACCGAATCACTATTCGGTCGTACTTCGTCAAACTTGATTGCTGAAATCAACAAAAGAAAAACATTAGTGAACAAGTCAAATAAAGTATTGTGGATCCAAAATCTCTCAGTGATTTGATAACGACGCTCTTATATACTTAGTGAAAATTACGTTTTAATATGTATTAGTGTTTCACCATCAGCGATCATACTGAGTCTGTTCAGTTATCGCTGATGACCTTTCTTTTGAACATTTCATATGTATTAGTGTTTCACTATCAGCGATCAGACTAAGTCTGTTTAGTTATCGCTGATAGTTTCTGATGTAAATAATTAACGTAATCCCTGAAGACAAGTTTCGCATCAACAGATGTTCATAGCTGAATCGAAGACGAAGCTGCTGAACAAAGACAAGTCTACTAGTGATCTAATGCGGATATTAGTGAAGCAAAGACAACTCTACTCATACGCGAAGAAACCTGAGGAAAAGCTTCAGCGATAGCTGAACTTCTTTGCATCTCTGAAGGAAGAGATATTCAGCGATCAAATGATCACGTATCTTATGCCTCAAGTCACCTTTTGTCTTACCTTGCACAACCAGTACGATGTGTCAGAACGGACGTGCCTCTGCAACGATTCGTACAAGAAATCTGTCAACTACACTGTTCATGATACGGTCGAAAGCATGTCTCCCAGAAGTCAGACTCCCAAAGCCAATCAATAAATGACACGTGTAAAGTACCCTGCCATGCATTTAATGCATAGGGTATAAATAGAAAGTTCACCTCTCCATCTGAGTGTGCTCTATTCCTGAATCCATATAGAAACTCTTGTTTTCTATACTCTATAATCCCCCATTCTATACATTCTTGTGCAACCATCTTAGTGTTTTCTTAAGTTTGTTTAGATTAAGTTCTACTTAATCTTATTCTGCAGCAGACTTGTAAATTGTGTTTGATTTATCAATAAACAATTTATTAAACATTAAATTATGTGTTTGTATTCAACCCCCCCCCCCTTTCTACAAACTTGTTAAGCACCTCCGGGACCAACAAGTGGTATCAGAGCAGACTATTTAATCTGATAAACAAGATCTTGTTTTATTCTCTTCCTTGCTATTCTAAAATGGTACTTAACACAAACACAAACTACTATGATAATGGTTCACTTTCTAAACCTCCTCGATTTAGCAGAGATAACTTCTCTCTCTGGAAAAATCGACTGATGCTATTTCTTGAAGGTACAGATCCCACTATACCTGAGTACGTAGCAAACGGACCCTATGAACCTGTCCAAATTATATATGTCGTTCCAGTTACTGCCACCACTCCCATTATTCCTGAACGCTATATTGCTAAGGAAATCAGACAATGGAGTGATAAGGACAAAAAGAAGGATGGTATCGATGCAAGGGCAAAGACCATTATCTCTATGGCTCTGCCTGATGAAGTTTTCCATTCCATCATGCATCTAAAAACTTCTAAAGAAATGTGGGAAACCATATGTGTTCAATATGAAGGCACCACTGAAATCCAAGAGACTCGAAAGATTAACTTGGTAAGACAGTATGAAAGTTTTATTGCTGGTAAGAATGAATCTCTCTCTGATGTTCATCAGCGGTTTAACTGCTTAATCATTGATCTAAGAACCGTTGGTAGGACCTATTTTAATTATGAGGTCCTAACAAAATTCTTAGAATGTCTTCTTGAATTCTGGGACAGTTACTCAATCTGTCTCAAGCTGACAAAAGACTTAAATTCTCTTTCTCTCAGCACCTTGTATGGAATATTGCGTAACTATGAGCAATCAAACCTTTTGAAGAAGAATCTTATAAAAGATTCTAAAGACTCCAAAAGCACTCCTGTTGCTTTAGTCTCTTCAGAGATAATTCCATCTCAGCGATCTACTCTCACCATCATTGAGTTAGATTCTGAATCTGAGGATCTATCAGACACTAATCTTTCAGAGTTTGATGAGTCCTTAGCACTCTTGACAAACTCTTTCAAGAGATGTGCAAGAAAGAGCAATTTCAAAAGAAATAAGCCTCTCTCTCTCACCGACAAGCCAAAATCAACCCCTGTTGATAACGCTACTGCTACTTGGTTTAACTGTGAAAAGATTGGATCCTTTACAAGTGAGTGTAGGTCGAAGAAAGTCTTCAAACCTTCTACCTCTAGAAGATCCAGCGATGACAAATACCTTAAGCTGAAAGAGAAATATCAAAACCTGAAAAGCTACAAGCGAAAAGTTAAAGGTCTCATCGCTAAAGAACACGACTGGGCTGAATCTGAAGAATCAAGTTTTGATGAAGAAGGAGTTGCTAATCTCTGCCTCATGGCTGAGATTAAAGAAGAAGTGGAAGAACCAGCTGAAATCAGATAGAAGTCGCGTAGTTGATGTGCTGACGATTGATCTTTACAATACTATAAACGGAAAATCTCTAGCTGAACGCAAAAACAATGATTTAACTGAACAGCTGGAAAAATGACATGAAAAGATCAGAGGACTGACTCTTTTATAGGAAAGTTTGAAAGATCAAGTTGTTGTAAATAAAATCATTAGCATAGAACGCGAACAAGCCATCGTTGCTCTAAAAGCAGAAAAGGCTACTGTTGAAAAATGGTGTAATTCCTCAACTAAGATCACTGAGATAATAAATGCTCAAACTCCTGGCGGTGATAAAACCAGTCTTGGTTTTTGGAAACCACATGATGAGCCTAAAGAAGACTGTTCCATGCTTAAGTTTCGAACGTTTGTCACTTCTATCTTTGACACTTCTTATAATCAGTTTTATCCTTCTTCTTCTAATTCTATCCCTGAGGAAAAATCCAAAGGCTCTAAGTCTGCGGATAAAGGAAAATCCATTTTCCATCCTCAGAAGGGTACCAAGAAAGCAAAGCTGAAAGTTCCTTCTAAACCTTCAGTGAATCAATCATCTAGCTTCGTGATAGAAATCTTTGATCTTTGTCCTCCAAAGCTAAAGATTGATCTTAAGCCTAAGAGATCTGAAGAAATAAAAATTCCTCCTAGATCTCATGAGAAAAGCATTCCTGGAGATGGACCCGCTCATCTTAAATTCTCAAAACCTTCTACTTCTGGTCCAAAAACCACATTCAAATATAGAAAATGCTATCACTATGGATTTACTGACCATATTGCAAGCAAATGTCCAACTGCCACTAAAGCTGATAAAACAACTAAAGTAAAGATAAATGCCTCTAAAGCTGATAAGATCATCAAAGCTGAAAAATCTACCAAGGTGAAGAATACTACTAAGGTTAAAAAATTAACCAAAGTGAAGATTACCACTGAAGTTGAATCTTCATCTCCTGTGAAGATTTCTGAACCTTCCATCTCCACTAACCCCAATGTACCCAGTGAAAAATAGGTACCAAACGAAGCTTAATCTTCCTTATGTTTGCAGGGATCAAAGGGCATCTAGTATCTCGATAGTGGATGGTCTCGTCATATGACAGAACAAAAAGACCTGCTCACTGAATACAAGGAAGAGAAAGGTCCCTCTATGACCTTCGATGGAAATGGAAAAGGATATACCCGAGGGTTTGGTGTCCTCAGCAATGGGACAACTACCTTCAGAAGAGTCGCTTATGTAGATGTATTGAAGAACAATCTTTTGAGCATCAGTCAGCTATGTGATAAAGACTATGAAGTTCGCTTTTCCAAGAAAGCATGTTCAGTGGTAAATGAGAAAGGAAAACTTTCTCTCAGTGGTTATCGCATAGAAAATGTCTATGTAATAGATATGGACTCTACTATCACTGAAAACGTATGTTTTCTCTCTAAAGCCTCTTCTGATGTCAACTGTCTATGGCATAAAAGGCTCTCTCATCTAAATTTCAAAACCCTGAATTCTCTCTCTTCTAAGGAACTGGTTTCTGGTCTTCCTCAGCACTCATATGCTAAAGAATCTCTCTGCTCAGCATGTGAAAAAGGAAAACAGACAAAAGCTAGTTTCAAGTCTAAACAAGTTTCCTCAGTAACAAGTCCTCTTTAGCTCTTACATATGGATCTGTTTGGCCCTGTAAACATCCAATCAATAGCTGGAAAGAAATATATGCTTGTCATTGTAGATGAATACTCTCGCTACACCTGGGTTATCTTTCTTCGCTGCAAGAGTGATACTCCTGAAGAACTAATATCTTTTGTTAAAAAGATGGAAGTGTTGAATAATCTCACTGTTCGTTCAATAAGAAGTGATCATGGAACTGAATTCAAAAACAGTTCTCTGAACATTTTCTTTGAGAGCAAGGGAATCTCTTATAACTTCTCTTCAGTGAGATCACCTCAGCAAAACGGAGTCGCTGAAAAAAGAAACAGAACGATCATTGAAGCTGCTAGATCAATGCTCAACGATTCTCACCTCCCTTCTCAATTTTGGGCTGAAGCTGTAAACACTGCATTTTACTCAAAACAGATCGCTGATAGTAAAGCAATTTGGAAAGACAACTTATGAACTTTTTCATGGAAGAAAGCCTTCTATCAGCTTTCTTCATATCTTTGATTTTCAGTGCTTTATTTTAAACAACAAAGATCAACTTGGAAAGTTCGACCCAAAAGCTGATGATGAAATAATTCTAGGATATTCCTCCATCTCCAAAGCCTACAGAGTTTTCAACAAGAGAAGACATTCTGTGGAAGAAACAATTCATGTCACTTTTGATGAAACTCGCTCAACGAACTCTAAACCAATCGCTGACAATGAAGAGTTAAACGCTTGGATGTTTTCTCATTACAGAGAAACATAACCTTTCTTCTCAAACCATCAGCATTCAAATCCTCCAGCTGTTGATGATGATCCAAACGTCATACCTCCTAATGCTGAATCCAACTCATGGATCTCAGCAGAGCCTCTAAACACCTTACTTCCATTAGATCCATCTTCGTCTGAACACCTCTTAGAAAACAATGGTCTGTCTGACTCTCAACAGTTGATAGATGCTAAGCCTCAAGCTTCCTCATCAGTGAACATTCCCATTGTTGATCCAACCTCTGAAATGAGTGATCATGCTCCTGCTCAGTGATGGACCAGAGATCACCCCATAGATCAAATTCTTGGTGATCCCAATGCAGGTATTCAGACATGACAAAGTTTAAGTAATATCTGTCTCTTTGTCAATTTTATTTCTTTAATAGAGCCAAAGAAGGCTGATGATGCCCTCAGAGATCCAAACTGGGTCAGCGCTATGCAAGAACAGCTGACTGAGTTCTCTCGCAACAAAGTTTGGAATCTCGTTCCTAGACCATCTAACAAAACTGTTATAGGCACCAAATGGATGTTTAGAAACAAGTTAGATGAACATGGAACTGTAACCCGGAACCAGGCTCGACTTGTTGCTCAGGGATACAGACAAGAGGAAGGCATAGACTATGATGAAACCTTTGCCCCTGTGGCTAGGCTCGAAGCAATTCGACTATTCTTAGCCTATGCAGTCTATAAAGACTTCATTCTTTATCAAATGGATGTAAAATCAGCGTTCGTAAATGGAAAACTGAATGAAAAAGTCTATGTAGAACAACCCCCAGAGTTTTATGACCATAAGTATCCAAGTTATGTATATAAATTGGATAAGGCTCTCTATGGTCTAAAACAAGCCCTTCGTGCTTGGTATGACACTCTCTCATCTTTTCTTATCTCTGTAAATTTTGAACGTGGCAAAATTGATAATACATTATTTTTTAGAAAGATAAAAGGTCATATTATTTTTGTACAAATATATGTCGATGACATCATATTTGGTTCTACTAACCCATCTCTATGTACTCGTTTCGCTGAAAGAATGAAGAAAGAATACAAAATGAGTATGATGGGTGAGCAGAAATATTTTCTTGGTCTTCAGATTAAACAATCTGACAAAGGTACTTTTATCAGCCAAGGTAAGTATGTTAAAGACATGCTGAAGAATTTTTATTTAACATAAACTTCAGCGATGAAGACTCCTATGGCACCTCCTCTGACACTAAACAAAGATCCATCTTGAAAACCTGTTAATGTCACTGCCTATAGAGGAATGATAGGCTCGCTGCTGTATCTTACAGCTAGCCGACCTGACATCTTGTACTCTACTTGTTTATGTTCATGCTATCAATATGAACCCATGGAATCCCATCTGATCGCTGTTAAGTGAATTTTCAGATATCTCAAAGGGACTCCTAACCTCGGTCTTTGGTATCCCAAAGACTCAGGGTTCGATCTAACTGGTTATTCTGATAGTGATTTTGCAGTTTGTAAACTCGATAGAAAGAGCACCACTGGTGGATGTCAACTCCTAGGAGAAAAGCTGGTAAGCTGGACAAGCAAAAAGCAAAATTCAGTGTCCACTTCCATAGCTGAAGCTGAATATGTAGCCGCTGGAAGCTGTTGTGCTCAGGTCTTATGGATGAGAAATCAACTATTAGACTATGACCTTCAGCTATCAAAGATTCCAATCTATTGCGACAGCACTAGTGCTATCGCTATAGCAAACAATCCAGTGCTACATTCAAAGACAAAACACATAGAGATCAGATATCATTTTATCAGAGATCATGTGATGAATGGTGATATTGAACTTCACTTTATCCCCACTGACTATCAGCAAGCTGATTTGTTTACCAAACTTGTTGATGAGACAAGGTTCAACTTTCTCATAAGTAAGCTTGGAATGCTGAATCTCGAAGAGTAAATCTTCAGCATTCATTCATTATGTCAGTGACTATAAGTTCCCCTTTATCACTCAATCTCTGATTAAAATTCTGACTCTCAGGTATGTTCTCTTACTCTCAATCACTGAATCTTCATTCAGTAAGACGTTTAAAAATAAAACTTTGATCACTGAAGTTTTCTTCAAATGATTAAAAGATTTTTGATAAACAAAATCTATCACAGACATTTCTTTTCAGTGATCCTTCTGAACTAAAAATCAATCTATGAATTTTCATCAGGGATTCTTTCAAAGGAAAACCTATCTCTGACTTTTCTTTAGAGATAATTTCAAAAAGGACAAATAAAACGTTTTTCTCTCTCCTCATGACGTCATTTGAACCGACAATCCACGACATGCCTTTTTCTGACACGATCTTCCGTTGCTCTTCTATCCAATCAACTTCATGGGACGTGTCCATGTCATGATGAACAATTGTTTTCCCGCCTCTCTCTCTCTCTCTCTCTCTCTCCTACTCTCAACGTATAAAAAGAATGTTTTTCCATTCTTATCATTTTACGCGTTCTGGAAATCTTTTTTAGCAAGAAATTATCTCTCAAGCATTCTCTCTCAAGCAATTTCAAGCATCTGCATCATCCTCATTCAAGATCACCAGGTTACTTTGATCTTATTCTTATTTCAATCTTGTTAATAAACTTCATTTATTTTCCATCATTATGGGTTTTCTATATGATTTTTTATCCTATAAAATTATTTTTTTTGATTTTATTCTTCCAAATCCTTTGATGTTCTCACCGTTTTAATCTTCAAATATGTTGGTTTTTCTATGTTTCTTTCCTCAAATAGAAACTGGTAAAACCTTCTTTATTTTTAGACTAAACTTTTCTTCTACTCTTCTTTATTTTCATATTCAGAAATGGCTCAATCCGCTCTTGTTGCTTCTAAGAACGTCAAGTTCGCCATCACTGACTCTGAAGTCCCCAAGAACAACCATCTTGGACGCCTAGACTTCGATGGAATTAAATACCCACCCCTTGTGGATGCTGCTAAATTCCTGAAGCAATCTTGCATTGCTTACGCTCTGAATGTGGATCCCAAGCCATCCAAAACTCTACTCCAACAGTTTTGGTTCACTGCTGACGAATCCACCATCACCAACAATAAAGATGACCAGGCTCCTGCCATTTCTTTCTGCACTAACCTAGGACCAGGAATGATGACCGCTTCAGCTTGAGGAAGGCTCTCAGGTTTCCTGACAAACCCAAGAGTGGGTTTGACGCTCTGCCCACTGACGCTGAACTCATCCCGATTCTGGATGCAATGAAGTATTGTTGGGACAACAAGCCACGAACAACCATCCCCAACAAGCGGCTGACTCTTATCAAGAAGGCGAACATGCCTTCTCAGCTGAACTTTATCTTTTCTCACTTCATTCAGTGCATGAGTGGGAAAAGTGGTTCACTTGATCAGGCCAGCAAGGTTCAACTCCAGATGGCCTACTCAGTGATCGCTGGTAAAAACTTTGACTTTCCCACCGCTATCTTTGACGATCTCAGGTCAAAGATAGAGAAGACGGAAAGGGATCCCAAGATCCCATATGTACGGTTCATCTGTGCATATCTGAAGTTTCTCTACACCAACTCTTACCCCACTACTCTTGATGGCTCCTTCGCCAAAGTGGGTCAGCGTTCACTAGAGGTCAAACCGCTGGACAACGAGGTAAGTATCTCTGCCTTACGCCCTCGTCTCTCTCTACACACTTTTTCTACTTTAGCGGCCACGCAGGAGGTTCCTTCTTCTGCTATCCCTGCCGCTACCACCCCTTCAAAATGCCCATCAGCTAGTTCCTTTGGTCCTTCGAAGAAGGACAAAGTGACTAAGGAGACAAGTTCCACTAGTTCAAGGCCTTAGGAAGTTTCTCGACAAACTTCCTTGGATGATTTCGTGGTTATCTCCTCCACATCCTCAACAATCACATCATCAACCATGCCAGCGATCTCGATCGCTGTCACATCAACAGTGACACCACCTATCATCTCAGTTCAACAATCAACTGAGGTAACTACCCAACTAGTCCTCCTACTTCTTTGGTATCTAACCCTTCATCTTTTATGCAGCAACCTCATGTTGCATTTCTAGGACCTGATGCTCAAACCTTTGAAAGAGACATGCAATTTTTCAATATGTTTGAACGTTCAGGTATACCTAAACCCCCAAATACACATCCCACCTATCCATATAAGCCTGCTACTCAGAAACTAATGTTTGACTGTTGACACTAATGTCACCAGTTTGGGAGTCAAGGTGGATTCTCTCACCACCTCGCTCAACGAAACCACTAGCGCCGTTAATATCGTTGGTGAAGAGCTGAAGCAGTTGACAACCACCTGCTCCACCAAAGCTGAAGCCTCTCAAATCTCCTCACTTTAGGGAGAACTTTTCCAAGTGAAGGACGCTACTCAACTTCTTCAGGGATACTTTGATTCTTTAAGCAACGACGTCTAGGGATTATCTATGAAGATCGATTACTGCACCTCTCTCCTTCAACAGGTCCTTGGAAAGCTGAATGAACCAGCTCCGACTATTTCCCCTTCTTTCACAGAGGCTGATCGCACCTCTCTGAACGTAGCTGTTGAATTCATTCATCATGCTACTTCGGACATCCCTGTGATTGAAGGACGCCTGGAAAGTCTGGAGGCTGAAGTCCGAAAATTGGCCGCTGCACAACCTTCCTCTCCAACCAAAGATCTCTCCCTAGATGATAATGACAAAGAGGGGGAGAAGGATGCTAAAGAAAATAAAGAGGAGGAGGAAACTGCTGCTGAGGTTCAACAGGAAGAACCTCCCTCTCATGTTGAGGGGGAGAAGGTTGTTGACAAAGCCCCTCCTTCTTTCAAAGACTTAGTCCAAGAAGAAGAAGAGGAGGAGGATGAAGAAGAAGAAAATCTTGATCTTCAAGATCAAGAGGAAGAGCAACCTCATCAAGAAGATGATGATGATGACGATGAAGAAGATCAGTCCTTATGGTGTTCTGCAGCCATCACATCTTCAGTGATAACTTCGAAAGAAGTTGTCACAGTAGGGGGAGTTATGAAGCATCCTCAGGAACCCCTTCCCAAAGCAAATCCAAGGGTGCAGTTGCTGAGGGAAGCCTGAAGACAGTTTCACTATCTGAGGAGAATTCTTCTCAGGTATGCCTTTCACTTGTTCCCATATCCTACTATAAATTTCCTACCCCTGTTTTCTTCTAGCCTTTATCTTCCTTCTTCCCAAAATAAACACTAACTTTGTTTCTTTCTATTTTATAACCAGCCAGTTCTCTCCCCTGCTTAAGGGTAAAAAACTACAAATAATCCCAGCTCCCATAGCTGATGAAGAAATAATCCCAATCTCTGTAAATGAGATTGATGAAGAAGATGATGAAGAAGAAGAAGAATCCCTGCAACATCTAGGAAGGCCCTCTAGACCATCTCGCTGGACAGAGGAAGAGATGAAGAGAAAAAAGAGTTGATATCTCATCTAGAGAAACAACGACTGAAGGTCCCTACTCAATCAATAGATCTAGAGTTCCTGACTGAAGCTCAAATCGAAGAATCTGTCAAGGCTGAGAAGCTGATAGCTGATTGTCGAAGAGATGGATCTCTTGCTCTCAAAATCCAGTCCTCTCTAGTCAAAGACAAGAAGCTGAAAAACTTACCAGTGGAAGTCCAGGATGATCTATTGAAAGTGATTGAAGAGGAGCGCTCAAAAGAACTAGCGGTCAGCGATAACACAGTCGATTGGTGCAAGCATAAAGTCGACTATCGCTCTGACCCAATGAAGATCGTAGCAGTTGTTATCTCATGGAGAAAGAAGAAGGACAAAGCTTCTGTCACTATGGAGATTACCAGAGAGGATGGAAGCTGGAAGGCTATGTTTGTTTCAAAGCTGGAAAGCTTCGGCTACATGGAATGGCTTGAGTTCAAAGATGCGCTGAAGAAATCGAAGTCAATCTACAGAGGGTATGTTGAAGGGATAAATGATGCTCTCATCAATAGAGTCGCTGCAATCCTAAAGGTTCCATCTGTCTCCTCCTCGTCTGAAAATGTCGTTGTGATAAGAAATGAAACCTCCATCAAATTCTCAAGAGAAGCTTTGTTTGGTCCTCCTCCTGATCTTTCAGTTCTCGATCTATCTCTGCCCCCTGGTGGACCATATGTGGCAGGACAAGTACTTAAAGAACCTTTTGGAATCTTCTTCAGAGATGATGAGGAACAACTCAGATTCCAAAGAGTCTCTGAGATTCCTATCTGTCCCCTCAGTCATCTGAAGGATCTCTTATGCTTATGGTGTGACTACTTCCCTTCAGCTGAGCAAATCAAAGCAATCATTAGCCAAGAATCTTTAGAGCAAAGGCAAAAAGGAGAAGAAATACCTGAGTATATGATCAATCCTCCAAAATCTTCTTTAGATAGCTGATAGATTAGTTTCCTATTGCTTGTAATCTATTAGTAAAACTTACAGTAGTTAGTACTTAACTCTTTCAGTACTGTAAAAGATCCCTCAAAATAGTAATTGCGACATGTATGTTATGAGTCCTGATTATTCCATTATTTTTAACTATAAAGTAATTTTCTTCAGTTACTTTGTCATTATCAAATAGGGGGAGATTGTTGATCCAAACTCTCTCAGTGATTTGATAACGACCCTCTTCTATACTTAGTGAAAATTACGTTTTAATATGTATTAGTGTTTCCCCATCAGCAATCAGACTGATTCTGTTCAGTTATCGTTGATGACCTTTCTTGTAAACATTTCATATGTATTAGTGTTTCACTATCAGCGATCAGACTAAGTCTGTTCAATTATCGCTGATAGTTTCTGATGTAAACAGTTAACGTAATCCCTGAAGACAAGTTTCGCGTCAACAGATGTTCATAGCTGAATCGAAGACGAAGTTGCTGAACAAAACCAAGTCTACTAGTGATCTGATGCGGATATCAGTGAAGCAAAGACAACTCTACTCATACGCGAAGAAACCTGAGGAAAAGCTTCAGCGATAGCTGAACTTCTTTGTATCTCTGAAGGAAGAGATATTCAGCGATCAAACAATCACGTAACTTATGCCTCAAGTCTCCTTTTGTCTTACCTTGCACAACCAGTACGATGTGTCAGAACGGACATGCCTCTGCCACGATTCGTACAAGAAATCTGTCAACTACACTGTTCATGATACGGCCGAAAGCATATCTCCCAAAAGTCAGACTCCCAAAGCCAATCACTAAATGACACGTGTAAAGTACCCTGCCATGTATTTAATGCATAGGTATAAATAGAAAGTTCACCTCTCCATTTGAATGTGCTCTATTATTTAACCCATATAGAAACTCTTGTTTTCTATACTCTATAATCCCCCATTCTCTACATTCTTGTGCAACCATCTTAGTGTTTTCTTAAGTTTGTTTAGATTAAGTTCTACTTAATCTTATTCCGCAACAGACTTGTAAATTGTGTTTGATTTATCAATAAACAATTTATTAAACTTTAAACTATGTGTTTGTATTCAACCCCCCCCCCCTTCTACAAACTTGTTAAGCACCTCCGGAACCAACAAGTACAAACGACAAAAGAGAAAAATTAAAAAAACTCACTCGTCGTGTTCCAGTCAGGCTCGAGCCAATCACTGTCTTGACCCAGTGAGGCCATACGCACAAAGGCGTATCGAGACTTCCACCCATGGTCATTAACCACAGTGTTAAGTACCAGGGTGTGATCGCCCCGATACTTAGAGAAAAGACTGTAACGGTGAAAACCATCAGTCTTCACGACGAACGCCGTAAGGAGGTCGTTCACATCGAACGGTGACCCCCATGACCCCGTTAGTCTCTCAACGACCGATATGACTCTCCAAAAATAGGGCATGAGTTGCCTGGGCGCAAGGTTAAAGATTAACATAAAAAGCCTCGATAGAGACGAATAAGGCCATTTAAACCCTATCTTGAAGGGATATTCGTAGATGATGAAGTATCCCTCCGGACACATGTCAGGATGAACCTGACCAGGGGAATTTATAGTGATACCCGCCAGAATCTGCGCTAAGCGCCTGGGAGCATCCAAGTCGTCCTGACTCTGGATCGTGCTAGCAGGCTCAGACGACATTGCTAAACCTGTTAGGTTAATCTTTAAGGCGGTTAAACCTAATATATCCCAGTTCTTCCTAGGTTTTCTAGCACAAGTCTTAAATCGCATGAAAGAGGCTACAAGAGATCGTACCTTAAATAGTTGCTCTAAAACCTCGATCGAAAGCTAAAACGGGAAAAGATCTCGAAAGGTTTTTTGGCAAAGATTCTCTGGAATATCTCTCTATGAATACAATGGAAGCGTAGAATGAAACTATCCCTGGATATCTCCTATTTATATGCGAAAACTGTATCGAGCACCATCACTCGATGATCGACACGTGTCGATCGTTTTTTCGAGTGCATCGTTAGATCTTCCACACCTGTCCTAAACAACTGTCACGCATGCAAAAACATGACATCACGATTGTCAGTTGGACCATCATGGGTCTAGTCAAAAATGAACCAATTCGATTCCACCGCAACGAGAGCCTTCCCTAGAGTGACACGTGGCAAAAAACTTTCAAAATTTGGATTTTAAATACCCTCTTAAATTTTAAATTTTGGGGGAAAACTGTTTGTGTCAAAAATGATGACCTCGACGAAGATACTTATAATGCATATTTCACACGACTTGTCTTGTATTATGATAAGGTCCTGTTGACCAATATAACCATAACGTCCGTTGAGACTTTCTCGAAGGTCGGTCAAGCGTCGTACAACCATCGTAAGATTACTCTCGACCACGACTATACTAACGTACGACCCAACGTTCTTTTCTTATTTCGTTAATGCAGGTTTAATGCTCATAAGTACCAATGGCTATAACTGGTCAAAGCAATCAAAGTCAATTATGGAGAACCGAATGTTACAAATACACACTTATGAAGATTTAAGACTATAAATACCGAAGATACACATTTCATTTGGAGACCAGAAATCCGAACCCGAAAATTTACAAAATCTACAAATAACAACTGCAATCTTTCTCCAGCAACACACGATAGCGATATTGTTCACACGGCGCAAGTGTTTTCACACACGATTTACACTTGTTATTAGTTCAGATACTTGTTTATAACATCCATTGTGTAAACCAATGTAACATTGAAGGATATCACCCCTGTTTGGTGATCATAGTGCACGGGGACATCCCTTAGTCGTCCGTGGTTTTTTCCTCGTTGAGGTTTTTCCGCTTCACCAAATCCCTTGTTTCCTTATTTTATTGTTTATCATGCGTATTGTCGTCTGGTTACTTTCTTTAGTTGGATAAAGCTCCACATAAACCTTAAATTGTTCTTTGAGTAATTTTTGGCATCAACAGTCGCAACTTTTGCTTGTCGTAACATTGTTTTCATATACAAAATTGCACCAATAATTAACGACAACCATTAACGACGATAGATAATAGAAAAAATTCTCTAACTAACTCAAGACATTAAACATGATTGAGCATAAGCAAACAAACTTGCGACTGGGCAAGTAAATAATTTGTTTAAGGGACTTACGACTAGCGTAAGTGATAAACTTACCGATCAATCACATCGTAGAACTTGTGATCTAGGTAGGTAAATTTATGGAACGATCTAAATGAAACCTTAGGTCGTACAAATCTCGCGATCAGAGCAAGTAAGAAGCATTAAACCCAAGACAGATATAAGGAACTTGCGACTAAGACAAGGTTTTCATGCTAGGTTATAGCTGGTGAGATCCAATCGCAGTATGATCATAAATCTTTTAAATAAAGTCAAGAGTTCGAAAAATCCTACAATGAAACAACATTAAAGGGGGTCGTTGTCGAGGCTAACGACTCTCCGATGCTTAAGTCAATAATCGTTATGAAGAATTAATCATAAGGAAAAAGTCAGAATTTAAATAAAATACTTTTTTAAATGTACCGCATTTCAACTTCGTGGGACATCCTGATTGTGTAGGGTTCATAACCGATAGGCGCCTTTTCCAACGACTTCAGTTATACGGTATGGACCTTCCCACTTAGTGGATAACTTACCTGCGTTCGACTCTGGGTGTGTTTGGTTTGCAGACTGGGTGGGACAGGACAGGACAAAAATTCACTGTCCCATGTTTGGCGTGACATGGGACAGGACAAAAGTCAACTGTCCCATGTTTGGCGCGACATGGGACAGGGACAAAGACTGGACAGGGTGGGACAAAATGGGACAAAAAGGGGTATTTTCTTGTTCCACGAAAATAGGTGGAACAACATGGGACAGAAACTAAAAATCACTGATTTACCGCCATTTGATATATAATCCTAATATGGTATTAGTCTTAAGAGTCACCACTACCCATCGTCGCTACTACCACCATCGACGACCACTAGTAGCCACTGCCAACCACTGTCGGCCACCTCTATCTATTTCACCACCATAACAACCTCCTCCACCACCTCCACAACCATCGGTCATCGCCACCACCACTTCCATCGTCGACCACCTCCACTAACACCGATCACTACCACCTATTGTCGCCACCACCATTGACGACGACCGATAGCTACCACCAACCATCGTCGACCACTTCCACCTCTTCCTTCACTACTACAACAACTTCCTCTACCACCTCCACAACCACCGCCCATTGCCACCTCCACCAATCACCACCACCCATTGCCGCCGCCGTCACCGACGCTCACCGCCAACCATCGTTGGTAACCTCCGTCTCTTCCTCCACTACAATAACCTATATTACCACTGTGCACCTCCACCACCACTACCTCTATTACTATCTTTCACTTTCTTCACAACTATTGTCTTTCACCGGTCACCCATCGTCTTTTATCTTTACTCGTCGCTGCAACTATGCATCCACCAATTGATTAAGATCTTCCAAATTGAATCAACTATTATGTTTTTTATATGAATCAGATTTTTTCGAACTACCATCAATTATTTCAGATTCTTCATTCAAATTTCCTACTATTGTTTTTGTATTTATTTATATGTATTAAAATTGTGTAAAAAAATTAATAATTTTTTTAATTAAATTATTTAAAGATATACTTTATTTGTGTTATTTATAACTATTATGTGACATATAAAATTATCAAACAACTTTTAGGGAAACTTGTTCTGTTCTGTCCTATCCAGTCCTAGTTGTACCAAATGCAAGACAACCATTTGTCTTGTCCAGTCCTGTCCTGTCCTGTCCTAGCCTCTTGTCCTGTCCAGTCCAGTCCTGTCCAGTCCTGTCCTATCCAGTCCCGTCCAATCTTGTCTATGTACCAAACGCTACCTTAAGTGTTATCACACACTCGTTACAAGACATAGTCGCCTTCTTGGATGATTTTGGCCTTAACATTCTGCTTGAAGTGTCCTTCGACCGATTGTCTTTAAGACGTCATCTTAATCAATGCAGACTCTCTTAATTCCTCCAATGCGTTAAGGTCGTAACTTAGGTCGACTAAGTTGTGATCGATTGATGTGTGTTGTAATGTCGGCAGTTGGGTCTTGACCGGCAGGACCGCTTCACAACAATAGACTAGAGAGAGAGGGGTCTGTCTTATGGACGTGCGAGGTTTCATACGATTAGCCCAAAGAACTAGCAGAAGTTCTTTGACCCATTGCCAGCTGCCTTGAGTCTTTTCCTTATAGAATTTATAATTGCTTTGTTGCTCGACTCAACAAGTCTGTTTGATTGAGGATAACAACGAGTTGATGTCATAAATTTGATATTACGATCTTCACAGAACTAACTTTTCCTGTCACTTATAAACTGAGACCCGTTATCGCATACGATTTAGGATGGCACTCCAAACCTGCAAATGATGTTAGTCTAGATAAAAGAGACGACTTTCTTATCCCTGGCTTGGGAGAAGGAAACTGCTTCTATCTACTTAGAAAAATAATCTGTAAGGACAATGAGAAATACCTTTTGCCCATGGACAGGGGGTAATTTGTCGACAATGTTCATTCCCCATCGTATGAAGGTCCATGTGATCAAAGTCCAGTATAATGGTTTAGAGGGTTTGTGAGACATACCTGAGTGTCGTTGACACGTATCCAAACTTTGGACATACCATATGGCATCTTCTTCCAAGGTCGGACAATAGTAGCCTTGTCGAGAGATTTTGTTTGCCATGCTGCGACCTCCTGAGTGGTTACCGCATTCTCCGTCATGCATTTCTTGTAAAATGCCTTGGACATGACTTTTACCGACGATGCATGGTAAGTTTAACCCCTGTTGACGATCGTCGATAAAGTTTTCCTCCAATCAATATGTATCTGGATGCCTTAAATATGATCTTTCAGACCTCCATTCTGTCGTCGGGAAGTTGGGCATTCATGAGATAATTTTTTATGTCACTCGACCAATCGTCTTCCTCTTCTATGACATAAGTGTGGTCTTCGCTTTCGATAGATGATGTCGTCAATTGAATTATTGGAACGACGTCAAGTAAGGATTGACCAAGTGACGACCCAAGGTTAGCTAATGCTTCAACTTGGGTGTTCTGGTCCCTCAGGATCTGTGGGATGGAGAAAGGTTAAAAGGTTTTGAATTTTGCTCGAGCCACTTTTAGGTAGGCTGTCATCTTAGAATCCTTAGCCGCGAACTCTCCATTCATTTGATTTACGACCAATAGATAATCGCTTTTGACGTGAAGTCCTCTTGCCCCCAGGTTGTAAGCCATGTTCATTCTTGCGATCAAAGCTTCGTATTCGTCTTTTATTGTTTATGTCTTTAAAATCTCACTCTATGGAGTATACTATCTTGCCCCTTGTGGCGACTTGAGGATGACTCCAAGGCCTGCACCCTGGAATTGGACGATCCATCGACGTAAGGGGTCTAGGGCATGTCGTCGAGAGTTGCCACAAGTTCTGTCTGTACTTCCAGGTCTGGACTGAAATTCGCGACAAAATCATCCAGAGCTTGCGACTTGATAGTTGTCCTTTGTTTGAATTCGATGTCGTAACTACTCAGGTAGATACTCCATTTTGCTAATCAACCTGTCAACTAAGGTTTTCTTAAGGCGTACCTAAGAGGAAAGTTAGTCACGACATTTATAGGATGTGATTCAAAATAATGTCGTAACATCTTTCCAGTTGTTACTGTTTGGGTAAAATTTCACAAGTCAAGACCGACAGAAGAAGACCAAACATCTCCTGTCTAAAGACCATTCTTGTAATAAGATAAGGTCTTGATGACAACATATAACATAAGACATCTTCGTCCCTGACGACGACCGTCGAGAGTTTCTCACTTCCATGACAAAAAGAAGTCTCTCGACAGCTCTTATCTTATGATCTATGTAACGTTACTAATGATCATTGATCATTGATTGCATACAACCGGTTTTCCTCTATGGATCTTTCTTTACAGGTTCAATGCACATGATGACCAGCGAATATAACGGATGACCGCCATCAAAACCAATCAATATCAAGACCGTTAGATAATCAATGCTCATTTATGGCGACCAAAGCTATATATACAACCCTGAAGAGCAACACAAAGGGGACCAACATCTGATTAGAAAGCAATTACGAAGATACAACTCTCACAAATTATCTCAAGCAGAATCTCTCGACACAAGTGTTCTATTACACGACATCTAGCTTAATCGCACGATTACATTACTTTTCTACTATAATATTGTTAATTTTACTTGTAATCATTCCTTCTAAAGGACGACATCCCTGATTAACGTCAATAGTGCACTTGACGATCTCTGCTATCGTCCGCGGTTTTTACCCTCGACAGGGTTTTCCACGTCACCAAATTCTCTGTGTACAATTTATTTTTTGCTTCTGCCGTACGATTTGTCGATCGATTGCTTACTTTAGTTGTTAAAGCTCCACACCGACCTTAGATCTTCCTTTGGACAATTTTTGGCATAAACAGTTTGGCGCCCACCATGGGGCCCCAGCTAGAGTAAGATCCTCGACAGAAAGTGCGACCTAGTAACGGTTTCAGTGCAGTTTTTTGTTTGACAGGATCATGGCATCTCAGGGAACTCAAGCTCACATCATTGTTCAAATGCGCATGGAGCTCGACACTACCCACAACCGAATTCATACTTTGGAAGAGCAGAATCGCAGAGCTAACAAAAAACTCTCAGCCATGAGAAATCCAAAAATGGGGAACCTAAATATGGGTAACCAATTTAGACCTCCATATGGTCTAAGACCACCTTTTCATATGCCTTTTGTAGGTGTGCCACCTCCACCTCCTCCATACCCTAGGACAACGCAAGGTATGGGAGTAACCACTGGAGTCGCTACTTTCTCTATCCCGACGATTCCAACGATGCCAATTCCGACGACAACATTTCCATCAGTGACTATGCCTTACATGCATGCACCAACGAATAGTGATACCGAAGGGACATCATAGCGCAACGGATTCTTTCCTAATGCAGGTCCTACATCTCAAGATTCTGGATTCATACCAACGTCGCTCCCAAGCAGCAATTGTTTCAATCTGGATGATCCTATCGCACGACGTCTGAAGCAATTGGAAGAGCAGAATGAAAAGATGTTGTCGCTACTTGCAAAGCTTACCGGAGCTGTTGTACCAGTAAACGTCGAGACAAGGACCGGGTTCCAAGTGTCACCTTTTGTTGACGAAATCGCTCTAGTCGACGTACCAAAGAAATATATCATCCCGACATTCACTCTCAGATATTCAGGAATTAGCGATCCAACGGAGCACATTGCACAATACAAGCAACTGATGTGGACTGTATCAATACCTCATCAGTATTAGGAAGTCTTCATGTGTAAGAGTTTTTGTGCAACCCTCACCGGAGCTGCTCTACAATGGTTGATCAATTTGAGACCCAAGTCCATCTGCAGTTTTGCAAAGTTAGTCAATCAATTCTTCAAGTAGTTCGCCAGCAGTTGCAAGATGGAAAATCAAACAGTGATCTCTATTACATTACTCAGAAGACAGGAGAATCAGTTCGGAGCTATTTCAATCTTTTCAATTCTTAGATGATCAGTGTACGGAACTGTGATGTTCGAACTTCAATTGAGGCTTACAAGCGGGGTCTCTACATAAACTTGACAAAATATCCACTAGAAAACTTTGAAGACGTACGAGCTCGAACGCTAACCGATACGCGGGTCGAGGATGACGCGACTTTCCGTCGCAAGCA
Source organism: Arctium minus (assembly GCA_954870635.1). NCBI lineage: Eukaryota > Viridiplantae > Streptophyta > Magnoliopsida > Asterales > Asteraceae > Arctium > Arctium minus. The sequence goes on along the minus strand of OX941093.1, from coordinate 7,260,966 downwards.
CTCTAATGACAAAAAATCATTGAGCGTCAAGAAGCCGGACTTAAAGGAAAGATCAACCGTTCGTGTTGAAACATCTAAGTAAGTCTCAAACATGAGATTTGATAAGAAGAAAACTGCTCCAACAAGCAAAATCCCCCAGCATCCCAAGATCTCTTCTTACGGGTTTAAGGGAACATCCAAGGACGTAGTATAAGCTCTCAAGAGTGTTCAGACTAACGTCAATTGGCCTCTAAAGAGCGAAAAAGACGATGCTAAGAAAGATAAATCCAAATGGTGCGACTTCCATAACGATCATGGTCACCTGACGGACGACTGTATTGCTCTAAGACGATAATTGGCTTGGCTCGTGCCAAAACGTCAGTTGCAAGATTTATTGGGCATGAACGCACGACCGGATTCACCTTAACATACAAAGGTCGTAAACTGCGTGACCGGGTGATCTGACGTCTGCGGATTAACCTACTCGGCAGCGAAGCGTCATGCTAGTCAAGGGTCCAAGGAATTCCCTGTTTCACGGACGTCACGACCCAAACATGAGTTGGAACTAGAATCCATGCCCATCACTTTCGATCAGGAGGATCTCGGTGATCAATGGCAGAAACATCGTGACGGTCTGATAATACAACTCACAATCGGTGATTTCTCGACGAAGAGAATCCTGGTCGACGGAGGAAGTTATGCTAATATTATCTTCCTCGCAATGATCAAAACAATGGCGACATGGCTAACACCATTGGGGAAATTATTCTCCCAGTATTCGCCAAAGGAGTCAATAAGCAGACCAAACTTAATGTCATCGACTCTTCATCAGCATACAATGTTATCCTGGGACGATCCTAGATACACGACATGAAAGTTGTACCCTCGACGTACCATTAGATGATCAAGTTTCTGAATCTTGGGGCATCCAAGAGATCAAGAGTGAGCAGAAAATTGCTCGCGAATGCTACAAAATCTCCATGAAGCCTACAAAGCAGAGCATCTAGCAATTACAGAACCAGGCCAATCCTGAAACTGTCGACGACTATCAATTAGAAGAAGTCGTCCTGGATCACAAGAAACCTGACAGGGTAGTCTACATCGGTACGTCACTTGACCCTACTTTAAAGGGATAACTAATCCCTTTTTTGCAGGAATATACCGATTGTTTTGTCTAAACGGATGAAGACATGGTCGACATGGACCCTGAGTTCATCACTCATCGACACAATGTTGATCCTTCATTTAAACCTATTAAACATAAGCATCTCAAAAAAAACAAACCTGCCACCAAATTTTCGAATTTTGGGGGCAAACTGTTTGGGTAAATTTCACAAGTCACGACCAACAGAAGAAAACCAAACATCTGCAGTCTAAAGACCATTCTTGTAATATCCTTAGACAATTGATCACTTGAGGCAGTCGTTCAATATCCTTAGAAAATATCACATGAAGCTTAATTAATCTGACAAAGTGCTCCTTTGGAGTAAGTGTCGGATCATTCTTAGGATATATGGTCACCCGTCGAGGGATCGAGGCGAATCCTGACCAGATAAAAGTTATCTTGAATATCAAATCCCCTCTCAACATTAAAGAAGTCCAACAACTTACTGGCCGAGTTGTGGCACTAAACAGGCTCATCTCTCGATCCTTGGATAAATGTTGCTTATCTTACAATGTCTTCAAAAAACAGGGCTTTTGAGTTGACGGAAGACCACGAAAACGCGCTCCAAGAACTTAAAAGATACAAGACATCTCCACATCTACTGTCGAAGAATGAGGACCACGAGGTTCTCTAACTATATTTGGTAGTCAGCTCAAACACTGTAAGTGTCGTCCTCACCCGAGAAGATGAAAAACAGCAACGACCGATCTATTATGTAAGTAAATAACTGTTATTCCCAGATAACAATGAGATCAATAGATGACAAATGATACCATCAAATCTCACTTTTATTTCACAAATGAATTCAATTACAATACTCTCACAACACACTTTCTATCTCAACTCTGAAACTCTTACAAAGCTATGATGTTATGAATTCTAGTTACATGATTACACGCACAACAAGCTATTTAAAAACACGAATAAACGCGATAACTACTATTCACGCATACTACTGAAAAGCACAAACAACTAGAAAAACAGAAAATACAACATTTGACTTTGACTTTACTACACTAGACTTTGACTTTGATGCTGAGAGTTGAAATTAGCTTTGACCTTCAGTCTTCAGTCTTCTATGATCTTATATCCAACATATATATGCTCTAACAATCTCCCCCTTTGGATTTAAGATTATCTCCAAAAGATTTAGCAAATCAATCTTCTCTCTTTGAGTAAATCTAATAACTCAGATTATCGTCAAAACAATTGAATTCTTTCCAAAATCTGTCTTCAACAAATAGTAACAATCTTTCCCAAAAATGGTAGAAACCTCTTTCAGACACTTGAAATAAATCATCTTCAGATTCAGCTCAGATTGCTTCAACAAATTATCTTCAAAGAAAATTTGACTTTGAAATCAGCACATCTTCTAAAATTCTTTGACTATGCTATTTCAACTTTCATATTCTTTGAAATCTTCTTTCACATCTATAAGAAACATTTGATCCCGGACATTTCTTTAACATTAATTTCTCCCCCCTTTTTGATGATTAGAGCATATTGATCATCAAAACTGTTCACCAAGAAATGTCTTTATCTGACCACTGATCTTTTAACAGTGAGCCTTTGATTATATGTCGTTCCAACAAATATATTCATCCGAATCTTTTCAAATTCAGACAAAATAAGAATGTAAGACCTGAATCAACAATTGAATCAGTTAAGATGCCTGTCAGTAACACTAAGTCACTGTGTGTAACGAAGAAACATTGGAAAGGAGCTTTTGTGATGTTCACTCCCCAGGGCTTCCATTCAATCATCGAAACACCACAAAGGCAATTTCTATGAACGTTATGACAAGAAAAACAAATTTCCTTGTGTGTTTGTACAAGTGTTCGAAAGAATTAAGCACATGATGATTTCTTTGTATAAGGCTCAACATTGTGTAAACCACTGAGACAACAGTAATTATACAAAGACTCAATTGTGCATGATCGAAGTACGAAGGTGGGGCAGACTTCATTCTTTTCCAACATCCAGATTTTCCAAATGAAAACCAGATAGATTATGTGTTGCGTCCCCTTAAAATATGAAACATTTTCTTATTAAGAAGAAAATGAGTAGCTGGTGGGGTTTTTAGCAAGATTTGGCATGGGCTAGTTGCCTGTTTCAATAATGTTCACGAAGAATTGTGAAACACTAGAAATGTAGATGCCTGACTCGGAAGAAGTTGGTGCAGAGTTTGATATTCTTTTACTCTGTTCTCTCACCCTTTTTCTTTTTAATCAATTGATCTCTCTTCTAACCAAACTCTCTTTTACATTTTACCTCGTCACACAAATCACACTCATTTCTTTTTGACTCCTCACACTCGATCACTAAGGATTAACTTCTTGGGTAGGAAACACTGGTTAACGTGAATCCATAGAAGTTTCATGTAAGCTCACACAAAGAACCCATGTTTTCCTATAAGGATAAATGTTTCTCAAAATTGGTTTAACTTGATCAGTTAAAGCTCAAAGATACAAGTCAGATATGTATATGCTCAGAGATGTAATCATGAAGATTTGAGCATTTTAAACATTGAAGACTTTTCAAACAAGATAATTGAATGAATGAAATGAAGACAAGAAACTTATTTGAAAATCTGACATTGTATTATAAAGATCAATATCAAATGAAAATATGTAAAATCACACTTCCAATTCATGAATCTGTTTAAGAATCGGGAAGTGGTTTGAACATTTAAGAACATGTTTTCTATGATTGAAAGTTGTCCTTCTTTCAACCATATATGAGATTAAGATAAGAAATAAACCTTTTCTCTCAGTCTTAAATATCATCAAATCAAGCTTAAAATCATAAAGATATTATCTTGTAAGAATCTTCTCAATCTGCATCAGTTCTAAAGTCCGTCAAAATACAAAATTTATTCACAAAAATTTTATTGAAAATTAAATGACATAAATCAGTAAAACAATGAATGTACGAGTTTTGATATGAAGTAATCAGAAATCATAATTTATACTCCATTTCTTGACTCTTACTCCCACTGTAGTTATGCATCAGAAATGTTTTTCAGTGATAAGCATAAACCAAAAAATAAAAAATATACTCCCTCTCAAATGGATGTTGATCATCTTTTCATCTTCTCTCACACCCCCTGAAAACATGAACATACCTTAAAGTGCATATATCTTCCAGAATAGGAATTAAATAAATGAAGAAAAATAACAATAAGAAAAAGACTTTAGTAGGTAATCACTGATTATGTCTTAAGATTTAACATACCAAGTTTAGAGACAAGAAAATTAAATCGCTTTTCGTCTAAAGGCTTGGTAAATAAATCTACAAGTTGATAATCAGTGTTTACAAAATAAAGTTCTATTGTACCTTTTTCACCATTGTCTTTTATAAAATGATCTCTTACATTGATGTGTTTTGTCTTTGTATGTTGCACAGGATTTGCATATATGGCAATGGCGCTCTTCGAGTCACAGTAAATCGATATTTTGTTGAACTGGAAACCATAGTCTCGAAGTTGTGTTCTCATCCACAAGACTTGAGAGCAGTAACTGGCAGCAGCTACGTACTCTGCTTCAGCAGTCGAGGTGGAAACACAAAGTTGTTTCTTTGACGCCCAACTTACGCCCAACTTACGAGCTTGTACTCTGCTCTTCATGTCTAACATACATCCAGCATGATCTGCATCTGAATAAGTTGTTAGTTCAAAACCAGTATCTTTAGGATACCACAGACCAAGATCTGCAGTCCTTTTTAGATATCTAAAGATCATTTTGTCTCTATTGGAGGGAGTGATTCAGTTGTATTAGCTTGTACAGAAGCTTCAATTGGTACAACTTGTTCAGACTGTTGATTTGTCTCTATTATGCACCCAAATGATTCAGCAACTTATGTTTCTTCGTTAGTGTTCACATCTTCAACTATAGAAGCAAATATTTGAACTGAAATTCCTTGGTGAACCGGGGAGTTGGATTCTGTAGATAACTCTGAAGCGGTTGGATTACTATTCGTTGAGTTGTTCATCCTGTCAACCACAACAGATTTAGTCACTTTAGATTCAAGGAATTCATCATAAAACAGTTCAAATAATAAATCTAAATCAGATAAATGAGCATTGGAAGTTGATGCTTCATCTGATTTCTTCTTTGTCGGTACAGATTCTGGAGTGATCTGCCCATAAGCTAGCACTCTAATAAGTACGGGTTATGAACCGTGTTGTTTAGAAGCCATGTCCTCATCGAATGTGACATTAACACTCTCAACTATTGTCTTTGAATTCTTCAAATACACACGATATGCAGCCGATGATTGAAAATAACCAATGAAAATTCCTTCATCTGCCTTAGCACTGAACTTGTTTAGACTCTCTCTGTCGTTAAGCACAAAACACTTACAACCAAAAATATGAAAATATTTGATTGTTGGTGTCCGGTTGTTGATCAAAGCATAAGGAGTCTTTCCAAATTGACGATGTATCATGGAACGATTCTGAGTATAACACCCAGTCGAAACAACTCCTGCCAATAGAAACAGAGGTAGGTCAGATTGACTAAGCATAGTACAAGCAACCTCAACTAGGGTTCGATTTCTCCTTTCTACTACTCCATTCTATTCTTGCGTACGAGCAACAAAGAATTGATGTGTTATACTGACCAATTCGAGATAATCTTCAACGATTTTGTTCTTAAATTCTGTGTCGTTGTCTGTCCTAAGAAGCTTGACTGGTTTTTGCAGGTTCACTTGGGTAGTCTTCAGAAAGGTGATGAGTACCTCAGGCGTCTCACCTTTTGATCTTAGAAATTTTACCCATGTGTACCGCGAATAGTCATCCATAATAACTAAAAGATATTTCTTGCCGCCTATGCTTTGTGTTCGCATGGGACCACAAAGATCCGTATGCAACAACTCGAGTGGAGAACTAGTACTTTGTTCAGGTTTCGGCTTATGTGGAGCTCTCTTCATCTTTCCCTTTTCACATGCTGCACACAAGTGTTATTTCACATATTTGAGTTTAGGAAGTCCTTTGACCAACTTTCCAGTGACCAATTTTTTAATGTAACGAAAATTCAGGTGTGACAACCTTCGATGCCAAAGCCAACTTTGCTGTATCGAGACTTTTGTCAGTAAGCAAACCTCACTGTCAGTCTAGACCTTTGAAAGATTGATTGTGTGGAGGTTGGATCTTCTAGTTCTGACCAAAAGTTCCTTACCATCTTCTGTACGCACAGAGCAACTTTTGGCTCTAAAGTTCACCTCTAATTTTTTGTCGCAGAACTGGCCAATGCTAAACAGGTTGTGTCTTAAACCTTCAACATAACTCACCTTTGTTATTGTCACCTTATCTTGAATGATGTCACCATATCCCAAAATTGGTGAAAATTGGTCATTTCCAAATCTAACTGTCCCGCAGTATTTCTCTGTATAATTAGACAATAAATCTTTCTGCCCAGTCATATGCTTGGAACACCCTCTATCCAAGTACCACATATGACGGGTCTGCATAAGAGAAATCACGAAACAATTGATTTAGGTACCCATTTATATATGGGCCCTACAGTGTTAGCACAAGTAGATTTTGGCATCCATTTAAAAAAGGTCCCTTTTGCTTTTTGAAAAACAGTTGAACCATATGAATGAGAAGAATATACATGATATGTGCCAAACCAATCATTAGAATGTTTTCGAGAAGAAAAATCATTTCGACAATTATTAGAAAACTTTCTAGCATACGAAGATAATTGGAATAATTGCTTTATTGAATACCTCTTGTAAGGAGTTACAAGTTTTTGTTTATTGAAAGTAACATTCTCAATTACATCAGAAGTACTATCAGTATTTCTATTACAAGAAAAATTAGGTAATTATTTCGCCTTCTCGTCAACCTTCTTCTTTGGTAGCCAAGTTGATTTAACTCCATTCTTTTTCTTCCTCATATCTGAAACATTTGACAGTTTAAAGTTAGAACTGTGAGAATCAAAAGAATGCTTCTTCTTTGTCTTACCAGTGGTGGTCGGTTTCTGGGAATGCCCAAATTTATTCTTCTTACCTTTGGCAACTTTGGTTTTCATAGGAACTGATTTATCAACTTTCGTTCATGTTTCACCTTTTTCGTACACACTTGGTAATCCAAAAGAGTTCATGACAAATTTTGAATGATCAGGAAGTTTAGCATTAAAATCAAATTGAACAACACAGTCATCTAAACCACCATCAGAGTTTAAGAAATCAAACTCATCATCAAATAGACCATACATATCATCAGATTTTGAAGCCTTGGATGATTTAGAAAAATCAGTATATTTGAACACAGTAGAAAAGACAGTTTGTTCAAGATCAATCAAAATTCTTTCTTCTGCTAGAGTTTTCTCAAGTTCAGAAATTTTACTTTCCAAAACAAGAGGAGGGACGTAAAGCTTACCTTTGATAGGCTTAGCCTCCATTTCTTTTAAAGAATAACTCTAAAAATAGTCATTTGAAAGAAAATTTTGATTTATTAGAACTATAACTATTATTCAACCTCTCATATCGAAAAGAAAGTTGAACTTTAGTTGTGTTCTTTCTTTTCTCGTTTTCCTTGGCTTCATCCTCTTCAGATAATTTAGTCCACTCAACTTGAAGTTCAGGGTATTATGTTGCCAATTTTAAAAATCCAAAATCATAAAGTGCAGGCACTTCTGATATACCCTTTTTAAGATAGTGTGGATTCTCATAATCGATTCCCCAACACTCTTTGTTCTCTTTGGGTTTGTTTAGATGAATGGTTTGTTCAGTTTGACCCAAAGTATATAATTTCCCTTCCAAAACATTCACCTTTTCAAGTAAAGATTTGTTTTCTTCTGAACGCGAAGAATACATCATAGTAATCTCTTTTGATTCAAACTCACATATTTTATATTTTGAAACAGTTTCAGATAACTCATTATGAAGTATAGTCTTCTCTTTTGCGCTAGTATCAATGTTTTTATGTAATGCTTCAATCAATACGTTCTTCTCAGCAATATCCTTGCTAAGTTTCAGTATTGATTGTTTGTTTTCTTACATGATACTTTTCTCGCGTTCATGTTTAGACTTTACTTCTTGGAGTTCAACCATGATGGTTTGCATGGCATTAAGAAAATCAGATTGAGACATATCACATACCTCTTCGTTGTCTTCATCATCTGATTCAGCTTCATCTTCACATTCATCCACTGTCTTTCCCATGAGGCAAATATGAGTCGTTTCATCTTTCTCAACTTCTTCATTTGAATGCTTCAGCTAGAACTCGTCCTCCGCCATTAATGCCTTGCCATCCTCTTGTTGTTTTGCCAAGAGCATTTTGTTCTTGTAATACACGGAGTTTTTGACTTTCGGCTTTCGACAATCTTTTGCAAAATGTCTGATTTTGCCACAGTTGTAGCATTTTGTCGGTTCTGGCTGCTTCTTTTCTTTAGCTCTATACTTTTTCTCTTCTGGCCTCTTTTCCTCTAATCTCTTTCCTTCAATTCTTTCCTTTTGATCATAATTCCTTGAACCAGATGAATATCTCTGACTTTTCGAGCTAGACTTTTTGTAGAACTTCTTTTGAAAAGCCTTGGTTAACATAAGCATAGCCTGCTTCAGGTTCTCACAGTCGTCAGAGTCAGATTTATCCTCACTTTCAGCCTCTTCTGATTCAGAAACTATCACTTTTTTCTTCTTCTTCAAACTTATAGACTTCTTTTTGACAACTAGAGCAATCGGATCAGCAACTATTTTATCAGCCTTTTTCTTCTCTTCTTTAATCTCATCTACTTCCTCTTCATTCTGCCTTAAGGTTTCATAGACTTCGTGGAGTGGGATTTCATTCAGATCTTTCATCTGCTTCATCTGTCTAGTGAACGTTTTCCATTATGGTTGAAGGATACTGAGAAACTTGACATTCAGCTCAATTTGTGACTTCTTCACTTTGTTCTTGCTTAACTCATTCAGCAAGGTCACAAATCTATCATAAGTGGTTTCCAGACATTCTCCTTCTTTGGCTTTGAATTCCTCATAGTTGTTGAGGCAGTTAGATATCTTAAGCTGATTGCCAATCCTCGATCCTAACATCATTTTCTCCAGTTGATCCCACATTTGCTTTCTGGTAGCATTGTAGCTATCAATCTTGACATATAACTCGTTTGGTATGCCTTGAAGAATGAATGATCTCGCCAATCTATCAGCTTTTGTTCTCATTCTTTGCTCTTCTATGTATTCTTCAGGTGGAAATGGATACTCTCTCTGGTCATTTCCAACAATATGAGTCTTTATTGGAATTTCCAAAACACCTTCCTCCAATGACTTTCTGATATATGCTCCCAAGTCATTTCTGTCAATGAAATCCAAAAATCGATATTTCCATTGTTCATACTCTCCCTTGAAGAGTACAGGTGGTTTAACATCGGTTCCAATAGCAAGTGCTTCTCTGGAAGTCATCTTTGATCTACACTGCTTTTATGATCGTCAAAATTCAGATAATAAAGCTGGATCTACAAAAATCAAACTCAGTTAAATTTCAAAAAATTTCAAAAAAAATCACTAAGGACAGAACGCGCACTATACTGAAATAAAGATACTTCGCGCAAAACTCTATGTACGAGTTTCAGAAACACGCACACCAAATCTTGCGTGAACTAAACTTCGCGCACAACGAAGCTTGCGTGAACCACGGTTCGCGCAGAAAGCTTATACGAGTTCTTTGTTCTCGCACAACACTATGTGCGAGTTCTAGAACTTCACGCACACAACTATGTGCGAGTTTTGCATTTCTCGCTAAAGCTTGCGAGTTCAAGACTTAGACAAATTTTAAAAAAATGAAACTCGCTAAATGCAAACACAAAAGAATAGAACTTGCGAGTTTGAGACTTAGAAAAAAATTTAACAAGGATACTTCGCGCAAAATATAAACGCGCACAGCACACACTTCTCGCAGGAACACTTCGCGCACAGCACACACTTCTCACAAGAACACTTCGCGCACAACAAGTCACGTGAACAGTAACAACTCGCACCTAGTGTTGTGCGAGTTTCTACTTCTCGCACGACTCTGTTAGCGAGTTCTTTACTTCAAACAAAATTTAGGTCTTTGCGAGTTCTTTGTCTGCGAGTTCTACCAGTGTGCGAGTTCCTTCCTTAGCGTGGTCTTTGTCCTTGCGAGTTCTTCCTCTACGAGTTTTATGGATCTAGCGAGTTCTTGACTTGCAGTTCCAAAAACTCGACTTTTGCACTGATTTCGATTTAAACTTCAACCAATTCGACTAAAACTTTGGATAACTCAACCTTTGCATGATTCAAATCAATTACAATCAAATAATTACAGTGTAATTCACTAGAATTACAACTTTGATCCTAAAACAGTTCGATGAACCAGTTGGAACAAAAATTCAGGAAATTTCAAAATTTACCATGATCTTTTATGAATTGGACAAATCGAATCAAACAAAATTCAATCTAGATATAAAATTGAATCTAACAATACAAGTCTCGAACTAAAAACATCACTCAAATCCAAAAATTGAATTTCTACAGTCCGTTTTGCGAGTTCTTCCAAAATACGATCAAAAATTCAAATTAGATCCATGTTTTTTGAACTTTGGTTGCTCTGATAACAATTGTTATTCCCATATAACAATGCGATCAATATATTACAAATGATTCCATCAAATCTCACTTTTATTTCACAAATGAATTCAATTACAATACTCTCACAACACACTTTTTCTCTCAACTCTGAAACTCTTACAAAGCTCTGATGTTATGAATTCTAGTTACATGATTACATGCACAACAAGCTATTTAAACACACGAAGAAACGCGCTAACTACTGTTCACGCATACTACTGAAAAGCGCAAACAACTAGAAAAACAGAAAATACAACATTTGACTTTGACTTTATTACACTAGACTTTGACTTTGATACTGAGATTGACTTTAGATTTGACCTTCAGTCTTCAGTCTTCTATGATCTTGTATCCAACATATATATGCTCTAACAATAACTTCTCGACGCAGAAACCAGGTATTCCTCCATGGTAAAACTTTTATAAGCCTTGATCACTGCGGAAAAAAAGTTACGTCACTATTTCGAATCACTTCATATTACTGTCGTGACTAACTTTCCTCTTAAGTATGTCTGATGAAAACCAGAGTTGACAGGTCGACTGGAAAAATGGAGTATCTACCTTAGTAGTTACGACATAGAATACAAACCACGGGTTTCGATCGAATCGTACGCATTAGCCGACTTCGTCGCAGATTTCAGTCCAAAGTTAGCAGTACCGACGGAACCTGTGGCAACTCTCGACGACCCAATATGGACTATACATGTCGACGGATCATCCAACGCCCGGGGGCAGCTATTGGAGTCGTCCTCAAGTCGCCATAGGGGGGCAAGATGGTATACTCCATACGATGTGACTTCAAAGCCACAAATAATGAGGCTGAGTATGAAGCTTTTATCACAGGAATGAATATGGCCCACGACCCGGGGGCAACAAAACTTCATGTCAAAAGTGACTTGCTCTTAGTATTGAATCAAATGAATGGAAACTCTGCCACTAAAGATTCCATAATGACAGCCTATCTCAAGATAGGCAAAGATAAATCCGAAGAATTCGAAGAAATTATTTAACACACTGATCCTAAGAGATCAAAATACCCAAGCTGATGCACTAGCAAATCTTGGGTAGACACTTGGATATCATCCATTCGATGATATTCCAATAATTCATCTGGCGACATCATCCATCAACAATGAAAACAACATAGAAATGATCGAAGAGGAAGACAACTGGTCGAGCGATATTAGAAAATTTCTAGTAAATGACCAACTTCCTGAAGACAAAATGGAAGCCAGAAAAATTCGATATAAAGCATCCAAATATACCATGATCAAAGGTCAACTCTACAGATGATCATCGACAGGACTGAACTTACGATATGTTACCAATAAGAATGAAGTTCAAATCATTTTGAAAAAATGCACGACGGAGAGTGTGGCAATCACTCGGGAGGTCGTAGCTTGGCAAATCGCATCTCCCGACAAGGGTACTATTGGCAAACCTTGCGACAAGATGCAACAAGGTATGTCCAAAGTTGTGACGCATGTCAGCGACATTCAGGTAGGTCCCACAAACCTTCTGAACCCTTGAACTCGACTTCAACTCCATGGCCCTTCATGTGATGGAGAATGGATATTGTCGGCAAGTTACCTCCGGTACCCAGGCAAAAGGTATATCTTCTAGTCCATACAGATTATTTCTCAAAATGGATAGAGGCGACCGCTTTCTCCCATGTTCTGGACAAAGAAGTCATTTCCTTTATCCAGACAAACATGATTTGCAGATTTAGGATTCCATCCAAAATCGTATGTGATAACAGGTCACAATTAATAAGTGATATAACCCTGTAGTTCTGTGAAGATCGTAACATCAAACTTAAGACTTTAACACCTCGATATCCCCATTCCAATGGGCTCGCTAAATCAAGAAATAAAATGATCGTCAGCTTGATCAATAAAAGACTCAATCGTACGATAGTTCGATCAAGAAATAAAATGGACTCCCAACAGTTCTTTGGGCCAATCGTACGACACCTCGTACATCTACAGGGCAAACTCCTTTCTCTCTTGTCTATAGTTGTGAAGCGGTCTTGCCTAAAGAGACTCAAATTCCAACCTCACGACACTCGACGGTCGATCACAACTTAGTCAATATAAGTTGTGACGTCGATGCACTAGAAGAATTGCGAGAGTCAAAATTGATCAGGATGGCTTCGCAGAAACAATTAGTCGAATGACACTTCAACAAGAATGTCAAGGCCAAAATCTTTCAAACAGATGATTATGTCTTACGACGATTGTTTTAAAACACACAAGAACCTGGCTCAGGTAAATTATGCACTAAGTGGGAAGGACCGTATCGAATAACTGAGGTTGTCGGGAAGAGAGCTTACCGGTTGCAAACCATCGACGGTCGTAATATTCCTCGAAGTTGGAATGCGGTACATCTAAAGAGGAATTTCATCAAAAACCAATTTCCTTATCTTTCTAACAAACCTTACTGACTTAAGCATCGAAGAGTCGTTGGTCCAGCCAACGACCCCATCTAAGGTTATTTCACTGCAGAATCAGCCGAACATTCGACTATATTTATGCCTTACGGTTACATCACAACCACGTCGTACGACGTAAGAGATCTAAGATCAAAACCTTATGAAAATCGTGAAGTTCCTTGTGAAATTGTCTCTGGTAACAGGTTATCAATCGATACATTCACAAACTACGTTGAAACGCAAGTTCCTTTCTCCACAACAAGTTCAACTAACAAACGACCATGTTTATATGGAAAATGTTTGAAGTACTTCATACTTCTTGTCATCCGTGCCTATCATGAATTACTTAGATTTATATTTAATCTTTGTTATCTTACAATCGCTTTCTTATGTTTGACATAAGTTGCTTAGATTTTTGTTAATCTTCGTTATCTTTCGATTACTTTTCTTATGTCTATCGTAAGTTCCTTATACAGTTGTTCAAGTAATTGTTTCGACAGTGCATAAGTTGCGACAGTTCAAGATGTTCAAAAAAACTTTCATTTAATATCTTAAAAGATATTACAATAGACGACACGACCACCAACGGTCGTCCTATTAAAATATGAAAAATTGTCTAAACTAAGGAGTCTGCTGCTCCTGCCCTTCTGGAACCACGACCTCAACACCGTTACCCCAAGGAGCTTCGTCCAACATCTCACGATCATGTTCGTCTTCCGAATTGAGGTCTTCCTCATTTCCCACTGACTCTAGAAAGAAGGTTAGATATCCTTCTCTCGACGCCAAAGGATCCTCTCCTCGTAGGCGACGCCTGATCAGAGCTGCCCGAGTCTTCAGACGAGTGAACACCTCGACAGACGTCACTCTCTCCTCAAGTTCCTCGATATGTCGACGGGTCAGGTCCCGCTCAAACCTCAAGAGCTCAGCTTCTTTTACAGTCGCAGCTGAAATCATCTTGGTCACGTCTAACTCCGATCGATCGATGGAAGCCTCGTCAAGCACCTCCTTCATGCGACCTTGTAGCATCTCATTTTCACGTTTGACATCTTCCAACATGTCGAGAGCTTCCTGAAGGCGAATAGAGATATGTTCTCTCTCCTCCTCCGCTGCTTCAGCCCAGGCAGTAGCCTTCATATCCTACTCAAGAGATCGGGAGACCAAGGATTTTACGTCATTAAGACGTGAATGAAGTGCCAGCGATGCCTGGAAACATACAACAAGTTAGTAAAACAAATAACAAAATAATAAAAGAACTCGATAGTTCTTACCATCAAGGAAAATCCTGTGATGCTAGCATCCACGTCTTCAATTGCCAAATCTTTGTAGCATTCGCAGACAGTCGGCAGGAAGAAACTGTTTGCGCAACGGAATACTTCCTTTCTACATAGACCACCGGACGACATGAAGTGAACCGGCAGCCTGATGTTCACTGACATGATCATAGGACCCTCACCTGCTTGAGGACCCTTTCCCTTGTCTTTCGATGAAGAGGCTTCCACCACCAGTGGTGGGACCGAGGAAATCGGTATGGCTTCCACAACCGGTGGCGGCATCGCCTCATTTGAAATAACGACCCTAGGGTCATCGTTCGTCGGAGACAGTTCCCTCACGATCGTCTTCGCCTTTTTACCCTCCGACACAGCAGTCGAAAGGGCCCTTCTCTTCAGCACTTGACCTTGTCGAGCCAGTTGGGCTACAAACTCCCTCCTCGAGGGACTCGCTGTTTGTACTAATGGAACTAAGTTTCCTGAAAAGGCAAACTGAAACATATCAGTAAGTGGCGTTCTCACCAAAAACGAGACCTTACTAACGACCAAGGGATGACGTCTTATGACTAAAAGTCCTAAATGGTCTCGTCAACCAGTGGGTGACATCCGCTCGACTAGACCCCATAAAAGCACCAAATGGTGACGTCGAACGATTAGACCCATTAGAAGCCTATTGGGTGACGTCTTCTCGACTAAACCCCAAAGATCTTACAATCTATAAATTAAAAAAGAAGATTTACCCGGAGTGGCTTCCCCTGTGTCGCCATCCTCCTCTTCTTCGTCGTCTTCTTCCTCTTCTTCTTCAACATCTGTGTCTTTATGAGTAGATGCCTCAGTGATGACCACGTTCTCCTCATCATCTTCGTCTTCTTCCCTTGATGTCATAGGGAAGAATGAATGCTCCTCGACGCTAAAATGGAGAAAACTCTCGACCTTCTTAGTCGAGTCGGAATAAGGAACGACTCGAGAGAAGTCGATCTCTACAAAAACATATTGTCAAACGTAAGACAAAGAAACAACAAAGAAAAAGCAGCAATCTAAGAAACTTACGTGTTGTGTTCCACCCGGTGGTGATCCATCGAGCATTCTCATCGCTCGGTTTCACGCGACAAAAAACGAATCGCATTTTCCACTTGCGATCGTTCACTGTCGTCACCTGAACCAGAACACGGTCTCCTTTAAATCTAGAAGAGACACTATACATGTGGTTCGGTTCTGCTTTGACCGAATAGGCCAATATCAAATCGTTCACAGTAAAAGGTGACGACCCCTTGGCCATCAACCGTTCCACGACTTGAACAATTCTCCATAATTGGGGCATCATCTGCCCCGGTGACAACCCAAAGGTCGACAAAAAATCCCTCAATAATGGAGAGAAAGGCCATGTAAAGCCTATCTTGAAGGGATACTCGTACAAGACAAAATACCCCTTCGGACATTGCTCCAGCTTCCACTGGACCGCAACACTCAGTCGAACATCGACTGGAATTTTGGCTAGATGTCTTATTCTTTCATCTCGACCTCTCCTTTCACGATGCTAAAAGGGTCACTGGCTTTGAAAAAGTTTTTTATGTGGAGACGAGAGTTCACAAACTGATAGCTCTTAATAGAAAAAAGAAAGTAACTAAAATCCTTTCCTAAAAGCGTAGAAAGGAAAAGGCAGGAGAAAATCTCTATTTATATGCAAAAGCGGTAGTGGCACGAACCAACAGATAGTCGACACCTGTTATCGACTCTTCGCCCAACTATACGAATGAACGACATTTGTCCCTACACCTGACACCACGTGCCCCACGTCGCCATGACGTCATGACAGTTAAATGGTTGCACGCTTCCCCACAGAGTCACTTAGGTTCTTGAAGAAACGATTCAGTTACAAGAAATCGACACATGTCCAACCGGGTTGCAAAATTCAAAAAAACAACCTGCCGCCTAATTTTCGAATTTTGGGGGCAAACTGTTTGGGTAAAATTTCACAAGTCACGACAGACGGAAGAAAACCAAACATCTCTAGTCTAAAGACCCTTCTTGTATTAAGATAAGGTCCTGATGACAGGATATAACATAAGACATCGTCGTCCCCGACGACGACCGTTGACATTTTCTCACGTCCATGACAGAAAGAAGTCTCTCGACATCTCTTATCTTACGATCTATGTAACGTTACTAACGATCATTGATCATTTATTGCATACAACCGTTTTTCCTCTATGGATCTTTCATTACAGGTTTAATGCACATAATGACCAACAAATATAACGGATGACCACCATCAAAACCAATCAATATCAAGATCGTTAGATAATCAATGCTCATTTATGGTGACCAAAGCTATATATACAACCCTGAAGAGCAACATAAAGGGGATCGACATTTGATTAGAAAGCAATTACGAAGATAAAATTCTCACTAATTTTCTCAAGCAGAATCTCTCGACGCAAGTGTTCTATTACACGACATCTAGCTTAATCGCACGATTACATTACTTTTCTTTTGTAATATTGTCAATTGTACTTGTAATCATTCCTTCTAAATGACGACTTCCCTGATTGATGTCCATAGTGCACTTGACGATCTCTGCTATCATCCACAGTTTTTACCCTCGACGGGGTTTTCCGCGTCACGAAATTCTTTGTGTACAATTTATTTTTTGCTTCTGTCATACGATTTGTCGATCGATTTCTAACTTTAGTTGTTAAAACTCCACACCGACCTTAGATCTTCCTTTGGACGATTTTTGGCATTAATAGTTACTAGCGACAATAATAATTTTTCCATAGAGGAATACCTGGTTTCGGAGTCTAGTAGTGATTTGCTTACATAGTAAATCGAGAGTTGTTGTTTATCGTCCTCTCAAGTTAAGACGACACTTACATCATTTGCGCTAACAGCGAGATACAACTGTAGGATCTCATGTTCCTTTGGTTTTGACAGTAGGGGTGGTGACACCATGTTTTCTTTCAATTGTTGAAGTATTTTTTCATGGTCGTATGTCTACTCGAATCCCCTGTTTTTCCTCAAGACAATGTAAAATAAATGGCATTTATCTGAGGATCGTGAGATAAACCTGTTTGAAGCTGTCACTCATCCAGTAAGTCGTTGGACTTCATTGAAATTGCGAGGAGACTTGATATCCATGATCGCTTTAATCTGGTCGAGATTAGCTTCAATCCCATGATGAGTAACCATGTATCCTAGAAATTTTCCCGCACTTACTCCAAAGGAGCATTTTGTCGGGTTTAACTTCATATGATATTCCCGGAGAATGTCGAATAATTGTTTCAAGGGATCTATATAGTCAATCACTTGTTTTGACTTGACCAACATGTTGTCGATGTAAACTTCCATTGTATTGCGTCGATGTTCTTTGAACATCCTGTTGACCAAAAGGCATAACTTTGTAACAATAAATACCTTTGTCCGTCATAAACGTAGTTTTCTCTTGATCGTCACGATGCATCAAGATTTTATTATAGCCTGAGTAGGCGTCCATAAACATGAGAAGTTCGTGACCAACTGTCGCATCGAACATAACGTCGATATGAGGCAAATGGAAGGGGTCTTTAGGACAAGCCTTATTGAGGTTAGTGAAATCTACGCAGACCCTCCACTTTCAGTTTTTCTTTTGTACGACAACCATGTTAGACAATCAGTCGAAATATTTTACTTCTCATATTTTTCCAATCTTGAGCAAGTTATCAACTTCGTCGTTAATTACTTTGTTGCGTTATGGAGTGAACTTACGACGCTTCTATTTAACAGGTTTAAACGATGGATCAACATTGAGACGATGTGAAATGACCTCAGGGTCGATACCGACCATGTCTCCATGCGTCCAAGCAAAGCAGTCGACATATTCCTACAAAAAAGATATTAGTAGCGTTTTTATAGCAGGGTCGAGAGACGCACCGATGAAAACCACACTATCAGGCTTGTCCTAATCTAGGATGACTTTCTCTAGACGATAGTCTTCGACAGTTTCAAGGTCTGCCTGGCTCTATAATTGCTAGATGTTATGCTTTCTAGGCTTCATCGTGACTTTGTAACATTCACATGCAATCTTTTGTTCATTCTTGATTTCTTGGACACCCCAACGTGTTGGAAACTTGACCGTCTGGTGATACGTCGAGGGGATAACCTTCATATCATGAATCAAGGGTCGCCCTAGGATGACCTTATAAGCTGACAAGTAGTCGATGATGTTGAACTTTGTCTACTTATTTATCCCCTTGGCGTACACTTGTAGAGTAATCACCCGATAGTGTTCCCCATGTCTACATTAAATCCCACAAGAACTGTTGAATGTTGCATGATTTATGCTTTATCAATTCCCATAGCTTTGATTGTGCCAAGGAAAATGTTGTTCACAGAACTTTCTCCGTCGATCAGGATTCTTTTGGTCGAGCAATTCCGGATCGTGAGTTGTACGATTAACCTATCATGATGCTTCTGCCATGGATCGTCGAGATCCCCTTGATCGAATGTGATGGGCATGGCCTCCAACTCCAACTCGTTCTTTGGTCGCGACGATCGTGAAATTGGAAAGTCTTTAGGACCCCGAGTGGCGTGCCTTTCGGCTGCGGAATTGGTGAGTCCACAGATTTCTAACCCTACGGTCACACAATTTACGACCTTTGCGTCTTGCGGTGAAGTCGGTCGTGCATTTACACCCAACAAGTCTTGCAAATGGCCTTTTGGCACTAGCCAAGCTAGTTCCCATCGCAAGGCTATGCAATCGTCCGTCATGTGCCCATGGTCGCCATGAAAATCGTACCATTTGGACTTGTTCTTTTTGGCATCATCTTTCTCACTTTTCGGCTGCCACTTGACATTCGTTTGCACATTCTTCATGGCTTCGACCACTTCCTTGGGCGTTCCCTTGAATCCGTAAGAGGGGATCTTAGGATATTGACAGGGCCGGTCATGACATTTTGGAGGCCCTGTGCAAAAACTTAAAATATGGTCCTAAGTTTTTCTTTCAGTTATATATTTTTTAATATTTTATTATTAAACAAAATAAAAATATATTTTGGTTTAGAATATATGTGGAAGTACAAAATAATTATTGACAAGATTCAAATGAAAGTCAAATGAACTTTGTATATCGGTAAATTAATGTTCAAGAATTTCCAATGATTAATCTAAAATAAATTAATTATAAAATTAAAGTAACCATATAATAAGTATAATGTATAATATATATCGTATATAGTTCAATAGTAACGAGCATAAGCGGTTCTTTATTCTTTACTAACAAATTAACACTATTAAGTATCTTTTTTTCAAAATAAGATAAACTAGAAACAAAATCATCTATTATACTTTTATTATCAAGATTTAACAGAAACTCATTTTTAGTCGAAATCAAACGTAGAACATTTAATCTGTCAGTCACAAATAATATTTTGAACCTTTTGAAAATAAATAAAGAAAAATAGATATAATCAATATATAATGCTCAAATAATTTTTAAAATGCCATTAAATGATCAAACAACATAATAAAAAGAAAATTCTTGATAAAATAAATAAATAAAAAATGCATAAACATTTCTCTATAGACAAAAATTGTACATTAAAAATAGAACCTAAGAAGGGACAGTGCAATTTTACAATAACTGTGACGAAAGAAAACTGAATAAACAAATTGATGATTTTGACTTTTCTGACTATAATTTAGAGAACGAAATCATAAAACTCAATTGACAAATAAATAATTAGAAAATAAATCATTAAAAGATTATATAATTAAGATATCTTCAAAGTACAATTATTTTATTTAATTAAGTTGTCCTTTTATAAATCTATAATCATGTTATCTTTTTTTCTTGACGAAGAACTAAGTGATCTTTATTTTCAAATAATTAAAAACATAAAACTAAGTGCAAGGGATTTGAACCCACGATGCACTGCAGAAAACTTAAGATATTGGCCAACTGAGCTACAACAATAACTAGTTATATGAATGGGTTTTATACTTTATATTCGAATAATAATATATATAAAAACATAAACATATGTCGGAGGCCCCCGACTACCGGAGGCCCTATGCGGCGGCACCACCGGCACACCTCCAGGGTCGACCTTGGATATTGAGGAAACTTCGTCTTTGCGGCATTTTTCTTCTTGTTGAACCTTACATTTGAATTTTGCATGGACGGCTCAACCTTTGGAGTTGATCTGGACTTGATGTCTGAATTCTTGACGCTCAACGGCCTTTTGTCACTAGAATGCTTACGTTGAAATGCTATATCATCTTCAACCCGCATATAAGCCAACGTCCTAGCTCAAACGTCTTCGAAATTCTCTGGCGGGTACTTTGATAGATCCATGTACAAATCTAAACTATCATCGAGACCGCTCTTGTAGGCCTTTATTGCGGTCCTAACATTGCAGTTACGAACGTTGGTCATCTCAGAATTGAAACGATTGAAGTAACTTCGGACCGATTTGTTGGGCTTGTGTGATGTAATAGAGATCACTAGCTTGATTTTCCATCTTTCAACAGCTCGCTAACTGTTGGAAAAATTGGTTGACCAATTCTGCGAAAATTGTCGATAGACTTCGGTCTGAGGTTGAGCAACCACTGGAGAGTAGCACCTGTGAGGGTCACACCAAAACTCTTACACATGAAGACTTCTTGATACTGTGAGGTATCTACACATTCCACATTAGCTGTTTATACTGTGCGATATGCTCCGTTGGATCCGTCACTCCAGAGTACTTCGGTGTGAATGTCGGGATGTTGTATTTCTTGGGGACGTCAACCATGGCGATATCGTCAATGAAAAGTGACGCTTGAAACTTTGTTCGTGGTTCGACGTCGACAAGTACAACAGCTCCTAGAAGCTTGGAAAGTAGCGATAGCATCCTCTCGTTCTGATCCTCCAACAATTTCAGTCGTCGAGCGACTGGATCTTCGAGATTAACTCCATTGTTCTCCTGGAGCGGCTCTGGGATGAACCCTGAATCCTGCAATGTGATGCCACCTGTCGTGTAGAATCCGTTGCTATGTGACGACTCAACCTCGTCATTGATCAGTGCATACATATGAGGGATGGACATCGCAAGAAATATTGTCATCGGCAGTGGCAACGTCGGAATCGTTGGAATAGAAAAGGTTGTGACACCTATACCTTGCGTTGGCCTTGGTTACGGAGGCAGCGGAGGCTAAAAACCTGCAAAAGGCATGTTAAAAGGGGGCCTTGGACCAAACTGACGTCCAAACTGATTTCCAGGGCTTTGATTCCTCAAGGATGCAAGTTCTTCAACTGTTTTACGATTCTACTCATCCAACGCATTGATGCGATTACGGGCAACCTCGAGTTCCATGCGCATTTGAGCAATAACGTGATTTTGAGTTCTCTGACCTGCCATGATCCTGTTAATCAAATAAACTTCACATAAACCGTTAGTAGGTCGCACTCTTTATCGAAGATTTACGCTAGCTGGGGCCCCACGGTGGGCGCCAAACTGTTAATGCCAAAAATTACCCAAAGATAACTTAAGGTCGGTGTGGAGATTTTAAAAACTAAAGTAACGAATATAGCGACAAATCGTACGACATGAATAATAAAAGATAAGATATAAGGAATTTTGGTGACACGGAACACCCCGTTGAGGGTAAAAACCGTAGACGATGGTAGAGATTGTCAAACGCACTATGGATGTCAAACAGGGACATCGTCCTTTAGAAGGAGCGATCGAAAGTATAATTGACAATATTACAAATAAAAATAAACAAATTGTAAGATTATGTCGTGTGGGGTGAAGTGTAACACTTCATCAAGAGTTCTTGTTTGAGAGAAAAGAGCTTTAGTATGCTTGAATGTTATATGTTCTAGATATGTTTAGGTATCTCGATGTGTCTTTGAACTGGTATATATAGCTTGGGTCATCATTAATAAGCATTTAATGAGCCAACGGTCAGTACATTGATGTACCTTGATGGAGATAGTCCGTTTATGACTGTTGTCCATAAATGTGCTTTAAACCTAAAATAATGAGTCATAAAATAGAACGGTCGTTAATAATAAATGATTATATAATCGTTAGTTACGTTACGATGGTCGTAAGACTTAGGTCGTCGAGAGATTTATAGTCGTAAGTCATAAGAAACTTTTGACCATCGCCATAAGTGGCGACCCTAGTTCTCGAAGTGTGTGGTCTTTAGGACCATATCTTAATACAAGAGTTGTCTTAAGATTGGAAACATTTGGTCTTCTTACGTCGGTCATGACTTGTGAAATTTTACCCAAACAATAGGTATCTGATTAATTGCAAACCTTTTGTACCTTACACTTCAATCGCATAATTCAATCATATGACCATGTTTGATGAATATCATTGATTGTTCTTTATTGCTTTGATTATCACACTTGCTTTGGGAATTATAATTGGGGTATGGATAGAACCCCCCTCACATAATCCAATCCATGTAAATCGTACTCTAAAACATCCATGGATTCCTTTGTAAAACATTTTCCAATGGTTTAAAAGTTTAAATACTCCAAAAGTATAGACATGACATTTACCTCAACAAACAAAATATAAGAGGTCAACCAATATCACTCTCAAGTGATTTTCATTCTTAAATATACCAAAACTTAAATATGAACATTCTAGGGTTTCATAAGGGTGAATAAGCACAAATACACAAATATAAATTGTTATTCCCAGATTCTAGTCTCTAAACACAAACAAATCAACAAACAATATTTATAAATCAATTACCTGTTTGATTTCTCTTTCAAATTCCACAATTACAACTTTCTCTCTCTAGAACTCTCTCTCTCTCTCTAACGAATTCTCTCTCTCTCAGATTCTCAATTAGACAACTTACAACTAAAAACAGAAATACAAGGTATTTATACCTACATCTAAAATACAACGAAACTAAAATACAAATACTTTGACTTTTATTACAAATAGACTTTGACTTTGATGAGTGTTGACTTTCTCAGCTTTGACTTCTTACACTTTGACCTTCAGTCTTCTTGATCTTGTATCCAACATATTTATGCTCTAACAATCTCCCCCTTTGGATTCAAGATCACTATTTAAAGATCTAGCAATTCAGTCTTCATTTTAAGCTCTGTTAGTACAATCTCCCCTGTTTCTTTGACGGTATTCTTTCCAAAAACTGTCTTCAAATGATTAACGATTTCCTCAAAACTTTCACAAGATACTTTCAGACTTTGGAAAGAAATTATCTTTAGAATCATCTCGGATTGCTTTAGCAAATAATCTTCAAAGAAAATTTCCTCAATAATCAGCATATCTTCAGAAATTCTTTGATCTTCTTCAAGTCTTTACTTTGAATCTTCAGACTTGGACATTTCTGAAAATCATCTCTCAAAACTTTATCATTTCTTGATACCATCTCCCCCTTTTTGATGATTTGAGCATCTATATCATCAAAACTTTTCTCCCAAGAAATGTCATTGACCAATCTGATCTGTCAAACTGAGCCTTTGATTCTGTGATCCATAACCAAGTATTCATCTAGATCTTTGCAAATCCAGACAAAAATAGGAATGTAACTCCTGAATCAACAAATGAATCAGTTAAAATGTCTGTCAGTAACACAAAGTCACTGTGTGTAACGAATACACATATGAAAGAAGCTTTTTGATGTTCACTCCCCCAGGGCTTCCATCCAATCATCGAAACACCACAAAGGCAATTTCTATGAATGTTATGACAAGAAAACATATTTCTTTTGTGCTCGTGCAAGTGTAGAAAGAATTAAGCACTTGATGATTGCTTTTAAGGCGCAACATTGTGTAAACCACTAAGACAACAGTAGATAAACACAGACTCAATGTACATGATTGAAGTGCGAAGGTGGGGCAGACTTCCTTCTATTTCAATATCCATATTTTCCAAATGAAAACCAGATAGCATATATGTTGCGTCCCCTTGAATATGTGAAACATTTTCTTTTTGAGAAGAAAATGAGTGGTTGGTGGAGTTTTAGCAAGAGTTGGCATGGGCTAGTTGCCTGTTTCAATAACGTTCACCAAAGAATTGTGAAACATTGGTAATGTGGCTGCCTGGCTCAGAAAGCATTTGGTGTAGAGTTTGATATTCTTTTACTCTAATCGCACACCCTCTTTCTTTTAATCATTAAGCACACTACTAACCAAACTCTCTTTTCCATTTTACCTCATCACACCCATACTCATGTTTTTTAGACTGCTCACACTCAATCTTTATGGATTAACTTCTTGGGTAGAAATCACTGGTTAACGTGATTTCATAGAAGTTCATGTAAGTCCTAGCACAAAGAACCCATATAATCCTATGAAAGCATAATGTTGCTCAAATGGTTTAACTTTATTAGTTAAAGCTCATATACAAATATCAAATGTATGCTCATAAAATATAATCATGAAGATTTGAGCATTTGAAACATTGAAGTGTTTTGAAACAAGTATATTGAATGAATGAACACGAATGCAAAAGGCTTGTTTGAAAATCTTACATTGTATGAAAATGATCAGAAATGAATGATATAACAATCAAAGCTTAAGGTCAAGAATAGTGGATATTGTGTATACGAAACAAAAATATAGACATTCTTGAAATGACGTTTCGAAATGAAATATCGCTCAAAATTCTTTAAAGTACAAGCGGGGTGTCTTACCATCGAAAAATTATTTCAATTTAGAGACATGGTAAGAACAATTTGATCAAAAATTAAACCGATGTGTGTGAATACTTGAAAGTATGTAGAAAAGACAATACGCAAGTATTTATCTTTGGAAACACACGGTTTGTTTATCAATTAAGCATAAAAATAAAATGTAAACATTTAAAATCACACTTCCAAATTATAAAATCTGTTTAAGAATCGGGAAGTGGTTTGAACATTTCAGAACATGTTTTCTATATCTGAAAGTTGTCCTTCTTTCAGATATATTTGAGATTAAGAAAAGAAATTTACCTTTTCGCGCAATCTTAAATCTCATGAAGTCAAGCTGAAGTCATTAAGATATGATCTTGTCAGCTTCTCTCATCCTGCAAAAATCTCAAAGTCTAGTCAAAGCAACTTTATTCACAAATTTATTCGAATGTAAAAAACATAAAGCAGTAAAACGATTAAAGTACGAGTTCTGATCTGAAATAATCAGAAATCATAGTCTTACTCCTTTTGGTATAACATATAAGCTCCCCCTAAAATCATGCATTACAAAAATTTTGTCAATTAAGAAAAATGCAGAAATTAGTTATGCTCCCCCTCAAAATAATGTACATCACCGTTAATCTTCTCTTACTCCCCCTGAGATCATGAGCAAACAATTAAAGTGCAGATATCCTTCAAACATAATGATAAAGAAAATGATGAAAAATAACAATACGTAACTTTATTAGGTAACAACCGATTACGTCTTAAGATTTAACATACCAAGCATAGAGACAAGAAAATTAAATCTCTTTTCATCTAAGGGTTTGGTAAATAAATCTGCAAGTTGATAATCTGTTTTTACAAAATAAAGTTCAATTGTTCCTTTTTCTACATTATCTTTTATAAAATGATACCTGACGTCAATGTGTTTGGTTTTTCTATGTTGGACAGGATTAGCGGATATTGAGATTGCACTCTTCGAGTCACAATAGATTGGAATTTTGTCGAACTTGAATCCATAGTCTCGTAGCTGTGTTCGCATCCACAGGACTTGAGAGCAGCAACTGGCAGCAGCTACGTACTCTGCTTCAGCAGTCGATGTGGAAACGCATAATTGTTTCTTTGAAACCCATCTAACGAGCTTGTCTCCAAGAAATTGAATGTGACCAGAAGTACTCTTTTTGTCCAACATGCAACCTGCATGATCTGCATCTGAATAGGCAGTCAGTTGAAACCCAGTATCCTTAGGATACCACAGACTAAGGTCTGCAGTCCCCTTCAGATATCTAAAAATCCGTTTGACAGAAGCCAAATGGGATTCTTTAGGAGCAGCCTGATATCTAGAACATAAGCATGTTTAAAAGATAATATTTGTCCTACTTGAAGTAAGATATATTAACGATCCTATCATACCTCTATAAGTCCTAACATCAACACTTTTACCCGAAGGATCAGTGTTAATTTTAGTACCTGGTGCCATCGGGGTTCCAATTGGTTTACAATTTTCCATATTGAACTTTCGAATAATATCCAAAATGTACTTAGTTTGGTTAATGAAAATCCCCGTTGAAAACTGTTTAACTTGTAATCCGAGAAAGAAATTCATCTCTCCCATCATACTCATTTGAAAACGTGACACCATGAGGTTAGAAAAGTTTTTGCAATCTTTAGGATTTGTAGAGCCAAATATTATATCATCAACATATATTTGAATAAGGATGATATCGGCTTTTTCCTTTTTTATGAACAAAGTGGTATCAACTTTACCTTTAGAAAAACCGGACTTGACCAAGAATTTGGATAGAACGTCATACCATGCTCGAGGGGCTTGTTTTAAACCATACAGGGCTTTGTCCAAGATGTAGACATGATATGGTTTATCTGGATTGACGAACCCTTCTGGTTGAGACACGTATACTTTCTCTTTAAGAATACCATTCAGAAAGGCTATTTTCACATCCATCTGTAAGACTGTGAAATTCTTATGAGTTGCGTAGGCTAGAAACATGCGGATTGCCTCTATACGCGCTACTGGAGCATATGTCTCATCGTAGTCTATGGCTTCCTCTTGCCGGTAACCTTTGGCAACAAGTCTAGCTTTGTTCCTTATGACGATACCATCTTCATCCTTCTTGTTTTTGAATACCCATTTAGTGCCAATCACGGATTTACCTTCCGGTTTTGGAACTAATCTCCAGACCTTCAGGGCTTCAAACTGATTTATTTCTTCTTGCATAGCAGATACCCAATCCGAATAAGCTAAAGCTTCTGATACTCGCGTGGGCTCTATCTTGCTGAGAAATAAGTCATGTATATATTGATTAAGAGTCGTTGACCTAGTTTGTACAGGCTTGTTGAGATC
The DNA here is from genome assembly GCA_954870635.1 of Arctium minus. NCBI lineage: Eukaryota > Viridiplantae > Streptophyta > Magnoliopsida > Asterales > Asteraceae > Arctium > Arctium minus. The sequence goes on along the minus strand of OX941093.1, from coordinate 7,233,544 downwards.
TCCAATTACTTGATGTAATGGATGCTCTTTGGTCCAGCAATGCTCATGAGGGAGTGAAGTAGATATTGATTGAACATGATCATCATCTTGAAATCCACTATCAGACTCTGCAGTTTGAATAATAGGAAGGGGGTTTGCAGTTGAAGTTTTAGATGCAGAAGTATCAGTTGGAACAGCAGAATCGAGCTGTTGAGTAGACATTGTATCACATCCAACTGAAATAGTTACTTCTGGATCAGCGGTTACTTGAGCATCTTCAACTATAGGAGTAACAGAAGGAATTTGAGTTTCTGACTGAACGGGGGATACTTGTTCAGTTATGACCTCTGAAGTGACTGGATGATTGCAACTTGTGTTTTCAGACTTGTCAGTCAAAGCAGATTTAGATACATTAGAACCTAGAAACTCATCATAGAAGAATTCAAATAACAAATCTAAATCAGCTAAATGTGAAATAGAAGTAGAAGCGTTATCCGAATTTTTCTTTGTAGAAACAGGTTCTGGACTGATATGCCCAGAAGCTAATACTCAAGTGATAACGGATTCTGAACTGAGTTGTTCAGAAGCCATTTGTTCATCAAATGTTACATTGACGCTCTCGACAACTGTCTTTGACTTCTTCAGATAAACACGATATGCTGTCGATGTTGAAGAATAACCAATGAAGATACCCTCGTCCGCCTTAGCACTGAATTTATTCAGACTCTCTCTGTCGTTAAGCACGAAACACTTACACCCAAATATGTGAAAATACTTGATTGTCGGTGTTCTGTTTTTGATCAACTCATATGGAGTCTTTTGAAAACGGCGGTGTATTATGGACCGATTTTGAGTATGACATGCAGTTGACACAGCTTCTGCCCACAAAAATAGAGGTAGATCGGATTGGCTGAGCATAGTACGAGCGGCCTCGACTAGCGTCCGATTTCGCCTTTCGACTACTCCATTTTGTTCAGGCGTACGAGCAGCAGAGTACTGATGTGATATCCCGACTGATTCGAGATATTCTTCAACTATCTTGTTTTTGAACTATTTTTCGTTGTCCGTTCGAAGAAACTTGACTTGTCGCTGCATTTTCATCTGGGTCGTCTATAAGAAAGTAATGAGGACTTCGGGCGTCTCATCTTTTGATCGAAGAAATTTGACCCACGTGTATCTTGAATAATCGTCCACAATAACCAACACATATTTATTTCCTCCTAAGCTTTGAGTTCTCATTGGACCACACAAATCCATATGTAACAATTCTAACGGAGAACTAGTGCTTGGTTCAGGCTTCGGTTTATGCGGAGCTCTCTTCATCTTACCCTTCTCATATTTCAGCTCAGGAAGTCCTTTTACCAATTTCCCACTAACCAGCTTGTTGATATAACGAAAGTTCAGGTGTGATAACCGTCTGTGCCAGAGCCAACTTTACTGCATTGAAGCTTTTGTCATTAAACAAATTTGATTGTCAATCTTGCGATGTCCACCTAAGAGTTATGTGTCGTCTTTAGTACGAACCGAGCAACTCTTAGATTTGAAGTTGACCTCTAACCCTTTATCGCAGAATTAACCAATGCTAAACAGGTTGTGCCCTAAGCCTTCGACATAACTCACCTTACTGATCGTTATGTTGTCTTGAATGATGTCACCATATCCTAAGATTGGTGAAAGGTGATCGTTTCCAAAATCTGACATTTCCACTAAATTTCTCTGTATAATTAGACAATAAAGCTTTTTGCCCAGTCATATGCTTGGAACATCCACTGTCCAAGTACCACATATGCCGGGTCTGCAAGAGAAATCAGGAAACAATAACTTTAGGTACCCATTTAAAAATGGGTCCTAACAGATTAGCACAAGATTTTGGTATCCATTTGAAAATGGACCCTTTGTCCTTTTGAAAACCTTTAAAAGTATTTGATCTCGAAGAATAAACATGATAAGATCCATACCAATCAGAAGAATTATGAGAATAAGCAAAATCAGTTCTCCGATAATTATAATGAGATGTAGTAGTAATAGGAGATAATTGAATCAACTGCTTTATTGAATAACGCTTGTAAGAAGTTACAAGGTTTTGTTGATGAGAAGCATATTGACCAACTACATCTGAATCACTACTAACAGATCTAGTACAAAAATTATCAGAAACTGATCCAGCTATCTCATCATCCATCCGTTTTGGTCACCATTCTGTTTGAGCTTTCGACCTGTTCTTGCTTATATCTGAAACATAAAATGTAGATTTATTAGAAAAAGCAGATTTTTGAGATTGAGTTTTCTTTTGTGTACCATTGTATTTCTGTTTCTGTAATCACTGTTTCTTATATTTCTTTCATTGAGCATAATAATTAGCAGTTACAGAAACTGATTCACCAACCTTAGTTGATGATTCATCAATATTAACACCGCTTGATAACACTTTTTCATTTGTAAGACAAGTAGAATGATCAGGAAGAATAGCATTAAAGTCAAACATATCAATTTCGTCTATGCACCCATCATCAGAATTAAGAAAATCATTTGCAGACTCAAATAAGTCATCAAAATTATCAGATGAATTTTGAGGTGCCTTAAAACTTTAGAACACTTTGTAGATGTAGATTGAAAAATCGTGTTCTTTAATACAGTAGAAAATACACTTTGTTGAATATCAACCAAAAGTTTTTCATCAGATAAAACATTTTCCAACTCAACTATTTTGCTTTCAAGAATGAGTGAAGAAACATAAACCTTTACAACTGCAGGTTTTGCCTTCATCTGAGAAACATTTTAACAAGCAAAATAATCGTTTGAAAGAGCTTTTGGTGTTTCTGAAAGATAACTATCATTTAACTTTGCATAGTTAAATGGTAGTTGCATTTTCTTTACATTCTTTCTATTTTCAGTTTCTTTGGCCTCAACTTCTTCTGGTAATTTGGTAACAAATTTGGGTTTTAAAAGAGTATGTTTACCAGCACAAGCAAGAAAATCAAAATTATATAATGCTGGTTGTTTTCTGATGGCTTTCTTTAAGTAATGGGGGTTTTGAAAACCAAGTCCCCATTTTTCCTTAACATCAGCCTCTTCGTTAGGTGCATTAAGAAAAATGGTTTGATCTGTTTGGCCTCTTGCATAGAGTTTGGCTTCCAGACCATTTACCTTGTTATTCAAAAGCTTGTTCTCAACCTGCAATTTATGAATGGTTAGTGCAGATTCTTTCTTCTCAAACTCATACTTAAAAATTTTAACTTCAAAATCAGAAATCTTCTTTTCAAAACAATCTACTTGAGATTTAGAATTAGAAGCAGACTTGCGTAAAGAATCAATCAGATCTTTGTTCCCAATAACCGACTTATTGAGCTCAAAGATCTTATTGTTTCTTTTAGCAACTTTCTTTTTCTTTCTTCAGTTTTACTTGAAGATCATTAAGCTCAACCATCATAGCTTCCATTTTGGTTATGAAATCTTTTTTAGTTAAGTTTATTACCTCATCAGTCGTCTCGTCATCTGACTCATCATACTTAACTTCTTTTCCCATTAGACAGAGATGAGCAACTTCTTCCTTTTCTTCCTCCTTCACCTTCTAAATGATCCAGCCAAAATTCGTCCTTATCCATTAAAGCTATGCCCGCTTCTTGCTGTTTGGCCAGTAGCAGTTTGTTCTGATAGTACTGAGAATTACGAACTTTTGGCTTTCTACAATCTTTTGTAAAATGTCCAATCTTGCCACAGTTGTAGCATTTGACTAGATCACTTGCTGGCTTTTCGGCAACAGTGTAATCATTCACGAACTTCTTCCTTTCATCAGGTTTCTTCTCAACATATCTGTTTTCTTCATATCTCTTTCCTTCCACCCTCTCTCGGTGCTCATGATTCTTTGAACTTGATGAAGAATACCTTTGAGAATTTGATCCCGGCTTCTTGTAGAATTTCTTTTGAAAGGCACGGGTCAGTAACATCATGGCTTGTTTCAGACTTTCTCCATTATCACCATATGATTCAGATTCTGACTCAGAACTCGTAAGCACCTTCTTCTTTTTCTTCTTCTCTGCCTTTTCTTTCTTTTCTTTCTTCTTCTCTCCAACAACCAAAGCAATTGGATCAGGAACCTTTTCAGCCTTCTTCTTTTTAGCTCTTTTCTCCTCAACCTCGTCTTCATTCTGTCGTAAAGTCTCATAGACTTCGTGAAGAGGTATGTCATTCACGTCTTTCATCTACTTCATCCTACGTGTATGTTTCTTCCATTCAGGTCGTAGGATACTCAGGAATTTGACATTGTTTTCCAGCTGCTTCTTTGTCACTTTGTTCTTCGTCAGTTCATTCAGAAGCAAAGTAAACCTTTCATAAGTATCTTCCAAACTCTCATTCTCTTTGGCTTTGAATTCCTCGTAGCTATTGATGCAGTTTGCCACTTTCATCTGATTCCCGACCTTGGATCCCATCATCATCTTTTGCAATTGATCCCACATCTTCTTAGCATCATCCATGTAGCTATCAATCTTGATGTAAATCTCATTTGGAATGCTTTGAAGTAGAAGAGATCTTGCTTGCTTGTCTGCTTTATATCGACTTTTCTGTTCTTCAGAGTACTGAGATAAATCCACTTTAACTGGTTTTGTCTTTTGTTCTCTTTCTTCATCACCATGTCCACTATCAGATGAATCATCATCAGCAGGTACTTGAACTATGATTGGTGCCATAGGACCTTCTGTAATTGACAGAAGAATATTCTCTCCATTTGTGTGCCGGTCCACGAAATTAAGGAATATGTCCTTCCATTGTTCATACTCTCCTTTAAACAGTACAGGAGGCTTGATATCAGTGCTAATGGAAAGTGCATCTTTGGAAGTAATCTTGATAAAACCTGTTTGAAAAAATATTTGCAATAAGAAACTAGAACTGATCGTTAGTCCAAAATATGAAATCACAAAAATACAAGAAATCTTGAAATAGAACTTCTGGAATTTTGATCACAATCATAATTTTGTCCCCCTCCGCAGACTTAGCACGGGGGTATAGAAACTCGCAAGTCACTATTAAAATATGAAACTCGCAGACGCTGAAACTCGCAAACAACTGTTTACTGAGAAACTCGCAGGCTTAAGCTTGCGCGTTTGTGAAACTCGCACGCAAAGGCTTGCGTGTTTTGTAAAACTCGCTAGTCGCTAAAACTCGCTAGATGCTTAAACTCGCAAGAGACTATTCACTGATGAACTCGCAGATAGAGGCGTGCATGTTTGAAAAACTCGCTAGTCGTAACTAGCGCGTTTTGACCAAACTCGCAGATCAACCAAACTCGCAGATCGAACAAACTCGCAGATCACTATTTCGGCTCAAACTCGCACCCTTCGATTAGCGCGTTTGTAGAACTCGCAAGAGTCTACTTGCGCGTTTCAACATTTAGAAAATTTTCCCAATCTTCAAACTCGCAGACTTCAATCAGCAAGTTTCTAAAACTCGCATATAATCCTCTGCGCGTTTTGACCAAAAATGGAATCCTTCAGCTTGCGCGTTCTAATGAAGAACTTGCACGTTTCTCAGATCTAGAGCGTTCTTCATATTACCTTGCGTGTTCTTCAGAAAGTCGACCAAAACTTCACTTTTTCATCGAAATTCGATCGAAACCTTGTCCAATTGACTTGAAACTATGCAGGGATGATCGATTACAATACTAGAACTAATTACAATACACGAATTACCATAACAAACTCAAATTGTAACATTTGGATGTGATTTACAGTGCTTAAGAACTCGTGTCTCAAAACTCAACAAAAATCACAAATTAACAATCAATTACAGCGCAATTTGCAAATTAAACTTTACAGACTCAATAGAATTCACTCAACATACAATTCCTAATTGATTACAACACGAAATTCGCACTAGAACTCTGATACCAATTGTTAAACATTTTCTTGATTTGATTTCAACTTTTAGATCTGCTCTGATACCAATTGTTATTCCCAGATTCTAGTCTTTAAACACAAACAAATCAACAAACAATATTTATGAATCAATTACCTGTTTGATTTCTCTTTCAAATTCCACAATTACAACTTTCTCTCTCTAGAACTCTCTCTCTCTCTCTACAGATCTCTCTCTAACGAATTCTCTCTCTCTCAGATTCTCAGTTAGACAACTTACAACTAAAAACAGAAATACAAGGTATTTATACCTACAAAGAAACTAAAATACAAATACTTTGACTTTTATTACAAATAGACTTTGACTTTGATGAGTGTTCACTTTCTCAGCTTTGACTTCTTACACTTTGACCTTCAGTCTTCTTGATCTTGTATCCAACATATTTATGCTCTAACATCTTTTTAAAATTGTTTCCCAAAGGTTTTCAACATCAAATATACCTAATGTTCAAATAAACATAAGACACAAATACATTTGTAATAAATCCATGGAAATGTGTTGAATACCTATATAATAAGAACATTTTAACATGTATGTATTTTTTTCAAAGCAATTAGAACGCATCTTGCTAGATTTATGCTAAATCTTGGATGCAAACCAAACTTTCAGCTTCCTTTGATGAAGACTTGAGATCTTCAAGCTAGACTCCCAAATATAAAGTGCAAAGCTCACAAGAACAACCCTTCTACTCCCATTCTCTCACAAATACACCACAAAGAAGAAAAGAGGTTGAGCATGCAAGAGCGACCAAAACCCTAACTATTAAGATGATAGGTTAGAGGGTTACCCCTTAAAATTCCTAAAAGTCGGACCTAAATCTTCAAAAATACGTAAAGTAGAGAGAAAATGAAGAAGCAGAAAGGTCGGTGAGGAAAAGTGAGAAAACCCCTAAATAGGAGCACACACAACTCATACGACCTTGTCTGAGACCATAGGCTACATGGCAAGACGCAATGTCCCTCTTCAATAGAATACATACACAGACTTGTGCAACGTTCACTACGACCCTAAATCACGCGCTAAGTTTCATAGGTCTCTATTTCGCATGTTTTTCTCGTTTTCTCATACAATTCGATTCCCAAACATTCTAATATGATAGATTTATAAAACTCTAATGATTTATCATCTAAAATGCCAAAAGATAATGTAAAAATCACAAACAAAAGCTTTGAAATCATGGGTGTTACATTCATAGAATACGAATCTTGGTATTTAAAAGAAAAGTTAAAGTTATATTTTTAATCAGATAAATTTATGGGAAGTTGCCTTTTGACTACCCTTTGTATCATAGGGTGACCGGTTGTCATTCATTTTTCATCATTTTCCTTTTTTTTGTTTTTTTAGGTTTCCTTTTTATTTGCAACAGATTGGAGGACTTCATGAATAAGCATATTCTTAGATTGGGTTGGTGGTTATTTGATGAGTTTGAACTACAAACCAAAGTTAATGAGATTTCTACAACTAATGTTTGGTTATTGACCTTTTTTACGCAATTTACATATATATTGGTATGGATATTTTGAAAATACATATTTTGAAGTATTTGACATTTTAAGATGTAAATCTCATGAATTATGCTTCTTTGTCAACCTAAAATCATTTAAAATGTTATGATTAGGATTTTCTCAACTTTTGGGTTGTTCATTGTTTACTTTAACAATTAATGCTTACGATGGAGTTCATGTTACATTTTGAGATACAAATCATGTGAATATGATTTCGTTGATTTTTATAAGTAATGGTGATTGTTAGGCACTATCACAACTTTGAGGAAATTTACCTTCATAAACTTTGATTTTTCTCATTTGAAACCTTGGAGAGTAAGCATTAATTTAAAGTCGTTGGTGGCCTTTGAAACTCGACAACGTTGATACGTTGCCGTAACACCCGTATTTTTCGGTAAGTAAAGGTCACCTGGACTTTTTCTGTATCTTGTTAACGGTGGGATTTACGTTAGGAAAACATTATTTGAAGTCCCTAAGAGTGTCGTGGGTCTCGGTGTTAAAAAAGTCGGGTTTCGGAGCTTGGTACGGGCTCGGCTACAATGCCCGGTGACTAAAACAATGTCATAGTCGCACCAGGCAAAGTCGCAGCATGAAACAAAGTGGAGGCTGGAGCTGGCGACAATGACCAGCGACATTGCCATGGGCAATGTCGCATGGCAATGTCGTACCTGAGGTGCAGCAGGCTGTCAAATACTGGTTTTTGGCTCATTCTTCATTTCTCACTTCTCCTTTTCACTCCCAACCCTCTCTAAACTCTATCAAGAACACCTACATTCATCTATGGTGATTTTGGATCATCTTTGGCTCAAATACTTTGGTATTGTGGGGGTAAACCATCATCATGTGGTAGATTGAAAGCCTTGACCAAGAATTCTCCATCTCCATCTTCAACCTCAAGCTTCATTTTAGGGTTTTCTAGGTTTTCACCAAAACCTAAGTGGTAAGTTTATCCTCTCCATTTCTAAACCTTATTTTTAGATATAAATGCTTCATTGGTGATATTCTAGTGTTTTATTACTCCAATTTCGGTTTGCAAGATTTGGAGAAATTTGGGTCAAATATTAGGGTTTTGGCCAAATGGAGGTTTTGATGTAAAGTGTTTGGGGATCGATTCTAAATGGTTGAATATGTTTATTAATGGGTGGAAACTTGTGAATCTAGGTTTTTGGAATGTTTTGTCTTGAGGATTCAAGTCTCTTCAAGGAAGCTCAAAGCGGGGTAAAATCTAGATTTAGCCTAAATCTAGCAAGGTGAGTTCAAGCTGATTTGTGAAAATGATGTACATGCCAAAATGTTTATTTTAAAGTATTTGTGATTTACATGAAATTTTTAACTGTTGATCACCTGATAAGTTTTAGTTATTTTGAAGTGTTTAAACTTATAAACACTTCAAAATCCCAAACTTATAAGTTTATAAACACTTCAAAACCTGATAAGTTTATAAACTTATAAAACACCCATCATTGGGATTTTGGGTATTTTGATAAATGCATCAAAATGAAAATGCTTCGATGACTTATTTACCTTAATAGGGAATATTTGGTGAAAATGCAACTTTATGATTGTTGGTATCACGCGTATTTTTGTATCGTGAAATGTTTTAAATATACCAATGTGTGAGTCATGGGTGCTTGCTCATTCCCAATCTTGCAAACGTTTTCGAAGTTGTAAATCCTTTGGTTTTGGGAAAAGATGTAACTCAAATATTTTATTGACTAAAATGGTGATATTGGTATTTAAACGATTTATCGTACGAGTGTAAACCTCTTGAGTAATTGCCATTTAAATGTGTTTCATGGGACGTTTTGGAAAAAGTAAATGAGATTATAAACTTGTTTGGGAAAATGACTTATCTTAATCTAAATTATGTTGGAGTTTATTCATGTAGTTGGATCATGTGTTTGCATAAATGTTGATCGTTGCATTTTATTGCATTTTGTGGGCTTCGACATATGATCTTTTGATTTTGGGCTTCAAGCTCGGTTGTCGTTGGTGTCGGGTCTTGAGGACATTTATCCGACTTTTATAACTTAAAGTGGAGCTTTGGGTGAGGGTTGCATTTATTGCACTTTATTTGGAGAATACATGTTTTGAGTATGTGTGTCATTCGTTTCGAGTCATGTATTTTAGAATGTAATGCATTTGGATCCATAGGCATGTGAGTCAATCATATTTAAAGATGAGGAGTCTTGATATTCTCACCTTGGGAATTATGTCGTGTTGGCAACGTTGTTGTCCCAGTTGTTTGGCAAAGACGAACCTTTATGGGTTGTACTTCGGGACCATGGGTCTTTGGACTAGATGTCTAATTCTTGTGCACGAGGGTTAGACGTCATGAGTTATCAAGTGGGGAGCTGAGGCTCCTATCTTGAATGCTAGGGAGTAGACACTAGGGGTCAACTGAGTACCCTGAGGATGAAATACCACTAGAGACCGAACAGACAATAAGATCGTGTATCCTTGAGGTGTTGCTTGGCAGAGCAGGCAATGGGGGATACGGTGTTTTGGGACTTGAAATAAAGTCCGACTGGATGTGTAGCTCGGAAGAGCAGGCAATACATGTACGATCTGAGGTGTAGTTCGACAAAGTGGCTATGTGGCTTAACTTTGTATTCTACCACATACCCCGGAATCGGGTCTCCACCGTCACCAGAATGTGTTATTTGGGTATTAAATGGTATTATTTTATTATCCATGTTTTCGGTGACGTTTTGTATATTCGGTTTTTATTCGTGATTTATGGGCCGAGTATTATGCCCTCCCGTGTTTGGGTATTTCGAGAAATAAAGTCTTATCTGCAATTTTATAAAATGAGGAGTTTAATTATTATTCACGTTTTGGGTGAATTTAGGGATGAAGTAGTTTTATGAAAGAATGTTCATGTTGGATTGCATGTTTTTAAAGGTGTGTGATATTAGAAAATGAGTCGTTTAATATTTATAGTAAATCATTTTAAAAGGTAATGATTTAAACTGCATTCTTACCTTTAACAAATATATTGGTTTCATCTTGAAAACTCTTGAACTCACTTAGGCCTTAGCCTAACCTTTTTATTTGTCGGCATGTGCATCAGGTTCCGGTAGGGGAAATGGTTCTAGCGTTTCTGCGAAGTGATGAGTGTTAGATGTATGTGCAAGAGTGAGTGGCTTGGTGAAGTCTTCTGCATTAGTGTTGAGAAGAGCAACTTGTATTTGGGTTTAGTAACACCCGACCTTGAGTTAGTCTCTATGTAAGATTTCATTTGTTATGTTGATGGAAAATTCTAGAATCGTATTTTAAGTATGGACTTGCCTCATGAAGTTTTATCCATTCCTTGGATGCCTAGACTCAAACTAGCGTTCTTTTCAGTGATTGAAAATGAAATTGCACCATTAGGTACCATAAGATATGATATTTTGGGGTTGATAGAGTCGCTAGAAACGGGAAATTTGTCGAGGATAACAAGGATGATCATGTACGGTACGTTCATAATGGCACCTGGCCAGTGTTATGGTGAACCTACATGCTACATGTGTATACTTGAACTATCTTGGTATGATGACCGTTGGGGTAGTGAGAAATTTTTAAACGAGTATTCGAAAGAAAGTTGATGTTTATAGCATTGTCACCTTGGAGTGATGAGTAAGCGCGATGAATGCATTAAGTTAACCATCTTGGGTCGGAATTATTGGTTGGATTAGAACCATAAGTTTGTTAGATTAATTCTATTTCGAGGAGAAATTGTAAGTTAACCAAATTAGTGTGATTGTTTCTTTAAGATGTTTGATGCATACGGATAACAATAGTATGACGGGAAATTGAGAAACGTAGTCCTAAGATGTTGAGTGTCGACCAAATTCATGCACGAAATTTATTTCTAAAATAAATTTGCATCAGTTGTTTCTCATGTTTTCGAAGCATAAAGTGAGTTATACTATGAAGTCTTGGTTAAGAATTTAGCACTCACCAAATTTTAAACCGTGAGTTTAAGCATGCATAAAATTGTTTTGTTGCACGTGATTGCAAATCTTATTGAAAACCTCTTCATCCCCGTTTCGTGTCAAACGCTAATTTCGGATGTTGTAATACCCGTGTTTTAATGTCATTTATGGTACTGGGCAAGTAACCGTGAAAGTCTAACCTTGACATTGGATCTCCTCCACGTATGTTAAGGTTTTAAAGGAAAAGTTATTCCCGTGTTTTCGCGTCGGAGTTTCTTGGAAATTTTATTCCGTATGAGTTCTGTCGAGTTTTATGAAATATTATTTTATGATGTTTTGCTACGCGTGAGTGAACTTGAAATGCGTAAGTTTTAATTTTGTTACGTGTAAATTTGCGAGGTTGTTAGGTGTCGTGTCCCATGCAAGTGTTGTTGAAAAAGGGGTCGCTTTATCTTACGTTGCAGTCTTAAGATTTTAACATTTTTAGACCATTTGTCTTCTTATGCTTTTATGTCGGGAAAGGAAAATTTTGACGTCGTTTGATTTTAGCGTTAGAGAGTTTTATGAAAATTCAGTTGGGTTTTATGGTGTTTTATTTTATGAAATTTTGAGTCGTGTAGACAAAATTTTAGGACGTGTATACTTGCATTATTGTGTGTGTTAATTTATGAGTTTTGTTTAATATTCTTGTCTCATGCGAGTCTTGCACCTATATTTTCGCAACTATAAAAGACGTCTTGAGAATTTTGTTAGTAGATGTCATCCCATGTGTTATTTTGGGGAAGTTTCAATATCATGTGATTTACCCTTGGGCTTTATGCAAGTGTTAATCGTTGTATACTATTCAGTATTTGAATTAATTTATATTTTGTTGTGAGTAAGCATATGAAAGATTTATGTTGTCTCGTATGGAACTTTTGCTCTGAACATGTTTCAGTTGTTGATTTTGCTGTCATAAATTTTTCGCAATGCCTAAAATGAGTTATCGGACAAATAGCATTTTATTCCTACGACCTAAAGTTTGAAATCGAACTAAATTATTGTACGTTTAACCAAATCGCATACTTCTATCATTTTGCTAAGTTTGAGAAATAAATTGTTACATGGGAGTCTTTTTGGAAATGATATTCCATGGCATTTTATGGTTGAAGCAGAAAATTTTGGGGGCTTGAATTTGTGAAGTTCATCGTTTGGAATTGGTACAAACATCTTTTGCACATTATTTAATGCATAAAATTATTTTACGAACACGACATAAATTAATGCATGTATGGACCATAGTGGTCCATTTGAAAAGTTTGTTGCCCAACTTCTATTATTGTCATTATAAGTGTGTGTTAATGATCAAATGAATTTTGAAATAGTTTTATATATGTGGCGTTGCTGTTCACTATGCACACCTACCGGGTAAACGGTAGTAGATTTTATATGTACGATCGATTGTTATAAAACTGTTGCGTTTGAAAGTTTTATAAGTTTCAAATTGGCATATTAGCTTGGAAAACCTTGAACTCATTGTGGCTATAGATTTAAACCCCTATCGTGAAAGGAGTTGTAATTAGGGACTAGAGGAGTCCTTGGGAATTGCAGCGTTAGATGATCCGACTTGTGGTTAGCTTTGGAATTTTGGGTTTTAGCTTATGAATCGTTGCACACATGAATAGTTGAGGTATTAGATGTATGCCTTTCCCATATAATAAAGGGGTGATCCTCCTGTTTCGGTAAATCTGCGGAATAAGGTCTCGTGTGGCTATTACGTATGGTTGGATTTGATTTGACGGGTTGATAGTCCGTTTGATGCCATGTTCTACATTGTCGGTGTATCATCTTAATGAGTTTTCGTGAGCAAAGGAAATATTGTGGTCTGTTTGTTAGAAATGTAAGATTGGGAATCTTAGTACCCTGTTAGGTGTCAACTTTAACACGACAGTGCACCTGGAACGAAATCCTAGGCGGGATGTCCATCTGTGTTCGGTATTACCATTTTTGGGTTTTAGGCATCGACTTGTTCTTTTGAAGTCAATGAATCTTGGAATGTTTGGAAGTATCCCTTTTATATCATGAAAATGTTGACCTCTCGGTGGTGGAATTTAAAGGAAGATTAGAGGTTGGTAATTAAGTGTTGACGTGCATAGGTTTTCCTGATGTGGTAAAGATCTTATTGAGGTAATTTTTTGAGGTTGAGAGTAGATCGGAGTTGAGTGTTACCCGGATCTACATTAACCAACTACCCGAAGGGCGTATTGGTACGCCCTTGGAAGGACGACCTTATAAAAATCAAGAATGGATCATTAAGAATATTGAGAATTCTTTGGGGTTTGATGTCGATCGTTGGTTTTGGCTTCAGAAACATGTGGATCTGAGGGGAATTGGACGGTGAGAAGTTGAGATCACAAACTACCCTCGAGGTAGTACGTGTCACCCAAGGTTGGGAGACAACCACAGTCTCATGGTTAAGGGCCACGTTTGTAAGATAATTATTCATTCGGATATAAGTGTGATGTGCCTAAAGGGACACTTATCATGAGCACCAGCATAAGGTTATGGTGGTAGTTACGTGAAGCGGTGTAGAGACAATCTATCATGCGAGCAATGTTTCATGGAAATCTAGATTTCGAGGATGAAATCTCTTCTAAGGTTGGGAGGATTGTAACACCCGTATTTTTCAGTAAATAAAGGTCACCTAGACTTTTTCTGTATCTTGTTAACGGTGGGATTTACGTTGGGAAAACATTATTTGATGTCCCTAAGAGTGTCGAGGGTCTCGGTGTTGAAAAAGTCGGGTTTCGGAGCTTGGTACGAGCTCGGCTACAATGTCAAGCAACTATGACAGTGTCATAGTCGCACCAGCCAAAGTCGCAGCATGAAACAAAGTGGAGGCTGGAGCTGGCGACAATGACCAGCGACATTGCCATGGGCAATGTCGCATGGCAATGTCGCACCTGAGGTGCAACAGGCTGTCAAATACGGGTTTTTGCCTCATTCTTCATTTCTCATTTCTCCTTTTCACTCCCAACCCTCTCTAAACTCTCTCAAGAACACCTACCTTCATCTATGGTGATTTTGGATCATCATTGGCTCAAATCCTTTGGTATTGTGGGGGTAAACCATCATCATGTGGTAGATTGAAAGCCTTAACCAAGAACTCTCCATCTCCATCTTCATCTTCAACCTCAAGCTTCATTTTAGGGTTTTCTAGGTTTTCACCAAAACCTAAGTGGTAAGTTTATCATCTCCATTTCTAAACCTTATTTTAAGATATAAATGCTTCATTGGTGATATCCTAGTGTTTTATTACTCCAATTTCGGTTTGGAAGATTTTGGAGAAATTTGGGTCAAAAATTAGGGTTTCGGCCAAATGGAGGTTTTGATGTAAAGTGTTTGGGGATCGATTCTAAATGGTTGAATATGTTTAATAATGGGTGGAAACTTGTGAATCTAGGTTTTTGGGAAGTTTTGGCTTGAGGATTCAAGTCTCTTCAAGGAAGCTCAAAGCGGGGTAAAATCTAGATTTAGCCTTGTAACGCCCTCAAATCTGGAAATAACAACTAAATTAAAATTTTCTAAATACACCAATAAATGATTCATCTACAATCACAATTTAAGATTTAACCTTAATACACACATTCATTCTATACATACATTCTATAATAAGGACGGGTGCTACTAAAACCCAATAATAGCCGCTATCTCCAAACTGCTGAGGACTTCACCAAATACTTACACTTGTGAATAACTAAGCACATCTCTTCATAGGACTGCTAGAACCAAACCCCCATCTGGAACGTGATGCACATGCCGACAAATAAAATGGTTAGGCTTAACGCCTAGTGAGCTCAAGAGTTTTCAACATATATAAATTAATCGTTTAAAAAGGAAGAATACAACTGAAATCATAATCTTTCAAAATAATATGCTTCAAATGTCAAACGACTCATTTTCCAATAATATGAATTTTATACGAATGAGGCATCGTAATAAACGTTTTCTAAACCAAACGGTTTTAAGAACTAAGACCCCAAAATAACACGTCCCTTCGTAAATTAATTTCAACACATAACTCACTCAAAAGGAGAAGAGAAAGCAGACTCCCAATTTATGAAATGTCGATAAAACTTTGCATCCCGAAACACCCAAAAACACGGGTGGGCATAATACTCAACTCATAACTCAAGGAAAACAATCCATAAAATAAAAGATATACCATCGGAAACATGGGATTAAAATTCAATACTCACGCGACCATCAAATGGGATGAAACCCAATGTTAAAACATGGACAATTAAATATCCAAAATACTACGGGCCGACAGCGGGGGATACCCACATCCGTTGAGACTGGAGGAACACAAAAGTATTCCACTCATACAACATTAATCGTATGACACTTCATGACACGCAAGCCCAAGTGTCCCTACGATTCCCTTCAAGCTAAGCTACACCAAAAGAGACAGTTGACCTTAGCGAATATTACCAAGAATACCACCAAAGGTTCGGCACAAGGGGGATACAACCATGGCATTGCCCCGACATGGCGGAGGCCCCAAACGTCCATCATGAACTACCCACCATCACAATAGCACAACCGGACTCAACCCTCCTAGTGTACACTTGAAAGGACAAGGTCATAAAACATGAGTCCCGGAGTCCAACCACGTACCACCCACTTGACCATCAAATAAGACTGACTTACGTGCCTATGGATCCAATGCAACACAGTCTAATATTACATGACTACACATGAATGACCAACGCACCCGCATATAAATATCATTAATATGCAATAAGATGCATTAAGATGTAAATCGTAGATGGGACTCTACATTGAGACACTAAAACTGGACAAATGTCCTCGAGATTTTTTTAAGTCAAAACCGAGCTAAAATGCTCTAAATACCGTTTGGCCAACCAATAACGATTCCCAAATAATAAAACACATTTAAATAGCGTTTATGCAGACGCATACCTCAAAGAGGTGATTAACCCAAAACTCGACCCGAATTGGGACATATCATTTTCCAAATGGTTTATGAACTCAAATACTTCAAAATGTCATACGTCATAAATTAGACTTCACATGTACAAAAATCGTCGAAGATGCATAAATCATAGAATAGACTTTACTTGTACAAAATCACCAAGAATACGTAAATCATGCTATTTACTTGTTGAAATATTCAAAACCCAATATGAGCATTTTATGAGATTAAGACAACCCAAGTTTACTAAATATGAAAACTTATCAAAATACTCACACTTTGACGATTACCAAGTAAAACATATTTTTACTTCAAAATACACATTTTGGCATGTACATAGTTTTCACAAAGCATCTTGAACTCACCTTCCTAGATTTAGGCTAAATCTAGATTTTACCCCAACTTGAGCTTCCTTGAAGAAATCCGATCCTTCAAGCCAAATCTTCCAAAAACCTAGATCCACAAGTTTCAACCATAAATATACTTATTCCCCCATAAATAATTGTTCCCCAAACATATTACCCCAAGAACTCAACATATCACCAAAACCCTAATTTTGGTCTAATTCCTCCAAAATCATTAAGTCCAAAATTGAGAGGTGCAACCACTAGGAGATTATCAAAAGAACATTTATAATCTATATAAATGTTTAGAAAAAGGTAATGAACTTACCAAGTGGGTATTGTGTAAAACCCCAAGAACTTCAAAAATCTCAAGGGTTGAAGAAGAAAGCTTTGCCTTGAATCAAGAGGTGTACCCACTAGCATAGATGATGAAGAACTTCATGATTTTAGGAGAAGTAACCCCAAAATAAGCTAAGGTTCATGAGAGGGTGTGAGGGGTCGATTTTACAGAGAGAGGAAGAAGAGTTGGAAATGACAAATGGAATGAAAAGGGCTGAAAATCGCATTTTTAATCAAACAGACCCCGACGGCGACCTTGACACGCGATAGTGACATTGTCACTATCGCGAGGGCACTCTCGCGGGGATTGTACCACGGGTGGTACTCTCCCATCGATTGTGCCACGCAATAGTGACACATGTCACTATCGCGAGTCACCCTCGCGCCACACGTTCTGAAACCAGAAAAAGGGTCAAAACTCGAGATTCTCACATGGGTCGATTTAAGGTTCGAAACTACAACTTATTCCACCCAAAAAGATAAACGGAAGATGAAGAGATGACTAAAGATGAACGGGAACTTACTAAGCGAAAATTCGGGTGTTACAAGCCTAAATCTAGCAAGGTGAGTTCAAGTTGATTTGTAAAAACGATGTACATACCAATACGTTCATTTTAAAGTGTTTTGTTATTTACATGAAATTGTTAACTGCTGCTCACCTGATAAGTTTTAGTTATTTGGAAGTGATTAACTTTATAAACTTATAAAGCACCCATCTTTGGGATTTTGGGTATTTTGATAAATGCATCAAAATGAAAATGCTTCGATGACTTATTTACCTTAATACGGAATATTTGGTGAAAATGCATTTTTATGATTGTTGGTATCATGCGTATTTTTGTATCGTGAAATATTTTAAAAATACCAACGTGTGAGTCATGGGCGCTGGGTCATTCCCAATCTTGCAAACGTTTTTGAAGTTGTAAACCCTTTGGTTTTTTGGAAAAGATGTTACTCAAATATTTTATCGAGTCAACCGGTGATATTGGTACTTAAATGATTTATCGTACGAGTGTAAACCTCTTGAGTAATTTCCAGTGAAATGTGTTTCATGGGACGTTTTGGAAAGAGTAACTGAGATTATAAACTTGTTTGGGAACATGACTTATCTCAATCTAAAGTATGTTGGAGTTTATTCATGTAGTTGGAGCATGTGTTTGCATAAATGTTGGTCGTTGCATTTTACTGCATTTTGTGGGCTTCAACATATGATCTTGAGGACATTTATCCGACTTTAATAACTTAAAGTGGAGCTTTGGGTGAGGGTTGCATTTATTGCACTTTATTTGGAGAATACATGTTTTGAGTGCATGTGTCATTCGTTTGGAGTCATGTATTTTAGACTGTAATGCATTTGGATCCATAGGCATGTGAGTCAGTCATATTTAAGGATGAAGAATCTTGATATTCTCACCTTGGGAATTATGTCGTGTTGGTATCGTTGATGTCCCAGTTGTTTGGCAAATAGGAACCTTTATGGGTTGTACTTCAGGACCATGGTACTTGGAACTGGATGTCTAATTCTTGTGCACGAGGGTTAGACGTCATGATTATCAAGTGAGGATCGGAGGCTCCTATCCTGAATGCTAGGGAGTAGGCACTAGGGGTCGAATGAGAGCCCTGAGAATGAAACTCCACTAGAGACCGAACAGACAATAAGATCGTGTATCCTTGAGGTGTTGCTCGGCAGAGCAGGCAATGGGGGATACGGTGTTTTTGGACATGAAATGAAGTCCGACTGGAGGTGTAGCTCGGCAGAGCAGCCAATACAGTTACGATCTGAGGTGTAGTTCGGCAACGTGGCTAGGTGGCTTAACTTTTTGTTCTGCCACTTACCACGGAATCGGGTCTCCCCCATCATCGGAAGGTGTTATTTGGGTATTAAATGGTATTATTTTATTATCCATGTTTTCGGTGACGTTTTGTATATTCGGTTTTTATTCATGATTTATGGGCCGATTATTATGCCCTCCCGTGTTTGGGTATTTCGAGAAATAAAGTCTTATCCGCAATTTTATAAAATGGGGAGTTTAATTATTATTCACGTTTTGGGTGAATTTGGGGTTGAAGTTGTTTTACGAAAGAATGTTCATGTTGGATTGCTTGTTTTGAAAGGTGTGTGATATTGGAAAATGATTCGTTTAATATTTATAGTAAATCATTTTGAAAGATAATGACTTAAACTGCATTCTTACCTTTAACAATTATATTGGTTTCATGTTGAAAAATCTTGAACTCACTTAGGCGTTAGCCTAACCTTTTTATTTGTCGGCATGTGCATCAGGTTCCGGTGGGGGAAATGGTTCTAGCGTTTCTGGAAAGTGATGAGTGCTAGATGTATGTGCAAGAGTGAGTGGGTTGGTGATGTCTTCCGCATTAGTGTTCAGAAGAGCAACTTGTATTTGGGTTTAGTAACACCCGACCTTGAGTTAGTCTCTATGTAAGATTTCATTTGTTATGTTGATGGAAAATTCTAGAATCGTATTTTAAGTATGGACTTGCCTCATGAAGTTTTATCCATTCCTTGAGGCATATTTATAAATTTTTAAATTAGTTGCTCTTTCCAAATTGAGGGTGTTACAGTTGCTTACTTTGTGTTTCCGTCACATTCAGTGAAAACAGATCTCCCCCTTCATTGAAAGATATTATTTGGTTTTTTTGAAAATGGTACATTTTGGAAAGATGTTATTTCATACGTAAACATTCTTGCACTTAGGAAATTTGTTATTTTAGAACATTAATTCAGTTTTACATTTTTTCATATTGGTGTTATTAAATGTTTGAAGTTACTAGGCTTTATGCCAAACACTTTTTGTTTTTGTCGACATGTGCATCAAGTTCTTGTGGGGCCGGTACTAGCAACATTTGAGTAGAGTTGAGTTAGCTCTTTGGAACGTTTTCCGTATCATTTTGGAGATAGTGACTCCTATTGGGTTTTAGTAATACTCTGTTCTAACCTAGTCCTTGTAGAAAATTGGATTGTAAGGACTACAAGAATAATGAGTTTTAGAGAAGGAATTTTTACGGAAGGATTTAGAATTGTATCTAAAAATAACTTTTATAGAAGGATTTGATCAACAAAAATGAAAAGTGTAACTAAAAGTATGAAAATTTTTAGAAAAGAATTTTAAACCAAAGCATACATTATCGGAAATGTCTCTAAAGATTTTAGAGACATTTTTTCCAAAACGCTTCTCTAAAGAGCCTAACCAAGACCTTTAGAAACACCTTTCTCTAAAACCTAAACTATTTATTTAATAAAAGAAATTAAATAAATAATCATTAGTAATGCTTGTATCTAGAAAGGCGTTAGACCCCCTTTTTTCTTTTAAAACAACTCATAATTATAGAATGTTAGTACTTCTTAGTAGCTTACAACGCTACTGGATCCCTAATCGATTATACCCTAATTTCTCCGTTGGTCCTGACTATACTCCACCATGGTCTCCTCTGCTCCAGAAATACCACCACCGATTTTTACCATCATCCTTCGTCCCTCTCTTCTTTATACCATCGGCGCACACGTTCTCAAATCTGGAACAGGCAATTTAGGTAATATTTACATGTGTGATGTTGATCATACGTTATGTAACACCCTCAAATTTGGAAGGAGCGACTAATTAAAAACTTTCAAAAAACACCTTAAATGATAATAAAATCTCTTACTAAAAGTCCATAACTGAAATACGAATTCTTGGTTGAACCATCAACAAGAAATTAAAGTCTTACATAAAGACTAACTAAAGTCGGGTGTTACTATAACCCAATACCAGTCCCTATCTCCAATATAAGTGCGGAAGACTTCATCAAGCTAAACATTTCTCGAGCACACAACTAGAATTCTTCTCTTCACAGTGACACTAGAACTAATCCCATCCGGAACTTGTTGCACATGCCGACAAATAAAAAGGTTAGGCTAACGCCTAGTGAGTTCAAGAGTTTTACATCATGATTATAAAGGAGAACGTAAAATGGAAGTATTGTGACTTATAATCATGATCCTTTAAAATGATTTATTTTAAAATAAGAGAACAACTCATTCTCCAATAATATGCATTTATAGATGGACGTCTCAACGCCAAAACATTCTTTCATGAAATAATGTAACCCGACGCTTACTCAAAACGAGGATAATGGTAATGCTCAAATAACGACATTTGAATAAAACTTTATAAAACAAACAACCAAAATATGAATAAACTCAAGTCTCCAAGATTGTAGCATAAGGGAGATAACCCAAACTCAAAGCGTCATTGAAAACAAGGATAAAAATAAATACCCCAAAACAACACCTCTCGGTGACGGGAGATTCCCGAATTCCAAGGCTAGTGGCGGAACACAAAAGTAGGACACATTCCAAGTTATTGAGCTCACCATACTAGGATCAAGGCCGTGAGCACGCCGGCTCAAATAATATGTGGGGGCGGCACCCAATGATTCCTAGTCATGCTCATTCACTATAATTACATTTAACCCATGGCTAGTAACCGATCCCACATAACCGTACCAAAGGCCAAAAAGGGGTAAAAATGCATTCGTAGCTACAAAAGGGGAAAACGTCACAATATATAAATAATAGACCATTTTCTTCAAATAACAATGACTTACTCATATGCCCATGGATCCACTGCATTACAATCTAAAACAGTACATGACTCCCATTGAATGACCAATGCACTCAAAACATGCAATTCTCAAATGATGCGCATTAACCGCCATCATACTCAAAACTTCACAACGGGCTATTAAACCGGACAAATGTCCACAATACTCATTTATTTTCAAATATGAATTTCCATGTTTAACTGCTGATAAGAATGAAAATCATAAAATGAGACTATATACATTCTTCCAAGTACCCCACATAAATGTGCAGGCGATACTTTCTAAAACACCCCGTTTCATGAATGATGCATAAAACCCGACACACATTTTAAAAAGGGTATTTCTTTGACCAAACACCTTCATCAAAATTCCCAAAAATCCCAAATGTGGGTGTTTTACAAAGTTTATAAAATAAAATACTTCAAATAATCAAATATTACCAACTAACCCAACATTTGATAATTTCATGTAAAACACATAAACACCTTAAAATGGACATTTTGGCATGTACAACGTTTTCACAAATCAACTTGAACTCACCTTGCTAGATTTAGGCTAAATCTAGATTTTACCCCAAATCTTGAGCTTCCTTTGGTGAAGACTTTGTATCCATCAACACCCACCTTTTGAAAATTTATCTGGGTCATAACCAAAGCCTAGAGATGTGCCAAAAGTAACCCCAAACTAAGATTCATAAGAAACCTTTGTCAAATCCCCTAATCATCTAAAATACCCAAAGTTTGTCAAAACTTTAAAATATGGAAGATACATCAAAAGAGATGTTTTAGTAGGTTAAAATGAAAGGTTTTAACAAGAATAAAGGTTTAGAAGGTTAAGATTAACTTACAATTCATTTTTAGGGAAAACCCCAAAAACTAGGCAACAATGGTGGAAAGCTTGGTGAGGAAGATGAAGAAGATGAAGATGTTGAGCTTCCACCCACAAGGCTTGAATATCTAGCTCCCAATCTTCTAAAAGCACTTGAAGATTTTGATTTGGTGAAATAAATGGGTTTGGGTCGATTTGGAAGAGAGGGGAGAAGGGTTGGTGAAGAAACAAATGAAGAAATGAGAGGAAAAGTCGGATTTAAATGAAATTCTAGCCCAGATGGTCGCGGACGCGAGCAAATGGCTGCGTGGGCGCGAGCGATGGTCGCGGCCGCGAGCAATTTGCTGCGTAGGCACAAGCAGTGAATCTTTTGACCAAAGATTGATTTTTTCCGAAAGCGATATCCAACCTCACCAACACTCCTAATACTTCCAAAAGACCACTTTAAGGTTAAATTACATATTAAACTTGAAATTATACTTACCCCAAAAATCCGGGTGTTACAATCCTCCCAACCTTAAACATATTTCGTCCTATAAATCTAGCTTCCCATTTAACGTTGCCCTCATAATTTCCTGCCTCTGTTTTACAAGGAGTTACCTCTAAACCACATGACAGAACAATCACGATAACTTTATACTAGTACTCACAACAAATGTCCCCTTAGGCACATTACACTTATATCTGAGAGATCGCTTAATCTTACTATAGTAGCTTCTAAACACAAGACTTCGGCTGTCTCCTAACCTTAGATGATCCATACTTCTCCAACGGCAGATCTCGACTTCCCATCAGTCCAGATCTATATGCTTTTAAACTATCTCTTCAATTAATCCAAAGTTTGAACACTATCGAAACCAACAAAATTCCAAATACGACTGTTCCCGCTACTTCACTGCCATTTAGTTTTAATGAGCTCCTTTAGACATCCAAAACGAAAGGTCTTCCTTGACCTAAGGATTATACAACTCTCAGAATACGCCCAACCACCAAACATTCAACTGCCAAATCGCTTACTAGCCAAGGAAAATCATTCAACTATATCCACTGATCACAATCTGAACTTCTTAAAATTACTACATATGATACAAAATCCCTTAAGATCGGACTGCAGCACTCCAAATACACTAACGATGCCTGGTTCATAACCCAAAAGTTGACCCCTAACGATTCACCGAGATTCGAACTACTACAGAGCTTTATACATAAAGATTCAACCCCCCACATATTTATTTCCATATTTGCATTGATGCATTAAAGTTGACACCTATCATGACACTAAAATTCAACTCTTACATAGCCAACAAACGAATCACTATAATTCCTTTATTCCGGAAGACTCAACTAGATGACACACATCTGACCCATACATGATGTCGAAATTCAACCCATCAATTCATATCCAACCATAAGAAAGCCACCACACAATGCTTTAACCCGAGGGCTTACAGAAACAGAAAGATCACCACTTAAATACTGGAAGAATGCATAAATCCAATACATCAATTATTCATACGTGCACCGATCCATAAAACTGAAATCCAAAATTCAAAACTAACCACAAGTTAGCTCATCCGACGCTTCAAATCTTAAGGACTCCTTTAGCCCTTAATCAGGACTCCTACCACAGGAGGGTTTAAATCTATAGCCTCGATTGAGTTCAAGGTTTATCAAACTAATATGCCAATTTGAAATTTTATAAAACTTCTAAATGCAAAAGATTTATAACAATTAGTCGTATGAATAAAAATCCACTACCGTTTACTCGCTAGGTGTACATTGTAGTCACAAATGTCACACACATAAAACCATTTCGAAAAGTATTTGATCAATATTTACGTTAATAAAACGGTAACAAAAGATGTGCAACAAAATTTTCAAACGGACTGCCATGGTCCTAGCATGCATCGATTTATATTATGCATATGAAAATAATTTTCTGTACTATAACATGTGCAATAAAAGTTTGTACAACTCCCAAAGGAAATTTTCACAGCTTCAACTTTAAAATCTTTTTCCTTTAAAAACGCAAAACGTCGGAGGATAAAATCTCCAACAAGGCCCATATACGTCTGTCTATTTTCCCCAAATTTAACAACACGATAGGAACGCAAATAAAATTTTAAATCGAGTCCAAATGTTGGGCCACACAGATAAGATGCACATGCCCAAAGCGGTAACTACGACGTAATGCAAACCGATAATTCATTTACTGCATTGCAGAAAATTTCTAACAGTAAAATCAATAACTGAAATAACATAAATCCTTTATATGCTTACTCACACCAACAACACTACTTAATCCAAATGCAAATAGTGTATAACGAGTAACAATTGTGTAAAACCCGAAACAGAAAAACACAAGATTTTAAAACCACCCAAAATAGCTCATGGGATGACATTTATTAGCAAAACCCATAAATTAACGCACGCAATAATGCATGTACACACGTTCCAAAATTTATTTACGCGACGCAAAATGTCGTACGATAAGACACCATAAAACCCAACTGAATTTTCATATAACTCATTAACGCTAAAATCAAGCGGTGTCAAATTTTTCATTTCCCAACATAAAATATAAAACGATAACACGTCTAAAAGTGTTAAAATTCTGAAACCACCACGTACGATAAAGTGACCCTTTTCAACAAAACTATCATAAGACACAACACCCAATAAGCCCGTAAATTTACACGCAATAAAATTAAAACCCATGCATCTCAAAGTACACTCACACACCCAGAACGTCGCAAAACAATATTCCATAAAATTCAACACGACTCGTACAGACCAAAAATCCCCAAGAAAATCCGACTCAGAAACATGGAGACAACTCTTCCTTTAAAACCTTAACATACGTGGAGGAGATCCAATGTCAAGGTTAAAAATTCCACAGTTACTTGCCCAATACCTCGAATGACACTAAAACACGGATCTTTTAATATCCAAAATAGTGTTAGACACGTAACGGAACAAAGAGATTTTCAATAAAAATTTGCAATCACGTGCAGCAAAACAATTTCATGCATGCTTAAGCTCACGGTTTAAAATCTAATGAATGCTAACTGTTTTACCAAAACTTCATAATGTAACTCACTTTACACTTTGAGAACATGAGAAACAATTTATGCAACTTATTTTAGAACTAATTTAGTGCATGAATTTGGTCGGCACCTACAACTTAGGATTACACTTCTCAATTTCCAGACATGCTATTGTCATCCGGAAACATCAAACATCTTAAAATAGCGATCACCCTAATTTGGTCGACTTACGATTTCTCCCTGGAATAGAGTCAATTCAATAAGCTTATGGTTCTAATTCAACCAATGACTTCGACCCAAAATGGTCAACTAATTGCATCTGGCATGCTTAACCAACATTCCAATGTGCCGATGCTATAAACATCAATTCTTCTTTCGAATATTCGCCTAGAAACCTCCTCGCTACCTCAACGGTTATCATTCCAAGGCAGTTCAAGCATACAGACGTAACTCGTAGGTTCGCCATAACACTGGCCAGGTGCTATTATGAACGTACTGTACATGATCATCCTTGCCATTTTCGGTGTGATTCTCGTTCCTAGTGACTCCACTCACCTCGAATCGTCAAATCTTAAAGTGCCTAATCGTGCAATCTCACATTTAATTACTTAAAATTACGCTAATTTGAGTCTAGGCATTCAAAATCATCACCCAATTCTCTCAAACTTAGGCTCTGATACCAACTTGTAAGACCCTCAAATTTGGAAGGAGCGACTAATTAAAAACTTTCAAAAAAACACCTTAAATGATAATAAAATCTCTTACTAAAAGTCCATAACTGAAATACGAATTCTTGGTTGAACCATCAACAAGAAATTAAAGTCTTACATAAAGACTAACTAAAGTCGGGTGTTACAATAACCCAATACCAGTCGCTATCTCCAATATAAGTGCGGAAGACTTCATCAAGCTAAACATTTCTCGAGCACACAACTAGCACTCTTCTCTTCACAGTGACACTAGAACTAATCCCAACCGGAACCTGTTGCACATGTCGACAAATAAAAAGGTTAGGCTAACGCCTAGTGAGTTCAAGAGTTTTACATCATGATTATAAAGGAGAACGTCAAATGGAAGTATTGTGACTTATAATCATGATCCTTTAAAATGATTTATTTTAAAACAAGAGAACAACTCATTCTCCAATAATATGCATTTTATAGATGGACGTCTCAACGCCAAAACATTCTTTTATAAAATAATGTAACCCGACGCTTACTCAAAACGAGGATAATGGTAATGCTCAAATAACGACATTTGAATAAAACTTTATAAAACAAACGACCAAAATATGAATAAACTCAAGTCTCCAAGATTGTAGCATAAGGGAGATAACCCAAACTCAAAGCGTCACTGAAAACAAGGATAAAACTAAATACCCCAAAACAACACCTCTCGGTGACGGGAATTCCCGAATTCCAAGGCTAGTGGCGGAACACAAAAGTAGGCCATAATCCAAGTTATTGAGCTCACCTTACTAGGATCAAGGTCGTGAGCACGCCGACTCAAATAAATATGTGGGGGGTGGCACCCAATGATTCCTAGTCATGCTCATTCACTATAATTACATTTAACCCATGGCTAGTAACCGATCCCACATAACCGTACCAAAGGCCAAAAAGGGGTAGAAATGCATTCGTAGCTACAAAAGGGGAAAACGTCACAATATATAAATAATAGACCATTTTCTTCAAATAACAATGACTTACTCATATGCCCATGGATCCACTGCATTACAGTTTAAAACAGTACATGACTCCCATTGAATGACCAACGCACTCAAAACATGTAATTCTCAAATGATGCGCATTAACCGCCATCATACTCAAAACTTCACAACGGGCTATTAAACCGGATAAATGTCCACAAGACTCATTTATTTTCAAATATTCATTTCCAAGTTTAACTGCTGATAAGAATGAAAATCATAAAATGAGACTATATACATTCTTCCAAGTACCCCACATAAATGTGTAGGCAATACTTTATAAAACATCTCGTTTCATGAATGATGCATAAAACCCGACACACATTTTAAAAAGGGTATTTCTTTGACCAAAGATCTATTTATGCAATAATATATCAAAACACATTCATTTGTGACACCTTCATCAAAATGCCCAAAAATCCCAAATGTGGGTGTTTTACAAAGTTTATAAAATAAAATACTTCACATAATCAAAGATTACCAACTAACCCAACATTTGATAATTTCATGTAAAACACATAAACACTTTAAAATGGACATTTTGGCATGTAAAACGTTTTCAAAAATCAACTTGAACTCACCTTGCTAGATTTAGGCTAAATCAAGATTTTACCCCAAATCTTGAGCTTCCTTTGGTGAAGACTTTGGATCCATCAACACCCACCTTTTGAAACTTTATCTGCATCACAACCAAAGCCTAGAGATGTACCAAAAGTAACCCCAAACTCAGATTCATAAGAAACCTTAGTCAAATTCCCTAATCATCTAAAATACCCAATCTTTGTCAAAACTTTAAAATATGGAAGATACATCAAAAGAGATGTTTTAGTAGGTTAAAATGAAAGGTTTTAACAAGAATAAAGGTTTAGAAGGTTAAGATTAACTTACAATTCATTTTTAGGGAAAACCCCAAAAACTAGGTCAACAATGGTGGAAAGCTTGGTGAGGAAGATGAAGATGTTGAGCTTCCACCCACAAGACTTGAATATCTAGCTCCCAATCTTCTAAAATCACTTGAAGATTTTGATTTGGTGAAGTACATGGGTTTGGGTCGATTTGGAAGAGAGGGGAGAAGGGTTGGTGAAGAAACAAATGAAGAAATGAGAGGAAAAGTTGGATTTAAATGAAACTGCCAGCCCAGATGGTCGCGGGTGCGAGCAAATGGTTGCGTGGGCGCGAGCAATGGTCGCGGCCACGAGCAATTTGTTGCGTGGGCACGAGCAGTGAAACTTTTGACCAAAGATTGATTTTTTTCCGAAAGCGATATCCAACCTCACCAACACTCCTAATACTTCCAAAAGACCACTTTAAGGTTAAATTATATATTAAACTTGAAATTATACTTACCCTAAAAAACCGGGTGTTACACGTTATTAATTCGGTATTACTCTTGATCTTTGTTTGTGGTGATTGATTTTCAATTATGTGTGATTTACATGTCGGTGTTCATTCCTACGTTCAAACTATGGATGTTCAATTGATACACTGTAAAATGTCGTTGAAACTAGCTATCTCGCGGTTCAAATTGATGAAAATAAAAAAGGAGTACAGATTAATCAGATGTAACTTGCTTCATACAGTCAAGACCGTATTGTACGTATTCTAGTATGTTATTTCTTTACTTGATTTAAATTGTTCATTTGAATGATGATGAACCATTGAACCTTTCTATGTTTAGCTTCTTTCTGTACCTTGGCCTTGTATCTTCTTATCATATGATTGTGAATCACTAAGACATGTGGTTTTATATGCCTTTCTGAATCAATCTATTGATAATTGTTTGTTTGCATGTTTTTGTGATCATGACTGGTGATTAAGATTGTAATCACAACATTGAAATTTAAAATTGTTTAAGAATTTGTCAATGATCTCAACAAAAATAAGAATTTGTTTTTGTTTCAAGTTATTTAAATATGTTCTATTGAAAGAAGCTTTTCAAAATTGGGGCATTTTTTAGCCTTTTCATCTTGGCCCAACCCTGTGTTTACCTTTTCACTAGACTACTAAGATGATCTGTGGGTCTTTGTTTTTTCCTAGACCACAACATGAGGAACCTACCCACACTAGCTTAGTGCATTAAAATTGATGTCCTTTGGGCTATGCTGCCAAGGGTGATCGCCTTCACAGCCCCACCCTAAGGTCGGGTCTCTTATCGCTAATAGATTCATTCTTTACTGGTGTTGAGCCTCAAATAAGTGGCTTTTTAGGCTTCTTTTCTACTAGCTTATAGTTGAATCAGTGAACAAAACACAACTCACAACTGCTAATAGAATTATTTAAAAAGGTAAAAGGGTATCATAGTTCTCTCGCTCTCTTTCTCTCTCTCTCTCTATATATATATATATATATATAATCAGCCATTTTGGTTTTTATCATTCCTCTGTTAACTCTCATATGTGTCATTATGTTGGCATCTCCCTTATAAATCTGAATCCGAGAAGAAAATTATATCCTCATCAAAACCACCTTGTCTAGGCAAGGTTAGTTTGGTATATAATATGTTAGCAATATATTTTGTACTATATATATGTGTGTGTGTGTGTAATTAGAAGTATTGTTGATGTTGTTTTTTGTGTGTGTTTAGGCATTGAAAGAGAATATATCGAGACCTTTCAGTAGCAGGAGTTTAGGGTATATTATTGAAGCAAATATGTCATCACATGTTGTTAGCATAGTTTTGTATTGAATTTTATGATTATGTGGTGTACAAAGGTGTACAAAGGTGTGGTTGAAGTCAAATCAATGTGGAAGCGATAGGAGGATCACTGAAGTTAAAACACAGCCCGACATTATCAGGTACCGAACAAAACTTTATACCATTGGTAAGTTTGGTAACAACCATTTGATCTTAATTACCTATAAGTTTGGGATTTGTTATATTCATCCAGAAAAGCTTCCAGGTGATAACTCCTTAACTACATCATAAAGTATGGGATCTTGCTACAAAGCCATGTCACAACCTTGTTCGCTGCATTTTATTCTGAATTAATTTTAACGGTAAACTTCCATCTTCAGATCCTATGTATATCTTTTTCCAGTTTGCACTCTCTTGACATACTCTACTTTGACCATCCTTTTTTGCAGCCTTTGTTCTATATCGAATACTGGCGTGTGATAGATGTTTTTGTACTTGTCTTGCACTATATCCCGTTATATGGTCAAACACACGTAATGTGCTACATTGGAGTTTGCTCGCTAGTAGGTTCTTTGTCGGTATGTGGCTTTATTTGTTTTTTTTTCTTTCACAATTTATTCTCTTCACATGTCATGCCTCCATATCGTGTTCAACCCACGGTTTTCTCTTTACAGGTCATGTGCGTGAAAGCTCTTGGCATTGTTGAAGCTTACTTTTTAAGGAATGAATGAAATGGTGTATCCTCAAACATGGGCGTTTACCCTTTGTGTTCTGCTTTGTGTCATTACTATTCCACAACTTGTAATTTATTTCCAATCTCGATCATATTAAACTAGCCTCTTGTCTAATGCTTTGTTTATATGCTTGGAAGCCATCTAGAATAGACATACCAATTTCTTTTTATAACTAACCCATATCTAATCAAAAATATAGCCTAACTTGTCGAGTTATATGATATATTACCAAAATGCTTATTACACATTGTCATCCTTCTTAGTTGGTGCTCCCTATTCCCTCCAATAATTGATGCATTGTCAATGGCTCCATTTCGTTAACGCTATAGTGAAAATAAAACTTGTAGAATTCCCATAATCTAATGAGGCATATTTTGCAACTTGCTTTAAAGTGCAAGAAGAATTTGTGTGAGTTGTCGTTTTTTTCTCGCTGAATCATATTTATGGTTTTTATTTTGTTTGCAGCCTATGATGGGACCAATGCAAGCATTGTTAATAAGGATAAAGAAGGCTTCATCATGTAATTTTGTTGGTTCAGCAGTTCTTAAGCTTTTATGGCTTCTTTTGATAAATTTGAACACATGTGAGGTTCATGGAAACCTTATGGTTTGTTTTGAAAAATTCTTGTCTTTTACCACAATTATATAAAAAATTATGTTTTAGGATTTTTGATGTTGTTTTTATTTTTTAGTATTGATGTTTATTTTATTAAAATGTATATAGCTGAATATTGGACTATGTATAATACATGTGTATTTCTATATATATATATATATATATATATATATATATATATATATATATATATATATATATATATATAGAGAGAGAGAGAGAGAGAGAGAGAGAGAGACCCTTTAGAGAAGAAAATGATTGTTTTTAAAGCGTAACTAGAGAATAACTTTTAGAGAAGGTTTACAAAAAGCGTCACTAAAACCTATACTTTTAGAGAAGGTTTAAATTATATGTATCTAAATATAACATTTAGAGATTTTTTAGAAAGTGCAACTAAATGACACCTTTAGAGAAGGTCTGCAAAAGTGTTACAAAAGCCTAAATCTTTAGAGAAGCTTTTACAGAAACCTTCTCTAAATTTACCTTTTAGTGACTTTTGAAAATCGTCATTAATGCTCGAAAAGGGTCACTAATACATAGTTTTAGAGAAGTTTTTTAGAAAAATTTTGCCAAACTTTTAGAGAAGCTTTGGAAACGTATCTAAATCCCAAAAAAGCTTCTCTAAAGGTTTAGATAAATGTAGCGTCCGAAAACCCTCTCTAAAACTTTTAGCTACCGTTATATAGGAAAGTTTTTTGACGGAAGTGAAAAACTTCTCTAAAACTTTTAGAGAAGTTTTTCAGATTTTTAAATACAAAAGAAGACCTTCCCTGAAGGCCATTTTTCTTGTAGTGAAGGTTGTTGATTTCTATCCTTGTTTTGATTTGTAAGTAAGTACGTTCTTTTTGGAAGAACCTCGTGTTATTTTTCATGTTTGTCAAAAGTTTAAAGTTAGTCGATTTTTTCTAGATTTTGGGGTGTTACAATATTCTTCAAAGCTTTCAAAAGTTTCTCCAAAATGTATAATCAAAAATTAAAATATTAAAAAACATTACATTCAACTCCAAGAGCTTTTTATTTTAGTTATTATAACGTTAATCATATAATTAAAAATTCAATATATATAATAAATTATCATTACTCTATCCTAAAATTTTAATTTCAAAAACTCTTATCGGTGGAGATAATAAAAAAATCATTTCTTTTTTTCTAAACAGTCACTTTTAGAGATTTCTTCAAATTTAGTAGACCTGGCAAAAACTGACACGACACGCTAACCCGACACGAACTCGACACGAAATAAACGGATTTGGGTAATATATTTCAACCCGTTTAAGTAAACGGGTTGACACGACACGACACGAAAATTAAACGGGTAAGGTCAGGGTCAAAAAATTCAACTCGAAAATGACCCGAATAACCCGTTTATATATATATAAGTTTTCCTTTTAATGCTTTGGATTTTTAGTGTTTTAGATTTGATTATAATTTTGAACTATAAATTTTGGATTTCTAATGCTTTCATTTGAATTTTGCATTTGTATTTTTTGTGAATTTTTGGTTTTTAATTTTAACTTTATAAATGTTAAACGGGTTAAACGGGTTAGGCGGGTCGTGGCAGGTTAGGCGGGTCGGGTTAGGGTTGGGATTTTCTGACCCGTTTATTAAACGGGTCGGGTTAGGGTTAGACACTTTCAACCCGTTTAACTTTGAACCCGACACGAACCTGACACGACACGACACATTTGCCAGGTCTAAAATTTAGAGAATTTTACAAATCTCTCGCATACTTTCTCTTTTTTGGAGAATCTATTGGAGCAAAAAAATCCGCCTAAAATCTATTTTCTCAATCTTAAAAAATTTATTAGAAATGTGTTGGGTTACGGGATCTTAAGTGTGGAAAATAAAACGTAACCCTCCAAGGACCCATACGAACCGGAATAAATCGGGTGTTTCGAAATTATATCTCAAAAATAACGAGACTTTGAATCACAACAACAAACAAAGCTTGATGCCTGCACGGTATCCACGCAAACAATCTGAATCCTTTGCCTTCTCGTGATGCTAGTCACGGTTTCAAAACATAGAAAGACAAGGGAGCATATGGGAGTAGGTGATTTTGAGAGAGAATTGCAAGTCACAACTCTTGCAAAACGTCATACATTTTATATGGTTTTGGAAGTATGGCCTAAAATCACCATCATCTCCACACCTTATTTGAGGGTAAGAGTGTCCATGCACCATCACTCTCTTACACAATCATACCTAGTCAACTTATTTAATGTCCAACAAAAACATTATCTGATTTTTATTTAATCAGATTAAATAAATACAAATCAGATATAATTATTAAACATTTTAATTATTGAAACTCCTTATTTGGATATGTTCAAAACGTGTGACCCAATCGGTTCTCGACATGTTGGTAATAAATATAAATATCGTATTTTTATATATAAACGATGAGCGGTATCAGGCAATAAATCATCGTCACCCAAATGACGAGAATTGGTGATATAACAAATTATCGGTTTGTAGTCAATTTTAGTTTACACATTTAATTCTTTTTGTCCTTGATATCCACGAGACATTGAATGTGTCATTCTCGTTATGTCCAATCTCTAGTTTCTTGATTCCCTAATATACTGATAAAACAAATCATGATATCTCATATCAATTATCTGAGCATGCATGCATTTCCTTAGTATATATTTATCAAGGGGCCCAGAGACATCACTCCTGTCATAAAGGGGGGACAAATCCTATCTCGATACATGTTAGTTCTATTATGTGACTTATAACATACCCAACTATCATTCTGTCACCTAGTTACGAAATGATTAGAATAAATGTCAAAAAACATCACTCACACATAACAAACTACATGTTCTCAAGTCAAAAGAATTACATGTACATTGACCACATGAGAAAACTTATGACACTTACATGACATCCAATGCAATGCTCTCATAGTGAGTTATGTCCGATACACAAAAATTTCCATTTTGTACCCATATACAGATTCAATATCTCTATATGAATCCTACATATACTAGTGATCATAATCATATTACTTCAACCTTAAACCCAAAATAATATTTAACTAGGGACATTTAGAATACATTATTCTAAGGTTATTTATTATGAATAATTAAAACACAAAATATATAGACATAATAAAATGGGCAATGCCTTTTATTTATTTATTTATTTATTTGTTAATTTATTTATTTATTTATTTCATGAAACCTAACTCAAAGTTACAATCATCATATGATTGGTTTTTGGGCATTCACTAACAATCTCCCACTTGCACTAAAGCCAATCATCCATGCATCGTATACCAATGGATCTACATGTTTCTGCTGTGTTAACAGTTTGGTTAATGGATCAGCAACATTGCTATTGGTTGACACTCTGTTTATACTAACATAGCCTCTTTAAATAATCTCTCTAATGAGATGATATCTTCTAAGAATATGTTTGGATCTTTGGTGAGATCTAGATTCCTTGGCATGTGTTATAGCTCCATTGTTGTCGCATAACAACTCTATAGGACTATCACTGCTAGGAACAACTCCAAGTTGAGAAATAAATTTCTTGATCCAAACGGCTTCCTTAGCTACATCTGATGTTGCGATGTACTCAGTTTCTATTGTAGAATCAGTTATCATTGCTTGCTTGGAACTCTTCCAACTTACAGCACCACCATTAAGGCAAAACACAAAACCCGACTACAATCGAAAATCATATTTATCCGTTTGGAAACTTGCATTAATGTAACCCTTTACATTTAACTCTTCTTCACCAAGAATGAATCATTTGTTCTTTTCAAGTACTTTAGGATATTCTTGACGGCAATCCAATGACCTTCACCTGGATTTGATTCGTATCTACTCGTCATGCTCAAAGCATACGATACATCAGGTCGAGTACATATCATGGCATACATGATAGATCCAATTGACGAAGTATATGGAATCTTACTCATTCGTTCACTCTCTTGAGATGTAGTAGGGCACCATGTCTTAGAAGAAAGTGATATGCCATGAGACATAGGTAAGAACCCTTCCTTGCTATCAGACATGTTGAACCGTTTCAACACTTTGTCTATATATGTACTCTGACTTAAGCCAAGTATTTTCCGCAATCTATCTCTATAGATCCGAACGCCTAACACATAGGCAGCTTCACCCAAGTCTTCCATTAAAAAACATTTTCCTAACCAAGTCTTTACAAACTCAAGCATCGGAATATCATTTCCGATGAGTAGTATGTCATCTACATACAATAAAAGAAATGATACGGTGCTCCCACAAACCCTTTTTGTAGACACAACGTTCATCCTCATTTTTTGAGAAGCCAAATCGCTTCATCAAAACGATGATTCCAACTTCTTGGAGCTTGCTTCAATCCGTAAATAGATCGTTGCAACTTACATACCTTATGAGACTTTTTAGGAGTGATAGAACCTTCGGGTTGTATCATATATACATCCTCAAGTAACTTTCTGTTAAGGAAAGTTGTTTTGACATCCATTTGGAAAATCTCATAATCGTGATATGCTGCAATGGCTAGTAAAATTCTAATAGACTTAATCATTTCTACTGAAGAGAATGTTTCATCATAAACAACACCTTGAATTTGTTTGAAACCTTTTGCGACTAATCTTGCTTTATAGGTAATCACATTACCATCCATGTCGGTCTTTTACTTGAAAACCTATTTGCACCCTATAGATCGTACCTCGTCGGTGGGTCAATTAAGTTCCAAACTTGGTTTTCATACATGGTCCATTTCTATTTTCATAGCATCTAGCCATTTCTTAGAGTTAGTGTTTGCCATAGCATCTTGGTAACTAGTGGACTCATCATCCATGAGCATCACATCCCCGATATGAGTGATGAGAAATCCATATCTCTCAGGCTCATACTGTTTTCTACTAGATCTACGAGCACTTTGTGTTACGACATCAGACTGCCTTTCCACATCACTTTGTGGATCCGCAAATACTTGTGGTGGTTGTGGTGGTTCCATCTATGTTGACATATTTTGATCTTGAGTAACTTCAAATTCTACATTCCACCCTCTAATACTTTTGGAAATAAATTCCTTTTCCATGAAGACACCAGTACGCCTAACAAACACTTTATTGTCGTGAGGATGATAGAAGTAGTATCCCATAGTTTCTTTGGGATATCCTACAAATATGCATTTATCAGATTTTGGTCCTAAGTTAGTTGTGATTAGATAGCATACGTAAACCTCACAACCCCAAATCTTCATAAAAGATAATTTAGGACTCTTCCTAGTCCATATCTCATATGGTGTCTTTTCAATAGATTTTGATGGAACTCGGTTTAGTGTGAAAATTGTTGTCTCTAGAGCATATCCCCAAAAGGATGTCGGAAAGTCAGATTGACTCATCATAGATCGTACCATGTCCAATAGTGTACGGCTCCTCCTTTCGAAGACACCATTACATTATGGTGTTCCATGTGGAGTGAGTTGTGATACAATACCACAATTTCTAAGATGATCAAGAAAAGCATGGTCTAAGTATTCGCCACCTCGATCAGATCAAAGAATCTTAATACTCTTTCCAAGTTGGTTTTGTACTTCATTTTAAAATTCTTTGAACATTTCAAAGGACTCGGACTTATGTCACCTTATATATACATAGCCGAACCTATTGAGAGAATTAGTAAATGTAATGAAGTATCTATAACCACCTCTAGCATGTATGTTCATCGGACCACATACATCACTATATATGATTCCCAATATATCACTTGCTCTCTCACTTTGTCCAGCATAAGGAGCCTTTGTCCTCTTTCCAATTAAACAAGCTTCACATGTCCCATATGATTCAAAATCTAATTTAATCAATAATCCATATTTATAGAGTTTGGAAATACGAGTTTCGTTTATATGGCCAACATGACAATGCCAGAGATATGTTAAATTTGAATTACTCGATTTGACCTTTCTTTTATCTATGTTATAAATCGGATTATACATATTAAGAACATAAAGACCATTAATCAAACTAGTGTCACCATAATGTATATTACCAAAAGAGAATGAACAACATTTGTTCCTAATATTAATGGTAAAACCTTTCCTGTCTAAACAAGATACATAAATAAAATTTCTAGAAACAGATGGTACGCAATAACAGTCATCAAGTTCTAATATTAATCCGGTTGGTAAAGTTAACAAAATAGATCCTACAGTTATAGTAGCAACCTTTACCCCATTTTCAACGCGCAGATCAACTTTACCTTTACTCAACCTTCTAGTCCTTTTTAGTTCCTACATGTTTCTAAAAATATGAGAACCACATCCGATATCTAATACCCATGATGTATAAGAAGTAGAAAGATTAGCTTCAATCACATAGATACCTGAAGTGGAAGTTACATTTCCTTTCTTCTTTTCTTGAAGGTAGAGAGGACAGTTCCTCCTCCAATGCCCAGGTTTGTTGCAATGAAAGCACTCACCCTCCTTATGTACAGTTACCTTGGGTTTCTTAATGCCTCCTTTTGGCTTCAAAGATTTAGAAGTGGGTTTGGCAATGGATTTTCCTTTGCCTCTACCTTTCTTGTCCTTACGGACCATCAAAATGGTGGACTTGTTCTTTGCAAGTTCTTGCTCGGCTTTTCGTAACATATTGAGAAATTATGGAAGGGATTTGTCAAAGTCATGCATGTTGTAGTTCATCGCGAATTGAATTTGGCAACGATTGCAAAACTACATCAATGGATAACGCCTTTCATAAAGGAAACCCAAATCCTTCAAGGCGCTCAATATGCCCAATCATTTTAAGCATTTTAGTGCCAACGGGACAACCTTCGGACATTCTACAACGGAACAGTTCCTTGGATGTTTCATAACTCTCTTGTCTAGCTTGCTTTTGGAATAGCAATTTTAGGTGTTCAATCATATCGAAAGCCCCCATGTTTTAATGTTGCTTTTGATGATCAGGTTCCATGGTTAGTAACATTAGACATGAGACGTCCAAAGCATCCTCATTATGTTATTTTAAAAGTGTCTCTTTCAGTTCTAGGAGCACTGGAATTAGGCTCTTCATGTATTTGTTGCTCCAAGACATACAGTTTCTTTTCAGCTTTGAGGACAATTCTCAAATTATGATACCAATTGATGAAATTTGTTCCATTTAGTTTTTCTTTCTCAAGAATCGACCGCATAGTGTTTTTGTTTCCATTGTTAGTTTGTGACATTGGTAATCTACAATAGAAAAGCAGAGTTCTTAGTCTCATGAAATTATTATTGTTTAATAAGGACTTTCATCAAACAAGCTCCCACTATTTTAATCAAAACAACAACCCTCTTTTATTGTTTCGGAAAATGTCATGAGTTTTCTAGCGGGCCAAGATCCATATTCTTATTATCGATCAATTTAACTTTAGCTAACCGATCAACCAATAATGTTTTAGGTAAGCAACAACATTGCTACTTATATCTCTATGTAACTCTTGGATGGTTGGGTGAATAACTTTTATTTAAATTCATCGTATGAATGTTCCCAACACATGCCTCCAAATCCCTAATCCTATTGGTCTGACCGAAAATGGCTTGTTAGGAATCATATGCTTGCCTTATCTTATTAAGATTAAATAGAGTACTCAACTTTAGCATGACCCACCCTCAATGATCAAAGTCTTGACAAGTGCCATGTTTGAAAGACATCTTAAACTTAATATTTTGGTGAGGGATTTTAGTTAGTTTGATTTTACCAATTTTTTCATTTGTAATAGATTGTTTCCTCATAGTTTGATTTAACATGAATCCAAATTGGAGGAGGATCACTTAAATACCTTCCTTTCTTTGGCAGTTTAGGCTTTTGTGACAAAACCGGTTGAAATCTTACTATGATGTACTAAGACCTTATCACTCAAGATTGACGGTCCATTTTATATCTTATATAAATACCAATTTTGATTTTATCAAAACTCATTTTGATTTGTAAAACTCCTTTTACTTATATATTTTTAAAAAATATATTTTTTTTAAATGTTGTAACAAGTATAACATACTTATAACCACGCATAATACATATATAAAGCGTAAAATAAATGTGATACGGTTATAGCCCCCCTAAGCGATATTCATAGAGCCAAGTATGACTGTCATTACATAAAATAAACTGTTAGAGCTTAAATGTTGTATCCAAGATCATTTTGATGAAAGTCAAAGTCCAAGTCAAAGCCTCTCAAGCAAAGTCAAAGTCAATCCTCAAAAGTCAAAATAAAGTCAACTAGTCTTTAGTTTAGATTCCTTTGTAATAATTCCTTAGCATAAATAGATTTCCTTTGTCTTTCTTAGTATAGAACTTAAGCGCGTGTAAGACTTGTGATATTGAGTTTTCGTAGACAGAGAGAATCTTAGAGAGAATCTTAGAGAGAAAAATATTGAGAGAGCATTATGTGTAATCAATCTGTAAACTGTGAAATTGGAATTAATCATATGACAATTTGGATTGAAATTCATGTTGTTATTCTTGATTAGAACTGTTATTGTGGGACAAACAATTGGTATCAGAACATAGTTCGATTGAAATTTTTCAAGAAGTGTTCTTCGCACCATGTACACTGTGATTTGATCGATTTTTGTATTTTAGATTGTAATTGTGAGTTTAATTGAGTCTATGATGTCCGTGTGATGTATTAGAAAGATCTTGTATTGGTTTGTATCAAAGCTGCACTGTAATTTTCGATTAATTTGTTCTTTTTTATGATTTTTTGAGTCGCACGAGTTCTAAGCACTGTATTGGATTCGAATTGTATATGTGAGTAAATTTCTTTGAAATTCATTATTTGTAATGGGATCGTACATTGTTTGTGGCTGAATTGGCAAAGTTTCAAACTTGAATTCGAAGAATTATTGGGTTTTTGGGTCGAATTAAAGTGTTTTTGGACTGAGTTAACAAGAACTCGCATGATTCAAACATTTAGTACGAAGAACTCACATCATGATTGTAATTGCAGAGGATTTCGCAAAATATTGAATCTGTGAAAAAGACAAGTGAAGAATTCGTATAGGCTTATATACGAATTGTACAGAATTCGTATCATCTTATATACGAAAAGATCAGATTTCGCATACTTCAGTATACGAAAAGTTGGAAGAATATTTTATAAGGATAGATTTCGCATCAGGCTACTTGCGAAAAGTAAGGATTTGCATATAGAAGCATACGAATTCCTTGAATTCGCATAGACTTACATACGAATTCTTAGGATTTCGCATGGAAATTTGGAAAAATTTTCTAAGTCTAAAATTCGTATCCATACGAATTATTTGAGGTTGAAATAATTTCTAAGTATATAATTCGTATATTCCTGTTGTCCGAAAAGTTTCATACGAAAAGTTGGGAGCTCTAGAATTTCTAAGTCTAAAATTCGCATATAGTTGTGTGCGAATTCCTTAGAATTCGCATATAGCAGCGTGCGAATTCTTAGAATTCACATCTAGTTACGTGTGAATTGTGTAGTTGTGCGAATTTTGTGGTGTGCAAATTCCTTCAGCGTGCGAATTGTGGAAGGTCTGCGAATTCTGTGAAAGTTGTGCGAATTCTAGTGTTAGTGGTGTGAGGATTCTTGCCTTATGAAATTTTTGGAAATTTATTTTCTGAAAATTTTTCTAAATTTTTCTAAATACTGATTTCTTTCAAACTAATGATCATTTTAAGTTCTTATTCTACAGTTTATTTGTCAGGATGACTTCAAGGGATGCACACTCTATCGGAACCGATGTCAAACAACCAGTTATGTTCAAAGGAGAATACGAACAGTGGAAAGACAGATTTCTGGACTTCATTGACATAAATGAACTTGGTGATTACATCAGACTATCTTTGAAAGAAGGAGTGACGAAACCTCCAACAAAGATTCATTCTACAGAAGCTGATGGAGTATAGGTAGTGAACAAAGAATATCTGATGGATGTAAAGGAATATTCTGAAGAACAGAAAAAGAGACTCAAAGCTGACACACTAGCTAGATCTTTTCTACTCCAAAGTATTCCAAATGAGATCTATGGGAAGATAGACAGCTACAACGCAACTGGTAAACAGATGTGGGATTGGAGAAGATGATGTTAGGATCAAAGATTTGGCAATCAGCTGAAAGTTTCAAATTGTCTCAACAACTATGAAGAGTTTAAAGCGAAGGAAGGTGAAAACCTAGAGGCTACTTATGACAGATTTGTTACTCTTCTGAATGAGTTGAGCAAGAACAGAGTAAAGAAATCTCAAATTGAACTGAACGTGAAGTTTCTGAGTATCTTACAGCCTGAATGGTAAAGATTTACTCGTCAAATGAAAGACCTCAATGAGATTCTTTTACATGAAGTTTACGAGACTCTTCTTCAGAATGAGGAAGAGGTGGAGGAGATAAGAGATGAAAAGAAGAAAGCTAAGAAACCTATAGCTGATCCAGTTGCCTTGGTGGTTAAGAGAAAGGAGAAAATATCAGTAAGTCTGAAAAAGAAGAAGAAGGTGATAGTTTCTGAATCTGATGAAGAGATTAGTGATGATTCTGATTCTGATGACGGTGAGAACCTAAAGCAAGCAATGCTCCAATTAACTAAGGCTTTCCAGAAGAAATTTTACAAAAAACCAGGGTCAAATAGTCACCAGTATTCGTCAAGGTCAAAGAATTTTGAGCACAAAGAGAGAGTAGAAAGTAAAAGATTTGAAGAGAAGATGCCTGAAGGAAAGAATTATGGGAACAGGTATGAGGAGAAGAAAGAGGTTGACCCAGTCAAGTGCTACAACTGTGGCAAAGTAGGCCATTTTGCCAAAGATTGTCGGAAGCCAAAAGTTCGTAATTATGAGTACTACAAGAACAAGATTCTTCTGGACAAGCAGAAAGAAGCTGGCAAAGCTCTAATGGTTGAACACGACTATTGGCTGGATCATTCTGAACCTGATAGTGACAAGGAAGAAACTACCCATATGTACTTCATGAGATAGAAGATAGTTGAAGAAGATTCTGATGAGGAGGATTCTGAAGAGGTAAGTGATATGACTGAATCTGATTTCTTAACTCAAATGCAATCCATGATCATTGAACTTCAGGATTTGCAGTCTAAACTTAAACGCGAAAAAGGTATCATTGAAAAGAAAAACCAAGCAATACTGAAACTCAACAATGATATTGCTGAGAAGAATGTATTGATTGAGACTTTACATTAAAATATTGATACCAGTGCTAGAGAATAGACTGTAATCCATACTCAATTATCTGAAACATCTTCAAAATTCAAATTGTGTGAACTTGAGATTAAAGAGGTTGCTAAAAAGTGCTTATCTTTAAAGAAAGAAAACAAGTCTTTGGTTGAAAAAGTAAGTGTTTTGGAAGAAAAACTTTATACTAGAGGTCAGACTGAATAAACCATTCATCTTAATAAACCAAAAGAGAGTAGTGATTGTTGGGGTATTGGTTTCGATAACCCACATTATTTGAAAAAGGGTATTTCCAAAGTGCCTGCTTTATATGATTTTGGTTTTCTAAAATTGGCACCTAAATATCCTGAACTTAAAGTCAAATGGACAAAATCATCAAATAAGGAAGAAGCTAAGGAAGATGAGAAAAGGAAAAATAAAACTAAAATGAAACTTCGATTTCGTTATGAGAAGTTGAATTCTAGTTACAGTTCCAAACAATCAAAATTTCTTTCTAACGATTATTTTCAAAGCTATTCTACAGAGGAAATGGAGGCAAAACCGATTGAAAGCAAAATTTATGTTCCTCCACTCATTTTATAAAGTAAAATTTCTGAACTTGAGAACACTCTTGTAGAAGAGAGAATTTTGATTGGACTAGAACAAATGGTATTTTGAACTGTTTTTGTAAACACTGATTTCTCCGATACTTCCAAAGTTTCTAAATCAAATGATGTTAATGATCTGTTTGATGAAGAGTTTGATTTTCTAAACTCTGATGGTTGTTTTGATAAATGTGTTGATCAATTTGATTTTAATGCAATACTTCCAGATCATTCTCCATTTATTATTACTTCCAAAGATTTACCAAGTGTATTTGAAAAGGGTGAATCATCAACGAAAGTTGATAAACCAGTTTCTGTGAGTACCAATCATGCCAATGGTAAGAA
Source organism: Arctium minus (assembly GCA_954870635.1). NCBI lineage: Eukaryota > Viridiplantae > Streptophyta > Magnoliopsida > Asterales > Asteraceae > Arctium > Arctium minus. The sequence goes on along the minus strand of OX941093.1, from coordinate 7,190,313 downwards.
GAGAAAGAATAGGCATTCACAGAAACAGATTAACATTGGTAAATCTAGGAAAGACAATCTTTTAAATCTCACAGTTCTAACTTTCAAAATTCATATGTTTCAGATGTGAAAAAGAGAAAGCCTGAAGTGAAATCGAAATAGAGACCAAAGTAGAAAGTTGGAGAGAATACAAAATCATGTTCTGATATTGAATGTAATAGGTTTATAGTTAGTGATTCTGATGTTATTGGTAATATTGCTTCTCATAAAACAAAACTTGTAACTTCTTACAAGACTTACTCAATAAAGCAATTGCTCCAACTATCTCCGTCTACTAATAAGTCTTCCACATCTCATCGAAATGATTTTGTGTCTCGACAGTATTCTGATAATTGGTTTGGATCATATCATGTCTATTCTAATAATATTGTTTCAAAAGATCAAAGGGTCCAAATTCAAATGGATGCCAAAATCATGTGCTAACTTGCTAGGACCCATCTATAAATGGGTACCTAAACATGTTGTTCCTTGATTTCTCATGTGCAGACCCATCATATGTGGTACTTGGATTATGGTTGCTCCAAGTATATGACTGGACAAAAATATATTTTATCTAATTATACAGAGAAATTTTGTGGCAATGTGCGGTTTGGGAATGACCAGGTTTCACCGATACTTGGATATGGAGATGTCGTGCAAGAAAATGTAACGATTAAGAAGGTAAGCTACGTTGAAGGATTAGGACACAATCTTTTCAGTATTGGTCAATTCTGTGACAAGGACTTAGAGGTGAACTTCAAGGCCAAGAGGTGTTGTGTTAGAACTGAAGACGGAAAAGAACTGTTGGTCGGCACGCGAAAGTCAAACCTCTACACTATCAACTTGCCTGATCTTAAGCCGGATAATGTTGTGTGTCTACTTACTTGGTTATGGCATAGAAGGCTATCTCATCTCAACTTCATATACATCAACAAGTTGGTGACTGGAAATTTGGTCAAGGGCATACCTGAGCTAAAATATGTCAAAGAACATCTGTGTGTTGCGTGTGAGAAAGGTAAGATGAAAAGAGTTTCTCATAAGCCTAAGCCTGAACCGAGCACAAGTACTCCTTTAGAACTGCTGCATATGGATCTCTGTGGTCCAATGGGAACTCAAAGCATAAACGGCAAGAAATACGTTTTGGTGATTATTGATGATTATTCAAGATAAACTTGGGTCAAATTTCTAAGATCAAAAGATGAGACGCCCGATGTCATCATCTCATTCTTAAAGACCGTTCAAGTGAACTTGCAGAAGACAATTAAGCTTCTCAGAATTGATAATGGCACAGAATTCAAGAACAAAATGGTTGACGATTATTTCGAATCGGTCGGGATAACTCATCAATTTTTTGCTACCAGAACAGCAAAACATAATGGAGTAGTAGAAAGGTGAAACAGAACTCTAGTTGAGGCTGCTCGCACTATGCTTACAATCTAATCTACCTCTATTTCTGCGGGCTGAAGCTGTGTCTAATGCATGTTATACTCAAAACAGGTCAATCATTCATCGCCGGTTTGGTAAAACACCATATGCTTTGATAAATAATAGAATACCTAGCATTAAACATTTTCACATTTTTGGATGCAGATGTTTTGTGCTAAACGACAAGGAGAACTTAAACAAGTTTAGTCTAAAAGCTGATGAAGGCATTTTTATTGGATATTCTCTGGCATCTGCTGCATACAGAGTTTACATGAAGAAATCCAAGATAGTTGTGGAGAGCGTAAATGTCACATTTGATGAAGACATGGCTTCTGATCAAAGCAGTTCATAACCCGTTATAACAGGAGTTTTAGCTTCTGGACAAATCAGTCTAGAACCTGCGGTTAAAGTTTCTAATTCTGATAAAGCGTCAACGTCTACATCTCATTTAACAGAATTAGATTTATTGTTTGAACATTTCTATGATGAGTTTCTTGGTTCTAAATTGAATAAACCTGTTGTGATTGCCATATCTGAAGATTCAAGTAGTCATCATCCAATCACTTCGGATGTCTCAACTGAATCAAATTCCCCGATTCAGGAAGAAACTCCAATTCAAACACTTACTCACTCAGTTGAAGTTGCAAATGAACCTGCAGAGCCAGAAGTTACACATTCAGTTAGATGTTCGATAATGCCTACTCAACAGACATCAAATGTCCAATCCACTGAAACTTCTGCACCGATTACTTCAACTGAACCCCAACATGAAGAAAATATTGGATACTTAGATGATAAACATGATCAATCTACATCTAATCCACTCCCTCATGTATATAAGTGGACCAAAGAGCACCCGGTTCATCAAATTATTGGAGATCCGTCAAAGCCGATGAAAACTAGGTCTGCAACAACAAATGAATGCTTGTTTGATTCATTCCTGAGCAAAATTGAACCAACAAAAGTTTCAGAAGCTCTTCGTGATCCAGATTGGGTTATAGTCATGAAAGAAGAGCTCAACCAATTTGAAGGGCTTAAAGTCTAGCGATTGGTGCCCCGACCTGAAGGAAAGGCAATCATTGGCACCAAGCGGGTATTCAAGAATAAAAAGGATGAAGATGGTGTTGTTATTCGAAACAAAGCAAGACTTGTAGCCAAGGGATACAGACAAGAGGAAGGCATTAATTATGATGAGACATATGCACCAGTTGCGCGTATTGAAGATATTAGAATGTTCCAAGCCTACGTTGCACATAAGAATTTTATGGTCTATCAGATGGATGTCAAGACAGCCTTTTTTGAAAGGATTATTAAAAGAAGAGGTGTACGTTTCTCAACCTGAAGGATTCGTAAGTGCGGACAAACCAGATCATGTCTATACTCTAGACAAAGCACTTTACGGACTCAAACAAGCCCCTCGAGCCTGCTATGATGTGTTATCCAAATTCCTTGTCAAGTCTGGATTTTCAAAAGGTAAAATCGATTCATAAAAAAGGAGAAAGTTGATATCATTTTAATTCAAATATATGTGGACGATATCATATTTGGTTCAACTAATCCAAAGTACTGTAAGAATTTTTCTAACCTCATGGTGTCACGTTTTCAAATGAGTATGATGGGAGAGATGAACTTCTTTCTCAGATTACAAGTTAGGAAATTTTCTACGGGGATTTTTATAATTCAAGCGAAGTATATTGCTGACATTTTAAAGAAATTTAATATTTCAAATTGTACTCCAATTTCAACCCCGATGGCACCAGGAACTAAAATCAGAGCTGATCTTTCGGGAAAAGTCGTTAATGTTAGAACCTATAGAGGAATGATTGGTTCTTTAATGTACTTGACGGCTAGTCGGCCAGATATTATGTTCTATACATGCTTATGTGCTAGATATCAAGCTTCGCCTAAAGAATCCCATATGTCGGCTGTAAAGCGAATATTTAGATATCTGAATGAAACTGCAGATCTTGGTTTGTGGTATCCTAAAGATACAGGTTTTGAGCTAACAGCGTATTCAGATGTAGATCATGCAGGTTGTATGCTAGACAGGAAAAGCACGTCGGGTCACATTCAATTTCTTGGAGACAAGCTCGTAAGTTGGGCATCAAAGAAACAACTTTGTGTTTCCACTTCGACTACTGAAGCAGAGTATGTAGTTGTTGCCAGTTGCTTCTCTCAAGTATTGTGGATGAGGACACAGCTTCGAGACTATAGTTTCCAGTTCAACAAAATTCCTATATATTGTGATTGGAAGAGCGCCATTGCAATATCAGCTAATCTTGTTCAGCACACAAAGACTAAACATAATGATGTGGGATATCATTTTATCAAAGATAATGTCGAAAAATATACAATTGAACTTTACTTTGTAAACACAGATTATCAACTTGCAGATTTGGTTACCAAGCCGTTAGACGAAAAGAAATTTAATTTTCTCATTTCAAAACTTGGCATGTTAAACCTCAAGACATAATCTGTAGTTACCTAGTACAGTTTATTTTTTGCTATTTTTCTTCATTTATTTATTTTTAATCTGAACGATATTTGCATTGAAAGGTTCTTTTCATGTTTTCAGGGGGATTGATATAAAGTGTAATTGATCTACGTTCTAGGGGAAGTTATAAATTTTGCTGCATATATTTTTCACTACCATATTCTGTGATGCATATGTTCAAGGGGAGTTAGAAAATTGACTTCTGATTACATATGATCAGAACTCGTTCTTAAAAGTTGTATTGCTTTCATGTCCTTATTTTTCAATAAAGTTTGTGAATAAGACTTTGTACTTTGACGACTTTTTGTCTAAATGCATATTTTGAGGGGGAGCTTACATGATCATATCTATCATGACTTTGGAGCTGACTTTATGAGATTCAAGCTGAGCGTAGGGATTATTCTAATCTTAATTTCATTGTGTTTGAAAGAAGGACAACTTTCAGACATGAAAACATGTTCTTAAATGTTCAAACCACTTCTCGATTCTTAAACAGATTTCATGAATACAGAAGTGTGATTTTAAATGTTTTCATATTATGAGCTTCATTGCTTAACTAACCGTGTGTTTCCAAAGATAAATACTTGTGTATTATCTTTTCCATATACTATCAAGTATTCACACACACCAGTTTAGTACTTTTATTGACTAAGTTTTTACCATGTCTCAAAATTGAACATCATTTTCGATGGTAAGACACCCCGTTTGAACTTCATTGATATTTGAGCGTTATTTCATTCAAAACGTTTCTTTCAAGAATGTCTATAATTGTTCTTATAGACAACATCCATTTTTTCATGACCAAAGCTTTTAATGATAAATCTTTCATGTTTGATCATTTTCATACATTTTCAGATTCTCAGACAAGTCTTTTGTATTCATTTTATTCTTTTAAATATACTTGTTATGAGAAAATCTTCCATTATTTAAATGCTCAAATCTTCATGATTATCTTACTGAGCATATATATATCTGACATGTATTTCATATTGTGTTTTAACTGAAAAGTTAAACTAATTGAGCAACATTTTGCTTATAGGACAATATACATGGGAATTATGCGAGCTAAATAGAACTTCTATGGATTCACGTTAACCAGTGTTTCCTACCCAAGAAGTTATTCCTTGAGTGGTCGAAAGGCGAGGGGTCAATATCTGAGTGTGGGTGTGTGATGAGATAAAATGAAAAGAGAGTTTGGTTAGAAGTGAGCTCAATGATAAAAATAAAGAGGGTGAGATATCAGAGTAAAAGAATATCAAACTCTGCACCAACTTTTTCTGAGCCGGACAGCCACATTACTGTTGTTTCACAATTCTTTCGTGAACTTCATTGAAACAGGCAACTAGCCCATGCCAACTCTTGTTTAAACCCCACCATCTACTCATTTCTTTCTCAACAAAAAGATGGTTCAATTTTTCTTAGGGAAGCAGCACATAATCTATCTTGTCTTCATTTGGAAGATGTGGATATTGAAAAAGAAAGAAGTCTGCCCCACCTTCGCACTTTGATCATGCACAATTGAGTCTGTGTAATACTGTTGTTGTCTCAATAGTTTACACATGTTGAGCCTTATAAACATTCATGTTTTAAATTCTTTCATACACAAGCACATTCACATAGAAAATTTGTTTTTCTGTCAGAACGTTCATAGAATAATCTTATGTTATTCGATGATTGAATGGAAGACCTGGGGAGTGAACATTAATAAAACTCCTTCTACAGTACATTCGTTGTACTAAGTGACTTCGTGTTACTTACAGGAATATTAACTGATTCATTTGTTGATTCAGGATTACATTCTTATTTTTCTGAATTTGAAAAGATTTATGTTAGTGCATAAATATGTTGGATACAAGATCATAGAAGACTGAAGATGAAAGTCAAGATAAGTCAAAGTTGAAATCAAACTCTCAACCAGAAAGTCAAAGTCTTTTGTATTAAAGTCAAAGTCAAAGCATTGTTTAGTTTAGTGTTGTGAGTGTTTTTATGGTATAAGTGTTTTGTGTCTAAATAGGGATATGGCAATGTGTAAGAGAATGTAGAGAGAGTATTGTATGCGTATGTTCTAGAGAGAGAATGTCTTGAGATAAAAATTGAAATTGATTGAATTTGAGTTGTCATCTTTGATTTACACTGATTGTGGGACACACAATTGGTATCAGAGCATAAAAGAAATTCAGAATTCATGGATTAATTCGAGATTTTTGGTCGACATTTTTGAAGAACTTGCTAAACGTCCAGTTCAGTTTTGATTTTGAGATTTAGCGATGTTTTTGATCTATTTTTTGTGTTTCTAGACTTGTTTCTTCATCTAGAACAAATTAGTTTGGATTGCATTATCAAATTCACATTAGATAAGGATGAATTTTGATTTTTGTAAAATTTTTGTACGAGTTTGTATTTTGTACTGGTTTAGATCGAATATGTAAATCTGATGTTTTAATCTGAAATTCCTTGCTAACCTGATCGAGATAAAGAATAGAGGTCTTCTGCAAAATTTCAGGTCAATTGATGAAGATTTGAGTCGAATTCAAGTGAAAAATTGAGTTCTTGTTCGATAAGTCAAGAACACGCAAGATCTGGAAAACACGCAAAGGCAAGAATACGCAAAGGTTGAATAACACACACATCAAAGAATTTTGAAAATCATGAACATGCAAGTTGTTACGTGCGATAAAAAGAAACTCGCAAGACCTTGATTGCGCGTTTTTACTGTTCATTTCTTTCATCGTGTGCGAAGTTTGTTCTGCGAGAAGTTAAGTTTTGCAAGAAGTGGCATCTACGAGAAGTAGTTTGGGAGTTTACATTTAGCACGAAGTGGAAATAGAAAAAAATTTCTAAGTCTGGAACGCAAAACAGAATTGCACAAGTAGAAATCTTAAGAACTCGCATGCAGGTTCTGTGTAAAGCTGAAACTCGCAGGACCTTGTGTGCGCGAAGCTTGTTTTTATTTTCTTCGGTGTGCGTGAACCCTCATACATACACGAGCCTTCTTGCGTGAACTTTAGTTCTCGTATCATTTGTCCTGTGCGAAGTTCAAACGCACATAAAGTGGTTTGCGTGAAGTGATCATTTCTTTGTTCTGCGAGTTCTATACTTAGTAATTTTTCTATGTTTATCAAGTTTGACCGTTTGTTGACTTTTGAAGGCTCAATTCGTTTCTGAATTTCTGAAGATCATTATTAAACAGTGTAAAGCTAAAGATGACTTCCAAGGATGCTCTTGCGATTGGTACAGACGTCAACGCACCAGTTCTCTTTAAGGGAGAATATGAACAAGGGAAAGACCGGTTTCTTGATTTTGTGGACAGACATACAAACGGAGAAAACATTCTGCTATCCATTAAAGAAGGTCCAATGGCTCCTATAACCATGGAAATCCCTGATGACAAATCCTCAGATAGTGAAGACGGGAATATGGACAGAGAGCATAAAACAAAGATAGTCCTGAAAGATATTTCTCAGTACACTGATGAGCAAAAGAACAGATATAAAGCTGACAAGCAAGCTAGATCTCTACTCTTGCCAAGCATATCTAACTAGATCTACATCAAGATAGATAGCTACAAAGCAACTGCCAAGAAGATGTGGGATCAATTGCAAAAGATGATGATGGGATCCAAGGTTAGGAATCAGATGAAGGTTGCCAACTGCATTAATAGTTATGAGGAGTTCAAGGCAAAGGAGAATGAGAGCTTAGAAGATACTTATGAAAGATTTATTCTGTTGCTGAATGAGCTTGCAAAGAACAAGGTGAAGAAGAAGCAAATAGAAAACAATGTCAAATTCCTCAGCATCCTTCAGCCCGAATGGAAGAAACATACGCGAAGGATGAAACAGATGAAGGATCTCAGTGACATCCCTCTTCATGAAGTGTACGAAACACTAAGGCAGAATGAGGAGGAGGTAGAAGAGAAAAGAGAAGAGAAGAAAAAGTCTGAGAAAGTTGCAGATCCCATTGCCTTGGTGATAGCAAAGAAAGAAAAGGAGAAGAAGGATAAGAAAAAGAAGAAGAAAGTTATTGTTCCAAGTTCTGATGATTCTGATGCTACTAATTCTGACTCTGATGATGGGGAAAACTTGAAACAAGCAATGTTATTACTGACTCATGCATTTCAAAAGAAATTCTACAAAAAGTCGGGATCAAACAGTCAGAGGTACTCGTCAGGATCTAGAAACTATGATCACAAGGAAAAGATTGAAGGAAGGAGATTCGATGAGAAGAGGTATGAAGGGAAGAAGTCAGAAGAGAAAAAGAAATTTGTGAATGATTATGGCAGTGAGAAGAGGTCTGATGAGCTGATTAAATGCTATAACTTTGGTAAAGTGGGTCACTATGCCAAAGATTTTCGGAAGCCTACCATAAGAAATTCAGAATATTACAAGCACAAGATGCTTCTGGCAAAACAGAAGGAAGCAGGAAAGGCTTTGATGGCGGAAGATGAGTTTTGGCTAGACCACTCAGACGATGAAGAAAAGGAAGAGACCGCTCACATGTGCCTGATGAGGAAAGAAGTGAAGTATGATGAATCTGACGAAGAGATTTCTGATAAGGTACAAAAATTTTCTGAATCTGATTTCTTACAGAAAATGGAAGCCATGATGATTGAGCTTCAAGACCATCAAAATAAACTGAAAAAGGAGAAAAGCAGGGTTGCTAAGAAGCGTCCGACAATTTTTGATCTCAAAAAGGAACTTGTTAGGAACAAAAGCTTGATTGACTCTTTAAAGAAGTCTGCTATTGATTTTGAAAAACAAAAAGCTTGTTTTGAAAATAAGATTTCTGAAAATGTTTCTAAACTTACAAAGTCTGATTTTGAGAAACAAGAGTTTATGCTAAAAGTTCATAAATTGCACGTTGAAAATAAGAGTTTGGAGAAAAAGATCAATGGTTTGGAAGAAAAATTATATACTAGAGGTCAAACAGGTCAAACCATCTTTCTAAACACACTAAATGAGGATAGTGATGTTAAAGAAAAGTGGGGTCTCGGTTATGATAAGCCACATTTTTTGAAGAAAGCAATTAGAAAACAGCTAGCTTTATATAATTTTGATTTTCTACAAGCGGCTAACAAACATCCTCATTTGAAACCCAATTTTTTTACCAAATCTTCTGATGAAGTAGGGGCCAAGGTAGAGGAGAATAGAAAGAACACAACGAAAATGCAACTACTATTCTGCTATCAAAAGTTGAATGATAGTTACCTTTCAGAACAACCAAAGGTTTTATCGAATGATTATTTTGAAAGTTATTCTACTAAAGAGTTGGAGGCCAAACCTCTTAAAGACAAAATATATGTTCCTCCACTTGTTTTAGAAAGCAAAATAGTTGATCTAGAAAACATTTTATCTAACGAAAGAATCTTGGTTGATATTGAAAAGGTTGTGCTTTCTACTGTAATAAAGAACACTGTTTTCAAATCTGAATCTAAAATGTGTTCAAATTCTTCCAAGGTACCTCAAACTTCTGAAGATGATACTGATGACTTATTTGCGTGTGCAAATGAATTCTTAAATTCTGATGATGGTTGTGTTGATGAAAGTATTAATATGTTTGACTTCAATGCAAAACTTCCAGATCATTCTGTTTTTATTATCAATTTTGATGCTTTACCTAGTGTGTTTGAAATAGGTGAATCATCAACTAAGGTTGGTGAGTCAGTTCTTGTGAGTACCGATTATTATGAAAAAGGTAAAAAACAAAAGAAAAGGCGCTCACAGAAACGGACCAACACAGGTAAGCAAAAGAAAAGACAAACTCAGAAATCTCATTTTCCTAACAAATCTAAATCTTTTGTTTCAGAACTGGGCAAGAAAATGTCTGAAGTGCGAACTGAATGGAGACCAAAGCAGAAAGTTGATGAGAGTGCAAAATCATGTCTTGAGATTGATTGTAAAAGAAAGACTGATAGTATTACTGATATAGTTGGTACTGTTGCTTCTCACAAACAAAAACTTGTAACTTCTTACAAGAAATATGCAATAAAGCAATTACTCCAATTATCTCCGTCTACTACTAAGTCTTCTAAATATCGTCGGAATGATTTTTTTTCTCAACGATATTCTGATGATTGGTTTGGATCATATCATGTATATACTCATAATTCATTTGTTTCAAAAGATTTTCAAAACAAAAGAGGACCCAAATTCAAATGGGTGCCAAAATCTTACACTAACCTGAAAGGACCCAGATATATATGGGTACCTAAAGTTGTTGTTCCCTGATTTCTCTTGTGCAGACCCGTCATATGTGGTACTTGGATTCTGGTTGCTCCAAGCATATGACCAGGCAGAAAGATATATTGTCTAATTATACAAAGAAATAATGTGGGAACGTACGCTTCGGAAATTACCAGTTTTCACCGATTCTCGGATATGGTGATGTTATTCAAGAGAATGTAACGATCAAGAAGGTGAGCTACATTGAAGGTCTAGGACATAACCTATTCAGCATTGTCCAGTTCTGTGACAAAGACTTAGAGGTTAATTTCAAAGCCAAGAGGTGTTGTGTGCGTACTGAAGATGGTAAAGAACTCTTGGTTGGGACGAGAAAGTCAAACCTTTACACGATCAACCTGTCAAAAGTCAAGACTGACAATGAGGTGTGTCTTCTATCAAAATCCACTATGCAGCAGATTTGGTTATGGCATAGAAGGCTATCTCACCTGAATTTTCGGTACATCAACAAACTGGTCATGGGTAATTTGGTGAAAGGACTTCCAGAGCTCAAATATGTCAAAAAACATCTTTGTGCAGCGTTGAGTAAGGACTTTGATTTCTGATTATATTTGATCAGAACTCATTCTTAACACGTTTATTGCTTTATGTCATTTACTTTTCAATATACTTTGTGAATAAGACTTTGTGCTTTGACGACTTTATGACTGAATGCAGATTTTGAGGGGATCTTAAACGATCATATCTTTTATGACTTGAATCTGACTTCATGAGTTTTAAACTGAGCATAAGATTCATTCTAAACTTAATCTCATACATGTCTGAAAGAGGGACGACTTTCAGATATGAAAACATGTTCTTAAACGTTCAAACCACTTCTGATTCTTAAAATGATTTCATGAATTTAGAAGTGTGATTTTTTAAATGTTTTCATTATTTTCATGAGCTTAAATGTTTAAACAAACTGTGAGTTTCCAAAGATAAATACTTGTGTATTATCTTTTCCATATACTTTCAAGTATTCACACATACCGGTTTAGTATCTTTATTGACTAAGTTCTTACCATGTCTCAAATTTGAAACTAATTTTTCGATGGTAAGACACCCTGCTTGATATTCAATGTTTGTTCAGCGATGATTCATTTCAAAACTTTTATTTCAAGAATGTCTATATTTTGATTCGTATAGACAAATTCCAATTTTTCATGACATAAGTTTTTCATGATAAATCATTCATATTTGATCTTTTCATACAGTGTCATATTTTCAAACAAGTTTCTTGTATTCATTTAATTCATTCAATATACTTGTTTTGAAATATCTTCCATGATAAAAATGCTCAAATCTTCATGATTATCTTCATGATCATATATTCATCTTACATGTATTTCATTATGTGCTTTAACTGTCAAAGTTAAATCATTTGAGCAACATTATGCTTATAGGATTACATGGGTTCATTGTGTGAGAACTTAATTGAACTTCTATGGATTCACATTAACCAGTGTTTCCTACCCAAGAAGTTAATCCTTGAGTGATTGAGAGGCGAGGAGTCAAATTAACTGAGTGTGGGTATGTGTGATGAGGTAAAATGAAAAGAGAGTTTGGTTAGAAGCGAGCTCAATGATAAAAATAAAGAGGGTGTGAAATCAGAGTAAAAGAATATCAAACTCTGTACCAACTTTTTCTGAGTCGGGCAGCCACATTTCTGATTGTTTCACGATTCTTTGGTGAACATCATTGAAACAGGCAACTAGCCCATGCCAACTCTTGTTTTAAAACCCCACCAGCTACTCATCTTTTTATTAAAAAGAAGATGTTTCAAAAAAAAATTGGGGATGCAGCACGTATGTTATCTCGTCTTTATTCGAAAGATGTGGATATTGAAAAAAAAGGAAGTTTGCCCCACCTTCGCACTTCGATCATGCACAATTGGGTTTGTGTTATACTGTTGTTGTCTCAATGGTTTACACAATTTTAAGCCTAATTGATAAAGCAATCATCATGTGCTTAATTCTTTCATACACAAGCATGTACACACAGAAAATTCGTTTTTCTGTTGGAACGTTCATAGTTTAACCTTGTGTTATTCGATGATTGAATGGAAGAGCTGGGGGAGTGAACATCAAAAAGCTCCTTTCCAATGTGTATTTGTTACACACAGTGACTTCGTGTTACTGATAGGCATTTTAACTGATTTATTTGTTGATTCAGGTGTTACACTCTATTTTGTCTGAATTTGAAAAGATTCGGATGAATAATTTATGAATCAACGGATAATCAGAGGCTCATTGATTAAAGATCAATGGTCAGAAATTTTAAGGACATTTCTTGTAAAGTTTTGATGATTTCTGTGCTACAATCATCAAAAAATCGGAGAAGATAATTTCAAGAAATGTTTGAAGTGGAGAAGGTTTGTTAAAGAAATGTTTGCTGAATAAGAGTTTGTAACAATTATGTGGGAGAAGTTAAAGAATTGTTGGAATTTAAAGAAGAAATCATTTCAAGAAAGACAATTTGAAAAAAGTTCATTGCTAGAATTTGTCAAAGAATGCATGTGATAGAGAAAGTGTACAGACTTGAAAGACAATGTTCAGAGGTTTTGAGAAGATTGCTGAATTTTACTAAAATTTTCTTTGAAGTTTGATTTGCTGAAGAAAGGAAAGATAAATCTGAAGATAATTTCTTTCTGATGTCTGAAAGAGGTTCTACAACCTTGGGGGAGATTGATATTTTTTTCTTGAAGATAAGTACTCACAGACTTTGGGGAGATTACAGAGAGATTGTTACTGATTTTGAAGACAATTTGTATCCAAGAAAGGGAAGATTGTTTTTGAGCTTGAAAGAGGAAGATTAAAGTTGTTAAAGATTAGATAAAGGGGGAGATTGTATTGCAAAATCTTTTTGAAGATGATCTTGAATCCAAAGGGGGAGATTGTTAGTGCATAAATATGTTGGATACAAGATCATAGAAGACTAAAGATGAAAGTCAAGATAAGTCAAAGTTCAAGTCAAACTCTCAAGCAGAAAGTCAAAGTATTTTGTAATAAAAGTCAAAGTCAAAGCATTGTTTAGTTTAGTGTTGTGAGTGTTTTTATGGTATAAGTGTTTTGTGTCTAAATAGGGATATGGCGATGTGTAAGAGAATCTAGAGAGAGTATTGTACGTGTATGTTCTAGAGAGAGAAAGTATTGAGAGCATATATTGTATCGTTTTCTAATCTTGAAATAAAAATGGAAATTGATTGAATTTGAGTTGTCATCTTGATTTACACTAATTGTGGGACACACAATTTAGATGAATACATTATGAATTGACGGATGTTCAGAGACTCATATGGAAAGATTTGTGGTCAGAATATTATGACATTTCTTGAAGAAGTTTTGATGATTTGTTCGTTCTACATCATCAAAAGAGGGGAGAAATAGTTAAGAAATGTTATATATGGGAGCATTAATTTCAAGAAATAGTCAAATTCAGAATATGATGGAGAAGTTATTTCAAGAAATATGGTTTGGAGAACAACTAGTATTTGTAACGGGGAGATTGTACAAGATTTGAAAGAGAAAGTTCAAAGAATTCGGAAAAATTTGTTGAAGATTTACTGAAATTTTCTTTAAAGTTTGGTTGCTGAAGAAAAGTGAGCTAAGTCTGAAGATAATTTCTTTTCTGAAGTCTGGAAGAGGTTTTATTATCTTGTGGAAGATTGTTAAAGATTCTTGCAAAACATATTCACAGACTTCGGAGGAGATTACAGAAGGTCTGAAGACAGTTCAAAGAAAAGAAAGATTGATTTTTAACATATTTACTCTAAGGGATATTGACTTTCAAAGGAAAATTATTTGTCAGAAACTTAAAAAGGGAGAATGTTCTTGATAAGGGGAGAATGTGCTTTAAAGATGAAATTCATTAGAAGAGAAGTACAAGTATATCCGAAAGGGGGAGATTGTTCTTTGATGCTGAAATTTATTCTGAATTCAAAGGGAGAGTTTCAATGCATATCTTTTTGGAGATGATCTTGAATCCAAAGGGGAAGATTGTTAGAGCTTAAATGTTATATCCAATATCATTTTGATGAAAGTCAAAGTCCAAGTCAAAGCCTCTCAAGCAAAGTCAAAGTCAAAGTCAAAGCTCAAAAGTCAAAATAAAGTCAACTAGTCTTTAGTTTAGATTCCTTTGTAATAATTCCTTAGTATAAATAGATTTCCTTTGTCTTTGTTAGTATAGAACTTAAGCGTGTGTAAGACTTGTGATATTGAGTTTTCGTAGAAAGAGAGAATCTTAGAGAGAAAAATATTGAGAGAGCATTATGTGTAATCAATCTGTAAACTGTGAAATTGGAATTAATCATATGACAATTTGGATTGAAATTCTTGTTGTTATTCTTGATTAGAACTGTTATTGTGGGACAAACATAAACTCCTATGGTAAAAAATATATCTGATTTTTATGTCCACCAAAAACAATATCTGATTTTTATTTAATCAGATTAAAACAATACAAATTAGATATAATTATTAAACATTTTAATTATTGAAACTCCTTATTCAGATATGTTCAAAGCGTGTGACCCAATGGGTTCTCGACATGATGGTAATAAATATAAATCTTGTAATTTATAGTTATAAACGATGAGCGGTATCTAGCAATACATCATCGTCACTCAAATGATGAGAATTGGTGATACAACAAATTATCGGTTTATATTCAATTTTAGTTTACACATTTAATTCTTTTTGTCCTTGGTATCCAGATTGAACACAAGACATTGATTGTGTCATTCTCGTTATGTCCAATCTCTAGTTTTTTGATTCCCTAATATACTGATAAAACAGATCATAATATCTCATATCAATTATCTGAGCATGCATGCATTTTCTTAGTATATATTTATTAAGAGACCCAGAGACATCACTCATGTCATAAAGGAGGGACAAATCCTATCTTGATACATGCTAGTTCTACCATATGATTTATAACATACCCAACTATCATTCTGTCACCCAGTTACGGAATGATTAGAATAAATGTCAAAATACATCACTCGCATGTAAGAAACTACATGTTCTCAAGTCAAAAGAATTACATGTACATTGACCACATGAGAAAACTTATGACACTTACATGACATCCAATGCAATGCTCTCAGAGCGAGTCACGACTGATACATAAAAATCTTTATTTTGTACCCATATGCAGATTCAATACCTATATATGAATCCTACATATGTTAGTCATAATTATATTACTTCAACCTTAAACCCGAAATAATATTTAACTATGGACATTTGGAATACATTATTATAAGACTATTTTATTATGAATAATTAAAAGACAGAATATCATATAAACATAATAAAATGGGCAATGTCTTTTATTTATTTATTAAATTCATGAAACCTAACTCAAAGTTACAATCATCAAATTATTGGTTTTTGAGCATTCACTAACAAAATATTCTTTTTTTTTTCACTTTATAAATCCATCATAGTAATATTTTAACACTTATGGCAAAATTAATGTATGAATAGTTCTTGCCATGACTTTTCTATTTATACAACATTTATTCGTTAAAAGGATTCGTACGAATTATTAACTCAATTGACAAAGAGAGTTTGTGCCTTAGATAAGTTTGATCGACCACCATTGTCGGAATCTCAGATATTTGAAACCGTAAGCAGACGCTATAGGCCCGCGAGTCAAATAGTTGAAGTTGATGTTTCTATAAAATTTGGACATTTCAATGATTTTAAAGTTTAAGGGGGTTGACATGCATTGGATTTAAGTTAACAAAATAAATAGTCAAATATCACAAGTTGTATACCAAAAGTCGCAGGTTGACCGAATAAATAATAATATATTTTGAAGTATTTTAGTTGTCATCCAACAAATATTCCATTACCAATATATTTGACGTATATATAGAATTGAGTTTTCGTGGGAAATGTCATTTTTTGTAAGAAGTGTGATAAATGTAACTTTTACATAATGTATGTAAAGATATCCTTGTATTGTACAATGATGTGTGAAGGTGACCCCTAAATAGAAACTGGTAAAAGTACACATTCAGGTCTCATCGTCTTTACCACACTCACAATAACGTAACATCGTACACAATGTAAGAGAACCTTCATCACTTTTTACCTGAAACTATTTTGCTCACGTGATCTAAGATATCGTTTACTAAATACTTATCCGGGTAAGCGCTTACCGATATCACTTACCTTATGGCCCTTACCTTTTAAGTATGGAAACTACCTAGAATCTTACCCGGTAGGAGTCATAACAAGGACCGAGAGTCTTACCCGGTAAGTGAAAGAAATGACTCTTACCTGGTAAGCGTTTATCGGGTTTAAGACGCTTACCAACAATCAATTTTGATGGTCGGGAATGTTATACGATAAGGTATGTGAGGGTAATATCCTTGCCGGTAAACATTTTGTATATATATATATATATATATATAGAGAGAGAGAGAGAGAGAGAGAGGAAGGTTCAAACGAGAACGCTAACTATTTAAAAAAACAAGAAAACAGCAAAAAACAACAGATCATGTACAAAATCATATATGATTTTACATTAACCTGAAAAAAACTGACGCAAGCAACTTTGGGCGCGACCTAAAGTCGCGCGCAAAATTGCGTGAATCATATATAATTTTGTATGCACTCGTTGTTCTCGTGTTTTCTTATGTTGTTCTCGTAAGAACTCACCTCTCTCTATATATACACACATGCATATCTATACTACCTTAATATGCATTTACATCAAAAGTCTTAAAGACAGCTTCTAAAACACAAGGTACTTCTCTTTAAATCATAAAACTTGAAACACTCTTAATTACTATTTTCAATGCATAATGTACAACTCACTACTACAAGGATTTTCAAACAAGAAGTACACGCTTAACCCATGCTTTTCTTTTATTTCACGTACGCTCAGCCCATGCTTTTCTCTTATTTCACGTTTCAGCCCATGTTTTCTTCCTGAAATGGAGAACTAGAAATGTATCCCCTGTTATGATATGTATCCCCTGTTATGATTTCTTCTACCTACTACTTGCTGGTAAACCCCCCTCCTTCATATTTTCTTCACAATTTTGCAAATAAATAGGCTTCTTCATCTTTTATCCAGAGCGTTGGAATCAAAATCCCCCCTCCTTCATCTTTTCTTCTATCCAATTTCAATCTATCCTTTTAAAATAAACCCTAAGCAGTTGTATTATACCCAATTTATCATATCATTCTCTCAATCTTCTCCTAATTTGGATAGGTAAACCCTTCGATTTTAATTTCTTTTTCTTTGTGTTCTTATTTAGGTTTAACCGAAGCAGTTACTTCAAGGTAATCGATCTTTTAGTTTTCTTAAAATCGACAGAAATTACGAACCCGGGAAGAGGGTTTCCGTTCAAAGATCAAGGAGTTTCAAGTTTCAAGTTCGAAGAGAATCAACGGGGGTCATTTAGGACGAGAGGCGATTCAAGAACGTGTATGTAAAAACAAATCTATCAAATGAGTCTGTTTTGTATTAGGAAAATCTGAAGATGCACATACTAACTCTACTTGGAAGGTTTTCTCTTTGTCAAGTTGGTTTCATGTGGTTGGGTCTACACACCTATTTAATTAAAGGAGGGAAAATATGGTTTAGGAATCATTTGTTTGAATCTTCATTTTGTTGATTATTTTCATATATCATACTAATCAACACATTGTTGCTACTTATGGTTCTTATTTTTGTATGTGTATGGTTCTTATTTATGTTGTGTATGTGTAGCTTGGTTTGGCATGTTGGATGGTAATGATGCTTCCGTTGCAGTAAGTATTAGACACCAACACAAATAGCATCATGTGTATTTGAAGCTACAATGTCTTCTAGCACCTACTCATGTATGCTTAGATTCCAAATTTATACAACTTGTTTGAAGCAGTCACTAATTACTATATATAATTTCACACTAACATTTGTACCCTTTTGGATGGGACCGTAAGCTATAGAATTGGATTGTTTAGGTTTTAATTTGACATTGGTTCCACCTGTTTTGGTCATTGTCCCATTCAGTCATGCCCTGTCTTCTCAAGTTTAAAGACAAGTTTTGTCCTCATGGGTTTTCTGATCATATTTAATAGAAAAGGAGGAAGGAAGGATTTAGAGAATAATTTAATCACAGTCTCAGTTGATTGGGAAAGATAATCGATCCCATGTGTCGTTTCTTAATTGATCATGTGTTGTTGTCGATCTTAAACCCTCTCAGTCCAATAGGAGGTATGCTTCCATATTCCTTTTGTTTGCTTCCATGAGTGGGAGAACCAATTTGAACTTTGAATTCCACCTAAAAGAAGACAATGTATTTAGACCAAGGAAAAAGCTCACAGACTTCATACAAGAAGAGTAAGTGCCTGACCTACACATTCTTGGTTTGAACCTTTCCCTTTGAAGATCAGAGTGTACAACCTTGATATTACAATGATCCGTCTGAATTCGGCCTTTTGTTTTTTCATGTTCAGATGCAAAAACGGAAAACAATATGCAGTCATTTGAAAAGCTTCATCAAGTAAGCACTGCAACCACCTTATCTCTTATGATTCTTGATCCATGTTCATATGTTAATATGTTTCATAATTTATGCATCTGTTTGTAAATATAGAGTAATACACATGTTTGTATTAGGGGTTGTTTGTTTTAAAAAAAAAAACTCTTGATGGTTCTTAAGTCTGAATTGTTCAGACCTTTTTACACACCACCTCTTATTAATCATAACAAAAATAAGACTTCAGACTTTAGACCTCTTAAAAAACAAACGGCGCCTTAGTTTTATTCCATGATTATTTTGAGTTTAACAATGTATCAGATACTCAAGAACCATATTTTACTTATGTATTTATAGGGTTCTAAAAAACGGGTCGGCAACAAAGTTTTACCACATTATGTATTTTAGCTTCTTGTATAGTTTTGATTTCATGACCTTATGCTACCTTAGAAATGTTCCACTGTCATGAGATTTGCATTTTTTTGGTCATTTTTTATTGTGGATTTATATTTGTTTAACATAGTCCGTGTGGTTTATTTCAAGGAAACATCTTCATTCATACATGTGTATATTTATCCTTGATGATGCTTTAATCTTAATTATACAACATTTCAGGCGAAGTTGAGCTTATCTGTGGACACTTTTTTTGGTAACAGGGACTGTTATGTTTTCTTTATTCATGGGTAACCATTTGGTCCCTTTTTTGAATTGTAGATGTGTCTTTGTATTGACGGATCGAGTGTTAAAATTCCAATCTCAACTGCTATTGGCAACTACCAATTGCTTTTTGATAAAACTCAATTCTTTAATTTAAAAATTAATGTTGAGTCTTGTAAGGTTTCGTTTTTTATCATAGAGAGAAGGTGAGATACCTTGCTCATTCCTCGCATGTACAATAACCTTGTAATGTACTGCTTATTTTCATGTTTACAAGTAATTTTCCGTGTGTACAAACTTTTAAAACTCTCATTTTTCATAAAACTAACATATACACATTTGACCTTACTAATGCTCAATAAATATACATTTTACTCTATAAACAACTTTTTTAAACAAAGAATTACATTTATTTTTCATTTTCCATTTTTGAGCAAAAGGTTGATTACACGCTCGAGGGCTTTTCAATTTTCATTTACGATACAAAAATTCACACCTTGCTCACCCGGTGCAGTGTACGGGGCCTACGGGCACATTGCTAGTATATATATATATATATATATATATATATATATATATATATATATATACACTTGGATCATATAAGATATTTTATCTTCTGTAGGAACCATAAGAACCATCTCATAGCCTTGAATGAGTTTTTTTTTAGTTTGTTCCAAGGGTTGGAACATGAAAATGCTAACATATCTTTACCTAAAAATAGTAGCATACATTAAAGATACCTAAACACGGAAATGCTAATGTAACATACGTAAAAATATCTTAACATGAAAATGTTAACATGGATCCCGACGTGTCAAGATGCGGAAAACCAAAAGTCTGAAATGCCCTCCCTTCACAAAAACCCACACAATCAATGCCCTGGATCAAAATTGGTCGATTTTAAGTTGTTATCGGAGCTCAACTATACACACACATAAAAGATATTTTAAAAGTGCTGGTTGAATTAATGAATTGTTGATTCGCTAAACTTATAATCGGTCTTTCAAAAAGAGATTTTTAAAAGCTGGTTGGATATAGAGGGACATAATTGTTCAGACTAATAGTTTTTTTTCATCTGACCTAGTTTTATTATTAGATGTAGTTTTTATCTGGCCTAGTTTTATTACTAGTCTTTTTCATCTGACCTTGTTGTAAAGAGAAAGAATGCAGAAGAGAGACGGGTGTGCAAAGTAAAAGCTTATGGTTTTTTTTTCATTATTTAATTAATGATAGCATAGACACTATATATATCTATATATAAAGGAGAAACATAGAGAGATGAGGTGGCACATCCTAATGCTTAGAATATCTTCTCTCTTTTTTCTCAAATTTTTGATTTTTGTAAGTGTTGAATATGTTAAAGATATTTCCGTCCCTGTATGAAAAATGTTTAATTCATCATTAATTCGGGTTTTTTGTAAATTTGCATACCCAAATGTAACCTCCAACTCTTGATTTGTTTTTCATTTACTTTCTTTTATTTCTTAATGAAATTTATTTTTCTAGGTTGCAATAAATAACAAAATGAAATTAGATGAGGGTTGAAGAAGACATGGAAGTTTCTAAACATGTATGTAGAAATCATATTCATGAAAAAATGTGATTTGTTATTACATATTTCTTCTTTTCCATGTTGTTGGATTTTTTTTATTATAGGACATGGTTGTGTTTAAGATTGAATCATATAGATTCAAATAAAGTTTTAATATTTTCTGATTAAAAGATATGACAATTTTGTTTTCCAAATTTAAACTTCATAATGTGGTTGATAATTGCATTAAATTTTGACTTGTTCAAGATTTTTTCTGTTGACATTAACATTGCCATTTTTGTGAGAATTTATGGTGTCTAGAAATTTCTTTGGTGAGGGATGAAAAAGATAAGAGTTGAATAAGACATGGAAGATTCCAAACAGGTATGTAGAAATTATATTCTTGAAAAAATGTGATTTGTTTATTACATATTTCTTCTTTTCCATGTTATTGAATTTGTTGTTATCATAAGACATGATTGTGTTTACGATTGAATCATATAAATTTGAATAAATTTTTAATATTTTGTGATTACAAGATTTGATAAAAAAAAATTCAAATTCAATCTCCATTTACAATAAAAAATGGAGAATTTGTTAAGTTTTGACTTATTAAAAAATTTCTATTAACATTAACATTGCCATTGTTGTGAGAATTTATGGTGTGTAACTGTGTATGACTTTATCCTTAAAAAATCATCCTTAATCATAATTACTTTTTTGTAATTTCAATTTTTTATGTCTATTCATTTACATTTTATTTTATTAGTTTAACAATCAATATAATTAAACACGTTTGGATTTATTTACTATTCATTTTTATTTACACAACAATCAATACGTCAATATCAATACACATTAAAAAAAAAGGCTAACGAAAATGTATGTTGGTATTTTGAGAATGCTTGTATGGTTGTTTTTATTATTTCATCCATTTTTTAAAGCTCTCTCTCTCTCTCTCTCTATATATATATATATATATATATATACACACACACACACAGAGGGAGGGAGGGAGGGAGGTTCGAGGGAAAACCTCAAAAAAGTGAAAAACTGAGGAAACACCCTAATAGCCCTTGATCTAGACGGTAAAGCTTCATAGGTCTCTGCATTGGCATTCGAAAAGTCCCATTCTTCAAATTTTCCTCCAATTTATTTGTAAAAATATTTTCAGAAGGGGAAAAATCGACACAAAATGTGGATTTTGTTCTATTTCGTCTTCAACCGCCAATTGTTAATGAGGAGACCACGAAGAACCCTAATGTAGATGCAAAATGAAGCAGATTCGGAATCACAGAGAAGCTCTTACAAGGCAAAGATCTAAACGTCTGTCGAGATTTCACTCTTCTAGGTCGAGCAACTGAGCCGCTACTCAACAGTTTCGACCAGATCTTGGTCGTTGTTGATGTACTCATCGCCGTCGACAAATGGATCAATAACACCCTTGACTAGTACGCCATCCTTCAGCTTGATAGTCGCCGGAACGATGACGAGCTCATTAAACCCCAGTATCGAGGCGGTGTTGCTGTTGATAGGATTCGTGCTGATAGTGGCGGAGAATATACATGATTCGATTGATCGGAATTGATTTTGCGGATGGGGCTGATGGAGTTGGATATTTAGCTTCCCATTGGTGGAAGTTGTTGTGCCGGTGGTTCAGGCTGCCGGAAGGATTCTCTTTTTTTGGGATTATTTTTCTTCTCATCCATGGTTACAAAAAATAGCATTACTGTTGATTTCTATGCTTCTAAATTGTTCTTCAATGTTTCCAAGAACAGAAGGGTTTTATGGGGTTGGATCCTGAAGATGATTCTCAAGAAGATGACATCAAGAAATGATGGGCTTTTAATACCAAATAGCCCTTTCAATTTTAATTTCAATCCATAACAAACCATGAACTTCTAATTTATTTCAAAATTGTCATTGCCTTTAATAACCATGGATCAAAATCAATTAATTGTTTAGATCGGTTTTTACGGTTCTCAATCTATTTTTGGTTCTCATTTGATTATCGTCCTATATATATACACACACATATATATATAGGGGCAGGTTCAAACGAGAAGGTAGTCAATTTGCGAGAAGGCGAGAAGGAATAAGAGCCACATAATTTATTAATTAAAAAATAGCATAAATAAATTATTTTTTTAAAAATTAGGATAATTACAATTTGAATTGGATAAATTCTTAAAAATCTCATAATATCTTTTAAATTTATTTATTTTTTAATTTTAATAAATTCATAATTTTTTTTATCAAATTCATATTATTATTTTCTTGATAAAATCATAATTTTCATCAAATATCACATGTGATATCCATAACTAATTTATTATTTATTTCACCATTTTTTTCTCTATTTTTTAGATTTACGTTTTGAATCACATGTGATTAACTTCGTTTAACATGTGATATATTATTATGTATCACATATGGACCCACTAGGTGGATTTTTGTAAATATCACATATGATAATATATGTCTGAATATAAATGACGCATAATCACATGTGATAATATTTACATCACAAAAAGATTTATAAATATAAATATACATAATCACATATGATTAACTAAAATATATACAATTATCACATGTGATAATATTTATATCACAAAAATATCTATAAATAGAAGTATACATAATCACATATGATTAACTAAAATATATACAATTATTAAATGTGATAATATTTACGTCACAAAAAGATCTATAAATAGAAGTATACATAATCACATATGATTAACTAAAATATATACAGTTATCACATGTAATAATATGATATGTGATATGCATAAATATTTATATAATGATATCACGTGTGATATTTGGTTAAAATTGTGATTTTTTTTAATTAAAAGTATATTTAAAAAAATTAATAAATAATTAATAAATAATTGAAATTACAAGATAAATAAATCTAAAAGATATAATGAGAATTTTAAGGATTTATCCAATTTAAAATGATAATTATCCTATTTTCTAAAACTATTTTTTATTTTTTATTTATGGTTTTTTTTAATTAATAGATTATGTGACTCACATTCTTTCTCGTCTTATCGCAAATTAGTCTGCTTCTCGCATGATCCTCACTCTCTC
The DNA here is from genome assembly GCA_954870635.1 of Arctium minus. NCBI lineage: Eukaryota > Viridiplantae > Streptophyta > Magnoliopsida > Asterales > Asteraceae > Arctium > Arctium minus. Next base: position 7,166,383 of record OX941093.1, on the reverse strand, counting down.
TCTCTCTATATATATATATATATAAGTCAAAACCATAACAAATGAGATGACACATTTGTGGACTAGAAGTGATGCTATAGATTTTCTTCATAGTTTTTTTATTTTTTAAATATTTAATATATTAGACTTTTTTTACCCCTATTTGAAAATTGTGTATTTAATTTTAACCGACTTTTGTGTAAATTTGTATATTGAGTTTAACCACCAACTCTTCATTTGCTTCTTTCATTACTTGCTTTTAATTCTCAGTGAAACCCTTAAGGGTGTGTTTGGTACAGAGAAATGATTGCAGAGAATGGAATTGCAGAGAAAGAGAATTGGTCTGGAGAATAGGAATTGACTCTCCTGTTTGGTAGCACAGAGAATTCAGCAGAGAAATGTAACAGATAATCATTTCTCTTGTTTGGGAGCACAGAGTTTTTAATAAAGAATTATACCAACCTATCATTTGCATCCATAAATTAATAACTAATGCATAAATTAATAATTAAATTATTAATTAAAATGCATAAATCAATAATTAAAATGCATTAATTAAATCAGTAATTCGTCCAAAACCGACCCCGTTTGGGTCGGAACCCGTCAAAACCCGAGCCCGGGCCGGGCCCCGGGAAAATCCCGATCCCAAAACGAGAATTTTTTTTTCGGATCATGTTTTTTTATGATCACGAGGTATCACACAAAGTTTCGTCCCAAACCGACCCCGTTTGCCCGGGTTCCCGTTAAAACCCGAGCCCAGGCCGGGCCCCGAGAAAATCCCGACGCCAAAACAAGAAATTTTTTCTTGGGATCATGTTTTTTTATGTTCACGAGGCTAGGGGTGTACGCGGGTTGGGTTGGGCGGTTTTTGACATTTTTACAACCCAACCCAATTACGGCGGTTTGAAAATTCTCAACCCAACCCAACCCATTCAAAAGTATAACCCAACCCTTGCGGGTTAGGGAGGGTTGGGTTGGATTGGCGGGTTATAATTATACATTAAGTTGACGATTGAAATACGATAAATAATACTAAAAATGTAGCCAACAAAGTTATTAGTGATTACAAATGTTCGAGGTTCTACATCCCTTTTCTTAAACGTGTTGATTTATCATTGTCTTCGATTTTGGGAGACTTAGGAGTATTGTTTATTGCTCGTATACATAGTAAATATGATATAAAAATACAAAGTTACAACCTACAAAAAAAAATATGATATTTCTCTACGCAATAAAAATCAAACTTAACAACATCAATGCAATGAAAACAAAAATTCATGGTTCCAACTTCTATTTGAAAACATACTCCTTATCTCATTTATGTTTATACTTCTAATTTAAAATCTATTGTTTGAAAACATACTTCATATGTTTACTTATGCAATGAAAACAAAAACGTAGATCTAGTTGTTTCAGTACTCATGCATTCGTGCTTATTGACACATATCGATCGACCTAATTGAATTAATTCGAGCGTTGACATAGTTGGATTAGTTTTGGGCTTTGGGTTGTAAATTGAACTAATATTTGTATATATATTTTGGGTTGTTAATTGGACTAATATATGTAAATATTTTTTGGGTTGAAAATTATAACGATTGTAAATATTATATATATATATATATATACATATTTATCGAAATAATATATATTAGCGGCGGGTTGGCGGGTTGGGTTGAGTTGAGTTATGCTAACCCAATTTCAACCCTCCTAATTAGCGGGTTGGCGGGTTGGCGGTTTAGCGGGTGAGCGGGTAGGGTTTGATTGCGTTGTTAGCGGGTTGGGTTGGGCGGGTTTCGCGGGTTGACGATTTCTTGTACACCCCTACACGAGGTATCACGCAAAATTTCGTCCAAAACCGACCCTGTTTGACCCGGAACCCGTCAAAACCCGAGCCCGGGCCGGGCCCCGGGAAAATCCCGACCCCAAAACGAGAATTTTTTTTCGGATCATGTTTTTTTATGATCACGAGGTATCACGCAAAGTTTCGTCCCAAACCGACCCCGTTTGCCCGGGTTCCCGTCAAAACCCGAGCCCAGGCCGGGCCCCGAGAAAATCCCGACCCCAAAACGAGAAAATTTTTCTTGGGATCATGTTTTTTTATGTTCACGAGGCATCACGCAAAGTTTTGTCCCAAACCGACCCCGTTTGCCCGGTTTCCCGTCAAAACCCGAGCCCGGGCTAGGCCCCGAGAAAATCCCGACCCCAAAACGAGAATTTTTTTTGGGATCATGTTTTTTTATGTTCACGAGGCATCACGCAAAGTTTCTTCCCAAACCGACCCCGTTTGCCTGGGTTCCCGCCAAAACCCGAGCCCGGGCCGGGTCCCGAGAAAATCCCGACCCCAAAACGAGAAATTTTTTTGGGGATCATGTTTTTTTATGTTCACGAGGCATCACGCAAAATTTCGTCCAAAACCGACCCCGTTTGACCCGGAACCCGTCAAAACCCGAGCTCGGGCCAGGCCTCGGGAAAATCCCGACCCCGAAACGACAATTTTTTTTCGGATCATGTTTTTTTATGATCACGAGGCATCACGCAAAATTTCGTCCAAAGCCGACCCTATTTAAGCCGGAACACGTCAAAACCCGAGCCCGGGCCGGGCCCCTGGAAAATCCCGACCCAAAAACGAGAACTTTTTTTGGGATAATGTTTTTTTATGTTCACGAGGCATCACGCAAAGTTTCGTCCAAAACCGACCCCGTTTGGACCGGAACTCGTCAAAGCCCGGGCCAGGCCCTTGGAAAATCCCGACCCCAAAACAAGAATTTTTTTTGGGATCATGTTTTTTTATGTTCACGAGGCATCACGCAAAGTTTCGTCCAAAACCGACCCCGTTTGGACCGGAACCCTTCAAAACCCGATCCCGGGCCAGGCCCCGGGAAATTCCAGACCCCAAAACGAGAATTTTTTTTTCGGATCATGTTTTTTTATGTTCACGAGGCATCACACAAAATTTCGTCCAAAACCGACCCGTTTGGTTGGGTTACCGTGGAACCTTCCGTGTCTTTTTTTCAATTCCCAAATAATCCAATTTTTCAATTCCCACCTTTTCTTTTCATTTTGGGGGGAAATAAAAGTAGAGAAATGGAAATCATTTATTTCTCAAGTTTTCTTTTCTCTGACTTACCAAACAAGGGAATTAGGGTTCATTTCCATTTCTCTGCTTTCAAATCTCTATACCAAACACAACCTAATTTCCCAATCAAAGAAAAATAGATATTTAAGGAACCAACATGGAAGAGAAATATGTTGATCATATAAAACCGAATTAGGTAGAACAAAAGGCTTGATCAAAACATCCCGAACAAGTATGTGGCCATAATGTTGTTCAAGGAATGCGATTTGTTATTATATAATCCTTATTTTCCGTTTTGTTGTTTTTTTTATCAAATGATATATTTTGTTTATGACTAACTCATATAATTTTTTTATACTTTTGTGATTACAAGATTCAAGAAAGTAGCCCATATATCTAAAGGGGCTTATGCACCGTGGCTTATGTAGGCGAATCCATGAAGGGCTACAATTGATAAAATTTGTTATTGAAATTGAAAATATAGGCGTAATTGACAAGAACCCATGGTTGTTTATCAATTATTTTCATAGCAAATGGAGGTATGATTCACTATATGTTGATTTTGTATTCAAAATAATAAAATCTTATTTGGGAAAAGTAAATGAGACATATGCATGAGGTAGTATGAAAAATCCTACACCAAGCAATTCACCCAAATCTTTATATTGCGCTAGAATTTGATTACTTCAAGCTGCATAATTCGACTGAAGAGTGGATGTTTTCATTTCAGTTTGATTTAATAAGTATGAAAAGGATTCTTGAAAGGTTTTCGTATATGTATAACTATATCTTTGCGAATCTGAGGCTATGAGGGTTGTTTTTCATTGATGAGTGTTATTGGGTTCTTTGGCTTAGGTGTATGGAACAAATGTTCATGAGCATTCACCACAGTTAAAGAGAGAAAGGAACCTCACCATCTATTATATATACATGAAAATAGACAAATTTAAAGAAATAAATAAATATTATCTTAAAAAATTGATGATTAAAATGAATATAAAATTATCTAACTATCAATATATTTAAGAAGTCCCAAACTCCTGTTCTTCACTTAAGCAAAACAACTATTAATTCGACCATTAACTAAAACTTCATATTAAGTCAACTATTAAGTTAATTATAAACATACACAAAGAATTGATCACTTTCAACCAATATTAAGTAATTTGTTTACTTATTCAATTAATATTACACCAACATTCATCTTTGACAAAGCCTTAAACACATCAAGTCTCAATAATACTTACAAAATAATATTGCACATGCTTGCAATTTATTACATTCCTATAAAACAGGACACATATTTATCAATCGCTCGGTTATTTTCATAACAGAAAAAAACAAGTATGAGCCGTTAAACAGAACAAAACCAACAAGACGGTCGAAACCAAAGAAGAAGTATTATGGTGAAAGATGGTCCACATTGGGTGAACCATCTGGCAAGTGGGACTACTACGTTAGGTATGATCAACCTAAACACATGAGTCCAATCGAAGAAATCACAACAACAAGATGGGGTGATGACTTTTCTGATGATGTAACACCTCAAAAATCAGAGTAAATTAAAACCTGGAAACCTGACAATATAACGAAAGTAAAACCATAACTTTTCATAAATGGGATCAGTCCTCAAGACTATACAATCCTATACAAGGATTTCATCAAAAGAATGGGACTTAACAATGCCCAATAACAATACTAATCAACTCCAAAAACCTCGAGACTCAAAACTCGTCTCTCCAAAAACCCCGGCAACCCACCGCTAATGGAAACCTGATACACATACCATTTGAGAAAAAGTGTCAGACTTAAAGCCTGGTGAGAACATACAGTTTATGAAGCTCAAAAGATAAAACATTTGCATCAAGATAACATTTCCAAAGAGATTAAGGTTACGATTTAGGTCCTCGCCACAATCGGGCTTTTTCGTTATAATCATACCACAAAAGGACTGAAAACAAAACATTTTACTAAGGATCGTGGCGTAACACAAAGTTAGGCCAACAATCCGAGTTACGAGCTAAACCAATTGGAGTCCGCGGATACGAATCACAAAGTCCGTGCTTCAACGTGAGATCAAGCCCCAAGCGCAAAACCAAGGTATACTCCTTCGCTAGGATCACTATGAACCATGGCTAGTATCCGGCCTCACATAACCGTACCAAGTTGCCCCCGAGGAACAAGTGATCCGTAGCTACAATTCTGGGGAATGTAACATCCCAACAATACAGTCTACTCCAAAACCTAGGGATCCACTAGTAATGGTAAGGACTCGTCACAACAACGTATGTGACCAACCATAAATAAACATATGGTTACAAACACATTTTTATAAACAAAATGCTATTCCCAGTTCAACTTCTGGTAAGAATGAAAATCATTTAAAAGAAGTTCCTTTGAATATTTCTTCCGCATAAACGCACAGGTAAAACATCATTTTACTTTTAAAATAAGATAAGATCAAAAAGGTAACTTTTGATATGTATACAGTTTAAAATGATAGTAGGAACTCACCTCTGTTTCCTTCTTCTTAACGAGCGCTACCTATGACAACACCGAAAGAATCGGTAAGTCGAAATACAGATAAACCTATCGTTACTTGAATAGGACTCAAAGACACAGAAGCTAACAACTTAACAGAACCTAATCCGGTTAAAGGCAACAACCGGTCGAACACCACCCCGGTCGAACACCTCCCCGGTCCAACACTACCCCGGTCGAACAGACAACACCGGTCGAGGGACCATCCGGTCGAACAACCCCTCGGTCGAATCAACCATCCGGTCGAATCAACCCTTCGGTCGAACACCCATCCGGTCGAATCAACCCTTCGGTCGAACACCCATCCGGTCGAATCAACCCTTCGGTCGAATCAACCCTTCGGTCGAATCAACCATCGCCTTGTTCATCAAGAACAGTACGATGCAGAACCCAGATTTAACCCAGATCCAAATGAGAAATACTCAGATCTCAAAATGGAACGGTTCAAAACCTTCACAACGAGATTCTACACGGCTAAAAGCATTCAGATCAAAGCATTAAGCTAGATTCGTACCTCGATTTGCCCGAAATGATCGACCCAAAACAAAGCTTCTTCTCCTGCCTTCCTTTCTCTCTGACTTCAAAGATCTCAAGAACTCAAATCTGATATTTTACAAAATATCTAGATTTAACTTTGTATATATATTACCCAAGTTACATTTAACCCCCCTGAACTTTGGGTAACGGTCAACTTCTCACCCAATCCCAAAATTCAGGGTGTTACAGATGATAATGACGATGATAATTCAACTACAATTAATACAAATGAATTACCAGACGATATGGAATATATTCAACATTTATATTCCATGGCTACCCTATCAGAGTCTGAATGGTTAAATCCATTTGCGCAAACAAAGTGTGGTAGTGACCAAGACTACCAGCAGAACCAACGATGGATCCAACAGTATATCCACCTGCAACAACAGTACATTCAGAAACCAAAAATCCATATTCTTTGCCAAGGGGAGGACGTGTATAAAGATGTAAACCACATGTACAAGCCTGAAACGACACTAACATTACGTTGTATTCATTAGTTGTCAAATAACAAGTTACATTTAATCTTGACTTACTTGTGTATTTTATAACAAAATATTTTTGTCATCGCACAATGCATGGTCCAAGCACTAGTTTATATAGAGAGCAAAATCAGAAAAGCTAAACAAAGACTAACTAGACTATCTAACAAACCAACTACTTTCGTTATAACTAGTAAGTTTACAAATTTGCCCTTCTCCATACCAAACCTAGTTCTACTACTAGTGAGTTTACAAATAATACTTCTTTTATTGTTATCAAAAGGGTATGCTTTTATATTTAGTAAATAATTAATATAATCACTAGAATATATATATGTATGTGTATATATTAATATATAGGGGTTAAATCTAGTGAGGACCAAAAAAAAGTTAAGGACTTGAGGACTAATCTAATCCATTGATTAGAATAGATCAAGGGTTATTATAAGAAAAACATATTAGTAATAAATAAATAAAAAAAGGGTAGATTTGTCAATGTGCAAGGCATGTAAAGGGTATTATGGATATTTTATATTAAAAGTAAAGTGTGGATGTCAAATAACATTTCAAATCATTTAATTTTTTTTGCATCTTCAATCTTCTTCAAACGTATCTGATGGATGTTTTCTTTATTCAACAAAAACCCTACCACAATCACGCTTCCATGGCCGACGAGCTTTTTCTCCAACGGAAAAATCATCCAGACACTCTGATCAAACAACATCCACCACCACCACAATCACCATCGCTAAACCAAAATCATCTACTATCGATGGAGGAGGAACAAAGAACTCGGCAAAATCCTTTTGGGGATTTAAGAGAAGTAGCAGTTGTGATAATGGATACGCTTGAAGTTTATGCCTGATTCCTCTGTTATCTCGAAGCAATTTCCGCTCGATGATCCACAAGCACAAAGAGACCATCGTCCTCAAAAGAAGGTTTTACTCATAAAAATCATCATAATTTCCAGAAGCCTCCATTAAGGAAAACCAGATATCCGAAGCTCCACAAACCACTGTCGATAACGATGTCGCTGTTGTCTTTCGACAAACTGATATTCAAATTGGAATCATCGTCTTCATCTCCTTCTAGTTTCTTGATGTTTTGGGGATTATTCAATTGAGCCTTCGTATCGGATGATTCGTTGTAGTTATTTGGGTTTCCGGCTCCAGATCAATTGTTAAGATGGATCGGAAGAAATTTGTGTTTGATTTCATGTGGTGAATTGTGTTAGGTTTCATGAGGTGAATAAATAATAGATGAAATTTGTGTTAGGTTTCATTAGGTAAAATACATTATAGATGAATTTTTGTGTTGATTTCATATGGTGAATTAAGATATAAATTAATATTATGTTTAGATTTCATTAGGTGAAATAGTATATTTATGAAAATCCTGATTTCTTTCATCTGGTGAAACAAGGTTAGTATGTGTTTCGTATGGTGAATCTGTGTGTTTTATCTGATGAATGAATCTATATGTTTCATTTGGTGAATCTTTTTATCAAAATGACGATTATGCCCTTTTTTATTTAAAAACAATTTTCAATTAAAACCATAGGATCAAAACTAAATTAAGGCTTAGATGGATCCTCACGGTTCTCAACCTTTTTATGGTTTTCATTTGATTATCATCCTTAATATATATGTGTGTGTATATATTCAGTTAAATAATATTTATTTTAAAACCAATAAAATAACCATAAAAATTACAAAAGTAATTGTTGGAATTTATTTTGAACATTTAATTATGTATGAAGTTTTCTTTTTTAGTTAATATAAGTCCATATAAAGGGAACAAAATATTATTTGAGATGAGTGCAATTAATCCGGTACATAAACATCTATAGATGTTTTTTTAAAGGCAACATTCTACTATTAGATGTATGTTGGCCAGTGCTATTTGCATCAAAATTATGTTAAAATCAGGTCAATTCATGCGTTGGAAATGTAATTAATGCATTGGGAATGTAAAAAACAGATGTTGATATTGATATGTGTGAGGAGAAAATTAATTATGATGGTGCACTTAGCAAATTTATGGGTGCAATTAGCCTCCCCATGTTTAATTGGTCAACCCACTTATTTCAATGAGCTAGATTAACTTTTAAATAAGACATCATTTTTAATCTTTTATTCAACGAACCAATAATTAAAAAAAAAAGCATAATTTGCCAACAAGTCAAATTAAAAGAAACAAAAAGTCTTATTGAGCAAATTACGAAAATATCCTTAGACTATTCCCCAGCAATTTTAAATGGCTCTTGACTTCTAATTTTGCATGTTTAGTTTGAAATTTAAAATTAAACAACAATATTAGTCCAATGTGACGGTTTCATTAATTTTGTGTCGATAAAAAGGCGTACACAAACATATAACAATTTATCAAGGATATTTTTGTCATTTTATTATATAACTTTAACTTCATCTCGTTAAAAACTCTAGAATATGAAGGTATATATGTATGGGATTGCTTACAAGTCAACATATCTATGTAACTGAAGATTTTGGTTCTTCAGATTGAGAATCATAAAGTTCGAGACAAAAGAAAGTTTTTTGATGATCAAGAAATAATCGTAACACATATCTGGAAACGTAATGTGTGATTCGAAAGTCATGAACATATTTTATTTCTAGTGCAACAAAATTGACGATGCCTAACTACGATGGTAACATGAATAGACATAACCACAAGGCTTGTGGTGTAGCGGTAATCATCTGGGGAGTTCATAGCGCTCAACCCGGGTTCGATTCCCTGCATTCGCAACTTTGTGGCCACTGGGTATAACCTCAGGGCTGCATGCTTTAGCAGTCGATTTCATTGCCAAGGGATTAGTCTAGGCCTTTGGACACCCTTTCCCAAAAAAATATGAATAGACATCACCTACGGGTAAGATATACTGGACTTCTTTTCTTTAGTTTGGTTAGCCAAGGGCACCATTGGGCTTACTTGCACTAAATATGTAATATTTAGAATCAAAAGTCTAAATCAGTACATTAACTAATAGTATAGGGACCATTTTTTGTAATTTAACAAAGTCTTTCTTTTATTTTGTCTTTTTCTGTTTTATTTCTCCGTGTAATCTCAGCGTAATTTCGGAATCGTGTTTGAATAATTCCTCACACTTTTAAATTTATTTAAGAGTAAATTATGTTTTTCGTCCTTGAGGTTTGTTAAAAATTTCAGATTTCATCCCCGTGGTTACAAATTTCGGTTTTCGTCCCTATGGTTTGCAATTCATTTCTATTTTCGTCCCTGAGGACAAAACACTAGTTTTAGTATGAAGAACTAAAATGAAAATGAAGTGTAAACCATAGGGATGAAAAAAACAATAAAATTTAAATCATAAGAACGAAAGAGGTAAAGATAATAAACTATTGGGATGAAAATTGTAATTTCAAAACCATAAGGACGAAACTAGAAATTTTCAACAAACCATAGGGACTAAAAACGTAATTTACTCTTTATTTAATTTCTTAGTATTCTTTTCAAGTATCTAATCAATAAATTATCCCCACCCACAAATTCTCGAATCAAATGGGGCAATCGAAGAAACTCAAAAATCTACACTCAATTCTCAAAGACAAAGCCAAAATCATCAAGGCAACTTTCAGCATCACCAATCGCACCACCACCTCCATCCAAATAGCCGTCATCCGCGCCACCACCCGCTCCACCCACTCCCCACCACCGGACCACCGCATCTCCTCCCTCCTCTCGGTTGCTCACACCACCCGCCACTCCGCTTCCGCCTGCACATCTGCCATCATCCACCGTCTCCACCACCACCACCAACCAAACGCATACGTAACACTCAAGTCTCTCATAACCCTACACTCCATGATCGCCGGAGGTTCCTTCGTCCTCCACTCTTTTCCCGCCGCCGCCAACCACCGCTACCTCAACCTCTCCAGATTCGTCGATAACACCGACACGCAATCACGGGAGTTCTCGTTGTGGGCCCAATGGTACGCACGTTTTCTCGAAAGCAATCTTTCGACATCCAAGGTCTTAGGTTGTTCGCTATCATCTAAATCCGAAATCGATAAAAAGCAAGAAAGCGTCAAATATTCGTTATTCAAGGATTTATTCAAAGAAATTGAAGCACTGGTTTCGATGATCGAAGAGATCTGTCGAGCACCCAGATCGTTACATTGTCAAACCAACGACATAATTTACGAGGTGATGAGATTGGTGGGAGAAGATTATCGTATGGCTCAGTATCATACGATGATCCGACTCACCGAGTTGAGCACTAGGATCCATAGTCTTAGCACCAACGAGTTGAGTGAGTTGACTTGGTATTTGGAAAGATTGAAGGGTTGCAAGGAGAGATTGACTGAGTTGTTCGTGAACCGGAGACGGAACGAGTCGTTTTGGGAATTGGTGACCGAGTTAATGGCGAAACTTATAAGGTTGAAGGAAGATAGGGAATTAAAATCGGTGAGTCGTAGAATGATTGAGTATACTACCGAGTCAACTCAGTTGAAGAAACAACTCAGGGCAGCAAGTCGACCGTTGGGATTATTACCGTTGGGGGATGGCAATCATTGGTTAAACGTGGACGGCGTCAAATTAACTTTTTCGATGGCTAACGCCTGAGTATTAGTTTGTTGTGTTGCTTTTCCTTTTTCTAATATTTTTTAAATTTAGATTTCTTACATTTTTTTTTCTTTTTTACCCTTTTTTTTCACAAGTTATAATATATTAAGAAAACAACTGTGACGCTTTTCTACATGTAGAGATTAAATTTGCATATAGTTGATGTTTGGGTAAAAAATCTACGTCCATGAAAAGTGACAATTAATGCACGACTATTTTTGTATTAAGATAAGGTCTTGTCGACCAAATATATTTATAATATCCGTCGACACTTTCGTGAAAGTCGGTCGAGTGTCGTACGACCATTGTAAGATTACTCTATACCACGATTATACTAACGTACGATCAAACGTTCCTCTCTCGTATATTTAATGCAGGTTTAATGCCCTTAAAGATCAACGACTATAACTGACCAGAATCATTAAAGCCATTATGGAGCTTCGACCATTACATCGAGAATCAATGACACATTTATGAAGGTCAAAGACTATATATACCTAAGATATGCACTTCATTCAAACATCTGAAAGTATTTTACACATGACTAGCACTGATTATTAGTTTCTACACTTGTATTTCATACTTATATTTACAACGCTGTAATACATAAGGACATCGCCCCTGTTTGGCGATCATAGTGCTCGATGACTTCCATTTGTCGTCTGCGGTTTTTTCCTCATTGAGGTTTTTCCGAGTCACCAAATCTCTTGTCTCTTTATTTCTTTTATTATCGCACGTCTTGTTGCTCGGTTACTTTCTTTAGTTGGATAAAGCTCCACACCGACCTTAAATCTTCTGTAGGACGATTTTTGACAATAACAGTTTGGCGCCCATCGTGGGGCCCCATGTAAAGAAAATCCTCGACAATCGTGCGACGTAGTAACAATTTCTTCGAGTGTTTTTCTTCTACAGGATAATGACAACTCCTCAAGGAACCCAAGAGCAAATCATTACTCAGATGAACATGGAGTTGACAGCTGCCCGTGCTCGTATCGATGCCTTGACAAATCAACATAGACAAGTGGTGGAAGAAATTGCATCTTTGAGGAATCAGAATGTTAACAACGCAGCAGGGCCTTCGTATGGTCCTGGAGGCTTCATCATGCCTTGGTTGGGATCTCCGTTTCCCAATTATCCAAGACATCCTTTCCCTAGCATCCCCAATCAGCCTATGCCGACGATGCCACCGCCGCCCCCACCATTTTTCCCCTCGAGGGCTTCAATCACCTCGATGCCGCCCATGGCGTCAGTCCCACCATTTTTCCACTCAGCGGCACCAATTCCCACAATGCCTCCTACAACATCGATTCCAATGCCTACCTTCCATTATAATGCAGACGCTTCCGATTCGTCACAGCGGAATGGTTTCCAAAACTCTGGGCATGTCCTGGGAGCAACTCAAGGGAATAATCAAGACAACCCCGTTGCTCAGAGACTGAAGATGTTGGAAGAGTAGAACGTGTGTGTTGTCGACGTCGAGCCTCGCACCGGGTTTCAAGCGTCACCCTTTGTCGATGAGATCGCGATGGTCGACATCCCGAAGAAGTACAACATCCCAACATTCACACCAAAATATTCTAGCATCACGGATCCTACTAAACACGTCGCACAATACAAGCAGTTGATGTGGACAGTATCAATCCCACACCAGTATCAAGAGATGTGCATGTGTAAGAGTTTTGGGGCGACCCTCACGGATGCAACCCTCCAATGGTTGATCGGTCTTAAACCCAAATCTATTAGTTCATTCGCCGAATTGGTGAACCAATTCTCCCAATAATTCGCCTATAGTCACAAGATGGAGAAGCAGACTAGCGACTTGTATTATGTCGTGCAAAAGGTGGGAGAGTCCATCCGAAGTTACTTTAATCGCTTTAATGCAGAGATAATTAGTGTCTGTTACTGTGACATCAAGACCGCAATCGAGGATTATAAACGTGGTCTGGACGAGAGTTCGGGTCTATACACCGATCCGACAAAATACCCCCAGAGAACTTCGAAGACGTGCGAGCAAGGACTTTGGCCTATATGAGGGTCGAAAACAACGTTGCCTTTCATTGTAAACACTCTAGCGACAAAAATTCGTTGAGTGTGAAGAAACCTGAATTCAAGGCCAAGGCAACAATCAAAACAGAGCCATCGCAAAAAATATCGAACGTCAGGTTCGATAATAAGAAGGTCTCGACCACGACCAAGTTCCCCCAGTACCCAAATATTTCCTCCTATGGATTCAAAGGGACGTCCAAAGATTTGGTCGAGGTATTGAGAAACGTTCAAGTAACCATTCGATGGCCGAAGAAATAAACGTTTTCAAAAATCTTGAAAGGTATATGTTCAAATCAGTTGGAGAATATTTTTGTTTCTCATGAAGACTATGCTTATTTTGCTAAAAGGGGGAGATATTATTAAAGATAGAGCTGACGTTGAAATATTTTGATGATTCTGATTTCTCATCATTCATCAAAAAGGGGGAGATATTTCAAGATTTCATAGTCAGATTTATGTTGCTCTTATCTGAAAGGGGAGATGATTCAAAGTTAAATTTTTGAAGAACGCAAAGTCAAGAGAAATTCGTAAAGTAGAGAGAATTTGTATTTCAAGTCAAAGCAAAGTCTGATGATTATCAAGCTGAAGAGATCATTTGAAAGATTATTACATATTTGTGATCAAAATGGGAGATTGAAGAAGATATTAAAGATTTGAAGTTTTCAAAGTTTGTGAAAAAAGAAACAAAGTTATGCAAGATTTAAAGTTGTTAAAGATTCTATATTGAAGATTTTGCAACTAGAAGATGACCTGAAGATTATTGTCAAAAAAAAATTTAATCTTGAATCCAAAGGGGGAGATCGTTATGTCAAGATTGTATTCAAGATTAAATGACGGGTCAAAGTGTAAAGTTGTAAAAATATAAGTAGTTTTGTTGTAAATTGTATTGTAAGTCAAGGTGATTGACTTTGACTTTAGCTAGTTGTGAGAGGTCTTGTTGACCATATATAAAGGAATGGTCTTTGTATTTTTTAGTAGGAGTTTAGAACACATACACACATACAGATCAGAGAGAGAGAATACATTGTAAGAAATAGGTATATGGCACTGTGAGATTTGTGGAACTAAGAAATCATTGTAATAATTGTTTTGAATCAATACAAGATGATTTTGACTTAATCTGTGTGTGTTCATAGAGCTTATATTGGACTTTCACATTGGATCTCCTCCACATATGTTAAGGCCTTGGACGAAGAGTTGTCTTCCACTATTTTAGTGTTTGAGTTTTCTTGGGAAATTTACTCCGTGTGAATTTGGTAAGTTTTATGGGGTATTATTTTACAATGTTTTGTGACGCGTGAGTGAACCTTGAAATGCGTAGACTAAGTTCATTTCGTGTGTGGTATATGGTTTATTGAGAAATTTATTTCATGAGAATTTTGTTAAAAAATGTCACTTTATATCGCAATGCGATGAAAGGGAAGTTCTTGGAATTATGTCATTTTAGTCATAACTTTGTCTTGTGCCATTTAATTATTATAAATGAAAATTTTGGCACCATTTGATTTTTGGGTGTCTTTGAGTTTATGGATATTTTGTCGAGTTTTATGGAGTTCTATTTTACGACATTGTGCGTCGCGTAGGTGAACCTTGAGACGCGTATACTTGCATTATTGTGTGTGTTAACTTATGAGTTTTTGTTTAATATTTTTGTCTCATGCGAGTTTAGACATGTCTTTTCGCAACCGTAAGAGACGTCTTGAGGGTTTTGTTGATGGATGTTATCCCATATGTCTTTTGGGGAGTTTCAATGTTGTGTGATTTCTCTTTTCGGTTTTATGCAAGAGTATTTCGTTGTATGTTATTTAGTATTTGAATAGATTTATACTTTTGGTGTGAGTAAACATATGAAATACCACTGGTGGTTCATGTTGTACTATTGTTGTATGCATTTTCTTCGATTGTAGATTTTGTCGTTATTGTTTCACGCAATGAATGATAGCGATTCGCTGGTATGCGTGACTTTGTAGCCACTATTTTGGGACTAATAGCATTTTTTATGCGGTTTAAAAGTTTGAAATCGATTTAAATTATTTTACTTTTGATCAAATCGCATGCACCTATCATTTTACTAAATTTGGGATATAAATTGATGTTTGCGGGTCTTGTTGGGAAATTTTATCCCATGTCATTTTATGGTTAAAAGTAGGTTTTGGAGCTTGAACTTGTGAAGTTCCTTTTTTGTAAATTTTACAATTATTTGTTACCCATTGTTTAGTACAGAAAATTATTTTACGTACACGACATAAACTGATGTATGCTAGGACCGTAGTGGTCCATTTCATATGTTGAGGGTGTGCCATCCGGTTGAGTCTTCAGGTATAAAGGAAATATTGTGATTCGTCTGTTAGAGATATAAGATTGGGAATTTTAGTTCCATGTTAGGTGTCAACTTTAATTCGACAATGCAAATCTGGAATGAAATATTTCATGTATACCTATGTTTTCAGTATGACCATTTTGACTTTAGTCATCGACTTGTTCTTTTAAGGGCAACGATCTTTGGAATATTTGGAAGTACTCATGTTGGATCATAAGAAGTGTTAGCCTCATAGTGGTGGAACTTTAAGAAGATTAGATGTTGGCAATTAAGTATTGATGAGTAAGATCTTCTTGATATGATAAAGATATTACCGACTGAATGATTGATGTTATTTGAGGCTTATATCTTCATAATGTTACCCTTTTGGGAGGACTATATGACAAGACAATTATCGGACTGATGCTCAGTATTGTGTAGAATTAAAATACTTCATGTATGAACTAGATTTCGAGGACAAAATCTCTTTTATGGTTGGGAGGATTGTAACACCCTGAATTTTTATCCTAATTGAAGAAGAGTGTTGAACTGGGTGAATCGGTAAAAGAAGAAACACATATGGAGTACGACTACAGTGCCATGTGGTTGTGACATTTGTCACAATAGCACCAATGGTACTAAGATTATGGTCGTCTTGGATATAGTTACATGTGGTTCTGACATCTGTCACAATAGCACCAATGGTACAGAAAGTGTAGTAGTCTCGACTACAATGCCATGCAGTTGTGATATATGTCACGATAGCACTAACCTTACCGAGTGTTCGGTCGTCTCAGTGAATGTGCCATGAAATTATGACAATGTCACGATAACTGCATAATAGCATCAATTTTTCCAATAGAACGGTCGAGGAACGGCTGGGAAAACGATCGAGAAATTGTCAGGGAATCCGTCCAAAAATTGGTCGAAGAACGGCCGAAAAACTCGCGGTGCGGGCCAAGCTATAGTGCCCGACGACGGTGCCAGTGGCACTATATCATGTGTAGGTCTCCAAGGGGATAAAATATCTTTCGGTACACTTCGGGGCGACCTTTCCATGCGATTGTGACAATGACACAGTCGCATTTCACAATCGCGCCAGACCTGCAGTTCATAAAATCGGGATTTTCTTCATTTGGTCATAAATTTCTCATTTCAACTCCGTTTTTGGCGATTCAAGTTTCTATACTTTTTTTTAGAGATTTTCAAGGTTAGATTGTTAGTTTTGGGAATATCCAAGAATATTTGGTGGTGTATTGGAAGCAAAGGTCAAGAGCTCATCATCATAACCTCCATCTTCAAGAAATTTGGGGTTTTATAGGTTTTCACCAAAACTTAAGTGGCAAGTTGATCCTCCTAGTTTGAAATTTTTATTATGAGTCATAAATTATCTATTGATGACTTCCTTGTAGTTATGTTTCTCAAATTTCGGTTCGGGTGATTTTGGATAGATTAGGTCAAAATTAGGGTTTTGGAAAAATTGGGGATTTTGATGTAAAATGTTTGGGGATCGATTCTAAATGGTTGAATATGAATGTTTATGGTTGGAAACTTGTGAATCTAGGTTTTTGGAAGGATTTTCTTGTGGATTCAAGTTTCTTCAAGGAAGCTCAAGTTGGGGTAAACTCTAGATTTAGCCTAAATCTAGCAAGGTGAGTTCAAGTTGGTTTGAGAAAACATTGTACATGCCAAAATGTCCATTTTAAAGTGTTTATGTATTTTACATTAAATTATCACTTGTGGAGTTATTTTGTGGGTTTTGATTATTTGAGGTGTTTGTCTTTATAAACCTTATAAAACACCCACATTTGGGATTTTTGGGCATTTTGATAACTAAGTTATAAATGAAAGTGTTTTAATGATTTATAGCATAAATGGAGATTATTTGGTCAAAATGCACTTTAAATGTTTGTTGGAAATATGCATCGTTTATGTAATGAGACGTTTTGAAATACGAACGTATGAGTCAATTGATTTTAGCCATTCCCAACCATGGAAACATTCTAGAAATTGTAAACCTTTTTGGTTTGGGCCGAAGGCCAATTGTGATTTGAGAGACAAAGATTTTGGGAAAAGATGTATTTTGGATTTTATGACCATATTTGCTCGCGTATTTTTAGCCAAATGTTTAAAATGCCATTTGGGGCTTGATTTATTCTCAGATAAGTCTTGGAACATATGTTCAGTTTTGGTAGCTCGATAAGGAGACTTTGACGTATGGTGTACTTAGTTGCATATTATTGGAGAGTTACATGTTTTGAATGTGTTAGCTCATTCGTTGGAGTCATGTAACGTTTTAGACTGTAATGCATTGGATCCATAGGCATATGAGCCAGTCAGTTGGTTTAGTTGGGAACTTTATTCCCATTTTGGACTAGAAATTATTTATGGCTAGCGGGATCTCGAGGTATATATCGTGGGTGGTTGGACTCGATAACCGTGTAACCTTTAGTTAAG
Organism: Arctium minus; assembly: GCA_954870635.1. NCBI lineage: Eukaryota > Viridiplantae > Streptophyta > Magnoliopsida > Asterales > Asteraceae > Arctium > Arctium minus. Next base: position 7,148,358 of record OX941093.1, on the reverse strand, counting down.
GGCTCCAGGTATATATCGTGGGTGGTTGAAATCGATGCCCGTGTAATCCAGTCTGGTTAATCATCGTGGAATTTAGTGTTCGTGTTTGAAGTCTAGTGAGTGGTCCCCAAGTCATGTTTTTATGTAATCTTGTGGTAGTGCCCATGGTGAGCCGGATATGGGGACTTGTGGCTTTTGTGGTGACACTCATCTAGAGGTTGAGTAGACACAAGGGTCATTTGGGTATCTTGCGGTGGTTGTTCGGTAGGGAGCCGTATACAGGGATCCATGGCTCTATGTGAATCTCGAGAACATTGATTAGTGGCTTATCTTTGTGTGCCCACCACATTCGATGGAATTCGGATCTCCCCCGTCACCGAAAGGTGTTGTTTTAGGTATTGAATTTTATTATCCATGTTTTTTGTGACGTTTTGTATATGTGGATTTTATCCATGATTTATGGCTTGAGTATTATGTCCCACCCGTGTTTTGGGTGTTTCGAGATATAAAGTTTTATCCACGTTTCATAAATTGGGAGTTCGCTTTCTATTCTGATTTTGAGTGAGTTTTGGGTTGAATTTAGTTTACGAATGAACGTTTTATATTGGAATCTTAGTCCTTAAATTAGTTTGGATTTGGAAAAAGTTTATATTGGTATATCTTTCGCCTAAACCGCATGTTATTGGAAAACGAGTCGTTTTCATATTTGAAGCATATCATTTTGAAAGGTTATGATTTAAATTGCATTATTCCTTTTTAATGATATATTTATGCGTGTTAAAAACTCTTGAACTCACAAGGCGTTAGCCTAACCTTTTATTTGTCGTCATGTGCATCAGGTTCCGGCTGGGAATAGTTCTAGTGACACCGTGAAGAGATGAGTGCTAGTTGTATGCTCGAAAAGTGAATATCTTAGTGAAGCCTTCCGCATTTGTGTCGGGAAGAGCAACTTGTATTTGGGTTAAGTAACATTTGACTTCGATTTAGTACTTGTGTATTTCTGGAGTTTATAATTTTGAGGTTAAAACATATAATTTTAAATTTGAGGTATATTGGGTTTTGATTGTAGGATGAAGTTTTGTCCTTTATTAGATGTTATATCAAAATTTTTAATTAGTTGCTCTTACCAAATTTGAGGGTATTTCATGAATTTGGGATGAAAATTTTCTCTTAATAAAAATGCTCACTTTATGGTTCTCTTATGTAAGTTGTGATGGTAAGAATTTTTGGAAGACTTTTTGGATGAAATATGAAGATGACCGATTTGTGATGTATTTTTGAAGACAAAACATCGGCCAATTTTTGAAGAATTATTGTGAAGATACATGTTAAGATTTTTGTAAAGCATTGAAGTTCGGTTGGGCCATTGTACATGGGCCGAATTATGGGAAACAATTAAAACAATATGGGCTATTTTGTCATTTAATTTTGGGGTAAAACAATTAAGTTTTTGGGTTAAGTTTTATTTAACTCATAAGCTAATGAAAAAGCCTTTTAGTAAGTTAGCCCAAGTATTTTTAGTATATATAGGTGGTTTGTACTAGTGTTTTTGATCATCCATCCATACTTCTCTTTTACCATTTCCTTAGTAATTTTCTTCACTTTCCATGTAAAGTTGGTAATCTTGTTATTGTTATTGTCGATGAGTTATGAGTGTGTTACAACATTCGGCTCTTGTGTTCTGTCAGTCTCATTTTCGGGTCCTTGGTATCCATATCCATGGCCGATTTGTAGTTTGAAGAAATCAAAAGTGATCAAGTTTAAGTGTTTTAGTGTTGTTCAAAGTTCCATCATCCCATTTCTTTTATTCTCAAGTCTTTCACGTTTTCAAGTCTTTATAAATCGTTTTTACAAATTTTGTGTCCTCACACCGTTTTTTTAATCAAGGGTCGATGTTCACATAGTGCTAAAACATCTTTGTGAACAAAGTTCCTTGTGATTATTGTGTGATCACAATTGCTTGTTTTCTAAATCTCATTGGGTTTGGAATTTTATAATTCGGTTTTTCGGGGAACATTTTGATTGTGTTTTTATGTTGGATTTTCACAAATCCAATTGTGGCTCGTCACTATTACCAAAAGGCTGAATCATGGTTTTTCTAAGTCAAATGAGCAGGTCTTAATTTACGAAACGATTATTAGTGAGCAAGTTACCGATTTCCTCCTCGTATTTACTTTTTCGTCGTTTAATTTATGTAATTTACATTATTGCACTTTACATTCCGCAATTTAATTTCTCGTTACTTACTTTCCACAATTTACTTTCTTGCACTTGATTTATTGTTGTTTAATTATGTCGTTTAATTTACATGTACTTCACTTCTTGACATTTCTTAAAATCGTTACATGCGTAACAAGTTTCCTTTGCTAAATTTTAGCACTTGCAATTTATTTTATGCATTTTATCTCCGTTATTTACAATTCAAGTCTTTACATCTTTTATGAAAAGAATCCAAGCGATGATGGGATAATAGTCTTAGCTTGAGGTATAAAGTGAAATTAAGATCGAGACCGGTGAGAAGGTAAAAAGGTGTATCGAATGTAGCATAATTGTCCGAGTTATTTAAATCAAAGTTTTATTTTATGGGAGATTATAATTTAACCAATTGACAACTGGTTATAATAGGTATGGAAACTTTTAAGTTATATAAAATATCGAATTTGAGATAACAAAGGAATGTTATGATATCTTTTTACCGGATCAGTTGTCTTATCATAATGGATCTTTATGCCATTTGCTTCTTTTTATATCAGATTTTTTTTCTCAGTGATAATCAATCAACCAACCAAAATATTTCCTCGAATTCTCCCAGAAACCAGCTTTTAAGGATTAGACTTTAGAGAAACTTTTACATTCTTTCCCTGTGGATCGATATCTGATACCTTTACCATTATTACTTGTTTAAAAACGACAGTAGATCAAGATGTATATTTGCGTTGAGATCTATATGTACGTATTTTGAGGTCGTGTAAACACAACAACAACAGTTTACATGTAAAGTCAAAACCTTTAAAACAATGGTGGCTCTGAGTTTCGATATCATATTGTTCCTACCTTCCTTATGACCAATGGTACTTTTCATCGTATCTCTTGCCCACACAAGCCTTAGCAATATGGTCAAACTTAATGCAAGCATCGTCATATTATCAAAACGGGGTTGGCCATGTTATTCAATGGACATTGTCCCACATCATTATGGTTCGATGATTTTGCTTCGGCTACTTGCATGATCAATCATTTGTCATCTAAAGTCTTATAACACAAGTCCATGTTTGTATTTCTTTTTGGTAACGCACCAAATTATGACATCTTTCGCACCTTTCAGTGTCGAGTATTTCCTTACTTACGAGACTACTCGGCACATAAGCTTGCTCCTCGGAGTATCTCATGCTTTTTTGTGGATAAAAAAATCATTACAAGGGCTATCGATGTTTTGATCCCTTCACTTCATGGGTTTATACTACTCGACATGCTCAGCTTGATGAGACCACTTTTCCATTTTATGGACATTTGTCTACTGTGGATCTTGCAAAATTGTATTTCTCCAAATTTGATGAGGCTGTCCCTTTAGGGTTTCTGTCACCAACTCTTGGCCTCTGTTCACCATGTCCTGGGGTAGCTATCACAATTTCAAGACCCGTTCAACCATCTTCCGCCCACCCGACCAACTCTCCTATTGTTGACCAACCACCTTCACTAGCTCCTACCGCTCAAATGCCATCACCTACAACCTCAATACCTGCCCAATCCAGCTCCACTCAGACTTCCACGTCCTCGACTCACCCTATGATCACAAGAGCATGGACCAGTATTTTTAAACCATGACACTTTGTTGATCTTGCTCATCTTCAACAAAATTGCCTTCATCTTGCTCTTTTTACTACGACAGACCCTAAAGGCTTCAAATCCGCTGCTAGGAATCATTGATGGCTCAAGGCTATGGAAGAAGAAATTGAATGCTTTATTTCTAATGACACCTTGACTCTCATTCCACACCCTCACTCTTTAAACGTTGTTGGTTCCAAATAGGTGTTTTGTACCAAATATCATGGTACTGTTAACCGGTTTAAAGCTCGCTTAGTTGCACAGGGGTTCACACAAATTCTTGTGTTGGACTATTCTCGTACATTTATCCCGATTGTCAAAGCATCTACGGTTCGTAATGTCCTATCCCTCGCTGTAATGCACAAATGGCATCTTCATCAACTAGATGACAAAAATGCCTTCTTGAATGGGCATCCAACCAAAACTGTGTTCACGGAGAAACCTACTATGTCTCGCTCAAGCTCTGAATCCAAATATTGGGCGATGGCCAACACAACTGCTACGATCATATGGGTCACACATCTCCTTCGCGAGGCCCATGATTTACCATCTGATCGACCTACTATTCTATATGACAATCGAAGTACGCTTTTCTTAAGTCAGAATGTGGTATATCATAGGCAGGCAAAACACATCGACATTGATTATCATTTTGTCCGAGAGCTTATTTCATCCAGTCGTCTATACACTTGTTCGTTTCTACAAGGCTTCAATTGGCCGATATCTTCACCAAAAGCCTCTATGCCCTCTTTTTGAACTCTTTTGAGCTAAGCTTCGTGTCGGTCCACCACCACTTCGCTTGGGGGGGGGGTGTTAGCGATAATCACTCCATGAGATCATCAAAGCTGTGGTGATCCTTTAAAATAGGAAGTGATATTTTATATATCTTTATTTTTGTGTATATCCATTCCTTTTATTGTACACAGTTTGTATTATATATTGTAATGTTATTCATCTCCCTCCTTCAAGGGATGATTTTCACAAATCTTATAACAACTTCTGCCTGGAAGCGGGTAGATAGTTCGAGACTTCGAGCCAATTAGGACCATTAACATGCAATTATTTGCATGCCCAGTTTGTTTTGGTTAATGATCATATTAGATGGGGATTGGTCAATGAACGGATTGTGGATTGGTTAATGAATGGTTTGGACTGGTTAGGCTAAAGGCCGAGTGTAAGAACATAATTTGCAATTATCATTGCATAATTGAATACCGATATGTTACTTAAAATGAAGGAGTGCCTTAGAAACCTTCTTTTATGCATCTCTATTTTTTGCACTTGTTGCTTTTGTTCATTTTTATATCAGATGATGTTTTTAGTTTGGACTCATTGTTGCTGTTGATCTTGCAGAAAGTTGGAGTTGTAAGGGAAAAGCTACCCAAGCTTATGAAGGAAACTAAAATTTAATATCTCCATCTTTTTCTACTACTTATTAAAGACATTTTATCGAGGACACCCTTGTTGGTTGCTTAAAAGCTTTTGTTTTTATTTCTTCTACATGTATTAAAGTAAACTATTTTGGAAGTTGTTAAGGGGTGTAAAAAATTTCATTTATTATGGAACAAGAAAAAGATGAACAAAGGTTACCTTAAGCATATTCAAGAAATAAAATTAGGAGTTGGGGAATCTCTTAGAAGCTTCCTCAAGAAGCTGACCATTTGAATGAAGAAGAGAAAGAAAGGGAAAAAGCATTAGGTGGTTTGTTGTTTGTTTCTTAGTCTTTTATTGAGTTTGAGGCGACAATGGTTATCTCATATAAGGAAATAGTTGTGATTTTAATTTGTATCTTGGTTATCAAATTGGACATACAAACAAAGTTCTTTTTGAACATGGGTTTACGATTTAGTTCATCTAGTTGTGGGTGTCCAAGTCAACTTTCTGACATATGTCACCATGCTCGCCTATCTTATTGTTTAACATTTCTGGCCATCAAAGTGAATTGTTGGTAAGTATCTCTTACCTGATAAACACTAAGCGGTTAAGATTTTTGGTTCTTGCATGCTCACCCGCTAAGCACTAATCCGATAAGTGTTAGGTAAAAGGTTACTATGATTCGAACTTGTACATTCATGGATCCATGTTAACCACGAAAAGTTCTTATTATATCATGTACACCCTTTTTATACCACAAAAAACTCTAATTATTTCATGTTAACCACTAAGTATTTCAATGATATTTTGCAATAATTTGATATTTAAGAATGAAATATATTTTGATAAAATATGGGCATCCCTACATTACGCGATTATACAACTAGTACTTAAAAATGTACAAGCTACATCTCCCACCTATTATGTAGCATTCTCATTGGTATCTTCTATCTTTCTTACATAAATTAATGCTTGTAAGAATATTTTCCGTAAAAAGGTTATTATTTTCTTTTAAATAAAAAAAAGAGTAAAGTTCACTTTTGGTCCCTAACGTTTGTCATTTTCAACGGATATCATCGTTAAGCTATCGAAACTTGGATTTGGTCCCTCATGTTTGTTATTTCACTTTGGTTTTGGTCCCTCCTACTAACGCTCGTTAACTTTTTCCGTTAAGTCCACTTAAATGAGGGGTATTTTCGTCATTTTAAACATTTGTCTAATTTTTTTTTGTCATTTTATGTTGCTCTTAAAAATTTTAAAAATAATATAACTTTAATTATACATACACACACACATAAAATAATTCCCTCATCCGTCGCTCCATCATCCCCCTTCTTCTCCGGCCATATTCTCCGACCACCATCGTCCACACACCATCCTCTTAGATGAAGTCACCCTCAAAGATTTATTCAAAAACCACAAATCTACCCACAAGCAAAATCAATTCATGTTCTTAGTTTCTTTGTGTCCAATCGTCTAACCCTTGCCACCACTATTCTTCATCTTCCAATGTTGAAATCCATCTAAACTAGAGGTACCTTGGTGGAAAAAGAATGGTGGATGAGATAGCTTCCGGAGATAAAACGAGTTTTTAGGTTTTTTATGAAATCTAAAAAAGTGCAGGTTTTCTATGATGATCTGTAACACCCCAAAAAAGGGACAAACAAAAATTTCCGGAAAATGGAAATATGGTAATCACTTTAATGCCAAAGCATGAGCTCATCCAAAAGGGAACAATAAATGCATGTTTAATTACAAGTTTGTAAAAATAAGCAATGATAGATGACAACCTCCTAATCTAAGATCTAACTAGAAATAAGATTACAATCAGTTGTCATCCACTTCCAAAAATGATCGTCTGCTAAAATGGCATCCCAAAAATGCTCCCAAACTCACATCTAAAGGCCGGTTAAACCTTCTTGGCGGTCACACCGCTCGAACCTGAGATACACATCAAACCAATCAAATGTTAGGCCAAACGGGCCTAGTGAGTTGTACAAGATCATGGCATAACATTTATAAAACATGGTATACACATTTATATCATTTTAGTCACTAAAGGCGATAAGGGAATAAATGGGGGAGACCCATCACACTAATGATATTTACCTCAAGTCAATGTACCTTGATGTTCACTCGCATGAGCAACATCCCGAAGGCCCGACATACTTGAAGACTACCTCCCAGGCATTACTCCAAATGGCTGAGGTCTAGGTGCATAACGTCATGGCGGCACTTAAGACTACATCCTCCTAGCACATACTCATGGTTCGTCCTATATACGTACGATATCCATCTCTATACATAATTCCATATCAACAAGATACATGTATAAGATCTCACATAGTTCCAATCCCTCTTTAGGTCCAAGACTCTAAAATATGCAAGTTCCACAATGATTATCACATACCCCACAATATTACACAATCATAACCAATTAGTACAATTAATAACTCCATTTAATACCCTTGATGAACATATAACCACAATCCCCAATAAACTCAATATAGCAGTTAGGTCAAACTTATCAGGTGATCCAAGTGTACATAAATATAAAGACATAATAGATAGCACACAAGATATGTATCTCATTTGAAAAGTTCAGTGAAAACTCACTATCTAGGTTTTATACAAAACCCTAGAACACTTGGATGAGAGGTGAGAAGTGAAGACTTGGTTTGGATCCTTAAATGCTCCTCTTGAATGCTCCCAACTACTAGTGATCAATAATAAATGCTCCTTGCTAACTAGGGTTTTTGGTGGATGTGAAATAGGTAAGGAATGGCAGAAAATCGCCCTAGGGTCTCTCCAAATCGGCTCCAAAATCGTTTGAGGTGAAAAGTGAAGTCAAAATGGTCAAAAGTTGGAATTTAAACCCCCTGTTCTCGACGGTGACAGTGTTCGGCGATTGTGCCCATGGCACTGTCGCGGGGCATAGTTGCGCCCGCCCCCTAACTCACGGTACAACTCCCACGATTGTGACAGAGCGATTGTGCCATTGTCACTCTCGCATGGGCACTCTCGTCGGGGGTGTACCGAGACCACCCCCCGGCCTGCGACTTTGCCACGCGACTATGACCATTGTCATAGTCGTGGGTCACTATCGCCCCAACCCCCAGATTGTTGTTTTTCAACGTTTTCTATGCGTTACACACGTAAGGTACCCGAAATATAAAACACAAGATGACATATCAATAATTCTCTATCTAAAAGCAAGAATCCCAATGTTTTATAATAATACGGATAATTTAGAATTTATAATTACTTACCTTAAATTCCCGGGTGTTACAATCCTCCCCACCTAATGAGGATTTCGTCCCCGAAATCTTATTCACTAAATAAGCGAGGGTATCTCTTCTTCATGTCTTCCTCGGACTCCCACGTTACATTGGTACCCCGATGATGTTTCCATTGAACCTTCACCATAGTCACCTCCTTATGCCCTAGTTGCTCCGTCTTTGACTCTAGTATGGCTTCCAGTTCTTCTATACATCGGTTACCGTTATCCACTCGAATTTTCGTCAAAGGGATAACACTTTCCTCTTCGGATAGACACATGCAAAGGTAGCAAACATGAAACGTAGGGTGGATTCCGTCCATCTCCGGTGGCAAGTCCAATTTATAAGCTTGAAGTCCAACCTTCTCCAATATAGTGAAGGGTCTAAGGAAATGGGGACTAAGCTTCCCACGTTTCCCGAAACGAATGATTCCTTTCCACGGTGACACTTTCAACATGACTCGCTCACCCACTTGGAACTCGACCGATATTCGTTTCTTATCCGCATAGCTCCTTTGGCGATCTTGAGTCGCCTTAAACCGCTCTCGAATCCCTTCACCTTGTCCTCTGTCACTTGTACGATTTCCAGTCCCGCAAATTCCTTTGCTCCCGCCTCGAGCTAACACACCGGTGTCCTACATTTTCGTCCGTAAAGTGCTTTGAACGATGCCATTCCGATACTCGAATGATAGCTATTATTGTAAGCAAATTCTACTAGCGTTAAGTGCGAGTCCCAATTTCCCCAAAGTCTATTACACATGACCGGAGCATGTCTTCGAGTGTTTGGAATGTCCTCTCGCTTTGCCTGTCGGTTTGAGGATGATAGGTCGTGCTCAACTTGACCTTCGTGCCCAACTCCTTTTGCAATCCATCCCAAAACTAGGAAGTGAATCTACTATCCCTATCCGAGACTATGGATAGCGGAACACCATGACGTGACACCACTTCATCAATGTAGAGCTTAGCAAGTTTATCCATCGGTAATGTCTCCCGTCTTGCTAAGAAATGCGCACTCTTGGTAAGTCTATCCACTACCACCCAAATAGTGTCATGTCCTCTCAAAGTCTTCGGTAGTTTGGTGACGAAGTCCATCGTGATGTGTTCCCACTTCCATTTCGGAATGGTTAATGGTTACAAGCTCCCGTAGGGTCTTTGGTGTTCTGCTTTAACTTGAAGGCAAGTGACGCACCTCTCCACATAATTGGCCACGTCGAGCTTCATCGACGGCCACCAGTAATGCAATTTCAAATCCCTATACATTTTGGTGTTGTCGGGATGTGTGGAGTACTTTGACTTGTGCGCCTCTGCCAAAAGTAATTCTCTGTTTCCCCCAATCTTTGGCACCCAAATCCGTCCTTGGAATAGCTTAATGCCACGACTATCTTTCGTTAGTAACTCTCTTTGCTTCACTATGATCTCGGCCTTGATGTTCTCCTCACGAAGTGCTTCGGCTTAACTCCTTTTGATGTCCTCCACTAGACTTGACATCACTTCGATTCTAGTAAGAGTTACTTTAACCTCACCCCCGTAATTCTTTCGGCTCAACGCGTCTGCTACCACATTGTCCTTACCAGGGTGGTAAAGCAATTCACAATCATAATCCTTTAAAAGTTCCAACCACCTCCTTTGCCGCATGTTGAGGTCCTTTTGGTCGAAAATGTATTTCAAGCTTTTGTGATCGGTAAACAGCGTACACTTCGTACTGTAAAGGTAGTGTCTCCATAGCTTCAAAGCAAATACCACCGCCGCTAACTCCAAATCATGCGGAGGGTAATTATTCTCGTGATCCTTGAGTTGTCACGATGCATACGCGATTACCTTTCCTCTTTGTATCAAAATGCACCTGAGACCCAACTTAGAGGCGTCGCTATAAAATACGAAGTCTTCGGATCATTCGGGCAAGGATAGGATCGGTGCTTCGCATAACTTCTTTTGGAGAGTCCGAAAGACTTTCTCTTGCATCTCGGTCCATAAGAACATAACGTTCTTCCTTGTCAACGATGTGAGTGAAGAGGAGATCTTCGAAAAATCTTGAATAAACCGCCGGTAGTAACCGGCTAAGCCCAAGAAACTTCTTATCTCCGTTGGACTCGTCGGTGGCTCCCAATTCATCATCGCTTCTATCTTCGTCGGATCCACTTTCACCCCATCCTTGTACACAACATGGCCCAAGAATTAGACTTCTTGGATCCAAAATCCGCATTTTGAAAACTTCGCAAACAACTTCTCCTTCCAAAGAATCTCCAAGACCTCCCGCAAATGCTGTCGATGCTCCATCTCGTCCCGAGAGTAGATAAGAATATCGTCGATAAAGACTATAACCGATATGTCCAAGAAGGGTCGACATACTCAGTTCATCAATTCCATAAATACGTTCGGAGCATTAGTCAATCCGAATGGCATGACTAAGAACTCATAGTGGTCGTACCTCAGTCGAAAAGACGTCATCGGTATATCGCTCTCCTTCACCCGCACTTGATGGTAACCGGATAGCAAATCTATTTTAGAGAAACATCTCGCTCCTTGAAGTTGATCAAAGAGATCGTCGATCCGGGGAAGTGGATACCTATTCTTCATGGTGACCTTGTTGATTTCTCGGTAGTCGATACACATCCGCATAGACCCGTCTTTCTTTTTCACGAATAATACCGGAGCTGCCCACCGCGATGAACTCGGTCATATGAACCCCTTCTCGAGAAGTTCTTCTAGTTGCGTCATCATCTCTTGAATTTCCGTCAGCGCTTGACGATGGGTAGCACGAGCAATTGGAGTGGATCTCGGAGTGAGGTCGATGTGGAACTCCACCTGACGTTCTGGTGGTAGCCCGGGTAAGTCTTCAGGGAAGACGTCCGAGTATTCACGCACCACGTCCACATCTTCCACCTTCTTCTTCTCAAGCTTCGTGTCAATAACGTAGGCTAAGTACGATGCACACCCTTTGGCGAGGATCTTACGTGCTTCGCGAGACAAAATTATCATGTTGTCCTTTCGGTTCTTCTCTCCGTAGATTATTATTTCGCCGCCCTTAGGCAAGGGTACTTGAATTAATTTCTTAGAGCAAAATATACCAGCGTCGTGCTTAGCTAGCCAATCCATCCCAACGATCACGTCAAATCCTCCGATATCGGTCGGTAACAAATCTATAGCGAAGGATTCCCTATCCAATTCTAAAGTACACCCAACATAGCATTCGTGAACTACCATATGTTCCCCATTGGTTACCTCTACCACTAGAGCATGATTCAACAAACTAAAAGGAGTGGTGAAGTTCTTGCAAAACAAGGTAGACACAAATGGTCGGTTCGCACCGGAATCAAATAAAACACGGGTAGGTAGAGAGTTCACTAGAAAGGTACCCGACACTACATCCGTCGTCTCTCTCGCTTTATCTGCCGTCATTTGGAAGGCCCGACTTGGCGCTTTCGGTTGAATCTATTTCTTCGACATTGACCCGCTCGAAATTCCTTGGTTGCCCTTAGCTAACTTAGGGCAGTCTCTCTTGATGTGCCCCAGTTCCCGACACTCATAGCAAACTCCCCGTGAGGGGTAATCCCGACCATGTGGTCCTTTCGCCCACACTTGAAACACTCCATCGTTACAGAAAAGGGTTTCGGATTACAATGCCCAAAATGTTTACCCTTGCACTTGGAACACCATCTCGCCTCCCGCCGTGGCTCAATGTTCCTCCCCCCATTAAAGGGTTTGTATGGTCATGCGGGCCCGGTTGGACCTTCCCATTTTCGTTTCTCCTCTTGTTTCTTCTTCTCCTCTCTCTCTCTCTTGTACTATGTCGTCCTCTACTAGTTGAGAGGCCTCGATCAGTTCTTGCAAGGTAACCTTTTGAGTGTTCCTCACGCCCGTCTTCATTTCCACCAGCAAACCCTTCACGAAAGCCTTTATCTTTGACCCCTCATCGGTCACTAAATGCTCAACTAGACTGAGCTTGTCCATGAACTGCTTGGTGTAGTTGACGACCGACAAATTACTTTTTTTCAGATTTCGGAACTCCTCCTCTATCTTGTCAAGTGCCCTCTCGTTGCAATACTTTTCCATGATCTTCTTCTTGAAGGTTGGCCATGCGAGCTTATCCAAAACCTCCGGTGTAAGCGTCCTTCGGGTAATGTTCCACCAGCTCAACGCATCCCCTCTAAGAAGTTGGGATGCAAATTTGACTTGTTGGTAGTCCGCGCATTCGCTTGACTCGAACGCCATCTCCACGTCTTGAATCCATTTCATGCACGCTAGCGGGTCGGTCGTCCTGGAGAATTCCGGAGCCCGACTGCATAGGAAAGTCTTGAAGGAGTAATAGTTCCAAATTCAAGTTCTAATCACACAAAACAATCAAGATGAACAAATCTGGAAATCACATGTCATTGATAATGAAATCAAAGATTACAATCTCCACTTTCTCTCTCTACAAACACACTCTCTCTCTAGAATGATATGAACATCAAACCTCTTCTCTCATCTGATCACTGCTACAATACTCACAATGACTTACAATGAATGACTTACTTCTACTTACAAAGACAAGGCTATTTATACCTATCAACTAAAACAAGGAAACAAAACAACTACTTTGACTTTGACTATTATTACATTTGACTTTGACATTCTTGTTTGAGAATTGACTTTGAGGCTTTGACTTGCTTGACATTTATCTTCAATCTTTCTGATCTTGTATCCAACAAATATGTGCTCTAACATTCTCCCCCTTTGGATCAAGATCATCTGAAAAAGATTTTGCAATTCAATCTTCTCTCTTTAAGCTCAATTTATACAATCTCCCCCTTTGATGATTTCTTGTCAATTCAAATCATCTTCAGAAATAAACATAATCAATGAGAAACAATTTCCGCTTTTCTGCTTAAAACATTATCCCCTTTCTTTGATAAACTCTGTGTTTAAACTTTTAGCAATATTCCCAAAGTTTGTTATCCAAGAATAATATCATTCTCCCCCGAGGTTGGCATAAACCTATTTCAGACTCTTAGAAAGAAATTATCATCAAGTTCAGCTCAGTTCTCTTCAATAAAATTATCTTCAACTAAAATTTCAGTAACCTTTGAACTTTCCATTTCAGCTTTCAATAGTCTTCAACAATCTTTCATCAAATTGACATAAATTTGTTAAGTCTAAATATTGTATCCAAGATTTAATAGGAATGTCAAACTTGGAAAGTCAACATTGTCAAAGATTTACAAAGCCAAAACCTATTTATACCACCACACTAATACAAGACTTAAAAAACTAAGGAAATTAAACACATTTGACTTTCTAAGACTTTGACAATGTTGACTTTCCAAGTTTGACATTCCTATTAAATCTTGGATACAATATTTAGACTTAACAATCTCCCCCTTTGTATTCAAGATTTAATAAAAAATTGACACTAATCTTCAGCTTTTGATTCTTCAGCTTTTGTCTCTGACACTTTGAACTTTGAAGCTTTAACAGTCTTCAGTCTTTTAGCCTTTGAAAAATCTTGAAAAGTCTTTTTCACTTTGAAGCTTTAAAAGTCAACATGTCTTGAACACGAAATGGAATTCTTGAAACTCCTTTGAAACTTCAACTTTGAAACATCTTTGAAACTTTGAAACAATTGAGACTTCGAGGAATCTTTCAAAACTGTATCTTCATCACTCTGATCTCTTGACAGTCTTCAGAAAAACAAACTTTCTCGAATCATCTAACTTCAGAATCTTTTAAAAAACATTGACAGAACTTTCAGAATTTCTTTCCAAGTCTATCTTCACTTTGATATCTTCTTGATGGCTTTGAAATTTATCTTTCAAAAGTTTCTCCCCAATTTTGACATCTCGGCTTTGAAATTGAACTTTGTAAAATTCTCCCCCGTTTTGATGATTGTGAACATCATGATCATCAAAACCTCTTCAATTTCAGCACTTTCTTTGATTTCCCCTTTGTAATGTCTAACAATCTCCCCTTCATAATGATTTGACATTCTCCGCCCTTTGATCTGAATAGCCCGTCAATTCATAAAATGTATATATCCGAATCTTTTCAAATTCAGACATAATGAACGTGTAACCCTGATTCAACGGATGAAACAGTTAGGAATGTCTGTCAGTAACACAAAGTTACTGTGTACAACGAATGTACAATTGAAGGAGTTGTTTTGATGATAACTCCCCAGGACTTCAATTAAATCATTGAAAAACACAAGGTTTATCTATGAATGTTCTGACAGAAAAACAAATTTTCTGTGTGCTCGTGCTTGTGTATGAAAGAATTTTAGCACAATGATTGTATTTCATAAAGCTCAAATTGTGTAAACTGTTGAGACAACAACATGTATTACACGGACTCAATATGCATGAAAGAGGTGCGAAGGTGGGGCAACTTCCCTTCTTTTTCAATATCTAAATCTTCCGAGTGAAGACTAGATAGCATATGTGCTGCGTCCCCAATGAAAATGAAACATTTCTTTTTTGAGAAAGAAACGAGTGGTTGGTGGGGTAATAACAAGAGTTGGCATGGGCTCACAGCCTTTTTCAATGATGGTCACCAAAGAATGTGAACCAATCAGTAAATGTGGCTTCCCGGCTCAGAAAGTGGTTGGTGCAGAGTTCTGATATTCTTTTAACTCTGTTCTCACACCCTCTTTATTTTTAACATTAAAGCTCACTTCTAACCAAACTCTCTTTTCCATTTTTCCGCTCTACACACTGAGAAAAAGTCAACCGGATGAGTTATCTCCCCCACTCTTTGATTTTGACCCCTCACCCCTCAATCACTCAAGGATAACTTCTTGGGTAGGAAACACTGGTTTACGTGAATCCATGGAATTCTGTTTAAGATCACACACGAATCCCATGTAAGTCCTAGAAAGAATGATTGCTCAACAGTTTAACTGAACAATTAAGCACAAAGTGTATGATAACAATGTCAAAATGTATGCTCATGAGATTTGAGCAATTGAACATTGAAGAATTCTCAAAACAAAGATATTGAATGAATGAAATGAAATCAAAAGAATTGTTTTGAGAATCTGACAATGTATCAATCAGATCAAATGAAATGGTTAGGGTATCAAAGAATTGGATAATTTGTTTATATGAACAAATATAAATAATTTAGCAATGAAATCACAAATTTTGAAATGATGAATGATGCTCAACAACATTTGAAATTCAAACGAGGGTATTACCATCGAAAAATTGTTTCTTTATGAGACGTGGTAATAACATATTCAAATGAAATACTGAACCGGTGTGTGTGAATACTTGACAGTATATAGAAAAGATAATACACAAGTATTGATCTTTAGAAACACACGGTCAGTTAAACGTTAAAGCTAAAAATTGAAAAACATTTAAAAGTCACAATCCCAAATTCATGAAATCTTTTGAGAACCAGAAGTGGTTTGAACATTTCAGAAACTGTTTTTCATGCTTGAAAGTTATTCTTCTTACAAACAATCAGAGATCTAGATTAGAAGATATTTACCTTTAAAGTTCCCCCTCAAATCATGAAATAATGATTTAGGTCTTTTAAGCTCCCCCTGGATATTTGCAAAATATCCAAGTCTGAACGTTGAAGAACGGGTCCTGATCTGTCATGTGATCAGAAGCCATCACCTTTACTCCCCCTTAAATTATGCATCTGAAATATGTCAGTTAAAACACAAGATAGAGATCAATACAACTCCCTTTTGAATTGTAGACCGTCATATCGTAAGTATATTGTCAATGAAAAAACACAGGATAGAGCTCAATACAACTCCCTTGTGAATTGTAGACCGTCATATCTTATCGAATGCAAAGTATTACCGGAGTAAGGCCTTTTGATCACTGAAGTACGAGTCCTAAACTGTTGTGTTTAGAAGTCAAACTCCGTTGAAGTGCGGGTTCTAAGCTGATGTACTTAGAAGCCTTAATCTGGACATTGAGGTGCGGGTCTTGAACTACGTTATTTAAGAGCCATAATTCTCTTACTCCCCCTTAACTTGAGGTGCCTGCAACACATAATCAGTTTTCGGCTTTGGTACCCACTGGTATTTGGGTCCATGAATGTTAGTTGCAGTTCTTGTGGGGATTATTGAGTAAGAACCATACCAGAAATGATCACTCGTTTTGTGAATATGATCATGTGTACAGCAGTAAGAACAATAATATTTCTTACCTGAAAACCTGAGTAATTGATCTCCGAGTAGATATGGTCAGGTTTACCATTATGCGCTTTGTTCTTCTTGGCTTTGTGAGTATGTACACATGATGTCTTTCCTTTCAGCTCATCTTTCATCTCATCTTTAACTGGTTTCTTCTTCCAGACCAGTTCCTTTACCTTGTAACTTCTTCTTTTCGAATATGTACCTGAACCATCTAAATTTCTATCATAGAAAATGTTAGTACTACGAATCTGATCAAAAGATTTAACTGACCTCTTGGAAGAAAAATTTTTCTGATTTGAATTTGAAGCAGTTTTTTCAAGCTCTTTAATCTTTGAAGCAAAGTTGTCTCTTTCTTTAACAAGCAGGTCAATCTTCTTCGTGAACTCAGACTTCGTTTTCTGCTCTTTTAGTGCATTTTCAGATAGTTCAGATAGTTTGGCAGTCAGCTTTTTTATCTCATTCTCAAATATGCATCGTTCTTCTTCAAATCCTTTCTCAGCATCGTTTCTCTAGCCGGATAGTTCCTTGAAGAATCCCACATTCTTTTGCTCAATATCCTTCTTCTCTTTAACAAACTTTTCTCTTTCCAGAATGAGTACTTTCTCAAAATCGGAAACTTGCTGAGAAAGCTTTATGAATTTAAGCTCAACAACCTTCTTTTCTTCAAAACACTTTCTTGAAAAATCAGAGAACTTCTTTGAAAATCCTTTCTTTTCACTCTCAAAATTAGCTTTATCTTTAGCAAGCTTTTGCTCCAAATCAGATATATTCTTTCTAAGCTCAGCATTCTCATATTCCAATCTCAGTATTTTCTCATCATTCAGCTCAGAAGTCCTTTTCAGAAGACCTTCATTAATTGTCTTTAAAGCACTAACTTCTTCTTTCAGAATGTTGCTTTCTTCATAATATTCTTTTGTTCTTTTCGAGTGAAAATCAACTGCTAAAGCTAGATTTACTTTCTCTAATTCAAGCTTTCTATTCTTCTCTTCAAGCTCAGCAAAATATCCCATAGATGTCAACTTTAATAAGAAAATGGCTTGATATGAATGATCGTTCCCAAACAATTCAGAACAAATTTGACTAAAAGTCAAACGTGGATCACAACAAAATAATCTCAGAAAAAATTCAATTTATGGAACTCTCAGATCAATGAAACTTGCACTTGAAATTAATTCAAAAATCTGCAAAACAGATAATTGAAAATCAGAATAATTGAAGTCTGGCACAAAAATGAAGATTGCGCTAACTGTTGGTGGCACAAGAAATAGTTTTGCGTGAACTGTTAGTGGCGCAAAGTTTGAAATTTGCGTGAACAGTTAATGGCGCAAGAAACAGTTTTGCGTGAACTGTTAGTGGCGCAAAGTTTGAAATTTGCGTGAACAGTTAATGGCGCAAGAAACAGTTTTGCGTGAACTGTTAGTGGCGCAAAGTTTGAAATTTTCGTGAATAGTTGATGGTGCAAGAAACAATTTTGCGCAAGATATGATTGGCACAAAGTTATTCCACTAACTCTTCAAAATTTGATTAGCGCAAAAATTAGGTTTGCGCTAGACACTTATGGCGCAAAAATCAAACATTAAAATCAAACACTTAAAATTGATGCACCAACCAATCAACAAATTAACAAATGATCCCACTATCACCGATTGATTATTGGTACAAAACACAATTGATATTTATGGCGCAAACCTGCAATTTATAATATTGATATATTGATGCAAGTAATAGTGGCGCAAAACTCAATTTATAAAAAAAAATGGCGCAAATCTATTTAACATGATGGCGCAAGTAAAACTTTGCGCCAGTAGCTAGTGGAGCAAGAATTGGGATATATGTGGCGCAAAACTAACATTAACCAAAACTTTCACAGATTTCAATTAGAATATCCCCGCCCAATTACCTTGTGATACTCAATCACAATCTTTAACCTGCAACCCACTAACAAAAATCAATCTCCAATATGAATTTGCACTTTCAACCAAATAACAAATGGATTAACAAACTACCAATTTTCAAATGAAAATCAATAATGGTCACCGCCCCATAATCAACTTGACATCCAATCAAAAAATTTGAAACTTCAAAAATGACGCAAATCAAATGCTTGATTGGCGCAAAGTATTCAAGGATGGTGGCGCAAAAAGATTATGAACTAGTGCAAAGATCTGTAAACCAGATCTGATTCAACAAATTGATTCAAACCTCTTCAAACCTGCAAATTGATTCTAAAAAACGTATCAGTATCATCGAAAATCAATACTAAAAACATATCTAAAATCAATTTCAGATAAAAAACAACAAACCACAAAAAAAATGATTCAACCAGTGTTTGAACAAAATTTTTCAAGAAACCAGAATTTCAGAAACTGGCATCGATTTAGTTCAAAATTCGAGATGTAATCAATATAAGAAACAATCCAAAACACAAATCGAATCTAATAGTTCCATTTTCTTGCATCAAAATCGATTTTTCAATGAAAAAAAAAATCGGATGAACAGTAACTCTCGTGTTCTTGAGAATTTTCAGAAAATCAAACTTTTTCGATGCAAAAAAAATCCAGAAATCGATCTAACTTTTTGTGAAATACTTTCTGAAATTGTTTGGTATAGCTCTGATACCAATTGTTAATGACAAATCCCAAATAATCAAGCAATTCTCATCAAGATTTAGAAATAAATTCTAGAGAGAGAGAGTAGAGAGAGAAAGTAGATCTTGAATATATCTCACAAATCTGATTTTACAATGACGTGCTTACAAGATTTACAAAGCCAAAACCTATTTATACCACCACACTAATACAAGACTTAAAAAGCTAAGGAAATTAAACACATTTGACTTTCTAAGACTTTGACAATGTTGACTTTCCAAGTTTGACATTCCTATTAAATCTTGGATACAATATTTAGACTTAACAAAATTTCTCTTTTCAGCTCCAAACTTTCTTTATCTTCTCCCCATCTATAACATTTCTGAATCAAACATTTCTTGAACTTCATCTAACATTTCTTTATTATCTCTCCCCCTTTTTGATGATTGCGGCATCGAGATCATCAAAACTTCCAACAAGAAATGTCTTTGATATAATCTGACCACTGATCTTTTCATACTAAGCCTCTGATTTTCCGTTGATCCAAAATATATTTATCCAAATCTTTTCAAATTCAGACGCATTAGGAATGTAACACTTGAATCAACAAATGAATCAGTTAATATGTCTGTCAGTAACACAAATTTACTGTGTGTAACGAATACACATTAGAAATGAGCTTTTATGATGTTCACTCCCCCAGGGCTTCCATTCGATCATCGAAACACCAAAAAGATACTTCTATGAACATTATGACAAGAAAAACAAATTATCTTGTGTGTTCGTGCAAGTGTTCGAAAGAATTAAGCACATGATGATTGTTTTTATAAGGCTCAACATTGTGTAAACCACTGAGACAACAATAATTAAACACAGACGCAATTGTGCATGATCGAAGTGCGAAGGTGGGGCAGACTTCCTTCTTTTTCAATATCCAGATTTTCCATATGAAAACCAGATAGATAATGTGTTGCGTCCCCAGAAAATAATGAAACATTTTCTTTTTGAGAAGAAAATGAGTAGCTGGTGGGGTTTTTAGCAAGAGTTGGCATGGGCTAGTTGCCTGTTTCAATAATGTTCACGAAGAATTGTGAAACACTAGCAATGTAGCTGCTCGACTCAAAAAGTAGTTGGTGTAGAGTTTGATATTCTTTTACTCTGATCTCTCACCCTCTTTCTTTTAATCATTGAGCTCACTTCTAACCAAACTCTCCTTTACATTTTACCTCAACACACAACCCACACTCATTTCTTTTTGACTTCTCACACTCGATCACTAAGGATTAACTTCTTGGGTAGGAAACACTGATTAACGTGAATCCATAGAAGTTTCATTTAAATCCTACACAATGAACCCATATTTTCCTATTAAAGCACAATGTTGCTCAAGAATGGTTTAACTTGAACAAGTAAAGCACAAAGAATGAAATACAAGTCAGATATATGTATGCTCAGAGATGTAATCATGAAGATTTGAGTATTTTAAACATTGAAGACTTTTTAAACAAGATAATTGAATGAATGAAATGAATACAAGAAACTTGTTTGAAAATCCCACATTGTATTAAAAAGATCAATATTGAAATGATATATCGATTAAGGCTTAGGTCATCAAAAATTGATATTGTCTATACGAATAAAAAATATAGACATTCTTGAAAGAATGTTTAGAAATGAAATCACGCTCAAACTTTGAATAGCAATTGGGGTGTCTTACCATCGAAAAATTTGTTTCAATTTTAGAGACATGGTAAGAACAATTTCAACAAAAATTAAACCGGTGTGTGTGAATACTTGAAAGTATATGGAAAAGATAATACGCAAGTATTAATCTTTGGAAACACACGATTTATAAACATTTAAGCACAATTAAAAGTGAAAACAGTTAAAAATCCCACTTCTAAATCATGAAAACTATTTAAGAATCGGGAAGTGGTTTGAATGTTTAAGAAACATGTTTTCTATGATTGAAAGTCGTCCTTCTTTCAACCTTATATGAGATTAAAAATAGAAATAAACATTTTGGTCCGTCTTAAATCTCATTAAGTCAAGCTTTAAGTCATATAAGATATGATCTTGTAAGCATCCTCTCAATCTGCATCAGTCAAAAAGTCGTCAAAGTACAAAATTTATTCACAATCATTTATTGAAAAATAAAATGACATAAAGCAGTAAAACTTTGAATGTACGAGTTCTGATCTGAAGTAATCAGAAATCATAATCCTTACTCCCCCTGAAATTATGCATCAAGAAATTTATCAATAAAGCATACGATAGAAATCTACAACTTCCCTTGAAATGTAGTTCATCATATCTTTCTAATGCATATTTCCAGACAAATATTTACTCCCCCTTGAAGGTTGATTTCCTCATTTGAGTATCGGAGTACAATCTCATATCAGCCCGGGAGTAGCATCTTTTTTCATCATTGAAGTACGAGTCCTAAACTGTTGTGTTTAGAAGTCAACCTTCGTTGAAGTACGGGTCCTGAACTGATTTATTCAGAAGCCTCGGTTCTCTTACTCCCCCTTGACATTAGATGCCTGCAACACAGAATCATCTTTCGGCTTTGGTACCCACTGGTATTTGGGTCCATGTTTGTTAGTTGCAGTTCTAATAGGAGTAACAGAATAAGAACCATACCAGTAATGATCACTAACTTTATGAACATAATCATATGTATGACAGTAAGTACAATACCTCTTTTTAGATAACCTGATCATTTGATCTCTCGAGTAAGCGAGATCAGGTTTACCTTTTAGCACTTTGTTCTTCTTGGATGTTGGTGCATGTACACATGATTTGTTACTTGTCTTCTCTTCCTTATTTCCTTTCTTTTCTTCCTTCTTCTCATCCTTCTTCTCATCTTCAACTGGTTTTACTCTCCATACCAGCTTTTCTTAAATATATTCCCTTCTTCTCCTTCTTCTGTATGTATCTGAACCATCTACATTTTTATCAAAGAAAAGGTTAGTAGTACGAATCTGATCAAATGAATTAACTGACCTTCTTGAAGAAACAGTTTTCTGATGTGAGCTTGCAGCTGTCTTGAATGAACAGTCAGAATCAGCTGAATCATCTCTAGGTGTGTGGATTTGTGACTCTGGAGTCGTTTGCTCAGTCACCACCACCTTTGAAATTATGTCCTCAAGCTCTTTTATCTTTGAAGATAAATTGTCTCTTTCTTGAACAAGCAGGTCAATCTCTTTCTTGAATTCAAACTTCGCTTTCTGCTCTTTCAGTGTACTCGTGGATAGTTCAGATAACTTCTCTGTCAGTTTCTTTATTTCTTCTGAAAAAGTATTTCTTTCTTCTTCAAAACCCTTCTCAGCATTTGTTCTTTGACCGAATATTTCTTTGAAAATGCCAACATTCCTCTGTTATATGGTCTTCTTCTCTTTGTCAAACTTTTCTCTTTCCAAAATTATTACTTTCTCAAAGTCTGAAATCTATTGAGAAAGCTTTATACATTTCAGCTCAACCGTTTTCTTCTCGTCATCACATTTTCTTGAAAAGTTTGAGAACTTCTTAGCAAACTCTTTCTTCTCACTCTCACAAACATCTTTTTCTTTGACCATATTTTGTTCCAAATCAGATATTTTCTTTAAAAGCTCAGCATTAGCATCTTCCAAACTTTTAATCTTCTCCTCATAACTTTCAATAGATGTTGCTTGCTGGAATTGCACAATCTGATTTTCAAAGTCAAAGATCTTTCTTTTTAGCTCAGAATTCTCAGATTCCAAAATCTTTACTTTTTCTCTTGAAGACAACTTTGATCTAAGTTCAGCTGATCCCACAACTGTTTTGTTGTAGCCTTTTTGCTATCTAATTGAATAGAAATCTCATCTGAAATTCCTTGCAAGATAAAAGTTTTGGCTAATTTATCAGCTTCAAATCTCTTTATTTGCTCATCTGAGTATTCCTGACGTGGTATTGGAAACTCTCCTATTTCTGTGAATCCATTTTCTCCCATAAAAGAGTAAGTCTTTGTTGGAGTTTTCATCTTTCCTTCCTTCAAAGATATTTTGATATATTTTTCCAAATCATTTTTGTCTATAAAGTCCAGAAAATTATTCTTCCATTGCTCATACTCTCATTTGACTAAAACAGGAGGTTTCTCATCAGTTCCAACTTTGAAAGCTTCTCTGGAAGTCATCTTGTTACAAAAAGAACTTGAAATGATCGTTAGAAATTCAGAAATAAACCTGATCTACACAAAACTCAAATTTGGACAAATATTGAAAAAATCAGAAAATATTCTAGTATAAAACTTTGTCCCCCTCCGCAGACTTAGCACGGGGGTCCCGCTACCAGGTTAGCGGGTGGGGTCAAGGGCAACGCCCTTGCGGGGTCTGGGGGCAGCGCCCCTAGGGATTTTTTTTTTGACAATTAAAGACCATATTACAGCTTTGAAAATTTCTCAAAAAATATTCTAAGTACAAAACTCGCAAAACAAAGAAAATTGAACTTCGCGCAAAACGGTATCTTGCGCGTTTGAACTTCGCGCACAAAGAATGATGCGAGTTCTGAGGATCGCACACAAAGAGATGTGCGAGTTCTTTACGTCGCGCAAGAAGGGTCGTGTGAGTTTCAGGTTCACGCACACCAAAGCTTGAGAGTTTCTAACTTCGCGCAGAAATCTTCGTGCGAGTTCTTGATACTTCACGCACAACACTTCTCACTATGTGTTTGCGAGTTCTTGATACTTCACGCACAACACTTCTCACTATGTGTTTGCGCGTTCAGGATTTAGACAAATTTCACACTTTTTACTTCGCGCTAAACGTAAACTCGCAAACTAAAATTCTCGCAGATCTCACTTCTCGTAGATATCAACTTCTCGCAGATCACTGTTCGCGGACAATAAAGAACTATGAACAGTAGAAACTCGCACAGTGTACTTTGCACGTTTCTACTTCTCGCACATCACAGTATGCGAGTTCTTCACACTTTTCAAACCTTAGTCTCGTACGTGTTCTTCCTTAGCGAGTTCTATAGATCTTGCAAGTTCTTCACTTTTCGTCCAAAAACTCGATTTTTCCATCTGAAATCAACTAAAAACGTTGCCAATTTATCTGAACCTTTGTACGAATCTTCTATTTCATCTCACGATTAGGTTACAATAGAACAATTTCAGATTAAAACACTAAAAATACAATTCGATCTGAGAATAGTTCGTATACAGACTCGAACTCAAATCCAACAAAATTTCAAAATTCATGTCTAAACAGTGTGAAATAGACAAAAAGAATCAAACACAATTTGTTCAAAACACTAAATCGAATCTAAAACAAGCAATTACACGACCAAAACAATACAAAATCGAAAAAATCAAATCTCAACAGGTTCCTTGCGAGTTCTTGAAAATGTCGTCCAAAATTTCTTGAATTCGATCCTTGTTTCTGAATTTCTTCTGCTCTGATACCAATTAATAGTTCCAAATTCAAGTTCTAATCACACAAAACAATCAAGATGAACAAATCTGGAAATCACATGTCATTGATAATGAAATCAAAGATTACAATCTCCACTTTCTCTCTCTACAAACACTCTCTCTCTCTAGAATGATATGAACATCAAACCTCTTCTCTCATCTGATCACTGCTACAATACTCACAATGACTTACAATGAATGACTTACTTCTACTTACAAATTAAGACAAGGCTATTTATACCTATCAACTAAAACAAGGAAACAAAACAACTACTTTGAATTTGACTATTATTACATTTGACTTTGACATTCTTGTTTGAGAGTTGACTTTGAGGCTTTGACTTGTTTGACATTTATCTTCAATCTTTCTGATCTTGTATCCAACAAATATGTGCTCTAACAAGGAGCAACCCCCATCCTTTTTCTTTCCGGTCCTAATTGCATGCTCCTCAGTTCCAATGACGGTCGGTCCACTACCCGACCCATTCACAACATTCTCTGCCATTGCCTCTGCTCGTCGGTGACTGGCATCACGATCTTCCAAAAGTTTCAAGAAGAATTCTTGTTGTTGTGCCATGGCCGAATTCATGGCTTGCATCATGTTGTCTCTTATCCTTGTCTCCATGGTCACCTCCTCCATAATTGGTTGAGTGGATCCGAGATTTACTCTCAGTATGTGCTTGAGTCCCCCACCCAGGACATTGGTTGCAGGTGGCCTTTCAGTAACACCCCAAAAATGGGACACCAAGGTCACTTAAACTAGAGCTCTGATACCAACTTGTAACACCCCAAAAATGGGACAAACAAAAATTTCCGAAAAATGGAAATATGGTAATCACTTTAATGCCAAAGCATGAGCTCACCCAAAAGGGAACAATAAATGTCTGTTTAATTACAAGTTTGTAATAATAAGCAATGATAGATGACAACCTCCTAATCTAAGATCTAACTAGAAATAAGATTACAATCAATTGTCATCCACTTCCAAAAATGATCGTCTTCTAAAATGGCATCCCAAAATTGCTCCCAAGCTCACATCTAAAGGCCGGCTAAACCTTCTTAGCGGTCGCGCCGCTCGAACCTGAGATACACATCAAACCAAACAAGTGTTAGGCCAAACAGGCCTAGTGAGTTGTACAAGAACATGGCACAACATTTATAAAACATGGTATGAACATTTATATTATTTTAGTTACTAAAGGCCATAAGGGAATCAATGGGGGAGACCCATCATACCAATGAGTTTTACCTCAAGTCAATGTACCTTGATGTTTACTCGCATGAGCAACATCCCGAAGGCCCGGAACACTTGAAGACTACCTCCCAGACATTACTCCAAATGGCGGAGGTCTAGGTGTATACCATCATGGTGGCACCTAAGACTACATCCTCCTAGCACATACTCATGGTTCATCCTATATACTTACGATATCCATCTCTATACATAATTCCATGTCAACAAGATACATTTATAAGATCTCACATAGTTCCAATCCCTCTTTAGGTCTAAGACTCTAAAATATGCAAGTTCCACAATGATTATCACATACCCCACGATATTACACAATCATAACCAATTAGTACAATTAATAACTCCATTTAATCCCAATGATGAACATATAACCACAATCCTCAATAAACTCTATATAGTAGTTAGGTCAAACTTATCAGGTGATCCAAGTGTACATAAATATAAAGACATAATAGATAACACACAAGATATTTATCTCATTTGAAAAGTTTAGTGAAAACTCACTATCTAGGTTTTATACAAAACCCTAGAAAACTTGGATGAGAGGTGAGAAATGAAGACTTGGTTTGGATCCTTAAATGCTCCTCTTGAATTCTCCCCAACTACTGGTGATCAATAATTAATGCTCCTTGCTAACTAGGGTTTTTGGTGGATGTGAAATTGGGAAGGAATGGCAGAAAATCGCCCTAGGGTCTCTCCAAATCAGCTCTAAAATCGTTTGAGGTGAAAAGTGAAGTCAAAATGGTCAAAAGTTGGAATTTAAACCCCCAGTGCCCGACGACGACAATACCCGGCGATTGTGCCCATGGCACTGTTGCGGGGCATAGTCGCACTCACCCCCTAACTCACGGTACAACGTCCACGATTGTGACAGGGCGATTGTGCCATTGTTACTCTCGCATGGGCACTCTCGCCGGGGGTGTACCGAGACCACCCCCTGGCCCGTGACTTTGCCACGCGACTATGACTCATAGTCGCGGGTCACTATCGCCCCAACCACCAGATTGCTGTTTTTCGACGTTTTTGATGCGTTACATACGTAAGGTACCCGAAATATAAAACACAAGATGACATATCAATAATTCTCTATCTAAAAGCAAGAATCCCAATGTTTTATAACAATACGAATAATTTAGAATTTATAATTACTTACCTTAAATTCCCGGGTGTTACATGATCCACGGAGAAGATGAATATGATGAGTTTGGTTTTGGTTGTCTCTTTTGAATACTGGGTTTTTTACCACGCATTTGATCTGAATTTTCAGACCAGGTTTGAGTTGTTAGCTTCGATGGAGATAGAAGATCACAACGATAGCCATGGTTGTTCAAGTTCATGGTGGTTGTTGGTGTATGGAGGAGGGAGGATGAATGGTGAGTAGAGGCGTTGAGGTTGTTTTGACGATGGACAGTTGTAGTGGTCGCAGTTGCTGGTCGTCGGAGAAAAGAGGGACCAGGAATGTCCGATGAAATCACAGGGAGGCCAACCGGTGGGGGTAGGAAAAGTACAATGGTGGCGTTGGGTATGATAAGAGTAGATCTAAGATGGAGGATGCGTAATATGTAAATCTCCAAGATAGATCTAGGATGGAAGGTTGGAGACTGTGATTTGGTGAAGATGATTGACTTGGGGGATGTGAAAAAGATAAGTACAGGTGTGTGTATATGTATACTTATATTATATATATATATATACTAAATATATAATAGAATAAAAAGTTTTTAAAAGAACATTAATAAAATGACCATAATAACCCTCATTTAAGTGAACTTAACAGAAAAAGTTAACGGAAGTTTGGAGGAGGGACCCAAATGAAAGCAAAATAACAAACATGAGGGACAAATCCGAGTTTCAATAGTTTATGGATGATATCCGTTGAAAATGACAAACGTTAGGGACCAAACTCCAAAAGTGAACTTTAATCTAAAAAAACACCTCAAAATCTTATCAGAAGAATTACATTACTGTCATACAAAAAATTTAACATTAATTATATTATTAAAATATTTAATATCTATAATTATAACTTTATGTCCTCTAAAAATATAATTATTAATATATATTCATTCCCCTTCCCTCTAAATTTAATTTTGGAAACTTCTTCTCCTTTCCAAATATTGAGAACTCTTTTCGATCCTTGTATTTTCTTCATTTTGAATAATGTTTAGAGATTTTGCTGGAAAAAAAATAACTACAGAATATTCATTTTCTCTATTTTGAAGATTTTGTTAGAAATATTCTTAAGGACGTCTCACACATTGAACGTACACAACCGTGTGAAATATAATATTTAATGGGACCGTTAAGTTAATAGGATCAATTATATATGTATAATATAAACTACAAACGTACTCGCGCAATGCAGCGAGATATATCACGATTTTAATGTTTCCTTTTATTTTTTTATCGATTTACAATACGATTTTAGATGATTTTGAGAGAGTGATAATGGTTTTTTATAAATTTGTTTAATTTAGGTTTAACAATATAATGTTTTATATATAAAAGAAAATTAAGGATTTTGTTAGAATTCAATGATTATCTTATATATTTTAAACTATTTATAATTAAATTGAAATTTTATCTTATTTTGATTATGTTTATCAGTTAGTTATGAATTCAAACATATAATTTTAAAAATTTGTACTCATGCATCATGACTTGTAATCTTGAATTTTAAGTAATGTGTATCAATAAAAATACTTAATTTATAAAAGCTTGTTTTTAAGAGTTTTTTCGATAATTTAATAATAACGTAATTTATTTTAGGCTTAATAATATAATATTTTTATTTATAAAATAAACGTTAAATATTCTGTTAGATTTTCTTAATTATATTTTAGATAATAAGTGATTTTAGAGAAGTTGAAGTGGAGAGATAAAAGTTGAACAACGTACTAAATTCTATGCTCATAAAAACAATAAAGTTTAATAACAAAGTTTGATAACCAAATAAGTGTCCTATGAAACAATTCTAAAAATTCAAGTTTCGTAGCAGTGCAATCACGTATGCATATCAATCATTTGTACTCTCAAGAAGACCTTTTTCGTATATCCTACTCGTATTGATGTATGGAGCAAGATATTGCCTCGTAACAACTTTAAAATGACTAAATACATGTTTAGATGATTATAAGCTAGCTTTTTGATATGAGAAGTTTTTTGTGATTATTCCAATTATGACCCTCATTAATATTCATAATTATATATTAACTTTTAATTATAAATAAATAATTAATGCCCTTTTTGTTAATTTAAATGCTTATAAGCTACTTTTTGTCAAAAATGGTTTTTTCATCAGCTAGCTTATCAGTTACCAGTTAGTTTGCTAAACATAGCCTAAATTGTTGACTCAATTTTTGCCGCTCATATAGTAAGAGAATTGTCACATCCAAGAATTGGGCCGAGTCATTCTAATCGACACTAGTAACGTATTTCAATTACTACTATATATGATTTCATTAATTTCAATAGGGATGTATTTTTTCGGTTTTTCATGTTCAATCTTGCTTTCGGTTTCAACTAAGTTACCAAGTTCGTTTGATGTTCAACATTGGTAGGAAACTGAATCTCATAAAATCGTATCAGTACAACTTAAAAAACCATATGCAATTATTCCAAATCTTTATGAGATAAAAAGAAATTTCAAAATCTTGGTCAATTGCTAACTTGAAGATGCAATCTGATAACTGCATGTGTCCGAACCAGCTTACGGTTTACGCACTCATCGACTAATTTCCTTGGGACCATTAAGTTAACAACTAGATAAACCCACAAGATCTTCGAATTAATTATCTTAGATTTGAATATTTTACAACTGCTTTTCGTGCCTGCAAAAATAAATATAAATAACAATTATATATTATATATTATATGTTCAATTTCAAATAAAATTCACAGAAATAAATAAATAAATAAATCGAGTTTTTATACCTCTTTCTCCCAATCACATCGAAGAGTGATTACCCCTAATATGATCGTTTGTAACAAGGTTCCACCAAATACCATTCCTCCCCATATTCCCTATTTTTCATGTATAAATGATTTTATTATCTTTTATTTGTTAGAAGCTTTAAAAAGATACCGAAAAATATATATATATAATTTTACGAAATAAGATAATACCTCGACACCAAGATGTAAAACCAAACCGAAGACAACTCCGAGAGGTACACCAACCAAATAGTAGGAGCCCAAATTAATGTAAGCAACCCATGCTTGCCATCCCGACCCAACCGCGACCCCTGTAATAAGAAGAGTCGTTAGTAAAGAAAACGATTCTACGTTAGATGATAAGTTACTATTACAGACGTAAAGTCATGACATGTGTTCATGACATAAGGTTAGCCTTCCTTCCGGTAGAAAAAAGGTAAAATACTAGCGTTTATGTGCACAACTGGATATATATGGTAAACCCGTTAAATTTAGGGGCTAATTACAAAACTAGTTAAAATCAAGGTTCTAAATGGCGTGAGGCGTGACGTGGCGGCGAGGCCAAGCCACAAGCCTTAGGAGCCCACGGCAAAGCCATGGCGTTTTCAAGGCGTGACTTATGACGTCATTTTTCTAATTCATATATATATCATTATATATAAAAACATATGTTTTGTAGTGTTACTCAATGAGTCAATAGTAATAAAGAAGTTAAAATTATGGTATATATATTAAAAAACTTGCACATAATTAAAACATAAAAACCTAAAGAAAAATGAAATATTGCATTATGAAATCGTGCACTAGGCCATGGCGTGCCATGAGCTTTGAGACACAAGCCTTGGTGCCATGGCGCACCATGAGCTTAACGTGGCGTGAGACACAAGCCTTGGTGCCATGGCGCGCCATGGCAACTGTGCGACGAGTTTTTTAGAACATTGGTTAAAATTGAGGAAGCCATCACATAATATCCAATTTATTCGGGTCGTACATGGAATATTCTGGTTATACATGGAATAGCTACCCCACTTGCAAATACAAAAGGATGGGCTAAATGCATCCTAACTACTAATTTTCTTCTAAAATACAACATAAAGACTTTCTTTCCTTAAATTTGGATGTATAATTTGACCTACTTCTAACATAAAAAATGATGCATATAACGTTAACCATACAAAATAACTACCCAACTCACAAAGCCGCTTTGCAAGCTGACAACTTTTTGCGAGTTTTCTTTATCTCAGATGAATGCGGTACAACCTTTGAGGACCATAGCAACCCGTTGTACTTAAAGCTCGCAGAAAACTAGGAATAGCACGTAAAAAGCAGAAATTAATTGTTTAACCATTTTTGTTTGATGGTTCAACTTACTAGCCACCTTCTCCCTATTTTTATTGAAATATCCCACACCTCTGTGAAAAACATTCGCATTTATGAACTCATGCAAAAGATGAGAAATATTTTATAGTTTCAACCCCTCTTCGTAAAAAATACGGTTCGCATTTACGAACTATTATTAAATTGCGAATCTGTAATAATTTTTTACAAGTCCAAATGAAATTGCGAACCTAAATCGAAATCTCATTAGGAAGTGAAATTGTGAACCTAAATTGAAATCTCATTACCAGTTTTAGAACCTATTAAATAGCAAACCTAATTAAAGAGAAATTAATTGCGAACCTAATTAATTTTAAAAAAATAGCTTTTTTGATTTAGAAATTGCGATCCTGGTCCACGGAGTTTGAAATATTACACTTTTCACCCAGATTCGCAATAGAAGAGGTGGGTTCGCAATAGAAGAGGGTTGAAAATGTAAAATATTTCTTATCTTTTGAATGAGTTCGTAAATGTGAACATTTTTCACGAATGTGTGGGCTATTTTAGTAAAAACATGGAGAAAGTGGCTAAGAGGTTAAAACTATCAAGAAAAAATAGCTAGAACAATTAATTGGCAATTTTGTATAGAACAATTACCTGAGATAACTGGTTGGATACTGTTGAGAAGGATAGTGACGGCTAAGAGCCAAGCCATATGATCAACGGCTTCAAGAACATCTGTGCTTGACGAGAATATGAGAGCAAACTTATTATGCAACGCCATGATCAATACACAAAATACAAGCCCGATGGCAGTTGAATGCAATATTGCCACTACAGTTGCGTATTTTGCGTTGTCCCCGCTACCAGCGCCAAGCTCATTAGATACTCTTACTCTGTAATGACGTATTAATGATAAATCCCGATCTCATAACAATTGTGTTCAAAAGAAACGAGTAATAATTATACCAACCATAAAATATAAATATGGTTGCGGTGGGACAATATTGTTTTACAATACATTTTTTTTTACTATAAAGTGTGTCTAGGTCAGCTTAGACACACTTCAATGGATTCCATGGCCTTGAGGGGATTTGTACCGATGAACTCTGGAAAGCAAACCCATGTTCTTAGCAGTAGTCTGCTTTTCAGGGTTCACGATTTTTGATGTTGTAGTTAGGTACCTAAATGTCCCATTCAACGTACCGGAACATGGATGCTAAAGTATTGATTTAAATGACGATCTATAGTCAAATCCGACTGTGATGCAACACTAAATGTCGTAAAGTTACGTATCTAATTATAACCGTAACCTTATATTTATTATAAAAGAAAAAGACACTACGTTTGCTTATTATTTAATTTGCGCATACGTACTTTTGAAAAAGATGCCATATATTATTAGCGGTTTGTATACATGATTATATCACGATTCTCTCTTTAAGAACAGAGATGAGAATACATACCCGATCCCGGCAAAAAAGGCAAGGGGGATCATCATTTCCCAACCATTGATATTCATGCTGTAAATATTATGCCAAACATAAAAAGGGTATTCTAGTCATTTAATTTACGATCAATTATTGTTATTACGTATGAATAAAATTATTATAAATTTTATAAGTTAAAAAATTAATACCAAATCGACACCGCATCAACAGCAATAGTGGCATTCTTTACCATTGCAGTCATTAGTATCAGTATTCGGTAATACCAGTTTTCCAAACTGCATCAAAAACACTCTACGTTATTCATATTCATCAATGAATTGGAATACACGTAACGAGTAGTAAATTAGGGAGAATTGTACCAAAGCATGACGCCGGATGCAGCGGAAAGTTTGACGAACTCCCACAACCCCGAAAATGCTTCCATCGAGAAACCGTTCCATGTCAAAGGACACCCTCCAAAAAAGATGTACGCAAACAACCCAACGACATTCAACCACCAAGAAATGTCCAA
The DNA here is from genome assembly GCA_954870635.1 of Arctium minus. NCBI lineage: Eukaryota > Viridiplantae > Streptophyta > Magnoliopsida > Asterales > Asteraceae > Arctium > Arctium minus. The sequence continues at coordinate 7,115,283 of OX941093.1, read as the reverse complement.
TGCTACCACCGTCCCTACAAATCCGAACTTAAACACCGACATAAAGAGCCAAGTAAGCAAGACATGAATCCCGAGATTCACCAACGAAACCCATGCCAACACCGGAGTCTTGAGTTGGCTTTGCAAAAACCGTTGCAATGGGAACAAGATGGCGAAGGTAAAGTGTTGCGGGATCAACCAAAGAGCAGCTTTTCCGGAAAGTTCGGCAACGTCGTCAGATTGACCTAATGCTTTTAGTATCGGGGTGGCGAATATGTAAAGTGGCAATGTTATGAGACAACATACGAGTAGAACGATCCACGACCTTTGCATGTATATTCCGATCATGTTGTACCTTTTTGCTCCGAACGCTTGCCCACACAACGTCTCCAACGCACTCGCCATTCCAAGCTGCCATGAATGTACAAGTGTTTAATGCATAAAACAATTTATTCTTTATTGGAGTTTTTTTTTTTTTAACTTTAACCTAAAACAATCCCTAAGAGCATCCACGATGGTGTGTTTGGAGAGGCTTTTCACACTATAGTGCGAGGTTTTTGGTTGAAGGTTTTACAAGAAGCTTTTGGTTAGAGGTGCACGACATGCTCTTTCAAAGATTGTCATAATCACTTGCTTTTAATTAAAGAAAATTATAAAAGTTCATAGTAAACCCAGAGTAATATGCTTTTGAGATACCGACTTCCGAAATTTTTATTTATTCATATATTTAAGATAATAATAAAAAAAATGAATAATAACGTATTTATTAATATATTTAAATTAAAAAAAGTATAAAAACCGAGATTATATATATATATATATATATATATATATATATATATATAGGTGGTTTCATTTGAAAACCACCCTTATGTAGCAAACTATGAAACCCATTTTGTCACCATAGATTAAAATCATCAACGGTTAAGATGTATTTGTTGTAATTATAGTAATAATTAAATTATTTTGACTTTTTAATGGAAAATAAATTAATGAAAGGGTAAACTTGTCAATTGGTATCCTATCTCAATTTAGGAATTTTTTTATTTAAGGTGTAAAAAATTCATTTTTAGGATAACTACTAAATCATAACCATTTACATATAATTTTTTTTTGTTTTTTTCAATGATAAACACCGATTTTATTGTTTATTATGATAAAAAAAAATATTTTTGGATATATATACTAAATCTTAACCGTTTTTACAGGGATGATCAATTTTCAAAAAAAAATTTCAGAATTAAACGACGCTTTCATTATTCTCGATCGAGTAAAAAATCCATAACGATATATTGACACAAAACAAGTCACAAACGAAATGAAAGGCTGATGAAAACGGAGATGAATCCGATGAAAACGAAGATGAATGGCGATGAACGTAGAAGAAAACGGAGATGAACGACAATGAATGATGAAGAATGGCGACGAAAACGGAGATGAACGATGATGAACGGCGATGATGAATGGAGATAAACGACGATGAACGAAGATGTCACAGAGATGAACGACTACCCTTCGGGAGCTTCTTCCTCCACCTTCGTCCTCATTGAATTCAAATGATAACCTGTATTTTTTTAATGTATTCCAAATCTCAAAATTCATTAAACCCACTAAATTGTTTAAAAAAATATAAAAACTGCATTTTTTTAAATATATTCAAAATATAAAATCCATTAAACCTGGCAAAATAGTTAAATTGCATAAAAACTGCATTTTTTAAAAATATTCCAAATCTCAATACTATGTTATAACCAACAAATTGTTAAAAAAATAAAAACCTACATTTCCATATTTAAACAGGTAAAAAGTAGAATATATCCGTCATTAATGAAATTGGATAACTACCTAATTTAAATCTTCTTAATTAAAATGACAATTATGACCTTGGTGGAAAATGGTTTGTAAAGTTTGTAATATAATAGTGGTTTTCAAATAATCACTCCCCTATATATATATATATATATATAGGGTCAGGTTCGGAGGAAAAACCTAAAAAAAACAAAAAACTAAGAAACATCTTTGTAACCCTTCATTTGAACGATATGAATTTATGCATAATCCACACGTAAATAAAACCAAAAAAACAACTTAATTTACTTGTATATAGGCACAAGTGCATGTTGTCCAGATTAATAATTAACAGAGTGTTCTTCAGTTTTACATTTTTTTTTTGAGATTTTCCCTTTAACGTCTGTCTATATATATATATATATATGGTGTTAATAATATAAACTAATGGAAATTTTTATGAATTTCTTGAAATTCCAATTATTTGAAGTCACTTTGGTTATTTTTCCGAACAACTTTTATACATTTTATATGGATTTCTTAAAAACACAATTATTATAGATTTATATTCTAATTTTTTTTGGCACATTTATATATCGTATTAATATATTTAAATAGATAAATAACTAATTAACTAAGCAATTACATTTTCTTAATATAAATAAATATGTATGTATATAATTTTAATACCGATTTATATAAAAAAGAATATGAATGATAGAAACTATATATGGTGAGACCCTTAATTATATTGACTATGTTCCAAAATCGCATGTTATTTCAGTTTAAAATCATATATGATTTGACAATTTTCTTATTTTGATCATGTTTTCATTTGAATCACTCCCTCTCTCTCTCTCTCTCTCTCTATATATATATATATATATATATATACACTCTATATATATGTATATGTGTGTGTAGGTGTGTTTTGAGCTTCAAAAGACGACACCACCCTTTTACCAAGAGCCAAAACATGTGACACCACCCTTTTACTATACACAAGAAACCAAGCGTGTGTACGCGACTTGACCCACAACCTAGGTCGCGACCGAAGTCACTAACTCTCTGATGTAGCGTCACATGTAATGGTCTATTTATCAATACATATGGTGTATTTATAATATTCATAAATATGAATATTATGATGAATATTATAAGTGGAATGGAAGATTAGTTCCAGACAGTATATATATAGTGGATTATTTATCAATACATATGGTGTATATATGTTTGTAAATATTTGCTAGTATGGGGTTTGCCAATACCAATTTCTGGTTTGGGATTTATATGGCAAGTATCTACAAAGCCCAACTTTACAAATAGATTATGTCGAAAATTGAAATAGAAACGTCAATATTATATTTATTCATGATATAAAATAACACTTTTTACTCTTAACAAAGATGAAATTTATCTCTGTCATAAAAATGAAAATTTGAGAACTTAATTAGAGCATCTCCAATGCAAAGGCTCTTGTAAGTAAAAAGTGAAGTATCTTGTAAGAACTACTATTGTGGAGAGTTCTTATAAAAACCTAATCCCCATTGAGTTCTTATTTAAGAACCTTGGTTCTTATCATGAAGTTTGTGTGAAATGACAATTTCCTCATTTTTATTGGTAGTTAAATTAAATATTTGATATTTATTTATAAATATATAATAATTATTGAGGTTGACATGAGGTTCTTATAAGAACTACTATTGTGGAGTTTTATATAAATATTTAAATTGATGAGTTGGAAATTAGGTGGCATCAAAAAGTGTAAAAAAGAGGTTCTTGTAAGAGCATCTTCAATGCAAGTTCTTATAAGAACCTCTTTTTTGTACTTTTTAGTGTCACCCCATTTCCACCTCATCAAATTAAAAATTCACATAAAAGTCCACAATGTTAGTTCTTATAAAACCCTCTTTTTGTAGGTCACATACTTATATAAGTTAAATATATATAATATTAATAATTATTATAAAGTCAAGAAAAAAAATAAAAAAATAAGGATAATGTCACATCTCACACATTTCATGGTAAGAAGAGAGATTTGGGTTTTTAGAGCATCTCCAACAGCTATGCTAAAATAGAAAAAAAGAAATGAGATTTTAGCAATTTTTTTGCTCCAAAAGTTATGCTATACCATATGTTAAAATAGAGAAAAGAAAAGAGCGAAGGTAAAATTTCCAAATTTGGAGAAATCACTAAAACTCCTATTTCCTATTTAAGAGAGAGAAGTGATATTAAATTTTTTTTCATCAATATGAGACATTGAAATTGTTTGTTTAGGAAGGAGAAATAATATTTTATTAAATGTATTGAATATTTTAATAATATAATTGATGATAGATATGCTAAAATAGAATAGCTGTTGGAGTTGAATATAAATTCTTTTTGAGATTTGAACTTTTTATACTCTATTTTAGAAAAATTATAGCATAGCGGTTGGAGATGCTTTTATAAGAACTCTCCACAATGTTAGTTCTTACTGGCAACTACACTTTTTACTTATAAGAACCTTGCATTGGAGATGTTCTAATTAATTTATTCAATTCCACCAATGAGATTTAATCTTTATCATTTTATATAAAGTTTTTTTTAGAAAATGTATTAAGATGTTAAATTAGAGAATATTGTAATAATATAATTTGTATTAAAATATTTAAAACAGAGAATCTATTCGAGTTGAATGTAAGTTTTTTTTAAAGATTTTAACTTTTAATTTCCTATTTTACAGAAATTATAAGAAACCAGTTAGAGATGCTCCTATTTTCGAAAATAATACTTATTTAAGACAAACTAAAATCACAAATATAAATATTTAATCTGGGATGGAGGCAGTAGTATTCATGTAATTCATAAAAGTAACTACTTATTTCAGTTTAGGGGGTGATTGGGATTGCTTATTTAAAACAACTTAAGCTTATTATGAAAAGTGCTTATTAACTTATGCGGTGTGAAATCGGAGTTTTTAAAAAAGTGTTTGGATTAGCTTATTATGGTACCAAAACGTAATAAGCTAATAAGTTGTTATTTAAAAGTGTTTGGGATTGCTTATACATACAAAATAACCAAAAAAGTAATAAGCACTTTTCAAATAAGTTGATAAGTTAGAACAAAATGCCTTATCAAAAACAGCTTTTCAGCGGTTTGACACCGCTATAAGCTCTTTTCATTTTTCTCCATCCAAACACTTAAAAGTGTTTATCTCCTGTGTCAAATCGCAATAAGCTAAAAAACACTTCAAATAAGCAATCCCAAACACCCCCTTATTCTAAAATAAGTATTTAGATTCAAAAGTAAATATGTATTTTATAATTCTACCTAAATGATAAGATGGAGAGAAAATTTCTTAATTAATAGAATTGTCTTTATCAATTAAAAATATAATAGAAGCGTACTCGCGCAATGCAGCGAGATACATCACGATTTTAATGTTTCATTTTATTTTTTGTTTTTTTGTTGATTTACGATACGATTTTGGATGATTTTAAGAAAGTGATAATGTTTTTTTTATAAATTTGTTTAATTTAGGCTTAATAATATAACGTTTTTTATATAAAAAAAATTAAGTATTTTGTTAAAATTCAATGATTATCTTATATATTTTAATGACATCTATAAAAAATAACCAATTACATATTTAATAATATAATTAAAATAATTTTATAGTAATATAATATATTAATTAATAGTGATATATGGAAATGTTTGCATAAAAGGAAGACTTTGTACATACCAAATTGGTGTGTATTAGAAGTCCAGTATCTTATGCTTTGATACTTGTAAATTAAGAGATTTTTAAAATATTGCATCAAATGATGATATCTTATTCATAATAATTTGTATTTAAGAGCTTTTTATTCGTGTTTTATAATATAGTATAGATAATACACCTTTCTAAAATTAGGTATTTTTTTTATATTTATTGTAGAATGGAGGAAATATTATAAATACAAACACAAGGTGAAAACCTAATTCAAACAAAAAGATATGATTAAAGTTGAAGCAATCTGAATAAAGTTATAGACATGAAAACCACCACCACTGACCACCGCCATGACGTGTCCCAAAACTATACAAGTGGTAACTACCAACAGATGATATGATGGTGATTGGATAATAATGAGATGGTGATAATACTTACAAGGAGGCCGAAATTGAACCCCACGATAACGCCGGTGGATATGGTGATGGCGGCGAGTTCCAAATCACCGAGGTGGCCGGCGAAGGCTTGGGTGACGACGTTCATGGTGAAGCTGGCGATACGGCTGAAGATGGATGGACCAACTATGTACCAAAGCTTCTTTGATTCAATCCAGAATTTTGATTTGGCATCGCCGGCCTCCGTGGACGGCGGCGATTCTAGTAGGACATGGTTAAGTGCTTGTGCTTGGTCGGCGGCGGTATTCTTCATTGGTGGATGATTTGAGGGGTAAAAGGTGGAAATGTGAGGGATCGATGATAGAGATGATGATATTTATAAAGGATGGATGGAAACTGACTCTTTCTACACGTGCCCACCGGAATCGAACCGGTTAAAAGTTTCTTTCAAAAGATAAGAACTTCGACTTATTTATTATAATGATATGTCGGCTTTACAGTAGTGTATTTTTTTTTAATTTTTTTTTAAAATTTATGGATTAATAAAAAATTTTAGAATTAATAAAAAAAAAATGAGTCAAAATACTGAAGAGTGTGTGATCAAATGTTTAGAACTACAAATGTGTAGCATCTGGTTTCAACATGTTTAGCAAAAAAAAAGCTAGCTGATAAGTGTACATGTTTGGATGAAGCTAGTTTATTGAAACGCTACTTTGAAAAGCTAGTTTATTAGCTACAAGCTAGCTTATAAGCTAGTTAACCAAACAAAGTCATAGTCCGACGATCCTAATTAGTTATTGACGGTTCAAACCCATCTAAACTTTTTACGTGAAATCGAAAAAACAATTGATAAATCTTTATACCAGCTCGCGAAACATTTCGAAATCAAAACGGAAACCATGTTTCATGTTAAGTTTGTATTATTCGTCCCTATCGATACTTAGTCTATGAAGACATGGTGCTTGAGTTGTTCAGTGCACATATATGATATATGTGGATCATGCATCAACTCTAAAGTACTTTGGAATGCATTTTTTTTTTCTATTATGTATACTTTATAAATGTCATTAGTAGTTCAGTGTTTAATAAAGGTAAATTGAGTGACCGGAGAATTGTAGCCCTTTTACTATAATCAATCATATTTCTTTTTTTTTGTCCATACTGATGTTAGTTGTATATTTTTACAATGTAGCTGGTTATAAATTTTGAATAAATGTAATTTAAAAAAAATACATAATATAGATACATATAGATTTGTATACTCGATTCTTATTTGCAATAATTGTTACAAATGTTTATCGATATACTATAGATGTATATAGTAAAATTGGTAAATATTTTATAATACTACTAAATCAAGAAATATTAAAGAACAAGCTTATTTTGAAAATATTGACAAAAATAATAATTGGGTAATCTATACTACTATATGAAAATTTTATTTCGGTTATTCTTGAAATTTTAAGAGTTACAAGATTTTCTTGTGAATGTACAAATATTAAAGCTTTAACAACCTCCACTTCCCATCTGTTCTTCAAAATCAAATTACTTTTAATTTTTAAATTACATTTTATATTATTATAAGTAGTTATTTAGTTTATTTTATTTCTATTAATTTTTCATTTTTCATTTTACACCCTTATTTATTAATAATTGTATATGAACAAAAATACATTTAAAAATAACTTTTATATTTTATAAATTATACCATTGTAATCGTCTTATCAATACCCTCAAAATGAGCCCAATATCGAATATATATTTAATTTAATTCTATTAAATATCATATAATGAATTATTTTTAAAACTTATGTTTTATACCCTATAATCTATATCTGTGGTTATTTTAAAAATTTAAGGTTACATTTCACACCCTTAGAATTATTATTTAGTTTATTTTTAATCTCGTACTTTTTCATTTTTCATTTTAAACTCTTATCATATATTAACATAAATAATCGAATATGAACTAAAATGATTAAAAATACATTTATTCTTTTTACAAATTACGTCATTGCAATCGTCGCGTCAATACTTTCGAAATGAGCCCAATATTAAGTATGTTTGGATTTAATCATTTTATTAAATACATATCAAGATTTTTCAAGAATGACGTGTCAAGATTTTTTTAACTCGTATATTTTATACCCTTATCTATATTTATCTATCTATACTCTTTTAGGAAAAAAAAATTATTTACGGTTATTATTGAATTTTTAAGAGGTACAAATCTCAATATATCGTGTACATGTTTAAAATGTTCAAAACCTCTCAAGTTTAACATGATAATTAAAAATAAAATTATTATTTATTTTTATCTATCTATACAACAAAAAGGGGTTTATAGGAGCTTCGTTAGTGTCCTAATAGGGTACTTAATAGGACTTTTAAGTTTGTAAGACAAAAAACATGTGTATCTCCTCTAAAGGCGTTGTATTAGGTTAGTAGGATGAGTTTGAACGTCCTAATAAGACCTATTATTATGATACAAATTCCGTTGTCCAATAAAATGGATTAAGCAACACTCAAAAGTGTCATAATAGACTATAATATAAGATGTTTTATGTTGTCACAAAATGTTTACATTTAAAAACAAATATGGGTGTCCCAAAAAATGGTTTTATAGAACGAAATTCAATGTCGTCAAAACATTTATATAGTACCAAAATCCGTGTCTTAATAAATTATATAATTTTGAAACACATTATAGAGTCCTATAAAATGAACTAAGTAACACTAAAAAGTGTTCTAATAGACTATAATAAGTAAGACTAAAAGCATCCTAAAAGACAATAATATGGGACAATTCATTCGATTATTAAATCCTTCTGTAAAATTACATTTAAAAACATATATGAAAGTTTTACGAATTGATTCGATAAAATAAAATTCAATGTTGTACAAGTCCTTATATGAGTTCCTGCTACCAAACTATGTATCCCATCACAAAGTCGTATCATGAAAAAACTAAGTACCAATTATGCAATCAAGAATTACCCAAATACAAAAAATCTTATTGTCCCCTATGAACGAGATATATCAATCTTCGTTATGAACCACCTACAATTAAAAAACACATATATGAGCTTAAAGCTATATGTTAAAAAATTGTATAAAAACTAAATCTCACAAGTTTTAAAAGATTAACATACCAAAGTGAAAGGACAAGGCCATGTGATCGTTGCTCCAATAGCATCTTCAACTGTAGTAGACAAAAGCATGATCTTTAAAATCACATAAATGTATGAGCTTAAAGCTATATGTTCCAAATAAATTCATTTGACCACAAAAGCATGATCTGTACACAAAGATAAAGTGAGAATAGGTAAACCTTTATGTTTTTGAGCATCTTTTGAGATGGTGGCTGTTTTTAAAATTTTGTGGACAAATCCAATTATATGTTGGGATCTAAATCGGCTGCTGGTACACAGATCCTACCATTTAAATGCATGAACAATGGAGATGTCATTATGAGCTTAAAAAACCCATTCTTTCATGTGTTTCATTTTGGTTTTTGTATTGTTTAAGGGGTCATTTACCAAATGCTTACATTACGTTACTGGATAAACATGACTATGATCGAGGATCTTACCCGGTAAGAGCAATGGCAAGGACCAAAAGTCTTACCCGGTGATTGAGAGCAATGACTCTTACGCAGTTTGTGCTTACCAGATAAATTGTTGCATACGATGTTATGATGGAGTAAAAATCTTACTCGGGAAAGTAAAAGATAGTGTTGGATCTTACTGGTAAGTGCTTACTTAGGGGCCGTTTACCAAAATGATTACCGGGTAAGCGCTTATCGGCAATGACATTACCTTCATTTACCTAATCGTATACCATTCTAGACAATCAAAATTGATTGTTGGTAAGCGTCTTAAACCCGGTAAGCGCTTACCGGGTAAGAGTCATTTCTCGCACTTACCGGGTAAGACTTTAGGTCCTTGTTATGGCTCTTACCGGGTAAGATTTTAGGTAGTATCCATGCTCAGCAGGTAAGGACCGTAAGGTAAGTAATATCGGTAAGCGCTTACGAGGGTAGGTATTTTGTAAACGGTCCCTTATTGCGTCGTGTTAGGCTACACGACCCCTAAGTCCCAAAACGCAATCAACGATCTTAGTAGATTAACCAACCTCCATATTATCCTAGAAAATACATATGAAATAACTAATGGAACCAAAAAGACATTGTGGAAGCTCAACTTCAGATAGCTCATCTTCAGAGAGCACACCATCAAAAGCTCAATAGCTCCATCCGAAAGGTCAAACAGTTTATTGTACAAAATTCAAATTCCTCTTCAAAAATTTAACCATAATTATGTGTTTAGATGTCGCTTAAAATGGGATCAAGTAAATAACAGTGAAACAAATCTCCTTCATATAGAAAACTTACAGGGCGATAGGGCGACCAAACTTTCAATCATAGCCACTTTAACTCTACGCTGATCAGGATGGCCTGCATCCAACAATCTTAACATTAGAAACTTTGTAAATTCTACTCAGGATATGGTAATGCTTGATAAATTTTAGATGAGCAAGATCCATGGCAAATTTTACACGCAGCCAAAGTAATTAGCCCTGGAAACTTCTCTATGGGCAAATTTACATAACATTTCTTGTAGTCCATTTGATATAAATAATCACCAAAAAGAACCAACAACTCTAAGACATTATGTTCTTCAAGCAACCAAAGACATTATCCAAATTACAAATCATTAAAGTATCTGCACAAATGAAACAAAGTAATAGAGGCTATATGGTAAACTTATCATTCCATTAGTTGAAATCTAAAGAGGTATATGACCTCTTTGATAATTGAAAAATACCATAATGCATGCACAAAGAAAATTTAAATGCAACAAATGTCATTCTAGTAAACAAGAAAAAAAGGGTACAAGTTTCCTGAGATAAAATTTAAATGACACTGGAACGAAGATTTACTGGGATGTGTGTGTTTTTGATGAACAAAATGCATTTATGAAACGACATCTAGAAACGCTCTTCCAGCTGACGGTTTGCAAGAGGTCTATGGCATCCAAGAAGTTGCATTACAATTATCATTTGTCACTAGCAATGCAACATGAATAAATTTTGAAAACATGAAGAAACTAAATTCATTCATAACCATTGCCTTAAATTGATCACTTGCCTTCCATTTATCAAGAGAAAATACATCATGTGCATGTTTATTTGAGAATCATCAAAACCAACTATTCATGATCAAATTACATGATCTACCAAACACCTACAAAACATTCAAATGAGCAAAAATAAGCATTTCGTGTTATCTGAAGAAAACAAAGTGATACCTTATCATCAACTGTTGGAAAATTTTAGTAAAAATATGTTTTTTACTAACTTTGGACACATTTAAATACATGTATATGTATTGTATATATCGTACTCTTAGTGGGTTTGTGTTCTCTTATATGAGAGATTCGAAACGATATATTATGTGTCCAAAACGGAATATGTGTGAATGAGATATCGATGCTCAAAAGTTGAGTGTTTGGGATGAAATTGGCAAAAATCAAGTGGGTGTGGGAACATGTCCCACATAGGAAGGAATAGTAAACATTTTGTGGTTTATAACCATGAATGTGGGAGGGGCTTACAAGCTCCTTTAATTGGTTTTACTCCAACTCCTACCTGCGCGCAAAGGGGGGCGTCGATTGAGATTTTCGTAAGCTAAAATCGGCGAACTTGTGCATGGGTGCGACCTGCGGACACGAATGCCGCTCCGAAATCATGTGCTCGCGCAGTGTGGTTTTTGCGATTTTTTTTTGATCCAGTGGCTTGTGCGGCTTATGGCGCAGATGAACCCGCGCGGCTAACCTCGCCAGGCACTGGAATGTGAACCCGAACAGTGGCCCGCGCGGGTTATGGCGTGGATAGACCTGCGTGGCCACTAGCGCCGAGAACTGGAATGCTTTCGAAACAGTGGCCCGCGCAGGTTGAGCCGCGGGTGAACTTGTGCAGCCAACCGCGCGGAGCTCTGTTTCAGTTTTTTCCGTTACTCCCGAATGAAACATATTGAATACGAAAATTAATATTTTAATTACCAATTAATTAAAATATTAATTGTGTCGGTTTTGATTTCAATATAAAATGGGAGTCTGGTTGCTATTCCAAGTACACACCGAATACACCGAACTCAACACATATCTCTCTGAAAGCTATTGCATACTCAGATTTCCGACGACTTTTCAGGCAAGTGGTCATCTCCGGCAGTACTACTGCTTTGGCTGTTGTACCCTGGGAACAAACGGCGAATCTGTTTAAAGGAATCATGTTACACACGAGCCTCAACTTCGTTTGAATCATCTTCGGTTTATTCGTTTATATTTATCATCAGTTGATTCCGTTAATTTCTTTATATTCGAATTATTATTAATCATTCGTTGATTTTGTAGTTTTTTTACATACGTTGTAATATTATATGTATTATTAAAATACATATAGAAATACCAACATCAACTCCATCAGACATGATATGGTTCTCTGATTTGCATTGAAGATAGTCGGTACGACTTAACTTGCTGAATCCCCAGCAAGGTCCATCATATATAAAGATTACAAACATTTTATTCAACTACAAGTACGAAGCAAAGCATAACAAACTGTTAACCAACAAATGTTTATTAAAAGAAACATAAAAAATAAATTACAATTTTGTCTATCAATTAATGAAAAACTTGGCATCAAAAGCTCCTCTTTACAAAACAACATTAAAGCATTTCCTTCAAGGGGATTGGTGACCAAGTTTGTATTATCAAAATACGAACAAAATTCCATTTTGGAACGAACACCCAATTGATTTCAAAAGTTAGTTTTTCAAACTTGAAGTTTTAAAATTTGATCCTCAAAATAGGAACGGATACCCAATTAATTTTGAAAAACTTGCAAAAGTTGGTGCATTTATATATCAAATTCTGTAACAATGATTTCACTTGTATTTATACATCAAATTCAGTAAGATTGATACTTACAGATGTATCATATTTGGTTTATTTAAATTAAATCCAAGTGTAAGAGTACACATTTATACCTAGAAAGCTTCTCATGTTGATGGTAAAATTAAGGTGTGAATCTACTACCCTGAACATATGTATAAATAATTCTTGGTATTTGACCTTTGCAAGCAATCATGGCAGACGAGTAGTTAACTCTTGCAATGGCAATCAAGGCAACATAGGTTCTTCTTACGAACATCAAGTACTCATCTCCATGGCTTGTGCTATTCACAATTGTTTTTGCACAACCTTCTACCGATTTAAGTTTGTCTACCCAGTAACCACATTCATATATTAATTATTATAGTTAACATAATAATCATACCATAAATATAAACAATTTAGAGAATGTAATGAAGGCTGGTACCTGTAATAACCAACCTTGACACCACAATGTCTCAAAGAAGCTTATTAGTGATGCCTTGCTTGCCTGATAGACAATGATCGAGTAGCCAATAACTAACATAAAATTCAGATAGGTATCTATCTAACAAAGGGTTCTTATTTCTTACACAATAAATGCTTAATCTTTGGCATAGGAAGCCATCCAGCAGCAGAAGCGACAACAGTAATTTTGCCTTTCGTCTTTCGTAAATGCGGAACTGCATTTAATGGTCAAAGAAAAAGAAAGGAAAACACAAAGAAGGGAACAGTTTTGTGAGATTAGATTCTCGAATATTTCAAATAAGGGCTTACCATAATTTCATCTTGGCAATAGAACATAAACCCAGGAAAAATAAAAGCATATATGGTTAGAGTAATGACCCTTGCCCGGTAAGTGACCCTTACCCGGTAAGTGCTTACTGTTTCATACGATGTCATTTTAATGAACAAAAATCTTACTCAGTAAGTTAAGTTAAAAGTGTTGACTCTTAGCGGTAAGCACTTACCAAGTAAGCGTTTGGCAAACGACGCGTAAACCTCCCTTTCACTTCTTCAAGGTCACCACACGGATAAAACCGATTTTTTGCAAAACATGAATTCGAGACATGCTTAATTTAAAAGACAAAAAAACCTTAATAAGAAAATCTCCTCTCAATCAATAAGACAAATCTCAACCGAGGAAACCTTAATAATCCCTCCTTAGTCTTATTACTTCAACAAAACCAATCAAAATTATAGCAGATGTCAACTTTACCTTGAAGACTAACCGTTGGCAGTCATTTTGGCTTCATTCTTCTCATTTGATGACCAACCAAATATCACAATGTGTTGATCCATGCTCCTCCTATGAGTAGCAAATGCAATTGCGCTTCATATGATTCAAAAAGAACATGGGATTAGCACAAAGTTGAACTCGTAGTGAACGTACAGTTTACAAGGACTTTTACGTTATATCATATGTTATTACAAATACAAACATGTTTTAGGATCTCTAAAATGTTAGATCATCAGAACTTAACAACAATGTATAGCAAAAAAAATGGTTAGGGGAAGTTTACCAAACGTGAGCATGGCATGGACCAAGAATCTTACAGGTTTAACATTTACCGTTAAGAAACCGTTACCAACAATCTTACTATGCCAATTTTGATGGCAAATAATCTTACCCGGTAAGGTAAGTGAAGGGGTGACTGTTACCCGGTTGGTAAACGATCCCTAGTCTTTTCAATATATTACCAATAATTCTTTTTACAATAAATCAAGGTGATGAAATCAACTATATTCGGTGGTCCGTGGTAACTAATAAGCTCGTAAAAAGGAAATATTGAGACAAAATGAATTCTCACCATCAGGAATACTATCCTATCATATCATAGTCTGCTCGACTTAAAAATGTGTCAATGCCCTGTCCAAATACGTTGAACAAGAACTAAAGTCTAAAAACTAATTAATGGCCTTCAATTCTTGGTTGGAAGAAAAGACAAAACAATGATCATTAGAACCTAAAATATTTAATTAGCACTATCATTTTATATGCATCAAGATTAAATCTCATTGAATAGATTTAGTGTATGTCTGCACTTGAGGAATCTATATGGCATAAATGACACTACTTAACAGTATTAATTGTGTGAATATTCTTCATTTTAAATAGCTAGTTGTCTCTTTCTCAGTTCCATTATCGGAGGCCAGCAATCTGAAACTATCAAATTTAATTCGTACATATCAGTTATTGAATAGAGTTTTAATTGAAAAAAGGAGTCGCAAACTCTGATAGGGTGTGAGAATCTGCCAATCAAACACAAGAATAATGGCTAGAAACATGTCATAAGGTCATTGATTTAAAAGAACTTATTGATGATCGTTTAGCTAAATAACTCGGCATATAAGTAGGGTGAGTGTAGTTGCCCCAGAAATATTTCTGCTAATAACATCAATATTTCTAGGATTGAGCGATATTTGTTAGAGCACAGATTTATTGGATTCAAGATCATCAAGATTGAAGACGGAAATCTGAAGTCAAAGCTGAAAAAGTCAACTCTTAATTATAAAGTCTAGGTCCTTTGTAATAAATAGTCAAAGTTTATTTTTGTATTTTTGTTTTTAGTCCTTTTCCCTTAAAATAGGTTTATGGTTTAAATTAGGTTTTTAGGTTTTGTTTTGAATAAGTTTTAGAGTGAGTCGCCGTACATTCTAAGATTGAGAGAGAGAGCTGCGGGTAAAGAGATACACAGAGAGAGCTTATCGAGATTTTGGAATTCAAGCCTTGTAACCATTTGAATCGATTGCTAATTCAATATCAGGTTTGCTTATTCTTTATTGTTTGATTGTTTTGCTTGATTGGAACGTGAATCACAGGGATACACAATTGGTATCAGAGCCTAACAGATTGAAATAAAAAGAATTTTTTTTTCTTTTCAGTACTGTTTCATCTGTCAAGATTTAATTTTTTTTTTGTTGTGTGATTGTTCTTTCAAGATGTTTTTGATTGGGTTTTAGTCGATTTGCTTATACTATTGAATTGGTATTGGTCTATTTGAGTATTGCACATTAATCAATTATCAATTTGTTGATTTTGGTATATTTGTTTTTCACGAGTCGCACACGCTGTTTCATCGATCGATTCCTATAATCGTGATGATTATTGAAATTATTTGATTGTATTCAGTCCTAGATGTGTTTGTGAGCCTATTTTCAAAGTTTGGGACTGATAATCGAAGGTTAGATAGGTTTTTGGGATTATCAGAGCCGTTTTTTCGAAGTACAGGGAAGAACAACGACTTTGCGCCAGTTCATCACTTTTGCGCCAGTTCATCGTGTGCTTCTCGCCAGGTTCAAAGGGACTTTTGCGCCAACTCACCATAGCGCAAAGTTCATTTTTGCGCCAACAGTTCCTCGGGCAAAACACAGTTTGCGCCACAGACTTTTCGCGCAAAGGAGTACTCACCAGTTTCTCGCCATAAGTTACTCGCGCAAAGCTTCATTTCTCGCGACCTTCCTCTCGCGCAAAATCCATCTTGCGCCAACCTCTACTCGCGCAAGACTCAAGTGATTCAAATTTCACGCGAAGTCCATTTTTGCGCGACCTGCTTCTCGCGCAAATATTCATCAAGGATTGTTACTTCGCGCAAAGTTTCTTTTGCGCCAACTCCATCTAGCGCAAAACTCCAAATCTTGCAGGCTTCATCTCGCGCAAATCTCTGAACGTAAGTCACTTAGCGCGAAGCCATCTTTTGCACCAACTCCTTGTAGCACAAATTTCAATTTTGCACCAGTTACTATTCACGCAAAGTTGTGGTTTTGCGCCACCTACTGTTAGCGCAAAACGCCTTTTTGCGCCACTGCCCTTTGGCGCATTTCTGCCTTTTGCTCCAGTTTCTCTTTTTCATTATTAATCTGAATTTACTTGATTTTATCTGGACTAACGATCATTTTTCAAGTTTCTTATTGCATATTTTAATTCAATATCAGTAAGGATGTCATCTCGGGAAGCTCTTGCTATCGGAACCGATGTGAAGCCACCAGTACTCTTTAAGGGGGAGTACGAGCAATGGAAGGACAGATTCTTGGATTTCATCGATCGAAATGATTTGGAAGATTACATTAGAAAATCCCTAAAGGAAGGAATCATGACACCTCCAACCAAGGTACTCACTGTAGCTGGAGAGAACGGACAAGAAGAATAGAGAGAGTGTCGATTACCGCTTGATGAATACTCTGATGAGCAGAAGAGAAGACACAAGGGTGACAAATTGGCAAAATCATTCATTCTCCAAGGCATACCGAATGAAATTTATGTCAAGATTGATAGCTACAACGCTACCGGCAAGCAAATGTGGGATCAATTGGAGAAGATGATGATCGGATCTAAAGTCGGCAACCAACTCAAAGTATCCAACTGCCTGAACAATTATGAAGAATTCAAAGCTAAAGTTGGAGAATCACTAGAAGCCACCTATGACAAATTTGTGACATTGCTGAACGAGCTAAGCAAGAACAAGATCAACAAATCTCAAGTTGAGCTGAATGTGAAATTTCTCAGCAACCTCCAGCCTGAGTGGAATAGATTCACCAGACAGATGAGGCAAATGAAAAATCTGAACGACATTTCACTTCATGAAGTCTATGAAATCCTCAGACAAAATGAGGAAGAGGTGGATGAGATCAAGGCTGAGATGAAAAAGGCTGACAAAGCAGTTGCTGATCCAGTTGCACTTGTGGTCAAGAAGAAGTCTAAGAAGAAGAAGATGATAGCATCTGAATCAGAAGAGGCTGATAGTGAGGCGAATTCTGACTCTGACGAATGTGAAAATCTGAAGGAAGCTATGCTAATGTTAACCAAGGCCTTTGTTAGTGTATTATTGTATACAAGATTTAATAGGAAAAGTCAAGTCAAGTAAAGTCAATAAAGTCAATGTATGTTTAGTCAATATGAGATTACTTAGTCTTTAAGCTTGTGGTTTTATACTTTGGTATAAATACCTTTTGTCTTTGTAATCATGTAGTTAGTTGAATTCATTGTATGCTTTATAATTGTTAGATATATTACATGAACGTTTCTCTCTCTACTCTCTCTCTAGAAGTTAACATTGTCAAATATTGTTAGATTGAGATTAATTGTTTAGATTTGCTTGAATTGATTGGGAAATTACAATATCATTTGGTATCAGAGCACACCAAACAAATTCAGAAAGATTTCTTCACCAAATCAGATTCAGATTCTTGAAAATTTCAAGAAAATTGTTATTTTCGAAAATGTTACTGTTTGATCTTGATTTTTCATGTTTTTGTACAGTTAAATCAAGAAATTGATTTGATTGTATACGTTTTATCATAAGGATCAACATTTGTTCAAATCACAATGTCAAATTCCAAGTCTAGATTGATCATTTTGATCAAATTGTTGAGTTTTTGAAAAGTTGAAAACGATCACTGTGTATTCATTCAAATCGTTGATTTTTGATGTTTTTAATGGAAATCTTGTGATAGAAAAGTGTTATAATATGTTTTTCGAGCACACTGATGCATTTTGAGAATCAATTGCAGGTTTTAGAACGATTTGGAGTGATTTCGTGAACATATCTGTCAAAACGCGCAAGATCCAGAAAACGCGCAAGTTCTTCGTAGAACGCGCAAGCTTCAAGCTGAAGAACGCACAATTTCATCAAGTTAACTAGAACGCGCAAGTTGGAGATTCGGCCTCAAACGCGCTAGTCGAAGTTAGCGAGTTTCTAAAACGCGCTAGTCGAAGTTAGCGAGTTTCTAAAATGCGCAAGTCAAAGTCAGCGAGTTCCGTACATCTGCGAGTTTGTCTGTGAGTTGATCTGCGAGTTTGTCTGCGAGTTTGTTTGCGAGTTTGCTAAAACGCGTAAATAAGCATCTGCGAGTTTGCTAAACATGCACGGTTCAGCCAGCGAGTTTCTTCGAAACAGTGATCTGCGAGTTGTTTGACGTGCGAGTTTGTTTTGAAACAGTAATCTGCGAGTTCTTTGACGTGCGAGTTTCAAGACTTAATTTTTTTTTGTGATCCAAGTTTGATTTTTTTTAGTCAACATTTCTGATTTGTTTGGGAACGATCATTTTTTTTTCAAGCATTTCTTTCTAGAGAACCCCCGTGCTAAGTCTGCGGAGGGGGACATATTTTAATAGTGGTTATAAATTTCTGATTTTTGACGATCATTTTTAAAGCTAATCTGTCAATATGCCTGTTACAGATGAGAGAGGAAATACCATTTTATCTGCAAGAGATATGGCTGTTTTGTACATGCCAGAAATTCCAAAGATGGAAGCTGAATTAGACAAGCTGAAGAATCAGAATTCAAAGCTTCTTAAACAAATTCAGGATTTTAATTCCAATTTGTCAAATTCTGATATAATTCCTGTTTGTGCAAAATGTACTGATAATGTTAAATCTGGTTTTTCAGGTATTGATAGTGCAAGAGAGAAAGAGATTAAAAAGAAAGAAGAAATCATTGCTTTAAAAGAAAGAACAATTGTAACATGTGAGAAAGAATTAAAGTTAAAAGAGAGAAAGATTGAGAGACTTCAAATTCAACTAAAGACGACTGAACAAAAGTCATCAGAATCACAAGATGAATCAGTCAAGCTTCAACTGAAGTTTAAGGCTTTTGAAGATCATATATCTGTTCTGGAAAAGAAAAATGCTGAATTGTTAAAAAGCATTAAAGAAAATAAAGTCAAAGAGAATCCTCAAAGTCAACTGAAGAAGACTGATCAGAAATCATCTGAGCTGAAAGATGAGTCAGTCAAGCTTAAACAGAAGATTAAAGCTTTTGAAGAGAAGATATCTGCTTTGGAGAAAAAGAATGCTGAACTCCAAACAAGTCTCCAAGCAGAAAAAGAAAAAGCAAATGTGAAGACATCTTCAACTCAACAATCATCTGAGAATTCTAAGAAAGCTGACCAAGAGAAGAAAAATCTTGAGCTTAGATGTATTAAACTTTCAAAGCAAGTGTCTGATTTTGAAAAGGTTTTAATCACTGAAAGAGACACTTTTTCTAAGGAAAGAAAAGTTCTTGAAGATAAAAACATTGAACTTCCCAAGCAGATTTCTACTTTACAAGACTTTCTCGAAAAAGAAAGAAATATTTTCAAAGAAAAGAAGCAGTCTTTTGAGCAAGAAAAGAAATTATTTGAAAAGAAAAATGTTGGGATTTTCAATGAAATTTCTGATAAATCCAAGAACTTACAAAAAGATTTTGAGCAAGAACGTTCATATTTTGAATCTGAAATATCAAAGCTCATGTCCAAGATCTCTGTTCTATCATCAGATATTCTAAAAGAACAGCTGGCTAGATCTGATTTGAAAAAGAAGTTTGACACAATTACTTCCGAAAGAAACATTTTAGCTGCAAAGATGAAAGACTTAGAAGCTGCAAACGTCAATTTATCAGACAAGATTTCAGCTGATGTGATTAATCAATCACCTGTTGATCTTTCAACAGAATCAGTCTGTTCTTTCAAAACAGCTTCGAGTTCTATTCATGATAAAACTGTTTTGAAAAACAAAAGTGTTAAACCAATCATTGTCAAATCAAGTCAGATCAGACCATCAAATCTATTTTATGATAAATCTGTTGATGGATCAGCGAGCTATTATGTAAAATCTCTTGGAAAGTCTTCTCAGAAAAGTCAGATGGTCTGGAGAGTTAAATATTCTTCTGAAGAGAAAGAGAAAGAGAAAGACAAAGCATTCGCATCCACATCCAAATCCAAAAAGAACAGAGCGCATAAAGGTAAATCCTTTGTTTATCCTGATATGTTTTACTCAACTAATCATCTGATCAGGATTGCTCAAAGGAAGATCTGCTGTTCTTACTGTGGAGAAAATGACTTTGTTCAGAGAGAATCTGCTCATAATTGGTACGGATCTTACAGAATTACTTCTCAGAATTCTGGATTTAAAAGATATACATCTAATGAGAAGTGGATTCTTAAATCTATCATACCAGGACCCAAATACCAGTGGGTACCAAAACCTGTTAAATCTGTTTCGCAGGTACCACAGGTATAGGGCAGCAAGATGTTTGACTTTTGAGTAAATTAACTCAGGACTCGGACTTAAAAGTCAAAGAGTAAGGCTTTTGAACACAACAGTTCAAAACCCAGACCTTAAAGTCAAAGAGTTATGGCTTTTGAACAAAACAGTTGAAAACCCGAATTTTAATGTAAAGACTGTGGCTTCTGATCACATGACAGATCAGGACTCGTTCTTTAATGTTAAGACATGGATATTTTGTAAATATCCAGGGGGAGCTTATCTGAACTAAATCATTCTATAATGATTTGAGGGGGAGCTTCAAAGGTAAGTATCTTCTGATCTAGATCTCTGATTGTTTGAAAGAGGAACAACTTTCAAGCATGAAAAACGTTTTCTGAAATGTTCAAACCACTTCTATATTCTCAAAAGATTTCATGAATTAAGAAGTGTGATTTTAAATGTTTTTCATTATTAAGCTTTACTGTTTAACTGACCGTGTGTTTCCAAAGATCAATACTTGTGTATTATCTTTTCATATACTGTCAAGTATTCATACACACCGGTTCAGTACTTCATTTGAATCAGTTATTACCATGTCTCTAAAACGAAACAACTTTTCGATGGTAATACTCCCGTTTGATTTCACTGTTGTTGAGCATCTTTCATCATTTCAATATTTGTGCTTTCATTGCAAAATTGTTTATATTTGTTCATATAAACAAAATATCCAATTCTTTGATACCCTAACCATTTCATTTGATCTGATTGATACATTGTCAGATTCTCAAAACAATTCTCTTGATTTCATTTCATTCATTCAATATCTTTGTTTTGAGAAATCTTCAAAGTTCAATTGCTTAAATCTCATGAGCATACATTTTGACAATGTTATCACATTTTGTGCTTAATTGTTTAAGTTAAACTGTTGAGCAACTATTCTTTATAGGCCTTACATGGGATTCGTGTGTGAGCTTAAACAAAACTTCCATGGATTCACGTAAACCTGTGTTTCCTACCCAGGAAGTAATCCTAGAGTGATTGAGGGGTGAGGGGTCAAATCAAAGAGTGGGGGAGATAACTCATCCGGTTGAGTTTTTCTCATTGTGTGGAGCGGAAAAATGTAAATGAGAGTTTGGTTAGAAGAGAGCAAAATGTTAAAAAGAAAGAGGGTGTGAGAACAGAGTTAAAAGAATATCAAGACTCTGCACCAACCACTTTCTGAGCTGGGCAGCCACATAATCTGTTGGTTCACATTCTTTGGTGACCATCATTGAAACAGGCAGTGAGCAAATGCCAACTCTTGAATTTACCCCACCAGCCACTCGTTTCTTTCTTAACAAAGAAATGTTTCATTTTCTTTGGGGACACAACATATCTGCTATCTAGTCTTCACTCGGAAGATTTAGATATTGAAAAAGAAGGAAAGTTGCCCCACCTTCGCACCTCTTTCATGCACATTGAGTCCGTGTAATATCTGTTGCTGTCTCAACAGTTTACACAATTTGATCCGTATGAAATACAATCATTGTGCTAAATTCTTTCATACACAAGCACGAGCACACAGAAAATTTGTTTTTCTGTCAGAACATTCATAGATAAACCTTGTGTTTTTCAATGATTGAATGGAAGTCCTGGGGAGTCATCATCAAACCAGCTCCTTAAATTGTACATTCGTTGTACACAGTAACTCTGTGTTACTGACAGGCACTTCTAACTGTTTCATTTGTTGAATCAGGGTTACCAAGTTCATTATATCTGAATTTGAAAAGATTCAGGTATATACAGTTCATGATTGAGTGCAGATCAAAAAGGAGGAGAATGTATTTTCAAGGGGGAGAATCAAAGATTATGTTGAAATTGAAGATGTTTTGATGATTATGAAGCTCACAATAATCAAAAAGGGGGAGAAATCTACAGAGTTCAATTTCAAATAAATTTCAAAGTTCCGAAGAATGTTCAAAGTCAAGACTTGTGGAGAATTTCTGAAAGTTCAAATCAGATGAAAAGATTCTCAAAGATTTCTGAAGACAAGTCCAAATTAAGAATGATTCGAGAAAGTTTGTTTTTCCAAAGACGGTCAAGAGATCAAAGAGATGAAGATACAAGTTTTTAAAAGATCCCTCGAAGTTTCAAATGTTTCAAAGTTCCCAAATGTTTCAAAGAAGTTTTCAAAGATTTCAAAGTTTTCAAGACTTGTTGACTTTCCAAAGCTGCAAAGTGCAAAAGAATTTTCAAGATTCTTCAAAAGAATTAACGACTGAAGAGTGCTAGAGCTTCAAAGTGTTTAAAGCTGTCAGAGACAAAAGATTGAAGAATCAAGTGCTGAAGACTTATGTCAAATTTTTTATTAAATCTTGAATACAAAGGGGGAGATTGTTAGTGTATTATTGTATACAAGATTTAATAGGAAAAGTCAAGTCAAGTAAAGTCAACAAAGTCAATGTATGTTTAGTCAATATGAGATTACTTAGTCTTTAAGCTTGTGGTTTTATACTTTGGTATAAATACCTTTTGTCTTTGTAATCATGTAGTTAGTTGAATTCATTGTATGCTTTATAATTGTTAGATATATTACATGAACGTTTCTCTCTCTACTCTCTCTCTAGAAGTTAACATTGTCAAATATTGTTAGATTGAGATTAATTGTTTAGATTTGCTTGAATTGATTGGGAAATTACAATATCAACCTTCCAAAAGAAGTTCTATAAAAATCCTAGCTCCAACAGTCAGAGGTACTCGTCTGGTCCAAGTAACTACAAACACAAGGAGAAAGTTGAAGAAAAGAGACCAGAAGAGAAGAAGAAGTATAGAGCCGAAGAGCCCAAGCAGGAAGAACCGACAAAGTGCTACAACTGTGGCAAACTCGGTCACTTTGCCAAGGACTGCCGAAAACCTAAAGTCCGGAACTCCGACTACTACAAGAATAAGATGCTTGTAGCCAAGCAACAGGAGGCTGAAAAGGCATTAATGGCCGAGGATGAATACTGTCTCGACCATTCGGACCAAGAATCTGAAGAAGGAGAGAAGGATGAGACATCACATCTGTGCTTGATGGGTAAGCAGCAGTCAGAAGCTGAAGCTGATTCTGATGAAGGAGTTAATGAAGAGGTATGTGACTTAACTGAATCTGATTTTCTAGATCAAATGCATGCTATGATGTCTAAGCTCCAAGAATTAGAGTCTAAACTTAAGCGTGAGAGAGGTGTCATTAATGAGAGAAATCAATCTATACATAAACTTAGCAATGATATTGCTGAGAAAAAATGTATTAATTGAAACTTTGCATAAAAACATTGACACCAGCGCGAAAGAGAAGACTATAATTCATTAAGAGTTATCTGAAACTGTTTCAAAATATAGAGAGTGTGAGTTTAAGTCTAAAGAGCTTTCTAAAATGTACTCTTCGACTTCAAAAGAAAAGAAATCTTTAATTGACAAAGTGAATGCTTTGGAAGAGAAATTATATAGTTTAGGTCAATCTGAACACACTATTCATTTGAACAAACCTAAAGAGAAACCTGAGTGTTGGGGACTTGGTTACAAGAACCCACACCACCTCAAAAAGGGTATATTAGAAGTGCCTTCTCTTTATGATTTTGGATTTATGAAACTGGCACCTCAATACCCTGAACTCAAAGCTTTCTGGACTAGTCTGTCTGAAGAGGATAAAGCCAAGGAATATGCTAAAAGAAAGAACACAGCTAAAGTTCAACTTCCATTTCGTTATGAGAGGTTGAATAATAGTTATAGTTCTGATAAATCAAAATTTCTTTCAAATGACTATTTTGATAGTTATGCTGTAAAATAAATGGAGGCCAAGCCCATTGAAGGTAAGCTTTACGTCCCTCATCTAGTTTTGGAAAGTAAAATTTCTGAACTCGAGAATACTCTTACAGAAGAAAGAATTTTGATGGACTTAGAACAAATTATATTTTCTACAGTGTTCAAAAATACTGAGTTTTCTAAATTCTCCAAGGCTTTAAAATCTGATGATAGATCTGGTTTACTTGATAATGAGCTTAATTTCTTAAACTATGATGGTGATTTAGATGAATGTGTTGCTCAATTTGACTTTACTACCAAACTTCCTGATCATTCATCTTGTGTTGATAATTCTTTCGGTTTACCCAGTGTGTTTGAAAAAGGTGAAACTTCAACGAAAGTTGATAAATCAGTTTCTGTGAAATCGAAGAATGCAAAAGGTAAGAAAAGAAAATCTCAGTATTCACAGAAACCGACCACCACTGGTAGGCCAAAGAAGAAGCATTCTTTTGAAACTCACAGTTCTAACTCGAAAGTTTCAGACATTTCAGATATGAGAAAGAAAAAGCTTGGAGTTAAATCTGAATGGCAACCAAAATAGGAGATTGACTAGTATGCTAAATCTTGTTCTAGTTCTAATTGTAATAAGACTACTACTAGTAAAAATGATTTGATTGCGAATGTTGCTATTTCTAACACAAATCTTGTCGATTCTCGCAAGAAATATTCTATAAAACAATTATTCCAGTTACGTCCGTCTACTAGAAAGTTTTCAAATTATGATATACATGATTATGCTTCTCGTAAATATTCTGATGTCTGGTTCGGCTCATATCATGTATATTCTTATCGTTCTTATGCTTCAAATGGATTTCAAAAGAAAAGCGGACCCAAGCTTAAATGGGTGCCAAAATCTTGTACTAACTCTGTTGGACCCAACTACAAATGGGTACCAAAGAAAAGGGATGATTCTGTGTTGCAGGCACCTACTGTCAAGGGGGAGTAGGAGAACCATGGCTTCTAAGTATATCAGCTTAGAACCCGCACTTCAATGATCGAAAGACCTTACTCCTATACTAATATGAGAATTTTACCCCGATACTCAAACGAGGATATAAACCTTCAAGGGGGAGTACATGTTTATCTGAAATTTTATGCATCCGACAGATATGCTGATCAACATTTGAGGGGGAGTAAATTACTATATCTTTCTCTGATAATTTTTCTGATGCATAATTTCAGGGGGAGTAAAAGGGCTATGACTTCTGATTATTTCTGATCAGAACTCGTACATTTAATTGTTTTACTGCTTTATGTCATTTTAATTTTCGTGAGTAAAGTTTCTTTGACTATGACCTTTAGACTTTTGCAGTTTGAGAGATGCTTACAAAGATCATATCTTTATGACTTTAAGCTTGACTTCATGAGATGTAAGACTGCACGCAAAAGGTATAATTCTTTATCTTCATCTCACATATGGTTGAAAGAAGGACAACTTTCAATCATAAGAAAGCATGTTCTTAAATGTTCAAACCACTTCCTGATTCTCAAACAGATTTCTGGAATTGGAAGTGTGATTTTTAAATGTTTTCTGCTTCATCTTTGAGCTTTAACTGATCAAGTTAAATTATCTGAGCGACATATGCTTTATAGGATAACATGGGATCAGTGTGCTAGGACTTATATGAACTTCTATGGATTCACGTTAACCAGTGTCTCCTACCCAAGAAGTAAATCCTTAGTGATTGAGTGTGAGGAGTCAAAAAGAAATGAGTGTGGGTTGTGTGATGAGGTATACTGAAAAAGAGAGCTTGGTTAGTAGTGAGCTAAATGATTAAAAGAAAGAGGGTGTGAGAACAAAGTTAAAAGAATATCAGAACTCTGCACCAACTACTTTCTAAGCCGGGCAACCACATGTCTAATGTTTCACAACTCTTTGGTGAACATTATTGAAACAGGCAACTAGCCCATGCCAACTCTTGACGAAAACCCCACCAACCACTCATTTTCTTCTTAAAAGGAAAAATGTTTCAGTTTCAAAGGGGAAGCAGCACATTTGCTATCTGATTTTCATTTGGGAAATCTGGATATTGAAAAGAAGGAAGTCTGCCCCACCTTCGCACTTCAATCATGCACATTGAGTCTGTGTTTAACTAACTGTTGTTTCAGTGGTTTACACATTTTGAGCCTTGTAAGCAATCATCGCGTGCTTAATTTTTTCAATCACTTGCACAAACACACAAGGAATTTGTTTTCTTGTCATAACGTTCATAGAAATTGCCTTTGTGGTGTTTCGATGATTGAATGGAAGCCCTGGGGGAGTGAACATCAAAAAGCTCCTTTCCAATGTGTATTCGTTACATACAATGACTTTGTGTTCCTGACAGGCATCTTAACTGATTCATCTGTTGATTCAGGGGTTACATTCCAAATTTTGTCTGGATTTGCAAAGATCTGGATTCACATCTTTATGAATTGACGGATAATCAGAGGTTATGTATGCAAGCTCAGTGGTGGAAGACATTTCTTTAAGAAAATTTTTGATGAACTCGTTGCTCTTTTCATCAAAAAGGGGGAGAAGCGTCAACCAAGAAATGGGGAGAATTCAAGTTTTTGAAAGAATTTCTGAAGATATGTTGTATTGAAGAAAGTTTCCTTGAAGATGATTTGCTAAAGCATTCTGAGCTAAATCTGGAGATAATTTCTTTCCATCATCTGAAAGTTTATTTACTTTTCGTCTTTTGGGGAGATTGCTATACTTTTGAAGACAAAGAGGGAGATTGCATCTTCTGAGCTTTAAAGAGAAGATTGAATTGCTTAATCCTTTTAGTAATGATCTTGATCCAAAGGGGGAGATTGTTAGAGCACAAGTTTATTGGATTCAAGACCATCAAGATTGAAGACGGAAATCTGAAGTCAAAGCTGGAAAAGTGAAAACTTAATTATAAAGTCTAGGTCCTTTGTAATAAATAGTCAAAGTTTATTTTTGTATTTTCGTTTTTAGTCATTTTCCCTTAAAATAGGTTTATGGTTTAAATTAGGTTTTTAGGTTTTGTTTTGAATAAGTTTTAGAGTGAGCCGCCGTACATTCTAAGATTGAGAGAGAGCTGCGGCTAAAGAGATACACAGAGAGAGCTTATCGAGATTTTGGAATTCAAGCCTTGTAACCATTTGAATCGATTGCTAATTCAATATCAGGTTTGCTTATTCTTTATTGTTTGATTGTTTTGCTTGATTGGAACGTGAATCACAGGGACACACAATATTAAATACCCAACTTGTAGTGTCCAAACAACCTGACCAAGGTAGTTTTCAAAATCCAACAGTGTGCCACTCATCTTTATACTAGGCATATTTCATTTCATTATTATTTTGTTGGATTTAGAAAACATCAATCTTCCATATCTTACCAGAAATTGAGGATAGACCCAACATCTAGGGATGGCAAAAATAACCGAAACCGATGGTGAAAACCGAAATTTTCGGGCCGGGTTCGGGGACTTCTTATCGGGGATGGGGCGGGGATCGGGGACATATTCGGGGATTTTATCGGGGGCGGGGACGGTGATCACCGACCCAACCCGACCCGATCCAATATGTATATATATATATAAATATTAATGTATATATATATGTTAATTTATATATATATATATATATATAATATCATTAAAAGAAAAATACTAACATTACATTAAAATTTAAAATATTTTTATCCTTTTTATCTAAACACCCAAAATAAGCCTCCCGAAAAAGTCTATTTTATTTGTCTAATTGTGAAATCGTAATGTTAGTTGGATGATATATGAATTTTATTTACTTTTATATTGTAATTTAAGACAATTTTTGAGACATTTAGACTTATGTTTATAAAAATTGTAATTTACTCTTAGTTGTGAAAATTAACATTTTGTAAAAAAAATTCCTTGTCGGTTTCGGGTATAACCAACGGTGAACGGGGAAAACCAATGGGGAAATATGATTTTTAACCTTAATGGGTTCCCCAACGGGGATCGGGGAAACCGCGGGGACCCGATGGGGATCCCCGATATGATCCCCGACGGGGATCGGGCGGTTATGGGGATGGTTTTTGTTATCGGTTTCGGGGACGGGGATACCAATAACCGGCCCAAACCCAGCCCGTTGCCATTTCTACCAGCATCCAACTTTGAATTATTTGTCTAGTTTTTAATGTGATATATGAAAATGAGTCATCTTTCAATAGACATATATGGGAGAGCTAGATATTTCAACATGTTCTATTCTATCGGATATATATATATATGTTTAATTCTAGGAAGGATCGATGAAGTTGAGATAAGCAGGAAGCGGGCAGCCATGGGTCGATAACGGTTCCAATGAGGTAGAATAATCAGAAAGAAATGGAAGATGGGTTGTTAACCTATATGTGCATGTGGATATTATTTTCAGGAAGATCACATGCACATAGGCTAGCATTGCAGTTACCTGTCATTTACTTTGTTTCCAGTTTTAGCATCTTATGAAGACAATGTAGCAATCAAACACATTGACTTTACCCATAATTTTTCCCTGATCGAAATATATTGGGCTAAATACAACTATAAGAAAAGTCTCCTTTTTTTGGTTTAAATGTCCAAACTTCTACAACTCTGGGCTAATCCAATTCCATTTCAAGACTTGATTGAGACATGTGATATTGATTGGGTCCTCCTCCTTAAAGGTTGTAGCAAAACTTGGACTTAATAAACAAAGTCCAAAACCATCAAAGAACATGCATTACAACAAAATTAACCAAGGTTCAATTCTATAACCTCTTAAAAATCCATCTTTGTTGGGAATTTAAGATTTGTTCAAGTATGGTTAATGTTGCTAGTATATCATGATTACTACTGCTAGTAGATTTAATACTGCTTGAAAAGTTAGTGCTGCTACTTCAATAGTTAGTACTGCTTGGAGAGTTAGTACTGCTAGTAGTTAGTACTGCTAAGGGATTACTACTGCCAACATGATTAATACTGCTGAGGAGTTTAATGCTGTTGAAAATGGTTAATACTTCTGAAGAAGGTTAGTGCTGCTTATGAGATGAAGACTCAGTATGGAATGAAGACAGCTGTATAGAAGTCTTGCTAAAGTAAAGGAGATAATTATGGAATGAAGATCAATTGTATTTTGATAATTATCTTGTAATATGTCTTGTATAAATAGTATAGAAGTCTTTGATAGAATTAACTTTTGATTGATAAGTTTTTAGAGAGAGAATTAACCTCAAGGTTTATAATCCTAGTTCTAGAGAAGTAGAATTCGTCTTGGTGAGCCTGTTCATCAAGATTGAGGTTTTGTGTGAAAGCTTGTAACTTTAATCATTTAATAAAGTTTACAAGTTGTGATTTCTATTTTACTGTTCCATTGATAGTTGAATATTAAAGTGTTTTTCCGCAACTTCTTTAATATTGTTTCTAAGTGTTATTATTCTTGTTAAGAATTAGATCCTGACAAGTGGTATCAGAGCCAAGTATTCTCAGAAACCTTCATTCATCATGGACAACACAGGTGAATCAAATAGTACTTTTGTCTCAAAGGTTCCCATGCTCAAACCTAATGAGTTTGACATGTGGAAAATTCGAATCAAGCAGTACATCCTCCTTACAGACTGTTCTATGTGGGACATTGTTGAGAATGGTGCCTCTGCTGAAGGTAAAATTGGACAAGATGGCAGAAGACCACCTCCAAAAACTGATGGTGAGAAGAAAGTCAGACAGTTGGAGATGAAAGCCTTAAGCACCCTGCTTTTGGCCATTCCTAACGAGTATCAACATCAGTTTCAACACTGCACAGATGCTCAAATTCTATGGAATGCTTTAGAGAAGAGATTTTCTGACACCAAGAGCACTAAGAGGAATCAAAGGGATATTCTCAAGCAGCAATATGAGAATTTTACATCTTCAAAGAATGAGTCTATGACTCAAACTTTTGACAGATTCAATAAGTTGATTGGTGAGTTGGCTACAATTGGAGTCCAGATGGAACAAGATGATGTCAACCGAAAGTTCCTCAGATCTCTTGGAGATGAGTGGACCATGTACACTGTTTCATTCAGACAGAATGATGAATTAGAAGAAAAGGAACTGGATGATCAGTACAATGATCTAAGAGTGTTTGAATCTGAGGTGGAAGCAAAGAAGAAGCCTACTGGATATGTTCATAATGCTGCACTCCTATCAGCATCAATGGATTCTACTGCTAACCCTGAATCAGTTAATGCTGCCTGTGGATTAAATCAAGAAAAAGGCAATGAATCTGTTTTTGAAGCCTTTCTTTCCAGCCATGGTAACTCTTCTTTAATCAATGATGACTTGGAGCAGCTTCATCCTGATGATCTTGAAGAGATGGATATCAAATGGCAGATGGCCATGCTTTCTATGAGGGTGAAGAAATTCATCAAGAGGACTGGGAGGAACAACTTCTCTCAAAGAAGAGAAGATCGAGCAGGCTTTGATAAGTCAAAGGTGGAATGCTACAAGTGTCATATGAAGGGACACTTTGCCAGGGAATGCAGAAGTGGAGTGTCTCACAACCACCACCAACAAGCACAGACTGGAAACTTCAACCAGAACAGAAACTCTGCTCAAGCTCTTGTTTCTCAACAAGGAATGGAGTTTGACTGGAGTGATCAAGCAGAAGAGGCCATTCAAAATCAAGCTCTCATGGCAGAGGTATCTGATCTCCCAACCGAGGTACTTTCTAATTTCTGTTCTCAAACTTGCATAGACACTGTTAAAAGGTACAGGGATCACAACCAGAATATGAGTGATGACCTTAAGAGGTTAGAAAAGGATAGAAAAGACTATGTGAGAATTTTTGAGAGGTTTGAGGAACAAATCAAAGGTTTCCAAGCCAATGAACTCCAACACACATATGACACAAATTACTGGAAGTGGGAGAAGAATGATCTAGAAATCCAACTGACAAAGTCCAAGGAGGAGAATGAAAAGTTGAGAGGAAAACTAGACAAGGTTAAGCTAGATGTGGAAAAGTTTTCTTATGCCTCTAAAGCCATGGATTCAATTCTAAAGGTCCAAATCCATGATAAGCTTAAACCAGGAATTGGGTACAATACCACACCACCACCATGCAACAACAACTAAATCCCTCCTAAATCAGACTTGCTAGAGACCAAGGATAGAAAGGACTTGCATGTGGGAGCCACTAAGATAGATCCTTTAGATGAAGTAGTTGTTAAGGACAAGACTGAGAAAGAAGCTGGAAAGGGTAAGGATAAAAATGTGAATGTTGAGATTCCCTTAGAAAATAACATTCTTACCAATGAGGGTGGTGGAAGGGATTGGGTCAAATCTGATGGTGTAGAGAAGACTGAGGGAAAGTCCAAAAAGGTTCATTAAAAGCAGACTACAGTTGTGAATCCTGTTCCTTGCAAACAGTGTGCATGTAATAAATCTGAGCCCCTAAAACAGGATAAAAGGAGGGGAAATCAAAGAAATTGGAATAATCAGTGGGCTCAGAAACAAGGAGTTGATCTGAGTAGAATCATCAGACCAAAACCTTGTTTCATATGTGGCAAATTGAATCATCTTGCTAAGCACTGTTATTTTAATCCTATAAACCAAAGGATAAATTTTCAAAGATCTGTGCAAAAAACCTTTGGTTATTGGAAGAATGAAAGGAACCATGTGGCTAAGAAAACTGTTAAATCTAAAAGCCACGTGAGGAAAAATACTGTAAGAGAGAATGTCAAGATGTGGGTTCCCAAAAGCACTAAAACTGTTAGTACTGCTACCACAAATAGTGCTGCTGACAAAGATAGTGCTGCCAGAAGCAATACTACTACTACCAATGTTAGTGCTGCTGAGAGTTTTATTACCTCTAAAACTAACATTGTTAGTACTTCTTCAAATGTTAATACTACTAACTATGTTAATGCTTCTAACAAGGTTAGTACTGCTAAATCTGTTAGTACTTCTAACTCTGTTAGTACTTCTAAAATTAGTACTGCTTCTAGTGTTTGTGCTTCTAGACCAATCATCTTGACAAAGTACTCCAGTCAAGAGGATTCTAAATTTAAAACTCTCATCAAAAAGGAGTATAAGTACTTTGATGAGAAAGGGAGGCCCAAGACCACTTTGGCTTGGGTTCCCAGTCAATACTAATTGATTTATCTAATGTGCAGGGCAACCAACAGCTCAAGGGAAAGAGCAATTGGCATGTTGATAGTGGTTGCGCTAGGCACATGACAGGGAACATGGATTGCCTCAAGAATTTCAAGAAAATTGATGGAGGGCATGTTGCCTTTGGTAATACTCCAGATGGAGGTAAGATTAGTGGTAAGGGTGATGTAACAAAAGGTAAGATGACCTTTGAGGATGTTTTCTATGTTGAGCAGTTAAGGTACAACCTGTTAAGTGTATCACAGGTTTGTGACAAAAAGCATAGTATATTATTCACTGATTCTGAATGCATTATCCTTGCTCCTGGATTCAAGGTAGTTGATGAAAAGATGATACTACTAAGAAATCCCAGAAAGGATAATGTCTATTGTTTGGATATGGAAAATGTTTCAACTGATTCATCCCTAAACTGTCTTGTTTCAAAAGCATCTTTGGATGAATCATCAGTTTGTCACAGAAGGATGTGTCACATAAACTTTAAAACAATGAATAAACTTGTTAAAAACAACCTTCTAAGAGGTTTGCCTTCAAAAGTCTTTTCATGTGATGATCATTGTGTTGCTTGTCTCAAAGGAAAACAACACAAAACTTCTCATAAGTCCAAAGAAGTGAACACAATTTCTTCTTCTCTTCAGTTGTTGCATATGGATCTGTTTGGTCCTACAAATGTTATGAGTATAGGTAAGAAATCATACTGCTTAGTGATAGTTGATGATTACTCTAGATTTACTTGGGTATATTTTCTAAGGACTAAGGATGAGACAAGTGGACTGATCAAATCCTTTATTCTAAGAATTGAAAACCAAACAAATCAAAAGGTAAAAGTCATTAGGTCAGACAATGGTACTGAATTTAAAAATCTTGACCTAAACACCTTTTGTGAGGAAAAAGGAATTGAGAGGCAATACAGTGCTCCTAGGACTCCACAACAAAATGGTGTTGCTGAGAGAAGGAATAGGACACTGATTGAAGCTGTTAGATCTCTGTTAGCTGATTCAAAACTTCCAATTACTTTCTGGGCTGAAGCAGTTAATACTGCTTGCTATGTCCAGAACAGAGTTCTAGTAGTCAAGCCTAAAAACAAGACACCATATGAGCTTTTAAACAAAAGAAAACCGTTTATTGGATTTTTCAAATCTTTTGGGTGTCCTTGTACCATTCTCAATACAAAAACTCACTTAGGAAAGTTTGATAGCAAAGCAGATGATGGATTTCTTGTTGGTTACTCATCTCAGAGTAAGGCCTACAGAGTATTTAATTCTTCTTCTAGAATAATTGAGGAAAGTGAGAATATCAAATGCAATGAGAACACACCAAATCCTATTGGTTCAGGTCCTCAGTGGTTATTTGACATTGATTCACTAACTAACTCTTTGGGTTTCAGTAGTGATGATCATGCAGGATCAGGAAGTAGAGGATCAGGGGAAGAACAAGTACAACATATTATTCCTCAGTCTGTGATCTTTCCATCACCTACAATGGACCCTGTTGAAATCTGTGAAAAGGAGACTGTTGCTGAACCAATTCATAGTGAAGAAGAAAGAAAAGATGAGGAGAATTCAGAGCATGAAGAGCCAGAAGCAGCTGATGTGATTCCCTCAGCTGACTTAAATGATTCCAATTTAGATTTGGGAATTAATGATGAACCTAGTCTTCAGACAAGAACTCAGAAGAATCATCCTCCTGAGCTGGTAATAGGAGACATCACTTCTCCTATGATGACTAGGAATCAAAGCAGACTTCAAGATTTACAGGATCAGCAGCATACAGTACTCTCTTGCTTTCTATCCCAGATTGAGCCTAAGAAGGCTTATGAAGCAATGAAAGATTCAAGTTGGATAGAAGCCATGCAAGAAGAGTTGCTACAGTTCAAATTGCAAGATGTTTGGGACTTGGTGGACCTTCCTAAAGGTAATAGAGCAATTGGCACCAAGTGGATTTTCAGAAATAAAAAGGATGAGAGAGGAATAGTAATCAGAAACAAAGCAAGGCTAGTGGCACAAGGGTACACTCAGGAAGAAGGCATAGACTATGAGGAAGTATTTGCTCCAGTTGCAAGGGTAGAGGCAATTAGGCTGTTTCTAGCCTATTCCTCATTTATGAAGTTCAAAGTATACCAGATGGATGTGAAGAGTGCCTTTATGTATGGAACAATTGATGAAGAAGTATATGTCTGTCAGCCCCCTGGATTTGAGAATCTATCATATCCTGACAGAGTATAGAAACTGAAGAAAGCTCTCTATGGTCTACATCAAGCCCCAAGAGCATGGTATGATACTCTGTCTACCTATCTCTTGGAAAATGGGTTTGAAAGAGGAATAATTGACAAAACCCTTTTCATTAGAAGAAGTAAGAAGGACATCCTACTTGTTCAGATCTATGTGGATGACATCATCTTTGGATCCACAAAAGATCAGATGTGTAGAGACTTTGAAGAGTTGATGCACAAGAGCTTCAAAATGAGTTCAATGGGTGAACTTACTTTCTTCCTTGGGCTTCAAGTGAAACAGCAGAAAGATGGATGTTAGACCACAGTATCATTGGATTCAAGATCATCCAAACTGAAGATCGCAATCTGAAGCTAAAGCTGGAACGTCGACTCTCGATATATAAGTCTATGTCTATTTGTAATAAATGTCAATGTAATTGTTTGTTTATTGTTCTAGTTAACTTAGTTTAAATATCTAATTCTATTAGATATTAGACTTAGTTAGTTTCTAGTTACATATATTAGATTTAGTTATAATATAGTTTGTTAGTTAATATCTAGATATTATTCTAGATATTATTGCAAGTTGTAGGAAGTGTGTAAGACACACTTTAGATTAGTTGTTGTGTCTCTCAACTCTCTCATACATCAGATCATAATTCACACATACAAACACACACTTGAAGGTGTAAAAGAGAGAAAACATAGAGAACACATTTCATGCTTAATCGATCAACCTTGTAACTCGTTTGTTATAATCAATACATGTTGGTAATCATATTGTGTTGTTGTTTCTATAAACTTGATAAGTATTGTTGGACCGACAATTGGTATCAGAGCCTGATTAAGATCAAAACAAGTTTTATAAAAGAAAAACGTCTCTGTGTTCTTCAAGAAAATTTGAGTTTGTGATTTAAACTGTTTTAGGTGTTAGAATCGATCAGAGTGTGATCGTACTACATGCTAGATCGAGTTGTTGCTATTTAATTTCACTTTTAAGCTTAAATCGAGTTCCAATTTGTGGATTTTGAGTGAAAACAGTCGAAGTGGGTAAGTCACTGTGCGATCAGATTAAATTCTAAAAAGAGTGTTTTAGTGAGATCGAGTGCTTACATTCAGTTCTAGAAGTGATTCTAGACATATTGGTAGAGTTTGGTATTGCTAAATCGTTTCAGGAACAAGATTCAGTCGATTTTCAGAAGTACAGGACGAACACCCGCACAACAGAGGAAGAATAACCCGCATACCTTACTGTGCGCGTCTCAAAGGAAACGCATATTCTATTGTGCGCGTCCCAAAGGAAACGCATTCCTTACTTCTCGGGTTCCAAAGCACACGCATACCTCAGACACGCATACCTCAAGACATCGAGTTCATCTCTTAAAAAGAACAAGTCAACCTTGCGTGTCCTATTTGAATCGCATATCTCAATTGTGCGGTTCCCTCTTGAAACACACAACTCCATTGTGCGTGTCCAACTAGACCCGCACACCTCAATTGTGCGCTCCTAACTAGACCCGCACAACTCCATTGTGCGCGTCCAACTAGAACCGCACACCTCAATTGTGCGCTCCTCACTAGACCCGCAAACCTCTCTGCTCCAATCCATACTTAGAATATTTTTCTGAGAATTTTTCGAAACTGCAATAGGGTCTTTAATTGTCATAAATTTTTTCTCTAGGGGCGCTGCCCCCATACCCCCGTGCTAAGTCTGCCTAGGGGGACAAAATTTCTTGTGTGATCAAATTTTATTTGAATTAACGATCATATCTTTCAAGTTTTCTCTTATTCAATACAGGATGACATCCAGAGAAGCTCTTGCAATAGGAACTGACACTAAGCCACTAGTTCTCTTTAGAGGTGAATATGAACAGTGGAAGGATAGGTTCCTAAACTTCATCGAAAGACAGGATTTGGGTGATTTCATCAAACAATCCTTAGAAGAAGGCCCCATGGAAACAAAATATAGGGAACCAGCAGAAGGAACTAAAGAAGTAAGACATGCACTGACTTATGAAGAACTAACCGGTGATAATAAGTTAAGAGCAAAAGCAGACAGATTGGCCAAGTCATACATTCTACAAGGGATTCTGAACGAAATCTACATAAATATTGACAGTTATAAGGCCTACGGCAAACAAATGTGGGATCAACTCGAGAAGATGATGCTGGGTTCAAAGATAGGGAATCAACTTAAAATCTCTAACTGCCTGCACAGTTTTGAAGAATTTAAAGGCAGAACTGGAGAAAATCTAGAAGGAACATATGATAGATTTGTGACCTTGCTAAATGAATTGAGCAAGAACAAGGTCAACAAATCTCAAATCGAACTGAATATCAAATTCCTGAGTATTCTACAACCAGAATGGAAAAGTTTTGCCAGACAGATGCGGCAGATAAAAGATTTGAATGAGATTCCACTTCACGAGGTGTATGAAACCCTCCGTCAAAATGAAGAAGAGGTGGATGAAATTCTAGCTGAGAAAAGACAGAAAGGAAAGACAGTTGAAGATACAGTCGCTCTTGTAGTCAAGAAGAAGAACAAGACGATTGTATATGAATCAGAAGAAGATGAAGCTTATGCAAACTCTCACATGGATGAAAATGAACAAATGAAGAAAGCAATGTTGTTTCTGACAAATGCGTTTCAGAAAAAGTTCTACAGGAATCCAACATCAAACAGTCAGAGGTACTCTTCTGGACTCAACAACTACGCTCATAAGGAAAGGGTTGAAGGTAGTAGGTTTGAAGGGAAAAAGTTTGAAGGAAAGAGATTAGATGAGAAGAAAACGGAAGAGAAAAGGTACCAGTCCGAAGAAAAGAGGATAGAGGAGAATAAACCCGAAGAAAGAGAGTACAAGGATGAAGGATCAAGTCAGCCAGGTTCACCGATGTGCTACAACTGTGGCAAAATAGGTCACTTTGCCAAGGATTGTCGAAGATCAAAGGTCAGAAACTCCGATTACTACAAGAACAAGATGCTTCTTGCAAAGCAACAGGAGGCAGGCAAGGCACTGATGGCTGAGGATGAATACTGGCTTGATCACTCAGATGAAGAAGAAGAAGATGAAGATAAAGATGAAGCCGTCAATATGTGCTTGATGGGCAAAATGGAATCAGATGCTGAAGCTGATTCAGAAAATGAAGAAGAGGAGGTATGTGATTTATTGTATAAAGATTTCATGAATAAAATGCATACCATGAGTTTAAAACAAGAAGAGTTAGAATCTAATCTTAAGCGAGAAAATGGTGTTATTATTAACAAAAACCAATTGATACAGAAACTTAGCAATGAAATTGCTGAGAAGAAAGTATTAATTGAGGTTTTACATACAAACGTTGACACCAACGCAAAAGAACAGACTATAATTCTAAAAGAGAATTCTGAACTCAAGTCAAAACTGAGAAATAGTGAGCTTGACTTATATAAGCTGACTAAAATGCATTCTTCATGTACTAAAGAAAACAAGTCTTTAATTGCAAAACTAGATGCTTTGGAAAAGAAGTTGTACTCATTAGGTCAAAGTGAGCAAACCATTCATCTTAACAAACCGAAAAAGAATAAAGAAAATTGGGGAATCGGTTATGTGAAACCTCATTGCCTTAAAAAGGGTATAAGAGAAGTGCCTGCACTTTATGATTATACCTCTATGCTAGTTTCTCACCGAATCTCTTCACTTAAAGTTCTTAATACTAAACTATCAAAGGAGGATGAAGCAAATGAAATTGAAAAACGGAAAAAGTCATCTAAAGTTCACCTTCCATTTTATTATGCGAAGTTGAATAATAGTTATGACTATCCAAATAATGAAAAGAAATCTCTTTCAACTGACTACTTTCAAAGTTATTCTGTAAAAGAGATGGAGGCAAAGCCTGTTATAGGTAAAATATATGTCCCTTCTCTCGTATTAGAAAGTAAAATTTCTGAACTCGAGAACTCTTTATCAGATGAAAGACTTTTGATTGAGATTCAACAAAAAGTTTTTTCAACCGTTATGAAAAATGTTGTTTTTACAAAAGCTTCTAAATCTGATGACATGTTTGGTTCATCAAACGAAGGGTTTGATTTTCTTAATTCTGACGGTGGTTTGGATGGTTGTTTTGAACAATTTGATTTTAATGCTAAACTTTCAAACCATTCATCTTTTGTTGTGAAATCTTTGGGAAAAACCAGTATGCCTGTTAACAGTGTAAAATCAACGAAAGTTGATAAGTCAGTATCTATGAAAGCCAAAAATGCTAAAGGTAAGAAAATATCTCAGCATTCACAGAAACCGATCACTACTGGTAAGCCAAAGAAGGTGCATTCATTTGTTGCTCAGAAGTCTAACTCACCAGTTACACATGTTTCAGATCTGCGCAAGCAAAGGCCAGAAGTAAATTCTCATTGGCAACCCAAACGGAAGCTTGACAAGACCGTTTTATCGCTTAGTAGTGTTACTTGTAATAAGACTTCGCTTAGTAAAGATGTCCTAATTGCTGATATTGCTCTTTTGAACTCAAAACTTGCTGTTTCTCGTAAACAATATTCAATGAAGCAATTATTTCAGTTATCTTTATCTGCTGGAAAGTCCTCTATCTATGATAAACATGTTTCTATCACTTGTCAAGATTCTGGAGATTGGTTTGGAAATTACCATGTGCATTCATCTCATATTAATTCTTCTCATACATTTCAAAAGAAAAGAGGAACCAATTTGAAATGGTTACCAAAATCTTGTGCTAACACAGAAGGACCCAAATTCCAGTGGATACCTAAGGCTAAATCTGTGTTGCGGGCACATAAAGCTTAAAGAGAAGCGACTTCTGATTATGTACAGATCAGGACTCGTTCTTCAATGTCAAAATAGGTTTTTGGATAATGCAGTTCAAAACCCGAACATCAAAGTCAAAATAGGCTTTTGAACAAATCAGTTCAAGACCCGCACTTCGATAATCAAAGTGAAAATTCCAAAGTTGTCGTATAAATATCTAAATTTGCAATTTCTCTTATGCAGACTAGTCATACATGGTTCTTGGACAGCGGATGTTCCAAGCACATGACAGGGCAAAAAGAGATACTGTCCAATTTTAAAGACAAATATTGCGGAACAGTAAGATTTGGCAACGACCAGTTTTCTCCAATCATGGGATACGGTGATGTACAACATGACAATATCACTATCAAGAAGGTGAGCTATGTAGAAGGCTTAGGACACAACTTGTTCAGTATAGGCCAGTTCTGTAACAAAGACTTAGAGGTCAACTTCAAAGCCAAGAGATGTTCAGTTCGCAATGAAGAAGGCGAAGAACTCTTGGTCGGTACTCGAGAAACAGACCTCTACACAATCAATTTATCAAATGTCCAGACTGACAAGCAAGTTTGTCTACTGACGAAAGCCTCGATGCAACAAAGCTGGTTATGGCATCGAAGGCTCTCTCACCTCAACTTTCGGTACATCAACAATCTGGTCAGTGGAAAGCTCGTCAAAGGACTTCCAGAGCTGAAATATGAAAGAGAACATCTTTGTGCAGCCTGTGAAAAGGGCAAGATGAAGAGGGCACCTCATAAACCGAAGCCTGAACCAAGTACCAATGCTTCGTTAGAGTTATTGCATATGGACTTGTGCGGTCCGATGCGGACTCAAAGTCTAGGCGGAAAAAAGTACATACTCGTGATCGTGGATGATTACTCGCGATACACATGGGTCAAGTTTCTACGTTCAAAGGATGAGACACCTGATGTTCTCATTACATTCCTAAAGACGACCCAGGTGAATCTGCAGAAATCGGTCAAGTTTCTAAGAACAGACAACGGCACAGAGTTCAAGAACAACAAAGTTGAAGAATATCTCGAATCTGTCGGGATTTCACATAAATACTCTGCTGCTCGAACGCCTCAACAAAATGGAGTGGTTGAAAGAAGAAATCGAACGCTAGTCGAGGCTGCTCGTACTATGCTAAGTCATTCGGACTTACCTCTATTTTTGTGGGCAGAAGCTGTTTCGACTGCGTTCTACACACAGAATCGATCCATGGTACATCGATGGTTCAAGAAGACTCCTTATGCGTTAATCAACAACCGAACACCGATAATCAAATATTTCCATATATTTGGATGTAAGTGTTTCATACTAAACGATAGGGAGAATCTCAATAAGTTCAGTGCTAAGGCGGACGAAGGAATTTTTATTGGTTATTCCTCGACATCAACTGCATATCGTGTCTATCTGAAGAACTCAAAGACGGTGATTGAAAGCATCAACGTCACCTTTGATGAAGAAATGGATTCCGAACAACAACGTTCAGAACCCGTTATAACCGGAGTACTAGCTTCTGGGCAACTCAGTCCAGAACCTGCGTCTCAACAGAATAAATCAGACGAAGCTTCAACTTCAACTAACCATTTATCTGATTTAGACTTATTATTTGAGTTGTTTTATGATGAATTTCTTGGATCAAATGTAAAGAAATCTGTTATGGTTGACAGGATGGAAGACTCAACAACTACTCATCCAACCAGTTCAGATGTTCCTATTGAATCAAACACCCCGATTCAACAAGAAATTACAATTCAAATGCCGACTCCAACAGTTGAAGAAGTGACAAATGATAAAGAGACAGAAGTATCTGAAACAGTAGGAGATTCTGTACAGATCAATCTACAGCCAGAACAAGTTGTACCTGCTGAGCCTTCTGAACTTGCCACTTCAACTGAAACCATCAATCCTCCTGAACAAACAGAAGAAGGTACAAGTGGATTTATAGATGATACAATTGATATACATTCATATAATCCACTGCCTCATGAACATAAATGGACCAAAGAGCACCCGATACTCCAGATTATTGGCGATCCATCAAAACCAGTGCAAACTAGGTCAACATCATTGAATATGTGCATGCCTGACTCCTTTCTGAGCAAGTTTGAGCCAACACGCGTATCAGAAGCACTTGCTGATCCAGAATGTGTGATCTCTATGCAAGAAGAGCTAAATCAGTTCGATGCACTTCAAGTCTGGAGACTCGTACCAAAGCCTAAAGGTAAAACCATTATAGGTACGAAATGGGTTTTCAAGATAAAGAAAGACGAAGATGG
Source organism: Arctium minus (assembly GCA_954870635.1). Lineage (NCBI taxonomy): Eukaryota > Viridiplantae > Streptophyta > Magnoliopsida > Asterales > Asteraceae > Arctium > Arctium minus. The sequence goes on along the minus strand of OX941093.1, from coordinate 7,073,312 downwards.
TACCGTTATCCGAAACAAGGCAAGAGTAGTAGCCAAAGGATACAGACAAGAGGAAGGAATAGACTATGACGAAACATATGCTCCTGTGGCGCGATTAGAGGCAACCAAAATGTTTCTAGCCTACGCAACCCACAAGAACTTCACGGTCTATCAAATGGACGTGAAGACAGCATTCCTCAATGGAATTCTGAAGGAGGAAGTCTACGTCTCTCAGCCATAAGGTTTTGTCAATAAAGAGAAGCCGAATCATGTTTACATTCTCGACAAAGCACTCTACGGTCTGAAACAAGCACCTCGAGCCTGGTATGATGTTCTTTCCACTTTTCTAGTCAAGTCTGGGTTTTCAAAAGGTACGGTGGATACCACTTTGTTTATCAAAAAGGAAAAAGGCGATATCATCTTAATTCAAATCTATGTAGATGATATTATCTTTGGTTCTACAAATCCGAAGTACTGTAAGAATTTTGCAAACCTTATGGTGTCTAGATTTCAGATGAATTTGATGGGATAGATGAATTTCTTTCTCGGTTTACAAGTAAAACAATTTTCATCGGGTATTTTTATCAATCAATCAAAATACATTAGGGATATTGTTCGAAAGTTCCAAATGGAAAATTCAAAACCGATTGGTATCCCAATGGCACCAGGTACTAAGATTGGCACCGATCCTTCGGGAAAGGCTGTTGATGTTAGGACTTATCGAGGGATGATAGGTTCTTTAATGTATCTTACGTCGAGTAGGCCAGATATAATGTTCTCAACATGCTTATGTGCAAGATATTAGGCCAATCCTAAAGAAATCCATTTGTCTGCTGGGAAGCGTATTTTTAGGTATCTAAAAGGCACTGCAGATCTTGGTCTGTGGTATCCTAAAGATACTAATTTTGAACTAACAGCCTACACAGATGCAAATCATGCAGGTTGTATGTTAGACAGGAAGAGCACGTTAGGACATGTATAGTTCCTCGGTGACAAACTAGTTAGTTGGGCATCGAAGAAGCAACTTTGTGTTTCAACCTCCACGGCCGAAGCAGAATATGTAGCTGCTGCTAGCTGCTGTTCTCAGGTCTTATGGATGAGAACTCAATTACGCGACTACGGTTTCCATTTCAACAAGATCCCGATATACTGTGACTCCAAGAGCGCCATCGCAATTACGGCGAATCCTGTTCAACACACAAAGACCAAGCACATAGATGTCAGGTATCATTTTATAAAAGATCATGTTGAAAAAGGAATAATTGAACTTTTCTTTGTAAAAATTGATTATCAGCTGGCCGATTTGTTCACCAAACCCTTAGACGAAAAGAGGTTTAACTTCCTTATCTCTAAGCTTGGTATGCTAAATCTTAAGATTTAATCAGTAGTTACCTATCAAAGTTTTCTAAATTGTATACTTTTTCATCATTTCTTCATTCTTAACTCTGATTGATATCTGCACTTCTATCAAATGTTCATGATCCAAGGGGGAGAATGAGAAGAAATTGACATCTGGTCAATATTACTTTAAGGGGGAGCTCATAAAATTTGTGCATGTACTTTTTAATGTCAAATTTCTTTTGTAATGCAAGATTTTAGGGGGAGTTCTTCAAGTCAAAAAGGGAGTACGGATATGACTTCTGATTATTTCTGATCAGAACTCGTACTTTAAAAGTTTTACTGCTTTTTGTCTTTTCAATTTAAGTGAATAAATTTTACTTTGACTTGACATTAGACTTTTGCAGAATTTTTGAGAGAAGCTTACAAGTTCATATCTTTATGACTTTAAGCTTAGCTTCATGAGATGTAAGATCAAACGTTAAGGTATAATCCTTTATCTTAATCTCATATATGGTTGAAAGAAGGACAACTTTCAATCATAGAAAACATTGTTTTTTAATGTTCAAACCACTTCCTGATTTTTCAACAGATTTTATATTTTGGGAGTGTGTTTTAAATGTTTTCATGATCTAAATTGTGCTTTAACTGAAATAGTTAAACCAATCTGAGCATCACGTCCATCATAGGAAAACAAAGAATCATTGTGCTAGGACTTAACACAACTTCTATGGAATCACCTTAACCAGTGATTTCTACCCAAGAAGTTAATCCTTAGTGTTTGAGTGTGCAAATAGAAAAAGAAACGAGTATGATTAGAGAAAGCTTAATGTTTAAAAGAAAGAGCGTGTGAGAACAGAGTTAAAAAAATATCACAACTCTGCACCAACTTTTTCTGAGCCGGGTAGCCACATTACTAGTGATTCACAATTCTTTGGTGATCATTATTGAAACAGGCAACTAACCCATGCCAACTCTTGATCAAACCTCACTATCTACTCATTTTCTTCTTCACAAGAAAGCGTTTCACAATTTCAAAGGGGATGCAACACATTTGCTATCTGATTTTCATTTGGAAAATTTGGATATTGAAAAGAAGGAAGCCTGTCCCACCTTCGCACTTCACTCATGCACATTGAGTCTGTGTTTAACTTACTGTTGTCTCAGTGGTTTACACAATTTTGAGCCAAATAAGCAATCATCAAGTGCTTAATTCTTTCAACACAAGCACGAACACACAAGGAATTAGTTTCTTTGTCATAACGTTTATAGAAATAACCTTTGTGGTGTTTCGATGATTAAATGGAAGCCCTGGGGGAGTCAACATCAAACAGCTCCTTTCCAATGTGTATTTGTTACACACATTGACTTAGTGTTACTGACAGGCATGTTAACTGATTCATTAGTTGATTCAGGTGTTACACGACTATTTTGTATGGATTTGAAAAGATCTGGATGAATATCTTTTGAATTGACGGATCAGGGGCTCTAAACGCAAGAGAGACATTTTTACAACTAATTTTGATGAAGTCGTTGCACTTAACATCAAAAAGGGGGAGAATGACTACACAAGAAATGGCAAATATCACATGTTTCAAGAATCATGTCCACTCTTCAAAAGGAGGAGATTGTTAGAAAAAGACATGCTGATTTCAAGAGCTAAAGAAAGAGATTGCATCTTCTGAGCTGAACAAGAAGACTGAATTGCTAAAATCATTTTCGTAATGATCTTGATCCAAAGGGGGAGATTGTTAGACCACAGTCTCATTGGATTCAAGATCATCCAAACTGAAGATCGCAATCTGAAGCTAAAGACGGAACGTCGACTCTCGATATATAAGTCTATGTCTATTTGTAATAAATGTCAATGTAATTGTTTGTTTATTGTTCTAGTTAACTTAGTTTAAATATCTAATTCTATTAGATATTAGACTTAGTTAGTTTCTAGTTACATATATTAGATTTAGTTATAATATAGTTTGTTAGTTAATATCTAGATATTATTCTAGATATTATTGCAAGTTGTAGGAAGTGTGTAAGACACACTTTAGATTAGTTGTTGTGTCTCTCAACTCTCTCATACATCAGATCATAATTCACACATACAAACACACACTTGAAGGTGTAAAAGAGAGAAAACATAGAGAACACATTTCATGCTTAATCGATCAACCTTGTAACTCGTTTGTTATAATCAATACAGGTTGGTAATCATATTGTGTTGTTGTTTCTATAAACTTGATAAGTATTGTTGGACCGACAATGGAATTTTCATAAGCCAATCAAAGTATGTGAAAGACATCCTTGATAAGTACGGTTTATCAGACTCAAAGCCAGCCAACACACCTATGGAAACACACAAACAAATCACTGCTGATCTTGAGGGGGAGGATGTGGATGTCCATCTTTATAGATCAATTATTGGATCTCTAATGTATCTCACAGCCTCAAGACCAGATATCATGTTTCCAGTGTGTGTGTGCCAGATTCCAAGTCAAGCCAAAGCAGTCACATCTTCAAGCTGTTAAGAGGATTTTCAGATACTTAAGAGGGCAACCTAGATTAGGTATTTGGTATCCGTATGAATCTACTTTTGACTTGATTTCATATTCAGACAGTGACTTGGGTGGTGCTAATATGGATAGAAAGTCTACTTCAGGGGGATGTCAGCTATTGGGTGCAAGACTAGTATCTTGTCAGTGTAAGAAACAAACCACAATGTCCCTATCCACAACAGAAGTTGAGTACATTGCTGCTGCAAGTTGCTGCTCTCAGGTTCTATGGATTCAGAATCAAATGCTGGACTATGGGTAACCTTTCTGCACACTCCAATCTTCATTGACAATAGCAGTGCTATTAGCATTGTTAACAATCCAGTCAAGCACTCCAAAACAAAGCACATTGAAATCAGGTATCACTTTATTCGAGACTGCAATGAAAAGAAGCTTATTCAAGTTGCTAAAGTACATACTGATAACCAGTTTGCTGATCTATTCACTAAAGCTTTTGATGTGGGTAGATTCACTTTCTTAGTCACAAGTGTGGGCATGATCAACTCTGAATGAGCTCATGTTTAAAAAGTGATTGTATACCTGTTATTTGTTTATTTTTGGGGCTACTAATCATCTTTCTCAGGAAGTGTATTGCCTTGCTCAGACTAACACAAGCTTCAATAGTGTAAGTGTAGTTAATGCTGCCAGTGCAAAGTTACTACTTCAGGTATCAGTTAATACTGCTAGTTCGTTAATACTGCTAGTGGTTAATACTGCTCTCAGTCAATACTGCTAGTTCGTTAATACTGCTAGTGGTTAATACTGCTCTCAGTTAATACTGCTAGTGGTTAATATTGCTCTCAGTTAATACTGCTAGTTAGTTAATACTTCTAGATGGTTAATACTGCTTCTTTCTCGAATCATATAAATACCCTTTTTGCCCGCCTAAAAGCTCATAACGACTCTTTGAATATTGTTCATCTTCTCTCTAACCTTTTTCTCTCAAGCAACTAGTGTGTTTTAGTCAAGACTCCTCAAGCTCGATGGCATCAATGGCGTTTATTGATGAACACAACGAGATCACAATGCTTCAAAAACCTAAGCAGGCTGCTGGATTTCATCAAATAGTCGATTTTCTCAAGTCCAGCCATATAGCTCATGCTCTTACAGTGTCACCATCAATCTACATAGAGCACCAGAAGCAATTTTGGGCCAATGCCACCGCTTTTACTGAAAATCGTGTGCAGGTTATCAAGACAAGGGTGTGTGACAAACCCTTGACAGTTTCTAAAGAGGTCATTCGCATCAGTCTACGACTTGATGATGCCTTAGGTATTACATCTATCTCTAATGATGATCTGTTTTCCAATCTTACAAGAATGGGGTATGGAGGCCCATTGGGTGTTTTCAAGTTCTCCAAAGCCAAATTTTCTTCCCGATGGCGTTTTCTTGTTCATACCCTTATTGACTGTATTTCTAGAAAAAATACTGGATGGAGTGAGTTCAGTAGTACCATTGCTTATACTTTGGTCTGCTTGTCCACTACCAGAAAGTATAATTTCTCGCAAATGATTTTCAAAGACCTTGTGTCAAACTTGGACAATAAAAAGAGTTTCTATATGTATCCAAGATTTGTCCAGGCAGTTATCACCACTAAATTGATGGATATGCCTCAATTTGATGAGGTATATGTACCTAAAATCCCCAAGGGCAAGGTTTTTTCAAATATGAAGAGATCTTCCATGGACTCGGAAGGAGTTAACACCCCTTTGTTCTCTACAATGATGGTGGTGTCCCACAATCAAGAAGGTATGGCATCAGGGTCAGTGCCCTCACTAGACCATCCCACTGAGAGCCAATCCCAACCTTCAATCACTATATCAATTCTTCAGTCCCTTCTTCAAAAACCAACTTCACCCATCACCCATACTTACATAAGGAAAAAGGTAAAGAAGGATCATTCTCTTCTTGTACCTTCACCTACAAAGCCTTTAAGCCCTCTAATGGAGAATTCTCCATTAGAGAATATCTATAGGGAAACCACAGGGGTGTCTCCCAACCCCAAGGAGGTGCTCACTGAGGAGATGCATGAGCATATGGGTGAGAAGGCTGCCACTACTCCTGCTAGCACAGAGGAGGTCAGTGGTAACATCAATAAGACCTTCACCATGACAACTTTGAATGAGCAATCATTCAAAGGTCCCAGGTGCCAAGAACCCAAGGGGGTAGCAGGTGCTTCTGTCAGGCAGAAGACCTCTACTACTAAAAGATCCAAGGATCCTTCTAGGGTGGTAAACACACCCAAAGGAGATGAGGACAGATATAACTACCAAGAATTGATGGATACAATGGGCAACATTAATCTAGATGTCATCAAACAGGGAGCAGATATAGAGGAGATGAAATTGGTTATTCTGTCTCAACAAGTGCATATTACCAAATTGAAAAAGCTGGTGATGAGGTTGGTACAGAAAAAAAAGAAAAAGCAGTTTATCTTGAAGAAGAGGGGAGATGCTTTCAAAAAGGGGGAGAAACAGGATGAAAAGGAGAAACTCAGTACTAGTGGTATGGAAGCTAAATTTAAGGGGGAGCAGAATAGGGAAACAGAAAACAAAGAAGAAGAAACTAGTAAAGAGGCAGAAACTGTTAAACAAGCAGCAGTAACTGAAAAAGCTCAAGCAACAGTAACAGGGCTATTTGTTGAAGAATTAGAGATTGCAGAAACATTGGTAAAAGCTAAGAATGACACTCCCAAGGCTGCTTAAAAGGCCAAGGGAGTGGTCATTAAAGAAGGAGGTCTTAAGCAGAAAAACAAAGAAATCAGTGAGGCAGAATTGAAGAAAAAAGGAAAGGCTAAGATGGTTGAACCTGAACAACCTTTAAAGCAGCAGAAACAGATAGAGCTAGATGAAGAAGTGGCAAAACAGCTTCAAGAAGAGATGGAAAAGGAGGAACAAATTCAATCAGAAAAGGACAAAGAGCTTGCACTGAATATGGCTAAAAAGCTCAATGAAGAATATCAAAAGAGTCTGAAAACTGCAGCTGAGGCTAAGAAAAGTATAGTAAAAGCAACCAAGCACAGACTGCCTTCAAAGATTCAGAAAAGACAACCCTCTAAGACCTATTTGGCCGATCAAGAAAGAAGAAAAATGATAAACTTTCTGAGAGGCTCAATTGGTGTAAAAGGAGAGATGTTTGCTAACATGGCATACAACAAAGTCGAGGAGCTGTATAAAAAAGAAATGGCAAAGCTTCAAGGGGACTCCTCTCAAAGGGAAGAAGCTGAAAGAAGGATGAAAGAAGGATGAAAGAGAGGCATGATCTCAACATCCAACAACCCTTCCTTGAGGAAACCAGTCCTTCAAAAGAAAAGGCTGAAAAGAAGGAAGAGAATGTTGCTGTGGAAGTCAAATCTGCAAAGAGAGTAAAGACCATAGCTTCTAAGAAACAGTCCAAAAAGCCAAGAATTGAAGAAGCAGAAAAGGAGGCAGAACCATCTGTTGCAGATCATACAGAGCAAACAAGTCAAAGTGAACAACAACCAAATCAATCTGATGAGCATGTTGGTCTTTACATGACTTTAATAGAACCAGTACAGGCTGTTTCCATTTCTGTGAAGGCACCAGAAATCATCTTTTGGGATATTCTGAGAGACAACAGAAAGGATTACTTCAGACTCAAAAGAGTTGGTGACTTGTTTGAAGTATATACAACTTGGGGCAAAGTGATCAGAAGTTGTTCCAGTGCTGAGTTAGAAGAAATGCATAAGGTGGGAATAAAGCTATATGAGCCTGTTATGAAAGGATCTGAAGAAAGTCTACTAAAAGTTGCTATGGAATACTTGTGTATGATGTTTGAACCAGAAAAAGTGGTGTATAGGATCAAGGATTTGCATCATGAGTATGGGTTCAAAAGGATTGATCAGTGGATGCTCTTTGAAAACCGTGGTGTCTACATGATCACAATAGATAACTGCTATCATGAGTATTTTCTAGTGGACAAAGTATATGATCATAGCAAGGAGAAGCTGAAAGGAATGCTGAAAGCCAAGCTAGTGTGTGCAAAAGGATCTGAAATGGCCAGAATTGTGATAAGAAGGACAATCAATCAAAGTCTGGGACTGGATCCAAATTTGGGCAACTAAGCTGAAGTTTTGAAAGCATCTTGAAGACCATATCTGAAGAACTTGACTTCTCTTCTTAAAAGTCAAGTTAGGGGGAGATTGTTGGGAATTTAAGATTTGTTCAAGTATGGTTAATGTTGCTAGTATATCATGATTACTACTGCTAGTAGATTTAATACTGCTTGAAAAGTTAGTGCTGCTACTTCAATAGTTAGTACTGCTTGGAGAGTTAGTACTGCTAGTAGTTAGTACTGCTAAGGGATTACTATTGCCAACATGATTAATACTGCTGAGGAGTTTAATGCTGCTGAAAATGGTTAATACTTCTGAAGAAGGTTAGTGCTGCTTATGAGATGAAGACTCAGTATGGAATGAAGACAGCTGTATAGAAGTCTTGCTAAAGTAAAGGAGATAATTATGGAATGAAGATCAATTGTATTTTGATAATTATCTTGTAATATGTCTTGTAGAAATAGTATAGAAGTCTTTGATAGAATTAACTTTTGATTGATAAGTTTTTAGAGAGAGAATTAACCTCAAGGTTTATAATCCTAGTTCTAGAGAAGTAGAATTCGTCTTGGTGAGCCTGTTCATCAAGATTGAGGTTTTGTGTGAAAGCTTGTAACTTTAATCATTCAATAAAGTTTACAAGTTGTGATTTCTATTTTATTGTTCCATTGATAGTTGAATATTAAAGTGTTTTTCCGCAACTTATTTAATATTGTTTCTGAGTGTTATTATTCTTGTTAAGAATTAGATCCTGACAATCTTCTATTTTGATAAGGTAAGGGTAACAGAAAGAAGTTACAATGAAACCAAAAATTTCAACAGATCATGGAAGTTGGCCTTATTAATAGAGAGTAAATCATAACTATATAATAAAGTGCTGAGAAACTAGAGTCCAAATGGCATTTCCAGGAGTCATAAAGTCAACCATTTGTACCATGTCACAACAGGTATACATTGATGGAAAAGAGAGAGCAACCAGCTGTGATTACTTTTTATAAACAATTAGATATATAGGAATAGTTTCTAAAATCCCTTTTTCCATTTGTCTACAAAGTTGTTCAAGATTTTTGACTCTTACATTCATAACACTATAGACTAAATTAGTAATCATGTTTGATAAAATTGCATTAATCAACTTTTCAAGCAGTAAATACAACAAATGCATGTATTCTGACCTCTGCATCATGTTTAAGCTAAAACCTAAATTATTGTAGCCAGAAAAATCAATGACAAAAATGCATCAACTCTAGCACAAAATTTTCCGACTCCATGGCTTTGTGAAGATAAAATTATGCAGGGGTGATTTAAACTTGTAAAATTTTAAACATTAGAAACAAAACTAATCAAACAACTAAGTATAATATACCAATATGTAGTAAAGTGATAAAATTTGATTTTATACTAAAATCTATACAAATTTATGTAGAAAATGCAGATTTACCTCAAAATAACAGGATGGAGATCAATCGAACAGAGAGAGTTACAACTTGAAATCAACAATCGTCTTTTTGGAATCCATAATACGACTTGGACAAATTTCAAACCAAACCAAAATCAATTAGTAATATATAAGTGATTGGTTAATCAAGTATAAAAACTAAGAATAAAATCAATTTAAATTAACAACTTGATGTCGATTGCTTGATTATTCGTATGTTATTAAGGCTAAAAACAGAACCCTAGCGTGAGCGGTAGCATGAGAACAAGTGTGTTAAGTCTCTGAGATCATAGATTGATTGAATTAACAAAGACAACAAGGAATTGGGATTGGAATTATGTAGTTTTATTCATTACTTGAAATGTAAACTAAAACTACAGAGAGGATTTCGTACAAGGCTACTGGTCGGTGGATTATGTAACCCGAAAATCATAAATGGAATCCCATGCAAGTATACATGTAAAACCACTATCGTTTGAACAAGTAATAAAGTGGTACTAAGTACCAAGTATCGATCCCACGGGGACAATAAAACAAGCCGTGATTCTTAAGTCAGTCTTAAAAGGTGATTTCAGAAAGAGATTTGGAAGGAATGATCTTTGAGTGTTGTTGACAGTAAATTAAAATGCTTAACACAGATTTAAAAGAAAGCAAGGGTGCAAGATCCGGCCGGAGTTGTAAGCAACTAAATAATAGGACTGATGCTGCAGCAGATGCTGCAGCACTAGGTTCTCAACTTCACTATCGGTTCACAAAACCCTGTTGCAAGGTTCATATTAGAATAGGTTTACCGGCAACGACTAATTAGGCGACCCAACCGGTTCCGCACAGATATTATTATGATCCCCGTATAGTTTACAATCAATAAAGATTGAGAGGTTTTGTTACAACCCCTATAACACTTCAGTGTTCTGAAGAATATACTAGCTTGCAAACAAGCCGCTCACCCAAGTGAAACAATGTACGTCACCTCATCAAGAAGCACTTGGTCGAAACTCAGAAACTAGGAGTGAATAGTAAAGTTGATAGCTAGTAGCAAAACATTAATCCATACAACATAGGCTTTTATCTCCCAACCATCACTTACACCCAAGCTAGGGACTTACCCCATCATCGCTTGACACATGGTGTGCGACATTATTGGAAAGATAATAAGCATATGCATGAAAAGTAAATGACTGGAATTGGACAACATAAATGTAAAAGACAGAAATGTAAAGCAGAAATGTAAAACCGAAATGTAAATGACAAGAAATGTAAAGATGCTGTGAACGGTGCTGTGACACTGAAAAGTAACGTACTGGAATTAAAGACTTAATATTAAAAAGATTAAAGTAACTAGTTAAGATAGCTAGATGAGTTATCCAACCATGAATATTGTCTCTAAAATACTGAAAGGAACCCTCTATTTATACATAGAGGAGCTCTTACAAAGCATCTAAGAAAGCATCTAAAAAGAGCATCAAAAGTACAAAGGTACAATGGTCCCCACCACTTCTAGGAATCAAAATGTCAAACTTAGTACAACAAGCATCTTTAAGGAATCAAATTATTGTCAAAGGAGCATATATTCCCTGGTCCATGTCTTCTTTCCAACGAAATTTCCAAGTACTTCCCCAAAGATCTAGTTGCACCAACCAAAAAGTTTATGAAGCTTCGTCTATGACTGCAGTCCTCTTGCTGTGGCTCCTGTTGTAGCATCATCCATCAGTAAATTGACATAAAAGCACAAAAGTAAGATCAATTTCCACCATTTAGCTCCCAACTCAACAAATGATAAAATTAAGAATAAAGGACTCAAATATTGTGATTTGGGAAATGAAAATGCTAGAAAATCCTACTAAAAAGTGATAGAAAATGTGATAAGTTATCCACTCATCACATTCCCACACTTGAACTGTTGTTTGTCCCCAAGCAACGAAAAAGACAAACATAAAGACTCAAATATTGAAAGGTAAAATTAAAAAGAAAAGTGATAGTGGTCAGTTCAACAAACAATAGACATAGCCTTTCATAAATCACCCTATATTCATTTCACAAACACAAACACCATAGGCCAAAACACAAGTTCCTTTTGTTAGGCATGAATACTTTCTGAAAATAGGATCAATAGGACTTTATGGATATTTCAATTTTTTTGGGCTTCCTCACTTTTTCACACAAACCTTACTTTTTGTGTCCAGATGCTGCAGCATCTACTGCAGCCTGTCCTATATGCCAGATTTGTTTTTGTTGGCCTAAATAGGGATGATTGAGCCATGATATGCCAATATCACAGTGAAAAGAACTTGATTGAGCCAAAGTTGCCAATATCACAATTGATTGAGCCTTGTGATGCCAATACCACATGAATGATTGAGCCGTGTGGTGCCAATATCACAACTATTTTTATTGAACAAGATTTAAAGGACTCAAACCTTTTCATCTTTTCAGTTTGACACAAACTCCCCTCCCCACACTTAGAAAGAAAAAATGTCCTCATTATTTGGAGAACATGTATAGGCTCAAAAGGGTTAAAGGGGGGCAAAGAGAGTGTATAAGGCTTTGTGAAAAAAATGGCCTATATCCTCTCCTATTTCAAAACAGTTTGCCTATTTGCTTCCCAGGTGCCTTGGCTTGGTTCTAGCATAAGTATTGAAAGTAGATATGTACAAGTGAATTATTTGGGCTATGTTATGTGCACTGACCGAAAAAGGAACTATCACAGAATACAACAAATTTCCCAGACTCTTAATGGACTAAATAAAGAGGAAAATAACAAAATAAAAGACACTAAATGGAGATAAGGAATAGAAATGGACCTATCCTACTCAGAATGAGTAGGTTCTTCTGCTACAGGGCCTCCAAGGAATTCATCCTGCAGCTTAGTCAGCGCTGCAGGGTACTCTGGCAGATAGGTGGATGCCTCCATGTGGTCTGCTGCCTAGACCTGGTCCTTGACATCCGTTCTTTTCTTGTGCCACTTCCTGTAGAGGGAATTCTCCTTCATCAACCTCTTTATCAACTTCTCTTGCTTCTTCATCCTCCTTGTGATTGCCAATTCCTTCTCATCCAACAATCTGTCAAACTCCTTTTTTTGTGCAATCATCTTATCTTCCCAATAATCCTGCTGATCATCCAGCTTCTCCAATAAATTCTTTTGGTTCTCCTCCAGCATGCTGATCATAATGGTGAATGGTGCTGTTTCCACCCGGCCAGATGCTGCAGCACTGCTTGTAGCATACCCTAGACGCAGCACAACATCTACATCACCATGCTTTCGCCTTTGGTTTCTCATGATCCTGTTGAGGGCCATGTTATCAATCGCAGCCTTCCTATCCACATACTCATCAACAATAAAGGTTCTAGATTGTGCTTTCTTGATAAAGGAATTGAGCAAGGCAGGATACCATAAGCCGCCCTTAGTCTTCTCGGTGCAAGCTTTGATGCTCTTGTTGATCACCTGCCCAACATCAAACTTCTGTTTTGTGAAAATGTAGTATAGGAGCACACACCTGTTGAATGGAATGCTGGTATCATGGGAAGTAGGCATCAATGTGTGTCTGACAAAGTGGAACCACACACTGGCCGTATCAGACAGGTCTGAGGATTCCAGCTTTCGTGCCTCTCCTTTGTTGCTCCATGCTTCTCCTTCTCTACCAATGGTCTCGAGCACTCTCTTTGCATCCGCAACACTAGCTCTCCTCGTCAGTTTGTCGTAAACTGATACTGGTGGAGGAACAAGCCCAAAGATACTGTTGATGGCCTCCGTTGTGTCACAAACATCCATACCTCTAACTGTGAAAATGTCATCTGCTGTCACAGCAGCCTCAGCATAAAATTCTCTTACCCAATCCAGGTTGTATTTTGGTGGAACCTTGCACAACAGTTCCCAACCCAAAGCTTGGATTGCCTCTTGGACAAAAGGATATTCAGAAATGGTTCTTGGACTGAATCCGTTGTCCTGCAATCCATCTTGATTTCTGAACTGCTCATACTTTGCCTCAGATTCCTTGCAAGTGAATCTAGTTACTCTTTCATAGTCTTCATCATCCTCACTCTCTTCTTCCACCATAGGTTGCTTTCCTTTCTCTTTTCTTGTCAATCTCCTTCTTGTTTTCCTTCCATAGCCAATACTTTTAGGCTTCTTCTTTGGTGTGGCTTTGGACTGAGTGTCCTTGACCTTTTTGTCATTCTTTTTTCCCTTCTGTTTTTCACCCTTGTTTGCTGCTGTAGCCTTCTTTCCTTGCTTCTTATGCCTTTTTATCCAGTCATCAATCTCTTCCTCCATATTTTCATCCTCAACATCATTCATCTCCACAGCCTCTACCTCATGATCTTCATCCCGCACTGCCTCATCCTCATCCCTAGAATTTTCAGGGGTTCTCAAGAGTTCATTCAGAATGGGATCATGTCCCACTCCTCTCCGCACATGCATTGGGATTTCAAGGATGGTCACTGCTACTGCCTCATGCTGTGACACTTGTGGCAACACAGTGAGGCCTTCACTTCTTACTTCATGGACCAATGTTGCATCCAATACAGAAACAGGGGAAATGGTGTTAGGAAGGTTGGTTTCTGGTGGTGGGTTGTTGGTGTTTTCAGGTTGTGTTTCAGGGTCTGCTTCGGTTTCTGGGATTGGTGTTTGGTTTATGTCGAAGGCTTCATGGTGGGATAGTGATAAACTTGTGTTGAAGGGTTCATTGGGTTCCTGAGCATCTTGAAGAGGTGGGTTCTGTGTCTGGCTTGTTTCCACAGTGGCAGCAGATTGGTTTACACCCTCCACAATGGCTTGATCACCAACTGTGGTAGTAGAAGATTGTACTACTACCATAGGGATCGCAGGCCCTGTTTTGAGGTTTTCCAAGGGTTTTCTTGGAGAAGGTGATCGAGTAGAGTCCTTAGAAGATGCTTCAGTTTCTGGGTTTACCTTGGACTCCTAATGTTTTTGCACTCTTCTTCTTCGAACTTCCTTCACCGATTTTCTGCAGTACTTTCTTCTTCTTTGCTTTCGGTGTTTCATCCTCCATTCCTTCTTTCGAACTCTTTGATCGCCGCAACCCTTTCACCAAATCCTCATCCTTTGGTGATGGCATTGCTTTCTTCGAAGATTTATTCATGCTTCGTCTTCCTGCACAGAGTTAGAACAGAGAGAGAGAGAGAGATGGAAACAGAGAAGTGATAACCTGCAGAAATGGTTATCACTTTTGATTTTTGGGGAAACCGAAAAGTTGGTTTTTGGATTTTAAAATGAGTTGATTTTAAAAAGAAATTAAAAGAAATTTTTTTTCTTATCAAATATTTGCCCAAATTCGGCGGATGTATTGATTAGAGGAGAAAAAGTTGTCCTAGTAGACTGGACTAGGTATGAGTGAGATTCCTTACTTCTTTTTTATGAAAGGACATCTTACAAAAGCAAAAGATGCCTTTGTCCTTTCAATTTTTCTTCCATGGTTCCCATAAAACAAACAACTGGAGGTATTTCAAAATTATTCAAATAAAGTGATCTGAATATTTTTAATACAAGATTAAAAATATAACTTTACTTGCTCCTTGGGTCCCACTCAGATCCGATGTTGTTGCAGGTGCTGCAGCATCATCTGATACTTCAGAATCTGCACCATCTCACATACTTTAAACATACCACATTTAAACAAAAGAAAATTATATACATATGTACAATAGAAGAGGATCCTGTAGGTACAATTGTGTTCAGGAAAGTTTTCACTGTTTGTCCATTAACTTTGAATGAGGCTCCATTGTTTGGATCACTGAGTTCTACAACTCCATATGGAAAAACACTCTTGCTTTCAAAAGGTCCAGTCCACTTTGACCTTAATTTTCCTGGAAAAAGTTTAAGTCTGGAGTTAAACAACAAAACTTTTTCACCAACTTTGAAATCCTTGTGCATAATCCTCTTGTCATGCCATCTTTTGGTTTTATCCTTGTAGATCTTGGCATTCTCATAGGATTGATTTCTAAGTTCTTCCAATTCATTGATTTGCAACTTTCTCCTTTCACCTGCATCATTAATACTCATGTTAAGTTCTTTAAGAGCCCAAAAAGCTTTATGTTCAAGTTCTAATGGCAAGTGACAAGCTTTTCCAAAGATAAGCTTGTAAGGAGACATTCCAATAGGGGATTTATAGGTAGTCCTATAAGCCCAAAGAGCATCATCTAGTTTAAATGACCAATCCTTCCTAGAAGGTTTGACCACTTTCTCTAGAATACCCTTGATTTCCCTATTTGAGAGTTCTGCTAAGCCATTTGTTTGTGGATGATAGGCTGTAGCAACTCTATGACTTATGTTGTATTTTTCCAAAACTCCTTTCATCATGTTGTTCACAAAATGGGTGCCTTCATGACTGATTATGGCTCTAGGGGTTCCAAATCTTGTGAATATGTTTTTGTGAAGGAATTTGACTACTGTCTTTGCATCATTACTATGGGAAGCTATTGCCTGTACCCATTTAGAGACATAGTCCACAGCTACCAAGATGTATTGATAATTTCCAGATATGGGAAATGGTCCCATGAAGTCTATTCCCCATACATCAAATATTTCAACCTCTAAAATGCCGTTAAGAGGCATCTCATGTCTTTGGGAAATAGAACCGACTCTTTGACACTCATTACAGTTTTTAACAAACTTATCAGCATCAATAAAAAGTGTAGGCCAATAGAATCCAGATTGGAGGACTTTTGCTGCAGTTCTTTGGCCACCAAAGTGTCTACCATATGCACCAGCATGACAGTGCTGCAGCACTGCAGTTGTGTCCTCGAAAGGTAGTCACCTCCTTAGGATTTGGTCAGCTCCTAGCTTAAACAGAAATGGATCATCCCAAAGGTAATTCTTTGCATCACTGAACAATTTCTTTCTTTGGTTTCTGTTATATTCAGGTGGAATAATCCCAGCAGCTAGGTAATTTGCAATGTCAGCAAACCATGGTGCTGTAGCATGCTGCAGCACCAACAATTGTTCATCAGGAAACTTTTCATTTATCTCAATTAAAGGTCCCTTTCCTTTTTCTAATCTGGACAAGTGATCAACAACTTGGTTTTCAGTACCTTTCCTATCTATTATTTCTAGGTCAAACTCTTGTAACAACAACACCCACCGAATTAACCTTGGCTTTGCATCTTTTTTAGAAATCAAGTACTTGATGGCTGCATGGTCAGTGTGAACTGTAACCTTGGTCCCCATCAGATAAGATCTGAATTTTTCAAAGGCAAATACAACAGCCAATAATTCTTTCTCAGTGGTTGTGTAGTTAACTTGTGCTTCATTTAGAGTTTTGCTAGAGTAATAGATAGGGTGAAAAATATTTCCTTTCTTTTGTCCCAAAACTGCACCAATTGCCCAATCCCTTGCATCACACATGAGTTCAAATGGTTGAGTCCAATCAGGTGTGATCACAATAGGTGCTGAAATCAAAGCTTGTTTCAAAATTTTGTTAGCTTCCTTACATTCATTGTTGAAATCAAAAGGCTGCTCATGCTGCAGCAGTATACAGAGTGGCTTTGAAATCTTTGAAAAATCTTTTATAAATCTTCTGTAAAAGCCAACATGACCAAGGAAGCTTCTAATTCCTTTAAGATTTGTAGGTTCTGGAAGTTTTTCAATGACTTCTAATTTTGCTTTGTCAACCTCTATCCCTCTATTTGAAATTAAATGACCCAAAACAATGCCTTCTTTGACCATGAAATGACACTTTTCCCAATTTAAAACCAAGTCAGTCTCTTTACATCTTTTAAGGCTCTGTTCAAGGTTTTTCAAACATTGTTCATATGAAGATCTATAGACAGAAAAGTCATCCATGAATATTTTCATAGAGGTTTCCAACATATCAGAGAAAATGAACATCATGCATATTTGGAATGTGGCAGGGGCATTACATAGTCCAAAGGGCATTCTCCTAAAGGCAAAAGTACCAAAAGGACAAGTGAAAGTGGTTTTCTCTTGATCCTCAGGTGCTATGGCAATCTGGTTGTAACCAGAATATCAATCTAAGAAACAGTAATACTCCTTACCAGCTAATCTATCCAACATTTGGTCAATGAAAGTCAATGGGAAATGGTCCTTATGGGTTGCTTTGTTGAGCTTCCTATAATCCATACAGATTCTCCATCCTGACACTACCCTAGTTGGGATCAACTCATTCTTTTCATTCTCAACAACTGTCACACCTCCTTTCTTAGGGACACATTGGACAGGGCTTACCCAAGAACTACCAGCTATGGGGTAAATAATCCCAGCATCTAACCACTTGAGTATTTCTTTCTTGACTACTTCTTTCATCACAGGGTTCAATCTCCTTTGTGGCTCTACAGATCTGAAATCCTTGTCCTCTAAGATGATTTTGTGTTGACAAATTGAGGGACTAATGCCTTTTAAGTCAGAAATTGTCCAACCTATGGCCTTGGTGTGGGCTTGAAGCACTTTTACTAATTGCTCTTCCTGTTTTGGTTCTAAGGTACCTGAAATGATCACAGGTAATTTGTTCTCATCACCAAGAAAAACATACTTAAGATTGGCAGGAAGTTGCTTTAGTTCAAGGTGTGGTAGTGCCTCAATTGATGGTAAAGGGTTTTCCTTTGGATTTTTTTCCAACAGCTCATATGCTGCCACAGGCTGCAGCATGTCATCACAGTGAATGCTATCATCCAAATCATCATCATCATCATCATATTCCTCGTCTAAGTCATCTACATTTAAGTCATCATCATCATTATGCTCATCCTCCTCTAACTAATCATCTTCCAGGTCATCATCTACCTTTTCACCTAGAATTTCTTCTAAGGTCTCTTCTTGACACCAAGATTCTACAGAGCTTAGGACAGAACATTCTTCCACTTCATCAGGGTATTTCATGGAAGTAAAGACATTGAAGGTGACATTTTGGTCTTGAACTCTCATAGTCAACTCTCCTTTTTGGACATCTATGATGGCTCTACCAGTGGCTAAAAATGGCCTTCCTAACAGAATAGGAGTTTCTTTGTCAGCCTCAAAGTCTAGAATGATGAAATCGGCAGGAAATATGAATTTGTCTACTTGCACCAAGACATCCTCTATCTTTCCTTTAGGATAAGCTATGGATTTGTCCGCTAACTGCAAGGTCACAGTGGTAGGTCTAGCCTCTCCTATTCCTAGTGTGTTGAAAACAGATAAAGGCATAAGATTGATGCTAGTACCTAGGTCACATAATGCTTTCCCAACCTATTTTCCTCCTATAGAACAGGGTATTGTAAAACAACCTGGGTCTTTCTGCTTAGGGGGAAGTTTGTTGGTCAAAAGTGCACTACAACCCTCAGTCAATGACACAGTCTCATATTCAATTAGTTTCTTTTTCTTGCTCAAAATATCCTTAAGGAATTTGGCATAAGTAGGCATGCTCTCAATTGCTTCAACCAAAGGTATGTGGATATGCAATTGTTTGAATACATCTAGAAAATTCTTGAATTGTAACTCCTCTTTTTGATTCCTTAACCTCTGGGGGTATGGAATGTAAGGGGATACTTGTGTGACAACAGCCCTCTTAGGCTCATAGGTGGATGGAACTGTAGGTGTTTCTTGTTCAATTACTGTTTTTGGTTTTTCAGTTATGTCAGTTGGTGCTGCAGCACTGACTGTAGCATCAACTGTAGTTGACTTTTCTTTCTTGTTATCACCAGGGAATAACAAGGGAGATTCAGATCTATCAGATATTAACACAGATTCAGAAGATGATGTGGGTTGAACAGGTGTAACAGTAGTATGGGGTACCACTATAACATCTTTTTCTTTGTCTGTGTCACTAATAGTCTTAGGTTCTTTTTGGGTAGTCTCAACTAAGTCTTTTCCACTCCTAAGGGATACAACCCTTACATGCTCTTTGATTATATTCTTGGGAGTCTCAGTATATCACTAAGCAAGATTCCAACAGGTATGTTTCTCAATTCCAATGCAATTTGCCCAATCTGTGTTTCCAAAGTCCTTAAAGCAATATTTTGGTGATTGATTGTGGAATTGGTGTGATTTATAAAACCTTTCAACAATGTTTCCAAAGAAACAGAAGAATCAACATGTTGACTTGGTTTACTTTGAAAAGACTGTTGATTTGCTGATTTTGAAAAGGTTGATGGTTTTGTTGAAAATGACCTTGTGAACTACTTGGTTGGTTTTGAAAGTTTGAATTTCTTTGCTCTTTTGCAATTGGAGGATTCAAACAAGGACTATTCCAAGAAAAATTGGGATGGTTTCTCCAATTTGAGTTATAGTTGTTTGAATATTGTTCATTCCTATTGTGCACACAGTTTACAGATTCTGAATTCTGGCTACATTGGTCATAGGTATGTCCTTCACCACAGACTACACATTGTACGGGCAAAGTTTCATGAACAGATGCTGCAGCAACAGTATTCGCACCAGTGGCAGCAGACATGTTTTTAATCATGTTGGCCATCGATGTGAGTTGTGCAGTAAGTGCAGTATAAGGATCTAATTGATGAAGTCCTGCAGTTTTTTTGGGTACTAGTGCACATGGGTCAGATCAATAACCATTGTTGCTAGAAATCTTTTCCAAAATCTCATAACCATCATTATAGGTACTAGAGGTGAAGGCTCCTCCTGCTGTAGCATCGAGCATCTGTTTAGCAACGGTATTTAAACCATTGTAGAATGTCTCTAGATGTATGCAGTAGGGTATGCCATGGTGAGGGCATTGCCTTAACAACTCTTTAAACCTTTCCCAAGCATCCGGAATAGCTTCATCGTCCATTTGTCTAAACATGCTTATCTCATTTCTGGACTTGGCATTCCGTGTTGGTGGAAAATATTGTTTTAAAAATCTTTCAGCCATGTCATTCCATGTTTCAATAGAATTAGGCAGCAAAGAATTATACCATGATCTTGCTCTATCTCTAAGTGAAAAAGGAAATAACTTCAGCCGTAAGGCTTCATCAGTTACTCCACTGAGTTAGAAAGAATCAGTGATTTCCATAAAAGTTTAGAGATGCAAATGAGGATCTTGAGATGGCATGCCACTGAACTGTCCACTGGATTGTAACATGTTAAACATTACAGGTCTCAGTTCAAAATGGGCACACTCAATCTGTGGTCTAACTATGCCTGCATGCAATTGATCAAACATAGGCATAACATAGTCCATGATTCTTCCAGTTTTAGAATTTGCAATATTAATGATGTCTTGAGGTTCAGGCCCTGGCCCTGGCCCAAATTCTTCTTCTGCCATTTCAGGTGTTTCAAAAATGGGTGACAGATTTCTTTGAATTCTTCTCCTTCTTCGAAAAGTTCTCTCAATATCAGGGTCCAAATCAAGGATATCACCGTGAAACAAACGTGGCATGCAACCACAATCAGTAACCAAAGTGATTAGAAAAATCAGATTTTAAAAGCGACTAAAAAAAACTTGTTTTGGCTTGTCCCCGGCAACGGCGCCAAAAACTTGGTCGGTGGATTATGTAACCCGAAAATCATAAATGGAATCCCATGCAAGTATACATGTAAAACCACTATTGTTTGAACAAGTAATAAAGTGGTACTAAGTACCAAGTATCGATCCCACAGGGACAATAAAACAAGTCGTGATTCTTAAGTCAGTCTTAAAAGGTGATTTCAGAAAGAAATTTGGAAGGAATGATCTTTGAGTGTTGTTGACAGTAAATTAAAATGCTTAACACAGATTTAAAAGAAAGCAAGGGTGCAAGATCCGGCTGGAGTTGTAAGCAACTAAATAATAGGGCTGATGCTGCAGCAGATGCTGCAGCACTAGGTTCTCAACTTCACTATCGGTTCACAAAACGCTTTTGCAAGGTTCATATTAGAATAGGTTTACCGGCAGCGACTAATTAGGCGACCCAACCGGTTCCGCACAGATATTATTACGATCCCCGTATAGTTTACAATCAATAAAGATTGAGAGGGTTTGTTACAACCCCTATAACACTTCAGTGTTCTGAAGAATATGCTAGCTTGCAAACAAGCCGCTCACCCAAGTGAAACAATGTACGTCACCTCATCAAGAAGCACTTGGTCGAAACTCAGAAACAAGGAGTGAATAGTAAAGTTGATAGCTAGTAGCAAAACATTAATCCATACAACATAGGCTTTTATCTCCCAACCATCACTTACACCCAAGCTAGGGACTTACCCCATCATCGCTTGACACATGGTGTGCGACAATATTGGAAAGATAATAAGCATATGCATGAAAAGTAAATGACTGGAATTGGACAACATAAATGTAAAAGACAGAAATGTAAAGCAGAAATGTAAAACCGAAATGTAAATGACAAGAAATGTAAAGATGCTGTGAACGGTGCTGTGACACTGAACAGTAGCGTACTGGAATTAAAGACTTAATATTAAAAAGCTTAAAGTAACTAGTTAAGATAGCTAGATGAGCTATCCAACCGTGAATATTGTCTCTACAATACTGAAAGGAGCCCTCTATTTATACATAGAGGAGCTCTTACAAAGCATCTAAGAAAGCATCTAAAAAGAGCATAAAAAGTACAAAGGTACAATGGTCCCCACCACTTCTAGGAATCAAAATGTCAAACTTAGTACAACAAGCATCTTTAAGGAATCAAATTATTGTCAAAGGAGCATATATTCCCTGCTCCATGTCTTCTTTCCAACGAAATTTCCAAGTACTTCCCCAAAGATCTAGTTGCACCAACCAAAAAGTTTATGAAGCTTCGTCTATGACTGCAGTCCTCTTGCTGTGGCTCCTGTTGTAGCATCATCCATCAGTAAATTGACATAAAAGCACAAAAGTAAGATCAATTTCCACCACTTAGCTCCCAACTCAACAAATGATAAAATTAAGAATAAAGGACTCAAATATTGTGATTTGGGAAATGAAAATGCTAGAAAATCCTACTAAAAAGTGATAGAAAATGTGATAAGTTATCCACTCATCAGCTACATTGTAAAAGTAAACTTACAAACAAACTACACACTACAGATCCCAACATCCCTTGTACAATAATAAGCCCAAACCCATTACAAGGCCCAATACACAACATGTTGATTACTTTACTAAACTTCTAAACTAGAACATATTTATGTTCTAACATTCTCCCCCTAAGTTTTGTAAAGTTATCATTATCTTTTAAGCTCCAGCTCCTCTCCCTCTTGATTTCTTTATAAAACATAGCATTGCATAAACTTCAAAGCTCCTCTAGCTCCCCCTTGAAAGTAGCTCTTATCCTTGGAGTTTCAACTGAAATACCAGATCTGATGTAGACCATAATCTCGACTGAGTGCACGTAAAGACAACTTTTGACTCTTGTAAACTCAACACATTCCGTATGCCCACAAGAATGATATGTGTTGAATATTGGAATGACAACCAAGTGCATCTTCAGTGTATAACATCTTATCTGTCTTTGAACCACAAGTTGAAATAAGAATTCAGCTTAAGAACTTCATCTGATAAGCTTACGGGCGGTAGCAACAGGTAGCAACACTATAAGGCAAGGGTTAGAAGGCAAGCACTGTTCAACAACGGATAGAAGATGCTCATTTTTTGACTGCTTTCCAGAATACTGAACAATCAAACCCAAAACTCCTTTATTCAAGAATCAGCTGGATGATTATAAGCACTCAGGATTCTGAATTACAAATTAAGCATCAGAACAATGATTGCAGTTGCTCACACTACTGAGTGATCAGGTCAGAAGAGTGATAAAGTGCTCTCAACGGTCTAACCACAAAAGAATCTCTCCAAACTGATGATTGCAGATGCTCAGGCAGCTAACTCAATCCAATCAGAGACTAAATCATCAAATCCAGAATCTGAAAATCTTGAAAAGCATGATCACTCGTGAAAATTTGATCAGTTGCTAAAGATATGTGATCAACATATGATAGGAGTGATGTCACATACGAATTAAGCGTAAAAAGCTCAGGAATAGAGCAAACTTGTATCAAACTGGGTTCAGAACAGTCAAAATTCTCAAAAACATCAAACTTTTCGCATATCACCAACAATTCGCAGATCACTATTGACTTTTAAGCACAATTCGCATGATGGACATAGCCTAACACCACAATTCGCATAACTCTATTATGCGAATTCCTCGCATTTCGCATACCACTCTTCTGCGAGTTCTTCCATTTCGCTTAACTCTATCCTGCCAATTCCTTCTTTTCGCATCACACACATCTGCGAAATTATAACTTTTTGCACCACACCCTTGTACGAATTCCACACTTAATCAAAATTTCATCTTCAAAGAATGTTATCATGTGAATTCTTAAACATTTCGCATGTAACTCTTGTGCGAATTTTGTACTTAGTAAAAATTTCATCTTCAACGAATCCTGCGAATTCAAGCATGTGAATTCTTAAGCATGCGAATTCAAGCATGAGAATTCTTAAGCATGCGAATTCTATGATGCGAATTCTTCAAAAATCTTCATTATGGGAATTCTTTCTATTCTCATGCGAGTTCTTCAATTTCTGCGAGTTCTTCATTGAAATCATGTGAATTCTATGGATCTCGAACGTTTTTCACGATCTCTTCCAATTAAACCTTCAATATATCGAATTTTGAGTTGAAACTTTGAGAACGGGTTCGAAAACACCAATAGAGCATATTTGTAGTTGATGATCTAGTCCAGATTCGACTCTAAAACACACTCCGATCTCAACCACAGTAAGAAACTAGTTTTCGAACAAAAAACTCAATAATCGATCAATTCGTCCAAATTAATGAAATTAAAACAATATAATTGATTCTATGATGATCGACTTTAGTCTCAGAATCAATTTAACATCAAGGAACAAACAATTAAGCACAAATTGACGAATTCGAATTTCTTCACATCGATTGTTCTTCTCAATGCAATCTGATCTCGATCGTACAAAGATTGATTTCTCTGTTAGGCTCTGATACCAATTGTTAAGTCCCTGAGATCATAGATTGATTGTATTAACAAAGATAACAAGGAATTGGGATTGGAAATCTATAGTTTTATTCATTACTTGAAATGTAAACTACAACTACAGAGAGGATTTCATACAAGGCTACATTGTAAAAGTAAACTTACAAACAAACTACACACTACAGATCCTATTGATATCCCAACATCCCTTGTACACTAATACACAACATGTTGATTACTTTACTAAACTTCTAAACTAGAACATATTTATGTTCTAACAAAGAGAGAGCATCGAGCTGTTAAGTTCACGAAATCGTTGAGTATACGCGATGAGCGGAATCGTTGTTTTCAAAATCGTAAGCCGTAGAGGATCGAGCTGTGATGTTCACGAATCGTTGAGTGTTGTGATTTTTATTTCGAATCGATGATAGAAGGCTACTAAGCGATGATGATTTTCTGAAAGTTGTATAGAGCCCAATTTTTAAATTAGGATTTTTTTATAGAGCCCAATTTTTAAAATAGATTATTTTTTTAGTTGGGTTTTTAAGTTTTGTGCAATTTTTTCTAAACCAATGTTAATGTTGGGCCTTTTAAACTCTAATAGGACAATTAAAGGTGTCCTATTAACTTTTAAACTCAAATACAACAATCAAAAGTGTCCTATTAGTTTTTAAACTCTATTACAACAATCAAAAGTGTCCTATTAAGGTATGCTAATAAGACATCAAAATTAAGAGTCGTATTAGATTAAATAAAATACGACTCGTACACTAATATGTCGTATTAGCCCTTTTAAAGGACGGGTCACGAAATGTGTCCCAAAAAAGTGTCCTATAAACCTCTTTTTGTTGTAGTGATACATTATAATTAGTTATTTAATTAACTTTATATCCCTTCTTCTCTTTTAATTTTTCATTTTACATCTTTATCATATTATCATACATAATTGTATTTAAACTAAAATACAATAAACAATTGTTTCTTTTTTAAAAATTTACACCATTATAATCGTCACCAAAACCCTCAAAATGAGCTAAAATGTTATAGGTTTGAAGACAACACTATCAAGCGAATCTTTTTCAAATTTTTTGACCATATTGACCTGTAAATATGCGATTTAAAAACACATAAAACCATAAAATTGTCACCATGTGATGGAGAATAAAACGAAACATGAACAATCTTGAGCACACAATAAAAAGTGAAATCATCTATTCTTTGGACACAATTATCTAACCCTCATCCGAATTTTTGGTTGCGTAATAAGAAGTGCACAAGGGAGTCGAATAAGAGGGTGTGTCTTGTCCAATTCATGAGGCCTTCATGTGGTCAATCCTTTAATTATTCCTAAAAAGAATGTGTGTTTAGCTAGGAAAAATCCTTTACATTTTGAACAAAAGATGCGTTAATTGGCTTAATTATAAGCATACATGGAAGTAAATCCCTACAAAACCTATAACATGTATCTAACACTCCTAGAATTAGAGATTGATATCAATCATGCCTAGATTATTACATATTTTGTCGGGAATTCGGGATACGAGCATGTACTCTATAGGAACAAGACTGTAGATTCTATAACCTTTATAAAGGAACCCACCTGAGGGAACCGTATCATGTTTTATGGACAACCACTTCAACTTGATCATCATGAAGTTTATACACCATAAAGTTTAAACTAACAAAGAAAATTGAGTTATGCAATAAGAAGAAATAACCAAACCAAATCGAACATGCCGAGTATATCCCACCTAGAAATCCTGGCTTGGGGTTAGGATGTACGTATACCTTATATCTATCCCTAGGAGTAGATAGACTATTTCCGTCAAGACCTCTGAGTTACAATTTTATTTTTTAAATCAAGGCTAAACTGAAAATCAACTTATAATGTCATAGAACAAACTCAATGTCATATTTTTTCTTAAATTTCAAGCCAAAAACAACTCCAGCATAGGACAAACTCAATGTCATAGAAATCAACTTACTAATCGTAGGAATTGAACCAATTAGTGATCCCAAAAATTTATAATTCTCAAACAGATGGAAATCAAATTAATAAACAAAATTTCTACTAGAAATACTATAATATGTACAGGAAGTTCAAAAAAGAACCTGCATAGATGTCGAAGAACTGAAGCTCGACTCCAATATGCTTTAGAAAGTGACGGTTCTGCCTCTAATGCAACGTTAAGATCATTGATTGCCTCACTATA
Source organism: Arctium minus (assembly GCA_954870635.1). NCBI lineage: Eukaryota > Viridiplantae > Streptophyta > Magnoliopsida > Asterales > Asteraceae > Arctium > Arctium minus. The sequence continues at coordinate 7,046,848 of OX941093.1, read as the reverse complement.
ACGCTTCACCTGTATGCTATGTGAAGCTCTCATACAATTCAACAACATCAACACGGTTCCCATCTAGATGAGCATGACACAAATGCAAAGAATTAGTTGTCCAATGTTGGTCCATGAACAAAAGGCTCTATAGAAATGCAAGCGTCACCGAATGAGAAGCAACTTAAGGCACTACCTTTTGAGTCTAAATTTTGGTCTAACATTGGATTTTAGGTACAAATCAAACTATAAAACACCACGATATCGTCTTAAGCAATCAACCATCTTATACCTCAAATTTCCATTTTGGTTGTTTAACAACAAGTCGTTCGCTATTTACTAATAAACACCAAAAAATGTATGGCAATCAAATTGAGGGTTGCATTGAGCCTTATTTGTAATGTTTTTTTTGTTGGGGGGGGTTACATTCTTCTTACGACATAAAATGGTGATTACAGAACATCCAAAACAACAGTAACGCTATAAGCTAACAGTTTGAGCATCATAACTTCATAAAAAATATAGAGAAATCAAAAGTGCATCTAATATCATCAAATCCAACAAATTTAATAAAACCTTTAGCAAGCCGAAACCTGCAGTCCCTTCCATTCCACAATTACGACTAGAGTTTAGTAATATTAGCGTATATTTTTGGCGTATGAATTGAATTGAAATGATATTTTGAACGACTATCTAATTCCAATTTGAAATCTCAAAATTTTGGGATGGCGGAAGTATCTTTGGAGAAAGGTGCATACCTGTCGGGATAGCACAGTTGTGGCATCCAAATGGGCAAAGGTTGTAGCAGGACCTGGACCTATCAAATCATCAGCAAGCACGTAAATAGCATAGATGAAATAGAACATTTCTCGGTGTTGGTGATACGCTTCTGAAGGCCTCCAAGATCAATGGCCAAGGTTGGTTGTTAAGCGACAACATATGGGATTTGACCAAGAAAGGCAGAGACCTCAGAGTTGGCCTGCAATATGGATGGACGAGATTAGTTGATAGTTTTAGATCTGATACAAAAAAGATTTGTGAAAAATTAGCATTTCATACAAGCAAATCCCACCTGGGTAAAACAAAAAAATGTTGTCAAAAAAGAGGGGCACATCTTGTCCTTCAGCATCTCTGAAGTGTTCAGCCACAGTCAATCTAGTCAGGCCAACGTGGGCACAAGAACCAGGGGGTTCATTCATTTGACCATAGACAAGAGCACATTTGTTCTTCCTCTGAAAACATGAATGATAGTTAAGTAAATAATGTGGAACAACCGTATAAAATTAGAGAACATGTTAATAAGTAATGACAAAAGCCTTGTATAAAAACTTGCTTATAACCTAGCTTAATAACACCACTCTCCATCACTTCCCTGCACAAACCATTACCCTCGCGAGTACGTTCCCCGACACCAGCAAAGACAGAGAAACCACCTAGACAGTAAAAATGAATGATCATTAATAAGGAGCATCAAATAAATCAACGTGTCGAAACGTATGACATCTACTAACCATGGGCTTTGGCAACATTTTTGATGAGTTCCATGATAATCACATTTTTTCCTACACCAACCCCACTATACAGACCAATCTTTCCTCCTATTTCATACGGTGCAAGGAGATCAACAACCTCTAAATACAAAAAAGATTAAATTGCATGATGACACGTTTTCAAAACCCCAACACAGAAAGTTTAGTGCAATTCTCAAAATCTAACACAAAAACATAGTAACATCCCTTCGTAGTGGACATTAGCATACTCTCTAGAGGAAGAAAGAAAAGAAACAAAAAAGAGGAATCAACAAAATTGCCAACTAAAATGTACTTAAGAAGACTTCATGTTTTTTTTCCACTTTGCTAATTCATTTAATTCCTTCTTCCCACATAACCCTAAAACCCCAAATTCAATGCAACAGTCTCCATCTCCACACGCATACCCTCCATGTTTCCGTCCAAACCACCTCTCAGATCAAATCCGCCATAACCACATTGCATAAATCAACCACCAACACCAAGATCCACTTCCGATAATAGATCTCGACCGAATCGATCTTCCAAAACTGAACGAAGCCTGTATAAATTTGGGGAATATTCTGGCAAATCAACCACAGAATTTCGTCGAATATGCTATCGGAACTTCATAACATAATGTTAGGGTTTTTGATCTCGAATTTGAATCGAAACGAAACCTATTTGCATCGATTCTCCATCTGAAATATCGTATTTTTGGTACACCGCTGCCCTAACTTCTCTGGTGATGCACTGTATAATTTTGTGGGGAGAAATTCAGGGTAAGTAGGGGGAGAATTATGGGAGGAAAACGTGGAGCCAGAAGAGAGGGCTTTCAAAACAACCGTCAACTTTACAAAAAAACTAATTAACTGTTTTAGAATTTTTAATATAATAGTATATATATAACCATTACACACATAAAGGACTTATTGGGTTTTGGTAGTCCAACAAAAAAGAAAAGAGAAAACTTTGTGTGCCTTACATTGAGGTTAGCATACCTTCTATCAAAATGGCTAATTCACAAGTTGGGCTTGGGCGTTGGGCTCTAAGGATAGTTATTTGTCGGTTGAAATGGGGAAACCTATATATACCTTTCATATTATCGATTTTTGCAAGAGATTTTTCACAAAATTTGTGGATTCTTTATTGTTCTTCATCGAACCTTTCACAAAAAGAAGCATACATTTGATTCGTCAGATCTGAGTTCGATATTTGAACAGATTATTGAATCTTTTAGATAGACGTCCATAAATTCGATCGTACACAAGACAAATTCATGTCTAAGTAAACTGCGATTGCATGCCTCAATCCACTCTACTATCTTAATCAAGTTTGCATCAAGATTATGGAGTTAGTCATTGTTTTCTTACTGTTTTCGAGTGTGTATACAAATATATATATATATAGGTGGGTTCATACGAGAAGAATATCTATTTAAGAAAACACGAGAACAACCGAGTACATACAAAATCATATATGATTCATGTACAAAATCATATATGATTCACGTGAATTTGACCGCTACTTTTGGTCACGCCCAAAGTCGTCCGCGTCCGTTTTTGTCGTGTTAATGTAATCACATATGATTTTGTACATAATCTGCTGTTTTTTACTGTTTTCTTGTTTTCTTAAATAGTTAGCGTTCTCGTTTGAACCTTCCTCTCTCTCTCTAAAAAATCTTATTAACCTTGTTAACCTCCATTAACCAATAAGAAAGCTTCAAAATCTTTGGTTGATTCAACCCATTAATTATATGATTAAGGGTATAATTGGTATTTCATGTAAATGTTTTTTTGAACCTCATTAATGAGGAGTTACAAAATTTATTATCAATGATTGTTGCTTATGTCTAGATTCAATGTGTTTTCTAGTTGTCTTCTTTATGTTTCTTAGTTTACATAACGTTACATGATCTTGAAGTTGTGCAAAACAACCTTCATTCCGAATCCATTCTTGAACGATGACGGTGGAAGAAATGACATTCTTCATTGTTCGTCATGAACCCCTTGTTGTGCAATTTAAGGCATGCGTTTTTGTTTTCTTCCTAATTGTTATCCTTTTTTGTCTTTCAATAAAAAATATAGTTCATAACAAGATGATGGCTTTTGGAAGTGATTCATGATCTTCAAGATATTGTCAAGATCAGTTATGATCTTTGAGATATTGTCAAGATCATAGTCTATGCATACATTGGGTTGAATATATTACAATGTACCTTTATGATCAAAATGTATCACTTCCAAAAATGTTTGAATGTATACGAACATGTTTTGTGTTGAACATGAGGCGGTGAACATGGATGAACTATACTGGTATTTATGAACAAGAATGAACAATTACGTATGTGATATGTCCAATCAAGGACATGATGAAAACAATTGGGTAATAATTCAAACACCCATACTCATGAAGATAATTGGTTGAAAACAATTGAAATTGTGAACAATCATGAACCCTTTAATGGTTGTAATTTCATGAACATGAATGAACTTAAAGGCCACAAGTTCACAGATTAATTGTCTCAAATTATCAATGAACAACCATGAACTTAGGTACATTTACCTTAGTGATGTGAACAACCATGAACGATGAACTTAAGTACATTTACTTTTAGAGAAATTAATGAGCCAATCTTTTTTTATTGAGAGGTTTGTGAAAATTTTTCCCCAGAGTACTTCTTCTCACATTGGTTCATGGCATCGGTTACTAATATTAAATTATTTAAATGTTTTCTTTTTTAATATAAATCTCATCCACCCAATCACACCATCAATGGTGAGGATTGGTTCACAAAGTTAATAAGAAAAGTTTGGTTAACAAAATTGTTGAGCCTAAATGGTGTATTCAAGATTAAAGTGTAAAATGTGTAAATGTTTGTTTTAATTGTGTTGTAAAAGACAAAGTGTTGACTTTGCTTTAAATCCTCGTGTTGTAAAGTCAATTATGTTGACTAGTTTCCATGTAAATCTTGTGACCACATACATTGAGAGTTTCATATGTGTGAGAAATAGATTTGTGGTTAGAGAGAAAGAGTTATAGAGCTTAGAGAGAGAAAGTATTGTAATTTCATTATAATCAATGACAAATGACTTTATGATTAGATCTTGTGTTTAATCTGATTGAGCTTGATAACTGGAACAACAATTGGTATCAGGGCAAACAAAGATTTCAGAAAAATGGTCGAAATTTGAAAAAACTGGAAGAACTCGCAAGTCGATGGACTATTCACTGTGTTGGATTCGATTTTGTTCAAGTTTGAGTTGTTTGTATCGAATTTTGTTTAAATTGTATTCGAATAGATGTTTAGATCAGATCATATTGTCTAATTAGCAACAAATTTGATCAATTTTTGATTTATATAAAGTTTCTGGTTCTAATAGTTGTGAGACTGTGTTCAGATCGAATTCGAAGTTTGAGTGATTTTTGTCTGAAATTTTGTTCTACAAAATTGTTCAGAAACAGTTCGTGAGCAAATCCTCAAAGTTTGGTAGAAATTGATCAAGTTTTGAAGGAATTATGGTGAATTTTTGAATTTTAAGGCCGGTTCTAACAAGATCTGAAGAACTCGTAAGATTCTTCAAGAACTCGTAAGATTCTTCAAGAACTCACGAGATTCAAAGAGCTTGACACAAAATTTTGGTGTTTGTGATTTTACCATGTACATAACTCGTAGAGCATTGTCTACGAGAAGTGTAGAACTCATAGATACTTGTTTACGAGAAGCTACTGTTCATCGAGGAACTCGCAAGGAACTTTATACGAGAAGCATTTGTGTACTCTAAGTTCAGTTGTCGCAAGTGGTTTCTTACGACAAGTAGAGAATTCGCAAGGTAAAGGTTGCGAGAAGTAAGGACTCGCACGTTGTTGTCTACGACAAGTAACAATTTGTACCCTTTAGCTTACGAGAAGTTGGTTGCGAGAAGTGAATTTCTTTGATTTGCGACAAGTGCTCAGATTATCACACACATATTCAATCACAAGTCATTTGTATTTGATATGCTTTGATTACAAACTGACTCTCACAGTAAGCTATCTTTTAATACAAGAAATTCTCTCTCTACAATCTCAAGTATGTGTCCGTGTGTGTCTCTGTTCTAAAATCTAACCCATTGACTTACTAGACAATTACAAACCAAACACTCAACCTTTACAAACAATTACATTTTAGAACAATCTTCCCCTTTGGATTCAAGATTAAAAAAAATTTGACCCTAATCTTCAGGTGTTCTTTCTTCAGAAAAATCTTCAACTTTTTAATCTTTCACAACTTTAAAATCTTTAAATCTTTGTCACTTTGATCGATCTTTGATAGCGCTTTAATTAAATCTCCCCCTTTGGATATCTTAACAACTTTAGCACTTTCTTCAGTCCCCCCCCCCTTTGATTTCAACATGCAATAAACTCTTCATAAAATCTTTTTAACACAACAAAGTTTGAAGTACAAACATCTTCAGTTTTTCAACTTTCTTTAATCATCACTTTGACAAATTTCTTTCCCTTTATAACATTCAACAATATGACTTTAATTTCTCCCCCTTTTATTACATCTCACTTGACGTTTCTTTCACTTTGAAATTAATCTGACTTTGAATTTTTGAATTATCTCCCCCTTTTTGATGAATGATGAGAATCAGAATCATCAAAACATTTCAATGTCAGCTCTTTCTTTGAAATATCTCCCCCAATGATCAATATAAGCACCATCTTCATGAGTTACAGAAATAATCTCCCCCATGCAGGAAAATAGACAATCTCTCCCAGAGAATTTTATGAACATTCTCCGTCTGATCAGACAGTCTACCGTCAATTCATAAAATGTATTTATCCAAATCTTTTCAAATTCAGACAAATTAGGAGTGGTAAACCTGAATCAACATATGAAACAGTTTAAAATGCTTGTAAGTAACACAAAGTTACTTAGTACAACGAATGTACTTTATAAGGAGCTTGTGTGATGTTCACTCCCTAGGACTTCCATTCAATCATCAAATAACACAAGGTAATTCTATGAACATTCAGGCAGAACTTTTTTTTGTGTGCTTATGCTTGTGTATGAAAGAATTAAGCATAATGATTGCTTTAAGACTCAAAATATGTAAACTATTGAGATAGCAATAGTTATACATAGACTCAATGGGCATGGGAAAGGGTCGAAGGTGGGGCAACTTTCCTTCTTTTTCAATATCCGAATCATCCGAATGAAGATCAGATAGATAATATCCTGCTTCCCCAGAAAATATGAAACATTCTTATTTTTCCCAGATTTATCAAGTTCTAATCATGATTACTAACACAAGATGACAATAACAAGATTCACAATCTACCTATTTTCAATTAATCACAAGATTCAATTACAATGAATGTTCAGATTACTTTCTCTCTCTACAACTCTCTCTCTCTCTCTACCAAATTCAGCGTATATCTCAGTTCTCTTTTTTCACACTTGTTACAACACAACTCTAAGCCATATATCTATTAAACAAAACAAAGAAACTACACACGCTTACAAACTAAACAAACAAAGACTTTGACTTTGAATTATTACATTTGACTTTGACTTTGCTTGAGAGTTGACTTTTGAGCTTTGACTTGCTTGATGTTTGACCTTCAGTCTACATGATCTTGTATCCAACAAATATATGCTCTAACAATCTCCCCCTTTGGATTCAAGATCATCTCAAAAAGATTTTACAATACAATCTTCCTCTTTGTTAGTCTTCAACAAAATTTATCTCCTTCTTTGTGGATTCCTTTCAAGTTAAATCTTCCCTTCTATGCTCAAAATAATCTTCACAAACTCTTAGTAATCTTCTCAAAGTCTGTCTTTAAAAGTAATAACAATCTCCTACAAGGATGATAGAAATCTCTTTCAGACACAGGAAAGAAATTATCTTCAGATTTAGCTCAGATTGCTTTAGCAGATTATCCTCAAAGAAAATTTCAGTAAACTTTGAACTTTTCTCTTTTCAGCTTCAACTTTCCTTTATCAAACGAATAACTCTTGAACACCTTCAAATATATCTTGATCTTCTCCCCATCTATAATTTTTCTTACAAAAACATTTCTTCAAATTGACATAAAATTCTTCTTTAAGCTCCAAACTTTCTTTATCAAAACACATTTCTTGATACTGTCTCCCCCTTTTTGATGAATAAAGCATGAAATCATCAAAACGCTTTACAGGAAATGTTCTGAAATCTGTTCTAACCATTGATCTTTTAACACTGAGCCTCTGATCATCTATCGACCCAAAGAATATATTCATTCGAATCTTAGCAAATTCAGACAAATTATAAATGTAACACCTGAATCAACAAATGAATAAGTTAAGATGCCTATCAGTAACTCGAAGTAATTGTGTGTAACAAATACACAATGGAAAGGATCTTTTGTGAAGTTCACTCCCCCAGGTCTTCCATTCAATCATCGAAACACCACAAAGATATTTCTATGAACGTTATGACAAGAAAACATATTCCTTGTGTGTTTGTGCAAGTGTTAGAAAGAATTAAGCACATGATGATTGGTTTTTGTAGGCTCAAAATTGTGTAAACCATTGAGACAACAACAGTTAAATACATACTCGATTGTGCATGATCGAAGTGCGAAGGTGGGGCAGACTTCCTTCTTTTTCAATACCAAGATTTTCCAAATGAAAACCAGATAGATTATGTGTTGCGTCCCCTTGAAATATAAAACATTCTCTTGTTAAGAAGAAAATGAGTAGCTGGTTTTTATCAAGAGTTGGCATGGGCTAGTTGGCTATTTCAATAATGTTCACGAAGAATTGTGAAACACTAGCAATGTGGCTTCCCGAATCAGAAAAAGTTGGTGCAGAGTTTAATATTCTTTTACTCTGTTCTCACACCCACTATCTTTTTATCATTGAGCCCACATCTAACCAAACTCTCATTTCCATTTTACCTCATCACTCAGCCCACACTCATTATGACTCCTCACACATTCGATCACTCAAGGATTAACTTTGTTGATCCAAACTCTCTCAGTGATTTGATAACGACCCTTTTCTATACTTAGTGAAAATTACGTTTATTAATATGTATTAGTGTTTCACCATCAACGATCAAGCTAAGTCTGTTCAATTGTCGCTGATGATCTTTCTTATAAACACTCATATGTATTAGTGTTTCACTATCAGCGATCAGACTGAGTCTGTTCAGTAATCGCTGATGTTCTCTGATGTAAATGTAATCGCTGAAGACAAGTTTCGCGTCAACATATGTTCTTAGCTGAATCGAAGACGAAGCTGCTGAACAAAGACAAGTCTACTAGTGACTTGATGCGGATATCAGTAAAGCAAAGACGACTCTACTCATACGCGAAGAAACCTGAGGAAAAGCTTCAGCGATAGCTGAACCTCTTTATATCTCTGAAGAAAGAGATATTCAGTGATCGATGATCACTTAGCTTATGCCTCAAGTCTCTTTTGTCTTTCCCTGCACAACCAGTACGATGTGTCAGAACGGACATACCTCTGCCACAATTCGTACAACAACTCTGTCAACAACATTGTTCATGATACGGCCGAAAGCATGTCTCCTAAAGTCAGACACTCTCAGCCAATCAATGAAGGACACGTATAAAGTGCTCTGCCATGCATTTAATGCATAAGGTATAAATAGAAAGATTACCTCTCCATCTGAAGAGTGTGCTCACCTCTATCCTTCATCTTTCTATCTTATAGAAACCCTTGTTTTCTATACTTCTCAAATCCCCCATTATCTATATTCTTGTGCAAACATCTTAGTGTTTTCTTAAGTTTGTTTAGATTGAGTTCTACTTAATCTTATTCCGCAACAGACTTGTAAATTGTGTTTGATTTATCAATAAACAATTTATTAAACTTTAAATTATGTGTTTGTATTCACCCCACCCCCCTTCTACAAACTTGTTAAGCACCCCCGGGACCAACAAGTGGTATTAGAGCAGACTGTTTAATCTGATAAACAAGATCTTGCTTTATTCTCTTCCTTGCTATTCTAATATGGCACTTAACACAAACACAAACTACTATGATAAGGGTTCACTTTCTAAACCTCCTCGATTTAGCAGAGATAACTTTTCTCTCTGGAAGAATCGAATGATGCTATTTCTTGAAGGTGCAGATCCCACTATACCTGAATACATAGCAAATGGACCCTATGAACGTGTCTAAATCATATATGCAGTTCCATCTACTGCCACCACTCCTTTTGTTCTAGAACGCTATGTTGTTAAGGAAATCAGACAATGGAGTGATGAAGACAAAAAGAAGGTTGGTATCGATGCAAGGGCAAAGACCATTATCTCTATGGCTCTGCCTGATGAAGTTTTCCATTCCATCATGCATCTTAAAACTTCTAAAGAAATGTGGGAAACCATATGTTTTCAATATGAAGGCACCACTGAAATCCAAGAGACTCGAAAGATTAACTTGGTAAGACAGTATGAAAGTTTTATCGCAGGTAAGAATGAATATCTCTCTGATGTTCATCAGCGGTTTAACTGTATAATCATTGCTCTAACAACCGTTGGCAGGACTTATTCTAATTCTGAGGACCTAACAAAATTCGTAGAATGTCTTCCTGAATGCTGGGACAGTTATTCAATATGTCTCAAGCTGACAAAAGACTTAAATTCTCTTTCTCTCAGCACCTTGTATGGAATATTGCTCAACTATGAGCAATCAAATCTCTTGAAGAAGAATCTTATAAAAGATTCTAAAGACTCCAAAAGCACTCCTGTTGCTTTAGTCTATTCAGAGATAATTCCATCTCAGCGATCTACTCTCACTATCATTGAGTTAGGTTCTGATTCTGAGGATCTATCAGACACTGATATTTCAGAGTTTGATGAGTCCTTAGCACTCTTGACAAAATCTTTTAAGAGACTTGCAAGAAAGATCAAATTCCGAAGAAATAAGCCTCTCTCCCTCACTGACAAGCCAAAATCAACCCTTGTTGATAAGACTACTGCTACTTGCTTTAACTGTGAAAATATTGGACACTTTGCAAGTGAGTGTTGGTCGAAAGAGAAATACCTTAAGTTGAAAGAGAAATATCTTAAGTTGAAAGAGAAATATCAAAAAGTTGAAAAACTTAAGTTGAAAGATCCAGCGATGACAAATACCTCGAGAAGATCCAGCGATGACAAATACCTTAAGTTGAAAGAGAAATATCAAAAGTTGAAAAACTACAAGCGAAAAGGTAAATGTCTCATCGCTGAAGAACATGACTGGGATGAATCAGAAGACTCAAGTTCTGATGAAGAAGAAGTCGCTAATCTCTGCCACATAGCTGAGATTAAATAAGAAGTGGAAGAACCAACTGAAACTTCTATGAGCAATATATCATCTCAGGTATCTATCTCTACTAATCCCTCTCTGCCTGAAGAAGATAGAAGTCGCGTTGTTGACGTGCTGACGATTGATCAATACAATGCTCTAAATGGCAAAACTCTAGCTGAGAACAAAAAAATTTCTTTAACTGAACAGCTAGAGAAATGTCATGAAAAGATCAGAGAACTGACTCTTTTAGAGGAAAGTTTGAAAGATCAAGTCATTGTAAATGAAATCATCAACATTGAACGTGAACAAGCCATCGCTGCTCTAAAAGCAGAAAAGGCTATTGTTGAAGGATGGTGCAAATCTTCAACAAAGATCACTGAGATTATAAGTGCTCAAATTCCTATCAGTGATAGAACTGAACTTGGTTTTTGGAAACCACAGGATGCACCTAAAGAAGACAGTTCTATGCTTAAGTTTGGAACGTTTATTTCTTCTATCCCTGACACTTCTTAAGCTCAATGCACTTCATCAGCTTCTTCTAATCCCATCCCTGAGGAAATATCCAAAGGCTCTAAGTCTGCGGATAAAGGAAAATCCATTTTTCATCCTCAGAAGGCTACCAATAAAGCAAAGCTGAAAGTTCCTTTAAACCTTCAGCGAATCAATCGTCTAGCTCTGTGATAGAAATCTTTGATCTCTGTCCTCCAAAGTTAAAGATTGATCTTAAGCCTAAGAGATCTGAAGAAATGAAAGTTCCTCCCAGATCTCATGATAAAAGCATTCTTGGAGCTAGCCCTGCTCATCTTAAATTCTTAAAACCTTTTACTCATGATCCTAAAACCACTTTAAAATATAGAAAATGCTATCACTGTGGATTTACTGACCATATTGCAAGCAAATGTCCAACTACCACTAAAGCTGATAAATCAACTAAAGTGAAGATGAATGCCTCCAAGGCTGAGAAGGTCACCAAAGCTGAAAAATCTACCAAGGTGAAAAATACCACTAAGGTTAAGAAATTAACCAAGGTGAAGGTTACCACTGAAGCTGAATCTTCATCTGTTGTGAAGATTGTTGAACCTTCCATCTCCACTAACCCTAAAGGACCCATAGAAAAGTGGGTACCAAACAAAGCTTAATCTTCCTTATGTTTGCAGGGATCAAAGGGCATCTGGTATCTTGATAGTGGATGCTCTCGTCATATGACAGGACAAAAAGACCTGCTCACTGAATACAAGGAAGATAAAGGTCCCTCTGTGACCTATGGTGGAAATGGAAAAGGATATACCCGAGGGTTTGGTGTCCTCAGCAATGGGACAACTACCTTCAGAAGAGTCGCTTATGTAGATGGACTGAAGCACAACCTTCTGAGCATCAGTCAGCTATGTGACAAAGACTATGAAGTTCGCTTTTCCAAGAAAGCATGTTCAGTGGTAAATGAAAAAAGAAAACTTGCTCTCAGTGGTTATTGTAAAGAAAATGACTATGTAATAGATATGGACTCTACTACCACTGAAAACGTATGTTTTCTCTCTAAAGCCTCTTCTGATGTCAACTGGCTATGGCACAAAAGGCTCTCTCATCTAAACATCAAAACCCTGAATTCTCTCTCATCTAAGGAACTGGTTTCTGGTCTTCCTCAGCACTCATATGCTAAAGAATCTCTCTGCTCAGCATGTGAAAAAGGAAAACAGACGAAAGCTAGTTTCAAGTCTAAACAAGTTTCCTCAGTGACAAGTCCTCTTCAACTCTTGCATATGGATCTGTTTGGCCCTGTCAACATCCAATCAATAGCTGGAAAGAAATACAAAGTTGTCATTGTAAATGAATACTCTCGCTATACCTGGGTTATCTTTCTTCGGTGCAAGAGTGATACTCCAGAATAACTAATATCTTTTGTTAAAAAGATGGAAGTGCTGAATAATCTCACTGTTCGTTGAATAAGAAGTGATCATGGAACTGAATTCAAAAACAGTTCTCTGAACAACTTCTTTGAGAAAAAGGAAATTTCTCATAACTTCTCTTCAGTAAGAACACCTCAGCAAAACGGAGTCGCTGAAAGAAGAAATAGAACGATCATTGAAGCTGCTAAATCAATGCTCAACGATTCTCACCTCCCTACTCAATTTTGGGCTGAAGCTGTAAACACTGCATGTTTTACTCAAAACAGATCGCTGATAGTAAAGCGATTTAGAAAAACAGCTTATGAACTTTTTCATGGAAGAAAACCTTCTATCAGTTTTTCTTCATATCTTTGGTTGTCAGTGCTTTATTTTAAACAACAAAGATCAACTTGGAAAGTTCGACCCAAATGCGGATGATGGAATATTTCTTGGATATTCCTTTATCTCCAAAGCCTACAGAGTTTTCCACAAAAGAAGACAATTTGTGGAAGAAACAATTCATGTCACCTTTGATGAAACTCGCTTAGTGAACTCTAAACCAATCGCTGACAACGAAGAGTTAAATGCTTGGATGTTTTCACATTACAGATAAACAGAACCATTCTTCTCAAACCATCAGCATTCAGATCCTTCTCCAGCTGTTGATGATGATCCAAACATCATACCTCCGAACGCTGAATCCATCTCATGGGTTTCAGCTGAGCCTCTAAACACACTTCTTCCATCTGATCCATCTTCGTCTGAACTCCTCTTAGAAAACACTAGTTTGTCTGACTCTCAACATTTAATAGCTGATGAACCTCAGGCTTCTTCTTCAGTGAACATTCCTATTTTTGATCCAATCTCTGAAATGAGCGATCATGCTCATGCTTAGCGATGGACTAGAGATCACCCCATAGATAAAATTCTTGGTGATCCCGATGCAGGTATTCAGACACGAAGAAGTTCAGGTAATATCTGTCTCTTTGTCAACTTTATTTCTTTGATAGAGCCAAAGAAGGCTGATGATGCCCTCAGAGATCCAAACTGGGTCAGCGCTATGCAAGAAGAGCTGACTGAGTTCTCTTGCAACAAAGTTTGGAATATCATTCTTAGACCATCTGATAAAACTGTTATAGGCACCAAATGGGTGTTTATAAATAAGTTAGATGAACATGGAACTATAACCCGCAACAAGGATCGACTTGTTGCTCAGGGATACAGACAAGAGGAAGGCATAGACTATGATGAAACCTTTGCCCTGTGGCTAGGCTCGAAGCAATTCAACTATTCTTAGCTTATGCAGTTTACAAAGACTTCATTGTATATCAAATGGATGTAAAATCAGCGTTCCTAAATGAAAAGCTGAATACAGATGTCTATGTAGAACAACCTCCAGGGTTCTATGACCCTAAGTATCCAAATTATGTTTATAAATTAGATAAGGCTCTCTATGGTCTAAAACAAGCCCCTCGTGCTTGGTATGACACTCTTTCATTCTTTCTTATCTCTGAAAATTTTGAACGTGGCAAAATTGATAATACATTATTTTTCAGAAAGATAAAAGGTCATATTATTCTTGTACAAATATATGTCGATGACATTATATTTGGTTTTACTAACCCATCTCTATGTACTCGCTTCGCTGAAAGAATGATGAAAGAATACAAAATGAGTATGATGGGTGAGCTGACATATTTGTCAAGATTGAAAATTCTAAACAAGAATTTTAATGCAAACTCAGAAACAAAGTTAAAGAAGTTGTGGAATAACACTTTAACAAATAATCAAAAACACAGAATATGAACTCAAATCATAAGTTTATATTGCATAAAACTTAATGATTACACATACAACCTCAATCTGTTGAACAAACTCAACAGACGTTCTATACTTCTTTATAGAAAGGATCAATACTAGTCTTGAGGTTAATTCTCAAAAACAACTCTATCAATGTATTCGTCTCTCTAAGACTATCAATTATCTAGACTATATATACAAAACAGATCATAAGATAATTACAAAAGAAATATTATTCTTTAGAATCCAGTCCATAATTATCTTCATCTCCTATGCTTTCGCATCAATCCATCTTTATCTTCAGAAGCAACATTAACTCATTAGCAGTATTAACTTTATCTCTGACAGTACTAACCATGCTTTGCAATATTAACTCCTCACTTGCAGTAGTAATCTTCAGCAGTACTAACTACTAGCAGTACTAACTCTCCAAGCAGTACTAACTATTCAAGTAGCAGTACTAACTCTTCAAGCAGTATTAATTCTACTAGCAGTAGTAATATTTCATCTAGCAATATTAAACTTACAAGCAGTAGTAATACCTTTCAATTAGCAGTAGTATCCATCCTTAGCACATTCAGACCCAACAATCTCCCCCTAACTTAACTTTTCAAAAAGAGAGGTTAAGTTCTTCAACATAGAGTCTTCATGATGCTTTCAACACTTCAGCTTAATTGCCCAAATTTGGATCCAATCCCAAACTTTGATTAATTGTCCTTCTGATCACTATTTTGGCCATTTCTGATCCTTTAGCACATACCAGCTTAGCTTTCAGCATCCCTTCCAACTTAGCTCTGCTGTGGTCATAGATCTTGTCAAACAAGTAGTACTCATGATAGCTTTTGTCAACTGTTATCATGTAGACACCACAGTTTTCAAACAACATCCAATGATCAATCTTTTTGAACCCATATTCATGATGTAAGTCTTTGATCCTGTACTTCACTTTTTCAGGCTCAAACATCATGCATAAGTATTCCATGGCAATCTTGAGTAAGCTCATTTCAGTCTCTTGCAACACAGTCTCATACAATTTTGTTCCTACCTTGTACATTTCCTCTAGGTCAGCCCTGGAACAACTTCTGATCACTTTGCCCCAAGTTGCATACACCTCAAACTGATCACCCATTCTTTTGAATCTGAAATATTCTTTTCTATTGTCCTTCAGAATATCCCAAAAGATAATTTCTGGTGCTTTCATAGAAATAGGATCAGCTTGTACTGGATCTTCATCTGTCAAAGTCATGTACAAATGAAACTGCTCATTAGGTTGTTGATTGGACTGCTCTGGATTCTGCTCTGGCTCTGCTGAAGGTTCTGCTTTTTCACTTTCAATCTCCTTTTCAATTTCTTCAATTCTTGGCCTCTTTGCCTTTGGCTTGGTAGCAATAGATTTCTTTCTTTTTATAGTTCCAATCTGTTGAGCCAAAATCTCTTCTTGCTTAACTTCTATCTTTTCTTTGATAGGAGTGCCTTCCTCACTGTCAGGGAAGGGTTGTGGTATGTTGAGATCATGTCTTTCTTTTAACTTTTTTTCAACCTCAACCCTTTGAATGAAGTCCCCTTTCAGTTTGGCCATCTTCTTCTGGTAAAGTTCTTCAAGCTTTCCAAAAGACATACCTGTAAACATTCCCTCAAGTATGTCTTGGAAGGTTGTCTTTGTCTAGTCTTCAGTGGTAGCCTTTGCCTTGAAGCCTGCTTTGTGACTTTCTTAGCAGCTGCTGCAGACTTCAGACTCTTTTGATAGTCTTCATTGATCTTCTTGGCCAACTCCAATGCAATCTCTTTGTCTTTCGCAGATTGAATCTCATTTTCCTTTTCAAGGTCTGCTTGCATCTTCCTTGCCAATTCGTCATCCAGAGCTATTTAACTTTGTTTCTTTGATTCTTTTACAGATTCAACCACCTTCTCTTTGCCTTTACCCTTAATTTCAGCAATACTAGCTTCTTTTCTTTTCTTTGCTAGACCACCTTCTTTGATTTCCACTCCCTTAGTCTTTTGAGTAGCCTTGGGAGTGTCAGCTTTGGCCTTCACTAGTGTTTCTGCAATCTGTATTTCCTCAATAGTCAGCCCTGTTTCTACTGCTACTTTTTCAGTTTCTACTGCAGCCTTCTCAGTTTCTACTGCTAGACCTATTTCTGCTGCTAGCTTAAAGGTTTCTGCTCCTTTGCTACTTTCTGCATCTGTACCCAACTCCCCCTCGAATTTAGATTCCATGCCAACAGGACTTTGTTTTTCACCTTCAGCTTGTCTCTCCCCCTTTTTGAAAGCATCATTTACAACTCCCCGTTTCATAAATACATACTGCTTTCTCTTCTTTTTCTGCACTAGCCTCAGAACCATCTTCTTTAATTTGCTTATCTGCACTTGTTGTGAAAGAATTACCAGTTTCATCTCCTCTATTTCTGCACCTTGTTTGAGTACATCCAGATTGACATTTGCAATAGTTTCCATCGATTCCTCATAGTTATATCTATCCTCACCTCCTTTAGGTGTGTTGACCACCCTGGAAGGATCCTTGGAAGTTTTAGTAGGAGTCTTCTGCCTAGCAGAAGCACCCTCTACCCCCTTGGTTTCTTGGCACCTAGGACCTTTGGATGATTGCTCACTCAAATTTTCCGTGGGGAAGGTCTTAAAGATGTTCACACTGTCCTGCCCTGCACTTTGTGCAAAGTCAGTAGTGTGAGCCTCACTGCCCACTTGCTCTTCCACCTCCTTATTGAGCACCTTCTTGGGATTGGGAGACACCCCTGTGGTTTCCCTATGGATATTCTCTGATGTAAAATGCTCCATCGGAGGGCTGTTAGGCTTTGGGGGTGAAGATACTAGAAGGGAAGGAACCTTCTGTACCTTTTTCCTTGTGTAAGTTTTGGTGATGGGGGATTGTGGCTTGTCAATAGGAAACTGAGGGATATTGATAGAAATGAGTGGTGTGGGTAGGTCATCAGTTGGGTGGTCAGATGTGGGTTGTGACCCTGATGCCTCACCATGGGAATGAGATATACCCATCATTGTAGAGAACAATGAAGTGTCTCCACCTGAGAAGTCCTTACTGGGCCTCTTCATATTTGAGAACACCTTCCCTTTTGGGAGTTTTGGTACATATACCTCCTAGAAGGTAGGTAAATCCGTCAATTCCTTATCAAGTACTTCTTGTACAAACCTTGGATACATAAAAAAAACCTTTTGATTTGGTATCCAGGTTTGACATTAAATCATTGAAAATCATTTGATCAAAATTAAACTTTCTAGAGGTAGCTAAGCAGACTAGAGCATAAGCTAAGGTACTGCTAAAATCACTCCATCCAGTTGTTTTTCGTGAAATGCAGTGTTGTAGGGTATGGACAAAGAATCGGCACTGATGTGAAAATTTGTTCTTGTAAAACTTATATACATCAGTGGGACCTTCATACCCCATACGACTAAGAGCTTGGAATAGATCTTCCTTAGGTAAAGAGGTTATACCTGCGTCATCATCTAGTCGTAGATGAATGCGAATACAGCCTTCTGTGATGCTTAGAGGTTTATCACAAACCCATGTTTTGATGACCTGAGTGCCATCTTCGGTTTGAATAGCAGCATTGGCCCAAAACTGTCTTTGATGTTCCACATAGATTGTGGGATTAACAGTTAATGCGTGGGCGATGTGTGAGGATTTTAGGAAATCCACAATCTGATGAAAGCCTTCAGCCTGTTTGGGTTTTTGCAGCATAGCAACCTCATTGTGTTCATCAAAGAATTCTAGTCCTGCCATCTTCTGATTGATTCTAGGGTTCGAATCGCAACTAGTGGTTTACACTGGTGAGAAAGAAATCGAGAGAGAGAGAGAGAAAGAGAAGCACTGGAAGTTCAAAGAGTTGTTTGTATTTTGGCGGTCACAAAGGGGTATTTATAGGTGTAGGGTTTCAGTTAGAAGCAGTACTAAGTACCCTAGCAGTATTAACCAACTCGCAGTATTAACTCATATTAGCAGTAGTAACACATACTGGCAGTACTAACACAGACTAGTAGTATTAACACAGACTAGCAGTATTAACACAAACTAGCAGTATTAAAACCTACCAGCAGTATTAACACTTATTATCAGTATAAATAAAGCAAGCAGTAGGAACTTTGCACTGGCAGTATAAACTACCTAGCAGTAGTAACCATACTTAACTCTTTGTGGACTGTTATCATGAGTAATATAGCGAGCAGTATTAACTGAACTAGAAGTACCAAGTATTCACTGTAAGCAATCTGAAACACTTAAATACACAAGGTTAGTAGCACCATGCACAATACAATACGAGAAAGTAGACAGGAAGGAATCTATACAGAAATGGTACATAAAGCAGATCAAATAAGGCTTATTCAGTGTTTATCATGCCCACACTTGTGACCAAGAATGTGAATCTACCCACATCAAAAGCTTAGGTGAAAAGATCAGCAAATTGGTTACTTGTATGGACTTTCACAACCTGAATTAGCTTCTTTTCATTACAGTCTCTGATAAAATGGTACCTGATTTCTATATGCTTTGTTTTGGAGTGCTTGACTGGATTATTAACAATGCTAATAGCACTGTTATTGTCTATGAAGATTGGAGTGTGAAGAAACGACATACCATAGTCCAACATTTGATTCTGAATCCAGAGTACTTGTGAACAGCATCTTGCAGTAGCTATATACTCTACTTCTGTTGTAGAGGTGGACACTGTGGTTTGTTTCTTGCACTGCCATGACACTAGTCTTGCACCCAAAAACTGACATCCCCCTGAAGTTGACTTTTTATCCAAATTTGCACCACCCAAGTCACTGTCTGAATAAGCAAGTAGGTCAAATGGTGAGTCATGAGGATACCAAAGACCTAATCTAGGTTGGCCTTTGAGATATCTGAATATCCTCTTGACTGCTTGAAAGTGTGACTGCTTAGGCCTTACTTGAAATCTTGCACACACACAAACAGGAAACATGATATCTGGTCTTGAAGCAGTGAGATACATGAGGGAGCCAATCATGGATCTATAGTGATGAACATCCACATCCTCCCCCTCAAGATCTGCAGTGATCTGTTTGTGTGTCTCCATGGGTGTGCTTGCAGGTTTTGAATCTGAGAATCCAAACTTAGTAAGAATGTCCTGTACATACTTGGATTGGCTTATAAATATCCCATCTTTCTTCTGCTTAACTTGTAGGCCAAGGAAGAAGGTAAGTTCACCCATAGAACTCATCTTGAATCTCTTGTGCATCAATTCTGCAAAATCTCTGCACATTTGATCTTTTGTGGATCCAAAGATAATATCATCCACATAGATTTGCACTATTAGTATGTCCTTCTTCTTCCTCTGAATGAACAGAGTCTTGTCTATGATTCCTCTTTGAAAACCATTTTCCAAGAGATAGGTAGACAAAGTGTCATACCATGCCCTTGTTGCTTGATGTAGCCCATAGAGTGCCTTCTTCAATTTGTATACTCTGTCGGGATAGTTTAGATTCTCAAACCCTGGAGGCTGACAGACATACACTTCTTCTTCAATTCTCCCATACAGGAAAGCACTCTTTACATCCATCTGGTAGACCCTGAACTTCATGAAAGAAGCATAGGCTAAGAATAGCCTGATTGCCTCAATCCTGGCCACTGGTGCAAATACCTCTTCATAATCAATTCCTTCTTCTTGAGTATACCCTTGTGCCACTAATCTGGCCTTGTTCTTTATTACTATTCCTCACTCATCTTTCTTGTTCCTGAATATCCATCTTGTGCCAATTGCTCTGTGTCCTTTTAGAAGATCCACCAGATCCCATACATCTTGTAGCACAAATTGCAATAGCTCCTCTTGCATTGCTTCTATCCAGCTTGGATCCTTCATTGCATCAAAAGCCTTCTTTGGCTCAATCTGAGATAGAAAACATGACAATAAACCTGATTGTAGGTTTTTCAATCCCCCTATCTTGCTTTGTTGCCTTGTGATCATTGGAGAATTGATGTCACTAATCACTAATTGAGGAGGATGATTCTTCTGAGTTCTTGTAGCATTGACAGCCTCCTCATTAAGATTGACTTCAAGATTGGTGTCATTCTTTTCTGGAGTGCTTCCACCATACACTGAAGAATTGTCATCATCTGTGTCATCTTCTTCCAAACATGGCATCTCAGGACCTTTGATTCCTGAATCTGAGGGTTGATCTTCCTTTTCACCTCTGTCCTCTTCATTTTGAGTTGGTTCAGTGTCCTTTGAATCTGAAGTATCTTTCTTATCTTGTTCACAGAATTCAACAGGATTAGCAGTA
The DNA here is from genome assembly GCA_954870635.1 of Arctium minus. NCBI lineage: Eukaryota > Viridiplantae > Streptophyta > Magnoliopsida > Asterales > Asteraceae > Arctium > Arctium minus. The sequence continues at coordinate 7,026,116 of OX941093.1, read as the reverse complement.
GGTGTTGGGAGCAACACAAACTCTTGTCTTTGTAGTTTTACCTTTTCTGTTCCTGTTCCTGCATTATGCTCATTACTGAAACCCAAAGAATTAGACAGTGAATCAATGTCAAATATCCAATCAGGACCTGAGCCAAGTTGATTTGGTGTGTTCTCATTGCATTTGACATTGTCACTTTCCTCAATAATCCTAGAAGAGGTGTTGAAAACTCTGTAGGCCTTACTTTAAGATGAATCTCCAACAAGAAACCCATCCTCAACTTTGCTATCAAACTTGCCTAAGTGAGTTTTGGTATTGAGGATTGTGCAAGGACACCCAAATAGTTTGAAAAATCCAATAAAAGGTTTCTTCTTTTTAAAAAGCTCATAAGGTGTCTTATCTTGGGATTTCACTACTGGAACTCTGTTTTGAACATAGCAGGCAGTATTAACTGCTTCTGCCCAAAAAGTAATTGGAAGTTTTGAGTCTGCCAACAGAGATCCAGCAGCTTCTATCAGAGTCCTATTTCTCCTTTCAACAACACCATTCTGTTGAGGAGTTCTAGGAGCACTGTATTGTCTCTCAATGCCTTTTTCCCCATAGAAGCTGTTTAGGTCGTTGTTTTTAAATTCAGTTCCATTATCAGACCTGATGACTTTAACTCTTAGATTTGTTTGGTTTTCAAGTCTAAGAACAAAGGATTTGATCAGTCCACTTGTCTCATCCTTAGTCCTCAGAAAATAGACCCAACTGAATCTAGAGAAATCATCAACAATAATCAAGCAGTAGGATTTCTTACCAATACTAATCACATTTGTAGGACCAAACAGATCCATATGCATTAAATTAAGAGGTGAAGAGATTGTATTTGTCTCTTTGGACTTATGAGAAGTTTTGTGCTGTTTGCCTTTAAGACATGCAACACAATGATCATCACATGAAAATACCTTTTGTGTCAGACCTCTTACAAGGTTGTTTTTCACAAGTTTGTTCATTGTTTTAAATTTCATGTGACACGTCCTTCTGTGCCAAAGAGACGATTCATCCAATGAAGCTTTTGAAAATAAACAATTTAGAGATGAATCAGAAACTACACTCTCCAAGTCTAAGCAATAAACATTGTCCTTTCTAGGAGTTCTAAGTAGTATCATGCTTTCATCAACTACCTTCAACTCTGGAGCAAGGATAATACATTCAGTATCATTGAATAATATGCTATGTTTCTTGTCACAGACCTATGATACACTTAACAGGTTGTATCTCAATTGCTCAACATAGTATACATCCTCAAATGTCATCTTACCTTTTGACACATTACTTTTTCCACTTATCTTACCACCTGCTGGATTATCACCAAAAGTAACATGTCCTCCATCAATTCTTTTGAAGTTTTGAAGGTAGGCCATGTTACCTGTCATGTGCCTGGAACAACCACTATCAACATGCCAAATGCTTCTTCCCTTGAGCTGTTGGTTGCCCTGCACATATACTAAAGCAGTTAGTTTTTCATAGGAACCCAAGCCAAAGTGGTCTTGGGTTTCCCATTATCATCAACATATTCATATTCAGACTTGATGAGATTGTCAAACTGAGGAATCTTATTTCTTGAATACTTTGTCAGAATAATGGGCCTGTCACTGGAAGCAGTACTAACTTGATTGGCAATACTAACTTTGTTAGCAGTACTAACATCATTAGCAGTACTAATTGGGTTAGCAGTACTAACTTTGTTAGCAGTATTAACTGGGTTAGCAGTAGTATTGCTTGCAGCAGCACTATTTCTGTCAGCAGTACTATTTGAAGTAGCAGTACTAACAGATTTCTTTACTTTTGGAACTCAAACCTGGACAAAGTTGTTTGCTTTCTTTTTCTTTAAGTTACTCCTTGGCTTATTTGGAGTATTTTTCTTTGAATTAGCAAACTTATTCTAAGCATGAGATTGTATAAGTGCCCTCCTCACATTCTCAGCCATATGATTCCTTATTTGCTTCCTATAACCAACAGGATTTTGTATATTTCTTTGAAAAGTGGTCCTTTGGTTAATAGGATTGAAATAACAGTGTTTGGCTAGATGATTTAACTTGCCACAAATAAAATAAGGCTTTGGTCTGTTAACTTTTCTCAGATCAATTCCTTGTTTTAAAGCCCACTGATTATTTCTATTTCTTTGATTTCCCCTTGTTTTATCATGTTGTTGGGGCTTATTCTGTTTACAAGTACAGGGATTAACAACAGTAGTTTGCATGTAATGGACTCCCTGTACCTTTTCCTTTCCTCTCTTAGAGGTCTCATCTTTTTCATTCTTAACAATCTCTTCCCCATATTTCACTTTCTCGCTCTTGACAAAAGGTTTACCCCCCCTTTCATTTGTCAGTATGTGGTTTTCTAAGGGAGTATCTTTGTGGTCTTCCTCATTCTTACTCTCAGAGTCCTCTTCTTCAGAATCTGCCTCAGCCACTACTTTGTCTAAAGGATCTACTTTAGTGGCTCCTTCAGTTAATTTATTCTTGTCCTGTCTTTCTAAGAGATCTGAGGTGGGAGGGATATAGTTATTTGTCAGGATCGAATTCTCAACAAGAATTAATTCTCAGAAACAATATCAAAGAAGTTTGCGGAATAACACTTTGATATTTAATCAAAACAGTAAATCACAGTAGATATGAAGAACAAACTGTAAACTTGTATTGAATGCTTTGAAGTTACAAGATTACACACTCAACCTCAATATTGATGAACAGGCTCACCAATACGAATTCTACTTCTCTAGAATTAGGATCTATGCCTTGAGGTTGATTTTCTCTCTAAAAGAATGAATAACAAAAGTTCTCTCTTCTATCAATTATATACATTCTATACATATACTATTCAAAAGATAATTACAATAATTAAACAAATCTTTAGTATATCTTCCATGTATATCTCAAAGCTTCCATAATCTTCAGATTATCCAGCTGTCATTCTTTCCATCCGAATCTCTTAAGCAGCACTAACCATGATCAGCAGCATTAACTTCTTCTAGCAACATTAACTACTAAGCAGCACTAACTACTAGCAGTACTAACTAGCTAAGCAGTACTAACTTTGTTCAAGCAACACTAACTTTGACTAGCAGTATTAATAGTACTAGCAGTAGTAATACTCAGCAGTATTAACCTTAAAGTCTTCTAGCAGTATTAACTCTGAACCAACAGCATTAATCATACTTGAGTTTTTCTTCAGTTCCCAACAATCTCCCCCTAACTTGACTTTTAGGAAAAGAAGTCAAGTTCTTCAGAATTAATCTTCAAGATGCTTTCAACACCTCTGATTCAATTTCCCAAATTTGGATCTAGGCCCATGCTTTGATTTACAGTTCTTCTCACCACAATCTTGGCCATCTCTGAATCCTTTGTACAAACCAGTGTAGCTTTAAGCATCCCTTCTAGCTTCTCCTTGCTATGCTCATAGATTTTGTCCACCAGGTAGTATTCATGATAACAATTGTCAATAGTAATCATGTATACTCCACAGTTTTCAAACACTATCCATTTGTCAATCTTCTTGAATATGAACTCATGCATATGATCTTTAATCCTATGGTGCACTCTTTCAGGCTCAAACATCATGCACAAGTATTCCAATGTCACTTTGAGAAGATTCTCTTCAGTACCTTTCAACACAGGTTCATAAAGTTTCATCCCAACTTTATATAGTTCTTCCATATCAGCTCTTGAACAACTTCTGATGACTTTCCCCCATGTTGAATAAGCTTCAAATGAACCATCAGCTCTCTTGATTCTGAAGAAATTCTTTCCATTGTCTCTCAGAATATCCCAGAAGATGATTTCTGGAGCTTGCATAGAGATTGGAACAGCTTTCAAAGGTTCCACTATTGTCATGTACGGATCCATACTTTCATCTGTTTGCTTAGTGACCTGCTCTGGACTCTGTACTGGCTCTGTTGGGGATGTGACTGAAGGTTCTGCTTCCTTTTCAGTTTCTTCCACCCTAGGCCTTTTCAACTGCCTTTTTGGAGCAATTGATTTCACTCTTTTTCCAGACTTGGCTTTTATACCAACATTTTCAGGTTCTTCCTTCTTCTCTTCTGCTTCTTCTTTGGAAGGTGTGGTTTCCTCAGGGAATGGTTGTTGGATGTTGAGATCATGTCTCTCTTTCATCCTTCTCTCAGCCTCCTCCCTTTGTGCTGAATCCCCTTGAAGCTTGGCCATTTCCTTGTTATACAACTCTTCAATCTGAGAGAATGCCATGTGAATAAACATCTCCCCCTTAACACCAATTGCACCTTTCAGGAAGTTTATCATTTTTCTTCTTTCCTGATTGGCCAAAAATGTCTTGGAGGGTTGTCTTTTCTGCTTTTGTTTCTGAATTGGCATCTTCTTAACTTGAAGTTTCTTGACCTGAGTTGCTGTCTGAGCTGCTTCTTTCAAACTCTTTTGGTATTCTGCATTTAACTTCTTGGCCATTATCCTTGCAAGCTCTCTATCAGTTTCTGTTTGAAATTGCTCCTCTTTTTCCATTTGGTCCTGAAGCTGCTTTGCCATCTCCTCATGCATTTCAATCTGACTCCTCTTCTTTGAAGGTTGTTCAGGTTCAATCATCTTTCCTTTTCCTTTTATATCCTCCTTCATTTTCTTCTTTTGAGGTTCTCCTTCATTGATGACCACTCCTTTGGCCTTTTGAGTAGCCTTAGGAGTGTCATTCTTTGCTTTTACTAAAGTCTCTGCTATCTCCATTTCTTCCACAGAGAGCCCTATTTCTGCTGCTTCAGTTTCTGCTGCTACATTTACTTCAGCAGCAGTAATTGTTTCTGTTTCCATCTCTTCCTCTGTCTCCCCCTCAATTTCAGCTTTCTTTTCAACAGTTTCCCCTTCATGCTTCTCCCCCTTGTTGAAAGAATCTTGAACTTTGTCCCTCTTTTTGAGTACAAACTGTTTCCTTCTTTTCTTTTGAACCAGCCTGGTCACCATCTTCTTTAGTTTTGCAATCTGGACTTGTTGGGACAGGATCACCAGCTTCATCTCCTCTATTGCTTTTCCTTGTTTCAGAACATCTAGGTTGATGTTACCCATTGTCTCCATCAATTCATCATAGTTATATCTGTCCTCACCTTCTCCAGGAGTGTTACCCCCTATTGAAGGATCATGGGATCTTTTATTAGTGGAAGTCTTCTGCCTAGCAGAAGCACTGTCCACCCCTGTGGTTTCTTGGCACCAGGGACCTTCAAATGATTGCTCATTTAAAGTTGCCATGGGGGAGGTCTTATTGATGTTACCACTTTCCTCCTCTGTGCTAGCAGGAGTAGTGGCAGCCTCATCACCCATATGCTCTACCTCCTCCTCAGAGAGCACCTCCTTTGGGTTGGGAGACACCCTTGTGGTTTCCCTTTGGATATTCTCTAGGGGAGAATTCTCCCTTAGAGGGCTTAAAGGCTGAGTGGGTAATGGTACAAGAAGGGAAGGAGCCTTCTTTACCTGTTTCCTCTTGTAAGTTTGGGTGATAGGAGAGGTTGGGATTGGCTAGCAGTGGGTTGGTCTAATGGGGGCCTTGACCCTGCTGCCATACCTTCATTGGTTTGGGACACCACCATCATTGTAGAGAACAATGGGGTGTCAACTCCTTCAGAGTCCCCAACAGATCTTCTCATATTTGAGAAAACCTTGCCTTTGGGGGGTTTAGGTACATATACCCCAACAGGTTGAGGTATATCCGTCAATTCATGAGTAATAACTTCTTGAACAAACCTGGGATACATAAAGAAGCTCTTTTTGTTTCCCATGTTTGAGACAAGATCACTGAAAATCATTTTAGAAAAATTATACTTTCTGGCAGTGGCCAAGTACACCAAAGCATAAGCAATAGTGCTGCTAAACTCACTCCATCCAGTAGTCTTTTTGGAGATACAATGCATAAGAGTATGGACAAAGAAACGCCATTGGGGTGAAAATTTTGCTTTAGAGAATTTGAAAACTCCCAATGGGCCTCCATACCCCATTCTTGTAAGATTTGAAAACAGTTCATCGTTTGGGATAGAGGTTATACCAGAGGCATCGTCTAGACGTAGACTGACGCGAATAACCTCTTCATTAACCGTTAGTGATTGATCACAGATTCTTGTCTTGATCATCTGCACACCATTCTCAACAACAATGGTTGCATTAGCCCAGAACTGCCTTTGATGCTCGATATATATTGTAGGGGATACAATAAGAGCATGCGCAATGTGGCTTGACTTGAGGAAATCCACAATCTGATGAAATCCTGCAGCTTGCTTTGGTTTTTGTAGCATCGCAATCTCATTGTGCTCGTCAATGAAAGTCATTGATGCCATTGATCTTAGTGAAAAGCTTGCCTGAAGACTTCGAACTTGAGAGAGAAAAGGTTTAGAGCACAAGAGAACAGTATGCAAAGAGTCGTTATGAACTTTTAGGCGGGCAAAGAGTATTTATAGTATTCGGAACATAAGCAGTATTAACCTAGAGCAGTATTAACTACTAGCAGTATTAACTAACTAGCAGTATTAACTACGAGCAGTATTAACTAACTAGGAGTATTAACTACGAGCAGTATTAACTACTAGCAGTATTAACTACTAGCAGTATTAACTGAAAGCAATATTAACTACTAGCAGTATTAACTGAAAGCAGTATTAACTACTAGCAGTATTAACTGAAAGCAGTATTAACTACTAGCAGTATTAACTGAAAACAGTATTAACTACTAGCAGTATTAACTGAAAGCAGTATTAACCACTAGCAGTATTAACCACTGAAAGCAGTATTAACTACTAGCAGTATTAACCACTTATTCTTGTTAAACTTGCTAAACACTGAGTACTGCAATGCATATCCTGAAAAAGAAGATTAGTAACTCCAAGAATAATATACAGGTATAAAACCACTTTTTGAGAAGGGGATTATTCAGAGTTGATCATTCCCACACTTGTTACCAAGAAAGTGAATCTACCCACATCAAAAGCTTTAGTGAATAGATCAGCAAACTGATTATCAGTGTGAACTTTGACAACTTGAATAAGTTTCTTTTCATTACAATCTCTTATAAAGTGATACCTGATCTCAATGTGCTTTGTTTTTTAGTGCTTGACTGGATTATTCACAATGCTAATAGCACTGTTGTTGTCAATAAAGATTGGAGTGTGTAGAAAGGTTACCCCATAATCCAACATTTGATTCTGAATCCATAAGACTTGAGAACAGCAACTTGCAGCTGCTATGTACTCTGCCTCTGTTGTAGATGTGGATAATGTGGTTTGTTTCTTGCACTGCCATGAGACTAGTCTAGCACCCAAAAACTGACATCCTCCAAAAGTAGATTTTCTGTCCAGGTTTGCCCCACCTAGATCACTGTCTGAGTATGCTATTAGGTCAAAAGGTGAGTCATGAGGATACCAAAGTCCCAATCTGGGTTGCCCTTTGAGATATCTGAATATCCTCTTCACAGCTTGAAAGTGAGATTGCTTTGGCCTAACTTTGAATCTAGCACATACACAGACTGGAAACATTATATCTGGCCTTGATGCTGTGAGATACATGAGAGAGCCAATCATGGATCTATAATGATGCACATCCATATCCTCCCCCTCAAGATCTGCTGTGATCTGCTTGTGTGTTTCCATAGGTGTGCTGGCAGGTTTTGATTCTGAGAAACCAAACTTGGTTAGAATATCCTGCACATACTTGGATTGACAGATGAAAATGCCATCTGACTTCTGTTGAACTTGGAATCCAAGGAAAAAGTAAGTTCCCCAATGGAACTCATTTTGAACCTTTGATGCATTAAATCCTCAAACTCCTTGCACATGTTGTTTCTTGTAGATCCAAAGATAATGTCATCAACATAGATTTGGACCAGCAAGATATCCTTCTTCTTTCTCTTGATAAATAGAGTCTTATCAATGACTCCTCTTTCAAAGTCATTTTCCAAGAGATAGGATGACAGAGTGTCATACCATGCTCTTGGAGCTTGATGTAGTCCATAAAGTGCTTTCTTTAATTTGTATACCCTGTCTGGATAGCTTGGGTTTTCAAACCCTGGTGGTTGACAGACATATACTTCTTCTTCAATTGACCCAAAGAGAAAAGCACTTTTTACATCCATTTGATAGACTTTGAAATTCATGTAAGAAGCATAGGCTAGGAATAATCTGATTGCTTCTATCCTAGCCACAGGTGCAAAAACTTCTTCATAATCTATACCCTCTTCTTGAGTATATCCTTGAGCCACCAGCCTTGCTTTGTTCCTTATGACAATACCTCTTTCATCTCTCTTGTTTCTGAAAATCCACTTTGTGCCAATTGCTCTGTGATCTTTAGGAAGGTCTACTAGATCCCATACATCTTGGAGCTTGAACTGTAACAGTTCTTCTTGCATTGCTTCTATCCAGCTAGATTCTTTCATAGCATCATGTGCCTTTTTAGGCTCAAGCTGAGATAGAAAACAAGAAAGCACTGTATGCTGTTGATCTTGCATTTCCTGAAGCCTGCTTTGATGTCTAGTCATCATAGGATAAGAGATATCTCCTATTACCAGCTGTGGAGGATGATTCTTTTGAACTCTGGTGTTATGACTAGGTTCTCCATTTAGTCCAGCCTCAAGATTGGATTCATGCAACTCAACTGAAGTGTTTTCAGATGCCACTTCATTATTTTCTTGAGTCTCCTCATCTCTAGTTTCTTCTTCACTCTGACTTGGTCCAGTAAATGATTCCTTTTCACAGTCTTCAACAGAATTTACTGTGGGTATGGGAAAAATCACAGATTTAGATATACTTTCTGGAACTTGTGTGATTCCTGATCCTCCACTTCCTGTTCCTGTATACTCATTACTTTTCCACTTATCTTACCACCAGTAAGATTATCTCCAAATGCAACATGTCCTCCATTGATATGCTTGAAATCCTGAAGGCATGACATGTTGCCTGTCATGTGCCTAGAGCAACCACTATCAACATGCCAAATGCTCTTTCCCTTGAGCTGTTGATTGCCCTCAGTGGGGAGATCAGACACTTCTGCCATAAGAGCTTGCTTCTGAATGGCTTCCTCAGCTTGATCACTCCAGTCAAATCCCATTCCTTGTTGAGAAACAAGGGCTTGAGTAGGATTCTTGTTCAGATTGTATCCTCCATTCTGAGCTTGTTGATGGTTGTTGTTTGGAACAGCACTCCTGCATTCTCTAGCAAAGTGTCCTTTCTTGTGACACTTATAACATTCCACCTTTGTTTTGTCAAAACCAGCTCCATCTTCTCTTCTTTGAGAGAAGTTATTTCTTCCAGTTCTTTTAATGAACTTTTTCACCCTCATGGATAACATGGCCATCTGCCATTTAATATCCATCTCCTCCAGATCATTAGGGTGAATTTGATCAAGATCATCATTAATCAGAGAATTGCTGCTATGGCTGGACAAAAAGGCTTCAAAGATAGTTTCAGTGCCTTTTTCTGAACTTATTCCACTGGCAGTACTAACTGCTTCAGGGTTGGCAGTAGTATCAGTGGAATATAACCAGAGGGCTTCTTCTTGGTTTCTACCTCAGTTTCAAAAACTCTTAGATCATTGTATAGATCATCAAGTTCTTTCTCTTCCAGATTGTCACTCTGTCTATATGAGACAGTGTACATAGTCCATTCATCCCCAAGAGATCTGAGGAACTTTCTGTTGATATCATCTTGTTCCATCTTCACCCCTACAGTAGCCAGTTCACCTATGAGTTTATTGAACCTATCAAAAGTTTGAGTCATAGACTCATTCTTTGTGGAAGTGAAGTTATCATACTGATGCTTTAGAACATCTCCTTGATTTCTTTTGATGCTCTTAGTTCCAGAAAATCTTTTCTCTAGAGCATTCCAGAGAATCTGAGCATCAGTGCAGTTGCAAAATTGATGCTGATATTCATTGGGAATGGCCAAGAGCAGAGTGCTCAAGGCCTTCATCTCTATCTGTCTGATCTTCCTCTCACCATCTGTCTTTGGTGGAGGTCTTTTCCCATCTGGTCCTATCCTTCCAGCTTCAGAAGGACCATTCTCAATGATATCCCACATTGAGTAGTCAGTGAGAAGAATATATTGTCTGATTCTGATCTTCCACATGTCAAACTCACTTGGTTTGAGCATTGGAACCTTAGAAACCAAAGTACTGCTTGATTCTGTAAGATTTTCCATGATGAATAACTGTTTCTGAGAGAGTTAGGCTCTGATACCACTTGTCAGGATCGAATTCTCAACAAGAATTAATTCTCAGAAACAATATCAAAGAAGTTTGCGGAATAACACTTTGATATTTAATCAAAACAGTAAATCACAGTAGATATGAAGAACAAACTGTAAACTTGTATTGAATGCTTTGAAGTTACAAGATTACACACTCAACCTCAATATTGATGAACAGGCTCACCAATACGAATTCTACTTCTCTAGAATTAGGATCTATGCCTTGAGGTTGATTTTCTCTCTAAAAGAATGAATAACAAAAGTTCTCTCTTCTATCAATTATATACATTCTATACATATACTATTCAAAAGATAATTACAATAATTAAACAAATCTTTAGTATATCTTCCATGTATATCTCAAAGCTTCCATAATCTTCAGATTATCCAACTGTCATTCTTTCCATCCGAATCTCTTAAGCAGCACTAACCATGATCAGCAGCATTAACTTCTTCTAGCAGCATTAACTACTAAGCAGCACTAACTACTAGCAGTACTAACTTTGTTCAAGCAGCACTAACTTTGACTAGCAGTATTAATAGTACTAGCAGTAGTAATACTCAACAGTATTAACCTTAAAGTCTTCTAGCAGTATTAACTCTGAACCAGCAGCATTAATCATACTTGAGTTTTTCTTCAGTTCCCAACATTATTGTTGTATGGTGGAGGGTTGGTGTTATAGCCTATACCTCTTGTCAGCTTGTCATGAACTTGAGTTTTTAGAAGTGAGTCCATTGCTTTAGAGGCATTGGAATATTTCTCAATATCTAGTTTAGCTTTCTCAAACTCACTCTTAATTTTCTCACATTCTGTTTTGGCCTTCTCTAGTTCAGTCTCTAACTGATTCTTCTCCCACTTCCAGTAGTTGGTATCATAAGAGTGTTGAAGTTCATTATCCTGGCATGACTTAATTTGTTCTTCAAACCTCTCAACAATCAAAACATACTTTCTTCTATCTTTCTCTAACCTTTTAAGGTCATCACACATGCTCTGATTGTGATCCCTGTACTTTTTAACAATTTCAATACAGGTTTTAGAGCAAAGGTTAGATGTTACCTCTGTGGGAATATCAGTGCTTGCTGACTCTGAAACTTTAGCCATTAAAGCTTGATTCTGGACTGCTTCTTCTGCTTGGTCACTCCAATCAAATCCCAATTCTTTCTTGGGAAACAAGAGCTTGAGAACAGTTCATGTTGTTAAAGCTAGTGGACTGTGATGGTTGATGGTTGCTAGTATGTTGTTGAGGCATTCCACTTCTGCATTCTCTTGCAAAGTGCCCCAGCTTGTGACACTTGTAACATTCAACCTTGGATTTATCAAATCCAACCCCATCTTCTCTTTTTTGAGCAAAGTTGTTCCTTCCAATCCTTTTGATGAATCTTTTTACCCTCATTGTGAGCATAGCCATCTGCCACTTGATATCCATCTTTTCTAGATCATCAGATCCATCTTGATAGAAAAGCTTCTAAGATTGAGTCATTAGATCCATCTTGCTTTGATCCATGGGCAGCACTAACTGATTCTGAATTAGCAGCAGAATCAGTAGAAGATGATAAAAGAGCAGCATTGTATGAGTATACAGAGGGTCTCTTCTTTGCTTCTACCTCTGCTTCAAACACCCTAAGGTCATTATAGAGGTCATCCAATTCCTTGTCCTCCAGTTGGTCATTCTGTCTGAAGGAGACAGTGTACATAGTCCATTCATCACCAAGAGATCTTAAAAATTTTCTGTTGACATCATCTTGATCTATCTGGAAACCAACAATAGCCAATTCACCAATTAACTTATTAAATCTATCAAAAGTTTGAGTCATGGATTCATTCTTTGTAGACATGAAGTTTTCATATTGCTGCTTCAAGATGGCCTTCTGATTTCTCTTGGTACTTTTGGTACCAGAAAATCTTTTCTCCATTGCATTCCACAGAATTTGTGCATCAGAACAGTTACAGAATTGATGTTGGTACTCATTAGGAATAGCCAAAAGCAGAGTGCTCAAGGCTTTCATCTCTGTCTGCCTCATCTTCCTCTCTCCATCAGTCTTTGGTGGAGGTCTCTTGCCATCTGCATCCATCTTTCCTCCATCAGAGGGACCATTCTCAATGATATCCCGCATTGAGAAGTCTGTGAGAAGAATATATTGCTTGATTCTGATCTTCCACATGTCAAATTCATTGGGTTTGAGCATGGGAACCTTTGAGACCAGAACACTATCGCTTGAACCATCCATGATTATAGATTTCTGAGTTTTCTAGCTCTGATACCACTTGTCAAGATCGAAAATTCTAAACAAGAATTTTAATACAAACTCAGAAACAAAGTTAAAGAAGTTGCGAAATAACACTTAAATAAATAATCGAAACCACAGAATATGAACTAAAATCATAAGTTTATATTGCATAAAACTTAATGATTACACACAGAACCTCAATCTGTTGAACAGACTCAACAAACGTTCTATACTTCTCTATAGAAAGGATCAATACTAGTCTTGAGGTTAATTCTCTAAAACAACTATATCAATGTATTTGACTCTCTAAGACTATCAATTATCTAGACTATATATACAAAACAGATCACAAGATAATTACAAAAGAAATATTATTCTTTAGAATCCAGTCCATAATTATCTTCATCTCCTATGCTTTCGCATCAATCCATCTTTATCTTCAGAAGCAGCATTAACTCATTAGCAGTATTAACTTTATCTCTGACAGTACTAACCATGCTTTGCAGTATTAACTCCTCACTTGCAGTAGTAATCTTCAGCAGTACTAACTACTAGCAGTACTAATTCTCCAAGCAGTACTAACTATTCAAGTAGCAGTACTAACTCTTCAGTAGTAATACCTTTCAATTAGCAGTAGTATCCATCCTTAGCACATTCAGACCCAACAATATTTTCTTGGTCTTCAGATTAAACAATCTGACAAAGGTACTTTTATCATCCAAGGTAAGTATGCTAAAGATATACTGAAGAAGTTTGATCTAACACAAACTTCAGCGATGAAAACTCCTATGACACCTCCTCTGACACTTAACAAAGATCCATCTGGAAAACCTGTTAATGTCACTGCCTATAGAGGAATGATAGGCTCCCTGCTGTATCTTACAGCGAGCCGACCTGACATCATGTATTCTACTTGTTTATGTGCACGCTATCAATCTGAACCCAAGGAATCCCATCTGATCGTTGTTAAGTGAATTTTCAGATATCTGAAAGGGACTCCTAACCTCAGTCTTTGGTATCCAAAGACTCAGGGTTCAATCTAACTGGATATTCCGATAGTGATTTTTCAGGTTGTAAACTCGATAGAAAAAGTACAACTGGTGGATGTCAACTCCTAGGAGGAAAGCTGGTAAGATGGACAAGCAAAAAGCAAAATTCAGTGTCCACTTCCAAAACTGAAGCTGAATATGTAGCAACTAGAAGTTGTTGTGCTCAGGTCTTATGGATGAGAAATCAACTATTAGACTATGAGCTTCAGCTATCAAATATTCCAATCTATTGCGGCAGCACTAGTGCTATCGCTATAGCAAACAATCCAGTGCTACATTCAAAGACAAAACACATAGAGACCAGATATCATTTTATCAGAGATCATGTGATGAATGGTGATATTGAACTTCACTTTATCCCCACTGACTATCAGCTAATTGGTTTGTTTAGCAAGCCTCTTGATGAGTCAAGGTTCAACTTTCTCATCAGTGAGCTTGGAATGTTGAATCTTGAAGAGTAACTCTTCATCTTCTTGCATTATGTCAGTGATTCTAAGTTCCCCTTTATCACTCTATCTCTGAATAAATTTCTGACTCTCAGGTATGTTCTCTTACTTTCCATTGCTGAATATTTATTCAGCAAATTGGTTTTCAAAAATAAACTTTAATCATTTTCTTTCTTCAAATGATTAAAAGCTTTTTGATAAACAAAATCTATCACTGACATTGTTCTTTTCAGTGATCCTTCTGAAATGAAAAATCAATCTCTGAATTTCTATCAGGGATTCTTTCAAAACAAAAACCTATCTCTGACTTTTCTTCAGAGATAATTTCAAAAACGACAAATGAAACGTTTTTCTCTCTCCTCATGAAGTCATTTTAACCGACAATTCACGACATGCCTTTTTCTGACACGTTCGTCCGTTGCCCTTCTACCCAATCAACTTCGTGGAACGTGTCCATGTCATGATGAACGTTTGTTTTCCCGCCTCTCTTTCTCTCTACGTATAAAAGGAATGTTTCTTTTCATTCTTATCTTTTACGCTTTCTGGAAATCTTTTTGAGCAAGAATTCTCCAGCAAACATCTCCATCAAACTTTTGCATCTTCCTCTTTCAAGATCAACAAGTTAATTTGTTCTTCTTTTCTTCTTAAATTTTGTTACAAAATCCTAAATATTCTATATTATTATGGGTTTTTTACAAGATCTCTTACTTTAAAATCATTTATTTTGATTATATTCAAACCTTTGGTTTTCTCATCGTTCTTTCTTCTTCAACTAAGAACACTGTTTTATTCTAAAAAACAATTTTGGACTCTAAACCTTCCTTTCTATTCTGATTTTTTCTATAAACAGAAATGGCACAATCATCGTTCATTGCTTCCAAGAACGTGAAATTTGCTATCACTGACTCTGAACTCCCAAAGAACAACCATCTCGCACGGTTGGACTTTGAAGCTGTGAAATACCCCCATATGGTGGATACTGCTTCATTTTTGAAACAGTCATGCTTGGCCTATGTTGGATCAAATAATTGTATTCAAGATTTAAGTTAATGAGGGGGTATAAATTGTAAGAGTATTTCATATTCTAGGGGGTATTTTTTATTTATTAGATAGTTAGTTTATTTGTGGGCCTCAAGCCCATTAGGCATTAGGCTTAGATATAAATAGGTTTTATTATTTAGTTTTTAGGGTTAACCACCAATAATCATAATTATCATATTAGTGAGTTAGTCGTATTCTCTGTATTCAAGGTTTCAAGAACACACAAGGTTTAACTTATTATTCAAGGGATTATGGTATGATTTTCTGATCTTTATATCTCTTGATTTATATTGTGTTGTGTGTTAATTATCAACTAGATTATCTGGGTTTAACAAGTGGTATCAGAGCCAAAAAGAATCAAGTTTTTGGATTTATCAACCTTACTGTGTTCATCGACTTTTTCACTGGGTAAAAATCGATTTTTCGATTTAAGGAGTTTTTATGCACAAAATTGATATGATTAGATGAGTTTTATGTTATTGAATGCTATCTGATTAGTTAATTGCACTTAATATCTCAAATTGATTGGCTTTTTGATGAATTTGTGAATTATGGGTTCATGTTAATGTCGACTACTATGTTTATCAAATTGAAGCATGAAAGTTGATTTTAGTCATTAATTTTGATTGAGTATTGATCGTTACATGTTTTTGGTCACTATAGTTTGATTTTTGCATTTGAATTTGTGTTCTGGATTGGTTTCTGGGTTGAGGATCGTCGTTCTGGGCCGACCTGCAAGAACATACAGGTCGAAACCTTCAAGATAATACCGGTCGATATTCAAGACGACGGATTATCGGTCGAATACACCCCGGTCAACATCTTACCGGTCGCCCCTATTACCACACACTTTACCGGTCCATACTGGTTGGGGACACCCCGGTCACTGCACAACGATCGAAAAATACCTTACCGGTCACTTTTTACTGGTCAATTCTCGATACCGGTCGCCCGGACAACTCACAATCCACACCGGTCGCATACATTGGTCCGGTCGACACTTACCCGGTTACATTCACTACTCCGGTCGACAAATATCAATTGCATCACATTACCAGTCAAGCACATCTCCGGTCATACAACATCCCGGTCAACTCAAGTCCGGTCGGACAGACCACCGGTCGAGCGAGATACCGGTCAAGCAAGACCCCGGTCGATCTCATTTTGCGCCAGTGCCTACTCGCGCAAAATCACACTTTGCGCCACCTACGGTTCGCGCAAAACTCCTCTTTGCGCGACCCACATCTCATGCAAACCCCATCTTTGCGCCACCCTATACCAGCGCAAACCTCAGATTTGCGCCATTCTTTACTCGCGCAAACCCTTATTTCGCGCAACCTGTCTCTCGCGCGAACTGTCCTTTGCGCCACTGCATTAGCTTATTTTTGCGCCAGCTTCTCTGTGATCAATATATTTGTGTATTTTACTGTGCAAGTACTGCATTTAATTATTTTTGGAAATTTATTTTTCTGAAAAATTTTGAGTGTAGTTTTTATCCAACTCTTGATTCTAACGATCTCATCTAGTTGATTTACTTGGTACAGATTAGTTTGATTTCTAACCATACAGCTAAGATGTCGAATCAACTTCTCTCAATGGGCTCTCAGTCCAAACCTCCTGTCCTCATGGCTGATGAATATCAGCAATGGAAGAAGAGAATGATCCAGTTTCTGAATCACAAGAACAGAGAATACATGGAATCAATCATCAATGATCCAGTAAATCCAATGATCAGAGTACCTGGTCAAGCAGAAACTGAAACCTCTCCAAAGATTCCTGATAGATTTGTTCTGAAACCGTACCAGTACTTCAGTGAAAAGGAGAAAGAGTTGTACAAGATAGATGAAGAAGCTCTCATTTATCTGACAATGGCAATACCAAATGACATCTACAACCGTGTAGATAGTCGGAGCTCAGCTAAAGAAGTCTGGCATGAACTATCAAGACAGTTTGAAGGAAGTGAAACCTCCATCCAAGCCAAGCAGAACCTATGCATAAATGCATATGAGGGATTTCACGCAAAGGAAGGAGAGACGCTGCTAGAGACCTACAACAGATACAACATCATTCTCAATGACTTGCGGAGGAACAATATCTCTAAATCTACTTCAGAGATAAATTATAAGTTCATCAAGAATCTAAATCCTGAATGGAAGAACTTTGCCATCAACCTTCAGATGTCAAAGAATATGGCTCAAGAAAACGTCACTGATATCTTCTCTACTCTTTCTCAGCATGAGGATGAGGTGAGAACCATCAATAATAAGTCCAATAAACTGAAGGATTCAGTGGCTCACATAGCTGGCAAAGGTCCTGTATCCTCTGCAAGGTCAAAGAAAAAGGTGTCTAAAGCTCTTGTTACGGATCTTACTGAGTCTAATTCTGCTTCGAGTGATGAAGAACTGGAGATTGATTCTGATCCAGATATACAGAAGTTCTCTGAGGACTTGGCTCTAATTACTCAACGATTCAAGAAGAGCTTTGGCAAGAAAAAGTACTACTCAAAGCCAAAGTACGAAGGACACAAGAAAGAGAAGTCTGAAATGAGATACAAGCCGAGGTATGGAAGGAGAGAGAAAAGATGAGAAGACTGAAAGGAAGACCGGAAGGAAGACAGAAGAGAAGATAAGAGAGAGGCAAAGAAAGAAGACAGAACGGATGAACCGAATAGATGCTACAACTGTGGAAAATTTGGGCACTTCTCCAGAGATTGCAGATTCAAGAAAGTCAAGAACTCAGAATACTATGCAAGGAAGTCACTTATTGCCAAGAAAGCTGAAGAAGGAAAGGTGCTTATGGCTGAAGAAGAAAACTGGTTGTTCCAAAGTTCTGATGACGAAGAGCAGGCACACTTCACCCAAGTTTCCTACATGGCAAAACTCGATGATGACGATGAAGATTCTGAGGCACATACTGAAGATGTGAATTCTGAGGTAAGTGATAATTCTGACCTTATTGAATCTCTAATGGCCCAGATACATAGTATGAAAGATGAATTTGCTTTATTGAAAGGTAAACTTAGCTCTGCACATCAATCAGTTTTAAGTTTTCGTGATGAAAACGCATTGTTAAAAGTTGTTGTGGAAGACAAAGAAAAAGAAAAGGATGGTTTAAAAGATGAAAAAGAATCTTTAAAAAGAAAAATATCTGGCTTAGAAAAGGATCTTGTAAATCTTAATGCCGAAAAGGGTGAGTTTAAAATCAAATTCGAAGTCTGTTTTCAAGAAAGAAATGAAGCTTACACCAAAATCAAGCAATTGGAGGATATTAACATGAAACGAGGTCAGACTGAGCAGACATTAAATCTGTTGACCAATAAACTCCAAGATGAAAGGTTTTATAAACTTAAACCAGGTTTGGGTGTGCCAACTAACGAAATTTGGAAAAAGGCACCGGAGCACTTATATAATTTTGATAAATTTGGCTCCGCAATCAAGACCCATTCCTAACATTCGTGCAACCTTTGTTGAAGCAAGTACTTCTAAACCTTTTACAGAGACCAAAGGTCGAGAAGAAATAGGGAAGGACAAGTCTTGTGAAACTGATTCTCAAAATTCTTTTAAATCAGTTGGTTTTAAATACAGTGATTTGAACAAAAGCTATGAAACTCGAAAGATCGAATTAACTGAGTTTGATTCACTGTTTACCACATTTTCAAAAGAATCAGTCAGCAATGACACGGTTCCACCTGAGACTGCATGCAAATATGATGAGTATGAATCGGATGTTGATCCATCTACTATACCATCAGTCTCACATCCCATTGCTTCTAAACCTTTACTTGTTGAAGAGGTTGAAGAAGAATCTGTCATCACGAATGGATCTTGCTCTAAAAATGATAAAATGGAGTTTATTGAAAACATGACCGAGGAAAGGTTTTCTGAAATGATGAATGCCTCAGATTCTGATCATGTTTCTACTGCAAAGGAGTCAAATTCTGTGAGTGATCATACATCTAAATTGATGAAGCAAATTGATATATTGCAGCAGTCTCTTGATGAGGTTGAAGATGAAAACTTTGATCTCAAATTTAAACTTGAAAAATCTTCGAAAGAAAATCAAGAGCTTTGCACAGAGATCAATGATTTGAAAATTACTTTGTTTAAAAATGCTTCAAATGATAAACAGATGTTCAATGATCCAAGCTGGAAGGTAAGAACTAATCCAGAATTTGATGCTCCTGCAAAACCTTCAATTGTCTACTCTGATTGTCCTGAATATCCACCTAGTATTTTTTAGAAGGGTGAGACTTCAAGTACCTCTAGAAAAGAACCACCCTCTAAGATAGAGACTAACAAGGTTCCTGTTTCTGTTTTAGATTTAAAAGGAAATGGAGTTGGGAGAAGTAAGAAGAATAAAGATGATAGTTTGAATAAAAATAATAGTTTGAATTTTAGTAGCTGTACTACAGACAGTGTTAGTTTGAAAAGTAATTCTTTTGCTGAACATTAATGTAAGATTTGTTCCGATAAATATAAGTTTATGAATTTTGCTCGAAAGAATCTATATTGCAAACACTGCT
The DNA here is from genome assembly GCA_954870635.1 of Arctium minus. Lineage (NCBI taxonomy): Eukaryota > Viridiplantae > Streptophyta > Magnoliopsida > Asterales > Asteraceae > Arctium > Arctium minus. Next base: position 7,006,628 of record OX941093.1, on the reverse strand, counting down.
GGGATAATTCATTCAAATACTACTCCCCTGCTAAGTCCAAAAAGAGTAAAAGAAAAGCTAAGATGAACCTTAAGTCTAATTCTAATTCTAATTCTAATTCTTCCACACAACCCAAAGTGTTTCGTGCTAAGGTTGCCAATCCTACCTCTAAAAAGCATTTTCAGGAATTAAATGTTAAAATGGTTTGGAAATGGGTTCCAAAACCCCATTATGAATGGAGAGTTAAAGTTAAACCTGCTGATATTCCTGAATTGTGTGAAGCTAACCGGGAAGGACCCATCTTGATATGGGTACCTAAGCAAAACTAATTGTCTCTTTTGCAGGCCTGTCGATTGTGGGTGATAGATTCCGGATGTTCACGCCACATGACAGGATTCAAGCACCTCTTGCATAACTATGTGGAGGAGCCTGCCGGAGCAGTTCGTTTTGCAAATTCTGAAGTAGAAGGACACGTTAGAGGATTTGGAATGTGTAACGCCCTAAAAATCAGAGTAAATTAAAACCTGGAAGCCTGGCAACATGACATTCGTATTGATATAAACCTCCCATAAAGGGGATCAGTCCTTAAGACTTTACAAAACCTGCACAGATATAGGATTCATCAACAAACTAATCTAGACACCTCTATCAAGATTACATCAGTTGACAATCTATAATTCACCAAAAGAATGGGACTTAACAAATGCCCAGTTACAATACTAGTCATCTCAAAATGCCTCGAGACCAAACCCGTCTCTCAAAACCCTGGCAACCCACCGCTAAGGGAAACATACAGTTCATAAATCTCAAGAGATAAAATCAAATGCATCAAAGTAAATCCTTCCAAAGGTTTAGTTATGCAAATACAGTTCTTTGATAATATACGGATAACCGGTCCAAAACACATCTTCCGATGACGGGGATTACCCGATTTACCAAGGATTATAGTGGAACACAAAGTAAGCCACAAATCCGAGTTATCAGCTAAATACATGGAACCATGGCCACGAACGCTTCGGTCCGTACTACGATGTGAGGGAGGCCCCCAAGGAACCAGTCATACTCTTTCGTTAGACTACATTTGACCCTTGGCTAGTAACCGGTCTCACATAACCGTACTAAGTGCCCCCGAAGATCAAATGTATCTAACTACAACATAAGGGGTACAAACATCCCTACAATAAGCCGACTCGATACCTAGGGATCCACTAGTATAGTCATTACTTGTCACAATATTTCATGTGACCATTTAAAGATAGATAAATAGCTTTCCAAAACATTTATATTTCAAAATGCCATTTTCAAGATCAACTGCTGGTAAGAAAGATAATCATAAAACCAGTTTATATACATTCTTTCAAATAAGCCACATACATGGGTAAGTAAAACATTCTTTTACTTCAATAGGATGGAACCCATTATTTTAGTCCAAACTGATCGGGAACCCCGAAATCACCAAAAACTCAAGTTATGCCAAAATGTAGAGAACATGAAATCATACCGTAGAAATACTTTAGATTTCGAAAATATAAGTTTTGACATGTATAAAGTTTGTAAAATGATAGTAGGAACTCACCAATAGGTTTTAGAATAAAACCCGGAAAACCAGATAACGATCACGACGTAGAGGTGAAGCTTAAAACACCGACCCCTTGCTAGAAACACCGCAAACTAGCAACCAAACGAAACCTCGGGATCGAAAGAAGGAAAAAAGAGAAAAAGGAAGAGAGAGACTGAGATATTGAGTTTTTATGAAATATCTCACAATTTCAAGATATTTAAGGCAACTCAAAAAGCAATCTGACAGTCGTGCGCCCTCAAAAAAAGAAAGTCGTGCGCAAGCCCACTGCCTCGCCATTGTTTCATACGCACGACCCGTGCGTTTTCTCTGAAGGAGGGCGCACGACCCGTGCGTCCTACAGAACAGTGCAGAAACCTCCTTTTCTCTAAACATCTTCGCAAAACGGTCAAACAAAATTCGGGGTGTTACAGAATGTTGGATAATGGATTTGTGAAGATTCAAAGAGTGTTATATGTAGAAGGGATTGATCATAATTTGTTCAGCACTAGTCACTTCTTTGACATGAAATACCAAGTCCGCTTCACAACAACTCATTGCTAGCTTGAGGATCCCGATGGTTACGAAGTCTTCAAAGCTGAGCGCCATGGAAATCTATACTATGTAGATTTTCCTACACTGTCTGCCGCACGTCCAGTATGCCTATTAGCCAAAGCAACTAAAGCTCAATCGTGGACGTGGCATCGCCGCTTGTCTCATCAGAATTTCTGATCCATAGCTAAGCTACAGAGACAAGGTCTGGTCAAAGGTCTACCAGAAATGAGGTTCAAAAAAGACTCACTATGTTCCGCACGTGAGTTGGGCAAAATGAAGCGAAACTCATTCAAGTCCAAAAGTGAATCATCGACCTCATCTGCACTGAAACTTCTTCATATGGACCTTTGTGGCCCAATGCGAACCACGTCTATCAATGGCAAGAAGTATGTTTTAGTAATGATAGATGACTATTCAAGGCATACATGGCTCGATTTCTTCACAACAAGTCAGATGTGCCAGAATTGATCATCGCTTTTATTAAGCGCATTCAAGTACGTCTTCGATTGCCAGTCCGAACTATTCACAGCGATAACAGCATGGAGTTCAAGAATGACACCCTGCAGAATTATCTTATCTCTGTGGGCATTTCACATAACTTCTCCGCAACCTACACTCCACAGCAAAACGGCATTGTTGAACGGAAGAACCGCACTCTTATTGAAGTTGCTCGTATTATGCTTGCATATTCAAATCTACCCATGTACCTTTGGACCGAGGCAGTCGCTACAGCATGTTTTACTCAGAATCGTACCATTGTGGTCAAGCGCTTTAATAAAACAGCATATGAGTTAATCAACAATCGTAAACCTAACATCAAATTCCTTCGTGTTTTTGGGTGCAGGTGTTACATTCTACGAGAGCGTCAAGGTCTATCAAAATTTGATAAGAAAGCGGATGAAGGATATCTCGTTGGATACTCTCTGACATCCAAAGCTTATCGAATTTACATTATTCGAATAAAGACTGTTGTTCAAAACATGAATGTCTCCTTTGATGAGAATTCTACAAGGACTTCTGGACACAACAGTTCAGAACTCGGACTTAAGAACAAAGCTTCTATTCACCCCGGAACAAAAACAGTGTCTATAGGATCTACTACTTCTAACTCTAACTCTACTTCATCTGAGTTAGATTTACTGTTTATCGATGCCTTCGATGATATTTGTGCAGATTTTGACAAAGGCATATCTACATCAACAACAACCTCGGAGGTCCCTGCTATTTCTGAATATATGTTTGGACCTTCCGAAGATGTCACTGCTACTGTATCTCCATCGAGGTACAACTAAACCGTTAGTTTCTGAATCTACTAATGCTGAATCTGTCTCTGCAGATAGTCCTTCTGGAAATGAAGTCATGAGTACTTCAACTGCTACTCCAAAAGTCTCAGTATCAGAAACTCCAGTACAAGATGTCCCGAGTACATCTATGGAGCTACCTGTCGTGCATGATGAAAACGATGCATCAAATACGCAACAAACAGTTGAATCCTTACCAAGCATACATCGTTGGACTAAGGCTCATCCTCTGCATAACGTGATAGGTGACGTATAATCTGGTGTCAAGACATGGTCCGCATCAGCAAATTTCTGCATGTTTTCAAGCTTCCTTAGTTCCTTAGAACCAAAGAAAGCATCAGAAGCTCTACGTGATCCCGTCTGGATTTTTGCTATGCAAGACGAGCTTCTACAATTCGAACGGAACAAGGTTTGGCGCTTGATCCCACTACCTAAAGGTAAAACTGTTATTGGAACAAAGTGGGTTTTCAAAAATAAGAAAGATGAGGTTGGAGTAGTTGTGAGAAACAAAGCTCGCTTGCTTGCAAAAGGGTACTGTCAACAGGAGGGCATTGACTACGATGAAACATTCGCCCCGGTTGCAAGGATTGAAGCCATCAGAATCTTCTTGGCCTATGCAGCGCACAAAAACTTTACAGTCTATCAAATGGACGTAAAGTCAGCTTTCCTGACTAGCGTTCTGCATGAGGAGGTCTACGTGGCACAACCTGAAGGTTTCGTTGATCCTCATCACCCTAATCATGTCTACGTGTAGACAAAGCGCTTTATGGCCTTAAACAAGCACCACGAGCCTGGTATGAAACTCTCACTACATTTCTCTTAGATTCTGGTTTCAAGAACGGTACAGTTGATACTACTTTATTTCTTAAAAGGCAAGGTGAGGAATTGATTCTCATTCAGATTTATGTTGACGACATAATATTTGGGTCGACAAATCAAAAAATTTTCAAGAATTTTTCGAAAATCATGGAAACAAAGTTTGAAATGTCGATGATGGGTGAGTTAAATTTCTTTCTTGGTTTACAAGTAAAGCAATTACCCGAAGGCATATTCATTAATCAAGATAAATACATAAAAGATATTTTGAAAAAGTTCAATATGTCAGATAGTTCAGTCATGAAAACACCAATGGCTACTGATACACTCTTAGACGCAGATCCCTCCGGGAAACCTGTTGATCAAAAGGTATATCGTAGCATGATTGGTTCTTTACTTTTATCTGACTGCCAGTCGCCCGGATATAATGTTTGCCACATGTTTTTGTGCGAGATATCAGTCTAATCCTAAAGAGTCGCACTTTAAGGTTGTTAAGCGAATCCTTAGATATCTCAAAGGCACTCCTAATTTAGGCCTTTGGTATCCAAAGGATTCTCGTTTTGAACTAACTGCCTTTACAGATGTTGATCATGCAGGATGTAAGCTAGACCGGAAGAGCACCTCTGGATCATGTCAATTTATAGGTGACAAACTTGTGAGTTGGACCTCAAAGAAACAAAATTGTGTTTCAACATCCACTGCCGAGGCTGAATATGTAGCTGTTGCTAGCTGTTGTTCACAAGTCCTCTGGATGAAGACACAGTTACGGGACTTTGGGTACAACTACAAGAGAATCCCTATTTATTGTGATTCCAAGAGCGCAATCGCCATAACTGCTAACCGGGTTCAGCATTCGAAGACCAAGCATATAGATGTATGCTATCACTTCATCAAGGATCATGTAGAAAAAGGTGATATCGAAATGCACTTTGTTCAAACTGACTTCCAGTTAGCTGATCTTTTCACCAAGTCGTTGGATGAAAAGAGATTTCAGTTCTTAATCAGCAAACTACGTATGTTGAACATGTCATCTTAGACCATACTCATGATTCAAGGGGGAGTATTCTAAGTTTTGATCTTTTGTTTTATTCTACCACTGTTGCTAACAATAGAGGAATCATTTTCACAAATGATTACCATTATTTCTTCTAAATGCAGGTTTGTTCAAGTGACAATGGCTTCTAATCACATCGGATTAGAACCCGCACTTCAGTGCTTTATTTTTCTGCTTTCTGTTTAAAAAAAAATCTCTTCGGTTGAGGGGGAGCTCAATAGTCAAAGAGCTTAATTGTCAACCTCTTTTTGTCAAACTCTTTTTAGTTTGAGGGGGAGAATTGCATTGTCAAACACACTTATGTTTTGACTTCTCCAAATTTTATTCTTCATGTTTGTATTCCTTTGTGCTTACATGTACAAAAAGCCTGTTGAACATCATGTTATTTTTAGGAAATTACATGGGATTCAGTGTGAGAACTTAACAGAACTTCCATGGATTCACGATAACCAGTGTCTCCTACCCAGGAAGTATTCCCTGAGTGATTGAGGTGAGAGGGGTCAAAAGAATTGAGTGATGGTGTGTGAAGAGGTAAAATGGAAAAGAGAGATTGGTTAGAAGTGAGAATTAAAAGAAAGAGGGTGAGAGAACAGAGTAAAAGAATATCAAACTCTGCACCAAACTTCTTTCTGAGCCGGTCAGCCACATTAGCTGATTGTTTCACATCTTTGGTGACCATCATTGAAAAAGGCAACTAGCCCATGCCATCTCTTGCATAAAACCCCACCAGCTACTCATTTTTTTCTCAAAAAAAGAATGTTTCACATTTTCTGGGGACACAACATATAAGTTATTGGTTCTTCATTTGGAAGATACTAATATTGAAAAAGAAGGAAAGTTTCCCCACCTTCGAACCCTTTCTCATGCACATTGAGTCTATGTATAATTTGTTGTTGTCTCAACAAGTTTACATATTTTGAGCCTATATGAAAAAGCAATCATCGGTGCTTAATTATTTCATACACATGCACGAGCACACAAAAATTTGTTTTCTGTCAGAACATTCATAGATAATCATGTGTTATTCGATGATTGAATGGAAGTCCTACGGAGCCAACATCAAAACCAACTCTTTATATAGTAACTTTGTGTTACTCAGTGACTTTGTGTCACTGACAGGCATTTTAACTGAGTCATTTGTTGATTCAGGGTTACCATTTTAATTTTATTTGAATCTGAAAAGATTGAAATAATCACTTTCTCCATTTGGAGACTCTGCTCTTATTTCCACACAGGGATCTGTACATGAAGACAGTGCTTAATTGAATTCTATAAAGACAAGGGGGAGATTATTTTGATATGTTTTAATGGTTATGATTCTCATCACTCATCAAAAAGGGCGAGAATAATCAAAAGGGAGAATATATAAAGGGGGAGAATATAATCTAAAGATTGCTGAAGATTTCAAAGTGTCTGAGCTTATTTGAATATCAAAAGCCTGGCTGAAGATGATCGTCAGAAGGACACTTCAAGAAGATAAAGATGAAGACTATTGCCCTAAGAAAAGTGAAGACGCGAAGACTAATTGCAAATTTTTTTAATCTTGAATCCAAAGGGGGAGATTGTTGTATCAAATAATTGTATTCAAGATTAAAGTTAATGAGGGGGTCTAAATTGTAAGAGTATTTCATATTCTAGGGGGTATTTTGTATTTATTAGATAGTTAGTTTATTTGTGGGCCTCAAGCCCATAAGCCCATTAGGCATTAGGCTTAGATATAAATAGGTTTTATTATTTAGTTTTTAGGGTTAACCACCAATAATCATAATTATCATATTAGTGAGTTTGTCGTATTCTCTGTATTCAAGGTTTCAAGAACACACAAGGTTTAACTGATTATTCAAGGGATTATGGTATGATTTTCTGATCTTTATATCTCTTGATTTATATTGTGTTGTGTGTTAATTATCATCTAGATTATCTGGGTTTAACAGCCTATGCTCTAAATGTGGATCCCAAGCCATCAAAGACTGTTCTACAACAATTCTGGTTCACCGCTGATGAAACCACCATCACCAACAAGAAGGATGACGTGGTTCCTGCTATCTCTTTTGTCACTGAACTAGGCTCAGGAATGCTCACTGCCTTTCGCTTCAGGAAGGCACTTCGCCTTCCTGAGAAGACGAAACAAGGTTTCGATGCTCTCCCTACTGACACTGAGCTCATCCAGTTCCTAGATAACATGGAATACTGCTGGGATAACAAGCCTCGCTCCACAATCCTCAATAAGCGCTTGACGAAGATCCTGAAGGCAAATATGCCTTCCTAACTGAACTACATCTTCTCTCAAATCATTCAGAGCATGAGTGGGAAGATCGGCTATCTGGACCAGGCAAGCAAAGTCCAGCTACAGATGGGTTACTCCGTAATTGTTGGAAAACATTTCGATTACGAAGGAGCTATCTTTGACGATCTCAAGTCAAAGATAGAGAAGACGGAGAGAGATCCCAAGATCCCATACGTACGCTTCATCTGTGCCTACCTACAGTTCCTGTATGGTGATAAGTACCCAACATCTCATGATGGTACTTTCTCCAAAGTTGGTCAGCGATCTCTAGAGGTCAAGTCGGTCGCCAATGAGGTAACTCTCTCAACTCTTCGCACTCGTTTCTCTCTCCATTCTTCGACTTCAGCGGCCATGCAGGAGGTTCCTTCTTCCGCTAGCCCTGCCGCTACCACCGCTTCGAAAAGACCATCAGCTAGTCCTCATGGTCCTTCTAAGAAGGCCAAAAAGATTAAAGAGACAATCCCTAGTGGTTCAATGCCTGAGGTAGTTTCTCAATAAACTACTTTAGATGCTTTTGTGGGTCCCTCCTCCACAACTTCAGCAGTCATCACATCTACCGTGCCAGCGATTATCATTGCTGCCACAACCAAAGTGACGCCATCCATCCCCTCAGTTCTGCAACAACAACCTGAGGTAATTTCCACTATCCCAACTTCTTCTATCCCCATTATTGATCCTTCTATTTCTTTGGTCTCCAACCCTCCATCTCTTTCTACGCAACCTCAGTTTGCACCAATAGGACCTGACAATCAAACTTTTGAAGAATCTATGCATTTCTACAATATGTTTGAAAACTCAGGTACTCATATTAACCCAAACACTACTCCCTTCTCACCATATAAACCTGAGCATCGTTGTGCTCATCTGCTAACTCTACGTGCAGGTCCTAATCTGGCTAATGTTGACACGCATGTCAACACTCTCGCTGAGAAGGTGGAGAGTCTCACCAACTCTGTTCAAGAATCCACTAGCGCTGTTAATCTCGCTGGTGCGGAACTCAAGAGATTGACTGATACCACCTCCTCCAAAGCTGACTCTTCTCAGCTAACGGCTGTATAGGAGGACGTCATCCACATCAAGGACGACCTGGTCAGGACTCAACAACAGGTTACTCTTATTCAGGGTACGCAGAACGCCCTAAGAGATGACTTTCGGGATCTCTCACTCAAGGTTGATTCCTGCACCTCCATGCTTCAATAGGTGCTTCTGAAGATGACTGAACCAGCTCCATCACCAAAACCTTCTTTCACTGAAAATGATCGGACATCTCTAAACATAGCCGTTGAATTCATTCATCAGGCTACTTCAGATTTTCCCGTCATTGAAGAATGTCTTGAGCGATTGGAGGCTGAAGTCCGGTGCCTGGAAACTACAAAGGCTACTCCTTCCATCACTGAACTCCCCCATTCTGATAATGACAAAGAGGGGGAGAAAGAGCATACTGAAGAAAATATTGAGCAAACTACTGCTGATGTCCAGACGGAAGAACCTCCCTCTCATGTTGAGGGGGAGAAGGTTGCTGACAAAACTCCTCCCTCTGCTTCTCTTGCTCAAATCCTAGAAGAAGAAGAAGAGGAAGAGGAGGATGAAGATGAAGAACTTGATCTCCAAGATCAACAAAAAGAGAAACAAACTGACGATGACGATGACGACGAAGAGGACCAATCTCTTTAGATCTCAACAGCGAATGTCTCATCAGAGACAGCGTCGAAAGGAGCTGACACAGTAGGGGGGAGAAGTGGAATTTCTTCAGGAACCCCTTCTCAAAGCAAACCAAAGGGTTCAGTTGCTGAGGGAAGCCTGAAAAATGTTTCACCATCTGAGGGGGAGAATCCTTCTCAGGTATGCCTCTCACTTGTCCCTATAGCATTCTATAAATCCCCAACCCCTGTTTCTTTCTAATCTTTATCTCTCTTCTCCCAAAACATACACTAACTCTTTTCATCTATTTTCTGACCAGCCAATTCTCTCCTCTGCTTAAGGGAAAGGAACTACAAATAATCCCAGCTTCCATAGCTGATGATTCAATAATCCCAATCTCCTTAACTGAGATTGATGAAGAAGATGAAGAAGAAGATGCCCTGCACCATCCAGGAAGGCCCTCTAGACCATCTCACTGGTCAGAGGAAAAGATGAAGAGAAGAACAGAGATGATCTCACATCTAGAGAGTCAACGGCTGAAGGTCCCTCTTCAAATAACATCTACAGAACTAGACTTCCTGACTAAAGCTGAAATTGAAGAATCTGTCAGGGCTGAGAAACTGATTGCCTATTATCAAAAAGATGCCTCTCTAGCTCTCAAGGTTCAGTCCTCTCAAGTCAAAGACAAGAAGCTGAAAAAGAATCCAGTGGAAGTCAAGGTTGCTCTACTAAAGGAAATTGAAGAGGAGTGCTCAAAAGAACAAGCGGTCAGCGATAACACTGTCGAATGGTGCAAACATAAAGTTGACTATCGCTCCGACCCATTAAAGATATCAGTTGTTGTCATCTATGGGAAAAGGAAGAAGGACCAAATTTCTGTAACGATGGAGATAACTAGGGAGGATGGAAGCTCTAAGGCTATGTTTGTTTCAAAGCTTGAAAGCTTCGGCTACATGGAATGGCTAGAGTTCAAAGATGCGCTGAAGAAATCCAAATCAACCTACAGAGGCTATGTCGAAGGCATCCTAGAAGCCCTTATCAACAGAGTCACTGTTGTGTTAAAGGTACCATCTGCTCTTCCTTCGAAGTCAAGGCAACTCAAAAGAAAGCTTGTCTCCTCCTTATCTGAGAATGATGCTGCAATAAGAAACGAAACCTCCATCAAGTTCTCAAAAGAAGCTCTGTTTGGTCCTCCTCCTGATCTCTCAGTACTTAATCTATCCATGCCTCCTGGTGGTCCATATATTGCAGGGCAAGTACTCAAAGATCCTTTTGGAATCTTCTTCAGAGATGATGAGGAACAACTCAGATTCCAAAGAGTCTCTGAAATTCCTATCTGTCCCCTCAACCATCTCAAGGATCTCCTATGCTTATGGTGTGACTTCTCTTCTTTCGCTGAACCGATCAAGGCAATTATTAGTCAAGAATCTTCAGATCGAAGGCAAAGAGGAGAAGAAATACCTGACTATATGGTTAATCCTCCAAAGTCTTCTTTAGATAGCCGATAGATTAGTTTTATATTTCTTGTAATCTATTAGTTAAACTTACAGTAGTTAGTTCCTCACTTGTACTTATAATTTTCATATCTTGTAATTCTATCTTTGAATTAATGAAAATTTCAGTGAAGTACTTAACCCTATCAGTACTGTAAAAGATCCCTCAAAATAGTAATTGGGACATGTATGTTATGAGTCCTGATTCTTCCATTATTTTGAACTATCAAGTAATTTTCTTCAGTTACTTTGTCATTATCAAATAGGAGGAGATTTTTGATCCAAACTCTCTCAGTGATTTGATAACGACCCTTTTCTATACTTAGTGTAAATTACGTTTATTAATATGTATTAGTGTTTCAGCATCAGCAATAAACTGAGTCTGTTCAGTTGTCGCTGATGATCTTTCTTATAAACGTTCATATGTATTAGTGTTTCACTATCAGCGATCAGACTGAGTTTGTTCAGTTATCGCTGATGTTCTCTGATGTAAACGTAATCGCTGAAGACAAGTTTCTCGTCAACAGATGTTCATAGTTGAATCGAAGACGAAGCTGCTGAACAAAGACAAGTCTACTATTGACCTGATGCGGATATCAGTGAAGCAAAGACGACTCTACTCATACGCGAAGAAACCTGAGGAAAAGCTTCAGCGATAGCTGAACCTCTTTATATCTCTGAAGAAAGAGATATTCAGTGATCGATGATCACTTAGCTTATGCATCAAGTCTCTTTTGTCTTTCCCTGCACAACCAGTACGATGTGTCAGAACGGACATACCTCTGCCACAATTCGTACAACAACTCTGTCAACTACAATGTTCATGATACGGCCAAAAGCATGTCTCCTAAAGTTAGACCCTCTCAGCCAATCAATGAAAGACACGTGTGAAATGCCCTGCCATGCATTTAATGCATAGTGTATAAATAGAAAGATTACCTCTCCATCTGAAGAGTGTGCTCACCTCTAGCCTTCATCTTTCTATCTTATAGAAACCCTTGTTTTCTATACTTCTCAAATACCCCATTCTCTATATTCTTGTGCAACCATCTTAGTGTTTTCTTAAGTTTGTTTAGATTGAGTTCTACTTAATCTTATTCCGCAACAGACTTATAAATTGTGTTTGATTTATCAATAAACAATTTATTAAACTTTAAATTATGTGTTTGTATTCAACCCCCCCCCTTCTACAAACTTGTTAAGCACCCCCGGGACCAACAAACTTCTTAGGTAGGAAACACTGGTTAACGTGAATCCATATAAATTTTGTTTAGCTCACACAATGAACCCATGTAATCCTTTAAAAATATGTTGCTCAAGTGATTTAACTTTTTAGTTAAAGCACAAAAGATACAAGTTAGATGTATGTATGCTCAATAACATAATCATGAAGATTTGAGCATTATAAACATTGAAGATATTCCAAACAAGTTACTGAAATGAATACAAGAAGCTTGTTTGAAAATCTGACATTGTATGATAAAGATCACAAGATGAATGATTTAACAATTAAAGCTGAGGTCAGCAAAAATTGGATGTTGTCTATACGAAACAAAATATAGACAAATTTTGAAAGAACGTTTCAAAATGAAATCATGCTCAAACTTTGAAATTCAAATGGGGCGTCTTACCATCGAAAACTTGTTTCAATTTAGAGACATGGTAAGAACAAATTCAACAAAATATTAAACCTGTGTGTGTGAATGCTTGACAGTATAAGGAAAAGATAATACACAAGTATTTATCTTTTAGAAACACACTGTTTATTGACATATAAGCACAAAATAAAAATGAAAACATTTAAAATCACACTTCTATATTCATGAAATCATTTAAGAATCAGAAGTGGTTTGAACAATTAAGAACATGTTTTCATATCTGAAAGTTGTCCTTCTTTCAGATACGTATGAGATTAAGCTTAGAAATAAACCTGTTATCTTAGTTTTAAATCTCATCAAGTCAGCTCTAAGTCATAAAAGATATGATCATTTAAGCTCACTCTCATTTCTGCAAAAGTCACAAAGTCTGTCAAAGTGCAAAGCTTTATTCACAAAAATTTATTGAAAAATAAATGACATAAAGCAGTAAAACTTTGAATGTACGAGTTCTGATCTGAAATAATCAGAAGTCATATACTCCCCCTGAAATTATGCATTAAATTTATCTCACACACCCCCTGAAAACATGAACAATGTTGAGTGCAGATATCTTTCAGATAATATTGCAAATGCATATGTTTAAGTAAAAATTATGTACTCCCCCTTGAAGGTTGAACTTCTCATTTAAGTATTGGAGTACAATTTCATTTAGCACGGGAGTATCATCTCTTTTGATCATTGAAGAGCGAGTCCTAAACTGTTGTGTTTAGAAGTCAAACTCTTAATCTTTGATGAACGGGTCCTGAACTGTAGTATTCAGAAGCCTTGGTTCTTTGACTCCCTCTTACCTTCAGATACCTGCAACACAGATGTATATTTCGGTTTTAGTACCCATTTATATCTTGGTCCCTTCAGGTTAGCGCAAGATTTTGGCATCCATTTATATATAGACCCTTTGACCTTTTGAAAAACATTAGAAGCAATAGAATGATAAGAATATACATGATATGTGCCAAACCAAACATCAGAATATTGTCGAGACGCATAATCATTTCTTTTATAATTAGAAGATTTTCTAGCAGATGGAGATAATTGGAACAATTGCTTCATTGAATATTTCTTGTAAGAAGATACAAGTTTTTGTTTATTGAAAGCAATATTCTCAACTATATCAGTAGTACTAGATGTTCCTCTATTACAATCAGAAATAACAGAAGATGATTTAGCAGTCTCTTCAATCTTCTGCTTTGGTAACCATGCTGATTTCACTCCAGTCTATTTCTTTTTCATATCTGAAACATTTGAAACTTTACAATTAGATATGTGAGTTGTGATAGATTGCTTTTTCTTTGGCTTACCAATGATGTTCTGTTTCTGTAAACGCTTAGATTTCTTCTTTTTACCTTTCGCATTCTTAGAATTCATAGAAACTGGTTTATCAACTTTCGTTGATGTTTCACCTTTTTCATACACACTAGGTAATCCGAAAGAGTTTATAACAAACTGTGAATGATCTGGAAGTTTAGCATTAAAATCAAATTGACCAACACAGTCATCTAACTCACCTTCAGAATTTAGAAAATCAAACTCTTCATTAAGAAGATAAGAAATGTCATCAGATTCTGAAGCTTTAGAAGATTTAGAAAAATCAGAATTTTTAAGCTCAATGGAAAGCACAATTTGTTCTAAATCCATCAAATTTCTTTCTTCGGCCAAAGTATTCTCGAGTTCAGAAATTTTACTTTCCAACACGAGGGGAGGTACGTAAAGATTACCTTCGATAGGCTTAGCCTCCAACTCTTTTGAAGAATAACTTTCAAAATAGTCATTAGAAAGAAATTTTGATTTATCAGAACTGTAACTATAATTCAACTTCTCATAACGGAATGGAAGTTGAATTTTAGTTGTGGTCTTCCGTTTCTCTTTTTCTTTAGCTTCATCCTCGTCAGACAGTTTGGTCCACTTAACATTGAGTTCAGGGTATTATGGTGCCAGTTTTAAAAATCCAAAGTCATAAAGCGCAGGAACTTTTGAAATACCCTTTTTGAGGTAGTGTGGGTTCTCGTAACCAAGTCCCCAACACTCACTACTCTCTTTAGGTTTGTTCAGATGAATAGTGTGTTCAGTTTGACCTAAACTGTAAAGCTTTTCCTGCAAAACATTCACTTTGTTAGTTAAAGATTTATTATTTTGTGAAAGTGATGAACATTTTAGCAATCTCTTTTGATTCAAATTGGCACAGTTTATACTTTGAAGTAGTTTCAGCTAATTCATTGTGAAGTATAATCTTCTCTTTAGCACTGGTATCAATATTTTTATGTAAAGCTTCAATTAATACGTTCTTCTCAGCAAGAGCCTTGCTAAGTTTCTGTATTAATTGATTGTTTTCTTTCATAATACCTTTTTCGCGTTCATGTTTAGACTTTACTTCCTGGAATTCAACCATCATAGCTTGCATAGCAGTTAAAAATTCTGACTGAGTCATATCACATACCTCTTAGTTATCCTCTTCATCAGATTCAAATTCAGCTTCATCTTCAATCTTTATCTTACCCATGAAGCACAAATGGGCTTTTTCTTCTTTCTCCTATTCCTCGTCTGAATGATCTAGCTAGAACTTATCCTTCGCCATAAGCGCCTTACCAGCCTCCGGTTCTTATAATACTCGGAGTTTCGGACTTTGAGCTTTCGGCAGTCCTTAGCAAAGTGTCCGAGTTTGCCACAGTTGTAGCACTTTGTCGGTTCTGGCTGTTTCTTCTCTTCAGCTCTATACTGCTTCTCATCAGACCTATTCTCCTCTATTCTCTTTCCTTCAACTCTCTCCTTGTGTTCATAATTTCTGGATCCCAAAGAATATCTCTAACTGTTTGAGCTAGGCTTTTTGTAGAACTTTTTCTGAAAGGCTTTAATCAGCATCAGCAAAGATCGTCAGAATCAGAATTACTTCACTCTCTGCCTCACAATCGTCAGAATTAGAATTATCTTCACTCTCCGCCTCCTCGGACTCAGAAACTATGATTTTCTTCTTTTTCTTCAAACTCATAGACTTTTTCTTCACCACCAGAGCAATAGGATCAACAACTGCCTTCTCAGTCTTTTTCTTTTCCTCTTTGATCTCATCCACCTCTTCTTCATTTTGCCTAAGAGTTTCGTAGACCTCATGAAGTGGAATTTCATTCAGATATTTCATTTGCTTCATTTGTCTAGTGAATCTTTTCCACTCAGGCTGCAGTATGCTGAGGAACTTTACATTCAGTTCAATCTGTGATTTTCTGACCTTGTTCTTGCTTAGCTCATTCAACAAGGTCACAAATCTGTAATATGTTGCCTCGAGAGATTCTCCTTCTTTGGCTTTGAACTGCTCGTAGTTGTTGAGGCAGCTAGAGATTTTCAGTTGATTGCCTATCTTTGACCCAAGCATCATCTTCTCTAACTGATCCCACATTTGCTTTCCCGTGGCATTGTAGCTATCAATCTTTACATAAATCTCATTCGGTATGCCTTGAAGAAAGAATGATTTCGCCAGTCTATCAGCTTTTACTCTTTTTCTCTGCTCTTCAGTGTATTCCTCAGGTGGTAATGGGTACTCTCTCTGTTCCTGTTCTCCAGGTTCTCCTACAGTATGAGTCTTTATTGGAAGTTTCATAACACCTTCATTCAAAGATTTATTGATATATTCCCCCAAATCATGTCTTTCTATGAAGTCCAGTAACTGGTCTTTCCATTGCTCGTACTCTCCCTTGAAGAGTACTGGTGGCTTTACGTCGGTTCCAATTGCAAGTGCTTCCCTTGATGACATCCTATTTTAAAATTTTACAATAAGAACTTGACAAACAATCGTTAGTCCAATAGAAATCAAGTAAATCAGAAAAATTTAGAAAGAAAATCAGAAATGAAATTTCCAAAATTCTCTAAGTAAGAAATTTGCAGGTTACACAGAAGTACAAGGAATTCGCAAATCACTGTGATACACACAAAATTCGCACATAGAATTCGTATATAAGAGAAAATGATCAAGAATTAGCACAAAATCAAACTTCATAATTCGCAAACAATACAAACTCTGAATTAGCACACTAGAATTCGCTCACAGGAATCACACGAATTTTGTACTTAGAAAATTATTTGAAAAACTCAAAGAATTCGTATCAAACACTTTTGCGAATTCTTAGGAATTCGTATGAAGGTAGAAGCGAATTCTGAGGAATTCGTATTCTGCTCTATGCGAATTCTACTCTTTTCGCAGATAAGACTTAAACGAATTTTGTCCTTGTAAAAGTTTATCCAAAACTTTTTCGAACAAAAGACTTATGCGAATTCTCAGAACTTTTCGCAAACAAGGCTTATGCGAATTCTTGGCAATTCGCAGATAGACCAATACGAATTCTGAAGAATTCTTAACACACATATATGCAAATTCTATGTGATTCGCATGAGACACGTATGCGAATCCTGTACAATTCGCAACACACACTAATGTGAATCCTTTACTTAGGAATTTTTTCAGAATCAACTATGCAAAATCCTAATATTCTGCAAAATCCATCGATTCTATGAGTTCTTCCTGCGAGTTCTTGAATACTCTGCGAGTTCTTGAGATCTAGAAAAAAAATACCACTGATTCGCTCAAAAACCTATCTAAACATCGAATTACAGTTTGAAACTTTGACAATTTGCACTCTAACACATCTAGAATAGAATTCTACCACTGTATCTTGAAAAAGACTACTAACAATTACAAATTGATTCAATGTACAGTGCGATAGACTCGTGAAACTTCGAATGTCAAAAAATCTAAAATTGTCGACAATTACAGTGCAAAATTCAACCAAACCTATACAAGATTGATCTAGAATATAAACCGAACTCAATAAAACCAAATACAACTCGAAAAACACACACAAATTGAAAATCGATCTAAGACTCAAAACACATTGTCGAACTCCATATTTTTCTTGATTTCGATTTGGATTTGCTCTGATACCAATTATTATTCCCAGATTTATCAAGTTCTAATCATGATTACTAACACAAGATGACAATAACAAGATTCACAATCTACCTGTTTTCAATTAATCACAAGATTCAATTACAATGAATATTCAGATTACTTTCTCACTCTACAACTCTCTCTCTACCAAATTCAGCGTATATCTCAGTTCTCTTGTTAGACACTTGTTACAACACAACTCTAAGCCATATATCTACTAAACAAAACAAAGATACACAACACGCGCTTACAAACTAAACAAACAAAGACTTTGACTTTGAATTATTACATTTGACTTTGACTTTGCTTGAGAGTTAACTTTTGAGCATTGACTTGACTTGACTTTGATCTTCAGTATTTATGATCTTGTATCCAATAAATTTGTGCTCTAACAGAAACACACAGTTTATCGACATTTAAGCACATATAAAATGAAAACATTTAAAATCACACTTCTAAATTCATGAAATCGTTTAGGAATCAGAAGTGGTTTGAACATTTAAAAACATGTTTTCATACCTGAAAGTTGTCCTTCTTTCAGATACATATGAGATTAAGATTAGAAATAAACCTTTTCGTTCAGTCTAAATCTCATGAAGTCAAATATGACTAAAGACTATGAAGACTAGTTCACAAATATGTTGGATACAATATCATGAAGACTGAAGACTGAAAGTCAAAGTCAAAAGCTCAAGTCAAAGCCCTTCAAGCAGAAAGTCAAAGTCTTTTTAATAAAGTCAAAGTCAAGTTATGTGTTGTAAGTGATTCTGTATTGTGAGAGTTCTAGGTATATAAGTGTTTATAAATAGGGATATGGTTAGTAGTGTCAAGAGACAGACTAATTGTAATCATATTGTGCGCGTATCAGATTGTAGAGAGAAAGTACAGAGAGTGCTTTTCTGTATCAAATCAAAGTTTGAAATAAAATGGAAATTGACTGAATTATGTCGTCTTGATTGGATTTACACTGATTGTGGGACACACAGGTTATGATTTCATCCAGTTTACTCTTAGAAAAATTATGCGGTAATACTCATTTCTCATCTTCCTCCTGTTGAGATACAAAATCTACTTTTGGCATGCTTTAGTTGTTGAAACTTCTTTAGATGTATTGCTTAATGGTTTAAAGGATGTGTTTTGACTATTTATCAAATATCTAAAATACCGCATAGTATGAAAATTAGTTGAATTGTATCAACTTAATTAATGCTATTAATAATTTTGTAACGAATACTGATGGGAAGCAGATTATCTTCATTTGAAACTTCAAGTGAGGGATATATCAATTGATCTGATGTATGGGTTTTTAAAATATTGCATAATCTAAGCAAAATGAAGCAGGAAAATCTACTAAAGGATGGGCTTTATTCAAAATATTTGTGGGTGAATATGTAAGTTAATCATATTTATTTGCACAATTTATCTTCTATTAATACCATATTTTAAAAGGTAGCCACTACATATTATTGTGGTTTTATATTTTAACGTTTATTTACAAAGACTGATGCGTTTAACAAAATGTCTATAGAGTAGATTCTTTGTCGTTTCAATACTATTATGATGTTGTGGCTTTGTTTACAAGACTCTAGTACAAAAGCACAAAAGTAGCAGGTAGGTTTCTACTTTTGTAAAAATGTTTTTTTGTTGCCTGTGTCTATTTTCTCATTTTTACCTCTAATTGGGATATTCTGGGCTCGACGGCTCGTTTGGTTTGGTTCTGTGTCATAAAAATTCTAAATTATTGTTGATAAATGCAACATGGGATTGATGCATTGCCTGGGATGACCTTTTTATCTGCATGTTTGGAGACTGTAAGTGAACATATATTCTCATACTTGTATTCAATCTTGGACTGATTGTTGATTGAGAAATTTGTACTATTTTACAAGCAAAAATGAACTTTCTAACAACTTTTTTTTATCAAGAGCCAAATATGAAACTGTATGATTCCCAACCTAGAGAGAGAGTAGAGAGAGAGAGCGTATATGTCATTGATCTAACAATTATGAACAACAACTTTTTAACTCTAACAAAGCTACAAGGTATTTATACTAAGTACTAAAACACTCACATGATTACAAGCATTACAAAATCTCAAAGACTATTTTGACTTTACAATACTTTGACTAACATTGACTTTGACTTTTCAACATTAAATCTTGGATACAATTTTATACACTAACATTCTCCCCCTTTGTATTCAAGATTTAAAAAAAAATTGACAATTGTCTTCAGCGCTTTGATTCTTCAAATTTTAACTCTGACAACTTTGACCTTTGCAGCTCTGACATTCTTTAGTCTCTGATGTTGTTGAAAAATCTTGAAAAGTCTTTCGCATTTAGCATCTTTGAATAGTCAACAAGTCTTGATCAACAAACAATTTGAAACAATTTGAAATCTTGAAAAATCTTTAAACTTTGAAACTTCAAGAATCTTTGATCATTGAGGAATCCTTAATCTCATATCTTCATCTCTCTGACCTCTGGATTATCTTAAGAAAACAAACATTCTCAATCTTCTTGACTTGTCTTTGAATCTTTTCGGAATGATTTATTTTAAACAGATTTGAACTTTCAGAATTTCTCCACAAGTCTTTTTACTTTATAACTCTGAAATTCTTTGAAATTGATTTTGAAATTGAACTCTGTAAATTTCTCCCCCTTTTTGATGATTGTGAGAATCATGATCATCAAAACACATCAATTTCAACTTAGTCTTTGAAATTTCTCCCCCTTTTAAACAATGTAGAACAATCTTCACGAACTTAACATTCTCCTTCTTTAAAAATTGACAATCTGCACTCTTTTGGAGATGCCTTTGACAAAGTAGGAACGTTCTCCCCCAATTGATCTGATACTGAGCCGTCAATTCATGAATGTATTTATCCGAATCTTTTCAAATTCAGACAAATTAGAAGTTGTAACCCTGAATCAACACATGAAACAGTTAGGAATGCCTGTCAGTAACACTATGTTACTGTGTACAACGAATGTACAATTTAAGGAGTTGGTTTGATGTTGAGTCCCCAGGACTTCCATTCAATCATTGAAAAGACACAAGGTATTTTCTATGAATGTTTTGACAGAAAAACAGATTTTCTGTGTGCTTGTGCTTGTGTATGAAAGAATTAGGACAATGATTGTGTTTCATAAGGCTCAAAGTATATAAACCATTGAGACATCAATGATGTTACACAGACTCAATGTGCATGATGAAGGTTCGAAGGTGGGGAAACTTTCCTTCTTTTTCAATATCAGTAACTTCCGAGTGATGTACCAATAGATTATGTGTTGCTTCCCCAGAAAATGTGAAACATTCTCTTTTTGAGAAAAGAATGAGCAGCTGGTGGGGTTATATTCAAGAGATGGCATGGGCTAGGTGCCTTAATTCAATGTCGTTCACGAAGAATTGTGAAACAACAGTTTATGCGGCTGCCCGACTCAGAAAGAAGTTTGGTGCAGAGTGTGATATTATTTTACTCTGATATCTCACCCTCTTTCTTTTAAACATTAAAGCTCACTTCTAACCAATCTCTCATTTACATTTTATCTCATCACACACCACTCTCAATCTTTTGACCCCTCTCCCCTCAATCACTCAAAGGATTACTTCCGGGGTAGGAAACACTGGTTATCGTGAATCCATGGAAGTTCTTTTAAGCACTCACACTGAATCCCATGTATTTTTCCTAAAAGCATGTATCTCAATGATTTTCTTGTCAGTTAAGTGCAAGAAATCATTTGTCAGTGTATGTACGCTCTCAAAGATAAGAATGAATTTTAAGCATTTTAAACATTTAAGATTTCTCAAAACTTTGTATGAATGAATAAACATGAAAGAATATAAATGTTTTGAGAATATGGCAATGATTAAAATCAGATCAAAATTCATGAAGAATAATATTTCGGAAAATCAAAGACGTAAGATGTTTATATGAACAATATATAAACATATTAACAATGAAAGCACATTTAATGATGAAATGATGTTTGATTCAAACAATAATGAATAACAAATTGCGGGAGTATTACCATAGAAAGATTTATCATTTGATACATGGTAATAACAAAATCAAATATGAAATACTGAACCGTTGTGTGTGAATACTTGACAGTATATAGACAAGATAATACACAAGTATTAATCTTTGGAAACACACGGTCAGTTAAACATTAAAGCTCAATTATGAAAAACATTTAAAATCACACTTCTAAATTCATAAAATCTTTTGAGAATAGAGAAGTGGTTTGAACATTTAAGAAAACGTTTTTCATGCTTGAAAGTTGTTCTTCTTTCAAACAATCAGAGATCAAGATCAGAAGATATTTACCTTTTAGCTCCCCCTCAAATCATGATAGAATGATTTAGGTCAAATAAGCTCCCCCTGGATATGTGCATAATATCCTCATTTTAAACATTTAGAACGGGTCCTGATCTGTTGTAATCAGAAGCCACAATCCTTTACGTTAAAACTTGGGTTCTAAACTGAAATGTTAAGAAGCCATAACTCTTTGACTTTTTTCGGTCCACAATATAATCAAGTTCTTATCAATATAAACACCTATAATGATTTACCAACCTGTTTGATTAACAAACCACGATTACAAGATTGATAGATTTCTCTTTTGAAGCTCTCTGTGGTTTTCTCTCTGATGAACAGTAAACGTGAGTGTGTGTGTTGTGTGTGTGATCTGATTTCTCTTATTAGCTTCTAAGACACACTTCCTACAACATGCAAAACAACTTGCAAACTAATAATATTGAACTAAACTAATATCCTAAACTAATATCTAAATAATGATATCTAGATATTTAGGATAATAATAAAATACTAAAAACAACTTTGACATTTATTACAAATAAAAACTTAAGTCGAGAGTCGACTATCCGGCTTTAGCTTCAGATTGCGATTTTCAGATTGGATGATCTTGAATCCAATAGATCTGTGTGCTAACAATCTCCCCCTTTGGATCAAGATCATTACTAAAAAGATTTTAGCAATTCAGTCTTCTTTTTCAGCTCAGAAGATGCAATCTCCTTCTCTGTCTTCCATATGTAATAATCTCCAGGTTTTAGCTCATAATGCTTTAGCAAAGTATCTTCAAAGAAAATTTCTCTAAAATCAGCATGTCTTCAGAATACTTTGATTTTCGCATTTCTTTGTTAATTCTTCTCTTTTTCAATCTTGTAATGTAATAGACTTTTCTTCAAGCTTTAGGTTCTCCCCCTTTTTGATGAATAGAGAAACGATTTCATCAAAACTCTGAGTAAGAAATGTCCTTCATTTGGAGCCTCTGATCCGTCAATTCAAAAGATATTCATCCAGATCTTTGCAAATCCAGACAAAATAATCGTGTAACACCTGAATCAACAAATGAATCGGTTAATATGTCTGTCAGTAACACTAAGTCATTGTGTGTAACAAATACACATTGGAAAGGAGCTTTGTGATGTTCACTCCCCCAGGGCTTCCATTCAATCATCGAAACACCACAAAGGTAATTTCTATAAACGTTATGATAAAGAAACAAAATCCTTGTATGTTCGTGCTTGTGATAGAAAGAATTAAGCACGTGATGATTGCTTATAAGGCTCAAAATTTTGTGTAAACCATTGAGACAACAGTAAGTTAAACACAGACTCAATGTGTATGATTGAAGTGTGAAGGTGTGGCAGACTTCCTTCTTGTCAATATCCAGATTTTCCAAATGAAAATCAGATAGTAAATGTGTTGCGTCCCCATTTGAAAATGTGAAACACTTTCTTGTTAAGAAGAAAATGAGTAGCTAGTGGGGTTAATCAAAAGTTGGCATGGGCTAGTTGCCTGTTTCAGTAATGATCACCAAAGAATTGTGAAACACTAGAATTGTGGCTGTCGGACTCAGAAAGTAGTTGGTGCAGAGTTCTGATATTCTTTTAACTCTGTTCTCACACCCTCTTTCTTTTAAACATATAGCTCACTCTAACCACACTCATTTCTTTTGACTTCTCACACTCAATCACTTATGGATTAACTTCGTGGGTAGAAATCACTGGTTAAGGTGATTCCATTGAAGTTGTGTTAAGTCCTAGCACAATGAAATTATGTTTTTCCTAGAAAGTATGTGATGCTCAGGTTGGTTTAACTATTTCAGTTAAAGCACAATTAGATCTTGAAAACATTTAAAGTCACACTTCCAAATTCATGAAATCTATTTGACATTCGGGAAGTGGTTTGAACATTTAAGAATAATGTTTTCTATGATTGAAAGTTGTCCACTTTTCAACCATATATGAGATTAAGATAAAGGATTATACCTTTACGTGCGATCTTACATCTCATGAAGCTAAGCTTAAAGTCATAAAGATATGATCTTGTAAGCTTCTCTCAAAAACTGCAAAAGTCTTATGTCATAGTCAAAGTAAATTTATTCACTTAAATTAAAATGACAAAAAGCAGAAAAACAATGAAAGTACGAGTTCTGATCAGAAATAATCAGAAGTCATCACCTTGTTATTTTATTCCCCCTGAAATTATGCATCCAAAAATATGTCAGTTAAAAAGATATGCATTAAAATTTCAGACAAATATGTACTCCCCCTTGAAGGTTGATTTCCTCATTCGAGTATTGGAGTCCAATTTCTTATCAGCACAGGAGTAAGGTCTTTTGATCATTGAAGTGTGAGTCCTAAATTGTTGTGTTTAGAAGTCATTTTGACTTTGATGTCCAGGTCTTGAGTTGATTTACTCAAGAACCGTTGTTGACATTGAAGAACGAGTTCTAATCTGTACATAATCAGAAGTCGATATTCTTTCTCCTACTCCCTCTTGACAGTAGGTACCTGCAACACAGAATCATCATTTTTCTTTGGTATCCATTTCCATTTGGATCCAACTATGTTAGCACATGATTTTGGTACCCATTGAAATTTGGATCCTCTTTCTTTTTTAGAATCAAATGAAGAGTTAGAATGATAAGAGGGAACATGATATGTGTCAAACCAAACAGCAGGATCTTTACGAGAAGCATGAACATGTTTATCATAGTATGAAGACTTTCTAGCAGATAAAGATAACTCGAATAATTGCTTCATAGAATATTTCTTGCGATATACGACAAGTTTTGGTTTCAAGATAGTAGCAACATTCGCATTCAAAACATCTTGACTAGGCATAGTCTTATTACAATTAACACTTGAAAAAGATTTTGCATTCTCGTCTATCTTCTGTTTTGGTTTCCATTCAGACTTAACTCCCTGCCTTTTCTGGCTCAAATCTGAAACATTTGAAACTTGTGAGTTAGACTTTTGAGCAACAACATAATGCATCTTCTTTGGGTTACCAGTAGTGATCGGTTTCTGTGAATGCTGAGATTTCTTCTTACCTTTCGCATTCTTAGCTTTCACAGAAGTTGATTTATCAACTTTCGTTGATGATTTACCTTTTTCAGACATACCGGTTGATCCAAAGGATTTTACAGCAAAAGATGAATGGTTAGGAAGTTTGGCATGAAAATCAAATTGATCAATACACTCATATAAAACACCATCGGATTTTAGAAAATCAAACCTTCCATTAGCTAAACCAAACAGATCATCAGATTTTGAAGCCTTTGAAGATTTAGAAAGAACATAACTCTTAAGCACAGTTGAAAAAAAATTTTGTTCAATATCAATCAAAAGTCTTTCATCTGTTAAAGAAGTCTCAAGTTCAGAAATTTTACTTTCCAACACGAGAGGAGGGACATATAGTTTACCTTTAATAGGCTTCGCCTCCATTTCTTTGACAGAATAACTCTAAAAGAAGTCATTTGAAAGAGATTTCTTTTGATATATTGGATCATCATTATAACTATTATTCAACTTCGCATAACGAAATGGAAGTTGAACATTAGATGTGTTCTTTCGTTTTTCTGTTTCCTCGGCTTCATCCTCTTTTGACAGTCCAATCCAGAAAACTTTAAGCTCAGGGATTCAACGAGCTAGTTTCATAAAAGTAAAAACATAAAGTGCAGGCACTTCAGATTTAGCATTTTTAAGGTAATGAGGATTCTCGTATCCGAGTCCCTAACTCTCTATTTCCTCTTTGGGTTTGTTCAGATGAATGGTTTGTTCAGTTTGACCCATTTTGTATAACTTCTCTTCCAAAGCTTTTAATTTTGCAAGTAAAGATTCATTCTCTTTGGAACACGAAGAATACATTTTTGTAAGCTCTCTGAAATCAAACTCACTTTTTCTCAATTTAGAATTTGTTTCAGTTATTTCTTTGAGAATTATTGTCTTTTCTTTAGCGCAGTTATCAAAGTTTTTATGCATTGTCTCAATCAATACATTCTTCTCAGCAATATCCTCGCTAAGTTTCTGTATTGATTGGTTTTTGTCATTGATAACACCTTTTTCTCGCTTAAGCTTTGATTCTAACTCTTCGAGTTTAGTCAACATGGCATGCATTTGATTTAAGAAATCTGAATGAGTTAAATCACATACCTCATTTTCCTCATCATCAGAATCAGCTTCAACTTCTGATTCCTGCTTGCCCATTAAGCACATGTGAGTCGTTTCATCCTTCTCTTCATTCTCATCATCTAATTGATCAAGCCAGTACTCATCTTCTGCCATCAATGCCTTTCCAGCCTCCTGTAGCTTGGCTAGAAGCATTTTATTCTTGTAGTAGTCTGAGTTTCTGACTTTGGGTCTTCGACAGTCTCTAGCAAAGTGACCTATTTTGCCACAGTTGTAGCACGTTGGAGGTTCTGACTGACTGGATCCTTCAGCTTGATACCGTCTCTCTTCCGGCTTCCTTTCCTCTATTCTCTTTCCTTCAAATCTCTTTCCTTCAAATCTCTTTCCTTCAACCCTCTCCTTGTGAACATAGTTGCTCGGACCAGAAGAATACCTCTGACTGTTTGAACTTGGCTTCTTGTAGAACTTCTTCTGAAAAGCCTTTGTCAGCATAAGCATAGCCTGCTTTAGTTGTTCACAGTCGTCCGAGTCAGAGTTCGCTTCATTTTCAACCTCTTCTGGTTCAGACATAAGCATCTTCTTTTTCTTCTTTTTCACAACAAGAGCAACTGAGTCAACAACTGTCTTCTCACCCTGTCTCTTTTCATCCAAGATTTCATCCACCTCTTCTTCATTTTGTTTGAGGGTTTCATACACCTCATGAAGTGGAATCTCGTTTAGATCTTTCATTTGCTTCATTTGTCTGGAAAACCTCTTCCATTCAGGCTGGAGAATGCTAAGGAATTTGACATTAAGCTTTATCTGTGATTTATTGACCTTGTTCTTGCTTAGTTCATTCAGCAAGGTCACAAACCTGTCATAAGTTTCTTCTAGAGACTCTCCAACTCTGCCTTTGAATTCTTCATAGTTGTTTAAGCAGTTGGATATCTTGAGTTGGTTCCTAACTTTTGATCCTAGCATCATCTTCTCTAGCTGATCCCACATCTGTTTGCCTGAGGCCTTATAGCTGTCTATCTTCACATATATTTCATTTGGAATGCCTTGAAGAATATAAGACTTTGCTAATCTATCACCTTTTGCTCTTCTAAGGTTATCACCTTCTAGTTCATGATGCTTAAGTTCAAACTTTGTTGCCACAGTTCCTTCCGTACGAGTCTCATAAATTGGTGCCATAACTCCCTCTTCTATTGATTTCCTGATGAATTCACCCAACTCATGTCTTTCAATGAAGTCCATGAACCGATCTTTCCACTGTTCATACTCTTCCCTGAAGAGTACTGGTGGCTTTGAGTTAGTTCCGATCGCTAGAGCTTCTCTTGAAGTCATTCTTTTTGAAAAAGAATAAGTCAAGACTCTGGCACAATTTGCGCTAATAGAAGGTGGCGCAAAACACAACTTGCGCGATGAGAGGTTGGCGCAAAAGTGACTTGTGATCTGAGGATTTGCGCGAAAATATTTGCGCGAGACAAATGTGGCGCGAGCTGAGGTTTGCGTGAGATGAAAGTGGCGCATTTATGACTTTGCGCGAGTAGCTAGTCACACGAAATTGAGTTTTGCGCGACGTGTTGATGGCGCAAAAGTGGAGTTGTATGCTCGACCGGTGTGCTGACCGGGGTCCTCGACCGGAGTTATGAGTAATGCAAAATAAAGGTTTGTGCTAAAAGTTGATGGCGCAAAGGGGGTTTTGCGTTAGTTGTTGGTCGCAAGAAAGGGGTTGTGCGCGAAACGTTGATGGCGCAAAAAGTCACTATGAACTGGCGCAAATTTAAACTTTGCGCGAGTTCGTCCCTGTTCTTCGAAAATTCGATCTGATTGCTCAAATAACCCTATTTGACAACCATAAGCAGTCCCAAATTCTAACAAATTGACCACTAACAGGTTGAGAATAGATTACAACCCTTTGATCTCAATAAAAATTACTTTTCAAAGATTTGATCTATGGAACAGTGACGTGAGGTCGAATACTGTTTTGACACTAAAATCACAAAAATGGAATTCAATTGATGTGTTATACTGAAATTAAACAACAACAACTCGATCTAATACACCTATCGATCACAACCTGATCGATTTCAACACCTAAAACACACTAAAACTCGAAAAAGATTTTGAGATGAAGAACACAGAGTCGAGTTTTTAAAAACTTGATTTGAATCTGTTTTTCAGGCTCTGATACCAATTATCGGTCCACAATATAATCAAGTTCTTATCAATATAAACACCTATAATGATTTACCAACCTGTTTGATTAACAAACCACGATTACAAGATTGATAGATTTCTCTTTTGAAGCTCTCTGTGGTTTTCTCTCTGATGAACAGTAAACGTGAGTGTGTGTGTTGTATGTGTGATCGGATTTCTCTTGTTAGCTTCTAAGACACACTTCCTATAACTTGCAAAACAACTTGCAAACTAATAATATTAAACTAAACTAATATCCTAAACTAATATCTAAAGAATGATATCTAGATATTTAGGATAATAATAAAATACTAAAAACAACTTTGACATTTATTACAAATAAAAACTTATGTCGAGAGTCGACTTTCCGGCTTTAGCTTCAGATTGCGATCTTCAGATTGGATGATCTTGAATCCAATAGATCTGTGTGCTAACAACTTTAAGGTCCGGGTTTTGAACTGTTGTGTTCAAAAGCCATACTGTTTGACTTTGAAGTCCGAGTCCTAAGTTGATTTACTTAGATGTCAAACATCTTGCTCCCCCTAAACATGTGGTACCTGCGAAACAGATTTAACAGGTTTTGGTACCCACTGGTATTTGGGTCCTGGTATGTTAGATTTAGGAATCCACTTCTCATTAGACTTATATCTTTTAAATCCAGAATTCTGAGAAGTAACTCTGTAAGAACTGTACCAGTTATAAGCAGTTTCTCTCTGAAAGAAGTCATTCTCTCCACAATAAGAACAACAGATTTTCTTTTGAGCAATCTTGATCAAATGATTAGTCGAGTAATATATATCAGAATTACCAAAAGATTTACCTTTATATGCATTGTTCTTTTTGGCATTTGTTGTGGATTTGAATGATCTTGCATTCATCTTCTCATCCTAAGAAGAATCTTTAACCCTCCAGACCATCTGTCCTTTCTTAGATTGCTTTCCAAGAGATTTTATATAAAAGATTGTTGTACCATCAACAGATTTGTCATAAAATAGATTAGATGGTCGAATCTGATTTGATTTGACAATTTGTGATTTGACACTTTTCTTTTTCAAAACATTTTTCTCATGAATAGAACTTGAAGCTGTTTTGAAAGAGCAAACTGATTCGGTTGAATTGTCAACTAGTGATTGATTGATCACATCAGCACAAACTTTTTCTGACAAATCAACATTTGCAACTTCTAAGTTCTTTATCTTTTCGGATAAAATGTTTCTTTCAGCAATGAGTGTGTCAAACTTCTGTTTCAAATCAAATTTGGCCTTCTGTTCTTTTTGGACATCTGATGATAAAATAGTTATTTTGGATGTGAGCTTAGATATCTCAGATTCAAAATGTGAACGTTCTTGTTCAAAATCTTTTTCTAAGTTCTTGGTTTTTTCAGAAATATCCTTGAAAATCCCAACATTTCTCTTTTCAGAATTTTTCTTTTCAGATTCAAAAGAGTTTTTCTTTTCCTGAAAAATTTGCCTTTCTTTTTCTAATTAGTCTTGTAAAACTGAGATCTGTTTGGGAAATTTAGTAGTTTTATCTTCAAGAACTTTCCTTTCCTTAGCAAATGTGTCTCTTTCAGTGATCAGAATTTTTTCAAATTCAGACACTTGCTTGAAAAGTTTTATACATCTTAGCTCAAGATCCTTCTTCTCTTGGTCAGCTTTCTTTGAAATATCAGACAGTTTTTGAGCAAAAGATTTCTCTGAATCAACTTTAACTTTATCTTTATCTGCTTGGAGGCTTTTCTTCAATTCAGGATTCTTTAACTCCAAAGCAGATATCTGATCTTCAAAAGCCTTAAACTTCTGTTGAAGCTTAACTGATTCATCTTGCAGTTCTCATGCTTTTTGTTCAGTTGTCTTCAGTTGTCTTCAGTTGGCTTTGAAGTCTTGTAATACTAGACTCTTTGATCTTGATAACTTTCTCAAGAGTCTGAATGGAATTTTCTTTTAATGCAATCATTTTCTCTCTATCTTTAATCTCTTTCTCTTTTATTCTTTAATTTCTTTCTCTCTTGCGCTGATGATACCTGTAGAATCAGATTTAGTTTTATCAGTACATTTTGCATAAACATGAGTTTTATCAGAATTTGACAAATTTGACTTCAACTCCTGAATCTGTTTGAGAAGCTTTGAATTCTGATTTTTCAGTTTGTCACATTCAACTTTTATTTTTGGTATCTCAGGGATGTACAAGACAACCATATCTCTAGCTGAAAGTACAATATTTCCTTTCTCATATGTAGTTGGCATCTTGAATGAGAAATCAGCTTGAAATGAATGATCGTTCCCAAACAATTCAGAAAAGTTGACAAAAAGTCAAACTTAGATCACCAAAAAATAATCTCAGAAAAATTTCAACTTTGGAACTCTCAAAGCACTGGAACTCTCAGACAATGGTTTGAATGTTTACAGAACTCTCATATAAAGGCTTAAGTATTTTAGGAAACTCTCAGACAAAGTGAACTTGTAAATAACTAAAACTCGCAGATTGAGTGAGCTAAAACTCGCAGATCATTGCTTGAGTGTTTCTCATGAACTTGCAGACTGCTTTGAACTGAAAATCACAGATCACAAGAATTAAAATTCTCATATCACATGAGCTTAAAATTCGCAGATAACTTGGAATTAGAACTCGCAGATCATATGGACTTGGCACACCAGAACTCGCAGATTTAATGATCTTGAACTTGAATTAGCAGATTAAATGAAGTTTGAACTTGCAGATCAATTGAACTAGAATACGCAGATCGTACAATAAAATTCAATCCAGTGTTTTGCGTGTTCTGTATAACTCGCAAATTCTTGTCTGCGTGTTTCTCAGAAACTCGCAGATTACTAGACTTTAGAACTCGCAGATTGAACAAATTGGAAACACTAGAACTCGCAGGCTGTATGTTGAGAGTTTTCAGAACTCGCAGACCATATGGATTTTCAACATTGGAACTCGCAGATACTTGTCTGCGTGTTTCTGTATAACTCGCAGATGCTTGAGCTTAAACTAGCAGATTTCTTGAGCTTAAACTCGCAGATGCTTAGAATTGAAAAACGCAGATCACATCAATTAGAACTCGCAAATCAATTGACCATGAACTCGCAGGCTGCTTGTTTGTGTGTTCTTCAACTTCTTAGCATGTTCTTCCCTGAGTTCACAGATTCGATTCAAATCAATTCAAACCTGCAAATTGATTCTTGAAAATACACCAATACAATCGAAATTCAATTCTAAGCACATTTCTATCAATCCAAACTTGCTAAAAACAACAAATTACAATCTATTTTCAGATTTACAGTGTTCGACATTTTGACAACAAAAACCAAAAAAAATCGAAATTACAATCTGATTTTGTGGTTGATTTGGGAAATTGTGTGAATACAATGTGTTTTCAGACTAAAATCGATCACAACTTGATCATTTATACATTCAACCAACGATTATCAATCGCGAATTTGGCTCAACAGTGAATAACCAATAAACCTGCTGCGTGTTCTTGAAAATCCAGAAATCAATCCAACCAAATGATTAGTTCGTGAAATGATATGACTAAGAATGAATCTATGATATAAAACGAATCCTATTGAATCATCTTTGCAATCTAAAATCAACAATCACAAGAAAATTTGATTCAATAGTGATCGATTTGTGTGTTCTTGATAATTTCCAGAAAATTAATCCATCTTTTATGTGATAATCTTTCTGAATTTGTTTGGTATAGCTCTGATACCAATTGAAACTGTATGATTCCCAATCAATCAAGCAATTCAATCTAAGATTCAAGATTATGACAATTACAATTCTAGACAGAGAGTAAAGAGAGAGAGCTTATATGTCATTGATCTAACAATTATGAACAACAACTTTTTAACTCTAACAAAGCTACAAGGTATTTATACTAAGTACTAAAACACTCACATGCTTACAAGCATTACAAACTCTCAAAGACTATTTTGACTTTACAATACTTTGACTAACATTGACTTTGACTTTTCAACATTAAATCTTGGATACAATTTTATACACTAACAAAATAGATACAAGAGCACAAACAAATAAGGAGCTATTTGTTTGTATATTAGGTTAGTTACTCACCGACTGTAGAAGCTATGGGCTTTCATTTATGTGGTTTCATATTCTTATTTTTACTATCTTTTGTTTTATAATATAAGTATATGGACACTTATCGAGATATGGAGATTACGTTTGAAGAGAAGGTATGGAGTTTCTGGTTTTGGGTGTCTATTCCTCCTTGAGTATAAATGTTAATTGAGAAAAAGGCTCTATTTTTATCATGGCCGAATGTCATATATGGTTCTTTTTCCTTCTTGACAGTGGCAGGGAACATCTTGAAAGAGAAGCAAAAATTTCGTATAACGTACGAATCAACGATGTGATTTTTTGTCCCATATATTGATGGTACATTTTCTTATGGTAAAACTCTCACTTTGGGGTTATATTAATGAGTAGTCCTGAATCGTCATTAACTGGGTAGCTCAATAGTCCTTGAATTGCATTTGACTTGTAAATTTGTTTCAATTTCTTCGTGATGGATTATGCAATGGACAAAAAAGTTGTTAAAGAAGCATGAGGATTATTATTCAACATGTAATTTCTGCTGATAAACCATCTTAGTCTAACGATTTGGATCATCTGTTTTGTTTTAGCACTGACATCGTCTCTGGACAAGCCGTATTTGGACCTCCAGTGGATGAGTACCGGAAGAAAAAGCTTTACCAAGAGGCGGTAGCAACATTAGCTGCCAAAGACACTGATTCACCCTCATCATCTTAACCCAATACACCGAGTTACAAGCTGCTTCAACTCACACAGTTCAAAACGAAGCTGGTTGAATATCTGATGTTTTGCTTGGGGATATCGACCAAGAGTAAGTGTATTCTTGCATGTGAAATTGTACACCGGCAGACTTTTGTAACCATAAATAGCTTCTGCAAAGAACTTGTCTTTAAAGACCAAAACTTTTGCCATTTTGTATTTCAATATTCTTTTTGAGCAACTTTTGTTCCAAGTTAATAAGTTGTACTTAAGGGGGTTGTTTACCTTTTTTTTTACTTCATATTTCTTAATTAGTGACCACTTTTTTTTGTCAATAACGGAGGTTAACGGAGTCATTATCTTGAACAATTAGTGACGACTTTTAGCAATTTTGTGACGCTATTTAGTGACTAAATTAGTCGTCACAAACATAGTGCCCACTTTAATTTTGTCACTAATTAGTGACCGTTTTTTTTATTTGATCACTATCGTTAATTAGTGACGGACCTTTAGTGACGAAAAGTGAGCACCGGAATTTTGGTCACTAAACGACCTTAGTGACCAATTTTAGGTTGTTAGTGACCAAATTTTTTTTGTCACTTATAAGATTTTTTCTTGTAGTGTGGGGTTCTAGAATGGGAAGATTTTTAAATTTTTATTCCCTTTTTATTACTAATTTGCAGCGTCTCACATGGTATTTTCACACTACACCTTATCAATTAAATAAGGTGAATTCTATCCATACCCCCTCCTATAGGGGGTATATAGGGGGTATGTGAGAGAGGTAGGAGGGGGTTTTATGAGTAAGATAGAAGGAGGTATGAGGGGTTTTGTGAGTAAGGAGGGGGTAAAGAAAACAACACCCTTAAATAAATATTTGATTATTTTCTTTATTTTAATAATTCTCTTCCATAACTATTTTAAGCGTTAATTTTTATTTTTATACTTTTTTATGAAACTCTTTTTAGCTTTTAATATTAGTTTTTTTTTTAATTACAGTAGATCAATAAAATTTTCTTGTTTGTAGTTGTCGGTAATAATTAAATAATTTTATATAAAATACGATGGCACCAAGCCTCCAACTAGAATATTTGAACCCGATAATTTTAATCGTCAACAAAAGATAATATGAACAAATTGTTCAAAGTAAAAAAACAAGTAATCATTCGGTTTATTATCAAACAAACATCATAATATTTAGTTAACGGAGAATTAAATTAAATAGAGAAAAATGTGTTTCTAGTATATCTTGATTATAAAAGTATAATAGCTAATCTTATTTTTTAAAATATTAGAAAATCTATGTTCAAAAAATAGTAATACTTAGTTGTTTGTCTTATTTTAGAAAAATGTACGTAGTAGTACTAATTTATTACCGAAAAATATATGTAGTAGTGCTAAGAATAAAATGTACGTTGTACATATTAATTATTATTTTTAGCTTTTGTTATTAATTAACCTTTTATTCTTATCAAGGGGTTAATTGTCCAATATTTAAGAGCATTTATTTAACCATGTAAAAGTCAATTTTATTTTTATTTATAGTTTGTCTGTAACTATTTTAAAGTTCTAACCACAAGGATTGTGGTGTGGTGGTAAAGGCTTGGGGAGTTCATAGCGCTCAACTCGGGTTCGAGCCCCACTAGCAGCACTTGTGGCCACTGAGGATAAACTCAGGGCTGCACGCTTTAGCAGCTGGGCCAAAGGCCCTAATTGTCAGGGATTAGTCTGGGCCATAGGCCCAGGATACCCTTTCCAAAAAAAAAAAAAACTATTTTAAAGTTCTGCACTTTATTTTTAAATTTAGAGTAAACTACACTTTTGGTTCCTGTGGTTTCTAGAAAGTAACACATTTCATCCCTGCAGTTTTGAATTTACAGTTTGGACATCCAGGTATGCAAAAACGACCGGATTTGGTCCCTCCCTCTAACGACCGTTAGAGGAACCCATTAAATGAAGGTAGTTTAGTCTTTTTCCACTTTTAATAATATTTTCTTTAAAAATTAACTAATATATAAATTAGAGGGACGAAAATTGTAACTTAATTAATATAAACAACCTGATACCTCCCACCCCTGTACCCCCCGCCCCTTTCCCGATCCCCTTTCTCGATCCCCAATTCGACGCCTCCTTTCCCCACACCAACGAATCCTTATCACTCCGGCAACCACCGTCTCACCATCCTCTTCTTTTTCCGTCGATGCCATCCCCTAGCGACCTGAATCCTTATCACTCCGGCGACCAACGTCTCTCCCTTCTCCATCATTGAGGAACCACACGATGCCCATTCCTGCAAACCCTCCCCTTGTTATCTTTTCCATCGGCTGATACAAACAAAATCACTACCCTCACTACAAGAAAACTGGGCATTAGCGACGAAAATTAGTGAGGGAAAAAATCCCTCGCTAATTAGCGAGGGATTGACCACAAACCCATTCTGTCGCTAATCCCTCGCTAATTAGAGACGAATTAGTGAGGGATTGGTTTTGTGATCAATCACTCGCTAATCCCTCACTACTTAGCGAGGGATTAGTGACAAATTGACCACAAACTCAATTCATCCCTAATTAGTGAGGAATTAGCGACAGAATGAGTTTATGGTCAATCCGTCACTAATCCCTCGCAAATTAGTGAGGGATTGTGTTTGTGGTCAATCCCTCGCTAAATTAGTGAGGGATTAGCGAGGGATTGACCACAAACTCATTCCGATGCTAATCCCTCACTAATTAGCGAGGGATTAGCGAGTGGCTACTGACATCCATCGCTAATTAGTGAGGGATTGTTTTTTTTCTTGTTTTCTCATTGTATGGGTTATATGTAGACATGTGTATGTTATATGTATATTTGTGTATGTGTTTTATGTATCCTTCGGTCCATGTTCTATATTTGTATACATGATGTGTATGTTGGTTGATAACAACAATTGAATCTATGTATATATTATTCTGTGTATGTGTTGTATATAGGTTTATATGCATGTGTATATGTGAATGTATAGACAATGTTTATGTGTTGTTTGGTAGCCAGATATGGTGTGTATATGTGTTATATATATGTATACATGTGTATATATATGTGAATGTATATAACTATATATGTAATACGTAACACATACACATGTATACACATAAAACATATAAATGATAAACAAGAAAAAAAACTCAATCCCTCGCTAATCCCTAGCTAATTAGTGAGGGATTAACGAAGAACAGGTGACATCGTCGCTAAGCCCTCGCTAATTAGCTAGGGATTAGCGAGGGATTGACCACAAACTCATTCTGTCTCTAATCCCTCACTAATTAGCGAGGGATTAGCGAGGGCTCATGGCATCCGTCGCTAATTAGTGAGGGATTAGCGAGGGATTGTTTTTTTTTCTTGTTTTCTCATTTGTATGGGTTATATGTAGACATGTATATGTTATATGTATAGTTGTGTATGTGTTTTATTATCACTTGGTCCGTGTTATATATTTGTATACATGATGTGTGTGTTGGTTGATAACGACAATTAAATCTACATATATATTATTGTGTCTATGTGTTGTATATAAGTTTATATGCATGTGTATATGTGAATGTATAGACAATGTTTATGTGTTGTTTGGTAGCGATATATGATGTGTATATATGTTATATATATAGCGAGAGAGTCGGGTTCAAACGAGAACAATAACTATTTAAAAGAATACGATAATTAATAAAATCATTAGTGATTTTACATTAACACACGGAAAAGGGACTTTGGCTGCGGCTTCAGGTCCGCGTGGCTTTTTTGCACGTTAATGTAAAATCACTAATGATTTTGTTAGTACCATGCTCTTTTAAATAGTTATTGTTCTCGTTTGATCCTCCCTATATATATATATATATATATATATATATATGTATATGTGTATATATATGTGAATGTATATAACTATATATGTAGTACATAACACATAGACATGTATACACATAACACATACACATGTGTGTATATGTGTTGTATATATGTTTATAAGCATGTTTATATGTAATGTACAAATAATCTATGTTTGTTGTTTGGTAAGTGCATATGATGTGTATATGTGTTGTATATATGTATGTGTATATGTGAACGTATTGATAATATTGTGTGTGTGTGTGCGCGTGCATGCATGTATGTGTGTTGTTTGGTAACCACATACAAATAGTTAATAAGTCACCATTAGAGTTTATTAAGAGTCGTTAAAGCCCATCAAGACCAAATCAAGTTCATTAAGAATTGGAGCCTATAAAGACCCAATAAGGTTCATTAACAACCACATAGTCATATATAGCCTATATATATCTATGTCTCTATATAAAGAGGAAGAATCATGCGATAAGTTAAATATTTTGCGAGAAAACGAGAAGTCTAAATATTATATACAATTACACGCCGTTTGGGTGTATTTAGTCATATATGATTAAGCATCTATATATTGTCAATGTAACGTGTGTTTAATCATATATGATATCACACTTTTCGCACTCTCGCAAAAATGTTTAGTTTATGGTTTGAACCTGTCCCTATATATATAGACGAATTTAAAGGTCGTGTGAGAATAAAAGTAGATGAGAAGTGTGAGAAGGAATTTGAACCATTGATCACTTTTAATCTAGATACCCACATACATATATCCACTACATAGTACATACAGATCAGGACCGGATCAGATCGATTTGGAACAAATCAAATAAAATTTTAATAAGATTAAATTTAAAATTTATTATTTAAAACCAATATATATATTATATAAAACTAGAAGCGTATTCGTGCAACGCAGCGAGATACATCACAATTTTAATGTTTCCTTTTACTTTTTGTTTTTTGTCGATTTAGAGTATGATTTTGGATGGTTTTGAGAAAGTGATAATGGTTGTTTTTAAGAGATTTTAAGTAATTAACATTAAATAGTGATACATTAAGCTTTAACAATTGTTTTTAAGAGTTTTTTATAAATATTTTATAATATAGTATATTAGTATAGATATTATTATTTTAA
This sequence comes from Arctium minus, assembly GCA_954870635.1. Taxonomy (NCBI): domain Eukaryota; kingdom Viridiplantae; phylum Streptophyta; class Magnoliopsida; order Asterales; family Asteraceae; genus Arctium; species Arctium minus. The sequence continues at coordinate 6,968,964 of OX941093.1, read as the reverse complement.
ATAAAATTTGAACAAATATTAATATCTTATTTAGCATTATATAATAAACAATTTGAAATTTTCAAAAAACTTGAATCGTCTAAATTCGTCCCCCTCCCCCCTTTTGTTCCCGATTTTTATTGGTAATTTTGAAAACCCTAGCCCCCTTTTCCCCTTCTCTTCCCATCACTTATCGGTTTTATGGAAATCCCCTTCTTTTTCCCCTTTCCCCTTCCATATGACAATCACCTCTCCGAGAAAAAAACCCTAATCGTCATGGGCTAAATTGGTCAGATTTCCATCTATGACGCTCTAGGAGGCGGTGCAGGTGTCTCTTCCCATCTCTATCACTTTGCATATGTTACTATATGCATATGTGTATGATGTATATTTGTTTGCTATCTTGAAATCTACCCCTTGAGATTCGTTAGATTTCCATGTTATTTACTAAATCGAAGTTCATGCGATAGTTACCGTGCTTGTTAACGATCTAATTTTTGTAGAGGTTGTTGAACACTTTTGGTCATTATGAATTTGTAAATCGGTATTGTTTTGGTCAGCGATTTACAATTAGATTATGTATCTTTTTTCAGGTAGACATTGATGTGGTTTGATTGTTTAATTCGAGTCTTGATTGTATATGTCCTTGTCAGTAGCATCTTTTATTCTTTTTCATTGATGTAAATTTCCCTAGAATCATCAATGTTTAAAATTAATTGACATGGTAGCCTATGTCATTTGCTTTAGAAGACACTTCAGATTGATTCACGCCACTTCAGATTGATTCACACCTCTTCACAGATCGTTGTTGTTGTCTTCCTCGATCAGATAATTGCTTCTGATCGCTTCCACATATCGCTTCCACAGATCCTTGCTCTCGTCTCTCTAACGATTTCACTCACGTAAAATCGATTTCTCTGATTTCTCCTATATAAATCAATTTCTCCTACATAAATCGATATCTCCTACATAAATTGATTTCTCCTACATTGTTTCGTTCTAATGGATTACAACCCACATTATTAATCTTGTGTTTGATCGAGAATTAGCATGATTGTTTGTCATAGATTGTTGTCTTTGTTTGTTGTCGAGATAATAGATTATAATAATTAGTATAACATTTTCTCGTTGATAAAGCTATTGATTTGATAAAGCCATGGATTTGAAAAAAATCCATTGATCTGATAAAGCCATGGATTTGAAAAAAAAAAGCCATAATTTGATAAAGCCATGGATTGGAAAAGCCATGGAAAGTGCATATTTTTTTGTACGTTTTAAGATGCCAAATATATGATAAAGCCATGGATTGAAAAAGCCATTGAAGTGGTACTTTTTTAAGCTGCCTATTTAGATGCCCTTTGCACAAAACATAATCATACCCATTTATTATTTTTCAAGTGAAGTATTTGTAGTTTTGTTAACACTTTCCATTCGATTTTCGATTCGAATGCTTCACGATTTCAGACTTGTTTAGTTTGATTTCAGACTTGAATGCTTCATGATTTCAGACTTGTTTCTTGTTTGCATTTGCTGCCTTGATTCTCGATTTGAAATTGTCTTTTTTAGTTCGGTTTTGGACTTGTTTTTTGATTTCAGCTGCCGTTTGCATCTGAGTCGCTCAAGATCTCATGGCTTCAGTTTACACATGATCTGGAACGATTGTTCCTCATCTCTTGAAAATCTTGGTACGGTTGTTCCTCATCTCACTAGAAATCAATTCAAAATTTTATATCGTTGTTAAATCATTGCCTCCGGTTTACTTGAAAAGGTTGACACCATAAGTGGCTACATAAAGGTTTATTCCCATGCCTTGTATTTCCGTGGTTAATTTGACTTTGAATGCTCTTTGATTGGGATAGTGGTTGGGTGTTTTTGATAAGAGTCCATATATAACACCGATCTTGAAGAACTACGTGAATTATGGTTTTGTAGATTTGGATTTGTTTATCATGGCAAGCGGAGGGGATCAGATGTTGTTATCGGAGAGGATTTAAAAGGCTATTTATTATCAGAAAGGTACGACCAAGACTGATTGGTAAGTCACTTGTGTAGCTACAAAAACAATTTTATCCCCTTTTTCCCTACAACTTCATCAAAAATAAAAATAAGAAACTCAAATGTCATGGTGTTTAGAATCTACCTGTATTGTGAGAGAAATGAAACTTCAAATTTATAAAGAAGGGTGAGGGATCTTGCACCAATTTATTTTTATTCTTTTGACTTGCTAAAGACTTTTTGGTAGATCATCTCAACACTTTTACCATCCAAATGGGGTGGCATTGTATATACACTTTTAATTCATATTTTTTTTTCTTATTGTTGGAACAATGATATAACTCTAGACCTTTTTCTTATTGTTGGAACAATGGCGTGACATTGTATATACTCTTTAAATTATGTGTTTATATGTAATGCAAATGGGTTTTTGATTAAGTATATATTTTCTTTATGATTTGGTATATAGTGTTGCACAAAATGTAAAATTACTTTATCTTTTTCGTGTTTTATAGGCATATGATGCATCTAGAATTGAGGTATCTAAGGCAAATGATGGTGATTAATATCTAAAGCAAGATTCTAAATGGCGTGCGGCGTGGCGTGGCGGCGAGGTCAAGCCTCAAGCTTTATGAGTTACGGCGAGGCCATGGCGTTTTCCATGGCGGTGCCAAGGCGGCAAATATATATATATATATAATTATATATTTTTTAACGCTCTAAATTCATAAATAAATAAAAACAAAAGTAGAACCATGGATTAATAATTTGATATCAAATATACAAAGTTTACAAAAATGATATCAAGAGATCATAACAAAAAGAACGATCTACCCATGGTTGAAAATTATACTTCTATAATACAAAAAACGTGTTATATTTGAGTAGATATATCATCTAAACTCTAAACATACTATCCTTCCATGTTATCATCATCAATTATATCCAAAAGTCTTTCGTCATCGGAGTTGAACTCAAACTCTTCATCACCTTCAACTTGTGGTTCTTCATCCGACTCAAAATCATCCTCATGAAGTTCTCTAGCCTCATGGTCTATAGCCTTTGAAGTAACACCTTCCATTTCCTCCTCCTCATCACTAATAGCAACGATCCTTGATTGTGCTTTACCAGCATCAAGAGAACGTAACACATCCATATTTTGGTTCTTGACTTTTGCCCACTTGTTGATGAGTTTGGCATTAAATTGAACAAATACAAGATCATTCAATCTTTGACTATCAAGTCTATTCCTCTTCTTTGTATGTATCTAAAGTTAAACAACAAAAAAGTTAAATATAAAATTATCTACCAATATGTGTGCGTATTAAATTGTTAATACATCTATTGTTAATATTTTAAAACATAAAAATTAAAAATCCATACCCCCTCAAAAGCACTCCAATTTCTTTCACATCCTGAAGAGCTAGTTGTCAACTAAATAATCTTTATTGCCATCCTTTGCAAAGTCGGGGTGGCATTTCCATAAGTCATCCACCAAGTAACTACGCAAATAAAAATAAACACATATAAGTCATCTAACATATGTAAACAAGAAATGAATGTATAATTATATATCGGGATCATAAGTGTTATTATTTTCCGAACACCCCTTTGCGGCTAACATTCTTCCAAAGTCTCCTTTTCCTTTGTACTTTGGAAGCTCCACGTTTATCACTAGATCTTGCTTTTCAAAATCATCAAAAAAGAACTTCTCTACACACGTGAAAACCACATCCGAGATCATAAGATAATCTTTTATGGTTGGATCTTTGAAGAAGTAATAAGGATTCAATAGGTAACCCGTCATATGCAACGGACCATCAAGTCGACCTTTTGCTTTTGTTTCAATGATGTCTAAAATAGGATGGTAATTAATCTCCACATTGTTATAAGCCATCTTGATATCTTCTTTTGCTTGCATAAGCTCTCCATACAAGAAACCCATGGATGGCTTTCGATCCCCATCAACAAGTCGAAGGACTTTCACTAAAGGACAAATCACCTTCAAGCATAAGCTAATCCCATTCCAAAATGATACACTCATCACAATTGCATATGCTCATTTTCCTTTGTTAGTTTTGGCCCAATTGGATTGTGTCAACTCATCACTAGTGAACATAAGCCTTAGCTTTTCTTTTTTCTCCATCAAACTTTGCAAAGTTAGAAATGAGGTAGCAAATCTAGTGACTCCTGGCCTCACAATATCTCTAGACTTTGTGAACCTTCCCATCATCGCCAACGTCCTATGATGTGCATAAATGTAAATAGTTAAAGTCTTTGCCTTAGCAATCAAACCTTTAAATTTAGCCTATTTACCAATTGCTTCAAGCATAAGATCGATGGTATGTGCGGCACAAGAAATCCAAAACATTTGCGGTCTCTTCTCTATCAACAATTGTTCGGCCGCCATATTATTAGAAGCGTTATCCGTAACAACTTGTATGACTTTTTGTGGCCCAACTTTTTCAATACACTTGTCAACATAATCAAAGATGTACGCCCCGGTATGTGCATCTTTGGAACCTACTCTCGAGTTTACACAAAAATTCATTATGCTTCTTCGTTTTTGATCCGTCTAACCATCCGTCCTAACCGAACAACCATTTTGTGCCCACTCTTCTTGATTTTTGAGAAGTCCTTTAGTCCTCTCAACTTCCTCCTTCAACAATGGTTCCCTAAGTAGATATTGTCTTGGAGAACGGTAACCTGGACCGTATTGTCCAACGGCTTCAACAAATTTCTTAAATCCATCATTATCGATGTCATGAAAAGGAATGCCCGATTCATAAACCCACCGTGCACAATATTGATGCACTTGATGTGTTCATTCTTTCCAAGTTGCGTCTACGATATTTTGTTGACGCGTAGTTGGAACATCGGGATTAATAATGTTAGCAAACTTGTCCATGGGCCCTAAAGATGATGTTTTCTTTCTTTTTGAACCCACGATCACCTCATCCTCTTCATTTTCTATTTCAACTTCTGCCCTCATTTCTTCTTCCCGAATTCTATTCTCTTTTTTCTTCTCTCTTGGCATCTCAAGTAATGCCGCACACACATCTTTATCTTCTTTGCTAGATTTCTTACAAATGGCAACACCCTTCCCTTTTATTCCCGCAACGTGGTACTTTAACCTTGTGATTCCCGCTCTATATATAAACCCACACAAATTACATTTGATCGCATCTTTATTTGAAGGATCACACAAAGTACCATAGTTCCATCCCGCATCACCCGAATTCCTTTTCAAGAATGTCTCTGTGTAAGAACTTGCTTCCGTTGTTCTGGTCGGTTTGGCCGGATCGTTACTACCACTAGCCATTATCTAACTATATGGGCATTTGCAAAACCTATACAAAATCAAATTAGAAAACATCAAAAAGATTGTAAATATAATTCACATTATAAATAAAACCATAATTCACATTATAAATATAATTCTATAAATGTAATTCTTTCTACTACAAAATAAGTAAAAATACCATGAATGTACCAAGTTCAAATCCAATCATATGCAAACCAAAAATGGTTGACTAAGAAGTAAAAAAACCATGAATGTACCAAGTTCAAATCCAATCATATGCAAACCAAAAATGGTTGACTAAGAAGTAAAAATACCATGAATGTACAAGTTCAAATACCAAGTTCAAATCCAATCATATGCAAAATTGCAAACCAAAAATGGTTGACTAAGAAAGTAAGAAGTAAACAGTGAAGGTAAATACTAAATACCAAGTTCAAAACCAATCATATGCAAGTGCAAAAGCTCAAATATGAATGTACATGACTAGGAAAATACCGGTTCTTACAGATTTTCAATCAAGAAACAACTAAAAGATGTCTATATACTTGAGTTCATTTATCGATTTTTCAAAAGTAACATACTTGAGTTCATTTATCGATCGATTGTATGTGTACAATTGGGAAAAAATTAAAACTATAAATACGTTTAACTAACATCATTACATTGTATAGAGTATCATTTACTCATCTCTAACATAAAAGTTACATTACCAGAGCCAAAGTTATTCTCAATTTTAAAACATAACAGCATCAGTGCATCACCATGACCATATCGAGAATTCGAGATTCGAGCACAAGTGACAAGCCTATAGAACATACAAACCTTACGAACCTGGTTGTGTGATGAACCAAGAATCGATTGAAGAACTTCTAATCGATTGAAGAACTTCGATTAAGCTTCTTGTTGTGTGATGAACCGTGAACCGAGTTCTTGAGTCGTGAAAGAGAAACAGAGAGGGAAAAGCCGAAAAGGTAAAATCTAGGGTTTAAAATCTTTTAATTTTGACTTTTTAGTTTTTACTTTTTAGACCTTTTAGGCTTTTACCCATTTAAAAAATAAAAACCAAAAGTTTTAGACATTTACAATTCCACCCCCCAAACTATATAACGCCATAACGCGACTTAACGGCAAAACGCGCCATAACGCGACTTAACGAGTCTAACGCCATATATCAGCGCTAAGGGTAAAAACGTGGCGGCAAGGTGGCGCATCGACGCCATGGCGCGCCATGACGGTGCCATAATGCGTTTTTTAGAACCTATTCTGAAGTCAATTTATGGTATTAGATTCATGTATGTATAAGATTGTGTTTCTTAAATTATGTATGGTCCTATTGGATTCATGTATGTATTAAATTATGTTTCTTAAATTAAGAATAATTGTTTTGATTTTTCATTGCTGATTTACAATTAAGTTTTGCATCCCGTTATATCTTATTTGTACACGGCTAGTCTATAGTGGCTTAAAGAGATGTAGTTTTAACATGTTACGGTAAATGTAATGTGTATAATATATATATATATATAAGAAGAGGTTCATTTGAGAAATGATAAATGTATGAGAAATAGAGAAGTAATTCTAGTCATTCATCTAGTCAACATCTGCGGCTTTGCATGTGAAGCACCGGATAATTCCTTGCGTGGTCTATAGAAGATAGAGGGGTATTTTCGTAAAATATGCGGGACGAGTTCATATATGAACATATATAATTCACATATGAACTATACGTTCATATATGAATCAGTTAATTAGTTCATATATGAATCACAAAGGTTCATATATGAATATGTTAATTAGTTCAACTGATTCACATATGAACCTACAGTTAATTAGTTCATATGTGAATCAGTTAATTAGTTCATATATGAATCACAAAGGTTCATATGTGAATTACACTGGTATGTTCATATGTGAATTATACATATCCATATATGAACTCAGCCCGTGTACTTTATAAAAATTACGAAATTGTTCTTCTATTTTTGGAATAGCCGTAACTTTTGACCAGTCAAAGCCGCAATATTTGACCAGTCAAAGTCGATCTTAACCGTATGAATGACTACGATTACTTCTCTATTTCTCATATATTTACCATTTCTCAAATGAACCCATGGCTATATATATATATATGTATGTATATGTAGATAAAAAATTTAATTATTTTTTATAAATTATTTTAATTATTTTTAAAAAAATTACTAAAAGTATTAGTGAGGGATCAGTCACGGATTTCCGTCACTATAGGGACCCTCGCTAATCCGTCGCTAATAGGAGCCCTCACTAATCCGTCGCTAATAGGAGCCCTCACTAATCCGTCGCTAATAGGATCTCTCGCTAGTCCGTCGCTAATAGAAGCCCTCACTAATTCGTCGCTAATAGTTTCTCTCGCTAATTCGTCGCTAATAATGGCCCTCACTAATCCGTCGCTGATACTAATCTCTCAATAATCCGTCGCTAATACAAGTCCCTCGCTAATCCCTCACTGATACTTGTCCCTCGCTAATCCCTTGCTGATGTCCATCGCTGATCCGTCACTAATAGCATCAACTACGACTGTTTTAGCGACAGACTATCAACGACGGATTCGAGCTTTAACTAGAAATTAGCGACGAATTTTTCCATCGCTGATAGTGGTTATTTTTGTAGTGCCTCCACATCAATCTCCTTAAAGTTCTACCTAATATAAAAGTTCGATTGCAACCTCCCTCCGTATCGATCTCTCTGTGTAAATCGACAAATGCAAACCTTCCCCCATTCTTCTTTTATCTACTGCTTGGCAACCTTTTATTTTAGATTTTGGTTTCTTAATATTTATGATTTTGATGTCATGTGAAATTAATTATGGTTCTTTGATGTGATTTGAAATTGGGATTGGGTTGTAGCGATAGAGGGGGGAGGGTTCTCTGGCCAAACCTTCGATAATACACACAAACAGATGCAAAATGATGATTAATCCCAACGAGAACTAATCCAGTAAACGGGAATTTGATTTCTCCCAAAAGGTTTTTGTTGAATTGATTCATGTTATATTTTTTCACAAGAAGGACGATGGTGGTGGTAGTTTAGAAAGGCGTCGAATAGGATAGATTAACAGTGGTGTACCGCTAGTGAGTGTAGTGACGGTATTCACAAAAAGGCAGAGGCGTCAAATTCTTCATTGAAATCCTTTGTGGAGGATCGACAGGATATGGATGATCTATGACAAATCTATGGAGAGGGCATGGGGAGGAGTGGTGGTAGTAGTCACAACTAGGTAGAGAGGGCAGAGAAGTGAGGTCGCCGAAGAGGGCAGAAAATTGAGGTCGTCGGAGATGACCTGTTGCCGACGATTTAGGAGGGTATTGGTTTGTTTATATATATATATATATATATATATATATATATATATATATATATATATATATATATATTAGAGTAAAGTTAAAGGGGCATGTTCAAACGAGAAGATACTCAATTTGCGAGAAGACGAGAAGGAATAAGAGCCACATAATTTATTAATTAAAAATAGCATAAATAAATTATTTTTTTAAAAATTAGGATAATTACAATTTGAATTGGATAAATCCTTTAAAACCTCATAATATCTTTTAAATTTATTTATTTTTTAATTTTAATAAATTCATAATTTTTTTATCAAATTCATATTATTATTTTATAGATAAAATCATAATTTTCATCAAATATCACATGTGATATTCATAATTAATTCATTATTTATTTCACCATTTTTTTTCTATTTTTTATATTTACGTTTTGAATCACATGTGATTAACTTCGTTTAACATGTAATATGTTATTATGTATCACATATGAACCCACTAGGTGGATTTTTGTAACTATCACATATGATAATATATGTCTGAATATAAATGACGCATAATCACATGTGATAATATTTACATCACAAAAAGATCTATAAATATAAATATACATATTCACATATAATTAACTAAAATATATACAATTATCACATGTGATAATATTTAAATCACAAAAAGATCTATAAATAGAAGTATACATAATCACATATGATTAACTAAAATATATACAATTATCACATGTGATAATATTTACATCACAAAAATATCTATAAATAGAAATATACATAATCACATATGGTTAACTAAAATATATACAATTATCACATGTAATAATATGATATGTGATATGCATAAATATTTATATAATGATATCACGTATATTTATATAATGATATCACGTGTGATATTTGATTAAAATTATGATTTTTTTTAATTAAAAGTATATTTAGAAAAAAAAAGTTAATAAAAAAATTAATAAATAATTGAAATTACAAAATAAATAAATCTAAAAGATATAATGAGAAATTTAAGAATTTATCCAATATAAAATGATAATTATCCTATTTTCTAAAACTATTTTTTATTTTTTATTCATGGGTTTTTAATTAATAAATTATGTAGCCCACATTCCTTGTCGCTTTCTCGCAAATTAGTCTGTTTCTCGCATGATCCTCCTTCTTGTATTAATTAAGTTTTTATTTTTAAAGAAAAATAATAGAAAATGTAAAAAGTCTAAAATGCCCTTGACTTAACCGATTTTTTAACGGTCGTTAGAGGCAGGGATCAAATCCGGTCGTTTTTGCATACCACGATGGCCAAACTGTAATTTTGAAACTGTACGGGCAAAAGGTGTTACTTTCGGGAGACCACAGGGATCAAAAGTATAGTTACTTTTAAATTTAATATATAAATTTTCTTAATGAGTAATACTCCCTCTGTCCCAAAATAAGTGTCCACAATTGACTTGACACACAGTTTTAGACATTCATAATTATTACCCCTTTTTGATATCAAATGACATCTTTATCCTTATTTAATGTTTCTCTTTCTTCACAACTCTTATGTATTTGTGTATTAATAAAGGGTAAATGTGAGAATTTAGCTATCTACTTTTTGAAAGTAGACACTTATTTTGGGACAAACATAAATAGAAATGTAGACACTTATTTTGGGACGGAAGGAGTATAAAAGAAGAAAAATTATAGCCTCACATTTAATTAAGTGGTAAACATCATTTAATGGTTGAGTTTATTTTTTTAGTTGTAAGTTGATTCACGTTTTTTTCTCTTGAAATATGGAAAACATTAATTATGCTATCTTCATTTCAGACCGAAATTTTCAGTTAGTTTATGGGATATATTATCGTCTATCAACATCAACTCGTGACAAATGCTACGGACCAGAAGCAACACAATTCATCAATGCACCACCCTCGACTTGTTTAGGACTCTGCACTTCAAGTTGAATCAAACTCTTTCACCTATCCCGATCAAGGTTCTAAATGGCGTGAGGCGTGGCGTGGCGGAGATGCCAAGCCTCAAGCCTTAGAAGTCACGACGAAGCCATGAAGTTTTCATGGCGTGACTTATGACGTCAAATTTTTTAATTCATATATAATATTATATATAAAAACGTATGTTTTGTAGTGTTACTTAATGAGTCAATAGTAATAAGCAAGTTAAATTAGATTATATATTAAAAATTTGCAAAGAAGACATTGAAAACGTAAAGAAAAATCAAATATCTCATACAATAACTGCACATTAGGCCATGGCGTGCCATAGGCTTAACGTGGCGTGACACATAAGCCTTGGTGCCATGGCGCACCATGATAGCTGTGCAACGAGTTTTTTAGAACAGTGATCCCGATTCACCCACCAGACCATCAGATGAGGCAACGAACCGAAATCAAACAAATCAAAGTCCAAGGTTTGGTTACAACAAATCAATAGGTTAGGATTTAGCACCGAACAATTGATAAGGATTTATGTCTTTATTGTGGTTTGTGCAATTTTAATAATGTACTAATTTCTCGAATGTATACTCACTAGATATCTCAACTGACATGCACAATAATTTGAGACAACATATTAGATTTCCTTGCTTGTGTTCAATAAAGTTCAACTTATGGAGAATGTAACTTTCAACTCAAAATCCTTTTATTTTTACATTGTACTTGATTACATCCCGTTGTATATCGTGGACACATAATTAGTATATATATATATATATATATATATATACATGTATGTATGTAGGTACACCCTTGTTTTACGAAAATACGAATAATTTTAGGCCTCCAAATTATTTAACATATAATAAAAATTAGAATAAATGAAAATAAATTAGTATTTATCAACAATTTTCTGTTATTATATTAAGATTTGTCTTTATTCCTAAAATGTTGCTAGTATCATCGAAGGCTTCTTATATCGATACATCTGTTGTCGATAATGATGGGATTTTGATGGGATGCTTTGATTGATTTAAAACTTGTTATGATATGATTCTATTATGATAATGATATGATTTAATTACTGTAATAATAATGTAATAATGTTGTGATAAATCGAAAACCAGTGATGATCACGTTCAGAATCGCCGGCTTTGTCTGTTTATTATGTGATTCATAGGATTTTTTCCCATTTTATCCCTCCATGTCTTCTATATTCCTAAAAAGGGTAAATATTTATTTAATATTTTAATGCTCTCTCAATCCTACTAAAATCGTGACTTAAAACAAAATGATGGGTTTACAAATATGTTCGCATTTACATAAATCACATGTCTTCTCGTCTAAACATTTCCTTTTATATATATATATATATATATATATATGTGTGTGTGTGTGTGTGTGTGTGTGTGTGTAGAGGAAAGATCATGCGAGAAGTTAAACATTTTGCGAGAAAACGAGAAGTGTGATATCATATTATGATTACATGGCCTATGGGTGTGCTTAATCATATATGATTAAACGTCTATGTATTGCCAATATAACATGTGTTTAATCATATATAATTAAACTTGTGTATCATATATGATTAAAAACTTCTCGCCTTCTCGCAAAATGTTTAGATTCACGTTTAAACCTGCTTATATGTGCGTGTGTGTGTGTGTATATATATATATATATATATATATAGGGAGGATCATACGAGAATGACAACTGTTTAAAAGAATAAAAGAATAATTCTCAACCAATCATTGTTAAGAATAATTCCAAAAATAATAATATCCAAAAATAAGATAAAAAGGCCAAATATGTCAAAATATGTTATTGATTATTTTTAGAATCTTACCAAATTTCCTTTATTTCTCATTCAATCTCAATCAAATAAATTAGACAATCCCCATTTTTTTAAACCCACTCCTGATTTTTTTGAAACCCTAATACAGATTTTGGTGTTAATTCATAAAATCACATATGATTTTGGCGATAAGTATAATATATAAACATTTTGTTTAATTCATTTGTACTCTAATCACATGTGATTTAGGGTTGCACACTAATAACATCATTTTATCCAAATTATTTATCATAAAATCACATATGATTTTGTGAAATATATCAAATATAAAAATCTATTTAATTAGTATAAAGTATAATCACATGTGATTTAGTGATGCATATTACACTTAAACATGTCCAATTTATTTACAATATAATCATCTGTGATTTTGGGTTGCATATTATAGCTAAACATATTGTCCAACATATTTATCATATAATCATCTGTGATTTTGGGTTGCATATTCAATATTTGCTTAAAGAAACAAACAAAATCGGATCAATTACCAAAATGTATTAACCAATTTGCTTGAACAAAGAAAAATGATAAATACGATTATGATTTAAATGATTTATTGTTATCCCTTATTTTTTAGGAAGTCAATACTATCCTAAATTAATCCATATCATATATGATATGACCTTAATACCCTTTTAATCTAAAATTTGGAAAGTATTATTTTCGGAATTATTATAAAAAATGATTGGTTAAGAGCTATTTCTTTATTCTTTTAAATAGTCTCCATTCTCGTTTGAACCCACCTCTATCTACATATTTCAATCTTTTATGTCGATGAAGACCAGGATTAGTTGCAGCCTGGCAACGAAATGAAGTGCATGCTACCCTTGGAATATTACAGATAATTTTGTGAATATATATTAATTATTATATTGCAAGTTTGAGGATTTTATATATGCTTGCAAGTATCAAACACATAGTTTTTTAATCGATATATCATCACCGATGACTTAATTGTCTATCGTCACCGATGTATCACCGCTACATTTGTTATACTGTAAAAACTAAAAACAATCAACACCATCTTATTTCACGTATTTACATAGGAGGTGTTTGGGATTGCTTATTCAAATCAACTAATGATTTTTCTTAAAAGTACTTAGAGCATCTCCAATAGCATCTTCAAAAATTTTCTAAAATAAAGAATTAAAAGTCAAAATCTACATAAAAATTTACATCCATCTCCAACAGATTCTCCATTTTGGAGATGAAATAATTACTTATAATATTAAAATATTGTATAAATCTAATAAAATATTATTTATCTCTCATACTCATCTCATTTGAAAAATATTATTGGTAGAATATAATAAAAAAACAATTTATCTCTCATGGTAATCATTTTTGGAGATTTTGAAGAGTTCTCCATATTTGGAGAAAATTACACTCTCTCTCCTACTTTCTCCATTTTGGAGAAAGATTTGAAGAATCTGTTGGAGCACAAAAATCCCTAAAATCTTCATTTTCTCTATTTTTGAGAAGCTGTTAGAGATGCTCTTACCAACATGAATTGATGGCTCATTATCAGATCAAAAAGGACGGAGATTGCTAAATTGTCATTCTATAAAGGGGAAGATTGTTAGTTTTTTTCACAAAGGGGGAGATTATTATTCAAAGACGGTGTTGAAATTGAAAATAATTTTGATGATCATGATGCTCACAATCATCAAAAAGTGGGAGATATTCTAAAGGTTTCAATTTCAAAGTAAAAAAAGGGGGAGATATTTTGAAAGTTTCAATTTCCAAAGACAGAAGATTTGTCAAAGTCAAGAAATTTGTTCAGAAATTATTCAGGGTTGATTCAAAGACAAATCAAGATGATTCAAGAAAGTTTGTTTTCCAAAGACAGTCCAGAGATCACAGAGATGAAGATACATGTTTTGAAAGATTCTTCAAAGTTCAAAAATTTCTGAAGTTCAGAGAATTAAAGAAGTTTCAAGAATTTCAAATTCGAATTCAAAGTTTTGTTCAAGACTTGTTGAATGTTTAAAGACTTTGTGAAAAACTTTTCAAGATTCTTCAAAGCATCAGAGATTGAAGATTGCCAAAGCTTCAAAGTTTAAAGTTGTCAAAGTCAAATTTTGAAGAATCAAGCGCTGAAGAAGATTGTCAAATTTTTATTAAATCTTGAATACAAAGGGGGAGAATGTTAGTGTATAAATTCTATCCAAGATTTAATGTAGAAAAGTCTGAGTCAATGTCAGTCAAAGTCTGTAAAGTCAACCTTTGTGGTATGAGAGTTTCTACACTGTAAGTGTTTAGTTCCTTGAGAGTTTTAATTGTTTGTATAAATAGCTGTGCGTTGTAAGAGTTCTATGGAGTCAGGCATTGTAATACTTTTGATTGTGATATAAGAATAGTTTCTCTCTCTACTCTCTCTCTCTAGAACATAACTGTTAAATCTTGAATAGATAGAATTGTGCTTGATAATTTGGGAAATTACATTTTCAATTAAAGACATTTCTTGTAAAGAATGTTGATGATTTCATGCTTCATTCATCAAAAAGGGGGAGATAAGCGAATCAAGAAATGTTAAAGAAAAGAGATATATTCAAGAAATGTGGTCTGATAAATAAAGTTTGGAGCTTAAAGGAGAAATTTATGTCAAGTTGAAGAAAGATTATTGAAGATTGTTGAAAGTTGAAAGAGATAATTTCAAAATTTTCCGAAAGCAAGCAGTTTTTACTGAAGTTTTCTTTGATGATAATCTGCTAAAGTAAACTGAGTTAAATCTGAAGATAATTTCTTTCTAGTGTCTGAAAGAGGTTTCTAACCATCTTTGAGGGAGATTGTTAATATTTTTGAAGCCAGACGTTGGGGAGATTACAGAAAATTGTGAAGATTTTTTTGCTAAAGTTCTACAAATGAGGAGATTATAATTTTTGAGCTTAAAGAGGGAGATTGTATTGCAAAATCTTTTAGAGGTGATCTTGATCCAAAGGGGAGATTGTTAGTGCACATATTTGTTGGATACAAGATCATTAATACTGAAGATCAAAGTCAAGCAAGTCAAAGCTCAAAAGTCAACTCTCAAGCAAAGTCAAAGTCTTTCGTAATAAAAGTTAAAGTCAAAGATAGTTTTGTAAAAGTTTTGTGTTGTAAGTGTTTCTGTTTTGTACGTGTTTGTAGTAGTGTGCGTGTATAGTGGTGTGAGAGTTTGTCCCTTGGTTTAAATAGGGATATGACTCAGTGTAGTGCGTGTAGCTTCAATCAGAGTGATATTCGTGTTCCTGTGTAGAGAGAGAAAGTTTGAGAGAGCTATTTTGTAATCGTATTCTAAACAGAAATAAAATTATGAATTGAGAGAATTGACATTGTCATCTTGTTTACACTCATTTCTAGGAATATTAGATAGATTCTCCTTTTTCTCTTGAAATTTATTAGTTTGTTCTTTAGTAATTGTTTTGTACTTCACTCGTACTTGTAAATTTTCAATTTCCCTTTGTAAATCTTTTATGAATATAAGGAAAGTTTTCAGTAATGTACTTAACTCCATCAGTACTAAAAAGATCCCTAAAACAGTAAACGATACATGTATTTTATGAGTCCTCTTTATCCGTATGTTTTAACTTAGCAATTTTCTCTTGTTGATCCTAACTCTCTCAATGATTTGATGATGATTCTTTTATACTTAGTGAAATTTACATTTAATTGTTGTATGTATTAGTGTTTCACCATCAGCGATCAGACTGAGTATGTTCAGTTATCGCTGAGTGATTTCCTATGTAATCAGTTTATGTAATCCTTGAATACAAGCCTCATGCTCAAGAAGATCATCGCTGACATCGATAACTAAGATGATGATGAAGACAAGTCTACTAATGATCTGAAGCGACATTCAGTGAAGCCAAGACAAGTCTACAACGCGTGACAAATCAAGATCAAGCCTCAGCTATTGCCTCTCTGCATCAGTGATTCCTGATCACTGATCATCAGCTATAGTTGATATTTGATCATGAAGCTTGTTTATCAAGATTTGTTTGTCTTATCCTCCGAACAAAAAGTACGAAGGTACAAAAGAAAACTTGCTTTTGTCCATAATCGTACAACCACTCCTTTCCACTACATTGTTCACTATACGGCCAAAAGCATGCTCAAGAAAAAGTCAAGAACATGAAACCAATAAAAGATGGACACGTGGATTTTACTCTCTACCATGTATTTAATGCATAGGGTATAAATAGGAGAGAATCCTTCATTTTTTTAAGGGTCCTCAATCTTCTGTGTGATACCTGTAGAAACTCCATTTTCTGCAAACTCTTTTCTCTCTTTCTCTTACTCTTGTGCAAGAAATCTTTGTGTTTCTTGGATTTGTAGATTAGGTTTACCTTATCTAATTCTGCAACAATATGTAAATTTCTTGTTTTATTTACTCAATAATCAAGAAAAAAAATTAAAAAGTAAATTGTGTGTTTGTATGTAACACCCAAACTTTTGGTTATGTCGAGAACCAAGTGTTTTGGAATAATCAAATTTCGGAGCTTGGGGGTGGCAGGGCGATATTGCCCGCGACAGTGACAGGTGTCACTATCGTCGTGTCATTCTCGCGGGGATGGTACCACCCGCGGTGCACTCTATGCGATAGTGCCAAGGGAGAGTGACCAAGGTCACAATCGCTAGGCACAGTCGCTGGCGGGGGAGAGCCCGCGGTACACTCCGAGCGAGAGTGCCCTAGCGAGAGTGCTGTAACACCCTAAAATTCAGAGTAAATAAAAAAAACGGAAACTGGGCAAGAATGACATCTGAATTGCTATAAACCTCCCAAAAAGGGGAAATGTACTACACCTTTACAAAAACCTGCATACGGATATAGAATTCAACAACAAACTAATCTAAACATAAACTATCTAGATTACATCGGTTGGTAATCCAATATCACCAAAAGAATGGGACTTAAACAATTTCCCAACATCAAATACTACTCATCTCAAAAGTCCCCCGAGACCTAGCTCGTCACTCAAGCCCTTAGCAACCCACCGCTAATGGGAACCTGTTATACACATCATTTAAGAAAAAGTGTTAGGCTTAAAGCCTAGTGAGAACATACAGTTTATAATTTCAAGAGATATAAACAATTGCATCAAAAGGAAATCTTTTCAATAACTTTAGTTTACAAAAGAAATCTTTTCCACATAAGGACTGATCGGTTCGAAAATTCATCTTACGATGACGGGGGATACCCGATTTACCAAGGATTGCGGCGGAACACAAAAGTAGGTCACAATCCGAGTTGTGAGCTAAATACTTGGAATCCATGGCCACGAACAACAAGGTCCGTACTAAGATGTGAGGGAGGACCCCCGAGGAAACCAAGTCATACTCGTTCACTAGGACTACATTATGACCCATGGCTAGTAACCGATCTCACATAACCGTACCAAAGGCCCCTGAGGGTCAAATGAATCCATAGCTACAAAAAGGGGAATAGACATCCCAATAATAAAAGCCGACTCAAAACCTAGGGATCCACTAGTAATGGTACAGACTTGTCACAATAACATATGTGACCAACCATATATAGTCATATGGTATAAAAACATTTTATAAACAAAATGCTTCTTTCAAGTTTAACTGTTGGTAAGAATGAAAATCATAAAAATGAGTTTATACATTCTTTCAAATAATCCACATAAATGTGCAAGTAAAACCTCCTTTTACTTCAAATAAGATGGAACCCATCATTTTAGTCGAAAATGATCGGGACCCTAAAATTCCCAAAACTCAAGTTATGTCAAAATGTAGTAAAAGTAGATCCAAAACCATGGAGATATATAAGAGTTCAAAATATAACCTTTGACATGTATAAAGTTTATAAAAGGTAGTAGGAACTCACCAAATAGGTTTTAAACGAAAACCCGAAAACTAGATATCGATCCCTTCGAGAAGATGAAGCTTTCTATACCGAAACCTCGGATGATGCACTTAACACTAGCAACAAACGGCAACCGAAGAAATCTCGAATGGAAAGAAGAGAAAGAGAGAGATATTTGAGAGTGTTTGAGATATTAAAAATATCTCCTACACTCCAAGATATTATGCACAACACCCCTATGTCGGCCAGGGGATCTCGCGGGTTATGCCGCGACCTCAAGTCGCGGCATAACTCGCCCGCTTGCAGAAACCAAAACCCAAACAGAGGGTTTCGCGGGTTGTGCCGCGACCCTAAGTCGCGGTGCAACTCGCGTAGTTCACTGTGGTTTGTCCAAAACCACCAAAATCCAAGCTCAAACTTCAAACCAAACGCGGTGCTAACGACAACGCTTAAACACAAAAATACCAAGATTACATAACGAAAATCCGGGGTGTTACAATCCTTCCCAACATGAGAATGATTTCGTCCCCGAAGTCCCATTTACTCGAAAAGATGAGGATATCTTTGCTTCATATCCTCTTCAGCTTCCCACGTCACGTTGGCTCCCCGATGATGCTTCCACTGCACCTTGACCATAGTGACCTCTTTGTGACGCAACTTCTTAGACTTTCTCTCTAAGATAGCGTCAGGCTCTTCTACACAACGGTTACCCTCGTCCACTCTTAACTCTGAGAGGGGAATGACGCTTTCTTCCTCCGCCAAACACTTCCGAAGGTAACAAATATGGAACGTGTTGTGGATTTTGCTCAACTCCGGTGGCAGTTCCAATTGGTAGGCTTGCAAACCCACACGCTTAAGCACTTTGAAAGGTCCAAGGAAACGGGGACTCAGCTTCCCACGTTTTCCAAACCTGATAATGCCCTTCCATGGAAACACCTTAAGCAACACACGTTCACCCACTTGAAACTCCATCGGTTGCCTCTTCTTATCGGCATAGCTCTTCTGCCGATCCTGAGCCGCTTTCAATCTTTCACGAATTCACTTGACCTTATCGATCGTCTCTTGCACGATTTCAGGTCCGGAGAATTGCTTCTCTCCCGCTTCAAGCCAACATACGGGAGTTCGGCACTTCCGCCCGTACAATGCCTCAAATGGTGCCATTCTAATACTCGAGTGGTAGCTATTGTTGTAAGCAAACTCCACCAAAGGTAGGTGAGAGTCCCAACTACCCCCAAAATCGATGACACAAGACCTCAACATGTCTTCCAGCATTTGGATCGTTCTTTCACTTTTCCCGTCGGTTTGTGGATGGTAAGTCGTACTCAACTTTACTCGCGTACCAAGCTCTTTCTGAAACCCATCCCAAAAGTTCGAAGTGAACCGACTGTCGCGATCCGACACGATCGATAAGGGTATTCCATGCCTCGAGACCACTTCATCGATGTAAAGCTTCGCTAACTTGTCCATCGGTAAAGTCTCGCACATAGCCAAGAAGTGAGCGCTCTTAGTCAATCTATCGACTATTACCCAGATGGTATCGTGACCTCGAAGAGTTTTAGGCAACTTCGTCACGAAGTCCATGGTAATATGTTCCCACTTCCACTCGGGAATCTCTAAGGACTGAAGACTCCCATACGGTCGTTGATGTTCGGCCTTAACTTGCGAGCACGTCACACAACGCTCCACGTAACGCGCCACATCAAGCTTCATTACTGGCCATCAATAATGCAGCTTCAAGTCCCTATACATCTTTGTACTTCCCGGATGAATGGAATACTTGGACTTGTGAGCATCCTCGAGCAACAGATCATGGTTACCCCCAACTTTGGGCACCCACACACGACCGCTAAACAGTTTTACTCCACGACTATCTTCCGTTAAGAGCAAACGTTGTTTCGTCATGACTTCCTTCTTGATATTTTCTTCTAACAAAGCTTCTACCTGCGACATCTTGATCTTTTCAACAAGACTAGACACTAACTCGATTCTTGAATGGGTAGCTCGAATACTTCCGCTATAGTCCTTCCGACTTAACGCATCGGCCACCACGTTCGCCTTACCGGGATGGTAAAGCAATTCACAATCGTAATCCTTGAGCAACTCGAGCCACCGCCTTTGCCTCATATTCAACTCTTTTTGATCAAAGACATACTTTAGGCTCTTATGATCCGTGTAGAGTGTACATCTTGTGCCATAGAGGTAATGTCGCCAAAGCTTCAAGGCAAACACCACCGCTGCTAACTCCAAATCGTGGGTAGGATAGTTCTTCTCGTGTATTTTAAGTTGCCTCGAGGCGTAAGCGATTACCTTGCCTTTTTGCATCAACACACATCCTAATACCATCTTCGAAGCGTCGCTATAGACCACGAAGTCTTCCGACCCTTCAGGCAACGATAAGATTGGAGCATCACACAACTTCTTTTGTAGAATCCGGAATGCCTTCTCTTGTGTTTCGGTCCAATCGAACTTCACATTCTTCCGAGTCAAAACTGTCAAGGAAGAAGCGATCTTCGAAAAGTCTTGAATAAATCTCCGGTTGTACCCTTCCAGACCCAAGAAACTGGGATCTCGGACGGACTCTTGGGAGGCTCCCAATTCATCGTAGCTTCAATCTTGGAGGGGTCCACTTTCACTCCGTCTCGAGTGACAACGTGACCCAAGAATTGCACTTCTTCAAGCCAAAAGTCGCATTTGGAAAACTTGGCGTACAATCTTTCTCTTCTCAACACATCGAGAACTTCGCGTCGGTGCTGCTCGTGCTCTAACTCGCTCTTAGATTATACGAGTATATCATCAATGAATACGATGACCGACTTGTCGAGGAATGGTCGACACACCCTATTAATTAAATCCATAAATACTGTTGGTGCGTTCGTTTGGCCAAAAGGCATTACAAGAAACTCATAATGGCCGTAACGTGTTCTGAAGGTTGTTTTCGGAACGTCTTCTTCTCTTAGCTTCACTTGGTGGTAACCCGAACGTAAGTCGATCTTTGAAAAACACCCCGCTCTTACACTCCAAGATATTATGCACAACACCCCTATGTCGGTCAGGGGATCTCACGGGTTATGTCGCGACCTCAAGTCGCTGTATAACTCGCCCGCTTGCAGAAACCCAAACCCAAACAGAGGGTTTCGCGGGTTGTGTCGCGACCCCAAGTCGCGGTGCAACTCACGTAGTTCACTGTGGTTTGTCCAAAACCACCAAAATCCAAACTCAAACTTCAAACCAAATGCGGTGCTAACAACAACGCTTAAACACAAGAATACCAAGATTACATAACGAAAATTCGGGGTGTTACAAGTGCCCTGGGCACAATCGTCGGGCTCAATGTCTGTCGACCCCTAGTCGATTAAAATCAGATTTTAACCCTATTTCTCATTTGTGACTTCCCCAATTCGGTCCCATTCTCTCTCAAAGGAACTCTTTCCCTTGGTTTGGCACTTGGAGCATTCATGGCTCCGATTTTTGAAGGTTTAAAGTGATCCTTCATGTTTTAGAGAGGTTTTGGAAATAAGTTGGGGCTCCTCATCTCATCCCCCGTCTTTCTAGGGTTTTAAGGTTTCATCAAAACCTCTCCAAACCCTCTTCCCATTTGTTTGGTAATTTGGAAGTTGAAGTCATATTGGTGACCTAGAAGTATATTGTTGAGGGATTCAAGTCTTGGTGAAGGTAATCTTCTCTTCTCTTCAACTATGGAAATTAGGGTTTTGTGAGATAAGATGAGATCTTCATGTAAATGTTTGGGGAATGAATCTATATGGTTGAATATGTATATTTATGGTTGAAAATTCATGGATCTAGGATTTTGGAGGTTTGGCTCGAGCATTCAAGTTTCTTCAAGGAAGCTCAAAGTGGGGGGTAAAATCTAGATTTAGCCTAAATCTAACAAGGTGATTTCAAGTTAATTTGTGAAAACGTTGTACATGCCAAAAAATTTCCATTTTAAAGTATTTATGTGTTTTACACGAAATTATCAAATGTTGAATTATGTGGTGGGCTTAATTTTATAAACCTTGTAAAACACCCACTTTTGGGATTTTGGGATTTTGATAAATAAACCATATATTTTGGTATCTTAATGATTTATTTCATCGAAGTAGATTTTTAAGTATAAATGTATTTCATTGTCTGTTTCGTAGAAATGTTTGGTTTTGTGTTATGGGATGTTTTGAAAGGATGAATGTTATAAACTCACTTGGAGAATGTTTTGTCCCAATCTAAAGTATGTTGGAGTTATCTCCATATTTTGGAGCATGGGTTTTCATAAATGCGGGTTGTTTATGTTCGATTTCATTTTATGAATTTCTTACAATTGGTCTTTTGATTTGTTGAGCCTATGGCTCGGGTTGGACCTCGTCGGGTCTTGGGGACATTTGTCTGATTTTGATAGCCCACTATAGAGTTTTAGTTACGATTTTGCATTTATTGCATCTTATTGGGGAATTTCATGATTTAGATGCGTTAGCTCATTCACTTAGAATCATGTAAAGTTTTAGATTGTAGTGCAATGGATCCATAGGCACGATGTTCTAAATGTCCCGTTTTGGATAAGTTCACCACTTTGGCACAGAATAGGCATTTGGTCACCATGGTAAGTAAAGTGTGGACCTATATGGCCAGCAGCGTCCCATGGATAGTAAGGTGTAATTTCATTGTGCATAAGTTCCCGTTTTGGAACTCTCAAGAATAGACTCAGAGCAGTTGAATTGATGTTTTCTCAAAGTATAGATCCAGAGGGGTTGAATTTGAGTCTCCACGGGCAAAAGATCCAGAGGGGTTGAGCTCGATATATCTTATGAGTATAATCCATGCGTTTTGGTTTTCTACATAGTTATGTGACCTACTTTTGTGTTCCGTCACGTACAATGTAATCGGGTCTCCCCCGTCATCAAAAGGTGTTGTCTTAGGTATGGAGTTTTATAATCCATGTTTTCGGTGACGTTTTGAGTATTGGTTGTTATCCATGTTCTAAGATGAGTGCTAGTTATATGTACGATAGAGAATAGCTTGGGTGAAGTGTTCCGCACTTTGGAAATAGCAGCTTGTATTAGGTTTAGTAGCACCGGACCTTTGATTAGTCTTTCTGTAAGGCTTCATTTATTTTGATGATGGTTAAATTTTAGAATCACATTCCAAGTATGTAATTGTCATAAGGGATTTTATATTTCCTTGATGTATTATTGAAAATTTTAAATTAGTTGCTATTTCCAGATTTTAGGGTGTTACGTTGTATTCAACCCCCCTTCTACAAGCTAACACCCTTGTAGAAACTTAATCGGGACCAACAACCATATATATATATATACATATATAGGGCCAGGTTTAAGGGAAACCCGTAAAAACATGAAAAAAAATGAGAAATATTATAATGATTGTTCACATGTACGGTATGCACATGTGCATACAAGCAATTTGCTTGGTAATCCGCTAGGAAATGCACCAGTAATTTAATCTTAGTCTTAATTTAATTAATTAAGTCAAGGAAATTTAAAATTTAAAAAAATAAAATAAGTAACGGATTTTTGGATATCGTGTAACACCCTACTTTTATATTAACAAACCTACCGAAAATTCGACATGACCTCATCGTAAAACCGATATATGCCTATTTTATATCTTGTGAATCATATTTACATATACACTAAACAAATTTCAAACCAAAAGTGGGTATTTATACCACATATATTATCTACTACTTAGAAACATATTCCAGATGTGTTAATATACAATCTATCTAAATATTATCTTGAACTAATCTTCAGTCCCAATCGATACGGTACTCAAAACACTGTATCAGCCAATAGTGTTGCTTAACAATGCTTACCTCCACTAGCACCATCAATAATATCATATGATTTTGATCCTGGGATACACGTCGAAAAATAAAAATAAATCAGGCTTCACGCTTGGTGAGTTCAAGTAGTGTTAAAATTGGATACACGTCAAATGTACGTATATTTGATTCACTTTGCTTGTGATTGAATATGTATAGTCAAAAAAATGCATGATTTAAACGAGTGTTGTGAAATGTGGTTATTTAACGTTTTTTATACAAAGTGAATTTTAAGGTGAAACAAGAATGCTAAATTATTATGGAAACTACGTGGAATGTCGTTTTTGAAACTTGATGTTTATATAGCATGTTATTGACTTAATTTTTCATGAAATACACTTTGTATAAAGCAGGTGTTGTGAGTTATTTGTTTGCTCACTGGCGTGAAGTATTTAGATATGGATCTGGCGACTTAGGGTCACCCCCTTAGTTGCGTTTGTAAATGGGGTCGCTCCCTTTATAGTTGATGGGTTGCTCCCATTGGGTGTTGTATTGGAGTACAGTGCACAGATGGGTGCCAGATACTCGGCTAATAGGCATAGTGTCTGTAGGACACATTGTGCACATGGTGATTATGCCGAAATTAGCCTAACGGATAAGTGGACTACTGGGTAGTGCTCCTTCACTGATTCCGGCTATGTTATGGGTCTCCCCCACAAGGTGTGGTGGTTGTTACCTCGTTTCGACGTAAAAGATCAATACGCCGAGAAATACGTTGGAAATAGTGTTTTCCAGCGAAACTTTTTTCGGCCAACAAATCTACCGGAAATTCGCCAGAAATCGTATTTTTCGGCAGATTTGTCACCCGAAAAAAGCTTGTTATTTAGTTGGGGATCCCTTCTCACTATAACTTTCATTCTCACCGGAACCCAATCCTATATATATATACTAGTAGTGTACCTGCACGATGCAGCTTAGGTGAATCACAATTCTGAAACATTAGTTTAGCCTGAATCACAAAAGAAGAGTGATGGAAAGCCAAAGTTCCAAGTTGCTACAAGTAAGTTGTCACAACTTGTTAAAAAACTTGGAACTTTGGTCTATTTGTTGTTAAAAGTTATTCAACAAGCCATAAACAAGATTAGATGGCTTTTATGTACAATGTTACCTTCGATTCATCTGCATACTTGCTTGCCTTTTATAATACAAAATATAAAAGAAATATGAATCCAACCAAACTAAGGGTCTGTTTGGCAGTTGCTGAATGGTTTGTTGCAGAATGATTAAGAGGCTCTTATCATATAATTGTTCAGAATGAAATTAGGGCTCTCAATGGTTGAGGAAGGGCCAGGATACAAAATCATTCGAAGGGTTTTGGAACCATTAAAAGGCATACATATTTTTTTTCCAAACAAGATTCACCTCTTAGTGATTCAGAAGTTGCCTCTTGATGGAACCATCAAGAGGTAAACAAACAACCCCTAACAGAATATATATTGATTATCTGCAACTTATGATGGTTCCCAAGAAAAAGTTGGTCATGCATATTAATTGGCCAAACAATTATCAGAGTCTTTAGAACCAATTGAACATGTAAAAGCAGCCTTTGATGTCCTAATTTTAGCAGCAAGAGAAAGGAGGGAAAAAGGAACCTCAAAACCATGTTCATCTAGTTGTGTACCCGCACAATGCGACGGGATGTAAAAATTAAACAAAATAACATAAATGCAAAATATAAATTCGTTTTTACAATATCTAGTGTGGTAGTATAGGATGTTACAAATGGGAGAAAACAATTAGACCAAAAAGGTCGAATTTGTCATCAAAATCTGATATCAAAAATGATAATAGTCAAATCAAACAAGGTAATTTCCACTCAAATAAAAAAAATCCCTATTTTATCATGGTAAGTCCCACTCAAATAGTCAAACCCAACAATGTTAGGACCATGAGATCGTGGAGCACATTTTGTTAATATCAATCCATTCTTCATGGCCCTCATGGTTCTAAAAGCAATTAGCTCAGAAGGAGATTCCCGACAAAAATAATAAAATACAGTTGGTACATCAACTGTAGATGTACCCGAAGAACAATACTTGAATACTTGAAAATCTCCCTATTCTGCAAGCCAATGTTAGTAACAACATGAAGTTAACTGGTAAGCCCTAATCTATTTTTCAAGAAATAAAGCACTTACCTGTTTTTTTGCACAAGCTTGTTGTTTTAGAAAGAAAACACTTATCTGATAAACAAACTTAAGGTTTGTTTGGTTTGCAGGAATCAAATAGATTTGGGGGATTTGGATTTCAAATCCATTCCAATCCCGTATTTGGTTTGCAGGATTATCTGGATTTAAAATCCTAGGATTTTTTTTAAAATCTCTCAATCATATGATTTTGAAATCCCAAGGGATGGTTAGGATTTCAAGGGATTTCGTAAGATTTGTGTATAATAATGTTTAAAAATATGTTAAAAATATTTGTTTTCTAATAATCAGTTAAATAAAAGATAATATAATTATATTTATAATTTTTTTAATGATTTTTTTTTATAAGTAATGGAATTCAAATCCATTTCAAATCCCATAAACCAAACACACAAAAGGATTCCAAATCCTGCCAAATCCAAATCCCTACACATAATCCAAT
Organism: Arctium minus; assembly: GCA_954870635.1. Classification (NCBI taxonomy): domain Eukaryota; kingdom Viridiplantae; phylum Streptophyta; class Magnoliopsida; order Asterales; family Asteraceae; genus Arctium; species Arctium minus. The sequence continues at coordinate 6,942,321 of OX941093.1, read as the reverse complement.
TCATTCTATTACATTCCTACAAACCAAACGAACCCTTAAAATCTCCATCGATTGTCTTATCGTAGCGTCGGCCAATAGTAGCCTTGTCGAGACACTCGATTGGCTAAGCTACGACCACCTGAGTGATTACCACACTCGTCGTCGAGCATTTCTTGTAAGATATTTTGGACTTGCATTCTACTCGTGACACATCGTAGACTAAGTCCAGTAGACGATCGTCGATAGAGTCTGCCTTGTATCACGACATACCGTGATGCTTTGAATCTTATCTTTCGAGCTTGTGATCTATCTTCTGGGAGTTGGTCGCGTGTTAGATAGTTCATGATGTCACTCGACCAGTCTTCTTTATTGCTATCAATTTGTCCGACGTCGTCGTGACCAATACACGACGTCGTTAGATGTACCATAGGAATCGCGTCGAATAGCAGTTTGCTTAGTGGGGACCCAAGATTGGCTAAAGTATCTGCTTGAGTATTCAGATCTCTTAGGATTTGTTCGATCGAAAAAGGTTCGGATTTTGCGAATTTTGCCTTTGCTACTTTAAGATATGTTGTCATCTTCGAATCTTTAGCTGCAAATTCATCATTCATTTGGTGTACGACAAGGAGAGAATCACTTTTGACGTGTAACCCTTTTGCCCCCAAGTCGTGTGCCATATTCATCCCGACGATCATGGCTTCATACTCTGCTTCGTTGTTGGTTGCTTTGAAATCGCATCGTATGGAGTACACCATCTTGCCCCCTGTGGATACTTTAAGACGATGCCCAGTCCTGTGCCTCTAGCGTTGGACCAACTGTCGACATGTAGAGTCCACGGTTTGTCATCGTGAGTCGCCACAGAACAAACTTCGTTTTGTGCTTCTTTCTTTAGTTCAAGACTAAAGTCGGCGACAAAGTCTGCTAGGACTTGCAATTTGATCGCGGTCCTGGGTTTGAAGTCGATGTCATAACTGCTAAGGTATATGCTCCATTTCGCTAGTCGACCTGTCAATTCTGGCTTTCTCAAGACAGACTTGAGTGGAAAGTTAGTAACGACAGTTATAGGATATGATGCAAAATAATGTCGTAGCTTTTTTGCAAATGTGACTAGCGATAGTATAAGTTTTTCCATTAAGGAATACCTGGTTTCGATGTCGAGTAAAGACTTACTTACATAATAGATAAGCAATTGTTGCTTGTCGTCAGTGGAGGTGACACCATGTACTCTTTCAATTTTTGCAATGCTTTCTCATGATCGTCCGTCCAATGGAAGCCTTTGTTCTTTCGCAATACGTTGTAGAACAAATGACATTTGTCTGACGATCGGGATATAAATCTGTTCAGGGTTGCTACTCGACCGGTTAGACGTTGTACTTCTTTGAAATATCTTGGTGATTTGATCTCGACGATTACCTTGATTTGGTCGGAGTTAGCTTCGATGCCTCGTCGAGTTACCATGTATCCTAGAAATTTCCCGGCACTGACTCCGAAGGAACATTTCGTTGGATTGAGCTTCAAGTGATATTGTCGAAGTACGTCGAATATTTGTCGTAAATGCTCGACGTGATCGATGGCTTGTCGAGATTTGACCAGCATGTCGTCAATGTATACTTCCATAGTGTCACCTAGTTGGTCCTTGAACATTTTGTTGACCAGTCACTGATATGTGGAACATGCATTTTTCAAACCAAAAGGCATAACTGTTAGATCACATATCTATTGTGTTGGGTCATCTGAAGATTTGAAGATGACCTCCTGATCTTCCATCTTATATCATCCTACTTAGAATATGTTTGAGGTTCTTTTAGCAGCTTGGTTTCTATACAAATGTTCGGTGAAGTCGAAGATCAGCCGAAGAAGACAAAGAAGGAGTACATTTCTCAAAGCGGATTGAAGATAGTCTCCTCAGCCTAAAGCCAAGCATGCCCAAGTGATCAACACCATCGGACAGGATGGTGTCAATCACATATCTTCAGGAGTATGAAGGTGTTCTCACATCTTCAGGAGCCGAAGATCTCTCAAGTCTTTGGCAGCCGATGATCTCTCCTTAGAAGCTGAAGATGTTCTCACATCTTCAGGAGCCGAAGATCTCTCAAGTCTTCGGTAGCCGATGCTTGAGGATTTCTTTCAAACACATTGTACTTTTCTGACAAAGTATATTGTGATATCTTGCATTGACGTGGACCTCATCTGAAGATCAGACAAAGTAAGTTTTGTCTCCTACACCAGTTTAAGGAAAGGTCCACACCATCCCTGCAGGTCAACACTTCAAGACAAAGTCACTCCAAGACAAAAGGTACATCTTGTACAATGCAGAAGACTTGTGTCCATCCCTTGCTCAATAGGTGTCTCATGCATTAAATGCATGAGGCACTATAAATATGATGGATGTTTCAACATGCAAGATCAACCAGCTCTACTACCTTCAAGTTCTCTAAGTGCCTGGAAACTTTCTCTCTACGAAGATCTTATTGTTTTCTAAGTGTTTTACAATTGTTCTTCATTCTCTATGTGTAAGATTGTTTGAACATATCTCATATGTTCTCTTCCGCAACAATCAAAGTTTTCTATGTGTAATTCTTGATTTCAAATCAATAAGAGTTAAATTAAGTGAAAAACTGTGTGTATTGTATTCAACCCCCCCTTCTACAATACTTTTCTTATTTACTTACTGCTATTTAGGACCAACAAGTGGTATCAGAGCGGTTTAGTTTAACTCAATAAACTAGATCCGCAATGGCAACATCTTCTTCTTCTTATTCTTTAAACAATGCTTCTTCTCAGAACACCACTGCTGTTTCATACGACAATGGCTCTATAGCCAAACCACCAAAGTTTAACCCCAATAACTTCTTCTGGTGGAAAATTCCTATGATACTCTTCTTAGAAGGAGTTGACAACAGATATCCTACTATCTTACATGAAGGTCCTTTTATTCCTAGAGTTTGGGACCGTTACAATGCTAAAAATGCAGATAAGGCAAAAGCTGATGAGGACTCTTCTGAGGAAGAAAGAACTCCAGCTATTGGGAGATACATTGTAAAGGACCCCAGTAAATACAATGATGAAGACAGACGTCTTATAGCTCTTGATACTAAAGTCAGAGCCATCATTTCCCTCTCTCTGCCTGATGAGGTCTACCATTCTCTTGTTAACTTTACTACTGCAACATAAATGTGGTCCACTCTGTGTGTTCTCTATGAAGGTACGTCTGAGGTGAAAAAGAGCAAAAAGATTGCTCTTGTAAGAAAGTATGAACTCTTTTCTCATGAAAAGGGTGAATCTCTCTCAGACTACTACAATCGTTTTAACGGTCTTCTTAATGATCTTAAACTTGTGGGTCATATTTATGACAATGAGGAAGTCTTGTGCAAGTTCATGGAGTGTCTTCCTGAGTTTTGGGAAAATATCTGTACTTGCATCAAGTCTACCAAGGATCTTGATTCTATGCCTCTCACTGCTTTGTATGGCACTCTCTTCAACTATGAGCAGACTAAACTGCTTAGGAAGTCTATCACAAAAGACATTAGAAGCTCTTCTCTTGCTCTTGTTAGTGATTCTTCCAAAAATACTGTGTGTGTTCCTAGAATCACCTATCCCTCTGATTCTGACCGTGATAGTCAAGAGGACCCCAATGACCCTTCAGAAGCCTATCTCAGTGAGGCTGATGATGAAGGTGAGGAAAATTCCAGTAACCTTGGAAAATCTAAGTTTTCTATAAAATCCTCTTCTACTTTTTCTAAAACCACTCCCTCTGACAAATCAAGTGAGGAATGTTACAGGTGTGGGAGGAAGGGACACTTTGCTTCTGAATGCAGAAGCAGGTCCTCTGATAAATCTAGACTGCCCTCCTCTAACCATACCTCCTCTAGGTCTGTCAGAACCAAGTCTAATTCTTACCAACCTTCTTTTCAAAAGGCCAATATGTCTGTCTCCTCAAACTCTGACCGTGCTGAAAAGTACAAGGCAAAATATAAGAGAGAGAAGGAGAGAAATGAAACCTTGCTCAAAAAGGGAAAAGGTCAAATGACTGAAACCCATGATTGGGCAGATGAACCCACTTCTGAAAGTGACAAAGAAATGGTCAACCTTTGTTTCATGGCTAGAATAGATGATGTTGATAAACAGTGAAGCTCAATCCTTCTCTATGGCCCTTGTGTCTGCTGAGTGCTCTACCTCATCTACCCTGGTACATCTCTCTCTCTCCCTTCTCATCTCTCTCTTTCGGCCTCTTAAACCCACCAATGAACAAACCTCTCTTATACCTCCCTTCCCTTTCTTCGGCCCTCACCTCACCTTCGGCCCTCAACCTCTCTCACTATCTTCGACCCCTCTCTCTCACTCTTCAAAAGCCTATCGAGTCCACCATCTTCGGAGAAACTGCATCTACTCATGTGAAGTTTGATGATCTTAAGTCATCATCTCTTCATGAGATGATGATTGGTGGATATCATCATGTGTTGGTGAAGATTCTCATAATCCTTCATCTAACTCAAATCCATATGTTCCTTTCTTCTCAAGGCACATCTCATCATAATGGTGAACTACCTATCTTCTCATCTCCAATCCCTAATCTTCAGATATTCTTCTCTGAAGATCAAGATCTCTCTTTTATCCCATCATTACATTTCACACCTACCGATCTCATTTCTCATCATATCATCTCTCCTTCCTCCAACATCCATATTTGATATCTCATTCTCGTCTCAACCTCAAACTTCACCACAAATCATCCCACTTTCTCAACCATACATTTCTTCTTTACCTATTCATGTCGATCTTCCATCTATCTCTCTCAAAGATGTTCCATTCAACTCTCACCTACAACATTTCTTTCTTCCTCATCTACCACCTAAAAAACAAATCGTCCAAGTTACTGTTCATCGGTAGCCGATTTATTAAAAAAAAAACTACCGATTTACTGTTCATCGGTAGCCGATTTGTAAAAAAAAAAAACTGTTTTTTTTCCTCTTCTTTTCCTCACCTTCCCTCCCTCTCTTCACAACCCCTCCCTTCCTTCCCCCCTCCCCTCCCTTCCTTTCCTTCCTACCCTCCTCTCCCTTCCCTCCCCATTCCCCCTCCCCTCCCTCCTCTCCCCTCCCTTCCTTCCCTCCCCATTCCCCCCTCCCATCCCTTACCCTTCCCATCCTTCCCCATCCTCTCCCCTTCCTTCCCTCCCCCCTCCCTTTTTTTCTTCAAAAAAAAATTGTTTTAAAAAAAGAATTTTTTTCCCAAACCTTCCTCTCTTCACAACCCCTCTCTCTAACTTCCCTCCCCCTACCCCTCCCCATCCTGCCAATTCCTTACCCACCCCTCCCTCCCTCCCTCCCTTCCTCTCCCTCATTTTTTAGCCCCTCTTCCCTCTTCTCCCTTTTCCTTCGGCCGATCCCCACCCCAACCCTTTTTTTTGCCTTGACCAAATTCCCCATCATTCTCCTTCCCTCCCCTCTCTCCCTTCCCTTTCGGCCTCTCCACTCCCCTCTCCCCTCTCTCCCACCGAACTCCTTCTCTCTCTCACTCCCCCTTCCTTCGGCCCAAGCCGAAAACCTACAACCCCCTTGCCAATTTATTTTCGGTCTCTCCTCTCCCTTTCGGTTTCACTACCCCCGAAACCAACATCACCCCCCCCCCTTTTTTCAGCTCCTAACACCCACCTAGCCGAGATTTATCCCCACCACCCCTTTACTTCACCTTTCCACCGACAACCAACCCCTTATGCCTCCCACCGAAAACAACCCCTTCGGCCTCCTTTCTTTCGACTCCAACTCCCCACCATCCCCTTATTTCACCTTTTCCCCAAATGTCCCAACCACCCCCTTATTTCCCTTTGCCACCGACAATCTTCTCACCAAACCCATCCACCTTCGGCCCTCACCCCACCTAGGCCGAAGCCTCACCTACCGAAAATCTAAACACCCCCTTATACTTCTCCTCTTCGGGGCACCCAATACCATCACCCACCTTCGGCTACCGATCGCCACCCCCCAACCACATTCTTCAACCAACCCCATCCCCCCTCCTTTTCACTCCATCGGCTACCGAAGCAACCCCCCTTCTCACCCCATTCGGCTACCGAAGCCATCACACCCCTCCCTCTTTTACTCCTCGGCTCCCACCCCAACATCCCCTTAGCCGACAACCTCCAAGCCGATCCCCTCACCCCCTCTCCCTCCCTTTCGGTCTCTCTCTCTCTCTCTCTCTAACCACACCCGTCCCCCACCAAACCCATCCCCATTACCCTCCCTCTTCGGCTCTCTCTCCCTATCTCCTCCTTAGCCAAAAATCCCTATCCCCCTTCTATCTCCCCCACCAACCGAACACCCACCCCCCATCCCTTTTTTTTAACCTTTCCATTTTGTCCTCTTCTTATCATTCCCTCTTCCCAAGACTACCTCCACTCCCCATCCCATCTCTTCTTTTTCCTACACCTACTACCCTCTCCCACCTCTTTTTTTTTCTTCTTGGCCGAACATCCCCTCCCCCCACCCCATACCTTCGGCCGAACCCCTCCCCCTTTTTATGTTTTGTCCTTTTCCTAACCCCCTAACCTACTCCTTTTCTTCCTTTCTTTCTCCATTTATTTCCTTTCCCAAGATTTCCCTTCTATCCCATCTTACCCCATTTCCCTTTTTTTCTTTTACCACCGTACATAGCCTTTTCTAACATACTCTTTTCCTTTCTCCACCTGCTACCATCTTTCACCATCCTTACCTACCATTTTCTAAACCCCTTCTCTCTTTCTTTTCTTTTAATTTCCTGTTACAAAAAAAACAAAAAAAAAACAGAAAAGAGCCCCCACACAAAAAAAATGGGCCACTGAATTTATGAGTTTCTTCGTGTCTTGTGATTTTTCTGAGTGTCAGTACCATTTTTTTTTCTCTATGTGTTGGTGTCATCATCAAATAGGGGGAGAAAAATTGTTTGGTCTCTAATTGATTTGGTGATGACTCTTCGACCAACACTTAGAAAGTCATGAAGACCCTTTGAACAATGTCTCTCTCTACACCGATCGCCCTTTACTGCCAGGTATGTTCTCATTCATAAACTCTCCCGATCTACAATGGGGTGATACTAAGGATACTCTGGTGTCCAAAGATCCCTCAACTGTAGTGGACCCTTCTTCCCCCTCCTTAGTGACGCCGGCTAGCAATAAATCCTCAACCGCTACTGGCACCACCGCATTTGCCCAAATGGCCATACCACCGAAAGAACCTTCGGCGGTTACCCAGGTCACACCCCATACCTCAGCGGCGGCACTCTACCTCCTCCCCTCCCTCTCCTCTCAAGAGGCTGAGGAAGGTTTCAAGGGCCAAGCCACAAACTCCACCCACCGATTCTCCACAATCGGCAGGTGTTGAAATTTTCCCATCTGGGCCCGGGGACTCTGCTAAACCACCCAAAGCCACCTCCTTTGTATCCTCACAAAAGGATACAATTGTAAAATCGGGGACCCTTATTATTCCCTTATCAACCTTTTCCTTAGTTGATAAGGATGACTTGGACTCCTTCCCTATCCATGGTGCCTCTTCTCCACCTCACAGCCTATCACCTGGGATTCTCAGTCCTGATGCTTCTTCTGCACGATCCAAGGATGAATCTGCCTTTCCAGAAGCAGGTTCGGAGGATCTCGAAAATCTTCTAACTTCTTTCTTTCCGACACCGTGAATTAGTTGAGGGGGAGTATGAGTTGAGGGGGAGCATCTTACCACTCAAGCTTAAACTCTGCTGAAACTAATTTTGCAATGGACTATGTGATCAAAGCCACCTGACATTAGTTGAGGGGGAGTATGAATTGAGGGGGAGCAACAAACCACTCAAGTTTAAACAATCCCGGCTACTGTCTTCTGTATCTTTGTATATATTTTTTCTTTCTCATTCTTTATTCATTGTATTCATTTATTCGTATGTATAGCTATACTTTTTCATTCTCTTGTAAATGTCAGATATACCAAAAAAAAAGAATGGTCTATGTGAAAAGAACCCAAAAAGAGTAAAGATGGGTCAAAATGAATTTATTCAGTACACTCTTTGTTCTATGCTTTAGTATGGATGTCATCCTCAAATAGCGGGATATTGTTGGGTCATCTGAAGATTTGAAGATGACCTCCTGATCTTCCATCTTATATCATCCTACTTAGAATATGTTTGAGGTTCTTTTAGCAGCTTGGTTTCTATACAAATGTTCGGTGAAGTCGAAGATCAGCCGAAGAAGACAAAGAAGGAGTACATCTCTCAAAGCAGATTGAAGACAGTCTCCTCAGCCTAAAGCCAAGCATGCCCAAGTGATCAACACCATCGGCCAGGATGGTGTCAATCACATATCTTCAGGAGTATGAAGGTGTTCTCACATCTTCAGGAGCCGAAGATCTCTCAAGTCTTCGACAGCCGATGATCTCTCCTTAAAAGCTGAAGATGTTCTCACATCTTCAGGAGCCGAAGATCTCTCAAGTCTTCGGCAGCCGATGCTTGAGGATTTCTTTCAAACACATTGTACTTTTCTGACAAAGTATATTGTGATATCTTGCATTGACGTGGACCTCATCTGAAGATCAGACAAAGTAAGTTTTGTCTCCTACACCAGTTTAAGGAAAGGTCCACACCATCCCTGCAGGTCAACACTTCAAGACAAAGTCACTCCAAGACAAAAGGTACATCTTGTACAATGTAGAAGACTTGTGGCCATCCCTTGCTCAATAGGTGTCTCATGCATTAAATGCATGAGGCACTATAAATATGATGGATGTTTCAACATGCAAGATCAACCAACTCTACAACCTTCAAGTTCTCTAAGTGCCTGGAAACTTTCTCTCTACGAAGATCTTATTGTTTTCTAAGTGTTTTACAATTGTTCTTCATTCTCTATGTGTAAGATTGTTTGAACATATCTCATATGTTCTCTTCCGCAACAATCAAAGTTTTCTATGTGTAATTTTTGATTTCAAATCAATAAGAATTAAATTAAGTGAACAACTGTGTGTATTGTATTCAACCCCCCCTTCTACAATACTTTTCTTATTTACTTACTGCAATTTGGGACCAACATATTGGATTCAAGATCATCCTAACTGAAGATCGCAATCTGAAGCTAAAGCCGGAACGTCGACTCTCGATATTAAATTATATGTTTGTTTGTAATAAATGTCAAAGTAATCAAAGTTGTTTGTTATTATTATTAGTTAGTTTTGTTTAGTTTGTTAGTTATTAGTTAGATATAATATCTAAATGTTAGATATTATTTAGTTATATTAGTTTAATATTACAAGTTGATTAGGTTGTGTGTTGAAGAAGCTAGAGATCAATATCTGATCTCATCTCAACAACTCTCTCACAATCAAATATTATCAAGAACACAAAAACACACACTTAAAGGTGTAAATCAGACAGAAAAAACCAGAGAACACATCTATAGCTTAAATCGATCAATCCTGTAACCGTTGTTATAATCAATACAGGTTGGTAATCGTTATTGTGTTGTTTCTATAGAACTTGATATAAACATTGTTGGACCGACAATAACCTTGTAGCAATAGATACCTCGATCTGTCATGAAGGCTATTTTTTCTTGATCGTCGACGTGCATAAGTATTTGGTTGTAGCCCGAATATGTGTCCATGAACGTTAAGAGTTCATGTCCAACAGTGGCGTCGACCAATGCCTTAATATGTGGTAAAGAAAATGGATCCTTTGGGCACGCCTTGTTTAAATCTGAGAAGTATATGCAAACCCTCCATTTGCCATTTTTCTTTTGTAGGACCACGACGTTGGCTTACCAGTCGGGGTACTTCACTTCTCGTATCTTTCCAGTTTTGAGGAGGTTGTCGACTTCATCGTTGATCACCTTGTTCCGCTCTGGATCGAATTTTCGACGTTTTTGCTTTATTGGTTTGAACGATGGATCCACGTTCAACTTATGTGAGATGACGTCAGGGTCTATGCCAACCATGTCGTCGTGTGTCCAAGCGAAACAGTCGGCGTGATCCGGAAATAAAGAAATTAGTTCCTTTTTAATAGAAGGGTCGAGCATCGAACCTATGGAGACGAATTGATCTGGCTTGTCATGATCTACGATAACTTCCTCCAAACGATAGTCATCGACAGTATCGGGAGTATCCTGGTTCTATAATTGCTAGATGGACTGCTTCCTAGGCTTCATCGTTATCTTGTAGCAATCCCGAGTGACTTTCGGCTCACTTTTGATCTCTTGGATTCCCCATGGAGTTGGGAACTTCATCGTCTGGTAGTAGGTCGAGGGGACAGCCTTCATTTCGTGGATCCAGGGTCGACCGAGAATGACATTGTATGCTGAGGAACAGTCTATGACCCTGAATCTTGTTTGCTTTTTGATCCCCTTAGCATAGACTAGTAGGACGATTTCTCCATAGGTGCTCGTCGCATCTCCATTAAAGCGAACCAACGTTGTCGAACGTCGGACGATCTCTGACTTATCGATACCCATAGCTTTAATGGTGTCGAGGAAGATGATGTTTGTTGAGAATCCTCCATCAACCAACACCCTTCGAGTCAGATAATTGTTGATCTTGAGCTGGACGATCAACCCATCGTGATGTTTCTGATGTAGGTCGCCCAAGTCATCTTGATCAAATGTTATCTTCATGGACTCAAGATCTTGTTCTTCTATCGATCGTGAGGATCGAGGGAGTGGTAGATTGCTTTCACTCTGAGATGTATGCCTTTTTGCTGCTGAATAGGTTAGACCACATACGTCTGACCCACCAGCCACACAGTTTACGACTTTCTCATGATCGGGGGACGGTGGTCGAATTTTTCTATTGGGTATCTCCTGTCTGTCGAGGAAACCCTTGAGATTTCCCTTTGGGACGTGCCAACCGAGTTCCTTCTTGAGTGCTATCTAGTCGTTGGTGGTGTGACCATGGTTGTCGTGGAAATCACACCACTTGGTCTTGTCTTTCTTATCGTCGGCCTTGTCACTTTTCTTCGGCCAACGAATAGTTTCTTGTGTGGTCTTCAATGCGTCGACCAAATCCTTGGAAGTACCTTTAAATCCATATGAGGATATTTTAGGATACTGAGGGAACTTGGTCATGGTCGAGACCTTTTTCTTGTCGAACCGGATGTTTGAGATTTGCCTCGACGGCTCAGCTTTAGCTGTCAATCTGGCTTTGAACTCGGGTTTCTTCACGCTCAGCAACTTCTTGTCGCTAGAGTGCTTACGGCGAAAAGTTGCGTCATCTTCGACTCTCATGTAAGCCAAAGTTCTTGCGCGCAACGCTTCGAAGTTCTCTGGGGGATATTTTGTCAGATCGGTATAAAGACCCGAACTCTCGTCTAGACCGCGCTTGTAAGCCTCGATTGCGGTCTTGATATCACAGTTATGAACGTTGATCATATATACGTTGAATCTGTTGAAGTAACTGTGAATGGATTCTCCTGCCTTCTGAACGACGTAATACAGGTCGCTAGTTTGTTTTTCCATCTTGCGACTGCTGGCGAACTGCTGGGAGAATTGGTTCACCAACTCGGCAAATGACCCGATTGATTTTGGCTTGAGACAGATCAGCCATTGCAAAGCTGCACCTTTAAGAGTTGCTCCGACGCTTTTTGCACATGCACACCTCTTGATACTGGTGAGGGATCGAGACTGTCCACATCAATTGCTTATACTGAGCGACGTGTTCGGTCGGATCCGTGACATCAGAGTATTTCGGTGTGAACATTGGGATACATTACTTCTTTGGAACGTCGACCATCACGATCTCGTCAACGAAAGGTGACGCCTAAAACCCCGTACGAGGTTTGACGTCGATTGGTACCGCTGCTCCTAGAAGTTTGGCAAGTAGCGATAGAACACGCTCGTTTTTCTCTTCTAGCATCTTCAACCTTTGGGCGATAGGATCGTTCAGAACACTTCCTTGAGCACCTGACGAGATATGTCCTGAGTTCTGAAATACATTCCGCTGGGACGAATAAGAAGCATATTCACTTAATTGTAAAGAAGGCATCGGCATCATGGGAATTGATGTTATTGGAGGCCTCGAGGGAATCGGTGTCGTCGAATGAAAAAACGACAGAATTGTAGTCACCGATGGCATCGAGGGAATGGCATTTGTCGAGGGAAATAATGGTGGTGGCGGTGGCGGCAACGTCGGCATAGGCTGACTAGCAAAACTAGGGAAAAAGGCCGAGAATAATTGGGAAGTGGAGATCCCGTCCAGGGCATGCTGAATCCACCTTGACTATGTGACGGCCCTGCTGCATTGCTTGCATTTCGATTCCTTACGGATTCAATCTCCTCCACTGCTTGTCTATGTTGATTTGTCGAAGCATCAATTTGAGCACAAGTTGCATTCAAGTCCATGTTCATTTGAGCCATGATTTGTTCCTGAGTTCCTTGAGCTACCATTATCTTGTGAAACACAAAAAAAATCAAGGAAATTATTAGTTCAGGGCACTATCGTCTAAGATTTTTTTTTAGATAGGGACCCACGGTGGGCGCCAAACTGTTAATACCAAAAATTACTCAATGAATAACTTAAGGTCGACGTGGAGCTTTATCCAACTAAAGAAAGTATTTGATAGACAATATGCGCGATAAACGGTAAAATAAAGGAGACCAGGGATTTAATGACGCGGAAAAACCTCAACGAGGAAAAAACCGTGGACGACAGGTAGGAGTCGTTGTGCACTATGATCACCAATCAAGGGTGATGTCCTTCGGTGTTACAATGTATTACACGATCTATACAGGAAACAGGTGTACAATTGTAAAATAAGTGTGCGTAGTGTGTAAATCGATGTTGTCGTGTGAATGTAAGATTGCAGATATTCTTCGGAAAGCTTGTAAACGTGTACTTAGAGTATTATGCCTCCGTCCTCCAAATGAAGTGTTGATCTTGGGTATTTATAGTCGTGATTATCCCTAAATGTGTCTTTTGTAACGGTTGTGCTTCATAAATGACCTTAATGGCGTTGAACCGTTATGACCGTTGGCTCTTATGAACGTTGAACCTGCATTAAATGATCAAGAAAGAAACGTTGAGTCATACGTTAGTATGGTCGAGGTCGAGTGTAAGTTTCGATGACGGTCGTACGTCGCTCGACCGACCTTCGAATTAGTCTCGACGGAGGTTAGGGTTATTCTCGGTCGATAGGACCTTATCTCAATATACGACTGGTCGTGTGAAATATGCATTAAATGTCACTTTGTCGAGATCGTGTATTTTTTACCGAAACAAATATCACGATGGATTTCTTAACTAGTTTGCCGAGAACATCCCAAAAGAATAATGCAATATGGGTTGTTGACGATCGACTTACAAAATTGACACATTTTCTCCCTATTAAAGAAACGGATTCTATCGGTAAACTTGTCGATCTTTTTAACCGTGAAATTGTTCGATTACATGGTGCTATTGTTTCTATTGTTTCTGACAGAGACCCAAGATTCACTTCACGATTTTGGACCGGACTTCAAAGTTCTTGGGGAAGCAGGTTGAATATAAGCACTACATATCATCCACGGACTGACGGCCAGTCCGATAGAACTATTCAAACTTTGGAAGATATGCTACGTGCATGTACTTTGGAGTGGTCTGGAAATTGGGACGAGTATTTGTTTTTGGTTGAATTTGCGTATAACAATAGTTACCAATCTTCGATCGGAATGTCCCCGTTTGAAGCTCTATATGGCCGAAAGTGTAGAGCTCCAATATGTTGGAATGAAGTGGGTGAAAGGAAGATTAAGGATCCTGAATTAGTTCAGATCACTACAGAAAAGGTCGAGTTGGAAAAACAGAAAATGCGAGAGGCCTAGTTTTGACAGAAGAGTTACGCCGACAAATATCGACGACCTTTAGAGTTCCATCCAGGTGACCGTGTCTTTGTTAAAGCATCTCCGATCCGTGGTAAGCGAAGAGTGGGCGAAGTTGCTTATCGTCTTGCCTTACCTCCACAGATGTCTCATATTCACAATCTATTCCATGTTTCTTTGTTACGCGGGTATAATTATCATCCCCTACATGTAATCAACTATCCGCTATATCAAATTGAGTCAGATCTTTCATACAAAGAAGAACCTGAACGGATAATCGGATGGATGACGAAAAAGCTACGAAATCGATCGATTCCTCTTCTTCATCTTCACGTTTTCTCTTCTTCAAACCCTAGACCCAACTCATTCAGCATGAAATTAAACCTCAAAACTTGATTAAATGATGAAAGATTAAAGATTTGAAGCTAATTCTTGAATATAAACCATTAGGTAAGCCTACAATCTTGAAATCTAGGGTATTTGATGAAAATAAAAATTAAGTTTGTGTGTGTTTTTGTTGTTAGGGCTGAAATTTGGAAGGGTTTGAAAGAATCTACATCTTGAAGATGTTGTCATATCTCTAAGGTAAGAACTTTGATGATCATTGAGTTAGATGCTTGAATAATTCATGTAGGTTTTGATTTTAGAAGATGTTAAAGGGTTTTAAACCAAAACCAAGTACTCTAATATTGTCAATAGATAGTTTAGAATGGTTATCAAATCAAATGGTAGTGTTGATATCTTAAAAATAGTTAATTTTGGTGTTGTTGGAAGGAAGCAGAAAGTTGTTGTTATTTAAAAATGTGTATAAAATTAACCATCGATCCAATTGAGGAGTGTGATATGTGGTTGGAAACCTTAGTGTGTATATTACAATTGTTATGAAGAGTCCTAAAGCTAATTTTGAGCTTAAGTATGCTAAAATAGCAAATTACAGTAGCTGGTCTCTGTAAAATTGGGAACTGCACACTGTTAGTACAAACTTCATATAAAATTGATCATATCTTCAAACAACATGAATCCAGTGCTATTGGAATACTAAGAGGTATATTAACAACTTATGTTTAGACAATAACACCAAATTACTCTCCTAATTATGAGTAATATGTCCAACACAGAGATGGACAGAAGCTGAAATGTGCAGGCGAACATTCTTTTGCAATATTTTGGTTGTTTTGTTCAAGTCATTTTGCACCAATTCATAAACACTAGCATTGAACTATAAACCTATAAGTATGGAAATAAAGTTAACATAATCTAATAAAAGGGTGCCAATAGGCTAAAGAGATCAAACAAATATAGGAAATCATTGTATAATTCTAAGTGTATATTACTTGTGATAGGAAATCCGACTAGCAAGGATTTTGGAAAATTTGGCATTTGGGCATCGTGTTTTGATTATCTCGACTATATAAAGGTACGGATCTCTTATTATCTTGGAACGGGATTGACCTATTATTGAGGGTTAATCCATTCAAATATGATTCACCGAATGGTAAACTTGAGATACGAAAATTCCTCAATGATGTTCATTCTTGGATTTTTATTGTGTAATTCCTTCTGTTGAATTCCATTTGGTGTCCCATTAGTTGAGCACGACTTAGGAGTGTTCCAAAGTCTGTTGCCCCTAATAGGGATCGTTGGCCCGGTTCTTGAGATTTACTCTGAATGCTGATGCGCGAATGGAATGTGATGAATATGATTTGTTGATTCGGTCCAATGACCGTGATATTATCGGATTTAGAATGGCACGACTAGATAGAGTCAAGACATATTGACTTGTTCATCGATTGTTGTTATATCTTTGTGATCCGGTTAGATCACATTAGTTTTGATCCTTTACCTAGACACTTAGTCGGGGGCACTGACTATGTGATGTTTCCATGGTGGTTGTAATCACTATGGTGTCCTCGTGTATGCGTGGAGAGTGCACTGGCCCTGATCCGGCCATGGGGGCGAATGGATTTCCTATGAACATAACAAAACTAGGACTGCTTTAATAGTAGTCAAGGGCTAGTGGGTGTCGTGCCTGCACTGCTAGTTCTCACTTATGCCCATAGAACCGTACATTCTTTGGGAACAAAGGGTTTAGTGTATTTGGGTGATTTATGTGAACTTGAATAACATGAAACACGGAACGGGTGATTACGTGAACCCCTTTGTTATATGTTTGTGATATTCGTTTGATTTATTTTATCGTTTTATGATTATAGGGATAATTTGTACTTACCCTATATTGTTTATTGTTGATTTCATTGATCTGTTCACTGAGTTATTGCTCAGCCATGTTTGTTATTCCTTGGCAGGTTCTAGAGACAGACTTGGGGATTATCCAGGTTGAGAGACCAAGAGTGGATATTTTGAAGACTGACTTACCGGACAACCTTATTTTGTGAATAGTTACTTTTGGGATTGTATATATATGTACCTTAACGTCCGGTTGTCAATAACTATTACTATTTTGCTGGAAAGTTTACTTAGTTGCTCTGTATGTGTTTAAACGAATATAGCTAGTATGGGATGTTACATATATATATATATATAAGGTTGGGCTCCAGTAAGAATGAAAGTTATGGTGAAAATATATCTCCACCCTTGATCAATCCTAATTGAAGATCAACACTAGTGAGATACACTGGATCAATTACCTTTCTAAAGCGCAATTCATGGGTTGTTTTGAGATTAAAAGTGATCAATGTAACGACCTGAATCTCACAATAATATAAGTGTGTAATTACAACCAAAATGGTCTCAAATAAACTAATACATTATACACAACTCAAATTTTGTCGCAGAGATACTCTTCCACAACTGAGATTTTGCTAACATCTACCGAAAACTTCGTGCTTCCACCAAGACTCTTCCACGACATCACCTCCCTTCTTTCCCTTGGACGAAATTCTAACTAAACCCTTACCTGAAAATGGTTTTAGTTTTTGAAAAGAGAGGGTTAGACTATATGGTCTAGTGAGTTCCCTCTAGAAACAACTTCCACGCCACAAATAACAATTAAACAATTTATAAGCATTTATAAACAGTTCACAACTTTAAAACATTAAATGCATGAACGAAACATGTAGATGGTACACGCTAAGATCACGCACACCTGTGACAACGTGTCTGGCTAGATACCACGACCCGAATTTCACAATAACATAAGTGTATAATTACAACCAAAACGATCTCAAATAAACTAATACATTATACTCAACTCAAATTTTTGCGCATAGATATTTATCCACAACTGAGATTTTGCGAACATCTACCGAAAACTTCGAGATTCCGCCAAGACTCTTCCACGACGTCACGTCCCTTCTTTCCCTTGGACGAACTTCTTACTAAACTCTTACCTGAAAATGGTTTTTGTTTTTGAAAAGCGAGGGTTAGACCATGAGGTCTAATGAGTTCCCTATAGAAACAACTTCTGTGCCACAAATAACATTTAAACAGTTTATAAGCATTTATAAACAATTCACAACTTTAAAACATTAAACGCATGAACGACACATGTAAATAGCACACACTAAGGTCACGCACACCTGTGACAACGTGTCTGGCTCACACTGCCTTTAGCTGGGACACCCCCCCCCCCCCCATTGGCATAAATGGGACACACCCCTCAGTATGAGCAATTACGGGACACACCCCCCAACTTAAGACATAACATTACCACTTTCAAAATGTATGCATAAATATCTTATCACATTTTAAATCAATATAAAACATGCAATTTCATAAACATCCCATGCGTTAAAATTAATACGTCAACAACATTTTCAGTTAGAACACACCCTCTCCCGACTTTCCCGAACATACCCTCTCCCGACTTTCCCGAACATACCCTCTCCCGACTCAAATGGTACCCGAGTAATTCTCTTATCGGGATTCAGTTGACACTCGGGTAATACTCCATCCGGGTTTTGCCCCTATCCGGTTTCCCCACTACCTGGGATTAGACTCCACCAAGAAATACTCGGCTCATCCGGGCATCACCCGCACCCGGGTTAAGCCCCAACCGCGAAACACCCGGCTCATCCGGATGACACCCTTACCGGGTTTCGCTAGTAATCCGGATAGCGTCTTTACCGGATTTCTCAACCATCTGGGTTGGGCGATTCCCTGGTGCATAGAGTTTTACACGCAAATTGTTAACCTCGATTTAAGAGCTTAACCTGCTTCAATACAGTTTTGGGGCCATCAAATTAATGGGTTAAAAGTATAATCCTTCTTAATAACATCCTATCAGTAGCAAACAATTTTCATTGAAAACAAACAGTTGCTTATCCCTCTTATTACCCAAAACTCAACTAATCTAGCTTCCATTGATATAAACAGAGACGGAGTAATAGAGTTTACCTTGACAAAGAATGGGAGAAAAAAGCTCTTGTAAATCCAGTTACCCTTCTGGACTTCTCCTCCAGAAGCGCACACTCCAATCTCACACCTTTCTCTTAGCCTCCACAATTGAAATGGTTATGAGATAAGGGTATTAGGGTTTTAATCCCTCTTTTCCGTAATCACACTTTGGCCCCTGAACGCCTACAATTTACACCACACACACTAAGGTTCTATTCTTTTCACAAAAAGGACACATGGTTATTACAATCAAGAGTCGAAATCCCTTCTTACATTTCTCAGTTTAACTTTTATTCTCACACGATCATTCGTCCTTCTCTCTCTCTCTCTCTCTCTCTCTCTCTCTCTATATATATATATATATATATATATATATATATAGGGGCAGGTTTAAACGAGAAGTTAAACATTTTGTGAGAATGCGAGCAGTTTCGATATCATATATGATTATACGCATGATACACAAGCTTAATCATATATGATTAAGCAAACCCAAAGAAGTGTAATTATATATGATATTAAGATTTCAAACATTTTTGCAAAATATATATATAGAGAGTGGGGTTCAAACGAGAACGGTACATATTTAAAAGAACACAAGAACTAACAAAATCATTAGTGATTTTACATTAATTAACACACGAAAAAAGGACTTTGGCCGCGGCTTCAGGTTCGCGTGGCTTTTTTGCACGTTAATGTAAAATCACTTATGATTTTGTTAGTTCTCGTGTTGTTTTAAATAGTTATTGTTCTCGTTTGATCCTCCCTCTATATATATTTTACATGTGATCAAGTGTCGGTATCAATTATTAACACATGTACAATACACTTTGTATTTATATGTTGATGTTTTAGTTGGCTTATAATAATATAATCAATATTTATCTATTATATTTTATTTGAAAAGTACAAAATTTAATGTTTTAAGCATCTTATAATCCAAAATAATCTTTAAATTTAAGGTGTAACCATCAAGATCCATTGAAGGATTAAATTAAAATTTAGGGGCCGTTTACAAAATGCTTACTCGGTAAGTGTTTACCGGGGAATTTACCATAGCAGATGAACATGACAAGAGGATAGGATGAAGAGTCTTACCCGGTAAGAGCTAGAGAGTGACAACTCTTACCCGGGTAAGCGCTTACCGGGTAAATTGTTGTATAAGATACCATCGTGATGATTGAAATCTTACCCGATAAAGCAAGTTAGTGTGTCGAGTTTTATTGGTAACCGCTTACCGGGTAAGCATTTGGGTAAACAACCCCTTAGTTCTTTTTAGCGTTTGAAAAAAAAAATAGTTGTTGATTTCGTGATGTGAGTTCATTTAGTTGACTTTATGTATAATTCTCATAATAAAATATAAGCAAGTTGTTAACTTAAATACGATTATAGAAAAATGTTATATTATTTATTCAAATTTGAGTTACAAAAAGTTAGTTTGAAAGTTAAATGTTGTCGATGGCTACCAAATGTTCAACAATGGAAACAACTTGTTTCAAGTAATTTAAAGATTTTTTTTAATTAGCCATGACCTGTATCTATCATCTTTAACGTAATTAATTTATGAATAAATGTAAAATGTTTTTTATATAAATCAGATAAATAAGTTTTTTTTTTCAGAATTATGACTAGGAATGTTTAGAAAAACTTTTCGACCATTCAAACCGGTCGAACCAAATCAATCCAGATTGTTTTGGGCGGTTTGAGCGGTCTAGTGGTCCTGTCTAGTTTGAAAAATAGGCAAACCGCTCCGTTTTGTCTGGTCTACGGTTTGAAAGTTGTTTTTAAGCGGTTTTGACCGAACCGACCGCCAAAATATGTAAATACACAGGTATTAGTTATATTTATTTTTCATGTTATATACTCAACTATTATGGTTCAAATAAAAAAAAGTTTGTCCAATACATTGAGTTTTTAGTTTTCAGTTATCAATTGTCCGTGTTCCTTGCCTCGGCAAAATTCCAAAATTCTACAAAAATCAAAATCTAAAATTCCAATCGTGTTTCGACTTGCTAAATTTTTGTCCAAAATTCCACCTATTGTTAGCGCCTTAGCGGATTTGCTTAACTTATTTGTTCAACTTACTCAATATTTTTTAATTTTGAAGATAGATATTCTTTTATAATTCGGTATAGTGTTTTTTTAATAATGTTATGTTAGCGGATATTTCAATAGGGACGGACCTAGTAGCTTGAATACGGTGGCACGTGCCACTGTATTATTTCTTCGACGAAGGGTAAAAAAATTTAGGTTCGTGAAAGGTGCAACCGTATCGTTTTGGAATATGCAGGCCCGGCCCTGGCTATAGGCTAGAGGGGCGACGGCCCAAGGCAGCAGATGGCCCAAGGGCATCATCTGCTCAAGCCCAACAGTCTATGGGTAGGTTCATTACTGCCCATTCGTATTATCCAAGCACATCTATCGGCCTGCTTGAGGAACGGAACAAATGAGATTTGAGATTACAGATGAGATGAACTCGCTCTCAACTCTCGTTTCCGACTTGACGTTCTGACCTCTCGCTCACACTCTCACTCATTTATGGAGCAATGGAACTCGTCTAGTCTCTGGCTCTCTGCCCTTTTGCTCTCGAATGTGACTGCGTGAATCTCGTCTGTGCCCTCTGGTTATCGGTTTAATGGGGTTAAATCTCTGAACTCTGAGAAGTGAGAACTGCCCTAAATCGGTGGTAGTCGGATTTTGGCTCTTCCGTTCTTCTGGACTCGGCGATGTAGGTTGGAAAAGAGCAAGATTGAAATCCAAAGTTTTGGTAAATTCTTGATTCCTTAACCCTAGAATTTCCTAAATCCTAATTTTTTTAACTTGTCCTGTGTTTTTGTTTTTCATCCCTAAATCTCCAAATATGTAGTTTGTTTTGGTTTATGTTATTGGGCTTGAAATAGTAGAATACTAAGAGTAGAGAAGTAGTAATCAAATTCCAGATATATGGTTTGTGCGTCTTTGTCTCTTTTACTTTTGACTCTTTGTGAATTGTGATAAAGAGTCTGGTCCATCTCGATGGACTTTTCTTTTTGAGTTTTGATTATATTGTTATAGTAACTAGAACTACTTACTCCTTACTTAGTTAATACTTTGATTACAATTTACAAATTAGATGCTTAGATAGTTAAGATAATTATTTGATTTATTGCTTGATTATGAAAACTGTGGTATTTGTTTTTGTTTACAATTGTCTGTGTTTTTATTTTCCGGTCCTAAATCTCTTAATCTCTAGTATGTGTTTTGTTATGAAAACATTAAACATGTTAGGAAATAGTCAAATAGATGTTGTTTGAATATTTGATCTTTGATGGAGTTCTAATGTGGTTTGTGTTTTGATTTTGTTTATTGTGTCAATCATTTGTGTTTTGTTTCCATCCTAAATATCTTAATCTTTAGCTTACATTTATATGAAAACAAACACGTTAGGTAATACCAAAATAGTCAAGTAGATGTACTTCGAACGGACAAGATCAAGGTACTGCAAGCATGGGGGAATAAGTGCTTTATTTTACTTAAGAAGTCAATTAAGATAGTAGTTTTGTGCTTCTATGAAAGGTCTTCGTAGTTCATAGGGTTTAATGCATCATGATTGTAATCCTCTCACTGGATATAGTAAATTGGTCCAAACGATTACAACCACAGTAGCAAATGGTTTGGATCTTTGAATGGCTTATGGAGGTTTAATTAAATTTCACAATCGCAAGATCTGGACTAAGACCACGTATGTGAACCGTTGAGTCGGTTGTATTGAGTTAGTTTAGTTTAGTTAAAAATCATGCTGGATGGTTGTTAAAAAGATCTACCTAAGTTTCTAATATCGTTGTCAAGTTTAACTAGAACCGCAAAAATCATATGCTTCATTGGCTTTCTTATTAGGGGCATTTTTTGGCCATTCCGCCCAGGGCATGCGAAACCTCAGGACCGGCCCTGGGAATATGTTACCATATTATTTTGGAAACATCAAGAAGATGCAACCGTACCTCATAATCAACCAAAAAACCAAAAGAAACTATCAAAATCAACAAAAAAAAAATCGAAAAAATTCCTTGAAATCGATAAAAAAAAAAACTTAAAAATCCCTCGAAATTATGGAATTAGGCTAAAAACACATCGGACAATATTGAATGTCGGTAAAAAGATGGAGACACGTCGATAAAAACCGTGTTTTTTTGTATATATTTTTTGTCTGTATTATATTGTGCCACCATATGAAAAAAATTCTGCATTTGTCCCTGTATTTCAATTTGGAGATAGATTTTTATGCTTTTTTTAGTTGAACGCCCATAAGAGGTCCAAACCGTCTAAACCAGTCAGACCATACCACCTCTTGATGGTCTGGTTTAACTGGTTTCTTGCTACAAAACAGCTCGGTTTGGAAATTAAATTTCTAAACAGCCATTGCGGTTTGGTTTGTAGTTTGAGTGGTTAAACCACTCAAACCGGACCGTTAACACCCCTAATTGTGACACTCAAAAGAATTTACACGGTATCGATTAGGAATGACAACGGGCCGGTTTCGGGGACGGGGATAAGCAAAATGGTCCCCGAAACCGTCCCGATCCCCGTCGGGGATCTTATCGGGGATCCCCATCGGGTCCCCGCGGTTTCCCCGATCCCCATTGGGGAACCCGTTAAGGCTAAAAAATCACCGTTACCCGTTGGTAATACCCGAAACCCGAACCCGAAACCCGAAACCGAAATCAGTAAATGGTAAGAATCTCATATTTCAAATCACACAAAGTTACAAATGAAAGAGAAAGAATTGGACAGACTAGTTAATTCAGGACTTATTGATGCTACAGTAACACTAAACAAAGTTACAAATGAAGGAGAAAGACTTGGACTCACTGGAAAGGGAAAAGAAACTAAGAAAGGGAAACACCGAAACAAACCTTAGTGTGGCAGCACCGGCGAGGCGAGGCAGCACCGGCGAGGCGGCGACCGGAGAGGCGAGGCAGTAGCAGACTAGCAACACCGGCGACTAGTTCGGCGTGGTCCACAACACAACCGGCGACTAGTTCGGCGTGGTCCACAACACGACCGGCGAGGCGGCGATTAGTGAGTAGTGAGGACCGAGAAGCGACTAGCGAGTAGCGAGATTTGAAATTGAAAAGAAAACTGAGAAGTCGGCTGAAAGTGAGAGAATAGAGATACTGAGATTTGAGATTGAGGGATTTGAGAATTGAGGGTAATCTAATCGATGTAATGTAATCACTAGATTTAATTTTTTTTTTTCTCTTTTAGGAATTTGATTGGGTTTGGATGGATTTGGGCTTTAATTGGTATCTACTATCTACTATCTAGTTATTGTTAGCCCAATGTTTGAAATATATAAATATATATATATATATATATATATATATATATATATATAATACTATCGGGCCGGGCCGGGCCGGGCCGGTGACCACCATCCCCATCCCCGTCCCCGTCCCCGTTAAAATCCCCGATAACATCCCCGATCCCCGCCCCGTCCCCGATAAGCCGTCCCCGAACCCGACCCGAAATGTTCGGTTTTCGGTTTTCCCCGTCGGTTTCGGTTTTTTTTGCCATCCCTAGTATCGATTGAGGGTCAAACACAAACGACATGTCACATTAGCCATAAAACCTCATAAAATAAGGACCATAAAATAGGGCTATCTATGCTCATTCTCTTTACATGCTTTATACTAACACTATTAAAGTCTCACTTTATGTGTTCTTCTTTTGGTGCTTTTAGGTTTAAATCACTTTCAGTCAAGAATGTTTATCCATAAATCAAATGGTTGCTTCTACAACTGAATTAGGAAGGGTTGAATCGTCCAAAAAAGAATATGGAATGAAGTTTCACATCATGTGACATTAATTAATATAGAATATAGAGTAAACTATGATTTTAGTCCTTATGGTTTGATGTTTATAACTATTTTCGTCCCTGGTCTTTAAAAATTGTTTTTATCGTCACTATGGTTTCTATTTCGTTTCGCTTTTCATCCCTCAAACTAACTTTGTTAAATAAGTTTGTTAAATTGTGGGCAATTTGGTCATTTTACATTTCATTTTTATTTACCTTTTTTCTTTTATTAAGTTAAAGCATTTAAATAATAAAATAAAATAAAACCCTCCAACGTGACCCACCAATCATCTTCAACATGTTCTTCTACCCCCATGACCCATACCCATCAACCTGCAACACTTTTCTTCCCTTTTTCTTTCTTCCCATTAACCTTTTATCAAAATCTCCTTTTTTTTCCTTCCCATTTTCCATATCAAAGCCAAATCAACTAAATCAAACCCATTAATGAAGGCAAAGACCCAAACCCAATATTTCTTGATGGTCGAGACTCGAGAGTACTCAAAACAGAGTATTTTTTTGGTTTGAAAGTTGTGACGATCCCTATCCCCTTACTGCTCCGGTCGATTATCCCCGACCCTTCCTCCTCACCATTTGCTCCTACCGATTATCCCCATCCGCATCATTGCTTCGATGTTTATTGATATGTGTGTGCATCGGTGTATATATATGTGTGCATTGTGAGTTTTAAAGAAAAGTTTGCAGGTTAATCGAAAACGGGGGACGAAGTATTTTGTTGTGTGTGTGTGCTGTTTTTTTTATGTGTGTAGGTGTGTATTGTGTGGGGTGAAAGGTAGAAGAGTGGCGGTGGGGAAACGAGAAAGTAGAAGGGTGGTGATGGTGGTGGCCGGTAAAGGGGATGCGGTAGCCTGTTTGGGATGATGATAGGTCTGATTTTGGATCTGATGGGAGAGAGTCAACATGGGTGAGGGGATTGGGTAGGGTACTAGGTTAGCTTAGGTTTTTTTTGAAGTAAATGATTTCATGGTTTTACACCTGTAAAGTAAAAATAAAAATAATTGAAAAAAATAAATAAAAGGAAAATGACCAAAAAGTCCTTGAGTTAACGTACTTTTTTAATAGAGTTAGTTTTAAAGACGAAAAACGAAAGGAATTGAAAACCATAGGGATGAAAAAAAACAGTTTTTAAAGACCAAGGACGAAAATCGTTATAAGCATCAAACCACAAGGACGAAAATCGTAGTTTACTCTTATTATTATTATTATTATATATATATATAGATATATATATATAATTTTTATATATTAGCGGCGGGTTGAACAAAACCTAACCCAATTTCAACCCTCTTAATTGATGGTTTGACGGTTTACGGGTTGGCGGTTTAGCGGGTTGGGTTTAATCGGTTTGTTAATGGTTTGGGTTGGGCGCTTTTCGCGGGTTGACAGTTCTTTGTATACCCTTACAGACAACTTTTAACGAAGTTAGTGACCAAGGACCACTTTTAAAGCAAAATGCAAACCATAAGAACGTGTTTATACTTATCAAGATTTAGATCCCATTTTTAAACTTTTCACTAAACCTCAAGGACTAAAATGAAAGTTCATTCAAATAATAAGGATATGCACCAATACATTGAACCAGCCAGTTGCAATTATGTCTAATTAATTAAACAAAGTTAAATGAGTTTATGGTCTTTTTATTATATTTTAAATAATTAAATAAAATTTAAATCAGTAGCCGCCGGGTGTGCTTTTGGTATATATAAACGTACAAGTTCAACATAATCATGATTTCACACATATTTAATATATAAGTCATTATATATTAGTGTTGGGTCCGTGCATTGCATAGGAGGATAATTTTTTTTTTTTGAATATTGAAGCGAGTTAAAATGAAACGTAATTTCTCTGTTAACAGTTAATGAAATACAATGTGAAAAACGAATGTATTTTCATAAGTGGTTAACTTGCATATATTCTTAATCGTTTGTTGTTATGAGTTTGTGCAATAATATTGTATTTAAATGTAAAATCTACATTTAAAATAGATTATGCTAATATAAAATCTATTTCATAAAATCCTCCACCAAAAAAACAAATATTTATATTAATAAATGAGTATCAATTCCACAAATAGATGATTATGTGAGAAATTGTGCTTGGAAAGGTTGTACCAAAGCATTAAGAAATCGTAAATTAAGTAATTGGCTTTAATTAGTTGTACCTTGTGCTTAAAATATTGTAATTAAGAGTTTTTTATATCGTTTTTATAATATAGTATAGATTAATACTATTTTAAATTTCTTGCACATGGCTATTTTTACTAAATATTAATAAAAAAAATAGTAACCGGCAAAAAAGAAATTAAAAGCTCGGTAAATAAAACAAATTTACCGTTGGAGAGCGAAACGTGTTTATAAAAACTCAAGCGTTAAACAAGAATCGTTTTTTAAATGACTCATATATATATATATATATATATAGAGAGAGAGAGAGAGGCGAAGGATCGTGTGAGAAGTTGAGTTAACGGTGAGAAGCGTGAGAAGTGAATATGAACCGTTGATCTGTTGCATCTCGGTACATCTTATCTCGGTGGATCTCATCCTAATATGCGTCCATTTTTCATTCAACGGTCGATAACCATTTCTCACGCTTCTCATCATTACTCAACTTTTCACTAGAACCTAACCATATATATATAAATATTATGTTTATATAATTTTATTTTACAATCTTTTATATTTTCAATGTTTATAATCGTTGACAAATTTTAAGCAAATTTTACGTATTACGTTATACTGATCGTTATAAATTATCTGTTATGTTTGATTTTTATTTATAATTTATTTTATTTTATCTGGATTATAACATGATAGCTATTTACATGGTTAATTTTGTGTAATCATACGAAATATGGTCTATAATTATAAAT
Source organism: Arctium minus (assembly GCA_954870635.1). Classification (NCBI taxonomy): domain Eukaryota; kingdom Viridiplantae; phylum Streptophyta; class Magnoliopsida; order Asterales; family Asteraceae; genus Arctium; species Arctium minus. Next base: position 6,915,471 of record OX941093.1, on the reverse strand, counting down.
ATAATGTTTTAAAATTACATCATTTTAATAAAAACTAATATTTAAATTGTTGTGTTTATTATATTTTCTAAAATATAAAAAAAAAAAAAAAAAATTTGAGTACGCATGTTAATTATTTGTTAAAATATAGAAGGTTCAACAAAGGTACCTAACCCTTGGTCCTACTCCTATCCAAATGTAGAGAAATTTGGCGCCAAACCCGGTTTACTTGCACATGGCGTGGCTGGATCATCATCACTATTCTTAGGGGTTGTTTGACAGTTGTTGAATTGTTAAGTGCAGAATGATTAAGATGCTCTTATGATATAGTGCAAAATGAAATATAATTGTTTTTTAATTGTTCAAAATTAAATCAAGGTTCTTAATGGTTAAGGAGGGTCAGGATATTGAAACCATTAAGAGGCAGACATTTTCTTTGCCAAACAAGATTCACCTCTTAACGATTCAGAGGTTGCCTCTTAATAAAACCATTAAGAGGTAAACAAACAGCCTATTTCTTAGAGTAAAACTACGATTTTCGTTCCTACCATTTGTTATTTATAACTATTTTGTCATTGGGTTTTAAAATTACTTTTTTAATTATTATGGTTTGCATTTTATTTTACTTTTTATTTTAGAGGTAATAAAATTAGAAATTTTCGTTAAGTTAGGGGTAATATTGGTTTTTCAGTTTTTATTTCTCTATTTTTTATTTTTTAATAAATAATAAATTATTGTATAAGTTAAAGTTTAAGTACAAGTTATTATATATTTTATACAAAAATAACATATAAAAAAATTATTCTCCAACCCCAATTATAAGATCGAGAATTATAATTAAATATTTATATTTAAAATAAATATTTGAAAATTATGTTATGAATCATTTCAAATACTAAATCTATAAGTAACTTAATAATCATTTAAATAAGATATTTAATTTCAAAAAATGGTAAATGTTTAAATTAATAATCATTTAAATAAAATAAAATCTATAAGTAAATTAGTAGTCATTTAAATAAAATATTAATTTTAAAAAAATGTGTTACAAGTTTAAATTGAGTTTGAGTTGAAATTTATAGTCACCAATATCAAGATAAATATTATTCAATTAGAAATAGATAAATAAAACAATATAATTAGCCTAAATGAGTAAATAACATTAACACGAATCAATTAATCAACTATGTCGAATATAATAAGCATTTAAATATTGTTATGTAGGGAAATTAACTTTTACGAAATATGATTCTTATGGTATACAAGATAATTATTTATATTGATAAAAAAAATAGGATAAAAGATTTTTATTTTATGTTTCTTTTTTTATTTTAGCCTTTATAAAATTTATAATAACTTATACTTGTGTTTTAATAACTTGTACAATAATCTATTATTTAATAAAAAAAAATTAAAAAGTTATGTAACAACCCAAAACAAGCAAAACATAAACTCATTAATATAATCCAAAACGAATCCCATTACAATTGCAAAAGAATAAAAACAAGGCCTTCATAAACATGAAAACGAAAAACTTCCTATCACAGCCGAGACGTCTATCACCAACCGCAACACACCTACACTCTAGACCAACTATAAGCGTCTCCTAGCCTTCACACTTTCTCTTTCCCTTTGGAAGAGGTACCACCGGATCCCTTACCTGAAAACGATTTTAGGTTTTGAAAACGTGGGTTAGACCATAAGGTCTAGTGAATTCTCTTACACTGGCGTTGAAGCAAAATTTAGTATTAACTTCACACTCGCATTAATTTAATAAATTTAAAGGACAAATAATATAACCGTAATCATTTTCCCTACAAAGGAAACTCCAGCAAAAATCAATCCACATCACCTCTGTGATATCCACACTCGAGGTCCCCAATAGATCCCCATTTCGACCCCTAGTAGATGTCGTATCCATGTGCACGAGAAACGAATTCAAGGCACCCGGCTCACCCAAAACCTTGAGACTTCTCCACAATTTAAGACATTCGGTCCCATAACAACCAGCAATTCATAAAGGATAATACAACATTAATGGATAAAACGAGGAACCTTCCATTTCATAATAAAGTGAGCATGTTATCAAAACCCCCTCCTCAAATACATAATCATACGTTCATATGTTCAAGCTTAAAAGCATTATTCATGAAGGTAAGAAAATGTGCAAAGAGAACTCACCTGATTGCTGGAAACCTAGCACACACACCGGAACTTAATTCAAGGAGAAACGGACACCTATAAATTGGTTAACTAAAACGCGGTTAAACCCTAACAGCTTTACTAGTCCCCGTTAGACGGTTCCCTCCTGAGTTCCCACTGAAGTTTCGGTTCCTACTCTAACCGGATCTTAATCCCGGGCCGTGGCCTTACATGTTTTACATCCGGGCTGAGGTCTCCAGGTTTCACTCCTGGGCCGAGGCTACCGGGTCTCACTCCCGGGCCGAGGCTATCGGGTTTGTCCCGAGTTCCCGGCCTTGCTCCAATCTCCCAGTTCCCTCGGGGGTTTAATCCCAGGTGAGTCCAGGTACGAGATTTCTACAGTCCGTTGGTTGTTCGGGAAAAGATTGTCAAAAGCTTATCCCTAACTTTAACAGAATACAAAGGAGCTTGATAAAGCAACCCTCAATCGAGAGATTCATCTATTAGACATTGGGTTTTTCCAAAACTAACTTGAACCATTTCCTCTTTTTTAGAATGTGAACGAAAATTGTAAAAACTTCCAATTGATTTCTAATTTTAGCCAAAAGAGACAGATTAGGATAATGTTACCTTATTGAAGGTGGGATTCTTCAATGTTTCCTCTTTCTTCACACTTACAGGATTGAAATCTTAATTTTGCTTCTACAACTGCTCTCCTTCGTCTCCCACACGCAACCTCCAATAATAGCAAGCAAAGGAGATTTTTAGGGTTTTAACTCTCTAAGTGCAAGCTTTACACTAAAAAAAAAAACTAGGTCCTCTTTCTTTTCAACTTTGACCCCATTTATCCTTTTAAGGGGAGGATTATGGTTATTACAAGTTACGAGAAAAAAGAACTAAAAAGACTTTATTACCTCTAACTTAACAAACTTTTCTAACTTTGTTAGCCTCAGGGACGGAAAGCGAAAAGAAATGGAAACCGCGGTGACCAAAAAAGCAATTTTAAAAAAATGTGAACGAATATATTATAAACAACAAACCACAAGAACAAAAATCATAGTTTACTCTTATTCTTATTTAAAGTATTTTTTTTAAATATTTTAATATATTGTAATATTATTGAAAAGTATTTACTCAATATTTTTGAACTCTAATAAAATTTAAGTTTAAAATTTGTTATTGTATACGTATAATTTAAAATTTATAAAACTAAGTGATAAGCATATTTAACAACAAAACAAATTTAACTGATACGACATAATACTATATGAAACTAATAACCAGTTAATTCACAATTCAGAACCACGAAAAACAATACAAGTAAAATTGAGAAGGAGAAAGAAAAAAATGAAGTAGGAATCGGGGTTAAGGGTTCGAAGTTTCGGATTTTTAGATTCAAGATGCAACACACTATATTAGCAAATATATATATATATATATACATACATCATAAATACTTATCACGTTATTCATCATAAATACTAATGAAATAGATGGTTTTCAAGTTCTCAAAATGTTTAAGATTTCTAAATGAACCTGTATATATATAAGTATATAGGGTTCATTTCATTCACAAATCATCTAATTCTAACAAACTATGCAAACCATTATGTATATATATATATATATAGGCTTAATTATTAGAAAACTCAAGAATTTATGAGATCCACGAGAACATCTACCTTAGAGTTTTGTTTCACATGATTTTTCCATCTAAGTATAATACTTAATGTATTGATTAACCTATATATTTTTCACAATGTATTTGTTTAAAAAGGGGATAAAAAATTCCAATAAGTAGTTCAAATCATTTATTCGACATATGTATTTGGTTCATAATGACAATGTGAAATTTTTTTACATATATTTTTTGTTCCACAAACACGTCAAATTAGACGAAATAGCATTGTGAACCAAATAAATGTGAGTCAATTATATGTTAATTTAAATTTTAACCATAGATGAAAAAAAAAACATATGAAATAGCATATGATGTACTCTTTCTCAAAGATCTCACGATTAAGAGAGTTTTCAAAAGAATGTCTCATATATATGTATATATAGAGGGTAGTTTCATTTGGAAACCACCTTAATTTTGAAAACTATGGAAACCGTCGATATCATTGGTTAAGTTAATGAAATTGTTTCATAAATTTGTAAAATTTGATAAATTGTTTTATATAATTCTATTATTGATTAAATTGTTTCATATATTTGTGTTTTTATGTAGAAATGAAAAAAGTTTCATCAGAATGAGAAAATGAATGAAACAATTTCATCAGAATGAGAAAATACATGAAACAATTTCATTTTTACATAAAAAACACAAATATATGAAACAAATTTCATCAACAAAAGAATTATATGACACAATTTCATCAAATTAAACAATTTATGAATCAATTTCATTAACTTAACCAATGAAATTGACGATTTTCACGGTTTGCAAAATTAGAGTGGTTTTCATTTAATCTCTCCCCCTATATATATATATATGGAAAAATTAGTTGAATTTTTTAATTATTGTTTTATATCTTGAAGAAGAAAAACTCTTGCAAATACGGCATTTGATTTGGTCTTTAATTACATAAATGTTTAACTATAAAAATGCAACAAAATATGAAATATTATTTAATTATGACAAAATATAAAAGTTATTTTATGATAGTTGTTAATAACAAAAAATATGTAAACTTTGGCAATAATCTAAAGAAAAAATAAATGTCATTTGTTTTTATATTTTGCAAAATGATTATTATAAAAATACTTCATTATATAAAAATTAATATATTACTAGTAAAAAGGATTGTTACGAATATATTTCAGTATATAATAAAATGTTAGTTCATATATAAATTAATTCAAGACTTGGGTTTCTTTATATTATTTGTACAAAAATAATACTATATATTATATTTTAAACTAGTAAACTCATTATTATTATAACATATATTATTTGGTTGTAGATCATGCATTATAATTTTTATCCAAAATTCTTTTAACAAATTAAAACGAAATCATCAAATATTTAGGTAATATATATATAAGTTTTCAATAATGTTTTCTTATAAGTTTCATTGTTTGTTATTGTCGAGTTGTTTGTGGTAACTTATACATATTAAAGGGAAATATGAATAATTTTAGAGAAGTCGCTAAAATGTTTGTCGGGTTATGGGATTGATCGGGTTACTTTGAACCTAACCCAATATCAACCCCATAGATTCGGGTTGTCCTAATTTTGTATCGATTATATGTCGAGTTACCTCGGGTTGATTTTTTTCGGGGTTAGTCGGGATGGGTTGGTCGGGTTTTTGAGCACCCCTAGGGTAACCATTTTCACTTTACTTTTTCTCATGTAGGCATGGGAATGGTGTAACAACCCAAAACTTCCAACAATTTAACATAAACGATTAATATGAATTCATGCCAAAATGGCCCCAAGTCTACAATAAGATTTCAAGGTTTATAGAAGGCAACCTATTTCACAACTGAGAATAAAAACAACTAACTATAAGGAAGTCTTCTAGAATTGGGTGTAATAACCATGATCTATCATAACAAGTTTGACCTTGGGGGGTTTGTCAAAAGACTCATAGTTTAAGGGTCTAGTGGAAGAAAGGGAATATGAAGGGAATTAACCCTAGAACCTATCTTAATTGTGACCTGGAGGCTGGAATTATTGGTCTGAGGGAGAGAGAGAGAGAGAGAGCTCAAGGGCGATTCTAGTGGAGAAGAACAAGGGAGCAAATTTCAAGCATTCGTTGATCTTCCAAGGTAATTTCTAACTCTATTCTTTAGTTATTGAGTAGGGGTCTAGTGTGGTTTCCCAAAAGCTTTCTCTTAGGGTCATCGATCACTGTGTCTTTGTTAGAAAAAGGGGTTTTGGTTTGATGAAGGTTGGACTGTCAATTCATGGATTTGGGAAGAGCATGAGACCGATGATCATAGGGGGAAAGAAACGATTAGTTTATCGCCTTTTGATAATTTATTTTGGAGTCTGTGTTGTGGGTCGATTTTGGTTTTCGATGGTTTTGTTTCGGAGGTTTTTGAGAATCGGGTGATATCGGGCGGTATGACACCGGGCGACCCCGGGGGAGTGATGTCCCGGGCGACCCCGGGGAGTGAAGACCCGGTCGACTCAAGTACCGGTCGACTATGTTCCGATCGAAGATCTAGTCCGGGCCCCGGTCCGGGCGATGTGATGTTGGCCCGCAGCCCATGGTCTGTTACCTAGTGGGCTTTGGGCAGTTAGTTAGCAGGCCCAGTGTACTTCTGTTAGCATGTTCTGGACTGATAAGTTTATTTAGTGGGTCGGGTTTCTTATAGAGTATAGTTGACCATTTAGGAAAGCTCGGTATTAATTACTCTAATGATCCCAATTTAGCGGTATTAATTAGGCCAAACCGCTCGGGACTATATAGTGTTAAGGTCAGCTTTCGTTATAAGTTAGAAAGTATCGAGAGTTTACCGGCCAATGTCTTTTCTTATAGGTTTCGTTTCGGACCATAAGAGTAGACGCAAAGACTTAAGCAAGGGACACCAGGTGAGTTTTTCTGAACTAAATAACATGGAAGTAACTTTTTCCTTTGAAACCTTAACATATGTGGAGGAGATCCAATGTAAAAGTTATAAGTCACAGTTACTTGTCCAAGACCCTAAACGACATCAAAATACGGATATCACCATATCCGAAAATAGTATTGGACAACAACGAGAATAAAGAAAGTCTCAACAAAATTTGCAAACACATGCAATAAAATAATTTTATGCATGTTTAAAATCATGGTTTAAAATTTTGCGTATGCTAAACATTTTTCCAAGATTCCGTAATATAATCCACATGATGATTTGGAAACAAGAGAAATAATTGATGCGATTTACTTTAGAAAATAAATTTCGTGCATGAATTTGATCGACACTCAACGTCTCGAACCCACGCTCCTCAATTTCCCAGTCACACTATCTTCATCCGGATGCTCAAATAACTTAAGGCAATAATAAAAAATTTCATCGGTTTACCTTACAATTTCTCCTCGAATAATGTCGATTCTATAAGTCTATGGTTCTAATCCAACCAATAATTTCGACCCGAAACGGTCCACTAATGCAATCATCATGCTTACTGTCACTCCAAGTGACGAATGTTAAAATCATCAACCTCTTCTAACGGCTACTCACTTAGAAACTTCTGCACTACCCCAATGGTCATCACATCAAAGTAGTCCAAGTATACATATGTAACTGGTAGGTTCACCATAACACTGTCCAGGTGCAATTATGACTGTATTGTACATGATCATCCTTGTTACCCTCGACATGATTCCCGTTTCTAGTGACTCAGTCAACCTCAAGCATCCTATCTTAGAGTACCTATTGGTGAAATTTTCTCTCTCATTCACTTAAAAGAATGCTAGTTTGAGTCTAGGTATCCAAAATCCACACCTAAATCTCTCAAACTTAAGCTCTGATACCAACTTGTAACACCCTCAAATTTGGAAAGAACAACTAATTTAAAATTTCAATAATACCTCAAAGAAGGATAAAATCTCTTATGACAAGCTCACACTTGAAATAGGAATCTAGATTTAACCGTCAACAAAATCAATAAAATCGTACACAAGGACTAATTTAAAAGTCGGGTGTTACTAAGCCCATAAAATATTGCTATCTCCAAATGTGTGGAAGACTTCACTCGAGCTATTCTCTCTCGTGCATAAAACTAGCACTCATCTCTCCACGAAGTTGCTAGTACCAATCCTCGACCGGAACCTGATGCATATGCCAACAAATAAAAAGGTTAGGCTTAACGCCTAGTGAGTTCAAGAGTTTTCCTCATGAACATATAAAGTAATCAATTTTAAGAATGTTATTTAAATCACAATTTTCAAAAATGAAAGACATTAAGTATGAAAGCAACCTCTTTTTCAACACTCACCATTTTCGTGATTAAGACCCCGATGCAAAACGTTCCTTCAAATATAAATTCGAAACCCAAAACCACCCAAGACATAACTGGAAGTTTTAATATTCAAATGCTGAAAACGTGGATAACCCTGTTAATCAAAATATCCAAAAACATGGATAAGGTTCAATACCCAAAACCATAAATCATGGATAACAACCCATACTCAAACGTCATCGAAAACATGGATAGTAAAAGTCAATGCCTAAAACAACACCTTCGGTGACGGGGGAGACCCGATTACATTGCACGTGACGGAACACAAAAGTAGGTCATATAACCATGTAGTAAAACCAAAACACATGGATTAAACTCATAAGATATATCGAGCTCAACCCCTCTAGATCTATAATCTATTTCCCGTGGAGACTCAAATTCAACCCCTCTAGGTCTATACTTTGAGATGTCCAAATCCACATCAAACATACAAGCATATCAGGATTATACCTTACTAATCATGGGACAATGCCCGACCCCACGGGTCCACATCTTACTTACCATGAGACTCGATGCCTATTACGTGTTACTCAAAGAAAACATACAAGCATATTGGGATTACACCTTACTGTTCATGGGACAATGCCCGACCCTACGGATCCACATCCTACTGACCATGACATCTGATGCCTATTCCATGCTACAATGAGGGAAACTAACGTCCCAACATTGAACGTAAGGACTCAACTGTCTATGAATCCATTGCATTATAGTTAAAAACATTACATGACTCTAAACGAATGAAATAGCACATTAAAAACAATTATCAGATAAGGTGCAGTAAATGCTTATCATAACCAAATGCTCTACATTAAGCTATCAAAATCGGACAATCATCCCCAAGACCCAACAAGGTCCAAACCGAGCCATAGGCTCCACTAATCAAAAGACCATCTATTATAAGTCATGAAGTGCAATAAAAGTAAATAACCCATGTTTATGCAAACACATACCTTAAGATATGATTAACCTAAAACTCATCATTGATTGGAGCAAACGATTTTCCATGTGAACTTATACCCTTTATATTTCCAAAATCTCTCATAACGCGATAACATGCATTTCATAAACGGTTTATGAAATCATATACACCAAAAGTTCATAATCATCGAATATAATTTATTTGTACAAATAGTCGCCAAAGAAACACATTTATGATATTTACCCGCAAAATATCTAATGCCCAAATATAGACATTCCATGAGATTTATCAACCAAAATTTACCAAATAAGAAAACTTTGTCAAATACTCAACATATTAAAAATCACCATGTAAACACATTTTCACTTCAAAATACACATTTTGGCATGTACATAGTTTTCACAAAGCAACTTGAACTTACCTTGCTAGATTTAGGCTAAATCTAGATTTTTTTTCGCAACTTGAGCTCCTTTGAAGAAGTTTGAATCCTCAATCCAAATCTTCCAAAAACCTAGATCCACAAGTTTCCAACCATAAATATTCATATTCAACTGCCTAGAATCGTTCCCCAAACATCTAATATCAAAATCTCCATTTTGGCCAAAAACCCTAATTTGACCTAACTTCCCCAAAATCATCCAAACCAAAATTCGAGAAATATAAACATTAGAGCCATCAATGGAGAATTTATAACTCATAATAAGGTTTAGAAACTAGGAGGATGAACTCACCACTTAGGTTTTGGTAAAAACCTAGAAAACCCCAAATTCCTGGAAGATGGAGGTGATGATGATGAAATCTTGACATTTGCTTCCAATCCACCACCAAATACTCTTGAATCTTCCCAAAAATAACAATCTAACCTTGAAAATCTCTCAAAAACGAAACCAGAGCAATTTAAATCGCCCAAAATGGAGTAGAAATTAGCAAGATATGAAGAAATGAAGAATAAGGCTGAAAATCCGACGTTTAACAAGTCTGGTACACCTGTGCTACATTGCCACACGACTTTTCCGTGGCATTATCGCATGGCATAGTTGCACAAGGTGTCTATAAGGCTCCCCCTTCACTATTACTTTGCCAGTGCGACTATGACATTGTCATAGTCGCCGTGCATTGTAGTCGGACCCGTATTAAGCCCCGAAACTCGAATTTTTCTATGCCAACACTCTCAAAACTCTTAGGGGCTTTAAGTAATGCTTTCCCAACATAAATTCCACCATTTAAAAATTGCAAAAACGTATGGGTGACCTTTACTTACTGAAAATTACGGATGTTATACAAAATATTACACGACTCAAACTAAAAGACGGAAGTCTTTAAGATTAAATAATTAATTGTTCAACATTCACCCCATAAACTAGTTTTCTAACACAAATAACAAAAATCAATCTAATAGTGAGCCTACTATCATTATCGTGATTTTAGTGCTATCGGGTTGATATTCTTGTATTTCCTGACATTGTATGTGGGTCCATAGTCGGACTATCCTTTTCCATTAAAAGTGAAGAAGACAGGGTTTTCTCTTTCGCCAGACATTATACTTGGTTTCAACTTCATATATACTCTGAATTTATGAGAAGGAGTATTCAACCGTTGAGATCTATTTGCCGAGCATTTCCTTTGTCAACTAAAGAACTTTCACTAGTTGTTGGTTAATTGTATCTTCAACTATTGATCTGCTTGTCAGCATCTGGTCTTCATCAGCTACTCATGTTTCAATACTTCAACTGTAGGTTCTTGATCATTTGGTTGAGGTTTATGAGTTGAGGAACTGATCAGTTGATATCTACATTAATTAATAAATTGACTAGCTATTGATTATACATCACAACATTTGGTTCAGATGTTATCTTCTGTTGTTGGATGATCTTATAAGTTGTTTCATCCCAGGTATTGATCTTACAATATATCAACATTTATCACTTGTTCCTTTCACGTAGTTGATCTTTCGATAGATAAACATTTATCAATTGTTCCCTTCCAATTGTTGATCTTTCAATAGATTAACATTTAGTAACTAGCAATCAGATGATCAACTTTAGGCATTCAATATACTTTTGTCCTTCATTACTTATGTCTTTCTGAAGTTCAGTAAGTTATATAACTTTTCCAACCCAAATAATCTAAATGTGCATAAGTTGTTGTCAATCATCAAATCTAATAAGTTATGTTCTAAAACTTCTTCTCCAAACTAGATATTGAAATCTATCTTTTGTATGGTGGGTAGAGGTTAACAATCACAAGTTCTACAACTAATTCATATAGTAAAGTTAAGACAAAAGTCCCTAGGGTAATGACAACAACTCTTGCTCCATAAGTGTATAATAGGTCCACTCCAGTATGGCTCAATATTCTAGGTTTTCTTAGCCCATGAATAATTATGCAAATATAATTTGTATATAGAAAGTAGAAAGATCGACTTCTATATATGACCTTAGCATCCCGCCATTCATGCCATGCCTTGTCAGGAGTACCCGTGCAAACATCGTCTATCTCTCTAGTCAAGTTGAATCAAGATCTAGACTATCCTCTATCCGAGTGATCAGTGCGACGGTTAGGCATCCTTAGATTGGTACCCACTCCGAAATCTGACAGTAGAGCTTGGTTATTTTCTCTTTTTCGAATGACTGTCCCATTCCATTTTTGGTATAACTAAATATATGAAATGGAAGTCTCGCTTCTCTTCTTTGTATATAAAGCATCCAAACATGGAAAACCAAAAAATAAAATGTTAGTATTATGGTTCGAACCGGTTTTACATTCACACTAACATCATCCATAAGAAAATGATTTTCAAAATTTGATGCACATTTTAATGGGCATGAAATGTAGCTCAAACTCTTATCCCCCATATATGTGTACATACATACATAGATGGAGAAATGCTATATATTTAAAAGAATAAGAGAATAATTCTAGGTCAATCGTTTTATTAAATAATAACTTATATAATTAATTCTAAAAATAAATAAATAAGGGTATAAAAGTAATTTAGTTATATAAAACTTATTTTAGATATTTATTTAAGATTCTACTTTACCATATTTATTAATTTAATATTATTTAATTTTTTAGATTTAACTAATTTAAAATAAGTGTATTTAATTTTTATATAAAGAATTCATTTTTTTTTTATTTAAAGCAAAATTTTAAAAAATTACAATTTTCATCAAAATCAATGTGATTTACAATGAATTATTTTCTTAATCATATGTGATTTAAAATTTGAAAAACAATAATTTAAATTAAAATTGAAAAAGAAAAATTATGAAACAGAATCATATGTAATGTTTAACAAAACACATTTAAAATGTATAAGATCACATGTATTTCAAAACGTAATTCATAATTTTTCATCAAAATCAAATGTGATTCACAATGAATTAAATTTTTCAAAATGTTTTTTCTAATCATATGTGATTTAAATTTTGAAAAACAATTATTCAAATTAAACATTGAAAAAGAAAAATAGTGAAAATAGAATCATATGTGATATATAACAAAACACATTTAAAATGTAGACAGATGTTCAAGGGAAAACCTCAAATAAATGAAAAACTAAAAAATACATTATCAACCGTTAGATTAGATGATCTGATGGATGTGATTAAATGGGCGGTTACAACAATATTTTTTGAATTAAAAAACTCTAGCCCCCTATTTTTTTATTCGAAAAAAGAGAAAAAATAAACAAAATTTGAGCGAAATAAATTACACCAAAAAAACAATCATATTTTTCTCGTTAATTTGACATCCATATTGATATACTTTTTCATCCATTTTTTCGAGGTTTTTCGGTTTTCTATTTATTTAGGGTTTTCCCCTGAACCTGACCCTTAAAATGTATAAGATCAAATGTGATTTTTGACGAAAATTGTAAAAATTCTTAAATAAATTAATTCAATAAAGATAAATATTTAAAATGAAAAACAAACTCATACTTATTTTAGTGTTGTAAAAATAATAAATAAATAAATAAAATTAATCATGCTTAAATCACGAAAATTATAAAAAAAAATCATGAACAAATACCTTAATTACATTTATTACATAATCTATATAAAAATAAATGAGTTTTCATATATATGTAATATGTATACAACAAATAACACATATGTCCTTTTGGGCGATTTTTTATAAAGTTTTATTTAAAATATTTTTTAATAAAGTGATTGGTCAAGAATTATTCTCTTATTTTTTTAAATTGGTATCATTCTCGTTTGAACCCGACTAGATATATATATATATATATATATATATATATATATATATATATATATATATATATGGTTTTCTTAAGAAATGTGGAGGTAAGGAATCGAATGACCCCACCTAAATTTCAAAACAACAAACCCCCAAAAGTTTAAGAAGACCCATAAAAAGCAAACATGTTTTTCTTATTTGCAAAAATGTAAGTCTACTACATATGACCATTTACTCTACCTACTCCACGAACCCAAAACCAAAAAATCAAAGTGAATAAATGAAACAAAAAGCCTGACTGCTGTCAAGCATATTATAACCAATATTCCATTCATAATTTGGGTCGGGTCACATGCCAAAATCCAACCCTTTTTCTGGGAAGTGCATCAATTATATTATAGTCGAGTTGTATTTCGTTGATCATGACAACGTAGTAGTTAGCCAAGTAGCCTCTATTATATATATATATATATGTAATATCTATATATAGAACCATATAGAACGTATATCCCACTCAAAAACACTGCAGGTTCATATGGTTTTTGAGTAGATATATATACAAGGAGTTATTGTCTAACGATATATCATACCACCAATCACATTTTCTTCATGGCTGGTTCAAGGAAACTAACGACAGCTTATCCTTACTATTCTCCTCCTCCACCGTCACCACCACCACCAACACCTGCATGTCCTCCACCACCACCGCCTCCTCCTCCTCCACCACCACCTCCGGTTCCATGTCCTCCTCCACCACCACCACCACCTCAGGTTCCATGTCCTCCTCCTCCAAAGCACGGTCATCATCACCATCATAAGAAGACACCGCCATCTCCAACTCCCGAAACACCAGCTTACCCTCCTCAAGGAGCTACACCGCCAAAACCATCCCATGGTCCAGCTTACCCGCCTAAGGGTGGTCCAAAGCCTCCAACACCAGGTGGACCAGCTAGCCCACCTAAAGGACCGAAACCACCAACTCCTAGTGGGCCAGCTAGCCCACCTGGTCCTGAAAAACCAAAACCTCCGACATACGGGCCAGCTAGTCCACCTAAAGGACCGAAACCACCAACGCCCAGTGGACCAGCTAGCCCTCCAGGTCCTGAAAAACCAAAACCTCCGGCATATGGGCCAGCTAGCCCACCGAAAGGACCGAAACCACCAACCCCATATGGACCAGCAAGCCCACCTAAAGGACCGAAACCACCCACACCAAGCGGTCCGGCTAGCCCACCGAAAGGACCAAAACCACCAATGCCAAGTACTCCCACCTGGCCTCCAAAAGCTCAACCTCCTCTACCTTCATATCCGCCCTTCGCCGCCCCTCCACAGCCTTACAATGCCGTCCCACCGTCCGGCAACATCCTAACACCACCAACACCACCGAAGGGCGGCGGCAGTGACCACACCGTCGTAATTGCAGTGTGTGCGTCGCTGGGTGGTGTGTTTTTCCTAGCATTCCTAGCCGCCGGACTCTTCTGTTTGGCAAAGAGAAAGAAGAAGCCGATCTTGGTTCCGGCGGCAGCTCCATACGGTCATGGCGGTGGCGAAGGACATGGTCATGGCGGTGAAGGTGGAGGCGGCGGCGCTGGTGCTGGTCACGGTGGAGAGCACTCAAGCTACGGTCAACACTAAATGATACCAAAAGAAAATGCATAAAAAATACAACTGGTGGTGTGATAATTAATCCTTTTTCCCGAATAATTAATTCTAAATTTGTTTCATAAATCATTGTGTGAATTGAAATTCAAATACTTTCATGTTTATAGCAATAAGCAACCTGTATTCTACGTATCAAGATTTGTACGTTACATGGGAAAAGGGTTTATCTTTTAATTAGGTAGGGTTCATTAAATTCAAGATTTGTATTTAATTTGGTCAGTAAAAAAGTTACCGATTGTTTGCATTTGTTATTTTCTTTTTCAGTGATAATTTCTTTTCTTTTTATATGACTAGAAGCGTACTCGCGTAATACAACGAGATATATCACGATTTTAATGTTTTTTTTTTATCGATTTACAGTACCATTTTGGATAATTTAGAGAAAGTGATAATGGTTTTTTTTATAAATTTTTTTAATTTAGACTTAATAATATAATGTTTTTTATATAAAAAAATTAAGTATGTTTTGTTAGAATTATTATCTTATATATTTTATTGACATCTAGAAAAAATAACCAATTACATATTTAATAATATAATTAAAACAAAATTATAGTAATATAATATATTAATTAATACTGATACATGGAAAGATCTGCATAAAAGGAAGGCTCTGCACATACCAAATTGGTAGGTGTTAGAAGTCTGCAGTAGTCATATGTATCTTGTGCTTTGATACTTGTAAATTAAGAGGTTTTTAAAATTTTGCATAAAATGATGGAACCTTGTGCCTAATAATTTGTATTTAAGAGTTTTTTATCCGTGATTTATAATATAGTATAGATTAACATTTATAATATTCTTAAAGAAATTACATTTATATTATTAGTGATCAAATGAACCTAATCCTATATATATATGTATATATATACACACAATCGAGCTTGATACATAAAATGTCGTCTCAAATATTTACGAATTACTATTCGAAATTGAGTTCGTTTTCTGTTTTTTTATTTATTTGTTTTTTTGAAGAATTTTGAATTTTTAACCAGAGGAAGACGTAGAAAAATTTTCAAATGATGGCCGTATTTGATTATAAGAAACGAAGATATAGATTTTTTTTATAAAATCATAATTGGTATATTGGTTAGTTGTTTTACGTATGAGAATTCCTTGTATCAAAAACATAATAAATCCAATATTAAAGGCTAAAACTAAAAAAATAACCCAAACATGATTCAAACCTGCATTTGGAATAGGATAAAAGTCATGCAAACAAATTCTACTAAGAGAAACTTATTATGTCGTCATTGTTGTTTCAAAATATATACAATTGTACACAATAAAATTATATTGTAATAAGTTTACGACCCTAAATATTTCTACATTACAACGACGGAATAAATCAATAGTCTATGCCACTTAATAGGAATAGTGTGGGTACGCCCTTGGTCTAAACTGTTGAAGGATTATGTGTCATCATCAAAAGGAAGTGATTGACAAAATATTTTCTTAATATTAGATTACTATAATGAATGCTTCTTTTTCTTTGTAAACTCCTCCCTATTTAAAGGACTTATGATTAATAAGAATTACAGACTTCTTCTCTCTGTCTTATTGTTATTCTCTCTATATTGATTGTTCTGTAACACGTTATCAACATGTACGCTGAGTCAATTTACGGATAGATTTTTGGCTTCCAACTTCATCAATCAGTCTCGAATACTTCTATAATCCAAGTAAGAATTTTTCGACTTCTAACTCGAATACTGTTAGTATGCTTGTTTTAAATCCACATAAATCTTCAAAATTAATACCATAAGAAATAAATATGGTCTTTGCTTTCATCAGAATAGTTATAACATAAGGCAAAAAAACCTATGTTTTGATGATATAACATAGATAATCTAGTATATTGATGATGTTGCTTTGTCATCTCAAAATATCGTAATTGATGTATTGTTTTTGTATACTTACAAAATTTAAATATAAATTTATTTGCTTCTATTTAAAGTTATGGTTAATATTTATATGATGACAATCAAATATGGTAATAAATATATATGACTATAAATATATGAATATATTTTTGTTTTTATTCTTTTATTTATCTGATTGAGTCTTAAAAATAAAAGAGAAATCTTTTTTTTTCCTACCGATTGATTTATAAGGAGTTGTTATTTTATTGAAAAAAATGGAATTAAATTCGATGTGTTATTTTTAATTATTTTATTTCTTTTTGAAAAAAAGTCAACTCATGTCTCTAAACATAATTATAAAATTATTTTTAAATTTTATGTTATACTTTCTAACTATAATTTTAGTTTTATCAATTAATCAACATAAGTCATCTATTAAATATGATATTTTTAAGATATTTATTATTTTTTTAATTAAAAAGAAAAAATGAGTTCTTTATTATTAGGAATTGATAGCTAAATATCTTTTACTTATTTTTATTTTTCTTTTAAATTGGTTGATTATTTCTTTTGGTATGTATATCTTTAATATTGTAACCAATTATAAAATATATATTTTTACGTTTTTCTTTCCTAAATATTATTTAATAAATTTATTGGTACACTTGAAAAAAAATTTACATTTTTTTTAAATCGTTTTTTTATACATCAACTCATTTGGCAACCATATATAGAATTATTAAAGGATGATCATATTTGAATGAAAATATTTGAGTATTTAATTATTGTGTTTAAATGTTTATTATTTTAATCGTGTATTACTTTTTGCATTGATTTTTGTATAAATTATTCAAATGTTTATTTAAGTGTTGATTTATTTTAAGGATTTAACATTTGAATTTGATCTCCCATATAATATATTCAATGAATACCTTAATTATAAGTTCCTACTTATAATTCCAATCATATAATTAAGTTTTTTGAAGTTACACTTCCAACCCCTATATATTTTAGTTTTTTTACCAAAAGCTCCAAAAATATTAATATGTTAAAAGTTTGAATTTGACTTTATATCAAAACCAATATTTATTTTTCTAATTACAAAATCTACTAAAATACTACTAAGGTATTAAAACACTAAAATTGGCTTCATATGCCAAACTAATATTCATTTTGGCTTAATGCCAAAACCTCTATAATTAACAATGTTATCTTCAAATTAAATAAATCGTAAAATATCGATTGGAGTTTGTCAAACGGGTGTAAATAGCCCCAAGGTTTGTAGAGAATTAAGAAATCCATGTGATTCCCCTACTACCTGGGAATCCAATAGATTAAGTGATTTCTTTTCGCAAATTGAAATATTAATGAAGTATTATCAACAAAATGTAAGCATATATAATCCAATATTATTATGATGATGAAATTTCATACATAATATAATGATTATAGATCGTGATTCATTGTTTTAGAAAACCATACATTATCCCTTATATACGTAAGTGGTTGAAACAACCCATCCGTGATTAAATGTCCTAAACTCAAAAGAACTTGAGCAGAAATATGAATATCCAATGTAAAAACTATTTTTGTCTAAAAGGTACAAGAATATATACCTAAAGTCCATCATCTCCCTATTGACCCTAAAACCAACCTTCAAATAAGGTAGAAACATCATGTTTTGAGACGACATATAAATCCTAATTTTTATAGGAATACCTTTACTAGAAACCCCCAAAGAAATGTAGGATGCCCCGAAAGGGAGAATCGAGAGTACTCATGAATATGTACTTCCGGAACTAATCATATAGCGGAATGAAACCCACTTACTCGATTACAAAAAGGTAACTGATCTCAACAAAGAAATGTTATATCCAAAATGCGTCTCAATCTCTGTAGCAATAACTCACAGAAGATGACATGATTTATAATATTATTTACACCTTTCATATATCAGTAAATATTAATGAACCAATATAATTTGGAATGCAATCTTTAGACAAACTCATCAACCTACCGCAAGTGGTTGAGAGACACAACAAGGTTCTTTCAAATAACAACACCAGATATGTCGGGACAAAGAAAATTCCCGAGATCAATAATGAAAGTGTAGGTGGAACAACTCCAAAGAATAGTGAGTGAAAGACAATTTCTCACACGTGGCATCTATATACCACGTGGACAAAATCGTGGAAAGGGTCAAGGTCATGACAATAGTTGGAAGGATTTTCCAATCATTGGAGTAGAGATGCAACTACTGTCAATTGATATTGGATAGGCAAAGAAGAAATACATTAATCACTAATTCTTTCGAGAAAGAAATAAATTGAAAATAAACCATATCATATTAATTTAAGATTGATTAAGCATATGCTTCCTTGAAATTTATGTTAAGCATAAAATTAATATACACACTCAAATCGATAACCATTATAGATGTAAAGAAATACATCAAAGACAAATATAAAACTCTCAATATTCTCCGTTTCATGTGGAATGTATCGAGGAGAACTTGAGTTTTTGTAGGACATTTCACACAATCTAAAGAGATTGACTAACATTTATTGTTTTAGTTTATCCAATCAAAATACTTAGACGATGTACTGTCATTTTCTTGTTGGTACAAGATTAATAGTCATTAAAGTACTATATTAATGAAAACCTTGTTAAGATATTCATATCAACAAGAAATCATGCATATTATAAGAATGGAATTAAGTATATGTACATCAACTCTAATGATATGAAAGGAACATATATTAGAGAAATATTTAATGTGTCAAATTAGTGGATTATCTAGGTCACTAAATCATATTTTGTCACCAATAAAGAATTTTTGGACAATGACACATATATGTTTCACTTGGGAGACCATGGTCATGACATAGTGATCCGTGTTTGCAAAATACGCATAAACGCATTCTCTTTCGAGTGAAAGGCAAAATACAAACGTTGACTTCTGTAGCATAAGAAGCAACACCATTATCATAATATGCCCTATCGAATACCTAAAACTTTTGTATACCCTGATCCTTAGCCAAGACAGGAATGAGACCATCCTAAAGCCAAGGACATAATACCAAAATATTCCATTCTTACAACGAATACAAAATGATATTTATGGACATAAACATCCAGAATGCGGGCCATTAAAGTACTTTATGGTTCTGGTTTCGACACGATGAATATATGTCGTATTATTGTCCACATGAAATGTTGCACTCCTAGCACTAGCTATACGTTTAAGGGCTCACCACCCTAATTATGTCATCAAGTCTACATGACTTGGAATGCTAGAGAAATTACATCATAAGGATTTGATGATTATTGCATATGTATTGGGATCAATGTAGAGTTTCCTATACCCCATATGTATATCTAAAATGGTCTCGTAAAAGTTGTCATAAAAAATGGTAGACAAGACATTAGTTATGCGCACCGATTTACTTACACGTGTTTAGGGTTATGCAATACTATACACAACTTTCCTTCTTCATTTTGAGACCTATTACTAGCTAACCAGTCTCATGTGTACCAGTTGGTAACTGGATATAAGCTTGATATTTTACATTTACGCATGTTTGGTTGTGTAGTATATGTGCCAATTGCGCCCCCACAGCGCACCAAAATAGGTCTTTAAAATGATTAAGTATATTTGTTGGATATGAATCTCCAAATATTATCCGATAATTAGAATCCTTGACGGGTGATATTTTTACCACTAGATTTGTGGATTGTCACTTTGATGAGATAGTCTTCCCGTCGTTAGGGGGAGATATGAAAAAGGATTTTTCGTAGGAACGACAGGAAGTGTCATTGAATATTCCCACTCTGTCTCATGTTGATCCCCAAACTTCATAATGTAAAGTTGAAGTCAAACGAATCAGACTCGATACCTGATACGTTTAATGTTATTCCAGAAGTGACAATATCACATATACGAGCTGCAAATATACTCGCAAGGTTAAAGTCCCTAAACAAGGGCACAACGTCGCTGGAAAGTGCGTTGCAATCACACATGGTGGAGGTGTGGTTGAGGTCGTAGCTCCCAAACGGAAATGGGGGAAGCTACTTGGTTCGATAGATACTCATCTAAAGAAAGAGAATAATAAGGAACAACTATTTGTCATCAATACATAAACCTCTCATGAGATTGTCTATGATTAAACTTTGTCTATGAATCATTATTGGAGGACGCTCCGAAGTTAATATTGATTCCAGAGATCAAAAAAATCTCAAATGAATTATGAGAGTGCATATGAGTCAATGGACATATCATACATACTCATTGATGATATATTTCACATATATTGTTGCTTATGAGGTGATAGAGCACATTGACATCGAACCATGCTAAGTTGAAAAATATCAACAAAGAGCAAATTGGCCTAAATAAGCAATCCAGGAGAATCATATTATTTGACAAATGAACAGTTATTTGGTTTGGTAATGCTAACTCACCAAGTGTAAAGCCTGTAAGACATAGATAAATCATTTGTCGTAAAGCGTAATGAGAATAATTAAGTCATAATGTATGAGGCTCTCCTTTGGCGCAAGGTTTCTCACAACGCCCTGGATTAACCACGAGAAGACTTACTCTCCCATGATGGACGTTATAACGTTCTGGTAATTAATTAGCCTAGTAGTTTCCGAAGGAATGGAAATGTAGCTCATGAATGTGGTTACCACATATCTCTACGGGGATCTAGATTTAGAGATATATAAAAGTTCTTGATGATATTACATTACCAAAATCAAGTAACTTTAAACCACGAAATGCGTTTGCAATAAAATTAAAAACACTCACTTTATAAATTAAAGCAATCTATGAAGTGTGGTATACCCGCCTAAGTGAATACTTGATTGGGAAATGGTATATAAGAACGATGAACTGTGTCTTTGCGTATTTATTTAGGAAAACAAGTTCCAGATCTTCAAAGTAGCTTTATATGTCGATGTTATGAACATAATAGACACTCTTGATGAACTAAAAGAAAACACAAGCTACTTGAAATCTAAATTTGACATGGAAAATCTTGGTGAAACTTGGTTTTGTCTAACTATTTGAGCAAGGACACCGAGTTTCTGAAATATTAATTCACCGATCACATATGTCTAGAAAATAATCAGGCAATTTAATATGGACAAAGTGCATCCAACTAGCACTCCCATGATCATTCAAAGTGTTGGATATAAGGAAATATCCATTTCGTCTAAAAGATGATGACGAAAAAGTGTTGGCGAGCTGGAATTCTCTATCTAAGTACAATATGCACATTATCGTACTTAGCATAATACACTTGACCGTATATTGTATTTCTCAATGAGCTTGTTAGCTAGATTTAGCTTAGCGCCAACGTAACGTCATTGGAATGGTATCGAATTAATATTTTGAAACCATTGACATAGGTTTATACTTTCCGCATATAAAGAAAAATGGGATTGATAATGAAACTTCAATACCTACTTAGAATGTAAGTAGCAAAAGTACTAGCTCTTATAGAAAAACACCAAACAATATCTTGCTATGTCTTTGCTGATATTAGGTATGTGTCTGATCCATACAAAGGTTGTTCCCAAACTTGATAATGAATTACCACGGTGAACACTCCAATTGCTTGGAAGTAAGCTAAGCTAACCCTTGTAACTACCTCCTTGCACGATTCCAAGAATATTACTCTCCATGAGACTGTTCAAGAAATGTATATGATTAAGGACTGTCATTACACATATTAGAGGAGTTAGTAATTTTGAGTTCAACCACTATCCTACATGCATATATGGAAATAATGCATCATGTATCGAATAAATGAAAGTAAGATACATCAAGGGTGATAACACAAAGCATATTCTGCTTAAGTTTCTATACAATCAGTAGTAACAAACTCTCCTCTAGATTCAAGAGAATCAAGTAAGATGTCAGGAGAATGTGACATATTTTACCAAATTATTACCTAAAACCATATTTTGGAAACATGTAGAAAGTATTAAAATGCAAATGCTTTCAAACTCCTATGATTAATGTACGAATCAGGGGGAGTAGTAGACAAAAGGGGGAGTCTACTATACATGTGATATTGGTATGTTGTGCTCTTTCCTTCACCCAAGGTTTTATTTTTCCCACTGGGTTTTGTTCCTTGGTGCAAAGTTTTAGTGAGACAACAATTTATAAATCATCTTGTTTTATAAACCCCTTGATTGATGTACAAATCAAGAAATATAATAAACTAAAGAAACTGTTTATTGGTGCCTTGTACTCTTTCCTTCGTCTAAAGTTTTTATTTTCCCCATTGGGTTTTGTTTCTTTGGCTTAAGGTTTTAATGAGGCAAGAACTATGCATCATCACTTATTTGACTTAGCATAAGGGGGAGTGTTGAAGGATTATGTGCCATCATCAAAAGGAAGTGATTGACAGAATATTTTCTTAGTATTAGATTAACTTAATGAATGTTTCTTTTTCTTTGTAAACCCCTCCCTACTTAAAGGGCTTATGATTAATGAGAATTACAGACTTCTTCTCTCTGTCTTATTGTTATTCTCTCTATATTGATTGTTCTGTAACATAAACAACCAAATTTTCATTTAAATATAAATGTTTCTAACAATCTTTGTTTTGTTTTGAGAAATTAAAATTAAACAAATGAAAACCCCAATTTAGTTTCTTAGGATACTATTTTTTCAGTAAGAGAAAATATTGTTTTCTTGATGTTTTTTTGTTATTAAATAAGAAAAATATAATAAATATTTTAAACTCCTACAAAAAGGGTAATGTTAGATTCATAGATTTTGACATCAAACTTTTAAGAGAAATTAAAATTTCTAACCATTTTTGAAAATTCGGTTAATCTCCTAACCATTGTATCCCAATTTTAACTAAAATAGCCCGTACCTTCGTAAATTTGGTTCGCATATACGAAAATCTCCTTAGAAATAAAAAAATTAAAATTTTGGTGTAATTTCGTAAAATAGGTTCGTATATTTTCAAAATTTCAAAAAGTTTACCCTTTTGGTCCTTATATATACGAACTCAGGAATATAATACAAAAAAAGTACACTTTTGGCCCCTAATTACGAACACTTTAAAAATTACACTTTTGGCCCCCCAAAAAATTGCGAACCTAAGAGTCCACTTTTAAATAAGTTTTTTTTTTTAAAATTGCAAACCTTGGGGCCAAAATTACGAACCGCTTTCAAAATTTACACTTTTGGTGTATGTTCGTATATACGAACATAAATTAAAAATTCAAAAAAATTACACTTTTAGCTCCCCATCATGAAATGTGTTCGTAATCCACTAGTTATAAGCCCACGTACGATGCTGCGCGAAACATCTCGATTTAAAAGCTAGGAACTCAAAATTATGACAACTTATTCATGTTTTGTTCTATTCTTTGTCCTCTTCTCGATACTAATTTTATAATTTTAAATCGCAAATCAAGTAGTATATAAATTGAAGATTATTATAGTAGATTGGTCAAAGAATTTGAAAGTGTTGGAATTCTTATAGCTCTTAAAGACCGACTTACACATTAATGGTTTGTAGATTTTGCCACTTGTAGTTAAAAATAAAATTCAAAAATTCATGTTTGAATAAAATCAAAAGTAAAACCAAATGTAATAAATATAATAAAAATACCCAAAACCCTCTCTGCAAGATGATATAAAATTTCAAAAACATAGCTGGATAGTAAAAGTGATGCAAATGAATTGGACATCCTTACGCTTTTGAAGACTCATTATCTATAAGAGATAATTTACTAAGATTTAAAAGGGCACAAAACCAAACCAATTGCACACGATCTATTCAACCTAGAAGTGGGAACCCAGAACTCAGACGTAGGATCAGGAGAGTTTTGAGATGTTCACAAAGTTGACATCTATGTCAAAATATAGTGCAGAGACATCCGTAAAGAAGGAAAAAAAGGTAGGCTTATATTCTACCACACAATTACAAGAATCATTTGACCTTTTGTAAAGTTTGGAGAAGAACCGATTCTAGTCATGGAATAGAAAAGACTAATGTGTATGATTTTTCGCAAAAACCATCCCTCATATCATCTCCAAATACTTGCATCACTCGATCTTTCCTTGACAAAATGATTCATTTATGTAACCAAGGGGCTGTTTGTTAAACACTTACCTAGTAAGTGTTTACCGGGTCATTTACTTTACCGGGTGAAGGTGACAATGGTCGAGAATCTTACTCGGTAAGAACCCCTATTAAAGATCATAATTTGAGTGCCTCCATGAAGTATAAACATATGATCTCTATACATGCCAAATTTTTTTTAACAAAAGCTCCTCAAAAATAGGTTTTAAAACAAATCAATTAGCCAAAAAGAGATCAAATTATACCTTTTTTTATGTCCAAAGTCGAGCTAAAATAGCTTTATTTTTCCTAAATAGATTGAAGGAGATGCAAGATCGCATTCGTATGAGGCATACTTGGGATGGTTCCCTTCGCTTGGACACAAAGAGAGGCTCTTGTAGCCGCGAATCATCAAATAAATGAAGTTAACCGCAAAAATAAGATATAAAAAAATAACAAAATGCTATCAAGAAACAAGCCTATGCTCACCCGCAAATCTCAAGCATTCAACTTTGGATTTCCGTTATACGAAAGCAACAACATAAGCAGCAGTGAATGTATCACCAACACCGGTTTGTGTCAAGAACTTTTTTAGCCTCTATGATGCTTTGTCAAATTGGTTCGTTTCCTTAAGTAAATAAAGCGAATCCTCTTGACCAAGTTTCACAAGGAATTCCTTAATACCCTGAGAACAGATTTGATAGCAACATAATATGGTTTTTTGATTGTGTCTAAATACACATAATTTATCACACAAATAGTCGTACGAAATCAACTCTATTTGGGTAACTCAATGTTCATCTTACAACTGATAAAACAAAGGAAGAATGTGAAATATATAAACTCACCAATTTGTGACAATTAGCTACAACCAAGCATATCTGTCTGAAGCTTTCAGTTTTCATTCCTGTTAAACGAGCAAGTTCACTTTCATTTGGACTCGAGATATCAACATGCTTTAGCAATTCATCAGGAATTGGAAAATCCATTCCTCCAGCATCCAGAACACCTACACTTCTTGCAACATGTAATCGTAAAACATTCAATAACATTATGAGAAATACTAACTTTTCCCTCATAAGAAGACTTCATGTCAGCTCCTGAATCCCTCAAGCTAGCACAAACTATTTTATATGGCTGAATGTCACAACTTGACATAAAAAAAGGCAACCTTGATTTAATAAAGAAGAAATATGGAAAAACACCATGAGGAAAAATTTCTTCCGATGACCTTTGCTCGACTTTCTTAAGAGACCTCCACCGAATATGCCATCTAAGAATAAAAAGATACATCAAATGACATTATGAGAAAAAATAAAATCAAAAACTGCAAATTTTATGAAAACATGAAGCAAAACATTAAAAGAGTCTAATCTTATGTCTACCCCATTTATAGTCCATAAATAATTTTTAACATTATCACAATATTGTAACTCCGATCTTATGAAGCAAAACGAAATTTCAAGATTGAAACTTTCAAAGGAACATAAAAATACCTAACACAAGAATTATCATATAGGTGATTTTCAATGCAGGCCTATATCTTAAGAAGTTTCACCTCATCACAAATGAAGAAAAGAAACTGAGAAACTAATGAAACAAAGGGCAAGTAAGAAAAGGGCAAACACCAGATCAATTTACCGAAGTTCAGCATCTAATTAGCCGTAACTTCCAAATATGTCAGACACTTATAAGATGTCAAGTACCACTCCATAGAGAGTAAATATGCTAATTCCTAACCCACCAGTTAATCTGTTGATTGTTGGTAGTATACACTTATTGCCTTCAAAGGAGAAACAAAGAAAGAGAAAAACCGCCAATAAAAGATGTGCAATTTGGTTGTTATGTTTTGGTTGAGCTATTAATAACATGAAGTACCTTGATTCATTTCAAATAGGTAGCTACTTCAAACTTTGGCAAAACAAGAGTTGCATTTAGTAATCGTGCAATGCCAACACCATCACATAACTGATACTGTTGCTCAAACATTCTTTAAAAGTAATGAACACGTTTATAATAGAATAAGCAAATGGTAGTGATTGTAAATGTTTTAAAGTACTTACATACCTCCTCATCTGATTAAGCCCACCATAACAATCCACTCTGATATAACCATTACTCTCAGCTGGCTACACAAAAAACAAATGCAATTGTGTGCATTGAAGGCCATGTAAAGATGTGGCTCAACCAAATAAAACCACAACGAGAATGAAAATATGCAAAATGAATATCCCTCTCTCTATATATAATACACACATATATATATATATATATATATAAGGTTGTCCACATAATTGGAAGGTAAATATGCGCCTTACAAATTTAAGGAAGCAAGGCTTCCTTACTTCATGATTATCCAAAGGTGGAAGGTAGATGAAAGTCATCACAATATGCAAAATGTAAAACTTCGCATGCTAGTAAATTAAGTAAATTCAAGCTATTAACTTCTCATGCAAGGGCTGACTGGGCCTAACTGTAAATAACAGTTAGTTTTATGAAAATCTAAAGTCCTCCATAACTCTTGATGCTAAACTGGAAATCCAATGCCAATCAAACAAAAGGAAAAACCTTGTCACCATTTGATATCGAATTTGAGAGGCAATTTAAAACATATAATTCGAACCTCAACTCTATATCTTCGCCACTGTCACTGCTAGCCACAGGAATAGTCCCCATGCTTTAACCAGTCTTCCGCCATAACGATATCCTTTTATCATCACCAACATTTGCCACCACCAAATCTAATCACTACCCCATCTAAAAGTCAGGCTGATTTTTTGCATTTTAAAGACTAATAATTATGGCATTATCTTGCATACATACAAGACTGCATTAGTGGAACAAGAAACTTGTTCCAAAGATGAACAAAAACCCATAAAGGAAACTATTACTATTGCTTCAAGAAAGGATATCACCATATCTAATATAAATGGAAGATAGATTAGACTCTTTATGCATATTGATACACATTTATCTATCCATTTGCCTTAATCATCATGATCACAGTGCTGGTCATGTACTGATATAAATTTGGGTGAATAGATAGGTCAATAATGTACTTACTTTCCCTCGAAGTAGATCTTGATCCTCAGTCATCAACAAATTCAAGATGCCTTGGTCCGGTAACTGATCTGTTTAATTGCGAAACATAAAACATATTTTGTTATTTACCATACCGCATTAACTTGCTTTTCCACAAAATGAAGGCAAATAAGAAAAGAGATTACTGAAATGACAATAATTGACACTTCAAAATCTGAAATCAGTTCTCGGTATTTTTCTTATAAATAATTGTAGTGTCAAGTTTTTGGAATGGCAAGTGTACGGGTAATATTTGTATGTATATAAGGTCCAGATTGTTAGTGAACGCCCAAAAATTAATCATATGATGATTGTAATTTTGAGTTTATTTTCATGAGATTAATAAATAAATAAAAGGCATTGCCCAATTTATTATGCCTATGTTATATTTCGTGTTTTAATTATTCATAATAAATAACCATAGAATAATGTATTCTAAATGTCCCTAGTTAAATATTATTTTGGGTTTTAAGGTTGGAGTAATATGATAATGACTAGCATATGTAGAGATTCATATAGAGATATTGAATCTGCATATGGGTACAAAATGGAGATTTTGTGTATCGTACGTGACTCGCTATGAGAACACTTCATTGGATGTCATATGAGTGTCATAAGTGTTTCTCATGTGGTCAATGTACATGTAATTCTTTGACTTGAGAAATATGGAGTTTGCTGAGTGGGAGTAATATATATTTTGACATTTGTTCTAATCATTCCGTAACTGGGTGACAAAATAATATATTGTTTCGTATGTTATAAATCACATGGCAGAACTAGCATGTATCGAGATAGGATTTGTCCCTCCTTTATGACGGGAATGATGTCTCTGGGCCCCTTGATAAATATATACTAAGAAAATGCATGCATGTTCGGATAATTGATAAGAGATATCATGATATGTTTTATTAGTATATTAGGGAATCAAGAAACTAGAGATTGGACATAACGAGAATGACACATTCAATGTCTCGTGTTCAATCTGGACATCAAGCACAAAAGAATAAAATGTGTAAACTAAAATTGACTACAAACCGATAATTTGTTGTATCACCAATTCTCGTCATTTGTGTGACGATGATGTATTGCTATATGCCGCTCATCCTTTATAACTATAAATACGAGATTTATATTTGTTACTAACATATCGAGAACACATTGGGTCACACGCTTTGAACATATCCGAATAAGGAATTTCAATAATTAAAATGTTTAATTATTATATCTGATTAAATAAAGAAATCATATATTATTTTGTAGGACATTAAATAAGTTGACTAGGTATGGTTGTGTAAGAAAGTGATGGTGCATGACCACTCTTACAAGTAAGGTGTGGAGATGATGGTGATTTTAGGCCATACTTCCATCACCATATAAAATGTATGACATTTTGCAAGAGTTGAGTCTTGCAATTCTCTCTCAAAAATCACCTACAACTATTGATCCCTTTTCTTTTTAATTTTTGAAACCGGAACTAGCATCACAAGAAGGCAAAGGATTCGGATTGTTCGCGTGGACACCGTGGAGGCATCAACCTTCGTTTATTGTTGTGATTCAAAGTCTCGTTAACTGTGAGGTATAATTTCGAAACACCCGATTTATTCCGGTTCGTATGGGTCTTTGGAGGGTTACGGTTTTATTTTCCGCTGTGCTTGAGATCCCGTAACCCAACAGTGGTATCAGAGCTACTTACGATCCTCTAGATCGGTTTTTTGTGACAAACATGCATTTTAAAAATTGTTTTGTTGCTGTATGTTTTTGTTTCGTAAATGCTTTGATTTTTTCATCCCAGAAAGATTCTGAATCTGAGAAAACTTAAAATATGAAAAACGTGAAGCTTTCTGTTAGGTTTCCACAGGCTTTTAAATCGCATCATTTCGACTTCTATGAATATTTTATGAATTTTCTACGACGGTGTCACAATGCTGTTCTAAAATCGAACCCACTACGGGTTTGAGTTGAATTTCGATCCATAAGGGTTCTAGATCTTTGAAATCATAAAACATAAAAGATGTGTAACTTTTTGTTAGTGTTCCAAAGAACTTTGAACCACCCTTTTTCGATATCGTATGAATTTTGTATTATTTTTATATGGTGGTGTTGCAAATCGATTTTATGTTTCAATGTGATTGAGTATATATAATGTGATTTGTTTGGTGAATGGTTATAGCCCTTAGTCATGGATGTATTATATTTGATAAATACGACTTGTATGTCATGCCTTTCTCTATATACTATCGTTGTACATTCTCCTCTCATCCAATCCCATCGAATGTAACTCGAGGTTTCTTTGTTTGAAATGTAAAATATTTTTGTTTAAAAGAAAACAAGAGATGGAGGCATTATGAAGTGATGAAGATGAGAAGACTTAGAATCATAGGAGTTTATTTTATGTAATGATATTCATACTTGGCTCTATGAATATCGCATAGGGGGGGGGGGCTATAACCATCTCACATTTATTTTTACGCTATATATATATTGTGATATATTATGCGTGGTTGTATGTATGTGATACTTGTTACAACATTTTAAAACAAAATATGATTTTAAAATATATAAGTAAAAGGAGTTTTACTAATCAAAATGAGTTTTGATAAAATAAAAATTGGTATTTATATAAGATATAAAATAGACCGTCGATCTTGAGTGATAAGGTCTTAGTACATCATAGTAAGATTTCAACCGGTTTTGTCACAAAGGCCTAAACTGCCAAAGAAAGGAAGGTATTCAAGTGTTCCTCGCAATCCTCCTCCAATCTAGATTCCGGTTAAATCAAACTATGAGGAAAGGATCCATTACAAAAGAAACAATGGTAAAATCAAACTAACTAAAATCCGTCACCAAAATATTAAGTTTAAGATGTCTTCAAAACATGGCACTTGTCATGACTTTGATCATCGAGGGTGGGTCATGCTAAAGTTGGATACTCTCTTTAATCTTAGTAAGATAAGGTAAGCATAGGATTCCTACAAGCCATTTTGGGCTAGACTTAACCAAATTAAGCCTAATAGGATTAGCGATTTGGAGGCATGTGTTGGGAACATTCATATGATGAATTTAGATAAAAGTTATTCACCTAACTATCCAAGAGTTACATAGAGATGTAATTAGCAATGTTGTTGCTTACCTAAAACATTATTGGTTTGTCGGTTAGCTAAAGTTAAATTGATCGATAATGAGAATATGGATCTTGGCCCGCTAGAAAGCTTATGACGTTTTTCGAAACAATAAAAGAGGGTTGTTGTTTTGATTAAAATAGTGGGAGCTTATTTGATGAAAGTCCTTATTAAAAAATAAAATTTCATGACACTAAGAACTCTGCTTTTCCATTGTAGATTACCAATGGCACAAACTAACAATGGAAACAAAAACACTTTGCGATCGATTCTCGAGAAAGAAAAATTAAATGGAACAAATTTCATCAATTGGTATCGTAATTTGAGAATTGTCCTCAAAGCTGAAAAGAAACTGTATGTCTTGGAGCAACAAATCCCTGAAGAGCCTAATTCCAGTGCTCCTAGAACTGAAAGAGACACTTTTAAAAAACATGATGAGGATGCTTTGGATGTCTCATGTCAAATTCTAATAACCATGGAACCTAATCTTCAGAAGCAACATGAAAACATGGGTTCGTTCGATATGATCGAACACCTAAAATTGCTATTCCAAGAGCAAGCTAGACATGAGAGGTACGAAACATCCAAGGAACTGTTCCGTTGTAGAACGTCCGAAGGTAGTCCCGTTGGCACTCATATGCTTAAAATGATTGAGCATATTGAGCGTTTGGAAGGACTAGGTTTTTCTTTACGAAAGGAGTTGGTCATTGATGTAGTTTTGCAATCGTTGCCAAATAGCTACAGCCAATTCGTGATGAACTATAACATGCATAACTTTGACAAATCCCTTCTAGAATTGCTTAATATGTTACGAACAGCTGAGCAAGAGCTTGCAAAGAACAAGTCCACCATTTTGATGGTCCGTGAGGACAAGAAAGGCAAAGGCAAAGGAAAGTCCATTGCCAAACCCACTTTTAAGTCTTTGAAGCCAAAAGGAGGCATTAAGAAACCCAAGGTAACTGTACCTAAGGAGGGTGAGTGCTTTCATTGCAACAAATCCGGGCATTGGAAGAGGAACTGTCCTCTCTACCTTCAGGAAAAGAAGAAAGGAAGTGTAAATTCCACTTCAGGTATATATGTGATAGAAGCTAATCTTTCTACTTCTTATACATCATGGGTATTAGATACTGGATGTTGTTCTCATATTTGTAGAAATGTGCAGGAACTAAAAAGGACTAGAAGGTTGAGTAAAGGTGAAATCGATCTGTGTGTTGGAAATGGGGCAAAGGTTGCTGCTATAGCTGTAGGATCTATTTTGTTAAATTTACCGACCGGATTATTATTAGAACTTGATGACTGTTATTGCGTAACATCTATTTCTAGAAATTTGATTTCTGTATCTTGTTTGGACAGGAAAGGTTTTACATTTAATATTAGGAACAAATGTTGTTCATTCTCTTTTGGTAATATATATTATGGTGACACAAGTTTGATTAACGACCTTTATCTTCTTAATATGGATAATCCGATTTATAACATAGATAAAAGGGAGGTCAAATCGAATAGTTCGAATTTAACTTATCTCTGGCATTGTCGTCTTGGCCATATAAATGAAACTCACATTTCTAAACTCCATAAAGATGGGTTATTGAACAAATTAGATTTTGAATCATATGGGACGCGTGAAGCTTATTTAATTGGAAAGATGACAAAGGCTCCTTTTGTTGGACAAAGTAAGAGAGCAAGTGATGTATTGAGAATCATACACAGTGATGTATGTGGTCCGATGAACATACATGCTAGAGGTGGTTATAGATACTTCATTACATTTACTTATGATCTCAGTAGGTTCGGCTATGTATATTTAATGCGACATAATGAACATACATGCTAGAGGTGGTTATAGATACTTCATTACATTTACTGATGATCTCAGTAGGTTCGACTATGAATATTTAATGCGACATAAGTCCGAGTCCTTTGAAATATTCAAAGAATTTCAAAATGAAGTACAAAACCAACTTGGAAAGAGTATTTAGATTCTTCGATCTGATCGAGCTGGCGAATACTTAGACCATGCTTTTCTTGATCATCTTAGAAATTGTAGTATTGTATCACAACTCACTCCACCTAGAACACCACAATGGAATGGTGTCTCCGAAAGGAGAAATCGTACATGGTTGGACATGGTACGATCTATGATGAGTCAAGCTGACATTCCGACATCCTTTTGGGGATATGCTCTAGAGACAACGGCTTTCACACTAAACCGAGTTCCATCAAAATCTGTTGAAAAGACACCATATGAGTTATGGACTGGGAAAAGTCCTAAATTATCTTTTATAAAGATTTAGGGTTGTGAGGTTTACGCATGCCGTCTAATCACAACTAAATTAGAACCAAAATATGATAAATGCATATTTGAGGATATCCCAAAGAAACTATGGGATACTACTTCTATCATCCTCACGACAATAAAGTGTTTGTTGGGCGTACTAGTGTCTTCATGGAAAAGGAATTTATTTCCAAAAGTATCAATGGGAGGAATGTAGAACTTGAAGTTAAAGATCAAAATATGTCAATACAGATGGAACCAACACAGACACCACAAGTAATTGTGGATCCACAAAGTGATGTGGAAAGACAGTCTGATATTGGAACACAAAGTGCTCGTAGATCTAGTAGAAAACAGAATGAGTCTAAGAGATATGGATTTCTCATCACTCATACCGATGATGTGATGATCATGGATGATGAGCCCACTAGTTACCAAGATGCTATGGCAAGCACTGACTCCGTGAAATGGCTAGATGCTATGAGAATAGAAATGGACTACATGTATGAAAACCAAGTTTGGAACTTAATTGACCCACCCAACGAGGTACGACCTATAGGGTGCAAATGAGTTTTCAAGAAAAAGACTGACATGGATGGTAATGTGATTACCTATAAAGCGTGATTGGTTGCAAAAGGTTTCAAACAAATTCAAGGTGTTGATTATAATGAAACTTTCTCTCCAGTCGCAATGATTAAGTCTATTAGAATTTTACTAGCCATTGCAGTATATCATGATTATGAGATTTGGCAAATGGATGTCAAAATAGCTTTCCTTAACGGAAAGTTACTTGAGGACGTAAATATGATACAACCCGAAGGTTTTGTCGCTCCTGAAAAATCTCATAAGGTATGCAAGTTGCAACGATCTATTTATGGATTGAAGCAAGCTTCACGGAGTTGGAATCATCGTTTTGATGAAGCAATCAAAGAGTTTGTCTTCTCTAAAAATGAGGATGAACCTTGCGTCTACAAAAAGGTTAGTGCGAGCATCGTATCATTTCTTTTATTGTATGTAGATGACATACTACTCATTGGAAATGATATTCCGACACTTGAGTCTGTAAAGACTTGGTTAGGAAAATGTTTTTCAATGAAAGACTTAGGTGAAGCTGCCTATGTATTAGGCATTCGGATCTATAGAGATAGATCGCAGAAATTACTTGGCTTAAGATAGAGTACATATATAGACAAAGTGTTGAAACAGTTCAACATGTCTGATAGCAAGATAGGGTTCTTACCAATGTCTCATGGCATATCACTTTCTATGACGTAGTGCCTTACTACATCTCAAGAGAGTGAACGAATGAGTAAGAATCCATATGCTTCGGCAATTGGATCTATCATGTATGCTATGATATGTACTCAACCTGCTGTATCGTATACTTTAAGCATGACGAGTAGATACCAATCCAATCTAGGTGATTGTAACACCCCGAATTTCTAAAAACATCATTTCAAGTTAATACTGAAATCAATAGCTTTAAAGGGAAAAATAAGATATATGATTTTGGACTTGAATCCTAGATTTTATAGTCTTGATGGATAAATGATTTAATTACGAGTCCAACGGTCCTTTCCGGAGCGAAAACATAGCTATAACGAATAAGTTACGGCCGAAACAGTGAACGAGAAGAAAGCTGGGAGAACCAGCGACAATAACCAGCGACAATGACCTGGGCATTATCGCATGGGAAATGTCGCCCAAAATGTGCAGAGGCTGTTAAGTCGAGAAATTCAGCCATTTTCCTCATTTCTTCTCATCCAAAATTCTTCTACTCTCTCCTAAACCATTTTCCTTCTTTCCCCTTCAAACCCTAACTTATTTTGGCTCAAATCCTTGGATTTTGTGGAGGTGAAACGTCATCAAGTGGTAGGATTGAAAGTTATGGTCAAGGATTCACCATCTCCATCTTCATCTTCAACCTCAAGCTTATTTTTGGGTTTTCTAGGTTTTCATCAAAGCCTAAGTGGTAAGTGTATCCTCTCCATTTCTGAACCTCATTAAGTGATGTAAATGTTCCATTGATGTTTTCCTAGTGTTTGGTTTCTCTAATTTCGGTTTGAAAGATTTTGAGAAAGTTAGGTCAAAATTAAGGTTTTGGGTATAAGTTGAGGTTTTGATATAAAATGTTTGGGGAATGTTCCTATATGGTTGAATAAGGTTATTGATGGTTGAAAATGTTTGGATCTAGGTTTTGGAGGTTTGGCTTGGAAGATTTAAGTTTCGTCAAGGAAGCTCAAATGGGGTAAAATCTAGATTTAGCCTAAATCTAGCAAGGTGAGTTCAAGTTGATTTGTGAAAACGGTGTACATGCCAAAATGTTTATTTTAATGTGTTTTATGTCTTACATGAAATTGTTAACTGCTGATAAGTTTGGTTATTTTGAAAGTGTTTAACTTTATAAACTTATATAGCACACATCTTTGGGATTTTGGGCATTTTGGATGAATAATTCATATATTTTGGTATCTTAATGATTTATTTTATGGAAGTAGATTTTGAGTATAAATGTATTTCATTTTGTGTTTTGGAGAAATGCATGGTTTTGTGTTATGGGACGTTTTGAAAGGATAAATGTTATAAACTTACGTGGAAAACGATTTGTCCCAATCTACACTACGTTGGAGTCATTTATACAAATTGGAGTATTGGTTTACATACATGCGGGTTGTTTACATTTGGTTTCACTTTTTGATTTTCAACGTTGGGTCTTTGGGTTTGTTGAGCTTACGGCTCGGTTTGGATTTTGTTGGGTTTTGAGGACACTTGTCCGTTTTAATAGCTCATGGTAGAGCGTTTGGTTATGATTTGCATTATTGGATCTTACTTGAGAATTACATGTTTTGAATACATTAGTCCATTCATTTTGAGTCATGTAATGGTTTAGTTAGTGCAATGGATCCATAGGCACGTTGTTCCTATGTCCCCGTTTGGGCATTGGGTTCACCATTTGGCACAGAATAGGCATCGGGTCACCATGATAAGTAAGGTCTGGGCCTATACGGTCGGGCAGCGTCTCATGGGCAGTAAGGTGTAATTCCCTTGTGCTTAAGTTCCCCTGTTTTGGAACTTTCAGGAATAGACTCAGAGGAGTTGACTTGACGCTTTCGAGTGATAGACTCAGAGGAGTTGAGCTCGGTGGGTTTTTATTTGTGTAACCCACATGTTTTGATTTCCTACATAATTATGTGACCTACGTTTGTGTTCCATCACGAACAATGTAATCGGGTCTTCCCCGTCACCAATAGGTGTGGTTTTGGTTATGGAGTTTTATAATCCATGTTTTCGGAGACGTTTGATTATTAGTATTTATTTATGTTTTAAGGTTTTGATTATTGAAACTCGTTCGAGTTATTGGGATGTTTTGGAAGTTGGGGTTATCTACGTTTTCAGTGTTTGATCATTATAATGTCGGTTATGTTTTACGTACGCTTTGGGTTTTGGCTTTATTTGAAGAGGCGTCTGTTTTATGATTTTAATCACGAAAAGGGTGAATGATGAAAGGAGATTGTTTTAAGATTTAATGTATTTCATTTTTGGTTGCTTTCAAATCAAATGTATTGGATTGTGGAAATCATGATTTTAAATAACATTCTTAAAGTTATTGCTTTATATATCTCTAATGTAAAACTCTTGAGCTCACTAGGCGTTAAGCCTAACCTTTTTATTTGTCGGCATGTGCATCAGGTTCCAGAAGGGGGTTCGGTTCTAGCAGTCGTATGAAGAGATGTGCTTAGTGGTTCACGAGTGTAAGTATTTGGTGAAGTCTTCCGCAGTTTGGAGATAGTGACACTTTTGGGTTTTAGTAGCACCCGTCCTCATTATAGACTGTTTGTATAGAAAGAATGTGTGTATTGAGGTTAAATATTAAATTGTGGTTGTAGATGATTTATTTATAGGTGTGTTTAGAAAATTTTAAATTAGTTGCTATTTCCATATTTGAGGGTGTTACAAGTTGGTATCAGAGCTTGAGTTCGAGAGAATTAGGTGTTGATTTTGAATGCCTAGACTCAAACTAAATTTTAAGTGTTTGAATGTGACATCACACCATTAGGCACTTTAAGGTTTGATGATTCGAGGTGAGTGGATTCACTAGGAACGGGAATCACGCCGAAAATGGAAAGGATGATCATGTACAGTACGTTATAATAACACCTGGCTAGTGTTATGGTGAGCTTACGAGTTACATATCTATGCTTGAACTGCCTTGGTACGATAACCGTTGGGGCAGTGAAGAAGTTTCTGGATAAGTAACCGTTAGAAAGAGTCGATGATTTGAGTATTCGACGCTTGAAATGACAGTAAGCATGGTGATAGCATTAAGTGGACCGTTTCGGGTCGGATTGAACGGATGAGTTAGGACCGCATACTTTTGGAATCGACATTATTCGAAGAGAAATTGTAAGTTGGACCGATGAAATCTTAGATGATTGCCTTAAGAAATTTGATCACCCAGATGACAATAGTGTGACGGGAAAATCAAGGAATGGGATTTCGGGATGTTGAGTGCTGACCCAAGTCATGCACATAATTTATTTCTAAAATAAGATTGCATAAATTGTTTCTCATGTTTTCGAAGCGTAAGGTGAGTTATACTATGAAGCCTTGGTAAAACATTTAGCACTCATCAGATTTTAAACCGTGAGCTTAAACATGCATAAAATTGTTTTGTTGAACGTGGTTCACTATTCATGCATGATCCGAATCAAAAACTGAAACTCAAATTCAAAGTTGGCCACAAGTCGGATCATCCGACGCTTCAAACCCCAAGGGCTCCTCTAGTCCCTTAATCGCAACTCCTTTCGCGATAGGGTTTTAAATCTATAACCCTAATGAGTTCAAGGTTTTTCAACTGATGTGCCAATTTGAAATTTTTATAAAACTCACAAATACAACGGTTTTATTACAATCAATTGTATGTATAAAATCCACTACCGTTTACTCGGTAGGTGTGTAAGGTGACAATAAACACCACACATATAAACCATTTCAAAAATCCTTTAGCCCTTATTTACGCTAATAATGACAGTAATAAGGATACACAACAAGTTTTTTTTGATGAACCACTATTGTCCTAGCTCGCATCAATATACCCCATAAACGAGAAAATAATTTTGCGTGCCAAAACAGTTTATAGCGAGGCGGTTGAACAAAACTCCCAAGAGACAAGTTACGTAATCGAGTTCCCAAAATTTCTCATTCGACTAAATAAAGATAGGGAATAAAATTCTCGACAAGACTCGCATGCTGAGTTCGCTTCTCAAAATTTAGTAACATAAAGTATGCATGCGATTGGTCAACATATAATAAATTTAAATCAATTTTCAAACTTTAGATCGTACAATGAAATGATCTTGTCCGAAAATAGTTGCTACAAAGACCTGTATACTGATAACCCACTTAACGTATTGCGGAATTTATAACATTAAAATCAACAACTGGAATATGTTTAAAGCGAAAGTTCAATACGAAGCGACATAAATCCTTCATATGCTTACTCACACCAACAATTTAAAACAACTCGAATACTAAGCAACATACAACGAATGACACTTGTATAAAATCCCAAAAGGGAAATCACATAATATTGAAACTTCCCAAAATAACATATGGGATAACATCTACTAACAAAACTCTCAAAACGTCTCTTACAGTTGCGAAAATACTGGTGCCAAAACTCGTATGAGACAAAAATGTTAAACGAAAATTCATGAGTTAACGCATACAATAATGCAAGTATATACGTTCCAAAATTTATCTATGCGACACAAAATGTCGTAAGATAAGACACCATAAAACCCAACTGAATTTTCATAAAACCCATTAACGCTAAAATCAAGCGGTGTTACAATTTTCATTTCTCAACATAAAAGCATAAGACGACAACAAGTCTAAAATGTTAAAATTCTAAAACCACAACGTACGATAAAGTGACCCTTCTTCGACCAAAACTTTCATGAGGCGCGACGTCCAATAAGCTCGTAAACTTACACGCAAATAAAATTAAAACTCACGCAATTCAAAATACACTCGTGAGTAGTAAAGCGTCATAAAATAACGTTTCATAAACTCAACATGACTCGTACAGACTAAAATTCTCAAGAAAATTGCGACTCAAGACATGGGAACAACTCTTCCTTTAAAACCTTAACATACGTGGAGGAGATCCAATGTCAAAGTCAAAAATTCCACAGTTACTTGCCCAATAACCCAGATAACAGTAAAACACGAATATTACAATATCCAAAAACAGCGTTAGACACGAAACGGGGATAAAGAGATTTTCAATAAAAATTGCAACATAAAAAGAAAGAGGGTAAGAGCTAGATCAGAGTAAAAGAATATCAAACTCTCCACCAACTTTTTCTGAGTCGGACAACCATATTACTGTGTTTCACAATTCTTTCATGAAACTTCATTGAAACAAGCAACTAGCGCATGCCAAATTTTGCTCTAAACCCCACCAGCTACTCATTTCTTTCTCAACAAAGAGATGTTTCAAATTTTCTTGGGGACGCAACACATAATCTATCTCGTCTTCATTCGAATGATGTGGATATTGAAAAGAAGGAAAGTTTCCCCACCTTCGCACTTCGATCATGCACAATTGAGTCCGTGTAATACTATTGTTGTTTCAATAGTTTACACATTTTGAGCCTTTTATAACACATTCATGTTTAAATTTTTTCATACACAAGCACGAACACACAAAAAATTCGTTTTTCTGTCGGATCATTCATAGAATAATCTTGTGTTATTCGATGATTGAATGGAGGACCTGGGGAGTGAACATCAACAAAACTCCTTGTACAGTACATTCCTTGTACTAAGTGACTTCGTGTTATACAGGCATATTTACTGATTCATTTGTTGATTCAGGATTACATTCTTATTTGTCTGAATTTGAAAAGATTTAGATGAATACTTTATGAATTGACGGATGTTCAGTGGCTCATTTGGAAAGATTAGTGGTCAGAAAACGGTTCATGACATTTCTTGAAGATGTTTTAATGATTTGTTCGTTTTACATCATCAAAAAGGAGGAGAAATAATTTCAAGAAATGTTTGAATTTAAGGAGGTTACATGTTTGGAATATGGGAGAAGTTAATTCAAGAAATGTTGTCTGGAGAACAGTTTGTAACTATTATGGGGAGACAATATCAAGATTTGCAAGACTGATTTGAAGAAAGATCAACAATTTAAGAAAGTTTGCTGAAATGTATAGAAATTTTCTTTGAAGATGAATTGTTGAAACAAAGTGAGCTAAATCTGAAGATAATTTCTTTTCTGAAGTCTGAGAGAGGTTTTATTACTTTGGGAGAGATTACATAAAGTTTTGAAGACAGTTCAAAGAAAAGAAAGATTGATTTTGAACAAATTTACTCAAAGGGGGAGATTGACTTTCAAAGGAAAAATTATTTGTCAGATACATAAAGAGGGAGATTGATTTTGGTAAAGATTAAACAAAGGAGAAGATTGTTCATGATTGATAAAATTTGTTTCTGAATCAAAGAGGGAACTTCAATGCTTTTTCTTTTTGAAGATGATCTTGAATCCAAAGGGGGAGATTGTTAGTGCTCAAATATGTGGATCCAAGATCATGAAGATGAAAGTCAAAGTCAATGCTCAAGTCAAAGTCTCTTATTGCAAAAAGTCAAAGTCTTTGTAATAAGTCAAAGTCAAAGTGTTTTTGTTTTAGTTTAGTCTTGTAATTGTAAGGGGTATAAATAGTTTCTGTTTTTGTTCGTAGACTCATTAGGCTAATTGTAAACAGTGAGTTTAGAGAGAGAAAGTTTGAGAGCATTCAATATACGAATTGTAAACTGTGAAATTGGAAATCTAATCATACAAAGATTTGAATTGAAAATCTTGTATCTTGTAGTAACGTACAACTAACCACAAGACCTTCTAGTAACGTACGAGTGTCTTTTAAAAGGGTGAAATTGACTTACGTTTGAAAAAAGGGATTTTATCATTTTGTTAGCAATCGAGTTAGACAAAATGACGTACAATGATAAATGTTTGCATTCAAAAAACATTGTATGGTTTTTATAGTAAAATCTTATTTCACTTGTCGATTTTTAGAATTTCAAAAAAAATCTATTTTATAAAATTCAAGTTACGACCAATTTTAGCTTTTAAATAAAACGATTTTAATAAAGCTTCCAATTATAGAGTTCGATAATTTTTAAATACCCAATTTAATTTATCAAAACTCATTAGAATGATGTTTTATAAAATAACGTTGAGTTCTAAAAAACAATATTTTATTAAAACTCATTTTAGTTGTAATTTTTCATAAAATTACACCAAACTCAAATTTACGATTTTACAGATTTTAAAAACGTTTTCTAGCATGCGAAATCCTATTTCAACCACGCATATATATCAACATATATATAAAACATAAATAAAACACATGTGCATGGCAAAGTTTTATTTCTAATCGGGTTTTTTATGAGCCAACACAAAAAAGTCAACCCTAAAGGACAATAAATATACAAGCCTTCTTGTAACGATATTTGAGCTCCTACTTGCCTCGCCATCCAAAAAGAAAATCTGAAGCACTATCTTCAAGTCTTGTTACATTTTAAAGAAACAAAATACAAGATCTAATCTAATACTTTTACATTCTAAAAAATAAACAAAACTACTTATTATTACAATCATTCATCACAAGGGGTAAAAAGATTGCTATGCACCCACACATAACATATAAACAAATTATATACAAAAAACAATCATTACAACCAAAATGCAAGGAAAAAAAGATTGTAAAAAAAAAATGCTAGT
Organism: Arctium minus; assembly: GCA_954870635.1. NCBI lineage: Eukaryota > Viridiplantae > Streptophyta > Magnoliopsida > Asterales > Asteraceae > Arctium > Arctium minus. Next base: position 6,873,377 of record OX941093.1, on the reverse strand, counting down.
TCAAAAGAAAATCCATAACTTTTCTAACAAAAGAAACGTGTCCATTTTCTTTTGATCAAAAACATAAAAAAAAGGGTTCTTGATAAAAAAAACGTTTTCAAAGTCATGCATGATCGGCTCTGATACCACTGAAAGGATTTGTTGGAAACTTTAAAACAAAATTTTTAAAGATAGCAATGGAAGCAAAAGAACCTACAACGATTTTTCACAAAAAAACTCCCAACAAGGATCTCATGCATTAAATAACTTAGAAAAACGAAAAACACAACCTTAGAGTGTTTAGAACTACAACCTTTGAAGCTTGAACTTTGATGTCGGGTAGAGAAGAAAACTGGATCCTCCTCCAAAGTTGATCCACACCAAGCAACCTCCTTCTTATGAATGCTAGTTCCTTGCAACCCAAAACTTGTGTGGTTTTATTTCCACCTTTGAAATAAAACAAGTATGTATTTATCCTAACCTTTTATCTCTCAAAAACTCTTGGTAAATGTTTCTAACACCTGGATATCCCTTTTCTTTAGAGAGAAACATAGAGCGTGAGAGAGAAATGTAGGAGAAATGTGTCTTCCAAAAATAAACTATGAATACAACCCACCTATAAGGGTGGTTTGGCCAAAGTCAAAGAGAGTGGGAGGTCATGCCTCCCAACATACTTCTTCCATGTCATACTTTGTACTCTTATATTTTATTATTTAATAGTCTTTTAATATGTACTTACAAGCAACCTGATATACATGGAAATACACTAGCTAGTAACTAAAAAACCATCCATGGTTTCATTAGTTAGTTATTAGTTATTTTATATAAATTTTATATCAAAATATAAAACTTATCTATATAATGCCACACATAACAAATTTAGTGTACATTTAAATCAAATGAAATAATAATATGTATCATATACATCTTTTACTTAAAACACAAGTCAAAACATATATATATATATATATATATATATATATATATACTAGTTGTGCACCCGCGCGAAGCAGCGGGGTGCAAAACGATCCTTCCAGTTTTTCCTTAACTAATTGTAGCCGTTCGTCCCCAAACGGTCCAATTGGTCCCAAATTTTCCATGGCCAGCCTCAAGTCAAGTGGCCGTCTCGAGATCCAGATCCGTTTGAGCATCTTAAAACTAAGGATTGTTGGGATTTATACAATATAAGTTTCCAAAAACTTAAAATAGACAACGGAAGCATTTTATAAATGTATAACAATTAAACCATTTTATTTCCCACCAAGGATCATCTTGCAATACATTGGAAAGATTAAAACACAACCATAGAGGGAAAAAGAAATAACAACCTTTGTAGCTTTTGAATCCTCTTGGGAGTCTAGATCGTTGAAGAAGATGGCAAGAGTGCAAGAGTAGAACTCCTCCAAAGATGTTCACCAACAATTACCAAGTTGAATGGATGCTAGTCCTAAACTCTTAAGTTTTAAGACAAAACCAAGTTTTGACTTAAAGAGAGTATGCAAGTATCAATTATTTCAAGACTTAACTAGTGAGAATAATGAGAGAATACTTGAAGTATGTGTTTTTCGTTAGTTTTCAAGGATAGCCAAATGCAAGCCTTTTTAAACTTTTTTTTTTCTTACCCATGTGGTCTTAACACTTTAAGACCTCCATACTTCTAATACTCATGCTTAATCATAGTGTCTAGGCATGCTTCTAAAGCATGTCTTTCCCATTTAAATACTCACATCTCCATCCTTATAGAAAGCCTCATTTATTTAGTTAAAAGACAAAAGTCTTTCTTGTTCAATAAAAAAATGTTCATGACTTAATAAATCATACCTTATTACTTGACTTTGAAAATTGTCATTTTCATAAAACATATAATTTCCAATTTAATTATAAGAGTTATGAATATTTATCAAGAATCAAATTCTTATAAATAATCTATTTATATCAAGTTGTTATTGGTGTGACCCTTTAGGATCATATATTATTAGCAAATATCTTTACACAATGAATCTTGAGCATAAGGATTCTTCAATCTCTCACTTGCACAAGGCTCATTGTGTATTGATATAGACAGTGGTCAATGTCTAGCAACGCATTAATGCCCCTAATAACACACGACGAGGTGCCATTCAACAACATCCAATTCCCTTTAGTTCAAAGCTACAATTGATGTATAAGGTAAGTTATCAGTTATCCCTTTGTCTCAGACATCATGTTGAACATGAGATACGGATCGCAATCAATCTCATTCAGTGTTCAACTTTTGATCAGGCCTTAAATGTCTAACTCTCAACGAATAAGAGGAACAAATTCCTTCAGACTACATACGCCTCTTGGATAGTTCACACTACACCAAATGATGGCCCTTATAACTGTCTGGTCAAAGAACAGCGTTAGACCATATCAAAGTATAGCATTCCCTACCCTCGAGTCCCAAATATGTATCTAAAGTCTAAGGATACAAAGATAGTACCTTTTATCAAGTATCATTCATGATAGCGATCCATGCAATGATCTTGAATCGGGTCATGTCCAATACTTGTTCCCTAGCAAGTACCTATGAATCTTGGTTGCAAACTTTTGCTATTTTCTTCTCTATGAAAATCAACCAATCCAATTCATATTAGTCTTACTTCATTTTGTTCCCACAATAATGATCGACTATGGACATTTAGAATAATTAAATTATTCAAGGATTAAACATGTTAATCTAGAACTCAATAAGTATTTAATGAAAAGATCATATTCCATATACATCATAATCATTACAATAGTCATTGATTATAAGTTCAATGTTCAATACAAAACCAAGATCAAATCCTTTCACTAGAATAACGAAGTCCTATTCCTCTAGCATGACCTTCATGTTTGGCTTGCGATAGGGGCTTCGTGAATGGGTCCGCCAAGTTATGATCTGTGTGTACTTTGTGAATACAAATATCACCATTTCCAACTTCATCACGGATGTAGTTGAACCTTCGGTGAATGTGCCTGGTTCTTTGATGTGACCTGGGTTCTTTGGCTAAAGCAATAGCACCCTCATTGTCACAAAAAGATCTCTAGAGGATCCTGAATGGAAGGAACAACCCCTAGTTCATCAATGAACTTCTTCATCCAAGCAGCTTCCTTTACATCTTCCGAAGCAGCAACATATTCTGATTCTGTAGTGGACTGTGCCACAATACTCTGTTTGGAACTTTTCCATGAAACCGCACCTCCATTCATAATGAAGACATATCCTGATTGTGACTTACAATCATCCCGATCAGTTTGGAAAGAAGCATCAGTGTAGCACTTTACATTAAGCTCTTCTTCCAAACCTCCATAGACGAGGAACATTTCTTTAGTCCTTCTCAAGTACTTTAGAATGTTCTTCACAGCCAGCCAATGACTGTCTCCTGGATTTTGCTGATATCTGCTCGTCATGCTCAAAGCACACGATACATCAGGTCTAGTACATATCATGGCATACATGATGGATCCAATGGCTGAAGCATATGGGATGCCATTCATCTTTTCTAGCTCAACCTTTGTGCTAGGACTTTGAGATGTACTCAAAATAATGCCTGGTTGCATTGGTACGAATCCTCTCTTAGAGTCTTCCATCTTGAACCGCTTCAAGACTTTGTCAATGTATGTACTTTGACTTAAACCTATTAACCGCTTTGGTCTATCTCTATAGATCTTTATACCAAGAATGTATGCTGCCTCTCCCAAGTCTTTCATTGAGAAGCATTTTCCGAGCCAAGACTTATCACCATGCAAGGTCGGAATATCATTTCCCATGATTAGTATGTCATACACATACAAAACTAGGAATGTGACCGTGCTCCCACTAGTTTTCTTGTAAACACAAGTGTCATCTTCGTTTTTGATAAAACCATACTTTGTGATTTGCTCATCAAAACGAATATTCCACATTCGAGATGCTTTCTTCAATCCATAAATGGATCTCTTAAGCTTACACACTTTATTAGGATTCTTTTGGTCGACAAAACCTTCGGGCTGATCCATATAGACATCTTCTTCCAAGAGTCCATTAAGAAAAGCGATTTTAACATCCATTTGCCATATCTCATAATCATAATATGCGGCTATGGCAAACAGTATCCTAATTGATTTAATCATAGAAACTGGAGAAAAAGTCTCGTCATAGTCAATACCATGAGTTTGAGTTAAACCTTTTGCAACAAGTCTTGCTTTATAAGTGTGTATATTACCATCCATGTCAGTCTTCAACTTGAAGATCCACTTACTCCCTACATTCTTACAATGGGGAGGAAGATTAGCCAAGTCCCATACTTGGTTCTCATACATGGATTGCATCTCAACGTTCATGGCTTCAAGCCATTTGTCAGACTCAGAATTTGACACAACTGCCCGATAGTTGATGAGTTCTTCGGAACTCATCAAGAAACATTCGTCAATGAGAAATCCATATCTCTCAGGTTCTTGACGAACTCTATCAGAAGAACTCCTTGTGTTTCAATGGGTTCATGAACAACCACTTGTTCATCTTCAACAACTTCTTGTTGAGTACTAGTGCCAACTTGAGTTGCATTTGGCTATGGTTCTTGATCTTCTTCAAGATCCACTTGCCTCCCACTTGCTTCATCATTTAGAAACTTGCTTTCTAAAAATTCAGCTCTTCGTACAATAACAATCTTATTCTCACTGGGGATGTAGAAGTAATAACCTAAACAATCTTTAGGGTATCCTATAAATATGCATTTTATAGATATTGGATCGAGTTTGCTAGAAGCTTCTTGTTTCACATAAGCTTCGCAACCCCAAACCCTCATGTATAATAGGGATGGAACTTTTCCATGCCAGATCTCATACGGAGTTTTATCTACCTTTTTAGTTGGTGCCATATTCACAATACGGGCGGCAGTGAGTAGGGCATAACTCCAAAATGATAGTGGAAGAGTGCTTCGACTCATCATAGAACGAACTATATAAAGTAAGGTTCGGTTCCTCCTCTTAGACACACCATTGTGCTGCGGTGTTCTGGGTGGAGTGATTTGTGAGACAATTCCACAACTTCTAAGATGATCTTGGAACTCTTCACTGAGGTATTCACCTCCTCTATCTGAACGAAGGACCTTAATTGTTTTGTTGAGTTGATTTTCAACTTCACTTTGAAACAATTTGAACTTTTCAAATGCTTCATGTTTATGTTTCATTAAGAACACATAACCATAACGACTAAAGTCATCAGTGAAGGTGATGTAATATCTTTCACCATATCTAGTCATGACTTTGAAAGGACCGCATACATCAGTATGTATGATTCCTAACAAATCACTTGCCCTTTCACTTGAACCAGAGAAAGGGGATTTTGTCATCTTTCCACATAAGCAAGATTCACATATATCAAATGATTCATTATCATTTGCCTCCAAAAGTCCACTCTTTTGGAGTTGGGATATGCGTTTCTTGTTTATATGGCCAAGACGACAATGCCATAGATAGGTTTGGTCCAATCATGTTTGACCCTTTTGGTGTTTATATGATAAATGGAATTATTGCTTGAAGAATAATCAAGGTTTAATTCATATATTCCATTAATGGGCCTTGCCTCAAAATAGAATATTCCTTTCAAAAAAGAGTGAATATTATCATCAACAAATTGATAATTAAAACCATATTGTTTTAAACGCGAAACTGAAATTATATTGCGAGTTAAACTTGGAATATAACAAACATTGTCTAACAATAAGTACAAGCCATTTGGTAAACACATTTCAAAAGTTCCTATTTCTTGGACTGCAACTTTTGCTCCATTGCCCATGTGTAGTACCATATCGCCTGCCTTCAGTTTCTTACTCCTTCTGAACCCCTGTAACGAATTACAAATATGAGTTCCACACCCGGTATCAAATACCCAAGTGGTAGATGAAAAAGTAAATATTCCCATTTCAATCATGAAAATAGATATACCTGAAGTGCCCTCCCTGGCCTTCTTGGTTTTCAACCCAGCAAGGTAAGTGGGACAATTCCGCTTCCAGTGACCGACGACGCCACATTCAAAACATGCGTCTTCTTTGGCCACTTTTTCCTTCTTCTTCGGCTGTTGGGGTTTGGAAACATTTTTCCTTTTTCCTTTTCCACCTTGTGGTTTAGCTTTGAAGTTCTTGCCTTTGGTTTTCTTGATTTGTCCTTCCCGGATCATGAGCACTTGGGATGGTTTCTTTGGGATGTTTTTCTCGGCAGTTTTTAGCATCGAATGCAACTCCGAGATGGTCTTATCCCAACCATTCATGTTGTAATTCAAGATAAAATTGTCATACGACTTTGGCAAAGTGTTAAGGATCAAATCCGTTGCCAGATCAAGTGGGTAAGGAGAGCCTAGTCTCTCCAAATGATCCAATTGACTCTTCATCTTAAGAACATGAGTGCTTACATTTCCACCCTCCTCCATTTTAAAACTATGGAGTACTCGAACAGTTTCGAATCGCTCGGTTCTTGCTTGATTTTCAAACATGTGTTTAAGATGTGCGATCATATCATAAGCTTCACGATGTTCCAGATCCTTCTGAAGGTCTGGAATCATTGTAGCAAGCATTAGGCATGCGACATCGATCGAGTCATCAGAATGCTTGATCCAGATGTCATGGACATCCTTTGGAGTAGTTTGGGGTTCTTCGGGAACGGGTTTCTCAAGAACACAATCCTTTTTCTCTTGTTTTAGTACAATTCTTAGGTTGCGGTACCAGTCTAAAAAATTTGAGTGGTTAAGTTTTTCCTTCTCAAGGAGTGATCGGATTGACATTGGGTGAGAGTGATGTTGAACAACAGTAGTAGGTGGAGCCATCTACAAAATATTTACAAAGTTTTTATTTAGTATTTAGTTCTTTAAAATTAATACCCTTTTGTTTCTAAAACATTAATTTTTAAAGGCTAGAATCCAAGTTGGAAAACAATTAAATGGTTAGGTGACTCACTTTATCCCATTCATTTAATTTAACAAGGTAAGTAACGATTTACTAATTACACCCAAATGTAATTTCTAGTTGCATGGGATCCTTAACAACATTTTGTTAACATGACATGTTTGATCCCATCTATGCCTCGGATCTCTTTTGTTTAGGTGACTCACTTTATCACAAAAGAATTCCGATCAAGTCATCCAATTAGAGAAACTTGTATAATCAGCCTATACCTGTTATAGAAATCGCGAATGCACTTCGGCCACCAAAAGATAACACAAGTGGTTAGGTGACTCACTTTATCCCACAAGCATCTAACAAATGGTGATGCGAATGTTTCAAAATTTGGATGGCATAGACTTGCGTTTGAAAGGGATTTATAAATGTTTTATAAATCTAGTTTTAAAACATATGATATCATGGTTATTGCATGCATCCAATAAACCATGGTACCCTTTTAAAATCTCATTTTATGGTAAGATTCTTATATAAAATCCTATTTTATATCTTGCGTTCAAATTAATATCTTATATTAAAATTTGTCGTTTGAGCGCTAAAGAACCATTTAGTAAACCTTTTAATAAAACTCCCTTTTATAATATAAGGTTTGAAGTTTGGATAAGTTTCTAAAATCCCAATTTTAAACTTATAAATTTAGTTGTCAAAATTTGTCGTAATAGAGTTTTATACGAAAAAACTCATTTTATAGTAAAACTGTTTTACATACATCTTATGTTAAAAGACAAATTTTATAAAACCAAACTTCATGTGATCATTTTATGTTTGAAACATTATCTAGTATATAAAATCGTATTCAACATACAAGCATAATATAAACATAAAACAACCATCACATGCATAAAATATGTGTGCATAAACCAACCATAATCTAGTGACATTTTGTGAGCCATCACAAAAATGTCAAGTCCATTCCTAAGGGACAAGGTTGACCAATAAATCTTCATGTTGTTCTTCATGCTCCCACTTGCTCCAACACCTTGTAACAAGTTTGATTTTTCCAAAATCATGTACATGAATGTTGATCTTCAAAATGGCCACCATCTTTAATCATGTTACAATTTTTATAAAAATAAACTAATCTATTACTTACAAAATAAACAAAATGAAAAACTATCTATTTAATTATTACATACCATATGAATAAATAAATATTACAACCATTTTAAATAAATCAACACAACAACATCACAAACGATCCATGGCTAGTTTATGCACTAAAATACATATATACATATAAAACAACACCTTGTTTTTCTAAGACAACTTTTGTGACAAAAAATGCATGTAAACTTTTGTCACATAAAATAACAATTATAAACATAATAAAGTTGTCAAAGAAACTATGTATGATATTTTCTTATAAAAGAAAATCATCCATGTTTTCCAAAAACAAAGATTATCCAAATAACCTTAAAATCTAACCAAGTTTGCAAAGATGGCTCTGATACCAATTGTTGGGATTTATACAATATAAGTTTCCAAAAACTTAAAATAGACAACGGAAACATTTTATAAATGTATAACAATTAAACCATTTTATTTCCCACCAAGGATCATCTTGCAATACATTGGAAAGATTAAAACACAACCATAGAGGGAAAAAGAAATAACAACCTTTGTAGCTTTTGAATCCTCTTGGGAGGCTAGATCGTTGAAGAAGATGGCAAGAGTGCAAGAGTAGAACTCCTCCAAAGATGTTCACCAACAATTACCAACTTGAATGGATGCTAGTCCTAAACTCTTAAGTTTTAAGACAAAACCAAGTTTTGACTTAAAGAGAGTATGCAAGTATCAATTATTTCAAGACTTAACTAGTGAGAATAATGAGAGAATACTTGAAGTATGTATTTTTCGTTAGTTTTCAAGGATAGCCAAATGCAAGACTTTTTAAACTTTTTTTTTCTTACCCATGTGGTCTTAATACTTTAAGACCTCCATACTTCTAATACTCATGCTTAATCATAGTGTCTAGGCATGCTTCTAAAGCATGTCTTTCCCATTTAAATACTCACTTCTCCATCCCTATAGAAAGCCTCATTTATTTAGTTAAAAGACAAAAGTCTTTCAAGTTCAATAAAAAAATGTTCATGACTTAATAAATCATACCTTATGATATATTTGATACTTGACTTTGAAAATTGTCATTTTCATAAAACAAATAATTTCCAATTTAATTATAAGAGTTATGAATATTTATCAAGAATCAAATTCTTATAAATAATCTATTTATATCAAGTTGTTATTGGTGTGACCCTTTAGGATCATATATTATTAGCAAATATCTTTACACAATGAATCTTGAGCATAAGGATCCTTCAAGGATTTCCAACATTTAATATCAAACCTATTAAACTAAAAAACTCTAAAATCCATCAAGTAAACAACATTGTTTTACTACTAATCTCAGTTTGTAACATTTGATGATGTGGATACCGTTTACAAAAAGGTTATAAACTTGGGACCTATGTCATCAAAGCTTATAACATCAACAAGTTATCGGTCAAAATAATTACATAACAAGAAACTTGAAACTAAATAGAAATCAAATTATATGACAATGCATTTGTGCAATTTTAAAGTTACCCTTGCCAGCAAGAAATATTTCTGGTTCATTTGTAAACTTGAAATGGACTTCAAGATTCAAGTATTTAACTTTCACAAATATCCCAAACAACTATAGCAGCATTCCAAATTTGAATCACATATCGAGAAGAGCACACATTATCCAAGGGCAAACTCAATAAGTTATGCAAGTTCATTTCAACCCCCCCCCCAAGTCAACTCAGCTAACAAACACTCAAAATAATGGAAACTACAACATTGACACGAACTTGTTGTGGCAATCACTCGATCCAAAATAAGAAACTTTGTGAACGTATTTTAAGCAGCACCGGAGTTGTCAATGTCTGTCTATTTCCATGGGATTTCCTTTAGCAAGTACCGTCATTGAAGGAGCATTAAGAGAAAACAATTTGATTAACAAAGTCGTTGGTATTAATGTTCGGTAAAAGAGGTGTAGAAAACATTCAAGAACCATATATTTTGTCTACTCTACTGTTCCAAGTCGTGTTTCTTCTGGGAAGTTCTTGATTAAATTGCTCACCAACCAAGATATTATTAAATGATCTGAACCAAACAAAAAAAAGACATTGACTTTAAGAACTATATTATTAAATGATCTGAACTAAAGAAAAAAGAAAAAAAAAGACATTGACTTTGAGAACTATGCATCCTCCGAAGCCCTTATCAACAAAACATTCTATACCGCATGCATCATACATGTGAAAACAAATTAAGAGATAGTCCAGCAGTTAGTTAAACAAAAGAAGTCCACAACATAGTCAACAACTAATTAAAATCATAAATCAACCGTAAAATCATTACCGAAGCACATACATAGACATAGAGTAGGTTTTTCTACCCAAATAACACATACATGACCAGCATAGCAGCACCCCTGTCCACCCTTGCCCGCTGCTAAATGCATATTTCCTCACATTGGAAGCTTATGACCTTGTTTGAAGAACAAAAACAAAAACAAAAACAAAATGGGAAACGAATATTGAAATAACTACAACCATAAACAAAAACAAATGATTGAAGGAAACGATCATTGGAAGCTTTGATTCTAATTGGATTCATTTGTATCTTGAAGAACAAAAATCAGAGATTAAAAAACGTGTTGCAAATATATATTAGTAAATGATTTGATAAAAGGATGAGGAAGAACTCACAAACCGAGTTAGAATCTTCTTTATCACCATCTAAATCTGTTGAATGGTGATAGAAGGATATGGATGAAAAAAATTTATTGCCATGCTTTGATCAGGTTTTGTACACCAACTGTTAGAAAAAGGAACTTGAATAATGGAGGCACTTGATAACAAATTTTCATATTTGATGCACTATGATAACAAATTTTCACATCGCTTCTTTTTTGCTTCATTACTCATAACCCAATTATTAGGAAAATGTAAGTGACCAAAATATCAGGTATAAGAAGCAATTAGCAACAAAATTGGTAACCTCAAACAAAACAAAATCGATAACATCAAACAAAACCAAATCGAAATTAGCAACAAAATCGATAACATCAAACGAAACAAAATCGAAATTAGCAACAAAATCGGTAACATCAAATAAATCGAAATTAGCAACAAAATCGGTAACATCAAAAAAGAAAAAATCGAAATTGAAATGGAAATATGGTTTTGAAGAACATACCTATAAATTAAAATTGAAAGGGAATTCTATATGAAAATCGATTATCATACCTGAGAAATCTCTAGGGTTTTGAGGAGACCTAGAAATCAAAACCTCAGGGAGGATGGAGTTATATGTATCGATGTCGTGATACATCAAATCGGCCCTCTGATACATCAAATTGGCCATCTATTCGAGGTGATACAGTTGTTGTTGGAGGTGAGATTTGAGGGAAGAAAGCATGATCTGGAAGACTGTGAGAGGAGAAAGCATGGTGTGAAGATGCCCAAACTGGTTTTTGGCGATCTGATACGTGAAAGAAGGAAGAAAAGGATGTGTGAGGAAGAAAGTTAAGTCTGAACCATCTTTTTTTGTTGGATGTGAGTTTAAAACTCTTCCATTAAAAAGTTGTGAGTTGTGCTTGTTGAGTTGTAATTAAGAGTTTTTTGAAATTTATGTATAAAATGGTGGTACTTTGTGTTTTATGAGTTGCACTTAAGACTTTTTCCTAAATGTTTATTATATATATATATATAATATTTTATCATTATTAGAAATTATTATTTTGACAATTGATTAGGTTGAAAATAATCGAATCGCATTCGATTGTAAGATCGAGGTCATGTTGCTTGTATGTGTGTGACCCTTTGGGATAGTGTATCATTAGCCATATCGTCAAGTGTAGTGTCATTGGCATAAAGATCCAACAATAACACCCACCACATGAGGACGAAGACGACGATGAGGACACATATACTAACTCATACGATGATTAGATATTTACGTATTAGTATGTTTGGGACGTTAATGTTTATTTTATGTCATCAATTTTATATTATGGTTTTCAAATATTTTCTAGTAATATAAATATCAAATTAGTTGATTAAAATATATTTTTTATCATATTAAATATGGGAAAAATTGTCGTTATAGGTAAAAAATCAAAAAATTCAATTTTTACTTACTGCGTCAACATTTTGTCGTTATAGGTAAAAACATTTGTTTTTTAATTTTTCATTTATAGCAACGACAAGTCATCGCAGTAGGTAAAAAATTATTTTTTTAATTTTTCTCCTACTGCCACTACAAAAATCAACCCTATTGCAACGATAAAACTCGTTCCTCATGATGAAAAAAGTTGTTACCATTGTTCTATTGCCACGACTGTAGACGCTATTGGGTTTGTTGCTATTTGCCTGTAGCTGAAAGTACCTATTGCAACGACACGTCGTCGTCATAGGTAAAGAACTAAATTTTAGTATTTTTATCTACTGCAAAAGTCGTTGCTATATATAGGTAAAAATATTAAAATTTTGTTCTTAAAAAACTAAAATTAAGTTTTTTAGTTTTCTACCTACTGCCACGACATGTCGTCGCTATAGGTAAAAATATTTATTTTTAGTTTTCTACCTACTGCCACGACATGTCTTTGCTATACGTAAAAAAATAATTTTATTTTTTTATTTTATAAAATTCAATTTATACCTATTTTAATTTGTTACTATTACCATCCTTTTTAATCGATTAATTTGGCATTAACATAACTAAAAAATCATTTTTATTCATAACCAAGGTTTACTCATGATAAAAAATTAATAAAATTGTTAATGTACATATGTGTATTAGGCCCAAGCCCATGGGCCCATATAGTCTGTGTATATATTTCTCTTGTATCTTCTAGTTTAGGTTAAGCCGCTATTTTACTTTCATCATATTGTACTTTTCTCTCAATCAATATATCGAAGTCATCAAGCCTTCAGCATAATCATCGTCTTTTTCAATTATCATCATATTCTAACATGGTATCAGAGTTGTAGGTTTGCTTTCTTCCTCTCTCTCATCGTCACCATCGTTCTCTCGCCGTCACCGTCGACAACCGAAAGCCCAGCCGCCGACAACCGCCTATAAACCCTAGCCGTCGCCGCCCTCTCTGTCTCTCGTCGCCTTCGAATCGTACGGGAACAAGTCGACAATCATCGCCCCCCTCTCTGTCTCTCGTCGCCTTCGAATCGCACGGGTCGCCCTCTCTGTCTCTCGTCGCCTTCGAAACCCTAGCCGCAGAACCGGAAGAACTCCGATCGCAAACTCCATACCGGCTGCACCACTCTACTGGTCGCACCCCATACCGGTTCATACCGGTCGGTCCATATACCGGGCGCATATACCGATCTTGATACCGAACGCATATATCGGTCACGTATATCGGTCCATACCGATCGCATCCTACCGGTCGATAACTCCATACCTGTCAATACCGGTCGATCATACCCTACCGGTTCATACCGGTCGCACACTACCACCGGTCCATACCGGTCGCTCACCCTACCGGTTCATACCGGTGGATACTACCGGTCGCATCCTACCGGTCGATTCTACCGGTCGCACACTATGGCTGCCAATCTCGCTACTGGTAGTGTCCTCTACACTTCCCACCCCAAGTCCAAGGGCAAATGGACCAACAACAATCATCCCAAATCTGTGGGAAATACGAACACATCTGAGTGTGGTTTTTGCCATTCTACTGCTCATCTTCTTCTTGATTGTCCTATTCGCAAGTGTCGTCGGTGTGGCATCACTCATCCTCGCCATTATGAGTCTGATTGCCCTAAGAACTCAAAGAACACTTGTCCTCAAAACCGGACTCACGTTGTTGCTGGATCTACTGTTACTAATAACACCGCTTCAGGCTCCTCACCTGACCTCATGGAACTGATGCGTCGCAATCAGGAACTCATGGAGTAGATCATGTCTGGTGCTATGGGTATGAATTCTCAACACTTAACTGCATCAGGTAACTCATGGCTTTTTGACTTTGGGTGTTGTAATCATATGACACCCTGCACTGATGGTTTTGTTTCTAAGAAACCACATCAGCATTTTACGTCAGTACGAACTGTTGACAACACTGGCCTACCGGTATCCTTTAGTGGAAATGTCTCCACTCCTCATATTCAATTACCGTGTGTTCTCAATGTTCCGAAACTATCTCTGAGCTTAGTTTCAGTTGCCCAACTTTTAGAATCTAACCTGATCATTTTATTTCATTCTTCTGGTTGTATTGTACAGGATCCAAAGACCAAGCAGATCCTTGGACTCGGCCGTAAGGTTGGACGGATGTTTGAAGTGGTCTATTTTCATCTGCCGTTACCATCTTCAAATCTTGTTGCCTCCGTTTCCAGCTCTTCTTCCTTTGAATTGTGGCATGCCCGGCTAGGTCACTTATCTCTAGCCAGAATAAAATCATTAGCTAATTCAGGGGTGTTAGAAAATTGTGTGTCCACTGACAGTATTTCTTGTTTATCATGCAAACTTGGAAAACATCATGCTTTATCCTTTGAAACAAATGAGTTTAATTTTACTTCTGCTTTTGATCTTATTCATTCTGATGTATGGGGACCAGCACCACATCCATCAATGGGGGGTGCTCGATATTTTGTTATTTTTGTTGATGACCATACACGTTTCACATGGATATATCTCATGAAACATCGTTCGGAGCTACCTAAAATTTATATTATGTTTGCTCGGATGATTCACACTCAATTTTCAAAATCTATAAAGATTCTTAGAGCTGATAATGCTATGAAATACAAAGAGTCCTCTCTTCTCTCCTTTCTTCAATCTCAGGGGACTCTCTCTCAGTACTCCTGTCCCGGCACATCTCCTTAAAATGGTCGTGTCGAACGCAAACACCGTCATATACTTGATACAGTTCCCACTCTTCTCATTTCTGCTAAATGTCCGGAACGGTTTTGGGGGGAAGCTGCTTTCACTGCAGTTTATACTATCAATCGTCATCCTACTCCTCTTCTTAAATATAAGTCTCCTTACGAGGCTCTTTATGACATCCTCCCTGCCTATGAACTCCTAAAAGTTTGGGGTAGTGCCTGTTTTGTTCAGTTACAACCCCATGAACATACCAAACTTGAACCTCGCTCCAGACTTTGCTGCTTCCTTGGATATGGTATTGAGCACAAAGGCTATCGCTGCTGGGATCCTATCTCCCAGCGTCTTCGTATATCGCGTCATGTTACCTTCTGGGAACATGTTCCTTTTTCCTCTATATCCAAGTTTCGTGAGTCTCCCACTTTCACCACTCCGTTCTTCACTGATGCTTCCGTCTCATTGGACTCACTCCAATCTGACATCATATTGCCTCCATCTGTTGTTCCACCACAGTCTGAATCTGCCTCTCCTTCAGAGTCTCCTGCCCCTACACAGCTTGCCTTTTCTAGTTTTCCTGATCAACATCATTCATCTGCTCCATCCGCACAACCAACATCTGAGGTGCCTGCTGAGTCTTTGGCTCCTGGAACGTCTCAATCTCAGAATGTTAGACGATCAGATCGGGTAAGACAAGTTCCTTCTCATCTCCGTGATTATCATGATTATGCTACTCTGTTGTTAAATCACGAACCTACTTCCTACAAGGAAGCCTCCTCTAACCCTGATTGGCAGAAAGCTATGGATGAGGAACTTCAGGCTCTTGACAAAGCTCAGACATGGGAATCTGTTCCTCTTCCTCCGGGAAAGTCACCCATTGTCTCCAAATGGGTGTTTAAAATCAAGACAAAATCCGATGGGTCTATTGATCGGTACAAAGCTCGCCTTGTGGCCAAGGGCTTCAATCAAGAGTATGGTATTGACTATGAGGAGACATTTGCACTTGTTGCTCGAGTCACTTCTGTTTGCAGTCTTCTAGCCATTGCAGCTACCAAACAATGGCCTCTTTTTCAGATGGATGTTAAAAATGCATTCTTGAATGGTGACTTATCTGAGGAAATATACATGACACCTCCTCCGGGCGTTCGACTTCCACAAGGTCATGTTTGTCGACTTCGGAAGGCTCTTTATGGACTCAAGCAAGCTCCGTGAGCTTGGTTTGAGAAGTTTAGTTCCACCGTCATCTCTCTGGGTTTTGCACCCAGCAACTACGATTCAGGACTGTTTACTCAGACCACTGACGCTGGCACAATCTTACTTCTGTTATATGTGGATGATATGATTATTAGTGGAAGTGACTCTACTGGCATAGCTCATCTCAAGACATCTCTCAGCTCATGTTTTGAGATGATGGATCTTGGTTCTTTACACTATTTTCTTGGTCTTGAGGTGATCTCAGATCCGTCGGGAATTTATCTTTGTCAAGCCAAATACACCTCCGATCTCTTGACAAAAGCTGGGCTTACTGACAACCAAACTGCATCCACTCCTCTTCAGCACAACCTTCATCTGGCTCCGAATGCTGGACCTCCTCTGCGTGATCCTACTCTGTATCAACAGTTAGTGGGGTTACTTGTCTACCTGACAGTGACTCGACCTTACATTTCCTATGCTGTCCATACAGTCAGTCAGTTCATGTCCGCACCCTGTTCAGATCACTATGCTGCTGTCCTTCGCATCCTTCGATATTTAAAGGGGACCATGTTTCACGGTCTTCATTTTTCATCTACATCCTCATTGACTTTGCGAGGATTTTCTGATGCTGATTGGGACAGTGACATTACGGACCGTCGCTCTACTACTGGCTACTGTTTCTTTCTTAGAGACTCTCTCATCTCTTGGAGGAGCAAGAAACAATCTCTGACAGCTCGATCTAGTACTGAAGCTGAGTATCGAGCACTTGCTGACATGGCTCAAGAACTTGTGTGGTTACGCTGACTACTCTCTGATATGGGGGCACCTCAACATTCTCCGACCCCTTTGTGGTGCGACAACAATAGTGCTCTTCAGATTGCTCATAATGACGTTTTTCACGAGCGAACGAAGCATATTGAAATTGACTGTCACTTTGTTCGTCAACACGTGACTCGTCAGACTATTCAGCTTCTTCCTATTTCAACTATTGATCAACCGGCCGACATTTTCACTAAAGCTCATCTACCAGGACCGTTTCGTGATCTAGTTTCCAAACTCCATCTGGCTCATTCTTCTCCCGATTGAGTTTGAGGGGGGATGTTAATGTACATATGTGTATTAGGCCCAAGCCCGTTGGCCCATATAGTCTGTGTATATATTTCTCTTGTATCTTCTAGTTTAGGTTACGCCGCTATTTTACTTTCATCATATTGTACTTTTCTCTCAATCAATATATCGAAGTCATCAAGCCTTCAGCATAATCATCGTCTCTTTCAATTATCATCATATTCTAACAAAAATAATGTAAACACTATTGTTCCAAACCGTATTAGTACAAAAATATCTAATCGAGTGAACATAGAATTCTTCTAATGCATGAGAGTACGTAGATTCTTCTTAGGTATAGTCCTTCAAAGTGTATTTAATTCAAACATTTCTATTGCGAAAGAACACAACTTTTAACCACTTCAACATGCTCCTTAAGTGCATCTTCTATGAAGGAAGTAAAATTTGGATCTGCTATGTTTGTTATCGGTTGTTCTGTGTTCAAGAAATCCAATGCTTAGTATGCAAGAGAGCCAATGTCAACTGAGTAAGGTATCTTACCGGTGATAAGTTCAAATAAGATTACACCAAAGTTGTAGACATTAGTCTATGGAGTTGAAGGTGGGGTCTCTAAAAGCTCAGTTTTTGTGGGACTCGTTTTTGCTGCATCATGGAAGCTGAAATATGAGATTTTGGCTACGTAGTCCTCGGTTAGATGTATAGATGATGTTTGTAGGTTTTTATGGACGATCGGTTGGTTGACTTGGTATAGGTGCTCGAGGCCCTAGTTCGATACCTGATGACTTGCCCTACGACATGCCCATAGCTATATGTAATTGCATAGACCAATCCAAATGTTCTGCTTCTTTAAGACTTTAACTGTATAATTAACAATAAATTTTTATCCGTAAAAGGTGAATCAATAATTATGAATCACTACCGATTGTCATCAGATAGGAAAAGGGCATGTGATTTAGATGTATACCGGTGGTCATCAGATAGGAAAAGGGGGGATAACTGGAGTTGCATATGCAAGCTCGATCGTCTTATATTTCTATTTTCTTTTGTTCCAAAATAAGTGTTAAATTTCAGTAGTAAAGGCATACTTTCCAACTCTATGAAATGGGGACTCATTTAGTTTATTAAAAACTGCAATAATTACACATTTCAAAAACCGTGCGTCATTGTGGATATTTATTTCGAAAATGGGATTACTAAAGAATGTAAACAGAAAACTGAACATACTGGGTGCAGGTGCACAGACAGAGTTGCATTTGGAGCATACTAAAAAACTATCATTCTTGTGAAAGGATTTTGTTCTTCACAATACCCAATAAGATTCAAGAAGTTCTTGTGATTCACCTTTGACAACCTTTCTATCTGCAAAATCCCACCATTTTTTGAAAAAAGAAGAAGCAACCATTAGCAAACAGGCAACCTGAAATTTTCTGCAAATCGAATAGAAATAAAATGATCAGTTCTGTTGGGCCAAATATTGAATAATCAAATCCAACATGGTACAACTCACAATTCCTTCATCGTGATCAGATTTGCAAACAATGGAGCAACTCCCCAATAAAATTGTTGGAGACAACAAATAATTATGTGGTAATATTTCCACGTTCCTTTGGGATTGATCCATTTAAATGATTCCTGAGGAGAGAACTTCAAAAATATAATCGTATACCATCTTAAACATCATCATGTAACACCTACTCCCATATTTAAAAAAATAAACAAAATGTAAAAATTGACTTCCAAAGCCAAGTTGTTGTATCTAAGAGCTAAACCCGTATGTTAAAGATTATAGATAGAGAAAGAAGTACATGTTTACAAGATTCTCAATGGCACCCCATTCTCAAGAGATGGTATCACATCTCCTTGCAAGTTCCTGAGTAGTTCGAGACTTGACAAACCAGTCAAATCTGAACAAAGGTGATGCCTGAAATGCTACCTTCAGTTCATCCCAATTCCCATAACCAAGTTTGTGAACCATGAAATCTGTAAAATTCCAATCTTGTTATAATAAAGGACATCAATGCATAAATCACATTCTGAGGGAGATTCTTACCATGAATCGATCACATTCTTCATTGTAGAGCTTGCCTTTGTTCTGACCGTACTGAATTATAAGCTCCAACCAAGGATTCTTGTAACGGTCTAATTTCTTTCCTATTGCTTTCATTATTTCATCTTTACAAGAAATTATAGCCTCCCCTCTCTCAACGTTTTTGATGATCTGATCATAATTGATTAAAAATATCATATTGTTATATGCCTAAAATCAATATTAATAACTTTTGAAATAACTCAAATATATACAAGCAAAACAAACACATGGAACTTCTTTTAACTGAAAATGGGACACCACAGATTGACCAATACTTCACATTACAAAGTTCTGAACCGGCAAAAAAATCAACACCGCAACTTCCAAGGTCTTGCCAGTTGGAGGGTAGACTTGATACCATTCAAGCTTTACAAACTGTAACAACCGTAAATTATTTGAGTTATTTGTTGATTTTATAAACAAAAATACTTAATGGTGTAAATGAGGGAAGATGAGAAGTTGGAGGACTTATTTGGAAAATATGATCATTTAAGGCCTAAAACCCTAGGCTACTATTCTTTTGGGGGAAATATCCTGATGAGTGTGTGTGTGCGGGGCGAATGGGAAGGAGAAGGGAAGAGCAGATCGAAGCCTTCTTGGGAAGAAATTGATCTCTGGAAGAGAAAGCTAAGCAAGGTGCTATATGGGAAGGATTCGTCTTCACAAGGTGAGTAATCTAATCATTCACTTTTCATTTTGAAGGTTTTATTCTTGGAAGAGTGCTCTGTGTAAAATACCACAGGGAAGAGATTAGGATTTTAAAATCTATTGGGGAAGCTAAGAAAGGGTTTGAAATAATTATTGATAAGAGTTGTGAGGGTAAAATCAATTCAGATAGTAGAAATCGGGCCTTAAGCTAGGAAGAGATCGATGGGTTTATCATTGTTGTTTCGTCGCCCTCGCCCGGTGCGGTCGATCGGGGTCGACTCATCCGGGGTCCGGGGTTACCCGGTGAGTTTGTGACCGGGGATCCCGGGGTTTGTCGACCAGTTCCGCCTGGTGGGTTGGTGACCGGGGTCGTCCGGTGGTTTGGCGACCGGGACCGCCCGGGGTTTGACGACCGGAACCGCCCGGGGTCCTTCGACTGGGTGTTTTGTGAATCTCCAGTACCGTAGTTTTAGGGGTTCTTAAGCTTTACCATAAATTGTAACTTCGTGCTTTATTAAATAGGAATGTAGGGTCGATCTATTCGAGCCTAGTGTTCGTGTGTGTGCCGATTTCCCACCAACAGGTGAGTTCCCTTATTTTCAAACAATGTATATATATCTTTGAACTGGAAATGGATTTATGTTACATTGTTCAATATGCTTATCGTTATTCATTGATAAATCGTACTCCTGGATATCACTGTAAGACGTTACAACTAAAGTTTTAGTTTTTATTTCACCTATATGATTGGGATGGTATTGACGTATTATTTTGAATGGGTGTTGGCAATGGATACATATAACCATCGGGGATGGTTGAACCGTGTGTTTGAAATCTGTTTCCCTACACACGGAAACGACATCGACTACGGGCGTATAGGGATCTACTCGGGGGCCCCGAGGACGAGTAGTCCTTACGCTGGTGGATGAATGGCGGTGAGGATATGGTTACTTCATGTGACCCAAATGTTGTGAGACTAATATTTTTAATTAATTATGTTTCTTGGTGTACTATAAATTGGACGAGGTTGGGAATTCACTATACCTTCCGGTCTAATCCTCGCTTCCACTTTTCTTAAAACCCATTTTCAGGTAAAACGGTTGTTGCTGGATCTTTTAAAGGGAAGAATAATTGATAGGAGATAGAATGTTGGAGAGTGGCATTAGTGGTGGTGTAGCTAAAGTGTAATTGCAAATTTATCGGTTGTAATAGGGTTGATGTTTGGATTATGTGAGTCCTTTCTTTCGGAATACTGTAATGGGACCCAATCTGGGAGTTTACTTTTATTAAAGTTGTTATGTTGGAAACTGGAGTATTACATTTGGTATCAGAGCCAGGTTTAAGGGATTTAGGTGACCGGATGGCCTAAACTTAAACTGTGGAGTAGAGGGGACACAACCGAGATGTAGGATGCCTTTGGGAAGATCACTCTAAGTGCACTAATTGTAAGGTATGAAGTGCAGTCATGTGAAGTAAATTTACATTACACCTGTGTCGGGATCCTAATTCTAAACAAGAATAAACACTCAGAAACAATATTAAAGGAGTTTGCGGAATAACACTTTAATATTCAATAATCAATGAAACAGTGAATTATAAGAACAACTTGTAAACTTTATTGAATGATTGTAAAGCTACAAGATTCAACACTCAACCTCAATATTGATGAACAGGCTCACCAATACAAATTCTACTTCTCTAGAATTGGGATTACAAACCTTGAGGTTGATTCTCTCTATCAAAACAAAATTTCAGAATTCTATATTTATCAATTCTAAACTATTCTTTAAATAATGAAGATAAAAGATAATTACAAATAATAAAAGATCTTCAAAATAATCTTCCATCTTTATCTCCAAGCTTTCCATAATCTTCAAACTTGATCTGCACGAATCTTGATAATCTCATAAGCAACACTAAGTCTTCAGGAGTATTAATACTTTGTGCAGTATTAATGTTCAGCAGTACTAACTACTAGCAGTACTAAAATTGCTTAGCAGTAGTAATCTCCTCTAGCAGTATTAATCTTGACTTAGCAGTACTAATCTTGATCAACAGTATTAACTTCACTCAGAAGCATTAATCTCAGAAGTAGTAATCAAGTTCTTCTAGCAGCATTAACTGTACTTGTGTATTTCTGAATTTCCCAACAATCTCCCCCTAACTTGACTTTTAGGAAGAGAAGTCAAGTTCTTCAAATGGTCTTCTTACATGCTCCCAAAACTTCATGGCTCATACACCTGTATTTGCATCCAACCCCAAACTCTGATTGATTGTTCTTTGAATCAAATACTTAGCCATCTCTGAATCTGGAACACATCCTAGCTTCTTCTTCAACATTGCATGAAGCTTTAGTCTGCTGTGATTGTACACTCTATCCCCTAGGAAGTACTCTCTGTGATTTATGTCCATAGTTAGTGCATATACTCCACTAGTTTCATATAGAGTCCAATTATTGACAGTTTTGAACACATTTCTGATCAAATGCTCCACTTCTTCAGGTTTGAACATCATACACAGATACTCCATCACTAATTTTGTAATTGAAATCTCTGGAGCTTTTAGTTGATCTGCATACAACTTCATTCCTATGTCAAACATCTCTTCTAAATCCGACCTGGAGCATGTTCTTACAATCTTTGCCCAAGTGTTATACACTTCATACTTTTCATCCTTTCCTTTGAGCCTTATGTATTCCTTCCCATCAACCTTCATTGTGTCCCATAGAATAACCTCAGGTGGCTTCACTTCAACAGGTTCAACTGAAATTGGTTCAGGCACTTTGTCCATCACTACCATGTACATATTTACATCATCAGTTCTTGTTGGTTCTTTCTGTGCAGATGGCTTAGGTGCCCCTTCTTCTTCAGTAACCTTCTCAGCTTCTTCTGTAGCTATTCTAGGCTTCTTGGTTGACTTTCTCCTTGCCATCATCTTGGTTCTTTTTAAAGTCCTTAGACTTTCACCAAGAGTGGCTTCTTTCTTTGGTAGTGTTTCTTGCTCATCTGGAAAGGGTTTTTCTATCATGAAGTCATTGCTTTCTTTCATTCTCTTCTCCATTTCCACCCTGGCAGTTTCATTCCCTTGAAGCTTGGTCATTTCAGAATTGTACAACTCTTTAATCTTCTCAAAAGACATCTTTGAGAACATCTCCTTTCTGACTCCTACAGCACCTTTGAGAAATGTAATCATCTGGTTTCTCTCTTGGGTACCTAGGAAGGTCTTTGAGGGTTGTCTCTTCTTTGCAGCTATTTTTACCACCACTGATTTCTTCAGAGTTACAGCTTTCTTTGTGCAATTTCAGTTGCCAGGCTTTGTTGATAAGCTTCATTCAGTTCAGCAGCTAGAGCCTTAGCCATCTCTCTGTCCTTTTCAACCTGAACCCTTTCTTCTTGCTCAATATCAGCTTGTATCTTCTTGGCCAAAGCTTCATCTGACTCAACCAACTTTTGCTTTTTGATTGGTTGATCAGATTCCACCATTTTAGATTTGCCTTTATCTTTGCTTGCCATCTTCTCAACACTAGCTTTCTTGATCACTTCACCTTGTTCTTTGATGACAACTACTTTGGCCTTTGAGATGACCTTGGGAGTATCATGCTTGGCTTTGATTAAGGTTTCTGCAATCTCAAGATCTGTCAGAACTTCTTGCACTATTTCTGCTGCTTCTTTCAGTTCAGCAGTATTAACAGTTTCTTCTGCTTGGCTTGAACCAGCAACATTAAATGTTACTGCTGCTTGCTCTTTTACTGCTGCTCTGCTTGATGTTGCTACTGCTTGTACAGTTTCTTTACTTACTTCATCAATCTCTCCCTCAACACTATGTTTCTCTCCCTTATCTGTATCAGCTTCCAATTTGTCCTCAGCTTCTGACTCCCCCTTTTTGGGAGCATCAGTTACTGGTTTCCTTCTTCTAAGCACAAACTGTTTCTTCCTCTTTTTCTGGACTAATTTCTTCACCAAGTTCTTCAGTTTGGAAATCTGAGCTTGTTGAGATAGGACTATTAGTTTCAGCTCTTCTATGTCTTTTCCTTGGTTGATCACATCCATGTTGATGTTGCCCATTGTTTCTATCAATTCATAGTAGTTATATCTGTCCTCACCTACTCCAGGAGTGTGACCCCCTTTTGAAGGATCATGGGATCTTTTTGTAGTAGAGGTCTTCTGCCTAGCAGAAGCACCTGCTACCCCCATGGTTTCTTGGCACCTGGGACCTTTGGATGATTGCTCACCCAAAGTTGCCATGGGGAAGGTCTTATTTATGTTACCACTGACCTCCTCTGTGCTAGCAGGAGTAGTGGCAGCCTTAGCACCCATATGTTCAAACATCTCCTCAGTGAGCACCTCCGTGGGGTTGGGAGACACCCCTGTGGTTTCCCTGTAGATATTCTCTAATGGAGAATTCTCCATTAGAGGGCTTAAAGGCTCAGTGGGTGAAGGTACAAGAAGGGAAGGAGCCTTCTTTACCTTTTTCCTTATGTAAGTTTGGGTTATTGGAGAAGTTGGGTTTTGAACAAGAGACTGAGGGATTGATATGGAGGGTGAAGGTTGGGATTGGCTAGCAGTGGGATGGTCTAATGAGGGCCTTGACCCTGCTGCCATACCTTCTTCATTGTGGGACACCACCATCATTGTAGAGAACAATGGGGTGTCAACTCCTTCCGAGTCCAATGGAGATCTCTTCATGTTTGAAAAGACCTTACCTTTGGGAATTTTGGGTACATATACCTCATCAAAGTGAGGCATATCCGTCAATTCATGGGTTATAACTTCCTGTACAAACCTTGGGTACATGTAAAAACTCTTTTTGCTTCCCAAGTTTGATACAAGATCACTGAAAATCATTCTTGAAAAATTGTACTTTCTGGCAGTGGCCAAGCAGACCAAAGCATATGCAATGGTACTGCTAAACTCACTCCATCCAGTAGTCTTTTTGGAGATACAGTGCATCAGGGTATGAACAAGAAAACGCCATTGGGTATAGAATTTTGCTTTTGAGAATTTGAAACCACCCAATTGGCCTCTATACCCCATTCTTGACAATTTTGAGAACAAGTCCTCATTTGGAATAGAAGTAATACCTGCAGCATCGTCTAGACGTAGACAGACGCGTATCACCTCTTCAGAAACTGACAAGGGTTTGTCACACACCCTAGTCTTGATTATCTACACACCATTCTCTGTGACTATGGTGGCATTTGCCCATAATTGTCTTTGATGCTCTATGTAGATAGTTGGCGACACAGTAAGAGCATGGGCAATGTGGCTGGACTTGAAAAAATCCACAACCTGGTGAAATCCAACAGCTTGTTTCGGCTTCTGTAGCATCGCAATCTCGTTGTGCTCATCAATAAATGCCATGGATGCCATTGTGCTTAAGTAATCTTGACTGCAACACTCGGTGCTTGAGAGAAAAGGGTTAGAGAGCAGATGAATAGAAAGCAAAAAGTCGTTATGAACTTTTGGGCGGGCAAAAAGGGTATTTATACGATTCGGGACATAAGCAGTATTAACTCCTAGCAGTATTAACTAACTAGCAGTATTAACTGAGAGCAGTATTAACCACTGGCAGTATTAACTAACTAGCAGTATTAACTGAGATCAGTGGTAACCACTGGTAGTATTAACTAACTAGAAGTATTAACTGAGAGCAGTAGTAACCACTGACAGTATTAACTAACTAGCAGTATTAACTGAGAGCAGTAGTAACTGTGCACTGGCAGTATTAAAACTGCACTGGCAACACTAACTATACTTACACTTTTTGAAGCTTAAGGTACTCTGAGCAAGGTAATAACTTCCTGAGAAAGATGTTAGTAGCACCAAAGAATAAACCAATAACATGTATGTAAACACTTTTTAAAACATGAACTCATTCAGAGTTGATCATGCCCACACTTGTGACCAAGAATGTGAATCTACCCACATCAAAAGCTTTAGTGAATAGATCAGCAAACTGGTTGTCAGTATGAACTTTAGCAACTTGAATTAGCTTCTTTTCATTACAATCTCTGATAAAGTGATACATGATCTCAATGTGCTTTGTTTTGGAGTGCTTGACTGGATTGTTAACAATGCTTATAGCACTGCTATTGTCAATGAAGATTGGAGTGTGAAGAAAGGTTAACCCATAGTCCAGCATATGATTTTGAATCCATAGAACCTAAGAGCAGCAACTTGCAGCAGCAATATACTCAGCTTCTGTTGTTGATAAGGACACTGTGGTTTGTTTCTTACACTGCCAAGATACTAGTCTTGCACCCAAAAGTTGACATCCTCCTGAAGTAGACTTTCTGTCCATGTTAGCACCTCCCAAGTCACTATCTGAATAAGCAATCAAGTCAAAGTTGGATTCATAAGGATACCAAAGACCTAATCTAGGTTGCCCTCTTAAGTATCTGAAAATCCTTTTAACAGCTTGCAGATGTGATTGCTTTGGCTTGACTTGGAATCTGGCACACAAACACACTGGAAACATGATGTCTGGTCTTGAGGCTGTGAGATACATGAGAGATCCAATCATTGATCTATATAGATGGACATCAACATCCTCCCCCTCAAGATCAGCAGTGATCTGTTTATGAGTTTCCATAGGTGTGCTTGTTGGCTTTGAGTCTGTTAATCCATATTTTTCCAGGATGTCTTTCACATATTTTGATTGGCTTATGAAGATCCCATCTTTCTTCTGTTTCACTTGAAGTCCAAGGAAGAAGGTAAGTTCACCCATTGAACTCATTTTAAAGCTCTTATGCATCAACTTTTCAAAGTCTCTACACATCTGATCTTTTGTGGATCCAAAGACGATATCATCCACATAAATCTGAACCAATAGGATGTCCTTCTTACTTCTTTTAATGAAGAGGGTCTTGTCAATTATTCCTCTTTCAAACCTATTCTCCAAGAGGTAGGTAGACAGAGTATCATACCATGCTCTTGGGGCTTGATGCAGACCATAAAGTGCTTTCTTCAGTTTGTATACTCTGTCTGGATATGATGGATTTTCAAATCCAGGGGGCTGACAGACATATACTTCTTCATCAATTGTACCATACAGAAAGGCACTCTTCACATCAATTTGGTATACCTTGAACTTCATGTATGAGGTATAGGCTAGAAATAGCCTAATTGCTTCTACCCTTGCCACTGGAGCAAACACTTCTTCATAGTCAATGCCTTCTTCTTGAGTGTACCCTTGTGCCACCAGCCTTGCTTTGTTCCTTATCACAATACCTCTCTCATCCTTTTTATTCCTGAAAATCCACTTGGTGCCAATAGCTCTATGACCTTTTGGAAGGTCCACCAAGTCCCAAACTTCTTGTAATTTGAACTGCATTAACTCTTCTTGCATAGCTTCTATCCAACTGGAATCTTTCATTGCCTCAAAAACCTTCTTAGGCTCAATTTGAGATAGAAAGCATGAGAGTACAGTGTGTTGTTGATCCTGCAGTTCTTGAAGTCTGCTTTGATTCCTTGTTATCATAGGAGAAGAGATGTCTCCTATGACCAACTCTGGAGGATGATTCTTTTGAGTTCTAGTCTGATGACTAGGTTCTTCATTGATTCCCACATCCAGATTGGAATCATTTAAATCAGCTGAGGGGATCTCATCAGCTGCTTCTGGCTCTTCATGCACTTGATTCTCCTCATCTCTTTCTTCTTCTTCACTCTGAATTGGTTCAGTCATTGTCTCTTTTGCACAGACATCAACAGGCTCTATTATAGGTATGGAAAAGATCACAGACTGAGGAATAATGTCTTGTACTTGTACCTGTTCATCCCCTGATCCTCCACTTCCTGAACCTGCATGATAATCACTACTGAAACCTAAAGAGTTAGTTAGTGAATTAATGTCAAATAACCACTGAGGACCAGATCCAATAGGATTTGGTGTGTTCTCATTGCATTTGACATTGTCACTTTCCTCAATTATTCTACAAGAAGTATTAAAAACTCTGTAAGCCTTACTCTGAGATGAGTAACCCACAAGAAAACCATCATCAACCTTGCTATCAAACTTTCCTAAGTGAGTTTTGTATTGAGAATGGTACAAGGACACTTAAAAGGTTTGAAAAATCCTATAAAAGGTTTTCTGTTATTTAAAAGCTCATATGGTGTCTTGTTTTTAGGCTTGACTACTAGAACTCTGTTTTGGACATAGCAAGCAGTATTAACTGCTTCAGCCCAGAAAGTAATTGGTAGTTTTGAATCTGCCAACAGAGATCTAGCAGCTTCAATCAGTGTCCTATTCCTTCTCTCAGCAACACCATTTTGTTGTGGAGTCCTAGGAGCACTGTATTGCCTCTCAATTCCTTTTTCCTCACAAAAGGTGTTTAGGTCATGATTTTTAAATTCAGTACCATTGTCTAACCTAATGAGTTTTACCTTTTGATTAGTTTGGTTTTCAATTCTTAGAATAAAGGATTTGATCAGTCCACTTGTCTCATCCTTAGTCCTTAGAAAATATACCCAAGTAAATCTAGAGTAATCATCAACAATAACTAGGCAGAATGATTTCTTACCAATACTCATAACATTTGCAGGACCAAACAGATCCATATGCAACAACTGAAGAGAATTAGAGATTGTGTTCAACTCTTTGGACTTATGAGAAGTTTTGTGTTGTTTGCCTTTGAGACAGGCAACACAATGATCATCACATGAAAAGACTTTGGAAGGTAAACCTCTTACAAGTAGGCATGGAAATGGGGCGGGGATGGGGCGGGGACCCCAATCCCCATCCCCGTCCCCAATCCCCCATATCCATCCCCATCCCCATCCCCATCCCCACCGGGGAATATGATGACATCCCCATCCCCATCCCCAACGGGGAACGGGGATCCCCAACGGGGAAACGGGGAATTTTTTACAACCTAAAAAACTGTGTACAACGACAAAATTATATTAATAATAAATTAACAACATCTCGTTACTACTATTCAATGCATCAAAATCATGTCAAGTAATATCCAAAACATAACAAGTACCAACATCCAAAAAGTAAAAACATCCAAGTTAAGTACCAACATCCAAAAGATAAAAACATCCAAGTACCAACATGCATAAAATAAAAACATCCAAAAAATAAAAACATCCAAGTATCAACATCCAAAAAATAAAAACATCACTTCATCACTTGTTACTCAACATCCTCGTCATATGTGACTGTTTCATCAAATGCTTTAGGCTCTCCATGTTTTTTATCTACAAAAAGTAAAACAAGTTAGAAAAAATATAAATACATGTATAAGTTATAACTAAGAATTTAAATATATTTTTTTTACCTTGAAGTTCTTTCCGTAACCAACTTTGAGTGCACATCAATGCTCCAATTGTTTGTGGGTGGAGTCGACTACGTTGTTTTGTGACTTTGTTACCGCTCATGCTAAAAGCAGATTCGGAAGCTACCGTAGAAATCGGTATCGCTAAAACATCTCTTGCAATCTTTTGAAGCATAGGAAACTTAGAGCCGTTGCATTTCCACCACATCAAGATGTCGAACCCTTCTTCATTAGGCAACAATTTCTCGGCCAAATAATCATCCAATTCACTTTTTTCCAAGATATCATCATCACACATCATAGACTCAAAGTCCAACTCCCATGTAGGTTTTTCGAAAGTAGAATCATCTACGTCTACGGCACTAGTGGTAGATTGTCCTTTCCAAGAAGTTCCTCGATTGTTGGCATACTTCCTTTTATACTCTTCAAACAACTCAACACATAGGTTACGTGCCCTCATAATCTCACTCTTCGCTTCATCGCCATAGATTTTTGGAAAGAAATAGTTTATCAACTTCAACTTGTATCTAGGATCTAACACGATTGCTACACTCATAACCTCGTGTATGACACTCCAATATTTATTGAATTTGATCAACATTGATGATGCCATTTTCCTAATAACATCATGAGGAGAGTTTTTCCAACTCAACAAAGACACTTTAATTTCACAAATCAATGGGAAAAAGATGTTTGAAGTAGGATATAAAGTTCCCGAAAACTTTTCAGTGACACGATAAAACAACTTCAATTTTTCACAAACAATTGATGTCATTGCCCATTCATCTTCACTAGGCAAGCAAACATAACTTCTCTCCTTCTTGCTCAAACGACTAAAAACATCCTTATACTCCAAAGCGACATTTAACATAATATATACCGAATTCCACCTTGTCTTGCAATCAAGAACAAGTTCCTTTTCACAATTCACACTTAATTGTCGTGCACATAGTTTAAATTCTTGTACTCTCTTAGGAGAGCTTGACCAAAATGCAACACTATCCCTAACATTTTCTATAGCTCCCCCAATTATAGAAAATCCATCTTGCACGATAAGGTTAATTATATGTGCACAACATCGCATATGAAATATTTTCCCCTTTAACATTAGCGATGAAGAAGAAAGAGTACCTAAAAGCTTGTCGACTATTGCATCATTTGTCGAGCAATTATCAAGAGTCAAGGTTGAAAGCTTGTTGTCGATGTTCCAATCGAGAAGACACTCCATCATGGCTTGTGACAATGCTTCGGCCGTGTGTGGAGATGGCACGTGTATAAAGCTGCATTAAACAAAATAAGATATTATTATCAATAACTTTATCCATGATATAAACTAGAGATTATTAGACTAGAGATTATTACCTGATGATTCGATTTTGTAAAGTCCATTTGTCATCTACATAATGTGCTGTAATTGCCATGTAACCTTTCTTTTGGTTACTTGCTGTCCACATATCTGAAGTTAAGGCAATCTTACTCTCGTTCTCTTCCAAACATCGTAAAGTGGAACCTCTTTGCTTTTCATAAATCTTCATTATATCACTCTTTATTGTCGGTCGAGATGGTACCCTAAATAAAGGTTGGAGGCTTTCTGAATACCTTCGAAAACCATAGTGCTCGACAATAGAAAGTGGGTAATCATGTATAACTATCATTTTGGCTAACTCGTCCCTAGAAAGTTCGGCGTTAAATGAATATTTACTCATGGAAGATTTCCCGTCCGAAGCCTTTTGGTTCTGAACTAAGATTTGTTGTCTAATATCCCTTGTAACTCTCTTTGGACATTTATTAAAATGGTCCTTCAAATGTGTGGTTCCGTCGTTGGCTCTACCCGTTAGTTGCTTAGTACAATAATTACACTGTGCAAATCGTCTAACACCGTCAACATACACTTGTTCAAAATGATTCCAAACAACCGACTTAAACCTATTTTGTGGTTGTTCATTGCTCGTGTTAGTGTTACTCCCTACAGGCATGCTTACCGATTCGAAATTATCATCATCATTTGTTTGTTGTTTGTTGCTTCCTTCCATCTCAACACCAATCATTTTCTCATTTTCCGAAGGTTCCATCTGAAAAGCATGTATGTAAATGGAAAACACATCAAATTATGTATCTAAAAGCTTGAATGTAAATGAAAAATATTTAATTAATGAGAACAGTAGCCAACTATTTACAAATATACATGATATATACACACAAAAACACAACCATATACATGCATAATTATATGGGAAGAGTTTATTCTGGAAACCAATTAAACTCCCAAATTAATTTTCTTGATTAATTACTACAAAGTGATCAATAATATATTACTTAAAACTACATAAAAACACTTGTAATAATTTTATATTACTTAAAACCACATAAAAACACTTGTAATAATTTTAAAAAACATACGCAAAAACACATCTGAATAAATATTTTCAAACTTGCAAAAAATTGAGACCATGTTTATTGTTTAATCACTTCTATTTTCTACAAATTCAACATATATAGTATATATAGATATAAAAAAACTTACCATCCCAAACCACCAGCAGTGTAACCATTTTCCAGTTTTGTACACAAGATTATAGTTGTTTGTATTGCTTAGTTACTTTTTCTTGCTTCATCTATACTCTCTTCTTTTTAACAGTGACTCATCCATGGCAGAAGAAACAATAATACCTTCTCACATAAAAATCATGAAAAACTAAGAGAATAAGAGATACAATGAAAATTATACAATAATACCTTCTCACATAACAACAACATTTTCTGCTATTGGGTCGCCGGTGGTAGGCGACGACGGATATTGGGTGGCCGGTGGTAGGCGACGGCGGCTATTGGGTCTCCGGTGGTAGGCGACGGCAGGCCAGCGGCTGTTGTCGACGGTCACTCACTGAGATTGAGAATTGAGAAAGTGAAAAGTCAGTATTTGGTTGAAATTGAAAATTGTGAGACGTGATTACTGAATATTGATTACGTGAATGAGAAGTCTAGAGGGTCTTGGAAACATAAATCAAATAAACAATTCTATTATATAATATATATAAATAATAAATAAATAAATATTTTTTTATATAATATATATACGGGTACGGGGCGGGGCGGGGAGTGTGATACCCGTCCCCGGCCCCGTCCCCGCTTTGAGCAAAACGGGGATCCCCGTCCCCGTCCCCGGGACCCGGTTTAACGGGGAATCCCCGTCCCCGATCGGGGCGGGTGGACCGGGTTACCCAACGGGTCGGGTCCCATTTCCATGCCTACTTACAAGGTTGTTTTTAACAAGTTTATTCATTGTTTTAAAGTTCATGTGACACATCCTTCTGTGCCAAAGTGATGATTCATCCAAAGAAGCTTTTGAAGCAAGACAATTAAGGGATGAATCAGCTGAAACACTTTCCATATCTAAGCAATATACATTATCCTTTCTGGGAGTTCTTAGTAGTATCATCTTTTCATCAACTACCTTGAATCCATGAGCAAGGATAATGCATTCAGAATCTGTAAATAATATACTATGTTGTTTGTCACAAACCTGTGATACACTTAACAGGTTGTACCTTAACTGATCAACATAGAATACATCTTCAAAGGTCATTTTACCTTTGGTTACATCCCCCTTACCACTTATCTTACCTCCATCTGGAGTTTTACCAAAGGAAACATGACCACCATCAATTTTCTTGAAATTCTTGAGGCATGACATGTTCCCTGTCATGTGCCTTGAGCAACCACTATCAATATGCCAGATACTCTTCCCCTTGAGCTGCTGGTTGCCCTGCACATAAGATTAAACAATTAGTATTGATTGGGGACCCAAGCCAAAGTGGTCTTGGGTCTCCCTTTCTCATCAAAGTATTTACATTCCTTTTTGATGAGGTTTTTAAACTCAGAGCACTCTTTATTAGAGTACTTTGTCAATATGATTGGCTTAGCAGCACAAACACTAGAAGCAGTACTAACCTTAGAAGCACTAACAGAGTTAGCAGTATTAAGTTTTGAAGAAGTACTAACAATGTGAGCAGTACTAACATTGTTAGGAGTAGTATTACTTCTAGCAGCACTATCATTGTCAGCAACACTATTTGTGTTAGCAGTGCTAACAATTTTAGTGCTTTTAGGAACCCACATATTGACACTTTCTTTAACAGACTTTTTCTTCATGTGGCTTTTAGATCTAAGAGTTTTCTTAGCCACATGATTCCTTTCAACCTTCTTCCTATAACCAAAGGGTTTTTGCATAGATCTTTGACAGTTCATCCTTTGGTTCATAGGGTTGAAATAACAGTTTTTGGCAAGATGATTTAGTTTACCACAGATAAAACAAGGTTTTGGTCTATTGATTTTACTCAAATCAACCCCTTGTTTTTGTGCCCACCGATTATTCCAGTTTCTTTGATTTCTCCTCTTTTTATCATGTTTTTGGGGCTCATTCTTCTTGCATCCACACTGTTTGCAAGGACCTGGATTCACAACTGTGGTCTGTTTGTAATGGACCTTACCAGACTTTCCCTCTGTCTTCTCTATGACCTTGGATTTGATCCAAGCCCTTCCACAGTCCTCATTGGTGATAATGTTATTCTCTAGAGGAATCTCACCACTCACTTTGTTTTTTTTACTCTTACCAACCTCTTTCTCAGTCTTATCCTCAACAACTACTTCATCTAGGGGATCTATCTCAGTGGCTCCCTTAGGCAAGTCCTTCCTATCTTTGGTTTCTAGCAAGTCTGAGGTAGGGGGGATGTAATTGTTGTTATATGGTGGTGGTGTGGCATTATACCCAATTCCTCTTCTCAGCTTATCATGAATCTGAGTTTGTAGTAAAGAGTCCATTGCTTTAGAACATTGGAAAACTTTTCTACATCAAGCTTAACCTTGGTTAGCTCCTCTCTGAGCTTTTCACTCTCCTCTTTAGATTTGGTCAGTTTAAGTTCTAGATCCTTTTTCTCCCACTTCCAGTAATTGGTGTCATATGAGTGTTGGAGTTCATTGGCTTGAAAACCTTTAATCTGTTCCTCAAACCTCTCAACAATTCTCACATAGTCCTTTATATCCTTTTTTAATCTCTTAA
Source organism: Arctium minus (assembly GCA_954870635.1). Lineage (NCBI taxonomy): Eukaryota > Viridiplantae > Streptophyta > Magnoliopsida > Asterales > Asteraceae > Arctium > Arctium minus. Next base: position 6,839,253 of record OX941093.1, on the reverse strand, counting down.
GGTCATCACTCATCTTTTGGTTGTGATCTCTGTACCTTTTAACAGTGTCTATGCAAGTTTTAGAACAGAGATTAGAACTTACCTCAGATGGGAGATCAGATACTTCAGCCATAAGTGCTTGATTTTGGATAGCCTCTTCTACTTGGTCACTCCAGTCAAACCCCATTCCTTGTTGAGAAACAAGGGCTTCGGCAGAGTTTTTGTTATGGTTGAGGTTTCCAGACTGTGGTTGTTGGTGGTTGTTGTTGTGAGACACTCCACTTCTGCATTCCCTGGCAAAGTGTCCCTTCAGATGGCATTTGTAGCACTCCACCTTTGATTTATCAAACCCTTCTCCATCTTCTCTTCTTTGGGGGAAGTTGTTCCTCCCAGTCCTCTTTATGAACTTCTTCACCCTCATGGAAAGCATGGCCATCTGCCATTTAATATCAATCTCTTCCAGATCATCAGGATGAAGTTGTTCAAAATCATCATTAATTAAGGAGGAATTTCCATGGCTGGCAAGAAAGGCTTCAAACACAGAATCAGTGCCTTTTTCTTGATTTGCTCCATTAGCAGCATTAACTGATTCAGGATTAGCAGTAGAATCAATTGATGCTGATAGGAGTGCTGCATTATGAATATATCCAGAAGGATTCTTCTTTGCCTCCACCTCAGCTTCAAATACTCTAAGATCATTGTATAGATCATCAAGTTCTTTCTCTTCCAACTGATCATTCTGTCTGAATGAAACAGTGTACATGGTCCATTCATCTCCAAGGAACCTTAAGAACTTTCTGTTTACATCATCTTGATCAATCTGTACTCCCATAGTAGCTAGTTCACCAATCAGTTTGTTAAACCTGTCAAAAGTTTGAGTCATGGACTCATTCTTAGTTGACATAAAGTTTTCATACTGTTGCTTCAAGATTGCCTTTTGATTTCCCTTGGTACTTTTGGTACCAGAGAATCTCTTCTCTAGAGCATTCCAGAGCATCTGTGCATCAGTGCAATTACAGAATTGGTGTTGATATTCATTGGGAATGGCCAAGAGCAGTGTGCTAAAGGCTTTCATCTCTGTCTGCCTTGTCTTTCTTTCTGCATCAGTCTTTGGTGGAGTTCTTTTTCCATCTTCACCAATCTTTACTGCATTAGATGGGTCATTCTCAATGATGTCGCACATAGAGTAATCTGTGAGGATAATGTATATCTTGATTCTAATCTTCCACATGTCAAATTCATTGGGTCTGAGCATTGGAACCTTTGAGACCAGAGTACTGTTTGATTCAGCGGTGTTTTCCATGATGAATAAGATTTCTGAGAATACTTGCTTTGATACCACTTGTCAGGATCTTAATTCTAAACAAGAATAAACACTCAAAAACAATATTAAAGGAGTTTGCGGAATAACACTTTAACATTCAATAATCAATTAAACAGTGAATCAGAAGAACAACTTGTAAACTTTATTGAATGATTGTAAATCTACAAAATTCAACACTCAACCTCAATATTGATGAACATGCTCACCAATACGAATTCTACTTCTCTAGAATTGGGATTACAAATCTTGAGGTTGATTCTCTCTATCAAAACAAAATTTCAGAATTCTATATTTATCAATTCTAAACTATTCTTTAAATAATGAAGATAAAAGATAATTACAAATAATAAAAGATCTTCAAAATAATCTTCCATCTTTATCTCCAAGCTTTCCATAATCTTCAAACTTGATCTGCACGAATCTTGATAATCTCATAAGCAGCACTAAGTCTTCAGCAGTATTAATACTTTGAGCAGTATTAATGTTCAGCAGTACTAACTACTAGCAGTACTAAAATTGCTTAGCAATAGTAATCTCCTCTAGCAGTATTAATCTTGACTTAGCAGTACAAATCTTGATCAACAGTATTAACTTCACTCAGCAGCATTAATCTCAGAAGTAGTAATCAAGTTCTTCTAGCAGCATTAATTGTACTTGTGTATTTCTGAATTTCCTAACAACCTGGCCAGTATAATTACAAATTTACGAGTACATGTATAAGCTCAAATTGTCTTACTATACGTAGTTGTCTAGAAAGTGTTGGCTTTGTGCGAATAGTGGGTTTTCTTCGGGTGAGTGTTATCGACGAGGTATTCAATGGAAGGGGGTAACATAGAGTAAGGTTCTGATCTTGCAGTGTTAGCAGAAGTTACTGTGTGATGCATAGCGTCGATCATGGAGTATTTGATGATGCTCTAGAAGGAGTATTTTTCGGGACGATATTAGATCACCTAATGGTAGAACTTCAAGAATTCGGATCTAGTGAATGGATGATTAAGGGTAAACTTTTAGTTCTAGTGAGTCCCATGCTGGGAGTTGTTATGTCAATCGTTTCGGATAAAAGGTGGGGATTGGGTTAGGATTTGGAGAGTTTTAACTCAAGAACGAGTAAAGGAAGTGCGCCTATAACTCTTAAATCAACGTTAGAGCGGTATGGTTGTTGGAGAGATGTTATCGGGATAGATTAAATTAATGGAGGGGCAGAATACAACGAGAATTTGGTGGCTTATCGATCTGTTGGGGTCAAAGATTGAAATCGTGTGTTATGTAAAACATCGCTCAAGTTGAGAACTTTGTAGGTGATCAAACAGGTAGGTTGTGAAACATCTCTATAGCAAGTGGTTGTTAGGACGAGAAAGTGATTGTTAGTCAAAAGTAGGGTGAAGTGATAGCTGTGTGGATGCAGCGATTGACCTCGACTGAGTGGATAACCTTCAATTGCAATTGAATTCATGCATTATGTCTTTAAAAGTATTACGAGAACTTGTTCATGATTTAAAGGTAGATGCATACTTAACGAATTTCATGTTTTGGAAATAATTCGACGGGTGCAAGAGTGTGTTAAAGAGGAAAGACAAACCTATTTTTCGTTGCGTAATAAAATTTTCCTTAAACTTAGTGACTTGTGAAGTATATCACTTCTTTTCATGTTAAGATAAAATTTGTTGCGAAAATCATGAACACATTTGGCAACAAGCCTTTATAACCAAAATGACTTTGAGATGATATCTTATAAATGAGAGTGAGAGCCGATTGTTGTATTTCGTGCAAGCGGTTTCATTTAGAACTTTTCTAGTCCTATAAGAATTTTTTTTCTTTCCATAGTACGGTTGTCACGACATCGTTTTAGTTGATCAAGGTGATGTTTTACCAAAAGATTGCGCGTAAATGATTCTCGAGATCGTTGTGCATAGCTTTGAAGTTATGAGAGTGTTGAGTCATGGGTGCTCAAGTTGTTTCCAAGTATTTTGCCTTTTTGGGTGTTCAATTGTGAATAATGATTTTTATTTATTTATCGAGTCACCATGCATGAAGGCTATGAACTTATAAGGCCGTGAAAGTTATTGGATTAGGGACAAGGAACTGTTCGAGCGTGGGAATGTGTCGGTCAAGCTATTGATAGATGATTTATGTCTTCGATGTTCTTATTAAGGAAGAGATGGGAGATATGGGAAATGTCGAAAATGGACTTTGACATTGATAGTATTATTGGAGTTCGAAATCTTGCTTGGTAATTTGGCTTGCTGTTACCGGTGAATGGTCGTATTTGGGGTGAAAGACTCGAAGTCGTCGAAGTGCGGACGTTAGTGAATAATAATACTTGAATCTCCAGTGCCGTAGTTTTAGGGGGTCTTAAGCTTTACCAGAAATTGTAACTTCGTGCTTTATTAAATTGGAATGTAGGGTCGATCTATTCGAGCCTAGTGTCCGTGTGTGTGCCTAGTTCCCACCAACAGGTGAGTTCCCTTATTTTCAAAAAAAGTATATATATATATATATATATATCTTTGAACTAGAAATGGATTTATGTTACATTGTTCAATATGCTTATCGTTAATCATTGATAAATCATACTCCTGGATATCACTGTAAGACGTTACAACTTAAAGCTTTAGTTTTTATTTCACTTGTGTGATTGAGATGGTGTTGACGTGTTATTTTGAATGGGTGTTGGCCATGGCTACATATAACCATCGGGGATGGTTGAACCGTGTGTTTGGAATTTGTTTCCCTACACACGGAAACGACATCGACTAGGGGGCCGTATGGGGATCTACTGGGGCCCCCCGAGGACGAGTAGTCCTTACGCTGGTGGACGAATGGTGGCGTGGATCTGGTTACTTCATGTGACACAAATGTTGTGAGACTAATATTGTTAATTGATTATGTTTCTTGGTGTACTATAAATTGGATGAGGTTGGGAATTCACTAGACATTCCGGTCTAATCCTCGCTTCCACTTTTCTTAAAACCCATTTTCAGGTAACAAGGTTGCTGCTGGATCTTTTAAAGGGAAGAAGAATTGATAGGAGCTAGAATGTTGGAGAGCGACATTAGTAGTGGCATAGGCAAAAGTGTAATTGTAAATTTCTCGGTTGTAATAGGGTTGATATTTGGATTATGTGAGTCCTTTCTTCTGGAATACTGTAATGGGACCCGATCTGGGAGTTTACTTTTATTAAAGTTGTTATGTTGGAAACTGGAGTGTTACACAAACTAATTAACTCAAAATATGTGATTACCTCATTAAGAGTATCAAGTATCCTCTGGCAAAACCAATTAGTCCATCTGCCCCAAGGAAAAAGTATCCACATTTCTAATTTAGTGTGTCCGATAATAACTCCCTCTATTATTATGGATAAATTGTCATTTAATTTAATTAAAAGAGTGTAACAATTACACATTTATAAAACTATGTGACTTTCATTGTGGACATTTATATTGAGACGAAAGGAGTATTAAAATTAATCAACAACTTATTTCGCCAAGGTTTTTTTTTTCTAAATTTGATGTGTAGGCAAGTGAAATTAAGAAAAGAATTGCAATTACCATTAAATTTCTTGTATCTTTCTTTAAACACTCGGGGATATCTTTCAACTTCCTCCTCTGATTTCCCTTCCATTTCAGATGCAATACTACCTATATCACTCCAACCATACTTCTTGTTGGAAAAATTTAGTAAAACATCGGTTTTTACTAACTTTGGACACATTTAAATAAATGTATATATATTGTATATATTTAACTCTTCGTGGGTTTGTGTTCTCCTATATGAGAGTTTCGAAACGATATATTATGTATCCAAAACGGAATATGTGTGAATGAGATATCGATACTCAAAGTTGAGTGTTTAGAATGAATTTGGTGGAAACCAAGTGGGTATGGGATTGTGTCCCACATAGGAAGGAGGAGTAAAAAGTTTATGGTTTATAACCATGAATGTGAGAAGGGCTTATAAGCAATTTGATTGGTTTTACTCCAACACCTACCCGCGCGCGGGGGGGGGGGGGGGTGCCGATTGAGACTTTCGTAGGCTAAAATCAGTGAACTTGTGCATGGGTGCGACCTGTCCACACGAATGCAGTTCCGAAATCTTGTGCTCGTGCAGCTTGGTTTTTGCAAAATTCTCAGGAATGTGGCAGAGAAACAGTACATCGGGTGGTGCCACGGGCTTAGCCGCGCCGCGTACTGTTGTGGTTTTCTGTAACTCCCAAATCGAAAGTATTGAAAAGATATAATTATTGAATTAACCTTTTCAGTTTTTAAAGATTAATTATTGTTTAATATCGTATTTATGATTACGGTTTCGTTTTTCAATATAAAAGGGAGGACTTTTCCACATTCTGTGACACATCGATACGGCACACAATTCTCTGAAATCTCACCCGCATACGTTTCTCTCCGAATATATTCAGGCAAGTGGTCATCTCCGGTAGTAGTTCTGCTTACGCTGTTGTACCCTAGAAACAGACGACGAATCTTTTTAAGGGAATCGTGTTACACACGAGCCTCAGCTTCGTTTAAATTCATCTTCGGTTTATTCGTTGATATTCTGTATTCGAACTATTACTAATCATACGTTGATTTATAGTTAATTACATTCATTGTAATATTATATGTATTATTAAAATACATATAGAAAAACCAACAATGAACAATCTTAAACAGATTTCGAATCGAGTTTGTCTCGATACATATTTCATTCTTTGGTTTTTGTAAACAGATTAATATTGTGGTATCGTTTTCTGTTTTGTGTAAACAAATTGATTTCGTGGTACTAACAGTTCACGTGAAAACATTTTCAGAATGGTGAACACGTGAATATCACTTTCCCATGAATCCAAAACCTCAGGATCGATCACTTTCGAATGAATCATGTTAAAGAACAAGCAAAGTTTTGTAATTGTGTGTCGGATGCGATCTGGCAATATTCCACGAATTGCAATAGGAATCATATGGGCCATTAAAACATGACAATCGTGGGACTTCATACCAATCAACTTCAAGTCTTTCATTGACACCAATTTCCTAATGTTTGCAGAATAGCCGGATGGAACCTTAATACCATGTAAGCACTGGCAGAATCTGGTTTTCTCAACCTTCGACAATGTATAACAAGCAGGTGGCAGATATGTTCCATTATCAACATGAGAAAGCTCTGGTCGAATCCCCATTTCTACCATGTCCTTTCTAACTTTAACTCCGTCTTTTGATTTTCCTGGAATGTTCAACAATAACCCTATCAAGCTGTCACATACATTTTTTTCAGTCAACTGCTCCCAGTATGGTAAATCCCAGAAAATAGATTTCTTCTTCCAAATATTTTTTGGAGGAGTTGGACGACCTTTCCCAAACACAATGTCTTGATCTTTAACTCGAGAATATATATTTCTTCCATCTAATGGTTGTCTTGCTACTCGATACTCAGTTTTCCCATCAAACACTGACTTTAGTTTGCGATAGTGGTGGTTTTTTGGAAGATACCTTCTATGACCCATGTACACATGTTTTCCACAATTCCTCAACCTTAGAGCATATGTGTCAGCTTCACATACAGGACATGCTTTTTCTCCTTTTGTGTTGTATCCCGACAAATTGCCATAAGCTGGAAATCATTTATGGTGCAAAAAATCATAGCTCGTAGTAGGAAACGTTCCTTCTTATATGCATCGTACACTTCAACACCTGGACTCCACAATTCTTTCAAATCCTCAATTAGCGGAGCCAAATACACATCAATATCATTCCAGGGTTGTTTGGGACCCTGAATTAGCAGTGACATCATAATGTATCTGCGTTTCATGCATAACCAAGGTGGAAGATTGTAAATGGAAAGAAGCATCGGCCAAGTGCTATGACGACTACTCATGTTTTCGAATGGATTAATTCCGTCTGAACTAAGCTCCAACCGAATATTTCTACTTTCCTTTCCAAATTCTTCAAAAATGCGATCGATATTTCTCCATTGAGGAGAATCATCCACGTGTCTAATTTTACCATATATTTTACGCTCTTCAGCATGCCAACGCAACAACTTCGCATCCTTGACGCTTGCAAATAATCGTTTCAATCTTGGAACGATAGGCAAATACTACAACACTTTTCCGGTCGGGCCAACATTTCGTTTCACATCACTATTTTCTTCCATTTGGTTTTTCCGCTTATACCTCGACGTACCACATATAGGGCACTCATGTAGGTCAACATACTCGTTCCTGTATAGCATACAATCATTCGGGCATGCATGTATTCTTTCTATTTCCAAACCCATTGGACACATCAGTTTTTTGGCTTGGTATAGTGAAACTGGTAACTCATTATCTATTGGAAGCATTTCATGCAAAAGCTTCAATAAGCTTGTGAAACTTTTATCGCTCCAACCATTGTTTGCTTTTAACTTAAATAGTTTCAACACAGCCGAAAGTTTGGTAAACTTTGCACACCAAACATACAATGGTTTTTCAGAGTCGACAAACATTTGTTCAAATATATCATAATCCTTACCAGCAATATCACCCTCCACATCATGTAACATTCGATCAACATTATCACACATATCATTGTCTGATTCATAGTTATTAATTATTATCGTCATTACAATCACGATCAATCCCCTGATTACAATCATCAAAATCCTCTCCATGTCGTATCCAACGAGTGTATCGTTGCATAAACCCATGACAAATTAAATGTTCTTTAACTACATTATGATCACTATGTATCGAAAAATTTCTACATTTTCGACAAGGACACCAAATTCCACTTTCTCCACTATTCAACCGGTAGTTCTTAGCAGCTTCCATAAACTCATCGAGACCGGCTAAATATTCTTGTGTAGCACGTGGTATTTCGTACATCCAATCAGCGCGGTCCATCTGTAATTTTGAAAACAAATTATTAAGTAATGCATGGATGACATGAATGGAGAACAAAAGGTCGTAGGTGGCCATCCTAACCCACTTTTTGAATATTTTGTCTCACATGTGAATTCCTATAACAAATTAATTATTTAAGAAAAAATTCGACAGCATTTCCCCTTAACTCCCCAAATATGTGTATAATTAAAACAAATATTCGTAGGAGCAAAGGGAAATGTCTATCAAAATTTCCTTAAATAATCAATCTGTTATAGACATTCACATCCTAAATGAGACAAAATATTCAAAAAACAGTCCCAAAACCGGGGACTATCCGAAATTAATCTCTATTAGATCAATTTCGGACGGGTGACCTAAAGGCATATGAACTTATATAATAGACCCATGCATATTTCTATAATTCTATTTGCGCTTGATAAGATATTCAAAAGTTTTTTTTTGGAGAGGGTATCCCAGACCACATTGGGCCCAGACTAATCCCTGGCAATATGGGCCGAAGCACGACTGCTAAAGCATGCAGCCCGGGGTCGAAGCCCCCGTACCTCCAGGATGCATCCCCCAGGGTTCGAACATGAGACCGCTACTAGCTAGTCCACATGCCTTACCACTAGGCTAACACCCTTTTGGTGATATTCAAAAGTTATAAGACAAAAAAAAACATATATAGTAGAGAAAAAAAATGAAAAGAATGTAAAGTGATGAAAAAATGTACCTTACAAAAAAAATCCATTGATCAACTAATGAAAAGTTCAACGTATAGTCGCCGTACACTTTTATGTAAATCTCTTGATCAAGTGCTATGTCATCCTACAATTAAACATTTTAAGTGTTTATTAATTATACCTTGATACAATTGTATATATATGCATATATATAATCGAATATGATAACATTAATGAGAAAAACATAAAAATAACGAAATAACGCGAAGACGATATCATTCAAAGCTAACAATACCTGTCACATATCATTCGCAATTAAAAATTCGTCGAAACTTTATTTAAAAACTAGAATATCAATATCATCTCAATCTATAACTAACCATTCAACGTTCTCAATTATAATAAAAAGCCACAAACTTTATCGCATAAATCTAATCCAATACTTTCAAATTGCCAACAGTATCAAAAACAGATAACGCAAAACTTATACTAAAAACGAATTAAAATTGAGAAATAACATTTGCTAAAAAAACAATACTTAAAACAAACCTCAAACCTCCTTGTAGCAAATTCGGATCTTCCCTCATCAACAATCTTCAATAAATCAACAAACTTCGAATCATTGATTTCGTTCCCCCACAAAACCTTAGAAAAACGAAAATATATAAATAAAAAAAAAATTAACAAGCGAGACAGCAGCCCTTGCGTTGCCTCCCATGATCCTTTTTTTTTTCTTTGAGTAACCTAATTAACATTTTCATAAGCACAAAGTTGGGCCCGAAATATTGAATTTGGTGTTGGGCCGAAACATATGCATTTTAGTAAAAAAAAAGGAAATCTATATGCTACACATAGGACTCAAACTCATAACAACAACCACACAAACCCACAACACTTACCATTGAACCACATCTTTTTTTGTGTTAATAAAACCACTTTTAATTATTTTATTCATTTTCTGTCCAGCTTTGTACTCCCAACTTCAACTTCAGATTCGGCCCAGATTTATTCCAAATTACCAAAAACTTAAAACACGAACATTGTAGATCTGTGTGTTGGGTTTCCAGATCATCTTGAATCACTCAAATCGGAGATCAGACGAGTGAGATATGATCAAAAAGCCACAGTTGCGCAAATCTGTCAAAAACTATCGTTTTGTTCTTTTTCGCTCCAAATTGTTTCAAACCTATCAAATTATAAAAACACATTAATGTAGTCCGGTTTTACAATTATGGTGCATTAAAAAGAGATGATTGACAAGAAAATTAAAGTGGAATTTAACGACCGATCATAATGATATTCGGTTAATACATACCTTGCAATATTTAATATCTTTCAGTTGATCGATATTGGCTCCTCAATTTGTGTGTAGAGAATGAATAAAGAAGATGGGGAGACCTTTTAGGCAAAAACGACGGCCATGAATATATAAAAAAAACCCTAAAATTTTAAATGTCTTTTTAAACGGTTTTGTGACAGTGGAAGCGTTTGAAAAAGTGTTTGACCTTTTTAAACGGTTGTTTCTAGAGAACCGTTTAAAAAGATATATGTATTTTAAACGGTTGTATGAATAAAACCGTGTAAAAAAGTTAGACGATTTTTTAAACAGTTTTGTTCAATCATCCGTGTGAAATACGTATACCTTTTTAAACGGTTTTTTATAACAACCGTTTAAAAAGGTAATATGACTTTTTTAAACGGTACCACAATCGCAAAAACGTTTAAAAAAAGTCTTAAAAAAACGCGACCACCTTTTTAAACGGTTTTTTCGATTTTTTTTAAAAACCGTTTAAAAAGGTGCGTTTAAAAAAGCCATTTTTGTAGTAGTGTGCGGACACGAAAGCAACTCTGAAATCTTGTGCTCACGCAGCTTGGTTTTTGCGAAATTTTTGTTTTGATCAAGTGCAACGGGCGGGTTAGACCGCGGATTAACTCGCACGGTAACTGTTGATCCAAACTCTCTCAGTGATTTGATAACGACCCTCTTTTATACTTAGTGAAAATTACTTTTAATATGTATTAGTGTTTTACCATCAGCGATCAGACTAAGCCTGTTCAGTTATCGCTGATAGTCTTTCTTACAAACATTTATATGTATTAGTGTTTCACTATCAGTGATCAAACTGAGTCTGTTCAGTTATCATTGATAGTTTATGATGTAAACAGTAACGTAATCCCTGAAGACAAGTCTCGCGTCAACAGATGTTCATAGCTGAATCGAAGACAAAGCTGCTGAACAAAGACAAGTCTATTAATGACCTGATGCGGATATCAGTGAAGCAAAGACGAATCTACTTATAGGCGAAGGAACATGAGGAAAATCTTCAGCGATAGCTGAACCTCTTTATATCTCTGAAGAAAGAGATATTCAGCGATCAATCGATCACGAAGCTTATGCCTCAAGTCTCCTTTTGTCTTACCTTGCACAACCAGTATGATGTGTCAGAACGGACACGTCTCTGCCACAATTCGTACAACAACTCTGTCAACTACACTGTTCATGATACGGCCGAAAACATTTCTCCCAAAGTCAGAGTCCCAAAAGCCAATCACTGAACGCCACGTGTAAAGTGCTCTGCCATGCATTTAATGCATAGGGTACAAATAGAAAGATTACCTCTCCATCTGAGAGTGTGCTCACCTCTAGCTTTCATCTTTCTATTTCATAGAAACCCTTGTTTTCTATACTCTAAAATCCCCCATTCTCTATATTCTTGTGCAACCATCTTAGTGTTTCTTAAGTTTGTTTAGATTGAGTCTGTCTTAATCTTATTCCACAACAAACATGTAAATTGTGTTTGATTTATCAATAAACAATTTATTAAACTTTAGTTTCTGTGTTTGTATTCAACCCCCCCCCCCCTTCTACAAACTTGTTAAGCACCTCCGGGACCAACAAGTGGTATAAGAGCAGACTGTTTAATCTGATAAACAAGATCTTGCTTTATTCTTTTCGTTGCTATTCTAACATGGCACTTAACACAAACACAAACTACTATGATAATGGTTCACTTTCCAAACCTCCTCGATTTAGCAGAGATAACTTCTCTCTGTGGAAGAATCGAATGATGCTATTTCTTGAAGGTGCAGATCCCACTATACCTGAGTACGTAGCAAACGGACCATATGAACCTGTCCAAATCATAGCTCCCGTTCCAGCTACTGCTACCACTCCATTTATTCTTGAACGTCATATTGCTAAGGAAATCAGACAATGGAGTGTTGAGGACAAAAAGAAGGTTGGTATTGATGCAAGGGCAAAAACCATTATCTCTATGGCTTTGCCTGATGAAGTTTTCCATTCCATCATGCATCTTAAAACCTCTAAAGAAATGTGGGAACCATATGTGTTCAATATGAAGGCACCACTAAAATCCAAGAAACTCGAAAGATTAACTTGGTAAGACAGTATGAAAGTTTTATCGCTGGTAAGAGTGAATCTCTCTCTGATGTTCATCAGCGGTTTAACTGCTTAATCATTGATCTAAGAACTGTTGGTAGGACCTATTCTAATTATGAGGTCCTAACAAAATTCTTGGAATGTCTTCCTGAATGCTGGGACAGTTATTCAATATGTCTCAAGCTGACAAAAGACTTAAACTCTCTTTCTCTCAGCACCTTGTATGGAATATTTCTTAACTATGAGCAATCAAACCTGTTGAAGAAGAATCTTATAAAAGATTCTAAAGACTCCAAAAGCACTTCTGTTGCTTTAGTCTCTTCAAAGATAATTCCATCTCAGCGATCTACTCTCACCATCACTGAGTTAGATTCTGAATCTGAGGATCTATCAGACACTGATCTTTCAGAGTTTGATGATTCCTTAGCGCTCTTGAAAAACTCTTTTAAGAGATTTGCAAGAAAGAGCAATTTCAGAAGAAATAAGCCTCTGTCCCTCACTGACAAGCCAAAATCAACCCCTGTTGATAAGGCTACTGCTACTTGTTTTAATTGCGAAAAGATTGGACACTTTGCAAGTTAGTGCAGGTCAAAGAAAGTCTTCAAACCTTCTACCTCAAGAAGATCCAGCGATGATAAATACCTAAAGCTGAAAGACAAATATCAAAAGTTGAAAAGCTACAAGCGAAAAGGTAAAGGTCTCATCGCTGAACAACATGACTGGGCTGAATCAGAAGAATCAAGTTCTGATGAAGAAGAAGTCGCTAATCTTTGCTTTATAGCTGAGATTAAAGAAGAAGTGGAAGAACCAGCTGAAACTTCTATGAGCTATATATCATCTCAGGTATCTATCTCTACTAATCCCTCTCTACCTGAATCAGAGATAAGTCGCGTAGTTGATGTGCTGACGATTGATCTTTACAATGCTCTAAACGGAAAAACTCTAGCTGAGAGCAAAAACAATGACTTAACTGAACAGTTGGAAAAATGCCATGAAAAGATCAAAGAACTAACTCTTTTAGAGGAAAGTTTGAAAGATCAAGTTGTTGTAAATAAAATCATCAACATAGAACGCGAACAAGCCATCGCTGCTCTAAAAGCAGAAAAGGCTACTTTTGAAAAATGGTGCAATTCTTCAACAAAGATAACTGAGATAATAAATGCTCAAACTACTGGTGGTGATAAAACCGGTCTTGGTTTTTGGAAACCATAGGATGAGCCTAAAGAAGACTGTTCCATGCTTAAGTTTGGAACATTTGTCACTTCTATCTCTGACACTTCTTATAATCAGTTTTATCTTTCTTCTTCTAATTCTATCCCTGAGGAAAAATCCAAAGGCTCTAAGTCTGAGGATAAAGGAAAATCCATTCTTCGTCCTCAGAAGGCTTCCAAGAAAGCAAAGCTGAAAGTTCCCTCTAAACCTTCAGCGAATCAATCTTCTAGCTCTGTGATAGAAATCTTTGATCTCTGTCCTCCAAAGCTAAAGATTGATCTCAAGCCTAAGAGATCTGAAAAAATCAAAATTCCTCCCAGATCTCATGCTAAAAGCATTCTTGGATCTGTCCCTGCTCATCTTAAATTCTCAAAACCTTTCACTCTTGGTCCTAAAACCACTTTCAAATATAGAAAATGCTATCACTGTGGATTTACTGACCATATTGCAAGCAAATGTCCAAATGCCACTAAAGCTGATAAAATAGCTAAAGTGAAGATGAATGCCTCCAAGGCTGAAAATGTCATCAAAGCTGAAAAATTGACCAAGGTGAAGAATATCACTAAGGTTAAGAAATTAACCAAGGTGAAGGCTACCACTGAAGCTGAATCTTCATCTGATGTGAAGATTGTTGAACCTTCCATCTCCACTAACCTCAAAGGACCCATTGAAAAGTGGGTACCAAAGAAAGCTTAATCTTCCTTATGTGTGCAGGGATCAAAGGGAATCTGGTATCTCGATAGTGGATGTTCTCGTCATATGACTGGACAAAAATACCTGCTCACTTAATACAAGGAAGAGAAAGGTCCCTCTGTGACCTTTGGTGGAAATGGAAAAGGATATACCCGAGGGTTTGGTGTCCTTAGTAATGGGATAACTACCTTCAGAAGAGTCGCTTATGTAGATGGACTGAAGCATAATCTTCTAAGCATCAGTCAGCTATGTGACAAAGACTATGAAGTTCGCTTTTCTGAGAAAGCATGTTCAGTGGTGAATGAGAAAGGAAAACTGGCTCTCAGTGGTTTTCGTAAAGAAAATGTCTATGTAATAGATATGGACTCTACTACCACTGAGAATGTGTGTTTTCTCTCTAAAGCCTCTTCTGATGTCAACTGGCTATGGCACAAAAGGCTCTCTCATCTAAACTTCAAAACCCTGAATTCTCTCTCTTCTAAGGAACTGGTTTCTGGTCTCCCTCAGCACTCATATGCTAAAGAATCTCTCTGTTCGGCATGTGAAAAAGGAAAACAGACAAAAGCTAGTTTCAAGTCTAAACAACTTTCCTCAATGACAAGTCCTCTTCAGCTCTTACATATGGATTTGTTTGGCCCTGTCAACATCCAATCAATAGCTGGAAAGAAATATACGCTTGTCATTGTAGATGAATACTCTCGCTACACCTGGGTTATCTTTCTTCGCTGCAAGAGTGATACTCCAGAAGAACTAATATCCTTCGTTAAGAAGATGGAAGTGCTAAATAACCTTACTGTTCGTTCAATAAGAAGTGATCATGGAACTGAATTCAAAAACAGTTCTCTGAACAATTTCTTTTAGAACAAGGGAATTTCTCACAACTTCTCTTCAGTAAGAACACCTCAGCAAAACGGAGTCGCTGAAAGAAGAAACAAAACGATCATTAAAGCTGCTAGGTCAATGCTCAGCGATTCTCATCTTCCTACTCAATTTTGGGCTGAAGCTGTAAACACTTCATGTTTTACTCAAAACAGATCGCTGATCGTAAAGCGATTTGGAAAGACAGCTTATGAACATTTTCATGGAAGAAAGCCTTCTATCAGCTTTCTTCATATCTTTGGTTGTCAGTGCTTTATTCTAAACAACAAAGATCAGCTTGGAAAGTTTGACCCAAAAGCTAATGATGGAATATTTCTAGGATATTTCTCCATCTCTAAAGCCTACAGAGTTTTCAACAAGAGAAGACAATATGTGGAAGAAACAATTCATGTCACTTTTGATGAGACTCGCTCAGCAAACTCTAAACCAATAGCTGACAATGAAGAACTAAATGCTTGGATGTTTTCTCACTACAGAGAAACATAACCCTACTTCTCAAACCATCAGCCTTCAAATCCTCCAATTGCTGATGATGATCCAAACATCATACCTCCTAACGCTGAATCCAACTCATGGATCTTAGCAGAGCCTCTAAACACACTTCTACCATCAGAACCATCTTTGTCTGAACATCTCTCAGAAAACAATGGCATGACTGAAACTCAACAATTGATCGCTGATGAGCCTCAAGCTTCTTCATCAGTGAACATTCCTATTGTTGATCCAATCTTTGAAGTAAGCAATCATGCCCCTGCTCAGCGTTGGACCAGAGATCACCCCATTGATCAAATCCTTGGTAACCTTGATGCAGGTATTCAGACACGACGAAGTTCAGGTAATATATGTCTCTTTGTTAACTTTATTTCTTTAACAGAACCAAAGAAGGCTGATGATGCCCTCAGAGATCCAAACTGGGTCAGCGCTATGCAAGAAGAGTTGACTGAGTTTACTCGTAACAAAGTTTGGAATCTCGTTCCTAGACCGTCTGACAAAACTGTTATAGGCACCAAATGGGTGTTTAGAAACAAGTTAGATGAACATGGAACTGTAACCCGCAACAAGGCTCGACTTGTTGCTCAGGGATACAGACAAGAGGAAGGCATAGACTATGATGAAACCTTTGCCCCTGTGGCTAGGCTCGAAGCAATTTGATTATTCTTAGCTTATGCAGTCTATAAAGACTTCATTGTGTATCAAATGGATGTAAAATCAGCGTTCCTAAATGAAAAGCTGAATGAAGAAGTCTATGTAGAACAACCTTCAGGGTTTTATGACCCTAAGTATCCAAATTATGTTTATAAATTGGATAAGGCTCTCTATGGTCTCAAACAATCCCCTCGTGCTTGGTATGACACTCTCTCATCCTTTCTTATCTCTGAAAATTTTGAACGTGGAAAAATTGATAATACTTTAATTTTCAGAAAGATAAAAAGGTCATATTATTCTTGAACACATATATGTCGATGACATCATATTTGGTTCTACTAACCCATCGCTGTGTACTCGATTCGCTGAAAGAATGAAGAAAGAATACAAAATGAGTATGATGGGTGAGCTGACATATTTTCTTGGTCTTCAGATCAAACAATCTGACAAAGGTACTTTTATCAGCCAAGGTAAGTATGTTAAAGATATGCTGAAGAAGTTTGATTTAACACAAACTTCAGCAATGAAGACTCCTATGACACCTCCCCTGACACTTAACAAAGATCCGTCTGGAAAACCTGTTAATGTCACTGCCTATAGAGGAATGATAGGTTCCCTGCTGTATCTTACAGCGAGCCAACCTGACATCATGTACTCTACTTGTTTATGTGCACGCTATCAATCTGAACCCAAGGAATCCCATCTGATCGCTGTTAAGCGAATTTTTAGATATCTCAAAGGGACTCCTAACCTTGGTCTTTGGTATCCCAAAGACTCAGGGTTCGATCTAACTGGATATTCTGATAGTGATTTTGCAGGTTGTAAACTCGATAGAAAGAGCACTACGGGTGGATGTCAACTCTTAGGACGAAAGCTGGTAAGTTGGACAAGCAAAAAGCAAAATTCAGTGTCCACTTCCACAGCTGAAGCTGAATACGTAGCCGCTGGAAGTTGTTGTGCTCAGGTCTTATAGATGAGAAATCAACTATTAGACTATGACCTTCAACTATCAAAGATTCCAATCTATTGCGATAGCACTAGTGCTATCGCTATAGCAAACAATCCAGTGCTACATTCAAAGACTAAACACATAGAGATCATATATCATTTTATCAGAGATCATGTGATGAATGGTGATATTGAACTTCATTTCATCCCTACTGACTATCAGTTTGCTGATTTATTCACCAAACCTCTTGATGAGACAAGGTTCAACTTTCTCATCAGTGAGCTTGGAATGTTGAATCTCGAAGAGTAAATCTTCAGTGTTCATGCATTAAGTCAGTGATTATAAGTTCCCCATTATCATTCAATCTATGATTAAAACTCTGACTCTCAGGTATGTTCTCTTACTTTGAATCACTAAATTTTCAGTAGTAAGACGTTTTAAATAAAACTTTGATCACTGAAGTTTTCTTCAAATGATTAAAAGATTTTTTGAAAAACACAATCTATCACTGAGTTTTCTCTTCAGTGATCCTTCCAAAATAAAAATCAATCTATGAATTTTCATTAGGGATTCTTTCGAAGGAAAACCTATCTCTGACTTTTCTTCAGAGATAATTTCAAAAGGACAAATGAAACGTTTTTCTCTCTCCTATGACGTCATTTGAACTGACAATCCACGACATGTTTTTTTTCTGACATGTTCGTCCGTTGCCCTTCTATCCAATCAACTTCGTGGGACGTGTCCATGTCATGATGAATATTTTTATTCCCGCCTCTTTCTCTCTCCTACTCTCTACGTATAAAAGGAATGTTTCTTTTCATTCTTATCTTTTACGCTTTCTGAAAAACTTTTTGAGCAAGAAATTTTCTCTCAAGCTTCTGCATCATCTTCATTCAAGATCACCAGGTTATTTTAATCTTTAATCTTGTTTCCATTTCAATCTTGTTATTAAAATCCATTTATGTTCTATCATTATGGATTTTTATAAGATTTCTACTCACTAAAATCATTCTTTTTTGATTTTATTCTTTCAAAACCTTTGGTTTTCTCATTGTTCTTCCTTCTTAAATTAAGAACAATGTCTTAATCTTCAAATATTTTTGTTTTTATCTTAATCTGGTAAAAACTTCTATATTTTTAGACTTTAATCCTTCCCTTCTATTCTTTATTTCTTTCCTTGTTCAGCAATGGCACAGTCAACACTTTTTCCCTCCAAGAACGTCAAGTTCGCCATCACTGACTCTGAAGTCCCCAAGAACAATCATCTTGGACGCCTAAACTTCGATGGAATCAAATACCCACACCTGGTGGATGCTGCTAAATTCCTGAAGCAATCTTGCATTGTTTACGCTCTCGCTGTTGATCCAAAACCCTCCAAAACTCTACTTCAACAGTTTTGGTTCACAGCTGATGAATCGACCATCACCAACAAGAAAGGTGATCAGGTCCCTACCATTTCTTTCTGCACTGACCTCGGTAAAGGAATGATGACCGCTTTCAGCTTAAGAAAGGATCTCAGGTTTCCTGACAAACCTAAGAGTGGCTTTGAAGCTCTGCCTACTGACGCTGAACTCATTCAGGTTCTGGATGATATGGAGTACTGCTGGGACAACAAGCCCCTCTCCACTATTCCCAACAAGAAGCTGACTCTCATCAAGAAGGCGAACATGCCTTCTCAGCTGAACTTTATCTTTTCTCACTTCATTCAGTACATGGGTGGGAAAAGTGGTTCCCTTGATCAGGCCAGCAAGGTACAACTCCAGATGGCCTACTCGGTCATCGTTGGCAAAAATTTTGACTTTGTCACTGCTATCTTTGAGGATCTAAGGTCAAAGATAGAGAAGACGGAGAGGGATCCCAAGATCCCATTTGTACGATTCATCTGTGCATATCTGAAGTTCCTCTACGCCAACGCCTACCCCACTACTGCTGATGGCTCCTTCGCCAAAGTAGGTCAGCGTTCACTAGAGGTCAAACCGCTGGAAAATGAGGTAAGTATCTCTACCCTACGCTCCCGACTCTCTCTCCACATTTCTTCTACTTCAGCGGCCACGCAGGAGGTTCATTCTTCTGCTAACCCTGCCGCTACCACTGGTTCCAAACGACCATCTGCTAGTTCCTTTGGCCCTTCGAAAAAGGCCAGAGTTACTAAGGAGACGCCAACCACTAGTTCAAGGCCTGAGGAAGTTTCTCGACAAACTTCCTTGGATGATTTCGTGGTCCTCTTCTCCACATCTGCTGCTGTAATAACATCAACCGTGCCAACGACCTCGGTCGCTGTCACAACAACAGTGACTTAACCTGAAATCTTAGTTCTTCATCAACTGAGGTACCCTTTCAACCCCAAACTTCTTCTATCCCCATCTCTAGTCCCTCTATTCCTTTGGTCTCTGACCTTCCTCTCATACAGCAACCTCATGTTGCATTTTTAGGACCTGATTCTCAAATGTTTGAAAGAGACATGCAATTTTTCAACATGTTTGAACGATCAGGTATACCTAAACCCACCCATACACATTCCTTATCCCCATCTAAGCCTGTTACTTAGAAGATAACTTTTCTTTCAGGTCCTAGTTTGGCAACTGTTGACTCGAATGTCAACAATTTGAGTGAAAAGGTGGTCTCTCTCACCAACGCCATCAACGGAACCACCAGCGCAGTCAATACCGCTGGTGAAGAGCTGAAAACACTGACGGCTCGCTGCTCCTCCAAAGCTGACACTACTCAAATCTCTGCTCTTCAAGAAGAGATTGTCAAAGCCAAGGAAGACTCTCAGCGTCGGTTTGATGCTTTATCCACAAAAGTTGATGCTTGCACCGCTCTTCTTCAGCAAGTTCTCAACAAGCTGAATGCACCAGCTCCGACTCCATCCCCTTCCTTAACATCGGATGATCGCACCTCTCTGAACGTAGTTGTTGAATTTATTCATCAAGCTACTTCAGATATCCCGCTGATTGAAGGACGTCTGGAGAGTCTGGAGGCTGAAGTCCGGAAGTTGGCCTCTGCCCAGCCTTCCTCTGTACTTAAAGTTCCCTCCCTCCCTGATAATGACAAAGAGGGGGAGAAGGCGGCTGAAGAAAATAGGGACGAAGCTGCTGGAGTTAATGCTGTTGAAGTTGAGGTTCAACAGGAAGATCCTCCCTCGCAAAATTTGGGTTTTCAAAAGTTATGAATTTTTTTGATTCTTCTTAATATGATGTCGAATCCAGAAACCGTTCCTAATCAAGAAGTCGATCAATTATCGAATGATGAAGATGAATGTATTGTTTTTAATTTTTGATTTTTTTTACTGTTTTGCAATTTGATGAAGATGGATGTTTAAGGAATTAATTTACGAAGATTTATGTTTTACTTTTACAATTATTGTTCAAAATGAAATTCGAACAATTTTAGTTCTTTACAATCTTTTAGTTCATAATTTTATATGAATTTGTGGTTCTGTCTGTTAGAAACAATATAGGTTCATATATGAATTTGAGTAATTTAATTTGATTTGATTATGTTCGTTATATACTAGTTTATTTGTGAATTTGAATTGTTATAAAACGTTCATATATGAATTATTTGTTGTTTAGTTGATACATTACTTCGATTTAAAAGAATGAAACAAATTCATATATGAACATTTTAGAGGTCAAATTCGTATATGAACATTTGTTGAATTTGATTTGCTTTAAAATGTTCATATATGAATTGTTATAAAACGTTCACATATGAATTATTTGAATTGTTATAAAACGTTCATTTATGAATTATTTGTTGTTTAGTTGATGCATTACTTTTATTTAAAAGAATGAAATAGATGCACATGTGAACATATGAATATCTATATGTTAATTTATTCTTTTTTGTAATAGGTTAAAATCATTCATTGACATATACATCTGTTGTTCATAATGTCTTTTTTTCGCCGTCTGGTTCGAAGTTTTAGATACCAAATGTGCATTTGGATTTGAAGCCAAGAATAGGTACCTTTTTTGAGTCTTGTCAACAAGTCATTTCAATGTATGAACGGTATGCTGAGAATGGTGGTTTTGATGCTAGACTTTCAACAACTATTAATGGTCATCATGGTATTGTGAAGATAAAGTATGCTATATGTAGTAAAGAAGGGGATCCACCAAAAAAGAGGTATAATACAGTTCATGATAGTATTGCAGGTAAAAAACATCGTAATTCAAATGCGAAGAGGACAAGTTGTAAAGCATGCATTAGGGTGCGTTTTGTACCTTCAAAATCATTATATGAGGTTTATCATTTTGAAGAGAAACATAATCATATGCTTCTTGATGAAAATGATATCAGTATGTCTCGAAAACGAAGACAATTGTCTTTAACCGATCACTTCACAATGTTGCAAGTTGTAATATTGAAGCATAGAAGGCGCGTACGTTGCATATGTCTTTGAAAGGTGGATTTGAATGCATTTGTTGGTGCTGGTGATGGTGAGATGGTTTTTGGTATGTTAAAAGATAGATCAAAAGATGATGCACAATTTTCTTTTGAATATAATCGACAGGATAATTAATTATGTGGAATTTTTTGGGCTGATGAAATTGTTAAGCTGAATTACCAAGAACTTGGTGATGTTATTTCATTTGATGCTATGTTTCACACTAACCAGTAAGTTTGTCAATTGTAATTCATTTTTTTAGATTATTCATATGTTGGTTTTTATGTTTTTACCTTTTGTTTATGTTATATATTTTGTTTTATAGGTATAGAATGGTGTTTGTTCCATTTACTGCTATCGATAATCATAAAAAATCTATTAGCGTTGGTGATGCTTTGTTGTCTGCTGAAACTCTTGATAATTTTAAGTGGCTTCCTGAGGCGTTTTTGAAAGCACATTGTGGGAAACAACCTAGTTTGGTTTTAACAGATCAGTGTTTGACAATGAAACAAGCTATTCCTTTGTTTTTTACGCAATCACGTCACAGATTATGTATGTGGTATATCATAGCCAAAGTTTCAAACAAGGTTAGTATCTATTCATATATGAATTATTTATATATAATTCTTGTTTTAGCATTCTATGTGCATCCATTTAGCAGCACCTTAGGATGGCATAGCCTTAAAATTAAGGGCACAACATTATATATGTTCATATATAAATTATTTTCATATAATGAAAGTTCATATATGAATTATTGTTTAGTTAGTATTCTATTCATATATGAATTATTTTCATATAAGAAAAGTTCATATATGAATTATTGTTTACTTAGTATTCTGTTCATATATGCATATATAATTGTTCTTACCTAGTCTTAGCACCCGCACAGTAGAGGGGAATAAGCATTCCCTTTCTGACAAAACTAAGTGTCTTGCCGCTGGGTATCAAAAGTCATAAATGCATCTATTATATGTGTTTGAGTTATAAAACATTATTTCTATATACTGATTTTGTAGGTTAGCACAACGATATACAGGGACACAGATTTTAACAAACGGTTTAATAAACTTGTTTGGAATGTTCAATTGGAGCCTGAAGAGTTTGAAAGTATGTGGTTAGATTTGATTACTGAGTTCAAACATCAGAAGAGCAAATGGTTTTCATATATGTTTCGTATTCGTCAACGATGGATTCCTACTTATTTCAAGTCTATTCCTTTTTGTTCATTGATGAAAACTACATCAAGATCGGAGAGCATAAATTCCTTTTTCAACAAATTTGCTCACCATGGTAACAACTTTGTAACATCCATGCTTGCATTTGAAAATGCAATGCGTAAGCAAATAAATTCTCAACGAAAGCTTGACCATATGACAAAGACAACTATCCCTTCTATGTGCACTCCGAAGGCAATTGAGAAACATGCATATGAAGTTTACACACAGTTTATATTTTTGGAAGTCTAAAAGGAGATTAATAAAGCATCTTGGTCGTGTATTCAACAAAATGTTGTTGAAAAGGATGGATTCCAGGTTTATCCAATTTTGCAAAATGACAAGGATTATAATAAAAATAAGCAGTTCAAGGTAAAAACAATTATTAATATATGCATTTTCATTATTATTTATTAACACAACTTACATTTTCTTGTTCATGTTTGTTGTAGGTTGTGTGGAATCAATTGGAATCAACATTTAAATGTGAATACAGTAATTTTGTTCAACATCGATTTTTATGTTGTCATGTTTTCAATGTCTTAATGAATGAAAATTTTGATGAGATACCGGAGAAATATATATGTCGCCGTTAGAGAAGAGACTTGATAAGTTTCAATCTTAGGCAAATTTCATGGAGGCAAGGGGATCCGAATGGTGAATTGGCAAGAATTAGCTATGATGCACAAGCATCTTTGGATTATATTTTGATGAGTCTTAGAAATGACAAAGAGAAGCTTAAAGAGGTTGTTGAGAAGATTCACAGTATGAAGATTGAGGTAGATGCTAACATTCCTTACCAAACCAGATTGGAGAAGAAGAATGACACGATAAGAAATCTCATTGGTGTGAATCAACCAGAGAAAATTGATATTCATCCGCCATCAGGTATCAACAACAAAGGTTGTAGAACTCGAAAATGTTTGATCGGTGCAAGGGAGAAAGTAGCGAAAAAGAATCAAAAGACTAAGAGATTGTGTAGAAATTGTCAAAAGATTGGTTATCATGATTATCGCAACTGCCCATCGAAGATTGTTGATGAGTAGATAGATACATATTATAGGTCATTTTTTAAATCAATAATTACTTTTAATGAAAATAATTTCATGAATAAATGTCAATTTTTTATGAGCATTAGAATTTATTTTATAGTTGCTTTTGTATTCATGTTCATATATGAACACAAAGGTTCATATATGAACACGAAGGTTCATATTCAATTCATATTTATATATGAACACAAAGATTCATATATGGACTCATATATGGACTCAAAGGTTCATACATGAACTCATATATTCACATATTTTATAGTCATGTAATTCATTTATGAACTTTTTAAAAGAAAAATTTGCACAGGTTCATATATGCACTTATGTTATATGAATAATTCACAGCATAACTATTTTAAAACTTAACTTTATTAACAATTCATATATGAAGTTACCAATTTATATCAATTTATATATGAAGTTATAGTTCATATATGAAGTTATCAATTTATATCAGTTTATATTAAGTTATAGTTCATATATGAATTATTTTAAAACATAACTTTATTAGGAATTCATATATAAAATTATTGATTCAAATATGAACAAGATATGAATTTCACATATGAATTAATAAATTTACATATTAACAATTAGAAGAAAATAATTGGTCATGCATTAAACTAGGAATTTATAAAATAATATCAAATATACCAAAACAAATCAAAAATATTATTTTGAAACCACCCCATGACCATCCATTACCACCCATTGCCACCAGCATACAACTTATATGAAATATTGTTTGAAAATACCACAATACCAAATGTATCTTCACCCCATGACCCATCACTACCACCAAACATACAAACCCATCACCACATACAATCAACAGACCCATCACCACCTACAACATGTTTCTCCTCTGTTTCTTTAATGTCTTTGCAAGAGATTCGAGATACTTCTTCTTTATTTCATTAAATGAGTCAAACTCATTGGCTCAGTGATAACCTTCTCCCTGTGCAAATTCTTTTCTGAAAGAAACAACTTCGTTGCATACTTGAATCTTAGGCGATAGATTTGTTGTTTATGAGATTTTTCATTTGTGTGAAAACCACAATCCCACTTTTGTATATCTTGGCCTGTGTAGTGCTCCATATGGCGCATGATGAAGATAAGTAAAGTTGATAATATATTCATTTATGAAGTTACAAAATTTAAACATTACTATGTTTACCAATGTTGTCGGTACGTTTCCATATTTGTTTGCTATGGAGACGTTGGTACACATATTGTCTATAACAAGAAGTTTTGGGATCTTGAAGTTGTAAGCAAATAGAAGGAAATGGCTTGATTGTATGATTGGAAAGAATACCTGTTTTCATTATACAAATGCAAAATCATTAAAATTTCATTCAAATGTGTGTGTTGTGTTTATATTTTAGATACGTACTAGATCATATTCCCTCAAGTTTGTAAAATCTTCATTATTCTTTAATGCATCCCTGGTGTTTGATTTGAAGATCTCAAAACTTTCTTCTGGAGTGCTTTCTTTATTCAATACTCCATCCGGCTAGGAAAACAAAGTAATTATATGTGAATGTTTGATTTTTACAAAGGTTCAAATTTGAACACGAAGGTTCATATTCATATATGAACACAAAGGTTCATATATGAATACGAAGGTTCATATTCAATTCATGTTCATATATGAACTCAATGGTTCATATATGAACTCATATATGAACTAAAACAAATAAAACTTTGAATTTTTTTAAATAATAAGATGTTTTCATATATGATGTATAAAGTATTAAGGATTCATATATGAATTCATATAAGACTTCATATATAAGAAGTATTCATATATGAATTCAAATAAGAATTCATATATGAATTCAAATAAGAATTCATATATGAAGTATTCATATATTGATTCATATAAGAATTCATATATGAAGTATAAGTATACAAGATTCATATATGAATTCATATATGAAGTATTGTTGATCTAAACTTTCTCAGTGATTTGATAATGACCCTTTGAAATACTTAGTGAAAATTACATTTAATATTTGTATGTATTAGTGTTTCACCATCAGCGATTACATACTGAGTCTATTTAGTATCGCTGATGATCTCTGATGTATTCTGTTAAATTTAATCCATAAATACAAGACTCGCGAACAAAGAAGTTCATCACTAACATCGAAGACAAAGCTGATGAACAAGTGACAAGTCTACTCATGATTTGATGCGGATATCAGTGAAACCAAGACAAGTCCACTCACACGAAGAATCAAGAAGATAAGCTTCAGCGATAGCTGACTTCTATTCAGAATCACTGATAGAAGACTCCCTCAGCGATCACTGATCATGAAGCTTACGCCCCAAGGTTCTTTTGTCTTATCCTTGCACAAATAGTACGATGTGTCAGAAGAGACATACTTTTCCCTCAAATCCTTCAACAACTCTAAAGACTGCACTGTTCACTATACTCCTAGGAGGATGTCTCAAAAAGTCAGAAGTGTGCATCCAAGCAAATGGTGACACGTGTAAAGTACCCTTTCCATGCATGTAATTCATAGGGTATAAATAGAAAGGTTCACTTCATTTTGAAGTGTTTCCTTCTATCTCCTATGTCTCAGTGAACCATATGGAAACTCTTGTTTTCTATATTACCTTCATCCCCTCTCTCTCATTTTAGTGCAACCTTCTTAGTGATTCTCAAGTTTGTTTAGATTAGGTTTACTTAATCTTATTCCGCAACAAACTGTAAATTGTAATTTGATTTATCAATAAACAAATTATTAAACCATAAAATTTGTGTTTGTATTCAACCCCCCCCCCTTTTACAAACTTGTTTAGCACCTTTAAGACCAACAAGTGGTATCAGAGCAGATTGTTTAATCTATAAACAAGATCTTGCTTACTTTTCTTCCTTGTTGTTCTCTAAAATGAAACTAATCACAAACTCAAATTATTATGATAATAGATCTCTCTCTAAACCTCCTCGATTTAGCAGAGACAACTTTGCTCTTTGGAAGAATCGAATGATACTCTTTCTTGAAGGTGTAGATCCCACTATACCTGAGTATGTTGCAAATGGACCTTATGAACCATTTGTCATCATAGCCGCAGGCCTTGCCACTGCAACTACTGCCGCTATCCCTTAAAGAATCGCTACCAAAGAAATAAGGCAATGGAGCAATGAGGACAAGAAGAAAATGGTACTTGATGCAAAGGCTAAAACCATTATCTTTATGGCTTTGCCTAATGAAGCTTTCCATTCCATCATACATCTAAAAATCTCCAAAGAAATGTAGGACACTATCTGTGTTCAATACGAAGGTACCACTAAGATCCAGGAAACCCGAAAGATTAATCTGGTAAGACAGTACAAAAGTTTCATTTGTGGTAAGAATGAATATGTATCTGATGTTCACCAGTGATTTAATTGCTTAATCATTGAGCTAAGGACTATCGGTAGGACCTATTCTAATTATGAGGTTCTTAATAAATTCCTATAATGTCTTCCTGAATGTTGGGACAATTATTCAATGTGTCTGAAGCTGACCAAAGACTTAAATCACTTTTCTCTCATTACTCTTTATGGGATTTTGCTCAATTATGAGCAATCAAATCAACTGAAGAAGAATCTTGTTAAAGATTATAAAGACTCCAATAATACTCCTGTTGCGTTAGTTTCTTTATAGATTATCCCATCTCAGCGATCTACTCTCATTATCACTGAGTTAGATTCTGACTCAAAGGATCTATCAGACACTAACCTTTCAGAGTTTGATGAATCTCTGGCACTCTTGACAAACTCTTTTAAAAGATTTTCAAGAAAGAGCCATTTCAGAAGAAACAGGCCTCTCTCCTTATCTGACAAGCCAAAATCAACACCTGTTTATAAGGCTACTGCTACTTGCTATAACTATGAGAAAGTTAGACATTTTTCCAGCGAATGCAAGTCAAAGAAAGTTTTTAAACCTTCGTCGTCCAGAAAATGCAGCGACGACAAATACCTGAATCTTAAAGAAAAATATCATAAGCTGAAAAGCTTCAAGCGAAAAGGTAAAGGAATGATTGTTGAAGAACACGACTGGGCTGAATCAGAAGAATCAAGTTTTGATGAACAAGATGTCTCTAATCTCTGTCTCATGGCTGAGATTAAAGAATAAGTGGAAGAACCATCTAGAACATCCACATGCTCTATCACTTCTCAGGTATCAATCTATACTGATCCCTCTCTTTCTGAAGCTCAGAGACGTCGCGCTGTCGATGTGCTGACAACTGACTTATATAATGCACTAAATGTACAACATATAAAGACCAAACACATAGATGTACGATATCATTTTATAAAAGACAATGTCGAAAAAGGTACAATAGAACTTTATTTTGTAAACACTGATTATCAGCTTCCTGATTTGTTTACCAAGCCTTTAGACGAAAAGAGGTTTAATTTTCTTGTCTCGAAACTTGGTATGCTAAATCTTAAGACATAATCTGTGATTACCTATTAAAGTTTTTCTTATTGTTATTTTTTTTCATTTCTTTATTTTATTCTGAAAAGATATCTACACTGAAAGGTATTCTTGATTTCAGGGGGAGTGATAGAAGATGATTAGATGATCTACATTCATTTGAGGAGGAGTTTATGAATTCTGTTTATGCTAATCACTGATAATTTTCTAATGCATAAATGTAGGGGGAGTTCGAGTATGAATAGGGAGTATTGAATATGACTTATGATTACTTCAGATCAGAACTTGTACATTCAATGTTTTACTGCTTTATGTCATTTTATTTTTCAATAAAGGTGTGAATAAAGTTGCTTTGACGACTTTGTGACTTTTTGCAGATTTGGGAGTGAGCTTACAAGATCATATCCTATATGACTTACAGTTGACTTCATGAGATTTAAGACTGAACGAAAAAGGTTTATTTCTATTCTTAATCTCATATATGGTTGAAAGAAGAACGCCTTTCAATCATAGAAAACATGTTCTTAAATGTTCAAACCACTTCCTGGTTCTTAAATAGATTTCATGATTTGGCAGTGTGATTTTACATATTTTCATGATACTTGTGCTTTAATTGCTATATAAACTGTGTGTTTCCAAAGATAAATACTTGCGTATTGCCTTTTCCATATACTTTCAAGTTTTCACACACATCGGTTTAAATTTTGTTGAATTTGTTCTTATCATGTCTCTAAATTGAAACACTATTTTCGATGGTAAGACACCCCGATTGGATTTCAATGAATTTTGAGCGTTGATTTCATTTCTAAACGTTCTTTCAAGAATGTCTATATTTTGGTTCGTATAGACAATATTCAATTATTGCTGACCTAAACCTTAATTGATAAATCATTTTGATATTGATCTTTATCATATAATGTCAGATTTTCAAACAAGTTTCTTGTATTCATTTCATTTTTTCAATATACTTGTTTGAAATATTTTTTAATGTTCAAAATGCTCAAATCTTCATGATTATCTCAATGAGCATACATATATCTCAGATATGATCAATTATGATTACTGCTGCCAGTACAACATGGTTACTACTGCTGAGACAAGATACTACGGCTGAGACAAGATACTACTGCTAAGCCAGATTAATACTGCTTGAAGAAATTAATACTGCTAAGCATAGTTAGTACTGCTGAAGATTAATACTGCTCAGAGTGTTAATGCTGCTATGATTTAATAATGCTTATGTGATAATCAAGATATGCGCAGATCAAGGATTGAAGATAATCATGGAAGGTTTGAAGATAATTATAGAAGAATATACTGAAGATCTTTTAAGTTTTGTAATTATCTTTTATTTTCAGTATATGTATAGATGTATTTAGAATAGTTTTGATATACGAGTATTTTGAGTTTTTGTTTAGAGAAAGAATTAACCTCAAGGTTTACAACCCTAGTTCTAGAGAAGTAGAATTCGTCTTGGTGAGCCTGTTCATCAAGATTGAGGTTTTGTGTGAAAGCTTGTAACTTTAATCATTCAATAAAGTTTACAAGTTGTGATTTATATTTTACTGTTACATTGATAGTTTGAATATTAAAGTGTTTTTCCGCAACTTCTTTAATATTGTTTCTGAGTTTTATTATTCTTGTTAAGAATCAGATCCTAACAACTGGTATCAGAGCCTAGTATTCTCAGAAACCTTCATTCATCATGGACAACACAGTTGAATCAACCAATACTCTTGTTTCAAAGGTTCCTATGCTCAAACCTAATGAGTTTGACATGTGGAAAATTAGGATCAAGCAATACATCCTCCTTACAGACTTTTCTATGTGGGACATTGTTGAGAATGGTCCCTCTGCTGAAGGTAAAATTGGATAAGATGGAAGAAGACCACCTCCAAAAACTGATGCTGAGAAGAAAGTGAGACAATTGGAGATGAAAGCCTTAAGCACCCTGATTTTGGCCATCCCTAATGAGTATCAACATCAATTTCATCACTACACTGATGATCAGATTCTATGGAATGCTTTAGAGAAGAGATTTGTTGGCACCAAGAGCACTAAGAGGAATCAAAGGGATATTCTCAAGCAGCAATATAAGAATTTCATATCTTCAAAGAATGAGTCTATGACTCGAACTTTTGATAGATTCAATAAGTTAATTGGTGATTTGGCTACTGTTGGAGTTCAGATGGAACAAGATGATGTCAACCGAAAGTTCCTCAGATCTCTTGGAGATGAATGGACCATGTACACTGTCTCATTCAGACAGAATGACATGCTGGAAGAAAAGGAACTTGATGATCTGTACAATGATCTGAGAGTGTTTAAATCTGAAGTGGAAGCAAAGAAGAAGCCTACTGGATATGTTCATAATGTTGCACTCCTATCAGCATCAATTGATTCTACTGCTAACCCTGAATCAGTTAATGTTGCCAGTGGAGTAAATCAAGAAAAAGGCAATGAATCTGTTTTTGAGGCCTTTCTTTCCAGCCATGGTAACTCTTCTTTAATCAATGATGACTTGGAACATTTTCATCCTGATGATCTTGAAGAGATGGATATTAAATGGAAGATGGCCATGCTTTCTATGAGGGTGAAGAAGTTCATCAAGAGGACTGGGAGGAACAACTTCTCTCAAAGAAGAGAAGATGGAGCAGGCTTTGATAAGTCAAAGGTGGAGTGCTACAAGTGTCATATGAAGGGACACTTTGCCAGGGAATGCAGAGGTGGAATGTCTCAAAACAACCACCAAAAAGCTCAGACTGGAAGCTTCAACCAGAACAGAAACTCTACTCAAGCTCTTGTTTCTCAACAAGGAATGGGGTTTGAGTGGAGTGATCAAGCAGAAGAGGCCATTCAAAATCAAGCTCTCATGGAAAAGGTATCTGATCTCCCAACTGAGGTACTTTCTAATCTCTATACTTAAACTTGCATAGACACTGTTAAAAGGTACAGGGATCACAACCAGAGTATGAGTGATGACCTTAAGAGGTTAGAAAAGGATAGAAAAGACTATGTGAAAATTGTTGAGAGGTTTGAGGAACAAATTAAAGGTTTCCAAGCCAATGAAATTCAACACACATATGATACAAATTACTGGAAGTGGGAGAAAAATGATTTAGAAATCCAACTGACAAAGTCTAGAGAGGAGAGTGAAAAGTTGAGAGGAGAGCTAGCCAAGGTTAAGCTGGATGTGGAAAAGTTTTCATATGCTTCTAAAGCCATGGATACAATTCTAAAGGTCCAAATCCATGATAAGCTTAAACCAGGAATTGGATACAATACCACACCACCACCATACAACAACAACTACATCCCTCCTAAATCAGACTTGCTAGAGACCAAGGATAGGAAGTACTTGCATGAGGGAGCCACTAAGATAGACCCTTTAGATGAAGTAGTTATTGAGGACAAGACTGAGAAAGAAGCTGGTAAGAGTAAGGATAATACTGTGAGTGGGGAGATTCCCTTAGAAAATAACAATCTTACCAATGAGGGTGGTGGAAGGGATTGGGTCAAATCTAATGGTGTAGAGAAGACTGAGGGAAAGTCAAAAAAGGTCCATTACAAGCAGACTACAGTTGTGAATCCTGTTCCTTGCAAACAGTGTGCAGGTAATAAATATGAGCCCCTAAAACATGATAAAAAGAGGGGAAATCAAAGAAATTGGAATAATCACTAGGCTCAGAAACAAGGAGTTGATCTGAGTAGAATCATCAGACCAAAACCTTGTTTCATATGTGGCAAATTGAACCATCTTGCCAAGCACTGTTATTTTAATCCTATGAATCAAAGGATAAATTTTCAAAGATCTGTGCAAAAACCCTTTGGTTATAGGACGAATGAAAGGAACCATGTGGCTAAGAAACATGTTAAATCTAAAAGCCACATGATGAAAAAGACTGTAAACGAAAGTGTCAAGATGTGGGTTCCCAAAAGCACTAAAACTGTTAGTACTGCTACCACAAATAGTGTTGCTGACAAAGATAGTGCTGCCAGAAGCAATACTACTGCTATCAACGTTAGTGCTGCTGATAGTATTAGTACTTCTAAAACTAACATTGTTAGTACTTCATCAAATATTAATACTTCTAACTCTGTTAGTGCTTCTAACAAGGTTAGTACTGCTAAACCTGTTAGTGTTGCTAACTCTGTTAGTACTTCTAAAATTAGTACTGCTTCTAGTGCTTGTGCTTCTAGACCAACCATCTTGACAAAGTACTCCAGTCAAGAGGATTCTAAATTTAAAAATCTCATCAAAAAGGAGTGTAAGTACTTTGATGAGAAAGGGAGGCCCAAGACCACTTTGGCTTGGGTTCCCAGTCAATACTAATTGATTTATCTTATGTACAGGGCAACCAACAGCTCAAGGGAAAGAGCATTTGGCATGTTGATAGTGGTTGCTCTAGGCACATGACAGGGAACATGGCTTGCCTCAAGAATTTCAAGAAAATTGATGGAGGGCATGTTGCCTTTGGTAATACTCCAGATGGAGGTAAGATTAGTGGCAAGGGAGATGTAACAAAATGTAAGATGACCTTTGAAGATGTTTTCTATGTTGAACAGTTAAGATACAACCTGTTAAGTGTATCACAGGTTTTTGACAAAAAGCATAGCATATTATTCACTGATTCAGAATGCATTATCCTTGCTCCTGGATTTAAGGTAGTTGATGAAAAGCTGATACTACTAAGAACTCCTAGAAAGGATAATGTCTATTGTTTGGATATGGAAAATGTTTCAAATGATTCATCCCTAAACTGTCTTGTTTCAAAAGCCTCTTTGGATGAATCATCACTTTGGCACAGAAGGATGTGTCACATGAACTTTAAAACAATGAATAAACTTGTTAAAAACAACCTTGTAAGAGGTTTGCCTTCAAAAGTCTTTTCATGTGATGATCACTGTGTTGCTTGTCTCAAAGGCAAACAACACAAAACTTCTCATAAGTCCAAAGAGTTGAACACAATTTCCTCTTCTCTTCAGTTGTTGCATATGGATCTGTTTGGTCCTACAAATGTCAAGAGTATAGGTAAGAAATCATACTACTTAGTTATTGTTGATGATTACTCTAGATTTACTTGGGTATATTTTCTAAGGACTAAGGATGAGACAAGTGGACTGATCAAATCCTTTATTCTAAGAATTGAAAACCAAACAAATCAAAAGGTAAAATTCATTAGGTCAGATAATGGTTCTGAATTTAAAAATCTTGACCTAAACACCTTTTGTGAGGAAAAAGGAATTGAGAGGCAATACAGTGCTCCTAGGACTCCACAACAAAATGGTGTTGCTGAGAGAAGGAATAGGACACTGATTGAAGCTGCTAGATCTCTGTTAGCTGATTCAAAACTTCCAATTACTTTATGGGCTGAAGCAGTTAATACTGCTTGCTATGTCCAAAACAGAGTTCTAGTAGTCAAGCCTAAAAACAAGACACCATATGAGCTTTTAAATAAAAGAAAACCATTTATTGGATTTTTCAAACCTTTTGGGTGTCCTTGTACCATTCTCAATACCAAAACTCACTTAGGAAAGTTTGATAGCAAAGCAGATGATGGTTTTCTTGTTGGTTACTCATCTCAGAGTAAGGCCTACAGAGTGTTTAATTCTTCTTCTAGAATAATTGAGGAAAGTGACAATGTCAAATGCAATGAGAACACACCAAATCCTATTGGTTCAGGTCCTCAGTGGTTATTTGACATTGATTCACTAACTAACTCTTTGGGTTTCAGTAGTGATGATCATGCAGGATCAGGAAGTAGAGGATCAGTGGTATCAGGGGATGAACAAGTACAAGATAGTATTCCTAAGTCTGTGATCTTTCCCATACCGACAATGACCCCTGTTGAAATCTGTGAAAGGGAGACTGTTACTGAACCAAGTCAGAGTGAAGAAGAAAGAAGAGATGAGGAGAATCCAGAGCATGAAGAGCCCGAAGCAGCTGATGAGATTCCCTCAGCTGACTTAAATGATTCCAATTTAGATGTGGGAATTAATGAAGAGCCTAATCATTAGACAAGAACTCAGAAGAATCATCCTCCTGAGCTGGTAATAGGAGACATCACTTCTCCTATGATGACTAGGAATCAAAGCAGACTTCAAGATTTGCAGGATCAGCAGCATACAGTACTCTCTTGCTTTCTATCTCAGATTGAGCCTAAGAAGGCTTATGATGCAATGAAAGATTCAAGTTGGATAGAAGCCATGCAAGAAGAGTTACTATAGTTTAAATTGCAAGATGTTTGGGACTTGGTGGACCTTCCAAAAGGTCATAGAGCAATTGGCACCAAGTGGATTTTCAGAAATAAAAAGGATGAGAGAGGAATAGTAATCAGGAACAAAGCAAGGCTAGTGGCACAAGGGTACACTCAGGAAGAAGGCATAGACTATGAGGAAGTCTTTGCTCCAGTTGCACGGGTAGAGGCAATTAGGTTGTTTCTAGCCTATGCTTCAAAATGAGTTCAATGGGTGAACTCACCTTCTTCCTTGGGCTTCAAGTTAAACAGAAGAAAGATGGGATTTTCTTAAGTCAATCAAAGTATGTGAAAGACATCCTAGATAAGTATGGTTTATTAGACTCAAAGCCAACAAGCACACCAATGGAAACACACAAACAGATCACTGCTGATCTTGAGGGGGAGGATGTTGATGTCCATCTTTATAGATCAATGATTCGATCTCTCATGTATCTCACAGCCTCAAGACCAGATATCATGTTTCCAGTGTGTGTGTGTGCCAGATTCCAAGTCAAGCCAAAGCAGTCATATCTTCAAGCTGTTAAGAGGATTTTCAGATACTTAAGAGGGCAACCTAGATTAGGTCTTTGGTATCCTTATGAATCTACTTTTGACTTGATTGCATATTCAGACAGTGATTTGGGTGGTGCTAATATGGATAGAAAGTCTACTTCAGGAGGATGTCAGCTTTTGGGTGCAAGACAAGTATCTTGGCAGTGTAAGAAGCAAACCACAGTGTCCTTATCCACAACAGAAGCTGAGTACATTGTTGTTGCAAGTTGCTGTTCTCAGGTTCTATGGATTCAGAATCAAATGCTGGACTATGGGGTAACCTTTCTTCACACTCCAATCTTCATTGACAATAGCAGTGCTATTAGCATTGTTAAAAATCTTGTCAAGCACTCCAAAACAAAGCACATTGAAATCAGGTATCACTTTATTAGAGACTGCAATGAAAAGTAGCTTATTCAAGTTGCTAAAGTTCATACTGATAACCAGTTTGCTGATCTGTTCACTAAGGCTTTTGATGTGGGTAGATTCACATTCTTGGTCACAAGTGTGGGCATGATCAACTCTGAATGAGCTCATGTTTAATAAGTGTTTGTATACCTGTTATTTGTTTGGTGATACTAATCATCTTTCTCAGGAAGTTAATTGCCCTGCTCAGACTAACACAAGCTTCAACAGTGTAAGTATAGTTAATGCTGTCAGTGCAGTTTTAATGCTGCCAGTGCAAAGTTACTACTGCAGGTTCATTATTACTACTGCTAGTCTGAGTTACTACTTCAGGTATGTGTTAGTACTGCTAGTTAGTTAATACTGATAGTTAGTTAATACTACTTTCAGTTAATACTGCTCTCAGTTAATACTGCTTTCAGTTAATACTGCTTTCAGTTAATACTGTTCTCAGTTAATACTTCTTTCAGTTAATACTGCTCTCAGTTAATACTGCTCTCAGTTAATACTGCCAGTGGGTTAGTACTGCTTTAACTTAAAATAGGGTTAATACTGCTTCTGTCCCGAATCATATAAATACCCTCTTTGCCCGCCTAAAAGCTCACAGCGACTCTTTGAATAATGTCCGTCTTCTCTCTAACTCTTTTCTCTCAAGTAACCAGTGTGTTTCAGTCAAGAATCCTCAAGATCGATGGCATCTATGGCTTTTATTGATGAACACAATGAGATCGCAATGCTTCAAAAGTCGAAGCAGGCTGCTGGATTCCATCAAATAGTTGATTTTCTCAAGTCCAGTGATATAGCTTATGCTCTTACTGTGTCACCACCAATCTTCATCGAGCACCAGAAGCGATTTTGGGCCAATGCCACCGCTGTTACTGAAAACGGTGTACAGTTCATCAAGACAAGGGTGTGTGACAAACCCTTGATAGTCACTGAAGAGTTCATTCGCATCAGTCTAAGTCTAGACGATGCCTCATGTATTACCTCTATCCCTAATGAGGATTTGTTTTCCAATCTCACAAGAATGGGGCATGAAGGCCAACAGGGTGTTTTCAAATTTTACAAAGCTAACTTTTCTCCCCAATGGCGGTTCTTTGTTCATACCCTTACGCACTGTATTTCTAGAAAAACTACTATATGGAGTCAATTCAGTAGTACCATTGCTTTGGTTTGCTTGTCCACTGCCAGAAAGTATAATTTCTCCAAAATGATTTTCAATGACCTTGTGTCAAACATGGAAAATAAAAAGAGTTTCTATATGTATCCAAGATTTGTCCAGCCAGTTATCACCACTGAATTGACGGATATACCTCAGTTTAATGAGGTATATGTACCTAAAATACCTAAGGGCAAGGTCTTTTCAAATATGAAAAGATCTGCCAAGGACTCGGAAGGAGTTGACACCCTATTGTACTCTACAATGATGGTGGTGTCCCACAACCAAGAAGGTATGGCATCAGGGTCAAGGCCCTCACTAGACCATACCACTGATAGCCAAACCCAACCTTCAACCACTATATCACTTCCTCAGTCCCTTGTTCTTAAGCCAACACCAGTTTTAACCAAAACGTATACTATGAGAAAGGTACACAAGGCTCCTTCCCTTGTTGTACCTCCTACAAACCTAGAACCTCAAAGCCCTCTAATGGAGCATTCTCCATTAGAGAATATCAATAGGGAAACCATTGGGGTGTCTCCCAACCCCAAGAAGGTGCTCACTGAGGAGATGCATGAGCATGTGGGTGAGAAGGTTGCCACTACTCCTGCTAGCATAGAGGAGGCCAGTGGTAACATCACTAAGACCTTCCCCATGGCAACTTTGGGTGAGCAATCATCCAAAGGTCCCGGGTGCCAAGAAACCAAGGGAATAGGTGGTGCTTCAGCATGGCTGGAGATCCCTATTAAACATTCCAATGATCCCTCAAAAGGGGGTAACACTCTTGGAGAAGGTGAGGATAGATATGACTACCATGAATTGATTTCTGCCATGTCCAAAATGGCAACTGAACTGGATGCTCAAAAGAAGGTTGTCAATGAACTCAAGAAAGTCATCATCAACCAACAAGAAGAGATTAGCAGCTTAAAGAAGTTAGTTCAGAAGGTGGTTCAAAAGAAGAAGAAGCAACGATTTGTGCTCAGAAGAAGGAACCCAGTGGATGATGCTCCCAAAAAGGGGGAGTCAGAAGCTGAGGTTAACATGCAAAATGCTAAGAATAAGGGGGAGAAACATGGAGATGAGGGGGAGTTTGCTGAAACAAAAACAGGGTTTGAGAAAGCAGCAGAAACAGTTAATGCTGCTGAAGCAAACATAGCAGCAGAAACAGTTAATACTGCTGAAATAAATGAAGCAACAGAAATTGTTCAAGAGGTATTAACTGACCTCATTAGCAGCAATTTGGAAGAAATTGAGATAGCTGAAGCACTAGTCAAAGCTAAACATGATACTCCTAAGGTCACTTCAAAGGCCAAAGGAATTGTCATCAAAGAAAATGCTGAGGTTATCAAGAAAGCTAGTGTTGATAAGATAGCAAGCAAGGACAAAGGCAAAACCAAGATAGTGGAATCTGACCAACCAATTAAAAAGCAAAATTTGATTGAGTCAGATGAAGCTTTGGCTAAGAAGATTCAAGTAGAACTTGAGCAAGCAGAAACAGTTCAAGTGAAGAAAGATAGGGAGATGGAAAAATCTCTAGCTGTAGAGCTGAATGAAGTTTATCAAAAGAGTTTGGCAACAGAGATAGCACAGAAGAAATCTGCAACTCTAAAGAAGCCTGTGATGATCAAATTGGTTTCAAAGAAGAGGCAACCTTCAAAGACCTACCTTGGCACTCAAGAGAGAAAGAAGATGATCACTTTCCTCAAAGGTGCTGTGGGAGTCAAAAGGGAAATGTTCACTAAAATGTCATTTGAACAAATCAAAGGTTTGTATGAGACAGAGATGACAAAGTTACAAGGGAATGACAAAGCAAGAGTTGAAGTGGAAAAGAAGATGAAAGAGAGGCATGATCTTCAAATTCAAAAACCCTTTCCTGATGATCAAGAATCACCAAGGAAGGAAGCTACTCTAGGTGAAAGTCTGAGGACTTTGAAAAGAACAAAAATGATGGCTAGAAGAAAACCAACTAAGAAACCTAGAGTGGATGAGGAAGAAGCTGAGAAAGAACAAAAGGTAGCTGAAGAAGAAGAGGCACCTAAGTCTGATGAAAAGAAAGCTCAATCTCAGGAAGAACCATCCAGTACTTATGATGTAAATATGTACATGGTGGTGATGGAGAAAGTGCCTGAACCTATAACAGCTGAACCAGTTGGTGTCAAGCCTCCTGAGATTATTCACTGGGATACGAAGGAAGTAGATGGAAAGGAGTATATCAGGCTGAAGAGGAAAGATGACAAATTTGAAGTGTATCCTACTTGGGCCAAGATTGTAAGAGTATGCTCCAGATATGATTTAGAGGAAATGTTTGAAGTGGGGATGAAATTATATGCTGATAAGCTGAAAGCTCCAGGGATACCAGTTATAAAACTTGTGATGGAATATCTATGCATGTTGTTCAAGCCAGAGGAAGTTCAGCATGTTATCAGAAATGTTTTCAAAACCATTAACAACTGGACTCTGTATGAAAGAAGTGGAGTATATGCACTGGCTATGGATACAAGTCACTTTAAATACTTCCTAGTGGATAGAGTTTACAACCATAGCAGGTTATGCACCAGATTCTGCAATGCCAAGATACTTGATTCAGAGAACTCTTAATCAAAGTTTGGGGCTGAATCCTGATATAGGTTTATGACCAATAGAGTTTTGGGAGCATCTGAAGAACTTAACTTCTCTGTTCTAAAAGTCAAGTTAGGGGGAGATTGTTGGGAACTGAAGATTTAATCAAGTATGATTACTGCTGCCAGTACAACATGGTTACTACTGCTGAGACAAGATACTACTGCTGAGACAAGATACTACTGCTGAGCCAGATTAATACTGCTTGAAGAAATTAATACTGCTAAGCATAGTTAGTACTGCTGAAGATTAATACTGCTCAGAGTGTTAATGCTGCTATGATTTAATACTGCTTATGTGATAATCAAGATATGCGCAAATCAAGGATTGAAGATAATCACGGAAGGTTTGAAAATATTTATAGAAGAATATATTGAAGATCTTTTAAGTTTTGTAATTATCTTTTATTTTCAGTATATGTACAGATGTATTCAGAATAGTTTTGATATACGAGTATTCTGAGTTTTTGTTTAGATAAAGAATTAACCTCAAGGTTTACAACCCTAGTTCTAGAGAAGTATAATTCGTCTTGGTGAGCCTGTTCATCAAGATTGAGGTTTTGTGTGAAAGCTTGTAACTTTAATCATTCAATAAAGTTTACAAGTTGTGATTTATATTTTACTGTTACATTGATAGTTTGAATATTAAAGTGTTTTTCCGCAACTTCTTTAATATTGTTTCTGAGTTTTATTATTCTTGTTAAGAATCAGATCCTGACAATATCTAACTTGTATATTTTGTGCTTTAACTGATATAGTTAAACCATTTGAGCAACATATTCTTTTAGGATTACATGGGTTCTTTGTGTGAGCTTCAATGAAACTTCTATGGATTCACGTTAACCAGTGTTTCCTACTCAAGAAGTTAATCCTTGAGTGATTAAATGTGTGAAGAGTCAAATACTGAGTGTGGCTTAAGTGACGAGGTAAAATGTAAATGAGAGTTTGGTTAGAAGCGAGCTTAATGATTAAAAGAAAGAGGGTGTGAAAAGAGAGTAAAAGAATATCAAACTCTGCACCAACTTTTTCTGAGTCGGGCAACCACATTACTAGTGTTTCACAATTCTTCGTGGACATTATTGAAACAGGCAACTAGCCCATGCCAACTCTTGTTAAAAACCCCACCAGCTACTCATTTTCTTCTCAACAAGAAAATGTTTCATATTTCAAGGGGACGCAACACATATGCTATCTGATTTTCATTTGGAAAATATGGATATTGAAATAGAAGGAACTTTGCCCCACCTTCGCACTTCGATAATGCACAATAGAGTCTGTGTTTAACTGTTTTTGTCTCAATGGTTTACACAATTTTGAGCCTTATACAAGCAATCATCATGTGATTAATTCTTTCTAACACTTGTACGAACACACAAGGAAATTTGTTTTTCTTGTCATAACGTTCATAGAAATTCCTTTGTGGTGTTTTGATGATTGAATGGAAGACCTGGGTTAGTGAACATCATAAAAGCTCCTTTTCAATGTGTATTCGTTACACACAGTAACTTCGTGTTACTGACAGACATCTTAACTGATTCATTTGTTGATTTAGGTGTTACATTCTTATTTGTATGGATTTGAAAAGATCTAGATGAATACATTATTGTGAATTGATGACGAATTAGAGACTCTTGATATGATCAGTGGTCAGAATAGATGAAGTGACATTTCTTGTTGGATGTTTTGATGATTTTAGTGCTCTTATCATCAAAAAGGGGGAGAAGTTATGTTCAAGAAATGTCTGGAACGAAAAGTTTGTATCAAATATGGGAGAAAAGTTCAAGAAATGTATGATTCAGAAATTTATAAATGGGGAGAAGATTAAGAAAGTTATTTGGAAAGTGTTCAAGATTTATTGATTTGAGAAAGATTATTGAAAGCTAAAAGATAAAGTTCAAAGATTTCTGAAGATGAGCTGATTTTTCTGAAATTTTCTTTGAAGATAAGTTTGCTGAAGCAAATTGTGCTGAAACTGAAGATAATTTCTTTCCTATGTCTGAAAGAAGTTTATACCAACCTTGGGGGAGAATGCTATTTTTTTTAAGAACAGATTTTGGGAAGATTACTGGAAGTTTTGAAGATATTGTTTTTCAATGAAAGGCGAGATTGTATTTCAAAGCTAAGATGATCTGAATTGAGAAAAATCCACAAAGTGGGAGAATGAATTGCAAAATCTTTCTGAAGATGATCTTGATCCAAAGGGGGAGAATGTTAGAGCTTAAATATGTTGGATGCAATATCATAGAAGACTGTTGATCAAATATCATGAAAGTCAAAAGTTGAAAGTCATCTCTCGTGTGGAAGTCAAAGTCAATGTAATAAATGTCAAAGTTATAGTTTGTAAGTTTAGTTTTTAAGCGTATGTAGTTTAGTTTTTGTCTTTAACAGACTTGTAGCTTGTTAGAATATGTGTGCGTGGAACTTACTTGTAACAAAGAGAACATACACATATTGTAGAGAGAGAGAGAGAGTTCTAGAGAGAGAAAGTAATTGTATGAATTGGTTGATTGAAATCAAGATAACAGGTTGATTGTTAATCTGATTAATTCATCTTTTTTGTTTGTTTAATCGATAAGAACTTGATTAGATTGGGACTATCACATTGCTTGGACTTTAAGGAAGATTTGGTCAGCTTTCCCATCTCACAAGCTGCACATAGCTTTTCTTTCACAAAGGACAACTTGGGCATCCCAACAACAAGATCTTTGTTGGAAAAGTTGTTCAGAGTCTTGAAGTTTAGGTGAGATAGACGTTTATGCCATAGGCAGTTCTGCTTTGCCGAATCTTCTGAAATAAAGCATATATTTCCTTCAACCGCAATTTGGCTCATGTTTATGATGTATACATTGTCCTTTGTAACACCAGATAAAACAATATGATTGTTTCTATATGTGATGATGCAATCACTAAGTTTGAATGTGACAATGTACCCCAAATCACATAGTTGACTAATGCTTAAGAGGTTGTGCATTAGTCCTTCAACATAAGCTACTTTATTGAAAGTGATGGAACCATTTGAGAGAGTTACATACCCTCTAGTGAACCTCTAGAGTTATCTACAAAGGTTACAAAAGGTCCTTTTTAGGTCACATAGTTAATGAGAAGAGATTTATTGTCGGTCAAGTGCCTTGAACACCCGCTATCCTTATACCAGATTTGTTGATGTTCAAATATATGCAATCACAGAAAAATCAGTCCTTTGGTACCCATTTTGAGGTGGGTCCTTTAGGGTTAGAGAAGGATAGTCTGCTAAGTGAAAGTTGTCCCCACAATTATAGCGTTTTCTATAAATAAAAATTTTCTTTGACTTCTGGTTAAGATCTTTGTCTTTTCCCTTTGTTAAACCCATATATTAGTTGATAATCAATCACACAACACAATAAGAACAAGAGATGAATAGAAATCAAATCAATATGTCATATATCTCTTGATAGCCGTATGAGTACGTGTGTGTGTTCTTGGTGTAAAAACCAAAACCTTGTACGTGTAAATCAAATAAGCAACATTTTAGAATTCTAGAGACAAAATGACTTTTATATGTAGGAAAACATGACCTAGGAAAAACTAGACATCTACTAAAACACCCCCTAAGGAAATAAACATTAATACAAAAGAGACCCCTTTTACGTTTTTAATCTTGAAGACAATAACTGATCCAACAATCTCCCCCTTTGGATTCAAGATTAAAATTTTTTTTGGCAATTTTCTCCGGGTCTTCACTTATCTT
Source organism: Arctium minus (assembly GCA_954870635.1). NCBI lineage: Eukaryota > Viridiplantae > Streptophyta > Magnoliopsida > Asterales > Asteraceae > Arctium > Arctium minus. The sequence continues at coordinate 6,796,337 of OX941093.1, read as the reverse complement.
GAAAACTATAGCAAATATGACTTTAATAGCTTCAAAGCTTGTAGCTTTTCAAAGTCTTCACAACCTTGAGGAAACTGGTATCTTCTTTTCTCTGCTGAAATTTGAATGAAGTGTCCTTTTGACGATCATCTTCAGTTAGAGTTTTGGTAAATCAGAATGATTCGGACACTTTGTTATCTTTGAATTCTTCAGCAGTCTTCAAACAACCTTACTTTCTTGAGTAAACAAACAAACTCAGATCTAACTTTGAAATTCTTGTATTCTCCCCCTTTTTGATGAGTGGTGAGAATCAGCATCATCAAAACATTTCAAATTAGACTTGGAAATCTTCTTCCCCTACCAACAATATAGCTCAGTGTTCATGTATAACGCAATCTTCCTCTTTGGAAAGAAGAACAATCTCCCCCAGACAGAGAGAATGAAATCGGATGAATCTTTGCAAATTCAACAATTTAGAAGTGGTAACCCTGAATCAACAAATGACTCAGTTCGAAGTGCCTGTCAGTAACACACAGTTACTGAGTAACACGAAGTTACTATATAAGGAGTTGGTTGAGATGTAGGCTTCCCAGGACTTCCATTCAAATAACACATAGTTATCTATGAATGTTCTGACAGAAAACAAATTTTTGTGTGCTTGTGCATGTGTATGAAAGACTTAAGCACCGATGATTGCATTTTAATTTTGGCTCAAAGTATGTAGACTTGTTGAGACAACAACAAATTATACACGGACTCAATGTGCATTAGAAAAGGGTCGAAGGTGTGGTAACTTTTCTTCTTGTTCAATATTCAATTTATCCGAGTGATAATCGAATAGAATATGTGATGCTTCCTCTTTGCAAAAGTGAAACATCTTCTTGTTGAAAAGAAGATGAGTCGCTGGTGGGGTTATATGCAAGAGGTGGCATGGGTTAGTTGCTTTTTTCAATATTGTTCACCAAAGAATGTAAAAAATAGATTATGTGGCTGCCCGACTCAGAAAAGAGATAGTGCAGAGTTTATGATTCTTTTACTCTGATCGCTCACCCTCTTTCTTTTAAGTCAATTTGGCTCACCTCTACCCAACACTACTTTAAAGAACTCCTCCCCCTCAATCTCTCAGGATTACTTCCTAGGTAGGAAACACTGGTTAACGTGAGTCCATGGAAGTTCAGTTAAGCTCATACATCAAATCCCATGTATTTTCCTAAAAGAATGTGTTGTTCAAAAGTCTTTTTGTACATGAAAGCACAAAGAAGCACAAATACACATGAAGAATAAAGATTTGGAAAATTCAAAGACATATGGTGTTTGACAAAAGCAATTCTCCCCCTCAAAACAAAATAGTTTGACAATTAAGCTTCCCCTGTTTGAAGAAAATCTTTGAAGTACGGGTTCTAATCAGATATGATTAGAAGCCATAGTCACTTGAACTATCCTTGAAGAACGGGTCTTGAACTGAATTATTCAAGAGCCATTGTTCTTTCTCCCCCTTAATCATTGGGTGCCTGCAACACAAATTTAGCTTTTGGTACCCACTGGTATTTGGGTCCTAGTTTGTTAGTTGCAGTTCTTTTGGAGGAAATATAGTAAGAACCATACCAGATATTCACATAATTTTTACTAACAAAATCATTTGAGCCACAGTAGGAACAACTAATTTTCTTTTGAGCTAACCTGATCAACTGATTTATAGTGTAAAGAAGATCAGTTTTGCCAAAAGTTTTACCTTTCGGAGCATTGTTCCTTTGAACATTGAATGTATGCACAAATGATTTTTCTTCCTTCTCCTCCGAAGATTCTTTAACTCTCTAGATCCAATTTTCTCTATCTTTCTCTTCTTCCCTTCTCCAGAACCTTTTCTTCCGAGACTTGTTCTTCTTGAAGTTACCTGAACCATTAACATTTTTGTCAAAGAAAAGGTTAGAAGGACGAATCTGATCTTTATGTTCAGAAGTATGATTATCAATTACACCGAACAAAGGATTATTAGAAACATTTGTAAAAATTGAACTTATATCATCTCTCGGTGATTGAGCTATTGAGTCTGGCGTCTTGTACTTAGTCAACTTCACCTTGAACACGATCTCTTCAAGTTCCTTTATCTTTGACGATAAACTATTTCTTTCCTTTGCAATCAGATCAAACTTCTTTTGCAATTCAGATTTCGTCTTCTTTTCCTTCAGAATAGTGGATGACAATTCAGATAATTTTCTTGTCAGCTTAGCAATCTTAGTCTCGAATACTTTCTTTTCTTGCTTGAAATCTTTCTCTACATTCTTCTGTTCAATCTTCTTCTTCTCTTTCTCAACTTTGTCTCTCTCAAGAATGATAATTTTCTCGAAATCTGACACTTGTTGAGAAAGTTTAATGCATTTGAGCTCCACAACTTTCTTCTCTTCAAAAGCTTTTCTAGAGAATTTAGAGAATTTCTTAGCAAACTCTTTTCTTTCTTTCTCAATCTGTCTCATCTCATTTTGGGCTTTTATGTTGTCTCTGTCTTGGGTTGCATTTTCCTTCATCATATTAATCTCAACCTCAAGACTGAAGAATTTATCTTTCAAAGAGTCTATTTCAGCAAAAATTTGAGAATTTGACTTTCTTAGCCCTTCACATGTCTCACTTGTTATGTTTGCTCTTCTTCTTAGTTCATCTAGCTCTCTTTGCATTGATTCCTTCTTCGACCAGCTTGAGCTAGAATTAAAACTTTCAGACTTCTTCAGCTTTGCTTGAAGATTTAAGATCTCTTTTTCTTTGAGTTAGAGATACATTCTGAGCAAACAAAGTCTTTCTTTAAGTCCTTATCATTTTTCAATCTATCAATCTGTTCTAGAAGAGATGAGTTCTGAATCTTCAGATCTTTATTTTCAGCTTCCAGTGTTGGAATCTCTGGCATGTACGCTAAAGCACAATCTCTGTTTGTAAGTACCAGATTTCCTTTGTCATCTGTGTAAGGCATCTTTAGCAGATGGATTAGTAATCAAACTTATCTTTGAACGATTTAAAACAACTAATAAGATCGTTGAATCAAGAATTGGAAAAACTCTACACTCAAAAATTTCAGAAAAAATAAATTTCCAAAAAGCTCAAGCGTAGAATTCGCATACAATAAGGACCACACAAAGAGATTCACAAAAGATAGAAAGCTTTCAGAATTCACAAACAGGAATAGATAGAATTCGTAGACAAGAGAATCAATAAACTTAGAATTCGCAAACACACGACCTGCGAAACCTTGACAATTCGTGAAGTGGTACCTAGCAAATCCTGTCCTTAGAGAAATTCACGAAGCATTAACTTTCGCACACAACTTTAGTAAGCAAGAATTCACAGACCAAAGATTCACGAATCCTAGACTTAGAAAACTTTAAACTTTTCTTTTAACTTTCGTGAATCAACTTTTGCAACCTGAAAGGTGTTATAATTATAAGCACCTGCGAATCCTTTACTTGGTAAAATGATTTTGGAATTATTATGGACAAGGCTTCGTAAATACTACTCGCGAATCTTAGGGAATTCGCAAACTATCAACCTGCGAGTTCTTCAGAATTCGTAGACAAGGAGTCGGCGAAACATACACTTAAACAAAATTTTCAAGAATTAAGAATCCTGCGAATCCTAAACTTTCGTAAACAAAGAACTAGCGAATCCTGAGGTTTCACTACACAAACACATGCGAATCTTGTACTTAGGCTAATTTAGCACCCTACGAGATTTAGTGGTGCTTTGCGAGTTCTTCAAACAAATCATCCCTGTACATCGACTTTGGGTCCAAAAACACAGTAGTTGATTAAAATGCAATGCAAAACTTACACAATACATTCACCAACATATATCGACTATACCCTAATCAAAATAGACCCATAACAACAAGTCATGTGCATTGAATCTAATGGAACAGTACTCGACAATTTCATGAACAAAACCTTCAAAAATCATCAAAATACCAATCGGTTTGTGCTTTTAAATGCAATAGAGCAATCTAATGATGTTCAATTACAGTAAACGCACCTATTCCAATGATTTTTAGCCTCAAAAACACAATAAACTTTGAAATCGATTTTCACATAGTGAAGGTTTTCGAAAAATACTTTTTCAATCCAAAAAAAAAACTTGATTCTTTGGCTCTGATACCACTTGTTAAACCCAGATATTAGTTGATAATCAATCACACAACACAATAGGAACAAGAGATGAATAGAAATCAAATCAATATGTCATAGATCTCTTCATAGCCGTATGAGTACGTATGTGTGTTCTTGGTGTAAAAACCAATACCTTGTCCGTGTAAATCAAATAAGCAGCATTTTAGAATTCTAGAGACAAAATGCCTTTTATATGTAGGTCAACATGACCTAGAAAAAACTAGACATCTACTAAAACACCCCCTAAGGAAATAAACATTAATACAAAAGAGACCCCTTTTACATTTTTAATCTTGAAGACAATAATTGATGCAACAATAACATTGATTTTAAGAGGTTTAGAAGTGGGATGTAAAGAGTTAGGCTTTGGTCCAAAGATCCCTTTTCCAGAGTCTGGAAGAGAAGATTAAGAGATACCCTTGGATTTGGATTTTTTTCAAGTTCATGGATCTAGGAAGGAACTTGGTGGGAAGAACTGGAGGTTCATTTTTAAAAGAAGAGGGTATTTTTCTTTTTAAAGGTAAATCAAAGACTACTGATTTTCCTTTGTCAGAGTTGGAGAACTTCTTCGAGGAAGATTTAGAATTTCTTTTCGGAAATTTTGAATGTTTTGGAGAAGAGGAGGCAACTTCATCAAGATTTAAGGATTTCAAAAGATCATGAATGGGCTTGGCAAGATAATTTGACCCTTGATTTTCCTCAGGTTGAGATTGAGGAGTAGAATCTTTGGCCTTGACAAGCATGCCAAATTTTAGAGACTCACAAAGATCTAAGGAGTGCAAGGAGAAGAAGGAGCTTGAGTAGAAGAAAAGTCAATCTGCATTTTTCCAAAACCTAGTCCAGATTTGTCATCACAAGACATTTGTTCTTGAAATTTTTTTTCTAATATTTTTTTTCTAAATTTTTCGAATATCTTGTCCATTTATTCATGATTTCTTGCTCCCTTTTGAGTAGTTTGAACATTTTGTTTTTCTCTTTAGCAAGATGAAATTGATAGTTTTCAAGCTCATCTTTGACTTTATCAAAATGTTTTAGTTGAAAAAGAAAAATATGAAGTTGAGAAGAAAGGGATTTGGTTTGAGCATTGGCCTTTTTCTTAGCATCCTTTTCATTGTAGAAGTCAATTATTAAGGAATCAAAGGCTTCAATCTTTTCAGAATCAATGAGAGAGTGAAAGGGATGTACCTGAGATGAGGAGGAGGAGGAACACTCAGTTGAGACAAGTGAAATTGTCATGTCATTTTCTTCAGCTTCGGCCATGTCATTTATTTTGTCCATCAAAAATTTGTTGGAGATGTCCTTGTCACTCTCAGAAGTAGGCTCATCAGCCTAGTCGTGGGTTTAGGCCATTAAACATTTTCCCTTTTTGAGAATGTACTCATTTCTTTCTTTTTCTCTCTTGTACTTGGCCTTGTACTTCTCAGCCCGATCAGTACTTTCTTTTAGATAAAATTGAGAGGATTTTCGGGAGGGAGACCTGTTAGTAGAGTCAGGTCTCATTTTTCTATATTTAGAAGAATTTTGATTTGAACAGGTGGTTTTGGATCTTCCTAAGGATTTGCTCCTACACTCAAGGGCAAAATGGCCTTTCTTGCCAAATTTATAGCATTCCTCATTTGACTTGTCAGAGGATCTCTTAGAGGAAGAGGAAGAGGATTTTCGGCCAAACTTGGATCGGCTGGAGGGTTATTGAGATTTGAATTTAGAAAATCTAGCAAGCATTGTATTTCATCAGATAACTGATCCACAGAGGTTTCTTCACCTTCATCATCGGCCTCACTAAGATATGCCTCCGAATGGTGATTTGAATCCTCCAAACTTTCATGGTCAGAGTCCTAAGAGGTGTAGGTGATTCTGGAAATACACATAGATTTCTTGGAAGAGTCACCAATAAAAGCTACAGAGGAGCTTCTTATTTCCTTTATAACAATCTTCATTTAGACCTTAGTTTGCTCATAATTGAGCAGGGATCCATAAAGGACAATAAGAGGCATATGATCAAGATCCTTGGTTGTCTTGATGCAAGTACATATGTTTTCCCTGAAGTCTGGGAGACAATCCATGAACTTACATAAGACTTCCTCATTGTCATATATTATACCCAACAACTTTAAGTCGTTGAGGAGGCTGTTGAATCGCTTATAGTAGTTAGAAAGAGATTCTCATTTTTCATGAGAAAAGAGTTCATATTTCCTGACAAGAGCAATCTTTTTGATCTTTTTGACCTCATCATTGTATTTGTTGGGTTTTTTGAGAATGTATCTGCTAGTTGCAGCAGATCTTTCTTCATCCGAAGAATCATCAAAATCATCCTCAACAACAATTTTCTGAGAATCAAAACGAGTCTTTTGAGTCTCAAAGCGAGCCTAGACCCTAAGGACAATGGGTCCCTCAGGAAGAACAATGATGAATCTGTTGTCAACCCCTTCTAAGAAGAGCATCATACGAATTTTCCACAAGAAGAAGTTATTAGGGTTAAACTTTGGTGGTTTGGCTATATAGCCATTATCGTATGCAGTAGCGGAAGAGTTTTAAAGGGAAAGGCCTTTGTTAGTTGATGAAGATGATTCGATTTCAGATCAAGTTTATTAAATTAAACAGACCTGCTCTGATACCACTTGTTAGTACCAAAAAGTAATGGTAATAATAAACAAGTATTGTAGAAGGGGGGGGGGTGAATACAATACTCTCAAATTTTCACTTTAATTTAATTATTTATTGATAAAAATCAAGAATTCACACAGAAACTTTTAAGATTGTTGTAGAAATAACAGATAAATCTACTCTAACAATCTATCATTAAGAAAACATGAATAAACACAAAGACTAAAGCTATGGAAATGAGGAAGAACAAGTTTGCCAACTTTTTGCTTGAGTGCACTAAGATAACTTTTCAAAAGCGTAACCCTGCATAGAAGGAGTCTTCACCTTTATATACTACCATGTGCATTAAAAGTTTGAGGACACTTGTCATCTTGGGATTGAATGTTAGAGATGTCATTCAACAAGACAAAGTATCCTTTTTGTCTTGACCTGGAACAGAGTTGACCTTAGGACCTTGTTGTAGACAACACCTGAAAATGATGTAAATGACAAACATCCTTTTTATGAACCTTTAAAGAATGTCCCCATTATTCCATGATTTGGTGAAGATCTTTTGTGCAAGAATACAAAGGTTCCTACCTTTTTATCAGAAGGAAGTTGGCAGATAGAGGTCCGGCCGATTTGCAAAAGTGAAAGGTGGAAAGGGTCCAACCGATTTGACAAGATCAAATCGGCTGGAACAGGGTCCTACCGATTTGGAGAGCTGCAATTCGGCAGGTCGGGTACCAGCCGATTGGTAAGAGGGAATTTGGCAGGTAGATAGCTTAGTAAGTGTTGGAATTTTATCTTGATCCGCATCTGAAGATTTACTTCTTGCTGATTTCGGTTGGTCTTCAACTTCACCGATCTTTTGAGCATTACTAAACTATTACAAAGAACTTTAAATAATCTAAATATAAAAGATGCTCAAATAATACAAGTAGGATTTGATGATCCGAACACGAGGTCATCTTCAGATCCTTGATGACCCAACAACATGTTCTTGGTGGTCTTGAGAGTATTTTTCTTGCTTAGAGAGAGTTTGTGAGCGTAAATTTTAAAATTTGGAATGTGTGAGGAATTTATATGATATTGGAGAGATAAAGTGAAAAGTCATGATGACTTTGACACATCCGAGGTGTTTCATTGGAGAAGGAATGGAGAGGGGTGTTGTGTGTCTGAACGTGTGCCAACGGTTATCTATTTGAAATAATGACGTCATAAAGGATGACTCTTCATTATCTTTTAAAAAAGAATTTAATCACCTAAAGAAATTTAATGATTCATTTTAAGTTTTCATAGAAGAATCACTGAGTGTAAAGTCTCAGGGACTAAAAATTCAGTGATGAGAGAAAAAGGAACAAACCTTGAGAGATGGATATATTTCAGAAGAGTTTAGTGTTAGAGTAGGAGAACTAAATCATTCATCTATATTACTGAGTAGTGTATGAACGCTGAAGATTTTACCCATCAAGGTTCAACATTCCAAGTCGCTGATTAATATATTAATCTTGTTTCATCAAGAGGTTTTGTAAAAATGTCAGTGAGTTGGTACTCAATGGGAATAAAGTGAAGATCAATATCACCATTCATAAAATAATCTCTGATAAAATGGTATCTAATCTCTATATGTTTCGTCTTAGAATGAAACATTGGATTATTTGCTATAGCTATAACACTAGTATTGTCGCAGTAATGGGAATTTTTGATAGTTGAAGGTCATAACCAATGAGTTGATTTCTCATCCATAAGACATGAGAACAAGCTACCAGTTGTGATATATTCAGCTTCAGCGGTTAATGTGGACACTGAGTTTTTCTTTTTACTTGCCCAACTCACCAACTTGCCACTTAGAAGTTGACAACCTCCAATGGTGCTTTTTCTATCTAGTTTGCATCCTGCAAAATCACTATCTGAATAGGCATTTAGATCGAACCCTGACACTTTGGTATACCAAAGACCTAAGTTAGGTGTACCTTTCAGATATTTGACTATTTGCTTTACAATGATAATATGCGATTCTTTAGGTCTAGATTGATATCGTGCACAAAGATTAGTGGAATACATGATATCAGGTCTGCTAGCTGTAAGATACAACATAGATGCGATCATTCCTCTATATGCAATGACATTTATAGGTTTCCTATTGGGATCCTTGTTTAGTGTCAACGGTGGTGCCATAGGAGTTTTCATCACTAAGCATTGAGTAAGATCAAATTTATACAGAAGAACAAGAGAATATGTTAGTTCTCCCATCATACTCATTTTATACTCCCTTTCATGCATTCAGCGAACCGAACACATAAGGATGGGTTTGTAGATCCAAATATGATGTCATTGACATAAATCTGAACAAGAATGATATGACCTTTAACTTTCCTTAGAAATAGAGTGCAATCAATCTTTCCTCTTTCAAACTTTTCAGTGATTAGAAAAGACGAAAAGGTATCATACCAAGCACGGGGTGCTTGTTGTAACCCATAGAGAGCCTTATCCAATTTATAAACATAACCTAGATTTTTAGGGTCAAAAAACCCTGGTGGTTGTTCAATAGACTTGTTCATTTAGTTTGCCTTTTAGAAAGGCACCTTTCACATCCATTTGATATACTTTGAAATATTTGTGAGAAGAATAGGATAAAAATAATCGAATTGCTTCAATTCTAGTCACTGGAGCAAAGGTTTCATCGTAGTATATGGCTTCCTGTTGTATATATCCCTGATCAACAAGTCTAGTATTGTTAAGGGTTACAGTCTCATGTTCATCTAGCTTGTTATGATACACCCATTTGGTACCTATAACTATTTTCCCAGGTGGACGAGGGACAAGGTTCGAAACATTCTTTCTTTTGAATTCAATCAGATCTTATTGCATAACGTTGACCCAGTTTGGATCCCTGAGGGCTTCTTCAGTTTTCTTATGTTCAAGGAGAGAGATGAAGTTTACAAAGAGACATATATTTGTAGGTTTCTCTATGCCCATGTCACATGAAAACACTGCTAATGTCAAATGAACCTATGAGGCTCGCACGCATAGAGTATGTATGTCTCGAATTGACCATGATGGTCGTGATCCGACTAAATTATATGTTTTAATGGAAAGATAATTATTATTCTAGAAGAGTAATAGTTATTGTCGGTCCACAATACTATATCAAGTTCTTATAAAACAACACAATATGATTACCAACCTGTTTGATTAATAACAATCGATGATTACAAGGTTTTCGGTTTGAAGCTCTAGTGTTTTCTCTCTGTGTATTACACTGTTTGTGTGTGTGTTCTAATCTGATAATAGAGAGAGTTGTTGAGATCTGATATTGATCTCAAGCTTCTACAACACTCTAACTTAATAATAATAAACTAATAATAATATCTAACACTTAGATATTATCTAACAAATATGATAACTAACAACTAACTAAACTAATATCTAAATACTTAGAAACATTAAAATACAATAAAACAATCTTTGACATTTTATTACAAACGACATTAAACTTAATATCGAGAGTCGACTTTCCGGCATTAGCTTCAGATTGGATCTTCAGATTGGATGATCTTGAATCCAATGAGACTGTGGTCTAACAATCTCCCCCTTTGGATCAAGATCATTACTAAAAAGATTTAGCAATTTGGTCTTCTCTTTCAGCTCAGAAGATGCAATCTCTTTCTCTAGCTCAGAATGCTTTTAGCAAAGTATCTTCAAAGAAAATCTATCTGAAATCAGCATGTCTTCATAATACTTTGATCTCGCAGTTCTTGGTTTTGTAATGTAATGGACTGAACATTTCTTCAAGCTTTAGATTCTCCCCCTTTTTGATGGATAGTGCAACAACTTCATCAAAACTTCGAGTAAGAAATGTAAATCATTTGGAGCCTCTGATCCGTCAATTCAAAAGATATTCATCCAGATCTTTTCAAATCCAGACAAAATAGTCGTGTAACACCTGAATCAACTAATGAATCAGTTAACATGCCTGTCAGTAACACTAAGTCACTGTGTGTAACGAATACACATTGGAAAGAAGTTGTTTGATGTTGACTCCCCCAGGGCTTCCATTTAATCATCGAAACACCACAAAGGTTATTTCTATAAACGTTATGACAAAGAAACAAATTCCTTGCGTGTTCGTTCTTGTGATAGAAAGAATTAAGCACGGATGATTGCTTATTAGGCTCAAAATTTTTGTAAACCACTGAGACAACAGTAAGTTAAACACAGACTCAATGTGCATGATTGAAGTGCGAAGGTCGGGCAGACTTCCTTCTTTTCAATATCTAGATTTTCCAAATGAAAATCAGATAGCAAATGTGTTGCTTTCCCTTTGAAAAAGTGAAACACTTTCTATTTGAGTAGGAAATGAGTAGATAGTGAGGTTTGATCAAGAGTTGGCATGGGCTAGTTGCCTGTTTCAATAATGTTCACCAAAGAATTGTGAAACACTAGTAATGTGGCTGCTCGGGTCAGAAAAAGTTGGTACAGAGTTGTGATATTCTTTTAACTCTGTTCTCACACGCTCTTTCTTTAAACATTTTGCTCAATCTAATCACACTCATTTCTTTTCGACTTCTCACACTCAATAACTATGGATTAACTTCTTGGGTAGAAATCACTGGTTAACGTGATTCCATAGAAGTTTCTTGTAAGTCCTAGCACACTGATCCCGTATATCCTATAAAGAATATGTTGCTCAATCTGGTTTAGCTTATCATGTAAGCTCATGTAAAGCATTTAAAGTACACTCCCAAAATATAAAATCTGGTGAAAAATCGAGAAGTGATTTGAACATTTAAGAACATGATTTCAAATGATTGAAAGTTATCCTTCTTTCAACCATTTATGAGATTAAGATAAATGATTGTACCTTTACGTGCGATCTTACATCTCATGAAGCTAAGCTTAAAGTCATAAACATATGATCTTTTAAGTATCTCACAAAAATTCTGCAAAAGTCTTATATCAAGTCAAAGTAAAATTTATTCACTTAAATTGAAAAGACAAAAAGCAGTAAAACTGTTAAAGTACGAGTTCTGATCAGAAATAATCAAAAGTCATATCCAAACTCCTTTGACTTGAAGAGCTCCCCCTAAAATCTTGCTTTACAAAAATTTGATATAAAAGGTAAATGCAGAAATCTTATGAGCTCCCCCTCAAAATAAGATTGACCACTTGTCAATTTCTTCTCATACACCCCCTTGGATCATAAACAGTATATAGAAGTGCAGATATCTTGTGGAAATGAAGAAATGATGAAAAAGTGTACAATTGGAAAACTTTGATAGGTAACTACTGATTAAATCTTTAGATTTAGCATACCAAGCTTAGAGAAAAGAAAGTTAAACCTCTTTTTGTCTAAAGGTTTGGTAAACAAATCGTCAAGCTGATAATCAGTTTTTACAAAGAAAAGTTCAATTGTTCCTTTTTCAACATGATCTTTAATAAAATGATACCTGACATCTATGTGTTTGGTCTTGGTGTGCTGAACATGATTTGCTGTTATTACGATGGCGCTCTTGGAGTCACAGTATATCGGGATTTTGTTGAAGTGGAAACCGTAGTCGCACAATTGAGTTCTCATCCATAAGACCTGAGAACAACAGCTAGCAGCAACTACATATTCTGCTTCGGCCGTGGAAGTTGAAACACAAAGTTGCTTCTTCGATGCCCAACTTACGAGCTTATCACCGAAGAACTGTACATGTCCTGACGTGCACTTCCTGTCTAACATACAACCTGCATGATCTGCATCTGTATATGCTGTTAGTTCAAAACTAGTATCTTTAGGATACCACAGACCAAGATCTGCAGTGCCCTTCAGATACCTAAATATGCGCTTCACAGCAGACATATGGATTTCTTTAGGATTGGCCTGATATCTTGCACATAAGCATGTTGAGAACATTATATTTGGCCTACTAGAAGTAAGATACATTAAGTAACCTATCATCCCCCTATAAGTCCTAACATCAACAGCCTTACCCTAAGGATCGGTGACAATCTTAGTGCCTGGTGCCATTGGGGTACCAATCGGTTTTGAATTTTCCATTTTGAACTTCCGAACAATATCCATAATGTATTTTGATTGATTGATAAAGATCCCCGTAGAAAACTGTTTGACTTGTAAACCGAGAAAGAAATTCATCTTTCACATCAAATTCATCTGAAATCTAGACACCATAAGGTTTGAAAAATTCTTACAGTACTTAGGATTTGTAGAGCCAAAAATAATATCATCTACATAGATTTGAATTAAAATGATATCAGCTTTTTCCTTTTTGATAAACAAACTGGTATCCACCGTACCTTTTGAAAAACCAGACTTAACTAGAAATTGTGAAAGGACATCATACAAGGCACGAGGAGATTGTTTCAGACCGTAGAGTGCTTTGTCGAGAATGTAGACGTGATTCGGCTTCTCTTGATTGACAAAACCTTATGGCTGAGAGACATAGACTTCCTCCTTCAGAATGCATTCAAAAAGGCAGTCTTCACGTCCATTTGAAAGACCGTGAAGTTCTTGTGTGCTGCGTAGGCTAGAAACATTCTAATTGCCTCTAATCACGCCACAGGAGCATATGTCTCATCGTAGTCGATTCCTTCCTCTTGTATGTATCCTTTGGCTACTAGTCTTGCCTTGTTTCGGATAACGGTACCATCTTCGTCTTTCTTTATCTTGAAAACCCACTTCGTACCTATAATTGTTTTACCTTGAGGTTTTGGTACGAGTCTCCAGACTTGAAGTGCATCAAACTGATTCAGCTTTTCTTGCATTGAGATCACCCATTCTGGATCAGCAAGTGCCTCTGATACGCGAGTTGGCTCGAACTTGCTCAGGAATGAGTCATGCAAACAGATGTTCATTGACACTGACCTAGTTTGCACCGGTTTTGATGGATCGCCAATGATCTGGCTTATCGGGTGCTCTTTGGTCCATTTATGTTCATGAGGTAGTGGATTATATGAATGTATGTCAATTGTATCATCTATAAATCCACTTGTACCTTCTTCAGCTTGTTCAGGAGGAATGATGATTGCAGTTGAAGTGGTAGGTTAAGAAGGCTCAGCAGGTACAACTTGTGCTAGCTGTAGATTGATCTGAATAGAACATCCTACTGTTTCAGCTTCTTCTGTCTCTTCATCACATGGCACTTCTTCAACTGTTGGAGTCGGCATTTGAATTGGAATTTCTTGTTGAATTGGGGCATTGCATTCAATAGGAACATCTGAACTGGTTGGATGAGTAGTCGTAAAGTCTTCCATCCTGTCAACCACAACAGATTTCTTTACATTAGATCCAAGAAATTCATCATAAAACAATTCAAATAATAAGTCTAAATCAGATATATGATTAGTTGACGTTGATGCTTCATCTGATTTGTTCTGTTGAGTCGCAGGTTCTGGACTGATTTTCCCAGAAGCTAGTACTCCGGTTATCACGGGTTCTGAACTGTGTTGTTCGGAAGCCATTTATTCATCAAACGTGACGTTGATGCTTTCTATAACCGTCTTTGACTTTTTCAGATAAACACGATATGCAGTTGATGTAAAGGAATAACCAATGAAGATGCCTTCGTCCGCCTTGGCACTGAACTTGTTGAGACTCTCCCTATCGTTTAGCATGAAACACTTACACCCAAATATATGGAAATAGTTGATTGTCGGTGTTCGGTTGTTGATTAATGCATAAGGAGTCTTCTTGAATCTGCGATGTATCATGGAACGATTTTGTGTATAACACGCTATCGATACAGGTTCTGCCCACAAAAATAGAGGTAAGTCTGATTGACTTAGCATAGTAGGAGCAGCCTCGATTAGCGTACGATTTCTTCTTTCGACCACTCCATTTTGTTGAGGCGTTCGAGCAACAGAGTATTGATGTGAAATCCCGACAGATTCGAGATATTATTCAACCTTCTTGTTCTTGAACTCTGTGTCGTTGTTTGTTCTTAGAAACTTAACCGGTTTCTGCAGATTCACCTGGGTCGTCTTTAGGAATGTGATGAGAATATCTGGTGTCTCATCCTTTGAACTTAGAAACTTGACCCATGTGTATCGCGAGTAATTGTCCACGATAACGAGTATGTACTACTTTCCGCCTAGACTCTGAGTTCGCATTGGACCGCATAAGTCCATAAGCAATAACTCTAACGGAGCGCTTGTACACGGTTCAAGCTTTGGTTTATGTGGAGCCCTCTTCATCTTTCCCTTTTCACATGCTGCACAAAGATGTTCTTTTTCATACATCAGCTCTGGAAGTCCTCTGACGAGCTTTCCACTGACCAGATTGTTGATGTACCTGAAGTTGAGGTGAGAGAGCCTTCGATGCCATAACCAACTTTGTTGCATCGAGGCTTTCGTCAGTAGACAAACCTGCTTGTCAGTCTGGACTTTTGACAAGTTAATTGTGTAGAGGTCTGACTTTCTTGTGCCGACCAAGAGTTCCTCGCCTTCTTCAGTGCGAACTGAACACGTCTTGGCTTTGAAATTGACCTCTAAGCTTTTGTCACAGAACTGGCCGATACTGAACAGGTTGTGCCGTAAGCCTTCAACATAGCTCACCTTCTTTATCGTGACATTGTCATGTTGTACATCACCATATCCCATTATTGGAGAAAACTGGTCGTTGCCGAATCTGACTGTTCCGCAATACTTCTCTTTAAAATTGGACAGCATCTCTTTTTGTCCAGTCATATGCTTGGAACATCCGCTATCCAAGTACCACATATGACGGATCTGCACAAGGGAAATAACGAAACAAGAGATTTAGATTTTCATAAGTCAAAATTTAAGACTGCTGAGCATTGAATTGTGGGTCTTGAACTAATTTGTTCAAAAGCCATATCCTCTTCTTAAGCACGGGTTCGGAACAGACGTGTTCAGAAACCATTGTTTTATCTTTGAAGTGTGGGACTTGAACTGTTGTATTCAAGAACCTAGCTTCTTTGAGGAACGAGTCCTAGACTGATTTGTCTAGAAGTCATATCCAAACTCCTTTCTTAAACTTTGTGTGCCTGCAACACATATTTAGCCTTAGGTACCCACTGGAATTTGGGTCCTACTGTGTTAGCACAAGATTTTGGTACCCATTTGAAATTGGGTCCTCTTTTCTTTTGAAAATCAAATGAATCAAATGAATGATATGAATGATATGAGTGCACATGATTATTTTCAAACCATATCTCAGAATCTTGACAAGAATTAGAAACATGTTTATCATAAATAGAAGACTTTCTAGCAGATAAAGATAATTGAAATAATTGATTCATTGTATATTGTTTACGAGAAACAACAACTTTTGAGTTCAAAATAGCAACATCAGCAATTAAGACATCTTTACTAGGCGAAATCTTACTACAATTAACACTACAAATAGATTTAACGGTCTTGTCAAGCTTCTGTTTCGGTTGCCACTGAGATTTAACTTCTGGCCTTTGCTTGCTCAGATCTGAAACATGTGAAACTCGTGAGTTAGACTGTTGAGCAACAAACGAATGCTTCTTCTTCGGATGACCAGTAGTGTCCGGTTTCTGTGAATGCTTAGATATAATTTTACCTTTAGCAATTTTAGCTTTCACAGAGATTGAGTTATCAACTTTTGTTGATTTTGCACTGGTAACAGACATACTGGTTTTTCCCACAGATTTCTTAACAAATGATGAATGGTTAGGAAGTTTTGCATTAAAGTCAAAATGATTAAAACAATCATCTAAACCACCGTCATCGTTCATAAAATCAAACCCTTTATTTGATGAACCAAACATATCCTCAGAGTTTGAAGTCTTTGAAATAATAACATTTTTCAGCACGGTTGAAAAAAGTTTTTGTTAAAAATCTGAATCAAAAGTGTTAATCAATAAATCCCAATCAATCAAGCAATTATTCATTATTATGAACAAGAACTAGAGAGAGAAAATGTAGAGAGAGAAAGTAGATCTTGATTAGCCACAAGTCTCACAAATTTGGTTCTACGTAAATTTACAAGATTACAAGGAAGTAAACCAATTTATACCAACACATCTAAACAAGACTTAATGGCTAAGGAAACTAAACAAGCTTTGACTTCCTAAAACAATGACAATGTTGACTTTTACATCTTTGACTTTCCACATTAAATTTTGGATACAATATTTAGACTTAACAATCTCCCCCTTTGTATTCAAGATTTAATAAAAATTTCATACAGATCTTCAGCTCTTGATTCTTCAGCTTTTGTCTCTTTAACTTTGAACTTTGAAGCTTTCACAGTCTTCAGTCTTTCAGCCTTTGAAGAATCTTGGAAAGTCTTTTTCTCTTTGAAGCTTTGAAAGTCAACATGCCTTAAACGCGAAACTGAATTCTTTAAACATCTTTGAACTTGAAACTTCATCATTGAAACAACTTTGATGAAACTTTGAAATCTTCATCTTTGAACTTTGAAACAGCTTTGATTGAGGAATCTTTGAATAACTTGTATCTTCATCTCTCTGATCTCTTGACAGTCTTCAGAAAAACAAACTTTCTCGAATCATCTATCTTCAGAATCTTTTAAACTTTGTATTAGCGGAAGCATTTTGAATTGACTTTTGAACTCTCATAATTTCTTCACAAGTCTTTTAAACTTTGACATCTCTTCATGACATTGAAATTGAATCTTTGTAAATGTCTCCCCCTTTTTGATGATTGTGAGCATCATGATCATCAAAACATCTTCAATTTCGACACATTCTTTGATCACCCCCTTTGTATTCAAATAACAATCTTCCTTTTCAATGATAATTTGACAATCGCCGCTCTTTGATCTGAATAGCTGAATCATGAACTGTATATACCCGAATCTTTTCAAATTCAGATATAATGAACTGGGTAACCCTGATTCAACAAATGAAATAGTTAGGAATGTCTGTCAGTAACACAAAGTTACTGTGTACAACGAATGTACAATTTAAGGAGCTGATTTGATGATGACTGCCCAGGACTTCCATTCAATCATTGAAAAACACAAGGTTTATCTGTGAATGTTTTGACAGAAAAAAAATTTTATGTGTGCTCGTGCATGTGTATGAAAGAATTTAGCACAATGATAATGTTTCATAAGGCTCAAATTGTGTAAACTGTTGAGACAACAACAAGTACTACACGGACTCAATGTGCACGAAAGATGTGCGAAGGTGGGGCAACTTTCCTTCATTTTCAATATCTAAATCTTCCGAGTGAAGATTAGATAGCATATATGTTGCGTCCCCAATGAAAATGAAGCATTTTTTTTTGCTAAAGAATTGAGTGGCTGGTGGGGTTAATGCAAGAGTTGGCATGGGCTCACTGCTTGTTTCAATGATGGTCACCAAAGAATATGAACCAATCAGTAGATGTGGCTATCCGGCTCAGAAAGAAGTTGGTGCAGAGTTCTGATATTCTTTTAACTCTGTTCTCACACCCTCTTTTTCTTTTTATCATTATGCTCACTTCTAACCAAACTCTCATTACATTTTACCACTCCACACAATGAGAATAACTCAACCGGATGAGTTATCTCCCCCACTCTTTGATTTTGACCCCTCACCCCTCAATCACTCAAGGATAACTTCTTGGGTAGGAAACACTGGTTAACGTGAATCCATGGAAGTTCTGTTTAAACTCACACACGATTCCCATGTAAGTCCTAAAAAGCATGGTTGCTCAACAATTTAACTGAACAGTTAAGCACAAAGAGTATGATATCATTGTTAAAATGTATGCTAATGAGATTTGAGCAATTGAACTTTGAAGATCTCTCAAAACAAAGATATTGAATGAAAGAAATGAAATCAAGAGAATTGTTTTGAGAATCTGACAATGTATCAATCAGATCAAATGAAAAGGATAGGGTATCAAAGAACTTGATATTTTGTTTATATGAACGAATATAAACAATTTAGCAATAAACGCGCAATGAATGAAATGATAATTGATGCTCAACAACAATGAAAGCAAACGAGGGTATTACCATCGAAAAATATGTTCATTATGAGACATGGTAATAACAAATTTAAATGAAGTACTGAACCGATGTGTGTGAATACTTTACAGTATATGGATAAGATAATACACAAGTATTGATCTTTAGAAACACACGGTTAGTTAAACATTAAGCTCAAAATTTGAAAAACATTTAAAAGCTCACTTCTGAATTCATGAAATCTTTTGAGAATAGAGAAGTGGTTTGAACATTTAAGAAATTGTTTTTCATGCTTGAAAGTTGTTCTTCTTTCAAACAATCAGAGATCTAGATCAGAAGATATTTACCTTTATAAGCTCCCCCTCAAATCATGATAGAATGATTTAGGCCATGTAAGCTCCCCTTGGATATTAGGAAAATATCCAAGTCTGAACATTGAAGAACGGGTCCTGATCTGTTATGTGATCAGAAGCCATCACCTTTACTCCTCCTATAAATTATGCAACAGTAGATTTATCAATGAAAACAAGATAGAGATCCACAATTCCTTCTGGAATGTAGTCCATCATATCAGTAAGATTTATCAGTGAAAAAGTACAGGATAGAGATCTAAAATTCCTTCGG
Organism: Arctium minus; assembly: GCA_954870635.1. Classification (NCBI taxonomy): domain Eukaryota; kingdom Viridiplantae; phylum Streptophyta; class Magnoliopsida; order Asterales; family Asteraceae; genus Arctium; species Arctium minus. The sequence goes on along the minus strand of OX941093.1, from coordinate 6,777,086 downwards.
GAATGTAGTCCGTCATATCTCTCTAATGCATATATCAGAAAAGAATGTACTCCCCCTTGATGGTTGATTTCCTCATTTGAGTATTGGAGTACAATCCTCATATCATGACAGGAGTAAAGGTCTTTAATCGTTGAGGTACGGGTCCTAAGCTGATGTGCTTAGAAGCCATAATCTTGACATTGAGGTGCGGGTCTTGAACTGTGTTATTCAAGAGCCATTATATTTCAGCTTTGAAGTTCTGGTCTTGAGCAGATTTACTCAAGATCCATTATCTTTCTTACTCCCCCTTGACGTGAGGTGCCTGCAACAAAGAATCAGTTTTCTTCTTTGGTACCCACTGGTATTTGGGTCCAGAAATGTTAGTTGCAGTTCGTGTGGGGGTTACAGAGTAAGAACCATACCAGAAATGATCACTGGTCTTGTGGATATGATCATGTGTACAACAGTAAGAACAATAAAATTTATTACCTGAAAACCTGAGTAATTGGACTTTTGAGTATTTAAGGTCAGGTTTACCTTTATGCTCTTTGTTCTTCTTTGCTTTGTGTACATGTACACATGATGTCTTTCCATTCAGCTCATTTTTGACAGATTTTTTTATCCAGACCAGTTTCTCTTTCTTGTAACTTCTTCTCCTTGGATATGTATCTGAACCATCTAAATATTCATCAAAGAAAATGTTAGATCGACAAATCTGATCAAAATATTTAACTGACCTTTGTGAAGAGACAGATTTCTGAGTAGAACTTGAAACAGACTTTTCAAGCTCTTTGATCTTTGATGCAAAGATGTCTCTTTCTTTCACAAGTTGGTCAATCTTCTTCGAGAAATCAGACTTCGTCTTTTTCTCTTTCAGCGCAGAAGCAGATAGTTCAGATAGCTTTGAAGTCAGCCTTTTGATTTCAGTTTCAAAGATTGAACGTTCTTCTTCAAATCCTTTCTCTGACTCATTTCTCTGGCCGGATAATTCTTTAAAAAATCCCACATTCTTCTTTTCTTTATCAAATTTCTCTCTTTCCAAAATCAACACTTTCTCAAAATCAACACTTTCTCAAAATCAGACACTTGTTGAGAAAGTTTTAAGCATTTAAGCTCTACTGACTTCTTCTCTTCAAAACACTTTTTAGAGAAATCTGAGAACTTCTTTGAAAAATTTTTCTTTTCATTTTCAAAAATATCTTTATTTTCAGCAAGTTGTTTTTCAAAAACAGATAAATTCTTTCTAAGCTCAGAGTTCTCAGATTCCAATCTCTTTATCTTCTCATCATTCAGCCCAGAAGATATTTTCAGAAGATCGTCATTGATATTCTTTAAGACACTGATTTCCTCTTTCAGACTTAAGTTTTCTTCAAAATGCTCTTTTGACTTTTGAGAGTGAAAGTCAACGGCATGACCCAGATTTATTTTCTCTAAATTCAGCTTTCTAATCTTCTCTTCAAGTTCTACAAAATATCCCATTTTGAATGAGTTCATTAGCTTGATATGAATGATATTTCCAAACTATATATCAGAAAATCAAAAATCAGATAGAATTGAAATCTTTCGCAAAATATTAAACTTTGAACAATACTTGATATTGCGCAAAGATAGGTTCTCGCAACAAGCTGAATAAGCAAAATAGGTTTGCGTGACCCACTGGAGACGCAAAGAAAGCTTTGTGTGAGTGCCTTGATGCGCAAAGTGAGCTTTGCGCAATGGTCTTGAAGCGCAAAGTGAACTTTGCGTGAATGTCTTGTTGCGCAAAGTGCAGTTTTCGTAATCTGTGAATGACCCAAACTAGCTTTGCGCAAGGGTCTTGAAGCGCAAAGTTAGCTTTTCGTGATCCTCGTATTGCGCAAAGTAGCTTTTCGAGAGACGATAGACGATGCTTTACGTGAGCTGCCAGATACGCAAACGTAGCTTTGCGTGATGAGTGCAAGACGCAAAGTAAGCTTTGCGTTAGATGAAGGATACACAAACTAGACTTTGCGTTATAAGTGCAATACGCAAACTGAATTTGCCTTGAAGCTCGGATAATCTCACGCAAATGTCTATGAATCTCGCGCAAACCATATGAACTTGTGCAAACAGTGGATCTTGGATTTTTCTAACTCGAATCGATCCAAATCTGCGAATATGAACTCAAGAATTTATCAGAATCATCGACAACCAATACTTAGCACAAATTTTCAATCAATTTTCGATTAAAAACAACAAATTACACATTCTCGATGAAGAACAGTGTTCGAACAAGTTTTCAAGAAAACTTCAAAAAATCATAAATTGAAATCTATTTTGTTCAAATTCCAAGATGTAATCCAAACAAGAATCAATCACCAACATAAATCGAACTCAATGATTCCATTTTCTTCCACTAAAACCGATTTTTCACAAAAAAAAAATCGGATGAAACAGTGAAGAACACAAGTTCGTGAAAAATTTTAGAAAATCTCAAATTTCAATCTAAAACTCCATATTTCAACTCAAATCATGATCAAATCATTTTTGAAAAGTTTGGTTCAGCTCTGATACCAATTGTTAATCAATAAATCCCAATCAATCAAGCAATTATTCAATATTATGAACAAGAACTAGAGAGAGAAAATGTAGAGAGAGAAAGTATTAAACCCAAAATCTATCTAAATCATAGAGAGAGAATGTAGAGAGATAAAGTTTAGACATGAAAGCTCCATCATCATATATCTCACACACAGTTACACATATTACAATGACATACTTACCTAAAGATTACAAAGCAAACCCTATTTATACCAACACTAATACAACATAAATACAAGACTTAACAACTAAAAAATCAAATACAACTTTGACTATTTCAAGACTTTAACATTGTTGACTTTTACAGGTTTGACTTTTCTCATTAAATCTTGGATACAATATTTAGACTTAACAATCTCCCCCTTTGTATTCAAGATTTAATAAAAATTTGATACAAGTCTTCAGCTCTTGATTCTTCAGCTTTTGTCTCTTGAACTTTGAACATTGAAGCTTTCAGAGTCTTTACTCTTTCAGCCTTCGAAGAATCTTGGAAAGTCTTTTGCACTTTGAAGCTTTGAAAGTCAACATGCCTTGAACGAGAAACAGAAATCTTGAAACTTCTGAAACAATGAAACAACTTTGATGAAACTTTACGGTCAGTTAAACATTAAGCTCAGATTTTGAAAAACATTTAAAATCACACTTCTAAATTCATAAAATCTTTTGAGAACCAGAAGTGGTTTGAACATTTCAGAAACTGTTTTTCATGCTTGAAAGTTGTTCTTCTTTCAAACAATCAGAGATCTAGGACATAAGATATTAACCTTTTCAGCTCCCCCTCAAATCATGATATAATGATTTGTGTCTTTTGAGCTCCCCCTGGATATTAGCATAATATCCTTCTTTGATCATTGAAAAACGGGTTCTGATCTGTCATGTGATCAGAAGCCACTTTATTCACATCATTTATTCAAAAATAAAATGACAGAAAGCAATAAAACAGTTTTATAGTATGAGTTCTGATCTGAAATAACCAGAAGTCATCACCTTTACTCCCCCTTAAATTAGGCATCTAAAATATGTCAGTTAAAACAGGATAGAGATCAGACACTCCCTTTTCAATTGTAGACAATCATATCAGTAAAATCTATCAGTGAAAAAGTACAGGATAGAGATCAAATCAATTCTCTTGGGATGTAGACCATCATATTCATCGGATGCAAAAACAGGAGTAAGGTCTTTTGATCGCTGAGGTCTGAGTCCTAAATTGTTGTGTTTAGAAGTCAAACTCCTTTGAAGAACGGGTCCTAAGCTGTGTACTTAGAAGCCACAATCTTTCAACTTTGAAGTCCAGGTCTTGAGTTGATTTACTCAAGAGCCATAATCTTGACATTGAAGTCCGGGTTTTGAACTGTTGTGTTCAAAATCCATTGTCTTTCAACTTTGAAGTCTGGGTCTTGAGCTGATTTACTCAAGAGCCAATGTTCTCTTACTCCCCTTGACTTGAGGTGCCTGCAACACAGAATCAATTTTCTTCTTTGGTACCCACTGGTATTTGGGTCCAGAAATGTTAGTTACAGTTCGTGTGGGGGTTATCGAGTAAGAAACATACCAGAAATGATCATTGGTCTTGTGGATATGATCATGTATACAACAGTAAGAACAATAAAATTTATTACCTGAAAACCTGAGTAATTGGTCTTTTGAGTATTTAAGGTCAGGTTTACCTTTATGCTCTTTGTTCTTCTTTGCTTTGTGTACATGTACACATGATGTCTTCCCTTTCAGCTCATCTGATTTGTCATCTTTGACTGATTTCTTCACCCAGACCAGTTTCTCTTTCTTGAAGCTTTTTCCTCTTGAATATGTACCTGAACCATCTAAATATCCATCATAGAAGATGTTAGTTTGACGAATCTGATCAAAAGATTTAGCTGACCTTTGTGAAGAGACAAATTTCTGAGTTGATCTTGAGACAGACTTCTCAAGCTCTTTGATCTTTCAAGAAAAATTGTCTCTTTCTTTCCCAAGCTGGTCAATCTTCTTCGAGAACTCAGACTTCGTCTTCTGCTCTTTCAGCGCATTAGCAGATAGTTCAGATAACTTTGAAGTCAACCTTTTGATTTCAGACTCAAATATGGATCTTTCTTCTTCAAATCCTTTTTCTGAATCATTTCTATGGCCAGATAGTTCTTTGAATAATCCCACACTCTTCTGTTATATGGCCTTCTTTTCCTTAGCAAACTTCTTTCTTTCCAAGATATGTATATTCTCAAAATCGGAAATTTGTTGAGAAAATTTTATGCATTGAAGCTCAACTGACTTTTTCTCTTCAAAGCATTTCTTTGAGAAATCTGAGAACTTCTTTGAAAAATTTTTCTTTTCAATATCAAAATCAGCTTTATTTTCAGCAAGCTGTTTTTTAAAATCAGATAAATTCTTTCTAACCTCAACATTCTCAGATTCCAATCCCTTTATCTTCTCATCAATCTGCCCAGAAGATCTTTTCAGAAGATCTTCATTGATATTCTTTAAAGCACTGATTTCTTCTTTCAGTCTTATGTTTTCTTCATAATGCTCTTTTGACTTTTGTGAGGGAAAGTCAACAGCATGACCCAGATTAATTTTCTCTAAATTCAGCTTTCTAATCTTCTCTTCAAGCTCAGCAAAATATCCCATCTTGAATGAGTTCATCAGCTTGATATGAATGATCGTTCCAAACTGTATATCAGAAAATCAAAAATCAAATCAAATTGAAATCTTGCACAAAAAGAACTTTTGTCCCCCTCTAAAAAAAATTTCACACTTAAAAGACATATTACAGTGTTGAAAAAATTGACTAAGTATAAAAAGACACTGTTTGCGTTAACCGTTACTGACGCAAAGTAAGAATTGCGCTATAAGAAGCTGGCGCAAAGTAGAGTTTGCGCTTTAAGGTTGTCGCGCAAAATGAGGTTTGTGCTTTGTGATTATGGCGCAAAGTAAGGTTTGCGTTTTGGGCTAATGGCGCAAATTGAGATTTGTGCTTTGTGCTTCTGGCGCAAAGTAAGGTTTGTGTTTTGGGCTGATGGCGCAAAGTAAGGTGTTGGGAACTGAAGAATTCATCAAGTATGGTTAATGCTGCTGGTTCAAAATTACTACTGCTAGAAGATTTAAAGGTTAATACTGCTGAGTGTTACTACTGCTAGTATTAATTAATACTGCTAGTCAAAGTTAGTGCTGCTTGAACAAAGTTAGTACTGCTTAGCTAGTTAGTACTACTAGTGGTTAGTACTGCTTAGTAGTTAATGCTGCTAGAAGGAAGTTAATGCTGCTGAAGATTAATACTGCTTATATGATGAAGATTCGTATGAAAGGATATACATGGAAGCTTAGAGATATACATGGAAGATATACTGAAGATATTTTATTTGTTGTAATTATCTTTGTATTCAGTATATATTGTATAGTTTAGAATAATAATTTAATTTTCAGTTTTCATTCTGTTAGAGAGATAATCAACCTCAAGGCATAGATCCTAATTCTAGAGAAGTAGAATTCGTATTGATGAGCCTGTTCATCAATATTGAGGTTGAGTGAGTAATCTTGTAACTTCAAAGCATTAAATACAAGTTTACAGTTTGTTGATTATATTCTGTTTTTATTTTCTGTTTGATTAAATATCAAAGTGTTATTCCGCAAACTTCTTTGATATTGTTTCTGAGAATTAATTCTTGTTGAGAATTCGATCCTGACAAGTGGTATCAGAGCTAAACTCTCTCAGAAACAGTTATTCATCATGGAAAATCTTACAGAATCAAGCAGTACTTTGGTTTCAAAAGTTCCAATGCTTAGATCCAATGAATTTGACATGTGGAAGATCAGAATCAAGCAATATATTCTCCTCACAGATTACTCTATGTGGGACATCATTGAGAATGGCCCATCTGATGAAGGAAAGATTGGTGAAGATGGCAAAAGAACCCCTCCAAAGACAGATGCAGACAGGAAGACAAGGCAGACAGAGATGAAAGCCTTGAGCACACTGCTCTTGGCCATTCCAAATGAGTATCAACACCAATTCTGCAATTGCACTGATGCACAGATGCTCTGGAATGCTCTAGAGAAGAGATTCTCAGGTACCAAAAGTACCAAGAGAAATCAAAAGGCAATCTTAAAGCAACAGTATGAAAACTTCATCTCAACTAAGAATGAGTCCATGACTCAAACTTTTGACAGGTTTAATAAACTAATTGGTGAACTAGCTACTATGGGAGTACAGATTGATCAAGATGATGTGAACAGAAAGTTCTTAAGGTCCCTTGGAGATGAATGGACCATGTACACTGTGTCATTCAGACAGAATGATCAGTTGGAAGAAAAAGAACTTGATGATCTGTACAATGATCTTAGAGTATTTGAAGCTGAGGTGGAGGCAAAGAAGAAGCCTTCTGGATATATTCATAATGCTTCACTCCTATCAGCATCAATTGATTCTACTGCTAACCCTGAATCAGTTAATGCTGCTAATGGAACAAATCAAGATAAAGGCACTGATTCTGTGTTTGAAGCTTTTCTTTCTAATCATGGAAATTCCTCTTTGATTAATGATGACTTAGAACAACTCCATCCCGATGATCTGGAAGAGATGGATATTAAATGGCAGATGGCCATGCTCTCCATGAGGGTTAAGAAGTTTATAAAGAGGACTGGAAGAAACAACTTCTCCCAAAGAAGAGAAGATGGAGCAGGGTTTGATAAATCAAAGGTAGAATGCTACAAATGCCATCTGAAGGGACATTTTGCTAGAGAATGCAGAAGTGGAATGCCTCACAACAACAACCATCAACAAGCTCAATCTGGAAGCTTCAATAACAACAGAAACTCTGCTCAAGCCCTTGTTTCTCAACAAGGAATGGGGTTTGATTGGAGTGATCAAGCAGAAGAAACTATTCAGAATCAAGCTCTTATGGCTAAAGTATCTAATCTCCCATCTGAGGTAAGTTCTAATCTCTGTTCTAAAACTTGCATAGACACTGTTAAAAGGTACAGGGATCACAATCAGAAGATGAGTGATGACCTTAAGAGATTAGAAAAAGATATAAAAGACTATGTAAGGATTGTAGAGAGATTTGAAGATCAGATCAAAGGTTTTCAAGCCAATGAACTACAACACTCATATGATACCAATTACTGGCAGTGGGAGAAAAAGGATTTAGAACTTAAATTGACCAAATCTAAAGAGGAGAGTGAAAAACTGAAAGAGGAGCTAACCAAGGTTAAGCTTGATGTAGAAAAGTTTTCCAATGCTTCTAAAGCAATGGACTCTTTACTACAAAATCAGATTCATGATAAGCTGAGAAGAGGAATTGGGTACAATGCAACACCTCCACCATATAACAACAATTACATTCCTCCTACTTCAGACCTGTTAGACACCAAAGATAGGAAGGACTTGCCTGAGGGAGCCACTGAAATAGATCCCTTAGATGAGGTAGTTGTTGAGGATAAGACTGAGAAAGAGGTTGGCAAGAGTAAGGAGAACAAGGTGAGTGATAAGATTCCTCTAGAGAATAACATTATCACCAATGATGATTATGGAAGGGCTTGGATCAAATCCAAGGACATAGAGAAGACAGAGGGAAAATCTGGTAAGGTCCATTACAAACAGACCACAGTTGTGAATCCAGGTCCTTGCCAACAGTGTGCATGTAAGAAGAATGATCCCCAAAAACAGGACAAAAAGAGGGGAAATCAAAGAAACTGGAATAATCAGTGGGCACAAAAACAAGGGGTTGATCTGAGTAAAATCAATAGACCAAAACCTTGTTTTATATGTGGCAAATTGAATCATCTTGCAAAATTCTGTTATTTCAATCCTATGAAACAAAGGATGAATTTCCAAAGATCCATGCAAAAACCCTTTGGTTATAAGAAAATTGAAAAGAACCATGTGGCTAAGAAAAGTGTTAAAACTAAAAGCCACATGAAGAAAAAGTCTGTTAAAGAAAGTGTCAATATGTGGATTCCTAAAAGCACTAAAACTGTTAGTACTGCTACCACAAATAGTGTTGCTGACAATGATAGTGCTGCTAGAAGTAATACTACTGCTAACAATGTTAATGCTGCTAACAAGGTTAGTACTGCTAAATCTGTTAGTACTGCTAACTCTGTTAGTACTTCTAAGGTTAGTATTGCTTCTAGTGTTGGTTCTGCTAAGCCAATCATATTGACAAAGTACTCTAATAAAGAGTGCTCTGAGTTTAAAAACCTCATTAAAAAGGAATGTAAATACTTTGATGAGAAAGGGAGACCCAAGACCACTTTTGCTTGGGTCCCCAATCATACTAATTGATTTATTTAATGTGCAGGGCAACCAACAGCTCAAGGGAAAGAGCATATGGCATGTTGATAGTGGTTTCTCTAGGCACATGACTGGCAACATGTCATGCCTTCAGGATTTCAAGCATATTAATGGAGGATATGTTGCATTTGGAGACAATCTTACTGGTGGTAAGATAAGTGGAAAAGGTTATGTCACCAAAGGTAAGATGACATTTGAGGATGTCTACTATGTTGATCAATTAAAGTACAACCTGTTAAGTGTATCACAGGTTTGTGACAAACAACATAGTATATTATTTACTAATACTGAGTGTATGATTCTTGCTCCAGGGTTCAAGGTAGTTGATGAAAGCATGATACTACTTAGAACTCCAAGAAAGGACAATGTTTACTGTCTTGATTTGGACAATGTTGATAGTGATTCATCTCTAAATTGTCTTCTTTCAAAAGTAAACAAGAATCATATCCCTTTGGCACAGAAGGATGTGTCACTTGAATTTCAAGACTATGAACAATCTTGTTAAAAATAACCTTGTAAGAGGTTTACCTTCAAAAGTCTTTTCATGTGATGATCATTGTGTTGCTTGTCTTAAAGGCAAACAACACAAAACTTCTCATAAGACCAAAGAGTTAAATTATGTTTCTACTTGTCTCCAGTTATTGCATATGGATCTGTTTGGTCCTACAAATGTTATGAGTATAGGCAAGAAATCTTACTGCTTGGTTATTGTTGATGATTACTCCAGATTTACTTGGGTATATTTTTTAAGGACTAAGGATGAAACAAGTGGTCTTATCAAATCCTTTATTCTAAGAATTGAAAACCAAACTAATCAAAGAGTAAAAGTCATTAGATCAGATAATGGAACTGAGTTTAAAAATCATGATCTAAACACCTTTTGTGAAGAAAAAGGCATTGAGAGACAATATAGTGCTCCTAGGACTCCTCAACAGAATGGTGTTGCTGAAAGGAGAAATAGGACACTAATAGAGGCTGCTAGATCTCTGTTGGCTGATTCAAAATTGCCAATTACCTTCTGGGCTGAAGCAGTTAATACTGCTTGTTATGTCCAAAACAGAGTTCTAATGGTCAAGCAAAAGAACAAGACCCCATATGAGCTTTTAAATAAAAGAAAACCTTTTATTGGTTTCTTTAAACCTTTTGGGTGTCCTTGTACAATTCTAAATACCAAATATCACTTAGGTAAGTTTGATAGCAAAGCAGATGATGGATTTCTTGTTGGATATTCATCTCAGAGTAAGGCCTACAGAGTATTTAACTCTTCTTCTAGAATAATTGAAGAAAGTGACAATGTCAAATGCAATGAGAACACACCAAATCCTGTTGGGTCTGGACCTCAGTGGATATTTGACATTGATTCACTAACTAACTCTTTTGGTTTCAGTAATGAGTATACAGGAACAGGTAGTGGAGAATCAGAGATCACACAAGTTCAAGAAAGTATATATAAATCTGTGATTTTTCCCATACCCACAGTAAATTCAGTTGAAGACTGTGAAAAGGAATCATTTACTGAACCAAGTCAGAGTGAAGAAGACTCTAAAGATGAGGAGACTCAAGAAAACAATGAAGTGGCATCTGAAAACACTTCAGTTGAGTTGCATGAATCTAATCTTGAGGCTGGATTAAATGAAGAATCTAGTTACAACACCAGAGTTCAAAAGAATCATCCTCCACAGTTGATAATATAAGATATCTCTTCTCCTATGATGACTAGACATCAAAGCAGACTTCAGGAAATGCAAGATCAACAGCATACAGTGCTTTCTTGTTTTCTATCACAGCTTGAGCCTAAAAAGGCACATGATGCTATGAAAGAATCCAGCTGGATAGAAGCAATGCAAGAGGAACTGTTACAGTTCAAGCTACAAGATGTGTGGGATCTAGTAGACCTTCCTAAAGGTCACAGAGCAATTGGCACAAAATGGATCTTCAGAAACAAGAGAGATGAAAGAGGTATTGTTATAAGAAACAAAGCAAGGCTGGTGGCTCAAGGCTATACTCAAGAAGAGGGTATAGATTATGAAGAAGTTTTTGCACCTGTAGCTAGGATAGAAGCAATCAGACTATTCCTAGCCTATGCTTCTTACATGAACTTCAAAGTCTACCAAATGGATGTAAAAAGTGCTTTTCTCTATGGATCAATTGAAGAAGAAGTATATGTCTGTCAACCACCAGGGTTTGAAAACCCAAGCTATCCAGACAGGGTATACAAATTAAAGAAAGCACTTTATGGACTACATCAAGCCCCAAGAGCATGGTATGACACTCTGTCATCCTATCTCTTGGAAAATGACTTTGAAAGAGGAGTCATTGATAAGACTCTATTTATCAAAAGAAACAAGAAGGATATCTTGCTGGTCCAAATATATGTTGATGACATTATTTTTGGTTCTACAAGAAACAACATGTGCAAGGAGTTTGAGGATTTAATGCATCAAAGGTTCAAAATGAGTTCCATGGGGGAACTTACTTTCTTCCTTGGACTCCAAGTTCAACAGAAGTCAGATGGCATTTTCATATGTCAATCCAAGTATGTGCAGGATATTCTAACCAAGTTTGGTTTCTCAGAATCAAAACCTGCCAGCACACCTATGGAAACACACAAACAGATCACAGCAGATCTTGAGGGGGAGGACATGGATGTGCATTATTATAGATCCATGATTGGCTCTCTCATGTATCTCACAGCATCAAGGCCAGATATAATGTTTCCAGTCTGTGTATGTGCAAGATTTCAAGTTAGGTCAAAGCAATCTCACTTTCAAGCTGTTAAGAGGATATTCAGATATCTCAAAGGGCAACCCAGATTGGGACTTTGGTATCCTCATAACTCACCTTTTGACCTAATAGCATACTCAGACAGTGATCTAGGTGGGGCAAACTTGGACAGAAAATCTACTTCTGGAGGATGTCAGTTTTTGGGTGCTAGACTAGTCTCATGGCAGTGCAAGAAACAAACCACAATATCCACATCTACAACAGAGGCAGAGTACATAGCAGCTGCAAGTTGCTGTTCTCAAGTCTTATGGATTCAGAATCAAATGTTGGATTATGGGGTAACCTTTCTACACACTCCAATCTTTATTGACAACAGCAGTGCTATTAGCATTGTAAATAATCCAGTCAAGCACTCAAAGACAAAGCACATTGAAATCAGGTATCACTTTATAAGAGATTGTAATGAAAAGAAACTTATTCAAGTTGTCAAAGTTCACACTGATAATCAGTTTGCTGATCTATTCACTAAGGCTTTTGATGTGGGTAGATTCACTTTCTTGGTAACAAGTGTGGGAATGATAAACTCTGAATAATCTTCTTCTCAAAAAGTGGTTTTATACCTGTATATTTTTTCTTGGTGTTACTAATCTTCTTTTTCAGGATATGCATAGCAGTACTCAGTGTTTAGCAAGTTTAAAAGGAGTAAGTATAGTTACTACTGCTAGTGGTTAATACTGCTTTCAGTTAATACTGCTAGTGGTTAATACTGCTTTCAGTTAATACTGCTAGTGGTTAATACTGCTTTCAGTTAATACTGCTAGTGGTTAATACTGCTTTCAGTTAATACTGCTAGTGATTAATACTGCTTTCAGTTAATACTGCTAGTGGTTAATACTGCTTTCAGTTAATACTGCTAGTGGTTAATACTGCTTTCAGTTAATACTGCTAGTAGTTAATACTGCTTTCAGTTAATACTGCTAGTAGTTAATACTGCTCTAGGTTAATACTGCTTATATTCCGAATACTATAAATACTTTTTGCCCGCCTAAAAGTTCATAACGACTCTTTGCATACTGTTCTCTTGCGCTCAAAACCTTTTCTCTCTCAAGTTCGAAGTTTTCAGGCAAGCTTTCCACTAAGATCAATGGCATCCATGACTTTCATCGACGAGCACAACGAGATTGCGATGCAACAAAAGCCAAAGCAAGCTTCAGGATTTCATCAGATTGTGGATTTCCTCAAGACAAGCCACATTGCTCATGCTCTTATCGTATCACCTACAATCTACATTGAGCATCAAAGGCAGTTCTGGGCTAATGCAACCATTGTTGTGGAAAATGGTGTGCAAATGATCAAGACAAGAATCTGTGATCAATCACTAACAGTTACTGAAGAGGTTATTCGCATCAGTCTACGTCTAGACGATGCCTCTGGTATAACTTCTATCCCAAATGATGAACTGTTTACAACTCTTACAAGAATGGGGTATGGAGGCCCATTGGGTGTTTTCAAATTTTCTAAAGCAAAATTCTCACCCCAATGGTGTTTCTTTGTCCATACTCTTATGCATTGTATATCCAAAAAGACTACTGGATGGAGTGAGTTCAACAGCACTATTGCTTATGCTTTGGTGTGCTTGGCCACTGCCAGAAAGTACAATTTTTCTAAAATGATTTTCAATGATCTTGTCTCAAACATGGGAAACAAAAAGAGCTTCTTTATGTATCCCAGGTTTGTTCAAGAAGTTATTACTAATCAATTGACGGATATACCTCAACCTGTTGGGGTATATGTACCTAAACCCCCCAAAGGCAAGGTTTTCTCAAATATGAGAAGATCTGCTGGGGACTCTGAAGGAGTTGACACCCCATTGTTCTCTACAATGATGGTGGTGTCCCAAACCAATGAAGGTATGGCAGCAGGGTCAAGGCCCCCATTAGACCAACCCACTGCTAGCCAAGCCCAACCTTCCCTCTCAAAATCAATTCCCCAGTCCCTTCTTGAAAAACCAACCTCTCCCATCACCCAAACTTACAAGAGAAAACAGGTAAAGAAGGCTCCTTCCCTTCTTGTACCATTACCCACTAAGCCTATAAGCCCTCTAAGGGAGAATTCTCCCCTAGAGAATATCCAAAGGGAAACCACAAGGGTGTCTCCCAACCCAAAGGAGGTGCTCTCTGAGGAGGAGGTAGAGCATATGGGTGATGAGGCTGCCACTACTCCTGCTAGTACAGAGGAGGAAAGTGGTAACATCAATAAGACCTCTCCCATGGCAACTTTGGGTGAGCAATCATCCAAAGGTCCCAGGTGCCAAGAACCCAAGGGGGTGGATAGTGCTTCTGCTAGGCAGAAGACTTCCACTACAAAAAGATCCAATGATCCTTCAAAAGAGGGTAACACTTCTGGAGAAGGTGAGGACAGATATAACTATTATGAATTGATGGAAACCATGGGCAACATCAACATGGATGTACTCAAACAGGGCAAAGATATAGAAGAGATTAAACTCATAGTTCTGTCACAACAAGAACAAATCATCAAATTGAAGCAAATGGTAAGGAAACTGATTCTACAAAGGAAGAAGAAACAATTTGTGCTCAGAAGGAGGAAACCAGTGACTGATGCTCCCAAAAAGGGGGAGTCAGAAGCTGATGCCAAAGCTAAGGGGGAGCAAGAGGAAAAACATGATGTTGAGGGGGAGAATGAGCAAGCAGCAGAAACAGAGCCAACAGCAGAAACCATTAATACTGCCAGTTCAAGTAAAGCAGCAGAAATGGTTAATACTGCTGAGCTGAAAGAAGCAGCAGAAACAGTAAAAGAGGTCCTTACAGAGCTTGAGATTGCAGAAACACTCATCAAAGCCAAACATGATACTCCCAAGGTCACCTCAAAGGCCAAAGGAGTTGTCATAAAAGAAAGAGGTGATGCAGCAAAGAACTCTAGCATTGAGAAGGTGATGGGTAAAGAGAAAGGTAAGGCAAAGCTAGTTGAATCTGATAAACCAATGAAAAAGCAGAAGCTGATTGAATCAGATGAAGCTCTAGCTAGGAAGATACAGGCTGAACTTGAAGAAGCAGAAACCATGCAAGTGCAAAAGGATAGAGAGATAGCTAAAGCAATGGCTGCAGAGTTAAACAAAGCCTATCAACAAAGCTTAGCAACAGAACAAGCCAAGAAGAAAGCCATATCTTTGAGGAAGCCTGCTAAGATCAAAATGGCTGCAAGAAAAAGACAACCTTCAAAGACATACCTGAGTGCTCAAGAGAGAAAGAAAATGATTACTTTCCTCAAGGGTGCAGTAGGTGTCAAGGTAGAGATGTTTTCAAAGATGTCTTTTGAGAAGCTCAAGAAGATGTATGATGCTGAGATGATAAAGCTTCAAGGGGATGATCTTGCAAGGGTTGAAATGGAGAAAAGAATGAAAGAAAGCAATGATTTCTTACAAAAACCATTCCCTGATGAGCAAGAAACTCCAGAGAAGGAAACAACAATTGGTGAAAGTCTAAGGACTTTAAAAAGAACAAAGATGATTGCCAGGAGAAAGCCTACAAAGAAGCCTAGATTAGTGGAAGAAGAGGCTGAAAAGGTTGCTGAAGAAGAAGAGGCACCTAAGTCATCTACAATGAAAGAACCTGCAAGTACTGAGGATGTCAAGATGTACATGGTTGTGATGGACAAAGTGCCTGAACCAATTTCAGCAGAGCCTGTAGGAGTTAAGCCTCCTGAGGTGATTCTCTGGGATACATTGACAGTGGATGGAAAGGAATATATAAGGCTGAAAAGAAAGGATGAAAAGTATGAAGTGTTTAACACATGGGCTAAAATTGTCAGAACATGTTCTAGATCAGATATTGAAGAGATGTTTGAGATAGGAATGAAGTTGTATGCAGATATTCTAAAGGCTTCAGGGATTTCAATTACAAAACTGGTAATGGAGTATCTGTGTATGATGTTCAAACCTGAAGAAGTAAAGCACTTGATCAAGGATGTCTTCAAATCAGTAAACAGTTGGACTTTATATGAAATTAGTGGAGTATATACAGTGACTTTGGATTTAAATCACACTGAATACTTCCTAGTGGATAGAGTGTATAATCATAGTAGATTGAAGCTACATGTCATGCTGAAGAAAAAGTTAAGGTGTGTTCCAGATTCAGAAATGGCTAAATACTTGATTCAAAGAACCATCAATCAGAGTTTGGGATTGGATGCAAACACAGGAATTTAGACCATAATAGAGTTTTGGGAGCATCTTGAAGAAAATTTGAAGAACTTGACTTCTCTTCCTAAAAGTCAAGTTAGGGGGAGATTGTTGGGAACTGAAGAATTCATCAAGTATGGTTAATGCTGCTGGTTCAAAATTACTACTGCTAGAAGATTTAAAGGTTAATACTGCTGAGTGTTACTACTGCTAGTATTAATTAATACTGCTAGTCAAAGTTAGTGCTGCTTGAACAAAGTTAGTACTGCTTAGCTAGTTAGTACTGCTAGTGGTTAGTACTGCTTAGTAGTTAATGCTGCTAGAAGGAAGTTAATGCTGCTGAAGATTAATACTGCTTATATGATGAAGATTCGTATGAAAGGATATACATGGAAGCTTAGAGATATACATGGAAGATATACTGAAGATATTTTATTTATTGTAATTATCTTTGTATTCAGTATATATTGTATAGTTTAGAATAATAATTTAATTTTCAGTTTTCATTCTTTTAGAGAGATAATCAACCTCAAGGCATAGATCCTAATTCTAGAGAAGTAGAATTCGTATTGATGAGCCTGTTCATCAATATTGAGGTTGAGTGAGTAATCTTGTAACTTCAAAGCATTAAATACAAGTTTACAGTTTGTTGATTATATTCTGTTTTTATTTTCTGTTTGATTAAATATCAAAGTGTTATTCCGCAAACTTCTTTGATATTGTTTCTGAGAATTAATTCTTGTTGAGAATTCGATCCTGACATAAGGTTTGCGTTTTGCACTTGTAACGCAAAAGAACACTTTGCTCGAAAAGATACTGACGCAAAACTTGAACAATTTGGTGCAAACACTGATGAACCTCGCGCAAAATATGATGAACTGGCGCAAAGTTCACATGAACTGGCGCAAAGTTCAAATCTGATGAGTTCTCGACTTTTTCGCTTCAATTCGATCGAATCCTTCGATTTTGATCTTGAAACTTTTTCAGAATGCTCGATTTCATAGCTTGAACAGGTTACAATACTTGAATTTGACAAAGAATCACAAAATGAATCACTTTGCTTCAATTACAGTGCGTGAGAAACTCGTGAACTCTAACTGTTAGAGCATAAATTTGTTGGATACAAGATCAAGAAGACTGAAGATCAAAGGTCAAGAAAGTCAAAGCTGAGAAAGTCAACTTTCATCAAAGTCAAAGTCTTTTGTAATAAAAGTCAATGTAATTTTGTATTTGTTTTTCCTTGTATTAGTTGTAGATATAAATACCTTGTCTTTGTATTTTATGTTTGTAGTAGTTTGTAAGTCATACGAACAAGTTGGGAGAGGGATATCAGAGAGAGAGTTCGTTAGAGAGAGAAGTTTGTAGAGAGAGAGAAATAGAGAGTTCTAGAGAGAGAAACTTGTAATTGTTGATTTGGATTGAAATCAAACAGGTAATTGTATGATATATCTTGTTTGTTTGATTAATTACATTTAGGAACTAGAATCTGGGTATAACAATTGGTATCAGAGCAGATTCCAAATCGAAATCAAGAAAAATACGAAAGTTCGACACTGTGTTCTTGAGAGAGAATTGAATTTCGAGTTTTTGTGCGAATTTCGAGTTGTTTTTTATTAGGTTTTGTTAGAAAAGTGTAATAGATCGAGTTTGTATAAGTAATTTCAAGAATTGCACTGTAATCGATCTTTGATTTTGATTTTTGTTGAGTTTGGAGTTCACAAGTCAAGAACACTGTATTCATATCGATTAGTACATTTTTGTGTTTTTTGATCGAAATTAGTTGTTAGAATTGTGTTCTACAGGTTTAGGCGAGTGAGTTGTCAAAATTTCGTATTGTAATTCGAGATCTAGAGTGGTTTCTGGTGAAGATTTGTTAGATTTTTGAAGTTTGCGCAAGATCCATATTTTGCGCAAGTTCATCAAGGTTTGCGCATGTTCTTCAGAGGTTTGCGCAAGATTCATTGAGAAATTTCAGTGTTTTGATATTGAGATTTGCGTATCCTTCGAGTATCGAGAAGTTAAGGTTTGCGTATATGAAGTGAAACGAAAAGCTGAAGTGTGATACGTGAAGTTTGGTTTGCGTACGCTTCTTGATACGAAAAAGTGTAGTTTGCGTAAGCTACTTGATACGCAAAGTGTGATTTGTGTAAGGTTCTTGAAACGCAAAGTGTCGTTTGCGTAAGCTTCTCGAAACGCAAAGCGTGGTTTGCGCAACACACTAGATACGCAAAGCGTGGTTTGCGCATCACACTTGACACGCAAAGCTTGGTATACTTAGAATTTTTTTTTTCTGAGAAATTTTCAAAACTATAATATGGCCTTTAATAGTGAAGGGGGACATAGTTCTTTTTGTGATCAAAATCTCTGATTTTTTTTTATTTCAAGTTTTTCTGAATTTTTGAGATTTCATTTGGATTAACGATCAAGTTCAAGTTCTTTTTGAAACAGATAATTCAAGATGGGATATTCTTCTGATAATGATGAAAAGAAAATTGAAAAGCTCAAATTAGAAAACAAAAATCTCGCTTCTTCAGTTGACTACTATTCTAAGCGGTCAAAAATATATTCTGATAAAAGAAAGTTACTGAGAGAAGAAGTCAATGTGTTAAAGAAGATAAATGAAGATCTGCTGAAACAGACTTCTGGGCTTAATGAAGAAAAGGTATTGTTTTTAGAAGCTGAAAACACTGAGTTAAAGAACAAGATTTCAGAATTAGAAGATCAAATTGTCAAGTTTCAGCAAACAGGGTGTACTAATGAAAAGAATATCTTTGATTTAGAATTGCAAATTGTTGAAGACAGATCAGTTTTTGAGAAAGAAAAGAAAGAGTTTGCTAAGAAGTTCTCCGAGTTTTCCAGAAAATGTGCTGATGAAAATAAGACAGTTGAGCTGAAATGTTTAAAACTTTCTCAACAAATCTCTGATTTTGAGAAAGTAATCATTCTGGAAAGGGAAAATTTTGCCAAAGAGAAGAAGTTAATAGAGCAAAAGAATGTTGGGATATTCAAAGAAATATCTGGTAAGAGGACAAATGCTGAAATGGGCTTTGAGGAAGAAAGAAGCTTATTTGAAGCAGAGATAAAGAAGCTAACTTCAAAGCTATCTGAGTTATCTACTTGTGTGCTTAAAGAGCAGCAAACAAAGCCTGAATTCAAGACGAAGATTGATCTTCTTGTAAAAGAAAGAGACAGTTATTCTTCAAAGGTAAAAGAGCTTGAAAACATTGTTTCAAAGGTGGTGGTGACTGAGCAAACGACTCCAGAGTCTAAAATCCACTCACCTAGAAATAGTTCAGTTGCTTCTTTCAAGACAGCTGCAAGCTCACATCAGAAAACTGTTTCTTCAAGATGGTCAATTAAATCTTTTGATCAAATTCGTACAATTAACATTTTCTATGATCAAAATGTAGATGGTTCAGGTGCACATAGAAGAAGAAGAAGATATGAAAAAGAGAAGCTGGTTTGGAAGATAAAACCAGTTGAAGATGAGAAGAATGATGAGAAGAAGGAAGAAAAGAAAGGAAAGAAGGAAGAGAAGAAAAGTAACAAATCATTTGTATCTGCCTCAAATGCAAAGAAGAACAAAGTGCTGAAAGGTAAACCTGCTCTTGTTTACTCGAGAGATCAAATGATCAGGTTATCTAAAAAGAAGTATTGTTCTTATTGTCATACGTATGATTTTGTTCATAAAGCAAATGATCATTACTGGTATGGTTCTTATTTAGTTACTCCCATTCGAACTGCAACTAACACACATGGACCCAAATACCAGTGGGTACCAAAACCGAAAATTGATTCTATGTTGCAGGCACCACAAGTCAAGGGGGAGTAAGAGAACAATGGCTCTTGAATAACACAGTTCAAGACCCGCACCTCAATGTCAAGAAAAAAAGGCTTCTAAGTAAATCAGCTTAGAACCCGTATTTCAACGAAGTTTGACTTCTAAACATAACAGTTTAGGACTCGTACTTCAACGATAAAAAAAAAAGAATAGATACTCCCGAGCTGATATAAGAGATTGTACTCCGATACTCCAACGAGGATATCAACCTTCAAGGGGGAGTACATATTTTTTTCTGAAATTTTTGCATCCGATAGATATGATGAACTACATTCCAAAAGGAGTTGTAGATCTCTATCATGTGCTTTATAACTGACTGCCTATTCAGATGCAGATCATGCAGGTTGCATGTTTGACAGAAAGAGTACTTCTGGTCACGATCAATTTCTTGGAGACAAGCTTGTTAGTTGGGCTTCAAAGAAACAATTATGCGTTTCCACATCGACTGCTGAAGCAGAGTACGTAGCTGCTGCCAGTTGCTGCTCTCAAGTCTTGTGGATGCGAACACAGCTACGAGACTATGGATTCAAGTTCGACAAAATTCCAATCTATTGTGACTCGAAGAGTGCAATCGCAATATCTGCTAATCCTGTCCAACATACGAAAACCAAACACATTGATGGGGAGTAAGAGAAGATTTTAGATGATCTACATTCATTTGAGGGGGAGTTTAACTAAATTATGCATTTTACTTAAATGACAAAATTTTTGTAATGCATGATTTTAGGGGGAGCTTTTAAGTCAAAAGGAGTAAGACTATGATTTCTGATTATTTCTGATCAAAACTCGTACTTTAATCGTTTTACTGCTTTACGTCTTTTATTTTCGAATAAATTTTGTGAATAAATTTTGACTAGACTTTGAGACTTATGCAGGATGAGAGAGGATGAAACGATCATATCATTTTGACTTAAGCATGACTTCATGAGATTTAAGACAAAGCTAACAGGTACATTTCTTATCTTAATCTCAAATATATCTGAAAGAAGGACAACTTTCAGATATAGAAAACATGTTCTTAAATGTTCAAACCACTTCCCGATTCTTACACAGATTTCATGAATTGGAAGTGTGATTTTTAAATGTTTTGATTTTTATTTTTGAGCTTCTATGTTTAACAAATCGTGTGTTTCCAAAGATAAATACTTGCGTATTGTCTATTATTTATACCTTCAAGTATTCATACACACCGGTTTGAATTTTTGTTCAAAATGTTCTTACCACGTCTCTAAATTGACACATATTTTTTCGTTGGTAAGACACCCCGCTTGTACTTCAAAGAATTTTGAGCGATATTTCATTTCGAAACGTCATTTCAAGAATGTCTATATTGTGTTTCGTATGGACAATATCCGTTGTTTTTAACCATAAGCCTTGATTGCTATATCATCCATTTCTGATCATTTTCATACAATGTCAGATTTTCAAACAAGTCTTTTGCATTCATATTCATTCATTCAATATACTTGTTTGAAAATACTTCAATGTTTTAAAATGCTCATATCTTCATGATTATATTCTGAGCATATATACATCTGACTTGTATTTTGAGCTTTAATTGATAAAGTTAAACCATATTGAGCACCATTATGCTTTCATATGATTACATGGGTTCTTTGTGCCAGGATTTAAATGAACTTCTATGGAATCACGTTAACTAGTGATTTCTACCCAAGAAGTTAATCCATAGAGATTGAGTGTGAGGAGTCAAAAAGAAAAGAGTGTGGGTGTGATGAGGTAAAATGGAAAAGAGAGTTTGGTTAGAAGTGAACTTAAATGATTAAAAAGAAAGAGGGTAAGAGATCAGAGTAAAAGAATATCAAACTCTGCACCAAATACTTTTTGAGCCGGGCAGCCACACTACTAGCGTTTCACAATTCTTTGGTGAACGTTATTGAAACAGGCAACTAGACCTTGCCAACTCTTGTCTAAACCCCACCAGCCACTCATTTTCATCTCAAAAAGAAAGTGTTTCATATTTTTCTGGGGACGCAACATATAATCTATCTGGTTTTCATTTGGAAAATCTGGATATTGAAAAAGAAGGAAGTCTTCCCCACCTTCGCACTTCAATCATGCACATTGAGTCTGTGTTTATCTATTGTTGTCTCAGTGGTTTACACAACTTTGAGCCTTATTGAAAAGCAATCATCGTGCTTAATTCTTTCTACACATGCACGAACACACAAGGAATTTGTTTTCTTGTCATAACATTCATAGAAATTGCCTTTGTGGTGTTTCGATGATTGGATGGAAGCCCTGGGGGAGTGAACATCAAAAAGCTCCTTTATATTGTGTATTTGTTACACACAGTGACTTTGTGTTACTGACAGGCATTTTAACTGATTCATCTGTTGATTCAGGAGTTACATATTCTTATTTTGTCTGGATTTGCAAAGATCTAGATGAATACTTGGTTATGGATCATAGAATCAGAGGCTCAGTTTGACAAATCAGAATGGTCAAAGATATTTCTTGGAAGAAAAGTTATGATGATATAGATGCTCAAATCATCAAAAAGGGGGAGATGGTATCAAGAAATGATAAAGTTTTGAGAGATGATTTTCAGAAATGTCCAAGTCAGAAAAGTTCAAAGTAAAGATGTGAAGATTTGAAGATCAAAGAATTTCTGAAGATTTGAGGAAATTTTCTTTGAAGATTATTTGCTAAAGCAAATTCGAGCTGATTCTGAAGATAATTTCTTTCCAAAGTCTGAAAGTATTATTGTGAAAGTTTTGGGGAGATTGTTAATCGTTTGAAGACTGTTTTGGAAAGAATACCGTCAAAGAAAAAGGGGATATTGTATTGACAGAGCTTAAAAGTGAAGACTGAATAGCTAGATCTTTCAACAGTGATCTTGAATCCAAAGGGCGAGATTGTTAGAGCATAAATTTGTTAGATACAAGATCAAGAAGACTGAAGGTCAAAGGTCAAGAAAGTCAAAGCTGAGAAAGTCAACTTTCATCAAAGTCAAAGTCTTTTGTAATAAAAGTCAATATAATTTTGTATTTGTTTTTCCTTGTATTAGTTGTAGATATAAATAACTTGTCTTTGTATTTTCTGTTTGTAGTAGTTTGTAAGTCATACGAACAAGTTGGGAGAGGGATATCAGAGAGAGAGTTCGTTAGAGAGAGAAGTGTGTAGAGAGAGAGAAAGAGGGAGTTCTAGAGAGAGAAACTTGTAATTGTTGATTTGGATTGAAATCAAACAGGTAATTGATTGATATATCTTGTTTGTTTGATTAATTGCATTTAGGAACTAGAATCTGGGTATAAACATCTTCAAAATCAAAATCACAAATTGATTACAGTGCAATTCACGAATAAATCTATACAAACTCGATCGATTATGCTTTTCTACCAAAACCTAATCGAATTCAACTCGAATTACACCCTTAAACTCAGAAATTGGATTGAACTCGATGAACACAGTGTTCGAACTCGTTTCTTGAAAAATTCCAAAATTCAAAAATTGACATTGATTTTGTTCGAAATTCGAGATGTAATCAATACAAGAAACAATCTAAAACACAAATCGAATCAAATAATTCCATTTTCTTGCATCAATAACGAATTTTTTTTAAAAAATCGGATCAACAGTAACTCTCGTGTTCTTGAGAATTTTTCAGAAAATCAAACCAATTTTCAGAATAGTTTTCGAATTCAGATTAAAAAATGCTTCTCTCAATTCTCTCCAATTTAGAACTTGCTCTGATACCAATTATTAAACCCAAAATCTATCTAAATCATAGAGAGAGAATGTAGAGAGAGAAAGTTTAGACATGAAAGCTCCATCATCATATATCTCACACACAGTTACACATATTACAATGACATACTTACCTAAAGATTACAAAGCAAACCCTATTTATACCAACACTAATACAACACAAATACAAGACTTAACAACTAAGAAATCAAATACAACTTTGACTATTTCAAGACTTTGACATTGTTGACTTTTACACGTTTGACTTTTCTCATTAAATCTTGGATACAATATTTAGACTTAACAGAAAGTAGATCTTGATTAGCCACAAGTCTCACAAATATGGTTCTACGTAAATTTACAAGATTACAAGGAAGTAAACCTATTTATACCAACACATCTAAACAAGACTTAATGGCTAAAGAAACTAAACAAGCTTTGACTTCCTAAAACAATGACAATGTTGACTTTTACATCTTTGACTTTCCACATTAAATCTTGGATACAATATTTAGACTTAACAAAAAGTCTTTCATCTGTTAAAGAATTCTCAAGTTCAGAAATTTTACTTTCTAAAACGAGAGGAGGGACATATAATTTACCTTGAATAGGCTTCACCTCCATTTCTTTGTCAGAATAACTTTGAAAGAAGTCATTTGAAAGAGATTTCTTCTTTTGATATATTGGATTATCATTATAACTATTATTCATTTTCGCATAATAAAATGGAAGATGAACTTTAGATGATTTCAAACGTTTTTCAGTTTCGTTGGCTTCATCCTTTTCAGATAGTTTAGTCCAGAAAACTTTAAGCTCAGGGATTCTTCGAGCTAATTTTAAAGAAAGAAGATCATAAAGTGCAGGAACTTCAGATATTCCTTTTTGAAGACAGTGAGGATTCTTATAACCGATTCCCCATTTTTCTATTTCCTCTTTGGGTTTGTTCAGATGAATAGTTTGTTTAGTTTGACCCAACTTGTATAACTTCTCTTCCAAACTTTTTAATTTTTCAATTAAAGTTTTGTTTTCTTCAGTACATGAAGAATGCATTTTCGTAAGCTCATATAAACCAAGCTCACTTTTTCTCAGTTTAGACTTGAGTTCAGAATTTTCTTTAAGAATTATTTTCTTTTCCTTTGCGTTGGTGTCATTATTTCTATGTAAAACCTCAACCAATACTTTCTTCTCAGCAATTTCATCGCTAAGTTTCTGTATCGATTGGATTTTGTCAGTAATAACACCATTTTCACGCTTAAGATTCGACTCTAAATCTTGGAGTTTTATCTTCATGGCATGCATTTTATTTATGTAATCTGAAAAAGATAAATCACATACCTCATCTTTCTCATCCTCTTCTGAATCTGCTTCAGCGTCTGATTCCTGCTTTCCCATCAAGCACATGTTGACTGCTTCATCTCTATCTTCATCCTCTTCTTCCTCGTCTGAATGATCAAGCCAGTACTCATCCTCTGCCATCAGTGCCTTACCCGCCTCCTGTTGCTTTGCAAGAAGCATCTTGTTCTTGTAGTAATCGGAGTTTCTGACTTTGGGTCTGCGGCAGTCTCTGGCAAAGTGACCTGTTTTGCCACAGTTGTAGCACGTTGGTGGTTCTGACTGACTGGATCCTTCAGCTTGAAACTTTCTCTCTTCCGGTTTCCTCTCCTCTATTCTCTTCCCTTCAGACTGATATCTTCTCTCTTCCGGTTTCCTCTTTTCTGTTCTCTTCCCTTCAAACTTCTTTCCTTCATATCTACTTCCTTCAACCCTTTCCTTATGAGCATAGTTGTTAGGACCAGAAGAATACCTCTGACTGTTTGAACTTGGCTTCGTGTAGAACTTTTTCTGAAAAGCATTTGACAGCAGAAGCATTGCCTGCTTCAGTTGTTCATTTTCATCCGTGTCAGAGTTTGCATAAGCTTCATTTTCTTCTGATTCATACACAATCGTCTTGTTCTTCTTCTTCTTGACAACAAGAGCAACTGTTTCTTCAACTGTCTTCACTTTCTGCCTCTTTTCATCTAGAATTTCATCCACCTCTTCTTCATTTTCTTTGAGGGTTTCATACACCTCATGAAGTGGAATCTCATTCAGATCCTTGATCTGCTTCATCTGTCTGGCAAATCTCTTCCATTCCGGCTGTAGAATACTGAGGAATTTGACGTTCAGCTCGATTTGATATTTGCTGACCTTGTTCTTGCTTAGTTCGTTTAGCAAGGTCACGAATCTGTGATAAGTTCCTTCTAAAGACTCTCCACTTCTGCCTTTAAATTCTTCATAATTGTTTAGGCAGTTGGAAAGTTTGAGCTGATTCCCAACCTTTGAACCCAGCATCATCTTCTCTAGTTGATCCCACATTTCCTTGCCCGAGGCCTTATAGTTGTCAATCTTTACATAGATTTCGTTTGGAATTCCTTGTAGAATGTATGACTTTGCTAATTTATCACCTTTTGCTCTCTTTAAGTTATCATCTTCAAGATCATGATACTTAAGTTCAATCTGTGTTGGCACAGTTCCAACCAAACGAGTCGTCATAATTGGTTTCATAACCCCTTCTTATATCGAATGTCTGATGAAATCACCCAACTCATGTCTGTCAACAAAGTTCAGGAACCGATCTTTCCACTGTTCGTATTCTCCTTTAAAGAGAACTGGTGGCTTGGTGTCAGTTCCTATTGCAAGGGCTTCTCTAGATGTCATTCTGAGTAAAAAGATTTAAGTCTTGTGTTTGCACAAAGAGAGGTTTTCGTGAAGAGTTGATCGCGCGAACAGAGGTTTGCGCGAGTCGTTGGAAGCGCAAAGTAAGGTTTGCGCGAGACGTTGGTTGCGCAAACTGAGGTTTGCATGACTAGAGGGTTGCGCAAACTGAGGTTTGCGTGACTAGAGGGTTGCGAGAACTGAGGTTTGCGTTTCAAGTGAGTCGCGAAAACTGATGTTCGCGTGAGCCGTTGGTTGCGAGAAGTGAGCTTTGAGTTACGCAAAGTGTGCTTTGCGTAAGTAGAGTGTTGCGCAAAGTAGAACTTGCGTGAATCGTTAGTCGCGCAAAGTGGGCTTTACATATTACGTTGGTTGCGTAAAGTAGACTTTGCGTTTTATGAGGGTTGCACAAAGTAGACTTTGCGCAAGTAGAGTGTTGTGCAAAGTGTGTCACGCAAAGTGAAGTTTGTGTGAGTTCTTCCCTGTGTTTGCGCAAGTTCGTCATGTACTTCGAAAATCAACTGTAACCTGTTTGTACGTCGATTATCAGTACCAAACTCTACCAATATGACTAAAAACACTTCTAGAACAGTTTGTTACCACTCGATCTCGATAAAACTCGCCTTTTGAAAAGAAAAACGATGGTACAGTGACTTTAAGAAGTCGACTGTTTTATCACTAAAATCACAAAATGGTACTCGATTTCAACTCTATACTAAAATCAATCACTCACAACTCGATCTAGCACCCTAATCGATCACAACCTGGTTGATTTCCACACCTAAAACACACTAAATTTCGAAAATGATTTTTCTGAATAAGAACATAGAGTCGTTTTTGAAAAACTTGATTTGAATCTAAAATCAGGCTCTGATACCAATTGTCGGTCCACAATACTATATCAAGTTCTTATAAAACAACACAATATGATTACCAACCTGTTTGATTAATAAGAATCGATTATTATAAGGTTTTCGGTTTGAAGCTCTAGTGTTTTCTCTCTGTGTATTACACCGTTTGTGTGTGTGTTCTAATCTGATAATAGAGAGAGTTGTTGAGATCTGATATTGATCTCAAGCTTCTACAACACTCTAACTTAATAATAATAATAAACTAATAATGATATCTAACACTTAGATATTATCTAACAAATATAATAAGTAACAACTAACTAAACTAATATCTAAATACTTAGAAACATTAAAATACAATAAAACAAACTTTGACATTTTATTACAAACGACGTTAAACTTAATATCGAGAGTCGACTTTCCGGCATTAGCTTCAGATTGGATCTTCAGATTGGATGATCTTGAATCCAATGAGACTGTGGTCTAACAGTTATAAAATGTGTGTTTATAAAATATAATTATGATAATTATATATTGGACTTAATACGTATAATTAACTATTAAGTTAATAATTAATTAGGCCCAAAAGCCCAATATTGAGAAGTAATGATTTTCTTAAGCCAAAAATAATTAATCAATTATTAAGCTAATAATTGATTTAATTAAAAGGCTTCAAAAAGCGCATAAACTTATTCAAGTTTAATTAAGGGCCAGGTCCACGAAAGGGAAGAGGATCTATATACACCTAATTATAATTAGGTTTAGGCTAAGCCAAAAAGCTAATAAAAAACTATCCTCCCCTCTCTCCCCTTGTTGGGAACTGAAGATTTGTTTAAGTATGATTACTACTGCCAGAACAACATGGTTAATACTGCTGAGATAAGTTACTACTGCTGAGCCAGATTAATATTGCTTGAACAAAATTAATACTGCTAAGCATCGTTAGTACTGCTGAAGATTAATACTGCTCAGAGTGTTAATGCTGCTATGACTTAATACTGCTTATGTGATAATCAAGATACGCGTAGATCAAGGTTTGAAGATAATCATGGAAGGTTGAAGATAATTATGGAAGAATATACTGAAGATCTTTTATGTTTTGTAGTTATCTTTTATTTTCAGTATATGTATAGAATTATTCTGAATAGTTTGACATACAAGAATTCATCAGTTTTTGTTTTTAGAGAGAATTAACCTCAAGGTTTACAACCCTAGTTCTAGAGAAGTAGAATTCGTCTTGGTGAGCTTGTTCATCAAGATTGAGGTTTTGTGTGAAAGCTTGTAGCTTTAAATCATTCAATAAAGTTTACAAGTTGTGATTTATACTTTATTGTTACATTGATATTTGAATATTAAAGTGTTTTTCCACAACTTCTTTAATATTGTTTCTGAGATTCATTATTCTTGTTAAGAATCAGATCCTGACAAGTGGTATCAGAGCCCAGTATTCTCAGAAACCTTCATTCATCATGGATAACACAGTTGAATCAACCAATACTCTTGTTTCAAAGGTCCCCATGCTCAAACCTAATGAGTTTGACATGTGGAAAATTAGGATCAAGCAGTACATCCTCCTTACAGACTTTTCTAAGTGGGACATTGTTGAGAATGGTCCCTCTGCTGAAGGTAAAATTGGACAAGATGGAAGAAGACCACCTCCAAAAACTGATGCTGAGAAGAAAGTGAGACAATTGGAGATGAAAGTCTTAAGTACCTTGCTTTTAGCCATTCCTAATGAGTATCAACATCAGTTTCACCACTGCACTGATGCTCAGACTCTATGGAATGCTTTAGAAAAGAGGTTTGCTGGCACCAAGAGCACTAAGAGGAATCAAAGGGATATTCTCAAACAGCAATATGAGAATTTTACATCTTCAAAGAATGAGTCTATGACTCAAACTTTTGATAGATTCAATAAGTTAACTGGTGAGTTGGCTACTGTTGGAGTCCAGATGGAACAAGATGATGTCAACCGAAACTTCCTCAGATCTCTTGGAGATGAATGGACCATGTACACTGTTTCATTCAGACATAATGACCAATTGGAAGAAAAGCAACTGGATGATCTGTACAATGATCTGAGAGTGTTTGAATCTGAAGTGGAAGCAAAGAAGAAGCCTACTGGATATGTTCATAATGCTGCACTCCTATCAGCATCAACTGATTCTAATGCTAACCCTGAATTAGTTAATGCTGCTAATGGAGTAAATCAAGAAAAAGGCAATGAATCTGTGTTTGAAGCCTTTCTTTCCAGCCATGGTAACTCTTCTTTAATCAATGATGACTTGGAACAGCTTCATCCTGATGATCTTGAAGAGATGGATATTAAATGGCAGATGGCCATGCTTTCTATGAGGGTGAAGAAGTTCATCAAAAGGACTGGGAGGAACAACTTCTCCCAAAGAAGAGAAGATGGAGCAGGCTTTGATAAGTCAAAGGTGGAGTTCTACAAGTGTCATATGAAGGGACACTTTGCCAGGGAATGCAGAAATGGAGTGTCTTATAACAACCACCAACAAGATCAGACTGGAAGCTTCAACCTGAACAGAAACTCTGCTCAAGCTCTTGTTTCTCAACAAGGAATGGGGTTTGACTGGAGTGATCAAGCAGAAGAGGCCATTCAAAATCAAACTCTCATGGCAGAGGTATCTGATCTTCAAACTGAGGTACTCTCTAATCTCTGTTCTCAAACTTGTATAGACATTGTTAAAAGGTACAGGGATCACAACCAGAGTATGAGTGATGACCTTAAGAGATTAGAAAAGGATAGAAAAGACTATGTGAAAATTGTTGAGAGGTTTGAAGAACAAATAAAAGGGTTCCAAGCCAATGAACTTCAACACACATATGATACAAATTACTGGAAGTGGGAAAAAAATGATCTAGAAATCCAACTGACAAAGTCTAGAAAGGAGAATGAAAAGTTGAGAGGAGAGCTAGCCAAGGTTAAGCTGGATGTGGAAAAGTTTTCATATGCTTCTAAAGCCATGGATTCAATTCTAAAGGTCCAAATCCATGATAAGCTTAAACCAGGAATTAGGTACAATACCACACCACCACCATACAACAACAACTACATCCCTCCCCAATCAGACTTGCTAGAGACCAAGGATATAAAGGACTTGCATGAGGGAGCCACTAAGATAGATCATTTAGATGAAGTAGTTGTTAAGGACAAGACTGAGAAAGAAGCTGGTAAGAGTAAGGATAATACTGTAAGTGGTGAGATTCCCTTAGAAAATAACATTCTTACCAATGAGAGTGGTGGAAGGGATTGGGTCAAATCTGATGGTGTAGAGAAGACTGAGGGGAAGTCTAAAAAGGTCCATTACAAGCAGACTACAATTGTGAATCCTGTTCCTTGCAAACAGTGTGCAGGTAATAAGTTTGAGCCCCTAAACCATGATAAAAGGAGGGACAATCAAAGAAATTGGAATAATCAGTGAGATCAGAAACAAGGAGTTGATCTGAGTAGAATCATCAGACCAAAACCTTGTTTCATATGTGGCAAAAAATGAATCATCTTGCCAAGCACTGTTATTTTAATCCAATTAACCAAAGGATAAATTTTCAAAGATCTATGCAAAACCCCTTTGGTTATAGGAAGGATGAAAGGAACCATGTGGCTAAGAAACCTGTTAAATATAAAAGCCACATGAAGAAAAAGACTGTAAAAGAGAGTGTCAAGATGTGGTTTCCCAAAAGCACTAAAACTGTTAGTACTGCTACCACAAATAGTACTGCTGACAAAGATAGTCCTGCCAGAAGCAATACTGCTGCTATCAATGTTAGTGCTGTTGAGAGTATTAGTACTTCTAAAACTAACATTGTTAGTACCTCTTCATATGTTAATACTGCTAACTCTGTTAGTGCTTCTAACAAGGTTAGTACTGCTAAACTTGTTAGTACTGCTAACTCTGTTAGTACTTCTAAAATTAGTACTACTTCTAGTATTTGTGCTTCTAGACCAATCATCTTGACAAAGTACTCCAGTAAAGAGTGTTCTAATTTTAAAAATCTCATCAAAAGGGAGTGCAAGTACTTTGATGAGAAAGTGAGGCCCAAGACCACTTTGGCTTGGGTTCCCAGTCAATACTAATTGATTTATCTTATGTGCAGGGCAACTAGCAGCTCAAGGGAAAGAGAATTTGGCATGTTGATAGTGGTTGCTCTAGGCACATGACAGGGAACATGGCTTGCCTCAAGAATTTCAAGAAAATTGATGGAGGGCATGTTGCCTTTGGTAATACTCCAGATGAAGGTAAGATTAGTGGTAAGGGTGATGTAACAAAAGGTAAGATGACCTTTGAAGATGTTTACTATGTTGAGCAGTTAAGGTACAACCTGTTAAGTGTATCACAGGTTTGTGACAAAAAGCATAGTATATTATTCACTGATTCAGAATGCATTATTCTTGCTCCTAGATTCAAGGTAGTTGATGAAAAAATGATACTACTAAGAACTCCTAGAAAGGATTATGTCTATTGTTTGGATATGGAAAATGTTTCAAATGATTCATCCCTAAGCTGTCTTGTTTCAAAAGCCTCTTTGGATGAATCATCACTTTGGCACAGAAGGATGTGTCACATGAACTTTAAAACAATGAATAAATTTGTTAAAAACAACCTTGTAAGAGGTCTGCCTTCAAAAGTCTTTTCATGTGATGATCACTGTGTTGCTTGTCTCAAAGGCAAACAACACAAAACTTCTCATAAGTCCAAAGAGTTGAACAAAATTTCTTATTCTCTTCAGTTGTTGCACATGGATCTGTTTGGTCCTACAAATGTAATGAGTATAGGTAAGAAATCATATTGCTTAGTTATTGTTGATGATTACTCTAGATTTACTTGGGTGTATTTTCTAAGGACTAAGGATGAGACAAGTGGACTGATCAAATCCTTTATTCTAAGAATTGAAAACCAAACAAATCAAAAGGTAAAAGTCATTAGGTCAGATAATGGTACTGAATTTAAAAATCTTGACCTAAACACCTTTTGTGAGGAAAAAGGAATTGAGAGACAATACAGTGCTCCTAGGACTCCACAAGAAAATGGTGTTGCTGAGAGAAGGAATAGGACACTGATTGAGGCTGCTAGATCTCTGTTAGCTGATTCAAAACTTCCAATTACTTTCTGGGCTGAAGCAGTTAATACGGCTTGCTATGTCCAAAACAGAGTTCCAGTAGTCAAGCCTAAGAACAAGACACCATATGAGCTTTTAAATAAAAGAAAACCATTTATTGGATTTTTCAAACCTTTTGGGTGTCCTTGTACCATTCTCAATACCAAAACTCACTTAGGAAAGTTTGATAGCAAAGAAGATGATGGTTTTCTTGTTGGTTACTCATCTCAGAGTAAGGCCTACAGAGTATTTAATTCTTCTTCTAGAATAATTGAGGAAAGTGACAATGTCAAATGCAATGAGAACACACCAAATCCTATTGGTTCAGGTCCTCAGTGGTTATTTGACATTGATTCGCTAACTAACTCTTTGGGTTTCAGTAGTGATGATCATGCAGGATTAGGAAGTAGAGGATCAGGGAATGAACAAGTATAAGATATTATTCCTTAGTCTGTGATCTTTCCCATACCAACAATGGACTCTGTTAAATTCTGTGAAAAGGAGACTGTTACTGAACAAATTCAGAGTGAAGAAGAAAGAAGAGATGAGGAGAATTCAGAGCATGAAGAGCCAGAAGTAGGTGATGAGATCCCCTCAGCTGACTTAAATGACTCCAATCTAGATGTAGGAATTAATGAAGAACCTAGTCATCAGACAAGAACTCATAAAAATCATCCTCTTGAGTTGGTAATAGGAGACATCACTTCTCCTATGATGACTAGGAATCAAAGCAGACTTCAAGATTTGTAGGATCAGCAGCATACAGTACTCTCTTGCTTTCTATCTCAGATTGAGCCTAAGAAGGCTTATGATGCAATGAAAGATTCAAGTTGGATAGAATCCATGCAAGAAGAGTTGCTACAGTTTAAATTGCAAGATGTTTGGAACTTGGTGGACCTTCCAAAAGGTCATAGAGCAATTGGTACCAAGTGGATTTTCAGAAATAAAAAGGATGAGAGAGGAATAGTAATCAGGAACAAAGCAAGGCTAGTGGCACAAGGGTACACTCAGGAAGAAGGCATAGACTATGAGGAAGTCTTTGCTCCAGTTGCACGGGTAGAGGCAATTAGGTTGTTTCTAGCCTATGCCTCATATATGAAGTTCAAGGTATATCAGATGGATGTGAAGAGTGCCTTTCTATATGGAACAATTGATGAGGAAGTCTATGTCTGTTAGCCCCCTGGATTTGAGAATCCATCATATCCTGACAGAGTATACAAACTTAAAAAAGCACTCTATGGTCTACATCAAGCCCCAAGAGCATGGTATGATACTCTGTCTACCTATCTCTTGGAAAATGGATTTGAAAGGGGAATAATTGACAAGACCCTGTTCATTAAAAGAAGTAAGAAGGACATCCTACTTGTTCAAATCTATGTGGATGACATCATATTTGGATCCACAAAAGATCAGATGTGTAGAGACTTTGAAGAGTTGATGCACAAGAGCTTCAAAATGAGTTCAATGGGTGAACTCACCTTCTTCCTTGGGCTTCAAGTTAAACAGCAGAAAGATGGGATTTTCTTAAGTCAATCAAAGTATGTGAAAGACATCCTAGATAAGTATGGTTTATCAGACTCAAAGCCAGCAAGCACACCAATGGAAACACACAAACAGATCACTGCTGATCTTGAGGGGGAGGATGTTGATGTCCATCTTTATAGATCAATGATTGGATCTCTCATGTATCTCACAGCCTCAAGACCAGATATCACGTTTCCAGTGTGTGTGTGTGCCAGATTCCAAGTCAAGCCAAAGCAGTCACATCTTCAAGTTGTTAAGAGGATTTTCAGATACTTAAGAGGGCAACCTAGATTAGGTCTTTGGTATCC
This sequence comes from Arctium minus, assembly GCA_954870635.1. Lineage (NCBI taxonomy): Eukaryota > Viridiplantae > Streptophyta > Magnoliopsida > Asterales > Asteraceae > Arctium > Arctium minus. The sequence goes on along the minus strand of OX941093.1, from coordinate 6,743,293 downwards.
TTATGAATCTACTTTTGACTTGATTGCATATTCAGACAGCGACTTGGGTGGTGCTAATATGGATAGAAAGTCTACTTCAAGAGGATGTCAGCTTTTGGGTGCAAGACTAGTATCTTGGCAGTGTAAGAAGCAAACCACAGTGTCCTTATCCACAACAGAAGCTGAGTACATTGTTGCTGCAAGTTGCTGCTCTCAGGTTCTATGGATTCATAATCAAATGCCGGACTATGGGGTAACCTTTCTTCACACTCCAATCTTCATTGACAATAGCAGTGCTACTAGTATTGTTAACAATCCAGTCAAGCACTCCATAACAAAGCACATTGAAATCAGGTATCACTTTATTAGAGACTGCAATGAAAAGAAGCTTATTCAAGTTGCTAAAGTTCATACTGATAACCAGTTTGCTGATCTATTCACTAAAGCTTTTGATGTGGGTAGATTCACTTTCTTGGTCACAAGTGTGGGCATGATCAACTCTGAATAAGCTCATGTTTAAAAAGTGTTTGTATACCTGTTATTTGTTTATTCTTTTCTGGTGCTACTAATCATCTTTCTCAAGAAGTGTATGACCCTGCTCAGACTAACACAAGCTTCAACAGTGCAAGTATAGTTAATGCTGCCAGTGCAGTTTTAATGCTGCCAGTGCAAAATTACTACTGCAGGTTCATTATTACTACTGCTAGTCTGAGTTACTACTTCAGGTATGTGTTACTACTGCTCTCAGTTAATATTGCTAGTTCGTTAATACTGCTAGTTAGTTAATACTGCTAGTTTGTTAATACTGCTAGTTAGTTAATACTGTTAGTTCGTTAATACTGCTAGTTACTTAATACTGCTAGTTCGTTAATACTGCTAGTCAGTTAATACTGCTAGTTTGTTAATACTGCTAGTTAGTTAATACTACTTTAACTGAAATTAGGGTTAATACTGCTTCTTTCCCAAATTGTATAAATACCCTCTTTGCCCGCCTAAAAGCTCACAACGACTCTTTGAATACTGTTCATCTTCTCTCTAACTCTTTTCTCTCAAGCAACCAGTCTGTTTCAGTCAAGTATCCTCAAGACCGATGGCATCCATGGCGTTTATTGATGAACACAATAAGATCGCAATGCTTCAAAAGCCTAAGCAGGCTGATGGATTCCATCAGATAGTTGATTTTCTCAAGTCCAGTCCTATAGCTTATGCTCTTACAGTGTCACCAACGATTTACATAGAGCACCAGAAGCAATTTTGGGTCAATGCCACCGCTGTTACTGAAAACGGTGTGCAGTTTATCAAGACAAGGGTGTGTGACAAACCCTTGATAGTCTCTGAAGAGGTCATTCGCATCAGTCTACGACTAGACGATGCCTCAGGTATTACCTCTATCCCTAATGAGGATTTGTTTTCCAATCTCACAAGAATGGGGTATGAAGGCCAAATGGGTGTTTTCAAATTTTACAAAGCTAACTTTTCTCCCCAATGGCGTTTCTTTGTTCATACTCTTATGCACTGTATTTCTCGAAAAACTACTGGATGGAGTCAGTTCAGTAGTACCATTGCTTATGCTTTGGTCTGCTTGTCCACTGCCAGAAAGTATAATTTCTCAAAAATGATTTTCAATGACCTTGTGTCAAACTTGGATAATAAAAAGAGTTTCTATATGTATCCAAGATTTGTCCAGGAAGTTATCACCTCTGAATTGACAGATATACCTCAGTTTAATGAGGTATATGTTCCTAAAATCCCTAAGGGCAAGGTCTTTTCAAATATGAAAAGATCTGCCAAGGACTCGGAAGGAGTTGACACCCCATTGTTCTCTACAATGATGGTGGTGTCCCACAACCAAGAAGGTATGGCATCAGGGTCAAGGCCCTCACTAGACCTTCCCACTGATAGCCAAACCCAACCTTCAATCACTATATCACTTCCTCAGTCACTTGTTCTTAAGCCAAATCCAGTGATAGCCAAAACTTATATTAAGAAAAAGGTACACAAGGCTCCTTCCCTTGTTGTACCTTCTTCAAACCCAGAACCTCAAAGCCCTCTAATGGAGCATTCTCCATTAGAGAATATCTAAAGGGAAACCACTAGGGTGTCTCCCAACCCCAAGGAGGTGCTCACTAAGGAGAAGCATGAGCATGTGGGTGAGAAGGCTACCACTACTTCTGCTAGCACAGAGGAGGCCAGTGGTAACATCACTAAGACCTTCCTCATGGCAACTTTAGGTGAGCAATCATCCAAAGGTCCCAGGTGCCAAGAAACCAAGGGGGTGGAGGGTGATTCTGCTAGGCAGAAGACCTCTACTATTAAACATTCCAACGATCCTTCAAAAGGGGGTAACACTCCTGGAGAAGGTGAGGATAGATATGACTACCAGAAATTGATTTCTGCCATGTCCAAAATGGCAACTGAACTGGATTCTCAAAAGAGGGTTGTAAATGAACTCAAGAAGGTCATCATCAACCAGCAAGAAGAAATCATCACCTTAAAGCAGTTGGTTAAGAAGGTGGTTCAAAAGAAGAAGAAACAAAGATTTGTGCTCAGAAGAAGGAACTCAGTGGATGATGCTCCCAAAAAGGGGAGTCAGAAACTGAGGTCAACATGGAGAATGCCAAGGATAAGAGGGAGAAACATGGAGTTGAGGGGGAGTTTGTTGTACAAGCAGTAGAAACAGAAACAGGGTTTGAAAAAACAGCAGTTACAGAGAAAGCAGTAGAAACAGTTAATGCTGCTGAAGCAAGCAAAGCAGCAGAAACAGTTAATGCTGCTGAAATAAATGAAGCAGCAGAAATTGTTCAAGAGGTATTAACTAACCTCATTAGCATAAATTTGGAAGAAATTGAGATAGCTGAAGCACTAATCAAGGCTAAACATGATACTCCCAAGGTCACTTCAAAGGCCAAAGGAGTTGTCATCAAAGACAATGCTGAGGTTATCAAGAAAGCTAGTGTTGATAAGCTAGCAAGCAAGGACAAAGGCAAAACCAAGATAGTGGAATCTGATCAACCACTTAAAAAGCAAAAGTTGATTGAGTCAGATGAAGCTTTGGCCAAGAAAATTCAGGCAGAACTTGAGCAAGAAGAAAAGGATCAAGAGGAAAAAGATAAGGAGATGGCAAGAGCTTTAGCTGCAGAACTTAATGAAGCATTTCAAAAGAGTTTGGCAACAGAGATGGCACAGAAGAGATCTGCAATTCCAAAGAAGCCTGTAATGATCAAATTGGGTGCAAAGAAGAGGCAACCTTCACAGACCTACCTTGGCACTCAAGAGAGAAAGAAGATGATCACTTTTCTCAAAGGTGTTGTGGGAGTCAAAAAGGAAATGTTCACAAAAATGACATTGGATCAAATCAAAGGTTTGTATGATGCAGAAATGACCAAGTTTCAAGGGAATGACAAAGCAAGAGTTGAAGTGGAAAAGAAGATGAAAGAGAGGCATGACCTTCTAATACAAAAACCCTTTCCTGATGATCAAGAATCACCAAGGAAGGAACCTACTCTAGGTGAAAGTTTGAGGACTTTGAAAAGAACAAAAATGATGGCTAGAAGAAAACAAGCTCAGAAACCTAGAGTGGATGAGGGAGAAGCCGAGAAAGAACAGAAGGTAGTTGAAGAAGAAGGGGCACCTAAGTCTGATGAACAGGAAGCTCAAACTCAGGAAGAACTATCCAGTACTTATGATGTGAATATGTACATGGTGGTGATGCAAAAGGTGCCTGAGCCTATAACAGCTGAACCGGTTGGTGTCAAGCCTCCTGAGATTATTCACTGGGATACTCTGGAAGTAGATGGGAAGGAGTATATCAGGATTAAGAGGAAAGATGAAAAGTTTGAAGTGTATCCTACTTGGGCCAAGATTGTAAGAGTATGCTCCAGATCTGATTTAGAGGAAATGTTTGAGGTGGGGATGAAATTATATGTTGATAAGCTGAAAGCTCCAGGGATACCAGTTATAAAACTTGTGATGGAATATCTATGCATGTTGTTCAAGCCAGAGGAAGTTCAGCATGTTATCAGAAATGTTTTCAAAACCATTAACAACTGGACTCTATATGAAAGAAGTGGAGTATATGCACTGGCTATGGATACGATTCACTTTGAATACTTCTTAGTGGATAGAGTTTACAACCATAGCAGGTTAAAGTTGCATGCTATGTTGAAGAAAAAGCTTGGTTGTGCACCAGATTCTGCAATGGCAAGATACTTGATTCAGAGAACTATTAATCAAAGTTTGGGGCTGAATCCTGATATGGGATTATGAGAAATGGAGTTTTGGGAGCATCTGAAGAACTTGACTTCTCTTCTCTAAAAGTCAAGTTAGGGGGAGATTGTTGGGAACTGAAGATTTGTTTAAGTATGATTACTACTGCTAGAACAACATGGTTAATACTGCTGAGATAAGTTACTACTGTTGAGCCAGATTAATACTGCTTGAAGAAATTAATATTGCTAAGCATCGTTAGTACTGCTGAAGATTACTACTACTCAGAGTGTTAATGTTGCTATGACTTAATACTGCTTATGTGATAATCAAGATACGCGCAGATCAAGGTTTGAAGATAACCATGGAAGGTTGAAGATAATTATGGAAGAATATACTGAAGATCTTTTATGTTTTGTAGTTATCTTTTATTTTCAGTATATGTATAAAATTATTCTGAATAGTTTGACATACAAGAATTCATAAGTTTTTGTTTTTAGAGAGAATTAACCTCAAGGTTTACAACCCTAGTTCTAGAGAAGTAGAATTCGTCTTGGTGAGCCTAATCATCAAGATTGAGGTTTTATGTGAAAGCTTATAGCTTTAAATCATTCAATAAAGTTTACAAGTTGTGATTTATACTTTACTGTTACATTGATATTTGAATATTAAAGTGTTTTTCCGCAACTTCTTTAATATTGTTTCTGAGATTCATTATTCTTGTTAAGAATCAGATCCTGACACCCCTTGGTGTCGTCGACACATACACACACACCCACAACACAAGGAAAACCGATTTTTTCTTGTGTATTTTCGGTTCATTAGGCTAGCAACCATTCAGGATAAAAGCTACTCACTTATGGATACCGCCAGAGGAAGTCTACGTTGGCTTCTCGTGCTTCGTTCATCACTCCTACATGACTATTGAGGTAGTATCCTAAACCCCTTTTGGTTGTATTTTTGTTCCTATTATCTTTAGTTATGGATCCGGGCTAGTTTGAGTTTCACGGTTTCTTTTCTTTGTATGCATGTTTCTATGGTTTTATTATTCTGCTGCGTTTTTATGATCATGTTGAAACCCAACAGTGGTATCAGAGCCCCGTAGCAACGGAATAGGGCGTAAATTTGGACAAAGGTGGTCAAAAACAAAAAACAACCCAAAACTACAACCGTCGTTCCCCGCCACCATGCGTTGTGTGCCGCAGTACGGCTCGGTGGCCGTGGGTTGTTCTTGTCACTGACAAATTGTTTTATCTGACCCAAAATTTTTTATTCTTGGGCCTAGGGTTTTTCGTGGGCCTAAAGGTCATAGGCCTTAACCGGTCTTTAGCCCACTTTTTGAGTTTGTTACTTTATGTTTATTGGACCCAAGCCCATTTGGTTGGTTTGATTTTTGGATTTGGTACTGGTCCGTTTGACCCGTGGTTGTATGTTTTATTTTTGGGAAAATTAAAATGTATAATTATGTAACGATCTGCGTATCGTTTTATTTATTTTAAATGTAATGTAATAGTTAGGTTAGAAGTTTTAGTCTAGCATAACATTAGTTTAAAAAAATTGTAATTGGAAGACCGAATGAATCAAAGACGGCGTCCCGGATTCCACCTCGGTTGGCGGAGCTAGTGTGAGTCAAGTCCTTGTCCTTGGGGTTTGACCGAGGGTTTCGTGAGGGCTCACGGAAACTTCTTTAGTGGTCGTACCAAATCCTTGATCGGTGTTTGGCCCACTTTTTGGGCTTGTTACTTTATGTTTCTTGACCCGAGCCCATTTGTTGCCTTTTGGATTTGGTATTGGCCCGTTGGACCCGTCGTTGTATGTTTTATTTTGGGAAAATTAAAATGTATAATTATGTGGGTTATGTAGTTTTAACGATCTGCGTATCGTTTTATTTATTTTAAATGTAATGTAATAGTTATGTTAGAAATTTTAGCCTAGCATAGCATTAGTTTAAAAAAATTGTCATCGGAAGACCTAATGAATCAAAGACGGCGTCCCGAGTCCACCTCGGTTGGCGGAGCTAGTGGGAGTCAAGTCCTTGTCCTTAGGGTTTGACCGAGGGTTCCGTGTGGGTTCACGGAAACCTCTTTAGTGGGTCGTACCAAATCCTTCGTGTGATTGTAATTGTGTTGGTGTTGTTTTCCGCTTTGTTTATTTTTGCTATATAATTATATGATATAATTAATGCAATGTTTTTAAAAGCGAAAAATTAGAACACAATCGGAAAAACATAAAAATCGGTAACTTGTAAATGTTTTACAATAAATTGATAAGTTATCAAATTCAAATCGATTTATCGAGTTTTATAAATGAGAGATAGTTTTAAATAAATACTGACTCAAAAACTGTTTTAAAACGAATTTTAAAACGATAAAGTTTTACAAGAGCTCGGTAGAACCCTTACGAACTAAAATGTGAGTTTTTCACCACCCATTTTAAACACTTCTAGAACGTATAATTGTCTGATTTTGGTATGAGCATTGGCCAAGAGGGTTGGATAAGTGTAGTGTATGATAAGGAGCCAGATGACGAGATCACATTAGGTTGTATATTGCCCGCTTATTATGATAGTCATGACCCGGGCGACCAACTATTGTGTTGATACCCGAAATAGAAATTGTGATATTTTAGTATGGTAAAACTCAATTGAGGTATTTATGCATTGTGTATTTCCCGAGCATAAGTAGTCCCAAGGTGAAAAAGTGAGATTAAACATGTCTTTAAATTAATAAAGAATCTTACGAATGTCAAAGAATTGTGATGATCACAATTGGAAGTTGCCTACTTAAATAACTATTTTCCACGATTTGCGAATTGACCAATCGTGAGAAGTAGCGAAATATGGATATGTTAGGACCATAAATGTCCTATTTAATAGAAAACTATATAAAGAATTATATAGATTTGTTTAATTATTTGTAAAATTCTTTATTGTTAATTGGGCTTAATTTGGATGGATTTGGGCCGGTTGTTATTAGGGGTGCTCAAATTTCTGACCAACCCGCCCAAACCAACCCGAATAACTTCTAAGGCCTATAACAACCTTAGTATTTAATGTGTGTTTAGAGCTTGATTAGGGTTAGCCGAGTTCATAGAGATTAGTTAGTGCGCTTATTGTTTTCTAGAGAGAGAATTTGAGTTTCATTCATATGTATAACATTCTCTTTCAATCATTCAATACAGTTTAATCTTTCGATTCATTGTTACTTGATTAAACTGGGATTCAAAATTGGTATAGAGCGGGATCGGTTATTTGAAGAATTTTTGAAGAAATCGAAATCTGTTGAATTTCTTCAATATGATTTGCAAGATTCTGATTTTTTATCGCGATTTATTATTTCTTATCAGATCTGCTTCGTTTTCAAGACTTTAATTTTTTTGGTATCTCAAAGTGTTCTTCGTTCATCTAAATTTCTTGTTAAATCTGAGTTTTTCACTATTTTGGTTGTTAAGAGAGTATCGATCATGGAAAGGTATGGGGTCTCTTGACCCAGTCAAAAATTAAAACAAACTATATTTAGCTTTGAAAAAAAAAATTAACCTTTACAAAAGACTTAGTTTCTTACTTAAAGAACCCATTCAATTTTTACAAGACCCCATACATTCAAACTTTTTCCATCAAAACCAAAAGAAATATATTAATCTCAATACCTGGTGTATTGTGTTCTTCCAATGTTTAGTTCTCCTGTATTGTTTTATTAAATCAATCTGAATATCTTGTTATTTTAACTTTAATATAAACTGGTTTATTATATAATAATTATTTTTATATGCTCAAAGCCTCAAACCAATCCACAGACAAAATAGATAAGATTATGGGATAATTTGTGATTCGATTTAGCCGAAATAGTAAAAGAATAACCGAAATCAAACCGTTTAACCGGAAACCATATTGGTTTGGGTGGGTCATTCGGTTTCGAAAAATTTCGACTCTCCTAAGTCTGACCCCAGTCACCTAAATTTCTAGATCCGCCACTTTCTAGATCCGCCACTTTCTAGATCCGCCACTTTCTAGATCCGCCACTGGTATCGACATATGTTTTCTTATGCATGTTTTGATTTTAAATTGAATGGTCTGACTATTTTACTTGAGTGTGGAGTGTGCAAGTACGCCGCCGTATATGGTTGGGTTAATAAACCCTAAAATCGCATAAAGTTTATCTACCCAGGTTTGTTTCCCGCATCAGCCTATTTTCCGGATAACTTGTGTCCCGGATAAAATTTTCTCGGGTAAAAGATTCCGGTATAACATTGTTTCCCGGATAAGATAGTTTCCCGGATAAAACTTTTCTCCGTTACCTCTCATTTCCCGGTTAATTTTTTCCAGGGTACCACCTTTCCCAAATAAACTTTTTTCCTGAAAACAAATACTTTCTTCAATTTTTTTTTCCAGATAACCTCTTTTTTTTCATTCCCGTACACACCTTTTTTTTCCCCGGCTGCAACTTGTTATTTTTTTTTTTTGATAAGGGTATCCTAGGCCTTTGACCCAAACTAATCCCTTGGCAAGTAGAGCCTATGGCCCAGCTGCTAAGCGTGCAGCCCTGAGTTTATAATGGATAAACCACAATACTGCGAGTGGGGTTCGAACCCGGATATCCGCTATGAAGTCCCCAAGCTCTTACCACCACACCACAACCTTGTGGTTTGCAACTTGTTCTTAGCAGCTTAAATCGGTGGTTTAACAGATTGTATGTTGGACGACGGTCAACATTTTTGGTCAATTTTTGTGAACTATATTATTTGTGAATAAACAAAAAAGAATAATGCATGGTATGGCTATTTGATACATGGCCTTTTCACCTTCATACATTCTTATCAAGGTTTTGGTCAACAAATGTGATTTTGGAAGGTGATCAAAGTGAGCTGCGATAAAAGAACACACCGCACAATACAAGTTTGTTATCGAATGTTGCTTGATTTCTACAGGATATATCGCAGATAAGGGCTGCAATATTTTAGAGGGTTGTGATTTAGAGGGCTGCGATATTTCAAAGGGGTTGCGATATTTGATTTTTATCGCACACCACAAGGATAATTTCATGTATATATATCGCACGATTTATATACACGGGTATATCACATACACGGTTTATCGCACGATTTTCTTTATCGCACATATATATATATCGCACGATCGAGAATATCGCTCATATCTTTGAAGTTTTAATCACATGAAAAAGCTAACGAGGTCATACAATAAGTTTTTCAAGTGGGTTGCGATAAGTTTTTTCAAGTGGGTTGGGATAAGTTCTTCAAGTGGGTTGTGATAAGTTCATCTAGTGTGTTAAGACAAGTTAATATAGTTGGTTGCCACAAATTTTCTGACTTTCGATCGGTTTTTCGAAATTTTTCGGTAGCTTCAATCGTTAGTTTGAGAAGGTGTTTCATGCTCCAATCGATTAAGGGAAGTAAGGGAACATAAACGAAGGGATTTCATCGTAAAAATCTAACTCATACTCGATTTTGCAGGTTTGAACGTGAGGTTGAAGATGATGAATAGTGAATTAACGGTTCCGTTAAGTGTCCGTTAGTTTTTTGACATTTTTAGTCCTTTTTCCGTTAAGTTTTGGTTTAAGTCCGTTAAGTGATAGTTCTGTTAAGTATCTGTTAGAGTTGTTAGTTTTATTACATTTTTAATCCTTTTTCGTTATATCAGTTAGTTTAGTTTGAGTTTTTTTTTTTTTTAGTCCCTGTACTTCCAAGTTTCAAGTCTTGTCACTTTGATCCCTGAACTTCAAAGTTTTATATTTTTGTCATTTTTAGTCCTTATTTTTTGGCGACGATTATCATTTTATGTGATTATTTTCACGCTCTTGATTAAGTTACGTTTTGTCTATCGTGCAGGTTAGATTTTCAAGGATTAATCTTTCAGATTCGTTTTTTCTTTTTCATAATTATTTTTGGGAAACAAATTTTAAAATTTGTTTTTCAGAATTAATTTTTCTCACGTAAATTTTATCTGATTTTCAAAGTTCGAATGTTTGATAAGTTGTTTTCCGATCAAAGTGTCAAATACTTTTCAAATCATTACCGATTAACTATCACTTTGTTCAAGTAACAATGTCTCATTCTGATTCTTAACAAGAAATTTCCAATCTCAAAGCCCATATTGCAGTGCTTGAAGCAAGATTGGAAAATAATCTAAATGTGCTTTTGCAAGTCAATGGTGAAAATGCTGACAATCTTAGTTAAGCACAAGGTTTAAAAAGAGAAAAGGAAAAACTTGTTGAAGAAAAAGATGTTTTGAAAAATCAACTATATGATCTCTCGGAAAAGCTTGATAAATCAAAAAGTGAGAGTGCTGCATATATACAAAGTTATGTTACTCTCTATAATTCAATTCTTGCTGAAAAGAACGAGTTGCTTGAGAGTCTGAAAGAAGCGAATATGAAGAGAAGTGATCCGACAAGTGCTGAAGCTTCAAAGAAAATATCTGAACTTGAAAGCAAGACTACAGATTTTGAAGCCAAAGATGAAAAGAACTTGGCACTTAAGGATGATCAAAGAGGCTTGAAGAACGAGGAAAAGTGTTGGAAAGTGAAAATCTTGAGCTGAAGAAAAGGCTTTCTGTTGTTGAAAAAGAAAGAACTGACTTTTCAAATAAAGGAAAAAATTTGAAAGAAAGATTATTGATCTTTCAAAGAAATTGTTTGAAGAAAGAAAAACGTTTAAGCTTAAGAATGCTAAACTTTCAAAATAGATTTCTATTTTGAAACAGTTTTGGTGATTGGGCAACATAATTTTGTGAAAGAAATAAAATCTTTTGAGAGTTAAAAGAAAATGTTTGAAAAGAAAATTGTTGCGGTTTTCAAAAAGATGTCTGATAAACGCAACAGTATAGAAAAGGATTTTTAAAGTGTAAGAAAAAAGTTCGAAACTGAAATTCATAAGCTTTGAAACAAATTATCTGGATTAGCAACAAAGATTATGAAAGAGTAGAAGATAAAATCTGAAGCGATTTGATTTAATTCTCGAAGAAAGAAATGTTTTATCCGCAAGAGTCAAGAAACTTGAAGAAATCAATTCCAATGCTGATTTATCTAAACAAGCTAGTCCCGATACAGTTGTTCAGTCTCCTTGTTTTTCAAGTTCAACTTCTACAACTATTTTTTCAAAGAGTTTTGCCAAATCAAATAAATTTTCAAAAGATCAGATTCTCCCTTCCAATCTTTTTTATAATTCTCTTGTTGATAATACAGATAATCAAGTTTTCAGAAAACTAAAAATGGTTTGGAGAAAGAAATCAACTACAGAGGACAGTTGTGGAAACACGTCTCATAATTCTCCTGTAGTTGATACAAAGTCCTTTAATTCCAAGACTGATTCCCCAACCCTCAATTAAATAGCTTCAAAGCTAAGACAACTAACCATCAATGATCCATCAAAGCATGGATACCAAAATCTCTCTAATCTGTTTTGCAGGCATGTCATGTGTGATTTAATTCAGATTATTCACATCACATGTTTACAATTAAAGGTTATGCCACTTTTGAGGGGGAGTACCATGTTTCTTAAATGATTTTGGACTTCTGATCATCTTAGATCGAGACTCATTCTTAAAGGTTTTAGATTTCTGAACGAATTAGTTCAGGACTCGTTTCTGAATGTTTGATTTCTAAAAATTTCAGTTTAGAACGCGTACTTCAAATGTTCACTTCACTATTATATTTGGTGAATGAAAAGAGTGTGAAAGGAGTGTTAGGGTTTACAAAGTTTCTATGATAAATCCAGAATCGGAAGGACCTACCCAAGAAATACATCCAATTCATAGATAACAGTGAGGGGTCTAGCTTGATAGATGAGTTATGAGTGAAAAGAATGTGGTGAGAGTGTGATAGGACTTAAAAGAAATATTGGTCCTTATCAAACCGAGTCAGTTATCCAGGTTACCACACAATCTATCCATTCTCGTTCTTTGTAGATGGATATTGAAACAGACATGGACCCAATGTCGATAACTCGTGTCACCATACCGAGCCACTCAAGTATCTCACAAAAGATGCTTGTTTCAGATATTCACTGAGAATTAGCATTTAATCTATCTATTCCTCACTCGGAGGTCTTAGATATTGAAAAAGGAAGACATGAGCTCCAGTCTCTGAACTTCATATTCTAATCACGGTGTCTATTGATTTCTTAACCTGTGTCCCAGGTTCAATCATTCTTTAAGCCTAATCTTACGATTATATTTCTTTCACACATTTACGAATCTTTGTGATTCCAATTGCATATCTTCATGATATTGCCAGAACAGTTTGAGAAGCATAAATGTTTAAATTTTACTTCAGTGATAATTGGAAGTCCTATCAAAGATACCCCGACGCCAACTCTGAAAATAGGCCAAACAATTACTTTAATTATTGTGGTAACATTTACTATTGTGTTTCTGTGTTAGTTGTTTACCCCACCTTGGTTACTAAAATGGTTTATCTGATATTTTGCTACTCATCCCGTTAGTCTCTCAAGATATTTTTCTACTCATACAAAATGGATAACTGACTCGTTTTGCAACTCATCCGTTTAGTCTTTGAAGTTACATGATGCCCAGGATACTCCTAATCATCACGAGGAGGATACATGACAAACACACAAGATTCAAGGAAGATCACGTTAAGGGGGAGTTAGCAAAAAGATGAGGGGGAGTAACAAAATCTTTTTGAAAAGCCATTAGATTCAAATATTACAGCTGAGTAGAAAAGATTACAGTTTTACCTGATTGATTCTTTTGTTACTTATCAAGCGATGTTTGCTACAAGTTGTTTCCTTCTACGAGCTTAGTTGAAACTATGAAGAATCAGAGCTTTATTCAAATGGGAGCTTGGATTGGCATGAAGACAAACAACAATGAAGTTTTCCAAGAATCAAGAGGGAGAGGAGATCAAAATCTGGGGATTTCAAGATGATAAATTCTTTACACAACTTTAGGGGGAGATTTTGTTGGGACCGTAAATGTCCTTTATAATAGAAAGTTATATAAAGAATTATATAGATTTGTTTAATGATATATAAAATCTTTTATTATTATTTGGGCTTAGTTTGGTTGTAATGGGCTTGGGCCTAGGTTGTTATAGGGCTTATTATTTAATGTATGTTTAGAGGTTGATTAGGGTTAGACGATTTCAGAGAGATTAGTTAGCGCGCTTATTGTTTTCTAGAGAAAGAATTTGATTTCATTCATATGTATAACATTCTCTTTCAGTCATTCAATACAGTTTAATCTTTCGATTCATTGTTACTTGATCAAACTGGGATTCACAGAATCTTAGCTCAATTTTGAATTATAAGGGTTATTTAAAACTTTGAGAACTAATTACTAAAATGAACTTCATTTTTTGTAGATGTCTGATTATCAGGAAAACACAAAGTCAAACCTCCCACCTTCCGCTCTATTGTAGAATAAGGAAAAGATAAATGAACATAACTTCTTGGAATGATTCTACTTCCTGAGGGTAGGGCTCAGGCATGAAGAGAAATTCTATGTCCTTGAGAACCCCCCCCCCCCCCGAATCCTCCTGCTAGGAACACTTCTGAGAGTGTTCGAGCTACTTATGATTAGTATGGTCGAGACTCCCTGAGTGTTTCATGTCTGATGTTAGCCTTAATGACCCCTAAACTTTTAAATAAGCATGAGGAGCTGTCAGCTTAGGAAATGATTACCTTCTTAAAGACGATCCTTGGTCAACAGGCTAGGTAGGAAAGATTTGACACGGTGCAATCACTACATGCTTGTATGATGCAGGAGGGGACACCGGTCAGTGCCAACATTCTACGAATGAAAGGGTACATTGATCGACTGACTCGATTGGGGTACCCTCTTGGACAAAAGTTGGGGTTCGATTTGGTCTTCAATTCTTTGTCCAAATCATATGATAATTTTGTGCTCAATTATCATATGAACGACCTGGACATATGTAACACCCATGACTTTTGAAAGGACGTCAAGTTCTTGTTAGATTTTAACTCTACTTAATTTCCGTTAGTTTGACTTATTTAATTGATCTTAGAACCATCCTCGAGTCATCGGTCCTTGCTTGCAACAGTTAGATTCAAATTTGGAAAAATCTGAGTTTCAGGGTACTTGGGGTGACAGTGACGGCGAGAGTGACCTTTGGCACTATCGCATGTCACAATTTCTGAATAGAGGAACCTCACGATACACTCCAGGCGAAAGTGACAGCGAGAGTGCCAAGGGGCACTTCCGCAGATTCACTATCATCGACCCCCCCTCTTGCTCACAGTAGAGTTTCGGCAGAAGTGTCGGTGAAGGTGCCAAAGGGCACAATTGTCGGGAACTATCCCACTCGTCGTTCATCTAGTATATATTAGACCAGATCATTTCAGATCTATTTTATTTCACCCAAATCAGTAAGTTGCGTTTTCTTGGGTCCTTATGTGCGATTTTCTTCCACCAAACCTCATTCATCATTGAATGCAACCTAGGGTTTTGTAAGAGGCCTTTATTAAAGCATCAAGGTCACTTTTAGAGCTCTAAGTGTGGGTCTTTAAGCAAAGAAACAAGTCTTAATCCTACCTCCTCAACTTTCTAGGGTTTTGCTAACGTTCCTAGGTTTTTGATCAAAACCTAGTTTCTGAGTTTTCTAAACCTTTGTAAAAACTAGATATATATCAATATGTGTTCCTTGTCTATATTATTTCACTCTGTTATAAAATCTTCCATGTTTATTATGTTTCTTAAATGCTCTATGTTAGGGCTTATCAGTCATTTTGGTGAGAAATGATATAAGAAGTGGTAAGGGACCATATGGATGCCCTATCCACAATAATGTTCTATTAATGGCCATTTTGAAGGAATAAACTATATTTTGGGTTTGACCTAGTTGGTGTGACGGATCCTATATTTCATATATGTGACGATGGTTAGTCTTGGCAAATGTTAATATACCAATAGGTGTAGAAATCATCATGTTATTATTTGAAAACACCTTATATGCCATTATATAATGTTGGTGATAGCTAAATCACAATGTTACCTATGATGGGTATTGAATACATCACAAGTGGGCTAAAGTACCTTGTGAATTTATAATGATATTGTTGGATGAACCAAGTCAATATACTTAGGAGCATATAGTATTGGGTACCACCGTGTTGGTATGTGCCTAGATCTCCGCCATTCGGGGTAATGCGATGGTTGTAGTCCTCAGATGTGTCGGGACTTTTGGAAGTCGCTCATGGAAACTTGACATCAAGGTATATCAACTCTTTGGGTGAAACTTGATAGGTGTTATGGGTCTCCCCCATTGATTCCACATATGAGAATGTTTGTTAATAATGGTTATGCCTGTATTATCTAAATTGATTGTTAGCACTTGTTCCAACTCACTAGGCTTTTTGGCCTAACACTTGTTTTGTGTCGATGTGTATCTCAGGTTCTAGCGATGCCGGTTGTAAGAAGGTTTAGCCGCAAGTAGAGAGAGCTTGGGGAAAAAGATTTTTGGAACACAAATCCATAGAGATCCTTATCTTTTGAGATTTTTGGATAACACCCGAATTGTAATCTTGTTTCATGAGAAATTAGATTATTAAGTTGTTATTTCCAATTACTTTGAATTTAATCTTGTACTAAACAGGTGATAATTCATTCCCTATTTTTGGGAGGCTCAATGCTTTGGCATTTTTATATACCACCTTTCCAGCTTTAGAAAGTTTTTGTTATCTCTATTTTTGGGGTGTTACAACAAATCCCTCACTAAGTTGCATGGAATGCTGAAAACTGCTGAAAGAGGGATTACTTCCAAGTTAAAGAAAACCAAGCCTGTCCTGATGATCAAGGTCAAAGAAGGGATAACCAAGAAGAAGAGTATGTATGACTCGAAGATGATCGTGAACCGGTTAAATTACATGTTGTAATAGAAAGATAATTATTATTCTAGAAGTGTAATAATTATAAAATGTGTGTTTATGAAATATAATTATGATAATTATATATTAGACTTAATATGGATAATTAATTATTAAATTAATAATTAAGTAGGCCCAAAAGCCCAATATTGAGAAGTAATGATTTTCTTAAGCCCAATGTAATTAATCAATTACTAAGCTAATAATTTATTTAATCAAAAGGATTTAAAAGGCCCATAAACTTGTTCACGTTTAATTAAGGCCCGGTCCATTAAAGGAAAGGGATCTATATAAACCTAATTATAATTAGGTTCAGTTTAAGCCAAAAAGCTAATGAAAAACTCTCATCCCCTCTCTCCCCTTGGTGTTGTCGACACACACACACACACAACACAACACAAGGAAAACCAATTTTTCCTTGTGTATTTTCGGTTCATTGGGCTTTGCAACTGTTCGGTATCAAAGCTACTCATGTGTGGATACCGCTAGAGGAAGTATATGTTGGCTTCTCGTGCTTCATTCATCGCCTCTACACCACTATTGAGGTAGTATCCTAAACCCCTTTTGTCAGGATCGAATTCTCAACAAGAATTAATTCTCAGAAACAATATCAAAGAAGTTTGCGGAATAACACTTTGATATTTAATCAAACAGAAAATAAAAACAGAATATAATCAACAAACTGTAAACTTGTATTTAATGCTTTGAAGTTACAAGATTACTCACTCAACCTCAATATTGATGAACAGGCTCATCAATACGAATTCTACTTCTCTAGAATTAGGATCTATGCCTTGAGGTTGATTATCTCTCTAAAAGAATGAAAACTGAAAGTTAAATTATTATTCTAAACTATACAATATATACTGAATACAAAGATAATTACAATAAATAAAATATCTTCAGTATATCTTCCATGTATATCTCTAAGCTTCCATGTATATCCTTTCATACGAATCTTCATCATATAAGCAGTATTAATCTTCAGCAGCATTAACTTCCTTCTAGCAGCATTAACTACTAAGCAGTACTAACCACTAGCAGTACTAACTAGCTAAGCAGTACTAACTTTGTTCAAGCAGCACTAACTTTGACTAGCAGTATTAATTAATACTAGCAGTAGTAACACTCAGCAGTATTAACCTTTAAATCTTCTAGCAGTAGTAATTTTGAACCAGCAGCATTAACCATACTTGATGAATTCTTCAGTTCCCAACAATCTCCCCCTAACTTGACTTTTAGGAAGAGAAGTCAAGTTCTTCAAATTTTCTTCAAGATGCTCCCAAAACTCTATTATGGTCTAAATTCCTGTGTTTGCATCCAATCCCAAACTCTGATTGATGGTTCTTTGAATCAAGTATTTAGCCATTTCTGAATCTGGAACACACCTTAACTTTTTCTTCAACATGGCATGTAGCTTCAATCTGCTATGATTATACACTCTATCCACTAGGAAGTATTCAGTGTGATTTAAATCCAAAGTCACTGTATATACTCCACTAATTTCATATAAAGTCCAACTGTTTACTGATTTGAAGACATCCTTGATCAAGTGCTTTACTTCTTCAGGTTTGAACATCATACACAGATACTCCATTACCAGTTTTGTAATTGAAATCCCTGAAGCCTTTAGAATATCTGCATACAACTTCATTCCTATCTCAAACATCTCTTCAATATCTGATCTAGAACATGTTCTGACAATTTTAGCCCATGTGTTAAACACTTCATACTTTTCATCCTTTCTTTTCAGCCTTATATATTCCTTTCCATCCACTGTCAATGTATCCCAGAGAATCACCTCAGGAGGCTTAACTCCTACAGGCTCTGCTGAAATTGGTTCAGGCACTTTGTCCATCACAACCATGTACATCTTGACATCCTCAGTACTTGCAGGTTCTTTCATTGTAGATGACTCAGGTGCCTCTTCTTCTTCAGCAACCTTTTCAGCCTCTTCTTCCACTAATCTAGGCTTCTTTGTAGGCTTTCTCCTGGCAATCATCTTTGTTCTTTTTAAAGTCCTTAGACTTTCACCAATTGTTGTTTCCTTCTCTGGAGTTTCTTGCTCATCAGGGAATGGTTTTTGTAAGAAATCATTGCTTTCTTTCATTCTTTTCTCCATTTCAACCCTTGCAAGATCATCCCCTTGAAGCTTTATCATCTCAGCATCATACATCTTCTTGAGCTTCTCAAAAGACATCTTTGAAAACATCTCTACCTTGACACCTACTGCACCCTTGAGGAAAGTAATCATTTTCTTTCTCTCTTGAGCACCCAGGTATGTCTTTGAAGGTTGTCTTTTCCTTGCAGCCATTTTGATCTTAGCAGGCTTCCTCAAAGATGTGGCTTTCTTCTTGGCTTGTTCTGTTGCTAAGCTTTGTTGATAGGCTTTGTTTAACTCTGCAGCCATTGCTTTAGCTATCTCTCTATCCTTTTGCACTTGCATGGTTTCTGCTTCTTCAAGTTCAGCCTGTATCTTCCTAGCTAGAGCTTCATCTGATTCAATCAGCTTCTGCTTTTTCATTGGTTTATCAGATTCAACTAGCTTTGCCTTACCTTTCTCTTTACCCATCACCTTCTCAATGCTAGAGTTCTTTGCTGCATCACCTCTTTCTTTTATGACAACTCCTTTGGCCTTTGAGGTGACCTTGGGAGTATCATGTTTGGCTTTGATGAGTGTTTCTGCAATCTCAAGCTCTGTAAGGACCTCTTTTACTGTTTCTGCTGCTTCTTTCAGCTCAGCAGTATTAACCATTTCTGCTGCTTTACTTGAACTGGCAGTATTAATGGTTTCTGTTGCTGGCTCTGTTTCTGCTGCTTGCTCATTCTCCCCCTCAACATCATGTTTTTCCTCTTGCTCCCCCTTAGCTTTGGCATCAGCTTCTGACTCCCCCTTTTTGGGAGCATCAGTCACTGGTTTCCTCCTTCTGAGCATAAATTGTTTCTTCTTCCTTTGCAGAATCAGTTTCCTTACCATTTGCTTCAATTTGATGATTTGTTCTTGTTGTGACAGAACTATGAGTTTAAGCTCTTCTATATCTTTGCCCTGTTTGAGTACATCCATGTTGATGTTGCCCATGGTTTCCATCAATTCATAATAGTTATATCTGTCCTCACCTTCTCCAGAAGTGTTACCCTCTTTTGAAGGATCATTGGATCTTTTTGTAGTGGAAGTCTTCTGCCTAGCAGAAGCACTATCCACCCCCTTGGGTTCTTGGCACCTGGGACCTTTGGATGATTGCTCACCCAAAGTTTCCATGGGAGAGGTCTTATTGATGTTACCACTTTCCTCCTCTGTACTAGCAGGAGTAGTGGCAGCCTCATCACCCATATGCTCTACCTCCTCCTCAGAGAGCACCTCCTTTGGGTTGGGAGACACCCTTGTGGTTTCCCTTTGGATATTCTCTAGGGGAGAATTCTCCCTTAGAGGTCTTATAGGCTTAGTGGGTAATGGTACAAGAAGGGAAGGAGCCTTCTTTACCTGTTTTCTCTTGTAAGTTTGGGTGATGGGAGAGGTTGGTTTTTCAAGAAGGGACTGGGGAATTGATTTTGAGAGGGAAGGTTGGGCTTGGCTAGCAGTGGGTTGGTCTAATGGGGGCCTTGACCCTGCTGCCATACCTTCATTGGTTTGGGACACCACCATCATTGTAGAGAACAATGGGGTGTCAACTCCTTCAGAGTCCCCAGCAGATCTTCTCATATTTGAGAAAACCTTGCCTTTGGGGGGTTTAGGTACATATACCCCAACAGGTTGAGGTATATCCGTCAATTGATTAGTAATAACTTCTTGAACAAACCTGGGATACATAAAGAAGCTCTTTTTGTTTCCCATGTTTGAGACAAGATCATTGAAAATCATTTTAGAAAAATTGTACTTTCTGGCAGTGGCCAAGCACACCAAAGCATAAGCAATAGTGCTGCTGAACTCACTCCATCCAGTAGTCTTTTTGGATATACAATGCATAAGAGTATGGACAAAGAAACTCCATTGGGGTGAGAATTTTGCTTTAGAAAATTTGAAAACACCCAATGGGCCTCCATACCCCATTCTTGTAAGAGTTGTAAACAGTTCATCATTTGGGATAGAAGTTATACCAGAGGCATCGTCTAGACGTAGACTGATGCGAATAACCTCTTCAGTAACTGTTAGTGATTGATCACAAATTCTTGTCTTGATCATTTGCACACCATTTTCCACAACAATGGTTGCATTAGCCCAGAACTGCCTTTGATGCTCAATGTAGATTGTAGGTGATACAATAAGAGCATGAGCAATGTGGCTTGTCTTGAGGAAATCCACAATCTGATGAAATCCTGAAGCTTGCTTTGGCTTTTGTAGCATCGCAATCTCGTTGTGCTCGTCGATGAAAGTCATGGATGCCATTGATCTTAGTGGAAAGCTTGCCTGAAAACTTCGAACTTGAGAGAGAAAAGGTTTTGAGCGCAAGAGAACAGTATGCAAAGAGTCGTTATGAACTTTTAGGCGGGCAAAAAGTATTTATAGTATTCGGAATATTAGCAGTATTAACCTAGAGCAGTATTAACTACTAGCAGTATTAACTGAAAGCAGTGTTAACCACTAGCAGTATTAACTGAAAGCAGTATTAACCACTAGCAGTATTAACTGAAAGCAGTATTAACCGCTAGCAGTATTAACTGAAAGCAGTATTAACCACTAGCAGTATTAACTGAAAGCAGTATTAACCACTAGCAGTATTAACTGAAAGCAGTATTAACCACTAGCAGTATTAACTGAAAGCAGTATTAACTATACTTACTCCTTTTAAACTTGCTAAACACTGAGTACTGCTATTCATATCCTGAAAAAGAAGATTAGTAACACCAAGAAAAAATATACAGGTATAAAACCACTTTTTGAGAAGAAGATTATTCAGAGTTTATCATTCACACACTTGTTACCAAGAAAGTGAATCTACCCACATCAAAAGCTTTAGTGAATAGATCAGCAAACTGATTATCAGTGTGAACTTTGACAACTTGAATAAGTTTCTTTTCATTACAATCTCTTATAAAGTGATACCTGATTTCAATGTGCTTTGTCTTTGAGTGCTTGACTGGATTATTTACAATGCTAATAGCACTGTTGTTGTCAATAAAGATTGGAGTGTGTAGAAAGGTTACCCCATAATCCAACATTTGATTCTGAATCCATAAGACTTGAGAACAGCAACTTGCAGCTGCTATGTACTCTGCCTCTGTTGTAGATGTGGATACTGTGGTTTGTTTCTTGCACTGCCATGAGACTAGTCTAGCACCCAAAAACTGACATCCTCCAGAAGTAGATATTTTGTCCAAGTTTGCCCCACCTAGATCACTGTCTGAGTATGCTATTAGGTCAAAAGGTGAGTTATGAGGATACCAAAGTCCCAATCTGGGTTGCCCTTTGAGATATCTGAATATCCTCTTAACAGCTTGAAAGTGAGATTGCTTTGGCCTAACTTGAAATCTTGCACATACACAGACTGGAAACATTATATCTGGCCTTGATGCTGTGAGATACATGAGAGAGCCAATCATGGATCTATAATAATGCACATCCATGTCCTCCCCCTCAAGATCTGCTGTGATCTGCTTGTGTGTTTCCATAGGTGTGCTGGCAGTTTTTGATTCTGAGAAACCAAACTTGGTTAGAATATCCTGCACATACTTGGATTGACATATGAAAATGCCATCTGACTTCTGTTGAACTTGGAGTCCAAGGAAGAAAGTAAGTTCCCCCATGGAACTCATTTTGAACCTTTGATGCATTAAATCCTCAAACTCCTTGCACATGTTGTTTCTTGTAGATCCAAAGATAATGTCATCAACATAGATTTGGACCAGCAAGATATCCTTCTTCTTTCTTTTGATAAATAAAGTCTTATCAATGACTCCTCTTTCAAAGTCATTTTCCAAGAGATAGGATGACAGAGTGTCATACCATGCTCTTGGGGCTTGATGTAGTCCATAAAGTGCTTTCTTTAATTTGTATACCCTGTCTGGATAGCTTGGGTTTTCAAACCCTGGTGGTTGACATACATATACTTCTTCTTCAATTAATCCATAGAGAAAAGCACTTTTTACATCCATTTAGTAGACTTTGAAGTTCATGTAAGAAGCATAGGCTAGGAATAGTCTGATTGCTTCTATCCTAGCTACAGGTGCAAAAACTTCTTCATAATCTATACCCTCTTCTTGAGTATAGCCTTGAGCCACCAGCCTTGCTTTGTTTCTTATAACAATACCTCTTTCATCTCTCTTGTTTCTGAAGATCCATTTTGTGCCAATTGCTCTGTGACCTTTAGGAAGGTCTACTAGATCCCACACATCTTGTAGCTTGAACTGTAACAGTTCCTCTTGCATTGCTTCTATCCAGCTGGATTCTTTCATAGCATCATGTGCCTTTTTAGGCTCAAGCTGTGATAGAAAACAAGAAAGCACTGTATGCTGTTGATCTTGCATTTCCTGAAGTCTGCTTTGATGTCTAGTCATCATAGGAGAAGAGATATCTCCTATTATCAACTGTGGAGGATGATTCTTTTGAACTCTGGTGTTGTAACTAGATTCTTCATTTAATCCAGCCTCAAGATTAGATTCATGCAACTCAACTGAAGTGTTTTCAGATGCCACTTCATTGTTTTCTTGAGTCTCCTCATCTCTAGAGTCTTCTTCACTCTGACTTGGTTCAGTAAATGATTCCTTTTCACAGTCTTCAACTGAATTTACTGTGGGTATGGGAAAAATCACAGATTTAGATATACTTTCTTGAACTTGTGTGATCTCTGATTCTCCACTACCTGTTCCTGTATACTCACTACTGAAACCAAAAGAGTTAGTTAGTGAATCAATGTCAAATAGCCACTGAGGTCCAGACCCAACAGGATTTGGTGTGTTCTCATTGCATTTGACATTGTCACTTTCTTCAATTATTCTAGAAGAAGAGTTAAATACTCTGTAGGCCTTACTCTGAGATGAATATCCAACAAGAAATCCATCATCTGCTTTGCTATCAAACTTACCTAAGTGAGATTTGGTATTTAGAATTGTACAAGGACACCCAAAAGGTTTAAAGAAACCAATAAAAGGTTTTCTTTTATTTAAAAGCTCATATGGGGTCTTGTTCTTTTGCTTGACCATTAGAACTCTGTTTTGGACATAACAAGCAGTATTAACTGCTTCAGCCCAGAAGGTAATTGGCAATTTTGAATCAGCCAACAGAGATCTAGCAGCCTCTATTAGTGTCCTATTTCTCCTTTCAGCAACACCATTCTGTTGAGGAGTCCTAGGAGCACTATATTGTCTCTCAATGCCTTTTTCTTCACAAAAGGTGTTTAGATCATGATTTTTAAACTCAGTTCCATTATCTGATCTAATGACTTTTACTCTTTGATTAGTTTGGTTTTCAATTCTTAGAATAAAGGATTTGATAAGACCACTTGTTTCATCCTTAGTCCTTAGAAAATATACCCAAGTAAATCTGGAGTAATCATCAACAATAACCAAGCAGTAAGATTTCTTGCCTATACTCATAACATTTGTAGGACCAAACAGATCCATATGCAATAACTGGAGACAAGTAGAAACAGAATTTAACTCTTTGGTCTTATGAGAAGTTTTGTGTTGTTTGCCTTTAAGACAAGCAACACAATGATCATCACATGAAAAGACTTTTGAAGGTAAACCTCTTACAAGGTTATTTTTAACAAGATTGTTCATAGTCTTGAAATTCAAGTGACACATCCTTCTGTGCCAAAGGGAGGATTCATCTACAGAAGCTTTTGAAACAAGACAATTTAGAGATGAATCACTATCAACATTGTCCAAATCAAGACAGTAAACATTGTCCTTTCTTGGAGTTCTAAGTAGTATCATGCTTTCATCAACTACCTTGAACCCTGGAGCAAGAATCATACACTCAGTATTAGTAAATAATATACTATGTTGTTTGTCACAAACCTGTGATACACTTAACAGGTTGTACTTTAATTGATCAACATAGTAGACATCCTCAAATGTCATCTTACCTTTGGTGACATAACCTTTTCCACTTATCTTACCACCAGTAAGATTGTCTCCAAATGCAACATGTCCTCCATTAATATGCTTGAAATCCTGAAGGCATGACATGTTGCCAGTCATGTGCCTAGAGCAACCACTATCAACATGCCATATGCTCTTTCCCTTGAGCTGTTGGTTGCCCTGCACATTAAATAAATCAATTAGTATGATTGGGGACCCAAGCAAAAGTGGTCTTGGGTCTCCCTTTCTCATCAAAGTATTTACATTCCTTTTTAATTAGGTTTTTAAACTCAGAGCACTCTTTATTAGAGTACTTTGTCAATATGATTGGCTTAGCAGAACCAACACTAGAAGCAGTACTAACCTTAGAAGTACTAACAGAGTTAGCAGTACTAACAGATTTAGCAGTACTAACCTTGTTAGCAGCATTAACATTGTTAGCAGTAGTATTACTTCTAGCAGCACTATCATTGTCAGCAACACTATTTGTGGAAGCAGTACTAACAGTTTTAGTGCTTTTAGGAATCCACATATTGACACTTTCTTTAACAGACTTTTTCTTCATGTGGCTTTTAGTTTTAACAGTTTTCTTAGCCACATGGTTCTTTTCAATTTTCTTATAACCAAAGGGTTTTTGCATGGATCTTTGGAAATTCATCCTTTGTTTCATAGGATTGAAATAACAGAATTTTGCAAGATGATTCAATTTGCCACATATAAAACAAGGTTTTGGTCTATTGATTTTACTCAGATCAACCCCTTGTTTTTGTGCCCACTGATTATTCCAGTTTCTTTGATTTCCCCTCTTTTTGTCCTGTTTTTGGGGATTATTCTTCTTACATGCACACTGTTGGCAAGGACCTGGATTCACAACTGTGGTCTGTTTGTAATGGACCTTACCAGACTTTCCCTCTGTC
Source organism: Arctium minus (assembly GCA_954870635.1). Taxonomy (NCBI): domain Eukaryota; kingdom Viridiplantae; phylum Streptophyta; class Magnoliopsida; order Asterales; family Asteraceae; genus Arctium; species Arctium minus. The sequence goes on along the minus strand of OX941093.1, from coordinate 6,718,310 downwards.
TTCTCTATGTCCTTGGATTTGATCCAAGCCCTTCCATAATCATCATTGGTGATAATGTTATTCTCTAGAGGAATCTTATCACTCACCTTGTTCTCCTTACTCTTGCCAACCTCTTTCTCAGTCTTATCCTCAACAACTACCTCATCTAAGGGATCTATTTCAGTGGCTCCCTCAGGCAAGTCCTTCCTATCTTTGGTGTCTAACAGGTCTGAAGTAGGAGGAATGTAATAGTTGTTATATGGTGGAGATGTTGCATTGTACCCAATTCCTCTTCTCAACTTATCATGAATCTGATTTTGTAGTAAAGAGTCCATTGCTTTAGAAGCATTGGAAAACTTTTCTACATCAAGCTTAACCTTGGTTAGCTCCTCTTTCAGTTTTTCACTCTCCTCTTTAGATTTGGTCAGTTTAAGTTCTAAATCCTTTTTCTCCCACTGCCAGTAATTGGTGTCATATGAGTGTTGTAGTTCATTGGCTTGAAAACCTTTGATCTGATCTTCAAATCTCTCTACAATCCTTACATAGTCTTTTATATCTTTTTCTAATCTCTTAAGGTCATCACTCATCTTCTGATTGTGATCCCTGTACCTTTTAACAGTGTCTATGCAAGTTTTAGAACAGAGATTAGAACTTACCTCAGATGGGAGATCAGATACTTTAGCCATAAGAGCTTGATTCTGAATAGTTTCTTCTGCTTGATCACTCCAATCAAACCCCATTCCTTGTTGAGAAACAAGGGCTTGAGCAGAGTTTCTGTTGTTATTGAAGCTTCCAGATTGAGCTTGTTGATGGTTGTTGTTGTGAGGCATTCCACTTCTGCATTCTCTAGCAAAATGTCCCTTCAGATGGCATTTGTAGCATTCTACCTTTGATTTATCAAACCCTGCTCCATCTTCTCTTCTTTGGGAGAAGTTGTTTCTTCCAGTCCTCTTTATAAACTTCTTAACCCTCATGGAGAGCATGGCCATCTGCCATTTAATATCCATCTCTTCCAGATCATCAGGATAGAGTTGTTCTAAGTCATCATTAATCAAAGAGGAATTTCCATGATTAGAAAGAAAAGCTTCAAACACAGAATCAGTGCCTTTATCTTGATTTGTTCCATTAGCAGCATTAACTGATTCAGGGTTAGCAGTAGAATCAATTGATGCTGGTAGGAGTGCAGCATTATGAATATATCCAGAAGGCTTCTTCTTTGCCTCCACCTCAGCTTCAAATACTCTAAGATCATTGTACAGATCATCAAGTTCTTTTTCTTCCAACTGATCATTCTGTCTGAATGACACAGTGTACATGGTCCATTCATCTCCAAGGGACCTTAAGAACTTTCTGTTCACATCATCTTGATCAATCTGTACTCCCATAGTAGCTAGTTCACCAATTAGTTTATTAAACCTGTCAAAAGTTTGAGTCATGGACTCATTCTTAGTTGAGATGAAGTTTTCATATTGTTGCTTTAAGATTGCCTTTTGATTTCTCTTGGTACTTTTGGTACCTGAGAATCTCTCCTCTAGAGCATTCCAGAGCATCTGTGCATCAGTGCAATTGCAGAATTGGTGTTGATACTCATTTGGAATGGCCAAGAGCAGTGTGCTCAAGGCTTTCATCTCTGTTTGCCTTGTCTTCCTGTCTGCATCTGTCTTTGGAGGGGTTCTTTTGCCATCTTCACCAATCTTTCCTTCATCAGATGGGCCATTCTCAATGATGTCCCACATAGAGTAATCTGTGAGGAGAATATATTGCTTGATTCTGATCTTCCACATGTCAAATTCATTGGATCTAAGCATTGGAACTTTTGAAACCAAAGTACTGCTTGATTCTGTAAGATTTTCCATGATGAATAACTGTTTCTGAGAGAGTTTAGCTCTGATACCACTTGTCAGGATCGAATTCTCAACAAGAATTAATTCTCAGAAACAATATCAAAGAAGTTTGCGGAATAACACTTTGATATTTAATCAAACAGAAAATAAAAACAGAATATAATCAACAAACTGTAAACTTGTATTTAATGCTTTGAAGTTACAAGATTACTCATTCAACCTCAATATTGATGAACAGGCTCATCAATACGAATTCTACTTCTCTAGAATTAGGATCTATGCCTTGAGGTTGATTATCTCTCTAAAAGAATGAAAACTGAAAGTTAAATTATTATTCTAAACTATACAATATATACTGAATACAAAGATAATTACAATAAATAAAATATCTTCAGTATATCTTCCATGTATATCTCTAAGCTTCCATGTATATCCTTTCATACGAATCTTCATCATATAAGCAGTATTAATCTTCAGCAGCATTAACTTCCTTCTAGCAGCATTAACTACTAAGCAGTACTAACCACTAGCAGTACTAACTAGCTAAGCAGTACTAACTTTGTTCAAGCAGCACTAACTTTGACTAGCAGTATTAATTAATACTAGCAGTAGTAACACTCAGCAGTATTAACCTTTAAATCTTCTAGCAGTAGTAATTTTGAACCAGCAGCATTAACCATACTTGATGAATTCTTCAGTTCCCAACACCTTTGGTTGTATTTTTGTTCCTATTATCGTTAGTAATGGATCCGGGCTAGTTTGGGTTTCACGGTTTCTTTTCTTTGTATGCATGTTTGTATGGTTTTATTTTTCGACTACATTTTTATGTTCCTGTTGAAACCCAACAATATTACCTAAGGCACGTCGTGTATGAATACCTACGTTTGGGTCACCGAGAATTTGATCAATTGGGTGACTCTTTGTCCATCTTTGCGAAGGTAACTGAGGAATTGGTTCTAAGGTTTCAGTAAGAAGAGGCTCATCTGCTGATGAAGAAGCTTCAACATTTGATTCTTCATTATTCCATTCCTCATTATTCAATTGAGGAGGTAAAGATGCTTGAATTGTGTTAATTGAAAGAAATTCAGAGGTTGAAGGTGATTCATCATTCAAGATATGATTGGGTGGTGAATTAGCACTACCAAGTGAATATGAATGAGGTATGGTGGTAACTGGAACAGCTGAATCCATATGGATTCAGCTCTAACATTTTTCATGCTTGGAATTAGGGTTGAATCCTCATCAGCATTGGATGGTTCTTCTTGGGAATGATTACTGAAGGATGATTTAGGTTCTCCATAGTGAGAAAACATCCACTAGTTTAGTTCTTCCTTTTCAAGAATAGGTCTTGAATTTGCTGAACGAGATTCATTAATGGTGACATGAATGGTTTCTTCAATAACTTGTCTTCTTTTGTTGAATACTCTAAAGGCCTTAGATATTGGAGAATATCCAAGAAAGATACCATCGTCAACTTTAGGATCAAACTTTCCAAGAGTGTATCTGTTGTTTAAGATATAACATCGACATCCAAAGCTTCAAGTCAAAGCCTTTAATGCAAAAGTCAAAGTCAACTCATTTAAAGAGAAGTCAAAGTCTATGTCAAGATTAGAGTTAGTTTTGTTACTTGTTGTTTGCCTTGTAATAGTGGTAGGCATAATTAGCTTTTGTCTCTTGTAATCTAGTTAGTTAGAATTAAGTGCTTTAATAGAGAATCATTGTAGAGAGAGAAATATTGTATTGAGAGAGAGAGAGTTTTTGTAATCGTTGAAATCATCAATACATATGGCATCTTAGATTGAATTTGATTATTCATCTTGATAATCTTGCATTTACTGGGAATAACAATTGGTATCCGAGCAGGCAAAATTCAGAAAAATGATCAAGAATTGAAGATTTGGTCAATTTTTTCAAGAACTCGCAAAGCATTCTGTCTAATTTCAAAGTTTTCTGGTTTTGGTGTTTTTAGATTTGATTTTGATAGTATTGTGTTTGATTTTTGTAATAAAACAAATTTTGTTCGATTTGTATTGTCAAATTCACAACAATTTGTGCAAATTTGAGAGTTTTTGTGTAATTTTGTTCGAAAGTTTGGAAAGTCTGTATTTCGATCGAATCTTGTATTTTTGTGGTTTTTAGTTGAATTCATCAACTAGAATTGTGTTCAGATAGTATTCGTGGATCAATTTGCAAAGTTTCAGAGGCTAGTTTGGAGTTTTGATCGATTTTTGGCTGAATCAATATGTTTGAGTTCGACGGACTGAAGAACTCGCAAGATCCAGAGAACTCACAAGTTCATCTGAAGAACTCGCAGATATCTCAAGAACTCGCAGGCTATTCATTTGTTGTTGGTGGTGGTGAAATTGTCTAAGGAAAGAACTCGCAGAACGTTCTTTACGACAAGTTCAGAATTCGCAAACAGTGTTCTACGACAAGTCCTGAACTCGTAGAGCATTATGTGCATCAAGTCAAGAACTCGCAAGCAACAACATACGAGAAGGTATTGTTCATTGTTCTGTATTCTACGTCAAGTTGAAGAACTCGCAAGCTTTCTTATGACAAGTTTATCAAAGATTTTGGATTTTTGTCTAAGTCAAGAACTAGTGTGCCTTATCTTGAGAGAATCTAGAACTCGCATACCAATTCTTACGAATTCCTAATTCTAGTATCCTTCAATTTGCGAGAAGTTCACTTCTCGGGTGCTTTGCTTTGCGAGTCGTGCATAACTCGTATCATTCAGTCTACGAGTAGTTACTTCTCGGGTATAAGCTTTTGCGACAAGTAGAGAACTCGCATCAAGTTCTTTGCGAGTTGTCAGTTCTCACATCTTGTACTCTGCGACAAGTTGATTCAACAATGATTTGCGACAAGTGGTGCTCAGTGCCTTACGACTTCTATGCTTAGTCAATTTTTTGACAAGTTTTCAGTTTTTCGAAAATTTTTGATTTTTGTAAACGACCATCTGCAAGTGATATCAAGATGACTTCCAAGGATGCTCTAGCTATTGGAACTGATGTAAAGCCACATGTACTGTTTAAAAGGTGAGTATGAGTAGTGGAAGGATAAATTCCTAGCTTTTATTGACCGACACGACAACGGTAAATACATCAAACAGTCAATTTATAAAGGTGTTATGAAACCAGTTACTACAGTGGTTCCTTATGATGATGATTCCTCAGACAGTGGTGATGGTACTGAACCAAGAGAGCCCAAGACAAAGAAGATAATTGTTGATATTTCCAACTACACAGCTGAGCAGAAAAAGAGATACAAGGCTAACAAGCAAGCAAGATCCCTACTTCTAAAAAGTATCCCCAATGAAATATACATCAAGATAGACAACTACAAAGCTACAGCTAAGAATATGTGGGATCAATTGGAAAAGATGATGATGGGCTCCAAGATAGGGAACCAGATGAAAGTGGCAAATTGTATTAACAGCTACGAGGAATTTAAGGCTAAGGAGGGAGAAAGCCTGGAAGATACTTATGATCGGTTTATTTATATACTCAATGAGCTAGCAAAGAATAAATTCAAGAAGAAACAAATTGAGAACAATGTCAAGTTCCTGAGTATTCTACAACCTGAATTGAAAAATGTAACACCCGAACTTTTGGTTATGCCGGGAAACCAAGCTTTTGGAATAGTCAAATTTCGGTGCCCGCGATAGTGACAAGTGTCACTGTCGCCGTGTCATTCTCGCGGAGATGGTACCACCCGCGGTACACTCCAAGCGATAGTGCCCTGGCGAGAGTGCCATGGGCACAATCACCGGGCACAATCGCGGTCGGCCCCAGCTATCTTTAAATCTCGATTTTTAACCCCTTTTCACTTGTTACATCATCCACTTTCATCCTCCTATCCCAAGAACCGGACCCATATGCTTCCATTGTTGATTTTGAGCTTTTGAGGTACCAAAACTTAGGATTCCAAGTGATTCCTCATCATCTAGCAAGTTTGGAAGCTAGAGCTAAGATATCTTCACCTTCTTCTTTATCTTCATCAATTTTCTAAGGTTTTCACTCAACCCTTTTCATCATTTTGAAGGTTGGGAGTGTATGGCTTATCTTGGTGATCTAGAAGCATTTTGGTTGGTGGATTGGAGTTATGGTTAAGGTAATCTCCTCTTTTCTTCATTTATGGAAATTAGGGTTTCGATCTAAGTGAGGATCTTTATGTAAAATGTTTGGAGAACGATTCCATATGGTTGAATGTGTATATTTATGGTTGGAAACTTGTGGATCTAAGTTTTGGAAGGTTTTGCTTGTGGATTCAAGTTGCTTCAAGGAGCTCAAGTTGGGGGGGGGGGGGGAATCTAGATTTAGCCTAAATCTAGCAAGATGAGTTCAAGTTGATTTGTGAAAACGTTGTACATGCCAAAAATGTCAATTTTAAGATGATTATATGTTTACATGATTTTTATTAAAAGTTGGAATATTTGAAGAGTTTTACCTATTTGGGTTATTTGGTTTTATAAATCTTGTGAAATACCCACATTTGGGATTTTTGGACATTTTGATAAATAAATCATGTTGATATGTTTTCTTGATGATTTAATATATAAATGGAGGTCAGTTGTTGTAAATGTCTTCTTAGGGCATTTAATCTTACAAACCGTTTGGAAATGTATACTATTATATTATGAGGCATTTGGAAATATAAGGGTATGAGTTAATTTGAAAAATGGTTTGTTTCAACCAACGATGAGTTTTGGATTAATCATACTTTTGGTCATTGTGTTTGCATAACCATTATTTAAATGTGTTTTATCGTTTACACTAACTTTTATGGTATGATAAAGTAAATTGTTGAGCTTTTGGCTCAATTTTGACTAAAATGAATCTTGGGGGACATTCATCCGGTTTTAATAGCCCGTTGTGGAGTTTTGAGTATGATGGCGGTTATTGCGCATCATTTGAGAATTACATGTTTTGAGTGCATTGGTCATTCAATTGGAGTCATGTATTGTTATAGACTGTAATGTAATAGATCCATAGGCATATGAGTCGGTCTTTAATATTTTAAAAAAGGGGCTATTATTTCATGTTGGTACCAGGATTAGTTATACGGTCACCGAGGGCCTCATTGTGCTATTGACCCCGTGATGTAATTTCTGAGTCTAGTTTTATGGGATAGTCATTTCCCATTTGTAACTAGTTGAGACATTGGACCCTAGGATGACAATTTGGTACGGTTATGTGGGACCAGATACTAGCCCTGGGTCGTAAATGTAATCCTAGTGAATGAGTATGAATAGGAATCATTGGGTGCCCTCCCCTACATCTGAGTACGAGTCGGCGAGTTCGTGGCCTTGATCCTAGTATGGTGAGCTCAATAACTTGGAATGTGGCCTACTTTTGTTTTCCGCCACTAGCCATGGAATTCGGGTCTCCCTCGCCACCGAAAGGTGTTGTTTTGGGTATTTAGTTTTATCCTTGTTTTTTGTGACGTTTTGAGTTTGGGGTATTCTCCATATGTTATAATTTTGGAGACTTGAGTTTACTCATATTTTGGTCGTTTGGTTTATAAAGTTTATTCAAATTTCAATATTTGAGCATTTACCATTATTCTCGTTCTGAGTATGTGTTGGGTTGTATTACTTCATGAAAGCATGTTTTGGCGTTGAGGTGTTCATTTATAAAATGCGTATTACTGGAAAACGAGTCTTTATCATATTTAAAGTCATTCATTTTGAAGGATCATGATTTAAGTTACATTATTTTCGTTTAACGATTTTTATTGCCATGATAAAAATCCTTGAACTCACTAAGTGTTAGCCTAACTTTTTTATTTGTCGGCATGTGCATTAGGTTCCGTTTCGGGATTGGTTCTAGCGACACTATGAAGAGATGAGTGCTAGTCGTGTGCCCAAATAGGTGAATATCTTAGTGAAGTCTTCCGCATTAGTATTGTGAAGAGCAACTTGTATTGGCATTAAGTAGCACCCCACTGCAGATAGGTCCTTGTTTAACACTGGAGTTTATAATTGTTGACGTTAATTATAGAATCTTATATTTGGGGCACATTGGGCTTGATTTGTAAGTGGAAGTTTTGTCCTTTATTTGATATTAAATTGAGATTTTAATTAGTTGCTCTTACCAAGTTTGAGGGTGTTACAAAAAATCACATAAGGCAGATGAAGCAGTTAAAGGACTTGAATGGCATTCCTTTGCATAAAGTATATGAAACCCTCTGACAGAATGAACAAGAGGTTGAGGAGTTGAGAGAAGAGAAGAAAAAGTCTGAGAAACCGGTTGTTGATTCGGTAGCTTTGGTGGTTGAGAAGAAAGAGAAGAAGAAGAAGAAGAAGAAGATTGTGATTTCAGATTCGGATGATAGTGGAAGTGCAGATTCAAACTCATATGATAGTGAAAGCTTAAAGCAAACCATGATTCTTTTGACCCGAGCTTTCCAGAAAAAGTTCTACAAGAAACCGGGGTCAAGCAGTCAGAGGTACTCGTCTGGATCTCGCAACTATGAACATAAATAAAGAGTTGAAGGAATGAGATATAAGCATAGAAGGTTTGAGGGCAAGAAGTATGAAGAGAGAAAGCCAAAAGAGAAAATATATGTGAACTGGTATGATGAGAAGAAAACTGAAGAGCTGGTGAAATGCTATAACTGCAACAAGATTGGGCACTTTGCCAAAGATTTTTGAAAGCCCAAAGTGCAAAACTCTGATTACTACTAGAACAAAATGTTGTTTGCAAAGCAGAAAGAAGCGGGTAAAGCACTGATGGCGGAAGAGGATCACTGGCTTGATCTCACAGATTCTGAAGGAAAACGAGATGAGGTAGCTCACATGTGTCTGATGGACAAAAAGGTTACCTATGATGAATCCGATGACGACATATCTAAAGAGGCAAATGATCTTTCTGAACTTGATTTTCTTAAAAAGATGGAATCCATGATGGTAGAGCTTCAAGATCTACAATCTAAACTTAAAAAGGAAAAGGCGTTGTTGCGAAAAAGAGTCAAACAATATTTGATCTCAACAAAGATATTGCTGGAAAAAAATGTTGATTGATTCTTTAAACAATGATGTAAGCAATTTTAAAAAACAAAAGATTTTTCTTGATTCAATTTGTGTGAACTTGAGAAGCAAGAGTTTGTTGTAAAATATTAAGAGATGAGATTTGAAAACAAAACTTTAATGAAAAAGATAAAGGGTTTGGAAGAAAATCTTTACGCAAGAGGCCAAACTAATCAAACCATTCATCAAAACAAACCTAAGGAATTTAAATGTTTTAAAGATAACTGGGGTATTGGGTATGACAACCCACATAATTTGTAGAAATCAATTTCAAAACAACCTGCTCTTTATAACTTTGATTTTTTACAAGCGGTTGATAAACACCCCAAGTTAAAACCCAGATGGACCAAGTCATCTGAAGAGGTTGAAGCTAAGGAAGATTTAAACAGAAAACACACAACTAAAATGCAACTACCATTCTGTTATGACAAACTGAATGATAGTTATCATGCTGAAACAACCAAAATTTCTTTCAACTGATTATTTTCAAAGTTACTCTACTGAGGAAATGGAGGAAAAACCTGTTGAAAGGAAGATTTACATTCCTCTACTTATCTTAGAAAGTAAAATTTCTGAGCTTAAGAATACTCAAGTAGATGAAAGAATTTTGGTTGATTTAGAACATATTGTGTTTTCTACCATTCTATTAAACACTGATTCAAAATATGAGTTTAAAGCATATCATAAATCAGAGTCAGAAAGAGCTTGTGAAAACAATTCTAATGATTTTGATGCTTCGTCTTGCAAAGTTTTTATGGGCAATATTTTTGCAAATCCAAAACCGTCAGATTTTGAACAAACACCATATCAGAAACAGTGTTTAAAATAATTTAATGATTTCAAGTATCCAAAATCTTCCATAACTTCTCAAATTTTTAGATGATGAGGATCTGTTTGATGATGAAGTTCATTTTCTAAATTACGAGGAATGTTTTGATGAGTGTGTGGATAAGTTTGACTTTAATGCAAAACTTCCTGATCATTATAACTTTGTTATCAAGTCTGATGAATTAGCAAGTGTTTTTGAAGTTGGTGAATCGTCAACCAAGGTTGATGACACAGTTCCTGTGAGTACTTATTATGCTAAAGGTAAGAAGAAAAAGCACTCACAGAAACGGACGAACATTGGTAAGTCAAAGAAAAGGAAAACTCTAAAATCTCACGGTTCTAACAAGTACAAATATGATGTTTTTGATATGAGATTTAAAAGATCTGAAGTGAAGCTAGAGTGGAGACCAAAGAAGATTGAAGAGTCAGTAAAATCATTGTCAGCTTATGAGTGTAATAGGTTTACTGATAGTAGTAGTGATGTAATTTATCAAGTTGCTTCCAATAAAGCAAAACTTGTACTTCCATGCAAGGTTTATACAATAAAGCAATTGATCTAATTATATCATTCTACAGTTCAGTGTTCCAATTGTGGCCGAAATGATTTTGTTGCTCGACAATATTCTAATAATTGGTTTGGATCTGATCATATATATCTTTCTGATAGTTCAAATGGGTTTCGAAAGAAAAGAGAAGCCAAATTCAAATGAGTGCCAAAATCTGAGACTAACCAGAAATGACCCATTTACAAGTGGGTACCTAAACCTGTTGTTGCTTGATTTCTCATGTACAGACCCGTCATATGTGGTACTTGGATTCGGGTTGTTCCAAGCATATGATCGGGAGGAAAGATATACTGACTAATTATACAGAGATATTTTGCGGCAACGTGTGATTTGGAAACAACCATTTTCACCAATTTTGGGATATTGTAACACCCTCAAATTTGGAAGAAGCAACTAATTTAAAATTTTCAATAATGCCTCAAAGAAAGACAAAATATCTTACGACAAGTCCATTCTTGAAATAATGTTCTAGATTAACCATCAACAAAATTAAATAAAGTCTTACACATATACTAATTAAAGGTCGAGTATTACTAAACCCAAATACAAATTGCTACACCCAAGATAACGGGGGAAGACTTCACCAAACTACTCACCCTCAAGCATAAATCTATTTCTCATCTCTTCATAGTGTCGCTAGTACCATAACCAGCCGGGACCTAATGCACATGCCGACAAATAAAAAGGTTAGGCTAAAGCCTAGTGAGTTCAAGAGTTTTCAACATGGGTAAATATATCGTTAAAAGGAAAGAATGCAATTTAAATCATGATCAAAAGGAAAGAATACAATTTAAATCATGATCTTTCAAAATGATTTACCTTAAATATGAAAACGACTCGTTTTCCAATAACATGCATTTTTAAGGGCGAACGTCCCAATACAAAATATTCTGTATAAAATGATGTCGCCCAAAACTCACTCAAACGTGAATAGATAACGAACTCTCAATTATAGAAACGCTGGTGAAACTTTATATCACGAAACACCCAAAACACGGGTGGGGCATAATACTCAACTCATAAATCATGGAAAAACAATCCATATAAATATAATATGCCATCGAAAACATGGAACTAAAATTCAATACTCACGCGACCATAAAATGGATTGAAATCCAAATGTTAAAGCATGGACAATTAAATATCCAAAATACTGTTGGTCGGGGACGGGGGAGACCCGTATCCGTTGAGAGTGGAGGAACACAAAAATATGCCACACATACAACGTTAATCGTATGACACTTCACGACATGCAAGCCCAAGTGCCCCTACAACTCCCTTCAAGCTACAACAAAAGAGACAGCTGACCTTAGCGAATATTACCATGAATACCGCCAAAGGCTCGACACAGTCGGGGGTTACAACCATGACATTGCCCCGACATGGCGGAGCCCCAAACGTCCATCACTCATGATAGCACAACCGGACTCAGCTTTCCTAGTGTACACTTGAAAAGTTAAGGTCATAAAACATGGGCCCAGAGTCAATTCCCGCAACACCCAGTTGACCATCAATTAAAGACTGACTTACGTGCCTATGGATCCAATGCAACACAGTCTAACATTACATGACTACACAAGAATGACCAACACACTCGAGCATGTAAATATCGTTAATATGCAACAAGGTGCATTAATATGTAAATCATAACTTGGGCTCTACATTGAGCCATTTAAAACTGGACAAATGTCCTCAAGACTCCTTTTAAGTCAATACCGTGCTCAAATGCTCAAAATTCATTTGACCAACAAATATTGGTCCCCAAATAGAAAAACGCATTTAAACGACGTTTATGCAGACACGTACCTCAAAGATGTGATTAACCCAAAACTAACACGGATTAGGACAAATGATTTTCCAAATGGGTTTATGAAATCAAATACACCAAAAATGCATAGATCATGAGTTAGGCTTTATTTGTACACAAAAGTCACCAAAATGCATAAATCATCAAATAGACTTTATTGAACGAAATCACCAAAAATGCATAAGTCATGCTATTACTTATCAAGGTATCCAAATCCCAAATATGGGCTTTTTATGAGACTAAAACAACCCAAGTTTATTAAATATGAAAACTTATCCAAATACTCAACACATTGCAATTTACCAAGTAAAACGTATTTTTACTTCAAAATACACATTTTTGGCATGTACATAGTTTTCACAAAACAACTTGAACTCACCTTGCTAGATTTAGGCTAAATATAGATTTTTCCCACTTAAAGTTTCCTTGAAAAGACTTGAATCCTCAAAGCCAAAACCTCCAAAACCTAGATCCACAAGATTCCAACCATAAACATAGATATTCAACCGTATAAAATCGTTCCCCAACATTTTTACATGAAGATCTCATCCATACCCAAAATACCGTAATTTCCATAGATGAAGAATTAGAAGCTTACCTTAACCAATAGCTTGAATCCACCACCAACACACCTCTAGGCTACCAAAATAAACCACAAACTCCTCAATCTTCAAATGATGGAGATGGTTGGATGAAACCCTAAGAACTTGGTGAGGAAGATAAAGATGAAGGTTTTATGGTTCTTGTTCCCAACTTGCTAGATAAAGGAGAACTACATGGTTTTAGGATAAAAAGGCTCCAAAATAGGTGAGGGTTTGTTTGGGGAGTATGGGGGTCGATTTGGGAGAGAAAAGTGGGAGGGATTTAGGGTTTGTGTTAGAAATGAGGGTAGAGGTCGGATCACTTCTTTTTAATAAGACACAGTGGTCGCGCACGGATGGCGGGGCAGTTCTATTCGCGCGGAGAGCCGCACCGGGCTCTGGAGTCTTGAAGGAACAGAGTCTCGTACGGAGAGCCGCGCAGAACACTGTTTGCAAAACTCTCATCTCCTTTTTGGCTACCTTGATCAACATCAAATTAGAATGTAAATTCCCAAAATTTCAGAGTGTTATAGATATGGAGATGTAGTTCAAGAGAATGTAAAGATTAAGAATGTGAGTTATGTTGAAGGTTTAGGACACAACTTATTCAGCATTGGTCAATTTTGCGACAAAGACTTAGAGGTGAATTTCAAGGCCAAGAGATGTTATGTTCGAACAGAAAACGGCAAAGAACTCTTGGTGGTAACTCGAAAGTCAAACCTCTACACAATCAATTTGTCCAATGTGAAGCCTGATAACGCCGTGTGTCTACTATCGAAAGCCTCTACGCAACAAAGTGTGTGTGGCATAGACAACTATCTCACCTCAACTTCCGCTACATCAACAAATTGGTGAAAGGAAATATAGTGAAAGGACTTCCAGAGCTTCGTTTTGAAAAAGAACATCTATGTGTCACATGTGAAAAGGGAAAGATGAAAAGAGTTTCACATAAGCCAAAGCCTGAACCGAATAGAGATCCTTTGGACTTACTCCACATGGACTTATGCGGTTCAATGTGTACTTAAAGTATCAACGACAAGCGTTATGTACTGGTAATAGTGAATGATTACTCGCGATACAGTTGGGTTAAGTTTCTAAAGTCAAAAGATGAGACTCCCGTTGTCATCATCTCATTTCTAAAGAGTGTCTAAGTGAACATGCAACGAACATTGAAGCTAATTCGAACAGAATTTAAGAACAAAACAGTTGAAGATTATCTCAAATCGATCGGGATAACTCATCAGTTTTCTGCTGCCAGAACGCTTGAACAAATTGGAATAGTTTAACGCAGATATCGAACTCTTGTTGAGGCTGCATGTATGATGCTTAGCCAATCCGATTTACCTCTATTTTTGTGGGCAGAAGTTGTCTCGACTGCATGTTATACGTAAAACCGTTCAATCATTCATCGTCGTTTTGGTAAAACGTCGTATGCTCTTACAAATAATAGAATACCTATCATTAAACACTTTCATATATTTGGATGCAGGTGCTTTGTACTTAACGATAAGGAGAACTTGAACAAGTTTAGTCCAAAGGCTGAAGAAGGAATATTCATTGGCTATTTTCAATCATCTACAACATATAGAGTCTATTTGAAGAAATCAAAGATTGTCGTAGAGAGCGTTAATGCTACCTTTGATGAAGCAATGGAAGTGGCTTCTGAACAACACAATTCAGAACCCGTGATAACAGGAGTTTTAGCTTCTGGACACATCAGTCCAGAACGTGGTTCTAGTGTTTCTAATTCTGATAAAGCTTCAACATCTACATCGCATTTAACAGAACTAGATTTATTGTTTGAACATTTTTGTGATGAGTTTCTTGGAACTAAAGTATCTAAACCTGTTGTGATTGACAGTTCAAAAGATTCAAGTAAACATCATCCAATCACATTAGATGTATCTACTGAACCATTACCCCCAGTTCTAGAGGAAACTCAGTCAGTTCAGATAACAACTCCATCAGTTGAAGATACAACAAATAATGAACAACCAAAAGTTGCACAATCAGTTGGGTATGTGGAATTGCCTATTCAACAGACAACAAGTGTTCAACCAACTGAAACCTTTGCACCTGTAACTTCAACTGAACCCCTAGAAGAAGGATTCTTAGATGATAATAGTGATCAGTCTAACTATGTACCACTCCCTCACACGATAAAGTGGACCAAAGCGCATCCGGTGCATCAAATTATCAAAGATATTTCGAAACCGGTGCAAATTAGGTCTGCAACAGCCAACGAGTCCTTGTATGAATCTTCCATGAGCAAGATTAAGCCGACACGTGTATCTGATGCTATTGAAGATCCTGATTGGATCGCAACCATGCAAGAAGAACTTAACCAGTTCGAGACACTGAAAGTTTAGAGACTCGTGCCACGTCCAGAACGAAAGACTATTATTGGCACTAAATGGGTGTTCAAAAACAAGAAAGATGAAGATGGTATCGTAATACGCAATAATGTTGGACTTGTAGCTAAAGGATACCATCAAGAGGAAGGCATAGATTATGATGAAACGTATGCACTAGTTGCACGTATTGAGGAAATCATAATGTTTCTTGCTTATGTTGCACATAAGAACTTCACCGGTTATCTGATGGATGTGAAAATAGCTTTTTTGAACGACATTCTAAAAGAAGAAGTGTACGTTTCATAACTAGAAGGGTTCGTCAACGTTGAAAAGCCAGATCACGTCTATATACTTAACAAGGCCCTTTATGGACTAAAACAATCCCCTAGAGCATGGTATGAATGAATTTCAAAATTCTTAGTCAAGTCCGGTATTTCCGAAGGTAAAATCGATACTAATCTTTTCATCAAGAAAGAAAAAGGCGATATCATTCTCTTTCAAATTTATGTTGATGACATAATTTTTGGGTCAACAAACCCTAAATATTGTAAGAATTTTTCTGCCTTAATGGTTTCACGATTTCAGATGAGTATGATGGGAGAGATGAATTTCTTTCTCGGATTACAAGTCAGACAATTTTCAACAGGGATTTTTATAAATCAAGCTAAGTACATTTGTGAAATTTTAAAGAAATTTAAAATGGAAATTTGTACACCTATTAGCACCCCGATGGCACCAGGGACTAAGATCAGAGCTGACCTGAATGGGAAAGCTGTTGATCAAAAGACCTATCGAGGTATGATTGGTTCTTTGATGTACTTAATGGAAAGTCATCCTGATATTATGTTCTCGACATGTTTGTGCCAAAGAGTCACATCTTTCGGCTGTCAAGTGCATGTTTAAATATCTGAAGGGAACCGCAGATCTTGGTTTATGGTATCCTAAAGATACATGATTCGAATATACAACATATTCAGATGCAGGTCATGCAGGTTGCATGTTAGACAAGAAGAGTACTTCGGGACACATTCAATTTTGGGGAGATAAGCTTGTGAGTTGGGATTCAAAGAAACAATTGTGCGTATCTACTTCAACTTCTGAAGTAGAATACGTAGTTGCGGCTAACTGCTATTCTCGGGTGCTGTGGATGCGGACACAACTCCGAGATTATGGCTTCCATTACAACAAAATCCCGATTTACTGCGACTCAAAAAGTGTTATCGCTATTTCTACAAACCCTGTCCAACATACAAAAATGAAGCACATTGATGTACGATATCACTTTATCAAAGATAATATCGAAAAAGGTACGATTGAACTTTACTTTGTAAATACGGATTATCAGCTTGCTGATCTATTCACCAATCCATTGGATGAAAAGAGATTTAATTTTCTCATTTCGAAATTAGGCATGCTGAATCTCAAAACATAATGTTTACATAATCCGTCTTTACCTTGTACAGTTTGATTTTATATTTTTTCTTCATGTCTTTATTTTTAATCTGAATGATATCTGCACTGAAGGTTGTTCATGATTTCAAAGGGAGTGACTCATAAGAAAAGATGATCATATTTCAAGGGGGAGTTAGAAGGAGTTAGACTTAGACTTAGATGTTTTGCATTTGATTCTTACTGATAATTTTTTAATGCATATTTTCAGGGGGAGTTATTGACTTCTTATCAAATTAGATCAGGACTCGTTCTTCAATGTTTTATTTTTCAATGTTTTACTTTGAATAAAATTTTGACTTTGTGCAGAATTTGAGGGGGAGATTACAAGATTTCAATCAATCTTGACTTTGAGACGATTTTATGAGATTTAAGTTGTGCATAAGGATTGTTCTAACCTTAATCTCATTACGTTTGAAAGATGGGCGACTTTCAAGCATGAAAATATTTTTTCTAAACGTTCAAACCACATCTCGATTCTCAAAAAGATTTTATGAATTTTAGAAGTGTGATTTTAAATGTTTTCATTTTATGAGCGTTAATGTTTAACTAACCATGTGTTTCCAAAGATTAATACTTGTAAATTATCTTTTCTATATACTGTCATGTATTCATGCACACCGTTTCAGTATTTTTGTTGAGTATGTTATTACCATGTCTCATATTGAAACAATTTTTCGATGGTAATGCACCCCGTTTGAATTTCCATGTTGTTGAGCGTTACATTCATTCAAAACTAAGTGATTCTTTCAAGAATTGTCTACATTTGTTCATATAGACAAATTCCAATTTTTCATGACCAAAGCTTTAATTGATTATCATTCATATTTGATTTTTTCGATACATTGTCAGATTCTCAAACAATGTGATCCCAAATACTAGCATACGATCAACAACACAGATTAAGAACACTTTTTGTATTGATCAATCACACCAATTATATCATAGTCACAAATCTAACTGTGTGCCACAAGTCTCACGTATATGTGTGTGTTCTAAGGTGTACGAACTCCTTACCAATCCTGCATTCGTAATTCTGTGCGTGTCTACAAGATTACAACAAGACCTACTATTTATACTAAGTCAAACTAAGTTGACTTTACAACACAAAACCTCACACTATCAAACTCTTACAACTTTGACCCTCTATTTACTATTGAATACAATTCTAGTCTAACAATCTCCCCCTTTGGATTCAAGATAAAAAAAAATTGACAGTTATCTTCAGGTCTTCTTATCTTCAGAAATGATCTTCAGCAAAAATCTTTTTCATCTTTAAACCTTGAAAACTTTGACATCTTCAACAAAATTTGATAGCGCTTGAAATAAATTTCCACCTTTGACTTTTCCAACAACTTTGACATATTCTTCACAATCATTGAAGTCTTCAAACTTTGACTATCTTTAAAACTTTAAAACTTTGTCATTCTTCAAACTCTCTTTCTTTTCTCTGCTTTTTCAATCAACTTGTAACTGACTTGAACTTTGAACAACTTAAACTTTGTACCTGACTTTGAAATTTTGAAATTCTCCCCCTTCTTGATAATATCAACTTTAGTCTGACTTTGAAAACTTGGTATATCTCCCCTTTTTTGATGAATTATGAGAATCAGAATCATCAAAACTTTTTCAAGGTCGACACAGTCTTTTATTGAACTCCCCCAAATTATATGATAAGCACAATCTTCTCCTTTGATAGGATATGAATACTCTCTCCCAACTGGTCTTATAATGAGCCATCAATTCATGAATGTATTTATCCGAATCTTTTCAAATTCAGACAAATTATGAGTTGTAACCCTGAATCAACATATGAAACAGTTAGGAATGCTTGTCAGTAACACAAAGTTATTGTGTACAACGAATGTACAATGTATGGGGCTTGAGATGATGCTCACTCCCCAGGACTTCTATTCAATCATTGAAAAACACAAGGTATTTTCTATGAATGTTCTGACAGAAAAACAGATTTTCTGTGTGCTCGTGCTTGTGTTATGAAAGAATTAGCATAATGATTGTTGTTTAGGCTCAAAATTATGTAAACCAACGAGACAACAATGGTTATACATAGAATCAAATGTGTATGAAAAAGGGTCGAAGGTGGGGCAACTTTTCTTCTTTTTCAATATCAGTATCTTCCAAGTGAAGAACCAATAGAGTATATCCTGCTTCCCCAGAAAATGTGAAACATTCTCTTTTTAAGAAAAGAATGAGTAGATGGTGGGGTTGTATGTAAGAGTTGGCATGGGCTCACTGACTTTTTAATGATGGTCACCAAAGAATGTGAACCAATCAGATTATGTGGTTGCCCGACTCAGAAAGAATTTGGTGCAGAGTTTGATATTCTTTTACTCTGATCTCACACCCTCTTTCTTTTAATCATTTAAGCTCATTTCTAACCAATCTCTCATTTCCATTTTACCTCATCACGCATCACTCTCAATCTTTTGACCCTTCTCCCCTCAATCACTCAAAGGATTACTTCTGGGGTAGGAAACACTGGTTATCATGAATCCATGGAAGTTCTTTTAAGTTCACACATTGAATCCCATGTATTTTGTCCTAAAAGAATGTGTTGCTCAATGATTTTCTTGACATTTAAGCACAAGAAATCATAGTCAGAAATTGTATGCTTATCAAAAATTAGAATGAAATTTGAGCATTTTAAGCATTTATGATTTCTTAAAACTTTGTATGAATGAATAATCATGAAAGAATAGAAATGTTTTAAGAATCTGACAATGATTTAACAGATCAAATTTCATGAAGAATAATATTTTGGGAAATCAAAGACGTAAGTTGTTTATACGAACAAAATATAAACATGTAAATAATGAAAGATCATATAATGATGAAATGACCTCTGATTCAAACAAAGTAGAGTACAAACGGGATCATTACCATAGAAAGATTTATCTTTTTATACATGGTAATAACAAAGTCAACGAAAATGTACTGAACCGTTGTGTGTAGGAATACTTGACAGTATATGACAAGATAATACACAAGTATTTATCTTTTGAAAAAACACACGGTTAGATAAGCATTAAAGTATCCAAAAACATTTAAAATCACACTTCTCATGACCAAAGCTTTAATTGATTATCATTCATATTTGATCTTTTCGATACATTGTCAGATTCTCAAACAATGTGATCCCAAATACTAGCATACGATCAACAACACAGATTAAGAACACTTTTTGTATTGATCAATCACACCAATTACATCAAAGTCACAAATCTAACTGTGTGCCACAAGTATCACGTATATGTGTGTGTGTTCTAAGGTGTACGAACTCCTTACCAATCCTGCATTCGTAATTCTGTGCGTGTCTACAAGATTACAACAAGACCTACTATTTATACTAAGTCAAACTAAGTTGACTTTACAACACAAAACCTCACACTATCAAACTATTACAACTTTAAACCTCTATTTAATATTGAATACAATTCTAGTCTAACAAACAAGTCTTTTGTATTCATTTCATTCATTCAATATACTTGTTGTAAGAAATCTGTAAAGTTCAAAATGCTCAAATCTTCATGATAATTTTTTTGAGCATACATGTATCTGACATTGTCCTTTCATCTTACTGAGCTTTAAATATTTATGATAAACTGTTGAACATCATGCTTTTAGGATAAATTTCATGGGATCAGTGTGAGAACTTCAAGAATTTCTATGGATTTACGTTAACCAGTGTTTCCTACCCAAGAACTTATCCTGAGTGATCGACAGGCGAGGGTCAATATCAATGAGTGAGGGAGATAACTCAAATGGTTGAGTTTTTGTCCGTGTGCAGAGTGGTAAAATGGAAAAGAGAGTTTGGTTAGAAGTGAGCATAATGATAAAAAGAAAGAGGGTGTGAGAATAGAGTTAAAAGAATATCATAACTCTGCACCAACCACTTTCTAAGTCGGGCAGCCACATTACTGATTGTTTCACAATTCCGTCATGAACGTCATTGAAAACGGTAGTGAGCCCATGCCAACTCTTGACTTAACCCCACCAGCTACTCATTTCTTTTATAATAAAGAAATGTTTCAATTTTTAATGGGGACACACCATATAATCTATTTGATCTTCACTCGAAAGATTTGGGTATTGAAACAGAAGGAAGTTTTGCCCCACCTTCGCACTTCGATCATGCACATTGAGTCGTGGAAAACTTGTTGTGTCTTAACAGTTTACACATTTTTGAGCCTGATAAAGCACATAATGCTTATATTCTTTCATACACAAGCACATACACACAAAAAAATTGTTTTTCTGTCAGAACTTTCATAGAATTAGCTTGTGTTCTTCGATGATTGAGTGAAAGACCTAGGGAGTGATCATCAATAAAACTCCTTGTACAATACATTCGTTGTACTAAGTGGCTCCGTGCTACATACAGGCATTATAATTGATTCATTTGTTGATTCATGGTTACACTCAATTCTGAATTTGGAAAAATTCGGAATCATTATGAATTGATGGATGATTCATCTATTCAGTACGAAAGATCAGATGAGGTTCATGGTTAGCAATTCAAAGATGTCATTTATTGCAAAGTTTCTATTATGTTAATGCTCACATTCATCAAAAGGGGGAGAAGTCGTCAAGAAATGATAGTGTGGAGATTCAATTTAAAGTTTGTGGGGAGAACTCAAGAATGAAAAGGTAGTTTTGGAGAATATGAAGATTGAAAAAGCAATTTCTGAGCGCATCAAGAGAAAGTTAAAGCAGTTTCAAAGAACGACAGACAGTCTAGAATTAGTTGATTCAAAGTTTTCTGAAGTTTTGTTGAAGTTTACAGAAATTTTCTTTGAAGATTGTTTGAAGAAGAAAAGTGAGCTAAAGTTGTAGATAATTTCTTTCCTGAAAGCTGAAGAAGTTTGTTAAAGATTTCGGGGAGATTACTAAAGAATTTGAAGATATTATCATAAAGGGGAGAATGACTTTCAAAGCTAAAAGAGCTAAAAGGGGAGAATGTTGATTTTCCGAGAAGAACAAATTATTCCAAATGGGAGATTGTTTAACAAAGTTGAAAAAGAGGGAGATTGTTCTTTGATGCTGAAATTCTATTTGAAGATTATCTTGAATCCAAAGGGGAGAATGTTAGACCAAATAATGTTGTATTCATGATCATTGAGAATGAAAGTCATAGCTTCAAGTCAAAGCCTTTAATGCAAACGTCGAAGTCAACTCATTTAAAGAGAGGAAAAAGTTTATGTCAAGCTTAGAGTTAGTTTTGTTAGTTGTTGTTTGCCTTGTAATAGTGGTAGGTATAAATAGCTTTTGTCTCTTGTAATCTAGCGAGTTAGAATTAAGTGTTTTAATAGAGAATCATTGTAGAGAGAGAAATATTGTATTGAGAGAGAGAGTTTTTGTAATCGTTGAAATCATCAATACACATGGCATCTTGGATTGAATTTGATTGTTCATCTTGATAATCTTGCATTTACTAGGAATAACAAATATCTTAGCTATTGCTCAAAAATTAAGAAAAAAAACACCGTTGAGCAATTTATAAGTTGTTAAGCTCAATACGTTGATTAAGGAGAAAAAAGAAAACTGGACCTAAAGAATTGAATGTTCAAACCAAAGATCAAATAAAGAACAAAATCGAAACAAAAACTACATCAAACAGTTACAAGTCATATTGAAGATGAATTAATTTCATGCAACTCCACTGATTGATCACGAAAAGATCGTGTTTTATTCTTCATCTTTTTCATGCTTCTATACTCACCATAAAAATAAGACGTAAATCCCCAGAGAGATAGAACAAGAGAAACACCCTTTTCGACCTTAAATTGTTCTTTGTAGAAAACCACAGCCAATGCTTCTGTTACTGGAAGCAATACAGCGATTATGATCCCAGATAGCATTGATGATGCACAAAAGACAACTCCAATGGCTCCCAAAAAGAAGCATTGCCAGAATATTGCATTGATACATAATACTATGTAGTATTCGGTTTTACCCAAACCGTAATTCATTGCCTCCCTTGGAATCACCTACATAATGAAAAGAACATTAATACATATAAACTCCATTAATATGAAGTTATATGCATGTAATCCGAAAAATGAGCATGAACACAAATCCAATGTTTTAATTGAAACTTCGAATATAGATGATGTAAAACCTTCTTGAATGTTCCCTGGTATCAACTAAAAATTAGAAACTTTTCTATTCATAGACGAACCAAGAAAAATTTCAAGCAGAAGCACCACTTGACTATAAGAATAAATCTATAGAATATTTTTGCAAAACCATTACTAATTTGTTGGTGGAGAGAAATCGTGTTCAACCATTCTCACCGCCTTTTTTTGCCAATGCAAGGTTTGAATATGTCTTTTCTATGAAAGGACCTTAACACAACAACATACACCAACTTTGCCACCAAAACGTGTACTTTTAGTTTAGTTCAAAAAATATGACACACGAGATAAAAAGCGGGTGCACTTTTTAAAGCCCAAAAAGAACTTCCACTACATCAAGGCAATAAGCAAGAGCATGTGCACCTCCACCTTTAAGCCCGCCTTTGTTTCTATTGCTTTATGTGAATTGCATTTTCTATGAAAAACGATTATTGTTTTACAATAAAAAAAATCAAATGTGATTATTTTTGAATTTAACTTTTTGATATTCAATTAAGGAATCGTGTTAGATGTGTATTTTCAAAATAAATAGATTAAATTACAATTTTGGGCCCTATGGTTATAACCAAATTATGGATTGGGTCCTCAAATGAATTAATTATTGTGGATTAGGTCCCTTAACCTGATTACATATATCTGCCTTTCAAAAAAAAATTACATATATCATCATTGTTTTGTTTTTCATCTTTTTTTTTTGGTTTAGATATACGTATTTGTTTAGATTTAGGGTTTTTGATTCAGATAAGTTTTGCATAATAAACACTTATACTTACGATGTTCTTAAAGTTGCTAGTTACAACTCTTGATATTAATGTTGATGTTGTCGTTCAATTTGATTGATTTGGTTTTATGTTTTGGTGATTAGGTATGGTGATGTGGGCTTATTTGGTATGTGTTCTGGTGTGAGATGACCGTAGAAGGGGTGGTGGCTGGAGATGATGACCGCAAAAGCAAAACCGATGGTAGGCTGAGAAGATGATCGAGAGAGGTGGTGGTGGCATGAGAATATGACATGAGAAGGGGTATCCATTACAGAAATATAAAAATTATAAATATGTTTCTAAAAGGAAAAAAAGTAAAAAGATTCTTAATTTAACAGAGCGAAGGTTAATGTGTTAGGGACAAAGGACCCAATCCATAACAAAAATGAAACCACGATAATTATACATGTGATTATTTCGTTTGGTGGACCCAATCCAAATTTTCATATAATGACATGGGCAACTTTTTAATTTAATTACAAATATTTTGAAAATTGTAAACACCAATTAATATCATTGAACATTCATAATAAATTACATAAATATTCATTATGAATTTTTAACCAACCAATGGGTACAGTAAATTACATCTTTGGTCCCTGTGGTTATATCAAAATTATGAAATGAGTCCCCTAAACGAATTTGATACAAGTATTATCACTATGATTCCAGTTTTGTTATCGATTGGGTACCTTGCTCTAATGTCGTCATTAGCCTTAGCTTCGTTAAACCAAGGGTAATTTAGTCTTTTCAACTTTCACTTAGTTTTATAAAAATAAGACAAAAAAATTAAAACCACAATGAGGATATTTGTAGTTAATTCGTTTGTTTGAAGGACCCAATCCATAAATTGATCTAACCACAAGGCCCAAATCGGTAATGTATTAATTACGAATATTACCAATGAGTTGTACCTTAAAATCGTTGTTGATGGTCATCCCTATTGTACAAAAGATGGTGGCAAAGAGACACATGACCATCTGAATCTCCAACACCAGTGTATACGTAATCGCCTGTCTTGCCTTGTTATACATCAACTCCACCATCGGCAACACCAGGCCGTACAAGGCCGCCGCCGCCACCGTCAGAAAGAACCCTTTTAAATACTCCGCCTTGGACTCCCCATTAGGGCGGTCGCTGCTGGTATGCAACGCCAGCACCGCCGCCCCGATGGTCAAAAGCATGACGGCGTTAATGGAGTAAGGTGTAAACTTCTGTCTCACCAACAGAAAGGCGAACAACGCCGTGAAACCGAGCTGGGAGGCGATAATGAGGGAGGTGGTGGAGACAGGGAGGCGAGCGACGCCGCATGCATAGAGGTAGTCGTCGAGTCCGGTGAGGAGACCAATGATCGCCGCCGCGAAGAAGACCCTTGGATCCATATGAACAAGGACGACGGTTGTTGTGGAGGAACAACGCCGGCAAACGTAAAGAACGAGGAGGACGAGGAGGATGAAGGGCCAACCGGCGGTCTCGAGGAAGGCGGATAGCCAAACGCGGTTGCCGCCGTGGATGAAGTAGAGTCGCATAGTTAATGGGCCACCGCAGTTTCCGAGACCCAAGAGAATGCAGTTGAGAATGAGGAGTGCCTTTTTCGCCGATGGGCTAACTTTTGTTGCGAAGGTGGCGGTGTCACCGGTGGCCGCCATCGGTTTCTCAATCTCCATTATATTATGAGTAAAAACAGTGGATTAGAAGGCAAATATGTATATGTATTTAGTAGGGTGGAAGATGGTAAACTTAGTTCCGAAAATATTGGAGAAATCAGATTCAAAGATTTAAATTTTTTGATGCTTTCAAAGAATTTATCCGTAATAAAAGGCACCATTTTTTAGATTAAAAATTTCTACTAAGTAAATGTTTTTGTTTTTTTTGTTGTTAAATGAGTAAATTACGTTTTTCATCCCTATGGTTTGTTAAAAAATGTGGATTTCGGCCCCGTGGTTTTGAAATTTCAATTTTAGTCCATATGGTTTTCAATTCATTTCTATTTTCGTCCCTAAGGGCAAAATACTATTTTTAAGTATGAAGGACTAAAATAGAAATGAATTGTAAACCATAGAGATGAAGAAAGCAATAAAATTTATATCATAAGGACGAAAAAAGTAATGAATTATAAACCAAAAGGACTAAAATCATAATTTCAAAACCATGAGGATGAAAATAGAAAATTTTAACAAACCATAGGGACTAAAAACGTAATTTACTCTTGTTAAATTGATATAATCGGAAGTATTGCGGATTAGTTGGTTAATATTTTGTTCAAGAATTTCCAAAAGAAAGAAAATAAAAGGAAGGGAGGGAAGGGAAAACAAAGAAATACTTTTATTTTGTGTTTTGAGATTGAAGAGAAAGAAAGAATAGAGAAGCAAAATAATTTTTTATATTCTTGAATATGAAAGAAATATGTCATTTTTATGAATATATCCTTATTTATTTTATAGACGAATATAATTGATTAGGGGTGTGCAAAACACGAATATCCCGAAATCCGAACCTGAATGTAATAACCTTAGTCTACCCTTCTCTTTTGTTTTTAGCAAATAAGTGAAAACTTGTATTTAAGGTTAAAACCCTAAATGCCTTTTATTCTCTATTCTTAGAGCCGGTTGTGAAGAGAAAAAGGAGGAAGGAATCACAAGGAAATCGGGGTGAGATCTCAAATCCTTGGAAGAGGGAAGAAGAAAGCAAGGCATGGAGGAGGTGTTCTTCTTAAGAGGTAACACCATCCTACCCTACTCTTTTACTCTAGATTTAGAAGTTTTATGAAAGTTTCTAGTGGCGTTGTTCATGTTTGGGAAAGTGTGCAAGTTATCTCTGTGTTGAGAAAATCAAACGATATGTAGGGCGAACCTTCACATTTAAGCTTTGGAATATGTTGTCTGGTTTCTTTTCGATCAAGGGATAAGGGGGAGAAAATAATGGTATTTCTGCCATTAGAATCGAAAAGCGGTACTGGAATCCCCTAACTTGGATTGAACGAGTATAGGGTGAACCGGGAAAAAAGAGTGGTGACCGGGTGGGAGTTCGGGAGTAAAACACCTGGATGGTCATTTATCAACCCGGTTGGAACCGGGAGTTGCATAAAACCGGATGAGTCGGGGAGGTTGTAGGCCCGGGTGGTACCTGGTGTCTCATACCGGCAAAAGCCGAGAGTCCCCAGGACCTGGGTGGTACCAAGTACGTCACACCGGTAGTAGCCGGGAGTTCCTAAGACCCGGTAGGGCCGAGTTTCCCTCTTACCAGTAGAACCGGGAGTCGCCCGCATTTAAGACCGAGACCAAATCCCAAAGCCATTTATGTGGCACCGGGACTTATCCCGGATGGGGGCGGGGCGAGAACTGTTGGCCAAATCCGGAATGATCGGTCGAGTTACAAAATTCACAATGACATAGTGGAACCATTGGATTGTGGGCGAGTCTTAATCAAGGTATAGGTAGTATCAATCAGGGTTTAACTTTGCTTGTTAAACCATAATTGTAGGATCTCTGTCCCTTTGGAGTTAATTTATGTGAGTAACGAGATTCATCGATCAGGTGAGTTCCCTTGTTACTTTTCCCACCCTTATGGAAAATGTTTATAAATTTGAAATGCTTGAACATATGTTGGTGCGACTGACGGTTGGGTGTGTTATATAGTTCACTTGATTTTTTTAATGAACGACTTTCCGTTTTATTGATCATATTTATTTTTATTCATTATGAATTGCCATTGTGGAGTCGAACATCATTGTATTGTAGAGAAGTCTCGAGGATCTGGACTGAGTTGTGTGCCTTGAATCCGTTTCTCGCGCACACAGAAATGGCATCTAATGTGGGGCCAAAAATGGGGATCTACTGGGGCCCTGAGGATGGACATCACAGAGGTGATGGGGTTTGTTTATGGTGTAATTTCCACCGGTGTGGAACTCTTTTTCGATACTATCTTTCGTTATTAAACTCATAAATTGTTGAAGATGCAAAGTAAATGTTATATGTTGTTTAATCTACCGTTGGAAGGGAATTCAGTAGACCACATGGTCTAACCCTCGCTTTTTTTTAAAACTAAAACCTTTTTCACGTAAAGGTTTAGTTAGAAGTTCTTTCAAGGGATTATTGGAAGGCGGGGTCGTGATAGGGACTTGGAGGAAGCTCGAAGTCCGGTAGACCTAGACTATCTCATTTGTAGCTATATTTTACAAGTGAGATTTTTGAGTTAGTATTTTGTAAATTGTTTATTTGGGACCATTTTGGTTGTAACGTTATCCTTTCGTTATTGTTCTAGAATTGGGTTGTTACACCGAACCCGAACCGAAAATAAGGTGTTTTTACAAAACCCGAATACCACGAAATCCGATAATCCGATAATCTGAAACCCGACTTTTGGAGGGATATTTGTGTTCAGATTAGGTTTGATCTTTGGCCACCATACCCGTCCGAAAACCCGAAATAATAGACATATATATATATATATTTAAAATAGTATATAAATATATTTATTTATCTAATTCGTTACACACAGTGACTTCGTGTTACTGACAGACATCTTAACTGATTCATTTGTTGATTTAGGTGTTACACTCTTATTTTGTCTGAATTTGCAAAGATTCGGATGAATATATTCTTTGGATCGGAAGATAATCAGAGGCTCTTGTTAAATATCAATGGTCAGAAAAGATTTCAGCGACATTTCTTATGAAAGTGTTGATGATTTCAGTACTCTAATCATCAAAAAGGGGGAGAAGTTATGTTCAAGAAATGTTTGGAAATAAAAGTTTGTATCAGATATGGGAGAAGATCAAGAAAGTTATTGGAAAGTGTTCAAGAATTTGTGGTTTGAGAAAGATTATTGAAAGCTGAAAGAGAAAGTTCAAAGATTTTTGAAGATGAGCTAATTTTCCTGAAATTTTCTTTAAAGATAAGTTTGCTGAAGCAAATCGAGCTGAAACTGAAGATATTTTCTTTCTAGTGTCTGAAAGAGGTTTATACCAACCTTGGGGGAGAATGCTACTATTCTTGAAGAACAGACTTTGGAAAGATTGTTGATAGTTTTGAAGATAGTTTTTATTAAAGAAAGAGGAGATTGTACAAATTAAGCTTAAAAGAGGAATCTTTTTTAGATGATCTTGAATCCAAAGGGGAGAATGTAAGAGCATAAATATGTTGGATGCAAGATCATAAAAGACTGAAGGTCAATGTTCAAGAGAGTCAAAGTTGAAAGTCAACTCTCTTAGTGAAAGTCAAAGTCAAATGTAATAAGTCAAAATTAGTTTGTGTTTGTCTTGTAAGCGTATAGTTTAGTTTTTCCTTTATTAGACTTGTGGCTTTGTGTTGTAACGTAGATGTAACTAGAACTGAAAGATTCGCAGATTGTAGAGAGAGAGTTTTAGAGAGAGAAAGACTTTTGTGTACGAATTGTCATTTGGAATTGAATTAACAGGTTAAGTTTTAATCTGGTAAATCATGTTGTTTGTGATTGTTTGAATTAGATAAGAACTTGATTAGATTTGGGACATTATCGCGAAGTAAATTTTATATGTCGTTTAACCTACCGTTGGAATGGAATTCACTAGACCACATGGTCTGACCCTCACTTTTTTTAAAACTAAAACCTTTTTAAGGTAAAGGTTTAATTAGAAGTTCGTTCAAGGGATTATTGGAAGGAGGGGTCGTGATAGGGACTTGGAGGAAGCTCGAAGTCCGGTAGACCTAGACTATCTCATTTGTAGCTATATTTTACAAGTGAGATTTTTGAGTTAGTATTTTGTAAATTGTTTATTTGGGACCATTTTGGTTGTAATGTTATCCTTTCGTTATTGTTCTAGAATTGGGTTGTTACGCCGAACCCGAACCGAAAATATGGTGTTTTTACAAAACCCGAATACCACGAAATCCGATAATCCGAAATCCGATAATCCGAAACCCGACTTTTGGAGGGATATTTGTGTTCAGATTGGGTTTGATCTTTGGCCACCATACCCGTCCGAAAACCCGAAATAATATACATATGTATTTTAAATAGTATATAAATATATTTATTTATCTAATTATGTTTTGAAATACGTAAATTCTAGTTTGTTGAAATGTTTTCTAACTTTTAAAACTACTATCGATTTCATCAATCTCTCACTCGATTGAATTTATATATATAATTCTTGCATTATATAATATCCGAACCCGACCGACGTCAACACGAAACCCGATCAACCCGAACCCAAAACAATTCGAAATCCGAAACCAAAAATTTGGGTCTTGATTTCCATATCCGAAATCCGATCAGGTTTTTGGTTTGTCCTTGCCCACCCGAACCGTCCCGACTCGTCCGATGCACACCCCTATAATTGATGGGAATATCTGTAATGTTATAAATATTTGTATTTTTTTTAATTATTTCCTTTACTTTCCTATCCATTCTATTTTTGTTAATTTATCATCAATCAAAGGTCAAGATTCATTTGGGTTATTTATGTTAATAAAATAATTAATTTAATATAATAATAAATTAACAAAAATAGAACAAAACGACATAATGGTACATTGAAATTCCTAATTCAAATGAGGAAACCGGATGATTGCCTTTTGTTTTCCGAAAAAGGAAACCAAATCCTTTTAATATATGATAAATTCTAATATAAATTTACCAATATTTTATTGAAACAATAGTGAAATATAATGAAAACTTATTGAAACCATAGTGAAACATATTGAAACATTATTTCATCGTTCACGTAGAGAAACAGTTGGAAATCATAGTGAAGCCATAGTAAAACCTTATTGAAACCATAATGAAACATAGTGAAATAGTTACACCTTCAAATAAAGCTCTAAAACGTATTTCATCATCTAAATGAAACCTTATTGCAACCATAATGAAACTTTATTGAAACTATGGTGAAATATAATGAAACTTTATTGAAACCATAGTGAAACTGTAATTAGAAAATAAACCATAATTTGAAAAAAAATAATTAAAACCATTTAAAAATAATTAGAAAATAAAACCGTAATTAGAAAAAAATTTATTAGAAAATAAAACCGTAATTAAGAAAATAAATAATTAGAAAATAAAACTGTAATTAGATTTTTTTTTTGATTTATCATAATTAGTTGATTATTATTTTGTACATAAACCAAACAATAATTACCATAATTAAAACCGTCTAATACAACCATTAAACACCTATAATCTTTACTACCTTATAAATCATATTAGCAAAAGGTCTTAAAAACAAGTTTTAATACACTAAGTACAACTATTTTATGCATGAAGTCTTAAAAATCTTAAAGTCTTAAAAATAACATTTTATGCACAAAATACTATTAAGAGTAAACTAGTGTGTCATCCGTGCGTTGCGCGGTAGTGAAAAAATATTTTAAAGAAATACTTGTCCGACTCAGTCCAGATCCTCAAGTGAAAAAATATTTTAAAGAATTACCAGTAAGGGTTTTGAGTTAGGATTTTGTAAATTGTTTATGTGGGACCATTTTGGTTGTAATGTTATCTCTTCGTTATTGTTCTAGAATTGGGTTATTACAGTTGGTATCAGAGCCATAGTTTAAGTGATTTAGGTGACCGGTTGGGCCTAAATTTGCAAAATGTTTTAAATTATTATGTCGACCTGCATGAAGACTATGAACTCGCTAAATCGTGGGGAATTTTGTAATTTAGGAGGAGGAAATGTTTTGAGAATGGAAAATGTGTAGGTCGAGCCGTTGGTGGTCGATTCATGACTTGGTGCCCCATTAGGGAAGAGCGATGCACAATTGAATTCTTAATCATTAAGTTTAGTAATGATCATATTATGGTATCTTATTCTCTTGTTCCGTAACTTGAGAAGTGGTTGTCGGTGGGTGGTTACGTCCGGGGTGGAATTCGGGGTCGTCTAGATATTTCTAATAGCAGCATGCTGATAAGTAGCGTTGTAGTACTTTAATGAAAGGTTATCGGCGTCGAGCCGTAAGTTTGAGGTGGTCTTGTAATTAGAATATATAGCAAGTAAGTCTTGTGCCTTCAACACGTGAAGACTGCAGGGCACAGAGTAGTTATGATGCGTTGGAAGAAGTAGGTTCTGTTGGGAATCCCTATTGGTCGAAGTCATTGTTGAAGTGTCACCATGGCGACTTTTGATGTTGAAGTCAACAATTGTTGGTTGAGGTCGTTGTCAAGGCACTGAAATTGAAGAGGTAGCTATGATTATTTTGTTGTGTTAGGACACAATCTCATTGGATTCAAGATCATACAATACGAAGATCGCAATCTGAAGCTAAAGCAGAAAAGTCGTCTCATTAATATTAGTCTAAGTCGTTTGTAATAAAATAGTCAAAGTTAGTTGTTATTGTATTTTATTGTTATTAAGTAATTAGTTAGTTTAGTTATAATATCTAGATATTATATTCTAGATATTATATTGTTAGTTGTTAGATAATATCTAAAATAGATATTATGTAGGTAAAGCAAGTGTGTTAACCAAAAAACAAGATATCAGATCACAATATACACACACACTAAAGGTGAAAACTAGAGAGAACACACAGAAAAGCTTCAATCGATCAACCTTGTAACCATTGTTATTAATCAAACAGGTTGGTAATCATTTATGTGTATGAGTCGGTAAGAAATTGATAGTATTGTGGACCCACAATTGGTATCAGAGCCTGATAATAGATCAAAATCAAGTTTTTAAACTATCGACTCTGTGTTCATATTTTCAAAATCATTTTCGAGATTTAGAGTGTTTTAGAGGTTGAAATCGATCAGGTTGTGATCGATATATGTACTATATCGAGTTGTTATGGTTTGATTTCAGTATAGAGCTTAAATCGAGTTCCAATTTGGTGATTTTGTTGTCTGAGTTCGACTTCAAAAAGAGCACTGTTCCATCGTCTTATATTCCAAAAAGTGGTGTTTATTGTGATCGAGTGCTTGCAATTTGTTCTCGATAGGTTAGTGGTCATTTTATTGAATATTGGGACTGCTAATCTTGGAAAAACAGGTTTTTAGTCGAATTTTCGAAGAACAGGACGAACTCACACAAAGTTTAGTTTGCGCCAGTTCATAAGTCTCGTTTGCGCCATTAGTTCATCGCGCGAACTCCAACTCGCGCCACACACTGATCACGCAAAGCCCACTTTGCGCGACCAACGTTTCACGCAAACATCAGTTTTCGCGACCCACTTGAAGCGCAAACCTCAACTCTCGCGACCAACACATCACGCAAACCTCAGTTCGCGCGATCAACTCTTCACGCAAAGCATAAGTCAACTTTGCGCCAAATCCTTGTAGCGCAAACCATACTTTGCGTCACGTACATCTTGCGCAAAGCTCTCTTGCGCCAACTACATTTCACGCAAAGCTCACTTTGCGCCAATCACTGTTCCATACTTACAATATTTTTTTCTGAGAATTTTCAAAGCGGGACCCCCGTGCTAAGTCTGCCTAGGGGGACAAAATTTCTTGTGTGATCAAATTTTACCTGGACTAACGGTCAAATCCAAGTTCTTATTGCACATTTATATCCAAACAGGATGACTTCAAAAGACGCTCTTTCCATTGGCACGGATCTCAAACCCCCAGTTCTGTTTAAAGGGGATTACGAACAATGGAAAGAAAGATTTCTTGACTTTGTGGACCGACACTTAAACGGAGATAACATTCTTTTATCAATAAAAGAAGGTCCCATGGCACCACTTTCTGTCCAAATACCTGATGATGATGCTGAAGATGATTCTTCTGACAGTGAGGATGGTAATGTGGAAAAAGAACAAAAGATGAAAACTGTTACAGTAGAGTATGCCCAATTTTCTGAAGAACAAAAGAACCGTTTCAAAGTTGATAAGCAAGCAAGATCTTTACTTCTTCAAAGTATCCCTAATAATATTTACATCAAAATAGACAGCTACAAAGCTACTGCTAAGAAGATGTGGGATCAACTTCAAAAGATGATGATGGGATCTAAGGTTGGGAAGCAGATGAAAGTCGCAAACTGTATAAACAGTTATGAAGAATTCAAAGCCTTTGAGGATGAAAGCCTAGCGGACACTTATGAACGATATGTTATGCTTCTGAACGAACTATCAAAGAATAAAGTTAAAAAGAAACAGATTGAGAACAACGTCAAGTTTCTCAGTGTCCTTCAACCAGAATGGAAAAAGCATACACGAAGAATGAAACAGATGAAAGATCTGAGTGACATTCCACTCCACGAGGTGTATGAGACACTAAGGCAGAACGAAGAAGAAGTAGAAGAGAAAAGGAGTGGAAAGAAAAAGGAAGTTGAGAAAGTTTATGATTCTATTGCACTTGTTGTCAAAGATAAGAAGAAAAAGAAGAAAGTAATTACAAGTTCTGAATCAGAAACTGAATCTGATGGAGATGATGGAGAAAGTCTCAAGCAAGCACTGCAATTACTGACCCGTGCATTCCAAAAGAAATTCTACAAGAAACCGAGATCAAATTCACAGAGATATTCTTCCTCAAGCTCCAAGAACCGTGAGCATAGAGAAAGAGTAGAAGGAAGTAGATTTCTTGAGAAGAAACCAAAAGAAAGGAAGCAATTTGTGAATGACTACACCAGTACAGACAAGAAAGCTAATGTCCCAAACAAATGCTACAACTGTGGCATGATTGGACATTACGCCTCAAACTGTAGAAAGCCAAAGGTTCGTAATTCGGAGTATTACCAGAACAAACTAATGTTAGCCAAGCAACAGGAAGCTGGCAAAGCGTTAATGGCTGAAGACGAATTCTGGTTATATCATTCTGATTCGGAAGAAGAAGAGAATGAAGAAGCTGCTAATATGTGCTTAATGGGAAATCATGCAAAGTATGATGATTCAGATGATGAAGCAGCTGAAGAGGTAATGAACTTAACCGAAAATAATTTTATGATCAAAATGGATGCGATGATGGTCGAACTTCAAGACCTTTAGTCAAAACTGAAAAGGGAAAAAGGCAGAGTTGCTAAGCGTAATCAAAAGATCTTTGAGCTAAATAAGTCAGTTATTGGGAACAAATATCTCATGGATTCCCTACGCAAATCTGCTTCTGATTTTAATCTTAAAAACGATTGTTTAGAAAAGAAGATTTCTGATTTTGTTTCTCAAATTTCTAAGTCTGATTTAGAAAAGAAAGAAACTGCCTTAATTGTTTATAAACTGCAGTTTGAGAACAAGAATCTAAATAAGAAGGTAAATGGTCTGGAAACCAAACTTTACTCAATAGGCCAAACAGATCAAACTATTTTATTGAATACACCTAATGAAGAGGCTGATTTTAAAGCAAAATCGGGATTAGGTTGTAATAATCCTCATTACCTAAAACATGTTATCAGAAAACAGCCTGGTTTATATAATCCAGATTATATGTATGCTGCTGGTAAACATTCTCATTTGAAACCCAAATTTGTTACCAAAGCATCAGAAGAAGTTGAGGCAAGAGAAGATACAAAAAGAAAGAATTTGAAGAAAATGCAACTACCATTCTGTTATGCAAGACTGAATGATAGTTATCTTTTGGAAAAACCAAAAGTTCTTTCAAAAGAATATTTTGCTACATATTCTTCTACTGAAATAGAGGCAAAACCTGTTCGAGCTAAAACTTATCTACCTCCACTCGTATTAGAAAGCAAAATAATTGAGTTAGAAAATGTCTTATCTGACGAAAGAATTTTGGTGAAAATAGAACAAGATGTGTTTTCTACTGTTATAAAGAACACTGTTTTTCATTCTAAATCTATAGTGTTCTACAGTTTCAAAAGCACCTCACACTTCTACTGATTTCTTTGATGACTTATTTGAGTCTGCAAATGATTTTTTAAATTCTGAAGAAGGGTGTATTGAAGGAGTAGATATGGTTGATTTCAATGCTTCACTTCCAAATCATTCTAATTTTCTTGTAAAAGGAAAGGCTTTACCAAGTGTTTATAAAAATCAGCGTTCACAGAAACAGAACACCTCTGGTAAACGCAAGAAAAGCCAATCTCAGAAATCTGATTTTCCTAATAAATCTAAATCTTCAAATCAGATTCGTACTACTAACCTTGTTTTTGATAGAAAGATAGATGGTTCAGGTTCACTTCAGAGAAGAGGGAGCTACAAGAAATAAAATATTTTCTGGAAGAAGAAACTAGTTAAAGATGAAAGCTCATGTGTACATACGCATAATGAAACGAAGAACAATGCGCTGAAAAGTAAACCTGCTCATGTTTACACGAGAGATCAAATGATCAGGTTATCAGGTAAGGAAAATTCTTGTTCTTACTGTCGTACACATGATCCTGTTCACAGAACCAAAGATCATTACTGGTATGGTTCTTATTCCATAACCCCCACAAGAACTGCAACTAACACAAATGGACCCAAATACCAGTGGGTACCAAAGAAGAATAATGATTCTGTGTTGCAGGCACCTACTGTCAAGGGGGAGTAGAAGAACAATGGTTCTTGAGTAAATCAGCTCAAGACCCGGACATCAATGTCAACAATGGTTCTTGAGTAAATCAGCTCAAGACCCGGACATCAATGTCAACAATGGCTCTTGAATACAACAGTTCAAGACCCACACTTCAATGATGAAAAGACCTTACTCCAATGCTGATATGAGAGATTGTACTCCGATACTCCAACGAGGAAATCAACCTTCAAGGGGGAGTACATATTTATTTCTGAAATTATTTGCATCCGATAAATATGACGATCTACAATTCACAAGTGAATTATAGATCTCTATCATGTGATTTATAACTGACATATGTTAGATGCATAATTTCAGGGGGAGTAAGAGAATTTATTTGTTTTACTGCTTTTTGTCTTTTCAATATTAGTGAATAAAGTTTCTTTGACTTAAGACTTTTGCAGAATTTTTTGAGAAGAGCTTATACAATCATATGTTTATGACTTTAAGCTAAGCTTCATGAGATGTAAGATCGCACTTAAAGGTATATTCCTTTATCTTAATCTCATATGTGATTGAAAAAAAGACAACTTTCAATCATTGAAAACATATTCTTAAACGTTCAAACCACTTCCCGATTTTTCATAAGATTTTATATTTTGGGAGTGTACTTCAAATGTTCTACATGAGCTTACATGATTATAAATCCTTTTGAGCAACATATTCTTTATAGGATATACGGGATCAGTGTGCTAGGAATTCACACAACTTCTATAGAATCACGTTAACCAGTGATTTCTACCCATGAAGTTAATCCATAGTGATTGAGTGTGAGAAGTCGAAAAGATTGAGTGATGAGTTATACATGAAAAAGAGAGTTCGGTTAGTAGTGAGCTAAATATTTAAAAGAAAGAG
Source organism: Arctium minus (assembly GCA_954870635.1). Taxonomy (NCBI): domain Eukaryota; kingdom Viridiplantae; phylum Streptophyta; class Magnoliopsida; order Asterales; family Asteraceae; genus Arctium; species Arctium minus. Next base: position 6,681,669 of record OX941093.1, on the reverse strand, counting down.
GGTGTGAGAACAAAGTTAAAAGAATATCAGAACTCTGCACCAACTTTTTCTGAGCCGGGCAGCCACAATTCTAATGTTTCATAATTCTTTGGTGATCATTATTGAAACATGCAAGTAGCCCATGCCAACTCTTGATCAAACCTCACCATCTACTCATTTTCTACTCAAATAGAAAGTGTTTTACATTTTCTAAGGGGAAGCAGCACATATGCTATCTGATTTTCATTTGGAAAATTTGGATATTGAAAAGAAGGAAGTCTGCCCCACCTTCACACTTCACTCATGCACATTGAGTCTGTGTTTAACTTACTGTTGTCTCAGTGGTTTACACAATTTCGAGCCCTATAAGCAATCATCAAGTGCTTAATTCTTTCTACCACAAGCACGAACACACAAGGAATTTGTTTCTTTGTCATAACGTTTATAGAAATAACCTTTGTGGTGTTTCGATGATTAAACGGAAGCCCTGGGGGAGTCAACATCAAACAACTCCTTTCCATTGTGTATTCGTTACACATAGTGACTTAGTGTTACTGACAGGCGTGTATAACTGATTTATTTATTGCTACAGGTGTTACATGACTATTTTGTCTAGATTTGCAAAGATCTGGATAAATATCTATTGCATTGACGAATGAGAGGCTCCTTATGAACAACATTTCTTGTCATCAAGTTTTGATGAAATCGTTACGCTTCTCATCAAAAAGGGGGAGAAGATCTACCCAAGAAATGGAGAAGAGATAACCAAGAAATCACATGTTTCAAGAATCACGTCCAAGATTGGATTCTTCAAAGAGCAAGTATTCTGAAGATACGCTGATTCGAGAGAAATTTTCTTTGAAGATACTTTGCTGAAGAATTTCGAGCTGAAACTAGAGATAATTTCTTCCCATGAACTGAAAGAGAGAAAAACTACATCTTTTGGGGAGTTTACTATATCTTGAAGACTAATAGAGAGATTGCATCTTCGGTGCTGAAAGAGAAGATCGTATTGCTAAATCATTTGCGTAAGGATCTTGATCCAAAGGGGGAGATTGTTAGGACACAGTCTCATTGGATTCAAGATCATACAATACGAAGATCGCAATCTGAAGCTAAAGCAGAAAAGTCGTCTCATTAATATTAGTCTAAGTCGTTTGTAATAAAATAGTCAAAGTTAGTTGTTATTGTATTTTATTATTATTAAGTAATTAGTTAGTTTAGTTATAATATCTAGATATTATATTCTAGATATTATATTGTTAGTTGTTAGATAATATCTAAAATAGATATTATGTAGGTAAAGCAAGTGTGTTAACCAAAAAACAAGATATCATATCACAATATACACACACACACTAAAGGTGAAAACTAGAGAGAACACACAGAAAAGCTTCAATCGATCAACCTTGTAACCATTGTTATTAATCAAACAGGTTGGTAATCGTTTATGTGTATGAATCGGTAAGAACTTGATAGTATTGTGGACCCACATGTTGTATACTCGTGAGGGAGTAAGAGGTTATTCGGGGAAAGGTGTGTACCTGTAATGATGTTGGACCACCTTGTGTGGGCGTTACGAAAATGGAAAATTGTTGGTTTGGTCAGGTAAATTCCTATGAGGTTTTGATGGTTCATATAAGAGTGAAGTGTTTTTTAGCACAACTGAAATGGTTGCGCTTTGGAATACATTTGTTTAAGAGGTGGTACGCTTTATTTTATGGTCGACCTGAAATTGTTCCTGTTAGCTCGCGATGAGCCTTTAGGGAACGAAAACTCGTTCGAGTGAATTAGACGATCATGATTTTGTGGTCCATCTAGATTCGAGAAAGACAAAATCGTGAAATGTATTTATTTCAAATATTGGTTCCATGGTTGGTATGAAGAAGGTGATATCTATTTTGTCTATAAAGTGATCGTGAAGTGGTGTGGTGGTTGTGCAGGTAAGTTAGTGGCATTTTATGCCAAAGTAGACACGCAAGTCACTGTTTTAGTGAGGGGTTTCTTTGAGGTTAAGTAGCGGGCTTGTGTTGTAGATATAGGATGATCGTTGGTAGGAATACTCGCTTGGAGATTTGTGGTGCTATTCAAAAGAGGCAAGTATGTTGTTAAGACGTATAGGTGTTAATTTGAAAATAAAAGGTTCGAGTAGTCGTTGGTGGCTACCACAAAGGGGAAGCTATGTGCTCTTTGGTTGCGTGAGTTATTGGGTCAGTTTATCCTATTCCATTGGATATTGATGAGAATGTCGTATTCGATTAGTTATGGTGCTTGTTATAGACTTGAATTTTAATCGGGAGAGTTGAAGTATTCCTTGGGTGTAAAGGAATTCTAGTGGGTAGGTCAACTCTTCTTGGAGAGCGAGAAATAGGTGGTGCTTTCGCGCTTTGGGTAATTTTTTTAGAGGACTAGGTTTAATATCTCGAGTGAGATGGTGGCAAAACCGTTCGGCTAAGCAAAGTATTGTAAATGTGCTATCGACACATTGGGATGGTCAGAAAATGGAGTAAGTAATGTAGGACGAGTTGTGTTCCATTCAAGCGTGAAGGGGGTGGAGATATTATATCAGAATAAGTGGGTAAACCGAAAAGTAAGAAGTTTGGCAAGTGACACAGAAATGTGGAGCTACATTTACGGATTTTCCATTGGTGGGTATGTGAAATCCTAGTGAGAGTGTAAGAAGGTTATGGTGTATATTGTGGTTCCAATGCTGAGAAAACTAAACCGTGCGGTTGGTCTAAAGCTCGCACCCATAAGTGAGCCGATCCTTGTAGGCATGTTTGATGTTTCGGAGGAGTAAGCGGGAAAAAGCTGGTTTGATGTAGCAATCATTATGAAAGACCATTGGGTTAGATTTGGTATTATTGTTGAAAATATTTTCAGCAAGTTTGTCGTTCAGTGTTAAACTAATTGGAATAGTTTCGCGTGAGCATGACCATTCCTTCTTGTGAAGTGGGTGAAATTTGGATTTACTTCAAATGGTTGGACCTTTGTCAGATTATCCAGATGATGGATTGTGGGAATTTTTCATCCAATAACCATGTGCATATAAGTCATGATGACATGATGGGAAATGTCTGTATAATGTTTTTGGCTTGATTAACATTGTTGAGTTGTGATCAATGTGATTTCAGGAGAGGAAAGGGCTTTCCGTGATAGACGTATGTTCTGTTGAGAGAAGGGAATATTGAATTGTGTGTTGTGTAACATCCTAACATTTAGGGTGAATTTAAAACTTAAAAATTCGGCTATATAACGTCTGCAATTGGAGTAAACCAGTCCACCCGAAAAGTGAGACCAACAACCTGTATAAATTGGACAAGACAAACTAGTCCAAAAGTATGTCAACCCATCACAGGGACTAAAGTATGACAATTACAAAACCCAAAACAATATAAAGAATATAAATCGACAACCTAATAATCTAACTTAGACAAGTAAGATTAAGTTCGGGTGTCGCTATTCATCCAAAAAGGGGTAATTTCTATACTTTAATGAATTGGTCACTACATCTTCAAAAAGACCGCTCTTCACCCCAAGGTGATCCTCTCAATCCCGACGAGCCCCACCTCTAGAATGACCTGCCATACATGAAAACCAAGAACAAGTGTTAGGCTAGAGCCTAGTGAGACCAATTAAGCGGAAAATAATTTAAACAATAAACCCGATTGAAGTCATGTAGTCGATCTAGCCGTGAGATAAATCAAAACAAATCCAATAAACCATTAGCATTCAGTAAATACTGACAACAGTTCAAACCACATAGCGAGATCAACTACTCCAAGTCTATTGCTCGAAAACATCAAGTCAACCACTCCAGGTCTATTCTTGAGAGTCCCAAAACAGGGGAACTCAAGCACAATGGGATTACACCTTACTGTCCATGGGACGCTACCCGACGGTATAGGCCCACACCCTACTTACCATGGAGCCCGATGCCTATCCCGTGCCAAGGGTAACCAAATGTCCGGACGAGACATTGGAATATCGTGCCAATGGATCCATTGTACTACGACCAAAACCAAAGAATAATAACACATTTATTACCAGAAATTTAGGTAAAGCTCAAAACCCAATTTTGTTGTTTTCCAGGATTTCAAATCTGAAGTACTTAATAATACACTTCCAATAACAATATTACATTAAGCATCATTACCAAAACCCAAATTGCCATTGACTAGTTTCTTTCTTAAATCTCACCCAAAACCCTAGTTTTCGCTTTGGGACTTATCAAGACTCCATGGAGCAATATTAGTTGTCAAAGAGTTGATAAACATAGAAAATCCATAACCTTGTTTAAAACACCAACCCATAACATCCTTGTTTAATCCATAACTTAATATTCCCAAAATCCTTAATTTGGTCAAAACCTCATAAAAACCCAAATATAATTAAGAGACAAGGAGGAGTTTATAAATACATACACCATAGTATTTTTATAAGAGAAATGGTTAAGAAAACTCACCTTATATTATTTCAAGTAAACCCTAGGTTACAACACTTGAGGGTAGAATGTGGAAGGAAACTTGGTATTTTAACCACAAGATCTTAATCGCCTTCACCAACCTAAACAAACCCAAATAAATGCAAATGAGATACCCAATTGGTAGCATTGAAGGAAGAGAGAGTGAAATCCTACCTTTAGACTCCTCCAAAATCGCACCTCAAGAAGTTCCAAACTGATCAAATGAGCTCAAAATCGGACAAAAAGCAATTAAAGCCCTGAGGTCCCATCGCGACAGTGCCCTGCGAGAATGACATGGTCATTCTCGCGTGGCATAGTCGCCCGCGTTCAGTACCTCGCGGTACATCCTCGACGACATTGCCCTGCGAGAGTGACACATGTCATTCTCGTCGGGCATAGTCGCGCCCCACACTAAACTCGCGGTACGCACTTCGCGATTGTGCCCCGCGAGAGTGACCTCTGTCACAATCGCGGGAACAGTCTCCCGGATGTCCCAAAACCCGATTTTCTTCCATTTTCGACTCGAAGACCCCAATATCGAAAACTAAGTAAACACCAGGGGAAAAACCAGATTCAGGGACGTACCTAAAACACGGGTGTTACAATCCTCCCCAACTCGAAGAAGATTTCATCCTCGAAATCTTGGCTAGTCGAAAAGGTGGGGATATCTTCACTTCATATCCTCTTCGGCCTCCCAAGTCACGTTGGCACCCCGATGGTTCTTCCACTGAACTTTGACCAAAATGACTTCCTTGTAACGAAGCTTTTTCATCTTCTTTTCCAAAATTTCTTCGGGTTCCTTAATGCATCAGTTCCCTTCATGAACTCTGATCTCGGAGAGTGGTATAACACTCTCCTCCTCCGCTAGACATTTACTGAGGTAACATACGTGAAAGGTGTTGTGAATTCCTCTCATTTCTGGAGGAAGTTCTAACTGGTAAGCTTGTTGCCTTACTCTTTTAAGCATGGTGAAGGGCCCAAGGAAACGGGGACTCAACTTCCCATGCTTTCCAAATCGTATAATACCCTTCCAAGGGGACACCTTCAGCATAACAAGGTCTCCCACTTGAAACTCTATCGGTCGCCGCTTCTTGTCGGCATAACTTTTCTGTCGATCTTGAGCCACTTTTAAGCGTTCACGTATATCTTTCACCTTATCCGCCATATCTTGTACAATTTCAGGTTCGGCGAATTGCTTCTCCCCCGTTTCTAGCCAAAACACGGGAGTTTGACACTTGCGACCGTATAAAGCTTCAAACGGTGCCATTCCAATACTTGAGTGGTAGCTATTGTTGTATGCAAACTCCACTAAAGGTAGGTGCAAGTCCCAACTACCCCTAAAGTCGATTACACAAGATCTCAACATATCTTCTAGTGTCTGGATTGTCCTCTCACTTTGACTGTCAGTTTGAGGATGGTAGGTTGTGCTCAACTTCACACACGTGCCCAATTCTTTTTGCAAACCATCCCAAAAATGCGACGTGAACCGACTGTCGCGATCGGAGACAATAGATAGCGGTACACCATGACGAGATATCACCTCTTCAATATACAACTTTTCCAGCTTGTCTATAGTTAAAGTCTCCCGCATGGCCAAGAAATGAGCGCTCTTTGTCAAATGGTCCACTACCACCCAAATGGTGTCATGACCGCGCAAAGTCTTTGGCAATTTTGTCTCGAAATCCATCGTGATGTGTTACCATTTCCATTCTGGAATTTCTAAAGATTGCAAGCTGCCATAAGGTCGCTGGTGCTCGGCTTTCACTTGCAAGCACATCACACATCGTTCCACATAGCGTGCAACATCGAGCTTCATAACTGGCCACCAATAATGTAACTTTAAATCCCGGTACATCTTCCTGCTCCCCGGGTGGATAGAATACTTCGATTTGTGGGCATCCTCGAGGAGAAGTTATCGATTGCCCCCGATCTTAGGCACCCAAACTCGCCCATTGAAAAGCTTTACTCCTCGGCCATCCTCCATCAAGAGTAGATGTTGCTTTGTCATGACCTCCTCCTTGAGGTTCTCCTCTAGTAAAGCTTCTATTTGTGACTCTTTAATTCGGTCGATGAGCGTAGACGTCAACTTGATCCGCGTGAAAGTAGCTTTGGAATTTCCCCCATAGTCCTTTCGACTAAGAGCATCGGCGACGACGTTTGCCTTACCCGGGTGGTAAAGCAACTCGCAGTCGTAATCCTTTAATAGCTCCAACCAACTTCGTTGCCTCATGTTTAACTCCTTTTGATCGAAAATGTGCCTCAGACTCTTGTGATCCGTAAAAAGGGTGCACTTCGTACCATAAAGGTAGTGTCACCACAACTTTAAGGCAAACACCACCGCCGCTAATTCCAAATCGTGGGTTGGGTAGTTGACTTCATGAACTTTGAGTTGTCATGATGTGTAAGCGATCACTTTACCCCTCTGCATTAGAACGCAACCCAATCCCATCTTCGACGCATCGCTATAAACCAAAAAGTCTTCTGTCCCATCGGGTAGAGATAAAATGGGAGCTTCACAAAGCTTCCTCTGTAGAGTTCGGAACGCCTTCTCTTAACTCTCGTTCCATACAAATTTTACGTTCTTTCGAGTTAGGGCTGTTAATGATGAGGGTACCTTGGAAAAATCTTGGATGAATCTTCGGTAGTATCCCGCCAATCCTAGAAAACTTCGGATTTCTTATGGACTCTTGGGAGGTTCCCAATTCATCATAGCCTCGATCTTCGCGGGGTCTACCTTCACTCTTTCCTTTGTAACTACATGCCCCAAAAACTGCACCTCTTGGAGCCAGAAGTCGCACTTTGAAAACTTTGCGTAAAGATTTTCTCGTCTTAGAATCTCCAACACCTCACCTCCCGAAGGTGTTGTTCATGACTCTCTTCGTCTTTAGAGTAAACCAAGATATCATTTATGAACACAATCACCGATTTATTGAGGAACGGTCGGCACACTCGGTTCATTAAGTCCATGAATATAGTCGGCGCGTTGGTTAAACCGAACGGCATCACTAAGAACTCATAGTGACCGTAACGCGTCCTAAACGCCGTCTTTGAGATGTCTCCCTTTGCCACCTTCACTTGATGGTATCCCGACCGAAGGTCGGTCTCTGAAAAGCAACCCACACCTTGTAGTTGGTCAAACAAGTCGTCGATCCTCGGAAGTGGATACTTGTTCTTTACCGTTACCTTGTTCAGTTCTCTGTATTCGATATACATCCTCATTGAGCCGTCCTTCTTCTTGACGAACAAAACCGGTGCTCCCCAAGGTGACGAAGTCGGTCAAATGAAACCCTTCTCAAGAAGGTCTTGGAGTTGAGTCATCATCTCTTGCATCTCGGTAGGATCCAGTCGGTAGGGAGCTCGGGCAATCGGGGGCGCCCCCGGAACGAGATCAATTCTGAACTCCACTAGCAGATCGGGTGGCAAACCAGGCAAATCTTCCGGGAACACATCAGGAAACTCGCGTACCACCCTGACTTCTTCTAGCTTCCTCTTCTCGAGTTTGGTGTCGATAGCATAAGCCAAGAAGGATGAGCATCCTTTCGCCAAAAACTTTCGTGCTTTGATCATTGAGATAATCGCCACCTCGCCTCTTCTCTTTTCACCATAAATGGTTGTCGCCTCTCCGTTAGGTATTTGCAATTGGATCATATTCTTGGAACACCCTATCTCGGTGTGATTCTCCGATAACCAATCCATCCCTATTACTACATATAACCCGCCGATTTGCATAGGCATCAAACTAATCGGAAATTTCATGCCATCAAACTCAAGAGTACAATCTCTTACTACATCCCGAATTATCACTTGGCCCCCGTTAGCTATTTCTACCACAATGGATTCTTCTAAGTTACTCATAGGCATGGCAAGCTTTTGACAAAATGCATTGGATATAAAAGAGAAGCTAGCACCTGAATCGAACAATACACGTGTAGGCACGGAATTTAGAAGAAACGTACCCGACACCACATCAGTAGAGGCCTTAGATTCCTCGGAAGACATTTGAAAATCTCTTTCGGCCGCTCTTGGAGGATCCGTATTTTTCCCGCTATTTCCGCCGGTCTTTAATTTCGGGCATTCGTCTCTAACATGACCCAACTCCTTGCACTCGTAAAACAAGCACCCCTTGACGGGACAATCCTTATAAGCATGCCCGAGCTTTCCGCACTTAAAACAAGCCCCGGGAACAAAGTTTCATGGGCCGAAATGTTTGCTTCGGCACTTGGAACACCACTTAGCCTCGCGCCTAGAGTTGGCTCCCCGGTGGTAGTTGTTTTTGTTGAACGGTCTTGGTTTCTTGGAGGCTAGGGAGTTTCCCTCCCATTTTCTCTTCTCGACTTGGCGAGAACCTTCTTCCTTTTTCAAGGTATAAGCATCCTCCATTAATTATGCTTCCTCAATCGCCTCTCGAAGAGTAGAAGTCTTCAACACCCTAACCATCGACATCATGTCAGACGGAAGCCCCTTAATGTAGGCTTTGATTTTCTCCTTCTCTGTCGGGACCAAGTATCCTACCAATCCCAGCTTGTCCATAAATAGCCGGGTGTACTCTTTCACTGACCGGTTACCCATCTTAAAGTTCTGAAACTCTTCCTTTATTCGGTCCATCGACCTCTCGATACAGTACTCTTCGAGTTGTTTCTCTTTGAACGTTGCCCAAGATAATTGGGCCAAGACAGTTGCCTCAAGGGAAACGGAATACACATTCCACCAAGTGAGGGTCGTCCCTCTCAACATTTGCGAGCCAAAAATTGCTTTATGTCCTTCCCCATACTCGCTCAATCGGAAGGCCTGCTCCATCTCCCGAATCCAACCCACACAGACTGACGGATCATATGAACCTTTATACTCTGGTGGTCGGAAACCCAGAAAGGCCTTGAATGTGCAAGTTTTCGTCCCTTGCCCAACCCTCGGGGTTGTGGTAGCATCAGTAGGGATTACAGGTCCGGTACCCCCGGATCCCGCCACGATAATGTTCTCGTCCACCGTTTCATATCTACGGTTGTTGTGGTTGTCCAGGTCCTCTAGGCATTTTAAGAATAATTCTTGTTGCTGCGCCATAGCTCGGTTCATGGCTATCATCATTCTGTCCGTCATCCTCGTATCTTCCGTCACTTCTTCCATTATGGGCTCTGTTGATTCTATATTGCGTTGAGGAATGTGTTATGGTCCCCCTCCTAACACATTAACCGGACGTGAGGGCTCTTCCACCACGGTCACCCGTGGTTTATCGGCCGTGGATGTCGTGGCGTCTTGCCTTTCCTGTCTATTCCTGGTGGTAACCATTACCTGCCACACAAGGCCAAATATATAATGAGAGGTGAACCGCACGAATAACATAAGAAAACGTACTACTACATTCACCAATTATCATAACGACAGTAGATCAAGTATGCTTACGTAAAACATATTCATAATAACGTTAGCTAAGTGAAATTATGAATAGTTGATACGTAAGAGTTCTCATCACTATCCTTACAACTTTCAATTCACGTAAGTTCAGTCGACTCTAAAACCATTCTATCTTAGGAGTTCTACCCCAATCTCACAAGTTATAACTTAATAATCTCAATTTAAGTCTAGGTATCTTACAATCATACCTAGTTCCCTTAAACTAATGCTCTGATACCAACTTGTAACATCCTAACATTTAGGGTGAATTTTAAACTTAAAAATTCGGCTATATAACGTCTGCAATTGGAGTAAACCAGTCCACCCAAAAAGGGAGACCAACAACCTGTATAAATTGGATAAGACAAACTAGTCCAAAAGTATGTCAACCCATCACAGGGACTAAAGTATGACAATTACAAAACCCAAAACAATATAAAGAATATAAATCGACAACCTAATAATCTAACTTAGACAAGTAAGATTAAGGTCGGGTGTCGCTATTCTTCCAAAAAGGGGTAATTTCTAAACTTCAATGAATTGGTCACTACATCTTCAAAAATATCACTCTTCACCCCAAGGTGATCCTCTCAATCCCGATGAGCCCCACCTCTAGAATGACCTGCCATACATGACAACCAAGAACAAGTGTTAGGCTAGAGCCTAGTGAGAACAATTAAGCGGAAAATAATTTAAACAATAAACCCGATTGAAGTCATGTAGCCGATCTAGCCGTGAGCTAAATCAAAATAAATCCAATAAACAATTAGCATTCAGTAAATACTGACAATAGTTAAAACCACATAGCGAGCTCAACTACTCCAAGTCTATTGCTCTAAAACATCAAGTCAACCACTCCAGGTCTATTCTTGAGAGTCCCAAATCAGGGGAAATCAAGAACAATGGGATTACACCTTACTGTCCATGGGACGCTACCCGACCATATAGGCCCACACCCTACTGACCATGGTGCCCGATGCCTATCCCGTGCCAAGGGTAACCAAATGTCCGGACGAGACATTGGAATATCGTGCCAATGGATCCATTGCACTACGACCAAAACCAAAGCATAATAACACATTTATTACTAGAAATTTAGGTAAAGCTCAAAACTCAATTTTGTTGTTATCCATGATTTCAAATGTGAAGTACTTAATAATACACTTCCAATAACAATATTACATTAAGCATCATTACCAAAACCTAAATTGCCATTGACTAGTTTCTTTCTTAAATCTCACCCAAAACCCTAGTTTTCGCTTTGGGACTTATCAAGATTCCATGGAGCATTATTAGTTGTCAAAGAGTTGATAAACATAGAAAATCCATACCATTGTTTAAAACACCATCCCATAACATCCTTGTTTAAGCCATAACTTAATATTCCCAAAATCCTTAATTTGGTCAAAACCTCATAAAAACCCAAATATAATTAAGAGACAAGGAGGAGTTTATAAATACATACACCCTAGTATTTATATAAGAGAACTGGTTAAGAAAACTCACCTTAGATGATTTCAAGTAAACCCTAGGTTACAACACTTGAGGGTAGAATGTGGAAGGAAACTTGGTATTCCAACCACAAGATCTTAATCACCTTCACCAACCTAAACAAACCCAAATAAATGCAAATGAGATACCCAATTGGTAGCATTGAAGGAAGAGAGAGTGAAACCCTACCTTTAGACTCCTCTAAAATCGCACCTTAAGAAGTTCCAAACTGATCAAATGAGCTCAAAATCGGACAAAAAGCATTTAAAGCCTTGAGGCCCCATCGCGACAGTGCCCTGCGAGAATGACATGGTCATTCTCGCGTGGCATAGTCGCCCGCGTTCAGTACCTCGCGGTACATCCTCGGCGACATTGCCCTGCGAGAGTGACACATGTCATTCCCGCCGGGCATAGTCGCGCCCCACACTAAACTCGCGGTACGCACTTCACGATTATTCCCCGAGTAAGTGACCTCTGTCATAATCGCGGGCACAGTCGCCCGGATGTCCCAAAACCCAATTTTCTTCCGTTTTCGACCCGAAGACCCCAATATCGAAAACTAAGTAAACACCAGGGGAAAAACCAGATTCGGGGACGTACCCTAAACACGGGTGTTACATGTTGCCTATGGCAGAACTCATAAATGTGAGTTTAATGCGACGATCAAGGATGACCTTATGTTAAGTTGTCGAAGTGATTGACTTTTGTGATTAAACTAGGTTCATGTTGTTGTGGCACTAACTTCAACATAATGCTTTCCCTAAGGAAGTGGAGTGGGTGCAAAACCCAAAAAATTTAGACGTGTTATAAAACCGTGAGTCCAAGTGTGTGGACAAAGTGGACAATATCTGGTACGGTTGGCCTGGGATGTTACAGATGGTATCAGATGGAGAACATGCTTAGTGGGAGTTGATATCGTGGTGCCATTACAAAATGTGCAAGTGGTCGAGAAGTTGAATTTCGTTGAGGAACTGGAAGCGGTCGTCGATCGCAAGGTTAGAAAATTGAGGAATAAGAAGATTAGTCTGGTAAAGGTTCTTTGGCGTTTCCACAAAGGACAAGAAGCGACTTCAGGGGTAGGATCTGAGATGAGGTCCAAGTACCTGCACCTTTTTGGTGAAGAAATTCTAGGGATGATATTCTTTTAAAGGGGAAGATATTGTAATAACCTTAGTGTACCCTTCTCTTTTGTTATTAGTGGTCAAGTGGGAAAAAGGGGAAAAGCTAGGGGTCTTTTTAGCAAATAAGTGAAAACATGCATTAAAGGTAAAAAAAACCTAAATGCTATTTCTTCTCTATTGTTGGAGCCAGTTGTGAAGAGAAAAGGAGGAAGGAATCACAAGGAAATCGGGGTGAGATCTCAAATCCTTGGAAGAGGGAAGAAGAAAGCAAGGCATTGAGGAGGTGTTCTTCTTAAGAGTTAACACCATCCTACCCTACTCTTTTACTCTAGATTTAGAAGTTTTATAAAAGTTTCTAGTGGCGTTGTTCATGTTTGGGAAAGTGTGTAAGTTATCTCTATGTTGAGAAAATCATACTATACGTAGGGCGGACCTTTACATTTGAGCTTTGGAATATGTCGTCTAATTTCTTTTCGATCAAGAGATAAGGGGGAGAAAATAATGGCATTCCTGCCATTAGAATCGAAAAGCGGTACTGGAATCCCCTAACCCAGATTGAACGAGTATATGGTGAACCGGGAAAAAGAGTGGTGACCGGGTGGGAGTTCGGTAGTAAAACACCCGGATGGTCGTTTATCAACCCGGTTGGAACCAGGAGTTGCATAAACCCGGATGAGTCGGGGAGGTTGTAGGCCCAGGTGGTACCGGGTATCTCACACCGGCAGTAGCCGAGGGTTCCCAAGACCTGGTAGGGCCAGGTTTCCCTCTTATCGGTAGAACTGAGAGTCGCCCGTCTTTTGGGCCGAGACCAAAGCCCAAAGCCCATTTATGTGGCACCGGGACTCATCCTGGATGTGGAACGAAAGCCAGATGAGAAAAAGAAACTGAATGATTATGGGCCTGAAAAGAAGAATGATTATCTGATCAAATGCTACAACTGTGGCAAGACTTGTTATTACGCCAAAGATTGTCGAAAGCCTAAAGTCATAAACTCATAATACAATGAAAAAAAGATGCTCTTGGCCAAGCAGCAAGAGGTTGGCAAGGCATTGATGGCTGAAGACGAGTTCTGGATGGATTATTCAGATGAAGAAGAAAGAGAGGAGACAACACACATGTGCTTGATGGGCGACACAGTGAAGTATGATGATTCTGATGAAGAGACAACTGATGAGGTAGAAAACAAGAACTTAGAGATAAAGGTAAATGGTTTGGAAGTCAAACTTTATGCACGAGGACAAACATATCAAACTGTTTTTCTAAACACACCAAATGAAGAGGCTGGTTTTAAAGAGAAATGGGGACTCGGTTATGATAACCCCCATAACTTAAAGAAAGCCATCAGAAAACAACCAGCATTGTATAATTTTGATTTTCTTTTTCCTGCTAGTAAATATCATCATTTAAAACCCAAATTTGTTACCAAGTCATCTGATGAGGTTGAGGCAAAAGAGGACGAGAAAATAAAGGATTTAAAGAAAATGCAACTACCATTCTGCTATCAAAAGCTGAATGATAGTTATCTTTCAGAAAAACAAATTTTTTTTCAAATGATTATTTTGCTAGTTATTCTACTACTGAGATGGAGGCAAAACAGATTAAAACTAATATTTACACTCCTCCACTCGTATTAGAAAGCAAAATAATTGAACTTGAAAATATTTTATCTGATGAAAGAATTTTGAGTGATTTAGAACAAAATGCGTTTTCTACTGTTTTAAAGAACACTGTTTTCAAAAACGAATCTAACGAGTGTTCAACATCTTCTAAGGCACCTCAAACTTTAGAAGTTGATCTTGATGACTTATTTGCGTCTGCAAATGATATTTTAAATTCTGATGAAGGGTTTGTTGATGAGATTGATATGTTTGACTTTAATGCTAAACTTCCAGTTCATTCTACTTTTGTTATAAATGGTGAAGCCTTTACCAAGTGTGTATGAAATTGATGTATCATCAACTAAGGTTGGTGAACCAGTTTCTGTGAGTACTGATTACTATCAGTCAGGTAAGAAGCAAAAGAACCAGCGCTCACATAAACGAAAAAACACTGGTAAGCTTAAGAAAAGACAATCTCAAAAGTCTGATTTTCCTAACAAATCTAAATCTTTTGTTTCAGATTTAAGAAAGAAAAGGTCAGAAGGTCGAACTAAATGGCGACCGAAATATAAGATAGATGAGAGTTCAGAATCAATTCATGATATGGATTATAATAGATCTACTAGTAGTAATTCTGATGTAATTGGTTTTGTTTCTTCGAATAAACAAAATCTTGTAACTTCTTACAAGAGATATACAATAAAGAAATTACTCCAATTATCTCGGTCTGCTACTAAGTCATCTACTTATAGACGGAATGATTTTGTCTCTCACCGATATTCTGATGATTGGTTTGGTACTTATCATGTCTATTTTTATAAACCATATGTATCAAAGATTTTTCGAAAGTTCAGACGATCCATATATAAATAGATACCAAAATCTTGTGTGATCCCAGTTTCTAGCAATATATATTCAGACACAGATTATCAAGAACAACTTTGTATAAATGTCACAAGATTACAATATAATCACAGATCTCACAAGTGCCACAAATCTAACTTTGATACGAGTTCTGTGTTCTCTCTAAGTACAAATCTTGTGTTCTCTAAGTACGTATCTTGTGCTAATCCGATAGGACCCACTTTTATATGGGTACCTAAAGTTGTTATTCCCTGATTTCTCTTATGAAGACCCGTCATATGTGGTACTTGGATAGCGGGTGTTCCAAGCATATGACCGGGCAAAAGGATTTATTGTCTAATTATACAGAGAAATTCTGCCGGAATGTACAATTTGGCAACGATCATTTTTCACCGATCTTAGGCTACGGTGACGTGATTCAAGATAATGTGAGGATTACGAAGGTGAGTTACATGGAAGGATTAGGGCATAACCTATTCAGTATTGGCCAGTTCTGTGATAAATACCTAGTGGTAAATTTCAAGGCCAAGCGATGTTCTTTACGCACTGAAGATGGTAAGGAACTCTTGGTCGGCACGCGAAAGTCTAACCTCTACACCATTAATCAGTCAAAAGTCCAGACTGACAATCAGGTTTGTCTACTATCAAAAGCCTCGCTGCAACAAAGCTGGTTATGGCACCAAAGGCTTTCTCACCTGAATTTTCGTTATATAAATAAACTGGTCAATAGTAAGCTAGTCAAAGGACTTCCTGAGCTAAAGTACGAGAAAGAGCACCTATGTGCAGCATGTGAGAAAGGAAAGATGAAGAGAGTTGCTCACAAACTGAAGCCTGAACAAAGTACTAGTTCTGCACTAGAATTGTTACACATGGATCTCTGCGGTCCAATGAGAACACAAAGCATAAGCGGCAAGAAATATGTCTTAGTTATTGTGGATGATTATTCGAGATATACATGGGTCAAATTTCTGAGATCTAAGGATGAGACGTCTGATGTTATCATCAGTTTCTTAAAGACTACCCAAGTAAATCTACAAAAGCCAGTCAAGCTTCTTAGAACAGACAACGACACAGAGTTTAAGAACAAAACTGTGGAGGATTATCTCGAATCGGTCGAGATAACACATCAGTTCTCTGATGCTAGAATGCCAGAACAGAATGGAGTAGTAGAACGACGTAACCGAACGCTAGTCGAGGCCGCTCGTACTATGCTGAGTCAATCCGATCTACCTCTGTTTCTATGGGCAGAAGTTGTTTCGACTGCGTGCTATACACATAATCGATCCATAATTCATCACCGGTTTGGTAAAACATCTTACGCTTTGATAAACAATCGTACACCTAGCATTAAACACTTTCATGTTTTTGGATGCTGGTGCTTCGTATTAAATGACAGAGAGAACCTGACAAGTTTGGACTGAAGGCTGATGAAGGCATCTTCATTGGTTACTCTCAAACATCTGTTGCATACCGGGTGTATTTAAAGAAGTCCAAGACAGTGATAGAAAGCGTAAATGTAACATTTAACGAGGAGGTGGCTTCTGAACAAAGCAATTCAGAACCCGTGCTTACAGAAGTTTTAGGTTCTGGATAGATCAGTCCAGAACTTGTTGTTATCCCAGTTTAATCTAGTTGGTAAATAATCAATCAAGTAATCAAACAACACAATAATAATCAAGAGATATATAAATCAGAGTAACATACCAATCCCTTGAGTGTTCTTGATACCCTTGAATACAGAGAAAACTTGCTACCTCTTTCTAAACAAAATTACGATAATGATACTAATGAGAGGATTAAACCCTAAAACTAATTAATCAAAATATTAAATACCTAAGCCTTATGGGCTTTAAGCTTAACAGGCTTTCTAATGGGCTTGGGCCCAATAACTAATAAACTATTAACATATTACACTTTAAACCCTCTAACTTTAACTATCAAAACAAATACAGTTTAGACCCTTTAATCTTGAATACAATTATGATCCAACAATCTCCCCCTTTGGATTCAAGATTAAAAAAAATTTGCAATTGTCTTCGGGTCTTCACTTTTCTTCAGATATGACGTTGATAGCTTCAAAACTTCAAAACTTGATATCTTTGAAATCTTCAACAGTCAGTCTTCAGATTATATTCTCCTTCTTTGATAATTCTCCCTTTTTGTATCTGGTAATTAAACTTATCAATCCCTTTTTGTATCTTCTCCCCCTTTTTGATGAGTGGTGAGAATCATCATAAAAACTTTGCAAAACAATCTCCCCCTTACCAAGACAATCTCCTCCTTTGAATATGATCATCAAGTAAGCATAGTCCTCATCATGTAACGAGCCCTATATGGAAATAAGAGCAGTCTTCCCAAATGGAAAGAGTGATTATTTCAATCTTTTCAGATTAAAATAGAAAGGTGGTAACCATTCGAATCTTTTCAAATTCAAACAGTTAATAAGTGTAACCCTGAATCAACAAATGACTCAGTTAGAATGCCTGTCAGTAATACAAAGTCATTGAGTAACACAAAGTTACTATATAAGGAGCTGGTTTGATGTAGACTCCCCAGGTATTCCGTTCAATCATCGAATAACACATGGTTATCTATGAACGTTCTGACAGAAAACAAATTTCTGTGTGCTCGTGCATGTGTATGAAAGAATTAAGCATAGATGATTGCTTTTCAATATAGGCTCAAAATATGTAAACTTGTTGAGACAACAACAAATTATACAAAGACTCAATGTGCATGAGAAAGGGTTCGAAGGTGGGGCAACTTTCCTTCTTCTTCAATATTAGTATCTTCCAAATGAAGAACCAATAGCGTATGTGCTGCTTCCCCAGAAAATGTGAAACATTCTCTTTTTGAGAAAAGAATAAGTAGCTGGTGGGGTTGTATGCAAGAGATGGCATGGGCTAGGTTCCTTTTTCAATGATGGTCACCAAAGAATGTGAACCAATCAGATTATGTGGCTGCCCGACTCAGAAAGAAGTTTGGTGCAGAGTTTAATATTCTTTTACTCTGTTCTCTCACCCTCTTTCTTTTAATCTTTTAAATCTCACTTCTAACCAATCTCTCTTTTCCATTTTACCTCTTCACACACCAACACTCAAATCTTTTGACCCCTCTCCCCTCAATCACTCAGGGAATACTTCCTGGGTAGGAAACACTGGTTATCGTGAATCCATGGAAGTTCTGTTAAGTACTCACGCTGAATCCCATGTATTTTCCTAAAAGAACATGTTGTTCAACATGCGTTTTGTACATGTAAGCACAAATACCACTTGTTACATGAAGCATAAAATTTTTGGAGAAGTCAAAACAGTTGTGTTTGACGATGCAATTCTCCCCCTCAACTTAAAAGAGTTTGACAATTAAGCTCATATCATTTTATCATGATGAATAAGATTTTGGAGAATAAAAAAAACGAATGTTGTTTATATGAACAATATATAAACATATTTTCAATGAAAGCACATGAAATGACGTTTTATTCAATCAACAGTGAATACAAATAACGTGAGTATTACCATAGAAAGATTTAACTTTTGATACATGGTAATAACAAAGTCAAAATAGAATGTTCTGAACCGTTATGTGTATGAATACTTGACAAAGTATATTGACAAGATAAAACACAAATATTTATCTTTAAGAACACACGGTCAGATAAGCATTTAAGTATCCAAAAATCTGTTAAAATCACAGATATTCTCCCCCTTAACTTAATGTAAATAATTTTATTTATTTTTATTTATTTTTTTATTTTTTTTATATAAATAAAGAAGAAAAAAATAAATAAAGCACTGAAGTGCGGGTTCTAATCTGATGTGATTAGAAACCATTGTCACTTGAACAAACCTGCATAAATAAAAGAAATAAGGGTAATCATTTATGAAAATGATTCCTCTCTCGTTAGCAACAGGTAAAAAATAACACACAAGATAAAAACTTGGAATACTCCCCCTATAATCATAGGTAAGGTTTAAGACATGTTCAACATACCAAGTTTGCTGATGAGAAATTGAAAACGCTTTTCATCCAATGGCTTGGTGAAAAGGTCAGCTAACTGGAAGTCCGTTTGAACAAAGTGCATTTCAATATTACCTTTTTCTACATGATCCTTGATGAAATGATAGCGTACGTCGATATGCTTGGTCTTGGAATGCTGTACCGGATTAGCAGTTATAGATATTGTGCTCTTGGAATCACAATAAATAGGAACACGCTTGTAGTTGTATTCGAAGTCCCTTAACTGTGTCGTCATCCAGAGGACTTGAGAACAGCAGCTAGCAGCAACTACATACTCAGCCTCGACAGTGGATGTTGAAACACAGTTTTGTTTCTTTGAGGTCCAACTTACAAGTTTGTCACCTATGAATTGACATGACCCAGAGGTGCTCTTCCGGTCTAGCTTACATCCTGCATGATCAACATCTGTAAAGGCAGTTAGTTTAAAACGAGAATCCTTTAGATACCAAAGGCCTAGATTAGGCGAGCCTTTGAGATATCTAAGGATTCTCTTAACAGCAGATAAGTGCGACTCTTTAGGATTAGACTGATATCTCGCACAAAAACATGTGGCAAACATTATATCCGGGCGACTGGCAGTCAGATAAAGTAAAGAACCAATCATGCTGCGATACACCTTTTGATCAACAGGTTTCCCGGAGGGATCCGCGTCTAAGAGTGTACCAGTAGCCATTGGTGTTTTCATGACTGAACTATCTGACATATTGAACTTTTTCAAAATATCGTTTATATATTTAGCTTGATTAATAAATATGCCGTCGGGTAATTGCTTTACTTGTAGACCAAGAAAGAAATTCAATTCACCCATTATCGACATCTCAAACTTTGTTTCCATTATTTTTGAAAAGTTCTTACAAAATTTCTGATTTTTCGACCCAAAAATTATGTCGTCAACATAAATCTGAATGAGAATCAAGTCCTCACCTTGCCTTTTGAGAAATAAGGTAGTATCTACTGTACCTTTCTTGAAACCAGAAGCAAGTAGAAATTTAGTGAGAGTTTCATACCAGGCTCGCGGTGCTTGTTTAAGACCATACAGCGCTTTGTCTAGGACGTAGACATGATCAGGGTGATGAGGATCAACGAAACCTTCGGGTTGAGCCACGTAGACCTCCTCATGCAGAACGCCGTTCAGGAAAGCCGACTTTACATCCATTTGATAGACTGTAAAGTTTTTGTGCGCTGCATAGGCTACGAAGATTCTGATGGCTTCGATCCTTGCAACCGGGGCGAATGTTTCATCATAGTCAATGCCCTCTTGTTGACAATACCCTTTTGCGACCAATCGAGCTTTGTTTCTCACGACTACTCCAGCTTCGTCTTTCTTATTTCTGAACACCCACTTTGTTCCAATAACGGATTTACCTTTAGGTAGTGGGATCAAGCGCCATACCTTGTTCCTTTCGAATTGGAGAAGCTCATATTGCATAGCAGAAATCCAGAAGGGATCACGTAGAGCTTCAGACGCTTTCTTTGGTTCTAGGGAACTAAGGAAGCTTGAAAACATGCAGAAGTTGGTTGTTGCTGATCGTGTTGTGACACCAGATTGTACTTCACCTATCACGTTTTCCAGGGGATGATCCTTAGTCCAACGATGCGTGCTTGGTAATGCTTCAACTGTTTGTTGCGTATTTGACGCATCGTTGTCATCTTGCACGGCAGGTTGCTCCATAGAAGTACTCGGGACATCTTGTACTGGTGTTTCTGATACTGAAGCTTCTGGACTAGCAGTTGAAGTGCTCGGGACTTCCTTTCCAGAAGAGATATCTGTAGAGACAGATTCAGCATTAGTAGAGTCAGAAACTAACTGTGTAGTCGTACCTGATGGAGATGAAGTTTCAATGACTTCTTCGGAAGGTCCAGACATGTCTTCAGAAGTGATAGGGACATCCGAGCTTGTTATTGATGTGGATATGCCTTTATCAAAGTCTGCACATATATCATCAAAGGCATCAATAAACAATAAATCTAACTCAGATGAAGTAGAGTTAGAGTTTGAAGAAGTGGATCCTTGAGAAGCTGGTTCTATTCGAGATTAAATAGAAGCTTTGTCCTTAATTACGAGTTCTGAACTGTTGTGTCCAGAATTCCATGTAGAAATCTCATCAAAGGAGACATTCATGCTCTCAACAACCGTCTT
The DNA here is from genome assembly GCA_954870635.1 of Arctium minus. NCBI lineage: Eukaryota > Viridiplantae > Streptophyta > Magnoliopsida > Asterales > Asteraceae > Arctium > Arctium minus. The sequence goes on along the minus strand of OX941093.1, from coordinate 6,660,603 downwards.
AGTTCGAATAATGTAAACTCGATAAGCTTTGGATGTCAGAGAGTATCCAACGAGATATCCTTCATCCGCTTTCTTATCAAATTTTGATAATCCTTAACGCTCTTTAAGAATGTAGCACCTGCAACCGAAAACACGAAGGAATTTGATGTTAGGTGTACGATTGTTGATTAACTCATATGCAGTTTTTTTAAAGCGCTTGACCACAATGGTACGGTTCTGAGTAAAACACGCTGTAGCAACTGCCTCAGCCCAAAGGTACATTGGTAGATTTGACTAAGCAAGCATAGTACGAGCTGCTTCAACCAGAGTACGGTTCTTCCGTTCAACAATGCCGTTTTGCTGTGGAGTGTAGGCTGCGGAGAAATTGTGTGAAATACCCACGGAAGTAAGATAACTCTTCAGCGTGTCATTTTTGAACTCCGTGCCATTGTCACTGTGAATGGTTCTGACTGGCAGTTGAAGACGTACTTGAATGCGCTTGATGAAAGCGATAATCAACTCTGGCGCATCTGACTTGTTGCGAAGAAACTCGAGCCATTTATACCTTGAGTAGTCATCTATCATTACCAACACATATTTCTTTCCATTGATAGATGTTGTGCGCATTGGGCGACAAAGGTCCATATGAAGAAGTTCCAGTGCAGATGAGGTCGATGATTCAGCTTTGGACTTGAAGGAGCTTCGCTTCATTTTGCCCAACTCACATGCGGGACATAGTGAGTCTTTTTCAAACCTCATTTCTGGTAGACCTTTGACCAAACCTTGTCTCTGTAGCTTCACTATAGATCTGAAATTTTGATGAGAGAAGCGTCGATGCCACGTCCACAATTGTGCTTTGGAAGCTTTGGCTAGTAGGCATACTGTACGTGTGGCAGACAGTGTAGGAAAATCTACATAGTATAGATTTCCATGGCGCTCAGCCTTGAAGACTTCGTAACCATCGGGATCCTCTAGATAGCAATGAGTGGTTGTGAAGCGGACTTGATATTTCATGTCACAGAAGTGACTGGTACTGAACAGGTTGTGATCAAGTCCTTCAACATATAACACTTTTTGAATCTTCACAACACCGTTATCGAGCATTCCATATCCTCTGACGTGGCCTTCGGGTTCAGAATTGGCAAATCTAACTGCTCCGGCAGGCTCCTCCACATAGTTATGCAAGAGGTGCTTGAATCCTGTCATGTGGCGTGAACATCCGGAATCTATTACCCACAATCGACAGGCCTGCAAAAGAGACAATTAGTTTTGCTTAGACACCCATATCAGGATGGGTCCTTCGCGGTTAGCATCAAGCAACTCAGGAATATCATCTGGTTTGACTTTCACTCTCCATTCATAACGCGGCTTTGGAACCTATTTCCAAACCATCTTAACATTTAATTCCTGAAAGTGCTTTTTAGAAGTAGGATTGGCAACCTTAGCTCGATACACTTTGGGTTGTGCAGAAGAATTAGAATTAGAATTAGACTTAAAGCTCAGTTTAGCTTTTCTCTTATTATGTTTGTACTTTGGAGGGGAGTAGTATGTGATTGAGTTATCCCAACAGTGTTTGCAATATAGATTCTTTCGATCAAAATTCATAAACTTAGATTTATCAGAACAAACCTTACATCCATGTTTATCAAAAGAATTACTTTTCAAAATAACACTGTCAGAAGTACAACTATTTGGAATAAAAGGTTCACTAGATATCCTATCATTCTTATTCAAACTATTGTCTTTATTCTTCTAACTCCTCCCAACACCATTTCCTTTTATATCTGAAACAGAAACAGGAACCTTGTTAGTCTCTAACTTAGAAGGTGGTTCTTTTCTAGTGCTCTTTGAAGTCTCACCCTTCTCAAAAATACTCAGTGGATATTCAGGACAATCAGAGTAAACAACTGAAGGTTTTGTAGGAGCATCAAATTCTGGATTGGTTCTTACCTTCCAGCTTGGATCATTGAACATCTGTTTATCATTTGAAGCATTTTTAAACAAAGTAATTTTCAAATCATTGATCTCAGTGCAAAGCTCTTGATTTACTTTTAAAGTAATTTTTATGTTTGAGATCAAAGTTTTCATCTTCAACCTCGTCAAGAGACTGTTGCAACATATCAATTTGCTTCATCAATTCAGATGTATGATCATTCACAGAATTTGACCCCTTTAAATTAGAAACAGGATCAAAGTTTGAAGCATTCATCATTTCAGAGAATATCTCTTCAGTTATGGACTCAATAAACTCCGTTTTATCATTTTGAACACATGATTCATTCGTGATAGCAGTTTCTTCTTCAACCTCTTCAACAAGTAAAGGTTTAGAAGCAACAGGATTTGAGACTGATGGTATAGTAGATGGATCAACATCCGATTCATACTCATCATATTTGCATGCAGTCTCAGGTGGAACTGTGTTGGTTCTTACTGATTCTTTGGAAGGTGTGGTAAATAGTGATTCAAATTCAGTAAATTCGATCTTTCGAGTCTCATAGCTTTTATTCAAATCACCATATGTAAAACCAACTGATTTAAAAAGATTTTGATAATCAGTGTCACCAGACTTGTTCTTTCCCATTTCTTCTCGACCTTTGGTCTCTTTAGAAGGTTTAGGAGTACTTGCTTCAACAAAAGTTGCACGAATGTCAGGAATGGGTCTGATTGCGGAGCCGAATTTATCAAAATTATACAGATGCTCCGGTGCCTTTTTCAAAATTTCATTAGTTGGCACACCCAAACCTAGTTTTAGTTTATAAAACCTTTCGTCTTGGAGTTTATTGGTCAACAGATTTAATGTTTGCTCAGTCTGACCTCGTTTCATATTAATGTCCTCCAGTTGCTTGATTTTGGTGTAAGCTTCATTTCTTTCTTTATAACAAACTTCAAATTTTATTTGAAACTCACCCTTTTCAGCATTAAGATTCACAAGATCTGTTTCTAAACCAGATATTTTTTCTTTTAAAGACGCTTTTCAGCTTTTAAATCGTCTTTTTCCTTTTCTTTTTCTTCCACAACAACTTTTAAAATAACATTTTCATCAGGAAAGCTTAATGCAGATTGATGTGCAGAGTTAAGTTTGCCTTTCAGTAAAGCAAATTCATCTTTCATACCATGTATTTGGGCCATTAAAGATTCAATAAGTTCAGAATTGTCACTTACCTCAGAGTTTGCATCTTCGGATTGTGTCTCAGAGTCTTCATCGTCACCTTCCAGCTTTGCCATATAAGATACTTGGGTGAAGTGAGCTTGCTCCTCGTCATCGGAACTTTGGAATAGCCAGTTCTCTTCTTCGGCCATAAGCACCTTTCCTTCTTCAGCTTTCTTGGCGATGAGTGACTTTCTTGCATAGTACTCTGAGTTCTTTACCTTCTTGAACTTGCAGTCCCTCGAGAAATGCCCAAATTTGCCACAGTTGTAGCATCTTCCTGGTTCATCCTTTCGTTCTTCTCGCTTCTCCTCTTTCTTTCCTTCTCTTCTATCTTCCTTCCTGTCTTCTCGTCCTTCCTCTCTCTTTCCATGCCTCGGCTTGTATCGCATCTCAGACTTCTCTTTCTTGTATCCATCATACTTTGGCTTTGAGTAGAATATTTTCTTGCCAAAGCTCTTCTTGAATCATCGCGTAATGAGAGCCAAGTCTTCAGAGAACTTTTGAATATCAGGATCTGAATCAACTTCCAGTTCTTCATCGCTCGAATCAGAGTCAGAGTCAGTAACTTCGGTAACTAGAGCTTTAGACACCTTTTTCTTCGACCTTGCAGAGGATACAGAACCTTTGCCGGCTATGAGAGCCCATAATCCTTCAGATGATTAGACTCATTATTAATTGATCTCACCTCATCCTCATGTTGAGCAAGAGTAGAGAAGATATCAGTGACATTTTCTCGAGCCATATTCTTGGACATCTGGAGGTTGATAGAAAATTTCTTCCATTCTGGATTCAGGTTCTTGATGAACTTGTAATTTATCTCAGAAGCAGATTTAGAGATAATGTTCCTCCGCAAGTCATTGAGGATGATATTATATCTGTTGTAGGTATCTAATATCAACTCTCCTTCTTTTGCATGAAATCCCTCGTATGCATTTATGCATAGATTCTGCTTAGCTTGTATGGAGGCTTCACTTCCTTCAAACTGCCTTGCTAGTTCATCCCAGATGCCTTTAGCAGTGCTCTGACTGTCGACACGATTGTAGATGTCGTTTGGAATTGCCATTGTCAGATAGATTAGAGCCTCTTCTTCTGTCTTATACTGTTCTTTCTGCTTTTCATTGAAGAACTGATAAGGTTTAGGAATCTCTCTGTCAGGGATTTCTGGAGAGGAATCTGTAGCAGGTTGACCCTTTACTGTGATCATTGGAGTTTGTGGACCTTCAATGATTGCTTTCATGAAATCTCTGTTCTTGTGATTCAGAAACTGGATCATTCTGATCTTCCATTGCTGATACTCGTTAGCCATGAGGACAGGAGGTTTGACTTGAGAACCCATTGAGAGAAGCTGATTCGACATCTTAGCTGTACCACTTGTTAGTAATTAAACTTATCTGTACCAAGACAACCAACTAGATGAGATCGTTAGAATCAAAATGAAAACCACACCAAAAATTTTTCAGAAAAATAAATTCCTGAAAATAATTAAATGCAGTCCTTTCAATCAGTATAAAGCTTCAAATAATACTAAAGAAAATGTTGATCTCGAACAGAACTTTGTCCCCCTTCGCAGACTTAGCACGGGGGTCCCGGTAAGTTGCTTGTACCGGTACTTTACTCGACCGGGAATATAGTTGACCGGTATAGATTCGACCGGTATTAATTCGACCGGACAAGGTATCGACCGAAGTTGATATGAGTGTGTCGGTCGACGGTATAAATCGATATGAATTGATCAACCGGTATTGGTCTTGACCGACAAGCCTTTGACCGATATAGTATGTGTGTGTATCGGTCGACCGGACAAATGTGAGTACCGGTGAATATAATGATCGATATGTTCTTAATTGCTTTCGACCGATATGTTCTTAAGTCGACCCAGAACGATGAAGATTTCCCCAGAAAACACAATAAACACAGAAATTGAATCCAAATATCAACCTTTTGCACCAAGTAACATATATCGAACACAATGCAATCAAACTTGAAGATTAAAATTAGCTTTTCAGAATTCAATTTGAAGAACACAGTGCGACTTGTATACAAACCCAGTAAACATAAATCAACAAAAAAACCAATCGATTTGAGATTTTAATTGCAATTAACTAATTAGATAACTTTCAGCAGCATAAAACTCATCAAATCATATCAATTTCCAGCCTAAAAACAAGTTAATTCATGAGGTTGATTTTCACAGATTTATATATATCGAAGAACACAGTGATAAACCGATAAACACAGATTTAATCCAATTAACTTGATTCTTAAGCTCTGATACCAATTGTTATCCCAGTTTAATCTAGTTGGTAAATAATCAATCAAGTAATCAAACAACACAATAATAATCAAGAGATATATAAATCAGAGTAACATACCAATCCCTTGAATAAACAATGAAACCCTTGAGTGTTCTTGATACCCTTGAATAAAGAGAAAACTTGCTACTCTTTCTAAACAAAATTATGATAATGATACTAATGAGAGGATTAAACCCTAAAAATAATTAATCAAAACATTAAATACCTAAGCCTTATGGGCTTTAAGCTTAACAGGCTTTCTAATGGGCTTGGGCCCAATAACTAATAAACTATTAACATATTACACTTTAAACCCTCTAACTTTAACTATCAAACAAATACAGTTTAGACCCTTTAATCTTGAATACAATTATGATCCAACACTTGTGGTTAATGAGACTAAATCGGATAAAGCATCTACTTCTACATATCACTTATCTGAATTAGATTTATTGTTTGAATTCTTTTACGATTAGTTTCTTGTATCTAAACTGCATAAATCTGTTGTAGTTGAAAGGTCAGAAGATTCAACGACTAATCATCCAACTACTTCAGATATGTCTACTGAACTCGTTCCCTCGGTTCAACAAGAAACTCAAGTTCAAACAATTACTCCTTCAGTTGAAGTTATACCTAAGCATGTTGAACCAGAAGTTCCTACTTTAGTTTGTTGCATTGTGATGGATAATCAACAGACTGAACAAGTTGTCCCAACTGAAACTTCTATACAAGAAACTTCAACTGCACCCCCACTAAATGCTGAACAAGAAGAATACAGTGGATACTTAGATGATTTTCATGACCAATCTACATTGAATCCACTCCCTCACGAACATAAGTGGACCAAAGAGCACCCGATAAGCCAGATCATTGGAGATCCAACTTTACCGGTGCAAACTAGGTTTGCTATATTGAACATGTGTATGCATGACTCATTCCTGAGTAAGATAAAGCCCACTCGCGTATCAGAAGCTCTAGCTGACTCGGATCGGGTGACTGCCTTGCAAGAGGAGTTAAATCAGTTCGAAGCTTTAAAAGTCTGGAGACTTGTACCAAGACCTGAAGGTGAATCTATAATTGGTACAAAATGGGTATTCAAGAACAAAAATTACGAAGATTTGTCGGTCCACAATACATCATGTTCTTATCAAAACAACAACATATACGATTACCAACCTGTTTGATTAATAATCAATGGATTACAAGGATTGATGTTTGTTCGGTTTAAAGCTCTCGATGTTCTCTCTGATTTTACACCGTTAGTCTGTGTGTTGTGTGTTATCTCTGATATTTTCTGTTTTTTTTTTCTTGACACACTACCATACACTTGATAGCAAAACTAATATTAAACTAAACTAAATATCCTAAAACTAATATCTAAATAGTATCTAGATATTTAGGATTAATAATAATAAAATACTAAAAATAATACTTTGACATTTTATTACAAACTGACATTAGACTTATATTAAGAGTTGACTTTCCGGTTTTAGCTTCAGATTGGATCTTCAGATTGGATGATCTTGAATCCAATAGATCTGTGCGCTAACAATCTCCCCCTTTGGATCAAGATCATTACTAAAAACATTTTAGCAATTCAGTCTTTTTTTTCAGCTCAGAAGATGCAATCTCCTTCTTTCTCTTCAGAATGTAATAATCTCCAGTTTTAGCTCAGAATGATTTAGCAAGGTATCTTCAGAGAAAATTTCTCTAAAATCAGCATGTCTTCAGAATACTTTGATATCTCGCATTTCTTGGTTAGCTCTTCTCTTTTCCAATCTTGTAATGTAATGGACATTTCTTCAAGCTTTAGGTTCTCCCCCTTTTTGATGAATAGAGAAATGATTTCATCAAAACTCTGAGTAAGAAATGTCTTTCATTTGGAGCCTCTGATTCGTCAATTCAAAAGATATTCATCCAGATCTTTGCAAATCCAGACAAAATAATCGTGTAATACCTGAATCAACAAATGAATCAGTTAAAATGCCTGTCAGTAACACTAAGTAACTGTGTGTAACGAAAACACATTGGAAAGGAGCTTTGTGACGTTCACTCCCCTAGGCCTTCCATTTAATCATCGAAACACCACAAAGGTAATTTCTATAAACGTTATGACAAAGAAACAAATTCCATATGTGTTCGTGCATGTGATAGAAAGAATTTAAGCATTGATGATTGCTTATAGATAAGGCTCAACATTGTGTAAACCACTGAGACAACAATAAGTATAAACACAGACTCAAAGTGCATGATTGAAGTGCGAAGGTGGGGCTGACTTCCTTCTTTTCAATATCCAGATTTTCCAAATGAAAATCAGATAGCAAATGTGTTGCTTCCCATTTGAAAATGTGAAACACTTTCTTGTTAAGAAGAAAATGAGTAGTTGGTGAGGTTAATCAAGAGTTGGAATGGGCTAGTTTCCTGTTTCAATAATGATCACCAAAGAAATATGAAACACTAGAAATATGGCTGCCCGACTCAGAAAAAGTTGGTGCAGAGTTTGATATTCTTTTAACTCTGTTCTCACACCCTCATTCTTTTAAACATTTAGCTTACTCTCTTTTTCTGTATACCTCATCACACAATCCACACTCATTTCTTTTGATTTCTCACACTCAATCACTATGGATTAACTTCGTGGTTAGGAAACACTGGTTAAGGTGATTCCGTAGAAGTTGTGTTAAGTCCGAGCACAATGAAATCATGTTTTCCTATGATGCATATGATGCTCAAAATGGTTTAACTATACCAGTTAAAGCACAAAGTAGATCTAGAAAACATTTAAAATTACACTTCCAATTCATGAAATCGGTTTGAGATTCGGGAAGTGGTTTGAACTTTTAAGAACAATGTTTTCTATGATTGAAAGTTGTCCTTCTTTCAACCATATATGAGATTAAGATAAAGGATTATACCTTTACGTTTGATCTTACATCTCATGAAGCTAAGCTTAAAGTCATAAAGATATGAACATTTAAGCATCTCTCAAAAACTGCAAAAGTCTTATGTCATAGTCAAAGCAAATTTATTCACTGAAAATAAAATGACAAAAAGTAGTAAAACGATTAAAGTATGAGTCCTGATCAGAAATAATCAGAAGTCATCACCTTTTTACTCCCCCTGAAATTATGCATTAGAAAAATTATCAATGTAAAACATATGCATTAAAAATTTCAGACAAATATGTACTCCCCCTTGAATGTTGATTTCCTCATTCGAGTATTGGAGTACAATCTCTTATCAGCACACGAGTAAGGTCTTTTGTTCATTGAAGTGCGGGTCCTAAACTATTGTGTTTAGAAGTCAAAACTTCGTTGAAGTCCGGGTTCTAAGCTGATTTACTTAGAAGCCTTCATCTTGACATTTAAGTCTGGGTTTTGAACTGCTTTGTTCAAAAGCCTAATTGACATTGATGTCCGGGTCTTGAACTTTTGTATTCAAGAGCCTTTGTTGTCATTGATGTTCGGGTCTTGAGCTGATTTACTCAAGAACCATTGTTCTCCTACTCCCCCTTGACAGTAGGTACCTGCAACAAAGAATCATCCCTTTTCTTTGGTATCCATTTCCATTTGGATCCAACTGTGTTAGTTGCAGTTCTTATGGGGGTAACTGAGTAAGAATCATACCAGTAATGGTCACTCGTCTTATGAACAGGATCATGTGTACGACAATAAGAACAATAAAATTTCTTACCTGATAAACTTATTAATTGATCTCTCGTGTAGACAAAATTAGGTTTACCTTTACGCGCATTGTTCTTCTTGGCATTAGGCGTCTGTACACATGAGTTTTTACATTTTAGCTCATATTTCTTCTTTGCTTCAACTGGTTTCCTGTTCCAGACCAGTTCAGCTTCTTTGTAGCTGCTTCTCCGTCTTTGATGTGTACCTGAACCATCTGCATTTCTATCAAAGAAACGGTTAGAATTACGAATTTGATTAGAAGATTTAACTGACCTTTTTGAAGAAACAGATTTGGATGTTGAACTTGTAGCTGACTTCAATAAGCATTCTGAATCAGCTGAATCATCTCTAGGTGAGTGGATAATTGACTCTGGAGTCTTGTGCTCAGTCACCACCACCATTGAAATAATCTTTTCAATCTCGTTAATCTTTGAAGAATAAACGTTTCTTTCTTTGACAAGAAGGTCAATCTTCGTCTCAAGCTCATACTTCTTTTTCTTCTCTTTCTGTGCATACTTAGAAAGTTCAGATAGCTTTGCATTAAGCTTTCTAATTGCAGCTTCAAAGGTGCTTCTCTCTTTTTCAAATTCCTTCTGTGCACCCTTTCTTCCATCTGATATCTCTTTTAAGAATCCAACATTCTTCTGATCAATTGCCTTCTTCTCTTTAGCAAACTGATCTCTTTCTAAAATGATTACTTTCTCAAAGTTACTAACTTGTTGAGAAAGCTTTATACTTTTAAGCTCAAGCACCTTCTTCTCCTCAATACTCTTCTTGGAAAGATCTGAGAACTTCTTCTCAAACTCTGATATTTTCTTTTGTAGCTCAGAATTTGTACTCTCCAAATCCTTAGATTTCTTCTCATTGCTCTCAACAAGATCTAGCTTCTGTTTTTGAGCTTCAAGACCAGAAATCTTTCTTTTTAGCTCAGAGTTCTCAGCTACCAAATCTTTTGCTTTTAAGAAAACCTTTCGGTCTGAGATAATCCATTCAGAGTATAATGCAAGATAGTCCCATATCTCTTTCCCTGAAGCTTCGGGAATCTCCATTAAATCATATATTTCTTTAGAAATACTCTTTTTCAGATAAACTCTAACTCTATTATCAGCTCTCTCCCTTTGCACCTGTGCTCCTTCAGACAATGATAATCTCATGTAGTGACCCAGATCATCATTATCTACAAAGCTGAAAAAATTATTTTTCCACTTTTCGTATTCTCCTTTATTCAACATTGGAAAATAGGAAGTCATTCTGTTTGATAAGAAAAACTTGAATATGATCGTTAGCCCAAATAAAATCAATCAGAAAGACTAAGTCAGGAATTTGAGCAAAAGCACAAGTTTGCGTGATAAGAAGCTGGCGCACAATAGTTTTGCGCGAGAAGCGGGTCGCGCGAACTGGAAGGTTTGCACGAGACGTATATGGCGCAAAGCAAACTTTGCTTGAGAAGTTGATGGCGCGAAATATAGATTTTCGTGAGAAGAAGGTCGCACGAAAGAAGATTTGTGTGAGAGGTGGGTGGCGCAAACAAGGGTTTGCGCGAGTCGTTGATAGAGCGAAGGGAATTTTACGCGAACAGTTGATGACGCAAAACAAGTTTTGCGTGAGACGTGTATGGCGCAAAGAAGGTTTACGCGAGTCGAAGCTGGCGCAAATGAAGGTTTGCTCGAACAGTTGATCGCGCGAAAGGACGTTTTGCGCGACGTGTTGATGGCGCAAATCTGACTATGAACTGGCGCGAATTTGAACTTTGCGCTAGTTCGTCCCTGTTCTTTGAAAATCGATCTGATTTGCTCAAATAACCTTGATTTTCAACAATTAGCAGTCCCAAATTCTAACAAGTTGACCTCTAACACTTCTAGAACAGATTGTAACCACTTGATCTCAATAAAAATCACTTTTTGAAAATCCAATCGATGGAACAGTAAGTTAAATACGTGAACTGTTTTGCAACAAAATCCCAAAATTTGAATCGATTGAAGCTCTATACTGAAATTAAACAACACCACAATGATCTAATACACCTATCGATCACAACCTGATCGATTTCAACACCTAAAACACACTAAAACTCGAAAAAGATTTTGAGAAGAAGAACACAGAGTCGAGTTTTAAAACTTGATTTGAATCTGTTTTTCAGGCTTTGATACCAATTGTCGGTACATAATATATCAAGTTGTTATCAAAACAACAACATATACGATTACCAACCTGTATGATTAATAATCAATGGATTACAAGGATTGATGTTTGTTCAGTTTAAAGCTTTCGATGTTCTCTCTGATTTTACACCGTTAGTGTGTGTGTTGTGTGTTATCTCTGATATTTTCTGTTTTTTTTCTTGACACGCTACCATATACTTGATAGCAAAACTAATATTAAACTAAACTAAATATACTAAAACTAATATCTAAATAATATCTAGATATTTAGGATTAATAATAATAAAATACTAAAAACAATACTTTGACATTTCATTATAAACTGACATTAGACTTATATTAAGAGTTGACTTTCCGGCTTTAGCTTCAGATTGGATCTTCAGATTGGATGATCTTGAATCCAATAGATTTGTGCGCTAACAAGATTGTATCATAATCAGAAACAAAGCACGACTTGATGCAAAAGGCTACCGACAAGAAGAAGGCATTGATTATGATGAGACTTATGCTCCATTGGCACGTATTGAAGCGATCAGAATGTTTCTTGCGTATGCTGCTCATAAAAACTTCACCGTCTACTAGATGGACGTGAAGACTGCCTTTCTAAATGGCATACTCAAGGAGGAAGTCTATGTCTCACAACCTGAAGGCCTTGTGAATCCAGACAAACCAGTTCATATCTACATTCTGCATAAAGCACTTTACGGTCTTAAACAAGCGCCTCGTGCTTGGTACGAGGTATTATCAAAGTTTTTGGTCAAGTCGGGCTTCACGAAAGGTAAAATCGATACTACTTTGTTTATTAAAAAGGAAAAATCCGATATCATTCTTATTCAGATATATGTAGATGACATCATATTTGGCTCAACAAATCCTAAATACTGTAAGAATTTTTCAAACCTCATGATGTCTAGATTTCAGATGAGTATGATGGAAGAGATGAATTTCTTTCTCAGATTACAAGTCAAGCAATTTTCAACGGGTATTTTCTTAAATCAATCAAAGTACATTTTTTATATTCTTAGAAAATTCAAAATGGAAAATTGTACAACTATTGGAACCCTGATGGCACCGGGAACTAAGATCGGCATGGATCCTTCAGGAAAACATGTCGATGTTAGAACCTATCGAGGAATGATTGGTTCTTTGATGTATTTAACTTCAAGTAGGTCAGATATTATGTTTTCTACACGTCTATGTGCAAGATATCAGGCTAATCCAAAAGAATCCCATATGTTTGCAGTTAAGCGCATATTTAGATATCTGAAGGGCACTGAAGATCTTGGTCTGTGGTATCCTAGAGATACTAGTTTTGAACTGACAACTTACTCAGATGCAGATCATGCAGGTTGCATATTGGACAGGAAGAGTACATCGGGTCATATATAGTTTCTTGGAGATAAACTCGTAAGTTGGGCATCAAAGAAACAACTGTGTGTTTCCACATCAATGGCTGAGGCGGAGTATGTCGCTGCTGCGAGTTGCTGCTCTCAGGTGTTGTGGATGAGGACGCAACTACAAGATTATGGATTCAAATTCGACAAGATCCCGATATACTGTGACTCAAAGAGCGCCATTGCAATATCAGCAAATCCTGTAGAACATACAAAAACCAAACACATAGACGTACGATATCATTTTATAAAAGACAATGTCGAAAAAGGTACAATAGAACTTTATTTTGTAAACACTGATTATCAGCTTCCTGATTTGTTTACCAAGCCTCTCGACGAAAAGAGATTTAATTTTCTTGTTTCGAAACTTGGTATGCTAAATCTCAAGACATAATTTGTGATTACCTATTAAAGTTTTCTTATTGTTATTTTTCTTCATTTCTTTATCTTTATTCTAAAAAGATATCTTTACTGAAAGGTATTCATGATTTCCGGGGGAGTGTAAGAAGGTGAAAAGTTGATCTACATTCATTTGAGGGGGAGTTAACAATTTTTGCATATGTTTGTCACTGACAAATTTTCTAATGCATAAATGCAGGGGGAGGAGTAAGGTGTATGAATTAAGACTTCTGATTATTTCAGATCAGAACTTGTACATTCAATGTTTTATTGCTTTATGTCATTTTACTTTTCAATAAAGTTTTTGTTGTGAATAAAGCTTTGCTCTTTGACGACTTTGTGACTTTTTGCAGATTTGAGAGGAAGCTCAATGATCATATCATATATGACTTAGAGCTGACTTGATGAGATATAAGACTGAACGAAAAGGTTTATTTCTAATCTTAATCTCATACGTATCTGAAAGAAGGACAACTTTCAGGTATGAAAACATGTTCTTAAAATGTTCAAACCACTTCTGATTCTTAAACGATTTCATGGATATAGAAGTGTGATTTTAAATATTTTCATGATTAATTGTGCTTACATGTTTATAAACCGTGTGTTTCCAAAAGATTAATACTTGTGTGTTATCTTTTGCATATACTGTCAAGTATTCACACACACCAATTTAATTTTTGTTGAATATGTTCTTACCATGTCTCTAAATTGAAACAAATTTTCGATGGTAAGACACACCGATTGAATTTCAATGAATTTTGAGCGTGATTTCATTTCGAAAGTTCTTTCATGAATGTCTATATCTTGGTTCATATAGACAATATCAATTTTTGCTGACCTAAGCCTTAATCGATAAATCATTTGTATTTGATCATTTTACATACATTGTCATATTTTCAAACAAGTTTCTTGTATTCATTTCATTCATTCAATATACTTGTTTGAAATATCTTCAATGTTTTAAAATGCTCAAAACTTCATGATTATATTTTTGAGCATATAGACATCTGACATGCATTTTATTCTTTAACTGAAAAGTTAAACCAGTTGAGCAATATGTTCTTTTAGGGTAACATGGGTTTCTTTTGTGAGGACTTAACTGAAACTTTTATGGATTCACGTTAACCAGTGTTTCCTTCCCAAGAAGTTAATCCTTTAGTGATCGAAGAGTGAGGAGTTCAAATCCTGAGTGTGGGTTGTGTGAAGAGGTAAAATGTAAATGAGAGTTTGGTTAGAAGCGAGCTTAATGATTAAAAAGAAAGAGGGTGAGAGATCAGAGTAAAAGAATATCAAACTCTGGACCAACTTTTTCTGAGTCGGGCAGCCACATTACTAGTGTTTCACAATTCTTCGTGAACATTATTGAAACAGGCAACTAGCCCATACCAACTCTTGATAAAAACCCCACCAGCTACTAATTTTCTTCTCAAAAAGAAAATGTTTCATATAATCTATCTGATTTTCATTTGGAAAATCTGGATATTGAAAAATAAGAAAGTATGCCCCACCTTCGCACTTCGATCATGCACAATCGAGTCTGTGTTTAACTGTTGTTGTCTCAATGGTTTACACAATTTTGAGCCTTATAAAAGCAATCATCAAGTGCTTAATTCTTTCTAAACACGTGCATGAACACACAAGGAAATTAGTTTTTCTTGTCATAACGTTCATAGAAATTCCTTTGTGGTGTTTCGATGATTGAATGGAAGACCTGGGGGAGTGAACATCACAAAAGCTCCTTTCCAATGTGTATTCGTTACACAGTGACTTCGTGTTACTGACAGGCATCTTAACCGATTCGTTTGTTGATTCAGGTATTACACTCTTATTTTGTCTGAATTTGCAAAGATTCGGATGAATATATTCTTTGGATCGGCAGATAATCAGAGGCTCTTGTTAAATATCAATGGTCAGAAAAGATTTCAGAGACATTTCTTATGAAAGTTTTGATCATTCCAGTACTCTAATCATCAAAAAGGGGGAGAAGTTATGTTCAAGAAATGTTTGGAAATAAAAGTTTGTATCAGACATGGGAGAAGATCAAGAAAGTTATTGGAAAGTGTTCAAGAATTTGTTGGTTTGAGAAAGATTATTGAAAGCTGAAAGAGAAAGTTCAAAGATTTCTGAAGATGAGCTGATTTTCCTGAAATTTTATTTAAAGATAAGTTTGCTGAAGCAAATCGAGCTAAAACTGAAGATATTTTCTTTCTAGTGTCTGAAAGAGGTTTATACCAACCTTGGGGGAGAATGCTACTATTCTTGAAGAACAGACTTTGGAAAGATTGCTGAAAGTTTTGAAGATAGTTTTTATCAAAGAAAGAGGAGATTGTACAAATTGAGCTTAAAAGAGGAATCTTTTTTAGATGATCTTGAATCCAATGGGGAGAATGTTAGAGCATAAATATGTTGGATGCAAGATCATAAAAGACTGAAGGTCAAAGTTCAAGAGAGTCAAAGTTGAAAGTCAACTCTCTTAGTGAAAGTCAAAGTCAAATGTAATAAGTCAAAGTTAGTTTGTGTTTGTCTTGTAAGCGTATAGTTTAGTTTTTCCTTTATTAGACTTGTGGCTTTGTGTTGTAACGTAGATGTAACTAGAACTGAAAGATTCGTAGATTGTAGAGAGAGAGAGTTTTAGAGAGAGAAAGACTATTGTCTACGAATTGTCATTTGGAATTGAATTAACAGGTTGAGTTTTAATCTGGTAAATCATCTTGTTTGTGATTGTTTGAATTAGATAAGAACTTGATTAGATTTGGGACATTATCACGAAGTAAATTTTATATGTCGTTTAACCTACCGTTGGAAGGGAATTCACTAGACCACATGGTCTAACCCTCACTTTTTTTAAAACTAAAACCTTTTTAAGGTAAAGGTTTAATTAGAAGTTCGTTCAAGGGATTATTGGAAGGAGGGGTCGTGATAGGGACTTAGAGGAAGCTCGAAGTCCGATAGACCTAGACTATCTCATTTGTAGCTATATTTTACAAATGAGATTTTTGAGTTAGTATTTTGTAAATTGTTTATTTGGGACCATTTTGGTTGTAATGTTATCCTTTCGTTATTGTTCTAGAATTGGGTTGTTACACCAAACCCGAACCGAAAATAAGGTGTTTTTACAAAACCCGAATACCACGAAATCCGATAATCCGAAACCCGACTTTTGGAGGGATATTTGTGTTCAGATTGGGTTTGATCTTTGGCCACCATACCCGTCCGAAAACCCGAAATAATATACATATATATTTTAAATAGTATATAAATATATTTATTTATCTAATTATGTTTTGAAATACGTAAATTCTAGTTTGTTGAAATGTTTTCTAATTTTTAAAACTACTATCGATTTCATCAATCTCTCACTCGATTGAATTTATCCAAAAAATCAATTGAATTTATATATATAATTCTTGCATTATATAATATCCGAACCGGATGATTGTTTTTTGTTTTCCGAAAAAGGAAACCAAATCCTTTTAATATATGATAAATTCTAATATAAATTTACCAATATTTTAATGAAACAATAGTCAAATATAATGAAAACTTATTGAAATATATTGAAACCTTATTTCATCGTTGACATAGAGAAACAGTTGGAAATCATAGTGAAGCCATAGTAAAACCTTATTGAAACCATAATGAAACATAGTGAAATAGTTACACCTTCAAATAAAGCTCTAAAACGTAATTCATCATCTAAATGAAACTTTATTGCAACCATAATGAAACTTTATTGAAACCATTGTGAAATATAATGAAACTTTATTGAAACCATAGTGAAACCGTAATTAGAAAAAAATAGAAAATAAACCATAATTTGAAAAAAAAAATAATTAAAACCGTTTAAAAATAATTAGAAAATAAAACCGTAATAAGAAAAAAATTTATTAGAAAATAAAACCGTAATTAGGAAAATAAATAATTAGAAAATAAAACTGTAATTAGAATTTTTTTTTTGATTTATCATAATTAGTTGATTATTATTTTGTACATAAACCAAACAATAATTACCATAATTAAAACTGTTTAATACAACCATTAATCACCTATAATCTATACTACCTTATAAATCATATTAGCAAAAGGTCTTAAAAACAAGTTTTGATACACTAAGTACAACTATTTTATGCATGAAGTCTTAAAAATCTTAAAGTCTTAAAAATAACATTTTATGCACAAAATACTATTAAGAGTAAACTAGTGTGTCATCCGCACGTTGCGCGGTAGTGAAAAAATATTTTAAAGAAATACTTGTCCGATTTAAGATAAAATGTAATTAATTTTTCGATTAATAATTTATAAAATCCAAATTAAAATGAACAATGTATTTCCATAAGTGGTACAGTTTCATATATTGATAATCGTTTCTTGTTTTGAAAAGTTTAAGAAGTGTCGGTAATAATTTTTTGTGTTATGTTTTTTAGAAATCAAACCACATATGAAATAACCATATCAATATAGTTTTTTTTAGGATGGGTGTCCTAGGCTAATATATCAATATTATTGTTACGAAAGGTTCGACTAAAATTAGTTAACCTTATGAGTTGCAAAAATTTGACATCCTCCCCTCTTGTCAATATAAAATCACATGTTTTATAAAAATTTCATTTTCTCACCTATATAGGATTACAAAACTTACCAAATTTCTTATTTATATAAAACATTTATTCCTCATTTCCTTTAGTCACCTAAAAATCTCCAATCCAACGTTCTCTCATCCATGTGGGATGACTAAAACAACATCAAAATGCAAGATTTGGGAATACACAATATTACAATACCAACTCAAATACCTTTGGTTATTTCTTTTGTACATATAAAAAGGAAAGATAAAGATATAACAATGATTTATGTAATGTTTTGTAAAATTTGTTGAGGGGTTAGTTAAAAGATATTTTTAGCCATGTAAACATTTTAATCATCAAAGTCATCCCTTCTCCTTTCTTATAACCATCTTAAATCTCAAATCTAATATTTCCTAATCAATGTGGGATAACTAAAACAATACCACAACGCAATATTTGGAAATATTTAATTCTCACAATGCCACCTCAAATACCCTTGCTTGTTCCTTTTATATGTATTAAGATAAAGAATGAGAGATTTTGATATAATTAATTGTTTTATCATGTAAATTAAATAATATATCAATGAAATCTTCAAAAAAAATGTTCTATACTTTTATACTTGTTCATTCTTATACCCACCTCCTTTCAAATATATCTTATCCTCATTTTCTTATACACCCTTATTGATTCCAATCTTTTAACCTTTCATCAATGAGGGACAACTTAAACTCAACCACAATCCATCATATGAGAACATTCATTCTCACAATACCATCTCAAATACCCTTGGTTGTTCCTTTTGTATATGTACATATAAAAATATAAAATTTATTGATTTTGATATCCACCTCCTGCCATTTTATCCTCTTCTAAAATATCACCCTACACTTACGGTTGTGTATTTAATATATATTGAGAGATTTTGATATAAATTAATCATTGAATTTTTCTGATCGATTTTTCGAGTTGAATTTTATATAATAAGATCCTTATATATATATATATATATATATATATATATATATATATATATATATATATATATATATATATGGATAGATAGATAGATAGATTTTAAACTTTTGGGTTAGCCAAAATGAGCCAACCTATTAGATTGGAGGGTAGGCCAAAATAAGCCAACAACGTAAGCTTAGAGGATTGGCTAGGATGAGCCAACCCAATAAGTTGTCACAAAGACATCTCAACCTCCATTTATATATCCACAATTCATCGTCAATATTTTGTTTCTCCATCAATGTGTGATACAAAAAACTCAAACACAATTTATGAAATGGGGAAAACTTCATCCTTTCAAAAAAAAAAATTGTCGGTTTTCCTTTTAGATTTATATAGATATAAATTTTAAACTTTTGGGTTGGCCAAAATGAGCCAACCTATTAGCTTGAAGGGTCAACCAAAATAAGCTAAGAACATGAGTTTAAAGGATCAACCAAGATGAGTCAACCTCATGAGTTACCACAAAGGCGTCTCAACCTCCATTTATATATCCACAATTCATTTTCAATCTTTTGTCTTTCCATCAATGTGGGATACATAAGAATCAACCACAATTCAAGAAATGGTGAATTCTCAATTCTTAGGATGCCACCTCATTTTTTATGGGTTTTCCTTTTAGATATATATATATATATATATATATTACGGATTTGGTCCCTCACGTTTGACGATTGGTCCTTTATCTTCAAAAATTACATGATAACCCTCCATGTATGCATTTTGTTACAGAATTGGACCCTCGAGCTAACGGATGTCTAACTGCTCCGTTAAGCACGAGGGTATTATCATCATTTTGCCGTATTTAATTTATTTTAACATTTTTTAATTAGTTTTAATTATTGTTCTTGAATGTTCATCTTCTACATGATGAACACCGAGAACACCAAGAACACCAAGATATAAAAATCCAAATCAAATTCATATTAAACAACCCAAATCAAATCAAACCCATATTCGAAAACCAAAAACATAAATCAAATCCAAATTTAAAAAACCTAAATCAAACCTAGATCAAAAAATCAAACCCATATCCAATAACCAAAATCAAAATTACTTAAAAGATAAGAGAGAGAGATATGAGATATATATATAGAGAGAGATATGAGATAGAGATAGAGTACGACGTCTTTTGATATTGGGTTTACACTTTCTGGGTTTGATTTTTCTCCGGCGACTTAGTCGTCTCCGGCGAGTACGTCGTCTCCGGCGACTTCTTCTCCTTGTAGCCCGCATCTTCTCTCGATCTCGATCTTTCTCTTTTTTCTCAGAACTGTTCTCTCGGTCTCTCTTTCTATCTCAGATCTCTCTCTCTCTCTCTCTCTCTCTTAGGTTTTTAGTTTTTTATTATGAGTTTGATTTGGGTTTTTAAACTTGGTGTTCTTGGTAATCATCATGTAGAAGATGAATATTCAAGATCTCTCTCTCTCTTATCTCTCTCTTGTTTTTTAATTGGGTTTGATTAGGTTTAAATCTATGATTTATTTAGGTTTTTGATTTTTAAATAGGTTTCATTTAGGTTTTCTAAGTTTGGGTTTGATTTAGAATCTTGAATATGGATTTGATTTAGGTTTCTCGTGTTTTTAATGAGTTTGATTTGGGTTTGTTCTTGGTGTTCATGATGTTCATGAGGTAGAAGATGAACATTCAAGACATAACATAAGTTTTATTTTACGGATTTGATCCTTCTTGTTTAAAAATGTTAAATGAAATAAAAATTATTAAAAGGACAAATTTACCCTCGTGCTTAACGGAGAAGTTAGACGGCCGTTAGCTCGAGGGGCCAATTCGGTAACAAAATGCATACCTGGACGGTTATCATGTAATTTTTGAATATAAAGGAAAATTTTCGTAACAATCGACAAACGTGAGGGACCAAACCCTTAATTTACTCTACTATTAATTTATACAGGAATTTTAAAAATCTCTTAAATACACCTTATAAAGCATAATTTACAAGTATTTGATGCAAAAATTTTAAAACCGTTTCTACCATACTGTAGCCTATGCTTTCTA
The DNA here is from genome assembly GCA_954870635.1 of Arctium minus. Taxonomy (NCBI): domain Eukaryota; kingdom Viridiplantae; phylum Streptophyta; class Magnoliopsida; order Asterales; family Asteraceae; genus Arctium; species Arctium minus. The sequence goes on along the minus strand of OX941093.1, from coordinate 6,639,943 downwards.
ATCGCAAGGCTCAAGTCAAGCCATACCCTTTTGCCATCTTTTTTGACAAAAAAACCCATACTCTCCATACCTAAATAAAGGGGTTTGGTATCCATAGATATAAAAAGGGCTTTCTCCATAGCTCTTTCAACTCTCCGATCATTGTTCTTGCTCCAACGCCTGCTAATACGCCTCAAGTTTATGACTTTTCGACTAACAATTACGCTTCTGAATCCTTTCTTGTTTCCCCAGATGCTGAAAACTTGCGTTTCTCTCAGGTTTGATTCGTTCCCCAAATGGGTTATTTTGGTATTTGATCTTTATGGATGTTCTTGAGATTATTTCAACTGCCATTTTGTTAATTTGTTCTTTTTTTCAATGATTGAGTGTGTATAGATGCTTAATGAGATCATTGTTCATGGATTTCTCTAAGAAATTTGAGGGTTCTGATTCACCTCACCTGTCCAAGGTTCCGATTGTGGTGGTGGATGATCTTTGTGAAGGGATCAACAAGATAAGTGTCAACACTGATGCTAAATTCACTAGGAAACAGATAAGAAGAGATCTAATCGTCATCATCATCGAAGATTGCACCTGGGATCTTGTGCTTGAAGGGTTTGCCAACACCAAAAGGGAAACATATGAGGTTTCCATGCCTTTATGTTTTTATTCATTCAAACAAAGATAAACCCCTTTCTACCCATCTGCAGGTACTCATCTTTTCCTTTTTTACTTTTGCAACTTTTTTCAATTTAGGGTTTTGAATCTTTTTTATATGGCTTCAGGTTTGTTTCGATTGAAATTTCACTTTCTTTGTCATATGTGCTCCTTTTCTTCCTTAATTCTTGGATTTTTTTCAGATTGGGTTTTATGATGTTGACTGTTGTATATCATTCGTATATCATTTAGATCAAAATGTTAACTGTTAACTGTTGTTGTATATCATTGGTATATCAAAATGTAGCTTGTTAATTTTTTATGTTAAAAAGATTCATCGTAGGGTAAAAAGTTCAACGAGAAAATAGTTGTTCGACCTTTACAGTTTTATAAATTTGGCTGCTTGCAACACATTTTTCATTTTGAATGGTCGAATGGATGTACTCTGTCCTTTTGTTCTGGTGCACAAGGGCTGAGATGATTCTGAAGAGCTATAATCTTGCCTTTTTAGAGCTTATTTAACTTCTCATAGTAAAATCATGGCACCACATATTACAAATGTAATACTTGATATGTGGGGTATTATAGTCGAAGTATTTTGTAACACCCGTAATTTTCGGTTTGTAAAGGTCTCTGAGCGTTTTTGAAACTTGTAAGTGGTGGGATTGTGATAGGAAAACATTATCTAAGTCCCTTGGAGTGTCATGAACTGTTGAGCGCGAAAAAGGAAAGGATTTAGAGCCCTGCACGGCCTGGGCGACAATGCCCGACGATAGTGACACATGTCATTATCACCTGGCACAATCGCGAGCCTTGTACCGCGGAGGGCTGGACGCGGGCGACAATGCCACGCGACTATGCCCAGGGCATAGTCCCCGGTCATAGTCGCGGTCGGCCCCAGGGATATTTTAAAGATGCGATTTTCACCCTCCTCCTCATTTTACTTCACACTTCTCATATATCTCTCTCTCAAATCGTTTTCCTCAAGGACCAATACAAACCCTAACCCATTTTGGAGCCTTTTCTCCTCTAAAACAAGTGTTTCTTCTTCATCTAGCATACTTGGAAGCTAGAGCTAAGATGTCTTCATCTCATTCACCATCCTCTTCAATTTCTAGGGTTTTCACCCAAACTTTTTATCATTTTTGGAGATTGGGGGTGTATGGCTCATCTTGGTGCGAGCTAGAAGTGTTTTGTTGGTGGATTGGAGTTATGGTTAAGGTAACCTTCTATTTTCTTCATTTATGGAAATTAGGGTTTTGGGTATAAGTTGAGGTTTTGATGTAAAATGTTTGGGGAATGTTTCTATATGGTTGGATATGTTTATTTACGGTTGAAAATGTTCGGTTCTAGGTTTTGGAGGTTTTGGCTTGGAGGATTCAAGTTTCGTCAAGGAAGCTCAAAGTGGGGTAAAATCTAGATTTAGCCTAAATCTAGCGAGGTGAGTTCAAGTTGATTTGTGAAAACGATGTACATGCCAAAATGTCTATTTTAAAGTGTTTATATGTTTTACATGGAATTGTTAACTGCTGATTACTTGATAAGTTTTGGTTATTTGGAGGTGTTAAACTGTATAAACTTATAAAACACCCACTTTTGGGATTTGGTGTATTTTGATAAATAAATAATATATTTTGGGTATCTTAATGATTTATTTCATGGAGTATATTTTTGGGTATAAATGCATTATTGCGGATCGTTTACGTTTGATTTCATTTTATGATTTACAACGTTGGGTCTTTGGGGTTTGTTGAGCTTAGGGCTCGGTTTGAATTTTGTTGGGGTTTGAGGACACTTGTCCGTTTCAATAGCTCATTGTAGAGTGTCTGGTTACGATTTGCATTTACTGCATCATATTTGAGAATTACATATTTTGAATGCGTTAGTTCATTCGTTCGAGTCATGTAATGTTTACTTAGTGCAATGGATCCATAGGCACGGTGTTCCTATGTCCCCGTTTTGGACATTAGGTTCGCCACTTGGCACGGAATAAGCATCGGGTCACCATGATAAGTAAGGTATGGACCTATACGGTCGGGCAACGTCTCATGGGTAGTAAGGTGTAATTCCCTTGTGATAGAGTTCTCCGTTTTGGAACTCTCAAGAATAGACCTAGAGGGGTTGACTTGATGTTTTCGAGCAATAGACTCAGAGGAGTTGAGCTCGGTGGGTTTTTATATGCATAACCCACATGATTTGATTTTTTACATAATAATGTGACCTACTTTTGCGTTCCGTCACACACTATGTAGTCGGGTATTCCCCGTCACCGCAAGGTGTTATTTTGGTTATGGAGTTTTATAATCCATGTTTTCGGTGACGTTTTGGGTATGGATTGTTATCCATGTTTTTGGGTTTTTTGCATACTGCACTTTATCAATGTTTTGGAATATTTTGGATGATACAGTTTATCTACGTTTTCAGTATTTGTCTATTAAAGTGTTAGTTATGTATTACGCGAGTTTTGGGTTTTGGATTTATATTTGAAGAAACGTGTGTCTTATGATTTTAATCACGAAGAGGGTGAATGTTGAAAAAGGGTCGTTTTCAGCTTTAATGTATTTCGTCTTGGTCGTTTCAAATGGAACGTGTCATCATTTTGGAAATCACGATTTAAATAACATTCTTTAAGTTTATTGCTTTATACGTTTATGATGAAAACTCTTGTGCTCACTAGGTGTTAAGCCTAACCTTTTATTTGTCGGCATGTGCATCAGGTCCAGTTGGGGTTTGGTTCTAGCGGTGCTATGAAGAGATGAGCATTAGATTTACACGAGGGTGAGTAGCTTGGTGAAGTCTTCCGCAGTTTGAGATAGTAACTGTTATTGGGTTTTAGTAACATCCGTACCTTTTATAGATCGCATATAAGGATTGAAATGTGTTTACTGAAGTTAAACCTTTATTTGTTGTTGTAGATGATTCAGTTATCGATGTAATTAGAAAATTTTAAATTAGTTGCTATTTCCTGATTGAGGGTGTTATAAGTTGGTTTCAGAGCTTAAGTTTGAGAGATTTAGGTGTTGATTATGAATGCCTAGACTCAAACTAGCGTAATTCTAAGTGTTTGAATGTGAGAGTGCACCATTAGGCACTTTAAGATTTGATGATTCGTGATAAGTGGATTCACTAGGAACGGGAATCATGCCAAAAATGGCAAGGATGATCATGTACAGTACGTTCATAATAGCACTTGGCCAGGGTTATGGTGAGCCTACGAGTTACATGTGTATGCTTGAATTGCCTTGGTACGATAACCGTTGGGATAATGAAGAAGTTTCTAAATGAGTAACCGGTAGAAAGAGTTGATGATTTGAGTATTCGATGCTTGGAATGACAGTAAGCATGGTGATAGCATTAAGTGGACCGTTTTGGGTCAGAATGAATGGATGGGTTAGAACCGTAGACTTTTGGAAACGACATTATTCGAGGAGAAATTGTAAGATAAACCGATAAAATCTTCGATGATTGCCTTAAGATGTTTGATCACCCGGATGACAATAGTATGACGGGAAGTTGAGAAGCGTAGTCCTAAGATGTTGAGTGCCGACCAAATTAATGCACAAAATTTATTTCTAAATAAGTTTGCATAAGTTGTTTCTCATGTTTTCAAAGTATAAAGTGAGTTATGTTACGAAGTCTTGGTAAAGCATTTAGCACTCATCATATTTTAAACTGTGAGCTTAAACATCAGATTAAAACTTTATGTACTACATTTAATGCGATTTATTAACTTTCAATAATTATCTCTATCCACTTTAACTCACCTAAAATCACTCCACACATAACTAAATACAGAATAAAAATCAAAATTTAGATATAAAAAATCTAAAATATAATTAAGAAAATCAGACATAATATTTAATGTTTATTTTTTATTAAAAAAATATCATATTATTAAACATAAAATAAATTACATTAGTATTAAAGTATCGAATAAACAAGTTTTTATGCATTAAGTATTGTTTATTGATACACATTACTTAAAATTTAAGATTACAAGTAATGATGCATGAGTAACAATTTCTAAAGGTATATGTTTGAATTTATAATTAACTAATAAACATAATCAAAACAGGATAAACATCTCAATTTAAATATAAACAATTTAAAATATATAAGATAATCATTGAATTATAACAAAATACTTAATTTTTTTAATATAAAAAACATTATATTATTAAGCCTAAATTAAACAAATTTATAAAAAAAACCATTACCACTCTCTCAAAACCATCCAAAATCGTACTGTGAATCAATAAAAAAAAATTAAAATCGTGATGTATCTTGCTGCATTGCGCAAATACACTTCTAATATTCTAAAAAACATACAAAATACTTTGGAATTCCTTCATTTGTATATTTTGTTGAGATTTTGATTCTTCTTTAGTAATTTTACAAAAAGACCCATTTGTCAACAAGTCCATAAACTTTGTTAAATGAGATGTTATGATCTAATAAAAAAAGGAAAAGTTAAATGGTAATAAATGAATGACATTTTTGGAACAAATTGTTTTTTATTTTTAGGAATTCATATATTTATTTTCAGAAGATAATCAATAATAATATTTAAATAATTTTTTTATTTTTGAAATATAATAATATTTTATTTTTGAAAGATAATCAATAATATTTAAATAATTTATCTTTAAAGATAAAACCAGAAAGTGAAACAATGATTTTCGTTTAAAACTCATAGGTGAAACCAGATAATTAAAATTCATAGATGAAACCAAAAAGCGAAACAAAGATTTTTATTTAAATTTCATACATTAAAAAAACAATGAATTTTGTTTAAGATTCACAATGTTGTTCTGTGTATGAACTTGTGTTCCAAATTTTTTACCAAAGTTCATAGGTCCAAAATGAATGGGATAGTTAAGTAAATTTAAACAAGTTCAAGTGAATGACATAAGTAAGAAACGTGATAATTAAGGAATGTAATAATCAAGTGAATGAGATATTTAAGTAATGAGGTATCAATATATGAAAAAGTCGAAAATGCCTTGGTTAACAAAGTTTGTTCTATTTCTTTGGTTAACAAAAGAAGGGATATATATATATATATATAGGGTCTAAGTTATTTTGTTAACCTTGTTTTTGTTATTAACTTATCTTCACCATTGATGATAAAATTGGATGGATGAGATTTAATCTAAAATAATAAACATTTAAAGAGTTTTATTTTAATAACCAATATATTGAACAAATGTGATAAAGGGTATTTTTGGAAAGGTATTTCCAGAATTTGTTGAAATATAAGGGGGTGTTTTGGATTACTTATTAAAAGTGTTTATTAACTTATTGCGTTTTCAGACAACAAATAAGTTGTTTCGAGTGTTTGGATTGAAAACTCCTTATGACTTTTCCACCCTGCTAATAAGCATTTTTTGATAACTCATTCCCAACTGACTTATTTGAAAATCCTTATTAACTTATTTAACCAAATAACATATTTGCCCATTCTTTCTATAAGTTAATAAACACTTTACAAATAAGCATAAGTTAATAAGCACTTTTACAAATAATCATAAGTTGTTTTAAATAAGCAATCCCAAACACCCCCAATACATCGACTCATTAATTACTCTCGATCAAAATCCAAACTGGCATCCATTGAAGAAAATCGAAACCGATGACCGATTTCCTGTAATCACAGCTCTGATCACGGTTGCAGATACGCGTTCGGGAAATCCGGTTAAGGGATTTTTTTCATATCAATGGAGAATTTGGGTGGAGAGTTTGCAGTAAACAATCGATTAATTGCCATGTGAAAAAACAATAAGCATAGTGGTGGGGTCCATGGGCTTTATGAATATGCCGTGTATCATCTTGGCCGGCATAATTGTCGTGTGAAAAACATCAACGACAATTTTTTTTTTTGAAAGTACCAGTTGATTGGAGCACTCCAACCGGCAAAACGAGGGATTTAACGGCCGGTTGGAGATGCTCTAAGAGGTAATCATTCCCAAATTCTAGGGTTTTCTCATATCAACAACTCATATATAATAAGGGTTTATGATTCATTGTTCAGTTAGGAAAAAAAGTGCAAGAATAGCTATGAAAACCTCGTTCTTGAACTTTAGAAACACTATGGACACTCCAGTGGATGTTGATGCTGATGCGTGCTGATACAACAGTTGAGAATCCAAGGAAAGAAGATAAGTTAAAGATGAGAGTGAAGTTGAAGATTCCATCTGTGGATGATCCATTGAAAGAAGATTAAGGTAAAACCTTTACCCATTAAACATTATGAATCTTGAACCTGATTTGAGTTTGTTTCAAAAAAATATGAATAGGGTTCATCTCATTAACTACATATAATCCAAAAGGTTTGAAATTGTTTTTTGTGTAAAATATTGATTTCTAAGAGGAAGTTCATTTTTGAATGTTTTGAGCACTAAACCTTTAATTCTCTTTGTGAACATTTAGGCCCTTTGAAGTACACACATGTTCTTGATAAATACAAACTAAGTTGGTAGTTCACATATACATGTTCATGCTTGTTCATATTAAATAGGTAATTTACACTTTTTCATATGTTTCATAAAATGTTCATGGTTTTTTATGGCTAAATTGAGCTAATAAATCTATGAACATTCGCCTTGAAGTGCATACATGTTCATGATAACCACAAACTATAGTGTTCGTTCACATATACATGTTCATGATTGTTCACATTAAATAGGTAAGTTATTCAGTTCATAGGTTTCATAGATGTTCATGCTTATTCATTGCTTAATTGATCTAATAAATCCATGAAATATTTAGATATGAATAGGAATGAAACATGCAAATTGATCCATGAATCAAAAAGGTAATATTTATTAGTAGATTAGGTTTGAAAGAGAACCAAAGCAGTTTGTTCACAGGACAACCTCAATTGGATCCTTTATTTGACACAAAGCTAGATTCATTCATTTTATTATTCGTAAATAGAAAATTCACCTTTCATTGTAACTATGATGCGTGCTCATAATCCTAAAAATATTGATCAGTTCCTAGTATAATGGCTAGGATTCAACTTTGTTGAAAATTTCAACAACAGAGCTAACCTTGTTTGGGAGGTTCTTTTAGTTTGCTATATATTGACAAAAAAGACCATATTCTGAAGGGTTTTCTGCAGATACATGTGTTCATATATTAACTGTATTACAATCTCTTTTCATTTCTAGTAATAACATGTTTTGATGGTGGGGTTTGGGAAAGGGCAAGACGAGAAAATAGACGATGTTGGATTCCCTCCTTGTTTGTCAGAAATTATTGTTCACGATTGTTCACATTAAATAGGTAATTTACACATGTTCCTATGGTTCATGGTTCTTCATGGTTGTTCATGTCTAGAACTGAGCGAATGAATCTGTGAAATAATTAGATATGAATAGGAATAAAACATGAAAATTGATCCATGCATCAAGTAGGTAATAGTAGTAGATTATGTTTGAAAGAGAACCAAAGTATTTTGGATACAGGACATCCTCAATTGGATCATTTATTTGACACAGATTTTTGTTCCAGATTCTGTTTGTAGAACATTAAATTGGTTTGATGTGGTCTTACTGATCAACTGTTGGGTTAATCTCAATCATACCTCAGAAGATTATAAGTTTAGATATATAAATAGATGAAAAGGTGTGACTTGATGAAAAGGTGTGACTTTTCATCACAACCGCCGGCCACCAACCGCCACCTCTCCGAACAGTCACAATGGTTTATTGGCACCCTTTCACTTAGTATAAATAGGAATCATATGTAATCGATTTAATGTACTTTTCTCAATATATGAAACTTTGTTTGATTAAAGATCTTATCATAATCTTTGTCAATTGCCAACAATTGGTATCAGAGCCTTGGTTATAATCATACCAAAGTTCTCATCATCTACCCAGAAATCAAACCAGAGAAAGTGACCAAAAAATATCGTTGGAGATTATCGACCAGCCACCATCACTATTGTTCATTTGGGGATAATCAGAATCTACTAGGGGATACCTAGGGCGGCCAAACTCCAAAAGAAATTTTACCACCATCTGGCACCCACCGAAACAGAGGTTAACATACCTGTCTCGGAAATCAGAGAAGAAGTTCTCAACCGCAACCATACGGGTTAGCAGAAATCGAAAGCAAGCATACGGCATGGTAAAATCAGTCGCCGGAGAAGGGGATACCAACACCGGAAGACCACCGCTCAAGAAGAAGATCGGAAAAATCAGTCACCGGAGAAGGGGATACCAACACTGGAAGACCGCCGCTCATGAAGAAGATCGGCAAAATCGAACGGGGAAGAAGAGAGGGACCGCGACCTTGGTCTCTGTTCTCGCAGTACACACAGAGAACGTGTATGAACGTTTTTTCCTCTCTTTTCAATTTTGACCTAATTTTTATTTAGGTTAATTAAAGAAAGATAAAAGGAACTAACCTTTTTTATATAATTTTATTTTCCTTCAAACATAAGATTTTTTATTTTTATTTGTTTTTTTATTTAAAAAGAAAAAAAATAACAAAATTTTCAAAACTTTTATAACCGGCCAGTTATAATTTTTTTTGAAAAAATCAATCAAAAGGGAACAAATAAAATTATGACGGGGAAAAACGACAAGGAACCTGGAGATAGTTAAAAGATTACCCATTTCCAGTGTCCTATGTTGAAAGGATCAAACTACAACATTTGGGCAATCCGAATGCAAGTAATACTACAAGAAAATGATCTTTGGGAAATGATTGAACCAATGCCAGAAACTAAAGTGGATATAAAGAAGGATAAAACCGCTATTGAATACCTTTACCAATCATTACCATAAGATCAACTGCTTCACATTTCAAAATACAAGACCGCAAAGGCAGTCTGGGATGCATTAAAGATTAGACACGTCGGAATAAATCGTGTCCAGCAAGCAAAGCAACAGACACTCAAATCAGAATTTTAGATGTTACAAATGAAAGATAATGAATCATTAGATTCATTCATTAAAAAGATAACGAGTATTATCAACAGAGCAGCAGGCGTTGGATTGACATATGAAGACCTTGTTCTCGTACGGAAACTACTAAATGTCGTACCCAACAGATGCCTTCAAATAGTCGCATCCATTGAACAATACTCAGATCTAGACACTATGTCATTAGACGAAGCAATCGGGGATTGAAAACTTTTGAAGAAAGATTGAAATACAAGAAAGAAAGACATGTGGACAATCAGGAGAAAATAATGTTCACACAGCATGAAGGTTGAGGCCAACCTTACAAAGGACGTGGTCGTGGTAGATTTAACCAATCACGAGGCCGAGGGAATAACAGATTCAGACCAGAAAGAAAGAATTGGGAACCCTCACAAAACAATTTCAAGAAAGAACCAAACAGCACTACAAGGAAATTTAATCCCGATAAGAGTAAAATACAATGCTTCAACTGTAAGAAGTACGAACATTTTGCAACCAAATGTCCACAGAAGAATCAAGAAAGGGAACAATCAAATCTCATTGAAGAATATTTAGAATGGACGCTACTTATGGCAACTATTGAAGAGCACCAGAAAGTTTGTTTAAACGAGAAGAATCTCAAATTAAGCAAGAAAACTACAAATGATGAAAGTCTATGGTATTTAGACAATGGTGCAAGCAATCACATGACAGGAGTCAAAAATCATTTCAAGGAGATTGATGAGAAGATTACTGGAAACGTAAGATTTGGGGATGGATCATACGTAGAGATCAAAGGAAAATGATCTATACTATTGGAATGAAAAAACAAATAACAACGGGTTATCTCACAAGTATACTACATTCCCAATCTAAGGAGTAATATACTGAGCCTAGGACAATTGACAGAGAACGGTTGCAAAGTAGTCATGGAAGAGGATCTATTACTACTATATGATTCAAGCAACAATATTCTAATAAGAGGCACGCGATCAAAGAACCGACTATACAAGGCAAAGTTGAGAATCGGTAAACCTGTCTGTTTATTAGCCAATCTACATGATAAGGCATGGTTATGGCATGCAAGACTGGGTTATTTGAATTTTGGATCAATGAAGAAAATGTTTTCGAAGGATTTGGTTCATGGTATACCACCCATTAAACATACGACAAGTATTTGTGACATATGCTTAATAGGAAAGCATAGCAGAGCACCATTCCCACAACAAGCAAAATCAAGGTCAGAAGCACCGATGAATTTAGTATTTGGAGATTTATGTGGTCCAATATCACCACCTACACCAACGGGTAAAATGTACATATTTCTACTAGTAGATGACTACTCAAGATATATGTGGGAATACTTCCTAGATTCAAAAAATCAAGCATTTGAAATCTTCAAAGAATTTAAACAAAGGATGGAAAACGAACGTGGAATCAAGTTGAAGATGTTCAGAACAGACAGGGGGGGAGAATTCACATCAAATGAATTCCTACAATACTGGAAAGACAATGGCATCACAAGACAATTAACTGCACCATACTCACCTCAACAAAACGGAGTTGTTGAACGAAAGAATAGAACAATTCTTTCAGCAACAAGATGCATGATGAAGGCAACGAATTTGCCACAGAATTTTTGGGCAGAAGCAGTTAGACATGCCATACTTTTATTGAATTGCACACCAACAAAGTCACTTGATGACATTACTCCATACGAAGCATTGAAGGGAAGAAAGCCAAGCCTACATCATCTAAGGATTTTTGGATGCATCGCATATGCAAAGGTACCTTCACAACACTTGACGAAATTAGATGATAGAAGTATACGAATGGTATACTTAGGCAGTGAGCCAGGATCAAAAGCATAGCGCCTGTTTGATCCAATAAATAATAGAATTTGCGTCAGTCGGGACGTTAAATTCAAGGGAAATGAGACATGGAATTGGAAGGATTATAACAAAGATTTCGATCTAGATAGACCAGAATGGACTAATTTCATTATAGGGAATAATGAAATACCTGGTACTCAGTATATCTTGAATGAAAGTGAAGATTTCGAGAATGGTGTTACATAAGGTAACAATGATTCAGATGAAGAAGTACCTACTACACCCAATTCCCAGATATCTACTCATGTGTATAGCCCACAACAATCCACCATCCATTCACCAGATTCAGAAGCTGATACGCCTTCAACAATAGATTCAAGAATTGATCATACACCTGTAAGAGGTTACAGGGCCTTGAGTGATATATATGCCAATACGGATGAATTATTTCTAATAGAAGATGAATCAAGAAGCTACAAAGAAGCAGCTAAGGATAATAGGTGGATTGAAGCTATGAAAGCAGAAATTGATTCTATCAACAAGAACAATACTTGAAGGCTAACTACCCTAACAAAAGATCATAAAGAAATTGGTTTAAAATGGGTGTTCAAGACTAAAAGGGATGCTGATGGAAGGATATTAAAATACAAAGCATGACTGGTAGCCAAAGGATATATTCAAGAGCATGGCATAGACTTTGACGAAGTCTTCGCACCAGTAGCACGAATCGAGACAATACGTTTGATATTGGCTCTGGCAGCATATAACAAATGGGAAGTTCATCATCTAGATGTAAAGTCAACATTTCTACACGGCGGATTGAAGGAAGAAACTTATGTCTCACAGCCTGAAGGCTTTATAAAAGAAGAAGACAAAGGAAAGGTCTACAGACTCATAAAAGCACTATACGGGCTAAAACAAGCTCCACGAGCATTGTACACTAAGTTGGACAACACATTGAAAATACTTGGTTTCAAGAAATGTACGTTAGAGCAAGCAGTCTACACAAGAACAAATAAGGCATCAATACTATTGGTTGGAGTATACGTTGATGACTTAATAGTTACTGGAACACCAAAAGTAGAGATTGAAACTTTTAAGGATCAGATGAAAAAGAAGCTCGAAATGAGTGATCTTGGATTACTTGTTTATTATCTTGGCATTGAGGTTACACAGAACGGGGATGAAATCTCAATAAAGCAAACTGGCTACAAAAACAAGATACTCAGAGACACAAGAATGTTAGACTGCAATGAAGCAAAGATACCTATGGAACCAGGACTCAAGCTGACAAAAGTAACCAAAGAAAGTTCCGTATACGACACCGAATATCGAAGCTTAATTGGATGTTTATGGTACTTACTACACACAAGACCTGATCTAAGTTTTTCAGTTGGATTACTTAGTCGTTTCATGCAAGAACCATAAGAACAACATATGAAAGAAATCAAGCAAGTACTGCTATATATCAAAGGAACTAAGGACTATGGTATAACTTATGGGCATGAAGGAGGAAACAAGATACAAGGCTACAGTGACAGCAGTTACGGTGTTAACACGCAAGAAGGAAGAGGCACAACAGGAATAGTTTTCTACTATGGAAACTCGCCTATTAGCTGGAGCACTAAAAAACAAGGAACAGTAGCATTAACCTCATGCGAATAAGAATTTATTGCAGGAGCAGCAACACAAGCACTTTGGTTAAAGAGACTACTCAGTAATATTACTAATACAAAGGAAGAGAAGATTGTGATCTATGTTGACAACAAATCAGCAATAGCTCTTATGAAGAATCCGGTATTTCTTGGAAGAAGCAAACACATTGATACAAAGTATCACTTCATACGAGAATGGATCGAGAAAAAAGATTTATTGGTCGAGCACATCAGCGGAGAGCAACAAAGAGCCGACATACTTACAAATCCACCACCAAGGTTAAGATTTGTCACATTGAGGCAAATACTTAGAGTTAGAAATCTTCTTCAGCATGATCAAGATTAGGGGGGTGAATGTTGGGTTAATCTCAATAATACCTCAGAAGATTATAAGTTTAGATATATAAATAGATGAAAAGGTGTGACTTCATGAAAAGGTGTGACTTTTCATCACAACCGCCGGCCACCAACCGCCACCTCTCCGAACAGTCACAATGGTTCATTGGCACCCTTTCACTTAGTATAAATAGGAATCATATGTAATCGATTTAATGTACTTTTCTCAATATATGAAACTTTGTTTGATTAAAGATCTTATCATAATTTTTGTCAATTGCCATCATCAACTACACAGAAAATGTAGTCTCTCTCGCAGAAGAGAGTGGCTTTATATGTCTAGATATTTACCTCAAAAGCAAGAAATTAATCATATGAAAAGCTAGCTTGTGGAAGTAAAAATAACATAGAATAGTTCTATATTTTTCATCTAGCATGATACAATATATAAACTAGAATATCTCAAAAAATGATAAAAGATGGGAGGGCATGCAATATATGATCGGAATTTACGACTAAAGTTTGGTTAGAGATTGTATCTAATCAACCGATCATATGGCATAACTAATATCAGCTAGCTGCAATCACACGAACAATGGTGTGAATGCGTGTTAAAGAGATCAATTTATGTTTTACACTGCTTTATTCTCCTTCTGCATTATTTAGCGGAGTTTCATGTCAGTATTGTAAATGAACAAGCATTATATACTTACTTGTCTTTGTTTCGGTAGGTAATCTCTCTCTTCTCCCTCAATATACGTTGCTAAGGAAATACAATCATCATTATAAGAAAAAAACAAAGAAAAGAAAGTCGTGAGATGTCTGGAATAATAGACCATTGAACAATAGCGAAACGTTTTTTTTATCAGTTTTGGTTGTGTTGTCTTTGAATTGGTTTGTTTTCTTTTGTTTCCACTACCTATTCAGTTTTGGTGGTTAATACATTGAAATTAAGTGTTCGTTGCTACTATCTTTTTTGGCCATAACAATACCTTTAATTACCTAGCTGGTTTTGTGTATCTCTTTTCAGTTGATCAATTGAGTCAGTTAAGAATTTTGTACGAAAGTTTGCTTTATTAATTCTTTTTCCATATAGAAAAAAGTTATCTTATTGAAGGTCAAGGAAATATTTATAGTCATACTTTAGGATAAAAATAAGATCCTTCTAAGCAATTGCACTATACAAGATCTAATAAAAAGGTATTATTGCAGTAGGCTGCTATCAATTACTATGCTAGCAGTTGCTTGCTTATTTGAATTCGAGTAATGTCTTAGTCTTACAATTATATATACCATTTATGTCTACATGTTGCTAGACTGCTCCTGGCTCAGTTTTGTTGTTATATGTAATTTGATGATATCAAACTTCAAATATGTTAACCACAAGGGTTGTGGCATACTCGTTAAGGCCCTCGGGATGTGGTGGAATATCCTATCTGCCCAAGGTTCGAATCCAGGCGTACACAACAATTGTGGCCACTGCTGATGTCTTACAGTCATAATTTGCCAAGGGATTAGTGTAGTAGGCATATCCTAGGACACCCTTCCTAAAAAAAACTTCAAATATGTTCTATTTTTCTCCATTAAGATCTCAAAATTTCATGCTGACAAGATTAATTATAAACTCTCGAGAAAGGAAAAAAGTCTTGCACATTCAATTCTTCTTTTCCTTATGATTGATTCCATCTCTTTATATGAATAAGAAGATACAGTAGAGAAGAATTAGTCTACTGGCTTTTGAGTTGAGGTACGTGTACCAAAAATAATATTATTTTTTAAGAGAAAAAGTGCGTATATTTTAAAACAGTTTAAAGGAATCAAGATGCTTCCAAAGCACTTGATTGAATGAGAAGCATAGACCGTCCCCTTCCAGCTTTTTAAGGTAGTCAGGTTTGGAAAAATTAATATGGGAGAGCTGGTGATTGATTGTAGTAAATGTTAATTTAGTAAGCTAGACTTGGATTTAGTGGTGGTTAAAGTCAGTTAGTAAATATGACAATTAGTATATTTTAACCGACACCCTTGAAGGGTTGTGATGGTTAATGTTGTGACGGTTCATGTAGTATAAATATATGTGTAAATGTGTATATTTGCATGGGTTAATAATAAAATAAGAATTGAAAGTTTCTTAGTGGAAGTAATTCTTTCTCTGTATGTATCCTTAGTGGATCATTTTGGGTTATTAAATCCCAACAAAGTGGTATCAGAGCCATGATTTGTTAGAATAGGAAAGTTCCATGTAAAATTTGAAAAGAAGATTGCATCCATGGCATCTCAAAATGGGAATACGTTGCAGCCACAATTGCCAACATTGAACAACCGAAATTATCATCAATGGAGTATTCAGATGAGGGTCCTGTATGAATCGCAAGAGTTATGGAACGTGGTCGAAAACGGAATTAGAGAACCAACAAACAACGTTGAATTAACACCACAGCAAACGACCGAACTGCGTGAAAATAGGAAGAAGGATAAGAAGGCATTATATTTCATCTACCAAGCCGTGGATGAAGTGATCTTTGAAAGAATCTCCTCTTGCCTATCGTCGAAAGACGCCTGGGAAACGCTTCATAGAACTTATCGGGGAGAAGAATGAGTCAAAACGATACGCCATCAAACCTTGAGATGTGAATTAGATAATCTCAGGATGAAAGACGCAGAAACAATCGAAGAGTTTTATAATAGAATAGTCACCTTAACGAACCGAATGCGTGTTAACGGTGAAGTTATTGATGACAAAAGTGTGTTGTTGAAAAGATTTTAAGGAGTCTAACCCGTAAGTTTGAATATATCGTCGTGGCTATTAGAGGAATCTAAAGATCTCTCTACTCTTTCCCTTGAGAGTTTGTTAGGAACCCTTCAATCTCATGAATTGAGATTAAGACAATTTGAAACCCCTCTAGTAGAACAGGCCTTCCAGACCCAAACCCAGTTTCCCTCAAAAGGAAATGCTAATGAAAAGGGGAAAGGAAAGCATCAATGGAAAAGTAAATGGCTTGGAAAAGGTCGAGGGAAAGGAATTGAATGGAACCAACAGGAAAATAATGGTGTTGGAACATCCAAAGGTAAAGGACGTGGGAAACCACTCTCCTAAACCCAATGTTATCACTGTCAACGCTATGGACACACCATTAAATTTTGCAGACAGAGACATGCCGAAGAAAGAGAGTCTACGTTTATGCATGAAAACAATTCTATGGAGGGAGATACTATGTTTATGACTCACGGTAATTCAGAAATGCCATTCGATGAAACTTGGTATGTTGACAGCGCCTGTAGCAATCACATGACGGGAGATAGAAGCATCTTTGTAACTCTAGATGAAAAGACTCAAAGCAAAGTAAGGACAGGAGATGAACGAAAGCATATCGTTCAAGGGAAAGGAGACATTATGGTGAACACAAATATGGGGACAAAAAGGATCAGCGATGTGTACTTTGTACCGGCCCTCAAACACAATTTACTGATTGTCGGACAATTGATTTTAAAAAGGTATGATGTACATTTTATTGATAATTGTTGTATTATCAAGGATCCAAATGGAAAATTGTTGGGTAAAATTAAAATGACCTTGAATAAGATGTTTCCACTCAAGTTCAAAAAGGAAGGATTGTCTGCATTCAGTATGCAAACTGATGAAAAGGTGAAACTTTGGCATTTGCGTTTTGGACACCTAAACATAGGGTCATTAAGCCACGTGAGCAAGATCAAGATGGTTCGTGGGATGACATTGCTTAATAATACAAGATAATATTGTGAGGCTTGTGCACTTGGGAAGCTTTCGAGAAATACCTTTCCAAAGAATGAAGCATGGAGGGCATCCAAACCTTTAGAACTGGCCCACACGAATGTTTGTGGACCCATGAGGACACCATCTATAGGAAAGAAATGGTGCATGCTTTCTTTCATTGATGAGTTTAGTAGGAAAGTATGGGTCTATTTCCTATATGAAAAGAGTGAGGTATTTGAAAGAGTTTTGGTTGATCTTGAGAATATTGTGTTTTCTACTGTTGTGAAGAACACTGTTTTTTAATCTGATACTACATATTGCAATTTTGACACAGAAAGAGGTTGTGAAAACAATTCTACTGATCCAGATGCGTCATCGTGTAAAATTTTCATGGGAAATGTTTTCACAAAACCTAAAACTTCAGATTGTGTTAAAACTTTAAATTCTTTCAAGGCACCTCAAGTTTCTGATGATGATGTTGATGACTTATTTGCGGATGCAAATGATTTTTTAAATTATGATGGTTGTGTTGATAAAAGTGTTGATATGTTTGATTTCTGTTAGATCAGAAATATGTTGGATACAAGATCATAGAAGACAGAAGGTGAAAGTTAAACAAGTCAAAGCTGAAAGTCTACTCTCGAGCAAAGTCAAAGTCAAAGTCATTGTCCTTGTATTTGTTTTTGTTTTTCTTTGTAATTGTTGCTAGGTATAAATACCTTGTATCTTGGTATTTGTTGTAGTAGAATTTGATATTGTAAGAAAAAGTGAGAGAATTGTTTCATTCGCAGAGAGAGAGAGAGTTTTAGAGAGAGAAAGAGATTTGTAGAGAGAGAAAGTCATAAACAGAATTGTAATCTTTGATTTGTGAAATTGAAATTGAAACAGGTACATTACTAATCTTGTTGTGTTTGATTGATTTGTAATTAGAAACTTGAATTCAGGGACTCTGAATGCAAAACTTCCAGATCATTCTGATTTTTTTATAAATTCTGATGCTTTACCTAGTGTGTTTGAGACAGGTGAATCGTTAACTAAGGTTGATGAATCGGTTTTTGTGAGTACTTATTATTCTAAAGGTAAAAAGCAAAAGAAAAGGCGCTCACAGAAATGGACTAACACGGGTAAGCAAAAGAAATCACAATCTCAGAATTCTCATGTTTCAAACAAATCTAAATCTTTTGTTTCATAATTGAGATGGAAAAAGTCTGAAGTAAAGCTTGAATGGAGACCTAAGAAGGATGTTGAAGAGTTGACAAAATCTTTGTCTGATTTGCAATGTAATAGGACTGATGATAGTTTTACTGATGTAGTTGGTAATATTGCTTTTAATAAATCAAAACTTGTAACTTCTTACAAGACATACTCAATAAACCAATTGCTCCTATTATCACCGGTTACTATTCAGTTATCTACGTATGATCGAAATGATTTTGTTACTCGACAATATTCGGATTGTTGGTTTGGTACTTATCATGTTTATTCTTCAAGTGTTTTTAAAAAGAAAAGTGGATCCGAATTCAAATGGATGCCAAAATCATGTGCTAACATGAAGGGACCCAAATATAAATGGGTACCTAAACCGGTTGTTGTCTGATTTTCTCTTGTGCGGACCCGTCATATGTGATACTTGGATTCTGGTTGCTCCAAGCATATGACTGGGCAGAAAGATATTTTATCTAATTATACAAAGAAATTCTGCGGCAATGTGTGGTTTAGTAATGACCAGTTTTCACCAATACTAGGATATGGAGATGTTGTGCATGAAAATGTAACAATCAAGAAGGTGAGCTACGTTGAAGGTTTAGGACACAATCTATTCAGCATTGGTCAGTTCTGTGACAAAAACTTAGAGGTGAACTTTAAGGCCAAGCGATGTTGTGTTAGAACTAAAGACGGAAAAGAACTCTTGGTCGGGACGCGGAAGTCAAACCTCTACACGATTAATCTGTCTAAAGTCAAGACTGATAATGTTGTGTGTCTACTTACTAAAGCTTCTATGCAATAGAGCTGGTTATGGCATAGACAACAATCTCACCTCAATTTCAGATACATCAACAAACTGGTGACTGGTAACTTGGTGAAAGGACTTCCAGAGCTGAAATATGAACGAGAACATTTGTGTGCAGCGTGTGAGAAAGGTAAGATGAAAAGAGCTTCACATAAGCCTAAGCCTGAGCTGAGTACAAGTACTTCTTTGGAACTACTACATATGGATCTCTGTGGTCCAATGCGAACTCAAAGCATCAACGGCAAAAATATGTGTTGGTCATTGTGGACGATTATTCAAGATACACTTGGGTCAAATTTCTTAGATCGAAAGATGAGACGCCCGATGTCATCATCTCCTTTTTAAAGATCGTTCAAGTGAATCTGCAGAAGACAGTTAAGTTTCTCAGAACAGATAATGGCACAAAATTCAAGAACAAGACTGTAGATGATTATCTCGAATCGGTCGGGATAACACACCAATTTTCTGCTCCTAGAACACCAGAACAGAATGGAGTAGTAGAAAGGAGAAACAGAACTCTATTCGAGGTTGCTCGCACTATGCTGACTCAATCTGATCTACCTCTATTTCTGTGGGTTGAAGTTGTGTCAACTGCATACTATACACAAAATCGCTCCATTATTCATCATCGGTTTGGTAAAACACCATATGCTTTGATTAATAATTGAATACATAGCATTAAACATTTTCACATCTTTGGATGCAGGTGTTTTGTGTTGAATGACAAGGAGAATTTGAACAAGTTCAGTCCTAAGGCTGATGAGGGCATTTTCATCGAATATTCTCAAACGTCTGCAGCATACATAGTTTATTTGAAGAAGTCGAAGATAGTGGTGGAGAGCGTAAATGTAACATTCGATGAAGAAATGGCTTATGTTCAAAGCAGTTCATAACCCGTTATTACCGGAGTTTTAGCTTCTGGACAAATCAGTCCAGAACCTGCGGTTAAAGTTTCTAATTCTGATAAAGCATCAACTTCTACATCACATTTATCATATTTAGATTTATTGTTTGAACATTTTTATGATGAGTTTCTTGGTACTAAAGGGACTAAACCTGTTGTGATTGACAGATCTGAAGATTCAAGTAATCATCATCCAATCACTTCAGATGTCTCAACTGAATCTGATTCCCCGATTCAGGAAGAAACTCAAGTTCAAACGCCTACTCAATCAGTTTAAGTTGTATATGATAATGAAGAGTCAGAGGTTGGAACATCAGTTGGATGCACTGTCATGCTTACTCAACAGACAGCAAATGTTCAATCAACTGAAACCTCTGTACCTGTTACTTCAACTGAACCCCAACCAGAAGATAATAGTGGATACTTAGATGATCAACATGATCAGTCTATATCTAATCCACTCCCTCATGAACATAAGTGGACCAAAGAGCACCCTATACATCAAATCATTGGAGATCCGTCCAAGTCGGTGCAAACTAGGTCTACAACATTAAACCAATGCATGCATGATCATTTCTGAGTAAGATAGAACCTACACGAGTATTTGAAGCTCTAGTTGATTCAGATTGGATAACTGCAATGCAAGAAGAGCTCAATCAGTTCAATGAGCTTAAAGTCTGTAGACTCGTGCCCCAACCTGAAGAAAAAACTATCATTGTCACGAAATGGGTATTCTAAAATAAGAAAGATGAGGATGGTATCGTAATAAGGAACAAAGAAAGACTTGTGGCTAAAGGATACAGGCAAGAGGAAGGCATAGATTATGACGAGACTTATGCTCTAGTTGTGCGTATAGAGGCAATCAGTATGTTTTTAGCCTACGTCGCACACAAAAACTTCACAGTCTATCAAATGGATGTGAAGACTGCCTTTCTGAATAGCATTCTAAAGGAGGAAGTTTATGTCTTGCAACCTGAAGGTTTTGTCAATCCAGATAAACCAGATCATGTCTACATTCTGGACAAGGCTCTTTATGGTTTGAAACAAGCCCCTCGCGCCTGGTATGACGTTCTATCCAAATTTTTAGTCAAGTCTGGTTTTTCTAAATGTAAAATCGATACTACTTTCTTCATTAAAAAGGAGAAAGCTGATATCATTTTAATTCTGATATATGTGGACGACATCATATTTGGTTCAACTAATCCAAAGTATTGTAAGAATTTTTCAAACCTCATGGTGTCACGATTTCAAATGAGTATGATGGAAGAGATGAACTTCTTTCTGGGATTACAAGTTAAACAATTTTCTACGGGGATTTTTATTAATCAAGCGAAGTATATTGCTGACATTTTAAAGAAATTTAATATGTCAAATTGTATTCCAATTTCTACCCCGATGGCACCTGGAACTAAGATCGGAGTTGATCTTTCGAGAAAAGTTGTCGATGTTAGAACCTATAGAGGAATGATTGGTTCTTTAATGTACTTGACAGCTAGTCGGCCAGATATTATGTTTTCTACATGCTTGTGTGCTAGATATCAGGCTTCGCCTAAAGAATCCCATCTTTCAGCGGTTTAGCATATATTTAGGTATCTGAAGGGAACTGTAGATCTTGGTTTGTGGTATCCTAAAGATACTGATTTTGAGGTAACAACGTATTCAGACGCAGATCATACAGGTTGTATGCTTAACAAGAAAAGTACTTTGGGACACATACAATTATTGGGAGATAAGCTCGTGAGTTGGGCTTCGGAGAAATAACTGTGTGTATTAACTTCAACAGCTGAGGCAGAGTACGTAGCTGCGGCTAGCTGCTGTTCTCAAGTGCTGTGGATGCGAACACAACTCTGAGATTATGGCTTCAAGTACAACAATATCCCGATTTACTGCAATTCAAATAGCGTTATTGCTATATCTGCAAACCCTGTTCAACATACAAAAACCAAACATATTGACGTGCGATATCACTTTATCAAAGATAATGTTGAAAAAGGTACAATTGAACTTTACTTTGTAAACACAGATTATCAACTTGCAGATTTGTTTACCAAGCCGTTAGATGAAAAGAGATTTAATTTTCTCATTTCTAAACTTGGCATGTTAAACCTCAACAGTTTATTTTTGTTATTTTTCTTCGTTTCTTTATTTTTAATTTGAAAGAAATCTGCACTAAAGGTTGTTCATTATTTCAGGGGGAGTGTGAGACAAAGATATGATCTACATTTTAGGAGGAGTTAGAGAATTTTGCATATATCTTACACTGACATATTTTGTGATGCATATTTTCAGGGGGAGTAAATGACTTCTGATTACATATGATCAGAACTCATTCTTAAAAGTTTTATTGCTTTCATGTCTTCATTTTTCAATAAAGTTTGTGAATAAGACTTTGTATTTTGACGACTTTTTGACAAATTGCAGATTTTGAGGAGAGCTTACATGATCATATCAATAATGACTTTCGAGCTAACTTCATGGGATTCAAGCTGAGCGTAAGGTATAATTCTATTCTTAATCTCATACATATTTGAAAGATGGACGACTTTTAGATATGAAAAAAAAATGTTCTTAAACGTTCAAACCACTTCTCAATTCTTAAACAGGTTTCATGAATTTAGAAGTGTGATTTTAATTGTTTTTGGATATGAGCTTTAATGTTTAACTAAATGTGTGTTTCCAAAGATATATACTTGTGTATTATCTTTTCCATACACTGTCAAGTATTCACACACACCGGTTTAGTATTTTTGTTGATTTTTTATTACCATGTCTCAAACTGAAACAATTTTTCGATGGTAATAAACCCCGTTTGAACTTCATTGATATTCGAGAGTTGATTCATTCAAAATGTTTCTTTCAAGAATGTCTATATTTGATTCATATAGACAAATTCTAATTTTTCATGACCTAAGCTTTTATTGATAAATCATTCATATTTGATCTTTTTCATACATTGTCAGATTCTTAAACAAGAATTTTTCATTCATTTCATTCATTCAATATCTTTGATTTGAGAAAATCTTCCATGTTTTAAATGCTCAAATCTTCATTATTATCTTACTGAGCATACAAATATCTTACATGTATTTCATTTTGTGCTTTAACTGTTCAAGTTAAACCATTTGAGCGACATTTTGCTTATAGGACAACTACATGGGTTTATTGTGTGAGGGCTTAATTAAACTTCTATGGATTCACGTTAACCAGTGTTTCCTAACCAAGAAGTTATCCTTGAGTGATCGAGAGGCGAGGCATCAATATATGAGTGTGGGTGTGTGCTGAGATAAAATGAAAAGAGAGTTTGGTTAGAAGTGAGCTCAATATTAAAAGGAAAGAGGGTCAGAGATCAGAGTAAAAGAATATCAAACTCTGCACCAACTTTTTCTGAGTCGGACAGCCATATTACTGTTGTTTCACAATTTTTTCGTGAACATCATTGAAACAGGCAACTAGCCCATGACAACTCTTGATTTAAACCCCACCAGCTACTCATCTTTTTCTCAACAAAGAGATATTTCAATTTTTTCTGGGGACGCAACACATAATCTATCTTGTCTTCATTTAGAAGATGTAGATATTAAAAAAGAAGAAAGTATGTCGCACCTTCACACTTCGATCATGCACAATTGAGTCTGTGTATTACTATTGTTGTCTCAATGGTTTACACATTTTTAGCCTAATTGATAAAGCAATCATCATGCTTAATTCTTTCATACACAAGCACGAACACACGGAAAATTTGTTTTTCTATCTAAACGTTCATAGTTTAACCTTGTGTTATTCGATGATTGAATGGAAGACCTGGGGGAGTGAAAATCAAAAAGCTCCTTTCCAATGTGTATTTGTTACAGACAGTGGCTTCGTGCTACTAACAGGCATTATTAACTTATTCATTTGTTGATTCAGGTGTTACACTCTTATTTGTCTGAATTTGCAAACATTCAGATGAATATATTATGAATTGACGGATGGTCAGTGGCAAAGATCAATGGTCAGAAAAGATTCATGACATTTCTTGAGGAGGTTTTGATGATTCCTATGTTGAATCATCAAAAAGGGGGAGAAATTAATTTCAAGAAATGTTGTTTGAAGAAAAGTTTGGTAACAGTTATGTCGAATTGATCAAGAATTGACATAGCTGGAATGTTATATTTTTCTAGAGTCTAGAGAATTTGTTCAAGATTTGAAAGAAAGTTCAAAGATTTCAGAAAAATTTCTTTGAAGATTATTTGCTAAAGCAAAGAGAGCTAAATCTGAAGATAATTTATTTCAAAAGTCTAAAAGGGGTTGTAATAACCTTTGGGAGAGATTGTCAAATATTCTTTGGGGAAGATTACAGAACTTAAAGAAGAAAATTGCTCGAGAATGCTGAAAGTTAAGTTTGTTTATCTGAAAGGTGAACATAATTTGTTTCTATTTCAAAAGGGGAGCTCAAGATCTTATTCTTTGAAGATGATCAATGTTTTTTCCAAAGAGGAAGATTATGTTTTGTTAACGATTCTTAACAAAGGGGGAGATTGTGTTTTTTTTTTGCTGAAATTTCTTTTTAAAGATGATCTTGAATCCAAAGGTGGAGATTGTTAGTGCACAAATGTATTGGATACAAGATCATGGAGATGAAAGATGAAAGTCAAAGTCAAAAGCTCAAGTCAAAGCCTCTCAAGCATAAAGTCAAAGTCTTTGTAATAAATGTCAAAGTCAAAGTGTTACTTTTTCTTGTGTTAGAGTATAAATTGCCTTTTTATGTTTGTAGACTCATTAGGCTTTGAGGGAATCATTAGACTGAAGGTGTACGTGTTTGTTTAGAGAGAGAAATAGAGAGAGCACTGTGTAATTAAAATCAAGATTAATAGAAATTGTTTGATTGAATCTTGTTGTCATTTGGATTGATTTGCACTTATTGTGGGACACACATCGTGTGTGATTTAATTCAGATTATTCATGTCACATGACTACAATCAAGGGTTATGCCACTTTTGAGGGGAGTACCATGTTTTTTGTTTAAAGTTTCATATCGACTTCTGAACACTTCAGTTCAGGACTCGTTCCTAAATGTTTGACTTCTCAATGTTTACATCAATGTTTCACTTTGGCGAGTTAAAGGAGTGTTAGGGCTCATAAAGTTTCTATGGTCAATCCAGAACCTGAAGGACCTACCCAAGAAAGACATCAAATTCATAGATATCAATGAGGAGTCTAAATTGATAGATGAGTTCAGAGTAAAAATAATATGGTGAGGATGTGACAGGACTAAAAAGAATTATTGGTCCTTACCAAACCGAGTCAGTTATCCGGGTTACCACACAATCTATCAATTCTCGTTCTTTGGAGATGAATATTGAAATAGACATGGACCTAGTGTCGATAACTCGTGTCACCCAACCTAGCCACTCAAGTGTCTCAGAAAAGATACTTGTTTCATATATGCACGAAGATTTAGCACATAATCTATCTATTCCTCACTCGGAGGTCTTAGATATTGAAAAAGGAAGACATCAGCTCCAGTCTCCGAACTTCATATTCTACTCACTGTGTCTATTGATTTTTAACCTGCGTCCCAGGTTGAATCAATCTTTGAGCCTAATCGATATGATGTATACTTCTTTCACACACGCACGAATCTTTGTGATTCCCCTTGCATATCTTTATGATATTGCCGAAACAGTTTGAGAAGTAAGTTTTAATATTTTACTTCGGTAATAACTGGAAGTCCTATCAGAGATACCCCTTGCCAACTCTAAAAATAGGCCACACAATTATTTTAATTGTTGTGATAACAGTTACTATTGTGTTTCTGTGTTAGTTGTTAGGGTTTACTGAATCGTTTTATCTGGTATTTTGCTACTCATTCATTTAGTCTTTGAAGTTACATGATGCTCAAGATTCTCCTAATCATCATGAGGGGGAGAACGACACACATTTCAAAGACACAAATCATCATGTTGAAGGGGAGTTAGCAAAATCTGAGGGGGAATAACAGAATTTCTTAAATCTAAGGTTGAAAATCCATTGGATTTCAAGATTGCATTTATTCTATCCCGTATCATGTGGTGTCTGCTACAAGTTTGTCCCTCCTACAAGCTAATTGAAACAAGTTCAGAAGCTGAAAGCATATTCAACTCGCCATTCAAAGACATATTCTCTGTTTTTAAACTGAAGATGCACCGTGGAATGTCACGTAACTCACACATTATCTTTCTTGTGTGCTAATCCGATGTGTTGAGTTTCTACAGTTGAAAGCAACTCAATAGTGTGTCCAGTGGAGGCTAATGTACATTGAATCTGGTTACAAAGTTGAAATATGAAGACCAAGAGCTTTATTCAAGAGGGATCTAGGAAAGACATGAAGACAAGCAACACCAAAGTTTTTCAGAGATTCAAGAAGGAGAGAAGATCAAGCCTAAAGATTTCAAGATGATAAATGCCTTATTCAACTTTAGGGGGAGATAGTTAGGACTGAAAGCCCTAGTACGTTGAAAGTTGTATAATGCATTTATAGAGCTTAAGTGTTTTATTTAAAAGCATTGTAAAAGCCTTTAATTGTAATTGGGCTTTGTTTGTTTATTGGGCCTTGGGCCTTAGGGTTTAGGGGTGGAGTATAAATACGTTGCAAAACCTATTTTGTAAAAGAAATGGCTATTAAAAGGTTTACTAATCCTTATTAGAAATTCTCTCTGTAAACCTTAAACCCTTTATTGATAAATCTAATCATATGACCAGCAGTTATGATTTAATCACTAGTGTTTATTGATTATTATTGTGATTGCACTGTTTCTGGGATCTACAAATGAAAACTCTTAAGTACGGGTTCTAAACTGAAGTATTCAGATGCCATTGTTACAAATTCTCCGGTGAGAATAGTAACTCCCCCTAAAAATAACAACCAATTTATCTTTTAATCTCCTCCTGAAAAATCAGATAATGTATTAGTAAAAATATAAAACATATAAGATCCCCCTTAACATTTGCATAATCCTTAATCAATAAACCGAGTTCTGAATTACTAGGATTGAAGTTAATTCAGAAGTCAAACTCCCCATCTTTATCATTGAAAGTTGGGTCTTGAACTGCTTTGTTCAAAAGCCAATGTTCTTACTCCCCCTAGACTTTGGGTGCCTGCAACACAGATTGAGCTTTTGGTACCCACCGGTATTTGGGTCCTGGTTTGTTAGTTGCATATTGGGAGAAACGTAGTAAGAACCATACCAGTAAGTCACATAATTTTTGCTAACAAAATCATTTGCACCACATTAAGAACAATTAATTTTCTTTTGTTCTAACCTGATTAACTGGTTGACAATGTAGACAAGTTCAGATTTGCCAAAAGATTTACCTTTAGATGCATTGTTCTTCTTTGCATTCGGTGTATGCACAAATGATTTATGATCCTTCTTCTCATCTGAGGATCCTTTTCTTCTCCAAATCCACTTTTCTATGCCATTTGTCGTTTTAGATTTACCTGAACCATCAACATTTCGATCATAGAAAAGGTTAGAAGGATGAATCTGATCTTTAGATTTTACTGACCTTTTTGAAGAAACATGAGTATGATATGAACTTGAAGATGTTTTGAATGAGCATTATGAATCAGCTAGATCATCTCTCGATGATTGAACAATTGATTCTGACGTCTTCTGTTCAGTCAATTTCACCTTGAACATAATTTCTTCAAGTTCAGAAATCTTTGCAGACAAGTTGTTTCTTTCCTTTGAGACCAGGTCAAACTTCTTATGTAATTCAGACTTCATATTCTTTTCCTTCATTACAGTTGTTGATAGCTCAGATAGTTTCCTTGTAAGCTTCTTTACCTCCGTCTCAAAAACTTTTCTTTCCTCCTCAAAATCTTTCTCCACAGTCTTTTTCTTATAAGATATTTCTTTAATGACACCAATATTCTTCTTCTCAATTTTCTTCTTTTCTTTTTCAAATTTGTCTCTTTCCATGATGATAACTTTTTCAAAGTTTGTCACTTGCTGAGAAAGTTTTGTACATTTGAGCTCCACGGTTTTCTTCTCTTCAAATGACTTTCTTGAAAAATTAGAAAACTTTTGAGCAAAATGTTTTCTTTCCTTGTCAAATTCTTCTTTGCCTTTAGAGATCTGCTTTTCTAAGACTGATAACTTCTTCTGTAGCTTAGCATTTGCAGATTATAATCCTTTGACATTGTCCCTAGTTTTCTTGAATGAATCTTCTTGCTTAGATTTGATAGTCTTAACTTCCAAATCCAAAATCATTTTCTTCAACTCAACATTCTTCCTTTCCAATATCTTTCTATTCTCTTCAACCTTCTTCAATTCTTCATGCACTGAGTTGTCCTTTACTTGACAGGCTTTTTCTTTCAACACATTTACTTCAACCTCAAGACTGAATACTTTCTCTTTCAATTTGTCTCTTTCAGCTTTAAGATCTGGGCTTTCAGATTTGCTTTTCAGATCTTTTATTTCAGATTCCAGAGCAGAGACTTTATCTTCCAAATCAGCTTTCTCAGCTTTAATCTTAGAGTTTTCTCTTGAGCAGTCATTAGCCATCTTGGTGTAGATTGACAATTGTCCAGCAAGATGTTTAACATTAGCTTTAGCTTTTGTAATATTCCTCTTTCCAAAATCATAACTTTAACCTTGAGACATTTTGAGATCTGTAAAATATAAGAGCTTGAAATGATCGTTAGTCAGAAAAATAGAAACTTTATTCACACTCAGAAATATGTCCCCTTATGCAGACTTAGCACAGGGGTCCGCTACCCGGTTAGCGGGTGGGGTCAAGGGGAAACGCCCTTGCGGGTTCTAGGGGTAGCGCCCCCAGAGAAAAAAAATTTGACATTGAAAAATCATGTTTCAGCTTCTCAAAATTTGTCTAAGTATGGAATTCTCACAGCAATGAAATCACTTTTTGCACACAGAATTCGCACGCAGAAGGATGTGAATTCTTGTTTTTCGCACGACAAGGGATGCGAAATCCAACTTCTCGCACACTAAAGGATGCGAATTTCAGAATTTCGCACGTAGAGGGATGCGAGTTTCTCACTTTTCGCACTTTTTGAGATGCGAATTCTTGACTTCAAACTTTTCGCACACTTCTTATGCGGAATCTATACTTAGCCAAATATTCGATCTCAAACTTTTCGTATCGATACGAATTATGTACTTAGGAAAAATTCAGCTTCCTTAAGCGAATTTCTCATAATTCGTATACAATGCGATGCGAATTCTTCAAATTTGTATGATGACCGATGCGAGTTCCTCACTTCTTGTATCCTTTGAGATGCGAATTGTGTACTTAGAAATTTGAAACCCAACTTTTCGTATGACACTTGATGTGAATTCCTTCTCTTCTCGTACACTTCCTTGTGCGAATTTCATCCTTAACTTTTCTCACTCACAGTGTCATGCGAGTTCTTCAAGATTATGCGAATTTCTCAGATCTTGCGAGTTCTTCCTGACTTCGACTCAAAAATTCAAAAATCCTCCATATATTCTTCAAACGTTGATTAATTGACACCAAACTTTGAGGAAATGCTCACGAAGATGTTCTGAACAAAACCTTAGAACAATTTTGTCCAAAAACAATTGAATTCATGATCTCGATCTAAATACAGTGCGTAGAAACTTTCGTACCAGACTTTTACAATTTCACAAAATTGAATGACAATTACACTGAATTAGCTGTTACAATTTGAACGAAAATTGATCTAATACATCATGCGAATACAATTCAACCAAAAGTTTGACAATGATAACATCAAATCTCAAAATCAATCTAAACACAGACTACGTGCGACTTCTTCAGATTCTGAGTGAAAATCGATCTCTAATTTTCTCTGATTAGGCTCTGATACCAATTGTTAGGTCCACACAAACAAGATTTCAATCACAAATCTGACAATATTTCATTGATCTTGAACTTTCTCTCTCTACAGAACTTTTCTCTCTCTAGAATCTCTCTCTCTCTCTAAGATATGACAATATCTAACCTCTCTTACCTAATGCTTAAAGACAAAAACCTATTTATACTTCTAATTACAAGGTTACAACACTTTGACATTCTAACTAAAGCTACTTTGACTTTTGTTGACTTTTGACATTCTTTGACAATTACATTGACTTTGACAAATACAATGACTTTACAAACAATTACAAACAAATACAACTATGACCTTTTAATCTTGAATACAATATTTGACTTAACACAACTACTATCCCACAACATCATAATACAACCCAAATCTTCACAATCACTTTCTTCACATAACAAATATTGCCTTTTGTATATCAACCATAAAAATATGAGTATCTCACAAGTTGTCTTTCTCGAATCTGGATGAACCACAAAATCATGA
This sequence comes from Arctium minus, assembly GCA_954870635.1. NCBI lineage: Eukaryota > Viridiplantae > Streptophyta > Magnoliopsida > Asterales > Asteraceae > Arctium > Arctium minus. The sequence continues at coordinate 6,609,588 of OX941093.1, read as the reverse complement.
TCATCTGATCAAATCGATTAAGTTTTTGTTCCTTGATAGCTCATCGCGATCTACAAGAAACCAGCTCAGATAATCCTTAAGATAAGGCACACTACCTCGCAGACCCTTGCACTCAAAGTGCACCCACTTCAGTTGTGTTAAGTACTTCTTTCCTAATAAAATCATCAGAACCCAAAGCAAAAAACCTATCCAACTGGCAATCTTCCGATTTCATAACGCCTACACAAGGTGGTCCAGTGTAATGTCAGGTACACTTTTCCTCGAATGACCTCTTACACCCTTGTATAAACTCACAAATAACCACACCATAGTTACTTCTTCCAATGCACCATAACTAACTTTGTGCCCACGGTTCTCAATGATGAAGGAACCAAGCTTACTTGATACATAGTCCAATTACAAGGCCGCCTCAAACTTTGGTTTCACACCGATGCCATTTCCTCATAATACCTCAGTTCTACTTATTTAAAAAGATACTTTTAGAAGTACCTAGACGACTTCGAATTTCTACTCACCGGCAACCACATCTCAAGTTACCGAACCAGATTATAAGCTACCATAATACAAACAATATTAAAGTCCATTCCTGACACTTCTGTTATTCATCCCTCTTCCTTAAAAGGAACACCATGGTAATGAATCGACCATCAACGGCTCAAACGAAAAATTTCCCCTCTTGGAACCGTTCCTCATCCTTAATTGAAATGTTTCCTTACGGTCTAGAGAGTTCATAGACTTCATGCATGAATACACATTAATTTAAATCATTTGACACATTGAAAATTTAAAAAGTACCACATTATGAAACAAGCTTGAGTATATACGACACTACCCCGCCATGATTGAATGGCCATGCACCACGATCTCAAGGACCATTCACACTCAACCCCATGATAAAATAAACCTTATCCAACCAAAATCGATGTTGTCACAAATGAAAATATTTTCAATGAAATTTAACTCATGCGATTTATAAAATTACGGCAAACATACTTACACTGAGCGGGTCGGTCAACTCTTCACCCTCATTGGCATGACAAGAATATGGTTGTACCAATTTCACTTATAAAACCATGCGATCAAATGTTATCATGATTTGCACAACAAAAGTATAACTCATTTATAAAAGAAGTGAAATTAATTCTGCAATCACCAAGTTCAAAATTTATCACATAATGCAAATAAACCTGTCTTTTCGATCCAAACACACGTTTGCATGCGTCTACTCATTTTTCACACGAGAAACTCACAAGGCACACACACTCTATTAATTCCCAATTTATCAAGTTCTAATTACTAATTTCAATCACAAACAAGATGACAATCAGTTTAATCCATTAACCCGTTTCACTTTGATTCCAATACTGAATTCGTATACAAGTTATCTCTATATCACTTTCTCTCTCTAGAACTCAACGTATTACAATCAACTTCTAACTTCTAACTTGTTACAACTAGAACTTCTAGCCACATGTCTATTAAACAAAGACACGCACATAAAACAAAACACTAAAACAAAGACTTTGACTTTTGACTTTATTGCAATTGACTTTGACTTTGCTTTGAGAGTTCACTTTGATCTTTGACTTGGCTTGACTTTGACCTTCAGTCTTTATGATCGTGTATCCAACAAATATATGCACTAACAATCTCCCCCTTTGGATTCAAGATCATCTCAAAAAGATTTTGCAATTCAATCTCCCCCTTTCGTTGCATTGTTGATCTTTTAACAATTTATCTCCCTCTTGTAGACTTCTTGTCAACTCAGATCATCTTCAGAAATTTTTGTAATCTCCCCAAAGTCTATTTTCAATAACGGTAACAATCCTCCCACAAGGTTGTAAAAACCTCTTTCAGACGACGGAAAGAAATTATCTTCAAGTTCCGCTCAGTTTGCTTCAACAAATTGTCTTCAAAGAAAATTTCAGTAATCTCTGCTCAAATTCTGAACTCTTTGAACTTTCTCTTTCAACTTTCAATAGACTTCCTCAAAATCAACTGCCTTGACATAAATTTCTACTTTTAGCTTCAACTTTTCTTTATCAAACCAATAATTCTTGAACACTTTTCAAATATTTCTTGATCTTCTCCCCCATCTATAACATTTCTTGATCACCTTTCCACCTTTTTTATTATTGGAGCATGAGATCATCAAAACTTTCACAAGAAATGTCACTGAAATTCTGACCACTGATCTTTCCAACGAGCCTCTTACCATATATTGATCCAAAAAGATATTCATCCGAATCTTTGCAAATTCAGACAAAATATGTGTGTAACACCTGAATCAACAAATGAATCAGTTAAAATGTCTGTCAGTAACACGAAGTCACTGTGTGTAACGAATACACATTGGAAAGTAGCTTTTGTGATGTTCACTCCCCCAGGTCTTCCATTCAATCATCGAATAACACAAGTTTATTCTATGAACGTTTTGATAGGAAAAACAAATTTCCTGTGTGTACGTGCTTGTGTTTGAAAGAATTAAGCACAGATGATTGCTTTTGATAAGGCTCAAAATTGTGTAAATCATTGAGACAACAACAGTTAAACACAGACTCGATTGTGCATGATCGTAGTGCGAAGATGGGGCAGACTTCCTTCTTTTTCAATATCCAGATTTTCCAAATGAAAATCAGATAGATTATATGTTGCGTCCCCTTGAAAAATATGAAACATCTTCTTTTTTAGAAGAAAATGAGTAGTTGGTGGGGTTTTTATCAAGAGTTGGCATGGGCTAGTGCCTGTTTCAATGATATTCACGAAGAATTGTGAAACACCAGCAATGTGGTTGCCCGACTCAGAAAGCGTTGGTGCAGAGTTTGATAATTTTTTACTCTGTTCTCTCACCCTCTTTCTTTTTATCTATAAGCTCGCTTCTAAACAAACTCTCATTTCCATTTTACCTCATCACAAAACCCACACTTAGTTATTTTGACTCCTCACACATTCAATCACTCAAGGATTAACTTCTTGGGTAGGAAACACTGGTTAACGTGAATCCATAAGAGTTTCAGTTAAGTCCTCACACAATGAACCCATGTAATCCTAAAAACATAATATTGCTCAAAAATGGTTTAACTTTCTAGTTAAAGCACAAAATACATGTCAGATGTCTGTATGCACATAAAGATAATCATGAAGATTTGAGCATTTTTAAACATTGAAGATATTTCAAACAAGTATATTGAATAAATGAAATTAATATACGAAACTTATTTGAAAATCTGATATTGTATGAAAAAGATCAAAATCTGAATGATTTAGCAATTAAAGCTTAGGTCAGCAAAAATTGGATATTGTCTATACGAACCAAAATATAGACATTATTGAATGAAACGTTTCGAAATGAAATCACGCTCAAACTTTGAATATCAAGCGGGGTGTATCACCATCGAAAAATTTGTTCAATTTGAGACATGGTGATAACGTATTCAATAAAAAAAATTAAACCGGTGTGTGTGAATACTTGACAGTATATGGAAAAGATAATACACAAGTAGTTATCTTTGGAAACACACGGTTTGTATTGCAATTAAAGCACATGAATAATGAAAACATTTAAAATCATACTTCTAAATTCATGAGATCGTTTTAAGAATCAGAAGTCGTTTGAACATTTAAGAACATGTTTTCAAATCTGAAAGTTGTCCTTCTTTCAGACACTTAAGAGATTAAGATTAGAAATAAACATTTTCGTTCAGTCTTAAATCTCATGAAGTCGGCTCTAAGTCATAAATGATATGATCGTTTAAGGTCTCTCTCAATTTTTTTGCAAAAATCAAAAGTCGTCAAAGTACAAAGTTTATTCACAACATTTATTGAAAATAAAATGACAGAAAGCAATAAATCTTCGAAATTACGAGTTATGATCAGATATAATCAGAAATCATATACTCCCCCTGAAATTATGCATCATAAAATATGTCAGTGAAAAGCATGCGATAGAAATCTACAACTCCCCCTGAAATGTAGATCATCTTATCTTGTGGATGCATATTTTCAGTAAAAATATGTACTCCCCGTTGAAGGTTGATCTCCTCATTTAAGTATCGGTGTACAATCTCATTCAGCACAGGAGTATCATCTCTTTTGATCATTGAAGAGCGAGTCATAAACTGTTGTGTTTTGAAGTCAAATTCTTTATCATTAAAGTACGGGTCCTGAACTGTAGTATTCAGAAGCCTTGGTTCTCTTACTCCCCCTTGACTTGAGGTGCCTACAACAAAGATTCATCCTTTGGCTTTGGTACCCACTGGTATTTGGGTCCATATTTGTGAGTTGCAATTCTATGAGGAGTAATTGAGTAAGAACCATACCAGTAATGATCACTTGTTTTATGAACAAAATCATATGTACGACAATAAGAACAATAACTTTCTTCTTATGAGCTAACCTAATTAATTGATCTCTCGAGTAAACAAGATCAGGTATACCTTTTCGCACATTGTTCTTCTTGGCTTGTGATACATGTACAAATGATTTCTTACCTTTCTTCTCACCCTTCTTCTCATCATCAACTGGTTTCACTTTCCAGACCAGCTTTTCTTCTTCATACTTTCTTCTTCTTCTTCTTAATGTATCTGAACCATCTACATTTCTATCAAAGAAAAGTTAGTAATACGAATCTGATCATATGAATTAACTGACCTTTTTGTTGAAATAGTTCTTTGATGTGAGCTTGTGGCTGTCATTTTAGATCCAGTTAAATCATCTCTAGGTGTGTGGATAATTGACTCTAGAGTCTTCTGTTCAGTCACCACCACCTTAGAAACAATTTCTTCAAGCTCTTTTATCTTTGAAGATAGATTGTCCTTTTCTTTAATGTGCAGGTCAATCTCTTTTTGGAATTCAGACTTCGTTTTTTGATCTTTCAAGGCACAAGTTGATAGTTCAAATAACTTCTCTGTAATCTTCTTTATTTCTGTCTCAAACATCTGTCATTCTTCTTCAAAACCATTCTCAGCATTCTTTCTCTGACCAGATATCTCTTTGAAGATTCCAACATTCTTCTGTTCAATGGCCTTCTTTTCTTTTGCAAACTTGTCTCTTTCCATTATAATTACTTTCTCAAAGTCAGATACTTGTTGACAAAGCGTGGAACATTTAAGTTCAACAACTTTATTCTCTTCAAAACATTTCCTTGAAAACTCTGAGAACTTTTGAGCAAATCCTCTCTTTTCATTATCAAATTCTGATTTCTCTTTAGCAGTTTGCAGTTCTAACTCAGAAATCTTTCTTTTCAGCTCAGTATTCTCACTTTCCAGACTCTTTACCTTAACTTCAGAAGATCTATATTTATTTTCTTTAAGGCACTGACTTCTTCCATTAGCCATTCCTTTTCTAAAATACCATTACCAGCCTGCAATACTCTTTCTTTTGATGACATATTTGACCATACCATCATCTTCTCAAGATGTTCCCACAACTGCTTCCTTGTAGCATTTTGACTATCTAATTTGACAGAAATCTCATTTGAAATTCCTTGCAATATGAAAGCTCTGGCCAATCTGTCAACTTTATGTCTCCTTCTCTGTTCATCTATGTATTCCTCAAGTGGTAGTGGGTACTTTCTTTGTTCCTTTTCTCCATTTTCTCCTACAACAGTGTAAGTCTTTGTTGGAGTTTTCATGATTCCTTCCTTCATAGATATTCTGATATAGTCTCCCAAGTCATTACGATCAATGAAATCCAGAAAACGATCCTTTCACTGCTCGTATTCTCCTTTAAATAGTACTGGAGGTTTCACATCAATTCTGATTGCGAGAGCTTCTCTGGAAGTCATCCTGTTTCAAAATATTCAATAAGAATTTGACAATGATCGTTAGTCCAAGTGAAATCAGTAAAATACAGAAAAACTTAGAAAGAAATTCAGAAATGAAATTTCCAAAAATCTCTAAGTATGGAATTCGCACAATACTGTGAAATACAAGGAATTCGTATGCACAATTCGCACAAACTACATAATTCGTAGACAAGGACAAATCATAATTCGCACAAAAGACTATTTCAGAATTTGCAAGCAAAAACACTTTAGAATTCGCAAACACACAGAATTCGCATGCAATTGTATGCGAGTTCTAAGAATTCGCATACAACTCTATGCGAAATCAAGACTTGGAAAATTTTTCGAAAAGTAAACTTTTCGCATGAAACTTTTCGTATAAAACTTTTCGCACAACATGATCAAACGAATTCTATACTTGGGAAAAAATTTTAAACTGAGCAATTCGCATACACACTTATGCGAATTCAAAGAATTAATGTCTCTCATATGCGAAATCTTTACTTTTCGCACAAAACTCAGATGCGAATTCTTTCCATGGGAATTTTCAATAAAACTTTTTGCACAAATAGCTTATGCGAATTCTGGAAATTCGCATGTAAGCCTATACGAATTCTGAGAATCCTCAACACACACACGTACGAATTCTATAAATTTCGCACATCACACATCTACGAATTCTACACTTATAAAATTTTCAGAAACAATTATGCGAAATCTAATTATTTATGCAAAATCCAATGAGTCTGCGAGATCTTGGTGCGAGTTCTAGAGAAGGATGTGAGTTCTTCAGATCTTTGACACAAATCACTCTGTTTCACTTAAAATCCTATCAAACCTTCGATTATTTATTTGTAACTTCGACGATTTGATCACTAATACATGTAGAACCTATTACAACCAAGAAATTTCGATAACAAACATTCAATTGTACAAATTGATCTTGTTACAGTATGTTTGAACTTGTGAATACAAAACTCCAAAAATCTCACAAATTGATCCCAATTACAGTGCAATACTATACCAAACCTATACAAGATTGATCTATTACAATCTACGAACTAAATAGAACCAATTAGACTCGCAATTAGACTGAAAATTTTGAAATTTGATCTACGACTCAATGAATAGTGCCGAAAACCATTTTCTTGATCGATTTCACTAAAACTCTGATCTGATACTAATTATTAATTCCCAATTTATCAAATACTAATTTCAATCACAAACAAGATGACAATCAGTTTAATCTATTAACCTATTTCACTTTGAGTCCAATATTGAATTCGTATACAAGTTATCTCTGTATCACTTTCTCTCTCTAGAACTGAGTGTATTACAATCAACTTCTAACTTGTTAAAACTACAACTTCTGGCCACATGTCTATTAAACAAAGACACACGCACAAAACAAAACACTAAAACAAAACTTTGACTTTTGACTTTATTACAATTGACTTTGCTTTGACAGTTAACTTTGAGCTTTGACTTGGCTTGACTTTGACCTTCAGTCGTTATGATCTTGTATCCAACAAATATATGCACTAACACACTCTTACACAGACATATATTATGACATGAAGGACTCATGTAACTTGTTCGGAAACACCATGCATGATACTTATTTTACATTGAAGGTTATTCACTCTACCAAGGTTAACCGTTTGAACTCACAATATTTCATCATGAACTCCCTACTTCGGACCAACCACTCAGTTTCCTCACATTTGCAACAACCTTCTGCACCAGAGCCTCCCAACATACTTGTATGTCCATCTATACAGTTACCATCGCGACTAATGATTTGCAAACCATGTGTTCTCACTTTGACCTTAATAGGCTAATCATCAGTAGCCCATTTCTGTCATATCCTTACCCCATATTATCAATCAACTCTGTTATCATTCCTCAACCACCCTTGTCACCCTTCTATTAACTAAAGAGTCAAAATGTTCATTTCTATAACTCGATTCTTGGGTTGAAGCTCTCAAGATCCCAATTGGTCGACATAACAAATTACCATAATGGAGACTAACTAAAAACTAGGAGCTCACCTCCAATCGGTTGTTTCCCCCCTTTTGGACCTAAGATGTTCTACCTCTATTCGACTCATTAACATTCTGAATGATGCTCTTTCTAGAAGGTGTTAACATTACCTCGCAAACAATCTTACAACACCTCTAAATCTAAACCATTGCTATCCATGCAAATCTAGAATTTACCCTGCACTAACATCCCCATCGATCATCGCAACAATAGTAACCGAGCATACCCACGCACTTGTAATTCACAATGGCATTGGCCAGATTCAATTTTGAATTTTCCTTACATTAGAGTTCTCACTACCATCGTCGTGATTCTCGATGATCAAGGTCTTCCCTTAATAGCTTCCTTTATCTCAATTGTGTCCCCTATACTCCACAGTTTAAGTTTAGGCCCATCCGGACACCTAAATCCCTTAAATTATGGCTCTGATACCAAATGTAACAACCCAAACTTCAACAATATTGAAAAGATAACATCATAACCGAAAAGGTCCCAAATATACTTATTACAAAAATCTCAACTCAAAAACCTCATCGATGATATATAACTACAACTGAGATAATCTACGTCTACCAGAACTTCGAGCTTTCTCCAAGTCTCTATCACGACACTGCCTCCCATAAATCCCTCCCTTGAACATGTCTCTAACTAAACCTTCACCTGAAAAAGGTTTTAGTTTTGAAAAGCGAGGGTTAGACCATGAGGTCTAGTGAGTTCCCTCTAGCAACAACATTCGCATCGCAAAAGCATTTAAAACGGTTTATAAGCATTTATAAATAATTCTCCACTTTAAAATGTTTAAGCTATCAAACACAAAACTACACATGTAATCGGCACACTGAAGTCAGGCCACCTGTGACAACATGTCAGTCTCACGCTGCCTTAAATGGAACACACCCTCCATGGCATAAACGGGACACACCCCCCGACATGAGCATTGGCGGAACACACCTTTCAACTTTACCATTACATATCCACTTCCAAATGTATGCATAAAAATATCACAACTTTTACAACATATCAAAACATGTAGTTCATATAAAATATCAACATGCAGTTTCATAATATCTCATGCGTTTAATATAAAACACAAGTCAACACACTTTCAGTTAGAAAGACTCACCTCCTGACCTTGCCCAATCCTTCTTACTTACGTCCTCAACCCTCAGACTGGTCACCTATGATAGAGATAAATACATAATAAGTCACTCGATCCATACTTGAAATTCCCATTTGAAAACTAAGTTGGATTGCTCCCCATCGCCCGGTGTCCCACTCGGGTCCCTACCGAGCCACCCGCCTCCCGGGTTCTCTCGATCTCCGTCTCCTGGATCCTTGACCGAGGTCACCCGCCTCCTGGGTTACCCCCCCCCCCCCCGGTCTCCGTCTCTCGGACTCTCTACCGGGGTCGCCCGACTCCTAGGTCCCCACCCCCGGGTTTCGTCTCCCGGACTCCCTACCGGGGTCGCCCGACTCCCGGTTCTCCCACCCTCCGGTTTTCGTCTCCCATACTCCCTACCGGGGTCACCCGACTCCCTGGCGTGCCTTTCTAGTCTCCTTGGATTGGCACCCCAGCTCCCGGTAGCCTTACCCGGCCTCCCCAGGTTTGGCTTCCGTTTTCCACTCCTCTCACCCGGGTCTCGGCCACACGGAGGCGAGTCCCAGGGTTTCGTAATAAACCACGAACCAACCCCCCCCCCCTAAATCATGGGATTTGCTTGGTTTTTGGGTCGATTCCAATATTCTACTTGGTTAGGTAAAGACTTAAACATTCCTCAATCAAATACAACCTAATAATCCCAAAAGAAAACACCTAAACCCATTGGAATCAACAACTTATAGTTTCTTCTTCCCCAACCATATTTAATCAATAAAAACCCATTCAAAACCATAGAAAGAGATAAGAAATATGTTTACCTTGAGGAGAAAAATGACATAAAACTCTTCTATGTTATCCTTCTCCTTGAGTTCTCCCAGCTTGAATGTCACCCACTATTCTCCCCGGTTCCTCTTAGCCGCCTCAAGAGAGAAATGATTTAGGGTAGACATAGTTAGGGTTTATTCCCTATTATTAACAATTGCAACCTAACCCTTGAACTTTGGGCTTTCAACAAAAAACCCATCGACCACCCAATTTCTTTAAATTAAAGTATCGGTTATTACATCAACTATGTTATATCCAAGCTCAATAATGTTCAGTAAGGTTCAAGTACGTTCAATTATGTTGAATAAAGTTGAATAAGGTCTTTTTGAAATACGTTCAATAAAGTTCAATAAGGTTCAAGTAAGTTCAATTACGTTAAATAAAGTTCAATAAAGTTCAATTATGTTCAATAAAGTTCAATAAGGTTCAATTAAGTTCAATTACGTTAAATAAAGTTCAGTAACGTTCAAGTACGTTCAATTATGTTGAATAAAGTTCAATAAGGTCATTTTCAATTACGTTCAATAAAGTTCAATAAGCATCAAGTAAGTTCAATTACGTTGAATAAAGTTCAATAAGATATTTTTCAATTACGTTTAATAAAGTTCAATAAGCTTCAACTAAATTCAATAAGGTCTTTTTCAGTTACTTTCAATAAAGTTCCATAAGGTCATTTTCATCTATATTCAATAAAGTATAATAAGGTTAAACTAATTTCAATTATATTGAATAAAGTTCAATATGGCCATTTTCAATTATATTCAATAAAGTTCAATTACGTTCAATAAGGTTCAATTAAATTCAGTTACGTTCAATTAAGGTTCAATTAAGTTTAATTACGTTAAATAAAGTTCAGTAAGGTTCAAGTACGTTCAATTATGTCGAATAAAGTTCAATAAGGTCATTTTCAATTACATTCAATAATGTTCAACAAGCTTCAATTAATTCCAATTACGTTCAATAAAGTTCAATAAGGTATTTTTCAATTACGTTCATTAAAGTTCAATTACGTTCAATAAGGCTCAACTAGGTTCAACTAGGTTCAATGAAGTTCAATAAGGTAATTATCAAGTACGTTCAATAAGGTTCAATTAAGTTCAATTACGTTAAATAAAAGTTCAGTAAGGTTCAAGTACGTTCAATTATGTCGAGTAAAGTTCAATAAGGACATTTACATTTACATTCAATAAGGTTCAATTAAGTTCAATTACATTAAATAAAGTTCAATAAGGTCATTTCTAATTATATTCAATAAAGTTCATTAAGTTTCAATTAAGTTCAATTACGTTGAATAAAGTTCAATAAGGCCATTTTCAATTACGTTGAATAAAGTTCAATAAGATATTTTCCAATTACGTTCAATAAAGTTAAATAAGCTTCAGCTAAGTTCAATATGGTCTTTTTCAGTTACTTTCAATAAAGTTCAATAAGGTTGAACTAATTTCAATTATAAAGTTAAATAAAGTTCAATTACGTTCAATTAAATTCAATTACATTCAATAAGGTTCAATTAAGTTCAGTTACGTTAAATAATGTTCAGAAAGGTTCAAGTCACGGCCGTCCCTGGGGGAGGGCGGGTCGGGCGCACGCTCAGGGCCCAATTTTTTTAGTATATACTATATACTAGTATTTAAAAAAATTGTAAATAATAAAGACAAAAAAAAATTAGTATATAATAGGACCCAAAAAGAATTTAACATTATATTAAAGACCCAAACATGCATTAATTAATAACACCGGACAAGAAGATTTGTAAAAAGTTATTTAGTTTTTCATTTTATAGTATTGCTTATTGTTTCTTTAAGTTTTTTTTATCTAGTATTAATATCTAAAAATTATTTTTGCCTATAATCCTTGATATATACTCCATTACTCATCTTCTACACTCTTTTCATTATTCCATCCGCATGAATTTTATTATTGTGTTATAATATAGTAGATTTCTTGTTATTAAGTAAGAAAACTCCTACATTTTGAAACAATTACCAAACTATATAAGACCCCAACATATATCTATATTTGGGATTTCAAAGATACTTCTTTTTTTCTTACATTATTGACTCTTTATTATTTAATATTGGGTGCATGAATCTTAAGTACACTCCTATCTCTAAAACAAGAATAAGGATTTCAAATTATAACCAACATGGACTTTTGATTCTAAGATTGAGGATTCTTAAAAAGTTTGTTTCAACGCTAAAAGTTTAAAATGATGATGAAAAACATTAACATCAGGTAACATGTGAAATATTAACTGATTTATGTTGATTTACTTAAAGTGTTACTCCGAATGGTCAACATAGTGACGTCAAATGATTTCAATTTCTATATTAAAGGTATATCATAAGATGCCTTTGATGGTGGAACTGATTGACAATGTTATGTAAAAATGACATGGTAGATAATATTAATTTAGAAATGATTATTGATTGATCTTGCGCTAAGAATACCGGGAAAAATGGTTTTATATGAATTATTAGTATTTCTGGAATTCAATGTTATTTTTATGATATAAACAATATATTGAAAATAATTTCATAGTTATCGAGGGCCCATTTTTGCATCTCCCCCAGGGCTGAAAATTGTCAGGAACGGGCCTGGTTCAAGTACGTTCAATTATGTCGAATAAAGTTCAATAAGGTCATTTTCAATTACATTCAATAATGTTCAGTAAGCTTCAATTATGTTCAATTACGTTCAATAAAGTTCAATAAGATATTTTTCAATTACGTTCATTAAAGTTCAATTACGTTCAATAATGTTTAATTAGGTTCAATCAAGTTCAATAAGGTAATTATCAAGTAAAGTTCAATAAGGTTCAATTAAGTTCAATTACGTTAAATAAAAGTGTAGTAAGGTTCAAGTACGTTCAGATATGTCAAATAAAGTTCAATAAGGTCATTTTCAATTACATTCAATAATGTTCAATAAGGTTCGATTAAGTTCAATTACGTTCAATAAAGTTCAATAAGGTCATTTCCAATTACATTCAATAAAGTTCATTAAGTTTCAATTAAGTTCAATTACGTTGAATAAAGTTCAATAAGGCCATTTTCAATTACGTTGAATAAAGTTCAATAAGGTTCAATAAAATTCAATTATGTTCAATAAGGTTCAATTAAGTTCAATAAAGTTCAATAATGTCCTTGTGAGTCCAAAGATCTCTGATTCGTTAGAGAGAGAAAGTAGAGAGAGAATGTGTGAAACGCAAAGTAACTGTTCTATTGAATTGTGCGTGTGTAAATTTGTTACAAGACAAAGGCGCACAAAGGGGACTTAAATACCCCTAGCCCTTACACACAGAAAAACACTACTGAAAGTAATAAAAGCTATAACATAAATACAATGATTACTACAAAATTAGTCTTAACAATCTCCCTCTTAGTAATCATTGGCGCCGTGGTCTTCAAAAACAATCCTCAATAACAGCATAGACCATCCAGGCGACTTTGTAGAATTACTGACGCTCTTCTCTTTGACGTAATCTATTCAACCCGAGTAACACTTCTAATCTTCGCAGAGTAGAGCGGAAATTCAACCTCTCATTGATTTTATCCAATGCATTCCGTAGAAGTTGAATCTCATCATTTGTTATCAGAGTCCTGTTTGTTCGTGTCTCCATAAATCTTCTAAAAGCATCTTTCAATCTTTGATCTAACTGTATCCTGACCACTTTCAAAGTTCCATCGGAGTAATGACTTATTTCTTCAAATCTAAGGAAGCACTTTTGACCAGATGCATTCCTGTATACAACTCCATGTGGATCCTGAAGAATAGTGAATAATGAGTAAGAATCAATGTTTGGCAGGCTACGGTTAGGTCTTAGCAAATTCACCACTGGCTGAAATCTTTCGGCTGCCATTTGAAAATCGAAAACCCTGAAGAACCTGATCTGACGCCTTATAAACCTTTTAATTACAAACAAGGCTTGAGAAATATCATTTGTCCTGTAGTACTGATTCCTCAATTCATTGTACAGAAACTCAACATCGTCAATGGATAAATCATTAAAGTCAGCCTCTGAGAAGATATAACGGTTGCAGTCTCTTCTTTCAACCTCGAAAACTGGATACCAGATATTAACCAACCTCTGAATTTCAATTTTGATAATCCGAACTATCAAATGAGGAGAGGAAACCAAATCCCTTCCACGACGTTGACATCTGATAAGCATTACATACTCATATTTGAAAGCATCTGATTCCTTTTCTACACCAAGAATAGCATGGATGTTGATCGGTCTTCTTCTTGAAACGAAAATATTGCTTTGAGAATCTTCAAGGAATACAGATCTTTGACGTGAAGCCATATAACGTTGTTGTAAGTTTCTTCGTCTCTCCCGTCTTGACAAAGCTGGTCCTTCTTCTAAAATATTTGGAGAAATTACAGGTTCAGTAGGAGGATCAACAGCTTGTGCTCTAGATGACTGACCTACTTCAAATGTTTCTGAAGGAGCAGAGGTAGCCGGAGCATTAGCAACAACAGGAGATGAAAGAACAGGAGTAGCTTCAAGAACAGTAGATTCAGGAACATCAGCTTCAGGAGCAGTAGATTCAGGAATAGTAGTTTCAGGAAGGTCTCTGTACAGCATATCTGATATCTCTTCATCCTTAGCATCCATGAACACTGAGTCATCTTCTGTGTCTGATATGATGATGATGTCATCACAATCTTCTTCATTTACTTGACATATCTTTTCTAATCTGACATCTGCATCATCATCAGAATTAATCTCAATGAAGTTAGCGAAGAATGATCTCATGTCGTTTGCTGCTTCAGATTCTTCAACTTCATGAACACTAGAAGAAACATCTGGATCCATGTAGACAACAATTTGCATATTATCATTAATGTTGCTTTCAGAAAAGTTCAGTTCATTATGCAAAGAAGACAACAACATTCTCAATCATTATATTCACTAAGTCCTGAACATTACAATCTTCAACAGATCCTCCACTTTTTCCTCTATCACCAGTCATTTCTTCCTGAATATCCTCTCTTGCTTCAGACGATCCTTCAACTCTTGGTCTCTTTGCCATCTCCCCCTCATGGCCTTGATGATCCGGATCATCTTGGTCATGTCTTCGTTTCAGAGACGGACCGGCCTCAGTTCTGCAGCTTTGTTCGTGAATATCAAGCCTGGAAGTTAACTCAGAGAAAGTTTGAGATATAAACAATTTGAGATCAGCAAAACTTGAATTAACTTCCGATCTGAATGCTTGAAACTCAGTAGATGAAACATAGATCCTGTTAGATTCAGACAAAGAAACTGGAAGCGGCGTATGTTGGAAGTTCCGAAGCAAAGATAGAAGATCTTGATCCTGATGTTCTGGAGGCGATACAGAAATAAGACGAGCATAGAGCAAATCTTTCAACTCTGAAATGGGAAGATCTGATACTGGAGTGCTAGAAGAAGATACAGGTATACTAGTAGATGAAGAGATACCAGCTGACTGAGTAAACAACGGAGGTAGAGGGATAGACATGATCGCTGGAGCAGAAGATTGAACAGCAGAAGACGGCTCTCTTAGAACAACCCCAGATGGGCGTCTGAACGGAATCTCTGAAGGAATTACTGAAGTATCTATCTCAGGCATCTTCCCTTTGAATAAAGCTTTTAACTTCAGAATTTGTGCTTCCTTTTCAGCATCCATTCTCTCCGATAACTGCCGAATTACATCATTCAAAGCAGAGAATTTGTCAGTTGAAACTCGAGCTTGATCAGAAGTAAGCTCAACAGCTGATGAAGTAGACTGAATAACTGCAAGTGAAGTAGCTGGAGCTTGAATTTGAACTGATCCTGTGGCTTGAGCAAAAACTGTATCCAATTCATCGACTTGAAGATGTGCAACTGAAGGATTAACTGGAACTGAATCATCATCAGAGATAACTTCTGTTGATACAACCACTTCCGGTGTCTTGGACTTCCTTTCATATATATTCATGTTGGGTTGTTCAGTACCATCATCACCATCATCTGAAGTACTTGATGTATTTTCACCATCATCAGAAAGATCAGCACCATCAGGATTAGCATTTTCACTAACATCAGTAGCATTATCATCTACATCTTCAAAATCAAAAACAATAGCATCAGAAGCTACAGTTCCAATATCAGCAATAACATTCTCAATTTGGTGAGAAGCAGCATCCTCCTGAACTACTTCTGTTTCAACAATAACCACAACTTCTTGAACATCTTCAACTTCTTGTTCAACTTCAGCCTCTTTTTCAACTTCAAACTCTTTTTCAGAAACAATTGCTTCAACTTCAATATCTTGTTCAGCAGCTTGATTATCATGAGAAGGCTCTTCTTGTACAACTTCCATAAATTCATTGTCCATACAATATTCTATGACATCCTCATTTGCTAAATCGGCATAGTTTGCAATAAGAGCGTATGGGATAGTCATAGAATAGTTGAACATCTTCTTTTGCTTCTGAATGTATTGCATTTCCGAGTCTGGAACCTGTGGCCAAGACAACCTGCGAGGAATAGAAGGATTGCTACGGAGCATGCTTCGAACAATAAGCTTCATAAATCTGACAAACGGAATAAACTTTCTTTTCCTGTTGGTGAACTTGTCATGTACTACCTCCGAGAGTTCTGTCCAAAAGATAAACGTATAATCGACATGCAAGTCATAGACAACTGCATGGAACAATCGGAGATACAGTAGACTTGCACTGTCAGTGCCAGAATGTTTCGATGTCAGGCACCTGATGAGAACAGAGAACAGTGCGTACCAAACTGGAGGTAAATTTGACTTGTCAAAATCTGTAGGTTTGTTCAAAGTACCCACATATCCAAGATTCTGAATCCCTTCATAGACTTCCTCTTCAGATGGAAAAGTGTCATATGTATTTCTGCCTGGTCTGGAATTTGGCTCAGGAAGCTCCAATATCATTCTCAGTCTTTTGTAGGAAAGGAAAGATGCAAACTGATCCACTTGAAGCTCAAAGCAATGCGGACGAGCCAGTTCATTCTTTGTTATAGTATTCCAAGCCTGTTGTAGATATACTTCAGGAACATCGGCACAGTACGAAAGAGCAGGGGCAAGCGGATGTCCTTTGAGAATTTCTCGTATCACGGGATGAATCTTGATTCTGTCAAAATCCACGTGATAGTTGTTTAGCTTGTATGGCATGTACAAGATGGTTGGGAATACATCATTAGGTGTACGTCTAGAGGCAGAAAGATTGGCTCCTACAGAAGGATGTGACGGCATTGGGGTATCATGAGAAGCTCGATCAGATGGATCGTCGAGAATGGCATTCTCATCTTGTATCATGGGATCAGTTTTGGAAGCCATAAGAAACCTGGAAAACAAAATGAAAAAGAATTAGAGGAAACGAAGAAAGAAACAAAACAAAAAAAAAAAAAAAAAAAAATTCTAAGTATGGTTAGCGGGTCATGTTAGAAGCGCAAAGTAGACTTTGCGTTTCTAACTAGACGCGCAAAGTACATTTTGCGTTTCTAGTTAGACGCGCAAAATACACTTTGCGGTTCTAACTAGACTCGCAAAGTTCACTTTGTGTTTCTAGTTAGACACGCAAAGTACACTTTGCGGTTCTAACTAGACTCGCAAAGTTCACTTTGCGTTTCTAGTTAGACATGCAAAGTACACTTTGCGTTTCTAACTAGACTCGCATAGATCACTTTGCGGGTCAAAGAAACTTGACACAAACCTTGACAAAAAACAAAACAAAAAACTAGGGTTCGTGATTCTTCGGACCCGAAAACCCAAAAACACAAAAAATTAAAGCAAAATACACGAAATTAAACCAAAAAGAACATACTTGAGTGTCGATTAACAGGTCTAAACAAACCCCAAAATGTAAATCGATCAAAAACAATACGAATCTGCAGTTTTAGAGATCGATGAACAGTAACAAAGCGCAAGTCAGATAAAACACGAACAAAGAATGAAAACATAACACATAAATAGTATACTATTAAACGAGAATCATAGAATGCAAAACACAAACATACCTGAAATTCCAAAATAGCAATCTGAAAAAAAAAATCAGATGAGATTGAAGAAGATGAACACGCAGAGAGAGAGAGTGGAGGGAAGAGGAAAAGTCAAACAAGTTCAAATGGAATAAAGAAAAGAAAAATACACACTCTTACTTCTATATATTCTAAAAACACATAAAAAAAATAACTATACTACTAAAAAAAAATACCTGATAAGCCCTCATTACTCCCCCTATACAAATGCACAAATTTATCAAATTAGTTTAGCATTTGCATAATAATTTTCAGAAATACTTACCTGATAAATTTCTGATCAGCACAAGAAGTATTTTACCAGCATCATTCACTCCCCCTCAAAAATAGAATAATCTCAGATAAAAAACACAGATATACACTCCCTCTCGAAAAATGCACATACCATATGACAAAAACACATACAGCAAACATAGAAACATCAATATTAAAGATGATCATATTGAATACAAATTTTGTAACAGCTGAATATATAAACTTTTAAACACTAAACAAATTAAAGCTTACTCAGTAGAATATCCCAGATTTACCAATAGTTGAAATCAAACGGGGGTTGTTGAATACAGAAACATGTTTCATTGTATATCAAGTTAAGACATGTTCAGAGTTAAACACTTGCAGGTATCTATTCAGTGTGCTCGCATGCGATCTCTGATTAGCTTCAAGAAAAATGTAATTCTAAACATAAAATGAAGAACTTTGCATGTACAGACACTAAGTCATCAAAAATTAATATTTTCACAAATTTACAGGTTTATCGCAGCTCAAAATATATCACCAAATATCAAGAGATGTGTGCTCATTGGCATCTTTTAGCTGTGTGCACATTGGCATCTTCACATGAGTGTGCTCTTTGGCATCTTTTAAGCGTTGTGCACTTTGGCATCTTTTTAATCAAAGAGTTCATTAAGTAAAGAACATGTCGTAAACGTAACTTTCTATATGACCCTATTGCAGGATTTGGGTCAGCCGCTCCCAGACCAGTTGGCCTTAGGGGACTAGGTGTCAAGCACCCCTTGGAACTTACTTTCCCGAATCAGAAAGGCTACATCGACATATCCTAAACCCATTCATACCAGTAGAACATGACTTTCGATCTGATTCTATTGCAGGATTTCTGTTCGATCACTCCCAGATCAATTGACCTTAGGGGACCAGATGTCGAGCATCCCTCGGAACTTACTTTCCCAAACCAGAAAGGTCACAGGTACAAACTTTTAAACTCAAGGATTTCTGTATTTTAAATGCTTAAAAAAAATCATCTCAATAACTGAGATCTATATCGAATAGCTTAGCCCATATTTTCATTACGATCTACAATTTTGATCACTTAGGTTGTTCAAGCAAAGTTAACCATAAATATGCCAACTCACATATCTTTAAAGCAGTATCTAAAGTGTCAAACATGTTGCTGACTTTTCGATGTTTGAAAGATTTGAACATTGAACATATAAAACTTTAAATATAAACAAGGCAATTTGTCAAAGATCCTAGACACACATTTTATTCAACTGAAAGAAAATCTGAAATATTAAACTTTATAGAATAAAATTTGTAAAGATTTAAACTTTTAAATTCAACATGCCAAGTTTTGAAAGCAGAAAATTAAATCGTTTTTCATCTAAAGCTTTTGTAAATATATCAGCAAGTTGATATTCAGTTGGTACAAAATATAATTCAATAGTACCTTCTTCCACGTGATGCTTTATAAAATGATATCGCATGTCTATGTGCTTGGTCTTGGTGTGTTGGACAGGATTGACTGATATAGCAATCGCGGACTTGCTGTCACAATAAATTGGCACAGTCTTGTATAGCATTCCGTAATCGCGAAGTTGCATTTTCATCCAGAGCACTTGAGCACAGCAACTAGCTGCAGCAACGTATTCAGCTTCGGCTGTTGATATTGACACGTAGTTTTGCTTTTTCGACGCCCAGCTTATCAGTCTGTCTCCCAGAAACTGGAGATGACCAGAAGTACTCTTCCTGTCCAATTGATTACCACCATAATCTGCATCAGAATAAGCAATCAAACTATAATCAGAACTTTTAGGATACTATAATCCTAAATAAGGAGTTCCTTTAATATATCTAAAGATGCGTTTGACTGCTAAAAGATGAGATTCTTTTGGTTTTGCTTGAAAGCGGGCACATAGGCACGTTGAAAACATTATGTCCGGGCGACTTGCAGTAAGATACATCAGTGATCCAATCATCCCTCTGTATGTCTTTTGATCCACAACTTTTCCATCTGGATCCAATCCGAGTTTGGCACCGTGAGCCATAGGCGTGCCGATCGAAGTAGATTTGTCCATCTTGAATTTCTTCAAAATGTCAAATACATACTTTGACTAATTGATGAAGATTCCATCTGGAAGCTGCTTTACTTGTAAGCCAAGGAAGAAATTGATTTCTCCCATCATGCTCATTTGAAATCTAGAGGTCATTAAATCAGAAAACCAATTACACAAAGATTTGTTAGTCGCACCAAAAATAATATCGTCTACGTATATTTGTACTAGGCATATATCAAGATTAGTTCTATAAATGAAAAGAGTAGTATCGATCGAGCCTTTGGTAAAGCCAGATTTGACCAAAAAAGCTGACAACTCGTCATACCACGCCCGTGGAGCTTGTTTCAAGCCGTACAATGCTTTATCAAGAAAATATACATAATCTGGACGATCTTTGTCAAAAAATCCCTCTGGCTGAGATACATATACTTCTTCTTTCAGCTTGCCATTGAGAAATGTTGTCTTGACGTCCATTTGATATACTGTGAAGTTGCGATAAGCAGCGAAGGCAAGAAACATTCTGATAGCTTCCAATCTGGCGACGGGTGCAAATGTTTCATCATAGTCAATACCTTCTTCTTGTCGATATCCTTTGGCTACTAGCCTTGCTTTGTTCCGAATGACGATACCATCTTTGTCCTTTTTATTCTTGAATATCCATTTTATACCAATGATGCTTTTACCCTTTGGCTGTGGTACAAGTCTCCACACTTTGAGCGCGTCAAACTGATTGAGTTCCTCTTGCATTGCTAAAATCCAGTCCGAGTCTTCCAACGCTTCAGATACTTTGTTAGGTTCAATCTTGCTTAAAAAAACAAGTGTACAAACATTCGTTGGAAGAAGCTGACTTGGAGCGTGTAGAAACACTAGATTGAGGATCCCCAATGATTTGATGGATTGGATGAGATCTTGTCCATTTTGTTGTATGAGGGAGAGGATCAATTACTTCTTGAACCACTTGTAATTTATGAGAGGGAGGTTCAGACACTTCTACATCAGAAGATGAAATAGAAATAGTTTCAACTTGAGGAGGAGATATCTCAAAAATCTCTGAATCAGATTTGGGAACTATTTGTTGAATAACATCATTCTGTGCTTCCTCCTGAACTGATTCCTCTTGAACAGATTGATCTTGAATAGATTCTTCTTGAATAGGTTCTTCAAGAATTGGCTCAGTTTCTGATTGAACATTGTCTGATTGATTCATTTCTTGTTGTGCCGGTTCTTGTTGAACAGGAGAGACTGGAGCAGCATCATTGTTAGAGATGGATGCAGCGGAATTTGGAATAGATGAGCTCTCAGTTTCCTGATTCAACACATTAGAAACATATTTAGAATTAGTTTTAGGTATATCATCATAAAAATTTTCAAAAAGAAAATCAAGATCAGAAAGATTAGGAGAGATAGAAGAAGAATCCTGGTTATTCGGTGAAAGAGCAGGTTCTGAACTGATTTGTTGAGTAACTGAATTTACAGTAAGTGCGGGTTCTGAGTCTGAGTGACTAGAAACCAAATCAGCAGCTTCGTCAAACTTTACATTGACACTCTCTATGACCTTTCTTGCAGAGATCAGAAAAACTCTATAGGTAGCAGAGTTTGAAGAATAACCCACGAATACTCCTTCGTCTGCCTTTGGACTAAACTTGTTGAGATTCTCCCTGTCATTCAGAACGTAGCATTTACACCCGAATGACTTGAAATACTTGATGTACGGTTTGATCCCGTTCATGAGTTCATACGGTGTTTTGTTAAAGCGACGATGCAGAATTGATCTGTTCTGTGTATGACAGGCAGTTGACACTGCTTCAGCCCAGTAAGACAAAGGTAGACCTGAATAAGCTAGCATTGATCTGGCAGACTCAACAAGTGTTCTGTTTCTTCTTTCAACAACGCCATTCTGTTGCGGAGTACGTGCAGCAGAAAATTGTTGTTGTATTCCTTGAGACTCATAGAATGCCTGAAGAGTATTGTTTTTGAATTCAGTGCCATTGTCAGATCTTACTACTTTCACTTGCTTCTGCTTATTTGTCTGAGTTGACTTGATAAGATTGATGAGAACTTCAGGAGTCTCGTCTTTTGTCTTCAGAAATTTTACCCAAGTATATCTGGAGTAGTCATCAACAATCACCAGAACATATTTCTTATGTCCTAAACTCTTCGTATTCATTGGACCACACAGATCAACATGCAAAAGAGCAAGAATAACTGATGTACAGTGTTCAGGTTTAGGCTTGTGAGGAGCTTTCTTCATTTTTCCTTTCTCACAATCTTGGCATAGATGGTCTTTCTGGAAACGGAGAACTGGAAGACCTCTCACTGAATCATCCTTGACCAGACGATCCATATACTTGAAGTTAAGATGAGCCAGTCGATGATGCCAAATCCAACTTTCACTGATAGAGGCTTTGGATAGTAAACACAAATCTGATGAGGTCTTAACTTTGGAAAGATCAATTGTATACAAATTAGATCTTCTCTTTCCAACCATTAAGTCTTTGCCACTATCATTCTTTACAGCAACCCTTTTTGATTTGAAGCTCACTTCAAGATCTTTATCGCAGAATTGGCCGATGCTGAACAAGTTGTGACTTAGACCCTCAACATAGCTCACTCTTTTGACAGTTATGTTTCCTTGAACTAGATCGCCATAACCAAGAATCAGAGCTGTCTCACAGTTACCAAATTTCACACGACCGCAACATTTATCTTTAAAATTAGAAAGAAGTGATTTGTTGCCAGTCATATGTTTTGAACATCCAGAGTCCAGATACCATAATTGACTAAGCTGCACATACAGAAACTACACCTTTTTAGGTACCCATATGTTTATGGGTCCCTTGTTAGATTTATGCCTTTTATTTTTCACAAATTTATTTTTCATGCAAGAATGAAAACAGTTATCAATAGAAGATAGAACACAATCATCAGAATCAGAACTGGAAGAAGCATATGAGATATTCTTTGATATATCAAACATTTGCTGAAAAGAGTATTTTGGGTTTTTATTACAAGAAGCAAATGTATCAGAATCATAAAGATTTTCTACACAGTTTACTCCTAACAGTTCAGATTCTAATCTTTGTTGTTTCATCCTCCAAATCTGCCTTGTTGATTTCCTCACAGTCCGATCTGAAGAAGAAAAATCAGAAACATTAGAATTTTCAGATAAAACAGTATCATGTTTCTTTGACTTCTTTGATCTCCTTCTTTTACGCTTCTTTTTATAAAATTGAGCATTTAGTATAAAAGAATTATCAATAACTGAATCAGAAGAAGAAACTTTATCAAAAAAATCAGTCTTATCATTTGTTATTGAATAACTAACCTCGGAGTGAAAATTTTCAACATTTTGCAAGTCAGGATGAGGTTTGCGTTTCTCATTGGAGGCACAAACTGAGCTTTGTGCTTCCCACTGCATGCGCAAACTCTCAGTTTGTGTTTCCAATGTGGAACGCAAATAACCATTGTTTTTCAAAACTTTAGAATTTTCCTTAAAATCCTTTGACAATCCAGAAGAAATTTTATCTTCAAAACTTGTTTTTATTATAAAAAGAAGTATATCATTTTCTAAACAAGTTTGAAGATTTTGTTCTTCCAATCTATCTTCTAAATCAACAATTTTACCTTCTAACACTAGTGGAGGAATATATTTCTTAGTATCATAAGATACCGAAGATACATTTTCCTTTGCAGTGTTAGTAAAAATATCAACGAAATCTGTTGATAATGAAGATTTATTGGAAGATTTGTCATTTAAAAGATTTTGAAATTTTCTGGATTTCTTAGATTGATCAGGAAAATATTTTGCATTTTCAGATGTGTAAACAAATGGCATTTCCATCCTCTTATTTTTCATCCTTTTCACATTTTCTTCTTCCAAATTTTGTTTCTCAGTTGTCCAAAAGAATTTAAACTGAGGAGCATATCTTGCAAGAGTGAAATAATCATATTCGTATAAAGTAGGAACTTCAATTTTAGCATTATTTAAAAAATGTGGATTTTCGAAACCAAGTCCCCACTTTTCTTTTATAGCTTCTTCACTCCTTGGTTTATTCATGTAAATTGTTTGCTCAGACTGTTCTCTTTTATACAATTTCTTTTCTAAAACAATTATCTTTTCAGAAAGGATTTTATTTGAAGAAGTCAGTTCAGTCAATGAATCATGATAAGTCTGATTTGAATTTTCAAGATCAACTAACTGTTTTTGAAATTTCTCTTTTGTATCGATTAAAATTGATTTTTCATCTTTTAAAGAAATTTGCAGTTTATCAATTAAATCAGACTTTTCTTGATTTTTAACTTTTTCAGAAATGAACTTTGAGCGCAAATCATGCAAAGCAGTGTTAAAAACATTCATTTGAGATAAGAAGAAATTATAGTTAAACTCAGAAATTACCTCATAGCCATCAGATGATGTATCCTCTTCCTCGTTATCAGAATTGTCATCACCTATGAAGCACATGGCTGTTGTTTCTTCATTCTCAGCCTCATTGTCTGAATGATCTAACCAGTATTCTTCTTCGGCCAACAGGACGGTTCCACTTTCCTTCTTTTCAGCGAGAGCCAACTTCTTTCAGTAAAAAGCAGCATCTTTTACCACTTTGACTCTGCATTCCTTGGCAATATGACCAGGCTTTCCGCAATTAAAGCAGTTCATCACCTTTTTCTCATCCTTCTTCTGTTCAACCACTTTAGCTGGTTCATACTTTGGAATGTATGGCTTTGAAGGAGCACCAGGTTCTATCTTCTTAGAACCAGAAGAAAATCGCAGATTGTTAGAACCAGATTTGTGTTTGAATCTCTTCTGATAGTGCTGAGTCAAAAGTATCATGGCCTTTTCAAGTGCTTCGCCATCATCATCTGTTGATCCATCATAAGTTGATTCAGTCAAAGCTTGCTCAGCAAGTTGACTAGCTAAAAGTGCAATGGGATCTACTGACAAAGGCTTGTTCTTCTTATCCATTTTCGCCTTCTTCTCCATAACCATAGACTCATCTGTCATCAGTATTTCGAATAGCTCTTGAATAGGCATGGTTGAGATTCTAACATCATTTCTCATCCGATGGCATGACTTGTTCCACTCAGGTTGCAAAGCATTCAGAAACTTCAAGTTTGCCTCCAACTCAGTCTTGGTAATTTTGATCTTGTATAAATCGTTGATAACAGCCCAGAATCGATCAAATACATTCTTCAAGATTTCTCCATCCTTAGCCTTGAACTTCTCAAAATTGTTCATATATCTAGTCTGATGCAACTGAGTTGACATTGCAGTACCAAGCATGATCTTTTCAAGTTGAGTCCACATCAGCATAGGATTCTGTTTGAAGCAATTGATTCTGTTATAAATGGAGTTGGGAAAAGCAAGAATCAAATTTGATTTGGCCTGACTATCTGCTTGATGTCTTAACATCTCATCTGCATCATATTCCCTTACTTCTTTCACAACAGTGGTAGCAAGTGTAGTAGTAGTAGCTGGGATCACTTTTCTTGGAGTTTCCATAGGACCCTGAGTCAGTGATTTCATCATATTCTCCCCATTTGGTTGTCTTTCAATAAAGTTGATGAATCGATCCTGCCA
Organism: Arctium minus; assembly: GCA_954870635.1. Lineage (NCBI taxonomy): Eukaryota > Viridiplantae > Streptophyta > Magnoliopsida > Asterales > Asteraceae > Arctium > Arctium minus. The sequence goes on along the minus strand of OX941093.1, from coordinate 6,583,950 downwards.
TTGTTCAAATTCATTCTCATTGATGAGAACTGGTGGGCGAGTATCGGACCCCAAAGACATCATGAGGTCATTCTTGTATATTTGAGCTTGCAAACACATTTTGTGAAAAAGTCAGAAAAATTCAGAAAAAAATTTCCAAGTACAAGAGGCCCGCAAACTGATGATTTGCGTTTGTAAAGAGGAACGCAAAGTGAGCATTGCGGTTGCTTCGAGAGACGCAAGGTGATCTTTGCGTTTGCTGAGTAGAACGCAAACGGAGCTTTGTGTTTGCTTTGTAAAACGCAAAGTGAATCATTGCGTGTGAGAACCTCTTGAATGAGATTCTTTGCGGGTGAGATACTTCGCGGGTCAGAAACTCCTTTGGTTCTTGAGAAACGCAAACAGATGGTTTGCGTGTTAGACTTGAACCGAGAAACAATCTTTGAGTTTTCAGAGAGAACCGCAAACCTGAAAACAATTTTCTAACACAAGAGTTAGATCATGTTCTAAGAATGAAAGATTGAAACGCAAAGTATAAGAATCATACACATATAAGATTGAAAGACACGCAAACTAACAAGGATAAAACGCAAACTTCCTTGAATGAAACGCAAACTTCATGATCATAACAGAATTCATGAAAACAAGATAGACACGCAAACTTACATGAATGACCCGCAAACTTACATGAATGACCCGCAACCAAATAAGAATGAAGCGCAAACTTCCAAAAACTCTAATTCATGCAAGATCAGCTAAAATATCGAAATTAATCCAAGAAAAGCATTCATTCAACTTCGAAAACTATATTCTAACACATTTTATCAAACAATTTTCAATTAAAAACAACAAGATCTAACAATTTGACAAGAACAGAACGATAAAGTCGTCTTTCCAGAAAAAATGCTAAATCTGCAAATTGAAGATCTAAACAAGATTTTTATGCACAACTCAAAGAAACAAATATGATCGATTTGCAGAAACGAAACAATTAAGACCAAAATCAACACAAAAAAAATCAACAAACAGTCCAAATTTGATGAATAAGCAAAAAACGAGATTTTCTTGAAAAATCAAGAAAATCGATCGAGTTTTCTGCTTCAATTCACAAATCCAGAAACAAAAACACTAATCTCTCAATCTCTCAGGATTCAGATTGCTCTGATACCAATTGTGAGTCCAAAGATCTCAGATTCGTTAGAGAGAGAAAGTAGAGAGAGAATGTGTGAAACGCAAAGTAACTGTTCTATTGAATTGTGCGTGTGTAAAACTGTTACAAGACAAAGGCGCACAAAGGGGACTTAAATACCCCTAGCCCTTACACACAGAAAAACACTACTGAAAGTAATAAAAGCTATAACATAAATACAATGATTACTACAAAATTAGTCTTAACAGTCCTTTTTCAATTACGTTCAATAAAGTTCAATAAGGTTCAATTAAGTTCAATTACGTTTAATAAAGTTCAATAAGGTCATTTTCAGTTACGTTCGATAAGGTACAATAAGTTTCAATTCCAATCATTTACTTAATTTAAGTCATATATAAACCATCAAACAAACTGTCTATCTGAAATAACGAAAATGACCTTCAAATAACAAACTGTCAATCTCAAACAACTAAAATAAAATTCAAATAAGATTCAAATACTTGTCAAACTGCAAAGGTATTAAAATATCCATTCATCCCATTTTCTTAGATCTTGTTTAAACATGAGACATTACTGCATGTCTCTTTGTAAGTCTTCTTCTTCCCTTCTTTTTATCTAATATGTGATTTTTACACCATCCAAACTTTCATTCACTTGATTCTGTTTCTGGACGAAATTCTGATTTTGAATACTAAATGAGACAATTAAATTGGCAACTTCAATATCCATCAATTCACCTTCAAAGTTTTCTTCTTTCTCTTTCCCTTCTTCTTCTCCTTCTTTTTTTCCATGTTCTCCTCTTTTATCTCCTTTTCCTTCCTTTTGAGCTTCTTCTTCTTGGTCAACCACTTTAACATCTTCGCCATCATTTTCTCCTTTTTCTTCTTCTCCATCTTCTCTATCTTTTTCTTTTTTTTCTTCTTCTACTTATTTTTGAACTTTTTCTTCTTGTACAACCTCTTCTACATCTTCCCCAACTTCTTCTTCATCTACTTTTTCTTGTTTCTTTGTTCTCCATCTTCTTTTTCTCCTTCTTCTTCTTCCACTTCTTCTTCTTCCACTTTTTCATTATATTTTTCTTCTCCGTCATCTTCCTCTTTTTCTTCTACTTCTTTATCATCATCATCATCATCATCATTCTTTTTTTCCTCTTCAACTATAATATCCTCAAATGTTGATTCAAAAACTTGTAAAATTTTTGGAACAAATGACATTAAACAGAATATTATTCTATTTATTAGATTTTGAATTTTTTTTCTATTACCTTCTTTGAATTTGATTCTTCAGCTTTTTGATTAATATCCACCACAATGTTTGATTTCAACTTCTTGATCATACATTGAAGATTGTTGTCATTGGGAAATTTCTTAACAAGTTCAAACAATGTTTTTTCAGCATCCTTTATTATCAGATGCATTAATTCCACACAATTGTTGATATGTTCAAAAACATCATGACAATGAAAAAAATAACCTTAAATAATAAACTTCTTTAATTAAAAATATTTAAACAGATAATAAAAAAAAGTTAAATACCTTTAAGTTATTCATTTCCTTTGGAATTGAATCATCTTCTACTGAATCTTCAAATTCTCCTCCTCCAAACATATCATGACTCATTTCAAAAGTTTCCCTTTCTTTTAATGATGATGTAGACCAGCTTTCAGTGGTGGTCTTGTTCTTGTAATTCCCATATCTTTTGTTCTTGTGGAGTCCACATAAAGGAGCTATAATAACACCAAATAAATGAAAATGTTACAGACTTCAGTTAAATTCATCTTCAAGGTATATAAAAATATTTTATAAAAAAAATTAAACTAATAGTAAATTTGTACCGTTAAGAAAGTCATCGACCCACAATAGTAGTAATTTGAGTCCCTTTTCTCCCAATATTTCTTACTGTCCTTCAAACAATCAATGACAAACCCACACCAGTCCATTTAGTATCTTCAGTAAGGTAATGCAAGAATCTTTGGTTTACATTTCCATATGTCATTGCTTCTCCAAGAGAGCTTCCCATAAGGACAAGAAAGTTTAGTTTGAACAATCTTCCAGCATCTGTTGACTCCTTCAATAGTTTGACAACTTGGGTTGGCTTTATCTCACTGTTATTATTAAACTGCTTTCTCCACTCACTTACAACATTGTCACTTGCCAATGCTCTTTCTCTATTAATTCTAATATTACCCATTGGAAGACTTAACATATCATGGACATTCTTCCTTGTGATCTTGATTTTGCATTTTTCCAAATTTAAGGTCATTGTTGATGGATCAAATTTATCAACTATATAATATGCCATCTTTGTAGGAAGACTTTCTATTTGAAGGCTTAAAAGAGATTCAAAGCCCATTTCTACAAGCAATTGTTTTTGGTGTCATTTTTCTTAATACTCTTTATGGACAATTCTAACTGCGAAGGGGGGCTTATCAATTTTAACCGTTCAAAAACGTTAACTTCATCATCTTCATTGGAAGTAATTACTATTTTCACCTTTCTTTCATTAACATCTTGTTCTTCTTCTTTTACTTTTCTCTTTACAAGTTTTTCTCAATCTTCTCAACCTTAATTTCTTTTCTTGTTCAATTAATAGTACAAAACATCGAAGTCAAGAGTACATAACTTTCAATTAAGAAATATTCAACAACTTTCATTTTATACAACATTCTAGTAAAGAATTCATAGAATACAATACAAGTAAACAATATTTAATTACATTCAATAAGATTCAATAAAGTTCAATTACGTTCAATAACCTTCAATAACATTCAATTACCTTCAATAACTTTCAATTACGTTCAATAACCTTCATTAAAGTTCAATAACATTCAAATACTTTTAATTAAATTAACTTAATTCAGAGATAAAAATCATAATGTAAACAAATTTAAGATTCTACTCTACTAGCGTTAAGAAGCCAAAAAAGTAATTTATGCTCAACAAAGAACAATATTTTTTTTCTTAGGTATCTAAAATTTTCAATTAATGTAAAGCAAATTCAAAGATCTAAGTAAAATATGTTTACATGAAGCAGTTTCCTTCAATAAGCTAGTTATCCTTGAACTTTTTCTCGTACTCATTGTTCTATCTGCTGTAAATTAGATTAAAGATACAAAAGTAACTAAAAAATAAAGAAATCTTTAAAAAATTGTAGAAATTAAGAAGAAAAAATTTTTAGTGTTGATTACAGATCTTCGTTTAAATTCAGAGAAATTTTAAGAATCTTAAGAAAATTCTATGAGAATTGACCTAAAATCGTCGATTACTGTTCAAAAACAGTCGATTTCGCCTTCGTCGGAATATTGTTTGCTCGCCGGAAAGTTTCTTAGAGAGAGAACGAAACGTCAATTTCACGTATTAAGTGTGTGTTTTTTCTACCCTAAAACAACTGCAGTACAAAGTCCATTAGAGATAAAATTACAAAACTACCCTCAAGCTATTTTTTATGAAAACATTAAATTCCAACCATTGGTCATTCATTAATTTTGATCCAAGGGTGAGAAACCACTTCTCACCAAAAGAGTCACTTCTCACATGATCCCACACCTATCTTCTATTTTTTCATCATATTTTGTTATTATTAGAAAAAATGTTCTTCACATTTCTTCATTTCTTATACATGAAAAGAAAAACCAATCAATCACTTTCGATGGTTATAGAAAATCTGCAGGAAGCTTTGTCATTGTTAGAGATCTTTTACAACACACACTACCAATACAATTGGTCTTACTGCCCAAATAATAGTCTGGCGCCGTCTATAATACTTGGGGTTGTTTGGTTGGTTTCCATTATGTTTTGTATGAATAAAGCAGACCGTGTAGATTAATCTGTCAGTATGGATTGGGAGGGTTAAGTTCTTTGTCTGAGGGGTTTTTTTTAGATGGAATGAGCGTGTTTTTAAATTGGGAGGGGAAGGTTCGGGAAAAAAACTTGGCTTTCAGCATAAAGCTCCTCCTTAGAACCTTATTAAATAAGCCACTTTCCATATAATTAAGCTACTACCACACATTCATTTATAGTTGACCAAATAAGTCGTGAGATTCATTAAGCTACTAACAAACATGCCCTTAGACAAAGATTATGTAATTCATATAATACTAAATTATAGGAACACAAGAAAACCATTAAAATACAAGGTACTTACATTTTTTAACTGCCTTACTTGCTTTCAGAGGCCGCTGACCTCATCATCCAGGTCCGTATGCATCGGATCAATGCACAGTTGAATTTCATCAGAATTAGTACTCGGTATGGTGTTAAGCCCTCCTCTACGTAGAATTAGAAGAACCAAAAAAATTAACATATCAAACGGAGTAATAAATTCTAAGAAAGTTTCCACACTCTTCCATCATTTACAGAAACCATTATGAGGTAAATGTGATGTAGGAATATCGGGTTTGGCATGAATTTCCCCATCTTGACATTTACATCTTATAATGTACCTTACTCAATTTTCTTCTATCCTCCAAGATATGACAAAGTTTACTTTTCTACTCATCTATTAAGAGACAAACAAACTTGAAAAATCACGACTTATAAATACCTTGATCTATATGAAGCGACACGAGAGTAATTGTCACCTTTGTGTGAACTGGACACCATGGATCACCAAGACTTAGGAGGTTGCACTAATAGAAAGACCTAGATAGTCAATCAAAGGGAATCAATCCAATGCAAGATAACATTCAAATACCATGGTCAGAGTGCAAATGAGCTTGAATTTGGAAAATAAAGTGTAGGGGAAATATTTGTTACAATAGTGCATCCTGTTAGGACTGAAAGTCCTATGTGTTGAAAGTGGAATAAAGTATTTATAAGGGTGCATAATGTAATTCAGTAATAGTTGATTAATTAGATGGGCCCAAGCCCATTAGCCCATTAGGCCTGTAAGCCTAAGTATATAAAGGCGTTTCTAGTTCATATTTCATACTCAAGTCATTTATTAGATTGCTAGTCCATAGGTTTACATACCCTTATCAGAAATTCTCTCTGTAAACCTGTAACCCTTTGATTGCTTATTAATCTTATGACTAGCAGTTGTGGCTTGATTATTGTTCTACATTGAATATTTACTATTGATTGCACTGTACTAGGATCTACAATTGGTATCAGAGCAGGTTCAAATTTATTTTTATTCGATACGATCCTAAAAGGTTTGTCTAAAACCCTTTCAATTGCTTAATTCCTATTTTTTATCGACTTCTGGTTTGATACGGTGCATCACTCGGTTCTTCAAGATTAAAGATTTTTTTTGCGATTTGAGTTTTGGTAAAGTTTGGAATTCTAAATCGTTGGATTGAAGTTGATTTTTAGTTTTTTTTTAAATCTGAAATTTGGTATGTTTTTGGTGTTTTCAAGTTTTTTTTTATGCAAAAATCATTAACTTTGGTTTAAAATCGATTATAGTTTGGTTTAAAGGATTTTGTGAGTTTGATTTGTGATTGGTTGCCACTAGATAATGGGACGGTGGAGTAAAGCTTTTCAATTTGTGAAAGGCGGCTAACCTGTTGACTTGTTGCTGTGTGATTTATATTTGAAGACCGGTGCTGTTGATCGTTAATCATAGTGGTCGGTGGCGGCGGTGTCAATTTGGAATCAATTATATTTAAGATTTGTTAATATGGAAGTGAGGAAAATTGAATAGGCGGTTGCAGTTTTGTTTTAAATTGATAAACGGAGGAATATCACTGTTATCGGCGGCTGTTCTTATTTGTGGTTCGACCGGACCTAAACGCCCGGGGTGATCTATCTCCCGGGGTCTCGACCGGTGCCTTACAAAAGGACCGGTGTTTCCTTTTGTTTTTCCTTTCGACCGGTGCCTTGCAAAAGGACCGGTGTCTTGCTCACCAATCGACCGGTATTTATCAACCGATACCATATTTCGACCGGTACCGTCCTTGCCCGGTGTCTCATCTCGACCGGACCATATATCTCGATCGACGTCTCCCCGACCGGTCCCTTGCGGCTCCCGGTGTCCAGCGAACCAACTTCGAACAAGTTTTGAGGTTTTCGATTGTTTTTCGAAATCATTTCGGTTGATTCGGTAGCGATCGTGAACAAAGTTTTTCAAGTTTTAAACTGGTAAGGGTTGTTTACAAAGCCTAAACGATCGTTTTAGATCGTAAAATTTTCACCCATATCGAGTTTTTAAATTCTCGTTCGGTTTCCGAAAAATCTTCGGTTGCTTCGTTCGAGAGTTTGAGAGATCCTTTCGAGATTTAATCAGTTGAGAGAGCTTAAGGGAACATAAACGATCATTTTTTATCGAAAAGTTTTAACTCATACTGTTTTTCTAAAGTTTCGATCGTTTTCCGAAAAGTTTTCGGTTGGTTCGTTTGTGATCGTGGGTTGACCGGTTGAATTTTAATCTGTTGAGGACTGATCAGGAAGCTTTAACGATCGTTTTGCATTGAAAATTTCTAACCGTTTCGAAGCTTTGCAGGTTGGCTCAACGAGGAAGACGATGAATAGTGTTTCCGTTAAGTGACGGTTAATTTTCTTATTTTTTGGTCATTTTCCGTTAAGTCTCCGTTAGTCCAGTTAGTTTGGTTAGTTTTATTTCATTTTTGGTCCATTTTCGTTAGTTTTTCAGTTAAGTCCGTTACAAGTTTTAATTTTTACACTTTTAGTCCCTCTAGTTAGTAGTTTCAGTTTGTGTCATTTTTAGTCCTTCTAGTTTTTCAGTTTTTGTTTGTGTCGCTTTCAGCCCCCATACTTCAAGGTTTAAGTAGTGTGTCATTTGTGACTCTAAACTTTCAAGTTTCAGACTTTGTCATTTTTGGTCCTTGCACTTTTGAGTTTCATCTCTCGTCAAACCTCTCAAAGCCGGATCGAATACAGTCTATTTGGATCGATCAAAATGGTGTACACACCAAGTCTGCGGTCCAAAAGAGATTATGAACGGTGGAAAGCTGATTTTCTGTCTGTTGTAGATGAACATGAGGTGGGTCCCTACATCAGATTATCATTGACGAAAGGAGAGATGCAATCCCAAATTCAGTCAGAAGCTTCTCCTGTGGAAAAGGAGAAAAGAGAGAGGGCTAATAATATAGCTCGAAATTATATGACTGATAGTTTTACTTGTGAATTTTTTCGTGACATTTTTAGTGAACTTATTGATTAAATAAATACCTACAAAATGACAAGAAAAGAGTTGTGGGATTGTACTGAATGGTTGGTGTTATGGCCAAATGAGATTTTAAAAGGAAGAGAATTGGAAGTTGAGAACTCTGAGCTAAAAGGAAAGATTTCTATTTTGGAAGCTAAACCTCAGCAACCAGTCTCCGCTGAAAGCTATGAGGAAAAGATCTCTGATCTAGGAGATGCAAATGCAGAACTTCAAAAGCGTTTATTTGATTTGGAGCAACTGCTTGCTAAACACAAATCTGATTTTGAGACTAAAGAGAAATCTTTCGCAAAGAAGTTCTCAGAATTCTCAAGAAAATGTGTTGATGAGAAGAAGGAAGTGGAGCTGAAATGCATCAAACTTTCTCAGCAAGTTTCTGATTTTCAGAAGGTAATCATTCTTGAAAGAGAGAAGTTTGCCAAAGAGAAAAAGGCCATTGAACAAAAGAATGTGGGATTCTTCAAAGAAATATCCGGCCAAAGAAATGATGCTGAGAAGGGATTTGAAGAAGAGAGAAGCACGTTTGAGACTGAGATCAAAAAGCTTACTGCCAAGTTATCTGAACTATCTGAGAAGGCACTAAAAGAGCAGAGAACGAAGTCTGAATTCACGAAGAAGATTGACCTGCTTGTTAAAGAAAGAGACAACTTTGCTTCGACGATTAAAGTGCTTGAAAAGTCTGTATCAAGTACAAATCAGAAATCTGTCTCTCCACAAAGGTCAGTTAAATCTTTTGATCAGATTCGTAAGACTAACCTTTTCTATGATAGAAATATAGATGGTTCAGGTACACATTCTAGAAGAAGGAGATACAAAGAAGAGGAACTGGTCTGGAAGAAGAAACCAGTTAAAGATGAGCTGAAAGAAAGAGAATCGTGTGTACATGCGGTTAATGCAAAGAAGAACAATGCGAGTAAAGGTAAACCTGATCACATCTACTCAAGAGATCAATTACTCAAGTTGTCAGGTAAGAAATACCACTGTTCTTATTGTCGTACACATGATCACATTCACAAAACAAGTGATCATTTCTGGTATGGTTCTTATTCTATATCCCCCACAAGAACTGCAACTAACATTCGAGGACCCAAATACCAGTGGGTACCAAAGCCGAAAATTGATTCTTTGTTGCAGGCACCTACTGTCAAGGGGGAGTAGAAGAACTAAGGCTTCTAAGTAAAACAGCTTAGAACCCGTACTTCAACGAAGTATGGCTTCTGATCACATGACAGATCAGGACCCGTTCTTCAACGTTCAGACTTGGATATGTTGCAAATATCCAGGGGGAGCTTAATAGATCTATATCATTCTATCATGATTTGAGGGGGAGCTTAAAAGGTAAATATCTTCTAATCCTAGATCTCTGATTGTTTGAAAGAAGAACAACTTTCAAGCATGAAAAACAGTTTCTGAAATGTTCAAACCACTTCTGGTTCTCAAAAGATTTTATGAATATAGAAGTGTGATTTTAAATGTTTTTCAGTTTTGAGCTTTAATGTTTAACTGACTGTGTGTTTCTAAAGATCAATACTTGCGTATTATCTTGTCTTTATACTGTAACGTATTCACACACACAGGTTCAGTACTTCGTTTGAATTTGTTATTACCATGTCTCATAATGAACCAATTTTTCGATGGTAATACCCCCGTTTGAAATTCAATGTTGTAGAGCATTAATCATAATTTCTAATGTTGTGCTTTCATTGCTAAATTGTTTATATTTGTTCATATAAACATAATATCCAATTCTTTGATACCCTGACCAGTTTAGTTGATCTGATTGATACATTGTCAGATTTTCAAAGTTTAATTGCTCAAATCTCATGAGCATACATTTTGACAATGTTATCATACATTTTGAGCTTAAATGTTCAAGATAAACTGTTGAGCTATCATTCTTTATAGGAATTACATGGGATTTGTGTGAGAGCTTAAACAGAACTTCTATGGATTCACGTAAACCAGTGTTTCCTACCCCGGAAGTTATCCTAGAGTGATTTGAGGGGTGAGGGGTCATAAATCAAAGAGTGGGGGAGATAACTCATCGGATTGAGTTTTTCTCATTGTGTGGAGCGAAAAAAAAAATTGAAAAGAGAGTTTGGTTAGAAGTGAGCTTTAATGATAAAAAGAAAGAGGGTGTGAGAACAGAGTTAAAAGAATATCAGAACTCTGCACCAACCACTTTCTGAGCCGGGCAGCCACATATTCTGATTGGTTCACATTCTTTGGTAACCATCATTGAAACAGGCAGTGAGCCCATGCCAACTCTTGCATTAACCCCACCAACCACTCGTTTCTTTCTTAACAAAGAAATGTTTCATTTTTCTTTGGGGATGCAACATATATGCTATATGATCTTCACTCGGAAGATTTAGATATTGAAAAAGAAGGAAAGTTGCCCCACCTTCGCACCTTTTTCATGCACATTGAGTCTGTGTAATATTTGTTGCTGTCTCAACAGTTTACACAATTTGAGCCTGATATAGCTAAGTAGCTTCAATCATTTCTACACTTTCACGAGCACACAAGGAATGAGTTTTCTTGTCATAACATTCATAGAAAATTCCTTTGTGGTTTTTCGATGATTGAATGGAAGCCCTGGGGGAGTGAACATCACAAAAACTCCTTTCCAATGTACATCTGTTGTACAAAGTGGCTCCGTGCTACTTACAGGCATACTAACTGTATCATTTGTTGATTCAGGTTTACAAATCCTATTATATCTGAATTTGAAAAGATTCGGATATATACATTTCATGAATTGACGGATAATCAGATCACAGGTGGGAGAATGTCAAATTATCATAAAGGGGAGATCAAAGAAAGTGTTGAAATTGAAGAAGTTTTGATGATCATGATGCTCACAATCATCAAAAAGGGGGAGAGTTTTTACAAAAGTTCAATTTCAAAGTTTTGAAGAAAGAAAGTTTGCTTTTCTGAAGACGGTCTAAAGATCAAAGAGATGAAGATATGAGTTTAATGCTAAATTTGTTTGTCTGAAGACAGTGAAGTTTTCAAAGTTTGTATTGATTCTTTCCCGTATCATGTGGTGTCTGCTACAAGTTTGTTTATCATTCCTCCTATGCGATGATTGAAACAAGTTCTTGAGAAGAAAACAAATCTATTCAACTCGCGGTTCAAAGAAAGATTCTTTGTTTTAAACTGAAGATGCACCGTGGAATGTCACGTTACTCTCACATTATCTTTCTTGTGTGCTGATCCGATGTGATTGAGTTTCTACAGTTAAAAGATGTGTGATAGTGCATTCAGTCGAGGCTACTGTACATTGAATCTGGTTACAAAGTTGATACTATGAAGACCAAGAGCTTTATTCAAGGGGGAGTGTGGAAAGACATGAAGTCAAGCAACACCAAAGTTCTTCCAAGATTCAAGATGGAAAGAAGATCAAGGCTTGAAGTTTTTCATGTTGATAAATGCTTTATTCAACTTTAGGGGGAGATTGTTAGGACTGAAAGTCCTATGTGTTGAAAGTGGAATAAAGTATTTATAAGGGTGCATAATGTAATTCAGTAATAGTTGATTAATTAGATGGGCCCAAGCCCATTAGGCCTGTAAGCCTAAGTATATAAAGGCGTTTCTAGTTCATATTTCATACTCAAGTCATTTATTAGATTGCTAGTCCATAGGTTTACATACCCTTATCAGAAAATCTCTCTGTAAACCTGTAACCCTTTGATTGCTTATTAATCTTATGACTAGCAGTTGTGGCTTGATTATTGTTCTACATTGAATATTTACTATTGATTGCACTGTACTGGGATCTACACATCCACTTTAACATGTTTACATAACCACAAAGGGTGAGATGTGCTTACTGCTATGCTTTCAACTAGTCTTAAGACATTGCTAATTACACGCATTCGATATGGATTATGCTGCAAATGAAGAAGAAAAGTAAAGTAGAGCAAGAAAATTGTAAGAAGGGATGTTGCAGAGAAGAAGTGAAATGTAACTTTTGCTAATTAATTAGATTTAGACTACATCTCTCTATTTATAGTAACATTAGCAGCAAAATAACAAGACTGCTGACAACTTCTAACTATATCTAACTTCCAACTGGGAATTAGTTAAAAATAAGTGCATTTACTAATCCACCCTTATTTGCTAATTCTTCCCCCCAATATGGACATGAAGAATAGATGTTCTTCAATGTCATTTTATACGTAAGAGGATACATTTTAAAAAAAAATAGAAAGGCTTGGTAAATAAATCTGCATGTTTGAATTGGCTTCAAATAGACATGAATTTGACATACTTGTTTTAACACCTCACCTCGTATGAAATGGCAATCAATATCGATATGTTTCGTTTGATGGAAAAAATATGTCTCAACGGTAACGATAAATGCGGAATAAACCTTCATTGGACAAAACTTTACCGACTTATATGAACCTTTGAGGATGCAAACAAATAGGGTATAGTAAATGCAATGATAATCAACTACCAAAAACAGAAATAAGCAACAATCAAGCACACAAGAATTTTAGCATGGAAACCTCTCAATGCGAGAGTAAAACCACGGGACCCTTAGGCCGCTTAAAGTCCACTACCACCAATAAACAATACAAAAAGTATTCTCTAGATAAAACTGTTAGTATTTTCTCTATATGTATTTTAATAGTACATATAATAATATAAAATTAATCAACGAATTATAAAGAAATCAATTAAGATTCCGATGTATTTTAAGCATACAATTTAAAATACAAAATAAATCAACTAACGATTTAAGACAACGATAAAGAAAAAGAGGAGGATATAGAACAAACGCTGAGGCTCGTGTTTTAACACGATTCCCTTAAACAGATTCGTCGTCTGTTCCAGGGTACAACAGCAAAAGCAGTACTACTGCCGGAGATGACCACTTGCCTTGAAACTCCACCAGAATTATCGTATACACTATGAATTTTAGAGAGAGATATGTGAGAGTGTTTCGTTATGATTGTCGTACTATGGAATTTATATTGACGATTCGAAACCGAAATGATTAATTGTCATTAACCGATAATAAAACAAATTAATCATTATAATTAATTCGAAATTAAACGAATTAACCGTTATAACCGAAATACTTAATTCGATAATTAACTAATAATTAAACGAATTAACCGTTATAACCGAAATACTTAATTTGATAATTAACTAAAAATTAAACGAATTAACTGTGCATCATCAATGGTTTTGATGGGGTTAAAAAAACGTGAACAGTGTTTGACGTGGATGGTCGCGCGGGTTCACCCGCGCCACAACCCAAGCGGGCCACTGTTTCGAGACACATTCCAAACACTCAACTCTAAGCATCGATATCTCATTCACACATATTCCGTTTTGGACAGATAATATATCGTTTCGAAGATCTCATATAGGAGAACACAAACCCACTAAGAGTTAGATATATACACTACATATACATGTATTTATATGTGTCCAAAGTTAGTAGAAAACATATTTTTTACTAAAATTCTCCATCAATCCCCCACATGAATGGAGATCGATCTTTCCATACAAAAATTTCCTATGAAATTTCACATGGTTGAATTCTGCACAGGATAGGTAGGTGTTACCCTTTGAACCTTCCCTTGTGAAACACACTTAGTCTCCTAGCTGTCAGTAGACTCGATGTCTTTGAACTGAACTGCCATTTATGTAGACGACAATACATTTCACACATAACTCTTCCTAACAAGGTCATATCCTCATAGTCGTGTTCGTTATGGTCATGAACACTAGCCTGGTTCAACGAAAGCTGTTAGGAATTGATCCCTCACAATTCCCTTTGAAGCGACCTCACTTCTCTCTCACATAGGTGATCTTCAATAATCATTAAAAGTCATATGCTTAGCCTCACTGTCACTGATTTCATGAATAGACTAGGAATTTTATTAACTCCCCCACATTGACCTCCCTTATTCATACAACTAGGTTGTCCTTTTGAACCCAGATCTTGGGATCTCCAGTCTTCTGGGTAAGGTTTCCTTTGCATGAATTACTCATTCAAGGGATTTAGTCTCATTCCTCTCGACGGCTTATAAACCAAATCTCTACTTAGGCCTTTCGTAAGCGGATCCGCAATGTTATCCTTTGACTTCACATAGTCAATTGTGATAACTCCAGTATAGAGTAATTGTCGAATCGTATTATGTCTACGTCTAATATGTCTAGATTTCCCATTATACATTGTACTTTGAGCTCTACCAATTGCCAATTGGCTATCACAATGTATACATATGGCCGTTACCGGCTTAAGCCATCTGGGAATATCTTCCATGAACTGACGTAGCCACTCTGCCTCTTCACCATATTTATCCAAGGCAATAAATTCATATTCCATCGTGGATCTAGCTATAACATTTTTCTTGGATGATTTCCAAGATATAGCCGCACCTCCAAGTGTAAATACATATCCACTTGTAGATCTGGAATCCTTTATATCAGATATCCAATTTGCATCGTTGTATCCTTCGATCACCACTGGATATCTTCCATAATGTAGTCCATACTCATGTGTGTATCTTAAATATCTTAACAATCTAGTAATACTCTTCTAGTGTTCTAAACTGGGATTACTAGTATACCTAATTAGCCTGCTCACTACATATGCTAACTCAGCTCTAGTACAACTCATAAGATACATCAAACTGCCAATTATTCTTGAGTTTTCCACTTGTGCAACACCTTCCCCTCTATTCTTAGATAGAAGTTGACTAGTGTCAATCGGAGTTCTAGCTATACTAGTATCTCCTTCATTAAATTTCTCATGAATCTTGTCCACGTAATGTGTCTGATTTAACATCAGACCATTTTGGGTTCTTGTGATCTTGACCCTAAGAATCACATCTGCTAAACCCATATCTTTCATGTCAAACTTAGACTTCAACATATCCTTCGTGGACCTTATAATTTTGTCATCACTGCCAATGATAAGCATATCATCAACATATAAACATAAGATGACATAACCATGAGTGGTGTCTTTCATATAGACACATTTATCACACTCATTTATCTTAAAATCGCTTTCTAGCATCGCTTGATCAAACTTTTGATGCCATTGCTTTGGAACTTGCTTTAGGCCATACAAGGACTTAACAAGTTTACAAACCTTGTTCTCTTGTCCTAGGGCAACGAATCCCTCAGGCTGCTCCATATAGATTTCTTCTTCTAAATCTCCGTTTAGAAAAGCAGTTTTCACATCCATTTGGTGAATTTGCAGATTTCTAATGGCTGCAATAGCTAACACCAATCTAATGGATGTTATTCTTGTTACTGGCGAATAAGTATCAAAATAATCTAGACCTTCTTTTTGTCTATATCCTTTGATCATTAATCTCGCCTTTTATTTATCAATACTGCCATCATCTTTCATCTTTCTTTTAAAGATCTAACGGTAACCTAGTGGCTTCCACCCCGGAGGTAGGTCCACTAGTTCCCATGTATGATTATGTAAGATAGATTCTATCTTACTCTTGATGGCTTCTTTCCATTGCGGTCCCTCCGAACACGTAATCGCCTCACGATAGGTTTTAGGTTTGCTTTCCACCACGTAGGTGATAAAATCGGGACCAAACGATTTTTCAACCCTATCCCATTTGCTTCTTCTAGGTTCCACCTCTTCCTAAATCAAATATTTTTAAAACTTTTAGCTTGCCAATCCCCGGCAACGGCGCCAAAAACTTGATAGTGCTTGGAATACACCTACAGACGTGTGCTAATTAAACCTCAAAGCAAGTATACAATGAGATCGAATATCGTCTTTCAAGTAATAAAACGGTAAAGTACCGGATATCGTCCCACAGAGACTGGAGTAAAAGTTTAATAAAAAGTAGAAGAAAGAAATGATTTCAGATGACGAATTTGAAGACTTTGTTTTGATTGAGTTATCACTTTTATTTAGTTAACAGAGAATAAAGCAAGTACGGGTGTTAGACTTTCTGGTGGGATTTAAACACAAATTTCAGTGGGCCATGCTGCAGGCATGCTGCAGCATGAAGTTCTGCCACAACTAGATACACCATCTATTTTGAAGGTATTCCTCTCGGACTTCTCTATTCACACTACTGTTTAGATTCAACTAAACACATCTCTGTGTAGTCTCCAACTATTTATAGTGTAGAATAGAGTCCTCAAAATATATGGAGATACAAATCTCTTTGCAAAAACCGCTCTCTCGAGCCGATTCTCATATCATCCAATTTGACGTGTTCGAAGGGGCTTATCTCTAAGTCCTCTACACTTTAACACTATTGATTAGCGATCAACTTGTCGAGAATAAATCAGTTTAGAAAGATATAAATGATAAATGTCCTTATCAATAACTCTCTCAAGTATACTTCTTATATCATTCAAACGAACGTGCTTTTCGTGGTTTATCTCTAAGTCCACGGCACTTTAACACTTTAGCAAGTGATCGGTTCGTCAAAAAGTATTATTTGAATTTTATAAAACTTGAATGAAATGGTGGATCATTGTTATTGCGAAACAATGCCACCTTTCTTTGGTTTAAAATCCCACCTTTCCGTCAAACACCCATACTAATAAAATTAGCTACTCATACGGAAAGTAAATGCATAAAATAAATGACATAAAATAAAAGACATAAATTAAATAAAAGAATGTAAATGACGTAAATGTAAATGACAATAAAGTAAAGTGCGGTAAATAAATTAAGGTAAAGTAAAAAAAACAAGAACTAAGAAACTTCAATAAATTACTAAATTACTTCACTTTAATAATCAAACCAAGAGAGTGTCAAATCTATTGCTTTGATTTTCAAAGTTCACAAAAGATTGTTATATGATATTCTAAGATATACTATGATTATCTAAGATATGTAAGATATCTAAGATATGTGGCTAAAAAGATGTAAAAACTACTCTTTAAGAAAACCTCCCAAGCTCCCTCTATATACTAGGAGGGAGAGGGGCAAAATAGACATTTAACACTAATATAATAATAATAGTACTAAAAGTTGGTGACTTAAAAGGACCATAATTTAGGAAATAAAGAAAATGAGATACAAAAGATAATTTCCAGCCAACAATTTGATCTAGAAGGTTCCTCAAATTTGTCCAAAAGATCTCCATGAGCTGTCCAAAATAAGCTCCTTTTCCTCTCTTCATTCGGTTGTTCCCTGTCTGATGCTACAAAGATGCTGCAGCATAAGTCTGCACAAATAAATCTGCCAAAAATACACCAATTAGCTATCCAATGCAATAAAACAAGTCATTCATATCTTTAGCTCCAAGAAACAAGAAAAGAGAAAATAATGAACTAAAATGACTCAAAGGTTGGGATTAGAAGGTAAAAACTATCGTAAAAGTAATAGAAAAAGAGCATAATGGCACTAAATAATTAGTGCCATCACTTCCCCCCACATGTTCTGAATTAAACCAGAACTAATCAACATGGCATTCACCATCTCTTTCAAGGTACGATTCTTTCTCTCAGCAATATCATTTTGCTTATGTGAGTAGGGTGTTGTGAATTCATGTTTAATTCCATTGTTAGAACAAAACTCAGCAAAAGGTGAAACATATTCACCTCCCCTATCACTTCTAACGACCTTGATTTTCTTATTAAGTTGATTTTCAACTTCATTTTTATACAAGACAAACTTATCTTGTTGTTTCATCTTTACTCTTAAGTAAATATATGTAGCAATATTTCGTGCTATCAACGACACACATGATAGGAAAAAAAATCACCTCTAGTAGGAACCGATTTCAAATCACACTCGTCAGTGTGAATTAAATCAAGGGTTCGATTTTCCTTTCAACCGATTGGAAAGATGATCTAGTAAATTTGGCTTCTACACATGTGGGGCACTTGTGATTTGAGTCAAAAACAAATTTTGGTATGAAGTTTAATTTAATTAAACGTCGAATGGAATTAAAATTTACATGTCCTAGACGGGCATGCCAAATATTTTGAGATTCAAGCAAATAAACACAACTTGAAGTTGTTTTATCCATTCCATTGACAACAATTACATTCAACTTGAACATGACATTCAAGGCATATCCTTCACCCACATGCATACCACTTTTGGACAAAACAAATTCGTCCGACTCAAACACTAGTTTGAAACCAAACTTGTTTAACAACCAACCCGAAACGAGGTTCTTTCGAAGCTCCGGGACATACAAAACATCCTTAAGCTTGATCTCTTTCCCGGAGGTCATCTTCAAAATGACGTCTCCAACACCCTTGACATCGGCGGTGGCGGCATTTCCCATAAAGAGCTTTTGACCATCATCAACATCCTTGTAGGTGTTGAAGTTTCTCTTGTCATGACACACATGACGGGTCGCTCCGGTATCAATCCACCAATCTCTAGAGTTTGCACCAATCACATTCAACTCCGAGACCATGGTCGTGAGATCTGTGATCATTCCCACCACATACTCGTTCACCATCGTGGAAAACAAATTTTAAGTGAACGCAATCTCTATCTATTTACACAAAACAGAAAAGGATTTAAATCAAATACAAACTTGATTTATAGTCCTTTTATACAAACATAGAAAGGATTCAAATCAAAACAAACTCATTTTAGAATTTGTTTACACAAAATCGAAATAGATTTGATTTAAAACATTTTCCACAAAATCGAAACAAACTCGATTTTAGAAACCTTTTTTCCAGAAATCAAAACAAGCTCGATTTGAATTCTATTTCCACAAAATCGATACAACATCGATTTAGATTCTATTTCCACAAAATCGATACAAAATCGATTTAGAATTTATCTCCACAAAAATCGAAACAAGCTCGATTTTACAAACTATTTACAAACAGTAATTCTTTAAAGGGAAATTAACCCAAATGGCCCAAACATTGAACTGGATTGGCCTCCTAGCCCATTCTCGCTATGTTTTACGGAAATAGCCCAAGGGACGCAATGGAGCCCAGGGGCGCAATGGAGCCCAGGGGCGCAATTGCTCCCAGACGCAATTGCGCCCGGACGCAATTGCGCCCTAAGGCTCCATTGCGCCCCTGGGCACGTGTCAAGCCCAGGTTAACCCTAATTAGGGTTTCTCCTTGGAATTTTGTTTGTTTGCTATTTTTCACGATTTCCAGTTGCTTTTTCATGTTGATTTTTACTGTTTTTTTCAAAAAGTTGTGATATCAAATTTATTTTAGCAGATAAATTGATTCCCTGTGTTTTTTGAAATTGATTCCCTAGATTATTGCTATAAAACCAACAACCACTGAAGTTGTAAACCACCATTTTCATCCATAAATTTCAGACAATTGTTTTGCTTGTGTATCTGTGCGTGTTTTTTTTGAAAATATGAGATCCGGAGATGATAAAGTCAAGTTACATCTCCTAAGCGGTGGTTCATGGCAGCAGGATGGTAACGGGTGGGAGTATGTTACCGATCAACCGATAACCCGTGTCAAGGTGGCACCTAACATTACGCATCTTTGGTTGGTTAATTGTATTCACAGAAAATTTCGTATCGATCCTGCTCTTGGTACGATTAGAATATCGTATAAGGTTAATGATGGTCTTTATGAGTTATGCAACAATGACGATGTTTTGTCTTTCATTCAATTTTTTGACGGTGAAAATAATCCACCAACACTCTGTGTGTTTGTCGATCCATCGATGTCCTGTGGAAGCGATCTCGGTGGTACTTCGAATGCCGGAGGCGGTGTGGATGAATCTGATGATACCCCATATGTTGTTCTCGAAACACAACAAGGAGGAGAAGCAGAACAACAAGAAGATGACGACGACGAAGTTTATAGACATGATGAGGAGTCTCATGTTTACCACTTGGGTTTATCTGATGTTGATACTGATGAAGACGACGACGAACCAGAAAGTAGTCCTATCAAATCATACGGTGGGATAAATGATTTCTTTGATATGCCCCCTCCAATTCCATCAGCGACCCCAGTCATCACACCCAACCTACCCCCACGCTATAGTCGTAGTAGAAGAGTAAGTTTGGGTCAAGTATTCCAGACGAAAGACGATCTTACACTCGCTCTCGGTTTGAAGTTTCTTGAAGAGGGTTTTGAGTTTGGAGTTCATCGATCAAACAAAACCAGATACGATGCCAGATGTAAGCAAGCCGGATGTTCTTGGCGTATCTATGCGACCTCTGTCGAAAATACCAATATGTTTCATGTTCGTATATTGGAAGACGTACACACTTGCTCGAGGACGCAGCTGCATCCCAACCACCATCAAGCAAACAGTAGAGTGTTGGGTAATTTTATTTACCCTAAAGTGAAGGATACCAGCAGGACATACCGTGGATCCGACATTGTCAACGACGTCAGATCGGATTTGAAAATAGATATTTCTTACTGGCAAGCCTGGCGCGCAAAAGCTTATGCACTCACGATGGTGCGTGGTACCCCTGAAGAATCGTTTACCCGACTCCCCTGCTTTCTCTATAATCTGGAGCTTCGGAATCCTGGTACCGTTACCTCCATAAGGACAGACAGTAGAGAACGTTTTGAGATGTGTTTCGCTGCCCTCGGTTGCGCGGTATGTGGTTATTTTAATAACTTTCGTGGTTATTTTAATTGAACTGCTATATTGAATAATGTTATAATATGAAAATGCCTTAAATATCTAGATTCGATCGTTTACCACACACTTGCGTCCGGTCATTATCATCGATGCGGCTCATTTGAAGGGTACTTACTTAGGCACAATGTTCTTAGCCGTTGCTATGGACGCAAATAACCAGATTGTGCCCATCGCTTTCGGAGTTGGTAGGTCTGAGAGTGGGGATGTGTGGACTTGGTTCTTAACCATGCTGAAGCGTTGAATCGGGGAACCCGAGGGGTTGGTTTTTGTATCCGACAGGGCTGCTTCAATTCACCAAGCAATTAATACGGTGTACCCGGGCGCCCATCATGCACTTTGTTGTCGCCATCTAATGATGAACGTAAAAACCAGGGACAACAGGGTCAGATACAGGAAGAAGTTATTTTGGAGGACGTGTAAAGCATATACGGTGGAGGAGTTTGAACTGAATATGACGGGTCTACGAGCTGCTTTACCTCTTGGAGCTCCGCTTATGGACCAGGTTGGACCGGAGAAATGGTCAAGGGCCCATTTCCCAGGAATGCGTTACAACATAATGACATCGAACAGTGCCGAGTCGGTGAATGCATTGTCTCGTTTTGCACGGAGCCTGCCTATTGTGGCCCTTATGGATTATTTCCGATGTTTTCAGCAAGAATGGTATTCGATTCGTCGGAGAAATGGAGGTTATCATCCTTGGATTTTTTACTGTTTGAATTTTATGTTTTCATTTTTGCAACACTAACGTAACAAATTTGTGTTATCGCAGAAGAAATGGTGAATCGTCTCACGCCTTGGGCGGAGGCCAAAATAGAAAAGAGAATTCACAAGTCGGCAACGTGGACTGTACATGAGATTGGTCGAGGTTACTGGGAAGTCCGCGATGGGGTTAGGGACGCAGAAGTTGACTTCAATAATCGTCTTTGCTCGTGCAGGAAATGGCAGTTATCAGGAATACCATGCGGCCATGTCATCGTCGTCGCAAGAAATCAACGGTGTACAGACGTCTCCCATCTGGCGACTGGTTACTACGCGTCGGATAATTTCCGACAAACTTACGCAGAGCTCATACATCCAGTCGGTCGAGGAGAAGGATGGGTTGTTCCAGACCACCCGCTTATGACCGTTAGACCACCGGTCGTAATAAGAAGGGCTGGTCGACCGAGTAACCATGACCGTATCCCGTCTCAGGGCGAGGATTCCATCCAGAGAAGATGTTCTCGTTGTGGACAATTAGGACACACTCGAGCAAACTGTCCATCTCCTGCACCAGTAAATGTGAGCCGACAAAGGGCATCTGGTAGTCGACAAACTGAAAGGGCATCCGGTAGTCGACAAACTCACAGGGCATCTGGTAGTCAACAAACACAACCAGTATCAACCCAAGAGAATTATGAAAGTTTTAGACATGGTACTTTTGATTTAAATGTTGATCTAAACGAGTAAACCATGTATGTAATAAACCTTTTATTAATATTATTATTGCTCTATAAAGTGGACTTCCGTTTTATCCACCTTATCGTGTTTTTTAAGTTGGAAGCTGTTATTTACAAAAGTATCCATCAAACCAAAATTTTATTGAAACCAAAGAAAACGGATGAAGTGCATCGATACAACAACCATCTTTGGAGGAGCCTACTACGGGTAGATTTCCTGGATCCTGATGATCCAGTCAGACTTTTCCTTAATCATGTCCTCCATGCCGGTGTAGTTGTCTTTGATTTCTATCACTTCATCTTCTAAGTCATTAATCTCTCGTTTCATCGCTCTAACCCTGCGCTTCATTTCTTCTAAGAACTCCTTCTTCTCCGCAATACACGCCTCTTTATCTTTCTGAATATCCATGTTGCTTAGCCACATCCTTCTTATGTTTTGTATATCTGCATTCGCCGCATCACATGACTCTCTCAACCTGGTAGGCAGTACTTGAGACATTGGTAGACCCGGCTGTTGGTGAGCTTGATACTCTGGTGGGGATTCTCCCCCATGAGCATGGTAGTATGCCTCTCGTGCATTGTTAAACTCTTCCCACTCCTGAGGCGTAATTGGACGATCGGCCGCAGTTCTACCAAACTGTGCCCACTCCTCCGTTGTCTCGGGTGCCTTCCAGTTAATCCTTCTTGATCCATCATTTAATTGTTGGATATATGCGGAGCCTGAAGCACCATTCGCTGACCTTCTACCCCTGGAACGTGAACCACCAGCCATTAAGTTATGAAAATGTAGAGAATGGTTGTAAACGGTGTGGAGGGTAGATAACAAGTTGTGAATTACTACTTCACCATAAAATCTACTTATGGTCGATGAGAAGATAGGGAGGGGCGCAATTGCGCCCGGGCGCAATTGCGCCCCACTACTCAACTGCAAAGTGCCTGACAGGATTCACTGCAAAGTTATGGAACGATTCCCCTGCAAACCCTGTTGTCAGGATTCCCTTGTAAAGCATTAAACGACAACGATTCCCCTGCAAATGTAGAGGGGCGCAATTGCGTCCGGGCGCAATTGCGCCCCTGTCCTTAGATTTTGGCTATAAATAACGGGGTTATACCAAAGTTATAGTTCACACCATACAACATTTTCATAGCATAATAGTCCCCTCTTTGACCAAACACATGGCTGGAAATGCATCATCGTCAAACCCACCGTCTTCACAAATAATGCCCTCCAGACTGAAAAAAGCGATAGAGAAAAGTGAAGCGGAGATCGAACAACTCACCGAAGAGTGGAAGGAAATGATGGCCAAGAAGGATGGCCACTTGCGAAGGATCGACGCGGACAAGGAGGAGATAAGAAGGTTGAAGAGGGAGATAAAAGAGAAAGAAGACCGTATTCGCCAGGACAACGTTCAAGTAAACAAGCTTATGCAAGATTTTGCAGTACTGCAAGCGCAGGTTACCCAGAAACAAAATTGGATTGATCAATGTAAAGCCCTTTATCCTTAGCATTTTTGGATTTTCTATGTTGCTAGTTTGTACCCTTATTGCTATCACTTTCTTTCATGGTGCTTGTGTTGTTGTATTTCTTTCGTTGGTTGTTTAGTTCATATGCATTGTATCCGTTCAATGTTATTAGATATGTTCAATTTATTGAAATGATGCTTGTCTTGAAATTAACTAAAACTTCCAAAAAATTTATATACGTAGATAAATATACAAGGTCCTAAAAAGGTCCTAAAATGAATCATACATTTCGATTTGTCTGTATCATGGACCAAAAAACATCCGTCATATGACACCTCAATGCTGCCGCCCTTGTCGACTCATCCTCCTGGGATCTTGGGACCTCGTTATTCGCTAAATGGGTGAGGAACATGCATGACAAAGGACCACAATCGCCCAAAGAACTGTTGATCCAAACTCTCTCAGTGATTTGATAACAACCCTCTTTTATACTTAGTGAAAATTACGTTATTATATGTATTAGTGTTTCATCATCAGCGATCAGACTGAGTCTGTTCAGTTATCGCTGATGACCTTTCTGTAAACATTTAATATGTATGTGTTTCACTTTCAGCGATCAAACTGAGTCTGTTCAGTTGTCACTGATAGTTTCCTATGTAACACAGTTAACGTAATCCCTGAAGACAAGTCTCGCGTCAACATAGTTCATAGCTGAATCGAAGACGAAGCCACTGAACAATAGATAAGTCTACTAGTGACCTGATGCGGATATCAGCGAAGACCAGACAAATCTACTTACGCGAAGAAGCCTGAGGAAAAGCTTCAGCGATAGCTGAACTTCTTTATCTCTGGAAGAAGAGATACTCAGCGATCAACGATCACAAAGCTTATGCCTCAAGTTTTCTTTTGTCTTACCTTGCACAACCAGTACGATGTGTCAGAACGGACAAGTCTCTGCCACAAATCGTACACCAACTCTGTCAACTACACTGTTCATAAAGTGGCCAAAAGCATGTCTCCAAAAGTGAGACTACCAAAGCCAATCTATGAATGCCACGTGTAAAGTACCCTGCCATGCATTTAATGCATAGGGTATAAATAGGAAGCTCACTCCTTCATCTGAAGGTGTGCTCAATCCTTGAACTCCAAAATAGAAACCCTTGTTTTCTATCTCTCTAAAAATCCCCCATTCTCTGAATTTCTTGTGCAACCATCTTAGTGTTTCTTAAGTTTGTTTAGATTGAGTCTGTCTTAATCTTATTCCGCAACAAACTTGTAAATTGTATTTTGATTTATCAATAAACAATTTATTAAACTTTAATTTTTGTGTTTGTATTCAACCCCCCCCCTTCTACAAACTTGTTAAGCACCTTCGGGACCAACAAGTGGTATCAGAGCAGTTTGTTTAATCTAATAAACAAGATCTTGCTGTATACTCTTCTTTGCTATTCTAAAATGGCACTAAACACAAACACAAACTACTATGATAATGGTTCACTTTCTAAACCTCCTCGATTTAGCAGAGATAACTTTTCTCTATGGAAAAATCGAATGATGCTATTTCTTGAAGGTGCGGATCCTACTATACCTGAATATATAGAAAACGGACCCTATGAACCTGTTAGAATTATAGCTGCTGTTCCTGCTACTGCCACCACTGAAGCTGTCCCTGAACGATATGTCGTTAAGGAAATAAGACAGTGGAGTGATGAAGATAAAAAGAAGGTAGGCATAGATGCAAGAGCAAAGACCATTATATCAATGGCTCTGCCTGATGAAGTTTTCCATTCCATCATGCATCTAAAAACTTCTAAAGAAATGTGGGAAACCATATGTGTTCAATATGAGGGCACCACTGAAATCCAAGAGACCCGAAAGATTAACTTGGTAAGACAGTATGAAAGTTTTATCGCTGGTAAGAATGAATCTCTTTCTGACATTCATCAGCGGTTTAACTGCCTGATCATTGACCTAAGAACTGTTGGAAGGACCTATTCTAATTCTGAGGTCCTAACAAAATTCTTGGAAAGTCTTCCTGAAAGCTGGGACAGTTATTCAATATGTCTCAAGCTGACAAAGGACTTACATACTCTCTCTCTAAGCACTCTGTATGGAATATTGCTCAACTATGAGCAATCTAATCTCCTGAAGAAGAATCTTGTAAAAGATTCTAAAGACTCCAAAAGCACTGCTGTTGCTTTAGTCTCATCAGAGATAATTCCATCTCAGCGATCTACTCTCACCATCACTGAGTTAGATTCTGAATCTGAGGATTTATCAGACCCTGATCTTTCAGAGTTTAATGAGTCCTTAGCACTCTTGACAAACTCTTTTAAGAGATTTGCAAGAAAGAGTAACTTCCGAAGAAGTAAACCTCTCTCTCTTACTGAAAAGCCAAAATCAACTCCGGTTGATAAGGCTACAGCCACTTGCTATAACTGCGAAAAAATTGGACATTTTGCTAGTGAGTGCAGGTCTAAAAAGGTCTTCAAACCTTCTACCTCAAGAAGATCCAGTGATGACAAATACCATAAGCTGAAAAACAAATATCAAAAGCTGAAAAGCTATCAGCAAAAAGGTAAAGGTCTCATCGCTGAAGAACATGACTGGGCTGAATCAGAAGAATCATCTTCTGATGAAGAAGAAGTCGCTAATCTTTGCCTCATGGCTGAGATTAAAGAAGAAGTAGAAGAACCATCCGAACCTTCTATGAGCTACATATCATCTCAGGTATCCATCTCTACAAATCCCTCTCTGCCTGAAGCTGAGAGAAGTCGCGCTGTTGATGTGCTGACGATTGACCTTTATAATGCTTTAAACGACAAAACTCAAGCTGAAAATAAAAATGTTTATTTAACACAAGAGCTAGAGAAATGTCATGAAAAGATCAGTGAACTAAATCTTTTAGAAGAAAAGCTAAAAGATCAAGTCATTATAAATGAAATCATCAGCATTGAACGCGAACAAGCCATCGCTGCTCTAAAAGCAGAAAAGGCTCATGTTGAAAAATGGTGCAAATCATCAACAAAGATCTCTGAGATAATAAATGCTCAAACTCCTGAAAGTGATAAAACTGGTCTTGGTTTTTGGTCACCACAGGATGATCCTAAAGAAGAAAGTTCCTCGCTTAAGTTTGGAACTTTTGTCACATCTTTCTTTGACACTTCTTATAATCAATTCTATCCCTGTTCTTCTTCTAATCCCATCCCTGAGGAGATATCTGCAAGATCTAAGCCTGCAGATAAAGGAAAGTCTATTCTCCCTCCTCAGAAGGCTTCCAAGAAAACCAAACTGAAAGTTCCTTCCAAACCTTCAGTGGATAAACCTTTTAGCTCAGTGACAGAAATCTTTGATATCTGTCCTCCAAAGCTGAAGGTTGATCTAAAGCCCGTGAAATCTGAAGAAATAAAAATTCCTCCCAGATCTCGTGCTAAAGGTATTCTTGGAGCTGGACCTGCTCATCTTAAGTTTTCAAAACCTTCTGGCTATAAATCCACCATCAGATATAGAAAATGTTATCACTGTGGATTCACTGACCATATTGCGAGCAAGTGTCCAAATACCACCAAAGCTGATAAAACAGCCAAAGTGAAGAAAAACACCACTAAGGTTAAGAAATTAACCAAAGTGAAGATTACCACTGAAGCTGAATCTTCATCAGCGGTGAAGACTGCTGAATCTTCCTTATCCACTAACTCTGAAGGACCCATTGAAAAGTGGGTACCAAACAAAGCTTAATCTTCCTTATGTATGCAGGGATCAAAGGGCATCTGGTATCTCGATAGCGGATGTTCTCGTCATATGACTGGACAAAGAGACCTGCTCACGGAATACAAGGAAGAGAAAGGTCCCTCTGTGACCTTTGGTGGAAATGGAAAAGGAATTACCCGAGGGTTTGGTGTCCTCAGCAATGGGACAACTACCTTTCGAAGAGTCGCTTATGTAGATGGACTGAAGCACAATCTTCTAAGCATCAGTCAGCTATGTGACAAAGACTACGAAGTTCGCTTTTCTAAGAAAGCATGTTCAGTGGTAGATGAAAAAGGAAAACTTGCTCTCAGTGGTTATAGAAGAGAAAATGTCTATGTAATAGATATGGACTCTACTATCACTGATAACTTATGTTTTCTCTCTAAGGCCTCTTCTGATGTCAACTGGCTATGGCATAAAAGGCTCTCTCATCTAAACTTCAAAACCCTGAATTCTCTCTCATCTAAGGAACTGGTTTCTGGTCTTCCTCAGCACTCATATGCTAAAGAATCTCTCTGCTCAGCATGTGAAAAAGGAAAACAAACAAGAGCTAGTTTCAAGTCGAAACAAGTTTCCTCAGTAACAAGTCCTCTTCAGCTCTTGCATATGGATCTATTTGGCCCTGTCAATATCCAATCAATAGCTGGAAAGAAATATACGCTTGTCATTGTAGATGAATATTCTCGCTACACCTGGGTTATTTTTCTTCGCTGCAAGAATGATACTCCAGAAGAACTAATATCTTTTGTCAAAAAGATGGAAGTGCTGAATAATCTTACTGTTCGATCAATAAGGAGTGATCATGGAACTGAATTCAAAAATAGTTCCCTGAACAATTTCTTTGAGAACAAGGGAATCTCTCACAACTTCTCTTCAGTAAGAACACCTCAGCAAAATGGAGTCGCTGAAAGAAGAAACAGAACGATCATAGAAGCTGCTAGATCAATGCTCAGCGATTCTCACCTCCCTACTCAATTTTGGGCAGAAGCTGTAAACACTGCATGTTTTACTCAAAACAGATCGCTGATAATAAAGCGATTTGGGAAGACAGCTTATGAACTCTTTCTTGGAAGGAAGCCTTCTATCAGTTTTCTTCATATCTTTGGTTGTCAGTGCTTTATCTTAAACAACAAAGATCAACTTGGAAAGTTCGACCCAAAAGCTGATGATGGAATATTTTTAGGATATTCCTCCATCTCAAAAGCCTACAGAGTTTTCAACAAAAGAAGACAAACCGTAGAAGAAACCATTCATGTCACGTTTGATGAAACGCGCTCAGCGAACTCTAAACCAATCGCTGACAATGAAGAACTGAATACTTGGATGATCTCTCACTATAGAGAAACTGAACCTTTCTTCTCAAACCAACAGCACACTGAAACTCCAGCTGCTGATGAAGAACCAAGTATCATACCTCCCACCGCTGAATCCAACTCATGGATTTCAGCTGAACCTCTAAACACACTTCTACCATCAAATCCATCTACGTCTGAAAACCCTTCTGAAAGCATTGGTGTATCTAATGTTCAACAATTACTAGCTGATGAACCTCAAGCATCTTCATCAGCGGCTGCTCCTATTGTTGATCCTATCGCTGAAATAAGCAATCTTGCTCCTGCTCAGCGATGGACCAGAGATCACCCCATAGATCAAATTCTTGGTAATCCAGATGCAGGTATTCAGACACGACGAAGCTCAGGTAATATCTGTCTCTTTGTAAACTTTCTCTCCTTAATTGAACCAAAGAAGACTGATGATGCCCTCAGAGATCCAAACTGGGTCAGCGCTATGCAAGAAGAGCTGACTGAATTCTCTCGAAACAAAGTTTGGAATCTCGTTCCTAGACCATCTGATAAAACTGTAATAGGCACCAAATGGGTGTTTAGAAACAAGTTAGATGAACATGGAATTGTAACCCGCAACAAGGCTCGACTTGTTGCTCAGGGATACAGACAAGAGGAAGGCATAGACTATGATGAAACCTTTGCCCCTGTGGCCAGGCTCGAAGCAATTCGACTATTCTTAGCTTATGCAGTCTATAAAGACTTCATCGTTTATCAAATGGACGTAAAATCAGCTTTTCTGAATGGAAAGCTGAATGAAGAAGTTTATGTAGAACAACCACCAGGGTTCTATGACCCTAAGCATCCAAATTATGTTTATAAATTGGATAAGGCTCTCTATGGTTTAAAACAAGCCCCTCGTGCTTGGTATGACACTCTCTCATCTTTTCTTATCTCTGAAAATTTTGAACGTGGCAAGATTGATAATACGTTATTTTTCAGGAAGATAAAAGGTCATATAATTCTTGTACAAATATATGTCGATGACATAATATTTGGTTCTACTAACCCATCTCTATGTACTCGCTTCGCTGAAAGAATGAAGAAAGAATATAAAATGAGTATGATGGGTGAGCTGACATATTTTCTTGGTCTTCAGATTAAACAATCTGACAAAGGTACTTTTATCTGCCAAGGTAAGTATGTTAAAGACATGCTGAAGAAGTTTGATTTAACTCAAACTTCAGCGATGAAAACTCCTATGGCACCACCACTGACACTTAACAAGGATCCATCTGGAAAACCTGTTAATGTCACTGCCTATAGAGGAATGATAGGCTCATTGTTGTATCTTACAGCAAGCCGACCTGACATCATGTACTCTACTTGTTTATGTGCACGCTATCAATCTGAACCCAAGGAATCCCATCTGATCGCTGTAAAGCGAATTTTCAGATATCTGAAAGGAACTCCTAACCTCGGTCTTTGGTATCCCAAAGACTCAGGGTTCGATCTAACTGGTTATTCTGATAGTGATTTTGCAGGCTGTAAACTTGACAGAAAAAGTACCACTGGTGGATGTCAACTCTTGGGAGGAAAGCTAGTAAGCTGGACAAGCAAGAAGCAAAATTCTGTGTCCACTTCCACAGCTGAAGCTGAATACGTAGCCGCTGGAAGCTGTTGTTCACAAATCCTATGGATGAGAAATCAACTATTAGATTATGACCTTCAGCTGTCAAAGATTCCTATCTATTGCAACAGCACTAGTGCTATCGCTATAGCAAATAATCCAGTGCTACATTCAAAGACAAAACACATAGAGATCAGATATCACTTTATCAGAGATCATGTGATGAATGGTGATATTGAACTTCACTTTATCCCTACTGACTTTCAGCTTGCTGATATTTTCACCAAACCTCTTGATGAGACAAGGTTCAACTTTCTCATCAGTGAGCTTGGAATGCTGAACCTCGAAGAATAATTCTTCAGCGTTCATGTATTGTGTCAGTAATCAAAAGTTCCCCTCATCATTCTCTCTGATAAACATTCTGACTCTCAGGTATGTTCTCTCTCCCTCAAAGATGTTTTTCTTCAAAATATAAACTTTAATCACTGAACTTTCTTCAAATGATTAAAAGCTTTTTTTTTGAAAAATACATTAATCACTGATATTTCCAATCAGTGATCTTTTAAAAGGAAAATCTATCCCTATCTTTACAATCAGGGATACTTTTAAAAAGGAAAATCTATCACTGACTTTTCTTCAGTGATCATTTGAACGGACAAATGAACAGTCTCTCTCCTCTATGACGTCATTTGAACCGACAATCCACGACATGCCTTTTCTGACACGTTCGTCCGTTGCCCTCCTATCCAATCAACTTCGTGGAACGTGTCAATGTCATGATGATTTCTTTTCCCGCTTCATTCTCTCTCTTATCTCTCTTCTCTCTCTTCGTATAAAAGGAATTCTTCTCTCCTTTATACGGTTTACGCTTTCAAAACTTTCAAAGCAAGAAACATTCTCTCAAGAACACTCAAGCAAGTAAACCCAGAATATTGAATCTGCAACTCTTTTTCTTCAAGATACACAGGTTTATTTCATGTTTATATGCTTTGTTCATATGCTTTTTATTCTTTTAAAATCCTACTCGCTTTCTATGGATTTTATAAAACGTTTTTTTTAAAACTAAAGATCATTCTTTCTGATTTTATGTTTTTAAATAAAAACCTTTTGGTTTTAAAGTGTTCTTCCTTCTTTCTACCCAGAACACTATTTTTTCTCTTAAAAATAACTTGATAATTTTCCAGTTTCCCTTCATCTATGGAAACTGGTAATCATATTATTTTTAATCTAAATCATTTCTTCTATTATGCCTCTTTCCATAACAGAAATGACACAGTCTTCAATCGTTGCTTCCAAGCATGTACGATTCGCTCTCACTGAAGTTGAGATTACTAAATGTAATCATTTGGCCAGACTCGACTTCAAAGCTGACAAATACCCACATCTGGTGGAAGCTGCTGAATTCCTCAAGCAGTCATGCATAGCTTACGCGATCACTGTGGATCCTAAGCCCTCCAAGACTCTACTTCAGCAGTTCTGGTTCACTGCTGATGCTACTGAACTTACAAACAGGAAAGGCGAACGAGTCCCTGCTATCTCGTTCAGCACGGAATTAGGGCCAGGGAGCATGACCGCTCTTAGCCTCAGGAAATCTTTACGATTCCCTGACAAACCAAAGAGTGGATTCGACGCACTCCCCACTGATGATGAGCTGATATTCTTCCTGGACGCAATGGGCTATTGTTGGGAAAACAAACCAAGATCCTCTATTCCTAACAAGAAGCTCACCAAGATTCTTAAAGCTCAGATGCCATCACAACTGAACTTTATCTTCTCGCACATAATTCAGTGCATGAGTGGGAAGAGTGGTTCGCTGGATCAAGCCAGCAAAACACAACTGCAGATGGCATACTCCGTTATCGCTGGTCAAAACTTTGACTACGCCACAGCCATCTTTGAAGATCTGAGGTCGAGATTAGAGAAGCCTGAACGAGATCCCAAGATCTCGTACGTACGTTTCATATGTACGTACATCAAGTTCCTCTATCCCAACACCTATCCCACCAAAGATGATGGCACCTTTGCCAGGGTTGGTCAACGATCACTGGAGGTCAAGCCACTTGCCGACGAGGTAAGTATTTCTCTCCTTCGCTCTCGTCTCTCTCTCCATTCTTCTTCATCTTCAGCGACCACGCAGACGGTTCCTTCGTCTGCTATCCCTGTCGCTACCACTACTTCCAAAAGACCATCAGCTAGTCCAATTGGTCCTTCCAAAAAGGCCAAAAAGACTAAGGAAAGTACACCTTCTAGTACTATACCTGAGGGAGCTTCTCAACAAGCTACCTTAGATGCTTTTGTGGGTCTTTCCTCCACAACTTCAGCAGTCACTCATACTGCCGTGTCAGCGATCTCACTCGCTGTCACATCATCAGTAACCCCACCTACTATCTCATTCCCTGAGATTAACCCCATCCCTACTTCTATCCCCAAAACTCTTCCCTTCTCTCCTCATTTGGTCTCTGAACCTGCCACCTCTTCTTTCCCTATAGGACCTGAGCATCAAACTTTTGAGGAATCTATGCAGTTCTACAAAATGTTTGATACGTCAGGTACACCTATAATCCTAAACACTTCTCTCCCCCCCCTCTCCAAATAAGCCCATATCTGAACTAACATTATTTTCAGGTCCTAGCTTGGCGACTGTTGACACGCATGTCAACAGTCTAGGAGAAAAGGTGGATGCTCTCACCAACACCATCAATGAAACCACCAACGCCGTCAATCAGGCTGGTGAGGAGCTGAAGAAGTTGACCGCCACTTGCTCATCCAAAGCTGAGAACTCTCAACTTTCAGCTCTCGAAGAACAAGTCGTCCAACTCAGAGAGTCCTCTCGACTTTTTCAAGGACGATTTGAGTCTCTTACAGCTGACGTTCAGGGTCTCTCTTCCAAGGTTGACCTCTGCACGTCCCTTCTTCAGCAAGTTCTCCAGAAAGTGAATGAACCAGCTCCAGCGCTGCCTCCCTCCTTCACTGAAGATGATCGTACCAACCTCAACATCGCTGTGGAATTCATTCATGATGCCACATGCGACATACCTGCGGTTGAAGACCGAGTTAAGCGTCTGGAGGCTGACGTTCAAGTGCTCAAAGCTTCAACAGCTACTCCAGCAGCTGAACAATCCCCTACCGCTGATAATGACAAAGTGGGGGAGAAAGCTGAAGAAACTTCTATCGCTGCTGCTGGGGATGCTGAGACTCCAAAGGAACCTCCCTCTCAATCTGAGGGGGAGAAGGCAAAAGAATCCTCATCGATTCACTCCATTCTCTTTGAAGAGGATGAGGAAGAAGACGATGAAGAGGAAGATGATCTAGATCTTGATGATCAAGAAAAGGATCAGCCCTCCGATGACGACGACGACGATGAAGATCAATCTATGTGGTTCTCTAAGCCGAACGTCGTATCAGGGACAACTTCGCAAGAGGTTGTCAAAACAGGGGTGAGAGGTGATACATCTTCAAGTGTTCCTTCGCAAAGCAAAGACAAGCAACCAATCGCTGAAGAATGCTTGAGGACTGGATCACAATCTGAGGGGGAGCATCCTTCTCAGGTATGTCTTTCAATTGTACCACTTTTCTACTCTTTCCAAACCCCTATGTCTTTCTAGCCTTTATCTCTCTCGTTCTAAAAATACACTTATCCCTTCTTTCCTTCTTTTTCTAACCAGACAGTTCTCACCCCTGCTTAAGGGTTCTGAACTACAAATAATACCAGCGGCTATCGCTGAAGAAATAATCCCAATCTCTATCGCTGAGATTGATGAAGAAGAAGAAGATTCCCTGGTCCATCCAGGAAGGCCCTCTCGACCATCTCATTGGTCAGAGGAAGTGCTGAAGAAAAGAGTTGAAATGATCGCTCAACTAGAAAGTCAACGGCTGAAAATCCCTCTTCAAATATCCACAGAGCTCGACTTCCTTACTGAAGCTGAAAGAGAAGAATCTGCCAAAGCTGAGAAGCTGATCGCTGAATGCAAACGAGATGCCCAACTCGCTTTAAAGATTCAATCTTCTCAAGTCAAGGACAAAAAGCTGAAAAGCAAACCTGTGGAAGTTCAAGCTGCACTACTGAAAGAAATTGAAGAGGAACGCTTCAAAGAACAAGAGATCAACGATAAGTCTATCGAATGGTGCAAACAAAAGATGGATTATCGTTCTGATCTTCTTCCAATATCAGCCGTGACTATCTCTGGTCGCAAGAAGAAAGATCAACTCTCAGTGACCATGGAGATTACCAGAGAGGATGGAACCCAAAAAGCAATGTACGTATCAAAACTTGAAAGCTTCGGATTTACGGAATGGTTAGAGTTCTGGGATGCGCTGAAGAAATCCAAATCTACATACAGAGGCTACGTTGAAGGACTCCTTGAAGCCCTCATAAATAGAGTCGTTTCTGTACTAAAGCTGCCATCTCCTCTTCCTCCCAAATCTTTGAAACTCAAGAGAAAAATTGGGTCCTCCTCCTCTGAAGATGTCGCCATCATCAGGAATGAAACTTCTATCAAATTTTCAAGAGATGCACTGTTTGGTCCTCCTCCTGATCTTTCAGTTCTGGACTTATCTCTGCCTCCTGGTGGTCCCTTCCAAGCTGGTCAAGTAATCGACAAGCCTTATGGAATATTCTTCAGAGATGATGATGAGGAACTCAGATTTCAAAGAATCTCTGAGATTCCTATCTG
This sequence comes from Arctium minus, assembly GCA_954870635.1. Taxonomy (NCBI): domain Eukaryota; kingdom Viridiplantae; phylum Streptophyta; class Magnoliopsida; order Asterales; family Asteraceae; genus Arctium; species Arctium minus. The sequence continues at coordinate 6,548,889 of OX941093.1, read as the reverse complement.
TCCTCTGAATCATCTCAAGGATCTCTTATGCTTATGGTGTGACTTCTTCCCTGCTGCTGAAAAAATTAAAGAAATTATCAGTCAAGAATCTTTGGAACGAAGACAGAAAGGAGAAGAAATACCTGAGTATATGATCAATCCTCCCAAATCTTCTTATAGCTGATAGATTAGTTTTCTTATCTGTAATCTGTTAGTTATACTTACAGTAGTTAGTTAGTCACTTGTACTTATGATTTTCATATCTTGTAATTCTATCCCTGAATTAAATGAAAATTGCAGTGATGTACTTAACCCTATCAGTACTGTAAAAGATCCCTCAAAATAGTAATTGGGACATGCATTCTATGAGTCCTTTTTATTCCTATATTTTGAATCATAAAGTAATTTTCTTTTGTTACTTTGTCATTATCAAATAGGGGGAGATTGTTGATCCAAACTCTCTCAGTGATTTGATAACAACCCTCTTTTATACTTAGTGAAAATTACGTTATTATATGTATTAGTGTTTCATCATCAGCGATCAGACTGAGTCTGTTCAGTTATCGCTGATGACCTTTCTGTAAACATTTAATATGTATGTGTTTCACTTTCAGCGATCAAACTGAGTCTGTTCAGTTGTCACTGATAGTTTCCTATGTAACACAGTTAACGTAATCCCTGAAGACAAGTCTCGCGTCAACATAGTTCATAGCTGAATCGAAGACGAAGCCACTGAACAATAGATAAGTCTACTAGTGACCTGATGCGGATATCAGCGAAGACCAGACAAATCTACTTACGCGAAGAAGCCTGAGGAAAAGCTTCAGCGATAGCTGAACTTCTTTATCTCTGGAAGAAGAGATACTCAGCGATCAACGATCACAAAGCTTATGCCTCAAGTTTTCTTTTGTCTTACCTTGCACAACCAGTACGATGTGTCAGAACGGACAAGTCTCTGCCACAAATCGTACACCAACTCTGTCAACTACACTGTTCATAAAGTGGCCAAAAGCATGTCTCCAAAAGTGAGACTACCAAAGCCAATCTATGAATGCCACGTGTAAAGTACCCTGCCATGCATTTAATGCATAGGGTATAAATAGGAAGCTCACTCCTTCATCTGAAGGTGTGCTCAATCCTTGAACTCCAAAATAGAAACCCTTGTTTTCTATCTCTCTAAAAATCCCCCATTCTCTGAATTTCTTGTGCAACCATCTTAGTGTTTCTTAAGTTTGTTTAGATTGAGTCTGTCTTAATCTTATTCCGCAACAAACTTGTAAATTGTATTTTGATTTATCAATAAACAATTTATTAAACTTTAATTTCTGTGTTTGTATTCAACCCCCCCCTTCTACAAACTTGTTAAGCACCTTCGGGACCAACAAGAACCCTGCTGTTGTGGTACCCCATCTGCGTGTACCCAAGTGAAGTCATGGCTTGCAGCTGCAAGTGATTGGCAAACAGCTAGGGTAAGAAGTTCCGGTAGATCGTTGGCGAACTTCGTCATCATTTCATTAAAGGTGTCCACATATGACGGGCTCCTGAAGCTATCATATATAACCATCTTCATGGTTTCTAGGTTTAAGTCGCCAACAACCCAATGCTTTTGGTCGATGCAAATGGGAATAAATGCCTGAAATATTTGTTAAAAAACAAACCAACAGTGAATAACATTAAACTATACAGAAAGTTATAAATAACAAGTTTTTTTTAGAAATTGAAATTCATACATGTTCAACAGACCACCATGGTACACCATCCGGCTCCTTCAACATTTTGTAGACAGATTTCGGCCCCCCACCAAAGAGCAAGACATGCATGAAATCGGACGTCATCACCGTCCAAGTGGCACTGGGCGAACGCGACTCGCGGATAAACCGAACCCATCCGTCGATGTGCTATATAATAAATAAAAAAATGTTAAGTCATAAATGGACATTATGATAGACAAACTGAAATGCGCTTTAGTACTAACATCATTTTCGAGCCACCCCGAGCCCTGCAGACCGAGTAATAATCCCCACCAGTCCCGTCCGACAGCATGGGTGGGTATGCACCTAAGCCAATAATCCGGCAAATCATTATCATGCCACCTTTTGACAATAGCGGATGAAGTGTAACTGGAAGCAGAAGAAGTGGTGGCAGCATCTGCTTGCTGACGAGGATGAGGGACCTTCGATGGGCGGCGCTGGATAGGTGGGCGTGTAGTAGGAGGCAAAGCGGTGAAAGGAGGGCGCAATGATTTCCCGGGATATTTCTCGCGCTGCGGCCTCTGGATAACAACGGCCGACGGACGAAGCTGTGTGTCCTGGGACACTGCAGGATGAGGCGTATCCTGGAACAAAGCCCCAACAAACCCCTCCAAACCCATCTGTTGCGCTCCACTATCATGGAGCAACGCCCCGAATGTGCCCTGCAAAATATGTTGGGTCCTCACAACTTTGTTCTATTAAATAAATAGCAAATGTAACAAACAAATCTCTTAACTTACATGCTGAGTATGTTGGCCTTGTGTAAGCCCCGTGTACGCTGCCCCAGAGCCCTGCAAAATAACATTGAGGATATTCAGTTTCCATTCATAATATAAAAATCAAATTACCCACCAAATTGAATAACTTACATGTATAATTTGTTGTGGTGGTGTAACGAACTGAGATCCTAATAGGTCATCAAACGTGCCTAAGCCTGATGAACTCTGCACATTAATCTAAGTGATGTCATATGTGGTTTAAAAATGATGTCATATGTGGTTTAAAAACGATTGAAATAACTAACATTATCCGTGTATTGGGACGACCCTCCGAAGTACGAAGATCCGAACCCATGCGGTATGTCGTCGGGCTGGGAGGGCTGTCCACCCTGCTGCTGGGATGGAATCTGGCATCAAGCATATTAAACCACGTAAAGGTTCAAAAGATAACATTTAAAACCAGGTCCGTTAATTTAAGTTAAACACTTACCTGCCAAGCGCTAAACTGCCTCTCCATCTCGGCAATGCGTCTCTCAAGACTTTCTTGGTATGCACGATCAGATGCCCATTTCTCGGCTTGCCGTCTCTCAAGATCTTCATGCTCAATGCGATGAGAAGTCCGAAAGTCATGGTAATCATCCTTCCACCGCGTAAACTCAGACCACCGATCAGCATAGGGGTCAACATGCGGACTATGCTGATAGTGGCCTGCTGGACTATGCCCAGCACGGAATGGTGGCTCATCGTAAGAGTTGGCCCCATGTGGCCTGCTGACGCCTGCGTCATCGTCAGTCTGGTCTCCCGATGAATCAGTTTGAACTTCTATACCAACAATTAACAACATTATCATAAATATCAGATAATCTAAAACGACTTCTCTTTATAAAAAAAATTATACATATCGGATAACTTAGAATGACTTCTCACCCTCGTCAACATCCTGCGTAACTCTAGCCCTCTTCGTCTGTCGACGCCCCGCCGTACTACTAAACCAGCGATGGCTCTCCGTATACCATTCCTGACTCTCCTCCCACGGCGTCGGAACAAGGCGATCACGTGGCATCCTATCATCCTAATATATTGAAAAATAACCATGTTAGAAATCCATACGAGGACCCCACTTATCACAATTTTTTGGTCGTAGTAGATGTAACTTACCGTCGAGACATCCATGAGATTATGGGCATGATAGCTACCAATAACTGTCGAAGACCTAGCCCAACGAACTGCACATGGCATCCTGGTGGTCAATATATAATACGTGCTGGCCATAGGAAAGGTCTCCAAAATCCATATCTGTGAATTATAATACCCAGACAGTAGTAAATATTTTCTAGAAATAGGGAATTCAGGTAGGTTGTAAAAATATTAATTTGATATCAACTTACTAACCTTGAAGGCAAATAAAAAACCAGTTAACGACATCCTATATTTATGGTCCGGTCGTTTCTGGATCGCTTTATTCATCTGATTGTAGGTGCGCGCCCATATATAGGATCCCCAGGGATACTGATTAAACACGCTCATATCATCAATTGCCCGAAGTACAGGGTCGGGAATATGCTGGGACAACTGATGATCGAGGAAGAACGTCTCAACCATCATCATCAGACAAATACGGACGGCAGAATCATCATCGATATGGGCCCGCCCCTCGTCAGCAGTGCCGATAATATTGAATAAATCTGTGATGTGTCGCACCGTCAACTGGCCTTGCGGGAACATCCGTCTAACAAACCCACCGGACCGATTCTTATGCAACTTCGGGTGCGGTCCAAAACGGAGTGCTGTGATAAGACAGAACTCCTCACGGCCGAACCGAAGCGCGTGCTCACCAACCTCATAAATCATCTCGTCATCCCGTATATTTTCCGGGAAGACCTGTGTCTGCAAGAATATGTGGACCAAGGTCGGGTCGGCAGATGTATCGGTCAATTGCAACCAATGACCGAAACATGTCTCCTTGAATAGCTCTAATCGCCGGGAGTTCAATTTCTGGCGAATCGAGTCCACCAGGGACATCTTACTCTTAATATTCAACTTTCCTGTGTAGAAAGTTCTTCCCTGCATAATAAGTGTCATTTTCTAATATTCAACTTTTCTATACGGACCTAAATTGTCAGTTTCTAATGTAGAGGGACCTAAAGTGTAAATTTCAAATGTTAAGGGACCTAAAGTGTATGTTTCTAAAGTAAAGGGACCTAAAGTGTAAATTTCAAAATTTTAGGGACCTAAAGTGTCACTATCTAATTTTAAGGGACCAAAAGTCTCAGTTTCTAAATTTTTGGGACCTAAAGTGTCAATTCATAAATTTCAAGGGCCTAAAATGTAAATTTAAAAAGTTAAGGGACCTAAACTGAATGTTTCTAAAGTAAACGAACCTAAAGTGTAAATTCCTTAATTTATAGGACCTAAAGTGTATGTTTCTTAAGTAAAGGGTCCTAAAGTCTAAATTTTAAAATTAAAGGCACCAAAAGTGTAAATTTCTAATATGTAATGTCTAATTTTTAAAAGTGTAATTTTTAAAAAAATTAAAGGATTATTGTATAATGTGTAAATTTTTACAATGTTCTATAATGTCAACATTAAATTTTAAAACTAGGCTATTATTAACTATAAATTTAAACCATACATAACAACAAAACCTATCAATGAAAATAAAAATATACCAAAAAAATTCATCCAAAACTAGGCTTTTAACTACAACCATTTAAAAGTATAAACCATACATAACAACATAATCTATCCATGGAAATGAAAATATACCAAAAAAAGTCATCAAAAATAATGTTTTTAACTACAACCATTTAAAACTATACAACATACACAATAACAAAATCTAACAATGGAGAAGAAAATATACCAAAAAATCATCCAAAATAATGCTTTTAAGTACAACCATTTAAGACTATACAACATACACAATAACAAAATCTAACAATGGAGATGAAAATATACCAAAAAATCATCCAAAATAATGCTTTTAAGTACAACCATTTAAGACTATACAACATACACAATAACAAAATCTAACAATGGAGATGAAAATATACCAAAAAATCATCCAAAATAATGCTTTTAAGTACAACCATTTAAGACTATACAACATACACAATAACAAAATCTAACAATGGAGATGAAAATATACCAAAAAATCATCCAAAAAATTAAAATGATAACTACAACCATTTAACACTATAAACCATCCAAAATCTATTAATATAAGTGAAAAATACACTAACCTCAGCCATTTGTGGATTGAGTAATTAAAAATGTGCAAAAATGGAGTTTGTCGACGAGAGAAAATGACAGCTCCGGCAAGTGGGGTTGGATCGAGTAATTAAAAATGGAGCTGGTCGGCGTACTTTCAGTATAAAGTGCCCAGGGGCGCAATGGAGCCCTAGGGCGCAATTGCGTCCGGGCGCAATTGCGTCCGGGAGCAATTGCGCCCCTGGGCTCCATTGCGTCCCTTGGGCTATTTCCGAAAACATAGCGAGAATTGGGCTAGGAGGCCAATCCAGTTCAATGTTTGGGCCATTTGGGTCAATTTCCCTTCTTTAAATCGACAAATACGATTTAAAATATGTTTACACAAAACATAAAAAGAATTAAATCGAACCAAAGTCGATAGAAATTCTTTTTCACATAAAACGAATTAAATCGAAACAACTCGATTATCTATCCGTTTATACAAACAAATCCTTATACCCTTAAATCGAGACAAAACTCGATTCGTATCAAATCGAAATAAATTCGATATAAAATTTGTTTACACAAAACAGACAACCAATTGAATCGAGTTAAACTCGATTCGATTCACGTGTACAGTTAGTACCACGAAAACAATCTGTTTACACAAAACAGACTACGATACCACAGTTTCTATCTGTTTACACAAAACAGAAAACGAATTGTATCGAGACAAACTCGATTGGAATCTATTTAAGATTGTTAGTATTTTCTCTATATGTATTTTAATAGTACATATAATAATATAAAATTAATCAACGAATTATAAAGAAATCAATTAAGATTTCGATGTATTTTAAGCATACAATTTAAAATACAAAATAAATCAACTAATGATTTAAGACTGCGATAAAGAAAAAGAGGAGGATATAGAACAAACGTTGAGGCTCGTGTTTTAACACGATTCCCTTAAACAGATTAGTCGTCTGTTTCCAGGGTACAACAGCAAAAGCAGTAGTACTGCCGGAGATGACCACTTGCCTTGAAACTCCACCAGAATTATCGTATACACTATGAATTTTAAAGAGAGATATGTGAGAGTGTTTCGTTGTGATTGTCGTACTATGGAATGTGAACTGACTCCTCAATTTATATTGACGATTCGAAACCGAAATGATTAATTGTCATTAACCGATAATAAAACAAATTAATCATTATAATTAGTTCGTAATTAAACGAATTAACCGTTATAACCGAAATACTTAATTCGATAATTAACTAATAATTAAACGAATTAACTATGCATCATCAATGGTTTTGATGGGGTTACAAAACGTGAACAGTGTTTGACGCGGTTGGTCGCGCGGGTTTACCCGCGCCACAACCCGCGCGGGCCACTGTTTCGAGACACATTCCAAACACTCAACTCTGAGCATCGATATCTCATTCACACATATTCCGTTTTGGACACATAATATATCGTTTCGAAGCTCTCATATAGGAGAACACAAACCCACTAAGAGTTAGATATATACACTACATATACATGTATTTATATGTGTCCAAAGTTAGTAAAAAAAACATATTTTTTACTAAAATTTTCCAACAAAAACTAGAGGCACAACACAATCATCATACTCTTAGAACAAATCATCAAGAAATATGGAATCAAACCAAAAAGAAAAGAGGAAGAAACATCACCCAGAAAATAGCAAACTGTAGAACAGCAAAAGGACGACTTTCGGATTCTCAAAACCAATCTCCACCGTTCATAATGTAGATAAAGATGTCGTGAAGCTACTGTCCAAAAATCACGACAATCCGACGGTTCAAACTCCAAAAATAGATGAAATGGCGCAGCTGCGCTTGCGTGAAAAGTGCAGGCGACTTTTCTCTCTTTTCTCTCACTATTTGTATTTTATGGACTCTCTTATCTTGTTGTAAAACCCTAGGATACAAGGCAATATATTGCTTGTATCGGGCCACTATTGTTGTGATATTTTAACTATTCCTCATGGGTCAGAAATAATTAAAACATAAAACCCAACAAATCTCCCCCTTTCTGCCTATGAGGAAGAGTTCGCCATCCCGGCGATCCCACAACATACCTTTAGCTTTTCTCTTGCTAAGGCCTTTGTTAACATATCAGAACCATTATCATTGGTATGAACTTTGTCAAGTTCAATAAATCCATCTTCAAGAGCTTCTCGGATCCAATGATACTTCATCTTGATATGTTTTCTTCTTCCATGAAAGGTTGAATTCTTCGCAAGACAAATGGTACTTTGATTATCACAAAGAACCACGTAGCATTGTTGCTTGAAACCAAGCTCCTTCAGAAAATATTTCAACCATAGTAATTCTTTGCACGCTTCACTTGCCGCGATATACTCAACCTCAGTTCTAGACAGGGCAACACATTTTTGCAGCCTTGATTGCAATGATACTGCTCCCTACAAAGGTCATCAAATATCCAGAAGTGGATCTCATGTTATCCATATCTCCTGCCATATCAAAAGCGGTATACCCAACAAGCATTAGCTTTTCATTCCCAAATGTTATACCTAATTTGGAAGTACCTCACAGATATCGGAGAATCCATTTAACTGCTTCCCAATGCTTTTTACCAGGATTTGACAGAAATCGACTAACAACACCTACTGCATGGGCTATATCAGGACTTGTACATACCATCGCATACATCAGACTCCCAATGGCTGATGCATATGGAACTCAATCCATCTCTTCAATCTCCTTCTTTGAAGAGGGACAATCCTTATCGGTTAGCTTAAAGTTGGTAGCTAGGGGTGAACAGACCACTTTAGCTTTATCCATGTTGAATCTGCAAAGCACCTTCTCAATGTATTGCTCCTGTGACATGTGAAGCTTCTTGGCACCCTATTTCGGGTGACTCGTATACCAAGAATCTGTTTTGTTGGCCCTAAGTCTTTCATTGCAAAAGATTTGCTCAACTTTTTTTCTCAACTTGACAATCCTTTCTTTATTCATGCCAACAATCAATATGTCATCAACATATAATAACTAAATGATGAAATCATCATCCCCAAACATCTGAAAGAAAACACAGTGATCCAAGGTAGTTTTTTGGTAGACGTGCTTCCCCATAACCGACTCAAATTTCTTGTACAACTGTCTGTCTGGGTGCTTGCTTCAAACCATATAGACTTTTTTGAAGTCTACACACATAATCTTCTTTACCCTTAACCTGAAAGCCTTCAGGTTGTTCCATGTATACTTCCTTGTCCAAGTCACCGTCAAGGAAAGTTGTCTTGACATCCATTTGCTCAACCTCAAGAACAAGACTAGCTGCTAAGCCAAGAACCACATAGATAGTTTGTTAGGGACCATGAGTGTTATAGAATTGGAAAGTTAGGAATTATCAACGTAGATAGTTTGTTTTAGGGACCAAATTCAAAATTTAAACAAACCACAAGAACCACCAATGTATTTCACTCTTAATTATTAAAAATTTTGTTAACTTTTGAAGTTTTATTTTAACTAAAAACAGACAAAATTTATAGAAAAAGAATAGTTTATTAATAAAGTTTTTTGTACAAAAACATTCAAGCATGAAAAACGTTTGCTGAAATGTTCAAACCACTTCTAATTCTCAAAAGATTTCATGAATTTAGAAGTGTGACTTTAAATGTTTTTCAATTTTGAGCTTTAATGTTTAACTGACCGTGTGTTTTCAAAGATCAATACTTGCGTATTATCTTATCCATATACTGTAAAGTATTCATACACACCGGTTCAGTACTTCATTTGAATTTGTTATTACCATGTCTCATAACGAACAAATTTTTTCGATGGTAATACCCTCGTTTGAATTTCAATATTGTTGAGCTTCAATCATTATTTCTAATCTTGTGCTTTCATTGCAAAATTGTTTATATTCGTTCATTTAAACAAAATATCCAGTTCTTTGATACCCTAACCATTTCATTTGATCTGATCGATACATTGTCAGATTCTCAAAACAATTCTCTTGACTTCATTTCATTCATTCAATATCCTTGTTTTGTGAAATCTTCAAAGTTCAAATGCTCAAATTTCATTCATATTTTTAAATGAGCATACATTCTGACACTGTTATCATATTTTGAGCTTAAATGTTCAAGTTAAACTGTTGAACAATCATTCTTTATAGGACTTACATGGGATTCGTGTGTGAGCTTAAACAGAACTTCCATGGATTCACGTAAACCTGTGTTTCCTACCCAGGAAGTTATCCTAGAGTGATTGAGGGGTGAGGGGTCATAAATCAAAGAGTGGGGGAGATAACTCATCCGATTGGGTTTTTCTCAGTGTGTGGAGCGGAAATATGGAAAAGAGAGTTTGGTTAGAAGTGAGCATAATGATAAAAAGAAAGAGGGTGTGAGAACAGAGTTAAAAGAATATCAGAACTCTGCACCTACCACTTTCTAAGTCGGGCAGCCACATCTTCTGATTGGTTCACATTCTTTGGTGACCATCATTGAAACAGACAGTGAGCCCATGCCAACTCTTACAATTACCCCACCAACCACTCGTTTCTTTCTCGAAAAAAGAAATATTTCATTTTCTTGGGGAAGCAGCACATCTGCTATCTAGTCTTCACTCGGAAGATTTAGATGTTGAAATAGAAGGAAAGTTGCCCCACCTTCGCACCTCTTTCATGCACATTGAGTCCGTGTACTATCTGTTGTTGTCTCAACAGTTTACACAATTTGAGCCTGATAAAGCTAAGTAGCTTCAATCATTCTACACTTGCACGAGCACACAAGGAATAAGTTTTCTTGTCATAACATTCATAGAAAATTCCTTTGTGGTTTTTCGATGATTGAATGGAAGCCCTGGGGGAGTGAACATCACAAAAGCTCCTTTCCAATGTACATTCGTTGTACAAAGTGGCTCCGTGCTACTTACAGGCATATTAACTGTTTCATCTGTTGAATCAGGGTTACACTGTTCATTATGTTTGAATTTGAAAAGATTCGGATATATACATTTCATGAATTGACGGATACTCAGATCAAATGGCGGAGACTGTCAAATCATTATGAAGGGAAGATTGTTAGACATTACAAAGGGGGAAATCAAAGATAGCGCTGAAATTGAAGAAGTTTTGATGATCATGATGCTCACAATCATCAAAAAGGGGGAGAATTTTACAAAGATCAATTTCAAATCCATCAAGAAGATATCAAAGTGAAGATAGACTTGGAAAGAAATTCTGAAAGTTCTGTCAAAGTTTTTAAAAGATTCTGAAGATAGATGATTCGAGAAAGTTTATTTTTCTGAAGACTGTCAAGAGATCAGAGAGATGAAGATACAAGTTTTGAAAGATTCCTCGAAGTCTCAAATGTTTCAAAGATTTCAAAGATGAAGTTTTCAAAGATGTTTCAAAGTTGAAGTTTCAACGGAGTTTCAAGTATTATGTTTCGTGTTCAAGACATGTCGACTTTCAAAGCTACAAAGTGCAAAAGACTTTTCAAGATTCTTCAAAGGCTGAAAGACTGAAGATTGTTAAAGATTCAAAGTTCAAGAGATAAAAGCTGAAGAATCAAGAGCTGAAGACTAGTGTCAAATTTTTATTAAATCTTGAATACAAAGGGGGAGGTTGTTAAGTCAAAATATTGTATCCAAGATTTAATAGAAAAAGTCAAAGTTGTAAAAGTCAACAATGTCAAAGTCAAGAAAAGTCAATGTTGTTTAATTCCTTAGTTGTTAAGTCTTGTATTAGATTAGTTGGTATAAATAGGCTTTAAGCCTTGTGGTTTGTAAGTTTGGTAGAAGCACTTTCATTGTAAACATTTTAGACGTGTGGTTAATTCAAGATCTACTTTCTCTCTCTACTCTCTCTCTCTCTAGTTCTTATTGTTAAATCTTGATTGTTAGAGATTTTGCTTGATAAATAGGGATTATCATATAGGATGTCATTTTAATGGACTAAAATCTTACCCAGTAAGTTAAGTGAAAATGTTAATAATTACCGGTAAGCATTTACCGAATAAGCGTTGTGTAAACGGCCCCCAAGTGTTATGGGTCCCATCGGGTCAGTCCTGGATCCGACACGGTTTAAAAAGAGTTCAAATTTTTTTACATAAACATATTATTAACATTTTGAAGTTTAGCATCAAATACACTTTGAATAAATACATTTTCTTGTAAATCTTGAAAAACTTGGAAACTTTGGAAAAAAAAACTTAAAATTATGCAAAAAAATAATACACAAATTGATTTGGTCGTATACAGTTAAAATATTTGACATGTGACACTTTTAATAAATCGATCACCTTATAATAAAATACTAAGAACTAGGGGTGACCAAAACCCGACCGACCTGATCGTCCGAACGAGCCACACCTGAAAACCCGAACTTATTTATACATAGTGGCAACCATGTAAATAAATAATAACATCAAGGACAATATTGACTTACAAAACCACTATAAATACACATCCATAAACGAGTTGCACTCAGATCACTCTGAAATTAATTGCTATCAATGGAGGCTCATCACAATCGCCGATCAGATCTTCTTCATCTTCTACTACTTTTTTTAATCGTCATCTTATCTAGGCGGTGGCGTCACCGGTCGTCGTCGCCGTCGCTAGCGAAGAAAAGTGAAGCTGGATGTATACTACGAAGCTATGTGTCCGTCGTGTGAGAATTTCATCGTCAATTTAGGACAGTAAGTTACAGTCTGGTTTAAATATATGTAGCAGATTATGCAGATATGCCCAAACCCGAACCACCCGAATACACCCGAAGTACATTCGGTCGGATTTCGAGGGTTCTACCCAGTGGCGGGTCTAGCAATTTTTCCTAATGGGGTCACCTTCAAGGTAGTTTAGAGTCCCGCAAAGTCGTCGATATATTTTTAGCTTAATTCCACCTTTTCGAGGGATTTTTAAAGTTTTTTTTTTGTTGATTTCAAGAGACTTTTAAGAGTTCTTTTGTCAATTTTGATAGACTTTTTCAGTTTTTTTGGTTGATTTCAATTGTTTTTTTGGTTTTTTGGTTGATTTCAAGGTAAATTTTTTGATTGATGGGGTCCCAAACGAAAAGTTACTGGGGAACTATGATAGAAACTTTAAAAAAATTATTTTTAACCTTAGGAAGTTTCATCTTTTTATTGTTTAATGGGGCCCTTCCCTCCCTTAATTACACATTGAATTCGCCACTGCTTCTACCCATTACCCGATATCCGATCGGGTTTTAGGTTTTGGGCCCCGACCCGTCCGATGCTTAGCCCTACTAATACTTCACATGTTTAGTGGTCTTAGAATTAAATTTGGTTTCAAACATGCTTCTAAATAACTCGTGATGGTCGACTGATGACGTCAAGGCTTGGTTTCACCGCCACTTTAGCCCATATAGCTCTAATTTAAAGCTTGATTTTTGTTGTAACGCGTTATGCAAAACACAAGCTTTCTTTTTTACTTCTTTCAACATCTAACTCAGAGGATAAATGATAATTATGTACTGCACCTAAGACTTAAATAAACATTAAAAACAAAACAAACTCCATCCTTGGACGATCATAGGCTTGGTCAAGTAGAATCGGGTTACGATGTTGGATGCTCCGATCGAAAAGAAATTAGTGGGGCCTCAACAAATAAATCCATACACGGGGCGTCGAACATGAATTATTTGAAGATTGAATAAAATAGTGAGGTAAGACTCAAGGGATTTACTTCCGAGTTTGCACTATTGATATCTTTTTCTTATAAGCTCGATATATTTGATATAAATGGTTTTTCTTTCCTTTTTAGTTTTATAACTTTTTATTAATTGTAATTGTTCTATGAATTTATTCAAAACACTAAAACACGTAAGTATACATACATATATGTAAACATATGTTGCCTTAAGGTACACATTGAAAAACGTCGTGATCTCGTTGTGACTTGTGAGGCTTGAGGCTTGACCTCGCCACCATGTCATGCCTCACGTCATTTAGAACCTTGTTTGTAATTGAGCTTGGGGATATGTAGTGGCGGATCCAGAAACTTTTATTATTGGGGGCACATTTAATTTAAGGGTGTCAAAAAAAAAATGGAACCGAATAACTCTTTCGAACCAATACTATTTTGGTTTATTCGATTTTCAACTTAAACGGTTCAGTTTAATCTAATAAGTATAACTTATTTAGTTCGGTTTTTGATTATTTTTTTCTACTATTTTTAATAAAAATAAAATATAGTGATTAATCAAATCATTACTATTATAGCAAACAAAATAAGATATATAAAATGATTTTCAACAAATTACGACTTTTAAGTTAAGGGAATTAGAGTTTAATTGATCAAGTAAAAATTGTAAATGAGAACAGAAATGAAATTTGATACCTTATCTTTATTTTATTGGGGGCCTATTAATAATTTTTAGTTTAAAAAAACAATTAAACCTAAAACTTATATATTAACTAGTGGATGATTATTGGGTTTGTTGGGGCCTGTGCCCCCTAACCCTTCCATGTGCATCCGCCTATGGGGATATGGGCTTAAATCGTCAAAGTCGTCACTGAAATTTCAAGACCAATTAAGAATTATCAGGCCTAATTTGGGCTTTAACTTGTTTCATTGGAGTCATCTTTTTTGTAATCACGGTTTCTAACCCCTTCGTTTAAATTAAATCAATATATATATATATATATACATATATATCTTTATATATATAAAAGCAAAAACCAAGAGAAATGACATGACACAATTTAGATTGAAAATTCTAAAATATTTGATTGTGGTTAACTTTGACCATCCCACATTGATAGAATAATGAAATGTTGAAACATGAAGTTGATTATAAAAAGAGAAGAATGCCAACTTTTTTGACATGACATATGATTTGTTTTAATCCATTTTGGATTAAAGAGTTTATTTTTAGTTACAAATTTGTTGATGTTGTGTATATATATATATATATATATATATATATATATATATATATATATATATATATATATATATAAGCAAAAACTAAGAGAAATGACATTACACAATGTGGATTGAGAATTCTAAAATATTGGATTGTGGTTAACTTTGGTCATCCTACATTGATAGAATAATGAAATGTTGGAACATGAAGTTGATTATAAAAAGAGAAGAATGCCAACTTTTTTGACATGACCTATGATTTGTTTTAATCCATTTTGGATTAAAGAGTTTATTTTTAGTTACAAATATTTTGATGTTGAATATATATTATATATTGTATTACAACTATCTTTATCTTTATATATATATAAGCAAAAACCAAGATAAATGACAAGATACAATGTGGATTGAGAATTCTAAAATATTGGATTGTGATTAACTTTGACTATCTTACATTGATAGAAAGATGAAATGTTGGAACACGAAGATGATTATAAAAGAAAAAGGATGCCAACTTTTTTTACATGATTTATGATTTGTTTTAATCCATTTTGGATTAAAGAGTTGATTTTTAGTTACAAATTTGTTGGTGTTGATATATATTGTATTACAACTAATATGATACACTTGTTTCATTTAATTTGTTTATTTTTATATCTTTTTGTCTTTGTATACATAAAATGAAAAACAAGACAAAATGACATGCCATGATGTGGATTAAGAAATCTAATATATAAAAGTAAAATTACCTAAGAGAAATGACACGTCTCAAATAAGAATCATCAATATATATATATATATATATATATATATATATTTATATATATTTATATAAAAGAAAGAACCATAGCGAATGATATGACATTGTGAGATTTTAGTAATGTAGGTACCTATAAGAAAGGAGGACATTTGGATTTGATATGAGATACGAATATTCTCAAATACTACTATATTCTGGTGGTGTTTTCACATCTCACATTGATTAGTGAATATAAGATTGGAGAATGAAGATATACGTGTAGAAACGGAGATTTAGATTTTGATAAATTAAATGATTACTTGGCTAAATATTCTTTTTGGCCGACCCCTATTTTTGTTAAAAAAAAAACATTTATATAAGCAAATAAATCGATAGATAAATGTATACAAATCATCATATTTCATCAATTTATACAATATTATCAATGTTGAACCTTGATGTCTTTTTATTATCTCACAAGTCACAAGAAGATTTAAGTATTCTCAAATCTTGAATTGTGATGTTATTGGTTATCCCACATTGATAAAAAAAAATTTGGAAGAATGGATGAGTATGTAAAAGTTGAATGAGATGTCTTATTTGATTGTCCCACATCGACATAAAGATAATAGATTTGGAAGAAGATGTTAATATATAAAAGCTGGATTAAATGTCTTATTTATTTATCCCACGTCGGTAAAAAAAGATAGATTTGAAAGAACAGGTTAGTATATAAAAGGTGCATGAGCTGTCTTATTTGGTTAATCCACATCAACGTAAAGATAATAAATTTGGAAGATGAGGTAAACAAAAAAAAAGACGGATAAGATGACTTACAAGTTTAAAAGTTTGTGACAACCTATGTGGTTGTCTCATTTTAGTCGACCTCTTTCGCTAAAAATCAAATTTTATAAAATATTAATCTTTATATGACTTTATTTATATAAAAAGAACAACCATAAATAATGAGATGACATTGTGAGATTTCAGTATTCTAAAATATTGCATTGTGTTGTAGTTCAGTTATCCCACCTTGATGCGAGGTGCAAGATTGGAGAATGAAGATGACTGTAAGAAACAAGGGTTGATTTTGATAATCAAAATTTTAGTTCGATAAATATGTTTTAGCTCACGATTGGAATCCCATAATAAATTAGCAAGAAGGTAGGATTTGGAAGAGAGGGTTGATATTGGCTGCCAACTCTCATTTTCCAAAAAAAAATTATATAGATATATATACAAATTAACAACTCATTGACACACATTAATTATTTTATATTGTATTCAATTAACTGCTAACTGAGGAATTATGTTTTATATATCTTATCTCGGTACATATATTTCCTGAAATAATTATCGCCACAACTGATGATGTAGCCTAACCAAGTTTGAGTATTATTAAACGTTAAATTATGGTTTGGTTAAATTATCCTACATTACTATGAAAATAATAAATTTTAAAAATAGATGGTTATATATGAGTAGATGTTGGCTTGAAAATTTTTAAAATAGGTTTGACTAAATATATTGGCCAACAATAATTTTTCAAAAAATCTATACATCTACTTTAGGCCTTAAGTTTAAAACTTAATGTCAACATATTTGTTAGAGTGTTTTTATTATATGTCACCTTATATATAAACTCAAGAGCATTAAATGAACTTTTGGAACGAATCAAGTTGGATATCATATTAGCGCATTACAAATTTGGGTCATTAATATTAATAAGCAACATTTTTTAAGTTCGAACTTCAAAATTATCAAACTCAAATTTGAGTCAGACGGTGATTCCTCAAAACTTTCGTAACAACAATAATGATATGGGTGTATGACATGTTGTTTCATTCTAAATAACATAACAAAAAAGTTAATGTCAATACGTGTCAAACTTTTCGTAACAATAAAAGGTTATCAATACGTGAAAATAAACCACTTATGTAAATACATTCTTCATTTTAAATTGTATCTCATTAATTATTAAGCAAGAAATTATGTTCTATCTTAACTCGGTCAAATACTTCTTTAAAAAACTTATCGCTACCGTGCAACGCACGAGGTCGCCACTAGTATATATATATTAAAAGAGAAACCTATAAACATTACGTGTCAGCCTAGCAATTCAAAATCTTTATTTTTTTTCTTAGAAGTCATGCCTTTAGAGTCTTACATTGAGGTCTTCATTAATATTAGCATTAAAAGCATTAAATGAAAATTTGTAACAGCAAAGGTAGAAGAGGCGCACCATTAAACGGTTCCCTTTCTTTTGTTCTCCCCTTCCTCTTCTCTACCATGCCTTCTCCACTTCCTCCTTTCTTTTCTCTTTGTTTGTGATATTCTAAAAACGTGATTAACAGACTTTCTGAGAAGTTCTTGGACCGTTTCCTCCTGAGACCCGAGATCTATGGAAGAAGGAGCAACCATCATCGAGAGGGGTGAACATCGGAAGCAGGTACCCGCCTTTGGAACCAGAACCGCTTCGGAACTGCCGGTTCCGGAACCGGAACCGATGTGATTGGTTCCGGTTCCTAAAATATGGAACCGATTGGAACCGGTTCCGGTTCTCATTTTTTTGGAACCGTTAACCGTCGGGTACCCGCCAGAACCGGTTCCAGGACCCGGTACCCGGTCCCGCTGGGTACCCAGAACCGGAACCGACGGGTACCCGCTATTTTTTTAATAAAATATATTTTATTTATTTATAAAAATTTAATAAACTACCTTTTAGGAAAACACCATTTGTAGTATTTGTTAACATCAACTAATTTTAATGACATGAAGTGTTTTGGAAGCACCGTTTGTAATATTTATTTTATTTTGTAAGCATCGTTTGTAGTATTTAATAGTTTTTAGTTTTTATCGTATTAGTTTTCACGTTTGTGATATTTATTTTTTTACGTTGGGATTTTTTAATATATTAATACTTACTTTTTTATAATATGAATGATAAAAAAAAGTTTAAAAATTAGATAGCGCGTACCCGGAACCGGAACCGGAACCGGAACCGGAACCGGAACAACCCAAAATTTAAGCAGGAACATAAATAATAAAATCCCAAAACGGGTCCCAATACAATCAGTTTAAATAAATGGAATAATTGAAGAAGTCTCATCTACAGCCGAGAATCACTATGACTAGATAAGCTTCTACTACTGGAACTAACGTGCTTTCTACTCAAAGTCAGCTCCCACGCTTCTACACCTTTTCTTTTCCCCTTGAGGAAGTACCGCTAGCGTTCTTCCCTAAAAATAGGTTTTAAGTTTTAAAAAACGAGGGTTAGACCATAAGGTCTAGTGAATTCCCAAACAAACAATTATATCCAAAACTCATGGCATATATAAATAATAAACCATTTAGCAAAGCCTCATAACAACAAACTCGGGTATTGCACAGGGATAGGTATTCCCGCATTCCATAATCAAGTCAATCACGATCGGTGCCCAAGCCGACTCCCCTCTCGCCTTCAGGTCCCAAGCAGACTCCCTGTACCCTCATGTGTAGAAAACAGAGTTCACACGCATGAGGTTATAATTTTACTCCCGAGGGATTGTGAGATTCCCAAGGTACACATTTCTCACTGTGCAACCCAATCTCATATAATCATATTCAAACACATAATAAGCATGCTTAATCGGAAATGAAATTCATAGTGTATTAGTTCAAAATTCACAAGATAATACGTCTCATGCAAGGATTATATATATATATATATATATATAAATTCATTTATGGAATAAAAACATATTTACCCATGTCAACCAAAATCAGAGTTTAAACATAAATTATCGTTTTAGGAAAAAAATTAAACGGGAACTCACCCGGTTGCAAGAAACGTGCTATACAAGAAAAACTTACTCGACACGAGGGTCTCCTACAAATGATTATAGAGAAATATTAACCCCTAGGATTTAGCTTTAAATAAAAGATTGGAAATTCTCTATGGGTTTGACAAATGGTGCTCGGCCCAACCCAAAACTCACTGGGCCTCGGCCCCCGGCTCTACCAACCCAAGGTCCAACTATTGGTGGGGTGAATTCCCGGGTGGGATAAATCCCGAGCCCGGCTCGATGGCTTTCCCGGTCGACTCCCCGGGTTCCCAGTGCGACTCCCGGGTATGTCCCGGTTGAGGTACGCCCGGGTGAGTCCTGGGTGGTATGCCCCATGTAGCTCCCCGTTAGGTGTGCCCCAGGTAACTCCCGGGTGGGGTGTGCCCGGTTGACTCCCGGGTGGTACTCCCGGGTGGCTCCTGGTTGAAGCGTCCCCGGGTGAGTCCCAATAGAGGAGGTCTATCGGTCTCACTCCGGAGCTCGCCAGGGTTTTCGATCGAACCTTCCAACGATTTTCACGGGTAAAAACCCCACTCCAAAACCATCGATTCCGACTCCTAAACGAGTCTATACATGGAATTAACGAATCACTCATCTAACAATAATAGAATCCATTCCCAAACAATAAAACTCCCAACCTTAATCCCCCCTTTTTGGGTAGAACTTAAAACCCAGATTAAGAACACACTCTAGGGTATTTCCATCCTCCCCAAATCAAACCCAATTTAAGATTTCAATCAATGGATAGAAGATTTACCTTAGATGTTAAGCCTCCAAACTCTTCTCAGCCTTTGCCCCAAAAATCGTCCTTCTCACTTCTTCAAGAATCAGCCGCCAACTTAATGATATAAATCAATAATTAAGGATTTGTCCTTTTTATATTTTCAGAAAATTCACACTCTAGGTCCGTCAAGTTCTTTTTCCCTCACAAAGACCCCAACTTACTAACAAAAAACAACTTTACAATTTTGGTTCTTACAGGAACCGGCGGTTCCGGGACCGGTTCCCGAATATAAAGAACCGGTGTAAGCGGTTCCGGTTCCGGGAATTTTAGGCGGGTACCCATCTTTGCTCACCCCTAATCGAGAGGCTGCCGAAGTGGTGAACAAAATATAAGTTGTTGGTTTTCTTAACTTCTATCTACCACATTTTTACGGATTTTCATGATTTTGTGTTCCTCTTCTTCCATACAGTATTGGAGCAACCATCATCAAGAAGCGTTCAATTGAGAGACAGAAAATCGATATCATCTGAGTTTGGTTGGTTTCTTTACCTCCGTTTAGTTGGGTTCTTTACTTTTATTTTCTTCATTTTTCTGGGTTGTTTTGATTCAATTTATATTACTTTCGATATGGTTTTTAGTAGGCTTCAGATGTTGGTCTCAAACTTTGCAAGTGACATATTTTTTCTCAACTTTCCATTTAATCGTGTATTTTTTGTATATTCAATTAATAAATTGTTCTTGGTACCCATGTTCTCACATTTACTTTGAGATGGCCGTTAGTTCATGGATAGACCTCCGTTTTATTTTTGTTTGGGATTTTTTAGGATTTTTTTAGTTATGTTTTCTACGGTTTTTAAGTTTATTTGATTGACTTATAAGAACGTGCCTTTTGGTTATTGATAGAGGTGCTCTATGCACGATGATTTCGGTGAAAGATATTTAAATAACATATTCACCCTTTCATGCAATTATCACCGCCAATGATATGAAGATAGAGAAAGCCAAGTATAACGGTTTAATGCCATAAGAGTGGGGTTATAGTTGAGGCTTTTGTCCTGCCATAAATTGATTGTTGTTGCTTCCATCATTAGTCTCATTCGTTTTACCACTTGCACTCTTTCAATGTCTATATTATCCGGTAAATAAAGACCACAAGTTAATTGCTTATTTTTAGTTATCATATTTGTCGGTTATAAATTAAGTCATTTGGCACTAAATCCAATTCATTTGATAAAGCCTTACGTAACATCATGCTTGGGGCTGATTTTACTCCAATTTTTGTATCACTTCTGAAAGCATACCCACTTGATTAGGCCTAGAAAATGTAAACAGATGCTCAAATGACCATTTATTTGGTCTATTTGGCATAGACGATTGTCGTGTTAGATCTAAAATAGTTATATTAGGAACTTTTGATGATCGATTATTGAGATGCGTATAGGGAGGTTTTTGGAGGCACTGTTATAAGCACGATACCGGTCAAGGTTATGTCAAGCTTAAGATCTCAAATCATCCTTCCTCATGGTTCATCTTGATTTCGTGTTCTTCCATTCTTCTATTTTCATTTTAATTCTTCATTTGGTAAAATATAGTTTCTTTACTCGTGATACCCATTGGTTTTTTGTTTTTGTGATTTCTGTCCTTTTTGTTATTACCTTTCTTAATTTAGTTTGATTTTTAAGGGGTTGTTTGTTTTTTTTTAAAAACCTCTTAATGACTCTTAAGTCTGAATCGTTCAGACCTTTTTACACACCACCTCTTATTAATCATAACTAAAATAAGAATTCAAACTTTAGATCTCTTAAAAAACAAACGGCACCTAAGTATTTTATACATGATATTATAAGAGATATGATGAGTAATAATTTGGTTTGTGTTTCAGTTAATGGTGATCAGGAGTTTTTTTACCAAACTCTAATCTCCATCATGTATATTTCCAAAACTGCATATTTTTTTTATCCTTTTAAGCTAAATATTAATCTAACTATGATTGTAATACCACTGGTACCTTTTATGAGACCGTTTGGACAACTAGATAGTAATTTGTTGAACTATAAACCACAGAGGAATTTAATTTTGATATAGAACTACGATGAGAGGTGGTCGTAGATATACATTGTAATGTCGTTATGAATGAATTCAATCATCGTTTCTCTTTAAACTCATTAATAGAGTAATATATGATTTTCACATGGTGTATCATTATGGTACCTTCAACATATTTGACAAGGTTTTAGGCATATTGATGAAGTTTTATTTTTATTTTTAGGCTAATTAACATGAAAATAAAGCTTGAATGAGAGTTCATTAAGCTATAATCATTATTATCAATATATAATCCATGCTATTTTCAGGGTCTTATTTATATTTTATTACTGTCTTTACAGTTTTGTATCATGCAATGATGAAATATGAATAATTAACATGTCAGACTTCGGAGAATTTGTAATAAAACAATGCATTTCATATTTGGATAGAAATATACTTTCATGAAGGTAAGATCATTCCTTTATATCTTATTATGAATATTTTAGGGGTTGTTCAGTTCATTTTTTATTAACACTTGTATGGATAAATGTGTCTGTATTGATACAGTTATCTCTATGATAGTAAATAAGTTGTTCGGTTATTGTGCTGAATTAATAGTCTAAACAACAAAAATGACTAATTTACCCTCATTAAAAAAATTGGGAGCTACATTATGATTATAATGAATCCTTGAACAAAAAAGTTGTCAAATTGAATCTTTCCCAAAAAAATTATGTGAAATTTGCCCTTACCAAAAACTGAATCCTTAAGGCTTAAGCACCAACAATTGGATTTAAGCAACAGAGAATAAGCAGCTAGTTCTAATTGTCAAACTGATTACAATATTTGAACCCTAAATCGCAACACCCCAAAAAGAGATTTCATGAAGAAATTGCATCTGAACAGAGACGACAAATGGTTGTGCATATGGATGAGATGGAGAAAGCCTTTAGTTTAGATGGCTCAAAAGAGGGATGAGAAGAGATTGCATCGAAACAGGGACGAACAAATTGCATCTGAACGAGGGGGTGCTTTCAACGAGATGGAGGCACGAGATACATCGAGAGTGCTTTCAACACTCAGGGAGTCCTTGGTTTTAAGCAGAAAAAGAAAAAATTGAATCATAATGGAGTTAAAGAAAAAACATAGAACCAAATGAAGAATTAGAATGAAGAAGAATCATAATCGAAGGGTAGATTTTGCAATATCGAAGGTTGCCATTGTTGACTATTGGGGTTGTTGAACCAAAATGTAAGCTCGCCATGGGGATCTCTTTCTTATTTCCGCAAATTTGAGAAACAGTCGTTGAATGTTGATGGAGATTTACAAACCTGAGATGCATCCGAAGATTCTGCAACTGCAATGCTGATGATTATGAATGAGATTTTCATCCAAATCATCGTCTCTAGATTATAGATGTAGAGATTTTGTATCGAGAAATGTGGCCGGAGTTTGACTCTCTACTGGTTTTAGGTTCTCCGGTTGGTTTTCTTCCAGGTCCAGATGAAAGATGGGAAGGGTAAAAGAGGAATAAATAGATTAATAATTGGCTGAGTCTAGAGGATATATGTATTTTAGCTGAGCGAATAATGAAGTATTAAAGTTATCCAACATGTTGTTTTGATCCAAATTGCACTCTTGGTGTTGCAAGGCCGACAGCAGCAGAGCAGCAGAAGCCAAATGTGACAGCGCCACCTTGCAAGGGCAACTCCGCCACGAGGATATTGTTCGCTTTGGAACAGTTGAGCCACCAGCGACTCAACAGCCCTCACGGATTTAAAACGCGTCATGTGAGGAAGAGGAGTGCACCCCCTTATGAGGAGGGTAACACATCCTTCTCCAACCGATGTGGGATGACTTGGGGTAGGAGAAGGTTACCCCAACACTTGGCCCAACCCCCATTTCACAAGACGATGCACTTATGTGCTTGGTTATCTTTGGACTTTAGGTCGAAGTCGAGGATGTTGCAGCACAATTGAATTTTGCATTATTTACTTCACATATAAGTATAGTTTTTAGTTTTGTTGTGTTAAATTTGTTGTCCCTGGGGTTTTCAATTCGTTTTCAGTTTTGAGGGTCTTTTACTTCTTTATCATTGATTTTAAACATGCAAGCATAGATTTGGTTTCATGAAGTTTAATTTTTTAAACTTTGTATTGGTGGAACTGTAGGTTTGGTTGTGTCCACCCAAAAATGTTGAAAGGATACGAGTTGTGTGCAGGAACGGACCCAGAAATTTTTTCATACGGTGACACCATATAATATAAACAAAAAATAATTACAAAAAACATTGTTTTTATCGGCATGTCTTCATCTTTTTATCGTTCAATATTTTCTGATGTGGTTTTAGCCTAATTCCACAATTTCGAGGGATTTTTTAAAAGTTTTTTGCTTGATTTCGAGGGATTTTTAGGTTTTTTATCATTTTCGAGGGATTTTTTCAATTATTTTGGTTGATTTCAATAGGTTTTTTTTCGGTTTTTTGGTTGATTTAGAGAGGGTTTTTTTTTGTTTTTTGGTTGATTACGAGTTATGGTTGCACCTTCTTGAAGTTTCCGAAATAATACGGTAGCACCTTCCAAACAATACGGTTGCATCTTTCACGAACCTAAAACTTTTTACCCTTCGTCGGAGAAATAATACGGTGGCATGTGCCACCACTACCACCATGTTAGGTCCGTCCCTGGTTGTGTGTAAATTTTATAAAAATATTTATTTAGTGCAACCACTTTAAAAATTTAGATACGCCTCTGGACTATCAAACTTGGATTATGAATGGGAGGATAACGATACAACCCATAGGTTCATGTCCTATTATTGCTTTTTTTTTGAACGACAAGTTAACACACGCACACGTTCCCGGGGTATCCGGGCTCCCATTTAAGGGTGTCACCCGACTAATCCCCGTCGATCACGACCCAACCCAATTAAGGGTACCACTATGTGGCAGACTCATGATCATGGATGTCACAGGATGCTCACCACGGGGTTCGAACCTGGAATAGTCAGGGATACCATCCACTGACCCCCAGGATGTTACCTTACCCATGGACTACAACATGAAGAATAATAAATTTATTGTCAAACGATGATGACCACCATTGTGTAAAAAATTATGAAAACTACAACTATTCAATTATTCATTGTGAAATTAAGCATATCTTAGTTCATTTGTTTTCATTTAAATTATACTTATTGTAAGTTTGTTTATTCCTTATGATAATATTTGTAATAATTATAGTGTAATGAATACGAATCATGAATGAAATCATCGTATTGATTGAATGTAACTCTATTCTATTATTAAAGAGAAATATTTTGATGCTATGTTAAACAAGGTTTTAAAGAATAAAGAGAAATCTCCTTAAAAATATTTTAGCATAGAGTATTAATAATTAAATTTGGTCTATTAACTCAATTGAGTGAGTAAAATTTGATGGAGAGGCTACTCACTAAGCCATTTATAAACAATAATGAGATTCAGTTCTCAAATTATTAATTGAATTCCTGTCTTTTAGAAATTCGAATTGGACACTCAAATGTGCTATGATTTTTCAAGTATAAGATAGGTCTAAAGACTATGTTTGACAAACTAGTTGATAAGATAACTGATGACTGATAAGCTAGCTGGTAGCTGATGAAAGAGTCACGTTTAGCAAAAACTAGCTTATAAGCATCTAAAATTACCAAAAATAACATCTACAAAAATAATCAATTACAATATTTAATAATATAATTAAAACAAATTTATAGTAATATAATATATCAATTAATACAAATAAGATAGTAAATAATATAATATGTTAATTAAAAGAATTTTAAATTTATTATTATATCTATACTATATTATAAAACACGGATTAAAAACTCTTAAAAACAATTGTTAAAGCGTAATGTACTGTTATTTAATGTTAATTACTTAAAATCTCTTAAAAACAACCATTAAAGTTTTATGTACTACATTTAATGTTATTTATTAACTTTCAATCATTACCTCTAACCAATTTAACTCCGCTAAAATCACTCACCACTTCAATTCTCTAAAATCACTCTCCTGCATAATTAAATAATGATAAAAATCAAATTTTAAATATAAAAAATCTAAAATATAGTTAAAAAAATCTAACAAAATATTTAATGTTTAATCTAAAATAAACTACATTATTATTAAACTATCGAATAAACTCTTAAAAACAAGTTTTTATGCATTAAGTACTGTTTATTAATACACATACTTAAAATTAAGATTACAAGTAGTGATGCATGAGTACAATTTTCTAAAGCTATATGCTTTAATTCATAACTAACTAATATACATAATCAAAACAAGATAAATATCTCAATTTAAATATAAAGAATTTAAAATATATAAGATAATTATTGAATTCTAACAAAATATTTATTTTTTTATACAAAAAACATTATATTATTAAGCCTAAATTAAACAAATTTATAAAAAAATCCATTATCACTCTCTTAAAACCATCCAAAATTGTACCGTAAATCGACAAAAAATAAAATGAAACATTAAAATCATGATGTATCTCAGTTTTCCAAGACAACCGTCTCAACAGAAGTGGAATATACATCCCACTAAGTGAGAGTCGCACCTCTCAACATTCGAGAACCAAAAGTTACCTTATGTCCTTCACCGCACTTGCTCGATCGAAAAGCCTGCTCCATCTCCCGAATCCAATTCATACATGCTATCGGATCATCCGAGCCCTTAAATTCCGGCGGCCGACAACCAAGGAAGGACTTGAAGATACAAGTCTTTGTCTCTGATCTTGTCTCTAAGGTCACGGGACCGTCGGTAGGGGTTTCATTTCCGGTACCCTCATATCCCGCCACCACCCCCTATCCACAATTACGAACCCGTGAACTCCCCCTCCCTTCTTCCTCTCTTTTTCTATATATATTATAGATTCTGGATTTTAAACCAAATTTTTAAAAAAAATCTACATTAACTTATGATTTTAAATAACCGTTACATATAATATAGAAAAAAATCAAATAATAATTACAAAAGTAATAATAATTAATAACTAAAATATATTGATTAATATTAAAAAATTGATATAATTATCAATAATTCTAAATAATTAAAAGTTAATATCAATATATAATTAAAATTTATGTTATAATTTTCAGATAATATTAATTAATTAATAATAATAAATTTTAATAATTAATATTTATTTATAATTAATAATTAACATATAATAATGAATATTAATGAGGGTATAATTGAAATTGTTGGTCCCAAATAGCAGATAGTAAAGAAGAAAAGTATTGTAGAAGGGGGGGTTGAATACAATACACACAGTTTTTCACTTACTTTAATTCTTATTGATTTGAAATCAAGAATTACACATAGAAAACTTTTGATTGTTGCGGAAGAGAATAGATGAAATCTATTCAAACAATCTTACACAAAGAGAAATGAAGAACAATTGTAAAACACTTAGAAAACAATAAGAACTTCTTAGAGAGAGAATGCCAGTGCACTTAGAGAGCTTGAATGCTTGAGAGCTGGTGATCTTGCATGTTGAACCATCCTTCATATATATAGTGCCTCATGCATTAAATGCATGGGACACCTGTTGAGTAAAGGATGGACACAGGTCTTCAGCAAGGTACAGGATGTACCTTTTGTCTTGAGGTGTTTTGGCTTGAAGTGTTGACCTGCAGAAGGATGGTAGAGACCTTTCCTTAAAATGGTGTAGTAGACAAAACTTACTTTATCTGATCTCCAGATGAGGTCCACGTCAATGCAAGATATCACAATATACTTTGTCAGATAAGTATAATGTGTTAGAAGGAAATCTTCATGCATCTTCGGCTCCTGAAGATGTGAGAACATCTTCAGCTTCTAGGGAGAGGTCATCGGCTGCCGAAGGCTTGAGAGATCTTCGGATTTTCCCGAAGATGTGAGATCTTCGGATTTTCCCGAAGGTGTGAGATCTTCGGATTTTCCCGAAGGTGTGAGATCTTCGGATTTTCCCGAAGGTGTGAGATCTTCGGATTTTCCCGAAGGTGTGAGATCTTCGGATTTTCCCGACGATGTGAGATCTTCGGATTTTCCCGAAGATGTGAGATCTTCGGATTTTCCCGAAGATGTGAGATCTTCGGATTTTCCCGAAGATGTGAGATCTTCGGATTTTCCCGAAGATGTGAGATCTTCGGATTTTCCCGAAGATGTGAGATCTTCGGATTTTCCCGAAGATGTGTGATTGACACCATCCTGGCTGATGGTGTTGAACACTTGGGCATGCTTGGCTTTAGGCTTAGGAGACTATCTTCAATCCGCTTTGAGAGATGTATTCCTACTTTGTCTTCTTCGGCTGATCTTCGACTTCACCGAACATTTGTATAGAAACCAAGCTGCTAAAAGAACCTCAAACATATTCTAAGTAGGATGATATAAGATGGAAGATCAGGAGGTCATCTTCAAATCTTCAGATGACCCAACAATCTCCCCCTATTTGATGATGACATCCATACTAAAGAATGAAACAAAGAGTATACTGAATAAATTCATTTTGACCCGTATTTACTCTTTTTGGGTTCTTTTCACATAGATTTTTTTTTTTTTTTTTTTAAGGATTTATAAGAATATCCGACATTTACAAAAGAATAAAAGAATGAAGTATATTTGTACAAACTAAATAAAGGAAATGCACTTGTATTAAATGTCACTTAGCAAAACAACTGTTACAAGTACATTAGAAAGGTAAAAAGATTTAGAGAAGAACCTCATTCTTTCTTCTGTCTTTTGTGGAGCTCAGCAAGAATATCCCGACGGAAGAGAGAACCTTCAGAACTTATGGGGATAAGAGATAGGATAGCAACCAGAAATTTGGTGTCAGCAATGGGGATCTCCTTATATCTGAAGAACATGGGAGTTTCCTTTTCATTAAGGAAAAAGACTCCTTTGGTTGGCCTAAACACTACAGTACCAGTAGTGCCTGAAATACGGATCGGACATGGACCACCTGGAGTCTTCAGATTTAGATTCTTTATATCAGGAATCATTCCCTTGGCAACCATGTCCTTGAAGAGGTTTTGTGTGACAGAAGAGGAGAGTTGTGGAGAGGAGGAGAGACACATCTTTTTGAGACATTGAACTTGAGCTTCTTCTTCAGGAGAATGCTTATAATCTTTTGCAATGTCTTTCATTTTTTTCAAGAAGACGATTGATGGTCTTCTTGGCCAAAACTTTGTGCCTACTAAGAGATTTAGATAAGAGTTCAGAGAGTTCATACCATTCAGAGAGTCCATAGTCTTCAAGATCGCTGAATTTGGTGGAGTGATGACTTTTGTCTTCTCTAATGATTAACATCCGAACCTCATCTGAGCATTTGGTGGTGCCAAGCTTTATTTCAACAATTTTAGACTTCAACTTTCTTTCCATTAAAGTCTTTTGGTACCAAGGGATGTCATGAGAATCAAGCTTAGCTTTAGAAAGGCCAAAGTCAGAGGTGACTTTGTTTGGTGGTTGAAGTTTGAGCCTATCAGCTTCAGAAACAAAAGCCTTTAGAGAAGCAGACTTTTGTTGATGAGATAAAAGGGCCTCTTCATCTGGAGATAGCTTGCTCTTTCCTTTGTCTCTGCTTTGTCTAGAATGCTCCCCCTCAGTTGGAGCATTGGTGATGGGAGTGGGACCCTGACAGTCGCTGTCTGAAGGAATGGGAACCGTCTCTTTCTCCCCCTCAGCGGCTGACGGGGGAGCAACCAACACAGAATCAACCTTTTGATGAAGAGACTGCAAGGACTCAAGAATTTGAGTAGTGATGGCCCGATGAGACTCCGAAGCCGCTTGAAGCCTACGAACCTCCTTATCACGAGCACTAGAGGCTGCTTGAAGAGCAGTGACCAAGGCAGTGAGGTGCTGATTGGAGGTCTCAAGAGATAACAGTTTGTCACAAGTGACTTTGACAAGAGAGCCCAGAACGGTCTGATGTTCACGAAACTGAGCACCAATGAGGCGGTGCTGTCGGTTGGCTTCCTGAATATCGGCCAGAACCTCTGGGGGAATGATGGGAGCAGAAGTAGGAGTGTCCCGCACAGTAGAAGTAGAAGGAATTGGGGAAGGTGACACTTGCTCGTTTCCCTGTTGCAAATAAGCTAAAAATTGTGAAATACCCTCCACACTGGCCTTTGGTAAGACCCGTGTTTCACCGGGCGGTGCATAAGCATCGACCAAAAATTGGTCGGGTGACAGGTCGTGCAGTGAGAAAGCAGATCCTTGGTCCGGGGAGAAGACCAAGTCATCCTCATCCACCAAGGAGAAAGTGGAAGAGGGAAGTTGTGGGTCCCCAAATATTACAGTTGCATCCTTTTGGGGGGATACAAAGGTGGTGGCAGTGGGTATGTCGGAATCCCCGGGCCCGGATGGGAGAATATCAACATCCATCGATTGTGAGGAATCGGAGGATGGAGTATGTGGGATGGCCCTAGAAACCTTCCTCTTTCTTTTGGGAGAAGAGGGAGGGGAAGAGGTAGAGTGCCGCCGCTTAGAGGTGGTGGTGGTGACCTGGGTAACCACCGAAGGTCCGTTCGGTGGTATGGCCGTTTGGGCAAGTGCGGCGGTGTCGGTAGCTGAGGATGAGAGAGTGCTAGCCGACGTCACAAGAGGTGAGGGGGAAGGGGCCACTACAGAGGAGGGACCTTGGGACACCGGAGTGTCCTTAGCATCTCCCCACTGTAGATTGGGAGAAGTAAGGAAAGAGACCATACCTGGAAGCAGAGGACTGTCCGTTGCCAAAGGCCCCTTATGAAGAAGAGGTTTGGTCACAATGGGCGCCTTGTAGTCGAAGGTGATGCTACGAGAGGCATAAATAGTAGTAGCAAACTTTTGGTACAGAATGAGCCAGATAAATCGAGGAAAGGCGACATGCGGCCGCTTGTGGGGGGTGATCACACTGACTAATTCATGGAAGAAGTACCGGGCAAAATCAATCTTTCTTTGAAAGATAAGAGCATGAGCGAGCTGGGTGATGTAGGATGGACATTGATCATGGCCACCCGTTTTCTTGCTAAGGCATAAAAGAACATGAGAGAAGAAGAAATGCCATATACCTCCCATGTTTTTGCGTAGCAGTGTCTGCGGACTCCGGGCATGGTCGCCAGGAAGGTAGTTCAGTGCCGCAACAACCTCCTCGTGCTCGTTGCCAAGTGGGAATGCTTCATAAGACTGGTACACAGGAAGGTGTAGAGCCGACCGAACCTCATCAACACCAAAAGTGAGATCGGGTGAAGTGGGGTCTGAGAGAATGGAAGCAGACACCTTCTGGGATATGCTATCATAGACACACGTAAGCCAAAAGTTGCCAATGAGTAGTTTGCTCATTTTTGGTGGGTTGTGTGTCAAGGCAAAGTGAAGAGGGGATTTAAGGAGGAAGGAAGCTATAGGGTTAAATTCACTGTGTTTGGGATCACTTTCCAACCTTGCAACATGGTTGCATGGGTTGAAAATGAGATCTGCATGAGTGGAAGGAGGTGTCATCATATTTTTCTTGACAACCTTGGGAGAAGAAGGGGAGGCCATGGAGGAGAGAAAAAAAAATGTAGGTTGGTTAGGAGAGAAAGGATGAAGAGAAAAGGATGAGGAGGGGTTATATTTATAGTGGAAATAGGAGGGAAAAAGAAAAGGAAGGGATTTGAAAATGTAGGTAATAAGGGAAGGAGATAATAGAGTGTAAGAAGATTTGATGGAAGATTTCTAGGAGTTGGGGAAAGAAAAGAATAGAGGAAAAGATTGGAAGGAAAAGTTGAGATTTGGTAGGATGGGATAGATGGAGGAAAAAAGAAATAGGGAAGGAAAAGATATGGAAGGAAAAGATATGATAAAAGTAGGAAGGTAGGATGGGATAGATGGAGGAAAAAAGAAATAGGGAAGGAAAAGGTATGGAAGGAAAAAAAAGTAAAAGTAGGAAGGTAGGATGGGAAGGGAAGTAGGAGGGATGGGATGGGGGAATAGGGTAAGTCTAGGGAAGTGGGAAATGTAAAGTATGGGAGAAAGAGTGAAAAAAATAGGGGGGGGGGGGTTCGGTCGAGTGAGGGAGGGAGGGAGGGGAGGTCTTTGCTGAAAATTTGGTGTGGGTTGGGGATCGGTTGGCGTCGGCCGCCGATGGGTAATTGAAAGAGAGGAGGCGAGGTATAGAGAGGGAGAGAGAGAGGGGTTTGGGAGGGCTTTGGAAGTGAAGGATCCAGCGAGAGAGGGGGGGGGGGTCGGCTGCCGATGGGAAGGAGAGAGGGGGTGGGGGGTCGGCTGCCGACGGGAAGGAGAGAGGGGGTGGGTGGTCGGCTGCCGACGGGAAGGAGGGGAGGGGGAGAGCCGAATGAGAGGGAGGGAGGGGTGTAGGGGGCGTCGGCTAAGGGGGGGTTCGGTGGCTAAGGGGGGGGGCCGAAAGAGGGATGAGAGTATAAGGGGGTTGGTGGGTTTCGGCCGAAGAGGGAGGAATAAGGGGGTTGGTCGGTAGCCGATGGAAGGTGGGGAGGGGGGGTTGTCGGCTACCGATGGAGTTATAAGGGGGTGTTCGGCGGCCGAATGTGAGAGAGAAAGAGGGATCGGTGGCCGAATGGGTAAGGGAAAGGGAGAGATACCAAGGAGCCGAGCGAGTGGGGAGAAGGGCCGAGAAAAAAAATAAGGAGGGGGGATGAGGGAGTCGGCTACCGTGGGAGAGTGAGTGCGGTCGGTAGCCGATGGAGTGTGTGGGAGGTCGGCTACCGACGGGAGTAGAGAGTGAGAGAGATCGGCTAAGAGTGAGAGGAAAGAAGAAAAAAAAAATGGAGTGTCTTTCTCACACTGTTTTTTTTTTTTTTTTTTTTTTTTTTTTTTTTTGATTTCTTTTCTTTTCTAACTCTCAATATTTTTTTTTTTTTTTTTTTTTTTGTGAATTAAAAATCGGCATTTAACATACCGAGTTCTCCGATGAGGAACTTGAACCTAGCTTCGTCAAGAGGCTTGGTGAAGAGATCCGCCAGTTGGAGGTCGGTAGGGATGAAATGGAGTTCAACATCACCTTTGGAGATGTGATCCCGGATGAAATGATACCGGATGTCGATGTGCTTGGAACGAGAGTGCAGCACTGGATTGTTTGCGATTGCGATCGCACTTGAGTTGTCACACAGAATCGGGATATGAGAGTACAGTTGATTGTAGTCTCTCAGTTGGTTCTTCATCCAAAGGATTTGAGCACAGCAACTTCCAGCAGCTACGTACTCAGCCTCAGCGGTAGAGGTTGAGACTGAGTTCTGCTTCTTGCTAGACCAACTAACAAGCTTGCCACCAAGGAGTTGACAGCTGCCAGTGGTGCTCTTTCTGCCAATCTTAGAGCCTGCAAAATCAGAATCTGAATACCCCATTAGATCAAAACCTGAGTCTTTGGGATACCAAAGACCCAGATTCATGGTACCTTTTAGATACCGAAAAATGCGTTTAACCGCAGCCAAGTGAGATTCCTTCGGATTGGCTTGGTAACGCGCACACAGGCAAGTAGCAAACATAATATCCGGTCTACTCGCAGTAAGATAAAGAAGAGAGCCGATCATGCCTCGGTAGCTGGTGATATCCACAGATACACCATCCGGATCAGCATGGAGTTTCAAAGGTGGTGCCATAGGAGTTTTCATGGGAGAGGAGTTTTCAAAATTGAACTTTTTCAGAAGATCACGTATGTATTTTCTTTGATTTATAAAGATTCCTTCTGAAGATTGTTTAACTTGAAGTCCTAAGAAAAAGGTAAGCTCCCCCATCATACTCATCTCATATTGGCTTTTCATGAGAGAGGCAAACTCATCACACAGTGACTCATCAGTGGCACCAAAAATGATATCATCCACATAAATTTGAACAAGAATAAGATTACCTGAGGTTTGCTTGATGAACAAAGTGTTGTCAATTTTATATCAATGCTCTTAGCTTTGATGAACATTCCAAACTTGAGATCTTTAGAGGGATGAGAAGAGTCCAAAGGTTCAGAGTTGTCATAGTTCTCTTCAGAGGATTCATAGAATGAGGGAAGAGAGAAAGGAGCATGGGTGTCAGAAGGAGGTTCAAGGTCATATTTTCCGAAGCCTAGTCCAGATTTGTCATCACAAGATATTTGATCCTGAAAAATCTTTTCTAAGTTCTTGGAGGAGCTTGTCCACTTTTTCACAGTTTCTTGCTCCTTTTTAAACTTTTTAAGAAGTTTATTTTTCTCTTTAGCAAGAGTAAAATTTATAGTTTTCAAATCTTCAAGCTCAGCCTTGATTTTGTCAAAGTGTTTTAGTTGAGAAAGACAGATTTGCAGTTGAGAAGAAAGAGATTTTATCTGAGCCTTTGCCTTCTTCTTTGCATCCTTGGCTTCATAGAAGTCAATGGTCAAAGAGTCAAAGGCTTCAATTTTCTCAGCATCAGAGAGAGAGAAAAATGGATGTACCTGAGAAGATGATGTGGAGCACTCAGCAGACACAAGAGCCATGGAGGTGGAAGAGGTTTCACCATCATCAACATCATCTATTTTAGCCATAAAGCAAAGGTTGGCCATTTCCTTGTCACTTTCGGAAGTTGGTTCATCTGCCCAATCATGAGATTCGGCAAGAAGGCCTTTTCCTTTGTTGGCTAGAAGAGCATTCCTTTCCTTCTCTCTCTTGTATTTGGCCTTGTACTTTTCAGCACGGTCAGAGTTTGAAGGAGCAGAAGTTTTTGATTTTTGAAAAGAGGGTTGAAAGGAATCAGACTTGGTTCTGACAAACCTAGAGGATGTACGGTTGGAGGAAGGCAGTCTAGACTTATCAGAGGACCTGCTTCTGCACTCAGAAGCAAAGTGTCCCTTCTTCCCACATCTGTAACATTCCTCATTTGATTTGTCAGAGGAAGCATTTTTTGAAAGAGTAGAAAAGGGTTTTCTAGAAAACCTGGGTTTTCTAGAAGCGAAGTGAGGTTTGCCTTTAGAAAAGCCAGCCAGCATGGCCACACCATCTGACAGCTGAGCCACAGAGGTCTCCTCTCCTTCATCATCAGCCTCACTGAGATAGACTTCTGAAGGGTCATTGGGGTCCTTTTGACTATCGTTATCAGAGTCAGAAGGATAGGTGATCCTAGGGACACACACAATACTTTTGGAAGATTCACCGACAAGGGCTAGAGAAGAGCCTTTGATGTCTTTTGTGAATGATTTCCTAAGCAGTTTAGACTGTTCATAGTTGAAGAGGGTGCCATACAAAGCAGTGAGAGGCATAGAGTCAAGATCCTTGGTAGACTTGATACAAGTACAGATGTTTTCCCAAAACTCAGGAAGACAGTCCATGAACTTGCACAAGACTTCCTCATTGTCATATATGCGACCCACAAGTTTAAGATCATTGAGAAGACTGTTAAAGCGATTGTAGTAGTCTGAGAGAGACTCACCCTTCTCATGAGAGAAGAGTTCATACTTTCTTACAAGAGCAATCTTTTTGCTCTTTTTCACCTCAGACGTACCTTCATAAAGAACACACAGAGTGGACCACATTTCTTTTGCAGTAGAAAGGTTAACAAGAGAATGATAGACCTCATCAGGCAGAGAGAGGGCAATGATGGCTCTGACTTTAGTATCAAGAGCTATAAGACTTCTGTCTTCATCATTGTATTTAATGGGGTCCTTTAGAATGTATCTCCCAGTAGCTGAAGTTCTTTCTTCTTCAGAAGAGTCCTCATCAGCTTTTCCCTTGTCTGCATTATATCGGTCCCAAACTCTAGGAATAAAAGGACCTTCATGTAAAATAGTTGGATATCTGCTGTCAACTCCTTCTAGAAAGAGTATCATACGACTTTTCCACAAGAAAAAGTTATTGGGGTTAAACCTTGGTGGTTTGGCTATAGAGCCATTGTCGTATGAAACAGCATTGAAGTTTTGAGAAGAATCATTTTTTAAAGAAGAAGAAGAGGCTGCCATCACGGATCTAGTTTATTGTGTTAAACTAAACCGCTCTGATACCACTTGTTGGTCCCAAATAGCAGATAGTAAAGAAGAAAAGTATTGTAGAAGGGGGGGTTGAATACAATACACACAGTTTTTCACTTACTTTAATTCTTATTGATTTGAAATCAAGAATTACACATAGAAAACTTTTGATTGTTGCGGAAGAGAATAGATGAAATCTATTCAAACAATCTTACACAAAGAGAAATGAAGAACAATTGTAAAACACTTAGAAAACAATAAGAACTTCTTAGAGAGAGAATGCCAGTGCACTTAGAGAGCTTGAATGCTTGAGAGCTGGTGATCTTGCATGTTGAACCATCCTTCATATATATAGTGCCTCATGCATTAAATGCATGGGACACCTGTTGAGTAAAGGATGGACACAGGTCTTCAGCAAGGTACAAGATGTACCTTTTGTCTTGAGGTGTTTTGGCTTGAAGTGTTGACCTGCAGAAGGATGGTAGAGACCTTTCCTTAAAATGGTGTAGTAGACAAAACTTACTTTATCTGATCTCCAGATGAGGTCCACGTCAATGCAAGATATCACAATATACTTTGTCAGATAAGTATAATGTGTTAGAAGGAAATCTTCATGCATCTTCGGCTCCTGAAGATGTGAGAACATCTTCAGCTTCTAGGGAGAGGTCATCGGCTGCCGAAGGCTTGAGAGATCTTCGGATTTTCCCGAAGATGTGAGATCTTCGGATTTTCCCGAAGGTGTGAGATCTTCGGATTTTCCCGAAGGTGTGAGATCTTCGGATTTTCCCGAAGGTGTGAGATCTTCGGATTTTCCCGACGATGTGAGATCTTCGGATTTTCCCGAAGATGTGAGATCTTCGGATTTTCCCGAAGATGTGTGATTGACACCATCCTGGCTGATGGTGTTGAACACTTGGGCATGCTTGGCTTTAGGCTTAGGAGACTATCTTCAATCCGCTTTGAGAGATGTATTCCTACTTTGTCTTCTTCGGCTGATCTTCGACTTCACCGAACATTTGTATAGAAACCAAGCTGCTAAAAGAACCTCAAACATATTCTAAGTAGGATGATATAAGATGGAAGATCAGGAGGTCATCTTCAAATTTTCAGATGACCCAACAGAAATAATCAAAAAAAGTTTCTCATAAGCTACTCTAAGTAACTTATCAAAAAACTAGCTTATAAACTTAGTTAATTTATGTCCATCCAAACATGTACCATGAAAATAAGCTAACTTATTTTTGCCAAATGATGCCAAAGAGTAAATTTCTGACCAACCTGGCCAACCCAACCCGAAAAAATGCAAAAAAACTCAAACCGAGGTAACCCGATACATAATTGATACAAATTTTGCCCAAACCACATCTATTGGGTTGAAAACGGGTTGAGCCCAAAGTAACCCGTCAACTCGACCAAACTTGTACGGTTTTTTTTTATTATTAATGATTTTAGACTTTTAGTGGTTATTCTTTCTATCAATTATCAAGTGTTCATATCTTAGCCGTAGTTTAGACCATTCTACGAGACCATGCCAATAAAATCGTATGAATCTAACCTTCAAGTCTTCAAAAATCTTTAACATCGATAGAATGAAAATGCAAGAAATATTTTTCTTCTACTATTATCTTCTCTTATTAGTCTTATTTTTATATTTTCATTTTGATTTTTGTTTTTTTAAACGGATTGACTTAGTTAGATTGTAAAATAATGTAATAAAGTTTCAAACCGACCAACCCAACCCAACCCGCACGGTTTGGGTTGGATTGGGTTGCACTTTTGATTGGGTTGGGTTGGATTGAGATTTTCCAAACCACAAACATTGGGTTGGGTTGTTCAAGTGTCTTCAACCCGGCCAACCCAACCCGTGAGCACCCCTACCAAAGAGTTCACTAAAACTAAGAACTATATTGAATATTCAATAAAAAATTATGAATCTTTTTAAAACAAAATAGCTTCTAATTTTTTACTGAAAAATTAACTTGCCAACCAAAAGAAACCGGTATATTTTCTACCTTTCATATGATGGTAACTATTTATAATTTTCTTTTATGTCCAACACTTGATTTAATAAGCTAGGCTGCAAAACAAGCATTATAAGCTAAATTGGGAAGATTAATTTTGTGTTCACCAACTATATATATATATATATATATATATATATATATATATATATAATGCTTGATATTGCGTATACATTTACGATTAATTATTTTTGTACAAAGTTATCTTCAACATCAAAACATAATTTCCTTTTTTACTTACTATAAAAAATGAATGAAATTCTCTCTACTAAGAAGACATTATAAATGAAAATAATTTATGTCTAAATTAAAAACCCCTAATACATTAATTGTTTACATTGTCTTTTAATTAGTTGTCAATTAATAAATTATGATTCATCCTAAAAACAAATTTTTGTCACCGTGCGAACTAGTGTTGTATTTAAATTAATCACCAATTTTTCCCAATAATTTATATACTATATTATAAAACATTTATAAAAAGCTCTTAAAAATAATTGTTAAATCTTAATGTACCGTTATTTAATGTTAATTACTTAAAATCTCTTATGACCTGTTTGTTTACCTCTTAATGGTTCCAAAATCCTCTGAATGATTTTGTATCCTGTTCCTCCTTTAACCATTAAGCGCCCTGATTTCATTCTGAATAATTACCAAACAATCACATTTTATTTTGCATTATATCATAAGAACCTCTTAATCATTCTGATCACTTAATCATTTTGCACTAAACCATTCAGCAATTGCCAAACAGCCCCTTAAAAACAACCATTAAAGCATTATGTACTATATTTAATGTTATTTATTAACTTTCAATTATTATTATACTAACCACTTCAACTCCCCTAAAATCACTCGCACTTCAACTTCCTTTAAATCACTCCCCACATAATTAACTACATGATAAAAATCAAATTTTAAATATAAAAAATATTAAATATATTAAAAAAAATCTAACAAAATATTTAATATTTATTTTATATAAAAAAACATTATATTATTAAACTTAAAATAAATTACATTATTATTAAACTATCGAAGAAACTCTTAAAAACAAGTTTTTATGCATTAAGTAATGGTTATTGATACACATTACTTAAAATTCAATATTACAAGTGATGATGCATGAGTACAAACTGACAAACATAATCAAAACATGATAAATATCTCAATTTAAATGTAAACAATTTAAAATATATAAAATAATCATTGAATTCTAACAAAATACTTAATTTTTTTAATAAAAAACATTATATTATTAAGCTTAATTAAACAAATTTATAAAAAACCATTATCACTCTCTCAAAATCATCCAAAATCGTACTGTAAATCAACAAAAACAAAAAATAAAATTAAACATTAGAATCATGATGTATCTCGTTGTATTTCGCGAGTACGCTTCTAGTATATTATAAAATGTTGGTAACAACTCTTAAAACAACTTGTTAAGCAGTATGTACCATTTATTAATGCATAATCTTTTAAAAATCAAATTGACAAACCTATTATTACATATATATAATTTCTTAAAGTTCCATATTTTAAGTGTATAAAACGAGTTGATAAACAAATTCAAATACGATAATATAATATGATACTCCATAAATTTTGGATTTTCCTTTTAAATACGTAATTGAATTATTTTTCAATAAAATTTTATATCCAGCACCCTTTTACAAATACACAACCAATATTCATAAATATGATTTTTAGGGCACCACCAATAAAAACGCCGTTTTTGTTGTAGGATTATGTGTCATCATCAAAAGGAAGTGATTGATATAATATTTTCCAAGTATTAGAATTTACTATAATGAATGTTTACTTTTCTTTGTAAACTTCTCCCTATTTAAAGGGCTTATGATTAATGAGATTTACAGATTTCATTCTTTCTATTTACTGTTGTTCTATCATACTTTTTCTATAACACGTTATCAACACGTAGCTCGTTTGCGCTATCGCTCCCTTAGATCGTTTTCGCCGCCATTAAACAGTTGTTCTATTCACAACCCCCTACCATTAGAAGATCTGTTTTTTTTTTCTTCCAATATTGCAATTCAAGTAAGTATCTCTACAAAAACTTACAATATTTTGTCTATGAATTATGATTAATCATGATTAACTCTTTTAGCCATGAACGCATCATGCTTATATGCTTTAATTTTTATTTTTCTTTCTTATTCTTATTCGTTTGTGGCCGCCGATCAATTTTAATAAACACAAAATTGGTTCTGGCAATTTGCAAGTTGGTAAACAATTGCTTTCAAAATCCTTCTATTTTTAATGGTGATATGGTTTTTTTATAATAGTAGTTGATCGTTATTTAATTTTATTTTAAATCAATAATTTTTTTGGGGACTATGCAACTTTAGAATTGTTGTTAAAAAAATTAGTTAAAAGAAAAATCGTATTATTAAATTAAATTTTCACGGATGTAGCTCACCGTATGTACTTGAGGTATGATTTGTATTTAGCTTTTATTAAATTGGTTTTATTTATCTATTTTATTAAATATTTATTATATTAATATATTGTATTGATATAAATTTAATTTTGGTATTAACATATGTTAATTTTAATGCGGAATGATAGCTTCTATGTATATGATAGATTTATAATTTTAAATTTATTTTTATTTTTTTATTTATGATTATTCAATTAGTTTACAATATTAACATGTTTAGATGGTTAATTTCATTATATAATGTTATTTACTTATTTATGTCTACAATTTGATGGTATCTTTTAAATTAGACTGACATATTATTGTGAGATATGCTAACTAATTATTATTTAGATATAATAGTTAATTTATTTAACTTGGTTTGCCATTTTTAATTTAATTATACGGGGCAATAAATATTTATAAACTTGATTATGGATTTAGTATTTAATTGATTTCCCCACATAATATTTAAGTGTTATATCTTAATTACATATCATAATCTTATAACTAATTTTTTGGAAGGTACACTTCCAATCCTCATATATCTTGGTTTTTTTTTTATACCAAAAGCTCCAAAAAATATTAGTAATATGTTAAAATTTTGAATTTGAATTTGACTTTATGTCAAAACCAATATTTATTTGTCTAATGACAAAATCTTCTAAAATAATATGAAACATTAATTTTGGTTTCTTATGCCAAACTCATATTCATTTTGGCCTCATGCCAAAAGCTCTATAATTAATAATGTTATCTTCAAATTAAATAAATCTCAAAATATCGATTGGATTTTGTTAAACGGGTGTAAATAGCCTAAGGTTTGTAGGGACTTAAGAAATCCATGTGATTCCCCTACTACATGGAAATCCAATAGATTGAGTGATTTGTTTTCGCAAATTAAAATATTGATGAAGTATTATCAACAAAATGTAAGCATACAAAAATCCAATATTGTTATGATAATGAAATTTCATAACCATAATCCATTTTCTTATCAAAAAGAAAATCATATATTATCATTTATATATGTAAATGGTTGAAACAACTCATCCCAAAATCAAGGTCGTAAACTCAAAAGAATCTGAGTATCATAAATAAGTATATAAACCTCCTTTTGAAAAGGTACAAGAAAATACCTAAAGTCCATCAACTCTCCAATTGACTCTAAAACCAACATCTTGAAAAGGTACAAACAAATACCCTCATGTTTTGAGACGACATATAAATACTAAGTTTCATAGGAATACCTTTACTAGAAACCCCCAAAGAAATGTGGGATGTCCCGAAAGGGATAATAGGGAGTAGTCATGAATATGTACTTCCCGAACTAATCGTACAGTGGAATGAAACCCACTTACTCGATTACAAAAAGGTAACTGATTTCAACAAAGAAATGTTATATCCAAAACGCGTCTCAATCTCTGTGGCAAGGAACTCACAGAAGATGACATGATTCGTAACATTATTTCCACCTTTCATATATCAAAAATATTAATGAACTAATATAAGTTGGAAAGTAACCTTTAGGCAAACGCATCAACCTACTACAAGTGGTTGAGAGACATAACAAGGTTCTTTCGGATAACAACACCACATATGTCGAGACAAAGAAAATTCTCGAGATCAATAATGAAAGCATTAAAGGTGGAAACAACTCCAAAGAACAGAGAGTTAAAAACAATTTCACACATGTGACATTTATGCACTATGTGGACGAAACCCTAGAACGGGGTCAGGGTCTCGGTAAGAGTCGGGAATGATTTTTCAACATTTGGAGTAGAGATATAACTACCGCCCCAGGAGAAAATGGACAATCAAATAAGAAATGCACTAAAGAGTGTTCCTGTCGAAAAGGGAACAGGTTAAAAATGAACTATATCATATTAATTTAAGAATGATAAAGTATAGGTTTCTTTGAAATTTATTTTATAGCATTTTAATTAATTTCTTTTGCTTAAGTAAAATCGAATATGTAACCATTATAAATGTAAATAAATACATCTAAATAAATAAATAACAATAAATAAATAAATAATTCATTTAACCGAAATACTTAGACGATGAATTGTCATTTTCTTGTTGGTACAAGATCAATAGGAACCTTGTAAAGATATTCGTATCAAATGGAAATTCTAATAAGCATATATACATAAGTTCTAATGAATTTGAAAGTAAACATATATCATGGAAACTATGTGTCAAACTAGCTAGTAGATTATTGAGTCATCGAAACATTTTTGTCACCAATAAAGAACTTTAGGGAAATGACACATATATGTTTCGAAATGACCATGTGGGACACCATGGTTATGACAGAGTGATCCGTGTATTGAAAAATACGCATAGACACATTCTCTTTCAAGTGATAGGCAAAACGAGGCAAATTGCAACTTTGACTTCTGCAGCATAAGAAACAACATTGCCATCACAATATGCCCTCTCGAATACCTAAAACTTTTGTATATACCCTAATCCTTAGCCAAAACAGGAATGAGATCATCCTAAAGCCAATGACATAATACACAAATATTACATTGTTACAACGAATACAAGGTGATATTCATGGACATAAACATCCAGAATGCGGGCCATTAAAACTTTATGGTTCTGGTTTCAACACGATGAACGCATGTCGTATTATTGTCCACATGAAATACTGCACTCCTAGCACTAGCTATACGTTTAAGGGCTCACCACCCTGATTATTTCATCAAGTCTACATGACTTGGAATGTTGGAGAATTTACATCATAAGGTTTTGATGTTAATTGCATATGTATGAAGATCAATGTAGAGTTTCCTATACCCCATGTGTATATATAAAATGGTCTCATAGAAAGAAAACATACGTTCTCAGTAGTAGAAGAGTCCATATCTATTACATAGACATTTTCCTTACGATGACCACTGAGAGCAAGTTTCCCATTCTCATTGACCACTGAACATGCTTTCTTGGAAAAACGTACTTCATAGTCTTTGTCACATAGCTGACTGATGCTTAGAAGATTGTGCTTCAGTCCATCTACGTACGCGACTCTTCTGAAGGTGGTTATCCTATTGCCGAGGACACCAAACCCTCGGGTATATCCTTTTCCATTTCCAACAACGGTCACTGAGGGACCTTTCTCTTCCTTGTATTCAGTGAGCAGGTCTTTTTTTCCTGTCATATATCCTTTTCCATTTCCACCAGATGCCCTTTGATCCCTGCAAACATAAGAAAGATTAAGCTTTGTTTGGTACCCACTTTTCAATGGGTCCTTTAGGGTTAGTGGAGATGGAAGGTTCAACAATATTCACAACAGATGAAGATTCAACTTCAGTGGTAACCTTCACTTTGGTTAATTTCTTAACCTTAGTGGTATTCTTCACCTTGGTCGATTTCTCAATTTTGGTGACCTTCTCAGCCCTGGAGGCATTCATCTTCACTTTAGCTGTTTTATCAGCTTTAGTGACAGTTGGAAATTTTCTAGCAATATGGTCAGTAAATCCACAGTGATAGCATTTTCTATATTTGAAGGTGGTTTTAGGACCATGAGTAGCAGGTTTTGAGAATTTTAGATGAGTAGGGCCAACTCCAAGAATGCCTTTAGCATGAGATCTGGGAGAAACTTTCATTTCTTCCGATATCTTAGGCTTAAGATCAATCTTCAGCTTTGGAGGACAGAGATCAAAGATTTCTATCATAGAGATAGAGGATCGATTTACTGAAGGTTTTGAAGGAACTTTCAGCTTTGCTTTCTTGGTGGCCTTCTGAGGATGAAAAATGGATTTTCCTTTATCTGCAGGCTTAGAGTCTTTAGATATTTTCTCAGGGATGGGATTAGCAGAAGATGAAGAAGAGCTCTGAGCATAAGAAGTGTCAGGGATAGAAGAGACGAACGTTCCAAACTTAAGCATGGAACTATCTTCTTTAGGCTCATCCTGTGGTTTCCAAAAACCAAGACCAGTTCTATCACTGGTAGGGATCTGAGCACTTATAATCTCAGTGATCTTTGCTGAGGATTTACACCATCCTTCAACAGTAGCCTTCTCTGCTTTTAGAGCATCGATGGCTTGTTCGCGTTCTATGCTGATGATTTCATTAACAATAACTTGATCTTTCAAACTTTCCTCTAAGAGAGTCAGTTCTCTGATATTTTCATTACATTTCTCTAGTTGTTCAGTTAAATCAATGTTTTTGTTCTCAGCTAGAGTTTTGCCGTTTAGAGCATTATATAGATCAATCATCAGCACATCAACAGCGCGACTTCTCTCTGCTTCAGATAGAGAGGGATTAGTAGAGATAGATACCTGAGATGATATGTAGCTCATGGAAGTTTCTGGAGATTCTTCCACTTCTTTTTTAATCTCGGCCATGAGACAGAGATTAACGACTTCTTCTTCATCAGAACCTGATTCTTCTTATTCATCCCAGTCATTTTCTTCAGCGATGAGACCTTTAACTTTTCGCTTATAGTTTTTCAACTTTTGATATTTTTCTTTGAGCTTCAGGTATTTGTCATCGCTGGTTCTTCTGGATGTAACACCCCTGTTAGATCTGATTTTATAGTAATCATTGTATTTATTTCCTTTATTTGTCAGTGCTTATTGTTCTTTTCTATCTTGTAAGTTCCTTGAGGTATTTAAGTCCTCTTGGCTTGTTTGCTTGTAAGTACTTTTCACATTTTGAATTCAATATACTGTTACATTTGAGTGCACACTTTCTCTCTCTAGATTCTCTCTCTACAGA
Organism: Arctium minus; assembly: GCA_954870635.1. Lineage (NCBI taxonomy): Eukaryota > Viridiplantae > Streptophyta > Magnoliopsida > Asterales > Asteraceae > Arctium > Arctium minus. Next base: position 6,503,921 of record OX941093.1, on the reverse strand, counting down.
TCTTGTGATCTTGGCTTATCAATTGGTATCAGAGCCTTCAAGATCTTGAGAGGATTGAGATTAGTGTATATTTGTTTCTGATTTGTGTGGTTAATTCGAAAATTTGATTGATTTTTTTTTGTTTTTCAAGAAAAATCTCATTTTCTGGATTTTCACCAATTTCAGTCATTTTAGTGATCGAATTGCCATGAATTTGATGTTATTAGATGCATTTTAGATAGTCGATCGAGTTTGATTCTTGTTGTTTTGCATAAAAACGTGATTTGGTGCTTCGATTTTGAGTTTGAGTATTTTCTGAAAAAGTCGAGTTCTGTGTTCTGATTATTTTTGTTTTTTTAAGATTTGGAGTGTTTTGATCGAAATTGTCAATAGAATTGTATTAAAAACTTGTTTTCGATCAATTGTGTGCAATTTGTTTGGGTTTAATTTCATTGTTATGATTGATATTGCAGATTTATCTTCGAGTGTTAGTATGCGTTTGTTCATGATATCTTGCGTGTCACTCATCTTACTATGCGTGTTATTCATATGATTGTGCGGGTTGTTATTATAGTTTGCATGTTATTTATAGGTTTTGAAGTATGCAGCAGAAGCCAAAGACTGTGGATCCAATCGCTCTTTTAGCTAGCCAAATGGCTGAGCAAGCCTTGACTGAGTCTGCTTACGACGGGTCAACAGATGACGATGGCGAAGCATTGGAAAAAGCCATGATTCTTCTAAGTCAGCACTATCAAAAGAAATATCAGAAACGGTCAGGTTCAAACAATCTTCGTTTCTCATCTGGATCAAAGAAGGTAGAACCCGATACTACATCAAAGCCTTTCTTTCTCAAATATGAGCCTGCTACAGCAACTGAACCAAAGAAAGAAGATAAGAAGGCTGTGACTTGCTACAACTGTGGCAAACCCGGGCATATTTCAAAGGAGTGCAGAACGAAGATTGTGAAAGATGTTGATTTCTATAAGAAGAAATTAGCTTTGGCTGAGAAGAAAGCAAGTGGAACAATTCTGTTGGCTGAGGAGGAATACTGGTTGGACCACTCAGACAATGAAGCTGATAATGAAGAGACTGCTGCTATGTGTTTTATTGGAGACGACAACAGTGATGATGAGGATGAGGAGACTTCAACCGATGAATCTGAGGTACCATCTGAGTTTGATTTTAATTTCATTTCATCGCAAATGAATGTCATTACAAATGCTTTACATGACTTTCGTTCAAAGCTTCTATCCGAAAAACGTGAAAATCAAGAAAAGTCTGTTCAAATTGAAAAATTGAAGATTTCTCTGAGAGATGAAAAAACTATTTTAAAATTTACAAAAGAGAAATTTCAAGAAAGAATAGAAGATTTAGAAATTGAAAAACAGACTTCTCATGATTCTTTGTCTGAATTGTCAATTTTAAATCAAGAGTTTTCGGATAAAATAATTGAATTAGAAGAAAAATTATATAAACAAAAACAAACTGAACAAACAATTCATATGCATAAACCAAGGAGCTATGAGTCGTTAAAAGAAAATTGGGGTCTTGGAGTTAAAAATCCTCAGTTTTTAAAGAAAGCTAAATTTGAGATTCCCAATTTTTATGATTACGACTGTCTTGGTCTTTCACAATATGGTTCTCAATATAAACCTCTTTGGACAAGTGCTAAAGAAACTACAATTGAGGAAGATAAAAAACGGATAAACAACAAGAGAATGGAAGTTCCTTTTGTTTACACTCAAGAAAATGCAAAATATTTTCCTGAAAAAGTAAAGAAGAGAAGACAAAAGTTAAACATTGTTTCTTCTACTAATTCTTCTATATCTAATGAATTCTTTGATTTAAATGCAGCTAATCCTAATAAGGACAATATATCTCCAGTACCTTATGATACTAAGAGATATATACCTCCATTAGTATTAGAATGCCAAATCTTTGATCTAGAAGAACAAATGGAAGAACAAGAAATTTTGAGAAAAATTGAAAACGATGTTATTTTTTCTTTTATGACATCGAGTTTTAAAGAAAATAATTCTGGTCTTCTCAAATCTTCCATCAATTTGTGTTCATCTGATGTTTCTTGCTCTGAGGTTTATCCAAATCAATTAACTGATCAGTTTGGTTTTATTGATAAAACTTCCTCTTCTAAGTCAAATATTATATCTGAAATTGTTGATGACACTTTTACGTTAAATGCTTATTTCTATAAAACAAAGCGTAAAAGAAGAAGGTCAAAGAAGAAAAAGAAGAAAGAGTTTGATATTTCTGAAAATTCTAACTTTTCTGATTCCTCTATTTCAGATAGGCCTTTGAAGAAGTCTGTGAAGTCTGTTTGGCTAAAGAAACAGAGATCTGAAGAATTTGTATCTGTAGAGGATAAATGTGTAGATCTTCTTTGTAAACAAGACTCATTTGCCTTTTGTAATAAAACTACAAAATATTCTGTAGAGCAAATGTTTCAAATTTCGAAGAATATCTCATATTGTCTCTCTAGTTCTGATTCTGATGATTGCGTTTCTTCCTTAATATGTGATGATGTTCATGCTTTATTTGATCAGTCTCAGATGTTTTGGAAAAATAATTTTTTGAAAAAGAAAAAGGAAAGGACTAACAAGAAGGGACCCATATTCATATGGGTACCTAAATATGAGTAATTTTTGATTGTGCAGCTAAATCAATTATGATATCTGGATTCGGGGTGTTCCAAACACATGACTGGCAACAAATCTCTGCTTTCAAATTTTAAAGAAAAATGTTGCGGTCGTGTCAAATTTGGAAACTGCGAGATGACTCCCGTTCTTGGTTATGGTGATCTTGTTCAAGGTAATATAACTGTCAAAAGAGTAAGCTATGTCGAAGGTTTAAGTCACAATCTATTCAGCATTGGAAAATTCTGCGATAAAGATCTTGAAGTCAGTTTCAAGTCTAAAAGAGTTGCTGTAAAGAATAATAGCGGCATGGACTTACTTGCTGGAAAGAGACGATCAAATCTTTATACCATTAATCTTTCCGAAGTAAAGGTTCCATCAGATATTTGTCTTCTATCAAAAGCCTCTATTCATGAAAGCTGGGTGTGGCACCGACGACTAGCTCATCTCAATTTCAAATATATGGATCGCCTGGTCAAGAATGATTCAGTGAGAGGTCTTCCAATCCTCCGTTTCCAGAAAGACCATCTCTGTCAGGACTACGAGAAAGGAAAGATGAAGAAAGCATCTCATAAGCCTAAGCCTGAACATTGCACTGCGGACATCCTAGATCTAATTCACGTTGATTTGTGCGGACCAATGAAGACAAAGAGTATTGGTAAGAAGAAATATGTTTTGGTTGTTGTTGATGATTACTCCAGATATACATGGGTGAAATTTCTCAAATCTAAAGACGAGACACCTGAAATTCTCATCAACCTCATCAAAACCATTCAGACAAATAAGCAAAAGCATGTCAAAGTTGTAAGATCAGATAATGGCACATAATTCAAGAATTCAAATCTTTAAGCATTCTATGATGATCAAGGTATACAACAACAATTTTCTGCTGCAAGAACACCGCAACAGAATAGGGTTGTTGAAAGAAGAAACAGAACGCTTGTGGAAGCTTCTAGATCTATGCTTGCTTATTCAGGTCTTCCTTTGTCCCACTGGGCCGAAGCCATATCAACTGCCTGTCATACTCAAAACAGATCAATTGTACACCGCCGGTTCAACAAGACTCCATATGAATTGATGAACGGTATCAAACCCAACATCATATATTTCAAGTCTTTCGGGTGTAAATGCTATGTTTTGAATGACAGAGATAATCTGAACAAATTTAGTCCAAAGGCAGATGAAGGCATATTTCTGGGCTATTCTTCTAACTCTACTGCTTACAGAGTCTTTCTCTTCTCTGGAAGAAAAGTGATAGAGTCAGTGAATGTCAAATTTGATGAAGCTGCCGATTTGGCTTTTGGACAACACAGTTCAGAACCCACTATTACTGGAAACTCAGCTTCTGAACAAATTAGTTCAGAACCTGCACTTCAGTCGTCAAATCAGGATCCTTCTACTTCTCTGTCTAATCTTTCTGATCTTGATTTTCTGTTTGAAATTTTTTATGATGATGTTCCTAAACCAAACACTGATAATGTGTCAAATGTCTTGAATCAGGAATCTGTGAGTGCATCTAACCCTACTTCCGCTGCATCAACCTCTGAACCTGATGCTGCTTCAGTATCTCCTGAAATTCAAGACATACCTTCTGAACATCATCCGGATCAATTCATACATGAACCAGAAATTGCTGAAACTGTTCATGAGGAATCTGTAGAAGATGAAGCTGTTCCAGTAGAAAATGTTCAACAAGAAGTACAAGCTATGTCTGGTCAACAAGAGCCTGAATCTGATGTCATGGAAATACCTCCTCCAGTTGAAACCATATCTGTGTCATCTTCTGACATTATTTCATCTGAAGATCCTCCTCATCAATAAGAAGTGGTTCAAGAAGTTATTGATCCTCTCCTTCATACAACAAAATGGACAAGATCTCATGCAATCCATCAAATTATTGGGAATCCTCAAGCAAGTGTTTCTACTCGCTCCAGAACAGCTTCTTCCAACGAATATATGTACACTTGCTTCCTAAGCAAGATTGAACCTACCAAAGTATCTGAAGCGTTGGAAGACCCAGACTGGATTTTAGCAATGCAAGAGGAGCTCAAGCAGTTTGACGCGCTAAAAGTTTGGAGACTTGTTCCACGGCCAAAGGGTAAAAGCATCATAGGAACCAAGTGGATATTCAAGAACAAAAAGGACAAAGATGGCATCGTTGTTCGCAACAAAGCAAGATTGGTAGCCAAAGGATATCGACAACAAGAAGGGATTGACTACGACGAAACCTTTGCACCGGTTTCAAGATTAGAAGCTATCAGGATGTTTCTCGCGTTCGCGGCTTATCGAAACTTCACCATATATCAAATGGATGTCAAGACTGCCTTCCTCAATGGTAAACTGAAAGAATAAGTATTTGTATCTCAACCAGAGGGGTTTGTGGACAAAGATCATCCCGATTACGTATATTTCCTCGATAAAGCTTTATACGGGTTGAAACAAGCACCTCGAGCATGGTACGATGAGCTGTCTGCCTTTCTGCTCAAATCCGGCTTCACCAAAGGAACCATCGACACCACTTTGTTTATATATCGTTCTAACTTGGATATCTGCTTAGTTCAAATTTATGTAGATGACATAATATTTGGTGCTACTAATCAATCTCTATGTACTTGGTTTTCTAATCTAATGATATCCAGGTTTCAAATGAGCATGATGGGAGAAATCAACTTCTTCCTTGGCTTACAAGTAAAGCAGCTTCCAGATGGTATTTTTATCAACCAGTCGAAGTACATATTTGACCTTTTGAAGAAATTCAATTTGGACAAATCATCTTCGATTGGCACGCCCATGGCTCATGGAACTAAGATCGGACTTGATCCAGATGGAAAAGCTGTCGATGTCAAGACATATCGGGGGATGATCGGATCGCTAATGTATCTGACAGCAAGTAGACCAGATATCATGTTCTCCACATGCCTTTGTGCCCGATTTCAAGCAAATCCTAAGGAGTCGCATCTACTAGCAGTCAAGCGCATATTCAGATATATCAAAGGAACTCCTTATTTAGGATTATGGTATCCTAAAAGTTCTGATTATAGTTTGATTGCTTACTCTGATGCAGATTATGGTGGTAATCAATTGGACAGGAAAAGTACTTCTGGTCATCTCCAGTTTCTGGGTGACAGACTGATAAGTTGGGCGTCGAAAAAGCAAAACTGCGTGTCAATATCAACAGCCGAAGCTGAATACGTTGCTGCAGCTAGTTGCTGTGCTCAAGTGCTGTGGATGAAAACGCAACTTCGTGATTACGGAATGCTATACAAGACGGTGCCAATCTATTGTGACAGCAAGTCCGCGATTGCGATATCGGTCAATCCTGTCCAGCATACCAAGACCAAGCACATAGACATGCGATATCATTTTATAAAGCATCACGTGGAAGAAGGTACTATTGAGTTATATTTTGTCCCAACTGAATATCAACTTGCTGATATATTTACAAAAGCTTTGGATGAAAAACGTTTTAACTTTTTGCTTTCCAAAATCGGCATGTTGAACTTAAAAGTTTAAATCTTTACAAATTTTACTCTATAAAGTAAAATCTTTCAGATTTTCTTTCTTTTGAATAGAATGTGTTTCTAGGATCTTTTACAAGTCGCTTTGTTTATATTAAAGTTTTATATGTTCAATTTTCAAATCTTACAAACATCAAAAAGTCAGCAACATGCTTGATGCTTTAGATACTGCTTTAAAGATATGTAAGTCGGCATTTTTATGGTTTACTTTGCATGAACATCCTAAGTGATCAGAATTGTAGATCGTAATGAAAATATGGGCTAAGCTATTCGATATAGATCTGAGTTATTGAGATGATTTTATTTTTAAGCTTTTAAAATACAGAAATCCTTGAGTTTAAAAGTTTGTACCTGTGACCTTTCTGGTTTGGGAAAGTAAATTCCGAGGGATGCTCGACATCTGGTCCCCTAAGGTCAATTGATCTGGGAGTGATCGAACAGAAATCCTTCTATAGAACCAGATCGAAAGTCATGTTTTACTGGTATGAATGGGTTTAGGATATGTCAATTTAGCCTTTCTGATCCGGGAGAGTAAGTTCCAAGGGGTGCTTGACACCTAGTCCCCTAAGGCCAACTGGTCTGGGAGCGGCTAACCCAAATCCTACAATAGGGTCAGATAGAAAGTTACGTTTACGACATGTTCTTTACTTAATAAACTCTTTGATTAAAAGATGCCAAAGTGCACAACGCTTAAAAGATGCCAAAGAGCACACTCATGTGAAGATGCCAATGAGCACACTGCTAAAAGATGCCAATGAACACACATCTCTTGATACTTGGTGATATATTTTGAGCTGCGATAAATCTGTAACTTTGTGAAAATCTTAATTCTTGATGTCTTAGTGTATGTAAATGCAAAGTTCTCCATTTTATGTTTAGAATTGCATTTTTCTTGAAGCTAATCCAAGATCGCATGCGAGCACACTGAATAGATACCTGCATGTGTTTGAAGCTAAACATGTCTTAACTTGATATGCAATGAAACTTGTTTCTGTATCCAACAACTCATGTTTGATTTCAACTGATTGATAAATCTGAGAAATTTTACTGAGTAGACTTTAATTTGTTTAGTGTTTAAAATTTTATATATTCAGTTGTTACAAAATTTATATTCCATAAGATCATCTTTCATATTGATGTCTTTATGTTTGCTATCTGTGTTTTTGTCATATGGTCTGTGCATTTTTCGAGGGGGAGTGTATATCTGGGTTCCATATCTGCTAATGTTCTGTTTTTGAGGGGGAGTGAATGTTTCTAATTAATTACTTATTGTGATGATCAGAAATTCATAAGGTAAGTATTTCTGAAATTACTATGCAAATGCTTAACTAATTTGATAAATTTTGTGCATTTGTGTAGGGGGAGTAATGGGGGTTTATCAGGTAATTTTCTCATAGTTATTTTTTTTAAGTGTGTTTTTATTCCCTTTGAACTTGTTTGACTATTCATCTTCCCTCCATTCTCTCTGTGTTTTTCTTCTTGCATTCTCATCTAATTCATTTCAGATTGTGACTTTGGAATTTCAGGTATGTTTTTGTTTTTCGTTCTATGTTTGTAGTTTGATTAGTGTTCCATTACTTTGTTTTGATTTAATTCTTGGTCTCTTATTGTGTGTTTTTTTTTTCTGACCTGTGATTTTTCACTGTTCATCGATCTCTAAAAACTCAGATTCGAGTTGATTTTGATCGATTTGCGTATTGGGGTTTGTTTATATATTATAATCGACAATCAGGTATGTTTTATTTTGGTTTAATTTCGTTGTTTTGTGCTTAGATTTATTGTTTTGTGGTTTTCGGGTTCGAACAAACGAGTTCTAGGGTTTTTGTTCAAGTCTTTGAGACCTGCAAAGGCTACTTTGCGTGTCCTGTTAGAACCGCAAAGTGTTCTTTGCGTGTCTTACTAGACCCGTAAAGTATACTGTGCATTTCTAACAAGAAACGCAAAGTGCGCTTTACGTGTCCCTTTAGACCCGCTTAGTGAACTATGCGTTTCACCCGTAACCCGCATTCTTCTAGTATTGTTTCGTTTTCTTTGTGTAGTTTATGTCTCACTAAGAACACACAAAGTCTATCTTGCGTCTCCTTAGTGACACGCAAACTCATTGTGTGTTTCAATGTTTCAAAGTATGCTTTGTGTTCCATTAAGGACACGCATTCCTTTCTATGAGTTTCCTTCAGGACACGCATTCCTTCCTATGCGTTCCCTTCAGGACACGCATTTCTTCCTTTGCGTTCCCTTAAGGACCCGCAAACCATACTTGGAATTTTTTTTATTTTTTTTTTCGTGTTTTCTTTTGGTTGTTTAACTTTGTTTTGTTTTTGTGTTTCAGGTTATCATGTCTTCTCGAACAAATACTGATCCAATGATTCAAGACGAGAATGTTGTTCTTGAGGATCCGACTGATCAGGCATCTCATGATACACTTATGCCGTCAGTTCCGTCTGTTGGGGCTGATCTTTCTATTTCTAGGCGAACTCCAAATAATGTGTTCCCTAACATCATGTACATGCCTTATAAGCCTAACAACTACTTTGTTGACTTTGATCGCATCAAGATTCATCCTGTCATACGCTCCATTCTTCGTGGACATCCGCTCTTTCAAGTTCTCTGTTCAGTTGCTGATGTTCCGGAAGTCTACGTTCAGCAAGTTTGGCACACCATCACTAAGAACGAACTGGCACGTCCTCATCGATTTGATCTCAAAATTGATCAATTTGATTCATTTCTTTCTTACAAGCGTTTACGGTTGATTCTTGAGCTTCCTGAGCCTACTTCTAGACCTGGAAGGACAACGTATGATAACTTTCCATCCTAAGAGGAAGTTTTTGAGGGCATCAAACGACTAGGCTATGTTGGTTCACTGAAAAAGGTTGTAGACTTTGATAAGTCTAATCTTCCTCCTGTCTGGTATTCTTTATTTTCTGTCATCAACAGGTGCTTAACTTCTAAACATACCGGCACGGATAGTTCTAGTCTTCACTATCTTCGACTGTTCCATGCAGTAGTCTATGACCTACATTTCGACTATACGATTATTTTCTGGACCGATCTTTCTGAAGTAGTGGAAGACACGTTAACCAACAAGCGACGAAAGTTCATTCCTTTTATCAGGTTTCTCAAGCTGATTATTAGAAGCATGTTTCGAAGCAATCCGACCATTCCACGAAGATTATCTTGGCTGCAAGTTCAGGATTCCGAGATGCTTTATCTTCAGAAACTGAAGAAGTCCTTCACTTTTTCTATGACCATTCCTTATGGTCTTATTGCCAATTATGCTGACATGACCAATTACAGTGTCATCGATTATTGTTTGGAAAATGAATTTGTAGAGGCTGAACAGGAAGAACCTTCTCATGGCACTCCAGCTGGTACTACTCATGAAGAGCAAGTTGAAGCAACTACTCAGAAAATAGTTACTGCCGTTGCAACTACACTAGAGACAGATGTTGATCTTTCTGCAGCACCACAAGACGTTGCTACTCATCACGTGGAATATGTCATTGCTGCTATTGAATCTGAAGCCACTAATGTTACTGCTGATGTTAGAGAAGATGCTAATCCTGATGAAACTGGAGTTGCTAATGATGATGCGACAAATGCTGATCTTTCTGATGATGGTGAAAATACAACAAGTGATTCAGACAATGGTGATGATGATGCCGATCAACTCAACATGAAAGTGTATGAACGGAAAATAAGAACACCGGAAGTGGTTGTTGTCTCAGAAGATGTTTTAGAAGATGAATCAATATCTATTGATCCCTCTGCTGCCCGTCTAAACGTTGATAAACTGGATATCTCATTTGCTCAAACCTCCACTCAAACACAGAGTCAAGCTCCTGCTTCTTTTACTGTTGAGGTTACTGCTACCACTGTTTCTGCTGTTGAGCTTTCTATGGTTCCTGCACGTGTTTCTTCGGAGAAATTTACAACTCTGAATGAGGTAATTCGTCAGTTCTCAGAAAGGGTGGATGCTCAAAAAGAGGAAGATATTAACAAGCTGAAGTCGTTTTTCAAAGGGAAAATGCCAGAGATAGATACTTCGGTTATTCCTCCTGAGAATCTTTTCCGTCGTCCTTCAGGGGTGATTCTTCGGGAACCTTCTTCTGCGGTGTCTTCATCTACATCACCGATTGTATCTCTTCCTTTTCCGTCAATATTCACCCAGTCTGCGGATATTTCCAGGGCTTCTATTCATGATTCTCCGATTTCTGAGCTATCTGATCTTCTTTATGCGCGTCTTCTATTTATGTCTCCGCCACAACATCAAGATCAAGATTTGATCTCTCTGCTGAGGAACTTCCAACCAACGCCGCCTCCAGTTTCTTCCTCTTCCGATTCTGATCGCATTAATGCTTTATCTCATGAATTTCAGGAATTCAGATCAGAAGTTAGATCCAGTTTATCTGATCTTCGTTCTTTTATGTCACAAGCTTTCTCCGATCTATCTAACAAGATTGATCATCTAGAGCAATCATGCAGGACTGAGGTTGGCCCGTCTCTTAAACGCCGACATGACCAAGATGATCCCGATCATCAAGGCCATGAGGGGGAGATGGCAAAGAGACAAAGAACAGAAGGGTCTTCTGAAGCACGAGAAGTTGATCAAAAAGAAGTGGCTGGAGATAGAGAAAAGACTGCTGATTCAGTTCAAGATTGCAGTATCCAAGATTTAGTGAATGTCATGGTTGACAATGCTGATGTAACTGCTTTGCATAATGAATTTAATATGTCTGAAGCAAATATTGATAATATGCAAATTGTAGTTTATGTGGATCCAGATGTCTCAGGTAGAGCTCATGAAGTTGAATAGTCGGAAGCAACAAATGACATGATATCTTTCTTCGCGAACTTCATAGAGATAACTTCAGATGATGATAAAGAAGTTAGATTTGAGAAAGTTGCTCAAGTTAAAGAAGAAGATTGCAACAATATCATCATCTTATCTGATACATAGGATGATACTGTTTTTATGGATGCATCAGATACAAAAGAGGCTGAATTGCTTTATGGTGATCTTCCAAGTCAAGGTGAGATTCCAGAAGATGATCAACCTTCATCTACTCCAGTAACTAGTTCTGCTCCGACAACCAATATTCTGTCAAGTGCATTTGAAGTTGGTCAGTCATCTAGAGCTCAAGCAGATATTCCTTCTTCCGAACCGGTAATTTCTCCATCTCTTCTAGAAGAAGGAGAAGCTTTAACTAGGCAGCAAAGGCAGAGAAATCTTCAGCAGAGATATATGGCTTCTAGACTCAGAACAACTTTTCTTGAAGATATCCAAAGCAACATCTTTGTTTCTTGAAGAAGGACAATCAATATATATGCCATACTTGGAGTAGAGAAAGAATCAGAAGCTTATCAGCATGAATACTTAGCATTTATCAAGTGCCAGCGCAAAAAGAATAACACCGTTGCTTCTCCTCATCTAATAGTTCGAGTTCTCAGTGTCACATTTAATAAGTTTGTGAACATCTGGTATCCAGACCTTGAAGTGGAAAGAAGAGACTGCAATCGGTACAAATTTTCAGAGGCTGATTTCACTGATCTTTCAATTGATGATATTGAATTCTTATATGATCACTTCAGGAATCTTTATCACCGGACTCAGGATGTTTCTCAAACTCTTTTTGTTATTAAACGATTCATTCGACGACAGATCCGATTTTATCGTGTTTTTGACTTCCAGATGGCCGTCGAAAGCTTTCAGCCTGTGGTTAATCTTGAAAGGCCCAACCAGAGTTTGCAGAATCTAGAGTCTTATCCGTTATTCACCATTATCGAAGATCCATACGGAGTAGTATATAAGAACATCTCAAGTGAAAAATGCTTTCTACGATTTGAGGAGATTGGATATTACTCTGATGGAACTCTAAAGGTGATCAAACTTCAGTTGGAGCATCGTCTACAAGAGGCTATAAGAAAGTTTTTGGAAACAAGAAGAGAGTCATATCTTTTTGAAAATGATGAAATTCGTCTGATCCGTAGAACTTTGGTCACTATTCAAGATAGACTGAATCTTCGTTCAACTCTGCGACGATTGGAAGTGTTAGTTGGGATGAACAGACTACGTCAACGAGAAGAACGTCAATGATCCTTCAAAGTCGCCTAGATGGTCAATGTTGTTTTTGAAGATTTTTTTTGAAGACCTCGGCGCCAATGATTACTAAGGGGGAGATTGTTAGATCTGATTTTATAGTAATCATTGTATTTATTTCCTTTATTTGTTAGTGCTTATTGTTCTTTTCTATCTTGTAAGTGCCTTGAGGTATTTAAGTCCTCTTGGCTTGTTTGCTTGTAAGTACTTTTCACATTTTGAATTCAATATACTGTTACATTTGAGTGCACACTTTCTCTCTCTAGATTCTCTCTCTACAGATCTTGTGATCTTGGCTTATCAACCCCAACTCGTACCATAGAGCAAAACTAAGGACTATTAACTAAAAACGCCAAACAGCCCAAAACAAACATCTACTTTACAAGGTTTGCGGAAAAACAACCTATTACACAACTGAGATTACGAAGAAAGATAATCTAGAATGACAGTCTTCTAGCTAACTCCAGCTTACACCTTCTCTTTGCCCTGATCTGCTCTTCCTACCTCAAGGCTGCCTGAAAAGGGTTTTAGTTTTGAAAGAGCGAGGGTTAGTGAGTCCCCTCTAATAACAGTTTAAAACTCAACAGACAAATAAAAGCTTTATCAATAAATAAATCATTTTCAGATTTACAGTAACAATCACACTTTCAATAAACTTCTCAGCTCACACTACCGTCACCCTAAGGTGACAGCGTGTCTGTGACTCACACTGCCTTATTGGGACACACCCCCAATGACATAAACGGAACACACCCTCCGGTATGAGCACATACGAGCCACCCCCCCGACTTTGAGCTTAACACACCTATGACTATGTATGCATACATATCCACTTAAGAAACATAAACAGAAATATCTTGAACATTTAAATAAAACTCGCAGGTAGTTAATAACCAATATCATTTCAAAACTTGCAGATAACTTTATAAACATAACTTTTTCGTCATAAAAGACATTAGTTTAGAAAACTCACCTGATGTCCCTTGATTAAGTCTTTGCGCCTACTTGAAATAAAACCTATAAGAAAACCATTGGCCGGTGATTAAGTCTTTGCGCCTAATTCGCAACGGTAACCGACCCTTAACCCACCATAAACTTAAGCGGTTAATTCCTAATTAAATTGAACTTACTCCCACGATCGAAATACATATAAGAATTACGATCCACTAAATAAACATCGACCCACCTCTTGCTAACAATTCCAAACTAACTTGCTCAATTGGGTCAAACACTTAAACCGAAGCCCAAATAGAAGAGAAGACATGGGCTACGGCCCATGAATTGACCGGACCCCCTTATCGACCGGGGACTGACCACGGGCGGTCGCTCGGATTCCCTTGACCGGGGTCAGCGTCGACCGGGGTCTCTACCGACTGGTGTCATGACTCCCGGGGTTGCCCGGGACTTCAACGACCGGGGTTCCGCGGTTCCCCAACCCAAAGGTTCGGTCGAATACTCTGCAACGATTATCGACCCACAGTCTCAAATCTTTAAGAATAATGAAATCCAATCCCCTTTCTATGGATTAATTTACAATATTAATAACTTTAACTTCAATCTCCTAATACAGGAATCCATAAACAGATTAAACCATTTAACTTCAACATCCCCAAAACCCCAAAACCATCAAATCACTCCATCCCTCCCAACCTCAAAGATTAAAACTGATACAACATTCCTTAACAGTGAAGATAATGGTTAGGAGGAAGATTACCTTAGTGAAGAATAATTGAAACTTGAAATCTCGATCAGCGCCCTCTCCCTTGCTCGATCGCCTGAATCGCCTTCCCTCTCTAATTCTTCTCAGCCGCCACTTGACAAAATGAGAGGAGTTAGGGTTAAATCCCTTTTAATTCAATGTTACCTTTTACCCCCTTTAACTTGGAGTCTTGGTCAAATAAACCTCCAACTTAACATTTTTAAGATTTATTCCCGGTTATGACAATACTCCCCCCTCAAAAGGATTTCGTCCCCGGAATACCTTCGCTAAACAAACTAGGGTACCGAGACCTTATGTCCGACTCCAATTCCCAAGTCGCTTCCTGCCCTTTGTGAAATTTACAATGCACTTTCACCAAGTGAATTTCCTTATTCCTCAGTTTCTTCACCCTACGGTCCAAAATAGACATCGGTTCTTCAACATAACTTATCTTCTCATCTACTTGTATATCCTCTAATGGTACAACGACATCGCTTTCTGCCAAACATTTCTTCAGATTCGACACATGGAAAAAAAATGGGATGAATGCCTCGCAGATCCACGGGTAATTCCAGCCTATACGCTACCTCACCAATACGCTCCACGATAACAAAAGGTCCGACAAACCTCGGTCTCAACTTGCCTTTCTTGCCGAATTGAACAATTCCCTTCCAAGGCGAGACTTTTAACATCTCCATGTCTCCCACTTGGAACTCTATCGGCTTCCTTCGCTTATTTGCGTACATCTTCCAAGGCGAGACTTTTAAATGCATGGCAGGGCACTTTACACGTGTCTTTCATTGATTGGCAGAGAGGGTCTGACTTTGGGAGACATGCTTTCGGCCGTATCATGAACAGTGTAGTTGACAGAGTTGTTGTACGATTTGTGGCAGAGGTATGTCCGTTCTGACACATCGTACTGGTGTTCAAGGGAAAGACAAAAGAGACTTGAGGCATAAGCTAAGTGATCATCGATCGCTGAATATCTCTTCCTTTAGAGATACAAAGGAGTTCAGCTATCGCTGAAGCTTTTCCTCAGGTTTCTTCGCGTGTGTAGATTTGTCTTGCTTCACTGATATCCGTATCAGGTCACTAGTAGACTTGTCTTCGTTCAGCAGCTTCGTCTTAGATTCAGCTATGAACATCTGTTGACGCGAAACTTGTCTTCAGGGATTACGTCTAACTGTTTACATCAGAAATTATCAGGGTACTGAACATACTCAGTATTGAATCGCTGACAGTGAAACACTAATACATATGAATGTTTACAAGAAACATCATCAGTGATAAAAAACAGACTCAGTCTGATCGCTGATGATGAAACACTAATACATATTGTTTAAACGTAATTTTCACTAAGTATAGAAGTGGATCTTTATCAAATCACTGAGAGAGTTTGGATCAACAAACTTCAATACCTACTTAGAATGTAAGCAACAAAAGTACTAGCTCTTATAGAAAAATACCAAACAATGTCTTGATATGTCTTTGCTGATATTAGGTATCTGTTTGACGCATACAAAGGTTGATCCCAAACAAGGAACACGTCGATTGCTTGGAAGTGAATTAAGCAATCCTTTGTAACTACCCCCTTGAACTAATCCAAGAATATTACTCCCCATGATAATTAAATAATGTATATGATTAAGGACTATCATTGCATATATTAAAGGAGCTAGTAATTCTGGGTTGTATCCTACTTGCATATATGGAAATAATGCATCATGTATCGAAGAAATGAACATAAGATACATCAAATATTCTGCTTAAGTCTTATACAATCAGCAATAAGAAAACTCTCATCGAGATTCAATTAAATCAAGTAAGATGTCAGGAGAACATGACACATTTTACCAAATCATTACCTAAAACCATATATTGGGAAACATGTAGAAAGCAAGTGCAAATGTTTTCCAAACTCCCTTGATTAATGCACGAATTAGGGGGAGTAATAGACAAAAGGGGGAATCTACTATATTTGTGATATGGGTATGTTGTGCTCTTTCTTTCAACCAAGGTTTTATTTTTCCAATTGGGTTTTGTTCTTTGGTGTAAGGTTTTAGTGAGGCAACTATTTATATACCATCATGATTAATGTACAAATCTAAGAGAAAACTAGACTTAAGGAAAAGTTTATATATTGCAAATAAACTGGTGCGTTGTACTCTTTCCTTCGTCCTATTTTTTTTATCCCACTGGATTTTTACTTAGACAAATTTTTGAAAACTGTAATAGACCTAAGTCTTCCTAGGGGGACAAATTTCTTGTGTGATTTTATCTGGACTAACGATCATATTCAAGTTTTCTAATCTTAATAGAATGTCTTCCTATTTTCCAATGTTGAATAAAGGAAAATACAAAAAGTGGAAAAGGAATTTTTTCAGCTTCATAGATAATGATGATCTGGGTCAAAACATGAGATTATCATTGTCTGAGGGAGCACAGGTGCAAAGAGAGAGTGCTGATTATAGAGCTAGAGTTTATCTGAGAAAGAGTATTTCTAAGGAAATATTTGACTTAATGGATATTCCCGAAGCTTCAGGGAAAGAGATTTGGGACTATCTTGCATTAAACTCTGAATGGATTGTCTCAGACTGAAACGTTTTCTTAAAAGGAAAAGTTTTGGAAGCTGAGAATGATGGGCTAAAAAGAAAGATTTATGATCTGGAAGCTCAAATACAGAAGCAAGAGTTTGTTGAGAGCAATGAGAAGAAATCAAAAGACTTGGAGAGTGCAAACACTGAGCTTCAAAAGATAATATATGAGTTTGAAAAGAAGTTCTCAGTTTTGTCCAAGAAGGGTGTTGAAGAGAAAAAGGTGGTTGAGATTCAAAGTTTAATGCTTTCTCAAAAAGTTGAAGACTTTGAGAAAGTAATCATATTGGAAAGAGATCAGTTTGCCAAGGAGAGAAAGGCAAATGATCAGAAGGGTGCTAAGAAGGGATTCGAAGAAGAAAGAAGCATCCTTGAAGCAAAGATAAAGAAGCTTACCGAGAAGCTATATGAATTATCTAAGAGTGTACTGACAGAGAAGAAAAAGAAGTCTGCATTTGAGACGAAGATTGATCTCCTTATCAAAGAAAGAGACAGTTATTCTTCAAAGGTAAAAGAGCTTCAAGATATTATTTCAAAGATGGTGGTGGTGACTGAGCGAACGACTCTAGAGTCAAAAATCCACTCACCTAGAAATAATTCAGTTGGTTCTAACAAACCAGCCGCAAGCTCACATCAGAAAACTGCTCTTTTCAAAAGGTCAGTTAAATCTTCTAATCAGATTCATTCTACTAATCTTTTCTATGACAGGAATAGAGATAGTTCAGGTACACAAAGAAAGAGAAGAAGCTTCCAGGAAGAAGCTGAACTGGTCTGGAACAGGAAACCAGTTAAAGAAGAGCTGAAATGTAAAAACTCATGTGTATGTACGCCGATTGCCAAGAAGAACAATGCGCTGAAAGGTAAACCTGATTTTGTTTACTCAAGAGATAAATTAATCAGTTTGTCAGGTAATAAATTCTATTGTTCTTATTGTCGTACACATGATCCTGTTCACAAGACAAGTGACCATTACTGGTATGGTTCTTACTCAGTTTCCCCCATACGAACTGCAACTAACACTCATGGACCCAAATACCAGTGGGTACCAAAACCTGTTAAATATGTGTTGCAAGCACCTACTGTCAAGGGGGAGTAGTAGAACCAATGGTTCTTGAGTAAATCAGCTCAAGACCCGGACTGAAACGAAGTTTGACTTCTAAACACAACAGTTTAGGACTCGCACTTCAATGATCAAAAGACCTTACTCCTGTGCTGATAAGAGAATGAACTCCAATACTCGAATGAGAAAATCAACCATCAAGGAGGAGTACATATTTGTCTGAAATTTTATGCATATCTTTTTCATATGATAATTTTCAAATGCATAATTTCAGGGGGAGTAAAAAGGTGATGACTTCTGATTATTACTGATCAGAACTCGTACTTTAACAGTTTTACTGCCTTTTGTCTTTTCAATTTAAGTGAATAAATTTTACTTTGACTTGACATAAGACTTTTGCAGAATTTTTGAGAGATGCTTAAAAGATCATATGTTTATGACTTTAAGCTTAGCTTCATGAGATGTAAGATCGCACGTAAAGGTACAATCATTTATCTTAATCTCATAAACGGTTGAAAGAAGAACAACTTTCAATCATAGAAAACATTGTTCTAAATGTTCAAACCACTTCCCGATTCTCAAAACGAATTCATGAATTGGAAGTGTGACTTTAAATGTTTTCAAGATCAACTTTGTGCTTTAACTGAAATAGTTAAACCAATCTGAGCATCATATGCATACTAGGAAAACAAGGATCATTGTGCTAGGACTTAAGACAACTTTTATGGAATCACCTTAACCAGGGATTTCTACCCACGAAGTTAATCCTTAGTGATTGAGTGTGAGAAGTCGAAAAGAAATGAGATATAACAGAAAAAGAAAGTTTGATTAGAGTGAGCAAAATGTTTAAAAGAAAGAGCGTGTGAGAACAGAGTTAAAAGAATATCACAACTTTGCACCAACTTTTTCTGAGCCGGGCAGCCACATTACTAGTGTTTCACAATTCTTTGGTGAACATTATTGAAACAGGCAACTAGCCCATGCCAACTCTTGATCAAACCTCACCAACTACTCATTTTCTTCTTAACAAGAAAGTGTTTCACATTTTCTAAGGGGAAGCAACACATATGCTATCTGGTTTTCATTTGGAAAATCTAGATATTGAAAAGAAGGAAGTCTGCCCCACCTTCGCACTTCAATCATGCACATTGAGTCTGTGTTTAACTTACTGTTGTCTCAGTGGTTTACACAATTTTGAGCCAAATAAGCAATCATCAAGTGCTTAATTCTTTCTATCACAAGCACGAACACACAAGGAATTTGTTTCTTTGTCATAACGTTTATAGAAATTACCTTTGTGGTGTTTCGATGATTAAATGGAAGCCCTGGGGGAGTCAACATCAAACAACTCCTTTCCATTATGTATTTGTTACACACAGTGACTTAGTGTTACTGACAGGCATGTTAACTGATTCATTAGTTGATTCAGGTGTTACACGACTAATTTGTCTGGATTTGCAAAGATCTAGATGAATATCTTATGAATTGACGAATCAGAGGCTCTAACTGAAGGACATTTCTTACAAAAAGTTTTGATGAAGTCGTTGCACTTATCATCAAAAAGGGGGAGAATGACTACACAAGAAATGGAAAAGATCACATGTTTCAAGAATCACGTCCAAGATTGAAATCTTCAAAAGAAAGTATTCTGAAGACATGCTGATTTCAGAGCTAGAGAAAGAGATTGCATCTTCTGAGCTGAACAAGAAGACTGAATTGCTAAAATCTTTTTAGTAATGATCTTGATCCAAATGGGGAGATTGTTAGATCACATATCTATTGGATTCAAGATCATCCAATCTGAAGATCGCAATCTGAAGCTAAAGCAGGAAAGTCGACTCTCAACATTAAAGTCTATGTCGTTTGTAATAAATGTCAAAGTAATTAATGTTTATTGTATTTTATGTTTTGTCTAAATATCTTATAAATAGATATTTAGATATTAGTTAGGTTAGTTTAGTTTGTTAGTTATTAGTTAGGTATAATATCTAAATGTTAGATATTAGTTAGTTTATATTAGTTTATTATTGCAAGTTGTAGGTTTGAGTGTGTTAGAAGCTAAAGAGAGATATGAGATTATATATGATCTTATCTCTCAACAACTCAAAAAGATCAGATTAGAATACACACACAAAAGGTGTAAAAGAGAGAAAACAGAGAAAAACACATTCAAAACTTGAATCGATCAACCTTGTAACCATTTCTATTAATCAATACAGGTTGGTAATCATATTGTGTTGTTGTTATAAAACTTGATATAGTATTGTGGACCCACAATTTTATTAAAATTTATATATTAAAATTATTTGTAAATTATATATCTTTAAAATTGAAATATCAAGGCCGAAGAAAAATTGAAAACTAATTTTAGATTAAAAATTAATGTCACTAGCTACATCAACAAATAATATTGAGTTGAATGTCACATCACTCGTCACATCAACATGGTAATTGGTTAACACTTAAACTGTTTACTTAGATACTTAAATGTTTGAAACTTCACATCTTAAGTACAAAAATAGATGTTTTGAAAGTACATTACCTAAAATAGGAATCAATGCAAAATACATTATTTTTTCATGCAAAGTACGTTACCTTGAATGTGCGTGTGTGTATATATATAATATTTTTTTTGTTTTTTAATATAAAATAAGAAAAAGAGTAAAAATATCAAAATATCCCTTATATGACGAATTATCTTTAACAAAATTAGTCCCTATGACGAAAGTGAAACAAATTGTAACGAAAAGCAATTTTTTCAAACAAAATCGAAAATAGTTAAAAACAATAAACCATAGGGACGAAAATAGTAATTTACTCTTTAATTAATTAGGGTGCATTTGGTACAATGTAAATCACACAACAAAACAGAACAATGATCGTTGTTTCACGTATGACATGAGTTTTATGTGGAACAAACAAAAGCAGAGTGGAACAGAACACACATATTCTACCCTTACCCCATCTAACAAAGTGGAACACACTCATATTTTATTAATATAATATCAAAATAAAACTTAATTCTTTTTTAAAATATCAAATACGTCTTCTTTCGTACATTTTATTCATTCTTTATATTTTATTTATTGTATTTTATGTTTTTTAAATTATCACTTATTATCCTCAAAATATTATTTTTATAGAGTTTTTATGTTTTGGCTAATTTGTTAAATAACAGTGATAAAAAATAACATAGAAAGATATAAAATAAAAATTAGAAACTACATAAACTTTTTATTTTGATGTCATTTTAATCGTCTTGATGAAAACTTTCTAAATGATATATTTTGTCATAGAAAATATTTATTTTATTATAATTTTTTAAATTACACAAATTAATTAAAAGATATAAACAACTCAATAAGGTAAATCAATCATTTTATCAGTTTTATCATGTCTAATTTTTATCTTACACAACCCTTGTTCTAACTTATATTATTTTGAATACCAAAGAGATGTTTAATACAAATAAAAAGTTCGGGTACAGATAAAGAAAACCCCAGCTCCAGACCGGTCTACATCAATATAGGACCTGGACCGGTGAGAATTGTTTGAAGCCGGTCAATGTCTAGGAGGACCTTGAATTGTCATAAAGATTCTTCAATATTTTTTTCAGGATTTCCAAGCTGCTGGTGATCCATTTTGTCGGATGATTTGGTCTGCTCGAAGTGCTTGGTTCGGTCTCTTGGATTGTTATAATAACCAATCTGCTGCGAACTCTTTTTGGTGTTTGGTCCGGTTTGGTTTGCGGCTCGCAAATTCTTCCCTATGGTGGATTCATACCTGTGGTTTTTACTTTGTTTTGTTGCGTGATTGGTGTATTGCGTTCGGATATGTTGGAAAATTTTAGTAAAAATGTGATTTTTTACTAACTTTGGACACAAATAAATACATGTATATGTATAGTATATATCCAACTCTTCGTGGGTTTGTGTTCTCCTATATGAGAGCTTCGAAACGATATATTGTGTGCTCGAAACGGAATATGTGTGAATGAGATATCGATGCTCAAAGTTGAGCGTTTGAGATGAAAATTGGCAAAACCAAGTAGGGATGCCGATTGAGACTTTCGTAGGCTAAATTCGGCGAACTTGTGCGTGGGCGCGACCTGCGGACACGAATGCAGTTCCTAAATACTGAATTAATTTTGAGATTAATTCTTTAAATCATTGTTAATACCGAATTTATTATTTCGGTTTCGGTTTTCAATATAAAAAGGGAGGAACCTAGACACTTTTGAGATATCCCGAATACCGATCACGCATAGCTCTCTCGTCTCTCTCTGCATACGTTCTTTATTTCTGGTGGAATTTTCAGGCAAGTAGTATATCCGACAGTTCACACTGCTTACGCTGTTGTACCCTGAGAATAGACGGCAAATCTGTTTAAGGGAATCGTGTCCAACACGAGCCTCAGCATCGTTGAATTGATCTACGGTTTATTCGTTTAATTCTTTTGCCAATTCCCTTTACGTTTGAGTTATTATAATCATTTGTTGATTATTTAGTTTTTATTTTATCTTCGGTGTAATTTTATATGTATTTTTAAAATACATATAATGAGAAATTACCAACAGGATATTGACTCTCTTTATTTACAGTTGGTTTTTTGGCTGGTAATAAAGATTTCATTCAACCGTTAAAAAAAACGTTTATTAATTCTTAAGTTTTCTTGCTCCAAAGGCCAAACTCCAAGCTAAATGAAATTAATGACAACACCACTTTCACACTCGTTGCCGCCACTATTGTCGTCTTTACCTTCACCAATCACCATTGTTATCGTCACCACCGCAATTGCCACAACTATCAATATATAATATTATTAATTTTATCAATATATAGTAATTATTTTAGTTTGTCTACAAATAAATGTCCACTTTCAAAAGTAATTGTCTATTTTTATGTTATACTCTTAGCTATAAGATGGAAAACTTTTATCTCTTTATAATTAAAGGGTAAAACTGTCTTTTTATTAATTAAAAATAATAATAATTACTCATTCCTTAAACTTTATGCCTTTTTCATTGTGAATATTTTATTTTGGGACGGATGAAGTATAATATTAGCAATAAAATATGAAAGTGTCACAAAGGGTAGTCAATTATTATTTTTTTTTTACAGTTTTGAAGTTACATTCAGTGAATGAAACACATAAATTTCAATTCATTTAAAAAGTTTCATTCCAATTCTTGTTAATCAAAAGAATGATTAAACCTGATTAAATTCTATTCCAAATATTCTTTTATATTTCAATTTATTGACAGATTCTAATTCCGACATATTACATTCCATGAATCAAACATCACCATAGTATACCTTTTGGGAATTTGACCAATTACACAATTTGCATAAGGATCCACTTTTGTGTAAAGAAATTGCGTAATGATTCCCGTTTGCATAAAAAAATTACGGGTAAAAAAATTATTTTAATTTGAAAATTGGTTTTAAGCAATTGCGTAAAACATTTATGTAACACCCTCAAATTTGGAAAGAGCAACTAAACAAAAACTTCAATAAATAACAAAATTAAGAATAAAATCATTTCTACAAATCCATCCTTAGAAATACTTCGAGTTTAAAAACATAAAATTAACACCAACATTCAATAACGTAAGTCACACACTAAGACTAAATAAGGTTGGATATTACTTAACCCAAATACAAGTTGCTATTTCCAAGATAAATGCGAAATACTTCATCAAACTACTCTCTATCTTGCATAAACTAGCACTCATGTTTTCACAGTGTCGTTAGTACCATTCCCCAATCGGGACCTGATGCACATGCTGACAAATAAAAAGGTCAGACTAACGCCTAATGAGTTTAAGAGTTTTTAACATAAATAAATATATTGTTAAAAGGAAAGAATGCAATTCAAATCATAATCTTTCAAAATTATTTACTTTAAATATAGAAACGACTTGTTTTCCAATAATATGCATTTTTAAAGATGAACGCCCCAATACAAAACATTCTTCATAAAGTGATGCAACCCAAAACTCACTCAAAACGTGAATAGAAATCAGACTCCCAATTTATAAAAAAAAACGCGGATAAAACTTTTTATCCCGAAACACCCAAAACACGGGTGCGACATAATACTCAGCCCATAAATCATGAATAAAAATCCATATACATAAAACGTTAACGAAAACATGGATACTAAAACTCAATACCCAAAGACAACACCTTTCGGTGAGAGGGGAGACCTGATTCCATCGAATGTGACAGGCACACAAAGTTAAGCCACTTATCGATGTTTTCGAGTTTCACCTCGGGTCATGGATCCCCGTATACGGCTCATCTGAGCAACCACTGCAAGAAACTCAAATGACCCTAGTGTCTACTTGACCTCTAGATGAGTGTCACCACAAAATCCACAAGTCCCCGTTTCCGGCTCACCGTGGGCACCACCACAAGACTTAGCTCTGTATACGGCTCTACAGAGCACCACCACAAGCTTACATAAAAACATGACTTGAGGACCACTCACTAGACTCAAACATGTACATCGAAACTCCATAATGAATAAATAGGTTGGATTACACGGGCATCGAGTTCAACCACCCACGATCTATTCCTCGAGCCCTTCTCTAAAGGTTACACGATCATCGAGTTCAACCACCCACGATCTATACCTCGAATCCCCGCTAACCATAATTATTTTCAGTTCCAAAACAGGGATAAAGTTCCCAATTAAACTAACTGACTGACTCATATGCCTATGGATCCAATGCATTACAGTCTAAAACATTACATGACTCAAATGAATGACAACGCACTCAAAACCTGTAATTTCCATCAAAACGCAATTAAATGAGTGACACCCCAAAATGGGGCAAATAAATAAATATGAAAAGAAAGGAAAAATAAATATAAAATAAAATGCGTTTTATTGGATCAAAAATATGAAGAAAAGTGTGAAAATGGTCCATTTATGATATTTAATGAAAGTGAGAAGTGGATAAGAGTTATTATGCAATCAGACTAAAAAAAAATAAAATGTCAGATTTGGGAGTGAAAAATGTGAATTTGGAGAAAATGTTGAAGTCAGGGAGCCGAATGTCATTTCTGAAAGTTCAGGGGCAGTGTCAGTTGTTAACTGATCCAAATCAGAGGGACCTGTTATGTAAATATTGCAGGTCTGAAAAATTTCAGATTTGAAAACGACGGGAGTACTTTGAGGCTTGCTATTGGCTTGTTTAGTCAACTAATACTCCAAGGTTGCTAAAGATAAAATGCAGAGGACATTTCTAGCAACATTTTAGCTCAAAAAGATCGGGATTTCGCGTAGAAATGAAAGAGAAATCGGAGCTCAAAGTTGATACCTGAATTTTCGATTTATCGACGATTGGAGGTAAAATACTCAACCAAATTTTGAGTTGTTTATATGGTTAACTTCGTTTTTAAGTCCTCTATTGAACCTTAGTTGCCTTATGTTTCAGATTTTGGTTTAGAATGACCGATTTTGAGTTTTTCTTTAAGATTTTCGAGTTATATAAAAACCAAAAATTTAAATGAGAAAATGAGACTCAATACTTGGTGGTTTTTGTTGATTTTTATTCCTGTGGTTGAGGAAAATTATTTTGTAAAGTTTTGCCAAAAGAATTATCGAAAACGATGAAGAAACGAGGCCAAACAACCATTTTTCAGTTTACCGGTCATTTCTTGTCTAAAAAAGCATCCATGGCGATGCTCCATCACCTGGAAAACCGTATGTTGAAATCAAAGTTTGGGAGCTTGGCATTTTAAGCCCCTTAACTTGTTACATGTTATATTTAAGCCAAAAGAATGTTATTTGCAAATTTAATTCTTAACTTTGGATTTATTTTGAAATGGCCTCAAGTTATTGGTTCAAAGAAATTATTAATGTTTTAAGAGCTTTATTTTGAGATTAAGTATTTATATTGAATATTTAATCTATTTTGGGCTTAAGTCGATGAACGTATAATTATTTGGATTACATTCATAATTTAGTTTCTAAAATAATTAATGTGTTAATTTAAATTGTTATTTGATTAATATATTAATTTATTTTAGAATATTAATTAATTAATTCCTATGGAGGTGTTTATGAGATTATTTGATTAAATTTAAATGGCGGATTTGAAGCGTCATTTTAGTTAAATTATATAGAGACGCTTTAATGCGGAACATATGATTCATATAGTTACTATAAGGATAATCGACGTTAAGAGTTGTTATAAGCGAAAAACTTAGAGGCTTATCAAATTATTTTTGACGTTAAGAGTTGTTAATAATGGGATTAAAACGTTGTAATATGAGTTAAATATTTATAGTGATGCTTTAATTTGGAGAGATGGATTTATAAGTTCGTAAAATGATTATTTTGACGTTTTAGGACGTCTTTGGGTTTTAGACTTGGGGTTTTGACCAAAGTTAGTCAAGGTTAACCGAGTTGACATATAGTTGACTTTTACCTCATTTGACCCACAAATATTTTAACAATAAGATTAAATGGAGATGTTGTAGTCATTAAGATATTCGATTTTAGAGTTTGACTTTAGGTCGGGTCAAGTTGACCATATTTGACTTTTGGAGAAATTAATCATTAATTGGACGTGGTGAGATGAAATGTGTAGGTTTTGGATGAGAGTTATCAGTAGCTGATCTACACACAATCAGGTGAGTCTTCATGAGACTTACAATGGGATGTATACTTACGTACAAATTTATTTTGAGCATTATATAATTTGTATGGTGAATGTTATGCATGATAATAATTTAAATACATGTCATCAGTATATGCTTACATGTATGTGGAGTTTTGTAGAGCACACATGCTAATTGTTTTATGGTTTTTAAACATATTTAGCATGCTTGAGTTTTCAATTGGTTTAAATTGTACAAATGGTACATGGTTTGGAGTATGGAATGTCGGTTTGGTTTGTCACACTTAAGGAGAGGCACAACCCCAAAATGGGTGACACACACAATGTGAGAAGTACACACCAAGGAATGCCTGTGACATGGCAGAACGACCCCGTAATGAGTTACTGGCTATAGGTGAGTCGTACACACCTAAGGAATGCTTGCAGTTTATCAATCCTTACTCGATGAGACAGTTATGAGGTCTTGTTTCTTTTAGTGTTGCAAGTTTTCAGAAAATGCATACTATTTTATATGAAGATTGCATGTTTGATATGCGTGACAAGATATGATTTCATTCACGCAAACCATGAACTCACTGAGTTTTAAAAGCTGACTATAGTATGCATCTTAGGGACAGAAGATTTCAGGTTGGACAAAGGAAAAAAAGGCTCACATAGAGACTTGCTCTGTCTATTTAAGTTTAATAATTATGTTCAGACATCTATTACGAATAAATATTGTAATGCAGTTCAGTATGGGAAGGGTTAGCATTTAAGTTACATATTTATTATTTTAAAGTCTTCCGCTGTAAACGTTTTTTAGCCGTTATTTTGGAGTATTTTGCAGAATTGTTTTAGATTACGTAACATTCTCAAGGCGAAAATATGGGTGTTACAAAATGCATCGTAAAACCAAAGTTCCTCATTGAGCCAATAAAACTGGGCAAATGCCCCCAAGAGTCACCATCGAGCCAAAGCTCTAAAAATCAATTGACTATATATCAAAAGTCATAAAATGCAATAAAGCGCAATCAACCCACGTTTATGCAAACACACGCTTCACAATACATGAATAAACTCCAAACATAGTTTACATTGGGACAAATCATTTTACAAATGAGTTTATACCATTTATTCTTTCAAAAACATCCCATGACACAAAAAAGTCAAGCATTTCTCCAAAACACATGTTAAGTCAGATTTTATAGTAATCATTGTATTTATAGGCTTGGTCTAATACTGTGTTTAGAGTGCTTTTATATCTGGTTTTAGCCAAGAGTATTTAAGTCCCTTGTGGCTTTGTTCCTTGTAAGAAACTCACGCATATTGAATACATTCTCACATTCTACGCTTCAAACTCTCTCTCTCTACTTTCTCTCTCTAGGATTTAGAACGATCTTGGATTATCAATTGGTATCAGAGCCTAATCTGAATCTGAGAGGATTGAGAGATACATGTGTTGATTCTGAATTTGTGTTTGAATCAGAAAATTTGAGCGATTTTCTTGATTTTTTTCAAGAAAATCTCATTTTTTGATTTTTCATCAAATTCGGACTGGTTTTTGAACGATTTTTCTTGTAGATTGGTTCATTGGATCCGTTTTCAATAGAAGATCTTCTTTGATTCACATCATTTTGCAAGAAATTCACATTTTGAAGTTCAATTTTGAGAATTTTTGATTTTCTGGAAAAGTCGATCAGCGTACTGTTGGTTTCACGAATTCAAGTTTTTGTGGTTTTTGATCGAATTAACTGTTTCAGAGTTGTTAGAAAGTTGTTTTCGAACATTTCTGTGTGAGAAAATTTCATCAGATTCGACTCTGTAATCGAAATTAGAAGGTTCTCGTGATTTTTCATCGTCTTTGCGCCAGATCCATACATTGCGCTAGTTCATCAAAGTTTGCGTGAGTTCATCAAACTTTGCGCCAGTTCTTCAGGGGTTCTAATTCATTTTTTCGCCAAGACCAGATTATCGTCACAAGTTTTTCTCGAAAAGTTCAGTTTTCGCTATCTGTGCATCGCGCAAATCTTTATTTGCGCCATCTACGTCTCACGCAAATCAGTTTTGCGTCTTCTCAATCTCGCGCAAATCAGTTTTGCGCCACCTACTTATCACGCGAAGAAAGGTTCTCGTCATCAACGTATCACGCAAAGTTAAGTTTGCGCCATTAGTTCATCACGCAAAGTCAACTTTGCGTTACCTTTGTCTCGCGAAAAACTCTTTTGCGTCACCTACATCTCACGCAAAGAAAAGTTTGCGCCACCAACGCTTCACGAAAAACAGTTCTTGCGTCATCTACTAATCGCGCAAAAGCAAGTTTGCGCCATCCACTGTTAGCGCGAATCTCCTGTTTGCGCCAGTTTCTCTGTTTCAAGACTTGGGTTTTTTTCTCTAATTTTCTGAAGATATGGATATGTCAAATTCTCGTTTCAAGCTCAGTTTTACAAGAATGATCTTATGATGTCTTTGGGAACAGATACTCGTCCACCTTCTTTAATCAATGAAAATGAGTTCACTCAGTGGCAAGATCGTTCATTAACTTCATCGAGCGTCAAACTAACAGAGAGAACATGATGAAGTCATTTACTGAAGGATCATTTGTCAGACCTAAGAATGATACTTCTTTGACTGCCGAAGAGGTTAAACGAGAAAAAGCCGATCGAGAAGCAAAGTCCAATCTGATGCTAGCATTGCCTAACTCCATTTACAATCGAATTGATTGTTTCAAGTATGATCCGAATAGAAGAAGATGATGTGGACTCAGTTAGAAAAGATTATGCTTGGATCAACAGTTGCTACACAAATCCTCCAGACATGCTTCATGAATAATTTTGAGGAATTCAAGGCAAAGGACGATGAGACTCTGAAGGTTATCTTTGACAGGTTTTGCACTGTGCAGAATGATCTACGAAAGATAAAAGTGGAAAAGACTGAATTAGAAACAAATCTGAAGTTTCTCAATGCTCTTCAACCGGAATGGAACAAATCATGTCATCGCTTGAGGAATGATGTCCGGATATCTTCTATGCAAATCCAAGAGCTTTATGAGATTTTGATGACAGATGAGAACATAGTCAAGGAGAAGAAAGCCAAGCTTGACAAGAAAAACAAGAAGACAGTGGATTCGGTTGCACTTTTCACGAGGAAACTGGCTGAACAAGCATTGACTGAGAATGCTTATGAAGGTGCACCTGATGATGATGGCGAGGCACTTCAGAAAGCGATGATTCTTCTCTCTCAACACTACAACAAAAAGTTCCAACCTCGTTCAGGTTCCAACAACCTTCGCTTCACTTAAGGGTCTAAGAAGAATGAACCTGCCAGAGTGCCCGAGACTACGAAAGATACTGCATGCTTCAACTGTGGAAAGCCGGGTCACATTGCCAAGGAGTGTCGAGTGAAGGTAGTTCGGGATTCTGCGTATTATCGGAAGAAACTGGAACTAGCTGAGAAAAGAGAGAATGGAACTATGTTAACCCAGTTTAATCTAGTTGATTAATAATCACATAACACAATAAAGATCAAGAGATATAAAGATTAGAATAACATACCAATCCCTTGAATAATCAATGAAAACCTTGTGTGTTCTTGATACCTTGAATATAGGATTACAGAGAAAACGTACGACCTCTCTCTATATGATAATTGTGATTATGAGAGTTAACCCTAAACTCTAAATAACTAAAACTATTTATACTCAGGCCTAATGCCTAATGGGCTTGGGCTCAATTACAACTCAACTATCAACTTATTACATAATAAACCCTCTAACTAACTTTAACATAATTGCAATTTAAACCCTTAACTTTAACTTTAACTTTAATATTGAATACAATTTATGATCCAACAAACTGCTTTGCTGGTTGAAGAAGAATTCTGGCTAGATCACTCCAACGATGAAGCTGACAATGTGGAAACTGCTCATATGTGCTTCATAGGAGATGATCAGACTGATAATGATGATGAAGATTCAACTGATGAATCTGAGGTACCTTATGAATTCGACTTCAAGTTTATATCCTCACAGATGAATATCATTATAACTGCTTTACATGATCTCCGTTCAAAGTTATTATTTGAAAAACAATTAAATTTAGAAAAGTCAAATTTGATTGACAAATTGCAAATTTCTTTGAAAGATGAAAAATCTATTTTGATTCATTCCAAAGAAATCTTTCAAAAGAAATTGGATGATTTGGAAATTTCAAATAAGACTTATCATGATTCTTTGATGGAAATGACCAAATTGAAAGATAATTTTTCTGATAAAATAAATGAGTTGGAAGAAAAATTATATCGAAGGGATCAAACTGATCAAACAATATTTATGCACAAACTGAGGAGTTATAAGTCTATCAAAGAAAAATGGGGACTTGGTTTTGAAAATCCTCATTGTTTAAACAATGCTATAGAAAAATCCCCCACTTTATATAAATTCGATTATCTAAATCTTGCTAAATATGCTCCTCAATTTAAAATTTATTGGTTGAATGAAAATCAAGTTTTAGAAATCGAAAATGAGAAAAGAATGAACAACACGCACAAGGAAATTTCTTTTGTTTACACGCGCGAAAATGCCAAATATTTTCCCGAAAAATCAAAGAAGAGCATAAACAGTTTAAATGACATTTCTCCCATTAAATCTTCATTATCTGATGATTATTTTGATATCTGTGTTACTAACACTAATAAAGAAAATATATCTCCAGTTTCTTATGATTCTAAGAGATATATTCCTCCATTAGTGTTTGAAAGCAAAATCATTGATCTTGAATATAAAATGGAAGAACAAAATATTCAAAGAAAAATTGAATAAGATGTTATTCTTTTTTTCATGACGACAAGTCTTGAAGAAAAATTAATTTTTCAAAAACAAGATTTACTTACAAATTCTGTTTCTGGTCTTTCTTCTGATTTTAAAGAAAACAAAAAGAAAGCTCTAAAATCTGAAAACTTTTCTCAAAATTTTTCTGACTTTGAGGCAAGTTCAGGATTATTGTCTGATCAGTTGGGTTTCTTAGGTAATATTGTTTCTTCAGACTCAAATCTTAAATCGAAAATTCTTGATGATTCTTTTACGCTAAATGATGATTATTATAAACCAAAGCGTAAAAGAAGAAGGTCAAAGAAGTCAAAGAGACACTAATTCATTATACATTATGTGGAAGAAGGTATTATTGAATTTTATTTTGTTCCGACTAAATATCAATTTGCCGAATTCTTTACAATAGTCTTAAATGAAAAATGTTTTTTTTAAACTCGGCATGTGGAATTTAAAAGTTTAAATCTTTACAAATTTTTATTCTATAACGTAAAAGTTTTACAGTTTTTCTTTCTTTTGAATAAAATGTGTGTCTAGGATAAATTTTCAAGTTGCTTTGTTTTATCGAAGTTTTATATGTTCAACTTTCAAGTCTTACAAAAGTCAAAAGGTCAGCAACATGTTTCAAACTTTTGATACTGCTTTAAAGTTATGTCATTCGGAATATTTATAGTTTACAATGCTTAGAAATCCTAAAAAGTCAGAATTATGGATTGTAATGAAAATATGGGCTAAGCACTTAGATGTAAAACTGAGTGATTGAGATGAAAATTTATATATATAAAATACAGAATTCTTTAAGTTTAAAAGTTTGTACCTGTGACCTTTCTGGTTTGGGAAAGTAAGTTCCGTGGGATGCTAGTCATCTGGTCCCCTAAGGTCAATTGATCTGGGAGTGATCGAACCCAAATCCTTCTATAGAATTAGATCGAAAGTCATGTTCTACTGGTATGAATGGGTTTAGGATGTGTCGATGTAGCCTTTCTGATCTGGCAGAGTAAGTTCCAAGGGGTGCTTGACACCTAGTCCCCTAAGGCCAACTGGTGTGGGAGCGGCTGACCCAAATCCTGCAATAGGATCAGATAGAAAGTTACGTTTACGATATGTTCTTTACTTACCAAACTTCTTGATTAAAAGATGCCAATGTGCACAAGCTTACAAGATGCCAAAGAGCACACTCATGTGAAGATGCCAATGTGCACAATGTTAAAAGATGCCAATGAGCACACATCTCATGATACTTGGTGATATATTTGAGTTGCGATAAACCTATAAATTTGTGAAAGTCTTAATTTTTGACGGCTTAGTGTGAGTACATGCAAAGTTCTCTATTATATTTTTAGAATTGCATTTTCTTGAAGCTAATCGAAGTTCGCATGCTAGCACTCTGAATAGATTGATGAAAGTTTTTGAAACTGAATATGTCTTAACTTGATATGAAATGAAACTTGTATCTGTATCCAACAATATACATTTGACTTCAACTGATGGATTAATCTGTGATATTTTACTAAGTAGAATTTACTTTGTATAGTGTTTAAAATTTTATATGTTTAGTTGTTTCAAAATTTATATATTCAGTATATTTTTCTTTTTACACTGATGTTGTTATGGTTGTGTTTCTATATCTTTGTCAATTGGTCTATGCATTTTTTGAGGGGGAGTGAATAAGGAGAATATTCTGAAAGATCATATCTCATTTCGAGGGGGAGTATCTGATTTTCTATATGAGTGCTAACTTGAATTGTCATATTTAGTGCATTTGTGTACGGGTAGTCAAAGAGCTTAACAGGTGAAATTTTTCAGATTTCAAGTCAGCTTTGTGCCAACAGTTGGTAGCGCAAAACTCAACTTTGCGCCTCCTTCAGGTAGCGCAAAAACTAAGTTTGCGCCACCAACATGTAGCGCAAACCTTCCCTTTCTCCTTTATTCTGAATTTGCAGATCTGAAGTTGTCTCGTCTCCAACGTATGCATGACCAAGTTGATCCAGATCATCAAGGTCATGAGGGGGAGAAGTTAAAGAGACAAAGAGTTCAAACGTTTATCTGCTGCTCAAGATTCGCTCAAGATTCTATTTTCTCAGCTACTAGTTCTTTTGATGTTCCAGCTCCGACCACCATAGTTTATTCGAGTACATTTGAAAGAGGTTGTCGTCTAGAGCACAAGCTGATGAACCGATTGTTCTTTCAAGTTTATTACAAACAGGTCCAGTCTTGTCAAGGCAGCAAAGGCAACATAGATTGAAAGATGCTGAGAAGAATTTTTTTTTAGTCAAGAAGCTACACTAAGACGCTTAACAGGTCTGATTAGAGTTCGAAGTTGGATATATTTGTTTACATTGAAGACCGGAGCACCAATGATTACTAAGGGGAAGATTGTTAAGTTAGATTTTATAGTGATCATTGTATTTATAGGCTTGGTCTAATACTGTGTTTAGAGTGCTTTTATATCTGGTTTTAGCCAAGAGTATTTAAGTCCCTTGTGGCTTTGTTCCTTGTAAGAAACTCACGCATATTGAATACATTCTCACATTCTGCGCTTCAAACTCTCTCTCTCTCTAGGATTTAGAACGATCTTGGATTATCAACACACACTAAAAGTGCATTTATACTCAAAAGATCTACTTCCATAAAATAAATCATTAAAAAACCAATACTTATGATTTATTTATCAAAATGCCCAAAATCCCAAATGTGGGTGTTCTACAAAGTTTATAAAGTTCAACACTTTGAATAATCAAAACTCACCAAATAACTCAACTGTTGATAGTTTAATGTAAAACATATAAACATTTTAAAATACACATTTTGGCATGTACACCGTTTTCACAAATCAACTTGAACTCACCTTGCTAGATTTAGGCTAAATTTATATTTTTCCCCAACTTGAGCTCCTTTGAAGAGAGTTGAATCCTCAAGCCAAAACTTCCAAAAAACTAAATCCACAAGTTTCCAACCATAAATACACATATTCAAGTGGTTAGAATCATTTCCCAAACATCTTATATCAAAATCTCCATTTTGGCCAAAAACCCTAATTTGACCTAACTTTTCTCAAAATCTTCCAACCCAAAATTGGAGAAACAAAATATTAGGGAGTCATCAATGGAGAATTTATAACTCATAAGGAAGTTTGGAAATGGAGGGGATGAACTTACCACTTAGGTTTTGATGAAAACCTAGAAAACTCTAAAAATCCCTTAAAGATGAGAGTGAGATGGAGAACCCTTAAAGGTTGTTTGGTTCATGGAATTGGAAGGAATTTGAAGGATTTGGAATGACCAATTCCATTAACCAAAATCCAAGCTCATGTTTGGTTCACGGAATGAAAGCGATGGAATCCTTCCAATTCCATTGAATTCTATAATTAAAGGGATTCATCATTCCTTGGCTCTAGTGAAGGAATTGAATTCCTACCAACCAAAAACGTAGTCAAATTCCATTTTCCTTCAAAGTCAAATTCTTTCGACGGATTCCGATTCCATCAAATTCCATTATGTGAACCAAACGCCCCCTTAGTCTTTGCATTCATCTCCTTGCTTAATGATGATGGAATGCTTCAAAATCAAAGTAAATGGCCATAGGAATGGCTAGGGTTTGAAATAATAAGATGGGAATCAGTTTGGGAGAGAAAGGGCGGGATATGGGAAGTGAGAAATGAGGTAAAGGCTGAAAATCGCGACTTATACAACTCTGCCACTCACCCGCGACTATGCCCCAGTGATTGTGCCCTGACACTCTCGCCGGGTACAATCGCCCCAAATGTACCGAGCCTTGTGCTTTGGCCGTGACAATGACACGCAACCGTGACCCTGGCACTGTCGCCGAAGGTGTACCATAAGGGGTGGAGTCCCCGTGACTATGCCCTGCGGTAGTGCCCTTTTGGCACAGTCACCGGGCATTGTCGCCCCACTCCCCCCGAACTCCGAAAATTCAAACTTTTTCTTGCAGCAACGATTACATGAAATAATTCAAAGGTGTGAATTTAGATTATAGGATTTATTTCTTACCAAAATTTTCGAGTGTTACAATTTACCTTAAACTCTAGCTAAAATAGGACTTCGGTTCTAAAAGTGGCTAAAAAGTGAATTTAGTTGCAAAGATTAACAATTTCGGTCAATATCCCCTATATTTTCCCCTATAAAGGTACCATGTTTTACCGGTAAATTCAGTGGCAGACCTAGTATTTTTGTCGAGTGTGTGCACCTTTAATTGTGTGCAAATCCGCTCAATGTGTTTTTAGGCAAAATCCGTCTAAGAGGGATTTTTTATGTTTTTTGGTTGATTTCGAAGAATTTTTTTATGTTTTTTGGTTGATTTTGAGAACTTTTTTTTTAAGTTTTTTGGTTGATTTCGAGGGAATATTTAAAGTTTTTTGGTTGATTTCGAGAGATTTCTTTTTAGTTTTTGGTTGATTTCGAGAATTTTTCTTAAGTTTTTTAGTTGATTTCGAAAGATTTTTTTAAAGTTTTTTGGTTGATTTCGAGGGACTTTTTGTTGGAAAACTTCGGTTTTATGTCCGATTTGGACCCAAAAATATACTTGAATCCATGCTCGGGATGGAGAGATATTTATGGGTTTTCATAGTACTTAGTGACAGCTTCGTTTCAAAATATTGCTCGTACAAAAGGAGTTGATATGAATGAGAAATTGATCGCTAAAATTGTGAAACGAAGTTTGAATCCATTTGCAATGTGGGACAAATCCATTTGCATTTCTCACATCCCAACATCCCCTGTTTCAGCATCTTTCCAGCGCCGTTCCTGCCTCGTTCCAACCCCTTTTCCTGCCTCGTTTCAGCCCCATTCATACCTCGTCTTAACCCCATTCACATTTTCAGCCTCATACTTTCTCGACTATCTCTATGCAAGTTCACATTTCCAACATCATACTTGCTACAATATATATTATATGTGGGTGAAAGTTAAAGTATATGAGGATGATTGAGTTATTTAAATGAAAAAGGTAAGACATTTTTTCCCTTGGTTGTTGTTTGTAACGACCCAACTCACAAAATAAGCATAATAAATTTTAATATAAAAATAACGCCAAAACGGCCCAAGTCAACAATATCAAAACCAAGGTTTGCGGATAACAACCTATTACAGAACTGAGATTATAACGAATAATGACTAAGTTCGGGATCTAGCAACAGTCTTCTCCTACGCCACGCTTCTCGCATCAACTTACCCCTTGCCCTTGCTAGAAATCTCTGATGGGTACTTTCCTGAAAAGGTTTTTAAGTTTGAAAGAGCGAGGGTTAGACCGGAAGGTCTAGTGAGTTCCCTCTAAAAACAGTTCACAAGCCACAACATCATATAAAAGGTTTATAAGCAATTTTAAACCAGTTCAGTTTTTATTAAAAAACATCACTCTCACAAATCATGATTTCGACACACACTGAAGTCACACATAGGAGACAACGTGTCTGGCTCACACTGCCTTATTCTGGGACATACCCCCCAATTGGCATAAACGGGACACCTCCCTGATATGAGCGCAGGCAGGACACCCCCCGACTTAGGCCGTACTCGCCAACTACAATGTATGAATACATTTAACCAACAACCGAAGTATAAACCATGTTTATAATAAATCTAGCATGTTTAAATCTCACAAATAATAAAATGCTTTAAAAATAAACTTCCACATATCTTTAACCACTTTAACATCACAAAAGAATTTAGTTAGAAAACTCACCTGTTGTCCTTCGCTTAAGTCCCCACGTTTACTTTTAAGGTCGGGAACGAATCCTACTGCATAAAGTGATAAAGACCGATAAGTCTTTCGCTTACATCTTATTAAAATCATTACGGAAACTCTCTAGATAAAGCACGTTATTCCTTGTAAGGAATCTAGGGAATCTGAATATTCCATCACACCTACCCTCTCGCCCCAACGACATGGATTAGCCCGACCCAACCTTGCCACGGGGTGCCGACTTGGCCTCTTAGCTCCCGGATGTTAGAACCCCGGGGTCGCCCGACTCAATGTTGCCTGGGGTCGCCCGGATTGATGTTGGCCGGGGTCACCCGGTATGGCCAGCGCCCGGCTCCCCCTGATGGAGGACTCCTGTTTCCACTGGTTGAGGACTCTCGGGCCCGGGTTCGCCTTTCGACAATCGACACAAACGCCGCCCACGATGGCAGTGGCGGCTCGGCCATACCCCAATTGGGATTGCGACTTCCGGCGATGATTTTCGACACATAGATCCGAAACAAAAATAAACTTCGGGGATTAAAGATTGTACCCAATTAGACTACGATTTATACTCCAAAGCCCCAAATTTCTCCCAAATCTCAAACTAACAGGCCCTTACCAACACCATAAATAGATTATTTGATTGATAGAACTCTCTTAAATAGAAAGCATTTACCAAAAGGGAACTTACCTTGAATGACGATTAACGACACCCCCTTAGCTGCTCTTCTTCCTCTTAAATATCTCTCAATCTATAATCCACCTTCCAACTTCTTTCTTGATTTTCTCCAAGCCACCACTCTCCAAAAATCATTAGAGAGCAATAAAGGTGTAGGGTTTAACCCGTTTTTACTCCATTTTGCAACTAGACCCCTTAACTTTGGCTTAGAGCAAAACCTCACCCAACTCCCATCTTTAATAATTGGACACAATTGTTACAATACCTCCCCCTCAAAAGAATTCCGTCCCCGGAATTCCATCGCTGAACAAACTGGGGTATTGGAACCTCATCTCCGATTCCACCTCTCACGTTGCCTCTTGCCTTTTAGGATATCACCAACGCACCTTCACCGGGCAGATATCTTTTGATCCTTAACTTCTTAACCTTACGGTCAATGACTTCCATAGAACTCATGATAACGGTAAACTCTTCTTTGCTTGCATACCTTGTAAAGGTATTGCCACTCCAACTTCCAACAAGTGCTCTCAAAGAGAGGCGTGAGACACGATATGAACTTTCCAAATTCCCATCAAGCACTTCTGGGTCATACACTATCTCTCCAAATCCTTCCATAACTTCAACGGACCCTAAAAAGTAATCCAACACTAGCTTTATCTCGAACGCACCACTTCATTCTATGGGAACAACTTCCGCATCAAGTTGTACCCTTCTAAATCTTAAGATTCACAAGACTCACGTTCTTTCACTCATATCGACTTAACATCATTCAACTGCCCAAAGCATTCTGACCCAAAACCAAAGCCGTAACATCCTAGGCCAACCGTACCAGATATTGTCCGCTTTGTCTACCCACCCGGAGTCACGGTTTTAAAACGTGTCTAATTATGGGATCCCTCAGATCGCCAACTTAACACAGGTTACCTTGGATATCACCATAAACTCACTACTATGGGATTCATCATCAGTTACATGCAAATAAAATTACTCCCCCAAACGTGACCTACGTCTAAAGCAGAAAATACTTTCTTTCCCGCCCCACCTCGATCACAACTCATCGATGCATCCAATTCCTAAGCAATATCCAAACATTGCCACAGATGCTATAACCCCATTTTCCTACATAAAAGAAAGAAACCTTCCACAATTCATCACCTTCACAGTCCAACCGCTCCAACTGAATGAATCATAATGACACACTCTTCAACTTCTCGTCATCTCCACCATTTGTCCGAACATATTTACAATGAATCCAAGCTTCATCCACTTAAACACGGAGCGACCAGACCCATACCAAACTATTCCAGATAGCTTATCACCGGAAGTCAGACTCACTTGAAACCTTTTCCATGCAACACCAAGTCTGACTCAAAAGTCTTTCACTACGAGCACTATATCCGACCACCTTTTCCACTTGCTTCTCGAAAACAAAAAACACGCTTCCAAAACTGGCTCACTAATAGTTGTAAGCTCTAGACCAATCGCATGAACTAGATTCCTTGACACCAGGGCCATAACACACACTAAAATCTCCTTTTCACACCCTCACTAAGGTTTCACTTACCCACCAACGGCCAAAGCGAAAACATACACCACTTTTCTATGCTGTCAACCAACCCTTTCTACATCCTGATACTCTCTTTTCCCGACAATCCCAATTGTGCCAAAAGCACACTTGTATTACTATGCTTAGCCAAGCCACTCCCTTCTCTCTCTCCAAACAGGATTGACCTATCTACTAGAATTCCTTCACACTTAAGGACTACTCCGACACCCCACAGATCTTCAAATCAACTACGAAACATCATGAATTAAATCCTTCGACATTTTCCCCAATACTTTAGTGGGATAAGATAAACCTGCTCAACCATTCCTCGAAACCCAATAACACTAGGTCCTTCTTCTAGGTAGCCACCAACTATCACTCGAACACTTTATCCCCAAATTAGCAATACCAAAACACCAAACAACACCCATACAACTTCAACAATATAGTTGCCACCTTTGTATAGCTCACCAGAAGTTTCTGAACAAGGATTTCCACCTACGCTCAACTAATATAACCACACCATCCCCCTACTAAACTTCACAGAAATCTTTGCCACCTCAATGACTCACACGTCTACTTGGACAATAATTAATACCAACTTATTTACACCATCAACACCCTACCACAACATCGCTCTACAGATAAGATCTTCACTGTCGCTTTACACACATACAAGATACTGCCCTTTTTAAACCAACCATAACCCCAATAATTGAAAGAACGACATTTCCCGGATTTGTCTCATTCAAACTTGGATAGACCACAAGGTCTTGATCATCTTATCCATTCAACTTGTTCTCGCTCCTTGGCGACTCATCGCAATCTGCCAGAACCAAGCTCGAGCAATCCATAAGATTTAGCGTACCACCCGGCAGTCCAAAATGCACAAAGTACACTTACAACAATTGAGTTAAAAACTTCACCCCTATATAAACTATCAAAACCTTTTAGGTTTTCCTTCCCCATACTAGTGATCTTCCATTTTCCATATTACCCACACAACATGGTCCAACATCACTCCTGGTACACACCTTTCTTTGATCAACTCCTTACTTCCTCACGAAGACTCAACAAAGTACCCGTAGCCACCTCTTAAATTTTCAGTGCTTCCACAATGACTTATTGGTTGTTGACTCCATCATCAAATGTCAACCTGGTGATACTTTGACACTGCCTCCGACCAACAAGGATTTTCCAATGGAACATACTTCTTCCTACACATCACAACTAATTCCGTCCACTTCCACCTTCACACACTGAAAGCACAATGCTCACTTGCTATGTAATCAAACTACTAGACCACTTTGGAAATCCGGCTTGACGTCGATAACCTCTCTGTTAGCTCAAAATCTTCATTTGTTAAAGTGTTGAAAATATCTAAGTCCTGCTTCAGAGGACGAAGACTTCAGAGGACGAAGACCAAAGAACGAAGACTTCAGAGGACATACCTGGCTCTGAAGTACATATCAGAGGAACACTTTCACCAGAAGACATCAGAGATGGCTTCATCAGAGGCTCTGAAGACTACATCAGAGCTCTGAAGACATTCTCTCTGAAGAAGGCACTGAAGACATTTTCCTGAAGTATCATAACAGATAACCAATCACTTAGTGATAAGATTTACTTTATAGAATAGGTTACTGTTCAAGCATGTCTTGATCTTACCTTTTAGGTAAGACACTGTTCAAGCATGCTTTTATTTGTCAGAATAGTACACTGTTTACTTTATGGTCCTATAAATAGGACCATCACTCCTTTGACAAAAGTGTGCTTTTTGATATCTTGTATTAGAAGAATCAACTGAATATATCTTAAGAAGATCTTGTTCTTACTGCTTATCTTATTATATGAACTGTGATATTTGAATCTGCTTTTGATATTAAACTATATTGCTTCCGCTGTTATTACTCTTGTTGTATATATCACTATTATTGTAAGATTAAATCTGGGATCCAACAATTGGTATCAGAGCCTCCTTTGTTTTCTAAAACAAAGAAAGATCATATCTGCATACTCGGATAGATTTAATTCTTACTGATTCAAGCTTTTAATATCTGTGCATGTTTATATAAACCCTGGTTTATTAAACTTCATATGCTCCAGATTTGAATGTAAATCACAGTTACGTCATTTAATAGAAGATCTTCAAAGAAAAGCATCAGTTCTTCAAATCTTCATCTTTTCTTCACAAAAATGGCAAACTCAATCATAAGTGCCATTTATACAGCTAGATCATTAACCAAACCTCCTACACTTCTAAGGGAAGAATATCCCCAATGGAAGATAAGAATGGTAAATTTCTTAGAAGGCATGGACAGGGA
Organism: Arctium minus; assembly: GCA_954870635.1. Classification (NCBI taxonomy): domain Eukaryota; kingdom Viridiplantae; phylum Streptophyta; class Magnoliopsida; order Asterales; family Asteraceae; genus Arctium; species Arctium minus. Next base: position 6,462,641 of record OX941093.1, on the reverse strand, counting down.
TCTGTTAAGATCAGTGAACGATGGACCTCACCAACCAATGGTGTTGGTACCAAGAGTTCCAGCAACAGCAGATACTGCTGAAATTCCTGCCTACTATGAAAAGAAAACTTCAAACTTTACGGATGAAGAAACTAATATGATGGAAAATGATTCAAAAGTTGTTAGATTACTTTTAATGGCCATTCCCAATGATATCTTCCAAGAACTCGATTCTTGTGTAACTGCAAAAGAGATATGGGATCAGTTGTTAAATCAACTTGAAGGTGGCCTACAAACTCAAAAGAACAGGAGAAATCTTTGTATCAATGAATATCATGATTTTCATGCATTACCCAAAGAAACCTTACACCAAACATACTCAAGTTTTAACATTCTCATCAACAAATGCAGAAAATTTGGGGTCATGAGGACAAACGAAGAAAATAATGTTCTTTTCCTTAAGAGTCTAAATGAAGAGTGGTCACAACTGTCAATGTCAATACAAGCCAATTAAAATCTTGAATCATGGTCATTGACTGACATTTATGGCACCTTGGTAGCACAGGAAAAAGAAGTTGTTAAACAAAAATCAAAAACCTCTTTAGGTGGACCACTTGCACTCATGTCAAAACAAAAAGGTGCATCACAAGAAAGCAGAAATACAGAAACAAATAACTGTTTAAAGAGGTAATCTAAAAGAAAAACCAAGAAGGTTCTGGTGTCTGAAGAAGTTGAACACTCAGATTCAGACTCAGATGATGATATGAATGCTTTTGCCAAATCGCTTGCATTAATCACCCATCAATTTAACAAGAAATTTGGCAAGAAAGTTTTTGAAGGTCGAAGAGATGATGAAGAGAGATGAGGAAATCCAGAAAGGAGATTTCAGAAAGCTGACTATCAACAAGAGCCCAAATCTACTCTGCATAGTGATCAAAAGGGCGTTCATTTCACCAATCATGATTCTACTCAACAATCAAGATCTCAACAATCATTTCAGCCAAGGTATCCTCAACCTCAGAGGTACTTCAAGCCATAACCACAAGCACAAGCACAGAAGACAGAATCAGACAATGCTCTTCCATCAAACCAAAACGATGGAAGATGTTTTAGATGTGGAAAGCTAGGCCATTACTCTGCAAACTGCAGAGGCAGGCTCATCAAAGATGAAGACTACTACAAAAACAAATACAAGTACAACGTCAAAGAGAGAGTACTTGTTGCAGAGATGGAAGACTGGCTGTCAGACTCAACAAGCGATGGAGAGGAAGAACCTACCAATCTCTGTGGTATGGCTTTCACATATGATTAGAATGATGGGTCATCAGAGGACTACTCTGAAAAGGTAAACTCTCCTTCCACATCTGACAGTGAACTTGAATTGGATGTTATTAAGCTAACAGATGAATTTCAAATCTTAAAGCAAAAACTTGTTGATGAAAAAGAAAAAAGAAAACAAATGTCAAAAGATCTTAGTTTTTACAAAAGGGAAAAAGATCTTCTTGAGTCAGAAAAGAAAGATATTTTTGTTGAAAAAGTTCAGAAACAAAAAGAAAAATCTTTTTCAGAAAAATTCAAAGAACTTGAGAAAGTTTTAAAAGTTAAAGAAGAAGAAGTAAAAAGGTCTGAGTATGAAAGACTCAATTCTTTTGCCTTAACCAATTTTTTTCAAAAAGAAAGAGAAAACTTACATCAATCTTTGGAAAGAAAAGAACTTCAAATCAAAAGCTATCTTGATGCTCAGGATGTACATATAAAGATAAACTCTCAAATGGATACTCAAGGGCTGGGATTCAATGAATTGGATCCATTCACTGGATTGAAGAAAACTTCACTTTCTTCCACTTTCTGTATAGGAAAGGTCCAGAGCTTTGATTGTCCATCTCTGAACAATTTCAAGAGAATAAAAACCTCAGAGGGATAAAAAACAAGAGCGCTGAACTTTAAAAATGTTGCATACTCTGAAGTGAAAAGCTTTCCAAATTCTATCTTAAAAATAGAAAAAGAAACTTCAGAGGTATTTTTCACAAAACCTCAGAGCAATGATTCCAAAGAGATTTTCAAGTTTGATGCATTTATCAAAAATGAATCAGAGACATTTGAACAAAGTACCTCTGAAACAAGTACTTCTGAAGATGAACCTCAGAGTTCACTTAATCCAGATGCTTCTCTGTATTCACCAATATCTGATGAATGCATCAGAACAACATTTGAGGATGACATCAAAAGAATAAATAAAGAAAATATTATAGTCGATTTGAAGAAGAGAGAGAGCATGAAAAGAATCATCAAAGTCTCAAGACCCAAGAAAATTGAGAAACCATGAGAGGTAGCTATCTCTGGTAAGGCTGAAAGAGACTTTCTTGACTCTAATTCTGAATCTGATCCTGAGATAGATGAACAGATTTTCTGCAGATCAGAGAAAGCAATTCATAAAAAGATAGAGACTGTTGGTTCTGGAATTTTGAATATTCCTATTTCTGTTTTGAAAAATAAACCTAGAATACCAATATGTCCTGACTTTGCAGAAATGTGTCTTCAAGTAAAACTTCTCTGGATCTTGAAAAAGAATTAAAAGTAAAGGCAAAGAATAAAACCATCACTTCTCAACTCTACACTTATAAACCAATCAAGTTTACTCCTGAACAAAAAGGGAAATGGCAAGAAATTAACCATTCTAATCCTGTTTGTGCAGTGATAAATAAAGAGAAAATGATGTTTCTGAACAAGAAGAGACAACTTGAAAAGAAGGCTGTCTTTCAAGCTAGAAGAAAGGAAGTAGTTAGGAATACTTGTAATATTCCTAGTACTAATTCAAAAAGGAATCGTAATGTATCGAATGCATTTAATGAAATGAAAACCTTTGCTTCTACTTCTTCTTGTTCTGTGAAGTGCAATTGCATCCAACTCTTGATGAAACTGAAAAATCACTTCAGAGGTTCTCACTGTTTTCTAAATCAGTCTCTGAATCAAAGCCTCAAAATAAAAAGGACAACTCTGCCAAAACATCAAATGATGAGAAGGCAAAATTTCAAAGAGATAATCAGAAGTCTAACAAAAAAGGACCCATAATGAGATGGGTACCTAAGAAAATCTAATCTGTCTTGCAGAAACAGTCTAAGACAATCTGGTACTTAGATTCTGGATGTTCAAGGCATATGACTGCAGATAAGAAGTTACTATCCTCTTTCAAAACTAAATCTGGAGGAGCAGTAACTTTTGGAGACAATATGCAAGGGCAGATTAAGGGTTATGGTGAGCTTACAAGAGGTAATGTCTCTGTATCAAAGGTTGCTTATGTTGATGGGTTAAAGTATAACTTAATCAGCATAAGTCAACTTTGTGACCATGGTTTTGATGTGAAATTTCAAGAAAAATATTGTTCATTACTTCACTCAAAAACAGGTCAAGAAATGCTCAGAGCTGACAGAAAAGGTAATTTATACAGAATGAATTTTTCCAAACACATAAAAACTGACTAGAGAAACTCTGTCTAGTATCTCTGAACAGTGAAGATGTTTGGCTTTGGCATAAAAACTTCTAACATCTGAACTTTTCTTCCCTTGATAAGTTGGTCAAACTAAATCTGGTTAAGGGATTACCATCTCTGAAGTTTAACAAAGATCATCTTTGTTCTGCTTGTGAAATGGGAAAAATGAAAAGATCTTCCCACAAGACCAAAAGTGATAATAATTGTCCAAAACCTCTGCATATGCTTCATGTGGATCTCTGTGGTCCTATCTCTGTGCAGAGTTTATCAGGTAAAAAGTATATTCTCGTTTTAATTGACGAATACTCTAGATATACTTGGATAGAATTCATCAGAGCCAAGTCTGATGTCCCTGATATTTTAATAAGATTGTTAAAAAGATTGCAGGTTCTGTTTGATAGCAAAGTGCAGAAGCTGAGAAGTCATAATGGGATAGAGTTCAGAAATGCCAAAATCAACTCATATCTTTCAGAAGAAGACATAACTCCAAACTTCTCTGCAGCAAGAACCCCTCAACAAAATGGTGTTGTTGAGAGGAAAAACAGAACACTTGTTGAAGCTGCAAGAACTATGCTTGCTGGATCTGATCTTCCAACAAATTTTTGGGCAGAGGCAGTAGCAACAGCCTGTTTTACTCAAAATAGAGCTACCATTGTCAAAAGATTCAAGAAAACATCTTATGAAGTCATTAACAATAGGAAACCTAATGTTAAATATTTCCATGTTTTGGATGCAGATGTTATATTCTAAATGATAGAGAATCTCTTGGAAAGTTTGACAAGAAAGCAGATGGAGGCAAATTCATTAGATATTCATTAGTCTCAAAATCTTTCAGATTGTTCAATCAGAGAACAAGAACAATCCAAGAGAGCATCAATGTGTCTTTTGATGATGACAAAAATCTTGCCACCAATGATGTCAATACAACTGCCAAGAATATCTCTGAATCGTCCAAGATAAGAGAATCTGAACTAAAAACAACATATTCGAAGACTTCTTCGATGATGATAATTCAGAGTTTCTTTTCAGAGATATTTACAGATTAACTTCAGAGGAACCTCAAAATACAGGTACAAATCTTTCTGGTCCTTCTGAAGTTACAACTTCTGCTTCTTTAAATACAGGTCCAAGATATGAAACAAGACAACCTGGAGGACAATTATCTTCAGAAGCAGAAGATGAGCAAGAAACATCTGAAGAATTTCCAGAGACATCTCTTGAAGAAACTTCAGAGCATATTTCATCTCTGGAACCCACTTCAGAGTCTCTGGAACCCACCGCAGAGCCTCTGGAACCCACTTCAGAGCCTCTGCACAGCACAACAGAGATGTCTCCTTCAATCATCTCTGAAGCTCAAACTCCACCTCATATTCATGCTCCACTCACAAGATGGACAAAGGATCATCCCCATGATCAGATCATTGGATCACCTTCAGAGGGTGTCAAAACCATATCAGCCACAATCAATGAATTCTATTTTGTAAATTTTTTAAGCATCATTGAACCCAATAAGGTAAATGAAGCTCTTGAAGATCCTCATTGGATCTCTGCAATGCAGAATGAGCTTCAAGAGTTTGAAAGAAACAAAGTCTGGACCTTAGTTCCCCTTCCTAAAAGAAAATTTGCAATTGGAACTAAATGGGTCTTCAGAAATAAAAAGGATGAGGATGGCATTATTATCAGAAACAAATCAAGGTTGGTTGCTAAGGGATATTGCCAAGAAGAGGGCATTGATTATGATGAAACCTTCGCACCTGTAGCTAGGCTAGAAGCAATTAGAATCTTCTTAGCCTATGCTGCACACAAAGGGTTCAAAGTATATCAGATGGATGTTAAATCTGCCTTTCTAAATGGTAAATTAAATGAAGAAGTTTATGTCCAGTAACCACCTGGATTTGAAAATGCAGAGTTTTCTAACCATGTTTATTATCTTGATAAAGCTCTATACGGACTTAAATAAGCTCCAAGAGCATGGTATGCTACTCTGTCCACATTTCTGATAAATAATGGTTTTGAAAAAGGTACAATAGATACAACTTTGTTCATAAAAAGGTACAAAAATGAGATGATTTTAGTACAGATATACGTTGATGACATTATATTTGGCTCTACAAATCAAAAGTATTGTGATAAGTTTTCAGAGTTGATGAAGAGTAAATTTGAGATGAGTCTCATGGGAGAATTAACATTCTTTCTAGGCTTACAAGTAAAGAAAACATCAGAGGGTACTTTTATAACTCAATCAAAGTATGTCTCTGACATTTTGAAAAAATACAGACTCAATGATTCAACCTCTATGAAAACACCTATTGCAACTGGAGTCAAGCTTGACTCTGATCTTTCGGGAAAATATGTAGCTGTCAAAATCTATAGAGGCATGATAGGATCACTTATATACTTAAATGCAAGCAGGCCTGATATAATGTTCGCAACATGTCTCTGTGCTTGATATCAAGCAAATCCAAAAGAATCTCATTTGTCTGCTGTTAAAAGAATTTTTAGATACCTCAGAGGCACACCTTCTTTAGGTCTCTGGTATCCAAAACTGTCTAGCTTTGATTTAACAACATACACTGATGCAGATCATGTACGATGCAAACTCGACACAAAGATTACATCAGGATGCTGTTAATTATTGGGAAATAAGCTGGTAAGTTGGACATCCAAAAAGCAGAACTATGTTTCAACTTCTATAGCAGAGGCAGAATATGTTGCTGCTGCTAGTTGTTGCTCTCAAGTCATATGGATGCAAACTCAACTCAGATACTATGGCTTATAGTATAACAGAACTCAAATTCTGTGTGATTCAAAGAGTGCCATAGCCATCTCTGCCAATCCAGTGCAACATTCCAAAACAAAGCATATTGATGTAAGGTACCACTTTCTGAAAGATCATGTTAAGAAGGGAACAATCGAAATGTATTTAGTACCAACAGAACTTCAACTTGCTGATATTTTCACTAAAGCTTTGGATGAACGAAGGTTCAATTTTTTAATCAGCAAGTTGGGAATGTTGAACATGTCTACCTAAAACAGGAAAACATCAGAGTCTCTGATCCTTTCATCAAATCTGACATTAGTAGCATGTTCTCAACAGAGCTTCTGAAAGTAATTTTAGCATCTTTGAACATTGTTCAAATAGTCAAAATCATTCTTTTGTATATCTATGCTTCTGTCAAGGGGGAGAAGATAAAAAGAAACCATTCTTTGGTCAAGGGGGAGCAAAATAACCCTTCATCTTTCATGGGGGAGCAAGAGCTTCTCTGATACACATATCAGAGCCTCTGATCTTGTCTCTGATACTCATATCAGAGCCTCTAATCTTGTCTCTGATACTAATATCAGAACCTCTGATCTTGTCTCACTTATATCAGAGTCTCTGATCTTGTCTCTGATACTAATATCAGAGCCTCTGATCTTGTCCCTGTTTCTCATATCAAAAACCCTGATCTTTTCTCATTTTTGAGAATATTCCAGGAATTTCTTTTAAAAGAAAAATAATTTAAAATAAAATCTCTTTTGGATAACCATTCGTTTCTTTTCAAAAACCCTTCTGGCGGTTTTCTGACACCAAGCGTCTCTCCCCTATACACCTCAACGTGTCACCTATTTATTAGGGGATGATGGAACGTCCTTTCTGACATTGGAACACTCCATCGCCGTTTCCATACCCTTTCACTCCACCTTTGTCCATAAAAACCCTTTTTCCCTTCTCGTTATTCTTTACGCTCTCAGAATCCAAAATCCCAAATCTCTCTCTCTCTCTCTCTCTCTCTTTCTAAGCTCTCATCCTTCTCAAAACCTGCAACAATGGCGACTCATTCCCAAACCTCAAACAACACCAGCAAATTAGTTCCAAGCTTGAACATGGAACAATTTGACGTCCCAGTGAAAGGCAACAACTACTTTCTCGATGTCACCCCTACCAAATACGATGAGCAGTTTTGCCCCATACTGGACTTTTTCACCAACTGCGAACTCAATGATGTCCTCACCAAACATGCTTCAGATGTTCCTCTACGCTTTGTTCAACAATGGTGGTATTCAAGTGAATACGATGATGAAAAGGAAGGACTAGTTGGGCATATTGACCTAGGTGATCAAAGCATGAACATAAGAATCACCCCACAAACCCTAACTCGCAGATTCAACCTGCTCACAACATCAGACCTTGAAATAGAGAAATTTGAGAAACCACCAACTCAAGAAGTTCTTCTTCAGTTCCTCCACCACTTAGGCTACAACAAAGAAATCACACGCCTAAGTCAGTTTAGACGTCAGTTCCTGCCTCCCAAATGGAACTTCATGTTTAGTGTGTTGAATCATGTATGCTCTCTTCTTCAACAGAAGCATTAATATGGCTCATATCCTCTTCTGTGAGATGCTGACTACGGTGGACAAGAAGAACAAAGACTTGGCCAAAGGAAAACAACCCATTTCAGTCCTATTTCCCATATTTCTTTCTGTTATCATCCAGCGAGCAATGGCGAAATTCTCTCTCACTGAGGAAGGTCCGCGCACACCATTGTTCATCATGAATTCTTTCAAAACAGAGGTTCCTCCGTACTCCAATGAGCGACGTTTTCCACACTCCATGCTTGAGGTAATTCCTGCTAACTCCGATATCTATCTTCTACTTAGTCGTGTTGCCCAATCATCAGAACCGATGATGGGATCCCCAACACACTTAGGTTTTGAGCTAGAGCAAGAATCATATAGTGACATCTTTGATACTGCTCAAAACATTCACAGAGAGCAACCAGAGGGTGGCTCTGTGAGAGTAAGGGAGAGAAGACAAGAGAACCCTCCCTCTGATGAAGAGAATAACTCTGTCAGAGCAGAGGAAGGTGAGGAAGAGAGAATTCCAGAGGGTGAGTTTCTGAACGTAGAATCCGAGGGCGGCGAGGTAGAAAAAGATGCCTTTGATGGCACATCTGAGCGATTCCAAAGCCAAAATCCCTGTGCAAACACATTTACGGTCCAAGGTGGTCCAACATCAGTGGACATTGAAACAGAGGTGCACACCTCGAACCCTTCCCATCCCAGCCGCTCAGAGGCATCTTCTTCTGCCTCTGAAGCACACACCAAAGGGGCAACCTCTAATACGGCTAAGTCCTCCCAACAGGACTTAGACCAAGATAAAAATACTCATTCACCCCAGAGTATGCCACCGCCTCACACACATGATGCCTTTGTGGCTCATAAAATGTTGGACCGTCCCTTAGATCATGAGAGACCTAAGATCTCTCGTAAGGATTGCCTGTTAGAGAAAGAATGGCACGACCTTCTTGCACATGGACTCCTTAGTCTGGACAACAAGGTATCCACACATATTAGGTTCTCATCATCATCAGAATCTGACTCTGATGATGGAAGACCTATCAGAACCATTGTAGAGAAATCCTTGAAAAAGGGTCCTCAAGGATTAATGGGAAGTCCTTCCGGAGAAAACATCAAACCACCTCCGAAAGAAGGCCCCTCTGAACTCGAGGGAAACTTAGAATCATGTGTTGATCCTAAGGTCACCCCCTCTGATTATGTCACCAAAGAGGACTTCAAAATCTTTGGTGATGAAATCAGAAACTCTCTGAAGGAGATTAAACTTCAAATGGAGCAGACCTCAGAGGCCTCTGCCTCTCACTCTGAAGTTCCAAAGCTCACTTCAGAGGTCTCTGAGCTGCGCACGACTGTTATCTCTCAGAACGCAAAACTGGATGCTCTAGAAAGCCTGGTCATAAAAAATCAATCGGTTCTATCCATAGAAATTCAGAACTCCACAACAGAGCTCCTCAGGGCTATTCCAACTCCCTCTGGCCCAACTCCAACACATGCAGACTTTTCTCAATTCAAAGAGGAAGTCTTGCGGTCTTTGGCAGAGGTGATTGCAAAGATCCCTACCTCCTCTGCTGCTGCTCCTGTTACATCCGAATTCGTTACAAAGAATGACCTCAACAACTTATCCAAGAAGATAACCAACAATGTAATGAATATCTCCAGCAAATTTGTCTCCAAGACCACCCAGCAAAACAAGACAATAGAAGACCTTCTGAAGAATGTTATGTCTTCAGAAAGATCACTGAAGAGGAAGGAACCAGAGGTCGCATGCTCTGAGGAAGCCCGAAAGAAGGCAAGGTATGAACACTCTGATGACCTACCTGAGGGATCATCAGATCTTCATAAGGGGGAGAAGACTCAAACACCCAGAACTGTTGAAACACAAAAGGAGTCCACTCCCTCTGAAACAAACCGAGGCAAAGAAAAAGAAACAGAGAGACGCTCAACCTCAACCTCTGCTGAAGATAACCAGACCACTCTCAAGTCTCCAGTACCTGTTGTCTTCCTAGCACCATCTACTTCAGGTGCTCCAATAATACCAGTCATAAATGTAACTCCAGAAACTATTGGGGATCTTGAAGAAGATGAAGACGACGAGCAGCTAATAGACTACTCTACATCAGAAGATGCATTCTCATCACCTGAAAGACCAACATATGTGATGAGAGATGCTTTCGAATCAGAGTCTGAAAAAGCAGAATCAGAATCTGAACAAGAAGAAAAATCAGAATCTGAAAAAGAAGAATCAGAATCAGAATCTGAACAAGAAGAAAAATCAGATTCAGGAGAAAAAGAAACTGCTGAAGAACAGATTGAAGTAGTTGATGTTGAAGAGTATGTATTCAAGAATACTCAACCACATCATACTTCAACAGCAACAGAGTTGAGGGAATCACCAGAGATAGATGGCTACATCTCTGAACCTACAATAGAAGACCCTCCACAGATAAAGGAACCAAAGACCATGGTTGTTGATGAACAGGCTCATTCAGAGAAACTTGTTCAGAAGGCAAGCATTGGTTTACCAGCCAAAGTGTTTACTCAACCTCCTACATTCCTAGCATCCAATCTCGAAGCCTCAATAGAAGATCATATCAGATACATCTACTGTGAATTTAATTTGGCAGATACTCTAGTAATTCCTCTGAATCCAAGAATCAGAGAGAACATGCCTGACTATGAGCAAAGATTTGTCAGAGATAAAACCACACCCAGAGCACAGGTCCTCTCTAATGATCCAATCATCAAAATCAACAAAATCTCTGAGAAGACCTTTGCCTACAACAAGATCATCTATAGGCACTATGTGGTAACTCACTCTGATTAGAAGATTTACGAGTTCAATGATAATGATCTCGTAAATCTAAATCCATATGATTTACCTTATTTATACGCCTATTGCTCTGCTAGATACGATCATGGAAAAAGAGAGATCAGAATGGGCATGGTTGAAGTAGAAGGACAATGGAGGCTTATATCAAACATAAAGCAAAATGTGACTTCCAGATTGCTCTGAACCTGGGAGAAGAAAAGCTAGACGTGACTGAACCTGTGGAGTCAATCGATAATCTTGACAAACAGAAGACAGGATCAATAATAGCAGAACCTCTGGGTTTCGTCTATAGAGTAAACCAGGTAAAGAAAATCTTTCTTGCTTCATAAGTTTCGAAATACTCTGATGAGACCTTGAGTGGAATACAGAAAATGATCCATGTGAAGAAAGAAAGGCACATAGAAGATCTATTGGCAAAACTAGACTTGGAGATTGGCTCAATGATTAATTTCAGAGCTCTAATCATGAAGTTTCATGGAATCTGTTCTAGTGACAAATGTTAGTTTGTTTCCATATTTTTGAATGTTACATTCTCTGTAATGTATTTCCAAATGTTTGAGAAGTATTATTTCAGAGGATGATTTTCTCCTCTATGCTTTCTAGTTTAAATTTTTGTTCTCTGCTACTCTTGCAATTTTTATTATTAACACTTAGGGGGAGATTGTTAGCTAAGTGTTGAAAATATCTAAGTCCTCATTGAAGTACCACAACGCTTACTTATCCACATACTGATATGAGAAGTATCTTGACGACTCTGAATTCCACCTAGACGTAACTATCCGTTGACAACCACATCTCAAGCTACCGAACAAAAGGGTAGGCTACTACCGAACGAATGTTCTTATCGACAAAGGCCAGGACTAACAATATTTGTTGCTCTTTCTCAAAGGAAACATCAAGGTCAATATTTGACCACCGACGACTCAAACGACATGCTTACACTCTCCAAACCATAATTCATTCTTAGTTGCAACATTTCTCTCAACCTATAGAGTTCATAGCCTTCATGCATGACCACACCAAAAATTTAAAACTCTTGACGTGTTTGAAAATTTAGCAAGCACCAAAGTACGATGCAAGCCTGAGTGCATTCAACACACTGTCAAATTAGAGTAGCCATTCCCAACGATTTCAAAGGTCGTTCGCACTCAATCCTCTCGATAAAGTAAACCTTGTACGACCAAAATCGACGTTGACAAAATAAAATCCTTTCAAGAAATTTACTCATGCAATTATCGGAATATGGCAAAATTACATACACTGCGCGAGTTAGTCAATTCTCACTTATAAAACCATGCGGTCAAATATTGTTATGATCTCCACTACAATAGTTAACCCATTTATAAAATGAATAAAATAATCCTTCCACAACCAAATTCGAAATTTATCACCCAATGCAATAAACTTGTCTTTTCAATACAAACACATGCTTACATTCGCCATCATGTTTTCAAAACTAATGCCTCGCAAGGCATATACACACGCCAAAAAAAATATCTGACATGAAGGATACCAACAATTTGTTCGAAGCATAATGCATGAGACTCACTTTACATTGAAGGCTATTCACTCTAATAAGGTCAACTGTTTGCACTCACCACAATTTATCACAGACTCCCTACTTCCGACCAACCCGTCAGGATCTTCACATTTGCCACAACCTCCGGCACCAACGCTTCCCAACATCCTTGTATATTCAACTACCAGTTACCACCACGACTTTTGATTCGCAATTCATGCGTCCTCACTCTGACCCAAATAAACTTACCAACATTAGCTCATTTCCATCCTGTCCTTACTCCATTTTATCTGTCAACATTGATATCGTCTCTCACCCACCCTTCAAATTACAATAGATTAGAAAGCCTCATTTCTATCCTTCGATTCTTGGGTTAACACTCTCCTGATTCCCACTGATCGATATAACAAACTACCAAACCGGAGACTCCCTTGAAGCGAAAAGCTCACCTCCAATCGTTATTCTTTTCCTTTTGGACCCAAGAGGTTCTTCCTCAAGACGAAATATCTACATCCCGCACAATACTCATCCCAAACGGTATTAACCATAAAACCATAAGCGAGCTCACACAGCACGCCAGACCAACGCTATCATTTCAATGATATAACTCACTACCCAAAACTGCACCCATCATTTATCTCAACAATAGTAATCGAGCATGCCCATGCACCTGTAAATTCATAATGGCATTGGCCAGATGCAATTTTGAATTTACCTTACATGACAATACTCACTAACGTTATCACGACTCTCGATGATCAAGGTCTTCCTTAAAGACTTCCTAAATCTCAGTTGTGTCCCCCTACTCCATAGTTTAAGTTTAGGCCCATCTGGTCACCTAAATCTCTTAAACTATGGCTCTGATACCAATTGTAACGACCCAAATCATGAAATAAGCATAATAACGCCAAAACGGTCCAAGCCAACAATATCAAAACCAAGGTTTGCGGATAACAACCTATTACACAACTGAGATTATAACGAATAATGACTAAGTTCAAGATCTAGCAACAATCTTCTCCTACGCCACGCTTCTCGCATAAACTTACCCCTTGCCTTTGCTAGAACTCTCTGTTGGGTACTTTCCTGAATAGGTTTTTAAGTTTGAAAGAGCGAGGGTTAGACCAGAAGGTCTAGTGAGTTCCCTCTAAAAACAGTTCACAAGCCACAACATCATATAAAAGATTTATAAGAAATTTTAAACCAGTTCAGTTTTTATAAAAAAAAACATCACTCTCACAAATCACGCTTTCGGCACACATTGAAGTCACACATAGGCGACAATGTGTTTGGCTTGCACTGCCTTATTCTGAGACACACCCCCAATTGGCATAAACAGGACACACCCCTCGGTATGAGCGCAGGCGGTACACACCCCCCGACTTAGGTCATACTCGCCAACTACAATGTATGCATACATTTAACTAACAACCGAAGTATAAACCACATTCATAATTAATCTAGCATGTTTAAAGCTCACAAATAATAAAATGCTTTAAAAATAAACTTCCACATATTTTTAACCACTTTAACATCGCAAAAGCATTTAGTTAGAAAACTCACATGTTGTCCTTCGCTTAAGTCCTCACGTTTACTTTTAAGGTCGGGAACGAATCCTACTACATAAAGTGATAAAGACCGATAAGTCTCTCTCTTACTTCTTATTAAAATCACTACGGAAACTCTCTTGATAAAGCACCCTATTCCTTGTAAGGTATCTAGGGAATCTGAATATTCCATCACATCTACCCTCTTTGCCCAATGGCATGGATTAGCTCGGCCTAACCTTGCCACGGGCTGTTGACTTGGGCTCTCAGCTCCCGACTGTGAGAACCTCGGGGTCGCCCGACTCAATGTTTCCCGGGGTCGCCCGATTTGATGTTGTCCGGGGTCACCCGGTATGGCCAGCGCCAGGCTCCCCCCGATGGAGGACTCCTAGTTTCCCCCCGGTTGAGGACTCTCGGGCCCGGGTTCCACCTTCGACAATCGACACAGACGCCGCCCACGATGGCAGCGGCGGCTCGGCCACACCCCAATGGGGATTGCGACTTCCGGCGATGATTATAGACCCATAGATCCGAAACGAAAAGAAACTCCGGGGATTAAAGATTGTATCCAATTAGACTACAATTTATACTCTAAAGCCCCAAATTTCTCCCAAATCTCAAACTAACAGGCTCTTACCAAAACCATAAATAGATTATTTGATTGATAGAACTCTCTTAAATAGAAAGCATTTACCAAAAGGGAACTTACCTTGAATGACGATTAACGACACCCCCTTAGCTGCTCTTCTTCCTCTTAAATATCTCTGAATCTTGAATCCACCTTCCAACTTCTTTCTTGATTTTCTCCTAGCCGCCACTCTCCAAAAATCATTAGAGAGCAATAAAGGTGTAGGGTTTTAACCCCTTTTTACTCCATTTTGCAACTTGCCCCCCAACTTTGGCTTAGAGCAAAACCTCACCCAACTCCCATCTTTAATAATTGGACACAATTGTTACATTGTTACCATCTAACAAAGAGTTTGGACGGAAGGTTCACTAAGGACCAAAACTGAAATAGAATGATACCCATAGTGACCAAAATTGTAACTAGTTTCAAAGAGGGACCACTCTTGATAATGGATGGCAACCACAATGACCAAAATTGTAATTTACTCAAAAATTGTATATGTATTATGAAATGAGTAAACTACAAATTTTGGTTGTTGTGGACTCAACTACGAAGAACGTTCCTAAACTTGATTAAGAACATCGAGTACAAGCACTCAACTAGGCATCTCCGAACACTTATACCCTGTCATCCACAGTAACCATTTCCATACATGTGAAGTTTAGGAATGTTGTTCATAATTAGGTGTAAACCACAAGGACCAAAGTTATAATTTGCTCTCATTAAAATTATCAAATATTCTTTTGGTCATTTTACTATTAAATTTAGAGTAAACATTCATTCTCGGTTCCAATGCCTTTTCGATTTTATATGATTTTGGTTCTTATAATTTGTTTAATACAAATTTCATTTTTGATATTTGACAATCATAAACTAACTTGTTTTTTTTAACCTTATTGAAAAATACCCATTTTTGTAAGTAATAATTTAGCATTTTAAAAATCTAATTTAAATAGTGTTTTCTCGTTTTTTTTATATAATTAAAATATTATTTTCTTTCTCATCCACCTATACTGTGTTCTACCCTAACTCAATCTTATATTTATTAGACTTAACCCAAGCCAACCCAACCTAAAATATTTTTCTAATAAAAACTTCATATAAAGTGTCTTATTATCTATAATTTTGAAGAATAGCAGAAAAATTATATTAAAACCAACACAAGTACAATGAGAAACCAACTGAGACTGCAAGGTGTAGTACGACAAATGAAAAATCAAAGCAAAGAAATGATTAGAGCTCACAACTCACATGGGGTCAAGGGGAAGCTATATGAAACTAGGAAAGCAGCTTGAAAAAGAATATCGACTGATAGGGCCGTCAAGAAACATTATCCGTTAAGGGAAAGTGAGAATGTATTATCGGTCCACATATCATCTATAATTAATTTTTATTTTAGGTTTTAAATTACACATATAATTATTCCATGCTTTAATACCGTAATAATAATTATTAGAAAATGAAGATAGTTCAATGTATCGATAGTGAAAATGAAAAGAAATTATTTGTGATGAAAATATACCAATATCGACTTTATTTGTACAGAAATGAAAATATGTAATTTGGTTATCTTAAATAATAAAGTTAAAGTTAAATTTTTAATCAATTAAGTTTTATCCAAAATAATCTACACAAACCAATTCTATTGCCATCTCGAGTTTTCGTCGGCCCTTGTGGAAAGCAATGGTATGGAGAGATTTATACTATATTTGGCTTTACCGAAACAACCAGGTTTTGGAGGAGATTTGTACATTCAAATTGATCATTTATATAATCTCCAACTCTTGTCATATAATTGGATCCAAACGTGCAAAGAATTTTAATCTTTCTTGGTCGGATTGGTGTAGTGGTTGTGGACTTAGTGGTTAATTTTTGAGTTTGTTTGGATTGGCTTTTGGTGCGGTTCCAGATTCGTCTTCCTTTTGATGCATTTTCGTGAGCGTTTCTCGTTGCGTTTCGGTTGTTTGGGTTGTATTTATAGTAGGAAATAGTCGCTTGATTTGCTTTCTCATTCATGAGACAAATATATACAATAAACATGAAACCATTTAGGCTAGACTTTAGGTAACATACTATACAAGGATATTCACATGCTATAATGAGATAATGCTAATTATGTACATAATGTTGAAAATAAAATCTCAATATCAATTTTATTTATAAAACGATTTTATCCAGTTAAGCCAAAAATGCATTTAGATCCTTCACGATCAAACGAGTTAAGAAAGAGTAGAATATAGACTGTCCATGGGTTTTGTGGACTAAAGTTAAATTCAACAGAATATTAAACCTTACCTTTGAATAACAACAATCACAGAAGAGAAACTGCACGGAATAACTTCCTAGCCTTAAAGGTTTTCACGTGCTCTATAAACATTGAGAGCCTCCAAACGTGATAACCCCGTATTTGATGCAGTTTACTAAATTGTACGATGCATCGACAACATACAAATAAAATGTCTTGGCGATGAGAAAAATTTTACTGTTCTTCACGAATAACAGTAATATATCGGACTAGAAGATAGAGCAAGAGAGAGCTTTTTCGTTTTTGAGTGTGATCTAAAATGAGGACTACCTTCCTCTATTTATATTGGAGCTTAATCATAACCTACAACCTATCATTAATGGAGATTTAATCACCATTTTAATTGTCAAATCGTAACCGACGTCTTAAATCGTAACTGGCATAAGTTTTGAAGCTTGTAATTAAGTCCAGAATCTTAACCGACGTCTCATATCGTAACTGACGTGGGATAGAAAAACTTCCAAACTATCATTATTTTCCAACAATCCCCGTAAGGTTGGAAATTTTTCTGTCATCCTAGTAGATCATGTCACAATGGTGTCACGAAGATTAAACCATGCATTATAGTAGCACAAAAAGCGAGATCGATCCAACGATATTCTTTATGAATTTAAATCAATAACCTAGTGATCTCAACGATGTATCCATACATATCACCTTAACTTAGCATTCTCACTAAGCGCTAATATGGCTATGCACAAAATCCTGTTTCATGACCCATTGGAGAGAAACTACATACTCTCCTTTGAGGCAACACCACCTCTGAATCACATAGGTGAAGTTCTAAAACATCTCTGTTGCTAAGATGCTTCTAAAATCCGTTAAGAGTTCAAAACTCAACCATATCTCGACAACGCCGTATTATCAACTACATAATATGGAACCACAAAGTGATAATACCTTTTATGAGTTAATGACTTTGTTATTACCCATTAAACTCAGTAGATAGGAGCACTAAATATGAGTTGGGTTTCCATCACTAACCGTTTCTATGTGGTTTCAGTCCCATGTCTCTCGTAGTTTTGCTAAATAAATCTCTTGATAGAGGTTTAGTTAATGGATCTGCCAAGTTTCCACTCGACGTGATAAATACCACACTAATGGTACCCTTCTCAATGAGTTGTTTCATATAATTGTGTCGAAGACGTAGATGTCTCGACTTGCCATTATAAACAATATTGTACACTTTGGCCAAAGTGGTTTTACTGTCACAATACAAGGGAATAGATGGAATCAGATGTGTCTAGATTTTCACATCCATTAGAAGATATCTAATCCACTCAGCCTTCTTGCCCGTGGCAGCTAGGGTATAAACTCAACCACCATTTTTGAGTGAGCAATACATGTTTGTTTCTTGCTCGCCCAAGAAACTCGGGGTGTTCGCGGTCCGGTTTTTGGCGGTTTAACCCCCCAAACCACAAACCAAACCACAAATGGCGGTTTAGGAAAATTTCAGACCGTGCGGTTTGGTAGTAAGTGACCGAACCAGTCAAACCGGACCACAAAAAGGCGGTTTGGTCTGACTGGTTTAGGCGGTTTGGGTCTCTTATGGGCTTTAAACTAAAAAAAACATAAACTCTAAATCGAAAATAAAATTTCTACCAATATAACATTATTAAAAAATAGTACATCCAATTATAAAAGAACGTTTATATATTAAATAAAAAAAATATTGAGCAAGTTGAAAAAAATTAACAAGTTTGCCAACAATGGTTGAATTTTGGACAAATATTGAGAATGTTGAAGGACAATTTGAATTTTTAACGGATCTTTAAATTTTGTCAATTTAGATAACACAATCAATTGAGAAAATGAAAACTAAAGACATAATTCTTTGACGAACTTTTTTTAATGAGCCATAAAAGTTGAGCCTACAACATGAAAACTAAAAATGATTAAAACATGTGTATTTTTTTCAGTCGGTTCGGTCCAGACAACTCAAAAAAAGGGTCTAACCGTAGACCAGACCGGACCGAGTGGTTTGACTATTTTTCGGACCGGACCGCCAGACCGCTCAAACCGCCAAAAATGGTCCGGTTTGACTTGGTTCGACCGGTTTGAGCGATCCAGCGGTTTTTTTGAACACCCCTACAAGAAACTGCCCTGCTTGCTATCGTATAAATCCACCCACTTGTAGATTTAGAATCACCTGCGCCATCTATCCATTTGGCATCAAAATATCCTTCCAGCACTGTAAGATACTCTGAATAAGTTAGTTCTAAATCACTGGTTCTTTTCAAGTATCCAGATACTCTACTTATCGCCTTCTAGTGTTCGGAATTGGGGTTACTCTTGTATTGACTTAACTTGATCACAAAAAAAACTATATCTAGACGAGTGTAGTGTATTGCATACATACTGCAAGCAATAACACTAGCATAATCTAGTTGAGCCACTCTCGACCAGAGTTTTTTCACAATTTGTACACTTGAATCGAAAGGGTTATTGAACTCTTTTATGTTCAAGTGTTGGAATTTAGTCAAAAAAATTCTCTATATAGTGGGACTGGCACAGGTAAATTTGATCCTTCGTTCTTTTCTCCTTGATTCCAAGAATCATATTTACTTCTCCCAGATCTTTCGTCTTAAAGTTCGAGGATAAATTTTTCTTTGTTTCAACGATACCTTCCATACATGTTCTGATGATCAACATATCATCCACGTATAGACAGACTATAATAGTGTACTCCTTAGTGCATTTAGTATATATATATACACCTATCAGCATCGTTATGCTGAAAACTGAATGAAATGATTATAAAATCAAAACGCTCATGCCACTTTTTAGGACTTTGTTTTAACTATATAGAGACTCAATAAGTCTACACACTTTGTGCTATTTTCCTGGTTTAACAAACCCTTCAGGTTGCTCCATATAAACCTCCTCGTTTAGGTAATCGTTAAGAAAGGTTGTCTTCACATCCATCTGATCAATGTACGAAACTTTCACGGGCTTAGGGGTGTCAAAAATAACTGAAACCGAATAACCCACCTGAACCGATTGAAATTTGGGTTAAACGGTTTTGGGTTATTCGGGTTTTGGGTTAAACGGTTCGGTTAACCGAATAAGAATCTTTATTCAGTTTGGTTTTCGGTTAATTTTTTTCTAGTTAGGTTAAACCGAATAACCCGAATAACATATTCTACTAATATTTTATATATTTCATGTTTATAAAAAGTAAACCAAATAGATGTTATACTATTATTATTTTACATGTTTTATTTCTATATAATGTTTCTTATTGATAGTAGATAATGTTTTTTTTTGTTATATTACATTTTTTGCTTGATTTACGTCGCATGAAGAAAAAATAATGTCATTTGGTAGATATTGGTTTTTGATAGATTATGTTTTTTACTTAATATAAGTCAGTTGTTGAATATGAATGTATGATACAATCATAAATTAGAAGCAACGGGCACTTAATTTGGGAAACTTATTTGAGCAAGTGTCCAACGAAAAAATATAAATTCTTATTCAGTTTAACCAGTTACCGAACCGAATAACCCGAACACCAAATAACCTGAAACCGATTAAACCAAACCTTATTTAGTTTGGTTATCGGTTAGTTTTAAAAAACTTGAAAACCGATTAACCCGAACCGAAAAACCGAAAACCGATTTAACCGACCGAATGACACCCCTATTCACGACTTATAATGCTAGAAGAGTTCTTACATAATTATTCTAGCTACAGGAGCATAAGTATCAAAATAATCGATACCCTCATTCCGTTTGAATCCTTTAGCAACCAGTCTTGCTTTAAATGCATAAATGGGTCCATCTGAATTGTATTTCCTGTTAAATACCCATTTCGATCCTATGGGTTTCATACCTGTGGGCAAATCAGCAATTTACCACATCAGCAATTTACCAAGCGCCATTACCCATAATCGAATCCATTCCGTCATTAATAGCTTATTTCCAAAGTGAAGCGTCTCTAGACGACATGGCCTCACGGTACGTCTTAGGGTCATCACTAACATTGATTTGAAAAATGACCTCTCCCGTTACTTTCTTGTGTGACCATTCAACTAGATAAGATAGGTAATCGACTTCGAAGTTATTTTCTTTTCTCGCTTTCGTACTCCGTCGTTGTTCTACCATATTGCTTGGAGAAATTGAGTTGTAACGAGGCTTACTCGACGTACCAGGCTCCATTGGAGGGTCCGAATTTTCAACATCTTTTGAAAACTTATCTTCAAAAAATTTCACATCTCTAGATTCCACGAATAATCATAACTCATTATCCAACAGCCTATAGGCCTTGCTATATACAACATATCCAACAAATATACTTTGAATAGCTCGAGCCCTTAACTTTGTCCATTTAGGATTTGGAGTCCGGTAATAGGCCACACAATCCCAAACTCTAACACTCTAGATTCAGCTTTCTTCCTTTTGCACAATTCATAAGGACTTTTAGGAATCACTCTACTAATGATCCGATTATGAATGTGGCAAGCGTAGTGCTTCACCTAATAGATTGTGCGGAAGACCTGATTAGCTTAACATGCAGTTGACCATCTCGACCGGGGTTCTATTTTTTCTTTCCACCAATCTATCCTATCGTGGAGTGTATAGTAAGGTTCATTCGTGTTTGATACCTTTTTCTTCACAAAATGTATCAAGCTCTCTAGTGAAGTATTCTCCACTGTTATCTAAACGTAGCATTTTGATTAGTTTCTGTTGTTGGTTTTTGGCTTCAGCCTTATATATATTGAATGCATTAAAAGTTTCGTCTTTTGTACTTAACAAGTATACATAAAGATACCAACTAGAGTCATCACAAAATGTGATGAAATACTTACTTCCTTCGCGAGTAAGTATTCCATTTCGTTCATATATATCCATATGAACCAACTCTAAGATTGATGTATTTCTTTGAACAGAAGGAAAATGGTTTCTTTATAAATTTTGATTTTGTGCACGTCTCACTTTTTTTAAAATTTATTTCTTCAATATTTAACAATCCTTGATTTTTCATCTTTTGAATATTTTTAACATTTGTGTGTGCAAGACGTTTGTGCCATGAAGAAATTGAACTAACAATATAAGCAAAGGAATTTATTTCATTAAAACCATTATCAATTACATCATCATAGAAACAAAATCACCACTAACATTGCCAATAATGCCTAAATTATTAGCAACAAGTAAACTCCTCACTTGGCATTTCTTGGAGTAGGATTATCACCATTCAATAAGTTAAGGTGATACATCCCTCCAAGACCATAACCACGGCCAATAAGTTTCTTTCTCTTGCTGATTAGCGCAATGTTTGCCTCAAAAGTTGTAGTAAATCCATGTACATCCAACCGGGTCACGAAAACCAAAGACTTGCTTATAAAAGGCACAAACAACACATATTGGGGCAGCACAATCCGCTCAGAAGTAAACCTCAATCTTACTTTTCTAACACCTTCAACATTGGCTCTGAGCTTAACCACCACTTGCTAGCCTTCTGGGGCTGGCCTGAAATCTTCGAATTCATTCAAGTAACCACATACATGAACCGTGGCACATGAATCAAGATATGAATCTCCACGTTGACTAGAGTGAAGATGAGTATTAGAAACTATATCAATTTCTTCCATTCAAATACTAGCAACAAGATCAGTAACCTCTTACACCAGATTAGCTTTATGGACAGGACGGGATTTTCTGTCTTTGCATTCTCTAGCATAATGCCCTGCTTCTTCGCAAACATGGCATTTTCTAGTCCTCTTATGCTTAGAAGAACGGTTGGAGGATTTTTTTGAAACTCCTTTTTTTAGGTCCCAACTTGGACCGAACAGATTGCTGCTTACCTTTACTTGAATTGCTCCTTTGCACGGAGTTGACATTGGCAATCGCTTTGCTTTTCTTGTCCCTATTCCGTGTTTCCTCTTTAATTCGTAGTTTTTTTGCCAACTTAGCAATGGAATAATCCTCGGATTTATGCATAAGCCTCTTTGCATAATCCTTACATGAAGGAAGAAGCTTTGAAAGTATAGTACCCATAACGAAGTGTTCTGGCAGAATAATGAAAAAGGATTTCAACTTGTTGACTAGCACATGGAGCTCATGCACTTGCTCCATTATTGGCTTTTCATCAACCATTTGGAAGTGTAAGTACTTGGACACAAGATACTTGTTAGTACCCTCTTCTTGTGCCTTGTACTTATATTCTAAATTAGGGGTGTTCGCGGTGCGGTTTGGTGCGGTTTGGGCCTAAACTAGAAACCGCACCGCATATGTGGTTTGAGAACTTTCTCAAACTGCAAACTGCACTTCATAAACCTCAAATCACATGAAACCGCACCACAAAATGCAGTGAGGTTTATGCGGTTTGTCCATATCGCATAATTAGAAGTTTAAAATACATTATAAAATCAACGATAAAATGATCGTACTACAAAAAAAAAAAATAGTTTTAATATAAATGATTCCCAAATACATATTGCATAATTAAAAATAGACTAAAAAGTGAAAAATAAAAATAAACTTCAAACTATAAATTAGACGTGTGAGTTGTAACGTATCCAATTTTTTCTTTCATCTCGATCCTTAAGGCCCGACTCCCAATTGTCCAATTGTTTATTCAGGTCCAAAAATATTACATAAAGTTATAAATAACTAAATACTAAAGTATTCTATACATATTTTATATACAAAAATAAAAGATATACAAAATATGTGGTGAGGTGCGGTTTGAACCGCGGTTTGATAACTAAAAATGCAAACTGCAAACCGTACCACAAAAGTTTTAAACCGCGTTTTGCGGTGTGATGTGGGAGGTTTGTGCGGTTTGGATGAACACCCCTATCTAAATCAGTCCATAATTTCCTTGGATTTGTTTCCATTTCGTACAAATCATACAATCTGTCAGAAAGAGCATTTTTTATGTGTCCGTACGCTAGGGCCTCATCTTCTCTCCTTAAAAACCGTTATTTCTCCAACTCGTCAATTTTAGCCTTATCGGTCTCCTTACTGAGTAGAGGAACCGGGTTAGCGGGAATTGGGGGGGGGGAGGGGGGAGATCAGGATTCATCACGTAAATAACTTGAGGACCATCAATATAAATTTGACATTCTCAACCTAACGCATGTAACAAGCCCCATTGAAGTTGTCAAGCTTCAACAACTCTTGATTGGTTACAAACCAAAGATTGGGAAAGAAGAAAAACCGGATGCCATCGTGAAAACCTTTAAGAATGTTGAAAATAAAATCTCAATATTAATTTTATTTATAAAATGATTTTATCCACTTAGCCGAAAATGCGTTTAGATCCTTCACGATCAAACGACTTAAGAAGGAGTAGAATATAGACTGTCCACCGGCTTTGTGAACTAAAGTTAAATTTGACAGAATATTAAACCTTGTCTTGAAATAAAAACGATCAAAGAAAAGAAACTGCACAAATTAACTTCCTAACCTTAAAGATTTTCATGTGCTCTATAAACACGAGAGCCTCCAAACGTGACAGCCCCATAATTTGATGTAGTTTACAGAATTTGTTGGGTCATTGACCAACATCTTCCTAAATCGAAACGTGGTGCTGGCTACTACGCTATAAGGAAATAAAGTTGTGCCTTCTCCACAAGCAATTGCTTTTGGCGTAGTGGTAAGCGCTTGATACTAACATGTGGTATCAAATCAGGTCATGAGTTCGAATCCCATGGAGTGCATTAAAATGTCAAAGGCATGTTGTGCAGCCATTAACTTCTAGCAAAGATCTTGTTAGTACTGGAAGATGCTGGGGGGATTGTTGGGTCATTGACCAGCATCTTCCTAAATCGAAATGTGGCACTGGATCATACGCTATAAGGAAATAAAGTTGCACCTTCTCCATCAGCAATTGCTTTTGGCGTAGTGGTAAGCGCTTGATCCTAACAGAATTGTACGATGCAACGACAACGTACAAATAAAATGCCTTGGCGATGATAGAAAATTTACTGTTCTTCACGAATAACAGTAATATATCAGACTAGAAGATATAGCAAGAGAGAGCATTTTCGTTTTTGAGTGTGATCTAAAATGCTGACCACTCTCCTCTATTTATAATAGAGCTTAATGGTAACCTACAACCTATCATTCATGAAGATTTAATCACCATTTTAATTGTCAAATCGTAAATGACAATTAACTCTTGTAACCGACGTCTCAAATCGCAACCGACTTCAGTTATTAAGCTTGTAATTAACTCCAGAATCATAACTGACGTATCAAATCATAACCGACATGGGATGGAAGAAACTTCCATCCTTTGGGTTACAAGGTATAGGAGAAGGCATAACCAAGGACGAAAAGTTGAATTGATGTTTGAGCTTAAAAGTCCCATGTTTGCTTCGAGTTACCGTGCTACGAGATGGAGTTGGTGTGGGTCAACGTTGTTGTGTGGTGTGGACTAGAGAGGATGTAGATTGGGCATGCCTGAGAGGTGCCACCAGGTTAAGCTTTAGGTGTTGTTTGCTTATGGTTGGCTATAAACTGACTGGGAACCACGTCATGTATGGGTTGGGTGTGTGCCATCCAGTTGAGTCTTCAGGAATAAGGAAAATATGGCGATTAATTTGTCCAAAATTTTAGTGTCGTGATAGGTGTCAACTTTAATTCTTCGATGCAATCTGGAATGGAATATGTGGTGGCATATCCACGTTTGCAGTTTATATATTTTGAGGATAAGTGTCGACATTCGACTTTGAAGACAGTGACTGTTTGGGTGCTTCAGTGCACTTTCGTTGAATTTGGTGTGTCTACAAGTTAGGTGGTAACCTTAAGGATATTAGAAGTTGGCAATTAGGGATCAATCATTGGTAATCCTGTAATCATTGATGTTTTCGTTGATTTAACAATCGATGCTTGAATACATATTGGGAGATGTATAATAGTGGGGTTTGGGGCAATCCTCTGTCTGCGGATGTTAATTTTGTAGTTTGGATTGGACCAAAATAGTGTTAGGAACTTCGTCAAGGAAGGGACGATAAATCTTTTATGATATGGATTATTGGGAATTTGGTGAAGATGTCGAGGTAGAACGTAGGTAGAAATCGTTTATTGAGGAGATCTTGATTTATTGCAATTAGAAACATCATTTTTATAACAGCAACGGGCGATCGACTCAACAATTCTATATGCAGGTTTCTTATCTCCCGGGTAAAGTCATCTTGGTTGCGAATACTCGGAATCGAAAGGAGTTTAGTAAACTATAATTAGTTTGTTGCTACAAAGGTTGTTTTGGTTTTAAAGGCAAGCAACGGTGTAGCGCGGTTTGCCGAGAGTTGATTAGAAGTATTTAAGGGTGAAGTCCGCTCCGAGGCATCCCTAGTGGGAATCGTTGGTTAAGGTCGTAAGCTACTCTTGAGGCAATATGAACAACCTAAGGTTGGGAGGCAACCGAGGTCTTAATGATAGGAAATGTTTCGATAAGGACTCGATGTTCTTTCAGTCATCTATAAGGTATAACGAACGTTGAGATTGGGTGTGTGGCGGCTTGTTATGAGAAATATGATGACGACCTTAATTGGGATGTAATCGAGTTCATATCTGAGGCAAGGTATCATGGGGGCACCCCTTTTTGGATTGAGAAACAATAGGTCCCGCTAAATGTGATGTTTTGTTGTTTGGTCAGTGCCAGATTTCGAGGACGAAATCTCTTTAAGGTTGGGAGGATTGTAACACCCGTAATTTCCTAAAGAAACGATTAACAACCGACCAAGGAAAACGGTCAGTGGCCGGTCGAGAGAAACGGTCGGGGAACAGTTTAACATAAGACGTGAGGAGGCACAACAGGGACACGCACGACTTGGCCCGCGACTTCAAGCCACGAATAAGCCCGCGCAACTCACTGTGGTCCATGGCTTAGAGACACGTGCGGCTTGGCCCGCGACTTGAGGTCGCGCTCAAGGCCGCGGGAAAGGATTGATCGATTTAAAACCCAAATTTTAGGGTTTTCTCTCATTAGCATCCATCCCCATTTCTCTCCTCTCCATTGGTGCGATTTTTTAGAGCTCTTATCTCATATTAGAGCTTACATGGTGGGTTTATCACAAGGAAGTATAAAGGTTCGGTATTTGGAAGCTTGGGTTGAAGAGTTGGATGGGTTCCTTGAATAGCTTTGGGTGGAATGTCTCAATATCTAAAGTGGTAAGTTTCTTTGAATATTCCAAGCTTTAGTATAAGGATCTTCGTAGATCTAAACGTTTTCTTTGTTCATGGTGTATTCTAGACTTGAAGGAATGGGTTGTTTGGAAACCCTAGCTTATTGTTGGTGATGACATGGAAATGGTGGAATCTTCACTTTTGGAGGCAAATGGTTGAGTTTGGAACCTAGGTTTAACTTAACCTAGCAAATTGAGTTCAAGTTGCTTTGTGAAAACTATGTACATGCCAAAATGAGTATTTTTGAAGTAAAAATATGTTTTACATAGTAATTGTCAATGTGTTAAGTATTTTGATAATTTTTCATATTTATTAAACTTAGGTTATTTGAATTTCATGAAAAGCCATATTTGGGACTTGAATATTTGATAAGTGAATAGTATTACTTATGCATTTGGTAATTTTGCACAAATGAAGTATATTTTATGATTTATGCATTTTTGGTGATTTTGTAACACGAAGTCTAATCTATGATTTATGCATTTTTGGTGTATTTGATTTCATAAATCATTTGGAAAATGTTTGTCTCCATATTATGAGACATTTTGGAAAAACATAAGGGTATGAACCCATTTGTAAAACCCCTTTTGTCCCAATCCGTGACGAGATTTGGGTTAATCACATCTTTGAGGTATGTGTCTGCATAAACGCCGTTTGAATGTGTTTTTTTCTATTTGGTTGGTCGAATGGGGTTTGAGCGTTTTAGCTCCGTTTCGACTTAAAAGAGTCGCGTGGACACTTGTCCAGTTTTAATGGCTTTATGTAGAGCCAATGTACGATTTACACCATAATGCATCTTATTGCATAATTATGATAATTTCATGCTCGAGTGCGTTGGTCATTCATGTGTAGTCATGTAATGTTAGACTATGTTGCATTGGATCCATAAGCACGTAAGTCAGTCTTTATTTGATGGTCAAATGGGTGTTAAGGGGTTGGACTCTGGAACCTATGTTTTATGACCTTGACCTTTCAAGTGTACACTAGGAGGGCTGAGTCCGGTTGTGCTATCATGATGATGGGCATTTTGGACCTCTGCCATTCGGGGTAATGCCATGGTTGTAGTCCTCGAATGTTGTCGGGCCTTTGACGGTATTCATGTTAATATTCGCTAAGGTCAGTTGTCTCTTTGAGTGTAGCTTGAAGGGAGTCGTAGGGGCACTTGGGCTTTCATGTCGTGAAGTGTCATACGATTAACTTTGTATCAGTGGCATACTTTTGTGTTCCTCCACTCTCAACGGATACGGGTCTCCCCCGTTGTCGGCCAACAGTATTTTGGATATTTAATTGTCAATGTTTTAACATTGGGTTTCATCCCATTTTATGGTTGCGTGAGTATTGGATTTTAGTTCCATGTTTCCGATGGCATAATATATTTATATGGATTGCTATCCATAATTGGGGGTTTTAGGATGCAAAGTTTTATCCGTGTTTTTATAATTGGGAGTCCATTTTCTATTCACGTTTGAGTGAGTTTTGGGCGGCATCATTTTATAAAGAATGTTTTGTATTGGGACGTTCGATCTTAAAAATGCATGTTATTGGAAAACGCGTCTTTTCATATTTGAGATAAATCATTTTGAAAGATTAAGGTTCAAATTACATTCTTTCTTTTTAACGATATATTTATTCATGTTGAAAACTCTTGAACTCATTAGCTGTTAGTCTAACCTTTTTATTTGTCGGCATGTGCATCAGGTCCGGTTAGGTGTGGTACTAGCGACAATGTGAAGAGATGAGAATTAGGTTATGCTCGAGGGTGAGTAGTGCAAGTTATTACATGCCACGACACGTGTCACACAGAGATACTGCTGAGGAGTATGTAAACCTATAGGGTCGCACACAAAGAATGTCTTTGTTTCCATCTTTAGAAACCCGGATTAAATCAAGTTGATTAAGAAAATAATTATTCTTAAAGGATAATTACGAAAATATGTTTTAAACTGTAATTATGATAATTACATGGTGAAAACGTAATTATCTTAATTACGGGGTATTATCTGTAATTATATATATAATTATATATAAAGTTTAGAAGATAATTATATATATATATATATTTGAATTTGAATATTACAGATAATTACTAAACCTTATTTAATCTGTAGTTGAATTATTGTCTAACTATAATTCATCTGGTATAAATAGGGCATTAGGCTAAACCGTTTTTCATTTGATTGAAATTAGAATAGCCTATCAGAGAAATACAGAAAAGAAACATTTTCTTTTCTGTAAAACACATATAGATCTAGGGTTCTTGGGCTAGCACTCGGTGGAGATGTGAAACGTGTTCGTATGTGGAATGCCAATAGAGGAAACCTACTTTGGTTTCTTGGTGCTTCAGTTTTAATCCAGACAGTTCTTAAAAGGTACACATTCTAAACACCCTATGGTGTTGTTTATTTTAATTAAATACATCATTGGATCCGATTGAGTTTTAAATTTATTTAGAAAAGTTTTCTATAATTGTTATAACCAAAATTATTTTAATTTTCCGTTGCGTTTTGTCTGTTACAAATTACATTAAAACCCAACAATGGTAGAGTCACTTTGATGTCGTTTAATTGAAAAAGGGGAACAAGATATTATATGGCAAATTAAATTGAACCCTGAATTTCTAAATTGGATTAAAATTCTAATTGGGCCTCATGTTGAAAGCCTATTTGATCCCAAAGCCTAAAAGGATTTTTTAAACCCTAATTAAAAAAAAAATTTAAAAGTTTTTTTTTCCCAAAAAGGCTCTCGTCGGCTGAAGATGAAAAGGGTTTTTACACTATTTTTAGTTAGTGCATAAAGGGTTTGTAACCCTATTTCTCTCATCGCACCTCTCTCCCACACCACCGCTGCAGATGGTTTTTTCAACTTCGGTCATTGCTATCGGTCTTTGGCGGCCGACAACGACTGTTGTCATCACTAGGGTCTGCTGCCCTCTCTCTCTCTCTCTCTCATGGGATAATGATCATCTCGATCACAGCCACGAGTGCGGTTGAGCGACGATTTTTCTACGGCTACTAGTTAGTCTTCATCATCGATCTCCAAGGGTTTTTAACCCTGATTTTTAGTTGTTGTCTTGCACCAACAAGGTGATAAGCCACCACCGCCGACAGATGTTTGTGGTTGGTGGTTCTATCGTCGCCCTCGACCACGACCCAAACCATGGGGAAGGGTGTTGTCTTCTTGCACGTTGTTTTTGGGTGAAGGTTTGGTTTCTTAGTCGCCATCCCTGGTCACCGTGTAGAGGGATTGTTTTTCTTAACGGTCTCCTCTGTTGAGCGGTTTAATACCAAACAATTGTGGCCATTGGTCTTGTTCCCAAACGGTGGGTTTTTTTGGGTTTTCTATTGTATGCCTTGTGTCGGCCTTCTGTTGTATTTCCTCAAATAGTGTCGATTTTAGGTATGGTTGTCAGTCGGTGGCTCGGTATCATGTGACTACTGTCATTCACCCTCAACCGTCGACTCATATGTTGTTTCAGCTGCTTTCGATTTTGGTATACACGACAAGCTCAAACCATGGTTTTGATCTATACATCGGTCACCATGTCTCGGTAAACAGGTTGCCGGTCGTTTGGATCTTCTGTAGTGGGATGGTGCTCTAGTTGTTTTGGGTCGTGAGCCTAGCCAAATAAGTCCAAAGACTATTTTGGATCATAAGTCGATGTTGTTCTGGGTCTTGAACAGGTACCTTTTGGGCCAATGTCCTATTTTGAAGTCGGACTCGGGCTTGTAGGCCCAAGCATTATTTTTGGGTTGTTACCCAAGTTTTTTTCATTTTTGGGCTTAGGTCTAAAAGGAGTTTTGGGTTATGCTTTGTTAACCTACAATAGGTCAATTAATTTTAAATTTGCCATATAATAATTTGTTCCAATTAAATTGGTCATTTAATTACGTTAATTAAATTTCGGCCAAATTTATATTTATTTTATGTTTAGAATAAATAGATAATATATGGTTTGCCCCAAAGACCCGTGGTTGATTTATTTTCGTTTTGGAAAATTAAAATGTATTAATTGCGAGGGTTGTAATTTTAATTTTTCCTAGATAGGGGTAATTGTAAAATAGAGTAGGATATGTTATCTTCCTATTTTAAATTGTAAACCAAACGAAGACGGAGTTCCAAGAAGTCCTGACGGAGTCCCTGGAGTTCACCAAGATGGTGAGGCCAGTTGGAGCTTGAAGACATCCTTAGAGTTGACCGTGGTTGTTGTTTTGGCTCACAACACCACATTAGGGGCAAATCCATATATTATTATTATGATTGCTTATTTTGTGTTTGCTTTTATTTATTGCTTTATTATTGTTATGATAAGTGCAAACATTCTAAACGTAAAATCAAACGCAAAACAAATTTTAAATCGGTAAATAAAATATGATATTTTTAAAATTGATATGTTTATCAAAATCAAACCGATTTAATAAGATAAACTTTTAAAACAAGATTTTAGAAACAAATTCAAACGTTTTAAAAGAATTAGAATGTTTTCTAAAAACCTTTTACAAAATGTAAATTTAACGCCACCCATTTAAGG
This sequence comes from Arctium minus, assembly GCA_954870635.1. Taxonomy (NCBI): domain Eukaryota; kingdom Viridiplantae; phylum Streptophyta; class Magnoliopsida; order Asterales; family Asteraceae; genus Arctium; species Arctium minus. The sequence continues at coordinate 6,431,335 of OX941093.1, read as the reverse complement.
TACTTGTTGAGCATACAGGATTCCGGTGTGGTAAGTGCTTAGCCAATCATACAGGTTGAATGTAGTGTAAGATAAGGAGCCAAAATAACGAGATTTAAGTGGATAGTTGCTTGGCCATTCACTTAAATAGTCGTATTTTGGACGACTGATCCTAGTAAACCCTAAGTCTAGTATTTAGGTGGGATCACGATACCTTAGTATGGTTTGTTTACTTGAGAATATCATAGACAATTGCTTAGTCATTTATGAGTATTTTCAAGGCGTTGAAGTGGGATTAAACGTGCCAATTTCAATATATGATATATTGAATAGGATACCACGACATCTAAGAGTTATGTTGAATATAATTGGACGATGCCTACCTAAATAGCCTAATTCCATAGACAGTTGCTTGGCCATTTATGGAAGTAGGTGAAATATGGATCTTAGCTCAAATCAAATGATTTTTGAAAGGTTAATCCAATTATTTGAGATATTAAAGTTACCAAAATTAAATCATGTTTTTGTAGATGTCTACCTCATATTCAAACTTAAACAACTTATCCCAATTCACACTACGGTCAATCCTAGATAAGGAAAAATTGGATGGAACGAACTTCATCGAATGGTTTCGCTTCCAAAGGGCAGTACTTAGGCATGAAAAGACGTTCGATGTCCTTGAAACCCCCCCTCCAAATGCTCCTGCTAGAAATGCTCCAACTGAAGTCGAAAATGCTTATGATAAGTACCAAAATGACTCCCTGATTGTTGGCTGCGTAATGTTAGCCACGATGACTCCCAAATTATTACGGGATCTTGAAAACATGACTGCTTGGGATATGATATCTTCACTAAAGTCGATACTTCGGTTACAAATAAGGCGGGAGAGATTTGATACATTTAAAGCATTGTGTGCTTGTAAAACGACTAAGCGTTCGTCAGTTAGTACCTACATTTTGAAAATGAAAGGGTACTTTGACCAACTGACTCGTCTTGGTTTTCCATTGGGTCAAGAGTTGGAAATCGATATGGTTCTCAACTCTCTACCCAAAACATATAAGTAGTTCGTTAAGGACTATAATATGAAAAGTTTGAATAAGACTCTCATAGAGCTTTTCAGCATACTTAAAACTACTGAGAGAGAGATATGAAATCCAAGTTGGGTTTAACCAAACCAAAACAGGCTTTGATGATCAAACCTGACAGTGGGATAGTCAAGAAAAAGGGGGAGATAACCAAGGGTAAAACACATGTTGGAAGCTCTGGCATAGATAAGGGAAAAGCAGAAATTCCTGAGGTTGCAGTATGGTATAATTGTTTCACCATGGGCACCAAATGAGAATTTATCCATCCTGATTGGCAGAAATCAAGAAGCAAAAGGCTACAAGAGTCGGACCTTCAGGTATGTTGACCAATTTGATTTAATTCACTTCTGACTAAGTGTTACATATTGAGTATGATACTCATATTAGTTCTACTTTTCCGGAAATAAGAAGTGAAGAGAAGATGAAACCAGACCAAATGGAGCTAAGCTAGCTGTTGTTGCTTAAAGGGACATATGATATGAACTTTCCAGATGGTCTTACATTAACACTTAGTAAGGGTCTTCATGTACCTAGTGCTACTAGGAATTTAGTTTCATTTTCTCAATTACAACGAACCGAATTTATGTTTTTAGAAATAAATTTTCGTTTTTTCTTAATAAATGAAATTAATAGTTGTAATTATAAATCATTATAACGAATTAAGCGGGTCTTAAAACTGATCTATTTGTGACATTTAAACAAGAAACACATAGCCAAACTCCAGGCGGACGGAGAGTTGGAATCATATGATGATTCATATGATACATGTGTATCTTGTTAGTCAAGATGACAAAAGATCCTTCAAAGGGTAAACCTTTAGGGGCCACAAGAACTATTAGGGGTTAACCATACTGATGTATGTGAGACTTATAGTTATGTCACAAGATACGGTCATCACTACTTCATTACATCCCACTGATGACTTCAGTAGTCATAGGTATGTTTACCTAATAGAACAAATATAAAAGCTATGAAATTTTCAAAGAGTTTTAGAAAGAAGTAATGAGTATACTTGGCAAAGGATAAAGATGCTTCGGTTAGATCGAGGTCATGAATATCTAAGCCAATAGATTATTCTAGAGATTTTTGGGATTGTATCCCAGTTGACTCCTCATGGGACACTGCATCACAATGGTGTATCCAAGAAGAGAAATAGAACCCTGTTGAACATGGTTCACTCTATGATGAGTCTCACCACCCAACCTAAATGTTTCTGGGGTTATGCCCTAGAAACAGTTGCCCAAATACTAGTTTATGTAGCAACCAACAAGGACCAATAAAACCCACTCTCTTAATATGAATTGGAAAAATCCCAAAGTTATCATATTTGAGAATATGGGGTTATAATGCTTAAGCTAAGCATAAAGATTCTGGAAATCATGATTTAAAGGTCTGAAAAGTACATCTTTATGTGATATCCAATTGGATATTATTTCTACATTTTTAGCGAGAACGAAAGTTTTGTTAACGCACCCTGGTCAGTTCTTAAGAAAAGATTTTCTGTCATGAATCACAATAGGGACACAGTAGATCTTGAAGAAATTCAAGAACCACAGAGATGGGACGATGGTTGACACTGACATTCAACAAGATGTTGAGCTTCAACAAGCTGTTGAAGATAATAAACAAGATACAAAACAATCCGAAGATCGGATTACTGATAAATGGCAAGATGCCATGAAAACTGATGTTAAAGCTGCATTCCTTAAAAAGGAATTTTTAGTGAGGACGTATACAAGTTTTAAAACATCAAACCTAAAAGTGCAAGTTGCAAAAGTTCATTTATGGACTAGGACAATCATCTCGTAATTGAAATCTTGTATATACAAGATGGTCAGAGGGAGCATAATGGTATTCTAGATCCTATATGATCATCATGAATGACATACCAATGCTTGAAGGTGTAAAATCATAGATTAGGATAGTACTTCACGATGAAAGATCTAAAAGAGACAAAATCCTTGGTATAAAGATCTATCGTGGTAGATCCAAAGTGTTTAATTGGATTAAGCATAAGTACATACATTGACAAGATCTAGAAACACTTCAAGATGAAGGGTTCCAAGAAAGGAAGCTTGCCAACAGTACATAGTGTACATCTGAGCGAAACTCAGAGTCCTAGCACTAAAGAGGACATGAACCGTATGAAGGGTGTTCCCTGTGTTTTCAGCCAACTGTTCAAATCATGTACACCATGTTAATGTACTAAGACCGGACGTCTCGTATGACCTAAGCATGATGTCCATATATTAGTCAGACCCAAGTGATGCTCACTGTATATTAGTGAAGAACATTTCGAAGTATCTGAGAATAACTAAATATATGTTCTTACTATACAACGGTTAGGAAAGAGACCTGTGTGTTTAAGGATACATAGATGCTAGTTTCCAAACCAACCGAAATGACTTAAATTGTAATAGGGATATATGTATTGAACGGAGGTACAATTAGCTGTAAGAGCTTACATGCAAATATACTTGTCAAGCCTATGTCTCAAAACAGGATCGAGAAACATATTCTTTGAACAATAAAGGATGAGATAGATCTATGCCTTAAGTTCAAAACAAAATATCGTGAATCAAAAAGGATAATGAATGATTATACTATATGATTGATTGGATCAATCAAATTGCTCGAAGGTAAAAGCACATTTACATAGCCATGGGGGCGGTGACGTGTTGCTAGACGCTTACCATCGTCTGTGTTACTGTGTATCATATGCAAGTGGGAGAATGTAAGTTATTGTATGCCCACAACACGTGTCATACAGAGATACTGCTGAGTAGTATGTAAACCTATAGGGTCACACATAAAGAATGACTTTGTTTCCATCTTTAGAAACCCGGATTAAATCAAGTTGATTAAGAAAATAATTATTCTTAAAGGATAATTATGAAAATATGTGTTAAACTGTAATTATGATAATTACATGGTGAAAACATAATTATCTTAATTACATGGTATTATCTGTAATTATATATATAATTATATTTAAAGTTTAAAAGATAATTATATATATATATATATATATATATTTGAATTTGAATATTACAAATAATTACTAAACCTTATTTAATCCTTAGTTGAATTATAGTCTAACTATAATTCATCTGGTATAAATAGGGCGTTAGGCTAAACCATTTTTTATACGATTGAAATTAGAATATCCTATCAGAGAAATATAGAAAATAAACATTTTCTTTTCTGTAAAACACATATAGATCTAGGGTTCTTGGGCTAGCACCCGGTGGAGACGGGAAACGTGTTCACGTGGTGACTGCCAATAGAGGAAACCTACTTTGGTTTCTTGGTACTTCAGTTTTAACCCAGACATATCTTAAAAGGTACACATTCTAAACACCCTATGGTGTGGTTTATTTTAATTAAATGCATCATTGGATCCGATTGAGTTTTAAATTTGTTTAGAAAAGTTTTCTATAATTGTTGTAACCAAAATTATTTTAATTTTCCGCTGTGTATTGTCTGTTACAAATTACATTAAAACCCAACAAGTAGTTTGGTGAAGCCTTCCCCGGTTATCTTGGGTTATATCATTTTGTATTTGGGTTTAGTAACATCCGACCTTTGATTAGTCTTTGTGTAAGGCTTTATTTATATTTGTTGATGGTTAAATCTAGAACAATATTTCATGAATAGATTGTTGTAAGATACTTTGTCTTTCTTTGAGGTATTTTTGGAAATTTTAAATTAGTTGCTCCTTTCTGATTTGAGGGTGTTACAATGAAAGAGTGTGCAAGAAGAGTGTGGATTAAATTGTTTATCACCCGAATTTTACGCTCATTTTTGCCATTTTGTGAAGTATGAGCACAAGAGAAACGAAACACCATACCATGATTTTCAAAAAACAATTTGAATGAGTCATTATCAAACTCTCTCCCATTATCACATTGAAAATATTTAACGGGCCTCTCAAATTATGTTCGGATGAATGCACTAAATGATAGAAAAGTATAGTGGACTTCAGATTTGGCACCCAAAGGAAAATCCCACTAGAAATTAGTGAAGTCATCTAAAAACAAGATATAATATTTTTGACCAGAAAAACTTAAGATAAGAGACGTCCAAAGATCACTATGAACAAATATCAAATGGTAAGCAAGTTGAAGAAAGTGAATTATAAAATGGCAACTTAACATGTTTACCAAAAATGCAAGATTGACAAATCGAAGAACAAGATGTCTTATTACATTCAATAAGCTTATTATTCCTAAGAAAATTTAAAATAGGAGCTCCAGGATGACCCAATCGGTTATGCCATAAAATAGGAGATAAAGTTGCAAAAGTTGATAGAGACGTGGTTTAGTTTTTAGAGAAGGCAGCGGTGAGAGAATATAAATCTTCAGTACTATCATATCTCTAAGTGGCATCTGTGTCTGAACGTCTTTCACAGAAAACCCAAAGGGATCAAACTCAATAGATACATTATTATCAATGATGAATCGACAAACAAATATTAAGTTTTTGATAAGTTTAGGAACGTGTAGGACATAATTTAAATGTAAGGGTGCGTAAGGTGGGGAAAGGGATGTTTGACTATAACCATGAATTGGAATTTCTTGACTAACTAACAATTATGTTACGATCATTGACCATATTCAAATAAGACGAGAAGGTACCTTGATTCATGGTCATGTGAGATGTCGCACCGGTGTCCATGTACCAATTATCATTCGGTTGATTTAGTGTCAATATGTGCATGGCTACATCTATGTCAGTGGGAATATGGCTTGATGAAGGAGCTTGAACATTGTATGCTTGTTGAGGATGAGAGCCAAGAATGCCTGGTTGATGATGACCCATCTGTTGAGGCCATTGCAACATGGGATACGGACATGGGGGAATGCCCCACGGCTACTGCCAGGCACCCCAAGGACCATACTTCCACGGGTCCGATTGTTGCGATGGTGCTTGCCTCTAAGGTGGTTGTTGCTGCTGCCGGTGTCCTCCGCTACGGTTGTTGCTGATACGACCTCTACCCTGGTAGCCACCACCTTTTCCCCGGTTCCAAAATTTAGAACGCTAGTATTTTTGTTGTTGGTATGAGTCTCAACATGGCTTTAAGCATGAGGATATGCATAATTCCTAGCAGAGGAGTCATAGTTGGAGGCGGTGATGGCTTGTTTGGTCTTGCGAGTCTCTTCCAAAACAAGCCTTGAATAAGCCTCATAGAACGAGGGGAGAGGATTGCTCTGTTGAATGAAAGTAGCAACACCATCATTGTTCTCATTTAAACCTGCCACCGGTTGAAGAACTAACCTGTGATTAAAGATCAGTGCACCAACGTTTAATAAATGGTCAGCGAGCATCTTCAATTCTTGGCAGTATGCTGAGATGTTAAGGAAGTCGTCCATATGGACGTGAGGAAATTAATTCTCCAAGTACACAAACAAGAATTTTTATTGTCTTGGAATATGTTCCTCAAGTTTTCCTAGGCATGTTGTGTCGTAGAATCAGGTTCAATGATGGTGTGGAGAAGGTCATTTGATATCGTGTCGTATATCCATTGAAGTATTATGGCATCTAAGGGTGACCATAGTTGTTGATCAACAACAAGTGCCTTGTATTTTTCTGTTTTGGTGCGTTTGAGTGGGGGTATAATGTAATCAAGGACTTGATGCACACAATAATGGATTTTAAATAGCTTTGCCCGTGAGGAATATTGCCCTTTTTCCATCTCAAGAACAACTAGAATGGCATTCCTGATGTTTGTAACAACAAGGGTTGGATGAAACTTTAGTTAACCATCAAAGTGAATGATGGCGGTAAGAAGGAGAAGGAGGATGAAAGTAAATAGCAAGAGCAAAGTTAAGGTTGGAGGATTTTTTTCTGTTGATATCATGTAGGAAATAATCCCTTGATTTGCTTTCTCATTCATGAAACAAATATATAGAATACAAATGCTACAATTTAGGCTAGACTTTAGGTAATCGACTATACAAGGATATTCACATGCTATAATGAGATAATGCTAATTATGTAAATAATATATGTATCTTTTCATTGTTGGTTTAAGTGTTTTGGTCTGGTCCTTTGTTTGTTCAGGGCCTTTTGCTTCTCTTTGGATGATTTGGTTTCATTTGGTTATGCATCTTGCAGACTCCTCGTTCAAACTTTGTTTATTGTTAATATATTTGTTTGGCTTTCAAAAAGTAATATTGATAAGTGGCTTCCAACCCAATCCAACCTTAATATCAGTGAACGACGCAGTCGCTCGATTTTATAAGCATTATTCTTTTTGTAAAAATTATTTTTGTCTCAATCCAGTCAGTTGAGGTTACGAATGAAGATGGTCTTATATTCTCCCAAAAAATGTATTCAATTATGCTCGACAAAAAAGTTACCATACTTATTTTGATAAAAAAAGTTATTATATTAACATATTTCTAAGTTTAAATTATTGAATTAGGTACTTAAAAATAAAAAGAATATGCAAAATTTTATTTTATTATATATACAAATCATATACTATTTATGATAATAAAAATATTTTTATAAATTTAAGAAAGGTTTGAAATAACATGAGGTGTGTCTTGTGGGGAGGTCAAGCCTCAAGGCTTTACGAGTTACGACAAGGCCAATGGGGTTTTCAAGACATGCCCTAAGGTGGCATGCACACACACACACACACACACACACATATATATATATATATATGTATGTATGTCTGCATGGGATCATGTGAGAAGTGCCAATTTTGGTGAGAAGTGTGAGAATTAGTTTTAAACCGTTGATCGCTTTTAATCAAATACCCTCCCATTAATTGCAACTTAAAAGGGAATTGATCTGGTGCATCTCGGTACATCTTATCTCGATGCATCTCATTCTAATGTTCGTCCATTTCTCATCCTGATAACCACTTCTCACGCTTCTCACCATATTTGACACTTCTCATCGGAACCCAACCCTATATATATATATATATATATATATATATATAAAGAGAGGTTCAATGAGAAATGCTAAATGTATGAGAAATAGATAAGTGATCCTAACCATTCATCTAGTCAACATTTGCGGCTTTGACTGTGAAGCACCGGATAATTTCTTGCATGGTCTGCAGAAGATAAAGGGGTAGTTTCGTAACTTTGACAAATAGACGACAAACAAGTTCATATGTGAACCCGTGTGATTCACATATGAACTATATGTTCATATGTGTACCTGTTGATTAGCTCACATTTGAACTATTTAACTGATTCATATATGAACTATTTAACTGATTCATATATGAACCTACGGGTTAATATGTGAATCAGTTAATTAGTTCATATGTGAATATGTTAATTAGTTCATATAATTCACATATGAACCTACAGTTAATTTGTCCATATGTGAATCAGTTAATTAGTTCATATATGAATCAAAAAGGTTCATATATGAATCATTTAAAAAAGAGTTCATATGTGAATCACACAGGTTCACATATGAACTCGTTTGCCACCTATTTATAAAAGTTATGAAATTGTTCCTCTATTTTTGGAATTGCTCTTGACCTATCAAAGTCACAATTCCTGACCTATCAAAGTCACAATTCTTGACCGTCATAGCTGCAATTTTTTACCAGTCAAATCCGATCTTAACCGTATGAAGTCTATGATTACTTCTCTATTTCTCATATATATATATATCCATAGGTTCATATATATATATATATATATATGGGATGGATTATTTGCAAACCCTCCCCTTATTTGTACAAACTATGCAAACCTAAATCAACCAATCACAAAATTCCAAAAAAATTCGAATTTTTTAATCTTAAGGGTTATTTCGTCATTCTGATGTTAGCGATTAAATAAGGCAATTAACAACTCCCTTATTTTATGCATTTGATAGATATGGTAGTTATATCTTATTAAATATTCTTTTAATTTATGGGATGCAAATAATATTATTTTCAGTAACCTTTAATTATTGAATTATATATATTTTTTATTTTCGCTTCTAAATAGTTCTTCCACATCGATCATCTTGTTAATTTCTTTTGCAAATGTTCATCAATGGTTGATTCTATTGACAACTCCGGTGTCAAGTGCCATTCGTGGAATAGGTTAAGAAACAGTCATGAAACAGTCAAGTGCCATGAATCAATGTTTAGTGATGAAACAAGTCATGAAATAGATTGTTTCTCCATGATTCTCTGATGTGTTCTTGAATTTCGAAAATGATTGTTTCACCATGATTTTCTCGTTTCATGTGGATCCCAGAACAGTGCAATCAACAAATAATAATCAATAATAAGCAAAGATTGAATCACAACTGATGGTCATATGATTGAATTGATCAATAAAGGGTTTAAGGTTTACAGAGAGAATTTCTGATGCATGTATGTAAACCTAAATGACCATTGACCTAGAAATTAGGTTAAGATAGCAATTTATATGAGGCGCCTAATGCTAAGGCCCAAAGCCCAATAACATAAGAATAAAGATATTACATTCTGAACCCCAAACTTCTATTCAACACAAAATACACCCTAACAATCTCCCCCTTTGAATACAAATCTTGTCTAGGTCGGTTGGTTTTCCCAAGGGCGGTAACATCCTTGGGGGGGGGGGGGGGTTGTGGATGGTATCCCAATCTACCCAGGTTCGAATCCAAGAGGAGTCAATTTGAGGGCATGAGGAGTACCCAGTCCTTGGGCCGGTCCAGTTGTTGACTGGGCTGCCCCTCTAGCCCAGTCTTAGACTGTGGTTGGGCTCTAGGTTCAGCGTAAGCTGGACCGGGACAACGGCGGATTAGTGGGCTGCCCGTAGATGCCCGATACCACCGAGGAGGTGTGCGTGCGTGTGTGCGTGTGTTAGTGGTAGTCGTTCGTTGGTTCGATGCCGCAATGCCTTCCAAAAAAAATCTCCCCCTTTGAATAGAATTTCAAATTGCTACTAGTTCGAAAATATCTCTTTCTGAGTCCAAAGCTGATCTCGAAGTGTCTCAGTGAAGTTCTATACTCCAGCCTTTCTTCTATCTAGCCCAAAGCTTTGAGAACAAGTCGTCTATAATATGGATCCAAAGACTGGACCCCTTTGTCGTCTTGATCAATGAAGTGTCATAACTTGTCTTGAAGTAAAATCAGTGTAACATCACAGTATCGGGAAATCTGACTGGATCGAATGAAACGTAGTTCGCCTTTACCGTTCGAGTATGTCATGTCGAATTCTGGATTGTTGATCACTGTATAGGCAGGTACATTATGAACTTTGGGAGGAAGACTTTGATCAGGCTTGAGCAGATTGATCTTACCTTGGTTGCTTTCTAAACCAATATGGAAGTCTTCAACACATGCAATTTTCATGACACACTTCATATAACGCTTGACAACTTCTAGCGCATCGGTAATTGTTGTCGGCTGAATGGTTCTGCTCTTCATGTCCCTTAGCAAAAATAGGAGGTCTGGCAGTTCTAGATTCGGAAAATCATCTTCAGTGAACTCCCATTTATTGCCATATTCTCTAGTCACAATGAAGTACGGAAACCAGACTATCGAAAGGCGGTCAGCTGAGATCAGATCGACTGATTTAATTCTAGACTTTGTCTTCACATGACAGCTCAATTGTTCTTTACATTTTCGCATGTGAATATATTCATGTCGTTTTCTTTTGTCCGTCATTGATTGAAAACCATACTCGACAACCTGATTGTATTCAGCTAATTTGCGGGTGAAAATATTCTTTTCGGATTCTTCAAGAAATGGAACCCAGATTCTTACCCTTTCCCATTTAAGAGGACGATCAGGTCGAGTACTAACTGTTTCGCGAACTGGCGTGACTGGAGGAGATCGGATGGGATGATCTAACTGAGATTGGTCGGGATGACCTGTTGGATAGGTAAGTAAGGGTATACTGGCAGAAGACTGCTCGGCTGATTGATGATGTGGAACCACGTGCTCAAAGTTCAAACAATTTGTTATAGTCACCTTGTTGCATGTACTCTTCATCGTAAAAAATGCACAATACTTCAGCTTGGAAAACAACTATTACATTTTCTGTGAAGTCTCTGATAATGGATCAACAATGATCGCCCAATTATCTTGATCATCAGATGAACCTCTGTTACATTCCTTTGGCTTTTCAACCATTGGATTGATGTCATATAGAACTAAATCCATACCCTGGTCCTAGGCCTGACTCTGTCCTTCGTTCGGTGTATCTGTAACCATCTATGTCTGTCCCTCTACATAAACCACTGCCTGTGTTGACTCGGGCTCAGATGTGCATTGGCCCTTCTCCCCCTCAGGGTGATCAGGATCGTCCTGGTCATCCTGCCTGCCCTTGAGCCCTTCTGCCTGACCTCTGCAACTCATCTCCAAGGATGTAACCCTTTCATTAAGTGTAGCTAGAGATTGTTGAACGGACTGGAGGATGGCGGTTAGCTTCTGGATAGCAGCAGGTGATATAGTGGCTGGGGATGTAGGTGGTAATATTTAGGAGCATAGTAGAGAGATTAGGTCGGCATCTTCGAAAGGATCAGTTTGGGATTGGGATAATAGTTTGGCCAGTAACATGGATTTGAGGTCATCTATTGAATAGTTGGTGGGAGGAGGTGGTGGTAGTAGTGTTTCAGGCTCAGTCATCGGAGCTTTGCCTTTCATCATTCGCTTCAATGCATCCACCTGTTCTTACATTTCAGCCCTCATGTAAGATTGGACAGCCTTTAGGGCGCCATACAGAAAATCCCTTGAGACGAACTCTGGTAAACTAACTCCTGGGTTATGTAGACTTCCAGTTGTGGTAACGACTATTGAAGTTGTACCTCCTACGGTCACAACTGACGTGATAATAGTTGTAGTAAGACTTCCACCCAATCCTCGTAAACCACCCGAAGGTAGAGTTAATATGGATGCTCCGGCTAGGTCACTAAGACGTCTAGCGATAGCTGATAGTGGTGACGGTGTCCTAGCCAACTGAATAATATCTGCAAGTGGCTCTGATACGAATTGTGGATCCAAGAACAGTATAATCAACAGATAATAATCAATAATAAGCAAAGATTGAATCACAACTGCTGGTCATATAATTGAATTGATCAATAAAGGATTTAAGGTTTATAGAGAGAATTTCTGATGCGTGCATATAAACCTAAATGACCATTAACCTAGAAATTAGGTTAAAATAACAATTTATATGAGGCGCCTGATGCTAAGGCCCAAAGCCTAAAGCCCAATAATGTAAGAATAAAGATATTACATTCTGAACCCCCACCTTCTATTCAACACAAAATACACGCTAACACTTCATTTACGACCTTCAATGATTTACAGAAGGAACTGATTTCATGTAAATTACAGAAAACACATTGAAGGAACCGATTTCTACTATTTTCATAAAACCCTAAAACAGTAATACCTTAACTCTAACGAAATCTCCCATGAATATCGATTACTTCCGTGTTGTTCTTGGATTATTTGGTAACCATATTAGAGAGCATTTTGAAGTTGTATCTGTATAACCTGGGTTTTTGATATTTGCCCCTTTGATTTCAGGATTTCATTGACCTACCATGAACAAGCCTTGAAATTTTTGGGCCTTATTACTCTTTAGCTCCTTCTACATTAAATAAAAGTATTTGTTGGGTCTGAAATGTGCTAAGGATGGTTACTACTGCTAGACATGACTATTACTACTGCCTGAGGAAGTTAGTACTGCCAGATCATAATTACTAATGCTTGAAGGAGTTAATGCTGCTAAGACAAAATTAATATTGCTTGCTGAGATTAATACTTCTAGTTCAAAATTAATACTGCTCATGAATATAGTGTTGCTTATGAGATGAAGACTCCGTATGAGAATGAAGACAACTGTATAGATTGAAGCTAAAGTAAAGGAGATACTTATGGTATTGATATTAAAGATCAATTTTATTTTGATAATTATCTTGTAATCAGTTTTTGTTTATATAGTATAGAAGTCTTAGATAGAATCAAGATTTATTATTCATAAGTTTTGTTTTAGAGAGAATTAACCTCAAGACTAGTTTAGATCCTTTCTATAGAGAAGTATAGAACGTCTGTTGAGTCTGTTCAACAGATTGAGGTTTTGTGTGTAATCATCAAGTTTAATCAATATAACTTGTGATTTAAGTGCATATACTGTTTCATTGATTGTTAGTGTTAAAGTGTTTTTTCCGCAACTTCTTTAGCATTGATTCTGAGTGTGTATGAATTAAATTCTTGTTTGAATTTCGATCCTGACAAGTGGTATCAAAGCTTTGTTAAACTCAGAAAAACAACAATCATCATGGACGGTTCAAGTGATAGCGTTCTGGTCTCAAAGGTTCCAATGCTCAGATCTAATGAGTTTGACATGTGGAAGATTAGGATCAGACAATACATCCTTCTCACAGATTACTCTATGTGGGACATCATTGAGAATGGCCCATCTAATGAAGGAAAGATTGGAGCAGATGGAAAAAGAATCCCACCAAAGACGGATGGAGAGAGGAAGATAAGACAGACAGAGATGAAAGCCTTGAGCACACTGCTCTTGGCTATTCCTAATGAGTATCAACACCAATTCTGCAACTGCACTGATGCCCAGATGCTTTGGAATGCTCTAGAGAAGAGATTCTCTGGTACCAAAAGTACCAAGAGAAATCAGAAGGCAATATTGAAGAAACTGTATGAAAACTTCATATCAACTAAGAATGAGTCCATGACTCAAACTTTTGACAGGTTTAACAAGCTGATTGGTGAACTAGCTACTATTGGAGTGCAAATTGATCAAGATGATGTAAACAGAAAGTTCTTAAGGTCCCTTGGAGATGAATGGACCATGTATACTGTCTCCTTCAAACAGAATGACAAGCTGGAGGACAAAGAACTAGACGATCTTTATAATGACTTAAGGGTGTTTGAGGCTGAAGTGGAAGCCAAGAAAAGACCATCTGGATACACTCATAATGTTTCTCTTTTATCATCTTCTTCTTCTACTGATTCTGATGCTAATACAGAATTAGTTAGTACTGCTTATGTATCTAAGCATGATGTATCTAATGACTCTGTATTAGAAGCTTTTCTTGCTAGTTATGCTAATTCTGGTTTAATTAATGATGATCTTGAACAAATTAATGCAGATGACCTTGAAGAGATGGATATAAAGTGGCAGATGGCCATGCTAACTATGAGGGTCAGGAGATTCATAAAGAGGACTGGAAGGAACAACTTTTCTCAGAGGAGAGAAGATGGTGCTGGGTTTGACAAGTCAAAGGTGGAGTGCACAAGTGTCACAAGATGGGACACTTTGCAAAAGAATGCAGAGGAGGATTTCCTCAACAATATGGCAGCAACCACCAGCAAGCACATTCCTCAAGCTTCCAAAACAACAGAAAATCCACTCAAGCTCTTGTTTCTCAAGAAGGAATGAGATTTGATTGGAGTGATCAAGCTGAAGAAGCTGTTCAGAATCAAGCCTTGATGGCAGAAGTCTCAGAATCTTCAAGCACATATATTCCAACAGAGGTAAAAACTAAACTGTGCACTGAAGAGTGTCTTCAGACTGATAAAAAGTACAGGGATCATAACCAAATCATGTGTGACGACCTTAAAAGGTTAGAAAGAGATGTAAGAGAGTATAAAGTGATTGTTGAGAAGTTTGAAGATCAAATCAAGACTTACAAGGCCAATGAACTTCAGCATTACTATGACACAAATTACTGGAAGTGGGAGAAAGATCAATTAGAGATTCAAATAGAAAAGTCTAAAGAGGAGTGTGAGAAGATAAAGAGTGAGTATGAGAAAGCTAAGCTTGACATTGAGAAGTTCTCTTATGCGTCCAAAGCAATGGACTCTTTGCTTAAAGCTCAAGTTCATGATAAGATCAAGAGTGGTATAGGATACAATGCAACACCTCCACCTTATAACAATAATTACATCCCTCCCTCTTCAGATCTCTTAGAGAATCAACATAAGGAGGACTTACCTATAGGAGCAACAGATGTAGATCCTATAGATAGTGTGGTGGTTGAAGAAGAGAATGAGGAAGAGAATTCTGAGAGTAAGAATGCAGAAGAGATTCCTGTAGAAAATCATATCCTTACAAATGAAGGGGGGGGGTAAACCATTCATCAAGAGTGAAAAGGTGGATAGCTCAAAGAGAGAAAAGGAAAAGGTACAGGGAGTCCACTATATGCAGACCACAGTTGTGAATCCTTGTACATGTAAACTGCATCAACTCCAAAAACATGATAAAACAAGGGGTAATCAAAGAAACTAGAATAATTAGTGGGCACAAAAACAAGGGGTTGATCTGAGTAAAATCAATAGACCAAAACCTTGTTTTATTTGCGGAAAGCTTAACCATATTGCCAAATACTGTTATTTCAATCCTATGAACCAGAGGATAAATTTTCAAAGACATATACAAAATCCTGTTGGTTATAGGAATCAAAGAAGGAATCATATGGCTGAAAATGTAAAAAGAGCACCTTTAAAAACTCATGTTCAAAACAAGTTTGCAAAATGAAAGAAAAATACTCCAAATAAGCCAAGGAGTACATTAAGGACAAAGAAAGCAAACAACTTTGTTCAGGTATGGGTTCCAAAAATAAAGAAAGTTGTTAGTATTGCTACTAAAAAATAGTACTGCTGACAGAAATAATGTTGTTGTAAGCAATACTACTGCTAACTCAGATAGTACTTCTAACAAAGTTAGTACTGCTAACCCAATTAGTACTGCTAATGATGTTAGTACTGCTAACAAAGTTAGTATTGCCAATCAAGTTAGTACTGCTTCCAGTGTTAGTACTGCAAGACCTATAATCCTGACAAAATACTCAAGCCATAAGATTCCCCAGTCTGAAAAGCTCATCAAAACTGATTATGAATATGTTGATGAGAATGGGAAACCCAAGACCACTTTGGCTTGGGTTCCTATTAAAAAATAATTGTTCCACTTTATGTGCAGGGCAACCAACAGCAAAAAGGGAAGAACATTTGGCATGTTGATAGTGGTTGCTCTAGGCACATGACAGGCAACAAGTCCTGCCTACAAAACTTCAAAAGAATTGATGGAGGACATGTTGCATTTGGTGATAATCCATCTGGAGGAAAGATTAGTGGAAAAGGTAATGTGTCAAAGGGTAAGATGACCTTTGAGGATGTATACTATGTTGAGCAATTGAGATACAACCTGTTAAGTGTATCACAGGTTTGTGACAAGAAACATAGTATATTGTTTACTGATACTGAATGTATTATCCTTGCTAAAGGGTTCAAGGTAGTTGATGAAAGTATGATACTACTGAGAACACCAAGAAAGGACAATGTTTATTGCTTGGATTTAGAGAATGTATCTAATGATTCATCATTTAATTGTCTATTTTCAAATGCTTCTGTTGATGAATCATCTCTTTGGCACAGAAGGATGTGTCACATGAACATTAAAACAATGAATAAACTTGTGAAAAACAACCTTGTAAGAGGTTTGCCACAAAAAGTATTTTCATGTGATGATCATTGTGTTGCTTGTCTTAAAGGCAAACAGCACAAATCTTCTCATAAGTCCAAAGAGGTAAATACAATCTCTACACCTCTCCAATTATTGCATATGGATCTGTTTGGTCCAACTAATGTGATGAGTATTGGCAAGAAATCTTACTGCTTAGTTATTGTTGATGATTTCTCTAGATTCACTTGGGTCTATTTTCTGAGGACAAAGGATGAGACAAATGGATTGATCAAATCCTTTATTCTCAGAGTTGAAAACCAAACAAATCAAAGAGTTAAAATCATCAGGTCTGATAATGGAACTGAATTTAAGAATAATGACCTAAACAACTTTTGTGAGGAAAAAGGCATTGAGAAACAATACAGTGCTCCTATGACCCCTCAACAGAATGGAGTTGCTGAGAGGAGAAATAGGACACTGATTGAAGCTGCAAGATCCCTGTTGACAGATTCAAAACTGCCAGTTACATTTTGGGCAGAAGCAGTGAATACTGCTTGTTATGTTCAAAACAGGGTTCTAATAGTTAAATCTCAAGGCAAGACACCATATGAACTTTTTAACAAGAAGAAACCTTTTATTGGATTTTTCAAACCTTTTGGGTGTCCTTGCACAATTCTTAATACCAAAACTCACTTAGGCAAGTTTGAGAGCAAAGCAGATGATGGATTTCTGCTTGGTTACTCATCCCAAAGTAAGGCTTACAGAGTATTTAATACCTCTTCTAGAATAATTGAGGAATGTGACAATGTCAAATGCAATGAGAGCACACCAAATAAACTTGGTACAGGAACAGGGACAGAATCTTTGGGTTTCAGTTATGAGAATAATGCAGGAACAGGGACAGAATCAGTAAAAGACAAAAGACAAGAGTTTGTGCTATTCCCAATCCCTACAGCAGATTCTATTGAACTCTGTGTTCAAGAGAAGAACGATGCTTCAGATTCAAAGGATACTAAAACTGCTCATAATGAAGAGGAGAGAGGTAAAAAGGAGGATCAACTTTTAACTTCAGAACATCTAGAACCTGAGATGCCTGCATTGGCAGAAGATGATACTGATGATGAGAACTCCTCAGTGTTTGGTGGCAGCTCTCCTGAAAAGAATGACTCTAATCTGGATGCAGAGATTAATGAAGAGGCTATTCATCAAACAAAAGTGCATAAAGATCATCCTCCTCAGTTGGTGATTGGTGACATCAATTCTCCAATCATCACAAGGAATCAGAGTAAGTTGGGAGGATTAAAAGACATACAATCAGGCTTACTATCTTGCTTTCTATCTCAGGTTGAGCCCAAAAAAGCACATGATGCAATGAAAGATCCAAGCTGGATAGAAACAATGCAAGAGGAGCTGCTGCAGTTTGTACTGCAAAATGTATGGGATTTGGTAGAACTGCCTAAACGACACAGAGCTATAGGGACAAAATGGATTTTCAGAAACAAGAAGGATGAGAGAGGGATAGTGATCAAGAACAAGGCTAGATTGGTAGCATAGGGGTACACTCAATAAGAAGGAATTGATTATGAAGAGGTTTTTACACCAGTGGCTAGGATTGAGGCAATTAGGCTGTTTTTAGCCTATGATTCTTTCATGAAGTTCAAAGTCTACCAAATGGATGTGAAAAGTGCTTTTCTATATGGAAAAATTGAAGAAGAAGTATATGTTTGTCAGCCTCCAGGGTTTGAAAATCCTAAGTACCCTGACAGAGTATACAAATTTGTTAAAGCACATATTTATTGGAATCAAGATCATAATTATCTGAAGATGGAAATTTGAAGTCAAAGCTGATAAAGTCGTCTCAACAAATAGTCTAGGGTCACTTTGTAATAATAGTCAAAGTTTGTTTTATGTATTTTCTTATTAGTCCTTTTGTTTTTATATAATTTAAGTTAATAGTTTTAGGTTTTGGGCCCAAGCCTTGCCAATCCCATTTAGCTAAGCCTAATTATAAATTAGTTTAGGTTAGAGTTAATTAGGTTAAGGAAGCTAATTAGAAAAAATTAATTATTGAGAGGTTAGGGTGGTGGTGGTGGTGCGCCGTGAACATCAAGAGGAAGAGAGAAAGAGTTTGATCAAAAAATCTTTTAATCCTTTGATTCTTTGGTATAATCGTATCAGGTTTGCATAATCGTTTCTGTTTATTCGTATTACTTGATTGAATCGTTTGTTATTGGGACACACAATTGGTATCAGAGCTAGTACAGGTTGAATTGAATATTTTTTTTTGTTCTGTTATCTGTCAAAGATTCAATTTTTTTTTTGCATTGTGTGATTGTTAATCGAGTATTTTTTTATTGCTTAGTGATCTGTTTGCTTATTATCTCATTTGGGTAATGTTTGATTTGAGTATTGAATTGAATTTGATTGCTTATTTGGTGAATTTGGATCTGTTTGGTCGTCATGAGCACAACACTGTCTAATTCTTTGAGTTTTCATAGAGTGGTTATTAGTGAAATTAATTGGTAGCAATCAGTTCTAATCATTTAATCGATCGTTTTTGCAAAGTTTGGTTGTTCAATTTTGAGTATTGATTAGTTTCTGGGTTGATTTCTGTGTTTCTGGGTCGATAAGTATCAAGAACATATCGGTCTAAGCCTATATCGGTCGAACAATATCGATCGAACTTTATCGGTCGACCACACCTTATCGGTCGACTGATACACACAGTCCACCCCGGTCTAAGAGCATATCGGTCTTTGTGTTTTATCGGTCGACCGCATTCTATCAGTCTTTCTTACCGGTCGAAGACCAAGTCCGGTCGAAGATCATTACCGGTCAAAGACCTCTCTCGGTCTAAGTGTATATCGATCTATTTGAATACCGGTCTAAGGAAGTTTACCGGTCGAAAACCTCTATCGGTCTAAGCTAATACTGGTTCATACAATTTATCGGTCGAATATCTCTTATATCGGTCGAGCAAAGTACCGGTCTTATCATCTTACCGGTCGTTGCAATTCCCCGGTCGAACAAGTATACCGGTCGAGCACTCCACTATTTGCGCCAATCACTGTTCCTATCTTAGAATTTTTTTTTCTGAGAATTTTTCAAAACTGTAATATGGCTAACCGGGTAGCGGGACCCCCGTGCTAATTCTGCCTAGGGGGACAAAATTTCTTTTGTGATCAAATTTTATCTGGACTAACGATCAGTTCAAGTTTCTTATCAGTTTTGTGAAATCGTATCAGTAAGAATGTCATCTCGGGAAGCTCTTGCTATTGGAACCGATGTTAAGCCGCCAGTACTCTTCAAGGGGGAGTACGAGCAGTGGAAGGACATATTCTTGGACTTCATCGATCGACATGATTTGGGATATTATATCAGAAAATCTCTGAAATAAGGAATGATGACACCACCGACCAAGGTTCTCACTGTAGCTAGAGAAAATGGTGAAGAAGAAGAGACAGAGTATAAATTACTGATTGGTGAATATTCTGAAGATCAGCTGAAGAGACACAAGGGTGACAAGCTGGCAAGATCATTTATTCTCCAAGGCATACCAAATGAAATATACATCAAGATTGATAGCTACAATGCTACCGGCAAGCAAATGTGGGATCAATTGGAGAAGATGATGATTGGATCAAAAGTCGGCAACCAGCTTAAAGTTTCCAACTGCTTGAATAATTATGAAGAATTCAAAGCCAAAGCTGGAGAATCACTCGAAGCCACTTATGACAGATTTGTCACATTGCTGAATGAGCTCAGCAAGAATAAGATCAACAAATCTGAAGTTGAGCTGAATGTGAAATTTCTTAGCAACCTTCAGCCAGAGTGGAAGAGATTCACCAGACAGATGAGGCAGTTGAAAGATCTGAACGACATTCCACTTCATGAAGTTTATGAAATCCTCAAACAGAATGAGGAAGAGGTGGATGAAATCAAGGCTGAGATGAAGAAGGCTGACAATGTAACACCCTGAATTTTTGGGATTGAGTGAGAAGTTGACCTTTACCCAAAGTTCAAGGGGGTATTCTGTAACTTGGGCTATATAAATACAAATCAAATTAGATATTTTGATTTATATCACAAATATCAGTTTCTTGGTTTTGAGAAGTCAGAGAGAAAGGAAGAGAGCAGGAGAAGCTTGGTTTTCTTGGGTCGATCATTTCGGGAAAATCGAGGTATGAATCTAGCTTAATGCTTTGATCTGAATGCTTTTAGCCGTGTAGAATCTCGTTGTGAAGGTTTTGAACCGTTCCATTTTGAGATCTGAGTATTTTCTCATTTGGATCTGGGTTGAATCTGGGTTCTGCATCGCTGTTCTTGATGAACAAGGCGATGGTCGATCGACCGGAGGTTGTTCGACCGGATGGTCGTTCGACCGGGTGGTCGTTCGACCGAATGGTTGTGTTCGACCGAAGCCTGTTCGATCGAGGGTGTTCGACCGAATGGTTGTGCCCGACCGGAGGTCGTTCGACCGGAGGTCGTTCGACCGGTGTTGTTGTAGACCGAAGTTGTCCTTTGACCAGTTTAGGTTCTGTTAAGTTGTTAGCTTCTGTGTCTTTGAGTCCTATTCAAGTAACGAGAGGTTTATCTGTATTTCGACTTACCGATTCTTTCGGTGTTATCATAGGTAGCGCTTGTTAAGAAGAAGGAAACAGAGGTGAGTTCCTACCATCATTTTAAACTGTATACATATCAAAAGTTACCTTTTTGATCTTATCTTATTTTAAAAGTAAAATGATGTTTTACCTGTGCGTTTATGCGAAAGAAATATTCAAAGGAACTTCTTTTAAATGCTTTTCATTCTTACCAGAAGTTGAACTGGGAATAGCATTTTGTTTATAAAAATGTGTTTGTAACCATATGTTTATTTATGGTTGGTCACATACGTTGTTGTGACGAGTCCTTACCATTACTAGTGGATCCCTAGGTTTTGAGTAGACTGTATTGTTGGGATGTTACATTCCCCAGAATTGTATCTAGGGATCACTTGTTCCTTGAGGGCAACTTGGTACGGTTATGTGAGGCCGGATACTAGCCATGGTTTATAGTGATCCTAGCGAAGGAGTATACCTTAGTTTTGCGCTTAGGGCTTGATCTCACATTGTAGCACGGACTTTGTGATTCGTATCCGCGGACTCCAATTGGTTTAGCTCGTAACTCGGATTTTTGGCCTAACTTTGTGTTACGCCACAATCCTTGGTAAAATGTTTTGTTTTCGGTCCTTTTATGGCGTGTTTATAACTAAAAATCCCGTTTGTGGCAAGGACCTAATGTGTAAATTTAATCCCTTTGGAAATACTATCTTGATGCAAATGTTTTATCTTTTGAGCTTCATAAACTGTATGTTCTCACCAGGCTTTAAGTCTGACACTTTTTTTCTCAAATGGTATGTGTATCAGGTTTCCATTAGCGGTGGGTTGCCGGAGTTTTTAGAGAGACGAGTTTTGAGTCTCGAGGTTTTTGGAGTTGTTTAGTATTGTTGCTGGGCATTGTTAAGTCCCATTCTTTTGATAAAATCCTTGTATAGGATTGTATAGTCTTAAGGACTGATCCCATTTATGGGAAGTTAATGGTTTTACATTCGTCTTATTGTCAGGTTTCCAGGTTTTAATTTACTCTGATTTTCGAGGTGTTACAGACAAAGAAGTTGCTGATCCAGTTGCTCTTGTGGTTAAGAAAATGTCCAAGAAGAAGAAGGTGATAGAATCTGAATCTGAAGAAGCTGATAGTGAGGCAAAGTCTGACTCTGACGATTGTGAACAACTGAAGGAAGCCATGCTAATGTTAACCAAGACTTTCCAAAAGAAGTTCTATAAAAATCCAAACTCCAACAGTCAGAGGTACTCGTCTGGTCCGAATAACTACAAGCATAAGGAGAAAGTTGAAGAAAAGAGACCAGAAGACAAGAAGAAGGATGGAGCCGAAGAGTTCAAGAAGGAAGAACCGATGAAGTGCTACAACTGTGGCAAAATCGGTCATTTTGCCAAGGACTGCCGAAAACCTAAAGTCCGTAACTCCGAATATTACAAGAATAAGATGCTTCTAGCCAAGCAACAAGAGGCTGGAAAAGCATTAATGGCGGAGGATGAATACTGGATCGACCATTCGGATCAAGAGTCTGAAGAAGGAGAGAATGATGAGACAGCACATCTGTGCTTAATGGGGAAGAACCAGTGAGAAGTTGAAGCTGATTCTGATGATGGAGACAATGATGAGGTATGTAACTTGAGTGAATCTGATTTTCTGAACCAAATGCATGCCATGATGTCTAAACTCCAAGAATTAGAGTCTAAACTGAAGCGTGAGAAAGGTGTCATCAATGAGAAAAATCAATCTATACATAAACTTAGTAATGATATTGCTGAGAAAAATGTATTAATTGAAACTTTGCACAAAAATATAGACACCTGCGCTAAAGAAAAGACTATAATTCATAAAGAGTTATCTGAAACTGTTTCTAAATATACAGAATGTCAGTTTAAGTCTATAGAGATTTCTAAAAGGTATTTTTCTACTTCAAAAGAAAAGAATTCTTTAATAGACAAGGTGAATGATTTGGAAGAGAAATTACATTCTTTAGGTCAAACTGAACACACTATTCATTTGAACAAACCTAAAGAGAAACTTGATACTTGGGGACTTGGTTACAAGAACCCACATCATCTCAAAAAGGGTATATCTGAAGTGCCTGCACTTTATGACTTTGGGTTTATGTTATTGGCTCCTCAACATCAAGAACTCAAACCCTTTTGGACTAGTCTGTCGGAAAAAGATAAAGCCAAGGAATATGATAAAAGAAAGAACACAGCTAAAGTTCAACTTCCATTTCGCTATGAGAAGTTGAATAACAGTTATAGTTCTAATAAATCAAAATTTCTTTCAAATGATTATTTTGAGAGTTATTCTGTAAAAGAGTTGGAGACGAAACCCATCGAAGGTAAGCTTTACGTACCTCCTCTAGTTTTGGAAAGTAAAATTTCTGAACTCGAGAATACTCTTACAGAAGAAAGACTTTTGATGGACTTAGAACAAACTGTATTTTCAACAGTGTTCAAAACTTCTAATTTTTCTAAAAACTCCAAGGCTTTAAATTCTTATGACAGGTCTGGTTCACTTGAGAATGATCTTAATTTCTTAAACTCTGAAGGTATTTTGAATGATTGTGTTGCTCAATTTGATTTTACTTCTAAACTTCCTGATCAGTCATCTTGTGTTGTTAATTTCTTTGGATTACCCAGTGTTTTTGACAAAGGTGAAACATCAACGAAAGTTGATAAATCAGTTTCTGTGAAATCAAAGAAAGCAAAAGGTAAGAAACAAAAATCTCAGCTTTCACAGAAACCGATCCACACTGGTAAGCCAAAGAAGAAGCATTCTCTTAATTCTCATCATTCTAACTCTAAAGTTTCACATGTTTCAGATTAGAGAAAGCAAAGGGTTGGAGTTAAGACTGCATGGATACCGAAACAGAAGATAGACGAGAAAGCTAAATCTAGTTCTAGTTTTATTTTGAATAAAAAGACTTCTAGTAAAGATGATGTGATTGTGAATGTTTGCTACTTTTAAATCTAATCTTGTTGATTCTCACAAGAAGTACTCTATAAAGCAATTATTCCAGTTAGCACCATCAAATAAAAAGTTTTTAAATTATGGTGAATGTGATTATGCTTCTCGTAAATATTCTGATGTTTGGTATGGTTCATATAATGTTTCATCTTATCATTATCATTCGTCTTATTATGCTTCTGGTTTTCAAAGAAAAAGCGGACCCAAGTTTAAATGGGTGCCAAAATCAAGTACTAACAGTGGAGGTCCCATTTTTAAATGGGTTCCTAAACCTCTTCTTTCTTGATTTGTGTTGTGCAGACCCGTCATATGTGGTACTTGGATAGCGGGTGTTCCAAGCATATGACCGGGCAGAAGAGTATGTTGTCTAATTTTACGGACAAATACTGCGGCACCGTTCGTTTTGGGAATAATCAGTTCTCACCAATTTTGGGATATGGTGATGTTGTACATGACAATATTACGATCAAGAAGGTGAGTTACGTTGAAGGCTTAGGGCACAACCTATTCAGCATTGGCCAATTCTGTGACAAAGACCTAGAGGTTAATTTCAAGGCCAAGGCATGTTCAGTACGCACTGATGAAGGGAAAGAACTCTTGGTCGACACTCGCAAGTCAAACCTCTACACCATCAACTTGTCAAAGGTTCAGGCTGACAATCAGGTCTGTCTACTATCAATGGCCTCGATGCAACAGAGTTGGTTATGGCATCGACGGCTTTCTCACCTCAACTTTCGGTACATCAACAAGCTGGTCAGTGGCAAGCTAGTGAAAGGTCTTCCAGAACTGAAGTATGAAAGAGAACATCTATGTGCAACATGTGAAAAGGGCAAGATGAGGAGAGCCCCACACAAACCAAAGCCTAAACCGAGTACCAGCTCTCCTTTAGAGTTGTTGCATATGGACTTGTGCGGTCCTATGCGAACGCAAAGCTTAGGAGGAAAGAAGTATGTGCTAGTTATCGTGGACGACTATACGCGATACACTTGGGTTAAGTTTCTACGGTCTAAAGATGAGACTCCCGATGTTCTCATTACGTTTCTGAAGACGACCCAAGTCAATCTGCAAAAATAAGTCAAGATTCTCAGGACTGACAACGACACAGAGTTCAAACACAAGATAGTTGATGAATATCTCGAATCGGTTGGGATATCACATCAATACTCTCCTGCTCGCACGCCTCAACAGAACGGAGTCGTCGAAAGGCGAAATCGTACGATTGTCGAGGCCGCTCGAACAATGCTCACTCAATCTAACTTACCTTTATTTTTGTGGGTTGAAGCTGTATCGACTGCGTGTCACACTCAGAATCGGTCCATGATACACCGCAGATTTCAGAAGACTCCGTATGCGTTGATCAACAACCGAACACCAACCATTAAATATTTTCATGTTTTTGGTTGTAAGTGTTTTGTTCTAAACGACAGAGAGAATCTGAACAAGTTCAGTGCTAAGGCAGATGAAGGCATCTTCGTTAGTTATTCCTATACATTTACTGCATACCGTGTTTACCTAAAGAAGTCGAAGACTGTGATCGAGAGCGTTAATGTTACATTCGATGAGGAAATGGCTTCTGAGCACGTCAGTTCAGAACCCGTAATTACCGGAGTTTTAGCTTCTGGACCAACCAGTCCAGGACCTGCACCTCAAGAGAACAAATCAGATGGCGCTTCATCGTCTACTTCTAAATTATCTGATTTGGATTTATTATTTGAACTGTTTTATGATGAATTTCTTGGATCTCGTTTGCCTAAATCTGTTGTGGTTGACAAGATGGAAGACTCGTTGGCTACTCATCCAATCACTTCAGATATCTCTACTGAATCCAATTCCCCAATTCAGCAAGAAGTTCCAGTTCAAAAGCCTACTCCGATAGTTGAAGTTGTGACCAACACTGATGAGACAGAAGTAGCTGACTCTGTAGGATGTACTGTAAGGACTGATCAACAGACTGCCCAAGTTGAACCTACTGCCACTTCTGCAATGACTCCTTCAACTGAAACCCCCGTTGATTCTGAACCATCCGAAGGCGATAACAGTGGATTTCTAGATGCTGACAATGATCAACATGCATCTAATCCACTACCTCATGAACATAAGTGGACCAAAGAGCACTCGGTACATCAAATTATTAGAGATCCTTCTGCATCAGTGCAAACTAGGTTTGCCACATCAAATCTATGTATGTATGAATCCTTTCTAAGCAAGATCAAGCCTACTCACGTATCTGAGGCCCTTGTCGATTCAGATTGGGTAACTGCGATGCAAGATGAACTTAATCAGTTTGAAGCACTGAAAGTCTGGAGACTTGTACCCAAACCGCAAGGTAAAACCATCATTGGTACGAAATGGGTGTTCAAAAACATGAAAGATGAAGATGGCACCGTTATCCGAAACAAAGCACGACTTGTCGCCAAGGGATATAGGAAAGAGGAAGGGATAGACTACGATGAGACTTGTGTTCCAGTGGCACGTATAGAGGCGATTCGAATGTTCTTAGCCTACGCAGCCCACAAGAACTTCACCGTCTATCAAATGGATGTGAAGACAACTTTTCTAAATGGAGTACTCAAGGAAGAAGTCTACGTCTCACAGGTAGAAGGGTTTGTAAATCCAGATAAGCCGAACCATGTCTACATCTTGGATAAAGCTCTTTATGGACTGAAACAAGCTCCTCGCGCCTGGTATGATATTCTATCTCAATTCTTGGTCAAGTCAGGTTTTACAAAAGGTACGGTTGATACCACTCTTTTCATTAAAAAGGATAAAGGCGATATCATTCTTATTCAAATATATGTGGATGATATTATTTTTGGTTCTACAAATCCTAAGTACTGTAAGAACTTTGCAAACCTCATGGTGTCACGTTTTCAGATGAGCATGATGGGAGAGATGAATTTCTTTCTCGGATTGCAAGTCAAACAATTTTCAACGGGGATTTTTATCAATCAATCTAAATACATTCTGGATATTCTTCGGAAGTTCAAAATGGAAAATTGTAAACCGATTGGTACCCCAATGGCACCTGGTACTAAGATTGGCACCGATCTTTCGGGAAAGGTTGTTGATGTTAGGACTTATAGAGGGATGATAGGTTCCTTAATGTATCTTACTTCTAGTAGGCCGGATATAATGTTTTCTACATGCTTATGTGCTAGATATCAGACCAATCCTAAAGAATCCCATTTGTCTGCTGTAAAGCGGATTTTCAGGTATCTGAAGGGGACCGCAGATCTTGGTCTGTGGTATCCTAAGGATACAAGCTTTGAACTAACATCTTATTCAGACGCAGATCATGTTGGTTGCATGTTAGACAGGAAAAGCACCTCGGATCTGATTATTTCTGATCAGGACTCGTACATTAAGTGTTTTACTGCTTTATGTCATTTCAATTTCAGTGAATAAAGTTACTTTAACTAGACTTTTAGACTTTTGTAGGTTGAGAGATGCTTCAAAGATCATATCTTTATGACTTTAAGATTGACTTCGCGAGATGTGAGACTGTACTCGAAAGGTATAATTTCTTTTTTTCATCTCATTCATGGTTGAAAGAAGGACAACTTTCAATCATAAGAAAACATGTTCTTAAATGTTCAAACCACTTCCCGATTCTCAAACAGATTTCTTGAATTGGAAGTGTGCTTTTAAATGTTTTCTGCTCCATCTATGCACTTTATCTGACAAAGTTAAACCATCTGAGCATCATATGCTTCATAGGAAAACATGGGATCAGTGTGCTAGGACTTCAAAGAAACTTCTATGGATTCACGTTAACCAATGTTTCCTATCCAAGAAGTTAATCCTTTAGTGATTGAATGTGAGGAGTTCAAAAAGAAATGAGTGTGGGATGTGTGATGAGAAAAAATGTTAAAAGAGAGTTTGGTTACCTGTGAGCTTAAAGATTAAAAGAAAGAGGGTGAGAGATCAGAGTACAAGAATTTTTAAACTCTGCACCAACTACTTTCTGAGCTGGGCAGCCACATTTCTAATGCTTCACAATTCTTGGTGAACATTATTGAAACAGGCAACTAGCCCATGCCAACTCTTGACATTACCCCACCAGCCACTCATTTTCTTCTCAACAAGAAAATGTTTCATTTTCAAAGGGGACGCAGCACATATGCTATCTGATTTTCATTTGGAAAATCTGGATATTCAAAAGAAGGAAGTCTGCCCCACCTTTACACTTCACTAATGCACATTGAGTCTGTGTTTAACTAACTGTTGTCTCAGTGGTTTACACTTTTTGAGCCTTATAAGCAATCATCATATGCTTAATTTATTTTATCACTTGCACGAACACACAAAGAATTTGTTTCTTTGTCATAACGTTCATAGAAATTGCCTTTGTGGTGTTTTGATGATTGAATGGAAGCCCTGGGGGAGTGAACATCATAAAAGCTCCTTTATATTGTGTATTCGTTACACACAGTGACTTTGTGTTACTGACAGACACTTTTAACTGCTTCATTTGTTGATTCAGGTGTTACACTTCATTTTCTAATATGTCTAGATTTGCAAAGATCTGGATGAACATCTTAATGAATTGACGGATAATCAGTGGTTCTGTTTGCAAGATCAATGGTGGAAGAAATTTCTTGAAGACACGTTTTGATGAACTCTTTGCTCTTTTCATCAAAAAGGGGGAGAAGCGTCAATCAAGAAATGGAAGATATTCTGAAGAAATTTTTTTTGAAGATGATTTGCTAAAGCATTCCGAGCTGAAACTGGAGATAATTTCTTTCCAAGAGATTTATTCTCATCTATTGGGGAGATTGTTACATTCTGAAGACAAAGAGGAAGATTACATTTTCTGAGCTTAAAGAATGATCTTGATCCAAAGGGGGAGATTGTTAAAGCACATATTTATTGGATTCAAGATCATAATTATCTGAAGATGGAAATTTGAAGTCAAAGCTGATAAAGTCGTCTCAACAAATAGTCTAGGGTCACTTTGTAATAATAGTCAAAGTTTGTTTTATGTATTTTCTTATTAGTCCTTTTGTTTTTATATAATTTAAGTTAATAGTTTTAGCTTTTGAGCCCAAGCCTTGCCAATCCCATTTAGCTAAGCCTAATTATAAATTAGTTTAGGTTAGAGTTAATTAGGTTAAGGAAGCTAATTAGCAAAAATTAATTATTGAGAGGTTAGGGTGGTGGTGGTGGTGGTGGTGCGCCGTGAACATCAAGAGGAAGAGAGAAAGAGTTTGATCAAAAAATCTTGTAATCCTTTGATTCGTTGGTATAATCATATCAGGTTTGCATATTCGTTTCTGTTTATTCGTATTACTTGATTGAATCGTTTGTTATTGGGACACACAGAATTGAAGAAAGCACTGTATGGACTACATCAAGTACCAAGAGCTTGGTATGACACCTTGTCTACCTATCTCTTGGAAAATGGTTTTGAGAGATGAATCATTGACAAGACTCTGTTCATTTAAAGGAAGAAGAAGGACATCCTATTTGTGCAAATCTATGTGGATGACATCATCTTTGGATCCACAAAAGATAAATTATGCAGAGATTTTGAAGAATTAATGCATAAGAGATTCAAGATGAGTTCTATGGGTGAACTTACCTTCTTCCTAGGGCTACAAGTAAAGCAAAAGAAAGATGGGATATTTATAAGTCAATCCAAATATGTGCAGGACATTCTTAATAAGTTTGGATTCTCAGACTCAAAGCCTGCAAGCACACCCATGGAGACACACAAACAGATCACTGCAGATCTTGAGGGGGAGGATGTGGATGTTCATCATTACAGATCCATGATTGGCTCTCTCATGTATCTCACAGCTTCTAGACCATATATCATGTTCCCTATTTGTGTGTGTGCAATATTTCAACTTAGGCCAAAGCAATCACATTTTCAAGCAGTCAAGAGGATATTCAGATATCTCAAAGGTCAACCCAGATTAGGACTTTGGTATCCTCATGACTCACCTTTTGACCTACTTGCATATTCAGATAGTGATTTGGGTGGAGCTAACTTGGACAGAAAGTCTACAATTGGAGGATGTCAGTTTTTGGGTGCAAGACTAGTATCATAGCAGTGTAAGAAGCAAACCACAGTGTCCACTTCAACAACAGAAGCAGAATACATAGTTGTTGCAAGCTGCTGCTCACAAGTGTTATGGATTCAGAATCAAATGATGGACTATGGTATGACATTTCTTCACACTCCTATTTTCATAGACAACAGCAGTGCTATTAGCATTGTTAATAATCCTGTCAAGCATTCAAAAACAAAGCATATAGAAATAAGGTACCATTTTATCAGAGACTGTAATGAGAAGAAGCTAATTCAGGTTCAGAAAGTACACACAAGTAACCAGTTTGCTGATCTATTCACAAAAGCTTTTGATGTGGGTAGATTCACATTCTTGGTCACAAGTGTGGGCATGATGAACAATGAATAAGTATATTCTCATTCTCTTTATGTACCTATATAGATTCCTCCTTATTTACTTTCATTAAATTTGTGCTATTAACCCTTGTGCGCTTAAGTGTTTCAGGATGAAAGGCCAAACAAAAGTGAAGTACAGTTAATACTGCTAGTCTGTATTACCACTGCTAGTCTGTGTTACTACTGCTGGTTAGTTTTACTACTGCCAGTCTGTGTTAATGTTGCTAGTCCGTGTTAATACTGCTAGTATGTATTACTACTTCTAGTATGTATTACTACTGCTAGTCTGTATTACTACTGCTAGTTAGTGTTACTACTACTAGTAAGTATTATTACTGCGGGGGTCAGTTAGTACTGCTAATGTGAATTAGTATTGCTCTTAACTGTTTCACTGATTGTATAAATACCCCCTTAGTCCGCCAAAAATCAAAACGGCTCTTTGAATTTCTTGCGCTTATTTCTCTTCTTTCTCTCTCATTCTCGCTAACGTTCTTGCTATTCAAGCTCTTAAACCTAGTTCGCAGTCGAATCTCTCTCAAATGGCAGGTCTTGTATTTGTTGATGACCACAATGAGTTGGCAATGCTGAATAAGCCCAACCAAGCCGAAGGATTTCATCAGATTGTAGACTTCCTAAAATCCACACATATCGCCCACGCTTTAACAGTCAATCCCACAATCTATGTGGAGCATCAAAGACAGTTCTGGGTAAATGCCACCATTCATAATGAAGAGGTTACTCAGGTTATCAAGTCAAGGGTTTGTGATAAACCCCTGACCATCTCGGAGGAGACCATTCGCATTCATCTACTTTTAGATGATGCCTCAGGTATAACATCTCTACCCAAGGAAGATCTTTTTGAAAATCTAAGCAGAATGGGATATGAAGGTCCCACTGAGATTTTTAAGTTCTTTAAGAACAAATT
Organism: Arctium minus; assembly: GCA_954870635.1. Classification (NCBI taxonomy): domain Eukaryota; kingdom Viridiplantae; phylum Streptophyta; class Magnoliopsida; order Asterales; family Asteraceae; genus Arctium; species Arctium minus. Next base: position 6,399,964 of record OX941093.1, on the reverse strand, counting down.
TTCACCTCAGTGGAGATTCTTTGTTCATACTCTCCAGCATTGCATTTCAAAGAAAACAACTGGTTGGAGTGAGTTCAGCATTACCATTGCTTATGCTTTGGTCTGCTTAGCAACCTCCAGAAAGTTCAATTTTTCGAAAATGGTCTTAAATGATTTTCTGTCAAACCTGGATACCAAAACAAAATCTTTTTATATGTATCCCAGGTTTGTGCAAGCTTTACTGAATAAGGAATTGACGGATTTACCTCATTTTAATGAGGTATATGTACCTAAGGTCCCGAAAGGGAAGGTGTTTTCTAATATGAGGAGGACTTGTAAAGTCTTCTCAGGTATTGACACACCATTGTTCTCTACAATGATGGGTGTGTCACATTCCAATGGTGAGGCATCAGTGTCAAAACCCTCCTCTGACAACCAAACTGATGACCTACCCACACCACTCATTTCTAGTAATCCTCCTCAGATTCCTATTGAAAAGCCCACATCCCCCATCACCAAAATCTATATAAGGAAAAAAGTAAAGAAGGTTCCTTCCCTTCTTGTACCTTCACCCACAAAGCCTTCAAGCCCTCTAATGGAGCATTCTCCATTAGAGAATATCCAAAGGGAAACCACAGGGGTGTCTCCCAACCCCAAGAAGGTGCTCAATAAGGAGAAGGAAGAGCATATGGGCTGTAAGGCTCACACTATTGACTTTGCACAAAGTGCAGGGCAAGACAGTGTGAACATATCTAAGACCTTCCCTTTTCCATAGGTCCCCGGTGCCAAGAAACCAAGGGGGTAGAAGGTGCCTCTGCTAGGCAGAGGATCCCTACTAAAAGTTCCAGTGATCCTCCAAGGGTGGTAAACACACCTAAAGGTGGTGAGGATAGATATACATATGATGAATTGATGGAAACTATTGCCAATATCAACAATAATGTCCTATCTCAGGGAAAACTTATTGAGAAGCTGCAACAAGTGATCTTATCCCAACAAGTCCAGATTTCCATCCTCAAGAAAATGGTCCTCAAGCATGTGCAAAAGAAGAAGAGAACCAAATTCATACTGAAGAAGAGGATCATCCCTCATGATGCTTCCAAAGAGGGGGAGAATAGAGTTGAATCTGAGAAACATAGTCATGTTGGAATGGACTCTACTTTTGAGGGGGAGAAGGGCAAAGAAGCAGAAACCAGTACAACAGTAGAAACAGAGCCAGCAGTAGAAACATTCAAGAAAGCAGCATCAATTGGCTTAGCAGCAGTAACAGGGCTTTCTGTTGAAGAAATAGAGATAGCAGAAACCCTTCTAAAGGCCAAAACAGACACTCCCAAAGCCACTAAAAAGGCCAAGGGAGTGGTAATCAAAGAGGGAGGCCCTGAGATAAAAAGGAAATAAATCAGTGAGGCTGAACTGAAGAGGAAAGGAAAGGAAATGGTGGATGAATCTGCAAAGCCACCAAAGAAGCTAAAACAGATTGAAATAGATGAGGAACTGGCAAAGAAGCTGCAGGCTGAGCTAGAACAAGAAGAAGAGACTCAAAAGGCCAAAGATAGACAGATTGCTCTAGATCTGTCCATTAAGTTGAATGAGGTATATCAAAAAAGCTTGAAAGCTACAGCTGAGGCCAAGAAAAGTACAGTGAAAGCATCCAAGCACAGACTGTCAGCAAAGAAGTAGAAAAAACAACCTTCTAAAACTTACCTGGCCAATCAAGAAAGGAGAAATATGATCAACTTTCTGAAAGGCTCCGTAGGGGTTAAGGAAGAAATGTTTGCTAATATGTCCTACTCAAGAGTTGAAGATCTATACAAGAAGGAAATGGCAAAGCTTCAAGGGGACTTCACTCAAAGGTTAGAATTTGAAAGACAAATGAAAGAGAGACATGATCTCAATATTCAACAACCCTTCCCTGAGAGTGAGAAAACCACCCCTTCAAAAGAAAAGGCTGAAGAAAAGAAGGAAGAACATGTTTCTGTGGAAGTCATATCTGCCAAGAGAGTGAAAACAATAGCTTCCAAGAAACTGTCTAAGAAGCCAAGGGTTGCAGAAGCTGAGAAAGAAACAGAACCATCTGTTACAGGTCAAGCTGAGCAATCAAGTCAAAGTGCACATCAACCAAGTCAATATGATGTGCATTTTGAACTTTACATGACTGTAACAAATAATGATCCAGTGAAGGAAGATCCCATTTCAGTCCAAGCTCCTGAAATCATCCACTGGGATATTCTTGAAGATCAAGGCAAAGAATATTTCAGAATCAAAAGAATGGGTGATCACTTTGAAGTCTACTCTACTTGGGGGAAGATAGTCATATGTTGTTCCAGGTCAGACTTGGAAGAAATGTTTAAAGTGGGAATGAATCTGTATGGGGATGTGCTGAAAACTCCAGGGATGAACATCAAGAAACTAGCAATAGAGTATTTATGCATGATGTTCAGTCCAGATCTTGTCAAGCATATCATTAAAGATGTCTTCAAGTCTGTGGACAACTGGATGCTCATAGAAAGGTATGGGGTATATATCTTAACCATTGACAAAAGTTTCCATGAATATTATCTGGTGGATAAGATATATGACCACAGCCTAGCCAAGCTACATGGGATGCTGAAAGCCAAACTAATTTGTCCTCAAGGCTCAGAAATGGCAACGATTGTGGTTAGCAGGATCATCAATCAAAGTTTGGGTTTGGATCCTAATCTAGGGGTGTAAACTTAGGTTTGAAAGCGTCATGAAGACCAGTTTTGAAGAACTTAACTTCTCAATTTGAAAAGTTAAGTTAGGGGGAGATTGTTGGGTCTGAAATGTGCTAAGGATGGTTACTACTGCTAGATATGACTATTACTACTGCCTGAGGAAGTTAGTACTGCCAGATCATAATTACTACTGCTTGAAGGAGTTAATGTTGCTGAGACAAAATTAATACTGCTTGCTGAGATTAATACTGCTAGTTCAGAATTAATACTGCTCATGAAGATAGTGCTGCTTATGAGATGAAGACTTCGTATGAGAATGAAGACAGCTGTATATATTGAAGCTAAAGTAAAGGAGATAATTATGGTATTGATATTAAAGATCAATTTTATTTTGATAATTATCTTGTAATCAGTTTTTGTTTATATAGTATAGAAGTCTTTGATAGAATCAAGATTTATTATTCATAAGTTTTGTTTTAGAGAGAATTAACCTCAAGACTAGTTTAGATCCTTTCTATAGAGAAGTATAGAACGTCTGTTGAGCATGTTCAACAGATTGAGGTTTTCTGTGTAATCATCAAGTTTAATCAATATAACTTGTGATTTAAGTGCATATACTGTTTCATTGATTGTTAGTGTTAAAGTGTTTTTTCCGAAACTTCTTTAGCATTGATTCTGAGTGTGTAAGAATTAAATTCTTGTTTGAATTTCGATCCTGACAGTATTAATTGGTTTTCTTTATTGACATAAATAGACCAGTTTAATCTTGGCCCTTAATCAATGAAATAAACAGTTGAAGTTGGTTTGTACAGTTTGTACAAATGGCTATGGTTTGCAAATGAAACCACCCCTATACATATATACACACACACGTATGCAAACTTGTATTTGTTAGTGTTTTGAATAATAATGCAGAACAAATTAAATTCATATAAAATAAGAAAACTAAAAAAGGAAGAAGAATCATTGATACCAAATTAAATAGACAGCCACCATCGTCCATCAACCACCATTGCCTTTACCTTCACAACAATTGTTATATGAACAATCTTTATCGTGCCTCCACCAATTGATAAGGATCTTCCAAACCAAATAAAACGTAGTTATTTTCTTTTGTACGAATCGAGTTTTTTAATTACCATCAACTATATCAAGTTTTTCATCAAATTTGGTACTATTATATATGTATGTATTTATGTCACTCTTCGAAAAGGCTCGTCGCAACGACCGCCGCACCGTGGCTCAAGACTTACGTCTCACGCCATGTTAAGCATGTGGCACGCCATGACCTAATACACGGTTTTTGTAACGCGATATTTGATTTTTCTTTATGTTTTTAACGTCTTATTTGATAGTTTTTAATATATAACCCAATTTAATTTATTTATTATCATTGACTCACTGAGTAATAGTACCAAACATATGTTGTTATATATAATATTATATACGACATAAGATTTGCCGCCATAAGTCACGTCTTGAAAAACATCGTGGCCTCGCGGTGGCTCCAGCTTCAGGTTTGTCCTTGCCGCCATGTCATGTCTCGTGCGATTTAGAACCTTGATTTATATATATATGAAAATTGTGTAAAAATGTTTATAAATTAAACAATTTAAAAATATTTACTTTATCTGTGTCATTTATAACTATTATATAATATATAAAATAATCGAATAACTTTTAGAGGAAACTTGTCTAGTTCTATCTTATGCAGTCCTAATCATACCAAACACCCGACAGACTCTTGTCATGTGCAATATTGTCCCGTCCAATCTTGTCCAGTGCCAACCTCTTGTCTTGTCCAGTCCAATCATGTCTATGTACCAAATGTTACCTTAAGTCTTAGGGCTCATACATAAATTATTAATTATTCCTCAAGTTATATATTTAAAAACCCACACCTTAAAAAAAACGTTTCATAACACGCCATAATGCTTTGTAATGCGCCATAATGCATTACAATGTAAGTCAAACCTTAGAGCAGAGCCACCTTTCTTCCTGGAAAATAATTTAACCCTCACTCATCCCATCTCCCCTTCCTCCAACCAGGAGTTAATGTGGTGACGAAGCCAAGCCTTGACGGCTGTCGCTGTAATGCCTTAAAGACAAAATAATCTTTAAGCTTTTATAATATTTTCATATAACGTACTTAATAAGCATTTATAAATCACATATCTTAACTATTTCATTACATTCTTTTCAATTTGTTTCTTTTTAATTGGATTAACTAGAGATAAATTAATCCATGATTAATTTGAAACAAAATAAATATGCAAAGAATCACTTGATAGAAAAAATCTTGATTATCTCAATCATTGCCAATACTTTCTATCAGATAATTTAGTTATAACTAGATAAAAATGATACAATTGTGAGAAGTGAAAAGTTCATAATTCCCAACAAACTATTCTATTTTGAATGATTAAGTCCTTGAACTAATTTTTTGAATGCAAAACCATTAAACTATCTCATTTTGAATGATCAATCAAATATTTATACATTATAATTATATCATCAATCACCTCAATAGGGTTAAAATGTCTTTATGAGAAATTCCAAGTGAAGGTAAAAAGATAAAATCTGAAAAAGTATGAAACAGTTTGTTACGTCGACTGATGTAAATGGTGTTTAATGGCGGTTGTTATCGATGATAGCAGTCCTCTGTTCCAAGTTAGAAAACTGCATGACGAACATACTTGTTCAAGAACCCAAGTCAACCCCAACATTCGTAATACGACACCAAATGTTTTGGATATGTATTGCAAGGAAGTTTGAAGGACTGTAGGAGGATATATCGTGGTCAATGGTGGCGGTCGATGGTTACAAACGGTCAACGGTGGAAGTGGGTGGTGTAACACCCGTAAATTTATGTAAGTCTAGATTCCTAACTTGTCTAAATTATGACCTTTATTCGTATTATTATACTCCTATTTGTGGTATCTATCCCTTCTTGTCGTCACGTAAGTCGCGGGTTCGAAATCTCGGGTTTTCGGGTTTCGGTACCTGTGGCGCGATTGTGCCATGCGATAGTGACAATGTCACTATCGCCAGGGCACTCTCGTGGAAGACATACCACTCACGGTACAATCGGTGCGATTGTGCCCGCGATAGTGACAAGTGTCACTATCGTAGGGCACTATCGCTGGAGATGTACGGCATGTCCTTTGTAGCGGGCAATAGTTCCACGCAATTGTGACCATTGTCACTATCGTTGGGCAAGGTCGCGATCGTGGGGCGTTTGGGTATAAAAACGACCCAACTGATCCATTTCTCATTTAACTCAAATGTGGAGCTAGTAGGTGCGATCTTGGTGCGATTTTGGGTGCCCTAGGTGAGTTTTCTTCATCTCTCTTTATTTAATCTCATTAAATGAAACCCTAAGATTATTGTTGGTGTTGTCTAGGTTGGTATAACTCTCGTTGTGAAGTTTCCTCCTCATCAAGAGCTAGAATCATCTCCTCTTCATCTAGATATTTCTAGGGTTTCGATAATAAACCCATTGTGAGTTCATACTTCCTTTTATCAAACTTTATACATATCAAAATGCATTTTTGACTTCTAAGTATCTTCTTGTTTACATTTTCATTATTGATGAGATTTTGACCTAACTTGGCATTTTGGAGATTTTTAGGGTTTCTTACCATTTTGTTAAGTAAAGAAATAGCTCATGTCTTGGAACTACAAATATGGTTGTTCTCACATTTTGATGAGTAAATGTTCAACTTATGACTTTTAGTCCAGTTCATGTTTTAAGCAAATTTTGGGTTGAAAGTGTTATTTATAAAAAGGATATAAATGGTTAAATCTTGAGGAAATCCATGTTACATTTAAATGGTTTTTTATACTTGAAGTGTTCACTTGGTAAGGAAACATATTTGGAAATGAGAAAATAGCCTTATGATTTACCATTCCTAGCCACCATTGCTTTCGAAAGAGTCTGTCTTTACTTTACCAGCTTCTCTATGTTTGGGCTTTGTATTTCTTATCAGCAGTTAACCATAAAAATGTGATTTGGGAAATAATGGTGCTATGAACTATATGTTTGATTATAGTTGGTCACGAATGAGATTGTGACAAGTCTAGACTATTACTAGTGGATCCATAGGTATAGAGTCGGCTTATTATTGGGGATAACTCCCGTTTGTAGCTAGTTGAGACATTGGGCCCTAGGGTGGCAACTTGGTACGGTTATGTGGGACCGGATACTAGACGTGGGTCGTAAATGTAAATCCTAGCGAATTAGCATGACTAGGGATCATTGGGTGCCCTCCCCCACATCTTAGTACGAGCCGGCGTGTTCGTGGCCTTGATCCTAGTATGGTGAGCTCAATAACTCGGAAAATGGCTTACTTTGTGTTTCACCACAATCGTTGGAAAATCGGGTCTTCCCGTTATCGTAAGATGTATTTTGGACCGCAAGGTCAAAATGTGTTTATCAAATTATTTACAAAGGTGTTTGGGGAAAACAGATTTACTTATGTTGTATTTAACTTTCTTATCGAATTGTCATATAAACTGTATGTTCTTACTAGGCTTTAAGCCTAACACTTTTTTCTCAAATGATGTGTATAACAGGTTCCCTTAGCGGCGGGTCGTCAAGGGGTTGAGTGAAGAGCGTGGTCTCTTGAGGGAATTTTTGGATGATAGATTATTTGGGGTCTTGGCGTTTAAAACGATTTATTCATTTTTTGAATTGGGTTGACAACCTATGTAATCTAAATAGAAATGATTTAGATTAGTTTGTTTTCGATTTCCCATGCATCTTATTCAGGTTTTGTAAACGCGTACACTTTTACCTTTTTGGGGTGGTTAGCTCCAAATACAATTGTCGTATTACCGAATTTTCAATTTTTAAAATTACCCGAATTTTTAGGGTGTTACAAGTTGGTATTAGAGCTCTAGTTTAAGTGAACTAGGCATGAATGTAAGATGTTTAACTTAGATGGAGATTAGTAAGTAATGATTGTGAGATTTGGGTAGAACTTTAAGATGGGTTGGTCTCAGAGTCTACAGAAATTATGCTAATCGAGAGTTGTAGTGACGGTAACAGGAATGATTACGTACTATATGTTCATAATTTCACTTAGCTAACGTTATTATGAGGATGTTTTATGTGAGTGTACTTGTTTTACTGTTGTTATGATTATTGGTAAATGTAATAGTACGTTTCTATCATGCTTTATCTTGTGAACCTTCCTCTTACTCTTTCTCGTGCTTGTGTGGTAGCCATTACTCCATTATGGTGAACACTCGTAGTAGGACGTTAGGCGACGGAGACCTTCGTGATGATAGTTCGCCCAAACGAAACCCAATGGTCAGGGCGCCGACTGTCATTCCTCCTGGTATGTCGCCGTTATTCACTGGGGAGGTGGAGCAAATGCCTAGAGTGGAATTGGCATCCATGAACCCGGTTGTTCAAGAGGCAAAACCTCAAGCTGACATGATGGCCAGCGTCATGCAAATGATGACGTCGGCTATGAAGAAACAACAAGAGGCGTTTCTGAAGATGTTGGAGGGCTGTGATGCGAGCCTCCGAAGGCATGAGGCAGTGGAAGAGAATGTGTTAGTTGGTTCTGGTGGCACCGGGAACGAGATCAGAACTGAAGAGACAGGTCTGCTGGTGCTCAGAAAAGTGGGAAGAGATGTTCTTATAAGTCTTTTCTAGGTTGTGGACCACCGGAGTTCTCCGGTTCCGAAGACCCGGTTGCTTGCTTAAAATGGATCCAAGCGGTCGAACAAGCCTTCGGTTCATCTGAGTGCGGAGATGACCAAAGGGTGAGGTTCGATACTCAACTACTCAGAGATACGACGCACACATGATGGAATGTCATCCAATCCACCCTCTCTCCTACCGTTTTGGCCCAACTATCTTAGGGAGATTTCAAAGTGAAAATATTGGAAGAGTACTACAGTGAGAGAGCCATGGACCGTATTAAAGCTGAGTTCCTGTCTCTTGAAAAGGGAAACTTGACGGTGAGGGAGTACACCCGTCAATTCATGGAAAAGTTGGGTTTGGTGGGGCATGTGGCCTCAACAGAAAAAGAGAAGGTTAAGGCTTACCTCAAAGGCCTACCGGCAGATATGATGTCGATGGTCCGCAACTCTAAAGCTTCTAACCTTCGGGAGACAATCGAGGAAGCTCAATTTATGGAAGAGGTATGTGCAAGAGGCAAGCCAGAGCCGTGGTAGTAACGTACAAGAGGAAGTGGGAAGGAAATTTCGGACCTCCTGAGAAGAATCGACCATTCGTTGGGAATCAGAATTTCAACAACCATCAAGAGGCACGGTGGTGCCATATGTGCCGAAGCAAGCACCATGGAAACTGTAATCCCAATTTCACCTCTTGTGCCAAGTGTGGTAAGACCGATCATCCTACCAAAGATTGTTCGATCAAGGGGATTGTCTGTTTTGAGTGCAAAATTTTGGGACATTTTCGAAAGGATTGTCCGAAGTGGAAGACGGGAAGTGCCCCAGAGAAGAAAGAGAACCCTCCCAGAGTTCCTGGCCGAGTTTTCCAGATGACGGCCAAGGAGGCCAAGGCATCCACCGATGTGGTATCGGGTACGTTTCTTTTAAACTTCGTACCTGCTCGTGTGTTATTTGATTCCAGCGCTAGTTTCTCTTTCGTGTCAGACTCTTTTTACCAAAAGCTTGCCATGCCCACTAGTAGCTTAGTTGATGCTTTAGTGGTTGAAATAGAAAATGGTAGTCAAGTAGTGATTCGCGATATCTTGAAGGATTGCTCACTTGACATCGAAGGGAAGAAATTCTCAATTAATCTTATGCCCTTAGTTATCGGTGGCTTCGATGTGGTAGTCGGTATGGATTGGTTGGCGAACAATCATGACGAAATCCTATGCTCCAAGAAACTAATCCGGCTCCCTACATCGGATGGTGTCATGGTGGTAGTTTATGGTGAAAGGATGAAGGGTGATGTAGCGGTTATCACCATGGCGAAGGCGCGAAAGTGCTTAATGAAGGGATGTTTGTCCTTCCTAGCATACGTAATCGACGCCAAGCTGGAGAAGAAGAAACTTGAAGATGTAAAGGTGGTGCGTGAGTTTCCCGACGTTTTTCCGGATGACTTTCCCGGTTTACCACTCGATCGTCAAGTAGAATTTCGAATAGATATTGTACCGGGAACAACTCCTATTGCTAGAGCCCCATACCGGTTGGCTCCATGGGAGATGCAATAAATGATGGCTCAACTCCAAGAACTCCTAGAGAAGGGGTTTATAAGACCGAGCTCGTCCCCTTGGGGAGCTCCGGTCTTGTTTGTCAAGAAGAAGGATGGCACAATGAGAATATGCATCGATTATCGTGAACTGAATAAGGCTACGGTGATGAATAATTATCCACTCCCGAGAATCGACGACTTATTAGATCAGCTCTAAGGAGAGGGTTGTTTTTCGAAGATCGATTTGCGCTCGGGATACCACCAAGTGAAGGTGAGAGAAGAAGACGTTCCGAAGACAGCTTTTAGAATGCGTTACGGCCATTACGAATTTCTCGTGATGCCATTTGGTCTAACTAACGCACTGGCGGTGTTTATGGACTTGATGAATAGAGCGGGCCGACCATTCCTCGACAAGTCGGTCATTGTGTTCATTGATGACATGCTCGTGTATTCCAAGAGCGAGTCAGAACACGAGCAGCACCTTCGTGAAGTTCTAGAAGTGTTGAGGAAGGAGAGGTTGTATGCCAAATTTTCCAAATGTGACTTTTGGCTAGATGAAATTCAGTTCCTGGGCCACGTTGTCACTCGAGACGGAGTGAAGGTGGACCCCTCAAAGATTGAAGCAATGATGAATTACAAACCTCCCAAGAGTCCGTCCGAGATCCGAAGCTTCTTGGGTTTGGCGGACTATTATCGGAGATTCATCCAAGACTTCTCCAAGATCTCTTCTTCATTGACGACTTTGACTAGGAAGAATGTGAAGTTCGTTTGGACAGAAACGCAAGAGAAAGCATTCTGGACCTTACAAAAGAAGTTGTGTGAATCCCCGTTTTTATCGTTACCCGAAGGATCGGAAGACTTCATGGTTTATAGTGTCACTTTGAATATGGGGTTGGGTTGTGTGTTGATGAAAAGAGGCAAGGTAATCGCTTACGTATCGAGACAACTGAAGATTCACGAAAAGAACTACCCTACCCATGATCTGGAGTTGGTAGCGGTGGTGTTCGCTTTGAAACTTTGGCGACACTACCTTTATGGCACAAAATGTACCCTCTATACAAATCATAAGAGTTTGAAATACGTCTTTGATCAAAAGGAGTTGAACATGAGGCAAAGGTAGTGGCTCGAGTTACTCAAAGACTACGATTGTGAGTTGCTTTACCATCCCGGTAAGGCAAACATAGTGGCCGATGCTTTGAGTCGGAAGGACTATAGCGGGAGCATTCGGGATACCCTCTCAAGAATCGAGCTTGTGTCGAGTCTCATTGAGAAGATTAAGATGTCTCAAGTGGAAGCATTATTGGAGGAAAATCTCAAGGATGAGGTCATGTCAAAGCAACGCTTACTCTTGACGGAGGATAGCCGTGGGGTAAAATTGTTCAACGGTCGAATATGGGTACCCAAGATTGGGGGCATTCGGGAGCTTCTTCTCGAATATGCCCATAAGTCCAAGTATTCCATTCTTCTGGGGAGTACAAAGATGTACCGAGATTTGAAGCTACACTATTGGCGGTTGGTGGTGAAGCTTGACGTGGCACGTTACGTAGAGCGTTGTGTGACATGTTTGCAAGTGAAGGCCGAGCATCACCAGCCATACGGGAGCCTCCAATCCTTGGAGATTCCCGAGTGGAAATGGGAACACATCACCATGGACTTCGTGACTAAGTTTCCCAAGACTCTTCGAGGTCACGATACCATATGGGTGATAGTTGACCGGTTGACCAAGAGCACTCATTTCTTGGCCATGCGTGAGACACTACCGATGGAAAAGTTAGCAACGCTTTACATCAATGAGGTAGTTTCGAGGCATGGAGTGCCTTTGTCTATTGTATCGGATCATGACAGTCGGTTCACTTCCAACTTTTGGGATGGCTTGCAGAAGAAACTTGGTACGCGCGTGAAGTTGAGTACGGCTTACCATCCTCAAACTGACAGTCAAAGCGAGAGAACGATCCAAACACTTGAAGACATGCTAAGGTCTTATGTTATCGACTTCGGGGGTAGTTGGGACTCTCACTTGCCTTTAGTGGAGTTTGCTTACAACAATAGCTACCACTCGAGTATTGGAATGGCTCCGTTTGAGGCCTTTATACGGGCGGAAGTGCAGAACACCCATATGTTGGCTTGAAGCGGGAGAGAAGCAATTCGTCGGACCTAAAATCGTACAAGAGACAGCTGATAAAGTCAAAGGCAATCGGGAAAGATTGAAAGCGGCTCAAGATCGGCAAAAGAGCTATGTTGATAAGAAGAGACGGTCGATGGAATTCCAAGTGGGCGACCGTGTGATGCTAAAGGTGTCGCCATGGAAGGGCATTATCCGGTTCAGAAAACGCGGGAAATTGAGTCCCCATTTGCTTGGACCATTTAAAGTGATTAAGCAAGTTGGCTTGCAGGCTTACCAGTTGGAACTTCCTCCAGAAATGAACGGGATCCACAACACATTCCATATATGTTACCTTCGGAAGTGTTTGGCGGAAGAGGAAAGGGTTATCCCTCTTTCCGAGATTAGAGTGGACGAGGGTAACCATTGTGTTGAAGAACCCGACGCCATTATGGAGAGGAAGTTAAAGAAACTTCGCCACAAGGAAGTCACTATGGTCAAAGTGCAATGGAAGCATCATCGTAGTGCCAATGTGACGTGGGAAGCCGAGGAGGATATGAAGCAAAGATATCCGCACCTGTTCGAGTAGTTGGGATTTCGGGGACGAAATCAATTCCAAGTTGGGGAGGATTGTAACACCCTAAAATTTGTGTAAGTATAGATTCCCAACTTGTCTAAATTATGACCTTTATTCGTATTATTATACTTCTGTTTTTGGTATCTATCCCTTCTTGTCGTCACGTAAGTCGTGGGTTCGAAATCTCGGGTTTTCGGGTTTCGGTACCTGTGGCGCGATTGTGCCACGCGATAGTGACATTGTCACTATCGCCAGGGCACTCTCGCGGGAGACATACCACTAGCGGTACAATCGGCGCGATTGTGCCCGTGATAGTGACAAGTGTCACTATCGCTGGAGATGTACCGCAGGTCCTTTGTAGCGGGCGATAGTGCCCCGCGATTGTGATCAATGTCACTATCGCTGGGCAAGGTCGTGATCAGGGGCTTTTGCGTATAAAAACGACCCAACCGATCCATTTCTCATTTATTTCAAGTGTGGAGCTAGTAAGTGCAATCTTGGTGCGATTTTGGGTGCCCTAGGTGAGTTTTCTTCATCTCTCTTCATTAAATCTCATTAAATGAAACCCTAAGATAATTGTTGGTGTTGTCTAGGTTGGTATAACTCTCGTTGTGAAGTTTCCTCCTCATCAAGAGCTAGAATCATCTTCTCATCATCTAGAAATTTCTAGGGTTTCGATAATAAACCCATTGTGAGTTCATACTTCCTTTTATCAAACTTTATACATATCAAAATGCATTTTTGACTTCTAAGTATCTCCTTGTTTACATTTTCATTATTGTCGAGATTTTAACCTAACTTGGCATTTTGGAGATTTTTAGGGTTTCTTACCATTTTGTTAAATAAAGAAATAGCCCATGTCTTGGAACTACATATATGGTTGTTCTCACATTTTGATGAGTAAATGTTCAACTTATGACTTTTAGTCAAGTTCATGTTTTAAGCATATTTTGGGTAATTTGGGTTGAAAGTGTTATTTATAAAAAGGATATAAATGGTTAAATCTTGAGGAAATCCATGTTACATTTAAATGGTTTTTTATACTTGAAGTGTTCACTTCGTAAGGAAACATTGTAACACCCGTAATTTTCGGTAAGTATAGGTCACCCAGACGTTTCTGTAATTTATAAATGGTGGGATTCTTGGTGGGAAATCATTATTTAAAGTTCCTTAGAGTATCGGGGGTATTGGCGTTGAAAAAGTCGAGTTTCGGAGCTTGGTACGGGCTCGGCTACAATACCCGGCGACTATGACAGTGTCATAGTCGCACCAGGCAAAGTCGTAGCATGAAACAGAGTGGTGACTAGAGTTGGAGACAATGACCAGCGACATTGCCCAAGTCGCATGGCAAAGTCGCACCAGAGGTGCAACAAGCTGTCAAATACGGGTTTTTGGCCCATTCTTCATTTCTCACTTCTCCTTTTCACTATCAACCCTCTCTAAACTCTCCCAAGAACACCTACCTTCATCTATGGTGATTTTGGAACATCTTTGGCTCAAATCCGTTTGTATTGTGGGGGTGAACCATCATCATGTGGTAGATTGAAAGCCTTGACCAAGAACTCTCCATCTCCATCTTCATCTTCAACCTCAAGCTTCATTTTAGGGTTTTCTAGGTTTTCACCAAAACCTAAGTGGTAAGTTTATCCTCTCCATTTCTAAACCTTAATATAAGTTATAAATGCCTTCTTGATGGTTTCCTAGCATTTGGTTTCTTAAATTTCGGATTTGATGGTTTGGAGAAATTAGGTCAAAAAATTAGGGTTTTGGCCAAGTTGGAGATTTTGATGTAAAATGTTTGGGGATCGATTCTAAATGGTTGAACTAGTGTATTTATGATTGGAAACTTGTGATGATAGGTTTTTGGAAGGTTTTGCTTGTGGATTCGGAGTTCTTCAAGGAAGCTCAAGTTGGGGGTAAAATCTAGATTTAGCCTAAATCTAGCAAGGTGAGTTCAAGTTGATTTGTGAAAACGGTGTGCATGCCAAAATGTTTATTTTAAAGTGTTTGTGTTTTACATTAAAATGTTAACTGCTGATAAGTTTGATTATTTGGAAGTCTTTAACTTTGTAAACTTATAAAACACTCATCTTGGGGGGTTTTGAGTATGTTGTTAAATGCATCGAAACGAAAATGATTTGATGACTTATCTACCTAAATGGAAAGTATTGGGTAAGAATGCATTTTTATGCTTGTTGGTATTATGTGCATTTTGTATCGTGAAATATTTTAAAAATACCACTTTGTGAGTCATGGGCGCTTGGCCATTCCCAATCTTGCAAACGTTTCAGAATTTATGAACCTTTGGTTTTGGGAAAAGATGTAATTCAAGTATTTTATTGAGTAAACCGGTGATATTAGTCTTTAAATGATTTATCGTATGGGTATAAATCTCTTGAGTAATTGTCATTTAAATGTGTGTCATGGGACGTTTTGGATAGAGTAAATGAGATTATAAGCTTGTGGAAAATGATTTATGTTGGAGTTTATTCATGTAGTTGAAGCATGTTTTTGCATAAATGTGGTCGTTGCATTTTATTGCATTTTGTGGATTTTAGCATATGGTCATTTGATTGGTTGAGCTTAAGGCTCAGTTTTCGGCTTTGTCGGGTATTGGGGACTTTTGTCCGTTTTTAATAACTTAAAGTGGAGCGTTGGGTGTGAGTTGCATTTATTGCACTTTATTTTGGAGAATACATGTTTTGATTGCGCGTGTCATTCAATTGGAGTCATGTATTTTAGACTGTAATGCATTGGATCCGTAGGCATGTAAGTCAGTCATGTTTAATGGTGAGGACTCTTGGGATTCTCACTTTGGGAAATAATGTCGTGTTGGCATTGGTGTCGTCCCAGTTGTTTGGAGAAAAGGAACCTTTATGGGTTGTGCTTCGGGACCATGAGTCTTGTGTTGGATGTCTAATTCTTGTGCACGAGGTTAGACATCGAGAGTTATCAAGTAAGGAGCTGAGACTCTTATCTTGAATGTTAGGGAGTAGGCACTAGGGGTCGAATGAGTACCCTGAGGATGAAACTCCACTAGAGACCGAACAGGCAATAAGATCGTGTATCCTTGAGGTGTAGCTCGATAGGGCAGGCAATAAGGGATACGGTGTTTGGGACTTGAAATAAAGTCTGACTAGAGGTGTAGCTCGACGGAGCAGGCAATAAAGTCACGACTGGAGGTGTAACTCGGTAGAGCAGGAAATACAGTCACGATGTGAGGTGTAGTTCGACAACATGGTTATGTGGCTTAACTTTGTGTTCCACCACGTACAATGAAATCGGGCCTCCCCCGTCATCGGAAGGTGTTATTTGGGTATTAAAGGGTAGTAATTTATTATCCATATTTTCGGTGACGTGTTGCATATTTGGGTTTGTTTACTCAAGATCTATGGGTTGTGTATTAAGCCCCGCCCACGTTTGGGGTGTTTCGCGAAGTGAAATTTTATTTCAAATTACTATAAATTGGGAGTTTGCTTACTATTCACATTTTGGGAGAGTTTGGGGATAAAATGGCTTTACAAAAGAAGGTTCAAGTTGAGTCCCTTGTTTTAAAGGAATTTTTGGGAAAATGTTGTCGTTTGATATTTAAAGTAAATTTGTTAATCATAAAATCCCAATCAATCAAGCTAATTACTCAAGATTAAGCAATAAAGATCAAGAACTAGAGAGAGAGTCTAGAGAGAGAAAGTAGATCTTGAATATCACCAATACTGAATATTACAATACAATGCATCTCTAGAAGCGTTGTTACAAGATTACACAAGCTAACCTATATATACCATGTTGGGAACTGAAGAATTTATCAAGTATGGTTAATGTTGTTGGTTCAAAGTTACTACTGCTAGAAGACTTAAAAGTTAATACTGCTGAGTGTTACTACTGCTAGTACTATTAATACTGCTAGTCAAAGTTAGTGCTGCTTGAACAAAGTTAGTACTGCTTAGCTAGTTAGTACTGCTAGTGGTTAGTGTTGCTTAGTAGTTAATGCTGCTAGAAGGAATTTAATGCTGCTGAAGATTAATACTGCTTATATGATGAAGATTCGTATGAAAGGATATACATGGAAGCTTAGAGATATACATGGAAGATATACTGAAGATTTGTTTAATTATTGTAATTATCTTTTGACTAGTATATGTATAGAATAGATTAATTCATTCATTAAAAAAAGGTTTTTTTTTGTTTATTCTGTGTGAGAGAAAATCAACCTCAAGGTATAGATACTAATTCTAGAGAAGTAGAATTCGTATTGGTGAGCCTGTTCATCAATATTGAGGTTGAGTGTGTAATCTTGTAACTTCAAAGCATTCAATACAAGTTTACAGTTTGTTGATTATATTCTGTTGTGATTTTCTGTTTGATTAAATATCAAAGTGTTATTCCGCAAACTTCTTTGATATTGTTTCTGAGAATTAATTCTTGTGGAGAATTCGATCCTGACAAGTGGTATCAGAGCCAGACTCTCTCAGAATCAGTTATTCATCATGGAAAATCTTACAGAATCAAGCAGTACTTTGGTTTCTAAGGTTCCAATGCTCAAACCAAGTGAGTTTGACATGTGGAAGATCAGAATCAGACAATATATTCTTCTCACTGACTACTCAATGTGGGATATCATTGAGAATGGTCCTTCTGAAGCTGGAAGGATAGGACCAGATGGGAAAAGACCTCCACCAAAGACAGATGGTGAGAGGAAGATCAGACAGACAGAGATGAAGGCCTTGAGCACTCTGCTCTTGGCTATTCCCAATGAATATCAGCATCAATTTTGCAACTGCACTGATGCTCAGATTCTCTGGAATGGTCTAGAGAAAAGATTTGCTGGAACTAAGAGCATCAAAAGAAATCAAAGAGATGTTCTAAAGCAGCAGTATGAGAACTTCACTTCCACAAAGAATGAGTCTATGACTCAAACTTTTGATAGGTTCAATAAACTCATAGGTGAACTAGCTACTGTAGGGGTGAAGATGGAACAAGATGATATCAACAGAAAGTTCCTCAGATCTCTTGGGGATGAATGGACTATGTACACTGTCTCATATAGACAGAGTGACAATATGGAAGAGAAAGAACTTGATGATCTATACAATGATCTAAGAGTTTTTGAAACTGAGGTAGAAACCAAGAAGAAGCCCTCTGGTTATATTCACAATGTTGCACTTCTTTCAGCATCCACTGATACTACTGCCAACCCTGAAGCAGTTAGTACTGCCAGTGGAGTAAGTTCAGAAAAAGGCACTGAAACTATCTTTGAAGCCTTTTTGTCCAGCCATAGCAGCAATTCTCTGATTAATGATGATCTTGATCAAATTCACCCTGATGATCTGGAGGAGATCGATATTAAATGGCAGATGGCCATGCTATCCATGAGGGTGAAAAAGTTCATTAAAAGAACTGGAAGAAATAACTTCTCTCAAAGAAGAGAAGATGGAGCTGGTTTTGACAAAACCAAGGTGGAATGTTATAAGTGTCACAAGAAAGGACACTTTGCTAGAGAATGCAGGAGTGTTGTTCCAAATAACAACCATCAACAAGCTCAGAATGGAGGATACAATCTGAACAAGAATCCTGCTCAAGCCCTTGTTTCTCAACAAGGAATGGGATTTGACTGGAGTGATCAAGCTGAGGAAGCCATTCAAAACCAAGCTCTTATGGCAGAAGTGTTTGATCTCCCTACTGAGGTAAGTTCTAATCTTTGCACTAAATCTTGCATTGACACTGTTACAAGATACAGGGATCACAATCAAAGTATGTGTGATGACCTCAAAAGATTAGAAAAGGACAGAAGAGATTATGTGTTGATAGTAGAGAGATTTGAAGAGCAAATCAAAGGCTTTCAAGCTAATGAACTTCAACACTCTTATGACACAAACTATTGGAAGTGGGAAAAGAATGAGTTAGAAACCAAACTGTCTAAGTCATTAGAATAGAATGATAGGCTGAAAGAGGAACTGTCAAAAGTTAAGCTTGACATAGAAAAGTTTTCTTATGCTTCAAAAGCAATGGACTCTCTTCTAAAGGCTCAGATACATGATAAGATGAAGCCTGGTATTGGATACAACAATACACCTCCTCCTTACAATAACAACTATATTTCTCCTACATCAGACTTGTTAGAAACTAAGGAGAAAAAGGACTTGTCTGAAGAAGCTTTTAAGATAGATCCTTTGGATGAGGTAGTAGTTAAGGATTTAACTGAGAAAGAAGCCAGTGAGAACAGGGATAATACTGTGAGTAAAAAGATATCATTAGAAAACAATATTATCACCAATGAGGAATGTGGGAAAATCTGGGTCAAGTCCAAGGAGATAGAGAAGACTAAAGGAAAGGATAACAAGGTCCATTACAAACAAACCACAGTTGTGAATCCTGGATCTTGTAAACAGTGTGATTGCAATAAAGCCAAGAGCCTAAATTCTGGTTTAAAAAGAGGAAATCAAAGAAACTGGAATAATCAATGGGCTCAGAAACAAGGAGTTGATCTGAATAAAATCAATAGACCAAAACCTTGTTTTATATGTGGCAAGTTGAATCATTTGGCTAAGTATTGTTACTTTAACCCTATTTACCAACAAATGAACTTTCAAAGATTTGTGCAAAAACCTGTTGGTTATAGGAAGGCTGGAAAGAAACATATGATAAAGAAATCTGTTGAAAGTAAAGGCACTTTAAAGAAAAGGATTTTAAAAGAAAGTGTCAAAATGTGGGTACCTAGAAGTACTAACAGTGTTAGTACTGCTAACAATATTAGTACTGCTAACACAGTTACTACTGCTAACAGTGTTAGTACTGCTGAAAATATTAATGCTGCTAATACTGTTAATACCTCTTCAAAGGTTAATACTGCCAACACAGTTACTGCTGCTAACACGGTTACTACTGCTAACAAGGTTAGTACTGCTAAGCATGCAAGTGCTGCCAAGGCAGTTAGTACTTCTAAAACCAGTACTGATTCTAGCAAAAATATTTCCAAGCCTATTATTGTAACAAAGTACTCCAAGAATGAGGAGTTAAAGTTCAAAAATCTTGTCAAGAAAGAATGCAAGTATTTTGATGAGAAAGGGGTACCCAAGACCACTTTGGCTTGGGTTCCTAATTCATACTAATTGATTTATCTAATGTGCAGGGCAACCAACAGCTCAAGGGAAAGAGCATTTGGCATGTTGATAGTGGTTGCTCTAGGCACATGACAGGCAACATGTCATGCCTTCAGGATTTCAAGCATATCAATGGAGGACATGTTGCATTTGGAGATAATCTTACTGGTGGTAAGATAAGTGGAAAAGGTAATGTCACCAAAGGTAAGATGACATTTGAGGATGTCTACTATGTTGATCAATTAAAGTACAACCTGTTAAGTGTATCACAGGTTTGTGACAAACAACATAGTATATTATTTACTAATACTGAATGTATGATCCTTGCTCCAAAGTTCAAGGTAGTTGATGAAAGCATGATACTACTTAGAACTCCAAGAAAGGACAATGTTTACTGTCTGGATATGGACAATATTGATAGTGATTCATCTTTAAATTGTCTTGTTTCAAAAGCTTCTGTAGATGAATCCTCTCTGTGGCACAGAAGGATGTGTCACATGAATTTCAAGACTATGAACAATCTTGTTAAAAACAACCTTGTAAGAGGTTTACCTTCAAAAGTCTTTTCATGTGATGATCATTGTGTTGCTTGTCTTAAAGGCAAACAACACAAAACTTCTCATAAGACCAAAGAGTTAAATTCTGTTTCTTCTTGTCTCCAGTTACTGCATATGGATCTGTTTGGTCCTACAAATGTTATGAGTATAGGCAAGAAATCTTACTGCTTGGTTATTGTTGATGATTACTCCAGATTTACTTGGGTATATTTTCTAAGGACTAAGGATGAGACAAGTGGACTTATCAAATCCTTTATTCTAAGAATTGAAAACCAAACTAATCAAAGAGTAAAAGTCATTAGATCAGATAATGGAACTGAGTTTAAAAATCATGATCTAAACACCTTTTGTGAAGAAAAAGGTATTGAGAGGCAATATAGTGCTCCTAGGACTCCTCAACAGAATGGTGTTGCTGAAAGGAGAAATAGAACACTAATAGAGGCTGCTAGATCTCTGTTGGCTGATTCAAAATTACCAATTACCTTCTGGGCTGAAGCAGTTAATACTGCCTGTTATGTCCAAAACAGAGTTCTAGTGGTCAAGCAAAAGAACAAGACCCTATATGAGCTTTTAAATAAAAGAAAACCTTTCATTGGTTTCTTCAAACCTTTTGGGTGTCCTTGTACAATTCTCAATACCAAATCTCACTTAGGTAAGTTTGATAGCAAAGCAGATGATGGATTTCTTGTTGGATATTCATCTCAGAGTAAGGCCTACAGAGTTTTTAACTCATCTTCTAGAATAATTGAAGAAAGTGACAATGTCAAATGCAATGAGAACACACCAAATCCTGTTGGGTCTGGACCTCAGTGGCTATTTGACATTGATTCACTAACTAACTCTTTTGGTTTCAGTAATGAGAATGCAGGTTCAGGAAGTGGAGGATCAGGGATCACACAAGTTCAAGAAAGTATATCTAAATCTGTGATTTTTCCCATACCCACAGTAAATTCTGTTGAAGACTGTGAAAAGGAATCATTTACTGGACCAAGTCAGAGTGAAGAAGAAACTAGAGATGAGGAGACTCAAGAAAGTAATGAAGTGGCATCTGAAAACACTTCAGTTGAGTTGCATGAATCCAATCTTGAGGCCGGACTAAATGGAGAACCTAGTCATAACACCAGAGTTCAAAAGAATCATCCTCCACAGCTGGTAATAGGTGATATCTCTTCTCCTATGATGACTAGACATCAAAGCAGGCTTCAGGAAATGCAAGATCAACAGCATACAGTGCTTTCTTGTTTTCTATCTCAGCTTGAGCCTAAAAAGGCACATGATGCTATGAAAGAATCTAGCTGGATAGAAGCAATGCAAGAAGAACTGTTACAGTTCAAGCTACAAGATGTATGGGATCTAGTAGACCTTCCTAAAGGTCACAGAGCAATTGGCACAAAATGGATTTTCAGAAACAAGAGAGATGAAAGAGGTATTGTCATAAGAAACAAAGCAAGGCTGGTGGCTCAAGGATATACTCAAGAAGAGGGTATAGATTATGAAAAAGTTTTTGCACCTGTGGCTAGGATAGAAGCAATCAGACTATTCCTAGCCTATGCTTTTTACATGAATTTCAAAGTCTATCAAATGGATGTAAAAAGTGCTTTTCTCTATGGCTCAATTGAAGAAGAAGTATATGTCTGTCAACCACCAGGGTTTGAAAACCCAAGCTATCCAGACAGGGTATACAAATTAAAGAAAGCACTTTATGGACTACATCAAGCTCCAAGAGCATGGTATGACACTCTGTCATCCTATCTCTTGGAAAATGACTTTGAAAGAGGAGTCATTGATAAGACTCTATTTATCAAGAGAAAGAAGAAGGATATCTTGCTGGTCCAAATCTATGTTGATGACATTATCTTTGGATCTACAAGAAACAACATGTGCAAGGAGTTTGAGGATTTAATGCATCAAAGGTTCAAAATGAGTTCCATGGGGGAACTTACTTTCTTCCTTAGACTCCAAGTTCAACAGAAGTCAGATGGCATTTTCATATGTCAATCCAAGTATGTGCAGGATATTCTAACCAAGTTTGGTTTCTCAGAATCAAAACCTGCTAGCACACCTATGGAAACACACAAGCAGATCACAGCAGATCTTGAGGGGGAGGATATGGATGTGCATCATTATAGATCCATGATTGGCTCTCTCATGTATCTCACAGCATCAAGGCCAGATATAATGTTTCCAGTCTGTGTATGTGCTAGATTCCAAGTTAGGCCAAAGCATTCTCACTTTCAAGCTGTTAAGAGGATATTCAGATATCTCAAAGGGCAACCCAAATTGGGACTTTGGTATCCTCATAACTCACCTTTTGACCTAATAGCATACTCAGACAGTGATCTAGGTGGGGCAAACTTGGACAGAAAATCTACTTCTGGAGGATGTCAGTTTTTGGGTGCTAGACTAGTCTCATGGCAGTGCAAGAAACAAACCACAGTATCCACATCTACAACAGAGGCAGAGTACATAGCAGCTGCAAGTTGCTGTTCTCAAGTCTTATGGATTCAGAATCAAATGTTGGATTATGGGGTAACCTTTCTACACACTCCAATCTTTATTGACAACAGCAGTGCTATTAGCATTGTGAATAATCCAGTCAAGCACTCAAAAACAAAGCACATTGAGATCAGGTATCACTTTATAAGAGATTGTAATGAAAAGAAACTTATTCAAGTTGTCAAAGTTCACACTGATAATCAGTTTGCTGATCTATTCACTAAAGCTTTTGATGTGGGTAGATTCACTTTCTTGGTAACAAGTGTGGGAATGCTCAACTCTGAATAATCCCCTTCTCAAAAAGTGGTTTTATATCTGTATATTATTCTTGGAGTTACTAATCTTCTTTTTCAGGATATGCATAGCAGTACTCAGTATTTAGCAAGTTTAAAAGGAGTATTCCAGTTAATACTGCTAGCTAGTTAATACTGCTTTTAGTGGTTAATACTGCTAGTGGTTAATACTGCTTTCAGTTAATACTGCTAGTAGTTAATACTGCTTTCAGTTAATACTGCTAGTGGTTAATACTGCTTTCAGTTAATACTGCTAGTAGTTAATACTGCTTTCAGTTAATACTGCTAGTGGTTAATACTGCTTTCAGTTAATACTGCTAGTGGTTAATACTGCTTTCAGTTAATACTGCTAGTAGTTAATACTGCTTTCAGTTAATACTGCTAGTTAGTTAATACTGCTAGTAGTTAATACTGCTTTCAGTTAATACTGCTAGTAGTTAATACTGCTAGTTAGTTAATACTGCTAGTAGTTAATACTGCTCTAGGTTAATACTGCTTATGTTCCGAATACTATAAATACTCTTTGCCCGCCTAAAAGTTCATAACGACTCTTTGCATACTGTTCACTTGCGCTCTAAACCCTTTCTCTCTCAAGTTCGAAGTTTTCAAGCAAGCTTTTCACTAAGATCAATGGCATCCATGGCATTCATCGATGAACACAATGAGATCGCGATGCTACATGTCAGGATCGAATTCTCAACAAGAATTAATTCTCAGAAACAATATCAAAGAAGTTTGCGGAATAACACTTTGATATTCTATGAAACAGTAAATCAACACAGAAAATATGAATAACAAACTGTAAGCTTTTATTGAATGCTTTGAAGTTACAAGATTACTCACTCAACCTCAATATTGATAAACAGGCTCACCAATACGAATTCTACTTCTCTAGAATTAGGATCTATGCCTTGAGGTTGTTTTTCTCTAAAAGAATGAAAACTAAAGTTATCTCTAACTATTCTAAACAATACTATATATATACTGAAGATAAAATCTAATTACAATTAATAAAATATCTTCAGAATATCTTCCATCATTATCTCCAAGCTTTCCATAATCTTCAATTTATCCAGCTGTCATCCTTTCCATACAGATCTCCATCTTATAAGCAGTATTAATCATAAGCAGCATTAATACTTTGAGCAGTATTAACTCTAGCAGTACTAACCATGCTCAGCAGCATTAATCTCTTCAAGCAGTACTAACTTTGAACTAGCAGTACTAATCTTGTTGAGCAACATTAACCATCAACTAGCAGCATTAATAACAAAAGTACTAACTAGAAGTATTAACTGTTTTCTTCTAGCAGCATTAACTACAACTAGCAACATTAACAACAGAAGTAGTAACCATGTTGAATATTAACTTCAGAAGTATTAACCATGTTGAACTAGAAGTAGTAACCATGTTGAACTAGAAGTAGTAACCATCCTTGGCATATTTCAGACCCAACAATCTCCCCCTAACTTAACTTTTCAAAACTGAGAAGTTAAGTTCTTCAGCATAGGGTCTTTATGATAATTTCAAAACTTTCTGCAATTACTAGTTCTTCTTGATTCAGTTTCTGCTGTTATCTTCTTTTCTGTTTCTGTTGTAGTTACTGCTTTGTTTCAGCTTCTTCACTTATCTCCCCCTCAAAATAAGATTTCATATCAACTTGATTCTCCTTCTCAATTCTTCTCAAGTTCAGATGTTTAAGTCTCCCCCTTTTTGAAATAATCATGATCTTTTCATCTCTTTTATCTCCATAATTTGATTGTGAACTTTCAGACAAATTGTACCAAGTGTATCCATCAATTCTTTGTAGTTAAACTGTCCTCACCTCCTTTAGATGTGTTTACCACCTTTGAAGGATCCTTGGATCTTTTAGTAGAGATCTTCTGCCTAGCAGAAGCACCTTCTACTCCCTTGGTTTCTTGGCACCTGGGACCTTTAGATAATTACTCATCTAAAGTTGCCATGGGGAAGGTCTTAGATATGTTCACACTGTCCTGTCCTGCACTTTGTGCAAAGTCAGTAGTGTGAGCCTTACAACCCATATGCTCTTGCATCTCCTTATTGAGCACCTTCTTGAGGTTGGGAGACACCCCTATGGTTTCCCTTTGGATATTCTCTGATGAAAAATGCTCCATCAGAGGGCTTGTAGGTTTTGAGGTTGAGGATACAAGAAGGGAAGGAACCTTATGTATCTTTTCCTTATATAGTATGGTAATTGAGAATGTTGGTTTGACAAAAGAAATCTGAAGATTTATGCTTTGTAGTGGAAGGTATGGATAGGTCATCAGTGGGTTGGTCTAATGAGGGCTTTGACCCTGATGCCTTACCTTCTTGATTGTGGGACATCACCATCATTGTAGAGAACAATGGTATGTCAACTCCTTCCGAGTCCCTAGCAGATCTTCTCATGTTTGAGAAAACCTTGCCTTTAGGGGGTTTAGGTACATATATCTCATTAAAATGAGGTTAATCCGTCAATTCCTTATTAAGTACTTCTTGTACAAACCTTGGATACAGATAAAAGCTTTTTGATTGATATTCAGGTTTGACATTAAATCATTGAAGATCATTTTTAGGTATAGAAAACTTACATTAGCAGTAGTAACACTTATCAGCAGCATTAACACAGACTGGCAGTAGTAACACATACCAGCAGCATTAACACAGTCTGACAGTATTCACTGAACTAGAAGTACTAACTACCTTTCAGTATTAGCTACCTGAAACACTTACAGACACAAGATTAGTAGTACCATATACCATAAAATTTTCAAAAGTTACTTTATCTTTTGAAACTATACCTTTTTCACTTTTCTTACCTTCTGCTGGATCAAAAGTAACATGTCCTCCATCAAATCTTTTGATGAATTTGAAGTCAGTCCATGTTCCTTGTTATGTGCCAAGAGCAACCATTATCTTCATTCCAAATGCTCTTCCTCTTGAGCTTTTGATTGCCCTGCACACTTGATAAATCAGTTAGTCTTTGATGGAACCCAATCCAAAGTGGTCTTGGGTTGTCCTTTCTCATTTATATAATCTGTCAGTTTGGTCTGAATGAGTTGTTTAGGAATCTCATGGCTGGAATACTTTGTCAAGATTATATGCTTTGCAACATTAATACTAGTAGAAGCACTATCCTTGTTAGCAGTAGTATTGGTTGCAGCAGCACTATTTCTGTTAGCAGTACTATCTGGGATAGCAGTACTAATAGTTTTCTTTACAATTGGAACCCAAACTTGAACAAAGTTGTTTGCTTTCTTTGTCTTTAAATTACTTCTTGGCTTATTTGGAGCATTTTTCTTTGTATTAGCAAACTTGTTCTGAGCATGAGACTTTAAAGGTGCTCTTTTCTCAACCAATTGATTCCTTCTTTTATTCCTATAACCAAAAGAGTTTTGTGGTTTTCTTTGAAAAGTGACTCTTTGGTTGATAGGGTTGAAATAACAGTGTTTGGCAAGATGATTCAATTTGCTACAGATAAAACAAGGTTTTGGTCTATTGATTTTACTCAAATCAACCCCTTGTTTTTGTGCCCACTGATTATTCCAGTTTCTCTGATTTCCCCTTGGTTTATCATGTTTTTGGGGCTCAGATTTATTGCAAGAACACTGTTTGCAAGGGACAGGATTCACAACTGTGGTTTGCTTATAATGGACCTTCTCAGACTTTCCCTCAGTCTTCTCTATGTCCTTAGATTTGACCCAAGTCTTTCCACATCCCTCATTGGTGATAATGTGATTTTCTAGAGGAATCTCACCACTCCCAGTGTTCTCCTTACTCTTTTCACTAGAGTTCTCTTCTTCAGAGTCTGTTTCAACCACCACTTTGTCTAAAGGATCTACCTTAGTGGCTCCAACAGGCAATTCCTTCCTATCCTTGGTCTCTAGTAAGTTTGATATAGGAGGAATGTAATTGTTGTTGTATGGTGGTGGTGTGGTGTTATAGCCTATTCCTCTTCTAAGTTTGTCATGGATTTGAGTTTGGAGCAAAGAGTCCATTGCTTTAGAAGCATTGGAAAATTTCTCAATATCCAGCTTGGCTTTCTCAAACTCACTCTTTATCTTCTCATTCTCCTCTTTAGACTTTTTCAGCTGAAGTTCTAGGTCATTCTTCTCCCACTTCCAGTAATTTGTATCATAAGAATGTTGAAGTTCATTGGCTTGGAAAACTTTGATCTGTTCCTCAAAACTCTCAACAATTCTTACATAGTCTTTTATATCTCTCTCTAATCTTTTAAGGTCATCACTCATTGTCTGGTTGTGATCCCTGTACCTTTTAACAGTTTCCATACAAGTTTTAGAGCAAAGATTAGACATTACCTCTGTGGGGATTTCTGTGCTTGAAGAATCTGAAACTTTAGCCATTGATGATTTCTGATTTCAAGGAAGAATGATGATTGCAGGTTTCTGAGAATACTTGCTCTGATACCACTTGTCAGGATCGAATTCTCAACAAGAATTAATTCTCAGAAACAATATCAAAGAAGTTTGCGGAATAACACTTTGATATTCTATGAAACAGTAAATCAACACAGAAAATATGAATAACAAACTGTAAGCTTTTATTGAATGCTTTGAAGTTACAAGATTACTCACTCAACCTCAATATTGATAAACAGGCTCACCAATACGAATTCTACTTCTCTAGAATTAGGATCTATGCCTTGAGGTTGTTTTTCTCTAAAAGAATGAAAACTAAAGTTATCTCTAACTATTCTAAACAATACTATATATATATACTGAAGATAAAAGCTAATTACAATTAATAAAATATCTTCAGAATATCTTCCATCATTATCTCCAAGCTTTCCATAATCTTCAATTTATCCAGCTGTCATCCTTTCCATACAGATCTCCATCTTATAAGCAGTATTAATCATAAGCAGCATTAATACTTTGAGCAGTATTAACTCTAGCAGTACTAACCATGCTCAGCAGCATTAATCTCTTCAAGCAGTACTAACTTTGAACTAGCAGTACTAATCTTGTTGAGCAACATTAACCATCAACTAGCAGCATTAATAACAGAAGTACTAACTAGAAGTATTAACTGTTTTCTTCTAGCAGCATTAACTACAACTAGCAACATTAACCACAGAAGTAGTAACCATGTTGAATATTAACTTCAGAAGTATTAACCATGTTGAACTAGAAGTAGTAACCATGTTGAACTAGAAGTAGTAACCATCCTTGGCATATTTCAGACCCAACACTACAAAAGCCAAACCAAGCTGCAGGATTTCATCAGATTGTGGATTTCCTCAAGTCAAGCCACATTGCTCATGCTCTTACTGTATCCCCTACAATCTATATCGAGCATCAACGGCAGTTCTGGGCTAATGCAACCATTGTTGCTGAGAATGGTGTGCAGATGATCAAGACAAGAATCTGTGATCACTCACTCACGGTTACTGAAGAGGTTATTCGCATCAGTCTACGTCTAGACGATGCCTCTGGTATAACCTCTATCCCAAATGATGAACTGTTTTCAAATCTTACAAGAATGGGGTATGGAGGCCCATTGGGAGTTTTCAAATTCTCTAAAGCAAAATTTTCACCCCAATAGCGTTTCTTTGTTCATACTCTTATGCATTGTATCTCCAAAAAGACTACTGGATGGAGTGAGTTCAGCAGCACTATTGCTTATGCTTTGGTGTGCTTGGCCACTGCCAGAAAGTATAATTTTTCCAAAATGATTTTCAGTGATCTTGTCTCAAACATGGGAAACAAAAAGAGCTTCTTTATGTATCCCAGGTTTGTTCAAGAAGTCATTACTCATGAATTGACGGATATACCTCAACCTGTTGGGGTATATGTACCTAAACCCCCCAAAGGCAAGGTTTTCTCAAATATGAGAAGATCTGCTGGGGACTCTGAAGGAGTTGACACCCCATTGTTCTCTACAATGATGGTGGTGTCCCAAACCAATGAAGGTATGGCAGCAGGGTCAAGGCCCCCATTAGACCAACCCACTGCTAGCCAAGCCCAACCTTCCCTCTCAAAATCAATTCCCCAGTCCCTTCTTGAAAAACCAACCTCTCCTATCACCCAAACTTACAAGAGAAAACAGGTAAAGAAGGCTCCTTCCCTTCTTGTACCATTACCCTCTCAGCCTTTAAGCCCTCTAAGGGAAAATTCTCCCCTAGGGAATATCCAAAGGGAAACCACAAGGGTGTCTCCCAACCCAAAGGAGGTGCTCTCTGAGGAGGAGGTAGAGCATATGGGTGATGAGGCTGCCACTACTCCTGCTAGCACAGAGGAGGAAAGTGGTAACATCAATAAGACCTCCCCCATGGCAACTTTAAATGAGCAATCATTTGAAGGTCCCTGGTGCCAAGAAACCACAGGGGTGGATAGTGCTTCTGCAAGGCAGAAGACTTCCACTACTAAAAGATCCAATGATCCTTCAAAGGAGGGTAACACTTCTAGAGAGGGTGAGGACAGATATACGTACTATGAATTGATGGAAATAATGGGGAACATCAATCAAGATGTTCTCAAACAAGGCAAAGAAATTGAAGAAATGAAGCTAGTCATTCTGTCACAACAAGTACAGATTGCTAAGCTGAAAAAGATGGTGATTAGTATGGTACAAAGGAAGAAGAGAAAGCAATTCCAACTAAGGAGAAGGAAATTTGAGAATGATGCTCCCAAAAAGGGGGAGATCAACATGGAAGAAGCCACAAGAGAGGGGAAGCTTAATGTTGAGGGGGAGCAGGAAGCAAAAACAGAAAGAGATTCAGTTCCAAAAGAAACAAAAGAAGCAGCAGAAACAGTTACTACTGCTGACATTAATAAAGCAGTAGAAACTGTGAAAGAAGTTTTAACAGATCTTGAGATTGCAGAAACCTTACTAAAAGCCAAGAATGATACTCCCAAGGTCACTTCAAAGACCAAAGGAGTAATCATCAAAGAACAAGGTGAAGTGATCAAGAAAGATAATAGCAAGAAGGCAATGAACAAAGACAAAGGAAAAGCAAAAATGGTGGAATCCGATCAACCAATCAAAAAGCAAAGGTTGGTTGAATCAGATGAAGCTCTAGCTAGAAAGATGCAAGATGACATTGAAAAGGAAGAAAGAGTTCAGATGGAAAAGGACAGGGAAATGGCAAAAGCTCTAGCTGCTGAACTGAATGAAGCTTATCAACTGAGTATGGCAACTGAAATTGCACAGAAGAAAGCTGCAAGTATGAAGAAATCAGTGGTGAAAACAGTTGCAAAGAAGAGAAAACCCTCAAAGACATTCCTAGGTACCCAAGAGAGGAACAAGATGATTATATTTCTCAAAGGTGCTGTAGGAGTCAAAAAGGAGATGTTCTCCCAAATGTCTTTTGAGAAGATCAAAGAGCTGTATGAATCAGAGATGTTGAAGCTTCAGGGTAATGAAACTGCTAGGGTGGAGATGGAGAAGAGGATAAAAGAAAGTAATGACTTTGATTGTCAAAAGTCATTTCCAGATGAGCAAGAAACACCTCCTAAGAAAGAGTCCACTCTAGGAGAAAGTCTAAGGACTTTAAAGAGAACAAAGATGATGGCAAGAAGAAAGCCAATCAAGAAGCCTAGAGTATCTGAAGAAGAGGCTGAGAAGGTTGTTGAAGAAGAAGGGGCACCTGAGTCATCTAAACAGAAAGAGCCATCAAACACTGATGATGTAAATTTGTATATGGTAGTGATGGACAAAGTGCCTGAACCAATTTCAGCAGAACCTGTAGGAGTTAAGCCTCCTGAGGTCATTCACTGGGATACATTGACAGTGGATGGAAAGGAATATATAAGGCTGAAAAGAAAGGATGAAAAGTATGAAGTGTTCAACACATGGGCAAAAATTGTCAGAACATGTTCCAGATCAGATATTGAAGAGATGTTTGAGATAGGAATGAAGTTGTATGCAGATATTCTAAAGGCTCCAGGGATTTCAATTACAAAACTGGTAATGGAGTATCTGTGTATGATGTTCAAACCTGAAGAAGTAGAGCACTTGATCAAGGATGTCTTCAAATCAGTAAACAGTTGGACTCTATATGAAATTAGTGGAGTATATACAGTGACTTTAGATTTAAATCACACTGAATACTTTCTAGTGGATAGAGTGTATAATCATAGCAGAGTGAAACTTCATGCCATGCTGAAGAAAAAGTTAAGATGTGTTCCAGATTCAGAAATGGCTAAATACTTGATTCAAAGAACCATCAATCAGAGTTTGGGATTGGATGCAAACACTGGGATTTAGGCCATGATAGAGTTTTGGGAGCATCTTGAAGATTAATTCTGAAGAACTTGACTTTTTTTCCTAAAAGTCAAGTTAGGGGGAGATTGTTGGGAACTGAAGAATTTATCAAGTATGGTTAATGCTGCTGGTTCAAAGTTACTACTGCTAGAAGACTTAAAAGTTAATACTGTTGAGTGTTACTACTGCTAGTACTATTAATACTGCTAGTCAAAGTTAGTGCTGCTTGAACAAAGTTAGTACTGCTTAGCTAGTTAGTACTGCTAGTGGTTAGTGCTGCTTAGTAGTTAATGCTGCTAGAAGGAATTTAATGCTGCTGAAGATTAATACTGCTTATATGATGAAGATTCGTATGAAAGGATATACATGGAAGCTTAGAGATATACATGGAAGATATACTGAAGATTTGTTTAATTATTGTAATTATCTTTTGACTAGTATATGTATAGAATAGATTAATTCATTCATTAAAAAAAGTTTTTTTTTTGTTTATTCTGTGTGAGAGAAAATCAACCTCAAGGTATAGATCCTAATTCTAGAGAAGTAGAATTCGTATTGGTGAGCCTGTTCATCAATATTGAGGTTGAGTGTGTAATCTTGTAACTTCAAAGCATTCAATACAAGTTTACAGTTTGTTGATTATATTTTGTTGTGATTTTCTGTTTGATTAAATATCAAAGTGTTATTCCGCAAACTTCTTTGATATTGTTTCTGAGAATTAATTCTTGTGGAGAATTCGATCCTGACATACCAACTATCTAATCAAGACTTAATCACTAAGTAAACTAGACAAGCTTTGACTATTACATGACTTTGACATTGTTGACTTTTACATCTTTGACTTTCCATATTAAATCTTGGATACAATATTTGGACTTAACAATCTCCCCCTTGTATTCAAGATTTAATAAAAATTTGATACAGATCTTCAGCTCTTGATTCTTCAGCTTTTGTTTCTTTATCTTTGAACTTTGACGCTTTCACAGACTTTATTCTTTCAGCTCTTGAAGAATCTCGGAAAGTCTTTTTCTCTTTGTAGCTTTGTAAGTCAACATGCCTTGAACAGGAAACTTAATACTTGGAACTTCTTTTGAAACATTGACTTGGAAACATAATTCTTGAATCTTATGAAACTTTGAAACTTCTTTCATTTCAGAGAAATCTTTCAAAACTGTATCTTCATCACTTTGATCTCTTGACAGTCTTCAGAAAAACATCTTTAACAGATCATCTTGATTTAACTCTTTTACAACCTTTCATCAGAATCTTTAGAAACAGCGGAAGCATTTTGAACTTTTGACAATTCAGCTTTGAAATTGATCTTTGTAAAATTCTCCCCCTTTTTGATGATTGAGAGCATCATAATCATCAAAATTTCTTCAATTTCAGCACATACTTTGATTTCCCCCTTTGTGATCAAAAATAATCTCCCATTTGACAGTTGGCGCGCTTTGATCTGAGAGCCGTCAATTCATGAAAGATATATATCCAAATCTTTTCAAATTCAGACATATTGAACATGGTAACCCTGAATCAACAAATGAAACAGTTAGAAGTGTCTGTCAGTAACACGGAGTCACTGTGTACAATGAATGTACAATATAAGAAGCTGGCTTGATGATGACTCTCCAGGACTTCCATTCAATCATTGAAAAACACAAGGTTTATCTATGAATGTTATGACAGAAAAAAAGATTTTCTGTGTGCTCGTGCTTGTGTTTGAAAGAATTAGCACAATGATTTTGTTTCATAAGGCTCAAAGTATGTAAATCACTGAGACAGCAATGATTGTACATGGACTCAATGTGCATGAGAAAAGGTCGAAGGTTGGGCAACTTTCCTTCTTTTTCAATATCAGTATCTTCCAAGAGAAGAACCAATAGATTATGTGCTGCTTCCCCAGAAAATGTGAAACATTCTCTTTTTAAGAACAGAATGAGTAGCTGGTGGCGTTAATGCAAGAGGTGGCATGGACTATTTGCTTATTTCAATGATGGTCACCAAAGAAATGAGAACCAATCAGTAATGTGGTTGCCCGACTCAGAAACATGTTTGGTGAGGAGTTCTGATATTCTTTTAACTCTGATCTCACACCCTCTTTCTTTTAAACATATAAGCTCACATCTAACCAATCTCTCATTTCCATTTTACCTCATCTCATTCCCACACTCAATTCTTTTAGACCCCTCTCCCCTCAATCACTCAAAGGATTTCTTCCGGGGTAGGAAACACTGGTTATCGTGAATCCATGGAAGATCTATTAAGCACTCACACTGAATCCCATGTTCCTAAAAGTACATGTTCGTCAATGATTTTCCTGATATGTAAAGAACAAAAAATCATATGTCAGTGTATGTATGCTCATCAAAAATCAAAAATGAAATTTGAGCATTTTTTAAACATTTAAGATTTCTCAAAACTTTATATGAATGAATAATCAAGAAAGAATAGAAATGTTTTGAGAATCTGACAATGATTAAGATCATATCAAATGAAATGGCTAAGGTATCAAAGAATTGGAAATTTTGTTTATATGAACAAATATAAACAATTTAGCAATAAAAGCACAAAAATGAAAAAAATGAATGATGCTCAACAACTTTGAACGCAAACGGGGGTATTACCATCGAAAAATTGGTTGAATTTGAGACATGGTAATAACAAATCAAATAAAATACTGAACCGGTGTGTGTGAATACTTGACAATATATGGACATTGATAATACACAAGTATTGATCTTTGGAAACACACGGTCAGTTAAACATTAAGCTCAGAATTTGAAAAAAAACATTTAAAAGTCACACTTCTAAATTCATGAAATCTTTTGAGAATAAGAAGTGGTTTGAACATTTAAGAAATTGTTTTTCATGTTTGAAAGTTGTTCATCTTTCAAACAATCAGAGATCTAGGACAGAAGATATTTACCTTTTCAGCTCCCCCTCAAATCATGATATAATGATTTAGGTCTTTTGAGCTCCCCCTGGATATTAGCAGAATATCCTTCTCTGATCATTTGAAAAACGGGTCCTGATATGTCATGTGATCAGAAGCCATCACCTTTACTCCTTCTATAAATTAGGCATCTGAAATATGTCAGTTAAAACAGGATAGAGATCATACACTCCTTTTTGAATTGTAGACCATCATATCAGTAAAATTTATCTGTGAAAAAGTACAGGATAGAGATCAAATCAATTCTCTTAGGATGTAGACCATCATATCCATCGGATGCAAAAACAGAAGTAAGGTTTTTTTTATCGCTGAGGTCTGAGTCCTAAACTGTTGTGTTTAGAAGTCAAACTCCATTGAAGATCGGGTCCTAAGCTGTGTACTTAGAAGCCATAATCTTGACATTTAGGTGCGGGTCTTGAACTGTGTTTATTCAAGAGCCATAATTTTGACATTGAAGTCCGGGTTTTGAACTGCTATGTTCAAACGCCATTGTCTTTCTTACTCCCCCTTGACGTGTGGTGCCTGCAACACATAATCAATTTTCTTCTTTGATACCCACTGGTATTTGGGTCCAGAAATGTTAGTTGCAGTTCGTGTGGGGGTTATGGAGTAAGAACCATACCAGAAATGATCACTGGTCTTGTGGATATGATCATGTGTACAGCAGTAAGAACAATAATATTTAGTACCTGAAATCTTGAGTAATTGATCTCTTGAGTATATGAGGTCAGGTTTACCTTTATGCTCTTTGTTCTTCTTTGCTTTGTGAGTATGTACACATGATGTGTTTCCATTCAGCTCATCTTTGTTGTCATCTTTGATAGATTTCTTCATCCAGACCAGTTTCTCTTTCTTGTAACTTCTTCTCCATGAATATGTATCTGAACCATCTAAATATTCATCAAAGAAAATGTTAGATCGACGAATCTGATCAAAATATTTAACTGACCTTTGTGAAGAGACATATTTCTGAGTAGAACTTGAACCAGATTTTTCAAGCTCTTTGATCTTTGATGCAAAGATGTCTTTTTCTTTTACAAGTTGGTCAATCTTCTTCGAGAAATCATACTTCGTCTTCTGCTCTTTCAGTGCAGTAGCAGATAGTTCAGATAGCTTTGAAGTCAGTCTTTTGATTTCAGACTTAAATATGGATCTTTCTTCTTCAAATCCTTTCTCTGACTCATTTCTCTGTCCGGATAATTCTTTAAAGAATCCCACATTCTTCTGTTCTATGGCCTTCTTTTCTTTATCAAATTTCTCTCTTTCCAAAATCAGCACTTTCTCAAAATCAGACACTTGTTGAGAAAGTTTTAAGCATTTAAGCTCTACTGACTTCTTCTCTTCAAAACACTTTTTAGAGAAATCTGAGAACTTCTTTGAAAAAATTTTCTTTTCATTTTCAAAAATATCTTTATTTTCAGCAATCTGTTTTTCAAAATCAGATAAATTCTTTCTAAGCTCAGAGTTCTTAGATTCCAATCTCTTTATCTTCTCTTCATTTAGCCTAGAGGATCTTTTCAGAAGATCTTCATGGATATTCTTTAAGGCACTGATTTCCTCTTGCAGTCTTAAGTTTTCTTCAAAATGCTCTTTTGACTTTTGAGAGTGAAAGTCAACGACATGACCCAGATTTATCTTCTCTAAATTCAGCTTTCTAATTTTCTCTTCAAGTTCTGCAAAATATCCCATTTTGAAAGAGTTCATTAGCTTGATATGAATGATCGTTCCAAACTATATATCAGAAAATCAAAAATCAGATAGAATTGAAATATTGCACAAAAAGAACTTTTGTCCCCTCCGCAGACTTAGCACGGGGGTCCCTTGTTGCACATTTAAAGGACATATTACAGTTTTGAAAATTTGACTTAGTATGGAAATGACACTGTTTGCGCAAGATTGAGTTTTGTGTAAGTAATGAGTTGCGCAAACCAAGCTTTTCGGAATCAACGTGATGCGCAAAGACAAGTTCTCGTAAGCAGTGAGTTGCGCAAAGTATGGTTTGTGTAGGCTGAAGGATGCGCAAAGTGAGCTTTGCATGTTGAACTTGATGCGCAAAGTGAGCTTTGCGTGACCTACTCGAGACGCAAAGTAAGGCAAACTGGACTTTTTGTAATAACGTAGATGGCACTCGATGAATCTTGCGCAAACCAGAAGAACTTGCGCAAACTGAAGATGAACTTGCGCAAATTGAGTTCTTGACAGTTTCTTTCTCAAATCGATTCAAACCTGCAAATTTGATCTCAAAAAACTTATAAGTATCATCGATAAACAGTACTAAACACACGAATACAATCAATTTTCGATTAAAACAACAATTCAAACAATTTCGTTCAAGAACAGTGTTCGAACTTGTTTTCAAGAAAATCTCAAAAATCGAAAATTGAAAACGATTTGGTTCAAATTAAGAGATGTAATCCAAACAAGAATCAATCCTAAACACAATTCGCATCCAATGAATCCATTTTCTTGCAACAAAAATGATTTTACACACAAATTCAGATGAACAGTACTAAAACTCGTTTTCTTGAAAAAATTTCGAAAATATTGATTTTCGATCCAAAACTCTCCAGATTTCAATTCAAATCATGATCAAATCATTTCTAAAAAGTTTGGTTCAGCTCTGATACCAATTGATAATCATAAAAAAACCCAATCAATCAAGCTAATTACTCAAGATTAAGCAATAAAGATCAAGAGCTAGAGAGAGAGTCTAGTGAGAGAAAGTAGCTCTTGAATATCACCAATACTAAATATTACAATACAATGCATCTCTAGAAGCGTTGTTACAAGATTACATAAGCTAACCTATATATACCAACTATCTAATCAAGGCTTAATCAATAAGTAAACTAGACAAGCTTTGACTATTACATGACTTTGACATTGTTGACTTTTACATCTTTGACTTTCCATATTAAATCTTGGATACAATATTTGGACTTAACAAAATCTTTTGATTGTCTACGATTTAAATTGCATTCTTTCCCTTTAACAAAGATACTTATTCCATGTTGTAAACTCTTGAACTCACTAGGCGTTAGCCTAACCTTTTTATTTGTCCTCATGTGCATCAGGCTCCGGATGGGGGAAATGGTCCTAGCGTTGTTGCGAAGAGTTGAGTATTAGTCATATCCACGAGGGTGAGTAGCCTGGTCAAGTCTTCCGTCTTTATCTTGGGATTAGCAATATGTATTTGGGTTTTAGTAACACCCGGCTCGATTTAGTCTTCATGTAAGACTTTATTTATTTGTTGATGGTTGAACCTAGATTAGTAATTCAAGTTTGGACTTGTTGTAAGAGATTTTATCTTTATTCGAGGTTTTATTGAAAATTTTAAATTAGTTGTTCTTACCAATTTTAAGGGTGTTACAAACATATTTGGAAAAGAGAAAATAGCCTTATGATTTATGTTTGGGCTTTGTATTTCTTATCAGCAGTTAACCATAAAAATGTGATTTGGGAAATAATGGTGCTATCAACTATATGTTTGATTATAGTTGGTCACGAATGAGATTGTGACAAGTCTAGAATATTACTAGTGGATCCATAGGTATAGACTCGGCTTATTGTTGGGGATAACTCCCATTTGTAGCTAGTTGAGACATTAGGCCCTAGGGTGGCAACTTGGTACAGTTATGTGGGACCGGATACTAGCCGTGGGTCGTAAATGTAAATCCTAGCGAATGAGCATGACTAGGGATCATTGGGTGCCCTCCCCCACATCTTGGTACGAGTCGACGTGGGCCTTGATCCTAGTATGGTGAGCTCAGTAACTCGGAAAATGGCTTACTTTGTGTTTCGCCACAATCCTTGGAAAATCGGGTCTTCCCGTCATCGTAAGATGTATTTTGGACCGCAAGGTCAAAATGTGTTTATCAAATTATTTACAAAGGCGTTTGGGGAAAACAGATTTACTTATGTTGTATTTAACTTTCTTATCGAATTGTCATATAAACTGTATGTTCTCACTAGGCTTTAAGCCCAACACTTTTTCTCAAATGATGTGTATAACAGGTTCCCTTAGCGGCGGGTCGTCAAGGGGTTGAGTGAAGAGCGTGGTCTCTTGAGGGCATTTTTGGATGATAGATTATTTGGGGTCTTGGCGTTTAAAACGATTTATTCATTTTTGGAATTGGGTTGAAAACCAATGTAATCTAGATAGAAATGATTTAGATTAGTTTGTTGTCGATTTCCCACGCATCTTATTCAGGTTTTGTAAACGCGTACACTTTTACCTTTTTTGGGTGGTTAGCTCCAAATACAAATGTCATATTGCCGAATTTTTAATTTTTAAAA
The DNA here is from genome assembly GCA_954870635.1 of Arctium minus. Taxonomy (NCBI): domain Eukaryota; kingdom Viridiplantae; phylum Streptophyta; class Magnoliopsida; order Asterales; family Asteraceae; genus Arctium; species Arctium minus. The sequence goes on along the minus strand of OX941093.1, from coordinate 6,361,513 downwards.
TTACCCGAATTTTTAGGGTGTTACAGGTGGTGGATGAGGAAATGGTAGGTTGGTATGCCCCCCCCCCCCCCTCTATATATATTGTAAAAATAAAAAATAAAAATCGTGTATTTGGTACAAAAAAAAATATACATTTTTTGTAAAAAATTGGGGTATAAATTTGATCAGAATATATCTGATTTTATTCATTAAGTTGTCAATTCGTAATATATTGGGAAGGAAGAAAATTAGTGATAGGTCTTGTCAAACTTTATTGGGAAAGGATACCTTTATTTCAAATCAACGAAATTGGAAAGTGAGTTTTCGCCATAAAAGGTGGCCATGTGTCTATCTGTTATTGGACTCTATTTTCGGTTGTCGAAGATTTTCCAGTTTTTGTCTACAATTGTCCACGTGTCAGCGTCTCACTCGGCCACGTCTTGTTGGGTCGCACAGAAAGTTTTCGCTGGCGGTAGCGATGCTTTCACCGGCGAAAAGGGTGCTATTTCTCTAATTCTATATTTTTTTAGGCTATTTCATTAATACCATAGGGTCAAAGAGGCCATTTAGTGTAACACCCTAAAATTTAGGTATTCAAAAACTTGAAAACTCGGCAATCATTGGGTGTTGTCATCTAAACCCAAAATAACAATCATTGGTAAAGTTCGCTCTATATCTTGTCAATTGCTATGTCCCCAAAAATGTCGTTCCGACTCTCCACTCACGGTTTGCCTAACCCTTCTCTAACCGAACCTGATATGAACACCAAAGCAAATAAGTGTTAGGCTTGTAGCCTAGTGAGAACATTCAAATTTATGCATATATAAACGCAAAGAAATAGGGCATGTATGAACATTTAACAATAAGTAGATTTGTAGGGATAAAGAATCCTCCAACATCGAACTTTATGTGACACGGGGGAGACCCGTTCCAACATAAGTTGTGACGGAACACAAGAGTAGTCCACAACCCATGTGGAGCACATAGTCGGAATGGCTATTTACCGGCGTCAACTCTATCCATGAATCTATAGCCGTTAGAACATCAACTCTATCCGTCAAAACTTGATTTAATCACCAAGAATCTTGCAATAAATGATGGTGATGCACTTTAGAAACCCTAGAACCCGAAATAAATGAAGAGAGAATGTCTAGAGAGAGTTTTGAAAGAGTTGAGTGAGAATAATCAATGAGAAGTGCCAAAATCGTCCCATTTAAACTCTCAGGGCCCGACGGCGATTGTGACTCGCGACTTGCCGCAATTATGCCACCGCGACAGTGACTCGGGCACAATCGTCGGGCACTGTCGTCCCGCGTGTACCGTGGGTCATGTTAGGGTGGCGATAGTGACACCGCGAGAATGCCAAGGGAATTCTCGCCGGGCATTCTCGCCGGGCATTCTCGCCCAGAGGCATGGTCCCTCAGATTTCTTCCGTTCTCGACCCGTTTCGACTCTAACGAATCATGTCCAACAATAAAAGTATTTCGTGCAAAGATAAGGGAGCAGAAAATGGAAATCTGACGATTGAACCAACCTTAAATGAATTTAAATAAATAAATCAACCAAAGGGGTCGAAATAGAATACTTACAAATTTGGGGTGTTACATTTAGGCTAATCTCCCTAATTATTTTCATTAAAAGGGTAAGTACGGTGAATCAAATCAAACTTCTATTTTTATATTTATAATACTATGATCACAGTTGTTCTAATTTTTTAAAAAGCTTTGTTATATATGTAACAAGACTATAGATCAACGGAACTTGTAATAAATAAAAAAAATATGAAAGTTCATACATATACTATAGGTCGAAGGAACTAGTAATAATAATTGTGATTTTCGTCCTTGTAGTTTAAAAATTACGGTTTTCGTCCCTATGGTTTGTAATTCATTACTATTTTTGTTCTTATGATTTATAATTTATTGTTGTTTCACTCTCTAGTTTACAATTATTTACTATTTAGTTCCTTATATTTGAGAGTATGAATTAGTCTAGAGACAAAAATCGCAATAAATAACAAATCATAGGGACAAATATCGCAATTTTTAGACCACAAGGATGAAAATCAAAACCACTTAACAAAGCACAGGGACGAAATTCGTAATTTACTTTATATTATATTACAAGTCTTAAAACTAAAACAATAAAAATATTTTAAAGTGATAAAGTAATTAATGAAATTTACTTAAATAAAATCATTTTTCTAAAATGATTCGAGAATCGGAATCGGAAATCGTTTAAGCTAAAGTAGTAAAATTCTAAAACATTATATTGTGACTAAAGATTAAAACATATTTAATTCGCTAATAGCTAATACATGTATAATTAGACTCCCAAATTGTTGGGAAATTGACCAAAATAGTAAGTTTTCCAACCAAATTCACTTTTTTAGCTTTTTTTTTTCAATCGAATTCTGATTTTAGGCATAGTTTACGTAAATGTCTTACATATTTACGTAAATTGTATTTTCAGATTAAAAGAAAAAAAATTATACAAATTTGCATAAGCATCCACATTGAAAATAGGTTTCACTCAAATGCGTAATGCATTTGCATAAACTATGGCTAAAATGAGAATTTGGTTCCACAAGTGGCTAAAAAGTGAAATTGCTTGGGGAGAGTGACAATTGAGTAAATTACATTCCTGGCCCTGTGGTTTGCTGATATTTTGAATATGGTTCCTAAAACGCGTTTATTACACTGTATATCCATTTTGTATGCAAAAACTCTAACGGAATCAGAAATATTCCGTCAACCTAGTTAAGTGTGAGTATTTTCGTCTTTTACCCTCTCTTTTTTGTATTTTATAACGTGGACCAAAATTGTAACTAATTGTAATATACTCCTTTTTTGGTCTTTTATCACAAACAACCCACATGGATCAATCATTTAATTTACTCTTTTATTTACTTATTTTCATTAGAATATATATATATATACATAGAGGCCTAATCAAATGAGAAATCAATAGTTTGCGTAATGCATTTGCATAAACTATGGCTAAAATGAGAATTTGGTTCCACAAGTGGCTAAAAAGTGAAATTGCTTGGGGAGAGTGACAATTGAGTAAATTACATTCCTGGCCCTGTGGTTTGCTGATATTTTGAATATGGTTCCTAAAACGCGTTTATTACACTGTATATCCATTTTGTATGCAAAAACTCTAACGGAATCAGAAATATTCCGTCAACCTAGTTAAGTGTGAGTATTTTCGTCTTTTACGCTCTCTTTTTTGTATTTTATCACGTGGACCAAAATTGTAACTAATTGTAATATACTCCTTTTTTGGTCTTTTATCACAAACAACCCACATGGATCAATCATTTAATTTACTCTTTTATTTACTTATTTTCATTAGAATATATATATATATATATATATATATATATACATACATAGAGGCCTAATCAAATGAGAAGTCAATAGTTTGCGTAATGCATTTGCATAAACTATGGCTAAAATGAGAATTTGGTTCCACAAGTGGCTAAAAAGTGAAATTGCTTGGGGAGAGTGACAATTGAGTAAATTACATTCCTGGCCCTGTGGTTTGCTGATATTTTGAATATGGTTCCTAAAACGCGTTTATTACACTGTATATCCATTTTGTATGCAAAAACTCTAACGGAATCAGAAATATTCCGTCAACCTAGTTAAGTGTGAGTATTTTCGTCTTTTACCCTCTCTTTTTTGTATTTTATCACGTGGACCAAAATTGTAACTAATTGTAATATACTCCTTTTTTGGTCTTTTATCACAAACAACCCACATGGATCAATCATTTAATTTACTCTTTTATTTACTTATTTTCATTAGAATATATATATATATACATAGAGGCCTAATCAAATGAGAAGTCAATAGTTTGCGTAATGCATTTGCATAAACTATGGCTAAAATGAGAATTTGGTTCCACAAGTGGCTAAAAAGTGAAATTGCTTGGGGAGAGTGACAATTGAGTAAATTACATTCCTGGCCCTGTGGTTTGCTGATATTTTGAATATGGTTCCTAAAACGCGTTTATTACACTGTATATCCATTTTGTATGCAAAAACTCTAACGGAATCAGAAATATTCCGTCAACCTAGTTAAGTGTGAGTATTTTCGTGTTTTACCCTCTCTTTTTTGTATTTTATCACGTGGACCAAAATTGTAACTAATTGTAATATACTCCTTTTTTGGTCTTTTATCACAAACAACCCACGTGGATCAATCATTTAATTTACTCTTTTATTTACTTATTTTCATTAGAATATATATATATATATATATATATATATATATATATATATATACATAGAGGCCTAATCAAATGAGAAGTCAATAGTTTGCGTAATGCATTTGCATAAACTATGGCTAAAATGAGAATTTGGTTCCACAAGTGGCTAAAAAGTGAAATTGCTTGGGGAGAGTGACAATTGAGTAAATTACATTCCTGGCCCTGTGGTTTGCTGATATTTTGAATATGGTTCCTAAAACGCGTTTATTACACTGTATATCCATTTTGTATGCAAAAACTCTAACGGAATCAGAAATATTCCGTCAACCTAGTTAAGTGTGAGTATTTTCGTCTTTTACCCTCTCTTTTTTGTATTTTATCACGTGGACCAAAATTGTAACTAATTGTAATATACTCCTTTTTTGGTCTTTTATCACAAACAACCCACATGGATCAATCATTTAATTTACTCTTTTATTTACTTATTTTCATTAGAATATATATATATATATATATATATATATATATATATATACATAGAGGCCTAATCAAATGAGAAGTCAATAGTTTGTGATAAGCGTCAGATCCAATACAAACCAATCATTTAATTTTATTAATTTTATTTATAATTAAATATAAAATGTTATATTGGTAATTTAATTATTTGATAACCCATGCCTAAAATCATGGTTGATCCACCTTTCTAAAATATTATCCTTTCTACAATACCAAAACCATCATTATTTCACAAACCAACACCTACAGTACCACCATTGGAAGGTGGAGGAATGGAGAGCCCGTTGTCGACCATCATCTTGTTGCTGGATTTTTGTAATTGATATGTAATAGTTTCCGAGGGGCTCACACCACAGTCGACTCTGCTACTCCTACTCCTACTCCCACTATAAATGTTCTTCTTCATCTATTGAACATGATGAAGCTTTCTCCATTTGCAGTTATAATCATCATTGCTCTTCTCTTCACCTCCGCCATCGCAGTTTCTCCAATCATCGCTCCATGTGGATCCAAACACTCTCAGGGATTTGATGATAATTCTTTTATACTTAGTGGAAATAATTTTAACTGTATATGTATTAATGTTTCACCAAGAGAAGGCCCCTTCACCTACGGTCAAGTGCTTGGTGATCCTTATGAAATTATTTTTTATGATCACGAAGGACAAGTCCGATTCCAAAGATTTCTCGAACTTCATCTCTACCCTCTCAGTCATCTCAAGGATCTTTTCTATTGGTGTGAAATAACTTCTTATGGTCAAGGCTTCAAAACTCAAATTGTAACACCCGGAAATTCGCAAGGTAAATATATTGTCTTCTTAAATGCATTTATTTCGTTTATGTGAGAATATGTGTCTTGGTGTACATTTCATGATCATTATTATGTCTAAATGTCGTATAATTAATTTACCTTCGTTAATCGTTCAAACCTGGTGCTCGTTATCGTTTTCGGTTGAGTTTTGGACTGTTTTTTAGTGGCTCGCGCTTGTGCCTCGCGATTGTGCCTTGGCACTATCGCGGAGGGAACTATCGCCGAACATGTACCGAGGGTACGGGATGGCTCGCGATTGTGTCTGGGCACTATCGCGGAGGGCACTATCGCCGAACATGTACCGAGAGGTCGGAGTGGGCCGCGATTATGACTCGCGATAGTGCCATTGGCACTATCGCCGGGCACTATCGCTCGCGTGGTCCAGTCTGCTGTTATATAAAAATTAATACATCATTTCTCACTATCACTTTGCAACAAAATGGGAGAACCTTCTTGGAGACGATTTTTAGGGTTTCATCACCTACTTCATTTATTTCCTAGGGTTTGGGGTTGTTAGGGTCATTTAGTGAGCATTAAGCTTCATCCAAGCTTATCTAGTGAAGATTCTCATCAAGCTACTCCTCTCCACTTCAAGTCTCATCTTCTCAAATCTAGGGTTTTCATCTTTTCTAGGTTTTGGTACAAAATCTAGATTGTGAGTTTACTAATCTTTTGTTAAAACTAGATACACATCATTATCTTCTACTTGTTGATGTCAATGCATATCTCAAATGTTCATATTTAGTGTTTCAAGTATTTTGGGGGGTTTTACCCATGGATTTATGTATATGGAAGTTACCATGTATTATATGTGTATATCTTGGTATGTTGATGATTCCTTCTTGGAATGCCTTTCGGCGACCTTACATTCTCACGAAGTATTCGGATGGATATTACGTCGTATGTTGGATTTACATGATTAGGATGGTTATAGTGTGTTCTTGGTGGATATCCGAAATGTTGACGGATTGAAACACATTTTGAGACCTCTTAAAAGCATTATGTGGACGAACCAAGTCTATGATTCACTATAGGAATGTTGGTGGGTGATATTTGGAGAATTTCCTAAGGCGGTAGTCTCCCATGTACCTAGACCTCTGCCGTCGGGGAATTTCCTAAGCGGTAGTCCCCGGTGTGTGTCGGGCCTTTGGGTTGCCAGAGAAAGTGGCTTCAAGGTGCATTGCCTCTTTGGGTGAACCGGATTGGAGATATGGGTCGCTCCCGTTGACTCCACATCTACGTGATTAATTATTTAACTGTTGATAAGAACTGTAAATGTTATCTGCCATGTTTTTACTTGTTCAACTCACTAGGCTTTTTGGCCTAACACTTGTTTGGTGTCCATGTGTATCTCAGGTGTTAGCGGTGCTGCTCCTAGGCAGGTATAGATGCTTTGGGAGAGAGCTTGGGGATACGGCACTTGGGTTATTTTGAGAAGCCTTGGGTTTATAGATGACACCCCTTTTTGTAATCTCTTTTCTAGATGTAGAAATTAGATTAGTTGGTTGTCGTTTATTTATCCGTTAAATTACAATTGTGATTAAACAGGTTTATTTGTATTATTCCTCTTTTTGGGAGGCTCTTGCTATGGCAATCTATATACCACTTCTCCTCTTTTGGAAAGTTTTTGTTATCCCTATTTTTAGGGTGTTACTAGTTGGTATCAGAGTTTTAGTTTAAGTGAACTAGGTATTGTTTAACATATCTAGACTTAAGCTTTAGACGTTATGACCTCACTGTCCATTTATGGGGTAGAAATCCTAGGTGGGTAGAGCATTAGGATTACGTAATTACTTTAATTGAAAGTTGTGATGGTGGTGACAAGATTTCTTGTGTATGGTTCGTTCATAATTTCACTTAGCTACTGCTATTATGAATGTATTGTTACGTGAGCATGCTTGGTTTACTGTTATTATGATAATTGATAAAGGTAGTAGTACGTACAACGAGTTCAACTCGCTTAGTCTTTTCTCAATCTATTTCTCGTCCGTGCATGACAGATTAAATGGTAAACACTCGAAGTAGATTACCGGACATACCAGAGGGGAAACCAGATGTGGAATCTGCAGCAGTACAACCCCCGGTGGGGGCAACCTCCGATGACATTCCTATACCCAGAATATTGGGAGGAGGGTCCGAGCATATTCCTCGCCGGAACCTCAACACGAATAATGCTATCTTGGAAGAGGTGACCATGGAGACCAGGATTCGGGATAGCATGATGCTGGCTATGAATTCTGCCATGATCCAACAACAAGAGTTTTTCATGAAGCTCCTAGAAGATCGAGATGCTAGTCACCGCCAACCCGAGACTATGGCGGAGAATATCATAGTTGGGTCGGGTGGTGGACCTGAAGTGATGGTGACCGAAGAGCAACCGAGCAATGTGAATCGAGAGAGGGCTAAGGGATGCTCCTACAAGGCTTTTTTGGGGTGCAACCCTACAGAGTTTGCGGGTTCCGACAACCCGGTTGCGTGTATGTACTGGATCAAGGAAGTGGAAATGGCCTTTGAGTCTAGCGAGTGCGACGTCTCGCAACGGGTGAAGTTTGCTTCTCAATTACTCCGGGGAGAGGCATTGATCTGGTGGAATCTCACCCGGTCCACCCTCACCCCCGAGGTTCTAGCAAAGCTGACCTGGCCAGTCTTCAAGAAAAAGATAATGGACAAGTATTGTAGCGAACGTTCGTTAGACAAACTGGAAGCCGAGTTCCGGAATCTGAAAAAAGGGAATTTGTCTGTGGCCGACTACTCCAAGCTGTTTCTGGAGAAGTTGAACTTGGTGGGATATCTGGTCCCAGACGAGAGATCAAAGATTAAGGCCTTTCATCTTGGCCTACCGGCCGATATGCGGACTGACGTGCGCAATGTTGGAGGGTCGACTCTTCAAGAAGTCATTGAAGAGGCCTTGCTTGTGGAAGAAGATAGGTTGACTGAGAAGGAAGAAAGAAGTGTTGCAGGTGAGAAGAGAAAGTGGGAAGGGTCATCTGGGCCTGTTCGTCAGTCGAAGCCTTTTGTTAGCGGGAGAGCTGGCGACTCTCGTAAAAGCGATCAATGGTGCCAAAGGTGCAGGACCAAACACTCGGGCGTGTGTGCTCCTAAAACCTACACAAGTCTGGTAGGTTGTACCAAGTGTGGCAAGAAGGGCCATGTGGCTCGGGATTGCACTACTCGTCCGACGATATGTTTTGAGTGCCAAGAGCCGGGGCACGTGAGGAGAAATTGTCCAAAGTTGGAGGGGTTTAATCAAAACAGGTCTGTTGGGTCGACGGCTAGAGTCGACTAATCGCTGAGGGTGCCGAGTCGAGCTTTCCGGATGACCACCGAGTAAGCAAAGGAGACAGCCGATGTCATTTCGGGTACGTTCCTAGTTAACTCCTTGCCTGCTCGTATGCTATTTGATTCGGGTGCTACCTGCTCTTTTGTTTCGGATGTGTTTTGTAAACAATTTGTCACCCCTACTAGTGTCCTTTCCGACGCACTAGTAGTAGAGATAGCAAATGGAGACCAAGTAATTATATGAGACCGTTATTGTGATTGCACCATAGAGATCAATGGGAGTTCTTTTGGCGTAGATTTGCTACCTATGGCCATCGGAGGGTTCGACGTGGTCATAGGAATGGATTGGTTGTCAAGGCACAATGCTGACATCTTTTGTTCTAAGAAGATAATTCAAGTGCCTTTGTCGGAAGGCGGCGTGGTCGTCATCTATGGGGAGAAAGGAAAGGGGCGCAACCCCATTATTTCCTCTCTCAAAGCGCGGAAGTTTCTAGCGAAGGGTTACCCTTCGTATCTAGCGTACGTTGTGGACGCGAAGAAGGAAAAGAAGACGGTGGAAGACGTGAGGATCGTGCGGGATTATCCGGATGTCTTTCCGGAAGACCTTCCCGGATTACCACTGGAACGTCAAGTGGAGTTTCAAATTGACCTCACTCTGGGAGCGGCTCCGATAGCCCGAGCTCCCTATCGTTTGTCCCCGACGGAGATGAAGGAGATGATGACGCAACTTCAAGAGTTGTTAGAGAAGGGTTTTATCCGACCGAGTTCTTCACCTTCGGGAGCGCCGGTGTTGTTCGTGAAGAAGAAGGACGGATCGATGAGGATGTGTATTGACTACCGTGAGTTGAATAAAGTCACGGTAAAGAACAAGTACCCTCTACCTCGCATCGATGATCTCTTCGATCAACTTCAAGGTGCGGGATGTTTCTCGAAGATTGACCTCCGATCCGGTTATCATCAAGTGAGAGTGAAGAATGATGATATTCCGAAGACGGCCTTCCGAACGCGTTACGGTCACTACGAGTTCTTGGTGATGCCTTTTGGGTTGACCAATGCGCCGGCCGTGTTTATGGACTTGATGAACCGTGTGTGTCGCCCATTCTTGGATAAATCTGTGATCATCTTTATCGACGATATTCTAATTTATTCTAAGTACGAATCCGAACATGGGAAACACTTGTGGGAAGTCTTGGAAGTCCTAAGAAGAGAGAAGTTGTTCGCAAAGTTCTCTAAGTGCGAGTTTTGGCTTCGAGAAGTGCAATTCTTGGGGTACGTGGTGTCAAAGGACGGTGTTCAGGTGGACCCGGCGAAGATTGAAGCGATGTTGAGTTGGGAGCCGCCGACGAATCCATCAGAGATACGGAGTTTCTTGGGCTTAGCGGGCTACTATAGACGCTTCATCCAAGACTTTTCCAAGGTAGCTACACCTCTCACATCCGTCACAAGAAAGAACGTCAAGTTTCTTTGAACCGATGTTCAAGACCAAGCCTTTCAAACGCTCAAGAGGAAATTGTGCGAAGCTCCGATCTTATCCTTGCCTGAAGGGTCGGAAGACTTCGTAGTGTATAGCGACGCTTCTAAGATGGGGCTTGGATGTGTACTTAGGCAACGAGGGAAAGTCATTGCCTACGCGTCAAGGCAACTAAAGGACCATGAGAAAAACTACCCAACGCATGACTTAGAGTTGGCGGCAGTAGTTTTTGCTTTGAAGTTGTGGCGGCATTACTTGTACGGGACCAAGTGTACTCTCTTCACGGATCACAAGAGTCTCAAGTACATCTTCGATCAAAAGAACTCAACATGCGGCAAAGAAGATGGCTTGAACTTCTAAAGGATTATGATTGTGATCTACTCTACCATCCCGGTAAGACCAATGTGGTGGCAGATGCTTTGAGCCGGAGGAGCCATGAGGGTGGCGTTAAATTGTCCCTTACAAGAATCGACGTGGTATCAAGTTTGGTGGAAAGCATCAAGACATGGCAAGTGGAAGCGCTCAAAGAACAAAACCTCAAGTCTGAGGTCATGGTGAAGCAAAGGGAACTTTTGACGGAAGATAGCCGCGGGCTTAAACTATTTCAAGGTCGTATTTGGGTGCCGAAGTTAGGTGGAAATCGAGAGTTACTTCTAGAAGACGCGCACAAGTCAAAGTATTCTATACATCCCGGTAGTACCAAGATGTATAGAGACTTAAAATTAAATTATTGGTGGTTGGTGATGAAGTTGGATGTGGCTAACTACGTGGAGAAGTGTGTCATGTGCCTTCAAGTCAAGGCGGAACATCAAAGACCATATGGAAGTTTACAACCGTTGTCCATTCCCGAGTGGAAGTGGGACAACATTACCATGGATTTCGTGACTAAACTACCGAAGACCTTGCGAGGCCATGACACAATTTGGGTAGTCGTTGACCGGCTAACTAAGAGCGCGCATTTCCTTGCAATGAGGGAGACTTTGCCAATGGAGAAATTGGCCAAGCTTTACATCGATGAGGTGGTGTCCAGGCATGGGGTTCCACAATCTATCGTGTCGGATCGAGATAGCCGTTTCACGTCGAACTTTTGGGCAAGCTTGCAAAATGAGTTGGCTACCCGATTGAATTTGAGCACGGCGTATCATCCTCAAACGGATGGTCAAAGTGAAAGAACGATTCAAACACTCGAAGACATGTTAAGGTCATGTGTTATCGATTTTGGAGGTAGTTGGGACTCACACCTGCCGTTAGTGGAGTTCGCATATAATAATAGCTACCACTCTAGCATTGGCATGGAACCATTCGAGGCGTTGTACGGGAGAAGGTGTTGAACTCCAGTTTTTTGGTTAGAAGCGGGCGAAAAGCAATTCGCCGGGCCGGAAATAGTGCAAAAGACGGCGGACAAGGTGAAAGAGATCCGAGAAAGGCTAAAGGCGGCACAAGACCGTCAGAAAAGTTATGCGGACAAGAAAAGGAGACCGGTCGAGTTTCAAGTGGGCGACCGGGTCATGTTGAAAGTGTCACCATAGAAGGGAATCATTCGTTTTGGGAAGCGTGGGAAGCTCAGCCCTCGTTTCCTTGGTCCATTCGTCATATTGGAGAAGATTAGATTACAAGCCTACCGGTTGGATTTACCATCGGAGATGGATGGAATACATCCTACATTTCACGTGTGTTACCTTCGAAAGTGTCTAACCGAAGGGGAAAGCGTGATCCCTTTGTCGGAAATTCGGGTGGACAATGGGAATCGTTGTGTAGAAGAACCGGAATCTATTTTAGAATCGAAAGTGAAGAAGTTGAGGCATAAGGACGTGGTCATGGTTAAGGTTCAATGGAAGCACCATCGGGGTGCTAACATTACTTGGGAATCGGAAGATGATATGAAGAAGCGTTATCCTCACTTGTTTAATCGAGAGTAAGATTTCGGGGACGAAATCCCAATTAGGTGGGGAGGATTGTAACACCCGGAAATTCGCAAGGTAAGTATTTTGTCTTCTTAAATGCATTCATTTCGTTTATGTGAGAATATGTGTCTTGGTGTACATTTCATGATCATTATTATGTCTAAATGTCGTATAATTAATTTACCTTCGTTAATCGTTCAAACCTGGTGCTCGTTATCGTTTTCGGTTGAGTTTTGGACTGTTTTTTAGAGGCTCACGATTGTGCCTTGGCACTATCGCGGAGGGCACTATCGCCGAACATGTACCGAGGGTACGGGATGGCTCGCGATTGTGCCCCGCGATTGTGCCTTGGCACTATCGCGGAGGGCACTATCGCCTAACATGTACCGAGAGGTTGGAGTGGGCCGCGATTGTGACTCGCGATAGTGCCATTTGCACTATCGTCGGGCACTATCGCTCGCGTGGTCCAGCTTGCTGTTTTATAAGAATTAATACCTCATTTCTCACTATCACTTTGCAACAAAACGGGAGAACCTTCTTGGAGACGATTTTTAGGGTTTCATCACCTACTTCATTTATTTCCTAGGGTTTGGGGTTGTTAGGGTCATTTAGTGAGCATTAAGCTTCATCCAAGCTTATCTAGTGAAGATTCTCATCAAGCTACTCCTCTCCACTTCAAGTCTCATCTTCTCAAATCTAGGGTTTTCATCTTTTCTAGGTTTTGGTACAAAACCTAGATTGTGAGTTTACTAATCTTTTGTTAAAACTAGATACACATCATTATCTTCTACTTGTTGATGTCAATGCATATCTCAAATGTTCATATTTAGTGTTTCAAGTATTTTGGGGGTTTTTACCCATGGATTTATGTATATGGAAGTTACCATGTGTTATATGTGTATATCTTGGTATGTTCATGATTCCTTCTTGGAATGCCTTTTGGCGACCTTACATTCTCACTAAGTATTCGGATGGATATTACGTCGTATGTTGGATTTACATGTTTAGGATGGTTATAGTGTGTTCTTGGTGGATATCCGAATTGTTGACGGATTGAAACACATCTTGAGACCTCCTAAAAGCATTATGTGGACGAACCAAGTCTGTGATTCACTATAGGAATGTAGGTGGGTGACATTTGGAGAATTTCCTAAGGCGGTAGTCTCCCATGTACCTAGACCTCCGCGTTCGGGGAATTTCCTAAGCGGTAGTCACCGGTGCGTGTCGGCCCTTTGGGTTGCCAGAGAAAGTGGCTTCAAGGTGCATTGCCTCTTTGGAGATCAGCCCAAGACTAAGGCCGAGCAACTAGCTGCTGCAGGATTGGGTGAACCGGATTGGAGATATGGGTCGCTCCCGTTGACTCCACATCTTCGTGATTAATTGTTTAACTGCTGATAAGAACTGTAAATGTTATCTGGCATGTTTTTACTTGTTCAACTCACTAGGCTTTTTGGCCTAACACTTTTTTGGTGTCGATGTGTATCTCAGGTGTTAGCGGTGCTGCTCCTAGGCAGGTATAAATGCTTTGGGCGAGAACTTGGGGATACGGCAATTGGGTTATTTTGAGAAGCCTTGGGTTTATAGATGACACCCCTTTTTGTAATCTCTTTTCTAGATGTAGAAATTAGATTAGTTGGTTGTCGTTTATTTATCCGTTAAATTACAATTGTGATTGAACAATTTTATTTGTATTATTCCCCTTTTTGGGAGGCTCTTGCTATAGCAATCTATATACCACTTCTCCTCTTTTGGAAAGTTTTTGTTATCCCTAGTTTTTAGGGTGTTACACAAATCCTTCTTCAATGTAGAGCAAGAAGAAGAAGAGGTGAAAATGTCCCTGACCACCTTATGCCTGAAGAAGTTCCTCTAGGGAACTTGGAAGATTAAGATCTTTAGCTGATAGATTCTCATTTCTTTCTTGTAATTTATCAATTGTTATCTTTAGTATTTGTTTCATACTCACTTATACTTGTAACTTTCAATTTCCCTTTGTAAACTCATTACGAAATTAATGAAAGTTTTCAATGATGTACTTAACTCCATCAGTACTAAAAAAATCCCTAAAAACAGTAAATAGGACATTCATTTTACGAATCCTCTTTATCCTTATGTTTTAACTTAGCAATTTTCTCTTATTGCTTTGTCATCATCAAATAGGGGGATATTGTTGATCCAAACTCTCTCAGTTATTTGATGATGATCATTTTATACTTAGTGAAAATTACTTTTAGCTGTATATGTATTAGTGTTTCACCATCAGCCATTAGACTGAGTCTGTTTACTTATCGCTGAGTGATTTCCTATGTAAACAGTTTATGTAATCCCTGAAGACAAGCCTCACGCTCAAGAAGATCATCGCTGACATCGAAGACTAAGCTGATGATGAATACAAGTCTACTAATGATCTAAAGCGGCATTCAGTGAAACCAAGACAAGTCTACAACGCGTGACAAATCGAGATCAAGCCTCAGTTATTGCCTCTTTGCATCAGTGATACCTGATCACTGATCATCAGCTATAGTTGATCATGAAGCTTGCTTATCAAGATTTGTTTGTCTTATCCTCTGCACAAACAGTACAAAGGTATAAAAGTAAACATGTTTTTGTCGATAATCCTACAACCACTCCTTCCTACTATATTGTTCATCATATGAACGAAAGCATGGTAACGATAAAGTCAAGAACATGAAACCAATGAAAGATAGACACGTGGATTGTACCCTCTGCCATGCATTTAATGCATAAGGCGTAAATAGGAGAGAATCCTTCATTTTTTAAGGGTTCTCATCTTAGTGATACTTGTAGAAACTCCATTTTCTGCAAACTCTCTTCTTTCTTTCTCTTACTCTTGTGCAAGAAAGCTTAGTGATTCTTAGATTGTTTAGATTAGGTTTTATCTTATCTAGTTTCGCAACAATCTATAAAATTCGTTTTTGATTTACTCAATAATCAATAAACAAATTTTAAAGTATAACTTGTGTTTGTATTCAATCCCTCCTTCTACAAACTAACACCCTTGTAGAACCTTAATCGGGACCAACACTCCCGTCTTCTCATCTGTTTTTAACGATTATTAATTCCAAATATGTGATCGATAAATGAAATTGCAATTTTCAGTAGATTTGGATGCGATAACAAGTGCGAGGTGAGGTGTTCTAGATTGGGATGCAAATATCGATAACTTCTTGAATGAAACGATAGATACCACTAGGTTTGCTTCAAAGACAAATGGGATGGATTATTTCAAATGTTTGATTTCGTTATGACAGTAGGTATCGCATTTGGTATCAGTGGCATCACAACCCAGGCATCCACCATTCTTGAAACCAGGTATGGAAACTCCATTGAAACAAGGTATGAAAACTCTAGATCTCTAACCTCATCGAAGTCGTCCAGCATTCTTGAGTCTCCATCTCCATTGGAACAATGTTTGAAAACTACAGATTTACCAATATTGAAGGTCCTGCATCATACCCAAAACAGAAAATCCAAATCTCCATTAAACCTAGATCTGAAAAAATTGAAGTTTATGCATCAAAGAAAATTTCTGATATCGAAGGTCTGCATCGTTTCTTGTTAGGTATCACAGTGGCATCACATTTAGTCATGTATGTATTTTGGTATCACACTGAGGTAGAGGTATGTATCTTGTATGTATTTTGGTTATCACATTTGCTCTTGTATATATTTTGGGTATCACATATGGTCTTGTATGTATTTTGGATATCGAAAGGTCTACATCGTTTCTTTCTAGGGTATCACAGTGGCACCACATTTGGTATTAGTGGCATCACATTTGGTATCATAGTGGTTTCACATTTGGTATCACAGTGGTATCACATTTGGTCTTGTATGTGTTACTTGATGTTCGTTGGAATAAGGTTTACCGGAGCCCAGAGATAAGAGACAGAATATTTTTAAAGTACCTAAAATGCCTTTTAATTAAAATTTCAAGTCAAATTACCAAAGTTATTAATTTCCTAATTTATCCATTGATTTGTGGTTGAGATTGGATCTCACGATTATCACAAACAACTGAGTTCTCCCTTGAATGACCCCTTACATACATATATACATCATCATCTTCTTCATGAATTACAACCCAACTACGGTCGTCTGCTACATCTCCGGTGAAACTCAATACAAGAAATAACCTTCTTCACCTTTCTCCTCCCTCCCATGAACTCCCTTCTCCCCTTCTCCACCTGCAAAACCCATCACCACAACCAGATCCATATATGTTCGATTCAGATGAAGAGAAAGGGATGTGTGTACATATATGTGTTAGGTTTTTGTGTGTTATGTATATTTTGATAGAATAAATAGGATGAATGGTGGTGGTGCTCGTGATATTAAAGAAGAGAAAGCATCATCATCATCATCTCCGGCGGGTTCTTCGACCGAAATTTGTGGAATTGCTGTCGGAGAAGGAGATAGTGGCAGATTTTGTGGCAGACTTGTTGTTGGTGGTGGAGGATGTGATCAATGGATGGAAACCGGTGGTGGGGTTTGTAAATGCGACACCGGTCGTAGCATTCATGAGTTCAATTCTTGTTCGCTTGTTTGCAGCAGCAGAAGGCTCACCTTCATTGTTGATGATAATCTTGTTTTTGTTTTTCATGGGCGACATTTCGTAAAATTCAAGAAAAGTTGTGGAGATCATAAAGATGAATAATAGATGCCCAAATGATGAAAGTTTGGTGGTGGTGTTGGGGATTATAAAGGGTGTGAAACGGCGGCATACGACAGAGGGTGTGGTGTCGGTTCGAGGAGACATGTTAGATTATCAAGTCACGACAATTATTGAGCCTTGTCTTTGTGTCGATTCCATCGGTGTGTGTATATATATATATATATGATCATCAGATTTCGTTGACGGAAACCTTATCTTTGTTTCCTCGGATCTATGATGAACAAATCGCTTTCTCTCCGGTTCCCGACTCCGGCGAGAGTTGATAAGGGGAAACTGAGGATGTGATCAAAGAAGATGGTGGAAATTAGTTGGTGCATCATCGTAATTTCATATAAAAGTTTCAATCTGGATGGGGTGGGGATGGTTTGGGGATTGGTTCAATAAAAGACAAAAATAATTAATTATAAAAAAAATATTTAATATGTTAGATAGAATTGCATTTTTGGTCCTTGAGGAAAAAGACAACAACAGGTGTAGAAGGACAAAAATACCCCTTGAGTTAACTGGTTTAACATATTTCATTAGACGGAGAGACCCGAAGCGTGCGTTTTTGCATACCACAGGACGCCCAGTGTAATAAACGCGTTTTTGAGACCATATCCAAAATATCAGCAAACCACAAGGACAGAGAATGTAATTTACTCTTGACTATTTTAGTCAATTTCTCCATTTTGTTTCATGGGGAGACTAATTGCTTCTATACTTTGTTAAATGCACATTTGTAATTAAATTATTCATCAAATAAATCAACATCAAAACCTACTTTTTACATTTTCAATACATGAGTTGATCTAATATCGACATTACAATAAGTACAAATAGCGTTACCCGTGTTCCATATGTCATATTGTAACCCCTTTCGACATAGGGTAATTGACTAAAATAATCATTTTACACCTTTAAATTGGTCTCTTTCTTAGCCATTATTCTCTCACTTTTGCCACAATGTCACTACCTCTGCAATTTTCAATCCCAAATCCACGAAATTTTTTTTGACCAGTTTCGTTTTTTTTTTTTTTTTTTTTTTTTTTTTGCTAGGCCCACAAATTACACACCTAGATTTTGTAGACGTATTGACATTTCGGCTAAAATAAAGAGAAATGATTAGGAAATCAATTGTTATTTGGATCAACTTTCCTTTGACATATCCCCCATCTATAGCATGTGTTGCTATGACAAGAAGAAAGTACAAATTTTAATTCTATTAGTACGACTCAGCATAACATGATGGATTTGACCACTTTAACCCTGGTGAAATGACCAGAGGTAAATTAATAGTTGAAGATTTCTTGGAAAGAAGTTTGGGACAACTCCGAAAGCAATTCCAGGTGATGTGACATCTGACCCCACAAAACCCCCTTTGTACTTGATGTACCCATGCACAAGCACAAAGTACAATTCTAAAACTAATAAAAAAAAATTCACACACACAACACCAAAACACACACTCAAGTGTCCCATCGTAAAAACCCTTTTTTCTAGAGCTCCGAAATATAATACAAAAGAAGTAAGAGTAAATATGATTTTCATATATGTGGTTTGTGAAAGATGGTGATTTCGTTCATGTGGTTGTAAAATTTTTATTTTCTTCCTTATATTTTGTAAGTTATTGTTCTTTTTATTTTTATGGTTTGTAATTTATTGTAATTTACATCTTTAAGATTAAATCTATTAAAAATCTTCCATTTAACTTAGGGGTATTTTAAGTCTTTATTAAATCTATTAAAAGTCCTCTATTAAAAGTCCCCCCCTTTTGATCTATTAAATATCTTTTTTGATTCTTTTTTGGTATTTTAGTTTTCTTGATTTTATTAAAACTATATACTCTTTGATAAAAAGATAATACATACAACATTATATTCTTATGTTATTGTTTATGATAAGATAATTAAATAATTTCATAAAATCTCTTTTTTCATATTTTTTGTCATTATAAGTTTAGTTTCTTAGGACATCTCCAATCTAACCACTATAAAAAAACATTAAAATTAGTTGGTCCCTTGAACACTAAGATGTCGTTTGTTTTTTAAAAGATCTAAAATCTGAAGTCTTATTTTAGTTATAATTAATAAGATGTGATGTGTAAAAAGGTCTGAACGATTCAGACTTAAGAGCTATTAAGAGGTTTTTAAAAAAAAACAATCAACCCCTAAAAAGTTCAACTCCAACCACACACTAAAAACATCTTTAATCATCTTTAATATTATAATAATAATAATAAAATAATATTATCTAATGTATTAAACTATTAATCTATATATAAAATGTATAAAAGTTGACTAAAATATCATTATTTAGTAGGGGTGTTCAAAAAAATTGTTGGACCGCTAAAACCAAGTCAAACTGGACCATTTTTGAGCGGTTTGGCGATCCGATCTGGTCTAAAAAATTGCCAAACCGGCGGTCCTATCCGGTCCGGTCTTTGGTCTAGAGGTTTTTTTTTGGCGGTTTAGACCAAATCGACCGCCAAATACATATATATATTTTTTACATGTGCATTTATATCTATTATTCAGCCCAATGTTATCTTAAATCTAGCCCAAACATAAAATATATTTTGATTTTTGACATTTAAAACTTGAAAGCACTCAATGACTACTATTCATTAACATCGGCTTACTTACCGTGTTTACATTTTGTTAAAATTTGTTAACCTTTTTTGTGGACTTTGATTTTTAGTGTTTTGTTGGGATATTTTGTTTAATTTTTTTTTTTTGTGGATTTTGTTAATTTTTTTTTGTGGACTTTGTTTACTTCAAATGGACTTAAGCCAATGAAGGTTTAAAATTCAAAATTATATTTGTTTTTTTTTAATTTAAACTTTAAAGCCCATAAAAGGCCCAAACCGCCTAAACCGGTCGAACCAAACCGCCTAAACCGCGGTCCGATTTGACCGGTCTAGGCACTTGATGTCAAACCGCTCGGTTTGAAAATTTAATAAACTGCCACTTGCGGTTTGGTTTGTGGTCTGAGGGGTTAAACCGCTCAAACCGAGCCGCGAACACCCCTATTATTTAGTTTTAGAGACCTATTTTATAGGCCTTCAAATATAGAGGTCACATTTATTGACCTCCGTTTTTCAGTGTTTTACTGTTGGATTGGAGAGGAAAACACCTCCATTTTTATGTTTTTTATGTTCTTAGTGTTGGGTTGGAGATTGCCTTATTATTTCAATTTCTGTCACTAAGGGGTCGTTTACCAAAATGCTTACCGGCAAGGATATTACCCTCACTTACCTTATCGTATAACATTCCGACCATCAAATTTGATTGTTGGTAAGCGTCTTAAACCCGTAAGCGCTTACTGGTAAGAGTCATTTCTCTCACTTACCGGGTAAGACTCTAGGTCCTTGTTATGGCTTTTACCGGATAAGATTATAGATAGTTTCCATGCTCAATAGGTAAGGACCGTAAGGTAAGTTATACCGATAAACACTTACCCGGGTAATTATTTAGTAAACGACCCCTAAGTCTTTCAAGTGCAAGTCGTTTACTACTTCTCACATAATAATATTTTAATTCTTCTTTCTTCATTAGGGACCAAAAGAAACTAAAAAATACTATGACCAAAAAAAAACTAATTGTATTAAAAATATTTATTTATTTTAATCCTAAACAATAACAAAATAATATAACTTATTATTTATTATTTTTTTTATCAAAACTTATATAGTTTTATTAAATCAAAAAGACTAAAATACCAAAAAAGGAATAAAAATATATTTGATAAACCAAAAAAGAAAAAAAATCAAAAAAACTAAAATACCCCTAAGTGAATGGAGGACTTTTAACATATGTAGTCTCAGCGTCAAAAACAATAATAAAATACAAACCATAGAGACAAAATTGTAATTTCCAAAGCACGGGGACTAAAATTGCAATCTTCCTCGAACCATAGGGATGAAAGTCATAGTTTATTCAAAATAATGTTAGTTTTTATAAATTAATGTTTTATTTGTTAGGTGTTCACGACTTGAAGTGAAATGTTATAGAAGTCGTTTTGTTGTTGTCAAGACTCGAGAGTGTCTAATTTATTTATATAATAGTTAATTTTTATCGGATTAGTTTTCACCATTTGTTGTATTTTGTAGTTTGCACTAGACTTAAAAAGTTAAAATTACATTTTTATTGTATGAAATGTTAAATTTTAAATAAAAAAAATTGAAACTCTTGTTCCAAAAATCTTTAAAATTGAAGCTTCTTTAAAATTGGGACAGGATCTGAGGAATTAATCATGTCATCAAAAATCTCCTCAGTCATTTTGTTAACAAACTCTTTTTGAATGCTAGAATTCATGACATTTGAATTCTCTTCCATGTTAACTTCACTTGAAGATTCAGAAGTAAGGGATTCAGATATAGGAATTTGAGTATCAATATCAGTGTCCGAATCATACTCGTCGTACTGACATTCAGTCTCAATAATAATTTTGTCTTCATTAGCTGATTCAGTTGAAGATGGTGTAGAAAACAATGATTCAAACTCAACAAATTCAAGTTTTCTATTTTTATAGCTCTTGTTTAAATCATTGTATTTAAATCCAACTGATTTAAAATTGTTTTGTGAATCAGCACAACTCAACGTATCATCATCCATCACCTCTTTACCTTTGCAAGAAGAATCAGATTTAGGAGTTTCAGCTTTCACGAAAGTATCATGAATATCCGAGATTTTCTTTGTTTTCGAGCCCAATTTATCAAAATTATACAAGTTTTCCGGGCCTTTCTTTAAAACATCATTTTCAGATAAACCTAATCCCATTTTAGCATTGTAAAATCTGACATCATAGAGTTTGTTTGTCAACAAGTTTAATGTCTGCTCAGTCTGTCCTCTTTCAGATTAAGATCTTCCAGTTGTTTAATCTTGTAATAAGCTCCATTTCTTTCCTGAAAGCAAGCTTCAAATTTAATTTTGAATTCACCATTTTCAGAATTTAAATTAACTAAGTCTCTTTCAAGTTCCGAAATCTTCGTTTTTAAGGTTTTTTTTCTTTCATTAAAGCATCTTTTTCAAATTCTTTGTCCTCAACGACAACTTTCAATAATGCGTTCTCATCACGAAAACTCATCGTTGTTTGTCGTTCATAGCTAAGTTTGCTCTTTAACGTCTCAAACTTTTTTCCATGTTCTGGATCTGTGCCATTAAAGATTCAACAAGTTCAGAGTTGTTAAGTCAGATTTTCTAGTAATCATTGTATTTATAGCCTTGTTGCTAAAAGTGCTTAGTTTTGCTTTACCTTGTATGTTTAGCCAAGGGGTATTTAAGTCCCTTTGTCTTTGTGTTGTGTAACACACTAGCGCATAATATCAAGATTACATATTTCTGCGTCTCCTACTTTCTCTCTCTACTTTCTCTCTCTAAGTTTAGATTGATCTTGGTTTAACAATTGGTATCTGTTGATCCAAACTCTCTTAGTGATTTGATAACGACCATTTTCTGTACTTAGTGAAAATTACGTTTAATATGTATTAGTGTTTCACCATCAGCGATCAGACTGAGTCTGTTCAGTTATCGTTGATAGTCTTCTTATAAACATTTAGTATGTATTAGTGTTTTCACTATCAGTGATCAAACTGATTATGTTCTGTATCGCTGATAGTTCTGATGTAAACAGTAACGTAATCCCTGAAGACAAGTCTCGCGTCAACAGATGTTCATAGCTGAATCGAAGACGAAGCTGCTGAACAAAGAGAAGTCTACTAGTGACCTGATGCGGATATCAGTGAAGCAAAGACAACTCTACTTATACGCGAAGGAACATGAGGAAAGCTTCAGCGATCGCTGAACTCTTGATATCTCTGAAGAAAGAGATATTCAGCGATTGAATGATCACAAAGCTTATACCTCAAGTTTCTATTTGTCTTACCTTGCACAACTCAGTACGATGTGTCAGACAGGACATGCCTCTGCCATAATTCGTACAACAACTCTGTCAACTACACTGTTCATGATCCGGCCGAAAGCATATCTCCCAAAGTCAGACTCCCAAAGCCAATCTGTGAACGCCACGTGTAAAGTGCCCTGCCAATGCATAGGGTATAAATAGGAAGATCACCTCTCCATCTGAAGGGTGCTCAATCCTTGAACCCCAAATAAAAACCTTTGTTTTCTATATTCTAAATCCCCCATTCTCTGAAATTCTTGTGCAACCATCTTAGTGTTTTCTTAAGTTTGTTTAGATTGAGTCTTACTTAATCTTATTCCGCAACAGACTTGTAAATTGTGTTTGATTTATCAATAAACAATTTATTAAATCTTAAATTATGTGTTTGTATTCAACCCCCCCCCCCCTTCTACAAACTTGTTAAGCACCTTAGGGACCAACAAGTGGTATCAGAGCAGTTTGTTTAATCTAATAAACAAGATCTTGCTTTATTCTCTTCTTTGCTATTCTAAATGGCACTTAACACAAACACAAACTACTATGATAATGGTTCACTTTCTAAACCTCCTCGATTTAGCAGAGATAACTTTTCTCTATGGAAAAATCGAATGATGCTATTTCTTGAAGGTGCTGATCCTACTATACCTGAATATATAGAAAATGGACCCTATGAACCTGTTAGAATTATAGTTGCAGTTCCCGCTACTACCACCACTGAAGCTGTCCCTGAACGCTATGTCGTTAAGGAAAAAGACAGTGGAGTGATGAAGACAAAAAGAAGGTAGGTATAGATGCAAGAGCAAAGACCATTATCTCAATGGCTCTGCCTGATGAAGTTTTCCATTCCATCATGCATCTGAAAACATCTAAAGAAATGCGGGAAACCATATGTGTTCAATATGAGGGCACCACTGAAATCCAAGAGACTCGAAAGATTAACTTGGTAAGACAGTATGAAAGTTTCATCGCTGGTAAGAATGAATCTCTTTCTGACGTTCATCAGCGGTTTAACTGCTTAATCATTGATCTAAAAACAGTTGGTAGGACCTATTCTAATTCTGAGGTCTTAACAAAATTCTTAGAATGTCTTCCTGAAAGCTGGGACAGTTATTCAATATGTCTTAAGCTGACAAAAGACTTAAATTCTCTCTCTCTAAGCACTCTGTATGGAATATTGCTCAACTATGAGCAATCGAATCTCCTGAAAAAGAATCTTGTAAAAGATTCTAAAGACTCCAAAAGCACTCCAAAAGCACTCCAAAAGCACTCCTGTTGCTTTAGTCTCTTCAGAGATAATTCCATCTCAGCGATCTACTCTCACCATCACTGAGTTAGATTCTGAATCTGAGGATCTATCAGACCCTGATCTTTCAGAGTTCGATGAGTCCTTAGCACTCTTGACAATCTCTTTTAAGAGATTTACAAGAAAGAGCAATTTCCGAAGAAATAAGCCTCTCTCTCTTACTGAAAAGCCAAAATCAACTCCTGTTGATAAGGCTACTGCCACTTGCTCTAACTGTGAAAAGATTTGACACTTTGCTAGTGAGTGCAGGTCTAAAAAGGTCTTCAAGCCTTCTACCTCAAGAAGATCCAGTGATGACAAATACCTAAAGATGAAGAACAAATATCAAAAGCTGAAAAGCTACAAGCGAAAAGGTAAAGGTCTCATCGCTGAAGAACACGACTAGGCTGAATCGGAAGAATCAAGTTCTGATGAAGAAGAAGTCGTTAATCTCTGCCTCATGGCCGAGATTAAAGAAGATGTGGAAGAACCATCTGAACCTTCTATGAGCTACATATCATCTCAGGTATCTATATCTACAAATCCCTCTCTGCCTGAAGCTGAGAGAAGTCGCGTTGTTGATGTGCTGACGATTGACCTTTATAATGCTCTAAATGACAAAACTCAAGCTGAGAATAAAAATGTTCATTTAACTCAAGGGCTAGAGAAATGTCATGAAAAGATCAGAGAACTAAATCTTTTAGAAGAAAATTTGAAAGATCAAGTCATTTATAAATGAAATCATCAGCATTGAACGCGAACAAGCCATCGCTGCTCTAAAAGATGAAAAAGCTCATGTTGAAAAATGGTGCAAATCATCAACAAAGATCTCTGAGATAATAAATGCTCAAACTCCTGAAAGTGATAAAACTGGTCTTGGCTTTTGGACACCATAGGATGAGCCTAAAGAAGAAAATTTCATGCTTAAGTTTGGAACGTTTGTCACTCCTATCTCTGACACTTCTTATGATCAATTTTATCCTTCTTCTTCTAATTCTATCCCTGAGGAAAAATCCAAAGACACTAAGTCTGCGGATAAAGGAAAATCCATTCTTCGTCCTCAGAAGGCTACCAAGAAAGCAAAACTGAAAGTTCCTTCTAAACCTCCAGTGAATCAATCCTCTAGCTCTATGATAGAAATTTTCGATCTCTGTCCTCCAAAGCTAAAGATTGATCTTAGACCTATGAAATCTGAAGAAATGAAAATTCCTCCCAGATCTCATGAGAAAAGTCTTCTTGGACCTGGACCTGCTCATCTTAAACTTGCAAAACCTTCTACTTCTGGTCCTAAAACCACTTTCAAATACATAAAATGTTATCATTGTGGTTTTAATGACCATATTGCAAGCAAATGTCCGACTGCCACCAAAGCTGATAAAACAGCTAAAGTAAAGATAAATGCATCTAAGGCTGAGAAAGTCACCAAAGTTGAAAAATCAACCAAGGTGAAGAATACCACTAAGGTTAAGAAATTAACCAAAGTGAAGATTACCACTGAAGCTGAATCTTCATCTGCTGTGAAGACTGTTGAATCTTCCACATCCACTAACTCTAAAGGACCCATTGAAAAGTGGGTACCAAACAACGCTTAATCTTCCTTATGTGTGCAGGGATCAAAGGGCATCTGGTATCTCGATAGTGGATGTTCTCGTCATATGACTGGACAAAAAGACCTGCTCACTGAATACAAGGAAGAGAAAGGTCCCTCTGTGACCTTCGGTGGAAATGGAAAAGGATATACCCGAGGGTTTGGTGTCCTCAACAATGGGACAACTACCTTTCGAAGAGTCGCTTATGTAGATGGACTGAAGCACAATCTTCTAAGCATCAGTCAGCTATTTGACAAAGACTACGAAGTTCTCTTTTCTAAGAAAGCATGTTCAGTGGTGGATGAGAAAGGAAAACTTGCTCTCAGTGGTTATCGCAGAGAAAATGTCTATGTAATAGATATGGACTCTACTACCACTGAAAACTTATGTTTTCTCTCTAAGGCCTCTTCTGATGTCAATTGGCTATGGCACAAAAGGCTCTGTCATCTAAACTTCAAAACCCTGAATTCTCTCTCTTCTAAGGAACTGGTTTCTGGTCTTCCTCATCACTCATATGCTAAAGAATCTCTCTGCTCAGCATGTGAAAAAGGAAAACAAACAAAAGCTAGTTTCAAGTCTAAACAAGTCTCTTCAGCTCTTACATATGGATCTATTTGGCCCTGTCAATATCCAATCAATAGCTGGAAAGAAATATACACTTGTCATTGTAGATGAATTCTCTCGCTATACCTGGGTTATCTTTCTTCGCTGTAAGAGTGATACTCCAGAAGAACTAATATCCTTTGTTAAAAAGATGGAAGTGCTGAATAATCTTATTGTTCGTTCAATAAGAAGTGATCATGGAACTGAATTCAAAAACAGTTCCCTGAATAATTTCTTTGAGAATAAAGGAATTTCTCATAACTTTTCCTCAGTAAGAACACCTCAGCAAAACGGAGTCGCTAAAAGAAGAAACCGAACGATCATTGAAGCTGCTAGATCAATGCTCAGCAATTCTCATCTCCCTACTCAATTTTGGGCAGAAGCTGTAAACACTACATGTTTTACTCAAAACAGATCGCTGATAGTAAAGCGATTTGGAAAGACAGCTTATGAACTTTTTCATAGAAGGAAGCCTTCTATCAGCTTTCTTCATATCTTTGGTTGTCAGTGCTTTATCTTAAACAACAAAGATCAGCTTGGAAAGTTCGACCCAAAAGCTGATGATGGAATATTTCTAGGATATTCCTCCATCTCAAAAGCCTACAGAGTTTTCAACAAATGAAGACAATCTGTGGAAGAAACAATTCATGTCACTTTTGATGAAACTCGCTCAGCGAACTCCAAACCAATCGCTGACAATGAAGAGTTAAATGCTTGGATGTTTTCTCACTACAAAGAAACTGAACCCTTCTTCTCAAACCATCAGCACACAGATCCACCTACTGCTGATGATGATCCAAACATCATACATCCTAACGCTGAATCCAACTCATGGGTTTCAAGTGAACCTCTAAACACCTTACTACCATCAGATCTACCTCTGTCTGAAAACCTCTCTGATAACAACAGTTTGTCCACTACTCAACAGTTAATTGTTGATGAACCTCAAACGTCCTCATTAGTAAACATCCCAATTGTTGATCCAATCTCT
The DNA here is from genome assembly GCA_954870635.1 of Arctium minus. NCBI lineage: Eukaryota > Viridiplantae > Streptophyta > Magnoliopsida > Asterales > Asteraceae > Arctium > Arctium minus. The sequence goes on along the minus strand of OX941093.1, from coordinate 6,334,298 downwards.
GAGTTGAGCGATCATGCTCCTGCTCAGTGATGGACCAGAGATCATCCAATAGATCAAATTCTTGGTTATCCAGATGCAGGTATTCAGACACGACGAAACTCAGGTAATCTCTGTCTCTTTGTCAACTTTCTCTCTTTGATAGAACCAAAGAAGACTGATGATGCCCTCAGAGATCCAAACTGGGTCAGCGCTATGCAAGAAGAGCTGACTGAGTTCTCTCGCAACAAAGTTTGGAATCTCGTTCCTAGACCATCTAATAAAACTGTTATAGGCACCAAATGGGTGTTTAGAAACAAGTTAGATGAACATGGAACTGTAACCCGCAACAAGGCTCCACTTGTTGCTCAGGGATACAGACAAGAGGAAGGCATAGACTATGATGAAACCTTTGCCCCTATGGCTAGGCTCGAAGCAATTCGAGTATTCTTAGCTTATGCAGTTTACAAAGACTTCATTGTGTATCAAATGGATGTAAAATCAGCGTTCCTCAATGGAAAGCTGAATGAAGAAGTCTATGTAGAACAACCTCCAGGGTTCTATGACCCTAAGTATCCAAATTATGTTTATAAATTAGATAAGGCTCTCTATGGTCTAAAACAAGCCCCTCGTGCTTGGTATGATGGTCTAAAACAAGCCCCTCGTGCTTGGTATGACACTCTCTCATATTTTCTTATCTCTGAAAATTTTGAACGTGGCAAGATTGATAATACGTTATTTTTCAGAAAGATAAAAGGTCATATAATTCTTGTACAAATATATGTCGATGACATAATATTTGGTTCTATTAACCCATCTCTATGTACTCGCTTTGCTGAAAGAATGAAGAAAGAATACAAAATGAGTATGATGGGTGAGCTGACATATTTTCTTGGTCTTCAGATTAAACAATCTGACAAAGGTACTTTTATAAGCCAAGGTAAGTATGTTAAAGATATGCTGAAGAAGTTTGATCTAACACAAACTTCAACAATGAAAACTCCTATGGCACCTCCTCTGACACTTAACAAAGATCCTTCTGGAAAACCTGTTAATGTCACTGCCTATAGAGGAATGATAGGCTCCCTACTGTATCTTACGGCAAGCCGACCTGACATCATGTACTCCACTTGTTTATGTGCACGCTACCAATCTGAACCCAAGGAATCCCATCTGATCGCTGTTAAGCGCATATTCAGATATCTGAAAGGAACTCCTAACCTCGGTCTTTGGTATCCCTAAGACTCAGGGTTCGATCTAACTGGTTATTCTAATGTCAGGTTGTAAACTTGACAGAAAGAGTACCACTGGTGGATGTCAACTCCTAGGAGGAAAGCTGGTAAGTTGGACAAGCAAAAAGCAAAATTCAGTGTCCACTTCCACAGCTGAAGCTGAATACGTAGCCGCTGGAAGCTGTTGTTCTCAGATCTTATGGATGAGAAATCAACTATTAGACTATGACCTTCAGCTATCAAAGATTCCAATCTATTGCGAAAGCACTAGTGCTATCGCTATAGCAAATAATCCAGTGCTACATTCAAAGACAAAACACATAGAGATCAGATATCACTTTATCAGAGATCATGTGATGAACGGTGATATTGAACTTCATTTTATCCCTACTGACTTTCAGCTTGCTGATTTATTCACCAAACCTCTCGATGAGACAAGGTTCAACTTTCTCATCAGTGAGCTTGGAATGCTGAATCTCGAAGAATAATTCTTCAGTGTTCATGCATTGTGTCAGTAATCATAAGTTCCCCTTTTATCATTTTTTTCTGATAAACATTCTGACTCTCAGGTATGTTCTCTCCATCCCTACAACTGAATCTTCATTCAGTTAAGATGTTTTTCAAAATATAAACCTTAATCACTGAACTTTCTTCAAATGATTAAAAGTTTTTTGAAAAATAAATTTATCACTAATATTTCTAGTCAGTGATCCTTCTTAAAAAGAAAACTCATCCCTAACTTTCTCATCAGGGATACTTTCAAAAAGAAAATCTATCGCTGACTTTTCTTCAGCGATAATTTCAAAACGGACAAATGAACAGTCTCTCTCTTCTATGACGTCATTTGAACCGATAATCCACGACATGCCTTTTTCTGACACGTTCGTCCGTTGCCCTTCCATCCAATCAACTTCGTGGGACGTGTCCATGTCATGATGAGCATTTGTTTTCCCGCCTCTCACACACACACTCTCTCTCTCTCTCACGTATAAAAGGAATGTTTTTCCATTCTTATCATTTTACGCTTTCTGGAAATACTTTCTAAGCAAGAATTCTCTTTCAAACATTCTAGCATTCTCAAGCATTTGCATCATCATCTTCAAAGATCAACAGGTTATTCTTGATCTTTTTCTTATTCTTATCTTAAATCTTTTTACATAAAACTCCATTTATGGACTGCCATTATGGGTTTATAAGATTCTTATCACATAAAATTATTTTCATTTTTGATTTTATTCTTTAAAAACCATTTTATTTTGATTTTTCTTCATTCAAAATCTTTGGTTTTTCTTCTTGTTCTTGTATCTTATATTAAGAACACCTTTTTAATTTTCAAAATTGTTGATTTTTCTATGTTTCTTTCCCAAAATAAAAACTGGGCAAATCTTTTTTATTTTTTAGACTAAAACCTTTCTTCTATTCTTCTATCTGTTCACTCTCAGAATGTCTCAATCTGCACTTGTCGCCTCTAAGAACGTCAAGTTCGCCATCTCTGACTCGGAGCTTCCCAAAAACAATCATCTTGCTCGCCTTGACTTTGATGGTGTCAAATACCCACATCTGAAAGAAGCCGCAAAGTTTCTAAAGCAATCCTGCATTGCTTACGCTATCACTGTGGATCCTACTCCTTCCAAAGCTCTACTCCAACAATTCTAGTTTACCGCTGAAGAAACCTCTATCACCAACAAAAAGGGTGAACAGGTTCCTGCTATCTCCTTCAGCACTGAACTTGGATCAGTGTGTGTTCCAGATTCTAGTTTCTAATCACTAACAATTAATCAAACAAACAAATTCAAACAATTACCTGTTTTGATTTCACTTCTCAATTCAATTACAAACTTTCTCTCTCTAGAACTCTCTCTTTCTCTCTCTACAAATCTCTCTCTCGAATATAACTCTGTTCACTATTTCTTACAACTGAATACCACACTTACAAAACAGAAATAGAAAGCTATTTATACCTACAACTAAAATACAAAACAATAAACTTTGACTTTATTACAAATAGACTTTGACTTTAATGAGAGTTTACTTTCTCAGCTTTGACTTATTGAACTTTGACTTTTGACTTCTTGATCTTGTATCCAACTATTTCATGCTCTAACAATCTCCCCCTTTGGATTCAAGATCACTGTTGAAAGATCTAGCAATTAAGTCTTCACTTTTAAGCTCTGTCAGTACAATCTCCCCTTTTTCTTTAATGACATTATTTCCAAAACTGTCTTCAAACTATTAACAATCTCCCCAAAACTTTTACAAAACACTTTCAGACTTTGGAAAGAAATTATCTTCAGAATCAGCGCGGATTGCTTTAGCAAATAATCTTCAAAGAAAATTTCCTCAAATCTTCAGAAATTCTTTGATCTTCTTCAAATCTTCAAATCTTTACTTTGAACTTTTCTGACTTGGACAATTCTGAAAATCATCTCTCAAAACTTTATCATTTCTTGATACCATCTCCCCCTTTTTGATGATTTGAGCATCTATATCATCAAAACTTTCAGCAAGAAATGTCATTGACCATTCTGATTTGTCCAAGAGCCTCTGATTTTGTGATCCATAACCAAGTATTCATCTAGATCTTTGCAAATCCAGACAAAATAAGAACATGTAACTCCTGAATCAACAGATGAATCAGTTAAAATGCCTGTCAGTAACACAAAGTCACTGTGTGTAACGAATACACAATATAAAGGAGCTTTTGTGATGTTCACTCCCCCAGGGCTTCCATCCAATCATCGAAACACCACAAAGGCAATTTCTATGAATGTTATGACAAAGAAACAAATTCTTTGTGTGTTCGTGCAAGTGTAGAAAGAATTAAGCACGAAAGATTGCTTTTTAAGGCTCAACATAGTGTAAACCACTGAAACAACAGTAGATAAACATAGACTCAATGTGCATGATTGAAGTGCGAAGGTGGGGCAGACTTCCTTCTTTTTCAATATCCAGATTTTCCAAATGAAAACCAGATAGATGATATGTTGTGTCCCCTTGAAAATGTGAAACATTTTCTTTTTGAGAAGAAAATGAGTAGATGGTGAGGTTTTATCAAGAGTTGGCATGGGCTAATTGCCTGTTTCAATAACGTTCACCAAAGAATTGTGAAACGTTAGTAATGTGGTTGCCCGGCTCAGAAAGTAGTTGGTGCAGAGTTTAATATTCTTTTACTTTGTTCTCACACCCTCTTTCTTTTGATCATTAAGCTCACTACTAACCAAACTCTCTTTTCCATTTTATCTCATCACACCCACACTCATTTCTTTTAGACTCCTCACACTCAATCACTATTGGATTAACTTCTTGGGTAGGAAACACTGGTTAACGTGAATCCATAGAAGTTCATTTAAGTCCTAGCACAAAGAACCCATAATTACTAATAAGCATGTGTTGCTCAAGATGGTTTAACTTTAACAGTTAAAGCTCATATACAAATGTCAGACGAATGTATGCTCATAAAATATAATCATGAAGATTTGAGCATTTTTAGACATTAAAGTATTTTCAAACAAGTATACTGAATGAATGAACATGAATGCAAAAGACTTGTTTGAAAATCTGACATTGTATGAAAATGATCAGAAATGAAATTATATAGCAATTAAGGCTTATGGTATAAAAAATAACGGATATTGTCTATACGAAACAAAAATATAGACATTCTTGAAATGAACGCTTTGAAATGAAATAACGCTCAAAATTCTTTGAAGTACAAACGGGGTGTCTTACCATCGAAAATATGTTTCAATATGAGACATGGTAAGAACAATTTATCTTTGAACCGATGTGTGTGAATACTTGAAAATATGTAGAAAAGACAATACACAAGTATTTATCTTTGGAAACACACGGTTTGTTTATCAATTAAGCACAAAAATAAAATGAAAACATTGAAAATCACACTTCCAAATTATAAAATCTGTTGAAGAATCAGGAAGTGGTTTGAACATTTCAGAACATGTTTTCTATATCTAAAAGTTGTACTTCTTTCAGATATATTTGAGATTAAGATAAGAAATTTACCTTTTCGCTCAATCTTAATTCTCAGAAAGTCAGCTAAAAAATCATAAATATATGATCTTGATAGCTTCCTCTCATCCTGCACAAGTCTCAAAGTCTAGTCAAAGCAACTTTATTCACAAAATTTATTCAAATGTAAATGACATAAAGCAATAAAACGATTAAAGTACGAGTTCTGATTTGAAATAATCAGAAATCATAGTCTTACTCCTTTTGGTATGACATATAAGCTCCCTCTAAAATCATGCATTACAAAAATTTTGTCATTTAATTAAAATGCAGAAATTAGTTATGCTCCCCCTCAAAAATAATGTAGATCATCTTTAATCTTCTCTTACTCCCCCTAAGATCATGAGCAAACATTTAAAGTGCAGATATCCTTCAGACATAAAGATAAAGAAAATGATGAAAAATAACAATTCGTAACTTTAGTAAGTAACAACCGATTACGTCTTAAGATTTAACATACCAAGCTTAGAGACAAGAAAATTAAATCTCTTTTCATCTAAGGGTTTGGTAAATAAATCTGCAAGTTGATAATCTGTTTTTACAAAATAAAGTTCAATTGTTCCTTTTTCTACATTATCTTTTATAAAATGATACCTGACATCAATGTGTTTGGTTTTCGTATGTTGGACAGGATTAGCAGATATTGCGATCGCACTCTTCGAGTCACAATAGATTGGAATTTTGTCGAACTTGAATCCATAGTCTCGTAGTTGTGTTCGCATCCACAGGACTTGAGAGCAGCAACTGGCAGTAACTATGTACTCTGCTTCAGCAGTCGATGTGGAAACGCATAATTGTTTCTTTGATGCCCAGCTAACGAGCTTGTCTCCAAGAAATTGAACATGACCTGAAGTACTCTTTCTGTCCAACATGCAACCTGCATGATCTGCATCTGAATAGGCAGTCAGTTGAAAACCAGTATCCTTAGGATACCACAGACCAAGGTTTGTAGTCCCCTTCAGATACCTAAAAATCCTTTTGACAGCAGCCAAATGGGATTCTTTAGGAGCAGCCTGATATCTAGAACATAAGCATGTTGAAAACATAATATCTGGCCTACTTGAAGTAAGATACATTAACGATCCTGTCATACCTCTATAAGTTCTAACATCAACACTTTTACCCGAAAGATCAGTGTTAATTTTAGTACCTGGTGCCATTGGGGTTCCAATAGGTTTACAATTTCCCATTTTGTACTTCCGAAGAATGTCCAAAATGTACTTAGATTGGTTAATGAAAATCCCCGTAGAAAACTGTTTAACTTGTAATCCGAGAAAGAAATTCATCTCTCCCATCATACTCATTTGAAAACGTGAAAACCTTAAGATTAGAAAAGTTTTTGCAAAATTTTGGATTAGTAGAACCAAATATTATATCATCAACATATATTTGAATAAGAATGATATCGACTTTTTCCTTTTTGATGAACAAAGTGGTATCAACCTTACCTTTAGAAAAACCGGACTTGACCAAGAATTTAGATAGAACATCATACCATGCTCGAGGGGCTTGTTTTAAACCATACAGGGCTTTGTCCAAGATGTAGACATGATCTGGTTTATCTGGATTGACGAACCCTTCTGGTTGAGACACGTATACTTCCTCCTTAAGAATGCCATTCAGAAAGGTTGTTTTCACATCCATCTGATAGACTGTAAAATTCTTATGAGCTGCGTAGGCTAGAAACATGCGGATTGCTTCTATACGCGCTACTGGAGCATACGTCTCATCGTAGTCTATGCCTTCCTCTTGCCGGTAACCTTTGGCAACAAGTCTAGCTTTGTTCCTTATGACGATACCATCTTCATCCTTCTTGTTTTTGAATACCCATTTAGTGCCAATCACGGATTTACCTTCCGATTTTGGAACTAATCTCCAAACTTTCAGGGCTTCAAACTGATTTAATTCTTCTTGCATAGCAGATACCCAGTCCGAATCAGCAAGAGCCTCAGATACTCGCGTTGGCTTAATCTTACTGAGGAATGAGTCATGCATACATTGATTAAGAGTCGCTGACCTAGTTTGTACAGGCTTGTTGAGATCTCCAATTACTTGATGTAATGGATGCCCTTTGGTCCAGCGATGCTCATGAGGTAGTGGAGTAGATGAAGTTTGAACATGATCATCATCTAAAAATCCACTATCAGGCTCTTTAGTTTGAATAATAGAAGGGGGGTTTGCAGTTGAAGTTTCAGGTGCAAAAGCATTAGTTGGAATAACAGACTCTAGATGTTGAGTAGACATTGTACTACACCCAACTGAAACATTTACTTTTGGCTCAACATTTACTTGTACATCTTCAACTATAGGAGTAATTGTAGGAATGTAAGTTTCTGACTGAACAGGGGATGCTTGTTCAGTTATGACATCTGAAGTGACTGGATGATTGCAACTTGTATCTTCATACCTGTCAGTCACAACAGATTTAGGTATATTAGAACCTAGAAACTCATCATAAAAGAATTCAAATAACAAATCTAAATCAGTTAAATGTGAAATAGAAGTAGAAGCGTTACTCGAATTATTCACTGTAGAAGCAGGTTCTAGACTGATCTGTCCAGAAGATAATACTCCAGTGATCACGGGTTCTGAACTGAGTTGTTCAGAAGCCATATCTTCATCGAATGTTACATTAACGCTCTCGACAACTGTCTTTGACTTCTTCAGATAAACACGATATGTTGCCGATGTTGAAGAATAACCAATGAAGATACCCTCGTCCGCCTTAGCACTGAATTTATTCAGACTCTCTCTGTCGTTAAGCACAAAACATTTACACCCAAATATGTGAAAATACTTGATTGTCGGTGTTCTATTGTTGATCAGCTCATATGGAGTCTTTTGAAAACGGCGGTGTATCATGGACCGATTTTGAGTATGACATGCAGTCGACACAGCTTCTACCCACAAAAACAGAGGTAGATCGGATTGGCTGAGCATAGTACGAGCGGCCTCGACTAGTGTCCGATTTCGCCTTTCGACTACTCCATTTTGTTCAGGCGTTCTAGCAGCAGAATACTGATGTGAAATCCTGACTGATTCTAGATATTCATCAAAAATCTTGTTCTTGAATTTTGTGTCGTTGTCAGTTCGAAGAAACTTGACTTGTCGCTGCGTTTTCACCTGGGTTGTCTTTAAGAAAGTAATGAGAACTTCGGGCGTCTCATCTTTTGATCGAAGAAATTTGACCCACGTTAATCATCCACAATAACCAACACATATTTCTTTCCACCTAAGCTTTGAGTTCTCATTGGACGACACAAATCCATATGTAACAATTCTAACGGAGAACTAGTGCTTGATTCAGGCTTCGGTTTATGCGGAGCTCTCTTCATCTTATCATTCTCACATGCAGCACATAAGTGTTCTTTCTCGTATTTCAGCTCAGGAAGTCCTTTTACCAATTTCCCACCAACCAGCTTATTGATATAAGGAAAGTTCAAGTGAGATAAACGTTTGTGCCAGAGCCAACTTTGCTGCAATGAAGCCTTTGTCATCAAGAAAACTTGATTGTCATTATGTACTTTGGACAAGTTGATGGTATAGAGGTTTGTCTTTCGATGTCCACCTAAGAGTTCTGTGCCGTCTTCAGTACGAACCGAGCAACTCTTAGATTTAAAATTGACCTCTAACCCTTTATCGCAGAATTGACCAATGCTAAATAAGTTGTGCCCCAAGCCTTCGACATAACTCACCTTACTTATCGTTATGTTGTCTTGAATGATGTCACCATATCCTAAGATAGGTGAAAGCTGATCGTTTCCAAATCTGACATTTCCACTGAATTTCTCTGTATAGTTAGACAATAAAGCTTTTTGCCCAGTCATATGCTTGGAACATCCACTGTCCAAGTACCACATATGCCGGGTCTTCAAGAGAAATCAGGAAACAATAGATTTAGGTACCCATTTAAAAACGGGTCCTAACAGATTAGTACAAGATTTTGGTATCCATTTGAAAATGGAACCTCCTTTTCTTTGAAAACTTTTAAAAACATTTGATCTTGAAGAATAAACATGATAAGATCCAAACCAATCAGAAGAATTATGAGAATAAGCAAAATCATTTCTCCGATAATGATAAGATTTAGTAGTAATAGGAGATAATTGAATCAATTGCTTTATTGAATAACGCTTGTAAGAAGTTACAAGGTTTTGTTTATGAGAAGCAAATTGATCAACTACATCAGTATCACTACTAACTGATATATTACAAGAATTATCAGAAACTGATTCAGCTTTCTCATCACCCTTCCTTTTTGGTCGCCATTCAGTTCGAGCTTTCGACCTTTTCTTGCTTATATCTGAAACATAATATGTAGATTTATTAGGAAAAGCACATTTCTGAGACTGAGTTTTCTTTTGTGTACCAGTGTTTTTCTGTTTCTGTAATCGCTGTTTCTTATGTTTCTTACCTTGAGAATAATAATCAGCAGTTACAGAAACTGATTCATCAACTTTAGTTAATGATTTAACAGTTTTAAGAACACTTGGTAACACCTTTTCATTTAAAAGACAAGTAGAATGATCAGGAAGAATAGCATTAAAGTCAAACATATCAATTTCGTGTATGCACCCATCATCAGAATTAAGAAAATCATTTGCAGACTCAAATAAGTCATCAAAATTATCAGACGAAGTTTGAGGTGCCTTAGAAACTTTAGAACACTTTGTAGATGTAGATTGAAAAATCGTGTTCTTTAATACAGTAGAAAATACACTTTGTTGAATATCAACCAAAAGTTTTTCATCAGATAAAACATTTTCCAACTCAACTATTTTGCTTTCAAGAATGAGTGGAGGAACATAAACCTTTGCAATTGCAGGTTTTGCCTTCATCTCAGAAACAGAATAACTAGCAAAATAATCATTTGAAAGAACTTTTGGTGTTTCTAAAAGATAACTATCATTTAACTTTGCATAGTTAAATGGTAGTTTCATTTTCTTTACATTCTTTCTATTTTCAGTTTCTTTGGTCTCAACTTCTTCCGGTAATTTGGTAACAAATTTGGGTTTTAAATGAGTATGTTTACCAGCACAAGCAAGAAAATCAAAACTATATAATGCTGGTTGTTTTCTGATGGCTTTCTTTAAGTAATGGGGGTTTTTAAAACCAAGTCCCCATTTTTCCTTAACATCAGCCTCTTCATCAGGTGCATTAAGAAAAATGGTTTGATCTGTTTGTCCTCTTGCATAAAGTTTGGCTTCCAGACCATTTACCTTCTTATTCAAAAGCTTGTTCTCAACCTGCACTTTATGAACAATTAGTGCAGATTCTTTCTTCTTAAACTCATATTTAGAAACTTTTACTTCAAAATCAGAAATCTTCTTTTCAAAACAATCTACTTGATATTTAGAATAAGAAGCAGATTTGCGTAAAGAATCAATCAGATCTTTGTTCCCAATAACAGACGAATTAAGTTCAAAGATCTTCTTGTTCCTTTTAGCAACTCTTTCTTTTTCCTTTTTCAGTTTATTTTGTAAATCTTGAAGCTCAACCACCATGGCTTCCATTTTGGTAATGAAGTCTTTTTGAGTTAAGTTTAATACCTCATCAGTTGTCTCGTCATCTGATTCATCATACTTGACTTCTTTTCCCATGAGACAGAGATGAGCAGTTTCTTCCTTTTCTTCCTCTTCACCATCTGAATGATCCAGCCAAAATTCGTCCTCAGCCATTAAATATATGCCTGCTTCTTGCTGTTTGGCCAATAGCAACTTGTTCTGATAATACTGAGAATTACGAACTGTTGGCTTTCTACAATCTTTTGCAAAATGACCAATCTTGCCACAGTTGTAGCATTTGACTGGAACACTTGCTGGCTGTTCGGCAACAGTGTAGTCATTCACGAACTTCTTTCTTTCATCAGGTTTCTTCTCAACATATCTGTTCTCTTCATATCTCCTTCCTTCCACCCTTTCTCGGTGCTCGTGATTCTTAGAACTTGATGAATAATATCGTTGAGAATTTGATCCCGGCTTCTTATAAAATTTCTTTTGAAAGGCACGGGTCAACAACAGCATGGCTTGTTTCAGACTTTATCCATCATCACTATCTGTTTCAGATTCTGACTCAGAACTTGTCAGTACTTTCTTCTTCTTCTTCTCTATCTTTTCTTTCTTTTCTTTCTTCTTCTCTCCAACAACCAAAGCAATCGGATCAGGAACCTTTTCAGCCTTTTTCTTTTCATCTCTTTTCTCCTCAACTTCCTCTTCATTTTGCCTCAGAGTCTCATAGACTTCGTGAAGAGGTATCTCACTTAAGTCTTTCATCTGCTTCATCCTACGTGTATGTTTCTTCCATTCAGGTCGTAGGATACTCAAGAATTTAACATTGTTTTCCAGCTGCTTCTTTGTCACTTTGTTCTTCGTCAGTTCATTCAGAAGCAAAGTAAACCTTTCATAAGTATCTTCCAAACTCTCATTCTCTTTAGCTTTGAATTCCTCATAGCTATTGATGCAGTTAGCCATTTTCATCTGATTCCCTACCTTGGATCCCATCATCATCTTTTGTAATTGATCCCACATCTTTTTAGCATCATTCTTGTAGCTATCAATCTTGATGTAAATCTCATTAGGAATGCTTTGAAGTAGAAGAGATCTTGCTTGCTTGCCAGCTTTATAACGGCTTTTCTGTTCTTCAGAATACTGTGATAAATCCACTTTAACTGGTTTTGTCTGTTGTTCTCTTTCTTCATCACCATGTCCACTATCAGAAGAATCATCATCATCAGGTACTTGAACTATGATTGGTACTTGAACCATGTCCACTATCAGAAAAATATTCTCCCCGTTTGCATGTCTGTCAATAAAATCCAGAAACCTATCCTTCCACTGCTCGTACTCTCCTTTGAACAGAACAGGAGGCTTCACATCAGTACCAATTGAAAGTGCATCTTTTGAAGTCAACTTGTTTAAACCTGTTTTAAAAATATATCCAATAAGAAACTAGAACTGATCGTTAGTCCAAAATATGAAATCACAAGAGAAAAAAAAAAACTTGAAAAATTAAAAAATATCAGAAATTTCGAAAAATTGACTAAGTATCAAAACTCGTAAGTCACTATATAACTCGCAAGACCTTAAACTCGCAGACACAAGAAACTCGCAGAGCTCAAACTCGCAGATTGATGAAACTCGCAGAGCTCAAACTCGCAGATTGATGAAACTCGCAGAGCTCAAACTCGCAGGTTGTTGAAACTCGCAGAGTTCAAACTCGCAGATTGTTGAAACTCACAGAGTTCAAAGTCGCAAGTGACTATTTCTTCTGAAACTCGCTAACGCCTAAACACGCTGATCACTATTCACGATAAAACTCGCTAACAGAAGCGTGCGCGTTTCCAAAACTCGCTTGTCAAAGCTTGCGCATTTGAATAAAACTCGCTAGCTTTACTTGTAAACTCGTACGTCGAAAGAACTCGCAAACCACTGTTCCTCTTCAAACTCACACCCTTCGATTAGCGCGTTTGAAGAACTCGCTAACCACTATGTGCGCGTTCTGGTCCTTAGAAAATTTTTCTCACTTTTCCAAACTCACAGACTTCGATCAGCGAGTTTCTAGAACTCGCAGATTGTTACTTGCGTGTTTGAGACCAAAATCTTCCCTTCGACTTGCGCGTTCTTGAGGATGAATCTTGTGCGTTTGAATGATGAACTTGCGCGTTCTTGAGATCTAGCGCGTTCTTCAGAAAAACGAACCAAATCTTGATTTTTCCATCTGTTTTCGATCCAAACTTTGTCCAATTGGCTTGAAATTTTGAACGGATGCTCGATTACACTACTGGAACATATTACAACTCAAAAACTTTATAAACAAACAATCACAAAAATATTGATGATACAGTGTATATAGACTCGTGAACAAAAACTCACCAAAAAATCACAAATTCGTGAGAATTACAGTGCAATTCAGAAATTAAAGTACATAGACTCGATCTATTACATTTTTCGAACAATTCCTAATCAAAATCTGCTCCAAAAACACATTAAAAATCAAAAACTTGATTCTCGGCTCAAGAACAGTGACGAACCAACACTTTCTTGGATTTCTTGATCTGATTTCACTTTGGATCTGCTCTGATACCAAATGTGTGTTTCAGATTCTAGTTTCTAATCACTAATAATTAATCAAACAAACAAATTCAAACAATTACCTGTTTTGATTTCACTTCTCAATTCAATTACAAACTTTCTCTCTCTAGAACTCTCTCTTTCTCTCTCTACAAATCTCTCTCTCTCGAATATAACTCTGTTCACTATTTCTTACAACTGAATACCACACTTACAAAACAGAAATAGAAAGCTATTTATACCTACAACTAAAATACAAAACAATAAACTTTGACTTTATTACAAATAGACTTTGACTTTAATGAGAGTTTACTTTCTCAACTTTGACTTCTTGAACTTTGACTTTTGACTTCTTGTTCTTGTATCCAACTATTTCATGCTCTAACAATCAGGGATGATGACTTCCTTAGGTCTGAGAAAAGCTCAACGTTTTCCTGACAAACCCAGGAATGGATTCGATGCCTTGCCAAGTGATGTTGAACTCATCCAATTCCTGGATGCAATGGAATACTCTTGGGAACCCAAGCCAAGGACGACGATTCCAAACAAGAAGCTGACTCTTGTGAAGAAGGCATTGATGCCTTCTCAACTTAACTACATCTTCTCACACTTCATTCAGTGTATGAGTGGGAAGAGTGGGTCACTGGACCAAGCCAGCAAGATTCAGGTCCAGATGGCTTACTCAGTGATCGCTGGAAGAAACTTCGACTACGCAACAGCTATCTTTGAGAATCAAAAGTCAAAGATAGAGAAGACCGAGAGGGATCCCAAGGTCCCCTACGCACGCTTCATCTGCGCGTACCTGAAGTTCCTCTACCCTGCTACTTACCCCACTAACTCGGATGCGTCTTTTCCAAAAGTGGGTCAGCGCTCCCTGGAGGTCAAGACGCTCCCCAACGAGGTAAGTATCTCTGAACTTCGCTCCTGACTCTCTCTCTCCTCACTTCTTCGTCTTCAGCGGCCACGCAGGAGGTTTCTTCTTCTGCTATCCCTGCCGCTACCCCTTCCAAACGACCATCCACTGGCTCCCTTGGTCCTTCGAAGAAGTCCAAGGTGACCAAGGAGAAAGCTACCTCTAGCTCTATACCTAAGGATGTTTATCAACAAACTTCCTTGGATGCATTCATGGGTCTCTCCTCCACATCCTCAGCGATACCCACTTCAACCGTGCCAGCGATCTCGGTCCCTGTCACAACAACAGTGACGCAACCTACGATCCCAGTTCAATAACAACCTGAGGTAACTACCCCTATCCCTACATCTTCTATCCCCATCTCTAGTCCTTCTATTTCTTTGATCTCTAACCCTCCATCTATTTCTACTCAACCCCAGTTTGGACCCATAGAACCTGAACATCAATCTTTTGAGGAATCTTTACAATTATACAAAATGTTTGATAATTCAGGTATCCCTATAACCTTAAACACTTCTCCCAACTCACCATATAAGCCTGTTTCTCAAAAACTAACTTATATTTCAGGTCCTAGTTTGGCGACTGTTGACACCAATGTCAACAGTTTGAGTGCAAAGGTGGAATCTCTGACTGCCTCTCTTAACAACACCACCAATGTTGTTCAATCAGCTGGTGAAGCACTGAAGACGTTGATAGCCAACTGGACCTCCAAAGCTGACGTTTCTCAAATCGCTACTCTCCAAGAAGCGATTGTCATAGTCAGGGAAGACTCACAGCAACAGTTTGCAGCCCTGGCTACAAAGGTTGATTCCTGTGAAGTTCTTCTTCAGCAAATCCTGACTCACCTGAAGGCACCAGCTCCGACTCCTACTCCCTCATTCACAGAGAACGATCGTACATCGCTGAACATTGTCGTGGAGTTCATTCATCAGGCTACGTCAGATCTTCCTGCGTTTGAAGGTCGTCTAGACTGTTTGGAGGCTGAAGTTCAGGTGTTGGCCGCTGCAAAAGCTTCATCTCCTTCCAAAGATCTCTCCCTCAATGATAATGACAAAGAGGGGGAGAAGGCAGCTGAAGAAAATATGGAGTTTGAAGTCGCTGCTGAGGTCCAACAGAAGGAAACTCCCTCTCAGGTTGAAGGGGAGATAGCTACTGAAAAAGCCCCTCCTTCTCTCGAAGATTTAATCGATGATGAAGAAGAAGAGGATGATGAAGATGAAGATGAAGCCCTTGATCTTGAAGATCAAGAGGAAGAACCTCATCAAGATGATGATGATGACGATGAAGAAGATCCATCGCTATGGTGTTCTTCAGCCGTCACTTCATCAGCGATAGCTTCGAAAGAAGTTATCAAAGCAGGGGGAGCCATGGAACTTCTTCAGGAACCCCTTCCCAAAGCAAAGGTGCTACTGCTGAGGGAAGCCTGAAGAAGACTTCACTATCTGAGGAGAATCCTTCTCAGACAGTTCTCTCCCCTGCTTAAGGGTAAAGAGCTCCAAATAATCCCAGCTACTGAAGTTAATGACCAACCAATCTCAATCTCTGTAAGAGAGAT
Organism: Arctium minus; assembly: GCA_954870635.1. Classification (NCBI taxonomy): domain Eukaryota; kingdom Viridiplantae; phylum Streptophyta; class Magnoliopsida; order Asterales; family Asteraceae; genus Arctium; species Arctium minus. The sequence goes on along the minus strand of OX941093.1, from coordinate 6,318,524 downwards.
TGATGAAGAGGAAGAAGAAGAAGAAGAAGAAGAGTCCCTGCAACATCATGGAAGGCCCTCTAGACCATCTCATTGGTCAGAGGAAGAGATGAAGAAAAGAACAGAGATGATCTCTCATCTGGAGAATCAACGTCGAAAGATCCCCTCTCAATCAACGGATCTAGAGTTCCTGACTGAAGCTGAAATCGAAGAATCCGTCAGGGCTGAGAAGTTGATTGCTGACTGTCAAAGAGATGCCTCTCTGGCTCTCAAAATTCAGTCCTCTCAAGTCAAAGACAAGAAGCTGAAAAGCAGACCAGTGGAAGTCCAGGCAGCTCTTTTGAAAGAGATTGAAGAGGAACGCTCCAAAGAAAAAGTAGTCAACGATAATACAGTCGATTGGTGCAAGCACAAAATTGACTATCGCTCTGACCCAATGAAGATCGTAGTTGTTGCTATCTCTGGGAGAAAGAAGAAGGATAAACTCTGTCACCATGGAGATTACCAGAGAGGATGGAAGCTGCAAGGCTATGTTCATTTCAAAGCTGGAAGACTTCGGATACATGGAGTGGCTTGAGTTCAAAGATGCGCTGAACAAATCAAAGTCAACATACAGAGGCTATGTTGAAAGGCTGAATAATGCCCTCATCAACAGAGTCGCTGCTATACTAAAGGTGCCATCTACTCTTCCTCCAAAGTCCAAGCAAATCAAGAGAAAGCCTATCTCCTCCTCATCTGATAATGTCGCAGTGATCAGAAATGAAACCTCCATCAAATTCTCAAGAGAAGCTCTGTTCAGTCCTCCTCCTGATCTTTCAGTTCTGGATCTATCTCTGCCTCCCGGCGGACCATACGTTGCGGGACAAGTTCTTGAAGAACCTTTTGGAATCTTCTTCAGAGACGACGAGGAACAGCTCAGATTTCAAAGAGTCTCTGAAATCCCTATCTGTCCCCTCGCTCTTCTCAAGGATCTCATGTGCCTATGGTGTACTCTCTCTTCTGCTGCTGAGCCAATCATAGCGATCATCTGCAAAGAATCTTTAGAGCGAAGGCAAAAAAGAGAAGAAATACCTGAGTATTTGATCAATCCTCCTAAATCCTCTTTAGAGAGCTGATTGATTAGTTTTCTTTCTTGTAATCTATTAGTTTAACTTACAGTAGTTAGTACATCACTTGTACTTGTAATTTTCATACCTTGTAATTCTTTTCTTAGTTTAATGAGAATTTCAGTGAAGTACTTAACTCTATCAGTGTTGTAAAAGATACCTCAAAATAGTAATTGGGACATGTATGTTATGAGTCCTGATTATTCCATCATTTTGAATTATAAAGTAACTTCAGTTACTTTGTCATTATCAAATAGGGGGAGATTGTTGATCCAAACTCTCTCAGTGATTTGATAACGACCCTTTTCTGTAATTAGTGAAAATTACGTTTAATATGTATTAGTGTTTCACCATCAGCGATCAGACTGAGTCTGTTCAGTTATCGCTGATAGTCTTCTTATAAACATTTAGTATGTATTAGTGTTTTCACTATCAGTGATCAAACTGATTCTGTTCAGTATCGCTGATAGTTCTGATGTAAACAGTAACGTAATCCCTGAAGATAAGTCTCGCGTCAACAGATGTTCATAGCTGAATCGAAGACGAAGCTGCTGAACAAAGAGAAGTCTACTAGTGACCTGATGCGGATATCAGTGAAGCAAAGACAACTCTACTTATACGCGAAGGAACATGAGGAAAGCTTCAGCGATCGCTGAACTCTTGATATCTCTGAAGAAAGAGATATTCAGCGATTGAATGATCACAAAGCTTATACCTCAAGTTTCTATTTGTCTTACCTTGCACAACTCAGTACGATGTGTCAGACAGGACATGCCTCTGCCATAATTCGTACAACAACTCTGTCAACTACATTGTTCATGATCCGGCCGAAAGCATGTCTCCCAAAGTCAGACTCCCAAAGCTAATTTGTGAACGCCACGTGTAAAGTGCCCTGCCAATGCATAGGGTATAAATAGGAAGATCACCTCTCCATCTGAAGGGTGCTCAATCCTTGAACCCCAAATAGAAACCTTTGTTTTCTATATTCTAAATCCCCCATTCTCTGAAGTTCTTGTGCAACCATCTTAGTGTTTTCTTAAGTTTGTTTAGATTGAGTCTTACTTAATCTTATTCCACAACAGACTTGTAAATTGTGTTTGATTTATCAATAAACAATTTATTAAATCTTAAATTATGTGTTTGTATTCAACCCCCCCCCCCCTTCTACAAACTTGTTAAGAACCTTAGGGACCAACAGTATCAAAGCCTAATCTGAATCTGAGAGGATTGAGAGAAACAAGATTTGATTTCTGAATTTGTCTTTAAATCAGAAAATTTGATTGATTTTCTTGATTTTTTCAAGAAAGTCTCATTTTTTGATTTTTCATCAAAATCAGACTGAAATTTGAACGAATTTTCTTAAGAATTGGTTCGTTGAATCCGGTTTCAGTAGTAGAACATCTTTGTTTCACATCGATTCGCAGGAATTTCAGTTTAACAAGAGTTTTCAAAGTTTAGATTGATCTTTCTCTCTCTAAGTAGTAGAACATCTTTCTCTCTCTAAGTTTAGATTCATCTTGGTTTAACAAGAGTTTTCAAAGTTAGTACTTACCTCGGAGTCACCATCAGATTGTTCAGAAGAGGCTTCAGCATTGTCATTCACACTTGCCATCATGCAAACTTGTGTGAAGTGGGCTGACTCATCGTCTGAGCTTTGGTAGAACCAGTTCTCTTCTTCAGCCATCAATACTTTCCCCTCTTCTTGCTTCTTGGCAAGTAGTGACTTCTTTGCATAATACTCAGAGTTTTTCACTCTCTTAAACTTGCAATCTTTCGAGAAGTGGCCAACTTTGCCGCAGTTAAAGCATCGACCAGATTTAGGATCTATTTTCTCCTCTTTCATCTCTTCTTTCTTCTCTTCTCTATTCTCTTCTCTTCTCTCTTTCCAAACCTGGGTTTGTATTTCTCTGACTTTTCCTTCTTATACCCTTTATATCTTGGCTTTGAAGAATACTTTTTCTTTCCAAAACTCTTGTGAAACTATTTGGTGATGAGGGCAAGGTTGTCAGCAAATCTGGATATCATCATCAGAGTGTACTTCAACTTCATCAGCTGATGACTCAGAACTGGACTGGGTTAGTTCAGTAAGAAAAGCTTTCGACTTCTTCAACTTTGACTTAGATGAAGAAACGGGCTGAGAATTGGAACCCTTCTTTCTTTCAGCCAACAGAGCTAGCGAATCTTTGACTATCTTTTTCTCTTCATTCAGTAATTTCACTTCATCCTCATGCTGGGATAGAGTTGAGAAGATGTCATTCACATCCTCCTGAGACATGTTCTTTGTCATCTGTAGGTTGATTGCATAGATTTTCCATTCCGGGTTCAAGTTCTTAATGAACTTGTAGTTTATCTCTGATATCGACTTGTTCATCCCGTTCCTCCTCAAGTCATTCAAGATCACGTTGAATCGGTTGTACGTGTCTATCAGTGCTTATCCCTCTTTAGCATGAAATCCTTCATAAGCATTTATGCTCTGGTTCAATTTAGCCTGGATGGACCTCTCTGTTCCTTGAAACTGCCTCTCAAGTTATTCCCACATTGCTTTAGCAGAATCACGGCTATCTACCCGATTGTAGATGTCGTTTGGGATTGCCATGGTTAAGTATATGAGGGCTTCTTCATCTATCTTGGTCAGTTCCTTCTCTCTCTCTCTGTAATACTGATAAGGTTTTGGCACATATCGTACTGGTATTTCAGGAGAGGTTTTAGTTGCAGCTTGGCCTGGAACAGTAACTACAGTAACCACTGGTCCATCTATTATTGATTTCATGTAATCTCTGTTCTTGTGATTTAAGAACTGAGTCATCCGCTTCTTCCATTGAGCATACTCTCCAGAAGACAACACTGAAGGCTTTGATTGTGAACCCATAGAGAGAAGATCTTTAGACATTCTGATAATCTGCAAAAGATGTAGCTAAAATTGATCGTTAGTTGTTAGAACATAAATATGTTCTACTTTAGGAAGTTTAGTAAAGTAATCCATGTATTTTGTATTGGCCCTTCTAATGGGTTTGGGCTTATTATGTAACAAGGGTGTTGGGAGTATAAATAGAGTTTGTTTAGTGTGTTTGTAGGTAACTTTCATTTGTCATAATGTAGCTTGTATATGAGTTCTTGCTCTCTGTAGTTAGTTTACTTTTCATGTGAATAAAACTACAGATTATGTCCCAATCTCTTGTCAATTGTTTATCATTCAATCAATTTTCATCTCATGGACCTCACAAGTGGTATCAGATCCTAACGAAGAAATCATTCTTTGCACGATCAATATCAGATTGAGTTGATAGAACAGTCACTGTTGATTTTTCGAATTTTTGAATTTGGTGATTAATTGGATGTTCTTTGATGTATAATTGATTCTGTGGATATAGTAGAACTTTTTGGAATCAATTATCTTGTACAATTTCATCAAATTTGGTTAATTAGATCGATTTTGAGAAGTTTATGTTAAAAAAAAGTCTTGTTATTGTGATGTGATCGAAGTGTGTTAAAGAGTCGAATTTAGACAAGATCATCAACATCAAATGTGCTCCATAGTTGTTTTCGAACCTGCTCTCAAAAGCTCATCTCAATATTCGAAGTATAGAAGGTTAATTTGAAGATTTCAGTGGAAACCATTCGATATCCACAAAATTCGCATGATCAGATGAAGAACTCGCACGGAAAGAATTCGCATAATGGAAGATTTTGGAAGAATTCACATAGTAGAATTCGCATGCTGAAAGTATTGAAGAATTCGCATGCTTGAATTCGTATGATCTTTGATGATGATATTTTTTATTAAGTACCGAATTCGCACAAGAGTCATATGCGAAATGTTTAAGAATTCGCATGATGAAATTCGTTGAAGATGAACTTTTGTTAAGTGTGGAATTCGTACAGAAGAGTGATGCGAAAATTTAAGATTTCGTATGTATGAGTGATGCGAATTGTGAAGAATTCGCAGGTGTGAGTTATGCGAGATTGAGGAATTCGCACATAGGTGCGTGCGAAAAGTAAGAATTCTCACGAAGGCCTATGCGAATTCTGGAGTTTTCGGCTAATGCCATCATGCAAATTGTGCTTAATTGAAATAGTGATATGCGAATTGTTAGTGTTATGCAAAAAGTTCGTGACTTTTTGAGAAAATTGACTATTCTGAACCCAGCTTGATACAAGTTTGCCCTGTTCCCGAGCTTTTTCCGTGTAATGCATATGTGACATCACTCTTATCCTATGTTGGTCACATATCCTTAGCAACTGATCTATGTTTCACGAGTGCTCATGCTTTTCAAGATATTCAGATTCTGTATTTGAGGATTTAGTCTCGGATTGGATTGAGTTAGCTGCCTGAGTATCTGCAATCATCAATCTGGAGTGCTTCTTCTGTTATTAGACCATTGAGAGAACTTTATCATTCTTCTTACCTGATCAATCAGTAGTGTGAGTGACTTCACTCATTGTTCTGATGCTTTGGTAGTGTTTCAGAATACTGAGTGCTTATAATCATTCAGCTGATTCGTGAAGAAAGGAGTTATGGGTTTGATTGTTCAGTATTCTGGAAAGCAGTCAGAAAATGAGCGTATTTCATCAGTTGTTGAACATTTATTAGTCTTCTAACCCTTGCCTTGTAGTGTTGCTACCGGATGCTACCTCCTGTAAGCTGATCAGATGAAGTTCTTAAGTTGAACGCTTACTTCAACTCGTGGTTCATAGACAGATCAGATGTTATACACTGAAGATGCACTTGGATGTCATTCCATAATTCAACACATATCATTCTTGTGGGCATACGGAATGTGTTGGGTTTACAAGAGTCCAAAGTTGTCTTTATGTGCACTCAGTCGAGGTTATGGTCTACATCAGATATAGTATTATAGTTGAAACTTCAAGGATAAGAGCTACTTTCAAGGGGGAGCTGGAGGAGCTTTGAAGTTTATGCAACGCTAAGTTTTATAAAGAAATCAAGGGGGAGAGGAGCTAAAGCTGGAGCTTAAAAGATAATGATTACTTTACAAAACTTAGGCGGAGAATGTTAGAACATAAATATGTTCTATTTTAGGAAGTTTAGTAAAGTAAACCATGTATTTTGTATTGGGCCTTGTAATGGGTTTGGGCTTATTGTGTAACAAGGGTATTGGGAGTATAAATAGAGTCTGTTTAGTGTGTTTGTAGGTAACTTTCATTTGTCACAATGTAGCTTGTATACGAGTTCTTGCCCTCTGTATTTAGTTTACTTTTCATGTGAATAAAACTACAGATTATGTCCCAATCTCTTGTCAATTGTTTATCATTCAACCAATCTTGATCTCATGGACCTCACATTAGTCCGACAAAATGAATTAACAGATGCAGAACTTAAAAATTTTCAGAAAACGAATTTTCCAAAAACTTCTAAGTATAGAATTCGTATAGAATAGGTTTAAAGAACAATTCGCATGAAAAATAGTATCAGAATTCGTATAACATGAAGAATTCGTACAAAAGAAATCAGAATTCGCACAAAGTCCACAATTCGCACAAAAGATATAATAAAAAATGACACAATTCGCATGAACTAGTATGCGAATTCTAAGAATTCGTATATAGCTATATGCGAATCCTTTACAATTCGTATAATTCTCTTATGCGAATTCTTTCCTTAGACAATTTTGAGAAATACGCTTTTCGCACAAAGATTTTGTATCACCATTTTGATGCGAATTCTTACTTAGAAAAATTTCAAATATTAAAAACTTTTTGCATCGATACGAAATCTGGACTTAGAAAAAAAAATTTAAAAACTTATGCGAAATCTTTAAAAATTCGTACAAGGCACATATGCGAATTCATCACAATTCGTATCCTTCTATATGCGAGTTCTTCACAATTCGCATGAAGGTACGTACGAATTCTGTCCTTAGAATTTTTAACTCAAGCTTTTCGTATCATGGACATATGCGAATTCTAACATTTCGTACATAAGAGTATGCGAATTTTTCACTTAAACAAATTTTCAAAGAGAATATATGCGAAATCTAATCCATCTGCGAGTTCTTTATACGAAAAGTTAAGATCTTGCGAGTTCTTCGGGTATCGGTCCTAAAAGTCAAATTCTAGTCCAAAAATCCAGTCAAATCTTCGAATTGGAAGCTGTAAACTCACAGAAACATTCAGATTAGTATAAGAAACAATCCAAATCAATCAATTTAACAAAAAATACACTTAATCACAAACTCCATGATCAAACAGTAACTTCGACTTGTTCAAACAAAAACTTTCAAAAAAACAAAATTTATGATCCAAAATGATTTAACAATGAAATTCAATCACATAGATTCGTTCTAAAACATAAATCGATCATTTTTCAATCAAAGATTTTACCAAAAACACTTTTGAACTCAAAATCGATCAAGAACTCAAGAAACACTGTTTTGAACTCTTTCTTTCAAAATGTCGGATTTAGCTCTGATACCAATTCTTGTTCCAGTTTCTAGCTAATGATCAACACACAATTTATCAAGAACAATTCTTTTTATTAATCACACAATCTACAGAAACTCATATCCCTATTTGTTGCATACGACTCTTAAGCTCTGTGTGTGTGTGTGTGTGTGTGTGTGTGTTTCACACTGTTTCTTACCAATCTACGCATATGTGTGATATATCTTATCTACACTAAGACTTTGCTATTTATATGGTCAACATGACCTTAGCAACTAGTCAACACTTTACAACATTTACATTAAACACCTATACACTTTACAACAATTACATTTCAGACTCTTCTTTTAATCTTGAATATAATTTAGCTCTAACAGAAATCGGGTACCCGGAACCGGAACCGGTTCCTAGCGGTTCCGGGACCGGCTCCAAAATATAGAGAACCGATGTAAGCGGTTCCGGTTCCTTCATTCCAAGAACCGCCGGTTCCGGTTCCGATTCCGATTCAATGAAATTTGGCCAGGTACTCGGTTATGCTTACCCCTAGGTAATATGCTCATTTTAGCTAACTTTTTCCATTTTTATTAAATAATTATATCAATGTACAAGCTAAATGAAAAGGTGAAAGGAAACGGGAAGGGAAGGGTATGGGGTAGACTATGTTTTATTTTTTATTTTTTTAATAAAAGCTTTAATAATTCATACAAAAACTTTAATAGCTTGTACAATGATATATATAATTAATAAAAATGAAAAAAAAAATACTAAAATACCTTTTAATTTAACGGACTTTTCTAACTTTGTTAGTCTCAAGGACTAAAAACGAAATTAAATGAAAACCATAATGGCTAAAAATGAAATTTTTTTAGACCACGAATGAAAATAGTTACAAACAACAAACCACAGGTGCCAAAATCATAATTTACTCTTAGAAAAGATTTATTAGCGGAGGGTTTGGTATTTTTACTTTATTTAGACCATTCTAATCGTTTGGATTTTTTTTTCTTGCATCAAAATTGTGTGAAATTTGAATCAAACATTGAACAAAAAGTTGCTTACCATAATCTCAATCGACCCCATACGGAATTCGTCTCAAATTCGCCTCTAAAACACCAATATAAAGAAGTACTATTGTATCAAACAAGACATTCCAAATATATTTTCTATATGATATTAATAATACTCTTAGGGGGCGTTTGGTTCACAGAATGGAATTTGATGGAATTGGAATCCATCGAAGGAATTTGACTTTGAAGGAATTGGAATGAAATTTGACCAAGCGTTTGGTTGGTAGGAATTCAATTCCTTCACTTAAGACAAGGAATGATGAATTCCTAAAAATGTGGAATTCAATGGAATTGAAAGGATTCCATCGCTTTCATTCTGTGAACTAAACATGGGCATGAAATTTGGTCAATGGAATTGGTCATTCCAATTCCTTCAAATTCCGTGAACCAAACAGCCCCTTATATTTATTAGTTGTTCAGGAATTCTGACTCATTTATACAATTGTAACTATATAAAATATCTATATAGTATATATAAGTAATTTCCGTATTGTAATATATCTGTTAATGATATGTTTAATTTTAGAGTAAATTACAGATTTGGTCCCTAACGTTTGGCGTTTGTTACGGAATTGGTCCCTAAACTTCAAAAATGGCAAATAAACCCTCCACGTATGCATTTTGTGTTGGATTTGGTCCCTCGAGCTAACGGCCATCTATTTCCTCCGTTAAGCATGAGGGTATTATGGTCATTTTATCTATTTTATTTATTTTTCCATTTTTTATTACTTTTCTTGAATCTTCATCTTCAACCTCCAAGAACACCAAGAACATGATAAATGTTCATCTTCTACCTCAAGAACACCAAGATTTTAAAACCCAAATCAAACTCAAAACCAAAAACTTAAATCAAACCCATATCTAAAACCAAATCCTAAATCAAACCCAAGATTTAGAAACCTAAATCATGCCTACATTTAAAAATCAAAAACCTAAATTAAACCCATATTCAATACCCAAAATTAAACCCACTTAAAAAAAGGAAAGATAGAGAGATACATATTTGAGGGAGATTGAGAGAGAGATTTGAGATACAGATATGAGATCGAGAGAGAGAGAGAGAGATCGAGATACAGAGAGAGAGAGAGAGAGAGAGATACAAGGACGAAAACTGTTAAACCCCTCTCCGGCGAAGTCGTCTTCTCCGGCGAGCCTATGGTCTGCGTCTTCTCTCTCTTCTCTCTCTCTTTGTATCTTGATCTCTCGATCTCTCTCTCTGTACCTCGATCTCTCTCTCTTCTCTCGATTTCTATCTCTTTCTGAGATCTCTCTCTCTTCTTTGGGTTTGATTTTTTAATATAGGTTTTTTATTTAGGATTTGTGTCTTATATGTAATTGATTGCAAATGGAAAGGTTTTTTAAATTCGGGTTTGATTTAAGATTTTGGATTTTTAACAAGTTTGATTTGGGTTTGTTCTTGTTGTTCTTGGAGGTTGAAGATGAAGATTCAAGAAAAGTAATAAAAAATGGAAAAATAAATAAAATAGGTAAAATGACCATAATACCCTCATGCTTAACGGAGGAAATAGACGACCGTTAGCTCGAGGGACCAAATCCAACACAAAATGCATACGTGGAGGGTTTATTTGCTATTTTTGAAGTTTAGGGACCAATTCCGCAACAAACGTCAAACGTTAGGGACCAAATCTGTAATTTACTCTTAATTTTAATATGTTAGTGTTTTAAACTATTAAAGTATATTTCACTTTTTAAACAAAGACTTAATTACATTATGGTCATATGGTGTCCCTTTGGTTAACTCAAAATCCGGATATGGTATCAATTTTGAAATAAGTACACCAAGAATCCTTATGGTTTGTATTTCGGTGCACTCTGGGTCCCTTTGGTTTGCATTTCGTTGCACTATAGGTCCTGTAATTATACTGTTGGTCCCTGTGATTAGGGACACAGAGTGCAACAAAATGGAAACCATAGAGACTATAGTGCAACGAAATACAAACCATACGGATCCTCGGTGTAATTATTTCAAAATAGAGACATATCCAAATTTTGAGTAAACCATAGGGACCAACAATGTAATTAACTCTTAAATAAATTTGAAACATAAAGATTAAATTATACATCATAGATTAATATAGATGTAAGAGTGAATTGTGGATTTGGTCCTTGTGTTTTGATACTTTTTGTGACTAGGGTCCCTATAGTATGTTTTTTGTGGATTTGGTCCTTGTGGTATTCAATTTGTTTTGGTTATGGTTCCTTTGACTAACACATTCGTTAACTCCATTAAATCAAGGGCTATTTTAGCATTTTTGCATACTTTTGTCTTTTTCTTATAAAAAATAGGAACAATATTTTTATCCACACAAAAAAAATTATATATATATATATAACATCAAAATAGATAAAATAAGATATTATTTTATGATTTGATTTGTTTAAATTAAAAAATCAATCATATTAAATATGATTTAATTTTATTGTTTTAGTATTTTTGTTTATTTGGGTATGAAAACTTGGTTGAAGTTTATAGAATGATTTGTTCAATTTTAAGTTACAAAGATGATATTATGTATGAATCTTTCATTTGGTTAAAATTTACTTAGTTGATTTTGAGTATTTGGCTGAAAAACAATATGAATATTGGAACCCCTAATCTTAGAATGATAAAATTGGAGTTCATTTCTCAGTGATTATCAATGATTTTGGTGTTAAAATATCGATAATAAACTTGTTTGTTGCAATGATAATAAAATAACAATATACTTTAAATCGTCTTTAACATAATTAATATTTTAATTTAAATAAATCAAATCATAAAACTATATCTTCTTTTATTCGCTTTAAATAAAATAAGGTTATGATTTGATTTGTTTAAATTAAAATTTTAATTACATTAAAACAATAAAACCACATTCTTTTCATCATTACAATTAAATAATGAAATTAAATCGTATTTAATATAATTAATTTTTAAAAAAATTTAAACAATTAAATAATACAATAATATCCTATTTTATTTATTTTGATATCCTTATATATATATATATATATATATATATATATATATATATATATATATATATGTATGTGTGTAAGAGAGAGAGAGAGAGAGAGAGTGTGTATAAATATATTGTTTTTACTTTTTTTATAGTAAAAAGACAAAATTGGAAAAATGGCTAAAATGGTCCTTGATTTAACGAAGTTAACGGAGATGTTAGTGATAGGGACCATGACCAAGACAAATTGAATACCACAAGGACCAAATCCACAATAAACATACCATAGGGACCGTAGTCAAATAAAATATAGAACTTGGCCATGTAGAACTCCTAATCCATAGTGTTCAAGTCAATATAGCACATTCTTTCAAAAAAAAAAGTCAATATAGCATAGCTGCAAATTTACCAGTGTAACCCTGAAGAAAAAGATAACTGAACAAAATAATTTCCTAGAGCTACAAAATTATAACAAATCTTAATCAACGTACAACTCTCAATGCTCAAGGTACAAGTCATGATTTGAGATTTGACCATTATACCCCCTGGAGAACAAGAGTTGCCAAACATAAAGCATCACCTCAAATGTTGGCTACTAGCAAAGAAAAAGAACACTACGAAGATTGCTACAAAAATACCAAATCCTCAGCACAAGGTACAAGTTCCTAAAGCACAATTGCGGATTTGGCTGTTTTACCCTTGGAGAGAAGATTTACCAAACATAAAGCAGGATTCAAATGTTTACTTGCTAACAAAGGAAAAGAATACTATGAATTATGATCATCATCAACCCGACTTAAAGATGCACAAAAAAACCCTGACTACCGGCATCGGCTAAAAAAGAAAAAACTGAGTTCTTCGGTATCTTTGCTGTTCCAGGATCAAATTTCAAGTTTGGTCATAGATCCGATCCCCCTAATTCCTGCAGCTCGATCCAAAGGTTAATGAATATGAAGCGAAAAGCTTGGAAAGAAAACGAGCATAAAACCATAAAAGATTAATCTTTGCCACGAAAAACGCGCTTTTTCCTCATAACCGTCAGGAAAAACCCCAACTTGAGGAAGAAAAACCGAATCTTTATAGCCCTCAAAAGGCGTTTAAGAATGGGCCTGTCACAAGATCTTGACGAATTGTGGCACATCGGTTCGCGGGCCGTCGAGACTTCGATACATATAAAGTGTATTGACAAAATCGCCCCTCTCCCCACCTTCCACCTCATCGCCACGGAACACTTCCACCACCAATCTCGGCAACTGTCGAGCCACATCAGTGCACCCTTGTCGAGTCACTCGACAAGACGACATCCAAACGAATCTCATATTGTAAAAATGGTGTAGACCCGACCATAGAGCTGGATCTCCAAAAGGGCTATCTCTGATCTCGAGCTTTTGCAAATTGGTGCACCCTTCTAAAACGTATTTCAGCCCGATATCACTATCCCCGGCAAACGCCACTGATAACGTTCTCACAAGTTTACCATATTGCCCTATGTAACTAAACGCCCTATCCGTAAGCAAACCAGAAACCGCAAGGCGAGTAAGTTTCTTACAGTTCTTGACGATGGCTCCAAACCCCTCATCCATCGGTTCACCGGTGACGTGGTCCGGTCTGTATCGGTCAATAATACAGAGCCGGAAAACAACAAGATCCGGGCAGTTTTTAGACATGGCTATGACTGCGGCATTAGTCATCTGCTGACAGAAGTAAAGAATTGAGCGGAGTTTCCTACACCCTAGGGAAATGGCGAGTAGACCCACATCGGAAACAGGCCCTTCGGCATTTTCAGTAGCATCGATCGGGAAAACACGAAGCTCACGAAGATCTTTGCATGTTGCTGCCACTGCCTGAAGCCCTTCATCACAGATTGAATCAAGTACCTGCACAAAAAAGATGGAAATCGTTAAGAGTCTCACGTCAGCTAGACCTTGACCATTATGTTGGAACCTCAATTCTCTTATTCTCTTTGCAAGGACTCTTTTGGAGAGTAATTCAATGGGGTTCCACATATCGACAATCTATTAGGTGTAATGTTGATGACAAAAATTTCTTTTAGGTGGCAAAAATGGATCAAAGTCATGAAATTTCTTCGATTCTTTTAGGTGTAATGTAGATCATAGACGTTAATTAAAGATCCAAATATGCATATAATATTGGATATGAAGAAATCTTGAAAAAAAATAAGCCTTACCCAGAAAACTTGAAGTTTATGGCAGTGACGAATAACCGGTTTCAGCTGTTCGGCATCGATGTTGGCATAGCTAAGGTTTAACGACGTAAGATTAGTGCATACCGGAATGATCGCCGGAAGATATTCCGGTGAGATTTCTCTGAACCCAGAAAGACAAACAATTCCTCTGCAAGCACCAAATGCAGATACGAAATCGGATTCTCGAGTGTTATCATTCTGTTGTTGTTGTTGGTCAGGAGGACTAAAAGATCCGGTGCCCAAATGGGTCAATTGTGGTGCTCGAATGATTAATCGATAAAGTTGAGCTATGGTGATGTAACGATTCAATCTAAGCTTGGTTAAAAAAGGCGATCTTGCCACTAGCTTCTCTAAAGAATCGAAATTAATAGGGGATTCAACACAATCAAAAGTTAAAGATTCCAAGTTGGTCGGAATATCCGCCGGAAAACATGAAATCCAGTCGATTTCATCGTCAGAGACCTCGTCTTCGATTAGCTCAAGAACTCGCAGCCGCCTGAAATTTGATCACATCACAATGAGCTAGAATAATCATAAGAATTGGGAACAGATCTAAAATAATTTCTCACCGGCACTGGCTAACGACGACGGCGAGTCCACCGGTGCCGAAACCCTCACAGCAGACCAAAACGAGCTCCTTGAAAGTGGGGAAAGAGTGAGCCATCAGCGCCAGATCGTCGTCGGTGACGGACATCCGTTTGAGGTGGATCTTCTCCAGCAAACGATAAGCGACGGCCATGGCGGAGAGCCAGGGTGAGAAGTGAGCACCCCAGTCCCGTGGCAGGAGGCCAAAATCGGCAAACCTTGGTTTTCCCTTTATGGTAACCGAACGGACACGGCGGAAGCGTTGTGTGACCCGCCGTGGAGCCACCGCGTAACAGTTTCCGATGAAGACATCCGATCTGGTATACGCCTCCGCACGGTACCACGACTTGCAGACCAGGGAGACGGCGTTCCGATCACGCCGTGATTTCAAGAAAACCAGAACGTTTTCAAGTACGTTTTCAAGAACTTGATCTTCAGACATTTCCGATCGGTCGTCTGTCATCTGATCTAGATTTTGATTATAATAAAAAAGAGGAATCTTTTTGTTTTGTTGAGATCAGAGAGAGAGAGAGAGAGAATCAAAAGATTATATTATTGGTTTCTCTGTCATGAATGCATTGGGGGGTTGTTCATCTGCAAAATCTAATGGATTCCCACAAGAACAAAACACACACAGAGCCTCCATTATTAAGGATTTGGTTTTTCTTTATGTAAAGCTTTTGTCTTTTATCTTGTACAAGTACCCCAGTACACTGTGCTTCTCTCTCTCTCTCTCTCTCTCTCTCTCTCTCTCTCTCTCTTATCTTCAAATTCCTTTCAACTTCCCTTTTTAGGATCACTGAATATACATACAATTGTAACCAAACTTACAATTATTTCAACTTTGATTTGTTTAAAAATATTTAAATAAGAAAAGAAGAGTAAATTACAGATTTAGTCCATGTGGTTACATGAAAATTTGGATTGAGTCCCTCAAACGAAATAATTACATATATAGTCACCATGGTTTCATTTTTATTATGGATTGGGTCCCTTATCCTTACACCGTTAAGCGTAGCTCCGTTAAATCGAGCGTATTTTGGTCATATTACTTTTTTAAATAATATATATATATATATGAGTAAATTACGTTTTTCGTTCCTGTGGTTTGTTAAAAATTTCGGATTTCCTCCCGGTGGTTTCGTAATTTTGGTTTTCGTCCCTATGGTTTGCAATTCATTTTTATTTTCGTCCCTGAGGCCAAAACACTACTTTTAAGTATAAAGGACTAAAATATAAATGAATTGTAAACCACAGGGATGAAAAAAGCAATAAAATGTAAATCATAAAGACGAAAAAGGTGATGAATTATAAACCATAGCGATGAAAGTCGTAATTTCAAAACCACAAGAATGAAAATAGAAATTTTTGTTGGGTCATCAAGGATTTGAAGATGACCTCCCATTCGGTTTGTTAATTCATATTTGTAATATGTTGATCATCCTTATACTTAGTTTATTTCAAGGTTCTCTGTAATAGCTTAGTTGTGCCTCAAAAAGTCGGTGAAGTCGAAGACCAACCGAAGTCAGCAAGAAGTAAGTCCTCTAATGCGGATCAATACAAACTTCCAACCTCACTTAGCTACCTATCTGCCGAAGTGCCTCTTCTCAGTCGGCAAGTGCCTTACCTACCGATCCACCTTTCTTTGATCGGCAGGCAGTCCTCCTACCAAATGAACCTTATTTTCAGTAAGACTCTTACTAGCCGAATTCTCATCATTTGGCTAGTCCCCTCTTTTCCAACATCCTTTTGACAAAAAGGATGGAACATCTATTGCACAGAAGATTTTCACCAAAGTTCTGAAATGATGGAGACCTTCTCCAAAAGATCAGAAAAAGGATATGTGCCAGATATATTTTATTAAGGTATTGTCTTATCAAGGTACAAAGGTCTACTTTGCTTCTTGATAAGTCATATCAAATATCTTATTCCTTATGCAAGAAAACCTCTGGTATCCAATACCAAGTTGATAAGTGTCCTTTACATTTAATGCACAATGTGGTATATAAAGGTGAAAAACTTCTCCATGCAAACTATGCTTTTGAAAGAGATCTCAGTGCACTCAAGAAAGTTGCAACCTTGTTCTCTCTAGAAACTTCCTAGCTTTTAATCTTTGTGTATTCAAGTTGTGTTTAAAGTTTTTCTTACTTTGTGAAAGATTGTTAGAATAGTTTTATCTGTTCTTTTTCGCAACAATCTTAAAGGTTTTCTATGTGTAATTCTTGATATTTATATCAATAAAGAATTAAAAGTAAGTGAAGTTTTTTAGTATTGTTTTCAACCCCCCCCCCCTTCTACAATACTAGTTTACTTCTGCCTTTATATTTTAGGATCAACAAGTGGTACCAGAGCAGGTCAGTTTAATCCAATAAACTCGGTCTGAAATGGCATCACCCTTTTCTTTAAAAGTTGACTCTTCTTCTCACAACTCTTCTGCTACTTCATATGACAATGGCTCTATAGCCAAACCACCAAAGTTCAATCCTAACAACTTTGCTCTATGGAAAAGTCATATGATACTCTTCTTAGAAGGAGTTGATTGAAGATTCATCACTATTCTTTGTGAGGGAGTTTGGGCTCGCTTTGAGACCCAAAAATCTCATTCTGATTCAAAAGTCAAAGATGTTGTTATTGGTGATTCTGATGATTCTTCGGATGAGGAACAAACTTCTGCTACTGGGAGGTACATCCTCAAAAATCCCCGGAAATACAATGATGATGACAAGTGTCTCATTGCTCTTGACACTAGAGTCAGAGCTATCATTGTTCTCTACTTCCCTGATGAGGTGTATCACTCCTTGCTAAATCTTTCTACTGCCAAGGAAATGTGGTCTACCTTATGCATTCTGTATGAGGGAACAGATGAGGTTAAAAAGAGCAAAAAGATTGCTCTTGTCAAAAAGTATGAGCTCTTTTCTCATGAAAAAAGAGAGTTTCTTTCTGATTACTACAACCGCTTTAACAGTCTTCTTAATGACCTTAAACTCTTGGGAAGAGTGTATGAAAATGAGGAAGTTTGATGCAAATTTATGGATGGTCTCCCTGACTTTTGGGAAAAATCTGTACTTGCATCAAGACAACCAAGGATCTTGATCATATGCCTCTTACCGTTCTTCATGGATCCCTTTTCAACTATGAACAAACAAGGATCCAACAGAAGACTGTCATAAAAGAAATAAAGAGCTTTTTTATGGCTCTTATTAGTGACTCTTCCAAGAAATTTGTGTGCATCCTAAGAATCACCTACCAATTCGAGGAATCTGACCAAGAAAGTCAAGAGGAATCATATCCTCATTCAGAGGCATATCTTAGTGATGCCGATGATGAAGGTGAAGAAACTTCGGTCAATCAAATGACTGATGAGATGGCTATGCTTGCTGGTTTTTCTAAGTTCAAATCTCAAGCTCCTTCCAGCCGACTCAGGTCTGACCGAAAAACCTCTCTATCTTTTTCTAAAAAATCCTCTGACATGTCTAATGAGGAATGCTTCAACTGTGGCAAGAAAGGTCATTTTGCCTCTGAGTGTAGAAGAAAATTTTCAAGATTTAATTCTACCCGAAATTCTTCAAAGTTCAGAAGAATGAGACCTAACTTTGTTAATAGGTCTTCCTCTCAAAACTCTTCTTCTTCTTCTTTTTTCAAAGAATGCACTGACAAAGCTAAAAAATACAAAGTTAAATATAAGAGAGAAAAGGAGAGGAATGAAGGCCTTCTCAGAAAAGGAAAAGGCCTTATGGTCTAATCTCATGATTGGGTTGATGAACCTACCTCTGAAAGTTACAAAGAAGCCTCCAACAAGTGCCTCATGGCCAAGCTCAACGACATGGCCGAAAATGAAGACCATGACATGACGGTTGCACTTGTTTCTACTGAGTGTTCCTCCTCCTCTTCTTAGGTACATCCCTTTCACTCTCTTACCGAATCTGAAAAGATTGAGGCCTTTGACTCCTTAACAACTTAACTGTTGACTTTTATAATGAAAAGGATGCAAAAAGAAAGGCCAATGCTCAATTTAAATCTCTCTCTTCTCAACTTCAAATTTGTCTTTCTCAGTTCAAACATTTTGACAAAATCAAGGCTGAACTTGAAGATTTAAAACCCATGAACTACATTCTTACCAAGGAGAAAAATAAAATGTTTAAACGACTTAAAAAGGAGCAAGAAATTGTAAGAAAATGGGCAAGTTCTTCCAAAATCCTTGAAAAGATCTTTCAAGATCAAATATCATGTGATGATAAGTCTGGCCTTGGTTTTGGAAAAATGGAAGTTGATTTTTCTTTTACTCAAGTTCCTTTGTCCTCTTCAAAATATCCTTCTCTTTCTCCTAAAGCACCGACTTTGATTCTGAAGATTCTCATTCTATGCATTCTCTAGATCTTCGTGATTCTTTAAAATTTGGAATGTTTGTGAAGGCCAAAAAATCTATTCCTTTGTGCCAACCTGAGGAAGATCAAGGTTCAAATGATCTTGTTAAGCCCATTAATGATATTTTAAAATCATTAAATCTTGATGAGGTTACCTCTTCTTCTTCTAAACCTCCAAATTTCTCAAAGAATAATTCTCAACCTTCCTCAAGAAAGTTTTCCAAATTTGACAAAGGAAAGTCAGTAGTCTCCGATTTGCCTTTGAAAAGAAAAATGTCTCCTTCCTCCAAAGTTGAATCTCATGCTCCTCCTACCAAGTTCATTCCTAGATCTGTGAACTTGAAGAAACCCAAGTCCAAGGATACTTCTAACTCTCCTCTCCCTTCTTGTGAAAAAGGGATTATTAGACCTATGCCCAGCCCTTCACCTGCCTCTTCTAAATCCTTTAAAGTCAATATTAAGGGAAAGGACAAAGATCTAAGTCAGAAATCTAAGAAATTTTTTATTTATAGAAAATACTATAACTGTGGGGACACCTTTCACCTTACAAAGGATTGTCCCAAAGAAAGGATTGAAAGAAAGAATCCTGATGACTCTTCTTCTTCCTCCTCTAACCCTAAATGACCCACCTCAAAATAGGTACCAAAGGATTGATTTTCTTGTGATTGCAGGTGTTTGAACATCATCAGACCTGGAATCTGGACAGTGGATGTTCAAGACATATGAACGGCAACAAAACTTTTCTTATTGACTATGTAACTGAGAAAGGACCTACAGTAACCTTTGGAGATAACTCTATAGGTTCCACCAAAGGTTATGGAACCCCTTCTAATGGTTCCATCACCTTTAATGAAGTAGCCTATGTTGAAGGACTAATGCATAATCTCTTAAGTATTAGTCAACTATGTGATTTGGGATACATTGTCACTTTCAGACTTAGTGACTACACCATCTCAGATAAAAATAATCATATTGTTTTATCCAGTGTTAGAAAGGACAATGTGTATGTCATCAACATGAGCCAAAAGTCAGTTAAAGGAAACAGCTGCTTCATTTCAGAAGATTATATCAAAAGGAACTACCCCTTATGAAGTTTTCTATGGCCGAAAACCCAACATTGGTTTTCTTCATGTTTTTGGTTGTGTATGCTGCATTCTTAATGACCGATAAAATCTTGGGAAATTTGATCCCAAGGCTGATGAAGGGATTTTCATGGGATACTCTCTTACCTCCAAAGCTTACCGAGTCTATAATCTTCGAAGGAAATGCATTGATGAGTCAATACATGTGAAATTTGATGACCAAAAATCATCTTCTCTCTCATGTGATGATGATGAATTAAATCAATGGATAATCTCTTGTATAGGAGAAGACTCTCAAAATCAATCTTCTGAACCTCATTCATATGTTCCCTTCATGGATGAGTCATCTCATCAAACAAATGACCCATCTTCCCCTTTACCTTCAAACCCAAACCTTTAGATCATGATATTTGAAGATCTAGCCGATCCCATATCTCAACACACTTCCTCACCTACCTCTACATCCATCACACCTATCGAACCTTCTGTCTCTCAAACTCCTAAAATGTTTCATGCACCTCTTCCACTAGTTACCAAGTGGACTAAAGATCACCCCATTAAACAAATTATTGGTGATCAACAAGCTGGTGTCCAAACTAGAAGAGGAATAGGGAATATTTGTCTCTATGTGAATTTCCTTTCTATCATTGAACCCAAGAAGATTGAAGAAGCTCTAGCCGATCCATGTTGAATAACATCCATGCAAGAAGAGTTATCCCAATTTGAAAGAAACAAGGTTTGGAGACTTGTGCCTTGCCCTCCTAGAAAAACAATAATTGGCCCTCCTGTAAATACTCGGTTGTAAAGGCTTCTGTCTTCCAACCCTCATCTCACATTATCTATTGCTGCACTCAAGGCATCCTCTGATGCAAGGGATAAGGAGGTTGAGTACTTAAAGGCCATGGTTCTCTCCCAATACATGGTGAACTCTCAAATTTTGGAATCTCTCAACCGCCTTCATCAAAAGGTCGATAGTATTCCTGCCTCGGTAGCCAATTCTTAGTCAGAGGAATGGGATATTGAACTTAGTGATGCAGTGTTTGACAACGATGATAGGGATTGTCTCCACCGAGTTGATCGCCAAATGGGTCGTGTGTCGACTCATTTAGGGGTTTCTTCTCCTTCGGCCGCTGAGGGGGAGAAACTTGTTAAGGGGGAGAATCAAAACCCTCGAATCATTATAACCAACGTCCAAGAAGAAGAAAAGGGAACCGACAGATCGGCGCCAACCGATCTAGCCGAAGATGAATGAATCGGCCTGATTGTTTCAGATTCAAGCTATATCACAGATCATGAACACACAATATGTAGAAATCATCATATTGATTTATCAAGATTATTACAATGATTTCTCTCTCTAGAAATACACACTTTCTCTCACTACACTCATATACCTATTTCTTAGATTCTCTCAAGTGTGCGTGTGTAGTTCTTTCTTCTGTTTTACACCTTCTCACAAGATTACAAAACACAACCTATTTATACCAAGTCAACACTTGTTGACTTTTACAACTCAAGACATAAATGGTAAGTCAAACACACTTGACTTTTACACAACTTTACAATACTTACACATTTGACTCTTTTAATCTTGAATACAACATTTTAGGCTCAATAATCTCCCCATTTGGATTCAAGATTAAAAAAAAATTTGACACGAATCTTCAGTTCTTCTTTCTCTTGAAAATTCCTCAGCTTTCTATCTTTCATATCTTTGAAGCTTTCAAATCTTCATCATATGAAAAAAAAACTTTCTTGAACTTCTTCTCTTGTTTACTTCTCCCTCTTTGCATCTTTTCAACAAAATCTTTCTACAAACTTTATTTCTTCAAATCTTGAAGTCTTTATCTATCTCCCCCTTTGGTAAAAATATGTATTTGTAGCTTTGTATCTATTAAGTCAGATTTTATAGTAATCATTGTATTTATAGGCTTGGTCTAATACTGTGTTCTTTAGTGTGTATTATGTGTAGTATTGGCCAGGGTATTTAAGTCCCTTGTGGCTTTGTGTTTTGTAAGGAACCTCACGCACATTGAATACAATCCTACTTTGCGCTTTCAATCTCTCTCTCTCTCTATTTTCTCTCTCTAAAGATTTAGTTGATTTAGGGATTATCAATTGGTATCAGAGTTGTTCTAAATCTGAGAGAATTGAGAGAAACGTTTTTCATTTTCTGAATTTGTGATTTAATCAGGAAATTTGATCGATTTTCTTGATTTTTTCAAGAAAATCTCATTTTTTGATTTTTCATCAAATTCGGACTGGTTTTTGATCGAATTTATTTGTAAATTGGTTTGTTGGATTCGATTTTGATAGTGGAACACTTTTGATTCACATTGATTTGCAAGAAATTCACATTTTGATCTTCAATTTTGAAAATTTTCGATTTTCTGGAAAAGACGTTTTACAAACTGTTCAAATCATGAATTCTTGATTTTGTGGTTTTTTGATCGATTTGTTCGTTTGTAAGTTGTTAGAAAACAGTTTTCGATCTCATATGTGTGAGCAAGTTTCTTCAATTTCATGTTTGTAATCGATTTTGGAAGTTTTTTATTGATTTTTTGAGTTTTGCGCCAGATCTAATATTTGCGCCAGTTCATCACAGGTTTGCGCCAGTTCTTCCTCTGCTTTGCACTAATTTCTTCAGAAAAGATCAAGTTCACGAAAAGTACAAGTTTTCTCTATCAACACATCGCGCAAAGTAAATTTTGCGCCATCATCATCTCTCGAATAGTCCAAGTTCTCTTCATCAGCTTCTTGCGCAAAGTTATCTTTGCGCCAACTCAGTCTCGCGCAAAATATTTTTGCACCATCTCAGTTTCACGAGAAGTTCAGTTCTTTGTGCAAGACATCTTTTCGCCAACTTTGTATCGCGCAAATCATAGTTTGCGCCACATACCGCTCGCGCAAATAAGTTTTGCGCCAGTTACTTGAGCAAAGAAATTTCTCGTCGACATCATCTCGAGCAAAGTCTATTTTGCGTCTTCAGTACATCACGCAAACTCAAGTTTGCGCCACCTACATCTCAAGAAGTTAAATCCTTGTGCAAGTTATATTTGCGCCAACCTTGTGTCACGCAAAGTTTAAGTTTGCGTCATCAAATCTTAGCGCAAATCTAAGTTTGCGCCATCTTCATCAAGAGCAAAAGCAAGTTTTTGCCAGCTTCTTCTCACGCAAAAGTCAGTTTGCGTCATTCACTGTTCACGCAAAAGTCAACTTCTTCTGTTTCAGACTTAGCATTTTTCTGAAGTTTTTCATCTATGGATTCTGAAAAGTTTGCGTTTCAAGCTCAGTTCTACAAGAGTGATCTCATGATGTCTTTGGGCACAGAAACTCGTCCTCCGGTTCTGGTTGATGAAAATGAGTTCACTCAGTGGCAAGATCTGTTTCTGAATTTCATCGAGTGTCAAAAGAACGGAGATGACATGATGAAGATTTTATCTGAAGGATCTTTTGTAAAACCCACTTTGGCTTCTGGATTATCAAAGCCTACTGCCGAATACACACCCGATGAGTTGGTACAATATAAAGCCGATCGTGACGTAAAGGCTAATCTGATGCTAGCCTTGCCAAATTCTATCTACAACAGGATTGATTGCTTCAAGAACAATCCTAAACTAATGTGGGCACAACTAGAGAAAATTATGCTTGGATCTACAGTTGCCACACAACTTCGGCATACACGCTACATTAACAACTTTGAAGAATTCAAAGCCAAAGATGGGGAGCCACTGAAAAATGTTTATGACATATTCTGTGCGGTGATAAATGATCTGAGAAATATAAAAGTGGAAAAGACTGAGCTGGAGACAAATCTGAAGTTCCTCAATGCTTTGCAACCAGAATGGAATAAATCTTGCCATCGCTTGAGGAATGATGTCAGAATATCTACCATGCAAATCCAAGAGATGTATGAAATATTGCTGACAGATGAGTGTATAGTTATAGAGAAGAAGGCCAAACTTGACAAGAAGAATAAGAAGACAGTGGACACAATTGCACTTCTCACAAGCAAACTGTCTGAACAAGCATTATCCAAGAATGCTTATGATGGTGCAACTGATGATGATGGCGAGGCACTTCAGAAAGCTATGATTCTTCTCTCTCAATACTATAAGAAGAAGTTCCAACCTCGTTCGGGTTCCAATAATCTTCGCTTCACTTCTGGGTCTAAGAATGTCCAAGTTCCCGAGGCTAAGAAACCTGCTGCATGTTTCAACTGTGGAAATTCGGGTCATATTGCTAAGGAGTGTCGAGTGAAGAAAGTTCGGGATTCGGCATATTATCGGAAGAAATTGGAACTGGCCGAAAAGAGAGAGAATGGAACTGCTTTGCTAGCTGAAGAAGAATTTTGGCTAGATCACTCCGATGATGAAGCTGATAATATTGAGATTGCTCATATGTGCTTCATCGGAGATGATCAGAGTGATCAAGATTCCACTACTGATGAAGATGAGGTGCTTTCTGAGTTTGATTACACTTTCATTTCTTCACAGATGAATATCATTATAACTGTTTTACATGATTTACGCTCGAAGTTATTATCTGAAAAACATTTAAACTCAGAAAAGTCAAATTTGATTGATAAATTACAAATTTCTTTGAAAGATGAAAAATCTATTTTGGCTCATACAAAAGACATCTTTCAAAAGAAATTAGATGATTTAGAAAAATCAAATATGACTTATCTTGATTCTTTGACTGAAATGACCAAATTAAAAGATAATTTTTCGGATAAAATAAATGAGTTGGAAGAAAAATTATATAGAAGGAATCAATTTGAACAAACTATTTATTTGAACAAACCGCGGAGTTATGAGTCTATAAAAGAAAAATGGGGACTTGATTTTTGAAAATCCTCATTGTTTAAACAATGCGATAGAAAAATCCCCTACTTTATATAAATACGATTATCTAACTCTTGCTAAATATGCTCCTCAATTTAAAATTGATTGGATGAATGAAAAGCAAGTGTTAGAAATCGAAAATGAGAAAAGGATGAATAATAAGAAAAAGGAAATTTCTTTTGTTTACACGAGCGAAAATGCCAAATATTTTCCTGACAAATCAAAGAAGGGCCGAAAAAGTTTAAATGACATATCTCCCATCAAGTCTTCAGTGTCTGATGATTATGTTGATATATATGCCACTAAATCTGATAAGGAAAATATCTCTCCAATCTTTTATGATTCTAAGAGATATACTCCTCCATTAATATTAGAAGGCAAAATCATTGACCTTGAAGATAAAATGGAAGATCAAAATATTCAAAGTGTAATTGAAACAGATGTTATTTTTTCTTTTATGACTTCAAGTCTTGAAGAAAAATTAATTTCTCAAAAACAAGATTCTGTTTCTGGTCTTTCTTCTGATTTTAAAGAAAACGAAAAGGAATTTCTAAAATCTGAAAACTTTTCTCAAAATTTTTCTGACTCCGAGGCAAGTTCAGATTTATTGTCTGATCAGTTGGGTTTCTTAGGTAAAATTGCTTCTTCTAATTCAATTCTTAAATCAAAAATTCTTGATGAATTTTTTACGCTAAATGATGATTATTATAAACCAAAGCGTAAAAGAAAAAGGTCAAAGAAGTCAAAGAAACAAGCTAAAGTCATTTCTGACAGTTATAATTCTTCTGATTCAAATATTTCAGATAGGACTTTGAGCACACCTACAAAGCAGATATGGAGGGTCAAGCAGACATCGGATGAATCTGCGACTAGTGAGGATCAAAATGTAGACAAACTTTGTAGAAATGATTCATTTGCTTCTTGTAATAAAATTTTCAAATATTCAATAAAGCAAATGATTCACATTTCAAAAGTTGTCTTCTATTCCTCCTCTGGTTCAAGTTCAGATGATCATGCTTCGTCCTCTACTGATGTTTCTGTTAATTCATCAGATTATTTTTCTCATGCTTTCTATGTCAAATCTAACAAGTTTTCTCCCTTTAGAACTGCAACTAACAAACTTGGACTCAAATATAAGTGGGTACCAATATCAAAGATTAATTCTAAGTTGCAGGCACCTAATGTCAAGGGGGAGTAAGAGAATGTTGGCTTCTAAGTACATCAGCTTAGAACCCGTACTTCAATGGACTTCGACTCTTAAACATGTCAGTTTGGGACTCGTTCTTCAATGCATTAAGCTTCTAGACGAATGAGAAACTGTGAGTGCATCTACTTTATTCCGCTGCATTTATCTCTGTCTATGATGTTGTTCCAGTTTTTTCTTATATTTCAAGAATCTGAGCAAGTTCAACCAAAACCTGAATTTGTACAACCCAAATCTTTCATATGAGCCACAAATTCATTATACATTATGTGGAAGAAGATATTATTGAAATTTATTTTGTTCCGACTAAATATCAATTTGTCGATTCTTTACATTAGTTTTAAATGATCTTTTTTTTAAACTCGGCATGTTGAATTTAAAAGTTTAAATCTTTACAAATTTTATTCTATAAAGTAAAGGTTTTACAGATTTTCTTTCTTTTGAATAAAATGTGTGTCTAGGATAAATTTTCAAGTTGCTTTGTTTATATTGAAGTTTTATATGTTCAACTTTCAAGTCTTACAAATGTCGAAAGGTCAGCAACATGTTTGAAACTTTTGCATTCTGCTTTAAAGATATGTGATTCGGAATATTTATAGTTTACAATGCTTGGAAATCCTAAATAGTCTGAATTATGGATCGTAATGAAAATATGGGCTAAGCTCTTAGATGTAAAACTGGGTGATTGAGATGAATTATATATATAAAATACAGAAATCTCTAAGTTTAAAAGTTTGTACCTGTGACCTTTCTAGTTTGGGAAAGTAAGTTCCGTGGGATGCTTGTCATCTAGTCCCCTAAGGTCAATTGGTCTGGGAGTGATCGAACCCAAATCCTTCTATAGAACCAGATCGAAAGTCATGTTCTACTAGTATGAATGGGTTTAGGATGTGTCGATGTAGCCTTTCTGATCTGGGAGAGTAAGTTCCAAGGGGTGCTTGACACCTAGTCCCCTAAGGCCAACTGGTCTGGGAGTGGCTGACCCAAATCCTGCAATAGGGTCAGATAGAAAGTTATGTTTACGACATGTTCTTTACTTACCAAACTTTATGATTAAAAGATGCCAAAGTGCACAAGCTTAAAAGATGCCAATGAGCACACTCATGTTAATATGCCAATGTGCACAATGCTAAAAGATGTCAATGAGCACACATCTCATGATACTTGGTGATATGTTTGAGTTGCGATAAACCTATAAATTTGTGAAAATCTTAAATTTTGATGGATTAGTGTGAGTACATGCAAAGTTCTCTATTATATTTTTAGAATTGCATTTTCTTGAAGCTAATCGAAGTTCGCATGCGAGCACACTGAATAGAATGATGAAAGTTTTTGAAACTGAACATGTCTTAACTTGATATGCAATGAAACTTGTATATGTATCCAACAACATACACTTGACTTCATCTGATAGATTAATCTGTGATATTTTACTGAGTAGAATTTAATTTGTGTAGTGTTTGAA
The DNA here is from genome assembly GCA_954870635.1 of Arctium minus. Lineage (NCBI taxonomy): Eukaryota > Viridiplantae > Streptophyta > Magnoliopsida > Asterales > Asteraceae > Arctium > Arctium minus. The sequence continues at coordinate 6,291,257 of OX941093.1, read as the reverse complement.
ATTTTATATATTTAGTTGTTTCAAAATACATATTAAGTATATTTTTCTTTTTACATTGATGTTTCGATTAGTGTGTTCTCATAATTGTATCAATGGGTCTGTGCATTATTCGAGAGGGAGTAAATAAGGAGAATATTCTGTTAGATTATATCTTGTTTCGAGGGGGAGTTTCTGATTTTCTATACGAATGCTAACTTGAATTGTCATATTTAGTGCATTTGTGTAGGGGGAGTCAAAGAACTTAACAGGTGAAAATTTTAAGATTTCAAGTCAGCTTTGCGCCAACAGTTGGTAGCGCAAAACTCAACTTTGTGCCACCTTCAGCTAGCGCAAAACATTCTTTGCGCCACCAACATGTAGCGCAAAACTTCCTTCTTTCTCCTTTATTTTGTTTTTGCAGATCTTAAGCTATCTCGTCTCCAACATTTGCACGACCAAGTTGATTCAGATCATCAAGGTCATGAGGGGGAGAAGTTAAGGAGAAGATAAAGAGACAAAGAGTTCAAACGTTTATCTGCTGCTCAAGATTCTATTCTCTCAGCTACTAATTCTTTTGTTGTTCCAGCTTCAACCACCACAGCTTATTTGAGTACATTTGAAAGAGGTGTGTTGTCTAGAGCACAAGCTGATGAACCGATTGTTCTTTCAAGCTTATTACAAACTGGTCCAGTCTTGTCAAGGCAGCTAAGGCAACTTAGATTGAAAGATGCTGAGAAGATTTTTTTTTTTAGTCAAGAAGCTTCGCTAAGTCGCTTAGATGGTCTGTGTTGATTTAGAAGATGAATATTGAAGACCACAGCGCCAATGATTACTAAGGGGGAGATTGTTAAGTCAGATTTTATAGTAATCATTGTATTTATAGGCTTGGTCTAATACTGTGTTCTTTAGTGTGTATTATGTGTAGTATTGGCCAGGGTATTTAAGTCCCTTGTGGCTTTGTGTTTTGTAAGGAACCTCATGCACATTGAATACAATCCTACTTTGCGCTTTCAATCTCTCTCTCTCTATTTTCTCTCTCTAAAGATTTAGTTGATTTTGGGATTATCAGTATCTCTTTCAGTCTTTCGAAATTTCTTTTCTGATAAAATCTTGAAATTATCTTCTGATTTGATTTGAACTTTCAGAAATATCTTCTGTATATTTGGCTTTGCTTGAAATCTTCTCTCACTTTAACTTGAAATTCAACTTTGAAATTTCCGGCTTGAAATTGAAATTTTCAGAATTATCTCCCCCTTTTTGATGAATTGTGAGACATCAGAATCATCAAAACTTTGTCAATTTAAGCACCGTCTTTGATACAATCTCCCCCATATATATCAAGATAAGCAATCCCTTCATGATGAATAGAAAACAATCTCCCCCAAGTAATGTGATTGTAACACTCTAAACTTTGTTATAGTGGGTGAATGCAAGAAACAATGAATGTCGCGAGTTACCGCGCGGCACAAGTCGCGACATGCACTATCCGCGTGAAGAAACAGTGGTTATCGCGAGTTACCGCGCGAGTTAAACCCTCGGCACAACCCGCGAGAAAGCCCTGACGAATTTAATTGGGTTTCAGCCCTCATTCACTTCACTTTCTCCAAACCTTTTTTCCTCAAACTCTCTCTTCATTCATTTCTTCCCAAAACCGAACCCTAACTCTCCAACCACCAAATCTACCTCATTTATTTCTAGAATCAAGCCTCCTCAACCAAGGATTTCAAGCTTCAAGATCATCTTCTTCCTCCACCCATTTCTAGGGTTTCTTCCAAGTTTCTAGGGTTTTGCTATAAAACCTAGATAGTGAGTTTTCTTTACTAAAATCTTTAAATGGGATACATATCTTGAATGATTACTTTTATTACTTGGTATGAGTGCATAAATCTGATCACCTGATAAGTTTGACCTAACTGCTACTTATATGATTATTTGTGGGTTTTGGCTAATGATTCATATATGGATTTGTGGAGTTCTAAATGTTGTTATTATTGGGAATGATGGGTAATATCATGGATTATGTGAAGTCTATTGTTGAACCTACACGCTTGGGTGCTTTGGGCCTAACATGGGATTAAAGTCATGCGTAATCTTGTATATGTATCTTGTTGATGCGGGATATGTATGGGAAAGGATAGTATATATATATATATATATATATATATATATATATATATATATATATATATATATATGTATGTTGGAGGAACCGTGAGTATGTGCCAGGAGGATGTAGCCTTAGGTGCCACCAGGACGGTATGCACCTAATGCCTCCGCCACCGGGACGGTGAGCCGGGCCTTTGGGATTTTGTTCATACGAACTAAACATCAAGGTACATTAACTTGAGGTAAAACTCATTGGTGTGATGGATCTCCCCCATTGATTCTAGTATGGCCGTGTGGACTGAGTCGTTATTTATGCTATTATATGTCTATCAATTATCATGCCATGCTTTTGTACAACTCACTAGGCCCGTTTGGCCTAACACTTGTTTGGTTTGATATGTATCTCAGGTTCTAGCGGCGCGACCGACAAGAAAGTCTAGATGACTTAGTTGCGAGCTTGGGACATATTTTTGAGACGCTTTACATAGAAGGCTTATTTTGTATTGGATCACAACTTGTACTAATCTTGTTCCTAGTTAGGATTTAGATTAAAGGGTTGTGTTCCCTTACATTGTTATTCATTACAAACTTGTAATCTTAACAGGCGTTTATTGTCTCCCTTTTTGGGAGGAGCTCGTGCTATGGCATATTTTGTTACCATGTTTCCCTTTTATGGAATTTTTTGTTATCCCAATTTTTGCGGTGTTACAGTGATAAACAATCTCCCCCGAAGAAAATAGTATCTCCATTTGATCTGGATAACCGTCAATTCATGTATGTATTCATCTGAATCTTTTCAAATTCAGACAAAACAAACGTTGTAACCCTGAATCAACGTATGAAACAGTTAGCATGTCTGCAAGTAGCACAGAGCCACTTTGTACAACAAATGTACTTTGGAAAGGAGCTTTTTGATGTTTACTCCCTAGGGCTTCCATTCAATCATTGAAAAACCACAAAGGAATTTTCTATGAATGTCATGACAAGAAAACTTATTCCTTGCGTGCTTGTAAAAGTGTAGAAATGATTGAAGCTACTTAACTTGAACTGGCTCAAAATATGTAAATTGTTGAGATAACAACAAGTTTTAGACAGACTCTATGTGCATGAATGAGGTTTGAAGGTGGAGCAACTTTCCTTCTTTTTCAATATCTACATCTTCCAAATGAAAATGAGATAGTAAATATGTTGTATCCCCAAAGAAAATGGAACATTTCTTTGTTAAGAAAGAAACGAGTGGTTGGTGGGGTTAATGCAAGAGCTGGGCATGGGCTCACTGCCTTTTTCATTGATGATCACCAAAGAATGTGAACTAATCAGGAATGTGGCTGCCCGACTCAGAAAAAGTAGGTGCAAAGTTCTGATATTCTTTTAACCCTGTTCTTACACCCTATTTCTTTTGATCATTTAACTCACTTCTAACCAAACTCTCATTTCCATTTTACCTCATCACACCGAGAAAAACTCACCCCGTTGAGTTATCTCCCCCACTCTTTCATATAGACCCTCTCCTCTCAATCACTCAAGGATAACTTCTTGGGTAGGAAACACTGGTTTACGTGAATCCATAGAAGTTATGTTAAGCACTCACAAGAATCCTGTGAATTTTTTTTCCTATGTAGAATAGTGTTGCTCAACAATTTAACTTGAACAATGAAGCATCCAAAATATGATAATAGTGTCAAATGGATGTAAGCTCCAAAGAAATAGCATTCGTATGTGAGCTTATGAACGTTGAAGATCTCTTAAAACAAGGATAATGAATGAATGAAATGAAAACAATAGACTTGTTTTGAGAATCTAACAATGTATCAATCAGATCAAATATCATGAATATGAACATGAAATGGTTGGGGTATCAAATAACTTGATAGTTGTTTATCTGAATGAATATAAACAATATAATAATGAACGCACAAATATTGAAATGATGTCTAACGCTCGACAACATTGAAATCAAACGGGTGTATTACCATCGAAATATGTTTCTCTTTGAGACATGGTAATAACAAAGTCAATAGAAGATACTAAACCAGTATGTATGAATACTTGACAGTATATGAAAAATATAATACACAAGTATTAATCTTTGGAAACACATGGTCAGTTAAACATTAATGTTCCAATATGAAAATCATTTAATATTTCAATTCTAAATTCATGAAATCTTTTTAAGAATAATGTTAAGTCTGATTTTATAGTAATCATTGTATTTATAGGCTTGGCCTTATACTGTTCTTAGATAGGTTTTATCTGTGTATAAGCCAAGGGTATTTAAGTCCCTTTGGTCCTTGTGTCTTGTAACACTTCACGCATTCATCTAATAGGATTCATACTTTGTGTTTTACTCTCTCTCTACTTTCTCTCTCTAGGATTTAGAGATCTTGGATTAACAATTGGTATCAGAGCCAATCTAGATCTTGAGAGAATTGAGAGAATTGTTTTCGAATTCTGAATTTGTAGTTTAATTCGAAAATTTGATTGATTTTCTTGAATTTTTTCAAGAAAATCTCGTTTTTGAATTTTTCATCAAATTCGGCCGTGTTTTTGAACTTCTTGTGAAAATTGGTTTGTTGGATTCGTTTTTGATGGGCAAACATTTTTAATTCACATCGATTTTCAAGAAATTCAAGTTTTTATTGTCGTTTTTGAGATTTTTGAGATTTCTGAAAACTCGTGATTACGTACTGGGTTATTTTCGATATCTTGATTTTATGGTTTTTGATCGAAAAGTTTGATTGAAAAGTGTTAGAAAGTTGTTTTCGATCTTGTTTGTATAAGAAAATTTCATCAAATTCAGTTTTGAAATCGGTTTCTGAAAGATTTTTGTGTTTGCCTTCGGTTTGCGCCAGATTTGAACTTTGCGTCAGTTCATCGTGGTTTGCGCGAGTTCATCATTTGGTTTGCGCGATCTTCCTAATTTTGTCTCAGTTTGTTTCAGGTTTTCATCTACAGTTCTCAGACTCACGCAAATTCAGCTTTGCGCCACATCTTTATCACGCAAAGAGAACTTTGCGTCTCCCGTGCATCAAGAGAAGTCTGATTTGCGTCTCATTCTGCTCACGCAAAGGAAGCTTTGCGCTTTATATAGCTCACGAGAAGTTTCATTTAACGCAAAGTGCAAGTTCTCGCTAGTCTCTGCTCACGCAAAGTTCAGTTTTCTTCATCAAAGCATCACGCGAAGTACAGTTTGCGTCTTGCTCTTCTCACGCAAAGTCTCATTTGCGTCACTTACTGCTCACGCAAATCTAAGTTTGCGTTTCCTTTTGCTCGAGAGAATCTCAGTTTGCGTCTTTTGCCTCTCACGCAAATCTTAAGTTTGCGCCATCTCAGTCAACACTTGGAATTTTTCTGAATATCTGAAACATGGATTATGACAAATTTGCTTATCAAGCTCAGTTATACAAAAGTGATATTATGATGTCTTTGGGTACAGAAAATCGTCCACCGGTGCTGATTGATGAAAATGAGTTTACACAGTGGCAAGATATGTTTCTGAATTTTATTGAGCGTCAAAAGAACGGAAATGACATGATGAATATTCTATCAGAAGGACCTTTTGAGAAACCCAAATTGGCTTCTGGATTATATAAGTCTACTAAAGAATATTCACCTAATGAATTATCACAGTATCAAGCTGATCGTGATATAAAGGCAAATCTGATGCTAGCCTTGCCAAACTCTATCTACAACAGGATTGATTGTTTCAAAACTCATCCTAATCTTATGTGGCAACAACTTGAGAAGATTATGCTTGGCTCTTCAGTTGCGACTCAACTCCGACATACTCGTTACATGAATAATTTTGAAGAATTCAAAGCCAAGGATGGGGAGCCATTGAAAACTGTGTATGATAGATTCTGTGCCGTGATTAATGATTTGAGGAAAATCAAAGTGGAAAAGACTGAGCTTGAGACAAATCTGAAATTCCTCAATGCATTACAACCAGAATGGAACAAATCCTGCCACAGATTGAGGAATGATGTCAGAATTTCTTCCATGCAAATCCAAGAGATGTTGGAGATCTTGCTGACTGATGAATGCATTGTAACTGAAAAGAAGGCCAAACTGGAAAAGAAGAACAAGAAGTCAGTGGACCCGGTTGCTCTCATCACGAAACAACTGGCAGAACAAGCATTGTCTGATAATGCTTATGAAGGGGCCACTGATGATGATGGCGAGGCACTGCAGAAAGCAATGATCCTTCTCTCACAACATTACCAGAAAAAGTTCCAACCACGATCGGGTTCTAACAATCCTCGCTTCACTTCCGGTTCAAGAGTCAAAGTGACCGAGCCAAAGACTATTGCCTGCTATAACTGTGGAAAGACGGGTCACATCTCTAAGGAGTGTAGAGTGAAGAAGGTTAGGGACTCAGCATATTACCGGAAGAAACTGGAACTGGCTGAAAAGAGAGAGAATGGAACTGCTTTACTTGCAGAAGAAGAATTCTGGCTGGATCACTCCGATGATGAAGCTGCAAATGTCGAGATCGCTCAGATGTGCCTTGTTGGAGATGATCAGTCAGATGATGATTCTGACACTGATGAAGACGAGGTAATCTCTGAGTTTGATTATTCTTTTATATCTTCTCAGATGAATATCATGATTACTGCATTACATGATTTACGCTTAAAGTTATTATCTGAAAAGAATTTAAATTCTGAAAAGTCAGATTTGATTGACAAATTGAAAATTTCTTTGAAAGATAAAAAATCTATTTTGGAAAATACTAAATAAATCTTTCAAAAGAAATTGGATGATTTGGAAAATTCAAATAAGACTTATCGTGAATCTTTGACTGATATGACTAAATTAAAAGACAGTTTTTCAGATAACATAAATAAGTTAGAAGAAAAGTTATATCGAAGAAACCAATCTGAACAAACAATTTTTATGAATAAACCAAGGAGTGATGAAGCTTTAAAAGAAAAATGGGGACTTGGTTTTAAAAATCCACATTGTTTAAACAATGCGATTGAAAAATCCCCTACCTTATTTAAATACGATTATCTAACTCTTGCTCAATATGCTCGTCAATTTAAACTTGATTGGATGAATGAGAAGCAAGTGTTAGAAATCGAAAATGAGAAAAGGACGAATAACAAGAAAAAGGAAATTTCTTTTGTTTACACATATGAAAATGCAAAATATTTTCCTGATAAATCAAGGAAAGGCAGAAAAGGTTTTAATGAAATATCTCCTGTCAAGTCTTCAGTATCTGATGATTTTGTTGATATTTTTGCCAATAAATCTGATAAGGAAAATATTTCTCCAATCATTTATGATTCTAAGAAATATACTTCTCCTTTAATATTAGAAGGCAAAATCATTGATCTTGAAGATAAGATGGCAGATCAAAATATTTTAAAAGAAATTGAATATGATATTATTCTTTCTTTCATGACGTCTAGTCTTAAAGAAAAACTTTTTTCTCAAAAACAAGATTCTATTTCTAGCCTTTCTTCTGATTGTCAAGTAAACAAAAAGGAAGTTTCTAAATATGATATCTTTTCTCAAAATAATTCTGACTCCGAGGTAAGTTCAGATTTATTGTCTGATCAGATTGGTTGCTTAGGCAAAACTATTTCTTCTGATTTAAATATTAATTCGGAAATTCTTGATGAATCTTTTACGCTAAATGATCAGTATTATAAACCAAAGCGTAAAAGAAGGCGGTCAAAGAAGTCAAAGAAACAAGATCAAGTCATTTCGGACAATTCTAATTCTTCTGATTCTAATCTTTCAGATAGGACTTTGAGCAAGTCATCAAAGCAGATTTGGAGAGCGAAGCGGATATCTGATGATTCTCAGACTGATGAAGTTCGATATGTAGACAAACAATATAAAAGTGATTCATTTGCTTATTGTAATAAAATTTCAAAATACTCTATAAAGCAAATGTTTCAAATTTCCAAAAATGTCTCATATTCTTCTTCTGATTCTAGTTCAGATGATTATGCTTTCTCTTCTGATGATTGTGCTTATTATTCTGATGATCTTTCTCGTGCTTTCAATATTAAATCTTACAAATATTTCCTCATAAGAACTGCAACTAACAAACATGGGCCCAAATTCAAGTGGGTACCAAAATCTCAATCTGACTCAAAGTTGCAGGCACCTCATGTAAAGGGGGAGTAAGAGAAAAATGGCTCTTGAGTAAATCAGCTAAAGACCCGGACTTCATTGTCAACATTTTGGCTTCTAAGTAAATCAACTTAGAACCCGTGCTTCAAAGACATTGACTTCTAGGCATGTCAATCTAGGAATCGTTATTCAATGTCTTTTAACTTCTGACTAAAAGAGAAACTGTGAGTACATCTACTTTAATTCCGCTACAATTTATCTCTGATAATGATGTTATTCCTGTTTTCTCTTATTTTCAAGAATCTGAGCATGTTTTTATTCAATCTGCTGAATTTGTTCAACCCAATTTTTTTTTTCAAATGAGACACAAATTTCATTTTACATTATGTGGAAGATGATATTATTGAATTATATTTTGTTTCAACTGAATATAAACTTGCCGATCAAATGTTTCTATTTTCAAATCTCGGCATGTTGAATTTAAAAGTTTAAACCTTCACAAATTTTATTCTATAAAGTAAAAGTTTTACAATTTTCTTTCTTTTGAATAAAATGTGTGTCTAGGATAAATTTTCAAGTTGGTTTGTTTATATTAAAGTTTTCATATGTTCATTTTTCAAGTCTAACAAAAGTCGAAAAGTCAGCAACATGTTTGTAACTTTTGATAATGCTTTAAAGTTATGTGATTCGGAATATTTATAGTTTACAATGCTTAGAAAACCTAAAAAGTCGAAATTTCGGATCGTAATGAAAATATGGGCTAAGCACTTAGACGTAAAACCTTGTGTTTCAGATGATTATTAAATTCTTATAAATCAGAAATCTCTAAGTTTAAAAGTTTGTACCTGTGACCTTTATGGTTTGGGAAAGTAAGTTCTGTGGGATGCTTGTCATCTGGTCCCCTAAGGTCAATTGATCTGGGAGTGATCGAACCCAAATCCTTCAATAGAATCAGATCGAAAGTCATTTTCTACTGGTATGAATGGGTTTAGGATGTGTCGATGTAGCCTTTCTGATCTGGGAAAGTATGTTCCAAGGGGTGTTTGACACCTAGTCCCCTAAGGCCATCTGGTCTGGGAGTGGCTGACCCAAATCCTACAATAGAGTCAAATAGAAAGTTACGTTTATGGCATGTTCTTTACTTAATAAACTTGTTGATTAAAAAAATGCCAAAAGTGCACGAGCTTTAAAAGATGCCAAAGATCACATTCATGTGAAGATGCCATAGTGCACAATGCTAAAAGATGCCAATGAGCACACATCTCATGATACTTGGTGATATGTTTGAGTTGCAATAAACCTGTAAATTTGTGAAAGTCTGAATTCTTGATGGATTAGTATGATTACATGCAAAGTTTTCTATCATATTTTTAGAATTGCATTTTCTTGAAGCTAATCGGAGTTCACATGTGAGCACACTGAATAGATTGATGGAAGTTTTTGAAACTGAACATGTTTTAACTTGATATGCAATAAAACTTGTTTTTATATCCAAACATATACATTTGATTTCATCTGACGGATTTTATTGTGATATTTTACTAAGTAGAATTTTATTTGTTTCTGTTTAAATTTTTATATATTTAGTCGTTTCAAAATACATATTCAGTATATTTTTCGTTCTACATTGATGTTTCAATTCTTGTGTTCTCATATTTTTTTTAAATGGGTTTGTGCATTATTCAAGGGGGAGTGAATAAGAAGAATTTTCTTAATGATCATATCTGTTTTCGAGGGGGAGTATCTGATTCTCTATGTGAATGCTATTTTGAATTGTCAAATCTAGTGCATTTGTGTAGAGGGAGTCAAAGAGCTTAAAAAGGTAAAATTTTCTGAGTTCAAGTCAGATTTGCGCCAACAGTTGGTCGCGCAAACCTCACTTTGCGCCACCTTCGTCTAGCGCAAACTTCACTTTGCGCCACCAACATGTAGCGCAAGCCTCTCCTTTTTCTCTTTTACTTTGATTTTGCAGATCTTAAGTTGTCTCGTCTCCAACATTTTCATGACCAAGTTGATCTCGATCATCAAGGTCATGAGGGGGAGAAGTTAAGGAGATGTTAAAGAGACAAAGAGCTCAAAAGTTTATCTGCTGATAAAGATTTACTCAAGATTCTATTTTTCTCAGCTATACTAGTCTTTTGCTGTTCAAGTTCCAATCACCACAAATTCTTCAAGTTCATTTAAAAGAGGTGTATCATCTAGAGCACAAGCTGTTGAATCAATTGTTCCTTCAAGATTATTCAAACTGGTCCAGTCTTGTCAAGACAGCAAAGACAACTTATTCTGAAAGATGTTGAGAAGAAATTTTTTTAAGTCAGAAAGCTGCTTAGCAAAGTCGCTTAGTTGGTCCGTGCTGATTTAGAAAATTGTTTTTGAAGACCAGAGCGCCAATGATTACTAAGGGGGAGATTGTTAAGTCTGATTTTATAGTAATCATTGTATTTATAGGCTTGGTCTTATACTGTTCTTAGATAGGTTTTATCTGTGTATAAGCCAAGGGTATTTAAGTCCCTTTGGTCCTTGTGTCTTGTAACACTTCACGCATTCATCTAATAGGATTCATACTTTGCACTTTACTCTCTCTACTTTCTCTCTCTATGATTTAGAGATCTTGGATTAACATATAAGAAGTGGTTTGAACATTTAAGAAAACATTTTTCATATCTGAAAGTTGTTTTTCTTTCAAATATGTAAAGAGTAAGAATTAGAATTACTTACATTCAGCGTAAGATTCTTAACTCCCCCTAAAGATAATATTTTCTCCTAAAAAAATTTCTCCCCCTCAAGGTGAGCAATATCTGCAAAACAAAATGAATATAAACATGTAAGCTTTATCTTGACAAAAAATCATATATTCTCTCTTTTATCTGCAAAAAGTCAAAAATATCATCATTATAGATTCTTTATCTTCCCCTAAAAACAAATATTAACCAATTAAGTTTCAATCTCCCACTTTAATTATGATAATTCATATAAGCTCCCCCTGAAAAATCAGAAAATATAACGAATATAAGCTCCCCCTTAAAATTTGCATAATCCTTAAGCATTAAAACGAGTTCTGAATTACTAGGATTGAAGTAAATGCAGAAGTCATTTTGTCTTACTCCCCCTGAAAATATGCATTCACAATATTAATCAGTAGGAATAAGAAGTACTCTCCCTTGAAGGTTGATCATCTCATTTTATGCAAAGGAGTACATCATCTCTTTTGATCTTTGAATTATGAGTCCTAAATTGTTGTGTTTAGAAGTCAAACTTGATCTCTGAGGTACGGGTTCTAAACTGTAGTGTTTAGAAGCCAACATTCATTGAAGTACGAGTTCTGAACTTTTGTATTCAGAAGTCTATCTCTTTATTATTGAAGACCGGGTCTTGAACTGTTTTGTTCAAAAGCATTTCTCTTAACATTGAAGAACGGGTCTTGAACTGAATTATTCAAGAGCCATTTCTTTTAACATTGAAGAACGAGTCTTGAACTGTTTTATCCAAGAGCCAATTATCTTAACATTGAAGAACGGGTCTTGAACTGTTTTATCCAAGAATCAATTATCTTAACATTGAAGAACGGGTCTTGAACTGAATTATTCAAGAGCCATTTATCTTACTCCCCCTAGACTTTAGGTGCCTGCAACACAGATGGAGATTTTGGTACCCACTGGTATTTAGGTCCATATTTGTTAGTTGTAGTTCGTTTAGAAGTAATATAATAAGAACCATACCAGTATTGAGAATAATCTTTATGAACAAAATCATTTGTACCACAGTAAGAACAATATATTTTCTTTTGAGCTAACCTGATTTATTGATTTACAGGGTAAACAAGATCAGGTTTCACAAAAGATTTACCTTTCGGAGCATTGTTCTTCTTGGCATTTGTTGTGTACACAAATGATTTCTGAACATTCTGCTCATCAAAAGATATATATTTTCTTTTCCAAACGAACTTTTCTTTAGCATTTGTCCTTTTAAGTTTACTTGAACAATCAACATTTTTATCATAGAAAAAGGTTAGTAGTACGAATATGATATTTTGGAATAACTGACCTTTGTGAAGAAACATGAGTATGGTATGAACTTAAAGTTGTCTTAAATGAGCATTCTGAATCAGCTAAATCATCTCTAGGTGATTGAACAATTGAGTCTGGCGTCTTTTGTTCAGTCAAAATCACCTTCAAAATGATTTCTTCAAGTTTTGTTTTCTTTGCAGACAAACTGTTTCTTTCTTTTGAGAGTAAGTTAATCTTCTTATGCAGTTCAGACTTCGCATTCTTTTCCTTTATTGCAGTTGTTGATAGTTCAAACAACTTCTTTATCAGCTTCTTTATCTTTGTTTCGAACACTTTCCTTTCTTCTTCAAAATCCTTTTCCACACTCTTTCTTTTATCTGATATTTTCTTAAACACACCAACATTCTTTTTCTCAACTATCTTCTTTTCTTTCTCAAACTTATCTCTTTCCATAATGATCACTTTCTCAAAATTTGTCACTTGTTGAGAAAGTTTTGCACATTTGAGTTCAACCGCTTTCTTCTCTTCAAATGATTTTTTTTGAAAAATCAGAAAACTTTTGAGCAAAAAATTTTCTTTATTTTTCAAACTCTTCTCTTTCTTTACTCTTCTCTTTCTTTAGAAATCTGCTTTTCCAAAATTGAAACCTTCTTCTGTAGCTTAGCATTTGCAGATTCTAATCCTTTTGCTATCTCCTCATTCTTCTTGACAAAGTCTTCTTGCTTGATTTTGACAATCTGAGCTTCCAATTTAGAAATCTTCTAAATACTTGTTTATTATTGCCATTACTTTTTGGGACCAACATCTTGTAATTTCTTTTCTTGCATATCTTTACTTTCTGCCTACCACTGTGATGAACTTGTGGCCATAGTGGTACATTTACGTTTAATGCAAATTCAATTTACGTCTTTCTTCTTCTTCATTATGTTTTCTATTTTTATGAGTAGATAAACCCCCTTTGTGTGCGTGCCTAAGCCAATCCGAGAGGTTAAAATGTAACACTTGGGTGTTACTGCATTTGGCTAACTTCTCGGTTTGCTCATCCAAGTTGAAACTTCATCTCAATGCGGACAAGCTGATCACTTGTGTGTGTTAATATTAGATCTTTGACCTCAAGAGGGGTGAATCCGAATATGGCTTGGGTGATGTAAGGAGGTTTGAGAAAATATTCAATAATCACATAGAAATATGAATTTTTGCATAATCGAGCTAAGGACCAAATGTCGGTCGAGTTGGTGTGTCATATAAATATGCACATCTCCCCATACTGCAGGGCTAAGATCTTTGAGATCTACTTCGTAAGATTGGTAAACTGAAAGTTAGCACGTGTGGACACTTTATAATAAAACCGTTATCGCAACCTATACAACGTAGTTTCGAGAGGAGGAAATCGTGTGGGGTTCCATTGTGACCGGTTTTGTTAACCATTTAAGTTATTAAAATATTCTCGAGGGAAACTTACACCCGTACCCGCTTTTTATTATTTGTTAACTTAAAAATTAATATTTCGCTCTAAACCAATCATTTTTATAAAACTCTAACTTTGCACTGGAAGTTCGTGGAAATCTCCGAGTCTTAGTAGTCCAATCTCCGTGGATACGATATTTGGTCCTTACCATTATATTACTTAAAAAACGAACCCAATATTTGGTGTATACTTGCGCCATTATTGTGTCACATTTTATACGTGTGCATTTTTGCTATCACGACTTCATCGGAGAAAACGATGGAGGTTGCCAGAGAAAAGGATAGGTCGTCGACCGGGATCATTCTTGGGAGATGCTGCTATGTGTTTATATATATATATACACACACACACACACATATATATATAATATGTAATTTATATCAATATCTAATTATATTGTTTTTTTATTTTTAAAAGAAAACTAGTAAAATGACCAAAATGCCCCCAACTTAACAGAGTTTAAGTTAATGGAGTTAGGTCAAGGGACGCAACCCATAACAAAAGTGAAACCACGATTACTGTACATGTAATTATTTCGTTTGGAAGACCCAATCCAAATTTCATATAACGAGATGGACGAAATTGTAATTTACTCAAAAAAGAATGATAATAGTAAGAACTATTAATCATGTATTATTTTATGTTTTATAAACAATATATTTAAAAATAAAATTTTGTTTAACAATGTAAAACAAAAAATTACATATTAAAATTAATCAAATTGTGAAACAAAATTGCATTTTTTTACATACATTTTTTTACAATATGAAACACCACATAATTATTAATTCACACGGTTTCAATTTTTTTATGTGGTTCTCATTTGATTATTTGTGTTGTTATAATTCAATTATTTTAAATAGAGATTCACAATTTAGATCTTCAAAATATATATTCCTTAGATCATCTCTAAAATGGAGAACCAAAACAAAAAAATCTCAAAAAAAAAAAAATACATTCAACTCCATGAGATTCACTATTTCGAAGATTACAACAATAGTTACAAAGTAAATTACACTTTTGGTTAGACCTGACAAACGTGTCGTGTCGGGTTCAACGTTAAACGGGTTGAAAATGTCTAACCCTAACCCGACCCTTTTAATAAACGGGTTAGAAAATCCCAACCCTAACCCGGCCCGCCTAACCCTACACGACCCGCCTAACCCATTTAACATTTATAAAACTAAAATTTAAAAATCGAAATTCACAAAAAAATACAAATACAAAATTCAAATGAAAGTATTAGAAATCCAAATTTTATAGTTCAAACTTATAATTCTAACCCAATCTAAAACATTAAAAAGAAAACTTAATATATATATATATATATATAGAGGAAGGATCATGCGAGAAGTTAAACATTTTGCGAGAAGGCAAGAAGTGTGATATCATATATAATTACACGACCTGTGGGTGTGTTTAATCATATGTGATTAAACGTCTATGTATTGCCAATATAATATGTGTGTAATCATATATGATTAACTTGTGTATCATATATGATTAAACACTTCTCGCCTTCTCGCAAAATGTTTAGCTTCTCGTTTGAACCTGCCCCAATATATATATATATATATATATATAGGGAGAGGTTCATTTGAGAAATGGTAAATATATGAGAAATAGAGAAGTAATCTTAGCCATTCATCTGGTCAACATTTGCGGCTTTGACTGCGAAGCACCGAATAATTCCTTGTGTGGTCTATAGAAGGTAGAGGGGTAATTTCGTAAAATACACGGGATGAGTTCATATATGAATCTGTATTAATCACAAAGATTCATATATGAATCTGTTAATTAGTTCAACTGATTCATATATGAATCTTTGTGATTCATACAGATTCATATATGAATCACAAAGGTTCATATATGAATCTGTTAGTTAGTTCAACTGATTCATATATGAATCACAAAGGTTCATATATGAATCAGTTAAAATAGTTCAGTTGTGAATTGCACTGGTTCATATATGAACATATAGTTCATATGTGAATTATACATGTTCATATATGAACACATCCCGTGTGTTTTGTAAAATTTACGAAATTGTCCTTCTATTTTTGGGATAGCCGCAACTTTTGACCAGTCAAAGCCACAACTTTTGACCGGTCAAAGCCGCAATATTTGACTAGTCAAATCCGATCTTGACCATATGAATGGCTAGGATTACTTCTCTATTTCTCATATATTTACCATTTCTCAAATGAACCTCTCCCTATATATATATATATATATATATATATATATATATATATATATAAACAGGTTATTCGGGTCATCTTCGAGTTGAAATTTTGGACCCTGACCTTACCCGTTTAATTTTCGTGTCGTGTCGTGTCAACCCGTTTACTTAAACGGGTTGAAATGTATTACCCAAACCCGTTTATTTCATGTCGAGTTAGCGTGTCGTATCATTTTTTGTCAGGTCTACTTTTGGTCTCTGTGGTTGTCATTCACTATCAAGTTTAGCATATACCTTAAACTAATTACACTTCTGATCACTATAGTTGCCATCTAGTTTCAATTTTGATCCATGTGGCTAACGGTGTTAACAAGGTCCATTAGCTCCAACGTATTTTGTTATTTTTCTCATTTATTTAATTTTATATTATGGAACTAAACAAAAATATTATTATGTTACATATACTTACCCACCCCTTTTCTTCTCCAACCGCAACCCTCATCGGTTCTGTCACTTTCTCATCCCTTTCTTAAGCCCTTCCACAACTCCATCCTCCTATCTAGATATTGGCTTTTTAATAGTTATACAACATTTCGATTCCCCTTTCTCCTTGCACATGTACTATTTCTAACAACCATTCCAAGGCTCGTTCCTGACATTTTATAGTCCCTGGACGAGATTAGAAAAAGGGCCCTCGATAATTACGAAAAAAAAATCTTTGATACATTGTTTTTCATCATATGAAATAATTGAATTCAAGAAATATTAAAAATTCATATAAAATCGTTTTTCCAAGTATTCCTAGATGCAAAATCAATTAATAATTATTGCTAAATTATTATTCTCTGCAATATCAATTTTACATAGTATCGTTAATTTGTTCCACCTTAAAAAACATCCTTATGATTTACATTTAATATATAAGATGGCATAATTTTGAGTCAAAATGTTGACTATTCGGAGTAATACACTCTGTAAATCAATATAAATCAGTTGTGTTTCCATCTCATCGTAAGTTAATGTTTTTCATTACCATTATAAACTTTTAGGGTGACACAAACTTTTTCGGAACCATCAATATGAGAATCAAAACCCATGTTTTTTTGGGAAAGGGTATCATGGGCCTATGGCCCAGACTAATCCCTGGCAATTAGAGTCTTTGGCCCAGCTGCTAAAGCGTGCAACCCTGAGTTTATCCTCAGTGGCCACAAGTGCTGCGAGTGGGGCTCGAACCCGGGTTGAGCGCAATCAAAACCCATGTTGGTTATGACTTAAGATTTTATTATGGTTTTAGAGATATGAGAGTACTCAAGATTCATGCATTCAATATTAGGTAATAAATAGTCAATAACGTTTGAAAACACAAGGGTATAGATATAAGTTGAACCCGTCTCATATGGTTGGTAATTTTTTTCAAAAGGTAGGAGCGCACTTTCTTAGTTAATAACAAGAAATATACTATATTCTAAGGGTCCGTTTGGTTTGTAGGAATGTAACGGAATGGATTGGATTTCATATAGGGATTTGGATTTGAGAGGATTTGGAATCCTTTTGTGTGTTTGGTTTGTAGGATTGTAATGGATTTGAATTCCATTATTTATAAAAAAATCATTAAAAAATATGAAAATAATTTAATTACCTTTTATTTAACTAATTATTAGAAAACAAGTGTTTGTAACATATTTTTAAACATTATTATATAAAAATCCTACAAAATCTCTTGAAATCCTAGCCATCCCTTTAGGATTTCAATATCCTATGTTGGAGGGAAGAAATCCTAGGATTTCAAATCCGGACAATCCTACAAACCAAACACGGGATTGGAATGGATTTGAAATCCAAATCCCTCCAATTCCAATCGATTCCGGCAAAACAAACGCGCCCTAAATTTCTAATACAAATATAGAATTCATGCGGATAGAATAGTTAAAAGATTCAGTGAGAGATGAATGATGGATAATATATCGATATTTTCTAGTTAATAGTTTTAGACTTTGATACTAGATAAAAAAAACCTACTTTGATACTAGATAAAAAAAACCTAAGAGAAACAATAGGCAATATTATGAAATGAAGGACTAATTAACTTTTTACACATTTCTTTTATAATGTAATTAATTAATACATGTTTGGGCCTTTAATATAATACAAAATTCTTTGGGTTCCGTTAGACTTTTATTTCTAACAAGACAAGTGAGAAATGAATGATGGAGAATATATCAAAGTTTTAGGCAAGTAGTTTTAGATTTTGGTAATAGATAAAAAAATTAGAGAAAATGTACGAAATTCTTTGGGTCGTATTACATACTAAAAAATTTGTCTATTTTATTTACTATTTTTTTACTACTACTATATACTAAAAACATTTGGGCCCCTATTTCTCGTGGGCCCTGGGCGTAAGCCCACCCTGCCCTCCCCTAGGCACGACCCTGACCATTCCCTTTGCATACACGCCATTTCTGTACCCCTTTCCTATTTCACACACTAATTATCTTGACCCTTATCAACCCAGCTCTGAGAGCATTCCCTCCCTTACCCCTTCGACGATCATCGAGCGTTGGATCACATCTAGACAAATAAAGTAGTGGAAAAATATGGGTCCGTATATTTCCAGATACACCAGTTACAGTAGGTGTGTGAATACCTACAACGCCTCTTATTCCCCCTACCCCACACTCATCGGTCATCTTCATATGTGTGTGTGTGTCAGAAATACCATTGTTATTGTTGGTGTGTGCGTATACAAGATTTAGTGCATCTAGAACCAGCATCACATATCTCGTTTTGTTGTATTAAGGTGAAAAACATAGAGAACAGTAGAAAACACAAAAGAAATTGCTTTTGATTTTTTTCTTTGACTTTTGTATTTACGAAGTTCTTTTAGGTTTGCTTTAATGTGTGTGTATGTGTGTGTGCACAACATGAAAAGAAAGCCATCGATTCCTTTTGGTTTTAATTTGTTGACAGATTTAAAAACACTTAGACCTTGTGTGTGTATGTATGTTTAAGGGGAAGGAGGCGTTGGAAATGGTATGTGTTCAAGGAGAAACGGACTTTAAAAATGCTACTGGACTATTAAAAAATCCAGATCTAGGGAGGAGTCGGAGTTGTAGAAGGGTTGGGGAAAGGGATAAACTAGTGACGAAACCGACGAATCCATGTGGCCGACGAGGTCTACAGGTGGAAAAGAAAAGAGGCCGAGTGTATATCGTAATATAATAATATTTTTGTGTAATTTCTTAATATAAAATTACATAATTGAAAAAAATAGCAAATGCCATGGAATTAACCGATCTTGTTAACACAATAAGCCACAAGGACCAAAATTAGATTAAAGTAGGGATTAGACTTGATAATGAAAGTCAACCATAGGGACCAAACGTGTAATTTACTCATAGTTATATTATTAAAATATTTCATACATTTAGTAATACTTCTCTCTAATAAACATTTAACATCAATCTTTCTTATCGATGAGAATTTAATAAAATATTTTCTGCCTTGTTGTAATCATTTTTTGGAGTTCTCCAAATTTTGAGAAATTCACACACTCTTATGTTTTCTGTAAGGTAAGGCAGTAAGTACAGAAAAGAAAGAAATTTAAGGATCCAATTGTAACTCTCTTTATTTCTGAAGTCCTCTGGATATAAGAATCACAGTACACTTTTAGGGAAAGTAAAAGAGACAATGTAAATATGGCCGAATTTGATGAAACAGAGAAACTTGAGCTAGAAGAAGGGGAACAATCAGAGAAAGAATAGAATGAGGAGAGAGAGACTCGTAACAAATTTGCCTGCCTTCCTCAATGAATCAGTCCCCACTAAATAACCCACTCATTCCCATATTTCTTGTTGGTTATTCTGTTTCGATTGCTTTTCCTGGTAGCCTACATGCTAGGATCTACTGCCACGTGGACTGATGACGTTTGGGGTTGAATTATGCCAGGTATCCCATGTGTTATCCCCTGATTAGGCATAACATTTTCTCCATTTTGGAGAATCTGTTGGAACAAAACTTTATCAAAAATCTCTATTTTCAAGAATTTGGTGGAGATGCTCATGTATTATCCAGGTTTGCGAGTTATGTGTTTTTTTTTTTTTTTTTTTTTTTTTTACTTTTTGCCCTAGAGATTGACAATCATAGGGTAGGTAGGTGGAGGTATTTTGATGGTCAAGATTTGTATGGTTTAAGGCTTTAAGCCAAATAAAATAATCTATATTTTATTATATTTTCCTCAAAATATAGTTGAGATTCACATGCTTTAAACAAAAAAAACAGCTCGAAAAAAATTAAAAGCTTGCAAAGTCCAACAAGCAAAAAATAAGAGCTTGTATGTTAGACCATGTAATGATTAAACCAAATATGATTTAGAAAATTTATCACACTGATTGGTATTTTTGGATAATCATTAGTTCTAGGGCCGTAAACGAACCGAACGAACACGAACAAATGTTTGTTCATGTTCGTTCGTTTAACTTAACCGAACAAATGAACGAACACGAACGACAAACAAACGGAATTTTTTGTGTTCATGTTCGTTCGTTAAGAAAATTTGTTCGTTCGTGTTCGTTCATTAAGAGCTAAACGAATGTAATCGAACGAACTTAATTGAACATAAGCAAACGTAAACGAACAAACTTAAATGAACATACACGAACTTAAATGAACATAAACGAACGAACACAAAAGAATATTAAACAACCGCCATACTCATTATTCTGTTCGTAAAAAATAGTTTTACAAAATGAAAAACCGAGTTAGCTTATGAGCCAGGAGGTATAAAAACTGAATTCTATAAGATCAATTTACTTGATGATATTACATATTAATTTCATGTTATATAAATATGTTAATATATATAAACAGACACAATCGAACATAAACGAACGTAAACGAACTTAAACGAACGAACATAAACAAACAAACACAAACAAACGAACATTAACAAACATAAATGAACGAACATAAACGAACGTAAACGAACGAACAATAAAGAACATGAGCATAAATGAACGAACGAGACCATTGTTCATGTTCGTTCATTTAACTAAATGAACAAAAAAAACGTGTTCATGTTCGTTCATTTATTAAATAAACTAACATAAACGAACTTTTCGCCGAACAGTTAACGAACGGTTCGCTGACGTTCGGTTCATTTATAGCCCTAATCATTACACATAATATCAGTACAAACGATTAAATTTTGTAAACTCTAATTTTTTAATTAAATATTTTATTAAAAGGAGTTATTAAAGTTTTATTATTTATAAAACAGAAGAAGTATATATATAAAAGTTTTTACAATCTTTATATTGGATTTCTTGGTGAACAAAATCTACAAGATAATAATAAGAGTAAACTACAAAGTTGGTCCCAGTGGTTTGTTGTTTGTAACACTTTTAGTCCCTACAGTTTCAAAATTACAGTTTCACCATTGTGGTATGTAAAAACGACCAAATTTGATCACTACCTCTAACGGACGTTAAATAATTTCGTTAAATAATTTCGTTAAATGATTCTCGTCTTTTTATATTTTCATTTTGTTTTCAGTTAAAGATTAGAAAATATATAAATATCCACCCTATGAAATAATAACAAGTGACCCACCTTTCACACATATACATATACGCATTGAAATGGAATTCACCGGTGAAGTTCACCTGAACCGGTCATCTTCTCGGGCGAAGAGTTAGAACATACACGCCTCAAATCAAAATCAACTCCATATCCAAATAACAAAATCAAAATAAATTCCAAATCCAAATCCAAATATTAGAATCAAAATCAGTAATTAACAATCAAAACCATAACTAAAACCAACAATCTATAATTCTTAATCCAAACCAAAGAACCCAAAATTCAAACCAAAATCAAAACCAAATACAAACCTTACAAATCTGAAACAAACCCTTCAAAATCTAAAACAAATTTGATGTGAATAGAGATAATCTGAAACAAATCCAAATTTGATTTAGGAGATTAATGATTTACACAGAGATGTTGATGAGTTGAGGGAGTTGAAGACAAGGTTTTGGAGATTAACATGGTGAAAATCAGACCTGCTACAATGGTGAAAGGGGGAGGCTTCTCGTATAGGGAAGATGTTGGAGATGAACATGGTGGGTGGATGTTGCTTTCACCGACGATTTTACTTCAATAGTGCTTCGATGGATAGGTGGTAGTCGGAAAATAGATGGTGGGGTGGGGGTGAGGCTCACCTAGGGGTGTTGAAGGTGAAACTAGGTGGTTGGAGGTGTCGCGGGTGAGGTGAGGGTTGGAGTGGCTTTGATATTGACAGTAACTTCGTCGATGAACCAGGGTTTCTCAAGTAGTGATGAAGAAGAAACAGAAAAATATAACGAGGAGACCGATGATCTTGTTTTGCTGGAGATGGTCTGAAACGTGGGTTCGCCGGGAAGGAAGTGCTGGGAAGAGCATTGAGTTGGGGGTGGGGTGAAGAAGCTTAGATTTAGACAGTCTCCGTGACTTTGTCTGTATATATATATATCCATATATATATGGATTACATATATTAATTTAAATTTTATATTATGAAATTAATATTAATATATTAATTAATTATATTTCCTAAAGAAAAATAAGAGAAATTAGAAAAGACTAGAATACCCTTGCTTTAACGGATTTTCTTAACGGCTGTTAGAGGCAGGGACTAAATCCAGTTGTTTTTACACATCATAATGGAAAAATTGTAATTTCAAAGTTGTAGAGACCAAAGGTGTTACAAACAACAAACCACAGGGACCAAATTTGTAGTTTACTCTAATAGTAACTATTTAAAAATAATTAAGAATCGCTTCAAAAAAATTAAGAATTGGTAATATAACTAATAATAATTCAAAATAATTAATAATTATTGTTGATCTCAACCATCGAATTTGTACATAAATACCAAAAGAATCCGATCAAACACTTAAAAAGCAATATCTGCCAAAATAAAGGAATCCGATGATAATATTGTCTCTCAGTCAAACATAATCGGATTTATCATTTACTAGAATCCAATCCTATGAAGATCGGATATGTTATCGGATGTTCTCAGCAACATATGGTATGCTTAGTATCCTTAATATAATTCTTAAGATTTATCTTATAAGGACATTAAAGAGTTACCATCTTAATGCACCGATAGAGGCTCGTTCTATAAGTTGGCCAATCCGAAATATATCTTATATTCGGATATGGAAAAAGATAGGATTTTTTCTATGTAAAAGTCTTATTTGTACCTGTACTGATCAAAATACAAAAGGCCTTCAGCAAATTCGAAGATAAGTTGAAGTGTGGTCATGATCGTCACTAAAGCGGATTGGTTTGTCATCTAGCCAAAAGAAGATCAGTACAAGGTAAGAACTCAAATATTAGTATGACAAATACTACTACCGACTAGCCAAATCTTGAAGTAAAGACTTGACCAACAAGTTTGGCTCACCAATTGGCTTACCTCTCAACCTTGATATGGGAACATGTTCAACATGTCAGCCAAAGCAAAAAGGATTCACTTGGTGCTTTATTTGCTTTACCTTCACTCGACATATTAAGGATGAAGTAAGACAAAATGGTGTCTACATTAGAGGACAAAGGTTGAAGTGAAAAGTACTAGGTTACATGGATTAACCACTCAGAAGAAGGCACACATAGAAGTTGGACATAGTGCATTTAATGTTTTGGTGGCTATAAAAAGACACCATTGTCATTTAATGCAAATCACCCGATTTTATCATAAGAACACCCTTGGAGTGTTTCTGAAGTTAATTCAACGTCATCCTCCCTAAGTACTACCTTAGTTCTTCAGATTTGGAAGAGATCACTTCTCCCTTCCTCTCTTCCGGTTAGCAAATTTGTCACTAGTCAGATTGTTTAGGATCACATGTTTTATCTTCCTAACTTCCGTAACAAATCCGTAATTCTTTTTTTTATACAAAAATATAGAAGAATAATTAAAAGTGAAAATCTGTTGTGTTTGTATTCAACCCCCTCCTTTTTACAAACACTTCCTATGTAAGTTGATAGGTGTTAATTTATTAACCATATTACATCACCTTTATTGTTTTTTTCCCTTTTGTTTTATTTGCCCAAAGTAATATATGAGTCTTCTTTTATGTTCATTTTAGTATTTTTAGTTTAGTTGTGAGTTGCTTGTGTTTTGTCACAAATTGGAGCTAAATTGGGCCTTTATTGGACCTTAACAGGATGATGGCCTGCAACAGGTGCTATAGGATCGTAAAGGAATGCAGCAGGAGTGCTAGAGGACCGCATAGGGCCTTTTTGTTCAACTCTTTGTGCCAAACTCGATAGCTTGCTTTTGAAGACACATGGGTTGAAGTAGAATCTTTTGAAGTCCTTGAGGGCTGACATCATCAGGGATGACACCATCTCGTTAGTTTCTTAGAGTCCAACCCTTAATCTAGTATAAATATGTATGCTTGGTTAACAAAAACAATATCTCATCGCATCGCATCACATCTCATCTAGAATTTGTGTTTCATATCATCGAAGTTTAGGATTTCATTTCATGTGGAGCAATTGATACTTTAAGCTTTTGGTTGTTACTTTCGGTTGCTTTAAGTTTTTTAGTTCTCAGTATTGTGTTGATTGTTCTCAAGATCCAAACTCGAGTTGCCCTTAATTTACGATTACAAGTTTTAATCTAAGTTTGTTGTTCGAAAAATCATCTCTTTTACTCTCTCAATTTATGTTCCAAGTTTGCATTAAAATTCGGTGACATTGTGAAATTAATCTCAAGTACGAGGCACAATCTTAGATTTTATAATATTCTTGTGATTCAAGGTTAAGATCTATCGGTGGTGATTTTCATGTTTTCCAAGTTTTCCAAGTTTCCTTCAATTACAAGCAAGTGTTCTTTTGTGTAGAATAACTTGACACTCAAGTTATCAAGTACAACCTCACTTTTCACATCACTCTCTCTTTTTACTTACTAAAAATCACCAAGCTTACCATTTACTTACTGCTTTTCTTTCCCTGCAAGTTAATTTACAATCATTTACATTTCTGTCATTTACTTTAGTGTTATTTACTTTCCAACAATTCTACTTTACTGTTATTTACTTTTTTGTACTTTACTTTATTGTCGTTTATTTTCTTGCAATTTTAATTACTGTCTTTTCCATTTCTGTTATTTACATTCCAACAATTTACATTTCTGCTATTTATAATTCAGCAATTTACTTTTAGTATTTTCCAATTATGTTATTTACAATTCCAGTCCTTACATCATTCGAAAAAAGAATCCACGCAATGATGGACTAATTGCCTTAACATGGGGTGTAAGGCAAAGTTAAGACCGAAACTGGTGTGAAAGTAACAAGGTGTTTCAATTATAGCATGGTTATCTAATTATTTATTTCAGGTGATTAATATTTCATTGAAGATTACATTTAATTAATTGACAACTAATTTTATGTTTGAAAATGATTAATTTTCAGAGTTAAGATAAATGTGAAAACTTGAGGTAATAGGACAAAGCTATAAATAACTTTATCACCTGACAAATGCTATACTCATACGGTGTAGGATAGTAAAACTGTGCTATGCTAGGATTCATGACGTCTAACATAAATGATATCGTATCGATAGCACGTGAGCCTGTGTGTACTCTTAGGAGGCCATCTGACCCGATAGTTGATACTATGACAGTACTATAACACTAGTTCTTGGTACTGTAGGACTGCCTAGATGCTATAACATCTTTTTACTGGATCGCTTGTTTTTTTCTTAATAAAGCTTTGCACCCTTTGCTTCTTCTCTAGTCTGTTTTTTAGTTGATAATTCAAACAAACCCCTCACAATGATTTCTTCGAATTCGCCATCTGAAATAAGTTTTTAAAGACTAGACTTTTGAAGAACTTTCACAAGCCTTCACTGTGGATCGATATCTGGTATTTTTATCATTATTACTTGTTACGAGATGATAGTAGATCAAGGTGTATACTTGCACTAAGCTCTATTTTAAGTAAATCTAAAAAAAAGGATTGCATAAATATGACAACAAGTTTTTGCCGCTGTTGCCGGGGAAGCACGCTGAGCGTTTTTCTGTTTAAGGTAATGTTTGTAAAATTTGATTTTTCTATCACCTTTTTTAAAACCAGTGCATGCCAATATTACCACACGAGGAATTTTTCTAATTTGACCCTGATATTGAACGAACTTTCAGACAACGAAGGAGAGTGCGAAAAGCTACTTTAGATTTAACCTCTTCAGAAATGTCTGACTACGAAGATATGTCAGATGAAGAAGTTAATCTTGGTGTTATTCCCAGGAATAACAATGGTAATCCTGGGGGAAATCCTGGGAATATCAATGCTAATCCTAATGGTAATCCTTTTGGAGCAAATATTGTTGTATCCGAGATCATGAAATGAGAATTGTATATTGAAGATTAAAGTTGCTAAAGGTTGAAGATTGAAAGTCAGAGTTCATAAGAGAAGTCAAAGTCAAAGGAGCTTAAATGAAGAAAAGTCAAAGTATTTATAATTGTAAAAGTCAAAGTGTTTAGTTTCCTTGTTTGTAAGTTGTAGGTATAAATAGTGTTTTGTTTTTGTAATCTTGTAGCTAGCATATTGGAACATATTGGAGAATTCATTGTAGAGAGAGAGAGAGATTGTAGAGAGAGAAAGTTGTAATCTTGATGTCAATTCAATACAAGTGAGATTTGTGATTGACTTGATTGTCATTCACTTGAATTTTGGGACTAAGAATTGGTATCAGAGCAAGCAGAAATAAGAAGTTTGGATTGAAATTGGCTATTTTTGGGAAGATTCAAGAAATTGCAAGTTTCTTACTGTCCAGATTCGAATTTCATTCATTAGTGATGTTTTGGATTGGAATATAGTTGTATTGTGTTCGTTAAGTGATTTAGATCACTTCTTGTTTTGATTGTATGGCCTAATTCAATACAGATCGTACGAATTTTGGATTCTTGTAAAATTTTTGTTCGAAAAAGTGTATAGACTAAGTTCAGATCGAAAATTGAATTCTAGTGGTTTTGGTTGAAATTGTTTCCAATAAAAGTGTTCAGATTGCGTGAGTAATCCTGTAAAATTTGGTGTTCAAATTCGAAAAATTGATCGAATTATGGCCGATTTAGTGAACTGAATACGACTTCTCGCAAGATCTGAAGAACTCGCAAGTTCTTCAAAGAACTCACAAGCTTCATACAGGTTGTCGCAAGGTTCTAACAAATCGAACTTTTGGTGAATTTTTTCTCTAAGTCTGAAACTCGCAAGCTCGACATACATCAAATGAAGAACTTGTATCACTAAGTCTACGACAAGTATACTTAAGGCAAGCCAAACGTTGCGTCCACAACATGTTTAAAACTCAGGTCAAGTGGCTTGCGATAAGTCCGAAACTCGTATCATTTGGTCTACGTCAAGCTTGGTTCTCGGGTCCAAGCTCTTGCAATAAGCTAAGTTCTCGGTTCAAGAGGGTTGCGTCAAGTAAGCTTCTCGGGTATAGCTATCTGCGAGTAGTACAGTTCTCGGGTCAAGGCTATTACGATAAGTATAGTTCTTGGATCACACGCGTCTAACGACAAGTTAGTTTGTCAGGATCGAATTCTTAACAAGAATTAATACTCAGAAACTAATATCAAAGAAGTTGCGGAAAAACACTTTGATATTTAATAAAACAGTAATCAAACACAGTATATAATGATCAAACAGTAAACTTGTATTGAATGCTTAAAGTTACAAGATTACACTCTCAACCTCAATATTGATGAACAGACTCACCAATACAAATTCTACTTCTCTAGAATTAGGATCTATGCCTTGAGGTCGATTTTTCTCTTGAAAAACAATTATCAAAAGTTATTTCTATCTATTCTACACATTCTATACATATACTGATAAAAAGATAATTACAAAGAATAAACAAATCTTCAGTATATCTTCCATGTATATCTTCTAAGTATATCTTCAGTATATCCAGCTGTAGTACTTTCCATCCGTATCTCTTTAGCAGCACTAATAATGCTCAGCAGCATTAACTTCAACTAGCAGCATTAACTGCAAGCAGTATTAACTACTAGCAGTACTAACTATGAACTAGCAGTACTAATCTTGTTGAGCAACATTAACCATCAACTAGCAGCATTAATAACAGAAGTACTAACTAGAAGTATTAACTGTTTTCTTCTAGCAGCATTAACTAGAAGTATTAACTAGAAGTATTAACTGTTTTCTTCTAGCAGCATTAACTTTGTTCCAGCAACATTAACTTTGTTCCAGCAACATTAACTACAACTGGCAACATTAACCACAGAAGTAGTAACCTCAGAAGTATTAACCAAGTTCTAGAAGTAGTAACCATGTTGAACTAGAAGTAGTAACCATGTTGAACTAGAAGTAGTAACTAGAAGTAGTAACCATCCTTGGCATATTTCAGACCCAACAATTTTTCGGATCTTTCACTTTGTGACAAGCTCTTCTCAGATTCTTTTTATTTTGTTTAAGTCTATAACTCGTATCCTTCGTGTTGTGACAAGATAGAAACTCATGTTCTTCGTCTTGCGAATAGTGAGGTTCTCGTGTCTATCGGTTTGCGAATAGCTACTTCTCGGCTCCAGGAAGTTGCGACTAGTAATTTCTTGGATATTGTAGTTTGCGACAAGTTTGATACAATTGTTTGCGACAAGTGTGATTCTTTGCATTACAACAAATTTACTTTTTGGTCTGCGACTTCTGGACTTAGTCAATTTTTAGACAAGTTTCAGTTTTGTGAAAAATTTCTGAGTTTTGTAAACGTTCAAAGCAAGTGATTTCATGATGACTTCCAAGGATGCATTGGCAATTGGTACTGATGTGAAACCACCCGTTCTCTTCAAGGGTGAGTACGAACAGTGGAAAGACAGGTTCCTAGACTTCATTGATAGACATGAGATTGGTCATTATATCAGAAAGTTTTTGGAAGAGGGTTTCATGAAACCACCTACTAAGATAAGAACCACCACTAGTTCTGATGGGGAAGAGATTACTACAAAGGAGTATCTTACTGATCCAAAAGATTATACAACTGAAAAGAAGGATAGGTTCAAAGCTGATAAAATAGCCAGAACTTTCTTACTTCAAGGCATTCCGAATGAGATTTATGTGAAGATTGACAACTACAAAGCTACTGGAAAAGAAATGTATGATCAAATTGAGAAGATGATGATGGGTTCGAAGATAGGAAATCAGTTGAAGGCATCTAATTGTATCAACAATTATGAAGAATTTAAAGCAAAAGAAGGTGAAAGTTTAGAGGCAACATATGACAGGTTTGTTTCTCTACTGAATGAGTTGAGCAAGAACAAGGTGAGGAAATCACAAATAGAGAACAATGTCAAGTTTTTGAGTATATTACAGCCATAATTGAAAAGATTCACTCGACATATGAAACAAATCAAGGATCTTAATGAGATTTCTTTGCATGAGGTTTATGAGACTTTACGTAAGAATGAAGAAAAGGTCGAGGAGATAAGGGTTGAGAAAAGGAAAGCCGAGAAACAAGTGGTTGATCTAGTTGCATTGTTGGTAAAGAGAAATGAGAAGAAGTCAATAAGTTTGAAGAAAAAGAAGGTTATTAAGTCTGAGACTAAGGAAGAGGATAGTGCTAAGACTGATTCAGATGATGGGGAAAATTTGAAACAAGCTATGCTGTTACTGACCAGGGAATTTCAGAAGAAGTTTAACAAAAAGCCTGGGTCAAACAGTCAAAGATATTCGTTTGGGTCAAGGAATTATGAACATAAGGAAAGAGTAGAAGGAAAGAAGAGGTTTGAGGAAAAGAAGTTTGATGAGAAGAAGTCGGAAGAGAAAAAATTTGTGAACAAATATGAGGATAAGAAAGCTGATGAGCCAGTCAAGTGCTACAATTATGGAAAGGTTGGTCATTATGCCATGGACTGTCAAAAGCCGAAAGTGCACAATTTTGATTATTATAAGAACAAGATGCTATTAGCCAAACAGAAAGAGGCTAGAAAGGCATTAATGGCTGAAAATGATCATTGGCTGGATCAGACTGATTCTGAGAGTGAGAAGGATGAATATGCTCATATGTGTTTGATAAGAAAGAAGGTTGCTGATGAGGATACTAATGATGAGACTTCAGATGAGGTAAATGATATGTCTGAAATTGATTTTCATAAACAAATGCAATTCATGATGGTGGAACTTCAGGATTTACAGTCTAAACTTAAGCGAGAAAAAAGTGTCACTGAAAAGAAAAATCAAACAATACTGAAACTCAACAAGGACATTGTTGAGAAGACTGTATGGATTGAATCTTTAAATAAAAACATTGACACTTTTGCTAAGCAAAAAGTTTATTTTTCAAAATCAATCATCTAAAACAATATCTAAATTTAACATGTGTGAACTTGAGATGAAAGAGGTTATTAGAAAATGTTTATCTTTAAAATCAGTGAACAAAACATTGGTTGTGAAGATAAATGGCTTGTAGGAAAAGCTATATGCTAGAGGTCAGACCGACCAAACCATTCATCTTAACAAACCAAAAGAGTTTAAGTATTTCAATACTTTTTGGGGTATCGATTATGATAACCACATTACTTGCAAAAGGGTATTTCAAAAAGGCCCGTTTCATATGATTTTGATTTTCTACAACTGGCCAAGAAACACCCAGAGCTTAAAGTCAAATGGACTAAGTCATCTGATGATGTAGAGGCACAAAAAGATTTAAAAAGGAAAAACAAAGTTAAAATGCAACTACCATTCTGTTGTGATAAACTGAATGCTAGTTACATTTATGAACAACCAAAGTTTCTTTCAAATGATTATTTCCAAAGCTATTCTACTGAGGAGATGGAGGCAAAGCCTATTTGTGACCCAGATTACTAACATGTAATTCACACAATCATTTAGAAAACAATCTTTATTGATTTAATCACAGATTACATTAAAGTCATAGATCTAACACGTAATCACATGTCTCACGTATTCACTATGTGTGTGTGTGTACGACTTCTTACCAAAGTCTCTGAATGTATCTAATGTGCGTCCTTACAGATTACAAAGAAAACATCCTATATATACTAAGTCAAACTAAGTTGACTTTACAACTCAAAACCCCTTAACTTTCAACCTATTACAACTAAGACCCTCTATTTTAATCTTGAATACAATTATAGTCTAACACTATTGAAGGAAAGATTTATGTTCCTCCACTCATCTTAGAAAGTAAAATTTCTGAGCTTGAGAAAACCTCAGAAGAAGAAAGAATTTTGGTTGATTTGGAACAAATTGTATTTTCAACCGTTTTATTGAACACTAATTCAAAGTTTGTTGATAAAGCAGATGATAAATTAGAATCAAATAGAGTATGTGAAAACAACATTACTGATTCAGATGCATCTTCATTCAAGGCTTTTATGGGAAACATCTTTTGTAAAGTTACACCAACAGACTTTGAACAAACTCCTTTCCAAAAACAGTGTTATAAAGAGTTTAATGATTTTATGTTTCCTAAATATTCAAGTGCATCTCAATACTTAGATGATGATGATCTGTTTGATGATGTTGATTTCTTAAATTATGAGGAGTGTTCAGATGAGTGCTTGGAAAAGTTTGATTTTAATGCAAAACTTCCAGATCATTCTCAAATTGTTATAAATTCTGATGAGTTACCTAGTGTGTTCGAAGTTGGTGAATCATCAACCAAGGTTGATGTACCAGTTCCTGTGAGTGCTTATTATGATGATGGTAAGAAAAAGAAGGACTCTCAGAAACAGAAAAACACTGGTAAGTCTAGGAAGAAACAATCTCAGAAATCTCACCGTTCTAACACATATAAATCTTATGTTTTAGATTTGAGATTTAAAAGAAGTGAAATGAAACTAGAGTGGAGACAAAAGAAAGTTTCGGAGTCAACAAAATCATTTTATGATTCTGAATGTACTAGGACAACATATAAACGTACTGATGTAGTTGGTCAATTTGCTTCAAATAAACAAAACCTTGTAATTCCTTGCAAGACTTATTCAATACAACAATTGATTCAATTATATTGTGCTAATATTCGTTGTTCTAATTGTAGATGAAGTGATTTTGTTGATCGCAGGTTTTCTAAAAATTGGTTTGGTTCATATTATATATATATCATTCCGATAGTTTCAATGATTTTAGAAGGAAAACTCTGAGACTAACCAGAAAGGACCCATTTACAAGTGGGTACCTGTTAAGTCAGATTTTATAGTAATCATTGTATTTTAGACTTGGTCTAATACTGTGTTTTTAGAGCTTATATGTCTTGTATTTGCCAAGGGTATTTAAGTCCCTTGTAGCCTTAGTTTTGTAGAACACTCACTGCATATTTTGAATACAAGTTCTTTGGCGCATAACTCTCTCTCTCTACTTTCTCTCACTAGATTTAGAGTGATCTTAGATTATCAATTGTTATCAGAGCCTAATCTGAATCTGAGAGGATTGAAAGAAACTTGTTTCGATTCTGAATTTGTGTTTGAATCAGGAAATTTGATCGATTTTCTTGATTTTTTTCAAGAAAATCTCATTTTTTGATTTTTCATCAAATTCGGACGGATTTTTGAACGATTTTTCTTGTAGATTGGTTCGTTGGATCCGTTTTCAATAGTAGATCATCTTTGTTTCACATCATTTTGCAAGAAAATCATTTTTAGGGATTCAATTTCAAGATTTTTCGAGTTTCTGAAAAAGTCGTTTCACGAATTCTTATTTTTGTGTTTTTTGATCGAATTAATTGTTTGAAAGGGATTAGAAAATTGTTTTCGAATGATTTTGTGTGTAAAAATGTCATCTATTTCGTATTTGTAATCGAATTTAGAAGTTGTTTCTTGATTTTCTGCGTTTTGCGCCAGATTCAAAGTTTGCGCTAGTTCTTCAAGCTTTGCGCCAGTTTATCTCAAAGTTTGCGTGAGTTCATCAAGAAGTTTGCGCGAGTTATTCAAAGTTTTGCGTTGTGTATTAGAAGCTTTTATGTCTTGTATTGGCCAAGGGTATTTAAGTCCCTTGCGGCCTTGTGTTATGTAAGACATTCACACATACATTGAATAGAACTCATATTCTGCGCTTTCAACTTTCTCTCTCTATATTTAGAGTGATCTTGGATTATCAGTACCTAAACCAGTTGTTGATTAATTTCTCTTGTATAGACTGGTCATATGTGGTACTTGGATTCCGGCTGTTCCAAGAATAGGAATGGGAGAAAATATATTTTATCTAACTATACAAGGAAATTTTGCGGAAATGTACGATTCGGGAATGATAATTTCTCGCCAATACTGGGATATGGAGATGTCGTACAGGAGAACATAACGATAAAGAAGGTGAGTTACGTTGAAGGCCTAGGATACAATTTATTCAGCATCAGACAGTTTTGTGACAAAGATTTAGAGATAAATTTCAAGGCCAAGAGATGCTGTGTACGGACTGAAGATGGGAAAGAACTCTTGGTCGGCACTCGAAAGTCAAAGCTCTACACGATAAATCAGTCAAATGTCAAAATTGAAATCGCAGTGTATCTACTCTCTAAAGCATCTATGCAACAAAGTTGGTTATGGAATAGACGGATGTCTCACCTTAACTTCTGCTATATCAACAAGTTGGTAAAAGGAAATTTGGTCAAAGGAGTGCTTGAGCTGTGATATGAAAAAGAACATCTATGTGATGCATGTGAGAAAGGGAAGATGAAAAGAGCATCGCATAAGCCTAAACCTGAACCGAATACAAATGATCCCTTGGAGTTACTGCACATGGACTTATGTGGTCTAATGCGTACACAAAGCATCAATGGCAAGCGATATGTCTTAGTGATAGTGGATGATTTTTTGCGATATACTTGGGTTAAATTATTAAGGCAAAGGATGAGACTCCTGATATCATCATCTCGTTCCTAAAGAGTATCCAAGTAAATCTGCAGAGAACAGTAAAGCTGATTAGAACAGACAATGACACAAAGTTAAAAAACAAAATTGTTGAAGATTATCTCGAATTAGTGGGATAACACATCAATACTCTACTGTTAGAATACCTGAGCATAATGGGGTAGTCGAAAGATGAACTAGGACTCTGGTTGAAGCTGCTCGTACAATGCTAAGCCAATCAGACTTACCTCTATTCTTGTGGGTTGAGGCTGTTTTGACTGCATGTCATACGCAAAATCACTCAATCATTCATCGTCGCTTTGGTAAAACGCCTTATGCTCTTATAAATAATAGAACACCAAGCATTAAACATTTCCATATTTTTGGATGCAGGTGTTATATGCTTAACGACAAGGAGAACTTGAATAAGTTCAGTCCAAAAGTTGAAGAAGGAATTTTCATCGGTTATTCTCAAACATCTGCGTCATATAGAGTTTACCTGAAGAATTTGAAGATACTTGTGGAAAGTGTTGAGCCTAGAATGTTGAATTCAAGATTAAAAAAGTTATAATTGTAAATTTTGTAAAGTTGTTGTTAGAATCTTGTAAAGTCAATGTATTTGACTTTCCTTATCTTGTCTTGTGTTATAAAGTCGACATAGTTGACTGGGTATAAATACTTTGTGTCTTTGTAACCATTAGACACAGACACACATTATAGATTGAGAGATATTGTTTACAGAGAGAAAGTCACTGTGTATATTGAGAGAACTCATAGTAAGCATTTGTTAAATCAATGAATATGACTTATGACTAAATTGTGTGTGTAATCTGTATTGATATCTTGAATCTGGAATCATATTTGGTATCAGAGCAAGTCAAGTAATTCATAAATTGATCGAATTGTGTTTCGAACTTGCAGAACTCGCAGAGCAGTATGTATTTGAATCGAATTCTTGATTTGGACTGTTTTTGTTGATTTTTTGCTTGTTCTGTATTCGTTTGATGTAATTGATTGTTTTGAGTTCAGATTGTAATAGCAAATTCCTTTTAATTCGTATTCAATTTTGTAAATTTGTTAGTTTTGATTCTTCTATCGCACTGTGATCAGATCGAGTTCATTAATTCAGTTGTTTTTGAACAAAATTGCTGCTAAGGTTTTGTTCAGAACATCATAGTGATCAATTTCTCAAAGTTTGGTGTCAATTGGTAGAGTATTGAATGTGATTTGGAGAAGTTTTTGAAAATTCGAGTCGATCACTGAAGAACTCATAAGATTCACAGAATTCTCTAGATTAAATAAGAATTTCACAGGGCTCATTGTTTAGTTTTGATGAAATTTACAAGTGTAGAATTTGCATAAGATTTGTGCGAAAATTCCAGATTTCGCAGAGTACTTCATACGAAAAGTCCATATTTCGCACACCAAGGGCTGTGAAAAGTTACTGTTCACCGCCTGTTACCTGCGAAAAGCTCTAGATGTCGCACGATGAAAGAGTTTTGATATTTTTCTAAGTCTATATTTCGCTAAATTTTGTGCGAAAAGTGATCATATCTTGTACATGGAATTTTACTAAGTCCAAAATCCGCAAGCTTTATTCTGCGAAAAGCTCAAGGGGACTTTGAAAATTTTCTAAGTGAGGATTTCACACACCACTATCTGTGAAAAGCGAAGATTTCGCAAACCATAGCGTGCAAAAAGCAAATAATCCACATCCTTTGCCTGCGAATTACTCTTATGCGAAAAGTTGATTCTTCTTTCTGCGAAAAGTCTTGAATTCGCATAATATCTTGAGAATTCTATACTTCAAATTTTTTTTGAATTTTTCAAGTTTGACTTTTTAGTCAAGATTTTTGATTCTATG
The DNA here is from genome assembly GCA_954870635.1 of Arctium minus. Lineage (NCBI taxonomy): Eukaryota > Viridiplantae > Streptophyta > Magnoliopsida > Asterales > Asteraceae > Arctium > Arctium minus. The sequence goes on along the minus strand of OX941093.1, from coordinate 6,255,689 downwards.
ATTAACGATCACTTCAAGCTACTTCATTACAGATACTAATCATGTCTAAGGATCTTCTCAGCATGGGTTCTCAGTCCAAACCACCGGTATTTTCTTTCGATGAATACTCGCAATGGAAAAGGCGGATGATTCAATTTTTGAACCACAAGAACAGAGAAATAATGAAGTCAATCCTTAACGGTCTATAGTTAATCCATTTGTTACTGTACCTGGTCAGCCTGCAACTTCTACGTCTCCGAAAATTCTTGAGAGATATGTTCCAAATCCGTATGAGTACTTTAGTGATGCGGAGAAAGCTCAAGCTAAAATTGATGAATAAGCTCTTATTCTTCTTACCATGGCTATACCGAATGATGTATACAATAGAGTCGACAGTCGTGACTCTGCAAAAGCCATGTGGGATGATCTTGAAAGGCAACTGCAAGGAACAGAGAAATCTATCAAAGCAAAGCTGAACCAAAGTATTAATGCCTACAAAGGATTTAAAGCAAAGGAGGGTGAGTCTCTATCTGACACTTATAACAGATTCAATGTCATTTTGAACGAACTAAGGAGGAATGGGTTAAATAAGTCTGTTTCGGACATAAACTACAAGTTCGTCAAGACTCTGAACCCTGAGTGGAATAACTATGCCATTAATCTTTAGATGACGAAAAATATGGATCAAGAGGATGTAAATGATATCTTCGTAACACTTGTTCAGCATGAAGATCAAGTGAAGCAAATCAGTGACGAAAAAAAGATGGTGAAAGAATCTCTCGCACTGTTGGAAAAAAAGAAAGTTGTGAAACCCAGTTCCTCTAAGTCCAAGATTTCCAAGGCTTATCTGACAGAGTTACCCAGTTCAAGTTCTGAATCGTCTGTTGAAGAGAAAGAAGTAGAATCCAATGAAGATGTCCGACGTTTTGTTGGGAATTTGGCCATGATTACCAAACAGTTCAATAAACGGTTTGGGAAGAAACAGTTTTATTCGAAGAGCAAACCGGATATATACAAGAAAGAGAAGTCTGACTACAAGCCTAAGTTTGAGAAAAAGGCTTATGAAAAGAAGGAAGAGAAGAAAGAAGAGAAATTTGATACTAAGAATTTCCGATGCTTCAACTATGGGAAGTCGGGTCCTTTTTCGAAGGATTGCAAATTTAAGAAAGTCAAGAACTCCGAGTATTACGCGAAGAAGTCTTTGCTTGTGAAGAAACAGGAGGAAGAGAAAGCCCTCATGGCATAAGAGGAGAACTGGTTGTACGAGACATCGGATGAAGAGGAAGCACACTTTACCTAGGTTCAATGTTTTATGGCCAAAGTTGAGGAGGACCCCCAAAATGCTGAGAAAGGATATTCTGATGTGGAGTCTGAGGTAAGCAATCATTACGATAATTCTGAGATTGTTCAAAACTTAATTTCTCAAATAAATTTTATGGAAAAAGAGTTTAATGCTTTAAAAAAAAAACTTAGCCAAGAACGACAATCAATGATGACTTTTCGTGATGAAAATGCATTGTTGAAGGTTGTTATTGAGGAAAAGGAAAATGAGAAAACTATTTTGAAAAAGGAGAAAGCTGTTTTGTCTTCCAAGATCACTGAGATCCAAAAAGACTTGGTGAACTTGAATTCTGAGAAAGGTGAGTATAAGATTATGTTTGGAGCCTGTTTTCAAGAGCGAAATGAAGCTTATTGTAAAATAAAACAACTGGAGGATTTGAACTACAAAAGGGGTCAAACTGAACAGACTTTGAATCTTTTGATGAATAAACCCAAAGACATCCGGTTTTATAATCCGAAGATGGGTTTGAGTTTACCTAAAAATCAAGTTTTAAAGAGTGCCCCCGAAAATTTGTACAATTTTGAGAAAATGGGGCCTAAATCTCAAAAGATTCCGGATATTCGTGACACTTTTTTAAAAGCTAAAACTTTAATATATGAAACTCCTGAAAAAGGAAAGGAGGTTGTAGATGACAACTTATCTGACAGTTGTACTGATTCTCAAGCTTCAAGTTTTAAATCGGTTGAATTTAAATACTATGATTTAAACACTAGCTACAAAAGCAGAAAACTTGAATTTGTAGAGTTTGAATCATTGTTTTCCACACCTATTTCAAATGAAGAATCATTACCTAACGATAAATCTAACACTGAAACCAAGTGTCAGTATGACGATTATGAGTCAGATTCTGATGCTTGTGTTTAGAACATTATGTCTGAATCTAGTATATCTGATTCTCCTAAGGATAGTAAGATATAAGAGTCGGTTGATGTCACGGAATCTGACAAGAAGTCTGAGTTCATCAACAATATGTCTGAAGAATTTTTTGATGATTTGATGAACGCTTCAGATCCTGATCCAATTTTAGAAAATCTTGAGTCTAACTCCGAGTCAAACCAACCTTCTGATTTGCAAAAAGAGATATCTGATTTGCGAAAGCTACTCGAAGAAGTTGAAGATGAGAAATATGATCTTTAATTTAAATTGGATAAATCTTTAAATGAAACCCGAGAGCTTAGCAAAAAGATTATTGAATTAGAAGATGCTCATTTTAAAAAGAATTTATCAAATCAGAAAGCGTTTGAAAACCATAAATGGAATGTTCGTACAAACCCGGAGTTTGCGACTCTTGCCAAACCTACAGTTGTTTATGCTCAAAAGTTTGAAAAACAGGCAAGTATTTTTAAGGTTGGTGAAACTTCAGGCGTAAAAAATGTTAACTCATCTTGTAAGAATTCAACTAACTCAACGTCTTGTGGTGTTACAGATGTGATTGGATAGAGGAGTGGAAAGTTGAGGAAGAAAAATTCTGAACATAAGGCAAATCAAACTATTTCTAAAAATTGTACTTCTGTTGGGAAAGTAGTGAATGTAAATACTGACAGTGGTTGTAAAAATGTTTGTAATGCTTTTGTTGCAAATAAATGTCATTTCTGTTTCAATAAATGTAATTATTTCGATAAATCACAGGTTTTGACGTTTGCTCAAAAGAATTTGAAATGCAATCATTGTGGCAGCAATTCATTCTCATTCCACTCTGCTGTTTCAAAGAACAAGAAAGTTCAAAGCTTTTCTGATGATAAATCATTTTCCAAGGCCTCGTCTCAACCAGTTCATGTTTTTAAGGCTATGAAAAATAAATTTTCAAAGAAAAATGATTTTAAAGATGTTAATGTGAAGATAGTATGGAAATGGTTGTCGAAGCCTCGATACGAATGGAGAATGAAGGGAACGGTTAACGATTTTCATAAATTGAAGGATGCTAACAAAAAAGGACCCATATGGATATGGGTAGCTAAAGCCAAGTAACTGTTTTTTTTGCATGCCTATCATCTGTGGTTTATAGACTCTGGATGTTCAAGACACATGACAAGATTTAAGCATCTGTTGCATAATTATGTTGGTCAACCTGCGGGAACTGTTGGCTTCACAAATGCTGCTGTAAAAGGATATGTCAGAGGATATGGTATGCTAACTAATGGAACTGTAACAATACAAAAGGTACTGTACGTTGAAGGCTTAGACCACAATCTATTCAGCACGAGCCAATTCTGCGACAATCATTATCATGTTAGGTTTACAATCACTCATTTCCGTATTGATGATCAAGATGGATCCGAGATATTCAAAGGTTAGAGGTACGAAAATTTGTACGCTGTCAACTTTCCAACTCTACCAGCTTCAAGACCTGTTTGCTTGATTGCTAAAGCGTCAAAAGAAGAAAGTTGGATTTGGCATCAAAGTCTCTCTCATCAGAATTTCAAGGCCATCAATACTCTTGCAAGCAAAGGATTAGTCCGAGGTCTACCTGAAATGCGGTTTGAAAAACATTCCTTATGCCCAGCTTGCGAAATGTGTAAGATGAAAAGAAGTTCACACAAAGCTAAAATGGATCTTCGTGGAAATCACCGTTGGAAATGATACATATGGATCTTTGTGGACCGATAAGGATTCAATCGATCAACGGTAAGAAGTATATTCTGGTAATGGTCGATGAATACTCAAGATACACGTGGCTTGAGTTCCTGAGAGAAAAATCGGAAGCACCGGAGTTGATAATTGTTTTCATAAAGTAGATACAAGTTCTACTTCAACTACAAGTTCAAAAACTATGGAGCGACAACGGCACAAAATTCAAGAATGAGATCCTACAAAGCTACTTACAGTCAGTGTGTATCTCTCATAAATTTTCTGCCGCCCGTACTCGACAACAGAATGGTGTTGTATAACGAAAGAACAAAACTCTGGTGGAAGCTGCAAGAACTATGTTCGCCTGTTTAGGACTACCGTTGTATCTTTGGGTCGAAGACATTGCAACTGCTTGTTTTACTCAGAATAAAATGATCATCACTAAACGGTTACATAAAATGATGTATGAGATTATTAACAATCGCAAACCTAATGTGAAATTTTTCGTGTTTTTGGATGTAGGTGCTTTGTGCTCAAAGACCGTGACAATCTTGGAATGTGTGAAAAGAAAGCTGATGAGGGATTCTTGGGTTACTCGTTAACGTCCAAAGCCTATCGGATCTACAACAAAAGAATCAAGACGGTCATGGAAAGCATAAATGTATCCTTTGATGAAAATCTGACTACGACTTCTGGACACAGCAGTTCAGGACTCGGTCTTAAAGAAAAGGCTTCTACTCAAATCTGAGTGGAACCCACTTTAACCGAGACTAAGTCTTTTACTTGTAACTCACATTATTCTACTTCTAAGTTATATTTACTTTTCTTTGATGCGTTCATGGATATATGTGCAGATTTTGATAAATCAAGTGTATCCATGCCATCAACTTCAGTGGTCCCTGATACAAGTGTTGACGTTTCTGGACCATCTGAACCCGTCACTACTTCTTCTAAAACCACTTTTCCATGCAACTCCGATCAAACTAATACTGTTTCTGTGTCTACAGATAAAAACTCTGAAGCTGAAGTCCCGAGCACTTCATCTGCTATGCTAGAGTTCCCTTCATCAGAGTTACAGACTGAGGAAGTACCAATATCTATTTCTAAAGTTGTACCTTCCATAACTGATGCATATAACGATCATAATAATCGAATCAATGTTCAACCCCTATCAAGTGTTAAGTCTAAATATTGTATCCAAGATTTAATAGGAAAGTCAAAGCATGTTTAGTTTTACTTAGTGGTTATGTCTTAGTTAATCTTGTGGTATAAATAGGCTTTTAGTCTTGTGGCTTTGTAAGGATATGGTAACTAGAGTTGTAAGCACGTCATTGTATATTTTTCAGAGTTGTGGTTATTGAAGATCTACTTTCTCTCTCTACATTCTCTCTCTATGATCTAGAAAGATTTTGGGAATAACAATTGGTATCAGAGCTGAACCAAACTTTTCAGAAATGATTTGATCAAAGATTTGAATTGAAATCTCGAGTTTTAGATCGAAAAATTGAGATTTTCTGAAAATTTTTCAAGAACAAGTGTTTTTACTGTTCATCCGAATTTTGTTTGAAAAATCGTTTTTGGTGCAAGAAAATGGAATCATTGGATTCGAATGGGATCATTGGATTCGTGTATTGATTACATCTTGTAATTCTAACAATTTCGATGTCAATTCTTGATTTTTGAATTTTCTTGAAATGTCGAACTCGAACACTGTTCTTGAATGAAAATGTGTGAATTGTTGTTTTTAATCGAAATTTGATAGTAAATTTGTGTTTTGTTGTGTTTTTCGATAATTCTGATACATTTTTGAGATCAAATTTGCAGATTTGGATCGATTTGAGATAGAAAGAGCCAAGAACTCGATTTGCGCGAGTTCATCTTCGATTTGCGCGAGTTCATACGTTTTGCGCGAGTTCATAGACATTTGTGTGAGCTTATACGAACTTCAAGGCAAATTCAGTTTGCGTCTTGCACTAATAACGCAAAGCTACGTTTGCGTCTTGCACTAATAACGCAAAGTATAGTTTGCGTATCTAACCATTCACGCAAAGCAAAGTTCGCGCAATCAACGACTCACGCAAAGTCTCTCACGCAAAGCCTCTCACGCAAAGTTCAGTGCTTAATTCAAGAATCTCTAAGTTTGCGTGACAATACTCTCATGCAAAGTCACATTTGTGCATCCTTCGACTCATGCAAAGTTCACTTTGCGCTTCAAGGCTATAACGCAAAGTGAACTTTGCGTTACAAGGCACTCACGCAAATCCTACTTTGCGTCTTCCACTGTTGTCTCACGAGAACCTTCCTTTGCGTCACACGCTGATCACGAGAATCTACCTTTGCACCATACACATTTCACGCAAAACTCGACCTTGCGCCATATCAAGTGTTGTTCAAATTTTAAAATTTTGTGATATACAGTTTGGAACGATCATTCTTATCAAGCTGTTTTCTTATTCAAAATGTCAATTTTGTACAAGTCTGAGATATCTGATATTAAAGTTGAACGAAATGATCTGAAAATTAAAAATTCAGAGTATCTCAAAAGGATCCAGGAGTTGCAACTTAAATTGTTCAATTGTGTTAAAACTCCTGAATGTATAAAGTGTACTAATAATATTTCTAAATTTTCAGGTATCGTCTATGAAAAGGGGAAAGAGATAAAAGAGAAAGAGAGAGATTATAAATCTTCAAAGCCAACTGAAGATTACTGAACAGAAATCACATGAGTTACAAGCAGAATCAGTTAAGCTTCAAAACAAGTTGAAGGATTTCGAAGATAATATATTTGTCTTGAAAAGTTCAAATGCTGATCTTCAAAAGAGGATATCTGCCTTGTTATTAGAGAATGCTGAAAATAAATCTAATTTTGAAAATGAAAAGAAAAATTTTTCAAAGAAGTTTTCAGATTTCTCTAAAAAGTGTTTTGAAGAGAAGAAGTCAATTGAGCTTAAATGCATAAAACTTTCTCAACAAATTTCTGATTTTGAGAAAGTACTTATTTTGGAAAGAGAGAAGTTTGCTCAAGAAAAGAAGGCCATAGAACAAAAGAATGTGAGAGTCTTTAAGGAACTATCCGGCTAGAGAAATGATTCAGAGAAAGAGTTTGAAGAAGAACGATCAATCTTTGAGACTGAAATCAAAAGGCTGACTTCAAAGTTATCTGAACTATCTGCTAATGCACTGAAAGAGCAGAAAACGAAGTCTGAATTCTTGAAGAAGATTGACCAGCTTGTGAAAGAAAGAGACAATTTTGCTTCAAAGATCAAAGAGCTTGAGAATTCTGTCTCAAGATCAAATCAGAAATCTGTCACTTCACAAAGGTCAGCTAAATCTTTTGATCAGATTCGTCGAACTAACATCTTCTATGATGGATATTTAGATGGTTCAGGTACATCTTCAAGAATAAGAAGCTTCAAGAAAGAGAAACTGGTGTGGCAGAAGAAACCAGTTAAAGATGAGATGTCAGTTGAGCTGAAAGGAAAAACATCATGTGTACATGTACATCAAGCAAAGAAGAACACAGAGCATAAAGGTAAACCTGACTTTAAATACTCAAAAGATGAATTACTCAGGTTTTCAGGTAATAAATTTTATTATTCTTACTGCTGTACACATGATCATATCCACAAGACCAGTGATCATTTCTGGTATGGTTCTTACTCTGTAACCCCTACACGAACTGCAACTAACATTTCTGGACCCAAATACCAGTGGATACCAAAGAAGAAAACTGATTCTGTGTTTCAGGCACCTCAAGTCAAGGGGGAGTAAGAGAACAATGGCTTTTGAACACAACAGTTCAAAACCCGGACATTAATGTCAAGATTATGGCTCTTGAATACTACAGTTCAAGACCTGCACCTCAATGTCAAGATTATGGCTTCTAAGTACACAGCTTAGAACCCGTTCTTCAACGGAGTATGACTTCTAAACACAAAAGTTTAGGACTCGGACCTCAGCGATCAAAAATACCTTACTCCTGTATTTTTGTATCCGATGGATATGTCGGTCTACATCCCAAGAGAATTGATCTGATCTCTATCGTGTACTTTTTCACTGATAGATTTTTCTGATATGATGGTCTACAATTCAAAAGGGAGTGTCTGATCTCTATCCTGTTTTAACTGACATATTTCAGATGCCTAATTTAAGGGGGAGTAAAGGTGATGACTTCTGATTATTTCAGATCAGAACTCATACTATAAAAATGTTTTACTGCTTTCTGTCATTTTATTTTTGAATAAATGATGTGAATAAAGTGGCTTCTGATCACATGACAGATCAGGACCCGTTTTTCAATGATCAAAGTTCAGAAGTATGGATATTTTGCTAATATCAAGGGGGAGCTTAAATGACCTAAATCATTCTATCATGATTTGAGGGGGAGCTTTAAAGGTAAATATCTTCTAATCTAGATCTCTGATTGTTTGAAAGAAGAACAACTTTCAAGCATGAAAAACAGTTTCTGAAATGTTCAAACCACTTCTGGTTCTCAAAAGATTTTATGAGTTTAGAAGTGTGATTTTAAACGTTTTTCATTTTTGAGCTTTACTGTTTAACTGACTGTGTGTTTCCAAAGATTAATACTTGCGTATTATCTTGTCCATATACTGTAAAGTATTCATACACATCGGTTCAGTATTTCATTTGATTTTGTTATTACCATGTCTCATATCGAACCAATTTTTCGATGGTAATACCCCGTTTGCTATTCACTATTGTTGAGCATCAATCATTATTTCTAATTTTGTGTTTTCATTGCAAAATTGTTTATATTCGTTCATATAAACAAACTTTCAAATTTTTTGATACCCTTACCATTTTATTTGATCTGATTGATACATTGTCAGTGTAACATCTCGCCTGCCTCGACAACAATATTGTCCGCTTTGCCCCTGGATTTAACCAACGTGTAGCGCACGGATTTGTTTCTGGCGACCTGGTGAGAAACTTCCCAGGGGGTCACCCATCCTGGGACTACTCCCACCCAAGCACGCTTAACCTCAGAGTTCCCAGAACCTGACGTGCTTGTGGCCCCAAAACGCGTTGTTGTTAGGAAGGCCAAGATATTACTTATAACACCCAGCATCACTCCTGTCCACGGCCGATATGGAATATGCCTAAGGTGTTACAAACACCCCCCCTTGGGACTCATCGTCCTCGATGAGGTTTGCCCCATATCCCGAACGACACAGGAGTGGCTCTGATACCATCTGTAACATCCCGCCTGCCTCGACAACAATATTGTCCGCTTTGCCCCTGGATTTAACCAACGTGTAGCGCACGGATTTGTTTCTGGCGACCTGGTGAGAAACTTCCCAGGGGGTCACCCATCCTGGGACTACTCCCACCCAAGCACGCTTAACCTCAGAGTTCCCAGAACCTGACGTGCTTGTGGCCCCAAAACGCGTTGTTGTTAGGAAGGCCAAGATATTACTTATAACACCCAGCATCACTCCTGTCCACGGCCGATATGGGATATGCCTAAGGTGTTACAGTCAGATTCTCAAAACAATTCTCTTGATTTCATTTCTTTCATTCAATTTTCTTGTTTTGAGAGATCTTCTTTGTTCAATTGCTTAAATCTCATGAGCATACATTTTGACAGTGTTATCTTATCTTGTGCTTAACTGTTCAGTTAAACTGTTGAGCAACTATTTTTTTAGGACTTACATGGGATTCGTGTGTGAGCTTAAACAGAACTTCCATGGATTCATGTAACCAGTGTTTCCTACCCCGGAAGTTATCCTTGAGTGATTGAGGGGTGAGGGGTCAAAATCAAAGAGTGGGGGAGATAACTCATCCGGTTGAGTTTTTCTCATTGCGTGGAGCGGAAAAATGGAAAAAAGAGAGTTTGGTTAGAAGTGAGCATAATGTTAAAAAGAAAGAAGGTGTGAGATCAGAGTTAAAAGAATATCATAACTCTGCACCAACCACTTTCTGAGCCGGGCAGCCACATCTACTGATTGGTTCACATTCTTTGGTGACCATCATTGAAATAGGCAGTGAGCCCATGCCAACTCATGCTATTACCCCACCAACCACTCGTTTCTTTCTCAAAAATGAAATGTTTCATTTTCTTGGGGAAGCAGCACATCTGCTATCTGATCTTCACTCGGAAGATTTAGATATTGAAAAAGAAGGAAAGTTGCCCCACCTTCGCACCTCTTTCATGCACATTGAGTCTGTGTAATACATGTTGCTGTCTCAACAGTTTACATAATTTGAGCCTTATGAAACACAATCATTGTGCCTAAATTCTTTCATACACAAGCACGAGCACACAGAAAATTTGTTTTTTGTCAAAACATTCATAGATAAACCTTGTGTTTTTCAATGATTGAATGGAAGTCCTGGGGAGTCTTCATCAAGCCAACTCCTTACATTGTACATTCGTTGTACATAGTAACTTTGTGTTACTGATAGGCATTCTTAACTGTTTCATTTGTTGATTCAGGGTTACCACGTTCATTATGTCTGAATTTGAAAAGATTCGGATATATATTTTTCAAGAATTGACGGCTTTTCAGATCAAAGGGGAGATTGTTAGTTGATCAAAAAGGGGGAAATCAAAGTTTATGCTGAAATTGATGATCATGATGCTCTCAATCATCAAAAAGGGGGAGAATTTTACAAAGATCAATTTCAAAGCTATGAGAGTTGTCAAAAGTAAATTCAAAATGCTTCCGCTACTTCAATGTCAAAAGATAAATCAAGATGATTCGTGAAAGATTGTTCTTCCAAAGATGGTTCAGAGATCACAAGTGATGAAGATACATGTGTATCAAAGATTACTCAACAGTCAACATTTCAAAGTTTCGTCAAAGTTGTTTCATTGTTTAAAGTCAAAGTTTCAAGTATTCTGATTCGTGTTCAAGGCATGTTGACTTTCCAAAGCTTCAAAGATTAAAAAGATTTTTCAAGATTCTTCAAAGGCTGAAAGATTAAAGACTGTGAAAGCTTCAAAGTTCAAAGGGGGAGATTGTTAAGGGGGAGATAAGTATCAAATTTTTATTAAATCTTGAATACAAAGGGGGAGATTGTTAAGTCTAAATATTGTATCCAAGATTTAATAGGAAAGTCAAAGCATGTTTAGTTTTACTTAGTAGTTATGTCTTAGTTAATCTTGTGGTATAAATAGGCTTTTAGCCTTGTGGCTTTGTAAGGATATGGTAACTAGAGTTGTAAGCACGTCATTGTATATTTTTCAGAGTCGTGGTTATTGAAGATCTACTTTCTCTCTCTACATTCTCTCTCTACGATTTAGAAAGATTTTGGGAATAACATCAAGTACTAGTCGATGGACACGAGATCACCCCCTGCATAACATAATTGGCGACATCGACAATGGAGTCAAAACGAGAGTTGCATCAACAAAGTTTTGTTTATACTTAAGTTTCCTCAGCACGATTGAACCGAAAAAAGTTTCTGAAGCTTTGCAAAATCCCGATTGGATCCTTGCTATGCAAGACAAACTTCTACGATTTGAACGAAACAAAGTTTAGCGGCTTATACCTAGCCCAAAAGACGAATATGTTATCTATACTACCTTAATATGCATTTAGGAAAAAAGTCTTAAAGACAACTCTTTAAACACAATGTACTGCTACATAAAGCATGAAATCCTAAAATCTCTTAAAGACAACTTTTAATGCATAATGTACTACCTTTTAATGCATAAAATTCAAAAAACTCTTAAGTACACCTCATCAAACACAATTTACAAATATTTGATGCAAAGATTTTAAAAACAGTTCAATACCTAAGGTACAAACTGCAGGCGATGCTTTCCCTTCTACCTCTTCTTTCACGTCTCACTGTCTCAAATCCATACCTATTTTGCTTTCTTCATACGTTTTCTTCCTTTATCACGCCTCAGAACAAGAAACCTATCATCTCTTCCTGCTTCCTCCCACCTGCTACTTCCTTCTACCTGCTACTTCCTCTGACTCGACGTTGCATATAAATAGGACCTTCTTCACAGTCTATTCAGAATCCGTGTAGAATTATACCCAATTTATGGTTGAATCAATCTCTCCTCTTAAAATAAATTTGTGTAGCTACTTTCTGGCTGAATCAATCTCTCCTCTTAAAATAAACCCTAAAAAGTTGGATTATACCTGATTTCTCCAATCATTATCTCAATCTTCTTGATTTCGATAGGTAAACCTTTCGATTTGAATTTCTTTTCCTTTTCCTTTTCCTTTGCATTTTTATTTAGGTTTAATCGAAGCAGTTCCTTCATGTTTAATTCATCTGATTTCACCCTATATATATATATATATATATATATATATATGTATATTGAAGAATATTTTGCTTTATGCAAACTTCTTGGTGGTCGTTTGAAGAAATGGTATACGTATATACTTCTTTGATAGTTTCTTTATTATGGTGTACCATGTTTTTCATATCAAATCCTGTAAAATTCTTTAGTTGTGCAGAATTTGAAGGCTTGAAAAGGAAATTGTCTAGCAAGCTTGCAGCTAATTCTACTGGACTTCACTTCAGCCTGATTGACAAGTACCTCTTGGGTCTTCGGGCTTCAGCTTTCTCGTATATATATATAAATATATAGTCGATGTACCAGTATTGAAAAACCATACAGAGTTGAATCTATTTTCCTAAACATTTATCAAAGAAAAAGGTTTCTTCATATTAGTCAAAAGCACATAGGGTTTAAGCAATAACTCCAAAAAAATGTCATAGGAAACTAATTATAGGACATTTTTAAGCATCTAGCTGTAATTAAGTTTTAACATCTTCTTTACTTTGCCTGTTATAAGTTGTCATATATATATATATATATACATATATATACATATACATATGGGTGTGTATTGTAGAAAGCTTTTGATTAAAAAATGTTAGAACTTGTTGTAACATGGTTGCAGAACCGATGCCATATTCAATGTGACCTCTTTTGCGGTGCACCAGTTGTCTTGCCCAACCATCCAATAGCAGGTTAGTTACATTAGTGAGGTTGGGATGTCAAATGAAACGGGTACTTGGTGAAGTTCCATTTGAAGCCATCAATCAAGAACCCAACTTGCTCTAATTTTAAGATCTTTTTTGCATTGTTTTAGTTTACTTCAATCTTCCACAATCCAAGAATGTTTATCTTATATTGTTAGAAAATCTTTCATAAACAGTACATGTCAACCCTTCCATTCGATTATATAAACTTCATCAAAGGTAAAGAAACCAACTCATTTAGTGCTAATTTGCTAAAGATTAAAGCAACAGATAGCATGTGAATGACAAGGACTTTGCAAGGAAATAAAGCCATCAAATATTACCCTGTACTATTTTTTGAAGTTTTCATTAGTTCTCAACTCTTTCCAAATAAATTAGTTGCAAAGAAAAACCAAGATTTCAAAATCAGCCACAAAATGAACTTAAAAATAAACAGAACCATGAAACATTTGAAAGTAAAAGTAAACATAAATCTACTTAGCAATTAAATCGCTACAACAAAATCAAGTTTACAGGATGCTAAATATGTATAAATGCTCTAATAGACTCCTTTGTTGTTTTTCTGTGTCTATTCTCTATTTGAAAAATATTTAGCTACGTTCAGTCATTGTTGTAGGAACATAGAAAATCTCATTAGTTGTTGGGAGTTTGAACATGACTTCATAGAAACTTGGTGGAGTGGGGAACTCATGAGAAATCATACATAAAATGTGAAAGTAGTGCTTATAATTAACACACTAAAAGACTATAGATTTGAACAATCAAGAAAAACTTTGATGAAGATAACCATGGCTGATGATGGCCTACCCTGTGGTTATTTAGTAGAAATTGAAATAAAGGCTCTCAAACAAGAAATTGAAATAGAACAACGAAATTATAAGTTGCCCATGGTTTTTGGGATAACTTCAGATAAACAATTCCATCTTGGTTTGCACCAGTGTTCTCCTTCCTTATCACATCACTTAGCTCTTGTTTTCTATTTTTCCATTTTTTGAAGTTTATATACTTCTGTTTTCCTGTGCTTATGTTGATATAATATTTTTGGTATATGTGGTCAAAGAATTGGTTCGTGAGAGAAATGTAGCTCATCGACAGATGTTGGAGGTTTTTGATAATCCGATCATGTTAGTTTTGGAAGAGGCACAACATTTGGGGGAGAATATGGTCAGGACATTGGTCTCCTTTGAATGTAAGTTTTACCCAATCTCGGAAAGTTTACATTATTTAAGAAGACGATGATAAATTTGGCGTTCTCAAATTTGTTTCAGTTTATTGTTTTGAATATACACATAGCTTGTTTATTAATAGTGAACATCAGTATGTTGAAGTCCAAATATGGATGTAAATGATGTTTTTAGGAGCCACCAGCCATATTTGGGGGGAGGGGGTGGACTGCGTGGTCGGTAATGGTACCCAATAAAGTAATTGATAATGGTGATATTGTTGGCAAGTGCTTACATGGTAAGCATTTCATAAACGACCCCTTGGTTGAATTATGGTGGTCATTTTAATGCATAACAAATAATCAACGATCTTTTATTTTAGAAAATCTAGGTGAATATGAAGTATACAAGGTGCAAATGAGGGTGTAATTGTGTTTGTACCTCGTGATATGAATAATAAAGAGGCATAGTTGGAGAGGAATATGAAGTTAATCAGGGCTCAACAACCAGCTCAAATTATAGGTCAAAGTTGCTGATGGATTTTGTTATGGCAATAATCCACAACACTAAAAGGAGCTGAAAAGATCAAACAATGTTCATCTCTTATAATGTTGCTTTTGGAATTATGAAGTTTCCAAGGACATCTTTTTTTTTGGAAGGCATAGCGGCATCGAACCAACGAACGACTTCCAAGGACATCTTGCTTAGCTATACATGGTTAGTTCGTTTTGCTTTTACATTTTATGGCAAACTGGTCTAACATGTGATATTCATTTTGGGATAATGGTTTGATGCGTCACTTTTGGTGATGATGCACTACGTGGAGGGATTAATTTTTTGAAGGTTCACTTCACTATATAGATTGCAAAATTGATATTTGTTTCTTTGGCTTATTTTGATTGGTGCTAGAAGAGATACTTTAATTTCCAAAATGGGATACTTGAAAAAGACTTCCTACTAAGCGAAAATTGAATTTTAGTTATATAAACATTACACACTATGCTATTGATCTTTCCAAATATCTGGCTATCAATAATATCAACCATGAATTATATTATAATTGATTCACATTTGATAATCGTGCAAAATCATAAAAATAAATAAGCAAAAAGTTGGATTGACGGTTTGAGTTTTCAGTTTTCAGAATAGCACTACGTCGTGCGGATACACTCAAGTGGTGGGAGAAGTGAATAGTGAATGTTGGTCAGATTGGCAGCAATTGTTCGTTGCCAAATACCAGTTTCAAGTTCATCTTGATCATCGTTGTGGCTTTGGTGCTACAGTTATTAGTAATTGCTTGTTTTTCTTGGTAAGGAGATTGTCAATTGGCATAAAATATGTATACATATTCGTATGTTGTACTTGTATGTATATAAACAAGATGTATGTGTTCAACAATAGTTCAGTGAGCAGATATCAAAACACATTCAAACAGAGTGTCAAGTTAGTTAAATTATTGAAGGCCTCTTGGTTTTAATTAGCATATGTTTTTCTGTGTACATATACTATCTATCTATAATATAAAGCATTTGATATAAAACTCTTAAAAATAACACTGAAGGCAATAATCAACTCTTCTATGTACTTGGTTTAGAGTGACTTTTGGCTTAAATCTTGAAAATGATTTTGGATTTTTGCTTCTTAGCAATTGAGGCAAGCAAAGGGATTCAAAGTCATCTCCTGCATGATTCAAACTTGGATATGTTGTGTATTTGAGCAATGTCACTCAATCTCTTTGCCAACTAAGCTACATGCATGCTCAAAGGCTTTTAATTTTTCATTTATGATAAAAAAAATTATACCTTGCTCACCCCGTGCAATGGCACACTACTAGTTGGAACAATATGGGTATTCATAAATAAGATGGACGAAGCAGGAATTATGGTAAAAAAACAAGGCCAAACTGGTAGCTAAAGGGTATTGTCAACAAGAAGGAATAGACTACGACGAAACCTTTGCTTCGGTGGCGAGAATCGAAGCGATTCACATCTTTTTGGCCTATGCAGCCCACAAGAACTTTAAGGTATAACAAATGGATGTCAAGTCTGCATTTCTTAATGGGATTCTGCAAGAGGAGGTCTATGTAAATCAACCGGAAGGCTTCATAGATCCTTAGTTTCCTGACCATGTCTACATTCTCGATTAAGCGATGTATGGTTTAAAAGAAGCTCCGAGAGCGTGGTATGAAGCTCTGACTCAATTCTTGCTTCTGGTTTTTAGAAAGGTACGATCGATACCACTCTTTTTCTGAAAAATCATGGTGAAGACTTGACTTTAATCCAGATTTATGTTGATGACATAATATTTGGTTCTACTAATCCTAAATTTTGTAAAAACTTTTCAAAATTCATGGGGACTCGATTTGAAATAAGTATGATGGGTGAGCTGAATTTTTTCCTTGGTTTACAAGTGAAACAGTCACCTCAAGGCATATTCATAAATCAATCTAAGTACTTTAAAGACATTTTGAAAAAGTTTAACATGGCTGATAGTTCTTCCATGAAAACTCCAATGGCAACTGGAACGTTTTTGGACGCATATTTATCCGTAAAATCAGTTGACCAAAAAAGAACTACAGGAGCATGATTGGATCTTTATTATATCTTACGACCAGTAGACAGGATATCATGTCCGCGACATGTTTTTGTGCTCGTTATCAAGCAAATCTTAAGGAGTCTCACCTTGCAGCCGTTAAACAGATCGTAAGATATCTGCACTCCCGAACTAGGCCTTTGGTATACGAAGGATTCGAGTTTTGATCTTAAAGCTTTCACTGATGCAGATCACGTAGGATGTAAGTTGGACCGGAAGAGCACTTCTGGGTCATGTCAGTTCTTAGGCGATTAATTGGTGAGCTGGACATCTAAAAATCAGAATTGTGTATCAAGCTCGATAGCTGAAGCGGAGTATGTAGCTGCTGCGAGTTGTTGCTCACAAGTGCTTTGGATGATGACTCAATTGAAAGATTTTGGCTACTCATATAAGCGAGTGCCTATTTACTGCGACTCAAAAAGCGTGATTGCCATTACAAATAACCTGGTACAACACTCTAAGACGAAACACATCGATGTGTGCTACCACTTTATAAAAGACCATGTGGAGAAAGGAGATGTAGAGATTCATTTTGTATAGACCGACTATCAACTCCCTGATCTTTTCACCAAGCCATTGGAAAGGCCGCAGGCGAGGCCGCATTCAAGCCTTTGTGACCCAGGAAACGTTTATAACTGAGATGGGTAAGCTCCAAGAAACCCTACAAGCATTTTTGGACCGTCAAAACAAGTCCACGTCGGATGGACGGACTAAGAGTTGAAACGAGACGGGTGTTGATGTATCTAGCCTACCTGCAACTGAGGTGGGTGGTCACTCTCAATTAACACCGTTAATGCCCAGCAGATCATCAGATAAGGGATGTACTTTCAAAACTTTCTCGTCATGTAAGCCTTCTTCCTTCGACGGGGAACACAACCTGGTTCTGGCCTTGAAGTGGATCCGAGAAATGGAGTTGGCTTTTCATACCAGTAAGTGTGCTAAGGAAGACAGAGTGTTGTTTGTTATGGAAATGTTGAAATCTGATGTCATATTCTGGTGGGATGTAGAGACGGGTGGAAAAGGTTCGGAAGCGGCCAAGACAATTACGTGGGAGTCGTTCACAAAAAGGTTTAGAGCACAGTTTTGCCCGTTGGCGGCAGTCAAGAAACTGGAAGAAGAATTCTTGGGACTCGAACAAAGGGTGATGTTAGTGCAAGAATACACTTCTAAATTCATCGAGAAGGCGCGATTTGCAAAACTGTATGTTCCTATCGAAGAAAGGCGCATCGATAGATACATATGGGGACTGAGGAGCAGTGTGAGAGAATTGGTACAGGCGAGAGAACCTGTGTTTTTCCAAGCGGTGGTTGATGCAGCGGAACTCACGGAGAAAGAAAATAAAGGTTAAATGACTGAAAGGGGCGGCGGTAAGAGAAAATGGGAAGAACCTACGCGCGATGCCAAGAGGTATAAGGTCCCAGGACCTGAGTCTTGGACGGGATCTAGGTTTGGGGAGAATTCGTGTGAAAGGTGCAATCGGGTGCATCGTGAAGAATGTTCTTTTGAACCAGATGGTTGTTACAAATGCGAAAAGTTAGGACATATAGCTCGAGAGTTCCTAAATACTAGAGCTTGTTATCTCTGTGGTTCACCAGACCACATTAAGCCAGATTGCCCACAGCTGAAAAAGGGATCGTCGGGTGGCTTTGGAGGTGGTCGTGGAGGAAGAGGTGGGTAGAGAAAGCTGGAACCTGCGTGGCGAAAAGAAAGGGCTTTTCACATGACAGCCGAGGAGGAGGTGGACGCACCTGATGTGGTGACAGGTACCTTTATTGTTAATTCAAAACTTGCTAGAGTGTTATTTGACTCGGGAGTAAACCGATCGTTTGTATCGCCAACTTTTGTGCGATGTTTGCATGTCTAACCTAAGCGGTTAGAATGTGGATTTGAGGTAGATATTGCTGATGATAGTCGAGTCTTGGTGAGAGAAGTGTATGAGGGGTGTAGTATTGAGTGGAGGGTCACTCTTTCCCCTTGCGATTGTACCCAATGGGCATGGCAGAGTTTGACGTTATTGTGGGGATGGATTGGTTGACTAGCCACAATGCCAACATTGTGTGCAACAAGAAGATGATTCGTATCACCTTACTTGATGTGTCCGAAGTGATAATTTATGGTGATAGGAGCAAGCATAAGTCTTGTCTTATCTCTATGATGAAGGCTAGACATTGTTTAGGGAAGGGGTGTCAAGGGTTTATAGCGTATGTGTTAGACGCTAAGAAAGAAAAGAAAGGATTAGAGGATGTCCAGGTAGTGAGCGAGTACCCGGAGGTGTTTCCGAATGACTTGACGAGTTTACCCCCGCATCGACAAGTCGAGTTTAGGATAGATATGGTACCTAGAGAAACACTAGTAGCGCGTGTAGAATACTGGTTGGCGTCGGTGGAAATGAAAGATATTATGACGTAGTTGCAAGAATTGCTAGACAAGGGTTTCATACGCCCTAGTTCATCACCTTGGGGAGCGCCGGTACTCTTTGTCAAGAAGAAGGATGGATCAATGCGAATGTGCATCGACTATCGCGAGGTCAATAAGGTGGCCGTCAGGAAAAAATATCTGCTTCCAAGGATCGACAATCTGTTTGATCAGTTGCAAGGGGCGAGTTTCATTTCGAAGATAGACATGAGGTCCGGTTATCATCAATTGAAGATGAGGGAAGAAGACGTTCCCAAGACAGCTTTTCGCATAAGGTAGAGACGCTACGAATTCTTGGTCATGCCATTTGGGCTGGCCAATGCCTCAGCAGTGTTCAACGACCTGATGAACCGAGTGTATAGTTTTTGCTATTAGATAAGTGTGCAATAGTGTTCATAGATGATATCCTCATCTATTATCGAGCTTGAGGTGAACATAGAGAGCACCTTCGCTTGGTATTGGACTCATTACGGTGCGAGAAGTTGTATGCCAAATTCTCAAAGTGTGATTTTTGGTTGAGGGAGGTTTAGTCTCTAGGACACGTGGTATCGAGTGAAGGTATCAAGGTGGACCCGGCTAAATTCGAAGTTATTAAATAGTGGGAGCCACTGAGGTCGCCTTCTGAAGTGAGAAGTTTCCTTGGTCTAGAGGACTACTATCGGAAGTTCATTCAGGACTTTTCCCGGATAGCTACGCCATTGACAACTTTGACCAAAAAGAATGCCAAATTTGAGGGAAGCGAGGCCTAAGAAGCAACTTTTAATAAGTTGAAGGAAAAATTGAGTAGTGCACCGATTTTATCGTTACCTAATAGGACAAAAGGATTTGTGATTTATAGTGATGCATCCAAGTTGGGGTTAGCGTGTGTATTGATGCAGGATGGGAAGGTGATTGCCTATGCATCCCGTCAACTGAAGGACCACGAGAAGAATTATCCTACACATGACATGGAGTTAGCAGCAGTGATTTTTGCACTAAATATTTTGAGGCATTATCTTTACGGGGTCAAGTGTCAAATATACACTGAACATAAGAGTCTCAAGCACTTATTCGATTAGAGGGAGTTGAATATGAGATAGAAGAGATGCGTATAGTTATTGAGTGATTATGATTGTGAGATCCTTTACCATCCTGATAAAGCAAATGTGGTGGTCGACGCTCTAAGTCGAAAGGAGAGAGGAGGCCAACCAAGGTATTAGCCTTTCGAGTTAAAGCAACTTCCAATATCTTAGAGGAAATTAAGAAGTTCCAAGAGGAAGTGATATCGGGGAAGGATTTAAAAAGCGAGAGGATGGTCGAATTTACTTCATCTTTGGAAAGTAATAGCAGTGGGGTAAGGTGTTTCGGGAATCAAGTGTGGGTTCCTAAGATGAGAGACCTGCGGAAGAGTATTCTAGAGGAAGTGCACAAGTCGCATTATTCGGTGCATCCGGGGACCAATAAGATGTACCAGGACATGCAACAGTTTTTTTGGTGGCCAGGAATGAAGAAAGATATCTCTCATTTCATGGAGCGGTGCTTGACCTGTTTGAAGGTCAAGGCGGAGCATCAGCGACCCTATGGGGAACTGCAACCCTTAGAGATACCAGTGTGGAAGTGGGACAACAGTGCGATGGATTTCGTCACGAAGTTACCAAGAACCCCGAAGGGGTATGACGCCATTTGGGTAATAGTGAATCGTCTCACCAAGTCGGCTCACTTTTTGCCTTTCAAAGAAACTGACCCGTTGGAGAAGTTGGCAAGACTATATATCAACGAGATAGTGACCAGGCATTGCATACCGTTGTCCATGGTCTCTAATCATGATAGTCATTTTACGTCATCGTTCTAGAGGATCCTTCAAAGGGAGTTCGGTATGGGTAGAGTGATAGAACTATCCAGATGTTGGAAGACATGTTCCGACCATGCCCAATCGATTTAAAGGCTCATGGGAGGCCCATTTACCGTTGATAGAATTTTCATACAATAATAGTTACCATGCTAGCCTTCAGGCGACACCCTATGAGGCATTGTATGGACGTAAATGTAGAACGCCCTTATGTTGGAAGAAGTGGGAGAGAGGCAGTTGGCGGGATCGAAAATTGTGCAATTAACTGCTGATAAAATCAATCAGATTGGCAAGAAGTTAAAGGTGGCTCAAGACCGTCAAAATATGTATGCGAACAAAATAAGGAAACCAATTGAGTTCCATGTAGGGGATAAGTGATGCTTAAAGTCTTGCCTTGCATGGGCATTGTCCGTTTTAGGAAGAAAGAGAAGTTAAGGCCCAGATATGTTGGGTCGTTTTCCATAACCGAGCGTGTAGGAGAGGTGGCGTATAAGTTGAAGTTTCCCGAAAAGCTCCAGGGAATCCATTCCACTTTCCACCTGTCGAATATGAGAAAGTGTTTGGCAGAAGAGAGCATGGTTGTACTGTTAGGGGACATTCGAGTAGACGAAAAGTTGAATTATGTCGGAAAACCGATAGCGATTGTGGATCGTAAGATCCGAAAATTGAGGACCAAAGATATTACACTTGTGAAGGTTCAGTGGCGTTACCACAAGGGTCATGAGGCAACTTGAGAAGTAGTAGCGGACATGATGTCCCAATTTCCACAACTGTTCGATAATGGAATTCCGAGGACGAAATTTTTTTGAGGGGAGGATGTTGTAATAACAATGTTCTTTCTGCAAATAAACTAAGTTTAGTGGTGGTGGTGTGAAAAGAGAAAGTTAGAGGGCCTTGGTGTGAATAAGGAAAAAGGGATTAAAACCCCTAAAACCCCTAACTCTCTATTACCAGTGTGAGGCAGTTAGAGAGGAACTGTGGAAACCTTTTTGTGTAATTTTATCAAGGAGCTCGAATTTGGAAATCATTTAGGGGTAGTGTTAATCTCCATCAAAGTAAGTAAGTAAGTATCCTCTCTTTTAATCTCTTTTTAGCTTTGGGGAATGTGGTTTGGCCATAATAGTTTAATGAGTAGTAATCTCATTCTGATGGTTTATAGTTAGATTATTAAATTGTTGATTTTAATCTAGGATGGGATTTAGAATACTAATGCTTTCAATTAAAGGTTTAAAAGTAACCTAGGATTCTCTAAATCGGAGTTGGGAAGAACACAGTGAAAACCCTTCGACCGGATACCTTGTACCCGGGAATCGCCCACTTTTTTGGTGGGGAAACCCGAATACAGTCAAAACCTGGAGAAAAGAAAACCTGGAGAGTAAAATCCTGGTATTGAGCAATACAGGTGAACCAGATGTTGTGAGACCCGGTAGGGAGTGGAACCCGGGGACATGGTCCCAGGAATTACCAAATCCGGGGAGCCCGGACCCGGTATGGCCCAGACCAGGAATCGTGTTACCAGTAGCCGATTTCTGGGCTCCCGTCACCTGTTTTTTTGAGTCATGCGTCAGTGCTATCGAGTGAGACCCATAATTCTTAAGTTGTCGAGAAATCCGATCTATGGGAGTTACTCGACTGACTCATTACTCTCGTGTGTGGTGTGAAATATAAGTGCGCGGTTAAAAGATTTTTTTTAAATCAAGCAAAAGAGCCTAGTACGGACTTCGGGTGAGTTTCTCTTAATCTCTGTTAAAGCATAGTCATACACACTGTGGTTTATATTACATGTTCTTATGTGGTTTAAAACGTGTGTGATAACGGGCGTTGTTTTAAAGGTAAATCTTGTGGGGCGTGTGTGCGTAAACGATAAATTAAATTGTGCATATGGGGAGTGTGTCCCATAACGAATATATGAGTTCGTTTCATATGTTTAACTTAAGGGCGGGTGTGTGCCCTAATACGTGGTCGCAAGTGTTTGCGTGACCCAAGCGTGAGCCGATCATAATAGTTGTGCTCCAAAAGACCTCAATTTAAGTATGATTGCTTTAAATCCTTATAAACCTCTTTCTGTTGTTATTTGTGACGTGATGTGGTTATAGAGGGATCTCACTAGACCTTATGGTCTAACCCTCGCTTTTCAAAACTAAAACCCCTTTCAGGTAAGCAGGTAGTTGAGGGCTCGAGTAAGGCCAACGACAGGATGTGAGCTTGGAGTTTGACTAGAGGAGATTATAATTTTTTTAGATTATGATAGACGTTCCCAGTTAGACTTATGCTTAAAGTTCTCAGCTGTAATTTGGTTTATTCCGCAAACCTTAACAATTTTGTTTTGGCGTTATTGAAGCAATTCATTATCTTTTGCGTGTTTGAATGTATGGATTGTTACATGTGGTTCATATGAGAAGCCCCAAAATTTTAAAAATAAGAGAAGCAATCTCAACCACTAGTTTAAAATTTTGATTTCCAAGTCTTTTTTTCACTAATTAAGATAATTATGAAAAAAAAATCAAATATCATAATTTATCTTCTATTTTTTAATAACATTTTTTGAATATTGATAATCATCGATTTTTTATCCAATTTTCCACCTTGAAATCATTGACAATTTTACAATCTACGAAGCAAATTAAATCTCCTTCGCTTAAATCTCATATGTTAGCACGAAAATCGATGTTCTTCATTGGTCGTTTGAAATGTAACATTATCATATAGTGATAATTAGGTGTATATTGGTTCATATGTGAACATTTTAATTCTAACATACATTCACAAGTGAATTCCTAACATAGATTCACATGTAAATTATAATATACTTTCACATATGAATCTTCTTTATAACTTGTACGTGAATAAATTTACAACTTATAATCGAGATTCTTAATCAGTTTAAGATTCATACATGAATCTTAAAAAGTATATTTATATATATGTATATATGTATATCATGGATCTTAAAATTAAAGATAATGAAATTCTCGTTTTTTATTATATTTTATTTAAATGTAATATTGATAATATTTTAGATAATTTAATTTAAAAAGAAAATGGGTTGTCTAATTTTTATTTAAAAAAAGAAATTAGGTAATTTTTTAAAAAATGAGTGGATTGGTGATTTAATTATGCAAAGGTTTCAAAATACCCTAAACAACTTTCTTAGGTTCTCTAAGTTGGTCACAATTTTACTTACATACTTTGTCATTGCGATTTTGGTCATTGAAAACTCTCAGCTAATGGTTGAGATATATTCTCACATTCTCAACATTTTGGGCTTCTCGTTTGAACTCTACCCTATATATATGAGTTGTTTCATTTTCAAGTCAAGCAATTTGGACAAACCTTACAAACCATCTGCAATCGTTTCATTGATGTATGGTCAAGATTAATCGGTCTATTTATGTCAATAGAAAAAAAAACAATTAATATGGTTCATTAATTACAAGAGGCCGGAAGGACAAAAGTGTTAAAAAAAAATAGAGTCATATTCACATCAAGTGGATGAAATCACGAAACGAGTGTTGATTTGGTTAACTGATAATTATGGCAAGCGAAATTAATTAAAATAGTCATTTTCACCGATGGTTTTACCTCTTAACTAATTCTCTCCCGGTTTTACCAAAATAGCCATAGGTCCGCAAAAACCTATGTCCGCAATTAAACGACAAAACATAATTACATTTTCTACTCCTTTCCGTGAAAAAAAAACTACCTTTGCAATTACGGACCTAGCCCCTAGACTTTCAAAATTTACACTTTCTACCCGCTAAGCAATTAAACGACAAAACATAATTACATTTTCTACCCCTTTCAGTGAAAAAACTACCTTTTCAATTACGGACCTAGCCCCTAGACTTTCAAAATTTACACTTTCTACCCGCAAAAAGCTACCTACACAATTGTGGACCTAGATTTTTGCGGACGTATGGCTATTATGGTAAAACATTGAGATATATGGCTAAGAGGTAAGACAATTAGTGAAAAATGGTTATTATAATTAATTTCCCTTATGGTAATTATCAACTTTCTAATTTATTGGGGTATTTTTATTGGTAACCATTTAATTATAGTTTTTTTTTTCTATTTTGCTAATGTGTTCCTGTACTTTTTTTATTCTTCTTGTCAATGATTTAATTATGACAATTATTTTTATATCATGTGAAAATGCATTTGTTTCATGTATTTCTTATTTTGATGAAATTGTTTCATGTAATCTTTTAGTCCCAAAATGTAATGACAATAGTAAACAAGTATTGTAGAGGGCGGGTTGAATACAATACCACAAATTTTCACTTTAATTTAATTCTTTATTGATAAAAAACAAGAATTACACACAGAAACTTGTAAGATTGTTGCGAAAAGAACAGAGAAATCTATTCTAATAATCTATCACTAAGAAAACAAGAACACAACTTAAAACAAAAAGATTAAAGCTATGGAAATGTGGAAGAACGGGACTGCCAACTTTTTGCTTGATTGCACTAAGATCTCTTTTCAAAAGTGTAACTTTGCATGGGAGGAGTCTTCACCTTTATATACCACTATGTGCATTAATTACTCAAGGACACTTATCATCTTGGGATTGAATGTCAGAGATGTCATTCTAAAAGAGAAAGTATCCTTTTTGTCTTAACATGGAACAAAGTTGACTTTAGGACCTTGTTGTAGACAACACCGGAGAATGATGAAAACGACAAACATCCTTTTTTTGAAACTTTGGAGAATGTCCCCATCATTTCATGATTTGGTGAAGATCTTATGTGGAAGAAGACAAAAAGGTTTCTACCTTTGTGTCCGAAGGAAGTTGGCAGATAAAGGTCCTGCCGATTTCCAGAGATGAAATCGACAGGAGGGGGTCCAACCGATTTGACAAGAGCAAATCGGCTAGAAGAGGGTCCTGCCAATTTGGAGAGTTGCAATTCGGCAGGTGACCAGCCGATTAATGAAAAGCAAATCGGCAGGTAGATAGTTTAGTAAGTGTTGGAAGTTTATCTTGATCCGTATATAAAGATTTACTTCTTGCTAATTTCGGTTGGTCTTCGACTTCACTGATCTTTAGAAACATTACTAAGCTATTACAAAGAATCTTGAATAATCAAGTAGGAGTTGATGATTCGTAAAGGAGGTCATCTTCAAATCCTTGATGACCCAATAATGTATTTTGACCTTATTTTACTCTTTTGGGTTCTTTTTCACATAGACCGTTCTTTTTGTTTCTTTTTGGATTTGTTAAAGTATCCGACAATTACAAGTATAAATGAATGAAAGAATAAGCTATCAACAATATATACTAAAGAAAAATTGCACTTGTATAAATCTCAAAATTTTGAGTACAAGATAAGGAAAATAACAAGTACAATTCAAAAGGAAGAGAAAAGAAACTAAGCTTCTTCAAAAGGATCATCCTAAATGTTTCCCTCTTCTTCAACTCATCGGTGACTGCCTTGAAGAGAGGAACTGCATGAGGCCTCATTGGAAAGATCTAAAGAATCCCAACAAGGAAGTGGATGTCAGCCATATGGAAGCGGATATGGCCGAAGCCATCATTGAAGAAGATTCCATGGGTCGGCTCAGAGATGACTGTGGTGGAAGGTTGAGCCACAAGAGTAGGCAAGTAAAGGTCAAGGTTGGAGACATTCGGGACCTTTCCTTCCTTTGCCATTTCTTGAAAGACAAATTCTTTCTTCACTGATATGGGCTTGGACTTAGAGGAGGAAGATGAGGAGAGATGTTCGGATTTGAGCTTTTGGATGAACTTACCTTCGGTAGCTGATTGTTGTATATGGTACTTACTTCGGTAAGTCCTCATCTGTAACACCCTAAAGTTAGAGTAATTTAAAAAAATTCGAAAATTTGGCAATATGACATTTGCATTTGGTATTAACCTCCCAAAAAAGGGGGAAAAGTACTGAGCCTTTACAAAACCTGCGAATGGATATGGAATTCAACAACAAACTAATCTAAACATAAATATCTAGATTACATCGGTTGTCAACCCAAAATCACCAAAATATGGGACTTAACAATTGCCCAACATCCAATAATTGTCATCTCAAAAATGCCTCTAAGACCATGCTCGTTACTCACAACCTTGGCAACCCACCGCTAGGGGAACATGTTATACATATCATTTGAGAAAAAGTGTTAGACTTAAAGCCTAGTGAGAACATACAGTTTATAATTTCAAGAAATGTAAACATTTGCATTAAAAGGAAATCTTTTCAATAAGGTTTTAGTTTACATTTGAAATCTTTGTCACATAAGGACCATTCGGTCCGAAAATTCATCTTGCGATGACGGGGGATACCCGATTTACCAAGGATTGTGGCGGAACACAAAAGTAGACCACAATCCGAGTTGTGAGCTAAATACATGGAATTCATGGCCACGAACAACGAAGGTCCGTACTAAGATGTGAGGGAGGGCCCTCGAGGAAACCAGTCATACTCGTTCACTAGGACTACATTATGACCCATAGCTAGTAACCGGTCTCACATAACCGTACCAAATGGCCCCTGAGGATCAAATACATCCATAGCTACAAAAAGGGGAATAGACATGTAAGACCCGGTTTTAAAATAAAACGTATATTAAATAGGAAATCGAACGGGTTAAAGTTCGTCTTCAGTCTCGATTGATCGAGTGTTACGTCTCAATTTGGTTAAGGTATGGATTTCATTTATTTTGAATCGTGGGCAACTATTTGTTGTAGTTGACCCTTCCTAAAGGTGGTTCACCACCTTGTGATTGATCAACTGAACGTGATCAACAAAAACGAAATTGTACACACACATACACATTGATTTTGGTTTTGGTTTATTGAATCAATTGTTTGAACATTTTGATGTTTTATTAAAATGTGTCTCATATGAGATTGTTTATGAAAAATGTGAAGTATATAGATTATAATTTATGTGATCGCCATTTGGGTAAGTGACACATGTTTAGTTTTCGTTTATTTTAGAATAACCCAATAAATGGGCACATTATTTGGGATGCCTTCTATGGCGGCTTTGTTGTCATAGCGTCCTGCAGATGACGGTCCACCAGAGTTAAGCCTATGTGGCTTACGTGAACCCACTGTGGGGGGACTTGGCTGACGTTGTTGGCTCCAGGGCGGATGAATCGATTCTAGAAATTTACCCACAAAATATGTGACCGTGGTTAAATTCACGGGGGACTCGTTCTGTGTGCCCGCATGCCGACCCAGTGCGTGTGGTTTGGCCACCCCACGAACACAACAACAGGAAATGATGGACTTTATTTATATTACGTTTTGAAATTAAAGTGTGAACTGTTCTTGAAATTATTGTCTTTGAAAATTACTGAACATCTCTTTTGTTATGAACTTGAGTTTTAAGAACTTTCATCGAATGAATTTTTAAGTCTTCCGCTTCGTTATTGATGTTTTCATTATTATTTACGAACTTATATTATAACCCATTCACTGAGTTATGTGCTCAGCCGTGTTTTTGTTTTCTGACACGGCAGGTTCGAAGTGAAGTTTACGGGGACGGGAATTGAGATCGAGCGTGGTATTTTGGAGTTCTTAGACTCACTTTATTGTATAACTTTCTAAGTTTATAAAGTCTTTTTGAGGTATGATAGTTTGGATTGTAATATATGTTTAGAGTTTATTAATAGCTTTGAATTTAGCTGTGTATCTATGTTAAGTCTCGTATGTGACATCACCCTTTCCGGACCACGGGGACGGGGGATGTTACAAATATGGTATCAGAGCATAGGTTACGACTTGTAGATTAAATAAGTTTGACCTGTGAGAATTGGGTAGACATTAGAATGGGTATACTAGAATTTAATTCTATTAACTGATTTTTAATCCGTAACTGTTTTGAATTCTGATTTTGATGTTGTTCCGTGTTAGAATGTCGAGACGTGGTCGCCCACGCAAGTCCGGATCTCAACCTGAGGGTAACCTAAATCCCAACCCAGTGGGCAGTACTAGTGAACCTAATATTGCTGATGTGGTCCGTCAGACCATGTCAAGTATGATGCCTACATATCTTGAGCAAGCAATCCAGGCTATGCGACAGACGGCACAAAATCTTCCTCCAAATCTGAATCTAAATCCAAATTATGTTCCTACATCTAATATTGGAAATCCTGGATCAAGTTCGGGTAATCCAACGGGAGAAATGCATACATGGCTGGAGAGGTTTAATAAACAGAATCCTCAATCTTTCTCAATGGCCGTAGATTCTGTAGACGCCGAACACTGGATTCGGCACATCGAAAAGATTTTTAATGTCTTAGATATTCCAGATCAGTACATGGTCCGCTTGGCTACTTATAAGTTTGAGAAAGGAGCGAACAATTGGTGGGAAGCTTGCATTCAAACTAACCCATCTGTTAAGAACTTATCTTGGGATAACTTCAAAGAATTTTTCTTCAATCAATATTTTACGGCGGCAGATCGCGATGCTTATACCCGAGAATATTCAACGATTCAACAAGGCGAGGAAGAAACAGTTGCCGACTACATGGCTCGTTTTCTTAAATTTTCTCATTTTGTAGGAAATACCTCAGGCACACAAGCGCAACAAGCCAATAAATTTAAATGGACACTTAAATCGAAGTATAAGGATAGTCTCTTGAATCTTCCTTTTAATACTGTTACAGAGGTGGCCGACGCATCGAAGAATATTGATCGGTCACAACAACAACAGTTAACTTCACGTGTTGACAATAAGAAACGTGGACCTGAATCTTTCCAAGGAAACCCTCATTTCGTAAAGTCATAGTCGAACATTAACCCACATAAAAGTTCATGTCAATTCACGCCACGATCTCCAGTGTTGTCTAGCAGTGGGAGTCGGAATGTTTATAGTGAAATTAATATTTGTGATCACTGTAATCTTCGACATCGGTCGGGTCCATGTTTAAAGATGACCGGTTCGTGTTTCAATTGTCAAGTACAAGGGCATATGGCCAGAGATTGTCCTAAAGCTGGAAAAGGAAAAGGAAAACAAGCAACTACTAGTGGGCGAGTCTTTGCGTTACCTGGCGACAAATCTCAAGCGGGTATGATTTCAGGCCATGTTAACTTTAATGATTTATCTGTTTATGGCTTGTTTGATACCGGGGCAGCACACTCTTTTATTTCTGAACAATTAGAATTCCAGTTAAAACCTTATGAACAAACCACCGAATTTCGAGTCGTAGTATCTACCCCAATGGGTGGTTCAATCTGTGTGTTAACTCGATTTTCAAATTGTCCGTTATTTATTGGAGACCGCATACGGGAGGTCACTCTACTTCCAATGCACATGTCCCACTTTCAATTAATATTGAGGATGGACTGGTTATCACACCACCGTGCAACTATAGACTGTAACGCCAAACAAATATTGTTTGGGGATATTGACAAACCGGAGGCAATCTTTTAAGGAGGTACTCCAAAAGAAGATGTTAGCGCTCTAACCTCTCTTACTGTGAAGCAATATACTTGGCAAAGTAACGAAGGTTTTCTGGCCTCGTTACAAGATCCCGAACAGATAATCTCTACTTCTACATTCGTACCTGTTGTTTCCGAATATCTTGATGTGTTTCCCGATGATTTACCGGGTATACCACCAGTCCGGGAAGTCGAATTTACCATCGATCTAGTTCCGGGAGCTTCTCCTATTTCTAAGGCTCCCTATCGAATGGCTTCAACTGAAATGAAGGAACTCAAAACTCAACTCGATGATCTATTGAAGTAAGGTTTCATTCGACCCAGTGTCTCACCCTGGGGAGCTCCGGTTCTCTTTGTCAAAAATAAAGACGGTACGATACTTCTTTGTATTGATTACAGGGAGCTTAATAAAATAATGATTCATAACAAGTATCCATTGCCGAGAATCGTCGATCTATTCGATCAATTACAAGGGGCACGGTACTTTTCCAAAATTGATCTTCAATCCGAGTACCATCAACTTCGTATCCGAGATTGTGATATTCCGAAAATCGCATTCATAACTCGCTATAGGCACTAGGAATTCTTAGTAATGCTTTTCGGGCTAACTAATGCTCCAGCAATCTTTATGGATCTTATGAATCGAGTTTTCAAAGATTATCTCGATGACTTTGTTATCATGTTTATCGATGACATATTGATATACTCAAAGTCAAGAGAGCAACATAATCAACATCTTCAAATCGCTTTGTAAACTCTTCGAACGAAAATTTTATACGCAAAACGTTCCAAGAGTGAATTTTGAATTGATCAAGTATCTTTTCTCGGACACGTAATCTCTGCGGAAGGTGTCAAAGTCGATCCAACGAAGATTGAAACCGTCACTAAATGGCCTCGACCTACGAACGTATCTAAAGTTCATGGTTTTCTGGGTCTGGCCGGTTATTATAGACGATTCGTTGAAGGATTTTCTAAAATATCTCTACCGTTAACCCGATTACTCCGAAAAGGAGTCAAATTTAATTGGGGTTCCGAACAAGAATCTAGTTTCGAGGAATTGAAGCATCGATTGGTTACCGCACCTGTTCTTGTATTACAGTCTGGCACCGGAGGTTTTCAAGTTTACAGTGATGCTTCAAAGATAGGTCTCGGTTGTGTTCTTATGCAAAACGGTAGAGTAATCGCATATGCATCACGTCAATTAAAGCCTTATGAGGTTAATTATCCAACTAACGATCTCAAATTAGCTACGGTTATCTTCGCACTTAAAATTTGGCGTCATTATTTGTATGGTGAGACATATGAAGTTTTCACCGACCACAAGAGTCTTAAATATATATTTACTCAAAAAGAGTTAAATATGCGTCAGCACAGGTGGCTCGAACTTCTAAAGGATTATGATGTTGATATACAGTATTGATATGCGTTAATTATTTAATGCATATCAAGTCTTTTTATTGATAATTTAGGTCTTTCTACATTCTATATCCCGAATTTTGAGTCATTTTATTCACTTATTTTCTCTTTTATTTTTTCATGGAGCTAAGGTATTGAATGATTTGTTTTACGACTTAGAATGGCTAATTAATATCTATTTTTGGCAGATTTATAAGTGCAGACTTATGCTGCAGCATCTCTGCAGCATCAGACACTGAATAGCCGATTGAAGAGATGAAAAGGAGCTTATGGTGGACAACTTGCAGAAATATTTTAGGCAGATTTGGGGAACTTTCTGGATCTGATTTTTGGCTGGAAAATATATTTTGAATCTCCTTTTCTTTATTTTATTGTTCATGGTGTCATCTAATGTTGTACAATTATTATTATTATTGTGTAAAATGTCTTTTTTGCCCCCCCCCCCCTTCCTAGTATATAAAGGAAGCTTGGAAGGTGTATTTTAGGGACATGATCTTCTTACTTACTTGCACTCTTAGAAAAATTGTAGTAAATTTTAGAATCTCTTTTGTGATCTTTAAAAATCAAAGTAAGAGAATTGACACTCTCTTGGTTTGATTATTGAAGTCAAGTAATTTAGTAATATTTATTGAAGTTTTTATCCCTTGCATTTTTAATTTACCGCAATTTATTTATCGCACTTTACTTTATTGTCAATTACTTTATCGTCTTTTACTTTATTGTCATTTACTTTTATGTCTTTTACATTCTTGTAATTTAAATTATGTCTTTTATTTTATGTAATTTATTTTATGCATTTACTTTCCGTATGAGTAGCTAATTTTATTAGTATGGGCGTTTGACGGAACGGTGGAATTTTAAACCAAAGAAAGGTGGGCATTGTTTCGCAATAACAATGATCCACCATTTCATTCAAGTTTTATAAATATCAATAATACTTCTTGACGAACCGATCACTTGCTAAAGTGTTAAAGTGCCGTGGATTTAGAGATAAGCCACGAAAAGCACGTCCGTTTGAATGATATAAGAAGTATACTTGAGAGAGTTACTGATAAGGACAATTATCATTTATATCTTTCTAAACTGATTTATTCTCGACAAGTTAATCGCTAATCAATAGTGTTAAAGTGTAGAGGACTTACAGATATGCCCCTTCGAACACGTCAACTTGAATGATATGGGAATCGGCTCGAGAGAGCGGTTTTTGCAAAGAGATTTGTATCTCCATATATTTTGAGGACTCTATTCCACACTCTAAATAGTTGGAGACTACACAGAGATGTGTTTAGTTGAATCTAAACAGTAGTGTGAATATTGAAGTTCGAAAGGAATAACCTCAAAATAGATGGTGTATTTAGTTGTTGCAGAACTTTATGCTGCAGCATGCCTGCAGCATGGCCCGCTGGAATTTATGTTTAACTCCCACCTGAAAGTCTAACACCCGTACTTGATTTATTCTCTGTTAACTAATTCAAAGTGATAACTCAACCAAACCAAAGTCTTCAAATTCTCCATCTGAAATCATTTCTTTCTTCTACTTTTTATTAAACTTTTACTCCAGTCTCTGTGGGACGATATCCTGTACTTTACCGTTTTATTACTTGAAAGACGATATTAGATCTCATTGTATACTTGCTTTGAGGTTTTATTAGCACACGTCTATAGGTGTATTCCAAGCACTGTCAAGTTTTTGGCACCGTTGTCGGGGACTGGCAAGCTAAAAGTTATAAAAAGTTTTATAAAGATTTGATTTTTCTACCACCGTTCGAATTTCATTGTGAGTAGAAATAACATCAAGGAAAGAACCTTTCGTCATAAAAGGAGGATACAAAGAACATAAAATACCATGAATCCTCCTAATATGGATGCACCACCTGGTTTTGAAAATAGACAACAAAGACCACCAGGAATTGAAATAAGACCACCTCCGTTAGAAAATCAGATGAGACCTCCACTTTTGGAGAATCAAAGAATACCACAATTTTTTCAACCACCACTTTTTCAACAAGTTCCAAATTTTCCGCAATAAAATCAGCAACATGATGATGAAAATAATGATGAAGAATCTCATGAGGATAATGAAAGGAATGAACCAGTGAACATCATTGATCTTGCAAATTCCAAAGAGGGGAAAATTATGGACTATGCTATCCCCGATTTTGAGCAATTAAATTCTGGAATAGTTAAACCCCATATAACCACCCTTCATTTTGAACTTAAACCCATAATGTTCCATATGTTACAGACAAATGGCCAATTTGCCGGAATGCCATCGGAAGATCCCCATTCTCATTTAAAATCTTTTATGGAGATCACCGATGCATTTCTGATCCCTGGAGTATCTAACGATGCTCTAAGACTTACTTTATTTCCATTTTCTTTATGGGATCGGGCGAAATCATGGTTTAATTCTTTGGCACCTGGTTCTGTACCATCATGGAGCAATATGGCCGAGAAGTTTTTGAGAAAATATTTTCCACCTACCCGAAATGCTAAGTCCAGAAATGAAATATGTATGTTTAAACAAATGGACGATGAAGCAATTCCCGATGCTTGGGAAAGGTTTAAGGAATTATTAAGGAAATGCCCACACCATGGCATTCCCTACTGTATTCAACTCGAGACATTTTACAATGGGTTAAACCCCATGGCAAAACAAATGCTTGATGCGACATCAGGAGGGGCCTTTACTTCCAACACCTATAATGTCGGGTATGAAATTCTTGAAAAGATTTCAATAAATAATGGACATTAGGCTGATCCAAGGGTCCAACCTCAAAGAAAAACTGCTGGAATACATGATGTCGATGCATATACTGCACTAACAGCTCAGCTTGCTTCCATGACTAACATGCTTAAAAACATCACTTCCGGTCAAGGAGCACAGCCAACTGTCACTACACCTACTCCAGCAGTCCTTTCAGTGCAGTGTGTTTGTTGTAGTGGGGAACACTCTTTTGAACATTGTCCACGTAATTCTGAATTTGTAAACTTTGTTCAAAATAGATCTGGTTACCATTCCAACAATTACAATGCCAGTTGGAAATAACACCCAAATTTTTCATGGAACAATCCCTGTTTAAATCCGTCTTCATCAAAACAGCAAGGGAACTCAAAATTTCAAAATCAAGCAAGTAGTTCTCAAAATCATCAAGGGAATCATCATCAAAACAATCATCATCAAGGAAACCATCACCAGAACAATCAGAATCATGGTTTTCAAAATAATCAAGCACATTTTCAAAGTAAACCACCTCCACAAACTGAATCATCATCTTCCTTAGAGTCAATGATGAAAGGGTTTATGACCCAAACTCAAGCTTCACTGAGAAATCTGGAAACTCAAATCAGTCAGTCGCCCTTAATCAGAACAACAGGACCACCGGGACTTTGCCTAGCAACACTGAAATCTCAAGATCTTTAGGAAAGGAGCACATAAAAGCTGTGACACTCAGAAGTGGAAAAGACTTAGAGGCATCCTTAGACAAAGAATTTGGACCAATGACCAAAACTGATTTTGAAAAAAATTCAATGTCTAAACCCAAAGCTGCATTACCCACTATTGTTGAGGAACCATCTGAACCTTTGGAAGGATTAGAGCCAACCATGACCTCTAAAGAAAAGACAATATAAAGTGAAGTCATTATTCCCAAGTCCAGTTCTAAATGTCCCATTAAAGAAGGCACAACAAAAGGCATCAAAGAACCATCTTGCTCTTTGCTCAACACAAACAAAAAAGGCTGTAATTGAACCAATTCCCCCTTATGTTCCTTTTCCCCAAAGGTTAAAGAATCAAAAGGAAGAATTGCAGTTTAAGAAATTTTTGGATGTGTTCAAAGAGTTGCATATCAACATACCCCTTATTGAAGCAATTGAGCAAATGCCTAGTTATACCAAGTTCCTCAAAGATATCCTAAGCAAGAAAAAGAAGTTGACTGAGTATGAGACTGTTGACCTTACTGTAGGATGTAGTGCCCTCCTAACCAACAAAATTCCCCCTAAGCTTAAAGATCCAAGGAGAGTCACCATTTCTTGCTCAATAGGAGGGAAAGAGGTTGGAAAAGCTTTGTGTGATTTAGGAGCCAGTGTCAACCTTATGCCTTTGTCCATTTTTAATAGTTTAGGCATAGGAGAAGCTAGACCTACCACAGTCACACTCATCCTAGCTGACAAAACAGTTGCATATCCAAAAGGAAAGATTGAAGATGTCTTAGTCCAGGTTGATAAATTCATCTTTCCAGCAGACTTTATCATTTTAGGCTTTGAGGCTGACCAAGAGATTCCTATCCTTTTAGGAAGACCCTTTTTAGCCACAGGTACAACTTTGATAGATGTCCAGAAAGGAGAATTGACCATGAGGCTCCAAGACCAGAAAGTCACATTTAATGTCTTCAATTCTTTAAAATATCCAACTGATGTAGAAGACTGTTCAAGCTTAAGTGTGACAGAATCATCATGTTATGAAGAAGGAGTAAAACAGGCCTGTAGGATGGAAGAAAAGGATGAAGAATATGATGATGATGATGATGATAGAATCATAGAAGAGACTCTACCTTTGAATGTTGCTAAATTTGAGTTATTGGAAAATAATGAGTTGAACAGTTTCACACCATTTGTCATCGCACCACCTGACCTGGAGTTGAAACAACTCCCATCACATTTAAAATATGCTTTTCTAAGAGATGAAGACAAATTACCTGTCATCATCTCATCAAATTTAGAATTGCATCAAGAAAAGAAACTTATGGACATGTTGAAGTTGCATAAAAAGGCTCTAGGATGGACCATTGCTGACCTTAAGGGGATTAGTCCCTCCATTTGTCAACATAAGATCATTCTAGAAGATAAAGATTTCACTTCCATTGAACCATAAAGAAGGCTGAATCCTGCCATGAAAGAGGTAGGAAAAAAGGAAATTTTGAAATGGTTAGATGCAGGAATTATTTACCCAATAGCCAACAGTTCTTGGGTAAGTCCATTCCAATGTGTTCCAAAGAAGGGAGGGTTCACAGTTGTCCCAAATGACAAAAATGAACTCATCCCAACTAGAGTAGTCTCCGGATGGAGAATTTGCATGGACTACCGTAGACTTAACAAGGCTACACAAAAGGACCACTTTCCTCTACCTTTCATAGACCAAATGTTGGATAGGTTAGCCGGTAAAGAATATTACTGCTTTTTGGATGGATACTCCGGATACAATCAAATAGCCATATCACCCGAGGACCAAGAAAAGACTACCTTCACTTGCCCCTATGGTACTTTTGCTTTTAGAAGAATGCAATTTGGACTTTGCAATGCGCCTGCAACCTTTCCAAGATGCATGATGTCAATATTTTCTGATATGCTTGAAAAATCCATAGAAATCTTTACGGATGATTTTTCAATATATGGTTCATCTTTTGACCAATGTTTGGAAAATTTACAAAAGAGTCTTGAGAGGTGTGAAGAAACTGATTTGGTTCTCAACTGGGAAAATGTCATTTCATGGTTAAAGAAGGGATTGTCCTTGGACATGTAATTTCCAAGAGAGGGGTTGAGGTAGACAAGGCTAAAATTGAAATTGTTGAAAAACCACCTGAACCCACCACTGTTAAAGGAATCAGAAGTTTTCTTGGTCATGCTGGATTTTGTAGAAGATTCATTAAAGACTTTTCAAAAATTTCAAAACCTTTATGTCTTCTATTACAGCATGATCACAATATTGATTTTACTGAAGAGTGTAGAAATGCATTCCTCACTTTAAAGAAAGCTTTGATAACTGCACCAGTGGTTATTACTCCAGATTGGGAAAAGCCTTTTGAAATCATGTGTGATGCTAGTGATTGGGCTGTTGGAGTTGTCTTAGGTTAAAGAAAAGAAAAAGTCTTTCATTCAATTTGTTATGCAAGTAAAACTTTGAATGAAGAACAAATTATCTACACAACAACAGAAAAAGAACTCTTAGCTGTGGTTTTTGCCTTTGAGAAGTTTAGATCATATTTAATGGGAACTAAAGTCATTGTACATACCCACCATGCTGCCATTAAATATTTGATTTCAAAGAAAGATGCTAAACCTAGGCTGATAAGATGGGTATTGTTGTTGCAAGAGTTTGACCTAGAAATTGTGGACAGAAAAGGAGTGGACAACCAAGTTACAGACCATTTGTCTAGGTTAGAGAAGCCTAGTGAGGATATAGGGGACATCATTGAATCCTTCCCTGATGAAAGAATCCTTATGCTGCAGCATACCAAAGCACCATGGTTTGCTGACATTGCAAATTACTTGGCCTATGGAATAAGACCATCTGAATATACTAGCCAAATGTTTAAGAAATTTCTTCATGACACCAAAATGTATCTTTGGGATGATCCTTTCTTGTTTAAAATTGGTACAGATCAGATTTTGAGAAGATGTGTCCCAGAAACTGATGTGGCAGAAATCTTACAACATTGTCATAATTCAGCTTATGGAGGACATTTTGGAGGCCAAAGAACAACATCAAAAGCTTTACAATGTGGATTTTATTGGCCAGCTCTCTTCAAGGATGCAATGAATGTAGAGAAGTGGTTCCATTTCCAAAAGAAATGAAATGCCACTAAATGGGATCTTGGAAGTGGAGTTGTTTGATGTTTCGGGAATTGATTTCATGGGGCCATTTCCCCCATCAAACAAATGTCAATACATTTTAGTTGCTGTTGATTATGTTTCAAAGTGGGTAGAGGCAATGGCATGTGTTTCTAATGATGCTAAAACTGTAGTGAAATTCCTTCAGAAACAAATATTTACAAGATTTGGTACCCCCAGGGCACTAATTAGTGATGAGGGTACCCATTTTGTAAACAATTTGTTACAAAAGACTCTTGAAAAATACAACATTCACCATAGAATTGCCACTGCCTACCATCCACAAACCAATGGTTTGGCTGAACTTTCTAACAGAGAAATAAAGGGAATTTTGGAAAAAGTTGTAAAACCAAACAGACAAGATTGGGCCTTTAAATTAGATTATACTTTATGGGCATACAGAACTGCTTTTAAAACGCCAATTGGTATGTCCCCATATAAGCTAGTCTTTGGCAAAGCCTGTCATCTCCCTTTAGAACTTGAACACAAATCATATTGGGCCATTAAGGAATTAAACATGTGTTTGGATGCAGCTGGAAATAAAAGAAATTTTCAACTTTGTGAAATGGAAGAACATAGGAACATGTCCTATGAAAATGCTAAGCTTTATAAAGAGAAAACCAATAAATGGAATGATAAAAGAATTCTTCACAGAGATCTAAAAACTGGCCAGCAGGTACTTTTGTTCAATTCTAGATTAAAACTCTTCCCTGGAAAGTTCAAATCTAGATGGTTTGGA
Organism: Arctium minus; assembly: GCA_954870635.1. Classification (NCBI taxonomy): domain Eukaryota; kingdom Viridiplantae; phylum Streptophyta; class Magnoliopsida; order Asterales; family Asteraceae; genus Arctium; species Arctium minus. The sequence goes on along the minus strand of OX941093.1, from coordinate 6,216,656 downwards.
CCCTTTGTCATTTATCATGTTTACCCTTATGGAGCCATAGATTTGATTAATCCAGAAGATAACACTGTGTTCAAAGTCAATGGACAGAGAGTCAAAGCCTACTATGACCCTATGAATATCCCAGAGCCCAGTTCTGTGGATCTGATCAGTTTGTGCTAAAAAGCTTCAAGTTTGTTTGTAAATATTCTGTATTTCTTTAGTTGCTTTCTAGACTAATTAGGTTTAATTGTTTGTTAAAATGTGCAGCCTGGATCAGAGAAGAAGAACAGAAGTTCATGCCTGCAGCATGAAACCCTAGCCTGGTCACAAAGTGGAGAAATTAATTAAGTGGGAAACCATTAAAAACTGTATTCAATTTGTCTTCTTTTAAAAAGGTAAAACTGACTTTGGTACAAATTTAGAAAAAGTTGTTGTCTTTTTAGTTTTTTTGAAAAACAACTATTTGGTACCTTTTTATTAAAAGAAAGAAATTTTCTAAAATCTTAGTGGTTGTCCTTGTTTGCCAAAAAAATCTTCCAAAATAAGTTCTCCAGGATTGTGTGTACTAAAAATCTCATTACAAAAAGACTTTTCATCTATCCTTTTCAAAACCATCCACACTTCCTTTTCCCCATTTACAAGAAATTGTCACCATCTTCATCACTAACCACCGGCGAGTCCTCCGATCACACCTCCGGTGAGATAACAATGGCAAGGACGAAGAGACCAGCAGTGCGCGACCCGGCCGACTTCCCCCCTTCTCTCCGTCGAAGTCGACGCAACCAACCACCACCGTCGCCACCACCACCAAAACCACCATCGCTACCACCGAAATCACCAACCCCACTGCGAAATCCATCACCACCACCACAAAACCCCCCACCGACGCCACCACCACAAAACCCCCCATCGCCACCACCATAAAACCCACCATCGCCACCACCACAAAACCCCCCATCGCCACCACCACAAAAACCCCCCACCTTCACCACCATAAAACCCCCCACCTTCACCACCACCGAAATCTCCTTCACCACCACAAAACCCACCTCCATCACCAACACCACCACCAAAATCACCAACACCACCCCCGAAATCACCAACACCACCACCAAAATCACCATCACAACCAAACCCTCTGTGGATTCTTCGACCATTCTTGAGGAACAACAATCAAGCATTACCAAAGAACCTATGATTACTGTGGAAGTCGAACCCAAGACACAAAAAGAAAGAAAACTCACTGAGGTATATTCTAAACTTGATTCTTTGGAAGGGAATTTCACTTCATGCTCAAATGAGGATGAGGAGCCTGATCGAAACCAAGTTGAAATACCTTTACTCTTGTCCCCCGAAAAGGCACAGGCCTGGGCCATTATGCCCTATTATCCACAATCACATCCTACAAAGGGAACCATGGGGTTTGACATAAACATCGAGGTTGCGGCAGATGATAGCACTCACACTAACACTGAACCATAAAAACTCTTTGAGTCAGGTCAAAAAAATGACAATCCGGACTTAAATGTTTCGTTTGACATGCCCCCTAGTGAAAACCCCTCTTTTGATACACCCAATGAGGACTCACCCACAGTTGGTGAGTCCTCCACATCCAGAAAAAGAAAGTCTAATGCACTTGATGGTGAAAGTGATTTAAGGCAGAAAAAGAAGAGAAAGGAGAAAGGGAAATCTAAGAAAAGCCTAACTAGGGGCATGAGAGGTCTTGCTGCAGCATTGGAAGAAAAACAGAAAACCAATAAAAAATACCAAACAGACTGCCCCTATACAGACAGAAACCATCTCAAGGCCTGCCCTAGCAAATGAGGGATTTAGCAGTCAGGAAGCCCTTGAGATGTTTTATATGGTCAAGGATAAAGTTGGACTAGTAGACAAAGGTTTCCATCCGCATAGCATCAATGAATACGGATTCATAAAGACTATGGTGACCAACCAAAAGTTAGAGAAAATGTGTGAAGTACCTCAGTCTTATAACCTGACTCTACTTAGAGAGTTCCATGCAGAAGTGGCAGCCACCAAAACTCCTAAGTTGAAAGTTAGATGAGTGGATTTTATTCTATCGGCCAAAAAGATAAACAAGTTTTTTGGACTTACACCACCCAAGCAGACCTATTTCCAATGGATGAAAGACACGACTAATATTGAGCTGCTTGGGGAGGTGTCGGCTGTTCTAGGAGTTCAATGGACGCCACACCAAAACTTGATGTCTATGAAATTCAAAGCAAGTGAGTTGAAGCCTGATTTCAATGTGTGGAACAACTTTCTCAAACATTCAATCCACCCGACAACCCACGACCAATATATGTTGGTGGAAAGAATGTTTCTTCTATATTGTCTTGTGCAGGGTCATTCCGTAAATTTTGGAAAGGTCATTCTAAAATGCTTGAGAGAAAATTCGGGAAAGGGAAGATGAAAAATCTACTTTGCGCATATGATCACACAGTTGTTAAAAGAAGGAGGTGTACCGAGCTACAAGGAGGATGTGATAGTCAAGGAAACGGGAGGAAAGTGACAAATCGACTTGAAAGCTGTAGCAAGGCTGCGTGATAGGAAAGACAGAGCTGCCAAGAGCGAGGTGCCTGGAATGTTGCAGAATCTGTTGGAACAGAACAGTTCACTGATGGACAGCATGCTGCAGCAACGATCTGAGTTCCTAGAAAAACTTGAATCTATAAGGGGTGAGGTGAAAGCAAAGGTGTAGGAAGAATGGAAGAAGAAGAAAGCAGGACTGGTGAAGAAGCATAAGAAATAGATGAAAAGATTAAAGAAGGAGAAAGCTGAGTTAGAGGAGGAGGTTTTGTTTTGGAAAAACAAAGTGGAAAGTGTTGTCCCTGATGCTGCAGCAAGCCTGCAGCATGACCAGCAGCAAGAGCAGCAGCCTACTCCTAAGGAGTAGGGCAAGTTCATTCTTAATCCTTTAGCTCCAAGTTTATTTCATTGAGTCTGGGATTGTTTTTTATGTTTTTAGGATTTACTTTTCATTGTGTCATGAACATGTGTGATAGATTTAGGGATGCATATATAGCCTAAATAATTGCTAAAAGTCATGATCCCACATCGAAGGATGCAGTTGTTGCTAGAACTAGCATTATTTTTCTTGGGAAAACTTTTTGATCCCCATCTCACATTATCTAGGAAGTGATCAAGGCCATCATTTTTTAAACAAATTATTAGCCACTTGCACCCACCAAATACACTTTCATTTTCTATAACAATGAGGACATTGTTAACTCTTAGTTTGAGGGTGGGAAGTCCACCATGGCTAAAACACAGCCATGTGTGTACTTAAAAAGCACAGAAAAGTTCCATAGAAGTTAAGTGCATTGCTTACAACACACAGAAAAGAAGCACAAAAGTGCCAACAAAAATATTACATAAGTGTTGAAGCAAAGAAAAGAAAAAAAAGGCAAGTGGGAAGAAAAACAATATGCCAAATGAGTGAGCCGGTTACATTAAAGTCCTTTTTGATCTTAGATGTGAGATGTGTGGAGCATAACAAAGAGAAAATGATGCTAGCTTATGGTTCACACTCATGATTAGACAAAGATTGTGTTACTTGGGATTTATGAATGGCTGTGTGTTGTATTTTTGCATCTATCATGATTATGTATGCACTTACTGCTTTCATGATGTGATCTTACCATATTGAGTCATTTTTTTTGTGTCTTAGTTGCTTGGGGACAAGCAACAGTTCTAGTTTGAGGGTGTGATATGCGTTAATTATTTAATGCATATCAAGTCTTTTTATTGATAATTTAGGTCTTTCTACATTATATATCCCGAAGTTTAAGTCATTTTATTCACTTATTTTCTCTTTTATTGTTTCATGGAGCTAAGGTATTGAATGATTTGTTTTACGACTTAGAATGGCAAATTAATATCTATTTTTGGCAGATTTATAAGTGCAGACATATGCTGCAGAATCTCTGCAGCATCAGACTCTGAACAGTCGATTGAAGAGATGAAATGGAGCTTATGGTGGACAACTTGCAGAAATATTTTGGGCAGATTTGGGGAACTTTCTGGATCTGACTTTTGGCTGGAAAATATATTTTGAATCTCCTTTTCTTTATTTTATTGTTCATGGTGTCATCTAATGTAGTACAATTATTATTATTATTGTGTAAAATGTCTTTTTTGCCCTCCCCTTCCTAGTATATAAAGGAAGCTTGGGAGGTGTATTTTAGGGACATGATCTTCTTACTTACTTGCACTCTTAGAAAAATTGTAGTAAATCTTAGAATCTCTTTTGTAATCTTTAAAAAACAAAGTAAGAGAATTGACACTCTCTTGGTTTGATTATTGAAGTCAAGTAATTTAGTAATATATATTGAAGTTTTTATCCCTTACATTTTTAATTTACCTCAATTTATTTATCGCACTTTACTTTATTATCATTTACTTTATCGTCTTTTACTTTATTGTCATTTACTTTTACGTCTTTTACATTCTTGTAATTTAAATTATGTCTTTTATTTTATGTCATTTATTTTATGCATTTACTTTCCGTATGAGTAGCTAATTTTATTAGTATGGGTGTTTGACGGAACGGTGGGATTTTAAACCAAAGAAAGGTGGGCATTGTTTCGCAATAACAATGATCCACCATTTCATTCAAGTTTTATAAGTATCAATAATACTTCTTGACGAACCGATCACTTGCTAAAGTGTTAAAGTGCCGTGGATTTAGAGATAAGCCACGAAAAGCACGTTCGTTTGAATGATATAAGAAGTACAATTGAGAGAGTTACTGATAAGGATAGTTATCATTTATATCTTTCTAAACTGATTTATTCTCGACAAGCTGATCGCTAATCAATAGTGTTAAAGTGTAGAGGACTTAGAGATATGCCCCTTCGAAGACGTCAACTTGAATGATATGGGAATCATCTCGAGAGAGCGGTTTTTGCAAAGAGATTTGTATCTCCATATATTTTGAGGACTCTATTCCACACTATAAATTGTTGGAGACTACACAGAGATGTGTTTAGTTGAATCTAAACAGCAGTGTCAATATTGAAGTCCAAGAGGAATAAGCTCAAAATAGATGGTGTATTTAGTTGTTGCAGAACTTCATGCTGCAGCATGCCTGCAGCATGGCCCGCTGGAATTTATGTTTAACTCCAACCTGAAAGTCTAACACCCGTACTTGCTTTATTCTCTGTTAACTAATTCAAAGTGATAACTCAACCAAACCAAAGTCTTCAAATTCGCCATCTGAAATCATTTCTTTCTTCTACTTTTTATTAAACTTTTACTCCAGTCTCTGTGAGACGATATCCGGTACTTTACCATTTTATTACTTGAAAGAAGATATTAGATCTCATTGTATACTTGATTTGAGGTTTAATTAGCACACGTCTATAGGTGTATTCCAAGCACTGTCAAGTATCATCCAGGTAAGGCTAATGTAGTCGTCGACGCCTAGTTTCGAGGAATTGAAGCATCGATTGGTTACCGCACCTGTTCTTGTATTACCGTCTGGCACCGGAGGTTTTCAAGTTTACAATGATGCTTCAAAGATAGGTCTCGGTTGTGTTCTTATGCAAAACGGTAGAGTAATCGCATATGCATCACGTCAATTAAAGCCTTATGAGGTTAATTATCCGACTCACGGTCTCGAATTAGCTGCGGTTATCTTAGCACTTAAAATTTGGCGTCATTATTTGTACGGTGAGATATATGAAGTTTTCACCGACCACCAGAGTCTTAAATATATATTTACTCAAAAAGAGTTAAATATGCGTCAGCGCAGGTGGCTCGAACTTCTAAAGGATTATGATGTTGATATACAGTATCATCCAGGTAAGGCTAATGTAGTCGCCGACGGCTTAAGTCGTAAAGTTGTGGGACAAGTTTCCTCGTTACTTGTTCCTACAGAGTTGGCTTTGGAGATCGAACGGTTCGGACTACAAATCTATCCGAGTTCGTAAACGGAAATTCTATCGAATCTAATGGTAGAACCGACTCTAATTTCTCAGATCAAAGAAGCCCAACAAGACGACAGTGAATTGTGGGCAAACTTTCAGTAGGCACAAGAGAATGTTAGTTTAGAATTCAGGATCGATGATGATCACGTGTTATAGTTTCGGGATTGTCTTTGTGTTCCAAATAACTAGGAGCTTAAAGATCAGATTATGACCGAAACTCATAAGTCTATGTTTTCCGTTCACCCGGGTACAACAAAAATGTATCGCGACTTACAGAACCATTACTGGTGGGTTGGAATGAAGCGAGATATCGCCGATTTTGTAGCCCGTTGTATCACTTGTCAACAAGTTAAAAGTGAGCATCAACGTTCAGGTGGTCTTCTCCAATCGTTGAACATCCCGGTATGGAAATGGGAACACGTAACTATGGATTTTGTAGTCGGACTACCCCGCACGACCTTGAAACATGATGCAATTTGGGTAGTGGTTGACCGACTGACGAAATCGGCTCATTTTCTTCCTATCCGACAAACTTGGTCAATTGATAAATTGACAGAAGTATTCCAACGTGAGATTATACGTCTCCATGGCACTCCTGTATCAATTACCTCCGATCGAGACCCACGTTTTACATCTCGATTTTGGAAAGGTTTACATAAAGCTTGGGGCACACGTTTGAATTTTAGTACAACCTTACATCCGCAAACTGATGGGAAATTTGAACGTACGATTCAAACATTGAAGAATATGCTCCGAGCATGTGCGTTAGAACGGCATGGAAGTTGGGATAGTTACTTGTACCTAATAGAGTTCTCCTATAATAATAGTTGGCAATCGAGTTTCGGCATGGCCCCATATGAAGCACTTTATGGACGAAAATATCGAACACCGACTTGTTGGAATGAAGTCAGAGAACGTATTCTCGAAGGCCTAGAATTGGTACAAGTTACTACCGAGAAGGTCGAAATTGCGCGTCAAATGATGAAAGAGGCTCAGGCTCGTCAAAAGAGCTACGCCGACAAGAGACGACGACCGATCGAGTTTCAACCGGGAGATAAACTTTCCTTAAAGGTTTCCCCAACTCGCGGTATCAGACGTTTCGATCTCAAAGGAAAGTTGAGCCCGAGATATATTGGTCCCTTTGAAATTATGGAAAGGGTTGAAGTTGTGGCTTACCGGTTAGTTGTACCGCTGCAACTATCCCATCTGCATAACGTGTTCTATGTCTCTTCACTTTGAGGGTACAACTATCATCCCTTACACGTCATTGAATATCCCTTGGAACACATAGAACCTGATCTTTCTTATCTCGAGAAACCTAAAGCGATTATTGACCATGATGAGAGAGGTACACGAAAGAGAGTGATTCCTTTCGTAAAAGTTCTATGGAAAAATCATTCTAAACGTGAGGCGATGTGGGAAACTGAGGAGCACATGCGACGGGAGTACCCCGAGTTCTTTGATCGATGTAAGTTTCTATCTAAATTCGATTTCGGGGACGAAATCTCTTTTAAGGGGGGGAATAATTGTAAGACCCGGTTTTAAAATAAAACGTATATTTATTCTTACCCGAATTAAACCATAATTAAATATAGCAACTAAAGATAGTTAAGGGTTAAAATCGTCATTTAACTAAACTTATATTATATATATATATATAAAATAAAAAAAAGACTACAAACAACACAAAATCATCCATCGTCTATTTCGTTGCAATCACCGCCTCTCATCTCTCTCTAAACTCTCACTTCTCTCTAAAATATCTCTTAATCCGTCGAAGCAATCGAAGAAACAATTACATATTTGTAATCTACGCGACGAACCCTTCTTAGAGGTATAAATTTCTTCTTAAGTTATTTAAGTTGGTAAGTTAGGGTAGTTGAAGTTGGTTGGTAGATTAAGATTATATATTGTAAAGTTATAATCATAAACATGTATAGGAATGTTTGTTTTTGTCAAAATTACAAACGGGTAAAGTTTAGAATCAAATGGTGATATTTATATTTAGATGTTTAACCGCGCACCAAGTGATCAGTTTAATGTCTAAGAGAATATAATTTTGTGATTAAGCTTAGGATAATAAGCTTTAAGTTTTAGGTTATGCGATTAATAATAATTGTTGGTTTAAATAGGAAATCGAACGGGTTAAAGTTCGTCTTCAGTCTCGATTGATCGCGTGTTACGTCTCAATTTGGTTAAGGTATGGATTTTATTTCTTTTGAATCGTGGGTAACTATTTGTTGTAGTTGACCCTTCCTAAAGGTGGTTCACCACCTTGTGATTGATCAACCGAACGTGATCAACAAATACAAAATTGTACACACACATACACATTGATTTTGGTTTTGGTTTATTGAATCAATTGTTTGAACATTTTGATGTTTTATTAAAATGTGTCTCGTATGAGATTGTTTATGAAAAATGTGAAGTATATAGATTATAATTTATGTGATCGCCATTTGGGTAAGTGGCACATGTTTAGTTTTCGTGGATTTTAGAATAACCCAATAAATGGGTACATTATTTGGGATGCCTTCTATGGCGGCTTTGTTGTCATAGCGTCCTGCAGATGACGGTCCACCAGAGTTAAGCCTATGTGGCTTACGTGAACCCACTCTGTGGGGACTTGGCTAGCGTTGTTGGCTCCATGGAGGATGAATCGATTCTAGAAATTTACCCACAAAATATGTGACCGTGGTTAAATTCACGGGGGACTCGTTGTGTGTGCACGCATGCCGACCTAGTTCGTGTGGTTTGGCCACCCCACGAACACAACAACAAGAATTGACGAACTTTATTTATATTATGTTTTGAAATTAAAGTGTGAATTGTTCTCGAAATTATTGTCTTGGAAAATTACTAAACATCTCTTTTGTTATGAACTTGAGTTTCAAGAACTTTCATCGAATGAATTTTTAAGTCTTCCGCTTCGTTTTTGATGTTTTCATTATTATTTACGAACTTATACTATAATCCATTCACTGAGTTATGTGCTCAGCCGTGTTTTTGTTTTCTGACACGGCAGGTTCGAAGTGAAGTTTACGGGGACGGGACTTGAGATCGAGCGTGATATTTTGGAGTTCTTAGACTCACTTTATTGTATAACTTTCTAAGTTTATAAAGTCTTTTTGAGGTATGATAGTTTGGATTGTAATATATGTTTAGAGTTTATTAATAGCTTTGAATTTAGCTGTGTATCTATGTTAAGTCTCGTATGTGACATCACCCGTTCCGGACCACGGGGACGGGGGATGTTACAAGACATCCCAATAATATAAGCTGACTCAATACCTAGGGATCCACTTGTAATAGTCTAGACTTGTCACAATTTCATTTGTGACCAACCATAGTTAGTCATATGGTTCAAAATAACATTTATAAACAAAATGCATTTTCATGTTTAACTTCTGGTAAGAATGAAAATAATCAAAATGAACTTATATACATTCTTTCAAATGTTCACATAAATATGCAAGTAAAACTCTCTTTTACTTCAAATAAGATGGAACCCATCATTTTAGTTGAAAATGATCGGGAACCCTAAAATCTCCCAAAAACTCAAGTTATGTCAAAATGTAGTAAACTTAGATCCAAAACCGTGGAGATATATAGGAGTTCAAAATGTAACCTTTGACATGTATAAAGTTTAGAAAAAGGTAGTAGGAACTCACCAAATAGGTTTTAGAAGAAAAACCGAAAAACCAATATCGACCCTCTTGAGAAGATGAAGCTTTCTATACCGAACCCTTGCTTGAAGCACTAAATACTAGCAAGATATGGCAGATTGAAGGAACCTCCAAAGAAATATGAAGAAAGAGAGAGAGATAAAAGAGATAGATATTTTGAGATATTTTTTTGAAATGAGATAATTCCCAGGAAACGACTTTAAACCACCCAGGCCACCGCACGGGTTATAGTGCGGGCTAAGTCGCGTCGTGACTCGCGCCGCCCTCTGGAACTCGCAACCAAGCAGTGCACCACGCGGGTTAGGGCGCGGCTACACTCGTGGAGAAACTCGCGCCGTTCACTGGAATTCCCCTAATAAGCAGTGCACCACGCGGGTTATGGCGCGGGCTAAGCCGCGCGGCAACTCGCGCCGGCCACTGCCTCTGCTTCTTCTTCCAAACTATACAAACGAAACTCGGGGTGTTACATCATCTTGTTCTGAAGGGAGTTGATGTGATCCAAGACTTTGTCCTTAAAGACACTCCTACTCTTCTTAAAAATGTTGATGATTTCGAACCATTCGCTGAGACCATGAGCCATTCACCAATCTAGCATGTCATTTCGGCTCACCCCGTTCTCCCGAATTATGATCAGCCAAATAGGATCCTTTGCAGTTTTTGGCCCCGAGATCCTAACACTTGAGATTGGGGAGTTGTTATATCGTCCGTTCAAGGTCTTCTTGTACCATCGGGTGCACTTCTCTTTTTGCTTATTGGACTCTTTAGCCGATTTTTTCAAACTCTCAAGCTCCAATTTCTGAGCTTCGATCGAATCATCAAAAAGTTGAGCCTTTTTGTCTTCTTTTTCGGGTAGCTTTCGAATGAGCTCTTGATTTTCATCATAGGTTTTTTGAGCTAATTCGGCAGCCTTGAGCTCATCTGCAGTCATCCCTAGCTGGGATACAATCTTAGGGGTAGGTTGAAGTCTGAGAACATCGGACCTGAAAGCTCGTCTGTTCCTTTCTTCGTTTCGCATCTTCATGTTGGTTGCCTCCTCTTCATGAGTCATTGGCAGCTTGCCTTTGTTTTTTTCCATTCCCCCTTCAGATTCTTCGCCCCGACCGGTAGGAGCCGATCAGCCGATGCCTTCCACTTTGTTTCGGACGCTGTAAATTAAGAGTTTAGGGGTCGGATTCTCCCCTTCAGCGGCCTAAGGGGAAGAAACTCCCAAATTGGTCGACACACGACCCACTAGATGATAGACACGGCGAAGGCAATCTCGATCGTCATCACCAAAAACAACATCCCCAAGATCAATGTCCCACTCCTTTGTCTGAGACTTGGGGAAAGTAGCAGGGAGATCATCAATCTTTTGGTGAAGGCGGGTGAGAGATTCCAAGATCTTATAATTTACCAAGTCTTGGGAGAGGACCTTGGCCTTCAATGACTGAAGCTCTTTATCCCTTGCATCCAAAGAAGCCTTGAGGGGAACAATGGATAAGGTGAGGTTGAGGTTGGAAGAAAGAAGTCGCTCCAGCCTAGTGTTGACCGAACCCACAAAAGAGAGAAGGGGCTTGGCCAAATCGGTGACATCCTTGGCCATGCCATACATATAGCAAAAGAAATTAGATTGAACCCGCCAAGCCTCGGTATTTTTCTCCCTAAGTATCTGAAGGAGATCATCGATGGAGGTGTTGTTGTGATAAAGGTCGTGAGAAATCTGATCGTCCCAAATAGCATTTTTCTCCAAACGGTCACCCGATGACCAGTAGCAGCAGTAAACCAATCAAAGTCGGCAGTGAAGATTTCCAACTGAGCGCCAAGCAACCGATGTTGTCGATTAGTGTCTAGAATATCGGCTAGAACATCACCAGGGATGGTGACCGAGGTTTGTAAGGTAGGGGTCAGTGGGGTGGCCGAAGAGGTAGAAGGGTGAGTTGGGGTCGGCGGGTGGTGAGGGAGAATTCAGATAGGGGAGGGAGGTCGGCGGGTAGGGGGAAATCGGGGGAAGATTTTGAGGAGGAGGTGTCGGATGGGGAGGCATCAGCTGTTGGTTTGGGGGTAGATTTTGGCCATTGTTGTGGTGGTGAGGATTTCGGTGGAGAGGTTTTCGGTGGTAAGGGTTTGGGCGAGGGGAGTGGGTTGGTGAGGGAGACTTCGATGATTTGGGTTGGGTTAATTTCGTAAAGGTAGGAGGGGTGAGTTTCTGTTTCGGTGAGGATTTTGGGGTGGGGGTTTGGGAGAAATAACCTTTTTGCTTTTAGCAGGGGAGGGATCCCGTTCTTCAAGCAGACATTGAGCAAGTTGGGGATATGGCTTGGAGCATGTATCAAGTAACGAAAATTCCATAAATGATGCTTGTCCCTCCGAATCGGCCCCTGGACTGGCCGACCCATCTTTGGGACGTGAAATATCATCGAGACTGTTAATCCCCGGTGATAGGTTGTGCGGTAGAGAAGAGGGTCCTTAGACTAGGGAGAGGTCCAAGTCATCCTCATCGACTAAGGAATAAGTTGAACAGGGTTTGGTGGGGGTCCCCGTTTTTACAATGGTATCCTTTTTTGGAGGATACGAAGAAGGTGGCTTTGGGCTTAGCGGATTCCCCTGGCCCGGCAGGGAGAATTTCCACACCCACCGATTTTTGAGAATCGGTTGGTGGAGTGGGGAGCTTGGCCACAAAGGGCTTCCTAAGTCTCTTCAGTTGAGACTTGGAAGGGGATTTAGAAGACCTCCTCTTGAGGGAATGGGTTTTGACTTTGGTAGCCACCGAAGGTTGCTTCGGTGGCAGAGTCATGGAAGCGAGAGCGGAGGCATCGGGTTTTTTACTTCTTTTTGGAAGTCTCCGATTTTACCTTGGTGAGGGAGGAAGGGACCACCGAAGGAAGAGAAACCGATTAACCCACCAACTTTTCAACCGATGAGCTCATAGATTCTCCCTACTTCGGATCGGGAGATTGAATGAAGGAGATCATACCTGACGGGAGCGGCCTATCGGTAGAGGAGGGTCCCTTCTTGAGAATATGCTTCCCAACATTACGAGCAGAGAAGTCAAAGATGATCTTTGGGCTTGGCAGTTGAGAATCGGCCAAGAGAGCATCCTTGAGCTTATGGTTGATGATGATTGAGAGAAAACGAGGATAGGCAACCTGATGACGACGAGGAGGAGAGATAACTGATACAATGTTGTTGAATATATACCTGGCAAAGTCGATCCTCCGTTAAAAAATATGGCATGTGCGAGTTGGGTGACATACGAAGGAGACTGATCGAAACCACCAGTCTTCCGGGGGATACAGTGAATGAGATGGGAGAAGAAATAGTTCCAGACGCCCCCATGTTTTTGCGAATATGCGTCCCCGAGCCATTTTCTTTACCCTCGGAGAGGTAGTTAAGAGTAGCCACGACTTCCTCGTGTTCCGTACCAGCGGGAACGTCGTCATAGGAAGGGAATGTAGGGAGTTTGAGAGCCTCCCTAACATCCTCACATCCAAAGGTGAGGTTGTGATCCTCCTCATCCGTAAGAACGAAAGTAGAAACGAAGTCGTTCAAAGGATCGTACACGCAAGTCAGCCAAAAAATCCTAAAGAGCAGTTTGCTCATCTTAGGAGGGGCAGTAAAGGCATATTGCAGAGGAGATCTTTGGAGAAAGATCAATACCTGGCTAAACTTCGGGTGAGATGGATTTTGCTCAAAGTGAGTCGTGTGGTTGCAGGGGTGGAACACCAACGAGTCTCATGTAAGAGGCTCGGTTTTTCTCGTCTTGGAGGACTTAGTGGGAGTGGTGGATGATGCCATTGATGAGTTTGAAGTTTGTTGGACAAGTTGCAGGTTTCAGAGAATTCGTGGGGGAGAAAATGGTGGTAAAAAGAAAAATGAAGGTAAATGGGGTTTATATATGGCAGGGAGATGAAAGGTTCGATAGGGGGTATAGGGTTTTAGGGGTTATTGAAAAAAGGAAATAATAATTAGCGTATAGGAAGAGGTGCAGGTTTCTGTCCGTTTCAGAGAATGTGGGGAAGTGGGAAGGTCATTTCGAGGGGCGTGGGGCTGACATATGACGTGGGTGACGTCATTGATGGAATTGTTTTGGGATAAGCACAAAAAGATATTTCAAAAATGGAGGGTTATCGGATGGTTGAAGTAGCCGAAAGTGCAAGGATCTGCTATGGGATAGTAGCCGAAAGAACAAGGATCGGCTAGAAGATAGTAGCCAAAAAAAGAGAGTAGATAGACTAGCCGAACCTAACCTTAGATTTAAGGCACTAATGATTAGCCGAATGGAGAACCACCAAACCATCAATCGGTTAGTTTGAACTAGCCGATAGATGGTGGCCTTGTAAGGAACCAACCGAGGGAGGAGTAGCCGAAGAGAGGACTATCCGAAGAAGGGACTCATCGAATAATTGAGTCACCTAAAAGTGTAGCCGAAGTAAGAGTGGCAGAAAAGGGAGTAGCCGATAGGAGGTCGAACCAAAAAGAGATTCAGTGAGTCTAACTACTCGATTAGACTAGACGATTTTTTTTAAGGATCAAGGTTTAACATACCTAGCTCTTCGATCAGAAAGTTGAACCGAGCTTCATCAAGAGGTTTTGTGAATAGATCGGCTAACTGAAGATTAGTTGGGATGAAGTGTAGTTCAACATCACCTTTGATAAAGTGATACCGGATGTCAATGTGCTTGGAGCGAGAGTGAAGCACAGGATTGTTGGCAATGGCTATTGCACTTGAGTTGTCACATAGTATGGGTACTTTAGAGTAGTGTTGATTGTAATCTTGAAGTTGATTCTTCGTCCACAATATTTGAGCACAGCAGCTCCTAGTAGCAACATACTCAGCTTCAGCAGTAGAGGTCTAAACTGAATGTTGTTTCTTACTGGACCAGCTGACTAAATTTCCACCAAGTAATTGGCAGCTTCCTGTAATGCTCTTTTTGTCAACCTTAGATCCTGCAAAGTCAGAATCTGAATACCCAATTAGATCAAAACCTGAGTCTTCAGGATACCAAGGATCCAGATTCATGGTACTTTTAAGATACCGAAAAATGCGTGTTATAGCAGCTAAATGAGATTCCTTAGGATTTGCTTGATAACCCGCACATAGACAAGTAGCAAACATGATATCATGTCTGCTAGCAGTAAGATAAAGAAGAGAGTCTATCATCCCTCTAAAATTTGTTGCATCAATCGATTTACCATCAGGTACAACATGAATTTTTAGAGGTGGTGCCATTGGAGTTTTCATGGGAGAACAATTTTCAAAAATAAATTTCTTGAGGAGATCACGAAAGTATTTGCTTTGATTTAAAAAGATCCCCTCAGAAGTTTGTTTTATTTGAAGGCCTAAGAAAAAGGTGAGTTCTCCCATCATGCTCATCTCATATTTACTTTTCATGAGAGAGGCAAACTCCCAACAAAGAGATTCATCGGTGGCACCAAAAATGTATCGTCCACATAGATTTGAACAAGAATTATATTACCTGTTGTCTTCTTGAGGAAAAGAGTGTTATCAATTTTACCTCTTGAGTACTTGTGAGCAAGAAAGAAGTCTGACAAAGTGTCATACCAGGCACGAGGAGCCTGTTTGAGACCATATAGAGCTATTTCAAGTTTGTATACATAGTCAGGATGAGTGGAGTCTTCAAAACCAATAGGTTGTTTCATATAGACTTCTTCAGCAAGCTCTCCGTTGAGAAAAGAACTCTTAACATCCATCTATAAGACTCTAAAGTTTTTGTGAGCAACATGGGCAAGGAAGATTCTTATTGCTTCAAGTCTAGCAACATAAGCAAAGGTTTCATCATAATCAATCCCTTCCTGCTGTCGATATCCTTGAGCAACAAGTTTTGCTTTGTTGCAGATCACCGTACCTTCTTCATCCATTTTGTTTCTGAAGACCCATTTGGTTCCAATAATTGTCTTTCTTAGAGGGCGTGGAACAAGTCTCCGTACTTTGTTTCTTTCAAATTGAGAAAGTTATTCTTGCATGGTAGTTATCCAACATGGATTGGCCAGAGCTTACTCATTTTTTTTGGCTCAATGATGGAGAGAAAATTCACATAGAGACAAATGTTTCCGACCCCTCTTATTGTTTGGACTTCGACTTGTTAATCATTGATGATTCGATCAATAGGATGATCTTTTGTCCATTTAGTAGCAGGTGGAAGAGGTGTAGGGAGCATTTTATGAGGTTAAGAGGAAGAAGAGGGAGCGACTGGTGTGATAGGAGTAGGTTTAGGAGAAGGGATGTGATGAGAGATAGGATTGGATCTTCAGCGATGATGATTTGAAGATTTGGGTTTTGAGGTGAGGAAGTAGATGGGTCATTTTTTTTTGAGGAGATGACTCAGGCATAAAGGGAACAGAAGTATATGGTTGGATGGGTGACTTTGAGAATCTTCACCAACACATGAGGTAATCCACTGATTCAATTCATCATCATCACATGAAAGAGAAAATTATTTGTGGTCATCAAATTTCACGTGAATAGACTCATTAATGCATTTCCTCCAAAGATTGTAGACTCGGTAGGCCTTTGAAGATGGAGAATATCCCATGAAGATTCCTTCATCAGCCTTAGGATCAAATTTCCCAATATTTTCCCGATCATTGAGAATGAAACATAAACAGCCAAATACATGAAGAAAACATATATTGGGTTTCGTCCATAGAAGACTTCATAGGGAGTTTTGCTATGCCTTTTCACAACTATTGACCGATTTTGAGTGAAGCAAGTTGTGTTGATTGCTTCAGCTTAAAGGTAGGTGGATAAGTTGGACTCTCTTAGCTTAGATCGGGATTCTTCACATAGAGTTCTATTCATTCTTTCCACAACACCATTTTGTTGTGGAGTTCAGACAACCGAGAAGTTTTGAGAGATCCCCTTGTCGTTGAAGAAGGCTTCTAATGTAGTGTTTCTGAATTCGGTGCCATTTCACTCCTTACAGATCTCACTAGTTGCCCATTTAGCACCTCATATTTCTTGATGAAATTGATGATTTCTTCAGTATTGTCACTTTTGTACCTGAGAAAAGAAACCCAAGTCTAACGTGTAAATTCATCAACAATTACAAGAATGTACCTTTTTCCTCCAAAACTTGGAGTATTGACTGGTCCACTGTAACACCTTGTTTTCACTATTACAATAATAAGAAGATTATAGCCATTTAGTTATATTTAAGATAATTGTTAAATATGATGATATATAATTGATAATTTAAGTTATGTTTTTCGATAAAGAGATATTTACATCGGATACAAATTTAAAGTTAAGATGTTAATATCAAAATATTGATATCATTGAAAAGATGATAATTCGAAGATTTAGAAAATCTTTTTGTTGGAAATAAATAAGAGAGAAATATATCAGATTAATAGTTACCGGCATGAAAATATGTGATGTAATTCAAAATATACTGAATTGTATATAAATTTAAATGTTGAAATAATTAAATATAAGATATATATATATATATATATATAGGGAGAGGTTCATTTAAGAAATGGTAAATATATGAGAAATAGAGAAGTAATCTTAGCCATTCATCTGGTCAACATTTGCGGCTTTGACCGCGAAGCACCGGATAATTCCTTGTGTGGTCTATAGAAGGTAGAAGAGTAATTTCGTAAAATACACGGGATGAGTTCATATATGAATCTGTATGAATCACAAAGATTCATATATGAATTTGTTAATTAGTTCAACTGATTCATATATGAATCATTGTGATTCATACAAATTCATATATGAATCTTTGTGATTCACAAAGGTTCATATATGAATCTTTGTGATTCATACAGATTCATATATGAATCACAAAGGTTCATATATGAATCAGTTAAAAGAGTTCAGTTGTGAATTGCACTAGTTCATATATGAACATATAGTTCATATGTGAATTATACATGTTCATATATGAACACAGCCCGTGTGTTTTGTAAAATTTACGAAATTGTCCTTCTATTTTTGGGATAGCCGCAACTTTTGACCAGTCAAAGCCGCAACTTTTGACTGGTCAAAGCCGCAATATTTGACTAATCAAATCCGATCTTGACCATATGAATGACTAGGATTACTTTTCTATTTCTCATATATTTACCATTTCTCAAATGAACCAAACACTATATATATATATGATTAAATAATATTTTATTATTAATTCTATTTAAAAGCTTTTATCATTCTACTCAAATTAGTTGGTCGTATTGAATTTTATAAAATGCGACTAATATATTTTTAAGATCAACGATTTATGACGATCATTATGAAACTTTCAGATTTGAAAACCGACAAAGTTTTATTGATAGGACTGATTCGGTATTAAATATATCATTTTTATTAGTTTCAGTACTCAAATGAATTTATAAGTTATAAAATACATATATATTTGGACTCAGCGATTTACGTAGATCATAATGACACTTTTAGATTTGGAAAAGGATAATGTTTTTATTTTAGGATCACTTGAGCAAAACTATAGAAATGTATCATTTATGGATTATAGAAATATCGAATGAATACCAAATTTCATATTTATATACGTTGAAAAGTATAGATACTATAAATGTAAAAAAGATCAAAATATGGCTACGGAAAAGAATAGATACTACATTGATGCATAAACCATTTATAGATCCCACACTAAAAGAAGATGATGTTTTTAATGAAATGGTTTATGCATCAATGTTATTATGCATAATTATGAGAAGTGTATGGAATTATCATTCATGCACTAAAATGATATATATTTATGAAAGATGATTTCTTCATGAAACCATAATTACTCACTAAGCTTAAAGCTTACGTATTCCATATATGTATCTCAGGTAAGATCAGGATAAGACATGAAGGGAACGCATGAAGAGTTATAGTTCTTAAAATAGCCATTATAAATGTTAGGCTATTGAGCTGATTTCATAACGCTTCCGCAAATGTGAAGTTTCTGATGTTGTGAAAAAAAAAAGAACGGGGCATCATATCCACATAGGTCCATATGAAGCATTTGAAGAGGGTTGGAGATGGAGAAGCATTGCTTAGATTTGAAGGAAGATTTGGTCATCTTTCTTTGCTCACAAGCTGCACAAAGCTTTTCTTTTACAAAGGATACCTTAGGCATCCCACCCACAAGATCTTTGTTGGAAAGAATATTTAAAGTCTTGGAATTGAGAGGAGATAGACGTTTATGCCATAGCCAGTTCTTTTTAGCAGAATCTTTTGATATGAAGCAGATACTTCCTTCAACTGAGTTTTGACTCATGTTAATGATGTACACATTATCCTTTCTAACACCAGATAAAACAATATGATTGTTTTTATCTGTAATGGTACACACATTGAGCTTGAAAGTGACAATGTATCCCAAATCACATAGCTGACTAATGCCCAAAAGGTTGTGCATTAGTCCTTCAACATAAGCCACTTTATTGATGGTGATGGAACCATGTGAGAGAGTTCCATACCCTCTAGTGGAACCTCTAGAGTTATCTCCAAAGGTTACATAAGGTCCTTTTTCTGTCACATAGATAATGAGAAAGGATTTATTGTCGGTCATGTGTCTTGAACACCCACTATCCAGATACCAGAGTTGCTGATGTTTAAATACCTGCAATCACAGAAAAATCAGTCATTTAGTACCCATTTTGAGGTGGGTCCTTTAGGGTTAGTGGAGGAAGAAAAAGAATCATCAAGGTTCTTTTTTTCTATCTGATATTTGGGACAATCCTTTGCTAACTTAAAGATGTCCCCACAATTATAGCATTTTCTATAAATAAAAAATTTCTTTTATTTCTGCCTTTAGATCCTTGTCTTTACCCTTAACGTTGATTTTAACAGGTTTAGAAGAGGAAGATTAAGGGCTAGGCTTTGGTCCAAGGATTCCTTTTTCAGAGTTAGGAAGAGATAAACTAGACTTGGATTTGCATTTCTTCAACCTCACTGATCTAGGAATGAACTTCGTGGGAAGAACAAGAGGTTCATCTTTGGAAGAGGAGGGATTTTTTCTTTTTAAGGGTAAATCAGAGACTACTGATTTTCCTTTCTCAGAGTTGGAGAACTTTTTTGAAGAATATTGAAAGTTTCTTTTCTGAAACTTTGAAGGTTTTAGAGAAGAAGAAGAAGCTTCATCAAGATTAAGGATTTCATAAGATCATGAATGGGCTTGGCAAGATCATTTGACCCTTGAGCTTCCTCAGATTGAGATTGAGGAGTAGAGTCTTTGGCCTTGACAAACATGCCAAATTTTAGAGACTCACAGAGATCTAAGGAGTGCACAGAGTGAGAATCACCAGAATCAGTATCGATGAGTTCACAAGAAGAGGGAAGTTTTGAAGAGGAAACATCTTGAGTGGAAGAAAAGTCAACTTTCATTTTTCCAAAACTTAGACCAGATTTGTCATCACAAGACATTTGATCTTGAAAAATATTTTCTAGATTTTTGGAAGAACTTGTCCATTTGTTCATGATTTCTTGCTCTCTTTTAAGACGTTTGAACATTTTGTTTTTCTCTTTAGCAAGAATGAAGTTAATGGTTTTCAAGTCTTCACGCTCAGCCTTTATTTTATTAAAATGCTTAAGTTAAGAAAGACAAATCTAAAGTTGAGAAGAGAGAGATTTTACTTTAGCATTTTCCTTTTTCTTTGCATCATTTTCATTGTAGAAATCAATTGTTAAGGAGTCAAAGGCTTCGATCTTTTCAGAATCAGTGAAAGGGATGTACCTGAGATGAAGAGGAAGAACACTCAGTAGAGAGAAGTGCAACTTTCATGTCATGTTCTTCAGGTTTGGCCATGTCATTTATTTTAGCCATCAGACACTTGTTGGAAGTGTCCTTGTCACTTTCAGAAGTCGGCTTATCAACCCAGTCATGGGTTTGGACCATAAGGCCTTTTACCTTTTTTTGAGAATGCTTTCATTTCTCTCATTTTCCCTCTTGTACTTGGCCTTGTAGTTCTCAGCCCGATCAATACTTTCTTTTAGAGAGAATTGAGAGGAATTTCGAGAGGAAGACCTGTTAGCAAAGTCAGGTCTCATCCTTCTAGATTTAGAAGAATTTTGGTTAGAAGAGGTGGTTTTGGATCTTCCCAAGGATTTACTTCTACACTCAGATGCAAAGTGGCCTTTCTTGCCACATTTGAAGCATTCCTCACTAGATTTATCAGAGGACCTTTTAGAAAATGAGGAAGAGGATTTTCGAATAAACTTGGATCGGCTGGAAGGATTTTCTTCACCCTCATCATCGACCTCACTAAGACATGCCTCTAAATGGTGATTTGAATCCTCTTGACTTTCATAGTCAAAGTCCTCAGAAAGATAAGTGATTCTAGGGATAGACATAGATTTTTTAGAAGTGTCACCAATAAGAGCTACAGAGGAGATTTTTATTTCCTTTATGGCAGTCTTCTTTTGGATCTTAGTTTGCTCATAGTTGAACATAGATCCATAAAGAACATTGAGAGGCATATGATCAAGATCCTTGGTAGTCTTGATACAAGTACATATGGTTTCCGAAAAGTCAAGAAGACCGTCCATGAACTTTTGTAAAACTTCCTCATTGTCATATATCCTTCCCAACAACTTTAGGTCATTGGGGAGGTTGTTAAAACGGTTGTAGTAGTCAGAGAGAGATTTTCCTTTTTCATGAGAAAATAGTTCATACTTTCTGACAAGAGCAATATTTTTGCTCTTCTTGACTTCATCTGTTACCTCATACATAATGCATAAGGTTGACCACATTTCATTGGCAGTAGAAAGGTTGACCAAGGAGTGATAAACCTCATCGGGGAGGGAGAGAACAATTATGGAGATGATGGTCTTGGCCTACCAACATCTCCAAGAATTTAGTAAGAATCTTAGAGTTAAAATAGGTCCTACCAACAGTCCTTAGATTAATTATTAAGCAATTAAAGCATTGGTGTACTTCAGACAAAGATCCATTCTTACCACAGATGAAACTTTCATATTGTCTTACCAGATTTATATTTCTGATTTCTTGTACCTTAATGGTACCTTCATATTGAACAAAGATTGTGTCCCACATGGATTTAGAGGTTTTTAGATGCATGATGGAATGAAAGACTTCATCAGGTAAAGCCATGGAGATGATGGTTTTGGCCTTTGCATCGAGGTGGTTTTGCAAGAGAGCCATTATCATGATAGTTAGTATTTGTGTTTAATGCCATTATAGAGAATAAAGTTAAGCAAGATCTTGTTTATGGATTAAACAAACTACTCTGATACCACTTATTCGTCCCGATTAAGGTTCTATAAGGGTGTTAGTTTGTAGAAGGGGGGTTTGAATACAAACACCAAGTTTACTTTTAAATTTGTTTATTGATAATTGAGTAAATCAAAAACGAAATTTACAGATTTTTGTGGAATTAGATAAGGTAAACCTAATCTAAACAATCTAAGAATCACTAAGCTTTCTTGCACAAGAGTAAAAGATAGAGAAAAAAGAGTTTGCAGAAAATAGAATTTATGGAGTTATCACTAAGGAGCTTGAGAATCCTTCAAAATGAAGGCTTCTCTCCTATTTATACCCTATGCATTAAATGCATGGCAGAGAGTACAATCCACGTGTCCATCTTCCATTGGCTTCATGTTCTAGACTTTATCTTTAGCGTGCTTTTGGCCATATGATGAATAGTGTGGTGGGAAGGAGTGGTTGTACAATTATGGACAAAAGCAAGTTTGCTTTTGTACCTTGGTACTTTTTGTGTAGAGGATAAAACAAACAAATCTTGATAAGCAAGCTTCATGATCAACTATTGCTGATGTTCAGTGATCAGGAATCACTGATGCAAAGAGGTAATAGCTAAAGCTTGATCTTGTTTTGTTACGCATTGTAGACTTGTCTTGTGTTAGTGTATTATTGTATCCAAGATTTAATTAGGAAAAGTCAAGTCAAGATAAGTCAAACAATTTCTAAGTCCACATGAGTTTACTTAGGTGTTAAGCATGTAGTTTTAGTCCTTGGTAAAAATACCTTGGTTTGTACTTTGTTGTAAGTAAGGTTCATCATTGTTACATCAATATACTTGTGACTCTTTATCTCACTACTCTCTCTCTAGAAATATACATTGTCAAATCTTGATTAGGTTTAATTGTTAGATTGCTTGATTTGAATCTGGATTTTACAATTTCAATTGGTATCAGAGCAAACCAAACAAACTCAGAAGGATCAGATCATCAGATTAGAATCAAATTTGAGAAATTTTGATTTTACGATTTCATTTTCTTGAATTTCACTGTTTGATCTTAGTTTTTCATGTTTTTGCACAATTAAATCAAGAAATTGATTTGATTGTGTACATTTCATTCATAGGATCAAGTTTCGTTCAGATCACATAGGCAAATTTCGATGTTAGATTGATCAATTTGATTAAAATATTGGTTTCGTGAAAAGTTGAAATGCGTACACTGTAATTTGATTCAATCACTGTAATTTTCGATTTCTTTTATAAATTCAATATTGTAATCTTGTTTCGCATTGTATCGTGGACTATTTGGGAGATTTTTCAGAATCAGAAATCAAGATTTACTTGATTTTTGATCGAACAGGTGAAGAACGCGCAAGAAAACCCAAGAACGCGCTAGATTCGTAAAACGCGCAAGTTCATCATCAAACACGCAAGTGAAAGGATTTGATTCTTGGCTAGAACAAGCAAGTATCTGAAGAACGCGCAAGCAAAACGTGCGAGTTTGGATAAAACGCGCTAACAGAGGCAAGCGAGTTTCATAAACGCGCAAGGCAAAGCTTGCGAGTTTGAGCGAAACGCGCTAGAAGAGCTTGCGAGTTTGAAATCCGTGAAATTTTTTCTAAGTGTTCAAACGCGCTACCAGTGTCCTGCGAGTTCTAGAAACGCGCACGTTACCATTAGCGTGTTTCTCAGTGAATAGTGTTTCAGCGCGTACAGTGATCTGCGAGATATTTTTGATTTGTCTGGTAACGATCATTTTATTCAAGCATTTCTTTCAAGAGAAAAATATGTCAGAAAAATTTTCTTTAGGGGTGCTGCCCCCATACCCCCGCAAGGGCGTATTTTCTGATTTTTGACGATCATTTTTTTAAGCTAACATTCTATTCAAGATGCCAAAGACAGACGAGAGAGGAAATACTGTACTTTCAGCTAGAGATATGGCAGTTTTGTACATACCTGAGATACCGAAAATAGAAGCTGAACGAAATCAACTGAAAAATCAGAATTAAGTGCTTCTAAAGCAGATTCAGGAGTTGAAATTTAATTTGTCAAACTCTGATAAAACTCCTCACTGTAAAAAGTGTGCTAATATGGATAAATCTTATTTTGCAGGTATCATCAGTGAGAAAGAGAGAGATTAAAGATAGAGAGAAAATGATGGGAATAAAAGATAATACCATTCAGTCTCTTGAAGAAGTAATCAAGCTGAAGGAATCTTATGTTGAAAGTCTTCTAAGCCAATTGAAGAGAACTGAACAAAGATCTTCAGAACTACAAGATGAGTCAGTTAAACTTCAACAAAAGTATATGGCTTCTGAAGAAAATGTATATACATTGAAAGTGAAAAATGTTGATTTGATAAAAAGCATTAAAGAAGATAAAGTTAAAGAAAATCTTCAAAGCCAACTGAAGATGACTGAACATAAATCATCAGAATTGCAACATGAATCAATCAAGCTTCAAAACAAGTTGAAGGCTTTTGAAGATCAGATATCTGCTCTGGAGAAGAAGAATGATGAACTGAAAACAAGCCTCCAAGCAGAAAAAGAAAAATCAAATGTGAAGACATCTTCAACTCAACAGTCATCTGAAATTTCAAAGAAAACACTACAAGAGAAAAAGGATTTGGAGCTGAGATGTTTAAAACTTTCCAAACAAGTGTCAGATTTTGAAAAGATCGTAATCACTGAAAGAGACACTTTTGTGAAAGAAAGACAAGTTCTTGAAGCCAAAATAACTGAACTTCCCACACAGATTTCTACTTTAAAAGACTAGCTCGAAAAAGAAAGACAAATCTTCAAAGAAAACAAAAAGTCTTATGAGCTTGAAAAGAAAAACGCGGAAAAGAGAAATACTGGGATTTTCAAGGAAATATCTGAAAAATCCAAGAACTTGGAAAAGGATTTTGAGCTTGAACGTTTAAATTTTGAATCTGAAATATCTAAACTCACATCCAAATTAACTGTTCTGTCATCAGATTATCAAAAAGAACAGAAGGCCAAATCTGATTTGAAATAGAAATTTGACACACTTTCAGATGAAAGAAACATTTTGACTAAAAAGATAAATGACTTGGAAGCTGCAAACATTGAATTGTCTGATAAAGTAACAGCTGATGTGATTAGCCAATCACCTGTTGATAACTCAACAAAATCAGTCTGTTCTTTCAAAACAGCTTCAAGTTCCATTCATGATCAAAATGTTTTCAAAAAGAACAGTGTCAAATCTAAAATTGTCAAATCAAGTCAGATTCGACCATCAAATCTATTTTATGATAAATCTGTTGATGGTTCGGCAAATTTTTATGTAAAATCTCTTGGAAAGAATTCAAAGAAAAATCAGATGGTCTGGAGAGTGAAGAGTTCTTCTGATGAAGAGAAGAAGAATGATAAAGCATCTGCTTCCACAACCAATGCCAAAAAGAACAGAGCACACAAAGGTAAATCTTTTGATAATCCTGATATGTATTATTCTACTAACCATTTGATTAGGGTTGCTCAGAAGAAAATATGTTGTTCTTACTGTGGAGCACATGACTTTGTAAGTAAAAATTTTGTCAATTACTGGTATGGTTCTTATTATGTAAACCCCACAAGAACTGCAACTAACACTTCAGGACCCAAATACCAGTGGGTACCAAAAGCTAAAACTGTGTTGCAGGCACCCAAAATTTAAGGGGGAGCATAGAACAAAGGCTTTTGAACAAAACAGTTCAAAACCCATACTTTAATGTAAAGGATTATGGCTTCTGATCACATGATAGATCAGGACCCGTTCTTTAAGGTTTAAAGATAAGGATATTATGCAAAATATCCAGGGGGAGCTTAATAGACCTAAACCATTCTATAATGATTTGAGGGGAAGCTTAAAGGTAAATATCTTCTGATCTTAGATTTCTGATTGTTTGAAAGAGGAACAACTTTCAAGCATGAAAAACGTTTTCTGAAATGTTCAAACCACTTATATATTCTCAAAAGATTTCATGAATTAAGAAGTGTGATTTTAAATGTTTTTCATTATTGAGCTTTAATGTTTAACTGACCGTGTGTTTCCAAAGATCAATACTTGCGTATTATCTTTTCTATATACTGTCAAGTATTCATACACACACCAGTTCAGTACTTCATTTGAATCTTTTATTACCATGTCTCAAATCAAAACAATTTTTCGATGGTAATACTCCCGTTTGCTTTCAAATGTTGTTGAGCATCAAGCATCATTTCTAATTGGTGCTTTCATTGTTAAATTGTTTATATTCGTTCATATAAACAAACCATCAATTTCTTTGATACCCTAACCATTTCATTTGATCTGATTGATACATTGTCAGATTCTCAAAACAATTCTCTTGATTTCATTTCATTCATTCAATATTCTTGTTTTGAGAGATCTTCATTGTTCAATTGCTCAAATCTCATGAGCATACATTTTGACAATGTCATCATGCATTTTTGAATTTAATTGCTAAAGTTAAATTGTTGAACAACTATTCTTTTTAGGACTTACATGGGATTTGTGTGTGAGCTTAAACAGAACTTCCATGGATTCACGTTAACCTGTGTTTCCTACCCAAAAAGTTATCCTCGAGTGATTGAGGGGTGAGGGGTCATAAATCAAAGAGTGGGGGAGATAACTCATCCGGTTAAGTTTTTCTCATTGTGTGAAGCGGAAAAATGAAAATGAGAGTTTGGTTAGCAATGAGCTTAAATGTTAAAAAGAAAGAGGGTGTGAGAACAGAGTTAAAAGAATATCAAAACTCTGCACCAACCACTTTCTGAGCCGGGCGGCCACATCTACTGATTGGTTCACATTTTTTGGTGACCATCATTGAAAATGGCAGTGAGCTCATACCAACTCTTGCAATTACCCCACCAGCCACTCGTTTTTTTATTAACAAAGAAATGTTTCATTTTCTTTGGGGACGCAACATATCTGCTATCTAATCTTCACTCAGAAGATTTAGATATTGAAAAAGAAGGAAAGTTGCCCCACCTTCGCACCTCTTTCATGCACATTGAGTCCGTGTAATACTTGTTCCTGTCTCAACAGTTTACAAAATTTGAGCCTTATGAAACACAATCATTGTGCTAATTTCTTTCATACACAAGCACGAGCACACAGAAAATTTGTTTTTCTGTCAGAACATTCATAGATAAACCTTGTGCTTTTCAATGATTGAATGGAAGTCCTAGGGAGTCATCAATAAACCAACTCCTTAAATTGTACATTCGTTGTACACAGTAACTCCATGTTACTGACAGGCACTCCTAACTGTTTCATGTTGAATCAGGGTTACCAAGTTCATTATATCTGAATTTGAAAAGATTTGGGTATATAGAGTTCATGATTTAGATACTCAGATCAAAGGATGGATTACATTGAATACATAGGGGGATGATCAAAGAGAATGTTGAAATTGAAGATGTTTTGATGATTATGATGTTCACAATCATCAAAAAGGGGGAGATATCTACAAAGATCAATTTCAAAATGATAAAGAGATGTCAAAGTGAAAAGACTCAGTTCATGATTCATCTTCTGAATGCCGTTTCAGATCATTAGTAGACTTGTTTTTATCATCAGCTTAGTCTTCGTCGTCAGCAATGATCTTCTTGAGCGTGATGCTTGTCTTCAGGGATTACATAAACTGGTTACATAGGAAACCACTCAGCAATAATTGAATAGAGTCTGTCTGATCGCTGATGGTGAAACATTAATACATATAAAAGTTTAAAGTAACTTTTACTAAGTATAAAAAAGATCATCATCAAATCACTAAGAGAGTTTGGATCAACACATTCAAAAAGACAAAGTATCCTTTTTGTTTTAAAATGAAACAAAGTTGACCTTAGGACCTTGTTGTAGACAACACCTGAAAATGATGTAAACGACAAACATCTTTTTTGTGAACCTTTGGAGAATGTCCTCATCATTCCATGATTTGGTGAAGATCTTCTGTGCAAGAATACAAAAAGGTTTCTATCTTTTTTGTCAGAAGGAAGTTGGCAGATAGTGGTCCAGCCGATTTGCATATATGAAATCGACAGGAGGGGGTCCAACCGATTTGACAAGAGCAAATCGGCTGGAAGAGGGTCTTGCTAATTTGGAAAGCTGCAATTCGACAGGTGGGATACCAGTCAATTGATGAGAAGCAAATCGGCAAGTAGATAGCTTAGTGAGTGTTGGAAGTTTATCTTGATCCGCATCTGAAGATTTTACTTCTTGCTGATTTCAGTTGGTCTTCGATTTCACCGATCTTTTGAAGCATGACTAAGCTATTGCAAAAAACCTTAAATAATCTAAGGATAAAAAATGTTCAAATAATACAAGTAGGAGTTGATGATCCAAAAAGGAGGTCATCTTCAAATCCTTAATGACCCAACATAATCGTTTCATGAGATTGTTTAATTTAATGAAATTGTTTAAGATGATAAAATCGGTTTGTGTAATTCTTTTTCTTGATGCAATTATTTAATCTAAAGAAAACTTTTTGTTTCTATGTAAAAATAAAATTATTTTATGTATTTCATTTCTTGATGGAATTATTTCATGAATCTCTGTTTCATGGTGCTTCATGAAATTGGTATCCGTATTAGAGAAAACAATAAATTTTTTTAAATAATAAATTTTTTGTTTACAAAAATAATAATAATAATTGTTTTCTAAAATTAAGCGGTTTTAATTTTATATATCCAAAAATACATTGAAAATGATAATTCTATATATCCAAAAATACATTAAAATGGCTAATTAGCTCTCATTATTAGAAAAAGTGAAAAAAGAAAAAGAAAAATTATGGTTGGTTGAATGAGGTCTGCATAATTTATACAAATGGGGAGGTTTGTATTTGATCTCTCCTAAATATATACTAGCATATACCCGCACGATGCAGCGGAATGTAAGTAAAAACGAACAATTAATGCTACTTTCTTATAGACATGTCATCAACAATCAACCATGACCTAAGAATCACAATTTATGAAACCGTAAACCCATAAAGATATTCAATAATTAGTTTATATTACAATTATTGATGAAAAAATTATAATGATATAATTTATAATAAGAATGAAATGTATTTTACGATTATGTATTTTTAATGTGCTAACGGTGAAAAAAAATAAAATGTATGGATAGAAAACAAATTAATCGTAGATATTCATGATATTTAATAGTACGGTTAAATTAAAAAATATTCAATATTGGGCTCGTTTTGAAGGTATTGACGAGACGATTATAATGGTATAATTTGTAAAAAAAGAAACGTATTTTTTCATTACCTTATTGTTCATATAGGATTATTTGTGTTAATATGATAATGGTGTAAAATGAAAAAACAAGGATATAAAGTAAATTAAATAAGTAAGTGTAAGGTGGTAAATGTAACATTGTACAAGAAACACTTTGTACAAATAACTGTTTTAGAAGTATATATATATATATATACTAGAAATGTACCCTCGCAATGCAGCGGGTTTCTGAAATCTAGAACTCGAACCCTCGATCATTATTCATATTTTTTGTTAGTTTTTTTTGTTTTTATTTTACGATTTTCAGAAACCTAGATTTAAAACAAAAATATATTTTAGTTTAGTTTAATTATGGTTTTTTATAAAAAAAATTATAATAAAGTATTTTGTTACGGGTCAAAAAATGTTTAATTTAAATGATTAGTATATTTAAGATATTTTATATTTAAAATTAAAAAGATAACATACTTCAATAAAAAAAAAATTTAAAATAAGGTGCTTTATCTCGAATGTTTTTATATTTATCGGTTAGTTATATCAATAGTTCAAAATTTTAGATATTTTAGAAAAAAAAATAAGTGCTTATCTGCAGTTAGTTACACGAATACAAACATTAAGCTTTTATAAGCTGTACTTATGTTTAATCAATTTGTACTTTTGGATTTTAAGTAATATGCATTAATAAGTGGTACCTAATGCATAAAAATTAGTTTTTAAGAGTTTAGCTTAAATGCTTTATAATATAGTATAGATATATTAGTTAAAATTCAAAATTACAAGTTAATGAAACATAATTATAACTTATTAAAGTCTCTTGTTTTTATTTGTATAACTAACTGCAAATAAACATATTAAATACAAGATAAACATTATGAGATAAACTAACTGTTTTATTTTTTATTAAAATATATTTATTAGATCAATGTATGTTTTTATAATATAGTATAGATATATTAGTAATAAAAAATAATATATTAAGAGCAAATCATAAAATAAAAAATAAATATTGATAATAGTAATATTGATCAAATCGTCCAATAAATATAAAAAATAAATATTGATAATAGTAGATAATATTGATTAAATCGTACATTAAATATATAAAACAAATATTTATATAAATAAATGAGTATCCATTCTATAAATAGATGATGATATGAGATATTGTGTTTGGATAAGTTGTACTAAGGCATTATGAAATTGTAAATTAAGTAATTGGCTTTAATTAGTTGTATTTTGTGCTTAAAATGTTGTAATTAAGAGTTTTTTATATCTCTTTTATAATATAGTATAGATAGATATAGATATATATAGAGAGAGGGGGGGGGGGGGGGGGGGGAAGAGAGAGAGGGGCGTTCAAATGCAACTTATTTAAATGATGCAACTCATGCAACCCCTCTATCCATCACTCATTTTATTAAATGAGTGGTGGACAAAGGGGTTGCATAGGTTGCACTATGTAAAGGAGTTGCATAATAATATATATGGGGGGGGGGGGCTGTTTAAGATAATTAATGCATTTTTTAAGGAAAAAAATTCAGATTCCATAAATATACATCTCTCTCCTCTCCTCTCAGCTATAACATACATGCACACACATTCACAATTAAATATGTACACAAGGTAAACATATTGTGTACACAATGAAAACAACTTTAAGAAATTTCATACTAGGGTGTTCACAATGTGTTGCCAAGTGTTGGGTTTAGATTTAGTTTTATTCATTTAGTTGACGTTCAAAAAAATATGTTCACAAACTATACTAGATCTCGTAGATTTAGAGTGTGTTCACAAATTGTGATAGTATTTCCAAAAAAATATTCACAATCCCTTCACAATTATAATAGTATTTCTAAAAAAATGTTCATAATTTGTTAACATGCATATTTAATTGTGAGTGTGCATGTATGTGCGCATATATTAAAAAGAGAGGAAAGAGAACATAGGTGAGATGAGAGTTTCTAAAGGGGGTTCATCTCAACCTTTTTTAATGTTTAAATTACATTTTATATCCTTATACGTAGTTATTTTAATGGGAATTTAATTAAAATGCCTAAAGTTCACTGATGACTTACCTAAATGCCCAAAACCTCCCCATTTTTGTTGAAATACCCCATAACCCAAGCGGTTTTGACCCTCGATCGCAGGGTCAATTAAAAAAATTTCAAAATCCGTCATATGTCTGCGAAGATGGTCCACGATCGAGCCCTAACCCCGCTATCGATCAGTGAGTCCGCGATCAATTTATGGATATACCCCTCGATAACCATAATTGTAGTAATTAGTTTTTACTTTGATATACCCCTCGATAACCCCTCAATTTATGGATATACCCCGCGATCGATTTGTTTAAAAAGTAATTATTACAATTAAATTAATATATATATATATATATATATTTATATATATAAAATTAAAAACCTTAATTATTTAGGCAAAAGTGGGGTTGAATCAATTTAATTATGGATATACCCCTCGATAACATCAATTTAATTATTTTTTTTATATATCATGTAATGCCTGTATTTTGGGGCAAAGATGTGTAAATATTATTTTTTTAGAAAGTTGTGGAGAAAATAGAAAAATATAGGGGGTATAATGAAAATAGGTATATTTAGGGATCTAAAACCCTAAGCGCTTGGTTTCCTGGAGGGTATTATCAGACTAGTGTGGGTGTAGGTGCGGCGACTCAAGAGAAAAAGAAAGAGAGGAGCGATTGAAGCGTTTAAGTTCAGGGATTCGAAGAGCTCGGGCGATATTCGTTGGATTTCACCATCAAGAGGTAAGTTTAAATCACAACCATCTCTTCTTCTGTTAATTTAAGCATCAATGGTATAATCGACATGAATCCGGGTAGGAATCGCGTCTGGGCTGGGAAAGGGTTAAATGGATTAGATTAAGGACTCGATTAGTGATTCGTTTTGTGTTGATTTATAATCGATCTAGTGTTATTAAAAGGGGATGGGGATTTCAGTGGATTCCGATCGATTGGTTTTGGGTTTTTTTGTTCACTTCGTTGCTCAATCGAAATGGGGGGTTCGGGGACCGGAGTACACCGGGGACCGGAGTCACCGAACCGGCACCCGGATTCCTTTGTTTTCGAACGAGGCTCGGTGTTTTTATAGTAATACTCAATCTAGATGGTTAAGCACTCGATCTAATCGGTTGACACCGAAAGTCATATATGTTAATCGTCTCCCAATGTCGTATGTTAAAACAATTTTCGGCCGAGAAGTGAGTCTCGTCGACCGGGGTGAACCTTGACCGGTCCGGTCGACCGGCACCTCCGACCGGGGTGTAGGCATAGCGCCCGGAGTCTTATCGACCGGGGTCTTGTCGACCGGGGTTTAGCGAACCAGGGTTTTAGCGACCGGGGTATTAGCGACCGGGGTCGGGCTTTAGCGACCGGAGTCTTAGTGACCTTAGTCTAGTACAGAACTCAGTAAATCAATTTTCTTCCAGTTGATTAACCCATCATGTATCACATTGGATTGTAGGACTAAATTGCAAGTTTAGTGATCGTCGGGTATCGGAAATTTCGTCATCAGGTGAGTTCTCGTGATTTCTAGTTCATAGACGTATTTTCTAAATAGACATTAAACTCTATTAAGGGTTCGGTATGTTTTTTTTGTACTCATGGTAAAGTGCGTACAATTCATCTTATCTCTTTGTATAATACATCCTATTGTGATGGGTATGTTTGATTGTATATGGTCAAGGATATGACTTTACAACCATCGGGGATGGTTGATCGTGTGTTGGGAATTTGTTTCCCTTCACACGGATACGGCATTGACATGGGGGGGCCGTCAGGGGATCGACATGGGGGGGCATCGAGGATGGTTGATCGTGTGTTGTAATAGACTCCTTGCGACGGTGATTTTTCCTCGACTATTATATCATTGTAATTGGGATCCAGTGCTATGGGGATAAATTTTCTATCATTTGGTTATGTTTTTGCTTGGTTGTTACATTTGGTATCAGATCCATAGTTTAAGCGATTTAGGTGGCCTCATTCGACCTAAACTTAAACTGTCAGTGGTACACAACCGAGAATTAGGGGGACCGTAGGGCTGCCGCGCTAGGAATTTGTGTAACGAGAGATAGGGACTGACATGTAAGGTAAATTTGGGATTACAATTGGCCAACGTAATTGCAAATTTACATGTACATGTGCGTATCTATAACATCTTGTTACATATAGGATTGAAAAAAAAAATAAGTCTACCTTTATGTTGTTTCAGTGTTATCATGGCAAATCGGGTTTTGCGATCTAGGGCAGTGCCGGTAGAAGGGGATGAACCGGGCGATGAGATTCAAGTTGAGTTGCCAAGAGATCATGCTGGGAGGTCAAACACTCGGGGACGGGGACGGGGACGTGGTCGCGGGCGTGGTCCAGTGCGGACTACCCGAAGGGCTACTACCCATGTGGAGGGAATCAACGCTGGAAATCGGGGAGGAGCTAATACCCGAACTGCTCGCAGGGCGAGAAGTGCAGGGGTCATTGGTGATAGAGAAGTGTCGCAGCAGGAGAGCTCAGCAACTGTGAGAGGGCGAGGAGCTGTAAGGGCTAGGGGTCGGGGTAGGAACCAGGCCTTTGTGACCCACGAGACATTTGTTGCGGAAATGGGGAATCTCCAAGAGACTTTACAAGCATTGCTGGCGCACCAAGAGAAATCAGCTTCGGGAAGTAAGGATAAGAGCGAAAGTAGGGAAGTGACTGAACTGTCAAGCCTGCCAGTAACTGAAGTGGGGGGCAACTCTCTATCGATGGCTGAGACGACAACTAAGGTAGTGGCAAAAGGATGCAGTTACAAAGAGTTTGTAGCTTGCAAACCTCCTACTTTCAAAGGGGAGTGTGATCCAGTCTTAGTGATGAAATGGATAAAAGAAATGGAGTTGGTGTTTGCTACCAGCAAGTGTGCCGGAAAGGATAAGGTAACCTATGCTTTATCTATGCTGAGGTCTGAAGCCACCTTATGGTGGGATGCAGAAACAGGGGGATCGGGAGTGGCCGCCGCTGAAGGTATGTCCTGGGAAATTTTAGTGGGTAAGTTTAAGGCACATTTCTGCCCTCTCGCGGCACTGAAAAAGATGCAGGAGGAATTTCTGGGATTAGAGAAAGGAGGTATGTCAGTGAGGGAGTACACCAATAAGTTCAAAGAAAAGTCTCGTTTTGCCGGGTCATACTTGTCGGACGAAGAAAGTAGGGTGGAACGCTTTATTTTCGGATTGAGAAGCAACTTACGCGAATGGGTTTCTGCAAGGGAACCAACAACTTTTCAGGTTGGTGTGCATGCGGCCGAAATGATAGAGAAAGAAAAGAACCGCCAACTAACTGACAGGGTAGGCGACAAGAGGAAGTGGGACGGACCGACGGCAGACCCGAGGAGGGGTAAGACTTTCAAACCAGAGTTTAGAATGGGTCCCGGAGTTGGAGAAAAGCCTTGCGGGAAATGTCACCGAGTGCATCGGGGAGAATGTGTTCCAGGGGAAAGGTCTTGTTTTCAGTGTGGATTACCGGGGCATATGTCTCGGGATTGCCCAAATAAGAAAAATTGTTACCAGTGCGGGTCACCAGATCATCTTCGTTCGGAGTGCCCGCAAGTTAAGCGGGGAGGACCAGTTCAGTCTGGGGAGCTTGGAGGAGGGAGAAGGGAAGAGAAGAAATGGGAGTCGGCTCGTCCGAAAGGGAGAGCCTTTAACATGAAAGCTACTAAGGCGGAGGAGGTGCCAGATGTGGTAGCAGGTACGTTTCTGGTAAACTCTACTTGTGCTAGAGTATTATTTGACTCAGGAGCGACTTGTTCCTTCATATCCCCCACATTTGCTCAGTATTTGGGATTAAAGCCTAAGCGGTTAGGGCGAGAGTTTGGGGTAGAAACCGCCGATGCTAATCAGGTGTTGGTTAGGGAAGTGTTTGAGGGATGTGTGATAGACATCGAAGGGAGTTTGGTACCGGTGGTACTATTCCCTATGCCGATGAGAGAGTTCGATGTGGTTCTTGGAATGGACTGGTTGGCTAAAAATGATGCTAGTATTATCTGTAATAAGAATATGATTCGTATGGTTTTACAGGAAAAGGGTGTGGTAGTGATTTATGGAGATAGGCGGGACAGGAATTCTAGTTTGATCTCCATGATCAAGGCGAATAGAAGTTTGAGGAAAGGGTGGACGGATTCTTAGCATATGTGTTAGATGCTAAGAAAGAGAAGGGTAGGGTGGAGGAAGTACGGGTAGTGAGCGAATACCCGGAGGTATTTCCAGAGGACTTGACAGATCTACCCCCCGATCGTCAAGTCGAATCTCGGATTGACCTGTTGCTGGGTGTCGCACCGATAGCGCGTGCACCGTACAGTTTAGCACCCTCAGAAATGAAAGAAATGATGTCACAATTGCAAGAATTGCTAGTTAAAGGGTTTATAAGACCTAGCACATCTCCTTGGGGAGCGCCAGTCCTCTTTGTGAAAAAGAAGGACGGACCTATGCGAATGTGCATAGACTATCGAGAACTCAACAAGTTGACGATCAAGAATAAGTATCCGATTCCAAGGATAGACGACTTATTCGGTCAGCTTCAGGGAGCCAACTTCTTCTCCAAAATTGATTTAAGGTCCGGTTATCACCAACTTAAGGTTAAGGAGGAGGATATTCAAAAAACTGCCTTTCGTACCAGATATGGACATTATGAGTTCCTCGTAATGCCGTTCGGGTTGACTAACGCTCCTGCCGCTTTCATGGATATGATGAACAGAGTATGCCAACCTTACTTATACAAGTTCGTGATTGTATTCATTGACGATATTCTCGTGTATTCGAAGACCGAGGATGATCATGAGGAGCACCTGCGAGTAGTCTTAGAATTGTTGAAGAAAGAGAGGCTCTACGCAAAATTTTCAAAATGTGAATTCTGGCTGCGGGAAGTACAATTCCTTGGGCATGTCATGTCTCAAAGCGGAATCAAGGTGGACCCGACGAAAGTGGATGCAATTCGCAACTGAGAAACACTAAAGACACCCTCCGAAGTCCGAAGTTTCTTGGTCCTGGCAGGGTACTACCAGAAATTCATTAAAGATTTCTCTCGGATAGCCACACCGTTGACTTCATTAACGAAAAAGAGTACAAGGTTTGTTTGGATGAAGGATCAACGGGAAGCCTTCCAAAAACTCAAGGATATGCTAAGTAGTTGCTCCGATTTTAGCTCTGCCCGACGACACGGAAGATTTTGTAATGTATAGTGACGCGTGTAGTCTGGGACTAGGATGTGTTCTAATGAAAAGAGGGAAGATAATTGCCTATGCATCTCGACAGCTGAAGGATCACGAATCGCGATACCCTACTAACGATCTAGAGCTGGCCGTCGTGGTTTTTGCGCTCAAAATCTGGAGACACTATCTTTATGGAACGCAATGTCAGATCTTCACTGACCATAAAAGTCTTTGTCATTTGTTTGATCAGAAAGAATTGAACATGCGCCAACGAAGATGGATGGAACTGTTATCTGATTACGACTACAAAGTTGAATATCATCCCGGAAAGGCCAACGTGGTAGCAGATGCTCTAAGTCGAAAGGAAAGGCGTGAAAACTTGATGATGGTAGTCACCGTAGCTGAAGTAACTCCAACTATTCTAGGGGACATCAAGAGGTTCCAGACGGAAGCTCTAAAGCCCGAAAATCTTAAGGCTGAAAGAGTGGTGGGTCTTACGGGATTGTTGATAGAGGATAGTCGGGGATTAAAGTGCTACAACGGGAGAATATGGGTTCCGAAACTCAGGGATTCAAGGAAGGTCATCCTGGCCAAAGACCATAAGTCAAAATATTCCATTCATCCCTAGACAAACAATATGTACGGGGATCTAAAGATAGACTATTGGTGGTCGGGATTGAAGAAAGACATAGCGCATTATGTGGAGAGATGTTTAACTTGCCTACTTGTAAAAGTTGAGCATCAACGATCGTACGGAAAGCTCCAAACGTTAGAAATCCCTGTTTGGAAGTGGGAACAAATCACGATAGATTTTGTGACTAAGTTTCCTAGGACTCCGAAGGGGTACGATGCTATCTGGGTCATCGTGGGCCGACTTACCAAATCAGCGCACTTTCTGCCCATTAAGGAAACCTACTCCATGGATAGACTTGCAAAGTTGTATATCGACGATATTGTTGTTCGTCATGGTGTGCCCTTATCGATTATATCTGACTGAGATAGTCGGTTCACTTCAAACTTCTGGAAAAACTTTCAACGAGAAATGGGATCGAAGATCAAAATGAGTATGGCATATCACCCGCAGACCGACGGACAGAGTGAACGGACTATTCAGACTTTGGAAGACATGTTGAGAGCCTACGTTTTGGATTTTCAAGGGTCGTGGGAAAACCATTTACCGTTGATAGAGTTCGCATATAACAATAGCTACCATGGGAGCATTAAAGTTGCCCCGTATGAAATGCTCTATGTAGAAAATGTCGGGCTCCTCTGTGCTGGAATGAGGTTGGAGAAAGGCAGTTGGCTGGGCCAGAAGTGGTACAACAAACCGCGGACAAGATCGTTCAAGTGCGATAAAGGTTGAAAGTGGTGCGTGATCGTCAAAAGAGCTATGCAGATAAACGCAGGAAAGATTTAGAATTCCAGATCGATGATATGGTAATGTTGAAGGTATCTCCTTGGAAGGGTGTAATACGTTTTGGAAAGAAGGGGAAATTAAGCCCCCGATTTATTGGATCGTTTAAAATCATCGAACGTGTCGGGGCCGTGGCGTATAAGTTGGATCTACCTGAAGAAGTGAAAGGTATCCACAATACCTTCCATGTTTCTAACTTGAGGAAGTGTCTCGCAAAAGTAGAGATGTCAGTACCGCTGGAGGACGTTCAGGTGGACGAAAAGCTGAACTTCATCGAAGAACCTGAGTCTATCGTGGATCGCAAGGTCAAACGGTTGCGGACAAAGGATATAAGTCTAGTAAAAGTTCAATGGAAGTTTCACAAAGGACGAGAAGTTACGTGGGAACTGGAATCGGAAATGAGGATTAAGCATCCACACCTGTTCGACGAGGAAATTCCGAGGACGGAATTCTTTCGAGGGGGGAGTAGTTGTAATGCCTGTATTTTGCGGCAAAGATGTGTAAATATTATTTTTTTAAAAAGTTGTGGAGAAAATATGAGAAAAGAGAAAAATATAGGGGGTATAATGAAAATAGGTATATTTAGGGATCTAAAACCCTAAGCGCTTGGTTTCCTGCAGGGTATTATTAGACTAGTGTGGGTGTAGGTGCGGCGACTCAAGAGAAAAATGAAGAGAGGAGCGATTGAAGCGTTTAAGTTCAGAGATTCGAAGAGATCGGGTGATATTCGTTGGATTTCACCATCAAGAGGTAAGTTTAAATCGCAACCATCTCTTCTTCTGTTAATTTAAGCATCAATGGTATAATCGACATGAATCCGGGTAGGAATCTAGTCTGGGTTGGGAAAGGGTTAAATGGATTAGATTAAGGACTCGATAAGTGATTCGTTTTGTGTTGATTTATAATCGATCTAATGTTATTAAAAGGGGATGGGGATTTCAGTGGATTCCGATCGATTGGTTTTGGGTTTTTTGTTCACTTCGTTGCTCAATCGAAATGGGGGGTTCGGGGACTTGAGTACACCGGGGACCGGAGTCACCGAACCAGCGCCCGGGTTCCTTTGTTTTCGAACGGGGCTTAGTGTTTTTATGGTAATACTCAATCTAGATGGTTAAGCACTCGATCTAATTGGTTGACACCGAAAGTCATATATGTTAATCGTCGCCTAATGTCGTATGTTAAAACATTTTTCGGCCGAGAAGTGAGTCTCGTCGACCGGGGTGAATCTTGACCGGTCCGGTCGACCGGCACCTCCGACCGGGGTGTGGGCATAGCGCCCGAAGTCTTATCGACCGGGGTCTTGTCGACCGGGGTATTAGCGATCGGGGTCGGGCTTTAGCGACCGGAGTCTTAGTGACCGTAGTCCAGTACAAAACTCAGTAAATCAATTTTCTTCCAGTTGATTAACCCATCATGTATCACATTGGAATGTAGGACTAAATTGCAAGTTTAGTGATCGTCGGGTATCGGAAATTTCGTCATCAGGTGAGTTCCCGTGATTTTTACTTCATATACGTATTTTCTAAATAGACATTAAACTCTATTAAGGGTTTTGTATGTTTTTTTTATACTCATGGTAAAGTGCGTACAATTCATGTTATCTCTTTGTATAATACATCCTATTGTGATGGGTATGTTTGATTGGATATGGTCAAGGATATGACTTTACAACCATCGGGGATGGTTGATCGTGTGTTGGGAATTTGTTTCCCTTCACACGGATACGGCATCGACATGGGGGGGGGGGCGTAAGGGGATCGACATGGGGGGGCCCGTGAACGTACAATCTTGGATTATTTCGAAATTCATAACGTGTAGAGCATCATCTCTGGTGATTAAAGTAACGGTTATTTCTTTTTAAAACAATTTTGTATGCTGTCATTTCAATATAAGATGAGGTTGGGAATTCATTAGACCCCTCGGTCTAACCCTCGTTTCTTTTATAAACAAATCCATTTTCAGGTAATAGAGTTTACTTGCGGCAGGATCCTCAAAAGGAAAAGAAAAATGTTAAGAGTTTCCGGGCAAGAGGATTTAACCTTAGAAGCGGCATAGTTACACATCTTATTTTATTTTTTTAGACTTCTCGGTTGTAATAGACTCCTTGCGAGGGTGATTTTTCCTCGACTATCATATCATTGTAATTGGGACCCAGTGCTATGGGGATAAATTTTCTATCGTTTGGTTATGTTTTTGCTTGGTTGTTACATATCAAAAGGGTGCCATCGCGGACTTAAGCTCGAATTAGAATAAAATAATTGACCCCGCGATCGAGGGTGAAATCGCGGGGTTATGGGGTATTTGGGTAAAAGTGGGGAGGTTTTGGACATTTTGGTAAGTCGTCGCTGAACTTGGGACATTTTAATTAAATTCCCTATTTTAATTACTTTATATCATTTACTTTTTCATTTTACATTTTACACTTTGTCATATTAATCTACATAAATCGTATGTTAACTAAAACACATTAATAAAATTGTAACAACCCAAAACCAACATAACATAATATAAGAAATTAACTTCCCAAAGTGGGTCTCAATACAACCATACGAAAACATAAACTCATCATCGTTTAAAAGTAACATTTCTATCACAACCGAGAAACTATAAAGGTACAACTACACCGCACTAAGGCAACACCTTCCGCTCCTCTAGCTCAACACTTCTCTTTACCCTCTGACGAACCGCCGATAATTTCCTTACCTGAAAATGGGTTTGGAAAATTGGAGGCGATGGTTAGACCAAAAAGGGTCTAGTGAATTCCCAACCTCGGCCATTTTAAATAACGGTTAGAAAAATTTAAATAAATACATCTTACAAAATTAATCGCCACATAGAAGTAAATCAAACCACGTCCAGAATCAAATCACGAGAATCTCGTATTTTTCGTTCTCGGTTCCCCTAGTAGATCCCCATTCGCCCCCTAGTCGATGTCGTTTCCGTGTGTAGGGAAACAAATTCCATACACACGGTTCAACCATCCCCGATGGTTGTAAACAAACCAAGGTGCACCATTCATAAATAACTCCAATTCAGGTATACATAAATGCGTACGAGAGTACATGCATAGCAGTTGAATAAATCAAACACTTTATGATTCTAAATCATTTCACGACATGCAAACCATACTAGCCTTTTGTTACAATACACCATTTCCAGTTAAAAGGATTTGATAAGGGAACTCACCTGGTGAATTGGAGATTCGACTCACACACGAAAACAAATTCCCGAAAGATCAAGATCCTACATGATTGATGAAATACCGACAGTTAAACACGGGTAACAATCTTCATTAAATCCTAAAAGACCCACCCTTTCTAAAAGAGTTCTCGAGGTCGCACAAGTCTTAAAATTAACCACAACCGCAATGGGCTCGAAGTGGGCTCTGGCTCGATCACCGACCGAGTTGCGCTCTGGTCCAAGCGTGGGATCTCCCGACTCTCATGCGACTCTCGGTTCCAACCAAACCCGGGTCTTCCGAGTTCCCCTGGTGAGAGATAGATCTCGGTGGTATCTGGGTGATGGAATCCGGGTACCACCCAGATGTATGTGTGTCCCCGTACAACCAGCCCCGGTACCCGGGTAAGAGGAATCCCGGTCCAATATGACTCCCGTGTGAAGGGACTTCCGGTGCACCAGGGGTGGGCGACTCCCGGGCGACCGAGGGTTTCATACTTCTCTATGAGGTTATCGATAATCGAACGAAAATCCCCTCCCCATTCCAATAAAATCGATTCCCACAATTTAAAGGAAGATAAGTTGATTAAGTCCAATCTTAAATTTGAGCTTTCCGTTCAAACAATATTAAAAAACCCAACACTGATTCAACTTGTAAAAACATTTCAAGGTACCATTCATCACTGAGAGTTTTTTCTATTAATCTTTAGATTTTCTAAGTCCAATCAAGGTTTTGATTATTTACCTCTTGCAGAAGGAATTCCACGTTCTGCTTACTCAAGGGCTTCAAGAACAAATCTTCAATGCTTCAAAATTTCAAGAACAATCACTTCCCTCTTTCTATCTTCAGCGCCGCACCCACACACCTAAATTGCCCAGACTAGAATTTTAAGAATCTGACTAGGGTTTTAGGTCCTTAAAGCATAGAATTTACAAAATGGTCCCCATACTTCCTTATTTCACCCTTTCGACACCACTCAACTTATTTTAGAGTTAACACCGAGATAACGGTCGTTACAAAAATACATTTCTTTTTTTAACAAATTACACCATTATAGTTATCTCGTCAATACCTTCAAAATGAGCCCTATATTTTTGTAGTTAATTATGGGCCCATAATGATATAAATATTAATAAGGGTATAAAACAAAAAATGAAAAAATAAGGGAAGAAAATAAATTAAATAAATATTTATCTATACTATATTATAAAACATTTATAAAAAACTCTTAAAAAGAATTGATAAAGCTTAATGTACCGCTATTTAATGTTAACTACTTAAAATCTTTTAAAAACAACCATTAAATATTTATGTACTACATTAAATGTTATTTATTAAGGGGTTGTTTGGTAGTTGCTGAATGGTTTGGTTGTAACATCCCGCCTGCCTCGACAACAATATTGTCCGTTTTGCCCCTGGATTTAACCAACGTGTAGCGCACAGATTTGTTTCTGGCGACCTGGTGAGAAACTTCCCAGGGGGTCACCCATCCTGGGATTACTCCCACCCAAGCACGCTTAACCTCAGAGTTCCCAGAACCTGACGTGCTTGTGGCCCCAAAACATATAAGTAATATCTTGGCCTTCCTAACAACAACGCGTTTTGGGGCCACAAGCACGTCAGGTTCTGGGAACTCTGAGGTTAAGCGTGCTTGGGTGGGAGTAGTCCCAGGATGGATGACCCCCTGGGAAGTTTCTCACCAGGTCGCCAGAAACAAATCCGTGCGCTACACGTTGGTTAAATCCAGGAGCAAAGCGGACAATATTGTTGTCGAGGCAGGTGGGATGTTACATTGGTGCAGAATGATTAAGTGATCAGAATGGTTAAGAGACTCTTATGATATATTGTAAAATCAAATATAGTTGTTTGCTAATTGTTCGAAATAAAATCAGGGCTCTTAATAGTTAAAGGAGGGTCACAATACAAAATCATTCAGAGGGTTTTGGAACCATTAAGAGACAGATAGATTTTTTGCCAAACAAGATTCACCTCTTAGCGATTCAGAGGTTGCCTCTTAATGGAACCATTAAGAGGTAAACAAACATCCCTTAACTTTCAATCCTTATCTCTAACCATTTTAACTCCCTAAAATCATTCTCCGCATAACTAAATACAAGATAAAAATCAAATTTTAAATATAAAAAATCTAAAATATAATTAAGAAAATCTAACAGAATATTTAATGTTTATTTTATAAAAAAAATCATTATATTATTAAACCTAAAATAAATTACATTATTATTAAACTATCGAATAAAACTCTTAAAAACAAGCTTTTA
This sequence comes from Arctium minus, assembly GCA_954870635.1. Classification (NCBI taxonomy): domain Eukaryota; kingdom Viridiplantae; phylum Streptophyta; class Magnoliopsida; order Asterales; family Asteraceae; genus Arctium; species Arctium minus. The sequence continues at coordinate 6,173,540 of OX941093.1, read as the reverse complement.
TTTAATAAATATTGTTTATTGATACGCATTACTTAAAATTCAAGATTACAAGTCATGATGCATTATTACAAATTTCTAAAGCTATATGTTTGAATTTATAACTAACTGATAAACATAATCAAAACATGATAAACATCTCAATTTAAATATAAAGAATTTAAAATATATAAGATAATCATTGAATTCTAACAAAATACTTATTTTTTTATATAAAAACAATATATTATTAAGCCTAAATTAAACAAATTTATAAAAAAAAAACATTTTCACTCTCTCAAAACTATCCACAATCGTACTGTAAATCCATAAAAACAAAAAATAATAGAAAACATTAAAATCGTGATGTATCTTGCTGCATTACGCGAGTATGTTTCTAGTAAGAGTATAAAGTGAAAATATTCAAGATTCTTTTCGTATAAAAACAACAAACACTATTTATTTTATTTCACGTGAATGCCTATGCCTGCATTTCATGTGAACGCCTATGCCTGATTTGAAATAAAGTTTCAATAATTATATATATATATATATATATATATATATATATATATATATATCGAATGAATTCATCACTTTCATTTTATTCATTTCTTTATTTTCACTTTTTGATCATCAAATTTGCAAATGGCAATTTATGGAGAAGATTTGACACCATATTAGAATTTGTCACCGATAAGATATTCTATTTTATGTTACTGAACATTTTGTGTTGATACAAGTGTAACATGACATCCAAAAAGATTGGAATGGCTCTATATAGGCCTAATCAAATGATAACTCCCTAATTTGTGATAAACGTGAGATCTAATGTGAGCCACTCATTTGAGATAATTATGTATATTTATTGTAACAACCCAAAATCAACATAACAATAAATATATAAGAGTGAACTCCCAAAACGGGTCCCAATACAAAATTTCGGAAGGAAAAGATTAACGTAGTCCAAACGGAACAGTTCTATCACAACCGAGAATCTAAAATTTTTGCATCTACACTGCGACTAAGGCCCCGCTCTCCGACTCACTAGCTCTTAACACTTCTCCTTCCCTTTCGACGAACCAGTAGCAATCTTGTTACCTGAAAATGGGTTTGAAGAAATGTGAAAGTGAGGGTTCGTCCGGAATCAATTCTCGAGAATTCTGGATTACTCGTCCTCGGGGCCCCCAGTAGATCCCCATTCGGCCCCCTAGTCGATGTCGTTCCCGTGTGTAGGGAAACAAATTCCAAACACACGGTTCAATCATCCCCGGTGGCTTAACAACCAAAATGCACGATTCATTGGTAATACAATCTACATGTAGATCATCATGTACAAGAACTGATGCGTGATAAGTGAGTAAGTAAACATTTCATATTTCTAAAATCATTACGCGCCAAGCAAGGGCCAATTTATACATGACATAATGCACCATTTTAGTTGCAAAAGATTTAATAAGGGAACTCACCTGACACTCTGAATTTCCGGAACACTCAGAGCGAAATATTGGGACGACCAGTTCCTACATTAGTTAAACGATCACAATTAAATTTTCTATAAGTTTTCTCTTACAAAAGTCTCAACCACTAAGATTTCCCCATTCAAATCCTCTGAATTTCGGTCTCGAGTTGCGCCCATCAACACTACACTCCCGGGTTATCCGAAGATGGACACCCGATTAAGAGGATTTCGGTTCATCCGGGTCAAAATCTCCCGGTACCGCCCGAGTTGAGCAAGATCCGGTACTCCCCGGGTTAAGGAGAGCCTGGTACCTCCTAGGTTGAGAATGGCCCGGTACTCCCCGGGTTAAGGGAGAGACCGGTACCTCCCGGGTTAAACACGTCCGAAGACTCCCTGGGTGGTGAGTCCCGGTGTCCCCCAGGTTCATCAAGGTCGTGGCTCCGGGGCTAGGGCATGTCCCAGTACCGCCCGGGTCCTTCGGCCACAGACGCCGATGAGGATCGAGAGTAAGGATCGAGCGATATCGGTTCTCGATTCATCCAACGTCGAGTTCCAAACATCTCCATTTCTAGATCCCAATCCAGATAAGTCCAAGGGTTAACTACTTATCCCAATCTCACACATACACAGACGATGATTTAAAGATTAGGGTCCTCCCATTTTCTCAGATGCGAACACCTAACACACCCAACCAAAGTTTAATCTTAAATCTTTGAACTTATTCATAATATGAACGCAGACCCCAACTTTCTTTTGAATGCCTAAGACGATTAACAAAACAAGGAGAGGAATTTGTTAGATGTTACCTCTAAGAAGAAAATCTTCGAAACTTGAATTCTTCTTCACTTCTCCCTCTCTTCACACACCACCTTAAATGATGGGAATGAAGAAAACATTTAGGGTTTTACCCTTAATTACCAAACTTCCTACCTTAATACCAAAAATGGTCCCTCAATGTCTCATTTTTCCCAATTTTGACCACCAATTTTGCAAAGCTAGCAATTTCATGATTCAAGGTCTTACATTTATTATTTATATAATCAAAGGTTAATTAGTAATTTTGGGATGTGGATAACAACGAAATAAATTAATGACCATTTTTATAGAAAATTCAATTTTTATCTCACACAATAAAAAAATTTCAAATATTAATCTTCTTTATTCCCGTAACAAAATTTGGGTCTCTTCCAACACCACTTAAAAAAGAGATCACGGTGTATCACAATATGCAAAAGAATGTATCACTAAAGTTAAAAATCATGAAATCACACTGCATTACAACTTGTATTACAATGACAATGTTCATAAAGTGTATCATAGTGGTAATGTTCACAGTATTCCTAGAGTTTTTTTAGGGTATCACAATGGTAGCATATATAAAGTGGTAATATATCACAACCTTGTATCACACGAGATATGACTTTGAAATTGGTAATGTTTGCTGCAAAGAGGAGAGTGAAAAGAGGATAATTACCAATATATTATCTATTAAAAAGGATAATTATCAAAAAAAGTACTCATAAATTTATAAAAAATACTTTACCCTTAAAATATTATCCTTAAATCTAAAATTTTGAAAATTAATGGATAATTACTAAAATTAATATTATTAATATTATCCATTGATTGTTAAAAATGAGAGGTTGAAATCGGATCTCAATGTTATCACAAATTAACGAGTTCTCCTTTAAATGACCCCCCCTATATATATATATATATATATATATATATATATATATGATTAGGTTCATTTAAGAAATGCTAAAAATATGAGAAATAAAGAAATGATCATAGCTCTTTATCTGGTTAACATTTGCAGCTTTGACCGTGAAACACCAGATAATTCTTTGTGTGGTCTGTAGAAGATAGAAGAGTAGTTTCGCAAAATACGCGGGACGAGTTCATATATGAACTTGTATGATTCACATATGAATTATATGTTCATGTATGAACCAGTGTAATTCACATATGAACTCTTTTAACTGATTTATATATGAATCTTTGTTATTCATATATGAATCAGTTAATTAATTCATATGTGAATCACAAAGATTCATATATGAATCTGTTAATTAGTTCAACTGATTCACTTATGAACCTACAGTTAAGTGGTTCATATATGAATCACAAAGGTTCATATACGAATCAATTAAAAAAGTTTATATGTGAATTGCACTGGTTCACATATGAACATATAGTTCATAGGTAAATCATACATGTTCATATATGAACTCGTCTTGTTGATAGGGTAATTTTATTTACCCTATTTTTAACTCGTTTTTATAATTTTGAGCAAATTTTTATTTCCCCATTGAGTCTTTTTTACGTATTTTTTAAGTTTTTCTCTTCTAAATAAATGTTTATCATATTTAGTCGTTTTTTATGGTTAATTTTAGAAAAGTTTCGGAATGATCTTATATTTTTTTTATGTTCTTAATTCAAGGATCGGAGCATGGGCCGTGAGGAGTCGATTTTACGATGGGCCGAAAACGAAAAGGCGACTTCTCTTTTTGGGCCGTTTTTACAAGACGCAACGATGGACCAGAATTCTTTTGGGCTGCCTATTGGGCCGAAATTGTGGAAGTTTTTGAAAGATTTCTTGTTAGGATCATCTACATACAATTCCCTTGGGCCCCCATTGTTGTACACTTGGGCCCCAAGGTTGTTTTTGGCTATAAATAGCAATATGGTGTAAGGAAGAAAAGCATCAACCAATACTTGCTCTTTCCATTTCCTACCTCACGTAATTGCTCTCTTTTTGGATAAAAATGTGCTAGGTACATTGAACCTAGAAATTTTGTCATCTTCACCAAGAGTAGCTTCCGTATTTCATCCTTTGTATTAGATTTGAAAAGATGATCCATTAGCTATCGGTTTAAGCGTTGGCTCATGATTCTAATCGGATTCGAATTATATAAATAGATGTAATTTTCCGTTTCAAGTTAAGATATCTCGTGATCATTTGTGTTACTTGCACGTATTCTCGTTACAATCCAAGAATCTCGTTGGTTTGATACAATTTGGTTTTTATTTTGGTCACATTACGACTTTAGTTCTATTACATACCGGAAGTCCGGAAAATAATTTCGGATTCCCAACTTTTGTTGGTTCACGGTTTGTTGTATCTTATTAAATCCGTTGTATGTTTCCAATTTTATAAAAATCAATTGTACATTGGTTAGTTTCCCTTTACGTCATTACATCGTTAAAGCATCATGAAACCTTCAATTAAATCAAGTTCGAATTCCACATTTGAAACAAGATTTTCCGTCACAATTTCTTATTACTTTTAGTTTTATAATTCTAGTTTTACTTTACCGTTATTTATTTTAACGCAGTTTAATTCCCGCAATTTAATTTATGTACTTTAATTTCCCGTCTTTTACTTTCTGTCATTTAAATTCTGCAGTTTACTTTACGTTATTTACTTTCGGTCTTTTATTTCACGCAACTTTATTTCGTTGTCCAAAGAAAGGTTAAAGGCACAACACTCCTACGATTTTTATCGTTGATTGTTTGAAAACGCCGACCTTTCCCTTAGTTAAATTTTACAGTTCCTTTTCTGCTATATTTAAAAACTGTATGAAGTTAAGTTGGGACCGGGATTGATAAAAAGTGAAAAGGGTGTATCGTATCGCATGATTGTCCGACGTTGTTTAAATTAAAGTTATATTTTATGGTGGACTGCAATTAATCAATTGACAACTGGTTTATTGTATCTCGGCTTATTTGAGTTACATCAAAATATCGACTTTAAGATAACAAAGGAATGCGATCTCATCTTTTTATCCAATTATTAATTCTGCTTCAACAAAACATTGTACCGTGTGCTTCTTTTTAATTACTGTTCAGTAGTGTTAATCAAAACCCCAATCAAAAATATTGTTTTCGAATTCGCCATCTGAAACTCGCTTTTACAGACCCGACTTTCAAGGAGAACTTTGCCACGCTTCCCCGTGGGATCGATATTCAGTACTTTGTACCATTATTACTTGTTACATACGACAGTAGATTAAAATGTATACTTGCGTCGAGATCTATTTTCTTGCATTCTAAAAAAGGTGTAAACACGAAAAGTCGCGACAAGTTTTTGGCGCCGTTGCCGGGGAAGCACGCTAGAAGTTTTTCTTTTTAAGTAAGGTTTAAAAAAACAAGTTTTTCTACCATCTATTTGGAAAAAATATATATATATTTCGAAAAAGTGCATGCCAAGATTGCCTCACGGAGATTTTTTCCAATTTGATCCCGATATTGAACGAACATTAGACAACGAAGAAGAATCCAAAAGGCTAATTTAGTCTTAAATTCTTCCGAAATGTCTGAACATGAATATATGACGGATGAGGAACCTATCCCTGAGGTAAATCTACATGGACATCAAAATGATCGAGAAAATCATAATAACCGAAGAAATCGAGATAGAGAAATATCCAATGATCACGAAAATTTAAATAATCATGATGATCCAAATGAACCGCCATTAATAAATATTGATGATGAGGAACAAAACAATTTTCGGTTAGCAAATTCCAAAGATGGTGGGATTATGTCTTACGTTGTTCCTGTTTTAACCCAGTTACATTCAGGAATTCTTAAACCAACTTTGCAAACCCACCATTTTGAACTAAAACCGATAATGTTTCAGATGTTGCAAACTAACGGCCAGTACGCTGTTTGCCAGCTGAAGATCCTCATTCTCACCTCAGGTCTTTCATGGAAATTACAGACTCTTTTAAACTGCCTGGTGTACAAGACGATGCTCTGAAACTAAAACTTTTTCCATACTTACTAAGAGATAGAGCAAGGTCTTGGTACAAATCGTTGAAACCAGATTCTATAATTACATGGACCCAAATGGCAGAAAAGTTTTTGAAAAAATATTTTCCACCCACGAGGAATGCTAAGTCCAGAAATTAAATCTGTACTTTTAGACAAATGGACGATGAAGCAGTTCCTGATGCATGGGATAGGTACAAGGAGCTACTGAGAAAATGCCCTCATCATGGCATTCTGTACTGCATTCAGCTAGAGACATTTTACAGTGGTTTAAATACTGCTGCTAAACAAATGCTCGATGCTACTGCGCACGAAGCTTTCACAGCTTGTACCTACAATGAAGGATATGAAATCCTTAAAAGAATTTCAAACAACAATGGTCAATGGGCTGATCCACGTGCATTACCCAGAAAAGCAGCAGGGGTACAAGATACAGATGCTTACGCATTCTTATCTTCACAACTGGCTGACATGGCATCTTTAATCAAAAATCTTAATGTTGTGCAAGTTAATACTGTGGCGCCTACCCCTACTGTGCAATCTATACAGTGTACCTACTGTGGAGAGGGTCATCACTTTGAACATTGTCCTGGAAATCCAAGAGAGTCAATTATGTCAGTAGTAACAACAAGGGTGGAACTTTTTCTCAAACTTACAATCCTGAGTGGAGAAACCATCCGAATTTTTCCTGGCCCAGTCCTGCCCAAAATCCACCACCACCAAAGTTGCAGGGACAGACAAATTTTCACCAACAGCCTCATCACAGACCTCAAAATAACCAGTATGGGAATTTTCAGAATAATCAACATGGTTATCAACAAAAGTCAAACCAGCATGCCGACTCATCTACTTCCTTGGAAGCAACGATGAAAGCATTCATGACCCAAACGCAGGCATCAATTAAAAATCTGGAGACCCAGGTGGGTCAAATGGCTTTGGAAATAAGAAAACGTCCTTTAGGTTCTCTCCCTAGTGACACAGAAATACCCAGAGAACCGGAAAAGAACATGTGAAAGCAGTGACATTGAGAGGTGGACAGGATTTACCAGAAAATATTCAAAAAGAAGTAAAAAATCCAGACAAAACAGAACCTGAAAAGAAAAACATAGTCTCAAATTCTACTCAATCCAATGTAAGCACTAGGCCTGGAAACACTGTTGGACCCATTTACACTGCCCCCATTCCAAAGAGATCAGACTTTCCAACATTATTCCCAAATGAACCCAAGGAAGATCAAAAAGTAGATGAGTAGGCTGTATTGGATATGTTACAATCTGGTGACAGTCCCAAAGTTCCTTGTGAAAACAGACCTGTAGAACAAGTTAAAGTTACACCATCCACTAAGGTAGACAAAATCTCACCGACAGTTCCAGCACCTACCTCCTAAAAGACTACAACATCTCCTACTTCGGTTCCTTTCTATATTCCTTATCCCCAAAGATTAAGGAATCAAAGAGATGAACTGCAATTCAAAAAGTTTTTAGATGTTTTTTAACAATTGCATATCAGCATACCTTTGGTGGAAGCCATTGAACAAATGCCAAATTATGCAAAGTTTTTAAAAGACATTTTAAGCAAAAAGAAAAAGTTTAATGAGTATGAGACTGTAGCTCTGACAGAAGAGTGCAGTGCTTTGTTGTCTAGGAAAATCCCTCCAAAGCTGAAAGATCCTGGGACTTTCACAATCCCTTGTTCCATAGGAGGAAAAGAAGTAGGAAAAGCCCTATGTGACTTAGGTGCCAGCATAAACCTTATGCCTTTATCTGTTTTCAACACTTTAGGTATAGGTGAGGCTAGACCTACCACTGTTTCACTCTTGTTAGCAGACAAGTCCATAGCTTGGCCAAAGGGTAAGATTGAGGATGTCCTTGTCCAAGTTGATAAATTTATTTTTCCTGCAGACTTTATCATCATAGATTTTGAAGCCGACAAAGACATCTCCATTATCTTAGGGAGACCATTCTTGGCAATAGGAAGGAATTTAATAAATGTCCAAAAGGGTGAACTCACAATGAGAGTTCAAGACCAACAAGTTACTTTTAATGTGTTGAATTCCCTTAGATATCCTGAAGAGAAGGAGGAATGCTCTACCTTAAGTTCGATTGAATCTTGGTGTCAAGACCAAAGTTTTTGGGAGGTTTTGGGAATTGAGGAATCTGATAGTGAAGAAGATACAACAGAGTTTGAGGAGTTAGAAGACATACAGGTTACCTCTGGTGTTGAAATTTTAGGAAGTGAGGATAGGAAAACTCTTGTTCCTTACATAGAATGTGCTCCAGACTTAGAACTGAAACAACTTCCCTCACATTTGAAATATGCCTTTTTACGAGATCCAGGGAAGTTGTCAGTCATTATTTTAGAATCCTTAGAATCTGATCAAGAGGAACAACTGATTTCCATGTTGAAACTACACACCAAGGCCATAGGATGGACCATTGCTGATTTAAAGGGCATCAGCCCTACCATTTGTCAGCATAAGATCATTTTAGAAAACAAAGATTTCACCTCAGTTGAGCCTCAAAGAAGACTTAATCCTATGATGAAAGAAGTTGTGAAAAAGGAAATCTTGAAATGGCTTGATGCTGGCATAATCTATCCTATTGCTAGTAGTACATGTGTCCGTCCAGTGCAGTGTGTACCTAAGAAGGGTGGAGTTACTGTGATAACCAATGACAAAAATGAATTAATACCCACTAGGATTGTATCAGGTTGGAGGATATGTATGGACTACCGGAAGCTTAGCCAAGCTACACAAAAAGACCACATTCCATTACCCTTCATTGACCAAATGTTGGACAGACTAGCAGGAAAAGAATTTTATTGTTTCTTAGACGGATATTCTGGTTACAATCAAATTTCCATTACTTTTACTTGTCGTTATGGAACCTTTGCATTTAGAAGAATGCCTTTTCGACTTTGTAATGCCCTGCTACTTTCCAAAGATGTATGATGTCCATTGTCTCTGATATGCTTGAATAATCCTTGAAAATTTTCATGGATGATTTTTCTGTTTATGGGACATCATATGATCTGTGTTTACAAAACCTTGAAAAGAGTCTTAAAAGATGTGAAGAAACATATTTGGTTTTAAACTGAGAAAAATGTCACTTTATGGTTAAAGAGGGCATTGTGTTAGGGCATCTCATTTCCAATAGAGGTATTGAGGTTGATAAGGCAAAGTTGGAAGTAATTGCAAAGTTGCCTGAACCAACTATTGTGAAAGGTATCTGAAGTTTTCTCTGATATGCAGGTGTTTACCGGAGGTTCATAAAAGATTTTTCCAAAATATCCAAACCTCTGCGTTCACTATTACAACATGATCATGCCTTTAATTTTGATGAAGATTGTAAAAAGGCTTTTAAAGTTTTGAAAGATGCATTGATCACTGCACCTGTAAAAAACCTTGAAAGATGCAAGTGACTGGGCAGTGGGAGCAGTTCTAGGGAAAAGAAATAATAAAATATTTCACTCTATTTACTATGCTAGTAAAACTCTCAATGAATGCCAAATCAACTACACCACCACTGAAAAAGAATTATTAGCTGTGTTGTTTGCTTTTGAAAAATTCAGATCATACTTGATGGGTGCCAAAGTGATTGTTCATACTGATCATGTTGCCATCAAGTATCTTATTTCTAAAAAGGATGCAAAACCTAGGCTAATAAGGTGGGTCTTGTTGTTACAAGAATTTGATTTGGAAATCATTGATAGAAAGGGTGTAAATAATCAAATGGCTGACCATTTGTCAAGATTGAAAAAGCAAGAACAGGATGAACACAGTAGGGATATTTGTGAGTCCTTTCCTGATGAAAAGATCCTGTCCATACAACATACTTCAACACCTTGGTTTGCAGATATTGTGAATTATCTGGCTTGTGAGATTATCCCCAAGGAATTCAATAAACAACAAAGAAAGAAACTCATTTTTGATTCCAAAAAGCTTTTGTGGGATGATCCCTTTCTATTTAAAATATGTGCAGACCAGGTGATAAGGACGTGTATTCCAAAAGAAGAAGTGGCTTCTGTTTTACATTACTGCCACACAGGACCATGTGGTGGCATTTTGGAGGAGATAGGACAGCTGCAAAAGTTTTACAATCAGGATTGTACTAACCTACTTTAAACAATGATGCCCATAATTTTGCAAAAAGCTTCATTGAATGTTAGAGGAGTGGAAGTATCCCTCAGAGGAATGAAATGCCCCTGAATGGAATTTTAGAAGTAGAATTATTTGATGTTTGGGGCATTGACTTTATGGGACCATTTCCACTCTCTAGAAACTGTGCATACATTCTGGTGGTTGTGGATTATTTGTTTAAATGGGTGGAAGCTATGGCTTGCCACTCTAATGATGCGAAGACAGTTGTCAAATTTCTACAAAAGCACATCTTCACCAGATTTGGTACACCACGTGCCTTAATCAGTGATGAAGGCACTCACTACATAAACAATGTGTTAGAGTGTCAGGATCAAATTCTCAACAAGAATTAATTCTCAGAAACAATATCAAAGAAGTTTGCGGAATAACACTTTGATATTCAATGAAACAGTAAATCAACACAGTAAATATGAATAACAAACTGTAAGCTTTTATTTGATGCTTTGAAGTTACAAGATTACTCACTCAACCTCAATATTGATGAACAGGCTCACCAATACGAATTCTACTTCTCTAGAATTAGGATCTATGCCTTGAGGTTGTTTTTCTCTCTAGAACTTAGAATGAATAATAATATGAAAAGTTATCTCTAACTATTCTAAACAATACTATATATATATACTGAAGATAAAAGCTAATTACAATTAATAAAATATCTTCAGAATATCTTCCATCATTATCTCCAAGCTTTCCATAATCTTTAGTTTATCCAGCTGTCATCCTTTCCATACAGATCTCCATCTTATAAGCAGTATTAATCATAAGCAGCATTAATACTCTGAGCAATACTAACTCTAGCAGTACTAACCATGCTCAGCAGCATTAATCTCTTCAAGCAGTACTAACTTTGAACTAGCAGTACTAATCTTGTTGAGCAACATTAACCATCAACTAGCAGCATTAATAACAGAAGTACTAACTAGAAGTATTAACTGTTTTCTTCTAGCAGCATTAACTAGAAGTATTAACTAGAAGTATTAACTGTTTTCTTCTAGCAGCATTAACTTTGTTCCAGCAACATTAACTTTGTTCCAACAACATTAACTACAACTGGCAACATTAACCACAGAAGTAGTAACCTCAGAAGTATTAACCAAGTTCTTCTAGCAGTAGTAACCATGTTGAACTAGAAGTAGTAACCATCCTTGGCATATTTCAGACCCAACATAGAGGAAGTCCTAGAAAAATACATCATACAACATAGGGTGGCCACTGCTTATCACCCCTAGACTAATGGATTGGCTGAACTGTCTAATAGGGAGATCAAAGGAATTTTAACTAAGGTAGTCAAGCCACACCGAAAAGGCTGGGCCTCCAAATTGGATGATGCCTTGTGGGCCTACCGAACCACTTACAAAACCCCTATTGTCATGTCTCCTTATAAATTAGTTTTTGGAAAATCCTGTCACCTACCTGTTGAGTTAGAGCATAGTGCCTATTGGGCAATAAAGGAACTTAACATGAGTTTAGATGCAGCTGGAAATAGAAGAGCTTTACAATTGTGTGAACTGGAGGAGCATAGGAATTTTTCCTATGAAAATGCAAAGCTATATAAGGAAAATACAAAAAGATGGCATGATAGGAAAATTAATCCAAAAAAGATCAGTAAGGGACAACAGGTCCTACTGTTCAATTCTAGACTCAGGTTATTTCCCGGAAAATTAAGCTCTAGATGGACAGGTCCGTTTCAGGTCACAAAAGTGTATCCCTACGGAGTGGTTGAGTTAATAGATCAAGAAAGGGGCACCACATTTAAAGTGAACGGATAGAGGGTAAAACCTTTTCTCGAACCTTCAGCTTTAATACAACAAGCTGTGGAGGTTGTCCATTTGCAGGAATAGAAAAGACGATGTAAATTCTTGAGTTTTGTCCAAACTCAAGAAAAACGTCAATTTTGAAAAAATATATATATATATAAATATATATACATAAATATATATACATATATATATATATATCTATACAAAAATATATTAGAACTATTATATATAAATATATAGCATACATTTATAAATATCAATATATTAGAACTCTTTTTGTTATCCTCTTTAATTTTGAAAAAAAAACAAATAAGCTATATCTAAATCAGATATTTATATATCTGATTTAGATTACATTATATTTCCAAGAATTATTTTAGCAGAGTACTTATTTTCAGAGATTTGACATCATTCCCTTAACAAACTTTTATCCCTCTTCTCCTCTCATTCTTCTCCTTCTTCTTCTTCGCTTCTCTTCTTCTTCCTCTTCTCACCGCCGGTATCAGTACAATCTTAGGACTGACAAGCATCAACCCATCTTTCACCCATCATCTCAATTTTCTTTTATAATTTTTTTTTGACTTCATCATGGATCAAACGTCCTGTAGATTGAGATTGCCCAAGAATCTCAACCAATGGCTACACAAAAGCCTTCGATTTTTGTTTCTCCATCCAAAATACACCATCATCCCCTTGTTAGCTTACCAACATCATCATCCTCTAAGTCTGATTCATCCCATACCCAAGACGCCTCCACCGCATCATCTTCCACCGCTGCTCACTCCACCACAGGAGACACTGACGCCCCACACTATACCACCGCCGTTCATCCATCCTCCGACGCCTCTCTCCTTACTCTCGCCAAGGTTGTTAAATACCTCGGCCACCAAGACCATAACTACACCACCGCCGCCACAACCTCTGAAAACCCAAATCGACGGCTGAAACCCCCATCGGCGACAACCCATTCTAAATCGCTGCTATCACCAAACCCCGCCTTGACACCATCGATAAACCCACCGACGATTACCCCTATCAAATCCCTAATATCGCCAAACCCCACCTGCACCTCCATCTCGCCATCTTCGCAACCCCACCACTGCACCCCTTTCGAACCCCTAAAACCACCTCTGTCCATCGCCGAATATCGTGACCCCCTACACCATCACTCGTCGGCGACCACCCCCTCGACACCATCGCAACCTCACCATCACTCTGCCATCGATACAACCACCCCCTCCACACCAATCGATTTCAACACCATGGAGCACCAGCGAAACTACTTAGCTCACCACCACCACACACCATCGACTGCACCACACCCCTCCTCGACGACTACAACGGCGACTCCTCCAACGCAAGTGACCACCACGATCGATTTATTCCCACGGTATGATCCACCCCCTTCTTCCTCTTTGTTTCATACCTCACCCCCACCACCTGGTTTCGTTTCCAATCCACACCGTACCAACCCTAATCAAAATTTTTCTTTCCCCAACCTACACCCCGACACCACCCATCGTCATCCCCTCGACAACATGATTTGACTCCGTCGGTCTCGATTCTAAATCAACTAGGGGCATCCTATTACAAACCCACTCCCATCGGCTTTTCACCCCTATGACCCTCACCACTGGAGACCCGTTGCCACAATACCACCACCGCCGCAGCCCCTCCCTAGTCTAGCTCTAAACCTCACAAATGCCAATCCCACACCTACGGCCACCCTAACCCCAACTAGAGCAACCCCCTCTCGTACTAAGAAACCCCATGGTTGTACCTCGGTGGTATCTAGAAACACCCCACCAACGAAACGACGAAACATCAGTGTCATTCTCGGTTAACTTGTGGAACTGTCCACAGAAGCCAATACTGCAGTACTCACTGGAACTACAACAGTCCCTCATCAGCTTGTCAATCAAATTGACATCAAAGGAAAAGAAAAAAGTCGATATCCTTTCTCCTCCTACTGATTTACATTTATCTTTGTTTAGTTGTCCCAGTGGTGAGCAAGTATCCGTCTTTTCGACGAAAAGTGTGCCAACCCCCGAGAGGATTTCCTTCGGACACTTTACGCGCTCATCCGCAATTTCATGTGACTATCCATTCCTTGGGATGGAATTTATTTTGTGCACCACCAGACCAATATAACATTGATTGGGTCGCTGATTTCTACACAGAGTTGTCTGTCACTAGTGGTCTTAGTTTGATGGTTCGAGAGACACCAGTGAGTTTTTCACCCACCACAATCAACAATATTTTGGGTCTCTCTCCACCCGCCTACTCAGAGTTCCATCGCTTGATGGATGAAGCCTCTTACATTGATTTAGAACACGTATTACACACGATTGTATGCGATGGGGCAAAGTGGTCCTTTACGGGACACACTCAGGTTTTAAAATCCTCTTATTTAAAGCCCGCCGCTAATGTTTGGTTCTACTTTATTCGTCACAGCCTACATCCATCCACACACGACTCCAACCTGTGTATGGAACGAGTATTCCTATTATACTGTGTTTTGGTCGGTGCCCGCTTTGATGTCGGACGGGTTATGTCTACGATTATTCGTAGAGGTATTAAGCGTTCGAACGCGCGCTTACTCTACCTTTCGATCATCCACACACTACTCGAAAGAGCGGGCGTGCCGAAGGTGACTACAGACCATTTTTCCCTGAAAAAATTGGTCTTGGATAGTCCGAACGTTGCACGTTTACTAAGGAAAGGCAAGCACACCGTGAAACAACCGGACGCGGACCAACTTGCTTCTTTGGAATCAAGGTTCAGGTCATTAGAGAGGGGTAAAATCTTTGCTGAAAAAACAGAAAAGTCTAACATCAAAGCAGATTCCGGGAAGCGCGCGGGGCATTGAGGAGAAGTTGGATTTACTATTGAGACGTTCAGAGAGGAATACAGAGAAAGAGACTGAGATAAATGACAAGCTGGTGCGGCTGTTGACTTTTGAAAAGGCTCGGGACGGTGCATTACGGGCATGGTGGAGGAGGCAGAATCCAGGAGCAGTGGTGTTATGGGAGCCATTCCCTATTGACATACTATGGCGTACGACAGGCTCTTCTCCTACTCAAAACGAGTAGGACAGGTTCTGTCACTCTTCCCTTAGCAATAATTGTTTTCTTTCATTTTCTGTCTTGTGTCTGGGATTGTTGTTTGGAAGAGAGGATATTCTTTTTGCTTTACGACATCATGCACAGTATCTCACAATTTCATCACTATTGGTTCCACTTCGTTTCATAATGGCCACAATTGTTTGGCCGACGTCTCATGAGTTTTATTTATCGCTAAAAAGCAGGTCGTTATTCTTTGATTTTACGGATTTGGTTGAGAAAATGCAACACATACACTTATACCACCCTTCCTCTCACGTCATACAATATACACCATTTGTTCAGTTTTGGGGAGGGGGTGATATGGTATTTCTTCACATTTTCTGCCATATCACTCGCACATACACAAGCATTATTCCACAAAAAGAAAAAAAATGGAAGCATCTGTTACATTTGTCTTCCGTGCAAGTACAAAGTGTCAAAGACCCCAAAATAATGTGGGTACAAAAGATCACTCAAAGAGTGATGGCAAAAAAATCGTGCCAAACCGAAAGATTAGATGCAAAGCCGAAAAAAGGCCAGGCATAAAAAGGAACCCCGTTTCATAAGCCATATGCATATCTTTCACTCTTTTTGTTGCATTATCGATCATTATCCGTCAAAGAACTGCGTACTTAGCTTTTGGTTGATAATTTTTTTTCATGATCGAGGAAGGCCACGGTTAGGGCCCTTATTTTTTACGTTGTGAACTGATTGAATTGAATATGTGATAGTGTGCATGATGGTTGGTGTGAAAAGAAAATGTCGTTTCTCTTTTGAATTTTTTTTGCTCAAAATAATTTTTGTTCAATAAAGTTGTTCGGGACGAACAACAGTTCAAGTTTGGGGTTGTGATAGAGTAATTTTATTTACCCTATTTTTAACTCGTTTTTATAATTTTGAGCAAATTTTTATTTCCCCATTGAGTCCTTTTTACGTAATTTAAAAAATTTTCTCTTCTAAATAAATGTTTATCATATTTAGTCGTTTTTGATAGTTAATTTTAGAAAAGTTTCGGAATGATCTTATATTTTTTTATGTTCTTAATTCAAGGATCGAAGCATGGGCTGTGAGGAGTCGATTTTACGATGGCGCGAAAACGAAAATGCGACTTCTCTTTTTGGGCCGTTTTTACAAGACACAGCGATGGACCGGACTTCTTTTGGGCTGCCTATTGGGCCGAAAATGTGGAAGTTTTTGAAAGATTTCTTGTTGGGCTCATCTACATACAATTCCCTTGGGCCCCCATTGTTGTACACTTGGGCCCCAAGGTTGTTTTTGGCTATAAATAACAATATGGTGTAAGGAAGAAAGGCATCAACCAATACTTGCTCTTTCCATTTCCTATCTCACATAATTGCTCTCTTTTTGGATATAAATGTGCTAGGTACATTGAACCTAGAAATTTTGTCATCTTCACCAAGAGTAGCTTCCGTCTTATATCTTTTGTATTAGATTTGAAAAGATGAGCCATTAGCTATCGATTTAAGCGTTGGCTCATGATTCAAATCGGATTCGAATTATATAAATAGATGTAATTTTCCGTTTCAAGTTAAGATATCTCGTGATCATTTGTGTTACTTGCACGTATTCTCGTTACAATCCAAGAATCTCGTTGGTTTGATACAATTTGGTTTTTGTTTTGGTCGCATTACGACTTTAGTTCTATTACAAACCGGAAGTCCGGAAAATAATTTCGGATTCCCAACTTTTGTTGGTTCACGGTTTGTTGTATCTTATTAAATCCGTTTTATGTTTCCGATTTTATAAAAATCAATCGTTAAAGCATCATGAAACCTTCAATTAAATCAAGTTTGAATTCCACATTTGAAACAAGATTTTCGGTCACCATTTCTTATTACTTTTAGTTTTATAATTCTAGTTTTACTTTACCGTTATTTATTTTAACGCACTTTAATTCCCGCAATTTTTTATTCCGCAATTTAATTTATGTACTTTAATTTCCCGTCTTTTACTTTATGTCATTTAAATTCTGCAGTTTACTTTACGTTATTTACTTTCGGTCTTTTATTTCACGCAACTTTATTTCATTGTCCAAAGAGAGGTTAAGGGCACAACACTCCTATGATTTTTATCGCTGATTGTTTGAAAACGCCGACCATCTCTTTTAGGAAGGTTAAGGGTACAACACTCCTACGATTTTTATCGTTGATTGTTTGAAAATGCCGACCTTTCCTTTAGTTAAATTTTACAGATCCTTTTCTGCTATATTTAAAAATTGTACGAAGTGAAGTTGGGACCGGACTGATAAAAAGTGAAATGGGTGTATCGTATCGCATGATTGTCCGACGTTTTTTAAATTAAAGTTATATTTTATGGTGGACTGAAATTAATCAATTGACAACTGGTTTAAGATACGGCAGTAGATTAAGATGTATACTTGCGTCGAGATCTATTTTCTTGCATTTTAAAAAAGGTATAAACACGAAAAGCCGCGACACTTGTGTATTTGTAAAATTACGAAACTGTCATTCTATTTTTGGAATAGCCGCAACTTTTGATCAGTCAAAGTCGTACCGTAATTGTTGACCAGTCAAAACCGATCTTGACCGAATGAAAGGCTAGGTTTACTTCTCTGTTTCTCATATTTTTAGCATTTTCTCAAATGAACCCCTCGCTATATATATATATATATATATATATATATATATATATATATATATATAGTAGAGGATTCATCTACAAATACACACACTTTCTGGCTCTGATACCAAATGGGGTTCGGATCGACATCTTATATTTGTAAAGGATGATTAAATAGATCTTCTGTTATTGAGAGTTCGAAAGTGGTTACGAAAATTGCCATTTCGGCTAACCATACGATTTTGACCATTAATGTAGTAAAAATTTCTATGATATCTTATTCTGAAATTTCTTTTATTGTTTGATAAGAAAAAATTAATAAGGTTGTTGAGAGTAATTTGAATAAAGAAATATACTTGATAAGTTTGATTATTATTTCTTTGTCTAACAAATTGATTAATAAGACAACCATTATCAAAAACAATAATATTAATCATGGTATGATCAGAAAGTACCTTCTTTGATTATATGATCAATTGTACAAGTGTTTTCCTGACAAGCTTTTCATACATCTGGAGATATGAATATTTGAAAATCTAATGATTTTGAACATCTGGAAGTAGAAAATGAGAGATGATCTGAAAAATTGATCGATGATCTGCTTCTGTATTTGAATTTTCTTATATAGGCAATTTGAACAATTTGGATGACCGACATCTGTCTTCAAAAGGGTGAATTATTGAATTGCTTTCAACCGGCAACTGGCTGCGGATTTGAAATAAAATTATGTTGATTTGAATTGGCCGACCAGAGCATCTTTCTTTTTAAAAATCAAAAGTATCTTTTGAAAAGTTGTATCAGGACACTCTTGATAAAGGTATGGCCGACAACATCTTTTGACTTCGTTGGTTCTCTTTTGGCATCTTCTAATTATTCTTCATTATTACCTGCAATTATTTGAACAAGAGAAAATCGAAAATATAAAAACCGTATTTTCTATGATTTGATCAAGAATCGAGATAGTCTACAAAGACAACACCAAACACATTTGATAAACATACACATTTGATAAAATTGATATCGAAAATACGAAAGACTGTATTTTCTACATTTGATCAAGAAATGATTTGGCCTACGAAGGTGACACCAAACACACACGTTACTCCCTAACCCATGTAGTCTGAGTAGGGATCTTGCGCATCTTGCAGTAGTTGTGTCTCTTGAGACATACTATAACTATTGGGAGATCTTTGTTTGATTTCTTCAATGAGTCTTTTGAGGTCTTCTTTAGAATTAGCAGCACAGAATCGTGCTAATTCTTCATCTTCTTCTTCTTGAATTATCTGGAGTGGTTTGGGTATTGGAGCCTCAACGGCAGGTACTCCGAAGTTTTCTGAATAATAGTTTGAAACACCTTAAATTGTCAATTTTTCGATTTGATCAACGGGAAGATTATCCCACCATTTGGCTCGAACAATCCTTTGAAGCAAAGTTGGAGAGGTATTAGCCTCTGGTATTATGAGAAAAGACCAAGAGATAATCCACGGAATTTTGAATAAAATTGTGAATTGGAGAAGGTATTCAAATTCAGGGATATTTTGAACAAAGATTTCTTGAAACTTTAGAAATCCTTTATGAACGGATTCTGGCAAAGTGTTTGGAATGTTACCCATAAACTTGAACCAACGGACAAACCATTTAGGGTATGAACCATCAAAATTTTTATCGAAGAAAATAAACCATGAATGAGAATAGTTTCTTAGATAGAAAAGGTTGTACCAAGCATCTTGGTATTCATAAAAATTGTATGAAGGGTGTTTTGGATAGTTTGAAAGGGTTTTGTAACATATGTTAACTTGAGACTTTGCGAAACTCTCTATGTATAAATAAAAGGAATATAGTGCAAAGTGAGGAAATCTAAGAGTTAAAGGGCTATTATAGAAATTAGGACTTTTAGGGATATTATACTCATTTTGTTCCTGAGAAAGTTTTAGCAGTGTTTTGTGTGTGTGCGGCGACCCGAAGGGAGAAGGAAGAGACCGAGTGAAGATGAGAGTGGAGATCAAAACTGAAACCGCGTGAGATTTATCATCGGGAGGTAAGCATCAAAATCCAAATTCTTGTTCCTTCCTATCGTTTTGTGTTACGAGGATTTGAAGCGATTTGGGTTTCTTTCGGTTTGACACTGGTTTGAGTTTAAGGGTATGGGTTGTTGATTAAAGGCTAGATTCATATATGTATATCTAATGTAGATGGCTAACTTAAATGAAGAAATCGATCGTATGACATTTAGATTAGATGAATATTGGATGGAAAATGTTCTTGTTTGATTGTTTGGATCGAGACCATGTCTTGGGGGGGGGGGGGGGAAGTAGTGAAATGGGTTAAAATCAATCGGATGTTTGAACCCTATAAGGATTATTAAAGCGATTAAGGTAGGAGGATTGGACCTTAAATTAGAAGAAAAAGGGGATCAAAGAACCTGTTAATCGTTGATTGGGTTGTGTGGCACTCGATCGGACCGGTCGACCGGGGTCTTGGCCTTCGGGGACCGGGGTCGGATTATGGTAACCAGGGCACCCGGGGTGGGCTGGACCGGGGTCTGCCCGGGGTTGCCGCCCAGGGTCCCGCCCGGGGTCTAGCGACCGGGCCAGTTAGGGACTTTCAGATACAACAACGATAGTAAATCTTGAGCACTTTAAATATGTTAATTCCTACTGTTTTATCTTGGAATGTAGGACTCGTTAATTTCCAATCTAGTGTTTGCGTGTGTGAGCCGAGAATTCCGAAATCAGGTGAGTTCCCTGAATTTCAACTAAATGCATATGTTTACACACCGAAAATGGTTTTACATTCTAATGTTGCCACATTATCATAATCTGTTGGATAAGTTGTATAATTCATTACCGACGTATCACATGGTTGTATAAATGTTCTTATGCGAACTTCTCGTCTATATTCTATATTTTATGATCAAGCAACATTGGTATGAGGTTCGAATGAGTTTGGCCAAGGTTATAATCTTAAAACCATCGGGGATGGTAAAGCCGTGTGTTTGGAATTCGTTTCCCTACACACGGTAACGACATCGACTAGGGGGCCGTATAGGGATCTACTGGGGGGCCCCGAGGACGAGTAGTCCTTACGTTGTGGACGTGTTTCTTCGGTATGGATCATGGCACTTTTGTGTTTTATGCTGGAAGATTATTATGTTCATTGATCATGTATATTTCTTTGTGTTATTCAAATTAAGCGAGGTTGGAAATTTACTAGACCATCCGGTCTAATCCTCGCTTCTATTTTTCATAAAACCCCATTTTCAGGTAACAGGGTTGCTCCGGGATTTGTCTAAAGGAAAGGAGAAATGCTAGGGCTAGCGTGACGTAGATCGGGCCTTAGCGCGGTGTAGTTACAGTCTTCTTTTATAGAATTATCGGTTGTAGAAGACTTGATCTGGACCTTGTCGTTTCTCTTTATAAACTTTGTATTGGGAACCGTTTGAAGAAATTTATTTAAATCATATGTTAAATTTTTGGGTTGTTACATTTGGTATCAGAGCCGTAGTTTAAGGGATTTAGATGACCAGTTGGACCTAAACTTAAACTGTAGAATATGGGATACAACCGAGAAACTAGGAGGCCCTAGGGGTACCTCTATAGGAGCGGGTGTATGGAGAGGTGGGGACTAACATGTAAGGTAAATTTGGAATTACATCTGACCAATGTAATTGCGAATTTATAGGTGCATGTACGTGCTCGAAATACCACTCGATGCGTAGAGGTCAATAGAACGTAGGGTATGTGGGGATAGTTTAGCTTCCGTCGCGATCAGAAGATTGTTATGGTGGGGTTAGCCTATGAAGGGGTAATAACATGGAATAAATTTCTAGTCATGTGTTGTTGACAATAGTTTGATGCGGCGGGTGAGATTGCTTGCGTGAGGTTGATGATAAACTCTAGGAGGAGCATTATCAAGGTAATAGCAAACCAACCAAGGTAGAGCGATTTGTGCTCAAATTGGGTGAAGGGTTGATTAAAGGGAACTTTCAGTGTCAAGTAAGTTCCCATGATGGTAGTTGATGTGTTGATTTGTTCATAAAGAAAAAAAAATAATAAATAAATAAATAAAAGGTTTGGGGTTCAGATTCTGAAAGGTTTACATCCAAGATTGGGAGGAAAGTGGAATCTCATGATCTCCCAGTCGTGATTGAATTAACTATTACTGGGATTGATTGAGGAGAAAGTGTGATTGGTTTATCGACATGTAGGGAATCAAAGACTGAAATCGTATAAATTATACACCAGGGCTCCAAGAGAGAACTTGGTGGGGTGAGTTGTTAGATAGGGTGTGAAGCACCAAGATTACAAGTTGTTATCAGAATGAGAAAATGATCGTTAGCCAAAGTTTGGGCCAAGAAAATTGGGTGAATGTAACAATTGACCTCAATTGTGTGATTAGCCTTCAATTGCAAGAGAGTTCATGCTTGGTGTTGTCAGTCCCTTATCTTTGATCACGTTGTTATCAAACAAACACAATCACAAATATATGATAAACCAACCTGTTAGATTACAAACCACGGATTACAGATTTGATGTTTTTCGGTTTTTCTCTTTGAAGCTCTCTCTATTTTCTATCTATGGATGAACAGTTGGCTTGATTGATTATTCTAATCTAAAAATCTCTCTAATATCTAATATCAACTAACATAATATCTAAAACAAAATATCCTAAAATATCTAATAAAAAGATATTTAGGAATAATAATAAAATACAATAATTAACTTTCACAATTATTATAGACTAACATTAGACTAATATTGAGAGTGACTTTTCAGCTTTAGCTTCAAATTTCAATCTTCAGATTGGATGATCTTGAATCCAATAAGTCTGTGATCTAACAATCTCCCCCTTTGGATCAAGATCATTACTAAAAGGATTTAGCAATTCAGTCTTCTCTTTCAGCTTAGAAGATGCAATCTCCTTCTTTGTCTTCAATATATAATAATCTCCAGTTTTAGCTCAGAATGCTTTAGCAAAGTATCTTCAAAGAAAATTTCTCTCAAATCAGCATGTCTTCAGTATACTTTATCTTTGAAGAATTCTCTAAACTTTTGATCTCTCCCATTTCTTCTCTCCCATTTCTTGGTTAGCACTTCTCCCCCTTTTTGATGAAAAGAGCAACGATTTCATCAAAACTTTTAGTAAGAAATGTCTTTCATAAGGTGCCTCTGATTCATCAATCTAAAAGATATCCATCCAGATCTTTGCAAATCCAGAAAAAATAATCGTGTAACACCTGAATCAACAAATGAATCAGTTAAAATGTCTGTCAGTAACACTAAGTCATTGTGTGTAACGAGTACACATTGGAAAGGAGCTTTTTGATGTTCACTCCTCCAGGGCTTCCATTCAAATCATCGAAACACCACAAAGGTAAATTCTATGAACATTATGATAAAGAAACAAATTCCTTGTGTGTTCGTGCATGTGATAGAAAGAATTAAGCACGGATGATTGCTTATAGGCTCAAAATTGTGTAAACCACTGAGACAACAGTAAGTACAAACACATACTCAATGTGCATGATTAAAGTGCGAAGGTGGGGCAGACTTCCTTCTTTTCAATATCCAGATTTTCCAAATGAAAATCAGATAGCAAATGTGTTGCTTCCCCTTTTGAAAATGTGAAACACTTTCCTGTTAAGAAGAAAATGAGTGGCTGGTGGGGTAATGGCAAGAGTTGGCATGGGCTAGATGCATGTTTCAATAATGATCACCAAAGAGTTATGAAACATTAGAATTGTGGCTGCCCGACTTAGAAAAAGTTGGTGCAGAGTTCTGATATTCTTTTTAACTCTGTTCTCACACCCTCTTTCTTTTAAACATTAAGCTCACTCTAACCAAACTCTCTTTTTCTGATATCCCACACTAATTTCTTTTGACTCCTCACACTCAATCACTATGGATTAACTTCTTGGGTAGAAATCACTGGTTAACGTGATTCCATAGAAGTTCAATTAAGTCCTACCTCAATGATCCCATGTTTTCCTCGAAAACATCTGTTGCTCAGAATGGTTGAACTATATTAGTTAAAGCTCAAAGATGAATTAAGAAAACATTGAAAAATTACACTTCCAAATTATAAAATCTGATGAAGAATCGGGAAGTGATTTGAACGTTTGAGAACATGTTTTCAATGATTGAAAGTTGTCCTTCTTTCAACCATATATGAGATTAAGATAAAGAATTATAGCTTGACGTGAAATCTTACATCTCATGAAGTTAAGCGTAAAGTCATAATAGATATGAACGTGTAAGCGTCTCTCAAACGTCATAGTCAAAGCAATTTTATTCACTGAAATTAAAAAGACAAAAAGCAGTAAAACAATGAAAGTATGAGTTCCGATCAGAAATAATCAGAAGTCATAGCCTAACTCCTTTGACTTGTAAAAGCTCCCCCTAAAATCATGTATTACAAAAATTTGACAAAAAAGTAAATGCAGAAATTATGTATGCTCCCCCTCAAAATAACATTGATCATCTATGAATTTCTTCTCACACTCCCCCTTAGATATCTTGCGGACATAAAGATTAAGACATGAAGAAAAATTTACAATAAGAAAATTTAATAGGTAATCACCGATTAGGTCTTAAGATTTAGCATACGAAGCCTAGAGACAAGAAAATTGAATCTCTTTTCGTCCAAGGGTTTGGTAAACAAATCTACAAGCTGATAATCAGTTTTTACAAAGTAAAGTTCAATTGTTCCTTTTTCGACATTATCTTTTATAAAATGATACCTGACATCGATGTGTTTGGTCTTTGTATGCTGAACAAGATTAGCTGTTATCGCGATAGCGCTCTTTGAGTTACAGTAGATCGGGATTTTGTTGAAGTGAAAACCGTAGTCTCGCAGTTGCGTTCTCATCCACAAGACCTGAGAACAGCAGCTAGCAACAACCACATATTCTGCTTTGGCCGTTAAAGTTGAGACACATAATTGCTTCTTCGATGCCCAACTGACAAGTTTATCACCGAGAAACTGTATATGACATGACGTGCTATTCCTGTCTAGCATGCAACTAGCATGATCTGCGTCTGTATATGTTGTTAGTTCAAAGCTAGTATATTTAGGATACCACAAACCAAGATCTACAGTCCCCTTCAGATACCTAAAAATGCGTTTAACTGCAGACACATGGGATTCTTTAGGATTGGCCTGATATCTAGCACATAAACATGTAGAAAACATTATATCCGACCTACTGGAAGTAAGATACATCAAAGAACCTATCATCCCTCTATAAGTCCTAACATCAACAGCCTTTCCCGAAGGATCGGTGCCAATCTTAGTACCAGGTGCCATTGGGGTACCAATCGGTTTACAGTTTTCCAATTTGAACTTCCAAAGAATATCAAGAATGTATTTAGATTGATTGATGAAAATCCCCGATGAAAATTGTTTGACTTGTAATCCGAGAAAGATATTCATCTCTGTTAGATCACATATCTATTGGATTCAAGATCATCTAATCTGAAGATCCAATCTGAAGCTAAAGGCGGAAAGTCGACTCTCGATATTAAGTCTAATGTTACTTTGTAATAAATGTCGAAGTTAATTAATGTTTATTATAATTTAGTATTTAGTTTAAATTAGTTTCAATATCTAGTTATTAGATATTAGTTAGTTTTAGTAATAATATCTATTTTAGATATTATAGTTATAATATCTAAGTTAGATATTAGTTTTAGTGTGTTGAGGAAGATAGAGATCAGAGAACATATGTTGGTCCCGGAGGTGCTTAACAAGTTTGTAGAAGGGGGGGGGGGGTGAATACAAACACATAAATTTAAAGTTTAATAAATTGTTTACTGATAAATCAAACACAATTTACAAGTTTATTGCGGAATAAGATTAAGACAGACTCAATCTAAACAAACTTAAGAAACACTAAGATGGTTGCACAAGAATTTCAGAGAATGGGGGATTAAGGAATATAGAAAACAAAGGTTTCTATTTGGATTTCAAGGATTGAGCATACACTCAGATGGAGGGGTGAACTTCCTATTTATACCCTATGCATTAAATGCATGGCAGGGCACTTTACACGTGGCGTTCACTGATTGGCTTTGGAAGTCTGACTTTGGGAGACATGCTTTCGGCCTGATCATGAAAGTGTAGTTGATAGAGTTATTGTACGAATTGTGGCAGAGGCATGTCCTTTCTGACACATCGTACTGATTTGTGCAAGCTAAGACAAAAGGAAACTTGAGGTATAAGCTTTGTGATCATTCGATCGCTGAATATCTCTTTCTTCAGAGATATCAAGAGTTCAGCGATCGCTGAAGCTTTCCTCATGTTCCTTCGCGTATAAGTAGAGTTGTCTTTGCTTCACTGATATCCGCATCAGGTCACTAGTAGACTTCTCTTTGTTCAGCAGCTTCGTCTTCGATTCAGCTATGAACATTTGTTGACGCGAGACTTGTCTTCAGGGATTACGTTACTGTTTACATCAGAACTATCAGTGATAACTGAACAAACTCAGTTTGATCACTGATAGTGAAACACTAATACATATTAAATGTTTATAAGAAAGACTATCAGCGATAACTAAACAGACTCAGTCTGATCGCTGATGGTGAAAAACTAATACATATTAAACGTAATTTTCACTAAGTACAGAAAAGGGTCGTTATCAAATCACTAAGAGAGTTTGGATCAACAATCTCCCCCTATTTGATAATGACAAAGTAACTGAAGAAAATTACTTTATAATTCAAAATGATGGAATAATCAGGATTCATAACATACATGTCCCAATTACTATTTTGAGGGATCTTTTACAGTACTGATAGAGTTAAGTACTTCACTGAAATTTTCATTAATCCAAGAAAAGAATTACAAGGTATGAAAATTACAAGAAGAAAATTAATCTATCAGCTATCTAAAGATGGTTTAGGAGGATTGATCAGATACTCAGGTATATCTTCTCCTTTTTTCTTTCGCTCTAAAGATTATTTGCTAATTATCACTTTGATTTGCTCAGCAGCAGGAGAGAGATCACACCATAAGCACATGAGATCCTTGAGAAGGCCGAGGGGACAGATAGGGATTTCAGAGATTCTTTGAAATCTGAGATGTTCCTCGTCATCTCTGAAGAAGATTCCAAAAGGTTCTTCAAGTACTTGTCCCGCAACATATGGTCCACCAGGAGGCAGAGATAGATCCAGAATTGAAAGATCAGGAGGAGGACCGAACAGAGCTTCTCTTGAAAATTTGATGGAGGTTTCATTCCTGATCACCGCGATATTTTCAAAGGAGGAGGAGACAGGATTTCTTCTGATCTGCTTTGGCTTAGAAGGAAGAGCAGACGACACCTTTAATATTGCAGCGACTCTGTTGATGAGAGCATCATTTATCCCTTCAACATAGCCTCTGTAGATTGACTTTGATTTCTTCATTGCGTCTTTGAACTCAAGCCATTCCATATAGCCAAGGCTTTCCAGCTTTGAAACAAACATTGCTTTGCAGCTTCCATCCTCTCTGGTAATCTCCATTGTGACAGAAACTTTGTCCTTCTTCTTTCTTCCAGATATAGCGACTGAAACAATCTTCATTGGGTCAGAGCGATAGTCGAGTTTATGTTTGCACCAGTCGACTGAGCTATCGCTGACCACTAGAGCTTTTGAGCGTTCCTCTTCAATCTCTTTCAAAAGAGCAGTCTGGACTTCAATTGGTTTCTTCTTCAGTTTCTTGTCTTTGACTTGAGAAGACTGAATTTTGAGAGCCAGAGTGGCATCTCTTTGACAGTCAGCAATCAACTTCTCAGCCCTGATGGATTCTTCAATTTAAGCTTCAGTCAGGAACTCTAGATCTGTTGATTGAGAGGGGATCTTCAGTCGTTTACTCTCCAGATGAGGGATCATCTCTGTTCTTTTCTTCATCTCTTCCTCTGACCAATGAAGTGGTCTAGAGGGCCTCCGTGGATGTTGCAGGGACTCATCCTCTTCATCAATCTCTCTTACAGAGATTGGGATTAACAGGTCATCAGCTTCAGCAGCTGGGATTATTTGGAGCTCTTTTCCCTTAAGCAGGGGACAGAACTGTCTGGTTAGAAAATGAAAAAGGTTAGTTTATTTTTAGAGAAGAAGAGAGATAAAGTCTTAGAAAGAAACAGGGGTGGGATTTTTATAGAAGGATAAGGGAACGAGAGAAAGGCATACCTGAGAAGGATTCTCCTCAGATAGTGAAGTCATCTTCAGGCTTACCTTAGCAGTAGCACCTTTGCTTTGGGAAGGGGTTCCTGAAGATATTCCATGGCTCCCCCTGCTTTGATAACTTCTTTCGAAGCTATCGCTGATGAAGTGACGGCTGAAGAACACCATAGAGATTGATATTCTTCATCGTCATTATCATCATCTTGATGAGGTTCTTCCTCTTGATCTTCAAGATCAAGGGCTTCATCTTCATCGTCCTCCTCTTCCTCTTCATCGATTAACTCATCGATGGTAGGAGGGGCTTTTTCAGCAGCTATCTCCCCCTCAACCTGAGAGGGAGTTTCCTTGTGTTGGACCTCAGCAGCAACCTCAAACTCCGTATTTTCTTCAGCTGCCTTCTCCCCCTCTTTGTCATTATCATTGAGGGAGAGATCTTTGGAAGGATATGAAGCTTTTGCAGCGGCTAACACCTGAACTTCAGCCTCCAAACTGTCCAGACGACCTTCAATCTCAGGAAGATGTGACGTAGCCTGATGAATGAACTCCACGGCAATGTTCAGTGAGGTACGATCATTCTCTGTGAATGAGGGAGTAAGAGTCGGAGTTGGTGCCTTCAGGTGAGTCAGGATTTGCTGAAGAAGAACTTCACATGAGTCAACCTTTGTAGCCAGGGCTGCAAACTGTTGCTGTGAGTCCTCCCTGACTTTGACAATCGCTTCTTGGAGAGTAGCGATTTGAGAGACGTCAGCTTTGGAGCATTGAGCTGTCAGCGTCTTCAGTGCTTCACCAGCTGTATGAACAGCGCTGGTGGTGTTATTGAGAGAGGCAGTCAGAGACTCCACCTTTGCACTCAAACTGTTGACATTGGTGTCAATAGTCGCCAAACTAGGACCTGAAATATAAGTTAGTTGTTGAGAAACAGGCTTATATGGTGAGTTGGGAGTAGTGTTTAAGGTTATAGGGGTACCTGAATTATCAAACATTTTGTAGAATTGCAAAGATTCCTCAAAATATTGATGTTCAGGTCCTATGGGTCCAAACTGTGGTTGAGTAGAAATAGATGGAGGGTTAGAGATCAAAGAAATAGAAGGACTAGAGATGGGGATAGAAGAAGTAGGGATAGGGGTAGTTACCTCAGGTTGTTGCTGAACTGAGATTGTAGGTTGCGTCACTGTTGTTGTGACAGCGACCGAGATCGTTGGCACGGTTGAAGTGGGTATCGCTGAGGATGTGGAGGAGAGACCCACGAATGCATCCAAGGAAGTTTGTTGATAAACATCCTTAGGTATTGAGCTAGAGGTAGCTTTCTCCTTGGTCACCTTGGCCTTCTTCGAAGGACCAAGGGAGCCAGTTGATAGTTGTTTGGAAGGGGTAGCGGCAAGGATAGCAGAAGAATGAACCTCCTGCGTAGCCGCTAAAGACGAAGAAGTGAGGAGAGAGAGTCGAGAGCGAAGTTCAGAGATACTTACCTCGATGTGGAGCGGCTTGACCTCCAGGGAGCGCTGACCCACTTTGGGAAAAGATGCATCAACATTAGTGGGGTAAGTAGCCGGGTAGAGGAACTTCAGGTACGCACAGATGAAGCGTACATAGGGAATCTTTGGATCCCTCTCGGTCTTCTCTATCTTTGACCTTAGATCGCCAAAGATAGCTGTTGCGTAGTCGAAATTTCTTCCGGCGATCACTGAGTAAGTCATTTGGACCTAAATCTTGTTGGCCTGGTCCAGTGAGCCACTCTTCCCACTCATACACTGAATGAAGTGAGAGAAGATGTAGTTAAGCTGAGAAGGCATGGGCGCCTTCTTCACCAGAGTCAGCTTCTTGTTTGGAATCGTCGTCCTTGGCTTGGGTTCCCAAGAGTATTCCATAGCATCCAAGAATTGGATGAGTTCAGCATCAGTGGGTAAGGCATCGAATCCATTCCTGGGTTTGTCGGGAAATCGCAGAGCTTTCCTCAGCCCTAAGGTCGTCATCATCCCTGTTCCAAGTTCAGTGCTGAAGGAGATAGCAGGAACTAGTTCACCCTTTTTGTTGGTGAGAGAGGTCTCTTCAGCGGTAAACTAGAATTGTTGGAGAAGAGCTTTTGAAGGTGTGGGATCCACAGTGATAGCATAAGCAATGCAGGATTGCTTCAAAAATTTTGCGGCTTCCACCAGATGTGGGTATTTGACACCATCAAAGTCAAGGCGAGCAAGATGATTGTTTTTAGGAAGCTCAGAATCAGCGATGGCGAACTTGACGTTCTTAGAGGCGACAAGTGCAGATTAAGACATTCTGAGAGTGAACAGATAAAAGAATAGAAGAAAGGTTTTAGTCTAAAAATAAACAAAATTTGTCCAGTTTCTATTTTGAGAAATAAACATAGAAAAATCAACATATTTGAAGATTAAAAAGGTGTTCTTAATATAAGATATAAGAACAAGAAGAAAAACCAAAGATTTTGAATGAAGATAATCAAAAGAAAATGGTTTTGAATGAATAAAATCAAAAAGAAAGATGATTTTATGAAAAAGAATCTTATAAACCCATTATGGAAGTCCATAAATGAAGTATTATGTAAAAAGATTTAGAACAAGAATTAAGAAGAAGATCAAGAATAACCTGTTGATCTTGAAGGAGATGATGCAAAAGCTTGAGAATGGTAGAATTCTTTTCAGAGAGTTTTCTTGCCTTGAAAGTATTTCCAGAAAGCGTAAAATGATAAGAATGGATAAACATTCTTTTTATACGTGAGAGAGAAGGAGAGAGAGTGTGATAGGCGGGAAAACAAATGTTCATCATGACATGGACACGTCCCACGAAGTTGATTGGATGGAAGGGCAACAGACGAACGTGTCAGAAAAAGGCATGTCGTGGATTGTCGGTTCAAATGACGTCATAGAAGAGAGAGAGACTGTTCATTTGTTCGTTTTGAAATTATCGCTGAAGAAAAGTCAGCGATAGATTTTTCTTTTTGAAAGTATCCCTGATGGTAAAGTTAGGGATGAATTTTCTTTTAAGAAGAATCACTGACTAGAAATATCAGTGATAAATTTATTTTTCAAAAAGCTTTTAATCATTTGAAGAAAGTTCAGTGATTAAAGTTTATATTTTGAAAAACATCTTAACTGAATGAAGATTCAGTTGTAGGGATGGAGAGAACATACCTGAGAGTCAAAATGTTTATCAGAGAATGATAGAAGGGGAACTTATGATTACTGACTCAATGCATGAACGCTGAAGAATTATTCTTCGAGATTCAGCATTCCAAGCTCACTGATGAGAAAGTTGAACCTTGTCTCATCAAGAGGTTTGGTGAATAAATCAGCAAGCTGATAGTCAGTAGGGATGAAATGAAGTTCAATATCACCGTTCATCACATGATCTCTGATAAAATGATATCTTATCTCTATGTGTTTCGTCTTTGAATGTAGCACTGAATTATTTGCTATAGCGATAGCACTAGTGCTGTCGCAATATATTGGAATCTTTGATAGCTGAAGGTCATAGTCTAATAGTTTATTTCTCATCCATAAGATCTGAGAACAATAACTTCCAGCAGCTACGTACTCAGCTTCAGCTGTGGAAGTGGACACTGAATTTTGCTTTTTACTTGTCCAGCTTACCAGCTTTCCTCCTAGGAGTTGACATCCACCAGTTGTACTCTTTCTGTCAAGTTTACAACCTGCAAAATCACTATCAGAATAACTAGTTAGATCGAACCCTGAGTCTTTGGGATACCAAAGACCGAGGTTAGGAGTTCCTTTCAGATATCTGAAAATTCTCTTAACAACGATCAGATGGGATTCCTTGGGTTCAGATTGATAGCGTGCACATAAACAAGTAGAATACATGATGTCAGGTCGGCTCGCTGTAAGATACAGCAGGGAGCCTATCATTCCTTTATAGGCAGTGACATTAACAGGTTTTCCAGATGGATCTTTGTTAAGTGTCAGGGGAGGTGCCATGGGAGTTTTCATCGCTAAAGTTTGTGTAAGATCAAACTTCTTCAGCACGTCTTTAACATACTTACCTTGGCTGATAAAAGTACCTTTGTCAGATTGTTTAATCTGAAGACCAAGAAAATATGTCAGCTCACCCATCATACTCATTTTGTATTCTTTCTTCATTCTTTCAGCGAAGCGAGTACACATAGATGGGTTAGTAGAACCATATATAATGTCATTGACATATATTTGTACAAGAATAATATGACCTTTTATCTTTCTGAAAAACAATGTATTATCAATTTTACCACGTTCAAATTTTTCAGAGATAAGAAAAGATGAGATAGTGTCATACCGAGCACGAGGGGCTTGTTTGAGACCATAGAGATCCTTATCCAATTTATAAACATAATTTGGATACTTAGGGTCATAGAACCTTGGAGGTTTTTCTACATAGACTTCTTCATTCAGCTTTCCATTTAGAAACGTTGATTTTACATCCATTTGATAAACGATGAAGTCTTTATAGACTGCATAAGCTAAGAATAGTTGAATTGATTCGAGCCTTGCCACAGGGGCAAAGGTTTCATCATAGTCTATGCCTTCCTCTTGTCTGTATCCCTGAGCAACAAGTCAAGCGTTGTTGCGGGTTACAGTTCCATGTTCATCTAACTTGTTTCTAAACACCCATTTGGTGCCTATAACAGTTTTATCATATGGTCTAGGAACGAGATTCCAAACTTTGTTACGAGTAAACTCAGTCAGCTCTTCTTGCATAGCGCTGACCCAGTTTGGATCTCTGAGGGCATCATCAGTCTTCTTTGGTTCTATGAAAGAGAGAAATTTGACAAAGAGACAGATATTACCTGAACTTCGTCGTGTCTGAGCAGGAGCATGATCGCTTAACTCAGAGGTTGTATCAACAATTGGGATGTTTACTGATGAGGACGTTTGAGGTTCATCAGCAATTAACTGTTGAGTAGTGGACAGACTATTGTTATAAGAGAGGTTTTCAAACGAACGTAGATCTGATAGTAGTAGTGTGTTAAGAGGTTCAGCTGAAACCCATGAGTTGGATTCAGCATTAGGATGTATGATGTTTGGATCATCATCAACAGTAGGTGGATCTGTGTGATGATGGTTTGAAAAGAAGGGTTCTATTTCTCTGTAATGAGAAAACACCCAAGCATTTAGCTCTTCATTGTCAGCGATTGGTTTAGAGTTCGCTGAGCGAGTTTCATCAAACGTGACATGAATTGTTTCTTCCATAGATTGTCTTCGCCTGTTGAAAACTCTGTAGGCTTTGGAAATGGAGGAATATCCTAGAAATATTCCATCATCATCTTTTGGGTCGAACTTTCCAAGCTGATCTTTGTTGTTTAAGATAAAGCACTGACAACCAAAGATATGAAGAAAGCTGATAGAGGGCTTTCTTCCATGAAAGAGTTCATAAGTTGTCTTTCCAAATCACTTTACTATCAGCGATATGTTTTGAGTAAAACATGCAGTATTTACAGCTTCAGCCCAAAATTGAGTAGGGAGGTGAGAATCGTTGAGCATTGATCTAGCAGCTTCAATGATCGTTCTTTTTCTTCTTTCACCGACTCCGTTTTGCTGAGGTGTTCTTACTGAGGAGAAATTATGAGAAATTCCCTTGTTCTCAAAGAAATTGTTTAGAGAACTATTTTTAAATCCAGTTCCATGATCACTTCTTATTGAACGAACAGTAAGATTATTCAGCACTTCCATCTTTTTAACAAAAGTTATTAGTTCTTCTGGAGTATCACTCTTACAGCGAAGAAAGATAACCCAGGTATAGCGAGAGTATTCATCTACAATGACAAGTGTATATTTCTTTCCAGCTATTGATTGGATATGGACAGGGCCAAACAGATCCATATGTAAGAGTTGAAGAGGACTTGTCACTGAGGAAACTTGTTTAGATTTGAAACTAGCTTTTGTTTGTTTTTCTTTTTCACATGCTGAGCAGAGAGATTCTTTAGCATATGAGTGCTGAGGAAGACCAGAAACCAGTTCCTTAGATGAGAGAGAATTCAGGGTTTTGAAGTTTAGATGAGAGAGCCTTTTGTGCCATAGCCAGTTGACATCAGAAGAGGCCTTAGAGAGAAAACATAAGTTTTCAGTGATAGTAGAGTCCATATCTATTACATAGACATTTTCTCTGCGATAACCACTGAGAGCAAGTTTTTCTTTCTCATTCACCACTGAACATGCTTTCTTAGAAAAGCGAACTTCGTAGTCTTTGTCACATAGATGACTGATGCTTAGAAGATTGTGCTTCAGTCCATCTACATAAGCGACTCTTCGAAAGGTAGTTGTTCCATTGCTGAGAACACCAAACCCTCGGGTATATCCTTTTCCATTTCCACCAAAGGTCACAGAGGGACCTTTCTCTTCCTTGTATTCAGTGAGCAGGTCTTTTTGTCCAGTCATATGATGAGAACATCCACTATCGAGATACCAGATGCCCTTTGATCCCTGCACACATAAGGAAGATTAAACGTTGTTTGGTACCCACTTTTCAATGGGTCCTTTTGGGTTAGTGGAGATGGAAGGTTCAGTAATCTTCACAGCAGATGAAGATTCAGCTTCAGTGGTAATCTTCACTTTGGTTAATTTCTTAACCATAGTGGTATTCTTCACCTTGGTCGATTTTTCAGCTTTAGTGACCTTTTCAGCCTTGGAGGCATTCATCTTCACTTTAGCTGATTTATCAGCTTTAGTGGTAGTTGGACATTTGCTTGCAATATGGTTAGTAAAACCACAATGATAACATTTTCTATATTTGAAAATGGTTTTAGAACCAGAAGTAGAAGGTTTTGCAAGTTTAAGATGAGCAGGTCCAACTCCAAGAATGCCTTCATCATGAGATCTGGGAGGAATTTTTATTTCTTCAGATCTCATGGGTTTAAGGTCAATATTTAGCTTTGGAGGACAGAGATCGAAGATTTCTATCACAGAGCTAGAGGATTGATTCACTGAAGGTTTAGAAGGAACTTTCAACTTTGCTTTCTTGGTAGCCTTTTGAGGACGAAGAATGGATTTTCCTTTATCCGCAGACTTAGAGCCTTTGGATTTTTCCTCAGGGATAGAATTTGAAGAAGAATGATAAAATTGATCATAAGAAGTGTCAGAGATAGGAGTGACAAACGTTCCAAACTTAAGCAAGGAACTTTCTTCTTTAGGCTCATCCTGTGGTGTCCAAAAGCCAAGACCAGTTTTATCACTTTCAGGAGTTTGAGCATTTATTATCTCAGATATCTTTGTTGATTATTTGCACCATTTTTCAACATGAGCCTTTTCTGCTTTTAGAGCAGCGATGGCTTGTTCGCGTTCAATGCTGATGATTTCATTTATAATGACTTGATCTTTCAACTTCTCTTCTAAAAGAGTTAGTTCTCTGATCTTTTCATGACATTTATCTATCTCTTGAGTTAAATGAACATTTTTGTTTTCATCTTGAGTTTTTTCGTTTAGAGCATTATAAAGATCAATCGTCAGCACATCAACAACGCGACTTCTCTCAGCTTCAGGCAGAGAGGGATTAGTAGAGATAGATACCTGAGATGATATGTAGCTCATAGAAGGTTCAAATGGTTCTTCCACTTCTTCTTTAATCTCAGCCATGAGGCAGAGATTAGCGACTTCTTCTTCATCAGAACTTGATTCTTCTGATTCAGCCCACTCATGTTCTTCAGCGATGAGACCTTTACCATTTCGCTTGTAGCTTTTCAGCTTTTGATATTTGTTCTTCAGCTTTAAGTATTTGTCATCACTGGATCTTCTTGAGGTAGAAGGCTTGAAGACCTTTTTAGACCTGCACTCACTAGCAAAGTGTCCAATCTTTTCACATTTATAGCAAGTGGCAGTAGCCTTATCAACAAGAGTTAATTTTGGCTTTTCAGTAAGAGAGAGAGGCTTATTTCTTCGGAAATTTCTCTTTCTTGCTAATCTCTTAAAAGAGTTTGTCATGAGTGCTAAGGACTCATCGAACTCTGAAAGATCAGGGTCTGATAGATCCTCAGATTCAGAATCTAACTCAGTGATGGTGAGAGTAGATCGCTGAGATGGAATTATCTCTGAAGAGACTAAAGCAACAGGAGTGCTTTTGGAGTCTTTAAAATCTTTTACAAGATTCTTCTTTAAGAGATTCGATTGCTCATAGTTGAGCAATATTCCATACAGAGTACTGAGAGAAAGAGAATTTAAGTCTTTTGTCAGCTTAAGACATATTGAATAATTGTCCCAGCTTTCAGGAAGACATTCTAAGAATTTTGTTAGGACCTCAGAATTAGAATAGGTCCTACCAATGGTTCTTAGATCAATGATTAAGCAGTTAAACTGCTGATGAACGTCAGAGAGAGATTCATTCTTACCAGCGATGAAACTTTCATACTGTCTTACCAAGTTAATCTTTCGAGTCTCTTGGATTTCAGTCGTGCCCTCATATTGAACACATATGGTTTCCCACATTTCTTTAGAAGTTTTCAGATGCATGATGGAATGGAAAACTTCATCAGGCAGAGCCATTGAGATAATGGTCTTTGCTCTTGCATCTATGCCTACCTTCTTTTTGTCTTCATCACTCCAATGTCTTATTTCCTTAACGACATAGCGTTCAGGGACAGCTTCAGTGGTGGCAGTAGCGGGAACTGCAACTATAATTCTAACAGGTTCATAGGGTCCATTTTCTATATACTCAGGTATAGTTGGATCAACACCTTCAAGAAATAGCATCATTCGATTTTTCCATAGAGAAAAGTTATCTCTGCTAAATCGAGGAGGTTTAGAGAGTGAACCATTATCATAGTAGTTAGTGTTTGTGTTAAGTGCCATTTGAGAATAGCAAAGAAGAGAATAAAGCAAGATCTTGTTTATCAGATTAAACAGTCTGCTCTGATAACACTTGTTGGTCCCGGAGGTGCTTAACTAGTTTGTAGAAGGGGGGGGGTTGAATACAAACACAGAAATTTAAAGTTTAATAAATTGTTTATTGATAAATCAAACACAATTTACAAGTTTGTTGCGGAATAAGATTAAGACAGACTCAATCTAAACAAACTTAAGAAACATTAAGATGGTTGCACAAGAATTTCAGAGAATGGGGGATTAAGGAATATAGAAAACAAAGGTTTCTATTTGGAGTTCAAGGATTGAGCACACCCTCAGATGGAGGGGTGAACTTCCTATTTATACCCTATGCATTAAATGCATGGCAGGGCACTTTACACGTGGCGTTCACTGATTGACTTTGGAAGTCTGACTTTGGGAGACATGCTTTCGGCCTGATCATGAACAGTGTAGTTGACAGAGTTGTTGTACGAATTGTGGCAGAGGCATGTCCTTTCTGACACATCGTAATGGGTTGTGAAAGGTAAGACAAAAGGAAACTTGAGGTATAAGCTTTGTGATCATTCGATCGCTGAATATCTCTTTCTTCAGAGATATCAAGAGTTCAGCGATCGCTGAAGCTTTCCTCATGTTCCTTCGCGTATAAGTAGAGTTGTCCTTGCTTCACTGATATCCGCATCAGGTCACTAGTAGACTTCTATTTGTTCAGCAGCTTCGTCTTCGATTCAGCTATGAACATTTGTTGACGCGAGACTTGTCTTCAGGGATTACGTTACTGTTTACATTAGAACTATCAGTGATAACTGAACAGACTCAGTTTGATCACTGATAGTGAAACACTAATACATATTAAATGTTTAAAAGAAAGACTATCAGCGATAACTGAACAGACTCAGTCTGACCGCTGATGGTGATACACTAATACATATTAAACGTAATTTTCACTAAGTACAGAAAAGGGTCGTTATCAAATCACTGAGAGAGTTTGGATCAACAACATATACACACATACACAAAAGGTGTAACTCATAGAGAAAAACACAGAAAGCTTCAATCGATCAATCCTGTAATCATTGTTATTAATCAAACAGAATGGTAATCGTTTATGTGTATGAGTCGATAAGAACTTGATATATATTGTGGACCGACAATTGGTATCAGAGCCTGAAAAGAGATTCAAATCAAGTTTTAGAAAAACTCGACTCTGTGTTCTTCCTTTCAAAATCATTTTCGAGTATTAGTGTGTTTTAGGTGTGGAAATCGATCAGGTTGTGATCGATATATGTGCTAGATCGAGTTGTTATAGTTTGATTTCAGTATAGAGCTTAAATCGAGTTCAAATTTTGTGATTTTTTGTTGTCTGAGTTCGACTTGAAAAACTCACTGTTCCATCGATCTAAATTTCAAAAAGGGCTTGTTTGTGAAATCAAAGGGTTACAATCTGTTCTAGATAGGTTAGTGGTCATTTTATTACAATTTGGGGCTGCTAATCGTGGACAAACAGGTTATTTTGAGCAAAACGGTTGATTTATCGAAGTACAGGGACGAACTCACGCAAAGTCTCATTTGCGCCAGTTCATAGTCAGATTTGCGCCATCAACATCTAGCGCAAACTTGACTCTTTGCGCCATCAACGTATCACGCAAAGTCTATTTCGCTCGACCAACGTATAACGCAAAGTCCACTTTGCGCCACCAACACTTGGCGAAAACCTCGAACATCTTCACTTTGCGCCATCAACTTCTCGCGCAAAGTTCCATTCACTAAACGCAAACTTCGTTTTGCGCCAACCCTTACTAGCGCAAACCTCAGCTTGCACCATCGTACCTCGAAGTCACTTGTGCGCCAGCCTCTCATCGCGCAAACCATCCTTTGCGCCAACCACCATTAGCGCAAAACTCTTTTGCGCCACCTTCTCGAAGCGCAAAGTTTTCCCTTTACTCCAATACCAGACTTAAATCTTTTTCAATCAGAATGACATCCAGAGAAGCCCTAGCAATCGGAACTGACACCAAACCACTAGTACTCTTCAGGGGAGAGTACGAGCAGTGGAAAGATCGGTTCCTGAACTTTATTTAAAGACAAGATTTGGGTAATTACATCAGGATATCCTTAGAAGAAGGAGTAATGGCACTGTTTATAGGGCACCTCCAAAGGGAACTGATGAGCAAAGAATTGAACTTAAGTATGAGGATCTAGAAGGTGATAATCAGAAGAGAGCAAAAGGAGACAGATTAGCTAAGTCTTATATTCTTCAAGGCATTCCAAATGAAATATACGTGAAGATAGACATCTATAAGGCCTATGGAAAACAGATGTGGGATCAGCTAGAGAAAATGATGATGGGTTTAAAGGTTGGGAACCAACTCAAAATATCCAACTGCCTAAACAATTATGAAGAATTTAAAGGCAGAGTTGGAGAGTCTCTAGAAGAAACTTATGACAGATTCGTGACCTCGCTGAATGAACTAAGCAAGAACAAGGTCAACAAATCATAAATCGGGCTGAATGTCAAATTCCTAAGCATTCTACAGCCGGAATGGAAGAGGTTTGCCAAACAAATGAAGCAGATCAAGGATCTGAATGAGATTCCACTTCATGAGGTGTAT
This sequence comes from Arctium minus, assembly GCA_954870635.1. Lineage (NCBI taxonomy): Eukaryota > Viridiplantae > Streptophyta > Magnoliopsida > Asterales > Asteraceae > Arctium > Arctium minus. The sequence continues at coordinate 6,134,138 of OX941093.1, read as the reverse complement.
GAAACCCTCAAACAAAATGAAGAAGAGGTGGATGAAATTCTAGATGAGAAGAGACAGACAGTAAAGACAGTTGATGACACAGTTGCTCTTGTTGTCAAAAAGAAGAAGAACAAGACGATTGTGTATGAATCGGAAGAAATTGAAGCTGAAGCCAACTCTGACTCGGATGACTGTGAACAACTGAAGGAAGCAATGCTTATGCTGACTAAGGCTTTTCAGAAGAAGTTCTACAAGAATCCAAGTTCAAACAGTCAGAGGTATTCTTCTGGTCCAAACAAGTATGTTCATAAGGAGAGAGTTGAAGGAAAAAGGTTTGAAGGAAAGAGAATAGAGGAGAGGAAGCCTGAAGAGAGAAGATTTAAAGCTGAAGGATCCAGTCAGTCAGAACCACCAACGTGCTACAACTGTGGGAAAATAGGTCACTTTGCCAAAGACTTCCGAAGACCAAAAGTCAGAAACTCCGACTACTACAAGAACAAAATGATTCTTGCAAAGCAACAGGAGGCGGGTAAGGCATTGATGGCTGAAGATGAGTACTGGCTTGACCATTCAGACCAGGAAGATGAGGATGAAGAGAAGAATGAGGCAGCCAACATGTGCTTGATGGGAAAGCAGGAAATTGAAGCTGAAGCTGATTCCGAGGATGAGGAAGAAGAGGTATGTGATTTATCTTATTTCGATTTCTTAAATCAAATGCGTGCCATGAATATAAAACTCCAAGAATTAGAGTCGAAGCTTAAGCGAGAAAAGGGTGTTATTACTGACAAAAACCAATCGATACAGAAACTTAGCAATGAAATTGTTGGGAAGAAAGTATTGATTGATGTTTTACATAGAAACAATGACACCAGCGCCAAAGAAAAGACAATAATTCTTAAAGAGAATTCTGAAATAAAGTCTAAATTGAGAAACAGTGAGTTTAATTTAAAAGAGCTTACAAAAATGCATTCTTCATGTACGGAAGAAAACAAAACTTTAATTGCAAAATTAGATGCTTTGGAAAAGAAGTTATACTCATTGGGTCAATCTGAGCAACCCATTCATCTAAACAAACCGAAAGAGAATAAAGACAATTGGGGAATTGGTTATGAGAATCCTCATTGCTTAAAAGGGTATATCTGAAGTGCCTGCACTTTATGATTTTACTTTTATGAATCTTTCTCACCGATACCCTAAACTTCAAGTTTTCAATACTGGACTATCAAAAGAGGATGAAGCCAAGGAAACGGAAAAACGAAGGAAATCATCTAAAGTTCACCTTCCATTTTATTATGCGAAGTTGAATAATAGTTATAATGATGATCCAATTTATCACAAGAAATCTCTTTCAAATGACTTTTTCAAAGTTACTCTGTCAAAGAAATGGAGGCGATGCCTATTAAAGGTAAACTTTATGTCCCTCCTCTCGTTTTAGAAAGTAAAATTTCTGAACTCGAGAACTCTTTAACAGATGAAAGACTTTTGATTGAGATTCAACAAAAAGTTTTTTCAACTGTGCTGAAAAATGTTGTTATTTCAAAGGCATCAAAATCTAACGATAGTTTTGGTTTAACAAACGGAGGGTTTGATTTTCTTAACTCTGACGGTGGTTTGGATGGTTGTTTTGATCAATTTGACTTTAATGCGAAACTTCCTAACCATTCATCTTTTATTGTGAAATCATTGGGAAAAACCAGTATGCCTGTAAAAAGTGCAAAATCAACGAAACTTGATAAATCAGTCTCTGTGAAAGCTAAGAATGCTAAAGGTAAGATTAAATCTCAACATTCACAGAAACCGAACACTACTGGTAAGCCTAAGAAGAAACATTCGTTTGTTGCTCAAAAGTCTAACTCACGAGTTTCAAATGTTTCAGATATGAGCAAGCAAAAACCAAAAGTTAAATCTCAATGGCAACCGAAACAGAAGATTGACAAGACTGATAAATCGTTTTGTAGTGTTAATTGTAATAAGACTACACCTAGTAAAGATGTTTTGAATGTGAATGTTGCTACTATTTTGAAACCAAAACTTGTTGTTTCTCGCAAGCAATATTCTTTTAAGCAATTATTCCAGTTATCTTTATCTGCAAGGAAGTCTTCATTTTATGATAAACATGTTTCTACTTCTTGTCAAGATTCTGAGGTTTGGTTTGGAAATTATCATGTGCACTCATATCATTCTAATGCTTCAAATGACTTTCAAATGAAAAGAGGACCCAATTTCAAATGGGTACTAAAATCTAGTGCTAACACAGCTGGACCTAAATTCCAGTGGGTACCAAAAGTTAAATCTGTGTTGCAGGAACCAAAAGTTTAAGGGGGAGCTTAGCATATGACTTCTAGACAAAACAGTCTAGGACTCGTACCTCAAAGAACAATGTTTCTTGAGTAAATCAGCTCAAGACCCGGACATCAATATCAAAATAGGCTTCTGAATATTTCAGTTCAGAACCCGGACATCAATGTCAATTAGGCTTTTGAACAAATCAGTGACCCGCACTTCCATGCTCAAAAGTCTTAACTCCAACTTTGTTTTAAGACTATCTAAATCTCTTGTTTCGTTATTTCTCTTGTGCAGATCCGTCATATGTGGTACTTGGATAGCGGATGTTCCAAGCAGATGACTGGACAAAAAGAGATGTTGTCCAACTTTACAGAGAAGTATTGCGGAACAGTTAGATTCGGCAACGACCAGTTTTCACCAATAATGGGATACGGTGATGTGGTACATGACCAAGTCACGATCAAGAAGGTGAGCTATGTTGAAGGCTTAGGACACAACCTGTTCAGTATAGGCCAGTTCTGTGACAAAGGCTTAGAGGTCAATTTTAAAGCCAAGAGGTGTTGTGTTCGCACTGAAGAAGGCAACGAACTCTTGGTTGGCACTCGAAAGTCCGACCTCTACACAATCAATTTGTCAAACGTCCAGACTGACAAGAAGGTTTGTATACTCTTGAAAGCTTGGATGCAATAAAGCTGGTTATGGCATCGACGACTCTCTCACCTCAACTTTAGGTACATCAACAAGATGGTCAGTGGAAAGTTAGTAGAAGGACTTCTAGAGCTCAAGTATGAAAAAGAACATCTTTGTGCAGCATGTGAAAAGGGAAAGATGAAGAGGGCTCCATATAAACCAAAACTTGAACCGAGTACTAACGCTCCGTTAGAGTTGTTGCATATGGATCTCTGTGGTCCGATGCGAACGCAAAGTCTAGGCGGAAAGAAGTACATACTAGTTATCGTGGACGAGAACTCGCGATACACTTGGGTCAAATTTCTACGTTCAAAAGATGACACACCTGATGTTCTCATTACATTCCTGAAGACGACCCAGGTGAATCTGCAGAAACCAGTCAAGCTTCTAAGAACAGACAACGACACAGAGTTCAAGAACAAGAAGGTTGAAGAATATCTCGAATCTGTCGGGATTTCACATCAATACTCTGTTGCACGTACGCCTCAATAGAATGGAGTGGTCGAAAGAAGAAATCGTACGCTAGTCGAGGCTGCTCGTACTATGCCAAATCAATCTAACTTACCTCTATTTCTATGGGCTGAAGTTGTATCGATTGCGTGCTACACTCAGAGTCGATCCATGATACACCACAGATTCAAGAAGACTCCTTATGCGTTGATCAACTACCGAACACCGACAATCAAATATTTCCATATATTTGGGTGTAAGTGTTTCGTTCTAAACGATAGAGAGAGTATGAACAAGTTTAGTGCCAAGGCGGACGAAGGCATCTTCATTGGTTATTCCTCTACATCAACTGCATACCGTGTTTATCTGAAGAAGTCAAAGACGGTTATTGAAAGCATCAACGTTACGTTTGATGAAGAGATGGCTTCCGAACAACACAGTTCAGAACCTGTGATAACCGGAGTACTAGCTTCTAGGCAAATCAGTCCAGAACCTGCGTCTCAACAGAACAAATCAGATGAAGCATCAACGTCAACTAATCATATATCTGTTTTAGATTTATTATTTGAATTGTTTTATGATGAATTTCTTGGATCTAATGTAAAGAAATCTGTTTTGGTTGACAGGTTGGAAGACTTAACGACTACTCATCCAACCAGGGCAGATATCTCTACTGAATCCAACCCCCCGATTCAGCAAGAAATTCTAGTTCAAATGCCGACTCCAACAGTTGAAGCTGTAACAAATGATGAAGAGACAGAAGTAGCTGAAACAGTAGGATGTTCTATACAGATTAATCTACAGCCGGACCAAGCTGTACCTGCTGAGCCTTCTGCACCTACCACTTCAACTTCAATCATCATTCCTCCTGAACAAACTAAAGAAGGTACAAGTGGATTTATAGATGATAATATTGATATACATTCATATAATCCACAACCTCATGAACACAAATGGACCAAAGAGCATCCGATAAGCCAGATCATTGGCGATCCAACAAAACCGGTGCAAACTAGGTCAGCGTCAATGAATATGTGCATGCACGACTCCTTTCTGAGCAAGTTCGAGCCAACTCGCGTATCAGAGGCACTTGCTGATCCAGAATTGGTGATTTCAATGCAATAAGAGCTGAATCAGTCCGACGCACTTAAAGTCTGGAGACTTGTACCCAAACCTCAAGGTAAAACCATTATAGGTACGAAATGGGTTTTCAAGATCAAGAAAGACGAAGATGGTATCGTTATCAGAAACAAGGCAAGACTTGTTTCCAAAGGATACAGGCAAGAGGAAGGAATCGACTACGACGAGACTTATGCTCCTGTGGCGCGTTTAGAGGCAATTCGAATGTTTCTAACCTACGCAGCCCACAAGAACTTCACGGTCTTTCAAATGGACGTGAAGACTTCCTTTCTGAATGGCATTCTCAAGGAGGAAGTCTACGTCTCTCAGCTAGAAGGCTTTGTCAATCAAGAGAAAACGACTCACGTCTACATTCTCGACAAAGCACTCTATGGACTGAAACAAGCTCCTCGCGCCTGGTATGATGTTCTATCACAATTTCTAGTCAAGTCTGGTTTTTCAATAGGTACGGTAGATACCACTTTGTTTATCAAAAAGGAAAAAGCCGATATCATTCTAATTCAAATCTATGTAGATGATATTATTTTTGGCTCTACAAATCCTAAGTACTGTAAGAATTTTTCAAACCTTATGGTGTCAAGATTTCAGATGAATATGATGGGAGAGATGAATTTCTTTCTCGGATTACAAGTCAAACAATTTTCATCGGGTCTTTTTATCAATCAATCAAAATACATTCTTGAAGTTTTTCGGAAGTTCAAAATGGAAAATTCAAAACCGATTGGTACCCCCCAATGGCACCAGGTACTAAAATTTATGTGCAAGATATCAGGCTAATCCAAAAGAAATCCATATCTCTGCAGTTAAGCGCATATTTAGGTATCTGAAGGGGACTGCAGATCTTGGTCTGTGGTATCCTTAAGATACTATCTTTGAACTAACAGTGTATACAGATGCAGATCATGCTGGTTTTATGTTAGACAGGAAGAGCACGTCAAGACATGTACAGTTCCTCGGTGATAAACTCGTAAGTTGGGCATCGAAGAAGCAACTTTGTGTTTCAACTTCAACGACCGAAGCAGAATATGTAGCTGCTGCTAGCTGCTGTTCTCAGGTCTTATGGATGAGAACAAAATTGCGCGACTACGGTTTCCACTTCAACAAAATCCCGATCTACTGTGACTCCAAGAGCGCCATCGCAATAACAGCGAATCCTGTTCAGCACACCAAGACCAAACACATAGATGTCAGGTATCACTTTATTAAAGATAATGTCGAAAAAGGAACAATTGAACTTTTCTTTATAAAAACTGATTATTAACTTGCCGATTTGTTTACCAAACCTTTAGACGAAAAGAGGTTCACCTTTCTTGTCTCTAAGCTTGGTATGCTAAATCTTAAGATCTAATCAGTAGTTACCTATCAAAGTTTTCTACTTGTATACTTTTTCCTCATTACTTCATTCTTATTTTTGATTGATATCTACACATTAACAATTCGTTCATGATCCAAGGGGAGTATGAGAAGAATTGACAGTTGGTCAATCTTATTTTGAGGGGGAGCTCATAAGATTTCTGCATTTACCTTTTATGTCAAAATTTTTGTAATGCATGATTTTAGGGGGAGCTCTTCAAGTCAAAGGAGTATGGATATGACTTCTGATTATTTTTGATCAGAACTCGTACTTTCATAGTTTTACTGCTTTTTGTCTTTTCAATTTAAGTGAATAAATTTGCTTTGACTTGACATAAGACTTTTGCAGAATTTTTGAGAGATGCTTACAAGTTCATATCTTTATGACTTTAAGCTTTGCTTCATGAGATGTAAGATCGCATGTATAGGTATCATTCCTTATCTTAATCTCATATATGGATGAAAGAAGGATAACTTTCATTCATTGAAAACATTGTTCTTAAATGTTCAAACCACTTCCTGATTCTCAAACCGAATTCATGAATTGTGCTTTAACTGAAATAGTTAAACCATTTTTGAGCATCATATGCATCATAGGAAAACATCGAATTTCATTGTGCTAGGACTTAACACAACCTCTATGGAATCACGTTAACCAGTGATTTCTACCCACGAAGTTAATCCATAGTGATTGAGTGTGAGAAGTCGAAAAGATTGAGTGATGTGTTAATCAGAAAAAGAGAGCTTAGTTAGAGTAAGCTAAATGTTTAAAAGAAAGAGCGTGTGAGAACAAAGTTAAAAGAATATCAGAACTCTGCACCAACTTTTTCTGAGCCGGGCAACCACAATTCTAATGTTTCACAATTCTTTGGTGATCATTATTGAAACATGTAACTAGCCCATGCCAACTCTTGATCAAACCTCACCATCTACTCATTTTCTTCTAAAAAAGAAAGTGTTTCACATTTTCAAAGGGGATGCAACACATTTGCTATCTGATTTTCATTTGGAAAATTTGGATATTGAATAGAAGGAAGTCTGCCCCACCTTCGCACTTCAATCATGCACATTGAGTGTGTGTTTAACTTACTGTTGTCTCAGTGGTTTACACAATTTTGAGCCTATAAGCAATCATCAAGTGCTTAATTCTTTCTATCACAAGCACGAACACACAAGGAATTTGTTTCTTTGTCATAACGTTCATAGAAATTACCTTTGTGGTCTTTCGATGATTGAATGGAAGCCCTGGAGGAGTCAACATCAAACAACTCCTTTCCAAAGTGTATTCGTTACACACAGTGACTTAGTGTTACTGACAGGCATTCTAACTGATTCATTAGTTGATTCAGGTGTTACACGACTATTTTGTCTAGATTTGAAAAGATCTGGATGAATATCTTCGGAATTGACGGATCAGAGGCTCCAAATGACATACATTTCTTACTACAAGTTTTGATGAAAGCGTTGCTCTTTTCCTCAAAAAGGGGGAGAACCTAAAGCTTGAAGAAATGTCCATTCCATTCCATTACAAGATTAACGAAGAGAAAAAGCTAACCAAGAAATGCGAGATCAAAGTAGTCTGAAGACATGTTGATTTCAGATAAATTTTCTTTGAAGACACTTTGTTAAAGCATTCTGAGCTAGAGAAAGAGATTGCATCTTCTGAGCTGAAAAAGGAGATTGAATTACTAAAATCTTTTTAGTAATGATCTTAATCCAAAGGGGGAGATTGTTAGATCACATATCTATTGGATTCAAGATCATCCAATCTGAAGATCCAATCTGAAGCTAAAGCCGAAAATTCGACTCTCGATATTAAGTCTAATGTTACTTTGTAATAAATGTCGAAGTTAATTAATGTTTATTGTAATTTAGTATTTAGTTTAAATTAGTATCAATATCTAGTTATTAGATATTAGTTAGTTTTAGTAATAATATCTATTTTAAATATTATATTTATAATATCTAAGTTAGATATTAGTGTTAGTGTGTTGAGGAAGATAGAGATCAGAGAACATACACACACACACACAAAAGGTGTAACTCAGAGAGAAAAACACAGAAAGATTCAATTGATCAATCGTGTAATCATTGTTATTAATCAAACAGGTTGGTAATCGTTTATGTGTATGAGTCGATAAGAACTTGATATATATTGTGGACCGACAATCTCTCCCATCATATTCATCTGAAAACGTGACACCATTAGGTTTGAAAAATTCTTACAGTATTTAGGATTTGTAGATCCAAAAATAATATCATCCACATATATTTGAATTAGAATGATATCGACTTTCTCCGTTTTAAGGAATAAAGTGGTATTGACCGTACCTTTTGTAAAACCTGACTTGACTAAAAACTTAGATAAGACATCATACCAGGCGCGAGGAGCTTGTTTCAGTCCATAAAGTTCTTTGTCGAGAACGTATACATGATTCGGTTTCTCATGATTAACAAAGCCTTCTGGCTGGGAGACGTAGACTTCCTCCTTGAGAATGCCATTCAGAAATGCTGTCTTCACGTTCATTTGAAAGACCGTGAAGTTCTTGTGGGCTGCGTAGTCCAGAAACATTCGAGTTGCCTCTATACGCGCCACTGGAGCATAAGTCTCATTGTAATCTATTCCTTCCTCTTGCCTATATCCCTTGGCAACAAGTCTTGCTTTATATCTGATAACAGTACCATCTTCATCTTTCTTGATTTTGAAAACCCATTTCGTACCAATTATGGTTTTACCTTGAGGTTTGGGTACGAGTCTCCAGACTTCAAGTGCTTCAAACTGATTCAGCTCTTCTTGCATTGCAGTCACCCAATCGGAATCAGCAAGGGCCTCAGATACGCGAGTAGGCTCAATCTTGCTCAGAAAAGATTCATGCATACACATATTCATAGAAGCAGACCTAGTTTGCACAGGTTTTGTTGGATCTCCAATGATTTGGCTTATTGGGTGCTCTTTGGTCCATTTGTGTTCACGAGGGAGTGGATTATATGTAGATAGATCAATATCATCATATATGAATCCACTGTTATCTTCTTCAGGTTGTTTAGTAGGAATGAGGGGTTCAGTTGAAGTAGTAGGTGCAGAAGTCTCAGTAGGTACAGCTTGGTCAGTCTGTAGATCAGTCCTTACAGACCATCCTACTGATTCAACAACGTCTGTCTCTTCATTATTGGTCACAGCTTCAACTGTAGGAGTAGGTATTTGAACTTGAACTTCTTGTTGAATCAGGGAGTCGGATTCAGTAGAAATATCTGAAATGGTTGGATGAGTAGTCATTGAGTCTTCCATCCTGTCAACCACAACAGATTTGGTTACTTTAGTTCCAAGAAATTCATCATCAAATAGTTCAAATAATAAATCTAAATCAGATAAATGATTAGTAGACGTTAATTCCCCATCTGATTTGTTCGCTTGAGACACAGGTTCTAGACTGATTTGCCCAGAAGCTAGTACTCCGGTTATCACGGGTTCTGAACGATCGTGCTCAGAAGCCATCTCCTCATCAAATGTAACGTTGACGCTTTCAACAACAGTCTTTGACTTCTTCAAGTATACACGGTATGCAGTAGATGTAGAGGAATAGCCAATAAAGATGCCCTCATCCGCCTTAGCGCTGAACTTGTTCAGACTCTCTCTGTCGTTTAGAACATAACACTTACACCCAAATATATGAAAATATTTGATTGTAGGTGTTCGGTTGTTGATTAACGAATATGGAGTCTTCTTATATCTGCGGTGTATCATGGAACGATTCTGAGTGTAGCACCCAGTCGATACAGCTTTAACCCATAGAAATAGAGGTAAGTCAGATTAGCTTAGCATAGTTCGAGCGGCCTCGACTAGTGTACGATTTCGCCTTTCGACCACTCCATTCTGTTGAGGCGTACGTGCAACAGAGTATTGATGTGATATCCCGACCGATTTGAGATATTCTTCGACTGTTTTGTTCTTGAACTCTGTGTCGTTGTCAGTTCTGAGAAGCTTGACTGGTTCTTGCAGATTCACCTAGGTCGTCGTCAGAAATGTGATGAGTACTTCGGGCGTCTCATCTTTTGAACGTAGAAATTTGACCCACGTGTATCGCGAATAATCGTCCACGATAACTAATATGTACTTCTTTCCGCCTAAGCTTTGCGTTCGCATCGGACCACAGAGATCCATATGCAACAACTCTAATGGAGAGCAGGTACTCGGTTCAGGCTTTGGTTTGTGCGGAGCTCTCTTCATCTTACTATTTTCACACGTTGCACACAGATGTTCTTTGACATACTTTAGCTCAGGAAGTCCGTTCACTAACTTTCCACTGACCAGTTTATTGATGTACCAAAAATTGAGGTGAGAGAGTCGTCGATGCCATAACCAGCTTTGTTGCAACGAGGCTTTTGAGAGTAGACATACCTGCTTATCAGTCTGGACGTTTGACAAATTGATTGTGTAGAGGTTGGACTTTCGAGTGCCGACCAAGAGTTCCTTGCCATCTTCAGTGCGAACAGAACACCTCTTGGCTTTGAAATTTACCTCTAAGCCTTTGTCACAAAACTGGCCAATACTGAAAATGTTGTGTCCTAATCCTTCAACATAGCTCACCTTCTTAATCGTGACTTTGTCGTGTACCATATCACCATACCCCAGAATTGGTGAAAAATGATCGTTACCAAATCGGACTGTTCCGCAGTATTTCTCTGTATAGTTGGTCAACATACCTTTCTGCCCGGTCATATGCTTGGAACACCCACTATCCAAGTACCACATATGACGGGTCTGCACAAGAGAAATTACGAAACAAGAGGTTTAGGTACCCACTTATAAATGGGACCGAAGGTGTTAGCACATGATTTTGGCACCTATTGAAATTTGGGTCCTCTTTGCTTTTGAGAATCAAATGAAGAATTAGAATGATAAGAGTGTACATGATATGTGCCAAACCAAATATCAGAATCTTGACAAGAAGCATAATCATGTTTATCATAATATGAAGACTTTCTAGCGGACAGACGTAACTGGAATAATTGTTGCATAGAATATTTCTTGCTAGAAACAACAAGATTTGGTTTTATAATAGCAACATTCGCAATCAAAACATCTTTATTAGTCGTAGTCTTATTACAATTAACACTAGAAAAAGATTTAGCAGTCTCGTCAATCTCTTGTTTTGGTTGCCACTTAGATTTAACTCCAAGCTTTTTCTTGCTCATATCTGAAACATTTGAAACTTTTGAGTTAGAATTGTGAGAATCAAATGAATGCTTCTTCTTTGGCTTACCAGTAGTGATCGGTTTTTGTGAATGCTAAGATTTCTTCTTCTTACCTTTTGCATTCTTATTTTTCACAGAAACTGTTTCATCAACTTTCGTTGATGATTTACCTTTCTCAAACATACTGGATAATCCAAAGGAATTCACAACAAAAGACGAATGATTAGGAAGTTTGGCACTAAAATCAAATTGATCAATACAATCATCTAAAACACCATCAGAGTTTAGAAAATCAAACCCTCCATCAGTTAGACCAATCATATCATCAGATTTTGAAGCCTTAGTTGATTTTGAAAGAACAGTATTCTTGAGCACAGTTGAAAACACTTTTTGTTCAACATCAATCAAAAGTCTTTCATCTGCTAAAGATTTCTCAAGTTCAAAAATTTTACTTTCCAAAATGAGAGGAGGGACGTAAAGTTTACCTTCAACAGGCTTAGCCTCCATTTCTTTTACAGAATAACTCTCAAAAAAATCATTTGAAAGAGATTTTGATTGAACAGAACTATAACTATTATTCAACTTCCCATAACGAAATGGAAGTTGAAATTTAGATGTGTTCTTTCGTTTTTCGGTTTCCTTGGCTTCATCCTCTTTAGACAGTCCAGTCCAGAAAACTTTAAGGTCAGGGTATCATTGAGAAAGTCTTAAGAATGTAAAATCATAAAGTGTTGGCACTTCAGATATACCCTTTTTAAGGTAGTGAGGATTCTCATAACCAAGTCCCCAACTCTCTTTATTATTTTGGGTTTGTTTAGATGAATGGTTTATTCAGTTTGACCCAATGAGTATAACTTCCCTTACAAAGCTTTTAATTTTGCAAGTAAAGATTTGTTTTCTTCGGAACACGAAGAATACATTCTCGTAAGCTCTTTGAAATCAAACTCACACCAATTTAGAATTTGTTTCAGCAATCTCTTTAAGAATTATGGTCTTTTCTTTTGCGCCGGTGTCAATGTTTTTATGTAAAGTCTCAATCAATACTTTCTTCTCAGCAATATCCTCGCTAAGTGATAATGCAAGATCGTTCTAAATCTAGTGAGAGAAAGTAGAGAGATTTGAAAGCGCAAAAGTGTAATTCTATTAAGATGTGCGTGAGAATCCTTACAAGACACAAAGCCACAAGGGACTTAAATACCCTTAGCTAATACAGAACAAATAACCCCTCTAAACACAGTATTAGACCAAGCCTAAAAATACAATGATTACTATAAAATCTTACTTAATAATCTCCCCCTTAGTAATCATTGGCGTTGCGGTCTTCAATATTCATCTTCTAAATCAACACAGACCATCTAAGCGACTTAGCGTAGCTTCTTGACTAAAAAAAATCTTCTCAGCATCTTTCAATCTATCTTTCCTTTGCTTCCTTGACAAGACTGGACCTGTTTATAATAAGCTTGAAAGAACAATCGGTTCATCACCTTGTGCTCTAGACGCACCTCTTTCAAATGTACTTGAATGAACTGTAGTAGTCGGAGCTGGAACAGCAAAAGAATTAGTAGCTGAGAGAATAGAATCTTGAGCGAATCTTGAGCAGCAGATAAAAATTTGAATTCTTTGTCTCTTTAGCTTCTCCTTAACTTCTCCCCCTCATGACCTTGATGATCTGGATCAACTTGGTCATGCAAATGATGGAGACGAGACATCTTCAGATCTGCAAAAATTCAGAGTAAAGGAGAAAAAGGAGAGGTTTGCGCTACATGTTGGTGGCGCAAACTTAGGTTATGCGCTAGCTGAAGGTGGCGTAAAGTTGAGTTTTGCGCTAGCAACTGTTGGCGCAATTCTGACTTAAACTCAGAAAATAATCACTTGTTGAGCTCTTTTACTCCCCCTACACAAATGCACTAAATATGACAATTCAAGTTAGCATTTGTATAGAAAATCAGATACTCCCCCTCGAAATATGAGATATGATCTTTTCAGAATATTTTCCTTATTCACTCCCCCTTGAATAATGCACGGACCCATTATCACAGATATGAGAACACAATAATCGAAACATCAACGTAGAAAGAAAAATATATTGAATATAAATTTTGAAACAACTAAACATATAAAAATTTAAACACTAAACAAATTAAATTCTACTCAGTAAAATATCACAGATTAATTCATCAATTGAAATCAAGTGTATGTTGATGGATACAGATACAAGTTTCATTGCATATCAAGTTAAGACATGTCCAGTTTCAAAAACTTTCATTAATCTATTTAGTGTGCTAGCATGCGAACTTCGATTAGCTTCAAGAAAATGCAATACTAAAAATATAATAGAGAACTTTGCATGTACTCACACTAAGCCATCAAAATTTAAGATTTTCACAAATTTATACGTTTATGGCAACTCAAACATATCACCAAGTATCATGAGATGTGTGCTCATTGGCATCTTTTAGCATTGTGCACATTGGCATCTTCACATGAGTGTGCTCTTTGGCATCTTTTAAGCTTGTGCACATTGGCATCTTTTAATCAAAAAGTTTGGTAAGTAAAGAACATGCCATAAACATAACTTTCTATCTGATCCTATTGCAGGTTTTGGGTCAGCCGCTCCCAGACCAGTTGGCCTTAGGGGACTAGGTGACAAGCACCCCTTGGAACTTACTCTCCCAGATCAGAAAGGCTACATCGACACATCCTAAACCCATTCATACCAGTAGAACATGACTTTCGATCTAGTTCTATAGAAGGATTTGGGTTCGATCACTCCCAGACCAATTGACCTTAGGGGACCAGATGACAAGCATCCCACGGAACTTACTTTCCCAAACCAGAAAGGTCACAGGTACAAACTTTTAAACTTATAGATTTCTGTATTTTATATATATAATTCATCTCAATCACCCAGTTTTACATCTAAGTGCTTAGCCCATATTTTTATTACGATCCATTATTCTGACTTTTTAGGGTTTCTAAGCATTGTAAACTATTCATATTCCGAATAACACTACTTTAAAGCAATATCAAAAGTTTCAAACATGTTGCTGACCTTTCGATTTTTGTTAGACTTGAAAGTTGAACATATAAAACTTCGATATAAACAAAGCAACTTGAAAAATTATCCTAGACACACATTTTATTCAAAAGAAAGAAAAACTGTAAAACTTTTATTTTATAGAATAAAATTTGTAAATATTTAGACTTTTAAATTCAACATGCCGAGTTTTTTCTTTTTTTTTTAATAAAAAAATATTTTTCATTTAATGCTTTTGTAAAGAATTCGGCAAATTGATATTTAGTCGGAACAAAATAAAATTTACATAATATCTTCTTCCACATAATGTATAAATAATTTGTATCTCATAACAAAGTTTTGGGTTTGAACTTGCTCAGATTCTTGAAAAACATTTGAGAAAATTGGAACAACGTCATTATCAGAGATAAATACAGCGGAATTAAAGAGATGCACTCACAGTTTCTCATTAGCCCAGAAGCTAAATGATTTGAAGAACGAGTCCTAAACTGATATGTTTAGAAGTCGAAGTCCATTGAAGTACGGGTTCTGAGCTGATTTACTCAAAAGTCATAGTTCTCTTACTCCCCCTTGACATTAGGTGCCTGCAACTTAGAATCAATCTTTGATTTTGGTACCCACTTGTATTTGGGTCCATGTTTGTTAGTTGCAGTTCTTATGGGAGAATATTTGTTAGATTTGACAAAGAAAGCACGAGAAAAATAATCAGATGAATTAACATAATCAGCAGTAGAGGACGAAGCATAATCATCTGAACTTGAACCAGAGGAGGAATAGGAGACATCTTTTGAAATTCGAATCATTTGCTTTGTAGGAGTGCTCAAAGTCCTATCTGAAATATTTGAATCACAAGAATTAGAACTGTCAGAAATGACTTTAGCTTGTTTCTTTGACTTCTTTGACCTATTTCTTTTACGCTTTGGTTTATAATAAACATCATTTAGCGTAAAAGATTCATCAAGAATTTTCAATTTAAGATTTGAATCAGAAGAAACGATTTTATCTATGAATCCAATCTGATTAGACAATAAACCCGAACTTACCTCAGAGTCAGAAAAAATTTGAGAAAAGTTTTCAGATTTTAGAACTTTCTTTTTGTTTTCTTTAAAATTAGAAGAAGAAATAGAATTTGTAAGTAAATCTTGTTTTTGAAAAATTAATATTTCTTCAAGACTTGACGTCATGAAAGAAAGAATAACATCTGATTCAATTTTTCTTTGATTATTTTGTTCTTCTATTTTATCTTCAAGATCATTGATTTTGATTTCTAACACTAATGGAGGAATATATCTCTTAGAATCATAAGAAACTGGAGATATATTTTCTTTATTAGTGTTAGTAGCACAGATATCAAGATAATCATCAGATAATGAAGATTTAATGGGAGAAATGCCATTTAAACTGTTTCTGTTCTTCTTTGATTTATCGGGAAAATATTTGGCATTTTCGCGTGTGTAAACAAAAGAAAATTCTTTTTTCTTGTTATTCATCATTTTCTCATTTTCTATTTCTAACACTTGCTTTTCATTCATCCAATCAATTTTAAATTGAGGAGCACATTTAGCAAGAGTTAGATAATCGACTTTATATAAAGTCGGGGATTTTTCTATAGCATTGTTTAAACAATGTGGATTTTCAAAACCAAGTCCCCATTTTTCTTTGATAGACTCATAACTCCGTGGTTTGTTCAAATAAATAGTTTGTTCAGTTCGATTCCTTCGATATAATTTTCTTCCAACTCATTTATTTTATCCGAAAAATTTTCTTTTTGTTTGGTCATTTTAGTCAAAGAATCAAGATAAGTCGTATTTGATTTTTCTAAATCATCCAATTTCTTTTTAAAGATGTCTTTTGTATGATCCAAAATAGATTTTTCATCTTTCAAAGAAATTTGTAATTTATCAATCAAATTTGACTTTTCTAAATTTAATTATTTTTCAGATAATAACTTTGAGCGAAGATCATGTAAAGCATTTATAACAATGTTCATCTGTGAGGATATAAATTTGAAATCGAATTCAGAAAGTACCTCATCTTCATCAGTAGTGGAATCTTCATCATCATCATTTGTCTGATCATCTCCTATGAAGCACATATGGGCAGTTTCCACATTGTCAGCTTCATCGTCGAAGTGATCTAGCCAGAATTCTTCTTCAGCTAGCAAAGCAGTTCCATTCTCTCTCTTTTCGGCTAGTTCCATTTTCTTCCGATAATACGCCGAATCCCGAACTTTCTTCACTCGACACTCCTTAGCGATGTGACCTGGCTTTCCACAGTTAAAGCATGCAGCTGCTTTCTTAACCTCGGGCACTTTGACATTCTTAGACCCAGAAGTGAAGCGAAGATTGTTGGAACCCGAACGAGGCTGGAACTTTTTGTTGTAGTGTTGAGAGAGAAGAATCATAGCTTTCTAAATAGCTTCGCCATCGTCATCAGTTGCACCATCATAAGCATTCTCGGATAATGCTTGTTCAGTTAGTTTGCTTGTGAGAAGTGCAACCGGATCCACTGTCTTCTTTTCCTTCTTGTCAAGTTTAGCTTTCTTCTCCTTGACTATGCACTCATCTGTCGGCAGAATCTCATAAAGCTCTTGGATTTGCATAGAAGATATTCGGACATCAGTCCTCAAGCGATGGCAAGATTTATTCCATTCTGGTTGCAGAGCGTTGAGGAATTTCAGATTAGTTTCTAGCTCAGTGTTGGTCACTTTAATCTTTCGTAGATCATTTATCACCGCACAGAACCTGTCGAAGACATTTTTCAGAGACTCATCATCTTTGGCTTTGAATTCCTCAAAATTATTCATGTAGCGCATTTACCGAAGTTGCGTCGCGACCGTTAAACCAAGCATAATCTTTTCTAGCTGAGTCCACATCATCTTCGGATCGTGCTTGAAACAATCAATTCTATTATAGATAGAATTGGGCAATGCTAACATCAGATTAGACTTTGTTTCACGATCTGCTTTTTCTCTTGTAACCTCTTCAGCAGTCAAAGGAGTATCGTTCTTAGGTCTGATAAATGGTCCTTCAGTAAATGACTTCATCATATTTTCTCCATTAGCTTGACGCTCGATGAAGTTAATGAACGATCCTGCCATTGGGTGAATTCATTTTCATTGATAAAAACAGGAGGACGAGTTTCTGTTTCCAATGACATCATAAGATCGTTCTTGTAAAACTGAGCTTGAAACGAGAACTTTGACATATCCATATCTTCAGAAATCCAGAGAAAAATTCTATGTCTTGAACACCGAGAAACTGGCGCAAACATGAGATTTTCGCTAACAGTGGATGGCGCAAAATGAGATTTGCGTGAACAGTGAATGGCGCAAATAATACTTTGCGCAATAAGAAGTTGGCACAAACTTGACTTTGCGTGAGACAACGGTGGCGCAAACTTGACTTTTGCTTGACAAGAAGCTTGCGCAAACTTTACTTTGCGTTAGATGATGGTGGCGCAAACTGATCTTTGCGTGAGATGTTGTTGGCGCAACTTAGACTTTGCACAAGAAGTATGTAACGCAAACTTTGATTTGCGCGAAGCTAAGATGGAGCAAATTTCTCTTTGCGCTATGAACAGATGAAGTAAACTTGAACTTTTCGTGAGAAGATATCTGAACTTGATGGAGCAAAACTCTGAGAAATCTGGATGAACTCGCGCAAACCTCTGATGAACTGGCGCAAAGTTTGAATCTGGCGCAAAGACGATGAAAAACTCATAATTCTTCTAAATTCGATTACAGAACCGATTTTAATGAAATTTTCTCACACGGATAAGTTCGAAAACAACTTTCTAACACTTCTGAATCAAATGATTTTTATTAAAAACCACAAAATCTTGAATTTGTGAATCCAACAATACGCACAACGATTTTTTCCAGAAAATCGAAAATTTTAAAAATTGAAGATCAAAAACTAATTTTATTGCAAAATGATGTGAATCAAAAGTATTCTACTATTAAAAACGGATCCAACGAATCAATTTTCAAGACAAATCGTTCAAAAAACAGTCTAAATTTGATGAAAAATCAAAAAATGAGATTTTCTTGAAAAAATCAAGAAAATCAATCGAATTTTCTGATTCAATCACCAATTTTCTGATTCAATCAAGAAATTGAAACAAGTTTCTCTCAATCCTCTCAGATTCAGATTAGGCTCTGATACCAGTTGATAATGCAAGATCATTCTAAATCTAGTGAGAGAAAGTAGAGAGAGAGTTGAAAGCGCAAAAGTGTAATTCTATTAAGATGTGTGTGAGAATCCTTACAAGACACAAAGCCACAAGGGACTTAAATACCCTTGGCAAATACAGAACATATAAGCACCCTAAACACATTATTAGACCAAGCCTATAAATACAATGATTACTATAAAATCTGACTTAACACTAAGTTTCTGTATTGATTGGTTTTCGTCATTAATAACACCCTTTTCACGTTTAAGTTTAGACACTAATTCTTGGAGTTTTGTCATCATGGCATGCATTTGATTTAAGAAATCTGATTTAGTTAAATCACATACTTCTTCGTTGTCCTCTTCATCGGAATCAGCTTCAGCTTCTATTTCCAGCTTGCCCATAAAGCATAGGTGTGCTGTCTCGTCCTTCACATCATTTTCATCTTCCTGGTCTGAATGATCTAGCCAGAACTCATCTTCTGCCATCAATGCCTTTCCAGCTTCCTGTTGCTTGGCTAGAAGCATTTTGTTCTTGTAGTAGTCGGAGTTTCGGACATTGGGTCTTCGACAGTCTTTGGCAAAATGTCCAAGTCTGCCACAGTTGTAGCACTTTGGAGGTTCTTGCTGATTGGTCTCTTCAACTTTATACCTTTTCTCTTCTGGCTTCCTTTCCTCTAACCTCTTTCCTTCAAATCTCTCCTTATGAACATAGTTACTAGGACCAGATGAATACCTCTGACTGTTCGAGCTAGGCTTTTTGTAGAACTTCTTTTGAAAAGCCTTGGTCAACATAAGCATTGCCTGCTTTAGTTTTTCACAGTCGTCAGAGTCAGAGTTCGCTTCACTTTCAACCTCTTCTGATTCAGACACAATCATCTTCTTCTTCTTCTTCTTCACAACAAGAGCAATTGAATCAACAATGGTCTTCTCAGACTGTCTCTTTTCATCCATGATCTCATCCACCTCTTCCTCATTCTTCTTGAGGGTTTCATATACCTCGTGAAGTGTAATATCGTTCAGATCTTTTATTTGCTTCATCTGTCTTGTAAACCTTTTCCATTCAGGCTGGAGAATGCTGAGGAATTTGACATTCAGCTCTATCTGTGATTTATTGACCTTGTTCTTGCTTAACTCATTCAGCAAGGTCACAAATCTGTCATATGTTTCTGCTAGAGATTCTCCAACTCTGCCTTTGAATTCTTCATAGTTGTTAAGGTAGTTGGATATCTTAAGCTGGTTCCCAACTTTTGAACCAAGCATCATTTCTCCAGTTGATCCCACATCTGTTTTCCTGTAGCTTTGTAGCTATCAATCTTCACATATATTTCATTAGTAATACCTTGAAGAATGAAAGACTTTGCTAATCTATCAGCTCTTGCTCTCTTTTGGTCTTCACCATCGAGTTCATCAAACTTAAGTTGATATGGTATCTCCTCAGTACCAACCGTGGTAGTCTTCATAACAGGTGGCATAACTCCTTCCTCTAAAGATTTCCTGATAAATTCACCCAAATCATGTCTTTCTATGAAGTCCATGAACCGATCTTTCCACTGCTCATATTCTCCCCTGAAGAGTACTGGTGGCTTTGTGTCAGTTCTGATAGCTAGAGCTTCTCTTGATGTCATCCTTTCAGAAAGACTAAGTCAGGAACTGGCGCAAAAAGCACAATTTGCGCTAAGCAAGGCTGGAGCAAAAGAGACTTTGCACTACAAGAAGTTAGCGCAAAAAGGGACTTCGCGCTAAGTGAAGCTGGCGCAAAGAGGATTTTGCACGAGAGACGGGTCGCGCGAATTGGAGGTTTGCGCTTGTAGTTGATGGCGCAAGATGGAGTTTTGCTTGAGAAGTGGGTCGTGCGAAGAACTTTGCGCGAGAAGTGGGTTGCGCAAACCAGAGACTTGTGCAAGAAGAAGGTCGCGCTAAATGGAAGTTTGCGCGAGAAGTTGATGGCGCAAACCAGGTTCTTGATTGTCCCTCCTTCGACCGGTGTGCTTGACCGGTGCCTTGAATGGCGCAAAAGAATATTTGCGCTAACAGAATGTGTGGTCCAAGATTTACTAGCATAAACACATACAAATCTATACCAAACACTTTTGTTTATTAATCACAAGAATTACATCAAGTCATATATCTATTTGTGATAAACGTTTTCAATACAGAGTGTTTGTGTGTGTTCTTAATGTGTTCAACTATGTGTTCTTACTCTCTCTCAATCACCACCAATATTACACCTTTACTTTCACACAATTAGCCACTTACTCTTAGAAACCTAACACTATGACTTGCTTATATATAGGTCAACATGACCAAGCAAGGTCAAACCTTCTAAGCACAATTACAAGACACACTCACACTTACAACAAATACAATAAAGACCCTCATTTAATCTTGAATACAATTTCAGTCTAACAATCTCCCCCTTTGGATTCAAGATTAAAAAAAAAATTTGGCAATAATCTTCAGGTCTTATTATCTTCAGAATTGTCTTCAGCTTTCAGCTTTTGCTCTTCCAAAACTTTGATATCTTTAAGTCTTTTTACACTTTGTATGATCTTTGACAATTCTTCAAACTTGTCTCTTCCTTTGAATTAGCTTTTGAATATTCTGAAAAGACAACTTTACTTTCAAACTCTGACTTTCTTTCACTTTCTCTTTGACAAGCTTTCTTTAACCTTTGACTTTGATCATCTGGAAAATAGTTATCTCCCTTGAAATCTTTAACACTTCAATCTGATCTTGAACTTTGATTGATCTCCCCCTTTCTAATGATTTGTAAGAATCAAAATCATTAAAACATTTCAAGGTCAGATCTGTCATTGAATGATCTCCCCCATATAACCAATGAGTACAGTCTTCATGATCTTTCATCTCCCCCTTATGATAATATGAGAACAAATTCCCCCTTTGTGAAGAAATAGATAATCTGACATCTGATCTGAATTGGCCTTTGATTCACAAATGTATGCATCTGAATCTTTTCAAATTCAAACGAAATAAGAGTTGCAACCCTGAATCAACATATGAAATAGTTAGAAATGCCTGTCAGTAACACGAAGTTACTATGTACAACGAATGTACAATTTAAGGAGCTTGTTTGATGATGACTCCCCAGGACTTCCATTCAATCATTGAAAAACACTAGGTAATTCTATGAATGTTCTGACAGAAAAACAAATTCTCTGTGTGCTCGTGCTTGTGTTTGAAAGAATTAGCACAATGATTATGTTTCATAAGGCTCAAAGTATGTAAATCACTGAGACAGCAATGATTGTACATGGACTCAACGTGCATGAGAAAGGGTCGAAGGTGGGGCAACTTTCCTTCTTTTTCAATATCAGTATCTTCCAAGAGAAGATCTGATAGATTATGTATTGCTTCCCCAGAAAATGTGAAACATTCTCTTTTTGAGAAAAGAATGAGTAGATAGTGAGATTGTATGCAAGAGATGGCATGGGCTATTTGACTATTTCAATGATGGTCACCAAATAAATGTGAACCAATCAGTAATGTGGTTGCCCGGCTCAGAAAGATGTTTGGTGCAGAGTTCTGGTATTCTTTTAACTCTGTTCTCTCACCCTCTTTCTTTTAAACATATAAGCTCACATCTAACCAATCTCTCATTTCTATTTTATCTCATCTCACTCCCACACTCAATTCTTTTAGACCCCTCTTCCTCAATCACTCAAAGGATTTCTTCCGGGGTAGGAAACACTGGTTATCGTGAATCCATGGAAGATCTATTAAGCACTCACACTGAATCCCATGTTCCTAAAAGTACATGTTGTTCAATGATTTCTTTGACATGTAAAACACAAGAAATCATATGTCAGTGTATTTATGCTCATCAAAAATCAGAAATGAAATTTGAGCATTTTGAACATTTAAGATATCTCAAAACTTTATATGAATGAAAAGAATAGAAAAGTTTTGAGAATCTGACAATGAGTAAGATCAGATCAAATTATCATGAAGAAAAAAAATATTTGGGAATTCAAAAACGTATGTTGTTTATATGAACAATATATAAACATATTATCAATGAAAGCACATTAAAGATGAAATGACATTTGATTCAAACAACTGTGAATATCAAACGGGAGTATTACCATAGAAAGATATATCATTTGATACATGGTAAAGCACAAGAAATCATATGTCAGTGTATTTATGCTCATCAAAAATCAGAAATGAAATTTGAGCATTTTAAACATTTAAGATATCTCAAAACTTTATATGAATGAAAAGAATAGAAAAGTTTTGAGAATCTGACAATGAGTAAGATCAGATCAAATTATCATGAAGAAAAAAAATATTTGGGAATTCAAAAACGTATGTTGTTTATATGAACAATATATAAACATATTATCAATGAAAGCACATTAAAGATGAAATGACGTTTGATTCAAACAACTGTGAATATCAAACGGGAGTATTACCATAGAAAGATATATCATTTGATACATGGTAATAACATAATCAATTTGAAAATACTGAACCAATGTGTGTATGAATACTTTGACAAAGTATATAGAAAAGAAAATACACAAGTATTATTCTTTAAAGAACACACGGCCAGATAAACAAGTAAGTATCCAAAAATCATTTAAAATTCACACTTCTCAAATTATAAAAACATTTTAAGATCGTGAAGTGGTTTGAACATTTTAAAAACATTTTTCACAAGTGAAAGTTGTTCTTCTTTCACAAGTGTTAGAGTAGAAGGATTAGAATGAAATACTTGTAGATCAGAATCCTTAACTCCCCCTTAAATGAATATAGCAATTAAAGTATCCTTGAATAGATATCCTCCCCCTTGATATCTGTAAAACGTCAATCTTTTTAGAAATATTATTATAAAAGATATAGCAATATAATATCTAAACTCCCTTGCAAACGAAAAACTTCCTGAAAAGATATAATCATGAAAGCATCCTTCAGAAGAAAAACATTTTAATACGGGTTTTGAACTGAATTGTCCAAAAGCCATTGTCGCATAAAATATCCTGCAATAAAAAGATTTTGGTAATCATTATAAAAATGATTCCGCTTTAGTCAGTTATCATATGATGAAATATCCAAAATATATTCAAATAAAGCACAAGATTAGAAATCTCCCCCTAGAATCATGTAGTGGCGTTTAACATACCAAGTTTGCTAACTAAAAAGTTAAACCTCTTTTCATCCAACAACTTGGTGAAAAGGTCAGCCAACTGGTAGTCTGTAGTCACGAAGTGCATCTCGATATCGCCCTTCTCAACATGATCCTTTATAAAATGATAACGCACGTCGGTGTGATTCGTCTTGGAATGTTGTACTGGATTAGCGGTTATCGCAATCGCACTCTTAGAATCGCAGTAGATAGGGACTCATTGGTAAGTATATCTGAAATCTTTTAACTGTGTTTTCATCCAGAGGACATGTGAACAGCAGCTTGCTGCAGCTACATATTCAACCTCAGTGGTGGATGTAGAAACACAATTTTGTTTCTTAGATGTCCAGGTAACCAACTTATCACCTAAGAATTGACATGAACCAGAGGTGCTCTTTCTATCCAGCTTGCATCCTGCATGATCAGCATCAGTATATGCAGTTAAATCAAAAGACGAAACCTTAGGGTACCAAAGGCCTAACTCAGTAGTACCTTTAAGATACCTAAGAATCCGTTTAACAGCGACCAGGTGTGATTCCTTCGGGTTGGCCTGATATCTAGCACAGAAACATGTAGCAAACATAATATCCGGTGTACTCGCAGTTAGGTACAACAGTGAACCAATCATGCTACGGTACACTTTTTGATCTACTGATTTGCCAGAAAGATCTTCATCTAAAAGTGTGCCCGTTGCCATCGGTGTTTTCATCACTGAACTGTCACTCATGTTAAATTTCATTAAAATATCTCAAATATATTTTGATTGATTAATGAAAATGCCTTCGGGTAACTGGTTCACTTGAAGACCAAGGAAAAAATTCAGTTCGCCCATCATTGACATTTCAAAACGAGATTCCATGATTCTTGAAGAAATTTTACAAAACTTTGAATTGGTAGAACCGAAAATTATGTCATCTACATAAATCTGTATTAGAATCATATCATCACCTTGCTTTTTTAGAAAGAGAGTAGTATCAATTGTACCTTTCTTGAATCCTGAAGCAAGTAAGAATTGAGTTAGAGTTTCGTACCAAGCTCTTGGTGCCTGTTTGAGTCCATACAAAGCTTTGTCTAAGACATAGACATGATCAAGGTTTTTCGGATCAATGAATCCTTCTGGTTGAGCAACATATACTTCTTCATGCAATATCCCACTTAAAAATGCAGATTTTACGTCCATTTGAAAAACAGTAAAACTTTTGTGAGCTGCATAAGATATGAAGATTCGTATAGCTTCCAGACGTGCCACAGGAGCAAAAGTTTCTTCATAATCAATTCCCTCCTGTTGACAATAACCCTTTGCAACAAGGTGAGCTTTGTTTCGAACTACAACTCCAGATTCATCTCTCTTATTTCTGAAAACCCACTTTGTTCCAATAACATATTTTCCTTTTGGAAGTGGTATGAGTCGCCAAACTTTGTTCCTCTCAAATTGCAGAAGTTCATCTTGCATTGCCAGTATCCAATCTGGATCACGCAAGGCTTCTGAAGCTTTCTTCGGCTCGAGAGAACTTAGAAAACTTGAATATAGACAAAAATTTGCAGATGTTGCACGCGTTTGTACACCAGACTGTGCATCACCAATAATATTATGAAGTGGGTGAGCTCATGTCCATTTCATGGTACTTGGAATTGGATGAATGTCAGCTTGAGTATTATCTTCTTCATATTCATCATATACTGCAGGTAAGTCTTGATCAACCCAGATGTGCTCGGGACATCTTGTACAGTCTCTTCTGAAGTAAAAATTTCCGGAGCAATAGAAGAAGTGCTCGGGACTTCTGTTCCAGAATTTGGATCTGCATGTACAGAATCAACATTAGTACCTTCAGAAGATATATGTGTAGATGTACCTGATGAGGTTGGTATTGTGACATTGTCAGAAGGTCCTAAAATATCTGCTATTATAATTGGAACCTCTGAAGTTGATGCAGATATGCTTGATTTTTCAAAATCTGCACAGATATCCATAAAAGCATCAAAAAATAATAAGTCTAATTCAGCTGTAATTTTATTTGAATTAGAAGACTTAGTCTGTTTGACTTCGGGTTCTATTTCGTCTTGAATAGAAACGTTCTTCTTAAGCTTAAGTTTGAGTTCTGAACTGTTGTGTTCAGAAGTCAACGTTGATGATTCATCGAAAGACACATTAATGCTCTCCATGATCGTCTTGGTTCGTCTATTATAGATCCGATAGGCTTTAGACGTTAACGAATAACCAATGAAGTATCCTTCGTTAACCTTCTTGTCAAATTTTCCAAGATTGTCTCGATCATTGAGAATATAACACCTGCAACCAAAAGTACGAAAAAATTTAATATTCGGTTTTCGACGATTAATAATTTCATACGCTGTCTTTCTATGTCTTTTGATGACAATCGTGCGGTTTTGTGTGAAACACGCAGTGGCTACAGCTTCAGCCCACAGATACATTGGCAACTCAGAATAGGCTAACATTGTCCTCACAGCTTCCACCAGTGTTCGATTCTTCCTTTCAACTACGCCGTTTTGCTGAGGAGTGTAGACAGCAGAAAAGTTGTGAGAGATCCCAACAGATATGAGATAACTCTGAAGCTTTTCATTCTTGAATTCCGTGCCATTGTCACTTCTCAAAGATATAACCGACAATTGTAGTCGAACCTGAATTTTCTTTATAAACTCAATGATCAGTTCTGCTGCATCTGATTTGTTCCTTAAAAATTCCAGCCAAGTATATCTGGAGTACTCATTTATCATGACCAAAATATATCGCTTGTCGTTGATAGACTGAGTCCTCATCGGGCCGCAAAGGTCCATATGTATCAATTCAAGAGGTGTTGATGATGAGAATTCTGTCTTTGCTTTATGAGATGTTCGCTTTATCTTTCCCATTTCACAAGCTGGACAAAGAGAATTCTTCTCAATCCTTAATTCAGGTAGACCATTTACAATACCTTGTCTCGCCAACTGATTAATCGCATCAAAATTTTGATGAGACAGACGCCGATGCCATATCCAACTTTCAGCTCGTGAAGCTTTTGCAATCAGACAAACAGGTCTAGACGCAGAAAGAGTTGGAAAATTCACAGAATAAAGATTTGCATTCCACTTAGCTTTAAAAACTGCACGACCATCTTTATCTTCAATATAACAGCATTTATCAGTAAACCGAACTTCGAATTGAATATCGCAGAACTGACTTGTGCTAAAAAGATTATGATCAAGTCCTTCTACGTATAGTACTCTCTTGATCGTCACAATGCCATTTGTTAAAGATCCGTGTCCTCGAATATGTCCAGTAAGCTCAGAATTTGCATAACTTACAGTACCGGCAGGTTCCTCAACATAATTGTGAAGTAGATGCTTAAATCCTGTCATATGGCGCGAGCATCCTGAATCTATATACCATGTATGTGAGGCCTGCAAAAAGAACAAATTACTTCTGCTTAGGTACCCATATCCATATGGGTCCTTCCTTGTTAGGTTTTTGCAATTCATCAACATCATTTACCTTAGCCTTAATTCGCCACTCATAGCGAGGCTTAGGTACCCATTTCCATATCATTTTAACATTAAGCTCATGAAATGTTTTCTTTTTCGAAAAATGATCAATCTTAGCATGAAAAATTTTAGCCTGATGTGTTAAAGATTTTGATTTTGATTTGACACGAGATGTTTTTCTGGCAACTTTAGATTTAGGATAAATGGAAGGAATGATAAATGCATTATCATGACAGTGTTTGCAGATAAAATTCTTACGTGCAAATGTCAAAAACTTAGATTTTTCTAATGAAGTACAAACATTCAAACAACTTTGACATTTGGAAACGTTTGAATTTTTACACATCAAACTACAACTATCATTGATACTACATTTATTTTTAGCAACTTTATTTTCCTTCACATTCTTCATCCATTCTCCTTTATCATTCTGCCTTTTTATATCTAAAACAGGAAACAAAATCTTGTTAGCTTTCTTTGAAGAAGATGATTTTGACTTTGAAGTACAAGAAGCTTCTCCTTTTTCAAAAATACTCGGAGGATATTCAGGAGTAGTAGTATAAACAACTGAAGTTTTAGAATTAATAGTCTCAAACTCTGGATTAGAATGAACATTCCAGTTTGGAGATTCAAACATCTTTTTATCTTTTAGATTTTGTTTAAACAAATCATCTTTCAAAACATTTAACTTTATAGAGAGTTCTTTGTTTTCTTCAAAAGACTTGTCAAGTTTGAATTTGAGATCAACGTTCTCATCTTCTAATTCTTCAATCGTCTTTTGAAGATCTGTGATTTGTTTCTCAAAGTTAGATGCTTGATTCACCTCAGAGTTTGATTCCATCTTTCTCCTCAGTCATAATTTTTGAAAAATCAGAATTAAGGTTTTGAGTCATGATATTTTCATCTTTTGATTCTTTTAAGGAATTAGAAGTGAATGAATCAGATAAAGAAATTTGATTCTCAACATCAGTTTCTGAATCAGATTCATCATACTGACACTGAGATTCAGTACCATTTGCTTCAACCTTGGCTGACTCTGTTGGTAAACAAGGAGAAAATAGTGACGTAAATTCACTAAATTCCATCTTTCTTGTTTTGTAACTTTCATTCAAATATTTATAAGCAAAACCAACAGATTTTAAACTTGAAATTGAATCAGCACAAGATGAAGTGTCATCATCATTCACGACTTTACCTTTTACAAAAGTATCACGAATATCAGGTTTTGTAGGAGTAGAGCCCATTTTATCAAAATTATACAAATTTTCTGGTGCTCTTTTCAAAACTTTATTTGGTTCAAAACCTAAACCTTTTTTAACATTATAAAATCGGACATCTTGGAGTTTGTTTGTTAAAAGATTTAATGTTTGCTCAGTCTGTCCTCTTTTCAGATTTAAATCCTCCAGTTGTTTGATTTTACAATATGCCTCGTTTCTTTCTTGAAAACATGCTTCAAACTTGATTTTAAAATCACCTTTTTCAGCATTTAAATTTACAAGATCTCTTTCAAGCTCAGATATTTTTGAATTTAAAACATCTTTGTCCTTTTTCAAAATATCTTTCTCAGATTCTTTTTCCTTAACAACATCTTTCAACATTGCATTTTCATCACGAAAATTCAACATTGTTTGTCGTTCATGACTAAGTTTGACTTTCAAAGTTTTAAACTCTTCTTTCATGAATTTAACTTGAGCCTTTAAAGATTGAATACGTACCTCAGAACCACAGTCAGAATGATCAGAAGATGATCCAATATCCTCATCCACTTTGGCCATCATACACACCTGAGTAAAGTGTGCAGATTCATCATCAGAACTCTTGTAGAACCAATTTTCTTCTTCCGCCATTAAGTTCTGACCATCTTCCACGTTCTTTGCAATCAGTGTTTTCCTAGCATAGTATTCTGAATTCTTTGTACGCTTGAACTTGCAATCTTTGGAAAAATGACCTGATTTTCCACAGTTATAGCATCGTCCATATTTCAGCTCAGTCTCTTCTTTCTTTCCTTCTCTCTTCTCTTCTCTTTTCTCTTCTCTCTTTTCATCTCTTTTCTCTCCTCGTTTCTCATACTTCTTTTCAGACCTTGGTTTATACTTGTCTTTCTTGTAACTATCATATTTCGACTTGGAGTATCTGTTCTTCCCGAAGCTTTTCTTAAACTGCTTTGTTAAGAGAGCCAGATTTTCAGCAAATCGTTGAATATCCTCATCTGAATTTTCTTCAACTTCAGTAGAAGATTCATCATTACTTGAACTAGTGATTTCAGTGAGGAGAGCTTTGGATTTCCTTGACTTTGTCTTGTAAGAAGAACTAGAATTCAAACTTGACCCTTTCTTACGTTCAGACATTAAGGCTAGAGAATCTTTGACCATCTTCTTTTCAGCACTCAGCTGCTTTACTTCATCCTCATGTTGAGACAAAGTTGTGAAGATATCATTGACGTCTTCTTGAGCCATGACCTTAGTCATCTGAATGTTGATAGCATAGCTTTTCCACTCTGGGTTCAAGTTCTTAATGAACTTATAATTGATCTCTGAATCTGACTTGTTCATTCCATTTCTCCTTAGATCATTCAAAATCACATTAAAACGATTGTACGTATCCGACAAAGTCTCTCCTTCTTTTGCCTGGAAGCCTTCATATGCATTTATACTGTGATTCAACTTTGTCTGAATTGACTTTTTTGTTCCCTGAAACTGTCTCTCCAGTTCATCCCATAAAGCTTTTGCAGATTCCCTACTGTCTACTCGATTGTAGATGTCATTAGGAATTGCCATAGTAAGATAGATAAGTGCCTCTTCATCTATCTTGTGTCTTGCCTTTTCTGCATCACTGAAGAATTGATATTGTTTTGACACATATCGATCTGGGATTTCTGGAGATGTAGTTGTGGCTCAATTGGACCATGAATGATGGAATCCATATAATATCTGTTCTTTAGATTCAAGAACTGAGTCATCCTTTTCTTCCATTGTGAATAATCTCCAATAGACAAGACCGGAGACTTCAGATGAGATCCCATAGAGAGTAATTCATTTGCCATGATTGAAAAATGTATAAACCTACACAAGATAAAAGATATTAGCTAGTAAAGATCTTTAAATCCAACAAATCAATAAAACTTCAAAAAAAAATTTAAGTATAACATTGTAGCTTGAAATAAAAAACAAGAATTTCGAAAAAAAAATTTGACTAAGTGACAAAACTCGCAAGTTACTGTTGAAACTCGCAAGTCACTATTTCTGAAAAACTCGCAGACCAAGACTTACGCGTTTGTGAAACTCGCACGTAAAGACTTGCGTGTTCTGATGAACTAGCTAAGTGCTGAAACTCGCTAGTCGTTAAAACTCACAAGAGACTATTCTCGACAACACTCGCTAATGCCTAAACACGCAAGTTACTATTCACGTTGAAACGCGCTAATAGAGATGTGCGCGTTCCCAAAACTCGCTAGGCACTACTTGCACGTTTGAGCGAACTCGCTAACCATGCTTGCGCGTTCCTACACTTAGAAAAATTTCTTAGAATTTCAAACTCGCACGATGTAAAAGTCGCAGAACCCTGTTCCTGATGAAACTCGCACACTTCGACTAGTTTGTAGAACTTGCTAATCGTTACGTGCGCGTTTTGGTCCTTAGAAAAAAAAATTCAATTCTCCAAACTCGTAGACTTCGACCAGCGAGTTTCTAGAACTCGCTAACAACGCCTTGCGCGTTTTGGCCAAAAATTGAGATTCTTCAGCTTGCGCGTTCTATCGAAGAACTTGCGCGTTTTACAGATCTAGCGCGTTCTTCAAACACCTTGCGTGTTCTTCAGAAAGTCGACCAAAAACCAACTTTTCTCACTGATTTCGACCCAAACCTTGTCCAATTGACTTGAAACTTTGACAATTTGATCACCTATACATCTTGAACACAATACAAACAACTAATTTTGATATAAAAACACAAATCTATACAAATCGATGTGTATTCAGTGCATGAACTCGTAAACTCAAAAACACACAAAATCATCAAATTTATGATCAATTACAATGCAATTGCCAAAATGAACGATACAGACTCAATCTAATTCACTCAACGATCATAACCTGATCAATTTCAACTCGAAAATTACATTAAAACTCAAAATTGATTTTGACTTCGTGAACAGTGACAGTGAATTACATCAAGTCATATATCCAAGATTTCCTAGCATAAACACATACAAATCTATACCAAACACTTTTGTTTATTAATCACAAGAATTACATCAAGTCATATATCTATTTGTGATAAATGTTTTCAATACAGAGTTTTTGTGTGTGTTCTTAATGTGTGCAACTATGTGTTCTTACTCTCTCTCAATCACCACCAAGATTACACCTTTACTTTCACACACTTAGCCACTTACTCTTAGAAACTTAACACTATGACTTGCTTATATATAGGTCAACATGACCAAGCAAGGTCAAACCTTCTAAGCACAATTACAAGACACACTCACACTTACAACAAATACAATAAAGACCCTCATTTAATCTTGAATACAATTTCAGTCTAACAGAATGTGGCGCAAAAACACTATGAACTGGCGCAAAACTTGCACTCTCGCGAGTTCTTCTCTGCAACTTTGAAAATCGACTTTGATTCACAAATAAACCTATCTAGACTTCGATTAGCAGTCCCAAATTTTGACAAATAGACCACTAACACTTCTAAAACAGATTACAAGCTTTTGATTTAAAAAGCAAACACTTTTTGAAGATTTGATCGATGGAACAGTGAGTTTGAACTCGTGAACTTATAGACACCAAAATCACAAAATTGGAATCGATTAAAGTGCTATACTGAAATTAAACTATACCAACCCGATCTAATACACTTTTCGAATACAACCTGATCGATTTCAACACCAATAACACACTAACACTCAAAAATGATTTTAATTTTGAAGAACACAGTGACGAGATTTATAATTTGATTTGAATCTGGTTTACAGCTCTGATACCAATTGTCGGTCCCTTATCTTTGATCAAGTTGCTATCAAGCAAACACAATCACAAATATATGATAAACCAACCTGTTAGATTACAAACCACATATTACAGATTTGATGTTTTTCGGTTTTTCTCTTTGAAGCACTCTCTATTTTCTCTCTATGGATGAACAGTTGGCTTGATTGATTATTGTAATCTAATAATCTCTCTAATATCTAATATCAACTAACATAATATCTAAAACAAAATATCCTAAAATATCTAATAAAAAGATATTTAGGAATAATAATAAAATACAATAATTAACTTTGACAATTATTACAAACTAACATTAGACTAATATTGAGAGTGACTTTTCAGCTTTAGCTTCAGATTTCAATCTTCAGATTGGATGATCTTGAATCCAATAAATCTGTGATATAACAGGTGTCTTTAAAGGTATCGCTAGAGTTTACTCAAGATTAAAAATGGATGCTTACAAATCGAATTTCATATTTTGAGAACAAATTGTCGAGTGCAAGTGTTTGTTTAAATCAGAAAGGCAAACCTATATTTTCTTCATTGCATAATAAAATTTTGAATCCATCGATTTGCGAATTGTATCACTTTCTTGATGATGAGTTAAACTTCATTGCGAAAATCACGAAATTAATAGTTGGTTGCATGTTGTACAATCGAAATGGCTTTTGACACGTGATATCTTATAATCGCATGCGAGAACCAACTGTGTTAACTCGGGCAAGCGGTTTCGTTCAAAACTTTCCTAGTGTATAGGGAAGATTTATTTCCATAACACGTTCCTCACGACACTGTTTTATTTGGTTAAGATGGTATTTTATCGAAAATTTCATATAAATTATGCTCGAGGTTGTGGTGCATAACTTTGAGTTATGCGAGTGTTGAATCATGTGTGCATGATTTCAAGTATTACGCCGTTTGAACGTTCAATATGAGAAGTAACTTTCAATTATAAAAAGTGTAATGCATGAAGGCTATGAACTCAGAAGGTCAGGTGGGTTAATGGTTTGAAGTACAAGGAAAGAACCCGAGAGAAGGGAATGTGTCGGTCAAGCCAGTAATGGGTGATTCATACTTTTGATACTTACTAAGATAAATAAGGAAGATTGGTAATGTCGGGAAGATGGGGCCTTACCCAGAAGTCATTACGTGGTTATCAGTATTTTGTCGTAATCGAAGCATAGTTAAAAGAAAACGGGGTTGAACCCGAGTTTTGAGTTATTGGAAGGATCTCATAAGTAAGATCTCACTCCAAGTAAACCGTGAACCTCTTTCAAGTGGAGACAGCGAAGTGTTAAGCTAAGCGTGACCCATTGAGCAAGCTAAGCTCCATTAGAAGATCTGGCGGTTTGGGGGAGGCACTATAGGGCATCTTCTCGTCATTTTCTTCACAGATCAAGGTTGGCACCTGGTTGAGATGTTGTTGAAGGATTTGAAGGTCAGACGTTTAGAGAAGGTGGATGTTGTCGAAGGTGAGGTAATCATGTCGGAATATTAGGGTAATGGAAGGTGGTTACTAGGGGGAGGGGTGTTACCTTTGAAGGTGTAACAGTTCGGAAGGAAGGATTGTTCAGTACTGGGAAAGTGAATGCATGGATTTTATCGGGATATTGGGAAATGTGATACATTTGGATGTGAGAAGAGATGAGGCCATGGGTTGGGACTGAGTCTCGCTTGCGAATAGGTAGTTATGAAGACAAGTTTGGTTATATGTGCGGATGATCGTGAGGACTTGGTCTCGCCTCCTAACAAATTCAAGGGTAACTGTGTCCAGTGGTGAGAAAAGGGGTGCCTAAATTATATGAAAAAGTATTGCAAATGACGTATTATGAGTATGATCAAGTGGTTGATACTTTATGCCAGATCAGATGCGTAAGTCAGTGATGTAATAATGGATTGTCGTTAGTCAGGATAATAAATTTTGTCGTTATTCGGGATGTAAGTCAGTAGGTTGGGTGATGAATGGCGACTGCCTAGAAGAACTCGTATTCTCCTCGGTTGCGGTGAACTTTGGATGGGTTCAACTATTCTAACAAAACATTAATGGGAATGTTTTATGAGATAAATAGAAGCTGGAACTGAGAAGCTCACCCAGTAAAACAGAAGAATGTGGAGTATGTCTTAAGAGGGTCAACTTGGCGAGCAAACGATTAGCACGCGAGAATATGAGGAAGCTTTCGGTTATGGTTTGGTTTATTATCATTTCCGTGTGTGACTGGTCCAAAGTTTGCGACCCTGAGTAAGCTTTTCTTTAAAGTGAGTGATCTATGTTTTCATAGAAGAAAAGTAAAGTGATTGATCGAGATGCTCGAAGGGAAAGATCCGAGGATGTAAGTGTTAGGGTGGTAAGTATTATGGGTGAGCAATGAGTTTGACATCGGGCAAGTTAAACTTGTATTGTGAGAAAGTATTGCTCCTCTCGCAGGGAAATTGAAATCAGATTATGATTAGGAGAGTTATGTGTACGGGTGGGTTAGATGGTAAACGGTTAAATGCATGGGGGAAACTAAACTCTTCGACGGACTTTTCGGACAGTGAAAATGTGGTAAGTTACATTCTTAAGCATATGCAAAATGAAAAGGGATAGGTGGAAATGTGTTAAGACACAGTCTCATTGGATTCAAGATCATCCAATCTGAAGATCGCAATCTGAAGATCGCAATCTGAAGTTAAAGCCGGAACGTCGACTCTCGATATTAAAATCTATGTCGTTTGTAATAAATGTCAATGTAATTGTTTGTTTATTATATTAGTTAACTTACTTTAAATATCTATTTCTATTAGATATTAGATCTAGTTTAACTTAGTTAGTTTAGTTATTTTAGTTATTAGAAATAATATCTAGATATTAATTGTAGATATTATTATAGGAAGTGTGTTAGACACACTAAGTTAGATATCTTTATTGTGTATCTCTCAACAACTCTCAAATGATCAGATATTATCAAGAACACAAAAACACACACTTAAAGGTGTAAATCAGAGAGAAAACAGAGAACACACAAAATAGCTTGAATCGATCAACCTTGTAACCATTTGTTATAATCAATACAGGTTGGTAATCTTATTGTGTCGTTTCTATAAACTTGATATAAACATTGTGTTGGACCGACAATTGGTATCAGAGTCTGATTAAGATCAAATCAAGTTTTAACAAAAACGACTCTGTGTTCTATTTAAAAAAGTGATTTCGAGTGTTAATGTGTTTTAGGTGTTAAAATCGATCAGGTTGTGATCGATATACATGCTAGATAGATTTGTGAGTGTTTTATTTCAGTTTGAAGCTTAAATCGAGTTCCATTTTGTGATTTTAGTGGTCTGAAAGTCGATGTAACACCCGTAATTTCCCTAAAGATCGGTTTATGACCAGCTAAGGAAATCAGTCAGCGATCGACCGAGCGAAAAGGTCGATGAGCGGTTTAGCACGAGAAGTGGGAAGAGACTCCAGTGACACGCGCGACTTAGCCCGTGACCTCAAAGCCGCGGCTAAACCCGCGTAACCCACTGTGGTGCGCAGCTTTGTAGCACGTGCGTCTTGGCCCACGACTTCAAGGTTGCGGCCAAAGCCGCGGGAGTCATCTGATCAATTTTAAACCCAAAGTTCTAGGGTTTTCTCTCATTAGCCACCATCTCTATTTCTCTCCTCTCCACTTGGCGATTTTGAGAGTTTTAATCTCAGTTTGGGAAGCATCCATGGTGGATTCTTCATAGAGTATGCAAGTTCGATGTTTGGGGAGCTCGGGTTGAAGTGTTGGATTGGGTGTTCTCGGAAGTCTCTTTGTCTTCAAGGGTAAGTTTTCTTGTAATAAGTTATAAAATGCTCCATTGATGGTTTCCTAGTGTGTGGTTTATCAAATCTCGGATTTGTTAGTTTTGCAGAAATTAGGGTTTTGCCCAAAATAGAGATTTTGATGATTAAGTGTTTGGGGAATGTTTCTATGTGGTTGGTTATGGTTATTTACGGTTGGAAATGTATGGATCTAGGTTTTGGAAGTTTTCGGCTTGAGGATTCAAGTGGCCTTCAAAAGAGCTCGTTGGGTGAAATCTAGATTTAGCCTAAATCTAGCAAGGTGAGTTCAAGTTGATTTGTGAAAACGGTGTACATGCCAAAATGTCTATTTTTAAACATTTATGTGTTTACATGAACTTATCAACTGTTGGGTTATTTGGTAACTTTTGTTTACTTAAAGTGTTTATCTTATTAAACCTTGTAAAACATCATATTTGGGATGTTGGGATATTTTGATAAATGTGTCACAAAGGAACATGTTTTAGTAATTATTGCATAAACGGATATTTGGTCAAAAAGGCACTTTTGCGTGTTTGTCGAGTTTTATGCATCATTCATGAAATGGGGTATTTTGGAAATGGAAAACCTTTTGGGTTTTTGGGCCGAAGGCCAATGGTAATTTGAGGATCAAAGATTTTGGAAAAAAGGGTATTTCGGTCTATGTAACCAAGTTGGCTCTCGTATTTTAGCCAAACGTTCATAATGCCTTTTGGGGCTCGGTTTACACTCAAATGAGTCTTTGGAACACTTGTTCAGTTTTGGTAGCTCGTTAAGGAGCCTTGGACGTATGGTGTACTTAGTTGCATCTTATTTGAGAGTTACATGTTTTGAATGTGTTAGTTCATTCTTTTGAGTCATGTAACGTTTTAGACTGTAATGCATTGGATCCATAGGCATACGAGTCAGTTGGTTTGTGGGGACTTTATCCCCGTCTTGGGACTGGATATTGTTATGGCCAGCGGGAGGACTCGAGGTAGATATCGTGGGTGGTTGAACTTGACGACCGCGTAACCTTTATTGAGGGCTCGAGGTAGATATCGTGGGTGGTTGAACTCGATGCTCGTTTGTAATCCAGTCCGGTTACTCATCGTGGAATTTAGTGTCCGCGTTTGAATTCTAGTGACTGGTCCCCAAGTCATGTTGATTATGTAAGCTTGCGGTGGTAGCTCTGCAGAGCCGGATACGGAGCTAAATCTTGCGGTGGTGCCCATTGTGAGCCGGATACGGGGACTTGTGGCTTTGGTTGTGACACTCATTATAGGTCGAGTAGACACTAGGATCAGTGGTGTCTTGCGGTGGTAGCTCAGAGGAGCCGTATACGGGGAACCATGGTTTTATGTGAAGCTCGAGAACATTGATAAGTGGCTTAACTTTGTGTGCCCGCCACTTTCAATGGAATTCGGGTATCCCCCGTCACCGAAAGGTGTTGTTTTTGGGTATTGAGTTTTATTATCCAAGTTTTCGGTGGCGTTGTGTATATCTGGGTTATCCTAGATTTTATGGGTTGAGTATTAAGTTCCACCCGAGTTTTGGGTGTTTTGGGACATGAGGTGTTATTTACATTTTTATAAATTTAAGTATCGAACTATGACCCCGTTTTGGGTGAGTTTTGTGTTGCATCGTTTTATAAGAAATGTGTGTTTGGGATCATTGTCTTTAAAAGTGCATATTATGGAAAGTGTGTCGTTTCCATTTTAAAGTAATATTATTTCGAAGGAATCTCGCTTTAAACTGGTTTCCCTGTTTTTAAAGATATAGTTGTTCATGTTAATACTCTTGAGCTCACTAGGCGTTAAGCCTAACCTTTTTATTTGTCAGCATGTGCATCAGGTCCCTAGCGGGGGTTCAGTTCTAGCGGTGCTATGAAGAGTTGAGCCTTAGCCTTACACAAGAGTAAGTAGTTGGTGAAGTCTTTCGCAAGTTGGAGTTACTACCTGTTGTTGGGTTTAGTAGCACCCGTTCTTGTCATAGATTGTATGTATAGAATGAATGTATGTATTGAGGTTAATTCTTAAATTGTGGTTGTAGACGAATCAATTATTGATGTATTTAGAAAAATTTTAATAAGTTGCTATTTCCAGATTTGAGTGTGTTACAAGTTGGTATCAGAGCTTAAGTTTGAGAGATTTAGGTATTGATTTTTGGATACCTAGACTCAAGCTAGCGTTCTTATAAGCGAAGAT
The DNA here is from genome assembly GCA_954870635.1 of Arctium minus. Lineage (NCBI taxonomy): Eukaryota > Viridiplantae > Streptophyta > Magnoliopsida > Asterales > Asteraceae > Arctium > Arctium minus. The sequence goes on along the minus strand of OX941093.1, from coordinate 6,096,234 downwards.
AAGTGAAGTTGCACATTAGGTACCTTAAGATAAGATAATTTGAGGTTGACCAAGTAGTTAGAAACGGGAAACTTGTCGAAGGTCTCAAGGATGATTGTGTATTGTGCGTTCATAATGGCACCTGGCCAGTGTCATGGTGAACCTACATGATACATATGTATACTTGATCTACCTTGGGATGATAACCGTTGGGGTAATGAGAAGTCCTAAGCGAGTTAGCTAAGGAAGGAGTGATGTTTACATCAAGGTCACCTGGGAGTGATAGCTAAGTGCGAGGAGGTCGCTAAGTTGATCCTCTTGGGTCGGAAATCTTGGTCGGATTAGATTAGTGAGTTGGTAGACCGATGCTATTCAAGGAGAATTCGTAAGTTTATCAAATCATTGAGAGTGTGACTTTAAGATGCTTGATGCGTACGGATGACAATAGTATGTCGGGTTCTTTTTGGGAAGTGTAGTCCTATGATGCTAATTGCCGATCAAATCCATGCACTAAATTTATTTCCGAAATAAATCTGCATAAATTGTTTCTTATGTTCGTAAAACGAAAAGTGGTTTATATTATAAAGTTTTGGTAGAGCATTTAACACGCATCAGATTTTAAACTGTGAGCTTAAGCATTCATGAAAATGTTTTGTTGCACGTAACTGCAAATTGCTATCAAAAATCTCTTTATTCACGTCTCCTGTTTAACGCTATTTGCGGATATTGTAATATCCATGTTTTAAGGTCATTTGAGTTTTGGGCAGATAGCTACGAGATTTTAACCTAGGCATTGGATCTCCTCCACGTATGTCAATGGTTTTAAAGGAAAAGCTATTCCCACGTGTGAGTCGGAATTTCTTGGGGATTTTAGTTTGTGTGAGTTTTGTTGAAATTTCATGGAGTATTGTTTTATGCGATGTCTTGTCATGCGTGAGTTTTAATTTTGTTTCTTTTAAGCTTACGAGTTATTTGGCGTCGTGTCCCATGTGAATTTCGTTAAAGGTGGCATTGTACCTTTCATTGCATTAAAAGAGGAAACTCTTAAAAATCTTAATGTTTTAGCCATATTGCCGCCTTACACTTTGTTGAGAGATGAAAATTTGACACTGCATGATTTTAGCATCAATGAGTTTTGCGGAAAATTCAGTTGGGTCCATGGTGTCTCATTGCACGTCAATTTGCGTTACATAAATAAGGTTGGAGCATGTGTTCATACATTTCTGCATGCGTCTAAATGTAGATTTATTAATCGGTGTCGTACCACATGTTGTTTTGGGGAAATTCCCTTATCATGCAATTTATCTTTGGGCTTTATACAAATGTCAATCGTTGCATACTATTTGCATTTGGATTTAATTATAACGTTGGTATGAGTAAATATATAAAAGATTTACATCATTTCAAACAGGACTTTTGTTCTGTTCATATTTCAATCAATTACTCTTACCGTTAAAAAAAATTTCCACAATACATTTATTGAGTTAGCAATGTTTATACCGTTCCAGTTACTTTTTGGTCAAAGGTGTTTATCTGTACGATCTGAAGCTTTGAACTCGATTTGAAACTTTATTTGTATTCCCACTATTTTACCAAGCTTTGAGGATTAAACTAATGCGTTTGGGATCGTTGATAATTTTAGGCCACAACGTCTTTTGGTTAAAGAGAAAGGATTTTAAAATTAAAGTTGTGAACTTCTCTTTTGGAATTGTACAAACCTTTATTGCACGTGTTGTGGTGTAAGAATCTATTTTCTCTTATATGATGTAAATTGTTGCGCATGTTTTATTGTTGTCTTTACTAACGTAAGTATTGAACAAACGAGTTTTTGGAAATGATTTCATATGTGTTGTGTGGTTAATCAATTTTGAAACCTATCGCATGGACGGTAGTGTATTTTTGCCGCACGTTTAATCGTTAAGAAGCCTTTGTATTCGAAAGTTTTATAAACTCAAATTGGCATACTAGTTGAAAAACCTTGAACTCATTAGGCCTATAGGTTTTAACCCTGGCGTAAGAGCATTTGTAATTAGGGACTAAGAGAGTCCTTGGGATTCGAAGCGTCGGATGGTCCGACTTGCGGTCAGTCTTGAATTTTGGGATTTTAGCTTTGAGTCTGTGCGCGCTTGTATTAAGGGAATAATAGATTTAAGTTTCCCAGTTATTAAGGAGTGAATTTATGCTTCGGTAATCATGTGGGATAAGGTCTTAGGTGACTATCTGCGCTTATTTTGGGATTCTTTTTGATGGATTGCTAGTCGGTGTCACACCATGGCTTATGTGGTTGGTATACCGTCTTAGCGGGCTCCGCGATTAAAGGAAATTTTGGGTGATCTGTCTGCTAGAGATGTAAGATTTGAAATTTTAGCTCTCTGTTAGGCATCAACCTTAGTGCGACAACCCGTCTGGAATGAAATTTTGGGCGAGATGTCCACATTTTCGAGGTCACCGTTTAGTCTTAGGCGTCAACTTGTTTTCTTGAGGTCAATGGATCTTCGAATGGATGGATGTAACCCGGTTGGATTATGGAAAATAGTGACCTTTCGGAAGTGGATTTTGAAAGGAGTTTGGGTATTGAGGATTGAGTATCGATGTACCCAAGCATTCCTGTGTTGATAAGGATGTTACTTTAGGAATGTTGTGAGATTGGGGTTGGATCGGAGTTGAGTGACAGCCGAATCTGTGTTCACCGGTTACATGTAGGACGTATTAGTGCGCCTTGGAAGGATGTCTTTATAGATATTAGAGATGGATCGGTAGGAACCTGAGGATTTTTGGTGGTGCGATTATGATCTCTAATGTTAAATCCGAAATCGTGTAGACCCGAAGGGAATTGATCGGTGAGAAGTTGGAGTCACAAACTACCTGGGGGTGGTAATTATCATCCAAGGTTGGGAGACGATCGTAACATTGTGGGTAAAAGTTATTTTGGGGAGTTAAGTGTTCGCTCGATTATTGGTATCACGTGCCCAAGAGGGGCAGTGGTTGGGAGTACCGGTGTAAGAGTTGTGATAGTGGTGAGGGCCATTGGGTTAAGATTAATTTTTCTGTGGGTAAGGCCTTTTAGGAATGTGGATTTCGAGGACGAAATCATTCCAAGGTTGGGAGGATTGTAAAACCCGTAATTTCCCTAAAGATCGGTTTAGTACCGTGGTATTAGAGTCTGATTAAGATCAAATCAAGTTTTAACAAAAACGACTCTGTGTTCCATTTGAAAAAGTGATTTCGAGTGTTAATGTGTTTTAGGTGTTAAAATCGATCAGGTTGTGATCGATATACATGCTAGATAGATTTGTGAGTGTTTTATTTCAGTTTGAAGCTTAAATCTAGTTCCATTTTGTGATTTTAGTGGTCTGAAAGTCGATGTAACACCCGTAATTTCCCTAAAGATCGGTTTATGACCAGCTAAGGAAATCAGTCAGCGATCGACCGAGCGAAAAGATCGGTGAGCGGTTTAGCACGAGAAGTGGGAAGAGACTCCAGTGACACGCGCGACTTAGCCCATGACCTCAAAGCCGCGGCTAAACCCGCGTAACCCACTGTGGTGCGCAGCTTTGTAGCACGTGCGTCTTGGCCCGCGACTTCAAGGTTGCGGCCAAAGCCGCGGGAGTCATCTGATCAATTTTAAACCCAAAGTTCTAGGGTTTTCTCTCATTAGCCACCATCTCTATTTCTCTCCTCTCCACTTGGCGATTTTGAGAGTTTTAATCTCAGTTTGGGAAGCATCCATGGTGGATTCTTCATAGAGTATGCAAGTTCGATGTTTGGGGAGCTCGGGTTGAAGTGTTGGATTGGGTGTTCTCGGAAGTCTCTTTGTCTTCAAGGGTAAGTTTTCTTGTAATAAGTTATAAAATGCTCCATTGATGGTTTCCTAGTGTTTGGTTTATCAAATCTCGGATTTGTTAGTTTTGCAGAAATTAGGGTTTTGCCCAAAATAGAGATTTTGATGATTAAGTGTTTGGGGAATGTTTCTATGTGGTTGGTTATGGTTATTTACGGTTGGAAATGTATGGATCTAGGTTTTGGAAGTTTTCGGCTTGAGGATTCAAGTGGCCTTCAAAAGAGCTCGTTGGGTGAAATCTAGATTTAGCCTAAATCTAGCAAGGTGAGTTCAAGTTGATTTGTGAAAATGGTGTACATGCCAAAATGTCTATTTTTAAACATTTATGTGTTTACATGAAGTTATCAACTGTTGGGTTATTTGGTAACTTTTGTTTACTTAAAGTGTTTAGCTTATTAAACCTTGTAAAACATTATATTTGGGATGTTGGGATATTTTGATAAATGTGTCACAAAGGAAAATGTTTTAGTAATTATTGCATAAACGGATATTTGGTCAAAAAAGGCACTTTTGCGTGTTTGTCGAGTTTTGTGCATCATTCATGAAATGGGGTATTTTGGAAATGGAAAACCTTTTGGGTTTTTGGGCCGAAGGCCAATGGTAATTTGAGGATCAAAGATTTTGGAAAAAAGGGTATTTCGGTCTATGTAACCAAGTTGGCTCTCGTATTTTAGCCAAACGTTCATAATACCTTTTGGGGCTCGGTTTACACTCAAATGAGTCTTTGGAACACTTGTTCAGTTTTGGTAGCTCGTTAAGGAGCCTTGGACGTATGGTGTACTTAGTTGCATCTTATTTGAGAGTTACATGTTTTGAATGCGTTAGTTCGTTCTTTTGAGTCATGTAACGTTTTAGACTGTAATGCATTGGATCCATAGGCATACGAGTCAGTTGGTTTGTGGGGACTTTATCCCCGTCTTGGGACTGGATATTCTTATGGCCAGCGGGAGGACTCGAGGTAGATATCGTGGGTGGTTGAACTCGACGACCGCGTAACCTTTATTGAGGGCTCGAGGTAGATATCGTGGGTGGTTGAACTCGATGCTCGTTTGTAATCCAGTCCGGTTACTCATCGTGGAATTTAGTGTCCGCGTTTGAATTCTAGTGAGTGGTCCCCAAGTTATGTTGATTATGTAAGCTTGCGGTGGTAGCTCTGCAGAGCCGGATACGGAGATAAGTCTTGCGATGGTGCCCATTGTGAGCTGGATACGGGGACTTGTGGCTTTGGTTGTGACACTCATTAGAGGTCGAGTAGACACTAGGATCAGTGGTGTCTTGCGGTGGTAGCTCAGAGGAGCCGTATACGGGGAACCATGGTCTTATGTGAAGCTCGAGAACATTGATAAGTGGCTTAACTTTGTGTGCCCGCCACTTTCAATGGAATTCGGGTATCCCCCGTCACCGAAAGGTGTTGTTTTTGGGTATTGAGTTTTATTATCCAAGTTTTCGGTGGCGTTGTGTATATCTGGGTTATCCTAGATTTTATGGGTTGAGTATTAAGTTCCACCCAAGTTTTGGGTGTTTTGGGACATGAGGTGTTATTTACATTTTTATAAATTTAAGTATCGAACTATGACCCCGTTTTATAAGAAATGTGTGTTTGGGAGCATTGTCTTTAAAAGTGCATATTATGGAAAGTGTGTCGTTTCCATTTTAAAGTAATATTATTTCGAAGGAATCTCGCTTTAAACTGGTTCCTGTTTTTAAAGATATAGTTGTTCATGTTAATAATCTTGAGCTCACTAGGCGTTAAGCCTAACCTTTTTATTTGTCGGCATGTGCATCAGGTCCCTAGCGGCTATGAAGAGTTGAGCCTTAGCCTTACACAAGAGTAAGTAGTTGGTGAAGTCTTCCGCAAGTTGGAGTTAGTAACTGTTGCTGGGTTTAGTAGCACCCGTTCTTGTCATAGATTGTATGTATAGAATGAATGTATGTATTGAGGTTAATTCTTAAATTGTGGTTGTAGACGAATCAATTATTGATGTATTTAGAAAAATTTTAATAAGTTGTTATTTCCATATTTGAGTGTGTTACAGTCGAGTTTCTAAAAGTTACTGTGCTATCAATTTAAATTTTAAAAAGTGATTTTTATCGAGATCAAGTGGTTACATTCAGTTCTAGAAGTGATTTTAGACATATTGGTAGAGTTTGGGTCTGTTAATCTTGGTAAAACTGGTTGAAAAGTCAAAATTATCAAAGTACAGACGAACTTGCGCAAACCAGAGGAAGAACACACGCAAAGCTCACTTTGTGTAACACACTTTGCGCAACAAACTCAACACGCAAAGTCCACTTTGCGCTACCATACGCAAAGCTTAGTTCTCTCAGTTCAAGTGTTAATCTCTTCACGAAAAGATCAAGTCCGATTTACGCAACTCTCTCGAAACGCAAAGTTCACTTTGCGCATCTAACGAGATACGCAAACCTCACTTTGCGCATCCCGCTTGATACGTAAATCTCAGTTTGCGCAACCTAATTGATACGCAAACCTTGATACGCAAACCTCTCTTTGCTCCAATCCAGACTTAGAATTTTTATCAAAATGACATCCAGAGAAGCCCTTGCAATCGGAACTGACACCAAGCCACCAGTTCTCTTTAAAGGAGAATACGAACAGTGGAAGGATCGGTTTCTGAACTTTGTTGACAGACACGAGCTGGGTGATTTCATCAGGAAGTCTATAGAAGAAGGGGTTATGAAACCAGTCATGACGACTCGTTTAGTTGAAACTGTGCTGACTCAAGTTGAACTTAAGTTTCATGAGCTAGGAGATGATAACCTCAAAAGAGCCAAAGGAGACAGATTAGCTAAGTCATACATTTTACAAGGAATTCCAAACGAAATATATGTAAAGATTGACAGCTACAAGGCCTCCGGCAAAGAAATGTGGGATCAACTCGAAAAGATGATGCTGGGTTCGAAGGTTGGGAATCAGCTGAAAATCTCCAACTTTCTAAATAATTATGAAGAATTTAGAGGCAGGGTGGGAGAAACTTTAGAAGAAACCTATGACAGGTTTGTGACTTTGCTGAATGAACTTAGCAAGAACAAAGTCCACAAATCTCAAATTGAGCTGAACGTCAAATTCCTGAGTATTCTACAACCGGAATGGAAAAGATTTGCAAGGCAGATGAAGCAGATCAAATATTTGAATGAGATTCCACTTCATGAGGTGTATGAAACCCTCAGACAAAATGAAGAAGAGGTGGATGAAATTCTAGATGAGAAGAGGCAGAGAGGAAAGACAGTTGAAGACACAGTCTCTCTTGTGTGTGCGGCGACCCGAAGGGAGAAGGAAGAGACCGAGTGAAGACGAGAGTAGAGATCAAAACTGAAACCGCGTGAGATTTATCATCGGGAGGTAAGCATCAAAATCTGAATTCTTGTTCCTTCCTATCGTTTTGTGTTAGGAGGATTTGGGGCGATTTGGGTTTCTTTCGGTTTGACACTGTTTTGAGTTTAAGGCTATGGGTTGTTGATTAAAGGCTAGATTCACATATGTATATCTAATGTACATGGATAACTTAAATGAAGAAATCGATCGTATGACATTTAGATTAGATGAATATTTAATGGAAAATGTTCTTGTTTGATTGTTTGGATCGAGACCTTGTCTTGGGGGGGGGGGGAAGTAGTGAAATGGGTTAAAATAAATCGGATGTTTGAACCCTATAAGGATTATTAAAGCGATTAAGGTAGGAGGATTGGACCTTAAATTAGAAGAAAAAGGGGATCAAAGAACCCGCTAATCGTTGATTGGGTTGTGTGGCACTCGACCGGACCGGTCGACCGGAGTCTTGGCCTCCGGGGACTGGGGTCGGATTATGGTAACCAGGGCGCCCGGGGTGGGCTGGCCCGGGGTCTGCCCGGGGTCGAGCGACCGGGGTCTGCTCGGGGTTGCCGCCTGGGGTCCCGCCCGGGGTCTAGCGATCGGGCCCGTTAGGGACTTTCAGACACAGCACCGATAGTAAATCTTGAGCACTTTAAATATGTTAGTTCCTACTGTTTTATCTTAGAATGTAGGACTCGTTAATTTCCAATCTAGTATTTGCGTGTGTGAGCCGAGAATTCTGAAATCAGGTGAGTTCCCTGACTTTCAACTAAATGCATATGTTTACACAACGAAAATGGTTTTACATTCTAATGTTGCCACATTATCATAATCTGTTGGATAAGTTGTATAATTCATTACCGACATATCACATGGTTGTATAAATGATCTTATGCGAACTTCTCGACTATATTCTATATTTTATGATCAAGCAATATTGGTATGAGGTTCGAATGAGTTTGGCCAAGGTTATAATCTTAAAACCATCGGGGATGGTAAAGTCGTGTGTTTGGAATTCGTTTCCCTACACACAGTAACGACATCGACTAGGGGGTCGTATGGGGATCTACTGGGGGGCCCCGAGGACGAGTAGTCCTTACGTTGTGGATGTGTTTCTTCGTTATGGATCATGGCACTTTTGTGTTTTATGCTGGAAGATTATTATGTTCATTGATCATGTATATTTCTTTGTGTTATTCAAATTAAGCGAGGTTGGGAATTCAATAGACCATCCGGTCTAATCCTCGCTTCTATTTTTCATAAAACCCCATTTTCAGGTAACAGGGTTGCTCCGGGATTTGTCTAAAGGAAAGGAGAAATGCTAGGGCTAGCGTGACGTAGAGCGGGCCTTAGCGCGGTGTAGTTACAGTCTTCTTTTATAGAATTCTCGGTTGTAGAAGACTTGATCTGGACCTTGTCGTTTCTCTTTATAAACTTTGTATTGCGAACCGTTTGAAGAAATTTATTTAAATCATATGTTAAATTTTTGGGTTGTTACAGGTTTTATCTGTATATGGACGGGCTTTCCAATCTTCTATAGAGAGGATCCTAAATATATGAATTTTGCTAAAAGCAATGATGGTTGGATCAGAAGGATTGGAATGATGATGAACTTTGATAGAACCAGTATCGACTAGAATTGCCTGGTAATACTATCTTGTTTTGGATGTGTCTCCTAAGAACAAAGAGTTTTTTGGGAAAAGGAAATCAGCAAGAGTTACGAATCCTTTGTGGCTTAGTTGGATTTCATAATCTTCAAGAATTTTGACTATTTGTTGGTTTGGATTTTGAATGTAAGTACTGGTATTTTTCTTTGTGTGAAAAGAGGTGGTTGATTTGAAAGGGGTAACAGTCTGAGTGTTTGGAATGATTACATCTTTCTTTGGAGTATAGTTTGAAGAAACACTAACTGGGGTTGAATCAAGGCAGAATATGATGGTTGTTTCTTGGTACAAGTAGTTGGACTAAATCTATTTTGTGTGGATATGAAAGGGAAAGGGGACAATGATGAGGATGATGCAGAGTTAGGGTTGTTTGATGATTTGAAGGGTGTGAATGGAGAAAGTTGCATCTGCTTCTTTTGATCAGAAGCGTTTGTTTGAACAGGATTTTTGTCTGATTTTTTGGACGTCATTTCCCCTGTAAAAATTCTCGTGATAAAAAATCAGGAAGAGAATTATTTTCACCTTTGATAAACTCAATTTGAAAATCAAAATTGCTTAATAAAGCTTGCCATCGGGCAAAAATTTGTTTTGAAATAACATTTTTGATATCATTTTCTAAAACTGGTTTTGTAGATTGACAATCAATTCATAACAAAAACGTTTTCATGCATAAATCATCTTCAGACTTTTTGATGCATAAAACAATTCTTAAAACCTCCATCTTGACAGTTGAATAATTCCTTTGTGTGTCGTTCCAGGCACCTGAAAAGAATCTTACAAGTTGTTCATTAGAATTATTGTCTAACTTTTGTTTTAATATTCCTCTGAATCTGTAATCACTAGCGTCTGTTTCTACTATGATAAAAGCATTTGGATGAGGAATATTTAGACAAGGTAAATATTTTACCTTTTCTTTGATATTTTTAACAATATTGGTGTGTTCTTGAGTCCATGGGTCTGGCTTCTTTTTAAGTCTTTGATAAAGAGGTTTACAAATTATTCCTAGATCTTTGAAAAAATCATGGACATAATTTAAACAACCTAAAAATCTTTGAAGTTGAGTTTTGTCTTTAATTTCATCAGGAAATTTGTTAGCAAACTCCAAACTTCTTTGAATTGGTCTTATCGTATTGTGAATAATATCGTGTCCTAAAAATCTAATATTGTTTTGGAAAAGACTCATCTTAGTAGCGGAAACTACTAATCCATTTTTGTAAATCAAATCATAAAATATATTAAGATGTTTGAAATGTTGTTCTATTGATTTTGAAAAAATTAGAACATCATCAATATAAACAATAGCAAAACTGCGTATAGGGATGATAATATCATTCATAAAATTTTGAAATTCTGAAGGAGCATTTTTGAGACCAAAGGGCATAACATTCCATTCGTAATGGCCGAAAGGGATATTAAAACATGTTTTGTATTTTTCTTGTTCATGAATCTGTATTTGCCAAAATCCAGATTTCATGTCAAATTTTGAAAATATTTTTGAATCATAAAGACGTTTTAACAAATCTCTTTTGTTTGGAATTGGATATCGAATCCATTCTAAAACTTTGTTTAAGATTTTGTAATTATGAACAAGTCTGGGAGAACCTCTTGCTAATTCAGCAGCATTCATAACGTAGAAGACTGAACAAGACCAAGGAGATTTTGAGGAACGAATAAGTTTTTTATCCAATAAATCTTGAATTTCTTTTTTGCAATGTTCTTGTAATTCATTTGACATATGAATAGCTCTTGATTTGAAGGAATGTCTTTTTCATTGAAATATTTTGTATAAAGAAGTTTAACAATATGTTGCTTTCGTTGCCAAAAAGCATTTGGAATATTAGAGCAAACATTATTTTCAAATCTTGCTTTTAATTTTTTAATCTTATTTTTAATAATTTGATCATTGAGATTGTCGGCAATTCTTTTCTCATTTATCTCATTAACTAGATATTTTGCTTGATTAATTTTATTGTTTAAGTTATTTAATTCTGTTTGAACAATTGGGTCAGAAAAATCAAAAAATATTTTCTTATTCAAAATCTTAGTGCTAATACCACGTTCATCTATGGTAAAAGGATAAAGTAGGGAAATAAAAGGAGTTCCTAGAATTAAAGAAGATGTTAAATTTTTGACAAGTATTAGAGAAGTTTTCCAACAATAATCATCTTTACAAATATGAACGTTTGAAACTTTGTAATTAATGTTAAGTTTTGAACTACTGGCGGTTGATAACCTGTTTGTAGCCTGAAGCACACAATGGACTATGCGGGTGAAGAGAGATCCGCACAATAGGATTTTCAGGTTCAGAGGGCACGCACAATATACTATGCGGGTTCAACTAGACACGCACTTGATGTTGTGCGTGTTCAACAGGGAACGCACTTGATGTTGTGCGTGTGAAGAATGAAACGCACTTGAAGATATGCGTGTCCAAAAGAATCAATAACCCGAGAAAAACACTGCAAACTATATTAACAACCCGCACACCATATGAATCACACGCATAGTAAGATGTATGACCCGCATAGTTACAAGAAAGAAACGCACAGTTCATAAACTCGTAACATTTTGCAAAAACAGATCAAATCAAGAAATTTAATCAAGAAATGCATATATTGAACTTCGAAAACACAATTTTAACAACAATTAATAACCAATTTTCAATTAAAACACACTAAAGCTCAAAATTAAGAATGTAACAGTAGCAAAACTCGAGTTTTTTGAAAAATACAAATTTGTAAAATTGAAGATCTAAACTCAAATTTTATGTAAAACACTATGAATCAAACATGATCGAATTTCAAAAAACGAATCAAATGAACCAAATATCAACACAAATCGATCCAAAAACAATCCAAGTTTTGTGAGAAATCAAGAAAACGAGATTTTATTGAAAAATCAATAAAATCGATCAAATTTTCGATTTCAAACACTAAATCAGATCAATAACAAACAATCTCTCAATCCTCTCAATATCTAGCATGCTCTGATACCAATTGTTAGTCCAAGATCACTAGAGCTTATAGAGAAAGAAAGTAGAGAGAGAGAGAATATTGAAGCTCAAGATTGTAATTCTATTAGATGTGCGTGTCAAAACTTACAAGACACAAAGACCAAAGGGACTTAAATACCCTTGGTCAGATACAATACTGATCAGCACTAAACAAAGTAACGACCAAGTCCTATAAATACAATGATTACTATAAAATTAGACTTAACAATTTCTTTTGTGATAACATTGATCTTGTTACAAGTACAGTTTCCTATGCATTCACATACTTCAGAATCAGAACTTTCTGTTGAATTGTTTTCGACGATATTTAAATCATTGTCCTCATAATCAGAAATACTAGATTCAGAACTAGAATAGTCATCATTGAGAATTAACATACTTATCTGAATCTTTTGTTGATCAGAAATATCTAACTCATTAATCTTTTTCTTAACATAGCAATCTTTTGCCATATTACCAGTTTTACCACATTTGTAACAAATAATTATATCTCGTGATTCCTTTTGTTTATAAGATCTCCTTTTGTAATTCTTATAAGGCTTTGACCTTTTTTGATCAGGTTTATCGTATTTTGTTTTGGATTTTTTATGAGAATATTTCTTTTTATAATTTGAGTATTTCTTTGTTTTGGAAGTAGAGGGAGTAGATATGGTTTCATATTCGTATTGTTGGCAGAAATTACCAAGTTCATCTTTACTATGAATTCTATCTTTCTTCATTTTAGCTTTGAGTTTTAAGTCTGAACAAATAGCTAATCCTTCTTGATTGCCATAACTAGTTAATTGACCATAAGTTAATTCTTCGTAAGGGATTTGATTATTAAACTCTTTTCTTAGCTTTTCTCTAATTCTATCTGCAAATAGCTTTGGTAATCCACCAATGAATCTTTCTTTCCAATATGCTTCTTTACAGACGGGTCGTAGCATAACTTTTGATAGAAATATATCTTTATACCATCTGTAATCTTGTAGTTTTCTACAAGTGAGGTTTAAAAGTATTTCTGAACTTTTCTCTTGGAATAAAGTTGGATATCCTATAAAGCTTTTTACAATGCAGAAAAGGAGAGTAGCAACTGCATCATCTTCTTGAGTAGTTTGAGTTTGATCATTCTCAGTTTTAACTACTATCTTTTTTGAATTAAAAATTAGTAACTTTTCATTGTCGGTGACATACATATCCCACCAACCCCTTAAAATGAATGTAAATCCGGAAATTAGGATATCGGCAATTTGCTGTTGCGTATTTCCTCTAGTAAGATATGCGTTTGAGGCTATATTTAATTCTTGAATTGTATTAAGAATTTGGTGTTCTGACTGTCCATCTATGTTCCATTCATAGACAGAAGCACCATCATATTGGCTTCGATAGTAAGATATGTCTTTTTCTTCGAATTGAACATCAGCAAAGGATGGTCTTGGATAATAATTTCGAGTTTGAGGGCGACTTGTGTTAGTAGAAGAACTACCTTTAAATTTTATTTTATTTGAAAATTGTTCATGAATTTGAGATATATTTTTTTATTCTTCATCTGAACTAGAAGAATCGTTATTAACGACGTTGATACTTAATTTTGTTAACTTTTGTTCCAATTCTTTTTGTATTTTTTTATTCTATCCTAAATTTGTGTTAGCATCAATTTGATGTGGAAAGAAAATTGGATTTTTGTCAGGAGTTAAAATTGGATTTTCGTGATGATTTTCTTCATTCTTACTTGTTAAAGGTATTATCTTATTTTGAGAATTGTTATTTTCAATTCTAATTAATTGTTGGCTCATAGTATTAAGAATTTCATTTGAATAATTAGCTTGATATATAAGTTTTTGCATGATTTGTTCTGGAGTTGTTTTGTCTGAAAGTTTAATCAATGGTTGTGCTACAAAGTGATCATCAACTAAATTGGAGGTTTTTGGAGGATAAATAACAGTTATTACTTCGTTTGTTGATATCTTATATTCTTTAGTTATTTTTGGAGTGTCATATATATCAATAAAGGGATTTGGAATTTTGTTTTCTTTGCAATATATTTCGTACCATTGGAAAATGTAATACGAATATCGTATTTTGAAATATAAAGTCTCCAAAGAATTTGATGGTTTAATTCTTTTTCATTATCATTAACAGATTCATAATAATATTCTCTTCTACTTTGATTATGGTCTGAATAAAATTCTTTTTTAAGATTTCTAGATTAACAGTTGGTGTACTCATTTTTACAATTGACTTAAGACTTCTGAAGGAGTAGGTTGGTAACTTTCAGAATCATTGGATTCTTCTTGATAAAAAGTTTGAGGAATTGGTTTATTAAAATCTACATTATTAAATTTTAATGATTGAGATTTTTGAAGAAAAGATGTTTTTAAATTATTTGTACTACTTGTAGATCCGGTTGAAATTCTTGATGAGGTTGATCGAAAGTTATTGAAATTATGATTGAAATTAATATCAACAGATCCATCTTCATGTTCTATAATATTAGAAATGGTATTAATATTTTCTATAGGTTTTGGGATACTGATATCTTGTAGATTCCAATTACAAGATTGGGTGATTTCATTCCATTTGAGACGTTTGGGTGTTTGAATTCTGGTGTTTTGAGGGTTAGCTTCAAAAATGATTGTTTCATCTCTAGGGCTTGATAATTTTGTTTTTGGCTCTATGGTTGATGACATAGTTTTATAACAAACTCTATATATTATGGCAACAACTTTAGTATCTTCTTTAAATTCTAAATTTTTTGTTTTAATTGTAAGAACTAAAGTGTCTAAAATGTTTGGATCAAATAATCCTACAGAGAAGTTGGGATAGCAATTGAAATAAATTGGGCCATTTGATACATTTGTTTATGCCATTGCAAGAACTGAGTTTTGGAAATTGGTATGTCTAGCATCTCTTAAAACTAACAAGACTGGAGCATCTATTCCTAATCTAAATAATGGTTTGATAGCTATTTGAACTAATCCAACATGTAAAAATTTGTATTTTTGTCTATGTTACATTATTGTAGATTTGGATAAAAGGGTAAGATTATTGTAATCTTTATTGATTGAAACACTTTGTTCAGCAGTTTTGATTGAATATCCTTGTAGAAAATCAAAAGTTCCTATTTTATAAATGGTTTTAACATCTTGTTTTGGAATTGTCCAATTTGTTAAACTATGTTCTATGTTTGAAATATGAACTTCAGCTGAATTCATTTGAAGATCTCTATCGTTTTCCTCTATAATAGAATTTTCAGAATTATGTTTCTTTGTAAATAAATGCATGACTCTGTATATCTAACAAAGCTTAAATTAAAGTTTTCTTCCAATTTTAAAACAAATATTTTCTCTTAATACGTATTGAACAGTTAGAGGGACCACCTTCGGAGGGACCACCCTTGACTAGTCGTGGTATGGCTGGTCGACTTACCTCTTGCGACGCTTACACTAATCCAATCGACTGGGCTAAACCAACACCGACTTAAAAGGCTGACCAACACTAACATCCAAGAAGTATTAATAGAATGTATTATCTTAAAATTAAACAATACAGGTTGGTAATCTTATTGTGTTGTTAATCTAAGAACTTGATATAGTATTGTTGGACCCACAATTGGTATCAGAGCCTGATTAAGATCAAAATCAAGTTTTTCAGAAAATGACTCTGTGTTCTTCAAGAAAAATCGTTTTCAAGATTTAAAGTGTTTTAGGTGTTAAAATCGATCAGGTTGTGATCGATTAGCATGCTAGATCGAGTTGTGTGTAATTAATTTCAGTATAAAGCTTTAATCGAGTTCCATTTTGTGATTTAAGTGAGAAAACAGTCGAGTGGAAAAAGGTACTGTACGATCAAATTTTTCTTCAAAAAGTGTGTTTTATTGAGATCGAGTGCTCACATTCAATTCTAGAAGTGTTTCAAGACATAAGGGTAGAGTTTGGTATTGCTAATCGTTTCAGGAAACAAGTTTTTAGACAATTTTCGAAGTACAAGACGAACAAACTCAAAGTCCAACTTTGCGCGTCCAACATCAAACGCAAAGTCCAACTTTGCGCGTCCAACATCATACGCAAAGTTCACTTTGCGCACTCCAACTTGAAACGCAAACCTCACTTTGCGTACTGTGCTTGACACGCAAACCTTGACACGCAAACCTTGATGCTCAAACCTCTCTGCTCCAATGCAGACATAGAATTTTCTTCAAAATGACATCCAGAGAAGCCCTTGCAATCGGAACTGACACCAAGCCACCAGTTCTCTTTAAAGGAGAATACGAACAGTGGAAGGATCGGTTTCTGAACTTTATTGACAGACATGAGCTGGGTGATTTCATCAGGAACTCTATAGAAGAAGGGGTTATGAAACCAGTCACGACGACTCGCTTAGCTGGAAATGTGCCAACTGAAGTTGAACTTAAGTTTCATGAGCTAGGAGATGATAATCTCAGAAGAGCCAAAGGCGACAGATTAGCTAAGTCATATATTCTACAAGGAATTCCGAATGAAATCTATGTAAAAATTGACAGCTACAAAGCCTCAGGCAAAGAAATGTGGGATCAGCTCGAAAAGATGATGTTGGGTTCGAAGGTTGGGAATCATCTGAAAATCTCAAACTGCCTAAATAATTACGAAGAATTTAGAGGCAGAGTGGGAGAGAATTTAGAAGAAACCTATGACAGGTTTGTGACTTTGCTGAACGAACTTAGCAAAAACAAAGTCCACAAATCTCCAAATTGAGTTGAACGTCAAATTCCTGAGTATTCTTCAACCGGAATGGAAAAGATTTGCTAGGCAAATGAAGCAGATCAAAGATTTGAATGAGATTCCACTTCACGAGGTGTATGAAACCCTCCGACAAAATGAAGAAGAGGTGGATGAAATTCTAGAAGAAAAGAGACAGAAAGGAAAGATAGTTGAAGACACAGTCGCTCTTGCTATAAGGAAGAAGAAGAACAAGACGATTGTGTATGAATCAGAAGAAGATGAAGGTTATGCAAACTCTGACATGGAGGAAAATGAACAACTGAAGCAAGCAATGATTCTGCTGTCAAATGCTTTTCAGAAAAAGTTCTACACGAAGCCAAGTTCAAACAGTTAGAGATATTCTTCTGGTCCGAACAACAACATCCACAAAGAAAGGGTTGAAGGAAGCAGATATGAAGGAAAGAGATTTGAAGGGAAAAGAACAGAGGATAGGAAGGCTGAAGAGAGAAGATATCAGTCTGAAGGGAAGAGATTAGAGGAGAAGAAACCAGAAGAAAGAAAGTTCAAAACTGAAGGATCCAGTCAGACAGAACGTGCTACAACTGTGGCAAAACAGGTCACTATGCCAGAGACTGCCGAAGGCCAAAAGTCAGAAACTCCGATTATTACAAGAACAAGATGCTTCTTGCAAAGCAACAGGAGGCCGGCAAAGCACTGATGACTGAGGATGAATACTGGCTTGATCACTCAGATGATGAAGAAGAGGATGAAGAGAAAGATGAAGCCGTCAACATGTGCTTGATGGGAAAGATAGAATCAGATGCTGACGTTGATTCAGATAATGAAGACGAGGAGGTATGTAATTTATCAGATTCAGATTTCATGAATAAAATGCATGCCATGAGTTTAAAACAAAAAGAGTTAGAATATAATCTTGAGCAAGAAAATGGTGTCATAACTGACAAAAACCAATTGATACAAAAACTTAGCAATGAACTTGCTGAGAAGAAAGTATTAGTTGAGGTTTTACATAAAGATAATGACACCAACGCTAAGGAAAAGATAATAATTCTAAAAGAGAATTCTGAACTCAAGTCTCATCTGCTAAAAAGTGGGATTGATTTATATGAGCTTACAAATGTGCATGCTTCTTGTACCAAAGAAAACTTTTCTTTACTGGGTAAATTAAAAAGTTTGGAAGAGAAGTTATATAAAATGGGTCAAACTGAACAGACTATTCATCTGAACAAACCCAAAGAGGAAATTGAGAGATGGGGAATCGGTTATAAGAATCCTCACTGTCTACAAAAAGGGATGTCTGAAGTGCCAGGACTTTATGATCATCTTTCTATGCAATTAGCTCGCAGAATTCCTGAGTTTAAAACTTTCTGGACTAAACTATCTGAAAAGGATGAATCCAACGAAACTGAAAAACGTTTGAAATCATCTAAAGTTCATCTTCCATTTTATTATGCGAAATTGAATAATAGCTATGATGAAAATCTATTATATCAAAAGAAGAAAACTCTTTCAAGTGATTTCTTTCAAAGTTATACTGAAAAGGAAATGGAGGCGAAGCCTATTCTAGGTAAACTATATGTCCCTCCTCTCGTTTTAGAAAGTAAAATTTCTGAACTCGAGAATTCTTTATCAGATGAAAGACTTTTGATGAATATTGAGCAAAAAGTTTTTTCAACTGTGTTTTCAAATTCTGTTATTTCTAAAGCTTCAAATTCTGAGGACATGTCTGGTCTAGCTAATAAAGAGCTTGATTTTCTGTACTCTAACTATGGTTTAGATGATTGTTCTGAACAATTTGATTTTAATGTAAAACTTCCTAACCATTCATCTTTTGTTAAGAAATCTTTGAACAAAACCAGTATGCCTGTTAACAGTGCAAAATCAACGAAAGTTGATAACTCAGTCTTTGTGAAAGCTAAAAATGCTAAAGGTAAGAAAATATCTCAGCATTCACAGAAACCGAACACTACTGGTAATTCTAAGAAGAAGCAATCGCTTGTGCTCAAAGGTCTAACTCACCAGTTTCGCATGTTTCAGATCTGAGCAAGCAAAGGCCAGAAGTAAATTCTCAATGGCAACCCAAACGGAAGCTTGACAAGACTGTTAAATCGTTTAGTAGTGTTAATTGTAATAAGACTTCGCTTAGTAAAGATGTTTTAATTGCTGATATTGCTGTTTTGAACTCAAAACTTGTTGTTTCTCGTAAACAATATACAATGAAGCAATTATTTCATTTATCTTTATCTGCTAGAAAGTCTTCTATTTATGATAAACATGTTTCTATCTCTTGTCAAGATTCTGAAGATTGGTTTGGAAATTACCATGTGCATTCATCTCATACTAATCCTTCACATACATTTCAAAAGAAAAGAGGACCCAATTTGAAATGGGTACCAAAATCTTGTGCTAACACAGCAGGACCCAAATTCCAGTGGATACCTAAGGCTAAATCTGTGTTGCAGGCACACAAAGCTTAAAGAGAAATCGACTTCTGATTATGTACAGATCAAGACTCGTTCTTCAATGTCAAAATAGGTTTTTGGATAATGCAGTTCAAAACCCGAACATCAAAGTCAAAATAGGCTTTTGAACAAATCAGTTCAAGACCCACACTTCGATAATCAAAGTGAATATTCCAATGTTGTCGTATGAAGATCTAAATTTGTAATTTCTCTTATGCAGACTAGTCATACATGGTTCTTGGACAGCGGATGTTCCAAGCACATGACAGGGCAAAAAGAGATACTGTCCAACTTTAAAAACAAATATTGCGGAACAGTCAGATTCGGCAACGACCAGTTTTCTTCAATCATGGGATATGGTGATGTACAACGTGACACTGTCACGATCAAGAAGGTGAGCTATGTAGAAGGCTTATGACATAACTTGTTCAGCATAGGCCAGTTCTGTGACAAAGACTTAGAGGTCAACTTCAAAGCCAACAGATGTTCAGTTCGCAATGAAGAAGGCGAAGAACTCTTGGTTGGTACTTAAGAAACAGACCTCTACACAATCAATTTATCAAATGTCCAGACTGACAAGCAAGTTTGTCTACTAACGAAAGCCTCGATGAAACAAAGTTGGTTATGGCATCGAAGGCTCTCTCACCTCAACTTCAGGTACATCAACAATCTGGTCAGTGGAAAGCTCGTCAAAGGACTTCCAGAGCTCAAATATTAAAGAGAACATCTTTGTGCAGCTTGTGAAAAGGACAAGATGAAGAGGGCACCTCATAAACCAAAGCCTGAACCAAGTACAAGCGCTCCGTTAGAGTTATTGCAAATGGACTTATACGGTCCGATGCGAACTCAAAGTCTAGGCAGAAAGAAGTACATACTCGTGATCGTGGACGATTACTCGCGATACACATGGGTCAAGTTTCTACGTTCAAAGGATGAGACACCTGATATTCTCATCACATTCCTAAAGACGACCCAGGTGAATCTGTAGAAACCGGTCAAATTTCTAAGAACAGACAACGGCACTGAGTTCAAGAACCAAAAGGTTGAAGAATATCTCGAATCTGTCGGGATTTCACATCAATACTCTGCTGCTCGTACGCCTCAAAAAAATGGAGTGGTCGAAAGAAGAAATCGAACGCTAGTCGAGGCTGCTCGTACTATGCTAAGTCAATCAGACTTACCTCTATTTTTGTGGGCAGAAGTTGTATAGATTTCGTGCTACACACAGAATCGCTCCATGGTACATCGAAGATTCAAGAAGACTCCTTATGCGTTAATCAACAAACGAACACCGACAATCAAATACTTCCATATATTTGGGTGTAAGTGTTTCGTTCTAAACGATAGGGAGAGTCTAAATAAGTTCAGTGCTAAGGCGGATGACAGAATCTTCATTGGCTATTCCTCGACATCAACTGCATTCCGTATTTATTTAAAGAAGTCAAAGACGGTTATTGAAAGCATCAACGTCTCGTTTGATGAAGAAATGGCTTCCGAACAACAACGTTCAGAACCCGTTATAACAGGAATACTAGCTTCTGGGCAACTCAGTCCAGGACCTACGTCTCAACAGAATAAATCAGATGAAGCATCAACTTCTACTAACCATTTATCTGATTTAGATTTATTATTTGAATTGTTTTATGATGAATTTCTTGAATCTAATGTAAAGAAATCCGTTGTGGTTGACAGGATGGAAGACTTCACGACTACTCATCCAACCAGTTCAGATGTTCCTATTGAATCAAACTCCCCGATTCAACAAAAGATTACAATACAAATGCCGACTCCAATAGTTGAAGAAGTGACAAATGATAAAGAGACAGAAGTAGCTGAAACAGTAGGAGATACTATTCAGATCAATCTACAGCCAGAACAAGTTGTACCTGCTGAGCCTTCTGAACCTATCATTTCAACTGCAATCATCAATCCTCCTTATGGTGTCTAGATTTCAGATGAATTTGATGGGAGAGTTGAAGAACTACCTTTAAAATTTATTTGATTTGAAAATTGTTCGTGAATTTTAGATATATTTTTTGATTCTTCATCTGAACTAGAAGAATCGTTATGAACGACGTTAATACTTAATTTTGTTAACTTTTGTTCCAATTCTTTTTGTATTTTTTTATTATATCCTAAATTTGTGTTAGCATCAATTTGATGTGGAAATAAAATTGGGTTTTTGTGATGAGTTAAAATTGGATTTTCGTGATGATTTTCTTCATTCTTACTTGTTGAAGGTATTATCTTATTTTGAGAATTGTTATTTTCAATTCTAATTAATTGTTGGCTCATAGTATTAAGAATTTCATTTGAATAATTAGCTTGATATATAAGTTTTTGCATGATTTGTTATGGAGTTGTTTTGTCTGAAAATTTAATCAATGGTTGTGCTACATAGTGATCATCAACTAAAATGGAGGTTTTTGGATGATGAATAGTAGTTATTACTTCGTTTGTTGATATCTTATATTCCTAAGTTATTTTTGGTGTCATATATATCAATAAAGGGATTTGGAATTTTGTTTTCTTTGCAATATATTTCGTACCATTGATAAAATGTAATATGAATATCGTATTTTGAAATATAAAGTCTCCAAAGAATTTGATGGTTTAATTCTTTTTCATTATCATTAACAGATTCATAATAATATTCTCTTCTACTTTGATTATGGTCTGAATAAAATTCTTTTTTAAGATATTCTAGATTAACAGTTGATGTACTCATTTTTACAATTGACTTAAGATTTCTGAATGAGTAGGTTGGTAACTTTCAGAATCATTGGATTCTTCTTGATAAAAAGTTTGAGGAATTGGTTTATTAAAATCTACATTATTAAATTTTAATGATTGAGATTTTTGAAGAAAAGATGTTTTTAAATTATTTGTACTACTTGTAGATCCGGTTGAAATTCTTGATGAGGTTGATCGAAAGTTATTGAAATTATGATTGAAATTAATATCAACAGATCCATCTTCATGTTCTATAATATTAGAAATGGTATTAATATTTTTTATAGGTTTTGGGATACTGATATCTTGTAGATTCCAATTACAAGATTGGGTGATTTCATTCCATTCACTAGTACAAAAATGGTTTTTTGTGACGGTTTTGATAAAACAGATTTGTAACGGTTTGGTAAAAAACCGTTACAAAAAGTCAGAGAAAAAAATATAGAGTTGTTTTAGTAACGTTTTTATATAAAAATTGTTACCATTGCCAAACACCTGGAAATGTAAAGTAATGGTTTAGACAAAAGTTGTTACTAAAAAATTCCCAATGGTAACGGTTTTGAAAACCGTTGCTTTATGTTGTGACGGTTTTTAAAAACCATTGCTATAGGGGACAATTTAGTCACGGTTTTTTTATGAGCCGTTGCTTTATGTTGTAACAGTTTTGAAATCCGTTGCTTTATGTTGTAACGGTTTTCAAAAACGTTGCGAAAACTATATATAAAAATAACCACATTTATTTGATAATCGTTTCCAAAAGTCATCGGGTTCTATGACAACGTTTTTGAAAAGTTTGTGTCACCAAATAGTAGTTTATGGCAACGATTTTGAAAATTCACGTCACTATATGTTATGCTACGGTAACAGTTTCAGAACATTTACGTCACCAAATGTCATGTTACGGTGACGGTTTTGAAAATTTATGTCATCATATGTCTTGTTATGGTGACGGTTTTGATGAAGTCACCATATGTCTTGCTACGATAACGGTTTTGAAAAGTAAATGTCACTGTATGACATGTTACGGTGACGTTTTGAAATAATAAATGTCACTGTATGCCACAGTAAGGCGACAGTTTTGAAAAATAAGCGTCACTATTTGTCATACTACGGGGACAGTTTTGAAAAATAAATGTCACTATATGTCACACTCTGGTAACGATTTTAAATATCAAACGTCATTGTACATCATCCCATAGTGACGGTTTTGAGAAATAAATGTCGTCGTATGTCATGTTACAATGACAATTTAGAAAAATAAAAGTCATTGTATATTATGCTACGGTAACGATTTTGAAAAATATATATCACCGTACGTCATGTTACGGTGATGGTTTTGACAAATAAACGTCAATCTATGTCATGTTATAGTTACAGTTTTGAAAAATAAAAGTCAACATATATCATGTTACAGTAACGGTTTTGAAAAATAAAGGTCAACGTACGTCATGCTACGGTGACGGTTAGGAAAAATAAACGTCAATGTATGTCATGTTACAGTGACGATTTTTGAAATAATATATGTCATCGTATGCCATACTAAGGTGACAATTTTGAAAACTAAGAGTCACTATACGTCATACTACGGGGGAAATTTTGAAAAATAAATGTCATTATATGTCATACTACGATGACAAATTTAAATAAGAAACGTCATTGTACATCATGTCACGATGACGGTTTTGAGAAATAAATGTCACAGTATGTCATGTTATAGTGACGGTTTTGAAAAATAAATGTTAATGTATATCATGTTATGGTAACAGTTTTGAAAAATAGATGTCACCGTACGTAATGCTACGGTGATGGTTTTGAAAAATAAACGTCAATCTATGTCATGTTACAGTCACGATTTTGAAAAATAAAAGTCAACGCATATCATGATACGGACATACGGTAATGGTTTTGAAAAATAAAGGTCAACGTACGTCATGCTATGGTGACGGTTTTGAAAAATAAACGTCAATGATTTTTGAGAAATAAAAGTCACTATATTTCATGCGGTGACGGTGTTGAAAAATAAATGTCACTGTATTTCATGCTACAATGACAGTTTTAAATAATAAAAACTATTTTACGTCATGTTATGGTGGCGGTTTGAATAATAATTGTCATGGGTAGGTAATGTTGCAGTGATATTTATAGAACATAAACGTTTATGTATGCAATTCTACAGTGACGGTTTTGAATAATAAACGTCATTTACGTCATGTTATGGTGACGTTTTGAATAATAATTGTCATGGTAGGTAATGCTACGGTGACAGTTATAAAAAAATAAATGTTTTCGTATATATCTAACGTGACGGTTTTGAATAATAAGTGTTGTAGTATGTCATGCTAGGGTGACAGTTTTTATAACATATGTCGTTGTATGTTATGTTACGTGACAATTTTGGATAACAAATATTCCTATATATGATACACTACTAGGAAAACCGCCAAACTCGGCGGATTATCCGTCGGAAATATTCACGCAAATTTCCGGCGGCAGTCAAAGTAGCCAAACCTCGTCGACTTTCGCCGGAAATCCGCCGGAATATTTTTTTTTCTTGTTTTTTTAAATTTGTTTTATGTTTTTTCGGCGGATTTTCGGCGGATTTCAAACGGAATATAATTTTTTTAATTATTTATTTTTAAAGAAAGTTAATTAAAATTTTTGGCGGATTTCTGGCGGAAATTAATTAATTAGTTTAATTAAATAAAATCCGCCGAAAATTTTTAATTAATTTTTTTTACTTTTTCTTCAAAAAAAATAAACAATTTTAAAAAATATATAAATCGGCCGGAGAATTTCAAAATATATTCGGTGGATTTCCGACGGATTTATATTTTAAAAAAATATAAAAAATATAAATCTACCATAAATATTTAATTAATTATTTTTTACATTTTCTCCGAAAAAATAAATAATTAAAAAAAATCCGCCAGAAATATTTGATTACTTTTTTTTTACTCTTTCTTATAAAAAAGAAATAAACAAATTTAAAAAAAATATATATATACATATATACCCGTTGGGCTTTAATGGATCCATTTGGGATTTAATGGATCCACTTGGGCTTGAAGGGATCGGTTGGGCTTTAATGAATCCACATGGGTGTTTATGGATCCATTTGGGTTTTAATGGATCAACTTGGGCTGGAATGCATCTAATTGGACTTTAATGGATTCACTTGCGATGTAATGGATCGATTGGGCTTTAATGGATCCATTTGGGCTTGGGTTTTAATGAATCGGTTGGGCTTTAATAGACCTACATGGGCGTTTATGCATCGGTTGGGCTTATGGATCTATCTGGGTTTTAAAAAATCCACTTGCACTTTAATAGACCCATTTGGGCTGTAATGAATCTAGTTAGGGGCTTTAATGGATCCACTTGCACTATAATTGATCGATTGGGCTTTAATAGATCCATTTGGGCTTTAATGGATCGATTGGGCTTTACTTGATCCACTTGGGCTTTGATGGATCGGTTAGGCTTTAATGAATCCACATGGGCGTTTATGGATCGATTGGGCTTTAATGGATTCATTTGGGTTTTAATGGATCCATCTGGGTTTTAATAAATCTATTTGGCTTTAATGGACCTATTTGGGCTTTAATGGATCTAGTTGGAATTTAATGGATTACGTTGGACTGTAATGGATCCGCTTGGGCTTTAATGGACCGTTTTGGGATTTGATGGATCCACTTGGGCTTTAAGGGATTCATTTGGATTTAATGGATCCATTTGGGCTTTAATGGACCCATTTGTGCTTTAATGGATTCAGTTGGGATTTAATGGATCGGTTGGACTGTAATGGATCCACTTGGGTTTTAATGGACCCATTTGGGTTTTAATGGATCCACTTGGGCTTTAAGTTCATCAAGAGTCACTAAAACCCGTTAAGTTCGCGTTTATTTTCACCCACTACAACCCATGAAGGCCCAATTAGGTTTGTTAACAGCCACTAAGTCCTATATGACTCATAAGCCCAACACATTTGATTAAGAGTCATTGAGGCTGATGAAGGCCAAATATAGTTCACTAAGAGCCACTAAAGCCCATGAATATCCATCAAGGCCCAATATGAAACCCATGAAGGTCTAATACATTTCATCAAGTGTCACTCAAACCCGTAAATTGCCCAATATAGTTCATTAACAGTCACTACAACCCATCAAGGCCCATTAGAGTTCATAAAGATCCGCTAAAGCCCATCAAGGCCAAATTAAGTTTATTGAGAGCCACTAAAGCCTACAAAGTCTTAATAAGGTTCATTAACAACCATTGAGTCAAATAGTATTCATCAATGCCATTATAGTTCATTAAGAGCCAATAAAACCCATCAAGGGCCTGGTCAAATTCATTAAGAGTCGCTAAAGCCCATTAAGTTCCAATATAGCTCATTACCACCCACTATAGCCCATGAAGGCCCAGTTAAGGTTCGTTAACACCCACTAAGTCCTATACGACCCATAAGCCCAACATAGCTGATTAAGAGTCACTAAAGCCTATGAATGTCTATGAAGACTCAATACATTTCATCAAGTGCCACTTAAACCCGTAAATTGCCCAATATAGTTCATTAACAGTCACTACAACCCATCAATGTCCATTAGAGTTTATAAAGATCCGCCATCAAGGCCAAATTAAGTTTATTAAGAGCCACTAAAACCTATAAAGACTTAATAAGGTTCATTAACAACCATTAAGTCAAATATTATTCATCAATGCCATTATAGTTCACTAAGAGCCAATAAAACCCATCAAGGGCCTAGTCAAGTTCATTAAGAGTAACTAAAGCCCATTAAGTTCCATCACAGTTCATTACCACCCACTACAGCCCATGAAGGCCTAATTAGGTTCGTTAACAACCACTAAGTCCTATACGACACATAAGCCCAACATAACTGATTAAGAGTCATTGAAGCCCATAAAGGCAAATTTATAGTTCACTAGGAGCCATTAAAGCCCATGAATGTACATAAGGGCCCAATACATTTTATCAAGTGCCCCTTAAACCCATGAAGACCCAATACATTTCATCATGTGCCACTCAAACCCGTAAATGCCTAATATAGTTAATTAACAGTCACTACAATCTATCAAGGCCCATTAGAGTTCATAAAGATCCACTAAAGCCCATCAATGCAATCAAGTTCATTAAAAACCACTAAAGCTCATGAATGCCCACTACGTACATACATATGTCCACATACATACATATATCCATCACATACATTCATATAAATATATCATACCACATACATACATCCACATGTATACATACATATATACACATACATACATATAAGTTGAAAACTTATATTTTAAAAATATGAGAATTTTTTTACAACATAGTAAATATATGATTTTTAAAAAATTGATAAAAAAATTACTCTATTCATCCCAAAAACAAATGTCCACAATAAAAATAAAAGTCCCAAAATAATAAGGGGGTAATTTCTTTAACAATTAAGAATAATATAATAATATTAATACATTTTAATTTCCGTCCTCTTGACTCCCAAAATTTCATGACTTTCCCTCCTTTTATCTCTTCTATTCTTTCCCTATTAAAATCCCAAAATTTCACAATTTCCCGCATTTATCTCTTCTCTTCTTTCCCTACCAAAATCCCAAAATTTCACAATTTCCCTCCATGAGGAATAGTTAAAATTGCCCAACAAGAGTGGCCCGATACAAGCTATATATTGCCTTGCATTATAGGGTTTTACAACAAGAGAAAAGAAAGTCTATCAAATTCAAAAGTGAGAGAAAAGAGAGAATTTTCGTCTACAATTTTCAGCAAAGCGCAGCCGCGCCGTCTTGACTATTTCCGGAGTTTAAACCGTCGGATCGTCGTGATTTTTGGACAGTTGCTTCAAGACATCTTTATCTACATTCTGAACGATGAAGATCGGTTTTGGAGATCTGGAGGTCAGCTTTTTTCTATTCGACAGTCTATTGTTTTCTGGGTTATATTTCTTTCTCTTTTCTTTTGGTTTTGATTCCATATTTCTTGATGATTTGTTCCAAGAGTATGATGATTATTGTGTGCCTCTAGTTTTATCTAGAGAATATTTTTTTGTATTGTTTATTGGTGGTAGTGGACTTTAAGCGGCCTAAGGGTCCCGTGATTTTACTCTCGCCTTGAAAGGTTTTCACGCTAAAATTCGTGTGTGCTTGATTGTTGCTTAAGATATTAAATATTTGATTACCATTGTATCTTATACAACTTATATGTTGGGAAGCCATTGCAAAGGTTTGAGCCTTTGGAATGACCATTATCCACAATGACCTGATTACCATTATATCTTATACAACTTATATGTTGGTTCAACTTGTATTTTTTTTTTGCAGATACCACAAACAACTTCTGATGAGCGCAAAGAGAAGCAAAATAAGAAGACAAAAAAGAGCTACTCAACGGTTAATCAGCTAAAGACACCAAAGTATACAAGGAGTACATTTAATACGAAAAACATTGATTTAGATGATGTGTAAAGTTATTATAGGTGTTTAGAAACAATCTTTTTGACACAGTGAATTTGATTATTATTTGTCTTTGGATATATTATTCATATAATTATCAATATTAGCTTAATGATTTTTTATATATTGATAATTCTTTTAAACTACTTTTAGTTTTTATTTTTGTCAGATATTATTAAAGTTGTTCGCAAAAGGTAGTCTATGACAATGGGTTTTAAAAATCATTGTCATCATGCATCATGTTATGGTGACGGTTTTGAATAATAAAGATCGGTTTATGTCATGCTACATTTACGATTTAGCAAATAAACGTCACTATTCACTTTACAGTGACGATTTTGACAAATAAACATCACCAT
Source organism: Arctium minus (assembly GCA_954870635.1). Classification (NCBI taxonomy): domain Eukaryota; kingdom Viridiplantae; phylum Streptophyta; class Magnoliopsida; order Asterales; family Asteraceae; genus Arctium; species Arctium minus. The sequence continues at coordinate 6,067,672 of OX941093.1, read as the reverse complement.
ACGTCACTTTACAATGATGATTTTTTTTTGAAAAATAAACGTCAGTATAGGTCATACTATATAATGACGGGTTTGACAAATAAAAGTCACTTTACATTACTCTACAGTGACGGTTTTGAGAAATAAATCTCACCGTATGTTGTGCTATGATGACGCTTTTGAAAAAAAAAACATCATCTTAGGTCCAACTATGGTGACGATTTTGAATAATAGATGTCATTGTATGTCACTCTATTGTGATGGTTTTGAAAAATAAGTGTCACAATATGTCATGGTACAGTGACATTTTTGGAAAATAAACGTCACAGTATCTCGTGGTATGTTGCGGGTTTCAAAACCGTCAGCATACGTATGACTATGGTGACCTTTTTAAAAAATAAACGTCACCATACGTCCTACTACGATAACATATTAGAAAAATAAACGTCACCATACGTCCTACTAAAATGACGAGTTTGAAAAATAAACGTCACCGTGTGTCATGCTATGGTAACATTACAAAAAAATACATGTCACCATATGTCATGCTATTGTGACGATTTTAAATAATAAACGTCACTATATATCGTGTTATGGCGATTATTTTGAAAAACAAACGTTACCTTATGTAATGCTACAGTCATGTTTTTTAAATGTAAACGTCAACATAGGTCAGGCTATGGTGAATGTTTAAAAAAATAAACGTCATTGTACGTCATGTTACGGTCACGGTTTTTAAATTGAAATGTCAACGTATGCCATGTTACAATGACTATTTCGAGAAATAAACATCACCGTATATTATGTTATGGTGATGATTTTGAATAATGAAGGTCATTGTATGTGATGTTATGGTAACAGTTATGACAAATAACCGCCACTGTATGTCATGCAACGGTAATGGTTATGACAAATAACCGCCCCTGTATCTCATGCTATGGTCACGATTTTGAAAAATAAATGTCACCATATGTCCTACTAGGGTGATGGTTTTTGAATATAAACGTCAAAGCATGTCTTTCTACGACGATGATTTTAGTAAAATAGTGTCTCCATATGTTATGGTACGATGACGGTTTTACAAATAATTGTCACTGTATATTATGGTATTGTAACGGTTTTAGAAAAAAAAAACAATTTTTTTGTACATTTAAGGTGATGGTTTTAGCCTCTGGTAACCGTTTTTTATGTTATTTGGTAACGTTTTTTAAACGTAACCAAAAGTGTACCAAAAGTGACGACAGATAAGGTGACGATTTTTATGTCCATGAAAACCGTTACTGAATACCTATGGTAACGATTTTTAACCGTCACTAAACACCTTTTTTGTACTAGTGATTTGAGATGTTTGGGTGTTTGAATTCTGGTGTTTTGAGGGTTAGCTTCAAAAATGATTGTTTCATCTCTAGGGCTTGATAATTTTGTTTTTGGCTCTATGGTTGATGACATAGTTTTATAACAAACTCTATATATTATGGCAACAGCTTTAGTATCTTCTTTAAATTCTAAATTTTTTGTTTTAATTGTAAGAACTAAAGTGTCTAAAATGTTTGGATCAAATAATCCTACAGAGAAGTTGGGATAGCAATTGAAATAAATTGGCCATTTGATACATTTGTTTCTGCCATTACAAGAACTGAGTTTTGGAAATTGGTATGTCTAGCATCTCTTAAAACTAACAAGACTGGAGCATCTATTCCTAATCTAAATAATGGTTTGATAGCTATTTGAACTAATCCAACATGTAAAAATTTGTATTTTTGTCTATGTTGCATTATTGCAAATTTTGATAAAAGGGTAAGATTATTGTAATCTTTATTGATTGAAACAGTTTGTTCAGCAGTTTTGATTGAATATCCTTGTAGAAAATCAAAAGTTCCTATTTTATAAATGGTTTTAACATCTTGTTTTGGAATTGTTCAATTTGTTAAACTCTGTTCTATGTTTGAAATATGAACTTCAGCTGAATTCATTTGAAGATCTCTATCGTTTTCCTCTATAATAGAATTTTCAGAATTATGTTTCTTTGTAGATAAATGCATGACTCTGTATATCTAACAAAGATTAAATTAAAGTTTTGTTCCAATTTTAAAACAAATATTTTCTCTTAATACGTATTGAACAGTTAGAGGGACCACTTCGGAGGGACCACCTTTGACTAGTCGTGGTATGGCTGGTCGACTTACCTCTTGCGACGCTTACACTAATCCAACCGAATGGGCTAAACCAACACCGACTTAAAAGGCTGACCAACACTAACATCCAAGAAGTATTAATAGAATGTATTATCTTAAAATTAAAACTTACTTTAATCAATAATTGTTGAGATATATAAAGTAGAGGATTCATCTACAAATACACACACTTTCTGGCTCTGATACCAAATGGGGTTCGGATCGACATCTTATATTTGTAAAGGATAATTAAATAGATCTTCTATTATTGAGAGTTGGAAGGTGGTTACGAAAATTGTCATTTCGGCTAACCATACGATTTTGACCATTAATGTAGTAAAAATTTCTATGATATCTTATTCTGAAATTTCTTATATTGTTTGATAAGAAAAAAATTAATAAGGTTGTTGAGAGTAATTTCAATAAAGAAATATACTTGATAAGTTTGATTATTATTTCTTTGTCTAACAAATTGATTAATAAGACAACCATTATCAAAAACAATAATATTAATCATGGTATGATCAGAAAGTACCTTCTTTGATTATATGATCAATTGTACAAGTGTTTTCCCGACAAGCTTTGCATACATTTGGAGATATGAATATTTGAAAATCTAATGATTTTGAACATCTGGAAGTAGAAAATCTAAGAGAAGGTTTCTTAGACATATCATATTGAGAGGGAAAGTATATGAGAGATGATCTGAAAATTGATCGATGATCTGCTTCTGTATTTGAATCTTCTTATATAGGCAATTTGAAAATTTTGGATGACCGACATCTGTCTTCAAAAGGGTGAATTATTGAATTGCTTTCAACCGGCAACTGGCTGCGGATTTGAAATAAAATTATGCTGATTTGAACTGGCCGACCAGAGCATCTTTCCTTTTAAAAATCAAAAGTATCTTTTGAAAAGTTGTATCAGGACAAACTTGATAAAGGTATGGCCGACAGCATCTTTTGACTTCTTTGGTTCTCTTTTGGCATCTTCTAATTATTCTTCATTATTACCTGCAATTATTTGAACAAGAGAAAATCGAAAATATAAAAACCGTATTTTCTATGATTTGATCAAGAATCGAGATAGTCTACAAAGACAACACCAAACACATTTGATTAACACACACATTTGATAAAATTGATATCGAAAATACGAAAGACTGTATTTTCTACATTTGATCAAGAAATGATTTGGCCTACAAAGGCGACACCAAACACACATGTTACTCCCTAACCCATGTAGTCTGAGTAGGGATCTTGCGCATCTTGCAGTAGTTGTGTCTCTTGAGAAATACTAGAACTACTAGGAGATCTTTGCTTGATTTCTTCAATGAGTCTTTTGAAGTCTTCTTTAGAATTAGCAGCACAGAATCGTGCTAATTCTTCATCTTCTTCTTCTTCTTCTTGAACTATTTGGAGTGGTTTGGGTATAGGAGCCTCAACGGCAGGTACTCCGAATTTTTCTGAATAATAGTTTGAAACACCTTGAATTGTCAATTTTTCGATTTGATCAGCGGGAAGATTATCCCACCATTTGGCTCGAACAATCCTTTGAAGCAAAGTTGGAGAGGTATTAGCCTCTGGTATTATGAGAAAAGACCAGGAGATAATCCACGGAATTTTGAATAAAATTGTGAATTGGAGAAGGTATTCAAATTCAGGGATATTTTGAACAAAGATTTCTTGAAACTTCAGAAATCCTTTATGAACGGATTCTGGCAAAGTGTTTGGAATGTTACCCATAAACTTGAACCAACGGACAAACCATTTAGGGAACGAACCATCAAAATTTTTATCGAAGAAAATAAACCAAGAATGAGAATAGTTTCTTAGATAGAAAAGGTTGTACCAAGCATCTTGGTAGTCATAAAAATTATATGAAGGGTGTTTTGGATAGTTTGAAAGGGTTTTATCTGTATATGGGCGGGCTTTCCAATCTTCTATAGAGAGGATCCTAAAGATATGAATTTTGCTAAAATCAATGATGGTTGGATCAGATGGATTGGAATGATGATGAACTTTGATAGAACCAGTATCGACTAGAATTACCTGGTAATACTCTCTTGTTTTGGATGTGTCTCCTAAGAACAAAGAGTTTTTTGGGAAAAGTAAATCAGCAAGAGTTACGAATCCTTTGTGGCTTAGTTGGATTTCATAATCTTCAAGAATTTTGACTATTTGTTGGTTTGGATTTTGAATGTAAGTACTGGCATTTTTCTTAGTGTGAAAAGAGGTGGTTGATTTGAAAGGGGTAACAGTCTGAGTGTTTGGAATGATTATATCTTTCTTTGGAGTATAGTTTGAAGAAACACTAACTGAGGTTTGAACCAAGGCAGAATATGATGGTTGTTTCTTGGTAGGAGTAATTGGACTAAATCTATTTTGTGTGGATATGAAAGGGAAAGGGGACGATGATGAGGATGATGCAGAGTTAGGGTTGTTTGATGATTTGAAGGGTGTGAAAGGAGAAAGTTGCATCTTCTTCTTTTGATCAGAAGCGTTTGTTTGAACAGGTTTTTTGTCTGATTTTCTGGACGTCATTTCCCAAAATCAGGAAGAGAATTATTTTCACCTTTGATAAACTCAATTTGAAAATCAAAATTGCTTAATAAAGCTTGCCATCGGACAAAAATTTGTTTTGAAATAACATTTTTTATATCATCTTCTAAAATTGGTTTTGCAGATTGACAATCAATTCTTAACAAAAACGTTTTCATGTATAAATCATCTTCAAACTTTTTGATGCATAAAACAATGCTTAAAACCTCCTTTTTGATAGTTGAATAATTCCTTTGTGTGTCGTTCCAGGCACCTGAAAAAAATCTTACAAGTTGTTCATTAGAATTGTTGTCTAACTTTTGTTTTAATATTCCTCCGAATCCGTAATCACTAGCGTCTGTTTCTACTATGATAAAAGCATTTGGATGAGGAATATTTAGACAAGGTAAATATTTTACCTTTTCTTTGATATTTTTAACAATATTGGTGTGTTCTTGAGTCCATGGGTCTGGCTTCTTTTTAAGTCTTTGATAAAGAGGTTTACAAATTATTCCTAGATCTTTGAAAAAATCATGGACATAATTTAAACAACCTAAAAATCTTTGAAGTTGAGTTTTGTCTTTAATTTCATCAGGAAATTTGTTAGCAAACTCCAAACTTCTTTGAATTGGTCTTATCGTATTGTGAATAATATCGTGTCCTAAAAATCTAATATTGTTTTGGAAAAGACTCATCTTAGTAGCGGAAACTACTAATCCATTTTTGTAAATCAAATCATAAAATATATTAAGATGTTTGAAATGTTGTTCTATTGATTTTGAAAAAATTAGAACATCATCAATATAAACAATAGAAAAACTGCTTATAGGGATGATAATATCATTCATAAAATTTTGAAATTCTGAAGGATCATTTTTGAGACCAAAGGGCATAACATTCCATTCGTAATGGCCGAAAGGGACATTAAAACATGTTTTGTATTTGTCTTGTTCATGAATCTGTATTTGCCAAAATCCAGATTTCATGTCAAATTTTGAAAATATTTTTGAATCATAAAGACGTTTTAACAAATCTCTTTTGTTTGGAATTGGATATCGAATCCATTCTAAAACTTCGTTTAAGGGTTTGTAATTAATAACAAGTCTGGGAGAACCTCTTTCTAATTCAGCAGCATTCATAACGTAGAAGGCTGAACAAGACCAAGGTGATTTTGAGGATCGAATTAGTTTTTTATCCAATATATCTTGAATTTCTTTTTTGCAATGATCTTGTAATTCATTTGACATATGAATAGCTCTTGATTTTGAAGGAATGTCTTTTTCATTGAAATCTTTTGTATAAGGAAGTTTGACAATATGTTGCTTTCGTTTCCAAAAAGCATTTGGAATATTAGAGCAAACATTATTTTCAAATCTTGCTTTTAATTTTTTAATCTTATTTTGAATAATTTGATCATTGAGATTGTCGGCAATTCTTTTATCATTTATCTCATTAACTAGATATTTTGCTTGATTAACTTTATTGTTTAAAGTATTTAATTCTGTTTGAACAATTGGGTCAGAAAAATCAAAAAATATTTTCTTATTCAAAATCTTAGTGCTAATACCACGTTCATCTATGGTAAAAGGATAAAGTAGGGAAATAAAAGGAGTTCCTAGAATTAACGAAGATGTTAAATTTTTGACAAGTATTAGAGAAGTTTTCCAACAATAATCATCTTTACAAATATGAACGTTTGAAACTTTGTAATTAATGTTAAGTTTTGAACCACTGGCGGTTGATAACCTGTTTGTGGTTTTTTCATAATAAGTTGTGGGGATGATATCTTCTTGAATACAATTCATATCATCTCCACTATCAATAAGAGCGATAACAGTTATTTTAAATTCCTTTATACACAAAGTAATATGAGTATTCCATCTTTGAAAAGAAATTGATTTGGGTATCTTTATTTTACTAATTTTTGGTTCTTTCGTTTCTTCTTCGTTTGTAATAATCATTTTTCCTTTATTAACTACTGACAAACGATTTTTGATAAGAGTTATTTCTGTTTTTACCTGTTTTAGTTCTTCTTGTAATTCTTGGGTAGAAACTGGTTTGATTGGCTGAGAAAATCTTTGATAAATTTCTTTAAGTCTAAAAGGTTCACTAACCTTTTGAACTACTTTAGATTTGGAGTTATTTTTGAAAATTTTATTTAAGACCTCTTCTTTGATAGATTTGTCTTGGATTTTATCAAAGAGTTCAAGGAGTTCACGGTCTTCTTTTGTGATAACATTGATCTTGTTACAAGTACAGTTTCCTATGCATTCACATACTTCAGAATCAGATCTTTCTATTGAATTGTTTTCGACGATATTTAAATCATTGTCCTCATAATCAGAAATACTAGATTCAGAACTAGAATAGTCATCATTGAGAATTAACTTACTTATCTGAATCTTTACTTGATCAGAAATATCTAACTCATTAATCTTTTTCTTAACATAGCAATCTTTTGCCATATGACCAGTTTTACCACATTTGTAACAAATAATTATATCTCGTGATTCCTTTTGTTTATAAGATTTCCTTTTGTAATTCTTATAAGGCTTTGACCTTTTTTGATCAGGTTTATCGTATTTTGTTTTGGATTTTTTATGAGAATATTTCTTTTTATAATTTGAGTATTTCTTTGTTTTGGAAGTAGAGGGAGTAGATATGGTTTCATATCCGTATTGTTGGCAGAAATTACCAAGTTCATCTTTACTATGAATTCTATCTTTCTTCATTTTAGCTTTGAGTTTTAAGTCTAACAAATAGCTAATCCTTCTTGATTGACATAACTAGTTAATTGACCATAAGTTAATTCTTTGTAAGGGATTTGATTATTAAATTCTTTTCTTAGCTTTTTTCTTATTCTTTCTGCAAAGAGCTTTGGTAATCCAGCAATGAATCTTTCTTTCCAATATGCTTCTTTACAGTCGGGTCGTAGCATAACTTTTGATAGAAACATATCTTTTTACCATATGTAATCTTGTAGTTTTCTACAAGTGAGGTTTAAAAGTATTTCTGAACTTTTCTCTTGGAATAAAGTTGGATCTCCTATAAAGCTTTTTACAATGCAGAAAAGGAGAGTAGCAACTTCATCATCTTCTTGAGTAGTTTGAGTTTGATCGTTTTCAGTTTTAACTACTATCTTTTTTGAATTAAAAATTAGTAACTTTTCATTGTCGGTGACATACATATCCCACCATCCCCTTAAAATGCCTGTAAATCCGGAAATTAGGATATCGGCAATTTGCTGTTGCGTATTTCCTCTAGTAAGATATGCGTTTTAGGCCATATTTAATTCTTGAATTGTATTAAGAATTTGGTGTTCTGACTGTCCATCTATGTTCCATTCATAGACAGAAGCACCATCATATTGGGTTCGATTGTAAGATATGTATTTTTCTTCGAATTGAACATCAAGAAAGGATGGTCTTGGATAATAATTTCGAGTTTGAGGGCGACTTGTGTTAGTAGAAGAACTACCTTTAAAATTTATTTTATTTGAAAATTGTTCGTGAATTTGAGATATATCTTTTTATTCTTCATCTGAACTAGAAGAATCGTAATGAACGACGTTGATACTTAATTTTGTTAACTTTTGTTCCAATTCTTTTTGTATTTTTTTATTATATCCTAAATTTGTGTTAGCATCAATTTGATGTGGAAAGAAAATTGGATTTTTGTGATGAGTTAAAATTGGATTTTCGTGATGATTTTCTTCATTCTTACTTGTTGAAGGTATTATCTTATTTTGAGAATTGTTATTTTCAATTCTAATTAATTGTTGGCTCATAGTATTAAGAATTTCATTTGAATAATTAGCTTGATATATAAGTTTTTGCATGATTTGTTATGGAGTTGTTTTGTCTGAAAATTTAATCAATGGTTGTGCTACATAGTGATCATCAACTAAAATGGAGGTTTCTGGATGATGAATAACAGTTATTACTTCGTTTGTTGATATCTTATATTCTTTAGTTATTTTTGGAGTGTCATATATATCAATAAAGGGATTTGGAATTTTGTTTTCTTTGCAATATATTTCGTACCATTGATAAAATGTAATATGAATATCGTATTTTGAAATATAAAGTCTCCAAAGAATTTGATGGTTTAATTCTTTTTCATTATCATTAACAGATTCATAATAATATTCTCTTCTACTTTGATTATGGTCTGAATAAAATTCTTTTTTAAGATATTCTAGATTAACAGTTGATGTACTCATTTTTACAATTGACTTAGGATTTCTGAATGAGTAGGTTGGTAACTTTCAGAATCATTGGATTCTTCTTGATAAAAAGTTTGAGGAATTGGTTTATTAAAATCTACATTATTAAATTTTAATGATTGAGATTTTTGAAGAAAAGATGTTTTTAAATTATTTGTACTACTTGTAGATCCGGTTGAAATTCTTGATGAGGTTGATCGAAAGTTATTGAAATTATGATTGAAATTAATATCAACAGATCCATCTTCATGTTCTATAATATTAGAAATGGTATTAATATTTTCTATAGGTTTTGGGATACTGATATCTTGTAGATTCCAATTACAAGATTGGGTGATTTCATTCCATTTGAGACGTTTGGGTATTTGAATTCTGGTGTTTTGAGGGTTAGCTTCAAAAATGATTGTTTCATCTCTAGGGCTTGATAATTTTGTTTTTGGCTCTATGGTTGATGACATAGTTTTATAACAAACTCTATATATTATGGCAACAACTTTAGTATCTTCTTTAAATTCTAAATTTTTTGTTTTAATTGTAAGAACTAAAGTGTCTAAAATGTTTGGATCAAATAATCCTACAGAGAAGTTGGGATAGCAATTGAAATAAATTGGGCCATTTGATACATTTGTTTCTGCCATTGCAAGAACTGAGTTTTGGAAATTGGTATGTCTAGCATCTCTTAAAACTAACAAGACTGGAGCATCTATTCCTAATCTAAATAATGGTTTGATAGCTATTTGAACTAATCCAACATGTAAAAATTTGTATTTTTGTCTATGTTGCATTATTGCAGATTTTGATAAAAGGGTAAGATTATTGTAATCTTTATTGATTGAAACAGTTTGTTCAACAGTTTTGATTGAATATCCTTGTAGAAAATCAAAAGTTCCTATTTTATAAATGGTTTTAACATCTTGTTCTGGAATTGTCCAATTTGTTAAACTCTGTTCTATGTTTGAAATATGAACTTCAGCTAAATTCATTTGAAGATCTCTATCGTTTTCCTCTATAATATCATTTTCAGAATTATGTTTCTTTGTAAATAAATGCATGACTCTGTATATCTAACAAAGATTAAATTAAAGTTTTGTTCTAATTTTAAAACAAATATTTTCTCTTAATACGTATTGAACAGTTAGAGGGACCACCTTCGGAGGGACCACCCTTGACTAGTCGTGGTATGGCTGGTCGACTTACCTCTTGCGACGCTTACACTAATCCAACCGACTAGGCTAAACCAACACCGACTTAAAAGGCTGACCAACACTAACATCCAAGAAGTATTAATAGAATGTATTATCTTAAAATTAAAACTTACTTTAATCAATAATTGTTGAGATATATAAAGTAGAGGATTCATCTACAAATACACACACTTTCTGGCTCTGATATATATGTATATATATATATATATATATAGGAAAGTTCAAATGAAAACTCAATTTTCGTTGTGCACGTGAGGACAAATCTTAGACACTCCATCTCTTTTGATCAAACAACTCATATTAAATAGAGTTTTTTTTATTTTAAGATGTTTAGGGGTAAAAATGGAAGATAATTTAAACTCACGCCTACCATATTTGATTTTTTATTTTCTTTTTTAATTAAAATCTTTTACCCAATTAAAGTTTAAAATAAATTATCTTAAAAATTACAAATATTTTAATCAAACAAATTACATAAAAAAAAGCGAGAATTTCGTGCTCTTCGATATGACATCGATCTCGATATAGTTTTTTTGTTGTTTTTGACCATTTTTTACGTGAAATGCTATATATGTGTTATATTCATTATGAATATTTATGTACGTTCAAGTTTGTATAACACCTCGACACCGTAAGTATGTAACTCGACATCACATTCTTCAACATTTCTTCAACGTCGTAAGACATCGCGTTTTTTCAGCACCGTAACCCAACACCCATCAAAATGAATCGAGAACATATCGAGTAATTCTGTTGTGAACCGGGGAAAAAAAAAGAGTGTGTCACGTCTCCACATCTTCACGGGTCATTCATGTATTATTCATCGTGAATAATTTATCATTCAGGATGAATAATACAACATTCAAGGTGAATAATTCATGATTCATGAATTCGTGTATTATTCATCATGAATGTTGTGTAATTCATCCTGAATACTGTATTATTTATCATGAATTATGAATGAACGTTCACATTTGTTATTCATGTTGAATGTGGGACATCCGAGGATGCGCATACAAATTCATAATGAATTAAACCAAATTTCAGTTGTGAATTGGGAAACAAAAGAGAGTGCGCCATGTGTCTACATGTTCACGGGTCATTCATATATTATTCATCATGAATAATGTATCATTCAGGATGAATAATACAACATTCATGGTGAATAATACACGATTCATGATAAATAATACATGAATCATGAATTCGTGTATTATTCATCTTGAATATTGTATTATTCATCCTGAATACTGTATTATTCATCATGAATAGTGAATGAACGTTCACCTTGTTATTCATACTGAATGTGGACACCCGAGGACGTGCATGCATATTCATAGTGAATATAAGACATATATAGAATTTCACGTAAAAAACAATTAAAACGAAAAAAAAACTATATCGAGATAGATGTCATATCGAAGAGAACGAAATTCTCGTTTTTTTGGTGTAATTTGTTTAATTAAAATATTAGTAATTTTTAAGATAATTTATTTTAAAGTTTAAGAGGGTAAAATTTTTTTAATTAAAAAATAAAATAAAAAGTCAAACAAGGTAGACGCTGATTCAAATTTCCAATTTTGTCCTTAATCACTTCTCAATTAACCTTATTATGTATTAACCATTGATTAGTTTTCTAGGTTTTGATCAATGATTAAGATTTGTCCTCATGTGCACAATGAAAGATGAGTTTTCATTTGAACCCACCCCTATATATATATATATAGGGAGAGGTTCATTTGAGAAATGGTAAATGTATGAGAAATAGAGAAGTAATCTTAGCCATTCATCTGGTCAACATTTGCGGCTTTAACCGCGAAGCACCGGATAATTCTTTGCATTGTCTATAGAAGGTAGAGGGGTAGTTTCGTAAAATACGTGGGATGAGTTCATATATGAACCTATATGATTCACATATGAACTATACATTCATATATGAATCAGTTAATTAGTTCATATATTAATCTGTTAATTAGTTCAACTGATTCATATATGAACTTACAGTTAATTAGTTCATATATGAATTAGTTAATTAGTTCATATATAAATCACATAGGTTCATATATGAATCAGTTAAAAGAGTTTAGATGTGAATTACACTGATTCATATATGAACATATAGTTCATATGTGAATTATACATGTTCATATATGAACACAGCCAGTGTATTTTGTAAAAATTACGAAAGTGTCTTTCTATTTTTGGAATATCCGCAACTTTTGACCAGTCAAAACCGCAACTTTTGACCAGTCAAAGCCGAAATATTTGACCAGTCAAATCCGATCTTGACCATATGAATGACTAGGATTACTTCTCTATTTCTCATATATTTACCATTTCTCAAATGAACCTAAAGCTATATATATATATATATAGGTGTTAAATCATATGAGAACCAAAAAAAGATTGAGAACCGTGAGAACCGATCTAAGCCGTAATTTGGTTTTGATCATGTGGTTTTAATAAAAGTTGTTTCATTTCTAGTTCATTTCAAAATTGCCATTGCCTTTAATGACCATGGATTAAAATTAATTAATGGTTTAGATCGGTTTTCACGGTTCTCAACTTATTTTTGGTTTTCATTTGATTATCGTCCTATATATATATATATATATATATATATATATATATATATATGATGTAGCTGCTCATATGCAGAGGCGGACCCATAAATTTTTCTATAAGGTGATACAATTTGACTATAAAAACAAATCTGTTGAAATATTAGTATAAATTGGTTGGTTGATTCTTTGCCTTTAAGGACCAATGTTTGTTTGAGTTTTTTTTAAAACATATAACACTAAAATTTAAGCTGGAAGCTAAAAAACTTGACATTTTTGGGAGTCGAACCCAGGGTTTCATAAAAAGGGAGCAACATTTACCAATTCTGTCATTAGAGGCTTACGCCAATGCTTTAGTTTCAAAAACTATATAATGACATTCTATCAAAACGTAATTTTTTTTCCTTATGACGAAACCATAAAACGATGGCACGACCTACATAAAAAAATACATTGAAAGTATATTGTTGAATTAAGAAAAAAAATGAAATTACGATACTATAATAAAGAAAATTTGTGAAAATATATTACTATTTTGTGCATTTATTCCTAAAGGTGAATTTTGTTCATACACCATCTTATAGTGGGTATGTCATATGTGAGTGAGATAGGGTGTATGAGAAGTTTTGTGAGTCAGGATGGAGTAGAGATAGCAACAACCTATCTCTCTCACAAACTCGAATTTTTAATTATTTTTAATATATATTTACATTTTATACTCCTATAATTATCTAGTTAATTTACTTTATAATTTATACTTTTCTAATTTTCATTTTACACCATCACCATATTAATACATATAATCGTATATTAACTAAAATACGTTAAAAAAATACGTTTTAATTTTAACAAGTTACACCATTACAATCATCTATTCGATACCTTCGAAATGAGCCCAATATTGAATATTTTTGGATTTAATTATTTTATTATATGTTAAAAAATACGTTAAGGAAATCGATATATATAAATACTAGAAATGTACCCTCACAATGCAACAGGTTTCTGAAATCTAGAACTCGAACCCTCGATCATTATTCATACTTTTTGTTAGACTTTTTTGATTTTATTTTACGATTTTGAGAAACCTAGATTTAAAACAAAAATATATTTTAGTTTAGTTTAATTATGTTTTTTTATAAAAAATAATAATAAATTATTTTGTTACGGGTCAATAAATGTTTAATTTAAATAATAACTATATTTAAGATATTTTATATTTAAAATTAAAAGATAACATACTTCAATAAAAAAATAAAAATAAGGTGTTTTATTCCGAATTTTCTTATACTTATCGGTTAGTTATATCAATAGTTAAAAATTTTAGATATTTTAGAAAATAAAAATAAGTGATTTTATAAGTTGTACTTATGTTTTATCAATTTGTACTTTTGGATTTTAAGTAATATTCATTAATAAATGGTACCTAATGCATAAAATAATTAACCAAGATACAATATATGACATATAATAATATAATCAAATCAAAAAATATTTAATATTGGACTCATTTCGAAGGTATCGACGAGAGGATTATAATGGTGTAACTTCTTAAAATTAAAAAGTATTTTTTTAACGTATTTTAGTTAATATATAATTATATGTGTTAATATAATAAAAATGTAAAATGAAAAATACAAAACTAAAAGTTATAAAGTAAATCAATCAAAACAGTGCAGGAACCAAAAAATGTAATTATGAATTTAAAAACAATAAAATAAATCAATGTGAAGGAGAGGGGATGAGAAATTTTGCAGGGGGGTAGGGAAAGAATTTCCCTTCCTAAGATAGAAGAGATTAACCGGTTAAAATCCGACCCCAAAAAAAGATTGTGAAATGTAACATCAAAGGCGTGCCTACGTTTTTGTGAGGAAACCGTTTTGAAGGTTGTTGGAGAAACACACACACACACAAAGTGACATGTACATATATATATATATATATATATATACATATACATATACATATATAGACAGAGGTTCAAGGGAAAACCTCAAATAAATGAAAAACTAAAAAACAACTTATCAATCGTTAGATTAGATGATCCGATGGATATGATTAAAACAGTCGTTTACAACAATATTTTTTAAATTAAAAAAACCTCCACCCCCTATTTTTTATTCGAAAAATACGAAAAATGAACAAAATTCGATCGAAATAAATTACACAAAATAAATGATCACATTTTTCTCGTTAATTTGACATTCATATTCATATACTTTTTCATTCGTTTTTTTGTGGTTTTTCAGTTTTCTATTTATTTAAGTTTTCACCTGACCCTATATATATATATATATATATATATATATCATAGAGTGTGTGTAAGGTGTACTTGTGTGTGAGAGAGAAAGATAAGGAGACAAAGATAGTGACAAGACGATAAAAGTTAGAGGGCCCCTTTTAGATTTTTTCAAATCTCTGCTTCTTTCTTTTCTCTTTTTTTCCTTTTTGCAGCCTTTCTCCTTAAAACTCACTCCTTTTTTCTTTAATATTTATTTATTTATTTATTTTTCAATTATTACTCTCTTTCAAAAACCTAATTCCATTACATTCTTTAATAACATCTTTTTCAATTAAATATAATAATTACTATTATTATTGCCTAAAAATCAAATATCTTAATACATTTATATTTAGGGGTTGTTTGGTAGTTGCTGAATGGTTTAGTGTTGAATGATTAAGTGGTTTTTATGATATAGCGTAAAAAGAAATATGGTTTTTTGCTAATAGTTCATAATGAAATCAGGGCTCTTAATGATTAAGGGAGGGTCAGGATACAAAATCATTAAGAGGATTTTGGAACCATTAAGAGACAACATTTTTTTTTGCCAAACAAGATTTACCTCTTAGCAATTCAGAGGTTGCTTCTTAATGGAACCATTAAGAGGTAAAAAAACAGTCTCTTAGCTTTAGGTCTTGTTTTTAAATTCGACTAAAAGAGAATTTTATTCCAATTCAAATAACTTTTGTACTTAACAGACTCCGATCCTATAAATTTATTTAGAGCATCTTCAATAGCTTTTTTAAAATAGGAAAAAATTGGTTTTTCTTCAATCAACCTCTCCAAGAGCTTTCCTATTTTGTTTTTCATAATATAGAAAACTTGATTTTTTTTCAAGTTTAGATAATTCTTTAAAACTTGATGGTAATATAAATGAATGATTATTTTATTTAATCCCACCATGAGATTAAATTTTTATCATTTTATATTAAGTTTTTTTTTTAAAATGTATTAGGATGATAAATTAGAGAATATTATAATAATATAAGTTGTTTTAAAATCTCTAAAATAGAGAATCTGTTGGAATTGATTGTAATTCTTTTTAGAGATTTTAACGTTTGATTTTCTATTTTAAAAAAAGTTATAGAAAATCTGTAGAGATGTTCTTAGCTAATAGTTGGTATATGGTTTATTAAATAACTAGAAACGTACTCGCGCAATGCAGCGAGATATATCACAATTTTAATGTTTCATTTTATTTTTTGTTTTTTTGTCGATTTACAGTACGATTTTGGATGGTTTTGAGAAAGTGATAATGTTTTTTTTATAAATTTGTTCAATTTAGACTTAATAATATAATATTTTTTATATAAAAACAAGTATTTTGTTAGAATTCTATGATTTTCTTATATATTTTAATGACATCTAGAAAAAATAACCAATTACATATTTAATAATATAATTAAAACAAATTTATAATAATATAATATATTAATTAATAGTGATACATGAAAAGGTCTGCATAAAAGAAAGGTTCTGCACATACCAAATTGGTGGGTGTTAGAAACCTGCAGTAGTAATATGTATCTTGTGCTTTGATACTTGTAAATTAATAGATTTTTAAAATCTTGCATAAAATGATGGTACCTTGTGCTTAATAATTTGTATTTAAGAGCTTTTATCTGTACTTTATAATATAGTATAGATTAATTAATAGTGATACATGGAAAGGTCTGCATAAAATGAAGGTTCTGCACATACCAAATTGGTGGGTGTTAGAAACTTGCAGTAGTAATATGTATCTTATGCTTTGATACTTGTAAATTAATAGATTTTTAAAATCTTGCATAAAATGATGGTATCTTGTGCTTAATAATTTGTATTTAAGAGTTTTTTATCTGTCCTCTATAATATAGTATAGATAATATTGAATCAAAACGAGATGTGGTCCAAATGAGTTAATTTGTCCTCTTTTCTTAACTTAAAATAATTTAATTATTAAATATGTTTTAAAAATTATATAATTAAAATAATAATATTATTTGATAATTCGAAAATATACAAGTATTTATATACATTTTCTTTTACAACCGATAACTCATGTGACATGTTTTTTTACCTACGTTTTTAAAATTTTATATATTTGATCCGTGAGTTGGGTTCTGATAAGAATGAAAGTTATGGTGTGAAGGGTAAAAGAGATATTCAACATTGGATGCACACTAGGATTAAATGCACTGAGATGAAATGCATCACTATACACCGGATCAATCCCCGTATCAAACCATTACTACAAATATGACTTTTATACGCGCCTAATTATACACGGTTTTTGTTGTTTTTACAAAAAACGCGTATAAAGGACGAATCTGGAACCTTTTTACACGGTTCAATTTAATTTGAACCGTTGCTAAAAATATGGTTTTATACACGGTTCTAGATTAAAAATCGTGTAAAAAGGGTACTCGACAATTACAAACGGTTGCATCGATAAAACCGCGTATAAAAGTTACCTTTTATACGTGGTTATTGCTAATAAAACCGTGTGTAAAAGTTACATTTACACGTGGTTTTTAGCGACAAACCGCGTATAAAATTAACCCTTTTGTATGCGGTTTTTAATAAACAACCGCGTATAAAAGTACAAACAACCGTGTATAAAAGTAACCCTTTTATACGCGGTTGTTTATTAAAAACCGCGTATAAAAGACCCTACTAGGGTTTACCTATAAATAACATAAGGAGGCGCCGTTTTTTGACACAATATTGCTCATGCTCGGAAAAAAAAACACTTTTATGACGATTTTTGGGTTTTTTTTGATGGTTTTTAGCATTATTCTTCACAAAAACTAAGGTATTATGATAATCTTAAACATATAGTTCATTAATTACTACTTTTATATGAATTAACATCATTTTTTAAGCAATCTTAATTATATATCACTACTACAAATATGACTTTTATACGCGCCTAATTATACACGGTTTTTGTTGTTTTTACAAAAAACGCGTATAAAGGACGAATCTGGAACCTTTTTGTTCAAGTCGAACCGTTGCTAAAAATATGGTTTTATTCACTGTTTTGGATTAAAAAACCGTGTAGAAAGGGTACTCGACAATTACAAACGGTTGCATCGATAAAACCGCGTACAAAGATTACCTTTCATACGCGGTTGTGTATTAAAAACTGCGTACAAATGGGTTACTTTTATATGCGGTTATTGCTACAAAACCGTGTGTAAAAGGTGTCTTTACACACGGTTTTTAGTAAGAAACCGCATATAAAAGTAACCCCTTTGTACGTGGTTTTTTAAACACAACCGCGTATAAAAGTAACATTTTTGTACACAATTTTTTACACACACCCGCGTATAAAAGTAACCTCTATATACGCGGTTTTTTACACAAAATCGCGTATAAAATGTCATACCTAGGGTTTCCCTATATATACAAATGGAAGACACCGTTTTTTTCTACCCAATGCGGCTCCTTCTCGAAAACAACACCTTTTTGACATTTTTTTTGGCCTTTTTAGAGTTTTTTGATGGTTTTTGGCATTATTCTTCACAAAGAGTAAGATATGATCATATCTTAAACAAATAGTTCATCAATTACTAGTTTTATATGCATTAATATCATGTTTTTAAGTAATATTATGTGTATATAGTGAGAGAAAAAAGAGAAAAAGTTTGACTGCACTTTTTGGGCAATCGCAGCCGCGCCGTTTCTTCTATTCCCGGCGTTTGAACCGTCAGATCGTCATGATTTTTCGACAGTAGATTCAAGACATATTTATCTACATTATGAACGGTGGAAATCTGTTTTCGAGGTCTATAAGTCGTCATTTTTTTGTTCGACAATCTGCAGTATTTTTTGTAGGTTTTCTGATTGTATTGAAGCGCAACCACGCCGTTTCTTCCATTGTCAGAGTTTGAACCGTCGGATCGTCATGATTTTTGAACAGTTACTTCAAGAGATATTGTTTTACATTCTGAACGGTGGAGATCTGTATTTGATGTCTAGAAGTCGTCTTTCTTTTGTTCGAAAATCTGCAGTATTTTTGGTATGTTTTATGATTGTATTGGATTCAAGTTTTCATCAATCATGGTCGATCAACCGTGGAAGACAATGAGAAGGAACAACCGTGGAAGACAATGAGATCGTTTACTTTGAAGATGGTAAAATTTGGTAATGAATGAGTGGATTGTTTTAAGGATTATTAGACTTGATTATATATACTTTGATATGTTACATTTACGTTGACGATCTTTAAAGTTTAATGATTAATGGTTACGTTGAGATGCTACATTTACATGTCTAGCTGATTTTTGTATTTGACCTTGTGTTTGAAATGTTCTATTAATCCAATTGGAATCGTATTTGGAAATGTAGCTTATCAGATATAATGCAACTTCACCAACATTTGAAATAATGGATGGTAACAAAATCAATGAAAATATTAAAAATATAAATATAACTCATTATACACGGTTCTAGTAAAAAAACTGTGTAGAAATATGTGCAATTTTTTTATAAGTGGGTACATTTATACACGGTTTTGTTATGAAAACCGTGAAAAATTATTACAATTGTAAACGGTTTTAGTAAAAAACCGTGTAAGATAGACACTTTTATAAACGGTTAGTAGGATTTTTTTAAACGGTTTCATCTAAAAACCGTGTAAGATAGACACCTTTAAAAACGGTTAGCAGAACTTTTTTAAACGGTTTCATCTAAAAACCGTGTAAGATTGTGACTTTTATACACGGTTAATATTACTTTTCTAAACGGTTTTGAAATCGTGTATAAAAGTTGAGTTTTATACACGGTTTTAGAACCGCGTATAAAGCCCAAAACAACCGTTTATAAAAGCATAATTTGTAGTAGTGAACGCGATTCATGGGTGGGTTTGAGATTAAAAGTGATCAAAGGTTTAAATCCCTTCTTATCTTTACACCTTAACACTTCTTCTCACACGATCCTTCGTCTTTGATCTGTTAAATAATGTGACGAAGGATACTGTGAGAAGAAGAGATATGGACACTTGATCACTTTAATCTTAAACCCACCCATGAATCGTGTTGGATACGGGAATTGATTTGGTGCATCTCATCTCGGTAATGTGCATCCAAAGCTGAAGATCATTTATTATCGTTCTCACCACAACTTTCATTCTCACTAAAACCCAACCCTAGATAACATATACTATAAAACAAATTAAAATATTTTTATTTAAATATGCCGAAGTTATCATATAATAATAAATAAATAAAAACCATAAAGGTCGTGATGCTTTGAAGATTTTAATGTCAAAATATCCCAAATTTGTTCCTAAATAAATCCAAATTTCGGATCTCATCATGAGGTGTTTCTGGGCGACAAAACTTTTACTACTTGGTTATGCTTGAAAAAGAAATTGATAAATTAATTTTAGGGTTGATAAACTATCAAAAGTTGAAAAACTAGTTGTTATTTGATAAGAAAGCATGCAACTGATAAACTCGTTATTATTCGTAAAGACTAGTTGATATGGTAAATTTGAATATAAAATAATTTAATGGCTTGTTTGGTTTGCTGGAATTGGATTTCATTTCAATCATGGGTTTAGTTTAAAGGAAAGTTTGGAATTAAAATCTCACGAATGTTGGATTTAGAAATCTCATGGGAGTAATTAGGGGGCATTTACTTCACAGAAGGGAAATTGGTGGAATTGGAATCCATCAAAAAAATTGACTTTAAGGGGGGCGTTTGGTTCGCAGGATTCCGATAGAATTCGAAGGAATTGGAATGATCAATTCCATTGACCAAACTCCGTCCAGGCATTCGGTTTACCTGTGGAATGTAATTGAATTCCACATATTCCACTATTCATGGATTTGGCCATTCCATCACAATTGAGAAGGAATTCTGTAACACCCTCAAATTTGGAAAGAACAGCTAATTTAAAATTTCAAAATTTCATCAAATAAAAGATAAATCTCCAAGTAGAATTCTATATTTAACTTCAACAATTATGAACTCCAGTCTCATACCAGGACTAAACTAAATGCGAGTGTTATTTAACCCAAAGACAAGCTACTAATCCCATAATAAATGCAGAAGGCTTCACCAACTACACTCTTCTCTTCACAGTGTCACTAGAACTATTCCCAGCCGGAACCTGATGCACATGCCGACAAATAAAAAGGTCAGACTAACGCCTACTGAGTTCAAGAGTTGTCAATACGCATAAATATATCATTGAAAAGGAAGAATGCGATTTAAAACATAACCTTTCAAAATGATATGCTTCAAATATGAAAACGACTCGTTTTCCAATAATATGCATTTTAGGCGAAAGAAATACCAATATAAACATTTTCCAATCCAAACTACTGTAAGGACGAAGATCCCAATATAAAACGTTCTTTCGTAAATTAAATTCAACCAAAAACTCACACAAAACGTGAATAGAAATCGAACCTTCAATTTATGAAAATGCAGATAAAACTTTATATCCCGAAACATCCAAAACACGGGTGGGGCATATTACTCAACCCATAAATTATTGATAAAAATCCATATATACAAAACGTCACCGAAAACTTGGATAATAAAACTCAATACCCAAAACAACACCTTTCGGTGACGGGGGAGACCCGAATTCCATCGAATGTGGAGGGTACACAAAGTTAAGTCACTTATCGATGTTCTGGAGCTTCACATAATCCCCGTATACGGCTCCATACCGAGCAACCACCGCAAGATACCCAAATGACCCTAGTGTCTACTCGACCACTAGATAAGTGTCACCACAAAAGCCAGAACTCCCCGTATCCGGCTCACCATGGGCCCACCACAAGACTTAGCTCCGTATACGGCTCTGCAGAGCATCACCACAAGCTTCCATAAAAAAACATGACTTGGGGACCACTTACTAGACTTCAAACGTGGACACTAAAATTCCACGATGAGTAACAAGACTGGATTACACAGGCATCGAGTTCAACCACCTACGATCTATACCTCGAGCCCTTTACTAAAAGTTACACTTTTATCGAGTTCAACCACCCACAATCTATACCTCGAGTTCCCGCTAGCCATATACTCAAATCTATTTCCATAAAATAAATCATTAAAATGCCAATGCTTATGATTTATTTATCAGAATGCCCAAAATCCCAAATGTAGGTCTTTTACAAAGTTTATAAAGTTAAACACTTTGAATAATCAAAACTCACCAAATAACTCAACAGTTGATAGTTTCATGTAAAACATATAAACATTTTAAAATGGACATTTTGACATGTACACCGTTTTCACAAATCAACTTGAACTCACCTTGCTAGATTTAGGCTAAATCTATATTTTCCCCAACTTGAGCTCCTTCATAGAGACTTGAATCCTCAAGCCAAAACTTCCAAAAACCTAAATCCACAAGTTACCAACCATAAATACACATATCTAAGTGTTTAGAATCATTCCCCAAACATCTTATATCAAAATCTCCATTTTGACCAAAACCCTAATTTTGACCTAATTTCTCCAAAATCACCCAAACCGAAATTTGAGAAACATAAGCACTAGGAAGTCATCAATGGGGAATTTATCACTTATATAAAGATTTACAAAGGGAAAGGTAACTCACCACTAGGTTTTGAGCAAAATCCACAAACTTAGAAATCTTCAAGAGATGGAGGTGAACACTTGAATCTAGCTCATGAGGTTCAAATCACAAGTTTTGATGATGAAAAAAATGCTTTAATTTCTAAGATAGAAACCTCAAAACAGCTAGGGTTCGTATGGGGTGTTGGGGAACAATTTGAGAGAGGAGGGAATGAAGTAGATGAGGAATAAAGGAAACAAATACTGAAAATTGGATTTTATGCAAGTTTGGACCCGATCGCGACAATGACATGCTATAGTGCCAGATGTCATTTTCGTGGGCACTGTCGCGCCAAATGTACTTGTTGATCCAAACTCTCTCAGTGATTTGATAAAGACCCTCTTCTATACTTAGTGAAAATTACGTTTATTAATATGTATTAGTGTTTCACCATCAGCGATCAGACTGAGTATGTTCAGTTATCACTGATGATCTTTCTTATAAACATTCATATGTATTAGTGTTTCACTATCAGGGATCAGACTGAGTCTGTTCAGTTATCGCTGATGGTTTCAAATGTGAACGTAATCCCTAAAGACATGTTTCGCGTCAACAGATGTTCATAGTTGAATCGAAGACGAAGCTGCTGAACAAAGACAAGTCTACTAGTGACCTGATGCGGATATCAGTGAAGAAAAGACGACTCTACTCATACGCGAAGAAACCTGAGGAAAAGCTTCAGCGATAGCTGAACTTCTTTATATCTCTGAAGGAAGAGATATTCAACAATCGATGATCACTTAGCTTATGCCTCAAGTCTCTTTTGTCTTTCCCTGCATACCCAGTACTATGTGTCAGAACGGACATACCTCTGCCATAATTCGTACAACAACTCTGTCAACTACATTGTTCATGATGCGGCCGAAAGCATGTCTCCCAAAGTCAAACTCTCTCTGCCAATCAAAGAAAGACACGTGTAAAGTGCCCTACCATGCATTTAATGCATAGGGTATAAATAGAAAGATTATCTCTCCATCTGGAGTATGTGCTCACCTCTAGCCTTCATCTTTCTAAAATATAGAAACCCTTGTTTTCTATACTCTCTAATCTCCAATTCTCTACATTCTTGTGCAACCATCTTAGTGTTTTCTTAAGTTTGTTTAGATTGAGTTTTACTTAATCTTATTCCGCAATAGACTTGTAAATTGTGTTTGATTTATCAATAAACAATTTATTAAACTTTAAATTCTGTGTTTGTATTCACCCCCCCCCCCCCCCTTCTACAAACTTTTTAAGCACCTTCGGGACCAACAAGTGGTATCAGAGCAGACTGTTTAATCTAATAAACAAGATCTTGCTTTATTCTCTTCCTTGCTATTCTAAAATGACACTTAACACAAACACAAACTACTATGATAATGGTTCACTTTCTAAACCTCCTCGATTTATCAGAGATAACTTTTCTCTTTGGAAGAATCGAATGATGCTATTTCTTGAAGGTGCAGATCCCACTATACTTGAGTACGTAGCAAATGGACCCTATGAACCTGTCCAAATCATAGCTGCCGTTCCAGATACTACCACCACTCCTGCTATCCCTGAACGCTATGTTGTTAAAGAAATGAGACAATGGAGTGATGAAGACAAAAAGAAGGTTGGTATAGATGCAAGGGCAAAAACCATTATCTCTATGGCTCTGCCTGATGAAGTTTTCCATTCCTTCATGCATCTTACAACTTCTAAAGAAATGTGGGAAACCATATGTGTTCAATATGAAGGCACCACTGAAATCCAAGAGACTCGAAAGATTAACTTGGTAAGACAGTATGAAAGTTTTATCGCTGGTAAGATTGAATCTCTCTCTGATGTTCATCAGCGGTTTAACTGCTTAATCATTGATCTAAGAACTGTTGGTAGGACCTATTCTAATTATGAGATCCTAACAAAATTCTTAGAATGTCTTCCTGAATGCTGGGACAGTTATTCAATATGTCTCACGCTGACAAAAGACTTAAATTCTCTTTCTCTCAGCACCTTGTATGGAATATTGCTCAACTATGAGCAATCAAATCTCTTGAAGAAGAATCTTATAAAAGATTCTAAAGACTCCAAAAGCACTCCTGTTGCTTTAGTCTCTTCAGAGATAATTCCATCTCAGCGATCTACTCTCACTATCACTGAGTTATATTCTGATTCTGAGGATCTATCAGACACTGATGTTTCAGAGTTTGATGAGTCCTTAGCACTCTTGACAAACTCTTTTAAGAGATTTGCAAGAAAGAGCAATTTCCGAAGAAATAAGCCTCTCTCTCTTATTGACAATCCAAAATCAACCCCTGTTGATACTTGATTTAACTGTGAAAAGATTGGACACTTTGCAAGTGAGTGCAGGTCGAAGAAAGTCTTCAAACCTTCTACCTCGAGAAGATCCAGCGATGACAAATACCTTAAACTGAAAGAAAAATATCAAAAGTTGAAAAACTACAAGTGAAAAGGTAAAGGTCTCATCGCTGAAGAACACGACTGGGCTGAATCAGAAGAATCAAGTTCTGATGAAGAAGAAATCGCTAATCTCTGCCTCATGGTTGAGATTAAAGAAGAAGTGGAAGAACCAACTGAAACTTCTATGAGCTATATATCATCTCAGGTATCTATCTCTACTAATCCCTCTCTACCTGAAGTAGAGAGAAGTCGCGTCGTTGATGTGCTGACGATTGATCTTTACAATGCTCTAAACGGAAAAACTCTAGCTGAGAACAAAAACATTGATTTAACTGAACAACTAGAGAAATGTCATGAAAAGATCAGATAACTGACTCTTTTAGAGGAAAGTTTGAAAGATCAAGTCATTGTTAATGAAATCATCAGCATTGAACGCGAACAAGCCATTGCTGCTCTAAAAGCAGAGAAGGCTACTGTTGAAGGATGGTGCAAATCCTCAACAAAGATCACTGAGATTATAAGTGCTCAGATCCCTGCCACTGATAGAACTGGTCTTGGTTTTTGGAAACCACAGGATGAACCTAAAGAAGACAGTTCCATGTTTAAGTTTGGAACGTTTGTCTCTTCTATCCCTGACACTTCTCAAGCTCAATGATCTTCATCATCTTCTTCTAATCCCATACATGAGGAAATATCTAAAGGCTCTAAGCCTGCAGATAAAGGAAAATCTATTCTTTATCCTCAGAAGGCTACCAAGAAAGCAAAGCTGAAAGTTCCTTCTAAACCTTCAGTAAAACAATCTTCTACCTCTGTGATAGAAATCTTTGATCTCTGTCCTCCAAAGCTGAAGATTGATCATAAGCCTAAGAGATCTGAAGAAATAAAAATTCCTCCCAGATCTCATGCTAAAGGCATTCTTGGAGCTGGACCTGCTTATCTTAAATTCACAAAACCCTATACTCATGGTCCCAAAACCACATTCAAATATAGAAAATGCTATCACTGTGGATTTACTGACCATATTGCTAGAAAATGTCCAACTGCCACTAAAGCTGATAAAACAGCTAAAGTGAAGATGAATGCCTCCAAGGCTGAGAAGGTCACCAAAGCTGAAAAATCGACCAAGGTGAAGAATACCACTAAGGTTAAGAAATTAACCAAGGTGAAGGTTACCACTGAAGCTGAATCTTCATCTGCTGTGAAGATTGCTAAACCTTCCATCTACTAACCCTAAAGGACCCATTGAAAAGTAGGTACCAAACAAAGCTTAATCTTTCTTATGTTTGCAGGGATCAAAGGGCATCTGGTATCTTGATAGTGGATGCTCTAGTCCTATGACAAGACAAAAAGACCTGCTCACTGAATACAAGGAAGAGAAAGGTCCCTCTGTGACCTTTGGTGGAAATGGAAAAGGATATACCCGAGGGTTTGGTGTCCTCAACAATGGGACAACTACCTTTAGAAGAGTCACTTATGTAGATGGACTGAAGCACAATCTTTTGAGCATCAGTCAGCTATGTGACAAAGACTATGAAGTTCGCTTTACCAAGAAAGCATGTTCAGTGGTAAATGAGAAAGGAAAACTTGCTCTCAGTGGTTATCGTAAAGAAAATGTCTATGTAATAGATATGGACTCTACTACTACTGAAAACGTATGTTTTCTTTCTAAAGCCTCTTCTGATGTCAACTGGATTTGGCATAAAAGGCTCTCTCATCTAAACTTCAAAACCTTGAATTCTCTCTCATTTAAGGAACTGGTTTCTGGTCTTCCTCAGCACTCATATGCTAAAGAATCTCTCTGCTCAGCATGTGAAAAAGGAAAACAGACAAAAGCTAGTTTCAAGTCTAAACAAGTTTCCTCAGTGACAAGTCCTCTTCAACTCTTGCATATGGATTTGTTTGGCCCTATCAACATCTAATCAATAGATGGAAAGAAATATACACTTGTCATTGTAGATGAATACTCTCGCTACACCTGGGTTATCTTTCTTCCCTGCAAGAGTGACACTCCAGAAGAACTGATATCTTTTGTTAAAAAGATGGAAGTGCTGAATAATCTCACCGTTCGTTCAATAAGAAGTGATCATGGAACTGAATTCAAAAACAGTTCTTTGAACAATTTCTTTGAGAACAAGGGAATTTCTCACAATTTCTCTTCAGTAAGAACGCCTCAGCAAAACAGAGTTGCTGAAAGAAGAAACAGAACGATCATTGAAGCTACTAGATCAATGCTCAGCGATTCTCACCTCCCGACTCAATTTTGGACTGAAGCTGTAAACACTGCATGTTTTACTCAAAACAGATCGCTGATAGTAAAGTGATTTGGAAAGACAACTTATGAACTTTTTCATGGAAGAAAACCATCTATCAGTTTTTTTCATATCTTTGGTTGTCAGTGTTTTATCTTAAACAACAAAGATCAACTTGGAAAGTTCGATCCAAAAGCTGATGACGGAATATTTCTTGGATATTCCTCTATCTCCAAAGCCTACAGAGTTTTCAACAAAAGAAGACAATCTGTGGAAGAAATATTTCATGTCACCTTTGATGAAACTCGCTCAGCGAACTCTAAACCAATCGCTGACAATGAAGAATTAAATGCTTGGATGTTTTCTCACTACAGAGAAACAGAACCTTTCTTCTCAAACCATCAGCACACAGATCCTCCAGTTGCTGATGATGATCCAAACATCATACCTCCTAACGCTGAATTCACCTCATGGGTTTCAGCTGAGCCTCTAAACACACTTCCTCCATCAGATCTATCTTCGTCTGAAAACCTCTCAGAAAACAATTGTCCGTCTAACACTCAACAATTATTAGCTGATGAACCTCAAGCTTCTTCATCAGTGAACATTCCTATTATTGATCCAACCTCTGAAATGAGCGATCATTCTTCTGCTCAGTGATGGACCAGAGATCACCCCATAGATCAAATTCTTGGTGATCCCGATGCAGGTATTCAAACACGACGAAGTTCTGGTAATATCTGCCTCTTTGTCAACTTTATTTATTTAATAGAGCCAAAGAAGACTGATGATGCCCTCAGAGATCCAAACTGGGTCAGCGCTATGCAAGAAGAGCTGATTGAGTTCACTCTCAACAAAGTTTGGAATCTTGTTCCTAGACCATCTAATAAAACTGTTATAGGCACCCAATGGGTGTTTAGAAACAAGTTAGATGAACATGGAACTGTAACCCGCAACAAGGCTCGACTTGTTGCTCAGGGATACAGACAAGAGGAAGGCATAGACTATGATGAAACCTTTACCCCTGTGGCTAGGCTCGAAGCAATTCGACTCTTCTTAGCATATGCAGTTTACAAAGACTTCATTGTATATCAAATGGATGTAAAATCAGCGTTCCTAAATGGAAAGTTAAATGAAGAAGTCTATGTAGAACAACCTCCAGGGTTCTATGACCCTAAGCATCCAAATTATGTTTATAAATTGGATAAGGCTCTCTATGGTCTAAAACAAGCCCCTCGTGCTTGGTATGATACTCTCTCATCCTTTCTTATCTCTGAAATTTTTGAACGTGGTAAAATTGATAATACCTTATTTTTCAGAAAGATAAAAGGTCATATTATTCTTGTACAAATATATGTCGATGACATCATATTTGGTTCTACTAACCCATCTCTATGTACTCACTTCGCTAAAAGAATGAAGAAAGAATACAAAATGAGTAAGATGGGTGAGCTGACATATTTTCTTGGTCTTCAGATTAAACAATCTGAAAAAGGTACTTTTATCAACCAAGGTAAGTATGTTAAAGATATGCTGAAGAAGTTTGATCTAACACAAACTGCAGCGATGAAAACTCCTATGGTACCTCCTCTGACACTAAACAAAGATCCATCTGGAAAACCTGTTAATGTTACTGTCTATAGAGGAATGATAGGCTCCCTGCTGTATCTTACAGCGAATCGACCTAACATCATGTACTCTACCTGTTTATGTGCACGCTATCAATCTGAACCCAAGGAATCCCATCTGATCGCTGTAAAGCGAATTTTCAGATATCTGAAAGGAACTACTAACCTCGGTCTTTGGTATCCCAAAGACTCAGGGTTCAATCTAACTGGTTATTCTTATAGTGATTTTGCAGGTTGTAAACTTGACAGAAAGAGTACAACTGGTGGATGTCAACTCCTAGAAGGAAAGCTGGTAAGATGGACAAGCAAAAAGCAAAATTCAGTGTCCACTTCCATAGCTGAAGCTGAATATGTATCCGCTGGGAGTTGTTGCGCTCAGGTCTTATGGATGAGAAATCAACTATTAGACTATGACCTTCAACTATCAAAGATTCCAATCTATTGTGACAACACTAGTGCTATCGCTATAGCAAATAATCCAGTGCTACATTCAAAGACGAAACATATAGAGATCAGATATCATTTTATCAGAGATCATGTGATGAATGGTGATATTGAACTTCACTTTATCCCCACTGACTATCAGCTAGCTGATTTGTTCACCAAACCTCTTGATGAGACAAGGTTCAACTTTCTCATCAGTGAGCTTGGAATGCTGAATCTTGAAGAGTAATTCTTCATCTTTCACGCACTATGTCAGTAATTCTAAGTTCCCCTTTATCACTTAATCTCTGAATAAATATCTTACTCTCAGGTATGTTCTCTCGCTCTCAATCACTGAATGTGAATTCAGTAAGTTTTTTTTAAAAAAAATCAAGACTTTAATCACTAATTTTTCTTCAAATGATTAAAAGCTTTTTGAAAAACAAATTATCTCTGACTTTTCTCATCAGTGATTCTTTTGAAAAGACAAATCAATCTCTAAATTTTTATCAGGGATTCTTTCAAAATGAAAACCTATCTCTGACTTTTCTTCAGAGATAATTTCAAAAAGGACAAATGAAACGTTTTTCTCTCTCCTATGACGTCACTTGAACCGACAATCCACAACATGCCTTTTTTCTGACACGTTCGTCCGTTGCCCTTCTATCCAATCAACTTCGTAAAACGTGTACATGTCATGATGAACATTTGTTTTCCCGCCTCACTCTCTCTCTCTCCACGTATAAAAGGAATGCCTTTTAATTTTTACCTCTTTACGCTTTCTGGAAATCTTTTCAAGCAAGAATTCTCTCTCAAGGCATTTCCAGCAAACAACTCCTTCAAGCATTTGCATCTTCCTTCAAGATCAACAGGTTACTTTGTTCATCTTTTCTTCGTAAATTTTGTTACAAAATCCTAAATATGTTCCATCATTATGGTTTTTTCACAAGATTTCTTAAACCTTAAAATCATTTTTTTTGATTTTATTGATTCAAACCTTTGGTTTTCTTCATTTTCTTTCTTCTTCAAGAACAATGTTTATTCTCAAAATAATTAAAATTTTTCCTATGCTTCTTTCTGAAAACAGAAACTGGTAAATTTTTTTTTGACTCTAAACCTTTCTATCTATCTTTTCTCCTTCTTTCCATATCCAGAAATGGCACAATCAACTCTCATTGCTTCCAAGACCGTCAAGTTTTCTCTCACTGAATCTGAAATTCCCAAGAACAATCACCTTGCACGCTTATACTTCGATGCTGTCAAATACCCACACTTGGTGGAAGCAGCTCAGTTCCTGAAGCAATCGTGTATTGCTTACGCGATCACTGTGGATCCTAAACCATCCAAAACTCTTCTACAACAGTTTTGGTTCACTGCTGACAAAACCACCATCACCAACAAGAAGGGTGAACTGGTCCCCGCTCTCTCCTTCCGCACTGATTTAGGATCGGGCATGATGACTGCATACAGTCTGAGGAAGTCACTCCGATTCCCTGACAAACCCAAGGGTGGATTCAATGCCTTCCCCACTGATGCTGAACTCATCCAGTTTCTGGATGATATGGAATACTGTTGGGACAACAAGCCTCGCTCAACCATCCCCAACAAGCGCCTGACCATCATTAAGAAGGCAAATATGCCTTCTCAACTGAACTACATCTTCTCACACATCATTCAATGTATGAGTGGGAAGAGTGGCTCATTGGATCAGGCGAGTAAAGTTCAGATCCAAATGGCTTACTCTGTGATCGCTGGCAAGAACTTTGACTACGTTACTGCTATCTTTGACGATCTCAAGTCAAAGATAGAGAAGACAGAGAGGGATCCCAAGATTCCCTTTGTACAGTTCATTTGTGCATACCTGAAGTTTCTCTACCCTGACACTTACCCCACTACTCAAGATGGTTCTTTCCCGAAAGTGGGTTAACGATCGTTGGAGGTCAAGCCGGTCGCCAACGAGGTATGTATCTCAACTTTACGCTCCCGTATCTCTATCTACTCTTCTTCTTCTTCAGCGCCGAAGGTTTCTTCTCCAGCTAACCCTGCCGCTAAAACTGCTTCCAAAAGACCATCAGCTAGTCTTTCTGGTCCTTCAAAGAAGGCCAAAACGACTAAGGAGACTATCGCCCCTAGCTCAAGACCTGAGGTAGTTTCTCAACAAACTACCTTGGATGGTTTTGTGGGTCTCTCCTCCACATCTTCAGCTGTCACCACAACAACCGTGCCAGTGATCTCGGTCGCTGCCACAACATCAGTGACGCCACCAACCATCTAAGTTCAACAAACAATTGAGGTAACTGCCCAAATCCCAACTTCTTCTATCCCCATTACTCCTCTTCCCATTTCTTTGGTCTCTAACCCTCCATCTCTCATGTAGCAACCTCAAGTTGCATTTATAGGACCTGATGCTCAAACCTTTGAAAGAGATATGCAATTTTTCAATATGTTTGAACCATCAGGTATACCTAAACCCATAAATAAAACTCCCATCTCTCCATATAAGCCTGTTTCTCAGAAGCTAACTTTTCTTTCAGGTCCTAATATGGCAACTGTTGACTCTCATGTCAACAGTTTGGGTGTCAAGGTGGATTCTCCACCACCTCCATCAACGAAACCACCAGCGCTGTCAATAACGCTGGTGAAGAGCTAAAGAAACTGACGACTGCTTGCTCCTCAAAATCTGAAGCCTCCCAAGTCTCAACTCTTTAGGGAGAGCTTGTCAAATTCAAGGAGGACTTGGTCGTCAATCACCAACAAACTCAACTCCTTCAGACACGTGTTGGTACTCTCAGTAAGGACGTACAAGATTTATCTAGCAAGATCGATTCCTGCACCTCCATACTACAGCAGGTTCTGGATAAGCTGAATGCACCAGCTCTGACGCTCACACCTTCTTTCACGGACGCAGACCGAACCTCTCTGAATGTCGCTGTTGAATTTATTCATCAAGCTACTTCAGATATCCCTGTGATCGAAGGCCGTCTAGATCGTTTGGAGGCTGAAGTCCGTTCGTTGGCTACTGCAAAAACTACCTCTCGCACTGATGACCTCTCCCTCAATGATAATGACAAAGAGGGGGAGAAAGATGTTGAAATAAAAGTAGAGGAAACAGATGCTGAGGTTCACTCGGAAGAACCTCCCTCTCATGTAGAGGGGGAGACGGTTTCTAACAAAGCCCCTCCATCTTCTTGGGAAAACCAGGCAATAAATTAAGGAAAAGAAAAAGAACAAAACAAGGCAGTCAAACGACCCCTAAATAAAACAACCAAGGGACAGGCCCCTAGGAAGCAACAACAAAATCAACAACGAGCAAATCCACCCAAAGGGAAAAACAAATCACCAAGGCCGAAACCCAAACAAGCAACACCCAACACAACTAAAGCACAAAAACCAAAAAAATGTCCACATTAACAATTAGCCATATGCCGCCGCCTATGCTCCCAAGTCACCCGCATCTGAATGACATCTTCAATCTTCTTAACTATCTGGGGGATAGTTCGTCAATGGTTTTGAAAGAGCCTCTTATTCCTCTCTTGCCGCACATAGTAGATGGTTGCGGCAAAAGCGGGCTTGTGCTTGAAAGACCGCAAGAAGTTAAAACCCAAGTTCCAATAGTTCAACATGGCAACCACACTCTCATGATAACCATGCATATCCATCTTGATCTTCACCTCTCTCCAAACACGCAACAGAATATCACACCCAAAAAATAAATGATCATGAGAATCTGGGCATGATAAGCAGAACGGGCACCTAATGTCCGGGGGTTCATGTTTCCAACAGGTCATCCTATCCTGCATCGGGAGCCTCTTCTTCAAAACGAGCCATGCACAAAAAGCATGTTTTCGCACACATCCCGTGGACCACACCATTTTCGCCCACAACATCACTTGGTGTAATCCATCTATTGATCTCCATGCTTCATGCACCGAAAACTCCACTGGCCGATTGGTAACATATTTCCAATAGATCTTATCTCGAACTCCTTCCACTATCATAGGGACAGGGGTTTGACCAAGAGCGGGGTAATGATCCACCCATACGGTCGGCCAAACTCCATGCACATTGTCTAGAACTTGTCGTACCATAGTTCGAACAGAAAACCCCATTGACGTATACCAACGATATGAGAGATTATCAGCCAACGGGCCACACTGATGCCAATAATCAGCCCATGCATTAATATCATGAACCTCTCCAACTATAGAGATAAAGAATTGGCGAACATGAGGTCGCATCCCCAAAAGGCAACGGAAGACCCACGACCAACCTCTTCTTGGTTTAATCCTCCAAAACGAATCATCCCTCACATAACGTTTAACACATCTTACCCATAAAGAGTCCCTTTGAGACAGAATGTCCCACACATGCTTGGCAAGCATCGCTCGGTTCCACATAGCAAGCCGCTTGAAACTAAGCCCTCCACAAAGAGTTGGTTTACAAAGATATGCCCATGCTACACGGCATCGGCCTTTAGACG
The DNA here is from genome assembly GCA_954870635.1 of Arctium minus. Classification (NCBI taxonomy): domain Eukaryota; kingdom Viridiplantae; phylum Streptophyta; class Magnoliopsida; order Asterales; family Asteraceae; genus Arctium; species Arctium minus. Next base: position 6,033,960 of record OX941093.1, on the reverse strand, counting down.
AGTCACCTTAAGCCCACAAGAAGTCCCGAAAAATACCCTCGATCTCATGAATAATTGCCGAGGGTAACAGGTACACTAACATCCAATAAATTAGGGTAGAGTGTAGAATTGAGATGACAAGCTGCCTACGTCCTCCATACGAGAGAAACTTGGTTTTCCAATTGTGAACACGCCGTTTCACTTTGTCCACCAAACCATTAAAATCCGCAACCTTTAATCGAACCGGAGACAAAGGAACACCAAGATAACGTATCGGAAAGGTGCCCGGTTGAAAAGGCAAGCAATTTAAAATCGCTTGTTTTGAGTCCTCTAGGACGTTTCCAAAAAATACTTCACTCTTTGCAAGACTGGGGGACAACCCAGACCTCCGTGTAAAAATATCTAAAGCCCTTTTTAACACATCCACCGAATGTACGCTTCCATACGTGAAGACGAATAAGTCGTCTGCAAAACAAAGGTGTGTGATATCAAGCTCCTCACACCCTTCATGAAAACCGAAACTTGCAGCCTCACGGATACAGCTTTTCAAGATCATGGAAAAACCTTCCATAATCAACGTAAAAAGATAAGGAGAAAACAGGTCTCCCTGTCTAATCCCACACGCCGCCTTAAAGAAACCCTCAGTTCCGCCATTTATAGCTATAGATTAAGAGGTGGTATTAAGCATCTCTGTAATCCACTTTAGTAACACCGAATGAAACCCAAATCCAATCAGCATATTAATCACATACCTCCAATCAACCATATCATACACCTTCTTTATATCAATCTTGAAAGCACACCGAGGAGGTCCCGAATTAAGGTGGTAGCCCGAAACAATCTCTTGCGCCATAAGGATATTATCCACAATCCGTCTCCCCGGAACAAAAGCTGATTGAGTGGGACTAATCAGCTGATTGAGTGGGACTAATCACACGTTCAGATATAATTTTGCTAATACACTTATACAACACCGAACCCTCCATCTTCTTTGTACGATCAAGTTTTATTAGAAGAAGAAGAGGATGAGGAAGAAGAGGATGATGATCTTGATCTTCAGGATCAAGATAAAGAGAAACATCAAGATGATGATGACGACGATGAAGAAGACCGGTCTCTGTGGTTTTCTGCAGCAAACGCATCATCAATGATAGCTTCGAAAGAAGTTGTCACAGCAGGGGGGAGAAATGAAACTTCTTCAGGAACCCCTTCCCAAAGCAAACCAAAGGGTGCAGCTGCTGAGGGAAGCCTGAAAAATGTTTCACTATCTGAGGGGGAGAATCCTTCTCAGGTATGCCTCTCACTTGTCCCTATATCATTCTATAAATTCCCAACCCCTGTTTCTTTCCAGCCTTTATCTTTCTTCTTCCCAACAAACACTATTTTTTTTTTTTATCTATTTCTGATCAGACAGTTCTATCCCCTGCTTAAGGGAAAGGAACTTCAAATAATCCCAGCTTCCATAACTATGAATCAATAATCCCAATCTCCTTAAATGAGATTGATGAGCAAGAAGAAGAGGAAGAAGCCCTACACCATCCAGGAAGGCCCTCTAGATGATCTCACTGGTCAGAGGAAGAGCTGAATAGAAGAACAGAGATGATCTCTCATCTAGAGAATCAACGGCTGAAGGTCCCTCTTCAAAATCCTTCTACAGAGCTAGACTTCCTGACTGAAGCTGAAATGGAAGAATCTGTCAGAGTTGAGAAACTGATTGCCGAATGTCAAAGAGATGCTTCTCTAGCTCTCAAGGTTCAGTCTTCTCAAGTAAAAGACAAGAAGCTAAAGAACAATCCAGTGGAAGTTCAGGCTGCTCTACTGAAAGAAATTGAAGAGGAACGCTCAAAAGAACAAGCAGTCAGCGATAACTCTGTCGAATGGTGTAAGCATAAAGTCGACTATCGCTCCAACCCATTAAAGATAACAACTGTTGTCATCTCTGGAAGAAAGAAGAAGGACTGAATTTCTGTCACTATGGAGATAATCAGAGAGGATGGAAGCTTAAAGGCTATGTTTGTTTCAAAGCTTGAAAGTTTCGGCTATATAGAATGGATAGAGTTCAAAGATGCGCTGAAGAAATCCAAATCAACCTACAGAGGCTATGTCGAAGGCATCCTAGAAGCCCTCATCAACAGAGTCACTGTTGTGTTAAAGGTACCATCTGATCTTCCTTCTAAGCCAAGGAAGCTCAAAAGAAATCCTGTCTCCTCCTCATCTGAGAATATCCCTGCTATCAGAAACGACACATCCATCAAATTCTTAAAAGAAGCTTTGTTTGGTCCTCCTCCTGATCTCTCAGTTTTGGATCTATCTCTGCCTCCTGGTGGTCCATATCTTGTTGGGCAAGTACTTAAAGATCCTTTTGGAATCTTCTTTAGAGATGATGAGGAACAACTCAGAGTCCAAAGAGTCTCTGAAATCCCTATCTGTCCTCTTAGTCATCTCAAGGATCTCTTATACTTATGGTGTGACTTCTCTCCTTTAGCTGAATCGATCAAGGCAATCATTAGTCAAGAATCTTCAGATCGAAGGCAAAGAGGAGAAGAAATACCTGACTATATGATCAATCCTCCAAAGTCTTCTCTAGATAGCTGATATATTAGTTTCTTAATTCTTGTAATCTATTAGTTAGACTTACAGTAGTTAGTTCTTTGCTTGTACTTTATATTTTCATATCTTGTAATTCCTTCTTTGAATTAATGAAAATTTCAGGGAAGTACTTAACCCTGTCAGTACTGTAAAAGATCCCTCAAAATAGTAATTGGGACATGTATGTTATGAGTCCTGATTATTCCTCATTTTGAACTATAAAGTAATTTTCTTCAGTTACTTTGTCATTATCAAATAGGGGGAGATTGTTGATCCAAACTCTCTCAGTGATTTGATAAAGACCCTTTTCTATACTTAGTGAAAATTACGTTTATTAATATGTATTAGTGTTTCACCATCAGCGATCAGACTGAGTCTGTTCAGTTATCACTGATGATCTTTCTTATAAACATTCATATGTATTAGTGTTTCACTATCAGCGATCAGACTGAGTCTGTTCAGTTATCACTGATGGTTTCAAATGTAAACGTAATCCCTGAAGACAAGTTTCACGTCAACAGATGTTCATAGCTGAATCGAAGATGAAGCTGCTGAACAAAGACAAGTCTACTAGTGACCTGATGTGGATATCAGTGAAGCAAAGACGATTCTACTCATACGCAAAGAAACCTGAGGAAAAGCTTCAGCGATAGCTGAACTTCTTTATATCTCTGAAGGAAGAGATATTCAGCGATCGATGATCACTTAGCTTATGCCTCAAGTCTCTTTTGTCTTTCTCTGCACACCCAGTACGATGTGTCAGAACGGACATACCTCTGCCATAATTCGTACAACAACTCTGTCAACTACACTGTTCATGATGCAGCCGAAAGCATGTCTCCCAAAGTCAGACTCTCTCTGCCAATCAAAGAAAGACACGTGTACAGTGCCCTGCCATGCATTTAATGCATAGGGTATAAATAGAAAGATTACCTCTCCATCTAGAGTATGTGCTCACCTCTAGCCTTTCTTTCTAAAATATAGAAACCATTGTTTTCTATACTCTCTAATCTCCAATTCTCTACATTCTTGTGCAACTATCTTAGTGTTTTCTTAAGTTTGTTTAGATTGAGTTTTACTTAATCTTATTCCGCAACAGACTTGTAAATTGTGTTTGATTTATCAATAAACAATTTATTAAACTTTAAATTCTGTGTTTGTATTCAACCCCGCCCCCTTCTACAAACTTGTTAAGCACCTTCGGGACCAACAGTACTGAGGCTTCACTCTTTGGTGCTATTGTGACATGCTACAGTGCCAGATGTCACTGTAGTGGGCACTGTAGTGCCAAGTGTACTGTGGCCAGATGTCACTCGAATTTTTGGGTAAGAAGAATTCCATATTTATCTTATTTCATTCCCATTAATGTTTTAAATTTTAGCCTAGTGTGTTAAAGCTTGGTCTATAATAGAACGTCGTAGGAGGCACAAAAATCTAAAATTTATGAACGCGAAATTTTGGATTTTTGTGCCTCCTACGACATTCTATTATAGACCAAACTTTAACACACTAGGCTAAAATTTAAAACATTAACGGGAACGATATAAGATAAATATGGAATTCTTCTTACCCAAAATTCGAGTGTTACAATCCTCCCAACCTTAGAATGATTTCGTCCTCGAAATCTAGTTCTCACACAAGGCATTCCCTTACCACCCTCAACACTAATTAGGTTTCCTCGATCCACATAGGTAACAATATAACATAGACCTCAATGGCATCATTCTCCCAAAATGACCGTCTCCCTTTCCAAGGGATTGCCTCTAACCTAAATCATCCTTGAGCTATAACTAGATGACTTCCTGGCGCTACTGCCATACTGACTTTCGTTAAGACTTCCACATCCAATACCCACATTGATATGTTACACTCATACTAGAGTGAAAATTGAACTTTACTAGAGCAATTTCCAACTATACGATCTCGGTTGTCTCCCAACCTTAGGGGACAAGTACTACCTCGAGGGTAGCTTGTGACCTCAACTTCTCCCCGACCAATTCGTCTTAGTTCAACATGATTCTGAATCTGAAAACCAATGATCGACATCAAACCCCAAAGATTTCTCGAAAATCCTTAATAATTCATCCTCGTTATTGGCAGAGTCTTCCTTCCAGGGACGTGCCAATACAATCTCTAGGGAGTCGGTTTATTCAAATTTGACTATTGTGCAAATCCCAACTATACTCAAACATCCAACATTCAGTCGATGAAATCTTTACCTCATCAAGAAAATCTTATTCCTCGATACTTAATTACCAATATCTAGTCTCCTTAAAGCTCCACCACTGTGAGGCTAACATTTCTTATGATCCAACCGAAGTACTTCCAAACATTCCATAGATCATTGACTCCCAAATAATAAGTCGACGCTTAAAATCAGAATGTCCACATCAAGAACATGGGTATGCCAAGAAGAATTTCATTCCTGGTCGCACTGAGTCGATCTCTAATAACACTTAAAGTTGACACCTGTTATGGAAATAAAATTCCAAATCTTACAACTTTAACAAACGACCACAACCTTTCCTTTATTCGCGAACCCCATCAGGATGGCACACCACCAACACAAAACATGTTGTCGAACAAACAATCCATCAACTCAAATCCACTCCTATGTAAGCGACCACACCGGGCTTTTACCCGAAGATTTACCGGAACGAGAAGATCACGACTTAAATAACCAGGATAATACATGAATACAATACCTCAATCATTCATGCGTGAACCTACTCATAAGGCTGAAATCCCCAATTCAAAAAAAACTGGCCACAAGTCGGATCATCCGACTCTTCAATTCCCAAGGACTCCTCTAGTCCCTAATCACAAATCCTTTCACGATAGGGGTTTAAATATGTAGCTATAATGAGTTCAAGGTTTTTAAAACTAATATGCCAATTTGAAATTTTATAAAACTTTCAAACGCAAAAGCTTTATAGCAATTAATCGTACATGTAAAAATCCATTACCGCTTACTCGGTAGTTGTGTAAAGTGGTCACAAACGCCATCCATATAAAACCATTTCAATCAAAAACCATTTGGTTATTATTCAGGTCAATAGTGACAACAACGAAAAATGTTCAACAAGTTTTTTTAAATGAGCCACTATGGTTCTGACCTGCATCAGTTTATGCCAAGCACATAAAATAAATTACTACACTAACAGTGTGCAACGAAGTTTTACTAATTTCCAAAAGAGGAATTTCACAAATTCAAGCTCCAAAAGTCTCCCTCTTAACTATGAAATGACATGGAATAAAATTTCCCAACGAGACTCGCATACGTTATATTTCCCAAAACTTAGTATAATGATAGGTGCATGCGATTTGGTCAAACTTAAAATAATTTAGATCGGCTTCAAACGTTAAACCGTACCTCCAATGTTTTCCATGTTTTGAAATAGTGGCCATAATACCATGCATACCAAGTAATTCAATATAGTACATTTGTGTGAACGATTAGCAATGGTAGCAACAACGAAATGCACAAAACAAAATATTAGTATAAAACATCATGGTACGACTACACAACCGCTCGCCAAGAGTATAAATCAATCGTGCGTTAAATAGTGTGCTACAAAATATACTAGCATAAAACTCAAAAGTGACATATCACATGATATTAAAACTCCAAAATGACTCTCTTGGTTGCGAAAAGACATGGGATACATCCCTCGACAATACTCACATGAGACTAAATATTCTATAAAAACTCATAAATTAATGCACACAACAAATCAAGTATGCGCATTTCAAAGTTCATCTACGTGGCGCAAAATATCGTAAAATAAAACTCCATAAGACTCAACAAAACTTCCATAAAACTCAATGACACCCAAACAATCAAATGGTGCCAAAATTTTCGTTCTCAATAATCAAACAACATAAGACAAAGTTATGACTAAATGTCATAATTCCAAAATTTTCTCTTTTATTGTAATATGATATAGAGTGACATTTTTCAACAAAACTCGCATGAAATAAAATTCTCAATAAAACTTAAACACCAAAATAATGGAAGGTAACTCTTCGCCCAAAACCTTAACATATGTGGAGGAGATCCAATGTTAAAGTCATAAATCACAGTTACTTGTCCAAGACCCTAAATAACATCAAAATACGGACATCATAATATCCGAAAATAGTGTTGGACAACAACGAGAATAAAGAAAGTCTCAACAAAGTTTGCAGCCATGTGCAATAAAATAATTTTATGCATGTTTAAAATCATGGTTTAAAATCTTGTGTGTGCTAAACATTTTTCCAAGATTTCGTAATATAATCCACATGATGATTTGGATGCATGAGAAATAATTGATGCAATTTATTTTAGAAATAAATTTGTGCATGAATTTGATCAGCACTCAACGTCTTGAAACCACTCTCCTCAATTTCCTAGTCACACTATCGTCATCCGGATGCTCAAACATCTTAAGGCAATAATCGAGAATTTCATCGGTTCACCTTAAAATTTCTCCTCGAATAATGTCGATTCCATAAGTCTATAGGTCTATTCCAACCAAAAATTCCGACCCAAAACGGTCCACTTAATGCAATCATCATGCTTACTGTCACTCCAAGTAACGAATGCTATAATCATCAACCTCTTCTAATGGCTACCACTTTAGAAACTTTTTCACTACCCCAATGGTTGTCACATCAAAGTAGTTCAAGTATACAAATGTAACTTGTAGGTTCACCATTACACTGGCCAGGTGCAATTACGAACGTACTGTATATGATCATCCTTGCTATTCTCGACGTGATTCCCGTTTCTAGTGACCCCATCAACTTTAGAATGTTCTATCTTAAAGTGCCCATTGGTGCAATTTCTCTCTCAGTTACTTATAAGAACACTAGTTTGAGTCTAGGTATCCAAAATCTACACCTAAATCCCTCAAATTTAAGCTCTGATACCAACTTATAACACCCTCAAATTTGGAAAGATCAGCTAATTTAAAATTTCAAAATTTCATCAAATAAAAGATAAATGTAACATCCCCCGTCCCCGTGGTCCGAAACGGGTGATGTCACGAACGAGACTTAACATAATTACACAACTAAATCAGAGCTACTAATAAACTCTAAACATATATTACAATCCAAAATCTTACACTTCAAAAAGTGTTTATAAACTTAGAACGTTTATATAATAATGCGATTCTAAGAACTCCAAAATTTCACGCTCGATCTCAAGTCCCGTCCCCGTAAACGTCACTTCGTACCTGTCGTGTCAGAAAAAAAAAACACGGCTGAGCACAGGGCTCAGTGAATGGATTATAATATAAATTCGTAAATAATAATAAAAACATCGATAACGAAGCGGAAGACTTAAAAATTCAATTCGAAGAAAGTTCTTGAGACTAAAGTTCATAGTTCATTTAAATCAAGAGAAACGTTTGGTAATATAATCAAAAGCAATAATCTCAAGAACATTTCACACATTAACTTCAAAACGTAATATAAATAAAGTCCGTCAATTCCTGTTGTTGTGTTCGTGGGGTGGCCAAACCACACGAACTGGGTTGGCATGCGGGCACACACAACGGATCCCCCGTGAATTTAACCACGGTCACATATTCTGTGGGTAAAATCTAGAATCGATTCATCCGCTTTGGAGCCAACAAAGTCAGCCAAGTCCTCCCAGAGTGGGTTCACGTAAGCCACATAGGCTTAACTCTGGTGGACCGTCATCTGCAGGACGCTATGACAACAAAGCCGCCATAGAAGGCATCCCAAATAATGTGCCCATTTATTGGGTTCTTCTAAAATCAAAGAAAACTAAACATGTGCCACTTACCCAAATGGCGATCACAGAAATTATAATCTATATACTTCACATTTTTCATAAACAATCTCATACGAGACACATTTTCATAAAACATCAAAATGTTCAAACAATTGATTCAATAAACCAAAATCAATGTGTATGTGTGTGTACAATTTCGTATTTGTTGATCACGTTCGGTTGATCAATCACAAGGCGGTGAACCACCTTTCGGAAGGGTCAACTACAACAAATAGTAGCCCACGATTCAAAAGAAATGAAATCCATACCTTGATCGAATTGAGATGCAACACGTGATTAATCGAGACCGACTACGAACTTTAACCAGTTCGATTGCCTATTTAAACCATCAATTATTAATAATCGCATAACCTAAAACTCAATGGTTATATTATAAGCTTAAGCACTGATTTTGTTCACTTAGACATTAAACCGATCACTTGGTGTGCGGTTAAACATCTAGATACAAATATCACCGTTTTAATTCTAAACTTTACCCGTTTGTAATTTTGACAAAAACAAACATTCCTATACATGTTTATGATTATAACTTTACAATATATAATCATAATCTACCAACCAACTTCAACTACCCTAACTTACCAACTTAAATAACTTAAGAAGAAATTTATACCTCTAAGAAGGGCTCGAAGCGTAGATTACGAATATGTAATTGTTTCTTCGATTACTTCAACGGATCGTAAGATAATCTAGAGAGAAGTTTTTTGAAAGTTTAGAGAGAGAGATGAGAGAAATATGGCGGTGTGCATTAAAAAGAAGAAGACGATGGAATTGATTTTTTTTTTCTTAAATTATATATATATATATATATATATATATATATATATATATAAAACTAATATAAGTTTAGTCAATTTACGAGTTTAATCCCTCAACTATCATTAGTTGCTACTTTTAATTACGGTTCATTTCGGGTAAGAAATAATTATATGTTTTTAAACCGAGTCTTACAATTATTCCCCCCCTTAAAGAGATTTCGTCCACGAAATCGAATTTGGACAGGAAACTTACATCGATTAAAGAACTCAGGGTACTCCCGTCGCATGTGCTCCTCAGTTTCCCACGTCGCCTCACGTTCAGAATGATTTTTCCAAAGAACTTTTACGAAAGGAAGCACTCTCTTTCGTGTACCTCTCTCATCACGATCAATAATCGCTTCAGGTTCTTCGCGATAAGAAAGATCAGGTTCTATGTGTTCCAAGGGATATTCAATGACGTGTAAGGGATGATAGTTGTACCCTCGAAGTGAAGAGACATGGAACACGTTATGTATATGAGAAAATTGCGGCGGTAAAGCTAACTGGTAAGCAACAATTCCAACTCTTTCTAGAATTTCAAAGGGACCAATGTATCTCGGGCTCAACTTTCCTTTGAGATCGAAACGTTTGATGCCACGAGTTGGGGAAACTTTTAAGAAAACTTTATCTCCCGGTTGGAACTCGATAAGTCATCGTCGCTTGTCGGCGTAACTCTTTTGACGATCCTGAGCCTCTTTCATCATTTGACGTGCAATTTCGACCTTCTCGGTAGTAACTTGTACAAATTCTGGACCTTCGAGAATACGTTCTCCAACTTCATTCCAACAAGTAAGTCGGTGTTCGACATTTTTGGCCATAAAGAGCTTCATACGAGGCCATGCCGATGCTTGACTGCCAACTATTATTATAGGAGAACTCTATTAGGTACAAATAACTATCCCAACTTCCATGCCATTCCAACACACATGCTCGGAGCATATCCTTCAATGTTTAAATCGTACGTTCAGATTGCCCATCAGTTTGCGGATGTAAGGCTGTACTAAAATTCAAACGTGTGCCCCAAGCTTTATGTAAACCTTACCAAAATCGAGATGTAAAACGTGGGTCTCGATCGGAGGTAATCGATACAGGAGTGTCATGAAGACGTACAATCTCATGTTGGAATACTTCTGTCAATTTATCAATTGACCAAGTTTGTCGGATAGGAAGAAAATGAGTTGATTTCGTCAGTCGGTCAACCACTACCCAAATTGCATCGTGTTTCAAGGTTGTGCGTGGTAGTCCGACTACAAAATCCATAGTTATAAGTTCCCATTTCCATACAGGAATGTTCAGTGATTGGAGAAGACCACCCGGACGTTGATGTTCACTTTTAACTTGTTGACAAATGTAACAACGGGCTACAAAATCGGTGATATCTCGATTCATTCCAACCCACCAGTAATGGGTCTGTAAGTCGCGATACATTTTTGTTGTACCCGGGTGAACGGAAAACATAGAGTTATGAGCTTCGGTTAGAATCTGATCTTTAAGCTCCGAGTTATTTGGAACACAAAGATGATCCCGAAACCACAATACGTGATCATCATCGATCCTGAATTCCGAACTAACATTCTCTTTTGCTTGCTGGAAGTTCGCCCACAATTCACCGTCAACTTGTTGGGCTTCTTTTATCCGAGAAATTAGAGTCGGTTCTACCATCAGGTTCGATAGAATTTCCATTTGTGAACTCGGATAGATTTCCAGTCCGAACCGTTCGATCTCCAAAGCCAACCCTGTAGGAATAAGTAAAGAAGAAACCTGTCCCACAGCTTTACGACTTAAAGCGTCGGCGACTACATTAGCCTTACCCGGATGATACTGTATATGAACATCGTAATCCTTTAGAAGTTCGAGCCACCTCCGTTGACGCATATTTAACTCTTTTTGAGTAAATATATATTTAAGGCTCTTGTGGTCGGTGAAAACTTCACTTGTCTCACCGTACAAATAATGACGCCAAATTTTAAGTGCGAAGATAACCGCAGCCAATTCGAGATCATGAGTCGGATAATTGACCTCATAAGGCTTTAATTGACGTGACGCATATGCAATTACTCTTCCGTTTTACATAAGAACACAACCGAGATCTATCTTTGAAGCATTACTGTAAACTTGAAAACTGTCGCTGCCAGGCGCTAATACAAGAACAGGCGCGGTAACCAATCGATGCTTCAATTCCTCGAAACTGGATTCTTGTTCGGAACTCCAATTGAATCTGACTCCTTTTCGGAGTAATCGAGTTAATGGTAGAGATATTTTAGAAAATCCTTCAACGAATCGTCAATAATAACAGGCCAGACCCAGAAAACCACAAACTTCAAATACGTTAGTAGGTCGAGGCCATTTAGTGACGGTTTCGATTTTTGTTGGATCGACTTTAACACCTTCCGCAGAAATTACGTATCCGAGAAAAGATACTTGATCAAGCCAGAATTCACATTTGGAACGTTTTACGTATAACTTTTTCGTTCGAAGAGTTTCCAAAACGATGTGAAGATGTTGATTATGTTGCTCTCTTGACTTCGAGTATATCAATATGTCATCAATAAAGACGATAACAAAGTCGTCGAGATAATCCTTGAAAACCCGATTCATAAGATCCATAAAGACCGCTGGAGCATTAGTTAGCCCGAAAGGCATTACTAAAAATTCGTAGTGCCCATAGCGAACTCTGAATGCGGTTTTCGGAATATCACAATCTCGGATACGAAGTTGATGGTACCCGGACCGAAGATCAATTTTGGAAAAGTATCGTGCCCCTTGTAATTGATCGAACAGATTGTCGATTCTCGGAAACAGATACTTGTTATGGATCGTTAATTTATTAAGCTTCCGGTAATCAATACAAAGACGCATTGTACCGTCTTTCTTTTTGACAAAGAGAACCGGAGTTCCCCAGGGTGAGACACTGGGTCTAATAAAACTTTTCTTCAATAAATCATCGAGTTGAGTTTTGAGTTCCTTCATTTTAGTTGGAGCCATTCGATAGGGAGCCTTGGAAATAGGAGAAACTCCCGGAAATAGATCAATGGTAAATTCAACTTCCCGGACTGGTGGTATACCCGGTAAATCGTCGGGAAACACATCAAGATATTCGAAAACAACAGGTACGGGTGCAGATGTAGGGATTATTTGCTCGGGATCTTGTAACGAGGCCAGAAAACCTTCATTACTTTGCCAAGTATACTGGTGCACCGTAATAGAAGTTAAAGCGCTAATATCTTCTTTTGGAGTACCTCCTTGGAAGATTGCCTCTGGTTTGTCAACATCTCCAAATAATATTTGTTTGGCATTACAGTCTATAGTTGCACGGTGGTGTGACAACCAGTCCATACCCAATATTAATTGAAAGTGGGACATATGCATTGGAAATAGAGTGATCTCCCGTATGCGATCTCCAATAAATAACGGACAGTTTGAAAATCGAGTTAACACACAGATTGAACCACCCATTGGGGTAGATATTACGATTGGACATTCGGTAGTTTGCTCATAAGGTTTTAACCAGGATTCTAATTGTTCAAAAACAACAGAGTGTGTTGCCCCGGTATCAAACAAAGCATAACCAGACATCATACTAAACATGGTCAGACGAAACACATCAACAATATTAGGCTCACTTGTACATCTCACTGGATTGGGGTTTGGGTTACCCTCAAGTTAACATCTGGATTTCCGTGGGCGACCACGTCTCGACATTCTAACACAGAACAAGATCAAGATCGGAATTCAAAACAGTTACGAATTAAAAATCGGTAAATATAATTAAATTCTAGTCTACCCATTCTAATGTCTACCCAATTCTCACAGGTCAAACCTAGTTAATCTACAAGTCGATACCTATGCTCTGATACCATATTTGTAACATCCCCCGTCCCCGTGGTCCGAAACGGGTGATGTCACGAACGAGACTTAACATAATTACACAACTAAATCAGAGCTACTAATAAACTCTAAACATATATTACAATCCAAAATCTTACACTTCAAAAAGTGTTTATAAACTTAGAACGTTTATATAATAATGCGATTCTAAGAACTCCAAAATTTCACGCTCGATCTCAAGTCCCGTCCCCGTAAACGTCACTTTGTACCTGTCGTGTCAGAAAACAAAAACACGGCTGAGCACAGGGCTCAGTGAATGGATTATAATATAAATTCGTAAATAATAATAAAAACATCGATAACGAAGCGGAAGACTTAAAAATTCAATTCGAAGAAAGTTCTTGAGACTAAAGTTCATAGTTCATTTAAATCAAGAGAAACGTTTGGTAATATAATCAAAAGCAATAATCTCAAGAACATTTCACACATTAACTTCAAAACGTAATATAAATAAAGTCCGTCAATTCCTGTTGTTGTGTTCGTGGGGTGGCCAAACCACACGAACTGAGTCGGCATGCGGGCACACACAACGGATCCCCCGTGAATTTAACCACGGTCACATATTCTGTGGGTAAAATCTAGAATCGATTCATCCGCCCTGGAGCCAACAAAGTCAGCCAAGTCCTCCCAGAGTGGGTTCACGTAAGCCACATAGGCTTAACTCTGGTGGACCGTCATCTGCAGGACGCTATGACAACAAAGCCGCCATAGAAGGCATCCCAAATAATGTGCCCATTTATTGGGTTCTTCTAAAATCAAAGAAAACTAAACATGTGCCACTTACCCAAATGGCGATCACAGAAATTATAATCTATATACTTCACATTTTTCATAAACAATCTCATACGAGACACATTTTCATAAAACATCAAAATGTTCAAACAATTGATTCAATAAACCAAAATCAATGTGTATGTGTGTGTACAATTTCGTATTTGTTGATCACGTTCGGTTGATCAATCACAAGGCGGTGAACCACCTTTCGGAAGGGTCAACTACAACAAATAGTAGCCCACGATTCAAAAGAAATGAAATCCATACCTTGATCGAATTGAGATGCAACACGTGATTAATCGAGACCGACTACGAACTTTAACAAGTTCAATTGCCTATTTAAACCATCAATTATTAATAATCGCATAACCTAAAACTCAATGGTTATATTATAAGCTTAAGCACTGATTTTGTTCACTTAGACATTAAACCGATCACTTGGTGTGCGGTTAAACATCTAGATACAAATATCACCGTTTTAATTCTAAACTTTACCCGTTTGTAATTTTGACAAAAACAAACATTCCTATACATGTTTATGATTATAACTTTACAATATATAATCATAATCTACCAACCAACTTCAACTACCCTAACTTACCAACTTAAATAACTTAAGAAGAAATTTATACCTCTAAGAAGGGCTCGAAGAGTAGATTACGAATATGTAATTGTTTCTTCGATTACTTCAACGGATCGTAAGATAATCTAGAGAGAAGTTTTTTGAAAGTTTAGTGAGAGAGAGATGAGAGAAATATGGCGGTGTGCATTAAAAAGAAGAAGACGATGGAATTGATTTTTTTTTCTTAAATTATATATATATATATATATAACTAATATAAGTTTAGTCAATTTACGAGTTTAATCCCTTAACTATCATTAGTTGCTACTTTTAATTACGGTTCATTTCGGGTAAGAAATAATTATATGTTTTTAAACCGAGTCTTACAATAAATCTCCATGTAGAATTCTGTATTTAACTTAAATAATTATAAACTCCAGTCTCATACCAGGACTAAACTAAAGGTGGGTATTACATAACCCAAAGACAAGCTACTAATCCCATAATAAATGCGGAAGGCTTCACCAACTACACACTCCTCGAGTACACAACTAGCACTCTTCTTTTCACAGTGTCACTAGAACTATTCCCAGCCGGAACCTGATGCACATGCCGACAAATAAAAAGGTTAGGCTAACGCCTAGTGAGTTCAAGAGTTTTCAATATGCATAAATATATCATTGAAAAGGAATAATGCAATTTAAATAATAATCTTTCAAAATGATATGCTTCAAATATGAAAACGACTCGTTTTCCAATAATATGCATTTTAGGCGGAGGAAATACCAATATAAACATTTTCCAATCCAAAAAATTTTAAGGACGAAGATCCCAATATAAAATGTTCTTTCGTAAATTAAATTCAACACAAAACTCACTCAAAACGTGAATAGAAATCGAACCTTCAATTGATGAAAATGTGAATAAAACTTTATATCCCGAAACACCCAAAACACGGGTAGGGCATAATAGTCAACCCATAAATTATGGATAAAAATCCATATATACAAAACGTTACTGAAAACTTGGATAATAAAACTCAATACCTAAAACAACACCTTTCGGTGACGGGGGAGACCCGAATTCCATCGAATGTGGCGGGTACACAAAGTAAAGCCACTTATCGATGTTCTCGAGCTTCACATAGAGTCATGGATCTCCGTATACGGCTCCCTACCGAGCAACAACCGTAAGATACCCAAATGACCCTAGTGTCTACTCGACCTCTAGATTAGTGTCACCACAAAATCCACAAGTCCCCATATCCGGCTCACCATGGGCACCACTGCAAGACTTAGCTCCGTATACGGCTCTGCAGAGCACCACCACAAGCTTCCATAAAAAACATGACTTAGGGACCACTCACTAGACTTCAAACGCGGACACTAAAATTCCACGATGAGTAACAAGACTGGATTACACAGGCATCGAGTTCAGCCACCCACGATCTATACCTCGAGCCCTTCACTAAAAGTTACACGATTTTCGAGTTTAACCACCCACGATCTATACCTCGAGTTCCCGCTAGCCATAAACAACTTTCAGTCCCAAAATAGGGATAGAGCTCCCAATTAAACCAACTGACTGACTCATATGCCTATGGATCCAATGCATTACAGTCTAAAACAGTACATGACTCAAATGAATGACAACACACTCAAAACATGTAATTTCCATCAAAACGCAATAAAATGCATCGTAAAGCCAAAACCTCTCATTGAGCCAAATTCCCCCAAGACTCATTTGAGTCACCACCAAGCCAAAGCTCCACAAATTAATTGACGATTATCAAAAGTCATAAATGCAATAAAACGTAATCGACTCACGTTTATGCAAACCCACGCTTCCCAATACATGAATAACGCCGACACAATTTAGATTGGGACAAATCATTTTCCAAATGAGTTTATACCATTTATTCTTTCAAAAACGTCCCATAACACAAAATCAATAATTTCTCCAAAACACACACTAAAAGTGCATTATACTTAAAAGATCTATTTCCATAAAATAAATCATTAAAATACCAATGCTTATGATTTATTTATCAGAATGCCCAAAATCCCAAATGTGGGTCTTTTACAAAATTTATAAAGTTAAACACTTTGAATAATCAAAACTCACCAAATAACTCAACAGTTGATAGTTTCATTTAAACATATAAACATTTAAAACTGGACATTTTGGCATGTACACCGTTTTCACAAATCAACTTGAACTCACTTTGCTAGATTTAGGCTAAATCTATATTTTCCCCAACTTGAGCTCCTTCATAGAGACTTGAATCCTCAAGCCAAAACTTCCAAAAACCTAAATCCACAAGTTACCAACCATAAATACACATATCCAAGAGTTTAGAATCATTCCCCAAACATCTTATATCAAAATCTCCATTTTGACCAAAACCCTAATTTTGACCTAATTTCTCCAAAATCACCCAAACCGAAATTTGAGAAACATAAGCACTAGGAAATCATCAATGGGGAATTTATCACTTATATAAAGATTTAGAAAGGGAAAGGTAAATCACCACTAGGTTTTGAGCAAAATCCACAAACTTTGAAATCTTCAAGAGATGGAGGTGAACACTTGAATCTAGCTCATGAGATTAAAATCACAAGTTTTGATGATGAAAAAAATGCTTTAATTTCCAAGATAGAAGCCTCAAAATAGCTAGCGTTCGTATGGGGTATTGGGGAACAATTTGAGAGAGGAGGGAATGAAGTAGATGAGGAACAAAGGAAACAAATACTGAAAATCGGATTTTATGCAGGTCTGGACTCCGATCGTGATAGTGATATGCTACAGTGCCAGATGTCACTATCTCGTGCATTGTCGCGCCAAATGTACCGAGGCTTCACTCTTTGGTGCTATTGTGACATGCTACAGTGCCAGATGTCACTGTCTCGGGCACTGTAGCGCCAAGTGTACTATGGCCAAAATTTCGCTTTCATAAATTTTGGATTTCTGTGCCTCCTACGACGTTCTATTATAGACCAAACTTTAACACACTAGGCTAAAATTTAAAACATTAATGGGAACGAAATAAGATAAATATGGAATTCTTCTTACCCAAAAATCCGAGTGTTACAAATTCAATTCCATTCCATCCTATTTTATCAAAAAGACAAAATTATCCCCATCTTATCTACTTGATTTACCTAGACCACCGTCGTCAACCACCACCGATCTGAACCACCGTTGACCACTGCCGATCTGAACCATCGTCGACCACTGCCGATTTGAACCACCGTCGACCACCACCGATCTGACACCACCAATATGAACCACCACCGACTACCATTGATCTGAACCATCGGCGACCACCACCGATCTGAACCACTATCAACCACCGTCGACCACTACCAATCTGAACCACCGCCAACCACCATCGATCTGAACCACCGTTGACCACCACCGATCTGAACCACCGTCGACCACTACCGATTTAAATCACCGCCGACCACCACTGATCTGAACCATCTTGACCATCGTTCTGAACCACTAACGACCATCGCCTATCTGAACCATCATCGACCACCACCGATCTGAACCACCGCCGACCACCACCGATCTGAACCACCACCGATCTGAACCACCACCGATCACCACCGTTCTGAACTACCACCGACCACCACTGATCCCAACAACAATAGTTGGATTTCAGTTACAAATTTTTCAAAAAAGGTATTTTGGTCATTTACCAATATTTCATTTCAATTCCATAGGTACATTATGTGAACCAACCAGACATAGTCCAATTCTTTTAACATATTCCATTTCACTATTTGTCAACCAAACATGTGGTCAAATCTAACAACATTTCATTCCAATTCCTTTAAAGTCAAATTGCTTTGACATATTCCATTCCATCTAAAAACATTTTGCGAACCAAACGCCCCCTAAAGAAATTAGAATGGTATTTGATAAAATTTGACCACGCGTTTGGTTGACATAATTGGAATAGAATATCGTAAAAGAATTAGAATCTGCATGTTTTGGGAGTAGGGGGTGAGCTACTATCACGACGACAATAGTGTCATTGTGGTGTTGGCGGCGTTGCAGTGGCGGTGGAATGATAATATTAATTGGCAGTTGTAGTAGTGGCAATGGTGGTGGACATGACGGTGGTGGTGAAGATGTTCACGACAGGAGCGGTGGGGGCGACGAGGGTGGTGAGCATGGAAGTGGTGTTGTTAGTTAAATTGGATTTAAAAGTTGTTTTTCCCTTATTAAAACCAAATTATAAAATCTATTATATTTGCCACAAAATGAAATTCATATCCTTCACTTATGTTAAAGAATGATCAAATCCCTTAACTGTGGGATTCAATGAAATCCAATCAATTCAATCCACAAACCAAACATCATCAAAGAATTTGGTCAAAGGAATTTCTCATTCCAATTTCATCAAATTTCTTCGAATTCCGCAAACGAAACAACCCTTTAGTAATATTTTTATAATATTTTCAATTTGTTTGCAATTATATAATTTAATTATTTTTATATTAATTTTCAATTTGTTTTTATAAATTATTATAAATAATGAAATTCAATTAAATTCCAAATCTTACAAACCAAATACACCAAAGATTTCAAATCCTTCTATGAAATCCAAATCTCTCAAAAGCATTCTCTGAACCAAATGTCCCCTAAAGAACATGTTGAAATATTAATTAAAAAATATAAGACACATAATTATAAAAAAAAAGTTGGAAAATAACCCTTGCAACATATTGAAACGTTGCTTGAAATACCTTTAAAAAAAGAGTAAATTACGATTTTAGTCCTTATGGTTTGTTAAAAATTGCGTATTTCGTTCCTATGGTTTTAAAATTTCTGGTTCCGTCTCTAAATTTTGCAACTCATTTCTATTTTTGTCCTTGTGGTTAAACTTGATTGTTTTCTTCGTTTTCTTCGTCCCTATGGTTTATAATTAATTTTAATTTTAGTCCCTCATACTTAAAAGTAGTAATTAGCCTTAGGGACGAAAATAGAAATGAGTCGCAAACCATAGGGACGAAAACCGAAATTTTAAAACCACAGTTATGGAATCTGTAATTTTTAATAAACCACAAGGATGAAAAATGTAATTTACTAAAAAAAACCTAGTTTGTAAGCTAGCTTATAACTTACCGTACGGAGCTAACACATAAGCTCTTAATTTTTGATTTCATTCATTTTGTCAACTGTTATAATATCTTCATGCGGGTATTTCTCAAAAACAATAAAACACAAGATTTCTAAGGTTCAATTTTTGTTGCACAACAAATTATACAGACTGTTGGTTGATAAATTAGTTGTTAGCTGAAAATCAAGCAGATAAATTAGTCATGTTTATTTATAAGCTAGTTGTTCATTAAAAATTGACTATTAACTGATAAATTAGTTGTTAACTGAAAATCAAACAGATAAATTAGTCATGTTTGGTAAAAAAAAACTTATAAGTTAGATGACAAGTTTGAAATGACATAAAAGAGCATGTTGAAAAGTTATTTAAGTTCTAACATTACAAAATATGATCAAAACAAATGCTATTACATTTTATCATGTTAAAATAAGTAGCACCAAAAGTAATGATTTGTTCAATTTATTTAACTTTTACGGACATTCATTGCATTGTATCGAATTTTCTAAAAATATAAATTAATGTAACCAAATATTAATTTTAGAAAATTTGTAGTTAGCATATTTCCCTTTGATCAAGATGTGAATGTCATGATTTTCTCAGTATAGTGATGGATTTTATGGCCAACGTCTAACCGACACGAATACGTTGTCCTAGTTGGAAATGACTAATGATTATGAATAACTAAAGGGTGTCGAATCCACCTAACATAATTCTTTTTAAAAAAAATTAGATTGTAGTAGCGGTGAGTAAGGTCAAATCCGTAGAGATCGGTTAGACTTCTTTCTTATGATTGGTTAAAAAAAATTAAACTAGTGTGGGTGGAAATTAGAGGTTAAACCAACGAATGGCAAAATATTAAACGAAAATGTAAGATGAATCCAATAACGAGAAAATATCCAACAACTAGGTTTAATGTTGGAATCGATTTAGTGGATGGAGCATCGAGACAAAAGATTCATCTATTGCTTTCTAAATTATATATATATATATATGGATCCAGACGAGTCAACCATTTGTTGATTCGACCTGGACCATTTAAATTCATCTCAA
Source organism: Arctium minus (assembly GCA_954870635.1). NCBI lineage: Eukaryota > Viridiplantae > Streptophyta > Magnoliopsida > Asterales > Asteraceae > Arctium > Arctium minus. The sequence continues at coordinate 6,013,384 of OX941093.1, read as the reverse complement.
ATCTAATATGGATCGGTCAAATTCATTTAATAACTTCTACAATCCGGCCCACTCCTCTCCCCTTCAGGCTCCAACCCACACGAAGCCCACTCCCCCATTTGTTTCCCAATTTCAGCCGAAGAACTCTCCCTCTCATGCCTGATTTATCTCCACGACTCTCCCCACCTTCAACCTCCACGTTCATGGACTTCCAACGCAACCCCCCCCACCATTTCATGATTGCAACTATAAATAGATTACTTCTCATCCTCAGAAATGATCGATCATCCATTTCTTCTTCAAAATACATTTAAAATTCAAAAAAGGGCGCATCTTCCTCTATCTATGGCAAATCATCAGTTCATGATTTCATAGTCAAGTTATTTATTTACCCCCTTTTTTTCTTCATTACCATCAACCATCAAACGATTTGATTTTTGAATTTCATCCATCCACATTCATTCGATTTTGAATTGTAGGATTCCAGAGGAAAGATGTCGATCTCAGTAGCATATATGAAGGGAAAGTCCTGCTTATTGTCAATGTTGCTTCCAAATGGTTGTTTCTCGTATTATTCTTTCTATTGTTTTTACATAATGTGTGTTTTAATTTAGCATCAAAGTTTGTTCTTACAGGTGGTTACTTCAACGGATTGGCCTCAAGTTACAAAGTACAAGGCGTTGGTCTCAGCACAATCATACAGACAAGAAATCATTCAGGATCTATATACAACTCATACAGATTCAGTAAGGGGTGTAGTTCATGTAGGGAGTATAGGGTAAAGGATTGTTATTGTTAATCTTTTCCTCTTACTTGATTTTGCAGGGAGCTCTTGATATCTTTCAACAAATCAAATGGACATAAACCTCACAGGATTATATTTTATAGGTTTTTACAACAACACACTCCGCTTTTTTGTGACAAATTACTCTCTCATCATAATATTTATTCTAATAATTGTATTTCATAGATAGTGTCAGTGAAGGCCAGTTCAATGATGTTTTGTTGAATGAAATGGACAAAATTCGTAGTGTAATGAATACATATTCTGTTGAATTAAAAGATTTAATTCTGTTTGGTTTCTTAATACTCGAGGGGTTGTCGATGTTTCAGGCATGCGTGTTGTTGGAGGATAACTATATGCCACATGTTACGTTAATTGTTGTCCAGAAGAGACATCATACACGATTATTTCCTGCGAGGCATATAGTTCAACTCAAGAGGCAAAGGGAAATCTGTTGGAAGGATCACCAATAGATTAATTATCGAAACAGTGGTCTATTTCATATGGGAAGAAGAAATAGGAGAACCTCTTATCACAATCAAAAGATAGTTGAAGCGGTGGTAGAGGTTATTCCTCAGCATGTAAGACGATGATTAAAGAGCTTAAAGATAAGAGATAACGTAAGAGAACGAATTTATTTTCTGTTGAATTTCACTATCAGTTTCCTCAGGTATAGTCTATATGTCACCACCTTGTGGTTATAGAGCATGGAGTTTGATCAAAACTTTTTTTTGGTTTCGGAGGTATCCTCCTCTTAGACTTTAGTCTGGGAGTTTTTCATTAGGGGAGTACTCTAACTAATTTAAACTACGATTTTCGTCCCTCTGGTTTGATGTTTATAATGATTTTCGTCCCTGGTATTTCAAAACAGTTTTTTAGTCCCTGTGGTTTCTATTTGTTTCCATTTTCGTCCCTCCATCCAATTTTATTAAAGAGTAAATTACGGATTTAGTCCCACACTTTTGTCGATTATTACGGAATTGGTCCTTTAACTTCAAAAATAGCAAATAAACCCTCTACATATGCATTTTGTTATGGATTTGGTCCCTCGAGCTAACGACCATCTATTTCCTCCGTTAAACCGAGGGTATTATAGTCATTTTACCTATTTTATTTATTTTTCCATTTTTTTATTACTTTACTTGAATATTCATCCCCTACCTCAAGAACACCAAGAACACCAACATCATCAAAATTCCAAAAACTCAAATCAAACTCATGTTAACAATCCAAAATCCTAAATCAAACCTAAATCAAACTTGTTAAAAATCTAAGAACACCAAGAACAAACCAAATCAAACTTGTTAACAATCCAAAATCTTAAATGTTCATCTTCATCACCAATAACCCTAAATCAAACCCATATTCAAAACAACCTAAACCAAACGTAGATTAAAAATCAAAAACATAAATCAAACACATATACAATAACCAAAATCATACACATATACAGTAACGAAAATCAAACTCACCTAAGAAGAGAGAGATCTGAGAAGAGCGAGAAGAGAGAGATCTGAGAAGAGCGAGAAGAGAGAGAGAGAGAAAGAGAGAGAGAGAGAGAAGAGAGAGGGATCTGAGAGAGAGTGATAGAGATCGAGAGAAGAGAGACAGATCTGAGGTAGAGATCGAGGGAAGAGATACAAAAAAGAGAGACGATGCAGACCACAGGGAGACGAAGTCGCCGGAGAAGACGACGTCGCCGGAGAAGCGTTTAACGGTTGTCGTCCCTGTGTTCGTCCATCTCTTCTCTCTCTCTCTCTTCTCTCTCTCTCTGCCAGATCTTTCTCTCTCTCTTCTCTGTATCTTTTCTCTCTCTCTCTCTTGGTGTTCTTGGTGTTAAATATGGAATTAAAGTAAGAATATGGAAATATCCCAAATGGGGTTATGTAATTTCACTAATTTTGGTTTTGATTTTGGAAACATCCCAAATGGGTTTGATTTAGGATTTTAGAAATATCCCAAATGGGTTTGATTTAGGATTTTTGATTGTTAACATGAGGAGTTTTTTGAATCTTGGTGTTCTTGAGATAGGGGATGAGTATTCAAGTAAAGTAATAAAAAAATGGAAAAATAAATAAAATAAGTAAGATGACCATAATACCCCTTCTGCTTAACGAAGGAAATAGACGGCCGTTGGCTCGAGGGACCAAATCGATAACAAAATTATACCCTGAGGGACCAAATCCATAACAAGATGCATAGTGGGAGGGTCATCATGTAATTTTTGAAGTTAAAAGACCCATTCCATAACAAACGCCAAACCTGAGGGACCAAATTCGTAATTTACTCTTTATTAAAATTAAGTCTTAATTCATTTAAAAATTGAATAAGCAAATTACATATTTAGTCCTTGTGGTATATAAATTTTTACATTTTTTTTACTTTTTCTTTATTTATTATATTTTATCAAGACATTTATTTTTCTATTAATTATATTGTATATTTTCATAATTATTATAACTTTAATTATAAAAATAATCAAATAACTTCAATAAAAATACTGATAAATACATGATATTTTTTCAAAGCTCTAAGTTTTAATCTCCTAAAATTAATATTTTTTTATCTATTGATTTATTAAATATTTTTATTTATTTTAAATTACCATTGGAAAAAATTTAATAAAATTCGAGAAAAATTAGTCTTATTTTATAACAACTGATTGTTTATTGTTAAATTCACTTTACTCCCACTATTCCATATTTTAAGTTAAACTTTATTTTTATTAATTAATCAAATTCGTTTAATATTTAAAATAAACACACACACACACATACACATGCACACACACACACACACACACACACACACACACACACATATATATATATATATATATATATATCAAGGTTATAAATAACATGAGATATAAGGCTTGTGTTTGACGTCACGTTAATTTTGTGGCACGTCATGACCCATTGCATGATTTTTGTAATACCCTATTGAAATCTTCTTATCTTTTTATTATCTTATTTTTTGTTTTTAATATATAACTTAATTTAAAATGGTGTGTGTGTGTGTTTATGTGTGTGTATATTTTATTTAAATATGAAACAAATTTGATTAACTAATAAAAAATAAAGATTAAATAAAAATTTAGAATAATGGGAGTAAAGTGCATTTAACAAAAACCAAATGGTTGTTATAAAATAATACTATTTTTTTCTCGAATTTTATTAAACTTTTTCCAATGGTAATTTAAAATAAATAAAAAGTTTTAATAAATCAATAGATAAAAAATATTAATTTTAGAAGATTTAAACATAAAGTTTTGAAAAAAATATCCTGTATTTATCAATATTTTTAATGAAATTATTTGATTAATTTTATAATTAAAGTTATAATAAATATGAAAATATACAATATAATTAATAGAAAAATAAATGTCTTGATGAAATACAATAAATAAAGAAAAAGTAAAAAAAATGTAAACTAGGATAAAAATGTAAAAATTTATATACCACAAGAACCAAATATGTAATTTTCTTATTTAATTTTTAAATGAATTAACACTTAATTTTAATAAAGTTGGATGGAGGGATGAAAATGAAAGCAAATAGAAACCACATGGACTAAAAAAGCAGTTTTGAAAGACCAGGGACGAAAATTGTTATAAACATCAAACCACAGGGACGAAAATCGTAGTTTACTCTTTATTCTTTGATCAATAAATTTTTCCAAAGGCTCAACCTGCCTTTCTCAAAAAATGCATTCTTGATGGTTTACATAGTTATGTCAACTACCTAAATTAATTTGTATCAACGGTTGGCTAGAATTGTTGGAATTGTTAAATATTGATTTATTCATGAAATGAATTACCATGTTGATTGATGTATTTCATGAGGTCATTGTGAATAAGATTTTGAATCAAGAAACGTTTTGGCCAAATTGACGTTCTAAGACAAACATCAAGAGCATTTTTTTTATAATATGTTAGTACATATGATTATTAAGGCATTTACAAGAACATTTCTTAGAGGGTTACCTTCTTTCATGAAATGTTTAATCAAGGTACCCTTCTAAGGATGTGTTTTAGAGTTTGATTGAAATGCTTGAAATGTGTTTTAGGCATTTGGAACCTGATAGGATTACATTCAAAACAAACCCTAGAACACATCCTTGGAAGGGTGAAAAAATTAACATGTGATGGAGGGCCTTAAAAACTTGAAGGGAAAGAAGAAATACTAGCTCCACCTAGGGGTATGAGTGTGTACTGGTAATGATTTTTCCTTTGATATTTCATTGGTGCATGGATCATAATTATCATATCATATGCCTCCTGAAGATTGGCAATTCGTTTTGGAAGTTATGATCAATGGTTTCTTTTAAGCAAGAGGATTGGGGGTTGATCATGGATTTGTTTACAGGTTATAGTAAACATGTGGGACTTTTGGAATACTTCTCTGTTTGTTGATTCTCATATTTGATTTTTAAGATTTGATGGTTTATTTAATCAATCCAACCTTCTATTGTAACTTATAAAAATGTTTTTGTATTTCAAGTTTCCCCTCTTATCTAATATTGTACATGTGCAAACTTTGGGAGATGAAGATATACCATTAGTGGATATGGGAGTCAAATATCATTTCCATAACAGAACCCTGATTTTCATATTGAATTTCACAAACCCTGTATTTGGACTAAACAATAACTATCAGTAAAATCCACTAAACTCTTTTATTTTTGGGGGGTAAAACCCCCTTCCCATCGAAAGTGGAAAGATCGAGTGTGGGAATTCAAGGAGTGGTTGGAGGCGACACTATGGCTTAGGCTTGTTAATGGACGACGACATGGGAGCTGAATATCATTTTCATGGTCTACACAGTTTGCTCCTTCCCTATAAGTATATCTGTAATAACATATAATAGAGGATAACTATTGTTTATGCCTCCTGACATGGACTTTGATATATTCTCCTACTGATTTGCTTTGTATCAGTTCTCAACTACTTTTCAGCTACCATGCAGATTCTGTCCTAAGTAAAGTAGTTGGTTGAGAACTTTAAAAGAGACTAGATGAGCTATAACTGCATGGAAGAGAGCTATATCTACAACTCGTAAGTTTTCTTTTCTTTTTCTTATCTATGATTTTACTATTAATTGAGTGGTTAAAAGCTTATTTAATAATATATTCTCCTATAAGTGAGAATATAGGACCAATTATTTGCTACTTTGAAAGAATCTCAAGAATCATTTACGCTTCGACCCCGACATAAAACACCGAGATATCGACGCGGATACCGAGATTCTCGTCCTTGTAAGTGACAGTTTATGGAAGGTAAAAATGAAACCTTTGACTTGATAAAGTGAACAAAGTTTGAGTTTTCCTACTCGGTGTTGATTTAGGATATGACGAACCAAGAGGCTGTGGATTTAGCATAATGATTCGTGACCCAGAAAAGGCGACGAAGCAACTAGCAATTGAAGCACTGAATCAAGAAAGTAAAGATGATATATCGTGCATTGTGGTTCGATTCAAATGAAGAAGAAGATGATGAGTATGTGCAGTATAAGATGTAAATTATGGAGGATTTGCAGGATTTACAAAGTTGGGTTTCTTTTCGTTTTCTGTTTAAGCGAACGATATTTAAGTGTTTTGTGTTGATTTTTTGATTTCTTGAAGGGTTTAGTGTAACACCCGGGTTTTCGTTGTTTTAATTTCTTTATTATTTTGAGCCTTGAATGTTATTAGTTTGGTATTTATCTTGATTTAACCTTTTTGACTTATGCGGGAACCACTATGTGAATAATTTTGTGTGTCGGGAATCGTCGTGGACCAATTGAACAAAAAGGGGGCTTTAGTACAGTTCCGGGGATAGTGCCCGCGACTGTGACACCTCATTACTATGGTGGGGCACTTTCGCGTAATACGTACCGAGAGTTGGTGAGATGGCAATAGTGCCCGCGACTGTGACACCCTGTCACTATCGCGGGGCACTCTCGCGGGATATGTACCGTAAGTGGGGGGAGCTCGCAACCTTGCCAGCGATTGTGACAAATGTCTTGGACAAACTAACTTGGGCGACATTCAAGGAGAAGTTGCTAGAGGAATATTGCAACGAGAGATTGATGGACCAGATCAAGGAAGAGTTCCGGAATTTGAAGAAAGGCAATCTTTCGGTGAAGGATTACAACCGGTTGTAAATGGACAAATTGGGGTTGGTGGGACATCTGGTCCCAACAGAGAAAGAAAAGATCAAGGATTATATCAAGGGCCTACCATCAGACATGATGTCGATGGTCCGGGTATCAAAGGACTCAACCCTTCGTGAGGCAATTTAGGAAGCCCAACTAATGGAAGATGCTTACAATCGGGGTAAAGAGGGAGGTAGCCGACAACTTGAGAAGAGGAAGTGGGAGAGAAATCAATACCGTCAAAGAAGCCAAGATTTTTCAACAACAATCAACGTGGGGCCGATCCTAGGCGCGATGCTAGGTGGTGTTCCAAATGCCGAAGCAAGCTTTTCGGCCTGTGCAACTTTGTTCCCAGAACGTGCTACAAGTGTGGAAAGCCGGGGCATGCATTTAGAGATTGTCCCGTCAAGGGGTAAATGTGTTTCGAGTGCAAAGAACCGGGACACATTAGGGTAGAATGCCCGAAGTTGAAGGCTGGAGGATCCGATGGTAAGAAAGTGGATCCTCCGAGAGCCCCCAAAAGAGCTTTCCAGATGACAGCGGATGAGGCAAAGGCATCCATAGATGTAGTCGGGTACATTTCTCCTAAACTTTGTATCAAATCGTGTATTGTTTGACTCGGGTGCCAACTTCTCTTTCATATCCGATGCGTTTTGTCAAAAGTTTGTCATGCCTCCGAGTAGTTTAGAAGATGCTATAGTGGTAGAAATAGCTAATGGCGGACAAGTAGTGATTCGTGAGGTGTTGAGGGGTTGCACTCTTCAGATTGAGGAAAGGCAACTTCCTATCAATTTAATTTTTACGCAAATCGGCGGATTCGACGCAGTGGTTGGAATGGATTGGTTAGCCGAGAACCAAGCCGAGATTGTGTGTTCCAAGAAGATGATTCGACTACCCGTTGCGGATGGCGATACAGTAATCATCTATGGTGAAAGAAGGAAATGCGAGGTGGCGATTATCTCGATGATCAAGGCACAAATTTTTTTTAGCAAAAGGATGCTTATCCTTCTTGGCGTACGCGATAGATGTTAAACTCGAGAAGCGGAAGATTGAGGATGTAAGGGTGGCGCGCAATTTCTCTGATGTTTTGTCGGATGATTTGCCTGGATTGCCACCCGATTGCCAAGTGGAGTTCCGGATTGATCTTGTTCCGGGGCGACTCCAATTGTTCGAGCTCCTTATCAGTTAGCTCCCTCCGAGATGCAAGAGATGATGATACAACCGCAAGACCTTCTTGGAAGGGTTTCATAAGACCAAGCTCGTCACCTTGGGGAGCTCAGGTCTTGTTCATCAAAAAGAAAGACGGCTCCATGCGGATGTGTATCCACAACAGAGAATTGAACAAGGTGACGGTGAAGAACAAGTATCCACTTACAAGAATCAATGACTTGTTTGATCAACTACAAGGCGCGAGGTGCTTCTCAAAGATCGACCTCCGCTCGGGATATCATCAAGTAAAGGTGAAGAAGGACGACATTCCGAAGACGGCGTTTAGGACGCGATACGACCATTATGAGTTTGTAGTAATGCCGTTCGACCTAACCAACGCACCAACAATATTCATGGACTTGATGAACCGAGTGTGCCGACCATTCCTTGACAAGTCGGTAATAGTGTTCATCGACGATATTCTGGTGTATTCCAAGGACGAGGTGGATCGACGACATTAGGTTGTCGAATTATATTCTTCATTTAATTGGGTTGTAATTGTCATTCTTTATTTCCCCGTTTTGGGATGACACTTTGGTTTAGAATGTCACTACCGTAATATGCAGGTTTGGTTGTCCCCTATTTTAGGGTGTATAGGTTTACTTTAATTATAGACGTTATATTGCCGAATTTTCGAATTTTAAATTCACCGCAAATTTTAGGACGTTACATTTAGATTTATTTACTTTGGGTTTTCGTTGGTTGGTTTTTGATGGCAAAGAAAGATTTGAAGGAATTATATATCAAGGTTTGCCATCTTGTGATGTAAGGTAAAATCTCCCTTTGAACCAGGGAATACACAAAACTATACAAAAGTTTTATCTGTGTTTTTGGTTCTTAGACTCGGATGTATGGATATAGAGGCCAAATGAAATCCAAAATGTTGCACACCTTACAAACCAATTTTAACCGTCCGTGCATATTATCAAATCAGTTCAACGATGTGGAATAAATCGGTTCTAAAATTTACTCTCAACCTTGTTTGCAACTGATTTGGTAACTACCTAAAAATTTTAAAATACACAAAATCAAGGGTCGAGATTGGTTTGTACAATGTGTAACATTTAGGAGGTTTGTATTTGTTTTATCCTCTATACACACACACAGACATATATATATATAGATATATATAGAGAGAGGATCATGTGAGAAAAAAATTTAAGGTGAGAAGGGATCTGGACCCTTGATTATTGTAATAGAATCATATGGAATTCATTTTGATGCAATACTTCTAATTATTTGTTACTTTGATAGTTGAAACAAGTACTGAATTATCACTTCCTCTTTCTGTTCCTAGAATGTGCTTGACGTGAACTCTATAGAGGAGCACTGTTTGCCTGTTATTCCTTTATAATTCATCAGTTAAACATGAGAATAAATGAGATATTCTGAGTAGTTTACATTCTTAAATCATTGCGGCAATGGAGTGTAATAGAGATGAGGCTCTTGGGGCGAAGCGACTTGCAGAAGAGAAGATGTTGAAGAATGATTTTGAAGGGGCTCAGAAGATTGAATTGAAGGCCAGATAACTATTCCCTAAACTAGATAATATTTTCCAGATAATTGTAGTTTGTGTTGTTCATTGTTCTGCTAAAAAATATATATATGGTGCTGAAAAGGACCTATATGGAATCCTTCAAGTTGAAAATGTATCTCATAAGGCAACTATCCGGAAGCAACATTGGAAACTTGCATTTGTACTTCAATGTAATCTTAGTCTTTGATCTCCACCTCATAGATATATACCTTTCCTAACAATTCTCAGTTCAATGAAGTTTGCATATTATGTATGATCTTCGTTTAGTTTCTTTATTTGCTGTCGATGATCATAAGCCATATCTTTACAATCCTTTTTAAAAAAACATATGATGAAACAACAAGACTAGCCTTTTAGAATAATAAATCTATCAGAACTTTAACCCTTAAATCTGTAACAATAGTAAGATAATTATATAATATAATTGTCAAACTGTTTTGATTTGGCATGTCTGCTTAAGGATTAACTACTAATTAAGATTTTTCACTTAATGCCATATAGGACATCCAATTCATATGTATTGTAAAACAACATAATTGAATCTTACTTTTCATTTGAGCAATTTCGTTTAGGGAATTTTGGAGTCAAGAAAATCAATTCCTAGCTAATTTTTGCTTTCGAATTCCTCGAGAACTTCCAAATCACTACCACAAATATTTTTTTAGATAACCAAAGGCCATTAGCTATGTGGTACCTAGGTTACCAGTGGAGTCTATGCTCCAAGAGGCTAAACGTTCAAGACTTGACTAAATTCATGTGAGAAGTGTGCATGAGTATTTAACATGATTAGGTTTCCAAAGATGTGTTCTGGGAATAATTTTGCTATGTGAAATGGCTGTAAGCTGAACAATGGGACTTGCTTAAACTTGACCTAACAAGGTTTTGGAACAGCACGACCACTATTGGTCATAATGGAACCACTGGTCTGTAGTGTGGATTGAGTGAGAAAACATGGACGCTTATTGGAGGATGGAGATTGTGGATAAGGAAATTCTACATGAGGGGTGTAGTACCAGTACAAGGTAGCGTAGCAATAGGATGAAGGAGGCTGATCACATTGGAAGGAGAGATAAAACAAGGTAGCATACAGAGCAAGTTCGTGAAGGGGGTGTGCAAGCAGTGGACTACTTGACGACTATGTTATATTTTTTGTTTTATTTTGTTTTATGTGCCTACTTATGGCATTTTTACTCAAAAGGGGAAGCACTCAAAGTAGTTTCCAACAAAAAGTGTTTGAGAAATAAATGGTTGAGAAATAAAGAAACTCCATTGGAATTATTCAGCCTATGATTATCATCAGATTACTTCCATTTGGGATTTACTGTGTTTCAGATTTGGTCTTTTGTATGTTGTGTAATTTGGCCTCTGGCCATTACACATTATGTTTTATTTGGCTTTCTCACACGATCCTTAGCATATATATATATAGATATATATAGGGTTGGGTTCTGCTGATAATTTGAGGTTAACTTAAGAAGCGTGAAAAGTGGTTATCAACCATTGGATGAGAAATGGACGTACATTGGGATGAGATGCACCGAGGTATACCAGATCAATTCCCCTCTAAGGCGCAATTCATGGGAGGGCTTAAGATTAAAAGAGATCAACGGTTCAGATCCACTTCTCACGCTTCTCACCGTTAACTCAACTTCTCACACGATCCTTTGCCTATGCATATATAAGTGTTCTTCATTGTTGAAATCACTTCCCCAATTTGAGGTTTTCTTTTGTATTTCTGTGTATGTGTGTGTGTGTGTATATATACATATATATATATATATATATATATATATTAAAGTGTTATTTAGTCTTGTATTCATTTCTCCAAATTGGGGATTTTTTGTGAACATGTGTCAAAATGGAAGTCTTTTAAGCTGCAAAAGTTGCTTACAATAGAATTCTAGAAACAGAAACAGAAACCATAACTCGAAAAATAATTGGGTGCATATACATGTAGATCACGAAATGATTCGATTAGCTTTCAACACCGATAATCTGATCCAAAACCTAATACAAAAGGCCAAAATCGAGCTCAATTTAGTCACGAAACCAGTTCCTTCGCCTCCGATATCGCCATTGCTTCAATTTCAACCAATTTTGCATCCAAATCGATCCTTTTTGTCCTAAAAAATCTCATCCCTGATTCTGTTACCGTATCCGGATATGGTTTTCGATGATTGTAGGTACCAAAATCAAGATTTCTTTATAGGATTAGGAGCTCAATTCGAACCTTTTAGTCGAGAAATCACAAGTTTTTCTTAAGATTGTTATACCCCATATGGGAATTTTGGATTAAGAGGAAGAAGAGATGGAATCCCATCAAAGATTTTCCATTATTTCAGTAAAGGGCATTGTAAAAATGGCAATAATTGTAAATTCTTTCATGCACAATCAATATTGGATTTTAACTCGAATGAACTCGATGATCAAGCTGTGTTTTCACCCGATTCGATTGAAAAACTCGAGTTTGAGATCACGAAAATCTTGAAATTAAGAAAGGGGTAATCAGATTTCGATCGCTTCTTTGCCTATGATCTATTATGAAAGATACAGGACCCTTCAAGGCGAAGGGTACCTAACCGAGAGTGAAAGGCACGAGAAAGCCGTTTATAGTTTGACTAAGCTTCTTGCTTGATTGAAAAACAACATTCGACAATGATGAAAGGAGTGACCAATCAAATAATTGAATTTAGATTAAAGCCATGTTGTATACCCAACCAACGGATGGGTATAACACTAGATGGTTACGGTTATTGATACGATCCCAATAACCTATTTCTCCTTAGATTTTTTTAGCCATAACGTTTTTCAAGGCATTATTTATGGTGGCACATCTATATATCATATATATGGTTATAACTTATAAGGAGGTTTTCTATTGAGAACCCTTTAAATTGAGATAACCTTGAGAACTAGTGCATCATGTGCTATTTCATATGATTTTTTTTTCGTCTAAAACTAGGATTTAGAATATGGATTAACATATATTTATTTCACAATATGTTTGTTTCACATGTATTTGTTTTACAATATGAACCTTTTTAGCATGTTTGTTAAACAAAAGTTACACGTAAAAAGTTTAACATTATGACCTCAATACATATGAAACAAACACATAGTGAAACAAATACATGTTCATCAATACATTAAATGCTAGCCTTAGATGAGAAAAAAAATCATATGAAAGAATACCTTAAAGTAAAAGTTATCACAGTTATCACAATATATAGAGTTCTCATTTGATTATGCCCCCATGGTTACATACATATATATATATATATATATATATGTTTTTAAATATTACTCTAATATAAAACCATATATAAGTAGGTTATATACTAAAATAGAAGTAAAAATAGATTAAAAAGTATATAAAATGTTCAAATAAAACCTTACAAATACGCGCATCAAACCTTGGCGTGCCACAAGTTTATCGTGGCGTCAGAGATGAGCCTTGAGCCACGATGGCAGTTATAGCGAGCCTTTTAGAATAATGTCGACAAACAATCCTCAAAACGTTCTTAGAAAATTTTCAACAACATTAAAATTAATAGAAACTACCAATCTAGTCAACAATTCGTTTGACGATTTATTTATACTAGGTTATATACCCAATCGTGAATTTTCAGCATCCGTAATTTCAGGTAAGTATAAGGTTTCATAAATCTTATGGTTATGCGTTTATCAAAGTAGAGATTATATGCTTAATTGCTAATTATGTTTGTTTGGTTGTTTGGTGTTGCTTGGAAGCTTAGACCAGTCTGCGCTGGCAGTGAGTCACGCGACTTATGCCATGGGTGGAAGTCGCGCACAAGCCGCGTAACACACTGGTTTGTGCACACTTGAGGAACCGTGCGACTTATGCCGCGGGTGGAAGTTGCGGCACAAGCCGCGTAAGCCACTGGAGTCGACCCTTTGGGGCACGCGGGCGACTTACGCCGCGGGTTGCAAGCCGCGGCATAAGCCGCGGGAGCACCTGCTGGTCTCCAAAACCCTTTTTATACGTTTTTCTCTCACAACTCTCATATCTCTCTCTCACTTTGGCGATTTTTCTCCCAAGAAAACTGATTTCTTCCCTCATCAAACCCTAATCCTCTTAAATGCAAACCCTTTTGGTGGTTGGGTATTGATTGCTTGCAATAACTCCTCTCAAGGCTCGACTTCTCATCTCCAAGTTCATCCTCCAACTTCTAGGGTTTCATCTTTTCTAGGTTTTGGTCAAAAACCTAGATTGTGAGTTTACTAAACCTTTGTTAAAACTAGATACACATTATAATCTTCTATTTGTTACTTTATCTCTATATGTTCAAGTGTTTGGGATTTCTTTATGAAAATAGCTAGAAATGTAAATATGGGTGATATGCCATGATTTATGTTATATGTATCAATATTTGGGGCTTTTCTCATAGATACATAATGTGGATACCTTGATATGTTAAATGTATGCATATATGGGTATTCTGATGATTCTCGTTGGAACACCATTTTGGTGACATATTTATATGATGAGCATGATTGTCATTTGGGTCTTTTGTTAGACTTTATGAGGATATGATGGTAATATTGTACCCGTAGTCGGTATTGAAATATGTTGGGTTGAAATACACCTAAAGGACCTCCTATATGCGTTATGTTGGACGAACCAAGTCAGTACACTAGGAGGATGTAGTCTTGGGCGCCACTGTGATGGTATGTGCCTAGACCTCCGCCATTCGGGGAATTTTCTTAGCGATTGTCTTCGGGTGTGCCGGGCCTTTCGGGTGTGCCGAGCCTTTCGGGTGTTCCTTGTTAAGGGCATCAAGGTATATCGACTCTTGGGTGGGACTTGATTGGTGCTATGGGTCTCCCCTATTGACTCCACATATATTGAACTCTGGTTAACTGCTGATAAGATTTGTAACTGTTCATGCATGCTTATTATTGTTCAACTCACTAGGCTTTTTGGCCTAATACTTGTTTGGTGTCGATGTGTATCTCAGGTTCTAGCGCCGCCAGTCCTAAGCAGGTTTAGTTGCTTTGGGGTGAGAGCTTGGGGATTTTGCACATGGACGCGTTATACTTTTGGATATGAACTGTTTGGGTTTATAGATAACAACCCTTTTGTAATCTCTTTTCTAGTCGTCGAAATTAGATTAGTTAGTTGTTATTTATTGTCCGTTAAATTACAAATGTAATCAGATAGGTTGTTTATACATTTCCCCCTTTTTGGGAGGCTCTTGCTATGGCAATTTTAGTATACCTTATGTCCGTTTTCGGATTTTTGTTATCCCTATTTTTAGGGTGTTACAAGTTGGTATCAGAGCTTTAGTTTAAGTGAACTAGGTATTGATTTAGCATATCTAGACTTAAGCTTTAGACTTTATAGATTCACTGTCCACTTGGGGTAGGAATCCTAGGTGGGAAGAGCGTTAGGATTACAGAATTACTTTAATTGAAAGTTGTGACGATGGTGACAAGAATTCTTGTGTATGGTTCGTTCATAATTTCACTTAGCTATTGCTATTATGAATGCATTGTTACGTGAGCATGCTTGGTTTACTGTTATCATGATAATTGATGAAGGTATTAGTACGTACAATGAGTTCAACTCGTTTAGTCTTTTCTCAATCTATTTCTCGTACTTGAATGGCAGATTATAATGGTAAACACTCGGAGTAGGTTACCGGACATGCCAGAGGGTCAACCAGAAGTGGAATCTGCAGCTGTACGACCTCCTGTGGGGGCAACCTCCGATGGAATTCCCATACCCAGAATCTTGGGAGGCGGACCTGAACATATTCCGCGCCGGAACCTCAATACCGGTGATGCCCTTATGGAGGAAGTTACCCTGGAGATCCGGATTCGGGATAGCATGATGTTGGCCATGAACTCGGCCATGGCTCAACAACAAGAGTTTTTCATGAAACTCTTAGAGGATCGAGGCGCCAGCAACCGACGACCTGAGGCTATGGCGGAAAATATTCTTGTGGGGTCGGGTGGACCAATTGTGGTATCGGTTGGAGACCCATCTGATTAGGGGAACAAGACGAAGACTAAGGGGTGTACCTACAAGGCGTTTCTGGGGTGCCACCCTAAGGAGTTTGCGGGTTCAGATAACCCGGTGAGTTGTATGTATTGGCTCAAGGAGGTAGAGATGGCCTTCGAGTCAAGTGAGTGTGATCCCTCTCAATGGGTCAAGTTTGCTTCCCAGTT
This sequence comes from Arctium minus, assembly GCA_954870635.1. NCBI lineage: Eukaryota > Viridiplantae > Streptophyta > Magnoliopsida > Asterales > Asteraceae > Arctium > Arctium minus. The sequence continues at coordinate 5,997,549 of OX941093.1, read as the reverse complement.
ACTTCGGGGAGAGGCTCTGATTTGGTGGAATCTCACCCGATCCGCCCTCACCCCAGAAGTTCTGGCTAAGTTAACTTGGCCGGTGTTCAAAGAGAAGATCATGAATAAATATTGTAGTGAGCGTTCGTTGGACAAGCTGGAGCGGGAGTTCCGAGATTTGAAGAAGGGGACTCTGTCTATTGTCGAGTACTCCAGACTCTTTTTGGAGAAACTGAATTTGGTGGGACATCTGGTCCCCGATGAAAGGTCGAAGATTAAGGCCTATCAACAAGGTTTACCGGCCGGGATGCGAACGGCGGTAAGAAATTCTAGGGGCTCGACCTTGCAAGAGGTCATTGAAGAGTCCTTGCTCATTGAGGATGACATCAATGCGGGAAAGGAGGAAATAAGTCAGGCTGGTGAGAAGCGGAAGTGGGAAGGGCCATCTAGGCCAGTTCGTCAATGAAGACCCTTTGCAAGTGGAAGAGCGGGTGATCAACGCCGTGAGGATCGGTGGTGCCACAAGTGCAGGTCAAAGCACTCAGGGCCGTGCGCTACAAAGACTCACTCCGGTCCAGCCGGGTGTACCAAGTGTGGTAAGAAGAACCACAAAACCTGAGAGTGTTCTCTCCGTGTGTCCGTGTGCTATGAGTATGGAGAATCAGGGCATATGAAGAGGAGTTGCCCAAAGCTAGTGGGAGGAAATGGTGGAAATTCTATGGGTTCGACGACCAGAGTCGAGCAAGCATCAAGGGCACCGAGCCTAGCTTTCCGGATGACTACTGAGGAGGAAAAGGAGACCGCTGATGTTGTTTCGGGTACGTTTCTAGTAAACTACTTGCCGGCTCGTGTTTTATTTGATTCGGGTGCTACATGTTCTTTTGTATCGAATACCTTCTGTAAGAAATTCACTACTCCTATTAGCGTCCTCCCCGATGCGTTAGTAGTAGAAATAGCTAATGGGGATTAAGTGATCATTCGAGACCGTTTATGTGATTGCACTTTAGAAATTGATGGGAGTCCTTTTGGAGTAGACTTACTACATATGGCTATAGGTGGGTTCGATGTGGTTATAGGCATGGACTGGTTAATGAAACATAAGGCGGACATCTTTTGTTCTAAAAAGATGATCCAAATGCCATTGCCGGGAAATGGTGTGGTTATCATTTATGGGGAGAAAGGAAAGAGGAATAATCCCATTATTTCATATCTCAAAGCTCTCAAGTTTCTAGCAAAGGGTTACCCTTCGTATTTGACCTATGTGGTAGACGCAAAGAAAGAGAAGAAGTCGGTAGAAGATGTAGAAGTGGTGTGAGAATTTCCGGACGTCTTTCTGGAAGACTTACCCGGGTTGCCGCCGGAACGGCAAGTGGAGATTCAAATCGACCTCACCTCGGGAGCGGCTCCGATAGCTCATGCTCCTTATCGTTTGGCACCGTCAAAAATGAAAGAGATGATGACGCAACTTCAAGAATTGTTGTAGAGGGGCTTCATTCGACCTAGTTCGTCACCATGGAGAGCACCGGTACTGTTCGTGAAGAAGAAGGATGGATCCATGCGAATGTGCATAGATTATCGGGAGTTAAACAAGGTCACGGTGAAGAACAAATATCCTCTACCTCGTATCGACGATCTTTTCGATCAACTTCAAGGCGTAGGATGTTTCTCCAAGATTGATCTTCAATCCGGTTATCATCAGGTGAGAGTGAAGAAGGAGGACATTCCGAAGACGACTTTTCGAACGCGATACGGTCATTACGAGTTTTTGGTGATGCCTTTCGATCTAACCAACGCTCCGGCCGTGTTCATGGATTTGATGAACTGTGTGTGTCGCCCATTCTTGGATAAATCTGTGATCGTCTTCATTGACGATATTCTAATATATTCAAAGGATGAGTCCGAGCATGGGAAACACTTACGGGAAGTACTCGAAGTCCTAAGAAGGGAGAAGTAGTTTGCAAAATTCTCCAAGTGCGAATTCTGGCTCCAAGAGGTACAATTATTGGGGCATGTGGTATCAAAGGACGGCATAAAGGTGGATCCGGCAAAGATCGAGGCGATGATGAGTTGGGAGCCTCCAACAAGTCTGACATAGATTCGAAGCTTCTTGGGCTTAGCGGGCTACTACCAGCGTTTCATTCAAGACTTCTCCAAGGTAGCGACTCCGCTCACTTCTCTTACAAGGAAGAACGTCAAGTTTTTTTGGACCGATAGACAAGAGCAAGCCTTTCAGATGCTCAAGAGGAAGTTGTGCGAAGCTCCGATCTTGTCTTTACCCGAGGGATCAGAGGACTTTGTTGTGTTTAGTGACGCTTCCAAGATGGGGCTTGGGTGTGTCCTAATGCAAAGGGGGAAAGTAATAGCGTACGCATAACGACAATTAAAGGATGATGAGAAGAACTATCCGACTCATGACTTGGAGTTGGCGGCGGTAGTGTTCGAGTTAAAATTGTGGCGACACTACTTGTACGGGACGAAGTGTACCCTTTTCACCGATCACAAGAGTCTCAAGTACATCTTTGATCAAAAGGAACTCAACATGCGGCAAAGGAGGTGGCTTGAGCTCTTGAAAGATTACGATTGCGATCTACTCTATCATCCCGGTAAGGCCAACGTGGTGGCGGATGCGTTGAGTCGAAGAAGTCATGATGGAGGCGTCAAAATGTCCCTTACGAGAATCGATGTGGTGTCGAGTTTGTTGGAGAGTATAAGGACAAGTCAAGCGGAAGCACTTAAAGAAGGGAACCTCAAGGCCGAGGTTATGTCGAAGCAAAATGAACTTTTAATGGAAGATGGTCGTGGACTCAAACTCTTCCAAGGGTGAATTTGGGTGTCGAAGGTTGGGGGAAACCGTAACTTACTTCTCGAGGAAGCGCATAAGTCGAAATATTCTATACATCCCAGTAGCACAAAGATGTATAGAGACTTAAAGCTGAATTATTGGTGGCCGGTGATGAAGCTAGACGTGGATAACTATGTGGAGAAGTGTGTCACGTGACTTCAAGTCAAAGTGGAGCAGCAAAGACCGTATGGAAGTTTACAACCATTGTCCATTCCCGAGTGGAAGTGGGATAACATCACTATGGATTTTGTAACTAAACTACCAAAGACCTTGCGCGGTCACGATACCATTTGGGTGATCGTGGATTGGCTAACCAAGAGTGCGCATTTCCTTGTGATGCGGGAGACTTTGCCAATGGAGAAATTGGCTAAACTGTACATAGACGAGGTGGTGTCGAGACACGGAGTTCCGCAATCTATAGTATCGGATCGGGATAGTCGCTTCACTTCGAACTTTTGGGCTAGCTTGCAAAAGGAGTTGGGTACTAGGATGAATTTGAGCATGGTGTATCATCCTCAAACGGATGGTCAAAGCGAGAGGACGATCCAGACATTAGAAGATGTGTTGAGGTCGTGTGTAATAGACTTCGGGGGAAGTTGTGATTCACATCGACCGTTGGTAGAGTTCGCGTACAACAACAGTTACTATTCTAGTATTGGAATGGCACCGTTCGAGGCATTGTATGGACGGAAGTGCAGAACCCCGGTTTGTTGGCTAGAAGCGGGCGAAAAGCAATTCGTCGGGCCGGAAATTGTTCAAGAGACGGCCGACAAGGTGAAAGAAATTCGTGAGAGACTAAAGGCGGCGCAAGACCGACAAAAGAGCTATGCGGACAAAAAGAGAAGACCGGTTGAGTTTCAAGTGGGTGATCGGGTCATGTTGAAAGTATCTCCGTGGAAGGGGATCATACGTTTTGGGAAGCGTGGGAAGCTTAGTTCTCGTTTCCTTGGACCTTTCGTCATTTTAGAAAAAATTGGTTTACAAGCCTACCGGTTGGATTTACCACCGGAAATGGATGGAATACATCCTACGTTCCACGTGTGCTACCTTCGAAAGTGTCTAGCTGAAGAGGAAAGCGTGATTCCTTTATCAGAAATTCGGGTAGACAATGAGAATCGATGTGTGGAGGAACCGGAGTCGATTTTGTAATCGAAAGTGAAGAAGTTGAGGCATAAGGACTTAGTCATGGTCAAGGTCCAATGGAAGTACCATCGTGGTGCTAATGTCACTTGGGAGTCCGAGGAGGATATAAAGAAGTGTTATCCTCATTTATTTGCATAAGAGGTAATTTCGGGGACAAAATCCAAATTAGGTGGGGAGGATTGTAACATCCGTAATTTCAGGTAAGTATAAGGTTTCGTAAACCTTATGGTTATGCGTTTATCAAAGTAGAGATTATACGCTTAATTGCTAATTATGTTTGTTTGGTTGTTTGGTGTTGCTTGGAAGCTTAGACTAGTCTGCGCTGGTAGTGAGTCACGCGACTTATGCCGCAGGTGGAAGTCGCGGCACAAGCCGCGTAATCCACTGGAGTCGACCCTTTGGGGCACGCGGGCGACTTACGCCACGGGTTGCAAGCACCGACATAAGCCGCGAGAGCACCTGCTGGTCTCCAAAACCCCTTTTATACATTTTTCTCTCATATCTCTCTCATTTTGGCGATTTTTCTCCCAAGAAAACTGATTTTTCCCTCATCAAACCCTAATCCTCTTAAATTCAAACCCTCTTGGTGGTTGGGTATTGATTGCTTGCAATAACTCCTCTCAAGGCTCAACTTCTCATCTCCAAGTTCATCCTCCAACTTCTAGGGTTTCATCTTTTCTAGGTTTTGGTTAAAAACCTAGATTGTGATTTTACTAAACCTTTGTTAAAACTAGATACACATCATAATCTTCTATTTGTTACTTTATCTCTATATGTTCAAGTGTTTGGGATTTCTTTATGAAAATAGCTAGAAATGTAAATATGGGTGATATGCCATGATTTATGTTATATGTATCATTATTTGGGGCTTTTCTCATAGATACATAATGTGGGTACCTTAATATGTTAAATGTATGCATATATGGGTATTCTGATGATTCTCGTTGGAACACCATTTTGGTGACATATTTATATGCAAGATGAGCATGATTGTCATTTGGGTCTTTTGTTAGACTTCATGAGGATATGATGGTAATATTGTACCCGTAGTTGGTATTGAAACATGTTGGGTTGAAATACACCTAAAGGACCTCTTATATGCGTTATGTTGGACGAACCAAGTCAGTACACTAGGAGGATGTAGTCTTGGGCGCCACTGTGATGGTATGTGCCTAGACCTCCGCCATTCGGGGAATTTTATTAGCGATAGTCTTCGGGTGTGTCGGGCCTTTCGGGTGTTCCTTGTTAAGGGAATAAAGGTATATCGACTCTTGGGTGGGACTTGATTGGTGCTATGAGTCTCCCCTATTGACTCCACATATATTGAACTCTGGTTAACTGCTGATAAGATTTGTAACTGTTCATGCATGCTTATTATTGTTCAACTCACTAGGCTTTTTGGCCTAACACTTGTTTGGTGTCGATCTGTATATCAGGTTCTAGCGGCGTCGGTCCTAAGCAGATTTTGTTGCTTTGTGGTGAGAGCTTGGGGATTTTGCACATGGACGCGTTATACTTTTGGATATGAACTGTTTGGGTTTATAGATAACAACCCTTTTGAAATCTCTTTTCTAGTCGTAGAAATTAGATTAGTTGGTTGTTATTTATTGTCCGTTAAATTACAAATGTAATCAGATAGGTTGTTTATACATTTCCCCCTTTTTGGGAGGCTCTTGCTATGGCAATTTTAGTATACCTTATGTCCGTTTTCGGATTTTTGTTATCCCTATTTTTAGGGTGTTACAATCCGCATTAACTTGCTACCGATATTAGAATTTTCAGACAATTATGGATCCTCAATTCTAAATTAGCAACTTACCATTCAATAACTGAATAATGGCACCTAACATAAGATAGATAAGTAGAAAACTTTCGGATTCAAAGTGAAAAACAAAAAACCTCACAATTCAACTTGATTCAAAGCCTAAATTAACCTAATTGTTGGAATTTAGATTTTAGCAATTTACGAGTTAAGAAAAAAACACAAAGTTCAAGAAGAAAACTAGAAGGATCGATGAACTCTTCATGATCCGTTGAGTCGTGACCTCCTCCCCTTTTATCGGTCTTCTTCTCCAGCTACTTATCGATCCATTTAGAGATAAAGATATATATTTTATTTTAATTAAAAAGACATATCTTTTATATCTCTCGTCTTAGAAATAAATCTCATAGTTAAAGGCTTATTTTCAACTTACCTCCCTCTTGATTAATTGTTGGACAAAAGTTGTTTTTCCGTAAGACGTAGGCACACCGTAATCGGTTTTTGCTACTATACTGCATCACAGAGGAGGTCTCTTGGAAGTCGTTTAGAACCTTAAAGACATGATATCTTTGCTCCAGAAACTTCTATAACATGCATAATTCACAAAACAAATCATAATGAGTATATTAGGCACAAATTACAGTAACAAAATATGATATATGAATTGAAAATATTCTGATAGTTATGCAAATACAAAACAACGCCATGTTTTTCCTTTGACTATCCTCGAGCAATAATTTTGACTAAACATGATATATCATCGAAGCTCAAGTTCAATCTTTGAAGCTTATAATATGTCATGAATTAAACACTTAAACACTTAGCACACATATGTGTCTCGAAGATTAGCACACACTAGATTGGTGAACTCTCACAAGGATTAATTTTTATATCACTCGCGTCTTTAAAGGGCATGTGTGCATTTCACTCAAAAATTTATTCCAATGAAAATGTTCTTCGATAAGCTTGCAAAGATTCTCCTTCTCTAGTGCTTAGATCATTACTATGATACAAATCTAAAAGACTATGTAAGGGTTGTAACATGACTTAGGGTCAAGGCGGGTAATATATGGGAAAGTGGTTCAGAAGCCGCTTGAAACTAACAAAGCATATATGAATCAAAATCAAATGTGAATATGTAATGCGTAATGGTTCAACATTTTAAATGAAAGGTTGCTTTTGAGTTCCCATCACCATATCATTATAAATGAAAGGTTGCTTTTGAGTTCCCATCACTGTATCAACAAAATTTTTTCTTTGGACAAAATGTTAAGAATAACCATACGAGGAATGTATTCAAGTAAACTTATTTTCTATAATTCAACACTAAAGCCTTGTTATTTTCTGTTACAGGCTTTCTATTTCCCAACCTTTCTTTTTGTTTTTTGTTGCTTTTTTCGGCATTTCCTTTTCTTCCCTTCCTTTTCTTTATTCATGCACACACTCAACAATTTAGTCCGTTCAATTGACTTCTAATGACATACATAGTTCCACTAATGTTAAAGCTAGACAAAGGGGATGTGTTCAAAGTTCGTGGTGGCTTGTAGTGTGGCTCGGTCAATAGAAAAGACAAACATATATAAGTGTTACAACTGATTATCCAATTAGGGAAATTGGCCGAAATGGCAATACCAGGGGGAGGGATTGACCTCCTAGCCACCCCTCTCCCTGTTTTGCACATGTCACTATCCACGCAAAAATAGGGGGGGTGCGCAATAGCGTATGGGTGTGCAATTGTGCAGGGAATAGATAGGGTGGTTGGGGGTCTTTCTTTAAGATGAAATAGTGTGGGGCTCGTGCTTTGCGCGATGGCAATAATTTTTTAACAAAGTATTGGACCGAGTTAAAATCAAACATAATTTCTCAATTGACAATTAATGTGATACATTGTAAAAAACAAAACCTATTTTCATAAGTGGTTATTTGCATATATTCATAATCCTTTGTTGTTATGATGAGTTTGAGATATACCCGTAGTAATTTTGTTATTTTGCTATTTCGAACTCAAGCGACATGTCCTAAAACCATATCACTATTATTGAAAATACTATAAATATGCAAATTAGTTGTTTAATATGCAACGCAAACCGTATTACGAATGCCAATAGCAAGCAATCAAATTAACTCTTTCCCCATAAAAATATGATTAATATCAACTCTATAATTTGTCAAAAATACGTCATCTCATCTTAAATTATTATAGTATCTCTTTCACATAAAAAATAGGATTACTATCAACTTTATAAGTTGTCACAAATATATAATCTCCTTTTATCGATATATATACTCACATTTCTTTTTAAATTTAACATCTTCTTACCGATGTTTACATTAAGGGTGCGTTTGGTACGCAGAACAGGGTGAGACAGGACAGAACATAACACACTTGTCCCACGTTTGGCGTGTCTTTATGTGGGACAAAGTGGAACTAGCTAGAACAAATATGGAACACGCTTGTTCCCTCTTTCCACCCTAGACCTAAATGGAACAAGGTAACATTGACCAATATACCCCTAAAATTTACAAAACCTAATACACAAATTCTCCACATCCAGTTCACGCCTCCCTCCTCTATTCATCTGCCTTCATCACTCATCATCAATACATTGCTCGATCTATCTCTCATTCTTCCTCAGGTAACGTTTTCTCCTAATCGACCACTCCTTCTTCCTCAGGTCGATTTGTCCTAATCGATTTCTCCATAGATCGATTTCTATCGATTTTTCTGTGATTTCTCATACAGACCGATTTCTATGATTTTTTATACCGATCGATTTCTCTTACTTGAAATTGATTTCTCTGATTTTTCATCTTCTTGTCTTACATAATCATCTCTTGGAATCCTCCTATATGATTTCTTCTTAACCTACTATTGGATTGGACCTATTATTGTTAAAAAATTTCCCAGTTGTGCGCGACTTGGTTGACCCCGATCATCTTCTCTGAGTAGATTTTCGGGGTTAAGGGTTTCCGAATTTAATCCGATCTTTCTTCTAGTAGCTTTGAATTATAGATTTCCCTTCATTTGGGAATAACCGTGAGATTTACCAACCGACCCTTTATGCCTTAGGAGTCTGTGATATGGACAATTTATAGGGGGAGACTTTGATCAGGACCTCAGGTGAGTTTTTCTGAACTAAAGCCTCTTATGACGAAGAAGTTATGTTTTATGTATGTGAGTTCAACTACAAGCTTTGAAATGATGTTTCTTTGATATTTACATGCGAGATTTATTAAAATGCTGAAGATATTTTTGTTATTGTTGTTTGAGTGGATATGTATGCATACATGGTCATATGGGTGTTATGCTCAAAGTCGGGGGATGTGTCCCGCCTGTGCTCATGCTGGGCGTGTGTTCCGTTTATGCCATTAGGGGTGTGTCCCAATAAGGCAGTGTGAGCCACATACACGCTGTCACCTTAGGGTGGCGGTAGTATGAGCTAAGAAGTTTATTGAAAGTTTAATTGTCTTCTTTAAAGCTGAAAATGCTTTATTTTATGATAAATTCGTTGAATGGTTGTTGAGTTAAAACTGTGTTTAGAGGGGACTCACTAGACCGTTGGTCTAACCCTCGCTCTTTCAAAATTAAAAACCCTTTTTCAGGCAGGCGTGAGATAGGAAGAGCAGATAAGGGCAAAGAGAAGGTGTAAACTGGAGTTGGCTAGAACACTGTCATTTAGTTTATCTATCTTCGTAATCTCAGTTGTGTAATAGGTTGACTTTCCGCAAACCTTCAGACTTATTGTCGACTTGGGGCCATTTTGACGTAAAATTTTGTTATTGATATTATGCTTGTTTGGAAATGGTTGGGTTGTTATATGTTGTTTATAACTATTTTCGTCCCTGATCTTTAAAAATTGATTTTTTTGTCATTGTGGTTTGCAACTCCTTGTGCTTTTAGTCCCTGAGAATATTAGTTTCAGGTACGAAAAGGGAAACAAATTGTAAACCACAATGACAAAAAAACAACTTTTAAAGTTAGGGACGAAAATGGTTATAAACAACAAACCACAAGGACGAAAATTGTAGTTTACTTTTTTTATAAAGTTAAATGGTTGATTGGCTGGAAGGTGTTATTAATGGTTTGGGATTTTGGGCCAAACATATTTGGCCCCAATATTTATCATTTGTTTGAAAAATGAACCAAGAATATCAACAAGGCCCAATAGTTAATAATTTAAAAATTGATTCTAATATGACTTTTTCGGCAAATGGCCAAATTGAGGGCCGACCCTGCTAAGGGTCGATTAGGGCAGTTATGTGTAGGAACAAATTTTTAAATTTTTTTTTTAAATCTTTTTATTAATATATTATTTAGAGTGTATTTTAATGTTAGATTGTAAAAATTACAATTAATTATTATTTTTTTTGTGTAAAATGATTTTAAAAAACAAATATATTTTCAAAAAAATGGGTCGGGTTTGGGACTGGCACGTTGGACCAACACCGCCGAGGATTTTTGGTCGGGACTGAGACCAATCGGCCCAATTCTAAAGGGAATGATTAGGGAATGAGATCGGGACTAGGACTAACTTGGACCAGCCCGACCTAAAACTGATTTTTGGTCCTGTCTAGTTTTGCTATTGATTTTTAGCCAATATATTTAAGCCACTCGTGCAATTTGGCATGGATTTTTCGACATAAAATGAAAAGATGCTTACAAGAAAGACGGATCAAAAAAGTCAACTACCATCATTTTGGATGTAAAGATTGATTTGGACAGTATAATATCTTGTTATAGCACATACTGTTGATGGATATTAATGATGTGGTTTTTTGTAATAGCAAAATCTTGTTATGTTTAAGCTTCATTATGATTCATTTATAAGTAAAATTCATCCACCAATGAGAGATCAAGACTTTGTGTGGGAGAACGTGTGTGTGGTTGCAGAGTTTTCGTATGGTAATATATTAAGTCATTCTTGTTGTTTCACTTTACTAGTATATATGTATTGAATATGAGCAAAATCATGATTACGAAGTTGAGGATTGTGGTGGTTGATTAGGAAATTAATATTGGGTTAAACGGTTTCTAGTGTATTGTGAGTGTCAATTTTTTTTTTCAGAACACATTGATAGTAAAACAATTTCTAACGGAATCGATTTTCAAAATAAATAAATTAGAGTACGTTACAACGAATCATATAAGAATAAAACAATGGCACTAAAGTACATGATGATCTTATCGACATTCCTACACCGATATTCCTCATATCAAGATTCCTCAATGTACTTCAACATGTGATATGTGGAAAACATCTTCTAAGCTACATTATTAATGAGTAATCATACGATAGAATTTTCCAACGATTTCACAATTAAAGTACTTCATTCCCAATTTGCATACGACATAATAAGTCATCATCCATTTGTTCGTGTAATTACTTCAATACGATGTCGATAACGTGTGCTCATTAAACTGACCGATTTTCGATCTCTTGTCAGAGAACAAAGGGTCATCAACACACGTAAACTACCCAGTATCCCGGTTAATTACCATGTGACAATTTCAGTTTGTGGCAACCATTTATATTGTTCTTTCAATGTTTTAACTCCATGGGTCATTATTTATGTAGAATCAACGTGTCTCAACATTCCACCTTTGTAACACCAGTAAAATTTCTGTAAGTAAAAGTTAATACTTTGAGAAAATTCTTGATTTCATATATTGGAATTTTATCCCTAGTGTCCTACTTGTTTAATAATCTTATCGCGTCGTGAGAGTTCCAGGTGAAAAATGGGAAAAAAGGGGTTCGGTACGTGGCCAGCGACTGTGACCGGCGATAGTACCCATGTCACAGTCGCGGTGGGCATAATCGTGCGGGGCTCCCCGCTGTCAATACAATTCCCGCGAGAGTGGCTCACGATTGTGACAGGAGTCACTTTCTCTTGGCACAATCGCCCAACCTACCGAGACTCTCGGTACATGCCACGCGATAGTGCCTTGCGATTGTGACTTTGTCACTTTCGCTTGGCACAATCGCCGATGGGTTCTGAGAGCATAAATGAATGATTTTCAGCTTGTTTCCTCATTAATTCTCATATACTCCAACTCTTTCTCTCTATAACCGAACCAAGGGTATTAAATACGATTTTGGTGCATTCAACCCCCCAAATCTTGTTGGTTTCAAAGGAATCTTCCTCCTCAAGTAAGATCAAGAAGCTATTGTCAAAGACTCCTCATCTCTCATCCTTTCCAAAGATGTTCTAAACTCTTTAGGTTTTACCAAAACCTAACTTGCGAGTCATTCTACATTTTGAAACTTTATACATGTTAAAACCTCATATTTTGGACTCTTAATCATCTCCTTGTTTATATATCTTGTTTTCATAAGTTTTGACCTAACTTGACATATTGGAGATTTTTAGGGTTTTAACTACTTTTGAAATATGATGATGATAACTACGTTTTGAACTATGTAAAGTGATTTTTATGCATTATTAATGGTAAATATGGGATGGAAATCATTTGAACGTATTTGGAATGTTATTCCATTTTGTGGATATTTGGGAACAAGCCATCATGTTTGGATTTTCTAACATTGCATATTTGAAGTGTTGGGAACATTGTGGGAACTTATCTTTGTCAACAATCATTCTAGAAACAAAAATAATCATTGGTTGGACATGGTTTTGAGTTAGCTGATATGACATTGCTTTTGCAAGAAAATTCTAGATAATGTGATATGGGAAATTTGACAACTATAATTATGATGCTATTAAGTCACAAATGTAATTGTGAGGAGTCTAGACTACTACCATTAGATCCATAGGTACATGAGTCGGTTTATTTGGGATGATTTTTACCCTTTTTAACTAGTTGAGACATTGGGTCCTTGGAGGCAATTTGGTACGGTTATGTGGGACCGGTTACTAGCCATGGGTCGTAAATGTAATCCTAGTGAATGAGTATGACTTGGATCCTCGGGTGCCCTCCCCTACATCTGATTACGAGCCGACGTTGTTCGTGACCATCGGTACAAGTATTGAGCTAACAACTCAAAAAGTGGCTTACTTTTGTGTTCCACCACGATCCTTGGAAATCGGGTCTCCTCCATCATCGCAAGATGTTTGTAGATCGTAAGGTCCTTATGTGTTTATATGCAAGTTCCATTATTACCTTTCGACAAAAAAACATTTACTTACATTTTGTTCTTTATAATCCATGCAAATGTTTGTTCTCACTAGGCTTAGAACCTTACCTTTTTCTCAAATGACATGTATAACGAGTTCCGTTAGCGATAGGGCTTTCAAGAAATGAGAGTCGAGTGATGGCCGATAGCGGCAACTTTTGGAGATAAACTTTTGGGATTTTGGCATGCATAAAGGAATACATTCTTTTGGGAGATTAGGTCGACAACTATCATAATCTAGATGTAATCAATTTAGATTAGTTTTGTTAACAACTTCATATGTCTAAATATAGAAATTGTAAATGCTATCACAATTTCCCCTTTTGGATGATTTACTTCCTATTTGAGGTGTTAATTATTGCGTTTATTCAGGTTTAAATATACCCTATTTTTAGGGTGTTACAAGTTGGTATCAGATCCCTATTTTAAGTGAACTAGGTATGAATGTAAGATGCCTAGGCTTAAGTTGAGATCGTAAGTTATGTTTTGGGAGATTGGGTAGAACTCTTAAGATAGGACGGTCTTAGAGTCGACAAAATTACACTAATTGAGAATTGTGATTATGGTAATGATAATTCTTTTGTATAATATGTTTATAATTTCACTTAGCTAATGCTATTATAAATATATTATTACGTGAGCGTGCTTGATGTAGTATTGTTATGATGATTGATGAATGTATTAGTACGTTTCTTCGTGTTTTAATTCGTATAATCTATTTCTTACCTCCATTCTCGTATGTGTGTGGCAGATTAAGGATGGTAAGTATGTGTGGTAGACAACGTAAATGGGTGGATGGAGGAGAGGCAACCGCTTCAACCGCTGATTAGTTAGAGAGGGTTATGGTCGCGATACGCCCACCTGTACCACCACTATTGGATGGAGGACCCGAGGTCATTCCATGGGTGGACCTAGCTTCGTCCAACCCGGTTATTTGGGAGGTAACTCCACAATATGAGATGATGGCCAACATGATGCTGATCATGAACGAGGCTATGACAAAGCAGCAGGAGTTCCTCATGAAAGTGATTGAGGATCGAGATGTTAGCAACCGAAGAAATGAGGCCGTTGCTGAGAACGTGGTTGTTTTCCAGGGGTACCGGTAATGTGATCCCGACCGAGGAGCCAGGAAAGAATAAGGGGAGACAAGGTAGGAGTTCTTGCTCCTACAAATCATTTTTGTGCACTAAACCCCAGAGTTCACCGGGTCTGACAATCTAGTTGCTTGTATGAACTGGATTTGGGAGATTGAGCAAGCCTTTGACGCTTGCGAGTGTAAATAGAATCAGAAGGTGAGGTTCGTCTCCCAGTTGCTTAGAGGCTCGACTCTCATATGGTGGAATGTCACTAAGTCCACCCTCTCTGCTACTATTTTGTCTCGGCTATCTTGGGCCGATTTCAAGAAGAAAGTTATGAAGGAATACTGTAACGAGAGGGCCACAGATAAAATAGAATGAGGAGTTCTGACCTCTCAAGAAATGGAACATGACGGTGAGTGAGTACACCCGACAATTCATGGAGAAACTCAGATTGGTGGGGCATATGGCCCCGACTGAAAAGGAGAAAGTCAAGGCCTATCTAAAAGGCGTACCGGCGGACATGATGGCGATGGTCCAAAACTCGAAAGCCATCACCCTCCGAGAAACTATCAAGAAGGCACATATCATGGAGGATGTTATGCAAGAGGCAAGGAGGAGAAGGCCGAGGTAGGAGAGAAGAGGAGGTGGCAAAGCAACTCTGGACCTCACAAGAGGTCTCGGCCATTTGTCGAGGGTCAAATTTTTGACAACCGACGAGAAGCAATATGGTGCCAAAAGTTCCGGAGCAAGCACCATGGCAATTGCAATTCAAGCCTGATTTCTTGCTCCAAATGTGGGAAGACCGATCATCCTATAAGAGACTGCCCAGTGAAGGGTATTCTCTGCTTCGAGTGAAAGGCATATGGGTATGTGAGAAAAGATTACCCAAAGCTTAAAGCGGGTAATGCACCAGAGAAGAGGAAGAACCCTCCCAGAGTTCCGAGACAGGCTTTCCAAATGACCACTGAGGAAGGCAAGGCATCGACAGACGTGGTATCGTGAATCTTTTCGCCAAAAGCTTGCTATGTCCACTAGTAGTTTAGAAGATGCTTTACTGGTAGAAATAACGAATGTTGGTCAAGTACTAATTCGTGATGTCTTGAGGAATTGCATTCTTGAAATCGAGGGGAGGGAATTATCGATAAATTTGATGCCTATGGTTATTGGTGGTTTCGATGTGGTAGTTTGCATGGATTGGCTAATAAACAATCTTGCCGAAATTGTATGTTCCAAGAAATTAATCCGACTACCCATCCCTAGTGGTGATGTTGTGATTGTCTATGGTGAGAGGAGAAAGAGAGATGTGGCGATCATCATTATGGCTAAAGCACGAAAATGCTTGGTGAAGGGATGTTCATCCTTTTTGGCATACATGATAGATGCCAAACTTGAAAAGAAGAAACTTGAAGACGTGAAGGTGGTGCGCGAGTTTCCCCGACGTCTTCCCGGACGACTTGCCCGGTTGGCCACCCAATCGTTAAGTAGAGTTCCGGATTGACCTTGTACCGGGGGCGGCTCCGATTGCTCGATCTCCTTACCGGTTGTCTCCATCCGAGATGCAAGAGATGATGGCTCAACTTCAAGATCTTCTCTAGAAGGGTTTTGTAGGGAGCTCCGGTCTTGTTTTTAAGAAGAAAGATGGCACTATTCGGATGTGCGTCGACTATAGAGAGTTGAACAAGGTGACAGTGAAGAACAAGTACCCTATTTCGAGAATCGACGACTTGTTCGACCAACTTCAAGGAGCGGGTTTCTTTTCAAAGATCGATTTACGCTCGGGATATCACCTAGTGAGGGTGAAGGAAGACGACATCCCGAAGACGGCTTTTAGGACGCGTTATAGCCATTACGAATTCCTAGTAATGTTGTTTGGCCTAACTAACGCACCGCCGGTGTTCATGGATTGGATGAATAGAGTGTGCCAACCATTCCTTGACAAGTCGGTCATTGTGTTCGTCGATGACATACTTGTATATTCAAAGAGCGAGACGAAGCATGAGTAACACCTTCGGGAAGTTCTAGAAGTGTTGAGAAAGGAGAGATTGTATGCTAAGTTCTCCAAGTGCGAATTTTGGTTGGAGGGGGTTCAATTATTGGGCCACGTTATCACTTGAGATGGAGTGAAGGTGGACCACTCAAAAGTTTAAGCTATAATGAATTGGGAACCTCCCAAGAGTTCGTCCGAGATACGAAGCTTCTTGGGTTTAGCGGGTTATTATTGTAGATTTATCCAAGAATTCTCCAAGATCGTTTCTTCATTGACAGCTCTAACCCGGAAGAACATTAAGTTTGTTTGGATCGAAGCGCAAGAGAAGGCATTCCGAAATCTACAAAATAAGATGTGTGAAGCTCCCATTCTATCTTTACCCGAAGGGTCATGGTCTATAGCGACGCTTCAAAATGGGACTGGGTTGCGTGTTGATGCACAGAGGTAAAATGATCGCCTATGCATTGAGACAACTTAAGATTCACGAGAAGAATTACCCTGCCCATGATTTGGAGTTGGCGGCGGTAGTGTTTGCCTTGATGCTTTGGCAACATTATCTCTATGGCACGAAACATACGCTCTACACGGATCATAAAAATTTGAAATATGTCATTGATCAAAAAGAGTTGAACATGAGGTAATGACGATGGATCGAGTTACTCAAGGATTATGATTGCGAGTTGTTTTACCACCCCAATAAGGCAAACGTAGTAGCTGACGCTTTGAGTTGGAAAGACTATAGTGGAAGCATTCGAGCCACCCTTTCGAGGATCGAATTGGTGTCAAGTCTCATTGAGTGAATCAAGACGTCTCAATCTAAGGCTTTGTTGGAAGAAAATCTCAAGGATGAAGTGATGACGAAACAACGATTACTCTTGATGGAAGATAGCCATGGGGTAAAGTTGGTCAATGGACGAGTTTGGGTTCCCAAAGTTGGGGGAAATCGGGAACTTCTCCTTGAAGACAACCATAAGTCCAAGTATTCTATCCATCCTGGGAATACAAAAATGTATAGGGAGTTGAAGCTACATTAATGGTGGCCGGTTATGAAACTTGATGTAGGACGTTACGTGGGGCGTTGTGTGACTTGCTTCCAAGTGAAGACCGAGCATCAACGACCTTACGGGAGTCTTCAATCCTTAGAGATCCCCAAATGGAAATGGGAACACATTACCATGGATTTCGTGACTAAGTTTCCTAAAACCTTGAGAGGTCACGATACCATTTAGATGATAGTTGATCGGTTAATCAAAAGCTCTCACTTCTTGGCTATGCGCGAGACCCTACCGATGGACAAGTTGGCAAAGCTTTACATCGATGAAGTAGTTTCAAGGCATGGGGTGCCCTTGTCTATTTTATCAGATCATGATAGTCGGTTTACTTCGAACTTTTGGGATGGCCTACAGAAAGAGTTAGGTACTAGAGTGAAACTGAGTACAACCTACCATCCCCAAACCGACGGCCGAAGTGAAAGGACGATTCAAACTCTTGAAGATAGCTAAGATCTTGCGTGATCAACTTCGGGGGTAGTTGGGAATCTCACCTGGAGTTCGCATACAATAATAGCTACCACTCGAGTATTGGGATGGCACCGTTTGAAGCCCTATACGGATGATAGTGCAGAACTCCCGTATGTTGGCTTGAAGCAGGCGAGAAACAATTCACCGGTCCCGAAAAAGTACAAGAAACGGCCGACAAGGTGAAGGGAATTCGGAAACTGTTAAGACACAGTCTCATTGGATTCAAGATCATCCAAACTGAAGATCACAATCTGAAGCTAAAGCCGAAACGTCGACTCTCAATATTAAAGTCTATGTCGTTTGTAATAAATGTCAATGTAATTGTTTATTATTGTACTAGTTAAATTAATATCTAGTTTGTTAGATATTAGTTTAACTTAGTTAGTTTTTAGTTTAGTTAGTTATATTAACTTAGTTAGAAATAATATCTATTTGTTAGATATTATGTAGGTTTATTAGTTTAATATGTTGCAAGTTGTTAGAAAGTGTGTAAGACACACTAGATTAGATATTGTGATATCTCTCAATCTCTCTAACATATCGGATAAGATTTCACACATACAAACATATACTAAAAGGTGTAAAAGAGAGAATACACAGAGAACACAAATATCTTGAATCTGATCAACCTTGTAACCATTTGTTATAATCAATACAGGTTGGTAATCTTTATGTGTTGTTAATCTAAGAACTTGATATAGTATTGTTGGACCCACAGAAACGGTTGAAGGCGGCTCAAGATTGGCAAAAGATCTATGTCGATTAAGTTCCAAGTGGCAGACCACGTGATGCTTAAAGTGCCCTCGTGGAAAGGGATAATTCGGTTCGGAAAGCGCGGGAAGTTGAGTCCCCGTTTCCATGGACTCTTCACGGTGCTCAAACGTGTAGGATTTTAAGCCTACCAATTAGAAGTCCCTCTGGAAATGAGCGAAATCTACAATACGTTCCACATTTGTTACCTCCGAAAGTGTTTGACGGAAGTCACGCAATCCTAGACCAAAAGTCCAAGAAGTTATGTCACAAAGAGGTCACGATGGTCAAAGTGAAATGGAAACATCATTGTGGGGACAATGTGACATGGGAAGCCGAGGTGGACATGAATCGGAGATGCCCTCACCTATTTGTGTATCATAGATTTCGAGGATGAAATCATTTCCAAGTTGGGGAGGATTGTAACACCTGTTAATTTCTGTAAATAAAAGTTAATCTTTTGAGAAAATTCTTGATTTCATATCGTGGAATTTTATCCCTAGTGTTCTACCTGTTTAATCTTATCTTGTCATAAGAGTTTCGGGTGCAAAATGGGAAAAAAGGGGGTTCGGTACGTGGCCGACGACTATGATCGGTGATAGTGCCCATGTCACATTCGCGGTAAGCATAATCGTGCGGGGCTCCCCTCTCTCAGTACAATTCCTGTGAGAGTTCCTCGCGATTGTGACAGGAGGCACTTTTGCTTGGCACAATCACCCAAGCTGCCGAGACTCTCTATACATGCCACGCGATAGTGCCTTGTGATTGTGACTCTGTCACTTTCGCTTGGAACAATCACTGACGGGTTCTGAGAGCATAAATGCTTGATTTTCAGCTTGATTCCTCACTAATTCTCATCTACTCCAACTCTTTCTCTGTAGAACTGAACCTAGGGTATTAAATACTATTTTGGTGCACTTAATACCCCGAATCTTGTAGGTTTCAAAGGATTCTTTCTCCTCAAGTAAGATCAAGAAGCTAGTATCAAAGACTCCTCGTCTCTCATCCTCTCTAAAGAAGTTCTAAACTTTTTAGATTTTACCAAAAGCTAACTTGTGAGTCATTCTACATTTTGAAAATTTATACATGTTAAAACCTCATATTTTGGACTATTAATCATCTCCTTGTTTATATATCTTGTTTTCATAAGTTTTGACCTAACTTGAGATTTTGGATATTTTTAGGGTTTTAACTAATTTTGAAAGATGATGATGATAACTACGTTTTGAACTATGTAAGGTGATTTTTAGGCATTATTAATGTTTATCCAAACTCTCTTAGTGATTTGATGATGATACTTTTTATACTTAGTGAAAATTACCTTTAAATGTATTTGCATTAGTGTTTCACCATCCGCGATCAAACTGAGTCTGTTCAGTTATCGCTGAGTGGTTTTCTATGTAATGAGCTTATGTAATCCCTGAAGATAAGCCTCACGCTCATGAAGATTATCGCTGACGTCTAAGACTAAGTTGATGATGAAGACAAGTATACTAATGATCTGAAGCGGCATTCAGTGAAAGCAAGACAAGTCTACAACGCGTGACAAATCAAGATCAAGCCTCAGCTATTGCCTCTCTACATCAGTGATTCCTGATCACTGATCATCAGCTATAGTTGATCATGAAGCTTGCTTAGAAAGATTTGTTTGTCTTATCCTCTACGCAAAAAGTACGAAGGTACAAAAGCAAACATGCTTTTGTCCATAATCGTACAACCACCACTTTCCACTACACTGTTTACCATATGGCCGAAAGCATGCTAAAGACAAAGTCAATAACAAGAAGCCAATAAAGGATGGACACGTGGATTGTACCCTCTGTCATGCATTTAATGCATAGGGTATAAATAGAAGAAAAACCTTCATTTTTGAAAGGTCCTCAATCTTCTTAGTGATTTTTGCAGAAACACTATCTTCTGCAAACTCTCTTCTCTTTTTTTCTTACTGTAACACCCGTAATTTTCGGTAAGTAAAGGTCACCCGGACGTTTTTACAACTTGGAAATGGTTAGATTTATATTGGAAAAGCATTATTTAAAGTCCCTAAGAGTATCGGGAGTGTTGGCGTTGAAAAAGTCAGGTTTTGGGGCATAGAAAGCGTCCGACTACAATGCCCAGCGATTATGACAATGTCATAGTCGCACGATCATAGTCGCACAAGTTGGAACTCCCAAGGTACACTTGGTGCGACTATGACACGTGACAATGACTGTGTCATAGTCGCGTGTCATTGTAGCACAAAGTGTGCGACTATGACACGCGACAATAACCGTGTCATAGTCGCGTGTCATTGTCGCACCAGGGGAAGTGAAGGTTGTTAAAATCGGGATTTCAACCATTTTTCTCATTTTTCACATCTAAACTTCTCCCTTTCTCTCCCAAATCGTTTCTCCTCCTTCCCTCACAAACCCAAACTCATTTTGGAGCCATTTCTTGAGTTCTTAAGGTGTTCAATCATCAAGTTAAGGATTGGAAGCTAGGGTCAAGAGGCTCCATTTTCATCTTCAACCTCAAGCTTCATTTTGGGTTTTCTAGGTTTTTACCAAAACCTAAGTGGTAATCTATCCTCTTCATTTCTAAACCTTATTATAAGTTATAAATGCTCCATAGATGATTTACTAGTGATTTGTTTCTCAAATTTCTATTTTGATGATTTTGGAGAAATTAGGTCAAATTAGGGTTTTGGCCAAATTTGGAGACTTAGATGTAAAATGTTTGGGGAATGATTATAAGTGTTTGGATGCGTGTATTTATGGTTGGAAATTTATGAATATAGATTTTTGGGAGTTTTGGCTTGAAGATTCGAATTTCTTCAAAGGAGTTCAAGTTGGGGAAAATCTAGATTTAGCCTAAATCTAGCAAGGTGAGTTCAAGTTGATTTGTGAAAATGATGTACATACCAAAATGTCAATATTTCAGTGTTTATATGATTTGCATAAACTTATTAATTATTGAGTTATTTGACGAGTTTTGATTATTTGAAGTGTCTAACTTTATAAACTGGTAAAACACCCACATTTGGGATTTTGGGCATTTTGATAAATGAAGCTTGAGCATTGGTATTTTAATGATCCATTTTATGAAATGAAATCCTTTGAGTATAAATGCACTTTTAGTGTGCATTTTGGGGAAATGGTTGATTTTTGTGTTATGGGTCGTTTTGAAAAGATAAGTGCTATAAACTCATTTGGAAAATGATTTGCCTAACTTTAAAATGTGTTGGAGTTTATTCGCGTATTTTGGAGCATGTGTCTGCGTAAGCGTTGGTCGTTGCATTTTATTGCATTTTGGGGATTTTAACTTATGGTCACTTGATTTTAGGCTTAAAGCTCAGTTTTACTTGTCCAACTTTAATAACTAAATGTGGCACTTTGGTGGGAGTTGCATTTATTGCAGTTTATTTTGGAGAACACGTGTTTTGAGTGTGTATGTCATTCACTTGGAGATATGTGTTTAGACTGTAATGCATTTGATCCATAGGCATGTAAGTTAGTCATATTTATGGGTGAGGAGTCTTGATATTCTCACCTTGGGAATTATGTCGTGTTGGCATTGTTGTTGTCCCGGTTGTTTTGTTGAGAGGAACCTTTTATGTGTTGTACTTTGGGACCATGAGTTTTGTGATTTGATGTTCTAATTCTTGTGCACGAGGGTTAAACATCATGAGTTACCAAGTAAGGAGCTGAGGCTCCTATCTTGAATAATAGGGAGTAGGCACTAGGGGTCGAATGAGTACCCTGAGGATGAAACTCCACTAGAGAACGAATAGACAATAGGATCGCGTATCCTTGAGGTGAAGCTCGACGGAGCAGGCAATAGGGGATACGGTGTTTTTAGGACTTGGAATACAGTCCGACTGGAGGTGTAGCTCAGCAGAGCAGGCAATACAGTTACGATCTGAGGTGTAGTTCGACAACGTGGCTATGTGGCTTAACATTGTGTTCCACCACGTACAATGAAATTGGGTCTCCCCCGTTACCGGAAGGTGTTATTTGGGTATTAAATTGTGTTATTTTGTTATCCATGTTTTCAGTGACGTTTTGCATATATGGTTGTTATTCAAGATTTATAGGTAGAGTATTATGCCCCACCAGTGTTTTAGGTGTTTCGGGAAATAAAGTTTTTATCCGTATTTTTATAAATTGGGAGTTCATTTTCTATTCACATTTTGGGTGAGTTTAGGGTTGAAGTTGTTTTACGAAAGAATGTTTATGTAGGGTTGCTTGTTTTTAAAGGTATGTGCTATTGGAAAATGAGTTGTTTAATATTTAAAGTAAATCCTTTTGAAAGATTATGATTTAAACTGCATTCTTTCCCTTTAACAAATATATTTGTTTCATGTTGGAAACTCTTGAATTCACTAGGCGTTAGCCTAACCTTTATATTTGTCGGCATGTGCATCAGGTTTGGTTGAGGATTGTTACTAGCGACTTCGTGGTGAGATGAGTGCTAGTCCTGCATGAGAGAGAGTAGCTCGGTCAAGCCTTTCGCACTTTTGGAGATAGCAACTGTTATTGGATTTTAGTAACACTCGCCTTTGATTAGTCTTTATACAAGACTTGACCTATTATTTGTTGAAGTTAAATCTAGAATTCTAATTGAGGTGACTCAAGTGATGATTAGTAGAATAGATTATATCCTTATTTGTTGTAAAATTGAAAATTTTAAATTAGTTGCTCTTTCCAAATTGGGGGTGTTACAAGTTGGTATCAGAGCTTAAGTTTGAGAGAGTTAGGTATTAATTTAGGATGCCTAGACTCAAGCTAGCGGTTTCTAAGTAATTGAAAGTGAGAATGAATGATTAGGCACTTTGAGATAAAATATTTTGAGGATTGATAGAGACAGTAGAATCGGGAATCATGACGAAGGTAGCAAGGATAATCATGTACGGTACATTCATAATTGCACCTGGCCAGTGTCATGGTGAACTTACATGTCACATGTGCATACTTGAATCATTTTTTTGTGGTGACCGATGGGGTAGTGGACTAATTATTGAGGAGTAGTATCTAGAGGAAGTTGATGTTTATAGCATTGTCACTTGGTGTGACGGTTAAGAATAATGAATGCCTTAAGTTGACCATTTTGGGTCTGAACAATTGGTGGATTTTGAACCGTAGGCCTATTGAATCAACTTTATTTCAAGAAGAAATTGTAAGGTTAACTGACTTAGTTGCCTATCGTTACCTTAAGATGTTGAACATCCGGATGTCGGTAGTTTGATCGCTAGACTTGGTGAGCTCGGTCTTAAGACTTTAGGTCTCACCCAAAATTCATGCACGAAATTTATTTCTAAAATAAACTTGCATCAATTATTTCTTATGTTTCTCAAATCATAAAGTGGGTTATATTATGAAATCTTGGAAAAATGTTTAGCACACACCAGATTTTAAATGGTGAGTTTAATCATGCATGAAATTGTTTTATTGCCCATGATTGCAAATTTCTATTAAAGATCTCTTTATCCCCGTTTCTTGTCTAACGCTATTTTCTGATATTGTAATATCCGTGTTTTAATGTTATTTGGGGTATTGGGTAGGTAACTGCGAAATTTTAACGTTGACATTGGATCTCCTCCACGTATGTTAAGGTTTTAAAGGAAAAATTATTCCTATGTTTTTGCATATGAGTTTTCTTGGGAATTTTAGTCTGTATGAGTTTTGTTGAGTTTTATAGGGTATTATTTTATGATGTTTTTCAACGCGTGAGTGAATTTTGAAATGTGTAAGTTTAATTATATTGCGTGTAAATTTATGAGTTTATTTAACGTCGTGTCTCATGCAAGTTTTGTCGAAAAGTGTCACTTTATATTACCTTGCGATAAAAGGGAAATTCTTGGAATTATGACATCTTAGTCATAACTTTGTCTTATGCTTTATTATGGGAAACGAAGATTTTGGCACCGCTTGATTTTTTTCGTGTCATTGAATTTTATGAAAATTTAGTTGGGCCTTATGGAGTTTTATGTTACGAAATTTTGCGCCGCATAAGAGAACCTTGAAAAGCGTATACTGAATTATTGTGTGCGTCAACTTACGGGTTGTTGTTTAATATTATTGTCCCCTGTGATTTTTGCACCTTTCTTTTCGCAACCGCAAGAGGCTTCTTGAGAGTCCTCATATTGCATAGTTGTGCTTTTGGGTTTATACAAGGGCATTATGTGTGGAACTTTTGCATTGAACATTTTGGGTTGTTGAGTTTTACGGTTGTTGTATGCATCTTATTGGTCTATTGGTATGCATGGCATGGTAGCCACTATTTTGGAATAAAGAATGATTTGTTTGTGCAACTTAAATGTGTGAAGTCGATTTAAATTATTTTATGTTTCGACCAAATCGCATGCATCTATCATTTTACTAAGTTTGGGAAATAAACTAATGCATGTGGGTCTTGTTGGGAATTTTATCCCATGTCATTTTATGTTGAAATTATGGAGTTCCTCTTTTGGGAGTTTGTACAAACTTATATTGCGCATTGTTTTGGGCAAAAAATTATTTTTACGTTCACGACATAGATTAATGCATATTAGGACCATAGTGGTCCACTTGAAAAGTTGTTACACCCTTATGTTATTGTCATTATTAGCGTGAGTACTGATCAAATGTTTTTCAAAATAGTTTTATGTGGGTGGCATTTGTGACCACTTTACACAACTACCGAGCAAGCGGTAGTGAATTGTTATAAAGATTTTGCGTTTGAAAGTCTTATAAAATTTCAATTGGCATACTTGTTTAGTCCTATAGTTGAAAACCTTGAACTCATTAGAACTATATATTTAAACTCTTTTGAGAAAGAAGTTATGATAAGGGACTAAAGACGCCCTTGGGAATCGAAAATGCGAATGATTCGAATGGTTGGCCGTTTTGGGTGGTGGAATTTTAACCTCATAAAGTCTAACAAGGTATGACTATTTAATGTTTATTACCTTATTATTCAAGTGGTGATCTTTCTCTTTCTGTAAGTTTTCGGGTTAAAGCCTTGTGTGGGTATTTGCGTATGGGTGGATTTGATTTGATAAGTTGCTTGTTCGCTCGACATCCTGTTATGTGTTGGTGGTGTATCACCTTAATGAGCCTTGGTAAATAAATGAAATATTGTGGTTCGTTGTTAGAGATGTAAGAGTGGAACTTTGGTGCCATGGTAGGTGTCAACTTTAAATTCGACAATACAAATTCAGAATGAAATATTCGGCGGTACCCCCACGTTTGCGGTATAGTCGTTTTGAGGATAGGTGTCGACATTCGATTCGAGGACAATGGGTGCTTCATAACGTACCAGATGAATCCTGTGTGTTTTTAATTTAAGCGGTAACCTTAAGGATGTTAGATGTTTGTGATTAAGTATCAATGATAAATATTTCTTGATATGGAAAAGGTTTATATCGACTATTAGGATTGATGTTTATGTATAGTTTGGAGTTGTGCAATATCCGAATTTGAATAAACCGACCCCATGGAGAACGTTTTGGCACGTCCCTAGAAGGATGGCCCTACTAATAACAAGGGCGAATGAGTAAAAGATTATGGGGATTCTTTGGTTTGGGTGTTGATCATCGGAATACGGATCCAGAATCGTGTTAAAATGGTATAGATTAGTCAGAAAGAGGTTGAGGTCACAAACTACCCTTGAGGTAGTACGTGTCACCCAAGGTTGGGAGACAACCGTAGTCTCGTGGTCAAAGGCTACTCTAGTAGGTTAAGCGTTTACTCGGATATAAGTGTAGTGTGCCCAAGGGGATGGTTGTCGTGAGTATCAGCATAAGATTTATGGTGGTTGTTCTAGCAAGTGGATTAGAGACAACCTAATATGCGGACAACGTTAAATGGGAATCTAGATTTCGAGGACGAAATCTCTTTTAAAGTTGGGAGGATTGTAACACCCGTAATTTTTGGTAAGTAAAGGTCACCCGTACGTTTTTAAAACTTGAAAATGGTGGGATTTATGTTGGGAAAGCATTATTTAAAGTCCCTTAGCGTATCGGGAGTGTTGGCGTTAAAAAAGTCAGGTTTCGGGGCATGGAAAGGGTCCGACTACAATGCCCGGCGATTATGACAATGTCATAGTCACACGGTCATAGTCGCACAATTTGGAACGCCCACGGTACACTTGGTGCGACTATGACACGCGACAATGACCGTGTCATAGTCGCGTGTCATTGTCGCATCAAGAGGAGTGAAGGCTGTTAATATCGGGATTTCAACCCTCTCATTTCTCACATCTAAACTTCTCTCTTTCTCTTCCAAATCGTTTCTCTTCCTTCCCTCCCAAACCCAAACACATTTTGGAACCATTTCTTGAGTTTTTTAAGGTGTTCCATCATCAAGTTTTTAAGGTGTTCCATCATCAAGTTTTCTAGGTTTTTACCAAAACCTAAGTGGTAAGTTTATCCTCTCCATATCTAAACCTTATTATAAGTTATAAATGCTCCATTGATGATTTCCTAGTTATTGGTTTCTCAAATTTTAGTTTTAATGATTTTGGAGAAATTATGTCAAATTAGGGTTTTGGCCAAATTTGGGGACTTGGATGTAAAATGTTTGGGGAATGATTATAAGTGTTTGGATGGGTGTATTTATGGTTGGAAATGTATGAATCTAGGTTTTTGGGAGTTTTCGCTTGAAGATTTGAATTTCTTCAAAGG
Organism: Arctium minus; assembly: GCA_954870635.1. NCBI lineage: Eukaryota > Viridiplantae > Streptophyta > Magnoliopsida > Asterales > Asteraceae > Arctium > Arctium minus. The sequence continues at coordinate 5,970,713 of OX941093.1, read as the reverse complement.
AGTTCAAGTTGGGGAAAATCTAGATTTTGCCTAAATCTAGTAAAGTGAGTTCAAGTTGATTTGTGAAAACGGTGTACATGCCAAAGTATCAATATTTCAATGTTTATATGTTTTACATGAAATTATTAATTATTGAGTTATTTGACGAGTTTTGATTATTTGAAGTGTCTAACTTTATAAACTGGTAAAACACCCACTTTTGGGCATTTTGATAAATGAAGCTTGAGCATTGGTATTTTAATGATCCATTATGAAATGAAATCTTTTGAGTATAAATGCACTTTTATTATGTGTTTTAGGGAAATGGTTGATTTTTGTGTTATGGGTCGTTTTGAAAAGATAAATGGTATAAACTCATTTGGAAAATGATTTGCCTAACTATAAAATGTGTTGGAGTTTATTCGTGTATTTTGGAGCATGTGCCTGCATAAACGTTGGTCGTTGCATTTTATTGCATTTTGGGGATTTTAACTTATGGTTACTTGATTTTGGGCTTAAAGCTTGGTTTTCGTCTGTGTCGGGTCTTGAGGACACTTGTCTGGCTTTAATAACTTAATGGGCACTTTGGTGGGAGTTGCATTTATTGCACTTTATTTTGGAGAACACATGTTTTGAGTGCGTGTGTCATTCATTTGGAGTTATGTGTTTAGACTGTAATGTATTGGATTGATAGTCATGTAAGTTAGTCATATTTAAGGGTGAGGAGTCTTGATATTCTCACCTTGGGAATTATGCCATGTTGGCATTGTTGTTGTCCCGGTTTTTTTGCGGAGAGGAACCTTTTATGGGTTGTATTTCGGGACCATGAGTTTTGTGATTTTATGTTCTAATTCTTGTGCACGAGGGTTAGACATCATGAATTATTTAGTAAGGAGATAAGGCTCCTATATTGAATGCTAGGGAGTAGGTACTAGGGGTCGAATGAGTACCCTGTGGATGAAACTCCACTAGAGAACGAACAGGCAATAGGATCGCGTATCCTTGAGGTGAAGCTCGACGGAGCAGGCAATAGGGGATACGGTGTTTTTAGGACTTGGAATACAGTCCGACTGGAGGTGTAGCTCAGCAGAGCAGGCAATACAATTACGATCCGAGGTGTACTTCGACAACGTGGCTATGTCGCTTAACTTTGTGTTCCACCACGTACAACGGAATCAGGTCTCCCTCGTCACCGAAAGGTGTTATTTGTGTATTAAATTGTGTTATTTTATTATCAATGTTTTCAGTGAAGTTTTGTATATACGGTTGTTATTCAAGATTTATGGGTTGAGTATTATGCACCGCCCGTATTTTTGGTGTTTCGGGAAATAAAGTTTTTATCCGCATTTTTATAAATTGGGAGTTCATTTTCTATTCACGTTTTGGGTGAGTTTGGGGTTGGAGTTGTTTTACGAAAGAATGTTTATGTTGGGTTGCTTGTTTTTAAAGGTGTGTGCTATTGGAAAATGAGTCATTTAATATTTAAAGTAAATCCTTTTGAAAGATTATGATTTAAACTGCATTCTTTCCCTTTAACAAATATATTTGTTTCATCTTGGAAACTCTTGACTCACTAGGCGTTAGCCTAACTTTTTTATTTATCGGCATGTGCATCAGTATTGGTTGAGGATTATTGCTAGCGACTTCATGGTGAGATGAGTGCTAGTCCTGCACGAGAGAGAGTAGCTCAGTGAAGCCTTCCGCACTTTTGGAGATAGCAACTGTTATTGGATTTTTAGTAACACCCGCCTTTGATTAGTCTTTATACAAGACTTGACCTACTATTTGTTGAAGTTAAATCTAGAATTCTAATTGAGGTGACTCAAGTGATGATTAGTAGAATAGATTTTATCCTGATTTGATGTATAATTGAAAATTTTAAATTAGTTGCTCTTTCCAAATTTGAGGGTGTTACACTTTTTTGATTCTTGAGAAACTGGAAATTGATGAACAATGAAGAAGAGAACGATTGAGAGAGAAAGATAGAGAGAGAAAGAAAATGGGAGAAAATTGATATTACTTTCTTACTAACAAAATACAATACTGGACTATTAATATGGACAATACACACGGAAATAAACTAAGTTAAAAAGTAACTAAATGGTAACTAAATGATAACTAAACACAGACTAGTAAGAGTTGACTTTCACAATATGCCTCCTAATACTCCCCCTCAAGATGGCTTGAAAATATCTTTGAGAGTCATCTTGGATAAGAGGAAAGAAAGTTGTCGATAAGGAAGAGGCTTCGTGATTATATCCGCCAATTGATGATGGGTACGAATCGGCAACAACTTAAGAACACCCGATAATAGTCTTTCACGAATGAAATGACAATCAATCTCTATATGTTTCGTCCGCTCATGAAAAATCGGGTTGGAAGCAATATGAACGGCAACTTGATTGTCACAATATAACAGTGAAGGCTTCTGAATAGGAATTTGAAAATCACATAATAATTGTTGTAGCCAAACAATCTCACTTGCAGTTGAAGCTAAAGCTCTGTACTCGGCCTCTGCAGAGGATCTAGACACAGTTGACTGTCTTTTAGCCTTCCAAGAGACTAGAGAGTCACCGATGAAGATGAAAAATCCTGTGGTTGATCGTCTGGAATCTGGACATGAACCCCAATCTGCATCAGAAAAAGACTTTAGCTAAGCCTTTATTTGTAACGGTCCTGTTGATGCAGCAAACAATAGACCTTGACCAGGACTTCCTTTAAGATAACGAAGAAGATGGTGAACGGCTTTGAGATGAGGAACTCTAGGTTGAGACACAAATTGAGTTAATTTGTGTACGGCAAAGATAATGTCAGGCATCGATAATGTAAGATATAGAAGACGACCCACCAGTTGTCGATAGTGTGTGATATCGGTTAGAAGAACACCATCTTGACTATTTAACAAAGCTTTAGGATCCATGGCAACTCTTGTTGGTTTCGAATTCAAATACCCTGTATCTTCAAGTAACTGCAGAGTATATTGTCGTTGAGACATAACAATGCCCTCTTTTGACCGAGCAATTTCAAGACCGAGAAAGTACTTAAGTTGTCCTAAATCTTTCAGCTTAAATCTGGTATGAAGCAAGCACTTCAATGCCGTAATAGGTTCCATCAAAGGGCCGGTGATTATAATGTCATCGACATAAACAAGCACCGCAATGAAAGATGAATTTCGACCCTTAGTGAACAAAGAATAATCTGACTTGGATTGTGCAAATCCAAGTGAAATGAGAGTTTGTGAGAATTTTGAATACCATTGACGAGAGGCCTGCTTCAGCCCATATAAAGACTTGTGAAGCTTACAAACGAGCCTTTCATTCTCCCCCTGTTTGGAAAAACCCGGAGGCAAATCCATGTAAACCTCTTCAAATAGATCTCTGTTTAAAAACGCATTATTGATATCGAGTTGCACCAAATGCCAGTTCTTTGCAGCAGCCAAGGCAAGGAGAACCTTTACGGTAACTAATTTGGCAACGGGGGAGAACGTTTCAACATAATCAAGTCCTTCCTGTTGTGTATATCCTTTTGCCACCAAACGGGCTTTGTATCTCTCAACAGCTCCTTCAGAGTTACGTTTAACCTTGTAAACCCATTTACAACCGATGGAATGTTTCCCAGCCGGAAGTCTCATGACAGTGCATGTATTATTGGCTTCTAGAGCCTGTAATTCTTCATCCGTGGCTTTTTGCCACTCAGGAACATTCTTGGCTTGATTATAATGTTGAGGTTCAATATGGGCAGAAACATTTAAGACAAAAGTCTTGTGCGAAGGAGAGAGTTTCTTATAAGATACATAATTGCAAATGGGATATGAAGTTGAAGGAGAGTTGGTGACATTACAGTGATAATCCTTAAGGTAATTGGGCTGTTGAGTTTTTCTAATTGACCTTCGTAGAGGCGCTGCATTAGACGGATGAATAACCGAAGGAGATGAATTTGGAACATCAGGAGAACCACTTGAATTAATCCCATCTGACACAACACTCTCTTGTGGATTTGGCAACACCAAATCTGGAAATGGATCAGACATTCCATTAGTAATGTTGGAATTATGAAAGGGAAACACATCTTCATGAAAAATAGCATCCCGAGAAATGAACACTTGTCGAGTGTGAATATCATAAAATTTATATCCCTTCATTCCAGGAGGATATCCAATAAAAGCACAAACTCGAGCTAGAGGTTGAAACTTGGTGCGATGACCGGCTAGAGTGGAAACAAAAGCCAAACACCCGAACACTCGGAAAGAAGCATAGGTTGGCGTCGTGTTATAAAGCAACTGGAATGGACTTTGATGCTTTAGCAAAGGAGAGGGAGTTCGACTGATCAAAAAAGTAGTCGTTAATACACACTCATTCCAGAAACTCAATGAAATTCAGGATTGAAAATATAAGGAGCGAGCCACATTAAGAAGATGCTGGTACGTTCCACAACCGAATTCTGCTGTGGTGTTTCAATGCAAGAAAATTGATGAATCACTCCTTGTTCTTGAAAAAACTCAATGAATTGTAACTCGGGAGCATTATCAGATCTAAACATCTTGACATTCTTATTAAACTGAGTCGAAACCATATTGAAAAATCGTGGAACAACGTGAATGGCATCAGACTTGGTTTTCAACATGTATACCCAAGTGTATCTTGTACAATCATCAACTATTGTTAAAAAGAAACGATACCCATTATGAGACGACATATGATACGGCCCCCATATATCACAGTGAACGAGATCAAACGGAGATTTTGACAAACTGTTATTACAAACAAATGACAAACGTCTTTGCTTTGCAAGGGGACAGATGTAACAAGGTTCTGTCTTATTCTTCCAATTACAATGTAGTCTATTCTTAAGAGAATGAAGTTTCTTAGACGACAAATGTCCTAACCGATTATGCCAAATACGAGCAGTAACCATATTGGCAAAAACACCAGCAGCTTCCATAGACTTCTTGTTTCCAGCTTTCAGTACATATAAACCACCAACCTTGTTACCCTTGCCAATCAGCCTCTTGGTTTAAGTTTCCTGAATCATAACACAGTTAGGAAGAATCAGAACCATAAGTTTAGAGTCACTGATCATCTCACTTAAGAAGAATGTCATCATTAATCTGTACATCGCCAAACATTTCTACCATAATTCGAGTGCCATTTGGTAAAGTAACTGTAGTATGTTGAATTGGGCGCATTGAAATAAAAGCATCAGCATGTGAACATATATGACGAGAAGCCCTCGTATCCACAACCCAATGTAACTTTGAATGAAATAAAGAATTGATAGCTATGGAAAGACTGATACCAGTGTTGTCATCGAACTGCTTCTGGTCCTTATCTGAAACATTGGGCGAACATATATTCAAGAATTGTTGATACTGATCAACATTCAAATTCTTAACAAAATTCTCGAATGAAGTAGGAGCAACAGCAACATTAGCAACATTAGCCATATTAGCAACAGAAGAATTGTTTTGAGACTGGTTATTGTACTTAAACCTATAACCAGGTGGATAACCATGGACTTTGTAGCATCGATCAAACGTGTGTCCTGAGATTTTGCAATGTGTGCAAAAAGGTCGATCGGATCTTCTACCATTGAAATTGTTATTCCCACGTCCTACACTGCGTGTACCTTGAAAATTCATTGCATTGAACTTTCCTGTATTGGACTTTACAGCGAACGCCAAATAGTCAGAAGATTTCACAACGTCAGTTGTCTTCCTTTGTTGTTCCTCTTGAACAATGAGTGAAAAAACTCGATTGATTGGAGGCATTGGATCCATCAAGAGCACTTGGCCTCTGATCTGCGAAAAAGAATCCTCAAGTCCCATGAGAAAAGTCATCGTATATTCTCTTTGATAATGTTCATTACATCCTGTACATGAACAATTAGGCCTATAGTTATTCAATTCCTCCCAAATTGTTTTCATATTAGTAAAATAGATGCTCACAGAGTTCTGTTCTTGATGTAAATTCATCAGATCTCTTTTCAGTTGAAAAATTCTAGGACCATTACTCTGTTCAAATCGAGCCTTCAGATCCGACCAAATTTCGAAGGCAAAAGGTTTTCAAAACACAGATCTGTTAGAAATTTAGGTAATTGCTCTCATACCATTTTGATTCTTGAGAAAGATAGAGAGAGAAAGAAAATGGGAGAAAATTGATATTACTTGCTTACTAACAAAATACAATACTGGACTATTAATATGGACAATACATACGGAAATAAACTAAGTTAAAAAGTAACTAAATGGTAATTAAATGATAACTAAACACAAACTAGTAAGAGTTGACTTTCACAATATGCCTCCTAATACACTTACTCTTGTGCAAGAAAGCTTAGCGATTCTTAGATTGTTTAGATAAGGTTTACTTTATCTAGTTCCGTAAAAATCTGTAAATTTCGTTTTTGATTTACTCAATAATCAATAAACAAATTTAAAAGTGTAATTTGTATTTCTATTCAACCCCCATCCTACAAACTACCACCCTTGTAGAACCTTAATTGGGACCAACAATTAATGGTAAATATGGGATGAAAATCCTTTGAACATAGTTGGGATGTTATTCCATTTTGTGGATATTTAGGAACTAACCATCATGTTTGGATTTTCTAACATTGCATATTTGAAGTGTTGGGAACATTGTGGGAACTTATCTTTGTAAACAATCATTCTAGAAACAAAAATAATCATTGGTTGGACATGGTTTTGAGTTAGCTTATATGACATTGCTTTTGAAAGAAAATTCTATATAATGTGATATGGAAAATTTAAGAACTATAATTATGATGCTATTGAGTCACAAATGTAATTGTGACGAGTCTAGACTACTACCATTGGATCCATAGGTACATGAGTCGGTTTATTTGGGATGATTTACCCCTTTTGTAACTAGTTGAGACATTGGGTCCTCGGAGGCAATTTAGTATGGTTATGTGTGACCGGTTACTAGCCATGGGTTGTAAATGTAATCCTAGTGAATGAATATGACTTGGATCCTCGGGTGCCCTCCACCACATCTGAGTACAAGCCCGCGTTGTTCGTGGCCATGAGTCCAAGTATTGAGCTCACAACTCAAAAATTCACTTACTTTTGTGTTCCGCCACGATCCTTGGAAATCGGGTCTCCCCCGTCATCACAAGATGTTTGTAGATCGTAAGGTTCTTATGTGTTTATATGAAAGTTCCATTATTACCTTTCGACAAAGAAACGTTTACTTACATTTTGTTCTTTATAAACCATGCAAATGTTTGTTCTCACTAGGCTTAAAGCCAAACACTTTTTTCTCCAATGACATGTATAAGAGGGTCCGTTAGCGATGGGGCTTTCAAGAAATGAGAGTCGAGTGATGGCCGATAGCGGCAACTTTTGGAGATAAACTTTTGGGATTTTGGCGTGCATGAAGGAATAAATTCTTTTGGGAGTTTGGGTCTACAGCTATCATAATCTAGATGTAATCAATTTAGATTAGTTTTGTTGTCAACTTCATATGTCCAAATATAGAAATTGTAAACGCTAACACAGTTTCCCCTTTTGGGTGATTTACTTCCTATTTGAGCTGTCAATTATTGCGTTTATTCAAGTTTAAATTTACCCATATTTTTAGAGTGTTACAACCTTCGAAATAGAGATTACCCACAAAAAACCAAATTTTCATAATGCATGTAACATGTATATGACAAAATTTTCTCATCATTACTTATCGAAATCTTATGGTTTCACATAGAAAACATATCATTTATATTGATATCATGTTGTTTCATATCAAACCTTACTGTTTCATATCAAAATTGTATATTTTATCATGAAATCAATAAACATTGCATATACATGAAGTATTTGAGACTTTCTAATGCTTATTTTAACGTTGTTTTGTCAACGTTCACCGAAATGCAAAATGACCATGTTGTAATTTATGTTTATTCATTTGGTTTTCTACTCGTTTTAATGTCAACTCTCGTAATGGATAATCCTAGATACAAATCTAAAAAAATAGTTGTAATCCTTATACTTTTATCCACTTTATGATATAACATTATCAAAATGCGATTTTATTTCTTAAGAAGATGTATTTTTTCCGATCATCAAAAATCTATCCATTTGGTAAACCGTTAAATAGTTCATTTCATACTTATAATCGTCAAAAAAGAAGGAATTCCTCTGGGATACCTAACAACATTAATTATGTTGTATCGTGACATAAAGTATCTGCTATAAATATGGTGTCGTAAGTGAAAACAAAAATGAAGAATAATTGGTCGAGGCACATGTTCTACACGACTTCAATTTAGAACAGACCATTTCTCCATTACGGAGATACCACTTTTGAAATGAAAGATCAACTCTTCGAAGCGAAAAGCTCAAGTGTAAAATTAGTTGGGGCTTTCGGTTTGAAGGTTCTAAAATGTGGTACGGGTTCATCTGGCCTCCAACCGGGACATCCATTCCCTAGGATATAACAAAAACGATTATCGAGGAACCGCCTAACCTACTTATGCCGGACCTTTACCTTGCTGGGTATGAAAGGGAGAAATTCTTTTTGGCACAAATCATGGTATATATACGTACATATAATGATCAAAACATTGCCGATAAATGGCGACCCCGAAATCAATACAAAATTAAATAATAAATCATTGCCATAAATAAGTGTATATAGATACATTTCTAAAAAAATTATCAAGACTAATCATAAACTCTTCGACCTCGATGTAGCAGTCATGTCTGAGTCAGACAGAAGTTCTATGGTTCAAACCCATTTTGTCCAAATAATCTTCATTATTAAATTTTGAAAACATATATAAACTTGCAAATAATTTCATTTCCCATCTATGTGGGACAATCTCCAATATTTATTCGCAAACCAGTTTTTTTGATGATCAGTTTATCATTCACATAAATTCCGTTTGAAGTATGTGATATGTCTAATCGACACTCTTGCTTAGAACATCTTTACAATTGTTTATTGGACTCTACTTTGTTTTCTTTTTCCCCCATCAGTGGCAAAAAACCGCAATTTACAAAAATATAATCATCCAAAACCATTTATGGTATTTTATCTATCTTATATTCTTGAGTTCACCAATATGTTTATGATATTTTTATATGGGGAAATTGGCTCAAATAGCCATATTACTCTATCAATTGCATCTCGTAGCCACTTCTCTCCATGATTTACCAAAATAGACCTAGGTCCGCAATGGCGGACCTGCAGGTCCTCTACCTCCGCCATGGCGGACCTAGGTCCTCTGTTGTCTTTGAGTGAGATCGTGACACGTGACGAAATGGCGGACCTGGGTCGGGTGGCGGACCTACCCGTTGCGGACCTGGCTTGGACCGACAATTTTTTTTGTCTTTTTCTGGAGGTAGAGGACCTGCAGGTCCGCCATTGCGGACCTAGGTCTATTTTGGTAAAACATGGAGAGAAATGGCTAGGAGATTCAATTGGCTAGGTAATATCGCTATTTCAGCCAATTTCCCTTTTATATGGCATTCCAATAGACATGTCTCCATTGCTTGTATTATTACAAATTAAACTAAAACCTACAATAGGTTATAATGTCTCGTCTCAATTATCTCGCTTATATTTTATGCCACTACAAACAACAGATTATACTATTATTTTATATATTTTATTTTTATAAAAAAAAAGTTCAACGTGAAAAAGATAATGTTTTTGTGCTTGACGTAGAGTGTGACCTTAAGAGGTATGTTTTTACTAGATAATGTTTTTTCTATGTTACTTAAATTTTTGAATATCATATAATTATATATTGGAATCAACAATCTTTGCATTTGGAGAATTTGTTGTAAGCAAATGTCTAGTAAAAAAATATGACCTCTTATTCGATTTACTCGATTACTGAACCAGATATTTGAAAAGCAAATAACCCGAAATAGATTAAACTGAGCCTTATTCAGTTCAATTATCGTACAGTTTAGAAAAAAACTGAAATTCCAGTAAACCTGAACTGAATAATAGACTTAGTATCAACCCAGCCAAAAACTGAGTCTAAGTGGGCGTTTGGTTCGCAGAATGTTTTTGGATGGAATGGAATCTGTTAAAGGAATTGGAATGAAATGTTGTCAGGTTTGACCACCTGTTTGGTTGACAGAATTGGAATGAAATTTATTAAAGGAATTGGAAATATGTCTGTTTGGTTTACAAAATATAGCTTTGGAATTGGAATAAAATGTTGATAAATAACCAAAATACCCATTTTGATAATTTTAATTTTTATAAACAAAACATGCTTTAATAAAATAGCCATTAAAAATACTTTATTTGTAAAGGTGAGTTCAGATTGGTGGTGGTTAGTGGTGGTTTAGAATGGTGGTTCATATCGGATGTGGTCGGCGGTGGTTGGTGGTGGTTCATATCGGTGGTGGTTCAGATCGACAGTGGTCGGCGGTGGTTCACATCGGCGGTGCCGACGGTGGTTCAGATCGGTGGTATCAGTGGTGGTTCAGAATGGCGGTGGTCGTTGGTGATTCAGAACGACGGTGGTCGACAGTGGTTCAGATCGACAGTGATCGATGATCGGCGGTGATTCAACATTCCAATTTTATCAAATTCCTTCAGAATCTGTGTGTTGGTTAAAATTAAAACATAGAAAAAGAAAAGACAATAACTATAACTGTTGGAACTTAGTTAAGAAAGATAGGAACCTTGTCCCACATAGGAGCCAAGATAATCTAAACATCACTTAATAAATCCAAATCAATGAGCATTAAACGAATCATTTAATTGCTTGGACTTGGATTGTGGTGTGATTGGTGGGCTCTCCTTGGCATTTATAGATACATATTAAATGTCAAAGATTGGGCCTTGGGCCTTGGGGCTCCTGGGGTCAAGATACATTGATTGAGGAAATTGTGATGCATTCATGACAGAGGCTGGCGTGGATCACGACGCGACCTGACTCACGCGATGCACTGGAATGTTTGATGTCAAGAGTCTAGAGCGAGTTTCTGCGCGGGTCCACTCATGCCACTAGTCACATGGACTTCCTGACAGTTAATTTCAGTTGGTGCCTGAACCTATAAAACCTGCACTTAATCCCATTCGTTTTTCCAACGAAAATTCTCTCAATTCTCTCAAATATTTCCTGGGTTTCTCCTTTTCATTTTTCTCCAAACATACATGATTCAATAGATTCAAATTTGATACTTGAATACGATTGTTGTATCCTCTAGACAGACGCTATACGGGCGAAATTCTGTCTTAGGACACTACTATACGTGCAGGCCCCAATCGGTTTCAATCCCTACGAAAATCTACTATTCAAGTAAGGATTTATTTGTTGTTTTCTTAATTGATTGTTGTTGTACTATGTGAATTACTTAGATTTTATGTATAAGAATTTCTATTTTTCATTATAATTTTGTCCATATTTATACAATTATTGTTCAAGTGATTGATTACTCCCAATAATCTAAGACATAATTTTGTTGGGAGCGATGGATCAATCACAACTGTTGAAAAGTCATGTGGAGAAACCTGAGAAGTTCAAGGGTTCGGACTTTTGGCGTTGGCAACAAAAGATGTTGTTTTATTTGACAACACTTAGGATTGCCAACGTACTCACTAGGAAGAGCCACCGGCAAATCCTCTGGAAGGGGCGGATGGAACAGCGCTAACGCAAATCCAAGTGTCCGCACATCAAAGATCGGTCGAGAATTGGAGATCGAATGATTATAGTTGCAGAAACTACATACTCAATGCTCTCGATGATTCCCTCTACGACATCTATTCTTCCTTCCGAACGACAAGGGAGATTTGGGAATCCATGGATGCCAAATACAAAACTGAAGTGGCGTGTTCCAATAGGTTCGCAGTAGGGAAATTCCTGCACTTCCGGATGACAGACTCAAAGCCAATGTTAAAACAAGTAGAATAATTGTAAATACTTGTCCATGAGCTCGAGGTTGAGGTTATGGGATTGAATACCAATTTTGATGTCGGTTGTATAATTGAAAAGTTACCTCCTTTGTGGAAGAACTTCAAGCTATATTTGAAGCATCTTACGGAGGATATCACATTTGAACAATTGCTTCTCAAGATCCGAGTAGAGAAGGACAACCGACTTAATGATAAAGACGATACCATTCTAAATGAACCACATGCCAACATGGTGGAAGGAAGTTCATCCAAGTCTAAGTTCCCGAAATTTAAGGGAAAGGGAATTGCTACCAAAAGGCCTTTCAATACCGGAAAGGGCCCTTGGCCCCACAAAAGAAACAATTCATGAGGATGATGTGCTGTTGGGTATGTGGTAAGCCTGGACACCGAGCCAAGGAATGTCGATACACACGTGACCATGGTGGCATCGGAGGAAGTGAGCTAAGGAATGTCGATACAAATGAGTTCTTTGGTGTTATTGAAACCCACATGGTTACAAATATGGTGGATTGGTGGATCGACAACGGGGCAAACCGACACATTTGCAATTCGGAAAGCTTGTTTGCATCTTACCAAAAGGTGAGCGATGGGGAGCCGATGTTCATGGGGGACGCCACTACTACAGGGATAGAAGGAAAAGGGAAGGTCAACCTGAAGCTGACTTTCGACAAATATCTTATTTTGAATGATGTTGTACATGTACCTAGCTTAGCTAAAAACTTGATTTCTGGCCTTGTTATGAGTATGAAAGGGTTCAAAATTGTAATCGAATCTAATAAGGTTTTCATCACCAAGGGTGGTGTATACGTTGGGAAGGGCTACCTCCACGAGGGGCTCTTCAAACTAAGTGTTGTAAATAGTTTGGATGCCGCCATTGTTAATAAGAATAAGGCAGGCCCTAGTTCTGCTACTTCCGTGTACATGGTTGTTCCTTCTAATCTTTGACATTCTAGATTAGGACATGTCAACTTTAGATCCATTCAAAGAATGATCAAACTTGACATGATACCTAAATGTTCCATCGAAAAATCAACTAAGTGTAAGGTTTGTGTAGAGGCTAAATACACAAATAATCCACACAAGTCTGTTGAAAAATCAAATGAAGTACTTGGGTTGATTCACACCGACTTATGTGATTTCAAGGCAACACCTTCATGAGGAGGTAAGAATTATTACATTACCTTCATAAATGATTGCAGTAAGTATTGCTATGTGTATCTAATCCCTACAAAGGATAAGACCTTAAATATGTTTAAAACTTATAAGGCCGAAGTAGAGAATCAACTCGACAAGAAAATCAAGATTTTGAGGTCTAATCAGGGAGGAGAATACAAATCCCATGACTTTGCAATTTTGTGCTACACATGGTATTGTGCATCAAACAACCGCTCCATACACACCTCAAAAAAATTCAGTGGTCGAGCTGAAGAATCGAACATTGAAGAACATGATAAATTCAATGTTGATTACGTCCAGAGCTCCATATCATTTATAGGGTGAGGCTTGCCTTACTACAAATATGATCCTAAATAGGATCCCCCACAAGAAAAGTGAAAAAACTCCATATCAATTGTGGAAAGGAAAACTACCATCTTATAAAAGGATGAAAGTTTCCTTGCCAATGTTTAAGTGCCTTTGCCAAAAAGGACTAAACTTGGACCTAAGACCATTGATTGTGTATATATTAGACCTGCTCATAATAGCACTGCATATAGATTCTTAGTATATAAATCTAGTGTAAGTTACATAAGTAACAACACAATCATAGAATCTGCAGAAGCAGAATTCTTTGAAACAATCTTTCCTTACAAAGAAAAGGAGGATCAATCCTCTAATTCAAGGAAAAGTTTGCTTGATGACACACACTCTTTAGTTGAAACAAATGTAATCAATCAAACCAAGAAGATGTTGCACTCCTCGTTTGATATGAAGGACTTGGGAGTAGCAGATGTAATCCTTGGTATAAAGATTCAAAGAAATCCAAATGGTTACATCCTCACCCAATCTCACTATATTGAGAAGGTACTTCGTAAGTTCGGTCACTATGATGACAAACCGGTAGTGACTCCATTTGATCCTTCTAGTCAATTGAAGAAGAATCAAGGAGAAAGTGTGGCTCAATTAGAATACACTCAAGTTCTTGGAAGCTTAATGCATATCATAAATTGCACACGACCAGATATAACATATAGCGTGAGTCGACTTAGTCGGTACTCACATAACCCGTGAAAAGATCATTGGTATGCACTAGTGAGAGTTCTTAGATACTTGAAATACATATTGAATTACGGGTTACATTATACCAAATATCCTCCGGTACTAGAAGGGTATTGTGATGCCAATTGGATTTCCAACAATTCTGAGAGTAAGTCCACAATTGGATATGTGTTTACACTTGGTCATGCATCGGTCTCATACAAATCATCCAAACAAACTGTGAATACTAGATCAACTATGGAAGCAGAATTTTTCGCCCTAGACAAAGCCGCTGAAGAAGCCGAATGGCTAAAGAGCTTCCTAGAAGGTATTCCATTGTGGCCAAAACCCGTGACTACCATTTGTATCCATTGTGATAGTATGGCTGCTCTCACAAGAGCAAAGAACCAAATATACAATGGCAAGTCTCGACATATCAGACGACGCCACAACACTATAAAGGACTTGCTGAAAAATGGAATCATTTCCATTGACTACGTAAAGTCAAAGGAGAATATTGCTGATCCTTTGACAAAAGGTCTAAGTAGAGAGCAAGTATCCTTTTCATCGAGGGGTATGGTCTTAAAGCCAATAAAATGAGTTTCCTCGGCGGCAACCTAACCTAGCGAAATTGGAGATCCCATGGTCTAAGTTCAACAGGAAAACTAGTTGAGGAACACTCAAGAGACACTTATACACATGTATGCCTATTCCTATGATGAGTTTTATGTGTACTTTTTCGTTGATGATTTAGGGTTGAATTTTATATTCTTAATAATGCTGATAGCTTCTTAGTAGAATACAATGAAATATTCTTGATCGACATTACCTATGTGAGACTGATGTGTGGTCGCATCTTTGAGGACAGACATGTCTACGTCTTCTAAAACTCTCATGAAGACAGGATTTGTTCACGACCGAAATGAACACAACGGTAAGAATTTATGTATGTATAGATATAATATGTGTGTTGCCTATTATCTCGATCCACTACAAAAAGTGGCTACTTCAAGACCTCAGTTCACTATCAACGAAGTAGATTCGATAGCTATTCACTAGGAAAGGTTCAAGTCCAAAAGACACCTTTTTCGATGCATATTATAACTAGCTTGGTGATAGAAACATAAGTTCCATAATATTGCTTATTTTCTATTCAAATGTGGGGGTATTATTTGGTTTTGAATAGAAAATGTGGGGTATTGTTGGAACTTAGTTAAGAAAGAGAGGCACATTGTCCCACATAGGAGCCAAGATAATCTAAACATCACTTAATAAATCCAAACCATTGAGCATTAAATGAATCATTTAATTGCTTGGACTTGGATTGTGGTGTGATTGGTGGGATCTCTGTTAGCGCACAGATCTATTGGACTCAAGATCATCCAATCTGAAGCTAAAGCCGGAAAGTCGACTCTAAACATAAGTCTAATGTCGTTTGTAATAAAATGTCAAAGTTTAGTTTTTAGTATTTTATTATTATTTCTAAATATCTAAGTTATTAGATATTAGTTAGATATTATATTTTAGATATTATGTTAGTGTGTTAGAGAAGCTAAGTAATCAGATCACATTCAACACACACACTCACGGTGTAAATCAGAGAGAAAAACGAGAGCTTCAAACCGAACAAACATCAACCTTCGTAATCCTTGTTATTAATCAAACATATTGGTAATCTTATGTGTTATTGTTTTCATAAGAACTTGATATATTATGGACCAAAAATTGGTATCAGAGCCTGAAAACAGATTCAGATCAAGTTTTTTTAAAGAACGACTCTGTGTTCTTCATTTCAAAATCATTTTTGAGTTTTAGTGTGTTTTTGAAGTTGAAATCGATCAGGTCTTGATCGATTAGTGTGCTAGATCGAGTTGGTAGTGTTTGATTTCAGTATAGAACTTCTATCGATTCAAATTTTGGGATTTTGTTGCAAAACAGTTCACGTCCTTATCATCACTGTTCCATCGACCAAATTCTCAAAAAGTGACTATTTTGAAAATCAAAGGCTTATAATCTATTCTAAAACTGTTAGTGGTCGATTTGTCAAATTTGGGACTGCTAAATCGAAGTCTAGATAGGTTTTTAGTCAGATTTCGAAGTTGCAGGGACGAACTCGCGCAAAATTTGCGCCAGTTCATAGTCAGTTTTGCGCCATCAACGTCTTGCGCAAAACTTGACTTTTGCGCCATCAACGTCTCGCACAAAAGCTATTTCACGCGACCAACTGCTCACGCAAACTTTGTTTTGCGCCAACCACTACTCGCGTAAATCTCAATTCGCACGACCTTCGACTAGCGCAAACCTCAGCTTGCGCCATCTTTGTCTCGCACAAATATCTCGCGCAAATCTCTATCTCCTAAGTTTACGCTATCATCGACTCACGCAAACTCCAGTTCACGCGACCCTCGTGCAAAAGTCCATTTCTCACCATCAACGTATCGCGCAAAATACATTTCGCGTGACCTTCTATTAACGCAAGTCTGAAATTGCGCCACCTTCGTCTAGCGCAAAACTCTTTTGCGCCAGCCACCTATAGCGCAAAGTTTGTCTTTTGCGCCAATACCAGACTTGGTCTTTTACAATCAAAATGACTTCAAGAGAAGCTCTAGCAATCGTAATTGACTCAAAGCCACCAGTACTCTTCAGGGGAGAGTATGAACAGTGGAAAGATCGGTTCATGGACTTCATTGAAAGACATGATTTGGGAGTATTCATCAGGAAATCAATAGAAGAGGGAGTTATGGCACCAGTTTATGAGACTCGTACGGAAGGAACTGTGGCAACAGAGTTTCAACTTAAGTTTGAGGAACTATAAGGTGATAACCTTAAAAGAGAAAAAGGTGATAGATTAACAAAGTCTTATATTCTTCAAGGCATTCCAAATGAAATATACGTGAAGATAGACAGCTATAAGGCCTCAGGCAAACAGATGTGGGATCAGCTAGAGAAGATGATGTTAGGTTCAAAAGTTGGAAACCAGCTCAAGATATCCAAATGCCTAAACAACTATGAAGAATTCAAAGGCAGAGTTGGAGAGTCTCTAGAAGAAACATACGAAAGGTTTGTGACCTTGCTGAATGAATTAAGCAAGAACAAGGTCACTAAATCACAGATAGAGCAGAATGTCAAATTCCTCAACATTCTCTAACCTGAATGGAAGAGGTTTGCCAGACAAATGAAGCAAATCAAGGATCTAAACGAGATTCCACTTCATGAGGTGTATGAAACCCTCAAACAAAATGAAGAAGAGGTGGATGAAATCTTGGATGAAAAGAAACAGGGTGAGAAGACAGTTGCTGACTCAGTTGCACTTGTTGTGAAAAGGAAGAAAAAGAAGATGCTTATGTCTGAATCAGATGAGGTTGAAAATGAAACGAACTCTGACTCGGACGACTGTGAACAACTAAAGCAGGCTATGCTTATGCTGACAAAGGCTTTTTAGAAGAAGTTCTACAAGAAGCCAAGTTTAAACAGTCAGAGGTATTCTTCTGGTCTAAGCAACTATGTTCACAAGGAGAGGGTTGAAGGAAAAAGATTTGAAGGAAAGAGAGTAGAGGAAAGGAAGCCGGAAGAGAGAAGGTATCAAGCTGAAGGATCCAGTCAGTCAGAACCTCCAACGTGCTACAACCGTGGCATAAAAGGTCACTTAGCCAAAGACTGCCGAAGACCCAAAGTCAGAAACTCATACTACTACAAGAATAAAATGCTTTTAGCCAAGCAACAGAAGGCTGGAAAGGCATTGATGGCAGAAGATGAGTACTGGCTTGATCAATCAGAAGATGAGAATGAAGAGAAGGATGAAACAACTCACATGTGCTTAATGGGCAATCAAGAATCAGAAGCTGAAGCTGATTCTGATGATGAGGAAAATGAGGTATGTGATTTAACTCAATCAGATTTCTTAAATCAAATACATGCCATGTTGACTAAACTCAAAGAGTTAGAGTCGAATCTTAAGCGAGAAAAAGGTGTTATCAATGACAAAAACCAATCAATACAGAAACTTAGCGAGGATATTGCTGAGAATAAAGTATTGATTGAGACAATGCATAAAATCTTTGATAATTGCGCTAAAGAAAAGACTATAATTCTCAAAGAAATAACTGAAACAAATTCTAAATTAAGAAAGAGTGAGTTTGATTTCAAAGAGCTTACGAAAATGTATTCTTTGTGTTCCAAAGAAAACGAATCTTTACTTGCAAAATTAAAAGCTTTGGAAGAGAAGTTATACAAAATGGGTCAAACTGAACAAACCATTCATCTGAACAAACCGAAAGAAGAAATAGAGAGTTGGGGACTCAGATACGAGAATCCTCATTACCTTAAAAATATATAATCTGAAGTGCATGCACTTTATGATTTTACATTTATGAAACTAGCTCGACGAATCCCTGAGCATAAAGTTTTCTGGACTAGACTGTCTAAAGAGGATGAAGCCAAGGAAACTGAAAAACGAAATAACACATCTAATGTTCAACTTCCATTTCGTTATGCGAAGATGAATAATAGTTATAATGATGATCCAATATATCAAAAGAAATCTCTTTCAAATGACTTCTTTTAGAGTTATTCTGTAAAGGAAATGGAGGCGAAGCCTATTGAAGGTAAACTATAAGTCCCTCATCTCGTTTTGGAAAGTAAAATTTTTAAACTTGAGACATCTTTAACAGATGAAAGACTTTTGATTGATATTGAACAAAAAGTTTTTTCAACTATGCTTAAGAGTACTGTTCTTTCTAAATCATCAAAGGCTCCAAAATCTGATGACATGTTTGGTTCAACTGATGAAGGGTATGATTTTCTAAACTCTGACGGTGGTTTGGATGATTATTTTGAAATTTGATTTTCATGCCAAACTTCCTAACCATTCATCTTTTGTTGTGAAATCCTTGGGATTATCCAGTAAGTTTGTGAAAAGCAAATCATCAACGAAAGTTGATGAAACAATTTCTGTGAAAACTAAGAATGCGAAAGGTAAGAAGAAATCTCAGCATTCACAGAAACTGATCACTACTGGTAACCTAAAGAAGATGCATTCAGTTGTTGCTCAAAAGTCTAACTCACAAGTTTCAAATGTTTCAGATTTAAGCAAGAAAAGGATAGGAGTTAAATATCTATGGCAACCAAAACAGGAGATTGACAAGACTGATAAATCTTTTTGTAGTGTTGATTGTAATAAGACTATGCCTAGTAAAGATGTTTTGAATGTGAATGTTGCTACTATTTTGAAACCAAAACTTGTCGTTTATCGCAAGAAATACTCTATGAAGCAATTATTCCATTTATCTTTATCTGCTAGAAAGTCTTCATATTATGATAAACATGTTTATGCTTCTTGTCAAGATTCTGATGTTTGGTATGGCACTTATCATGTTCACTCTTATCATTCAAATTCTTCATTTGATTCTCAAAAGAAAATAGGACCCAAATTTCAATAGGTACCAAAATCTTGTGCTAATAGAGTTGGACCCAAATTCCAATGGGTACCAAAAGCTAAATCTGTGTTGCAGGAACCCAAAGTTTAAAGGGGAGCTTAGAAAGTAGGCTTTTGAACAAATCAGTTCAAAACCCGGACTTAAATGTCAAGACAGAGGCTTCTAAGCAATTCAGCTTAGAACCCGTACTTCAAACGAAGTATGACTTCTAGACAAAACAGTCTAGGACTCGTACCTCAACGAACAATGGCTCTTTGTTAGAGCATAAATATCTTGGATACAAGATCAATAAGAGTGAAGGTCAAAGTTCAAGAAAGTCAAAGCTGAAGAAAGTCAACTTTCATCAAAGTCAAAGTCTTTTGTAATAAAAGTCAACATTTTTGTATTGTATTTTAGTTTCCTTGTTTTAGTTGTAAGTATAAATAGTTTCCTTTCTTTTGGTAATTAGAAGAGAGAACTTAATTGAATCATTATTCAGTTGTATTTTAGAGAGAGAAATATCAGAGAGAGAGAGAGAAAGTTCGTTAGAGAGAGATTGTAGTGAGATAAAGTGTAATCTTGGAATTGAATTGAAATCAAACAGGTAATTTGATTGTTAATCTTGTTTGTTTGATTAATCTTGATTAGAAACTAGAATCTGGGAATATCAATTGGTATCAAAGCAGATCCAAATCGAAAAATCAAGAAAATCAGAATGTTCGTATCTGTGTTCTTCGATGTCCAGGTTGATTTTGAGTTTTAGTGTGTTTTTGGAGTTGTAAATGATTAGGTTTTGTTAGAAACGTGTTATCGATCGAGTCTGTATAAGTTTTAGATCAATTTGCACTGTAATCGATCGTTAATTTTGATTTTAGTTGAGTTCGAAGTTCAGGAGTCCTGTGCACTGTAATTGAGTCGATTTATACATTTTTTGTGTATTTGATCGAAATTAGTTGTTAAGTTTGTGTTCTAGTTGTTTAGACGAGTGAATTGTCAAAGTTTAGTCTTGAAATTCTTGCTTTAAATGAGTTTTTGGTGTGATTTTGATCGACTTTAGAGGTTTGCGTGTGTTCATCAAGATTTGTGTTTCATTCATCGAGGTTTGCATTTCATTCATCAGGTTTGAGGGTGTTCATCAAGGTTTGCGGGTGTTCATCAAGGTTTGCGTGTGTTCATTAAAGTTTGCGTTTCCTTCATTGAGAGTTGAGAATCGAGAAGTTCAAGTTTGCGTTTCATTTGAGAATCAAGAAGTACAGGTTTGCGTTTCAATCAAGAATCGAGAAGTAAGAATTGCGTTTTTAAACAAACGCAAAGTGACAAACGCAAAGTAGAAGTGTTTGGGATCAAAGACAAATTGTGGTTTGCGTTTGCAATTAGAAACGCAAAGTGTATCTTGCGTTTGCAACTTGAAACGCAAAGTTCATTGTGAGAAACGCAAAGTAGAGGTTTGCGTTCCCCGTATGACACGCAAACTAGAGGTTTGCGTTCCCCGTATGACACGCAAAGTAGAGGTTTGCGTTCCCCGTATGACACACAAAGTATAGGTTTGCGTTCCCCGTGCTAAGTCTTCGAAGGGGGACATATTTCTGGTTGTGATCAAAATTTCTGATTTTATATTTCAAGTTTTCTGTATTTTCTTGATTGTTTCATTTGGACTAACGATCAGTTTCTAGTTTCTTATTGCATATATTTCTCAAACAGGTTTAAACAAGATGACTTCCAAAGATGCTCTTTCAATTGGCACTGATGTCAAGCCACCTGTACTGTTCAAAGGAGAGTATGAACAGTGGAAAGACAGATTCCTTGATTTTATAGACAGACATGCAAATGGAGAGAATATTATGCTGTCAATCACAGAAGGTCCTATGGCACCAATCATGGTTCAAATACCAGATGATGATTCGTCTGATAGTGAAGATGGTACTGAGGAATAAGATCAAAAGATGAAAACAGTGGCAGTGGATATCTCTCAGTATTCTGAAGAACAGAAAAGCCGATACAAAGCAGATAAACAAGCAAGATCCTTACTTCTTCAAAGTATCTCGAATGACATCTACATCAAAATAGACAACTACAAGGGAAATGCTAAGAAGATGTGGGATCAGTTGCAAAGTTGGCAATCAAATGAAAGTGGCTAACTGCATCAACAGTTATGAGGAATTCAAAGCCAAAGAAAATGAAAGCTTAGAAGATACTTATGAACGGTTTGTCTTGCTTCTAAATGAGTTGTCCAAGAATAAGGTGAAAAAGAAGCAACTTGAGAACAATGTCAAATTCCTGAGCATCCTACAACCAGAATGGAAGAAGCATACACGTAGGATGAAACAGATGAAGGATCTGAATGACATACTGTTACATGAGGTATATGAGACTCTGAGGCAAAACGAGGAAGAAGTGGAAGAGAAAAGAGATGAGAAAAAGAAGGCTGAAAAGGTTCCTGATCCGATTGCATTGGTAACCGGAGAGAAAAAGAAAGAAAAGAAAGAGAAGAAGAAAAAGAAGACAGTGATTACAAGTTTTGAGTCTGAATCTGAATCAGATGGTGATGATGGAGAAAGCCTCAAACAGGCTATGTTGTTATTGACCCGTGCATTCCAGAAAAAGTTTTACAAGAATCCGGGATCTAACTCACAGAGGTACTCTTCATCAAGTTCCAAGAATCATGAGCACCGAGAAAGGGTGGAAGGAAGGAGATATGAAGAGAACAGATATGTTGAGAAGAAACCCGATGAAAGGAAGAAGTTCATGAATGACTACACTGTTGCCGTAAAGCCAACAAGTGATCCAGTCAAATGCTACAACTGTGGCAAGATTGGTCATTTTGCAAAAGATTGTAGAAAGCCAAAAGTTCGCAATTCTCAGTATTATCAGAACAAGCTTTTATTAGCCAAACAACAAGAAGCAGACATCGCTTTAATGGCTGAAGACGAATTTTGGCTGGATCATTCAGAAGGTGAAGAGGAAGAGAAGGAAGAAACTGCTCATCTCTGTCTTATTGGAAAAGAAGTAAAGTATGATGAGTCAGACGATGAGATAGCTAATGAGGTATTAAACTTAACTGAAAAAGATTTTGTAACCAAAATGGAAGCTATGATGGTTGAGCTTAATGATCTTCACGTAAAACTGAAGAAAGAAAAAGACAGAGTTGCGAAAAGAAACAATAAGATATTTGAACACAATAAGTCGGTTATTGGGAACAAAGATCTGATTGATTCTTTACGCAAGTCTGCTTCTGATTCTAAATCTCAAGTAGATTGTTTTGAAAAGAAGATTTCTGATTTTGAAGTTAAAGTTTCTAAATATGAGTTTGAGAAGAAAGAATCTGCACTAATTGTTCATAAACTGCAGGTTGAAAACAAGCTTTTGAATAAGAAGGTAAATGGTCTGGAAGCCAAACTTTACGCAAGAGGCCAAACAAATCAAACCATTTTTCTTAATGCACCTGATGAAGAGGCTGATGTTAAGGAAAAATGGGGACTTGGTTTTAAAAACCCCCATTACTTAAAGAAAGCCATCAGAAAACAACCAGCATTATATAATTTTGATTTTCTTGCATGTGCTGGTAAACATACTCATTTAAAACCCAAATTTGTTACCAAATTACCGGAAGAAGTTGAGGCCAAAGAAACTAAAAATAGAAAGAATGTAAAGAAAATGCAACTACCATTTAACTATGGAAAGTTAAATGATAGTTATCTTTCAGAAACACCAAAAGTTCTTTCAAACGATTATTTTGCTAGTTATTATGTTTCTGAGATGAAGGCAAAACCTGCAATTGCAAAGGTTTATGTTCCTCCACTCATTCTTGAAAGAAAAATAATTGAGCTTGAAAATGTTTTATCTGATGAAAAACTTTTGGTTGATATTCAACAAAGTGTATTTTCTACTGTATTAAAGAACACGATTTTTCAATCTACATCTACAAAGTGTTCTAAAGTTTCTAAGGCACTTCAAACTTCGTCTGATAGTTTTGATGACTTATTTGAGTATGCAAATGATTTTTTAAACTCTGATGGTGGGTGCATAGAAGAAATTGATATGTTTGACTTCAATGCTTCTCTTCCTGATCATTCTACTTGTCTTATAAATGAAAAGGTGTTACCAAGTGTTCTTAAAACTGCTAAATCATCAACTAAAGTTGGTGAATCGATTTCTGTAACTGCTGATTATTATTCTCAAGGTAAGAAACATAAGAAACAGCGATTACAGAAACAGAAATACACTGGTACACAAAAGAAAAATCAGTCTCAGAAATCTGCTTTTCCTAATAAATCTAAATCTTTTGTTTCAGATGTAAGCAAGAAAAGGTCGAAAGCTCGAACTGAATGGCGACTAAAAAGGAAGGGTGATGAGAAAGCTGAATCAGTTTCTGATAATTTTTGTAATAGATCAGTTAGTAGTGATACTGATGTAGTTGATCAATTTGCTTTAAATAAACAAAACCTTGTAACTTCTTATAGGCGATATTCAATAAAGCAATTGATTCAATTATCTCCTATTTCTACTACATCTTATCATTATCGGAGAAATGATTTTGCTTACTCTCATAATTCTTCTGATTGGTTCGGATCTTATCATGTGTATTCTTCAAGATCAAATATTTTTAAAGGTTTTCAAAAGAACAGAGGGTCCATTTTCAAATGGATACCAAAATCTTGTGCTAATCTGTTAGGTCCCGTTTTTAAATGGGTACTTATTGTCTCCTGATTTCTCTTGCAGACCCGGCATATGTGGTACTTGGACAGTGGATGTTCCAGCATATGACTGGGCAAAAAGCTTTATTGTCTAACTATACAGAGAAATTTAGTAGAAATGTCATATTTGGAAACGATCAACTTTCACCTATCTTAGGATATGGTGACATCATTCAAGACAACATAACGATAAGTAAGGTGAGTTATGTCGAAGGCTTGGGGCACAACTTATTCAACATTGGTCAATTCTGTGATAAAGGGTTAGAGGTCAACTTCAAAGCTAAGAGATGTTCGGTTCGTACGAAAGATGGCAATGAACTCTTAGTCGGAAATCGAAAGACGAACCTCTATACCATCAATCTTTCAAAGGTACAGAATGACAATCAAGTTTGCTTGATGACAAATGCTTCATTGCAGCAAAGTTGGCTCTGGCACAGACGGTTATCTCACTTGAATTTTCGTTATATCAATAAGCTGGTTAGTGGAAAATTGGTAAAAGGACTTCCTGAGATGAAATACGAGAAAGAACACTTATGTGCTGCATGTGAGAAGGGTAAGATGAAGAGAGCTCTGCATAAACCGAAGCCTGAACCAAGCACTAGTTCTCCGTTAGAATTATTACATATGGATTTGTGTGGTCCAATGAGAACTCAGAGTTTGGGTGGAAAGAAATACGTGTTGGTTATTGTGGACGATTACTCAAGATATACGTGGGTCAAATTTCTTCGATCAAAAGATGAGACGCCCGAAGTTCTCATTACTTTCTTAAAGACGACCCAGATGAAAATGCAGCGACAAGTCAAGTTTCTTCGAACGTACAACGGCACAGAGTTCAAAAACAAGATAGTTGAAGAATATGTCGAATTGGTCGGGATATCACATCAGTACTCTACTGCTCGAACGCCTGAACAAAATGGAGTAGTCGAAAGGCGAAATCGGACGCTAGTCGAGGCTGCTCGGACTATGCTTAGCCAATCCGATCTACCTCTATTCTTGTGGGCAGAAGCTGTGTCGACTGCATGCCATACTCAAAATCGATCCATGATACACCCTCGTTTTCAAAAGACTCCATATGAGCTGATCAACAACAGAACACCAACAATCAAGTATTTTCACATATTGGGTGTAAATGTTTTGTGCTTAATGACAGAGAGAGTCTGAATAAATTCAGTGCTAAGGCGGATGAAGGCATTTTTATCGGTTATTCTTCCACATCTGCAGCTTATCGTGTTTATCTGAAGAAGTCAAAGACAGTTGTCGAGAGCGTTAATGTAACATTCGATGAAGATATGGCTTCTGAACAACTCAGTTCAGAACCCGTGATCACTGGAGTATTAGCTTCTGGACAGATCAGTCCAGAACCTGCTTCTACAGCGAATAATTCGAATAACGCTTCTACTTCTATTTCACATTTAACTGATTTAGATTTGTTATTTGAATTCTTTTATGATGAGTTTCTAGGTTCTAATATACCTAAATCTGTTGTGACTGGCAGGTCTGAAGATACAAGTTGCAATCATCCAGTCACTTCAGATGTCATAACTGAACAAGCATCTCCTGCTCAGTCAGAAACTCACATTCCTACAATTACTCCTACAGTTGAAGATGTAAAAGTAACTGCTGAGCCAGAAGTAACGGTTTCAGTTGGGTGTCATACTTTGTCTACTCAACATCTAGATTCTGCTGTTCCAACTGATGCTTCTGCACCTGAAACTTCAACTGCAAACCCCCTCCTGTTATTCAAACTGAAGATTCTGATAGTGGATTTCTAGATGATGATCATGTTCAATCAGTATCTACTAAACTCCCTCATGAGCATCGCTGGACCAAAGATCATCCATTACATCAAGTAATTAGTGATTTTGAAAAGCCTGTACAAACGAGGCCAGCGACTCTTAATCAATGTATGCATGACTCATTTCTCAGTAAGATTGAGCCAACGCGAGTATCAGAGGCTCTTGCTGATTCGGATTGGGTATCTGCTATGCAAGAAGAGATCAATCAATTTGAAGCCCTAAAGGTTTGGAGATTAGTTCCAAAACAAGACGGTAAAACAGTGATAGGAACTAAATGGGTATTCAAGAATAAAAAGGATGAAGATGGTATCGTCATAAGGAACAAAGCTAGACTTGTTGCCAAAGGTTACCGGCAAGAGGAAGGCATAGATTATGATGAGACGTATGCTCCAGTAGCGCGTATAGAGGCAATCCGCATGTTTCTAGCCTACGCAGCTCATAAGAATTTCACAGTCTTTCAGATGGATGTGAAAACAGCCTTTCTGAATGGCATTCTTAAAGAGAAAGTGTACATGTCTCAACCAGAAGGGTTCATCAATCCAGAGAAGCCAGATCATGTTTATATCTTGGACAAAGCTCTCTATGGTTTAAAACAAGCCCCTCGAGCATGGTATGACGTTTTATCTAAATTCTTGGTCAAGTCCGGTTTTTCTAAAGGTAAGGTTGATACCACTTTATTCATCAAAAAGGAAAAAACTGATTTTATTCTTATTCAGATTTATGTTGATGATATAATATTTGGTTCTACAAATCCAAAATTTTACAAAAACTTTTCTAACCTTATGGTGTCACGTTTTCAAATGAGTATGATGGGAGAGATGAATTTCTTTCTCGGATTACAAGTTAAGCAATTTTCTACGGGGATTTTCATTAACCAATCTAAGTACATTTTGGACATTCTTCGGAAGTACAAAATGGAAAATTGTAAACCAATTGGAACCCCGATGGCACCAGGTACTAAGATTAACACTGATCCTTCGGGTAAAAGTGTTGATGTGAGGACTTATAGAGGTATGATAGGATCGTTAATGTATCTTACATCTAGTAGACCAGATATTGTGTTTTCAACATGCTTATGTTCTAGATATCAGGCTGCTCCTAAAGAATTCCATTTGGCTGCTGTCAAAAGGATTTTTAGATATCTGAAAGGGACTGCAGACCTTGGTCTGTGGTATCCTAAGGATACAGGGTTTTAACTAACTGCCTATTCAGATGCAGATCATGCAGGTTGCAGGTTGGACAGAAAGAGTACTTCTGGTCACGCTCAATTTCTTTGGGACAAGCTCGTTAGCTGGGCATCAAAGAAACAATTATGTGTTTTCACATCGACTGCTGAAGCAGAGTACGTAGCTGCTGCCAGTTGCTGCTCTCAAGTCTTGTGGATACGAACACAACTGCGAGACTATGGATTCAAGTTTGATAAAATTCCAATTTATTGTGACTCGAAGAGTGCAATCGCAATATCTGCTAATCCTGTCCAGCATACGAAAACCAAACACATTGATGTCAAGTATCATTTTATAAAAGATAATGTAGAAAAAGGAACAATTGAACTTTATTTTGTAAAAACAGATTATCAACTTGCAGATTTATTTACCAAATCTTTAGATGAAAAGAGATTTAATTTTCTTGTCTCTAAGCTTGGTATGTTAAATCTTAAGACGTAATCGGTTGTTACCTACTAAAGTTACGTATTGTTATTTTTCATCATTTTTCTTTATTTTTATGTCTGAAGGATATCTGCACTTTAATTGTTTGCTCATGATCTCAGGGGGAGTAAGAGAAGATTTTAAGATGATCTACATTCATTTGAGAGGGAGCATAACTAATTTTTGTATTTTACTTAACTGACAAATTTTTTGTGATGCATGATTTTAGGGGGAGCTTATATGTCATATCAAAAGGAGTACGACTATGATTTCTGATTATCTCAGATCAGAACTCGTACAATCAACGTTTTATTGCTTTATGTGTTTTTATTTTTCAAATAAATTTGTGAATAAAGTTGCTTTGACTAGACTTTAAGTCTTATGCAGGATGAGAGAAGCTGACAAGATCATATCTTAATGACTTCATCTTGACTTCATGAGATTTAAAATTGCGCGAAAAGGTAAAATTCTTATCTTAATCTCAAATATATCTGAAAGGACAACTTTTAGATATACAAAACATGTTCTGAAATGTTCAAACCACTTCCCGATTCGTAAACAGATTTTATAATTTGGAAGTGTGATTTTAAATGTTTTCATTTTATTTTTGTGCTTAGTTGACAAATAAACCGTGTGTTTCCAAAGATAAATACTTGTGTATTGTCTTTTCTACATACTTTCAAGTATTCACACACATCGGTTTAATTTTTGATCAAATTGTTCTTACCATGTCTCTAAATTGAAATAGTTTTTTCTTCGATGGTAAGACACCCCGCTTGTACTTCAAAGAATTTTGAGCGATATTTCATTTCGAAACGTTATTTCAAGAATGTCTATATTTTTGTTTCGTATAGACGATATCCATTATTCTTGACCTTAAGCTTTGATTGTTATATCATTCATTTCTGATCATTTTCATACAATGTCAGATTTTCAAACAAGGCTTTTGCATTCATATTCATTTATTCAATATACTTGTTTGAAAATACTTCACTGCTTAAAAATGCTCTTATCTTCATGATTATTTTCTGAGCATATTCACATCTGACATTTGTATATGAGCTTTAACTGATAAAGTTAAATCATTTTGAGCAACATTATGCTTTCATAGGATTACATGGGTTCTTTGTGCTAGGACTTAAATGAACTTCTATGGATTCACGTTAACCAGTGTTTCCTACCCAAAAAGTTAAACCGTTAGTGATTGAGTGTGAGGAGTCGAAAAGAAATGAGTGTGGGTGTGATGAGGTAAAATGTAAAGGAGAGGTTGGTTAGATGTGCGTTTAATGATTAAAAAGAAAGAGGGTGTGAGATCAGAGTAAAAGAATATCAAACTCTGCACCAACTACTTTCTGAGCCGGGTAGCCACATTACTAGCGTTTCACAACTCTTTGGTGAACGTTATTGAAACAGGCAACTAGCCCATGCCAACTCTTGCTGAAACCCCACCAACCACTCATTTTCTTCTCAAAAAGAAAATGTTTCACATTTTCAAGGGGATGCAGCATATAATCTATCTGGTTTTCATTTGGAAAATCTGCATATTGAGAAAGAAGGAAGTCTGTCCCACCTTCGCACTTCAATCATGCACATTGAGTCTGTGTTTATCTACTGTTGTCTCAGTGGTTTACACAACTTTGAGCCTTATTGAAAAGCAATCATCGTGCTTAATTCTTTCTACACATGCACGAACACACAAGGAATTCGTTTCTTTGTCATAACATTCATAGAAATTGCCATTGTGGTTTTTCGATGATTGGATGGAAGCCCTGGGGGAGTGAACATCAAAAAGCTCCTTTATATTATGTATTCGTTACACACAGTGACTTTGTGTTACTGACAGGCATTTTAACTGATTCATTTGTTGATTCAGGAGTTACATGTTCTTATTTTGTCTGGATTTGAAAAGATCTGGATGATTACTTGGTTATAGATCACAGAATCAGAGGCTCAGTTTGACAGATCATAATGGTTAAAGACATTTCTTGGGAGAAAAGTTTTGATGATATAGATGCTCAAATCATCAAAAAGGGGGAGATGATATCAAGAAATGTTAAAGCTTTGTAGTTTGGGGGAGATGGTATTAAGAAATGATAAAGTTTTGAGAGAAGATTTTCCGAAATGTCCAAGTCAGAAAAGTTCAAAGTAAAGATTTGAAGATTTGAAGAAGATCAAAGAATTTCTGAAGATTTGAGGAAAATTTCTTTGAAGATTATTTGCTAAAGCAAATTCGAGCTGATTTTGAAGATAATTTCTTTCCAAAGTCTGAAAGTATTGCGAAAGTTTTGGGGAGATTGTTAATCGTTTGAAGATAGTTTTGGAAAGAATACAGTCAAAGAAAAAGGGGAGATTGTACTGACAGAGATTAAAGTGAAGACTGAATTGATAGATTTTTCAACAGTGATCTTAAATCCAAAGGGGGAGATTGTTAGAGCATAAATATGTTGGATACAAGATCAAGAAGACTGAAGGTCAAAGTTCAAGAAAGTCAAAGCTGAAGAAAGTCAACTTTCATCAAAGTCAAAGTCTTTTGTAATAAAAGTCAACATTTTTGTATTGTATTTTAGTTTCCTTGTTTTAGTTGTAGGTATAAATAGTTTCTTTTCTTTTGGTAATTAGAAGAGAGAACTTAATTGAATCATTATTCAGTTGTATTTTAGAGAGAGAAATATCAGAGAGAGAGAAAGTTCGTTAGAGAGAGATTGTAGAGAGATAAAGTGTAATCTTGGAATTGAATTGAAATCAAATAGGTAATTTGATTGTTAATCTTGTTTGTTTGATTAATCTTGATTAGAAACTAGAATCTGGGAATATCACTCTTGAATACTACACTTCAAGACCCGCACTTCAATGCTCAAAAGTCTTTACTCCAATTTTGTTTTATGGATATCTAAATCTCTTGTTTCGTAATTTCTCTTGTACAGATCCGTCATATGTGGTACTTGGATAGCGGATGTTCCAAGCATATGACTGGACAAAAAAGGGATGTTGACCAACTTTAAAGAGAAATACTGCAGAACAGTTAGATTCGGGAATGATCAGTTTTCACCAATACTGGGTTATGGTGATATGGTACATGACAAAGTCACGATCAAGAAGGTGAGCTATGTTGAGGGCTTAGGACACAACCTGTTCAGTATAGGCCAGTTCTGTGACAAAGGCTTAGAGGTCAATTTCAAAGCCAAGAGGTGTTCTGTTCGCACTGAAGAAGGCAACGAACTCTTGGTTGGCACTCGAAAGTCCGACCTCTACACAATCAACTTGTCAAACATCCAGACTGACAAGCAGGTTTGTCTACTCTCTAAAGCCTCAATGTAGCAAAGCTGGCTATGGCATCGATGGCTCTCTCACCTCAACTTTAGGTACATAAACAAGCTGGTCAGTGGAAACCTAGTTAAAGGACTTCCAGAGCTGAAGTATGAAAAAGAACACCTTTGTGCAGCATGTGAAAAGGGAAAGATGAAGAGAGCTCCACATAAACCAAAGCCTGAACCGAGTACAAGCTCTCCGTTAGAGTTGTTGCATATGGACTTATGCGGTCCGATGCGAACGCAAAGCTTAGGCGGAAATAAGTACATACTAGTTATCGTGAACGATTATTCGCGATACACTTGGGTCAAATTTCTACGTTCAAAAGATGAGACACCTGATGTTCTCATTACATTTCTGAAGACGACCCAGGTGAATCTGCAGAAACCAGTCAAGCTTCTCAGAACTGACAACGACACTGAGTTCAAGAACAAAATAGTTCAAGAATATCTCGAATCTGTAGGGATTTCACATCAATACTCTTCTGCTCGTACGCCTCAACAGAATGGAGTAGTTGAAAGAAGAAATCGTACGCTAGTCGAGGCTGCTCTATTTCTGTGGGCTGAAGCCGTATCAACTACGTGCTACACTCAGAATCGATCCATGATACACCGCAGATTCAAGAAGACTCCTTATGCTTTAATCAACAACCGAACACCGACAATCAAATATTTCCATATATTTGGGTGTAAGTGTTTTGTTCTAAACGATAGAGAGAGTCTGAACAAGTTCTGTGCCAAGGCGGACGAAGGCATCTTCATTGGTTATTCATCTACATCTATTGCATACCGTGTTTACTTGAAGAAGTCAAAGAATGTTGTCGAAAGCGTCAACGTTACGTTTGATGAAGAAATGGATTCTGAACAACTACGTTCAGAACCCGTGATAACCAGAGTACTAGCTTCTGGGCAAATCAGTCCAGAACCTGCTTCTCAAGCGAACAAATCAGATGAAGCATCAACGTCTACTAATCATTTATCTGATTTAGATTTATTATTTGAACTATTTTATGATGAATTTCTTGGATCTAATGTGAAGAAATTTGTTGTGGTTGACAGGATGGAAGACTCAACGACTACTCATCCAACCAGTTCAGATATCTCTAATGAATCCAAATCCTTGATTCAACAAGAAATTCCAGTTCAAATGCCGACTCCAACAGTTGAAGCTGTGATCAATAATGAAGAGACAGAAGTTGCTGAACGAGTTGTACCTGCTGAGCCTTCTGCATCTACTACTTCAACTGCAATCACCATTCCTCCTGAACTACCTGAAGAAGGTACCAGTGGATTCATAGACGTTAATATTGATATATATTCATATAATCCACTCCCTCATGAACATAAATGGACCAAAGAGCACCCGATAAGCCAGATCATCGGCGATCCAACAAAACCGGTGCAAACTAGGTCAGTGTTAATGAATATGTGTATGTCTTATTCCCAATATTCAAGTTCTAATCGCTAACAAACAATCAAGATGAAAATCTAAATCACATTCATTGATTTCAATCACATATCTCACATTTTACAATCTCATAAGCTTTCTCTCTCTACAAGCTTTCTCTCTCTCTAAAATGATATGAATTATGCTCTTCTCTAATCTGCTCACTCTCTGATTCGTGTACTACTTCTTCTGATTACTTACAAGGGAAACGAGGTATTTATACCTCCAACAATATACAAGGAAACAAAATACAATTACATTGACTTTGACTTTATTAACAAAAGACTTTGACTTTCAGTGAGAGTTGACTTTTCCAGCTTTGACTTCTTGATCTTGTCTTCAATATTAATGATCTTGAATCCAATAAATCTGTGCTATAACAATCTCCCACTTTGGATCAAGATCATTACTAAAAGATTTAGCAATGCGATCTTCTCTAATTAAGCTCGATTTGATTAAGCTCCCCCTTTGATAAACCTTTATCTTCTCTTTGAAATCTCCCCTTTGATACAAACATGATTACAAACTCCCTCTTAACACAATGAAATTCTTCTTTAATAAGCTTTGTCTTCAAAAAACATTCAACAATCTTCTAAATGTTTGATCTTCAAGAATAATGACATTCTCTTCCAAAGGTTGGTTGTAATCAAACCTCTTTCAGACTTGATTGCTTCTGCAAATAATCTTCAAAATTCTTGAAATAAGACTCTTCTTCCCATATCTGATTCAAACATTTCATTAACTCTGAAATTTCTTGATTCGGACATTTCTTCAATCTTTGTGTTCTTCCCACATTTCTTGATTATCTCTCCCCTTTTTGATGATTTGAGCATCTATATCATCAAAACTTTTTCTTCCAAGAAATGTCATTGACCATTCTGATCTTTCCAAGAGCTTCTGATTCTGTGATCCATAACCAAGCATTCAACTAGATCTTTGCAAATCCAGACAAAATACGAACATGTAACTCCTGAATCAACAAACGAATCAGTTAAAATGCTGTTAGTAACACAAAGTCACTGTGTGTAACGAATACACAATATAAAGGAGCTTTTTGATGTTCACTCCCCCAGGGCTTCCATCCAATCATTGAAACACCACAAAAGCAATTTCTATGAATGTTATGAAAAAGAAACAAATTCTTTGTGTGTTCGTGCACGGGTAGAAAGAATTAAGCACGAATAATTACTTTTTAAGGCTCAACATAGTGTAAACCACTGAGACAACAGTAGTATAAACACAGACTCAATGTGCATGATTGAAGTGCGAAGGTGGGGCAGACTTCCTTCTTTTTCAATATCCAGATTTTTCAAATGAAAACCAGATAGATAATGTCCTGCATCCCCTTGAAAATGTGAAACATTTTCTTTTTAAGAAGAAAATGAGTAGTTGGTGGGGTTTAGTCAAGAGTTGGCATGGGCTATTTTCCTATTTCAATAACGTTCACCAAAGAGTTCTGAAACGTTAGTAATGTGGCTTCCCGGCTCAGAAAGTAGTTGGTGCAGAGTTTGATATTCTTTTACTCTGATCTCACACCCTCTTTCTTTTAATCATTAAGCTCACCACTAACCAAACTCTCTTTTCCATTTTACCTCATCACACCCACACTCATTTATTTTAGACTTCTCACACTCAATCTCTATGGATTAACTTCTTGGGTAGAAATCACTGGTTAACGTGCTTCCATAGAAGTTCAGTTAATTCCTAGCACAAAGAACCCATATAATCCTAGAAAGCATGTGTTGCTCAAATGGTTTAACTATAGCAGTTAAAGCTCATATACAAATGTCAGATGTAAATATACTCAGAAATATAATCATGAAGATATGAGCATTTTAAAACATTGAAGATATTTCAAACAAGTTAATTGAATGAATGAACATGAATGCAAGAGACTTGTTTGAAAATCTGACATTGTATGAAAATGATCAGAAATGAAATGATATAGCAATTAAGGATTATGGTCAAGAATAATGGATATTGTCCATACGAAACAAAATACAGACATTCGTGAAATGACGTTTCAAAGTGAAATAATGCTCAAAAATCTTTGAAGTACAAGCGGGGTGTCTTACCATCGACAATATGTTTCAATATGAGACATGGTAAGAACAATAAAAAAAAATCAAACCAGTGTGTGTGAGTACTTGAAAGTATATGAAAAGACAATACGCAAGTATTTATCTTTGGAAACACACGGTTTGTAAACTTTGAAGCACAAAATAAAAAATGAAAACCTTTAAAATCACACTTCCAATTCATGAAATCTGTTTAAGAATAGGAAAGTGGTTTGTACATTTCAAAACATGTTTTCTATAACTGAAAGTTTTCCTTCTTTCAGATACATTTGAGATTAAGAGACGAAATTTAACCTTTCTGTGCAATCTTAGATCTTATGAAGTCAGCTGTAGTCAATAAGATATGATCGTGTCATCCGCTCTATTCACAAAGAGTATTCAAATGTAAAAGACATAAAGCAATGAAACGATTAAAGTACGAGTTCTGATCTGAAGTAATCAGAAATCATTATTCTTAATCCCCCTAAAAATATGCATCTGAAATATGTCAATAAAAGGCACATGATATAGATCTACAACTCCTACTGAAGTGTAGTTCGTCATATCTTCCGAATACATATTTCCAAAAAAAATTATGTACTCCCCCTTGAAGGTTGATTTCCTCTTCTGAGTATCTGAGTACACTCTCTTATCAGCCCGGGAGTAGCATTTATTTTTCATCATTGAAGAGCGAGTCCTAAACTGTTGTGTTTAGAAGTCAAACTCTGTTGAAGTACGGGTCCTAAGCTGATTTACTTAGAAGCCTTGGTTCTCTTACTACCCCTTGACTGTAGGTGCCTGCAACACAGATTCACTTTTCGGCTTTGGTACCCACTGGTATTTGGGTCCATAATTGTTAGTTGCTGTTCTTATGGGAGTAATCGAGTAAGAACCATACCAGTAATGATCACTAGCTTTATGAACAAAATCATAAGTACGACAATAAGAACAATACCTCTTTTTAGATAACCTGATCAATTGATCTCTCGAATAAGCAAGATCAGGTTTACCTTTCAGCACTTTGTTCTTCTTTGCATTTGAGGCAAATATAAATGATTTGTTACATGTCTTCTCTTCCTTCTTTCCTTTATTTTCTTCCTTCTTCTCATCTTCAACTGGTTTTACCTTCCAAACCAGCTTATCTTTTTCATATCTTTTTCTTCTCCTTCTATGTGTACCTGAACCATCTATTTTCCAATCATAGAAAATGTTAGTTGTACGAATCTGATCAGAAGATTTAACTGACCTTCTTGAAGAAACAATTTTCAGATGTGAGCTTGATGTTGGCTTGTTAGAACCAACTGAACTATTTCTAGGTGTGTGGATTTGTGACTCTGGAGTCGTTTGCTCAGTCACCACCATATTTGAAGCAAAGTTGTGTCTTTCTTTGACAAGAATGTCAATCTTTGTCTCAAATTCAGACTTTATTTTCTTCTCTTTCCGCACACACTCAGATAGTTCAGATAACTTCTCTGTCAGCTTCTTTATTTCTGCTTCAAACAAACTTCTTTCTTCATCAAAGTCCTTTTCAGCATTTGTTCTCTGACCAGATATCTTTTTGAAGATTCCAACATTCTTCTGTTCTACGATCTTTCTTTCCTTGGCAAACTTTTCCCTTTCCAGAATAGTTACTTTCTCAAACTCAGAAATTTGTTGAGAAAGCTTTAAACATTTAAGCTCAATCGTCTTCTTCTCTTCAGCACTTTTTCTAGAAAACTCGGAGAATTTCTTAGCAAACTCTTTCTTTTCTTTCTCAAAAACTGATCTTTCTTCAACAATTTGTAATTCTAATTCAAATATCTTCTTTTCATTAGCACACCATGTTTGCTGAAACTTGACAATGTGATCTTCTAATTCAGAAATCTTGTTCTTTAACTCAGTGTTTCAGCTTCCAGAAACAAGATATTTTCTTCATTAAGCCCAGAAGTCTGTTTCAGAAGATCTTCATTAATAGTCTTTAAAGCACTAACTTCTTCTCTCAGTATCTTCCTTTCATCATTGTATTTCTTTGATCTCTTTAAGTAGTAGTCAACTGAGGAAGCAAGATTTTTGTTCTCTAATTTGAGCTTTAATCTTCTTTTCGTCAACATCAGAAAAATATCCCATCTTGAATTATTTGTTACAAAAAGAACTTGAACTTGATCGTTAATCCAAATGAAATCTCAAAAATACATAAAAACTTGAAATAAAAATTCAGAGATTTTGAACACAAAAAGAACTATGTCCCCCTTCACTATTAAAAATCATATTACAGTTTTGAAAATTTTGACTAAGTATGGAATAGACACTGTTTGCGCTACAGTTGCTGGCGCAAGGTGACGGTTTGCTTGATGTGTAGCTGGCGCAAATCAAACTTTGCGCGACGCGAGGCTGACGCAAACCAAGCTTTGCACGACGCGAGGCTGACGCAAACCAAGCTTTGCGTGTCTTGAGGGTGGCGTAAATCAAGCTTTGCGTAATGTGAGACTGATGCAAACCACACTTCGCGTGTCCTGTGACTGACACAAACTATACTTCGCGTGTCCTGTAGCTGACGCAAACTATACTTTGCGCGACACGTAGATGACGCAAACCAGCTCTTTGCGTGACACTTAGTGAATTTGGCGAGTAACTCTTGAGGATCTGGCGCAAACCACTGATGAACTCGCGCAAACCGTGAAGAACTCGCGCAAACTATAGATCTCGCGCAAAACGACTGTTTCCATCAAATCCATTCCAAAAACCACTCTAAACTTTGAATTACAACTAAAAAATTTGAGAATTTGATCGCCTTATCATCTAGAACCCATTACTAACAACTAATTTCGATCTAAAACACAAAAAGATACAAGTTGATTCGAAAACAGTGTGTTCACTCGTGAACTCGAAAAACAACAAAACTTCAAAATCGATGATCAATTCAAATACAATCCAAGAATTAAATGATACAGACTCGATCGATTTAACTATATGATCATAACCTGATAAATTACAACTCGAAATTCACACTAATACTCAACATCTGATCTGGACTCAAAGAACACAGTGGCGAACCATTTTCTTGATTTGATTTCAAAATCGGATTTGCTCTGATACCAATTCTTATTCCCAATATTCAAGTTCTAATTGCTAACAAACAATCAAGATGAGAATCTAAATCACATTCATTGATTTCAATCACATATCTCACATTTTACAATCTCATAAGCTTTCTCTCTCTACAAGCTTTCTCTCTCTCTAGAATGATAAGAATTATGTTCTTCTCTAATCTGCTCACTCTCTGATTCGTGTACTACTACTTCTGATTACTTACAAGGGAAACGAGGTATTTATACCTCCAACAATATACAAGGAAACAAAATACAATTACATTGAATTTGACTTTATTAACAAAAGACTTTGACTTTCAGTGAGAGTTGACTTTTCCAGCTTTGACTTCTTGATCTTGTCTTCAATCTTAATGATCTTGAATCCAATAAATCTGTGCTCTAACAGTATGCATGAATCCTTTCTGAGAAAAGATCGAGCCTACTCGCGTATCAGAGGCTCTTGCCGATTCAGACTGGGTGACTACAATGCAAGAAGAGCTGAATCAGTTCGACGCACTTAAAGTCTGGAGACTTGTACCCAAACCTCAAGGTAAAACTATTATAGGTACGAAATGGGTTTTCAAGATCAAGAAAGATGAAGATGGTACCGTTATCAGAAACAAAGCAAGACTTGTAGCCAAAGGATACAGGAAAGAGGAAGGAATAGACTATGACGAGACTTATGCTCATGTGGCGCGTTTAGAGGCAATTAGAATGTTTTTGGCCTACGCAACTCACAAGAACATCACTGTCTTTCAAATGGACGTGAAGACCTCCTTTCTAAATGGCATTCTAAAGGAAGAAGTCTACGTCTCGCAGCCAGAAGGCTTTGTCAATCAAGAGAAACCGAATCATGTCTACATTCTCGACAAAGCCTCTATGGACTGAAACAAGCTCCTCGCGCCTGGTATGATGTCCTAACTCAATTTTTAGTCAAGTCTGGTTTTTCAAAAGGTACGGTACATACCACTTTGTTCATTAAAAAGGAAAAAGCCGATATCATTCTTATTCAAATCTATGTCGATGATATTATTTTTGGCTCTACAAATCCTAAGTACTATAAGAATTTTTCAAACCTTATGGTGTCAAGATTTCAGATGAATATGATGGGAGAGATGAATTTCTTTCTCGGATTACAAGTCAAACAATTTTTATCGGGTATTTTTATCAATCAATCAAAATACATTCTTGATATTCTTCGGAAGTTCAAAATGGAAAATTCTAAACCGATTGGTACCCCAATGGCACCAGGTACTAAGATTGGCACCGATCCTTCTGGAAAGGCTGTTGATGTTAGGACTTACAGAGGAATGATAGGTTCTTTGATGTATCTTACTTCTAGTAGGTCAGATATAATGTTTTCAACATGCTTATGTGCTAGATATCAGGCCAATCCCAAAGAATCCCATTTGTCTGCAGTTAAGCGCATTGCATGCACCTACTGTCAAGGGGGAGTAGGAGAATAATGGTTCTTGAGTAAATCAGCTCAAGACCCGGACATCAATGTCAAATAGGCTTTTGAACACATCAGTTCAAAACCCGTACTTCAACGAAGTTTGACTTCTAAACACAACAGTTTAGGACTCCTGTGCTGATATGAGAAGTGTACTCCAATACTCGAATGAGGAAATCAACCTTCAAGGGGAAGTACATATTTGTCTGAAATTTCAATGCATATCTTTTTATCTGACATATTTTTGGATGCATAATTTCAGGGGGAGTAAAAGAGCTATGACTTCTGATTATTTCTGATCAGAACTCGTACTTTAATTTGTTTTTCTGCTTTTTGTCATTTTTAATTTAAGTGAATAAATTTGCTTTGACTATGACATAAGAATTTTGCAGTTTTTGAGAGATGCTTACAAGATCATATCTTTATGACTTTAAGCTTAGCTTCATGAGATGTAAGATCGCACGTAAAGGTATAATCCTTTATCTTAATCTCATATATGGTTGAAAGAAGGACAACTTTCAATCATAGAAAACATTGTTCTTCAAAGTTCAAACCACTTCCTGAATCTCAAACCGATTTCATGAATTGGAAGTGTGATTTTAAATGTTTTCAAGATCTATTTGAGCTTTAACTGAAATAGTTAAACCAAATTGAGCATCATATGCATCATAGGAAAACATGATTTCATTATGCTAGGACTTAACACAACTTCTACGGAATCACCTTAACTAGTGATTTCTACCCAAGAAGTTAATCCATAGTGATAGAGTGTGAGGATTTAAAAGAAATGAGTGTGGATTGTGTGATGCGGTATATAGAAAAAGAGAGTGAGATTAATGTTTAAAAGAAAGAGGGTGTGAGAACAGAGTTAAAAGAATATCAAAACTCTGCACCAACTAATTTCTGAGTCGGGCAACCACATTCTAGTGTTTCACATTTCTTTGGTGAACATTATTGAAACAGACAACTAGCCCATGCCAACTCTTGATCAAACCTCACCAGCTACTCATTTTCTACTCAAATAGAAAGTGTTTCACATTTTCAAAGGGGAAGCAACATATTTGCTATCTGATTTTCATTTGGAAAATATGGATACTGAAAAGAAGGAAGTCTGCCCACCTTCGCACTTCAATCATGCACATTGAGTCTGTGTTTAACTTATTGTTGTCTCAGTGGTTTACACAATTTTGAGCCAATAAGTAATCATCACGTGCTTAATTCTTTCTAACACATGCACGGACACGCAAGGAATTTGTTTCTTTGTCATAACGTTTATAGAAATTACCTTTCTGGTGTTTTGATGATTGAATGGAAGCCTTGGGGGAGTGAACATCACAAAGCTCCTTTCCAATGTGTATTCGTTACACACAGTAACTTAGTGTTACTAACAGGCATGTTAACTGATTCATTTGTTGATTCAGGTGTTACACGACTATTTTGTCTGGATTTGCAAAGATTTGGATGAATATCTTTTGAATTGACGTATCAGAGGCTCCAATTGAAAGACATTTCTTACTCAGAGGTTTGATGAAATCGTTTCTCTATTCATCAAAAAAGGGGGAGAACCTAAAGTTTGATGAAATGTCCATTACATTACAAGTTGTGTCTCAAAAGACATTGGAAAAGAGAAGAGCTAACCAAGAAATGCGAAAGATCAAAGTATTCTGAAGACATGCTGATTTTAGAGAAATTTTCTTTGAAGACACTTTGCTAAAGCATTCTGATATAAAACCTGGAGATTATTACATATGGAAGACAGAGAAGGAGATTGCATCATCTAAGCTGAAAAAGATGACTGAATTGCTAAAATCTTTTCAACACATTCACCACACACACTCACGGTGTAAATCAGAGAGAAAAACGAGAGCTTCAAACCGAACAAACATCAACCTTTGTAATCCCTGTTATTAATCAAACAGGTTGGTAATCTTATGTGTTATTGTTTTGATAAGAACTTGATATATTGTGGACCGGCACTCTCCTTGACATTTATAGATACATATTAAATGTCAAAGATTGGGCCTTGGGCCTTGGGGCTCCTGGGGTCGAGAAACATTGATTGAGGAAATTGTGATGCAGACATGACGATGGCTGGCGCGGGTAACGGCACGGCCTGAGTCACACGGACATACGCATGGTGTTCTGTGGACAGAGCCGGAAGCGGGTTACGGCGTGGCCATAGCCACACAACGGTTCGAGCGGTGCACTGGAATATTTGACGTCCAGAATCTGGACCAAATTATTGTGTGGGTCCACTCGCGCCACTAGTCGCGCAGACTTCCTGACAGTTAATTTCAGTTGGCGCCTGAAACTAAAAAACCTGCACTTAATCCCATTCGTTTTTCCCACGAAAGTTCTCTCAATTCTCTCAAATATTTCCTGGGTTTCTCCTTTTCATTCTTCTGCAAACATACATGATTCGATAGATTCAAGTTTGATACTTGAATACGATTGTTGTATCCTCTAGACAGACGCTATACGGGCGAAATTTTGTCTTAGGACACTGCTATAAATGCAGGCCTCAATCAGTTTCAATCCCTAAGAGAATCTACTATTCAAGTAAGGATTTATTTGTTGTTTTCTTAATTGATTGTTGTTGTACTATGTGAATTACTTAGATTTTATGTATAAGAATTTCTATTTTTCATTATAATTTTGTCCATATTTATACAATTATTGTTCAAGTGATTGATTACTCCTAACTGTTATTCCCAATTTATCAAGTTCTAATCGTAACAAACAATCGAGATGAGAAAGTCATATGCATTGATCGTAATCACAAGTTACAAATCTCACAGTTACATTCTATCTCTACGTATTCTTTCTCTCTCTCTCTAGAATAATGTTCTAATCGACTCTTCTCTAATCTGCTCACTCTACTTCTGATTGGTACAACTTCTGATTTCAACAACAAGGAAACAAGGTATTTATACTCTTTACCAATTACAAAGAAATAAAAACACAATCTTTGACTTTGACTTTATTACAAAATGACTTTGACTTTCATTGAGAGTTGACTTTCAGCTCTTGACTTCTTGAACTGTGACCTTCAATCTTTATGATCTTGAATCCAACAATTTTGTGCTCTAACAATCTCCCCCTTTGGATCAAGATCATTACTAAAAAGATTTAGCAATTCAATCTTCTCTGTACGCTCGATTGGAATAAACTCCCCTTTTAATCAACTATATCTTCTCTTGTAGAACAAGTAATCTTCTTTTTGAAATAAAAATGATATTCTCAATCAATCCACATTCTCTCCCTATTCATATGAAACATTGACATTCTCCCCTTTCTTTGATAAACACTTTCTTTCAAAAACTTTCAGAAATCTTCTCAAAATCTGATCTTCAAAAATAGTAACATTCTCCCCCAAGGTTATAAACAAACCTCTTTCAGACATTGAAATAAATTATCTTCATTTTCAGCTCTGAATGTTTTATCCAAGTTTCTTCAAATAAAATTTCTCCAAAATCTGCTTGCTTTCGAGATTCTTTGAACTTTCTGTTATCATCTTTGAACAAACTTCAATTCTGAAATATCTCTCTTCATATCCAATACAAACACTTCTTTCCGAACATTTCTTTCAACATTAACATTTCTTTGAATCACACATTTCTTGATATCTTCTCCCCCTTTTTGATGATTAGAGCATCAATATCATCAAAACTTTGTTCAAGATATGTCTTTGACCATTCTGATCTATCAAACTGAGCCTCTGATTCGTTGATCCGTAACCATGTATTCATCTAGATCTTTGCAAATCCAGACAAAATATTCGTGTAACACATGAATCAACAAATGAATCAGTTAACATGTCTGTCAGTAACACGAAGTTACTGTGTGTAACGAATACACATTGGAAAGGAGATTTTTGATGTTCACTCCCCCAGGGCTTCCATTCAATTATCGAAACACCACAAAGGCAATTTCTATGAACGTTTTTGACAAAGAAACAAATTCCTTGTGTGTTCGTGCATTGTGATAGAAAGAATTAAGCACGTGATGATTGCTTTTAGGCTCAACATTGTGTAAATCACTGAGACAACAGTAGATAAACACAGACTCAATGTGCATGATTGAAGTGCGAAGGTGGGGCAGACTTCCTTTTTTCAATATCCAGATTTTCCAAATGAAAATCTGATAGCATATGTGTTGCGTCCCCTTTGAAAATTAAACATTTTCTTGTTAAGAAGAAAATGAGTGGCTGGTGGGGTGTTTCAAGAGTTGGCATGGGATAGTTGCCTGTTTCAATAATGTTCACCAAAGAATTGTGAAACATTAGAATTGTGGCTGCCCGACTCAGAAAAAGTTGGTGCAGAGTTCTGATATTATTTTAACTCTGTTCTCACACCCTCTTTCTTTTAATCATTAAGCTCACTACTAACCAAACTCTCTTTTCCATTTTACCTCATCACACATCCCACACTCATTTCTTTTCGACTCCTCACATTCAATCACTAGAGGATTAACTTCATGTGTAGAAACCACTGGTTAACGTGATTTCATAGATGTTCAATTAAGTCCTAGCACAAAGATCCCATGTTTTCCTAAAAATCATGTGTTGCTCAAAATGGTTTAACTTTAATAGTTAAAGCTCAAAAAATACATGTAGATGAATGTATGCTCATAAGAGATAATCATGAAGATTTGAGCATTTGAAACATTGAAGTATTTACAAACAAGTAAATTGAAAGAATGATCATGAATGCAAGAGACTTGTTTGAAAATCTGACATTGTATGAAAATGATCAAATAGAAATGATATAGCAATTCAGACTTATGGTCAAGAATAACAGAAATTGTCTATACGATTAAAAATATAGACATTCTTGAAATGAACGTTTCGAAATGAAATGACGCTAAAAAATATTGAATTACAAAAGGGGTGTCTTACCATCGAAAAATATGTTTATATTACGAGACATGGTAAGAACAATTTGAACAAAATGTCAAACCGGTGTGTGTGAATACTTGAAAAGTATATAGAAAATACAATACACAAGTAATTATCTTTAGAAACACACGGTTTGTAGAAACGTTTAAGCACAAAATAAAATGAAAACATTTAAAATCACACTTCCAAATTATAATATCTGATTAAGAATCGGGAAGTGGTTTGAACATTTAAGAAAATCATGTTTTCATATCTGAAAGTTGTCCTTCTTTCAGATACATATGAGATTAAGATAAGAAAATTACCTTTTTCGCTCAATCTTAATTCTCATGAAGTCAGCTGAAGTCATAAAGATATGATCTTGTAAGTTTCTCTCGTTCTGCAAAAGTCTTAAAGT
Organism: Arctium minus; assembly: GCA_954870635.1. Taxonomy (NCBI): domain Eukaryota; kingdom Viridiplantae; phylum Streptophyta; class Magnoliopsida; order Asterales; family Asteraceae; genus Arctium; species Arctium minus. The sequence goes on along the minus strand of OX941093.1, from coordinate 5,926,461 downwards.
CATGTCAAAGTCAAATTTATTCACAAATTTATTCAAATGTAAAAGACAAAAAGCAGTAAAACTTTGAATGTACGAGTTATGATCTGTAGTAATAAAAAATCATTATCTTTTACTCCCCATGAAATCATGCATTTAAAATTTATCAGTGAAAAAACACATGATAGAGATCTACAATTCTCTTCTGGAATGTAGTTCGTCATATCTCTCGAATGCATATTTCAGAAAAAAATATGTACTCCTCTTGAAGGTTGATTTCCTCATTTAAGTATCGGAGTACAATTCTCTTCTCAGCATAAGAGTAAGGTCTTTTTTCATCGTTGAAGTACGAGTCCTAAACTGTTGTGTTTAGAAGTCAAATTTCGTTGAAGTACGGGTCCTAAGCTGATTTACTTAGAAGCCTTAGTTCTCTTACTCCCCCTTTACTGTAGGTGCCTGCAACACAAATTCACTTTTCTGCTTTGGTACCCACTGGTATTTGGGTCCACTTGTGTTAGTTGCAGTTCGAATGGGAGTAACAGAATAAGAACCATACCAGTAATGATCACTAGTTTTGTGAACAGGATCATGTGTACGGCAATAAGAACAATAGTATTTCTTACCTGACAACCTGATTAATTGATCTCTCGTGTAGATATGATCAGGTTTACCTTTACGCACATTGTTCTTTTTGGCAGTATGTGTATGTACACATGATTTCTTTCCTTTCTTCTTATCTTTCTTCTCATCTTTCTTTTCTTCTTCAACTGGTTTCACTTTCCATACCAGTTCTTCTTCTTTGTATCTTCTTCTTCTTCTTCTTTGTGCACCTGAACCATCTACATATTTATTGAAGAAAATGTTAGTTGTACGAATCTGATCAAATGAATTAACTGACCTCTTAGAAGAAACAATTTTGTGAGTTGAACTTGCAGTTGTCTTGTTAGAACCAACTGAACTCTTTCTAAGTGAGTGGATTTTTGACTCAGGAGTCGTTCGCTCAGTCACCACCACCTTTGAAACAGTCTTTTCAAGCTCTTTTATCTTTGAAGATAAGTTGTCTCTTTCCTTGACAAGTAGGTCAATCTTTTTCTATAATTCAGACTTCGTTTTCTGTTCTTTCAGTACATTCTCTGATAGTTTAGATAACTTGTCATTAAGCTTCTTAATCTCTGCCTCAAAAATATTCCTTTCTTCCTCAAATCCATTTTCAGCATTCTTTCTTCCATCAGATATCTCTTTAAAGAAACCAACATTCTTTTGCTCAATTAATTTCTTTTCTTTTACAAACTTCTCTCTTTCCAAAATGATGACTTTCTCAAAATCAGAAATTTGTTGAGAAAGTTTTATACATTTCAACTCAACAGTCTTCTTTTCTTCAAAACATTTTCTTGAAAACTCTGAGAATTTCTTAGCAAACTCTTTCTTTTTCTTTCTCAAAAGATGATCTCTCTTCAGCAATCTGTAGTTCTAGCTCAAAAATCTTCTTCATCAGCTCTTCATTAGCACACCCTGTTTGCTGAAACTTGATAATTTGAACTTCTAAGTCCGAGATCTTTCTTTTTAACTCAGTGTTTTCAGCTTCCAAACTCAACACTTTTTCTTCATTAAGACCAGAATTCTGTTTCAGAAGTTCTTCATTGACAATCTTTAATGCACTAACTTCTTCTCTCAGTAGCTTCCTGTCAACAGACATCTCTTTGCTCTCTTTGAATAATAGTCAGCTGACAAAGTGAGATTTTGGTTCTCTAATTCAAGCTTCGCATCTTCCTTTCATCATCATCAGAAAAATATCCCATCTTGAATATCTGTTTTGCAAAAAGAACATGAATTTGATCGTTAGTCCAAATGAAATCACACAAAAATAGAAACACTTGAAATATGAGTTCAGAAAAAAATTTCACATTTAAAAACCATATTACAGTTTGCAAAAATTTGTCTAAGTATGAAAAAGTGTGAAACTGGCGCAAAATTCAAAAATGCGCTAAGTGAAGTTGGCGCAAAACAAACTTTGCGCTAAACGATGATGGCGCAAAAATTAATTTTGCGCTAAATAAAGTTGGCGCAAAACACAATTTTCGCTACACTTAACCACACAAGACTCAGATATGTGCTAAGTGTGGTTGGCGCAAAAGTCAGTTTTGCGCTAATAGACTCTGGCGCAAACGAAACTTTGCACTACTTGTTGATGGCGCAAAAATAAGAATATCCACTAATTTGTTGATGGCGCAAAAACGTGATGATGTTGGCGAAAATCTATGATGAACTGGTGCAAACCATGATGAACTGGCGCAAATCTTGGATCTAGCGCAAAATGTCTGTTTCGATCAAATCAATACCAAAAACCACTCTAAACTTCAAATTTCAACTCGAAAATTTGACAATTTGATCACCTAAACATCTAAAACACATTACTAACAACTAATTTCAACAACTAACATCAAAAATTACAAATTGATTGAATACAGTGCTCGTATACTTGTGAACACGAAACCAACAAAATCCAAAAATTAACCATCAAATACAGTGCAATTGACAAATTGGAATACACAGACTCGATCGATTACACTATGTAAACAAAACTTAATCGATTTCAACTCCTAATTTGCACTAAAACTCGAAAACGATTCTCACTTCGAAGAACACAGAGTCGAACACTTTTTTTGATTTGATTTCAAATTGGATCTGCTCTGATACCAATTGTTATTCCCAATTTATCAAGTTCTAATCGTAACAAACAATCAAGATGAGAGAGTCATATGCATTGATCATAATCACAAGTTACAAATCTCACAGTTGCATTCTCTCTCTACATATTCTTTCTCTCTCTCTAGAATAATGTTCTAATCGACTCTTCTCTAATTTGCTCACTCTACTTCTGATTGATACAACTTCTGATTTCAACAACAAGGAAACAAGGTATTTATACCCTCTACCAGTTACAAAGAAATAAAAACACAATCTTTAACTTTGACTTTATTACAAAATGACTTTGGCTTTCATTGAGAGTTGACTTTCAGCTCTTGACTTCTTGAATTGTGACCTTCAATCTTTATGATCTTGAATCCAACAATTTTGTGCTCTAACACTAACAATAACTAGAAGTATAATATTATCGTTTAAGCTACGTTTGACAAACTAACTGATAAATTAGCTGATAGCTGATAAAGTAGCTATTGACTGATAAACTAGGTTATGAACTAACCACGTTTGGCAACAACTAGGTGATAAGGTAGCTGAAAAATGTCAAAATGGACAAAAAAGACATCTTGTAAAATTAGTCCATTACAACATTTCATAATATAAGTACAATAAATCACTAAGGCCATTTTTGTTAAACATAAGCTAGCTTATTTTTTAAGTTTATTTAAAAAACCCATTTAGATGGGCAAAAAGTAGCTTATAGGAGTTTCTTTTACCAGTTGTTTCCAATTATAATGTGGCACCCGCGGGCACACCTATTAAAAGATTAGGGGGTGCACGGGCTGTAACATCCCAAAAAACCATAAAATGTAAATTTTTAAATAAAGCCAAAAGGTCCCAACATTCACAGGTCAAAACATAAAAATATTCTCATAGTTTAGCAGCGGGAAAACACATCCACAACTGAGATATTACAAGACTAAAATTTTAACTAAGGATCTTCTCTAGCATTGAGTCCGCTATCAATTTCATAGCCTCTCCTTTCCCTTGGAGGAGCTGCCAACTACTTTCATACCTGAAAATGGTTTTAAGTTTTGAAAAACGAGGGTTAGACCATGAGGTCTAGTTAATTCCCTGTCAAAAGAACAGTTCAAAATGTACCAAAACACAATAAAATCCACCATAAGGTCCTTTATAAATAATTAATAATATCAACACAAACACGGGTATTTGAACAATGTTAATAGCACCGATCACTTCCCTGTGATGTCCCTCATAGGGCCCTAGTAGATCCCCATGGCCTCTAGTCGAAGCCATGCCTATGTGCACATTAAACGGATTCATGGCACAAGGATATGTATAAATGTCTCCCAAGGAATTTATATAATTCTAAGGTACCCTAATCCCACTGTGCAATCCCCACACAAATCAATCCATCATTTCATGCTATAGATCATATAGATGATGTATGCTCGGTATCTAATCCATGCATGTAAAAGTATGTACAAAGCATTTATGAGTGAAATCCATGATATTATGTCAAACCATAATCAGTCATTATAAACATGAATCAATCATTCGCCAATTATGAAAAAGGTTTTAAGGGAACTCACATGCGTTTCGGCAAAACATCACACGTCTTAGAACTCAAATATGAACAAACCGAACACCTGAATTGGACGACATAAGAATGATGTTAAACCATCTAATTGCATCCCAAAACTATCCTTAATAATCCCTAAGACAAACCCCAAATTGATGCCTCAATCCTATACCCACACGAGAAACGAAGAAAAACCAAAGAAGTCAACATTAACAGCGAACTGGACAGTTCTCCCAACGGCCTAGATGTCGTATGATATCTTGTGCAAGTCGTTGGAATTGAATCCCAGTCTGCACGAATGTTTCAGATTGAATCCTTAATTTTCTTGCAGTAAAACCATTCCAAATTGGGTTTTAAGCCTCAAAATCAATAATATCAACATTCCAAACCTTTTTAACCATAATACTAACATCAATACTACATTTACACCATCAAAATCCATGGATTGAAAACCGTTTTAATTCCCTAAACCCCAACCATTGCTATAGAAGAAGCTATCACTGAAATGGTGCTCAATCTCAATGAAATCAACTGAAGGACTAGCAGAACCAAATCAAATCAAGATTTTACCAAGATTTCCAACTCAAAACTTATAGAAACGATGAAACCCCCATTTTCAATCCAAACCAACATTAATAGAATCATAGGCTTAAAGAGGGTATAGTTACCTTAGAGAAGATGATCCCCTTTCTTTGTTTTTCTTCAAGATTGCACCAAGATGTCTCTAACCTTCAAGCCTCCATTGTCTCTCCCTGATTTCTATTCAAATACGTATTTACCGAAATTAGGATATTAAGAGGGTTTTACCCTCTTTAACCTTTTATTTAGCAACAGGTCCCTGAAACTCAAAGAATTTACATTTACCCCCTCGAACTACTACACATTTCAAATTTATAGGTTTATGGTTATTACAGTACCTCCTCCTTAAGAGAATTTCGTCCCCAAAATTCCATCTTAGAATAGGTGTGGATATTTGGATCTCATTTCAGATTCCACTTCCCAAGTCGCTTCTCGTCCATTATGAAATTGCCATTTTACCTTCACGAGATTGATTTCTTTGGTCCTCAACTTCTTAATTTTTCGATCAATGATTTCCTCCGGTTCCTCAATGAAGTTCAAATTTTCATCAATTTGCTCCTCTTGCAACGGTATTGCCATGTCAACCTCCATTAGGCACTTCCTTAGATTTGAGACATGGAACATATTATGGATGCTCTGTAACTCTTCGGGTAGCTTCAACTTGTATGCCACTTCTCCGACCTTCTCAATAATTGCAAATGGCCTGATATAGTGTGGGCTTAACTTTCCTTTCTTCCCAAAACGCACTACACCTTTCCAAGGGGATACTTTTAGTATCGGATTATCACCAAGTTGGAATTCTATATCCTTTAGTCTTTTGTCCGCATAACTCTTTTGTAAATCGCGTGCAACTTTCAACCTTTCTCGCACTTGGACAATCTTGTCCGTGGTCAATTGAACGATATCGAGTCCTGCTAATTGCCTTTCCCCAACTTTGTTCCAACATAGCGGTGTTCTACATTTTCTACCGTAGAGCACCTCATAAGGAGCGGCTTGGACAGCATAACTGTTGTTGTAGGCGAACTCGATTAGCGGCAAATGACTTTACCACGATCCCTTGAAATCTAAGGCACAAGCTCTTAACATATCCTCCAAAGTTTGTATAGTCTGCTCACTCTGTCTGTCGGTCTAAGGGTGGTAAGCGGTGCTTAACTTGATTTCTGATCCCATTTCTCACTGAAAGCTTTTCCAAAAAAGTCGATGTAAAATGACTGTTGCAATCGGACACTATCGACAAAGGCACACTATGACAGGTCACTATTTCATCAATATAAAGTTTCGCCAATTTTTCCATCAAGTAAGTATCCTTTATCGGTAAGACGTGTGCTAACTTAGAGACTCGATCCCCAATTACGCAAATTGCATCAAAACCTTTTGGGGTAGTAGGCAATTTAATCAAGAAGTCCATCATGATGTGGTCCTACTTCCAAACCGGAATCTCCAATGGTTGAAGATTACCATCCAGTCATTGATGCTCTATCTTCACACGTAAACACGTCAAACACTTTTCAACGAAATAAGCAATATCCTTTTTCATGCCGGGCCACCAACAGGACTGTCGCAAATCCCCAAACATTCTATTGGTACCCAGATGGATGGAATATGAACCTGCTCAACATTCAAGACCTCTACAACAGTTTCAACATAAGTATCCCAAATCTCAAAGATACTACCAACAACAACCTCAAATGATAGTAGGAAATGTTGCTCTTCCAACAAATTAGAACAATGGAAGATGCTTCAGATGTGGCATGCCATGCCACTTTTCAGCAAACTGCAGAGGTAGACTGATCAAGGATCAGGACTACTATAAAAACAAGTACAAGTATAATGTTAGAGAAATAGTACTTGTAGCAGAAATGGAGGACTGGCTTTCCGACTCAACCAGTGATGGAGAAAAAGATCCAACCAACCTCTGTGGTATGGCTATAGTAGACGGTGATAAATCAGATGGATCATCACAAGACTACTCTGAAAAGGTAAATTCTCCATCCAATTTTGAAACTGAACTTGAATTAAATGTACTTAAACTCACAAGTCAATTTCAGATCTTAAAGATAAAACTTTCTGATGAAAAAGAAAAGAGAAAACAAGTCCCAAAAGACTTGAACTTTTACAAAAGAGAGAAAATTCTTCTAGAATCAGAGAAGAAAGGAGATTTTTAATGAAAAAACTGAGCTTGAGAAATCTTAGGGAATAAAAGCAAAATCTTTATCTGAAATGTACAAAGAACTTGAAAAGGTTTTAAAGGCTAAAGAAGAAATAAAAAAAATTATAGTATGAAAGGCTCAATTATGTTGCTTTGACCAACTTTTTCCAAAAAGAAAGAGAAGTTTTACATCAATCTCTGGAGAGGAAAGAACTTCAAATCAAAAGTTATCAAGATGCACAAGATGTGAACATTAAAATCAACTCTCAGATGGGTACACAAGGCTTAGGATTCAATGAATTGGATCCATTCACTGAAAAGAAGAAAACATCACTATCTTCCACTTTCTATATTGGAAAGTTCCAGAAGCCTGATTGTCCATCTCTGAAAAACTCTAATATCTTCAAGAGAGTAAAAACCTCAGAGGGATCAAAACTCAGAGCGCTTAAATTCAGATTCACAACGTGTTTTAGAATCAGAAAAAGAAACTTCAAAAGTTCATTTAATAAAATCTCAGAGCAATGATCCCAAAGAACCTTTTAGATTTGATTCTATTATCACTCAAACACCAGAGGTCTCTGAAGCAAGTATCTCTGAAGATAAAACTCAAAGCTCACTTAATACGGAAGCACCTCTGTACTCTCCAAAGACAGATGAAGAAGTCAGAACCACTTCTAAAGAGGATATTAGAAGGATTTACAAAGAAATTGTCTTATCTTTTTTTATAAAGAAATCTTGCATGAAAAAGATAATCAAAATCTCAAAACCCAGAGGGATTGTCAAAACTTCAGAGGCAGTCACTTCTGACAGAGTAAAAAGAGACTTTCTTGACTCTGACTCTGACTCTGACTCAGAGGTTGATGAACAGATAATTTTTACCCAGAGAAGGCAATTCATAAAAGCAAACAGATTGTTGGTTCTGGAATTTTGAACATCCCTGTTCTTGTTTCAAAAGCCAATCCCAGAATACCAATATGTCTTGATTTTCTAGACATGTGTCTAAAAGCCAAAAATTCTCTGGAATTGGAAAAGGAATTAAAGGAAAAAGCAAAGGGTAAAACCAACTCCTCTCAATTTTATGCCTAAAAACCCATCAAATTCACTCCTGAACAAAAAGGCAAATGACAAGTAATTAACCATTCTGTTCCTGATTGTGCAGTAAGAAGAGGGAAAAGAAGATGTTTTGGACCAAGAAAATCCAACTTGAAAAGACGACCAAGAAGTCTGAAATAGTTAGGAATATTTGTCATGTTCCTAGTGCTAGTTGAGGCAAATTTTAGAGGAAACATGTACCAAATGTCTTTAATGAAATCAAAAGCTTTGCTCCAACTTCATCTTGTTCAGTTAATTGTAATTGCATCAATCTCGTGATTAAGTTGAAGAATCATATCAATGGTTCCCATTGCTTTCTAAATAAGTCTCAAAAGAAGAAAACTTCATAGACTAAACCTCAGAAGCAACTGAGAGACCAATCTGGAAAAGCATCAAAAGATGGAATGCCAAAGATTATAAAAAGAAAACTCCAAAGCCTAACAAGAATGGACCCATTATGAGATGGGTACCTAAAACTCTTTAATCTGTCTTGCAGAAATAGCATATGCCCAACTGGTATTTAGATTCTGGATGCTCAAGGCATATGACTGGAGATAAGAAGTTGCTATCCTCTTTCAAAGAAAAATATAGAGGAACAATAACTTTTGGGGACAACATGCAAGGATAGATTAGAGGATTTGGGGAGTTGTCAAGAGGAAATGTCTCTTTTTCCAAAGTTGCTTATGTTAATAGACTCAAGAGTAACTTATTCAGCATAAGTCAACTCTATGACCATGGATTTGATGTCAAATTTCAAGAGAAATATAGTTCATTATTACATTAAAAAACAGGCCACAAAATGCTAAGAGCAGATAGAAAAGGTAATCTGTACAAAATGAACTTTACAAAACATACAGATACTGGTTCACAAAAGCTCTGTCTTGTCTCTCTAAACAATGAGGATGTCTGGCCTGGCATAAGAAGTTCTAAGATTTGAACTTCCATCACTTGATAAGTTAGTTAAACTTAATTTGGTTAAGGGTCTACCATCTCTGAAGTTTAACAAAGACCATCCTTGTTCTGCATATGAGATTGAAAAGTAGAAAAGATCATCCCACAAAACCAAAAGTGATAATAATTGTCCCAGACCACTACACATGCTTCATGTTGACCTCTATGGTCCTATCTTTGTGCAAAGTTTGTCTGGTAAAAAGTATATTCTTGTACTCATAGATGAATACTCAACATATACTTGGATTGAATTCATCAGAGCCAAATCTGATGTACCTGAGATTCTAATAAGTTTGTTAAGAAGATTATATGTTCTGTTCAACAGCAAGGTTCAAATGCTGAGAAGTGACAATGAAACAGAGTTTAGAAATGCCAAAATAATTTCTTATCTTTTAGAGGAAGGCATTACTCCGAACTTCTCTGCAGCAAGGACACCTCAACAAAATGGTGTTGTTGAAAGGAAAAACATAACACTTATTGAAGCTGTAAGAACAATGCTTGCATGATCTGATCTTCCAACTAAGTTTTGGGCTGAAGCAGTGTCAACAACATGCTTTACTCAAAACAGAGCTACAATTGTCAAAAGATTCAAGAAAACTGCTTATGAACTCATTAAGAACAGAAAACCAAGTGTCAAATATTTTCATGTTTTTGGGTGTGGGTGTTATATCTTGAATGACAGAGATCATCTTGGTAAGTTTGACAAGAAGGCAAGTGAAGGTAAATTCATTGGGTATTCTTTAACTTCAAAAGCCTTTAGATTGTTCAATCTCATAACAAAGACTATCCAAGAGAGCATCAATGTCTCTTTTCATGAAACTTGTTATTTGAAGATTTTGAATCATCAAAACTCAGAGAGTCCATCCAGAAAAAGAAAGTCTCTGAATCATCAAAACTCAGAGTGTCAGAACTCAACAAGATATTTGAAGACTTCTTTGATGATAATGATAACTCTGAATTTATATTCAGAGATATTCACAGAGCTTCATCAGAAGAACGACAGACCTCAGGTACTATTCTTACTGGACTTTCTGATAACACACCTTTTACTTCAACTAATACAGGTCCAAGTGAAACATCAAGACCAAATGATGAACAAGAATCTTCTCTGGAGATATCCTCAGAGCCTCTGAACAACAAATCAGAGATGTCACCACCTATCATCTCTGAAGCTCAAACTGCACCATACATTCATGCTCCCCTGACAAGATGGAAAAAAGATCACCCCCATAATCAGATCATAGGATCTCTCTCGAATGGTGTCAAAACAAGATCTGCCACAATCAATGAATGTTATTTTGTAAAGTTTTTGAGCATTATTGAGCCAAAGCAGGTAAATGAAGTTGTTGATGATCCAAACTGGATCAATGCCATGCAAGATGAACTTCAAGAGTTTGAAAGAAACAAAGTCTAGACCCTGGTTCCACTTCCCAAAGGCAAATTTGCAATTGGAACCAAATGGGTTTTCAGAAACAAAAAGGATGAAGATGGCATAATCATCAGAAACAAAGCCAAATTGGTTGCTAAAGGATATTGCTAAGAAGAAGGCATTGATTATGATGAAACCTTTGCACCTGTGGCTAGGCTAGAAGCAATTAGAATCTTCTTAGCCTATGTTGCACACAAAGGGTTCAAAGTATATCAAATGGATGTCAAATCTACCTTTATTAATGGTAAACTCAATGAAGAATTATATGTCCATCAACCACCTGGATTTGAAAATTCAGAGTTTCAAGACCATGTATAGTATCTTGATAAAGCTCTGTATGGACTTAAACAGGCTCCCATAGCATGGTATGCAACTCTGTCAACTTTTCTGATTGATAATGGTTTTGAAAAAGGAACTATTGATACCACTCTATTCCTCAAGAGGTATACAAATGAGCTACTTCTTGTCTATATATATGTTGATGACATTATCTTTAGCTCTACAAACCAAAAATATTGTGATAAGTTTTCAGAGTTGATGAAGAGTGAATTTGAAATGAGTCTCATGGGAGAACTAACCTTCTTCCTGGGACTTTAAGTAAAACAAACTTCAAAGGGAACTTTTATAAATCAAGCAAAATATGTCTCTGATACTTTTGAGAAAGTACAAACTCAATGATTCAACTCCTATAAGAACTCCTATTGCCAGTGGAGTCAAACTTGACTCTGATCCTTCAGAGAAATCTGTGGATGTTAAAACCTACAGAGGCATGATAGGTTCACTTTTATACTTAACTGTAAGTAGACCTGATATAATGTTTGCAACCTATCTCTGTGCTATATATCAAGCCAATCCAAAGGAATCTCACTTATCTTCTACAAAGAGAGTGTTTAGATAACTCATAGGCACACCATCTCTTGGTCTCTAGTATCCGAAACTCTCTGGTTTTAAACTAATAGCTTACACTGATGCAAATCATGCAGAAGCAAGTTAGATAGAAAAAATACCTCTGGATGTTGTCAACTTTTGGAAACAAGCAAGTGAGTTGGCCATCCAAGAAGCAAAACTGTGTGTCCACTTCCATAGCAGAAGCATAATATGTTGTTGTTGCTAGTTGTTGTTTACAAGTGATATGGATTCGTACTCAACTCAGAGACTATGGATTAAATTTAATAGGATTCCCATTCTATATGACTCCAGAAGTGCTATTGGTATCTCTACTTATCCAGTGCAACATTCCTAGACAAAGCACATTGATGTCAGGTATAATTTCTTTTAAAGATCATGTTGAAAGAACAATTAAGATGTATTTTGTTCCAATTGATCTTCAACTTGCTGATATTTTCAAAAAAAGCTTTAGATGAACGAAGGTTCAATTTCTTGATCAGCAAGTTTGTAACACCCCGGATTTCCGTTATGTAATCTTGGTATTATTGTATGTATAGCGTTGTCATTAGCTCCGCATTGGGTTTGAAGTTTGAGTTTGGATTTTGGTGGTTTTGGGCAAACCACAGTGAGCTACGCGAGTTGCACCGCGACTTGAGGTCGCGACACAACCCGCGAAACCCTCTGTTGTTTTGGGTTTTAAGGAAGCGGGCGAGTTATGCCGCGACTTGAGGTCGCGGCATAACCCGCGAGGTCCCCTGGCCGACTTAGGTGAGACTTTTGCCTAAATATCTTTTTTTGGGAAAATATCTCAATATCTCAAGATCTCTTTCTCCTCAAGTCTCTCTCTCTCTCTCTCTTATTTATTTTAAGGTTCCTTCAAGCTACCATTAGTTGCTAGTGTTAAGTTCATCATCCGAGGTTTCGGTATAGAAAGCTTCACCTTCTCGAAGGGGTCGATATCTTGTTTTCGGGTTTTCGTTTAAAACCTGTTTGGTGAGTTCCTACTATCATTTTATAAACTTTATACATGTCAAATGTTACATTTTGAACTCCTATATATCTCCATGGTTTGGGATCTACTTTTACTACATTTTGATATAACTTGAGTTTTTGGAGATTTTAGGGTTCCCGATCATTTTTGACTAAAATGATGGGTTCCATCTTATTCGAAGTAAAAGGAGTCTTTCCTTGCATATTTATGTGGATTATTTGAAAGAATGTATATAAACTCATTTTTATGATTTTATTCTTACTAGCAGTTAAACTTGAAAGAAAGCATTTTGTTTATAAAATGTTTTTATACCATATGACTATCTATGGTTGGTAACATATATTATTGTGACAAGTCTGTACCATTACTAGTGGATCCCTAGGTTTTGAGTCGGCTTTTATTATTGGGATGTCTATTCCCCTTTTTGTAGCTATGGATGCATTTGACCCTCGGGGGCCTTTGGTACGGTTATGTGAGATCGGTTACTAGCCATGGGTCATAATGTAGTCCTAGTGAACGAGTATGACTTGGTTTCCTTGGGGGCCTTCCCTCACATCTTCGTATGGACCTTGTTGTTCGTGGCCATGGATTCCAAGTATTTAGCTCACAACTTGGATTGTGGTCTACTTTTGTGTTCCGCTGCAATCCTTGGTAAATCGGTTATCCCCCGTCATCGCAAGATGAATTTTCGGACCGATCAGTCCTTATGTGGAAAAGATTTCTTTTGTAAACCGAAACTTATTGAAAATATTTTCTTTTGATACAATTGTTTATATTTCTTGAAATTATAAACTGTATGTTCTCACTAGGCTTTAAGCCTAACACTTTTTCTCAAATGATGTGTATAACATGTTCCCATTAGCGGTGGGTTGCCAAGGGCTTGAGTGACGAGCTTGGTCTCGGGGGCTTTTGAGATGACTAGTATTTGATGTTGGACAATTGTTTATGTCCCATTCTTTTGGTGATTTTGGATTAACAATCGATGTAATCTAGATAGTTATGTTTAGATTAGTTTGTTGTTGAATTCCATATCCATATTCAGGTTTTTGTAAAGGCTTAGTACATTCCCCTTTTTGGGAGGTTTATATAAATACAGATGTCTTATTGCACAGTTTCCGAATTTCAAATTTACTCTGAATTTTAGGGTGTTACAAAGTTAGGCATGCTATTAGAGCACATAATTGTTGGATGCAAGATCATTAATTCTGATGGTCAAAGTTCAAGGAAGCAAAAGTTCAAAGTCAACTCTCAAGCATCAATGTTTAAGTCTTTGTGTAATAAGTCAAAGTCAAAGTGTAATTGTTTTGTTTCCTCGTTATTGTATGTTGGTATAAATAAGTTCCTTGAGTCTTTGTAAGTGTAGTAGATTTCAGATTGAAAGGTGATACGAGCATATTAGAGAAGAAGTCAATGTTCATATTATTCTAGAGAGAGTGAGAGAGCGAATGTAGAGAGAGAAAGTTGAGAATTGTAATCTTTGATTCAATATCAATGACATGTGATTTCCAGATTTGTTCATCTTGATTGTTTGTAATAAGAAAGAACTTGAATTGAGGATTTATCAATTGGTATCAGAGCAGATCCAATCAAGAAATCAAGAAAAATCAGATTCGACACTATTCCATCGAGTCCAGATTCGATTTTGAGATTTTAATATGTAATTTTGAGTTGTAATTGATTCAGTATGTTCTAAATGCATATTAGATTGAGTTTGTATAAGATTTGTATTGAATTGCACTGTAATTTTTCATCAATTTGATGAATTTGTTGTTTTTCGTTTTCACAAGTTCAAACACTGTCATAGATCAAGATGTACATTTGAGTGAGTTTTGTTCGAAATCTTTGATTGTAATCTGTTCTAGATGTACTTGGGAACATATTGTCAAAGTTTCAGTTCGAAATTCGAGGTATAGATTGGTTTTTGTGAGTTTCAGAGGTGTTTTTCGTCTCAGAACTGAAGAACTTGCAGATTATTTCAAGAACTCGCAGATTGTCTAAGAACTCATAGAAAGAATTCGTAAATTTGATGGGTTTCGCAGAGTATTAGGATTAGATTCTGAAATATTTCCCAAGTAAAGGTTTCACAAATGTGTGTGTTACGAATTGTAAAAATTTCGTAAATGTGTCTCTTGCGAATTCTGATTTTACTTGATCTTACTTGCGAATTCTGAAGTAGAATTTGTGAAAATTTGTAGCCTGCGAATTCTTGTCTTGATTTTTCTTGAAAATTCTGATTTTGTTCTATCTGCGAATTTTTGGTTGTGCTTATATGTGAATCCTGTGTGTGATGTGCAAATTCTTGTTTGATATGTCTTATGTGCGAATTCTGTGATTATCTTTGTGACTTGCGAATTCTTTGGAATTCTTTGTATCTTGCGAATTCCAGTCTTAGAGAATTTGGAAATTTCATTTCTGATTTTCTGTCTAAGTTTTTCTGTTTTACTTGATTTCATTTTGGACTAACGATCAAATTCAAGTTTTTTTTGTGATAACATGTATAAAAATCAAGATGTCATCAAAAGAAGAGATTACTAAACTGAAAGCCAAGATTGACTCTCTTGAAAAGAAGATTATACAAAAGAATGAGAAACTTGATAAGTTACATGTTGATGTTGTTGTATCTAAAGAAAATACTGAGTACTACAAGTAGAAAGAAAATGATCAAGTTGCTACTTTTGTTAGTCTTAAAGAATGGATGCATTCACATATGGGCTTACTGAAAAAGGCAACTAGTTCAGGAAAATTTTCAGATTTCTTTGCTGCATATAAAGAACATATAACTCAATTTGAAAAAGAAGTTCATCATGCTTTGAAAGAAGACAAATGGTTGGAATCTGTGAAGCTGAAAGCTGATAATGTTGAGCTGATTAGAAAGATCTCTGACTTTGAAAATCAGATTGTGTTAGAGCATAAATATGTTGGATACAAGATCATGAAGACCAAAGGTCAAAGGTACAACATGTCAAAGCTGGAAAGTCAACTCTCATGGAAAGTCAAAGTCATTTTGTTAATAAAGTCAAAGTCAATGTAATTGTATTTTGTTTCTTTGTATATCTTGAGGTATAAATACCTTTGTAAGTCTTTGTAACAAGTGTGCATGTCATTTTGTAACAATTCAAATTAGAGAGCGAATTAGAGGAGAGCATCATTCATATTATTCTAGAGTGAGAAAGTAGTGAGAGAAAGTTGTGAGATTTCTAATATTTGAGATTGAAATCAATGACATATGACTACAATTCATCATCTTGATTCTGTTTTAGCAATTAGAACTTGAATATTGGGAATAACAATTGGTATCAGAGTAGATCCAAAAGTGAAATCAGATCAAGAAATAGAAAAAGTTTGGTTCGACACTTTGTTCTTGAGCAGAGAATAAAATTTTGTGTTTTAGTGTGAATTAGGAGTTGAAATCAGTCAGGGTAGTTCGTATAATAGAATCGATCGTATTTCTATGTTTTGATTTGTAATTTGCACTGTAATTCTCACGAATTAGTGTTTTTAGTTGAAATATTGTTCACGAGTTTTTAGCACTGAAAATTGAATCATTTTGATTCAATTTGTATTTGATTGTAAATTATTGCATTGTAATCTGTTCTTGAGTTGTATTCGAGGATTTCTGCAAAGATTTGAAACAATTGAAGAAGATTTGAGTCGAAATTCGATGAAAAAGTGAAGTTTTGGTCGACTTTCTAAAGAACACGCAAGGGAATCTGAAGAACTCGCTAGATTCACGAAACGCGCAAGTTCTTCGTTAGAACACGCAAGCTGAAGAATCTCATTTTCGGACAAAACGCGCAAGGTGTTATTTGTGAGTTATAGAAACTCGCTAGTTGAAGTCTGCCGGTTTTGAAAATTGGGAAAATTTTCTAAGTACCAAAACACGCACGTAGTGATTAGCGAGTTCTACAAACGCGCTAGTCTAAGTGTGCGAGTTTCATCAGGAACAGGGTTCTGCGAGTTCATATATCGTGCGAGTTTGAAAAATTCAGAAAATTGTCTAAGTGTTGGAACGCGCAAGCAGTGGTTAGCGAGTTTGCTCAAACGCGCAACTAATGTCTAGCAAGTTTTGGGAACGTGAATAGTTTCTTGCGTGTTTAGGCTTCAGCGAGTTTCAGCGGCTAGCGAGTTTCAGCGACTAGCTAGTTTCAGCAATTAGCGAGTGTGCCAAAACACGCAACCCTTTGCGTGCGAGTTTCACAAACACGCAAGTTTAAGCCTGCGAGTTTTTCTGTGAATAGTGTTTTGAGAGTTTAGGCATTAGCGAGTTTTATCGAGAATAGTAACTTGCGAGTTTTGTCACTTAGTCAAATTTTTCAAAATTTCTGATTTTTTTTTATATTTCAAGATTTTTTCTTGTGATTTCATAATTGGACTAACGATCAGTTTCTAGTTTCTTATTGCATATCTTTTCAAACAGGTACATTCAAGATGACTTCCAAAGACGCTCTTTCTATTGGCACGGACGTTAAGCCCCCGGTTCTGTTTAAAGGGGAATATGAGCAGTGGAAGGACAGATTTCTGGATTTTGTGGATAGACATGCAAATGGAGAAAACATTCTGCTTTCAATTACTGAAGGTCCCATGGTACCACCTACTGTCCAGATACCTGATGACGATTCATCTGATAGTGAGGATGGTGATGTGGATAGAGAACAAAAGATGAAGACTGTTCCATTGGATTTTGCACAGTATTCTGAGGAACAGAAAATCCGGTTTAAAGCAGATAAGCAAGCAAGATCTCTTTTACTTCAGAGCATTCCTAATGAGATTTACATTAATATAGATAGCTACAAGGCGAATGCAAAGAAAATGCGGGATCAGTTGCAAAAGATGATAATGGGTTCCAAAGTCGACAATCAAATGAAAGTGGCTAACTGCATAAATAGCTACGAGGAATTCAAAGGGAAAGAAAATGAGAGCCTAGAGGAAACCTATGAGAGGTTTGTGCTTCTTCTGAATGAACTCTCAAAGAACAAAGTGAAGAAGAAGCAAATAGAAAACAACGTCAAGTTTCTAAGCATTCTGCAACCGGAATAGAAGAAACATACCCGTCGGATGAAGTAGATGAAAGACTTGAGCGACATACCTCTTCACGAAGTCTATGAGACTTTGCGTCAGAATGAAGAAGAAGTTGAAGAGAAAAGAAGTGAAAAGAAGAAGAAAGATGAGAAAATTTCTGATCCTATTGCTCTAGTGTCCGGAGAGAAGGAGAAAGAAATGAAAGAGAAGAAGAAGAAGAAGAAGAAAATGATTATCAGTTCAGAATCAGAGTCAGATGGAGATGATGGAGAAAGTCTCAAGCAAGCGATGCTATTACTGACCCGTGTATTTCAAAATAAATTCTACAAAAAGCTGGGATCCAATTCTCAGAGGTACTCTTCATCCAGCTCCAAGAATCATGAGCACAGGGAACGGGTAGAAGGAAACCGATTTGTTGAGAAGAAACCCGAAGAAAGAAAGAAGTTTGTGAATGACTATACCATTGCTGAAAAGCCAGCAAATGATCCTATCAAATGCTACAACTGTGGCAAGATTGGAAATTTTGCTAAAGAATGTCGAAAGCCAAAGGTTCACAACTCTCAGTACTATCAGAACAAACTGCTATTGGCCAAACAACAAGAAGCGGGCATAACATTAATGGCTGAAGACGAATTTTGGTTGGATCATTCAGATGGTGAAGAGGAAGAGAAAGAAGAAGCTGCTCATATATGCTTAATGGGCAAAGAAGTGAAATATGATGAGTCAGATGATGAAGCGGCTGATGAGGTAATGAACTTAACTGAAAAAGATTTCATAACCAAAATGGAAGCCATGATGGTTGAGCTTAATGACATTCAAATAAAACTGAAAAAGTAAAAAGACAGAGTTGCTAAAAGAAACAATAAGATCTTTGAGCTTAATAAGTCTGTTATTGGGAACAAAGATCTAATTGATTCTTTACGCAAGTCTGCTTCTGATTCTAAACTTCAAGTAGATTGTTTTGAAAAGAAGATTTCTGAGTTTGAAGTTAAATTTTCTAAGTCTGAGTTTGAGAAGAAAGAATCTGCACTAACCATTCATAAATTGCAGATTGAAAACAAGCTTTTGAATAAGAAGGTAAATGGTTTGGAAGCCAAACTCAATGCAAGAGGCCAAACAGTTCAAACCATTTTTCTCAATGCACCTAACGAAGAGGTTGATGTTAAGGAAAAATGGGGACTTGGTTTTGAAAACCCCCATTACTTAAAGAAAGCCATCAGAAAACAACCAGCACTTTATAATTTTAATTTCCTTGCTTGTGCTGGTAAACATACTCATTTAAAACCCAAATTTGTTACCAAATTACTAGAAGAAGTTGAGGCCAAAGAAACTGCAAATAGAAAGAATATAAAAAAATGCAACTACCATTTAACTATGCAAAGTTAAATGATAGTTATGTTTTTGAGACACCAAAAGTTCTTTCAAATGACTATTTTGCTAGTTATTCTGTTTCTGAGATGAAGGCAAAACCTGCAACTGCAAAGGTTTATGTTCCTTCACTCATTCTTGAAAGCAAAATAGTTGAGCTTGAAAATGTTGTTTCTGATGAAAGAATTTTGGTAGATATTGAACAAAGTGTGTTTTCTACAGTTTTAAAGAACATTGTTTTTCAATCTAAATCTATAAAGTGTTCTACAGTTTCAAAGGCACCTCAAACTTCGTCTGATAATTTTGTTGACTTATTTGAGTCTGCAAATGACTTTCTTAATTCTGATGATGGGTGCATAGAAGAAATTGATATGTTTGACTTCAATGTTCCTCTTCCTGATCATTCTACTTGTCTTATAACTGAAAAAGTGTTACCAAGTGGTTTTAATATTGGTGAATCATCAGCTAAGGTTGGTGAAACAGTTTCTGTAACTGCTGATTACTATGCACAAGGTAAGAAACATAAGAAACAACGATTACAGAAACAGAAATACACTGGTACACAAAAGAAAACTCAATCTCAGAAATCTGATTTTCCTAATAATTCTAAATCTTATGTTTCAGATTTAAGGAAGAAAAGGTCGAAAGCAAGATCTGAATGGAGACCAAAAAGGAAGAATGATGAGATTGCTGAATCAGTTTCTGATAACTCGTGTAATAGATCTGATAGTAGTGATACTGATGAAGTTGGTCAACTTGCTTCTCATAAACAAAACCTTGTAACTTCTTACAAGCGTTATTCATTAAAGCAATTGATTCAATTATCTCCTACTACTATTCAATCTTATCATTATCAGAGAAATGATTTTGCTTATCATCATAATTCTACAGATTGGTTTGGATCTTATCATGTTTATTCTTCAAGATCAAATGTTTTTAAAAGTTTTCAACGAAAAGGAGGATCCATATTCAAATGGATACCAAAATCATGTGCTAATCTGTTAGGACCCGTTTTTAAATGGGTACCTAAAGTTATTGTTTCCTGATTTCTCTTGCAGACCCGACATATGTGGTAATTGGATAGCGGTTTTTCCAAGCATATGACCGGGCATAAAGCTTTATTGTCTAATTATACAGAGAAATTCAGTGGAAATGTCAAATTTAGGAACGATCAGCTTTCACCAATCTTAGGATATGGTGACATTATTTAAGACAACATAACGATTAGTAAGGTGAGCTATGTCGATGGTTTAGGCCACAACTTGTTTAGCATCGGTCAATTCTGCGATAAAGGGTTAGAGGTCAACTTTAAATCTAAGAGTTGCTCAGTTCGTACTGAAGACGGCACAAAACTCTTAGCTGGAAATCGAAAGACAAACCTTTATACCATCAATCTGTCAAAAGTTCAGATTCACAATCAAGTATGCTTAATGACAAAAGCTTCGATGCAGCAAAGTTGGCTCTGGCACCAAAGACTATCACATCTGAACTTTCGTTATATCAACAAGTTGGTCAAAGATAAGTTGGTAAAAGGACTTCCTGAACTGAGATATGAAAAAGAACACTTATGCGCAGCTTGTGAAGAGGGTATGATGAAGAAATATCCAAGTAAGAAGATTCAAAGTAAAGATTTTAAGAAGATCAAAGAATTTCTGAAGATGTGCTGATTTTTGAGGAAATTTTCTTTGAAGATTATTTGCTACAGCAATCCGAGCTGATTCTGAAGAAAATTTCTTTGCAAAGTCTAAAAGTGTTTTGTGAAAGTTTTGGGGAGATTGTTAATCGTTTGAAGACATTTTTGGAAAGAATACCGTCAAATAAAAGGGGAGATTGTACTGACAGAGCTTAAAAGAGAAGACTGAATTGCTAGATCTTTCAACAGTGATCTTGAATCCAAAGGGGGAGATTGTTAGAGCATGAAATATGTTGGATACAAGATCAAAAAGACAAAAGTCAAAGTTCAAGAAGTCAAAGCTGAGAAAGTCAACTCTCTTTAAAGTCAAAGGCTTTTGTAATAAATGTCAAAGTCAACTTTTGTATTTTATTTCATTGTATTTTGTATGTAGGTATAAATAGCTTTGTAATTTTCTGTTTCTAGTAGATGTAATTAACAGAAGGAGTTATAGAGAGAGAATACGTTTTAGAGAGAGAAATCTGTAGAGAGAGAAAGAGAATTTTAGAGAGAAGAGAGTTTGTAATCGTTGAATTTGAATTTGAAATCAAAAAGGTAATTGATTCATAAATCTTGTTTGTTGATTTGTTTGTGATTAGAATCTAGAAACAGGGAATAACAGATTGTACAAATCCAGCAAGCAGCATCTGTTGACAGTAATAAGGAGAAGATTAAGAATATGGAGGATGCTAATGAAGAGCTGAAGAAGAAGATTACTGATCTGGAGCTGAAATTAGATAAAGATAAAGATGATTTTGAGAGTGAAAAGAAAGAATTTGCAAAGAAATTCTCAGACTTTTCAAGAAAATGTGCTGAAGAGAAGAAAGCGGTTGAGCTGAAATGTATAAAGCTTTCTCAACAGATTTCAAACTTTGAGAAAGTAATCATTTTGGAAAGAGAAAAGTTTGACAAAGAGAAGAAGACCATAGAAGAGAGGATTGTTGGCATTTTCAAAGAAATATTCGGTCAAAGAACAAATGCTGAGAAGGGTTTTAAAGAGGAAAGGAATATGTTTGAGGAAGAGATTAAGAAGTTTACTAAGAAGTTATCTGAACTATCTACGAGTTTTTTGAAAGATCAGAAAGCAAAGTCTGAATTCAAGAAAGAGATTGACCGACTTATCAAAGAAAGAGACAGTTATTCTACAAAGATTAAAGAGCTTGAAGATATTATTTCCATGGTTGTGGTGACTGAGCAAATGACTCCAAAGTCACAAATCCACACACCTAGAGATGATTCAGCTGATTCTGAATGTTCATTCAAGATAGCTGCAAGCTCACATATGAAAACTGTTTCTTCAAGAAGGTCATTTAAATCATATAATCAGATTCGTACTACTAACATTTTATTTGATAGAAATGTAGATGGTTCAGATACATATAGAAGAAGAAGAAGATATGAAGAAGAAAAGCTGGTTTGGAAGGTAAAACTAGTTGAAGATGAGAAGAATGATGAGAAGAAAGAAGTAAGAAAGTAAAGAAGGAAGAGAAGAAAGAAAAGAAATCATGTATACATACATCAAATGCCAAAAAGAACAATGTGCAGAAAGGTAAACCTGATCTTGCTTACTCGAGAAATCAATTGATCAGGTTGTCTAGAAAAAGGTATTGTTCTTGCTGTCATACATATGATTTTGTTCATAAAGCTAGTGATCATTACTGGTATGGTTCTTATTCAATTACTCCCAATAGAACTGCAACTCACAAATATGGACCCAAATACCACTGGGTACCAAAGCCAAAGGATGAATCTGTGTTGCAGGAACCTAATGTCAATGAGGAGTAGAGGAAACAAGGCTTCTGAATAAATCATTTCAGGACCCGTACTTCAATGAAGTTTGACTTCTAAACACAACAGTTTAGGACTCGTACTTCAAAGATCAAAAGTAATGATACTCCCCGGCTGATATGAGGATGTACTCCGATATTCAAATGAGGAAATCAACCTTCAAGGGGGAGTACATATTTTTCTGGATATATGCATTCGGAAGATATGATGAACTACAATTCAAAAGGGAGTTGTAGATATCTATCATGTGCTTTTTCACTGACATATTTTAGATGCATACTTTCAGGGGGAGTAAGGATTATGATTTCTGATTACTTCAGATCAAAACTCGTACATTCATCGTTTTATTGCTTTATGTCATTTTATTTTTCAATAAAGTTGTGAATAAACTCTGTGCTTTGATGGACTTTTTGACTATTTGCAGATTGAGAGGATGCTTACAAGATCATATCTTATATGACTTGAAGCTTGACTTGGTGAGATTTAAGATCGAGCAAAAGGTTTACTTCTTATCTTAGTCTCATATATGATTGAAAGAAGGACGACTTTCAATGTTCAAACCACTTCTAATTCTTAAACGATTTCATGAATATAGAAGTGTGATTTTAAATGTTTTCATTTTTATTTGTACTTTCATGATATATAAACCGTGTGTTTCCAAAGTTTAATATTTGTGTATTATCTTTTCTATATACTGTCAAGTATTCACACACGCCGGTTTAATTATTGTTGAATTCGTTCTTACCATGTCTCTAAATTGAAACAAATTTTTCGATGGTAAGACACCCCGATTGCATTTCAATGAATTTTGAGCGTGATTTAATTTCTGAACGTTCTTTCAAGAATGTTTATATTTTTGGTTCATATAGACAATATCAATTATTGTTGACCTAAGCCTTAATCGTTAAATCATTTCAATATTGATCTTTATTATACAATATCAGATTTTCAAACAAGTTTCTTGTATTCATTTCATTCTTTCAATATACTTGTTTGAAATATCTTCAATGTTCAAAATGCTCAAATCTTCTTGATTATATCTAAGAGCATACAAACATCTTACTTGTATATTTGTGCTTTAACTGATAAAGTTAAACCATTTTTGAGCAACATTATGCTTTCATAAGAAAATATGGGTTCATTGTGTAAGACTTAAACTGAACTTCTATGGATTCACGTTAACCAGTGTTTCCTACCCAAGAAGTTAATCCTTGAGTGATTGATTGTGTGAGGAGTCAAAATACTGAGTGTGGGTTGAGGGATGAGGTAAAATGAAAAGGAGAGTTTGGTTAAAAGTGAGCTCAATGATTAAAAGAAAGAGGGTGTGAGATCAGAGTAAAAGAATATCAAACTATGCGCCAACTTTATCTGAGTCGGGTAGCCACATTACTAATGTTTCACAATTCTTCGTGAACATTATTGAAAAAGGCAACTAGCCCATGCCAACTCTTGATTAAAACCCCACTAGCCACTCATTTTTTTCTTAAAAAGAAAGTGTTTAATATTTCAAGGGGACGATGCACATAATCTATCTGGTTTTCATTTGGAAAATCTGGATATTGAAAAAGAAGGAAGTCTGCCCCACCTTCGCACTTCGATCATGCACAATTGAATATGTGTTATACTATTGTTGTCTCAATGGTTAACACAATATTGAGCCTTATAAAAAGCAATCATCATGTGCTTAATTCTTTCTAACATTTGCACGAACACACAAGGAATTTGTTTTCTTGTTATAACGTTCATAGAAATATCTTTGTGGTGTTTCGATGATTGAATGGAAGCCCTGGGGGAGTGAACATCAAAAAGCTCCTTTCCAATGTGTATTCGTTACACACAGTAACTTTGTGTTACTGACAGACATTATAACTGATTCATTTGTTGATTCAGGTGTTACACTCCTTATTTTGTCTGAATTTGCAAAGATTCAGATAGATCTCTTTTTGGATCGACAAATAATCAGAGGCTCAGTATGAAAGATCAATGGTCAGTTCAGATTATTTCAAAGACATTTCTTGTTGAAAGTTTTGATGATCTCTATGCCGCAATCATCAAAAAGGGGGAGAAAACAATTTTAAAGAAATGTCTGGAAAGAACAGTTTGTATTAGATATGTTTGAAGAGTTCAAGAATTGTTTGAAGTCATAAATGTTAAAGTTGGGGGAGAAGATCAAGAGATCAAGAAATATTCAAGATTGTTGAAAGTTGAAAGCAAGTGTTCAAAGTTTTCAGAATTGTTGAAGATAATTTTGCTGAAGTATATTGAGTTGAATTTTGAAGATAATTTCTTTCTAAGAGTCTGAAAGATGTTTATATCAATCTTGAGGAGAATGTTAATATTCTTGGTGAACAGACTTTTAGAAGATTGATGAAAGTTTTTGAAGATACTGAGTTTATCAAAGAAAGGTGAGAATGTCAATTTTTTTTCATATGAATAAGGGGAAGAATGTTGATTACTTGAGAAGATCTTGTTTACATCAAAGGGAGAAGATTCAAATTGAGCTTAAAAGAGAAGGTTGAATTGCAATATCTTTTTAGAGATGATCTTGATCCAAAGGGGGAGAATATTAGAGCACAGATTTGTTGGATGCAAGATCATTAATTCTGAAGGTCAAAGTTTAAGGAAGAAAAAGTTCAAAGTCAACTCTCAAGCATCAATGTCAAAGTCTTTGTGTAATAAGTCAAAGTCAAAGTGTAATTGTTTTGTTTCCTTGTTATTGTATGTTGGTATAAATAGGTTCCTTGAGTCTTTGTAAGTGTAGTAGATTTCAGGTTGAAAGGTGATACGAGCATATTAGAGAAGAAGTCAATGTTCATATTATTCTAGAGAGAGAGAGAGAGAGAGTGAATGTAGAGAGAGAAATTTGAGAATTGTAATCTTTGATTCAATATCAATGACATGTGATTTCCAGATTTGTTCATCTTGATTGTTTGTAATAAGAAAGAACTTGAATTTAGGACTTATCACATGCTAAATATGTATACTTAACCTCAAAAATACATCAGAGCCTCTGACATCCTAAAGTAGCATATTTTAGACTTCAGAGACTCTGATATTTTCTTCAGAGCCTCTGACATTCTAAAGCATACTCAAAATCATCTCATTTTGTACACCTAAGCACAATCCAAAGGGGAGAGTAGATAAGAAACCATCATTAGTCAAGGGGGGGCAAGAAATAGTGGAAGGTAATAAAGCCAAGCTTCAGAGCCTCTGATGCTCATATTAGAGTCTCTGCTCCTATCTCTGATACTCAAATCAGAGCCTCTGATATTTTATCAGTAGATGATCTCACAAGGGAAGGTATGTTCTTTATTCATATACTTAACCTCACCCTTACTGAAAACCAAACTTGATTCTTTAACAAGCAAGGAATCTCAGAGACCATTATATGGTCTCTAATATTATCCTCAGAGCCTCTTACATAATATACCCTAAAGATATATCAGAGCACTAAATTCTTAGTGTTCTTGGATATTTATTAATAAAGGTTTGCATTTTTTTTAAATATATTTTTTTTAAATTTTGATGTTTGAGAAAAGAATTTAAACTTGTGTAATTCTTTCAAAAGGAAATTGATTAGTGTGGGTTATTTACTTAGGTAACTGTCATGTTAAAATTAGCTAATCCTAAATGACAGTTGTCTGACGTAAGCGTCCTTTCAACCTCCCTCTACAGGTGTCCATTTTTTAATCTCTGAGGTTGATGGAACGTTTCTGATATGGGTACTTAACTACGCCATTTCCATAGCCCCTATCCCACAACTCACGTCCATAAAAACCCACTTCACACTCCATTCTTCTTTTACGCTCTCCAAAATTCTCTCAAAATTCATCTTTTTCTCTAAAGAACTACAAAACTTCAAACCTGCAACAATGGCGAATAACCAAGAAGGTTTCGATGATTCTACACCACAATCAACCGCAGTTCAACATCCTCGTGAAAGCCAATAACTCTTACCTTGAACTGAATCCCCTCAAATTCGATGAACAATATAGATTTGTTCTTGAATTTATTCGAAACTATGAATTCCATGACACTTTGACTAGTTTCGACTCAAATGTTCCCCTGTACTACGTGTAACAGTGGTGGTACTCAAGTGAGTACATTGAAGTCGCTCAAGGATGTGTTGGCTACATAGATGCTGGTGAAAAGGATGTCACCATTTGCCTCTCTCCCAAAACCTTGAGAAGAAGGTTATTTTTGCTGAAGGCTAGTGATTTGGAGATGAAGAAGTTTGAAAAACCCCTTTCACATGAAACCCTCTTAGAGTTCCTATTTCACTTAGGATACAACAAGAACATCACAAGACTAAGTTAATTCAGAAGAAAAAATCTGCCACTGGTTTGGAATTTTATGTTCAGTGTGTTGAACCACACACTGACCTGCAAAGTAGGAAGCCAGGATCAAACCAATCCATCCTACTTACCATCATGTATGTTCTATTCTTCAATAGGAATTCCATACTGCTGTGGAGAGGAAGAACAAAGCCCTTGCCAAAGGCACTCGTCCTGCATCTGTGTTTTTCCCAAGATTCATCTCAATAACCATCAGAGAAGCCATGAGAAGGTTCAAACACTCTGAAGAGGGACCCAAGACTCCTCTCTTTGTTATGAACAACTTCAAGCGAACAACCACTCCACCATACCCCTCTGAAAGGAGATTTCCGTAAACGATGCAGAACTACATACTAGAGAACAACCCAATACTCACTTATCTTAGAAGTGTTGCCCAACCATCAGAGCCGATGGTGGGATCCCCAACACACTTAGGTCCTGAGCCTGAGATGGAATCTGATAGTGAGCACTATGGTGCTCCTTTAGATAAGATCAGAGGACAACCCGAGGGTGCCTCTGAAGAGAGAAAAACAGAGAGTCCTTCTCACTCTGGCGAAGAGATTAGCTCTGCCAGAGTAGAAGTGACTAAGGATGAGGTCCCAAGTTAGAGAGAGCTTCTTAAGCCAATAGGAGTCGAGAGCAGAGAGGTAGAAACAGATGCTTCTGAAAGCACATCTGAGAGTACTCCAAGCCAAACTCCCTATACTAACAAACAAACTGTTCTAGGTGGTCTAACACCACAGAACATTGAAACAGAGGTGCATACCTCGAACCCAACCCATCTAAACCTTGGGGAAGCCTCAAAACTGGCTAAGTCCTCCCAAAAGGACTTAGTCATTGAAGACATAAGTACTCCATCGCCCCGGAGTACGTCACCACCCCCTACACATCATGATGCCTCTGTGGCTCATGCAATAGAGGACCATCCTTTAGTATCACAAGTCTTTAAGATCTCTCGTAGGGATTGCCCAACTGAGGGGCAAGTAGACCCTAGTAGCATAAGGGTTGACTTGCGTGGACAACAAGTCTTCCAAGCACATTAGATTTTCTTCCTCTGAATCTTAGCCAGAGGATGAAGAACTAATCAGAACTACCTTAGAGCAATCCCCCTCAAAGGGTTCTCAAGGATTGGTAAGAAGTCCTTCCAGAGCCACCAACAACCAAGCTCTGAATGAAGGCCCCTCTGGGCTCGAGGGTAAATTGGATCCATGTGTTGGATCCAAGGTTACAATCTATGATTATGTCAGTAAGGAGGAGTTCAAGATCTTTAGTGATGAAGTCAGAGGATCCTTGAAAGATATAAAACTTCAACTTGAAAATACCTCAGAGGCCTCTGCCTCAAACTCTGAAGTTTCTCGACTTACTTCAGAGGTCTCTGAGCTGCGTGCTAAACTCACCAACAACAACAACCGCCTAGTTTCTCTGGATAAGCTCGTAGAAGATATCTTTTCTACACTCTCAAAGGAGCTTACAACAACAAAGGCAGAGATGCTTAAGGCTATTCCAAAGCCCCATTCTACAATACCATCTATCAATGCTGCAGATTTTGTCAACTTCAAAACTGAGATACTCAAGTCGATCACAGAGGCCCTTGCTCAAATTCCAGTCCCTGTTGCTCTTTAATCTTCCTCTCAACCTCACTTAGATATAGCAAACTTGGTCACCAAGGCTGACCTTCAAGAGTTATCCAAGTTGGTGACAAACAACATGCTCACTATATCGAGCAAGTTTGTTGCTATGGTAGGCCAACAGACAAAGACTATTCAGAGTCAACTTCAAAGTGCTCTTACTCCAGAGACAAAGTCAAATTAAAGAGGAAGATACCAGTGACTTCCTGTGTAGAGGAGGCTACGAAGAAGGCTAAATTTGATGATTCTAATGATTAGAATGATGATGCTCAACCCCAAGGGTCAATCACAACAGAAGAACCAAGTTTCTCTGCTCCCCCCTCGTCCTCTCAAATACACAACATGGAGCTCAAGACTTGAGTGAACCAGAGAGGCATCCCACCTCTGCTGAGGAACAACAATAAAAAATCTCGAAGTCTCCAGTACCTGTTACACTACTGGCACCTTGAACTTCAAAGGTACCACTTATACCTGTGATAAATGTCATCCTAGAGATAATCGCTGCTCTTGAGGATGATGATGAATTGATAGACTATTATAGCACTCGATTAGAGGACGCCTTCTCCTCCCTAGAATGCCCTCAGATAATTATGAGAGATGCCTTTCGCAGTGATTATAAAGAAGAATAAGATGCTAAAAAGGTGGATTACACGTATCAGAATGCTCAACCTCATCTACTTGTTACATCAGAGGCAGAGCAAAAGAATGATGATAATACGCAGATAGATGTGATGATCTCTCTGCAATCAATGAGACTCCACCATCATCGCTAACAATCCAAAGAAAAGAACCAGAGACAGCTCTTCAACAACCGTCTGCTGATGATACAATGGTTGATGATGAATAAGTACCTCCAACCTCAAAAGCTGAAAGATCAACCTCAGAGGTACCTGTTCGAGATCAAGCATTGGATTCCAACTTTCTCTGCTTACACAAAACCTCTAGAGTTTCTAACCACTGAAGAGAAGGCATCTATAGAAGACACCTTCAGATACCTATATTTTGAGTTCAATATAGATGATAGACTTGCTTTCCCTCTGAACCCAAGAATCAGAGAAGGCATGGACGAAATAGAGAAGATGTTTATCAGAGAAAAGACAATTCACAGAGTAGATGTCCTCTCAGATCTGCCAATTTCAGAGATAAACAAGATCTCAGAAAAGAAGTTCATCTACAACAAGATCATATATAGGCATTACGAGGTCATTTGCTCTGATCAACAAGTCTACCAATGTAACGATAATGGCCTGCTAAACCGGAACCCTTATGACTTGACTCACCTCTACGCCTTCTGCTCTGCTAAATCAAAAAAGGGAAGAGTCTCCAGAACGGCTGAGTATGAAGTGAAGAGAGCAATGGAAGCTCATATCAAGCTTAGAGCCATACTGGATTTTGAAATAGCCCTGAACCTTGGAGCTGACAGATTAGGGGTTACTGCTCTAGTGGAAATCATTGAAGACTTGGAGAAGTTCAAGACTGGTTCGATCATAGCAGAGGATCTAGGGTTCGTGTTCAAAGTGTCGAATGTAAAGAAGATCTTCCTTGCATCAGAAGTGGCCAAGTACTCCGATGACACTTTAACAAGAGTGTTGCGGATGATAAGCCTGAAAAAGGAAAGACACAGAGCAGACCTATTTGAATCTTTGTACATATAAATTAGCTCAATGATTCATTTTAGAGAGCTGATATGAAATTTCTTACGATATGTTTGGTGTAAGATTGTAATTTTTCCTTCATGTAATTTTTTTTTTGTTACCTTCTCTTGATATGTAACTTAAATGTTTAAGTGACAAGTAACAATTAACAGAAGATGATTGTCTCCTCTTTGCTTTCTAGCTTATTATCTCTGCTATTTTTATATTTTTATTTTCAATACTTAGGGAGAGATGGCTAGCCCCATCTCTGATATGTAAAAGTATTGAAAATAATCTAAGTCCTATTTCTGAGGACTTCCAGAGATAGCCTTCAGAGAGTAAGCCTGCATCTGAGGAACATTCCAGAGATAGAGAAATTCAGTAACAAGACATCAGAGATAGCTTTATCAGAGGCACCTACATCAGAGCTCTGAAGACATTGTCTCTGAGGTTTCAAGCTGAAGCAATCTACAAATATGGATGCAAGATCAGATGACACGTCATCAAGTGATAAGATTTACCTTTTAGGTAGGTTACTATTCAAGCATGTCTTATATGTCAGGAAACTACACTGTTCACTTTATGGTCCTATAAATAGGACGTGAAACCCATTGCAAAATGTGTGCCTTTCTTTACCTACTTGTAAAAGAATTATTTCTTTATGTACTAAAAAGTGTACAAGAAGATCTTGTAAGATTAAACCACCTTTTTGGGTGTTCTTCGTAATCTACATTACATTATCCAGTGAATATTAGTCTTGTTCATATATTTGCTTTATTGGATATATCTTCTTAAAACTGTGAGTACGAATCTTGCTTTGGTTTAAACATTGTTTGCTTCCGCTGATTATTATTGTTATTACATGTTTATTTGTTTAAATCATTGTTAATACTAGAATATGGGATCCAACAAAGCAACACCTTCAGTTGACAGAAGATAGTAGGGGTTTGAAACTTTTCCAAGGGCAATTTTGGGTGCCCAAGATCGTAGGAGTCGAGAATTGTTATTGGAAGATGTGCATCAGTCAATGTACTCGATTCATCTCGGGAGCACAAAAATATATCGAGATTTAAAGATGAATTATTGTTGGCCGTTGATGAAACTGGATGTGGCGAGTCATGTGGAGAGATGCATCACTTGTTTACAAGTGAAGGTCGTACACAACGACAATATGGTAGTTTGCAATCTCTGGAAATACCAGATTGGAAATGGAAACACATCACTATGGACTTCGTGACCAAGCTACCAAAGACTTTGAGGGGTCACGATACCATATGGGTAGTGGTGGACCGGTTGACTAAGAGTGCACATTTCCTAGCTATAGGGGAAACCCTACCGATGGACATATTGGAAAAGCTATAAATTGGTGAAGTTATCTTGAGGCACGACGTACCACTATCCGTTGTGTCGGACTGTGACAATCGTTTCACTTCACACTTTTGGGATAGGCTTCAAAAGGAGTTAGGCACTAAGGTAAAGTTGAGTACCGCATATCAGCCTCAGACGGACGGCCAGAGTGAAAGGACCATCAAAAAACTAGAAGCCATGTTAAGGTCGTGTGTCATCGACTTTGGGGGAAGTTGGGACTCTCACCTTGCATTAGTGGAATTCGCCTACAACAACAGTTATCATTCAAGTATCGATATGGCACCGTTCGAAGCCTTGTATGGGAGGAAGTGTAGGACGTTCGTATTTTGGTAAGAGTCGGGGGAAAAATAGTTTGTTGGACCAGAGATCGTGTAAGATATGTCCGACAAGTTGAAAGCTATTATAGAGCGGCTAAAGGCGTCCCAAGATAGGGAAAAGAGCTATGCAGATAAGAAAAGGAGGCCGATGGAATTCCAGGGGGTGACCGGGTAATGCTAAAGGTGTCGCCTAGGAAAGGAATTATTAGGTTTGTGAAGTGGGGGAAACTCAGTCCACAGTTCCTAGGACCCTTCCTATTGTCGAACATATTGGACTTCAAGATTACAAACTAGAGTTACCTCCCAAGATGAGTGGAATTCATCCTACCTTTCAGGTGTGCTACCTCCGTAAGTGTTTGGCGTTAGAAGACATCGTCATTCCGTTGTCAAAAATTCGAGTAGACAACAGGCGGTGTGTGGAGGAACCCGAGGCCAGCTTGGATAAGAAATCCAAAGGACTCCGCCATAAGGAAGTAGTCATGGTGAAAGTTCAATGGAATTATTATCAGGGAGCCAACATGACGTGGGAGTCGGAAGAGGACATGAAGAGGTGATATCCTCACCTATTTACTTGATGCGAGATTTTGAGGACAAAATATTTTCCAAGGAGAGGAGGATTATAACGCCTCGAGTTTTCAAGTACGTTTCTCTTTAGTGTGTAGCCTTCTCTTAGGAATTCCTTTGAAAATCATGTGTCTTCTTTTGAGAATGCATACATCAATAGATACATATATTTATATAAATCGAATCATATGCAAGTACGTATAGATAGGGATTTCCTTTCAATGCTTGAGACCTTAATCACTTTAATTTTAAGAAATCAACCGACCCCATCAGCTTGCCGGTGAGAATGCCCAAGGACATTGCCCACAACATTCTCGCAAGTGGCATTGTCGCAGCCAGAGGGTGGGACAAGGTACAGTCGGGGCGATAATGCCTCACGACTGTGCCGTGTCACAATCTCCTCGGGCATAGTCACTGGAGCGCGGCCGGCCTCGGTACAAAGGAAGCGAGAATGCCCGACGACATTGCCCATGGCATTCTCGCTGTCATAGTCGCCTGGTGGGTTTGGGTATAAATTTTGGAACTTGTTTCTTTTTAGAAAAATATGAAATTTAGGGTTTTGAGAGCGGCGACTTTCTTCTCTTCAAAGGTGAGTTCATCCACTTCTCCCTCCCTCATCATTTATTACAAAGGCTTGAGACTCCTAGGTCATTAATGCTCATCCATTTTGGTTGTATTTCTTCAAAATCTAGCTTCAAGAGTTTAAACTCTCATCCTTGCAAGGCACCAAGACTTCACTCTTCATTTTAGTGTTTTCATCTACGAACCCTTAGGTGAGTTTTCTTAAATACTAAACCTCTTTAAATGTCATTATGTTAGGTGAGTTTTCTTAACTACTAAACCTCATTAAATGTCATTATGTGCATTAAATGGGAACTTTGTTGTCATTTTGGGTTTTGACCTAAAACTAGGGTTTTGTAAGTATAGACAAATATGGGTTTTATTTACTTTCATTTGCATCTTTTAGCATGTATGGATTTTAACTCAAAGAAGTAATATTAGATGCTAAATGAACTATACTTGTGGCTAGCCCTTATTATCATCAACCCACTTTGTTGATTAAGTGAATATTGGAAACTTATTAGACTTGGGATGAGTATTGATTTAGCCATGATTTGAGCTTGTGTACTTGATTTGGTAATAAATGAGTTTGTAATCTAGACGACATGAAATGCATTGATATTTATATTTGAACTTGTGTATGATCATATTGTGGGGTTTTTGACTTCCATTTCATTGTGCACGAGGATTTGGACCATGTGCCTTAATGTCGATATTTTGTTGGTCATCTCGGGCCTCTAGCGAGTAGGCAATAAAGTATGTTGCAATCCTTAAGGTGTAACTCGTCTAGGTTTGGGTAGGCAATGATGTCCCATAAGTCCTTGAGATGTAACTCGATGGAGTACGCCATAAAGGCAACATGATGGTTTGAGCTTGTGATGTATTGATGGCATGGGAACTAAAACCATGACATGAGGTGTAACCCAACAAAATAATAGGTGACTCCACTCACGTGTTCTCGTCACCTCGATGGAAACGGGTTCCCCTCGTATTTCAAGAGATATCTCTTGTGTGTTTATGTTCAGGTGTGGAACATCGTTTGCGAAATTTAGAATTGGTATTTATACTACAAAATGGAACTCGGTAACATTTAATTTGTGATATTGTTACCTCATGTATGGACTGTTTATTTTGTAAAATCTCATTAGGCTTTTAGCCTAACACTTGTCGTGGTGTTTGTTGGTTCAAAGGTTCCACTAGAGGTGAATCTACGGCGTCTTGAATTGCCAATCGTATCTTCTAGTACTTGAAGTGTCAGACTTTTGGGAAATTGAGAAAAGAGACTTTTGGTGACTTAGCGACACCCATGTTAATCTATCGTAAACATTTCTAGATTAGTAGGTTGTTGTGTTTTATGTCTCGATATTTGATACTTCGTTATTGTTCAAACTATTCCAATCCTTTATGGGTTTTGTTAGCTTATTTTTGGAAGTTTTTATTACCCATTTTCCGGCTTTTTGTCCCTATTTTTGTTGTTGAAATTTTAGGGTGTTACAATTGGGGCTACAAATTGGGTCTCAGTCTACAAAACTCTAAAACTAACTTAGATCTATTAGAAACTTTTTGCTAACAAGCTCTTCATACCAAAAAGGTATAACATTATAATAAGAAGATCAAAAGTAAACTTCGTAAAATTGGTCGACAAGCTTCATACATGAAACAATAAATAAAACCGCTTTATAATTTTCTTTTACCTTCTAAACATTGTTGCCCTGAAATACATATTTTTGTAAAACAAAATTAGGGTTAGACCATACGATCTACTGAGGAAATTCCTGACGGTGCAATAGTTGCAATAAAATCAATTCATACAAACCATTCAAAATCAATAATCAAATAGTAGGCTTTCAAGCACTACATCCCATTTAATTATAAGGTTGGTACCCATGCACGACATTGTTGTTAGTACTAATGTTGGCACCTAGTCACAATATCGCTTGTTAATCATAAAGTAGGCATCCAGGCACAACATCACAGTTAGTTATAACGATGGCCCCTAGGCACAACCAATTGTAATATACCATAACACAGTCAACGTAACAAATCAAACAAACCAATAACGTATCATATCATAATATAATAATTTGATAACTTATGCCTTTCAGTTTGAAAAAGGTTATAAGAAAACTCACCATGATATGATATACGAGGAAATAAACTTGAACCGATACGAATTATCAGAACCGAACACGAATCTAAGTCAAAGTAGCAGATCACAACTTAAGAAAATGGACTCCACCATAACTCTAAAAAATCTCTAAGGCCCTTAAAAGAGATCTCAAAGGATGCCAAAATGACTTGAAATAAAAATCGAAAAATGACATAACAATGTTTAACACGACTTTCCACACGACTTTGGTCGCATGCAAGGTCGCACTAGCTACTGTTTTTGCCTTCTCCCCTGTTTCGACAAATTGCAACTTGAACTCATCTAAATTTCTAAACCCCACTCTAAAACATATAAAACTCATATTTTAAGTATATATAAGAAGCTTTCCTAACCATAATATTATCACAGATTCACCCCTCAAAAGATTTACCATCCTTGATTCTCTTTCTTTTTGATACCAAAACCATTGATAAGCTTCCATTTAAACCAAAACTATCACTAAAACTTCTAGATTCTAAACAATAATTAGAACTCCAACCTTTTAAATAACGAAAGAGTTTGAATAACAAAATATTCTAAAACTAATCAACCTTAAACACTTACCAAAAATTGGTGGATAAAACTCATCCATCAATAATGTTGGTCCCGGAGGTGCTTAACAAGTTTGTAGAAGGGGGACGGGGGTTGAATACAAACACATAAATTAAGGTTAAATAACTTGTTTATTGATAAATTAAACACAATTTACATGTTTGTTGTGGAATAAGATAAAGACAGACTCAATCTAAACAAACTTAAGAAACACTAAGATGGTTGCACAAGAATATAGAGAATGGGGGATTAGAGAGTATAGAAAACAAGGGTTTCTATAATGTAGAAAGATGAAGGCCATAGGTGAGCACACACTTAGATGGAGAGGTAATCTTTCTATTTATACCCTATGCATTAAATGCATGGCAGGGCACTTTACACGTGGCGTTCAGTGATTGGCTTTGGGAGTCTGACTTTGGGAGACATGCTTTTGGTCGTATCATGAACAGTGTAGTTGACAGAGTTGTTGTACGATTTGTGGCAGAGACTTGTCCGTTCTGACACATCGTACTGGTTGTGCAAGGTAAGACAAAAGGAGACTTGAGGCATAAGCTTCGTGATCGATTGATCGCTGAATATCTCTTCAGAGATATAAAGAGGTTCAACTATCGCTGAAGCTTTTCCTCATGTTCCTTCGCGTATAAGTAGATTTGTATTTGCTTCAATGATATCCGTATCAGATCACTAGTAGACTTGTCTTTGTTCAGCATGTTTGTCTTCGATTCAGCTATGAACATCTGTTGATGCGAGACTTGTCTTTAAGGTTTACGTTACTGTTTACATCAGAAACTATCAGCGATAACTGAACAGACTCAGTCTGATCACTGATAGTGAAACACTAATACATATAAATGTTTGTAAGAAGGACTATCAGCGATAACTGAACAGACTCAGTCTGATCGCTGATGGTGAAACACTAATACATATTAAACGTAATTTTCACTAAGTATAAAAGAGGGTCGTTATCAAATCATTGAGAGAGTTTGCATCAACAATCTCCCCCTATTTGATAATGACAAAGTAACTGAAGAAATTTACTTTATAGTTCAAAATAAGGAATAGTCAGGACTCATAACATACATGTCCCAATTATTATTTTGAGGGATCTTTTACAATACTGATAGAGTTAAGTACTTTACTGAAATTTTCATTAATTCAGGAAAAGAATTACATGGTATGAAAATTACAAGTACAAGTGATGTACTAACTACTGTAAGTTTAACTAATAGATGACAAGAAATAGGAAACTAATCTATCATCTATCTAAAGAAGATTTAGGAGGATTGATCATATACTCAGGTATTTCTTCTCCTCTTTGCCTTCGATCTGAAGATTCTTGAGAGATGATTGCCTTGATCGGTTCAGCAGCATGAGAGAAGTCACACCATAAGCATAAGAGATCCTTGAGATGACTGAGGGGACAAATAGGAATTTCAGATACTCTTTGAAATATGAGCTCTTCCTCATCATCAATGAAGAAGATTTCAAAAGTTTCTTTGAGTACATGTCCTGCAACATATGGTCCACCAGGGGGCAGAGATAGATCGAGAACTGAGAGATCAGGAGGGGGACCGAACAGAGCTTCTCTTGAGAACTTGATGGAGGTTTCATTTCTGATCATTGCGACATTTTCAGAGAAGGAGGAGACAAACTTTCTTTTGAACTTCCTTGGCTTCGAAGGAAGAACATATGGTACTTTTAACACAGTGGACACTCTGTTGACGAGGGCTTCTAAGATGCCTTCAACATAGCCTCTGCTGGTAGATTTGGATTTCTTCAGCGCATCTTTGAACTCTAGCCATTACATATAACCGAGGCTTTCCAGCTTTGAAACGAACATGGCCTTACAACTTCCATCCTCTCTGGTAATCTCCATAGTGACAGAAACTTGGTCCTTCTTCTTTTTCCCTGAGATGACAACGACTATGATCTTCATTGAGTCAGAGCGATAGTCGATTTTTTTTACACCATTCGACTGACCTATCACTGACCGCTAGTTCTTTTGAGCGCTCCTCTTCAATCTCTTTCAATAGAGCAGCATGGACTTCAATTGGTTTCTTCTTTAGCTTTTTGTCTTTGACTTGAGAGGACTGAATCTTGAGAGCAAGAGAGGCATCCCTTTGACAATCAGCTATCAGCTTCTCAGCCCTGACAGATTCTTCGATTTCAGCTTCAGTCAGGAACTCTAGATCTGTTGATTGAGAGAGGATCTTCAGTCGTTGTTTCTCTAGATGAGAGATCATCTCTGTTCGTCTCTTCATCTCTTCCTCTGACCAGTGAGATGGTCTAGAGGGCCTTCCTGGATGTTGCAGGGACTATTCTTCTTCCTCATCTTCTTCATCAACCTCTCTTACAGAGATTGGGATTATTTGTTCATCAGCTACAACGGCTGGGATTATTTGAAATTCTTTGCCCTTAAGCAAGGGAGAGAACTGTCTGGTCAGAAAATATAAGGAAAGGAGTTAGTGTATGGTTTGGGAAGAGAAAAGATTAAGGCTAGAAAGATATAGAGAATTGTAGAAAGAAACAGGGACAAGTGAGAGGCATACTAAGAAGGATTCTCCTCAGATAGTGAAACTGTCTTCAGGTTTCCCTCAGTAACTGCACCTTTGGATTTGATTTGGGAAGGGGTTCCTAAGGATGTTCCATGACTCCCCCCTGCTGTGACAACTTCTTTCGAAGGTATCACTGAAGATGTGATGGTTGCAGAACACCATAAGGACCAGTCTTCTTCATCGTCATCATCATCATCTTCTTGATGGGGTTGATCTTCCTCTTGATCTTCAAGATCAAGAGCTTCTTCATCTTCATCTTCCTCTTCTTCTTCTTCGACAAAGTCTTTGAGAGAAAGAGGGGCTTGGTCAGCAACCTTCTCCCCCTCAACATGAGAGGGAGGATCTTCCTGTTGAACCTCAGCTTCAGCAGCTGCGTCCCTATTTTGTTTAGCCGCCTTCTCCCCCTCTTTGTCATTATCAGGGTGGGAGGGAACTTTAGGGAGAGAGGAAGGCTGGGCAGAGGACAACTTCCGGACTTCAGCCTCCAGACTCTCCAGACGTCCTTCAATGACAGGGATATCTGAAGTAGCTTGATGAATAAATTCAACAACTACGTTCAGAGATGTGCGGTCGTCCGATGTGAAGGAAGAGGAAGGAGTCGGAGCTGGTGCAATCAGCTTGTCGAGTACTTGCTGAAGAAGAGCGGTGCAAGCATCAACCTTTGAGGATAGAGTGTCAAACTGTCACTGAGTATCCTCCTTGACTTTGACAATCTCTTCTTGAAGAGCAGAGATTTGAGAGATTTCAGCTTTGGAGGAGCAGACAGCTGTCAAAGTCTTCAGTTCTTCACTAGCGGTATTGACTGCGCTGGTGGTTTTGTTGATAGCGGCGTTGAGAGAAACCACCTTTTCACCTAAACTGTTGACATTCGCGTCAACAGTTGCCAAACTAGGACCTGAAAGAAAAGTTAGCTTCTGAGTAACAGGCTTAGATGGGGAGAAGGAAGGTGTATTGGTAGGTTTAGGTATATCTGATCGTTCAAACATATTGAAAAATTGCATGTCTCTTTCAAACATTTGAGAATCAGGTCCTAAAAATGCAACATGAGGTTGCTTCAAAAAAGGATGGTCAGAAAGCAAAGAAATAGAGGGATTAGAGATGGGGATAGAAGAAGTTTGGGTTGAGAAGGTACCTCAGTTGATTGAAGAACTGAGAGTTCAGGTTGAGTCATTGTTGTTGTGACAGCGACGGAGGTCGCTGGCACGGTTGATGTTATTACAGCAGCAAATGTGGAGGAGAGGACCACAAAATAATCCGAGGAAGTTTGTCGAGAAACTTCCTCAGGTCTTGAACTAGTGGCTGCTTTCTCCTTAGTCACTTTGGCCTTTTTCGAAGGGCCAAAAGAACTAGCAGATGGTCGTTTGGAAGGGGTGGTAGTGGCAGGGATTGTAGAAGAAGAAACCTCCTGCGTGACCGCTGAAGTAGAAGAAGTGTGGAGAGAGAGTCGGGAGCATAGGGTAGAGATACTTACCTTGTTTGCCAGCGGTTTGATCTCTAGTGAACGCTAACCAACTTTGGCGAAGGAGCGATCAGTAGTAGTGGGATAAGCGTTGGCGTAGAGGAACTTCTGGTATGCACAGATGAACCGTACATATGGGATCTTGGGACCCCTCTCC
This sequence comes from Arctium minus, assembly GCA_954870635.1. Lineage (NCBI taxonomy): Eukaryota > Viridiplantae > Streptophyta > Magnoliopsida > Asterales > Asteraceae > Arctium > Arctium minus. Next base: position 5,887,035 of record OX941093.1, on the reverse strand, counting down.
GTCTTCTCTATCATTGACCTTAGATCATCAAAGATAGCAGTGGAAAAATCAAATTTTTTGCCAGCGATTACCGAGTAGGCCATCTGGAGCTGTAGCTTGCTGGCCTGATCAAGGGAACCACTTTTCCCACTCATACACTGAATGAAGTGAGAAAAGATAAAGTTCAGCTGAGAAGACATGTTCGCCTTCTTGATGAGAGTCAGCTTCTTGTTAGGAATAGTGGAGTGGGGCTTGTTGTCCCAGTAGTACTCCATATCATCCAGAAACTGAATGAGTTCAGTGTCAGTAGGAAGAGCTTCAATGCCACTCTTGGGTTTGTCAGGAAACCTGATAGCCTTCCTTAAGCTGAAAGCGGTTATCATTCCTTTGCCGAGGTCAGTGCAGAAAGAAATGGACTTGATCACCTTTCTTGTTGGTGATGGTCGATTCTTCAGCTGTGAACCAAAACTGTTGAAGTAGAGTTTTGGAGGGTTTTGGATCAACAGTGAGAGCGTAAGCAATGCAAGATTGTTTCAGGAATTGAGCAGCATCCACCAGGTGTGGGTATTTCATTCCATCGAATTCTAGGTGTCCAAGATGGTTGTTCTCGGGGACTTCAGAGTCAGTGATGGCAAATTTGTCGTTCTTGGAGGGAACAAGTGCTGACTGTGCCATTGTTGAACAAGGAAAGAAATAAAGAATAGAAGGGAAGGATTAAAGTCTAAAAATAAAGAAGTTTTTACCAGAGTAAGACAAAAACAAAATTATTTGAAGATTAAGACATTGTTCTTAATTTAAGAAGGAAGAACAATGAGAAAACCAAAGGTTTTGATATAATAAAATCAAAAAGAATAATTTTAGTGAGTAGAAATCTTATAAAAATCCATAATGATAGAACATAAATGGATTTTAATAACAAGATTTAAATGGAAACAAGATTAAAGATTAAAATAACCTGGTGATCTTGAATGAATATGATGCAGAAGCTTGAGAGAGAATTTCTTGCTCAAAAAGTTTTTTTTAGAAAGCGTAAAAGATAAGAATGAAAAGAAACATTCCTTTTATAGGTAGAGAGTAGGAGAGAGAAAGAGGCGAGAATGCAAATATTCATCATGACATGGGCACGTCCCACGAAGTTGATTGGATAGAAGGGCAATGGACGAACGTGTTAGGAAAAAACATGTCGTGGATTGTCGGTTCAAATGACGTCATAGGAGAGAGAAAAAAGGTTTCATTTGTCCTTTTTGAAATTATCTCGGAAGAAAAGTCAGAGATAGGTTTTCCTTCAAAAGAATCCCTGATGAAAATTCAGAGATTGATTTTTATTTGGAAGGATCACCGAAGAGAAAACTCAGTGATAGATTTTGTTTTTCAAAAGGCTTTTAATCATTTGAAGAAAACTTCGGTGATTAAAGTTTTATTCAAAACATCTTACCGACTGAAGATTCAGTGATTGAAAGTAAGAGAACATACCTGAGAGTCAGAGTTTTAATCGGAGATTGAATGAAAATGGGGAACTTATATTCACTGACTTAATGCATGAACACTGAAGACTTACTCTTCTAGATTCAGCATTCCAAGTTCACTGATGAAAAAGTTGAACCTTGTCTCATCAAGAGGTTTGGTGAATAAATCAGCAAGCTGGTAGTCAGTAGGGATAAAATGAAGTTCAATATCACCATTCATCACATGATCTCTGATAAAATGATATCTGATCTCTATGTGTTTAGTCTTTGAATGTAGCACTGGTTTGTTTGCTATAGCGATAGCAGTAGTGCTGTCGCAATAGATTGGAACCTTTGATAACTGAAGATCATAGTTTAATAGTTGATTTCTCATCCATAAGACATGAGCACAACATCTTCCAGCGGCTACATATTCAGCTTCAGATGTGGAAGTGGACACCTAATTTTGCTTTTTGCTTGTCCAGCTTACCAGCTTTCCTCCTAGGAGTTGACATCCACCTTTGGTGCTCTTTCTATCGAGTTTACACCCTGCAAAATCACTATCAGAATATCCAGTTAGATCGAACCCTAAGTCTTTGGGATACCAAAGACCGAGATTAGGAGTCCCTTTGAGATATCTGAAAATTCGATTAACAGCGATCAGATGGGATTCCTTGGGTTCAGATTGATAGTGTGCACATAAACAAGTAGAGTACATAATTTCAGGTCGGCTCGCTGTAAGATACAGCAGGGAGCCTATCATTCCTCTATAGGCAGTGACATTAATAGGTTTTCCAGATGGATCTTTGTTAAGTGTCAGGGGAGGTGCCATAGGAGTTTTCGTAGCTGAGGTTTGTGTAGGATCAAACTTCTTCAGCATGTCTTTAACATACTTACCTTGTCTGATAAAAGTTCCTTTGTCAGATTGTTTGATCTGAAGACCAAAAAATATGTCAGCTCCCCCATCATACTCATTTTGTATTCTTTCTTCATTCTTTAAGCGAACTGAGTACACAACGATGGGTTAGTAGAACCAAATATGATGTCATCGACATATATTTGTACAAGAATAATATGACCTTTTATATTTCTAAAAAATAAAGTATTATCAATTTTTCCACGTCAAAATTTTTCAGAGATAAGAAAGGATGAGAGAGTGTCATACCAAGCATGAGGGGCTTGTTTGAGAACATAGAGAGCCTTATCCAATTTATAAACATAATTTGGATACTTAGGGTCATAGAACCCTGGAGGTTGTTCTACATAGATTTCTTCATTCAACTTTCCATTTAGGAATGCTGATTTTACATCCATTTGATACACAATGAAGTCTTTGTAAACTGCATAAGCTAAGAATAGTCGAATTGCTTCGAGCCTATCCACAAGGGCAAAGGTTTCATCATAGTCTATGCCTTCATCCTGTCTGTATCCCTGAGCAACAAGTCGAGCCTTGTTGCGGGTTACAGTTCCATATTTATCTAACTTGTTTCTAAACACCCATTTGGTGCCTATAATAGTTTTGTCAGAACAAGATTCCAAACTTTGTCGCGAGTGAACTCAGTCAGATCTACTTGCATAGCACTGACCCAGTTTGGATCTCTGAGGGCATCATCAACATTCTTTGGCTCTATTAAAGAAATAAAGTTAACAAAGAGACAAATATTACTTGAACTTCGTCGTGTCTGAATACCTGCATTGGGATCTACAAGGATTTGATCAATGGGGTGATCTCTGGTCCATCGCTGAGCAGGAGCATGATCGATTACTTCGGAGAATGGATCAACAACTTGAATGTTCACTGATGATGAATCTTAAGGTTCATCATCTATCAAGTGTTAAGTGTCAGACATACCATTGTTTTCTTAGAGGTGATCAAACGAAGATGGTTCTGATGGAAGAAGTGTGTTTAGAGGCTCTGCTGAGATCCATGAGTTGGATTCAGCGTTAGAAGGTATGATGTTTGGATCATCATCAATAGCCGGAGGATTTGAATGTTGATGGTTTGAAAAGAAATGTTCTGTTTCTCTGTAATGAGAGAACATCCAAGCATTTAACTCTTCATTGTCAGCGATTAGTTTAGAGTTCGTTGAGCGAGTTTCATCAAACATGACATGAATTATTTCTTCCACAGATTCTCTTCTCTTGTTGAAAACTCTGTAGGCTTTGGAGATGGAGGAATATCCTAGAAATATTCCATCATCAGCTTTTGGGTCAAACTTTCCAAGCTGATCTTTGTTGTTTAGAATAGAGCACTGACAACCAAAGATATGAAGAAAACTGATAGAAGGCTTTCTTCCATGAAAAAGTTCATAAGCTGTCTTTCCGAATCGCTTTACTATCAGCGATCGGTTTTGAGTAAAACATGCAGTATTTACAGCTTCAACTCAAAATTAAGTAGGGAGATGAGAATCGCTGAGCATTGACCTAGAAGCTTCAATGATCGTTCTGTTTCTTCTTTCAGCGACTCCGTTTTGCTGAGGTGTTCTTACTGAAGAGAAGTTGTGAGAAATTCCCTTGTTCTCAAATAAATTGTTCGGAGAACTGTTTTTGAATTCAGTTCCATGATCACTTCTTATTGAATGAACAGTAAGGTTATTCAACACTTCCATCTTCTTAACGAAGGAAATTAGTTCTTCTGGAGTATCACTCTTACAGCGAAGAAAGATAACCCAGGTGTAGCGATAGAATTCATCTACAATGACAAGCGTATATTTCTTTCCAGCCATTGATTGGATGTTGACAGGGCCAAACAGATCCATATGTAAGAGTTGAAGAGGACTTGTCACTGAGGAAACTTGTTTAGACTTGAAACTAGTTTTTGTCTGTTTTCCTTTTTCACATGCTGAACAAAGAGATTCTTTAGCATATGAGTGCTGACGGAGACCAGAAACCAGTTCCTTAGAAGAGAGAGAATTCAAGGTTTTGAAGTTTAGATGAGAGAGCCTTTTGTGCCAAAACCAGATGGCATCAGAAGAGGCTTTAGAGAGAAAACACACATTCTCAGTGGTAGTAGAGTCCATATCTATTACATAGACATTTTCTTTACGATAACCACTGAGAGCAAGTTTTCCTTTCTCATTCACTACTGAACATGCTTTCTTAGAAAAGCAAACTTCATAGTCTTTGTCACATAGCTGACTGATGCTCAGAAGATTGTGCTTCAGTCCATCTACATAAGCGACTCTTCTGAAGGTATTTGTCCCATTGTTGAGGACACCAAACCCTCGGTTATATCCTTTTGCATTTCCACCAAAGGTCATAGAGGGACCTTTCTCTTCCTTGTATTCAGTGAGCAGGTCTTTTTGTCCAGTCATGTGACGAGAACATCCACTATCGAGATACTAGATGCCCTTTGATCCCTGCAAACATAAGGAAGATTAAGCTTTCTTTGGTACCTAATTTTCAATGGGTCCTTTAGAGTTAGTGGAGATGGAAGGTTCAACAATCTTCACAGCAGATGAAGATTCAGCTTCAGTGGTAATCTTCACTTTGGTTAATTTCTTAACCTTAGTGGTATTCTTCTTCACTTTAGCTGATTTATCAGCTTTAGTGGCAGTTGGACATTTGCTTGCAATATGGTCAGTAAATCCACAGTGATAGCATTTTCTATATTTAACAGTGGTTTTAGGACCAGGAGTGAAAGGTGTTGAGAATTTGAGATGAGCAGGGCCAGGACCTAGAATGCTTTTAGCATGAGATCTGGAAGGAATTTTGATTTCTTCAGATCTCTTAGGCTTGAGATCAATCTTTAATTTTGGAGGATAGAGATCAAAGATTTCTATCACATGTCTAGAGGATTGATTAGGTGAAGGTTTAGAGGAAACTTTCAACTTTGCTTTCTTGGAAGCCTTCTGAGGACGAAGAATGGATTTTCCTTTATCCGCAGACTTAGAGCCTTTGGATTTTTCCTCAGGGATAGAATTAGAAGAAGAAGGATAAAACTGATTATAAGAAGTGTCAGAGATAGAATTGACAAATGTTCCAAACTTAAGCATGGAACAGTCTTCTTTAGGCTCATCCTGTGGTTTCCAAAAACCAAGACCGGTTTTATCACCACCAGTAGTTTGAGCATTTATCATCTCAGTTATCTTTGTTGAAGAATTCCAAACTTAAGCAGCGATGGCTTGTTCGCGTTCTATGTTGATGATTTTATTTACAACAACTTCATCTTTCAAACTTTCCTCTAAAAGAGTTAGTTCTTTTATCTTTTCATGGCATTTTTCCAGCTGTTCAGTTAAGTCATTGTTTTTGCTTTCAGCTAGAGATTTGCCGTTTAACGCATTGTAAAGATCAATCGTCAGCACATCAACTGCGCGACTTCTCTCCGATTCAGGTAGAGAGGGATTAGTATAGATAGATACCTGAGATGATATATAGCTCATAGAAGTTTCAGTTGGTTCTTCCACTTCTTCTTTAATCTCAGCCATGAGGCAAAGATTAGCGACTTCTTCTTCATCAGAACTTGATTCTTCTGATTCAGCCCAGTCATGTTCTTCAGCAATGAGACCTTTACCTTTTCGCTTGTAGCTTTTCAGCTTTTGATATTTTTCTTTAAGATTTAGGTACTTGTCATCGCTGGATCTTCTTGAGGTAGAAGGTTTGAAGACTTTCTTCGACCTGAACTCACTTGCAAAGTGTCCAATCTTTTCACAATTAAAGCAACTAGCAGTAGCCTTATCAACAGGGGTTGATTTTGGCTTGTCAGTGAGGGATAGAGGTTTATTTCTTCTGACATTGTTCTTTCTTGCAAATCTCTTAAAGTAGTTTGTCAAGAGTGCTAAGGACTCATCAAACTCTGAAAGATCAGTGTCTGATAGATCCTCAGTTTCAGAATCTAACTCAGTGATGGTGAGAGTAGATCGCTGAGATGGAATTATCTCTGAAGAGACTAAAGCAACAGGAGTGCTTTTGGAGTCTTTAAAATCTTTTATAAGATTCTTCTTTAAGAGATTTGATTGCTCATAGTTGAGTAATATTCCATACAATATGCTGAGAGAAAGAGAATTGAAGTCTTTCGTCAGCTTGAGACAGATTGAATAACTGTCCCGGCATTCAGGAAGACATTCCAAGAATTTTGTTAGGACCTCAGAATTAGAATAGGTCCTACCAACAGTTCTTAGGTCAATGATTAAGCAGTTAAACCGCTAATGAACGTCAGAGAGAGATTCATTCTTACCAGCGATGAAACTTTCATACTGTCCTACCAAGTTAATCTTTCGAGTCTCTTGGATTTCAGTGGTGCCTTCATATTGAACACATATGGTTTCCCACATTTCTTTAGAGGTTTTAAGATGCATGATGGAATGGAAAACTTCATCAGGCAAGGCCATAGAGATAATGGTCTTTGCCCTTGCATCGATACCAACCTTCTTTTTATCTTCATCATTCCATTGTCTAGTTTCCTTAACAACATATCGTTCAGGAACAAATGGAGTGGTGGTAGTAGCTGGAACGGCAGCTATGATTTGTACAGGTTCATAGGGTCCATTTGTTATGTATTCAGGTATGGTGGGATTTGCACCTTCTAGAAATAGCATCATTCGATTTTTCCACAGAGAGAAGTTATCTCTGCTAAATCGAGGAGGTTTGGAAAATGATCTATTATCATAGTAGTTTTTGTTTGTGTTCACTGCCATTTTAGAATAGCGAGGAAGAGAATAAAGCAAGATCTTGTTTATCAGATTAAACAGTCTGCTATGATACCACTTGTTGGTCCCGGAGGTGCTTAACAAGTTTGTAGAAGAGGGGGGGGGGGTTGAATACAAACACATAAATTAAGGTTTAATAAATTGTTTATTGATAAATCAAAAACAATTTACAAGTTTGTTGCGGAATAAGATTAAGACAAACTCAATCTAAACAAACTTAAGAAACACTAAGATGGTTGCACAAGAATATAGAGAATGGGGGATTAGAGAGTATAGAAAACAAGAATTTCTATAATGTATAAAATGAAGGCCAGAGGTGAGCACACACTCAGATGGAGAGGTAATCTTTCTATTTATACCCTATGCATTAAATGCATGGCAAAGCACTTTACACGTGGCGTTCAGTGATTGGCTTTGGGAGTCTGACATTGGGAGACATGCTTTTGGCCGTATCATGAACAGTGTAGTTGACAGAGTTGTTGTACGATTTGTGGCAGAGACTTGTCTGTTCTGACACATCGTACTGGTTGTGCAAGGTAAGACAAAAGGAGACTTGAGGCATAAGCTTCGTGATCGATTGATTGCTGAATATCTCTTTAGAGATATAAAGAGGTTCAGCTATCGCTGAAGCTTTTCCTCATGTTCCTTCGCGTATAGGTAGATTTGTCTTTGCTTCACTGATATCCGCATCAGATCACTAATAGACTTGTCTTTGTTCAGCAGCTTTGTCTTCGATTCAGCTATGAACATCTGTTGACGCGAGATTTGTCTTTAAGGTTTACGTTACTGTTTACATCAGCAACTATCAGCGATAATTGAACAGACTCAGTCTGATCACTGATAGTGAAACACTAATACATATAAATGTTTGTAAGAAGGACTATCAGCGATAACTGAACAGACTCAGTCTGATCGCTGATGGTGAAACACTAAGACATATTAAACGTAATTTCCACTAAGTATAAAAGAGGGTCGTTATCAAATCACTGAGAGAGTTTGGATCAACAAATAATTAATTATAAACACCAATTAAAACTTGAGGAGATGGATTAAAAATAAAAGATCACTAAATTAACTAGGGATGAATGATTTCGCAATCAAAATCAAAACAATAACCAAAATAATTTATCACACCACAATTTTAAATGAAAAACTTCTAAAACAACTTTGGATCAAAAAGATAAGTAAAGAAAGAAGTTCATACCTTTAAATTAGTTCCAGGTACAATCTCCAAATAAAGCTCTGAGCTAAACCTTTCATTCTCTCTCTCTAAAAACAAACAAACGCACACACCAAAAATGGTTCACATGGGAACAAATGAGGCAAATGAGGCGGTGGTGGCAAATACCAATGATTACCCCTGGACTTTTATGATAATGAACTTGGGGTATTACGCTCTTAATGCTTCCATTAACCTCTAAGCGATTTTTTAAATCGGGCCTCCCTAAACCATCTAGAGCCATCATTTTTCCAAGATTTACCTCTCTCACTACCTCTCTCTCACGTCGCTCTTAGACAAAGGTCTGATACGACATTCTCATCATTAGAGAGTTCGATACACAAGTAGATGAATTGGGGCTTATCACCCACTAAAACACAAATGAAGATTTCAACGACAGATTTTTGGATGTGAAATGATAACCCTAAAATTCTATGCCAATAAATGGTAAGTTTGAACCCTAAATATTTTCAATCGTATTCTCCATTCTTCATTCTATGTTTTCATTCTTTGTTCAACCCCTGTTCTATCATTTGTTCTCTATTGTTTTTTTTTTGAAAAGGGAAGACCCAGGAAATATATTAAGCAAAGAAAAACCGTACAAACAAGGTCAAGGCAAACGCCTCACTAATAAAAAAGAAACACCAAAGCTAAAGCCAACAAACAGCCAAGCAACCAAACAAAAGCCCAAAAGGGAGTAAAAGCCATACAAGAGGGCACACCCTCAAGGCACCAAAGGCCCCAACAACGACACCAGAAACAAAAAGACCTATCTACCCACCCGTCATATTGGAGGCATGATTCTTCCATGCGATCCAATTAAGCACCACTTCCCGGATCATCTTGATAACTTGAATAGCAGGTCGCTTCTTTTTCTAAAAAAGGCGTATATTCCTTTCTTGCCAAATATAGTAAACAGTCGCTGCAATGGATAACCTCTGCATAGCACAACGAGGGACCAAAGATTCATTCACCATGTCATGCATAATCACATCCCAAAAATTAGCGAACCGTACCATATATGCATCCTATTTAATAGCATCCCAAACCTCCTTCGCGAAGATGCATTCGAAAAACAAATGGTTATGTGAATCAATTACGGCTTCACACAATGAGCACACATGATTCGGAGGATTATGTTTCCAACTAATAATGCGATCCTGTGTCAGTAGTTTCTTCAAGAAGGCTAACCACATACAAAAGGCATGTTGAGGAATAAAACCCCGGAACCATACAATCTTTCACCAAGCATTACCAACACCATACGAAGAAATAGATCTCCAAGCCTCTTTTACCGTAAAGCCAACCTTCGAATTTCGGGAATTAACCCATAGCACCCTATCATGAGAGGAATCACAAAGAGCGGGTGGAGGAATAGTGGACATGTCACGGATGCGTTCAAGCCACAAAGGTGGCCACACACCATTGATCATAGACAAGAGATCTCTAACCGATGAGTCCTTGGATAAACTGAAATTATAAATCCTACGATAGGAGATCCGAGCTGAAAGGTGGCCAACCGGGAGCCAAGCATCCTCCCAAGCATTAGTATCAACACCATTACCAATAGCCTTGAAGAAAAATCGTCGGACTTGTGGCCGAATACTCAAAAGCTTACGAAGCACCCAAGACCAATTAGGTCTTTGTCCAATCATACAGAAATTGGTCGAGCCAAATTTATGAAGGTTACACCATTGCACCCATAATGAGAGACGATTACATAAAATATCCCAAATATGCTTAGTGAGAAGCGCACGATTCCATATAGAGAGTTTTCGAATACCTAAACCACCACATAACATAGGCTTGCACACCTCCTCCCAAGCCACACGACATCTGCCCGAGAGCTATCCCTATGCGCCCAAAGAAAGTCACGAAACATAGCTTCAAGGTCATGAACAACGCTAGAGGACAAAAGAAAAACTGATAACCAGTAAAGCTGCATGGATGTTAATACAGATTTGATAAGCTGAAGTTGACCACCAAAGGAAAGATATTTCACTTTCCAATTATGGATTCGGTTCTGAACATTAGCTATTAAGACTCTAAAATCTGCAACCTGCAACCGAATAGGGGGGAGGGGGACCACTAGATAACGGATAGGAAACGTACCATATATGAATGGAAGGCACTCCAAAATCGCATTCCTCTCATATTCTCTCACATTCTCGAAGATAACTTCACTTTTTTCAAGGGTCAGAGATAAACCCAAATGTTGTTTAAATAAGAAGAGAGATTTTTTCAATATTTCAACCGATTCAACTTCACCTCTTGTAAACACAAAGAGGTCGTCCGCAAAACAAAGGTGAGTAATTTGCAACTCTTCGCAAGTATAATGGTAACCGAACTGTTGTGCATCAGCAATACAGTGCTTAAACAACATAGAAAATGCTTCCATCACAATGGTGAAGAGATATGGGGAGATAGGATCCCCTTGCCGAAAGCCCCTAGTACCTTTGAAAAAACCTTCAGAAATACCATAAATGGCTAGAGAATAAGAAGTGGATGTCATCTCCTTAATCCTCTTAATTAGGATAGGGTGAAAACGAACCTTGAAGCAGTCCTAATAAGAAAATCCAATCAACTAAATCATAAGCTTTCTTTATATCAATTTTAAAAGCGCACGAAGGTGGGCCTGAATTGGATTGATACCCCGACACCAATTCATGGGACATAAGAATATTGTCAGCAATCCTTCGACCCAGTATGAAAGCGGATTGGGTTGGGCTAACCAAACCATCCAACGAGCCTTTGATCCTATCCAAAACAATTTTACTAATGCATTTATATAGCACATTACAACAAACAATATGACAAAAGTCACTTACTTTAGATGCATTAGCCGATTTCCGCATGAGGCTTATCATTGTATGGTTTAACTCGTTGGCCAACTTTCCATTATAGAAAAAAGTTATGAAAGGCCACCTTAACTTCGTTCCCCACCATGCTCCAAGCCGATTTATAGAATTTCGCAGTAAAACCATCAAACCAGGGGATTTATCATTGCCAATATCGAAGATAGCATGACGGATCTCCTCATCATCAATAGGCCATATCATTTCCAAAGAATCATGGAGACATAACCTCTTTGCAAATAACAAAGGCTGCAAATTTGGGCTAACGATATCATCAACCGTATCAAGAATACTCTTGAAATAATCTGTGAAGACCATGGAAACATCATCACCAAAAAAGAAGTTACCATCCACATCGTCCACCGAATGGATGAAATTACAGTTCCTCCTCTCTTCCACGACTTTGTGAAATTTTTTTGTATTACCATCGCCTTCATTAAGCCACCGAATCTTAGCTCTTTGACGAATTGCCGCTTCTTCATCAATACAAACTTGTTGATACGCAAGAAGCAAATGCGTCCTATCTTCCCGAAGAGTATCATCGAAAGGATCATCATCGCACGCCTTTTCGACTTCATCTAATTCAACTTTCAACGCCAAAACTTTTTTCTCCAAGTTTCCATAGGATGATCGAAGACATCTAAGAGGCTTTTTCAAAGATCGCAGTTTCGAGAGCAACTTGTACATAAACGAACCACAAAAGTGCTTTAACTAAGTGGTTTAGACAACCTGTAAAAACATGAGATGATCAACAATAAAATTATCAAATTTGAATCCACTCACCTTTATAAGGTTACCTCCTTTGCATGATCTGAGACACTTCTAGGACAGAAAATCGCAGAAGCATTTTGATACCGATCAAGGAACTCAGTATTAACCAGAATATGATCCAGTTTTCATAATACGCCATCACCCCAAGTTGGTTTTTGGCACCAAGTGTACTGGATACCACTGTACCGTACATCGAATAAATCCACATCTTCAATGCAAGCATGAAAATCCACCATATCCTCGTTGCGGCACGATGAGGAACCAATAGCATCATGAGGAAACAGAATAGCATTAAAATCACCCATCATTATCCAAGGTTTATCACCCAAGAAGACTTTAAATTTACGAAGGCCGGACCACAACGCACGGCGGAAAGTGATAATATTTGCACCATACACGAGAGAAACAAAAATAGGATTATTATCCCATCTTCCACATACTTCACAGTGGACAAATTGGTTATAGGTTTCAATCATCACAACATCCATGACTTTCATATCCCAAGCAAAAAGAAAACGCATGGCATTTAAAGAAGCCACCAAGTTAGACATCCAACACCAACGACCAAAAACATTATTACCAATCTTTTGTAACGCATCCCCCGTAACGTGAGTTTCCATAAGAGCACAAAATATCAGATTACGAGTATGAATAAAATCTTTGACTTCCCTTTGTTTAATAAGGGAATGTTATCCCAGTTTAATCTAGTTGATGATTAACACACAAACACAATAATAATCAAGAGATAAAGGTTGAGAATAACATACCAATCTCTTGAATAAACGGTTAAACCTTGTGTGTTCTTGATACCCTTGAATACAGAGAATACGGCTATCTCTCTCTAAACAACAAATATGATAACGATAATAATGAGAGGATTCACCTAAAACCTAACTAAACAAAACAATTTATACTTAGGCCTAATGCCTAATGAGCTTGGGTCCAACAACGAATAACTATTAACTTATTACAATTTAAACCCCAAACTTTAACTATCAAATAAATACAGTTTAGACCCTCTAATTTAACTTTAATCTTGAATACAATTATTTGATCCAACAATCTCCCCCTTTGGATTCAAGATTAAAAAAAATTTGCAATTGTCTTCTGGTCTTCACTTGTATTCTCTTTTATTCAAATATGTCGTTGATCGCTTCAAAACTTGATATCTTTAAAAACTTTAAAATCTTTAAAATCTTTGAAATCTTCAGATCTTCAGATTGTATTCTCCCTTTTTGTATCTTCTCCCCCTTTTTGATGAGTGGTGAGAAGCATCATCATCAAAACTTGTCAAAACAATCTTCCCCTTTATGGAAAAATCTCCCCCTTTGTCTTTATAGACTTCAATGTAGCACCGTCTTCATGTAACGAGCCCTGTGTGGAAATAAGAGCATTCTTCCCAGATGGAAAGAGTGATTATTTCAATATTTTCAGATTAAAATAGAAAGTAGTAACCATTCGAATCTTTTCAAATTCAAACAGTTTAATAAGTGTAACCCTGAATCAACAAATGACTTAGTTAGAATGCCTGTCAATGACACAAAGTCACTGAGTAACACAAAGTTACCATATAAGGAGCTGGTTTGATGTAGACTCCCCAGGACTTCCATTCAATCATCGAATAACACATGGTTATCTATGAACGTTCTGACAAAAAATGTCAAAGGTATATACAGTTCATGATTCAGATACTCAGATCAAAGGATGGAAAATGTCAAATTATCATAAAGGAGGAGATTGTTACGTTGAATACCTTGTTATCCCAGTTTAATATAGTTGGTAAATAATCAATCAAGTAATCAAGCATCACAATAATAATCAAGAGATATATAAATCAGAGTAACATACCAATCCCTTGAATAAACAATGAAACCCTTGAGTGTTCTTGATACCCTTGAATACAGAGAATACGTACGGCTATTAACTAGAATATTATCAGAGTTCTTTCAAGGTTAACCCTAAACCTAAACCAATTAACACTTTAAATACCTAAGCCATATGTGCTTGACAGATTTAAGGCCCATTTACAAATAACGATTGAATAAATACTAATTAGACCCTCTAACTTTAACTATCAAATAAATACAGTTTAAACCCTTTAATCCTGAATACAATTATTTGATCCAACAATCTCCCCCTTTGGATTCAAGATTAAAAAAAAATTATCAATAATCTTCAAGTCTTTACTTTTATTCTCCGTTTTTGTATCCTTGAAATCTTCAGATCTTCAGATTGTATTCTCCGTTTTTGTATCTTCTCCCCCTTTTTGATGAGTGGTGAGAAGCATCATCATCAAAACTTGTCAAAACAATTTCCCCCTTTATGGAAAAATATCCCCCTTTGTCTTTATGGACTTCAATGTAGCACCGTCTTCATGTAACGAGCCCTGTGAAATAAGAGCAGTCTCTCCAAATGGACAAAGTGATTATTTCAATCTTTTCAGATTAAAATAGAAAATAATAACTATTCGAATCTTTTCAAATTCAAACAGGTAATAAGTGTAACCCTGAATCAAGAAATGACTCAGTTAGAATGCCTGTCAGTAACACAAAGTTACTATGTAACACAAAGTTACTATATAAGGAGCTGGTTTAAAATAGACTCCCCAGGTCTTCCATTCAATCATCGAATAACACATGGTTACCTATGAACGTTCTGACAGAAAACAAATTTCTGTGTGCTCGTGCATGTGTATGAAAGAATTAAGCATAGATGATTTCTTTTCATTTTAGGCTTAAAATATGTAAACTTGTTGAGACATCAACAAATTATAAAAAGACTCAATGTGCATGAGAAAGGGTTCGAAGGTGGGCCAACTTTCCTTCTTTTTCAATATTAGTATCTTCCAAATGAAGAACCAATAGCATATGTGTTGCTTCCCCAGAAAATGTGAAACATTCTCTTTTTGAGAAAAGAATGAGTAGCTGGTGGGGTTAATGCAAAAGATGGCATGGGCTAGGTGCCTTTTTCAATGATGGTCACCAAAGAATGTGAACCAATCACATAATATGGCTGCCCGACTCAGAAAGTGGTTTGGTGCAAAGTCTAATATTCTTTTACTCTGTTCACTCACCCTCTTTCTTTTAATGCTCACTTCTAACCAATCTCTCTTTTCCATTTTACCTCTTCACACACCATCACTCAATTCTTTTGACCCCTCTCCCCTCAATCACTCAGGGAATACTTGTTGGGTAGAAAACACTGGTTATCGTGAATCCATGGAAGTTCTGTTAAGTTCTCACACTGAATCCCATGTATTTTCCTAAAAGAACATGCTGTTCAACAGGCTTTTTGTACATGTAAGCACAAATACTACTTGTTACATGAAGAATAAGACTTTCGGAGATGTCAAAACAGTTATGTTTGATGATGCAATTCACCCTCTCAGATTAAAAGAGTTTGACAATTAAGCTCATATCATTTTATCATGAAGAATAATATTTTGGAGAATCAAAAATGAATGTTGTATATATGAACAATATATATACATATTTTCAATGAACGCACATGAAATGACGTTTGATTCAATCACCCGTGAATACAAAGAACGTGAGTATTACCATAGAAAGATTTAACTTTTGATACATGGTAATAACAAAGTCAAATAGAATGTTTTGAACCGTTATGTGTATGAATACTTGACAAAGTATATTGACAAGAAAAAACGCAAGTATTTATCTTTAAGAACACACGGTCAGATAAGCATCTATTAGCATCACAGATATTCTCCCCCTTAACTTAATATAATATTTTTTTAAATAGAAAACAAAACAAAACAAAAGAAAAGAAAAGAAAAAAATAAAGCACTGAAGTATGGGTTCCAATCTGATGTGATTAGAACCCATAGTCACTTGAATATACCTGCACTGAAAAGAAAATATGGTAATCATTTATGAAAATGATTCCTTGATCGTTAGCAACAATTGAAGTATAAAACACAATAGTAGAGTTCAGAATACTCCCCCTAGAATCATGAGTAAGGTCTACGACATGTTCAGCATACCAAGTTGGCTGATTAGGAATTGGAATCTCTTTTCGTCCAACGGCTTGGTGAAAAGGTCAGCTAATTGGTAGTCAGTTTGAACAAAATGCAATTCTATGTCACCTTTTTCGACATGATCCTTGATGAAATGGTAGCGTACATCGATTTTCTTGGTCTTCGAATGTTGTACCGGATTAGCGGTTATAGCAATGGCGCTCTTGGAATCACAATAAATAAGAACACGCTTGTAGTTGTATCCAAAGTCCCTTAACTGTGTCTTCATCCAGAGTACTTGAGAACAGCAGCTAGCAGCAGCTACATATTCAGCCTCGGCAGTGGATGTTGAAACACAGTTTTGTTTCTTTTAGGTCCAACTCACAAGGTTGTCACCTATAAATTGACATGATCCAGAGGTGCTTTTCCGGTCTAGCTTACATCCTGCATGATCAACATCTGTAAAGGCGGTTAGATCAAAACGAGAATCCTTTGGATACCAAAGGCCTAGATTAGGAGAACCTTTGAGATATCTAAGGATTCTCTTAACAACAGATAAGTGCAACTCTTTAGGATTAGACTGATATCTCGCACAAAAACATGTGGCATACATTATATCTGAGCGACTGGCAGTCAGATAAAGTAAAGAGCCAATCATGCTATGATACACCTTTTGATCAACAGATTTCCCGGACGGATCTGCGTCTAAGAGTGTACCAGTAGCAATTGGTGTTTTCATGATTGAACTATCTGACATATTGAACTTTTTCAAAATATCTTTTATATATTTAGCTTGATTAATAAATATGCCGTCGGGTAATTGCTTTACTTGTAGACCAAGAAATAAATTCAATTCACCCATCATCGACATCTCAAACTTTGTTTCCATTATTTTTGAAAAGTTCTTACAAAATTTCTGATTTGTCGACCCAAAAATTATGTCGTCAACATAAATCTGAATGAGAATCAAGTCCTCACCTTTCCTTTTGAGAAATAAGGTAGTATCAACTGTACCTTTCTTGAAACCAGAAGCAATTAGAAATTTAGTGAGAGTTTCATACCAGGCTCGCGGTGCTTGTTTAAGACCATACAGCGCTTTGTCTAGGACGTAGACATGATCAGGGTGATGAGGATCAACGAAACCTTCAGGTTGAGCCACGTAAACCTCCACATGCAAAACGCCGTTCAGAAAAGCCGAATTTACGTCCATTTGATAGACAGTAAAGTTTTTGTGCGCTGCATATGCTAGAAAGATTCTGATGGCTTCGATCCTTGCAACTGGGGCGAATGTTTCGTCATAGTCAGTGCCCTCTTGTTGACAGTACCCTTTTGCGACCAAACGAGCTTTGTTTCTCACTACTACTCCGGCTTCGTCTTTCTTATTTCTGAAAACCCACTTTGTTCCTATAATAGATTTACATTTAGGTAGTGGGATTAAGCGCCATACCTTGTTCCTTTCGAATTGTAGAAGCTCGTCTTGCATAGCAGAAATCCAGAAGGGATCACGTAGAGATTCAGACGCTTTCTTTGGCTCTAAGAAACTAAGGAAGCTTGAAAACATGCATAAGTTGGCAGATGCGGATCTTGTAGTGACACCAGATTGTACGTCACCTATCACATTGGTCAGAGGATGATCCTTAGTCCAACGATGTGTGCTTGGTAAGGATTCAACTTGTTGTTGCGTATTGGACGCATCGTTTTCATCGTGCACAGCAGGTAGCTCCATAGATGTACTCGGGACATCTTGTATTGGTGTTTCTGATACTGAAGCTTCTGGACCAGCAGTTGAAGTACTCGGGACTTCGTTTCCAGAAGAACTATCTGTAGAGACAGATTCAGCATTAGTAGAATCAGAAACTAATGGTTGAGTTGTACCTGATAGAGATGAAGTTTCAGTGACTTCTTCTTCGGACGGTCCAGATATATCTTCAGATATAATAGGGACCTCCGAGCCTGTACCACTTGTTATCGATGTTGATATGCCTTTTTCAAAATCTGCACATATATCATCAAAGGCATCAATAAACAATAAATCTAACTCAGATGAAGTAGAGTTAGAGTTAGAAGAAGTGGATCTTTTAGTAGCTGGTTCTATTCTGGACTGAATAGAAGCTTTGTCCTTACGACCGAGTTCTGAACTGTTGTGTCCAGAAGTCCTTGTAGAATTCTCATCAAAGGAGACATTCATGCTCTCAACAACCGTCCTAGTTCGAATAATGTAAATTCGATAAGTTGTAGATGTCATAGAGTATCCAATGAGATATCCTTCATCCGATTTCTTATCAAATTTTGATAATCCTTGACGCTCTTTAAGAATGTAAAACCTGCAACCGAAAACACGAAGGAATTTGATGTTAGGTGTACGATTGTTGATTAACTCATATGTTGTTTTATTAAATCGCTTGACCACAATGGTACAGTTCTGAGTAAAACATGTTGTAGCGACTGCCTCGGCCCAAAGGTACATGGGTAGATCTGAATATGCAAGCATAGTACGAGCTGATTCAACAAGCGTGCGATTCTTCCGTTCAACAATGTCGTTCTGCTGTGGAGTGTAGGCTGCAGAGAAGTTGTGTGAAATCCCCACAGAAGTAAGATAACTCTTCAAGGTGTCATTCTTGAACTCCGTGCCATTAACGCTGTGAATGGTTCGAACTGGCAATTGAAGACGTACTTGAATTCTCTTGATGAAAGCGAAGATCAATTCTGGCGCATCTGACTTGTTGCGAAGAAACTCGAGCCATGTGTACCTTGAGTAGTCATCTATCATTACCAACACATATTTCTTCCCGTTGATAGATGTTGTGCGCATTGGGCCACAAAGGTCCATATGAAGGAGTTCCAGTGCCGATGAGGTCGATGATTCAGATTTGGACTTGAATGAGCTACGCTTCATTTTGCCCAACTCACATGCGGAACAGAGTGAGACTTTTTCGAACCTCATATCAGGTAGACCTTTGACCAGACCTTGTCTTTGTAGCTTCGCTATAGATCGGAAATTCTGATGAGACAAGCGTCGATGCCACGTCCACGATTGTGCTTTAGAAGCTTTGGCTAATAGGCATACTGGACGTGTGGCAGACAGTGTAGGAAAATCTGCATAGTATAGATTTCCATGTCACTCAGCTTTGAAGACTTCGTAACCATCGGGATCTTCTAGATAGCAATGAGTCGTTGTGAAGCGGACTTGATATTTCATGTCACAAAAGTGACTGGTGCTGTATAAGTTATGATCAAGTCCTTCTACATATAACACTTTCTGAATCGTCACAACTCCATTATCTAGCATGCCATAACCTTTGACCTTTCCTTCTGCTTCAGAATTTGCAAAACGGACTGCTCCAGCAGGCTCCTCCACATAGTTATGTAGGAGGTGCTTGAATCCTGTCATGTGGCGTAAACATCCGGAATCTATCACCCACAGTCGACAGGCCTGCACAAAAACAATTAGTTTTTTTAGGTACCCATATCATAATGGGTGCTTCGCTGTTAGGTTTAAGCAATTCCGGAATATCAGCAGGTTTAACTTTAACTCGCCATTCATATCTAGGTTTTGGAACCCATTTCCAAACTGTTTTGACATTTAATTCCTGAAAGTGCTTTTTAGATGAAGGATTGGCAACCGATTCATACTCATCGTATTTGGGATCAACATCCGATTCATACTCATCGTATTTGCATTCAGTCTCAGATTGAACAGTGTCTTTGTTGCCTGATTCTTTAGAAGAAGTGGTAAGCAATGATTCAAACTCAGTGAATTCAATCTTTCGAGTTGCATAGCTTTTGTTCAAATCATTGTATTTAAAACCAACTGATTTAAAAACATTTTGAGAATCAGTGTCACAAGACTTGTTTTCTCCCATTTCTTCTTGACCTTTGGTCTCAGTAAAAGGTTTAGAAGCACTAGCTTCAACAAAAGTAGCACGAATGTTTGGAATGGGTCTGATTGCGGAGCCAAATTTATCAAAGTTATATAAATGCCCCGGTGCCTTTTTCAAAACATCATTAGTTGGCACACCCAAACCTGGTTTCAGTTTATAAAACCTTTCATCTTGGAGTTTATTGGTCAACAGATTTAGCGTCTCCTGAGTCTGACCTCGTTTCATGTTAATATCCTCCAATTGCTTAATCTTTGTATAAGCTTCATTTCTTTCTTGAAAACAGACTTCAAATTTAATTTTGAACTCACTTTTTTCAGTATTGAGATTCACTAGATCCTTTTCTAAAACAGATATTTTACTTTTCAAAGTTTCCTTTTCAGCTTTTAAACCATCTTTTTCTTTTTCTTTTTCTTTTTCTTTTTCTTCCACAACAACTTTCAGCAAAGCGTTTTTATCACGAAAACTCAATACTGATTGATGTGCGGAGCTAAGCTTGGCTTTCAATAAAGCAAATTCATTTTTCATGCTATGTATTTGGGCCATAAGAGATTCAATAAGCTCAGAATTATCACTTACCTCAGAGTTTGCATCTTCCGAATGTGCCTTAGAATCTTCATCGTCACCATCCAGCTTGGCCATGTAGGAAACTTGGGTGAAGTGTGCCTGCTCCTCGTCATCAGAACTTTGGAACAACCAATTTTCTTCTTCAGCCATAAGCACTTTTCCTTCTTCGTCTTTCTTGGCGATTAGTGACTTTCGTGCATAGTAGTCTGAGTTCTTAACCTTCTTGAATATGCAATCTCTGGAGAAGTGCCCAAATTTTCCGCAATTGTAGCATCTTCCTGGATCATCAGCTCTGTCTTCTTTCTTTCCCTCTCTCTTATCTTCTCTTCTTTCTTCCTTCCTGTCTTCTCGTCTTTCCTCTCTCCTTACATGCCTTGGTTGGTACCTCATCTCAGACTTCTCTTTCTTGTGCCCTTCGTACTTTGGCTTTGAGTATAACTTTTTCTTGCCATAGGTCTTCTTGAATCTTCTAGTAATAAGAGCCAAGTCCTCGGAGAATTTTTGAATATCTGGATCAGAATCAATCTCCAGTTCTTCATCACTTGAAGCAGAGTCAGAATCAGTAACTTCGGTAAGTAGAGATTTAGACACCTTTTTCTTTGACCTTGCAGAGGATACAGAACCTTTGCCGGCTATGAGAGCAACATAATCCTTCAGTTTATTTGACTCATTATTGATGGTTCTCACTTCGTCCTCGTGCTGAGAAAGAGTAGAGAAGATATCAGTCTTGAGCCATGTTCTTTGACATCTGAAGGTTGATGGCAAAGTTCTTCCATTCAGGATTTAAGTTCTTGATGAACTTATAATTTATCTCCGAAGCAGAGTTAGAGATGTTGTTCCTCCGCAAGTCATTGAGAATGATGTTATATCTGTTGTAGGTCTCTAACAGTGTCTCTCCTTTTTTTGCGTGAAATCCCTCGTATGCATTTATGCATAGATTCTGCTTAGCTTGGATGGAGGCTTCACTTCCTTCGAACTATCTTGACAGTTCATCCCAGATTTCTTTTGCTAACTTCCGACTGTCTACACGGTTGTAGATGTCATTTGGGATTGCCATGGTCAGATAGATAAGAGCCTCTTCATCGGTCTTGTACTGTTCTTTCTGCTTTTCAGTAAAGAACTGATAAGGTTTGGGAACATATCTGTCAGGGATTTCTGGTGAGGTCTCTGTTTCAGCTTGACCAGGTACTCTGACCATTGGATTTACCGGACCATTAATAATTGACTCCATATAGTCTCTGTTCTTGTGATTTAGAAACTGGACCATTCTCTTCTTCCATTGTTGATATTCATCAGCCATAAGAACAGGCGATTTGGACTGAGAGCCCATCGAGAGAAGCTGTTTCGACATCTTAGCTGTACGGTTAGTAATTAAACTTATCTGTATCAAGACAACTAACTAGATGAGATCGTTAGAATCAAGATAAAAACCACACAAAAAAAATTTCAGAAAAATAAATTTCCAAAAAAATAATTAAGTGCAGAATTTGCACAGTATAAAACACAAAGAAATAATACTGAAGAATGAAATTAGGAAAATTTTGATCAAGCACAAAACTTTTGTCCCCCTTTGCAAAAAATCGACGGGGGATGTGCTTCGACCGGTATTGAGTCGACCGGAGACTTGTAAAGACCGGTAAAGAGTTTGACCGGGAACTTGTAAAGACCGGTAGAGAGTTCGACCGGGAGCTCGCTTCGACCGATAAGTGATAGGACCGATAATCTGCTTTGACCGGTAAAGGGTAGTCGACCTATAGAGTAATGACCGATGCTATGTGTTCGACCGGTAGGATACCAAGACCGGTATTTAGCAAGACCGGAAAGAATCGACCGATACAATGCTTGGACCGGTGAATGGAACTAATGCAGGCAAAAAAAATTATTTGGCCTGTAAGCCGCTCGACCGGACTGGTCTATTGACCGGTGTCTTGTCGATCGGTATTGATTGTGAGTATGCCGGTCGACCGGTATTGAGTTTGACCGCAACAAACTTCAACCGGTATTGAGAGGTCGACCGGTATAATGAGAAAGACCGGTATATTCCAACTGGATCGATAAAATTTTGTCGACCGGGAAAGTGTAAGGACCGATATGTTCTTATGGTCTCGACCGGTATGATGTTGTTCGACCCAGAACGATGATGAACAGTCCAGATTAGCAACTCAGAAACACTTAAAACCTCAAATTGAATGCAGTAAATCAATTAAAGATCACACAGCAGTCAAGATTAGAGATTAATTTCAACCTTTTTTCAATCAGTTTGAGAAACACAGTGTTCGACCTATATGAAGCTGTCGAATCCAGAAAACCAAAAATTCAATAAAACCAATTACTTGATGAATTATAGTGCAATCAAACTATCATATTACGTTCAGTGACATAAAACATATCCAATCATATCGATTTTGAGCATAATAGCATGTTAGTTCATAAATCGATTTTCACATATATATGCATGTCGAAGAACAGTCTATGAACACAGTAATCGATAATTAAATTCAAAATCCAAAAAAAAACTTGATTCTTCTCGCTCTGATAACACTTGTTATCCCAATCTAATCTAGTTGGTAAATAATCAATCAAGTAATCAAGCAACACAATAATAATCAAGAGATATATAAATCAGAGTAACATACCAATCCCTTGAATAAACAATGAAACCCTTGAGTGTTCTTGATACCCTTGAATACAGAGAATACGTACGGCTATTAACTAGAATATTATCAGAGTTCTTTCAAGGTTAACCCTAAATCTAAACTAATTAACACTATAAATACCTAAGCCATATGGGCTTATGGGCTTGATAGATTTAAGGCCCATTTACAAATAACTATTGAATAAATACTAACTAGACCCTCTAACTTTAACTATCAATTAAATACAGTTTAAACCCTTTAATCTTGAATACAATTATTTGATCCACTAGGGAATTAAAACCCCTAATATTCCAAAAGGCTAGGTTAATCATGAGAAACAGATAGATGATTACCTTTAAGGTGCTCTACACTAGTCTCCTCCACTCCGTACTCATTATCATCCTCACTCGCAAGAACTTCGAATCGGATGGAAGGCTGCCGAGATATTAGAATTCCTTTACGTGGCTTGAAAGAGTTTAAAAACAGAAGCAAATAGCGGAGTCGACTTTTCACCACCTTCCTTAACACCTTTGTTGCAGTTCCCCCCATTGTTCAAACCCATTAGGTTTGTTTTTCCAGCCCCCGATTCCTCACTTGCCTGTCCTACTTCCCGATCCTTCAAGTTCAGGGATGGTGCCTTCGGATCACTCAGCCAAACAGAGCCTTCCATGTCACTGTTATCCTCCTGTTGGGAGGTAGTAATGTTAGTTTTTTCAGGGGCAGCAACTTGCGTAATAGCATGCACGTCCTCACGGGACTGAGACTTTTGTTACTTTTTAATTGCCTTTTTCTTCCACTGTTTCCTTTCCACTCTGACGAATCCATCTTCATCCACTTTTTCTTTTTTCTTAGATACCTGACGTCTGTTAGTCGCTATGTCGTCACCCAGTTTGACGATTCATGTCCAAAGACAGAGAAGTGGGAACATTGAGACGGTTCCCAAAGATATTCCACAATTACCTTAACCTTTTCCTCTTTGCCTCCTGTTAGACTTGGGATAATCACTTCCAACTCTTTCTTTAACTTACCAATAGCCCACACATCAATGAGCACCTTTGCAAACCCCATTCTACCCCACTGATTATCACACATCGACGCAGTACAAGCGTCCATTTGCTTTGGGACACCCAAAGCACTTGCGATACGACTCACCCCCTCCTTGTTAAAAGCAACAAGAGGGATGTTGTGGAGCTTCACCCACAGCAGGCACGATGAATGTTCGGACTTGTGCAAACCTTTTGAAGGATCCTAATGATAAACAAATAGCAGGACACCCTTTATCATGAGGGCCCCCTCTTCAATAGCCTGGGTGGATCCGCCAAGATCATTGAATTTAAAGAAGAAGGTCCCATTCTCGTTTAACATGGCATTCTATTTACCCTAAGCATGTTTCACAACACAGTTGATAATGGGGAAAGGGATACGAGGACCAAGGAAGTAACCATAAATCGTAGAACTATAAATTTTGCTTACCTCTTTGGCGAGTTCGATAGGGATAGCAACACTAGGTTGTTTTTTATCCTCCATGGGGAAACACTCCAGTGAGTTTGAGACCTGTTTTCCCACGACCTTTGCGAAGGCTTTGTCACATGTAAAATTACTGTAAACAAGGTCGTCCTATTTGTCTACAGGACCATGAGAAATGTGTTCAAACAACGAATTCCTCGCTCCCTGGTTGTTTTTAGTTTGAACCCTAGGCACCTCTTATACATGCATGGGAGAAACCCTAGCCACCGTTTCCACTTGCATGGGAGAGTTCGAAACCCTAGATGAACTACCAAAAGACGGGGACTGCTCGTTTGAACTCGAGGCCTCCTACACACTATTCACCTCGTGGGGGTTCGACTCTCCCTCCATACGAAACTGCAACACCAACAAGTCTTTCACTCTATCACAACTGAAACGAGAAGGAAGATTAGAGCAGATGCAATTTGTGGGTGAACCGTGAAGTGCAACGTAGACCTAGAGGAAGCCTAGGTCCTGAAGCACTTGAAGGTTGTACCACTTATTGCAGCGTCGACCAAGAAACACCAACTCTATTCCGACAGTAACAAGCACGTTTGAACTTGTACGAATCAACAACCCTAATCAGAGATAATTTTTGCCGTAACTGAACCTAAACCCTAATCCACAATGCTCAATACACTTGTTTTCCAAGCAACACCACCATAGAAGACCGCTGGTGACCACCTTAAGCGCCATGGTTGCCGAAAACCCTAATCGCTCCTAGAGAGTGTGAGAGAGAGAGAGAGCCATCTTCCATGTTCTCTATTGCTTATGTTGTAGACTAACCAACTAATTTAAATGGATATGAATTTGAGGTTGATGATCTTGAGGGTGAAGAAAACAATGGAGTTTTGAAAAAAAAAAAAGAGGACTCAGTTGCAGTTTTGGTAAACAATTTGGTAATATTTGAATTCTTATAACTTTTTTGTTTATGCGTACATTATAGAAGTTACATATATGTGATGTGGATCATCTGTTGCTTGCATATAAAAATCAAATCCTTTTTTTATCAGTTGTTCTTTATTTATTATTTTTGTTCGCTCAATGAGCTTTCAATTTTCGTGATTTGATGCCTAGATATGATCTTTTATAGTAGTATACAGGTTAATTATTGCGACTCTGTTAATTAGTACAACTTTTAGTGGTTCATGTCTTGCATTTTCTTGTTTGAATATTTGGCTTTAACCGCTTGTCAATCATGATGGATAGGTTTACGTTACAATTTGGTTGCTTATGCTCATTAGTATTGAGTGAGTCGGGTTTTTTTTTTCTAATGATCAAATGTGTAGTATTTAATTTGTACACAAAAATTATCTTCAACTATTGATATCATAGACTATAAAGTTGTTCAATTACATCTAACGTGTCGTTATATAATTTTGTTCGAATGATGCAGTTTCAAGAACAACGCCATGCACTTTCTCCTCAACAACTTCTTTTGCGAGATTCGAAGATTTGAAACATGGAGTACATCTACTGTGCCGTTATCTTCACCGGTCATGACACAAAATCCATTCAAAACTCATCAGACTCACCTTTGAAAAGAAGTAAAATCGAATAAAAGAATGGATAGTATCATGTTGAATTTAATTGTTATGTATTTGAACAATTAATGTAATGCTTGTTTTGATTAATATGATATGTTGTTTTGAATTAGTAATATTGTGTATGTAGTTATATTTTCAAAATAATTGTTTTATTTAAATATTTACGAAACAACTATATTTCATTCATAATTAAATCATCCACAAGGTTAAAATGGTAATTTAGAAGAATTAGCATGTGAGTTTTATGTTGTTCAAGTATTAACAATTCATAGTTTCGATTGGCACGCATGCAAGTCAAACTTCATCGTGAGTCTCATTTGATCATGTGTACCTTTCAAATTCGGTTAAGGTATGGATTTCACTTTCTTTGACTCTTGGGCAACTATTTGTTGTAGTTGACCTTTCCTAAAGGTGGTTCACCACCTTGTGATTAATCAATTGAATGTGATCAACAAAATGTGTACTTATATACACACATTGATTTTGGTTTATTGAATCCTATGTTTGAAACTTTTCGTGTTTTGCTAAAGTGTGTCTCATATTGAATTTGTCATGAAATTTGTGAATTATATTGAATTTGATTTTATTGAACGTCATTCGGGTACTGGCATGTGTTTAGTTTTCTTTGTTTTTAGAACAATCCAATTAATGGGCACATTATTTGGGATGTCTTATATGGCGGCTTTATAGTCATTGTGTTTTGTAGGTCAGTCCACCAGGGTTTGGCCTAATCGTGGCTTTTATGAACCCGACTATGAGGACTAGGCCGATTTTGTGGGCTCAAGGGCATACAGATCGATCTAAAAAATTTACCCACTGAACATGTTATCGTGGTTAAATTCACGGGGGGCTCGGGTTGTGTGCCCGCATGTCGGCCCAATAGTTCGTGTGGTTTGGTCTCCCCCACGAACACTCGAATAGGAATTGACGGACTTTGTTTGTATCACATTTTGAATTTAAATTGGGAACCGTCTTTCATTTCTATGATTTAGTTTATTTGAATTATAAGCCTTCCGCTTTGTTATCGTTGTTATCTATTGTTATTTGGAATTTATATTATAACCCATCCACTAAGCCCAATGCTCAACCGTGTTTCATTTTTTCTGACACAACAGGTTCCAAGTGACACTGATGGGGACGAGACTTGAGACCGAGTATGAGATTTTGGCGTCTTTAGACTCGTCTTAACATCTAAATGTTCTTAGTTTATAAGATTTTTTTAGATGTAATATTTTACGTTATAAAACATGGTTTAAAAGTTGTAATATATCTTTGGAGTTTGTTAGTATCTCTGAATTAGTTGTGTATTCATGTTAAGTCTCGTTTGTGGCATCGTCCTTTTCAGACCACGTGGACGGGGGATGTTACATATATGGTATCAGAGCATAGATATTGACTTGTAGATTAACTAGGCTTGACCTATGAGGATTGGGTAGATATAAAAATGGGTATAATAGATTTTAGTGTAATTTACTTATTTCAAATCCACATTTGTTTTGAATTCTGATCTTGATGTTATTCGGTTTTAGAATGTCGAGACGTGGTCTGTTAATTCACAAATGTGTGATCCAAGATCATTGTGGTTGGAAAGTCAAATTCCAAGTCAAAGCCCTTCTAATGCAAAGTCAAAGTCAAAGTCAAAGTCAAAGCTATTTGAAGATAGAAGTCAACGACAAGGTCAAAGTGTTTAGTTAGTGTTAGTTAAACTTGTTATGTTTTGTCTTCTATTTTGTAGGTGGTATAAATAGTTTTTATGTTTGTAGACTCATTAGACAAACTTACTTGGAGAATCTTATAGAGACAAATGTTGAGAGAGAGAGAGAGATAGTATTTCATACTAATTTTAATCTGATGAATTTGATATAAATCAATATGACGTTTGGCATCAATTGTCGTTGTGAATCTTGATTTGCACATAGATTGGGACACACAATTGGTGTCAGAGCAAGCAGAAGACAAAATCATGATCAAAATATGAGAGTTTTTGGCCGATTTGTTCAAGAACTCGCAAAACACATCTGTCCAGATCGAATATGTGAATTTGTGTTGTTTTTGGTGTAATTATTGTTTCTTTATACTCAAATTGTTGATTATAACATGTTTTGTATTGATTGATTTGTCTAATTCCCAACTGTTTGTGTGAATTTTGGATTGCTAGAAAGTTTTGTTCGAATACTGTGTACGTACTATACTTGAGATCGATTTGTAAGTTTTGTTTATTTTTGTTGTAATCTTTCAATTGTAAGGAGTTCAGATTGTGTTTGAGGAACAATTTCCTGAATTTCAGAGGCTAATTTGGTGAATTGGTTTGATTTAAGGCTGAGTTTGAAGTTTTTGAGTCGACAACTCAAGAACTCGAAAGATCCATACTTTTCGCAACCTTCATATCCCAAGAAATCGCAGAGCGGTTGTTAGTGTTTGGTGAAAATTTCAAGTACATAATTCGCAGGTGTGACATATGAAAAGTTCATAATTCGCAGATCGTTGTCTGCAAAAAGTCCAGAATTCGCACACTATTGTATGCGAAAACTTACTGTTCCAGCTCATTGATTTACGAAAAGCTAAAGAATCGCACATTGAAGATTGTCTGGATTTTTTCTAACCCTACATTTCCCTAAATATTTTGCGAAAAGTGTTGTAGGAAAATTTGTAAGTCCAGAACCCTCAAGTTGTGTTGTGCGAAAAGCTTAAGTGACATTTTGTGAAAAGTATAAGTGTAGAATTCGCAAGCCCTTTCTTGTGAAAAGCTAAGAGTTCGCAAGCTATTATCTGCGAAAAGTTGGAATTCACATGCAGTTGTCTGCGAATTTTGGGTATTTAGTGGCCTGCGAAAAGTGACTACAAGTGTCATACGATTTCTATACTTAGCCAAATTTTGGACTTTTTCAGAATTTTGAAAATATCTGATTTTTTGATTAAAGATCAGTGCAATCATCAAGATGACCTCTAAAGATGCTTTAGCTATCGAAGATGATGTCAAACCACCAGTTCTATTCAAGGGAGAATATGAGTAGTGGAAAGACAAATTTCTGAATTTTATTGACATACATGACAATGGAGAGAACATCAAGATCTTTATAGAAGAAGGGCCTATGATACTTATCACTACTCAAATTCCAGATGATGAGTCATCAGACATTGAGGATGGAAATGAAGCAAGGGAACAAAAGATAAGAGAAGTTCCACTTGATATCTCGAAATACAGTGATGAGTAGAAAAACAGATACAAGGTTGACAAACAGGCTAGGTCTCTACTTCTTCAAAGCATACCAAATGAGATCTATATCAAGATTGATTGCTACAAGGCCAGAACAAAGAAAATGTGGGATCAGTTGGAAAAAATGATGATGATGGGATCTAAAATTGGTAATCAGATGAAAGTAGCTGTTAAGTCAATATTGTATTCAAGATTAAATGAGGGGTCAACGTGTAATATTGTAATGTGTAAGGGTTTTGTTGTAAGTCAAAGCTAATGTGTTGACTTTAGTTTAGTTGCTTGAAAGGTCATGTTGACCACATATAAATAGTGTTTGTCTTTGTGTTTGTCAATCTGAATCAAAAGAGAACAAGAACACATACGGTTTCTAGAGACGAAAAATACAACAAATAGGTATATGGATTTATGGAGTTGATGTAATGAATGATCTACCAATAATATATTGATTCCTACATTTTGTGTATGATTGTGTGAGCTTGGAACTGGACTTTCAATTGGTATCAGAGCTTAATTCGATGAAATTCAACCAAAAAGATGACTTCGCACCCTGTATTATGATTCTTGATCGAATTTGCATTTTTGTATTGTAATTGTTTGACAAATTGATTGTGTGATGATCGATTGATCATATAGAAACATTTTGTATAGGTTTTGAATACAATTGCAGAATATTTTTCATTCAATTTGAAGTTTTTGTAATTTTTCGAAAGTTTGAGTCTACGCGTTGTATCTCGATCGAAATGTATGTTTGAGTCGACCTATTTGTAATTCATTGTTTGTAATCGGTTCTAGAATTATTCGTGGTCGAATTGGTGAATTTACAGACTCAAATTCATAGTTTTGATGGGTTTTGGATCGATCTAAGTGTTTTTCAGCCGAACATTGAAGAACTCGCAAGATCTGAACTTTTCGTATGAAGAACTCACATGAAACATGATTTTAAAAACACTAAGTGAGGATTTCGTAGGGCATTATATACGAGAAGTGGAGAATCCGCATGTGTATATGTGCGAAAAGAGAGATTTCGCATAATTTGACATACGAAAAGTCGGCTTAAATTTTTCTAAGTACGAATTTCGCACCTCAAAGGATACGAGAAGTGAGGATCTCGCATCGCAAAGCATACAAATTTCTTGGATTCACATCAAGCATCATAAGGATTCTATAGATTTTGCATAGAATGTTCAAATTTTTTCTAAGTACAGAATTCGTATCGAAACGAAAAGTTTGAGATCAAATTTTTGGTGAAGTATGGAATTCGCATAAAGGCGACGTGCGAAAAGTTTGAACCTTGAGAATTTGGCTAAGGCAAGAATTCGCATCCTGAAGTCTGCGAATAGTTGAAACTCGAATCTCAGTGTGTGCGAATAGATAGAACTCGCATCTCGTTGTGTGCGAATTGGTAGAACTCGCATAAAGTGACGTGCAAATTTCTTTGGTTGTGCGAATTTTGGTTTACTTGGTCTGCGAATTTTGAGAAGTTTTCTTGTGGTGTTTGAATTCTGAGAAGTACAGTGGTGTGAGGATGTCTAACTTAAAAAAATTTTGGAAGATTTTTCTGAAAATTTTTCTGAGAAGTACAGTGGTGTGAGTTGTTGATTGTTGATTTTTCGAACTAACGATCATTCCAAGTTCTTATATTTTACAGAATTCAAGATGCCTTACATTGACGAGAAGGGCAATAATGTTTTGACAAAAAGAGATTGTGCTATCGCTAATATGTCAGAGATTCCAACCCTTTAAGCTAAAAATGAGAATCTGAAAATACAAAATTCATCTTTTCAGGACCAGATTATTAAACTGAAAGAAAATTCTAAAGTTTTAGAGAAAAAATTTATTTGCTCAGATTGTATTTCTAACTCTAAAATTAATTTTGCAGGGATAATTGCATTAAAAGAAAAAGAGATTTCTAATCTTTTAATTAAACTAAAGAAATCTGAAGATGAATCAACAAGATGGAAAGCAAATAGTTCAAACACTACATGGTCCAAGAAGGAATTGATGCAAAGAGAGATTGAAGATCTCAGAACCCGAGGAAACATTGCTAGAGAAACATGTGACGGACTGAAAAAGATAAACTCACAAATTCGATGAAAGAGACAAATTGAGAGAAAAAGTGTTTAGTCTTGAGGTTGAGATAAATATGTTAAAAGAGAAAGCCTTACAAGAGAAAGGAAATTCAAGAGCTTAAGAGGAGATGAAGAGAATTGAAAGAAAAAGAAATGATTTTGAAATGGAAAATGCTATGCTTCAGAAGAAGATTTCTGATTTGGAAGCACAAATTGTCAAAGACAGGAAAGAACTTGAGAAGGAAAAGACTGACTTTGAGAGTGAAAGAAAAGGATTTGCACAAAAAATTTCTGATTTTGCAAGAAAATCATTTGAAGAGAAGAAAGCAGTGGAGCTCAAATGTACAAAAAATTCTAAGCAAGTATCTGATTTTGAGAAAGTTATTATCATGGAAAGAGATAATATTATTCCCAAGATTTCAAGTTGTTATCACAGTTTAACAACAACAACAATGCGAGAACAATCAAACTGATATCTTGCATATAAGCATGTAGAGAACATAATATCGGGCCTACTAGATATCAAATACATTAAAGAACCAATCATAACTCGGTAGGTTCTAACATTGACAACTTTTCCAGAAATATCAGTCTAAAGAACCACCCAGTCTGAGTCAGCTAGAGCTTCAGATACTCGTGTTGGCTCTATCTTGCTCAGGAATGAATCATGCATGCACTGGTTGAGTGTAACAGACCAAATTTGCACCGGTTTGGACGGATCTCCAATGATTTGATGTATTGGGTGCTCTTTGGTCCACTTATATTATGAGGGAGTGGATTAGATGTAGATTGATCATGATTCTCATCTAAAAATCCACTTTCAGCTTCTTCATTTTGTTCAGGATTAGGTAGGAGTTTAGTTGAAGTATTATATGTAGAAGCTTCAGTTGGTTGGACATTTTTTGTTTATTGATTATTCGTTACAGTGCATCCAACTGATTCAACAACTTTTGTCTCGACGTTTTCATGTACAACTTCAATTGAAGGAGTAGGTGCTTGAATCGGAGTTTTTGCTGAACTGGGGGAACAAATTCAGTTAACACATCTGAAGTGATTGGATGATGATTGCTTGAATCTTCAGGTATGTCATTCATAACAAGTTTAGGCAATTTAGATCCAAGAAACTCTTCATAAAAGAATTCAAACAGAAAATCTAATTCTGATAAATGAGATGTAGAAGTTGACGCTTTATCAGAATTTAAAACATTAACCACAGGTTCTGGACTGAATTGTTCAGAAGCTAACACTCTAGTAAGTACGGGTTCTGATACATTTTGTTCAGAAGGCAATTCCTCATCGAATGTGATGTTGACGCTCTTAACAACAATCTTCGACTTCTTCAAGTATACTTTGTAAGCTGCCGACATTTGAGAATAGCTGATAAAAATGCCTTCTTCAGCTTTTGGACTGAACTTGTTCAAGTTATCCTTGTCGTTCAGTACGAAGCACCAGCATCCAAAGATATGAAACTGTTTAATGTTAGGTATTCTATTATTTATTAAACCATATGGTGTTTTACCGAACAGACGATGGATAATGGAATGATTCTGAGTGTAGCAGGAAGTCGACACAACTTCAGGCCATAGAAATAGAGGTAGTTCTGATTGACTCAACATTGCCGATCTTTGATCCGAGCATCATCTTTTCAAATTGATCCCACATTTCCTTGCACATGGCGTTGTAACTGTCAATCTTGACGTTTATCTCATTAGGAATGCCTTGTAGAATGAAAGATTTAGCCAATCTATCATCCTTAATCCTTTTCCTCTGTTCATTAGTGTACTTCTCAGGTGGTAGTGGGTACTCTCTTCATTCCTCTTCTACTCCTTCATTTTCAACCACATGAACCTTCATAGGAGGTTTCATGATTCCTTCCTTCAGAGATATTCTGATGTAGTCTCCCAAGTCATTGTGGTCGATGAAGTCTAGGAAACGATCTTTCCACTGCTCGTACTCTCCTTTGAAGAGTACCGGTGGTTTTACGTCAGTTCCAATTGCAAGTGCTTCCCTTGATGTCATCCTGTATCAAAATATTCAATAAGAACTTGACAAATGACCGTTAGTCCAAGTGAAATCAAGTAATACAGAAAAACTTAGAAAGAAATTTAGAAATGAAATTTCCCAAAATCTCTAAGTATGGAATTCGCACAATAGAGTGAAGTACAAGGAATTCGCACACAAAATTCGCACACTACAATTCGCACAACTATAGAATTCGCACACTATACACAAAAACCTTAGAATTCGCACAAACCAATCTTTCCGAATTTGTATGCAAACACTTCAGAATTCACACTTAAAAGAAATCAGAATTCGCATACAACCAGAATTCGCATGAAGTGTTATGCGAGTTCTAGGAATTCGCATACAACTCTATGCGAGTTCTAGACTTTAGAAAATTTTGAAAATCAAACTTTTCGCATACACACTTTTCGTATAAAACTTTTCGCACAACACCATGATACGAATTCTGAACTTAGAAAGATATTTGAAAAACAAGAATTCGTATAATATCTCTATGCGAATTCTGAGGAATTCGTATCCTACTTTATGCGAATTTTATACTTGAAAGATTTTTCACAAAGCTTTTCTCATAAAAAACTTATGCGAATTCTGACAATTCGCAAAACAAAGCCACACGATTTATGTCTTTGAAAAGTTTAACAAACACTTTTCGCACAAAATGATTATGCGAATTCTGACAATTCGCACGAAACAAATATGCGAATTCTAGGAATTTCTCAATACACACATGCGAAATCTATGAAATTCACACAACACCCATCTGCGAATTCTACACTTGAATTTTCAGAAACACAAATATTATGCGAAATCTAATGGTTCAAGCGAAATCCAATGAGTTTGCGAGTTCTTCTTGTTAGTTCTTGAGGGATCTGCGAGTTCTTCAATTCTTCGACCAAAATCAATCTGATTCACTCAAAATCCTATCAAACCTTCAATTTTCAATCCAAAACTTCGACAATCTAGAACCTATTACAATCAAGAAATTTCGATAAAGAACATTCAATTGTATAAATTGATCTTGTTACAGTACGTTTGAACTCGTGAATACAAAACTCATGAAATTTCAAAATTTGATGATCAATTACAGTGCAAGACTCCAATTAACCAATACAAGAACAATCAATACACTATAGGAACATCGTTTAACCAATTACAACATGAAAAACTCACAAAAAATCGAAATTCGATCTAAGACTCAATGAACAGTGTCGACTCCATTTTCTTGATTGATTTCACTCAAACTCTGCTCTGATACCAATTGTTATTTCCCAATTATGTCAAGTTCTAATCTAATTGCAATCACAAACAAGATCACAAAGAGTTTCAATCAAACTACCTGTTTCAATTTATCACAAGATTTCGTATACAAACTTTCTAACCACTTTCTCTCTCTACAAACTTAGCGTACTCCCTCTCTAACTTGAAACTACTCTGACTTGTTACAACTTGTTACAACCACTATTCTATCCACAAGTCTATTAAACACAAAACAAAAGACACGCGCTTACAAACACACTACAACACAAAGACTTTGACTTTTGACTTTTATTGCAAGGGACTTTGACTTTGCTTGAGAGTTTACTTTTGAGCTTTGACATGGCTTGACTTTGATCTTCAGATTTCATGATCTTCTATCCAACAAATATATCCTCTAACAAAAATGTAACAAATATGTATATGGATTTATGGAGTTGATGTGATGATTGATCTATCAACAAAAGATTGATTTCTGCATTTTGTGTATGATTGTGTGAGCTTGGAACTGGACTTTCAGTAGCTAACTGCAACAATAACTATGAAGAGTTTAAAACTAAAGATGGGGAAACGTTAGAGGAAACACATGAGAGATTTGTGTCTTTTCTAAATGAGCAGGCTAAGAATAAAGTCAAGAAGAAGCAGATTGAGAACAACGAAAAGTTTTTGAGCATTCTCTAGCCAGAGTGGAAGAAGCACACTAGGAGAATGAAGTAGATAAAAGATCTTAGTGATATTCCCCTGCATGAAGTGTATGAGACACTAAAATAGAATGAGGAGGAAGTAGAATAGAAAATAGGAGAGAAGAAAAATAATGAAAAGCCAGTAGTTGATCCTGTTGCTCTTGTGGTTGACTAGAAGAAAGAAAAGGAGAAGAAAGATAAGAAGAAGAAAAAGAAAGTTATGGTATCTAGTTCTGATGGTACTAATAGTGATGATTCCGATTCTGATGATGGTGAAAGTCTTAAGCAAGCCATGATATTGCTAACTCGAGCCTTTCAGAAGAAATTTTATATGAAGTCGGGTTTCAACAGCCAGTGGTATTCATCAGGGTCAAGGAATTATGAACACAAAGAAAGGATTGAAGGCAGGAAATATGAAGAAAGAAAGTCTGATGGTAGGAGTTACGACAATAGAAATCCAGATGAGAAGAAGTACATCAATAATTATGAGTCGAAGAAAGCAGATGAGCCAATTAAATGCTATAATTGTGGGGAAATCGGTCAATTTGCTTAAGACTTCTGGAAGCCCAAAGTCAGGAATTCTGATTACTACAAGAACAAGATGCTTCTAGCCAAGCAGAAAGAAGCGGGCAAAACACTGATGGCCCATATGTGCCTAATGGAAAAGGAGGTGAAATTTGATGAATCTGATGATGAGACATCTGAGGAGGTAAACAATTTTTTTGATTGTGATTTCTTAACGAAAATGGAAACCATGATGGTTGAGCTTCAAGACATACAAGCTAAACTAAAAAAGGAATAAGACAGAGTTGCAAAAAAGTGTCAAACAATTTTTGATCTCAACAAGGAAATTGTTGGGAACAAAAAATTGATTGATTCTTTGAACGAAGATGTTACTAATTTTGAAAAGTAGAAAGCTTGTTTTGAAATAAAATTTCTGAAGCAGTTTCAATGTTCAATGCGTGTGAACTTGAGAAACAAGAGTTTGTCATTAAACATAATAAATTGCAGTTTGAAAATAAAACTTTGCTGAAAAAGATAAATGGTTTGGAAGCCAAACTTTATGCTAGAGGTCAAACAAATCAAACCATTCATCTAAACAAGCCAAAGGAATTTACAACTTTTAAGGATAATTGGGGTATTGGGTATGATAACCCACATTATTTAAATAAAGCTATTAGAAAACAACCAGCTTTATATAACTTTGATTTCGTACAAGTGGCTGACAAAACACTCACTTAAAACCCAAATTTGTCACCAAATCATCTTATGAAGTTGAAGCCAAGGAAGATGAAAACAGGAAAAACACAACTAAAATGCAACTACCATTCTGCTATGACAAGCTGAATGATAGTTATCTATCTGGAGAACCAAAATTTCTATTTTTCTATCAAATGATTATTTTCAAAGCTATTCTACTGAGAAAATGGAGGCAAAGATTTATGTTTCTCTACTCATTTTGGAAAGTAAAATGTGTGAACTTGAGAACACATTAGTAGATGAGAGGATTTTGGTTGACTTAGAGAAAATTATGTTTTATACTATTCTTTTGAACACAGATTTTAAATCTGAAGTTACAAGTGATAATTCAGGATCAGAAAGAGATTGGTTTACATTCTTATTTGTCTGAATTTGAAATGATTCAGATGAATACATTTGTTGAATTGAGGAATGATTCAAATTTTTTTTAGGAGAGATCAGATAATGAAAGTGGTCTTAAATTAGATACATGATATTTCTTGAAGAAGTTTTTATGATCTCTATTCTCTACATCATCAAAAGGGGGAGAAAGTCACGAAATGGAAAATAAGTTAAGGGAGAAAGTCAAGAAATGAGAAAGAAATTGTGAAGAAAGTTAAAGAAATTTTCTTTGAAGATTATTTTGGAAAGAGAAAAGTGATCTACAACCGAAGATAACTTTTTGCTAGAGATGATGATGTTTATGAAAGTCTTTGGGGGATAATTTAAAAGATCACAAGAAGGGGAGATCAATATTAAAGATAGGTTGTTGCTATCAGTATTAGTGGAAATTATCAATTTTCATCTCAATAGGGGGAGAATGTGGATTGTCTGAGATTATTAGTTTTTGTCCCAAAGGGGGAGAATGTTTATGAAAAGGGGATATTACTAGTTTGTTGAATTAAAAAAAAAAGAGAAAATTTGATTTAAAGAAAGATTTCTACATGTTTCACAAAGGGGGAAATGATTAGCTTATCGGTGTGAAGTTGATATTGAATCCAAAGGGGGGAGAATGTTAGAGCATAAATTGTTGTCTTCAAGATCATCTATATGTGTGTTTTTGTTTCCTTGTTTGTCCTTAGTATAAATAGTTGCCTTCTTTGTAATCTATATAGTAGAGTTTAATTGTGTGCATATTGTAATCATGTTGTATATTCTAGAGAGATAAAGTAGAAAGACAGAGTGATTATAAACTGTGACATTCATATCAATGACATATGAGACTTGAATCGAATTTGATTGCACATCTAGGACCTAATATGGTTGTCCACACATATCCAGATCTTAACCAGAGGGTATCCAAACCCCAACTCTGTGGGGTGTACAAATGAGCCTAATATTTTTGATGTGGACCATCAGACCATGTCTAGTATGATGCCTAGATATCTTGAGTAGTCCATTCAGGCTATGCGTTAGGCAGCACATAATCTTACTCTGAACCCAAATTCTGGTCCTACACCAAATACTGGAAATCCTGGACCCAGTTCTGTTAACCCAACTAGATAAATTCATACATGGGTTGAGAGGTTTAACATACAAAACCTCAATCTTTCTTAATGATCGTACATTCGGTAGATGCCCAACACTGGATTCGACATATCAAAAAGATTTTGAATGTCTTAGATATCCCAGATCAGTACAGGGTCTGCTTGGCCACTTATATGTTTGAGAAAGAAGCCAACAACTGGTGGGAAGCTTATGTCCAAACTGACCCATCTGTTAAATACTAATTTTGGGATAATTTAAGCAATTTTTCTTCAAGCAATACTTTACGGTGGTAGATGGAGATGATTATGTGAAAGAATATGTAACGATCCAGCAAGGCGAGGAAGAAAACATTGCTGACTATACGGCTCAATTTCTTATGTTTTCTCGTTTTGCAGGAAATACCGCAGGCACTCAAGCGCAACAAGCGGACAAGTTTAAATGGACACTCAACTCAAGGTATAAAGATTGTCTCTTGAGTCATCCTTTCAATATCGTTATTGAGGTGGCCGATGCAGCGGAGATAATTGATCGGTTCCAACAACAACAATTAGCTTCACACTTTGACAATAAAAAACGTGGAGCATAATCTTTCCAAAGCAATCCTCATTTCGTAAAGTTGAAGTTGAGCAGCGACACACATAAAAGCCCAAATCAATTCATGCCACATGTATGTACGAACCAGCGTTTTTCGTTGCTATGGGTCCCAATATTGAACTCACAACTCGGAGCGTGGCTTACTTTTGTGTTCCACCACGATCCTTGGAAATCGGGTCTCCACCTTCATCGCAAGATGCCTTTTTGGACCATAAGGTCTTTATGTGGTCACTTGATATAAATTGCTTTTATAAATACTTGAAAGGATTTTAAATTTATATTTCATCTACTTCACATTGTTTATATAAACTGTTTGTTCTCACTAGGCATTAAGCCTAACACTTTTTTTATCAAATGACATGTATACAGGTTCCGTTAGTGTTAGGGCTTTCAAGAAATGAGAGTCGAGTGGTGGCCGATAGTGGCAACATTTGGAGATATCTATTGGGACTTTTTGGCATACATAAAGGGTGGTCATTTTGGGAGATTGAGTCGACAACGGTTATAATCTAGTTGAAATTAGTTTAGACTAGTTAGTTGTTAACTTTATTGTCCATTTATAGATTTTGTACGCTTATATACTTTACCCTTTTGGGTGGATTCACGTCTATTTTAGACGTCATATTGCAAAAATTTCAAAGTTTAAATTTACCCCTATTTTTAGGGTGTTACAAGTTGGTATCAGAGCTCTAGTTTAAGCGAACTATGCATGAATGTAAGATGTCTAGACTTAAGCTGAGATTATTAAGTTACGATTGGTTAGATTGGGTAGAATTCTAAGATAGGACGGTCTTAGAGTCGACGAAATTACATTAATTGAGATTTGTAATGATGGTATTGAGAATTCTTGTGTATAATATGTTCATAATTTCACTTAGCTATTGCTATTATGAATATATCGTTACGTGAGCATGCTTGATGTACTATTGTTATGACGATTGATGAATGTAGTACGTTTCCTTCAAAAAATTTCTCTTAATCTCCTTATCACCCTTCATTCTCTTGTGTGGCAGATTAAGAATGGTGAGTACACGTGGAAGACCGCGAACACGTGTCGATGGAGGCGAGGTGACTGCTTCAACGGTTGATCAACCGGAGAGGTTTGAAGTCGCTGTACGTCAACCTTTAACGCCACTATTGGGTGAAAGACCAGAATCATTCCTCGGGTTGATCTGGCTTCGTCCAACCCAATCATCCGGGACATAACACTCAATCTGGGATGATGACCAATTTGATGTTGGTGATGAATGAGGCTATGGCTAAGCAGAAGGAGTTCCTCTTAAAAGTAATTGAGGACCATGATGTGAGCAACCACATCAATGAGACGGTTAAAGAGAAGTTGTGATGGCTGGATCTGGGGGAACCGGGCAGGTGATTCCCACGAAGAAGGCTACACCGGTGGATGTAAGACAAGATAAGAGGGCTTACTCCTACAACTCCTTCTTTTGTAGCAAGTCACCCAACTTTGCCGAATCAAACGATCTAGTTTCTTATATGAACTGGAACCACGAGATAGAGAAAGCCTCCGACTCCAGCGAGTGTGAAGAAGGTCAAAAGGTTTGTTTTGGGTACCAGATGCTTTGGGGATCCGCTCTCATATGGTGGAATGTCACTAAGTCCACCCTCTCCGCTACTGTGCTGACTTGGCTATCCTGGGCCGAATTCAAGAAGAATGTTATGGAAGAATTCTGTAATGAGAGGGCCATTGATAACATCAAAGAAGAATTATGAGCTCTAAAGAAGGGGAGCATGCCGATGAAGGAGTACACCCAGTTATTCATGGAAAAACTTGGATTGGTGGGGCATGTGGCCCCGACTGAAAAAAAAAAGAAAATTAAGGCCTACGTGAAGGGCCTACTAATGGTTATGATGGAAATGGTCTGAAACTCCAAAGCCATCACCCTTCGTGAAAAAATTGAGGAGGCACAGATCATGGAGGATGTCTACTCAGAGGCAAGGCAGAGAGAGCCGAAATGGGAGAGAAGAGGAAATGGGAAGGCAATCTCGGACCTCTCAAGAGGGCTCAATCATTTGTTGGGAATCAGAATTTCGACAACCGACGAGAGGCAAGATGGTGCCAGAAGTTCCAGAGCAAGCACCATACCCTTGCTCCAAATGTGGGAAGGTTGATCATCTAACCAGAGACTGCCCGGTGAAATGGTGTATCTGCTTCGAGTGCAAGCCACTGGGGCACGTGAAAAGATATTGCCCGAAGCTCAAAGCGGGTAATGCTCCAGAGAAGAGAGAGAACCCTCCCAGAGTTTTGGGACGGGCTTTCCAAATGACCATTGAGGAAGCCAAGGCATCGACAGATGTGGTATCGGGTACGTTTCTCCAAAACTTCGTACCTGCACGTGTACTATTTGACTCAAGTGCAAGTTTCTCTTTCATGCTTGAAACCTTTCGCCAAAAGCTTGCTAGGCCTACTAGTATTTTAAACGATGCTTTAGTGGTAGAAATAGCGAATGGGGGTCAAGTGTCAATTCGTGATGCTCTGAGGGAGTGTACTCTTGAAATCAAGGGAAAGGAATTCCCTATTTTCTTGATGCCCAAGGTCATCGGCGGGTTTGACATGGTGATTGGCATAGATTGGTTAGCAGACAATCAAGACGAGATCGTGTGTTCCAAGAAATTAATCCGACTCCCCACCCTGAGTGGTGAGGTTATGATTGTCTATGGCGAGAGGAGGAGAGGTGAAGTTGCATTAATTACTTTGGCAAAGGCGCGAAAATGCTTAGTGAAGAGATGTTCCTCTTTCATATCATATATCATATATGCCAAGCTCGAAAGGAAGAAGCTCGAAGATGTTAAGGTGGCGCGCTAGTTTCCCGATGTCTTCCCAGACGACTTGCCTGGTTTACCACCCGATCATCAAGTAGAGTTCCGAATAGACCTTGTTCCGGGGACGGCTCCGATTGCTCGAGCCCCTTACTGGTTAGCGTCATCCGAGATGTAAGAGATCATGAATCAACTCCAAGATCTTTTTGAGAAGGGTTTCATCAGACCGATCTCGTCTCCTTGGGGAGCTCCGGCCTTGTTTGTCAAAAAGAAGGATGGAACCATGCGAATGTGCATCGACTATAGAGAGTTGAACAAGACGACGGTGAGTAACAAGTACCCACTTTGGAGAATTGATGATTTGCTCAATTAAGTTCAAGGAGCAGGATGTTTCTCAAAGATCTACTTGCGCTCAGGATATCACCAAGTGACGGTGAAGGAAGAAGACATCCCGAAGACGGATTTTAGGATGCATTATGGCCATTATAAATTTCTCGTAATGTCGTTTGGGCTAACTAATGCAGGGACGGTGTTCATGGATTTAATGAATAGAGTGTTCCGACCAATCCTCGACAAGTCGGTCATTCTATTCATTTATGACATACTCGTGTATTCCATGAGAGAGGCGGAGCACGAGCAACACCTTTGGGAAGTCCTATAAGTGTTGAGAAAGGAGAGGTTATATGCCAAGTTCTCCAAGTGTGACTTTTCGTTAGAGAAGGTTTAATTCTTGGGCCACGTTGTCACTCAAGACAGAGTAAAGGTGAACCCCTCTAAGATCGAAGCAATGATGAATTGTGAACCTCCCAAGAGTCTGTCGGAGATCCGAAGCTTCTTAGGTCTAGCAAGATATTACCGTTGATTTATCCAAGACTTCTCCAAGATTGATTTTTCATTAAACACACTAACCCGGAAGAACGTGAAGTTTATTTGGGCCGAGGAGAAAGAGAAGGCGTTCCGGACCTTACAAATGAAGTTGAGTGAAGCTCCAATCTTGTTGTTACCCAAAGTGTTGAAAGACTTTGTGGTCTATAGCGACACTTCAAAAATGATTCTAGGTAGTGTGTTAATGCAAATGGGCAAGGTGATCGCCTACGTGTCAAGGAAATTGATAGTGCACGAGAATAATTACCCTACCCATGACATGGAGTTAGCGACGGTAGTCTTTGCCTTGAAACTATGGCGGCATTACCTCTACAGCATAAAAATGCATGCTCTACTCGGACCACAAGAGTTTGAATTACGTTTTTGATAAAAAAGAGTTGAACATGAGGCAAAGACGGTGGCTCGAGTTACTCAAGGACTACAATTGCGAGTTACTTTACCACATTAGTAAGGCAAACGTGGTAGCTGGTGCACTAAGTCGGAAGGACTAGAGAGGAAGCATCCGATCCACCCTTTCGAGAATCGAGTTTGTGTCAAGCCTGTTTGGAAAAATTAAGACGTCTCAAGTGGAGGCTTTGTTGGAAGATAACCTTAAGGATGAAGTAATGACTAAACAATGACTAGTCTTGACGGAAGATAGTCGTGGGGTAAAATTGTTCAATGGGCGAGTTTAGATGCCAAAATTTGGGGGGAAATCGGGAACTTCTCCTTGAATACACCCATAAGTCCAAGTATTCCATCCATCCGGGGAGGACCAAAATGTATAGGGACTTGAAGCTACATTATTGGTGGCCGATTATGACACTTGATGTAGCGCGTTACGTGGAGCATTATGTTGCTTGATTACAAGTGAAGGTCGAGCATCAACAACCTTATGGGAGCTTTCAATCCCTAGAGATCCCCGAGTCGAAATGGGAACACATCACCATGGATTTCGTGACCAAATTACTGAGAACCTTGAAAGGTCACGATAGCATTTGCGTGATAGTTGATCGATTAACCAAGAGCGCTCACTTTCTGGCCATGCGTGAGACCCTACCAATGGACAAGTTTGAAAAGGTTTATATCGATGAAGTGGTTGCAAGGCATGGAGTACCCTTGTCTATTGTATCGAATCATGATAACCAGTTCACTTCAAAATTTTGGGACGAGCTACATAAAGAGCATGGTACAAGAGTGAAGTTGAGTACGGCCTACCATCCTCATACCGACGGCCAAAGTGAGAGGATAATTCAGACGCTAGAAGATATGTTGAGATCTTTTGTAATTGACTTCCGGAGTAGTTGGTACTCTCACCTACCTTTCGTGGAGTTCGCGTACAATAATAGCTACCACTTGAGTATTGGCATGGCACCATTTAAAGCCTTATATGGGCGGAAGTAACAAACTCCCGTGTGTTGACTTGAAGCGGGAGAGAAGCAATTCTCCGGTTCTAAAATTGTGCAAGAAATGACCGACAAAGTGAAAGGCATTCATGAACGGTTGAAAGCAGCACAAGATCGTCAAAATAGCTATGCACACAAGAAAATGAGGCTGATGGAGTTCCAAGTGGGAGATCGTGTGATTCCTAAAGTTTCTCCTTGTAAGGGGATAATCTGGTTTGGGTAGTGCGGGAAGTTGAGTCCCCGTTTCCTTGGACCATTCACGGGGTTCAAACGTATGGGTCTTCAAGCGTACCAATCGGAATTACTGTCAGAAATGAGTGAGATCTATAATACATTCCACGTTTGTTACCTATAGAAGTGCTTGGCGGAAAAGGAGAGCATTATTCCCCTCTCAGAGATAAGGGTAGATGAGGGTAACCGTTGTATGGAGGAACCCGATGCTATCCTAGAGAGGAAGTTCAAGAAACTTCGCCACAAGGAGCTCACTATGGTCAAGGTGCAATGAAAACATCATCGTGGGGTCAATGTGACGTGGGAAGTCGAGGAGGACATGAAGCGGAGATACCCTCATTTGTTCGTGTAGCTTAGATTTTGACGACGAAATCGTTTCCATGTTGGGGAGGATTGTAACACCCAAAATTTTTGGTAAGTAAATGTCAAC
This sequence comes from Arctium minus, assembly GCA_954870635.1. Taxonomy (NCBI): domain Eukaryota; kingdom Viridiplantae; phylum Streptophyta; class Magnoliopsida; order Asterales; family Asteraceae; genus Arctium; species Arctium minus. The sequence goes on along the minus strand of OX941093.1, from coordinate 5,842,730 downwards.
CCGTGCTCCATTGCACCTTATATATAGTGGCTTTTATGCTAAATAATAAATTCATAGGGTCCATAAGAGTAACGGAAGCCTTGGTGTCGAAAAAGTCGAATTCCGAGGCTTGGTACGAACTCGGTTACAATGCCCGGTGACTATGACATGTCATTGGCGCACCTGGCATTGTAGCACAAAGTTGGCATTACTTAATTTTCTCGATTGATTTCACTTGGATCTGCTCGGATACCACTTGTTTGGTCCACTGAGATCATGATTGGATTGAGTGAATGATAAACAAGGAATCAAAGGGTAGAAATCTGTATTTTATTCAAACAGGAAATTAAACTACACTATTAGTGAGAAGAACAGCCGAATGTCTACATTTCAAATGAAATCTTAACCAAAAACAAAGCTACATGATTCCTATTTATACCCCAGCCCTTGTATACATTTTAAGCCCAAACTCATATACAAGGCCCAATACAATAATATTGATTACTTTACTAACATTCTAAAGTGAACATATTTATGTTCTAATAGTAGCACAAAGTGGGCAGTGGACTGGGGGAAGATGGTGACTATACCATGTCGCTCCACGGGGGAGACTTTTGTCAAATACGAATTTCAAGTTCATTCTTCGTTTCTCAATTCTCATATTTTCTTACAAATCTCTCAAAACCCTCCCAAGAACACCTACCCTCATTTATGGTGTTTTTGGGGCATTGATTGCACAAATCCACAAGACTTGAAGTATTACACTTTTCACCTTATTTAATCTTGAATAAAACATTTAGGATCAACAATCTCCCCCCTCTGGATTCAAGATTAAAAAAAATTTGACACTAATCTTCAAGTCTTGTTTCTGTTGTAAACTTGTGCCCCAAGAATTACTAGCTATATCACATTTAGATTGACACAAACACTTTTATTAGATCAAACATATGAATTACAATTAATCACAAATCTAACAATTAGTCACAGATATCACGTATGTGTGTTTGTTCTTTGTGTGTGTGTGTTCTTACTCTCTCTCAACAACCACCAATATTACACCTTCACTTTCACACACTTAATCTCTTACTTACACAAGTCTCCCTCTAAACAACACAACTAATTGCTTATATATAGGTCAACATGACCAAGCAAGGTCAAACCATCTAAGCTCTCATACAACACACACAAACAACTATGACAACAATTACAACAATGACCCTCATTTAATCTTGAATACAATTACAGTCTAACAATCTCCCCCTTTGGATTCAAGATTAAAAAAAAATTGGCAATAATTTTCAGGTCTTTATATCTTCAGAATTGACTTCAACTTCAAATCTTTTCTGGCTTTGACATCTTGAAAACTTTGACAATTCTTCAAACTTGTCTCTCTCTTTGAATTAACTTTTGCATAAACTCTGACTTTCTCTTTGATAAGCTTTCTTTGACAAACTTTCTTTAATCTTTGACTTCAATCAACTTAAAACTTTATCTCCTCTGAAATCTTTAAAACTTCAATCTAATCTTGAACTTTGATTATTCTCCCCCTTTTTGATGATTTGTAAGAATCAAAATCATTAAAACACTTCAAAGTCAGATCCGTCATTGAATGAACTTCCCATCATCTGATAAGCACATTCTTCAAGAACTTTCATCTCCTCCTTTGGATAATAGACAATCTCCCCATATAGGAAAATCATTCTCACATCTGATCTGGATTGGCCTTAGATTCACGAACATATTCATCTGAATCTTTTCAAATTCAAACGAAATAAAAATGGTAACTCTGAATCAACATATGAAACAGTTAGAAATGCTTGTCAGTAATACTGAGTTACTGTGTACAACGAATGTACAATATAAGGAGCTTGTTTGATGTTGACTCCCCAGGACTTCCATTTAGTCATTGAAAAACACAAGGTAATTCTATGAATGTTCTGACAGAAAAACATATTATCTGTGTGCTCGTGCTTGTGTTTTGAAAGAATTAGCACAATAATTGTGTTTCATAAGGCTCAAAGTATGTAAATCACTGAGACAACAATGATTATACATGGACTCAACGTGCATGAGAAAGGGTCGAAGGTGGGGCAACTTTCCTTCTTTTTCAATATCAGTATCTTCCAAGTAAAGATCCGATAGATTATGTGCTGCTTCCCCAGAAAATGTAAAGATTCCCTTTTTGAGAAAAGAATGAGTAGCTAAGGAGGTTGTATGCAAGAGATGGCATGGGTTATTTGCCTATTTCAATGATGGTCACGAATGAAATGTGAACCAATCAGTAATGTGGCTATCCGTCTCAGAAAGATGTTTGGTGCAGAGTTATGATATTCTTTTAACTCTGTTCTCACACCCTCTTTCTTTTAAACAGTTAAGCTCACATCTAACCAATCTCTTATTTCCATTTTACCTCAGCTCACTCCCACACTCAATTCTTTTAGACCCCTCTCCACTCAATCACTCAAAGGATTTCTTCCGGGGTAGGAAACACTGGTTATCGTGAATCCATGGAAGATCTAGTAAGCACCCACACTGAATCCCATGTTCCTAATAAGTACATGTTGTTTAATGATTTTCTTGACATGTAAAGCACAAGAAATCATATGTCAGTGTTTGTATGCTCATTTAGAAATCAGAAATGAAATTTGAGCATATTAAACATTTAAGATATCTCAAAACTTTATATGAATGAAAAGAATAGAAATGTTTTGAGAATCTGACAATGATTAAGATCAGATCAAATTATCATGAAGAAAAAATATTTGGGAATTCAAAGACGTATGTTGTTTATATGAACAATATATAAACATATTATCAATGAAAGCACAGTAAAAAATGAAATGACGTTTGATTCAAACAACTGTGAATACCAAACGACGGGAGCATTACCATAGAAAGATATATCATTTGATACATGGTAATAACAAAGTCAATTTGAAAATACTAAACCAGTGTGTGTATGAATACTTGACAAAGTATATAGAAAAGAAAATAAACAAGTATTATTCTTTTAAAGAACACACGGTCAGATAAACATATAAGACTCTTAAGTATCCAAAAATCATTTAAAGTTCACACTTCTCAAATCATAAAAACATTTTAAGATCGTGAAGTGATTTGAACATTTTAAAAAACATTTTTCACAAGTAAAAGTTGTTCTTCTTTTACAAGTGTTAGAGTATAAGGATTTGAATGTTATACCTGTGGATTATAATCCTTAACTCCCCCTAGAATGAATATAGCAATTAAAGTATCCGTAAATAGATATCCTCCCCCTTGATATCTGTAAAACATCAATCTTGTTAGAAATATTATTATAAAAAAAATAATTTCCAAACTCTCTTTCAAATGAAAAACTTCCTGAAAAGATATAATCAAGAAAGCATCCTTCAGAAGAAAACATTTGATTACGGGTTTTGAACGGAATTGTCCAAAAGCCATTATGCTTTGAAGCACGGGTTCTGAATTAATTTGTTCAGAAGCCTTTGTCACATAACATATCTTGCAAGAAAAAGATTTTGGTAATCATTATAAAATGATTCCGCTTTAGTCAGTCAACATATGATGAAATATCCAAAATATATTCAAATAAAGTACAAGTTTAGAAAACTCCCCCTAGAATCATGAAGTGGCGTTTAACATACCAAGTTTACTAACTAAAAAGGTAAACCTCTTTTTATCCAACGGCTTGGTGAAAAGGTCAGCTAACTGGTAGTCTGTAGTCACGAAGTGCATCTCGATATCGCCCTTTTCGACATGATCCTTTATAAAATGATAACGCACGTCGATGTGTTTTGTCTTGGAAAGCTGCACTGGATTAGCAGTTATCGCAATCGCACTCTTAGAATAACAGTAGATAGGGACTCGTTGGTAAGTATATCCGAAATCTTTTAACTGTGTTTTCATCAAGAGGACTTGTGAACAACAGCTTGCGGCAGCTACATATTCAGCCTCGGCGGTGGATGTAGAAACACAATTTTGTTTCTTAGATGTCCAACTAACCAACTTATCACCTAAGAACTGACAAGAACCAGAGGTACTCTTTCTATCCAGTTTGCAACCTGCATGATCAGCATCAGTATAGGCAGTTAAATCAAAAGACGAACCCTTAGGATACCAAAGGCCTAACTCAGTAGTTCCTTTAAGATACCTAAGAATCCATTTTACAGCAACCAGGTGTGATTCCTTCGGATTAGTTTGATATCTAGCACAGAAACATGTAGAAAACATAATATCCGGTCTACTCGCAGTTAAGTACAGCAGTGAACCAATCATGCTACGGTACACTTTTTGATCTACTGATTTGCCAGAAAGATCTGCATCTAAAAGTGTGCCCGTTGCCATCGGTGTTTTCATCACTGAACTGTCAGTCATGTTAAATTTCTTTAAAATATCTCGAATATATTTTGACTGATTGATGAAAATGCCTTCGGGTAACTGTTTCACTTGAAGACCAAGGAAAAAATTCAGTTCGCCCATCATTGACATTTGAAAACGAGATTCCATGATTCTTGAAAAGTTTTTACAAAACTTTGGATTTGTAGAACCGAAAATTATGTCATCTACATAAATCTGGATTAGAATCATATCATCACCTTGCTTTTTCAGAAAAAAGAGTAGTATCAATTGTACCTTTCTTGAATCCTGAAGCGAGTAAGAATTGAGTTAAAGTTTCATACGAAGCTCTTGGTGCCTGTTTGAGTCCATACAAGGCTTTGTCTAAGACATAGACATGATCAGGGTTCTTTGGATCAACAAATCCTTCTGGTTGAGCAACATATACTTCTTCATGCAATATCCCATTTAAGAATGCTGATTTTACGTCCATTTGGAAGACCGTAAAATTTTTATGCGATGCATAGGATAAAAAGATTCGTATCGCTTCCAGTCGTGCCACAGGAGCAAATGTTTCTTCATAATCAATCCCCTCCTGTTGACAATAACCCTTTGCAACAAGGCGAGCTTTATTTCGAACTACAACTCCAGATTCATCTCTCTTATTTCTGAAAACCCACTTTATTCCAATAACGGATTTTCCTTCTAGAAGTGGTATAAGTCACCAAACTTTGTTCCTCTCAAATTGCAGAAGTTCATATTGCATCGCCAGTATCCAATCTGGATCACGCAAGGCTTCTGAAACTTTCTTTGGCTCGATGGAACTTAAAAAACTTGAATACAGACAAAAATTAGCTGATGCTGCACGCATTTGTACACCCGACTGTGCATCACCAATGATATTATGAAGTGGGTGATCTCTTGTCCATTTCATTGTACTTGGAATTGGATGAATTTCAGCTTGAGTATTATCTTCCTCATATTCATCATATACTGCAGGTAAGTCTTTATCAACCCCAGATGTGCTCGGGACATCTTGTACAGCCTCTTCTGAAGTAAATATTTCCGGAGCAATAGAAGAATCACTCGGAATTTCTGTTGCAGAATTTGGATCTGCATGCACATAATCAACATTAGTATCTTCAGAATGTATATGTGGAGATGTACCTGATGTGGTTGAAATTGTGACATTTTCAGAAGGTCCTGAAATATCTGCTATTATAATTGGAACCTCTGAAGTTGATGCGGATATGCTTCATTTTTCAAAATCTGCACAAATATCCATAAAAGCATCAAAAAATAATAAGTCTAATTCAGCTGTAATTTTATTTGAATTAGAAGACTTATTCTGTTTGACTTCAGGTTCTATTCCGTCTTGAATAGAAACTTTCTGTTTAAGCTTGAATTCTGAACTGTTGTGTTCAGAAGTCAACGTTGATGATTCATCGAATGACACATTAATGCTCTCCATGATCGTCTTGGTTCGTCTATTGTAAATCCGATAGGCTTTAGATGTTAACGAATAACCAATGAAATAGCCTTCGTCAGCCTTCTTATCAAACTTACCACGATTGTCTCGATCATTGAAAATGTAACACCTACAACCAAAAGTACGAAAAAATTTAATATTCGGTTTTCGATGATTAATAAGTTCATACGCTGTCTTTTTATGTCTTTTGATGACAATTGTGCGGTTTTGTGTGAAACACGCATTAGCTAGGGCTTCAGCCCACAGAAACATTGGCAATTCGGAATAGGCTAACATTGTCCTTGCAGCTTCCACCAGTGTTCGATTCTTCCTTTCAACTACACCGTTTTGCTGAGGAGTGTAGGCAGCAGAAAAGTTGTGAGAGATCCCAACAGATATGAGATAACTCTGAAGCTTTTCATTCTTGAATTCCGTGCCATTGTCACTTCTCAAAGATATAATTGGTAGTTGTAGTCGAACCTGAATCTTCTTTAAAAACTCAATGATCAGCTCTGCTGCATCTGATTTGTTCCTCAAGAATTCCAGCCAAGTATATCTGGAGTACTCATCTATCATGACCAAAATATATTTCTTACCATGATAGACTGAGTCCTCATCGGACCGCAAAGGTCCATATGTATCAATTCAAGAGGTGATGAGGATGAGGATGAGAATTCTGTCTTTGCTTTATGAGATGTTCGCTTCATCTTTCCCATTTCACAAGCGTGACAAAGAGAATTCTTCTCAAACCTTAGTTCTGGTAGACCTTTGACAATACCTTGTCTGGCCAATTGATTAATCGCATCAAAGTTTTGATGAGACAGACGCCGATGCCATATCCAACTTTCAGCTCGTGAAGCTTTTGAAATCAGACAAACAGGTCTTGATGCAGAAAGTGTTGGAAAATTCACAGAATAAAGATTTGCATTCCGCTTGGCTTTAAAAACTTCACAACCATCTTTATCTTCAATATAACAGCATTTATCCGTAAACCGAACTTGAAATTTACTATCGCAGAATTGACTTGTACTGAAAAGATTATGATCAAGTCCTTCTACGTATAGTACTCTTTTGATTGTCACGATGCGATTTGTTAACGATCCGTGTCCTTGAATGTATCTAGTAACCTCAGAATTAGCATAACTTACAGTACCGACAGGTTCCTCAACATAATTATGAAGTAAATGCTTAAATCCTGTCATATGGCGCGAGCATCCTGAATCTATATACCATGTATGTGAGGCCTGCAAAAAAAACAACTCATTTCTGTTTAGGTACCCATATCCAGATGGGTCCTTTCTTGTTAGCTTTTCGCAATTCATCAATATCATCTACCTTAGCCTTAATTCGCCACTCATAGCGAGGCTTAGGTACCCATTTCCATACCATTTTAACATTAAGCTCATGAAATGTTTTATTTTTCGAAAAATGATCAAACTTAGCATGAAAAATTTTAGCCTGATGAGTTAAGGATTTTGAAGCTGAATTGACATGAGATGTTTTTCTGGCAACTTTAGATTTAGGATGAATAGAAGGAATGATAAATGCATTATCATGACAGTGTTTGCAAATAATTTTTTTACGTGCAAATGTCAAAAGCTTCGATTTATCCAATGAAGTACAATCATTCATACAACTTTGACATTTGAAAACGTTTGAATTTTTACACATCAAACTACCACTATCACTGATTTTACATTTATTTATAGCAACTTTATTTTCCTTCACATTCTTCACCCTTTCTCCTTTACCATTCTGCCTTTTTACATCTGAAACAGGAAACAGAATCTTGTTAGTGTTCTTTGAAGAAGATGATTTTGCCTTTGAATTACAAGATGTTTCTCCTTTTTCAATAATAATCGGAGGATATTCAGGAGTAGAAGTATAAACAACTGAAGATTTAGAATTAACAGTATCAAACTCTGGGTTAGAATGAACATTCCAGTTTGTAGAGTCAAACATCTTTTTCTCCTCTAGATTTTGTTGAAACAAATCATTTTTTAAAATATTTAACTCTTTAGAGAGTTCTTTGTTTTCTTCTGAAGACTTGTCAAGTTTGAATTTGAGATCAACATTCTCATCTTCTAACTCTTCAATTGTCTTTTGAAGATCTGTGATTTGCTTCTCAAAATTAGATGTTTGATTTACCTCAGAGTTTGATTCCATTTTCTCTATAATCGGAACAGGATCTGAAGCATTCATCTTTTCTGTAAATCAGAAGTAAGGTTTTGATTCATGATATTTTCACATTCTGAACCATTTGAGGAATTTGACGTGAATAAATCAGATGATAACACTTGATTCTCAACATCAGTTTCTAATCAGATTCATCAAACTGACACTGAGATTCAATATTATTTTCTTCAACCTTGGCTGATTCTGTTGGTAAACAAGGAGAAAATAGAGAAGTAAATTCACTAAATTCTATCTTCCTTGTTTTGTAACTTTCATTTAAATCTTTATAAGTAAAACCAACAGATTTTAAACTTGAAATAGAATCAGCGCAAGATGAAATATCATCATCATTCACAACTTTACCTTTTACAAAAGTATCATGAATAACAGGTTTTGTAGAATTAGAGCCCATTTTATCAAAATTATACAAATTTTCTGGTGCTCTTTTCAAAACAGTATTTGGTTCAAAACCTAAACCTTTTTTAACATTAGAAAATCTGACATCTTGGAGTTTGTTTGTTAAAAGATTTAATGTTTGTTCAGTCTGTCCTCTTTTCAGATTTAAATCCTCCAGTTGCTTGATTTTACAATATGCCTCGTTTCTTTCTTGAAAACACGCTTCAAATTTTAGTTGAAAATCACCTTTTTCAGCATTTAAGTTTACAAGCTCAGATATCTTTGAATTTAAAACATCTTTGTCCTTTTTCAAACAATCTTTTTCAAATTCCTTTTCCTTAACCACATCTTTCAACATTGAATTTTCATCACGAAAATTCAACATTGTTTGTCTTTCATGACTAAGTTTGCCTTTTAAAGATTTAAATTCTTCTTTCATGAACTTAACTTCAGCCTTTAAGGATTGAATACGTACCTCGGAACCACAGTCAGAATGATCAGAAGATGATCCAATGTCCTCATCTACTTTGGCCATCATACACACCTGAGTAAAGTGTGCAGATTCGTCATCAGAACTCTTGTACAACCAATTCTCTTCTTCCGCCATTAAGTTCTGACCTTCTTCCACCTTCTTTGCTAACAGTGTTTTCCGAGCATAATATTCATAATTCTTTGTACGCTTGAACTTGCAATCCTTGGAAAAATGACCTGGTTTTCCACAGTTATAGCATCTACCATATTTCAGCTCAGTCTCTTCTTTCTTTCCTTCTCTCTTCTCTTCTCCCTTTTCATCTCTTTTCTCTCCTCTTTTCTCATACTTCTTTTCAGATCTCGGTTTGTACTTGTCTTTCTTGTAACTCTCATATTTCGGCTTGTACTTGTTCTTTCCAATGCTTTTGAACTGCTTTGTGAGAAGAGCCAGATTTTCAGCGAATCGTTGCATATCCTCATCTGAATATTCTTCACTTTCAGTAGAAGATTGATCAGTGCTTGAATCAGTAACTTCAGTTAGAAGAGCTTTGGATTTCCTTGACTCTGACTTGTAAGAAGAACTGGACTTGGAACTTGACCCTTTCTTACGTTCAGACATTAAGGCTAAAGAATCTTTGACCATCTTCTTTTCAGCACCAAGCTGCTTTACTTCATCCTCATGCTGAGATAAAGTTGTGAAGATATCATTGACGTCTTCTTGTGCCATATCCTTGGTCATCTGAATGTTGATAGCATAGCTTTTCCATTCTGGGTTCAAGTTCTTGATGAACTTATAATTGATCTCTGATTCTGACTTGTTCATCCCATTTCTCCTTAGGTCATTCAGTATCACATTGAAACGATTGTATGTTTCCAACAAAGTCTCTCCTTCTTTCGCATGGAAACCTTCATATGCATTTATACTCTGATTCAGCTTTGTCTGAATTGACTTCTTTGATCCTTGAAACTGTCTCTCCAATTCATCCCATAAATCTTTTGCAGATTCCCTACTATCTACTCGATTGTAGATATCATTAGGGATTGCCATAGTGAGATAGATAAGTGCCTCTTCATCTATCTTATGTCTTGCCTTTTCCACATCAGTAAATAATTGATATCGTTTTGGCACGTATCGATCTGCAATTGCTGGAGATGTAGCTGTGGCTGCTTGTCCAGGTACAAATGATTGTGGATTTCCCGGAGCATCTATAATAGATGTCATATAATCTCTGTTCTTTAGATTTAAGAACTGAATCATTCTTTTCTTCCATTGTGAATAATCTCTAACAGATAAGACCGGAGGCTTTATATGAGATCTCATAGAGAGAAATTCATTTGCCATGATTGAAAGATGTATGTACCTTCACAAGATGAAAAATATTAGCTAGTAAAGATCTTTAAATCCAATCAAATCAAGAAAATTACAGAAATCTTAAAAAAAAATTAAGAAAATTTGATCACAGAAAGAACTTTTGTCCCCCTCCACAGACTCGTCGTGTCAAGTAAGGAACGCAAACCAAACTGTGCGTTTGTAGTGAGACCCGCACAACTTAACTATGCATTTGTAGTGAGACCCACACACCTTAACTATGCGTTTGTCGAGTGACCCGCACAATTTAACTATGCGTTTGTGCTGTGAATCACAAAACTCAGTATGCGTGTGTGTCTTGAAACGCAAGACTCATTGTGCGTGTGTGCTGTGAAACACAAGACTTATTGTGCGTGTGTGCCTTGAAACGCAAGACTCAGAATGCGTTTGTGTCGTGAAAGGCACAATACAAATTAAGCACAAGTAAACTTTCGATATGCAAACCAGTATCACACGCAAACCAAGATGAACCAAACGCAAACTTCAGATGAATGACACGCACATCTCAGATGAATGAAACGCACATCTGATGAATGAAACGCTCATCTCAGATGAATGAAACGCATACTTCTAAAATCAACAAATTTGCATCAAAAACTTATCTAAACCTCGAATTTCAATCTGAAATTTTGACAATTCATTCACAAACACATTTCGAACACAATCATAACAAGCAATTTTGATTAAAAATACAAATCATCACATTTTAATTCAAGAACAGTACGTGAAAGTCAAGAACTCGAAAAACACCAAATCTTCAAATTTATGATCAAATCACATGGATTTCAAGAATTAAAAGATAGTAACTCGATCGATTTCACAAAACGAACATAACCTAATCGATTTCAACTCAGAATTTTCACTAAAACTCAAAATCGATTTGAACTTTTATGAACAGTGACGTGAACAGTTCAATCAACAAAACATTTTCTTGATTTTCAAACGGATTTGGCTCTGATACCAATTGTGGCCCAAGAATTACTAGCTATATCACATTTAGATTGACACAAACACTTTTATTAGATCAAACGTATGAATTACAATTAATCACAGATCTAACAATTAGTCACAGATCTCACGTATGTGTGTTTGTTCTTTGTGTGTGTGTGTTCTTACTCTCTCTCAACAACCACCAATATTACACCTTCACTTTCACACACTTAATCTCTTACTTACACAAGTCTCCCTCTAAACAACACAACTACTTGCTTATATATAGGTCAACATGACCAAGCAAGGTCAAACCATCTAAGCTCTCTTACAACACACACAAACAACTATTACAACAATTACAACAATGGCCCTCATTTAATCTTGAATACAATTACAGTCTAACAAAACTCTTCAACAAAAAGTCTTTCACAGTTTCGAAACTTTTGAAATTTTGTCTCTTTGAACAACCTTTGATACTTCAAAAACTTGACATATTCTTCAATCTTCCCCTATGGTAGAAAATACAGATCTATCTCTCAGAAATTATCTTCAGATTTGCTTCAAACTTGGAATTTTCTTCATCAAATATCTTCCTTTAACACTTTGTCATCTATATCTTTCACTTGAACTTTAACTCTGAAAATCTCTCCCCCTTTTGATAAGAGCAATAGAAATCTGACTTTGAAACATTTGAAATTTCTTCCCTTTTTAATCTTCACTTGACTTTCCTTTCTTCTGAGATTGAACTTTGAATTCTCTCCCCTTTTTTGATGAATGATGAGATATCAGAACCATCAAAACATGTGCAATTTCAGCATCGTCTTTGATAACATCTCCCTCATATAGCAAAATGAAAGAACATCATGATATAGAAACAATCTCCTCTGATCTGATTTGAGCATGTATCCTTTAATTCATAAAATGTATTTATCCAAATATTTTCAAATTCAGACAAATTAAGAATTGTAACCCTGAATCAACAAATGATACAGTTAAAATGCCTGTAAGTAGCACAAAGCCACTTAGTACAATGGATATACTATACAAGCAGCTTTAGTGATGTTCACAGCCCAGGTCTTCCATTCAATCATCGAATAACACAAGGTAATTCTATGAACGTTCTAACATAAAAACGAATTTTATGTGTGAATATGCTTGTGTATGAAAGAATTAAGCACAAAGATTGCTTTATCAGGCTCAAAAATATGTAAACCATTGAGACAACAACAATATTACATGGATTCAATGTGCATGAAAGAGGTTAGAAGGTGGGGCAACTTTCCTTCTTTTTCAATATCCAAATCTTCTCAATGAAGATAAGATAGATTATGTACTGCTTCCCCAATTAAATTTGAAGCATCCTTTTGTTAAGAAAAAGATGAGTAACTAGTAGGGTTTAATTCAAGAGTTAGCATGGGCTAGTGCCTGTTTCAATGAAGGTCACCAAGGAATGTGAACCAACAGATTATGTGGTTGCCTGGATCAGAAAACGTTAGTACAGAGTTTTCATTTTTCTTTAACTCTGATCTCATACCCTTTTTCTTTTGAACATTTAAGCTCGTTTCTAACCAAACTCTCTTTTCCATTTTACCTCATCACACACCCACTCTCTGATTTTGACCTCTCTCACCTCAATCACTCTACGATAACTTCTTGGGTAGGAAACACTGGTTATTGTGAATCCATAGAAGTTCTGATAAGCACTCACACTGATTCCCATCAATTTTGTCCTAAAAGAATAGTGTTGCTCAACAATTTATCTTTAACAGATAAGCATCCAAAAGTAGATAACAATGTCAAATGAATGTAAGCTCGAAAGAAATATCATTCATGTATGAGCATTTGAACAATGAAGATCTCTCAAAACAAGGATAATTATTGAACGAAATGAAATCAAGAGAATTGTTTTGAGAATCTGACACTGTATCAATAAGATCAATTTTCATGAAATATAAATAGCCTGGGGTATCAAAGGACTGTAATTTGTTTATACGAACAAATATTGTTAGCTCCAACGCACATGTATAGAAGTACTGAAAAATAAGCTAAGTGTAGGAACCTCAGAAGACTGCTCAGAAACTCCATGTTTACCACAGAAGTCGCAAACTCAGAAGACTCTGTCGACTATCTACCCGAGGACTCTAACCTGAAGATCAATTTCAGATCACAGAGCCTCTGTGATCACTCACAGAGCCTCTGTGATGGCTACCCTCTAGAGATGAAAGATGGAAGATTTCGTGACAATGGTTCAAGACAAGACCACGTGCAGAACACGTGAGCCTATTGTACGAAGATTCTGAAGATCATTTGTGCGCGTCCCATGTTGTTTAACTTTCCACGTGGCATTCCTTTTATGGAATGTCAGCCTTTGTCTTGTACTATTGTGTGCTCCTCGTCCTATATGAGGGGATCACTCTCTGTTTTGTAAAACATACGAGCACACACTAACCTGAGAGCAGATTGTATTTTCTTTGAGTATTTTTAGCACATACTAGTGCGTGTTCTTGGTGTTCTTGAGGAAAATAATGAAGCAAATTCTTTATTAATCATCTTAATGCATTTTATGTTTCTCTTCATCATTTGCTAGTGTGTCTACTACCGTTCAAGTTCCATTTTCTCTACGCTTTAAAACACTTCCGCACTCTTATTCACCTGTTTTTGTGTAGTAAATAGAAAATCAAGTTTAGAACACCATATTTGGGGATCAACAATTGGTATCAGAGCAAACTTTGATTCTTAATATCAAAGGATCCTGTTCTGTACTTGATTCATATGTTCTTGGTAGTAGTTTAGTCTGTTCTTTTCTTTGTACTCCATTCAAAGAATACACTATGTTTTCAGGAGTTATTTCAACCTGTTTGATATAGATCCAAAGGCAAGTGTGCTCAAGCCATTAAAGACATATTCAAAGCTTGTTTCTTGGTTATTAACTTCTCTCGTACCAAAATATCCATCATTGTTGAGGTTATCCTCACCCCCATCTACATTTCATCTCATACTTTTTTCCTTGTCCTATCCTTGCCAACTAAAAATGGCGAATGCTGTCAACTTTTTCAGCTCAGGATCTCAATCAAAACCTCCTACTCTACTCAGGGATGAATATCCTCAGTGGAAAATCAGGATGGTACACTTTCTTGAAGGTGTGGATCCTGGACTGTTTGAGTTTCTTCATAACCCTCTATACATCCTAATGACGACTGCTCCTCGTGTTCCTGCTACTGCAAACACACCTGAAATCCCTGAATATCAACATCCCAAGCCTGTTGCTGAGTGGACTGAACAAGAGAGTGCCATGTATGAACATGCAAAGAAAGCCAAAAGGCTACTCATAATGGCCATTCCAAATGACATCTTTCAGTCCTTGGATTCCTGTGAAACTTCAAAAGATCTGTGGCTAGAGCATGAAAAATGGCTCGAGGGTGGTGCTAAAGCCCTAGAGAACGACATGGCCTTACGCATAAATGAATATTTTTCTTTTAAGGCCCTGCCGGGTGAATCTATTCAGAGAACCAACAACAGATACAACTCGTTGATCAACAAGTGTAAGAGGTATGGCATCTACATAACTTCCGAGCAGAACAATGTCAGATTCCTTCAGAGTCGAAATGACGAATGGCTTCATCTGACCATATCCATGCAAGCAACTTTAGATCTTGATGTTTGGTCTATTTCTGACCTTTTTGGGACGTTAATAAGCCAAGAGAACCGAATCTCGAAGTCGATAACCCCTGTCGGTGGACCTCTGGCATTGGTAGGAAATGCCACAGAGGTCCAGGACGAAGGAAAGAAAGAAAAGACTATAGCGGATGTTCAGAAGAAAAAGAAGAAGAAGGTACTGGTGGCTGAGAGTGATAGTGGAGAAAACTCTAAGGAAGAAATCGATATGGCTGCTCTGACCAAAACACTTGCTCTCATGACCCAAGAATTCAACAACGGTCTTAAGAAAAATCCATCATACAGAGGAAGAGAGGAAAGAGATGATAGAGGAATAGGATATGGGAAAACGAGAGAGTTTAGAAGAGAAGAATTTGGTGACCAAAGGCCTGATGAGAGAAGATCTGGACAGAAGATGGACGACAGAGGTGGAGACAGAGCTCCCCAACAGAACGAAGGCTACTTCAAATGTGGGAAGCCAAGACATTTTGCAGCAGAGTGCAGGTCCAATGTCATCAAAGGGAAACCTGTCAAAGATGCTGCTTTCTTCAAAAAGAAGGCAAAATACTACACTCAAAGATCCCTGATGGTTGCACAAGAAAATCTTGTGACCAATGAATCCTCTGACGAAAGGGACAACAATGCACTCTTCTATGGAATGGCTGAAGTCAACCCCTCTGACAGCGACAGTGAGGTATCTACTTTTGACTCATCTTCCACTGACTCTGAAAACAAATTTCTTGAACTACAAAATGAATTTCTCTCTTGCAAAAACACGTGCTCAAAATTAGAGAAAAACTAGCCTTCTTCGAGAGAGAAACCAGACTTCTCACTCAAGAGAAGGATAAACTCTATCTTGAAAGAAAATCTCTTGTCTCTGAGCACATCTCAGATAAGAAAAGTTTAAAATAGAATGTTTCCAAACTTGACCAAGCTTTGAAAGAAAAGGTTAAGAAGCTAAAGAATAGTGAGAGTAATCGTTTAAACGCCATCTCTCTGAAAAAAAAATTCCAAAAGGAGAGAGAAGTCCTCATCAAGACTTACTCGACAGAGATCTGTTAAACAGGAAATATCAGGATGCACAGAAAGTGCATGAAAAGGTGAGTACCCAGATTGGCAGAAGAGGTTTAGGGTTCAATAATATAGACCCCTATACTGGAAATAAAGGAAACAAAACTCTTTCAAATATCTTCTGCCTTGGACAATTTTTAAAACCATGTCTTCCTAATCTAATATCCAAATTTAAAAAAGCAGAACAACTGAAGGACCACATCTGAGGAAACCTCTGCAGATGGCAAATGTATGGTATGAAAACAATGATTTTCAACATCACTCTCTGAAAAGAGAAAGTCCATTCCAAGGAAATATATGTCTCAAAAACAGATAGGAATCTTCAGATTTGGTCATCCAGAATCACAAACTCAAATGGCATTTTTGTGCATGATGATTCCTGAAAAGGAACTGTCCTCTGATGCACCAGAGTTTGTCCCTACCTCTGTGAAAGAATAGCTTTTTAGGAGATTTTTGGAAAGTGACTTGAGAAAAACATATGAGAATCACTTTCTAAATCATCCTCATATAGCCTCTGGGGTACAAGAAATCTTTGAGCATGATCTACTCAAATGTCTAAGCATCCCTAACGTGATCCCATGCACTCTCAAAAAGCTAAACATTTCAAAGGACACTGGTAATGGATAAAGCAATACAAATCCAGAAAGTCATGCCCTCATCCACAAAGATTTTCTTCACTCGGACTCTGAGTCAGAGTCTGAGTCATCCTCTGTCGATGAAGAGACTAGTTCTGTAGAACAAGAGATAGTCCCTAGTAGTCCAGAGAAAAATAAACTTCCCTCTGGAATTATTAACCGAATAATCTCTCCCTAAAGGAGAACTACAGGAGTACCCATCTGCCCTGACTTTATGGATATGTGTCTGCAAGCTAAAACCTCTCTTGAGCTTAAGAAATTAAGCAAAGAAAAAATCCAGATCTCTCAAAAGACCAAAGCTCCAATCCCCACAAAACCATTTCAAGAAAAACTCACTTGGCAACAGAAGGAAAAATGGCCCAAATTTGATAAATTTGATGCTTCTGTCGCAGTGAACGCATGAAAAGGGAGTCACCAAGGGAGAGTACAGTCAAAGAGCCATACAAGAGGAGTTTTTGATAAAACTCAACCTATATTAGACAAAGTTTTATATGAAAAGAAACTCAAATCTAAAAAGGGTTGTTGTAAACAATGGTTTGTACCCTCCTTTGATAAATATAATGAAATGTTTAAGAAATTTGCTTCTGGAGTCCCTCCTTGTAAATGATTTGATCTCATGCATGCTCTTAACCAACATTTTTCAAGGCCTAGTTGTCTTATATGTCACCCCAAGCCCAAGAATGCCAAATTCAAGGGTGAGAAAGGACAATCTGGTACCTTTGCTAAAAAGGATAAGACCAACACCAAAGGAGCTAACGCATATTTAAAGACTCCTAACAAATCTGGACCCATTTAGAAATGGGTACCTAAATCTTCTTGATCGGTCCGCAGAAGAAACAACATGTGCCCATTTGGTACCTAGAGTCCGGGTGTTCAAGGCACCTGACTAGCGACAGAGGGTTGCTCTCCTCGTATAAAGAAAAACATGGAGGTGGTTTTGTGACCTTTGTGGACAACAAAAAGGGTCAGATTAAAGGCTATGGAGTCATTGCTAAATGAGACATCGATGTCAATAGAGTGGCTTATGTAGATGGTCTTAAGAACAACTTACTAAGTGTTAGCCAACTCTGTGATAATGGACTAGATGTGATGTTCAAAAAGAAATATTGTTCTCTGTTGAAGGAAGATACATCCACAGAACTTCTGCGAGCCAATAGAAGAGGTGATTGTTGGAAACTGAAGATGTGAACAAGTATTTAATGTTGCTAGTTCAGAATTACTACTGCTAGAAGATTTCAAAGTTAATACTGCTGAGTATTACTGCTGCTAGTAGTTAATACTGCTAGTCAAAGTTAGTGCTGCTTGAACAAAGTTAGTACTGCTTATCTAGTTAGTACTGCTAGTGGTTAGTGCTGCTTAGTAGTTAATGCTGCCAAGACTTAATGCTGCTTATAAGGTAATGTGAAGATAATGATGAAGAGATCGTGGGTAAAGATAAACAAGGATATTCTGAAGATATTCATGGAAGATATACTGAAGATATTTTATTTATTTGTAATTATCTTTTTCTTCAGTATATGTATACATTTGACAGAATAGTTTAGAGATAGTTTTTTTTACAGATTTAATTCTAAAGTTTTTTTTTAGAGAGAATCAACCTCAAGGCATAGTTCCTAATTCTAGAGAAGTAGAATTCGTCTTGAAAGAGCTTGTTCTTCAAGATTGAGGTTGAGTGTGTAATCTTGTGATTTTAATACAAGTTTGCAAAGTGTTTATCATATACTGTTTGTTCACTGTTTCATTGAATATCAAAGTGTTATTCCGCAACTTCTTTGATATTGTTTCTGAGATTTTATTCTTGTTAAGAATTTGATCCTGACAAGTGGTATCAGAGCCTGTTCTCTCAGAAACATCTATTCACTCATCATGGAAAACTTTGCAGAATCAAACAGTACTCTAGTCTCAAAGGTTCCAATTCTCAGACCCAATGAATTCGATATGTGGAAGATCAGAATCAAGCAGTACATACTCCTCACTGACTATTCTATGTGGGACATAATTGAGAATGGTCCTTCTGAAGCAGGAAAGATTGGTGCAGATGGAAAGAGAACTCCACCAAAAACTGATGCAGAAAGAAAGGCTAGACAAACAGAGATGAAAGCCTTGAGCACTTTGCTCTTAGCCATCCCCAATGAATATCAACATCAGTTCTGCAACTGCACTGATGCAGAGATGCTCTGGAATGCTCTAGAGAAGAGATTCTCATGTACCAAAAGTACCAAGAGAAAGAGAAATCAGAAAGCCATTCTGAAGCAACAATATGAGAACTTTATGTCAACCAAGAATGAGTCCATGACTCAAACTTTTGACAGGTTCAATAAACTTATTGGTGAACTTGCTACAGTGGGAGTACAAATTGATCAAGATGATCTGAACAGAAAGTTTCTAAGGTCCCTGAGTGATGAATGGACCATGTATACTGTGTCTTTCAGACAGAATGATCAACTGGAAGAAAAGGAACTTGATGATCTATATAATGATCTAAGAGTTTTTGAATTTGAGGTAGAGGCTAAGAAGAGGCCTTCTGGGTATGTTCACAATGCTGCACTCCTTTCAGCATCAACCGATTCTACTTCCATCCCTGAATCAGTTAATGCTGCCAATGGAGAATCTAAAGAGAAAGGCACTGAAACTGTATTTGAAGCCTTTCTAGCAAGTCATGGAAACTCTTTTCTCATTAATGATGACTTGGAACAACTCCATCCAGATGATCTTGAAGAGATGGACATTAAATGGAAGATGGCCATGCTCTCTATGAGAGTTAAGAAGTTCATCAAAAGAACTGGAAGGAACAACTTCTCACAAAGAAGAGAAGATGGAGCAGGTTTTGACAAGTCAAAGGTGGAATGCTATAAATGCCATCAGAAGGGACACTTTGCTAGAGAATGCAGAAGTGGAATGCCTCAAAACAATAACCACCAACAAGCTCAAGCTGGAAGTTTCAATAATAACAGAAACTCTGCACAAGCCCTTGTCTCTCAACAAGGCATGGGGTTTGATTGGAGTGATCAAGCTGAAGAGACCATCCAGAACCAAGCTCTAATGGCAGAGGTGTCTGATCTCCCAACAGAGGTAACTTCCAATCTTTGTACTCAAAATTGCATTAACACTGTTAAGAGGTATTGGGATCACAATCAGAACATGAGTGATAACCTTAAGAGATTGGAAAAGGACATAAAAGATTATGTTAGGATAGTTGAGAGATTTGAAGAGCAGATTAAGGGTTTTCAAGCCAATGAGCTTCAACACTCTTATGACACAAACTACTGGAAGTGGGAGAAGAATGACTTAGAACTTCAACTGACCAGATCCAAAGAGAAGAATGAGAAGATAAAGAGGGAGTTTGAGAAAGACAAGCTGAATATTGAGAAATTTTCCAATGCTTCTAAAGCAATGGACTCTTTGCTCCAAAATCAAATCCATGACAAACTTAGAAGAGGATAGGAAGGATAGGAAGGACCTACCTAAGGGAGCCACTGAGATAGATCCCTTAGATGAAGTAGTTGTTAAGGATAAAACTGAGAAAGAAGTTGTCAAGGATAAAGACAATACTGTGAGTGGTGAGATTCCTATAGAAAACCACATAATCACCAATGAGGGATGTGGAAAGCAATGGATCAAGTCCAATGAGATAGAGAAGACTGAGGGAAAGAACAAGAAGGTTTATTATAAGCAGACCACTGTTGTGAACCCTATCCCTTGCAAGCAGTGTGCATGCAATACTTCTAATCCCCAAAAACATGATAAACCAAGGGGAAATCAGAGAAACTGGAACAACCAATGGGCACAAAAACAAGGCATTGATCTGAGTAAAATCAATATACCAAAGCCTTGTTTCATATGTGGAAAGTTAATCCATTTGGCTAAGTACTGTTATTTTAACCCTTTTAACCAACAGATGAACTTTCAAAGATTTGTGCAAAAATCTGTTGGTTACAGGAAGGCTGGAAAGAAACATGTAGTGAAGAAACCTGTTGAGAACAAAGGCCCCATGAAGAAAAAGGTTTTGAATGAAAGTATTAAAATGTGGGTGCCTAAAAGCACTAAAACTGTTAGTGCTGCTGACAGAGATAGTACTACTAGAAGCATTACTGCTGCTACAAGTGTTAGTACTGCTGAAAATTTTAATGCTGCTAATACTGTTAGTACTTCCTCAAAGATGAATACTACTAACACAGTTACTGCTGCTAAATAGTTACTACTTCTAATAAGGTTAGTACTGCTAAGCATGCAAGTGTTGCTAATGCAGTTAGTACTTCTAAAACCAGTACTACTTCTAGCAAATGTGTTTCCAAGCCTATCACTGTGACAAAGTACTCCAGAAATGAGGAGTCAAAGTTTAAAAATCTTGTCAAGAAAGAATGCAAGTATTTTGATGAGAAAGGGGTACCCAAGACCACTTTGGCTTGGGTTCCTATTTCAAACTAACTGATTTATCTTATGTGCAGGGCAACCAACAGCTCAAGGGAAAGAGCATTTGGCATGTTGATAGTGGTTGATCTAGGCACATGACAGGCAACATGTCATGCCTTCAGGATTTCAAGCATATCAATGGAGGACATGTTGCTTTTGGAAATGATCTTACTGGTGGTAAAATAAGTGGCAAAGGTAATGTCACAAAAGGTAAGATGACATTTGAGGATGTCTACTATGTTGATCAATTGAAGTACAACCTGTTAAGTGTATCACAGGTTTGTGACAAACAACATAGCATATTATTTACTAACACAGAGTGTATGATCCTTGCTCAAGAGTTTAAGGTAGTTGATGAAAGCATGATACTACTTAGAACTCCAAGAAAGGACAATGTTTATTGTCTAGATATGGACAATGTTGATAGTGATTCATCCCTGAACTGTCTTGTTTCAAAAGCTTCTGTGGATGAATCCTCTCTTTGGCACAGAAGGATGTGTCACATGAATTTCAAGACTATAAACAAACTTGTTAAAAACAACCTTGTAAGAGGTTTACCTTCAAAAGTCTTTTCATGTGATGATCATTGTGTTGCTTGTCTTAAAGGCAAACAGCATAAAACTTCTCATAAGACCAAAGAGTTAACTTCTATTTCTACTTGTCTCCAGTTATTGCATATGGATCTGTTTGGTCCTACAAATGTTATGAGTATAGGCAAGAAATCTTATTGTTTGGTTATTGTTGATGATTACTCCAGATTTACTTGGGTATATTTTCTAAGGACTAAGGATGAGACAAGTGGACTGATCAAATCCTTTATCCTAAGAATTGAAAACCAAACTAATCAAAAAGTAAAAGTCATTAGATCAGATAATGGGTCTGAATTTAAAAATCTTGATCTAAACACCTTTTGTGAAGAGAAAGGCATTGAGAGACAATATAGTGCCCCTAGGACTCCACAACAGAATGGAGTTGCTGAGAGGAGAAATAGGACACTAATAGAGGCTGCTAGATCTCTGTTGGCTGATTCAAAATTTCCAATTACCTTCTGGGCTGAAGCAGTTAATACTGCTTGTTATGTCCAAAACAGAGTTCTAGTAGTCAAGCCAAAGAACAAGACCCCATATGAGCTTTTAAATGAAAGAAAACCATTTATTGGATTTTTCAAACCTTTTGGGTGTCCTTGTACTATTCTCAATACTAAATCTCACTTAGGTAAGTTTGATAGCAAAGCAGATGATGGATTTCTTGTTGGTTACTCATCTCAGAGTAAGGCTTACAGAGTCTTTAACTATTCTTCTAGAATAATTGAAGAAAGTGTCAATGTCAAATGCAATGAGAACACACCAAATCTAATTGGGTCTGGTCCTCAGTGGCTATTTGACATTGATTCACTAACTAACTCTTTTGGTGTCAGTAGTGATGATTATGCAGAATCAGGGAGTGGAGGATCAGGAACTACACAAGTTCAAGACAGTTTATCTCAATCTGTGATCTTTCCCATACCCACAGTAGACACTGTTGAAGACTGTAAAAAGGAACCATCTACTGAATCAAGCCAGAGTGAAGAAGAAAGTAGAGATGAGGAGACTCAAGTCAATAAAGAATCAAAAGTAGCTGCTGAAAACACCTCAGTTGAGTTGAATGACTCAAATCTAGAGGTGGGACTTAATGAAGAACCTAATCATCACACCAGAATTCAAAAGAATCATCCTCCACAACTGGTAATAGGAGATATATCCTCTCCTATGATGACTAGAAATCAAAGCAGGCTACAAGAATTGAAAGATCAACAGCATACAGTGCTTTCTTGCTTTCTATCCCAGCTTGAGCCTAAGAAGGCACATGATGCTATGAAAGAATCCAGTTGGATAGAAGCAATGCAAGAAGAGCTACTGCAATTCAAGCTGCAAGATGTTTGGGATCTGGTAGACCTTCCTAAAGGCCAAAGAGCAATAGGAACAAAATGGGTCTTCAGGAATAAGAGAGATGAAAGAGGAATTGTGATAAGGAATAAAGCAAGGCTGGTGGCTCAAGGGTATACACAAGAAGAGGGAATAGACTATGATGAAGTATTTTCACCTATGGCCAGGATAGAAGCAATTAGATTATTCCTGGCTTATGCTTTTTATATGAAATTCAAAGTCTATCAAATGGATGTGAAAAGTGCATTTCTTTATGGCTCAATTGAAGAAGAAGTATATGTCTGTCAACCACCAGGGTTTGAAAACCCAAGCTATCTAGACAGGGTATACAAATTGAAGAAAGCACTTTATGGACTGGATCAAGCTCCAAGAGCATGGTATGACACACTGTCATCCTATCTCTTGGAAAATGGCTTTGAAAGAGGAGTCATTGATAAGACTCTATTTATCAAGAGAAAGAAGAAGGCTATCTTGCTGGTCCAAATCTATGTTGATGATATCATTTTTGGATCCACAAGAGACAACATGTGCAAGGAGTTTGAGGAACTAATGCATCAAAGGTTCAAAATGAGTTCCATGGGGGAACTTACTTTTTTCCTAGGACTCCAAGTTCAACAGAAGTCAGATGGAATCTTTATCTGTCAGTCCAAGTATGTGCAGGACATTCTAACCAAGTTTGGTTTCTCAGATTCCAAACCTGCCAGCACACCTATGGAGACACACAAGCAGATAACAGCAGATCTTGAGGGGGAGGATATGGATGTTCATCATTATAGATCCATGATTGGCTCTCTCATGTATCTTACAGCCTCTAGGCCAGATATAATGTTTCCAGTCTGTGTATGTGCAAGATTCCAAGTTAGGCCAAAGCAATCTCACTATCAAGCTGTTAAGAGGATATTCAGATATCTCAAAGGGCAACCCAGATTGGGACTTTGGTATCCTCATGACTCATCCTTTGACCTACTTGCATACTCAGATAGTGATCTAGGTGGAGCAAACTTGGACAGAAAATCTACTTCTGGAGGATGTCAGTTTTTGGGTGCAAGACTAGTGTCTTGGCAGTGCAAGAAACAAACCACAGTGTCCACATCTACAACAGAGGCAGAGTACATAGCAGCTGCAAGTTGCTGTTCTCAAGTCTTATGGATTCAAAATCAAATGCTGGACTATGGGGTAACCTTTCTACACACTCCAATTTTTATTGATAACAACAGTGCTATTACCATTGTGAATAATCCTGTCAAGCACTCAAAAACAAAGCACATTGAAATCAGGTATCACTTCATAAGAGACTGTAATGAAAAGAAACTTATTCAAGTTGTAAAGGTTCATACTGACAACCAGTTTGCTGATCTATTCACCAAAGCCTTTGATGTGGGTAGATTCACTTTCTTGGTAACAAGTGTGGGAATGATCAACTCTGAATAAACTCCTTCTCAAAAAGTGGTTCAATACCTGTATATTATGTATTCTTGGTGGTTCTAATCTTTCTTTTCAGGGAATTCATAGCAGTCCTCAGTTCATCATAAGTTGAAAAGAGTAAGTATTATTAATACTGCCAGTGTATTATTAATACTGCCAATGTATTATTAATACTGCTAGTAGTTAATACTGCTTTCAGTTAATACTGCTAGTGGTTAATATTGCTTTCAGTTAATACTGCTAGTAGCTAATACTGCTTTCAGTTAATACTGCTAGTGGTTAATACTACTTTCAGTTAATACTGCTAGTAGTTAATACTGCTTTCAGTTAATACTGCTAGTAGTTAATACTGCTTTCAGTTAATACTGCTATTGGTTAATACTGCTCTAGGTTAATACTGCTTATGTCCCGAATACTATAAATACTCTTTGCCCGCCTAAAAGCTCATAACGACTCTTTGCATACTGTTCACTTGCGCTCTAAACCCTTTCTCTCTCAAGTTCAAAGTTCTCAGGCAAGAATCTTCAAGGTCAATGGCATCCATGGCGTTCATAGACGAACACAATGAAATAGCGATGCTCCAAAAGCCAAAACAAGCTGAAGGTTTTCACCAGATAGTCGACTTTCTGAAGTCAAGCCATATTGCCCATGCTCTCACTCTATCTCCTACCATCTTCATAGAGCATCAGCGGCAATTCTGGGCAAATGCCACCATTGTTACTGAGAATGGTGCGCAAATGATCAAAACAAGGGTGTGTGACAAACCCTTGACAGTTACTGAAGAGGTACTTCGCATCAGTCTACGTCTAGACGATGTCTCTGGTATAACTTCTATCTCTAATGATGAACTGTTTTCTACTCTTACAAGAATGGGGTATGGAAGCTCATTGGGTGTGTTCAAGTTCTCAATAGCCAAATTTTCACCCCAATGGCGTTTCTTTGTCCATATCCTTATGCACTGCATATCTAAAAAGACTACTGGATGGAGTGAGTTCAGTAGCACCATTGCGTATGCTTTGGTGTGCTTGGCCACTGCCAGAAAGTATAATTTTTCTCAAATGATTTTTCATGATCTTGTCTCAAACTTGGGAAGTAAAAAGAGCTTTTATATGTACCCCAGGTTTGTCCAAGAAGTAGTTAACCATGAATTGACGGATATACCTCATTTTGATGGGGTATATGTACCAAAAATTCCCAAAGGAAAGGTCTTTTCAAACATGAAAAGATCCCCTCTGGACTCGGAAGGAGTTGACACCCCATTGTTCTCTACAATGATGGTGGTGTCCCAAACTAATGAAGGTATGGCAGCAGGGTCAAGACCCCCATTAGACCAACCCACTGCTAGCCAATCCCAACCTTCCCACTCTAAATCAATTCCCCAGTCTCTTCTTGATAAACCTACTTCACCAATCACCCATACTTACAAAAGGAAACAGGTAAAGAAGGCTCCTTCCCCTCTTGTACCATCAACCACTAAGCCTACTAGCCCTCTAAGGAAAAATTCTCCCTTAGAGAATATCCATAGGGAAACCACAGGGGTGTCTCCCAACCCAAAGGAGGTGCTCTCTGAGGAGGAGGAAGAGCATATGGGTGAGAAGGCTGCCACTACTCCTGCTAGTTCAGACGAGGTCAGTGGTAACATACATAAGACCTTCCCCATGGCAACTTTGAATGAGCAATCATTCAAAGGTCCCCGGTGCCAAGAAACCAAGGGGGTGGATAGTGCTTCTGCTAGGCAGAAGACTTCCACTACAAAAAGATCCAATGATCCTTCAAAAGAGGGTAACACTTCTGGAGAGGGTGAGGACATATATTCTTACTATGAATTGATGGAAACAATGGGCAACATCAACCAAGATGTTCTCAAACAAGGGAAAGAAATTGAAGACATGAAATTGGTAATCTTGTCCCAACAAGTGCAGATTACCAAACTCAAGACCTTGGTGATGAAACTAGTACAGAAAAAGAAGAAGAGACAATTTGTGCTCAGGAGAAGGAAATCTGGGAATGATGCTCCCAAAAAGGGGGAGATCAACATGGAAGAAGCTACAGAAAAGGGGGAGCTTGATGGGATGAAATATGGTGGTGAGGGGGAGAGATTTGATGTTGAGGGGGAGCAAGAAGCAGAAACAGAAAGAGAATCAGTGCAAGCAGAGATAAAAGAACAAGCAGCAGTAACAGAGCAAGCAACAGAAATCATTAATGCTGCTAGTTCAATCAAAGCAGCAGAAATGGTTAGTACTGCTGAAATAAGCAAAGCAACAGAAACTGTGAAAGAAGTTTTAACAGATCTTGAGATTGTAGAAACCTTACTTAAAGCCAAACATGATACTCCCAAGGTCACTTCAAAGACCAAAGGAGTAGTCATCAAAGAACAAGGTGAAGTGATCAAGAAAGATAACAGTAAGAAGGTAATGAACAAAGACAAAGGAAAAGCAAAGATGGTGGAATCTGATCAACCAGTCAAAAAGCAAAGGTTGGTTGAATCAGATGAAGCCTTGGCCAGGAAGATGCAGGCTGATATTGAAAAGGAAGAAAGAGTTCAGGTTGAAAAGGACAGGGAGATGGCAAAGGCTCTAGCTGCTGAACTAAATGAAGCCTATCAACAAAGCCTGGCAACTGAACTTGAACAGAAGAAAGCAGCATCTTTGAAGAAATCTGTGGTGATGAAAACAACTGCAAAGAAGAGACAACCCTCAAAGACTTTTCTTGGTACTCAAGAGAGAAACAAGATGATAATTTTTCTCAAGGGTGCTATAGGAGTTAGAAAGGAGATGTTCTCCAAGATGACATTTGAGCAGATCAAGGAGCTGTACAATTCTGAAATGACTAAACTTCAAGGAAATGAAACTGCCAGGGTGGAGATGGAGAAGAGAATGAAAGAAAGTAATGATTTCATGATAGAAAAACCTTTTCCAGATGAGCAAGAAACACCACCAAAGAAAGAAGCGACTCTGGGTGAAAGTCTAAGGACTTTAAAGAGAACCAAGATGATGGCAAGGAGAAAGTCAATCAAGAAGCCTAGAATAGCTGAAGGAGAGGCTGAGAAGGTTGCTGAAGAAGAAGGGGCACTTGAGTCATCTGAAATGAAAAAATCTTCAAGTACTGATGATTTAAAGATGTACATGGTAGTGATGGACAAAGTTCCTGAACCAATTTCAGCAGAACCTGTTGGAATAAAGCCTCCTGAAGTTATTCACTGGGATACATTGACAGTGGATGGAAAGGAGTATATTAGGCTCAAGAGGAAGGATGATAAGTATGAGGTATTCAACACTTGGGCTAAGATTGTCAGAACATGCTCTAGATCTGATATAGAAGAAATGTTTGAAATAGGGATGAAGTTGTATGCAGATCAGTTAAAAGCTCCAGGGATTTCAATTACAAAACTGGTGATGGAGTATCTGTGTATGATGTTCAAATCTGAAGAAGTAGAGCATGTCATAAGAAATGTATTTCAAGCAGTCACCAATTGGACTCTATATGAAACTAGTGGAGTATATGCAGTGACTTTGGATAGAAATCACATAGAATACTTCCTAGTGGATAGAGTATACAATCACAGCAGACTTAAGCTTCATGCAATGCTGAAGAAGAAGCTTGGATGTGTTGAAAACTCAGAAATGGCCAAATATCTGATTCAGAGAATGATCAATCAAAGTTTGGGGATAAATGTTGATACAGGGATCTGAAGAATGGTATTTTGGGAGCATCTGAAGAACTTGACTTCTCTTCCTAAAAGTGAAGTTAGGGGGAGATTGTTGGAAACTGAAGATGTGAACAAGTATTTAATGCTGCTATTTCAGAATTACTACTGCTAGAAGATTTCAAAGTTAATACTGCTGAGTATTACTGCTGCTAGTAGTTAATACTGCTAGTCAAAGTTAGTGCTGCTTGAACAAAGTTAGTACTGCTTATCTAGTTAGTACTGCTAGTGGTTAGTGCTGCTTAATAGTTGGTTAGTGCTGCTTAGTAGTTAATGCTGCCAAGACTTAATGCTGCTTATAAGGTAATGTGAAGATAATGATGAAGAGATCGTGGGTAAAGATAAACAAGGATATTCTGAAGATATTCATGGAAGATATACTGAAGATATTTTATTTATTTGTAATTATCTTTTTGTTCAGTATATGTATAGATTTGACAGAATAGTTTAGAGATAGTTTTTTTTACAGATTTAATTCTAAAGTTTTTTTTTAGAGAGAATCAACCTCAAGGCATAGTTCCTAATTCTAGAGAAGTAGAATTCGTCTTGAAAGAGCTTGTTCTTCAAGATTGAGGTTGAGTGTGTAATCTTGTGATTTTAATACAAGTTTGCAAAGTGTTAATCATATACTGTTTGTTTACTGTTTCATTGAATATCAAAGTGTTATTCCGCAACTTCTTTGATATTGTTTCTGAGATTTTATTCTTGTTAAGAATTTGATCCTGACAGTGATATGTACCTCATGGACTTCAAGTCGATCAACAAAGAAGAAAACTTTGTTTGGGCTCAAGTAAGAATGAGGAGGCTTGGCTCTGGCATAACAGGTTCTGTCACTTAAATTTTCATACACTTGAAAAGCTTGTAAAATTAGAACTAGTGAATGGGTTACCAAGTATCAAATTTGACAGAGATCATCTATGCTCTTCTCGTGAAATGGGCAAACTCAAAAGAGCTGCCCATAAGAGCAAGTCAGACATCTCTTGCACTACACCTCTGCAAATGCTTCATGAAGACCTCTGTGGTCCCATATCTGTGCAGAGTCTAGGTGGCAAAAAGTACATTCTAGTACTCATAGATGAATTCTCTAGATATACTTGGGTAGAATTTGTTCCAAAGAAATCTGGTGTTCCTGTGGTACTAATGAATCTTCTTAAGAGAATACAAGTTCTTCATGATTGCAGAATACAGAGAATTCGGAGTGGCAATGGCACAAAGTTTAAGAATTCAACCATTGAAGCCTATCTTACGATAGAAGGCATCCCACCGAACTTCTCGGCTGCAAGGACTCCACAACAAAATGGTGTTGTTGAACGCAAGAACATAACACTTGTAGATTCCTCCAGAACTATGCTCACTGCCTCATGACTATCTATTTAATTTTGGACAGAAGCCATTTCAACTGCATGCTTCACTCAAAATCGATCATTAATAGTGAAGAGGCATGCAAAGACCCCATACCACTTGCTCAACCAGAGGAAGCCGAACATCAAATATTTTCATGTCTTTGGTTTTAGATGCTTTGTATTGAATGACAGAGAACAAATTGGGAAATTTACCCCAAAAGGTGATGAAGCCAAATTTGTTGGCTATTCATCAACCTCCAAAGCATATAGAGTCTATGTGCTCAAATCCAAACATATACATGAAAGTATTAATGTTTCATTTGATGACTCTTTTCAGATGACTTCTGAGCAAATTAGCTCAGGACTCAAGCTTCAAGATGAAGACTCTGGTAATTCTATAAGAACAAATGATCTTTATCACCTCTTTAAAGAGATGTTCAATGATGATGGACCATCTGAGGATGACCACAGAGCCTCTGGAGTTGAGGCCTCTGAAGACCAAAGAGGTACTTCGTTAATTGGTCCAAGCAACACTTCACACTCCTCTTCTACTTTTACAGGTACAAATGTTGAGGGAGAATCCACAGAGACCAACACCAAACAAGGATCAATGCTCAACCGGGATCAAGGTCATCTTCCAACCATCTCTAAAGAATTATCACTAGAGGAAACCCAAAACTCTGAACAAGGCACTACAGAGCTCCAAACATCAACTCAAGGTGATCAATCAAGCCCTGTGGAAAGTAAAAATGATCAACCTTTTTTGACAAAGGCTGATCAACATCAAGAACAAGAATGTGCTCATGACATGCATCAAGATAGTTCAAATGATCACCTGCCTCGCATGACCAAATGGAGCAGAAGTCACCCACAAAGTCAAATCATTGGTGACCCCTCTGACAGAGTAAAAACTCACTCTAGTACTGCCAACTTTTGTTGCTTTACAATTTTTGTAAGTATTATCGAACCCAAAAAGATCTTTGAAGCTCTTGAAGACCCAAATTGGGTAGAAGCCATGCAAGAAGAGCTTCTGCAGTTTGAAAGAAATGAAGTATGGACCCTGGTGCCTCTGCCGAAAGGAAAGACTGCAATAGGGATAAATAGTTCTTCAGGAACAAGAAAGACGAAGATGGTATGGTGATCAGGAACAAGGCAAGACTGGTGGCCAAGGGATATTGTCAAGAAGAAGGAATTGACTATGAAGAAACCTTTGCCCCTGTGGCAATGCTCGAGGAAATAAGAATATTTCTTGCCTTTGCAGCCCACAAAGGTTTTAAGGTATACCAGATGGACGTAAAGTCAGCCTTCTAACCATCAGGTCTTTGGCCTGGTTGCTAGCTCTACTCCACAAATGCCTCCTACATGTGAAGAGGCCTAGTGTTCGAATCATGGGGGGGACAGGAGGACTTTTCCGGTGCATACCTAAGGGGCTAGGGTATGTAGGGTCCACAAAAGTGGACCACAGGGCCTTGGGTCCCTGCCACTAAACCAAAAAAAAAGTCAGCATTCTTAAATGGACAGATTCAAGAAGAAGTATATGTCAAGCAGCCACCAGGTTTTGAAAGCTCTAAGTACCCTAATCATGTAAACTTCTTGGACGATGCTCTTTATGGACTGAAGCAAGCCCCCAAAGCCTGGTATGATAGACTTTCAAACTTCCTTCATGCAAATGGTTTCGAAAGAGGTACAACTGATACTAGTTTATTTTATAAGAAGACAAAAGTTGAGTTACTACTTGTGTAGTTTTATGTTGGTGACATTATTTTTGGGTCTACTAATGAAGGTGAGTTTGATATGAGCATGATGGGAGAACTCACATTCTTCCTAGGATTGCAAGTCAAACAAACCAAAGAGGGAATTTTCTTAAATGAATCAAAATATGTTTCTGACATACTTCAAAAATACAAGTTCTTTGACTCTTCACCAATGAAAACCCCTATGGCCACTAGAACTAAGCTCTATGCAGACCCAGAGGGGAAATCTGTGGAGTGCAAACTCTACAGAGGAATGATAGGGTCTCTGTTGTTCTTAACTGCAAGTAGACCTGATATAATGTTTGACACATATCTCTGTGCAAGATTTCAAGCTAACACCAAAGAATCTCATCTTCATGTTGTCAAGAGGATCTTTAGATACTTAAATGGGACCAAGAATCTTGGTCTTTGGTATCTAGAGAACTCTGGCTTTGATATTGTGTCTTATACAGATTCAGATTATGGAGGATGCAAACTCGACAGAAAGAATACCTCTGGGAGTTGTCAATTCCTTAGAGGTAAACTAGTCAGTTGGACTTCTATGAAACAAAATTGTGTTTCAACTTCTACGGCAGAAGCAGAATATGTTGTTGCTGCTAGTTGTTGTTCACAAGTTATGTGGATGAGAACCTAACTCAGAGACTATGGCTTTGACGTTGAAAAAATCCCATCCTCTGTGACTCCAAAAGTGCCATTGTGATCTCTGCGAACCCTGTTCAGCACTCTAAAATCAAACACATCGATATCAGGTATCACTTTCTGAAACATCATATCGTGCATGGCACTATCGAGATGATCTTTGTTCCTATAGATTACCAGCTTGCTAACCTTTTCACAAAGGCTTTAGATGAGAAAAAATTCACTTTTCTTGTTGACAAGATTGGTATACTTAACATGAGTTGATTCACAGAGCCTCTGTCGCAAATATTCTTTTTCTTTCTTTATTTATTTTGGTTTGCACAGTTCTTTTCTTGTAAATCCTTTTCTCTTTATCAAGCTTACTTGATTCTATGTCTTGTTCAAGGCTTACCTCTTATGTTCCATGCACAGATCAAGGGGGAGCTAAACAACTCTCAATAGGAGACCGTGAAAATTCAAGGGGGATCTCGACATTATTCTCCAGATATGTATCTCTCTGTCCTTCAATTATTTTCAAAACTTTGAATGGTCAATACTTTCAAAATCTTTCCTTAATTAGAAATTTTAGGTCTTAGAGCCTCTAATGTCCTCCATAGAGCCTCTGTGACTTATCACAGAGCCTCTGCACCTCACTAGCGAATCCTTCACCATTTGAGCTTTTATTTGAATTGTATTCGATCATCTCTTTGTTCTTTCGAAATTGTTTTGGTCAACTATGTGTTTAGAACCTTGCTCATGACCTCAGAAGCTCTTAACCCACAGAGCTTCTGCCATTTTCATCTCTTGTAATTTTTTTTACCATATGGTCATTGAATGTGGGTTATTTATGAATGTCACTGTCATTTGGGTATAACAAATGCCGCACGCGTGAGAATAGAAGGAGGCGCTCGCACTCGATCGTGCACCGCCCATTCTGAAATGGAAAATTTTCATTGGTCCGTATCTCTACCGTCGTTTTTCAGAAACTGCTCATTATCCATATGTACTGATTACGGATTTCAAATTTTTATTATTTACCACCTAAACCTTTCACCCCCTCTCAGTATATAAATCCCTTTCGCTCTTTTCACCCTTTTTCTTTCTACCTGTATTTTATTTCTCAAGAACTTCAGCGTAAGAATTTCTCTCATCTTCTTCTACTTTCTGAAATGGCTTCCCACTCTGTCTCTTCCAAGAACTCCAAAGGTTCATCTGCTTCAAACAAGTCTATGCATTATCCTGCTCAAAAGGAAAACTTAGTATCCGTTGAACAAGAACAACCTCTCACAAGCAGAATGCTCTCTTTCATTCACCATGACTATCACACAAAGAAACTGAACCAAAAACAAAACAACCACTATGTGGTCTTGGATACTAAAGGTTTTCCAGATGAAACCGCACCACTCATCCAAATCTGAA
This sequence comes from Arctium minus, assembly GCA_954870635.1. Lineage (NCBI taxonomy): Eukaryota > Viridiplantae > Streptophyta > Magnoliopsida > Asterales > Asteraceae > Arctium > Arctium minus. The sequence continues at coordinate 5,809,641 of OX941093.1, read as the reverse complement.
AAACCATGTGCTAACAAAAGCCCTAACCCTAAAACGAACAGACATCCCTGAATCGTATATTCAACAATTCTGGTTGAGTGCTAGGCATGAAAAGATAGACAAATATGGATATTGTGTCTTGGGCTATGCAACCCATCCTTCAACCGACAAGATTCTAGACTTAGGCATAAACCGAAGGAGAGTCTCAGAGGTTTTCGGACTCCCTACTAAGACTGAGCTGAACCTGGTAAAATTCTCAGAGGAACCAACGGACTCCGAAATTCTGGATTTTCTTAGGTTTATTGGATATACAGCACCTATCACAAAAACAACTGAGTTCAGACGCCAAAACCTTCCACCTCTGTGGAATGTCCTCTTCTTCATCCTCGACAGATGTTTGACATGCAAATTTGGGAGTCCTGACCAATCTAGTCATACCATACTTGACATCATGTATGGCATATACTACGACCTACCTCTGGATTTTGCAGGGCTAATTTTTAGAAAAATCATAAATGCAGTGATCACCAAGCAGGTGGATCAAGCACGAGGGACAGAACTCAAGAATCTGGTGTTCAACAGGTTCTTCGTAGTTCTTCTGGGAGACCATTTACTTGGTGAAGGGAAACTGCCTGCAGAAGGCAAAAACATCAAAGTGTATGACATGAAGTCACATAGGCCAACCATGTTGAAGACAGACTACCCTGGGGCAAGACCTCTGTCGGTTTGTATCATTGCCTATTTGGGTAGTGAAGAGGGACTTAGGATGTACATTTGTGGGCACAGGACTCTTGCACCGAGTCCTGCAACCCCCCCACGTGTAGGATTCCAAGTGGGTGAGATCGCTATTTACCTTAGGGAGGAAATCACAGAGGGTGTAGAGGAGAATGTGGCTGAAGAGGCACAAGTGAGACAAGAGAGACTAGAGCCCGAGAGTGGGATGGGGAGTGAAAAACCCAAAAAGGAGAAAAAGAAAAAGAAAACCAAAAAGAGGGTTGTAGTTGAAGAGTGCGAAATCCTATTTCAACCACGCATATATATATATATATATATATATATATATATATATATATATCTACATACATATATATATATGTAAATAAAACACATGCCGATGGCAAATCGATCACAATCTGATCGATTTCGACTCCAAAAACACACTTAATCTCAAAAATGATTTTGAAATGAAGAACACAGTGTCGTATAAAATTTTTGATTTGAATCTGATCAACACTCTGATACGAATTGTGTGTCCCTGATTGAACAAGGATCTTTACCAGATAAATCAAATAAACGATTACCAACATGTTTGTATTAATCTTATCAACGATTACAAGGTTCGATATAACTATCTTGAGAAGCTCTCGTTTTCACATTTTGTGTGTGTATTGTGTCTGATCTGGTGAGGTTGCTTCTCAAACACACCTTACCTAATATCTAACAAAACAACTATAATATCTAGATACTATAATATCTAGATATTATTTCTAAACTAATAAAATAACTAAACTAACATAATATTAACTACCTAATAACAATAACAATTAAAATACAATTCAAACTACTTTGACTATTTATTACAAATGACATTAGACTAATTTTTTAAGAGTCGACTTTCCGGCTTTAACTTCAGATTGCGATCTTCAGATTGGATGATCTTAAATCCAATGAGACTGTGCTGTAACAATCTCCCCCTTTGGATCAAGATCATTATTTCAAAAGATTTATCCAATAGATCTGTGCAACTCAATCTCCTTCTTTTTCATCTCAGAAAATGAAATCTCTTTCTAAGTCTTCAATATGTAATAATCTCCAGGTTTTAATTCATAATGCTTTAGCAAAGTATCTTACAAGAAAATTTCTCTAAAAATCAGCATGTCTTCAGAATACTTTGATCTAGCACTTCTCTTTTCCAGTCTTGTAATGTAATAAACATTTCTTCAAGCTTTATGTTCTCCCGCTTTTTGATGAATAGAGAAATGATCTCATCAAAATTCTGAGTAAGAAATGTCTTTCATTTGGAGCCTCTGATCCGTCAATTCAAAAAAATTTCATCCAGATCTTTGCAAATCCAGACAAAATAGTCGTGTAACACCTGAATCAACAAATGAATCAGTTAAAAATGTCTGTCAGTAACACTAAGTCACTATGTGTAACGAATACACAATGGAAATGAGCTTTGTGATGTTCACTCCCCCAGGGCATCCATTCAATCATCGAAACACCACAAAGGCAATTTCTATAAATGTTATGACAAAGAAACAAATTCCTTGTGTGTTCGTGCTTGTGATAGAAAGAACTAAGCACGGATGATTGCTTATAGGGCTCGAAATTGTGTAAACCACTGAGACAATAGTAAGTTAAACACAGACTCAATGTGCATGAGTGAAGTGCGAAGGTGGGGCAGACTTCGTTCTTTTCAATATCCAGATTTTCCAAATGAAAATCATATAGCAAATGTGCTGCTTCCCCTTTGAAAATGTGAAACACTTTCTATTTTTAAGTAGAAAATGTGTAGCTGGAGGGGTTAATCAAGAGTTGGCATGGGCTAGTTGCCTGTTTCAATAATGATCACCAAAGATTTGTGAAACATTAGAATTATGGCTGCCCGACTCAGAAAAAGTCGGTGCTGAGTTCTGATATTCTTTTAACTTTTTCTCACACCCTCTTTCTTTTAAACATTAAGCTTACTCTAACCACACTCATTTCTTTTCGACTTCTCACACTCAATCATTATGGATTAACTTCGTTGGTAGAAACCACTGGTTAAGGTGATTCCATAGAAGTTGTGTTAAGTCCTAGCACAATGAAATCATGTTTTCCTATGATGCGTATGATGCTCAATTTGGTTTAACTATTTCAGTTAAAGCACAATGTAGATCTTGAAAACATTTAAAATCACACTTCCAATTCATGAAATCGGTTTGAGATTCAGGAAGTAGTTTGAACATTTAAGAACAATGGTTTCTATGATTGAAAGTTGTTCTTCTTTTAACCATATATGAGATTAAGATAAAGAATATACCTTTTGAGTGCAATCTTACATCTCATTAAGTTAAGCTTAAAGTCATAAAGATATGATCTTGTAAGCATCTCTCAAAAATCTGCAAAAGTCTTATGTCTTAGTCAAAGCAAAATTTATTCACTTATATTGAAAAGACAAAAAGCAGTAAAACTATGAAAGTACGAGTTCTGATCAGAAATAATCAGAAGTCATATCCAAACTCCTTTGATTTGACGAGCTCCCCCTAAAATCATGCATTACAAAAATTTGGCATAAAAGGTAAATGCAGAAATTAGTGAGCTCCCCCTCAAAATAACGATAAATGTCTTTACATACTCCCCCTTTGATCATGAACAGAATATTGAAGTGCAGATATCTTGCGAAAATGAAGAAATGAAGAAAAATTTACAATAAGAAACTTTAATAGGTAACTACCGATTAGGTCTTAAGATTTAGCATACCAAGCTTAGAGACAAGAAAATTGAATCTCTTTTCGTCTAAGGGTTTGGTAAACAAATCTGCAAGCTGATAATCAGTTTTTACAAAGTAAAGTTCAATTGTTCCCTTTTCAACATGATCTTTTATGAAGTGATACCTGACATCGATGTGTTTGGTCTTTGTATGCTGAACAGGATTAGTTGTTATCGCGATTGCGCTCTTCGAATCATAGTATATCGGGATATGGTTGAAGTGAAAACCATAGTCACACAATTGTGTTCTCATCCATAAGACCTGAGAACAGTAGCTAGCAACAGCTACATATTCTGCTTCGACCGTTGAAGTTGAAACATAAAGTTGCTTCTTCGATGCCCAACTTACGAGTTTATCACCGATGAACTCTATATGACCTGACGTGCTCTTCCTGTCTAACATACAACCAGCATGATCTGCATCTGTATATGCTGTTAGTTCAAAGCTAGTATCTTTAGGATACCACAGACCAAGATCTGTAGTCCCCTTCAGATACCTAAAAATACGCTTAACTGCAGACACATGGAATTCATTAGGATTGGCCTGATATCTAGCACATAAGCATGTAGAAAACATTATATCCGGCCTACTACTAGAAGTAACATACATTAAAGAATCTATCATTCCTCTGTAAGTCCTAACATCAATAGCCTTTCCAGAAGGATCAGTGCCAATCTTAGTACCTGGTTCCATTGGGGTACCAATCGGTTTACAATTTTCCATTTTGAACTTTCGAAGAATATCAAAAATGTATTTTGATTGATTGATAAAAATCCTCGATGAAAATTGTTTGACTTGTAATCCGAGAAAGAAATTCATCTCTCCCATCATCTTCATCTAAAATCTTGACATCATAAGGTTTGAAAAATTCTTACAGTACTTAGGATTTTTAGAGACAAAAATAATATCATCCACATAGATTTGAATTAGAATGATATCGGATTTTTCATTTTTAATAAACAAAGTGGTATCTACCGTACCTTTTGAAAAACCAGACTTGACTAAGAACTGAGATAGGACATCATACCAGGCGCGAGGAGCTTGTTTCAGTCCATATAGTTCTTTGTCGAGAATGTAGACATGAGTCAGTTTCTCTTGGTTGACAAAACCTTCTGGCTGCGAGACGTAGACTTCTTCTTTCAGAATTCCATTCAGAAATGCTGTCTTCACGTCCATTTGAAAGACTGTGAAGTTCTTGTGTGCTGCTTAGGCTAGAAACATTCGAATTGCCTCTAAACGCGCCGCAGGAGCGTAAGTCTCGTCGTAGTCTATTCCTTCCTCTTGTCTGTATCCTTTGGCTACAAGTCTTGCTTTGTTTCTGATAACGGTACCATCTTCATCTTTTTTTATCTTGAAAACCCATTTCGTATCTATAATGGTTTTACCTTGAGGTTTGGGTACGAGTCTACAGACTTTAAGTGCGTCGAACTGATTCAGCTCTTCTTGCATTGCAGTCACCCAGTCTGAATCGGTAAGAGCCTCTGATACGCGAGTAGGCTCGATCTTGCTCAGAAAGGATTCATGCATACACATATTCATTGACGCTGACCTAGTTTGCACCGGTTTTGTTGGATCGCCAATGATCTGGCTTATCGGATGCTCTTTGGTCCATTTATGTTCATGAGGTAGTATATTATATGAATATATATCAATATTATCATCTATGAATCCCCAATGAATCCACTGGTACCTTCTTCTGATAGTTCAGGAGGAATTATGGTTTCAGTTGAAGTAGTAGGTGCAAAAGTCTCAGCAGGTTCAGCTTGTTCAGCAACTTCTGTCTCTTCATTATTGACCACAGCTTCAACTGTCGGAGTCGGTATTTGAACTGGAATTTCAATAGAGATATCTGAACTGGTTGGATGAGTAGTCATTGAGTCTTCCATCCTGTCAACCACAACAGATTTCTTCACATTAGATCCAAGAAATTCATCATAAAACAGTTCAAATAATAAATATAAATCAGATAAATGGTTAGTAGACGTTGATGCTTCATCTGATTTGATCGCTTGAGACGCAGATTCTAAACTGATTTGCCCAGAAGCTAGTACTCCGGTTATAACGGGTTCTGAACTGTGTTGTTCGGAAGCCATCTCTTCATCAAACGTAACTTTGACGCTTTTAATAACCGTCTTTGAATTCTTCAAGTAGACACGATATCCAATTGATGTAGATGAATAACCAATGAAGATGCCTTCCTCCGCCTTGGCACTGAACCTGTTCAGACTCTCTCTATCGTTTAGAACAAAACACTTACACCCAAATATATGGAAATATTTGATTGTCGGTGTTCGGTTGTTGATTAACGCATAAGGAGTCTTCTTAAATCTGCGGTGTATCATGGATCGATTCTGAGTGAAGCACGCAGTCGATACAGCTTCAGCCCACAAGAATAGAGGTAAGTCAGATTGACTTAGCATAGTACGAGCAGCCTCGACTAGCGTACGATTTCTTCTTTCGACAACTCCATTCTGTTGAGGCGTATGAGCAGCAGAGTATTAATGTGATATCCCGACTGATTAGAGATATTCTTGAACTGTTTTTGTTATCCCAAATTATCAAGCAAAATCTCTAAACATGATCAAACATTTAAGAATTCTAGAGAGAGAGTAGAGAGAGAGTAGAGAGAGAAAGTCTTCCAAATTCATGTATCTCACATATACAAAATATTACAATGAAGTTCTTACCTAAAGATTACAAAGCAAACTCTATTTATATCACCTAACTAAACTAAAACTTAACAACTAAGTAAAACTAATCAATATTGACTTTGACAATACAACTTTGACTTTGCTTATGACTTTGACATTGTTGACTTACACATTGACTTTTCTTATTAAATCTTGTATACAATATTTGGACTTAACAATCTCCCCCTTTGTATTCATGATTTAATAAAAATTTGATACCGATCTTCAGCACTTGATTCTTCAGCTTTTGTCTTTGGCAACTTTGAACTTTGAAGCTTTAACAATCTTCAGTCTTTTAGCCTTTGAAGAATCTTGAAAAGTCTTTTTCACTTTGAAGCTTTGAAAGTCAACATGTCATGAACAAGAAACATAATTCTTGAAACTTCTGAAACAATGAACTTTGAAACATCTTTGAAAAACTTTGGAACGTTCTTTGAAAACTGTCTTTGAACAATGAAACAGCTTTGAGGAATCTCTGATATTGAATCTTCATCTCTTTGATCTCTTGACTGTCTTCAGAGAAACAAACTTTCACAAATCATCTTGATTTATCTTTGAATAAAATTTCTTCAGAATCTTTTGACTTTGTATCAGCAGAAGCATTTTGAAATGCATTTGAAATTCTGACTTAAATCTGAAATTGAATCTTTATAAAATGTCTCCCCCTTTTTGATGATGTGAGCATCATGATCATCAAAACATCTTCAATTTCAGCACAGTCTTTGATTTTCCCCTTTGAGAAAAAATAACAATCTCCCCTTTGACAGTCTCCGCCCGTTGATCTAAATAGTCGTCAATTCATGAAAGGTATATATTTGAATCTTTTAAAATTCAGACATAATGAACGAGGTAACCCTGAATCAACAAATGAAACAGTTAGAAGTGCCTGTCAGTAACACGAAGTCACTGTGTACAACGAATGTACAATATAAGGAGTTGGTTTGATGTTGACTCCCCAGGACTTCCATTCAATCATTGAAAAACACAAGGTAATTCTATGAATGTTCTGACAGAAAAACAGATTTTCTGTGTGCTCGTGCTTGTGTATGAAAGAATTTTAGCACAATGATTGTGTTTCATTAACGCTCAAATTGTGTAAACTGTTGAGACAGCAACAGATAATACACGGACTCAATGTGCATGAAAGAGGTGCGAAGGTGGGGCAACTTTCCTTCTTTTTCAATATCTAAATCTTCCGAGTGAAGATTAGATAGCATATGTGCTGCGTCCCCAAGAAAATGAAACATTTCTTTTTCGAGAAAGAAACGATTGGTTGGTGGGGTAATAGCAAGAGTTGGCATGGGCTCGCTGCCTGTTTCAATGATGGTCACCAAAGAATGTGAACCAATCAGTAGATGTGGCTGCCCGGCTCAGAAAGTGGTAGGTGCAGAGTTCTAATATTCTTTTAACTCTGTTCTCACACCCTCTTTCTTTTTATCATTTTGCTTACTTCTAACCAAACTCTCATTTCCATTTTTCCGCTCCACACAATGAGAATAACTCAACCGGATGAGTTAGCTCCCCCACTCTTTGATTTTGACCCCTCACCCCTCAATCACTCAAGGATAACTTCCTGGGTAGGAAACACATGTTGCGTGAATCCATGGAAGTTCTATTTAAGCTCACACACGAATCCCATGATATTTCGTATGAAGAACGGTTGCTCAACAGTTTAACTGAAACAGTTTAGCACAAGATATATGATACCATTGTCAATATGTATGCTCGTGAGATTTGAGCAATTTAACAATGAAGATTTCTCAAAACAATGATATTGAATGAATGAAATGAAATCAAGAGAATTGTTTTGAGAATCTGACAATGAATCAATCAGATCAAATCAAAAGGTTAGGGTATCAAAGAATTGGAAATTTGTTTATATGAACAAATATAAACAATTTATCAATGAAAGCACAAATATGAAAAAGATGAATGATGCTCAACAACTGTGAAATTGCAAACGGGAGTATTACCATCGAAAAATTGGTTCGAATTTGAGACATGGTAATAACAATTTCAAAGAAAATACTGAACCGGTGTGTGTGAATACTTAACAGTATATGGACAAGATAATACATAAGTATCGATCTTTGGAAACACACGGTCAGTTAAACATTAAACTCAAAATTGAAAAACATTTAAAAGCACACTTCTAAATTCATAAAAATTTTGAGAATAAGAAGTGGTTTGAACATTTAAGAAATTGTTTTTCATGTTCGAAAGTTGTCCTTCTTTCAAACAATCATGAGATCTAGGATCAGAAGATTTTTACCTTTTCGGCTCCCCCTCAAAACATGATATAAAGATTTAATCTTTTAAGCTCCCCTTGGATATTAGCACAATATCCTTCTTTGAACGTTGAAAAACGGGTCCTGATCTGTCATGTGATCAGAAGCCATCACCTTTACTCCCCCTTAAATTAAGCATCTGAAATATGTCAGTTAAAACAGGATAGAGATCAAACACTCCCTTTTGAATTGTTAGACCATCAATATCAGAAAAATCTAGCATCGAAAAAGTATAGGATAGAGATCAGATCAATTCACTTGGGATGGAGACCATCAATATCCATCGGATGCAAAAACACAGAAGTAAGGTCTTTTTATCGCTGAGGTCCGAGTCCTAAACTGTGGTGTTTAGAAGTCAAGCTCCGTTGAAGAACGGGTCCTAAGCTAATGTGCTTAGAAGCCATAATCTTTTATCCTTGAAGTCTGGGTTTTGAACTGTTGTGTTCAAAAGCCATGGTTCTCTTACTCCCCCTTGGATTGAGGTTCCTGCAACACAGAATCAATTTTCTTCTTTGGTACCCACTGGTATTTGGATCCAGAAATATTAGTTGTAGTGCGTGTGGGGGTTATGGAGTAAGAACCATACCAGAAATGATTAGTTGTTTTATGTAAAAGATCATGTGTACAACAAATAGAACAATAAAATTTCTTACCGTTAGATTCTTTGTTCTTCTTTGCCTTGTGTACATGTACACATGATTTCTTCTCTTTTAGCTCTTTTTCCTTATCCTCTTTGACTGGTTTCTTTTGCCAAACCAGTTTCTCTTTCTTAAAACTTTTTCTTCTTGGATAAGTATCTAAACCATCTAAAAATTCATCGTAGAAAAGGTTAGTGCGACGAATCTGATTAAAGTATTTGACTGACCTGTTTGAAGAGATGAATTTCTGTTTTGAACTTGAAACAGAATTTTCAAATTCTTTGATCTTTGATTCAAAGATATCTCTTTCTTTCACAAGCTGATCTATTTTCTTTGAGAACTCAGATTTCATCTTTTGCTCTTTCAGCACAGCTGCGGACAGTTCAGACAACTTAGAAGTCAGCTTGTTAATTTCATTTTCAAAAATGGATCTTTCTTCCTCAAATCCTTTTTCTGACTCAGTTCTTTGGCCGGATAATTCTTTAAAGAACCCTACATTCTTTTGTTCTATGGCCTTCTTCTCTTGAGCAAATTTCTCTCTTTCCAATATCAGTACTTTCTCAAAATCGGAGATTTGTTGAGAAAGCTTAATGCATTTAAGATCCACTATCTTCTTTTCTTCAAAGCACTTCTTTGAGAAATCTGAGAACTTAGTTGAAAATCCTTTCTTTTCTTTCTCAAAAACAACTTTTTCTTCAACAAGCTTTTACTCAAAATCAGATATATTCTTTCTGAGCTCATCATTCTCAGATTCCAATTTCTTAACTTTCAGCTCATTGCTCTCAACAGAGATTGTCTGCTTAATTTTATTTTCCAACTCAGAAATCTTTCCTTTTAGATCTGACACAACTGTTGGCCCTATCATCGTCCATTCAAGATAGTCCCATATCTCCTTTCCTGGTGATTTGTACAAATCTTTTCCTGACAACTGATATGTATCTATGTGACCTTTAATCTCATGACGAATACTATTCAACAGAAAAGTTCGAGCCATATTATCAGCATTCTTTCTTTTCTCTCGATCCTCAGTACAATCTTCTGTTGGAGTATGAGGTGTCATCTCTCCTTCAGTTAATGACATCCTGATTTAACAAATCAGCTCATGTGTATCTACAAAGTTGAAAAAATCAGTTTTCCACTGTTCGTATCTTCTTCTGAGCAAAATTGGAGAACTCATCCTGTTTCAAAAAGAATTTGACAAAATTATCGTGAGTAGAAATGAATTCAAAAACAAAAATACGGACAAACTAAAATTTTCTCTCTCTCAGAAAACTTTGAATGAGAAACAGCTTGATAAAAAAAATGATCGTTCCCAAACAATTCAGAAAAATTTGACTGAAAGTCAAACTCAGATTAGCACATCAAAAGTAATCTCAGAAAAATTCAATCTATGAAACTTTCAAAGCTCTGAAACTTGTAGATCAAAATAATTCAAAACCTGCAAAACAGTAAGTCGTGAATCAGATCAATTTAAAATCTGGTGCAACACAGAAACTTTCAACCAATCATATTCAAACACAATATCAAATTCAAGTCTCAAATTAATTGAAAAATTCCACCATCTCACATTTGTGATTTGTGAACATCTCTTGGGTTTGCGTGTGAGGTAAGAAACGCAAACCTGAGGTTTGCGATTGTTTACTGAAACGCAAAGTTTTCAAAGATTTCTAAATCAAACTTTGATTTCTAAATCACCCAATCAAAATCAAAACTTTGAAAAACAAAACTCCACCGCTCCACTTAAAAAAAAATCAACCAATCAAAATCAAACTTTGATTTCTAAATGAAACTTTGATTTCTAAATGAAATCAAATCTTAAATCACCGTCCCACTAACATTTTTGCATGTCCTTCAAACACGTTTGCGCATGCTTCAAACAACTTTGCGTGTCCTTCAATCCCTCAAGATTGATTTTCCAATTTATCCACGACGATCGAAATACAACCTGTAACACTTTTCTAAGCATCAAACATGACTAAAAACATCAAATTTCAGATTTAGATTCAAGTTCACAGTGATCAAAATTTTTCAAACAAGATCTAAAAAAAAAATTCAAAAAATCAAACATATTTTGTGATTGATTCAGAAAACTTTGTGAATATTTTGTGTTTCTAAAAAAAAATCGATCACAACTTGATCATTTTTACAAACAAAGAACAACAAACAAAAGCGAATTTGAATCAATCAGAAAGAAACCAAAAGAAAACAGTCGTGTTCTTGAAAAATTCAAGAAAATACCACTTTTTGATCCAAAAATTTCATATTTCAATCCAATTTTCTGCTCAAATCATTTCTGAAAATGTTTGGTACGGCTCTGATACCAATTGTTATCCCAAATTATCAAGCAAAATCTCTAAACATGATCAAACATTTAAGAATTCTAGAGAGGGAGTAGAGAGAGAAAGTCTTCCAAATTCATGTATCTCACATATACAAAATATTACAATGAAGTTCTTACCTAAAGATTACAAAGCAAACTCTATTTATATCACCTAACTAAACTAAAACTTAACAACTAAGTAAAACTAATCAATATTGACTTTGACAATACAACTTTGACTTTGCTTATGACTTTGACATTGTTGACTTACACATTGACTTTTCTTATTAAATCTTGTATACAATATTTGGACTTAACAGTTTTATTCTTGAACTCTGTGTCATTGTCTGTTCTTAGAAGCTTGACCGGTTTCTGCAGATTCACCTGTGTCGTCTTCAGGAATGTAATGAGAACATCTGGTGTCTCATCCTTTGATCGTAGAAATTTGACCCAAGTGTATCGCGAGTAATCGTCCTCGATAACTAGTATGTACTTTATTCCGCATAGACTTTGCGTTCGCATCGGACCACAAAGATCCATATGCAACAACTCTAACGGAGAGTTTGTACTCAGTTCAGGCTTTGGTTTATGTGGAGCTCTCTTCATCTTTCCCTTTCACACGCTGCACATAAGTGTTCTTTTTCATACTTGAGCTCTGGAAGTCCTTTCACTAACTTCCCACTGACCAGTTTGTTGATGTACCGAAAGTTGAGGTGAGAGAGCCGTCGATGCCATAGCCATCTTTGCTGCATCGAGGCTTTAGAGAGTAGACACACCTGCTTGTCAGTCTGGATGTTTAACAAATTGATTGTGTAGAGGTCGGACTTTCTCGTGCCGACCAATAGTTCCTCGCCTTCTTCAGTGCGAACTGAACATCTCTTGGATTTGAAATTGACCTCTAAGCCTTTGTCACAGAACTGGACTATCCTGAACAAGTTGTGTCCTAAGCCTTCAACATATCTCACCTTCTTGATCGTGACTTTGTCATGTACCATATCACCATATCCTAGTATTGATGAAAATTGATCGTTGCCGAATCTAACTGTTCCGCAATACTTCTCTGTAAAGTTGGTCAGCATACCTTTTTGTCCAGTCATATGCTTGGAACATCTGCTATCCAAGTACCACGTATGACGGATCAGCACAAGAGAAATTACGAAACAAGAGATTTATATCCATAAAACAAAAAAATTGAAGTAAAAGACTTTTTGAGCATTGAAGTGTGTGTCTTGAACTGTTGAATTCAAGAGCCATTGTTCTTTGAGGTACGAGTCCTATACTGTTTTTTCTAGAAGTCATACTTCGTTGAAGTACGGGTTCTAAGCTGAAATACTTAGAAGTTTCCATCTTGACATTTAAGTCCGGGTTTTGAACTGATTTGTTTAAAAGCCTATGTTCTATGCTCCCTCTTAAACTTTGAGTTCCTGCAACACAGATTTAGCTTTTGGTACCCATTGGAATTTGGGTCCAACTATGTTAGCACAAGATTTTGGTACCCATAGAAATTTGGGTTCGGTTTTCATTTGAAATTCATTGGAAGCATTAGAATGATTAGAGTGCACATGATAAGTTCCATACCAAACATCAGAATCTTGACAAGAAGCATAAGCATGTTTATCATAATATGAAGACTTTCTAGCAGATAAAGATAACTGGAATAATTGCTTCATAGAGTATTTCTTGCGATAAACGACAAGTTTTGGTTTCAAAATAGCAACATCGGCAATTAAAACATCTTTAATAGGCGAAGTCTTATACAATCAACAATACCAAAAGATTTATCAGTCTTGTCAGTCTCTTGTTTTGGTTTCCATTGAGATTTAACTTCTGGCCTTTTCTTGCTCAGATCTGAAACAGTTGAAACTTGTGAGTTACACTTATGAGCAACAACTGAATGCTTCTTCTTTGGGTTACCAGTAGTGATCGGTTTCTGTGAATGCTGAGATTTATTCTTACCTTTAGCATACTTAGTATTCACAGAGACTGATTTATCAACTTTCGTTGATTTTGCACTTTTTACAGACGTACTAGTTTTCCCAAAGGATTTTACAACAAATGATGAATGGTTAGGAAGTTTCGCATTAAAATAAAATTGACCAAAACAACCATCCAAACCACCGTTAGAGTTTAGAAAATCAAACCCTCCATCAGTTAGACCAAAACTATCATTAGATTTTGAAGCCTTGGAAAGAACAACATTTTTAAACACAGTTGAAAAACTTTTTGTTCAATCTCAATCTAAATTCTTTCATCTGGTAAAGAGTTCTCGAGTTCAGAAATTTTACTTTCCAAAATGAGAGGAGGGACATATAGTTTACCTTTAATAGGCTTCGCCTCCATTTCTTTGACAGAATAACATTGAAAAAAGTCATTTGAAAGAGATTACAATGGATTGATTTGCAGTCCCAAACTTGAACAAATCGATCACTAACACATCTAGAACAGATTACAATGGATTGATTTCTAAAACAAACAATTTTTTATGATAAAATTGATTGAACAGTGGTTTTTAGAAACCGAACACAGACTTGAACGTTAGTGTTGGGTAGATAAGAAAACCGACTCCTCCTCCAAAGTTGATCCACACCAAGCGACCATCTTTTCAGAATGCTTGTTCCTTCAAGCCCAAAACTTGTGTGGTTTTATTTTTTTCTCTTACATAATAAAACACAGGTATATTTCCTCAACTTTTTGTCTCTAAACTTTTTCAAAGCTTTCAAGACTTTTATCAAGAGAGAATAATTAGAGAGAGAGAGAAGGTCTCAAAGGATGCCCTTATGTGAAGTTATCCTCTCTTTTTATATTTAAAAGAAACTATTTTCTTTTCTATTAATAGTTTAATATAAAGAAAAGAATAATAATAATAATAGTCCTTTAGAGTGTGTTTAGAACATACTTAAAAATAAATAACTAACCAAACAACCTAAAATCACCCCATGGTTTTAGTAGTTAGTTAATTATAAATTCTATATGAAAATATAAAACTTATATAATTAATGTCACACATAACATATTAAGTGTACATGTAAATCAAAAGATAAATTAATATGTATCAAATACATGTTATACTTAAACACAACTCACTATATATATGTATATATATTATCATTATCAGAAATTATTATTTCGACTAAATAATAATTTTCTTGTAAATCGTTTTGGGTTGAAAATAATGGAATCATATTCGATTATAGGATTGATGTCAATTTGCTTGTATGTGTGTGACCCTTTGGGATTGTGTTTCATTAGCCGTATCGTTAGGTGTATTGTCATGGGCATACAGATCCAACAATTATGAATATGTTGTTACGTGAGCATGTTTGATTTTACTATTATTATGATGATTGATGAATGTACTAGTACGTTTCTACATGTGTATTTCTTATAGCATTTTTCGTACCTACATTCTGGTGTGGATGACAGTTGAAAATGGTAAACACTCAAGGTAGACCGCTAGCACGGGTAGATGGTCATGAGGCGACAACATCTACGACTGATCAGACGGAAAGGGTGGAGACAACTATGATTCCACTTATACCGAACCTGCTGGGTGGAGGGCCCGAGCATGTACCAAGGGTAAATTTTCCCTCCAGAACTCCAGTTTTGCAAGAGGTGAATCACCAAACCGAAATATTAGTTGGCGTGATGCAAGTGGTGAACGCAACATTAGAGAAATAACAAGAGGTGTTCATGAAAATGCTAGAGGATAGGGACAAAAGTCATTGAGGGCATGAGACAGTGGCCGAGAACATTATGGCGGGTTTCGGGGTACTGGAAACATCACCAGGTTGGATGACCAAGTCAACAACGATGTTAGGAGGGGTGAGAGAACCTGTTCCTATAAAAAATTTCTACGTAGCAAGCCACTGGAATTCTCAGGTACAGATAACCCGGTTGACTGCATGAACAGGATCTGGGAGACGGAACAGGCTTTTGGGTCAGGTGAGTGTGGAGAAGACCTAAAGGTGAGGTTTGCTTCCCAGATACTAAGGGGCCCAACACTTCAATGGTGGAACGTCACCAAGTCTACTATTGAGGCCATTGTACTAGCATGAATGACTTGGGCCTCGTTCGAAAAGAACATTTTAGAGGAGTATTGTAATGAATGAGCGGTCGACCGTATCAAAGAGGAATTTTGAGCTCTCAAGTAGGGAAACATGTTGGTTAGGGATTAGACCCGAAAATTCATATAGACGCAGAATTTGGTGGGGCACGTGGCCTCAACTAAGAAAGAAAAGATAAAAGCGTATCTCAAAGATTTTCCCGCCGATATGATTGCCATGATACGGAATGCAAAGGCCTATACTCTTTGAGAGAGAATTGAGGAGGTACAAGTCATGGAAGACATTTATTCCCAGGGCAAGGATGAGAGAGGCAGATTTGTAGAAAAAAGAAAGTGGGAGGGAAATTCAGTACCCGCCAAGAAACCAAGAACCTTCACCAACAACCGTGGGTCGATCCTAAACGAGAGCCTAGGTGGTTCCCAAAATGTCGAAGCAATCATTTCGGTCCATGTAGCTTCATACCCGATAGCTATACAAGTGTAGCATGTAGCAACCGTGTCCTTGAATTGACATATTCGTTGTAAAGTGGGCTCAAAGTGTGAAAAAGGGGAAACTAGAGGACTTGGGTGCAAATTGGTGAGGGGTATTTATATAATAACAATCCCTAATTTCCTCACTCTTGTGACAACCATCGTGAAAGAAGAAAAGAGAGGTGGAATCTAGAAAGTATTTGCAAAGGATTTGTTGAAGGATTGCTTGGGGAAATCATAATCTACAAGTAAGTCTTTTATCGTTTAGTAGGTTCTCTATGTATTAGTAGATGTTGATTTATAGAAGAAACCCTTGGGATATAGTTTGTGTTCTTATATTTTATGGATGATTGAGCTTTGGAATCTTTGGGTTGACATTGAGAAATGGATTAATGTTTGTACTATTTTTGTAAATGATTCATTATCCAAGATTAAGGATTGGTCATTTATGTTTTGGGATTGAGAAAGGGGTGAAAACCCTTGACAAACCGATATTTGGGGAAGACAGTTCGACTGCCCGGGAATCGCCCCAAACCCAGATGGAGTTACCCAAGAAATAGGGTAAAACCTAGGAGGAGTTACTGGTACAAAGGGGAACCCGAAAATAGAGGTCATTCGAGAACCGGGTGAAACTCGGTCATGGCTCTCCGGGAACCGGGTGAATCCCGATTATGGTCTCTCGGTGGATCCCGATTGTGTTTATCCGGAAACCGGTAAATCCCGGTTATGTTAATCGGTAAGCAGGTAGCCCGGATATGTTTAATCGGGATGTTGGGAGAACACGGATGGGGCTATTTGGAAAATTAAGGAAATCCGGTTAAGACCTAGTCGGGACTACGTAAAATTCGGATAGGGATTTATGGTGATCGTTTTGGTCAAATTATAGGTTTTTAGTTCTGTCAGAAGTGAGATTTGTGGTGCATCGGGTCTCCAACAATCAAGTGAGCTCCCTGAACTATTTTTACAACTCAAATCAGTTTCAAGATGAAGCTTTATTTGATTAGATAAATAAGTGAGTTATTTTATATCTGAAAGTACTTTCTTACATGCTCGTGCTTAGTACATTCCTCATGAATTTATTCTTGTACGTGGTGTCTAGTTGCAAACCAATATTTGGGGAAGACAGTTCGACTGTCAGGGAATCGCCCCAAACCCGGATGGAGTTACCCAGGAAATAGGGTGAAACCCGAATGGATTTACCCGGAAAATTGGATGAAACCCGGATGGAGTTACCCGGGAAATTGGGTAAAACCCGGGTGGAGTCACCGAGACAAATGGGAAACCCAAAAAAAGAGGTCATTCGAGAACCGGGTGAAACCCGGTCATGGCTCTACGGGTACCGGGTGAATCTCGATTATGGTCACTTGGTGGATGCCGATTGTGTTTATCCGGGAACCGGGTATCCCGGTTATGAAGAACCCGGATGGGGCTATTTGGGAAATTAAGGAAATCCGGTTAAGACCTAGTCGGGACTAGGTAAAATCCGGATAGGGATTCATGGTAATCAGTTTGGTCAAATTGTAGGTTTTCAGTTCTGTCGGAAATGAGATTTGGGGTGCGTCGGGTCTCCAACAATCAAGTGAGTTCCCCGAACTCTTTTTACAACTCAAATCGGTTTCAAGATGATGCTTTATTTGATTAGATAAAGAAGTGAGTTATTTTATATCTGAAAGTACTTTCTTACATGCTCGTGCTTAGTACATTCCTCATGAATTTATGCTTGTACGTGGTGTCTTGTTGCACAGTGGGGTTCGTGTACCCCGGATTGTTTAGAATCCATGGGAAGTGGTTGAACCGTGTGCCATGGGGATCTACTAGTGATCCCGAGTGTGAACATCACGAGGAGGTGATGGGAGTTGAGACTACTGTGCAAATACCCTTATGTGGAGTGAATAGTTAATCTGTTACTTTAATCGTTAATATGATAATTTTCATGTTTTGAAATTTAGTATTGTTTGAACCGTTTACGAGAGGGAATTCACTAGACCTCATGGTCTAACCCTCGATTTTCCAAAATTAAAAAACCATTTTTCAGGTAAGTGCGTTAGTGGTGCTTCCTCGAAAGGGAAGGGGAAGGCTTGAAGTTAGATACAAAGACTGCAGGACTAGAGCAGCATTGTCGTTACTTCCATTAGTGTTTTGCTAGATAGATTCTCGGTTGTGGTAGTTTGTTTCCGTTGAAAAATTTTGTAACTCTGAATATTGGGAATTGAGTTGTATTGGGACCCGTTTGGGCTTTTATCACATGTGTTATGTTTGGTTTGTTACACAACATGCCATATCATACCATCCGAGATTACTCGATCAAGGGGCCCATGTGTTTTGAGTGTAGGGAATCGTGTCACATTCGAAACGACTACTCAAATCTAAAGGCGGGAGGAATCATGGGGAGGAAAGAGAATCCTCTGAGGGTGTCGGTCATGCTTTTCAAATGTCGACAGAAGAGGCGAATACGTCGGTGGATGTTGTTTCGGGTACGTTTCTTGTGAACTCCGTACATGCTCGTGTTTTATTTGATTTAGGTGCAAACTTCTTCTTTGTGTCGGATTCTTTTTGCTAATGACTTCTTATGCGTACTAATGTGCTAGAGGATGCCTTTGTAGTAGAGATTTCCAATGGTGGTCATGTAGTGGTTCGTGAGGTGTTGAAGGGTTGTACCCTTGAGATAGAAGGGAAAGAGTACCCAGTCAATTTATTGCTCATGTTAATTGGTGGATTCGACGTAGTGATTGGAATGGATTGGTTAGCACAAAAACAAGCCGAAATCCTATGTTCATAGAAGTTGATCCAAATCCAGCCTCGGGCGGTGGAGTTGTGGTTGTCTTTAGAGAAAGGAGAAGGGGAGATGGCGCAATCATTACCATGGCTAAAGCACTTATGGTAAAAGGGATGTTCATTCTTTTTAGCACACGTGATAGTGCCAAGCTCAAGGACGTGAAGGTAGTGCGTGAATTTTCCGATGTATTCTCGGACGACTTTCTCGGTTTGCCCCCCGATCGACAAGTAGAGTTTCAAATTGGTACTATCCCAGGGGCAGCTCCAATCGCTAGAGATCCTTACTATTTAGCTCCACCTGAGATGCAAGAGATGATGGCACAACTTCAATACCTTTTCGAGAAAGGATTTGTGAGACCGAGTTCATCGCCTTGGAGAGCCCCGGTATTGTTCGTTCAGAAGAAGGATGCCACGATGAGTATGTACAACGATTATAGGGAGTCAAACAAGGCAACCGTGAAGAACAAGTATCCACGTCCTAGAATCGACGACTTATTCGACCAACTCCAAGGAGCAGGTTTCTTCTCAAAGATCAACCTATGTTCAGGATATCACCAAGTGAAGGTGAAGAAGGAAGACTTTCCAATGACGACGTTCCGACCATGTTACGACCATTACGAGTTCTTAGTGATGTCGTTTGGCTTGACTAACGCACCAGCGGTGTTCATGGATTTGATGAACCGAGTATGTCGATTTTTCCTTGATAATTCGGTGATCATGTTCAGTGATGAAATACTCGTCTACTCTAAGAATGAGTTAGAGCACGAGCAACACGTACGAGAAGTTATGGAGGTACTAAGAAAATTGAAGTTATACGCAAAGTTCTCTAAGTGTGATTTCTGGCTACAAGAGGTGCAAATCTTGGGGCGTGTGGTCGCCATGATAGGGTGAAGGTGGACCCCTCAAAGATTGAATCCATGATGAATTGGGAACCGCCCAAGAGTCCATGCGAAAACTGAAACTTCGTGGGTTTAGCGGGCTACTATCGTAGATTCATTAAAGACTTCTCAAAGATCGTTTCTTCCTTGCCGGCTCTAACGTGGGAGAACGTGAAGTTTGTGTGAACCGATGCCCAAGAAAGAGTGTTCCATACTCTTCATAAAAAATTGTATGAAGCACCGATTCTATACTTACCCAATGGAACCGAAGATTTTATAGTCTATAGTTACACTTCCAAGATGGGCTTGGGGTATGTTCTAATGCAAAGAGCAAAGTGATCGCTTATACATCGAGATAACTCAAAAAGCACGAAAGAAACTACCCTACTCATGACTTAGAATTAGCAGAGGTAATGTTTGCTTTGAAGTTATGGTGACACTATCTCTACGGCATGAAGTGTACGCTCTAGACCAATCACAAGAGTTTGATGTACGTCTTTGATCAGAAAGAGTTGAATAAAGGGGTAAAGGCAATGGCTCAAGTTACTTTAGGATTATGAATGTGAAGTACTTTACCACCTGAGGAAATAAAATGTGGTAGTCGATGCTTTGAGTTAGAAGGGTTATACTGGGAGTATCCGAGCCACTCTATCGTGGATCGACCTAGTGTCAAGCCATATCGAAAGGATCAAGACGTCACTAGTCGAAGCCTTGTTGGAAGAAAATATTAAGGGAGAAGTGATGACGAAACAACGCTTTCTATTGATGGAGGATAGTTGTGGGGTGAAATTGTTCGAATGATGTATTTGGGTGCCCAAGGTCGGAGGTAACTAGGAATTGCATCTAGAAAAAGCTCACAAGTCCAAGTATTCTATTTACCCGTGAAACACGAAAATGTATAGATATACCCGAATGGAAGTGGGAACACATCACAATGGATTTTGTGACCAAATTTTCAAAAACCTTGAGAGGTCACGGTACTATTTGGGTAGTGGTCAATCATTTGACCAAGAGTGCTCACTTGCTAGCCATGCGGGAAACCTTCCCCATGGATAAGTTAGCAAAGTTGTATATCAACGAAGTCATTTCTAGGCATGGGGTGCCCTTATCAGTTGTCTCAGACTGTGATAGCCGATTCACTTCGAAATTTTGGGATGGTCTACAAAAAGAAATGGGTATAATATTGAAATTAAGCATGGCCTATCATCCCCAAACTGAAGGTCAAAGCGAGATAACAATTTAATCGCTGGAAGACATATTGAGATCGTGTGTGATTGATTTTGGTGGTAACTGGGACTCTCACCTATCGTTAGCAGAGTTCGCCTACAACTAGAGTTACCATTATTGTATCAGAATGGCTCAGTTTGAATTCTTGTAAGGGAGAAAGTGTAGGACTCTAGTATGTTGGTTGGAAGCGGCAGAGAAACAGTTTGCCAGTCTGAAAATCATTCAAGAAATAGTCGACAAGGTGAAAGGCATCCGGGAGTGCTTAAAGGCGGCGCAAGACCATTAGAAAAGTTATTCCGACATGAAGAGGTGGCCAATAGAGTTCAAAGTATTTTAAATGTGTCTCCTTGGAAAGGTATTATTCGGTTCAGAAAATGAGGGAAGCTTAAGTCCCAGTTTCCTTGGACCGTTTACCGTGTTAAAGCGGGTGAGACTTCAATCGTATCAACTAGAACTACCACTAGAGACGAAGGGAATCCATAACACATTTCATATTTGTTACCTTCAGAAGTGCTTAGCGGAATAGAAAATTGTTATTCCTTTCTCAAAGATCCGGGAAGATGAAGGCAACCATTGTGTTGAAGAACCTGATGCTATCATAGAAAGGAAGTTCAATAAACTACGTCATAAAGAGGTCGTGATGGTCAAAGTGCAATGGAATCATCATCGTGGCGCGAAAGTGACTTGGGAGGCTAATGAAGATATTGAGAGGAGATACCCCAATTTGTTTTCATAGTGAAGATTTCGAGGACGAAATCAATTCCATGGTGGGGAGGATTGTAACACAGGTTAATTTCGGTAAGTAAAAGTTACACCGTGTTCGGTTTGTGGTTTATAATTATAGATTTTGTGTAAGGAATGGATTACTTATGATTTCTAAGCGTGTCAAGAGTGTTTCAGGTGAGGGAAAGTCAACTTTGTAGTCGAGGGAGTCCGAGACGATAGTACTCGACGAGCTTGGCAAGGTCACTATTGCCAGCATCATACTCCTCGAAGGGGAGTACCACTCGGTACAAACCCCGCGACATTACCCCGCGATTGTGACACAAGCATTCTCTCCGTGTCACTCTCGCATGGGAGGGCGCACATGCGTAACATAGCATACTTGGCATAGTCGTAGTGTCATAGTCGCGAACAGGGCCCAGGTTCTTAAATACTAAAATTTTTCCCATCTTTCTTATTTACCACTTCGCCTACCTCTTCTCATTACCTACAAAACCGAACCCTCTCCATAAATTTCAGATTTTGAGCATTTAAGGAATTGAAATCTTGAGAGTTCAAAGTGATTGTTAGATCCCAATACAGACAAACAATTGAAGATACTCCATAGAAATGTAGAGATAAGATGAAAATTAAGAACATAATAATCAAGAACTGATCTCATATGCTTTGATTCATTGATGGAGGGGAAAATGGGAAGAACACCACACTAAACATTAATCGACTCTCATAGAAAACCTGGTCTGTGTGTGTAATCTGTGTTCTCTCCAAAAACCTAAATGAACAAATGATCCATGGGCACCAATTAATAGGGCCCATTTACAATAAA
Organism: Arctium minus; assembly: GCA_954870635.1. Classification (NCBI taxonomy): domain Eukaryota; kingdom Viridiplantae; phylum Streptophyta; class Magnoliopsida; order Asterales; family Asteraceae; genus Arctium; species Arctium minus. The sequence goes on along the minus strand of OX941093.1, from coordinate 5,787,288 downwards.
AAGGCTCAAGCCCATACAACTAATTAAAAAACCCAAAATACAATTCTTTATAAAACATTCAATTAAATTGGGGGCTAATTTAATCTAACAATCTCCCCCTAATGTTTTATAAACAAAGCATCATCATATAGTCTCCCCCTAGCTTTCTTTAGAAGCTTTGGTCTGCCTTTCTCGAGTCTTCAAAGCATCAAAAACTCCCCCTCAAATGTAGGCTCATATTCTTGAAAGACCGAGACAATTTACCCCTTTTTGTCCAGCTTTCATGGCTCAACTTCACAGCTGTTTTTTACCATCAAGGAGCCTAATTAAGAGAAAACATAAAACATGCACATTGAACTACATCCTCTTATCTTTCTAACGAGCTTTGAATCACCAATTTTGGATGAAAAATGAGTAAGTTGTGCAAGTTTTCCCTCAGCTGCGAAGAATAGTCGTCAAAACAGAAAATTTGACTCTTAAGATCCCGTTGAGTAAGCGTTGAACATCGATCCTTAAACTTGAAAATCAGAGGAAGGACTGACATGCAATATGTCACAAACGTAGTTTGAATCTATGAAGAATAGACGAGAGAACACCGTTCTTGAAAGCGGAAAGAGCATGAGTGCATTTCAATGCTTTCGGTCCAGCACCCTATCGCAGACTTTGACACTGATTCTGGCACATCAGCTCACGGAATTTGAGAAAAGTCAAAACAGCAAAGTCATACGTCTGTATTTTAGAGATTCAACGCAACTGTACTCATGTAAATCAAAGCTTCGAGTAAAAAGTTGTGCGCGTGTTTCTGAAACAGCGCAAAGCTGTCAGAAAATTTTAAAAATTCGGACTTCGGGCTCTTGGCTCATTGCGACCTCTTGACCATCGACCTCTGACGTGCGTGCTTGGTTCTACCTCTGGTCCTCCTCTCTGGTCACTATTCTTCAGAGGTTTTGGTCCACAGAGGCTCGCTGGACAGCTTAAGAGCCCTCTGTGCCATTTAAGAGCATATCTGAATATTAACCATGCACGCTCTGGACAGCCTTACAGAGGCTCTGTGCAACTTCTGATGTTCACATACTTCTGGACATTCACAGAGGCTCTGTTCATTAGCCTCTATGTATCACTTCAAATTACGCATACATCTGGACAACCTCAGTTCAAGTTCTGTAGACACTCTGCATCAATGTCTCAAGTTAGGCTCTATAAGTCAAGCTCTGGATATTTATTAGTTGCATAACAGTAGCAAACTCTGGATATCTGCTCGTACACAGCTTCTAGATGGCCTACAGAGGCTCTGATATTTTTTACAGAGGCTCTGAACAGATGCCTCTGATGTGAACAACCTCTGCGGTTAAGACATCACATAGGCTCTACACATACCTCTGATGTGAACAACCTCTGCGGTTAACTTCTTGACAGTATATTGCTTCTGGATTGTTACTTCTGCATTTATCACAGAGGCTCTGGGTGTGTTTCTTCACTTTTCACATCACCTCTACAAGCAACAGACTTCAGAGATTGAACATCAACAACTTTCTGCTGTTGTTTCGAATGGACAACAGCTTTCTTCAAGAATTTTATAACAATTTGCATGTTCTGCTGTATTTAGGGTTCTACACATAGCTGAACTCTTCAAACTCTGAATAATCTATCCTCTAGAAGAGTATCCTCTGAAAGCTCTTCTCAAAAACTTGGCCTTTGGTTCATCATGTTAATTTCGAGAGCCTCTGGTTGTGTGTCCAGAGCCTCTGGACAGAAATTCTTTGGTCATTCTTCCTCTGCACACCTCTGGACAGTCTTTGAACCACCTCTGCACATTCCACGACTCTGAATAGCCTTGTTCGATAACAGATTTAACGACCTTTAATCACTTTCTACACAACCTGTAATCTTCTGTACATGAACTGAGCTCTGATAAGGCAGATTGGAACTCTGTGAACTCTAAGATCACAAATCTGGAACATGGTCACAAGTCTGGACAACTTCTGTTGAGGAACCAGATCTAAGATCTAGACTTTTATGAACACACACAGACGCTTTGCAAAAATCTCTAATGCAACCTCTGCACGTTCCAATCATAACTCTGATGCTGTTCTTGAATTATGCACATGTACAAAAAAGAACTTGTTGTGCTTTTTGCATTTAACATCAACATATACCACAAACAATTAAATATCGACAGCCTCTGATCGGATTCTGGATTAACACGATCAGAATTCGTAGGCACATTACCATGAAATCAAATCAATAAAAACGTGCAGCACCTGCAGATTATGCCATGTTGTTGCCACCAAGCAGCTGGATTAAGTTCGGTTTGCGATCTAATAGCCAAATCAGTTCCCAAATCAGCTTTTGCAGAACCAAAATCTGATATTTGCTTTGATGCTGACACCTTTCGTGGATTATTAGAACACCAACTGTCACAGGTTTGAGTATGCACCAACTGTCACAGGTTTGAGTATGCACCAACTGTCATCTGCAGAACCAAAAAGCAGCATAGTTCATGTTGCTGCTAAAGTCACAGGTTTGAGCATGGACCAATTGTCATCTTCAGTTTTGGTGGTGCTCTGTATCATGCATTCTTTTCTCAGAGTTGTTGTTTACATATGTTCAGAAGCTGTTGTTGCATTAATCATGAATCTGCACATGAATAGATTGAAGAGCTTTATGTTTTAAACCTTTTTGCTGCATATTTTGAGTACAAACAACAGCAAATTTTGTTTTCACAGCAACCATATACTGACTTTAACACAGATTCTGGCCAATCAGCACACTGATTTAGAACAAACTCAAAACATGAAAAATGTTCATCTGTGTCTTAGGAATCTAACACATCTAAACTCGTCAAATATGGAGCTTTGAGGAGGGAGATCTGAGCAAAATTCGACAGATGCGCAAAGTTGTCAAGTATTTCAGAAAAATCGACTTTGCTATGAAATAGGCTAAGTGTAAACTCTGATTATCTTTAATGTGTAAACATTCATGATCAAACTCTGAATAAACTGAAAAAACATCAGCCTCTATGTCATTGGATCCGGCTAGTGCTGCACATAATAAACTGAACAACAAGAAGTTTGTGCACAACAACAACAAACAGCAGCAAATAACCTTCTGTCCAGCAACTATCACTCGACTTCAACACTGTTTTTGACCTATAAGCAGCTTTATTTAGGGAAAACTCAAAACATCAAAGTTAAACAAATGTGTCTTAGGTTTCCAACGCATCTAGAATCATGAAATTTGGAGCGATAATGAGAGAGATATGATCAAAATGCTACAGCTGCGTAAATCGGACAACAACTTGCTGTTTTGAACAACAACTATGGACGAAATCTGAACCTTTTGCTACCAAATTTGAACAAAACAGCAGAAAATACTGAATATTTTGCTGTAAATTGAACATGAGCAACAACAACATCATGCATGCTTCTGAAATCAAACAATAATGACTTCTGTTCTGAACACAACGACAAAAGCTTTCTGTTTTGCTTCTGCTGCAACTTCTGTGATCTTCAAATCTGTACATTCAGCCTTGGTATCGAAGATGTTTGACCTGTTATCACCAACAAAATTGACACGAGCAGCAGCAAATTCCGAACAGATTATGATCGATTCTGAAGCATAACACGATTATTACATCGAACACAACTCAAACTTATCGAATTTGCTTAAACAAATTGTCAGACTTAGTTGTTGCACATTTGTGTCTTGCATTATTGAAGCAACAGCAATCAGTACTTCACTGGAACCAACTTAACAACATTGATCATTTAATTTGGTCATTCAAACTCTATCCAGAATCATTCAAATCTTTCAAAACATCATACATTCTGTTGCAGATCTCGAACAATCATTCGACATTTTGAAATCTGAACTATATACAATTGACCAACAACTTCAAAATACATTTGCACAGCAGCAAACGACAACAAGCAGACCCAATTTGCAACTGTATGCACTTTGAAAATTTAAACTCTGAAACAATCAACAGCAGCAAAAAAAAATTATGTTTTGCCCGAATTCGAACATAACCAATAGCAACTAGATATCCTCATGATTAATTATGTACAAATCTGAATTGGAAGAAAAACCTCAAACTTCAATAAAAACACAATTTATAACAATCTGTTTTGTGCTATGAAACCTGGTACAGGGTTAAATCTCCATCCTTATTTCTTCAAATTTGGATCAAGCACCATTTTCCAATACCCAAATGTATTAGTCTTTCATTAAATTGATTATGAGCAGCGGAATTTTGAACAAAATCTGGATCAAAGAGAGTCCAACCTCGAATGATATCAAGGTCAGATCTTAGATCAACAACCTAACTATCGAGATGCTAAAATAGCAATGGACTAAAGCACACACAAGGATGGGATCATAGATCAACCATCTTCTTAGTGCTTATCAAATGTTAGACCAATAAATGAGAAATGATCAAAACACACACATGTAATAAAACTGATCAGATTTAACCAAAATGAAATTAAATCTTCACATACGCATTTCATCAAATATGTGGTGTGCAGAATTCAGATTTTGTGTAGAAAAAATGAAATTTTCTATGAAAGATCATCCAAATCTCTTCTAAATGAAGAAATAGATTTCCAATAAGCACAAAACATAAAATAAATCACATAATGATATTTATGTCAAGGCTCATGTGATTTAACCAATCAAAGCACCAAAACAACAAAATAATCATTCAATCTTCCATTGTTGCCATAGATGACCCAACTGAAGAAAAAATTTCTTCAGTTGGCTCTGATACCAATTGTTAGATCCCAAAACAGACAAACAATTGAAGATACTCCATAGAAATGTAGATATAAGATGAAAATTAAGAACATAATAATCAAGAACTCATCTCATATGCTTTGATTCATTGATGGAGGGGAAAATGGGAAGAACACCACACTAAACATTAATCGACTCTCATGGAAAACCTGGTGTGTGTGTGTAATCTGTGTTCTCTCCAAAAACCTAAATGAACAAATGAGCCATGGGCACCTATTAATAGGGCCCATTTACAATAAAAAGGCTCAAGCCCATACAACTAATTAAAAAGCCCAAAATACAATTCTTTATAAAACATTCAATTAAATTGGGGGCTAATTTAATCTAACAGTGATTATTCATCATCAAGCTAGGGGTTGAAGGCAAAGACTAGGAGTTCTTCATCTTACTCTCATCTTCAAGAATTTTCAAGGTTTTCATCAAAACCAATATTGAGTACATCCTACTCTGAAAAAAACTTTATATATGTTAAAATCTTGTAGCTTTAGCCTTCTAACATCTCTTAAACATATTTATTTGTTAATGAACTTCAATCTCATTTTGAGTAATTTGGGAGATTTTAGGGTTTTTGTTTATTTGATGGTAAATGATGATATTTATCAAATATGTGTTTTATAGAGTTCTAAATGTATCATTTATGATTATCCATGGCTTTTAAAACTTGGTTACTTCCTTGACTAATTTCTGGAAAAATGAGGTAAAAACTAGGGTTTTGACTATTATGATTATTTTGTCTAAAAGATGCATGGATGATGGTCTTATGCACCTAAATAAATTCTATTCATGGCTGAATGAATTTTAAGAGCTTAAAGTAATTATGGCAAAGTAATGGTCTTATTGATTTAAATATGACATATCTCATTTGTGAAGTATTTGTACAAAAGCTCATTGTAATTGGTATACTCTATTATACCTTGTTGTATGAATGTGTTACACTATAATATAATTGATCCATAGGCATAGAAGTCATATTTTGTTGTTTGTCTTGGGATATTGAATTCCCTTGTTGTAGCTTGTAGTAGCCATTGAGACTCTATCGGAAATTAAGGTGTTGGCCTATATGGTCGGGCATCGACCAAGAGCGGCAAATTGTAATTCCATGGTGATTAAAGCTAAACTCGGATTTTGGACATCTCAAGGTATACACCTAGTGTGGTTGAACTTGAGACTCCTCAAGAAATAAACATGGAGTGCTTGAGCTTGATATATCATTTTGATTATAACCCATGAGTGTGACTTGTTTAACAAGAATTGTGACTTACTTTTGTGGTTCATCACTATTCGTGGAAATCGGGTCTCCCATGACTTACTTTTGTGTTTCGTCACTATTCTAGAGGTAGGACTGCTCGGGTATGACCGGAGACTTGGGTTGCCGGTAAAGGTGCATTTTTGTGAAGAATAGCTTGTTGGTGAATGTTTTATGGACATGATTCTTTTGGAAAGAGATAGTGACACCCGTCCTTAATCTAGATTGGACTAGTTTAAACTAGCAGGTTGTTGATTTATCTCTTGTATTTTGCATTGTAAATGCCTTACTATTTCCCCATTTTTAGGTGATTTATTTATTTAAGTTTTTACCCATGACTTTATTCAGGTTTAAATTTACCCTTATTTTTGGGGTTGTTATAGGAGGCTCTTGTCGTCTCCTATTTGTTTCCCCTATAATGTAATGTGTAGGTTTATATATTTTATATATAAGATTAATGATTAGAATGACAAAAATGAACCCTGAGTTAACCTACTTAACATATTTTTTTAACGAAATTAGTAATATGGACAAAAGGAGTCATAAATTGTAAACCATTGGATTGGATTGTAATTCGTAATTATTTAAAAGAAAGTGAGACATTATAACATATAAGCTACAAAGACCAAGCATGTAATTTACTATTTAAATAATAATGTCTTGCACAATTTTTTTAAAGATAAACAATTTATTTGCAAAATATAAAATTTTAAGAGTAAACTACATTTTTCATTCACGTTGTTTGTTAAAAATGCAATTTTTGTTTCTATATTTTCAAAATTACAGTTATCGTTTATGTGGAGTTCTTTGCTTTTTTTTCTCCATTATTATTTTTCTTTCATACTTAACGATAGATCATTGTTATTTTGTCCATTGCAAACCACATAAACAAAACCCTTACTTTTAAAAGAACAAGAACGAAAGTCACAATTTTTAGTTTACTCAAATTTTAATTACACAACAAAGCACACACTATCATAGTAACAGACGAGTGCATATATATATATATATATATATATATATATATATATAGTGAGAGGTTCATTTGAGAAATGATAAATATATGAGAAATAGAGAAGTAATTTTAGTCATTCATCTGGTCAACATTTGCGGCTTTGACCGCGAAGCACCGGATAATTCCTTGTGTGGTCTATAGAAGGTAGAGGGGTAATTTCGTAAAATACACGGGATGAGTTCATATATGAATCTGTATGAATCACAAAGATTCATATATGAATCTGTTAATTAGTTCAACTTATTCATATATGAATGTTTGTGATTCACAAAGGTTCATATATGAATCTCTGTGATTCATACAGATTCATATATGAATCATAAAGGTTCATATATGAATCTGTTAGTTAGTTCAACTGATTCATATATGAATCACAAAGGTTCATATATGAATCAGTTAAAAGAGTTCAGTTGTGAATTGCACTGGTTCATATATGAACATATAGTTCATATGTGAATTATACATGTTCATATATGAACACAGCCCGTGTGTTTTGTAAAATTTACGAAATTGTCCATCTATTTTTGGGATAACAGCAACTTTTGACCGGTCAAAGCCGCAACTTTTGACCGGTCAAAGCCGCAATATTTGACTAGTCAAATCCGATCTTGACCATATGAATGGTTAGGATTACTTCTCTATTTCTCATATATTTACCATTTCTCAAATGAACCAAACACTATATATATATATATATATATATATATATATATATATATATATATTGGGGGGAGGGTGGAGAATCATGCGAGAAGTAAGTTGATTTGCAAAAAGTGCGACAATGTCCAAATCACATGTGATTATAAAGTAAAATCACTTGTGATACAACAAGTGCAAAAGGACACGGACGACTTGGTCAACATGACCAAGGTTGCAGGAAAAGTCGCCCGCATAATTGCCGGACAATGCGATATGTTCGTATCACATGTGATTTGACCTTTCTTGCACTTCTCGTAAGTTGATAGAGTATATATATGTATGTAGAGAAAGGTTCAATTAAAAATCAATTTTAAGTTGTGAACTTGTGGACAAACTTATTCCTCTATCTCTATTTGATCAAACAACTCATATTAGATATATATATTTTTTTAATTAAAATGATTAATTAAGTTGATCAGGAATATAAAAAATTTATTTCAACCATTCCCAGGTTTAACTATATGATTTTTTTTCTCTTATTTTTTTAAGAGTAAACTATGATTTTCGTCCCTGTGGTTTGGTGTTTATAATGATTTGCATACCTATGGTTTAAAAACTGCTTTTTTCATCCCTTTAGTTTGCATTTTATTTCGTTGTTTGTCCCTCTGATTAATTCTGTTAAATTTCAACCATTGGATCAAGGACATTTCTGTTTTTCTTATTTTATTTAATTTTCTATTAAAAACTATTTAATAACTCATTCAATAATAATAATATATTACATTTTAATATATATTTAATATTAATTATCACTATTATATATATATATATATATATATAATATAAGTCCCAACCTGCAACACAGGTGGGTCTCCTCCATCAGCTACCCTATCCCCAAGTGCGTAAAATGTTAAGCAATTTCATGGAGCATCTTCATTGTTGCAGCTTTTGAGTCAAAAAGGCAACAATGTAATCATGTAAGGATGTGGAAAAGGCAACAAATAAAGGAATGTTGTGCAGGTCGGTGAAGGGTAGAGATGTGGTTACAGTGGGGACGAAATCAAACGATTCACAGAAACGGTCATCGATGACAAGGAAGATGGGTAACAGAGAAGACCGGTGACGATGACGATATTGGAGTAGAATTGTTGGGAGTAGCTAGCCGGTACGTATAGATGATGTAACACCCGTAAATTCTAGCAACAAATGGCAGCGTCAAACCCATTTTATGGTTTACAAAAGTATACTTTGGGCTGGGAGAGACCCACTTTAAAACGTTGAAAGTGTAGAAAAGGTTTCGGTGGGAAATGGGACTTCTCGAGCTTCGGTATGGGTTCGGCGACTATGTCCACCATTTTGCCGTAGGGGACTTTCGATGGGAGACCACCCCCTCTCAGTACAATCTCGGCCACTATGCCCGCAATTGTGCCACGAGGCACTTTCGCGTGGCATTGTCGCAGGCCGGGGGAAGGTCTCGATACATTTTTAGCGATTATGTCGGCGATTATGCCATGGGAAATATCGCGGGGCATTATCTCATTCGGGACCCAAGGCATTAAAATCGTGAAAACCCAACCCCAACTCATTTGATACTTCAACCATACTCTCTCCTTTCCTCTCTAAACCGAAACCCTTCACCACTATTGTTGATTTTGATCTTTTGAGACTCAAGGACTTGGGATTTCAAGTGATACTTCACCATCCAACAAGGTTTTGGAAGATTAAACTCAAGCCTCTTCATTTTACCTTCTTCATCACCAACTTTCTAGGTTTTATCAAACCCTCTTTAAGTCCTTTTCCATTCTCTCTAAGATTTGGAGTTTGAGGTTCACATTAGTGATCTAGAAGTATTTTGTTGGTGGATTCAAGTTGGTTAACGTAACCTACTCTTCTCCTTCACCTAAGAAATTAGGGTTTTAGGGTTATCTTTCATTTCCATTTGTTGGAACTTGGTTTAACTTAAAAATGTTTGTAGGTAAGGTTTGTTATGGAAAACCTGGAGCTAGTGGAAGAATTCAAAATCTCATCTAAGGAACTCAAGTTTGTGGGTAAACCCTAGATTTAGTCTAAATCTAGCAAGGTGAGTTCTAGTTGCTTTACAAAACTATATACATGTCAAAATATAGATGTTTTGGGATTTTGAACCTATTTTTATGGGCACTCTTCATATTTGATGAGTTTAATGGATAATCAAGTATTTGAACATACTTGAGATATCAAAGTTTTATAAACGGTTTCTTAAGTGTGAATGGTCATTTTAGTCGCCAATGAGGGGATTTGATTTACTAAAAGACATTTCTTGGATATTTGGAAGATTTGGACCAAACATGGAATTTATTTCTTATATGTACAATTTTGGGATACAAACGATTTTACTTGGAATCGTCATTTGAGTTTGGTTATTTATAGACCATCTTGAAGTTATGGTTATTTTGGGATTTCACCCAATTTATAGGTTTTGAATATTGGAACTCTAAGTTCTTTTGCTTTAAAAGCGTGAGTTTTTGGAAACGGTCATTGTTTGACCTTAAGTATATTTTGGAAGAATGTAAGAATTATGGTTTGGGCCTTTGGGCCAATTATACTTGGAGAAAATACCAGTTTTGGGAAATTTATACACCTGCATATGTAGTCATATTGACTTTAATTATTTGCGAAACGTTTTATGATATCATATGGCTTGACGTATACTCTAATGAGTTTTGGGACGTTGTCCGGTTTAAATGGCTCATTATGGAGCATTTTATGGAAATGCAATTATTGTACAGATATTGGTTATTACATGTTTTGAATGCATTACTTCATTCATTTGGAGTCATGTAATGTTTACACTGTAATGCAATGGATCCATAGGCATAAAAGTCGGTTTGTTCTTCATGAAGTTTTGATATCTATGTTTGAGCCTAGTGAGTGGTCCTCAAGTCATGTTTTTATGTAGGCTTGCGGTGGTGCTGTTGGAGAGTCGTATATGGAGTTAAGTCTTGCGGTGGTGCCCATGGTGAGCCGGGTATGGAGACTTGTGACTTTTGTAGTGACACTCATCTAGAGGTCGAGTAGACATTAGGGTCATTTGGGTATCTTGCGGTGGTTGCTCAAAGGAGCCGTATACGGGGATCCAAGACCAATAGTGATTCTCGCGAACATTGATAAGTTGCTTAACTTTGTGTCCCACCACATTCGATGGAATCGGTTCTCCACGTCACTGGGATGTGTTATTTTCAGGTATTCCCTTACCCGTACTTTCAATGTTGAATATTCATTTTGATGAAATACCTCGTGGGTGCGTTTTGGGGAAATCAGATGGTGAATATTCTTTTGAAAAGGGATACTTGGTATTGAAAATAACATGGTTGGTAATTAAAGCCTTTTCATAACTACTATTTTAGGGATGGTCGTTTTTAGAATAAAATATTCGTTTTAAACGTTTTATGATTTATATGATAAAACTGCTTTAACTCGCTAGCGTTAAGCCTAACGCTTTTTCTTTTCCACATGCATATCAGGTCTTAGATGTATCTGTGAGGCGAGTGGAGCTTGGTAGAAGTTCCAGTAGGTTGGCTTTAGAGACATCATCCGGTTTTGAGAAGATAGCAGATTTGGTGGTTTTAGTAGCACCCAACAGACTTTGTTCCCGTTTGTGGAACTAGATGGTTCTGTTCAAACTATGATACATGTTGTAGTGTTTATTCCGTTGTAACTTTAGATATTTGTTATTTCAAGTTATGTTTTTATGAGATTTCTGGAAGTTATAATTTGTTTGCTATTTTCGAATTTTAAGGGTGTTACAATTTGGTATTAGTGAACTAGGTATGAATCTTAGATGCCTATACTTAAGCTGAGACTTTAAGCTATGATTGATTTGTTGTGGGTAGAACATTTAAGATGAGAGTAGGTTGCGGTAGTCGACAGAAATTCACTAGTTAAGAGTCGTGGCTATGGTGACGAGGATTCTTATGTACATTATGTTCATAATTTCACTTAGCTACTGCTATTATGAATATAATGGTACGTAAGCGTGCTTGACTTTACCATTATTACGATACTTGATGGGTGTAGTAGTGTGTCTTCTGTATTAATCTAGTGTCAGCGTAAGTTCTTAACCTAATCTTCGTGTGTGTCAGACGAGCATGGCAGATGCTCGGAGAGACGCACAAGCACAAAGGACGGGTACATAACGGGCATGATGGCTCCAAGTAAAGCTGTGGGAGTCAACCATGTGCTATCTTCCCCATTGCTGCCATGGTCTAGTGATGGACCGGAGCATGCACAAAGAGTGACTCTGAATTCCACTTACACAAATGTTCAAGAGGTGAACCCTCGATCCGAACTATTGACTAGTGTAGTGCAACTGATGAATTTAACTTTGGAGCGACAAGAAGAAAGGATAATGAAATTGTTAGAAGACAGGATTGCCAATGACCGAAGGAAGGAAGTTGCCGATGGGCATGATGCAAGGAGTCTCGATGATACCAGGAATGTAATCCGGATGGAGGATACTGATGTTGCTAATATGAGACATGGTGGGAGAGCCTGCTCATACAATAATTTTTCGTGCAACAAGCCGCCAGAGTTTTTGAGAACTGACAACCCGGTTGTGTGCATGAATTGGATCTAAGATATAGAACAATCATTTGATGCTAGTGAGTGTCAGGAGGGACAAAAGGTGAAATTCGCCTCCCACTTGATGAGGTATCGAGCTCTTACTTGGTGGAATGTTACCAAGTCCACCCATGGAACCGCTCTCACCTCATCACTAACATGGGATGCTTTCAAAAGGAAAGTGTTGGATGAATAATGTAACGAAAGGGCGATTGACCAAATAGAAGAGGAATTATGAGCCCTCAAGAAAGGAAACATGTCGGTGAGAGAACCTCCAACCTCTTCATGGAGAAACTGGATCTGGTGGGATATATCGTCACAAGTGACAAAGACAGAGTCAAAACTTATCTAAAAGAACTATCGACCGATATGAGGGCGATGGTCTGAAGTTCTAAGCCTTCACCCTCCACGAAGCAATAGAGGAATCACAATTCATGGAAGATGTTTATGCTCGGAGTAACGAGGAAGAGGCGGAGGTTAATGAAAAGAGAAAATGGAAGAACCGGTTGAGTTCATCTCAAGAACACAATGATCATGGAGATTAAAAAAGAATCGACCATCGTAGGAAATCAAAATGGTGTCAGGAGTGCCGAGTCAAACATGCGTGTAGGTGTAATTCCATCCCTATGGCATGTCTCAAATGTGGAATGTTCGGACATTCCCACCGAGATTGTTCCATCAAGGTGACAATGTGCTTTAGTGTAAAGATCCAGGTCAAGTTAAGACAGATTGTCCACGTGCAGGAATCGGTAAAGGGTCGGACAACAGGCATGGCATGCCAAGGAGAGAGTGGAAAGTCGGTAACAACAGGTACGTTCCTTGTTGGTTACATTCTAATTTTTAGTTTTGATTTTTGAGTGCGAGTCATGGTTAATGTCGTTTGCCACTACCTTGATGATTGATAGAAGTACTTCCAGCTTCCAGGAATTTATGCTAGAGACCGATTTTGTTAGCGTTCCGAGAAATCTTAGAAACCCCAATAAGAAGAATTGGGAGTTAAGTTGTGTGATTAGAACTAGAATTGATACTAGGCAGTATTGGATTTCGAGAGGTGAGTTCCGGAGATTGGTGACCAATAGTTGTGGTCCGTTTTAGCTTACGAGTTAAATATGAGGGTTGTAAATTGAAGAATTTGTAAATCGGGGTTAAAGAGTTTGGGTGTGTCTTAAAGGAAACTTTCTTGAGACGAGTCGGGCATCGAGTTTGCTTAGGAGAATCGGGGGAATGTTTTCACTCGTAACCATAGGAGGAATTGCAAAGAATAGGGTATCAGGTATTGTTAACACACCCTGACTTTTGTAACCGACGGTTGAAGGAATTGTGGTACTTTCCAAAAGAGTTGGCAAGAAACGGTAGATGATAGTCAATCGTTCATGCGAGGAAGAGATGTGATATGTTTCGGAAGGTTTTGTGGATTGGGGACTGTGGGTCCATAATACTATATCAAGTTTTATAACAACAACACAATATGATTACCAACCTGTATTGATTAATAGAAATGGTTACAAGGTTGATCGATTCAAGCTTTGAAAGTGTTTTCTCTGTTTTCTCTCTTTTACACCTTAAGTGTGTGTTCTTGTGTGTGATCTAATCTTATCGTGATGTTCAGAGATGAGATAGATCTGATAATAGATCTTGTGTGTCTAACACACTACCTAACAACTTGCAACATTAAACAATAATAAACTAACTAACTAATATAATATCTAACAAACTAACCTAACCTAACTAAACTAACTAATATCTAAATATCTATTTATAAGATATTTAGACAAAACATAGAATACAATAAACATTAATTACTTTGACATTTATTACAAACGACATAGACTTTAATATCGAGGGTCGACTTTCCGGCTTTAACTTCAGATTGCGATCTTCAGTTTGGATGATCTTGAATCCAATAGATATGTGATCTAACAATCTCACCCTCTGGATCAAGATCATTACTAAAAAAGATTTTAGCAATTCAGTCTTCTTCTTCAGCTCAGAAGATGCAATCTCTTTCTCTAGCTCTAAAATCAACATGTTTTCAATCTTGGACGTGATTCTTGAAACATGTGATCTTTGCCATTTCTTGTGTAGTCATTCTCCCCCTTTTTGATGGAAAGTGCAACGACTTCATCAAAACTTTGAGTAAGAAATGTCAACCACTTGGAACCTCTGATCCGTCAATTCAAAAGATATTTATCCAGATCTTTTCAAATCCAGACAAAATAGTCGTGTAACACCTGAATCAACTTATGAATCATTTAACATGCCTGTTAGTAACACTAAGTCACTGTGTGTAACGAATACACATTGGAAAGGAGCTGTTTGATGTTGACTCCCCCAGGGCTTCCATTTAATCATGGAAACACCACAAAGGTTATTTCTATAAACGTTATGACAAAGAAACAAATTCCTTGTGTGTTCGTTCTTGTGATAGAAAGAATTAAGCACTTGATGATTGCTTATAGGCTCAAAATTGTGTAAACCACTGAGACAACAGTAAGTTAAACACAGACTCAATGTGCATGATTGAAGTGCGAAGGTGGGGCAGACATCCTTCTTTTCAATATCCAGATTTTCCAAATGAAAATCAAATAGTAAATTTGTTGCTTCCCCTTAGAAAATGTGAAACACTTTCTATTTGAGTAGAAAATGAGTAGATGGTGAGGTTTGATCAAGAGTTGGCATGGGCTAGTTGCCTGTTTCAATAATGTTCACCAAAGAATTGTGAAACACTAGTAATGTGGCTGCCCGGCTCAGAAAAAGTTGGTGCAGAGTTGTGATATTCTTTTAACTCTGTTCTCACACCCTCTTTCTTTTAAATATTTAGCTCACTCTAACCAAACTTTCTTTTTCTGTTTAACACACTCATTTCTTTTGACTTTCACACTCAATCACTATGGATTAAATTCTTGGGTAGAAATCACTGGTTAAGGTGATTCCATAGAAGTTGTGTTAATTCCTAGCACAAAGAAATCTTTGTTTTCCTATGATGCATATGATGCTCAGATATGTTTAACTATTTCAGTTAAAGCACAATGTAGAACTTGAAAACATTTAAAGTCACACTTCCAATTCATGAATTCGGTTTGAGAATCGGGAAGTGGTTTGAACATTTAGAATAATGTTTTCTATGATTGAAAGTTGTCCACTTATCAACCATATATGAGATTAATATAAAGGATTGTACCTTAACGTGCGATCTTATATCTCATGAAGCTAAGCTAAAAGTCATAAACATATGAACTTGTAAGCATCTCTCAAAAATTCTGCAAAAGTCTTATGTCAAGTCAAAGTAAAATTTATTCACTTAAATTGAAAAGACAAAAAGCAGTAAAACTTTTAAAGTACGAGTTCTGATCAGAAATAATCAGAAGTCATATCCAAACTCCTATGACTTGAAGAGCTCCCCCTAAAATCTTGCATTACAAAAATTTGACATAAAAGGTAAATGCAGAAATCTTATGAGCTCCCCCTCAAAAAAAGATTGACCACTTGTCAATTCTTCTCATACTCCCCCTTGGATCATGAACAGTATATAGAAGTGCAGATATCTTGCGGAAATGAAGAAATGATGAAAAAGTATACAATTAGAAAACTTTGATAGGTAACTACTGATTAAATCTTTAGATTTAGCATAGCATGCTTAGAGACAAGAAAGTTAAACCTCTTTTCGTCTAAAGGTTTGGTAAACAAATCGGCAAGTTGATAATCAGTTTTTACAAATAAAAGTTCAATTGTTCCTTTTTCAACATGATCTTTAATAAAGTGATACCTGACGTCTATGTGCTTAGTCTTTGTGTGTTGAACAGGATTCGCTGTTATTGCGATGGCGCTCTTGGAGTCACAGTATATCAGGATTTTGTTGAAGTGGAAACCGTAGTCGCGCAATTGAGTTCTCATCCATAAGACCTGAGAACAACAACTAGCAGTAGCTACATATTCTGCTTCGGCCGTAGAAGTTGAAACACAAAGTTGCTTCTTCGATGCCCAACATACGAGTTTGTCACCGAGGAACTGTACATGTCCTGACGTGCTCTTCCTGTCTAACATACAACCTGCATGATCTGCATCTGTATACGATGTTAGTTCAAAACTAGTATCTTTAGGATACCACAGACCAAGATCTGCAGTTCCCTTCAGATACCTGAATATGCGCTTCACAGCAGACATATGGATTTCTTTAAGATTGGCCTGATATCTTGCACATAATCATGTTGAGAACATTATATCTGGCCTACTAGAAGTAAGATACATTAAAGAACCTATCATCCCTCGATAAGTCCTAACATCAATAGCCTTACCCGAAGGATCGGTGCCAATCTTAGTATCTGGTGCCATTGGGGTACCAATCGGTTTTGAATTTTCCATTTTGAACTTCCGAAGAATATCCATAATGTATTTTGATTGATTGATACAAATACCCGATGAAAATTGTTTTACTTGTAAACCGAGAAAGAAATTCATCTCTCCCATCAAATTCATCTGAAATCTAGATACCATAAGGTTTGAAAAATTCTTACAGTACTTAGGATTTGTAGAGCCAAAAATAATATCATCTACATAGATTTGAATTAAAATGATATCGTCTTTTTCCTTTTTGATAAACAAAGTGGTATCCACCGTACCTTTTGAAAAACCAGACTTGACTAGAAAGTTGGAAAGGACATCATACCAGGCTCGAGGAGCTTGTTTCAAACCGTAGAGTGCTTTGTCGAGAATGTAGACGTGATTCGGCTTCTTTATTGACAAAACCCTCTGGCTGAGAGACGTAGACTTCCTCCTTCAGAATGCCATTCAGAAAGGCAGTCTTCACGTCCATTTGAAAGACCGTGACGTTCTTGTGGGCTGCGTAGGCTAGAAACATTCTGATTGCCTCTAATCGCGCCACAGGAGCATATGTCTCGTCATAGTCGATTCTTTCCTCTTATCTGTATCCTTTGGCTACTAGTCTTGCCTTGTTTCGGATAACAGTACCACATTCGTCCTTTTTGATACTGAAAACCCATTTCGTACCTATAATGGTTTTACCTTGAGGTTTTGGTACGAGTCTCCAAACTTGAAGTGCATCGAACTGATTCAGCTCTTCTTGCATTGAGATCACCCATTCTGGATCCGCAAGTACCTCTGATACGCGAGTTGGCTCGAACTTGCTCAGAAAGGAGTCATGCATGCACAGGTTTATTGATGCTGACCTAGTTTGCATCGGTTTTGATGTATCACCAATGATCTGGATTATCGGGTGCTCTTTGGTCCATTTATGTTCATGAGGTAGTGGATTATATGAATGTATGTCAGTTGTATCGTCTATAAATCCACTTGTACCTTCTTCAGCTTGTTCAGGAGGAATGATGATTGCAGTTGAAGTGATAGGTTCAGAAGGCTCAGCGAGTACAGTTTGTTCTGGCTGTAGATTGATCTGTACAGAACATCCTACTGATGCAGCTACTTCTGTCTCTTCATCATTTGTTACTTCTTTAACTGTTGGAGTTGGCATTTGAATTGGAATTTCTTGTTGAATCGGGGCGTTTGATTCAATAGGAACATCTGAACTGGTTGGATGAGTAGTCGTTAAGTCTTCCATCCTGTCAACCATAACAGATTTCTTAACATTACATCCAAGAAATTCATCATAAAACAATTCAAATAATAAGTCTAAATCAGATAAATGATTAGTTAACGTTGATGCTTCATCTAATTTATTCTGTTGAGACGCAGGTTCTGGACTGAGTTGCCCAGAAGCTAGAACTCCGGTTATAACGGGTTCTGAACTGTGTTGTTCGAAAGCCATCTCTTCATCAAACGTGACGTTGATGCTTTCAATCACCGTCTTTGACTTCTTCAGATAAACACGGTATGTAGTTGATGTAGAGGAATAACCAATGAAGATGCCTTCGTCCGCCTTGGCACTGAACTTGTTGAGACTCTCCCTATCGTTTAGCACAAAACACTTACACCCAAATATATGGAAATATTTGATTGTCGGTGTTCGGTTGTTGATTAACGCATAAGGAGTCTTCTTGAATCTGCGATGTATGATGGAGCGATTATGTGTGTAACACGCAGTCGATACAACTTCTGCCCACAAAAATAGAGGTAAGTCTTATTGACTTAGCATAGTACGAGCAGCCTCGACTAGCGTACGATTTCTTCTTTCGACCACTCCATTTTTTTGAGGCATACGAGCAGCAGAGTATTGATGTGAAATCCCGACAGATTCGAGATATTCTTCAACCTTTTTGTTCTTGAACTCTGTGTCATTGTCTGTACGTAGAAACTTGACTGGTTTCTGTAGATTCACTTGGGTCATCTTTAGGAATGTGATGAGAACATCAGGTGTCTCATGCTTTGAACGTAGAAACTTGACCCATGTGTATCGCGAGTAATCTTCCACAATAACAATATGTATTTCTTTCCGCCTAGACTCTGAGTTCGCATCGGACCGCATAAGTCCATATGCAATAACTCTAATGGAGCGCTTGTACTTGGTTCAGGCTTTGGTTTATGTGGAGCCCTTTTCATCTTTCCCTTTTCACATGTTGTACAAAGATGTTCTCTTTCATATTTGAGTTCTGGAAGTCCTTTGACGAGCTTTCCACGGACCAAATTGTTGATGTACCTGAAGTTGAGGTGAGAAAGCCTTCGATGCCATAGCCAACTTTGTTACATCGAGGCTTTCGATAGTAGACAAACCTGCTTGTCAGTCTGGACATTTGACAATTTAATTATGTAGAGGTCTTATTCTCGAGTACCGACCAAGAGTTCCTCACCTTCTTCAGTGTGAACTGAACACGTCTTGGCTTTGAAGTTGACCTCTAAGTCTTTGTCACAGAACTGGCCTATACTGAAGAAGTTGTGTCTTAAGCCTTCAACATAGCTCACCTTTTTGATAGTGACATTGTTGTGTACCATATCACCATAACCCATTATTGGTGAATGCTGGTCGTTGCCAAATTTAACTGTTCCGCAATATTTATCTTTAAAATTGGACAACATCTATTTTTTCCTTGTCATGTGCTTAGAACATCCGCTGTCCAAGTACCATAAATGACGGATCTGCACAAGAGAAATAATGAATTTAGATATTCATATGACAACATTGGAATAAACTCTTTGAGTATTGAAGAGCAGGTCTTGAACTGATGTGTTCAAAAGCCATATCCTTTTCTTAAGCACGGGTTCTGAACAGACGTGTTCAGAAGCCATTGTTTAATCTTTGAAGTGCGGGTCTTGAACTGTTGTATTTAAGAACCTAGTTCTTTGAGGAACGAGTCATGACTGTTTTGTCTAGAAGTCAAATCTTCATAACTTCTTTTAAACTTTGTGTGCCTGCAACACAGATTTAGCCTTAGGTACCCACTGGAATTTGGGTCCTGCTGTGTTAGCACAAGATTTTGGTACCCATTTCAAATTGGGTACTCTTTTCTTTTTAAAGTTATTTGAAGCATTATAATGAGATGAATGCACATGATAATTGCCAAACCAATCTTCAGAATCTTGACAAGAAGTAGAAACATGTTTATCATAAATAGAAGACTTTCTAGCAGATAAAGATAACTGAAATAATTGCTTCATTGTATATTGTTTACGAGAAACAACAAGTTTTGAGTTCAAAATAGCAACATCAACAATTAAGACATCTTTACTAGGCGAAGTCTTACTACAATTAACACTACAAAACAATTTAACGGTCTTGTCAAGCTTCTGTTTCGGTTGCCACAGAGATTTAACTTCTGGCCTTTGCTTGCTCAGATCTGAAACATGTGAAACTCGTGAGTTAGACTTCTGAGCAACAAACGAATGCTTCTTCTTCGGATGACCAGTAGTGTTCGGTTTCTATGAATGCTGAGATATATTCTTACCTTTAGCATGTTTAGCTTTCACAGAGACTGAGTTATCAACTTTCGTTGATTTTGCACTGTTAACAGGCATACTGGTTTTTCCTAAAGATTTCTTAACAAATGATGAATGGTTAGGAAGTTTTGCATTAAAGTCAAATTGTTCAAAACAATCATCTAAACCACCGTTAGAGTTAAGAAAATCAAACCCTTTATTTGATGAACCAAACATATCCTCAGAGTTGAAAAAACTTTTTGTTCAATATTCATCAAAAGTCTTTCATTTGTTAAAGAATTCTCAAGTTCATAAATTTTGCGTTCTAAAACGAGAGGAGGGACATATAGTTTACCTTGAATAGGCTTCGCCTCCATTTGTTTTTCAGAATAACTTTGAAAGAAGTCATTTGAAAGAGTTTTCTTCTTTTGATATATTGGATTTTCATTATAACTATTATTCACTTTCTCATAATAAAATGGAAGATGAACTTTAGATGATTTCAAACGTTTTTCAGTTTCGTCAGCTTCATCCTTTTCTGATAGTTTAGTCCAGAAAGTTTTAAACTCAGGGATTCTTCGAGCTAATTTCATAGAAAGATGATCATAAAGTGCAGGCACTTCAGACATTCCTTTTTTAAGACAGCTAATTTCACCGATTCCCCATCTCTCTATTTTCTCTTTGGGTTTGTTCAGATGAATAGTCTGTTCAGTTTGACCCATTTTGTATAACTTCTCTTCCAAACTTTTTAATTTACCAAGTAAAGAAAAGTTTTCTTTGGTACAAGAAAAATGCAATTTTGTAAGCTCATATATATCAATCTCACTTTTTGTCAGTTTAGTCTTGAGTTCATAATTCTCTATAAGAATTATTGTCTTTTCCTTTGCATTGGTATCATTATCTCTATGTAAAACCTCAACCAATACTTTCTTCTCAGCAATTTCATTGCTAAGTTTCTGTATCAGTTGGTTTTTGTCAGTTATAATACCATTTCCTCGCTCAAGATTCGACTCTAACTCTTGTTGTTTTAAATTCATGGCATGCATTTTATTCATGAAATCTGAATACGATAAATCACATACCTCCTCTTCTTCATCATCTGAATCAGCTTCAGCATCTGATTCTTGCTTTCCCATCAAGCACATGTTGACGACTTCATCCTTTTCTTCATCCTCTTCTTCCTCGTCTGAATGATCAAGCCAATATTCATCTTCAGCCATCAGTGCTTTACCAGCCTCCTGTTGCTATGCAAGAAGCATCTTGTTCTTGTAATAACTGGAGTTTCTGACTTTTGGCCTTCGGCAGTCTCTGGCATAGTGACCTGTTTTGCCCCAGTTGTAGCACGTTGGTGGTTCTGTCTGACTGGATCCTTCATCTTTAAACTTTCTCTCTTCTAGTTTCCTCTCCTATAATCTCTTCCCTTCAGCATGATATCTTCTCTCTTCAGGTTTCCTCTCCTCTGTTCTTTTCCCTTCAAATCTCTTTCCTTCATATCTACTTCCTTCAACCCTTTCCTTGTGGATGTAGTTGTTCGGACCAGAAGAATATCTCTAACTGTTTGAACTCGGCTTCGTGTAGAACTTTTTCTGAAAAGCATTTGACAGCAGAATCATTGCTTGCTTCAGTTGTTCATTTTCATCCATGTCAGAGTTTGCATAACCTTCATCTTCCTCTGATTCATACACAATTGTCTTGTTTTTCTTCTTCCTGACAACAAGAGCAATTGTGTCTTCAACTGTCTTTCCTTTCTGCCTCTTTTCATCTAGAATTTCATCCACCTCTTCTTCATTTTGTTTGAGCGTTTCATACACCTCATGAACTGGAATCTCATTCAGATCCTTGATCTGCTTCATCTGTCTGGAAAATCTTTTCCATTCTGGCTGTAGAATACTCAAGAATTTGACGTTCAACTCAATTTGAGATTTGTGGACCTTATTCTTGCTTAGTTCGTTCAGCAAAGTCACAAACCTGTCATAGGTTTCTTATAAAGATTCTCCTACTCTGCCTCTAAATTCTTCATAATTATTTAGGCAGTTGGAGATTTTCAGCTGATTCCCAACCTTTGAACCCAACATCATCTTCTCAAGCTGATCCCACATTTCTTTGCCCGAGGCCTTGTAGCTGTCAATCTTTACATATATTTCGTTTGGAATTCCTTGTAGAATGTATGACTTAGCTAACTTATCACCTTTGGCTCTTCTTAGGTTATCATCTTCTAGATCATGATACTTAAGTTCAACCTGTGTCGGCACAGTTCCAACCAAACGAGTCGTCATAATTGGTTTCATAACCCCTTCTTCTATTGACTGTCTGATGAAATCACCCAGCTCATGTCTGTCAACAAAGTTCAGAAACCGATCTTTCCACTTGCAAGTATTCTCTGGATGTCATTCTGATTAAAAAGATTTAAGTCTTGTTTTTGAGCAAAGAGAGGTTTGCGTGAGAGGTTGCTTGCGCAAAGGGAGGTTTGCGCGAGGCGTTAGAATCGCAAAGTAAGGTTTGCGCTACAAGAGAGATACGCAAACTGAGGTTTGCGTATCACGTGCATTGCGCGAAGTGAGCTTTGCGTATCACGTACGTTGCGCAAAGTAAGCTTTGCGTTTGAAGAGGGTTGTGCAAACTTGACTTGAGCTTTTCGTGAAGAGATGAACACATGTACTGAGGTTTGTGCTTCTAGAGGTTTGCGAAAACTGAGTTTTGCGTTTCCTTGTTGTTGCGAGAAGTGAAGTTCGAGGTTTGCGTTTCAAGAGTGTTGCGAGAAGTGGTGTTTGCGTGTTGCTTGAGTTGCGCAAAGTAAACTTTGCGTGAGTTCGTCTTCTGGTTTGCGCAAGTTCGTCTGTACTTCGATAAATTCGACTTTTCAACCTATTTTTCCAAGATTAACAGACCCAAACTCTACCAATATGACTACAAACACTTCTAGAATAAATTGTGACCACTTGATCTCGATAAAAATAACTTTTTGAAAATTAATTTGATGGCACAGTAACTTTTGAAACTCGAACTCAGACCACTAAAATCACAAAATGGAACTCGATTAAAGCTTTATACTGAAATCAAACTACAACAAGTCGATCTAGCATCTATATCGATCACAACCTGATCGATTTTAACACCTAAAACACTCTAAATCACGAAATCGATTTTCAAACTAGAATACAGAGTCGTTTTTCTTAAAACTTGATTTTGATCTTAAATCAGGCTCTGATACCAATTGTGGGTCCACAATACTATATCAAGTTTTATAACAACAACACAATATGATTACCAACCTGTATTGATTAATAGAAATGGTTACAGTGTTGATCGATTCAAGCTTTGAATGTGTTTTCTTTGTTTTCTCTCTTTTACACCTTAAGTGTGTGTTCTTGTGTGTGATCTAATCTTATCGTGATATTGAGAGATGAGATAGATCTGATAATAGATCTTGTGTGTCTAACACACGACCTAATAACTTGCAACATTAAACAATAATAAACTAACTAACTAATATAATATCTAACAAACTAAACTAACCTAACTAACCTAACTAATATCTAAATATCTATTTATAAGATATTTAGACAAAACATAGAATACAATAAACATTAATTACTTTGACATTTATTACAAACGACATACTTTAATATCGAGAGTCGACTTTCCGGCTTTAACTTCAGATTGCGATCTTCAGTTTGGATGATCTTGAATCCAATAGATATGTGATCTAATAAGGACCTCAATAGAATGTAATGTCTACGAATCAGACAACTCAAGGCTATTGTGATTTTGCAGATCCAACCAAATCCTAGGTTTAAGACTTTGGCATCATGGAGAAAATGACACCCTTAAGCCTGATATGTTTGAATCATTTTTGCGGATTTGATGTTCGGTCAGATTAGATCAAGTGAATGAGTTAGGGGTTATTTGTTTTTTTTAAATAACCTCTTAATGGCTCTTAAGTCTGAATCGTTCAGACCTTTTTTCATTTAGACTTTTTGTTTTTTTCCAGTTTCCAAAATCTCTTAACTCTTAAATACGTCTGAAATAAGAAGTGGTGACCTAATTTCTTAAAACCTCTTATCACCACCTTAGTTCATATGCTCTTATTTCTCTCAAAACACCTCTAGACGTTACAGAAACATACAACCTTATTGATTCTGATTTCAGACATCAGCACAACCTTAGTGTACAGGCGACTAAGAGCACAATAAGACCTTCTATGCAAGAGTTTAGAGTAATGTTGTAGATACCGTAAGGATTGTGGTGAAAGGATAGATGATTTTTGAATCTAAGAAAGGTTGGGAGACCTTAGTGGAATTCCTAAATGATTCGAGTGAAGGATGAGATTAAATATTTTACGCTAGTGTGGTTGTCTTTCATGCAGCTTGTCAGAGCGAAAGCTATGTTAAGTCAGAGGCGGTTCTAAGAATGAATCTAGAGAATTGGGTGTTATCCATATGTATTGCTTTGCTTGGAAATTCTTGTGAGGAGAAGCCACGTTTAGGCCGGAAAAGTCTCTTTCAATGTTGTCATTAGTCGTGCAGTCTTGTGTCTGTAATCTTGAGGGGTCCACCTAAGGTCGGAGAGACCAATGGAATACTCTGCGAGAAATTCTGTCAGGATCGAATTCTTAACAAGGATTATAAATACTCAAAAACAATATCAAAGAAGTTTGTGGAATAACACTTTGATATTTAATGAAACAGTAAACAAACAGTAAATCTGATGAATAACTTGCAAACTTGTATTGAATGATTGAAGTTACAAGATTACACACACAACCTCAATCTTGAAGAACAGACTCTTTCAAGACGAATTCTACTTCTCTAGAATTAGGAACTATGCCTTGAGGTTGATTCTCTCTAAAACAAAAACTCAGAATTAAAGTTCTATCTAACTATTCTAAGCAATTATATATATACTGAATAATCAAAGATAATTACAAAACTTTAAAAATATCTTCAAGATAATCTTCATAATTATCTTCAAGCTTTCCATGTATATCTTCAGACGCGGTCTCTTCAATATTATCTTCAGTTTATCTCAGAAGCAGTATTAATTACCTTGGAAGTATTAACTGAATCTTGGCAGCATTAACTACTAAGCAGCACTAACCTCTAGCAGTACTAACTAGCTAAGCAGTACTAACTTTGTTCAAGCAACACTAACTTTGACTAGCAGTATTAATTCTACTAGAAGTAGTAATACCTAGCAGTATTAATCTTTGAAATCCTCTGGCAGCACTAACTCTGAACTGGCAGCATTAATGACTTAGTCACATCTTCAGTTCCCAACAATCTCCCCCTAATTTGACTTTTAGAAGAGAAGTCAAGTTCTTCAGATGCTTCCAAAACCATCAGTGATTCAAATTCCAGTGTTTGCATCTAACCCCAAACTCTGATTGATTGTTCTTTGGATCAAATACTTAGCCATTTATGAATTTTTAACACATCCAAGCTTCTTCTTCAACATTGAATGAAGTTTCAATTTGCTATGGTTGTATACTTTATCCACTAGGAAGTATTCTATGTGATTTCTATCCAAAGTCACAGAATATACTCCACTAGTTTCATATAAAGTCCAACTGGTAACTGCTTGAAAAACATTCCTTATTATGTCCTCCACTTCATCAAATTTGAACATCATACACAGATACTCCATCACCAGTTTTGTAATTGAAATCCCTGGAGCTTTTAACTTATCTGTGTACAACTTCATCCCTATATCAAACATTTCTTCAATATCTGATCTTGAGCATGTTCTGACAATTTTAGCCCAAGTACTGTAGACTTCATATTTTTCATCTTTCCTCTTCAGCCTAATGTACTCTTTTCCATCTACCTCTAGTACATCCCAGTGAATGACTTCAGGAGGTTTAACTTCTACTGGTTCTGCTGAAATTGGTTCAGGCACTTTGTCCATCACAACCATGTACATCTTTACATCCTCAGTGCTCAACTGCTCTTTCTTTTCTGATGGTTCAGGTGCCTCTTCTTCTCCAACAACCTTTTTCTCTTCTTCTATTCTGGGCTTCTTTACAGTTTTCTTTCTTCTAGCCATCATATTAGTTCTTTTCAGAATCCTTTAACTTTGCCCTAGAGTAGCTCCCTTCTTCTTTTCTACCTTTTCATTTGTAGGAGTTCCCTCTTCACTTTCAGGGAAGGGTTGATTGATATTCACATCATGTCTCTCCTTGGCTTTCTTTTCAAATTCCACTCTATCCTTTTAATTACTCTTCAGCTTTCCCATTTCTTTCTCATAGAGATCCTTGATTTGATCAAAAGTCATCTTCACAAACATTTCTTTCTTTACACCAATTGCACTCCTCAAGAAAGTTATCATCTTCTATCTTTCCTGAGTTGCAAGGTAAGTTTGTGAAGGTCTTCTCTTCTTTGCACTTGCTCTGGCCATCATAGCCTTTCTCATGCTTATAGCTCTTTGCTTTGCTTTTTCTGTTTCCAGCCCTTTCTGAAAAGCTTCATTTAGTTCATTTGCAAGTGCTCTGGCTATTTCTCTGTCTTTCTCAACCTGCTCTTTTTCTGCTTGATCTATCTCTTCTTGCAGTTTCTTAGCTAATGCTTCATCTGACTCAACCATCTTTTGCTTTTTGGATGGATGATCAGATTCTATCATCTTTTCTTTTCCCTTTTTCTTTGCATCTGCAGCCATTTCTTTCTTTTCTGTTTTCTTTGCTCCCCCTTCATTTATGACCACTCCCTTTGCTTTGGGAGTGTCATTCTTTGCTTTGACAAGCATTTCTGCTACTTCAATCTCTGCTGGTGTTAACCCTGTTACTGCTGCTTTTGAAGTTTCAGCAGCACTAACAGTTTCTGCTGCTGGGGTTATTACTGCTGCTGGTGTTGTTACTGCTTCTTTAGCAGTTTCTGCTACTAGTACACCTTCAGCTTTTTCTTCATCAAACTCTCCTTGTACTTCAACAAACTCCCCTTCAATCTGTTGATCTGACTTTTCTGAGCTTGAACTCTCCCCCATTTTGGAAGCATTGTCAGTTTCCTTTTTGGTTGCCTCCTTTCTCCTCCTTAGAACAAATTTACTTCTTCTTTTCTTGGACATGAGCTTTCCCACCAGTTGCTTGAGTTTGGAAATCTGCTGTTGTTGGGAGATGAACACTTTCTGCAAGGCTTTGATTTCTTTTCCTTGATTAACCACATCAACATTGATGTTGGCTATTGTTTCCATCAATTCTAAGTAAGTATAGTTGTCCTCACCTTCTTTGGGTGTTTTACCCACCCTTGAAGGATCATTGGAATCTTTTTCCATCAATCCATCAGTTTCAGATCTGTCCTCACCCTTTTGGGATGTTTTGCCCATCCTTGAGGGATCCTTGGATCTTGTAGTAGTGGCCTTCTGCCTAGCAGAAGCACCAACTACCCCCTTGGTTTCTTGGCACTGGGTCCTTTGGTTGATTTCTCAGCCAAAGTTACCATGGGGAAGGTCTTAGAGATGTTACCACTATCCTTCTCTGTGCTAGCAGAAGGAGTGGCAACCTTCTCACCCATATGCTCCTCCATCTCCTTAGAGAGAACCTCCTCAGGGTTGGGAGACACCCTATGGGATTCCCTTTGGATATTCTCTATTGGAGAATGCTCCAATAGAGGGCTTAAAGGTGCAGTGGGTGATGGTACAAGAAGGTAAGGAGCCTTCTTTACCTGTTTCCTTGTATAGGTTTGGGTAATAGGAGAAGTGGGTTTATGAAGTAGGGACTGTGGGATAGATATAGAGTGGGAAGGTTGGGATTGGCTAGCAGTGGGATGGTCTGAGGAGGGCCTTGACCCTGCTGCCATACCTTCATCAGTGTGGGACATCACCATCATTATAGAGAACAATGGGGTGTCAACTCCTTCCGAGTCCCTAGCAGATCTTCTCATATTTGAGAAAACCTTGCCTTTAGGGGGTTTAGGTACATATACCCCATCAAAGTGAGGTATATCCGTCAATTCATTTGTGATAACTGCCTGTACAAACCTGGGATACATGAAGAAACTCTTCTTGTTGTCCAGGTTTGAGACAAGATCATTGAAGATCATCAGAGAATAATTATATTTTCTAGCAGTAGATAAACAAACCAAAGCATATGTAATGGGACTGCTAAATTGGCTCCAGCCAGTGGTTTTCTTGGAAATACAGTGCATCAGGGTATGAACAAAGAACCTCCATTGGGGTGAAAATTGTGCTTTAAAAAACTTGAAAATCCCCAATTGGCCTTCATACCCCATTCTGGTGAGGTTTGAAAACAAATCCTCATTTGGAATAGAAGATATACCTGAAGCATCGTCTAGACGTAGACAGATGCGAATGGTCTCCTCAGTAACTGTCAAGGGTTTGTCACAAACCCTTGTTTTGATGCACGACACTCCATTTTCAGAGCTAGTAGTGGCATTGGCCCAGAACTGCCTTTGATGTTCTATCTAGATGGTAGGAGACACAGTGAGAGCATGAGCGATTTGGCTTTTGAAGCATGGCGATCTCGTTGTGCTCATCGATAAATTCCATTGAAGCCATCTGTATGCAAGGATTCTTGACTATCGAGCACTGGATACTTGAGAAACAGTAGTGAGAGAGAAGATGAACAGTAGACAAAGAGTCGTTATGATCTTTTAGGCGGGGAAAGGGTATTTATAGCTTTTGGATTAGAAGCAGTATTAACCTTAAAAAGATACTGAAAGCAGTATTAACAGTGAACAGTATTAACTACTAGCAGTATTAACTGAGAGCAGTATTAACTACTTAGCAGTATTAACTAACTAGCAGTATTAATTGAGAGCAGTATTAACCACTAGCAGTATTAACTAACTAGCAGTATTAACTGAAAGCAATATTAACCACTAGTAGTATTAACTAACTAGCAGTATTAACTGAGAGCAGTATTAACCACTAGCAGTATTAACTAACTAGCAGTATTGACTGAGAGCAGTAGTAACACTGTACTGGCAGTACTAAAACTGTACTGGCAGTGTTAACCATACTTACACATTTAAGCTTGTGATAAACTGAGTACTGCTATACATTTCCTGAGAAAGAAAGTTAGTAACACCAAGAATAACCAATATACAGGTATTGAACCACATTTTAAGTAGGATCTTATTCAGAGTTGATCATTCCCACACTTGTTACCAAGAAAGTGAATCTACCCACATCAAAGGCTTTGGTGAATAGATCAGCAAACTAGTTATCAATATGAACTTTTACAACTTGAATAAGCTTCTTTTCATTGCAGTCTCTTATAAAGTGATACCTGATCTCAATATGCTTTGTCTTTGAGTGCTTGACAGGATTATTAACAATGCTAATAGCACTGCTATTATCAATAAAGATTGGAGTGTGTAGAAAGGTTACCCCATAGTCCAGCATTTGATTCTGAATCCATAAGACTTGAGAACAGCAACTTGCAGCTGCTATGTACTCTGCTTCTGTTATAGATGTGGACACTGTGGTTTGTTTCTTGCACTGCCATGAAACTAGTCTTGCACCCAAAAACTGACATCCTCCAGAAGTAGATTTTCTGTCCAAGTTTGCTCCACCTAAGTCACTGTCTGAGTACGCAAGTAGGTCAAATGATGAGTCATAAGGATACCAAAGTCCCAATCTAGGTTTCCCTTTGAGATATCTGAATATCCTCTTAACAGCTTGATAGTGTGATTGCTTTGGCCTAACTTGAAATCTTGCACACACACAGACTGGAAACATTATATCTGGCCTAGAGGCTGTAAGATACATGAGAGAGCCAATCATGGATCTATAGTGATGAACATCCATATTCTCCCCCTCAAGATCTGCTGTTATCTGCTTGTGTGTCTCCATAGGTGTGTTGGTAGGCTTTGAGTCTGAGAAACCAAACTTGTTTAGAATGTCCTGCACATACTTGGATTGACAAATAAAAATACCATCTGACTTCTGTTGGACTTGGAGTCCAAGAAAGAAAGTAAGTTCCCCCATGGAACTCATTTTGAACCTTTGATGCATGAGATCCTCAAACTCCTTGCACATATTGTCTCTTGTGGATCCAAAGATGATATCATCTACATAGATTTGGACCAGTAAGATGTCCTTCTTCTTTCTCTTGATGAACAGAGTCTTATCAATGACTCCTCTTTCAAAGCCATTTTCCAAGAGATAGGATGACAGAGTGTCATACCATGCTCTTGGTGCTTGATGCAGTCCATAAAGTGCTTTCTTCAGTTTGTATACTCTGTCTGGATAGTTTGGATTTTCAAACCCTGGTGGTTGACAGACATATACTTCTTCTTCAATTGATCCATATAAAAATGCACTTTTTACATCCATTTGATAGACTTTGAACTTCATATAAGAAGCATAGGCCAGGAACAATCTGATTGCTTCTATCCTAGCCACTGGTGCAAATACTTCTTCATAATCTATTCCTTCTTCTTGTGTATACCCTTGAGCTACCAACCTTGCTTTGTTCTTTATTACTATTCCTCTCTCATCTCTCTTATTTCTGAAGACCCATTTTGTGCCTATTGCTCTTTGACCTTTAGGAAGGTCTACCAGATCCCAAACATCTTGCAGCTTGAATTGGAGCAGCTCTTCTTGCATAGCTTCTATCCAACTGGAATCTTTCATAGCATCATGAGCCTTCTTAGGCTCAAGCTGGGATAGAAAGGAAGAGAGCACTGTATGCTGTTGGTCTTGCATATCTTGCAGCCTGCTTTGATTTCTAGTCATCATAAGAGAAGAGATATCTCCTATTACTAGCTGAGGAGGATGATTCTTTTGTGTTCTTGTTTGATGACTAGGTTCTTCATTTAGTCCCACCTCTAGATTGGAGTCATTCAACTCAACTGAGGTGATGTCAGCAGCTACTTCTGGTTCTTTATTCTCTTGATTCTCCTCATCTCTCCTTTCTTCTTCACTCTGATTTGGTTCAGTAGATGGCTCCTTTTCACAGTCTTCAATAGGATCCACTGTAGGTATGGGAAAAATTACAGACTGAGGTATATTTTCTTGAACTTGTGTAGTCCCTGATCCTCCACTACCTGGTCCTGCATAATCATCACTACTGAAACCAAAAGAGTTAGTTAGTGAATCAATGTCAAACAGCCACTGAGGACCAGACCCAATAGGATTTGGTGTGTTCTCATTGCATTTGACATTGTCACTTTCCTCAATTATTCTAGAAGAACTATTAAAAACTCTGTAGGCTTTACATTGAGATGAGTAACCCACAAGGAATCCATCATCTGCCTTACTATCAAACTTTCCTAAGTGAGATTTAGTATTGAGAATTGTACAAGGACACCCAAATGGTTTAAAAAATCCAATAAAGGGTTTTCTTTTATTTAAGAGCTCACAAGGTGTCTTGTTCTTTGGCTTGACCACTAGCACTCTGTTTTGGACATAACAGGCAGTATTAACTGCTTCAGCCCAGAAAGTAATTGGCAGTTTTGAATCAGCTAACAGAGATCTAGCAGCCTCAATTAGTGTCCTATTCCTTCTCTCAGCAACCCCAATTTGTTGTGGAGTCCTAGGAGCACTATATTGTCGCTCAATGCCTTTTTCTTCACAAAAGTTGTTTAGATCAAGATTTTTAAATTCAGTTCCATTGTCTGATCTAATGACTTTTACTTTTTGATTAGTTTGGTTTTCAATTCTTAGAATAAAGGATTTGATCAGTCTACTTGTCTCATCCTTAGTCCTTAGAAAATATACCCAAGTAAATCTGGAGTAATCATCAACAATAACTAGGCAATATGATTTCTTCCCTATGCTCATCACATTTGTAGGGCCAAACAGATCCATATGTAATAACTGGAGACAAGAAGAAATTGTATTTAACTCTTTGGTCTTATGAGAAGTTTTGTGCTATTTGCCTTTAAGACAAGCAACACAATGATCATCACAAGAAAATACTTTTGATGGTAAACCTCTTACAAGGTTGTTTTTAACAAGTTTGTTCATTGTCTTGAAGTTCATGTGACACATCCTTCTGTGCCAAAGAGAGGATTCATCCACAGAAGCTTTTGAAACAAGACAGTTCAGGGATGAATCACTTGAAACATTGTCCATATCTAGACAGTAAACATTGTCCTTTCTTGGAGTTCTAAGTAGTATCATGCTTTCATCAACTACCTTGAATCCTGGAGCAAGGATCATACATTATGTATTTGTAAATAATATACTATGTTGTTTGTCACAAACCTGTGATACACATAACAGGTTGTACTTTAACTGATCAACATAGTAGACATCCTCAAATGTCATTTTACCTTTTGTGACATTACCTTTTCCACTTATTTTTCCCCCTGCAAGATTGTCTCCAAATGCAACATGTCCTCCATTGATATGTTTGAAATCCTGAAGGCATGACATGTTGCCTGTCATGTGCCTTGAGCAACCACTATCCACATGCCAGATGCTCTTCC
This sequence comes from Arctium minus, assembly GCA_954870635.1. Taxonomy (NCBI): domain Eukaryota; kingdom Viridiplantae; phylum Streptophyta; class Magnoliopsida; order Asterales; family Asteraceae; genus Arctium; species Arctium minus. The sequence goes on along the minus strand of OX941093.1, from coordinate 5,754,806 downwards.
CCTTGAGCTGTTGGTTGCCCTACACATAAGATAAATCAGTTAGTATGGAATAGGAACCCAAGCCAAAGTGGTCTTCGGTACCCCTTTCTCATCAAAATATTTGCATTCCTTTTTGACAAGATTTTTAAACTTTGACTCCTCATTGCTGGAGTAGTTTGTCACAATAATGGGTTTTGCAGCACATTTGCTAGAAGCAGTACTGGTTTTAGAAGAACTAACTGCATTAGCAGTACTTGCATGCTTAGCTGTATTAACCTTGTTAGAAGTAGTAATTGCATCAGCAGCAGTAACTGTGTTAGCAGCAGTAACTGTGTTAGCAGTAGTAACCTTTGAAGAAGTACTAACAGTATTAGAAGCATTAATCTTCTCAGCAGTACTAACACTGGTAGCAGCAGTATTGCTCCTGGCAGCACTATCCCTGTCAGCAGTATTATTGGATGTAGCAGTACTAACAGTTTTAGTGCTTCTGGGCACCCACATTTTAATACTCTCTTTTAAAACCTTTTTCTTCATTTGGCCTTTGGTTTCAACAGATTTCTTAGCCACATGTTTCTTTCCAGCCTTCCTATAACCAAAAGGTTTTTGCAAACATCTTTGTAAGCTCATTCTTTGGTTAATAGGATTAAAGAAACAGTACTTAGCCAAATGATTTAACTTGCCACATATGAAACATGGTTTTGGTCTGATTATCTTACTCAGATCAACTCCTTGTTTCTGAGCCCATTGATTATTCCAGTTTCTTTGATTACCTCTCTTTGTACCAGAATTTGGGCTCTCAGTTTTATTGCAAGCACACTGTTTACAAGGGCCAGGATTCACAACCGTGGTCTGTTTGTAATAGACCTTGTTAGCCTTTCCTTTGGTCTTCTCTATCTCTTTAGACTTGACCCAGATTTTTCCACATCCCTCATTGGTGATAATGTTGTTTTCTAAGGGTATCTCTTTACTCACAACATTATTCCTATTTTCACTAGCTTCTTTCTCAGTCAGATCCTTAACCACCACCTCATCCAAAGGATCTATCTTAAATGCTTTTTCAGACAAGTCCTTTTTCTCCTTGGTCTCTAACAGGTCTGATGTAGGAGGGATATAGTTGTTGTTATAAGGAGGAGGTGTGTTGTTGTATCCAACACCAGGCTTCATCTTATCATGAATCTGAGTCTTTAGAAGAGAATCCATTGCTTTTGAGGCATATGAAAACTTTTCTATATCAAGCTTAACCTTAGCTAATTCTTCTTTCAACTTATCATTCTCTTCTTTGGACTTAGACAGTTTGGTCTCTAACTCATTCTTTTCCCACTTCCAGTAGTTTGTGTCATAAGAGTGTTGAAGTTCATTGGCTTGAAAGCCTTTGATTTGTTCTTCAAACCTCTCCACTATCAACACATAATCTCTTCTGTCCTTTTCTAATCTTTTGAGGTCATCACATATGTTTTGGTTGTGATCCCTGTACCTTTTGACAGTATCTATGCAAGATTGAGTACAAAGATTAGAACTTACCTCAGAGGGAAGATCAGATACCTCTGCCATAAGAGCATGATTCTGAATGGCTTCCTCAGCTTGGTCACTCCAGTCAAACCCCATTCCTTGTTGAGAAACAAGGGCTTGAGCAGAGTTCTTGTTTTGATTGTAGCCTCCATTCTGGGCTTGTTGGTGGTTGTTATTTGGCACACCACTTCTGCATTCTCTAGCAAAGTGTCCCTTCATGTGGCACTTATAGCATTCCACCTTTGTCTTGTCAAAACCAGCACCATCTTCTCTTCTTTGAGAGAAGTTGTTCCTCCCAGTTCTTTTAATAAACTTCTTTACCCTCATAGATAACATGGCCATCTGCCATTTAATGTCCATCTCCTCCAAGTCATCAGGGTGAATTTGTTCCAGATCATCATTAATCAAAGAGTTGTTGCTATGACTTGACAAAAAGGCTTCAAAGACAGTTTCAGTGCCTTTTTCTGAATTCACTCTACTAGCAGCACTAACTACTTCAGGGTTGGCAGTAGTATCAGCAGATGCTGATAGAAGTGCTGCATTATGAATATACCCAGTGGGCTTCTTCTTAGCTTCTACCTCTGATTTAAAAACTCTTAGATCATTATACAGATCATCTAGTTCCTTCTCTTCCAGATTGTCACTCTGTCTATATGAGACAGTATACATAGTCCATTCTTCTCCAAGAGATCTGAGGAATTTCCTGTTGATATCATCTTGCTCCATCTTCACTCCCACAGTAGCCAGTTCACCAATACGCTTGTTGAACCTGTCAAAAGTTTGAGTCATGGACTCATTCTTTGAAGAAGTGAAGTTCTCATACTGCTGCTTCAGAACATCCCTTTGATTTCTTTTGGTGCTTTTAGTTCCAACAAATCTTTTCTCTAGAGCATTCCAGAGAATCTGAGCATCTGTGCAGTTACAGAATTGTTGCTGATATTCATTGGGGATGGCCAAGAGCAGTGTGCTCAAGGCCTTCATCTCTGTGTGTCTAATCTTCCTCTCACCATCTGTCTTTGGTGGAGATCTTTTACCATCTGGTCCAATCTGACCTTCAGTAGAGGGGCCATTCTCAATGACATCCCACATTGAGTAGTTAGTAAGGAGAATGTATTGCCTGATTCTGATCTTCCACATGTCAAACTCATTGGGTTTGAGCATTGGAACCTTAGAGACAAGAGTACTGTTTGATTCTGCAAAGTTTTCCATGATGAGTGAATGAATGTTTCTGAGAGAACCGACTCTGATACCACTTGTCAGGATCGAATTCTTAACAAGGATTATAAATACTCATAAACAATATCAAAGAAGTTTGCGGAATAACACTTTGATATTTAATGAAACAGTAAACAAACAGTAAATCTGATGAATAACTTGCAAACTTGTATTGAATGATTGAAGTTACAAGATTACACACACAACCTCAATCTTGAAGAACAGACTCTTTCAAGACGAATTCTACTTCTCTAGAATTAGGAACTATGCCTTGAGGTTGATTCTCTCTAAAACAAAAACTCAGAATTAAAGTTCTATCTAACTATTCTAAGCAATTATATGTATACTGAATAATCAAAGATAATTACAAATATCTTCAAGCTTTCCATGTATATCTTCAGACGCGGTCTCTTCAATATTATCTTCAGTTTATCTCAGAAGCAGTATTAATTACCTTGGAAGTATTAACTGAATCTTGGCAGCATTAACTACTAAGCAGCACTAACCTCTAGCAGTACTAACTAGCTAAGCAGTACTAACTTTGTTCAAGCAGCACTAACTTTGACTAGCAGTATTAATTCTACTAGAAGTAGTAATACCTAGCAGTATTAATCTTTGAAATCCTCTGGCAGCACTAACTCTGAACTGGCAGCATTAATGACTTAGTCACATCTTCAGTTCCCAACAAATTCTGATATTGGTAGGACAGCCACCCTCCATGGAATCTTGAGGAACGTGAAATAGTCACAAGTTGACGGGTAAGTCATTCATCTAAACCTTCGAGTGAAAGACTTTGGAAATTATAAGTATTGTCGATGATGGTGGTGGATTCCCTTCTTGTGACCCTTGTCTTGATGATTATGAGGGTGCACTGCGGAATAAAAAAAAAAGGTTTGGCGCTTGTTTGGCAAGGAATTCCGGAGCTGAAGAGACTAATATTGTTTGGCTAAAAAGTCTAATTTTGTTACGGAAATTAATGGTGGATTCGGATTTCGTTAGGAATGCTCCATGCCTCGGGAAGGCTAGCGGATCACTCCCAATTAGTAATTCTGGTTCATGATTTAGAGGATGAAGTCATTTTTAAGGTGGGGAGGATTGTAACACCCGTAAATTAAAGCAACTAAAGGTAGCGTCAAACCTATTTTAATGGTTTACAAAATTAGACATTAGGTTGGGAGAGACCCACTTTAAAACCTTGAAAGTGTAGAAAAATTTTCGTGTGGGAAATGGGACTTTTCGAGCTTCGGTGTGGGTTCGAAGACTATGCATGCAATTGTGCCATAGGGCACTTTCGCGAGGAAAGGTCTCGGGGAGACCACCCCATATCGGTACAATCTCGGCAACTATACCCGCGATTGTGCCATGGGGCACCTTCGCGTGGCATTGTCGATGGTCGGGGTAAGGGCTCGGTACATTTTCGGCAATTATGCATGGGAAATATTGCCAGGTATTATCGCATTTGGGACCCGGGACATTAGAATCGTGAAAACCCAACCCCAAGTCATTTGATACTTGAACCATACTCTCTCCTTTCTTCTCTAAACCGAAACCCTTCACCACTATTGTTGATTTTGAGCTTTTGAGACTCAAGGAATTGGGATTTCAAGTGATACTTTACCATCCAACATGGTTGTGGAAGCTTAAACTCAAGCCTCTTCATTTTACCGTCTTCATCACCAACTTTCTAGGGTTTTATCAAACCCTCTTCAAGTCCTTTTCCATTCTCTAAAAGATTTGGAGTTTAAGGTTCACATTAGTGATCTAGAAGTATTTTGTTGGTGGATTCAAATTGTGGTTAAGGTAACCTTCTCTTCTCCTTCACCTAAGAAATTAGGGTTTTATGGTTATATTTCATTTCCATTTTTTGGTTGTCTACATCTAACAAGGTGAGTTCTAGTTGCTTTACAAAACTATATTCATGTCAAAATATAAATGTTTTGGGATTTTGAACCTATTTTTATGAACACTCTTCATATTTGATGACTTTTTTGAATAATCAAGTATTTGAACATACTTGAGATATCAAAGTTTTATAAACGTTTTATTAAGTGTGAATGGTCATTTTAGTCGCCAATGAGGGGATTTGATTTACTAAAAGAGATTTCTTGGATATTTTAAAGATTGGGACCAAACAAGGATTTTATTTCTTATATGTATAATTTTGGGTTACAAATGATTTTATTTGGAATCGTTATCTGAGTTCAGTTATTTATTGACCATCTTGAAATTATGGTTATTTTGGGATTTCACCCAATTTATAAGTTTTGAATATTGGAACTCTAAGCTCTATTGCTTTAAAAGCGTGAGTTTTTGGAAACGGTCATTGTTTGACCTTATGCATATTTTGGAAGAATGTGAGACTTATGGTATGGGCCTTTAGGCCAATTATACTTGGAGAAAATACTAGTTTTAGGAAAGTTGTACACCGGCTTATGTTGTCATATTGACTTTAATTATTTGCCAAACTTTTTATGACGTCGTATGGCTTGACGTATACTCTAATGAATTTTGGGACATTGTCCAATTTAAATGGCTCATTATGGAGCATATTATGGAAATGCATTTATTATACAAATATTGGTTATTACATGTTTTGAAAGCATTAGTTCATTCATTTGGAGTCATGTAATGTTTAGACTCTAATGCAATAGATCTATAGGCATCAGATTCGGTTTGTTCATCATGAAGTTTTGATATCCATGTTTGAGTCTAGTGAGTGGTCCCCAAGTCATGTTTTTATGTAAGCTTGCGGTGGTTTTTCTTGGAAAGCCGTATATGGAGCTAAGTTTTACGGTGGTGCCCATGGTGAGTTGGATATATAGACTTGTGAATTTTTTGTTGACACTCATCTAGAGGTCGAGTAGACATTAGGGTCATTTGGGTATCTTGTGGTGGTTTCTCAGAGGAGCCGTACACGGGGATCCATGACATGTAGTGAATCTCGAGAACGTTGATAACTGGCTTAATTTTGTGTTCCGCTACATTTGATGGAATTGGGTCTCCCCCATCACCGGAAGGTGTCTTACCCGTACTTTCAGTGTTGAAACATACCACTTTGTTTATATAAATAGTATTTTGACAAAATACCTCGTGAGTGCGTTTTGGGGAAATCGGATGGTGAATATTCATTTGAAAAGGGATACTTGGTATTGAAAATAATATTGTTGGTAATTAAAGCTTTTTCATAACTACTATTTCAGGGATGGTCGTTTTTAGAATAAAATATTCGTTTTAAACGTTTTATGATTTATATGATAAAAATGCTTTAACTCACTAGGCGATAAGCCTAACACTTTTTCTTTTCGACATGTATATCAGGTCTTAGATGTATCTGAGAGGCGAGTAGAGCTTGGTAGAATTTCCGGTAGGATGACTTTAGAGACGTCATCCGGTTTTGAGATGATAGAAGATTTGGTGGTTTTAGTAGCACCCGACAAACTTTGTTCTCGTTTGTGCGACTAGATAGTTCCGTTCGAACTCTAATACATGTTGTAGTATTTATTACCTTGTAACTTTAGATATTTGTTATTTCAAGTTATGTTTTAAGGGATTTCTGAAACTTCTAATTTATCTGCTATTTTCAAATTTTAAGGGTGGTACAGATGATTTGTATGTGTTTATGCCGGTGAAGTTGGTTGCACCGAGAATAAAAAAGCACAAGAACAATGGTTCTGGTTGATTTTTCCGGTGAAGTTGGTTGCACCGGTGATGTTGGTTGCTTCGGTGGGAACAGGGAAGGGAATGATGATGGGTGCAGTGTGGAGGGTGACGGTGGGTGTGGGGAGATGGAAGAGTTGGTAGGAGATATAATATAATAATGTATATAACATAAAAATTATTTAATAAAAATGTAGAGAAAAACAAACACAGGAAAAAGACAATAATATCCTTCATTTAACTGACTTTTTTAACAAAGTTTGTCTAAGGGTCAAAAAACGAAAGAAAATGCAAACCACAGCGACGAAAATCGTTATAAACACCAAACCACAATGACGAAATTCGTAGTTTACTCTTTTTTAATTAAAAACTTTTACCCCCTTAATTTTCAAACTAATATCTTAAAAATTACTAACGTTTTGATCAAACTAATTATATCAAAAAAAAACAAGCGTTTCATTCTCTTTGATATGACATCCATCTCGATATAGTTTTTTTTTTCTTTTTGACCCTTTTATGTGAAATGGTATATATGTGTAATATTCATTATGAATATACATGTACGTTCACATGTATACAATATCTCGACACCGTAAGTCCGTATCTCAACATCACCATCTTCAACGTCGTAAATATGGAAATCGAAAACACATTCTTCAACTCTATAAGTCCTTAAGTTGCACAACGTTTTCCATCAATGCAACCCTACACCCATTGAGACCGATTGAGACTCATCGAGACTGAATGAGAACACACTGACACTAATGGAGAACTCATCCATTGGCTTGGTGTGTGTTTGTATGTGTAAAACCATAACCAACGACCTTCATTTTTCATTGAGACCGATCGAGAACCTATCGATTGATTTATTATGTTTTTGTTTATGTAAAACCATAACCTACCACTTTCATCTTATATCAAGACAGATTGGAAACTGGTCGAGATGAATTGGGAACTAATCGAGACCAATTAAAAATCCATGAAGACCGATCGAGACTAATTGAGAACCCATCAATGGACTTAACGTGTGTGTGTAAAACCATAATCTACTACCTTCATTTTTCATCGAGATCGATCAAGAACCTATCGATTGCTTGTGTGTAAATCCATAACCTACCACTTTTAACTTTTTCGAGAAGGATGGGGAACCCATTAAGATCAATAAGGAATCCATCAAGAACAATCCAGAACCCATTAAAGAACAAAGAAAAATTATACTCCCTTCATCCCAAGATAAATTTCCACAATAAAAAAAATGCACACAATTTTAAAAATGTGTAATTGTTACACTTTTTAATTAACAAAGGGAAATTTTACCCCCCCCCCCCCCTAACTATTGTAAGAGAAATTTTATCCATCTAATAATTAAGGGTAGAATGAGACAGTGGACTTTTTCTTTTGAAAGTGGACACATATTTTAGAACAAACTAAAATAGTAATGTAGACACTTATTTTAGGATGGATGGAGTAGTTTGTAGGGTTGAAACTGCAGTATATTCATGATGAATAATATATATATACATACATGATGAATGTTAAGGTGAAAATTAATATTTATGATGAATATCTTACTTATATGAATAATAGAGATATACACGTGAACACACATAAATATTTATGATAATACATAAATATTTATGATAATATATATATATATATATATATATATATATGTATATATATATAAATTCATGATGAATATTATAGTTAAAATGCATATTAATGATGAATATCATATTGATATATGAATATTAAAAATTTGTTGTCTACATGTGAGCATATATAAATTTTCATGATGAATGTTATAGTATTTGAATTGAATTATAATGTTGGTGTGAGTATGTATGTGAAATATTTATAATGGTTCGTATATTGAACTTTTTCTCTGAACATGCTTCAGTTGTTGATTTTACTGTTATAAGTTTTCCGCAATGCATTAAATGAGTTATCGGTATACATGTCATTGTAGCTACTATTTTTGGACAAATGCATTTTATTTGTGCGGCCCAAGGTTTGAACTCGATTTATAATTTATTTACGTGTGACCAAATCACACACACCTATCGTTTTACTAAGTTTGGGGAATAAACTGATGTATGTGGGCCATGATGGAAATTTTATTCCACGACGTTTTGTGGTTTAAAGGAAAGAATTTTGAAGTGAGATTGTGAGTTCTCTTTTGGAGTTGTACAAACATTTGTTGCATATGTTTCATTACAGAAAATTATTTACACGTACATAGTGTAAATTGATGCATGCTAGCACCATGGTAGTCCATTTGAAAATTTTGTTGCACATCTTTTGTTATTGTCATCATTAACGTGAGTATTGATCAAATGAATTTTGAAATGGTTTTATATGTGTGGCATTGGTGATCACTTTGCACACCCACCGAGTAAACGGTAGTAGATTTTTACACGTACGATTAATTGTTATGGAACTTTTGCATTTGAAAGTTTATAAAAGTTTAAACCCTCTTGGGAAAGAATTGATGTTTTGGGACTAAAGGAGTCCTTGGGAATTTAAGTGTCAAATGATATGGCTTGTGAGCTGTCTTGAATTATGGGTTTCAATTTATGAGTGGATTCCCGCATGGATAGTTGAGGTATTAGAATTATGCATTCCACAATTAGGTAAGCGATAATCTTTCCCTTTCGGTAAAATTCGGGTTAAAAACCTTGTGCGATTGGTTACGTATGGATGGGTTTGAATCAGTGGGTTAATTATGCGGTGACATGTTATGTGTCAGTGGCGCATCATCTTAATGAGTATTCGTGATTAATGATGATGATATGGTTTGATCATAAAATGGTATGATTTGGGGGTTTTATTTCCATGATTAAGTGTCACCTCCAAGGCTATGTTTGGAACTTGGACCAAAATAAAGTAATTACTGACATACCCAAGATTTGTTATGGCCATCTTGATTTTGGCGTCGACTTGTTCTTTGAGGTCAATTAGTCTCCAGAATGATTAGAAGTACTCCCGTTGGATCGTAAAGAGTTTTGGACTCACAATGACAGGGTCTAAGGGGATTTGATGTTGGTAATTAAGTATTGATGTGGGAAACTTTCTTAACGTGGTGAGGATCTTTAGAGACGGAATGTTTGAGGTTTGAGATTAGGTCGGAGTTGCATGATAACCTAGACAGAATTAACCGACCCCTGGAGGGTGTATTGGCATGTTCTCGGAGGGAAGGCTCAACCAATATCAAGGATGGATCGTTAAGAAATTTTGAGATTTCTTTGGGGTTTGATGTCAATCTTTGGTTTTTGGGTTCAGAAACATGTTGAGCTGAGATGAATTGGTTGGTGAAAAGTTGAATACACAAACTACCCTTGAGGTAGTATGTGTCACCCAAGGTTGGGAGGTAACCGAAGTTTCGTGGGTAGAAGTTACTCTAGTAAGTTAAATGTACACTCGGAATATAAGCGTAATGTGCCTAAGAGGACGCTTGTCGTAAGTATCAGCATAAAGTTTTTTGTGATTGTTCTAGAAAGTGGATTAGAGACAACTACTCGTAAACAGAGATAGTCAATTAAGTGGGCAACATTAAATGGGAACCTAGATTTCGAGGACGAAATCTCTTTTAAGGTTGGAAGGATTGTAACACCCCTAATTTTCGGTAAGTAATGGTCACTCTGATGTTTTTGAAACTTGGAAATGGTGGGATTTAGGTTGGGAAAGCATTATTTAAAGTCCCTAAGAGTTTCGAGAGTGTTGGCATAGAAAAAGTCGAATTTCGGGGCTTGGTACGAGTCCGACTACAATGACATGTCATAGTCGCACTGACAAAGTAGCAGCCAAGGGGGGGCCTTCTGGACCACTTGAGAGACTATGACATACGACAATGACATGCGATGATGACATGTCAAAGTCGCATGTCATTGTAGCACAATGGTACCAGACTTGTTAAAAGTCGGATTTTCAGCCACATTCTTCATTTCTTCATAACTCTCTCATTTCTACTCCGTTTTTGGCGATTCAAGTTGCTATGGTTTCGTTTTTGAGATATTTTCAAGGTTATATTGTTAGTTTTGGGAATATATAAGAGTATTTGGTGGTGATTTGGGAGCAAATATCAAGAGCTCATCATCATCATCTCCATCTTCAAGAATTTTGAGGTTTTCTAGGTTATCATCAAAACCAAAGTGGTAAGTGTATCCCTTCCATTTCTAAACCTTAATATAAGATATAAATGCTCTCTTGATGATTTGTTAGTGTTCGGTTTCTCAAATTTCGTGTTTGATGGTTTTGGAGAAATTAGGTCAAAAATTAGGGTTTTGGTCAAGTTGGGGATTTTGATGTAAAATGTTTTGGGATCGATTCTTAATGGTTGAATGAGTATATTCACGGTTGGAAACTTATGAATATAGATTTTGGAAGGTTTTACTTGTGGATTCAAGTTTCTCCAAGGAAGCTCAAGTTTGGGAAAAATCTAGATTTAGCCTAAACCTAGCAAGGTGAGTTCAAGTTGATTTGTGAAAATGGTGTACATGCCAAAATGTCTATTTTAAATTATCTATATGTTTTAAATAAAATTGTTAACTGTTGAGTTATTTGGCGAATCATGATTATTTGAAGTGTTTGATTTTATAAACCTTGTAAAACACCCAAGTTTGGGATTTTCAGCATTTTGACAACTAAATTATATACATTGGTATATTGGTGATTTATTCCATGAAGTAAAGTTGGAGTAAAAATTCATTTTATTGTGTGTTTTAGATAAATGTTTGATTCTGTGTTATGGGACGTTTTTGAAAGAATAAATGTTATAATTCACTTGGAAAATGAGTTGTCCCAATCTAAACTATGTTGGAGTTAATTATATATTTTGATGTATGGGTTTACATAAATGCGGGTTGTTTACGTTTGATCTCATTTCATGATTTTCAATGATGGGTCTTTGGATTTTTGAGCTTATGGATCGATTTGGATTTTTTTGGGTCTTGGGGACACTTGTCCGATTTTTATAGCTCAATGTAAAGCGTTTGGTTATGATTTGCATTTACTGCATCCTATTTGAGAATTACATGTTTTGAATGTGTTAGTTCATTCGTTTTAAGTCATGTAATGTTTTAGTTAGTGCAATGGATCCACAGGCACGGTGTTCTTTATGTCCTGTTTTGGACAAGTTCACCAGTTTGGCATGGAATAGGCATCGAGTCACCATGGCGAGTAAGACGTGGACCTATACGGTCGGACAGCGTCCCATGGGCAGTAAGGTGTAATTCCATTGTTTGCTTGAGTTCTCATTTTGGAAGTCTCAAGAATAGACCTGGAGTGGTTGACTTGATGTTTTTCGAGCAATAGACTTAGAGTAGTTGAGTTGGATATGTTTTTATGTATAATCCATACGTTTTGGTTTTCTACATAGCTATGTGACCCACTATGGTATTCCGTCGCGTACAATGTAATCGGGTCTCCCCCGTCACCAAAATGTGTTGATTTGGGTATTGAGATTTATAACCCATGTTTTCGGTGACGTTTTGAGTATGGGTAGTTATCCATGTTTAAAGGTTTTGAATATTTAATCTTATCCATGTTTTTGGGACGTTTTGGAAGTTAGAGTTAATCTACGTTTTCAATATTTGATTATTAAAGTGGCAGTCATGTTTTACATGAGTTTTGGGTTTTTGGATTTATATTCGAAGAAGCGTTTTGTTTTATGATTTTAATCACGAAGAGGGTGAATATTGAAAAAGAGATTGTTTCAGATTTAATGTATTTCATTTTGGAAATCACGATTTAAATAACGTTCTTAAAGTTATTGTTTTATATATTTCTAATGAAAACTCTTGAGCTCACTAGGCGTTAAGCCTAACCTTTTTATTTGTCGGCATGTGCATCAGGTTCCAATTGGGGAAATGGTTCTAGCAGTACTATGAAGAGATGAGCCCTAGTTATACACAAGGGTAAGTAGCTGGTGAAACCCCGTAGTTTGGAGATAGTGACTGTTATTGGGTTTTAGTAGTACCCGTCCCTATCATAGACTGTTTACATAGAATGAAATGTGTGTATTGAAGTTAAACCTTAAATTGTGGTTGTAGATGAATCAATTATCGATGTATTTAGAAAATTTTAAATTAGTTGCAATTTCCATATTTGAGGGTGCTACAATTTAGATTTGTGTTATCATCGGATTTCTATCTGCATCTTCGAGTTCATCGTTGGTTTGAAAACCAGAATTGAACACAGTGCAGGGGTAATATTAAGATAAGAGGGTGTAGGTGCACAATCGCCTTCGAGAAATGGGTGGGGATGTACCATTGTCGTCAACAAATAGGGTAACTGAGTTCGTTATAAGGAGAAAATGGTGGGTTCAGGGGAAGCATTTAAGGGTGTGTGGGTTCATCGGTAAGAATGAGGAAGGAAACAAAAGGTGGCGTACAAAGGAGTATATATATGATATTATTTATTTTATAAATATAATATAAAGTATTACTTAATCTTTTTAAAATAAAATGAAAAAAGGGGGTAAAATGACGGATTTGCGCCTCACGTGAGGGGAATATGATGAACTTCGCTTGACTAATGACGTTAACTCAAAGGATTAGTTTGGATACTGAAACACGAAAAATGGACCGGTAGTATATTTTATAGATTTTAGGGACCAAAATAAAAAAAAAACATGCATAAATAAGGGACGACAAATGTAATTCAACCAAACAAATGAAAGAAAATAGAGTAAGTTCCAGAGTTTGTCCTTGAGGTTTGTCATTTGTTACGTGTATGGTCCTTTATTTTCATTTATTATATAATAACCCTCCACCTACGCAATTTGTCTTGCATTTGGTCCCTTCCCCTAACATATGTTCACTATCTCCGTTAACTTTGAGGGCAAATGGGTCATTTGATCATTTTTCTCGATTTTAACTTTCTTTTATTTCTTTCCTTTTCTTGAGTGTTCGTTTTTAACACCTTATCCATGTATACCATCAAGAACAAAATTTTGCAAATTCAAATAAAAGCCATCGTATAATAAGAACATCTCTATCCATAACATATTAACATTAATCACAATTTAATTCAATAACATATGAAAATTAATCATTAGTTCATTCAAAAAAGATGTGATACAATTCCTAAATTAAAACCTAAATTAGAACATAAATCAACCTTGAATTTATAGATTCAACATTATAACCAAGTCCAATCCAGATCTGATACGAAAAGGAGGAGCAGAAAGGGAAGCAAATTCAAATATGATGTGCAAAAAGATAAGACGATCTGAAAGGGGATTCTTAGTGGCAAAGAGAATGTTTTTAATGCCGCATGGTTTCAACGACAGAAATGTAGATGCCTGGTCGAAATGAATGGTGGGACAGAAATGACTTTAGTTGCAATGGTAAATCCAGATCATCGTCGACAAACCACAACGAGAACGAGATATTAGATATGGGATAGGGATGAGATTTGAGATCTGGGATCTAGGATGGGATTGAGATTTGGGATTTGAGATGTGACATTGTAAACGAAGTTTTTGCCGACAAATCAGGTGGTTGCTGGCGAAGAAGGTTTGTGTATCCGCCGGATCTATATCATGTTTGAGGTATGAGTGTGTATGAAATGTATATATATATAATAAAACTAATTAAATAATTATTAAAATAAGAGAAGTTATAAATTCACCCTTTTCCCCTCAAAGTTAACGAAGATACTGGACTGACATTGTGGGAAACTACGATATCCAAGAAAAATTGCACAGATGAAGGGTTATTATGTAATAAATGAAGATAAATGACCAAATTCGTAACAAATGACAAACCTGAGGGACCAAACCCATAACTTACTCAAGAAAATATATAACTATTTAGAGAAGTAAGAGTAAATTATGGATTTGGTCCTTAAGTTTGTGATTTGCTATGGATATATTCCAGTATCTTTATTTATTATATAGCAAGCCGTCACGTATGAAATGTGTTTTAGATTTGGTCACTCACACTAATGATCGTCTATTTTTTTTGTTAACTACGAAGGCAACATGATCATTTTCATTTTTTTTCAATTTTAACAATTTTTAATCTTTTGTGTGTCCCAATAAGTAATCATTCAATCAAGCAAACATATAATCAACACAAATAATGCAAACCTGATATTGATTAATCAAAAGATTACAATTATTCTTGATAAAATCGATCTCTTTCTCTCTGCTTCTCTCTTGTTCAAGGCGCACCAACACACACACCTAGCCTCTCTCAATGATTAATTCTCTCTAATTAAGCTCCTTAACCTAATTACCACTAGATTAAACTAATTTATACTTAGGCCTTAAAGCCTAATGGGCTTGGCAAGGCTTGGGCCCAAATTACAAAAACAAACTAATAACTAAATTATAAAACAAATAAATAAAATACGAAAAACACACTTTTGACTATTTATTACAAAAGGACCCTAGACTATTTGTTGAGACGACTTTATCAGCTTTGACTTCAGATTTCCATCTTCAGATAATTATGATCTTGAATCCAATAAATATGTGCTTTAACAATTTTCCCCTTTGGATCAAGATCATTCTTTAAGCTCATAAAATGTAATCTTCCACTTTGTCTTTAGAATGTAGCAATCTCCCCAATCGATGAGAATAAATCTCTTGGAAAGAAATTATCTCCAGTTTCAGCTCGGAATGCTTTAGCAAATCATCTTCAAAGAAAATTTCTTCAGAATATCTTCCATTTCTTGATTGACGCTTCTCCCCCTTTTTGATGAAAAGAGCAAAGAGTTCATCAAAACGTGTCTTCAAGAAATTTCTTCCACCATTGATCTTGCAAACAGAAGCACTGATTATCCGTCAATTCATTAAGATGTTCATCCAGATCTTTGCAAATCTAGACAACTTAGAAAATGAAGTGTAACACCTGAATCAACAAATGAATCAGTTAAAATTGTCTGTCAGTAACACAACGTCACTGTGTGTAACGAATACACAATATAAAGGAGCTTTTATGATATTCACTCCCCCAGGGCTTCCATTCAATCATCAAAATACCACAAAGGCAATTACTATGAACGTTATGACAAAGAAACAAATTCTTTGTGTGTTCGTGCAAGTGATAGAATAAGGCTCAAAAAGTATACACCACTGAGACAACAGTTAGTTAAACACAGACTCAATGTGCATTAGTGAAGTGTGAAGGTGGGGCAGACTTCTTTCTTTTCAATATCTAGATTTTCCAAATGAAAAAACAGATAGCATATGTGTTGCGTCCCCTTTGAAAATGAAACATTTTCTTGTTGAGAAGAAAATGAGTAGCTGGTGGGGTAATGGCAAGAGTTGGCATGGGCTAGTTTCCTGTTTCAATAATGTTTACCAATAATTGTGAAGCATTAGAAATGTGGTTGCCCGTCTCAGAAAGTAGTTGGTGCAGAGTTTAAAAATTCTTTTACTCTGATCTCTCACCCTCTTTCTTTTAATCTTTAAGCTCACAGCTAACCTAACTCTCTTTTACAATATCTCTCATCACACATCACACACTCATTTCTTTTTGAACTCTTCACATTCAACCACTACAGGATTTACTTCTTGGGTAGGAAACACTGGTTAACGAGAATCCATAGAAGTTTCTTTTAAGTTCTAGCACACTGATCCCATATTTTCCTATGAAGCACATGATGCTCAGATAGTTTAACTTTATCAGTTAAAGCTCAAAGATGAATCAGAAAACATTTAAAATCACACTTCCAATTCAAGAAATTTGTTTGAGAATCGGGAAGTGGTTTGAACAATTAAGAACATGTTTTCTTATGATTGAAAGTTGTCCTTCTTTCAACCATGAATGAGATGAAGATAAGGAATTATACCTTTTGAGTACAGTCTCACATCTCGCGAAGTCAAGCTTAAAGTCATAAAGATATGATCTTTAAAGCATCTCCCAACCTACAAAAGTCTTAAGGTCTAGTTAAAGTAACTTTATTCACTGAAATTGAAATGACATAAAGCAGTAAAACAATTAATGTACGAGTTCTGATCAGAAATAATCAGAAGTCATTGCCATACTCTTTTGACTTGAACGCTCCCCCTAAAATCATGCATTACTAACAAATTATCAGTAAGTACAATGCATTCAGTATTGCTCCCCCTAAAACTAACATTGACCATCTATAAGATACTTCTCAGAATCCCCCTGAGATCATGAACAAATTATTAAAGAGCAGGTATCATGCGGAAATAATAATAAAGAAATGATAAAGAGGTACAATAAGAAACTTTAATAGGTAACCACCGATTAGGTCTTAAGATTTAGCATACCAAGTCTTGAGACAAGAAAATTAAATCTCTTTTCGTCTAAAGGTTTGGTAAACAAATCTGCAAGCTGATAATCGGTTTTTACAAAGTAAAGTTCAATTGTCCCCTTTTCTACATTATCTTTTATAAAATGATACCGGACATCTATGTGTTTGGTCTTAGTATGCTGAATAGGGTTAGCGGTAATCGCAATAGCGCTCTTCGAATCACAATAGATCGGAATTCTATTGAAATGAAACCCATAATCTCACAGTTGAGTTCTCATCCACAAGACTTGAGAACAGCAGCTAGCAGCAACTACAAATTTTGCTTCGGCCGTTGAGGTGGAAACACATAATTGCTTCTTCGAAGCCCAACTGACGAGTTTATCTCCGAGGAATTGTATATGACCCGAGGTGGTCTTCCTGTCTAACATGCAACCAGCATGATCTGCGTCTGAATAAGATGTGAGTTCAAAGCTTGTATCCTGTGGATACCACAGACCAAGATCTGCGGTCCCCTTCAGATACCTGAAAATCCGCTTTACAGCAGACAAATGGGATTCTTTAGGATTGGCCTGATATCTAGCACATAAGCATGTAGAAAACATTATATCCGGCCTACTAGAAGTAAGATACATTAAAGAACCTATCATCCCTCTATAAGTCCTAACATCAACAGCCTTTCCCGAAAGATCGGTGCCAATCTTAGCACCAGGTTTCATTGGGGTACCAATCGGTTTACAATTTTCCATTTTGAACTTCCGAAGAATATCTAGAATGTATTTAGATTGATTGATAAAAATCCCCGTTGAAATTTTTTTGACTTGCAATCCGAGAAAGAAATTCATCTCCCCCATCATGCTCATCTGAAAACGTGACACCATGAGGTTTGCAAAGTTATTACAGTACTTAGGATTTGTAGAACCAAAAATAATATCATCCACATATATTTGAATAAGAATGATATCGCCTTTATCCTTTTTAATGAAAAGAGTGGTATCAACCGTACCTTTTATAAAACCTGACTTGACCAAGAATTGAGATAGAATATCATACCAGGCGCGAGGAGCTTCTTTCAGTCCATAAAGAGCTTTATCCAAGATGTAGACGTGGTTCAACTTATCTGGATTTACAAACTCTTCTGGCTGTAAGACGTAGACTTCTTCCTTGAGTACTCCATTCAGAAAAGCTGTCTTCACATCCATTTGATAGACGGTGAAGTTCTTGTGGGCTACATAGGCTAAGAACATCCGAATCGCCTCTATACGTGCCACTGGAGCATAAGTCTCATCGTAGTCTATCCCTTCCTCTTGTCTATATCCCTTGGCGACAAGTCGTGCTTTGTTTTGGATAACGGTGCCATCTTCATCTTTCTTGTTTTTGAACACCCATTTCGTACCAATGATGGTTTTACCTTACGGTTTGGGTACGAGTCTCCAGACTTTCAGTGCTTCAAACTGATTAAGCTCATCTTGCATCGCAGTTACCTAATCTGAATCGGCAAGGGCCTCAGATACGCGAGGAGGCTCGATCTTGCTCAGAAAGGATTCATACATACATAGATTTGATGTGGCAGACCTAGTTTGCATCGGTGCAGAAGGATCTTCAATAATTTGATGTACCGGGTGCTCTTTGGTCCACTTATGTTCATGAGGGAGTGGATTAGGTGCATGTTGATCATTGTAAGCATCTAGGAATCCACTGTTATCGCCTTCAGATGGTTCAGAATGAATGGGGGTTTCAATTGAAGGAGTCATTGCAGAAGTGGCAGTAGGTATAGCTTGGGCAGTCTATTGATCAGTCCTTACAATACATCCTACAGAGTCAGCTACTTCTGTATCATCACTGTTGGTCACAACTTCAACTGTCGGAGTAGGCCTTTGAACTGGAACTTCTTGCTGAATCGGGGAATTTGATTCAGTAGAGATATCGGAAGTGGTCGGATGAGTAGTCATCGAGTCTTCTATCCTGTCGACCACAACAGAGTTAGGCAACTTAGATCCAAAAATTCATCATAGAACAGTTCAAATAATAAATTCAAATAAGACAATTTAGAAGTAGACGAAGAAGAGTCATCTGATTTGTTCTCATGAGGTGCAGGTCCTGGACTGGTTGGTCCAGAAGCTAATACTCCGGTAATTATGGGTTCTGAACTGATGTGCTCAGAAGCCATGTCCTCATCAAATGTAACATTGACGCTCTCGATCACAGTCTTCGACTTCTTCAAATAAACACGATATGCAAACGATGTAGATGAATAACCAACGAAGATGCCTTCATCCGCCTTACCACTGAACTTGTTCAGATTCTCTCGGTCGTTTAGAACATAACAGGTACAACAAAAAACATGAAAATATTTAATGGTTGGTGTTCGGTTGTTGATCAACGCATACGGAGTCTTCTGAAATCTGCGGTGTATCATGGAGTGATTCTGAGTGTGACACGCAGTCGATACAGCTTCAAGCCACAAAAATAAAGGTAAGTCAGATTGGCTGAGCATTGTCCGAGCGGCCTTGACAAGTGTACGATTTCGCCTTTCGACGACTCCGTTCTGTTGAGGCGTGCGAGCGGCAGAGTATTGATGTGATATCCCAACCGATTCGAGATATTCTTCAACTATCTTGTTTTTGAACTCTGTGTCGTTGTCAGTCCTGAGAATCTTGACTTGTTTTTGCAGATTGACTTGGGTCGTCTTCAGAAACGTAATGAGAACATCGGGAGTCTCATCTTTAGACCGTAGAAACTTAACCCAAGTGTATCGCGTATAGTCGTCCACGATAACTAACACATACTTCTTTCCTCCTAAGCTTTGCGTTCGCATAGGACCGCACAAGTCCATATGCAACAACTCTAAAGGAGAGTTGGTACTTGGTTCCGGATTTGGTTTGTGTGGGGCTCTCCTCATATTGCTCTTTTCACATGCTGCACATAGATGTTCTCTTTCATACTTCAGTTCTGGAAGACCTTTCACTAGCTTGCCACTGACCAGCTTGTTGATGTACCGAAAGTGGAGGTGAGAAAGTCGTCGATGCCATAACCAGCTTTGTTGCATCGAGGCCTTTGGTAGTAGACAGACCTGATTGTCAGCCTGGACCTTTGACAAGTTAATGGTGTAGAGGTTTGACTTGCGAGTGCCGACCAAGAGTTTTTTGCCTTCTTCAGTGCGTACTGAACATGTCTTGGCCTTGAAATTAACCTCTAAGTCTTTGTCGCAGAACTGGCCAATGCTGAATAGGTTGTGCCCTAAGCCTTCAACGTAGCTCACCTTCTTGATCGTAAGATTTTCATGTACAACATCACCATATCCCAGAATAGGTGAAAACTGATCATTCCCAAAACGAACTTTGCCGCAGTATTTGTCTGTAAAATTAGACAACATACTCTTCTGCCCGGCCATATGCTTGGAACACCTGCTATCCAAGTGCCACATATGACGGGTCTGCACAACACAAATCAAGAAAGAAGAGGTTTAGGAACCCATTTAAAAATGGGACCTCCACTGTTAGTTCTTGATTTTGGCACCCATTTAAATTTGGGTCCGCTTTTTCTTTGAAAACCATAATCATGATAAGATGAATGAGAATGATAAGATGAAACATTATATGAACCATACCAAACATCAGAATATTTATGAGAAGCATAATCACATTCACCATAATTTAAAAACTTTTTAGTACTAGATGGAGCTAACTGAAATAATTGCTCTATAGAGTATTTCTTGCGAGAATCAACAAGATTATTTTTGAAAGTAGCAACATTCAAACTCAAATCATCTTTACTAGAAGTCTTTTTATTCAAAATAGAACTAGAACTAGATTTAGCTTTCTCGTCTATCTTCTGTTTCGGTATCCATGGAGTCTTAACTCCAACCCTTTGCTTTCTCAAATCTGAAACATTTGAAACTTTAGAGTTAGAATGATGAGAATTAAGAGTGCTTCTGCTTTGGCTTCCAGTGGGGATCGGTTTCTGTGAAAGCTGAGATTTTTGTTTCTTACCTTTTGCTTTCTTCGATTTCACAGAAACTGATTTATCAACTTTCGTTGATGTTTCACCTTTTTTAAACACACTGGGTTGCCCAAACGAATTAACAACACAAGATGAATGATCCGGAAGTTTAGAAGTAAAGTCAAATTGAGCAACACAATCATTCCCAATACCATCAGAGTTTAAGAAATTAAGATCATTCTCAAGTGAACTAGACCTGTCATCAGAATGTAAAGCCTTGGAGAATTTAGGAAAAATAGTATTTTTGAACATTGTTGAAAATACAGTTTGATCTAGGTCCATCAAAATTCTTTCTTCTGTAAGAGTATTCTCGAGTTCAGAAATTTTACTTTCCAAAACTAGAGGAGGTACGTAAAGCTTACCTTCGATGGATTTAGCCTCCAACTCTTTTACAGAATAGCTCTCAAAATAATCATTTGAAATAAATTTTGATTTATTATAACTATAACTGTTATTCAACTTTTCAAAGCAAAATGGAAGTTGAACTTTAGCTGTGTTCTTTCTTTTATCATATTCCTTGGCTTTTTCTTTTTCAGACAGACTAGTCCAAAAGGGTTTGAGTTCCTGATGTTGAGGAGCCAACAACATAAACCCAAAGTCATAAAGTGCAGGCACTTCAGATATACCCTTTTTGAGATGATTTGGGTTCTTGTAACCAAGTCCCCAAGTATCAGGTTTCTCTTTAGGTTTATTCAAATGAATAGTGTGTTCAGTTTGACCTAAAGAATGTAATTTCTCTTCCAAAGTATTCACCTTGTCTATTAAAGAATTCTTTTCTTTTGAAGTAGAAAAATAACTTTTAGAAATCTCTATAGACTTAAACTCACATTCTCTATACTTAGAAACAGTTTCAGACAACTCTTTATGAATTATAGTCTTTTCTTTAGCGTAGGTGTCTATATTTTTATGCAAAGTTTCAATTAATACATTTTTCTCAGCAATATCATTACTAAGTTTATGTATAGATTGATTTTTCTCATTAATGACACCTTTCTCACGCTTCAATTTAGACTCTAATTCTTGGAGTTTAGACATCATGGCATGCATTTGGTTCAGAAAATCAGATTCAGTTAAGTTACATACCTTATCATTGTCTCCATCATCAGAATCAGCTTCAGCTTCTGACTGGTTTTTCCCTATCAAGCACAGATGTGCTGTCTCATCCTTCTCTCCTTCTTTAGACTCTTGATCCGAATGGTCGAGCCAGTATTCATCCTCGGCCATCAATGCTTTCCCAGCTTCTTGTTGCTTGGCTAGAAGCATCTTATTCTTGTAATATTCGGAGTTTCGGACTTTTGATTTGCGGCAGTCCTTGGCAAAATGACCGAATTTGCCACAGTTGTAGCACTTCATTGGTTCTTCCTTCTTGGGCTCTTCGGCTCCAGCCTTTTCTTTTCTTCTGGTCTATTGTCTTCAACTTTCTCCTTATGCTTGTAGTTATTAGGACCAGACGAGTATCTCTGACTATTGGAGTTTGGCTTTTTATAGAACTTCTTTTGGAATGCCTTGGTTAACATTAGCATGGTTTCCATCAGTTGTTCACAATCGTAAGAGTCATACTTTGCCTCGCTATCAGCCTCTTCAGATTCAGATTCTATAACTTTCTTCTTCTTCGACTTCTTCGACTTCTTGACCACAAAAGCAACTACTGCTTTATCAGCCTTCTTCATTTCAGCCTTGATTTCATCCACCTCTTCCTCATTCTGTTTGAGGATTTCATAAACTTCATGAAGTGGAATGTCGTTCAGATCTTTCAACTGCCTCATCTGTCTAGCGAATCTCTTCCACTCGGGCAGAAGGTTGCTGAGAAATTTCACATTCAACTCAACTTGAGATTTGTTGATCTTGTTCTTGCTGAGCTCGTTCAGCAATGTGACAAATCTGTCATATAAGTGGCTTCGAGTGATTCTCCAGCTTTGGCTTTGAATTCTTCATAATTATTCAAGCAGTTGGAAACTTTGAGTTTATTGCCGACTTTAGATCCGATCATCATCTTCTCCAACTGATCCCACATTTGCTTACCGGTAGCGTTGTAGCTGTCAATCTTGACATATATTTCATTCGGTATGCCTTGGAGAATAAATGATCTTTCCAGCTTGTCACCCTTGTGTCTCTTCAGCTAATCTTCCGAATATTCACCAATCGATAACTTATACTTTGTCTCTTCTTCTTCACCATTTTCTCCGGCTACAGTGAGAACCTTGGTTGGAGGTGTCATGATTCCTTCTTTCAGAGATTTTCTGATATAATCTCCCAAATCATGTCGATCGATGAAGTCCAAGAATCTGTCCTTCCATTGCTCGTACTCTCCTTTGAAGCTTCCCGAGACATCTTTACTTATTCGATTAGAAATCAAACTTATCTGATATTGAAACAATCAACTGGATGAGATCGTTAGAAGTCAAGATAAAAACACACAATACTGAAAATCTTAGAGTGAAATTCAGAAAAATCTGATCACGAACAGAACTTTGTCCCCCTTTGCAGACTTAGCACGGGGGTCCCGCTACCCGGTTAGCGGGTGGGGTCAAGGGGCAACACCCTTGCGGAGGTATGGGGGCAGCGCCCCTAGAGAAAAAAATTTGGGCATTTAGAGGCCATATTGCAGTTTGAAAAAAATTGAAAAATCGAACTGTGCAAACCTGGAACAAAATTCGCAAAAGTGAACATTACTTGCGCAAAGAGAGGTTTACGTACCAAGACCGATGCGTAAAGTGTGGTTTGCGTATCAAGACCGATGCACAAAGTGAGGTTTGACCGGGAAGATGTTCGACCGTACACTTGATTAGACCGATAAAGCTTAGACCGATATAATGCCTAGACCGATACTGGCTTAGACCGATAGAAAGTATTCGACCGGTAGAGAAAAGACCGATATAGAGAGATATTCGACCGATAGATTATGGACCGGTATTCTATTTGACCGAAAAAAAAATCTTAGACCGGAATTGGCTTTGACCGGATGGACTGTGAGTGTACCGGTCGATTAATAAGATGTGGTCGACCGATAGTGAAAGGACCGATAATGTGCAAGAACGGATGGTTGTTCGACCGACACTAATCAAAGATCGATATGTTCGACCGATATAGTCTTAGACCGGGGTGAACTGTGAGTGTATCGGTCAAATGCAATAGACCGATAAAAGGTATTCGACCGAAAGTGGAAGACCGATATGTTCTAGATGAAGTATCGACCCGGAAACCAACACATCAACCAAGAAACCAACACATCAACCCAGAAATCAACCAATAATATGAATTAAACAGCCAAACTTTGCCAAAACAATCAAATAACTAATTAGAATAGATTCCAATCAATTAATTTCAATAAAAACCACTTTAAGAAGAAATTGATAGATGACACAGAGCGACTCAAAAACCGAACCCAGAATTTCCAAAAACACCAAATTGATAATCAAAAACGATGTAATAATCAAATCTAACAATACCAAATCAATAGAATATGCATATCAATGACAACCCAATAAATAAACACTTGAATGAACAATCACACAATAAAATTATGAATCTTTGACAGAAAACAGAACCGAACAAAAACTTATTCAATTCAATCTGTTTAGCTCTGATACCAATTGTGTGTCCCAATAAGTAATCATTCAATCAAGCAAACATATAATCAACACAAATAATGCAAACCTGATATTGATTAATCAAAAGATTACAATTGTTCTTGATGAAATCGATCTCTTTCTCTCTGCTTCTCTCTTGTTCAAGGCGCACCAACACACACCTAGCCTCTCTCAATGATTAATTCTCTCTAATTAAGCTCCTTAACCTAATTACCACTAGATTAAACTAATTTATACTTAGGCCTTAAAGCCTAATGGGCTTGGCAAGGCTTGGGCCCAAATTACAAAAACAAACTAATAACTAAATTATAAAACAAATAAATAAAATACGAAAAACACACTTTTGACTATTTATTACAAAAGGACCTAGACTATTTGTTGAGACGACTTTATCATCTTTGACTTCAGATTTCCATCTTAAGATAATTATGATCTTGAATCCAATAAATATGTGCTTTAACATCTTTTACTTCAACCTTTTAAATTAAAATAATATCTTCATTTATGTTAACATTTCTTTTTGTTTCAATTCACTTTCTGTATTCACGATGAGAACCCCTTCTGGTCTTTCCCTCACTGAGATTCCCTCACCGACGTTGATGGATCGACCATTATTCCTCACTGGTGATGGATTGAGGCATATTTAGATCTCATTCTCCTTTCCATCTATCTCGCTCTCCACTCGTTGTTGTCCTTCTCTTCGATCATCGTCGATTATCATCTCTAAACTCTAACAGTGATGGTGCAATCATTATTCTTCTTGTTCCATTCACTTGATACCTCTCCCTTTCATGGATCCATTACGGTTTCGAGATACGAATCAACTTCCAAGTCAAATTTCAGGAAAACCAACATGATTTCGAGATCCAAGACTTCTTTTGAGTTTCTCCATTGTTGTTCAAAGATTTTTTGCAATGAACAACTCTGCATCACTATTCCAGTACTCCTCTAGTGTTTGAGTTTCTTCTCTACTTTCAGTTCATCCATCCTGGGGGATTGATTTAGGTTTTAAGGTTTGTATCACCAATTTTTTCGATGAAACTATATGTTGATCCAAACTCTCTAAGTGATTTGATAACGACCCTTTTCTATACTTAGTGAAAATTACGTTTAATATGTATTAGTGTTTCACCATCAGCGATCAGACTGAGTCTGTTCAGTTATCGCTGATAGCCTTATAAACATTTAGTATGTATTAGTGTTTCACTATCAGTGATCAAACTGATTCTGTTCAGTATCGCTGATAGTTTCTGATGTAAACAGTAACGTAATCCCTGAAGACAAGTCTCGCGTCAACAGAAGTTCATAGCTGAATCGAAGACGAAGCTGCTGAACAAAGAGAAGTCTACTAGTGACCTGATGCGGATATCAGTGAAGCAAAGACAACTCCAATTATACGCGAAGGAACATGAGTAAAGCTTCAGCGATCGCTGAACTCTTGATATCTATGCAGAAAGAGATATTCAGCGACTGAATGATCACAAAGCTTATACCTCAAGTTTCTATTTGTCTTACCTTGCACAACTCAGTACGATGTGTCAGACAGGACATGCCTCTGCCAAAATTCGTACAACAACTCTGTCAACTACACTGTTCATGATCCGACCGAAAGCATGTCTCCCAAAGTCAGACTTCCAAAGCCAATCAGTGAACGCCACGTGTAAAGTGCCCTGCCATGCATTTAATGAATAGGGTATAAATAGGAAGTTCACCCCTACATCTGAGGGTGTGCTCAATCCTTGAACTCCAAATAGAAACCTTTATTTTCTATATTCTAAATCCCCCATTCTCTGAAATTCTTGTGCAACCATCTTAGTGTTTTCTTAACTTTGTTTAGATTGAGTCTTACTTAATCTTATTCCGCAACAGACTTGTAAATTGTGTTTGATTTATCAATAAACAATTTATTAAACCTTAAACTCTGTGCTTGTATTCAACCCCCCCTCTTCTACAAATTTGTTAAGTACCTTAGGGACCACCAAGTGGTATCAGAGTAGTTTGTTTAAATTAATAAACAAGATCTTGCTTTATTCTCTTCTTTTCTATTCTAAATGGCACTTAACACAAACACAAACTACTATGATAATGGTTCACTTTCTAAACCTCCTCGATTTAGCAGAGATAACTTTTCTCTATGGAAAACTCGAATGATGCTATTTCTTGAAGGTGCTGATCTTACTATACCTGAATATATAGAAAATGGACCCTATGAACCTGTTAGAATTATAGCTGCAGTTCCCGCTACTGCCACCACTGAAGCTGTCCCTGAACGCTATGTCGTGAAGGAAATAAGACAGTGGAGTGATGAGACAAAAAGAAGGTAGGTATAGATGCAAGAGCAAAGACCATTATCTCAATGGCTCTGCCTGATGAATTTTTCCATTCCATCATGCATCTGAAAACTTCTAAAGAAATTTGGGAAACCATATGTATTCAATATGAGGGCACCACTAAAATCCAAGAGACTCGAAAGATTAACTTGGTAAGACAGTATGAAAGTTTCATCGCTGGTAAGAATGAATCTCTTTCTGACGTTCACCAGCGGTTTAACTGCTTAATCATTGATCTAAGAACTGTTGTTAGGACCTATTCTAATTCTGAGGTCTTGACTAAATTCTTAGAATGTATTCCTGAACGCTGGGACAGTTATTCAATATGTCTTAAGCTGACAAAAGACTTAAATTCTATCTGTCTAAGCACTTTGTATAGAATATTGCTCAACTATGAGCAATCGAATCTCCTGAAAAAGAATCTTGTAAAAGATTCTAAAGACTCCAAAAGCACTCCTGTTGCTTTAGTCTCTTCAGAGATAATTCCATGTCAGCGATCTACTCTCACCATCACTGAGTTAGATTCTGAATCTGAGGATCTATCAGACCCTGATCTTTCAGAGTTCGATGAGTCCTTAGCACTCTTGACAAACTCTTTTAAGAGATTTGCAAGAAAGAGCAATTTTCGAAGAAATAAGCCTCTCTCTCTTACTGAAAAGCCAAAATCAACTCCTGTTGATAAGGCTACTGCCACTTGCTATAACCGTGAAAAGATTGGACACTTTGCTAGTGAGTGCAGGTCAAAAAAGGTCTTCAAGCCTTCTACCTCAAGAAGATCAAGTGATGACAAATACCTAAAGCTGAAGAACAAATATCGAAAGTTGAAAAGCTACAAGCGAAAAGGTAAAGGTCTCATCGCTGAAGAACATGACTGGGCTGAATCAGAAGAATCAAGTTCTGATGAAGAAGAAGTCGCTAATCTCTGCCTCATGGCCGAGATTAAAGAAGAAGTGGAAGAACCATCTGAACCTTCTATGAGCTACATATCATCTAAGGTATCTATCTCTACAAATCCCTCTCTGCCTGAAGTTGAGAGAAGTTGCGTTGTTGATGTGCTGACGATTGACCTTTATAATGCTCTAAACGACAAAACTCAAGCTGAGAATAAAAATGTTCATTTAACTCAAGAGCTAGAGAAATGTCATGAAAAGATCAGAGAACTAAATCTTTTAGAAGAAAAGTTGAAAGATCAAGTCATTATAAATGAAATCATCAGCATTGAACGCGAACAAGCCATCGCTGCTCTAAAAGCAGAAAAACCTCATGTTGAAAAATGGTGCAAATCATCAACAAAGATCTCTGAGATAATAAATGCTCAAACTCATGAAAGTGATAAAACTGGTCTTGGCTTTTGGACACCACAGGATGAGCCTAAAGAAGAAAATTTCATGCTTAAGTTTGGAACGTTTGTCACTCCTATCTCTGACACTTCTTATGATCAATTTTATCCTTCTTCTTCTAATTCTATCCCTGAGGAAAAATCCAAAGACACTAAGTCTGCGGATAAAGGAAAATCCATTCTTCGTCCTCAGAAGCCTACCAAGAAAGCAAAACTGAAAGTTCCTTCTAAACCTTCAGTGAATCAATCCTCTAGCTCAATGATAGAAATCTTCGATCTCTGTCCTCCAAAGCTAAAGATTGATCTTAGACACATGAAATCTGAAGAAATGAAAATTCCTCCCAGATCTCATGAGAAAAGTCTTCTTGGACCTGGACCTACTCATCTTAAACTTGCAAAACCTTCTACTTCTGGTCCTAAAACCACTTTCAAATATAGAAAATGTTATCATTGTGGTTTTACTGACCATATTGCAAGCAAATGTCTGACTGCCACCAAAGCTGATAAAATAGCTATAGTAAAGATAAATGCATCTAAGGCTGAGAAGGTCACCAAAGTTGAAAAATCAACCAAGGTGAAGAATACCACTAAGGTTGAGAAATTAACCAAAGTGAAGATCACCACTGAAGCTGAATCTTCATATGTTGTGAAGACTGCTGAATCTTCCACTTCCACTAACTCTAAAGGACCCATTGAAAAGTGGATACCAAACAACGCTTAATCTTCCTTATGTGTGCAGGGATCAAAGGGCATCTGGTATCTCGATAGTGGATGTTCTCGTCATATGACTGGACAAAAAGACCTGCTCACTGAATACAAGGAAGAGAAAGGTCCCTCTGTGACTTTCGGTGGAAATGGAAAAGGATTTACCCGAGGGTTTGGTGTCCTTAGCAATGGGACAACCACCTTTCGAAGAGTCGCTTATGTAGATGGACTAAAGCACAACCTTCTAAGCATTAGTCAGCTATGTGACAAAGACTATGAATTTCTCTTTTCTAAGAAAGCATGTTCAGTGGTGGATAAGAAAGGAAAACTTGCTCTTAGTGGTTATCGCAGAGAAAATGTCTATGTAATAGATATGGACTCTACTACCACTGAAAACTTATGTTTTCTCTCTAAGGCCTCTTATGATGTCAACTGGCTATGGCACAAAAGGCTCTCTCATCTAAACTTCAAAACCCTGAATTCCCTCTCTTCTAAGGAACTGGTTTCTAGTCTTCCTCAGCACTTATATGCTAAAGAATCTCTCAGCTCAGCATGTGAAAAAGGAAAACAAACAAAAGCTAGTTTCAAGTCTAAACAAGTCTCTTTAGTGACAAGTCCTCTTCAGCTCTTACATATGGATCTATTTGGCCCTGTCAATATCCAATCAATAGCTGGAAAGAAATATACGCTTGTCATTGTAGATGAATTCTCTCGCTATACCTGGGTTATCTTTTTTCGCTGTAAGAGTGATACTCCAGAAGAACTAATATCCTTTGTTAAAAAGATGGAAGTGCTGAATAATCTTACTGTTCGTTCAATAAGAAGTGATCATGGAACGGAATTCAAAAACAGGTTCCTGAATAATTTCTTTGAGAATAAAGGAATTTCTCATAACTTTTCCTCAGTAAGAACACCTCAGCAAAACGGAGTCTTTGAAAGAAGAAACAGAACGATCATTGAAGCTGCTAGATCAATGCTCAACGATTCTCATCTCCCTACTCAATTTTGGGCAGAAGATGTAAACACTGCATGTTTTACTCAAAACAGATCGCTGATAGTAAAGAGATTTGGAAAGACAGCTTATGAATTTTTTCATAGAAGGAAGCCTTGTATTTTTTCATATATTTGGTTGTCAGTACTTTATCTTAAACAACAAAGATCAGCTTGGAAAGTTCGACCCAAAAGCTGATGATGGAATATTTCTAGGATATTCCTCCATCTCAAAAGCCTACAGAGTTTTCAACAAATGAAGACAATCTGTGGAAGAAATAATTCATGTCACTTTTGATGAAACTCGCTCAGCGAACTCCAAGCATTTAACTGATGAAACTCGCTCAACAAACCTACTGCTGATGATGATCCAAACATCATACATCCTAACGCTGAATCCAACTCATGGGATTCAGTTGAACCTCTAAACACCTTACTACCATCAGATCTACCTCTGTCTGAAAACCTTTCTGATAACAACAGTCTGTCCACTACTCAACAGTTAATTGCTGATGAACCTCAAACGTCCTCATCAGTAAACATCCAAATTGTTGATCCAACTTCTGAGTTGAGCGATCATGCTCCTGCTCAGCGATGGACCAGAGATCATCCAATAGATCATATTCTTGGTGATCCAGATGCAGGTATTCAGACACGACGAAGCTCAGGTAATATCTGTCTCTTTGTCAACTTTCTCTCTTTAATAGAACCAAAGAAGACTGATGATGCCCTCAGAGATCCAAACTGGGTCAGCGCTATGCAAGAAGAGCTGACTGAGTTCTCTCGCAACAAAGTTTGGAATCTCATTCCTAGACCATCTGATAAAACTGTTATAGGCACCAAATGGGTGTTTAGAAACAAGTTAGATGAACATGGAACTATAACCCGCAACAAGGCTCAACTTGTTGCTCAAGGATACAGACAAGAGGAAGGCATAGACTATGATGAAACTTTTGCCCCTGTGGCTAGGCTCGAAGCAATTCGACTATTCTTAGCTTTTGCAGTTTACAAAGACTTCATTGTGTATCAAATGGATGTAAAATCAGCGTTCTTCAATGGAAAGCTGAATGAAGAAGTCTATGTAGAACAACATCCAGGGTTCTATGACTCTAAGTATCCAAATTATGTTTATAAATTGGATAAGGCTCTCTATGGTCTAAAACAAGCCCCTCGTGCTTGGTATGACACTCTCTCATCTTTTCTTATCTCTGAAAATTTTGAACTTGGCAAGAATGATAATACGTTATTTTTCAGAAAAATAAAAGGTCATATAATTCTTGTACAAATATATGTCGATGACATAATATTTGGTTCTACTAACCCATCTCTATGTACTCGCTTCACTGAAAGAATGAAGAAAGAATACAAAATGAGTATGATGGGTGAGCTGACATATTTTCTTGGTCTTCAGATTAAACAATCTGACAAAGGTACTTTTATAAGCCAAGGTAAGTATGTTAAAGATATGTTGAAGAAGTTTGATCTAACACAAACTTCAGCAATGAAAACTCTTATGGAACCTCCTCTGACACTTAACAAAGATCCTTCTGGAAAACCTGTTAATGTCACTGCCGATAGAGGAATGATAGGCTCCCTGCTGTATCTTATGGTGAGCCGACCTGACATCATGTACTCCACTTTTTTATGTTCACGCTACCAATCTGAACCCAAGTAATCCCATCTTATTGTTGTTAAGCACATATTCAGATATCTGAAAGGAACTCCTAACCTCGGTCTTTGGTATCCCAAAGACTCAAGGTTCGATCTAACTGGTTATCCCAAAGAGTACCACTGGTGGATGTCAACTCCTAGGAGGAAAGCTGGTGAGTTGGACAAGCAAAAAGCAAAATTCAGTGTCTACTTCCACAGCTGAAGCTGAATACGTAGCCGCTGGAAGCTGTTGTTCTCAGATCTAATGGATGAGAAATCAACTATTAGACTATGACCTTCAGCTATCAAAGTTTCCAATCTATTGCGACAGCACTAGTGCTATCGCTATAGCAAATAATCCAGTGCTACATTCAAAGACAAAACACATAGAGATTAGATATCACTTTATCAGAGATCATGTGATGAACGGTGATATTGAACTTCATTTTATCCCTACTGACTTTCAGCTTGCTGATTTATTCACCAAACCTCTCGATGAGACAAGGTTCAACTTTCTCATGAGTGAGCTTGGAATGCTGAATCTCGAAGAATAATTCTTCAGCGTTCATGCATTGTGTCAGTAATCATAAGTTCCCCTTTTATCATTTTTTTCTGATAAACATTCTGACTCTCAGGTATGTTCTCTCCATCCCTACAACTGAATCTTCATTCAGTTAAGATGTTTTTCAAAATATAAACCTTAATCACTGAACTTTCTTCAAATGATTAAAAGCTTTTTGAAAAATAAATTTATCACTGATATTTCTAGTCAGTGATCCTTCTTAAAAAGAAAACCCATCCCTAACTTTCTCATCAGGGATACTTTCAAAAAGAAAATCTATCGCTGACTTTTCTTCAGCGATAATTTCAAAATGAACAAATGAACAGTCTCTCTCTTCTATGACGTTATTTGAACCGATAATCCACGACATGCCTTTTTCTTACACGTTCGTCCGTTGCCCTTCCATCCAATCAACTTCGTGGGACGTGTCCATGTCATGATGAGCATTTGTTTTCCCGCCCTCACACACACTCTCTCTCTCTCTCTCACGTATAAAAGGAATGTTTTTCCATTCTTCTCATTTTACGCTTTCTGGAAATACTTTTTAAGCAAGAATTCTCTCTCAAGCATTCTAGCATTCTCAAGCATTTGCATCATCCTCTTCAAAGATCAACAGGTTATTCTTGATCTTTTTATTATTCTTCTCTTAAATCTTTTTACATAAAACTCCATTTATGGACTGCCATTATGGGTTTATAAGATTCTTATCACATAAAATCATTTTCATTTTTGATTTTATTCTTTAAAAACCATTTTATTTTGATTTTTCTTCATTCAAAATCTTTAGTTTTTCTTCTTGTTCTTATATCTTATATTAAGAACACCTTTTTAATCTTCAAATATGTTGATTTTTCTATGTTTCTTTCCCAAAATTGAAACTGGACAAATCTTCTTTATTTTTTAGACTAAAACCTTTCTTCTATTCTTCTATCTGTTTACTCTCAGAATGTCTCAATCTGCACTTGTCTCCTCTAAGAACGTCAAGTTCGCCATCTCTGACTCGGAGCTTCCCAAAAACAATCATCTTGCTCGCCTTGACTTTGATGGTGTCAAATACCCACATCTGAAAGAAGCTGCAAAGTTTCTAAAGCAATCCTGCATTGCTTACGTTATCACTGTTGATCCCACTCCTTCCAAAGCTCTACTCCAACAATTCTGGTTTACTGCTGAAGAAACCTCTATCACCAACAAAAAGGTTGAACAGTTACTGCTATCTCCTTCAGCACTGAACTTGGATCAGGTATGATGACTGCCCTAGGTCTGAGGAAAGCTCTGCGTTTTCCTGACAAACCCAGGAATGGATTCGATGCCTTGCCAACTGATGCTGAACTCATCCAATTCCTGGATGCAATAGAATACTCTTGGGAACCCAAGCCAAGGACGACGATTCCAAACAAGAAGCTGACTCTTGTGAAGAAGGCACTGATTCCTTCTCAGCTTAACTACATCTTCTCACACTTCATTCAGTGTATGAGTGGGAAGAGTGGGTCACTAGACCAAGCCAGCAAGGTTCAGGTCCAGATGGATTACTCAGTAATCGCTGGAAGAAACTTCGACTTGGCAACAACTATCTTTGATGATCTAAAGTCAAAGATAGAGAAGACCGAGAGGGATCCCAAGGTCCCCTACGTACGCTTCATCTGCGCGTACCTGAAGTTCCTCTACCCTGCTACTTACCCCACTAACTCGGATGCATCTTTTCCAAAAGTGGGTCAGCGCTCCCTGGAGGTCAAGACGCTCCCCAACGAGGTAAGTATCTCTGAACTTCGCTCCCGACTCTCTCTCCTCACTTCTTCGTCTTCAGCGGCCACGCAGGAGGTTCCTTCTTCTGCTATCCCTGCCGCTACCCCTTCCAAACGACCATCAACTGGCTCCCTTGGTCCTTCGAAGAAGGCCAAGGTGACCAAGGAGAAAGTACCTCTAGCTCTATACCTAACGATGTTTATCAACAAACTTCCTTGGATACATTCGTGGGTATCTCCTCCACATCCTCAGCGATACCCACTTCAACCATGCCAGCGATCTCGGTCGCTGTCACAACAACAGTGATGCAACCTACGATCCCAGTTCAACAACAAACTGAGGTAACTACCCCTATCCCTACATCTTCTATCCCCATCTCTAGTCCTTCTATTTCTTTGATCTCTAACCCTCCGTCTATTTGTACTCAACCACAGTTTGGGCCCATAGGACCTGAACATCAATCTTTTGAGGAATCGTTACAATTCTACAAAATGTTTGATAATTCAGGTATCCCTATAACCTTAAACACTTCTCCCAACTCACCATATAAGCCTGTTTCTCAAAAACTAACTTATATTTCAGGTCCTAGTTTGGCGACTGTTGACACCAATGTCAACAGTTTGAGTGTAAAGGTGGAATCTCTGACTACCTCTCTCAACAACACCACCAATGTTGTTCAATCAGCTGGTGAAGCACTGAAGACGCTGACAGCCAACTGCGCCTCCAAAGCTGACGTTTCTCAAATCACTACTCTCCAAGAAGCGATTGTCAAAGTCAGGGAAGACTCACAGCAACAGTTTGCAGCCCTGGCTACAAAGGTTGATTCCTGTGAAGTTCTTCTTTAGGAAATCCTGACTCACCTAAAGGCACCAGCTCCAACTCCTACTCCCTCATTCACAGAGAATGATCGTACATCGCTGAACATTGCCGTGGAGTTCATTCATCAGGCTACGTCAGATCTTCCTGCGTTTGAAGGTCGTCTGGACTGTTTGGAGGCTGAAGTTCAGGTGTTGGCCGCTGCAAAAGCTTCATCTCCTTCCAAAGATCTCTCTCTCAATGATAATGACAAAGAGGGGGAGACCTTTAGTCTCTCTATGTTACATACATAATGTTGGTCTTGAAAATAATGACTTACATAGGATGTGTTTTAAAAGGAGGGTTGAATACAACCACAAAAATTTTCACTTTTAATTATATATTTTATATTAAAATATAGAATTACATATTTGTTGCAGAAGCTGGGAAGGTAAGATCTGATCCTAAGCAACATGACTAGTGACATATCTGCAAACACTAAAGAGCAAAGAAAGAAGATACTCTTTCAGATATGAAGTATTGAGATAGCCCTTCAGATGATGATGCCGATTTTGCCTAAGATATTATCACTAAAAGGTTTCTTTCAAAACTAGTAAGTAGCAAGAAATAACAATGATGACCATTTATAGACACCATTGCATTAAATGTTATCTTATAACTGTAACACGTGTCTTCATCTAATTTGTTGATCAATGAATGCTTGTAGACTTCACTTCCGCCATTGTATTTGATATTGATATTTATTAATCTATTAAATGTTAATCCAGCATGCTTCTGACTTTAACATGTGTCTTTATATGCAAAAGGAGCAATAAAGAAAGTATGACACTAATAAAATAGAGTTTTAGAACTTACTTTGGGTGACATGCTGGCATGTTCCCATACTAGGATGAGAGTTTGGAGAGTGTTAGCTCCAATTATCTGAAATGTAAAAGTATTGAAAATATTCTAAGTCTTCCTCTGAAGACTTCCAGAGATACCTTTTAGAGATAGACTTGTCTACACTTGAAAATTTCAAAGACATCAGAGATAGCTTTATCAGAGATCCTACTACAAAGCTCTGAAGACATTCTCTCTGAGAATCTAACTGCCAAATCTTGCAAGTCTTGACGCCAGTTCAGAAGACACGTCAGCCTGAAGATATGATTTACCTTTTAGGTAGATCTATTGTTCACACATGTTTTTAGTGTTAGGAAAAGTACATTGTTCACTTTTTGGAGTCCTATAAATTGGACATGCTTTCCAATGTTCTAAAATGTGCCTTTTCTACCTGTTTGTATAAAGAATTAGTTTTGTACGGTGAACAGTGTAAGAAGATATTATAAGATTTGTTCAACCACCTTTAAGGTGTTCTTGATGCTCTTCAGTTTATCCAGTGAATATAAGACATATCTTTTGTCTATCTTTTGGATATATCTTCTTTACTTTGAGTACAGATCTTAAACATGATTTAAACAATATTTGCTTCCACTTTAACTCTATATATCTGCTTGTTTAATCATCTAAAGAAGAATCTGGGATCTTACAAAGAGAGTTGGTGAGCCAAACCTTCATGAACAAGTTTGCACTCTAAAATACGGCTTGCTAGTAGTAGTATTTGTTAGACTACTAGTTGGCTTTATCTTGTATTGATCTTCTTTCAAGTAGATGACAAATCAATCAACTTTCGTGACGATCTTGACCTCACTTCAACTAGTTTTCAATTTTGTTAAAGTATTTTCGCTTTTTGGATCAAAACATATAGTTACAAGACTTTTACAAGTAAAAATCATATCTTCTTCTATTCTGAATTATAAGCTATAGATCGGCTTCCAACTATAGAATGTTTACAATAAGTTATCGGATTCAAAATATCTTAGAATAAATTTTGGGTTCTTGAAAGTTAAGATGGATGACCAAAAGGATAGGTTAATCGGATGAACAAAAGGTGGGTTCTTGAAACACTTTTAAGTTTTTTAAGGCTGCATAGGCTAGAAAAATTATGATGGCCTCAAGTCTTGCTACATGAGCAAATGTCCCATCATCATCTATTCCTTCTTCTTGATGTTATCCTTGAGCTACTAGTATGGCTTTGTATCTGATGATAATGCCATCTTTATCCATTTTGTTTTGAAAAATTCACTTTGTACCAATAATGGTTTTGTGAATAAGTTTGCAAAAAAGTTTCCAAACCTTATTTTATTCAATTAGATAAGTTTTTGCATTGCACTTACCCAACTTGGATCTTGAATGGCGTCCTTAGTCCTTTTAGGTTCAACAAGAGATAAGAAGTTGACATATAGAGACATGTTTGTAGATATTCTGACATATAGAATAATATTGGTTCTTATTCGAGTGTGATAATCTCCTATTATTTTTTCAAATTGCTTTTTGTCAATTTTGTCGAAGGATGGAGAGATATTACAGGAGAATTATTTCTTGTTCTGGATGAGGTATTTGGAGAGGAATGAGGTGTGATATTGGATGATGGTATAGAGGTGGGGTTTGGGATATCATTCTCAATCTCAGAGAAGATAGGTATATCAGATTGGTTATTGAACTGATCAAAAGAGGAAGAGGGACATCGAGATGACTGTTGAGGAGTGTCAGAAAAAGAATTTTGGTTAGATCTCAGCAAATGCAAAGAAATCCATTGATTGAGTTCATTTTCATTGAAAGTATTTGTTGATGATGATGGTACAGTCCCTTTTTCATCAAAATGAACATGTATTGATTCATCAATACATTATCTTGTTCGATAGTAAACCATTAAAGCTTTTGAAACAACAGAATATCCTACGAGGATTCCTTCATCTAATTTAAGATCAAACTTTCCAATATGATCTCC
Source organism: Arctium minus (assembly GCA_954870635.1). Lineage (NCBI taxonomy): Eukaryota > Viridiplantae > Streptophyta > Magnoliopsida > Asterales > Asteraceae > Arctium > Arctium minus. The sequence continues at coordinate 5,717,662 of OX941093.1, read as the reverse complement.
ATCGTTCATGATGTAACATATACATCCGGAAGTATGGAAAAAACCAATATTTGGTGTTCGTTCATGAAAAAGTTCATACAGAGTCTCCTGATGTCTTTTTAAAGTTATAGCTTGATTCTGAGTAAAACATGCAGTATTTACTACTTCTACCCAGAAATAAGTGGGTAGACAAGCATCACTTATCATTGACCTGTGAGCCTCATAGTTTTATTTCTTCTTTCCACAACTCCATTTTGTTGAGGAGTTCTAGCAGCTAAAAAATTTGAGAGGTCCCCTTTCTTGAACATAAGTTTTCTAGATTATAATTCTTGAATTATGTTCCATTCTCACTTCTTAAGGAGCGAACTGTAGTACTATTTAGTACTTCAATCTTTTTGATAAAGTGTATAATTTTTATTCAGTTGCATCACAATTTTGATTGTAAGAAAAAGACCCAGGTATATGTTGAAAATTCATCTACAATCACAAGAGTATATCTTTTCCACCTAAACTTAGGACATTAATTGGTCCACACAAATCCAAATGTCGAAGATGAAGAGGATATATGATGGATGAACAACTTTTGGCTTTGAAGCCGGATTTTGAATGTTTCCCCTTTCAGAACACCAACCCAACTTTTCTTTAGAGAAGAATAATGACGGAAGACCTTTTACAAGTCATGTATGAGAAAGCTTCTTGATGGTTTTGTAATTTTGGTGAGTAAGAATTTTGTGCCACAACTAATTTTGTTCAAAAGAGGCTTTAGAAAAGAAGCACACATTTTGAATAAAAGAAGATCGTGTAGAAAACATGTCAATTACATAAACATTGTTTTTTTCACAATCCAGACATAATTTCTATGTTGTTAGAAGAAAGAATAAAACATATTTTACTAAAAAATCCTTTATCACAATGTTGACTAATGATTAAAAGAGTGTGTTTGAGTCCTTCCACATAGGAAACTTTGTTGAAGGCTACTGAACCATTTGACAGAATTCCATAACCAAGAGTAGATCCTTTTGAATTATTACCAAAGGTGACAGATGGTCCTTTAACTGACACAAAGTCTTTAAACAGAGAAACATAATCAGTCATATGCTTTAAACATCCACTGTCCTAGTACAAATATTTTAGTATGACCTAGTCCCTGTAATTAATCAAGAAATTAGTGTCCAGATGGTCATTCAAACATAGGTCTTATAAGATTAGGAGAAGGGTTTTTGTGGCATAGGTTTCTTTAGAGATAATCGTTCATGGATAAAACAAATATGAAATATTTTTTTTATTTCTTCAAAGAAAAATGAAGGGAAAAGTACCTACATTTGAGTGTTTCTATCTTTAGTAGGAGCACTTGAGGAGACAGATGTAGATCTTTCTAAGATGTAGATAATCATTCAGTGAGAAGGACTATAATCATTCAGTGAGAAGGACTATAAAGCACATATTTATTCTTTTGATCTTTTTACATAAAATATGATCTATTGATTTCTTATCAAAAGACTGAGATAAGAAGGAAACTTCTGAGGTTAAGAATGAATCCTTACAGTGAGTTGTAAAAGATGCATATTCGGTCATGAAAAGTATATAGTTAATATTAAGAAATGTTTTCTGAAAGTCCATTGATTGAGGTGATACACTCAAGAATGTGACAAGGAGAGAGAATAGATCTTTGACATTTTTAAAAACACGGATTTGCTTTTCCAAGAGTTTTGGATACTCTGAGTAAAATTCATCGAGATTTTTGAGTTATCAACAATTTTATCATGAATTGAGAGATTAAGAAGAGTAAAAAGGAACCAATTATAGATATATACTCAAAAGGAACCAATTGTATATATCCTCAGGCAATGATATCATGATGGAAGATTTGATATTGAAGACTTCTATAACTGGCATCACATCATCTTGTGTCCTTTCAACTTGGAGTTTGGTGGAAGAGTTTTTAGATCCGATGGGTTTGATGACTGTCTCTTTAACTGACATTGAATATTTTTGGAAACAAGAAGGTTTGGATAGAGGGCCATTGTCATTGGTTGTGGATGTCATTTCGGATCTTGTTTTTGAGATTAAACAAAGCACTCTGATACGACTTCTTGGTCCTGGAATACAATGAATTACATGATATGTGTTTGTAGAAGGGGGGTTAAATAAAAACACAAAAAAATTTCACCTTTAATTCTATATTTCGTATTAAAACAAAGAATTACATATTTGTTGCGGAAGCTAGAAAGGTAAGACTTGACTGGTGACAAAGTTGCTAACACAGAAAGAGTGAAGAAAGAAGGTACCCTTTTAGTCTGAAGTACTAAGATAGTCCTTCATATGGTGATACCATAATGATCTTGAGGATATAATTCAACATAAGTAACAATTAAAGGGTTTAAATTACTAAAGCTTAAAACTTGAGTGTCTATTTTGCAATAAACCAGGTAACACCAATTTTTGCCTAAGAAACTATCACTAATAAGTTTTTTCAAAATGTGTGAGTAGCAACAAATTATAAAGGTGACCTTTTATACCCAACATTGTATTAAATACTATCTTCCAACCTTGACATGTGCATTCATCTGATTTGTTGATCCATGCATGCTTGTACTTTTCACTCCAACCTTTGTATTTGATGTGGACATTTGTTAACCCATCTCATCCTTTCATATTCAGAGGGAACAATAAAGAAAGTATGACACTAATAAAACAATGCTTTAGAACTTACTTTGACTGACTTGTTGGACATGTTCCCATACTATGATGAGAGTTTGTGAAAGTTGGTGACCCAAACCTTGTTAAAAAAGTTTTCACTCCAAAATTTATCTTGGAAAATGTAGTATTTGTGAAACTACTATACGACTTATCTTGTATTGACCTTTCGGCTAGATGACAAAACAATCCACTTTCCTGATGATCTTGACTTTAATTCAACTAGTCTTAGATTTTGCTGAAGGCTTTTTGCTCTTTGTATCTATACATATAGTTACAAAACTTTTACAAATAAAAGTCCTATCTTTTTCTATTCTGAAATATAAGCTATAGATCGGATTCCAACTATATAATGTTTATGAAGTAAGTTATCGGATTCAAAATATCTTAGAATAAAATGTGGGTTCTTGAAATTCAAGATGGAATGACCAAAATGATAGGTCAACCGAATTCTCCAAATCAGATGGAGAATAATCAAATCTAATATTTGACCTCACCCTTTTTTTAAGTTATTGATCCGATGAGAACCATGATCTGAAGCCTTAGTCTTAACAAGTTACTAAGGTTTGGATGTTAATCCTTTTGTGTTATATTTGATTGATGTCGTTTATTGAATAAGAGTGTTACAAGACAAAAAATAAGAATTTCTTTCTAAGTGTTGAATCGGAGGCTAGTTGTACAATCTACAAATCTGATAGCTGAGACCAACACACATGTGCGCGCACACTTACACACACACATAAATATTATAATCATATAATAAAGAAAAGAGTAAATTATGTTTTTAGTCCATGTAGTTTATTAAAAATTATGATTTTCATCCCTGTGATTTAGAAATTACAAATTTCATCCTTATGGTTTGTAATTCATTGTTATTTTTGTTCTTATAATTTATAATTTATAGTTGTTTCAGTCCCTATGGTTTATAATTCTTTACTGTTTTAGTCCCTTGTACTTAGGGTGGCAAAAAGTGATCTAACCCACCAACCCAACCCGAATCCAACCCAAAATTAATAGGTTGGATTGAGATCTTCAACCCATTTAAGTTAAATGGGTGAACTCGCCTAACCCATTTATGTAAATGGGTTGGGTTGGGTTGAAATCTCTGACCTATTTTCAACTTGATTTCAACCCGTTGTCAACCTATTTTCAACCCATTTGAATCTTTTTTCAACCCATTTATAATACTACATAATTTTATTTTATTTTTAATTAATTATCATTATTATTAAAGCATATTTGTTGGAATAAAGGTCTTCTTAAAGAAAGTTAACTTAAGTCAACTTTAGCTTGTATTTTACTTTTGCTTGTTAATGGTTCAAGGGTTTTCTGGACCATATATAAACCTTTTGTTCTTGTTTATTTCAAGTCTATCTCATTGTAACCAACTCAATTGTAATTCTTTTGTGAGACTTGTGACTAAGCAATACATATAACCCTTTCTCTCTCTAGTTTCTCTCTCTAGATTTCTTGTGTGATTTTCATGTTTGGTGCTTGAATTGGGTCCTACATTTGGTATCGGAGCATACGAATTTCTAAGAAATCATGGATTGATCAAAGTTTTGGATTCAATTTGGCAAGATTTTTGGAGATCTTCAAGTTGTCGCAAGATATTTTTGGAAAGGTTATTGTTATATAGGTGTTTTTGAGAATTTGGTGTAATTTAGTTCTGAATTCGATTGTAATAGATTCGATATGATGATAGAATGATTCTTGTTTAGATAGTTTGGCCAAATTCACAACAAATCTAGGTGAATTTTGGGTTTTTGAACTTTTTGGTCGAAAGTTTCAAGAAACTGTCATCAGATTAAATTTTGATTTTCAGTAGTTTTTGGTTGAAATTTCTTGCTAAGAATCTACTCAAAATTGCATCGTGACAAACCCTCTCAAGTTTCAGATCTTAATTCAAAGTACAGAAGAAGAAATGGTTGATTTTGTGATTTTTTGTGAACTTGACGCAAGCTCTGAACTTCTCGCAAGATTATACACTTGACACGACATTCATCAGGTTGACGCAAGGTTCTTGGTTAGTTTTTGGAATTTTTGGCTAAGTGTGAAACTCACAAAAGTCTTCATACGACAAGTGTGGTACTCGCAAGCTTTAGTGTATGATAAGTTCACTACTCGGGTCTTTCAGCTTACGTCAACTGAGCTTCTCGGGTTCAGTGACTTACGTCAAGCTTACTTCTCGGATAAAGCATATTTCATCAAGTGAACTACTCGGTTCACTCAGTCTCCGAAGAGTAGACTTCTCGGGTACCTTAGTCTGCGTCAACTGCACTTCTCGGTTGCAATTACCTGCGACAAGTAGTTTCTCGGGTCAAGTAGTTTTCATCAAGCTGACTTCTCAGCTCAAGTTTCTTGCGTCAAGTGACTGTTCATTCACTTTGGTTTGCGTCAAGTAGTTTTGCGAGTAGTTTGATTCTCTTTGGCTTGCGTCAAGTAAGTCTGCGATAAGTTAAACTTCTTTTGTCTGTGACAAGTTTTCTGATTGCGAAAGTTTGACTTTTCAATGTCAAAGTTTTCTGATTTTTCTAACGATCATATCAAGCACTTCATACTTCCTTTCAAAGATGTTTAGAGATCTTTTGAGCATGGGGTCTAAGTCCAAACCTCCGGTGCTGCAAATGGAGAAATATTTGCAAGGGAGGAAACAGTTGATCCAATTTCTCAATAACTTGGACAAGAAGCTAATGAACTCTATCATCAATGGTCCTGACATCCCACACTTTGTTGTTGGAGGACAACCTGCTACTGCCACAACCCTAGAAATTCTTGAAAGGATTGTTCCCAAGGAATACATTCTGTACAATGAAAGAGATAAAGAGTTGGTGGCTTTAGATGAACAAGCACTTACTTATCTCACCATGGCTATCCCCAATGATATATACAACAAGGTTGATTGCAGAGATTCTGCTAAGGAGATTTGAGATGAGCTGGAGAGACAATTACAGGGTTCTGAAAAATATTTCAAGACAAAGAGAAATCATAGCATCAATGCTTACGAGGGATTTAAATCCAAAGAAGGGGAATCACTTAAAGATTCATATAACCAGTTCAACATTATTCTGAATGATCTAAGAAGGAAAGGGGTGAAAAAGTCAGAATCTAAAATCAACTTCAAGTTCATTAAGAACCTTCTGGCGGAATGGGAAAATTATTCTATTCAACTCCAGATGACAAAAGACATGAATGAAGAGAAGCTTAATGATCTCTTCTGTGTTTTATATCAACATGAAGATAAAGTTAAGGAGATCAAAGACAAGCAGAAGAAAGTTGAGGCTTCTTTAGCTTTGTTTGCAGAACTAGGTAAAGGTGTGAAAACTAGTACTAGCAGAGTTCAAGTTCCGAAGGCACTGGTTATTGAAGCTTTGGAGACATCACCCAGTTCTGAAGAGTATGAGAAAGACTCTGATGATGAACATAATGACTTTATAGAGAAGTTGGCCTTGTTGACCAACAAAATTAACAAGAGGTTTGGGAGAAAGAAGTTCTATCAGAAACCCAAATCCGACTACCACAAGGCTGACAGATACATAGGAAAATATGAGAGGCGAGAAGAAAAGAAAGATAAGAAAGAGAAAGAAAAAGTGAAAGAGAAAAAAAAGAGCGACAAATGATGTAACTATGGCAAACCAGGCCACTTTGTCAGAGAATGTAAATCTAAGAAAGTGAAAGACTTTGAATATTATTCAAAGAAAGCACAGTTGGTCAAAGCTAAGGAGACAGGAAAAGTACTTAAGGCAGAGGAAGAGATCTGGCTAGAATCTTCGTCTGATGAGGAGGAAGCTCATTTCACCCAAGTGCACTACAACTTAATGGCCAAGGTGGATGAGAATGATACCGAGTCTGAGGTAAATTCTATTTCTGACATTTCTGAATATGAGGAAGTGTCGAACTTGATATCTTAGTTAAACTTTATAAAAAGTGAATTTGAAAAGCTAAAAACTAATTTGAATGTGTAAAAGAGTTCAATACGAAGATATCAAGATCAAGCCTTATTATTCAAATGTTTAGCTGAAGACAAAAAAGGCAAAAAAGATCTAATCAGAGCGGAGAAGGTAAAGCTTGAAACTCGAATTTCTGTTTTACGAAAAGAGTTAAGACGTGCGAAGGATGATAATTTGGATCTTAACCTTAAATGATATTGTTTTGAAGGAAAGAGATCAAGCCTATGCAAAGATCAAACAGCTAGAAGATGAATTTCAAAAGAGGACAGACTAAGCAACTCTTAAGCTTTTGACCAGAAACACAAAAGACACGTGTTTTTATAATCCAAAAATAGGTCTTGGTCTGCCAGAGGTTGAAGTATTGAAGAAAGCACCCAAAAACCTTTATAACATTGAGAAAATGGGTGATTACCTCAAATTTTTGAAACCTTTGTGAAAATAGAAAAAGAAGAGATAGAGACAGCAGACTCAAAAGTAAGTTCTTATTCAAAATCTCACAATAGTAAATCAATTGAGTTCAAATATGACAAATTGAATTTGAGTTATAAAAATAACAAGAAGGAATTCGTTGAATTGAACTTTTATTTCCCAAAACCTGTGAGACAAAAGATTCAGGTACTAAACCTATGAAAACTGAATCTGTTGTTTCTGATTCTCATAAGGAATGTAAGGTAGAAGACTCTCATTTTCAAAAGGAACCTGTTTCGGTTTCTATTCCTATTTTAACTAAAGATTATCACACCTCTGCTTTGGAAAAGATTTATGAATTAGAAAAACATATTTCAGATCTTAAATGCATTATTGAGGATCTAGAAAATGCACAAGAGAATCTTGGGATGGATCTTGGTTCTAGTCTGAAAAAGAATTATGAAATACAAAAAGACGTCAGACTACTAGAATCACAAGTATTCAAGCTTTCTAAAGCTTCTATTTCTAAAAACAATTAAGAGTCTGTTGATCAGAGTTCAAAATATTCTTTCTTGATCAATGCAGAAGCTAAGCTTATTTCTGAAAAAGCTTATCCAATTACTCTGAAAGCTCCAGAATTTACTTCCTTTGAATTTGATTTGCCAAATCTAGATTGTCTCACTCAAATGAAGACTTCATTGAAACTTTTAAAACCATCTGAAAAGGAGTATGGTATTTTTGAGATAGGAGAGTGCTCGGGAACCAAATCTAATTTTGTTCCTAAGAAATCTTCTTTTCAAAATCTTCCACTAATGTTGACTGTGTTTGTTCCTCGGAAGTAAGAGGAAGAAAGGGTGCTGGAAAGAATAAGAAGAAGAAGGTTGTGAAGGATAGAAGTATTGTTGTTAAGAATGAATGTAACAGGACAGTCAAGACTGATTGTAAAGCTGAAGTGAAATGTCAACATTGTTGTAATAAAAAGAAAAATCTTTCTCGTTCAGAGTTGTTGACAAAAGCTCATACTATGTTACATTGTTCTTATTGTGGTGATAGTTCATTTTATTTCAAACCTAAATCTTCTAAGAAAAGAAAACCGGAACGCTTTGTTTGGAAGAAAGTAGCTCCAAAATCTTCTGCTGAACAAAAAGGAAAAATCTTTAGTATCAAGCTCAGTCATATTGTTAGGTCATGAATTCGCAATTAATCAATGTAAAAAGATTGAACAAAAGGTAGATTGGGTTGGAAATGATTGTATTATTTACAATCTAGAGAGAGAAAGAGTTTCTCTCACTATAAACACAAACAAGACTTGAAGGCTACATTGTGAATGAAAAGTTACAAACAAATTACAAACACCTCCTATTTATACCCCAATCACCTATGTGACACATTTTAGCCCAACCCATTATGCTAATGACAACGTCTTTTTTACTAAAGATGACTTTACAAAACTTTCTAAATACAGTACATTAAAACATATAACAAACATAAATCTAATCACAAGTCATTGATATTGATATGTAAAGATTTGCAAAGAATTCTCTATCTATATACTCATAGACATTCTCTCTTTAGATACCAATCTCACCCTCTCAAAATGTACACGGCTAGTTAGTGTTACAAGATTACAAAGGACAACAAAGAATTTATACCAAGTCAACACAGTTTACTTTTCAACACAAGTTATTTAAGGAAAGTAAAACACCTTGACATTTTCAAACAATACTTTACAAACATTGCACATTAGATCCCTTTAATCTTGAATACAACATTTTAGGCTCAATAATCTCCCCCATTGGATTCAAGATTAAAATTTTTTTTGACACGAATCTTCAACTCCCTCTTCTCTTGAAAATTCTTTAACTTTGTAGTTATCAAATTCTCGAAACTTTGACATCTTCGTCATTTGAACAAACTTTCTCGAACTTTGAACACTCTCTCTTTGTCTTCATCTTTGACAAACATCCTTACATTGAATAAATCTCTCTTTATATCTTTTTTCAACAAAGCTGCTATGTAGATCCCAGTACAGTGCAATGAACAGCAAATAATATCAAAGATGAATAAGATTTAAGCCACAACTACTAGTCGTATGATTAATATGCAATCAAGGGATTACAGGTTTACAGAAAGGATTTCTGATCAGAGAAATTAAACCTATTGACTAGTAATCTGAATTATGAGACTTATAATAATCTGACTAATAAATGTTCAACCCTAATAATGAATTAAAATTGCCTTTATATAATTAGGCTTACAAGGCCTAATTGGGATTTATGGGCTTGGGCCCATCTGACTAAAACAACTATTAATTAATTACAATATGCACCCTTATAAATACTTTATTCCACTTTCAACACATAGGACTTTCAGTCCTAACAATCTCCCCCTAAAGTTGAATAAAGCATTTAACAACTTGAAAAACTTCAGGCCTTGATCTTCTTCCCTCTTGAATTTTTGAAGAACTTTGGTGTTGCATGTCTTCATGTCTTTCCGCGCTCCCCCTTGAATAAAGTTCTTGGTCTTCATAGTATCAACTTTGTAACCAGATTCAATGTACAGTAGCCTCGACTGAATGCAATATCACGCAGCTTTTAACTGTAGAAACTCAATCACATCGGATCATCACACAAGAAAGATAATGTGAGAGTTACGTGACTTTCCACGGTGCATCTTCAGTTTAAAACAAAAAATATGTCTTTGAACCGCGAGTTGAATAATCTTTCAGCTTAAGAACTTGTTTCAATCAGCTCGTATAGGAGGAATGATAAACAAACTTGTAGCAGACACCACATGATACGGGAAAGAAGAAATAAAATCTTTGAAATCTTCACTGTCTTCAAACAAACAAAATTTACAATTAAACTCATATCTTCATCTCTTTGATCTCTAAACTGTCTTCAGAAACACACTTTCTCTTTTCACAGAACAAACTTTCTTTATAACTTTGAAATTGAACATTGAAAAACGCTCCCCCTTTTTGATGATTGTGAACATCATGATCATCAAAACTCTTCAATTTCAACACATTCTTTGATCTCCCCTTTATGATAATTTGACATTATCCACCTTTTGATCTGAGTATCCGTCAATTCATGAAATGTATATATCCGAATCTTTTCAAATTCAGATATAATAGGAATGGGAAACCTGAATCAACAAATGATACAGTTAGTAAGTCTGTAAGTAGCACGGAGCCACTTTGTACAACAGATGTACTTTGGAAAGGAGCTTTTGTGATGTTCACTCCCCCAGGGTTTCCATTCAATCATCGAAAAACCACACAGGAATTTTCTATGAATGTTATGACAAGAAAACGTATTCCTTGTGTGTAGGTGCAAGTGTAGAATGATTGAAACTACTTAGCTTTCTCAGGCTCAAAATTGTGTAAACTGTTGAGACAGCAACAGATATTACACGGACTCAATATGCATGAAAGAAGTGCGAAGGTGGGGCAACTTTCCTTCTTTTTCAATATCTAAATGTTCCGATTGAAGACTAGATAGCAGATATGCTGTCTCCCCAAAGAAAATGAAACATTTCTTTGTTAAGAAAGAAACAAGTGGCTGGTGGGGTAAAAACAAGAGTTGGCATGGGCTCACTGCCTGTTTCAATGATGGTCACCAAAGAATGTGAACCAATCAGTAGATGTGGCTGCCAGGCTCAGAAAGTGTTTGGTGCAGAGTTTTCATAATCTTTTAACTCTGTTCTCACACCCTCTTTCTTTTTAACATTAAAGCTCACTTCTAACCAAACTCTCTTTTCCATTTTTCCGCTCAGCACAATGAGAAAAAATCAACCGAATGAGTTATCTCCCCCACTCTTTGATTTATGACCCCTCACCCCTCAATCACTCTAGGATAACTTCCGGGGTAGGAAACACTGGTTTGCGTGAATCCATGGAAACTGTTTAAGCTCTCACATGAACCCCATGTAAGTCCTATAAAGAATGGTTTGCTCAACAGTTTAACTTGAACAGTTAAGCACAAAATGTTTGATAACACTGCCAAAATGTATGCTCATAAGATTTGAGCAATTGAACTTTGAAGATTTCTCAAAACAAAGATATTGAATGAAAGAAATGAAATAAAAAAAATTGTTTTCAGAATCTGACAATGTATCAATCAGATCAAATAAACTGGTTAGGGTATCAAAGAATTGAATATTTTGTTTATATGAATGAATATAACCAATTTTGTAGTGAAAGAACAAGATTAGGAATGACGATTGATGCTCAACAACATTGAATTGCAAACGGGGGTATTACCATCGAAAAATTGTTTCTTTATGAGACATGGTAATAACAATTTCAAATGAAGTACTGAACCTGTGTGTGTGAATACTTTACAGTATAAAGACAAGATAATACGCAAGTATTGATCTTTGGAAACACACGGCCAGTTAAACATTAAAGCTCAAAAATGAAAACGTTTAAAATCACACTTCTAAATTCATAAAATCTTTTGAGAACCATAAGTGGTTTGAACATTTCAGAAAACGTTTTGCATGTTCGAAAGTTGTTCTTCTTTCAAACAATCAGAGATCTCGATTAGAAGATACTTACATTTAAGCTCCCCCTCAAATCATGATAGAACGATATAGATCTATTAAGCTCCCCCTGGATATTTGCAAAATATCCATGTCTGAACGTTGAAGAACTGGTCCTGATCTGTCATATGATCAGAAGCCATACTCCATTTAAGTATGCATTCTAAGCTGATTTACTTAGAAGCCTTTGTTCTTCTACTCCCCCTTTATAGTAGGTGCCTGCAACACATAATCAGTTTTCGGTTTTGGTACCCACTGGTATTTGGGTCTATGAATGTTAGTTGCAGTTCTGGTAGGAGAAATAGAATAAGAATCATACCAGAAATGATCACTGGCTTTGTGAATGTGATCATGTGTACGACAATAAGAACAATGGTATTTCTTACCTGACAACCTGAGTAATTGATCTCTCGAGTAGATATGATCAGGTTTACCTTTACTCGCTTTGTTCTTCTTGGCATTAGACGCATGTACACATGATTCTCTTTCTTTCAACTCATCTTCAACTGGTTTCTTCTTCCAGACCAGTTCCTCATCTTTGTATCTCCTTCATCTAGGACGTGTACCTGAACCATCTATATTTCTATCATAGAAAAGGTTAGTGTTACGAATCTGATCAAAAGATTTAACTGATCTTTGTGAAGAGACAGGTTTCTGATTTGAACTTGATACAGTCTTTTCAAGCACTTTAATCGTCGAAGCAAAGTTGTCTCTTTCTTTAACAAGCAGGTCAATCTTCTTCGTGAACTCAGACTTCGTTTTATGCTCTTTTAGTGCCTTCTCAGATAGTTCAGATAACTTGGCAGTAAGCTTTTTGATCTCCGTTTCATACATGCTTCGTTCTTCTTCAAATCCCTTCTCAGCATCATTTCTTTGGCCAGATATTTCTTTGAAGAATCCCACATTCTTTTGTTCAATGGCCTTTTTTTCTTTTTCAAACTTTTCTCTTTCAAGGATGATTACTTTCTCGAAAGCAGAAACTTGCTGAGAAAGTTTTATGCATTTCAGCTCAACTTCTTTCTTCTCATCAGCACATTTTCTGGAAAAATCTGAGAACTTATTTGCAAAAGATTTCTCTTTATTCTCAAAATCGGATTTGTCTTTTGCAATCTTTTGCTCCAAATCAGAGATCTTTCTTTTTAGCTCAGAGTTCTCAGATTCCAGTCTCAGTATTTTCTCATCATTCAGCCCAGAAGTCTTTGTCAGAAGATCTTCATTAATTGTCTTTAATGCACTTACTTCTTCTTTCAGTGTGTTGTTCTCATCAGCATATTGGTTTGCCCTCTTTACGTAAAACGTTAAAGATAATTGGAGATTTGTGTTCTCCAATTTGAGGTCTTGAACTTCAGAAAAATATCCCATTTCGACTTATCTAATTCAAGCTTTTGAAAAAAACTTGACAATAGATGCAACTTGAAAGTGCAAGGACCAAAAGTGACAAAATGTGAAACTTGAAAGTTTAGGGTTACAAATGACAAACTTCTGAAACCTTGAAGTACGGGGGCTAAAAGAAATGCACTGCAAAATGATCGTGAGATAGAAAAATTTGACCCTTTTTCCTTTTTTTTTTTGTTTTAACAAACCCGGTCGAGCAGGGTACCGGTCAAGCAAAGGACCGGTATAGACAAAGTACCGGTCAAGCAAAGGACTGGAATAGACAAAATATCGGTCGAAGCAGTGCAGGTCGAATCAAAAGACCGATAAGGACAAAGTATCGATCAAAGCCAAAGTCCGGTAACAGGGTATCGATCGAAGCAAGGTGCCGGTCGAACGAAAGACCGATAGTGGCAAAGTCCCGGTCGAATCAAAGACCGGTAAGAGCAAAGTCCCAGTCGAATCAAAGACCGGTAAGAGCAAAGTTCCGGTCGAATCAAAGATCGGTAAGAGCAAAGTCCCGGTCGAAGTATATCGGTTCAATATCTATCGGTCTAATAAACTATCGGTCGAAAACAGATTAGTAGATAAGATCGATAAAATCGAACAGAAAAATAGACCGATAAACACGAAGAACACCGAAGAACACGATGAATCTGGAATTTGATCAAGACGAAACCCAGAAATTGAAATCGATAAACAAGATAATCAGATTCAAACAATTAAGCAGATTCAATTAAATACTCATTTCAGATCGATAGACCAAACACCCACAGAAATCGACCGATCAACAAAAAATCAACAGTAAACTTAGACCCAATACACTTAGACCGATAAAAATCAATAACAATCGATTTTTAATAAACACACATAGACCGATAAACAACCCAGATATCAAAAATTCAATCGACCGAAAAAAAAAATTGTTTTCCAGAACATTAAACGACTGATAAAATCTTACTGATATTCCAAAAAGAAATTCGATCGATAAACCACATGAACAGTAATCGATTAAAAGCAGATAAAAACGATTAACACAAATAATTGATTATAGGGTTTTAGACAAACCTTTTTTGGGATCAAACCTTTAGTCTCTTTGCTCTGATACCAATTGTATATCCCAGTACAGTGCAATCAACAGCAAATAACATCAAAGATGAATAAGATTTAAGCCACAACTACTAGTCATATGATTAATATGCAATCAAAGGATTACAGGTTTACAGAAAGGATTTCTGATCAGAGAAAGTAAACCTATTGACTAGTAATCTGAATTATGAGACTTATGATAATCTGACTAATAACTGTTCAACCCTAATAATGAATTAAAATTGCCTTTATATAATTAGTCTTACAAGGCCTAATTGGGCTTTATGGGCTTGGGCCCATCTGACTAAAACAACTATTAATTAATTACATTATGCACCCTTATAAATACTTTATTCTACTTTCAACACATAGGACTTTCAGTCCTAACATGCTATTTCTTCATTTAAACACAATCTCCCCAAAAATTCTTCTTCACAAACAAAATATCTTCAAACTTCTCTGATATGGAAGATTCAGATTATATCCCTCTTTCTAATAAAATCTTGAAATGAATCTCTGACTTGAAAAACTTTCAGATTATCTCCAAAACTTTCATCAATTTCTTTTCACAACTTTCATATGACTTGAAATTCAGTACATCTCCCCCTTTTTTATTATTGTGAGAAGCAAAATCATCAAAACATATTTCAAGTCATCATCGTATTTGAAAACAATCTTCCCCTTTATCACAAAATTGCAATCTCCGCCCTTTTGATTTGAAATCCGTTAATTCATAAAATGTATTTATCCGAATCTTTTCAAATTCAGACAAAATAGGAATTGTAACCCTGAATCAACGTATGGTACAATTATTTATGTTGTAAGTAGCACGGAGCCACTTTGTACAACAGATGTACATTGGAAAGCAGCTTTTTAATGTTTACTCCCCAAGGACTTCCATTCAATCATTGAAAAACCACAAAGGAACTTTCTATGAATGTTATGACAAGAAACTTATTCCTTGTGTGCTCGTGCAAGTGTAGAATGATTGAATCTACTTAGCTTTTCAGGCTCAAATGTGTAAACCGTTGAGACAGCAACGAGTAGTACACAAACTCTATGTGCATGAATGAGGAGCGAAGGTGGGGCAACTTTCCTTCTTTTTCAATATCCAGGTTTTCCAAATGAAAAGGAGATAGCAAATATGTTGCGTCCCCAAATAAAATGAAACATTTCTTTGTTAAGAAAGAAATGAGTGGTTGGTGGGGTTAATGGAAGAGTTGGCATGGGCTCACTACCTATTTCAATGATGGTCAGTAAAGATTGTGAACCAACAATAGATGTGGCTGCCTGGATCAGAAATGATTTGGTGCAGAGTTTTGTTATTCTTTTAACTCTGTTTTCACACCCTCTTTCTTTTAAACATTTAAGCTCACTTCTAACCAAACTCTCTTTTTCATTTTACCTCATCACACTGAGAAAAACTCATCTCATTGAGTTATCTCCCCCACTCTTTGAATTATGACCCCTCACCCCTTAATCACTCTAGGATAACTTCTTGGGTGGGAAACACTAGTTAACGTGAATCCATGAAAATTCTGTTAAGCTCACACACGAATCCCGTAATATTTTGTCCTATAAAATGATGTTGCTAAAAAATATAGCTTATCTAAATAAATCTCAAAATGATAGCATTGTCACATGTATGTATGCTTTCAAGAATATGAGTGAAATTTGAGCATTTGAACGTTGAAGATCTCTCAAAACAAGGAAATTGAATGAACATAGTGAAAACAATAGATTTGTTTTGAGAATCTGACAATGTATCAATCATATCAAATAGCATGAAATATATTAACATGTAAGGATAGGGTATCAAAGAACATGATGTATGTTTATATTAACAAATATAAACAATTTAACAATGAACGCTCAAAATAGAAATGATGATTTATAGTCACAAACATTGAAATCAAACGAGGGTATTACCATCGAATTATGAATCTTTTAGAGACATGGTAATATCAAAGTCAAATGAAGTTGTATGGTGTGTAACAATACTTGACAGTATATAGACAAGATAATACACAAGTATTTATCTTTTAGAAACACACGGTCAAAAAATGATATAATCCAGTCTTTCATTAGAAAAACGTTTAAAAGCACACTTTTAAATTCATAAAATCATTTGAGAACAAGAAGTGGTTTGAACATTTAGAAAAACGGTTTGCATGAATGAAAGTTATCCTTCTTTCAAACATGTAGAGATTAAGAATCAGAAATACTTACATTCAGTGTAATATTCTTAGCTCCCCTTGAATTTTGATAACAAAAATTTATCTCCTCAGTTGACAAAAATCAGATATTCTACCCCTTCATATCTGCAAAAAGTCAACAATCTCATCAAAATATCAAAATCAAAAGCAAAGTAAAATATCAACAATTCATTTTCTATATCTCCCCCTAAAAAATTAGAAAATTATAGCAATGATACTACCTAAAATTCAATGAAGAATAGAATCATTAAAGTACGGGTTCTGAACTAAAGTATTCATAAGCCATCATGAAAAAATATCGTTTGAAAATAGAAACTCCCCTTGAAGAAATGAACTACCTACAAAACAAAGAAAAATTTTGGTAATCATCAAGGATGATTCCACATTTGTCAGAAATAGAATGTAATCAAATATAAAGAACTCCCCCTTAACTTTAGCATAATGAACACGAACTCCCCCTTAACTGCAAGTTGGTAGTATGTCTATACAAAATGCATCTCAATCGAGCCTTTCTCTACATGGTCCTTGATAAATTTGTAGCGAACATCGATGTGTTTGGTCTTGGAGTGTTGAACCGGATTAGCAGTTGTTGCAATCATGCTCTTTGAATCGCAGTAAATAGGGACTTTGTTGAAGGTGTAGCTATAGTCCTTAAGTTGTGTCTTCATCTACAAGACATGTGAACAACAACTTGCCACAACAACAGTTTTTGCTTCTGCCGTCGAGGTTGAAACACATTTATGCTTCTTAGACGTCCAGCTAACCAGCTTGTCACCTAAAAACTGACATGATCCAGAAGTGCTCTTCCGGTCTAACTTACAACCAGCGTGGTCTGCATCTGTAAATGCGGTTAGATCAATGCCAAAATCCTTTGGATACCAAAGGCCCAAATCCTGGGTTCCCTTTAGATACCTAAGGATTCTTTTGACGTCAACAAGGTGAGACTCTTTTGGATTTGCTTGATATCTCGCACGGAAGCACATGGCGAACATTATGTCGGGTCTACTGGCTATTAAATGTAGCAAAGATCCAACAATGCTTTTGTAGTTCTTTTGGTCGACAGACTTTCCAAATAAATCTACATCCAAAAGTGTTCCAGTAGTCATTGTTTGATTTGAAGAGCAAGAAAAAAATTCAATTCACCCATCATACTCATTTCAAATCTAGTTTCCATAATTTTTTAAAAGTTTTTGCAAAATTTATGATTTGTAGATCCGAAAATAATGTCATCAACGTAAATCTATATCAAGATCAAGTCTTCACCATGCTTTTTCAGAAATAAGGTAGTATTTATTGTACCTTTTTGAAATTCGGAAGCTAAGAAGAAATCGGTCAGAGTATCATACCATGCTCTTAGCGCTTGTTTTAAACCATACAACGATTTGTTAAGAACATAGACATGATCAGGAAACTCTGGATCAATGATGCCTTTGGGCTGGCCAACATAAACTTCTTCATGCAGAATCCCATTAAGAAAGGCAGACTTAATGTCCATCTCATATACCTTGAAGTTCTTGCGGACTGCATAGGCCAAGAATATGCGAATAACTTCGATCCGAGCTACTGGAGCATAGGTCTCATCATAATCGATACCTTCTTGTTGATGGTAACCTTTTGCTACCAGTCTGGCTTTATTTCTGACATTGATTCCAGTTTCGTCTTTCTTATTTCTGAACATCCATTTAGTACCAATGAATGATTTGTCTTTTGGTCTTGGAATTAACCGCCAAACCTCGTTTCTATTAAACTTTAGAAGCTCGTCTTGCATTGTAAGAATCCAATCTGGATCTTGTAACGCTTCAAAAACTTTCTTCGGCTCTATCGCGCTCAGAAATTTGAAAACATGCAGAAATTTGCAGATGCATATCGCGTCTTTACACCACTATCAATGTCACCAATAATGTTGTGTAGGGGATGATCACGAGTACATCTATGTGTACTCGATAGGGTTTGTACATCAACTTGATTGTTTTGATCATCATACGCGTCTATTATTGCAGGAATTTCTTCAGAATCCACTGTTTAAACTGCCTTAGTATGTAATTCTGATGTTTGTAACTCTGGCATGACTGATTCAGTGCTTAGAAATTCAGCCTCAGAGTTATGTTATATAGACACAGAATCCGGATTACTTTGATCAGAGTTAGTAGTACTAGTTTAAGTAGATGGCGTACAAACAACTTCAGATGGTCCAGAAATGTTAACACTTGTATTAGGGACCACCGAGGGAGGATTGATGGATATATCGGATTTATCAAAATTTCACAAATATCTATGAATGCATCAAGAAACAATAAATCTAAATCAGAATGATTAGAATTATTATTCGGATCAGATATCTTAGTCTGTTTCAATGCAGGTTCCACTCTTCGTGGAGTAGAATCTTGTGCACTAGGACCGAGTTTTTGTCAAGAAGTCGTTGTAAATCTTTCATCAAAGGTGACTTTGATGCTTTCCATAACAATATTGGTGCATCAGTTATAGATCCGATAAACTTTTGAAGTTAAGGAATATCCAAGAAAGTATCCTTCATCAGCTTTCTTGTCAAACTTCCCAAGATTGTCACAATCGTTGAGAACGAAACACCTACATTCAAAGACATGAAATAATTTCTCATTAGTTTTATGATTATTTATAATCTCATAAGTTGTTTTATTTAATCTTTTTATAATAATTGTTCTGTTTTGGGTAAAGCAAGCAGTGGCAATGGTTTCAGTCCAGATATACAATGGCAATCCTGAGTATGCTAGCAAAGTTCTAGCTGCTTCCACCAAAGTGCGATTCTTCCTTTCTACATCCCCATTTTGTTGAGGAGTACGCACCGCTGATAAGTTATGAGATATCCCAACAGAATGTAGAAAGCTTTGTAGGATCTCATTTTTGAATTCAGTACTATTGTCACTCCTAACTTTCTGTACAGGAAGATGCAGAAGTACTTGAATCTTCTTAATAAAAGAAATTATCAACTCTGGTGCGTCTGATTTAGATCTCAGGAATTCAAGCCATGTATATATCGAGTATTCATCAATCGTGACTAATATATACTTTTTGCCACTGTTTGATTGAATTCTCATAGGTCCACAAAGATCCATATGAATCATCTCTAAGGGTGATTTGCATGAGGATTCCACTTTTGCTTTGTGGGAACTACATTTCATCTTTCCCATTTCGCATGTTGAGCACAAGGAATCCTTCTCAAATCTCATCTCTGGAAGACCTCTTACCAAACCTTTGCTTGCTAGCTTGTTGATGGCTTTGAAGTTTTGATGTGATAATCTTCTGTGCCAAATCCAACTATCTTCTTTTGATGCTTTTGAAAGTAACCATACAGGTCTTGATCCTGACAGAGTAGGAAAATGGACAGCATATAGATTACCAACTCTCTTCACTTTGTAGATCTCATTACCATCTTTATCATCAATTGAACATCTTGTGATATTGAACCTAACTTGGAAATGTCCGTCATAAAATTGACTGGTGCTAAAAAGATTATGATATAATCCTTCAACATACAGTATTTTCTGGATGGTGATGGTTCCATTTGTTATCATTCCGTAACCTTTGACAAAACCTTTAAACGAATTATTCCCGAAGCCAACTGTTCCAGCAGGATGTTCCACATAATTATGCAGTAAGTGCTTGAACCCTGTCATATGTCTTGAGCATCTGGAGTCAACGAACCAGATATGATAGTCCTGCAAAAGAACAATTACATCGCTTTAGGTACCCATATCCAGATGGGTCCTTTCTGGTTAGTATCTTTCAACTTCATAAGATCAGTTACTGAGCCTTTGATTCTCCATTCATATCTGGCCTTAGGTAACCATTTCCAAACAAATTTAACATCAATAGTTTTGAAAGCATTTTTCTTTGAAAATTATCTTTTTCAGCTTTGAAAATATGAATATGTTGAGTTGAGACCTTGGAAAATGATCTGTCTTGAGAAAACCTCTTAGCAGACTTTTTCTTTGAAAGAGCGGAGTTGAAAGAGAATGAATTTCACCCATAATTATTGCATTTAAAATTCTTTTGAGCTAATGTCAATACCTTTGATTTATTCAAAGAATTACATTTATTCAAACAAAATTGACATTTATTAGCATCAAATGAAATACAACTATCATTTTTTGCTTTTACATTCAAAATATTCTTAACAGAACTACAAGATTTTGAAACATTTTGTATGCCCTTCAGTTTAGAATCTTTTCTCTTCCACTTTCCACCTTTCTTGCCATTCACATCTGAAACACCGCAAGAATTAGAGTTAGTAGAAATCTTAGAAGATGAATTAACAGTTTTAGTGCTTGAAGTTTCTCCATCTTCAAAATTGCTTTGCTGCTTTTCAATCTTGTCAATATAAACAACTGAGGGTTTTGCTAAAGAGACAAACTTTGGATTGGAATGGACATTCCATTTTTGACTTTCAAAACATTTTTGATCATTTAAATTTCTTTTAAAATTCAAACTCTCTAACTCTGAAATCTTTTTACAAAGCTCTTGGTTTTCATTTAAAGACTTTTCAGGTTTAAATTGAAGATCAAACTTTTCATCTTCAACTTCTTCAAGAAGATTTTGCAAATTGGAGAGTTCTTTTTGTAAATAAGAAATTTTGTCAGTCTCAGAGTTTGACTCTGATTTATGAAAATCAGGCTCAGAATCTGAAGCATTCATCAATTCATTAAAACCTTCATCAAACATTTTATTGATGAATTCATACTTTTTCTCAAATTTCTCAAACGTAGCAGAATTTTCTATCTTACACTTCTTATCAGAATCAGAAGCAGTATATTCAGATTTAATGTTCTGAAGACAATTATCAGAATCAGACTTATAGTCATCATACTGATATTTGTTTTCAGTGTTATCTTTATCCTCAGTCACTGATTTAACATATGAACTAGGTATGGAAAATAATGATTCAAACTCCATAAACTCAAGTTTTCTACTCTTATAGCTTGTGTTTAAATCATTGTATTGAAATCCCACTGATTTAAAACTTGAATTATGTGAATCAACACTATCATCAAATAAATCTTCATCTACATTTTCTTTTCCTTTTTCAGAAGTTTCAGATATCGGAGTTCCAGCTTTAACAAACTTTTCTCGAATATCTGGAATCTTTTATGAATTTGGCCCCCATTTTTGTAAAGGTTTTTCAGAGCACTTTTCAAAATTTTGTTATCCGATAAACCCAAACCCATCTTTGGATTGTAAAATGTAAAATCTTTGGGTTTATTGGACAAAAGATTCAAAGTCTGTTCAGCCTGACCTCTTTTAAAATTTAAGTCCTCAAGTTACTTAATTTTGCAATAAGCAACATTTCTTTCTTCGTAACAAACTTCAAACATAATTTTATATTCACCTTTTTCAGAATTCATATCGACTAAATCCTTTTGAAGTTCAGAGATTTTGGCATTTAAATTAGCTTTTTCCTTTTTCAACAAATTTTTCTTATTTTCCTTGTCCTCAATAACAACTTTCAATAATTTGTTTTCATCTCTGAAATTCATCATTGACTGTCGTTCATGATTCAGCTTTTCTTTCAAAACTTGAAATTCCTTTTTCATAACATCAATTTGACAATTTAAACTTTGAACTTCATCAGAATTTCCAGAATTTTGACTTACCTCGGATTCTGATTCTTAACTGGCTTCCTCTGTTGGCTCCTCATCTAGCTTGGCCATGAAGTTATAAATCTTACACAATCTTCTTGTACAATTCACTGTATAAAAGGGTAATTCTTTATACAAGTAGGTAAAGAAAAATGACACTTTTGGGCAATGGGTTGCATGTCCTATTTGTAGGACGAAAAGGTGAACAATGTACTTTCCTAACACACAAGAAATGTTGAACGGAAATCTACTTAAAAGGTAAATCTTATCACTAGGTGACGTGTCTTCTAAGCTTGTGTCCTGACTTGTGGAGATCTTCAGCTTGAACTTCAGAGAGAATGTCTTCAGAGCTCTGATGTAGTGCCTCTGATGAAGCTATATCTGATGTCTTCTTTGCTGAAGTGTATATCTCTGAAATATCTTCATAGGTTGGCTTACTGTCTGTCTCTGGTGGTATACTCTGGAAGTCCTATTAAAAAGACTTAAAATATTTTCAATACTTTTACATTCAGAATTGGGGCTAACAATCTCCCCCTAAGTATTGAAAATAAAAAATTACAAATTAGCAGAGACATTAATCTAGAAAGCAAAGAGGAGAAAGTCATCCTCTGTTAAATGTTACTTCTCACTAAATATTTGAAATATATTACAAGAGAAGTCATTAATCAAAAACAACAAAAAATTACAATCTATTCTTAGAGTAGATGTTGTGGAACTTCATGATCAATTCTCCAAATAGGATCATGGAACTAATCTCTGAATACAGAAGTTCAAACAAATCTACCTGGCACTTGTCTTTCTTGACATTCAGCATCCTCATCATTCCCTTGAGAGTATCATCCGAGTATTTCGCCACTTCAGAAACCAAGAAAATTTTCTTCTCATTGAATACCCTGTACACAAATCCCAAAGGTTTTGCCATGATTGATCCAGTCTTGTACTTGTTCAAATTCTCTATCACTTCAGCCGGAGCAGTAACCCCTAGCTTGGTAATTCCAAGATTTAGGGCAATCTGAAAGTTTATCTTTGCTCTGAGCTTTATGTGGTCTTCCATGGCCATCTTTACTTCGTACTCTCCCATTTTGTAGGCCCTTCCTCTCTATGACTTTGCTGAGTAGAATGCACATAAATGAGTTAAGTAATAAGCATTCAGATTTACCAAATCATTGTCAGTGAATTGGAAAACCTTTTTTTCAGTACGGATGACCTCATAATGTTGATATATCATCTTTTCATAATTGTATTTTCTCTTTGAGAAGACATCCCTGCAGTTGCTTGTCTTATCTCTGATAAATCTCTTCATTAGTTTAGTCATTCTAGGTTGTATTTTTGGATTCAGCGGATAAGATAACATGTCTTCAATGTTGAACTCGCAGTAGAGGTATCGAAATGTGTCTTCCACAGATACTCTTGCTTTAGTTGAGAGGAACTATGGAGGGTTTTTGAATGCGGAGGATGATGATATGCTGATGATTGTCCTCTAAAGAGGTACCTCTGTAGATGTCTCCTCATGTTCTGAATGAGGAGGTACTTGATCATATTCAATCATGATGTCATCAGCAGACGGCTGATTTACAACTGTCTCTGGTTCAGTTCTTTGGATTGTGGGAGATGATGGTGGTGTTTCAATGGTGGTGGAGGCTATTAAGGTATCAAGCTGCTTTTTGCCCGCCTCTGATATTCGTGCAAGTTAATGAGACTGAGAATGTTTGAATACTCTTGAGGAGGATTGATCAAGATCTCCATTTGTTGAGTGATCTTCTTTACCCTGTCTTCATTAACTTCAGCTGGACCAACCTCTGATAGACTCTTCGGTGATTCATCTCCAAATACATCCTTCAAAATGATTGTTAGTCTTTCAAGAGAGGAAAATGCATCCTCTAAGGGAGTGCTGGAGTAATCTATTAGTTGAGTGTCATCTTCTGATTGTGGTTTTCGGTATGATTGTCTCTGGAATAGCAGGAACTACTGGTACCAATGAAAGTTCTGGAGTTGTTGCAGCAAGCAAAATCACTGGAACTAGTGATTGCAAGTGTTTGAAAGGTTGATCTTCAGCAGACGTAGAATGCCTCTCTATTTCAGTTCTGCTTGGCTCTGGAGTCTCTTGAACATCAATTTGTTTTTGTGCAGAAGAGGAGCAGGGAGCAGAGGCATTAGTTTCCTCTGTTCTGATATTATGTTCCTTGTTCTCCCCCTTTTGAGCATATGATGACCCATCGAGCATATCATCATCATCTTGGTTGTCATAATCCTCAAACCTTGCCTTATTAGAGGCCTCTTCTGCATAGGAAGTTTCAGGAACCTTCCTCTTCAGCTTTAGTGCAGCCTCCGGAAGTAAGGCTTGTTCAAGCAATACCTTAGCGGTTTTCATGGTCTCTCCAAATTTAGCCAAGAATTTTCTCGAGACAGAGAGCATCTGGGTTGTGACCTTCTTCGAAAATTCGTGGAGATCAGACTTCATGACTAAGTCTGCTGCAGTCCTTTGATATTGAACTTAAGCTGAAGGAGCTGCAGAGATTGGTATGGCTGCGACAGCATCAGAGATCATCTTCTTCAACTCTGTCTTGAACGTCTCCAGATCTTCAGGGGTAACTGAGGGCGCTTCAGAGGGTAACACCAGAATAGCTTTAATAATGTCAACTTTGGCAGAGCTAAGAGCTTCTGATAGTTGATCAGAGCGGCCGCCAACAAGAGATTCCAGAGCTGCCATTCTGTTGTTGTTGGCCGCCAGTTGCGTCTTCAACCCAGAGACCTCTGAAGTAAGTTTGATCACTTCAGAGTTCGAGGCAGAGGCCTCTGAGGTCTTCTCCAGTGTAAGTATAAGATCATTCAAGGATCTTTTGATTTCATCAACAAAGACTTTGAACTCTTCTTTGGTAACGAATTCAGAGAGGAGAACCTTTGACCCAACACATTTATCCAAGTCACCCTCGAGTTCAGAGGGGTCCTTCTGCAGAGGTGAGTTGAGATTGCCTCTAGAGGGACTTCCTACCAATCCTGAGAATCTTTTAAAGGGGATTTCTCTATGGTAGTTCTGATCAGATCCTCTTCCTCTAACTGAGATTCAGGGGAAGGAAATCTGATGTGACTGCAAGACTTTCTATCCAGGCAACTTAACCCTTATGCAACTAAGTCATGCTACTGCCCCTCAGTTAGGTAGTCCCTACGTGATATCCTGAAGATCTCTGGAACTAGGGGAGGGTCCTCTATATTATGAGCCATAGAGGCATCATTGTGTGTGGGGTGTGGTGACGTACCCCGGGGTGAATGGGTATTTATATTTTCAATAGAGAAATCCTTTTGAGAGGACAATTATTGAAGTGGGGCATCCCCTAGGTCGTGAGCTTCAGAGGCAGAAGGAAGTTCCTCTGAGCGGTTTGCTTGGGTTGGGTTCGAGATGTGCACCTCTTGTTCAATATTCTTTGGTGTTGTACCACCTAGAACAGATTGTGTGCTTTCACAGGGGTTGGGGTTTGGAAACACATGTGTGTCTCTCAAGGCATCTTTTGCTACCTCACATCGCTCGGTTCTTAGGGTTGCAGAATGCACACTCTCAGGGGTACTCTTTGACTCACTCTACTCTGCTATGGTGGGGATAATCTCTTCACCAGATGCAGAGGGAATCTCTGATTTTCCCTCTTCAGAGCCACCCTCTGGTTGCACTTTGCGCTCATCCACAGTGGCCTCAGAGTCCTCACTGTCTGACTCGAGCTCTGGTTCAGATCCTAAATGTGTTGGGGATCCCATCATCGACTCTGATGATTGGGCAACACTACTAAGATAGTGATAGGTGGGTGGGTCTCTAGAACGTATTGCTTCATGCGCTGAGGGAATCTCCTTGTGTATGGGTAAGGAGGCATGGTTGTGGGTTGACGTTATTCATCACAAAGAGTGGGGTATTAGGTCCTTCTTCTGATAGCGTTAATTTTGTCATGGCTCCTCTGATTATCAATGAAATGAACCTTGGAAAGAGGACTGACACTGGTGGTTTGACCTTGGCCATGGCCTTGTTCTTCCTATCCACAGCAGTGTAGAGTTCAGCGTAGAGGAGTTCGTCCGTGTTAATTTTTCGGTTGAAGAATAGGGCATACATGATGGAGAGTAGGGTAGGATTAGCTTGATCCTAACTGCCAATTTTGTAGGTTAGTGTGCGATTGAGCACACTAAACATGAAATTCCACACTGGTGGAAGGTGTTGTCTCCTAAACTCACTCAATTTGGATATATCTTTGTTGTAACCTGAGTGGAAAACAAATTGGAGAAGGGTTTCCTGCGATGGAGGTTTCTCGAACTTAGCAATTTCTATGTCAGATGGTTTGAGGAGAAAAAAGACGACGACGAAGAGTTTTAGGTGTAATTCGAACAGAAACACCTTTGTCTCTTGCATCAACATAACCTACGAGTCCTTTAGCTACTTCATTGTACTCACTTGAGTACCACCATTGTTGAACATAGTTAAGGGGTACTTTTGAATCAAAGCTGGTAATGGCCTCTTTCAGTTCACAGGTTCGGAAAAATTCAAGTACAGGTCAATATTGTTCTTCAAACTTGGTTGGGCTAAGGTCCAGATGAAAGTTGTTTCCCTTTACAGGCATATTGAACTAAGCAAGGTTTTGGTTTGGGACAATCCTGCTTGAATCGTCTGAGCCATTTTTGATTCTGAGCCATCGTCTGAGCCAAGATGATTCTTGAGCTTTTGAATGCTTAGAGAGAGAAGATGAAGTTGAGAGGGAAAATGAAGTTTGAAGTGGGTTTTTATGGTCATGAGACGTGTGTAGGAGGTTATGGAAACGGCGTTTGTGTAACACCCTAAAAATAGGGATAACGAAAATCCGAAAACGGACATGAGGTATACAAAAATTGCCATAGCAAGAGCCTCCCAAAAATGGGGAATAAATAAATAACCTGTTTAATCACAATTGTAATTTAAACGGACAATAAACAACAACCAACTAATCTAATTTCTACGACTAGAAAAGAGATTACAAAAGGGTTGTTATCTATAAACCCAAACGGTTCATATCCAAAAGTATAACGCGTCTCTGTGCACAATCCCCAAGCTCTCACCCCAAAGCATCTAAACCTGCTTAGGACCGGCGCCGCTAGAACCTGAGATACACATCGACACCAAACAAGTGTTAGGCCAAATAGCCTAGTTAGTTGAATAATAATAAGCATGCATGATCAGTTACAATTCTTATCAGCAGTTAATCAGAGTTCAATCTGTGTGGAGTCAATAGGGGAGACCCATAGCACCAATCAAGTCCACCCAAGAGTCGATATACCTTGATGCCCTTAACAAGGAACACCCAAAAGGCCCGACACACCCGAAGACTATCGCTAAGAAAATTCCCCGAGTGGTGGAGGTCTAGGCACATACCATCACAGTGGCGCCCAAGACTACATCCTCCTAGTGAACTGACTTGGTTCGTCCAACACAACGCATATAGGAGGTCCTTTAGGTGTATTTCAACCCAACATATTTCCATACCGACCACGGGTACAATATTACCATCCTATCCTCATTAAGTCTAACAAAAGACCCAAATAAAAATCATGCTCATCGTGCATATAAATATGTTACCAAAATGGTGTTCCAACTAGAATCATTATAATACCCATATATGCATACATTTAACATATCCAGGTACCCACATTATATATCTGTGAGAAAATCCCCACATAATGATACATATAACATAAATCATGGCATAACACCTATATATACATTTCCCAACTATTTTCATGAAGAAATCCCCAAACACTTGAACATATAGAGATGAGGTAACAAATAGGAGATTATGATGTGTATCTAGTTTTAACAAAGGTTTAGTAAACTCACAATCTAGGTTTTGAACCAAAACCTAGAAAATATGGAAACCGTAGAAATTGAAGATGAGACTTGAAGATGAGAGATGAGAATCTTGAAGAACATTTCAATGAAGACACTTGAATGGAGCTTTGATGACCACTTAATACTATCACCAACCCAAACCCTAGAAATATATGGAGGTAGGTGTTGAAGACCTAAAAATCGCCCAAAGAGGAAGCTCTCCCGTTTTGATGATAAAAATGCTTGAAGTGAGGTGTTGAACTTTATTTAAAACAACAGACTGGACCACACGGGCGATAGTGCCCAGCGATAGTGCCAAGGGAACTATCGCGGGTCACAATCGCGAGGCCATCCCCGCTCACGGTACCATCTCGGCGATAGTGCCTTTGGCGATAGTGCCAAGGCACAATCGCATGGCACATTCGCCGGCATCCCCCAACCTGCGGTACATCCTTGGCGATAGTGCCTCCGGCGATAGTTCCAATGGCACAATCGCCAGGCACAATCGCACCAACCCCAAAACAATCCGAAAACTTAATCGAAAACGATAACGAGCACAAGGTTTGTACAATTAAAGATGGTAAATAAATATGCGACATTTCAATATATTAACTATCATAAAATGCATACAAAGGCTCATATACTCACATAGGCACAATCAACGCATTGATGGGAAAACAAATACTTACCTTGAGAATTTCCGGGTGTTACAGTTTGTGAGTACCCATGTTAGAAACGTTCCATCATCCATCTATTCACATAGTGACACGTGGAGAGGGCGTCCTTCGAAAGGGCGCATACGTCAGACAACGGTCAACTTAGGGTTTTTAGTGAAACAAGAAAGTCACCCAAGTCAAATAACCCGCACAAGTCAGATTTACAAATATTTACATGTGTAATAACTTTTCCGAGAAAGAAATGAACAGTCATAGCTTCTGAAATTTTTAACGATTGTGCTTCAAACATTAAATCATCTTTTAGTAGCTCAAAAATCTTTTTGAAAATCCAAAATTTGATTGAAGGAATATCCAAGAACACTAGAATTTAGTGCTCTGATGTATCGTCAAGGAAAATGATATCAGAGGCTCTGAAGAGTAGTATCAGAGACTACATAATACACTCTGGAATTCATTCAAAAGTTTAGAATCAAGTTTAGGTTTCAGAAAGGTGAAAAATAAGAGTGAAGTACAAACTTTCCCTTGTGATTTTGGCAAAAGACCCTTTTATGAAATATCAGAGGCTCTGATAGAAATATCAGAAACTCTGATGTTATTACCTTCCATCTGTTTTGACTTCTCCTTGACAGATGATGGTTGTTTTCTCCCCCTTAACAGAGGCTCTGATCATTGTGTTAGATCAAGTACACCTATTAAGCATACCCAACTTACTGATCAAGAAATTGAACCTTCATTCCTCTAAGGATTTTGTGAAAATATCAACAAGTTGGTAATCAGCTGGAACAAAATACTTCTCAATTGTTCCTTTTTCAAAATGATTTTTAAGGAAGTGATACATGACATCAATGTGCTTGGTCTTGGAATGTTGCACTAGATTAGCAGAGATGGCAATTGCACTTCTGGAGTCACACCAGATGGGAATTCTGTCAAACTCAAGACCATAGTCTCTGAGCTGAGTTTTCATCCATATTAGTTGTGAACAACAACTAGCAGCAACAACATATTCTGCTTTCGCTGTAGAGGTTGACACACAGTTTTGCTTCTTAGATGACCAACTTACTAACTTATTTCCTAGAAGTTGACAACATCCAGAGGTAATTTTCCTGTCTAATTTGCATCCAACATGATTTGCATTAGTATAGTCAGTTATTTCAAAACCAGAGAGCTTTGGATACCAGAGCCCTAAAGATGGTGTGCCTATGATATATCTAAACACTCTATTTACAACAGATAAGTACGATTCCTTGGGATTAGCTTGATATCTGGCACAGAGATAGTTTGCAAACATTATATTAGGTCTGCTTGTAGTTAAGTATATGAGTGACCCTATCATGCCTCTATAGTTCTTGACATCCACATGTTTACCGAAGGGTCATAGTCAAGTTTAACTCCAGTGGCAATATAAGTTTTCATTAGAGTTGAATCATTTAGTTTGTACTTTTTCAAAATATCAGAGATATATTTTGCTTGATTAACGAAGGAGCCCTCTGAAATTTATTTTACTTGTAGTCCTAAGAAGAAGGTTAGTTCTCCCATAAGACTCATTTTAAATTCAATTTTCATCAACTTTGAGAACTTATCACAATACTTTTGATTAGTAGACCCAAAACTAATATCATCAACATAGATCTGTACTAGAAGTAGCTCATTTTTGTACCTTTTGATGAACATAGTGGTGTCCACAGTTCCTTTTTCAAAATTATTTGCAATTAGAAAATTGGACAAAGTTGCATACCATGCTCTAGGTGCTTGTTTAAGGCCATACAGAGTTTTATCAAGGTAATAAACATGGTCTGGAAGCTCTGAACTTTCAAATCCAGGTGGTTGCTGGACATATTCTTCTTCATGGAGTTTGCCATTACGAAAGACAGATTTAACATCCATTTGATATACTTTGAACCCTTTGTGTGCAGCATAAGCTAAGAGGATTCTGATTGCTTCTAGCCTAGCCACAGGTGTAAAAGTTTCTTCATAATCAATACCTTCTTCCTGGCAATATCCCTTAGCAATCAATTTGGCTTTGTTTCTGATAATGATTCCATCTTCATCCTTTTTATTTCTGAAAACCCATTTGGTTCCAATTACAAACTTGACTTTGGGAAGAGGAACCAGGGTCCAGACTTTGTTCCTTTCAAATTCTTGAAGCTCTTCTTGCATGGCATTAATTCAATTTGGATCAGCAAGAGATTCATTTACCTTCTTTGGTTCAATGATGCTTAAGAAATTTGCAAAGTAGCATTCATTGATTGTTGCAGATCTTGTTTTTACACCATCAGAGGGAGAACCTATGATTTTATCATGAGGGTGATCCTTTGTCCATCTTGTTATAGGAGAATGAACATGTGGGGGTGTTTGAGCTTCAGAGATGACAGTAGGATTTATCTCTGTTGTGCTATGAACTGGCTCTGAAGAGTGTTCCATAGATGGTGATGATTCCTTTTGGAATCTCTTCCATAGATGTTTCTAGTTCACTTTATTCTTCAGAATACTCTTGTTCTTCTTCAACATTTAGTCTTGTTGTATCTCTAGGACCTGCAACGTTTGAAGTAGAAGGTGTGATATCAAAAGGACCAGAAAGAGTTGTACCTGAGGTTTGAGGTTCTCCTGATTGTGCTCTTTGATTATCTCTAAATGTAAATTCAGAGTTGTCTTCATCATCAAAGAAGTCTTCAAATATTCTATTTAGTTATGACTCTCTGAGCTTTAAGGAGTTCGGGGCTTCTTTGGTCTTAAAATGAGAATTTTGAATGTCAGAGCTTCTGGCTTCTTTTTCATCAAAAGAGACATTGATGCTTTCTTGAATGGTCTTTGTTATGAGATTAAACACTCTGTAAGCCTTGGAGGTTAGGGAATAGCCAATAAAATTTCCTTCATCATCCTTCTTGTCAAACTTTCCAAGTTGGTCTCTATCATTCAAGATAAAATATCTGCAACCAAAAACATGAAAGTATTTGACATTAGTTCTTCTGTTGTTAATGAGTTCATATGCAGTCTTTTTGAATATTTTGACTATGGTAGCTCTGTTTTGAGTAAAGAAGGCAGTTGATACTGCTTCAGCCCAAAAGTTTGTTGGTAGATCAGATCCTGCAAGCATAGTTCTTGCAACTTCAACTAATGTTATGTTCTTTCTCTCAACAACACCATTTTGGTGAGGTGTCCTAGTTGCAGAGAAGTTTGGTGAAATTCCTTCTTCAGAGAGGTAAGAATTGATCTTTGCATTTCTGAATTCTGTTCCATTATCACTTCTCAACTTTTGAACTTTGCAATTGAACATAACCTGTAATCTTTTCAACAAATTTATCAGAATCTCTGGAACATCCGACTTTGCTCTGTTGAACTCAATCCATGTATATCTTGAATATTCATCAATGAGTACAAGTATATACTTCTTTCCAGACAGACTTTGCACAAAGATTAGACCACAAAGGTCTACATGTAGCATATGCGTAGGTTTGG
Organism: Arctium minus; assembly: GCA_954870635.1. Classification (NCBI taxonomy): domain Eukaryota; kingdom Viridiplantae; phylum Streptophyta; class Magnoliopsida; order Asterales; family Asteraceae; genus Arctium; species Arctium minus. Next base: position 5,685,823 of record OX941093.1, on the reverse strand, counting down.
GACAATTATTATCACTTTTGGTTCTGTGTGATGCTCTTTTCAGTTTTCACATCTCACAAGCAGAACAAAGATGATCTTTTTCAAACTTTAGAGATGGTAGTCCTTTAACCAGATTTAGTTTTACCAACTTATCAAATGATGAAAAGTTCAAGTATGAGAGCTTTTTATGCCAGAGCCAGGAATCTTCATTATTCAGAGATACTAAACTGAGTTTCTCTGAATTAATGTATGTTATTCCCAGATAACAATTCAATGATCAAGATGACAATTAATTCCCAATTGAAATACCTTTATTTCAATCACAAATCTGAATTACAACATTCGCTCACAATGCACTTTCTCTCTTTACAATTGAAACTCTCACGATGTTATATGAATTCTAGCTCTCAATCTAACACGCACAACACCCTATTTAAACAAACACACAAACGCGCTAAACACAAAACTCTCAAAATACTGTTCATACACAATACAGAACGCACAAACAACATTAAAACAGAAAATACAAGATTTGACTTTGACTTTATTACACTGGACTTTGATTTTGATGCTGAGAGTTGACTTTAGCTTTGACCTTCAATCTTCAGTCTTCTATGATCTTGTATCCAACAGATTTATGCTCTAACAATCTCCCCCTTTGGATCAAGATCAACTCCAAAAGATTTAGCAATTCAATCTTCTCTCTTTGAATCAATCTATGCAATCTCTCCCTTTGTCAAATTCTAATATCTCAGATCATCTCTTTCTGACTTTGAAAGAAATCATCTTCAGGTTCAGCTCAGATTGCATCAATAAATTATCTTCAAAGAAAATTTCTGTAAAATTCAGCATGTCTTCAGAAATCTTTTGAATATGCTTTCCTCTTTTAGTCTTGCAATCTTTGAAAAGAAACACTCTTCAAATCAATCTTTATTCTCCAACTTTTCTTTATCAATACCAAAATTTGTTTCAATTTATTCTTCAGTCAACATTTCTTTGAACTTTGTCATCTCCCCCTTTTTGATAATTGCAGCATGAAATCATCAAAACTTTCTCCAAGAAATGTCTTTATCTGACCACTGATCTTTTGAGAAACTGAGCCTCTGATTATCTGACAATTCAACGAATATATTCATCCGAATCTTTGCAAATTCAGACAAATTATAAATATAACACCTGAATCAACAAATGAATCAGTTAAGATGGCTGTCAGTAACACTAAGTCACTGTGTATAACGAATATACATTAGAAAGGAGGTTTTTGATGTTCACTCCCCCAGGGCTTCCATTCAATCATCGAAACACCACAAAGATATTTCTATGAACGTTATGACAAGAAAACAAATTCCTTGTGTGTTCGTGCAAGGGTTAGAAAGAATTAAGCACATGGTGATTGCTTTTTATAAGGCTCAACAGTGTGTAAACCACTGACACAACAGTAATTATACACAGACTCAATTGTGCATGATGGAAGTGCGAAGGTGGGGCAGACTTCCTTCTTTTTCAATATCCAGATTTTCCAAATGAAAACCAGATAGATTATGTGTTGCGTCCCCTTGAAATATTAAACACTTTCTTCTTAAGAAGAAAATGACTGGCTGGTGGGTTTTGTAACACCCTGAATTTCGGTATGTAATCTTGTATTCTAGTATTAAGCTTTTGTCGTTAGCACCCCGTTTGGTATAAAGTTCAAGTTTTTGGTTTTCGGTGAAAATGTGAACTTCCAGTGAGTTTCGCGACTTGCTCGCGACTTGGAGTCGCGGCATAACCCGCGAAAGTCCCTGGCCGACTTAAGTGGCTTCAGCCACAAATATCACTTTTGGATCTCATTCTCTCAATCTCTAACTCTCTCTAAATATTTATCTCTCTCTCTCTAAGTTTGGTTGGTATTATTTGGATCTTCAAGCTTCTGTTAATCGCTAGTATTAAGTGCATTGTTCGGGGTTTCGGTGTAGAAAGCTTCGTCTTCGCAAGGGGGTCGATATCTGGTTCTTCGGGTTTTCGTATAAACCTATTGGGTGAGTTCCTACTATCATTTTAAAAACTGTATACATATCAAAAGCTACCTTTTGGAACTCCTATATATCTCCATGGTTTCAGATCTAAGTTTCCTGCATATTTGATATAACTTGAGTTTTGGGAGATTTTAGGGTTCCCGGTCATTTTTGACTAAAATGATGGATTTCAACTTATTTGAAGTAAAAGGATGTTTTAATTGCTGATTATGTAGCTTATGCAAAAGAATGTTTATGAACTCATTTTTATGATTTTCATTCTTACCAGCAGTTGGTCTGGAAAATGGCATTTTGAAATATAAATGTGTTGAAAGCTGTTTATCTAGCTTTGTTGGTCACATGAAATATTGTGACAAGTCATGACTATACTAGTGGATCCCTAGGTATCGAGTCGGCTTCTGGCTGAGAAGGATATGTCTCTTCTGTTGTAGTTAGATACATTTAATCCTCGGAGGCACTTGGTACGGTTATGTGAGACCTGTTACTAGCCATGGGTCAAATGTAGTCTAACGAAGAGTATGACTGGTTCCTTGGGGGCCTCCCTCACATCGTAGTACGGACCGAAGCGTTCGTGGCCATGGTTCCAGTATTTAGCTCATATCTCGGATTGGTGGTCTACTTTGTGTTACACCACAATCCTTGGTAAAATGGTTCTTTTGTCATCGTATGATGAGTTTTGGACCGAAAAGGCCCGGTTGTGGCGAAATGTTATCTTTTATAAATTAAACCTTTATGAAAAGATTTCCTTATGATACTGATGTTTATATTTCGGGAAGTTTATAAAAGAACTACTTGTGCATTAAATTGTGAGGTTCTGGAAAGATGGTTTATGACCTCATTTTAAATGGATTATGTTCCTATCAATGGAGAACTTGGAAATGCTCGTTTGAAAGATTTCCATTTGGATGCAAATGTTTATATCTCTGATTTTGTATAAACTGTATGTTCTCACTAGACTTTATAAGCCTAACACTTTTTCTCAAATGATATGTATATCAGGTTCTCGTTAGCGGCGGGTTGCTAAGGGCTTGAGTGTCGGGATTGATCTCGAGGGTTTTTGAGATTGTGTAGTATTGGATTGTTGGGCGTTGTTAAGTCCCACATTTTTGGATGATTCTGGATCAACAACTTATGTAATCTAGATAGTATATGTTTAGATTAGTTTGTTGATGAATTCTATATCCGTTCAGATTTTGTATAGTCTTAAGGACTGATCCCCTTTATGGGAAGTTTATATCATTACGGATGTCTTGTTTCCATATTTCCTGGTTTTAATTTACTCTGAATTTTAGTGTGTTACAAGTTGGTATCAGAGCTCTAGTTTAAGCGAACTAGGCATGAATGTAAGATGTCTAGACTTAGACTGAGTTTGATAGACATTGATTGTGAGATTGGGTAGATTTTCTAAGATGGGACAGTCTTAGAGTCGATGGAAGTTATGTTCATCAGGCGTTGTGATGACGGTAACAAGAACCCTTATGCGTTATATGCTCATAATCTCACTTAGCTAATGTGATTATGAGGATATTTTACGTGAGTGTAATTGATTTGCTAATGTCATGACAATTGGTAGACGTAGCGGTACGTTTCTTTCGTGCGTGTTTCAGTAAAACTCTTCCTTACCCTTTCTCGTGCTTGTGTTTACCTGCTCTACCTTGGTATGTTGACTGTTAGAGTAGTGCGAAAGTTTCTAAGCGAGTAAGCTAAGGAATGATTGTTGTTTATAGCAATGTCTCTTTGGGATGATAGTTAGTGCGTTGAACGCATTAAGTTAATCATCTTGAGCCAGATTCGTTGGTGGAATTAGAACTATATCTTGTTAGATCGATTCTATTTCGAGGAGATTTGTAAGTTAATTAATGGGATGGCTGCCCTAAGATGCCTGAGGCGTCCGGTTGATTATAGTACGTCGGGATGTTGGGAAGCGTAGTATTAAGATCTGAGTGTCGACCAAATTCATGCATTAAATTTATTTCTAAAATAAGGTTGCATAAATTGCTTTTCATGATCGCCAACCATAAAGTAAATTACCTTATAACGTTTTGGCAAAATATTTAGCACTCAACATATTTCAAACTATGAGCATAAGCATTGCTTAAAATGGTTTTGTTGCACCTGATTTCAAATTGTTATCAAAACTCTCTTTATTCATGTCTTGTGTTTAAATGCTATTTTTGGATGTCGAAATATTTGTGTTTTAACGCTTTTTGAGTTAATGGGCAAGTAGCTGTGGAATTTTGACCTTGACATTGAATTTCTTCCACGTATGTCAATGGTTTTAAAGGAAGAGTTATTCCCATGCTTTTGAGTAGGAGTTTCTTGGGAATTTTTAGTTGTGTGAGTTTTTGTTGAATTCTTGGAGTTTTGTTTTACGGATTCTTTTGTCGCATGTGTATATTTTGAGATGTGTGAGTTTAATTTCATTGTGTGCAAGTTATGAGTTCCTTGGGCGTCGTGTCTCATCAAAAAATCTTGTCAAAATGGTCGCCATACCTTCATTTTTAGCGTTAATGAGTTTATGAAAATCCAGTTGGATTATGGTGTCTCATCTTACGACTTTTCTGTCGCGTAAATAATTTCAGGATCCTGTGCATATGCATCATTGTGTGCGTTAATTTCGGAGTTTTTGTTAACAAATGTCAACCGTCGTCTACTATGTGCATTAGATTTAAGTATAACGTTGGTGTGAATGATTGCATAAACGATTTATGTTATTTTTTTTAAAACTGGATTTTCGTTCTGATCGTATTTCCATCATTAACTCTTACTGTTAAAAATTTCGCAAAGCATTTAGCGAGTTGGCGGTATTTTTGTCGTTGTAGTTTCTATTTTGGTCAGATGTGTTTATTTTTACAACGTGAAGCTTTAAACTCGATTTGAAATTTTATTTGCATCCCCGTTATCTTACCGCCCTTTGAGGAATGAATTGTTGCAGATGGGGTGAGTTGAAAATTCTTTTGCTGCAACGTCTCTTGGTTTTAGAGAAGGAATTTTAAAAGATAAAATTTTGTTTTTTCCTTTTGGAGTTGTACAAACAATTGTTGCACATGTTGAAGTGCAAGAACCTATTTTCACGTTTATAGTGTAAACTATTGCGTATGTTTTACTCGGTATTTCTCAAGGTGCGAGTATTTTGTTAAGTTTTCGTATTCGGTAACTTGGATTGTTTTAACATCATAAATTGCTCATGTCAAGCTTGAATATTTCAACAAGTGAATAGCGTGATTTACATATTCTGGGTGATTTTGTACACGTAAAATCTACATTATGATTTATGCATCTTTGATGATTTTATGCATCTTAGTATTTTTGCATTCATAAACTTTTGGAAAATCTTTGGTCTCAATACATGTTGAGTTTTGGGAAATCATGTCCTGGTGGTGTGTGTTTTCATAAACATTGTTTAAAGACATCTCATTATTTGGGGAAACGTTAAATGTCGGTTAAATGTGTTTTAAGGTCTATGAGACTGTCGTTGGAAATTTACGTAAAGTGTCGGGCCTTTGACTCAGGTTTTGACTGAACGAGTCGTGTGGACATTTGTCCGGATTTATAACCGCAATGAAAGGTTTTAGTATGATGGAGTTTATTTGTGTTTTTGGTGAGTTAAAGTTGATTTGTGAAAATGGTGTACATGCCAAAATGTTTATTTTAAATTGTTTGTGTTTTACATTAAATTGTTAACTGCTGATAAGTTTTGGTTATTTTAAAATGTTTAGTTTTATGAACATGTTGAGACACCCATTTTGGGATCTTTGGTTATTTTGGTAAATAAATCATGTTGAAGTGTTTCTTTGATGATTTTACATATATAAGTGGAGTTCATTTGACGTAAGTGTCATTTGGTGTATTTGATCTTATAAATCTTTTCAGAAAATCATATTATTGTGTTATGAGTCATTTTGAAAACATAAAGGTATGAGTTCATTTGGAAAACGGTTTGTTTCAACCAACGATGAGATTTGAGTTAATTATACTTTTGGTCGTGTTTGCATAATAGTTGGTCAAACGTGTTTCAATATTTATATCGACTTTCATTTGGGTATTTACGTAAACTGTTGGGTCGTTGACTCAGTTTTGACTAAATGGAGTCTTGAGGACATTTGTGAGGTTTAAAAACAATTGTGGAATTTTTGGAGTATGATTGCGATTATTTCATGCCATTGGGAGTTACATGTTTTGGGAGCTTTGGTTTTTCAGTTGGAGTCATGTAATGTTAGACAGTGTTGTAGATCCATAGACAGTCTGTCTGTTTTGTAAAGCCTGAGGTTTTGGGTTACACTTAGTGACCGCTCGGGTTGGCTAGCGAGTAGACAATAGATGGCACGAGCTGCTGAGTTGGGACTCGTTTGGATTGGATAGGCACCCATGTCCGTAAGCCCTTGAGGTGGAACTCGACGGAGTATGGCTAGAGGCAATAAACGGTTTGAAGTTGTGATGTCTGGTATGGCATGGGAACTAAGATCGGGATACGTGGTGAAATCCAATAACATCACGGGTGGCCCCATTCATTTGTTCTCGCCACCCAAGATGGAAACGTTTAGAGGTCATGCGAGGAAGTTGTATGGGCGGCCTACTTGCGTGTCCTTCTATTCTATTTGTGTACGGGTCTCTCCGTCGTAGATCCGGGGTATTTTAAACACTAAATGTCATATTTTTTTACCAACTTTGGTTATGTGGAGTCGACGGTAAATGATGGCTTTAATATTGGGTTCTCCCCACGTATATTAAGGTTTGAATGAAGTGTGTTTTCCTGCATATGGGTATTTGGTTTTCTTTCGTTTTGGTCGCGTGAGTACTTGACCTAATGTCCATGATTTCGGACGTACGGTATGCATGGTGTTACTAATGTTTCATACTTCGAGTTAGTACAAGTCGTGTCAATTTATAAAGCATCGTTGAAATGAAGGATCCATCTTTGAAATTACATAACTTTGAAAAGGAGTTGTTCCATGTTTTAAAATTCATTACCTGAAAGATTCTGTTTTAAAGAGAAGTTCATCAATTTAATTGCTTTTACTTATGTAAAACTCTTGAGCTCTCTAGGCATTAAGCCTAATCCTATATACTTTCAGCATATGCATCAAATTCCTTTTGTGGGTTTTATTAGTGCCCGTCCTTTATAGTCCGAATGTATAGATTGGTGGTATGTTTAGAGGTAAATCTTTATAATGTGGTTGTAGACAAGGTATTTATGGAAGTATTAAGAAATTTGAATAAGGGCTATTTCCAGATTTGGAGTCGGATCGGAGTTGAGTGATAACAGAATCTGTGTTAACCGATTGCCGGAAAGACACATTAGTGCGCCTTGTAAGAATATCTTTATCGATATTAGGAATGGATCAGTGAAATCTGAGAGTTTTGGGAAGATTATCGTCGACCGTTGGCTTTGAGTTCGGAACCGTGCAGTTTGAAAGAAATTGGTAGATGGAAAGTTGAGGTCGCAAATTTCCTGGAGGTAGTAATTGTCACCTAAGGTTGGGAGGCAACCGTAACATTGAGAGTAAAGGTTAATTTGAAGTGTTGAGTGTTCGCTCGGTTAGGATTGAATTGTGCCCAAGAAGGGTAGCTAATGTGGATGTTGGTATTAGGATCTCGTTAATGATTCTGGCATTTGGGTTTGAGACGATCTTCTCTGCGGACAGGGTTCCATTGAGAAGAGTAGATTTCGAGGACGAAATTTTTCTAAGGTTGGGAGTATTGTAACACCCTGAATTTCGTTATGTAATCTTGTATTCTAGTATTAAGCTTTTGTCGTTAGCACCCCGTTTGGTATAAAGTTCAAGTTTTTGGTTTTCGGTGAAAATGTGAACTTCCAGTGAGTTTCGCGACTTGCTCGCGACTTGGAGTCGCGGCATAGGTCGCGAAGTCCGCTGTTGGTTTTGGGGTTTGAGAACACGGGCGAGTTATGCCGCGAGTTGAGGTCGCGACATAACCCGCGAAAGTCCCTGGCCGACTTAAGTGGCTTCAGCCACAAATATCTCTTTTGGATCTCATTCTCTCAATCTCTAACTCTCTCTAAATATTTATCTATCTCTCTCTCTCTAAGTTTGGTTGGTATTCTTTGGATCTTCGAGCTTCTGTTAATCGCTAGTATTAAGTGCATTGTTCGGGGTTTCGGTGTAGAAAACTTCGTCTTCGCAAGGGGGTCGATATCTGGTTCTTCGGGTTTTCGTATAAACCTATTGGGTGAGTTCCTACTGTCATTTTAAAAATTGTATACATATCAAAAGCGACCTTTTGGAACTCCTATATATCTCCATGGTTTCAGATCTAAGTTTCCTGCATATTTGATATAACTTGAGTTTTGGGAGATTTTAGGGTTCCCGATCATTTTTGACTAAAATGATGGATTTCAACTTATTTGAAGTAAAAGGATGTTTTACTTGCTGATTATATAGCTTATGCAAAAGAATGTTTATGAACTCATTTTTATGATTTTCATTCTTACCAGCAGTTGGTCTGGAAAATGGCATTTTGAAATATAAATGTGTTGAAAGTTGTTTATCTAGCTTTGTTGGTCACATGAAATATTGTGATAAGTCATGACTATACTAGTGGATACCTAGGTATCGATTCGACTTCTGGCTGAGAAGGATATGTCCCTTCTGTTGTAGTTAGATACATTTAATCCTCGGGGGCACTTGGTACGGTTATGTGAGACCTGTTACTAGCCATGGGTCAAATGTAGTCTAACGAAGAGTATGACTGGTTCCTTGGGGGCCTCCCTCACATCGTAGTACGGACCGAAGCGTTTGTGGCCATGGTTCCAGTATTTAGCTCATAACTCGGATTGGTGGTATACTTTGTGTTACACCACAATCCTTGGTAAAATGGTTCTTTTGTCATCGTATGATAAGTTTTGGACCGAAAAGGCCCGGTTGTGGCGAAATGTTATCTTTTATAAATTAAACCTTTATGAAAAGATTTCCTTATGATACTGATGTTTATATTTCGGGAAGTTTATAAAAGAACTACTTGTGCATTAAAATGTGAGGTTCTGGAAAGATGGTTTATGACCTCATTTTAAATGGATTATGTTCCTATCAATGGAGAACTTGGAAATGCTCGTTTGAAAGATTTCCATTTGGATGCAAATGTTTATATCTCTGATTTTGTATAAATTGTATGTTCTCACTAGGCTTTATAAGCCTAACACTTTTTCTCAAATGATATGTATATCAGGTTCTCGTTAGCGGCGGGTTGCTAAGGGCTTGAGTGTCGGGATTGATCTCGAGGGTTTTTGAGATTGTGTAGTATTGGATTGTTGGGCGTTGTTAAGTCCCACATTTTTGGATGATTCTGGATCAACAACTTATGTAATCTAGATAGTATATGTTTAGATTAGTTTGTTGATGAATTATATATCCGTTCAGATTTTGTATAGTCTTAAGGACTGATCCCCTTTATGGGAAGTTTATATCAATACGGATGTCTTGTTGCCAAATTTCCAGGTTTTAATTTACTCTGAATTTTAGAGTGTTACATGTTTTTCTATCAAGAGTTGGCATGGGCTAGTTGTTTGTTTCAATAATGTTCACCAAGAATCGTGAAACATTAGTAATGTGGCTGCCCGACCCAGAAAGAAGTTGGTGCATAGTTTAATATTCTTTTACTCTGATCTCACACACTCTTTCTTTTTAATCATTGAGCTCGCTTCTAACCAAAGTCTCTTTTTCATTTTACCTTGTCACACAACCCACACTCATTTCTTTTTGACTTCTCACACAATCGATCACTCAAGGATAAACTTCTTGGGTAGGAAACACTGGTTAACGTGAATCCATAGAAGTTTCATGTAAGCTCACACAAAGAACCCATGTTTTCCTATAAGGAGCATGTTGCTCAACATGGTTTAACTAGAACAGTTAAAACACAAAATACAACTGTCAGATATATATATATATATATATATGCTCAGAGATGTAATTGACGCAGCGTAGGTTTGCGGAAGGATCGACAAGCGTCTAAACCCTTTTGATAACGAGAATTACGGATCGTAAAACTCAAAATTCAAGAGCAAACTCTCTAAAATATAAACTTTATTAATTGATAAAACTTGATTAACAATGAAACCTAACTATCCTATTTATAACCTACACTAGAAAAAAAATAATTACCAAAACTAAACTAATCCTAAGGATAATTAAAAGGAAATAAAAAAAACTAATCCTAATTTAACTAGAATAGATAATTTTTAAATCTAATTTAAATCTAAAGATAATTAATAAAAAAGGAATTTAAACATAAAGCTAATCATGGAAGATAAAAAAAAAAAAGACTTCTTAATGGATAGGGAATGCATGGTCACGTGAGGGAATTTGAGGAATGTGTGATCACGTGAGAATTTGGTGTTTGGAAGGAAACTGTGAGCTTTTGTGAAATAAACAGTGTTGTACGCGGGTTTCATGCGACTTGGGTCGCATGGAACTCGCTTTTGGTTCTGTTTGCGATTCTCGACTTGTTCTTCGATCTCTATCGCAACTCTCTCTATATTCGGTGATTTATTTTTACCTCTCTTTCGATGCCAAATCCCGAGCCTCTTTTGAGTTCGTTTCTCCTTTTCCCAATTATTTGCGAAAATCCTTCTTAACACACGAATCCTCCTTGTATCAGTAATCATGAAGATTTGAGAATTTTAAACATTTAAGACTTTTCAAACAAGATAATTGAATGAATGAAATGAAGACAAGAAACTTGTTTGAAAAACTGACATTGGATTATAAAGATCAATATCGATTGATTTATCGATTAAGGCTAGGGTCATCAAAAATTGAAATTGTCTATACGAAACAAAAATATAGACATTCTTGAAATAACATTCTTGAAATAACGTTCAGAAATAAAATCACGTTCAAATTCTTTGAAGTTCAATCGGGGTGTATCACCATCGAAAAATTTGTTCAAATATGAGACATGGTGATAACATATCCAACAAAAATTAACAAGTGTGTGTGAATACTTGAAAGTATATAGAAAAGATAATACACAAGTATTAATCTTTGGAAACACACGGTTTGTTAACGTTTAAGCACAAATAAAATGAAAACATTTAAAATCGCACTTCCAATTCATGAAATTTGTTTAAGAATCAGGAAGTGGTTTGAACATTTAAGAACATGTTTTCTATGATTGAAAGTTGTCCTCCTTTCAACCATATACAAGATTAAGATAAGAAATAAACCTTTTCGTTCAGTCGTAAATCTCATCAAGTCAAGCTTAAAGTCATAAGAATATGATCTTGTAAGCATCTTCACAATCTGCATCAGTCACAAAGTCCGTCAAAGTACAAAATTTATTCACATAACTTTATTGAAAAAATAAAAAACATAAAGCAGTAAAATATTGAATGTACGAGTTCTAATATGAAATAATCAGAAGTCGTAAATCTTACTCCTTACTTTTAGTCTTACTCCCCCTGCATTTATGCATCAGAAAATATATCAATGACAAACATATGCAAAAATGATTAACTCCCCCTCAAATGGATATAGATCATCTTTTCATCACCTCTCACTCCCCCTGAAATCACGAATACCTTTCAATGTAGATATCTTTTCAGAATAAAGATAAGGAAATGAAGAAAAATAATCAATAAAAAAAACTTTAATAGGTAATCACAGATTATGTCTTGAGATTAAGCATACCAAGTTTCGAGATAAGAAAATTAACTCTCTTTTCATCGAGAGGCTTGATAAACAAATCAGCAAGCTGATAATCAGTGTTCACAAAATAAAGTTCTATTGTACCTTTTTCGACATTGTCTTTGATAAAATGATATCTTACATCGATGTGTTTTGTCTTTGTATGTTGCACAGGATTTGCAGATTTGGCAATGGCGCTCTATGAGTCACAATAAATCGGAATTTTGTCAAATTTGAAGCCATAGTCTCGAAGTTGCGTTCTCATCCACAATACTTGAGAGCAGCAACTGGCAGCAGCTACATACTCTGCTTCAACGGTCGAGGTGGATACACATAGTTATTTCTTTGACGCCCAGCTTAGGAGCTTGTCTCCAAGAAATTGAATATGACCCGATGTGCTTTTCCTGTCTAACATACATCCAGCATGATCTGCATCTGAATAAGCAGTTAGTTCAAAACTAGTATCTTTAGGATACCACAGACCAAGATCTGTAGTCCCTTTCAGATATCAAAAGATCCGTTTGACCGTGGACAAATGGGATTATTTGGGGTTAGCCTGATATCTTGCACATAAACATGTAGAAAACATAATATCTGGCCTACTTGAAGTAAGATACATTAAAGAACCAATCATGCCTCTATAGGTTCTAACATCAACAGGTTTTCCCGAAGGATCCATGCCGATCTTAGTTCCTGGCGCCATCGGGGTTGCAATAAGTTTACAAGTTTCCATTTTCAATTTCCGAAGAATATTAAAAATGTACTTAGGTTGGTTTATAAAAATCCCCGTTGAAAATTGCTTAACTTGTAATCCGAGAAAGAAATTCATCTCTCCCATCATACTCATTTGAAATCTTGACACCATTAGATTAGAAAAGTTCTTACAGTATTTAGGATTTGTAGATCCAAATATTATATCATCCACATACATTTGAATAAGAATTATATCAACTTTTTCTTTCTTAATGAATAAAGTGGTATCGATTTTACCTTTAGTGAAGCCAGACTTAACCAAAAACTTTGACAAAAGATCATACCAGGATCGAGGCGTTTATTTTAACCCATAAAGTGCTTTATCCAAGATGTAGACATGATCTGGTTTATCTGGATTCACAAAGCCATCCTCCTTAAGTATGCCATTTAGAAAGGCAGTTTTCACGTCCATTTGATAGACAGTGAAGTTCTTCTGAGCAGCATAAGCTAGAAACATGTGGATTGCTTCTATACGCGCTACTGGAGCGTAAGTCTCGTCGTAATCTATGTCTTCCTCTTGTCGGTAGACTTTGGCAACAAGTCTTGCTTTGTTTCAAATTGCAATACCATCTTCATCCTTTTTATTCTTGAATACCCATTTAGTACCAATGATAGATTTTCCTTCCAGTTTTGGCACAAGTCTCCAGACCATTAGGGCTTCGAACTGATTTAATTCTTCTTGCATAGCAAACACCTAATCCGAGTCAGATAGAGCTTCTGATACTAGAGTTGGCTCTATCTTACTCAGGAATGAGTCATGCAGACATTGATTTAAAGTTGCTGACCTAGTTTGCACCGGCTTTGTTGGATCTCCAATGATTTGGTGAATAGGGTGCTCTTTGGTCCAACGATGTTCATAAGGGAGTGGATTAGATGTCGATTAATCATGATTATCATCTAGGAATCCACTTTCAAGTTCATCATTTTGTACAGTAGGAGGGAGTGGTTTAGTTGAATTAGCTTGTACAGAAGCTTCAGTTGGTACAACTTGTTCAGACTGTTGATTTGTCTCTATTATACACCCAACTAATTCAGCAACTTCTGTTTCTTCGTTATTGTTCACATCTTCAACTATTGGAGCAGATATTTCAATTGGAATTCCTTGCTGAACCGGGGAGTTGGATTCAGTAGATAACTCTAAAGCGGTTGAATTACTATTCCTTGAGTTGTTCATCCTGTCAACCACAACAGATTTAGTCACTTTAGATCCAAGAAATTCATCATAAAACATTTCAAATAATAAATCTAAATCAGATAAATGAGCATTGGAAGTTGATGCTTCATCTGATTTCTTCTTAGTCGGTACAGGTTTTGTACTGATCTTCCTAGAAGCTAGCACTCCAGTAAGTATGGGTTCTGAACTGCTTTGTACAGAAGCCATTTCCTCGTTGAATGTGACATTAACGCTCTCGATTACTGTCTTTGACTTCTTCAAATACACCCGATATGCAGCCGATGATTGAGAAAATTCCTTCATTTTCCTTAGCACTGAACTTGTTCAGACTCTCTCTGTCGTTAAGCACAAAACACTTACAATCAAAAATATGAAAATATTTGATTGTTGGTGTACTTTTGTTAATCAAAGCATAAGGAGTCTTTCCAAAATGGCGATGTATCATGGAACGATTCTGCGTATAACACGCAGTCGAAACAGCTTCTGCCCACAAAAACAGAGGTAGATCAGATTAGCTGAGCATAGACCGAGCGGCCTCGACTAGCGTTCGGTTTTGCCTTTCTACTACTCCATTTTGTTCTGGCGTACGAGCAGCAGAGAATTGATGTGTTATCCCGACCGATTCGAGATAATCTTCAACGATTTTGTTCTTAAACTCTGTGTCGTTGTCTGTTCTTAGAAGCTTGACTGGTTTTTGCATGTTCACTTGGGTAGTCTTCAGAAAGGTGATGAGTACTTCGGGCGTCTCATCTTTTGATCTTAGAAATTTTACCCATGTGTACCGCGAATAGTCGTCCACGATAACTAAAACATACTTCTTGCCACCTATGCTTTGTGTTCACATGGAACCACAAAGATCCATATGCAACAACTCGAGTGGAGAACTAGTACTTTGTTCAGGTTTTGGCTTATGTGGAACTCTCTTCATCTTTCCCTTTTCACATGCTGCACACAACTGTTCTTTCACATATTTGAGCTCAGGAAGTCCTTTGACTAGCTTTCCAGTGACCAATTTGTTTATGTAACGAAAATTCAGATGTGACAACCTTCGGTGCCAAAGCCAACTTTGTTGCATCGAGGCTTTTGTCAGTAAGCAAACCTCACTGTCAGTCTGGACCTTTGAAAGATTGATTGTGTAGAGGTTGGATTTTCTAGTTTCGACCAAAAGTTCCTTTCCATCGTCAGTACGCACAGAGCAACTTTTGGCTTTAAAGTTTACCTCTAATCCTTTGTCGCAGAACTGGCCAATGCTAAACATGTTGTGCCCTAAACCTTCAACATAACTCACCTTCATTATCGTTACTTTGTCTTGAATGATGTCAACATATCCCAAAATTGGTGAAAATTGGTCATTTCCAAATCTAACTGTCACGTAGTATTTCTCTGTATAATTAGACAATAAATCTTTCTGCCCAGTCATATGCTTGGAACACCCGTTATCCAAGTACCACATATGACGGGTCTACACATGAGAAAATCACGAAACAATTGATTTAGGTACCCATTTATATATGGGCCCTATAGTGTTAGCACAAGTAGATTTTGGCATCCATTTAAAAATGGACCCTTTTGCTTTTTGAAAAACATTTGAACCATATGAATGAGAAGAATATACATGATACGTGCCAAACCAATCATTAGAATGTTGTCGAGAAGCAAAATCATTTCAACGATTATTAGAAAACTTTCTAACATACGGAGATAATTGGAATAATTGCTTTATTGAATACTTCTTGTAAGGAGTTACAAGTTTTTGTTTATTGAAAGCAACATTCTCAATTACATCAGAAGTACTATCAGTATTTCTATTACAAGAAAAATCAAACAATGATTTTTCCTTCTCGTCAACCTTCTTCTTTGGTAGCCAAGTTGATTTAACTTCATTCTTTTTCTTCCTCATATCTGAAACATTTGACAGTTTAAAGTTAGAATTGTGAGAATCAAGAGAATGCTTCTTATTTGGCTTACCAGTGGTGGTCGGTTTCTGTGAATGCCCATATTTCTTCTTCTTACCTTTGGCAACTTTGGTTTTCACAGGAACTGATTTATAAACTTTCGTTTATGACAAATCACCTTTTTCATACACACTTGGTAATCTAAAAGAGTTTATGACAAATTTTGAATGATCAGGAAGTTTAGCATTAAAATCAAATTGAGTAACACAGTCATCTAAATCACCATCAGAGTTTAAGAAATCAAACTCATCATCAAATAAACCAGACATATCATCAGATTTTGAAGCCTTGGATGATTTAGAAAAATAGTATATTTGAACATAGTAGAAAAAACAGTTTGTTCAAGATCAATCAAAATTCTTTCTTCTGCTAGAGTTTTCTCAAGTTCAGAAATTTTACTTTCCAAAACGAGAGGAGGGACGTAAAGCTTACCTTTGATAGGCTTAGCCTCCATTTCTTTTAAAGAATAACTCTCAAAATAGTCAGTTGAAAGAAATTTTGATTTATCAAAACTATAACTATTATTCAACCTCTCATATCGAAATGGAAGTTGAACTTTAGTTGTATTCTTTCTTTTCTCATTTTCCTTGGCTTCATCCTCTTTAGATAGTTTAGTCCACTCAACTTGAAGTTCAGGGTAATGTGGTGCCAGTTTTAAAAATCCAAAATCATAAAGCACATGCACTTCTGATATACCCTTTTTAAGATATTGTGGATTCTCATAACCGAGTCCCCAACACTCTTTGTTCTCTTTGGGTTTGTTTAGATGAATGGTTTGTTCAGTTAGACCCAAAGTATATAATTTCCCTTCCAAAGAATTCACTTTTTCAAGTAAGGATTTGTTTTCTTCTGAAAGCGAAGAATACATTTTAGTAATCTCTTTTGATTCAAACCCACACAGTTTATATTTTGAAACAGTTTCAGATAACTCATTATGAAGTATAGTCTTCTCTTTTGCGCTAGTATCAATATTTTTATGTAAAACGTCAATCAATACGTTCTTCTCAACAAGATCCTTGCTAAGTTTAGTATTGACTGTTTCTTTTCTTTCATGATACTTTTCTCGCGTTCATGATTAGACTTTACTTCTTGGAGTGCAACCATCATTGCTTGCATGGCATTAAGAAAATCAGATTGAGACATATCACATACCTCTTCGTTATGTTCATCATCTGACTCAACTTCATCTTCACATTCATCCACTGTCTTTCCCATGAGGCAAATATGAGTTGTCTCTTCTTTCTCAACTTCTTCATCTGAATGGTCGAGCCAGAACTCATCCTCCGCCATTAATGCCTTGTCTGCCTCTTGTTGCTTTGCCAAGAGCATTTTGTTCTTGTAATACTCAGAGTTTTTGACTTTCGGCTTTCGGCAATCTTTTGCAAAATGTCTGATTTTTCCACAGTTGTAGCATTTTGTCGGTTCTGGCTGCTTAGTCTGTTCAGCTCTGTACTTCTTTTCCTCAAGCTTTTTTTCTTCTATTCTCTTTCCTTCTACCCTCTCTTTGTGCTCATAGTTCTTAGACCCTGAAGAATATCTTTGACTATTTGAGCCATGTTTTTTGTAAAATTTCTTCTGAAATGCTTTTGTCAACATAAGCATAGCCTGCTTCAGATTCTCACAGTCATCAGAATCTGAATTCTCATCACTATCTGCCTCTTCAGACTCAGAAACTATTACTTTCTTTTTCTTCTTGAGGCTGACACTTTTCTTCTTCACAACAAGAGCAATTAGATCAACAACTTCTTTATCAGCCTTTTTCTTCTCCTCTTTGATCTTATCTACCTCCTCTTCATTTTGTCTAAGAGTTTCATAAACCTCGTGGTGAGGAATCTCATTCAGATTTTTCAAGTGCTTCATCTATCTGGTAAATCTCTTACACTCAGGCTGTAAAATACTGAGAAACTTGACATTCAGCTCTATTTGTGATTTCTTGACCTTGTTCTTGCTTAACTCATTCAGCAAGGTCACAAATCTGACATATGTTGTCTCTAGAGTTTCTCCTTCTTTGGCATTAAACTCCTCATAGTTGTTGAGACAGTTAGAGATCTTTAGCTGGTTGCCAATCTTCGATCCAAGCATCATTTTCTCTAGTTGATCCCACATTTGCTTTCCGGTAGCATTGTAGCTATCAATCTTGACATATATCTCATTTGGTAAGCCTTGAAGAATGAATGATCTTGCCAATCTATCAACTTTTGTTCTCATTCTTTGCTCTTCTGTGTATTCTTCAGGTGGAAGTGGATACTCTCTCTGCTCATTTCCAATAGTACGAGTCTTTGTTGGAATTTTCATAACACCTTCCTCCAATGACTTTCTGATATATGCTCCCAAGTCATTTCTGTCAATGAAATCCAAGAATCGATCTTTCCATTGTTCATACTCTCCCTTGAAGAGTACATGTGGTTTAACATCGGTTCCAATAGCAAGTTCTTCTCTGGAATTCATCTTTGATCTACACTGCTTTTATGATCGTCAAAAATTAGAAAATAAAGTTGGATCTACAAAAATCAAACTCAGTTAAATTTCAGAAAAATTCACTAAGGACAGAACACGCATAAAACTGAAATGACACACTTCGCGCAAAACTCTATATGCGAGTTTCAGAAACACGCACACCAAAGCTTGCGTGAACTGAACTTCGCACACAAAGAAGCTTGCGTGAACCACGGTTCACGCAGAAAGCTTATGTGAGTTCTTCGTTCTCTCACAGCACTATGTGCGAGTTCTAGAACTTCACGCACACAACTATGTGCGAGTTTTGTACTTCTCGCTAAAGCTTGCGAGTTCGAGACTTAGACAAATTTGGAAAGATGAAACTCGCTAAATGTAAACACGCAAGAACAGGGACTTGCGAGTTTGGGACTTAGAAAAATTTCCAACAGGGATACTTCGTTCTAAAGACAAACGTGCACGATCAAACTTTTCGCAGGAACACACTTCGCACACGACACTTTGAATGAACAGTGTAAACTCGCACCTTGTTATGTGAGAGTTTCTTCTTCCCGCACGATATTGTTAGCGAGGTTTGAACTTAGCCTTCACAACAACTTGTGAGTTCTTCACTTTGCACACCCAATCAATGTTTCTGTGAGTTCTTGAGTTTGTGAGTTCTTGACTAGCGCGAACTACAGATCTTGCGAGTTCTTGCCTTGAACAGTCCAAAACTCGATTCTTCAACACAGATTTCAATTCAATCCTTCACCAATTCACTTGAAACTTTGCAGCTTCATGTCGATTTCAAATCTCAAACAGATTACAGCCAACGAATTTCACTTTCAAACAACAAAAATTACAATTTTGATCTAATCTAGTTCGTTTACAGACTTCAAACAAAAAACAAGACAAATACAAAAATCGTACTGATTTACCATGAATTGAACTATGAATTACAAACAACAAATATTCTAGATATCAAAACGAATCTAGAACATACAAATTCAAGCCCAAAAACATCACTGAAACTCAACAATCACAAAATACAGTTCGACTTGCAAGTTCGTCCAAAAACTTCTAATATGATCCAATAAATCTGAATTTTGGTTGCTCTGATACCAATTGTTATTCCCAGATAACAATGCAATGATCAAGATGACAATTAATTCCCAATTGAAACACTTTTATTTCAATCACAAATCTGAATTACAACATTCGCTCACAATGCACTTTCTCTCTCTACAATTGAAACTCTCACGATGCTATATGAATTCTAGCTCTCAATATAACATGAACAACAAGCTATTTAAACAAACACACAAACGCGCTAAACACAAAACTCTCAAAACACTGTTCACGCACACTACAAAACGCACAAAAACATTAAAACAGAAAATACAAGATTTGACTTTGACTTTATTACACTGGACTTTGATTTTGATGCTGAGAGTTGACTTTAGCTTGGACCTTCAATCTTCAGTCTTCTATGATCTTGTATCTAACAGATTTATGCTCTAACAATGTATGTGTGCTTTGTGAAGTTCATGCGATATAGATTACCTTTTCTGTCAGCTCTGAGCATTTCCTGAACTGTGTTTGAATGTAACAGAGAGCAATACTTCTCTTGAAATTTTACATCAAAACCATGGTCACAGAGTTGACTTATGTTGAGTAAGTTGTGCTTTAATCCATCAACATATGCAACTTTTGAGACAGAAACTTTTCCTCTGGATAACTCTCCATATCCTCTTATTTGACCTTGCTTATTATCTCTAAAAGTTACTACTCCTCCAAGTTTTTCTTTGAATGAGGATAGTAACTTTTTATCCCCAGTCATATGCCTTGAGCATCCAGAATCAAGATACCAGATAGGCATATATTATTTCTGCAAGACAGATTAAAGGTTTTCAAGTACCCATCTCATAATGGGTCCATTCTTGTTAGGTTTTGTGGCTTTCTTTTCAATGTTTGGCTTTTCATCCTTTGATGTTTTTCCAGATTGAATTTTCTGATGCTTCAGAGGCTGAGTTTCTGAAGTTTTCTTCTTTTGAGACACATGTCTAAAGAAATGAGGACCAGAGAAATGATTCTTCAGTTTGATTAAGAGATTAATACAATTACAATTAATAAAACATGATGAATTTTGTGCAAAGCTATTGATTTCATTAAGAACTTTTGGTACATTTTTCTTTTGAAACCTACCTGGTCTAGCACTAGGAATTTTACAAGCATTCCTATCTAGTTCATATTTCATCGAATTGAAATTGGCCTTGTTTTGATGATTATTCTTTCCATGAGCCCAAAAAGTCTCCTTTTCCTTTTTGTTCACTGCACAATTAGGAACATAATGGTTAATTGCTTTCCATTTTTGTCTTTGTTCAGGAGTAAACTTGATGGCTTTATAGGCATGAAATTTTGAAGTGTTACTTTTACCCTTTGCTTTTTCCTTCATCTCTCTTTCCCATTCTAGAGAGGTTTTGGCTTTCAGACACATGTCCAAAAAATTAGGACATATTGGTACTCTAGGTTTTTCTTTTGAAACAGGAACAGGTTTGATTAAAATTCCAGAGCCAACAGTGTGTTTGTTTTTGTGAATGACCTTCTCTAGAGTGCAAAAGATTTGTTCATCTACCTCAGAATCAGAATCAAAATCAAAGTCAAGAAAATCCCTTTTGATTCTGTCAGAGGTGACTGCTTCTGAAGTTTTGCCAGAGTCTCTGGATTTAGAAATTTTGATGATCTTTTTGGCACAAGATTTCTTTTTCAAAATCAGATATGATATTTTCCTCAAATACTATTCAAATGTCTTCTTCAAAGGTTGCTCTTACCTTTCTTCTATGTTTGGAGAGAACAGAGGTATCTCTGGATTAAGTATGCTCTGAGTTTTGATTTCAAAGGTACTTGCTTCAGAGACCTCTGGTTTTTGAACTATGAAAGAGTTGAATCTGAAAATTTCTTTGGGATCATTGCTCTAAGTTTTTGTAAAATGAACTTCTGAAGTTTCTTTATACATTTTCAGAACAGATTTTAAGTCTGTCTTTGCTTAGCAGTAAGAAATGTTTTTGAATTTCAGACTTTTGCATTTTGATCCTTCAAAAATTTTGACTCTTTTGAAGACATTAGAGTTTTCCAGAGATGGGAAATCAGGCTTCTGGATTTTTCCAATGCAAAAAGTAGAAGACAGAGATGTTTTCTTCTTTCCAGTGAATGGATCCATTTCATTAAATCCTAAGCTCAGAGTGTCCATCTGAAAATTTATCTTGATATACATATCTTGAGCATCTTGATAATTCTTGATTTTCAATTCTTTTCTTTCCAGAGATTGGTGTAAAACTTCTTTTTCTTTTTGAAAATACTTATTTAATGTAACAGAGTTGAGCCTTTCAAACTCATATCTTTTAACTTCTTCTTTTTTTGCCTTTAAAACTTTTTCAAGTTCTTTGTATTTTTCAGAGAAAGACTTTTCTTTTGTCCTCTAAGATCTTTTAAGCTCAGATTTTTCATCAATGATTTTTTATTTTCCGCCTCTAAGAGATCTTTCTCTCTTTTATAAAAACTCAGGTCTTTTAAAACTTGTTTTATTTTCTCTTTTTCTTCAAAAAGCTTTTGTTTCAAGCTCTGAAATTCATCCGTTAATTTGAGCACATCCATTTCAAGTTCAGATTCTGATGTAGATGGAGAGTGTACCTTTTCAGAGTTGTCTTGAGATGATCCATCAGATTGATCATCATCTGCCACTTCCATTCCATAGAGATTGGATGGGTCTGTTTCTCCATCAGAGGTTGAGTCAGAGAGCCAGTCTTCTATCTCTGCTACAAGTACCCTTTCTTTCACATTGTACTTGTACTTGTTTTTGTAGTAGTCTTGATCTTCGATCAGTCTACCCTTACAGTTGGCAGAGAAATGGCCCAACTTTCCACGCCTAAAACATCTTCCTTCATTTTGGTTAATGGGAAGAGCAGTACCTTATGATTTATGAGTTGATGGTTGAAAGAATCTCTGAGCTTGTTGGAACTGTTGTTGTGGTCTTTGATATTGGACAGGCTCTTGATAGTTGTACTGAATGGCCTATGATCACTGTACTGAGTTGATCTTGGCTCTGAATGATGTTCTTCCTTCTGGAACCGTCTTCTGTCTCCTCTGCTATCTCCTTCTTCTCTTCTCTTCTCTTCTCTTCTCTTCTCTTCTCTTCTCAAGTATTTTCTTGCCAAATCTCTTGTTAAATTGATGAGTGATTAAAGCAATAGATTGAGCAAAAGCATTTATGTCATCATCTTCTTTATCATCTGAGTCTGATTCTTTGACTTCATCTGCAATCATGGCTCTTTTTGACTTCCTTTTTGACTCTTTTTCATAAAACCTTTCTTTTGATCCTTTTGATCTCTTGATTTTACTATCTTTGCGATTTTCTTATGAAATTCCTTTATCTTTGGACATTAAAGCAATAGGTCCACCCAAGGAAGTTTTTCTATTTTGTTTAACAACCTCCTTTTCTTGAGCAACAAGAGTACCATAAATGTTGGTAAATGTCCATGATTCAAGATTTTGATTTGCTTGAAGTGACATAGACAATTGCAACCATTCATCATTTAAGCTTTTCAAGAAAAGTACATTGTTTTCTTCTTTGGATCATATGACCCCACACTTTCTGCATTTATTGATCAAGACATTAAACCAGGAATATGTATGTTGTAAAGTTTCTTCAGGTAGAGCTTTAAAGTCATGATAATCATTAATGCACTGTGTCCTTCTATTCTTTTGAGTTTTAATGCCACCTTCAAGTTGATTTAACAATTTGTCCCATATTTCTTTTACAGTGACACATGAGTCAAGTTCTTGAAAGATGTCATTGGGATGGCCATGATTAAAAGTCTAATAGCTTTTGAGTCATTCTCCATTTTTGTCAGTTCTTCATCAGTAAACCTAGTTGTCTTTTTCTCATAGTATGTTGGTATTTCTGCAGTTGTTGCTGTAGCAGGAACTCTTGGAACCAAAACCATTGGTTGGAAAGTTCCATGAGTGACAGATCTCATAAGATCTTTGTCCATTCCTTCAAGAAAATTGACCATCCTAATCTTCCATTGAGGATATTCATCTCTCAGAAGAGTAGGAGGTTTTGTTAAAGATCCAGCAGTATAAATAGCACTAATACTTGAGTTTGCCATTTTTGCAAAGAAGAAGATGATGATGATCTAGAGAAAATGAGTCTTAAGATCTTTTATATTGAAGCTAAAGTTGTTAGCTTTTAACAAGATAGAGTACTATGAGTAGTTTTCAAACCTAAAACATATAATGTTCTTGAGTAAACAGCAGCTAAAATGAACATGTACAGAAATGAAAACTGAATCACAAGACAAGAATCAATCCGAGTAACCCAGATTTAATCTTATTTGATTTAAGAAAATCAAACTAGCTCTGATACCAATTGTTGGATTCCAGATTCTTGTCTAAAATGATTTAAACAAACAAACATATGATAAATATAGCGGAAACAAATATTGTTTAAACCAAGTATTTGATTCGTACTGACAGTAAAAAAGATATATCCAAAGTAAAATAATGAACAAGCAAATATTCATTGGATAATAATGTAGATTATCAAGAACACCATAAAGGTGGTTTAAATCTTACACAATCTTCTTGTACAATTCACAATACAAAAGAGTAATTCTTTATACAAGTAGGTAAAGGAAAAGCACACTTTTGGGCAATGGGTTGCACGTCCTATTTATAGGACGAAAAGGTAAACAGTGTACTTTCCTGACACACAAGACATGCTTGAACAGTAATCTACTTAAAAGGTAAATCTTATCATTAGGTGACGTGTCTTCTGAGCTTGTGTCCTGACTTGTAGAAATCTTTAGCTTGAACTTCAGAGAGAATGTATTCAGAGCTCTGATGTTGTGCCTCTGATGAAGCTATCTATGATGTCTTCTTTGCTGAAGTGTCTATCTCTTAAATGTCTTCAGAGGTAGGCTTGTTGTCTCTGGTGGTATACTCTGGAAGTCCTTTAGAAAGGACTTAGAATATTTTCAATACTTTTACATTCAGAATTGGGGCTAACACAAGTATAAAAGCTGAGAAGTGACAATGGAACGGAATTCAAGAATGAAACTCTTCAGAGCTATCTAGAATATGTTGGCATTTCTCACAATTTCTCGACTGCAATGACTCCTCAACAAAATGGGGTTGTTGAAAGGAAGAATAGAACGTTGGTAGAAGCAGCTCGGACCATGCTTGCATACTCTAATATACCTCCGTTCATGTGGGTTGAAGTTGTTGCAACCGCTTGCTTCACGCAAAGCAGGAAAATTATTAATAAACGTTTTGATAAGAAACCTAATGAAATTTCTTCGTGCTTTTGGCTGAATATGTTTTGTGCTTAATGATCATGAACATCTTGGAAAATTCCAAAAGAAAGCAGATGAGGGAATCTTCATTGGCTACTCATTGACTTCTAAAGCATACAGAATCTACAATAAGAGAACAAGAGCCATTATAGAGAGTATCAACGTATCATTTGATGAAACCTCTATACGGACTCAGATACTGAGAGTAAAACCTCAACAAATCAGTTCAGGACTTGAACTTCATGGACAAGCTTCTACTCAAATCTGAGTAAAACCTGAACTTAATAAGACTAAGATTTATGACTCTAAAGCTTTAAGTGATTCAGATCTTGATTTGTTGTTTATGGATGCTTTTATAGATATATGTGTATATTTTGACAATCAAGACACTTTAAGGAATGTAGACACACCTACAACAAGTGTTGGATTATCAGGTCCTTCTGAAGATGTTGGTGCTACTTCTACGAGCGCAGATCCAGTAATTTCTGAAAGTTCAAATCCTGATAGTAATTCTGAGCCGGCTTCTCCTACTGTTGAACCAGCTTCAGAATCTGTTGTGTCTGCAAATTCACCAACAGAATTACAAATAAAACAACTAGATCAATTACCAACTGCAGTTGAAAATCTTGAAGCACATGAGTTTGATATGCCTGCAATATCAGATGAGTTTAATGATTTAAACAATCGTACAGACATGAGTTTGATGATTCAACTCATAGATAGACCAAAGCACATCCTCCCCAAAACATTATCGGTGATCTGACAACCGGTGTCAAGACAAGATCAGCATCTGCAAATTATTGCATGTACGTCAATTTTCTCAGCAGCATAGAACTCAAGAATCCATCTGAAGCTTTAAAGGATCCGAACTGGATAAATGCTATGCAAGATGATCTTTTTGAGTTCAAAAGGAATAAGGTGTGGAGATTGGCTAAAAAGCCCAAGAACAAGACGATTGTTGGAACCAAATGGTTCTTTCGGAATAAGATGGATGAGCCTGGTATTATTGTCAGAAACAGGGCCCACCTGGTTACAAAAGGTTACAATCAGCAGGAAGGTATTGATTATGATGAAACCTATGCACCAATGGCTCGGATTGAGGCTATCAGAATTTTCTTGGCTTATGCAGCACACAAAGACATCAAAGTATACCAGATAGATGTTAAATTAGCATTCCTGAATGGGATACTACATGAAGAAGTGTATCTTAGTCAACCTGAGGGATTCATTGATTCGAAGTATCTAGATCATGTCTATGTCCTTGATAAAGCATTGTATGGTCTAAAACAAGCTCCAAGGGCATGGTATGAAACTTTGACAGTTTAGCTTACCGATTCTGGATTCCGCAAAGGTACAATCGACACAACTCTCTTTCTAAAGAAAGAAGGTGATGATCTTATACTGGTACAAATTTATGTTGATGATATAATATTCGGGTCTACTAATCAAAAATTGTGTGATGATTTTCAAAACATCATGAAAAGCAGGCTCCAAATGAGCTTCATGGGGGAATTAAATTTCTTTCTTGGTTTACAAGTTAAACAAACCCCAGATGGTATTTTCATTAATTAGTCAAAATATATTAAAGATATGCTTAAAAAGTTTAACAAGACTGATTCTTCCACAATGAAAACTCCCATGGCTACTGGAAGTCTTTTAGACGCTAATTTATCCAGTAAACTGGCTGATAAAAAGACCTACAGGAGCATGATTGGTTCCTTGCTTTACTTAACATCTAGCAGACCGGATATTATGTTTGCAACAAGCTTTGGTGCTAGATATTAGGCTAATCCTAAGGAATCACACCTGATTGTTGTGAAGAGAATCCTGAGATATCTCAAAGGCACACCCAATCTGGGCCTTTGGTATCCAAAGGATTCTGGTTTTAAGCTAACAACCTTTACAAATGCAGATCATGTTGGTAATAAGCTAGACCGGAAAAGAACCTCTGAAGCATGTCAATTTCTCGGGGATAAACTTGTAAGTTGGTCATCAAAGAAGCAAAACAATGTTTCAACATCTTCAGCTGAAGTAGAGTATGTTGCAGTTGCCATCTGTTGTTCACAGGTGTCGTGGATGAAGAATCAACTGAAAGTTTATAAATACACCATGAACAAGATCCCAATCTACTATGACTCCAAGAGTGCCATTTCCATAACTGCTAATTCGGTACAACACTCAAAAACCAAGAATATTGACATAAGGTACCATTTCATAAAGGATCATGTGGAAAAGGGATCAATTGAAATGCACTTTATTCCTACATATTTTGAGCTTGAAGATCATTTTACAAAACCATTAGATGAGAAAATATTCAATTTTCTTGTCAGCAAGCTTGGAATGTTGAATTTATCTTCATAACAGTTGATTTCCTGCACACATTGAGGGGGAGTGTGTTTTTGTGTAATTTGATGCTTGAGTTAAGGGGGAATTGAATTTTCTAAGTCAGATACTTCAAACCCATGTGGACTCGTGTTCATATGAGTAGCAAGGACTTATCTAATTTTGCAGATAATTCTAGTGATTGTGCATATGAGAATATGCAATCTTCAAGGGGGGGCTTCTGAAAAGTTTGTAATTGTGTGTGTGTGTGTGTGTGTGAAAATGTTTTCTGAAAAATACTAATATTGAAAATGTGTGAAAAATGTTTTTGTGCTTCAAAGAGTATTTTTGGAAAGTTACTATTTTTGGAATTTGTAAAAAATGTTACTATTTTTGGAAAACTTGCCAATTTTGGAAAGGGTGGAAGACTTGATGCAACTCATTGCCTGCGACAAGTTTACTTGACGCAAGGCATGGCATGCGATAAGTTACTTGACGCGTGGAATTGCTTGTGGCAAGTCCACTTGACACATTGCACTGATTGCGGCAAGTCCACTTGACGTATTGCACTGTTTGTGACAAGTTAACTTGACGTAACATGTTGCCTATGTCAAGTACACTTGACGCAACAAGTTGTCTGCGTAAAGTTCATCCTAGTTGTATTAACCGTGTTCTAGTGAATAAAATGAAGAATTTAGGTGAGTAGTGCTCAAAGCCCAAAGGGGAAGGGCTAAATTGTAAAGTGGGATAAAAGGAATTAAATCCTAGAGACCGACTCTCATTTCATTCTTGTGGCTGAAAGATTGGTGCTAGGGAGAAGTCCTAAGGCAATTGTGAGCGAGAAAGCAAAACAGCAAGTTGAAGTTGAAATCAAACCTGCAACAATCCTCTCCAAGGTAATTTTTCACTTGTTGGTGCTTGCTAGTGTTGGAAGGTTTTGTTTATCATCTAAAGTCTGATTAATTTAGGGGGGGGGGGAAGTAGTTTGTTGTTTTGTTCTTGGGTAATTGTAGTTTTAGCCCTAGCTTTTTATCGCTAATCGTTGGGGTTTAAAGGGAGTGTGAAGTCTCAACGTTTGTTATGTTGCGTGTAGGTTTCCGTCACCCAGAATTCATCGCCCGCGATGTGTTGCGCAAGCGCCACCGCCATCTAGTCTTGGCCCGAGGCCGGGAGTTCCCACCGGGAGCTCTCAATTGGGGAAGCCCAGGTGATGTTGTAACCGGGAGATCCCGAGTATTGAGGACCGGGTGACCCCGGGTTTTCCCTTAACATGGTGACCCCGAGTATAGAGGACGGGGTGATCCCGGGGTAGTGCTTGACCCGGGTGATATCGGGGATTGCTTGACCGGGTGAACCTGGGTGTATGCAACATGGTGATCCCGGGAGTCTCCTTTCGGGTGACCCGGGAATCCTCACCAGGTGATCTCGAATGCTTTCTGTCATGCCAATAAGGAGAGGATTTCCTTTAAGAGTTTCTGCTTAACCCTAGGAGAGATCGGAAAACTTACCACTCTATTATATTTATGCCATAGGATTTCAGTATCGGTCAATAGCGTAAGCGTGAAGTGTTAAGTGAGAGGCGGCAGGTGAGTTTTCGAGCCAATGATTTCGGATATGATTGCTATTGTAGACATGTGAAATTCATTTAACGTATTACCGTTATTTATATGTTGTTAATCATGCGAGATTTATTAAACGTGAGATGTGTCTTATTAACTTGTTGTAGTAAAATGTTGGCCTAAGACGGGGGGTGTGCCCCACCTATGCTCATACCGAGGGTTATATCCCGTATATGCCAGTAGGGGGTGTATCCCAAGATAAGGCAGTATGAGCCAAACACGCTTTCACCTTCGTGTGACGGTAGTGTGTACCTGAAGTGTGTTTCTGTTAATTGATGTTTCGTTTAAAACTGAATTGGTATATTTTGTTATTAATCTTTTCTATGTTGCTTTACCGTGAAACTGTTGTTAGAGGGGACTCACTAGACCTTCGGTCTAACCTCGCTCTTTCAAAACTAAAAACCTTTTTAGGCAGGCGTGAAGTAGAAAGTTCGGACAAAGGAAAAGAGAAGGTGTGAGCTGGAGCTCGACTTAGAAGACTCCATTTAGTTATTTTTCCCTTGTATTCTCAGTTGTGTACTAGGTTTCCTTCCTGCAAACCTTGAATTTTATACAATGTCTTGGGGCCGTTTTGGCGTTGATTATATTAAATGCGCTTTTGTTTATTTATACGAGTTTGGGTTGTTACAAATTGGTATTAGAGCCATAGTCTAAGGGATCTAGGTGACCAGATGGGCCTAGACTTAAACTGGGGGAGTATAAACACAACTGAGAAATAGGGAGACCGTAGGGAGATGAGTAATAAGGGAGTGAGGACTAGCATGTAACGTAAAGTTGGAATTACATCTGGCCAATGTAATTGCAAATTTACCGGTACATGTGTGTTCATAATTTACCTTATTACATTGGGACCATTGGTTGAACGTTTTATGTTTGTGTCTTTCTAGAAAACATCATGTCTGAGCGTGTGACGAGAAGCAAATCGGTGTCGGTTGTTGAGGCAATACCGGTGAATGAAGTAGTGGTGGATGGGCCGACTGCTCCTCCGAGAAAGGAAGCCACTCGGGGAATGGGCCGTGGTCGCGGAGGGGACAAGGGAAAGGATCGCGGAAGGCTGCCACCCAGCTGGAGGGACCTGAAGCGGGAACTAGGGGACGTATGACGACGCGTAGTAGTCGTCGAGCGAGAAGTGTGGAGATCCTAGCAGAGCAAGAACCCTATCTGCAAGAGAGTTCGGCTATTATTAGGGGAAGAGGACGTTCAAGAAGTTAAGGTGGGGGAAGAATGCAAGCTTTTGTTACTCAAGAGACTTTTGCCACTAAGATGGGGAAGCTCTAGGAAACTCTGCAAGCACTGATGACTCATCAGACGAGAGAAGCATCTGTAAGTAAGAAAAAGAGCGAAGGGAGAGAAGTGAATGAGATGTCTAGGCCGCCAGTAACTGTGATGGGTAGCCACACTCAATCGACTCCTAATATGGCAACTAGGACAGTTTTGGAAAAGGGTTGCAACTATAAAGCGTTTTCCTCTTGCAAGCCCGCTAGCTTCAAGAGAGAATGCCATCCGGTAGTATTGGTCAAGTGGATTGGGGAGATGGAGCTGATTTTCGACACCTATAAATGTGCATAGGAAGACAAGGTAGTGTTTGCATTGTCCATGCAGAGAGACAAGGCAGTGTTCTGGTGGGAAGCTGAGACTGGAGGGAAGGGTTCGAAGGCGGAAATAGGCATGGCATGGGAGACCTTTGTTGCCAAACTCAAAGCGCAGTTCTGCCTCTTAGTGGCCGTCAAGAAGCAGGAAGAATAATTTCTGAGTTTAGAGCAAGGAGAAATGACAGTCCGAGAGTATATAGCCAAATTCCTTGAAAAGGCCCATTTTGCTGAGATCTACGTGCCAAATGAGGAACGATGCATAGAGAGGTACCTTCTCGGGTTAAGAAGTAACATTCAAGAGTTGGTGAATGCACGAGAACCTACTACCTTTCAAGCGGCCGTTAATGCGTTTGAGATGACCGAAAAAGATAAAGTTCCTCAGCTGACTGAGAGGAGTTGTCAAAAGAGAAAATAAGAAGGGCCAGCTCGTGACCCTAAAAAGATTAAGAATGCTAAAACCGAGCAGCAGGTGATGCCGAAGTTTGGAGACAAGCCATGTGCGAAGTGTAACCGGATGCATAGAGGGGAGTGTATGATAGACAAAAGACGGTTGTTACAAGTGCGGAAAGGTTAGGCATATGGCTCGGGACTGTCAGGGACCGAGATCGTTCTAGCAATGTGGTTCTCCGGACCACATCAAAACTAATTGTCCTTAGCTGAAGAAGGGAAAGTTTAGGAATTTTGAAGGAAAAGGGGTTGAGAAGAAGGTGGAACCGGCCCGAGCAAAGGCAAGGGCGTTCCACATGACGGCGGAAGAGGAGGTGGAGGCGCCTGATGTGGTAACAGGTACTTTCCTTATTGACTCGACTTTTGCTAAAGTGTTGTTTGATTCAGGCACAAATCGTTCGTTTATGTCACCAAACTTTATTCCGAAATTGCATGTGAAACCCAAGAAGTAAAGTCATGGGTTTGAAGTAGAAGTAGCGGATGATAGTCGAGTCTTCGTGGGGGAGGTTTTTGAGGGTTGTAGGATCGACATTGATGGTCATTTATTCCCACTACGGTTGTACCCGATGGGTATGAGGGAATTTTACGTTATCGTGGGAATGAACTAGTTGGCATCCATCAATGCTAACATAATATGTAATAAGAAGTTGATCCGTATAGTTTTGCCGCACATTAGGGAAGTGGTAATTTATGGGGATCGTCGTGATAGAAAGTCATGCTTGATCTCGATGATCAAGGTTAGGCGGTGCTTAGTGAAGGGGTGTTTGGGGATCTTAGCGTATGTGCTAGATGCTAAGAAAGAAAAGAGGGGATTAGAATATGTTCCGGTGGTGAGTAAATACCCGGAGGTTTTTCTGGAGGATTTGAACACCTTGCCCCCAGATCGGCAAGTGGAGTTCAGAATCGACTTGATGCCTGGAGCGGCACTAATCGCAAGAGCACCCTACCGTTTGGCACAGGCCGAGATGAAGGAGATGATGACCCAACTATAAGAGCTACTCGACAAGGGGTTCATTCGTCCCAGCATTTCACCATGGGGAGCGCCAGTGTTGTTCGTTAAAAATAAAGATGGGTCTATGTGAATGTATATAGACTACCGCGAGCTCAACAAAGTGACGATCAAGAATAAGTATCCGTTTCCCAGGATTGACGACCTCTTCGACCAGCTGCACGGAGCAAGTTACTTTTCAAAGATAAACCTGCGTTCGGGTTATCATCATTTGAAGGTAAGGGAGGAGGAAGTACCCAACACGGATTTTCGTACGAGGTACGGGCATTATGAGTTCTTAGTCATGCCTTTCGGGTTGACTAATGTGCCAGCTGTATTTATGGACCTAATGAATAGAGTGTGTAGTCCACTCTTAGACAAGTGTGTGATCGTCTTTATTGATGATATACTAATCTATTCACGATCCATGAATGAGCACGAGAAACACCTTCGATCGGTGATGGAATTGCTAAAGCGCGAGATGTTATATGCCAAATTCTCGAAGTGTGAGTTTTGGCTGCGAGAAGTGCAGTTTTTAGGACACTTTGTGTCGGAGGACGATATTAAAGTTGACCCAACTAAGATCGAGGCTATCAAAGGTTGGGAAGCGCCGAAATCGCCATCAAAAGTGAGAAGTTTCCTTGGGTTAGCGGGCTATTACCGAAAGTTCATTCAGGACTTCTCTCGTATAGCCACGCCGCTAACTGCCTTAACAAGGAAAAATGTTAAGTTTGTGTGGACCGAAGCCCAAGAGAGGGAGTTTGGTAAATTGAAGGAGAACCTGAGTAGTGCACTGATTTTATCCATACCTAACGGATCTGAAGGATTCGTGATCTATAGCGATGCTTCTAAGTTGGGATTAGGGTGTGTGCTGATGCAAGAAGGAAAAGTAATCGTTTATGTGTCTCGACAGTTGAAAGAGCATGAGAAGAACTACCCGACGCACGACTTAGAGTTGGCGGCAATGGTCTTCGCCTTGAAGATTTGGAAGCACTACTTATACGAGGTTCAGTGTCAGATTTACTCTAACCACAAGAGTCTTCAGCACCTGTTCATGGAAGAGAATTTGGAGTTAAGAAGTTTGTAGCCTTTCGAGTTTAAGCAACTTCCAATCTCTTGGATGAAGTTAAGAAGTTCCAAGAGGAGGTGCTCATGGAAGAGAATTTGAAAAGAGAGAGAATTGTCGGACTTGATGCTTCGCTATTTGTTGACAGTCGCGGAGTGAGGTGCTTGGGAGATCGTGTATGGATTCCTAAGCTGGGTGACCTTCGGAAGAGGGTGTTGGAGTAAGCTCATAAGTCTCGCTATTCAATTCAATCGAGAACCAATAAAATGTATCGATACCTGAAGCAGTGTTATTGGTGGCCGGGATTAAAGAAAAACATCGCTTACTTCGTCGACCGATGCCTTACTTGCTTGAAGGTTAAAGTTGAGCATCAACGACCGTATGGGGAGCTGCAATCGCTGGAAATACCGGTGTGGAAGTGGGATGAAATTGCGATGGATTTCATCACAGGACTTCCACGATCACCTAAGGGGCATGATGCCATCTGGGTGATAGTGGATCGACTCACTAAATCGGCCCATTTCTTACTGATCAAGGAGACTTGCCCATTGGAGAAGTTGGCTAAATTGTATATAGATGAGATCGTATCCAGGCATGGGGTGTCGTCATCTATAGTATCTGACTGTGATGGTTGTTTCACGTCATCTTTCTAGAGGAGTCTTCAAAGAGAGTTGGGTTCACAACTCAAGTTGAGTACCGCATATCATCCTCAAACGGATGGTCAAAGTGAGAGGACCATCCAAACGTTGGAATACATGCTTCGAGCATGTGTAATTGACTTCAAAGGCTAGTGAGAAGTTCATCTACCATTGATAGAGTTCTCCTACAACAACAATTATCATGCAAGTATTCAAGCAGCACCGTTCGAAGCCTTATACGGGCACAAACGAAGAACACCTTTGTGTTGGAACGAAGTGGGAGAAAGGCAATTGGC
Organism: Arctium minus; assembly: GCA_954870635.1. Taxonomy (NCBI): domain Eukaryota; kingdom Viridiplantae; phylum Streptophyta; class Magnoliopsida; order Asterales; family Asteraceae; genus Arctium; species Arctium minus. The sequence continues at coordinate 5,652,549 of OX941093.1, read as the reverse complement.
AGGTCCGGAAATTGTGTGAGTGACTACCGATAAGGTAAATCAGATAAAAGAGAGATTGAAGACAACTCAGGAACGTCAGAGAAAGTATGCGAATAAGCGAAGGAAACCAATCGAGTTCCAAGTGGGAGACAAGGTAATGCTAAAGGTCTCACCTTGGAAGGGAGTAATCCGTTTCGGTAGAAAGGGAAATTGAGACAAAGGTTCGTTAGACCTTTTGCTATCATTAAGCGTGTTGGAGAAGTAGTTTACAAGCTAGAACTACCCGAGGATCTGCGTGGGATCCATCCCACATTTCATTTGTTGAATTTGAAGAAGTGTTTGGTTGAAGATGATGTGGCGGTACCGTTGAACGAAGTCCTTGTGGATGAGAAACTAATCTACGTTGAGGAGTCGGTGGCTATCTTGGACCACAAGGTGAAGAAGTTGAGGAATAAGGAAATTCGACTCATGAAAGTGCAATGGCAGTTTCATAAAGGACAAGAAGCGGCTTGGGAATTGGAATCGGACATGAGATCCCAGTACCCCATTTTGTTCAGCGAAGGAATTTCGGGGACGGAATTCTTTTGAGGGGGAAATATTGTAATAATCGTGTTCTACTGAATAAAATATAGAGTTCAGGTGAGTAGTGATCAAAGCCCAAAGGGGAAGGGCTAAATTGTAAAGTGGGATTAAAGGAATTAAATCCTAGAGACATACTCTCATTTCATTCTTGTTGCTGAAAGGTTGGTGCTAGGGAGGAGATCTAAGGCGATTGTGAGCGAGAAAACAAAATAGCAAGTTGAAGTTGAAATCAATCCTGTAACAATCCTCTCCAAGGTAAGTTTTTTCTTGTTGGTGCTTGCTAGTGTTGGAAGGTTTTGTTTATCGTCTAAAGTTTGATTAATTTAGGGGGAAGGGGAGAAGTAGTATGTTGTTTTGTTCTTGGGTAATTAGAGTTTTAGCTCTAGGTTTTTATCACTAATTGTTGGGGTTTAAGAGGAGTGTGAAGTCTCAACGTTTGTTATGTTGTGTGTCAGTTTCCGTCGCTTGGAAATCGTCGCCCGCGGTATGTTACGCAAGCGCCGCTGCCGTCTAGTCTTGGCCTAGGGGCCGGGAGTTCCCACCGGGCGACCCCGGGAGCTCTCAACCGGGGAAGCCCGGGTGCTGTTGTAACCGGGAGATCTCGAGTATTGAGGACCGGGTGACCCCGGGTTTTCCCTTAACCGGATGACCCAGGGTATAGAGAACCGGGTGATCCCGGGGGAGTGCTTGACCCGGGTGATACCGGGGGATGCTTGACTTGGTGAACCCGGGTGTGTGCAACAGGGTGATTCCATGAGTCTCCTTCCGGGTGACCGGTGAATCCTCACCAGGTGATCTCGGAAGCTTTCTGTCATGCCAATAAAGAGAGTGATTTCCAGAAGAGTTTCCACTTAACCTTAGGAGTGATCGGAAAACTCACCACTCTATTATCTTTATGTCGTAGGATTTCGGTATCGGTCAATAGTGTAAGTGTGAAGTGTTAAGCGAGAGGCGGCAGGTGAGCTTTCCAACCAATGATTTCGGATATGATTGCAATCGTAGACATGTGAAAGTCATTTAACATATTACCGTTAGTTATGCGTTGTTAATCATGCGTGATTTATTAAATGTGAGATGTATCTTATTAACTTGTTCTTGTAAAATGTATGCATCCATTGTGTGTAGAGGTGTATGGCCTAAGTTGGGGGGGGGGGTTCCCGCCTGTGCTCATACCGGGGGGGTGTCTTGTATATGCCATTGGGGGGGGGGGGGGTCCCCAGATAAGGCAGTATGATCCAGACACGCTGTCACCTCTTCGTGTGACGGTAGTGTATGCCAGAAGTGTGTTTCTGTTAAATGATGTTTTGTTTAAAACTGAATTGGTTTATTTTTTACAAATATTTTCTATGTTGCTTTATCGTGGAACTGTTGTTAGAGGGGACTCATTAGACCTTCGGTCTAACCCTCGCTCTTTCAAAACTAAAAACCTTTTCAGGCAGGCGTGAAGTAGGAAGTTCGGACAAAGGAAAAGAGAAGGTGTGAGCTGGAGCTGGACTTAGAAGACTCCATTTAGTTATTTTTCCCTTGTATTCTCAGTTGTGTACTAGGTTTCCTTCCTGCAAACCTTGAATTTTATACAATGTCTTGGGGCCGTTTTGGCGTTGATTATATTAAATGCGCTTTTGTTTATTTATACGAGTTTGGGTTGTTACAAATTGGTATTAGAGCCACTTGATTACTTTGCAACCTTTGCGACTACTTGCGCTTAACTCTCTCAGTGTTCTTCTTCGACCGACTCTTCATCATCTCACACAAATTTCTCAGTTTAAGGTAGGGTTTGCGAAAATTGATGATAAATTGTATGTCGCCTAATGTTTATATGACTTTTCCAACCATCAATTTCCATATTCGAACTCAAAATCATAACCTTTAATCGATTTTCAGTATGTTGACTATTCATGTTCTTCAAGAGTTCTTGGACTGAAATTTGTAAAATGGATGTAGGATCTTGTTTTTTATAATGTTTGTGGACTGAAATGTTGATAACCAAATGGGTATCAGTAATCGACCATGTCTGAAGACTTCGATTTGAACATTTTTGAACCTTGAATCAATTCCTCGAATTTTGGACTGCTTATCTTCTTCAAAGTGTTCATGGACCGAAATGGACTTAGGGTTTGTTTTAGACTATTAATTTGGAATTTTAAAGGATAAAATCTTATGAGAATCTTGAATCGATCAAGTCTGAGATTTTGTGTGATCTATTTTTGGACAATTTTGACTTGACAATGATTTTTCGGACTTAAGAGTTTTTTTGAACCTGGCCTTGATGAACTTGCATCAAGTTCTTGGTTTATGATGCTTGCGTCAAGTTTCATCTTTGGAATATGATCTGCGTCAAGTCCTAAATCTTTGTTGATTGTGTTAGAGCAGAAATATGTTGGATACAAGATCATAAATATTGAAGATAAAAGTTCAAGAAGTCAAAGTCTCTAAGTCAACTCCCAAGCATCAAAGTCAAAGTCATTGTGAGAAAATCAGATTGTGGTGAAGAGAGCAGATTAGAGAAGAGGAGATAAGAACATCATTCTAGAGAGAGAGTGAATGTAGAGTGAGAAAGTTGTGAGATTTGTAATTTGTTCTTGAATCAATGACATATGACTACGATTCATGAATGTGATCCTGTTTTACGATTAGAACTTGAATAGATTTGGGAATAACAATTGGTATCAGAGAAGAAGAGATTCAAAAAACATGGATTAATTTCAAGATTTTGGTCGACTTGTAATCGATTTGTTGCTACAGTGATGTTTTTTATCTGAGTTTTGTGTCATTGTAATCGATTTTATATCTAGAACATTGTTGTAGTGTAATGTTTAGTTTTATTCAGAGCATATTGTACGAATTTTGAATGATTTTGAAATTTTTGTTCGAGTTTAGAAAAGTACTGTGTATAGATCGAAGTTGAATTTTTAGTGCATTAGAACAAAATTCATTGTTTGTAAAGTGTTCTAGACATGAAATCAACGTGATCTGCAGAGTTTCAAGTCAATTGAAGAAGTTTTGGGTTGATTTCAGTCGAAAAGTTACATTTTTGTTCGAAGAACTCGCAAGATCTGGAAAACGCGCAAATCAAGAACACGCAAAGAATGAAGAACTCGCACAAAGCTTAAACTCGTAAGTAGAAACGCGCAAAGCATTGTGTGCGTGTTTCTACTGTTCACATCTATTTGGTGTGCGCGAAGTAGTTCTGCGAGAAGTGGGTTTATCAAATTTTGTTCAAAACTCGCAAGTACTGTTCTTGCACGTTTCCATTTAGCGTGAAATGGAATTTCAATATTTTGACTAAGTCTCGAACGCGCAAAGAGTCAACAACTCGTAAGCTACATTGTGCTCGAAGTGTGAAACGCGCAACCTTCAGTGTGCGCAAACCAGAAACCCGCACAAACCTGCTTGCGCGAACCTCAGAACTCGCATCCTTCGAAGTGCGCGAATCTCAAACACGCACATCTTTGTTTGCGCGAAGTTGGTTCTGAGTTCATTCTTTGTGCGCGAAGTCCAAAACGCGCACATCACTGTTTTTGCGCGAAACTTATTTTCTTTGGTTTGAGAGTTCCATACTTAGATTTTTTTTCTGAGTTTTCTGAAATTTGTCCAAGTTTGACTTTTACAGATCCAGTTCATTTCTGAATTTCTAACGATCATTTTTCAAGTTCTTTTTGTAACAGATATTCAAGATGAGTTTTTCAGCTAAGGAGGTAACGGATTTCACTGAAAATGACTTCATGACCAAAATGGAAGCTATGATGGTTGAAGTTGAAGACCTTCAAAATAAATTGAAGAAGGAAAAAGACATAGTTTCTAGGAGAAATCAAAAGATATTCGAGCTCAACACGTCAGTTATTTGAAACAAAGATCTAATTGATTCTCTACGTAAATCTGCTTCGGACTTTGAACATGAAAAAGATTGTTTTGAAAAAGATAATTCAAGATGGGATATTTTTCTGATGATGATTAAACGAAGATTGAAAAGCTCAAATTAGAGAACAAAAATCTTGCTTCATCTGTTGAGTTCTACTCAAAGAGGTCAAAGAAATATAATGATGAAAGGAAGATACTGAGAGAAGAAGTTAGTGCGTTAAAGATGCTAAATGAAGATCTTTTGCAACAGACTTCTAGGCTGAATGATGAAAAGATACTGAGTTTGGAAGTTGAAAACACTGAGCTGAAAAGAAAAATCTTTGACTTGGAAGATCAGATTATCCAAATCCAGCAGCAAACATCTGTTGAAAGTTATGAGGAGAAGATTAAGAGTCTGGAAGATGCTAATGCTGAGCTTCGAAAGAAAATATCTGATTTGGAACAAACGATGGTCAAAGATAAAGATATTTTTTAGAGTGACAAGAAAGAATGTAAAGAAAATGCAATTACCATTTCGCATTGAAAAGCTAAATGATAGTTACCGTTCTGACACACCAAAAGTTCTTTTAGATGACTATTTTGTTAGCTATTCTGTTACTGAGATGGAGGCAAAACTTGCAACTGCAAAAGTTTATGTTCCTCCACTCATTCTAGAAAGCAAAATAGTTGAGCTTGAAAATGTTTTATTTGAAGAAAGAATTTTGGTTGATATAGAACAAAGTGTATTTTCTACAGTTATAAAGAACACTGTTTTTCAATCTAAATCTACAAAGTGTTCTAAATTTTCAAAGGCATCTCAAACTTCAACTGATAATTTTGATGACTTATTTGCGTCTGAAAATGTTTTTCTTAACTCTGATAATGGGTATGTAGAGGAAATTGATTTGCTTGAATTTAATGCTCCACTTCCAGATCATTCTCCTTTTGTCATTAATGATGAAAGCATTGAAGACAAGGAACAGAGTCTGTTAATTGAGAACACTGAGCTTCAGAAGAAAATATCAGATTTGGAGATAAAAATGGCTAAGGACAAAGATGAGTTTGAAAAGAAATTCTCAGACTTTTCCAGAAAGAGTTGTGAAGAAAAGAAGGTGATTGAGCTTCAGTGTATAAAGTTTTCTAAGCAAGTTTCTGATTTTGAGAAAGTAATAATCTTGGAAAGAGAAAAGTTTGCCAAGGAAAAGAAGACCATTGAACAAAAGAATGTTGGATTCTTTAAAGAAATATCCAGCCAGAGAAACGATGTTGAGAAGGGATTTGAAGAAGAAATAAGCATGTTAGAGGCTGAGATCGGAAAGCTGACTGGAAAGTTATCTGAACTATCTGATAATGCACTGAAAGAGAAGAAAATGAAGTATGGGTTTGAGACGAAGATTGACCTTCTTGTCAAAGAAAGAGACAGTTTCGCTTCAAAGATAAAAGAGCTTGAAGATATCATTAGTAAGATCGTGGTGGTGACTGAGTACAAGACTTCAGAGTGAATTATCCACACACCTAGAGATGATTCAGCTGATTCGGAATGCTCATTCAAGACAACTGCAAGCTCACAACATAAGACTGTGTCTTCAAAGAGGTCAGTAAAATTTTCTAATCAGATTAGTAGTACTAACCTTTTCTATGATAGAAATATAGATGGTTCAGGTACACATCGAAGAAGAAGAAGATACAACGAAGAAAAACTGGTCTGGAAGAAGAAACCAGTTGAAGGTGAGAAGCAAGATGAGCTGAAAGGAAAGAAATCATGTGTACATACACATAAAGCCAAGAAGAACAATGCGAGTAAAGGTAAACCTGATCATATCTACATGAGAGGTCAATTAATTAGGTTGTCAGGTAAGAAATATTATTGTTCTTATTGCCATACACATGATCATGTTCACAAAACTAGTGATCATTACTGGTATGCTTCTTACTCAGTTACTCCCATTCGAACTGCAACTAACACATATGGACCCAAATACCAGTGGGTACCAAAGTCGAAAGCTAATTTTGTGTTGCAGGCATCTACTGTCAAGGGGGAGTAAGAGAACCAAGGCTTCTAAGTAAATCAACTTAGAACCCGTACTTCAACGAAGTTTGACTTCTAAACACAATAGTTTAGGACTCGTACTTCAAAGATCAAAAGTAATGATACTCCCGAGCTGATAAGAGGATGTACTCCAATACTCAAATGAGGAAATCAACCTTCAAGGGGGAGTATATATATATATATATTTTTCTGGGAATATGTATTCAGAAGATATGATGAACTACACTTCAAATGGAGTTGTAGATCTCTATCATGTGGTTTTTCACTGACATATTTTAGATGCATATTTTCAGGGGGAGTAAAGAGTTGTGATTTTTTATTATTTCAGATCAGAACTCGTACATTCAATGTTTTACTGCTTTATGTCATTTACTTTTCAATAAGTTTTTGTGAATATAGTTGCTTTGACATGACTTTGAGACTTGTGCAGAATGAGAGAAGCTATCAAGATCATATCTTTATGACTTCAGCTGACTTCATGAGATTTAAGAATGCATAGAAAGGTTAATTTCTTATCTTAATCTCATATGTGGTTGAAAGAAGGACAACTTTCAATCATAAAAAACATGTTCTTAAATGTTCAAACCACTTCCCGATTCTTAAACAGATTTTACAATTTGGAAGTGTGATTTTAAATGTTTTCATCTTATTGTGCTTAATTGATTATAAACCGTGTGTTTCCAAAGATAAATAATTGTGTATTGTCTTTTCTATATACTTTCAAGTACTCACACACACCGGTTTGAATTTTTATTCAATATGTTCTTACCATGTCTCAAATTTGAAACATATTTTTCGATGGTAAGACACCCCGCTTGTATTTCAATGAATCTTTGAGCGTCATTACATTTCGAAACGTTCTTTCAAGAATGTCTGTATTTTGATTCATATAGACAATATCCATTATTCTTGACCATAAGCTTTGATTGTTATATCATTTCATTTCTAATCATTTTTAATACAATGTCAGATTTTTCAAACAAGTCTCTTGTCTTCATGTTTATTCTTTCAATATACTTGTTTGAAAATACTTCAATGTTAAAAAATGCTCATATCTTTCTGATTATATTCTGAGCATACATACATCTGACATTTGTATATTTGTGCTTTAACTGATATAGTTAAACCATATTGAGCAACATATGCTTTCTAGGAAAATATGGGTTCTTTGTGCTAGGACTTAAATGAACTTCTATGGATTCATGATTATCATTGTCTCCTAACCAAGAAGTTAATCCATAGTGATTGAGTGTGAGGAGTCGAAAAGAAATGAGTGTGGGTTGTGCGTTGAGGTAAAATGGCAAAGAGAGTTTGGTTAGATGTGAGCTTCAATGATTAAAAAGAAAGAGGGTGTGAGATCAGAGTAAAAGAATATCAAACTCTGCACTAACTACTTTCTGAGACGGGCAGCCACATTACTAATGTTTCACAATTCTTCGTGAACATTATTGAAATAGGCAACTAGCCCATGCCAACTCTTGATTTAACCCCACCAGCCACTCATTTTCTTCTTCAAAAGAAAATGTTTCATATTTTTCTGGGGACGCAACACATAATCTATCTAATTTTCATTTGGAAATCTGGATATTGAAAAAGAAGGAAGTCTGCCCCACCTTCGCACTCCAATCATGCACATTGAGTCTGTGTTTATCTACTGTTGTCTCAGTGGTTTACACAATGTTGATCCTTTATAAAAGCAATCATCATATGCTTAATTCTTTCTACACTTGCACGAGCACACAAGGAATTTGTTTTCTTGTCATAACATTCATAGAAATTTCCTTTGTGGTGTTTCGATGATTGGATGGAAGCCCTAGGGGAGTGAACATCAAAAAGCTCATTTCCTATGTGTATCTGTTACACACAGTGACTTCGTGTTACTGACAGGCGCATTAACTGATTCATTTGTTGATTCAGGTGTTACATTCCTATTTTGTCTAGATTTGCAAAGATCTGGATGAATACATTGTTCGAATTGGCAACGAATTAGAGGCTCTTGGACAGTTCAGAATGGTCAAAGACATTTCTTGGAGAAAGTTTTGATGTTATAGATGTTGTATTCATCAAAAAGGGGGAGATGATTTAAAGAAATGTCATAATCATAAATTTCAAAGTGAAAGATTTGAAGAAGATAAAGTTCAAAGTTTGAAAGTTTGAAAGTTTGAAATATTGTACAAGCAAAGTCAAAGATGTTTGAAGATGTGATGATTTTCTGAAATTTTCTTTGAAGATTATTTGCTGAAGCAAGTCGAGCTAAATCTGAAGATAATTTCTTTCTGAAGTCTGAAAGAGTTTTATGATAGCTTTGGAAGATTATTGAAGATCGTTTCTACCATATTTTGGGGAGATTGTTAATTTTCTTCAAAGAGACAGACTTGAGAAGAATACAGTCAAAGAAAGAGAAGATTGCAATGTTTGTGCTTATTGAAGAAATTTTGTTTCAAAGAAGGAGATTGTACTTTTTGAACTTAAAGAGAAGACTGAACTCCTAAATCTTTCAAACATGATCTTGAATCCAAAGGGGGAGATTGTTAGAGCAGAAATATGTTGGATACAAGATCATAAATATTGAAGATAAAAGTTCAAGAAGTCAAAGTCTCTAAGTCAACTCTCAAGCATCAAAGTCAAAGTCATTGTGAGAAAATAAGATTGTGGTGAAGAGAGCAGATTAGAGAAGAGGAGATAAGAACATCATTCTAGAGAGAGAGAGTGAATGTAGAGTGATAAAGTTGTGAGATTTGTAATTTGTTCTTGAATCAATGACATATGACTACGATTCATGAATGTGATTCTGTTTTACGATTAGAACTTGAATAGATATGGGAATAACAGATTGCGTCAAGTCTCATGTTTTTGGACTCTAAAAATTTCTAAGTCCAGTTGTTGCAACTAGTGGCCTGCGACAAGTGAGAGTTGCATTCCTTCTGCATCAAGTCCACTACTCGGCTCAGTAGTCTGCATCAAGTTCAGTGCTCCCAGTGAACTTCTCAAGTCTAGTTGCTTGCGTCAACTGGACTTAGAGAATTTTTTTCAAAATTTTTAAAATTTTATTTTTGTGCTTAACTGACCCATAGGACACCTGTCCTATCATTTTCCATTTCAGGTGATTATAAGGGCTAGTGGAGATCAATCTGTGGAGCAACGAGTGATCATGGATGAAAACATGCCCCAAGCCACTATGGCGGCCCCACTCCCATCTTCTAAATCCAGAAATCCATCCACTAATGCTTAAAACTCGGACCACACACTGATTCATCCCAATGAATATATGCTCATTCAAGCCAACAACCACTATGTTGATTTTGATCATCTCAACATAGACCCGGTCATCATAGAGATTCTCAAAGTCCACACATTGGCATACGCACTAACTGAGACTGTTTCCGTACCAATGATTTACCTACAACAAGCTTGGAAGACAATCAACTTTGTTTATGAGAACAACATGCCTACATTTGAGATTCTGATTGATGAATACGTTATTGTGTTGGACTATGACAGACTCAGAATGGTACTGCGTTTACTAGAAGACGATTCCAGAAAAGGCCGAACTTATTTTGATGTCTACCCCCACCAATACTGAAGTGTTTGATGGAGTTAGAGCATTGGGCTACACTGGAGAGCTCACTATAATCAGTCAGTTCAAGAACTCAAAACTGCCACCGGTTTGGTATTCCCTGTTCTCCGTCATCAACAGGTGTCTTACTTTAAAACATACCAGAGTGGATAATGCAAGCATCCACATACTCAGACTCTTTCATGCGGTGGTGTATGACCTACATGTGGACTATGCCTTCATCTTCTGAAATTATCTTCAAGACAGAGTTCAAGCCAAGCGTACCAACAAGGCCAGCATCTTTGTACCATATCAGAGGTTCATGCAATTGATTGTGTTAAGCATGATCAGATCAAACATACAGATACCAAAGAGGAGAAACTATGCTTCTAGACTGGAGAACAACATGCGGTATTTATAGAAGCAGAAGCAAGTGCTCAACTATAGCATGCATATACTTGCAGCTCTACTTGCTTAAGCGAATCCAACTGTTGAGTGCATTAGAGATTACATTGAGTCTATGGAATGGCTAGAGCCGACAATTCCTACCCATGACTCCATCCCTAGGAGAGCAATGTCAGTGAGGGTTTAGAGTACTGAGGGGGTACCTGAACGGGTTGTGATGAGGGAAAATACCGAGAGGGGAACTGGAGGGGGTCATCCTTCTGAACTATGGGCCTTGGAATCATCTCACGCTACTACTCAAAATGATGATTCCTTGACTCAAGCTGATGCGGCACTAATTCCACAACATATAGGCTGACAGCAAGAGTATGTCGATTAAAGTTCAGACGTTGAGACATAGTCGGATCCAGCAACTGATGATGACAGAAATGATGATGATGGAAATGACGATAATGATGACGATGATGACAATGATGATGATCAAAATGATCATGGCATGGAGCTGAATGTTGATAATTCGGTTCAATAGGTCATCGGGGATATTAGGAAGATTGAAGGAGAAATAGTTGAAAATTCTAAAATATTGAGATTGAGTGATGGAACGCGAAAAGAATATAGGGAAAGAGTGTGTACCCAAACCTACATTTCCAGAAGGGTGGCCACATCTACTAACAGGAATCATGTGTTGAGTCCAGGTATTGAAGAAGACGTTAGTCGCCCACTAACGCAAGTGCACACCCCAGCCACCCACTCAGTCTCCTATCAACAGGACACTGTTTTATCTACTCACAGGGGAGTAGCAAAAAATCTATCTCATTCTTACTTTGAGAATGTAGATATTGAAATAAGAGAACTCCCACCCCGGTTCTAGACTTCTTTGAGCGCACCAGTGTGTCTAGAGCCATCGTGAATATATTTTCACTTCCTAGGACACTACCAACTATATCTTCTACCATCGGACATCTTAGTGACCCGATCGGAACACCCAGAGTAGATCCATCAGTTGGACTACGAGGACAGGGTGGAATTCCTATCATTGCTACCGATTTTCCAGCTTTGAACATAGGCCACACAGTTGTTTCAACAACTGTCGTGTCAATGGAACGTCTAAGTGACTCCGGTGTTACTTTGCCCGACTTTTGTCAACGGAATTCCTCAACAACACCCTAAAGGTTGTTGAAGATCGTATATTGTAAGAACTCTCTTTAGTCAAGCGGATCTAATTGTAGAGCATGTGCAACCACCTCTACCTCCACCAGCTCAAACACCGACTGCTGCTGATCTTTCCGTGGATGAGTTACTGTTGTTTGCAAAGCTTCTATCCTGGGCTCTTGAAGATCAATCTGAAGCTGATTTGGTTTTGACTTCTGATAACTCAAAAACCTCCCGTTACCCTAGTACCATCAGATCATGTAACTTCTTCAGAATTAAATCTTTCAAGACAGAAGTGCTGAATACCTTACAGTCTATGCAACATGACATAACTGACTTATCTGTCGTAGTTCAGACTTCCTGCAAGGCTCAAGCTCAGGGTTCAAAGAGAAAGCATGACCATGATTCTGATCATGATCATGAAGGGGAGAGTCCTAAGAGACAGAGAGTCAATAAGAGTTCAGATCATGTTCATGGCACAGAATCAACTGCAGAAGTGATTGCTCAGAAATTTCGGAGTGGTCAATATGGTGAAGAGAGTGGGAAGCAGTTTGTTTTGTATGTTGATTCAGATACTAAACTAACGGTTGAAAAGCCTAAGGTTGCTACTGAAGAGGAGTTATTGCAGATTACTGATGGGTTTGTGGAAATCATTGATGTCAAATCTAATGAAGATGAGGATGCAGATAAGTATGACAAATTATGGAGGATTAAAGAAGAATTTGAGGAGCTGATTGACTTTTCTGATGAAGATAATGTGGGAGATGGAATGGAGAACTTATTTGATGAGAAAGAAACGAATTTCCTTTTTCAGTTGTTGGTCTAGAGACTCCTAATGATATCAACCTCAGCCCTGTTCATCATTATATACCATCAAAGTCACTTGTAAATAAGTCTAAGTCAAAGTCTTTGTAATGTGTTTGTTGTAAGTGTGTGTTTAGTTTCTCTTTAATAGATATATAGCTAGTTGTTTTTGTAAGTACACGTAACTAGAAGTTAATAGTACGCGAACCGAAAACTGTAGAGAGAGAAATTTATATGTCTGTATACGAATCCTTGAATTTGAAATCATATAACAGGTTGAGTATTTAAATCATCTTGTTGTTGTTAATTGTGATTGTTTGTAATGAGAACTTGATAAATCTGGGATTAATACGTGATCCAGAACCAACTGTTGATGAACAAAGGCAGTTAAGAAGTGCATTGAGAGTTCCTTTTCTTGAAGAGACCAAGAAGATTTTTGTGCATCATATTAGAAGATTGGACATCTTTTCAGTCTTGGGTGTAAAGAATCAGACCAAGGAATATCAAGAGGAGTACTTATACATGATCAATTCTTTGAAGCTGCCTACAGATCATGTCAAGTCCAAGCATAAGATTGTGTCTATCAAGCAGGTCTATCTAAAAAAATTCTATAGAATCGGGTATCCCGTGTTTGTGGTGCAAAGACAAGATGGCCACAACTACACTTTCATCGAAGTAGAATTTCACCATCTTCAGATAGAGGATTTTGAGTATATGTACCACCTATTTGGAGATCTGACCATCCGAAAAGAAAACATCACTCTTGCATTGGAAGCAATCAAGAGATTCATGCGGAGGCACATCATCTATACATACTACTATGATTATCAGTTGGGATTGGAAAGTGGATAGACAAAGATCAACATGTTGAAGCCTAATATGAAGATTCTAGACTTGGAAAACTGCCCTCTTTTCACGATTCTTCAAGATCCAAAATTCGGTGTTGTTTACAAGGATGGAAACAATGAGAGGAGGTTTCTAAGGTTCTTTGAAATTGCTAAGTATTCAGATGGAACTCTGAAGGTTATCTGACTACAGCTTGACAGCCGGTACCAACAGAATGAGAGAAAAAGAGCAGTTGATGGTGACTTTATGCCTAGAAGAGAAATGTTGATTCTGGTCAAAGCTTTGGAGGCTTTGGATGACATAATTGAGTTTAGGAAGGCTATAAGGAGGTTTGAATCTCATTTGGACATACGGCAAACAAGAAGACGTTTCACGCGTTGATTCCAAAGGGGGAGATTGTTGAAGCATATTTGTTGGAATCAAGGTCTTCTTAAAGAAAGTCAACTTAAGTCAACTTTAGCTTGTATTTTACTTTTGCTTGTAAATGGTTCAAGGGTTGTCTTGACCATATATTAACCTTTTGCTCTTGTTCATTTCAAGCGTATCTCATTGTAACCAACTCAATTGTAACTCTTTTGTGAGACTTGTGACTAAGCAATACATATGACCCTTTCACTCTCTAGTTTCTCTCTCTAGATTTGTTGTGTGATTTTCATGTTTGGTGCTTGAATTGGGTCCTATAATTATTTAATTAGAATTAATAATTTAATATATGTTTAGTAATTAAAAAATTAATAGAAAAAAATATGCTTCTTAAATCCTAATTACATTTGGTTGCACATTTTTTGTTTGCTACATTGACCAAACAAAATTCTTTCTCTTTCATTCACAAGACTCGTCGACTCCTTAAAAGCCTAGTTGACCACTGACTCCCGACGCCCTTCCATGACCACCGACGGCCCGGCGCGGCGACACCCTTCCACGAGTTACTTAGAAACTTATTTGAAATTTTGAACAGTTTATTTGACTTTGTGGTTTTGTATTATTGAAACATTGAACAATTTATTTGACTTTATGGTTGTGTTTTATTGAAAGTTTGAAAAAATTATTTGACTTTGTGGTTGTGTATTTGTCATGAAATTAAGTAGTTTAATCATTTTTTTTTAAATTTTAAAATTAAATGGGTTAACCCATGTTCAATCCATTTATTTAACAGGTTGGGTTGAGAGAATCATAAACAGGTCAACCCACTACCAACTCATTTAAGTAACAGGTTAGGTTGGATTGAAATCTCAACTCATTTAATTAAACAGGTTGGGTTCGGTTGAGATTTTCAACCCAATTAATAAATGAGTTGAACCTGAACCCAACCCAACCTGACCCATTGCCACCCCTACTTGTACATAAGGGAAGGAATAAGTCCAACGGAGAAAATAGCAATAAATTACAAACAACAAGGACGAAAATTGTAATTCTTAATCCACAAGGATCAAAATCAAAACTATTAACAAACCATAGGGATAGAAATGTAATTTAATTTAAAGAAAATGAATAAAAAAAGCCATAATGCCTTTGAGTTTAAGGAAATAGACGGTTATTAGTGTGAAGGATCAATTTCAAAACAAAATGAATAAATAGAGGTTTATTATGTAATAAATAAAATAAAGGATCAAATTGAAAAAAAAAATTACATAGATAGAGGTTTATTACACAGTAAATGACGATAAAGAACCAAATCAATAACAAATGACAAAGCTAAGGACCAAATCCGTAATAGTCTTGAATTAATTAGAGCATCTCCAACAGCTATGCTAAAATAAAATAAAAAAGTGAGATTTTAGCAATTTTTTGCTCCAACAACTATCCTATATCATATGCTAAAATAGAGAAAAGATGAGAAAGAAGGTAAAAATCTCCAAATTTGGAGAAATCTCTAAAACCCCATATTGAAGAGAGATAAATAATATTTAATTCTTTTCCACCATTAGGAGACATTGAAGTTGTATGTTTAGGAGAAAAAATAATATTTGATTAACATAATTGATGATAGAATTGCTAAAATAAAGTAGCTGTTGAAGTTGGTTGTATTTTTTTTTTAGAGATTTTAACTTTTTGTACTCTATTTTAAAAAAATTATAACATAACGGTTGAAGATGTCCTTAAGAAGCAGGTTTTGGGTTGCCATTCTGACGTCATCTGAACAGTAAATGACTTTGACACGTCACCTCACATTTCCATTCCCATGCTTACTGAAAAATTATTTCAGACTATTCCTGCTTTTACCTTTTTTAAAAGCAATATCATAATAGCCCCTCATTAATAGACATACAAAAAACAAGACAAATAATATTTTTAAATTACACTAGTTTTTTATATGGGAAATTAATTAAAACCCCCGTATTTCAATCTCATATTACCTAAATACCCAAAATCTCTTTTAGTTTGCCAAAATACCCAATTTGTCCGGGATTTCACTATTCATTCCGGGGTAGGGGCCGGGATCAATACAATGAACTTACGATTAACAAATGAAATGTGAGATCGAAAGATAAATTTGGTTAACCCCGGGATGAATAGTGAAATCCCGGACAAATTGGGTATTTTGGCAAACCAAAAGAGATTTTGGGCATTTAGGTAATATGAGATTGAAATACGGGTATTTTAATTAATTTCCCTTTCTAGATCAAGCTTTGTGCGATTATCAAAATTCACATTGAAAAATATGTAAGTTATTTTATAAATTTAGACCATTTTACAAAGCAATATACAACATATTTAATAATGAAATTAAGTATAGATAAACATTATTATTTTTAATTTAATATATAAAGGTCGGTTTCGAACCTATTTAATTAATAAGGTTATAAAATATATTAGATTTGTGCGTGGAAATTATCAATAACATATTAACAACCATAGTTTAAATATCTATTATATAACATAAAATTCAATGAAATAAATTAATACAAAAATGACATAAAATTGTTACCATACTTTTCTTTTTATTTTTTAACAATTTCATAAATTATGAAACCATAATAAAAAAAAATTCATTGATACATACGTCACTTGGAAATGATTACATAAAATTATCAGACACTTTCAACATTTTCACTTTTCTTGATTTTAGAAGTTTTACCATCTTAATTCACCTCATCAGTTACAGCTCTATTCTCTGTAACATTGATGAAAGTGGTATCCATCCCATTTGATTGTAGCATAACTTCAGTGTGCATTGTAAAGTTGTAAAAAGCAATTAATCTTTTTTTAATACATTATTAAAAATAGTTAAAAACATTTATTACTAACTAACAATTTAAAAATCGAAACTAAAATTGTAGTTTGCTAGTAATAACGTCATTACATAATAAACAATATCCAAATATTCTAATAACATTGTGGTGACTCTTGTGAAAAAAAATAAAAATGAGAATTAGAGTAATAATAAATCATGAAATTACAAACCAGACAAAATCAGTTTTAAATTGAGATTTTGGAGTAGTAGTATATTGAATGACTTACATTTAAAAGTATATGCATACATTGTCCATGAAGCTTTAATATTCTTCGATATATTCAACGATCTTCACACCTTATTTAGACAATATCTCATTTGTTTTTCTTTTGTTTGTGACACTTTCTACCAAAAAAACATATAAAGTACACATAACAACGTATAACTTAGCAATAAACATAAGTCCATACCTTAGATCGATCAAATATAGTGAGAGAAAGTGAGAGAAAATTTGTTTGACAACAAACCAAATCATTAGGTAGCCAACAAAGGGGTTGTTCGGTTCGTTTTCTATTAAGACCTGTATGGATAAAGTTGTCTGTATCGTTAAAGTTGTCTATATCGATCTAGCTAAACTATTGTTCGGTTGATGTGCTGAATAAATAATCTGAATGATGAAAATGATTATTTTACCCTTCGTTTACATTAAACATTTTTAGATCAAATTTCACAACTCTGTAAACAAATTAGAAAAGATACCCAAATCTATAAACCCTAAATAAAAACTGTAAACAAATCATTAAATTTGTAAACCCTAAAAAAAGTTGTAAACAAATTGTCAAATTTCTAAACCCAAATCTGTAAACTCAGGTCTCATCTCCTTCAAATTTTCAAGTCTCTATATTTGTAAACCCTAAAAAAAGTTGTAAACAAATTAAATTGTAACCAGGTCTCATCTCCTTCATCGCCTCCGTCTTCATCTCCTTCAAAAGTTGTAAACCCAGGTCTCTATCTCCTTCAAAAGTTGTAACCAACCCAGGTCTCATCTCCTTCATCGCCTCCGTCTTAATCACGTCATAACCATCTCGGTCTGAAGGAGGAAGAGGAGGGGCATCATGGTCTTCATCACTGGAGGTCTTCATCTCGATCTGACCTTGTTGGTGGTGGCTCCGGCAGTGGCGGTATCAGGCAGTGGCGGAGGCGTCGATGGTGGTGGCTCCGACGGAGGCGTCGGTGGTGGTGGTGGCTCCAGCGTTTTCCAGAGAGGGTTGAGGGAATGAGGGGTATGAGTGTCTTTTGGTTGGCTGAATGTAAAGGACAAATAAATTCTAGCTAACTGATTCATTCATGGGTTGACGGATTCAGCCAATACCGAACACTTGGATATGGTTGTGCGAATCAGCCATATCCACTATACAACTCATTAAGCCACAAGCGAACTGACCCTAATAAAACGAAGAACCAAAATGTTTAAAAAATAAAAGAAATTGAATAATTAATCAACATAAAGAAAGAAAAAATGAATAGTTAACTAAAATAAATAAGAGAAAATGAGTAGTTAAATGACATAAATTTCAATGTGCATTTAAAATTACTAAAAATCCCCAATGCCTTTAAATAAAATATAACTTGCTTATAGGGACATAAAAGTCTTTAACATAATAAACAATTTTAAAAATCAAAAATTTGAGAAAATTTAGAAGCCTCATTCCTACTCTCTAACAATGTCAAATCATCACTTCAAGGTTTTCCTTTTATCTATACTACTTTAATATACATTTAGACCAAATGTCTTAAACACAAATCTTAAAGCACAATGTACTACCAATTTAAGCATGATATTTAAAAATCTCTCAAAGACAACTTTTAAAGCATAATGTACAAGTAGAACCCCCCTCCTTTTTTTTACACAACCAGACGTGTCTCAGACCCATACCTTCAATACCACACGCTACCTCCTTCTTCTTCTTTTGTTTCACGTCTTAGTATACCATACTGAGAGTACAAAGTCATTCTGAAATGGAAGATTTTTTCTCTTTGTTCTACCTGCTACTTGATGGCTACCAAGAATTCATGCATATAAATCCTTCTAGCTACTTGAGAGTTATTTTCATCGGTGAAATCTCCTCCCTCTCTCTCAAGCTTTGTCTGTTTGATTTTGATTTTAAGAAACCTACACGACTTCTCCTCTTCGATTTTGATTTTAGGTAGTGCATGGAAAACCCTAACTCTTTCTGATTTTACGTGATTTCATTCATTTGTAACTCTTTTTTTATTTGCTTTTGATTTTGTTTTGATATGGGTTCACGACTTGCAGTTCAACATCTGGTATCTGTTGATTTGGATTCACGATTTGCATCTCAACATCTCAACATTTGTTGATTTGGGTTCATGATTTAGGTATGTTTACTTTCGAGCTTCTATTAGATGATTTATTACGCAATTTAATTTAGATGAGGTTCTATCAGGTGACACTTTCACGTAATTAAATTTATCTGTCATCTTGAATTTGTAATTGGGTTTTGGTTTTGTATATAAATTGATGATTAAAAAATATGATTGTCTAAAAAATGACCTTTAAAGCACAACCTTTAAACCAAACAGATAACAACACCCAACTAATTAACCAACATTTGTCCAGAAAATGACTAATCCTACATCAGCAATTGATTGGGCAAAAATTTGGCAATTGCTGATACAGAATCTAGAAAGTGTAATATACTTCCTATCACATTATAAGCAAAGCAACAGAGTAGCAATTTCAGGAGATTGGCAATCAAAAACAAAATATTGGTTTTCCATGTAACAGATAGTGACTTGGGCAAAAATTTGGCAATCTGAACACAACCAAAACAGTAATTGATTGCAATTTGGCCTATGGCCATTGCTCCTGTAGACTGTAGTCCAGAAAACAACAGAATACCACCAAACCAGTATCAGGATGATATTAGTTGAGATGGACTTGTAGCTGTTATACCATTCAAGATTGCATAATATCACTTACAAGTTTGAATTATAATCTATGCAGGGAATGCTTAAATTTACATGTTTGTCATAGAGTCTCCCATCATCCACATTTATAAACCCTATTGTTAAGTACTACATTTAGGGGTTGTTTACCAAATGCTTACCGGACATATTTTACCTGCTAAGTGAGGGAAAAACTTTTACCCGGTAAGGGTAAAGGTTTACCAACAATCATTTTTGATGAGAGAATGTTACCCGATAAGGTACGTGAGGGTGATAAGTGGTGACTCTTGTTGTTAATTGTTTGGTAAACCGCCCCTTAGTTCTAATCTCTTTTACCTTTCTCATATACCCAACCATTCCCATTATAACTATCTTTACATTATTTGGTAAACGGACCCTTAGTGTTGCTCCTCTTTGAATTGGATTTATAAATTCCTCAGTTGTGGATGCTTATGTAGCAGTTCAAGTTGATCAGTGGTGGTTGTTGTTCTTTGTTGCATTTGATTAAGTTGGTAATATGTTGTTGTGGAGGTGTAAGGTTATGCCAAATTAGTTTTGTTGAAATTGGAGAAACAAGGTGGACAAAACTTGGTAGTCAAATAAAATAGAATTTGGTATAGATGCTTAGATTAGTTGATATGTTTCATGTTTGGACTGTTGATCTTATGACATATGTTTATGTTCCTCAAAAGAGGCTAGTGTTGAAGTATCTTTTAATGGGTTTACTAAGAATCCTTTTTTCTTTTGGTTGTATCAAATCAATGGTGTTTGTATATGTAGTTAGGGGTGTTTGTATCTCAACAAAATACATTTTAAGTTTGATATATATGCAATTAGAGGTCATTTATCAAACACTTATTGTTAAGTACTTATCGGCAAGAGAAATACCTTCACTTACCTTATCATGTAAAATTCTTGGCCATCAAATAAATTGTTGGTAATCGTTTAAATTCTGGTTTGATGTCTAAATATTGAGTTAAATTTAGCAAATCACTCCAATGTTGGATTCTGTTCACAACTGCACTACTTTTATGTTAATATTTTTCTCTCTCAGAATAATTGGTTTAATGGACTTAGACCACAGTAGTTTCAATCAAATTGATGAAAACCTCATAAGACCAATATGATATCTAAAAAGGCACATATGCATAGAATAACACCATCTCATGTATTATATGTGATGGTGGGTTTCTTTTAGTTAGGGTTGTTTACTAAACACTTGCCTTGGTAAGTTCTTACCGATTCAATTACCTTACCAGGTGGACATAACAGAGACCGAGAATCTTCCCCGGTAAGAGGGAAGACAAGGACCAAAAGTCTTACCCAATAAGTGAGGGCGATGAGTCTTACCGGTAAGCGCTTATCGGATTATAAATGCTTACCATCAATCCATTTTGATGACCGAGAATGTTGACTCATAAGGTAAATGGGTGAATGAGAGTGGTGACTCTTGCCTATGTAAGCGTTTAGTAAATAACCCCTTACTCTTAATTCTTATTTGGTTTTGAGATAGAAATTCTTAATCTGGAAGGGTCCGTCCATAAAGTGTGGTTGGCTATATGAGAAAGGTTGCGGTAGGCCAAAATTGAGAAATAAGCTAGGGAAGACAAAATGGCTACAACCAACTTTCCAAAAACATATATGCATTTAGGATCAAGAGTAATTTATTTCTGTGATGTGAATTATTGCTCAATCATCTCAATTTTGTTTCTATTTTTTTATCATTTCGCAAAAGTAGTAAACTTAGAAAAGTAGAATATTAGTATCAATGTTTGGGTTTGTTTTCAAGATGTACAGGGCTACTGTGATTTGTCACAAAAAACCAAGAATCTGAGTCTTAAGGACATTACTTGATTAATGTATTGTCAAAATACAAAATCACTTGATTAATGTATTAGTCTCAATGTTTTTGATCCACATATAAGTCCTTATACTACTGTCAATGAGCATTCCCAGATTGTGGACTAAAACTGCACTCTTAGAACCCAAGTAGGGAATGTGCAGAACCTCATGGCTTCAAGGAGTGCTTCCTAGGCTCACTGTAAGATTTTCCAACTGTTCCACCCTTATAAGCAGAGTAGTAATTTGAAAATGACCAAAACGAGTTGGGTGTCAGTGATTATGAAATCTACTTGTGCAGTTACTTTTAGGGAACATATGGGATGGAAGAGGTGCAAACCTAAGAGTAATATAAGGTGACTTTATAGTTCTTTTAGCTTATATTTTCTTATACATTTATTTAAATCTTGGATTATAGTGATTTGTCCACTTCTCAACCATTATTTATGTTTTAAGTAATAATACAAAAGAAGCAAATTTGGCACTTCAGCTACTGTTTGGGAACAGGGGGCATGAAACACTTGCTAAAGGTGCATAGCCATCCTTTTGGTTTTTTACTTGGTGAAAGTGGTGATTGCATTACTCGCACTGCCAAGGTCGATTCTCTCTGTCGTATCTCCAACTGAACTAAATTCTCATTGCTAATTCTGCCAAGGATGCACTTGAAATCATTGCATTATTTTACTTGGTGCATATAATGTTCTCAAATTTCACTGTGATGGTCCTTTAGTGCCTAAGAAGGTTCCCACCCGGCCTCATCTATATTTAGCTAAGTGAAATTATAAACACATGATACACAAGAGTTCTTGTTACCATCGCTACAACTTTCAATTCGTGTAAGTTCCGTCGACTCTAAGACCATCTTATCTTAAGAGTTCTACCCCATCTCATAAGTCATAGCTTAATAATCTAAGTTTAAGTCTAGGCATCTTATATTCATACCTAGTTCACTTAAAATAAAGCTCTAATACCAACTTCTAACATCCTGTAATTTAGGGTGAAATAAATTTCGGAAATTCGATAATATAACGTCTATAAATAGGGGAAAACCTGTCCACCCCAAAATAGGGATCAATTTAACCTAAATAAATAAGGACATAGCCAATCAAACCCAAAGTATCATCCCAAAACGGGGAATAAGGTATAACATTTACAACCCAAATAAAATGAAGAAATAAACTCGATAACGTAATAATCTAACTTGGTCAAGAAAGATTAATGTAGCCATAATTTTAAAGCAAATACCACCGCCGCCAATTCCAAATCGTGGGTAGGGTAGTTGACTTCGTGAACCTTGAGTTGTCTAGACGGGTAAGCGATCACCTGACCCCTTTGCATTAGAACACAACCCAAACCCATCTTCGATGCATCACTATATACCACAAAATCCTCCGACCCTTCAGGTAGAAACAACATCGGAGCTTCGCAAAGCTTCCTTTGTAGAGTTCGAAATGCCTTCTCCTGATTCTCGATCCATATGAACTTCACAGTCTTTCGGGTTAAGGCCGTCAATGATGAAGCTATCTTGGAAAAATCTTGGATGAATCTCCGGTAGTATCCCGCCAATCTCAGAAAGCTTCGAACTTCTGACGGGCTCTTGGGAGGTTCCCAATTCATCATCGCCTCAATCTTCGTAGGTTCCACTTTCACTCCTTCCTTTGTAACCATGTGACCCAAAAACTTCACTTCTCGAAGCCAAAAGTCGCACTTCAAAAATTTTGCGTAGAGCTTCTACCGCCTTAGCACTTCTAGAACCTCTCGGAGCTGTTGCTCGTGATCTGCTTCGTCTTTGGAATATACAAAGACGTCGTCAATGAACACTATTACCGACTTGTCAAGGAATGGTCGACACACTCAGTTCATCAAGTCCATAAATATCGTCGGTGCGTTGGTTAGGCCGAATGGCATTACTAGGAACTCGTAATGACCGTAACATGTCCTAAATATCGTCTTTGGAATGTCGTCCTTCGCCACCTTCACTTGATGATATCCCGAACGGAGGTCAATCTTTGAGAAGTAACTCACACCTTGTAACTGATCAAATAAGTCGTCGATTGTTGGAAGCGGATACTTGTTCTTCACCGTCACCTTGTTCAGTTCTCTGTAGTCGATACACATCCGCATCGTGCCATCCTTCTTCTTAACAAACAAGACCGGATTTCCCCAAGGCGACGAGCTCGGTCGTATGAAACCCTTCTCAAGAAGGCCTTGAAGTTGAGTCATCATTTCTTGCATCTCGGAGGGAGCTAATCGATAAGGAGCTCTAGCAATCGGGGTCGCCCCCGGGACGAGATCAATTCGGAACTCCACTTGGCGATCGGGTGGAAAATCGGGCAAGTCTTCCGGGAACTCATCGGAAAACTCACACACCACCCTAACATCTTCTAGCTTCCTCTTCTCGAGTTTGGTGTCAATCGCATACGCCAAGAAGGAGGAGCATCCTTTCACCAAACATTTCCGCGCTTTGATCATAGAGATAATCGCCACCTTACCTTTCCTTCTTTTGCCATAGATTATAGTCGTCTCTCCATCCGCAACGGGTAGTCGGATCATCTTCTTGGAAGACACGATTTCGTCTTGGTTCTCCAATAACCAATCCATTCCTACTACCACCTCGAATCCACCCATTTGCATAGGCATTAAATCGATAGGGAATTTCCTTCCCTCAAACTCAAGGGTGCAACCCCTCAAGATATCACAGATTAACACTTGACCACCATTAGCTATTTCTACCACTAAATCATCTTCTAAACTACTCATAGGCATGGCAAGATTTTGGCATAACACATCAGATATGAAAGAGAAGCTAGCACCTGATTCAAACAATACACGTATAGGTACGGAGTTTAGGAGAAACATACCCGATACCACATCAGTAGATGCCTTAGCCTCCTCCGTCGTCATCTGAAAGGCCCTTCCGGGTGCTCTCAGAGGATCCACTTTCTTCCCACCATTTCCTCCAACCTTTAGCTTCGGGCATTCTGCCCTTACGTGCCCCGGTTCCTTTCACTCGAAACACATTTTACCCTTGACGGGACAATCTCTAAACATATGCCTCGGTTTTCCACATTTATAACAAGTTCCGGGAACAAAATTGCATGGGCCGAGGTGCTTGCTTCAGCATTTGGAGCACCATTTGGCATCACGCCTAGGATCGGCTCCACATGGGTTGTTGTTGAAAAATATTGGCTTTTTTGAGGGTACCGAGATTCCCTCCCATCTTCTCTTTTATACTTGGCAGCTTCCTTCCTCCTTGTCGCGGTTATAGGCGTCCTCCATTAATTGTGCCTCTTCGATTATCTCCCGAAGGGTGGAGGCTTTCGACACTTGAAACATTGACATCATGTTCGATGGGAGGCCTTTAATGTAAACCTTGATCTTTTCTTTCTCCATTGGGACCAGGTGTCCCACCAACCCCAATTTATCCATGAACAGTCAGTTGTAATCTTTCACCGACAAATTACCCTTCTTCAAACTCTGGAACTCTTCCTCGATCTGGTCCATCGATCTCTCGTTGCAATAATCCTCTAGTAATTTATCTTTGAATGTCGCCCATGTCAGTTTGTCCAAGACTGTCGTCTCGACAGGAGCGGAATATGCATCCCACCAAGTGAGAGAAGCACCTCTTAACATTCGAGAACCAAAAATTACCTTATGTCCTTCACTGCACTCGCTCGATCGAAAATCCTGCTCCATCTCCCGAATCCAACTCATACATGTTACTGGATCATTCGAGCCCTTAAATTCCGGCAGTCGGCAACCAAGGAAGGACTTGAAGGTACAAGTCTTTATCTCTGATCTTGTTTCTAAGGTTGCAGGAATGTCGGTGGGGATTTCATTTCTGGTACCCCAGGATCCCGCCACCACAACATTCTCGGCAACCATTTCAGGCCTACGGTTGAGGGTGTCTCTGTCCTCAAGAAACTTTAGAAATAGCTCTTGTTGTTGTGTTATGGCCTTATTCATGGCCATCATCATTCGATCCACCATTCGGGTTTCCGTCGTCACCTCTTCCATGATAGGTTCCAACGTTTCCAGGTTGCGCTGAGGAATGTGCTTGGGTCCCTCGCCCAACACATTGACCACGCGAGGAGGCTCTTCTGCCACAATCACTCACAGGTGCTCTGCCATGGATGTCGTGGCTTCTTGACCCTCCGGTCGATTCCGGGTGTTAACCATTAGTCTACCACACACATATAAGAAATGGAATAAGAGATGGGCAACAGGAATAACACGAGGAAACGTACTACTACATTCATCAATTATTATAACAACAGTAGATCATGTATGCTCACGTAAAACATCTTCATAATAATGTTAGCTAAGTGAAATTATGAACACTTGATACGCAAGAGTTCTCGTTACCATCGTTACAACTTTCAATTCGTGTAAGTTACGTCGACTCTAAGACCATCCTATCTTAAGATTTCTACTCCATCTCACAAGTCATAGCTTAATAATCTAAGTTTAAGTCTAGGCATCTTACATTCATACCTAGTTCACTTAAACTAGATCTGATACCAACTTGTAACAACCTGGAATTTCGTATGAAATAAAGTTTGGAAATTCGGCAATATAACGTCTATAAATAGGGGAAAACTTGTCCACCCCAAAATAGGGATCAATTAAACCTGAATAAATAAGGACATGGCCAATCAAACCCAAAGTATCATCCCAAAACGGGGAATAAGGTATAACATTTACAACCCAAATCAAATGAAGAAATAAACTCGACAACCTAATAATCTAACTTGGTCAAGAAAGATTAAGGTCGGGTGCCGCTATCCTTCCAAAATGTGTATTCTCTATAATCACCGCATTGGTCAACATATCTTCAAAAAGACCGCTCTTGACCCCAAGGCCGCCCACTCAATCTCGACGAGCCCTACTGCTAAGATTACCTGTCAACATGACAACCAAAGAGCAAGCATTAGGCTAAAGCCTAGTGAGAGCAAGTCAATTGAAATAGAAGTACTAAACCCATTGAAGTCGCACGGTGGATTTAGTCATGAGCTAAATCAATAAATCAAATAAACCATTAGTGATCAGAATATGGTACAAATAACACCAATCACATAGTGAGCTCAACTCCTCTAAGTCTATTGCTCGAAAACATCAAGTCAACCCCTCTAGGTCTATTCTTGAGAGTTCCAAAATGGGAACTCAAGCACACGGGAATTACATCTTACTGCCCATGGGATATTGCCCGACCATATAAGCCCACACCTTACTTACCATGGTGACCCGATGCCTATTGCGTGCCAAAGTGGTGGTCTCAACATCCAAAATGGGACATTAAGAACATCGTGCCTATGGATCCATTGCACTAAAACCAAATACCAAAACATACTAGCTCACTAATTACTAACCATGTATGTATGTCAATAATATATATAAAGTTACCAACATGAATCTTGCATCACATCATGGAGGAGACTCTATCAATGTAAATCCCATCAACAATAATATCACATATCTTATTTCCAAAGTCATGATTGAAATTAGTTAACCCAATACTTGCATTTCCCCAAACCCTAATTTCCACTTTGGGTTCACCAAAATCCCATGGAATAAGGGTTAACTACCAAATACATAGAAGACATATAAAACCATTTATCTTAGTTTATAACACATTCCTCAACATTCTTATTTAGATTAGAAAACCCTAATATCCTCAAAACTCATATTTAGGTTAAAATGCAACAAACCCAAATAAATAATTAATCACATGGATGAGTACTAGAATACGTTAAACCTAACATTTATGAAAGAGTAAGGGTAGAAAACCCACCTTGTTGGAAATATGAACAAACCCTAGATGAGACTTGAGAGGAAAATAGTAGGAGACTTTAACACTTCAAGCACAAGCTCTTAATCACAACCACCAACCTAAACCAACCACACAAACTTCATTTAATGACTTCCCTTATGAGAAATCAATTGAGAGAGAAGAACTTCACCTTACCTTCAAGAGAAAAATCGTCCAACGCCAAGAGAGAATAGAACTAGTGAGCTAAAAGTCGGACTTGAAGTATTTAAGGACCTGAGGCCCGTCAGCGACAATGCCCTAGCGAATGACCATGTCATAGTCGTTGGTCACAGTCTCTCCCCTCGACTCACCTGTTGGACACTCCATGTGCTCTTGACCAGCGAAAGTGACAATTGTTACAATAGCCTGGCATTGTCACCAAGGCTACCCCCTTCACGGTACCACTCTTGCGATTATGCCCTACGAGAGTGACTCCTGTCACAATAGCGGGCATACTCCCCCGTGTTAGAGCATGTTTATGTTGGATACAAGATCATAAAGACCAGAGGTCAAAGTACAAGAAGTCAAAAGCTGAAAGTCAACTATCAAGCATAAAGTCAAAGTCTCTTTGTAATAATTGTCAAAGTCAA
Organism: Arctium minus; assembly: GCA_954870635.1. Taxonomy (NCBI): domain Eukaryota; kingdom Viridiplantae; phylum Streptophyta; class Magnoliopsida; order Asterales; family Asteraceae; genus Arctium; species Arctium minus. The sequence continues at coordinate 5,624,952 of OX941093.1, read as the reverse complement.
AGTCATTGTATTTTGTTTTAGCTTTATGTTTTATAGCTTAGTATAAATAGTTTGTATCTCGTGTCTAATAGACATATGACTTGAAGTGTATTGTACGCATTATGAGAGAGAGTTTTAGAAAGAAAAGAGATTTGTTCTAGAGAGATAAAGTCATAAACTGATTTGTAATACTTTAATTCTTGAATTGAAATTGAAACAGGTAGTTACTAATCTTGTTTGTGTTGATTGTTTGTGATTAGAAACTTGAATTCAGGGATTATCACCCCGGGTGTACCGAAACCCCGAACCTTCCAGATTTCGACCCGAAACGTGAACGATCGAGATTCCAACTTCAAAAATACAAACTATAGATAGGTAAGTGAAGTAACTTGGTATAGAGGTACCTGATAGGGACGTACCGAAAACACGGGTGTTACAAGACATGAGAACTAGTGAAGTATTTGATATTCTGAAAGGGGGAATGTAGTGAAGCAGAGTTGCTTGTAGAATGGAATGATGCAAGATGTGATATGCAAGTGTGTGGTTTGTCACCCAATAAAATTCGGCCAAAGCATGAAAATGGTGGTGGTCGTGGGTTGAGAGAAACTTTGAGTTTCTTGTAATCCTTCTATTACATATTTTAATAATTCATTGTAATTGTTGGTTTATGTAATTTAATTTATTGTTATTGTTGGCTGATTAATTTTATGGATTCATTGAATTGGTTAGAATTTGCATTCAAGATATTTATCAAATTGTAATAGAAGATCCCTTGGTCATTTAAATAGTCATTTATGACATGTAGAAGACTTGGAAGGGAAAGGTGTACAAGGATGCACTGTGGAAATGTACAACAGCACCAACACTGCCACAATTTCAGAAATGCATGGATGACTTGAGAGTCTTGGATAGGAAGGCTTTTGATTGGTTGAAAGACATTCCACCTGTTCATTGGTCAAGAGCCCACTTTACAGGTAAAAATTTCTGCTTATTATCTCACTGTGATGTACATGCATAAGTTGAGTAGAGGGGGTAGCAATGAATATGTCTTTCATATGTACAGGTAGACCTAACTGTGATGTTCTATTGAACAACATGTGTGAGGTCTTCAATAGACAATTGATTGATGGTCATGACAAGCCTATTATCACAACATTGGAGTATATCAGAGAGTACCTCATGAACAGGATTGTTAATATAGGAATGGTGATTGCAAAGAGTGAGGGACTTATAACACCAACAACCACAAGAATTTTGGAGGCAACCAAGACACAAGCTGCACAATATGTAGTTTTATGGAATGGTGGGAACAAGTACCAAGTGTCTGGGCCTTGGCAAGATCAGTGTGTTGTTGATTCAAGAAGCAAGTTATGCACATGTAGGAAGTGGGAGTTGACAGGAATACCCTGTAAGCATGTTGTTGCCACAATCTGGTGTATGGCAGTTAATAGAGATGATGTTGGTTTGCCTGAAGAATGGGTTCATGAGAGTTACAGACTGTGAACTTAGAAGAAGGTGTATGAATTCAAGGTTGGCCCTTTGAGTGGAAAGGAATTTTGGCCCAAGAGTGACTGTCTATTGAAACTAACACCACGAGTTCATCACACACATGATGGGAGGCCCAAGAAGAAGAGAACAAAGAGTGCAGAGGAGTTAAGCCAGCCTGTTAAAGGTTCTAAACTTTCCAAGGCTGGAAAGTCTGTCACTTGTACCAAATGCAGCAACAGTGGGCACAACTCCAGGACTTGTAAAGGACAAGGATCTAGGGCAGTTTGAGTTGGTTTTAGTTGGTGGTTTTGGTGGTATCATGTTTTGTAACAAACTAACATGCTTGCTTTAGTTTATTTAAGAATCAACTCATGAACAATATTTTGTGGTTGATGAAGGCTTAATGACCTTCCTTTTGTAAGCCTTGTGTTTTGCAAGTAATGGTACTTTGTTGTTATAATACCTTTTGTTGTACCAAACACCAACTGCCTGTTTGTTGGCTTAAATGCTTTGTTGTTTAAACTGGTTGCAAATGACAGTCCATAAATGACAATGCATCAATGCTTTGCTTTAATGATAAGAATGACAGTGCAGAAATGATTTGCTTACCAAGTCTAATAACAGTGCATAAACATGGAAATTTACTGCAAATAACATCCAAAATATATTTCATTCCATTACCACATAATCCAACTCAGTACAATAGACACCAAATTCACAACTTTCACATTACAATTGACAAAAGAAAACACCATTGCACAAATTCAAAAGCAACTGGTATGATACTTGCTCAAAACACAAAGAAATGGACTACAAACACAATCCAACTTATTAACAGTAAGATCTTCAGTTTCCTAGCTTCCACACCCCATGCCTTTAAATTTCCTTCAAGTATGTCCCTTGACCTCAATAAACCAGGTATATCCACCAACGAACGAGCACACATTGGTGGATCAACCCAACCAATAAAGCGACACTTGCTTCCCTGCAGAAATCAACGAGTTAAAGAGAAGAAAGACCAAAATCGATTACAAATAACATAAACCAAAATAACTTACAGCGCGAGAACAAGAGTAGAATCTTCGACCAGGGTTTCTATTTGTCCATGAGGTTTGGATAACCGAATGCGCACCACAGTCATACAACACCATCATCGATTTTGAGTTGGAGAAGACGATATGGAATGAATGTGGGGTTAACGGGCATGAGATAACTGAGGGGTTTGTTTTAACAGAGAGACATAAACATGGAATGACAAAAATACCCTCTTGTGCAAGTCACGTGGAGGGCGTTAACGGCAAGAAATAGACGGTCGTTGCCTTTAGGGACCAAATCCAACACAAAATACATACGTGGAGGGTTTATTTGCCATTTTTGAAGTTTAGGGACCAATTCCGTAACAATCGACAAACTTTAGGGACCAAATCTGAAATTCACTCTTGATAGAATAAAGGGAAATTGACTCATATAGTCTAATCCCCCTCCCCTCTCACATCCTAGTCATTTCTCCCCCCAATTTACAAAAATAGCCTTAAGTACACCACCGCAATTGCGGACTTAGGTCCACCTCTATAATTGCAGACCTACGTGACACTAGTCACTCTCCCGTAAACACTTCTGCCAACAACAAAATACCCTTTGGCAGGTCCACCCCCGCAATTGCGGACCTAGGTCCACCTTCGCAATTGCGGGCCTATGTGTCACGTGTGGGAATCGGTTACACGCATTTCATACAAAAATTTGTGGGGTTTGAGATGGGGCGAGCGAGATATAATATAGAATAAAGAGGAGAAAGGTAGGTGGGTGATAGCGGAAAATCGTATAGGTCCACAAAGTGGCCACTATGACGCCACAGTGGCGGTGCAAGTGCACACCAGACACTATGATCGCTACATGTAATAAACTGGTAGAGTACCAAGATCGTTTCCACAGGGACTAGTCAACTAAGAATCAGATACTTTTTCATGAACTTCTAGTGCTTGGTTGAGTTTTGAGAACAAAATCAATATTTGTGGGTTTTAAGCAACTAAACAATGATTAAACGGAATTAACAGTATTAAAGGCAGGATGTGGGTACAAGCATTAACTAAGACTGATGTAGTAACAACTTGGTCAGAAACAAAATGACACACGACAGCCTTAAAAACCTTTTTGTCTCGAAAATAAGTTTCCTCGGAACGTGGCCACGTTGCACCCACTTTGTCACCACGTTGGCCAACTCAAGACTTGCCGACATAACTAAGTAAACCTCTAAGGATTTCAGTTCCACCAGTATGGATATAGATGCCCAAATCTCTTTGTGACACCCATATCGACCGACATTTGAACCTTAGTTAAAATCATGCAAAAACTCGTATCTCTACGTGGTTATAAAAGACTTTCTCAAATCTTCTTTGCATCACTCAAGCCGTATTTCAGATTTGCCCCTCTCGAGGTCTAAGATCTAATATTAACACTAACAAGTGATCGGCTTGTCCGCGTTGAGTTGAAGTCCCGACTTGAGTCACCAAGTCTAAGAGTTAGCAAAGATGGCAACACCCAAGTGTTGCCTACTAGTCTTAGCCTTGGCTCATACCCACACCCAAAGGGGTGTTTAGCTCATAATAACAGTAAGAGACATGAGAGAAGAAAGAGAAAACATAAAGTGCATAAATAACTTAAAGGGCTGCTGCCAACGTGGTGACAAGGTGGCCACTTTGGCAACAACTATTACAAGGAAATTAAAATTAAATGCAACTAAATTACAAGCTTTAAAGAGAGACTAGAAATTAAATGCTAAGATCCAGGGGTATTGAATGCTCCTGGAAGTTGTTGATGCTCAAATGGTTCCTCCAATCCCCAATTTATAGCCCAAGGAAGAAAAAATGTTGATGTGACCAAACATAAAAAGTAGCCTTTAAGGAAGAGTATAGCACCTTCCTTTGACTTACATCTCTTGTCCTCTTCCTTGATTATTCTTGTGAAAGTGCAGAAAATTCTTTTCATTTCTTCAAAAGACAATCTTTCCAAGAATGGCTAAATTTTATCCATTAATTTTCAGCCATCTTCCCAACGTGGTGGCAAGGTGGCCACCTTTTGCACAAAAAGTTAGTAAAACCACAATTTTTGCATTCTTAAGATTTCATCACAATGTTTGAACAACTAGACCAAACGAAGGGGGGAAGGGATAAAATGGGACAAAATATGGTAAAACGAATACGAAAAGAGAGGAATTAACTCTCAATTTTTGAGAGTTATCACACCCCCAAACTTGAGTAATTACTTGTCCTCAAGTAAAAAGAAAAGAAATGAAAGAAAAAACAACTCGACTGATGACTAAAAAAAAAAAGAGGGTGACAACTTGCTTTTGAACGGAAAACTCATACCGAACAAAATTCGACGCTCCCTGTCTTGAATGAAATATTCTTGTTTGAAAAGGATACCGCCTTCTTTCTTGCTTCCCATTAATTTGACCTTAATCAATAGGTCTTGTTTTGGGTATGTGTATTTGGGTTTTCAATTTAAATTTCTCGAAATGACCCCTAAACTTGTCTTTTTTGTACGACCCAAATTTTCTTTTGGTTCTTGACTATTTATTCTTTGTATTGTCTTAACCATTTAACTTTTAACTGATCCCATTTGGATTTATTTTTCTTTCTTTGCTTGTTGCCAAAGTGGTGACAAGGTGGCCACTTTGGCTTTGGGTTATCAAAAAAACGTTTTTAACAACCTTCACCCCCCAAACTGGAACCATCAATGTCCTCATTGAAAAAAACGTAAGACATTAGGATTTGTAACAATTGCGAAGCTTGGTTTCAAATGGAAAAGTGTTTGGGCTAAATGAAAAGAAGGCCTAAATCACGTTAAAGCCAAAGAATGGTAACAATCCAGAATGCGGTCCTGCAAAACAGATGAATAACAAGAGAGAAATACAAGAAACCAGGAATCATCATGTTTAAGCAATCGAAGAGTATGCGAAGTAGCACAATGTCACATCCCAAAACGATTATGAATCAAACAAAAGTACCACAAATCCCAAAAGATAACAACAAAACAAGTTCAAACATACATGATGAAATATCGAGAATGTTTATGGCTTACCCACCTCGGCAGAAGGGCCAACCTCGTCGTCTTCGGCTGTGTAGGGATGAAAAGCAGTGGGAGGAGGCCGTGGGCTGTGAGGACGTGGAGCGAGCGGGATAATTACTTGTGGAGGACACAGGCCGGGCGGAAAACGCGGGAGAGTGGAAGCCTTAGTCGGCTCAACCTGGAAGTAAAAGCTCTTGACAACCTAGTTCCAATCACGTTGATAAGCCCAAAAACGCACATTCTTCTCCTCCATGGCCTTGATGCTGTCACCCTGTGCCTTGAGCTGCGCTAATTGTGCCTGCTGGAGCGTTTTTATGTCCTTTAACAGCAAAGTCTGCTCTTCCTGCTGTTCGGCGAGAGCCTGCAACCATTTTGAAGAGCCATACCCTGAACTTGATGCTGATGGACGTTGGGAGACGTCGTCTGCCGAAGGTTGGGCAGAGGGTTGTGTTTGTGATTCAGTGGCGAAGCGGCTCGAGCGCATAATGCGCTGAACTGTTCCAAGATCGATTCTTGAGGAACTTTTACATAGCTCATCACTTTTCAGAGAAGTCACTTTAGCTGCGCTCATCAATTTAGTTAGTAAAATCGGAAAGATAAGCCAAGAACCAGAACGGGAGGCAGCGTATCGAATGGCGCTAAGAGCAATTGGTCCGAAGTCAAAGGGCAACTCCCTCAATATACAAAAGAGCAGTACACATTTCTCCCTAGAGAGAGTTGCGTCATGAGCAACAGGTAATAAATTATGTCGGAGAAACTAGAACCAAATACTCGTCTTGAGATGTAACTGGCCCGATTGGATAGTCAATTTGGTCATATCAAAGTCCTTCCAAAACTGGGGTATGACTAACGCTCGGATAATTTCGGTAGTCTTGGCAACATCGAGGGAGTCCAAAATGGTGGCAACATGACATGTGGTGGGCACTTTCATTCTGAAAGCCTTAGACAAAGAACAAGCTCCAAAATCAACACTCTTGCCCCGGATTGAAACTGTCGTGTCACTCATGGCAGAGATGGCGGAATAAAACTCACGTAGCCATGAGGCATTGGCCGTGCCCGGGTAAGGAATGGACTTCTCCCACTTGAAAGCCACCAAGTGTTTCTTAATGTGCGCATACGAATTGATCAACTGGGGATCAAAGTCGCGTTCCATGAGTAACTTGGAGGTAGGGGCAGATTTGTACCTGACTTCTGGTGATGGGCGTGTGGTAAACCTGGTCCGGGGCTGTTAAGCTGTGGACGTCGAGCGATGCGTAATTTTCTTCTTTGGCCTGGTGGTAGGGGCAGTTCGCGCCCTTTTCTTGGGGCGCTCGATTTCTGGGTCCGGTGTATACTCGTTATCAGAAGATGAAGCAGGTTGCTTCCCTCGATCTTCTACAGTGCGCGATGGGGATGGTGTAGACTGGACAGGTCTCGCGAATGAGGACCCAGAAGGGGTGCTCGACGTGGCCACCTTCTGGCCACTTTGACTAAGTCTGTCGACATTCTGGTTGTCCTTAGGCGATGGTGGTGGATCGACCGGTGTCCTGGCTTCAACCTCAACTTGATTCAAATCGAACGTATTAACAAGGGTTTCAGGACCATAAAGTGGGTTAAGGAAATCATCAGAATCGTCAATACGAGGTTAGGGATTAAAGAGGGTAGAAGCATCGTGGGTGACCCGAACTCGAAGCAAAATGGCTGGTATGGTAGGTTCTGGTGGTGCTTCGACGGTGGTTGGGTTCTTGGGTGGTGGTTCTGTAGTGGTAGTTTCAGGGAGAGTGGGGGGGTTAGGGTTTGCGAGGGGGTAGCCGTAGGTGGGTTCTGGGGGATAAGAATCGATAGAAGGGGGCGACGACTCGGTGGCGAGGGTAATGGCAGCGGGTTATCGGTGATAAGGGATTGAGATTCAGGGGATGTAGGTGGATTTAGCGGGATTTGGTTAGTAGAAAGGGGGTTTGTAGGGTAGGGCTACTTACCGGCGATATCGGTGGTGATAGGGGGGGACGTCCGCCGTAGTGGAGGAACTACCAGCGTCGGTCGTCCGGCGGGTTCTCCGACTATTAGGAAAGGGACTCGGCACAAGTTGCTTCATACGCGCCATGGGAGATGAGGTTGATCGAGAAGGTGGCAGATATGGTGAGAGGGTGACGGTGGGATGGTGGCCGGCGTAATGAGAGAGTTGAGGGGTTATGAGAGAGAGGGAGTTGAGGGGTTGGTTTTGTCAGGGAATGATGGTTTCTTGGGGTAATGAGAGGTTGACAAGATGTTCACTTTTTCAAAACCACCTTTTTGATAAAAAAAAAAACTCTTTTAATCCAACAGATTTTTGGCATTATCATAAATCTGAATATTGACCTGCACAAGAAACCAAAAGATGGTTTTAAAAAAATAATAAAGGACAAGGACTTTTAAAAAAACAAAGGACCATACGGGGACACAAATTAAATTGTGATGTCTTGAACTTGCATGGAGAAACCAATGGACAAAAGGAATATTTTAAACCATGCATAAAAATTTGAAAATCTGTCTGGAAATTAACTTTCAAACTCTCCTCACAGCCAAGTCCCCTAAGTGGCCACTTTGGTCCAAAAACAAAATAACACATATGTACACTATTTACAAACGACATTCTTCACTTTCTCAAGGGGACATTTCCGAGGGTTTGGGCACCTCTTCAGGAAGATAGTGCTTGACCCTATGTCCATTGACTTTGAAGGTACTACCGTCTTGTGGATTCAACAAATCCACAGTCCCATAATGACTGATTTTGACAATAGTAAAAGGCCCAGACCAACGAGACTTGAGCTTTCCGGGAAATAAATTTAGCCGCGAGTTGAAGAGTAGCACTTGTTGACCAACATCAAAACTTCTTTGGTTTATTCGACGATCATGCCACATTTTGGTTTTATCTTTGTATAATTTGGAATTTTCGTAAGCGTGAAATCTCAACTCTTGCAACTCGGCTAATTGAAGCTTTCTTTTATTTCCCGCAGAATCCTCACTTAAATTCAACTCTTTTGTGGCCCAAAAAGCTTTATATTCTAATTCTAGCGGTAAGTGGCAAGATTTTCCGAAAACAAGTCGATAAGGAGACATTCCCAAAGGGGTTTTAAAAGTCGTTCTATATGCCCATAACGCATCATCCAACATGAGAGACCAATATTTTCTATTAGGTTTAACCACTTTTTCCAAAATATTTTTAATTTCCCTATTAGAAAGTTCGGCAAGACCATTAGTTTGCAGATGGTATGCCGTGGCCATTCGATGTTGGATGTTGTATTTATCAAGAACGATGCTCAACATTTTATTCACAAAATGAGTCCCTTCATCGCTTATCAATGCTCGGGGTGTTCCAAAACGGACAAAGATGTTTTTGTGCAAGAAATCAATCACCGTTTTTGCATCATTCTTTGGACATGCCTTAGCTTCAACCCACTTTGAAACATAATCGACCGCGACCAAAATATATTGATTGTTGAACGACATGGGAAATGGTCCCATGAAATCGATGCCCCAAACATCAAAAAGTTCTACTTCTAAAATATTGTTCAAAGGCATCTCATTGCGTTGAGACAAATTTCCCATTCGTTGACATTGATCACATTTTTTCACAAATTCGAACGCATCTTTAAAAAGAGTTGGCCAAAAGAAGCCACTTTGCAAAATCTTGGCCGTCGTACGTTGGCCACCAAAGTGGCCACCATAAGGTGAGGCATGACATTCTTTTAAAATCCCCAACATTTCTTCATCCGGAACACATCTTCTCAAAACTTGGTCCGCACCCATTTTAAAAAGAAATGGGTCGTCCCAAAAATATTGTTTGCTATCATGAAGAAATTTTTTCCATTGTTGCCCTTGAAGATGATACGGCTTTAGCCCACAAGCAAGATAGTTGGATAAATCCGCATACCATGGCGGTTGTCCTTTATGATGATGTATGGCCAAAACATACTCGTCCGGAAAGATCTCTTTAATCTCATGATCACCCCCACTAGATACCATTCCTTCTATTCGAGAAAGATGATCGGCCACTTGGTTATCGGTGCCTTTTCTATCAATAATTTCGACATCAAATTCTTGTAGAAGAAGAACCCATCTAATAAGCCTAGGTTTAGCATCGACTTTATTAAATAAGTATTTGATGGCGGAATGATCGGTATGAATGATAACCTTAGTGCCAATCAAGTATGAACGAAAGTGATCGAAAGCAAATACTACCGCAAGCAATTCTTTTTCGGTTGTTGTATAATTAATTTGTGCTTCAACAAGAGTTTTGCTTGCATAGTATATTGGGTGAAAATTTTTATTTCGTTTTTGACCAAGAACCGCACCTGTAACACCCCAAAATCTTGATTTTGTGATTAATTGTTCCTTAATACCCCGTTTGTAAACTTTAGTGCCTAAACTGTTAAATCTTGGTAATTAGAACTGTATTGACAACCATTATTATTTCGTTGTGTCCTCGCACCCGTATTATTGAGCTTTGATGATATTTGGTTGCATTTCGAACTTTAGGAAACGAATTTCGGAGGCTGGGGGGTTTTACGCGATAGTGCCAGCGATAGTGCCATGGTCACTATCGTGAAGGCCACAATCATGAGCCATGTACCACTCTCGGTACATTTGGCGCGATAGTGCCTGGAGAGAGTGCCATGGCACTATCGCGAGTGTCACAATCGCGAGCGGGGGCACTGTTCCTCTATTTGGCCGAATTTCTCACTTAAAACACCATTTTTCTCATCTTAACACCAAGACTTCTATTTTCTCTCGAGACCTGCGATTTTTCTTCTACCTCTTCCTCACTCCATTTAATTTTTAACCTAACTCCACCTTCACCATTTATTAACCCTCAACTACCCCAAGCATCCCAACAAAACACTACCATTCTTGTGCCATTAAAGCTTCAAGGAATCTCACTTTCAACCTAGGGTTTCTTCATTTTAGGGTTTTTACTCCACAAACCCTAAAGGTTAGTTTTCTACCTATTCTTACATACTAATACTCATTTTACATACTAGATACTCATAATTGTTGATTTGGTGATCTTAACCTAACTGCTGATAAGAATGCATATTACTCTAAAATGTGTTGTAAATGTTGTTATAAATGATGTTAATGGACCATGAAATTATGTTAGTAGTTATAATATGGTTTCTATATGCATGTGGTAAAATGGTGTTATCCGTGATATATAAATATTGTGTGGGTACCCAACTCTTGTGCACGGGAGTTTGGGTGATGCTGGAAACATGGTGTATGATTTGGGGGTGGACACTAAAGGACCATTATCCTTGAGGTGAAACCTTCTAAATCGAGGGATAGGCACTAAGGCTCGGCTATCCTTGAGGTGCAGCTCGACGGAGTGGGCACTAAAGGTAGTTTATACATTTGAGGTGACGCCGGTAACGGTGTGCACTAAAGTGTGAGCCTGAGGTGTAAACTCCCACTGTTGTGGACTTGTTGTGTTTTGTGTTATAACGTGTACAGGTTGTGTATTACCCTTTGTTGAACTACACTCGGATGATCCACGTGGTGCGGTGTTATGGGAGTTTCCTACTACTCTTGCCTAATTTAATTATGTTAATTGTTTGAAAACTCACTAGGCTCCTTAGCCTAACACTTGATGCTATGTTTGTCCTCAGGTTCCTCTAGTGGTGTGCAAAGGACACCTTGACTTCGGGTTCAAGCTTAGGATATTGGTGGACCGGGATTTTTGGGATTAACTTTGAGAAGAACGTTTTAAAGACATAGCAACACCCATATTAATCTAGTTGTGTCTTATGATCTAGATTGGTTAGGTTGTTGTAATATATGTCTTATGTATTTCATCGCTACTATAATTGTTACAAACTACCCTGAATTCTTGGATTTTAGTTGTTGGTTTACAGGTAAAAATGGAAATGTTGGTATTATAGACGTCATATTGCAAAATTTTTAATTATTCTAGTTTTCGGAATTTAGGGTGTTACAAGTTGGTATCAGAGCAGTAGTTTAAGTGAACTAGGTATGACTAAGATATCTAGACTTCAGCAGAGACTGTCAAATTGTAAACCGTGAGATGGGGTAGGTCTTAAGTAACGGGAAGTGTATAGTGACGGAATCTACACTGTTGAAAATTGTGAGAATGGTATTGAGAATTCTTATGTGTAATATGTTCATAATTTCAATTAGCTACTGCTATTATGAGTATATCACTACGTAAGCATGCTTAATTAGCTGTGATTATAATGATCAATAATTGTATTAGTACGTTCTTAGAGAATCTATTAATGTTCGTTTCTCACTATGTTCTTGTGTGCATAGTGTGACAGACTAATGGTTAACACGCGGAACAGAGCGAAGACTCCGCCGGATGGCCACGATGCCACCGCCTCGACGGCCGATCAACCGGAAAACGTGGCTACGAGGGAGATGCAACCCCAAGCGAATTTGTTAGGCGGAGGGCCGGAGCACATTCCAAGGAGGAATTTGGTAGACCCAAATCCCGTGTTAATGGAAAACACTCCCGAAACAAGGATTATGGATAAAGTAATGCGGGCCATGAGTGAGGCTATGGCCAAGCAGCAGGAGTTCTTCTTGAAGCTTTTGGAGGACAGGGATGCGAATTACCGTAGGAACGAGGCAGTGGAGGAAAACGTAGTGGTTGCGGGTTCCGGGGGGACTGGCAACGGAGTTCAAACGATCGAGTTGGTAGCCAACAACGTTGCACCAAGGGAAAAGACTTGTTCCTTCAAGGCATTCCTTGGATGCAATCCTAAGGAGTTCACGGGTGCCGTAACCCCAATAGCTTGCGTGAATTGGCTTCGAGATCTGGAAATGGCCTTTGAATCCTTTGAGTGCGGCGAGTCGCAGAAAGTTTGTTTTGCATTTCAAATGTTCAGGGGTGACGCTCTTGCTTGTCCGATCCACCGTTGACCCAACGATCATGGCTCAACTCTCATGGGGAGATTTTAAGAAGAAAGTTATGGACAAGTATTGCAACGAGAGGGCCTTGGACAAGCTTGAGGACGACTTCAGAAATCTGAGAAAGGGGGATCGGACAGTAGAAGAGTACTCCAAGCTGTTTGTGGAGAAACTAGCTTTTGTGGGACATTTGGTCCCGGATGAGAAGGCCCAGATCAAGGCTTACCATAAAGGATTACCAGCGGAGATGAAAACTGCTATGAGGAACGCCAAAGTGACTACCCTTCAAGAAGCGATAGAAGAATCACTGTTAGTGGAAGACGACATCATCCAAGACCGAAAGGATAAGGCGCGAACCGGTGAGAAGAGGAAGTTTGAGAATCGCCCAATGCCACCTCAACGCCCACGACCGTTTGTGGGAAACTCTAGAGTGGAACCGCGGCGGGAACCAGATTGGTGCCCGAAATGCAAGAGCAAGCACTTTGGAGCTTGTAACCCTTCTCCTCTTACATGTTACAAGTGTGGCAAGTTGGGTCACACTAGTCAAGTGTTCCCCATCCGGGAAAGGTTGTGTTATGAGTGCAAGGAAGTGAGGCACGTGCGACTCAATTGTCCCAAGTTGAAAGGAGATCAGAGGGGGTCTAACTCGGGGCCGGTAATCAAGAAAGAGGCCGCTCCAAGGCCTCAGGGGAGGGCGTTTCAAATGACGACAGAAGAGGCAAAGATGACCGCGGATGTGGTATTGGGTACGTTTCTACTCAACTCTCTACCCGCTAGAATACTTTTTGATTCGGGCGTGAACCGTTCTTTTATAGCATCATCTTTTCATAAATCCTTGAATATACCTTCTACCACTATTAGCGATGCCTTAGTTGTGGAGGTGGCAAATGGGGACCAAATTGTAATAAGGGAAGTAGTGAAAGGGTGTCGATTGGAAATCAATGGCAAACACTTTTTGGTAGACTTATTTCCCATGGCGATCGGGGGTTTTGATGTTGTGATTGGAATGGATTGGTTGGTGGCCAACCAAGCCGAGATCCTTTGTTCCAAGAAACTCATTCGGGTTCCGTTAGAGGATGGAAATTTCATTCTTATCTATGGGGAGAAACGAAAAGGAGAAACGACGATCATCTCTTCCATAAAAGCACGGAAATGCTTAACAAAGGGTTGCCAATCGTTCTTAGCGTATGTAGTGGACTCTAAGGCGGAAAAGAGAAAGATGGAAGACGTAGAGGTCGTATGTGACTTTCCCGATGTATTTCCCGAGGATTTGCCGGGATTACCTCCCGACCGTCAAGTGGAATTCCGTATCGACCTTGTCCCGGGCGCGGCACCGATCGCTCGAGCGCCCTATCGTTTAGCGCCGACCGAAATGCAAGAGATGATGAAGCAATTGCAAGAGCTAGTGGAGAAAGGTTTTGTCCGACCAAGTTCCTCGCCTTGGGGAGCCCCAGTTCTGTTTGTCAAAAAGAAGGACGGTAGAATGCGTATGTGCATTGATTACCGTGAGTTGAACAAGGTGACGATAAAGAATAAATACCCTTTACCACGAATCGACGATCTCTTCGACCAATTGCAAGGAGAGGGATGTTTTTCAAAGATAGACCTTCGGTCGGGCTATCACCAAGTTTGAGTACGCGAAGAGGATGTAGCGAAGACGGCGTTTAGAACTCGGTATGGACATTACGAATTCCTTGTGATGCCGTTTGGACTAACCAATGCGCCCGCGATCTTCATGGACCTGATGAATCGAGTTTGTCGCCCCTACTTGGATAAGTTTGTCATTGTATTCATTGATGACATCCTTATCTACTCTAGGAACAAAGAAGAACACGAGCACCACTTGCGTGAAATATTAGGAGTTCTGAGAAGGGAGAAACTCTACGCTAAATTCTCAAAGTGTGAGTTTTGGCTTTCGGAGGTGCAATTCCTTGGCCACGTGGTGTCGAAGGACGGTGTGAAAGTGGACCCCTAGAAGATCTAAGCAATGATGAATTGGGAGCCAGCTAAAAGCCCAACCGAAATCCGGAGTTTCTTGGGCCTAGCCGGGTATTACCGGAGATTCATTAAGGATTTCTCCAAAGTTGCCTCGCCCTTGACCGCGTTGACAAGAAAGAATGTAAGATTTCTGTGGACAGAAATTCAAAAGCAAGCTTTCCGGACCTTGCAAGCGAAATTGTATGAAGCACTGATTCTGTCACTACCGGAAGGAACGGAAGATTTTGTCGTTTATAGTGATGCTTCCAAGATCGGTTTAGGATGTGTCCTGATTGTAACACCTGGAAATTCGCAAGGTAAGTATTTTGTCTTCTTAAATGCAGTTATTTCGCTTATGTGAGAATATGTGTCTTGGTGTACATTTCATGATCATTAGTATGTCTAAATGTCGTATAATTAATTTACCTTCGTTAATCGTTCAAACCTGGTGCTCGTTATCGTTTTCGGTTTAGTTTTAGACTGTTTTTTAGTGGCTCGCGATTGTGCCTCGCGATTGTGCCTTGGCACTATCGCGGAGGGCACTATCGCCGAACATGTACCGAGGGTACGGGTTGGCTCGCGATTGTGCCCGTGGCACTATCGCCTAAGGCAGTATCGCCGAACATGTACCGAGAGGTCGGAGTGGGCCGCGATTGTGACTCGCGATAGTGCCATTGGCACTATCGCCGGGCACTATCGCCCTTGTGGTCCAGTCTGTGGTTTTAAATGAAATTGAACACATCATTTCAAGCATTTTATCATCAAAAACGGGAGAGCATCCTCTTTGGGCGATTTTTAGGTCTTCATCACCTACCTCCATAAATTTCTAGGGTTTGGGTTGTTAGGATCATTTATTGATCATTAAGCTTCATCCAAGCTTATCTAGTGAAGATTCTCAAGCTACTCCTCTTCACTTCAAGTCTCATCTTCTTCAAAAGCTAGGGTTTCATCTTTTCTAGGTTTTGGTCAAAAAACCTAGATTGTGAGTTTGCTAACCTTTTGTTAAAACTGGATACACATCATTATATTCTACTTGTTGATGTCAATGCATCTCTCAAATGTTCATATTCAATGTTTCAAGTATTTGGGGGTTTTTACCCATGGATTTGGGTATATGAAAGTTACCATGTTATATATGTGTATATCTTGGTATGTTGATGATTCCTTCTTGGAATGCCTTTTTGGCGACCTTATATTCTCACGAAGTATTTGGATGGATATTATGTTATATGTTGGATTTACATGAGTAGGATGGTAATAGTGTGTTCCTAGTGGATATCTGAAATGTTACGGATGGAATTACATCTTGAGACCTCCTAAATGCATTATGTAGACGAACCAAGTCTGTGATTCACTATAGGAATGTAGGTGGGTGACATTTGGAGAATTTCCTAAGGCGGTAGTCTCCTAAGTACCTAGACCTCCGTCGTCGGGGAATTTCCAAAGGCGGTAGTCCCCGGTGCATGTCGGACCTTTGGGTTGCCAGAGAAAGTGGCTTCAAGGTGCATTGCCTCTTTGGGTGAACCGGATTGGAGATATGGGTCGCTCCCGTTGACTCCACATCTACGTGATTATTTGTTAACTGCTGATAAGAACTGTAACTGTTTCTGGCATGATTTTACTTGTTCAACTCACTAGGCTTTTTGGCTTAACACTTGTTTGGTGTCTCAGGTGTTAGCAGCGCGGCTCCTAGGCAGGTATAGATGCTTTGGGCGAGAGCTTGGGGATACGACACTTGGACTATTTTGAGAAGCCTTGGGTTTATAGATGACACCCCTTTTTGTAATCTTTTTTCTAGATGTAGAAATTAGATTAGTTGGTTGTTGTTTATTTATCCGTTAAATTACAATTGTGATTAAACAGGTTTATTTGTATTATTCCCCTTTTTGGGAGGTTCTTGCTATGGAAATTTTAGTATACCTCATGTCCGTTTTTCGGATTTTTGTTATCCCTATTTTTAGGGTGTTACAAGTTGGTATCAGAGCTTTAGTTTAAGTGAACTAGGTATTGTTTAGCATATCTAGACTTAAGCTTTAGACTTTATGACTTCACTGTCCACTTGGGGTAGAAATCCTAGGTGGAGAGAGCGTTAGGATTACGGAATTACTATAATTGAAAGTTATGATGATGGTGACAAGAATTATTGTGTATGGTTCGTTCATAATTTCACTTAGCTACTGCTATTATGAATGCATTGTTACGTGAGCATGCTTGGTTACTATTATTATGATAATTGATGAAGGTAGTAGTACGTACACTGAGTTCAACTCGTTTAGTCTTTTCTCAATCTATTTCTCGTTCGCGCATGACAGATTAAATGGTGAACACTCGAAGTAGATTACCTGACATGCCAGAGGGCAACCAGAGGTGGAATCTGCAGCAGTACGACCCCCGGTGGGGGCATCCTCCGATGACATTCCTATACCCAGAATATTGGGAGGAGGGCCCGAGCATATCCCTCGCCGGAACCTCAACGCGAATAATGCTATTTTGGAAGAGGCGACCATGGAGACCAGGATTCGGGATAGCATGATGCTGGCTATGAATTCTGCCATGGCCCAACAACAAATCCAACAACAAGAGTTTTTCATGAAGCTTCTAGAAGATCGAGATGCTAGTCACCGCCAACCCGAGACTATGACGGAGAATATCATAGTTGGGTCGGGTGGTGGACCTGAAGTGGTGGTGACCGAAGAGCAACCGAGCAACGTGAATCGAGAGAGGACTAAGGGATGCTCCTACAAGGCTTTTCTGGGGTGCAACCCTAAAGAGTTTGCGGGTTCCGACAACCCGGTTGCATGTATGTACTGGCTCAAGGAAGTGGAAATGGCCTTTGAGTCTAGCGAGTGCGACGTCTCGCAACGGGTGAAATTTGCTTCTCAATTACTCCAGGGAGAGGCATTGATATGGTGGAATCTCACCCGGTCCGCCCTCACCCCTGAGGTTCTAACAAAGCTGACCGGGACAGTCTTCAAGAAGAAGATCATGGACAAGTATTGTAGCGAGCGTTCGTTGGACAAATTGGAAGCCGAGTTTCGGAATCTGAAGAAAGAAAATTTGTCTGTGGCCAACTACTCCAAGCTGTTTCTGGAGAAGTTGAACTTGGTGGGATATCTGGTCCCAGACGAGAGATCAAAGATTAAGGCCTTTTATCTTGGCCTACCGGCCGATATGCGGACTGACGTGCGCAATGCTGGAGGGTCGACACTTCAAGAAGTCATTGAAGAGGCCTTGCTTGTGGAAGATGATAGGTTGACTGAGAAGGAGGAAAGAAGTGTTGCGGGTGAGAAGAGGAAGTGGGAAGGGCCATCTGGGACCGTTCGTCAGTCGAAGACTTTTGTTAGCGGGAGAGCTGGCGACTCTTGTAAAAATGATCAATGGTGCCAAAAGTGTAGGACCAAACACTCGGGCGCGTGTGCTCCTAAAACCTACGCAGGTCCGGTAGGTTGTACCAAGTGTGGCAAGAAGGGCCACGTGGCTCGGGATTGTGCTACTCATTCGACGATATGTTTTGAGTGCCAAGAGCCAGGGCACGTGAGGAAAAATTGTCCAAAGGTGGCGGGGTTTAATCAAAGCAGGTCTGTAGGGTCGATGGCTAGAGTCGACCAATCGCCGAGGGTGCCGAGTCGAGCCTTTCGGATGACTACCGAAGAGGCAAAGGAGACCGCCGATGTTGTTTCGGGTACGTTCCTAGTAAACTCCTTGCCTGCTCGTGTTTTGTTTGATTCGGGTGCTACGTGTTCGTTTGTATCGGATATTTTCTGTAAGCGTTTTGTCACTCCTATTAGTGTCCTTCCCGATGCACTAGTAGTAGAGATTGCTAGCGGTGACCAAGTAATTATCCGAGACCGTTATTGTGATTGCACCATAGATATCAATGGGATTCCTTTTGGGGTGGATTTACTAGCTATGACCATCGGAGGATTCGACGTGGTCATAGGCATGGATTAGTTGTCAAGGCACAAGGCTGACATCTTTTGTTCTAAGAAGATGATCCAAGTGCCTTTGACGGAAGGCGGCGTGGTCGTCATCTACGGGGAGAAAGGAAAGGGGCGCAACCCCATTATTTCCTCCCTCAAAGCACGGAATTTTCTAGAGAAGGGTTACCCTTCGTATCTAGCGTACGTTGTGGACGCGAAGAAGGAAAAGAAGACGGTGGAAGACGTGAGGATCGTGCGGGATTATCCGGATGTCTTTCCGGAAGACCTTCCCGGATTACCACCGGAACGTCAAGTGGAGTTTCAAATTGACCTCACTCCGGGAGCGGCTCCGATATCCCGAGCTCCCTATCGTTTGGCCCCGACGGAAATGAAGGAGATGATGACGCAACTTCAAGAGTTGTTAGAGAAGGGTTTTATCCGACCGAGTTCTTCACCTTGGGGAGCGTCGGTGTTGTTCGTGAAGAAGAAGGATGGATCGATGAGGATGTGTATTGACTACCGTGAGTTGAATAAATTCACGGTAAAGAACAAGTACCCTCTACCACGCATCGATGATCTCTTCGATCAACTTCAAGGTGCGGGTTGTTTCTCGAAGATTGACCTCCGATCCGGTTATCATCAAGTGAGAGTGAAGAATGATGATATTCCGAAGACGACCTTCCAAACGCGTTATGGTCACTATGAGTTCTTGGTGATGCCTTTTGGGTTGACCAATGCGCCGGCCGTGTTTATGGACTTGATGAACCGTGTGTGTCGCCCATTCTTGGACAAATCCGTGATCGTTTTTATCGACGATATTCTAATTTATTCTAAGGACGAATCCGAACATGGGCAACACTTGCGGGAAGTCTTGGAAGTCCTAAGAAGAGAGAAGTTGTTCGCAAAGTTCTCTAAGTGCGAGTTTTGGCTTCGAGAAGTGCAATTCTTGGGGCACGTGGTGTCAAAGGACAGTGTTCAGGTGGACCCGATGAAGATTGAAGCGATGTTGAGTTGGGAGCCGCCGACGAACCCGTCGGAGATACGAAGTTTCTTGGGCTTAGCAGACTACTATAGACGCTTCATCCAAGACTTTTCCAAGGTAGCTACGCCTCTCACATCCCTCACAAGAAAGAACGTCAAGTTTCGTTGGACCGATGTTCAAGACCAAGCCTTTCAAACGCTCAAAAAGAAATTGTGCGAAGCTCCGATATTATCCTTGCCTGAAGGATCGGAAGACTTCGTAGTGTATAGTGACGCTTCTAAGATGGGGCTTGGATGTGTACTTATGCAACGAGGAAAAGTCATTGCCTACGCGTCAAGGCAATTGAAGGAACATGAGAAGAACTACCCGACGCATGACTTGGAACTAGCGGCGGTAGTTTTTGCTTTGAAGTTATGGCGGCATTACTTGTACGGGACCAAGTGTACTCTCTTCACGGATCACAAGAGCCTCAAGTATATCTTCGATCAAAAGGAACTCAACATGCGGACAAGAAGAGAAGACCAGTTGAGTTTCAAGTGGGTGATCGGGTCATGTTGAAGGTATCTCTGTGGAAGGGGATCATACGTTTCGGGAAGCGTGGGAAGCTTAGTCCCCGTTTCCTTGGACCATTCGTTATTTTGGAAAAGATTGGGTTGCAAGCCTACCGATTGGATTTACCACCGGAGATGGATGGAATACATCCTACATTTCACGTATGTTACCTTCGGAAGTGTCTAGCCGAAGAGGAAAGCGTGATTCCTTTGTCGGAAATTCGGGTGGACAATGGGAATCGTTGTGTGGAAGAACCGGAATCTATTTTAGAGTCAAAAGTGAAGAAGTTGAGGCATAAGGACGTGGTCATGGTTAAGGTTCAATGGAAGCACCATCGGGGTGCTAACATTACACGGGAATCGAAAGATGTTATGAGGAGGCGTTATCCTCACTTGTTTAATCTAGAATGAGATTTCGGGGACGAAATCCCAATTGGGTGGGGAGGATTGTAACACCCGGAAATTCGCAAGGTAAGTATTTTGTCTTCTTAAATGCAGTTATTTCGCTTATGTGAGAATATGTGTCTTGGTGTACATTTCATGATCATTATTATGTCTAAATGTCGTATAATTAATTTACCTTCGTTAATCGTTCAAACCTGGTGCTCGTTATCGTTTTCGGTTGAGTTTTGGACTGTTTTTGAGTGGCTCGCGATTGTGCCTCGCGATTGTGCCTTGGCACTATCGCGGAGGGCACTATCGCCGAACATGTACCGAGGGTACGGGTTGGCTCGCGATTGTGCCCTGCGATTGTGCCCTGCGATTGTGCCCCGCGATTGTGCCCGTGGCACTATCGCCGAACATGTACCGAGAGGTCGGAGTGGGCCGCGATTGTGACTCGCGATAGTGCCATTGGCACTATCGTCGGGCACTATCGCCCTTGTGGTCCAGTCTGTGGTTTTAAATGAAATTGAACACATCATTTCAAGCATTTTATCATCAAAAACGGGAGAGCATCCTCTTTGGGCGATTTTTAGGTCTTCATCACCTACCTCCATAAATTTCTAGGGTTTGGGTTGTTAGGATCATTTATTGATCATTAAGCTTCATCCAAGCTTATCTAGTGAAGATTCTCAAGCTACTCCTCTTCACTTCAAGTCTCATCTTCTTCAAAAGCTAGGGTTTCATCTTTTCTAGGTTTTGGTCAAAAAACCTAGATTGTGAGTTTGCTAACCTTTTGTTAAAACTGGATACACATCATTATATTCTACTTGTTGATGTCAATGCATCTCTCAAATGTTCATATTCAATGTTTCAAGTATTTGGGAGTTTTTACCCATGGATTTGGGTATATGAAAGTTACCATGTTATATATGTGTATATCTTGGTATGTTGATGATTCCTTCTTGGAATGCCTTTTTGGCGACCTTATATTCTCACGAAGTATTTGGATGGATATTATGTTATATGTTGGATTTACATGAGTAGGATGGTAATAGTGTGTTCCTAGTGGATATCCGAAATGTTACGGATGGAATTACATCTTGAGACCTCCTAAATGCATTATGTGGACGAACCAAGTCTGTGATTCACTATAGGAATGTAGGTGGGTGACATTTGGAGAATTTCCTAAGGCGGTAGTCTCCTATGTACCTAGACCTCCGCTGTCGGGGAATTTCCAAAGGCGGTAGTCCCCGTTGCGTGTCGGACCTTTGAGTTGCCAGAGAAAGTGGCTTCAAGGTGCATTGCCTCTTTGGGTGAACCGGATTGGAGATATGGGTCGCTCCCGTTGACTCCACATCTACGTGATTATTTGTTAACTGCTGATAAGAACTGTAACTGTTTCTGGCATGATTTTACTTGTTCAACTCACTAGGCTTTTTGGCCTAACACTTGTTTGGTGTCTCAGGTGTTAGCAGCGCGGCTCCTAGGCAGGTATAGATGCTTTGGGCGAGAGCTTGGGGATACGACACTTGGACTATTTTGAGAAGCCTTGGGTTTATAGATGACACCCCTTTTTGTAATCTTTTTTCTAGATGTAGAAATTAGATTAGTTGGTTGTTGTTTATTTATCCGTTAAATTACAATTGTGATTAAACAGGTTTATTTGTATTATTCCCCTTTTTGGGAGGCTCTTGCTAAGGCAATTTTAGTATACCTCATGTCCGTTTTTCGGATTTTTGTTATCCCTATTTTTAGGGTGTTACACTGATGCAACGAGGGAAGGTCATCGCTTATGCGTCACGTCAACTCAAGGAGCATGAGAAGAATTATCCGACGCATGATCTTGAATTAGCGGCGGTTGTGTTCTCCTTAAAGTTGTGGCGACACTATTTGTACGGGACAAAGTGCACGCTTTACACCGACCATAAGAGTCTCAAGTATGTGTTCGACCAGAAGGAGTTGAATATGCGCCAACGGAGATGGCTAGAGCTATTGAAGGATTATGACTGCAAGTTACTTTACCATCCGGGAAAGGAAAATGTGGTGGCGGATGCTTTGAGCCGAAAGGAGTATAGCGGGTGCATGCGAACTTCTATATCTCGCATTGACATTGTATCAAGCCTCCTTGAGAAAATCAAATTGGCACAAGTTGAAGCACTATTGGAAGCAAACCTCAAGAATGAGACCATCATGAAGCACCACCTCCTCTTGGAGGAGGACAGTCGGGGACTTAAACTGTTTCAAGGACGGGTGTGGGTACCCAAGATTGGAGGGTGTCGGGAATTACTCCTAACTGATGCCCACAAGTCTAGATACTTCATCCATCCAGGAAGCACGAAGATGTATCGAGACTTGAAGATGAATTACTGGTGGCCGGTAATGAAGCTCGACGTGGCAAAATACGGGGAGAAATGTGTGACTTGCTTACAAGTCAAGGCCGAGCATCCCTTATGGTAGTTTGCAACCACTTGAAATCCCGGAATGGAAGTGGGAGCATATTACCACAGATTTTGTGACCAAGCTGCCTAAAACCTTGCGTGGGCATGACACCATTTGGGTTGTTGTAGATAGATTGACCAAGAGCGCGCACTTCTTGGCGATACGGGAAACTCTACCGATGGACAAGTTGGCAAGACTCTATATTAATGAAATCATCTCAAGGCATGGAGTGCCATTGTCCATTGTATCGAATCGCGATAGCCGTTTCACGTCAAATTTCTGGGATAGGTTACAAAAAGAATTGGGCACAAAGATCAAATTAAGTACCGCTTATCACCCACAGACGGACGGTCAAAGTGAAAGAACCATCCAAACTTTGGAAGATATGTTAAGGTCGTGTGTCATCGACTTTGGAGGAAGTTGGGACTCTCATCTTCTGTTAGTGGAATTCGCCTACAACAACAGTTACCATTCCAGCATCGGTATGGCGCCATTCGAAGCTCTATATGGTCGGAAATGTAGGACACCCGTATGTTGGTTAGAAGCGGGAGAGAAATAGTTTGTCGGACCGGAAATAGTATAAGAGACGGTGGATAAGGTGAAGTGCATTAGAGAGCGGTTGAAAGCAGCTCAAGACCGTCAGAAAAGCTATGCGGATAAGAAAAGGAGACCGATTGAATTTCAAGTGGGGGACAAGGTGATGTTGAAAGTGTCGTCGTGGAAGGGACTTATTAGATTTGGAAAACGAGGAAAGCTTAGCCCCAGATTTCTTCGCCCTTTCTCCATCATTGAACGAATAGGACTTCAAGCCTACAAACTCGATTTACCACCAGAGATGGATGGGATTCATCCCACTTTTCATGTTTGTTACCTACGTAAATGCTTAGCGGAGGAGGAAAGCATCATTCCATTGTCAGAGATTAGAGTGGACAATAACCGTTGCGTAGAGGAACCCAAAGCTATCCTTGAAAGGAAATCGAAGAGGTTACGACACAAGGAAGTAGTTATGGTAAAGGTCCAATGGAAACACCACCGGGGAACGAATGTAACTTGGGAAGCCGAAGAAGACATGAGAAGACGTTATCCGAGACTCTTTGAATAAAATAGATTTCGTGGGCGAAATCCTTCTATGTAGGGGAGGATTGTAACACCCCAAAATCTTGATTTTGTGATTAATTGTTCCTTAATACCCCGTTTGTAAACTTTAGTGCCTAAACTGTTAAATCTTGGTAATTAGAACTGCATTGACAATCATTATTATTTCGTTGTGTCCTCGCACTCGTATTATTGAGCTTTGATGATATTTGGTTGCATTTCGAACTTTAGGAAACGAATTTCGGAGGCTGGGGGGTTTTACGCGATAGTGCTGGCGATAGTGCCGGCGATAGTGCCATGGTCACTATCGCGAAGGCCACAATCGCGAGCCATGTACCACTATCGGTACATTTGGCGCGATAGTGCCTGGCGAGAGTGCCATGGCACTATCGCGAGTGTCACAATCGCAAGCGGGGGCACTGTTCCTCTATTTGGCCGAATTTCTCACTTAAAACACCATTTTTCTCATCTTAACACCAAGACTTCTATTTTCTCTCGAGACCTGCGATTTTTCTCCTACCTCTTCCTCACTCCATTAAATTCTTAACCTAACTCCACCTTCACCATTTATTAACCCTCAACTACCCCAAGCATCCCAACAAAACACTACCATTCTTGTGCCATTAAAGCTTCAAGGAATCTCACTTTCAACCTAGGGTTTCTTCATTTTAGGGTTTTTACTCCACAAACCCTAAAGGTTAGTTTTCTACCTATTCTTACATACTAATATTCATTTTACATACTAGATACTCATAATTGTTGATTTGGTGATCTTAACCTAACTTCTGATAAGAATGCATATTACTCTAAAATGTGTTGTAAATGTTGTTATTAATGATGTTAATGGACCATGAAATTATGTTAGTAGTTATAATATGGTTTCTATATGCATGTGGTAAAATGGTGTTATCCGTGATATATACATATTGTGTGGGTACCCGACTCTTGTGCACGGGAGTTTGGGTGATGCTGGAAACATGGTGTATGATTTGGGGGTGGACACTAAAGGACCATTATCCTTGAGGTGAAACCTTCTAAATCGAGGGATAGGCACTAAGGCTCGGCTATCCTTGAGGTGCAGCTCGACAGAGTGGGCACTAAAGGTAGTTTATACATTTGAGGTGACGCCGGTAACGGTGTGCACTAAAGTGTGAGCCTGAGGTGTAAACTCCCACTGTTGTGGACTTGTTGTGTTTTGTGTTATAACGTGTACAGGTTGTGTATTACCCTTTGTTGAACTACACTCGGATGATCCACGTGGTGCGGTGTTATGGGAGTTTCCTACTACTCTTGCCCAATTTAATTATGTTAATTGTTTGAAAACTCACTAGGCTCCTTAGCCTAACACTTGATGCTATGTTTGTCCTCAGGTTCCTCTAGTGGTGTGCAAAGGACACCTTGACTTCGGGTTCAAGCTTAGGATGTTGGTGGACCGGGCTTTTTGGGATTAACTTTGAGAAGAGCGTTTTGAAGACATAGCAACACCCATATTAATCTAGTTGTGTCTTATGATCTAGATTGGTTAGGTTGTTGTAATATATGTCTTATGTATTTCATCGCTACTATAATTGTTACAAACTACCCCGAATTCTTGGGTTTTAGTTCTTGGTTTACAGGTAAAAATGGAAATGTTGGTATTATAGACGTCATATTGCAAAATTTTTAATTATTCTAGTTTTCGGAATTTAGGGTGTTACAGCACCCACGGCCCAATCGCTTGCGTCGCACATTACTTCAAATGATAAATTCCAATCGGGGGCAATCACAATAGGTGCCGAAACGAGAGCATTTTTAATTGTTTCAAAAGCCTTTTTGCATTTGGAGGTAAACTCAAAGGATTGGTCAATGTGCAAAAGATTGCAAAGGGGTTTTGCGATTTTTGAAAAATCTTTAATAAACCTCCTATAAAAACCGGCATGCCCCAAAAAACTCCTAATGCTCTTAACCGAGGTTGGCTCGGGTAATTGAATTATTACCTCAAGTTTGGCTTTATCAACTTCCAATCCTTTCTTTGAAATCATGTGACCAAAGACAATCCCTTCTTGTACCATAAAATGACATTTTTCCCAATTTAAAATCAAGTCATGGGCTTCACATCTTTGCAAACCTTTTTCAAGATTTTTTAAACAATTTTCAAAAGATGTTCCCGTTATCAAAAAATCATCCATGAAAACTTCCATGGTATCCTCAATCATATCCGAAATAATTGACATCATACATCTTTGAAAAGTTGCGGGTGCATTACACAACCCAAATGGCATACGCCGAAAAACAATAGTTCCAAAGGGACAAGTGAAGGTAGTCTTCTCTTGATCTTCGGGTGCTATATGAATTTGGTTATATCCCGAATATCCGTCCAAGAAACAATAGAATTCTTTCCCGGCCAACCTATCAAGCATTTGGTCTATGAATGGTAGAGGGAAATGGTCTTTCTTGGTGGCGAGATTTAATTGCCTATAATCCATACAAATCCTCCATCCCGTCACGGTCCTAGTTGGTATGA
The DNA here is from genome assembly GCA_954870635.1 of Arctium minus. Taxonomy (NCBI): domain Eukaryota; kingdom Viridiplantae; phylum Streptophyta; class Magnoliopsida; order Asterales; family Asteraceae; genus Arctium; species Arctium minus. The sequence continues at coordinate 5,598,681 of OX941093.1, read as the reverse complement.
GCTCGTTTTTATCGTTTGTGATCACCATGGTGCCACCTTTCTTTGGTACGCATTGTACCGGACTCACCCAACTACTACTAGAAATAGGATAGATGATCCCCTCATCCAACCATTTTAAAACCTCTTTTTTTACAACATCTTTCATGATGGGATTGAGTCTCCTTTGCGGTTGCACTTTGCCAAAGTTATTATCTTCCAAAAGTATCTTATGTTGGCACACCGTCGGACATATACCCTTAATATCAGCTATGGTCCATCCTAAGGTCTTCTTATATTTCCTCAACAACTCAATCAAACTTAATTCTTGCTCTTGGGTCAATTTGGAAGAAATAATGACGGGCAATTTTTCTTCCTCGACGAGGTAAGCATACTTAAGATGATTGGGTAAGGGCTTTAAGTCTAGCTTAGGTGGTTCAATGATGGATGGTTGCTGGATCATTCTATCTGTGAAATCTAACTGTTCAAACGCTGCTATGGTTTCCTCAATTTCCTCCTCGCTCACAAAGTCTAATTCCTCTAAATATTCTGCACTGAAGTGGCCACTTTGGTGACAGACGTAGCCACCTTCAACAGTGTCGATGCCTACCTCTCTTTCTAAGGTGTCTAAGGCCGAACAATCTTCTACTTCCCCATGAAACTTAAGTGATTTGAAGACGTTAAATGTCACTTGTTGGTCATTCACTCTCATGGTTAGTTCTCCCTTGTGGACGTCAATTAAGGTTCTACCCGTTGCTAAAAATGGTCGCCCTAAGATGATTGAGACGTTCCTATCGACTTCATAGTCCAAAACTAAAAAGTCGGCCGGGAAGATGAATTTGTCAACTTGAACCAAGATGTCTTCAATTTTTCCTTTAGGATAAGCCAACGATCGATCCGCTAATTGTAAAGTAACGGTCGTAGGTCGGACTTCTCCAATTCCTAATTTATTAAAAACCGAAAGTGGCATGAGATTGATGCTTGCCCCAAGGTCACAAAGGGCATGAACCACCTCTTTTCCCCCTATTGAACACAGGATGGTAAAGCTTCCCGGGTCTTTAGTTTGGGAGGAATTTTACATGTGAGCAAAGCACTACATTCCTTCGTTAGAGCCACCGTTTCATACTCACTTAACCTCCTTTTCTTGTTTAGAATGTCCTTTAAAAATTTAACATAACTCGGCATTTGCTCAAGAGCCTCTACCAAAGGTATGTTAATGTGCAATTGTTTGAAAACGTCCAAAAAAAATTTTGAATTGCACATCGTCATTCTTGTTCTTCATTCTACCGGGAAAAGGGAGGTCTCGTAAGTCCAAATTTGCTTGGTTTTAATTTGCCCTTATGGGAGGTGAAGTGGGCACCAGATCACCACTTTGGAGGGGCCGATCTGATGGCAAAATAGTCCGTGAAGTGGCTGTTGCATTCTTTCCTGAAGGTGGGCACGTTCCAGCCACGTTGGCTGGAAACAAGGATGGGAAGTTTTCTTTGTCAAAAGCATGTGTGGTGTCTTCTTGCACAACGGTATCAACTAAGACTTCCTCACTGGGTTTGGATGCTCTTGTTTCACTTCTTAAAGCCACGGCCTTAACGTGTTCCTTTCCCTTAGGGGTCTCGGTGTCACTAGGTAAAGTGCTCACTTGTCTTCCTTTCAACTCAGCGGCAAATTGCCCCAATTGAGTCTCAAAACCTCTCAAAGTTGCATTGGTTTGGTTTATAAAACCTTTGAGTAAAGATTCAAGCGAACTATTACTCTCCGAAGCATTTTGTTGTCTCGGTACATACGGTTGTGAGGATTGCCCACTTTGGTACATATGAGACGGTCCTTGTTGAAATCCCGGGGGAGTTAGTGGTCGGTTTGGAACTTGATGAACCCCGGGGGGTTGAAGTCCTTGATTTCCCGACCATGAGAAGTTCGGGTGGTTTCTCCAATTTGGGTTGTAAGTTGGAGAAAATGGGTTATTCCTAGAATGGTTTCCTACATTGTTAACCGAAGCGGGATTACCGGGACAACACTCAAAAGCATGACTCTCACCACAAAACACACACGGTTCATTTATGGCTTGGACTTGGTTCTTTTCTCCATTTAAGTTCATGTTATTTTTTACCAAGTTAGTTAAAGCTACAATTTGTGCGTTTAAGGCGGTGATGGCATCAATTTCGTGAACACCCGATGCATTCTTAGGAGCAAGAGCGCGTGGATTTGACCAATCGGTGTTATTGTTGGCCACTTTCTCCAAAATGTCATATCCTTCGTTATAAGTTTTAGAGGTGAAAGCGCCATCGACCGTAGCATCAAGAATAATTTTAGCGGAATTAGTGAGGCCATTATAAAATGTCTCTAATTGGATGCAATGAGGGATTCCATGATGAGGACATTTTCTAATTAAGTATTTGAATCTCTCCCATGCATCCGAAACCGCTTCTTCCTCCTCTTGTCGAAACATCAAGATTTCATTTCTAAACTTCACATTTCTAGTTGGAGGAAAATATTTTTTTAGAAAATTTTCGGCCAAACTTGTCCAACTATCAATGGAGTGAGGAGGTTGAGAATTTAGCCAAGCTTTGGCTCTATCTCTCAATGTGTAAGAGAAGAGCGTAAGCCGTAGGGCTTCTATCGTAACACCTTGAATGCGAAAATGATCCGTCATTTCTAAAAATGATTTTAAATGTGAGTGCGGATCTTCCGACGGTAACCCTCCAAATTGACCCATTGCTTGGATCATTTGAAACATTACTGGTTTTAGTTCAAAAGTTTGTGCCGCAATGTTGGGCCTAAGAATACCCGATTTTAATTGATCAAATTCAGGTGTTGCATAGTCCCGTATTTCCCGTTCTTTATCGTCGGCAATTCTTATGGTTGTTTCATTAGGTGGTGGTGGAGGATCTCCACCAGTTCCAGCCATGTTTTGATTTTGCCAACCTCTTCTACCACTTCTTCGTCTTTTAATGGTTCTTTCAATTTCGGGGTCAAGAGGTACAAGTTCATCGTGTTGTAGCCTTGGCATACAACACGGAAAATACTAAAAATAAAAGACGCAAGCAACTCAGGATCGAATGAAAAGTCAATATCTTAGGATTTAAAATCGCGCTAGTCCCCGGCAACGGCGCCAAAAACTTGATAGCGGAAAATCGTATAGGTCCAAAAAGTGACCACTATGTCGCCACACTGGCGGTGCAAGTGCACACCGGACACTATGATCGCTACAAGTAATAAAGTGGTAGAGTACCGAGATCGTTTCCACAGGGACTAGTCAACTAAGAATCAGAGACTTTTTCATGAACTTCTAGTGCTTGGTTGAGTTTTGAGAACAAAATCAATATTTGTGGGTTTTAAGCAACTAAACAACGATTAAACGGAATTAACAGTATTAAAGGCAGGATGTGGGTACAAGCAATAACTAAGACTGATGTGGTAACAACTTGGTCAGAAACAAAATGACACACGACAGCCTTAAAAACCTTTTTCTCTCGAAAATAAGTTTCCTCGGAACGTGGCCACGTTGTACACACTTTGTCACCACGTTGGCTAACTCAAGACTTGCTGACTTAACTAAGTAAACCTCTAAGGATTTCAGTTCCACCAGTATAGATATAGACGCCCAAATCTCTTTGTGACACCCATATCGACCGACATTTGAACCTTAGTTAAAATCATGCAAAAACCCGTATGTCTATGTGGTTATAAAAGACTTTCTCAAATCTTCTTTCATCACTCAAGCCGTATTTCAGATCTGCCCCTCTCGAGGTCTAATATCTAATATTAACACTAACAAGTGATCGGCTTGTCCGCGTTGAGTTGAAGTCCCGACTTGGGTGACCAAGTCTAAGAGTTAGCAAAGATGGCAACACCCAAGTGTTGCCTACTAGTCTTAGCCTTGGCTCATACCCACACCCAAAGGGGTGTTTAGCTCATAATAACAGTAAAAGACATGAGAGAAAAAGGAGAAAACATAAAGTGCATAAATAACTTAAAGGGTTGCTGCCAACGTGGTGACAAGGTGGCCACTTTGGCAACAGCTATTACAAGGAAATTAAAATTAAATGCAACTAAATTACAAGCTTTAAAGAGAGACTAGAAATTAAATGCTAAGCTCCAGGGGTATTGAATGCTCCTGGAAGTTGTTGATGCTCAAATGGTTCCTCCAAGCCCCAATTTATAGCCCAAGGAAGAAGAAATGTTGATGTGACCAAACATAAAAAGTAGCCTTTAAGGAAGAGTATAGCACCTTCCTTTGACTTCCATCTTTTGTCCTCTTCCTTGATTATTCTTGTAAAAGTGCAGAAAATTCTTTTCATTTCTTCAAAAGGCAATCTTTCTAAGAATGGCTAAATTTTATCCATTAATTTTCAGCCATCTTCCCAACGTGATGGCAAGGTGGCCACCTTCTGCACAAAAAGTTAGTAAAACCACAATTTTTGCATTCTTGAGATTTCATCACAATGTTTGAACAACTAGACCAAACGAAGGGGGGAAGGGACAAAATGGGAGAAAATATGGTAAAACGAATACGAAAAGAGAGGAATTAACTCTCAATATTTTAGAGTTATCAGTGGGGTGTGGGAACCAGTTACACACATTTAATAAAAAAAATTAACAAAATCGTCGGGTTTACGGGAGATTGACATGTGTCACGTAGGTCCGCAATTGCAGAGGTGGACGTAGGTCCGCAATTACGGGGGTGAATCTAGGGCTATTTTTGTAAAATGGAGGAGAAATGGCTAGGAGGTAAAAATGGGAGGGGATTAGAAATGTCGGGTTGTTTTAGCTGCAACTGTTGTTAGCAATGACTGTCTTGTATTTGAATTAATTTCCCTAGAATAAAACCTTAAATTTCATTTTTTTTAATTTGTAAAATTTGACTTTATTGTTGATTATTATATAAATTATATATATATATATATATATGGGCCTAATCATATGAGATCATAGTATTTTGTGGTAACTATGAGATCCAATCTCATCCATCCATCTAATCTTATTATTATTTTTTTATTAATTAATAAGGAAGGCTATTTTAGTCATTTGATAAATTAAATAATATTAAAAACAAATTTGTAACTGAAAATGTCAATCATTTATCAATTAAATATATTGTTTCCTTGAATATATCAACAAACTGATTCTGAGATATTCTGGGTTTGAACTTTGATCGTATGAAATATTCAATCTTGTAGCCTAAGTCTGCATCCTTTCTGGTTCTACATTGTCTTTTTTTACAGAAGTCTGCAACACAATTTTTGAAAGACGATCATACCGTAACACATTTTTTTCAAGATGATCATAATGTAAAACACTTTGGTGCACGACGATCATAATGTAACACGTTTTTTGCATTATGGTCATAATGTAACACACGTTTTTGCAAGCAGATCATAATGTACCACATCGCAAACAAATAAGTTAAGGGTTCAACGATTCATAATCACTAAGTAACAGGTATTTTTGAAAGACGATCATACCTTAACACCTTTTTTTCAAGATGATCATAATGTAACACACTTTGGTGCACGACGATCATAATGTAACACGTTTTTTGCAGTATGATCATAATGTAATACACTTTTTTGCAAGCGGATCATAATGTACCACATCGCAAATGGATTGATATGTTTCAATGTTTGGAGGTTATCACATCTGATTCACTGCCTAAATTATTGGTTGGCGCCTAAATTAGATAACACTAAATTTCAATGTTTTTTTTGACAATTTTACCCTCTTTTCCTAATTTAGTTGCATAAAATCCTTTTTTTAAGTAATATTTCTATTAGTAATTTTAGACCCTTGATTAATTAAATGGATGGATGAGATTGGATCTCATAGTTACCACAAAATACTAGGGTCTCCCATGAAAGCCCCCCTATATATATACATATATATATATGTATATATATATATATATATATATAGCCTTAGGTTAATTTGAGAAATGGTAAATATATGAGAAATAGAGAAATAATCCTAGCCATTCATATGGTCAAGATCGGATTTGACTGGTCAAATATTGCGGCTTTGACTAGTCAAAAGTTGCGGCTATTCCAAAAATAGGACACTTTCGTAATTTTTACAAAATACACGGGTTGTGTTCATATATGAACATGTATAATTCACATATGAACTATATGTTCATATATGAATCAGTGTAATTCACATCTGAATTCTTTTAACTGATTCATATATGAACCTTTGTGATTCATATATGAACTAATTAACTGATTCACATATGAACTAATTAACTGTAAGTTCATATATGAATCAGTTGAAGTAATTAACAGATTCATATATGAACTTTTATGATTCATATATGAACTAATTAACTGATTCATATATGAACGTATAGTTCATATGTGAATCATATAGGTTCATATATGAACTCATCCCGGTATTTTACGAAACTACCCATCTACCTTCTATAGACCATGCAAGGAATTATTCGGTGCTTCGCGGTCAAAGCCGCAAATGTTGACCAGATGAATGGCTAAGATTACTTCTTTATTTCTCATACATTTATCATTTCTCAAATGAACCTCTCCCTATATATATATATATATATATATATATATATATATATATATATATATATATATAATTATTGAACCAAAATTTAAAATTTAACTAGAAGCGTACTCGCGTAATGCAACGAGATACATCACGATTTTAATGTTTCATTTTTTTTTGTCGATTTACAGTACGATTTTGGATGGTTTCAAAAAAGTGATAATGTTTTTTTTATAAATTTGTTTAACTTCAGCTTAATAATATAACGTTTTTTATATAAAAAAATTAAATATTTTGTTAGAATTCATTATCTTATATATTTTAATGACATCTACAAAAAATAACCAATTACATATTTAATAATATAATTAAAACAAATTTATAGTAATATAAAATATTAATTAATAGTGATTTATGGAAAAGGTCTGCATAAAAGGAAAGCCCTGCACATACCAAATTGGTAGGTGTTAGAAGCCTGCAGTAGTAATATGTATCTTGTGCTTTGATACTTGTAAATTAAAAGATTTTTAAAATCTTGCATCAAATGATGGTACCTTGTGCCTAATAATTTGTATTCACGAGTTTTTTATCCGTACTTTATAATATAGTATAGATAGATTAGCATTATTAAACAGTAGTTATATAAATATCTATTAAAATAACTCAAAAACATATGTACCACAGTGAAAATTTTTATAAGAACCCCAACAAGATTCTTTATTGTAAATGCTCTGACATACTAAATTTTTGGTAGTAAGTTTTAAGCTAGTTATACATCAATCAAACAAGTAATATGGAGTAGTTACATATAAGATCAGTTTTAGAACAAGGTTAGGATGATCAAAAAGTTTTTTTATAACTATATTACAAAAGAAACGATACTTACATCAGATCCATTGTTAATTAAATAATGTTACTATTGTCACAATGGACAGACGATTGTATTTTTTATAAACAAAGTACAGTAAAAGGTACAATTTTTACTATACATGTAATTTTAGCTTATAATGTTTGCATTGGATCAATCATTGAGATTGTTTGATAAATAACGGTGTAAATACACAGTGGTAACGTAACATCCTGAAGGGGTCAGTGGATGGTATCCCTGACTATCCAGGTTCGAACCCCGTGGTGAGCATCCTGTGACATCCATGATCATGGGTCTGCCATATAGTGGTACCCTTAATTGGGCTGGGTCGTGATCGACGGGGTTTAGTCGGGTGGCACCCTTAAGTGGGAGCCCGGATACCCCGGGAACGTGTGTGTGTATTAACTTGCCGTTCAAAAAAAAACATTTCAAATAATTTAGTTTTTATCATTTTACACTTTTAATTCCTCGTTTTCACATGTTATTAGAAGAATATACATCAATGCCAACTATTATAATGTTCACAAAATTAAGACATATACCAATTATCAAATTATATCTCAAAATTAAAAAATTTATATATTCTATTATTTCCAAAATAAATGTTCATAGTAAAAAAAGCACCATATTTGAGATATACATAATTATTGTATTTTTAATAAACTAAATAATAATTTCATTTTAATAATAGAGGAGACCGGAGAGTGATGAATTTTTCTATATCATAATTAGTACTCACTCCATCCCAAAATACGTGTACGCAATGAAAGAAACGTACAGTTTTAGAAAAAATATAATAATTACATTTTTAATCAACTAAATGATTGTTTTATTTTTTAATAATAGATGAAGTAATTAATTTCTCCATCTCATAATTAAGGATGTAATTGTAAAGTATTCACTTATATTTCAAAAATGGACATCCAGGTTAAGACATGTAACAACCCAAACTTTGCAGAATAAAGTATAACAACTTTAATAAGTATTCACTTATATTTCAAAAATGGACATCCTGGTTAAGACATGTAACAACCCAAACTTTGTAGAATAAAGTATAACAACTTTAATATACGTTAACGCCAAAACGGCCCCAAGACAACATTATAAAATTCAGGGTTTGCGGAAAGGCAACCAAGTACACAATTGAGAATACGAGAAAACAATATAACTAGAATGGAGGTCTTCTAAAGCCAAGCTCTAGCTCATACCTTCTCCTTACCCTTATCCGTTTTCCTACATCACGCCTGCCTGAAAAGGTTTTTAGTTTTGAAATAGCGAGTGTTAGACCGAAGGTCTAGTGAGTCCACTCTAACAACAGTTTAAGCTAAAGCAACATCGGAAAGATTTATAATAAAATAAACCAATTCAGTTTCATAATCTTGTTCACACTTTCAACACACGTCCTGGCTCACACTACCGCCACCAGAAGGTGACAGCGTGTCTGGCTCATACTGCCTTATCTGGGACACCCTCAATGGCATTAACATGACACTCCCCCTGGTATGAGCACAGGTGGGACAAACCCCACCCCTTAGGCCATAACACACTAGCAACAATGTATGCATACATTTCCACTAAATCAATAATAATAAAACATTTCTCGCATTTAAACAAATCTCGCATGCAATAAATATAACATCAACATCATTAAAGTTTTTAGTTAGAAAACTGACCTGTCGTCCCTCGCTTAATTCCTCACGCTAACTATTTAGGTCAGAAGCAAATCCTACTGCATAAAGTAATATAGGACGGTAAGTCCCTCACTTACTCTTAAAACACACGGAAACCCCTCTCGTCAAAACACTCTCCTTCCTCGCAACGAATCCAAGAAATCTGAAGATTTCATTCAAAATCTCACAACCCAAAACGACTTAGGCTAGTTCGGCCCAAAACCCGATATGGACTCTCGGCTGCCAAATACCCGGGGTCGCACGGTAGAAGTTTCCCGGGGTCACCCGGTTGAGACTTCCTGGGGTTGCCTGGTTGGTAGTTTCCCGGGTCGCCCGGGTTTGAGGATTTTCCTGGGATCGCCCGGGTAGGGGTCTACCGGGTCCGCCCGGTTGAGGCTCTCCCGGGATGGCCCGGGTTGGGATCTCCCGGATTCACCCGGATAGGGTTCTCTCGGCTGGCACGCAGGTGGTCTTCTCGACCATTCCAGGCCCCTCTTTCACATAAATGTTGCGACGCCACTAGGCCCTTCACGACCGACGACTAACTTAGGACGGGGATCGATTCCCCAATCAGGATCGGTCCTAATTTCCTCTAATCCTTCCCCTCCTTTGTGCCGATTCGACACAAGGAACACTGAGTTTTATACTCGCACTTCAACATAAACGATACCAGGCAAAGCTCACTAGTTTCTAGATGAAGAATACCAAGGATTTCAAAAGAAAACACACTCAAACGCTTCAACATAGTACATCTAATCCAACCAAGAACAAAATGTTAGAATCATAGTGTTACCTTTAGGAATTTGATGCAAGATTTCTCCCAATCTCCAAGTCTCCTCCACACAATGAGAACACACAGTGCACACTTCTATTTTTCCATCCTTTACAAAAGAGAAATGAACTTGGCGGCTAGGGTTTTGGGATATTAAACACCTTATTATGGGTATTTGCAAAACAATCCCCCACATTATACGGTGTTTCACAAATCCACTTAATCTTCTTTAATTGACATAAAAACTTGGTTATTACAACACCCCCTCCTCAAAAGAATTTCGTCCCCAGAATTCCATCCTGGAACAAATTGGGGTATTGGGACCTCATGTCCGCTTCCACCTCCCACGTTACCTCTTGCACCTTAATTATGATGTCGTCCTTGCACTTTCACAAGGTTAATCTCCTTATTCCTAAGCTTCTTCACTTTGTGGTCCACAATGGCCACCGGTTCCTCCACGTAACTCAATTTCTCATCCACCCGAATGTCATCCAACGGTACAACCACATCAGACTCTGCTAAGCACTTCTTCAGGTTTGATACGTGGAAAGTGGAGTAAACTCCTTGCAAATCCTCAGGTAAATCTAGCTTATAAGTCACTTCCCCAATCCTCTCGATAATAGGAAAGGGACCCACGAACCTAGGCCTCAATTTCCCTTTCTTCCCGAAACGGATCACACCCTTCCAAGGCGAAACATTTAGCATTACTTTGTCTCCTACTTGGAACTCGATTAGTTTCCTTCTCTTATTCGCATACATTTTCTGGCGATCTTGAGCTGATATCAACCTTTCTCTAATCTGACTCACCATATCGGCGGTCGCTTTTACTATATCTGGACCTGCCAGTTGTCTTTCCCCTAGATCATTCCAACACAAAGGTGTTCTACACTTGTGCCCATAAAGAGCTTCAAACGGTGCCGCTTGGATACTCCCAGGATAACTATTGTTGTAGGAGAATTCTATCAATGGCAGATGCATTTCCCACGAGCCTTTGAAGTCAATTGCACATGCCCGAAGCATGTCTTCCAACGTTTGAATGGTCCTATCACTTTGACCATCCGTTTGAGGATGATATGAGGTACTCAATTTGAGTTGTGAACCCAACTCCCTTTGTAATCTCTTCCAAAAAGATGACGTGAATCGGCCATCACGGTCTGATACTATAGATGACAGCACCCCATGCCTGGACACAATCTCATCTATATAAAATTTAGCCAACTTCTCCAATGGGTACGTCTCCTTAATCGGAAGAAAGTGGGTTGAATTTGTGAGTCGATCCACTATCACCCAAATGGCGTCATGCTCCTTAGGCGATCGCGGAAGTCTAATGACAAAATCCATCGATATCTCATCCCAATTCCACACCGAGATTCCAACGATTGCAGTTCCCCATACGGTCGTTGATGCTCAACTTTAACCTTCAAGCAAGTTAGGCATCGCTCGACGAAGTACACGATGTCTTTCTTCAATCCCGGCCACCAATAACACTGCTTCAGGTCTCGATACATCTTATTCGTTCTCGGGTGGATTGAATAGCGAGACTTGTGGGCTTCTTCCAATACCCACTTCCGAAGGTTACCCAACTTAGGAATCCATACTCGATTTCCCAAGCATCTCACTTTATGCCTATCAATAGATAACGAATCTACAAGTCCGACAATTCTCTTGCTTTTCATACTCTTCCTTAAGCGCCTCCTCTTGAAATTTTTTAATTTCATCCAAGAATTTGGAGGTTGCTTCGAATCAAAAGGCCACAACCTTAGTTTGTGTCTACTCGCTCCTTCCAACTCAAGGTGTCGGCTACCACGTTGGCTTTACCCGGATGGTAAAGGATCTCGTAGTCGTAGTCGCTTAGCAATTCCATCCACCTCCTCTGTCTCATATTCAACTCTTTCTGATTGAACAGGTGCTGAAAACTGTTATGGTCAATGTAGATTTGACACTTGACCCCGTACAAATAGTGCCTCCAAATCTTCAAGGCAAAACTCAACATAAACGATACCAGGCAAAGCTCACTATCTTATAGATGACGAACACCAAGGATTTCAAAAGAAAACACACTCAAACGCTTCAACATAGTACGTCTAATCCAACCAAGAGCAAAATGGAAGAATCATAGTCTTACCTTAAGGAATTTGATGTAAGATTTCTCACAATCTCCAAGTCTCCTCCACACAATGAGAACACACAGTGCACACTTCTATTTTTCCAGCCTTTCCAAAAGAGGAATGAACTTGGCGGCTAGGGTTTTGGGGTATTAAACCCCTTATTATGGGTATTTACAAAACAATTCCCCACACTATACCATGTTTCCCAAATCCCCTTAATCTTCTTTAATTGACATAAAAACTTGGTTATTACAAGATAAATTAAATAGAAATATGGAAACAGATGAAGTAATATATTTAGAAAGTAGACACTTTAATTCAGTCCCAAAATAAGTGTCTACATTACTATTTTAATTTGTCTCAAAATAAATGTTCATTTTAAAAAATAAATGTCTATTTTCTAATACTACCGTTAACTATTAGATTTAGAAAATTCCTCTCTCTATAATCTATACTATATTATAAAGCATGGATAAAAAACTTTTGAATACAAATTAATAGGCACAAGGTACCATCATTTTATCCAAGATTTTAAAAATCTCTTCATTTACAAGTATCAAAGCACAAGATACATATTCATACTGCAGGTTTCTATCACCCACCAATTTGGTATGTGCAGGACCTTCTTTTTATGCAAACATTTCCATGTATCACTATTAATTAATATATTACATTACTATAAATTTGTTTTAATTATATTATTAAATATGTAATTGGTTATTTTTTTAGATGTCATTAAAATATATTAGATAAATCATTGAATTCTAACAAAATACTTAATTTTTTTATATAAAAAACATTATATTATTAAGCCTAAATTAAACAAATTTATAAAAAAAACATTATCACTTTCTCAAAACCATCCAAAATCGTACTGTAAATCGACAAAAAATAAAAATAAAATGAAACATTAAAATTGTGATGTATCTCGCTGCATTACACGAGTACGCTTCTAGTTAATAATAAAATTGTCATTTTGATAATTAAAAAATGTAATTATTACTTAGACAAAGGATTGTGTGAGAATAAGAGTTAGTCTATGTTTTGCAAACTAGTTGATGAGTAATAAGTTAGCTGATAAACTAGCTGATGGATAAGTCACATTTGCCAAAAATTAGCTGATAAGTATGTAAAATGATCAAAATAAAATTTAGAAAAAAAAATAATTTATAATATTCTATAATATAATTAAAACAAATTTATAGTAATATAATATGTTTATTAATACGAGAAAAGATAGTAAAGAAAAATTAAATAATATAATATGTTAATTAAAAAAAATTAAAATGTATATTATTATATTATTATATATACATTATAAATTTTGAATTTTGAATTTGTTAAAACAAAATTTAAAAGAAATCTACATTAACATATATCAAATTTGGAAAAAAAACAACTAATTAAACTTTTTTTTTTTGATATATCAAATAAAAGATAAAATTCCTTTCTACAAATCAATATTTGAATTTTCTCTAATAGAATTGTAGATTTAACCTCAACAAATAATAGACCAAGTCTTATATAAAGACTAAAAAGTGGTCGGGTGTAATAACCCAATTTTTGTCAATAGTGTAAGTTCAAGGGTTGTTTTGTAAGTGATATTTATTTTAAGGGCCAAATTTGTAAATTAAGGGAGGTATAAGAGGAATCACGACAAAGCAAAATTAGAAATACGACAAAACCAGAAGCATGACAAAACTAGAATCACGACAAAGCAAAGCTAAAAACACGACAAGGCAAAGCTAGAAGCACGACAAGGCAAGTTAGAAGCATGAGGTGTCAATATTCTCTTATTCTAACTAGGAGGTGTCAAACTCGTGTTATAAGTTTAAGGGGAGTTTTATAAATATATTTTATAAGTTTAGGGTGGGTTTTATTATTGTTATTTAAGTTAAGGGTCTAAATGGTTATTAGTTGTAAGATGAAGATTTATATTGCAATATTAGATTCATATAAATATATGGCTTATTCTCATCCATAGCCTTATTTTCCAAAGGCGGTTTCATGGACAAGTGAGTATGTGTGCTTGGAGAGAAAAGTTCCAGGAAAAAGAAGCAAGCTACGGTTTAGAAGATTTTGATCATTTTTTTATCATTTATCAAGATCTTACCTTGCTAGATTTAGGTTAAATATAGATTTTATCCAACCTTGAGGGGACGTTTTGGTTCGCAGAATTTGATGGAATTTGGTGGAATTGGAATGTTGAATTCCTTTGACCAGATTCCATTTCTTTGTTTGGTTCAAGCTTTTCATTGGAATGGAATCTCCCAATTCCATTAAATTCCATAGATAAGTGATTTTAACATTCCATCCCAAAAGCCTAGCATTTCAATGGAATGGAATGTGATAATTCTTTAATTCCAAAAATACCCTTTGCTCCAAATAAACCCTACTCTTTCTTTTATCACAATTCAAAGCCGACATAAACATCATCAAACATAATCGACTTCTCCTCTGGACGTTTTTAGCATAAACGAACTCGAATCATCTTCTCCATTGCAGCAGGTTATCTCTCTCTCAATGTATCTCTTCTTCATTTTGATTTCTCTGTTTCGATTTGGTAGTTGTCGATTTATCAAAATCAGTCGATTTGGTAATCGATTTCACAACAATCATTCAAATGTATCAATTTCGATTTCACAATGTATCTATTTCGATTTGGTAGTCGATTTTACAATGTATCTATTTTGATTTGGTAGTCGATTTCACAACAGTCATTCAAATCGATTTGGCAGTCGATTTATCAAAATCGATTTCAAAAAGGTATTGGGTTCTGAAAATCGATTACAACAGTCATTCAAATCGATTTGGTAGTCCATTTATCAAAATCGATTTCTGAAAGGTATTGGGTTCTAAAAATCGATTACAACAGTCATTCAAATCGATTTGTTAGTCGATTTATCAAAATCGATTTCTGAAAGTTGTTGGGTTCTGAAAATCGATTACAACAGTCGATTTGGTGGTCGATTTCTGAAAGCTATTAGGTTCTGAAAATCGATTACAACAGTCGACTTCTACATTTCGATTTGGTAGTCGATTTCTGAAAGTTGTTGGGTCTTTATTGTTCATTAAAATCGGTTGTTCATGTGCTTATTATTAGAAGTCAAAAATCGATTACAACAGTCGATTTGGTAATGTTTGATAATGTGCTTACTGGTAGTCCATTTATCAAAAATCGATTACAACAGTCAAAAGGGGTATTTTGGTCATTTACCAAAATTCCATTCCAATTCTGAAGCTACAATCTGGGAACCAAACAGACAGATTCCAATTCCTTTAACATATTCTATTCCAATTCTGTCAACCAAACAGGTGGTCAAACCTGACAACATTCCATTCCAATTCCTTCAAAGTCAAATTCCTTTGACAAATTCCATTCCATCCAAAAACATTCTGCGAACCAAACGCCCCCGAGTTTCTTGAAGAAACTTGGATCTTCGAGCAAATCTTCCAAACCCTAGATTGATTCACAAGTTTCCAAACATAAACATACATACCCAAGTACTTAGAATCATTCTCCAAACATCTTATATCAAAATCTTCATTTTGACCAAAACCTAATTTTGACCTAACTTTCCCAAAATCATCTAAACTGAAATTTTAGGAAATAAAATCACTAGGAAGTCATCAATTGAGCATTTATAATTCATATGAAAGTTTAGAAACTAGGAGGATGAACTCACCACTTAGGTTTTGATGAAAACCTAGAAAGCCCTAATGACTCGTGAAGATGGAGATGGAGATGATGAACTATTGATCCTAGCTTCTACTCCTTAGCTTGATGATAATTTACCACTTTAATCCTCAACAATTTGAGTCATTAATGGTTCAAATCGACACAAAATGAAGTAGGAGCGTTCTTGGGAGGTTTTGGGAGAGAACGGGTTGATATGAGAAGTGAGGAATGAGAAAAAGGCTGAAAAATCTCATTTTTAAGGTCCTGGTACCCGTATGCGATAGTGACATGCGATCGTGACAGTATCACGGTCGCTGTCACAATCGTTTAGGTTGTACCGAGAGATTTTGACGTTCGATGATTGTGACATGCTATAGTGACAATGTCACAATCGCTGTCACTATAGCCAATCATGAACTCTTTTGGCTATAAATTCTTCGTTTTAGCCCCGATTTTGCTCCGAAAGAAACCGTTAGACTCGTATTTGAATTATTTACCCAACAAGACTATAAAATCTAGGATTTCAAACCAAAATCTTATTTCCTCTATTTCAGATAAAAGGTCGATTTCTACACTAACTTGAAATTGTATTTACCCAAAAATTACGGGTCTATCCAAACATGTATTCAAAAAATAATCTAGCTTATTTTTCACCAAATGATGCCTTAAAGAGAGAAATATTAAAGAGATTTGAATTACCTCATCACTTTTAATCTCAAATCAACCTATGAATTGCGTTTTAAAAGGGAAGTGATTCGATACATTTTATTAGAGTTGACTTTGCGGTTTTCTTCAATTAGGATTGATTTAAGAATGAAGATCCTTTTTTAACATTCATATCATACCTTTCATTTCTAATCAGAACCCAACCTTAATTACATAATCCTAGAACTATGTTTTTTTTTATTATGGATATTTATTTTAAGACGGATAAAATGAAGTATATACGGTTGTTTAGGAATAGAAAAATTGTTTTATTTTAAGAAAAATGGTGATAATAATTTGTCTTTTTGTGATTAATATTAAACGGGGGTGAATGACTAGTGAGGATAGGCAGGCAATATTAAGGTCGACAGTGTGATGCCCTAGCCTTGGGGAGCAGATTATTACCGGCAATCGCCGGTTACCATTTTCCTCCATTAACCGGAACATACCTGAAATATTTTTGCTCATAACAAGACAATTCTCTCTCTCTAGCCTCTGTCTCTCTCTCACACACACTAAAAACACACACTTTTGCTTTATTTTTTGCAGGCGAGGGGTTAATTGATGTCCACACCCTCTTATTTCACTTATCCTCACCTCACCCACCATTGTTTCTCACTTGTTATTCACCCTTAATCTATCTGTGTATAGATTAGTGACGCTGACCTGCTTCTGCTACTCTCTTGCTGATGTGATTTTAAGAAGAATTTGGTGGAGTTAATCGAGAAAAGATCAGAGAAAAAAGAAATGGAGTTTGATGAACATGAGGAGCAAGAAGAGGAGGTTGGGATTCCGCTGCCGACGGGAAATTATGATCCGATTGGGAATTCCGGGAGGGGGAGGGAAGTGAGGAAGAGCGGTGGCGGTGGGTTTAGGTATAGGGAGTGCTTGAAGAACCACGCTGTTGGCATTGGTGGTCACGCGGTGGATGGATGTGGAGAATTTATGGCGGCCGGAGATGAAGGTACCTTGGATGCGCTTAAATGCGCCGCCTGCAATTGTCACAGGAACTTCCATCGTAAGGAGCTTGAAGGCCAACAACGACAACAGCAGGCTGCGTTACAACACCAATATTTGACACCAACGCCGTACTACCACCACCGACCGACCGGATACTTGCACATGACGCCGGCTCCATCGTCTCACCACCAACGTCCGCTAGCTCTGCCATCTACATCCCGAGAAGATCTGGAAGAGATCTCAAACCCTAGCTCAAGCGGAGGCGGAGGCGGTGTCGGTGGCGGAAGCGGCTCAAAAAAGCGATTCCGAACGAAATTCACACAGGATCAGAAGGACCGGATGCTGGCCTTCTCGGAGACGTTAGGGTGGCGGATCCAGAAACAAGATGAAGCCGCCGTACAACAATTCTGTGCGGAGACTGGCGTCAAACGCCATGTTCTCAAGGTCTGGATGCACAATAACAAGCACACAATCGGTAAGAAACCCTAATTTTTCAAAAAAAAAAAAAAAAAACTTTTTTCGTAGGATCAGAAAATTCATTTCACTGCCTTTTTAATTCTTAACTTTTAGGAATCTGAGTCTCGTTTTAGCTAGTAATTTTGTTCTAGATTTCAATCCTTGTGATCATAATCCCTAATTAACTCTCTCAGATCGATCTGAATGTTGATTATATATCATCGTTTGATTTCCTGTTCGACTCTCAAAACTTCAAAATCCGAACCTGTGAATCATCGATCTCATTACATCATTTTCATCAAAATTCATTCATATCACACACGCAGATATCATGAATCGCACAAAATCAAAAGAAATTTAATGCTGTGAGAGAGAAAAAAAGAGGTATGATGACGATGATACCAGTAGAAGAATCAGGAAGACGTGTTAGACATGCAGAGCTACCTTCTGTCACCTTCTCCTTAATTTCGTTAGCCTCCATTTTTAGCTTTTTATCTTCTCTCTCTATAGATCCCTCTCATATTTAACGCATTAAATTGACTGATATCAGCTCTCAAATCTGGAGAAGAAACAAGAGGATGACGATGATGATGATGATTTGTGCGTGGGGTTCAGTATCGATCGTACATTTCACATCCCACATTCATCTCTCTCATAAGTTAATGCACACTACAAAGAACTCACATAAATTATGTGATTGGTTGTAAATGCTTGGTTTTAACTCACTAGTAGCTGGATCATCTTTAACCACATTCAAAGTTTTCATTAAAAAAAAAACAAAAACAAAAACAAATCAGTATTTATTTGTTTTCGGAACCAAGAATTGAACCGATCAAAACCATCTGGTTTGTTTAGGGTTGTGGCGTACTGGTTAATCATTATACTGAACCGAAACTTCATAAATGTTAACCACAAAAGGGTTGTGGCATACTGGTTAAGGTCCTGTGGGATGTGATGGAATATCCCATTTGTCCAGGGTTCAAATCCATACGTACACAACAATTGTGGCAACTGAGGTTTAAGGATTTGATTTAGGATTTTTGGATGGTATATAAGTAAATATCATTTCACATTTGAAGTAGAATTGAGAAGGCCAAACAATAATGTACCTATGAAGATTTGTCATCAAATATCCAAACTCATATTTTTTTTAAAGGCAATGCAACTCAAATATGCAAACTCATAATTTATATCAGAGCATCTTCAACAGTTTCTTCAAAATAGATAATTAAAAGTTAAAATCTCTAAAAAAAATCACGTTCATCTCAAACAGATTTTCTATTTTGGAGATTACACAATTAATTATGTTATTAAAATATTTAATACAACTCATAAACATTTGATTTAAAGCAATTTGATTGATAGAAGGAATAAAAAACAATTTCTATCTCACAAGTAATCATTTTTGGAGGTATCTCTAAATTTGGAGGTGCTCTTACTTTGCTAACTTTATTGGAATAAAAATTTGTCCCAAAATTTTATTTCTTATTCCGGTCCCATTAATGAAATTATGATATGTCATATTTTATATAGTTTTTTTTTTAATAATGTGTATTCATGTGATTGGTGTACATGAATGAGACGTGATAATTTGGGACATGAGATTTTTATTCCATTTATTATACTCGAAAAATGTTTGTGCAAGTATTCTCAACATCATACAATACAAAATCATGTTCAATTTTGACCTTGATGTATACAAAATATTTGAGATACATTTTGATATTTTACCAAAAAATATTTCATATTGTAATTATTTGGGTAAAATATTAATTACCCATAACTATAACCTGCTTCATATAGAACCCAAAGACATTAAGGTGTCGTTTGTTTTTTAAGAGGTCTAAAGTCTGAAATCTTATTTTAGTTATGATTAATAAGAGGTGGTGTGTAAAAAGGTCTGAATGATTCAGACTTAAGAGTTATTAAGAGGTTTTTTTAAAAAAACAAACAACCCCTAATACGAGGGAGCACTTTTAGGGTCACGTTGAGGCATACCGGGATAATGGGATTATTACAAGATGTTGATCAAATTTATTTTGACATACATAAAAAATACTTTAAATATTGATTATGAATAAACAATTTTGATAAATCATATATTAACATATTAAATATAAATGAAAGTTAGGGTTTCAAGGTTCTTTCGTTTTTTTATTAGGTTTTGATTATCAATTTATATATTGTTGGGTCATTGGCTAGCATCTTCCTAAATCGAAACGTGGCGCTGCTGCTACGCTATAAGAAAATAAAGTTGCTTCTTCTCCATCAGCAATTGCTTTTGGCGTAGTGGTAAGCGCTTGATCCTAACATATATCTTAACTATAAAATGATACTTGGGGTTCAAAATTCACTAGGGAGTTAGATAAACTCTGGAACGTTTGATTTGACGGAATGTTGTAGGATAATGTCATATGTATCTTCTTTTATGTCGGAATTAAATCATGCATTATAAATAAAAATAAATCTTGATGTTGATGTGTGTGAGAAAAAAATTAGTAGGTCGGGATGTATTTCGCAATATATAGGAGTACACTTAGCCCATCCCATGAAACTTTTGGAATCGAATTGAATTTCATTCTTTATAGATAATTTATAAGTGAAAAGTCGAGAAAAACTCAATGAACTTTTCCTTTTTGAATGATCAAGTCATAATTTTTTTTAATAAATAAGCCATTAAAGTTTATCTTTTTGAATTATTAAGTTTCTGAACACTTTTTTAATAAAGAAACTATTAAACTTTTAGAAATCGGTTACCTTCAATATTTTAACCTAAAAAGGCTATCTGTAACTTACTACAAAGTTTTAAAGTAAAAGACCTTAAATCAGTTTTACCATTTCCAACTTATGCCATTCAAACCCCTTGCACTAAATGCCATTGCTCCCACTCACTGTGCCATTGTCATATGCTCTTCATCATCGCCCATCCTTGCCTTTGGAGTTTGGCCCATGCCATTTATCTCCTTTTTATGTTTTTTTGTTTTTCAATTATCCATCTTTTT
Source organism: Arctium minus (assembly GCA_954870635.1). NCBI lineage: Eukaryota > Viridiplantae > Streptophyta > Magnoliopsida > Asterales > Asteraceae > Arctium > Arctium minus. Next base: position 5,577,990 of record OX941093.1, on the reverse strand, counting down.
TTATATAGTCTATATGTACTCCATTAAATTGTTGGTAAAAATAGAGAATCGAAAGACACAAAAGTAGATCCAAAAGAGGGAGATCGATGGCGGGGGCAAAAACGGTGATGGAAAGGCACGACAATGAGGTGGCAAGGGGGAGCTATGTAATTGGATGTGAAGGGATTGAATGGTGTAAGTTTTGGAAATGGTAAAATTGATTTAGTTTTGTTTTAATTAAAAACATTTCTGATCGCTTTCATGTAACTTTATTGGGCTAAAATAACGTAGGTAACCAATTCCTAAAATATTTAATGATTTATTTATATAAAAAAAAAGTTCAGGGAATTAGTCATTAAAATGGAAAAGTTAAAAGGTTTATTGTTCAAAAAAAATAAGTTTACGACTTAAACAATCAAAACATATCGATTGGGTTTTTCTAGTATTTTCCCATTTATAAAACCAAATTATAAATAGTTGTAAAAATAATTAAATTACCTTTTATTAGTTTATTATTATAAATAAATGTTTTTAACTTATTTTAAAATATCATTACAAACAAATCCTATGAAATTATGTGAATTACCGACTACATCCATGAATTTCTAAATCCAATTTTTGTGGAATTTAAATTTCGGACTTTCATTTGAACCAGACACGGGATTATAATGTAATTCAATTCCAAATCCTACCAAATCACACAAGTCCTTAGATTTTTATCATGTTTTGATTGTTAACCTATATTATTTTATAAACTATTTTAATACGAGTTAACAAAATGCATTAGAAGAATATTTATATAACATTGGATACAAATTAATAAAGTATAAAGTTTGTTGATAATTTTTAATTGAAAAGACTACATAAATAAAACAACAAAAGGTAAAGTGAGCTTTATGTCATGGGGTTCTATTCATAACCTCCCATGCGACCTTAGTTCTCGAACTAAGTCAGTCAAACTACAAAAATACTGAGTAAAGGTGTAAACAAGAATGTTAAGAAGAGTGGAAGAACTTCATGCTTCTATTGCTCAAATTCTCTAAAATTGAGTAGACTGTCGAGTGTGATTTACTAATAAGAGACTACCATCTAGTTATACTACTCTATGTAACAATCTGGAGTACATATTTGGATATTTACAAGAAATGATCTAAACACATAAGTCTCTGGAAGGTATGGATAATTTTAGAGTATGTTTTGACACTCTTGGTCCTTGCTCGATTCTTATTGACCCTCTTGGTCCTTGCTTGGTCCTTATAAGGCAACATATATCATACCCATGTACCTTTGTAATTTTCATATTAGCTATTTGATATGATATAAACATTTGTTGCTTCAACCCATCCTTTTGTATGCAGAGTGAACAATACATAAAATATGGTACTAATAAAATAGTACTTTTGAACGTACTTTATCTGACATGCTGAGCATGTTCCCATATCAGATAATGTGTTGGAAACTTGATCCCTAATTTGTCTCATCAAATCTTCATCCATGCTTTCATGTGTAGAGTGAATAGTAAAGTAAGTAAATACTACTTACTTTGTCTGACATGTTGAACATGTTCTCATACTAGGACTACAGTTGGTAAATGGAACTTTGTCCTAACGTCTTCACTTTAAATCGGCTTGCCAGATAGTATTTGTCAAACTATCTGACTTAGCTGTCTTATGATCGTCTATCGACTAGATGATAAATCCAATCCTTTTTGGTATATATCTACTTCACTTCAACTAGTCTTCCATTTTTGCTGAAGGCATTGCTTGATGAGATAACATATTACAAAATAGGACTTATTACAATGGAAATCCTATTTTAAAAGGATGAGTGGGTATCATAATTACAAGGTATATTTTTGATACATCAAAGACATAACCTTCTTAATTTTGGATCCTGATCTATCGGATCCTATACAAATCGGATTCTCTTTGTATTTTGGATAGTAGGCAACAACTTCAAATACTAAAACATTCTAATTGTTTGATCGGATGGTATTATGTTATCATCAAATCCAAATAGTTGAGGCCAACAATCTCCCCCTATTTGTTGATAACACAAATAGATAACATAAAAACACTTAAATGGAAAATGGTACCTAAACTCATAAAAAGTTTTATAATTTGAACTCATAATTTCAGTGATCCGTTGGTTCTGTTTTTCAGATACTTTTGTAACTTTATCTTTTTGATCATTTTTCTTTTGAAGGATTTTCATCATTTTTTTATTTCTTTCTTTTATTCTCTTTTTCTTTTTGGATAGTGTTACATTGTAATACTAAAAACATAAAATGTCATTATCTAGACAGTATTGTAAATTGATATAATTGGAATTACAAGAAAATAAGATATGTTCGAAACCTTCGTCTTCAGGCTTCTCAATTGAACCTTTTGTTTCCTTGTGTACATCCTTATTCCATCAGCGAACATTTTTTTGTATATCGTTTCAGAACACTAAAGATCAGATTCACAAGTAAGTTGTATCGACTAGGACAAGCTCATTTGATCTTTGGTCTCCGAGAGTTCCCGAGAAATCTGTAAAATATAATCCTTTTTCAGGGATTATCAGTATTATTCTTGGAGGCATTGGACAACCGAGTGAAAGATAGAGAATAAGGATTAAGATTCTCGGAAGGTTACCTGAGAGTTGATTAAGAAGAATTCATTCGAATTGGACTTATGGGAGTAGGGGGAGTCACATTCATATGACTTGTTCGATCAGATGAATGAGGTGATTGCAATCAAAGGGAATCCAAATCGACTTAGTTTCGACCTTCTAACTACTTCTTCCATTTTTGTTTTCTTGGTAGTTTCATTATCCAATTATTCTTTTGGAGTTATCTTGGCTTTTCTCTTATTTACTGATTTCATATGTTCATCTCAAGTTGAATATTTTTGTTTGATCGGATGAATTTCCTCTGTTGGTTGCTCCCCCTTAATCAGATGACTATTTAGTCAGTTGCTCCCTCTCAATTGGATGTCCATCCTTTGACTCCCCCTTAATAGTTGCTTCATTTGGATCCGCTTGAGCTATCTTTGAGGTCTCAACTTCTGCTACCATTTTGGAGATAGTAGACTCATTAGCATCATTGACATGCTTATCACCATCGGATGGACTCATTCATCCTCGTTTTTTCTTATTTTCTTTACTATCATCAGATGATTGACAATCTGAATCATTAGGATTAAGTCGTCATTTATTATCATCAACCACTTGTTCATCCATTTCCTCATCTCTTCATTCAAGCTACTAAAATAGTCATTATCTGATTTCTCCCCCTCGACAGCTTTTGATGAAGTTTTAAATAATTCAAGAAGATGCGCACCCAACAACTGAAATGCCTTTTTCGTTTGACCATGTCTCATTCTGAATAGATTTTTCTAGTTGAGATGTGACCTGGTTAGTAGAAAAAATATCCTCAGTGGTGCTTAGGAGGAGGAGAGAATCAGTTAGATCATGTGATCTTGTTTGCACATTTCTACCAAATGTTGCCAGGTATTTCTTAAAAATCACAATCAAATGGATTTGAAAGAATTTCTTTATTTAAGAGGACTTGGGAGGAGTTTGAATCTTCATTGTCGACATGTTGAGATGTCGTAGCGACTTATCTGGCTTTTCCAGATTTTACAACAATGTCCCTTTGTGAGGGCATTGAGGAGGTGGTTTGGGTTTCAGATGCCATGGGTCCTAAATGGCCAACTTTAATAACCTCGAACTATTGAGAGTATCTGGCCAAATTACTGTTTATGAACCTTTGGGTAGACGAGAGCTTCCTCATAGCATCTCGTTTGGCTAAGAATATAAGTTTTCTTTTTTCTTTTGAATTTGAAAGTTTGGAAACTGGTAGGTTTCAAAGGTTCAATTGGCACCATAGTCTCCAAAATCGAAATGAAGATGTCAAAATGAGGAAAGAGATAGAGAGAGAGAGAATGGTGGCTTTTAGAAGGGAGAAAGGCATTGTTGGATTTAGAGAGGAGAGAGATAAAGGAAATGATGACTTTGAAGGGTGAGGAGAATTTGGCGATTAATGTGTTAGAAAATGCATTGATAACTGTCCACTCTACATCTTGATGTGACTACCCCATTCGATTATTCTTGAAAATCATGTCAAGAAAATCTTTGATCTTCTATGATGGAGAGAACTTAATCCAGGTAAAGAGTCAAATCAAATGAGGCTGGTTTGGATGACTGAATGCTTATCGGATAGGAGTTCGTATCGAATCGGATCAAATGAGAACATTTGATCGGATTGGTTATCTCATACTGGATTGCGTTAGAATCGGATTTAATGAATTGGTTAATTAGGTCGATTAGCTAGTAGGTTTAGAAGGCCAATCAAGGGGTCTAAGTAGAGTGGTCAGCGAAGGAATGAAGTAGCCAAATGAGAAAGGATGAGGTTTTTGTTAGGAGTGGTGGTCGTTGGAGTTGGCGAGGATTGAGATTGGGTAGTTAATAGGTGAATGTAGGAGAGATAGATTGGTAAGAGAGAGATCATTGATATGATTTGACTATGGTAATCGGCTAGTGGGTAATTGTTAGTGCACAGATTTGTTGGATGCGAGATCATAATCACTGAAGCTGAAAGTTAAAGAAAGTCAACGCTCAAAAGTCAACTCTCAAGCAAAGTCAAAGTCAATTGTAATAAATCTCAAAGTCAAAGTCTTGTGTTTGTTCTTGTTTGTAAGCGTGTATTTGTCTTCTTTAATAGATAGATGGCTAGAAGGTGTGGTAAGAAATCTTGTAACTTTGAGAGAATAGATTATATTCGCAGAGCTTAGAGAGATAAAGTGTACGAACTGTGGTTAGAAAGAGAAAGTGATCTGAATCATTCATTAATCAAATCTTGTGATTAATCAAAATAGGTACATTGATAAATCTTGTTTGTGATTAAACTTAGTAATAAGAACTTGGTCAAATTTGGGAATGATAATTGGTATCAGAGTAGATCCGATTTGAAATCAAGAAAATAAGAGTTCAACACTGTTTCATAGAAGTTCAGATTCTATTTTGAATTTGTGTTTGTTTTTCGAGTTGTAATTGATTGTTTTGTATTCGAATTGAGTATTAGATTGAGTTTGTATAGGTTAATTCAAATCTTGCACTGTATTTGATTGTCAATTGTTGAGTTTTAGAGTTTCGAGTTTCACGAGTTTTATCGTACTGTATTGAATCAAATTTGTAATTGTTAGTGATTCTTATCGAAATTCAGTGGTAGAATTTGATTCTAGAAGTGTAGAAGATCGTATTGTCAAAGTTTCAGGTTGAAATTTGAGGTATAGATAGGTTTTTGAGGAATCCAGAGGTGTTTTTCTTCGAAAAGTTGAATAACTCGCAGATATTTTCAAGAACTCACAAGCCTATATGAAGAACTCGCAAATTCAATAGAATTCACAGTCTGAACGAAGAATTCGCAGATTTATATTTGTTTTCGCATAGTTTTTGAATTCTGAAATTTCATAAGTGAGGAATTCGCAAGTGTGACTCTTGCGAATCTCATAGAATTCGCATTTCAGTGTGTTAAGGATTCTCCAGAATTCGCATTGATTTATGTAACATCCCGCCTGCCTCGACAACAATATTGTCCGCTTTGCCCCTGGATTTAACCAACGTGTAGCGCACGAATTTGTTTCTGGCGACCTGGTGAGAAACTTCCCAGGGGGTCACCCATCCTGGGATTACTCCCACCCAAGCACGCTTAACCTCAGAGTTCCCAGAACCTGACGTGCTTGTGGCCCCAAAACGCGTTGTTGTTAGGAAGGCCAAGATATTACTTATAACACCCAACATCACTCCTGTCCACGGCCGATATGGGATATGCCTAAGGTGTTACAAAGTATTGCCAAGAATTCGCATAAGTCTTGTTTGAGAAAAGTTCTAAGAATTCGCATAAGCTTTGTTTACGAAAAGTGTGTTCTTAGAAAAATTTCCAGGAAAGAATTCGCAGATCTTTGTCTTGCAAAAAGTTGTTGAGAAATTTTTTTTAGATAAGAATTCGCATAGCTTCTTATACGAATTCTTAGAATTCGCATAAGACTATTCTACGAATTCCTTAGAATTCGCAGAAGAGTGGTTTACGAATTCTTGTGGTTTTTATGAAATGTGTTTAAAGTTTTCTAAGTGTTGAATTCGTAAGTTTCTATCTTGCGAATTCTGATTTTGTATTGCCTGCGAATTCTTGATTTCTTTCACTTGCGAATTCTGAAGTTTGGTTTTATATGAATACTGTGAGCGAATTCTGTGTGTATCACAGTGTTGTGCGAATTCCTTGTACTTCAGTGCAACCTGCGAATTCCATACTTAGAGAATTTTGGAAATTTTATTTCTGATTTTCTGTCTAAGTTTTTCTGATTTACTTGATTTCTTTTGGACTAACGATCAGTTTGTCAAGTTCTTATTGAATATTTTCAAAACAGGATGTCATCAAGGGAAGCACTTGCAATTGGAATCAATGTAAAGCCATCAGTACTTTTCAAGGGAGAGTATGAGCAATGGAAAGACCGGTTCATGGAATTCATAGAAAGACATGAGTTGGGAGAATATATCAAGAAATCTCTTAAAGAAGGAATCATGAAACCTCCTTTGAAGGTTCATGAAGGAGAAGAAGGGGAACATAGAGAGTACTTATTACCACAAGAGGAGTACACTGAAGAGTTGAGAAATAGAAGAAAAGCTGATAGACTGGCAAAATCATTTATTCTACAAGGCATCCCAAATGAGATATATGTCAAAACTGATAGCTACAATGCTACAGGCAAGGAAATGTGGGATCAGTTAGAGAAAATGATGCTAGGATCAAAGATTGGCAACCAGCTCAAGGTTTCTAACTGTGTCAACAACTACGAGGAATTCAAAGCCAAAGAAGGAGAATCTCTTGAGGCAACATATGACAGATTTGTGACCTTGCTGAATGAGCTAAGCAAGAACAAGGTTAGAAAATCACAAATTGAACTGAATGTAAAATTCCTCAGCATACTGCAGCCTGAGTGGAAAAGATTCACAAAACAAATGAAGCAGACGAAAGATCTGAATGAAATTCCACTTCATGTGGTCTACAAAACTCTCAGGCTGAACGAAGAAGAGGTTGATGAGATTAAGGAGGAAAAGAAAAGGACTGAGAAGGCAGTTGTTGATCCTATTGCTCTAGTGGTGAAGAAAAAGTCTGTGAGCTTGAAGAAAAAGAAGAAAGTCATAGTTTCTGAATCCGAGGAAGCGGAGAGTGAAGATAATTCTGATTCTGACGATTGTGAGAATTTAAAACAGGCTATGCTGATGCTGACTAAAGCTTTTCAGAAAAAGTTCTACAAAAATCCTAGCTCGAACAGTCAGAGATATTCTTCTGGATCCAGAAATTATGAACACAAGGAGAGAGTAAAAGGAAAACGAATAGAGGAGAAGAGGTCTGATGACAAGCAGTACAGAACTGAAGAGAAGAAACAGTCAGAACCTACAAAGTGCTACAACTGTGGTAAGCTTGGACATTTTGTAAAAGATTGTAGAAAGCCAAAAGTTCGAAATTCCGAGTACTACAAGAACAAGATGCTATTGGCCAAGCAACAAGAGGCTGGCAAGGCACTCATGGAGGAGGATGAGTTCTAGCTTGATCATTCAGACGAGGAGGAAGAGAAAGAAGAGAAAACTCATCTATGTTTCATGGGTAAGACAGAGATGGATGCTGAAGCTGAGTCGGATGAAGAGGATAACGAAGAGGTATGTGATATGACTGAGTCTGAATTTTTAAATGCTATGCAAGCTATGATGGTTGAACTCCAAGAAGTAAAGTCTAAACATGAACGCGAAAAAGGTATAATGAAAGAAAATAATCAATTAATACAGAAACTTAGCAAGGATCTTGCTGAGAAGAACGTATTAATTGAAGCTTTACATAAAAATATTGATACCAACGCTAAAGAGAAGATTATACTTCACACTGAGTTAGCTGAAACTACTTCAAATTATAAACTGTGTCAATTTGAATCAAAAGAGATTGCTAAAAAGTGTTCATCAATTTCAAAAGATAATAAATCTTTAACAGACAAGGTGAATGTTTTGCAGGAAAAGCTTTACAGCTTAGGTCAAACTGAACACACTATTCATCTGAACAAACCTAAAGAGAGTAGTGAGTGTTGGGGACTTGGTTACGAGAACCCACACTACCTCAAAAAGGGTATTTCAAAAGTTCTTGCGCTTTATGACTTTGGATTTTTAAAACTGGCACCTCAATACCCTAAACTCAAAGTTAAATGGACCAAATTGTCTGACGAGGATGAAGCAAAAGAAAAGGAAAAACGAAAGAACACAACTAAAATGCAACTTCCATTCCGTTATGAGAAGTTGAATTATGATTACATTTATTTTAAATCAAAATTTCTTTCTAATGACTATTTTGAGAGTTATTCTTTAAAAGAGTTGGAGGCTAAACCTATCGAAGGTAAGCTTTACGTATCTCCTCTCGTGTTGGAAAGTAAAATTTCCGAACTTGAGAATAATCTATTCGATGAAAGAATTTTGATGGATTTAGAACAAACCGTGTTCTTTACTGTGTTTAAAACTTCTGATTTTTCTAAATCTGTTACATCTTCAAAATCCAATGATATTTCTGATCTATTTGATGTAGAATTTGATTTTTTTTAAACTCTGAAGGTGTGTTAGATGATTGTGTTGGTCAATTTGATTTTAATGCTAAACTTCCTGATCATTCACAATTTGTTATAAATTCTTTTGGATTACCAAGTGTGTACGAGAAAGGTGAAACATCAACAAAAGTTGATGAATCAATTTCTGTGAATTCCAAGAGTGCCAAAGGTAAGAAAAAGAAATCTAGGCATCCACTGGTAAGCCAAACAAGAAGCAATTTTTTAAAACTCACAGTACTAATTCTAAAGTTTCGACTGTTTCAGATGTGAAAAATAAAAAGACTGGAGCGAAATCAGCATAGCTGCCGAAACAGAAGATTGACGAGAAAGCTAAATCATGTTCTGATTTGGATTGTAATAGTAGACCTACTAGTAAAACTGATGTAGTTGAGAAAGTTGCTTTTTCAAAACCAAAACTTGTATCTTCCTACAAGAAATATTCAATAAAGCAATTGTTCCAATTATCTCCGTCTGCTAGAAAGTCTTCTAATTATAAAAGAAATGATTCTGCTTCTCGTAAATATTCTGATGTTTGGTATGGTACATATCATGTATATTCTTATCATTCTGTTGCTTCAAATGTTTTTCAAAAGGTCAAAGGGCCCATATATAAATGGATGTCAAAATCTTGTGCTAACTTTGTAGGACCCAAATTTAAATGGGTACCTAAAGTTGTTCTTCCCTGATTTCTCATGTGCAGACCCGTCATATGTGGTACTTGGATTCTAGTTGCTCCAAGCATATGACCGGGCGGAAAGATATTTTATCTAATTATACAGAGAAATATTGTGGGACAGTTAGATTTGGCATCGACCAGTTCTCACCAATTCTAGGATATGGTGATGTAATTCATGACAATGTGACGATTACGAAGGTGAGCTATGTTGAAGGATTAGGGCATAACCTATTCAGCATTGGACAGTTCTGTGACAAAGATCTAGAGGTAAATTTCAAGGCCAAGATATGTTCTGTGCGTACTGAAGATGGTAAGGAACTCTTGGTCGGTACGAGAAAGTCCAACCTCTACACAATTAATCTGTCAAAAGTCCAGACTGACAATGAGGTTTGTCTACTATCAAAAGCCTCGCTGCAACAAAACTGGTTATGGCACCGAAGGCTTTCTCACCTGAATTTTCGCTACATCAACAAACTGGTAACGGGCGAATTGGTAAAAGGACTTCCTGAGCTGAAATTTGTCAAAGAACATCTCTGTGCAGCATGCGAGAATGGTAAGATGAAGAGAGCTGCTCACAAGCCAAAGCCTGAACCTAGTACAAGTTCTTCATTGGAGTTGTTGCATATGGATCTCTGTGGTCCTATACGCACGCAGAGCATAAATGGTAAGAAATATGTTCTAGTTATTGTGAACGATTATTCGCGATACACATGGGTTAAATTTCTGAGATCAAAAGATGAGACGCCCGAAGTCATCATCACTTTTCTAAAGACAACCCAAGTGAATTTGCAAAAGCAAGTCAAGCTTCTTATGTGTGTCCCTGATAGAACAAGGATCTTTACCAGATAAATCAAATAACACGATTACCAACCTGTTTGATTGATAAAACAACGATTACAAGGTTGATCTTTGATCTTTGAGAAGCTCTTTGTGTTTTACACCTTTTTTGTGTGTGTGTTGTGTGTGATCTAAACTTTGATCTGATCTTAGCTTCTAAGATACTCTATCAACCAACAACTTGCAACAACAACTTGCAATATAAAACTATTTAAAACTAACTAATATCTAAATATTATCTAACTAACTATCTAATAGATCTGTTTAATTCAATCTTCTTCTTTTTCAGCTTAGAAGATGCAATCTCCTTCTTAGTCTTCAGAATGTAATAATCTTCCCCTTTGATGTAAATAAACTCTCTTTCAGATGATGGGAAGAAAATTTCTCTAGTTGTAGCTCAGATTGTTGTAGCAAAGTATCTTCAAAGAAAATTTCTTGCAATTCAGTATGTCTTCAGAATACTTGCTCTAATCTTGTGTCGTTCCACATTTCTTGGTTCGACCCTTCTCCCCCTTTTTGATGAAAAGAGTAAGAAGTTCATCAAAACTTTATGTCAAGAAATGTCTATCTTTCGGAGCCTCTGATTCGTCAATTCATAAGATATTCATCTAGATCTTTGCAAATCCAGACAAATTAGTCGTGTAACACCTGTATCAACAAATGAATCAGTTAAAAATGCCTGTCAGTAACACTAAGTCATTGTGTGTAACGAATACACATTGGAAAGGAGCTTTGTGATGTTCACTCCCCAGGGCTTCCATTAAATCATTGAAACACCACAAAGATAATTTTTATGAATGTTATGACAAAGAAACAAATTCCTTGTGTGTTCATGCTTGTGATAGAAAGAATTAAGCACTGATGATTGCTTATAAGGCTCAATATTGTGTAAACCACTGAGACAACAGTAAGTTAAACACATACTCAATGTGCATGAGTGAAGTGCGAAGGTGGGGCAGACTTCCTTCTTTTCAATATCCAGATTTTCCAAATGAAAATCAGATATCAAATGTGCTGCTTCCCCTTAGAAAATGTGAAACACTTTCTATTTGAGTAGAAAAATGAGTAGATGTTGAGGTTTGATCAAGAGTTGGCATGGGCTAGTTGCCTGTTTCAATAATGTTCACCAAAGGGTTGTGAAACACTAGTAATGTGGCTGCCCGACTCAGAAAAAGTTGGTGCAGAGTTGTGATATTCTTTTAACTCTGTTCTCACACGCTCTTTCTTTTAAACATTTAGCTCACTCTAACCAAACTTTCTTTATCTGTTTAACACACTCATTTCTTTTGACTTTTCACACTCAATCACTATGGATTAACTTCTTGGGTAGAAATCACTGGTTAATGTGATTCCATAGAAGTTGTGTTAATTCCTAGCACAAAGAAATCTTGTTTTCCTATGATGCATATGATGCTCAGATTGGTTTAACTATTTCAGTTAAAGCACAAAATTGATCTTGAAAACATTTAAAATCACACTTCCAATTCATGAAATTGGTTTAAGACTCGGGAAGTGGTTTGAACATTTAAGAACAATGTTTTCAAATGATTGAAAGTTATCCTTCTTTCAACCATTTATGAGATTAAGATAAAGGATTGTACCTTTACGTGCAATCTTACATCTCATGAAGCTAAGCTTAAAGTCATAAACATATGAACTTGTAAGCTTCTCTCAAATATTCTGCAAAAGTCTTATGTTAAGTCAAAGAAAATTTATTCACTTAAATTGAAAAGACAAAAAGCAGTAAAACTATTAAAGTACGAGTTCTGATCAGAAATAATCAGAAGTCATCACCTTTACTCCCCCTGAAATTATGCATTTGTAAAATTATTATTGAAAAAGATATGCATTTAAAATTTCAGAAAAGTATGTATGTACTCCCCCTTGATGGTTAATTTCCTCATTCGAGTATTGGAGTACAATCTCTTATCAGCTCGAAGTAAGGTCTTTTGATCATTGAAGTGCGAGTCCTAAACTGTTGTGTTTAGAAGTCAAAACTTCGTTGAAGTCCAGGTTCTAAGCTGATTTACTTAGAAGCCTTAGTTTTCCTACTCCCTCTTGACAGTAGGTACTTGCAACATAGAATCATCCTTCTTCTTTGGTATCCATTTCCATTTGGATCCAACTATGTTAGCTGCAGTTCTTATGGGAGTTACTGAGTAAGAACCATACCGGTAATGGTCATTCGTTTTATAAACAGGATCATGTGTACGACAATAAGAACAATAGAGTTTCTTACCTGACAAACTGATTAATTGATCTCTTGTGTAGACAAAATCAGGTTTACCTTTACGCGCATTGTTCTTTTTGGCATTTTGCGTATGTACACATGACTTCTTACTTTACTGCTCATTTTTAACTGGTTTCCTTTTCCAGGCCAGTTCTTCTTCTTTGTAGCTTCTTCTCCTTCGATGTGTACCTGAACCATCTATATTTCTATCATAGAAAAGGTTAGAACTACGAATTTGATTAGAAGATTTAACTAACCTTTTGGAAGAAGCAGTTTTGGATGTTGAACTTGTAGCTGACTTGAATGAGCATTCTGAATCAGCTGAATCATCTCTAGGTGAGTGGACAATTGACTCTAGAGTCTTGCGCTCAGTCACCACCACCATTGAAATAATCTTTTCAAGCTCGTTAACCTTTGAAGAATAACTGTTTCTTTCTTTGACAAGAAGGTCAATCTTCTTCTCAAGCTTACACTTCTTCTTCTTCTCTTTCTGTGCATTCTTAGAAAGTTCAGATAGCTTTGCATTAAGCTTTCTAATTGCAGCTTCAAAGGTGCTTCTCTCTTCTTCAAATTCCTTCTTAGCACCCTTTCTTCCATCTGATATCTCTTTTAAGAATCCAACATTCTTCTGATCAAATGCCTTCTTCTCCTTGGCAAACTGATCTCTTTCTAAAATAATTACTTTCTCAAAGTTACTAACTTGTTGAGAAAGCTTTATACTTTTAAGCTCTATCACCTTCTTCTCCTCAACACCCTTTTTGGAAAGATCTGAGAACTTCTTCTCAAACTCTGATATTTTCTTTTGAAGCTCAGTGTTTGTACTCTCTAAGTCCTTTGATTTCTTCTCATTGCTCTCAACAGACTCTTGCTTATGTATTTGAGCATCAAGACCAGAAATCTTTCTTTTTAGCTCTGAGTTCTCAGCTACCAAATCTTTTGCTTTTAAGAAAACCTTTTGGTCAGAGACAATCCATTCAGAGTTTAATTCAAGATAGTCCCATATCTCTTTCCCTGAAGCTTCGGGAATATCCATTAAATCAAATATTTCTTTAGAAATACTCTTTTTCAGATAAACTCTAGCTCTATTATCAGCTCTCTCTCTTTGCACCTGTGCTCCTTCAGACAATGATAATCTCATGTAGTGACCCAGATCATCATTATCTACAAAGCTGAAAAAATTAATTTTCCACTTTTTGTATTCTCCTTTATTCAACATAGGAAAATAGGAAGTCATTCTGTTTGATAAGAAAAACTTGAATATGATCATTAGCCCAAATAAAATTAAATAAATACTGAAAATCTTAGAATGAAATTCATAAAAATTTGATCACGAACAGAACTCTGACTAAGTGTGAAATTGGCGCAAAATTCAGGTTTGCGCGAACTGAGGGTGGCGCAAAAGGGTGGTTTGCGCGAGCAGTGTCTGGCGCGAAACACGGTTTGTGCGAGAAGTTGATCACGCAAACTGAGGTTTGCGTGAGTAGGTGATAGTTTAAGACTTGAGATTCGAGATTTTTGCTAAGTGTTGGTGGCCCAAAGTGAGGTTTGCGTGAAGTGAGGGTCGCGCGAACTGAGGTTTGCGCGAGTCGTTGGAAGCGCAAAGGAAGGTTTGCGCGAGACGTTGGTAGCGCAAATTGAGGTTTGCGCGACGAGCTTGTGGCACAAAGTATGGTTCTCGTGATAAGTGGCTGGCGCAAATTGTGGTTTGCGCGAGTTTGTCCCTGTGTTTGCGCGAGTTCGTCCCTGTACTTCGAAAAATCGATCTGATTTCGATAAATCGACCTGTTTGACCACGATTAGCAGTCCCAATATGCACTAAAATGACTACTAACACTTCTAGAACAGATAGCAACCACTCGATCTCGATAAAAATCACTTTTTGAGAATATGATCGATGGAACAGTGCTTATTTTTGACGTTAACTCAAACACAAAAAGATCTCAAAATGAGACTCGATTGAAGAGTTATACTGAAATCAAACAACAAAAAATCGATCTAGCACCCTATACGATCACAACACTATCGATTTCTAACCCAAAAACACCTTAAATCACGAAAATGATTTTGAAAGTGAAGAACACAGTGCGAGTTTGAAAATTTTGATTTTGATCTGGACAAGCTTTGATACCAATTGTGTGTCCCTGATAGAACAAGGATCTTTACCAGATAAATCAAATAACACGATTACCAACCTGTTTGATTGATAAAACAACGATTACAAGGTTGATATTTGATCTTTGAGAAGCTCTTTGTGTTTTACACCTTTTTTGTGTGTGTGTTGTGTGTGATCTAAACTTTGATCTGATCTTAGCTTCTAAGATACTCTATCAACCAACAACTTGCAACAACAAATTGCAATATAAAACTATTTAAAACTAACTAATATCTAAATATTATCTAACTAACTAACTAATTACTTAGAAACATTGAAATACAATAAAAACAAACTTTGACATTTTATTACAAACGACATTAGACTTAATATCGAGAGTCGACTTTCCGGCATTAGCTTCATATTGGATCTTCAGAATGGATGATCTTGAATCCAATAGATATGTGATCTAACATCTTAGAACGGACAACGGCACAGAGTTTAAAAACAAAATTGTGGAAGATTATCTCGAATCGGTCGGGATAACACATCAATTCTCCACTGCCAGAACGCCAGAACAGAACGGAGTATTAGAGAGACGAAATCGAACGCTAGTCGATGCCGCTCGTACTATGCTGAGTCAATCCGATCTACCTTTATTTCTATGGGCTGAAGCTGTTTCAACTGCTTGCTACACGCAAAATCGATCCATAATACATCGCCGGTTCGGTAAAACTCCATATGCTTTGATTAATAATCGTACACCTAGTATAAAACATTTCCATGTTTTTGGATGCATGTGTTTCATTTTAAATGACAGAGAGAGCTTAAACAAGTTTGGACCGAAGGCTGATGAAGGCATCTTCACTGGATATACTCAAACATCTGCAACATACAAAGTGTATTTGAAGAAGTCAAAGATGGTGGTTGAGAGCGTAAATGTAACATTTGACGAGGAAATGGCTTCTGAACAAAGCAGTTCAGAACCCGTAATTACTGGAGTATTAGCTTCTGGGAAGATCAGTCCAGAACTTGTACCTATTGAGAAGAAATCAGATGAATCATCATCGTCAAATTCTCATTTATCTGATTTAGATTTGTTATTCGAACTGTTTTACGATGAATTTATTGGATCTAAAGTGACTAAACCTGTTGTGGTTGATAGGATGGACGATTCAACGCATGATCATCTAACCATTTCAGAGTTATCTACTGAATCTAATTTCCCGATTCAGCAAGAAATTCCAGTTCAAACACCTATTCCAATGGTTGAAGCTGTGCACGTTAACGAAGAGACAAAAGTTACTAAATCAGTTGGTTGTCTAATCACGACAAATCAACAGTCAGAAAATGTTGTTCCAACTGAAGCTTCTGCACAAGAAACTTCAACTGTACCTCCATCAGTTCCTGAGCAAATTGATGAAGCTGACAGTGGATATCTAGATGATAATCATGATCAATCTACATCAAATCCACTCCCTCACGAGCATAAGTGGACCGAAGAGCACCCGATAAGCCAGATAATTGGAGATCCATCAAAGCCGGTGAAAACTAGGTCTGCTACATTGACTATGTGTATGCATGACTCGTTTCTGAGCAAGATAGATCCCACTCGCGTATCAGAAGCTCTAGCTGACTCGGATTGGGTTACTGCAATGCAAGAGGAGCTGAACCGGTTCGAAGCTTTAAAGGTCTGGAGACTTGTACCAAAACCGGAAGGAAAGACTATCATTGGTACAAAATGGGTATTCAAGAATAAAAAGGACGAAGATGGTATTGTAATCAGAAACAAAGCACGACTTGTTGCAAAAGGCTACCGGCAAGAGGAAGGAATCGATTATGACGAGACTTACGCTCCAGTAGCATGCATTGAAGCAATAAGGATGTTCATTGCTTATGCTGCTCACAAGAACTTTACTGTTTATCAGATATATGTGAAGATTGCCTTTCTCAATGGCATACTCAAGGTGGAAGTCTACGTCTCACAGCCTGAAGGCTTTGTCAATCAAGAGAAACCAAATCACGTCTACATTCTCGACAAAGCACTTTACGGTCTTAAACAAGCGCCTTTTATCAAAGTTTTTGGTCAAGTCGGGTTTCACAAAAGGTAAAATCGATACCACGTTGTTCATTAAAAAGGAAAAAACCGATATCATTCTTATTAAAATATATGTGGATGATATTATATTTGGCTCAACTAATCCCAAATACTGTAAGAACTTTTCTAACCTTATGGTGTCACGTTTTCAGATGAGTATGATGAGAGAGATGAATTTTTTCTCGGATTACAACTTAAGCAATTTTCAACGGGGATTTTTATAAATCAATCCAAGTACATTTTCGATATTCTAAGGAAGTTCAAAATGGAAAATTGTACAATAATTGGAACCCCGATGGCACCGAGAACTAAGATCGGCATGGATCCTTCGGGAAAACCAGTCGATGTTAGAACCTACAGAGGAATGATTGGTTCTTTGATGTATTTAACTTCAAGTAGGCCAGATATTATGTTTTCTACATGTTTATGTGCAAGATATCAGGCTAATCCAAAAGAATCTCATTTGTCCGTGGTCAAACGGATCTTTCGATATCTGAAGGGAACTGCAGATCTTGGTTTGTGGTATCCTAAAGATACTGGTTTTGAACTAACGGCTTACTCAGATGCAGATCATGCAGGTTGTATGTTAGACAGGAAGAGTACATCGGGTCATATACAGTTTCTTGGAGATAAACTTGTAAGTTGGGTATCAAAGAAACAACTGTGTATTTCCACATCAACGGCTGAGGTGGAGTATGTTGCTGCTGCGAGCTGCTTCTCTCAGGTATTGTGGATGAGGACGCAACTACGAGATTATGGTTTCAAATTCGACAAGATTCCGATATATTGTAATTCTAAGAGTTCCATTGCAATATCATCAAATCCTGTTCAGCATACAAAGACAAAACACATAGACGTACGATATCATTTTATTAAAGACAATGTCGAAAAAGGTACAATAGAACTTTATTTTGTAAACACTGATTATCAGCTTGCTGATTTGTTTACCAAGCCTCTCGATGAAAAGAGATTTAATTTTCTTATCTCAAAACTTGGTATGCTAAATCTCAAGACTTAATCTGTGATTACCTATTAAAGTTTTTCTTATTGATTATTTTTCTTCATTTCTTTATCTTTATTCTGAAAATATATCTACACTGAAAGGTATTCGTGATTTCAGTGGGAGTGAGAGAAGATTTCTAGTGTTTCTAGTGTTTCACAATTCTGAGCCGGGCAACCACATTTCTAGTGTTTCACAATTCTTCGTAGACATTATTGAAACAGGCAACTAGCCCATGCTAACTCTTGATACAACCCCACCATCTACTCATTTTCTTCTTAAAAAGAAAATGTTTCATATTTTCAAGGGGACGTAGCATATAGTCTATCTGATTTTCATTTGGAAAATCTGGATGTTGAAAAAAAAGGAAGTCTGCCCCACCTTCGCACTTCGATCATGCACAATAGAGTCTGTGTTTAACTGTTGTTGTCTCAATGGTTTACACAGTTTTGAGCCAAATAAAAAGCAATCATCATGTGCTTAATTCTTTCTAACACTTGCACGAACACACAAGGAAATTTGTTTTTCTTGTCATAACATTCATAGAAATTCCTTTGTGGTGTTTCGATGATTGAATGGAAGCCCTGGGG
Organism: Arctium minus; assembly: GCA_954870635.1. Taxonomy (NCBI): domain Eukaryota; kingdom Viridiplantae; phylum Streptophyta; class Magnoliopsida; order Asterales; family Asteraceae; genus Arctium; species Arctium minus. The sequence goes on along the minus strand of OX941093.1, from coordinate 5,559,858 downwards.
GAGTGAACATCATAAAAGCTCCTTTCCAATGTGTATTCATTACACACAGTGACTTTGTGTTACTCACAGGCACTTCTAACTGATTCATTTGTTGATTCAGGTGTTACACTCATATTTTGTGTGAATTTGCAAAGATTCGGATGAATATATTTTTGGATCGATAGCAAATCAGAGGCTCTTGTGTTCAAAGATCAATGGTCAGAGACATTTCTTGCAAAGTTTTGATGATTTCAGTGCTCTAATCATCAAAAAGGGGGAGAAGGTAAAGTTTATGAAATGTTTGGAAATAAAAGTTTGTATCAGATATAGGGAGAAGATCAAGTAATGTTTGTAAAGTGATCAAGAATTGTTGGATGACAAAGAAAAGTTGGAGCTTAAAGAAGAATTTTATGACAATTTCAAGAAAGATTGATGAAGATTTTTGAAAGCTGAAAGTGAAAGTTCAAAGGATTCTTAAAAAAAGTTGATTTTCTTGAAATTTTCTTTAAAGATAATCTGCCAAAGCAAACCGAGTTGAATTATGAAGATAATTTCTTTCCAAGTGTCTGAAAGAGGTTTATATCATCTTTGGGGGAGATTGTTATTTTTTTTTTGAAGACAAACTTTGGATAAGATAAAGTTGATCAAAGGGGAGATTGTTCAAATTGAGCTTAAAGCAAGAAGATTGAATTGCAAAATCTTTTTAGAGATGATCTTGATCCAAAGGGGGAGATTGTTAGTGCACAGATTTGTTGGATGCAAGATCATAATCACTGAAGCTGAAAGTTAAAGAAAGTCAAAGCTCAAAAGTCAACTCTTAAGCAAAGTCAAAGTCAATTGTAATAAATCTCAAAGTCAAAGTCTTGTGTTTGTTCTTGTTTGTAAGTGTGTGTTTGTCTTCTTTAATAGATAGATGGCTAGAAGGTGTGGTAAGAAATCTTGTAACTTTGAGAGAACAGATTATATTCGCAGAGCTTAGAGAGATAAAGTGTACGAACTGTGGTTAGAAAGAGAAAGTGATCTGAATCATTCTGTAATCAAATATTGTGATTAATCAAAATAGGTAGATTGATAAATCTTGTTTGTGATTAAACTTAGTAATAAGAACTTGATCAAATTTGGGAATAATAGTAATCGATGGAAATGACTAGCTGATTAGGAAGAAGGGAAAGCATAGGAAAATTGGCTAATCGAGGAGTGATCGGGTAGAAGTGAGGTTTAGGTACCGAATAGTGAGTTCGAGGGATTGAGTGTGATGGTGTATAAAAATCGGCTAGCGTGGGTTTTAAGACCGTGATCTGCTAGTGAGAGGGAGTTTGGTTGGTATGGCCGATTGGTTGATGGAGGTAGCCGATTGGTGTAGGTAGCCGATAAGGATCGAATAGGGAGAGTTGAGTGAGTGATATAGATTAATGAGATGGAGATAGGGATCAAATCGGGTATGTGAAATATGGTCAGATAGTGCGAGGTTAATAGAAATTGGCTAGAAAGAGAGATATGAAGGTGTAGCTATTGCAATATGGGAGCCATACACTCAGCGGAAAATAACTGTATTCCTCCAAGAATCCATATGAAACGGGGTAGGATGGGTGTTTCAAACTTTTACCAGTACGAGCAACAACCTTTTGATGTCTTATCTGAATCTAAGCAACGAAATCAGACCGTTGCCTCCATCTTATCCATGCAAATTTTCTGAATCCACTTGACGTCCAATGCCAAGAGAGGAGATCATCTTCCTTCCCAAAAGCTAGATACGGTCTCTAACTCCTTGGAGAAAAGAAGGAGCAACTTGTGGAATATAGAGAGAGGGAGAGTCTTATTAACAATTTTAGAATCTTACAAAAGCACTCGTCCGATGCATTTTTCCATTATCACACTGGTCTTTTTATATATATATATATGTGTGTGTGTGTGTGTAATGATGGTACCTATCCTATAGGTATTGCTTGCAGGAAGAGTGGCACATGGTTTTAGAAGATCACATATCTTCTAAAAACATTCGTCTTTTACACAATATAATATATTGACAAGTCACTACTTGTCAATCCTATCCCACTGACAAGTGAATACTTGTCAAACAAGCTAGCAAAATCCGATTGATATTTAATCAAATAAAATATCACAAAATCGATGAATAATTAAATACTTTATTATTTATTCTCCTTATTCAGATATACATTATATGATTGTGGCCCATTGGGACTTTAACACGTTGGCAATAATTATAAATATTATTTATAATTATAAATGAAGAGTGACATCTAGCAATACATCATCGTTACCCAAATGTTAAAGTTTGGTGATTCAGCTAATCAACAAACTATACGGTCATTATCAATTTACACATTTATATCCTTTTGTTACGATATCCAGATCGAACATGAGGCATAAATGTGTCATCCTCGTTTTGTCCGATCCTTAGTTTCTCGATTCCGAAATATACTAACAAGACAGATATCAATATCCTATGCTGATTATGAGTACCCTATACTGATCATCTGAGCATGCATGCACTCCCACAATACTATTCCACCGAGGGCCCCAGAGATATCACTCTCATCATACAAGAGGAATAAATCATATCTTGATCCATGCTAGTACTGCTAAGTGATGTGCGATATACCAAACAACCATTATGTCACCCAGTTACGGAATAATTAGAACCAATTATCAAAGTTCATCACTCACACAAAGCAAACTTCATGATCTCAAGTCAAAAGACTGACTGTACAATGACCACATGAGAAACGTCTATGATACTCATATGACATCCAATGATACGTTCTCATAGCGAGTCACGTCTGGTACACAAGATCCTATCTTGTACCCATATGTGGATTCTATATCTCGATACGAATCTGTGCATATACTTAGTTGTACCGTATTAATTTAACCTAAAAACCAAATTAATTATTGACTAAGGACATTTTAGAATACATTAATGTAAGGTTATTATTACATTTAGATATAACATAGAATAATCCATAAAATTAATAATTGGGTAATCCCTTTCATTAATTAATATCACAACACAATGTGCAAACAAAATCATCAAATGATTGGCTTTTGGGCATATACACTAACAATAGCGGATATAGGGAAAGAGGTTGGATAGCTTGGTATGTGTGTGGGTACCCGATTTGAGAATGAATTTTGAGTGAAATCGGTTAGGTAGTGGGTAGGAATCGATCGGCTAGTGAGACATTAGAAGGATTTGGTCGATGGGAAATTGAGAGAGATCTAGGATATAGGGAAACATGGTGGTCGGCTTATGAATGAGATTGAAGGTGATCGACTAGTGTAGAAGTGGAAATGGGGATCAACTTGTGATATATTAGAGTGGGAAGGAGGTGGTTGATAGAATGGCTAGATAGAGGAAGAGTAGGTCGAGTAGTGTAATAGAATTTGAAAACAATGTTGAGTGAGGTGAGGGGGTGGTGGCAAATTGGCTAAGGAGAAAGAGAGAGAGAGAGAGATCGGGGAGATGAGGTTAGTGGCTAGGAGCTAGTTGAGGAGGCCACTCAAATACAAACGAGATGATGCATGGTTCGAGATTTGTGGTTAAAAAATGAGTGTGAGAAATTAGGTTTGGTTAGGTAACCTATAAGAGCATCCACAATGTGCTCGTTGGGAGGTTTTTCGTGAGGTTTTTCAAAAAGCAAAAACCTCCTTTTGAGATTTTTCATATAGTGGAGAGGTTTTTCAATTGAGATTTTTCGTCATAGCTCGTAACTGCACGACCTGCTTTTTCGTATTTAATCAATTTTAACTTTATAGAATTTTATAAAAGTTTCGTATTTAATCAGTTTTATTTATTAATATATTTACAGTAATCTTATTTAAATATAATTATTAAATATATAATATAATTAAATACATAATGAAAGTAATTATATTTTATATTTTAAAAATAATATCTCAAATTTGACATATTTATACAATTCTAACAGATTTCTTAGTGACCCAACTTTTATTTTTAGTTAAACATACTTTTAAATTTAAATAAATATGTATTTGTATGAATTTTAATGTATTTATTTTTATAAATAAGAATAAAAATGATATAAAGTTAAAATAGTGGGACCCTGAATAGTTTAAAAAAGTAATGAAAAAACTTGGGTGAGGTTTTTCACATAGTGGAGGTTTTTAAGTTGTTGATGTGACAATAATGTGTAAGAAAAAAGCTATGAAAAAGCTCGGTGAAAAACACGTACACTGTGGATGCTCTAATATATATATATATATATATATATATATATATATATTTGTCTTAGTTTGGCTACTTAAAACAAGAGTATTATTTTCAAAAATGACCATTAAAAAGAAATCATCGTTTAAAAGTAAACCACACAGTTTCTTTTGGTTTCACCCATCTTCATGTTGATTGGAAGACTTATTAAGATCATTTTTTTATCCACAGGACCATAGGTTCTTTTGAAAAAGACTTGCACAAATTTCTTTTAATCTTGGATGGAAAACAACGAACCATGGATAAAGTCGAAACTTTAAACAAAAAAAATATTCAGATAAAAATTATTTTTAAAATGTTACCATAAATAATATAAAATTAATAAGCGTGACCAACTACAGAAACCATCTAGTGAATACTCATACATTTTAATTGTCAACGATTACCATTCCCAACTCGTTGATTAGAAAATTAAACCGAGCTTCATCGAGAGGCCTGGTAAATAAATCAGCGAGTTGATAATTCGTAGGAATAAAATGAAGTTAAACATCACCTTTCATCACATGATCTCTAATGAAGTTATAACGAATATCAATGTGCTTGGTGCGAGAGTGAAGAATTGGATTGTTGGCAATAGCTATGACACTTGAGTTGCCTGAGAAAATAGGAATTTCTGAACACAACTTATCATAACCAGCTAACTGATTTATCATCCAAAGAACTTGTGCACACCATCTACTGATAAAAACAAATTCAACTTCGGTTGTTGAGGTAGATACAAAGTGTTGCTTCTTGCTAGTCCAACTGACTAACTTTCCACCCAACAATTGACAACTTCCATTTGTGCTTTTTCTATCAACTTTACAATCTGCATAATCAGAAACTGAAAATTAGGTTAGTTTAAAACTTGAGTCATTGGGATACCAAGACCCAAAGTGGGAGTACCCTTCAGGTACCTAAAAATGCGTTTAAGAACTGCCAATTAAGATACCTTTGGATTCGCTTGGTATCTTGCACAAAGACATGTGGAGAACATGATATCTGGCCGACTAGCAGTAAGATAGAATAAAAATCCGGTCACCCCCTATAACTAGTCACAATCATCGATTTTCCATCGGGGTTTGCATTCAGATTCAAGGGAGGTCCATCGGTGTTTTCATGAATGAAGACTCAGAGAGGTCAAAATTGTTTAAAAGGTCTTTAATATAATTACTTTGATTTAAAATATGCCTCTATCAGATTGCATTACTTGCAACCATAAGAAAAATGTGGGTTCACCCATCATACTCATTTCATATTTGCTTTTCATGAGTTTTGAAAATTTTTTACACATAGATTCCGTAATGGCACATAATATGATATCATCCACATAGATTTGTACAAGAATGACATTACCTTTATGTTACCTAACAAAGAGGGTATTGTCAATCTTACCATGGGAGAAGCCATTATCCAAAAGAAAATAGAAAGAGTATCATACCATGCACGAGGAGCCTGTTTAAGACCATATAAAGTCTTGTCTAACTTATGGACATATCCTAGATGTTTAGGATCCTCAACGCATAGAGGTTGCTTCACACATATACTTATTCAACGAGTTTACCATTCAGAAAATCACTCTTTCCATCCATTTGGAAAACTATGAAGTTCTTGTATGCAACATAGGCACGAAAGACCCGAATAACATCTTCAGTATTAATTAGGGGGTTGGAATAGACTACTATTAAGGTGGGATCACCTTTTCACTATAAGAAATAGAAACATCATTTGTTGAGGGTTTCATATATGAGAAAGGTACAAGATTGGGTGGTTCTTGTACAGGACTAACTGATGGTACATTCATATTGACTGGCATATCTCCATTTTCATCTTCCTCAATAGGTGGAACATCTTCTTTACTAGATTGTAGAGGTCCACCGATTGGGGATGAATTCTCAGAAGAGTCAGATTCCAACCACTGATTAAGCTCAAGATAATCACATTGAAATAATGATGTTGTAGGCACTGATCTAGAATTAACAAATTCCAATACACTCGGCAGGCTTTTGCGAAGATAGATTATCTGACAAAGATTCCTTCATCGAATTTAGGATTGAACATTCCTAATTGATCTCGATCATTGAGAATATAACATGAAAATCCATAAACATGAAGAAAACAATATTTTGGCTTTCTGCCATGGAACATTTCATAAGCAGTTTTATTGTGTCTTTTCACAATTATCGATCAATTTTAGGTAAAGCAAGTCGTATTGATAACTTCAACCCAAAAATAGGTAAGAAGATTTGCTTCACTCAACATGGAATGTGTAGCTTAACATAGTGTCTGGTTTCTCCTTTAAACAACTCCATTTTGCTATGGATTCATAACTGCTCGAATTGATCTGTCAAGTTGACTGTTCAAGACTTCTGCCCATTTTACAAAGTTGGTTATTTCTTCAGTTTCATCACTCTTGTGTTGAAGAAAGAAGACCCAAGTATATTTTAATCTACAATGACGAGAGTGTAGCGTTTTCCACCCAAACTTTGAACACTCATTGGACCACCCATGTGGAGCATGTGAAAATGAGTAAAAATAGATGAACACATCTTGAACTTGAAACATGCTTTGGTTTGGTTGAAATTTTTTATAAATGACACACATTTTCTCTTTGACATATGACATCTTAAGAAGTCTGATGACCAACTCTTTACTAGAAAGATTGTTGAAGGTCTTGAAGTTGAGATAAGGAAACCTTTTAAGTAGTAGCCTCGGAGTAGAAACAGATGTTGACATCAATGTTCGATGACTACATGTCGATCACATAGACATTATCCTTTCAAATACTAGATAATACCTTTTTATAAGAAGAATCAAGAATAGTGCACTGGTCTTCTCCAAAGTTTACAGCGAAACCCAAGTCACACTATATCCTTTCATAAGATCTCTGGAATTATCTCCATTACAGCAAAACCCCATCCACATAAGCACTCGATTGAAAGTAACCAAGCCATTAGAGAGTACACTATATCCTTTGGTAAGATCTCACATTATCTCCAACAGTTACAGAATAACCAGGTTCGAACACATAATCAATTAGCAGGGATTAAAGTCCAAATAACATATTTATTTATGACCTAGTCCCAACGATGCACAAGGAAAATCATTTCTTTAGTACCCATCTTGAAAAGGGTCCTTTTGGGTTAGAAAAGTTAGAAAATTTTCATATAGGTTCAAATGAGAAATGCAAAATATATGGGATAGAGAAGTAATCCTAGCCCTTTATACAGGCCCAATCCTGGCCCATGGCAAGCGTGGCTTAGGCCATGGGCAGCAGGCCCATAAGGACATCAAAAATTAAAAAAAAAATTAAGGTAGTAGGCTCAGTTTTGGAGGCAGCCCAAACAAATACGTTCATTATTGCACAAACAAATACGTTCAGCTCTCTCTCGCCTCTCAAATCTCAATCAATGACTTCTGTCTCAGACTTGAAACCCTCTCTCGACTCTCAATCTCGACTCTACAATCGAAGGACTCTCGCCTCTTGTTATTATCTCTCAAATTCTCCATCGATTGTTTGGCAGTTTCCCTAAATGGACTACTGGTGTGGATTTATCGTTGTGGAATCCGCCCCAAATCAACTATTAGGTCATGGTTGTGGTCTTGTGTGTCGTGGATTCTGCCCTAAATCAACTATTGGAGTCGTATTTGTGGACTCGTGGTCTTGTAGATTATGCCCTAAATCGACTACCAGGAGTGTCAAGTCTGGATTCTTAGTTGCTCTCTTATTGACTTACTGGATTCTTAGTTGCTCTCAAGTGTTTGTTACGTTGCTCTCTCGATTTATACTTCTGGTATATTTCTAAGTTATAATGTTTACGTTTTTTGTAGTTTTGTAGATTAAGTTTGTTTCTAAATTAGATTATGTTTTATTTGTTTATTGTTTATATTAGGTTTATTTGTTTCTAAATTTCTAAGTTAGATTAGGTTTATTTGTTTTATTTTATTGTTTAGACTTTATACTAGATTTGTTTTTTATTTGTTCATTGTTTATTGTTTAGACTTTTAGATTAGATTGTTGTCATGTTATGCGTTTCTATGAAAATTAGATTTTTGTTTTAGTTGTTTACTGTTTATTGTTTAGACTTTATTAGATTGTTGTCTTGGTCTTTTTGATCTTCATCAAAGGTAGAAAATGGCTCACAAATCTTGCTAAATCAGGTATTAATCATTCATTATCTTATATATCTATGTAAAGTTGAGGACTCCATTATCACATTTTCAGATTCTGAAGTTATCATTCATCACAATTTGTGTTTATTTTTACCATGACTGTGTTTATGATTTATGATTATTCAAATTTTCATATATTCCCTTTGATAAAACTATTTTATATTAGTTTGTAAACAGACTAAATGAGGCACAATAGATGTTACTCTATAAATTCAATGATATGAAATGCTTGTTGGTATGGTCTCTGTGAGTTATTCTGCTAGTTCTAAAACTTGTTGATATATCTTAGTATGAATAATAAAAAAGAGCGTTATACAAATAGAGCATTTTGAATTGAGTTTTACAGGCAAGAAGGAGCTGACATGTTCTTAGTTGTAGGTATCAAGAACACTCTGACCATATGGTTGTGGGATTATTTTACATGTGATGATAAAAGAAGTTGTTATTATGAAGCTACGAACTTAGGAGACAAGTTGAAAACAACTGGAAGAAAATGTAAGTTCCTATTGTTACATTTCATGCTTTTTTGATGTATTTAATTGAATAGTACTTGTAGTTCTTCAGTTCTTTCTATTGCCTCTTCATATGCAAATAATATTGTTTTATAGTGATGTTCTTCATTGTAATATCCGTGATCAAAGTTACTAAATTTTAGAGTTTGAGAGAAAATGACCAAGACCCAAAGTTCAGGGGGGTTAAGTGTAAATTGAGATTAAAAGGAGTCTTAACCTAGGGATTTTCACCATTTTACATTATTGGCGACTGGAATAGAGTAAGAGCAGGGAGCAGGTCTTGGGGAGATTGAAGAAGAGTAAGAAATTGAAGGGGATTGGCATCTTAGCTTCATCAAGGTAAGGTTTCTTTTCCGTATTATTTCCTATTATGATTTGTAGTTTGAGCAAGACCCCTCTCAAAGGAGTGGAGTCTGATGTATATTTTTAGGGATGGATTAGATATGGTCGGAAACCCTCTTATTGCTCCTTAGAAATCACCCTAACAATTTGGGATGTTAATGGGTTGATTATTGATGTTTGGAGTCCAAACCCTACTTAGTTTGGTAAGTGAATCGATGGGATTAAGGGTTTGGGGTTTTCTGCCGAGGCCTGGGGTTCTTGCAGAACCCTTAATCCCCTGCGCCCGGTGTCGAGGTCCCGGGCGGAGTGGTGTCAGGGTGATTCTGGGGATTCTCATCCCGGTCCGTGACCCCGGGATACGGGGATCCCGGGAGGGGATTGATGACTCCGGGTCGTGACCCCGGGATACGGGGGAGCCCGGGGGATTGTGTAACCTGGGCGACCGGGTGAATGAGAGCCCGAGGTTATGTACCGGGCGGAGTAACCCGGGGAAGTCGAGTGAGGACTTTTTGTCAAGTGTCTGCGAGGGTTGTCGGGTAGTCCTTTTAGGGATGTCTCTCTTTGAGATCGGGAGAGAGTGAGTGAGTGAGAGTTAGTCTCTCTTTTAGTTACCTTTTTGCTGTGGGGTGTCTCACCGGTATATCGATGTTATCGTAGGTTGTGAGATCGTTAGAGATCGAATTTAAACAAGGACCAAAGGTGAGTTTTTCTAACTAAACACCTATGGTATTAAAGTGGTTTATTACATGTGGAAGTTATTTTAAAGCATATATTGTTTTACGTGAGCTTTATACATGCAAGTTTACTTGTAAGCGTGGTTTATGCCTTTATTGTTGATTAAATGTATGCATACATTGTTGTGAGCTGTATGGCCAAAGTCGGGGGGTGTGGCCCACCTGTGCTCGTACCAGGGGGCGTGTCCCTTTTATGCCAATTGGTAGGTGTGACCCAGTTAAGGCAGTATGAGTCAGACACGCCGTTACTTTCGAGTAATGGTAGTGTGTGCCGGAAGCGAGTTTTTGAACATGATTATGTTTACAAAGCTGAATGGGTTGAATATTATTTTAAACTTTTCTGTATCATGTATTTCGAACTGTGCTTAGAGGGGACTCACTAGACTGTTGGTCTAACCCTCGCTCTTTCAAAACTAAAAACCTTTTCAGGCAGGCGTGAGGTAGGAAGAACAGATAAGGGCAAAGAAAGGTGTAAGATGGAGTTGACTAGAAGACCGTTATTTTAGTTTATCTTTCTATGTAAACTCAGTTGTGTAACATATTTCCTTTCCGCAAACCTTAGGACTTATTGTTGTCTTGGGGCCATTTTGGTGTAAGATTTCCATATTTTATTATTATGCTCTTTTGGAAATGTTCGGGTTGTTAAAATTGGTATCAGAGTCATAGTTTAAGGGATTTAGGTGACCGGATGGGCCTAAACTTAAACTGTGGAGTAGAGGGACACAACTGAGAATATAGGAAGCCTTTAAGGAAGACCGTGATCATCGAGAGTCATGACAACGATAGTGAGGACTCTCATGTAAGGTAAATTCAGAATTGCATCTGGCCAATGCCATTATGAATTTACAGGTGCATGGGTATACTCGATTACTATTGTTGAGATAATCGACGGGTGTAGTTTTGGGTAGTGAGTTCTATCATTGAAATGATAGTGATGGTGGGGCGTGATGTGTGAGCTCGTTTGGGGTTTTGAGGTTAATACCTTTGGGGATGAGTTTTGTTTGGGATGTAGATATTTTCGTCTTGAGGAAGAACTTCTTGGGTCCAAAAAGGGAAGAATAGCAATGGGAGGTGAGCTTTTCGCTTCAAGGGAGACTCCGGTGTGATAGTTCGTTATGTCGATCAATGGAAATCAGGAGAGTTTCAACCTAAGAATCGAATGAAAGAAATGAGCATATTGAATCTGTAGTTAATTGAAGAGTGGCAAGCCAGGTTGAGAGACGATATCAGTGCTGACCGATAAAATGAAGTGAGGACAGGATGGAAATGAGCTAATGATGGTAAGTTTATTTGGGTCATTGTGAGGACGTGGGAATTGTGAATCATTGATCGTGGTGGTAACTGGTAATGGGTCATGCAAGGAAGTGGGGAAGCGTTGGTGCTGGAGATTGTGGCAAATGTGAGGGCCCTGAGTGGTTAGTCGAAAGTAGGGAGCTGTAATAAATTGTGGCGAGTGCAGACAGTGACCTAACTAGAGGGAATAACCTTCAATGTAAAGTGAGTCTCATGCATTATGTTTTGAACAAATTGTTGGTGTCCTTCATGTCAGATATTTTGGGGTAAGTGTGTGCCTTGCGAGGCATTCGTTTCGAAAACAAGATAACGTGTGTAAGCGTGTGTCCGGTGGAAAAGGGCGGGTTTAATGCATGACGCATTGAATTTTTAACTTGATAAATGAATAATTATTTCACTTATTTTATAAATGAGTTGACATTTTGTGGAAATGTAATATCATTTAATCACATGATTTTTATAAGCGAATTTTTATAAGTGAAATTAGTATGGACGTTTGTCGTCATACCATGGAGAGTGAGAGTCGTCTGACTCGCTCAACGTAAATAATTTTTGTTTTATTTTATAAATCGCATGGGTAAAGTTTATTGAAAATGTTTTCAATTGTGTGAACATCGATTTTGATTGGGTGAGGCCTATTTTATCATAGAGATTGAGGCGGAACGATCCTCGAGATCGTTGTGTATGACTAATCCATTATGCCGGTGCGGTATCATGTATACTCAAGCTTGTTTTATAACATAATATTTTCTACATTTTCAAATGTCAACAGTTTAAATTTACTGTGCCGTCGTGCATGAAGGCTATGAACTCTCTAGGTCGTGGGAGATGTTGCAATTAAGAATGATGGAGGGTTTGAGAGTTGAAGTATGGCGTTCGAACCGTTGATGGTCGATTCATGACCTTGGTATTTGTTGGTCCCGAAGGTGCTTAACAAGTTTGTAGAAGGGGGGGGGGGTTGAATACAAAAACAAGTTTTTAAAGTTTAATAAATTTTTTATTGATAAATCAAACACAATTTACAAGTCTATTGTGGAATAAGATTAAGTAGAACTCAATCTAAACAAACTTAACAAACACTAAGATGGTTGCACAAGAATATAGAGAATGGGAGATTTGAGAGTATAGAAAACAAGGGTTTCTATATTTTAGAAAGATGAAGGCTTAGGGCTGATTTCAGATGGAGAGTTGATCTTTCTATTTATACCCTATACATTAAATGCATGGCAGAGCACTTTACACGTTTCCTTCATTGATTGGCTAAGAGGGTCTGACTTTGGGAGACATGCTTTCGGCCGTATCATGAACAGTGTAGATGACAGAGTTGATGTACGAATTGTGGCAGAGGTATGTCCATTCTGACACATCGTACTGGGTGTGCAAGGGAAAGAAAAAAAAGACTTCAGGCATAAGCTAAGTGATCATCGATCGCTGAATATCTCTTCCTTCAGAGATACAAAGAAGTTCAACTATCGTTGAAGATTTTCCTCAGTTTTCTTCGCGTGTGTAGATTTGTCTTTGCTTCACTGATATCCGCACCAGGTCACTAGTAGACTTGTCTTTGTTCAGCATCTTCGTCTTCGATTCAGCTATGAACATCTGTTGACGCGAAACTTGTCTTCAGGGATTACGTTTGATTGTTTACATCGGAAACTATCTGCGATACTGAACATACTCAGTATTTAACAGCTGATAGTGAAACACTAATACATATGAATGTTTACAAGAAACATTATCAGTGATAACTGAACAGACTCAGTCTGATCGCTGATGATGAAACACTAATACATATTTACTAAACGTAATTTTCACTAAGTGTAGAAAAGGGTCTGTAACAAATCACTGAGAGATCATGGATCAACAATCTCCCCCTATTTGATAATGACAAAGTAACTGAAGAAAATTACTTTTAATTCAAAATAAGGAATAATCATGACTCATAACATACATGTCCCAATTACTATTTTGAGGGATCTTTTACAGTACTGATAGGGTTAAGTACTTCACTGAAATTTTCATTAATTTAAAGAAAGAATTACAAGAGATGAAAATATAAAGTACAAGTGAAGAACTAACTACTGTAAGTCTAACTAATAGATTACAAGAAGTAAGAGACTAATCTATTAGTTATCTAGATAAGACTTTGGAATATTGATCATATAGTCAGGTATTTCTTCTCCTCTTTGCCTTCGATATGATGATTCTTGATGAATGATTGATTTGATCGAATCAACTGATGGAGAGAAGTCACACCATAGACATAAAATATCTTTGAGATGATTCAGAGGACAGATGGGAATCTTAGAGACTCTTTGAAATCTGAGTACCCCTTCATCATCTCTGAAGAAGATTCCATGAGGATTGTTGAGTACTTGCCCGGGAATATATGGTCCACCTGGAGGTAGGGATAGGTCTAGAACTGAGAGATCAGGAGGAGGTCCGAACAATGCTTCCTTTGAAAATTTGATGGAGGTGTCGTTTCTGATAGCAATGACATTTTCAGAGGAGGAAGAAGCAGGCTTTCTTTTGATTTATCTTGGCTTAGGAGGACGAGCAGATGACACGTTTAAGACTGCAGTGACTCTGTTGATGAAGGCGTCTAGGATGCTTTCGACATGACCTCTGTAGATTGACTTTGATTTCTTCAGCGCATCTTTGAACTCTAGCCATTCCATGTAGACAAAACTCTCAAGCTTTGAAATGAACATTGCCTTTGAGCTTGCATCCTCTCTGGTTATCTCCATGGTTACAGAAATTCGGTCCTTCTTCTTTCTTCCAGAGATGACAACAACTGTTATTTTCAGTGGGTCGGAGCGATAGTCGACTTTTTGCTTACATCATTCGACTGAGTTATCGTTGACCTCTTGTTCTCTTGAGTGCTCTTCTTCAATTTCTTTTAAAAGTGCAGCTTGAACTTCCACTGGATTCTTCTTTAATCTTTTGTCTTTGACCTAAGAAGATTGAACCTTAAGAGCAAGAGTTGCGTCTTGTTGGCATTCAGCAATCAGCTTCTCAGCTCTGATGGATTCTTCTATCTCAGCTTCAGTAAGGAAGTCAATCTCATTTGATGATTGTTGAATAGGGATTTTCAGCTGTTGACTCTCCAGATGAGAGATCATCTCTGTTCTTTTGTTCAGTTCTTCCTCTGACCAATGAGCTGGTCTAGAGGGCCTTCCTGGGTGGAGCAGGGCTTCTTCTTCTTCTTCTTCTTGTTCATCAATCTCACTGAATGAGATTGGGATTATTTGTTCTTCAGCTGTAGAAGCTGGGATTATTTGTAGTTCGGTTCCCTTAAGCAAGGGAGAGAACTGTCTGGACAAGAAGTGAAAAGGAGTTAGTGTATATTTTGGAAAAAGAAAGATAAAGGCTTATAAAGAGATAGGGGTGTGGTAGGTATAAAAAGAGATTGGTACGATGGAAAGACATACCTGAGAAGGATTATCCCCTCATATTGTGAGACAATGTTCAGGTTTCCCTTAGCAGCTATACCCTTCTGCTTGCCTTGGAAATGAGTACCTGAAGATGTTTCACCTCTCCTCCTACTTCTTTTGTAGCTTCTTTTGAAGCTATCGCTGAAGTGACATTAGCTGCTGAGACCCAAAGAGATAGGTCCTCCTCATCGTCGTCATCATCATCATCATCAGCTTGTTGCTCCTTATCTTGATCATGAAGATCAAGATCTTCATCATCTTCTTCGTCCTCCTTCTCTTCTTCTTCATTTAGTATTTGAGCTAGTACAGAAGAGGGAGGGTCTTGGTCAGCAACCTTCTCCCCCTCAACATTAGAGGGGGGTTCTTCCGCCTGGAATTCAGCAGTAGCTTCCTCAACAATTTCTTCATTAAGTTCTTTCTCCCCCTCTTTGTCATTATCAGCGAGGGAGAGTTCAGCGGTTTGAGGTGAAACTTTTGCAGTAGCCAGAGACCGGACTTTAGCCTCCAAATGCTCAAGACGCCCTTCGATGACAGGAATGTCTGAAGTAGCCTGATGAATGAATTCAACAGCTACATTCAGAGATGTACGATCATTCTCTGTAAAAGAAGGTGTGGGCGTTGGAGCTGGTTCATTCAGCTTGGCGAGTACTTGCTGAAGGACCGTGGTGCAGGAGTTAACCTTAAGGTAAAGATCCCGAACATCATTGCTGAGGGTGATCTGCAGACCCTGAATAAGTTGGACCTGCTGATGAGTTCCAACAAGGTCTTCCTTGATCAATGTCCTCCTGAACAACTGTCATTTGAGAAGAATCAACCTTGGAGGAGGAGGCAGCAGTCAACCTTTTCAGCTCTTCACCAGCGAGATTCACAGCACTGGTGGATTCGTTGATAGAGGTGGTGAGAGATTCCACCTTTTCAGCAAGGTTGTTGACATGAGTGTCAACAGTTGCCAAATTAGGGCCTGCAAGTAAAGTTAGTGGATGAGTACAACGTTGCTCAGGCTTATATGAAGAGATGGGAGGTGTGTATAGGATTTTAGGAGTACCTGAATTATCAAACATGTTGAAGAAGTGCAAATATCCTTCAAAATTTTGATTATCAGGTCCTATGTGTGCAACTTGAGGTTGCTGTGAAAGAGATGGAGGATTAGAGACCAAAGAAATAGTAGGAGGAGTAATGGGGATATAAGAAATATGGATAGTGGAAATTACCTCAGGAGGTTGTTGAAGAACTGAGGAGATGGGGGTCGTCACAGGGACAGTGTCAGCGATTGTCATCACTGACACGGTTGTTGTAGTAGCTGCAGAGGTTTTGGAGGAGAGACCCACGAAACCATCCAAAGTAGTTTGTTGAGAAACTACTTTAGGAACATAACTCGAAGGGGCGATCTCCTTGGTCTTTCTGGCCTTCTTAGAGGGACCAGGAAGAGTAGTTGATGGTCCTTTGAGAGCGGTGGTAGCGGCAGGGATAGCAGGAGAAGGAACCCCCTGCGTGGCCGCTGAAGTCGAAGAATGTAGAGAGAGACGGGTGCGTAGAGTTGAGAGACTTACCTTGTTGGCGACCGGCTTGAGATCGAGTGATCGCTAACAGACTTTGGAAAAAGTACCATCGTGAGTAGTTGGGTACTTGTCAGCGTAGAGAAAGTGTAGCTACGCCCAGATAAAGCGTACATATGGGATCTTGGGATCCCTCTCCATATTCTTTATCTTTGACTTAAGATCATCAAAGATAGCGCCAGCTTAGTCGAAGTGTTTGCCAGCAATGACCGAGTAGCCCATCTAGAGTTGAACTTTGCTTGCCTGATCCAAGGATCCAATCTTCCCACTCATACTCTGAATAATGTGAGAGAAGATGTAGTTGAGTTAGGAAGGCATGTTGGCCTTTTGGATCTTGGTCAGGAGTTTGTTGGGGATGGTGGAGTGAGGCTTGTTATCCCAACAGTATTCCATATCATCCAAGAATTGGATGAGCTCAGCGTCAGTTGGGAGTGCATCAAATCCAGCTTTGGTCTTCTCAGGGAACCCAGTTCAGTTGTGAAAGAGATGGCAGGGACCACTTCACCCTTTTTGTTAGAGATAGTGGTCTCATCAGCGGTGAACCAAAACTGTTGTAGAAGAGTCTTGGAAGGTTTTGGGTCAACAGTGAGAGCGAAGGCCAAGCAAGACTGCTTTAGAAATGCAGCTGCATCCACCAAGTATGGATATTTCTCAGCATCGAAGTCAAATCTGGCGAGATGGTTGTTCTTAGGGACCTCGGATTCAGAGATGTTGAACTTGACGTTCTTGGAAGCAATGAGCGATGCTTGGGCCATTTCTGAATATAGAAAGAAATAGATTGGAGAGAAAGGTTTAGAGTCCAAAAATAATTAAATTTTTACCAGTTTCTGTATTTAGAAAGAAACATAGAAAAAACAAAGTTATTTTTAAAGTAAAACAATGTTCTTTGTGAAGAAGAAAGAACATGTAGAAAACCAAAAGTTTAGAGAAGATAAAATCAAAACAAAAGATTTTATTGTTTGAGAAAAGAGTTTAAAATCCATGATAATGAAACATGTAGGATTTTAAGAAGAAGTTAAGAATGAGATAAACAAAAACCTGTTGATCTTGAAGAGATGAAGTTTCGAAGACTGGAATGGATTTGTTTGCTTGAATGCCTTGGGAGAGTTTTCTTGCTTTGAAAGTTTGAAGAAAACGTGAAAAAGATATGAATGAAAAAGGCATTCTTTTTATATGAGGGGAGAGAGAGAGAGAGAGAGAGAGAGAGAGAGAGAGAATGTGTGAGGCGGGAAAACAAATGCTCATCATGACATGTACACGTCCTACGAAGTTGATTGGATAGAAGGGCAACAGACGAACGTGTCAGAGAAAAAGGCATGTCGTGGATTGTCGGTTCAAATGACGTCATAGGAGAGAGAAAAAAAATGTTTCATTTGTCCTTTTTGAAATTATCCCTGAAGAAAAGTCAGAGATAGGTTTTCTTTTTGAAAGAATCGCTGATAAAAAATTCAGAGATCGGTTTTCATTTCAAAGGATCACTGATGAGAAATATCAGTGATAGATTTTGTTTATCAAAAAGCTTTTAATCATTTGAAGAAAGATTAGTGATTAAAGTTTTGATTTTGAAAAACGTCTTACTAAATGAATATTCAGTGATTGAGAGTGACAGAACATACCTGGGAGTCGGAGAGATTTGTTCAGAGAGTAAGTGATGAAGGCGAACTTAGTATTACTGACATAATGCATGAAAGATGAAGAGCACTCTTCAAGATTCAGCATTCCAAGCTCACTGATGAGAAAGTTGAATCTTGTCTCATCAAGAGGTTTGGTGAATAAATCAGCGAGCTGATAGTCAGTGGGGATAAAATGAAGTTCAATATCACCATTCATCACATGATCTCTGATAAAATGATATCTAATCTATATGTGTTTTGTCTTTGAATGTAGCACTGGATTATTGGCTATAGCAATAGCACTAGTGCTGTCGCAATAGATTGGAATCTTTGATAGCTGAAGGTCATAGTCTAATAGTTGATTTCTCATCCATAAGACTTGAGCACAACAACTTCCAGCGGCTACGTATTCAGCTTTAGCTGTGGAAGTAGACATCGGATTTTGCTTTTTACTCGTCCAGCTTACCAGATTTCTTCCCAAAAGTTGACATCCACCAGTGGTGCTCTTTCTTTCAAGTTTACAACCTACAAAATCACTATCTGAATATCCTATTAGATCGAACCCTGAGTCTTTAGGATACCAAAGACCGAGGTTAGGAGTTCCTTTCAGATATCTGAAGATTCGCTTGACAGCGATCAGATGGGATTCCTTGGGTTCAAACTGATAATGTGCACACAGACATGTAAAGTACATGATGTCAGGTCGGCTTGCTGTGAGATACATCAGAGAGCCTATCATTCCTCTATAGGCAGTGACATGAACATGATTTCTAGCTGGATCCTTGTTTAATGTCAGAGGAGGTGCCATAGAAGTTTTCATCGCTGAAGTTTGAGTTAGATGAAACTTTTTCAACATATCTTTAACATACTTACCTTGGTTGATAAAAGTACCTTTTTCAGTTTGTTTAATCTAAAGACCAAGAAAGTACGTTAGCTCACCCATCATACTCATTTTGTATTCTTTCTTCATTCTTTCAGCGAAACGAGTACACAGAGATGGGTTAGTAGAACCAAATATTATGTCATCGACATATATTTGTACAAGAATAATATGACCTTTTATCTTTCTGAAAAATAAGGTATTATCAATTTTACCACGTTCAAAATTTTCAGAGATAAGAAAGGATGAGACAGTGTCATACCAAGCACAAGGGGCTTATTTTAGACCATAGAGAGCCTTATCCAATTTATAAACATAATTTGGATGCTTAGGGTCAGAGAACCCTGGGGGTTGTTCTACATAGACTTCTTCATTCAGCTTTCCATTTAGGAATGCTGATTTTACATCCATTTGATATACAATGAAGTCTTTGTAAACTGCATAAGGTAAGAAGAGTTGAATTGCTTCAAGCCTAGCCACAGGGGCAAAGGTTTCATCATAGTCTATGCCTTCCTCTTGTCTGTATCCCTGAGCAACAAGTCTAGCCTTGTTGCGGGTTACAATTCCGTGTTTATCTAACTTGTTTCTAAACACCCATTTGGTGCTTATAACAGTTTTATTAGATGGTCTAGGAACGAGATTCCAAACTTTGTTACGAGTAAACTCAGTCAGCTCTTCTTGCATAGTGCTGATCCAGTTTGGATCTCTGAGGGCATCATCGGTCTTCTTTGGCTCTATTAAAGAAATAAAGTTGACAAAGAGGCAGATATTACCTGAACTTCGTCGAGTCTGAATACCTGAGTTGGGATCACCAAGAATTTGATCTACGAGGTGATCTCTAGTCCATCGCTGAGCAGGAACATGATCGCTCACTTCAGGAGTTGGATCAACAATAGGATTCACTGATGAAGAAGCCTAAGGTTCATCAACTATTAATTGTTGAGTGTCAGACAAACCATTGTTATCAGAGAGGTTTTCAGACGAAGACGGATCTGATGGAGGGAGTGTGTTTAGAGGCTCAGCTGAAACCCATGAGATGGATTCAACGTTAGCAGGTATGATGTTTGGATCATCATCAACAGTTGGAGAATCTGTGTGCTGATGGTTTGGGAAGAAAGGTTCCATTTCTCTGTAATGAGAAAACATCCAAACATTTAGCTCTTCATTGTCAGTGATTGGTTTAGAGTTCGGTGAGCGAGTTTCATCAAAGGTGACATGAATTGTTTCTTCCACAGTTTGTCTTCTCTTGTTGAAAACTCCGTAGGCTTTGGAGATAGAGGAATATCCAAAAAATATTCTGTCATCAGCTTTTGGATCGAACATTCCAAGTAGATCTTTGTTGTTTAGAATGAAGCACTTACAACCAAAGATATGCAGAAAACTGATAGAGGGTTTTCTTGCATGAAATAGTTCATAAATTGTCTTTCCAAATCGCTTTACTATCAGCGATCTGTTTTGAGTAAAACATGCAGTGTTCACAGCTTCAGCCCAAAATTGAGTAGGGAGGTGAAAATCGCTGAGCATTGATCTAGCTGCTTCAATGATAGTTCTGTTTTTTCTTTCAGCGACTCCGTTCTGCTGAGGCGTTCTTACTAAGGAGAAGTTGTGAGAAATTCCCTTGTTCTCAAAGAAATTGTTCAGAGAATTGTTTTTGAATTCAATTCCATGATCACTTCTTATTGAACGAATAGTAAGATTATTCAGCACTTCCATCTTTTTAACAAAATATATTAGTTCTTCTGGAGTATCACTCTTGCAGCGAAGAAAAATAACCCAGGTGTAGCGAGAGTATTCATCTACAATGACAAGTATATATTTCTTTCCAGCTATGGATTGGATATTGACAGGGCCAAATAGATCCATATTCAAGAGTTGAAGAGGACTTGTCACTGAGGAAACTTGTTTAGATTTGAATCTAGCTTTTGTCTGTTTTCCTTTTTCACATGCTGAACATAGAGATTCCTTAGCATATGAGTGCTGAGGTAGACCAGAAACCAGTTCCTTAGATGAAAGAGAATTTAGGGTTTTGAAGTTTAGATGAGAAAGCCTTTTATGCCATAGCCAGTTGACATCAGAAGAGGCTTTAGAAAGAAAACATACATTTTCAGTGGTAGTAGAGTCCATATCTATTACATAGACATTTTCCTTACGATAACCACTAAGAGCAAGTTTTCCATTCTCAGTTACCACTGAACATGCTTTCTTGGTAAAGCGTACTTCATAGTATTTGTCACATAGCTGACTGATGCTTAGAAGATTATGCTTCAGTCCATCTACGTAAGTGACTCTTCTGAAGGTAATTGTCCCATAGCTGAGGACACCAAACCCTTGGGTATATCCTTTTCCATTTCCACCAAAGGTCACTGAGGGACCTTTCTCTTCCTTGTATTCAGTGAGCAGGTCTTTTTGTTCTGTCATGTGACGAGAGCATCCACTATCAAGATACGAGATGCCCTTTGATCCCTGCAAACATAAGGAAGATTAAGCTTTGTTTGGTACCCACTCTTCAATGGGTCCTTTAGGGTTAGTGGAGATGGAAGGTTCAACAATCTTCACAGCAGATGAAGATTCAGCTTCAGTGGTAACCTTCACTTTGGTTAATTTCTTAACCTTAGTGGTATTCTTCACCTTGGTCGATTTCTCAGCTTTAGTGACCTTCTCAGCCCTGGAGGCATTCATCTTCACTTTAGTTGTTTTATCAGCTTTAGTGGCAGTTGGACATTTACTAGCAATATGGTCAGTAAACCCACAATGATAGCATTTTCTATATTTGAAGGTGGTTTTAGGACCATGAGTAGTAGGATTTAAGAATTTGAGATGAGTAGGGCCAACTCCAAGAATGCCTTTAACATGAGATCTGGGAGGAACTTTTATTTCTTCAGATCTCTTAGGCTTAAGATCAATCTTCAGCTGTGGAGGACAAATATCAAAGATTTCTGTCACAGAGCTAGAAGATCGATTTACTAAAAGTTTAGAAGGAACTTTCAGCTTTGCTTTCTTGGAAGCCTTCTGAGGATGGGAAATGGATTTTCCTTTATCTGTAGGCATAGAGACTTTAGATACTTCCTCAGGGATGGGATTAGAAGAACATGAAGAAGAGCATTGAGCATAAGAAGTGCCAGGGATAGAAGAGACAAACATTCCAAACTTAAGCATGAAGCTGTCTTCTTTAGGCTCATCCTGTGGTTTCCAAAAACTAAGACCAATTCTATCACTGTAGGGATCTGAGTACTTATAATCTCAGTGATCTTTGTTGAGGATTTGCACCATCCATCAACAGTAGCCTTTTCTGCTTTTAAAGCAGCGATGGCTTGTTCGCGTTCTATGTTGATGATTTCATTAACAATGACTTGATCTTTCAGACTCTCCTCTAAAAGAGTCAGTTCTCTGATCTATTCATGACATTTCTATAGCTGTTCAGTTAAATCAATGTTTTTGTTCTCAGCTAGAGTTTTGCCGTTTAGAGCATTGTATAGATCAATCGTCAGCACATCAATAGCGCGACTTCTCTCTGCTTCAGATAGAGAGGGATTAGTAGAGATAGATACCTGATATGATATATAGCTCATGGAAGTTTCTGGAGATTCTTCCACTTCTTGTTTAATCTCAGCCATGAGACAAAGATTAGCAACTTCTTCTTCATCAGAACTTGATTCTTTTGATTCAGCCCAGTCATGTTCTTCAGCATTGAGACCTTTACCTTTTCGCTTAAAGTTTTTCAACTTTTGATATTTTTCTTTCAGTTTAAGGTATTTGTCATCTCTGGATCTTCTGGAGGTAGAAGGTTTGAAGACTTTCTTCGACCTGCACTCACTTGCAAAGTGTCTAATCTTTTCGCAGTTAAAGCAAGCAGCAGTAGCCTTATCAACAGAGGTTAATTTTGGCTTGTCAGTGAGAGAGAGAGAGGCTTATTTCTTCTGAAATTGCTCTTTCTTGCAAATCTCTTAAAAGAGTTTGTCAAGAGTGCTAAGAACTCATCAAACTCTGAAAGATCAGTGTCTGATAGTTCCTCAGATTCAGAATCTAACTCAGTGATAGTGAGAGTAGATCGATGAGATGGAATTATCTCTGAAGAGACTAAAGCAACAGGAGTGCTTTTGGAATCTTTAGAATCTTTTACAAGATTCTTCTTCAGGAGATTTGATTTCTCATAGTTGAGCAATATTCCATACAAGGTGCCGAGAGAAAGAGAATTTAAGTCTTTTGTCAGCTTGAGACATATTGAATAATTGTCCCAGCATTCAGGAAGACATTCTAAGAATTTAGTTAAGACCTCATAATTTGAATAGGTCCTACCTACGGTCTTAGATCAATGATTAAGCAGTTAAACCTCTGGTGAACATCGGAGAGAGATTTATTCTTTCCAGCGATAAAACTTTCATACTGTCATACCAAGTTAATCTTTCGAGTTTCTTGGATTTCAGTGGTGCCTTCATATTGAACACAAATTGTTTCCCAAATTTCTTTAGACGTTTTAATATGCATGATGGAATTGAAAGCTTCATCAGGCAGAGCCATAGAGATAATGGTTTTTGTCTTTGCATCTAGTCCGACTTTATTTTTGTCTTCATCACTACACTGTCTTATCTCCTTAAGATCATAGCGCTCAGGGACAGCAGGAGTGGTGGCAGTAGCGGGAACAACACTTATGATAGTGAAAGGTTCATAAGGTCCATGTGCTACGTAATCAGGTATAGTAGGATCTACACCTTCTAGAAATAGCATCATTCGATTCTTCCAGAGAGCAAAGTTATCCCTGCTAAAGTTATCCCGAAGGTGCTTAACAATTTTGTAGAATTGGGTGGGGGGGTTGATTACAAACACAAGTTTTTAAAGTTTAGGAAAATTGTTTTTTGATAAATCAAACACAATTTACAGGTCTGTTGTGGAATAAGATTAAGTAGAACTCAATCTATAGAAACTTAAGAAACACAAAGATAGTTGCACAAGAATATAGAGAATGGGAGATTTGAGAGTATAGAAAACAAGGGTTTCTATATTTTAGAAAGATGAAAGCTTAGGGCTCCTTTTAGATGGAGAGTTGATCTTTCTATTTATACCCTATGCGTTAAATGCATGGTAGAGCACTTTACACGTGTCCTTCATTGATTGGCTGAGAGAGTCTGACTTTGGGAGACATGCTTTCGGCCGTATCATGAACAGTTTAGAGGACAGAGTTGTTGTACGAATTGTGGCAGAGGTATGTCCGTTCTGACACATCGTACTTGTTGGATCATAAATTGTATTCAAGATTAAAGTTAATTAGGGGGTCTAATTTGTATTTAGTTGAAAGTTAGTTTGTTGTTGGGCCTCAAGCCCATTAGGCCTATACGGCTTAATATATATAGGTTTTAATTATTAGGTTTTAGGTTAAACCTTAGAATCCTCTAATAACTCATAATCTTAATTATCAAATAGAGAGGAGGCCGTATTCTGTAATCATACGCATCAATTTACCAAGAACACACACAAGGTTTTCATTGATTAATCAAGGGATCGTGGTATGTTATTCTGATTTATTTATCTCTTGATCTGTATTGTGTTGTGTGATTTTTTATCAACTAGTTATCTGGGTTTAACAAGTGGTATCAGAGCCAAAGAATCAAGTTTTTTGGATTAAAAACAATATTTTTCGATTGTTCACTATGTTCATCGACTTTTCACTTTGTGAAGATCGGTTGGTTGATCTACTGGGTTTTTAGCTTAAAATTGATTTGATTAGGCGCGTTTTATGTTATTGAATGTTATTTGATAGTTTAATTGCGCTTTAATTCATTAATCGATTGGATTTTTATGATTTTTCGAATCTGGGTTCATAAAACTGTCGAGGTCTGTGTTCTTCAAATTGAGTGATAAAAAGTGATTTTTAATCATTAATGTTGATTGTGTTTTGATCGATATATGTTAATGGGTACAAAAGTATGATTTTTTGCATTGAATTTGAGTGTTTGAAGTGTTATCTGGGTTGATAATCGAGTTCTGGATCGAATTTTAAGAACACCGGTCGTTATTCATCAAGACCAGTCTCGGTCGCAACACCGGTCAGAGACACACCGGTTCACACCGGTCGCACAACTTCGGTCGCAGACACCGGTCGGCGGGATACCGGTCGAGGACATCGATCGGTCGGACACCGGTCGAGGACACCGGGCCTCAAGACCCCGGTCGCGAAAATCTTTTCTTTTGCGCCATTAGTTCTTCGCGCAAATCAATATTTTGCGCCACCCACTCTTCGCGCAAACCTTTTCTTTGCGCCACCTTATATTCGCGCAAACCCACTTCGCGCGACCCATTTCTCGTGCAAAACCTCTACTTGCGCCACCTACTTCTCGCGCAAACCTTAGCGCAAATCAGACTTTTTGCGCCAGACTCTTTTAGCGCAAAGCTTCTTTTGCGCCAGATGTTCTGCTTGCTGATTTATTTGTGTTTTATACTGTTTGCGATATCTGCATTTGATTATTTTTGGAAATTTATTTTTCTGAAAATTTTTTAGTGTAGTTTTTTATCCAATTGTTGATTCTAAAGATCTTACGAGTTGATTTAAGTGGTACAAATATTATCATGC
Organism: Arctium minus; assembly: GCA_954870635.1. Lineage (NCBI taxonomy): Eukaryota > Viridiplantae > Streptophyta > Magnoliopsida > Asterales > Asteraceae > Arctium > Arctium minus. The sequence goes on along the minus strand of OX941093.1, from coordinate 5,534,552 downwards.
CTTACATAGACGAGAAGGGAAATACAGTGCTGACCAAGAGAGACTATGCTTTAGCGTACATGCCAGAGATTCCAGCACTAGATGCTGAGAATGAAAATATGAAGATCCAGAACTCATCTCTTCTAGAACAGATTGATAAATTGAAAAATGATAAGGACTTAAAGAAAGACTTTGTTTGCTCAGAATGTATCTCTAACTCAAAGATTAATTTTGTAGGAATAATTGAGTCTAAAGAAAAAGAGATCTTAAATCTTCAAGCAAAGCTGAAGAAGTCTGAAAGTCTTAATTCTAGCTCAAGTTGGTCAAAGCAGGAGTTAATGCAAAAAGAGTTTGATGATCTTAGAAGAAGAGCAAACATTGCTAGTGAGACATCTGAAGGGCTTAAAAAGACAAACTCTCGAATTTTTGCTGAAAGGGACTCTTTGAAAGATAAAGTTTTCAGTCTTGAGGTTGAGATTAATATGCTGAAAGAAAAGGCAACCCAAGACAAAGACAATACAAAAGTCCAAGATGATATGTTGAAGATTGAGAAAGAAAGGAAATAATTTGCTAAGAAATTCTCTGATTTCTCAAGAAAAGCTTTTGAAGAAAAGAAATCTTTAGAGCTTAAAGAAGAAGACAGCTGATCAGAAGAATGTCAATAAAGACTTTTCTAAAGAAAAGGAAGATCTAGAGACTGAGATAGTTAAGCTGACAAGAAAGCTATATGAGTTGTCAATAAACATCTTGAAGGAGAAGAATGCAAAATCTGAGTTGGATAAGAAGTTTGATCTGATTGCAAAGGAAAGAAACAGTTTGTCATCAAAGATAAAGGAACTTGAAGAGATCGTATTCAAAGTGAAGCTGACTGAGCACAAGACGCCAGACTCAATAGCTCAATCACCGAGAGATGATCTAACTGCATTAGAATGCTCATTCAATTCAGCAGCAAGTTCAATTTTTACTAATGTTTCTAATAACCCTTTGTTTGATGTAATTGATGATCATACTTCTGAACATAAAGATTAGATTCGTCCTTCTAACCTTTTCTTTGACAAAAATGTTGACGGTTTAGGTAATTTCAAAAAGAACAATTCTCGGAAGAAAAGGTTCTGGATAAGAGAAGATGGAGAAAAAGAAAGAGAAAATTGGATCTGGAAAGTTAAAGGATCCTCAGAGGAGGAGAAGACCGATAAATCATCTGTGCATACATCAAATGCTAAAAGGAACAATGCTCCGAAAGGTAAAACTTTTGGCAAACCTGATCTAGTTTACACTATCAATCAATTGATCAGGTTAGCACAAAAGAAAATTAGTTGTACTACCGTGGCTCGAATGATTTTGTAAGAAAAGATTATGTGAATAACTGGTATGGTTCTTATTTTATATCTCCCACTAGAACTGCAACTAACCCATTAGGACCCAATTACTAGTGGGTACCAAAAGCTAAATATGTGTTGTAGGCACCCAATGTTTAAGGGGGAGAAAGAACAATGACTTCTGATTACTACAGATCAGGACTCTTGCCTCATTGTCAAAAAAATGACTTCTAAGTACAACAACTTAGGACTCGGACTTCAATGTCAAAGAGTTTGACTTTTGAATTTACTTTAATCCTAGTAATTCAGAACTCGGTTTCATGATTAAAGATTATGCACATATTAAGTGGGAGCTTATATGCTTTATACTTTTACTGATGTATTTTCTGATTTTTCAGGAAAAGATTAAATACTATTCTCACCGGAGAATAAGTATTCATGGCTTTTGAATACTTAAGTTCAAAACCCGTACTCAAATGTTTTCTTCTGATAGGATGCTTAAATGATAACATCTTTTATAGAAGTTTTTGATTTGAGGGGGAGCTAACTGTTATATCTTTTAGGAAGAGAAGATAAATATGATTTTTACTATCATTGTCATATTTTTTTTCTCTGATTAAATTGACTTTTTACAGGTATCAAGGGGAGGATATCTGAGTTTTTGTTAAAGATACTTAGATGAAAATATTCATTCCAGGGGGAGTTAAGGATTCTGATTTACAGGTATATATTTCTAATCCTTACACTCTATCACTTGTTGAAAGAAGAACAACTTTCACTTGTGAAAAATGGTTTTAAATTTTCAAACCACTTCATATTCTTTAAATGTTTTCATGAATTGAGAAGTGTGTTTCTGACCGTGTGTTCCAAAAGATAAATACTTGTGTATTATCTTGTCAATATACTTTGTCAAGTATTCATACATATAACGGTTCAGAACATTCTATTTGACTTTGTTATTACCATGTATCAAAAGTTAAATCTTTCTATGGTAATACTCACGTTCTTTGTATTCAATGTTGCTTGAATCAAACATCATTTCTACTTTAAAAGTGCTTTCATTGAAAATATGTTTCTATATTGTTCATATAAACAACATTCGTTTTTGATTCTCCAAAATATTATTCTTCATAACAAATCGATCTGAGCATAATTGTCAAACACCTTTTAGTTTGAGGGGGAGAATAGCATTGTCAAACACACTTTTGTTTTGACTTCTCCAACATTTTATTCTTCATGTTTATTTGTGTTCCTTTGTGCTTTCATGTACAAAAGAATGTTGAACAACACGTTCTTTTAGGATAATACATGGGATTTAGTGTGTGAGCTTAACAGAACTTCCATGGATTCACGATAACTAGTGTTTCCTACCCAGGAAGTATTCCCTGAGTGATTGAGGGGAGAGGGGTCAAAAGATTGAGTGTTGGTGTGTGAAGAGGTAAAATGGGAAAAAGAGATTGGTTAGAAGTGAGATTTAACAGTTTAGAAGAAAGAGGGTGAGAGAACAGAGTAAAACAATATTAAACTCTACACCAAACTTCTTTCTGAGCCGGGCAGCCACATTATCTGTTGTTTCACATTTCTTCATGAATGACATTGAAAAAGGCACCTAGCCCATGCCATCTCTTGCATACAACCCCACCAGCTACTCATTATTTTCTCAAAAAGAGAATGTTTCACATTTTCTGGGGAAGCAGCACATATGCTATTGGTTCTTCATTTGGAAGATACTAATATTGAAAAAGAAGGAAAGTTGCCCCACCTTCGAACCCTTTCTCATGCACATTGAGTCTTTGTATAATTTGTTGTTGTCTCAACAAGTTTACATACTTTGAGCCTATATTGAAAAGCAATCATCGGTGCTTAAATCTTTCATACACATGCACAAGCACACATAAATTTGTTTTCTGTCAGAACGTTCATAGATAACCATGTGTTATTCGATGATTGAATGGAAGTCCTGGGGAGCCCACGTCAAAACCAGCTCCTTATATAGTAACTTTATGTTACTCAGTGACTGTGTGTTACTGACAGGCATTCCAAACTGAGTCATTTGTTGATTCAGGGTTACCACATTTATTTTATTTGAATCTGAAAAGATTGAAATAATCATTTTCTCCATTTGGGGAGACTGCTCTTATTTCCACACAGGGATCTATACATGAAGACAGTGCTTAATTGATGACTATATAAACAAGGGGGAGATTGTTTTTGCTTTGTTTTGATGATAATGATTCTCACCGCTCATCAAAAAGGGGGAGAATATAAAAAGGGGGAGAATATAAAGAGAAAGAAGATACAAGATTGTTTGTGAAAGACTGTTGAAGTTTTTCAAGGATATCAGACTGTTGAAGATATCAAAGTATCTGAGCTAATTAGAAGATGAAGATTGCTGAAGTTACAAGTTTTGAAGCTATCAAAGTCTTATCTACTACAGTTTTCAAGAAAAGTGAAGACCCGAAGTAAATTGCCAAATTTTTTTAATCTTGAATCCAAAGGGGGAGATTGTTGGATCATAAATTGTATTCAAGATTAAAGTTAATTAAGGGGTCTAATTTGTATTTAGTTGAAAGTTAGTATGTTGTTGGGCCTCAAGCCCATTAGGCCTATACGGCTTAGGTTTTAATTATTAGGTTTTAGGTTAATCCTTAGAATCCTCTAATAACTCATAATCTTAATTATCAAATAGAGAGGAGGCCGTATTCTGTAATCGTACGCATCAAGGTACCAAGAACACACACAAGGTTTTCATTGATTAATCAAGGGATCGTGGTATGTTATTCTGATTTATTCATCTCTTGATTTGTATTGTGTTGTGTAATTGTTTATCAACTAGTTATCTGGGTTTAACAGTACTGGGTGTGCAAGGGAAAGACAAAAGAGACTTGAGGCATAAGCTAAGTGATCATCGATCGCTGAATATCTCTTCCTTCAGAGATACAAAGAAGTTCAACTATCGCTGAAGCTTTTCCTCAGGTTTCTTCGTGTGTGTAGATTTGTCTTTGCTTCACTGATATCCGCATCAGGTCACTAGTAGACTTGTCTTTGTTCAGCAGCTTCGTCTTCGTTTCAGTTATGAACATCTGTTGACGCGAAACTTGTCTTCAGGGATTACGTTTGACTGTTTAAATCAGAAACTATCAACGATACTGAACATACTCGGTATTTAACAGCTGATAGTGAAACACTAATACATATGAATGTTTACAAGAAAGATCATCAGTGATAACTGAACAGACTCGGTCTGATCGCTGATGATGAAACACTAATACATATTTATTAAACGTAATTTTCACTAAGTGTAGAAAAAGGGTCTTTATCAAATCACTGAGAGAGCATGGATCAACAATATTCCTTCGGGAAGGGCGGGGAATAGTGATAGTGAATGATGGAAGACTCAATCTTCGACGTGAGAAACATCAGTCTTATGGTAGCTTACCTATTGGTTCGGATGTTCGTCTTTCCTAGCTGTAGGTTCGTATATGAATCATATGAACTAATTAACAAATTCACATATGAACCTTTGTTATTCACATATACTACTTAACTGATTCTCATATGAACCAATTAACTGATTGACATTTGAATCCGTAGGTTCATATGTGAATCAGTTAAATAGTTCACATCTGAGCTAATCAACCGGTTCACATATGAACATATAGCTCATTTGTAAATCACACGGGTTAACATATGAACTTGTTTGTCGTCTATTTGTAAAAGTTACGAAACTACCTCTCTATCTTCTGCAAACCATGCAAGGAATTATCAAGTGTTTCACGGTTAAAGCCACAAATGTTGACTAGATGAATGGCTAGGATCACTTCTCTATTTCTCATTCATTTAGCATTTCTCATTTGAACATCTCCATAGAATTATAAATATATTTTTACTTATTTTATTACATATATTAAAATATTTTTTTCTTTTGGAGAGGATAATCCTTGGTCAAGTGAAAAATGTCACCACAATTATAACACATACGAAAATCAGACACATCAGGAGGATAAGAAGTATGTATATGTGAAAGTCATAAACAAATCTATCTTATCGATGAAAACAATACAATCAAAATATGAACACAGATTGAGAGCCATATGCCATATGTATATGATCTTCAAATGGTTACAATGAGAATCTCGAGACAAAAAAATTACAACTGAATTAACAGTTAAAATCTTGTTACAAAAAACTCTAGAAACTATCTTTATATACAAGATCAGATGTAACGCCCTATTCACCAGAGTGAATTTAAAATGCGGAAACTGGACAAATAAACGTCAACACTTGGTATTAACCTCTCAAAAGGGGAAATGTACTTAGCCTTTACAAAACCTGGATACGGATATGGAATTCAACAACAAACTAATCTAAACATATACTATCTAGATTACATCGGTTGTCAATCCAAAATCACCCAAAGGTGGGACTTAAACAAACGCCCAACATCCAATACTAATCATCTCAAAAGCCTCGAGACCAAGCTCGTCACTCAAGCCCTTGGCAACCCACCGCTAATGGGAACCTGTTATACACATCATTTGAGAAAAAGTGTTAGGCTTAAAGCCTAGTGAGAACATACAGTTTATAATTTCAAGAGAAATAAACAATTGCTTCAAAAGGAAATCTTTTCAATAAGTTTCAGTTTACAAATGAAATCTTTTCCACATAAGGACTGATCGGTCCGAAAATTCATCTTGCGATGACGGGGGAAACCCGATTTACCAAGGATTGCGGCGGAACACAAAAGTAGGCACAATCCGAGTTGTGAGCTAAATACATGGAATCCATGGCCACGAACAATGAAGGTCCGTACTAAGATGTGAGGGAGGGCCATCGAGGAAACCAGTCATACTCGTTCACTAGGACTACATTATGACCAATAGCTAGTAACCGGTCTCGCATAACCGTACTAAATGGCCCCCGAGGATCAAATGCATCCATAGCTACAGAAAGGGGAATAGACATCCCAATAAAAGCCGACTCAAAAGCTAGGGATCCATTAGTAATGGTACAGACTTGTTACAATAACATATGTGACCAACCATAGATAGTCATATGGTATAAAAACATTTTATAAACAAAAATGCTTTCCTTCAAATTAACTGCTGGTAAGAATGAAAATCATAAAATGAGTTTATATACATTCTTTCAAATAATCCACATAAATGTGCAAGTAAAACCTCCTTTTACTTCAAATAAGATGGAACCCACCATCTTAGTCGCAAATGATCGGGAACCCTAAAATCTCCCAAAACTCAAGTTATATCAAAATGTAGTAAAACTAGATCCAAAACCATGGAGATATATAGGAGTTCAAAATGTAACCTTTGACATGTATAAAGTTTATAAAATGATAGTAGGAACTCACCAAATAGGTTTTAGACGAAAATCCGAAAAACCAGATATCGACCACCGAGAGAAGACGAAGCTTTCTATACCGAACCCTCGGATGATGCACTAAATACTAGCAAGAAACGACAACCGAAGAAACCTCGAATGGAAAGAAGAGAGAGAGAGAGAGAAAGACTTGAGAGACTTGAGAGATTTGAGATTTGAGATATTAGAAATATCTCATACACAACAAGATATTTAGGCTGAACACCCCTATGTCGGCAAGGGGATTTCGCGGGTTATGCCGCGACCTCAAGTCGCGGCATAACTCGCCCGCTTACATGAAACCAAAACCCAACAGAGGGTTTCGCGGGTTGTGCCGCGACCTCAAGTCATGGGGCAACTCGCGTAGTTCACTGTGGTTTGCCCAAAACCACCAAAATCTAAACTCAAACTTCAAACCAAACGCGGTGCTAACGACAACGCAATACAAACAAGAATACCACAATTACATAACAAAAATCCGGGGTGTTACAATCCTCCCCAAATTGGGAATGATTTCGTCCCCGAAATCCCATCTACTCAAAAAGACGAGGATATCTTCGCTTCATATCCTCCTCGGCTTCCCACGTCACGTTGGCTCCCCGATGATGCTTCCACTGCACCTTGACCATAGTTACCTCTTTGTGACGCAACTTCTTAGACTTTCTCTCTAAGATAGAGTCGGGTTCTTCTACATAACAGTTACCCTCGTCCACTCTTAACTCTGAGAGGGGAATGATGCTTTCTTCCTCCGCCAAGCACTTCCGAAGGTAACAAATATGGAATGTGTTGTGGATTCTGCTCAACTCCGACGGGAGTTCCAATTGGTAGACCTGCAAACCCACCCACTTAAGTACTTTGAAGGGGCCAAGAAAACGGGGACTCAGCTTTCCACGTTTCCCGAACCTGATAATGCCCTTCCATGGCGACACCTTAAGCATCACACGGTCGCCCACTTGGAACTCCATCGGCCACCTCTTCTTATCGGCATAGCTCTTCTGCCGATCTTGAGCCGCTTTCAATCTTTCACGAATGCACTTGAATTTATCATCCGTCTCTTGCACGATTTCAGGTCCAGCGAATTGCTTCTCTCCCGCTTATAACCAACACACGGGAGTTCGACACTTCCGCCCATACAACGTCTCAAATGGTGCCATCCCAATACTCGAGTGGTAGCTATTGTTGTAAGCAAACTCCCCCAAAGGTAGGTGAGAGTTCCAACTACCCCCGAAATTGATGACACAAGACCTCAACATGCTTCCAGCGTTTGGATCGTTCTCTCTCTTTGCCCGTCGGTTTGTGGATGGTAAGTCGTACTCAACTTTACTCGCGTACCAAGCTCTTTCTGAAACCCATCCCAAAAGTTCGAAGTGAACCGACTGTCGCGATCCGACACGATCGACAAGGGTATTCCATGCCTCGAGATTACTTCATCGATGTAAAGTTTTTCTAGCTTGTCCATCGGTAAAGTCTCGCGCATAGCCAAGAAGTGAACGCTCTTAGTCACTCTATCGACTATTACCCAGATGGTATCGTTACCTCGAAGAGTTTTAGGCAACTTCGTCACGAAATCCATGATAATATGTTCCCACTTCCACTCGGGAATCTCTAAGGACTGAAGACTCTCATACGGTCGTTGATGTCCGGCCTTAACTTGCGAGCACGTCACACAACGTTCCACGTAACGCGCAACATCAAGTTTCATTACTGGCCACCAATAATGCAACTTCAAGTCCCTGTACATCTTTGTACTTCCCGGATGAATGGAATACTTGGACTTGTGAGCATCCTCATACAATAGACCATGGTTACCCCCAACTTTGGGCACCCACACACGACCGCTAAACAGTTTTACCCCACGGCTATCTTCCGTTAAGAGCGAACGCTGCTTCGTCATGACTTCCTCCTTGAGATTTTCCTCCTTGAGATTTTCTTCCAATAAAGCTTCTACCTGCGATGTCTTGATCTTCTCAACAAGACTAGACACTAACTCGATTCTCGAAAGTGTAGCCTGAATACTTCCGCTATAGTCCTTCCGACTTAACGCATCGTCTACTACGTTAGCCTTACCGGGATCGTAAAGCAATTCACAATCGAAATCCTTGAGCAACTTGAGCCACCGCCTTTGCCTCATGTTCAACTCCTTTTGATCAAAGACGTACTTCAAGCTCTTATGATCTGTGTAGAGCGTACATTTCGTTCCATAAAGGTAATGTCGCCAAAGCTTCAAGGCGAACACCACCGCTGCTAACTCCGAATTGTGGGTAGGACAGTTCTTCTCGTGTTCCTTAAGTAGCCTCGAGGCGTAAGCGATTACCTTGCCTCTTTGCATCAGCACACATCCTAATCCCATATTCGAAGCATCGCTATAGACCACGAAGTCTTCTGACCCTTCGGGTAACGACAATATTGGAGCTTCGCACAACTTCTTTTGTAGAATCCGGAACGCCTTCTCTTACGTTTCGGTCCAATCGAACTTCACATTCTTCCGAGTTAAAACTGTCAAGAAAGAAGTGATCTTCGAAAAGTCTTGAATAAATCTCCGGTAGTACCCCGCCAGACCCAAGAAACTGCAGATCTCGGTCGGACTCTTGGGAGGCTCCCAATTCATCATAGCTTCAATCTTGGAGGGGTCCACTTTCACTCCGTCTCGAGTGACAACGTGACCTAAGAATTGCACTTCTTCAAGCCAAAAGTCGCAATTGGAAAACTTGGCGTACAATCTTTCCTTTCTCAACACATCGAGAACTTCGCGTAGGTGTTTCTCGTGCTCTAACTCGCTTTTAGAGTACACGAGTATATCATCAATGAATACGATGACCGACTTATCGAGGAATGGTCGGCACACCCTATTCATCAAATCCATAAATACCGCTGGTGCATTTGTTAGGCCAAAAGGCATCACAAGAAATTCATAATGGTCGTAACGCGTTCTGAAGGCTGTCTTCGGAACGTCTTCTTCTCTTACCTTCACCTAATGGTAACCTGAACGTAAGTCGATCTTGGAAAAACACCCCGCTCCTTGGAGTTGATCGAACAAGTCGTCTATCCTTGGAAGCGGATACTTGTTCTTCACTTTTGCTTTGTTCAACTCACGATAATCGATGCACATTCTTATTGTGCCATCCTTCTTCTTGACAAACAAGACCGGAGCTTCCCAAGGCGACGAGCTCGGTCTTATGAATCCCTTCTCCAAAAGATCTTTGAGTCGGGCCATCATCTCTTGCATATCCGATGGTGCTAACCGGTAAGGGGGATCTAGCAACAGGAGCCACTCCCGGTACGAGATCAATCCAAAACTCCACTTGACGATCGGGTGGTAACCCGGGCAAGTCTTCCGGAAAGACATCTGTAAACTCATGCACAATCTTCACATCTTCAAGCTTTAACTTCTCTAGCTTGGCATCGATCACGTAGGCTAGGAAAGACGAACATCCTTTCACCAGGCACTTGCGCGCTTTAGCCATGGTGATTATCGCCACTTCACCTTTCCTCTTCTCCCCATAGATCACAACAAGTTCACCAATGGGATTGGGAAGTCGACTTAATTTCTTGGAACATACGATATCGACATGATTGTTCGCTAACCAATCCATGTCGATCACAACATCAAAACCCCTGAATAACATCGGCAACAAATCGATAGGGAAATCTCTCCCTTCGATTCCGAGAGTACACTTCTTCATAACATCTCGGATCAGAACTTGACTACCATTTGCTATCTCAACCACTAACGCATCCTCAAGACTAGTAGTGGGCATAGAAATCTTTTGACGGAACAACTCAGATATAAAAGAGAAATTGGCACCCGTATCAAATAAAACACGCGCAAGTATGGAGTTTAGAAGAAATATACCCGATACCACATCAGCGGATGCTTTGGCCTCCTTGGCCGTCATCTGAAACGCTCGACCAGGAACCCTAGATGGGTTCTCTCTCTTCTCAGACGCGCTACCCGACTTGAGCTTCGGGTAATCCCTCCTCATGTGCCCCAGTGCCTTGCACTCGAAACAGATAAGCCCTCTGATCGGACAATCACGGGTGATGTGGTCAGACTTCCCACACATTCTGCATGGTTGAGGAGCGGTGTTATAGTCACCGTGGTGCTTGGTTCGGTAACTCCGGCACCATCTAGCTTCTTAATAACTGTTGAAGCTTCGGTTTCCAACAAAAGGTCGGGTCCTCTTGGGTGGTATTGAACTGCTTTCCCACTTCCACTTTTCAACAACCGCCACAGCCTTCTCCGCAATTGCCTCAATCCTCCGATGGCTCACATCGCGATCCTCGATCACTTTCAGCAGAAACTCCTGCTGTTTAGCCATAGCTTCATCCATCGCCAACTTCATGCTCGCCATCAACTCAGATTGGGAATTCACATCCCAGACTACTGGGTTAGACGAAGCCAGGTCTACTTGCGGAATGATCTTTGGCCCCCCACATGGTACTGGTTGAACAGATAGGCGCACAACGACTTCAACCCCAGCCGGTTGAACAGCGGTTGAGGTTGTCGCCTCAACACCATCTACACGCGTACGCGGTCTACCGTGCGTACCCACTATTCTGATCTGCTACACAGGACAGAGAAAGAGATACGAGAAGGGTAGGGTAAACACAAAGGAAAACGTACTACCATATTACCAATTGTCAGAGTAACAGCAAATCAAGCACAATCACGTATATGTATTCTCATAATAACATTAGCTAATTGAGATTATGAACATATAATACATAACGGTTCTTGTCACCATCGCCACGACGCTCGATAACTATAACTTCCGTCGACTCTAAGACTAACCCATCTTAGAAGTTCTACCCAAACTCGTGAATCAACGCTTAGTATACTCAGTCTAAGTCTAGACATTTTACATTCATGCCTAGATCACTTAAACTAGAGCTCTGATACAACTTGTAACACCCTATTCACCAGAGTGAATTTAAAATGCGGAAACTGGACAAATAAACATCAACACTTGGTATTAACCTCTCAAAAGGGGAAATGTACTTAGCCTTTACAAAACCTGGATAAGGATATGGAATTCAACAACAAACTAATCTAAACATATACTATCTAGATTACATCGGTTGTCAATCCAAAATCACCAAAAGGTGGGACTTAAACAAACGCCCAACATCTAATACTAATCATCTCAAAAGCCTCGAGACCAAGCTCGTCACTCAAGCCCTTGGCAACCCACCACTAATGGGAACCTGTTATACACATCATTTGAGAAAAAAGTGTTAGGCTTAAAGCCTAGTGAGAACATACAGTTTATAATTTCAAGAGATATAAACAATTGCTTCAAAAGGAAATCTTTTCAATAAGTTTCGGTTTACAAATGAAATCTTTTCCACATAAGGACTGATTGGTCCGAAAATTCATCTTGCGATGACGGGGGAAACCCGATTTACCAAGGATTGCGGTGGAACACAAAAGTAGGCCACAATCCGAGTTGTGAGCTAAATACATGGAATCCATGGCCACGAACAACGAAGGTCCGTATTAAGATGTGAGGGAGGGCCCTCGAGGAAACCAGTCATACTCGTTCACTAGGACTACATTATGACCCATAGCTAGTAACCGGTCTCACATAACCGTACCAAATGGCCCCCGAGGATCAAATGCATCCATAGCTACAGAAAGGGGAATAGACATCCCAATAAAAGCCGACTCAAAACCTAGGGATCCACTAGTAATGGTACATACTTGTCACAATAACATATGTGACCAACCATAGATAGTCATATGGTATAAAAATATTTTATAAACAAAAATGTTTTCCTTCAAGTTTAACTACTGGTAAGAATGAAAATCATAAAATGAGTTTATATACATTCTTTCAAATAATCCACATAAATGTGCAAGTAAAACCTCCTTTTACTTCAAATAAGATGGAACCCATCATTTTAGTCGAAAATGATCGGGAAACCTAAAATCTCCCAAAACTCAAGTTATATCAAAATGTAGTAAAACTAGATCCAAAACCATGGAGATATATAGGAGTTCAAAATGTAACCTTTGACATGTATAAAGTTTATAAAAGGATAGTAGGAACTCAGCAAATAGGTTTTAGACGAAAACCCGAAAAACCAGATATAGACCACCGAGAGAAGACGAAGCTTTCTATACCGAACCCTCGGATGATGCACTAAATACTAGCAAGAAACGGAAACCAAAGAAACCTCGAATGGAAAGAAGAGAGAGAGAGAGAGAGAGACTTGAGAGATTTGAGATTTGAGATATTAAAAATATCTCATACACAACAAGATATTTAGGTTGAACACCCCTATGTCGGCCAGGGGATTTCGCGGGTTATGCCGCGACCTCAAGTCGCGGCATAACTCGCCTGCTTACATGAAACCAAAATCCAACAGAGGGTTTTGCGTGTTGTGCCGCGACCTCAAGTCGCGAGGCAACTCGCATAGTTCATTGTGGTTTGCCCAAAACCACCAAAATCCAAACTCAAACTTCAAACCAAACGCGGTGCTAACGACAACGCAATACAAACAAGAATACCAGGATTACATAACGAAAATCCGGGGTGTTACATCAGAAGTGCTATAGTTACATGTATATTAAAAGAAAGACTAATAAAATCATGACACGTGTTCTAGTATTTATAAGTCTTATAATATTTATCTTCATAACAATAATGAGCATAGAGTTGAACTTGCTTAGTCTTCTCAAAGTCAGATTAAGTCTAGTTAACTTGTTCAGATCAATGAAATCTTCTGTACTTTGTAGTTTATTCGGAGTCTGAAGTCTTCTGAACTATGAACCTTCTTCTTAGACTTTAAAACTTGTATGCTTCATATCTCTGACCCTCTTTTCCAGATCTCTAATCCTTCTAATCACACTTTGATATTTGGTCAAAATTTTTCTTTCAAACAACTTAATTTTCTTCACAATCTCCCTTTTGGTTTAAAAATGCCTTTTCAAATCATACCCATCGTCTATTAGCACATTTACAAATTTAAGTGAGACAATATTCCTTATATTCAACTGGGCTTGAGTCACCAATTTCAATCTTTCATATAGATCTGGATTTTTTTTTCTCATTTTCTAATGCTTTCTTAATTTGTCTAAGTGTTCCTGAAGAGTACTTAGCAACATCAGAAACTTTGAAAAATAACTTCTCTGATCCTTTGTTTCTTTTGTACACCAATCCAGCTTCAGGTATTTCGATTAAGGACCCATCGGACATTTTATATATCTATATTATTCAAAACAGTAATTGGAGCAGTCAAATTTACACTCTTCTTTCCCAATTCCAAGGCAATCTGGAAATCTATCATGAAGCCTATGTTGTTGCTCTACAAATTCCTTCTCTATTTATGGCTTTTCTGTACTTCATGTTTTTGTCTTTTAAAGGGGCCAACAAAAAATATAACTCCCATAAGTCTTGAAGATGAAGGTTCTTAAAATCAGTTTCTGAAAATACATAAACACTTCCATCATCTTTGATAATATCAAACTCCACAAATTCAAAGCCCTGAAAAGTCTGAGATTTATTTCTCTGATTCTTGTGATCTTCAAATCTGAGTAAACTGCACTTCTCATTTTTCTAACTTTGTGTAGAAACATAAAATACTTTTCTTTGAAGTCAACTGTCTTGTTCACAAAATTATCCATATAACTGACTATTTGAAACTTAGGACTCTTTTTGAACATTTTATCAACTTTGAATTCTAAAAATTGTACACTAACATCAACTTCTTCATGAATCTGTGGATCAACATATTTACTTTCAGCTTTTGTCTTTTGCTCACAAGGCACAGCCATCTCATTATCTTGAATAGACTCAACTACATCTTGCATTCTTTTACTTTGAAGTTTAACTATAAGATCCATATTGTTTGCAGATGTGAAAGTTCATCAGGAAAATAAACTTCTTGTTGAAAAGCCTTATTTACATTGGCCTCATGTAAACAAACTACCATGCAATCTCTAACTAGACTCCTCAGACTGAGCCTTTCTTCAATTCTATCTAAAAACTCATCTTTTCAGAATTTGAAGTTCAATATTTATAGAAATATCACTCAACTCTCTTGACAAATGATTCAGAGTTGTAGAGGAGAACATGGGTATTTCTAAAAATCTGAGTAGCTGAACCTTTGTAGAGTTATCCAACTCAAAGATGATTCCAAACTCTGTAAAAGTGACGAACTTATCAACACAAAGCTCAATGTTATCAATCTCTGTACTCGGATATTTCAGATTTGTCATTTTCAACTTTTATTCTATTGCTATTTGAAAGTCATATAGTGCTAAATTCCTGACATATATTCCAATAATCCTTTTAGGCTCCAGTTCAAACCATGATTCATATATTCTTTCAAAAAAAATTGGTAGGAACATCTGGTATTTTAACTTCAACTTGTACAAGTCTGCACTTGTAAATTAACACATGCATCCATCTCCCCTTGTAACTTTCAATACCATATAATCCAGTAAATCAAATGTTTTCTTTTCAAATTCTTCTACCATGATATAGAAATGCTCAGATTCAATCTCCCATTATTTTGTCTTAGCCAATTCAAAAATTCAGCATACATCATTTGTATCTCCCCAGGCCATGTACCAACAATCTCATGTTCTAACAATATAGGATCCTCATCATCTTCAAGATACAAATTGTTGTAATTTTCTTCTGGATATTCACTGTATTCCAAAATTTCGAGTTCTTCAAACAAAATTTATTTATTCTCCATGATTTAGTCTACCAAGGTTCTTCCAATTCTATAACATCAAACTTTGGAATACTGATAGGTTCTCTAAACTTTATCTATGGTTTGAGCTTTTCTCTGATTTGATCATAGTTGGAAAGATGACCAAACAAATAGGAAACTTCATCAAAAAGAACTTTCTATATAGGAATATATACAACCTTGGATTTAAGCTCATAAAAAATTGAAGTCTCACTAAACAATAAGGGCTCCGATACCAAAAACCTCTGAAACACTATTTTT
Organism: Arctium minus; assembly: GCA_954870635.1. NCBI lineage: Eukaryota > Viridiplantae > Streptophyta > Magnoliopsida > Asterales > Asteraceae > Arctium > Arctium minus. The sequence goes on along the minus strand of OX941093.1, from coordinate 5,518,914 downwards.
TTTCAACAAATCTCTCTCTCATCAAATAAGTACATGTATTTACAGGACCAAAATCTGACATACATACATTGCTATCAGAATCATTAAGTTCTTCTTCTTCAAATTATACCCCTTCACCTATAACTATATCATTTATTCCAAAATATGTGTTCTCTATATCAATTTCTTCCAAATCAATAACCATATTTTCAACCTCATCATTCTGTCTCTGTCTTTGATCTCCCAAATTTTCAGTTGTAACATTCTCTGATTCCTTTTTTGTTACAAATTCTAGACCAACATTTATTCTCTGTCTCTTATCCCCCCTTATGATTATCAGGATCGTCATGATCATCATACTTTCCCTTTTCAAGGTTTGCTTACAACTTACAAGTATCAGAGTGATACCTTTCAATATCTTTTCTGATCTTTTTTAAGGTTTCTTCCACCTCTTCCACCTTTTCTTTAACTCCTTCAAATTCCACCTGACTTACATACTTTTCAAATAGAGAAGGCTTGTAAAGGTAAGACTTTGGCATAACTGGAATTGAATTTCTTTAAAAGGTCTTTAATTGGACTGTAGGAAACAATGATTGTTTATGAATCTAAACAAATTTTTTGATAGATTCTCAAATGATTACATCATAGCTTTCTGAAAGTTTACAAAATATGATTTCTTCACAACCTCATCAGACTTGGACATTGTATCTATAACTTAATCCACACTTTCATTTGTAACCATTTGAGTTTTCTTCATCTTTTGAAGTTCATCCTATACCAATTGTACTGAACCATCCATGTATTGAGCCCTCTCATATATCTTCTCACTCAGATTTTCAAACTACTTCTCCATGTTTTGTTTAACACCTCTTAGATCCGTCTATTCATCAAACATAGAATGAATCTTTGGAAATTCATTCTTGTAGTAATCTGTAACACTGTTGAGGGTAAACCAGTACCAACAAATGGTTCTGTTGTCAATACTATAATGAGTAGATTGTCCTGTGTGTTAGTGGCAGAGACACATAGGAACGAGGGGGTGCAGCTGCTCCCCCTGAAATCTGAAAAAGGGTCTATATAATAGAAAGAACTAGAGGGATATGAGATATATTAGGCGGTGAAGAAAAGAAGGAAACAAAATATGCAATTGGTGGAGAAGTAGATAAGTGGGAACCTGGTAAAGGGATATGTATCAAACATATTTTTACTTTTAGCTCTTGTATATTAGTTTTCAAAAATCACTCAATTTCTTACAAACGAATATTATAATTACAACCAATTTATATAGTCAAATGTTATTGCATTTAAAATTTAGAAATTGAGATAATTATTCTAATTTGATGTACAAATACTTATGAGGTTAAAAAATATATTAACTTAAACTTATTTTAACTATGCTTTTAAGTAACCTTTATTATCTTAATCAACACCATTCATCTCCATCTCCATCTCCATCTCCCGCTCCCGCTCCATCTCCATCTCCATCTCCATCTCCATCTCCATCTCCATCTCCATCTCCATCTCCATCTCATTAATGGTTAAGTTAAATGTCAAAAAAAATTCAAGTTGGTACGAAATTCTGGGTTTTGTACCCAATTTATGTGACAAGATCGTGTCAAAATAACAAAAAACCATACGTATATTACATTAAACTATGTAAAAAGACTTGATATTTGTTTGAATAATTGCAATAAATCATTTACAATAGATGAGAGCTAATGTTGAACGTTGTATGTTTTTATTTCTAATAACGTTCTACCTATTTTTTATAATGTGTTAATTAAATCATTTTCTGTACCTATTTGTTAGTACTTTCGTACTGCCAATTTGTTATTTGCTTTAACTTAATTCGATTTTAGGATTGTCCATTTGTTAAGTGTTGATTTTAGTTTGATCTTTACAAACAACCATGGGTATGTATCTAACATAAAGATAAACAACCGGTGGTTCGTCATCTATTTTATTCATTTATAATGATGCCCCCCTCAAACCAAATCTTGGCTCTGCCCCTGCTGTGAGTGGAACATATCCACTTGATACAACAGACGTTGTGTTACGGGATCTCAAGCACCGCAAAAAATAAAACCGTAACCCTCCAAGGACCCATATGAACTGGAATTAATCGAGTGTTTCGAAGTTATACCTCAGAGTTAGAGAGACTTTGAATCACAACAACAAACAACGCTTGATGCCTCTGTGGTATCCATGGAACAATCCAAATCCCTTGTCTTCTCGTGATACTAGTCACGGTTCTAAACTTAGAAAGAAAAGGAAGCATATAATTGTAGGTGATGGAGAGAAAATTGCAAGACAATTTTCTTGCATAAAAATGTCATACATTTTATGGTATTAAGAAGTATGGCATACAACTACCACCATCCATACACCTTGAGTGTAAGAGTATCCATACAACATCACTCTCCTTTTTAAGACCATCCCTAGTCAACCTAATTTATATCCAACATAAATAATATATGATTTTGACTTATTCAGATTAAATCAATACAAATTAGATATAATAATTAAACATTTTAATTATTGAAACTCCTTATTCAAATATGTTCAAAAGTGTGTGACTCAATGAGTTCTCTACATGTTGATAATAAATATAAATATCACATTTATATTTATAAACGATGAGCGATATCTAGCAATACATTACAATCACCCAAATGACGAGAATCGATGATACAACAAATTATCGGTTTGTAGTTAATTTTATTCTACACATTTAATTTTTTTGTCCTTGATGTCCAAATTGAACACGAGAAATTGAATTTGTCATTCTCGTTATGTCCAATCTCTAGTTTCTTGATTCTCCAATATACTGATAAAACAGATCATGACATCTTATATCAATTATCTTCGCATGCATTTATTTCCTCAATATATATATATATATATATATATATATATATATATATCAAGGGGCCCAAAGATATTATTTATTTCACAAAGGTGGAACAAATCCTATCTCGATACATGCTAGTTCTACCATGTGATATATAACATACCCAACTATTATCCTGTCACCTAGTTACGGAATGATTAGAATAAATGTCAAAATACGTCACTCACACACAACAAACTACATGTTCTCAAGTCAAAGAAATATATGTACATTGACCACATGAGAAACGCGTATGACACTCACATGACATCCAATGCAGTGTTCTCATAGTGAGTCACGTCCGGTACACAAAATATCCATCTTGTACACATATGTGGATTCAATATCTCTATATGAATCCCTACATATGCTATTCATTATCTTATGACTTCAATCTTAAACCCGAAATAATATTTAACTAGGGACATTTAGAATACATTATTCTAAGGTTATTTATTATGAATAACTAAAACACAGAATATAGTAGACATAATAAAATGGGCAATGCCTTTTTTATTTATTTATTTACTAATTTCATGAAACAAAACTCAATATTACAATCATCCTGTGATTTTTTTTGGGCATTCAGTAATAATCTCTCACTTACACTAAGCCAATCATCTATGCATCATATACCATCGGATCTACAGGTCCTTTATGCTTCTGCTGTGTTAATGACTTGGCTAGTGGATAAACAACATTCCTGTCAATTGGCACTCTGCTTATACTAAAATCGCCTCTTTCAGTAATCTCTCTAATGAGATGATATCTTCTAAGAATATGTTTGGATCATTGGTAATTCTAGGTTCTTTGCCATATGTTATAGCTCCATTGTTGTCGCATAACAAGTCTATAGGACTATCACTTTTAGGAACAACTCAAAGTTGAGAAATAAATTTCTTGATCCAAACGGCTTCCTTCGCTACATCTGATGCTACGATGTACTCAGCTTCTGTTGTAGAATCATCTACTATTGCTTGCTTGAAACTCATCTAGCTCACAACACCACCATTAAGGCAAAACACAAAACCCGACTATGGTCGAAAATCATCTTTATCCGTTTGAAAGTTTGCATCAGTGTAACCCTTTACACTCAACTATTCTTCACCGCCATATACCCAAGAATGAAATCATTTGTTCTTTTCAAGTATTTTAAGATATTCTTGACGACAATCCAGTGACCATCACCTGGATTGGATTGGTATCTACTCATCATGCTCAAAATATACGGTACATCTGGTCGAGTACATATCATAGCATACATGATAGATCCAATTGTCAAAGCATATGGAATCTTACTTATTCATTTACTCTCTTGAGATGTAGTAGGGCACTGCATCTTAGAAAGTGATATTCCATGAGACATAGGTAAGAACCCTTTCTTGATCTCAGACATGTTGAACCTTTTCAACACTTTCTCTTTACATGTTCTCTGACTTAAGCCAAGTAATTTCCGCGATCTATCTCTATAAATCTAAACGCCTAACACATAGGCAACTTTACCCGCGTCTTTCATTGAAAAACATTTTCCTAACCAAGCCTTTACAAATTCAAGCGTCAGAATAGTATTACCAATAGGTAGTATGTCATCTATGTACAATAAAAGAAATGATACGGGGCTTCCACTAACCTTTTTGTAGACACAAGGTTCATATTTATTTTTTAAGAAACCAAACTCTTTGATTGCTTCATCAATATGATTATTCCAATCTTTGAAGCTTGCTTCAATCCGTAAATAGATCATTGCAACTTGTATACCTTGACAAAACCGTTGTATCATATGTACGTCCTCAAATAAATTTCTGTTAAGGAAAGTTGTTTTGACATCCATTTGCCAAATCTCATAATCGTGATATGATGCAAATGGCTAGTAAAATTCTAATAGACTTAATTATTGCTAATGGAGAGAAAGTTTCATCATAATCAATACCTTGAATTTGTTTGAAACTTTTGCAACCAATCGTGCTTTATAAGTAATCACATTTCCATCCATGTTAGTCTTTTCTTAAAAACCAATTTGCACCCTATAGGTCATACCTCGTTGGGTGGGCCAACTAAGTTCCAAACTTGGTTTTCATACATAGAGTCCATTTCTATTCTCAAAGCATCTAGCCATTTTTCGGATTCACTACTTGTGATAACATCTTGGTAACTAGTGGGCTCACCATCCATGAGCATGACATCCCCGATATGAGTAATGAGAAATTCATATCTCTCAGGCTTGTTCCTTTTCTACCATATCTACGAGCACTTTGTGCTACAACATCAGACTGCCTTTCCACAACATTCTATGGATCCGCAAGTACTTGTGCCTTGGTTCCATCCATGTTGACATATTTTGATCTTGAACAAATTCAAGTTCTACATTCCTCCCACTGATACCTTTGGATATAAATCCCTTTTCCATGAAGACACCGGTACGCCCATCAAACAATTTATTGTTGTGAGGATGATAGAAGTAGTATCTCATAGTTTCTTTGTGATATACTACAAATATGCATTTATCAAATTTTGGTTCTAATTTAGGTGTGATTAGACGGTGTACATAAACTTCACAACCCCAAATCCATAAAAGATAATTTGGGACTCTTCCTAGTCCATATCTCATATGGTGTATTTTCAACAGATTTTAATGGAACCCGATTTAGTGTGAAAGTTGTTGTCTCTAGAGCATATCCTCAAAAGGACGTCGAAGGTCAGGTTGACTTATCCTAGATGGTACCATGTACAATAGTGTACGACTCCTTTCAGAGACACCATTCCAATATGGTGTTCAGGTGGAGTGAGTTGTGATACAACACCACTATTTCTAAAAATGATCAAGAAAAGCGTGGTCTAAGTATTTTCCACCTCGATCAAATAGAAGAATATTAATACTCTTTCCAAGTTGGTTTGGTACTTCATTTTGAAATTCCTTGAACATTGCAAAGGACTCAAACTTATGTCGCATTAAATATACATACCCAAAACTACTAAGATCATCAGTAAATGTAATAAAATATCTATAACCACCTCTAGCTTGTACGTTCATCGGATCACATACATCACTATATATGATTCCCAATACATCATTTGCTCTCTCACTTTGTCCAACAAAAGGAGCCTTTGTCATATTTCCTATTAAACAAGTTTCACATGTCTCATATGAGTCAAAATCTAATTTGTCTAATAATCCATCTTTATGGAGTTTGGAATGGCGAGTTTCTTTTATATGCCCAAGACGACAATGCCAGAGATAGGTTAAATTCGAAATACCATTAATCAAATTGCTTCACCATAATATATATTACCAAAAAGAGAAGAACAACATTTGTTCCCAATACTAAAGGTAAAAACCTTTCCTATCCAAACAAGATAAATAAATCAAAATAGATCAACTACGTCTATAGCATCAACCTTTTCCCCGTTTCCAACGCGTAGATCAACTTCCCTTTGCTCAACCTTCTAGTCCTTTTTAGTTCCTGCGTGTTTCTACAAATATGAGAACCACATCCAGTATCTAATACCCATGATTCATAAAAAGTAGAAAGATTAGTTTCTATCACATAGATACCTGAAATGGAAGATACATTTTCTTTCTTCTTTTCCTGACGGTAGAGAGGACAATTCCTCCTCCAATGCCCGAGTTTGTTGCAATGAAAGCACTCACTCTCCTTAGGTACAATTACCTTAGGTTTATTCTCAGTGCCTCTTTTTGGCTTCAAAGATTTAGAAGTAGATTTATGGACTTTCCATTGCCTTTCCCATTCTTGTTCTTATGAACCGTCAACATGGTGGACTTGTTCTTTGCAAGCTCTTACTCGGTTGTTCCTAACATGTTGAGTAATTTTGGAAGGGATTTTTCAAAGTCATGCATGTTGTAGTTCATCACGAATTGACTGTAGCTATTTGGAAACGATTGCAAAACTACATCAATAGCTAACTCCTTTCGTAAAGGAAAACCTAGTCCTTCAAGGTGCTCAATATGCCCAATCATTTTAATCATATGAGTCCCAACGGGACTACCTTCGGCCATTCTACAATGGAACAAATCCTTGGATGTTTCGTACCTCTCATGTCTAGCTGGCTCTTGGAATAGAAATTTGAGGTATTCGATCATATCGAACGCCCCAATGTTTTCATGTTGCTTCTGAAGATCAGGTTCCATGGGTATTAGCATTAGACATGAGACGTCCAAAGCATCCTTCATCATGTTCTCTAAAAGTGTCCCTTTCAATTCTAGGAGCACTGGAATTAGGCTCTTTAGGAATTTGTTGCTCCAAGACAATACAATTTCTTTTCATCTTTGAGGACAATTCTCAAATTACGATACCAATTGATGAAATTTGTTCCATTTGGTTTTTCTTTCTCAAGGATCGATCGCATTTTTTTTCCATTGTTGGTTTGTGCCATTGGTAATCTAAAATAGAAAAAGCAAAGTTCTTAGTGTCATGAAATTATTATTGTTTAATAAGGACTTTCATCAAACAAGATCTCACTATTTTAATCAAAACAACAACCCTCTTTTATTGTTTCAGGAAACAACATAAGCTTTCTAGCCGACCAATATCCATATTCTCATTATCGATCAATTTAGCTTTAGCTAACCGGTCAACCAATGATGTTTTAGGTAAGAAACGACATTTCTAATTACATCTCTATGTAACTCTTGGATAGTTGGGTGAATAACTTCTATTTAAGTTCATCATATGAATGTTCTCAACCTATGCCTCTAAATCCTTAATCCTATTAGGCTTTATTTGGTTAAGTATGACTCAAAATGGCTTGTAGGAATCCTATGCTTAGCTTATCTTACTAGGATTAAAGAGGGTACCCAACTTTAGCATGACCCACCCTCGATGATCACATTCTTGACAAGTGCCATGTTTGTAAGGCATCTTAAACCTAATATTTTGGTAAGAGATTTTAGTTAGTTTGATTTTACCATTCTTTCTTTTGTAATAGATCATTTCAGCATAGCTTTATTCGACCATAATCCAAATTGGAGATGGATCGAGGATCACTTGACTACCTTCCTTTCCTTGGAAGTTTAGGCCTTTGTGACAAAACCGATTGAATTCTTGCTTTGACGTACTAAAACCTTATCACTCGAGATCGACGATTCATTTTATATCTTATATAAATATCAATTTTTGTTATTATCAAATAACATTTTGATTTGTAAAACTCCTTTTACTTGTATATTTTAAAATCATATTTCTGTTTTAAAATGTCGTAACAAGTATCGCATACATACAACCACGCATAATATATCATAATATATATAAAGTGTAAAATAAATGTGAGATGATTATTTCCCCCTATGTGATATTCATAGAGCCAAGTATGAATATCATTACATAACATAAAGTCCTATGGTTCTAAGCCTTCTCATCTTGATCACTTCATAACGCCTCCATCTCTTTCTTTCTTTTAGACAAAAATATTTTACATTGCAAACAAAGAAACCTCGAGTTACATTCGAGGGATTGGATGAGAGAAGAATGTAAAATGAGAGTATATAGAGAAAGGCACGACATGCAAGTCGTATTTATCAAATATATTTACATTCATGACTAAGGGCTATAGTCATTCACCAAGCAAATCACATTATACATATTCAATCACATTGGAATATAAAACCGATTTACAACACCACCGTATAAAAATGATACAAAATTCATATGTTATCGAAAAAAGGTGATTCAACGTTCTTTGAAAAACTAACAAAAAGTTCTACATCTTCTATGTTTTAGGATTTCAAAGATCTAGATACCTTATGGGTCGAAATCCAATCCAAATACGTAGTGGGTTTGATTTTCGAACAATATTGCGACACTGTCGTAAAAAAATCATAGAAAAGTCATACGAAGTCGAAATGATTCGATTTAAAATCCCATGGAAAGATAACATAAAGATCTAGGTTTTTCTTGTTTTTAAGTTTTCTGATATTTAGAACAAAACTGTTTTAAAACAAAAACATACATCAGCAAAACAGTTTTTGATAAAGCCTCCATGTCACGAAAACCGATTTAGAGATTCATAAGTAGCTTGGATACCACTATTATGTCACAGGATCTCAAGCACAACAGAAAATAAAACCGTAACCGTCCAAGGACCCATATGAACCGGATTTAATTGTGTGACCCAATGGGTTCTCAACATGTTGGTAATAAATATAAATCTCGTATTTATATTTATAAACGATGAGCGGTATCCAGGAATACATCATCATCACCCAAATGATGAGAATCGACGATACAACAAATTATCGGTTTGTAGTTGATTTCAGTCTACACATTTAATTCTTTTGTCCTTGATGTCCAAATTGAACACGAGACATTGAATGTATCATTCTCATTATGTCCAATCTCTAGTTTCTTGATTCTCTAATATATTGATAAAATAGATTATGACATCTTATATCAATTATCTTAGCATCCATGCATTTCCTCAGTATATATTTGTAACACCCTAAAAATTGAGCGCTTTAAAACTTAAAATTTTTGCAACATGACGTTTATAATTCAAAGGAATTTAAACCTGGAACATTTGACGTAAAATAACATTCAAAAAATGACAACACCCAAAAAGGGAAAATGCATAAGCATTTACAATTTACAATTTTAATGGAGACAAAAACCGACAACCTACTAATCTAAACCATACTAGCTTAGATTACAATCGGGTGTCGTCATCATTTCCCAAAAGTATTGCCAAGTGTTATGTATGCTCTATGTCCCAACAATTGCTATATGTACAAAAGATTGTCCTGGACGAGACTCAACTCCGACTCAAAACCTCGCCACCCCACCGCTAATGAAACTTGATATACACACCAATGCAAACAAGTGTTAGGCTTGGAGCCTAGTGAGAACATCCAAAAATATGAGTGTAAGGAAAAACGATGCATAAATGTTACTTTAAATAATCAACTTAAATAAAGGTAGATGATATTCTTCCAACATTTGAACTTCTCATGTAAGACGAGGGAGACTTGTTCTACCATAGGTTGTGACGGAACACATAAGTAGGCCACCACACATACGACACACATATCAAGAATGGTTATTTACCGGCGTCACTATATCCAAGTCTTTAGTCGATAGAACATAAACTCTATCCAAGTCTTTAGTTCAATATAAATACGAGTTCAACTCTATCCAAGTTTTTACCCCAAAGAAATCCAAGTTCAACCCTATCCTGGTCTTTACCTTGAACTTTCACCATTCTCCATGTTTCATGCTTCAAGATTTTATTAGCTTGTATTAAACAACAACCCAAACTTGCAATCTCGTGTATCACCATACCATTACAAGGTAAATCCAACTATCACATATGTCATCCCTTTCACATTTATTTAAGCTTGCCTAAAATGTAAAACACATTAACATACCTTTTCACATACAAGAGTACCAATAACACAATAGAGGTCATAGACTCTCAAACCCATTTCCTCATTTATAGATCCCCTCTAAATTACAACACCCATTTGGACATTAATATTCCATAAAACTTGAAGAAAGAATGTTTATAACCATCCAATCATTTTATGCCATCATATATCAAAACATTTCAAGAAATGTCAAACCCTCGATTTTGACCTACTAGTTCAAGAGATTCAAATAATGTGGAAATCATGTAAAGACTAAAGTAAAGTAAGAAAAGGATTTTCATAGTTGTATATAACATTTAGTATGAAGGATGAACTCACAAAAATGGGTTTTGATGAAAACCCCAAAACACTAAAACCTCCTTATTGAGTAAAAGAAAATGGAGATGATGAGTCGTTGGTTTCTAGCTTCCAACTTGCCAAGGATGTCAAGATTCTTGCAATAAATGAGTGTGGTTGAGCTTTGCAAACCCTAGATTCAGATTTAATAAGGAGAGCGGTTTTGAGAGAGAATTCAATGAGTTTGGTGAGAGTAATGAATGAAAAGAGGGAAAATCCCATTTTTATCACATCAGCCCCAACAGCGACATTGCCAAGCGATAGGGACATTGTCACTATCGCGAGGCATTCTCGCTGCAATGGTACCGTGGGTTCACAGCCCTCGGCGACTATGCCAAGCTATAGTGACCTTGTCACTGTCTCAAGGCATTATCGCCTATTCTGTACCGCAACCTTCCTCAACGCGGAAACTATGACTCGACGATAGTGCCCCTGTCATAGTCGTAAAGCATTATCGCCCCACGCGTATTGCGACCAAATTTGAGCGGTGAATCGATTTCTCGCACGATTCAACTCACGATTCTGAAGGTAAAACATAACTAGAATATTATAGATTTACCGAAGGACAAAATGAAGGTTTAAAGAACGAGATTTCTTACTTAGAAAATTATGGGCGTTACAATCCTCCCCAACTTGGAATCGATTTCACCCTCGAAATCAAGCTTGCGCGAATAAATGAGGATACCTCATCTTCATGTCCTCCTAGAGGTATCTTGGTAGGTGAGAGTCCCAATTCCCGCCAAAGTTAATAACACATTACCTTAGCATGTCCTCGAGTGTTTGGATGGTCTGCTCGCTTTGACCGTCGATTTAGGTATGATAAGTTGTGCTCAACTTCACTCTAGTACCCAACTCTTTCTGAAGGTCGTCCCAAAAGTTAGAGGTGAAACAACTATCATGGTCCGACACAATGGACAAGGGTACGCCATGTCTTGAGATGACTTCATCGACATAAAGTTTGGCCAACTTGTCCATCGGAAGAGTCTCTCTCATAGCCAGAAAGTGTGCACTCTTGGTTAGGCGATCCACCACTACCCATATGGTATTGTGCCCTCTTAGAGTCTTCGGTAGCTTGGTTACAAAGTCTATGATGATGTGTTCCCACTTCCACTCCGGAATTTCCAAGGATAGGAGACTTCCGTATGGTCGTTGGTGTTCGGCCTTGATTTGAAGGCATGTCACACATCCCTCCATGTAATTTGCCACGTCCAACTTCATGACGGGCCACCAATAATTGATTTTCAAATCCCGATACATCTTTGTACTCCCTGGATGATTGGAATTCTTGGACTTATGGGTGTCTTCGAGGAGTAGCCACCAATACATGATAGATCTAATTGTCGATCAAACTATACACCAATTCGATCCGAGAGAGAGAGAGAGGCTTGCAGGCTACCACTATACTCTTTTCTACTTAGAGCATCCGCCACCACGTTTGCCTTATCGGGGTGGTAGAGAAGTTCACAGTCATAGTACTTTAGGAGTTCTAGCCATCTCCTTTGCTTCATGTTCAACTCTTTCTGGTCGAAGATGTGCTTTAGACTCTTGTGATCAGTATAGAGAGTGCACTTAATGCCATAGAGGTAGTGTCGCCAAAGCTTAAGAGCGAAAACTACCGCCACCAACTCTAAGTCGTACGTAGGGTAATTCTTTTCATGAATTTTGAGTTGTCTCGACGCATAGGCAATCACCTTGCCTCGCTGCATCAAGATATAACCCAACCCCATCTTCGAAGCATCGCTAAAGACCACAAAATCCTCGATTCTCTCGGGTAAGGATAAGATCGACGCCTCACAAAGCTTCCTTTGGAGAGTTCAGAAGGCTTTCTCTTGGGCATTCGTCCACACGAATTTTACATTCTTCCGAGTAAGGGATTTCAAAAAAGAAGCGATCTTAGAAAAGTCTTGGATGAATCGTCGGTAATAGCCCGCTAGGCCCAAGAAGCTCCGAATCTCAGATGTACTCTTTGGAGGTTCCCAATTTATCATGGCCTCGATCTTCGAAGGATCCACCTTCACTCCATCTCGGGTGACAACATGTCCCAAGAATTGGATTTCCATCAACCAAAAGTCACATTTCGAGAACTTAGAATAGAGTTTCTCTTTCCTCAAAACTTCTAGAACCTTGTGAAGGTGTCGATCATGCTTGAGCTCGTCCTTAGAATAGACATGGATATCGTCAATAAACACAATCACCTACTTGTCCAGGAATGGTCGGCACACTCGATTCATCAGGTCCATGAACACCACCGGCCCATTGGTCAACCCGAAAGGCATGCCAAAGAATTCATAGTGCTTATATCGGGCCCTAAACGCCGTCTTTGGGACATCTTCGTTCCTCACCCTCACCTAGTGATACCCGAATCGAAGGTCGATTTTTGAAAAACAACCCGCCCCCTGCAGTTGATTAAGGGGTCTTTGGACTATCTGGTAAGCCCTACCCAATCAGCGTTTGTCCCCGGAAGGAGGATTACGGATAATATCCTTATGGCCCATGAATTGGTATCCGGGTACCAAACCATCTCGGCCTCGCCACATTGTGCCTTCAAAATAGACATAAAGAAAGCATATGACACGGTGGATTGGAATTTCTTGTTTACTATGCTTCGGGGTTTTGGCTTTCACCCGGTTATGATCAAATGGATAGAGGAAATGGTGTCGACTGTGTCTTTCTCTATAGTGGTGATACGGAAGGATTCTTCAAAGGAGAGTGAGGAATTCGGCAAGGGGATCCTATATCTCCCTATATCTTTACCTTGGTAATGGAAGGATTCTCTATGTTGTTCAAGCAATGTATAGATGAAGCTAACCAATTTGGATACCATAATGCGTGTGATAAGTTACAAATTACCCACCTTTGCTACGCAGATGACCTCTTTGTTTTTACAAGGGGTGATGTTGCGTTGGTAGAAATTTTAAAGAAGGCTCTTAATTTATTTAAGCAATGGTCGGGCCTCTCTCCTAGCTTGGAAAAAGTCAGGTGGTTTTTGGTAATGTGGCTGAGTCGGAGAAGCATGCAATCCTTGAATGCCTTCCTTTTCATGCAGGAACCTTTCCTATAGAATACCTGGGAGTACCTCTGTCGCCTGTTAGATTGAAAGTTTCGGACTTTGGTACTTTGGTGGCTAAAGCTCGGAATCGGATTCATAATTGGAAGGCCAAATACCTTTTGTTTGGTGGCCGGATCCAACTCATTAAATCGGTGCTACTGTGTATGCAACTCTATTGGCTCTCTGTATTCCTTGTGCCTTCGGGGGTTATCCATGATCTAGAGACTATGTTTCGAGATTTTCTGTGGGTGCAAGGGGAAATTTCAAGTGGAAAATGTCGCGTAAAGTGGGAAGATGTTTGTAAACCAATGCATTGTGGAGGTTTGGGTATCCTTAAGCTCTCCTTATGGAACCGGGACTTACTCTCGAAACACATCTCAGATATTTTATGTTAACACCCTTCATTGTGGGTGCAATGATGCCAAATACACATATTCGGATCGTCCAACTTCTGGGTGGTGAAGCAGCGTCCTTCATGGTCTTGGTTCCTACGAAAAGTGCTCACCATTCGGCCACATGTACGTCATTTTTTTATCTCGACTATAGGAGACGGGGAAAGTATGAATGCATGGGAGGATGCTTGGATGTCGGGCGGACATCTGTTTTCTCATATATCCTATCGTATGATCCATGCTCAAGGCTTTTCTACTGACTCTACGGTCAAGGATGTACTGAATGAAATTGATGGTGTTTGGTCACAATTGTGGATTGATCGGTATCCGGAGTTAGCAACTTCTGCATTGCCTCCTTTACATGAATCAATACATGATAAGGTCTCATGGATTAATTACAGGAACAAAGTTGTTTATTTTATGGTGAAGGAGGCTTGGAGTTCTTTGTCTCTCTATGGGAGTGCCTATAATTGGTGCAGGTTTGTATGGTTTCCTGGCTTTATTCTGCGTCACGCTTTTTGCCTTTGGTTAGTGTTCTTGAAAAGGCTTCTGACCTAAGACCGTGTTCGTATATGGAAGCATAATCCTCTTGATCTTGCTTTCCCGTTTTGTTGAACTTGTATAGATTCGCACAACCACCTATTTTTTGAATGCTCTTTCTCGCAGGAAGTTTGGAATGCAATTAAAGTGGATGCGGACATGGTTATGTTTGCTAATTCATGGGATTTAATTGAGCACGGTATCACGAGTGCCAATTGTTTTCCTCGTTGATCCATGCATAAATTGTCTATTGCAGTCGCGGACTAGTATATCTGGCAGGAGAGAAATTTTCGGTTGTTTCAGGATAAGAAGTGAACATCGACTCAGGTTGTAAAGTTGATCCGGGAAGTGGTGCTTAATCGGTTAGCCTGGAAGAATTGGACAACTGTCATTCCTGCTGGATAAATGTTTTTGCTTTCCTTTTGGTGTTTTTGTTGGGAGTTGTGGTGTTTTTTGGGGGTTTCTATTTGTATGGTGTTCACTTTGTGTAGTTTGGGCTTTGTCTGGTTACTTGTAGCGGTTTGTGCTATAAGTTTGGGTTTGTTTCTTCATTAAGGCTTTGCCCTGACCTTGTTTGTACTTTTTTCTGCTTTATAATATTGTCGGTTTTAAAAAAAATCAGGTCGTCGATCCTCGGGAGTGGGTATTTGTTCTTTATGGTTGCCTTGTTCAACTCCCGATAGTCAATGCACATCCTCATCGTGCCATCTTTCTCCCTACAGCGAGGAGCTCGGTCTTACAAAGCCTTTCTCAAGAAGGTCTTGGAGCTGAGACAACATTTCCTGCATCTCGGATGGAGCCAACCGGTAAGGAGCTCTAGCGATTGGAGCTGCTCCCGGAACTAGATCGATCCAAAATTCAACTTGCCTTTTCGGTGGTAAACCATGAAATTCATCCGGGAAGACGTCGGGAAACTCCCGAACCACTTTCACGTCCTCGAGTTTCTTCTTCTCGAGCTTGGCGTCCAACACATAGGCTAGGAAAGAGTAGCACCCCTTCACTAAGCACCTACGTGCCTTAGCCATGGGGATTATGGTTACGTCGCTCTTCTTTCTTTCACCATAAACGATTACCTCATCCACATCCGTCGTCGGAATCCGTATCAGCTTCCTTGCACACAAAATATATGCCTGAATCACTACATCGAATCCCCCAATGGTCATCGACATGAGGTTGATTGAGAACTTCTTCTCTCCAATTTCCATGGTACAATCCTTTAGCAACTCACGTACCACTACGTGACAACCGTTAGCTATCTCAACAACTGCGGCCACCGAAAGGTTTTGGCAAAACGAATCCGACAACCAAAAACTGGCACTAGAGTCAAACAAAATACGAGCAGGTACAAAGTTGATTGAGAATGTACGAGAAACGACATCTGGTGAAGCCTTTGCCTCATCGGCGACATCTAAAATGCTCTCCCCGACACCTTCAGAGGGTTCTTTTTCTTTCCTTGCGGTTCTCCCACCTTCAACTTCGGGCATTCACTTCGGATGTGACCCGATTCCTTGCATTCATATCACGTGACCCCTCGAATCGGGCAATTATCACGGACGTGCCCCGTTTTGCCACACTTGAATCAACTCATCGCGATAGAGTTGCATGGACCGAAATGTTTTCTTCTACATTTGGGGCAACACCTTGCTTCCCACCTAGGCTCGGTCCCCCGGTTGTTGTTGAAGATTCGAGGTTTCTTGGCGGACAAAGAGTTGCCTTCCCATCTTCTCTTCTTCGTTGCCCCGACCCTCTCCTCCCGGCCTTGGACATAAACATCTTCCATGAGTTGGGCCTCCTCAATTGCCTCATAGAGAGTAAAGGCTTTGGCATTGCGGACCATTTCCTTCATATCCATCGGCAATCCTTTCAGATACGCCTTTACATTCTCTTTTTCGGTTGGGGCCACATGACCGACAAGGTCAAGCTTCTCCAAAAATTTCCAACAACCAACAAATTTCAGATAGGCCCTTGGTATGTGTTCTACCCTTCCACCAACCAATGGCGGCAAGTTGGGAGGGATAACATTCACCGCTCTATCCGCTTGATTTGTATTAGAATCACTTGCCTCTTGGCCTTCCAATTCGTTCGCCGGTCGACTTCGTGTGTTTACCACAATGGAATAATGGCTGCCACAGATACAAGAGAGAGGATAAGAGATTTGCTCAAGGAATACAAAGAAACATACTACTACATTCATCAATCGTTATGACATTAGTAAATCAAGCATGCTTACGTAACAATATGCTCATAATAGCATTAGCTAAGTGAAATTATGAACACATCATACACAAGAATTCTCACAACCATCGTCACAATTCTCAATTAGTGTAATTCCGTCGACTCTAAGACTGTCTTATCTTATAAGTTCTACCCAATCTCACCAATCATAACTTAGTAATCTCAGTTTAAGTCTAGACATCTTACATTCATGCCTAGTTCACTTAAACTAGAGCTCTAATACCAACTTATAACACCCTAAAAATTGAGTGACTTTAAAACTTTAAATTTTCACAATATGACGTTTATAATTCAAAGGAATTAAACCTGGAACATTTGACGTAAAATAACATTCATAAAATGATAACACCCAGAAAGTGAAAAAGTATAAGCGTTTACAATTTAGATTTTTAATGGAGACAAAAACCGACAACCTACTAATCTAAACCATACTGGTTTAGATTACAATCTGGTGTCGTCAACATTTCCCAAAAGTATTGCCAAGTGTTATGTACGCTCTATGTCCCAACAATTTCTATATCTCCAAAAGATTGTCCTCGACGGGACTCAACTCCCACTCAAGACCTCGCAACCCCACCGCTAATGGAACATGATACACACACCAATGCAAAGAAGTGTTAGGCTTGGAGCCTAGTGAGAGCATCCAAAAATATGAGTGTAAGGAAAAACGATGCATAAATGTTACTTTAAATAATCAACTTAAATAAAGGTAGATGATATTCTTCCAACATTTGAACTTTTCATGTAAGACGAGGGAGACCCGTTCTACCATAGGTTGTGACGGAACACAAAAGTAGGCCACAACATATACGACACACATATCAAGAATGGTTATTTACTGGCATCAACTCTATCCAAGTCTTTAGTCATTAGAACATCAACTCTTTCCAAGTCTTTAGTTCAATGTAAACAGGGATTCAACTCGATTTAAGTCTTTACCCCAAAGAAATCTAAGTTCAACCCTATCCAGGTCTTTACCTTGAACTCTCCCCATTCTCCATGTTTCATGCTTCAACATTTTATTAGCTTGTATTAAACAACAACCCAAACATGCAATCTCGTGTATTACCATACCATTACAAGGTAAATCCAACTATCACATATGTAATCCCTTTCATATTTATTTAAGCTTGCCCAAAATGTAAAACACATTAACATACTATTTCACATACAAGAGTACCAATAACACAACAGAGGTCATAGACTCTCAAGCCCATTTCCTCATTTATAAATCCCCTCTAAATTACAACACCCATTTGGACTTCAATATTCCATAAAACTTGAAGAAACAATGCTTATAACCCTCCAAACATTTTATGCCATCATATACCAAAACATTTCAAGAAATGTCAAACCCTAGATTTTGACCTACTAGTTCAAGAGATTCAAATAATGTGGAAATCATGTAAAGACTCAAGTAAAGTAAGAAAAGGATTTTCATAGTTGTATATAACATTTAGTATGAAGGATGAACTGGCAAAAATGGGTTTTGATGAAAACCCCAAAACTCCAAAACCTCCTTATTGAGTAAAAGAAAATGGAGATGATGAGTGTTTGGTTTCTAGCTTCCAACTTGCCAAGGATGTCAAGATTCTTGCAATAAATGAGTGTGGTTGAGCTTTGCAAACACTAGATTCAGATTTAATGAGGAGAGGGGTTTTGAGAGAGAATTCAATGAGTTTGGTGAGAGTAATGAATGAAAAGAGGGGAAAATCCCGTTTTTATCACATCAGACCCCGGCGGTGAAATTGCCAAGCAATAGTGACATTGTCGCTATCGCGAGGCATTCTCGCTGATATGTACCGCGGGTTTGCGGCCCTCGGCGACTATGCCAAGCGATAGTGACCTTGTCACTGTCACAAGGCATTATCACCTATTTTATACCGCGACCTTCCTCAACATGGCGACTATGACTCGGCGATAGTGCCCCTGTCATAGTCGCAGAGCATTATCACCCTATGCGTACCGCAACCAAATTTGAGTGTGACTCGATTCCTCGTACGATTCAACTCACGATTCTGAAGGTAAAACATAACTAGAATATTATAGATTTACCGATGGACAAATTGAAGGCTAAAAGCACGATATTTTTTTTACTTAGAAAATTTCGGGCGTTACAATATTTATCAAGGGGTCCAAAGACATTATTCATTTCACAAAAAAGCGACAAATTCAATCTCAAAACATGTTAGTTCTACCGTATGATATATAACTTATCCAACAATCATTATGCCACCTTGTTACGGAATGATTAGAATAAATGTCATAATACATCACTCACACACAACAAACTCCATGCTCTCAAGTCAATGAAGTACATGTACATTGACCACATGAGAAACGCTTATGACACTCACATGACATCCAATGCACTGTTATCATAGCGAGTCACGCCCGATACACAAAATCTCCATCTTGTACCCATATGTGGATTCAATATCTCTATATGAATCCCTATATATGCAAGTCATTATCATATGACTTCAACCTTAAACCCAAAATAATTTTTAACTAGGGACCTTTATAATAGAATATTTATAAGGTTATTTATTATGAATAATTGAAACACAAAATATAATATAGACATGTTAAAATAGGCAATGCCTTTTTATTTAATTATTAATTTCATGAAACAAAACTCAAAATTACGATCACCCTGTGATTGGTTTTTGGGATTTCACTAACAACAGATGCATCAGGTAATGAGGCTTTGAAGATGTTCACCTCACCAAGACTTCCAACCAATCCTTGAATGCTTGTTGAAGCACCTATGGATTGGACACATAGACATGTGTTTGTGATTGACAACAGATGCATCAGGTAATGAGGACTTCTAGCCAATTCTTGCAATTTGACTTAGACATTATGATTGGAAGTCACATAGACATGTGCTTGTGATTGAAAGAATAACATCTTGTGCTTTTTCAAACTTAAATTGTAAGTCTTGTTGAGATACAACAGGTGACATTACAGACTCAATGTGCATGAAGGAAATTTGATGATGGGACAAACGTTCCTTTTATTCAATATCCATACTTTCCAAATGAAGAATTGATAGATCATGCGTTGTGTCCCCAAAATGAAAATGATGCACCATCTTATTGAGAAGATGGTGAGTGACTTAGTGAGGTAATTGCAAAATGTGGCATGGGCTCACTGTCTTTTTCAATGTTGACCACCAAGATATGTGGTTCAACAGTCGATGTGGGTGCCCAGTTAGTAATGGCTAGGGCAGATTCCTCATACTCTTTTGAATATGTTATCACACCCTTTAGATTTTGTAGTTTAGGCTCACTTCTACCCATCCTCTCATTTTCATTTTGCAACTCAACTCTTTGAAGTTGCTCATCCCCTTGAGCTTCCTCCCCAACTCTTATACTACTAGACCCCTCACCTCGATCTCTCGAAGATGAGGCTTCTTGGGCAGGGTCAACCTGTTTTGGAAGACCCATTGAAGCACAATTATTCCTTAACACCTCATTATCAAAATAAATGTATGATCTTAAATCATTTTAGAGTACCTTGTCTCTGGGAAATTGAGATAATGGTGTTGAATTGTTGATAATCTCAAGGAGTCCGTTCTGTAGTGAGGAGCTAATTCTTCACCTTCTTTTATATCAATTGTTTCAACTCCAAGAAGGAAACTTTCAACACATATCTGCCAAAATCTTTGATATGGTATGTGCACTTGATCCTTCTCCAAATAAGCTTTGATGTCTTCCCATATCAAATAAGCATAGTCATAATGCTTGTTCTTTGCAATCACATGAAAAATAGTTAAAGCCTTATTGTTGCCCTGGTCTTGGCCTCCCACTTTGCAAGTGAGACATCTGTTTTCTACTGGGAACAGACAGTACCATACAGGAAGTACACATTTTCTTTTGAAGGTACTTAACAGGGTTAGAGAACCATTATACCCAAGTGCTAACATGTCCCTGATAAATATATTAGAAGTTGGTTCCTCATCAAAATGATCTTTGCCACTAAATTTAATCCTTTTCTGGTAAACATAACATTTCTATAAAGGTAGACAAACTGATAAAAAATGGTACACCAACAACTTTAGAATTCATCTCTCTTTCTTCATGATCACAAGTAAGATTTGTTCACCACTGTTGAAGATACTACATTGGAACAGTTGATTTCTTAGTGAATATCCTTTTCAATGGATGATTTTTTTAGCAATTCAATAATGATTTGATGATCTAGCTTGAACTTTTCGGAATTGAGAACTAGTGCATAGTTGTTTTCTTTCACCCGGACATACTTATTTGTTGGAATATCTGATTGAGCAGAAGCAGTGACAAATTAGACTCTTGACATGGCAACATTTTGAGCTTGTTGAGTTACGTTTCAATTTGGATTCCGTTCATGAGCATCTCTCTGGGATTCATGTAGTTCTTCATTCAGAGCTTGAATTTCGACTTTCTTATTTCGAACTGGTTGTTCACCTTCAACGTTAACATTTTGAGCAGTTTCAACTTCATGTGGTTCATTAAGACCAACTTTATCCTCAGCATTCAGTGTAGCGTCAACAACTGGTTCAGTTTCAACAACAATTTATATTTCATTGGGCATAACAACAACATGAACCTTAGTAGTGATTGTAATCTCAATATTTGCAGGTACAATAGGTTTTATAACTTCATCATTTGAATCTAATGAAGAGAAGAAGCAGGTTTGTGCAGTTTGTAGAGCAAATTATTCAACCTTAGTTTGAGCATGAGAGTCAGATTAAGCCATTATGAATCAATAAAAGCTATGGATGCAAATAAGATTTCACACAGGATATTCGATAAAGTTAGGGTTCGAAAAATTTGAATGTTAAAAGATAAAAACAATTTATTGATTAACATCTGACATAAATAATGCGAATCGATTTTATTGTGCGATACGTGTCTATAAAATTGTTAGAGCATAAAATATGTTGGATACAAGATCAAGAAGTCTGAAGATAAAAGTTCAAGAACTCAAAGCTGAGAAAGTCAACTCTCATTAAAAGTCAAAGTCTTTTTGTAATAAAGTCAAAGTCAAATATTGTGTTTTTATTTCTTTGTAATTGGTAGAGGGTATAAATACCTTTGTAAGTCTTTGTAAGAAAGTAAGTAAGTCATTTTGTGAGAGTGAGAGCTGATTAGAGAAGAGGTGATTAGAATACAGTTCTAGAGAGAGAGTAGTGAGAGAAAACTTGTAATGAGTGAAATTGAGATTTGATCAATGACATATGACTACGATTCATGATTGATTTCTGTTTTACAATTAGAACTTGATAGATTTGGGAATATCAATTGGTATCAGAGTAGATCCAATTTTGAAATCAGATCAAGAAACATGTTCGACACTGAGTTCATCAACTTTGATTCGATTTCTGTGATTTAGAGTGATTTTGGAGTAGAAATCGTTTAGGATTTGTATGTTGAGTAAATTCGATCGAGTATGTATGGTTTAATTAGACAATTGCACTGTAATTGATCTTGATTTGTTGATTTTGTATTTTTTTTGAGTTCACGAGTTTCATATGCACTGTAAATCGAGTCAAAATGTATCAATATTGAAATTCTTGCATTGTAATCTGTTCTAGAGTTGATTTCGAGGAGTTCTGCAAAGTTTCGAATCAATTGAAGAAGAATTGAATCGAAATCGATGAAAAGTTGAATTTTTTGGTCGAAATACTGAAGAACACGCAAGATCCAAGAAACGCGCTAGTTCTTCTGAGAAACGCGCAAGATTCATCGGGTAGAAAACGCGCAAGTCAACATGTGAGTTTGAAATTCTTGAAAAATATTCTAAGTGTTGGAACGCGCTACCTTCGTCTAGCGAGTTCTGAGAAACGCGCTACCTTTGTCTAGCGAGTTCTGAGAAAAGCGCTACCTTCGTCTTGCGAGTTTGTGTTTCGCGCTAATAAATATTAGCGAGTTTGATGAAACGCGCAAGTAGTGCCTTGCGAGTTCAGTAAAAGCACACGTTCTTATTAGCGTGTTTCATCGTGAATAGTCACTTGCGAGTTTCAACGATCTGCGAGTTACAGTGATCTAAGAGTTTATTAGTGAATAATGTTTTGCGTGTTTTATCACTTCGTCAAAATTTCTGAGTTTCTGAATGGTTTTATTTCTTGTGATTTCATTTTTGGATTAACGATCATTTTTCTCAAGTTCTTTTTGTAACAGATAATTCAAGATGGGATATTTTTCTGATGATGATGAACAAAAGATTCACAAGCTAAAATTAGAGAACAAAAATCTTGCTTCTTCAGTTGACTATTATTCAAAGCGGTCAAAGAGATATAATGATGAAAGGAAGATACTGAGAGAAGAAGTCAGTACGTTAAAGATGTTAAATGAAGATCTTTTGCAACAGACTTCTGGGCTGAATGATGAGAAAATACTGAGTTTAGAAGCTGAGAACACAGAGCTGACAAGAAAAATATTTGACTTGGAAGATCAGATAATCCAGATCCAGCAAGCAGATTCTGTTGACAGTTATGAGATGAAGATTAAGAATCTGGAGGATGCTAATGCTGAGCTTCGAAAGAAAATATCTTATTTGGAACAAATAATGGTCAAAGACAGAGATCAATTTGAGATTGAAAAGAAAGAATTTGCAAAGAAGTTCTCAGAGTTTTCAAGAAAATGTGCTGACGAGAAGAAAGCGGTTGATCTGAAATGTATAAAGCTTTCTCAACAGATTACAGACTTTGAGAAAGTAATCATTTTGGAAAGAGAAAAGTTTGACAAAGAGAAGAAGACCATAGAACAGAGGAATGTTTCCATTTTTAAAGAAATATATGGTCAAAGAACAAATGCTGAGAAGGGTTTTGAAGAAGAAAGAAATATCTTTGAGACAGAGATAAAGAAGCTTACTGACAAGCTATCTGAACTATCTGAGAGTGTACTGAAAGAGCAGAAAACGAAGTTTGAATTCGAGATGAATATTGACCTGCTTGTTAAAGAAAGAGACAGGTATTCGTCAAAGGTTAAGGAGCTTGAAAAGATTCTTTCCAAGGTGGTGGTGACTGAACAAACGACTCCAGAGTCAAAAATCCACACACCGAGAAATAGTTCAGTTGGTTCTAACAAGCCAACCTCAAGCTCACATTTGAAAACTGTTTCTTCAAGAAGGTCAGTTAAATCATTTGATCAGATTCGTACAACTAAATTCTATGATCGGAAAATAGATGGTACAGGTACACACAGAAGAAGAAGGAGATATAATGAAGAGAAGCTGGTATGGAAAGTAAAACCAGTAGATGAAGAAAAGCATGATGAGAAGAAGGAAGATAAGAAAGGAAAGAAGACATGTGTACATGAGACTAAAGTCAAGAAGAACAATGTGCGAAAAGGTAAACCTAATCATGTCTATTCGAGAGATCAGTTAATCAGGTTGTCAAGTAAGAAATATTATTTTTCTTATTGTCGTAAACATGATCATGTTCACAAAACTAGTGATCATTTTTGTATGGTTCTTATTCAGTTACTCCCATAAGAACTGCAACTAACAATTATGGACCTAACTACCAGTGGGTACCAAAGCCAAAGACTGTTTCTGTGTTGCAGGAATCTATTGTTAAGGGGAAGTAAGAGAACTAAGGCTTCTAAGTACATCAGCTTAGAACCTGTGCTTCAACGGAGTTTGACTTCTAAACACAACAGTTTAGGACTCGTACTTCAGTGATCAAAAGATGTGATACTCCCGGGCTGATATGAAGATGTACTCCGTTACTCAGATGATGAAATCAACCTTCAAGGGGGAGTACATATGTTTCTGGAAATATGTATTCGGAAGATATGACGAACTACCCTTCAGAAGGAGTTGTAGATCTCTATCATGTGCTTTTAATGACAAATTTCAGATGCATATTTTCAGGGGGAGTATGAATTATGATTTCTGATTACTTCAGATCAGAACTCGTACTTTAATTGTTTTACTGCTTTATGTTTTTTTTTTAATTTTGAATAAATTTTGTGAATAAATTTGCTTTGACTAGACTTTGAGACTTGTGCAGGATGAGAGATGCTTACAAGATCATATCTTTATGACTTTCAGCCGACTTCATGAGATTTAAGACAAAGCGAAAAAGGTTAATTTCTTATCTTAATCTCATATATGGTTGAAAGAAGGACAACTTTCAATCATAGAAAACTTGTTCGTAAATGTTCAAATCACTTCCCGATTCTTAAACAGATTTCATGAATTGGAGATGTGATTTTAAATGTTTTCAAGAATTACTTGTGCTTACATGATTACAAACCGTGTGTTTCCAAAGATAAATACTTGTGTATTGTCTTTTCTATATACTTTCAAGTATTCACACACACCGGTTTGACTTATTGTTCAAAAAGTTCTTACCATGTCTCAAATTTTGAAACATATTTTTCGATGGTAAGACACCCCGCTTGTACTTCAATGAATAATTGAGCGTCATTTCATTTCGAAACGTCATTTCAAGAATGTCTATATCTTGGTTCATATAGACAATATCCATTATTCTTGACCATAAGCTTTGATTGTTATATCATTCATTTCTGATAATTTTCATACAATGTCAGATTTTCAAACAAGTCTTTTGCATTCATGTTCATTCATTCAATTTACTTGTTTGAAAATACTTCAATGTTTCAAATGCTCAAATCTTCATGATTATACTTTATGAGCTTACATATATCTGACTTGTATTTGAGCTTTAACTGTTATAGTTAAACCATTTGAGCAACATTATGCTTCCATAGGATTACATGGGTTCTTTGTGCTAGGACTTAAATGAACTTCTATGGATTCACGTTAACCAGTGTTTCCTACCCAATAAGTTAATCCTTAGAGATTGAGTGTGAGGAGTAAAAAAGAAATGAGTGTGGGTTGTGCGTTGAGGTAAAATGGAAATGAGAGTTTGGTTAGATGTGAGCCTACATGATAAAAATAAAGAGGGTGTGAGATCAGAGTAAAAGAATATCAAACTCTACACCAACTACTTTCTGAGTCGGGCAACCACATTACTAATGTTTCACAATTCTTGGTGAACATTATTGAAACAGGCAACTAGCCCATGCCAACTCTTGAATAATACCCCACCAGCCACTCATTTTCTTCTCAAAAAGAAAATGTTTCATATTTTTCTGGGGACGCAGCACATAATCTATCTGTTTTTCATTTGGAAAATCTGGATATTGAAAAAGAAGGAAGTTTGCCCCACCTTCGCACTTCAATCATGCACATTGAGTCTGTGTTTATACTACTGTTGTCTCAGTGGTTTACACAATGTTGAGCCTTATTAAAAGCAATCATCAAATACTTAAGTCTTTCTACACATGCACGAACACACAAGGAATTTGTTTTCTTGTCATACCATTCATAGAAATTTCCTTTGTGGTGTTTCGATGATTGGATGAAAGCCTTGGGGGAGTGAACATAACAAAAGCTCCTTTACAATGTGTATTCGTTACACACAGTAACTTCGTATTACTGACAGGCATTTTAACTGATTTATTTGTTGGTTCAGGTGTTACATTTCTTAATTTGTCTGTATTTGCAAAGATCTGGATGAATACATGGTTATGGATCACAGAATCAGAGGCTCTTGGACAGATCAGAATGGTCAAAGACATTTCTTGGTGAAAGTTTTGATGATATCGATGCTCAAAACATCAAAAAGGGGGAGATGGTATCAAGAAATGTTAAAGTTTTGGAGTTTTGGGAGATGATTTACAAAAATGTCCAAGTCTGAAGATTCAAAGTAAAGATTTGAAGAAGATCAAAGAATTTCTGAAGATGTGCTGATTTTGAGGAATTTTTTTTTTTTTGAAGATTATTTGCTAAAGCAATCCGAGCTGAATCTGAATATAATTTCTTTCCAAAGTCTGAAAGTATTTTATGAAAGTTTTGGGGAGATTGTTATTTGTTTGAAGACAGTTTTGGAAAGAATACCGTCAAAGAAATGGGAGATTATAATGCGTAGATTGAACTAAAAGGGGAGATTGATTTGCTAAATCTTTTTGAAGATGATCTTGAATCCAAAGGGGGAGATTGTTAGATCATAAAATATGTTGAATACAAGATCAAGAAGTCTGAAGATAAAAGTTCAAGAAGTCAAAGCTGAGAAAGTCAACTCTCATTAAAAGTCAAAGTCTTTTTGTAATAAAGTCAAAGTCAAATGTTGTGTTTTTATTTCTTTGTAATTGGTAGAGGGTATAAATACATTTGTAAGTCTTTGTAAGAAAGTAAGTCATTTTGTGAGAGTGAGAGCTGATTAGAGAAGAGGTGATTAGAATACAGTTCTAGAGAGAGAGTTGTGAGAGAAAACTTGTAATATGTGAAATTGAGATTTGATCAATGACATATGACTACGATTCATGATTGATTTCTGTTTTACAATTAGAACTTGATAGATTTGGGAATATCAAAAGCAAGTTTAAATGATGATTAAGCTATTAAGCATGTTTCCAATAGGAGGGTTTTAATTTGAGAGACGTGGCAATAACTAACTCAAGAAAAGATGACATGTGGCACTTGATGACTAGGTAATTACACTGAACTATTAATCCATAAGCGAAATTAGACAAGTAAAATCTCTGGATGTACCATGTTGTAACTCTGGATATTAAGAGTGAGAGTTACAACTCTTTTGAGTACAAACTTTTTATTCATCTGAGCTACTAAAAATTAAAATCCAACTTCTAAAATCATAAAACCTTTTGTGATTAAAGAAGTGGTTTGGGCAATGCAAAAAATGATTTTATCACCTTAGAAGTTGTCGATCTTCTAAGTGATTGAAAGGTCAGAGCTTATACCTTCCGATTTAATAACATTCAGAGATTAAATGTCGTCAGACTTAGAGTCAGAGTTAACTTTGTAAGATGTAGCTCCTCCTCAGAACGAGTATAATTCTCAAGAAATTGTTAGCACAAACAAACATTGAATACTCCCCCACAATGTTAGCAAACAGATCAGAAGAAAAGATATACAAGTAAGAACACATTATATAAGTATCTTCTCTCGATTTTGAAAGACTACTACAGAAACATATTAAATCAGAATTATATATACTTGTTTAAATTTGAATATGCTAGTTCAGAGTAAGTTTAACTTGTTAAACATTTATCTGAATAAGTAATTCAAGTCTGAACAAGTTAATCACATATTTGAATGAACTGGATCAGAGCTTTGGAACAATAGATTCAGAGTTTTAACTTAGTCATTTAGAAACTCTGGTTATGAAATCTCATATTTCTGAAGATACTAGATCTTTGAACAACTAGTTTAGAGTTCCATACTTAGCAACTCAGAAATTTAATTCTTCATAATCAGATATTTGATTATGTATAAATCTTAAACTCTGATTCATCACTGTTATAATCAAATAGCCAAATTTAGCATAACCAACTTGCTAACCAAAATTTTGAATCTCTTTACATCTAAGGATTTTATAAAAAGATCCGCAAGTTAATAATCTATTAGTATAGAATACATTTCAATTGAACCTTTTTCACATGATCTTTGATAAAGTGATATCTGACACCAATATGCTTTGTCTTGGAATGTTGAACATGATTTGTAGTGATTGCTATAGCACTCTTGGAGTCATAGTAAATGGGAATTTTGTTGAATGTATATCCATAGTCCTTAAGCTGAGTTTTCATCCATATAACTTGTGAACAACAACTAGCTGCAGCTACATACTCTACTTTTATAGTAGTTGTTGAAACAAAATGTTGCTTCTCTGAAGTCCAACTTACCAGCTTATCACCCAAAAACTGACATGATCCAGAGGTACTTTTTCTATCTAATTTGCAACCTGCATGATCTGCATATGTGAAAGTTGTGAGATCCAAACCAGAATCCTTAGGATACCATAGGCCCAAACTAGGTGTGCCTTTTAGATATATAAGGATCTTTTTAATAGCTACAAGGTGAGATTCCTTAGAATTTGATTGATATCTTGCACAAAAGCATGTGGCAAACATAATATATGGTCTACTTATTGTTAAATACAATAAATAACCAATTATTACCTCTGTAAGTCTTTTAGTCTATAGATTTACCATTCAGATCTACATCAATTTTAACTCCAGTGGCCATTGGTGTCTTGATTGAAAAACGGTCAGACATATTAAATTTCTTCATAATATCTTTAATATACTTATCTAATGAATATGCCTTCAGGGGATTGTTTTACTTGAATACCAAGAAAGAAATTTAATTCCCCCATCGTACTCTTCTGTCTACATTTGCTCTTTTCCTTTCCTTTGCATTATAGCTTTTCTTGTCTTTCCTGATCCTAGAGGCAGGAATTGCAGGAGTATCTAGAGTTTTAGGAACTACATGTATCTCAATGTAATTTTCAAAAGGCCCTTCCGTGATTGATTTCATTAAATCTTCATAAATGTTGTCCAAAAACTAAATCATTCTTATCCTCCATTGATGATATTCTCCAAAGAATAGTGCAAAAAGTCAGACCCAATACTCAAGTATTCCTTTGAACTAGAAAGATTTAAGAAATAAGAATTTTGCAGAAACAAATCCAAATCCTGAATTTCAATTGCGAATGGTTTGTCCAATCAACAAATGTTTAGCTCTAACACCAATTGATAGTCTAAAACAGATCTATCTTTGCAATGTAAACAATACAATCAAAATATGAACACATATTGAGAGAGAAACGCGTATGTATTGATCTTCAAATGGTTACATAGATCTAGAAAGAGAAAAAATACAACTGAATTAACTGTCAAGAGCTTGTTAGAAAAACTCTAGAAACTATCTTTATATACAAGATCAGAAATGCTATAGTTATGTCTATTAAAAGAAAGACTAATAAAATCATGACACGTGTTCTGGTATCTATAAGTCTTCTGATCTTTATTTTTATAACAATAATGAGCACATAGTTCAAATTGCTAAGTCTCAAAGCCTGATTAAGTCTAATCAGACTTTCTACTCGAACTCTGAGTCCACTAGTTCAGATCTCTGAAGTCTTTTGTACTTTATAGTTTATCCGAAGTCTGAAGTCTTCTGAACTCTGAACCTTCTACTCAGACTTTGATACTTGTATGCTTCAGATCTCTGATCCTTCTAATCATATTTCTACACTTGGGAATATTTATCTTTCAACCAACTTAATTTTATTTACAATTTGAAATGAGTAAAATGTGTGGTGCTTTTTGGAGAAGCAAACTTAAAACCAAAGATTCCTTTTTCGGATAACCAATGATTTTTAAGAAGGATGTTGATAAATATTTTTTGGCAAGAGTAGATAAAAGCAATTGACATCACACATTAGATTTTAGATTTTCAAAATGAGAAAGAATATCCAAAACCAAGTTTGATAATTTGTCATTTGAAAACCAACTAATGGAATGACATTAATGGAAAACTGATAACATCATTTTGCAACCATTTTTTTAATTATTGTTATTATGATAATTTTTTTAACAGAGCCTTACACATAACAATACGAAGATACACAAGAGATTTATCATCATAAGATTAAAAAAGGATGAGAGAGTGTGTGTACCTTACTGCATGGCTCAGAACTTCTAGAATAGGGTTGAGGTTTAGAAGTGGAGTCAACAGTAGTAGCGTCAAAAGGGCTTCACAAAATTCGATAGCTCAAAAGTTGATCCATCATGCACATATGTGCTTTTTCACCTTCTTCATTGCTAGAGGATGAGATAGAGGAATCCGCCCAGTCATGTTCTTCAGCTCAAATATTTTTTTATGTTTTGACTCTTAGTGAGATGATTCAGAAAAACTAGAGGATTGATAGAAAGGAGGATAGAGAGTCATTATCTTGGTTAGTAGAAGTCATTGTAGATATTGTTTTTGAAATTAAACAAACTACTCTGATACCACTTGTTGGACCCGAAAGGGTTAATGAATTATACTATAAGTGCTTGTAGAAAGAGAGGGGGGAGGGGGAGGATGAATACAAACATAACAAATTTAAACTTTTTTATTTTGTTTATTTATTCAAATCATAATTAATTACAGATTTGTTGCAGAAGCTAGGAAGGTCAGACCTGATCCTAAACGATTTGACTGTTTGACAAATTTGCTAATTAACTAAAAAAAAGAGAATAAAGTACTCTTTCAAATCTAAAGAATTGAGATCCTCTTCAGGGCTTAAGGTGTCGATTTGAAAGAATTTGCATTTAGAAAATATTCAAAGGGGCAAGTTGCATATTATCTAGAGACTGCCTTTTATAGCAGTCCATGCATTTAATGCAACAATGCAACTTCAATGAGTGTCTTCATTTGATTTGCTGATCCATATACCTTTGTATTTTTCATATCCGCCATTTGATGTGATATAGACATTTGTTGCTTCAACCCATCCTTTTGTATGCAAAGTGAATAGTAAAGAAAATATGGTACTAATAAAATAGTACTTTTGCACTTACTTTGTCTGACATGCTGAGCTCCTATACCAGGTAATGGGTTGGAAATTTGGTCCCTAAGTTTTCTCATCAAATCTTCATCTACGCCTTTGTATACATATTGAACTAGTAAAATAATTAAATACTACTTACTTTGTCTGACATGTTGAACATGTCCCATACTAGGACTACATTTGGTAAATGAAACTTGGTCCTAAAGTCTTCACTTCAAATTGGCTTGCCAAATAGTATTTGTCAAACTATCTGACTTATATGTCTTCTAATCTTCTATCGGCTACATGACAAATCCAATCCGCTTTGGTATCTATTTAGTTTCACTTCAACTAGTCTTCGATTTGATGAAGGCATTTTGCTTGATCAGATAACATGTTACAAAATAGGACTTAAAGATATTACATTAGAAATCCTAATTTAAAAGGATGAATGGGTATCAGAATTACAAGGTGTATTTCGGATACATCAAAAACATTTCCTTCTTAATTTTGGATCTAGATCTATTTGATCCTATACAAATCAGATCCTCTAACATATCTAATCCTCCTTGTATTTTGGATAGTAGGCAACAACTTAACATCCTAAAACATTCTAAATGTTTGATCGGATGTTACTATGTGTTATCATCAAATCCAAATAGTTGAGTCCAACAGTTTTTAAAACACGTCTGATAGGGAAGGTATACGATCCTTTATAAGACGATACTTATTCCCCTCCCCAACTGATATGGGATCTCACATATGTATTTTAAATAATATTGAAATCTAAATGTGAATGTTTTTTTATCAAAATTTATGTAATAAATGCTGATAATTTTGATTTTCAAACCTTTGAGTTTTCCCATTTTTTCATTGACTAATTAAAATATCCAATTAATTTCATGCATAATAAATAGAGGTGGTTGTTGGTGTTGATATATATATATATATATATATATATATATATATATATATATATATAGGTTCATACGAGAATGGTAACGATTTAAAGGAATAAAGGGACAATTCTGTACCAATCATAATTAAGAAATTAATAATTAATTTTTTAAATAAAAAAGTTTATAAAAGGGTATTTTGGTCTTTTTTTTACTCCTGATTATTTTAGGATAATCTTCTAACTCCAAAATATAAGTGATTTCCTAATTATTAGCTCTATCTCTCTCTCTCTCTATATATATATCGATTTAAACCTAAAACACTCGAGTTCTTCTGATAATCGAAGACGGCGAAGTTCGCAAAGTCGCCGGAAAATCAAACACTATGTTCTCGTTTGAACCCACCCCTATATATATATATATATATATATATATATATATATGGGGCTAATCATATGAGACCCTAGTATTTTGTGGTAACTATGAGATCCAATCTCATCCATTCATCTAATCTTATTATTATTTTTTATTAATTAATAAGGAAGGCTATTTTAGTCATTTGATAAATTAAATAATATTAAAAACAAATTTGTAACTGAAAATATCAATCATTTATCAATTAAATATATTTTTTCGTGAATATCTCAACAAACTGATTCTGAGATATTCTGGGTTTGAACTTTGATCGTATGAAATATTCAATCTTGTAGCCGAAGTTTGCATCATTTCTGGTTCTACATTGTCTTTTTTTACAAAATCCTGCAACACAATTTTTGGAAGACGGTCATACCGTAACACCATTTTTTCAAGATGATCATAATGTAACACACTTTGGTGCACGACGATCATAATGTAACACGTTTTTTGCAATATGATCATAATGTAACACACGGTTTTGCAAGATGATCATAATGTAACACATGTTTTTGCAAACAGATCATAATGTACCACATCGCAAACAAATAAGTTAAGGGTTCAACAATTCATAATCACTAACGTAACACGTATTTTTGAAAGACGATCATACCGTAACACCTTTTTTCAAGATGATCATAATGTAACACACTTTGGTGCACGACGATCATAATGTAACACGTTTTTTGCAATATGATCATAATGTAACACAGGTTTTTGCAAGCAGGTCATAATGTACCACATCGCAAATGGATTGATATGTTTCAATGTTTGGAGGTTATCACACCTGATTCACTGCCTAAATTATCGGTTGGCACCTAAATGAGATAACACTAAATTTCAATGCTTTTTTGACAATTTTACCCCTTTTTCCTAATTTAGTGGCATACAATCCTTTTTTTAAGTAATATTTCTATTAGTTATTTTAGATCCTTGATTAATTAAATGGATGGACGAGATTGGATCTTATAGTTACCACAAAATACTAGGGTCTCCCATGAAAGGCCCCCTATATATATATATATATATATATACTTTATGTTAGAATCAGTTTAAATTATGTATTGAAAATATAAAAGGTGAATATTGATGTTGATATATATGAGTAGAAATCAATAAATAGGGGTGAATTTAGCAATATATAGGGGTGTATTTAGCCTAGCATGTTGTCATGAAGGTCGAACGGGTTGCGAGTGCAAATTGATTGATTGTAATACATGTCAAAATGAGTCGGTGAAGATTTGGTTGATCAGTAAACATCTATTATCTGATTTTTGAATTTTTATAAATAGTTAGTATAATAATAATAATTTAATTTATTTAATAAAAAGATTTTGAAACTTGTAAGCTTTTCAATACGGTATTAGCAACTCAGATTATAATTAACAACTATAAGCTAGTTTAATTCGAGTTTATTGAAAAAATAATGTTTAACAAATGATAAGTTAAGTATTTGAAAAAGAAAAAAGTCTAGAAAAAACCAGCGATTTTTTTCCGTTTTGAATTGATTAAGTCCCTCTTTTGAATAGACAATTTATTGAACTTTAACATTTTAAATGATTAAGTCATTGAACTTTTTTTTTCCAATAAATAACATATCGAACTTTTATAAATTGTTTACCTACATTATTTTAACCCAATAAAAACTACGTATAGATAGATCAAAAAGAGAGAAACGAAAACAAAAAAAATAAATAAAAAATAGGAAGATCGACTGCAGAAGCCAACGGTGGTATATATATATATATATATATATATATATATATATATATATATATATGTAGGGTCAGGTTCATTTGTTAACCACATTTTTTGCGTTAACTTTACGAACCATTATAAGTCCTTGATCATGGAAATCAATGGTTGAGATTGAATCTCTTAAAACCCTTAATAAATGTACAATTAATGAAAAATTAGGAGTGAACTATAGTGATAAGGGTTTTTTGGGAAAATAAATAAATGAAACATTATGTCTTTATTCTATCTTAATTAATGTTCATTTCAAAAGAATTGTAACTCCGGGTTCATTAGTGTTCATGAATCTGCATGTATTTGAACATTATTCTTCCAAAAGAACCATAACCCCCGGTTCATGCATGTTGATATGAAGAAATATGAACATTATTATTTTTAAATATCATATTCATATGAAGAAATATGAACAATATTACTTTTAAATATCATATTCATATGAAAAAATATGAAAAATATTAATTTCAAATATCATATTCATATGAAGAAATATGAACATGAATGAACCACCACCTTATTGTTCATGTGACTCGTTAACAAGTTTTTGTTCATATGCCCAATGGTGACGTAATGAACAAACATGAACAGGTTAGATGAAAAACTCATGGCCGTATGTATGATCTGATGCTACCACGATACATGCAATCAGTGAACTACCATCATCAATGCTTAAATATTGGATGTAAACTTTTACCCAACCTTGGTTCATGAACAGTGAACTAAAAGACAAGAGTAATGAAAAATATACATAATCTGGAGTTCGATGAAATTCATAATTCAAAATCCATCAAAATTGATACCCATAATTCATTTAGTTCCCAAACTACTTCTAACTGATAAATATAGCCAACAAAGTTTCTATGAAAACACCAAACATCATACCAAGTGTTGTTGCATATTTTACACAATGTCATGAATACTTAGTTGAACATACATGAACACCTACAAAAATGTACATCATTGTTGAACACACCTTCGAAACAGTTAACATTACAGCTAAATCATTTTGTAAAAGGTTAACACTATATGAGAATTTTTGAATTAAAATGAATACCCGATAAAGTTTTTGAAAATAACCACTATATGATTTTGAAAAAAGTATGAAATCAGTCATGAAAATGTTCATATGATTTTAACATTATTTTGAAAATGGAATTTTTTTTTCAAATCATAACCTACGTTAGCTAGAATCAATGAGGTTTTATTTTTGTAACCCCCAAATAATTAAATGAAATATAAAATATTTGCTAATTAATAATTGACATTTCTACCCTTTAGCATTAAATACTAAAACAAAGAAAACAACAATCAAATATCGATTTCTATTGGTTGGAAATGGTTTATAAAGTTAACAACAAATGGTTGGTTAACAAATGATCCTATATATATATATATATATGTGTGTGTGTGTGTGTGTGGAAGTTCAACTGAAAACTCAATTTTCATTGTGCATATGAGTACGAATCTCAACCTTCCATCTCTATTGATCCCACAACTCACGTTAAATAGATTTTTTAATTAAAATTAGATTAGGGGTAAAAATGAAATATAATTTAAATTCACGTCTACCATATTTGACTTTTTATTTTTATTTTTAATTAAAAACTTTTACCCACTTAAAGTTTAAAATAAATTATCTTAAAAATTACTAATATTTTAATCAAACAAATTATATAAAAAAAACAAGAATTTCGTGCTCTTCGATATGACATCCATCTCGATATAGTTCTTTTTTGTTGTTTTAACTATTTTTACGTGAAATGCTATATATGTGTTATGAATATTTATGTACGTT
Organism: Arctium minus; assembly: GCA_954870635.1. Lineage (NCBI taxonomy): Eukaryota > Viridiplantae > Streptophyta > Magnoliopsida > Asterales > Asteraceae > Arctium > Arctium minus. Next base: position 5,482,902 of record OX941093.1, on the reverse strand, counting down.
CAAGTGTGTACAACACCTCGACACCGTAAGTTCGTAACTCGACATCACCTTCTTCAACACTTTCTTCAACGTCGTAAGGCATCACGTTCTTCATCATCGTAACCCAACATCCATCGAGACGAATCGAGAACCTATCGAGTTTCGGTTGTGAACCGAAGAACAAAAGAGAGTGCGTCACATCTCCACACCTTCACGGGTCACTCTGTATTATTTATCATGAATAATGTATCATTCAGGATAAATAATGCAACATTCAGAGTTTTTACAATATATTGATTAACATATATTTGTTTCACAATTCGAACTTTTTAGCCTATTTGTCAAACAAAAGTTGCACATAAAAAGTTTTACATTATGAACGAATACATATGAAGCAACAATGTTGTGAAACAAATATATATATATTTATCAATACATTAAATGTTAGTCTTAGATGAGAAAAAAACATGTAAAATAATACAATCACAAATCTCACAAAATTTTAGAATTATGAAATGATTAAACTCTTATATATTAGTTATCATCATCTTATTATTTTATTGATTAATGCATAGTTGCCATGTTTATATCATGATAATTCACCATAAACTTATGCTTCTTTTATTATTCAGAGATTATTGGATAATGATGACAAAACCAACAACTTAATTAACATTTTTATGTATATTATATCTTAAACAAATATTGTCTGCATGTGTTGGCTAGAAATGTTTAAGTCGGGGCTTTTTCAACTATTTATACCAAACTTTCAGGCCTGTCTTAATTAGTAAGCAAAATGAGATTCAGTCGAGCGTTGAGTGTGAATATGGGTTTGTACGACTTTTTAAGGACTCACGGTATGTAACAACCTAAAATTGCCAACAACTTAAAAATAAAATTTCAATGGAAAGGTCCCAAATGCTAACTACAAACATTACAACATACTAAATACAATAAAAAACATTACTACGACTAAGATATACCAAGTCTATCATAACTTCGGCTTCCGTGATGACTTTTCCACGATACTCCTCCCATCGATCCCATGAACGAACTTCTACTAAATCCTTACCTGAAAAGGGTTTTAGTTTTGAAAAACGAGGGTTAGACCATGAGGTCTAATGAGTTCCCTCTACCAACAACAGTCGCACAACAAAAGTATTTAAAACAGTTTAAAGGCATTTGTAATAATTCTCCACTTGATAACATTTAAACTTTCAATCACAAAACCACACATGTAATTGGCACACTGAAGTCATGCCACCTGTGACAACGTGTCAGTCTCACGCTGCCTAAACTGGAACACACCCTCCATGGCATAAACGAACACCCCCCCCCCCCCCCCGACGTGAGCACTGGCGGAACACACCCTCCGATTTAGCCGTTACACACACACCCTCCCAAATGTATACAAAATATCTCATCAATAACAACATATCAAAACATGCAGTTCATATAAAGATCAACATGCAATTTCATAGTATCTCACGCGTTTTATTATGAAACACAAATCAACACATTTCGGTTAGAAAGACTCACCTGACACTTCCGCTTGGCTTCACCTCTTAGGCTATGCTTCGGTCCCTATCAAAACCTAGACCCAAGAATTTTAATAAAGGTAAGTTATACTAAATTATTAATCTACCAGACTAAGTCTCAAAAAGAACTCCCCCCAACTGAGATTTACCCAACCCTTAGGTTTCCCCAACTCCCGGGTGACTACCGAGTCCCCTTCCCCGGGTCGTCCCAGGTTCCCGCCCATCTCTCGGTCCCCCTCTCTCTCGAGCCGCCTCCCGGCTCACTCCCTTCCCGGGCCGCCTCCCGGCTCTTCCCTTCCTGGGCCGCCTCCCGACCCATCTCCGTCCCGGGTCGTCTCCCGACCCAGCTCTCTCGGTTTCCTCGGGATTTTCCCCCACCCGGGACCCCGTCTCCCGGGGCTCCCCGAGTGTTCACCCGGTCCCCCTCCCCCCCGGTTTAATAGCACCCGGGTCTTCCCGACTCTGGGGTTTTGCTCGAGTTGAGAACAAACCACCAGGGCGACTGGTTTTTGGTCTCAGACTCGATTTTCCACAATCAAATGGAATCCTCCCAAGGAAGGATACATAACAACAACACTTTCCAAAACAAAGATTGGAATAACAAACCTCATTGATATAATCCCTCAAATCCATAGATTATCAACAACAAAAAGAGTTCAGTTAAGGGTTTCCTAATCCAACAAGAACTTTCTAGATTAACAACAATTCAACAATACTAGATGAGGAGGTCAAATAGAAATTTCCTTGAAGAATTTATGGTAAGAATATTCCCCAAGCACTCTTCCTTCTTCAATTTCTTCAAATCGCCTTCTCTCCCACTTCTCTCAAATTTCCTCAACCGCTCTTACAAAATGATTAAGTGATATAAGGCATTAGGGTTAAAAACCCCTTTTTCTATAATTACAACTTGGCCCCTCACTCACTAAACTTTTAGCAAAACCTCACCCAACTTCCATTTTATTAGTTAAAAGCACGGTTATTACAATACCTCCCCCTCAAAAGAACTCCGTCCCGGAATTCCATCAGCGAACAAATTCGGATACTGAGACGTCATATCCGATTCCAACTCCCAAGTCGCCTCCTGTGCTTTATGATATTGCCACTGCACTTTCACGAGGCGTACCTCCTTAGTCCTCAACTTCTTCACCTTGTGGTCCAAGAGGGCCACCGGTTCTTCAACGTAGCTTAGTTTCTCATCCACACGTTCTTCGTCTAACGGTATCTTCACATCAGTTTCAACCAATACTTCTTTAAGTTAGACACATGAAACGTAGGGTGGATTCCTCCCAGATCCTCTAGCAAGTCTAACTTGTTAGCTACTTCTCTAATCCGCTCGATGATAGAAAAGGGTCCAACGAACCTTGGTGTCAATTTCCCTTTCTTCCTGAAACGGATCACCCCTTTCAACGGCAAGACCTTTATCATCAACTTGTCTCCCACTTGGAACTAAGAGTTATGCTCGTGATATAAACAACTTAGTCCCACTCAGTTTCCCAAGCCATTCTGCTCTAATTCATTGTCGTATCGAAACCTTTAGATTCGCCCATCGATTAACCACAACTTTCTTATGTTGGGAAATTTTCGTCAAAAGTACTTGCAACGTCTCCGATCAATTATACCAGATATTTTCTGCTTCACCCACCCATCTGGACTCCTGGTTTATAAAATACGACAATAAGGTTTTCACATATAATTTCACTTTGTTAAAAGAAAAGATTTTACCGAAGTCTACACAACGTCAACATGCATCACCGACATGAAACCCAACTCGCAGAAATAAAGCGTAAAAACCTACAACCCATCAATGTTAAACAATTCATATGCTTCTGCCGCATTATCACTCCACACTTATGCATAGCTAATAATAGGAAACCTCCACAACCCTTCACCCAAAGCATCCAACAATCCAAACTGAATTAATCTAGAAAACACACATTCCCGCTCTCACTGCACTCAACCTTCACCCACCCATATGAAATAAACTCAAGTTTCACTCGCTCAACAAGAAGGAGTGACCATGCTCACACAAAACCATTCTCGCTGACTTAACACTGGACGACAAGTTCGCTTGGGACATTTCCCACAATAATACCAAGTCTATACCAACGGTCCTTCATATCAAACACTACATTCAGTTACCCCTTTCGATTCCTCCTTGAAAAACACAACATGTTCCCAAGGCATGACTCACTAACAGGTGCATGCTTCTGACTAACCGCACGAGATAGTTTTTCCTCGACCCTTGCACCATGACTTACGCACGAATCCTCTTTTCATTTTCTCACTAAGAGTTTGGGTACCCGAATACGGTAACTTAAAAATCAATGCTTCACACTTTTCTGGGTTACTTGACAACTTCCTACTCCCAATTTGTCCACTCAATTTAACATGTCATCCTCACTTCCTCAAGCTACTAAAGAACATTTCTCACTCCATCTCCGACCAATTCAAATGTGTTGGAAGCACATTTATGTTACTGTGCCAACCGTTTCCACCTCAAATCTCGCTCAAGAACATAATCCGAGCATTACGAAATAACACCCAAGGCCCGAATCCACCACACACTTCCCATTCACCAAAACGGGATAGTCTACTCATGAGAATCCCTTTACACACAATGTGAAATTCAACATCCCTACTGATCTCGTATCTATTGCAGAACATCATATCCAGCCTATTCAATATCTTAATCAATATAGCAAAGGTGCAAGATAAACTCGCCAATCAACACATCGCGACCCAAGCGCACATAACTCCTCCTTTAAGGCAGCCACCAATTACCACTCCCCCCCTTCCAAATTGAAAATGACAATACTATACACCACCTTAAAATCCATAAATCTCAACAACATGCTTAACACCTTGCCTGACTCAACAAACATCACCGAGCAAAGATTTCTACCCACACCTATTCTTCATCAACATCACAAGCCCACCACTTTACGTCATAGATTTCCTTACCATATCAATGACTTGTACCACTACATTGACATAGAATGTCACCAGTTATCCACACAACCACTATCCCACAACATCATAATACAATAAAAAAAAACTTCACCATCACTTACACAAATAATAGATATTGCCTTCTCCATATCAACCATAAACAAGATTATCCCATGACTTGTCCTTCTCGAGTCTGGAAAAACCACAAAATCATGATCATCTAATTCGATCAAATAAGTTTTCGTTCATTGACAACTCATCGCGATCTATAAGAAACTAATTCAGATAGCCTATAAAATAAGGTGTACTACCTCTCAGACCATTGCACTCAAAGAGCCCCCCTTCATTTGTGCTAAGTACCCCATTCTTAGGCAAATCATCAGAATCCATGGGGAAACACCTATCCAATCGGCAACCTTCCCCTTTCATAACGCCCACACAAGGTGGTCCAACGTCATGCCAGGTACACCTTTCCCCAAATGACCTCTTATACCCTTGTATAACCTCAACCAATATGAACACTCTAGTTACTTCCCAATTTTTTTTTCAGTGTCCAGACAATAACCTCAACAAATAGTCACTGACTTCAATGTCGACAGTCGACATGGTGATCCTTCAACAATGTCTCCGTCTAACAAGGATTCTCGATGGAACCTACTTTTTCCAACGCTCGCCAACTAACTCCACGTCCCACCGACTTTACCCATTGTAGGCACAAGGTTCACTTGTTAAGTAGTCAAATTTCAAGACCACCTCAAAACTCCAGCTCGACGCTGATAACCTTTCATCTAAGTACCCCAACGCTACTATTAAATCTTGGTGCCATAAAAGTATCTTGACGAATTAGATTCCGCCCCAGCATCACCACCCGCCGACCACCATATCTCAAGTTGTCGAACAGGAGAGCATGCTACCACAATACGAACATTCTTAACGTCAAAGCTAAGGCTTCCGTTATTCCCTGCCTTTCCCTAGTAGGAATATCAAGGTCATGAATCCACCATCAACGGATCGAACGCCACACTTCCACTCTCCACACCTTCCTTCATCCTTAATTGCAATGCTTCCTTACGAGCTAGTGAGTTCATAGCATAGCCTTCATGCATGACAACAGAATAATTTAAAATCATTTGACACATTTGAAATTTGAAAAGTATCACCGTCCTATACAAGCTTGAGTATACCCAACACTACTCCAGCAAAATAGAATAGCCATGCACGACGATCTCGAGGATCGTTCTCACTCGACCCCGCGTTAAAATAAACCTTATCCAACCCAAAATCGATGTTGGCACAATTGAAAATATTTTCAATGAAACTTTAATCATGCGATTTATGAAGTTACGACAAAATTACTTATACTGAGCGAGTCAGTCGACTCTCACCCTCGCTGGCATGACGAACATGTACGTACCAGTCTCACTTATAAAACCATGTGATCAAATGATATTATAATTTCCACAAAAAATTAATTCGTTTCTAAAAGAAGTAAAATAATTCTCTAATTACCGAGTTCAAAATTTTTCACACAACGCAATAAACCTGCCCTTTTCAATCCAAACACATGTTTACACGCGTCGTCTCATTTTCAAAACGAATGACTCGCAAGGCGCGAACACAGACAAATATATCTGACAAGAAAAACTCAAGCAACTTGTTCAAAAACACAATGCATGATATTCCTTTTTCATTGAAGGTTATTCACCCTCGCAAGGTCGACCGCTTACACCCATAATAATTAATCATAGACTCCTTACTTCTGATCAACTCCCAACATGCTTGCATGACCAACTACTCTGTTACCACCACGAATAATGATTTATAAATCATTCGACTTCACTTGATCCAAAATAGGCTAACCAACAATAACCCTTTTTCATTTTATTCTTACCCCAAATTACCAAACAACACTGCTACCATTCCTCAACCACCTAACTAATTAGACAAAAGGCTCACCTCTGCTACACGATATTGAGTTGAAGTTCTCAAGATTCTAATTGATCGACGTAACACACTACCATAATGGAGACTCACTAGAAACTAGAAGCCCACCCCCAAACGGTTATTCTTCCCTCTTGGACCCAAGAAGTTCTTCCTCAATCCGACTCATCTATATCCCGAACAATACTCACCATAAAAGGTGTTAACATCTATACCATAAGCAAGCTCTCATAACACACCAAAACCATTGCTATCAATGTTATGCTACGACTCACTACTCACTACCATACTCACCGATCCTCCCAAGGATAGTAATCGAACATACCCATGCACCTGTAAATTCAAAATGGCATTGGCCAAGTGTAAATCTGAATTTACCTTACATGAGAGTCCACACTATCCCCACCATGAATCTCTTGAATCAAGATCTTCCTTTATGGCTTCCTATATCTCAGTTGTGTCCCCCTATTCCACAATTTAATTTTAGCATCCAGTCACCTAAATCCCTTAAACTATGGCTCTGATACCAATTGTAACAATCCAAAATTGCCAACAATAGCTTAAAAATAAAATTTCAACGGAAAGGTCCCAAATGCTAACTACAAACATTACAACATACTAAATATAACGAAAAACATGACTACAACTGAGATATACCAAGTCTACCATAACTTCGACTTCCGCGATGACTTTTCCACGATACTCCTCCCATCGATCCCAAGAACAAACTTCCACTAAACCCTTACCTGAAAAGGGTTTTAGTTTTAAAAGCGACGGTTAGACCATGAAGTCTAGTGAGTTCCCTCTAGTAACAACAGTCGCACAACAAAAGTATTTAAAACAGTTTAAAGGCATTTGTAATAATTCTCCACTTTATAACATTTAAACTTTCAATCACAAAACCACACATGTAATTGGCACATTGAAGTCACGCCACCTGTGACAACATGTCAGTCTTACGTTGCCTTAACTAGAATACACCCTCCATGGCATAAACGGGACCCCCCCCCCCGACGTGAGTACTGATGGAACACACCCTCCAACTTAGCCGTTACACACACCCCCTCCCAAATGTATACAAAATATCTCATCAATAACAACATATCAAAACATGCAGTTCATATAAAGATCAACATGCAATTTCATAGTATCTCACGCATTTTATTATGAAACACAAATCAACACATTTTCGGTTAGAAAGGCTCACCTGACGCTTCCGCTTGGCTTCACCTCTTAGGCTATGCTTGGGTCCCTATCAGAACCTAGACCCAAGAATTTTAATAAAGGTAAGTTATACTACATTATCAATCTACCAAACTAAGTCTAAAAAAGAACTCCCCTCGGCTGGGTTTTACCCGACCCTTAGGTTTCCCCAACTCCCGGATGACTACCGGGTCCCCTTCCCCGGGTCGCCCTTGTTCCCGCCCATCTCCCAGACCCTCTCTCTCCTGGGCTGCCTCCCGGCTCACTCCCTTCCTGGACCGCCTCCTAGTATACCTCCTTCCTGGGTCGTCTCTCGGCCCAGCTCTCCCGGTCTCCCCAGGATTTTCCCCCACTCGGGACCCCGTCTCCTAGGGCTCCCTGAGTGTTCACACGGTCCCCCTGGGTTAATAGCACCCGGGTATTCCCGACTCTGGGTTTTGGTCGAGCAGAGAACGAACCACCAGGGCTACAGGTTTTTGGTCTCAGACTTGATTTTCCTTAATCGAATGGAACCCTTCCAAGGAAGGATACATAACAACAACACTTTCCAAAACAAAGATTGGAATAACAAGCCCCATTGATATAATTCCTAAAATCCATAGATTATCAACATCAAAAAGAGTCCAGATAAGGGTATCCCAATCCAACAAGAACTCTCTAAATTAACAACAATTCAACAATACTAGATGAGGAGGTTAGATAGAAATTGCCTTGAAGAATTTATGGCAAGAATATTTCCCAAGCACTCTTCCTTCTTAAATTTCTTCAAATCGCCTTCTCTCCCACTTCTCTCAAATTTCCTCAGTCGCTCTTCCAAAATGATTAAGTGAGATGTAACAACGCAAAAATGGGACTAACAAAATTTCCGGAAAATGGAAATGTGGTAACCATAAAAATGCCAAAGCATGAGCTCATACAAATAGGAACAATAATGCCTGTTAATTACAAGTTTGTAATAATAAGCAAATATAGATGACAACTCTCTAATCTAAATCTAGCTAGAAATAAGATTACAATCAGTTGTAAACTATTTCCAAAAGTCTCGTCTTCAAGATTGGCATCCCAAAAATGCTCCCAAGCTCACCAATAAAAGTCGGCTAAACTTCTTTAGCGCTCGCGCCGCTAGAACCTGATATACATATCAACAATCAAGTGTTAGGCCAAACGAGCCTAGTGAGTTGAACAAGAACATGACATGCATTTAGAAAACATGTTATGAACAATTATACCGTTTTAGTCACTAAAGGCCATGAAGGGACAATCATGGGGGAGACCCATCACACCAATGAGTTTTACCTCAAGTCAATGTACCTTGATGTTCACTCGCTTGAGCAACATCCCGAAGGCCCGACACACTTGAAAATTACCTCCCAGGCATTACTCCAAATGGCGGAGGTCTAGACGCATACCGTCATGGTGGCGCCTAAGACTACATCCTCCTAGCACTTACTCATGGTTCGTCCTACGTACGTACAATATTCGTCTCTATACATTATTCCATATCGACATGATACATGTATAAGACATCGAACAGTCCCAAGCATATTTAGGTACAAAACTCTAAAATGTGCAAATCCCAACATAATGACCATGGCTCATCATAATACATAACACCAAGCATTAAATATATCCATAATAATACCATCAAGACATACTTGCATTATTATCACAATATTCCCAACCATCTCATAATTAGCAGTTAGGTCAAACTTATCAGGTGATCAGATTTCAACATACACATGAGATGCTAAACAAATAAACACACAAGATATGTATCTCATTTGAAAATAGTAGTAGAAAACTCTCTATCTAGGTTTTATAGAAAACCCTAGAAATCCAACAAGTATTGAAGATGTGTTTTCAAGTGAGGAAGCTTGATCCCCACAATAAATATTCCAACTCTCTAGGAGAAAGACTTTGAATATTTTCTTTAAATCAAAGCTAAAGGTCTTCAAAATAAATGTTGAAAAGGGAGGAGATTAATGGAGGAATTTAATGAGTTTTGTTGGTGGAGGGTTTTACGAGAGAAAGAGGAAAGAGAGAGAGAGAGAGAGAGAGAATGAAATTAAAGAGAGGAATTAAATGTGTTTTCAAAGTGTGGATGGTCAACACCAATTAAAAGAAATGATAAATATGTGGCTCAAAATCAAAGGAAAAGGAGAGAAGGGGGAAAGGGTCGGGTAGGTTTCACGTGACTTCAAGTCACGCCTAACCAGCGTCCCTTACTGCCCCACCCCACAAAATGGGGTTGAAATCTTGGTGTCCAACCTACAACGCGGCTAAGCCGCCATTTGGAAAATCCAACCCACGTGACAAGTCACGTGGGTCTAATTCATCTCATTTAAGGCCCAAATTACAGTTCTAGTCCTTGGGTTTTTAAACAAAACACGATGTCGTCTCTAATAAATACCAAGTATTAATAAAACAAATTCTAACTCATACCAATTACTAATAATTTATCTAGTTAACAATAGGACTTAAACCCTCACTTTTATTGTTTAAGCTTTTTAACAAATAATTTGAATGTTCAAATAGATATATATGACACGACCACCACACGACTTGAATTAAAATTACCTAAGATTTTCGGGTGTTACAATCCTCCCCACCTTAGAGATGATTTTGTCCTCGAAATATCGCCCTTTCCTGAATAATTGGGGATATCGCCTCATCATGTCTTCTTCCGCTTCCCAAGTCACATTTGCACCTCTATGGTGTTTCCATTGGACCTTAACCATGGTTATCTCTTTATGGTGAAGTTTATTCGTCTTCAATTCCAAGATGGCCGCCGGTTCTTCCACACAACGGTTTCCATTGTCCACACGAATCTCCGATAAAGGGATGACGCTATCTTCCTCGGCTAAACACCTCCGCAAATAGCATACGTGAAAAGTGGGATGGATTCCGTCCATTTCCGGTGGCAAGTCTAGCTTGTAGGCTTGAAGTCCAATTCGCTCTAAAATGGTGAAGGGACCAAGGAAACGAGGTCTAAGCTTCCCACGCTTCCCGAAACGGATAAGGCCCTTCCATGGCGACACTTTCAACATGACTCGGTGACCCACTTGGAACTCTATCGGCCTTCGCTTCTTGTCGGCGTAGCTCTTTTGTCGATCTTGGGCCGCTCTCAACCGTTCCCGAATGTTTTTCACTTTGTCTGTCGTCTCTTGCACGATTTCTGGCCCGACGAACTATTTCTCTCCCGCTTCAAGCCAACAAACTGGTGTTCTACATTTTCGACCGTACAATGCTTCGAATGGTGCCATTCCAATGCTTGAGTGGTAGCTATTATTGTATGCAAATTCACCTAATGGCAAATGTGAGTCCCAATTTTCCCCAAAGTCTATCACACAAGACCAGAGCATGTCTTCGAGAGTTTGGATGGTTCTCTCACTTTGCCCGTCGGTTTGAGGATGATAAGTCGTACTCAGTTTGACTCTTGTGCCCAACTCTTTTTGTAGACCATCCCAGAACTTGGAAGTAATTCGACTATCCCGATCTGAAACTATAGATAGTGGAACACTGTGACGCGATACTACTTCGTCAATGTAGAGCTTAGCTAATTTATTCATCGGTAAAGTCTCCCGCATCGCTAAGAAGTGCGCGCTCTTGGTAAGTCTATCCACCACTACCCAAACGGTGTCGTGACCCCTCAAGGTCTTTGGTAATTTGGTGACGAAATCCATTGTAATATGCTCCCACTTCCATTCTGAAATGGCCAACGGCTGCAAGCTTCCATAAGGTCTTTGATGCTCTGCTTTGACTTGAAGGCAAGTGATGCATCTTTCCACGCAGTTGGCCACGTCGAGTTTCATCACCGGGCACCAATAATGTAGCTTCAAATCTCTATACATCTTGGTGCTACCGGGATGTATGGAGTATTTTGATTTGTGAGCCTTCGTCAAGAGTAACTCACGGTTTCCTCCGATCTTCGGTACCCAAATCCTTCCTTGGAATAGATTAAGTCCGCGACTATCTTCCGTTAGTATCTCCCATTGCTTCACCATGATCTCGTCCTTAAGGTTCCCCTCTCGAAGTGCTTCCGCTTGACTCCTCTTGATGTCCTCCATTAAGCTTGATATCACGTCGATCCTTGAAAGAGAGACTTTAAATTCACTCCCGTAGTTTTTCCGACTCAAGGCATCCGCCACCACGTTGGCCTTACCGGGGTGGTAAAGTAATTCACAATCATAATCCTTTAAGAGTTCCACCCACCTTTGTGGCCGCATTTTGAGGTCCTTTTGGTCGAATATGTACTTCAAACTTTTATGATCAGTGAATAAAGTACACTTCGTCCCGTAGAGATAATGTCGCCAAAGCTTCAAAGCAAATACCACCGCCGCTAACTCCAAGTCGTCCGTAGGGTAATTCTTTTCGTGATCTTTGAGTTGTCGCGATGCATACGCGATGACCTTCCCTCTTTGCATCAAAACGCACCCTAGGCCCAATTTAGAGGCGTCACTATAAACCACGAAGTCTTCGGATCCTTTGGGTAAGGATAGGATTGGTGCTTCGCATAACTTCTTTTGGAGAGTACGAAAGGCTTTCTCTTGCGCCTTGGTCCATAAGAACTTAACGTTCTTTCTTGTCAATGATGTGCGGAGAGGCGATATTCGAAAAGTCTTGGATAAATCGTTGGTAGTAGTCGGCTAAACCCAAGAAACTCCTTATCTCCGTAGGACTCGTCGGTGGCTCCTAATTTATCATGGCCTCAATCTTCGTCGGGTCTACTTTCACCCCATCCTTCGATACCACATGGCCCAAGAATTGGACTTCTTGTAGCCAGAACTCCCACTTCGAAAATTTCGCGAATAATCTCTCCTTCCGAAGAATCTCTAAAACCTCCCACAAATGTTGTCGATGTTCCACCTCGTCCCGCGAGTAGATTAAAATGTCGTCAATGAAGACTATAACTGATTTGTCCAAGAAAGGCCGACATACACGGTTCATCAAATCCATAAATACAGCCAGAGCGTTAGTTAACTCGAATGGCATAACTAAAAACTCGTAGTGACCGTATCTTGTTCGAAACGCCGTCTTCGGAATATCGCTCTCTTTCACTTGCACTTGATGGTAGCCGGACCGCAGATCTATCTTGGAGAAACATCCCGCTCCTTGAAGTTGATCGAAGAGGTCGTCGATCCGGGGAAGTGGATACTTATTCTTCACGGTGACCTTGTTGAGTTCACGGTAGTCGATACACATTCGCATAGACCCGTCCTTCTTTTTCACAAATAAAACCGGAGCTCCCCAAGGTGACGAGCTCGGTCGTATAAATCCCTTATCGAGAAGTTCTTGAAGTTGCGTCATCATTTCTTGCATCTCCGTCGGGGCTAGACGATAGGGAGCACGAGCAATTGGAGCGGCTCCCGGAGTGAGGTCGATGTGGAAATCCACTTGGCGTTCTGGTGGTAGCCCGGGTAGATCTTCCGGAAAGACGTCCGGGTAGTCACGCACCACGTCCACGTCTTCTACTTTCTTTTTCTCGAGTTTCGCATCAATTATGTAGGCCAAGTAGGACGCACACCCCTTGGCTAGGCTCTTTCGTGCCTTGATTGACGAGATGGTCGCGTTGGCCTTTCGGTTCTTCTCCCCGTAGATTATCACTTCGCCACCCTTCGGCAAGGGTACTCTAATCATTTTCTTAGAACAAAATATACCGGCATCATTCTTGGATAGCCAATCTATCCCAACAATTACATCAAACCCCCCGATATTCGCCAGTAACAAGTCTATTACGAATGACTCCCCATCTAAATCTAAGGTACATCCAACGTAGCATTCGCAAACTAACAAATGTTCCCCATTGGCTACTTCTACCACTAGAGCATCACTCAAGAAACTAGTAGGAGTGGTGAAATTCTTGCAAAACGAAGTAGACACAAATGATCGGTTCGCACCAGAATCAAACAAAACACGGGTAGGTAGAGAGTTCACTAGAAACGTACCCGACACGACATCCGCCGTCTCTCTCACTTCATCAGCCGTCATTTGGAAGGCCCGACTTGGCGCCTTCGGTTGAATTTCTTTCTTTGACATCACCCCGCTCGAAACTCCTTGGTTGCCCTTAGCTAACTTAGGACAATCTCTCTTAATGTGCCTCGGTTCCCGGCACTCATAGCAAACTCCCCGGGAGGGGCAATCCCGGCTCATGTGGTCCTTTCGTCCACATTTGAAGCACTCCAAAGCTCCAGAAAACGGTTTCGGATTACAAGGCCCAAAGTGCTTACTCTTGCACTTGGGGCACCATCTTGCCTCCCGACGCGGATCCTTGCTCATCCCCCCGTTAAAGGGTTTGGAAGGTCGTGCGGGCCCGGTTGGCCCCTCCCATTTTCGCTTCTCACCCTACTGTTTCTTCTCCTCCCTCTCTTGAAGTATGTCATCCTCCACTAACTGAGCAGCCTCGATCACTTCTTGCAAGGTAGACCGTTGAGCGTTCCTCACGCCAGTCTTCATTTCTGCCGGTAGACCCTTCATCGGTCGCCAAATGCTCGACTAGGCCGAGTTTATCCATGAATTGCCTAGCATAGTCGGCAATAGATAGATTGCCCTTCTTCAGACTCCGGAACTCGTCTTCGATTTTGTCAAGTGCCCGGTCATTGCAGTACTTCTCCATAATCTTCTTCTTGAAAGTTGGCCAAGTGAGCTTGGCCAAAACTTACGGGGTAAGTGCTCTTTGAGTAACATTCCACCAGCTTAACGCATCCCCTCTTAACAGTTGGGATGCAAATTTGACTCGTTGCGAGTCTGCGCACTCACTTGACTCGAACGCCATCTCCACGTCTTGGGTCCATTTCATGCATGCCAGCGGGTCGGTCGTCCCAGAGAATTCCGGAGCCCGACAGCACAGTAAAGTCTTGAAAGAGCAGCCTCCTTCTTTCCTCTTTTCAGTTCTGGTCGCATGTTCCTCTGTCCCAACTGCATTATCAGCACCGCCTGATCCTAACACTGCGTTGTCCCCCACCGTCTCATGCCTCCGATTGCTTGCATCCCTGTCCTCCAAGACTTTCATGAGTCTCTCATCCCGCTTGTCCATCGCCGAGTTCATCATCTGCATTATACTAGCCAATAGGACCGATTGAGGGTCCACTTCCTGAACCACCGGGTTCTCAGATTCCACGTTCACTTGAGGGGTCGCATCTATGATCCCCTCTAGCATATGGGGTATCGGTGGGATGACTTGGTTTGCCGTTGGGTTTGCTTGCCGAGTAGTCCACGGGGCGGTTACACTTGCCTCATTTGCATCCTCGGTCGCCCCGACCCGACTCCTCGTGTTTACCATTATGAATTGTCACACATAATAGAGTTATACCAGTTAATTCTTTAAAAGATAACCGGTTCAATTCGTACTACTACAAGGATCAATCATCATAATAACAACTTTAAGCATACTCACGTAATCATAAATTCAGAACAACACTGGTCAAGTGAGATTGTGAACGTATTTTACACAAGGATCCTTGTCATCATCATCATAAGTCTCAATCAATGCAATTCCGAAATCCTAATACTCTCCCCACCTAAGAGTGCTCTACCCAAATGGACAGTGATTCTATAAGCATAACCAGTCTAGGTATACTAGAGTCGACACCTAGTTCACTTAAACTAGAGCTCTGATACCAACTTGTAACACCCCAAAAATGGGACTAACAAAATTTCCGGAAAATGGAAATGTGGTAACCATAAAAATGACAAAGCATGAGCTCATACAAATAGGAACAATAATGCCTGTTAATTACAAGTTTGTAATAATAAGCAAATATAGATGACAACTCTCTAATCTAAATCAAGCTAGAAATAAGATTACAATCAGTTGTTAACTATTTCCAAAAGTCTCGTCTTCAAGATTGGCATCCCAAAAATGCTCCCAAGCTCACCACTAAAAGTCGGCTAAACTTCTTTGGCGCTCACACCGCTAGAACCTTATATACATATCAACAATCAAGTGTTAGGCCAAACGAGGCTAGTGAGTTGAACAAGAACATGGCATGCTTTTAGAAAACATGTTATGAACAATTATACCGTTTTAGTCACTAAAGGCCATGAAGGGTCAATCATCGGGGAGACCCATCACACCAATGACTTTTACCTCAAGTCAATGTACCTTGATGTTCACTCGCTTGAGCAACATCCCGAAGGCCCGACACACTTGAAAACTACCTACCAGGCATTACTCCAAATGACGGAGGTCTAGACGCATACCGTCATGGTGGCGCCTAAGACTACATCCTCCTAGCACTTACTCATGGTTCGTCCTACGTACGTACAATATCCGTCTCTATACATTATTCCATATCGACAAGATACATGTATAAGACATCGAACAGTCCCAAGCATATTTAGGTATAAAACTCTAAAATGTGCAAATTCCAACATAATGACCATGGCTCATCATAATACATAACACCAAGCATTAAATATTTCCATAATAATACCATCAAGACATACTTGCATTATTATCACAATATTCCCAACCAACTCACAATTAGCAGTTAGGTCAAACTTATCAGGTGATCAGATTTCAACATACACATGAGATGCTAAACAAATAAACACACAAGATATGTATCTCATTTGAAAATAGTAGTAGCAAACTCACTATCTAGGTTTTATAGAAAACCCTAGAAATCCAACAAGTCTTAAAGATGTGGTTTCAAGTGAGGAAGCTTGATCCCCACAATAAATATTCCAACTCTTTAGGAGAAAGACTTTGAATATTTTCTTTAAATCAAAGTTAAAGGTCTTCAAAATAAATGTTGAAAAGGGAGGAGATTAATGGAGGAATTTAATGAGTTTTGTTGGTGGAGGGTTTTACGAGAGAAAGAGGAAAGAGAGAGAGAGAGAGAATGAAATTAAAGAGAGGAATTAAATGTGTTTTCAAAGTGTGGATGGTCAACATCAATTAAAAGAAATGATAAATATGTGGCTCAAAATCAAAGGAAAAGGAGAGAAGGGGGAAAGGGTCGGGTAGGTTTCACGTGACTTCAAGTCACGCCTAACCAGCGTCCCTTACTGCCCCACCCCACAAAATGGGGTTGAAATCTTGGTGTCCAACCTACAACGCGGCTAAGCCGCCATTTGGAAAATCCAACCCGGGTCTAATTCATCTCATTTAAGGCCCAAATTACAGTTCTAGTCCTTAGGTTTTAAAACAAAACACGATGTCGTCCCTAATAAATACCAAGTATTAATAAAACAAATTCTAACTCATACCAATTAGTAATAATTTATCTAGTTAACAATAGGACTTAAACCCTCACTTTTATTGTTTAAGTTTTTTAACAAATAATTTGAATGTTCAAATAGATATATATGACACGACCACCACACGACTTGAATTAAAATTACCTAAGATTTTCGGGTGTTACATAAGATAGGGCATTAGGGATAACCCCCCCCCCCCCCCCCCCCTTTTCCATAATTACATCTTGGCCCCTCACTCACAAAAATTTTAGCAAAACCTCACCCAACTTCCATTTTGTTAATTAAAAGCACGGTTATTACACTTTAATCAGACATTGAAGAAAATTATTTGGTTTGGTCGATCTTTTTGGTGTGGCCTAGCGTGGCTTGGGCCTATTATGACCGAGCTTCGATTCAAGTCTTTTTCGTGCAGTATTAGCATTGAATGATAGATATTTAGGCCATACCATGGTCCACATTTTGAAAACTATATTATTTGATTTGATATATAGTTTAAATACAATATTTATTCATTTTCAAATATTTAATAGACGTTTTAAATAAATCTTGTGGACATTAGTTGATATAATTATTTAATAATCTCATTGTCTAGGTATTCTTTTAGTTTTCATATGATAAAAGAAAATTGAATACATCTTTTGATTTGGATTTAACGATAAAAAGAAGTATGCTATTATTATGGAACATATTATATATATTAACATTTAACAGGAATGATGAACTGTATCTTACAGATTTGGTCCTTGAGGTTTTTAGTAAATTACAGATTTGGTCTTTGAGGTTTTATCTCTCTGTTAGATTTAGTCCTATGTTTGTAGAGTTACAGATTTGGTCCCTATAGTTTTATTTTCTTCTTGGATTTAGTCCCCATAATTTGTTGATTCCAAAATAGACTTTCGATTTTGCATTTGCGTAACGTTTTGGTCCTCGAAACTAAAAGTTGTTAGCTCCTGACCGTTAAATAAATGACATTTCGATCATTTATAACTTTTTCATTTTCTAATTTAAATAAATAAAAGTTATATTATAAAAATTATTTTTATTATATAAGCATAAAATAAAGATCCCTTAACATGCATCGCATCTCAATGACTGTGTTTTCTCCAACCCAAAACCTTCCGCCTTCCCCATCAATCCAAGCACATAGTCGTAGGTGATTCACGCACCAATTTTTTATTTATTAATAAAGTAATTTATCATAATTTATTTTATGTTTAATAATGATGTAAAATTTGTTTAATTCATATTTTTATTATAATTTAATTTAGGTTTAATAACAATGTAACTTTTTTTAGGTTTAATGATGTAATGTACCATTTGCCAATTTATTTTCGCTTCCTATCATACACACACATCATCCTCATAAGGCATTTTGTAAATTATAGTCATGCTGCTAACAGACACAAAATGTTTTGTTCTCATAATTGGTCATGCTCAAATTTATGGTCTTAATATTTCTTTCCATCCGCAGCAACGCGCGGACATTAATCCCACCTCGTTTTAAATATGTAAGAACGTAACATGATATCATTATTAAATATTACATTTTTTTTGTTATATATATACACACATACATACGGAAGAGTGTTCAAATAAGAAATACAAAAAGGTTGAAAACGTATGGACAATTGATTCATATATGAATTATTGGGAGACCCAAAAAAGTCCATTTGAATATGCAGATGTGAACACGTGTTTATTTACCTACACTTTTATCAATTATTCACATATAAAGATGTATATGTAAACACACGTTTTCTTTTATCAATAATTTAAATATGAGTCGTTTATTGATATCTATGAGGTTGGGTTCTTGTGAGAATAAGAGTTAGATGAGAAGGTGAGAATAAATCATTCATATACCTTACATCTATATTCAATTACTTTTATTTACCTATTTTTATCATCATGACCGAAAATTTAACAAATTCATGCATGTAAAAATGATTAAATGTACATACAAGTTAATGAAAGCGACTTAAAGATGAAGATAAATTTGAAGATAAAGGTAAATGAATGTAGTTGAAGTTGATGAATATTTTGAAATGAGTAAAAAAAGAATAACTTAGATTAAAAAGTCAACTCATCAAAGGGCTCAAAAGTGTTCTTACCATTCTCATCATAGTCGTCATTCTCAAACTATATATATATATATATATATATATATATATATATATATATATAGGGGAGAGATCAATTGAAAACCAGTATTACATTGGAAACTTTGGAAACCGAAATCAACCAATCATTGAATTTTTTTTTAATTTTATTTATAATTGATAAGGTTATTTTAGTCTTTTACATAATTTCATAATATATATGGTAATTGTTATTATTATTATATTAATAATTATTTATTTTTAATTTATTTTATATATGGTAATGTTAGTCATTTATTAATGTAAAAATGAGATATTTAATTTAGGAAAACAAATTTTAATCATATGGATCATCTATTTTTTATTTTGATGAATCATTGATTGATTAAAATATTAATATAAAATTAAAATATTTAATTTTTCAAGTATTCATATGAAATTACCTCTAGGCACAAAATATTAATATGCTGAAACTTAATTGATTTGATATAGTGAAACAAAATATTAATATAATGAAACCTGATGAAATATAAAATGTTAATATAGTAAAATCTGATGAAACATATTTGATATAGTAAAACATAATGGAAAGGTAATGAAACAAAATATTAATATAGTGAAACCCGATATAGTGAAACAAAATATTAATATAGTGAAACTTAATGAAACATATTTGATATAGTGAAACATAATGGAAAGGTAATGAAACAATAATGGTAATGAAACTTAATTGTGTTTTTACATACAGCATATTGATGAACAGGTAATAAAAAAGTAGTATTAATATATTGTTATTATCTTTTATTAATAAATTAATTAATTTATTACCATATATAATTATTATATATGGTAATAAATTAATTAATTTATTACCATATTTCATCTTTGTTGCCAAATTTGAAACACAAAAGAGAAAAAGACACATTTACCTCTTGACATATTATTATTATCTTTTATTAATAAATTAATTAATTTATTACCATATATAATTCAAATGAATCTTAACCATTGATTAAAAAGATCAATGGTTGAAATTTGGTTTCCAAAGTTTCCAATGAAACTTGGTTTCCAATTGAAACTATATATATATATATATATATATATATATATATATATATATATATATATATATATATATAGGGGAGCGATCAATTGGAAATCAGTATTACATTGAAAACTTTGGAAACCGAAATCAACCAATCAGTGAATTTCTTTTTTCTATTTTTATTTTTAATTGAAAAGATATTTTTGTCTTTACATTATTTCATAATATATATGGTAATTGTTATTATTATTATATTAATAATTATTTAATTTTAATTTAGTTTATATATGGTAATAATAATCATTGATTAATTTAAAAATGAGATATTTAAGTTAGGTAAATTATTTAATTTTAATTTAGCTTATATATGGTAATAATGAAACAATAATGTTAACACGATGAACCTGATGAATCTATTTTCATTATGAAACAATAATGTTAACACGATGAACCTGATAAATCTATTTTCATATACAGATATGCAACTGAACAGGTAATGAAACAAAAATGGGAAGTTAACAAAAATGACACAAATTCATCATGTTTCATTATGAAACAATAATGCTAACACGATAAACCTGATGAATCTATTTTCATTATGAAACAATAATGCTAACACGATGAACCTGATGAAATCTGTAATCCAATGAAATCTGTAATCCAATGAAATCTGTAATCCACAAATTCATTCTGTTTCATCACAATATTAGATTGCGTGGGAAATTTTATAATAAAATGAAATTAAAAAAATATTTTCTTACATTTTAAAAGAAAAATAATTTTTTTTGATGAAAAGACAAATGCTCCACGTTTTCATAGTAAAAAAATAACAAAATTCAGATTGTGTGGGAAATTTTATTTTGGTTTCAAGTAATCTAAATAAAATAAACTTTTCTTGCCATATTTGAGACACAAAATCAAAAGACATATTTACCCTTTTCATCTATTATTTTTATTTAGTATTAATAAATTAATTAATTTATTACCATATACAATTCAAATGAATCTTAACCATTGATTATAAAAATCAATGGCTGAAATTTGGTTTCCAAAGTTTCCAATGAAACTTGGTTTTCAATTGATACCACCCCTATATATATATATAAATATATATATATATATATATATATATATATATATATATATATATAAGTTTAATAAGTGAAAACCACAACACAAGTGCATCATTTTTTTTACTTCATAATATAAAAGTCAAACATGTTGGAGAAATAGTTAACCAAGGAAGCATATCTTGGAGTATTTGGTACATGCACTTGATGGGATCATGTTATAACGTTTTGGGGGTTATTGGAAGAAAGAGAACAAGTAAACACATGAAGGTTGTCGGGTGTAAATGATATTTTAAAATAAATGAATACTCACTCCGACAGTTATTTGTATAGAGGAAGGATTATGCGAGAAGTTAAACATTTTGCGAGTAGGCGAGAAGTGTTATATCATATATGCTTACATGACTTATTGGTGTGTTTAATCACATATGATTAAACTTGTGTATCATATATGATATCACAATTCTCGCATATTCTCGTAAAATATTTAACTTATCATTTGAACCTGCCTCTATTTGTATATCGCTTATATATATGAATCAGAATAAAGATAAGTATATTTGTCATGAGAAAAGTTTTAAAAAAAATTAAGAGTAAATTACGTTTTTAGTTCTTTTGGTTTGTTGAAAATTTCTAATTTTTTTCTTATACTTTTAAAATTACGATTTTCATCTTCATGGTTTACAATTCATTGTTGTTTCGTCCTTATTATTTATACTTTATTGCTATTTTCGTCCATATGATTTAAATTTATCTACTCTTTTAGTGCTCTATACATAAAAGTATAAATTAAGCTTAGGGACGAAAATCGTAGGGACGAAAAATGCAATTTCACAAACACAGGGATGAAAATAAAAAAAAATTAACAAATCATAAGAACGAAAAACGTAATTTACTCTAAATTCTAAATTCAATGTTTATGCATACTTTAATAAGTAGGTTTAGTTCATTAATCTGTTAGAAGGAGATACTACACACATATTTTGTTGGAAATTATTAGAACAACCATTTTTACCAGGGCATTTTTGATATATTGGAGGTCCTGTGCAAAAAAACTAAATATGTGCTTAATTTTTTTATTATTTTTTATACTATTTTTAATTACATTTCGACATTGTTTTATAAAAATCGACCAATAATTCATATTTGAATTTGACCAAATTATTTATCTTTTCTTATTTTTTGATATGAAGTTTTAATTTTATAATGTTATTATGTTCGTGTGAATTCAAAATTTATGATTGATTTTTTAATTTTCAATGTTAGGGGGCGTTTGGTTCGCAAAATGTTTTTGGATGAAATGGAATCTGTCAAAAGAATTTGACTTTGAAGGAATTGGAATGGAATGTTGTCAGGTTTGACCATCTGTTTGGTTGACAGAATTGGAATGGAATCTGTTAAATGAATTAGAATTTTTCTGTTTGGTTCACAGATTGTAGCTTTGAATTGGAATGAAATTTAGGTAAATGACCAAAATACCCTTTTTGTTTATTTTAATTTTTTTCAACAAAAATTACTTTAATGAAATAGTCATTAAATAGTTTAATTTTTAACTAAAATTGCTTTGATTATTTTAGCACACGAATGATGATGAGAGAGAGAGAGAGAGGAGATAGAGAGAGATAGAGAGGAGAGAGAGAGAGAGGAGAGAGGGGAGTGAGAGATTAGAGGAGAGAGAGAGGGAGATGATAGAGAGAGAGAGGAGAGAGAGTAAAGAGAGAGGATAGAAAGAGGAGAGAGGAAAGAGAGGAGAGAGAGAGGATAGATTGAGAGAGAGAGAGAGAGGAAAGTGAGGAGAGAGAGAGGAGAGAGAGAGAGGGAGAGAGAAAGGGGAGAGAGAGTCGGTTTCTGATGATAATGTTGAACAGTAGTGGTTGCCGGTGGCGGTGATTGCTGGTGGCGGTGGTGGTCAGAGGTGGTGGTGGTCGGTGGTCGGAGGTGGCCGGTGGTGGTGGCCGGTGGTGGCGGGTGTTGGTGGCGGTGGCCGATGGCGGTGGCCGATGGCGGTGGCCGATGGCGGTGGCCGATGGTGGTGGTGCATATTAGGATGAGGGGCAATGTTGTCCAAAAAAAATATGACATTCCATTCCAATGAAATACCACCTCCCCCCAAGGAATGTTGAATTCCTTCATTTGTGGAATTCATTGGAATTCAACATTCCAATTCCTTAAAAAGAATGAACTAAACGATGTAATGGAATCTGGTCAACGGAATTCAACATTTCTATTCCATCAGATTCCATCAGAATCTGCGAACCAAACGTCCCCTTAGTGTTTTTTAACTTTCATAACCCTTCCTATTTGAAGGGGTCTGTGAGTGAGAGAGGAGGCATAAATAACATTGTATGTAAATGAGGTAGGAGGTATAAAATAACGTTGTATGTAAGTGAGGAGGGGATATGAATAACAACCATCTTTATATAGAATCGATTAATCATTATCGATAATTACAAAACTAATACCAACAATTTTCTTTTATTAATTAATGCTCGTTATAAAAATATTTAAATAAAAAATTACCAAAAGACATAAAGAAAAAAAAATCAACAAATACTAAAAAATATATAAATTCTATTATATTTTCGAAGAAAAGTATAAGATAAATTATTAAAAGGACACTAAACAACTAAAATTATTCAGATAAGTCAAATGAAGGCGTTACTTGTTGAGTGATAACGATGCATGAAGATTGAAAACAAAATTAAAGAATAAAATATGAATTAAGAGTTTTATTTCTGAATTTGAGAGAAATTATATATATAAATAACTTATTAAATTGAATTGCATATTTAAGTTATCCATGAAAAAATTTCAAATATAAATATTTTGTTAAAAAACTTATATATTAAATTTTTCAAAAAATAGTCTATAATACAACTAAACTAAATAGAAACACACAAAATTAATATTGCATGTGGAGGAATTCGATATTATAAAACAAAATTAAAATAAAAACACAAAAATTTAATATTGCAAGTAACAAGATTGGATCCTTGGTTAACCACTGGGGTAGCAACAAACACAGAAGACACCTTGCCAGTATGGTGGAAGCCATTTTTGGTTAAGGTAATGTATTAAATAATTCATATAGTGTACGGGCTAACAAAATTTTCGGAAAATTGGAAATGTGGTATATAAATGCCATAGCATGAGCTATCAAAAAATAGGGAAATAAAAATATCTGCTTAATTACAGTTGTAATTATAAGGGAAAATAAAACAACAACCACCTAATCTAATTTTTCAATGGAAACAAGATTACAAAAAAGGTGTCGTCTATAGTCCGATGACAGTATTCACAAAATTTATCCTTTGATTTCCCCAAGCTCTCACAGTCCCGACTAAACTTTCTTGGAAACGGCAACACTAGAACCTGAGATACACATATACATCATGCAAGTGTTAGGCCAAAAAGCCTAGTGAGTAATATGACAAATTAATATATGCATGTAAACTATCCCAACATTTATATGCCAAAGATGGGTTCCACAGCTGGAATCAATGGGGGAGACCCATAACAACAAACAAATTCCACCCAAGAGACGAGATACCCTAGTGTCAAAGCTCCAAGAGCGACACCTCAAGGCCCGACACATTCAGGGGTACAACGACAGCATTGCCCCAAATGGCGGGGGTCTAGGCACATACCAACACGGTGGCGCCCAAGACTATGTCCTCCTAGTGACCATCTGACTTGGTTCATCCATACCTCTCAAGTATGTCCAAAGAGTATCCTAACTTTTACAATATGTATTCAACACCAATGTAAACCATTGCCTCAAATATTTATCACCCAATAAATAAGTGCAAGTAAATATGATCTCATTTCTACAAGGCTCAAACATATATAGTTAATCATGAAATTAAATACACTCATGGTGAGGAATAGTTCCCAATAGTGATGGCCATCTTGGCCCGGTCCGACCCGGTCCGATCGGTTAACCGAGCCCGACCCGGCCCGACCCGATGCCAAACCGGTTTGAAGCCCGAAATCATGGACCGGTTTGGGTTTTTGGCGGCCCAGCCCGACTCGGCCCGAGCCCGGTTCACGGCCCGGTTTTTGGCCCGGCCCGACCCGATTCGTAATTTAAAAAAAAAATACGTTATGTTACCGTTTATATACGTTTTTTTGACCTTTTTTTGTATTTTTTACCCCCCAAACCCCTATAAATACTTGTATTGTAAGTTTGTAACTTAAAATTATATATAAAATGTATTTTTAAAGTGTATTTTAGTGATTTAATATAAATAAAACGTATTTTTAAAGTGTATTTTAGTGATCAATTATATAAATAAATTATTTTTAAAAAAAATACGAAAAAATCGTCGGCCCGATCACGGCCCGGTTTGGGCCCGGCCCGACCCGGTTTTGGTTAAACCGGTTTACCCCAAGCCTAACCGGGCCACGCCTTTTCGGGTGAAACCCGGCCCGATCCGGTCCGAAGCCCGTTTGGGCCCGGTTTTTGCTTTCACTGTAGAGGCCCGAAGCCCGTTTTGGCCCGGCCCGACTCGGCCCTAGCCCGGTTTTTGGCCATCACTAGTTCCCAACACACAAATAGCCTTATCATAAGATTGTGTCAATGAAATAACCTTCTCTACTTGCTCATATTACCAATATCTACACATTTCAATCATTCAAGTTCCCATTCCAAACTTCAAGTTTCATTGGGTCAAGTAAACGAAATATAGAGAAACCCTAGTCTTCATTTAATGGAATTTTTAACGAATATGCAAGTAAAATACATGTATCTCATTTGTAAAAGTTTAGAATACTCACCACCTAGGTTTTAGATAAAAACCCTAGAAAAATAGATTGAATGATAAGGAAATGAAGTCTTGAGATTCTTTGATGAGACCACACCAAATAAATGGTCCTCCAAGTAAGTTGAAGCTTCAATAAATGATTTTTAACCTCCCACTACTTGCAATAAATGATCCGAGGTAGCAAGAGGGATAAAGTAGTCTAAAAACCCTAAAAATCGCTCTTCAAAACGAGTATGTGTGTGTTTGTGATTTGAAATCGAGCAAAAGGGGTTTTGGGGACCTGCAGGTAGTCCCGCGACTTGGAACCCGCGCCATAAGTCGTGCGTGTGCCTAAAGGCTTGCACTCCAGATGGTCCTGCGACTTGTGTCGCGGTTTGCAACCCGCACAATAGGACGCGCAACTCACTGACCTCCGAGGGTTGATCTATGGTTTCCGAACATCGCCAAAAACAAACTTTAAAGAAAAAAAGCAATTAACATATATGTCCTACTTGATTTAGCACATAACCATAAGATTAACGAAGCCCTATGCTTACCTGAAATTCCGGATGTTACAATCCTCCCCACCTAAATCGGATTTCGTCCCCGAAATCCCATTCTATGGAAATAAGTGGGGGTATCGCCGCTTCATGTCCTCTTCCGACTCCCAAGTTATATTGGCACCACGATGGTGCTTCAATTGGACCTTGACCAATGTTACTTCTTTATGACGATGCCTCTTCGTCTTGGATTCTAGTATCGCCTCTGGTTCTTCTACACACCGGTTCCCATTATCCACCCGAATTTCTGACAAAGGGATGACGCTTTCTTCCTCGGCCAGACACTTGCGAAGGTAGCAAACATGGAAGGTAGGATGTATCCTGTCCATTTCCGGTGGTAAATCTAACTGATACGCTTGTAGTCCAACCTTATCTAAGACCAAAAAGGGTCCAAGGAAACAGGGGCTAAGCTTTCTGCGTTTCCCAAAACGGATTATCCCTTTCCACGGTGACACCTTCAACATCACTCGATCACCTACTTGGAATTCAACCGGTCTTCTCTTCTTGTACGCATAGCTTTTCTGTCGATCTTGGGCCGCTTTTAACCGCTCTCGGATGTCCTTCACTTTATCCGCAGTCTGTTGAACGATTTCCGGTCCGGCAAATTGCTTTTTCCCCGCTTCTAGCCAACAAGTTGGGGTCCTACATTTCCGGCCGTAAAGAGCTTCAAATGGAGCCATTCCGATGCTCGAATGGTAACTATTATTATAAGCAAATTCTACCAACGGTAGGTGCGAGTCCCAATTTCCGCCAAAATCAATGGCGCACGACCTTAGCATTTCCTCGAGAGTCTGAATGGTCCTCTCGCTCTGTCCGTTCGTCTGAGGATGGTAGGCCGTGATCAATTTGACTTTTCTGTCCAACTCCTTTTGTAAACCGTCCCAAAATTTAGAAGTGGAACGACTATCTCGATCTGACACAATAGATAACGGTACACTGTGTCTTGACACAATTTCATTAATGTACAATTTAGCTAATTTTTACATGGGCAACATTTCTCGCATCGCCAAGAAGTGTGCGCTCTTGGTGAGTTGGTCTACCACCACCCAAATCGTGTCGTGACCCTTCAAGGTTTTTCGTAGTTTGGTGACGAAATCCTTCGTGATGTGTTCCCACTTCCACCCCGGAATTGATAAGGGTTGCAGACTACCGTATGGCCTCTGGTGTTCCGCCTTCACTTGCAAGCATGTGACACATTTCTCCACGTAATTTGCCACGTCGAGTTTCATCACCGGCCACCAATAGTTCAACTTGAGGTCTCTATACATCTTTATACTACCGGGGTGTATAGAATACTTGGATTTATGAGCTACTTCTAGGAGGAGTTCACGATTTCCTCCCAACTTTGGTACCCATACTCGACCTTGGAATAACCTCAAGCCGCAACCATCTTCCGTCAAAAGATCTCGTTGCTTTATCATTACTTCAGCCTTGAGGTTCTCTTCTCGAAGTGCTTCGGTTTGACACCTCTTGATGTCCTCGACTAGGCTTGACACAACGTTAATTCTGGTGAGTGACAAAATGGCGCCACTACCATGACTCCATCGACTCAAAGTGTCCGCCACTACGTTGGCCTTACCTGGATGGTAATGCAACTCACAGTCATAATCTTCGAGTAGTTCGAGCCATCTTCGTTGCCGCATGTTGAGCTCCTTTTGATCAAAAATGTACCTCAAGATTTTGTGATCAGTGAAGAGAGTACATTTGGTTTCATAAAGATAGTGACGCCACAACTTCAACGCGAAAACCACCACTGCTAGTTCCAAGTCGTGAGTCAGGTAGTTCTTCTCATGATCTTTCAATTGACGCGACGCTTAAGCTATCACTTTTCCCCGTTGCATTAGCACATACCCTAGACCCATCTTGGAAGCATCGCTATATACTACGAAGTTGTCCGATCCCTCGGGCAGGGATAGAATAGGGGCTTCACACAACTTCTTCTTGAGCGTTTGAAAGGCTTGATCTTGCACGCCGGTCCAAAGAAACTTGATTCTTTCTTGTGAGGGAGGTAAGTGTCAAAGCTATCTTGGAGAAATCTTGAATGAAACGCTTGTAATAGCCGGCCAATCCCAAGAAGCTTCGAAATTTTTTCGGACTCGTCGGTGGTTCCCAACTCATCATTGCCTCGATCTTTGCCTGGTCTACCTTCACCCCGTCTTTAGACACAATGTAGCCTAAAAACTGTACTTCTTGGAGCCAAAACTTGCACTTTGAGAATTTTGCATACATCTTCTCTTTTCGGAGAACTTCAAGCACCTCTCGAAAATGCTCCTCATGTTCGAACTCGTTCCTTGAGTAGATCAAGATATCGTCGATGAAAACAATCACAGATCTGTCGAGGAAAGGGCGACACACGCGGTTCATCAAATCCATGAATATGGCCGGAGCATTGGTCAAACCGAAAGGCATCACCAAAAACTCGTAGTGACCGTACCTCGTTCAAAACGCCATCTTCGGGATATCCTCTTTCTTCACTCTCACTTGGTGATATCCGGACCGAAGGTCGATCATTGAGAAGCATCCCACACCTTGAAGTTGGTCAAAGAGGTCGTCGATCCGGAGTAAAGGGTACTTGTTCTTCACCGTGACCTTATTCAACTCCCGGTAGTCTATGCACATTCACATAGACCCGTCTTTCTTCTTAATGAACAAAACTGGGGCTCCCCACAGAGACGAGCTCGGTCGGATGAAACCCTTCTCTAATAACTCTAGTAGTTGAGTCATCATCTCTTGCATTTCCGTCGGCGCTAAACGGCAGAGAGCACGGGCTATCGGGGACGCTCCCGGAGTAAGGTCAATCTGAAACTCTACCTGGCGTTCTGGCGGCAAACCGAGTAGATCTTCCGGGAAGACATCAGGGTAATCTCGAACAATTTTTACATCCTCCACTGACTTCTTTTCCATCTTTGCATCCAAGATGTAAGCTAAATACGATGAACATCCTTTAGCTAAGTGCTTGCGAGCTTTTAAGTAAGAAATCACGAGAGTGGATCCCTTCCTTTTCTCCCCGTAAATTGTGAGCATACCACTCGGCACCGGTACCCTGATCATCTTCTTAGAACAAATAATGTCGGCGCAGTTTTCAGTCAACCAATCCATGCCTATCACTACGTCGAAACCTCCAATGGACATTGGCAAAATGTTTAACTTGAAAGGAATTCCATCTATCTCTATAACACAATCATGGTAATAATCCCGAATCAACACATGATCCTAGGGGTGCTCACGGGTTGGGTTGATTGGGTTGAAGGCTTTTTAACAACTTATCCCAATATAGGTGGTTTGAAAATTTTACAACCCAACTCAACCCAATCAAAAGTACAACCCAACCCAACCCAAACCGTTCGGGTTGGTCGGGTTGTGTTTAAACAAGATGAAATCAAATTTAGAAATATAAACATAAAGAAACATTTCTTTGAAATACAAACGAATGACCGATAATTCATGAGAGTATGTAAGTTCATCAAAAATATTACGATATTACATATAAAAATGTCTAAACCAAATGATAATATGTCAATCAACAACAATCGTTTAGATGTCTCCAACCCCGATGCTTTCGCTTTGTTGGCCTTAACGTTGGTCGTGTCATCATCAACCATTTGGTAAAACTTATTAATACTTCTTAAATCTTAAATATATCACATTTAGTTAATTTTTTAGTTTGCACACACACACACACACACATATATATATATATATATATATATATATATATATATGTGTGTGTGTGTGTGTGTGTGTGTTTACATTTATTAAACATATATACCAAGGAGTTATATAGAGATGAATAATAGATTGAAAATATATGTAAATGAAGAGGGTACGCAATAGTGTAATTGTCTAATTTACATATTAATAGAGACTTAATAATCATATTAAATCCACAAAATAAAAGGATCGGGTTCATCGGGTTGGGTTGGGTTCAAATAAAAGTAACTCGATATCAACCCAATACCTACGGTTTGAAGATTTTACAACTCGATTAGACATCGGGTTGCTTCGGTTTGAGTTATTTCGCATTAGATTGGGTTGATCGGGTTGGTCGGGTTGATCGGGTTTTTGAGCACCCCTACATGATCCCCATTGGCTACTTCTACTACCAAGGCATCGGGAAGGACACTAACGGGAGTAGAAAACATTGCACAAAATGAATTTGACACAAAGGATTGGTTTGCACCTGAGTCGAATAAAACATGAGCAGGCAAGGAGTTTACAAGAAACGTACCCGATACTACATCGGTGGTCTCTCTTGCCTCCTCTAAGGTCATTTGGAAGGCTCGGCTCGGTACTCTCGACGGATTCTCCTTCTTTGGGGTTGGTCCGCTAGTGGGGTTGCGGTTGCTCCCAACCAATTTTGGGCATTCTCTCTTCATGTGTCCCGGCTCCCGGCATTCGTAGCAAACGAATCCTCGAATAGGACAGTCATGGGTCATGTGGTCCCTCTTTCCACATTTGGCACAATCGGGGGAACCCGAATAAGTTCTCTGACTGCATGGGCCACTGTGCTTGCTTTTACACCAATGACACCACCTCACTTCCCAGTGGGGGTCGCTTCCCTTTCCCCCAAATGTCGGTTTGAATTGACGATTTGGTCCGGATGACCCCTCCCACATTCTTTTCTCTACAACCAATCCCTTCTCCTCCTTTCCCGTGATCATGTCATCTTCCACGAGCAAGGACTCTTCAATAACTTCTTGTAACGTCGACCCTCTAGCATTTCTCACGGTCGTCCTCATCTCGGCCGGTAACCCACGCTGATAAGCCTTGATTTTTGATCGCTCATCGGGAGCCAGGTTCCCCACTAAGTTTAGTTTCTCCAAGAAGAACTTGGAGTAGTCGGTGACAGACAAGGCCCCTTTCTTCAAGTTTCTGAACTCTTCTTCAATCTTGTCCAACGATCTTTCACTGCAATATTTGTCCAAAATCTTCTGCTTGAAAACCGGACAAGTTAACTTGGTGAGAACTTCGGGAGTAAGAACGGATCGGGTGAGATTCCACCAGATCAAGGCCTCACCCCTAAGCAGTTGAGAGGCGAATTTGACTCGTTGTGAGTCGTCGCACTTGCTGGATTCAAAGGCCATTTCTACCTCCTTTAGACAATACATGCAATCGACCAGATTTGAGGTCCCCAAAAACTCCTTTGGATGGCACCCCAGAAAAGTTTTGTAAGTGCACCCGGATTCCCTTCACTTCTCTCGAACAGTAGCATACTCTTCCGTTCCCACAACGGCCGGTCCACCGCCCGACCCATTCACGATGTTCTCCGCCATTGTCTCGGGTTGACGGTGACTAGCATCTCGATCCTCCAGTAGTTTCATAAAGAACTCTTGTTGCTGGACAATGGACGAGTTCATGGCTTGCATCATTCTATCCCTGATTCTTGTTTCAATAGTTACCTCCTCGATGATCGGAGCATTATCGGCTACGTTCCCTCGTGGGATACGTTCGGGTCCCCCTCCCAAGATAGCGGGTCTGGGAGGTCCAGTGGAGGTCTCTACCAAAAGAGGTTGGTCGGTAGTAGATTCCACTTCTACACGACCCTCTTGCGAGTTTGGGAGCCTGCTACGAGTGTTTCCCATGGTTATCTGCCATACATGTACGAGAAGGAGGTTGAGAAAAGACTAAGTGACTTAAAATCATTGTACGTACTAATACAAATTTCAATTATCATAATAATGGCATTTGCAAGCATACTCACGTAACAATGCATTCATAATAGCAGTAACTAAGTGAAATTATGAACAGATCATACATAAGGATTCTTGTTACCACAATTACAACTCTTAATCTGCGTAATTCCGTAAGTCCTAACACTCTCCCCACCTAAAATTTCCACCCATAGGTGAGAGTCTCATCAAAACCACTTACAGTCTAAGTCTAGGCATGCTAAGGTCGATACATAGTTCGCTTAAATTAAAGCTCTGATACCTACTTGTAACACCCTAAAAACGGGATCACAAAATTTCCGGAAAATTGGAAATGTGGTATATAAATGCCATAGCATGAGCTATCCAAAAATGGGGAAATAAAAATACCTGTTTAATTACAGTTGTAATTATAAGGGAAAATAAAACAACAACCACCTAATCTAATTTCTCAACGGAAACAAGATTACAAAAAGGGAGTCGTCTATAGTCTGATGACAGGCTTCATAAAATTTATCCTTTGATTTCCCCAAGCTCACACAGTCCCGACTAAACCTTCTTGGAAACGGCGACACTAGAACCGGAGATACACATATACATTAAGCAAGTGTTAGGCCAAAATGCCTAGTGAGTAATATGACAAATTAATATATGCATGTAAACTATCCCGACATTTATATGTCAAAGATGAGTTCCACAACTGGAATCAATGGGGGAGACCCATAACACCAAAACAATTCCACCCAAGAGACGAGATACCCTAATGTCAAAGATCCAAGAGCGACACCTCAAGGCCCGGCACATTCGGGGGTACAACGACAACATTACCCCAAATGGCGGGGGTCTAGGCACATACCAACAAGGTGGCGCCCAAGACTATGTCCTCCTAGTGACCATCTGACTTGGTTCATCCATACCTCTCAAGTATGTCCAAAGAGTATCTTAACTCTTATAATATGTATTTAATACCAATGTAAACCATTGCCCCAAATATTTATCACCCAATAAATAAGTGCAAGTAAATATGATCTCATTTCTACCAGGCTCAAACATATATGGTTAATCATGAAATTAAATACACTCATGGTGAGGAATAGTTCCCAACACACAAATAGCCTTATCATAAGATTGTGTCAATGAAATAACCTTCTCTACTTGCTCATATTACCAATATCTACACATTTCAATCATTCAAGTTCCCATTCCATACTTCAAGTTTCATTGGGTCAAATAAACGAAATATAGAGAAACCCTAGTCTTCATTTAATGGAATTATTAACGAATATGCAAGTAAAATACATGTATCTCATTTGTAAAAGTATAGAATACTCACCACCTAGGTTTTAGATAAAAACCCTAGAAAAATAGATGGAATGATAAGGAAATGAAGTCTTGAGATTCTTTGATGAGACCACACCAAATAAATGGTCCTCCAAGTAAGTTGAAGCTTCAATAAATGATTTTTAACCTCCCACTACTTGCAATAAATGATCTGAGGTAGCAAGAGGGAGAAAGTAGTCTAAAAACCCTAAAAATCGCTCTTCAAAACGAGTATGTGTGTGTTTGTGATTTGAAATCGAGCAAAAGGGGTTTTGGGGACTTGCAGGTAGTCCCGCGGCTTGTACCGCGACTTGTAGCCCGCGTCATAAGTCGTGCGTGTGCCCAAAGTCTTGCACTCCAGATGGTCCCGCGGCTTGTGCCACGGTTTGCAACCCGCGCAATAGGTCGCGCAACTCACCAACAACAAACTTTAAAGAAAAAAAAGCAATTAACATATATATCCTACTTCATTTAGCACATAAACATAAGACTAACGAAGCCCTATGCTTACCTGAAATTCCGGATGTTACAATCCTCCCCACCTAAATCGGATTTCGTCCCCGAAATCCTATTGTAAGGAAATAAGTGGGGGTATCGCCGCTTCATGTCCTCTTCCGACTCCCAAGTTATATTGGCACCACGATGGTGCTTCCATTGGACCTTGTCCAATGTTACTTGTTTATGACGAAGCCTCTTCGTCTTGGATTCTAGTATCGCCTCTGATTCTTCTACACACCGGTTCCCATTATCCACCCGAATTTCTGACAAAGAGATGACACTTTCTTCCTCGGCCAGACACTTGCGAAGGTAGCAAACATGGAAGGTAGGATGTATCCCGTCTATTTCCGGTGGTAAATACAACCGATACGCTTGGAGTCCAACCTTATATAAGACCACAAAGGGTCCAAGGAAACAGGGGCTAAGCTTTTTGCGTTTCCCAAAACGGATTATCCCTTTCCACGGTGATACCTTCAACATCACTCGATCACCTACATGGAATTCAACCGGTCTTCTCTTCTTGTCCGCATAGCTTTTCTGTCGATCTTGGGCCACTTTTAACCCCTCTCGGATGTCCTTCACTTTATCCGCGATCTGTTGAACGATTTTCGGTCCGACAAATTGCTTTTTCCTCGCTTCTAGCCAACAAGTTGGGGTCCTACATTTCCGGACGTAAAGAGCTTTAAATGGAGCCATTCCGATGCTCGAATGGTAGCTATTATTATAGGCAAATTCTACCAACGGTAGGTGCGAGTCCCAATTTTCGCCGAAATCAATGGCGCATGACCTTAGCATTTCCTCGAGAGTCTGAATGGTCCTCTCGCTCTGTCCGTCCGTCTGAGGATGGTAGGTCGTGATCAATTTGACTTTTCTGCCAAACTCCTTTTGTAAACCGTCCCAAAATTTAGAAGTAAAACGACTATCTCGATCTGACACATTAGATAACGGAACACCGTGTCTTGACACAATTTCATCAATGTACAATTTAGCTAATTTGTCCATGGGCAACGTTTCTTGCATCGCCAAGAAGTGTGCGCTCTTGGTGAGTCGGTCTACCACCACCCAAATCGTGTCGTGACCCTTCATGGTCTTTCGTAGTTTGGTGACGAAATCCTTCGTGATGTGTTCCTACTTCTACTCCGGAATTGACAAGGGTTGTAGACTACCGTATGGGCTCTGGTGTTCCGCCTTCAGTTGCAAGCATGTGACACATTTCTCCACGTAATTTGCCACGTCGAGTTTCATCACCGACCACTAATAGTTCAACTTGAGGTCTCTATACATCTTTGTACTACCGGGGTGTATAGAATACTTGGATTTATGAGCTACTTCTTGGAGGAGTTCACGATTTCCTCCCAACTTTGGTACCCATACTCGACCTTGGAATAACCTCAAGCCGCGACCATCTTCCATCAAAAGATCTCGTTGCTTTATCATTACTTCAGCCTTGAGGTTCTATTCTCGAAGTGCTTCGGTCTAACACCTCTTGATGTCCTCGACTAGGCTTGAGACAACATTAATTCTGGTGAGTGACAAAACTGCACCACTACCACTAGCAAAAGGGGTTTTGGGGACCTGCAGCTAGTCCCGCAGCTTGTGCCATGGCTTGGAGCCCGCGTCATAAGTCGTGCGTGTGCCCAAAGGCTTGCACTCCAGAGGGTCCCGCGACTTGTGCCGCGGTTTGCAATCCACGCAATAGGTCGCGCAACTCACTGACCTCCGAGGGTTGATCTATGGTTTCCAAACATCACCAACAACAAACTTTAAAGAAAAAAAGCAATTAACATATATGTCCTACTTCATTTAGCACATAACCATAAGATTAACGAAGCCCTATGCTTACCAGAGATTCCGGATGTGACATATAGTAATTTTATTACAAGTAAAAAATTAAAAAATATCCCGAGGCCCGCGGTAGAACCACTCCACACACCCTAAAGAACGGCCCTGCATTTTACGTTGGTGGTTTTACCTCTTAGTCGCTTCTTCCGAGTTTTACCAAAATAGCTCTAGGTCCGCAAGCTCAAAAACACCAAAAAAATACGAATCTGATCGATTTTCTAAAAAATTTTTGTATATTGCGGACTTGGGTCAAAAATTGCGGATTTGAGTCAATTATTTTAAAGAAAAATCGATCAGATTCGTATTTTTTTTTTGGTGTTTTGAGTTAATTCCGCAATTGTGGACCTATATATTGCAGACCTAGGGCTATTTTGGTAAATCTCGGAAAGAAGTGACTAAGATATAAAACCACCAGTAAAAAATGACAATTTTAATTCATTTCCCTATTTTTTCTAGTCTATCCTTTTTGTGTACGTATACATGAAAACCATATGTATTATATTGTGTTCTACAACAAATATATGCATCATATGTGGTGTATAATAACCTCAGCAAACTTATCTTTGACCAATTGAATTATAAAAGCAAACAATTGTAACATTTTAATTGTGTCCCATACGTAAAATCGCCACTTGATCATAAACCATTCGTGCCATATACAATATGGTTCATGAACACGATGGTTTTCTTTCAGATGGTCCCCATGACCACCCACACAAAATGATTTCATCATGGTCAACAAGTTGTTTAAAATTTTGTATTTTAGTAAGGCACCATCCATGTTCCATGATATATATATATATATATATATATATGATCGTACCATCCAGATGAATTCATTTTATCTGACATACAGTGCATATGATAAATCATTTAGATATTATCACAGGACTAGACATATACCCGTGCAATGCAGCGAAATTTAAGTAAAAAACGAACAATTAATGCTACTTCCTTATAGACATGTCATCAACAATCAACCATGACCTAAGAATCACAATTTATGAAACCTTAAACCCTAAACCCATAAAGATATTCAATAATTAGTTTATATTAAAAATTATTGACGGAAAAAATTATAATGATATAATTTATAATAAGAATGAAACGTATTTTACGATTATGTATTTTTAATATGCTAACGGTGGAAAAAAATAAAATGTATGGATAGAAAACAAATTAATTCGTAGATATTCATGATATTTAATAGTACGGTTAAATTAAAAAATATTCAATATTGGGCTCGTTTTGAAGGTATTGACGATACGATTATAATTGTATAATTTGTAAAAAAGGAAACGTATTTTTTCATTGAATTTTTGTTCATATACGATTATTTGTGTTAATATGATAATGGTGTAAAATGAAAAATGAAAAACAAGTGATATAAAGTAAATTAAATAAGTAAGTGTAAGGGTGATAAATGTAACATTGTACAAGAAATACTTTGTACAAATAACCGTTTTAGAATCTTTATAATACTAGTTGTGTACCCGCGCAAAGCGGCGTGATACATCTTGATTTGGAGGTTGACAACTAAAACCCATAATCTTGATTCCTGCTTCTCTCTCTTCTCTCTTCTATGTTCAAGTTGATTTTATTTTATTGTTTTATATTGCTTTAACTTTGAGTTGAATAGTGGTTTTAACTTGATGCAACTCATAATTAACAAATAAAACCCGATATGTCTGTTTGAACAAAATAGAATTATAATCATCTGTGACAATACAAATTTGTACACACAGAAAACGATAAGATATCACTCGGAGCATCCATCTGTAGACTTGACCTGTAAGAAATGTCATATGATTATAATAGATACAAACCAAATGTAGTTGTAACAAATGTGTAATAATAAATAGTCGTTTGTACCTTGTTAATCACGTAAAACTTCTTGATACACCACATTTGATGTGTAGACTCCGCCACGATTGAATGTTTTGGTAGACTTTACTAATACCTTCGTATTTTCACGCAAAGTCCCTCTTGACAATGCCACGTAAAGTTGGCCGTGCGAGAATAATAGATAAAAAAATACATGTAAAATATAAAAAATGAAGTTAAGATAATATATATAATGGAAATTGAATAACAAAAAAAAAGGATTATAGGTGTCAAATAACCCATGCTTTTGTGTCTGCAGTTTTGTAAACAATCACATGTGATTCACTCGAATTTGGTCGCGGAGATGGATCCGACCAACGGATGCTTTATTGCAAAATGCAGCAGGCGCAAGGCGCTTTCTAGTCTGAAGGGTCATGGAGTCCTCCATTAGGCCTAGATAGCATCATGTTTGACCAAGAACCAAGTACTTGAAAATGTAAGAATTCGTCAATCAGCAAGCAAAGGAGACTTGACTTTTTGGGTGTTTAAAAATCCAAAATTGATCGAAAGTTCACTAATTGTGAAGGGGATTTAGCATAATGTAGAAGCTAATTACTGGATTATTGAAATCCAACTAAAGAAAACAAATAAGGCATTGAAATTACCTCCAAAAACAGAGACAATGCTATTATAATAATCCAAGCAGTAGAAGAAGGGGGAACTTACAATATTGGGGTTTTTAGCTATTGGAGCACCAACTATTGCAACTGTATGAACTAAATGGTAAAGAGATGTTGTGTTCCAAACCTGTCATTTTTACAATTACACAAAATAGTCAAAATCAAGTTAGATTTTTCCTTTTGCATCAAACAAAGAGATACAATCAATCAAATAGAACCAAAAAGTCAAGTCTCCTTTGCTTTCTAGTCTGAAGGGTCATGGAGTCCTCCATTAGGCCTAGATGGCAACATGTTTGACCAAGAACCAAGTACTTGAAATTATAGATGCATAGCATTTATCAATATCTTTGGGATCAATTGTACAAGGGCAAATTGTACAAAAATGGAACCAACTTCGCTTTCATTCCTATTTTATAGAACCATGAATCAAAACTTTCGTTTTGGGAAACCACGGTTCAAAACTTCTTACTTTAAGAGACTCGGTGACCAAATTCATGTTTCCAAAATAGGAACGAAAACAAAGTTGGTTCCATTCCGGTATGTAAACTGAAAAATAAGAATCATGAACAATTAAATCAAGTTGTTAAAACAAAATTTGAAGTGGATCAAGTTATTGGGATGATTTAGTTACCTAAATATTATTCAGAAAACCAAGATAACACGAATTTGATTCGTGAAAACCCTAATCAAGAACCGAATCTTGCTGATTTAACTTCTTTTCACATTCAAAACTTTCTTGATCATATATAAAACAGATTATCAACACCATACAAGTACCAAATCAAATTAGGTTAAAATAGAACATTCAAAGTGATCAAGGCAAAACCCTAGTTCAACAAACTCATAAAATTCGACTCCAGTTCCCGTTTCAAATCATCTTCACGGTACAAAACAGATACGAGCAATTGCATTCACGTCAAGAAACATCAATAAAAAACAAAGATACCTCCAGAACTCTTCAACAGTAGAGAAAGTGTAGATAGGGTGCATGGAACTACCCTAAGTGACTTGCTTGGCTTTAGTAGCGGGGGTATCGAACCAGAACGTCCATGAATGCTCTAGCGGATGTTGCGTTAAGGTCATACCAGGTCTGGAACATGAAGACGGCGATAGGGTTTCGACATCGCCACCGACGATCTCTCCTTCTACCAACTGCTCGTCTTCTTCTCCATCGGATCGAACAGGCCTGAGCAATGCTGATTGAGAGAAGAACCTGACCGACGGTGGTTGACGATCGAGAGCAACGCCGATTGAGAGAAGAACGCCGATGATGGTAGGGTTAGGGTTTAGAAGTGTGTTATTGAAGAAAGAAGAAGAGAACGATAGGCGAGAGGGATAATGATAGATGTGAGATACTGTGTTTGGATAAGTTGAACCAAAACAATATGAAATTGCAAATTAAGTAATTCGCTTTAATTAGTAGTATTTTGTGCTTAAAATGTTGTAATTAAGAGTTTTTTTATGTCTCTTTTATAATATAGTATAGATATATCACTATGCTTGAATAGTGTCATATGTAACAACCTAAACAAAACTAACTAAGCATAATATTGATATAAGAAATTCATGCCAAAAACGACCCCAAATCAAGAATTAAAATCTCAAGGTTTGTGGTAAGACAACCTATAACACAACTTAGAACAAAAGAAAATATACTAAAAGGTGGTCTTCTATTCTGGCACCAAATCACATCTTCTCCTTACCCTTTCCCGAGCCTCCTACCTCACGGCGACCTGAAAAGGTTTTAGTTTTTGAAAGAGCGAAGGTTAGACCGAAGGTCTAGTGAGTCCCTTCAAAGACAGTTCAAAATACATAATACAGAAAAGTTTATGATAAAACTCAACCCATTCAGTTTTATAAACATAACCACTTCAAAACGTCGCTTTCGGCACACACTACCGTAACTCGAAAGTAACAGCGTGTCTGGCTCATACTGCCTTAGCTGGGATACACCCCCCAATTG
This sequence comes from Arctium minus, assembly GCA_954870635.1. Taxonomy (NCBI): domain Eukaryota; kingdom Viridiplantae; phylum Streptophyta; class Magnoliopsida; order Asterales; family Asteraceae; genus Arctium; species Arctium minus. The sequence continues at coordinate 5,442,800 of OX941093.1, read as the reverse complement.
GCATAAACGGGAAAAACCCCCCGGTACGAGCACAGGCGGGCCACATCCCCCGACTTTGGCCATATAGCTCACAATAATGTATGCCTACATTTAATCAACATCAAAAGCATAAACCACGTATAAGAGAAAGCTCGCATGTATAAAGCCCACGTAAAAATAAAGATGTTTAAATTAACTTTCACATGTATATAACCACTTTAATACCACAAAGCATTTCGTTAGAAAAACTCACCTTTGGTTCGTGCTTAATTCCTTGTTCTAGCGATCACACAACCTACGATAACATCGGTAAATGGTAAGACATCTCTTGATTCCGATAGCTAATGACGACGATCAATCTCTCTGTCTCTCTCTCTCTCTCTCGATATTAAATAAAGACGTTACCCCAAACTTAGACTACACACCCATCTCGCTAGGTTCCTAAACAGAAGTCCAATATTGACTTCCTCCCGGGGTGCCCCGACCCTCGGGTCTAACCTCCGCCCGGTATGCACCACCCCGGGCTCCCCCGTCTCCCGGGGTCACGACCCGGGTTTAGTCATACCCCCATCCTCGCCCGGGTTCGGCCGCCTCCTGACCCCCTTCCTTCACCACGGGCGCCCGCCTCCAGAGGTCACGCCCGGTGCGCCGTCTCCCGGCTTGATAGCACCACCCCGCCCCCGGGGTGTCTTACTCTCCCACGCTACGGGGTTTCGCTCGAGCGAACGAAAACCCAGACTAGACAACTCTCCCTTTTGGGAACATAATAACCCGATATACATAAATCAAATACAGAATCCTTCGAAGGAAGGTGTTCTCTCTAATCTCCCAAAATGAGGATCTGGGGATAAAACCCAAATGGTTCATCTCTTAAAATTCCCAGATTATACTAAAAGAAAAAAGGTCCAACCAAGGGTTCTTCCAACATCAAAATATCATTAAAAACTAGATTGAAAAGTTCTTAACAAAATCATAACATAAGATTAAAAGATTGGGCTAACACCTTCATGAAGATAAGATGACAATATCCTTCAAATTTTTTCTCTTCTTCAATCTCCCCACGACCTTGCTCCCTGCTCTTCTCTCAATTAATAATCCAGCCGACAACAATGCAAGGGGAATGGGTTATTTAGGGTTAAACCCCTTTTTACCCAATTTTTCACTCTAGCCCCCCCAACTATCGACTTTCAAGAACTTACACCCCACTTCATAACTTAATCAAATCTCAACCCGGTTATCACAATATCCCTCCCTCAAAAGAATTCTGTCCCCGGAATTCCTTCATTGAACAAACTAGGATGTTGGGACCTCATGTTCGCCTCCACTTCCCACGTTGCCTCTTGCGCCTTGTGGAATTTCCATTGCACCTTTACTAAACAAATCTCTTTATTCCTCAGCTTCTTCACTTTGTGGTCCAAAATGACCACTGGTTCTTCGATGTAGCTCAACCTTTCATCCACGTGGATATCCTCCAACGGTACTACTACGTCGGTTTCTACCAAATACTTCTTCAGATTTGACACGTGGAACGTGGGATGGATTCCTCGCAGCTCCCCGGGTAAGTCTAGTTTGTACGCTACTTCTCCAACACGTTCCAGGATAGTAAACGGTCTAAAAAATCTCGGCCTCAACTTACCCTTCTTTCCAAAGCGGACTACTCCCTTCCAAGGCGAGACTTTTAACATAACCAAGTCCACCACTTGGAATTCGATGGGTTTCCTTCGCTTATTCGTGTACATCCTTTGTCGGTCTTGCGCCGATCTCAGCCTATCTCGAATTTGGTTTACCTTATCATCCGTCACTTGCACTATCTCCGGACCTGTCAATTATCGTTCTCCCACCTCGTTCCAACACAAAGGTGTTCTACACTTGCGACCGTACAACGCTTCAAACGGTGCTGCTTGAATACTGGCGTGATAACTTTTATTATAGGAGAACTCTATCAATGGTAGGTGAACTTCCCATGAACCCTTGAAGTCAATCACACATGCTCGGAGGATGTCTTCCAGCGTTTGTATGGTCCTCTCGCTTTGGCCATCCGATTGAGGGTGATAGGCGGTGCTTAACTTGAGTTGCGAACCCAACTCTCTTTGTAAACTTCTCCAAAAAGATGACGTGAATCGACCGTCCCAGAATGAAACTATAGACGACGACACTCCATGCTTGGACACTATCTTTGCCAATTTCTCTAGGAAATGAGCTGATTTTGTGAGTCGATCCACTATCACCCAAATGGCATCGTGCCCCTTAGGTGATCGCGGCAATCCTATAACAAAGTCCATCGTGATCTCATCCCACTTCCATATCGGTATTTCCATTGGCTGAAGCTCCCCGTAAGATCTTTGATGCTTCACTTTCACCCTTAGGCACGTCAGGCATCGCTCGACGAAGTAAGCGATATCTTTCTTCAAACCCGACCACCAATAGCTTTGCTTCAGGTCTCAATACATTTTGTTGGTTCCCAGATGAATAGAATAACAGGACTTATGCGTTTCTTCCAACACTCTCTTCCGAAGGTCGCCCAGTTTCGGGATCCACACCCGAACACCAAAACATCTTACTCCACGACTGTCATTGGTTAGCGACTTTAAAACTTCTACTATTCTTTCGCTCTTCAAGTTCTCTTCTAAGAGTGCTTCCTTTTGTAGACTCTTGACTTCCTCCAAGAAGGTGGAAGTTGCCTCGACTCGAAATGCCACTACATTCGTTGCATCGCCACACTCTTTCCGACTTAAGGCATTACCACTACATTGGCTTTACCCGGATGGTAAAGAAAATCACAATCATAATCGCTTAACAGTTCCATCCATCTACGCTGCCTCATATTGAGCTCTTTCTGGTCGAATAGATGTTGAAGGCTCTTGTGGTCAGTATAAATCTGACACTTAACCCCATACAGGTAATTCCTTAAAATCTTCAAGGCGAAAACTACCGTTGCCAGCTCCAGATCATGCGTCGGGTAATTCTTCTCGTGCTCTTTCAACTTGAGGGAGGCATAGGCAATCACTTTGTCTTCTTGCATTAACACGCACCCAGACCCAACTTTGATGCATCGTTGTAGATCACAAATCCTTTAGTCCTGTTAGGTAGAGATAAGATAAGTGCACTACTCAGACTTTCCTTCAATTTACTGAATGCATTCTTTTGAGCCTCCACCCACACAAATTTGACGTTCTTCCTTGTTAGAACCGTTAACGGCATGGCTATCCTCGAGAAGTCCTGAATGAACTTTCGATAATAGCTCGCCAATCCAAGGAAACTTCTTACTTCTGATGATGATTTTGGCGCTTCCCAACCTTTGATAGCCTCAATATTAGCCGGATCAACCTTAATCCCATCTTCCGACACCACGTGTCCTAGAAATTGCACCTCCCTTAACCAAAATTCACATTTCGAGAATTTGGCGTACAACCTTTCCCGTTTAAGCAATTCCAATATCACTCGCAGGTGTGACTCGTGCTGACTCATGGACCGTGAATAAATTATTATGTCATCAATAAAGACAATGACACATTTGTCTAAGAGTGGGCTACACACTGTATTCATCAAGTCCATGAATACTGCTGGCGCGTTGGTCAACTCAAAGGGCATGACTATGAACTCGTAGTGCCGGTATCTTGTACGAAAGGCAGTCTTAGGCACATCCTTCTCCCTCACCTTCAGCTGATGATAGCCCGATTGTAGGTCTATCTTCGAAAAGTAGCTCGCTCCTTGCAGATGATCGAAAAGATCATCAATTCTGGGAAACGGGTACTTATTCTTGACAGTTACATTATTAAGCTCACGGTAGTCTATGCACATCCGCATAGACCTGTCCTTCTTCTTAACAAACAACACTGGCACTCCCCACGGTGAGGTAATGGGGCGAATAAACCCATTGTCGAGCAACTCTTGCAGTTGAGTCATCATCTCCTTCATTTCGGTCGGTGCCAAACGGTAGGGCGCTCTTGCAATAGGTGCCGCTCCGGACATCAGGTCTATTCAGAATTCCACTTGTCGATCAGGGGGTAAAGTGGTTAAATATTCCGGAAACACCTCCGAATATTCGTTTACTACCGGAACCGACTCCAATGCCTTCTTCTCCTTTTTAGCGTCTAAAACGTACGCTAAGAATCCTACGCACCCCTTCCCCAGACACCGTCTAGCCTTGATCAACGAGATCAAACACGATTTCTTGTTCCGACGGTCGCCATGTACTACTAACTCTTACTTATCAGGTAAAGCTATACGGATCAACTTCTTGTTCTAGACTATATTGGCATCATTAGACGCCAACCAGTCCATCCCCACGATAACGTCAAATTCCCCCATATCCATCAGGTATAGCCGTAATGGGAATGAATGACCGTTGATGTCAATTCTACACCCTTCGTATACTTCCCCCACTAAGACTCGACTATCATCTGTTACTTCTACCTCAAACCTGTTACTAAGCTTCTTGGGTTTCACACGCAAATTATGAACAAAGTTCGGTGACACAAACGAATGGTTTGCACCTGAATCAAACAACACCTTAGCAAAAATTGAGTCTATAGGTAAAGTACCTATCACCACATCTGTTGTTTCCACCGCCTCCTCCGCCGTCATATTAAATTCCCTAGGCCTCGCCCGAGCTGGCACAACCTTCCTCTCTCCTCCTTTTCCTCCAAATCCCCCGACGGCTCCCTTATTCAGCTGTGGACAATCAGTTTTAATGTGATATGGAGAACCACAATGATAACAAGTCCTCGGCCCCTGACAATCCTGAGCCATATGCCCTGACTTCCCACGTTTAAAGCAACCTTCACGATCCATCAAGCATTCCCCTTTATGCATCTGGTTACACTTACTACACCGTTTAATCTCAAACCTTGGAGTTGCCCGCTGATCCGATCTTGCACCTTTGAATTTCCTTGGGTCACAAACTGGCCCTTCCCATTTCCTCTTTTCACTGCCCCTTTCCGACATCTGACGTGCTTTGTCTTTCTCAGTCATTGTTGATCCAAACTCTCTCAGTGATTTGATAACGACCCTCTTCTATATTTAGTGAAAATTATGTTTTAATATGTATTAGTGTTTCACCATCAGCGATCAAACTGAGTCTGTTCAGTTATCGCTGATAATCTTTCTTATAAACATTTCTATGTATTAGTGTTTCACTATCAGCGATAAGACTGAGTTTGTTCAGTTATCACTGATAGTTTCTGATGTAAACATTAAACGTAATCCCTGAAGACAAGCCTCGCGTCAACAGTTGTTCATAGCTGAATCGAAGACGAAGCTGCTGAACAAAGACAAGTCTACTAGTGACCTGATGCGGATATCAGTGAAGCAAAGACGAATCTACTTATACGCGAAGGAACATGATGAAAAGCTTTAGCGATCGCTGAACTCTTGATATCTCTGAAGAAAGAGATACTCAGCGATCGAATGATCACTTAGCTTATGCCTCAAGTTTCCTTTTGTCTCACCTTGCACAACTTAGTACGATATGTCAGAACGGACATGTCTCTGCCACAATTCGTACAACATCTCTGTCAACTACACTGTTCATTGTTCGGCCGAAAGCATGTCTCCCAAAAGTCAGACTCCCAAAGCCAATCAGTGAACGCCACGTGTAAAGTGCCCTGCCATGCATTTAATGCAGAGGGTATAAATAGGAAGATCACCCCTTCATCTGAAGTGTCCTCTATTCTTGAACCAATATAGAAACCCTTGTTTTCTATACTTCTAAAACCCCCTTTCTCTGAATATCTTGTGCAACCATCTTAGTGTTTCTTAAGTTTGTTTAGATTGAGTCTGTCTTAATCTTATTCCGCAACAAACTTGTAAATTGTATTTGATTTATCAATAAACAATTTATTAAACTTTAATTCTTGTATTTGTATTCAACCCCCCCCCCTTCTACAAACTTGTTAAGCACCTTCGGGACCAACAAGTGGTATCAGAGCAGTTTGTTTAATCTAATAAACAAGATCTTGCTTCATTCTCTTCTTTGCTATTCTAAATGGCACTTAACACAAACACAAACTACTATGATAATGGTTCACTTTCTAAACCTCCTCGATTTAGCAGAGATAACTTTTCTCTATGGAAAAATCGAATGATGCTATTTCTTGAAGGTGCGGATCCTACTATACCTGAATATATAGAAAATGGACCCTATGAACCTGTTAGAATTATAGCTGCAGTTCCCGCTACTGCCACCACTAAAGCTGTCCCTGAACGCTATGTCGTTAAGGAAATAAGACAGTGGAGTGATGAAGATAAAAAGAAGGTAGGAATAGATGCAAGAGCAAAGACCATTATTTCAATGGCTCTGCCTGATGAAGTTTTCCATTCCATCATGAATCTGAAAACTTCTAAAGAAATGTGGGAAACCATATGTGTTCAATATGAGGGCACCACTGAAGTCCAAGAAACTCGTAAGATTAACTTGGTAAGACAGTATGAAAGTTTCATCGCTAGTAAGAATGAATCTCTCTCTGACGTTCATCAGCGGTTTAACTGCTTAATCATTGACCTAAGAACTGTTGGCAGGACCTATTCTAATTCTGAGGTCCTAACAAAATTCTTAGAATGTCTTCCTGAAAGCTGGGACAGTTATTCAATATGTCTTAAGCTTACAAAAGACTTAAATTCTCTTTATCTCAGCACTCTGTATGGAATATTGCTCAACTACGAGCAATCAAATCTCCTGAAAAAGAATATTGTAAAAGATTCTAAAGACTCCAAAAGCACTCCTGTTGCTTTAGTCTCTTCAGAGATAATTCCATCTTAGCGATCTACTCTCACCATCACTGAGTTAGATTCTGAATCTGAGGATTTATCAGACCCTGATCTTTCAGAGTTTGATGAGTCCTTAGCATTCTTGACAAACTCTTTTAAGAGATTTGCAAGAAAGAACAACTTTCGAAAAAGTAAGCCTCTCTCTCTTACTGAAAAGCCAAAATCAACGCCTGTTGATAAGGCTACTGCCACTTGCTATAACTGTGAAAAGATTGGACACTTTGCTAGTAAGTGCAGGTCGAAAAAGGTCTTCAAACCTTCTACCTCAAGAAGATCCAGTGATGACAAATACCTAAAGATGAAGAACAAATATCAAAAACTGAAAATCTATAAGCGAAAAGGTAAAAGTCTCATCGCTGAAGAACATGACTGGGCTGAATCAGAAGAATCAAGCTCTGATGAAGAAGCCGCCGCTAATCTTTGCCTCATGGATGAGATTAAAGAAGAAGTGGAAGAAGCATCTGAACCTTCCATGAGCTACATATCATCTACAAATCCCTCTCTGCCTGAAGCTGAGAGAAGTCGTGCTGTTGATGTGCTGACGATTGACCTTTATAATGCTCTAAACGACAAAACTCAAGCTGAGAATAAAAATGTTCATTTAACTCAAGAGCTAGAGAAATGTCATGAAAAGATCAGAGAAGTAACTCTTTTAGAAGAGAAGTTGAAAGATCAAGTCATTATAAATGAAATCATCAGTATTGAACGCGAACAAGCCATCGCTGCTCTAAAAGCAGAAAAGGCTCATGTTGAAAAATGGTGCAAATCATCAACAAAGATCTCCGAGATAATAAATGCTCAAATTCCTGAAAATGATAGAACTGGTCTTGGTTTTTGGAAACCACAGGATGTAACTAAAGAAGAAAGTTCCTCACTTAAGTTTGGAACGTTTGTCACTTCTTTCTTTGACACTTCTTATAATCAATTCTATCCCTGTTCTTCTTCTAATTCTATCCCTGAGGAAATATCCAAACAAACTAAGTCTGCAGATAAAGGAAAATCCATTCTTCTTCCTCAGAAGGCTACCAGGAAAGCAAAGATTAAGGTTACTTCTAAACCTTCAGCAAATCAATCCTCTAGCTTTGTGATAGAAATATTTGATCTCTGTCCTCCAAAGCTAAAGATTGATCTTAAATCCACGAGATCTGAAGAAATGAAAATTCCTCCCAGATCTCATGAGAAAAGCCTTCTCAGACCTGGACCTGTTCATCTTAAACTTGCAAAACCTTCTAATTCTGGTCCTAAAACCATTTTCAAATACAGAAAATGTTATCACTGTGGTTTTACTGACCATATTGCAAGCAAATGTCCGACTGCCACTAAAGCTGATAAAACAACTAAAGTGAAGATAAATGCCTCTAAGGCTGAGAAGGTCACCAAAGTTGAAAAATCGACCAAGGTGAAGAATACCACTAAGGTTAAGAAATTAACCAAAGTGAAGATCACCACTGAATCTAAATCCTCATCTGCTGTGAAGACTGCGGAATCTTCCATATCCACTAACTCTAAAGGACCCATTAAAAAGTGGGTACCAAACAACACATAAGGAAGAAGAGCTGATGATGCCCTTAGAGATCCAAACTGCGTCAGCGCTATGCAAGAAGAGCTGACTGAATTCTCTCGAAACAAAGTTTGGAATCTCATTCCTAGACCATCTGATAAAACTGTTATAGGCACCAAATGGGTTTTTAGAAACAAGTTAGATGAACATGGAACTGTAACCCGCAACAAGGCTCGACTTGTTGCTCAGGGATACAGACAAGAGGAAGGTAAAGACTATGATGAAACCTTTGCCCCTGTGGATAGGCTCGAAGCAATTCGACTATTCTTAGCTTATGCAGTCTATAAAGATTTCATCGTCTATCAAATGGATGTAAAATCAGCGTTCCTAAACGGAAAGCTGAATGAAGAAGTCTATGTAGAACAACCTCCAGGGTTCTATGACCCTAAGTATCCAAATTATGTTTATAAATTGGATAAGGCTCTCTATGGACTAAAACAAGCCCCTTATGCTTGGTATGACACTCTCTCATCATTTCTTATCTTTGAAAATTTTGAACGTGGCAAGATTGATAATATGTTATTTTTCAGAAAGATAAAAGGTCATATAATTCTTGTACAAATATATGTCGATGACATAATATTTGGTTCTACTAACCCATCTCTATGTACTCGCTTTGCTGAAATAATGAAGAAAGAATATAAAATGAGTATGATGGGTGAGCTGACATATTTTCTTGGTCTTCAGATTAAACAATCTGACAAAGGTACTTTTATAAGCCAAGGTAAGTATGTTAAAGATATGTTGAAGAAGTTTGATCTTACTCAAACTTCAGCGATGAAAACTCCTATGGCACCTCCCCTGACACTTAACAAAGATCCTTCTGGAAAACCTGTTAATGTCACTGCCTATAGAAGAATGATAGGCTCCCTGCTGTATCTTACAGCGAGCCGACCTGACATTATGTACTCTACTTGTTTATGTGCACGCAATAAATCTGAACCCAAGGAATCCCATCTGATCGCTGTTAAGCGAATTTTCAGATATCTGAAGGGAACTCCTAACCTCGGTCTTTGGTATCCCAAAGACTCAGGGTTCGATCTAACTGGTTATTCTGATAGTGATTTTGCAGGCTGTAAACTTGACAGAAAGAGTACCACTGGTGGATGTCAACTTCTGGGAGGAAAGCTGGTAAGTTGGACAAGCAAAAAACAAAATTCAGTGTCCACTTCCACAACTGAAGCTGAATACGTAGCCGATGGAAGCTGTTGTTCTCAGATCTTATGGATGAGAAATCAACTATTAGATTATGACCTTCAGCTGTCAAAGACTCCTATCTATTGCGACAACACTAGTGCTATCGCTATAGCAAATAATCCAGTGCTACATTCAAAGACGAAACACATAGAGATCAGAAATCACTTTATCAGAGATCATGTGATGAATAGTGATATTGAACTTCACTTTATCCCTACTGACTTTCACTTTGCTGATTTATTCACCAAACCTCTTGATGAGACAAGGTTCAACTTTCTCATCAGTGAGCTTGGAATGCTGAATCTAGAAGAATAAATCTTCAGCGTTCATGCATTGTGTCAGTAATCATAAGTTCCCCTTTTATCATTCTCTCTGATAAACACTCTGACTCTTAGGTATGTTCTCTCAATCCCTACAACTGAATCTTCAGTCAGTTAAGATGTTTTCAAAATATACACTTTAATCATTGAACTTTCTTCAAATGATTAAAAGCTTTTTGAAAAATAAATTTATCATTGATATTTCTAGTCAGTGATCCTTTGAAAAGAAAATCTATCCCTATCTTTACCATCAGGGATACTTTCAAAAAGAAAAATCTATCGCTGACTTTTCTTCAGCGATAATTTCAAAACGGACAAATGAACAGTCTCTCTCTTCTATGACGTCATTTGAACCGAAAATCCACGACATGCTTTTTTCTGACACGTTCGTCCGTTGCCCTTCTATCCAATCAACTTCGTGGGACGTGTCCATGTCATGATGAGCATTTGTTTTCCCGCCTCTCAAATTCTATCTCCTTTCTCACACGTATAAAAGGAATATTTTTCCATTCTTATCATTTTACGCTTTCTGGAAATACTTTCAAAGCAAGAATACTCTCTCAAGCATTCTAGCATTCTCAAGCATATTCCTCTTCAAAGATCAACAGGTTATTCTTGATCTTTTTCTAATTCTTATCTTAAATCTTTTTACATAAAACTCCATTTATGGGTTTATAAGATTATAATCACATAAAATCATTTTCATTTTTGATTTTATTCTCTAAAAACCATTTTATTTTGATTTTCTTCAATCAAAATCTTTGGTTTTTCTTCTTGTTCTTGTATATTATATTAAGAACACCTTGTTAATCTTCAAATTTGTTGATTTTCTATGTTTCTTTCCTCAAATAGAAACTAGAAAATCTTCTTTATTTTTAGACTAAAACCTTTTCTTCTACTCTTTTATCTACTCATATTCAAAATGGCTCAATCTGCACTTGTCGCTTCTAAGAACGTCAAATTCGCACTCCCTGAATCGGAGCTTCCAAAGAACAATCATCTCGCACGTCTCGATTTTGACGGTGTTAAGTACCCACATCTGAAGGAAGCTGCAATGTTTCTAAAGCAATCTTGCATTGCTTATGCTATCACTGTGGATCCCACATCCTCCAAAGCTCTTCTCCAGCAATTCTGGTTTACTCGAAACCTCTATCACCAACAAAAAGGGTGAACAGGTTCCTGCTATCTCTTTCAGCACTCAACTTGGCTCAAGGATGATGACTGCCTTAGGCCTGAGGAAAGCTCTACGTTTTCTTGACAAACCCAGGAATGGATTCGACGCCTTGCCAACTGATGCTGAACTCATCCAATTCTTGGATGCCATGGAATACGCTTGGGAACCCAAGCCAAGGACGATGATTCCAAACAAGAAGCTGACTCTTGTGAAGAAGGTACTGATGCCTTCTCAGCTTAACTACATCTTCTCACACTTCATTCAGTGTATGAGTGGGAAGAGTGGGTCACTGGACCAAGCAAGCAAGATTCAGGTCCAGATGGATTACTCAGTGATCGCTGGACGAAACTTCGACTACGAAACAACTATCTTTGACGATCTCAAGTCAAAGATAGAGAAGACCGAAAGGGATCCCAAGGTCCCCTACGTATGCTTTATCTGCGCGTACCTGAAGTTTCTCTACCCTGCCACTTACCCCACTAACTCGGATGCATCTTTTCCGAAAGTTGGTCAGCGCTCCCTGGAGGTCAAGACGCTCCCCAATGAGGTAAGTATCTCTGAACTTCGCTCTCGTCTCTCTCTCCTCACTTCTTCGTCTTCAGTGGCCACGCAGGAGGTTCCTTCTTCTGCTATCCCTGCCGCTACCCCTTCCAAACGACCATCAACTGGCTCCCTTGGTCCTTCGAAGAAGGCCAAGGTGACCAAGGAGAAATCTACCTCTAGCTCTATACCTAAGGATGTTTATCAACAAACTTCCTTGGATGCTTTCGTGGGTCTCTCCTCCACATCCTCAGCGACAACCACTTCAACCTTGCCAGTGATCTCGGTCGCTGTCACAACAACAGTGACGCAACCTACAATCTCAGTTCAACAACAACCTGAGGTAACTACCCATATCCCTACATATTCTATCCCCATCTCTAGTCCTTCTATTTCTTTGATCTCTAACACTCCATCTATTTCTACTCAACCGCAGTTTGGACCCATAGGACCTGAACATCAATCTTTTGAGGAATCGTTACAATTCTACAAAATGTTTGATAATTCAGGTATCCCTATAACCTTAAACACTTCTCCCAACTCACCATATAAGCCTGTTTCTCAAAAACTAACTTATATTTCAGGTCCTAGTCTGGCGACTGTTGACACCAATGTCAACAGTTTGACTACCAAGGTGGAGGCTCTGACTGCATCTCTCAACAACACCACCAATGCTGTTCAATCAGCTGGTGAAGCTCTGAAGACGCTGACAGCCAACTACGCCTCCAAAGCTGACATTTCTCAAATCGCTACTCTCCAAGAAGCGATTGTCAAAGTCAGGGAGGACTCACAACAACAGTTTGCAGCTCTGACTACAAAGGTTGATGCCTGTGAGATCCTTCTTCAGTAGATCCTGACCCGCCTGAAGGAACCAACTCCAACTCCTGCTCCTTCATTTATAGAAGACGATCGCACCGCTCTATACATAGCTGTGGAGTTTATTCATCAAGCTACGTCCGATATCCCTGTACTTGAAGACTGACTCAAAGGACTGGAAGCTGAAGTCCAGAAGTTGTCCACCGCTGAGATCTCTACTCCTTCCCAAGATCTCTCCCTCCGTGATAATGACAAAGAGGGGGAGAAAGCATCTGAAGAAAATAAGGAGAAAGAAGCTGATGCTGCTGAACAACTGATGGAAACTCCCTCTCATGTTGAGGGGGAGATAGCTGCTGAGAAAGCCCCTCCTACCATCGCCGATCTAGTTGATGATGAGGAAGAGGAAGAGGACGATGATGATGAAGACCTTGATCTTGAAGATCAAGAGGAAGATTCTCATCAAGATGATGATGATGACGATGAAGATCAATCTCTATGGTGTTCTTCAGCCGTCACTTCATCAGCGATAGCTTCGAAAGAAGTTATCAAAGCAGGGGGGAGTCAAGAGACACCTTCAGGAACCCCTTCCCAAAGAAAAGGTGCAACTGCTGAGGGAACCCTGAAGATGATTTTACTACCCGAGGAGAATCCTTCACAGGTATGCCTTACTCTTGTTCCTTTATCCTTCTATAAAAATCCCACCCCTGTTTCTTTCTAGCCTTTATCTTTCTCCTTCCCTAAAAATAAATCTAACCTTTTTCTTTTTCTGACAAGATAGTTCTCTCCCCTGCTTAGGGGTAAAGAGCTTCAAATAATACCAGCTGCTGAAGCTGATGACCAAATAATCCCAATCTCTGTCAGAGAGATTGATGAAGAGGATGAAGAAGAAGAAGAGTCCCTGCAACATCATGGAAGGCCCTCTAGACCATCTCACTGGTCAGAGGAAGAGAGAAAGAAAAGAACAGAGATGATCTCTCATCTGGAGAGTCAACGACGAAAGGTCCCCTCTCAATCATCAGATCTGGAGTTCCTGACTGAAGCTTAAATTGAAGAATCCGTCAGGGCTGAGAAGCCGATTGCTGAATGTCAAAGAGATGCCTCTCTGGCTCTCAAAATTCAGTCTTCTCAAGTCAAAGACAAGAAGCTGAAAAGAAAACAGTGGAAGTCCAGGCATCTCTTTTGAAAGAGATTGAAGAGGAACACTCCAAAGAAAAAACGGTCAGCGATAATTCTGTCGATTGGTGCAAGCACAAAATTGACTATCGCTCTGACCCAATGAAGATCGTATCTGTTGCTATCTCTGGAAGAAAGAAGAAGGATAAACTCTCTGTCACCATGGAGATTACCAGAGAGGATGGAAGCTGCAAGGATATGTTCATTTCAAAGCTGGAAGACTTTGGCTACATGGAGTGGCTTGAGTTCAAAGATGCGCTGAAGAAATCAAAGTCTACATACAGAGGCTATGTTGAAAGGGTAAATGATGCCCTAATCAATAGAGTCGCTGCTATACTAAAGGTGCCATATACTCTTCCTCCAAAGTCCAAGCAAATCAAGAGAAAGCCTATCTCCTCCTCATCTGATAATGTCGCAGTGATCAGAAATGAAACCTCCATCAAATTCTCAAGAGAAGCTCTGTTCGGTCCTCCTCCTGATCTTTCAGTTCTGGATCTATCTCTTCCTCCTGGCGGACCATATGTTGCGGGACAAGTACTTGAAGAACCTTTTGGAATCTTCTTCAGAGATGACGAGGAACAACTCAGATTTCAAAGGGTCTCTGAAATCTCTATCTGTCTCCTCGATCTTCTCAAGGATCTCATGTGCCTATGGTGTACTCTCTCTCCTGCTGCTGAGCCAATCATAGCGATCATCTGCAAAGAATCTTTAGTGCGAAGGCAAAAAGTAGAAGAAATAACTGAGTATTTGATCAATCCACCTAAACCCTCTTTAGATAGCTGATAGATTAGTTTCCTTTCTTGTAATCTATTAGTTAATTAACTTACAGTAGTTAGTACATCACTTGTACTTGTAATTTTCATACCTTGTAATTCCTTTCTTGGATTAATGAGAATTTCAGTGAAGTACTTAACTCTATCAGTACTGTAAAAGATCCCTCAAAATAGTAATTGGGACATGTATGTTATGAGTCCTGATTATTCCATCATTTTGAATTATAAAGTAATTTTCTTCAGTTACTTTGTCATTATCAAATAGGGGGAGATTGTTGATCCAAAATCTCTCAGTGATTTGATAACGACCCTCTTCTATACTTAGTGAAAATTACGTTTTAATATGTATTAGTGTTTCACCATCAGCGATCAAACTGAGTCTGTTCAGTTATCGCTGATAGTCTTTCTTATAAACATTTCTATGTATTAGTGTTTCACTATCAGCCATAAGACTGAGTTTGTTCAGTTATCACTGATAGTTTCTGATGTAAACATTAACCGTAATCCCTGAAGACAAGCCTCGCGTCAACAGTTGTTCATAGCTGAATCGAAGACGAAGATGCTGAACAAAGACAAGTCTACTAGTGACCTGATGCGGATATCAATGAAGCAAAGACGAATCTACTTATACGCGAAGGAACATGATGAAAAGCTTTAGCGATCGCTGAACTCTTGATATCTCTGAAGAAAGAGATACTCAGCGATCGAATGATCACTTAGCTTATGCCTCAAGTTTCCTTTTGTCTCACCTTGCACAACTTAGTACGATATGTCAGAACGGACATGTCTCTGCCACAATTCGTACAACATCTCTGTCAACTACACTGTTCATTGTTCGGCCGAAAGCATGTCTCCCAAAAGTCAGACTCCTAAAGCCAATCAGTGAACGTCACGTGTAAAGTGCCCTGCCATGCATTTAATGCAGAGGGTATAAATAGGAAGATCACCCCTTCATCTGAAGTGTGCTCTATTCTTGAACCAATATAGAAACCCTTGTTTTCTATACTTCTAAAACCCCCTTTCTCTGAATTTCTTGTGCAACCATCTTAGTGTTTCTTAAGTTTGTTTAGATTGAGTCTGTCTTAATCTTATTCCGCAACAAACTTGTAAATTGTATTTGATTTATCAATAAACAATTTATTAAACTTCAATTCTTGTGTTTGTATTCAACCCCCCTTCTACAAACTTGTTAAGCACCTTTGGGACCAACAGTCATCTCCGCCGCATTGACGGCCGCTTGAAAAGTGGTAGGTTCTCGCGCGGCCGCCAACTCTCGGATATTACTCCTCAGCCAAAACAAATACCTATCCACTCTCCGTTCCTCATTCGGTACATAAATTTCAGCAAAGCGAGCCTTTTCGAGAAACTTGGTTATATACTCTCGAACTGTCGTCTCCTCTTGCTCCAAGTTCAGGAACTCCTCCTCTAATTTCTTCACTGCTGCTAAAGGACAAAACTGCTGTTTGAACTTGGCAACAAACGTCTCCCAATCCATCCCCTTGGCCTCCTTCGAACCTCTACACGACATTGTCCCTCAGTATGGACAATGCAAATACAACCTTGTTCTCTTCAGCACACTTACTGGTGTCGAAGGCTAACTCCATCTCGCCGATCTACTTGATAACCACAATTGGGTCACATTCCCCCTTAAAGACAGGGGGTTTGCATGCCGCAAAGGATTTGTAGCTACATCCTTTCTCCGATGACACAGTAGTAGCTACGACCGGGGTTGATAGTGAGTGACTGGCCATCCCAGTAACCGGCGGTTCCGACATCTCAGACATGTCCTTCTCTTCACTCTTCTCATTATTGGCCGATGTTTCCCTAGTCTGATGAGCCAATAAAGCTTGTAGAGTTTTCTATAACTTCCCCATTTCAGTAGCGAAGGTCTCTTGAGTGACAAAGGCTTGGGCCCGACCTCCACCACGGCTCCTCGCCGGTCTTCTTCCTCTTACCGTAGCTGAACTCTCTTGAAGAGAGGGCTCTTACTCAGCCACTACTTACACACTTCTTGCTCGTCGGGCAACACGTGTCTTTTTCCTCCCCTGAATTCCCGTTTCCGGTTCACCCACCTGAGTAGCCGCCTTTCGGGTCATTTTTCCTTTCCCCTTAGGTCGGCCACAACCCTTTCCTCAAGTGGCAGCCGGCCGAGGAGGAACGACTGGCCCATCCACAACAACTTCAATCACCGGTGCGGCCTCAGCTACCGGCACCGATCTACTCTTTGTTACCCGCTGCGACATGACTACAGATAAGACATAAACATACAACATTCAATATGATAGGTTCAATGTAATAAGGCAAGTTAACCACACACATGTACCTGTAAATTCACAATTACATTGGCAAGATGTAATTCCAAATTTACCTTACGTGCTAGTCCTCACTACCCTATCACTCGTCTTCCTAAGGCCATCCTACTTCTCAGTTGTGTTCTACTCCCTAAGTTTAATTCTAGGCCCGTCCGGTCACATAGATCCTTTAAACTATGGCTCTGATACCAATTGTAACAACCCAAACAAAACTAACTAAGCATAATATCGATATAAGAAATTCATGCCAAAAACGACCCCTATTCAACAATTAAAATCTCAATGTTTGCGGTAAGGCAACCTCTTACACAACTGAGAACAAAAGAAAATATACTAAAATGTGGTCTTCTATTCTATTACCAAATCACATCTTCTCCTTACCCTTGCCCGAGCCTCCTACCTCACGGTGACCTGAAAAGGTTTTTAGTTTTTGAAAGAGTGAGGGTTAGACCGAAGGTCTAGTGAGTCTCCTCAAAGATAGTTCAAAATACATAATACAGAAAAGTTTATGATAAAACTCAACCTATTTAGATTTATAAACATAACCACTTTAAAAGCTCGTTTTCGGCACACACTACTGTAACTCGAAAGTATCAGCGTGTCTGGCTCATACTGCCTTAGCTGGGACCCCCCCCCCCCCCCCAGTTGGCATAAGCGAGACACACCCCCCGGTACGAGCAGAGGCAGTCTACACCCCCCGACTTTGGCCATATAGCTCACAATAATGTATGCATACATTTAATCAACATCAAAAGCATAAATATAAGAGAAAGCTCCCCATGTATAAAGCCCACGTAAAAATAAAGATGCTTTAAAGTAACTTTCACATGCATTTAACCACTTTAATACCACAAAGCATATCGTTAGAAAAACTCACCTTCGGTCCGTGCTTAATTCCTTGTTCTAGCGATCACGCAACCTACGATAACATCGGTAAGTGGTAAGACATCTCTTGATTACGATAGCTAATGATGGCGATCTCTCTCTCTCTCTACCTCTCAATCTTAAATAAATACGTTTCCCCAAACTTAGACTACACACCCATCTCACTAGGTTACTGGACAGAAGTCCAGTATCGACTTCCTCCCGGGGTACCCTGACCCCCGGGTCTAACCTCCGCCCGGTATGCACCACCCCGGGCTCCCCCGTCTCCCTGGGTCACGACCCGGGTTCGGTCACACCCCCGGTCTCGCCCGGGTTTGGCCGTCTCCCGGCCCCCTTCATTCACCCCGGTCACCCGCTTCCCGGCCGGGTCACGCCCGGTGCGACGTCTCCCGGCTTGATACCACCACCCCGCCCCCGGGGTGTCTCACTCTCCCACGCCGCGGGGTTTTGCTCGAGCGAACGAAAACCCAGACTAGACAACTCTCCCTTTTGGGAACGTAATAACCCGATATACAGAAATCAAATACAAAATCCTTCCAAGGAAGGTGTTCTCTCTAATCTCCCAAAATGAGGATCTAGGGATAAAACCCAAATGGTTCATCTCTTAAAATTCCAAGATTATACTAAAAGAAAAAGGTCCAACCAAGGGTTCTTCCAACATCAAAATCTCATTAAAAACTAGATTGAAAAGTGCTTAACAAACTCATAACATAAGATTAAAAGATTGGGCTAATACCTTGATGAAGATAAGATGACAATCTCCTTCAAATTCTTTCTCTTCTTCAATCTCCCCAAGACCTTGCTCCCTGCTCTTTCTCTAAAAATCAATAATCCAACCGCCAACAATGTAAGGAGAATGTGTCTTTTAGGGTTAAACCCCTTTTTACCCAATTTTTCACTCTAGCCCCCCCCCCCCCCCCCCCCCCCCGGCCAACTATCGACTTTCAAGAACTTACACCCCACTTCATAACTTAATCAAATCTCAACCCGGTTATTACATCATATACTCGTACATGTATATGATCTCGGTCCACAAAATTTGTTGCATTCAATAAACTCTGATATGCATTCTGATCTAAGTATTTTATATTTAATTTAATTTGTCTTTCCTTATCATATTCAACTCATTTAGAACAAACTGTCCGATTTCATTTCAATCATCGATTATATACATATAGATGTACATTTGTGAATGCCTTTTTATATGTCCACCTTCTAACATGTGGGGTTGTCCTTCCCTTCTCAAACACCAACACAACCCATTTCAATCATACAAAAGTCCATGTCGCATCTTCATATTTCTTTTTGTGTTATCACATCCATGTGTTTGTTTTTAGTATGTGTATATCTATGCCTCCAATTGTCGCATTTGATGGAAAAAAAAGTCAATTAATTATATATGGATTTATTTTAAGTTATAACAAGTAATTCAATACATTTATTGTGGGTATTTATCTATGTAGGTTCACGAAAAAATAATTAAATCTGATATCATATTAAAGCTAACGGTTTTAATTAAGATTTAGTTAGGAATGAGCGAATGAGCACTTACCCATTAGTCGCAACAGAGAAAAACATCTATAAAATTACATATCATGAAGTTTTATATCTTATACTGCCATGAATCATGTAAGGACTATTGAAATTTCAAAGTTATGGACTTGGGGCATGTATCAATACATTTGGTATTGATTTTTCTCAATATTTTAGTATCATGAAATACTATTTTTATTCACCGTTACTTATTATTTTTTAAATTTGAATGTGAATCTTTAATAAAATCACAGTCGCCGTTCTTTTTTTTTCCTGCAAATCTAACATCAGTTCTATATATACATAAATTTTATAATACTTTGCATCTCTTTTATGAAATTTTAACTTTTTCATTGAAAATTGAAAACACCCATAGCAAGTTTTTTTTTTGTATAATATTTGAAGTCAAATAAAACAACTAAAATAAAAAATAACGTGTCTTATTGTAATCCATTGTCATGTTGGATACCATTTGTTTCTTCACATGAACAACTCTAATGTTCAAATCTTTATAACAGAATAAAATATTTTAAAACTGAACGAGATATTTTTTTTAAAGTTTTTTAGATAAAATTATAAGTAGAAAAGAGATTCAATGTATGTAATGCAAAAACCAAATTCTTGAATTAGTAGCCTAAGTTCTATGTTTGGACATTATGTGCATGTGATGGTTTATGGTATTAATGGAAACCCTAATGTTGTTGATTTGCAAACATCCCCATGTCCCATTCTTTTTCTATTTAAAGTTGTAATAAACTATACTTGTTCATCAAATTTAGTATCATAAACTACTAGACATCCATATCTTTGACTCAATATATTTACCAATTTTTTTTTGATTTTGATGTCTTTTTTTGGTTTTGTTTCTTTTGAACATTCTAAAGATTCATCAATTAAAATATATCAACATAATATTATGACAGTTACGTTTAGTTTAAAATAACTAGCATATGAATTTGCATCTTGAATATAAAAATTATGTAAGATAATAAAAAATGTATATCTTAAAACACTGTTTAATAAGTTAATCCTATATATAGTATAATTTTCCAGTTTGATCAAGAACCTCTTTTAACATATGGTTGGTTTTGTGATCCTGTTTAACTAAGTTGTATCAAAAATACTATTTAAGAATAATACTTATTTACCTATGATATATATATACATATACATATATTTTAAAAACATTTTGCTTCTTATCTATATCAATAGCAATCTTAGCCTTGTATCACTACTAAAATCAAGAGTATCACTGTTGGAAGAGCCATTATAAACAGAAGTAATCCGTCGGAAGTGTTTGATCAGAAAACTCGACAAACGTTTCAGATCGCTTATATAACTTTAGCAACAGAAATATCAATCGTTAAAACCAAAGGTCCTTTGGTCCAGCTATATCCGGTAACCCAACCTTTCTTGAGGCCAAGAATTAACATCACCAAAGGTGAGACTTGTATGTAAGTTTCATTTGCTGTATATAAATATTAAACATCAATAAGTAGTACGCCGCTAAATATGATAAAAACTTTAACAAATAAAATGTTAGCTTGTGGAATGTCGGCACTACAGTTCCAACAGATTACCAATGGGTATGACATAAAATTGGTGTCCAATTAGTTTATGGACCACAAATTATCGAGAACATAGCAACATATCACCTTTGTACGGATTACTGTGGGATCCTTTATTTATTTCTGATAGAAGTTCGTCAAAGATTTAGATTTTCATATTTTTCTATATTCAACATATATAAAAAAATAACAATTGACATCCAAAAATCCTAAAACCTTTATTGTACAAAAATACGAGCTGATAACTATCAGATAGTAAGTACATAAAACCACGTTGATTTGTTTGAACTTGGTTATTTAGTGTTAGTTTTTTTAGGCGAGTAAATTAAATTAAAATGAAACGTACTTTGTCTTAATTTATATTTTATAAATCATGTTTTAAAAATATAATAAAAGTATATGATAATATTGAACTCTATTAAAAGATAATTAAAATTTACGAATTTTGGTGTATTTTATTTTTGTAACAAAATATCATTCTATAATATAATATAAGGTTAATTAAGTTTTAAGAAAAAGAAAAAAAAACACGAACAAAAATATGATACTTGGCAAATAGGTTGACTAATTTTCACCGACCTTATAGCATCTCCAATGCATAAGTTTTCATGACTTTTTACTATTACAAAAAGTTTTTTAAAAACTTTTATGCATTGGAGTGAAAAGTTTTTTTGGGCAAAAGGTTGATATATATCAACGAGTTATTGGATTAGCATTTTGGTAAAAGGGTTGTTGAAAAAGCTTTTGAAAAGCTTTTTGCATTAGAAAAAGTTTTTCAAATAGGTTTTTGTTAAAGAAAAGAGAAATTAATCGAAGTAGCCATCTCTCTCGTTCAACCTTCCAAAATAGCCACTTTCTCCCTAGATTTACCAAAGTAGCCTACAACTTCGTAAAATCCCCCTCAATTACGACCTCCCCCATAAACCCAGATATAAGTTACAAAAACAATCCCTGGCTCGCAAAATGAGCATCGTAATTACGAGGTCCTCCTTCATACCAGATAGAAGTTACATTTTTGGTCCCGGGGTCGTAATTAGGGTCGTGATTACGACCATACTACCTATTCGTGAAAATAATTTACAATTTCAGCCCCTAGATCACATAAAAATGTTACCCTTTCAGCCCCTAGACATTTCAACCTAATTTAATTAAGGAACCAATTCACATGTTATTTCCATGTATTCTATTGACAAGCACTATTTTTTTCAAGAATCTGTATAATTGTACAACTATTCTTATGACGAGCACTATTTTTTTCAACATTCCGTACAATGTCTATTCAAGCAATTGGTTTGGATGCAATTAATTTCCCTATCTATAAAGAGCAACAAAAGACGATCGATTAATATATCCTTAAATACGATATCACTTCTTGCTTTCTTTGTTCATCACAAATATTTTTTTGTTCTTCAATTCATTTGGAAATGAGTTCTGGTGGCGAAAGAGTTCAGTTATATTTATGTTCTGATGGTGAATGGGTTCAAAATAGTGACGGTGAGTGGGATTATGTTAGTTCTGCTCAACATGCTACAAAATTGCCATCAAACATCACCCATCAGAAGTTGCTTTGTTATGCTCAGAAAAGATGCGAAATCGAACGTTCTGCTTTTGGTGCAACGAAGTTAGTGTACAAGAACGATGGTTCACTTTTAGAGTTAACCGACGGTGGAGATGTTTATAGTTTCCTAGAATTTGCAATCGGGTCAGATAGCCCTCCTGCACTTTTTGCGTATGTTGAGTCATCGATGTTCTTAGGAGGTGATGTCAGTGGGAGTTTCAACATTGAAAACCATAAGACCGAAGATCAACTTCAGTGTCAAGGAATGTATACATATGGTCTTAATGACCATATTCCCGATTTTGTTCCGGAGACACAACAAGTAGAAGAAGATCATAATGATGATGATGAAGAAGAAGAAGAAAGAAGATTTGCAGGATTTGCTGATGACGAAGCCTATGTTTTCTCAATGGGCCTTTCTGATCTTGACCTATCAGAAACCGATCAAGTTGAAGACGAAGAAGTAGAAACAACAACGTCTGCTAATAAATCATTTGGCGAGTTAAATGATTATTTTGATATGCCTCCTCCCCTTCCAACCCTGGAGACCTATATAACAACCTACCAAACCTTACCTTATAATCGTAGTGCAAGAATATTTGCTGGCCAGATATTTGATACCAAGGAACATATGCTTATAGAGCTTGGAACTAAGTTCATTGAAGAGGGTTTCGAGTATTTCACGAAGAGATCTAACAAAACCAGATTCGAGGTTGTATGTGTCAGAGAGAATTGTGGTTGACGTATGACGGCTGACGCTGTGGCAAAAGATTCTATGTTTCACGTTCGGACGTTGGTGGACATATACACTTGTTCGAGGAACCAATTGAATCCCAACCACCGACAAGCAAACAAAAAGATTTTGGGCCATATACTGAAAGGAAAATTTACAGATGCTAGCAGGGAACTTCGGCCAAATGACATCGTGCACGATGTAAACCAGTAGTACGGTATTAACATTAGTTACCACCAAGGTTGGCGTACGAGATATAGGGAACTACTACTAGTGAGGGACACTCCTGAGGAATTGTTCAACCGACTCCCTACGTTTTTATATAATTTGGAGCTGCAAAATCCAGGTACTCGCACCAGAATAAAGACAGATTTGTGCGGACGTTTTGAGTTGTGTTTCGCTGCCCTTGGTTGGCGGTACGTATATTAATTATTCATATTTTTTCATAACATAAATTATAACATTTACAAACGGAAACCACCTCCATTTTTGCAGATCTGGAGTTTTTTGACAAACTTGCGTCGTGTCCTTGTAATAGATGCAGCTCATCTAAAGGGGCAATACTTGGGTACAATGTTCTTGGTGGTTGCCATGGATGCAAATAATAACATTGTGCCCATTGGTTTTGGAGTAGGCAGGTCTGTGACCGGGGATGAGTGGACTTGGTTTTTGTCCATGTTGAGAGAATGTATCGAACAATCAGAAGGGTTGGTGTTTATGTCCGATAGGTCTGCTTCCATAGGCGCCGCAATTTCCATCGTGTTCCCAACGTCCCATCATGCTCTATAAGACGACATACTGGAAGGCATGCAAAGCTTATACGGTGCGGGAGTTTGACCGATACATGATGGCACTACGACTTAATGTACCTGTCGGAGTTGAAATTATGGACCAGGACGGTAAGGAGAGGTGGTCAAGGGCCAATTTTCATGGCATATGGTATAATATCATGACTCAAATAGTACAAAGTCGGTGAATGCATTGTCCCATTTTGCGTGCAGGTTACCGATTGTCGGCCTTATGGAGTACTTCCGAGATTTTTAACAGTAGTGGTACCTAATTCGATAGGATAAAGGAGGTTAATAAACTCTGAAAATTTGAACTTATATATTGTGATCCCAGATTTCAAGCAATCATGACAATTAAGAACAAACACAATAAAGAATCTAGAGAGAGAAATAGTCACTAGTCTGGGTAGTCATATATCTCACTCAGAAAAACATTACAAACAAGAATGATATAAAAGCTTAATGATGACATCTACTACACAAAACAAGACAAGAAAGACTTATATAGGGTCAAACACAGACTTGACCTCGACACAAGTTTACATTGAAAAGTCAAACACATAATGACAAACTAACTAGGCAAATTGAATCAAAACATGATCTAACAATCTCCCCCTTTTTGATCAAGTTGCTAGTCTTCAGCTGTTCCATTTCTTCATGCAAGTCCTCCTTATACCCATGTAACCTTCAAACCTTCTTATGGCTAGTCTGAATCTGATTTTTTCTTTGATAGCATCAATAACATTTTCTGTCCAAATCCTTTGAATCCCGGGCATATGAACATTCTCAGCAAGTCTTTGTTTTTCACTTTCTTCATGCTTGGCTTGCAGCTTCTCAACAACGTCTTTCAAAGTACCGTCTAAATACTTTGGAATTTCAGCTGCTCTCATAAACCTTTTCTGCTTCTTGTCAACATTCTCATACACAACTCCAAGTTATGGCTTTCTGAGAACTGTATAGAGAGGAGTTTCTTCAAGCAAAGGATGAGTCATATCAGGTGCAAGCAGATTAATTCTCTACTGATTGGTCTCAATACCTAGCTGGAAATCATAGTAGTAGGTAGCATAGATATGTCTTTTGATGAACCTCTTGATAGTATCTAGAGCATACACTACTTCAGGATATCTTCTTGTTCTCCCTCTGAACTCATGATACATAAACTCAATATCTCTGAAATTCAGGTTTGCAAAGTTAGCTTCATTAAAGACATAAGTCTTCAAATCCTTCCTTTGAACAGTGAATTCAGGATACCAGATCTTTTGATATCTCTTCAACATAACTTTATCAACTTGCAAAAATTTTGCTCTGCTTCTAACTTCTTTACAGGTTCTACCAATTACTTGAAGCATCCTGACATACTCTTGCTGAAACTCAAGAGATTTGTCTTGAATCCCCAAGATTTGGACTTGATCTATCTGCTTGATGTAGCTTACAAAAATCTTAACACCTTCTTCAAGGTAAGGAACTCTTAGAGCATTTCTGATCCTTTTGATTTCTTCCAAGGTAGGACCAAACTCATCATAGTCTGTATAAGGAGTAGAACCCACTACAGCAGTACCTGAAGGACCTGCTTCTGGTTCTGGAACAATAGACTTATGTAGCGGTTCTCTCTGAAACTCTGGTTGATTCACAGGACTATCTGGCTTTCTCTGGTAAGGCAATTCTTCTTCAACATTTACATCAGAATCCAAATTAACATTTTTCTCAGCAACATCAACTTGACTTACATTGGCTTCAGGAAATTCAAACTCATTGAAGGATGGAACAGTTGGAATAGCAGTAGTACTTGGCTCGGGCACTTGCTCATAAACAGGACTAAGATGAAGATCATCTGGAGTACTTTGAGTAAACATTGCATTCAAAGCTTCAGTGTCTCTGTCCTCAAATAGATCATCAAGTACACTTTCTCCATAAGCTGGTACCTTCTCAGCTATTTTAACAATTTTAGTTACATCCAACACTTCATCATCTGAGCCTATGTCAAAAAAATCATTCTTTGCTTCCTCCTCCTTTATCTTCCAGTACATTTCATACTTTGCATCAACTTCATCATCATCATTCTCCAGAACAATGACATCAGCATTTGGCAATCCAGTTATCTCCATTATCTCCTGTCTAGTTGCAATCTTAGGCTTTTCAACCCTTGATTCAACTCTTTCATCAATATACAACACTAACTCCATTTGATCATTCTGCTTAGTACCATGATCAACTCCCTCTTCAACATTTTCAGCACTACTTCCAGCTCTTTCCTCAACTAGAACAACATCACCTGATCCAACAACTGTCTATTTCTCCCTATTCTACCCCTCATGATCATTATCAGGATCATGATCATGTTTTTCTGTAGAAACAGCTGCTTGGGCTTTACATGAAGTTTACATAACCTGTTTAAGATCAGATAGAGCAAACAAAATGTCAGATTTAAAATAATTAAACTCTGTGGCACTAACCAAATCTGCTGGTTTCATAGATTGTGGTGGTTGTTGTTCAAGGTGGGATTGCAAAAGGTTAAGAAGATATGCATCTTGCTGGTTATTCGGAGCTTATGCTAATAATTTGGCAAATAGCAACGAGTTCAACTCATCATTGGATAAGTCAGCAGGCTGAGTGTTTGGAATTGACTGGGATTTTGGAGTAGGTTCAGGTTCAGATATTGGATCCTTCCCTTTCAGCAAACGTTTAAGACCAACTAACTCCTCCTCAAACTTCTGGAAAATCCTGGTTTTAACAGCCTTTAAGGCTTCGTCGAGAGTTTCCTTAGACACAAAGTCTGGGTGAGTAACTCTGGAATCACGTAGATTATCCGTTTGCATGACAGCAGTAGAATCAACTGCATGGCCTGTTTTCATTGTTGGCAATGACGTGTCAATGACAGGACTTCCATCTGGTCCTCGTAGTCTGGATTACGGATCTACTCTAGATGTTCCGATCAGGTCACTAAGACAGCCGATGGTAGCAGATTCAAAAAGTGTTCTAGAAATGACAATTGGAATATCAATAGGAACTAGACTCAACTGTGGATTCAAAGAAGTCGAGAACGGGGGCTGTTATACTCTTTGTTCAATACCTTGAATCTCCGAGCGAGAAACCGGTAGATTGTGAGCTAAATCCCCGTGAGAAAATGAAACTATTTCTTGTTGAGAAGAAATAGAGTGGGTGGCTGAGGTGTGCGATTGCATAAGTGGGCTACTCATGTCTTCTTCAACACCTGCATGCAACAAATGCGGCGAAGTGGTAGATTTGGTTGCCCTTTGGGATAAGTAGGTTCGTTTGTACACACGCTCTCCATGTTCTTTTACTACATTCTCACTCTCTTTCTCAACATTTTCAACTAAGACTCCCTCGGTTCTCCTTATGTCCCCGACAACATCACTAAGAATAGTGTCAACATGAGCTTGCTCTTCCACTTCCATGGCATCAGTACCATAGAATGGTTCAAATAAGTCAACTTCCTCATCAACATGAACATCAACTTGTTCCTCAGATTGAACATTAACTTGTGCTTCAGAATGAATATCAGCACCACCATCATGATCATCATTATCATCATCATCAAAATTACCATAAGTTTCTGTATCCTCATCATCTTTAGAAGCAACTTCTGTATCACTTGTAGCAGATGGAATGTCACTTGATTCACTTTCATTACCTGCCTGGTTTGTTTGATCCAGTTCATTGTCAGAACCATGACCTTCATTAGCAGAAGGTTTCACTAAACGTGGGGCAATCACCCGTGACCCTGATGCCTCCAGTCTTGGTCTCTGACACCCTCCAGAGCCCCTCTCAATATTTTTCCTCTTCTCTCCCCGTTTTTGTACTCCCGTAGTATCCGAAACCCTTACCGACTCCCCCTCCTAGGGTTTGAGCCTTGGGTAAGGCTAACTGGTCCTGGTTGTCCCATAGGCTCTCTATAATCTACTATAATATCACACTCTGGATCAACATAATCTAATAGACATTCTGGCACAGACATAGAATATGTGAAAGTTCTCTTCTGCTTCATCAAATACCTCATCTCACTTACCGGTGCAAGTGGATGGTTGATCCTTGTAGGAATCTGTCGGTTACTTCTCAGCATGCTTCTGACAATTAAGGCCATGAACCTCTGGTACGGAATGTAATTTGGAGCTTTAGAAGTCTTCTTTGCTACAACCTTCTCATACAGCTCAGTCCAAAAGATAGATGTATAGTTTATGTGAAGATCATGGACTATGGAGTAGAATAGCTTGAGGATGTGGATGCTGGCATTATCAGTTCCATAGATCTTTCCAGTCAGACACCTGTTAATGACAGAGAACAGGGTGTAGTAGAACGGCGGCAGATTGTTATTCTTAAAATGATTGACCCGAGTCAGCTGGCCAATGTACCCCATGTCTCTTATTCCTTTGAAGACCTTTGTGTCTGATGGAAGTTCATCATAAGATGTTCTGCCTTCTCTTCCAGTCTCAGAAGGTAGAATCAGAATGAATCTTAGTCTAGCAAGACTTAGAACTGATGTGAAGTGATCAATCTCCAGCTTGAAGATGGGAATCCTCTCTCCTTGTTCCTTTGTATGGCTAAACCTGATAGTCTTCTAGGCTTGTTGGACATATTGTTCAGGAACTGTAGCTTGAGCTATTAGAGCATTCCTGAGAGGATGATTTCACAGAATATCCAGTACCAGGTGAACAATATTGATGCTGAACTACAGATGGTGCTTGTTTGGTTGTTGAGGCTTCATCTCAGATGGTGATATAAGAAACATATCAGGATTGGCATTTTGAGGAATTTGGAAATCTGTTCTGGATGATGGCATAGGAAATTGATCAGATGCCTCATGTGGTGAGTTCTCATCCATTTGGACATGTTGATCTACTGATTGTTCAGCCATTTGTATCTAAAAAAGATTAACAGTTTTGGACAGGGCCAAATGGTTAGTGAAAAATAAAATTTTAGCCTTGAAAAACCATTTTGAAAAACTGCTAAGTGTAGAATTCGCATGACAGGAGTATGCGAATTCCTCACATGGGAATTAGAAAACCAAAGACAAGAATTCGTATGAACCTATATACGAATTCCTTACTAAAAAAACATGACACAAAATTCGTATGGATAAGGAAACGAATTGTGGACTTAGAAAAGATTTGACACTGAAATTCAGAATTCGTATGGAACCATTATCAACAAGAATTCGCATGAACCTTCAAAAATTCAAAAATAAAGATTTCGTGAAAAAGTTTCTAAGTGTTGAACAAGAACATCATGAACATCTTCAAATATTCATACAAACCCAGATTACCAAAATTTCAATTTTGAATTTTAACCTAAAATTTGGAATCTATTGTGATCGGTTTGTTGTTAGAAACAACTTTAATCAATCAACTTTGAGATTAACACAAATATCGACCTTTAATTTTGATTATCCATCATGAATATACCAAGAACAGTCGATAAATTCAAATTTAAAAACAAATCCCACAATTACTGATTTAGGTTAAAATATATGGTAATTAGGGTTCGATTATATCCTACTAATGATACTTTTCAGTTCATATCAACAAATAGAATTTAGTCAAGATTCAATATTTGTTCGAATATTCAAAAGTCAGTCGAAGTTGTTGAAGATGAACAGTCCACGAATTCGAATCTAACACTAATCCAGTAAGGGAATCCCTGCAAAGAAACAAAGATTATACGATACAAACAATCAAAATACAAACAATAAGAAAAAAAATAAACCTTGGAATCAAAGAACAAGAAGAAACTCGAAGAAAACTTGGAAATCGCAGATGAGGGTTTAAGAGTTCGTGCTCTCGAAGAATTCGTAAGTATAAGATTGTACGAAAAGTGAGGGTTTCGTAGAAAACATATGTATAGATACCCTGGAATGATTAAGACACGTGGCACGAATATACTGGACCTCCCACTTTTCGCATATGACATGGATACGAATTGTCAATGAAGAATTAGACAATGTGTGTGAGAATTCGCATGACACAATATGCGAATTCTGTGTAAAAGGAAGAATTCGTATGGTAGTGTGATGCGAATTCCTCACTTTTCGCATATAGGCACATGCGAAAAGTTGGATTTCGTATAACACTCACATGCGAATTCCAACAATTTGTCTAACACACACATGTGAATTCCTTAGATTCGCATGATAGTGTTATGCGAATTCTGGAGATAGCAAACTTTCCAACTTTTTGAAAAACATTTTAAACATGCAAAATTGCTATTTTAGGAAATTTTTCAAAGTTTGCCAAAAATAGAAACTTTCCTTAAATGGAAATTTTCCAAAAATGAAAATTTTCACTCATTTTAAGTTCCAAAAAATGATTACACACACTATCACACTTACAACCCTTTTAAGATTTGTCTGTATTGAGCTCCCCCTTGACTTAATGTCTGTCTCTTCTTTCTCTTGACTTGAAATTGTTCTTTCTTGATGTATCTTGTTGTACTTCCTTAATGGCTCCCCCTTGACATGATATGGATCTTTCTTGATGTATGGATATGCTCTCCCTTCATATCTGCATACATATAAAAATATGACAATTCAGATTTGTTTCTCCCTTTTTAAAAAAATATTCATTAAAGTACAATCTTCCCCAATCATATAAAAATATAACAAGTAAGATCTGTTTGTCCCTTATAAAGAATTATTCTTTGAAAACCAATTTCCCTCAATTAACAAAAATGAACAATTAAAGATGAGAAAAACTCCCTGTTATGATTTGACATTCAAAGATCATCACTTGAACATTGAAGAATGAGTCCTAAGCTGTTGCACTTAGAAGTCATCATCTTGAACATTGAGGTAAAAGTCATAGACTGCTTTGTCTAGAAGTCATCTTCCTTTCACTCCTTCTTGAGTGTGGATTCCTGCAACACACAGGTTGAACTAGTTTTGGTACCCAGATGAATTTGGGTCCACTCTGGTTAGTATGTGAAAACTTCTTTGATTGGTTTTCACCTTTGTGAAATGCAGTATCATAATGTTTCTTGTAATGATAATACCTTTTGTTGATGTGTGCTTTATGTACAAAGTCATCATTGAAACAATAAGAACAACAAAGTTTGCTTTTAGCAAACTTGATCAGATGCTTTGTAGACTTGACAGCATCAAGAGTAAATGCTTTACCTTTTGCAGTTATGTTCTTGTTTCTCTGTGCAGCTTGTGCAGATGATTTTTGGTATTTCACTGATTCAGGAGATCCCTTTACAACCAAAATCATCTTCTCTTTCTTAAAAGCTTTAGAACCAGATTTTGAAAAATAAGCATGATTATCAACAGATTTGACATAAAATGAACTAGAAGGTTTAATCTGATCTGTTTTCAAGATTTCTGATTTGACATTCTTTTTCTTGAAAATCATCTTTTGGAATAATCTAGATACTGATTGAAATGAACATACTAATTCAACTGAATCATCATCATAAGAAGATAATACAGGTGTTTCAGATGCTATCTTATCAGATAAATCAGCATTAGCTTTCTCAAGTTGTTTGATCTTGTCATTCAACTTGGATTTCTCATTGCAAAGTTTATCAAATTTGCTTTCCAGATCAGATTTACTCTTCTGTACTTTCTATATATCTGAAGATAAGATAGGCAACTTGTTAGTAAGTTTAGAAATCTCAGATTCAAAAAATTTTCTTTCAGATTCAAACTCCTTTTCCAAGTTCTGGTTTTTCTCAGAAATCTCTTTGAAAAGTAAAGTATTTTTCTTTTCAGTATTTTTCTTCTCTTTATCAAAGATATCTCTTTCAGAAATGACAATTTTCTCAAATTCAGAAACTTGTTTGGAAAGTTTGGCACATCTGATTTCTAACTCTTTCTTTTTTGTTTCTACTTTTCTAGAAAGATCAAATAATTTCTGATTGAACGTTTTCTCATATTCAACTTTTTCCAATTTACTTCTCTCATCAACTTTCTTCAGCCATTCTTTGCCTTTTGCTTGATATGTAGATACTTGTATCTCAACTTTTGTCAACTTGACATTCAAAGTCTATATTTCAGCTTTGAGTTCTGATTTTGAGCTTTTCATTCTCAGCTTCAATCTTTGGATTTTCTGGCATATATGACAATGCACAATCCCTGTTTGTGAGAAACATATTTCCTTTCTCATCTGTATAAGGCATGATTAGTGTTTATCTGGAAAATATTGCGTGAAAAGATCGTTAGTCAGATAATTAGAAAAATCAAATGTAAAAATCACAGAAAATCACAAAAAAAAAAATCACAAGTACACAATTCGTATACAAGAATTCGTATGGCACTCACAAAGAACAATTTGCATGCACAATTCGTATGAACTATAATTCGCATAAACACAATTCGCATAGAAAAGGATACGAGTTCTTCACGTTTCGCATGAGCTTATGTGCGAATTCTGAGCTTTTCGCATATAACTATGTGAGAGTTCTGAGCTTTTCGTATAGAACTGTGTGTGAATTTTGAGCTTTTCGCGTAAAGGAGGATGCAAATTCTTGACAATTCATATGAATAGATGCGAATTCCTTCCTTAGAGTATCTTCTAAGACTCAGATGCGAATTCCACACTTTTCGTATGTGGCTCTTGTGCGAAATCTCTACTTCTCGTATGAACCCTTGTGCGAATTCTTCACAATTCGTACAACCCTTTGTGCGAATTCTGTTCTTAAACACTTTATTCTTTGAATTGTGCGAATTCTTCAACGTGCGAGTTCATCGTGCGAGTTCTTAATGGCTTGTGCGAATTCTTTGGATCTTGAGTACTTTTTTCAAAAAATACCACTAATTTTCACCCAAAACTTGATGTTTGACTCTGTAATTTGTAGAATCGATCACTTTGACATCGAGAACAACCCTGTGGTGAATTTTCCTAAAGATAATCATGATTGTGGGAATTGATTCTTGATGGTCCACGTATGGAAAGTTTCCAAAAATGTAAAGATTGATCAAATTCTCCCAATCTGATGATTAAATGGATTACCACTTCAAATGAAAGATATTCAGTACCAATATGCGATCACAAAGTGATGAAATTCACACCCAAAACATCATTCAATCAAAATCTTGATTGATGACACAGAGTCGATGAAACAATGAACTTTCTGAATTTAGAAGTCGAATTTTCTGCAAATTCTTTTGATTGTTGATCTTTCCCAATTGATCTTATTAAGCTCTGATACCAATTCTGATCCTAGATTTCAAGCAATAACAACAATTAAAGAACAATCAAATATGAGAATCTAGAGAGAAATTGAGTCACAAGTTTGCGTAGTCATATATCTCACTTAGAAAATGTTACAGACATGAATGATACAAGCTTACTAATGACATCTACTACACAAAACAAGACAAGAAAGACTTATATAGGGTCAAACACAGACTTGACCTCTACACAAGTTTACATTGAAAAGTCAAACACATAATGACAAACTAACTAGGCAAATTGACTCAAAACATGATCTAACATATATGGTTGTATTTTCATGTTATTTTTATTTATATTGTAACACAATTAACACATATTTGTAGATCAAATGCAACATAGACTCACACCATGGGCAGAGATGAAGATTGAGAAACGGTCGGGTAAGTCTGCAACATGGAGAGTACGCGGAATTGGATATGGTGTGTACGAGGTTCGGGATAACCGTAGGATTTCGAAGGTTGATATGACCCAACATTCTTGTGAATGTATGCAATGGCAAGTTTTTGGGTTACCTTGCAGTCATGCAATCGCTGTTGCAAGACAATCTGGTCGTAGAGATTGCAGCGATTTGGCTGTAAGTTACTTCACGCCCGAGAATTACCGGGCAACATATCGGGAGGTAATCGTGCCAGTTGGACCTCCTTCAATATTCTTCTGAAGGTGATTAATATTAAATATAACAACTCATACAAGATTATTTCATAACATACACATACTAATCAGTACAAAATTATTCAAATGTCAAGCTACGACTACACGAAGCTTGGGTTTTTGAAAATCCCCGTCGACTTCTTATATGCTCTGGCGAGACGAGTCTGGAAGTGCTAAGCTCTACTTTCTCGCTGTACACTTTAATCACGGTATGGCCGTCAACATACTCACATATATTGGCAACATCTTCATCGATAGTCAATTCTACCAGTCCAGTCAAGAAGTCTGCATTCGGCCTTTTAAAATAAAACCTATAATATTTTGGTTTGGTATAGTCCAACTCTTTCGTGATTTGTTCAAGCAGTTGCATGGAAAGATCGTCCACGTCTAACATGTCAGCATAAATTTCTAGACCACAGAAGTAATGTCTTGTAGGTGGTTCCTGAAGTACCCTTGATGGTGGAATTTCATGGTGAACAATTGTGGATGTGCATCTGTTCATGAACATTAACAAAGTTAGCCTTATACAAGATTTGACACAAGAAAAACCCAAAGGAACATACATACTAACCATATAACTCTTTGGCAGTGGTCGGAAGAGATCTAGATAAACACTTAAAACACCCGACATGAAGATTTGGGGATGCCATGTAAGAAGACGTTAATGATAATATGTTCCCATATATGTGTTTTACGACTAAACAAGCGGAAGGTATTTATAGAGAAATGTGGATGCCAGTTCGCATTGAAAAGTATGAAAACGTGGAAAATGTCTGAAAAGGATGCCTGAAAAAGCCTTACAGATTTGCCTGAAAAAGCCTTACAGATTCGCCTGAAAAACTACACCCAAGTGAAAGGCCTTCGTATTTACGAACTCATGCAATAGATAGGAAAAATTTTACACCTTCAGGCCCTCTTCGTAAAAACCTAAGCATGCACTTACATATTCGCCTGAAAAAATTTTACGAACTTGTCAAAAACCTTACAGATTCGCCTGAAAAGCCTTACATATTCGCCTGAAAAGCCTTACAAGTTCGTTTTGTGCGCAACTTAAAAAATCCCTTCCATTTTTTAGGTTCCAACAACCCTACTTTGATGATTAATTTCTCATTTATACGACGTCCGATTTAGACGTCCAATTTACCAATACGAACCCTTGACGGTAGACTACAAAATACTATAACAATGAATATATTGATGGGTTATATAATATCCGTAATATTGGTTACTAATTGGGAAAAAACCATTTTTGAGTCACAAACAAGATTAATGTCACCATCAAATAAAAACTATAGATTAACTGTTTGAGATGTTTAATTTACCCCTAAAGTCATACAAAATATTTGACAAACACTAAAACAACCTAACTCCCTCCCACACGACGTGGACATGCATAAAAGACCTCCGCCATCTGGCACCGATAATGCCTGGCCTCCTCCCGGGCGTCACCTGTGC
Organism: Arctium minus; assembly: GCA_954870635.1. Classification (NCBI taxonomy): domain Eukaryota; kingdom Viridiplantae; phylum Streptophyta; class Magnoliopsida; order Asterales; family Asteraceae; genus Arctium; species Arctium minus. The sequence continues at coordinate 5,407,831 of OX941093.1, read as the reverse complement.
ATAATACATCGTCGCCGTCAGTTAGAGTGGATAAGAACTTGCATATCCACACACCACAATCTCCTGTTGTCCCCCTATGCTGTGGTACATTGGACGCATAGGTCCAACGCAACTCTTTGCTAAGCCGTATACGAGGGAAATCCCTCAGCTTTTTGATAACGCTAGGAAGGAGCTCCTTAAATTTATTCATCATCTCTACAAAGGTTGGCTAGTATACGGAGCCTCGGAAGCTGTCCGACAACTATATACATTGTGTCCAATGAAAAATCTCCAAGAACCCAATGCTCCGACCGAATGCAGATAGGGATGAACACCTGGAATATTAAAATAACATACAACTAGTTAGTAACAAACGAGTTAAATATAAAAATACATGCAAGGTGATTTCCATACCCGGTTGACAGTATGCCATGCCGGATATCCCTTAGTACTACCATTGGTCAGGGTGTATGCCGACCCGAACCCTCCTGGTTGGACACCAAGGAATTCAAAGAAATTTGTCAGCATTGTCGTCCAAGTTTCTTGTGGAGGTCGGGAGTCTAGAAGCATATTGATCTACCCATCGATGTGCTAAATACAAAACATAAATTGTTAGACCTCTACTTAGATATGTATCTGACTATGATACTTTACTTAAACTAAACATTACTACTAACTGAGTCGATGAGATTCCCTTGCTCCTCGTAGCCCAGAAGCACTCCCCACCATCTCCTAGTCACGGGTTGTATGTCGTAGAACGGGATGACCATGTCTGGCAAATCATGACTTAGGTATCAGGAAGCGATAATAGATGCTATGGCATATGATAGGTTCTTGGCAGAAAAAGGCGCAATGCTACTAGCTGCCGATGTATGTCCCGCAGGCGAAGCTGAATAAGGCAAAAACGGTGGTTTCTTTGACCTTGCTATTTTTCCAAGGACAGCAGAAGCCATGTACCTGAACGAGCAACTTATGTCTTTTCCTTTCTTTTTCAAACGTTCTGGCCTAGTCGGGACCTTCATCGAGACGGTCGTCGGGGCCACCGTGGAGACGATCGTCGGGACCACCGTCGAGACGGTCGTCGGGACCACCGTCGACACGGTCGTCGAGACGACCGTCAATACAGTCGTCGAGACGACCATCAGGACCACCGTCGGGACCTCCACCGAGACCGACATAGTGAAGGCCTCAGTCCCACCATCGGAGGATGACAACGATAGACCCAACATACCGCTAAACTGCAGCTGGAAGGTATCGAATGTCGACCCCGATGGACAAGACATCTAATAAAAGTATGGAATGTAATATCAATACACAAACTAAAACACGTTAACGATAAATTCAGTTAAACACTAACTTGAAAAGCCTGAAACTACCGACACAGGTACTGGACATCTCTCAGGCGTATTTCCACCTTCGGGAAACGGGTTTCGAAACCGGTTCCCCTGTCTGCATAGAAATCTCTCCAAACCTCGTCCAGCTGGTCCCACCTCGATTGATATGGGTCGGGAGGTGGCATACCGTGATGGGAGGCGGTGGGACTCTCATATCCTCCGTGGTGACCTGCATCGTCATGGTTGTGGTCTGACGAGGACCCCATGGAAGAATCGGAATTGGAGCCAGGTGGGGTGGGAGGAGGCTATGGGACCTGTGTCGGATGTCGTGGCCTCTTCGACAGTCGCCTGCCCTCCCCACTCTCAAAATACTCATGGCTCTAGCGATAACAAATTGTTCCTCCTTGGCAGGCGTAGCCACCAAGATCGGGAGTGGGCGAAACATATCCTAAATATATTGAAAAACATATCACATTAGAATTGCTTATACGAACTTAGTCAATATTGTTTGAGAACCATAATTGGACAAATAGCAAAATAATTTACCTCTGTAAACGAAAAAAGTCAAGACAATGAGCCCTAGTTTGAATTGAACCCCTGTCCAACCGGATTCCCCTAGGAGACCTGGCATCATGCCTGGTGAAATAAGACAGGGCGATGAGAAACGTCTCCAAGATCCATATCTACAATTACACAAGCGAAAAAAGTACGTGGATTGAAAAAAGGAAACCAACATCAAACGAACTAGGTTTTCTTTTATACTACTCATCTAACCTTGAAAGCGTATAAAAAATCCCGAAATCGTTAACTTGTCTTTCTTCTCTAACCGTTTCCTCATGGCATCGTCCATATGTTTGAAGGTGGCCTTCCAGACGTAGGATCCCCACGGATAACAGTTAAAGGCCTGTAAATCTTCGATGGTCCTAAGCACCAACTCGCTAATACACTGGGAAGTGTTACGACCCATAGAAACCTGCTCCACCATCAGCACGACACACACACGAACAACATCATCGTCAGATAGGTCTATCATGTCGTTCAACCGTCAAAGCATGATTGAAAGCTTCAAATCAGCAGGTCGACCTATTGCTGGGAAAACCCTGTGAAAGAAGTTATCGCGTGGTAGGGTACGGAGGGTGATCTCCGATCTAAAACGAAGTCCTGTCAAAAGATAAAACTTTTCTCGCCCGTAGCGAATGATTTGCCCATACACATCAAACCAAAGATCCTCTAACTGTGCTCCGTCGGCACGATAGATCTGTCTCTGAAGAAACATATGAACCAGCATGGGGTCGCCACCATGTATGGTAACGTCCAACCATGGACCGGATGGTGTCTGCCTAAATATCACCGTTCTAGCTTCATTCAAAGCCAACCTAATATCTTCTGTCAACTTTACCCGACACATGAGCGTCAATTGAGGGAAGTAAAAGTCCTCTTACATAGTAATGCAGAGAGATGTTGTTAAGGGACCTAAGTTCCCAATATGCAAAGTATAGCGACCAAAGCTGTTAATATGCAATTTACAGGGACCTAATATGTCAATATTTAAAGTATTGGGACCTATGTTGCCAATATGCAGACTAAAGGGACGTAGTTGTCAATATGCAATTTACAGGTACCAAATATGTCAATATGCAATTTACAGGGAGCTAAGTTGTGAATATGCAAATTGCAGGGAGCTAAGTTGTCAATATGCAAAGTGCAGGGTCGTTACTAGTCAATATAAATATAAAACTATTTAAAATGTATACATGTATTTTTACAAAGTCAAAAACAAATTTTTATAAAACTAACATAAAATGATTATAATTAACATATATGTATTTTAAGTTTATTTGCAATGTCAAAACACAAACCATATATAACAACAAACCATACACATTCTTGTTAACTAAAAACTATAAAGACTTCATCTACGTTTTTTAATCACAACAATTCATCGTAACAAAAAATAAAAATAAGAACATCGTTTATGTGACATCTACAAATTTATATATAACAACAAAAACATAATATCTATATTATTTAATAGTAAAACAACAAGTGGGTTAACAAAACTTACTTCACGAACCATTGGAAAGTTACTAACGTCGTGGGAAGCTAAAAAAACGCACGTGCGTTTTTGAGCGCGTAGAGAGCATGAACAAAGGAGAGAATAGAGAAGAATGGCATTTGGTCCCCACTCCACACGATTACTTATATATAAAAAAGAGGGGGAAGGAGTTGGGGGAAAGGTAGGTTGAGTTTTAAATTTGAACATGCATCATGGGGATACAAAACCGGTGGGTGGGAAACATTAATTTGGTCAAACTACTAACCCTATGATGACACGTGGAGAGCATACAATTGCAACCTCGTAATTATGATGCAGGGGATGAAAGGGTAACATTTTTATGCGATCCAGGGGCTGAAATTGTAAATTATTTTCACAAATAGGTAGTTGTCGTAATTACGAGGTTGCAATTGTAAATCCCCCTAATTACGACCCAGGGACCAAAAATGTAACTTCTATCTGGTATGAAGGAGGACCTCGTAATTACGAGGCTCATTTTGCGAGCCAGGGACTGTTTTTGTAACTTCTATCTGGGTTTATGGGGGAGGTCATAATTGAGGGGGATTTACGAAGTTGTAGGCACTTTGGTAAATCTAGGGAGAAAGTGGCTATTTTGGAAAGTTGAACGAGAGAGATGGCTACTTCGATTAATTTCCCTAAAGAAATTAATGAAAATCTTATGTGTCATAAAGAAAAAGTCATTTAATGACTTATGCATTGGGATGCTCTTAGTTCAATGAACATTTGCATGAACATAAGCATCATTTTTTTTTTTTAATTTCTTTTGGTTTTGTTTTTATCTTCGTGAGATTGGTTGAGATCACCACTAAACATAATTCAAGAACCATCATGGCTCATGATAAACTCGAGTTTTATAATTTGTTCCATGAAATTTGGAAATTGAAAACATCTAAAATGTACTAGTTTTAATAGCACAAACTTAGTACTTTTAAAAACAAAATCGACACCTTTTATTTTGATTTTAAAAAATAAAAAAACTATTTTTAATTAGTTTAATTAGCATTTATGTTTTCTTATTTCATGGTAATAGTTTATTATTATCATTAACTTCGGTTTTGTTTACTGATTTAAACATTTATTAATTTATAAAAACAAACAGTTTTATTGATTATGGTCCCTCAAAACTATAACATTAAGATAAATCGTAACATTGTGTATATTCTTTCATAGTAGATAAAATATGCGATGACATCGACAATTAAATCAGTCTTGCGATTAATGTTAAATTTCTTATTGATAATTAAAAATTAATCCTTAAACCCTAAGGAGATGTTTGGTTCACAGAATGAAATTTGGTGGAATTGAAATCCATCAAAGGAATTTGACTTTGAAAGAATTAGAATGAAATTTGACCAAACATTTGGTTGGTAGGAACTGGAACGAAATCTCACAAAAGAATTAAAATCTTCACTTGATGGGCGATGGTGTTGGTGGCAACGGCAGCAGTGGTGATGGTGGTAATGGCAACGGTGGTGGTGTAGATGTTGGCGGCGGGGGGTTCGTGATTGTAATACCTACGTTCGTATTTTGGAAAGATTTAAATTTATAGAGGAATTTTGATGAAAGTTCAAACGCCAAGGACTAAGTTAGAAATAACCAATAGAAGGTTTAAAACCCTAAAACCCTCTACTTCCTGATTATTTTCCAATTGTGGAGGCTAGAAAGAGAGTGTAGATTAATTTGGTGTGCGACTTTGGAATGGAAGCAAAGAAGAGGTGCAATTGGGAGAGGACCCTACTTCAAGTTCTTCATCAAGGTAAATCCTCTTAATCCATCTCTGTTTATTTTGGTAAAATCATACGTAGTAGGGTTTTGGAGATAAAGGGGTTAATCTTTTGTTAATTCCAATGTGAGATTGGTTTGTTAATTCTTTGGATAATGTTAAGAAAGGTTTATACATGTAATCCCCTTGATGTAGAGGCTTAAAACCAATTTTTGGAATCGGTTAAGATGGTTTGAGTGATATTTCTAGAAATACGTTGTTCGATATAAACCCTGTGCCCGAGAATCACCTAGATTTGGGTAGGAGATACCCAGACATGGCTGAAATCCGGACAGGAGTAGGTAGAACCTGGGTAGGGGGGGGGGAACGGACGGGAATTTGAGAGACGGGAAACCTGGACGGGCATTCCCATGAGACGGGAACCCGACTGCATTTCCGGGAGACGGGAACCTGAAAGGCATTTCCAGGAGACAGGAATCCGGATGGGCATTCCCGGGAGACGAGAATCCGAACAGCAAGTTCTGAGAGTTGAGAACCTGGACGAAAATCCGGGTAAGAACTCAATCCGGGCAAATTGGAGACCCAGTCGAGCGGAACCAGATTGAGAGCTATTTCGGGAACTAATTTCTGGACAATGTTGACTTTATTTTGATATTATGCACTAGTCCTTTTTTGCTAGGTTTGAGGTGGGTTCAGAGAGTCTTTTAAGGGATAATTGAGAGTCTTGGTGGAGTTAATCAAGCGACTTACGACTCTTATGTGTTTGGTAAATCATAGGTATCCGGTTTAAGGACCAAAGGCTTAAGTGAGATAGCGTCGGGCAAGAACGACTAATGAGTCTTTCTAACTGAAAATGTTGTTAACTGATGAGTGGATAATTTATCACATTTTCCATCACTTTTTATTAGGATTTTCTAGTAATTTTATTTTCCTAATCACCATATTTGAGTATTTTATTCTACTTTTCACTATTTATTGAGTTGGGAGCTAGGTTTTAAAAATTTACCTTATTTGTGTGTTTTATGTATCAAATCATTGATGAGTAATGCTATAGCAAGAGTCACAACATGGACTGCAGTCATAAAAAAGACTTCATATTCTTTTTGGTTGGTGCAACTAAGGTCTTTGAGGGAAATTGGAAGAGATTCGGTTGAAGAAGACAACGAGCAGAGCATATATGCTCTTTTGACAATTGTGGTTTCCTTAAAAGATGCTTATGTACCTAATTATTACATTTGATTCCTAGTTAGTGGTAGGGACCATATCCTTTTGTAGTTTAATTCCCTTATTATGCTTTCTTAGTTGTTAAGCTTTAGGAGATCTTCTATGTATAAATAGAGGGCTCATCTTTAGTTGTTTAGTGTCTCTTATTGTATTGGGTACCACTGGTTTGATAGCTCACATAGCTATCTTAGCCTTTTTAATATTGTCTTTAATTTCAGTACGCTACTGTTCTGTGTCACAACACCGTTCACAACACTTTTACATTTCTTGTCATTTACAACTCGGATTTACATCTCCGCTATACATTTCTGTTCTTCACATTTATGCATTCCAATTCCAGTCATTTACTTTTCATGCATTTGCTCTTTATCTTTCCAATAATATCGGACACCATGTGTCAAGCGATGATGGGGTAAGTCCTTAGTTTGGGTGTGAGTAATGGTTGGGAGATAAAAGCCTATGTAACTATGGATTAATGTTTTGCTACTAGCTATCAATCTCACTATTCACTCATTGTTTTTGAGTTTCAACCAAGTGCTTCTTGATGAGGTGACATACATTGTTTCACTTGGGTGAGCGGCTTGATTGCAAGCTAACATATACTTCAGAACACTGAAGTGTTATAGGGGTTGTAACAAACCCTCTCAATCTTTATTGATTGTAAACTATACGGGGATCATAATAATATCTGTGCGGAACCGGTTGGATTGCCTAATTAGTCGCTGCCGGTAAACCTATTCTAATATGAACCTTGCAAAAGGGTCTTGTTAACCGATAGTGAAGTTAAGAACCTAGTGCTGCAGCATCAGTCCTATTATTTAGTTGCTTACAACTCCAGCCGGATCTTGCACCCTTGCTTTCTTTTAATCTGTTTAAAGCACTTTAATTTACTGTCAAGAACACTCAAAGATCATTCCTTCGAATTCACCATCTGAAATCTTACTTTAACTTTGACTTGTTAGAAATTCATACTTTCCTGTTCCTGTGGATCGATATCCGGTACTTTGTACCACTTTATTGCTTATTTCAAGCGATAGTGGTTTAACATGTATACTTGCATGGGATTCCATTTGTGATTTTCGGGTTACATAATCCAAGAACCAAGTTTTTGGCGCCGTTGCCGGGGATGGCCAAAGCTAAGGATTTTTTTTAGTCCTTTTTAAAGTTTGGTTTTTCTACCACCTGTTACTGTTACTTTAACGGAGAACATCATAAGCATTACTGATTCTCGGGATAGGGGAATCTTGGACTATGTTATTCCTGAGTTTAGTCAATTAAATTCAGGGATACTAAGACCACACATTTAGACAACTCACTTTGAGTTCAAGCCTGTCATGTTTCTGATGTCGCAAATTAATGGCCAGTTCAGTGGTTAGCCATCTGAAGACCCTTATTTGCACTTAAAATATTTCATGGAAATAACTGATTCTTTTAAAATCCCTAGAGTTTCTAATGATGGCTTACGACTGAAGTTGTTTACATTTTCTCTAAGGGATCGAGCAAAGTATTGGTTTAACTCTTTGCAAACAGGTTCCATCAATTCATGGAATGATCTTGTAGAGAGCTTTTTGAAAAAGTATTTTCCTCCCACTAGACAAGCTAAGTCCAGAAATTAGATAATTTTTTTTAAACAAACGGATGATGAAGCACAGCCTGATTGTTGGGAAATGTATAAAGAGTTGTTGAGAAAATTCCCTAACCATGGAATTCCTTATTGTATTCATCTAGGGACATTTTATAATGGTTTAACCACCGTTGCAAAGCAAATGCATGATGCTGCATCAAAAGGAGCTTTCACAGCTTGTACCTGTAATGAGGGATTTGACATATATGAAAGGATCTCAAATAATCATCTTTATTGGGCTGATCCACAGATATTAATACAACAACAAACAATTGGGACACATGAAATAGGTGCATATAGTGTACTTGCAGCACAACTTACATCTATGGCTAAAATGTAACAAAACATGAACAATGGCCCATATGTGCAGTCTGTTGCTGCAGCATCATATCCTGTTGTTAATGTTGTAGCATGTGTGTTATGTGGAGGAGGCCATCTATTTGAGCAATGCCCATCAAACCCAAATTCAGTCAACTATTTTGGTAACCATGCTAGGGGAAGTGACTATTCTCAAAGTTATAACGAAGGGTGGATGCAACACCCGAATTTTTATTGGAATAGTCAAGCCTTGAACCAACAATTTAAACCACAAGGACCCTTAGGTTTCCAAAATCATCATCCTAGTGATTTTTACAGTCACCAACCAATGTTTCCACAACATCCCACTCATCCCGTTTTTCAAAATAACCAACGCCCACCACCTGATTCTTCCACATCATTGGAAACAATGATGAAAGATTTCATAAATCACATGCAAGAAACCATAAGAAATCTAGAAACCCAAGTTGGAGAATTAACTCGTGAGGTGAGAAATATGTCTAGTGGAACCATCCCTGGTGAGACTGAAAAACTTGATTTGAGTGAACATGAAATGGTTGTGACTATGTTTGATAAAGAGGATCTTGTAAAAGACACTAACTAAGAAGACCTACTGATTTTTCCTGAAAAACAAACTGAAATAGATGTTGCAACAACAATTTTTGATGCTACAACAATAACCCCTGATGCTGTTAGTTTGTCCACCCAACCAATAGGAAAGAGATGTATAGAGGTTATTGCATCTATTCCTAACAGATCTGACTTCCCATTTTTATTCCCAGATGAAGTCAAAGAGGAAACATTTATGCAGAGTGATGCTACAGCAAGGCTATTATGCTTTGATCCTATTGCTACATCACCAGTAGAGACAAAGACCACCACCACTCATTCATCCTTCAGTCAAAACCCATATCACAAAAGTGTGAGTCATGTTCCAGATCATCCATCCTATGAACTCCACCTTCCAAGGCTGAAAAATCAAAAAGATGAGTTACCATTCAAATAACTCAATAAAGTGCATAATCGTGAAATCACCTTCAATATGCTTCTTGCAACAAGATACCCTGATGAGAAAGAAGAATGTTCCCCTATTTGTTACGTTGAATCTGTTTGTCTTGATGAAGAAGGAAAAGACGTGCTGAGAAAAGTGTGGAAACATAAGTGGAAAGAGAAACATCTGTCAAACCAAGGAGAAAATCTGCAACAACACCTACTCTTCACGGGTAGGACAGGTCCAAATTTTCTTAACTTTAGCTCCATAGTGTTCATTTTCTTTTCTTCTTTTTTTCTTTTAGGATCCATGAGTTGGGAATTTTTTTTTCTTTTGAGTCTATGTGGTAGTCACTAATATTTTTTTTCGCAAACCATGGCTCGAACAATTTTTTGGTTCTTAATCCATCCTAAGTTTTATACTAGAACCAAGCAAGGTCTTCTTGGGCAACAACTTGGCACCCATTCTTGATAAACTTGGAAGATGATTTGGGTCATCTTTCTTAAACACAAGTCATATAATTTTTCTTTTGCACATTTGAACATAAGCTTATTGTGATCCTTAATGAGGACATTGAGATATTCAAGTGTGGGGGAGAGAATATCTCACTCCTAAGCTGAAAAGATCAAGGAGCATAAAATAAGCTCGAAAATAATGAGTGAAGACAACAAAAGTCAAAGCAGAAAATATAAAACATGTTGTAACACGAATATTATGTGCTAGAACATACATACTAGTACTTAAAGGCAGCTTGAGAAAGAGAATTGAGAACAAAAAGTAAAATACCCCCATAAAAGTCCTAATGATTTTATGTTTAAAAGATGGTGTTTGCCTAACAAAAGGAAGTTTGAATCTTGGCTTATGGTATTAAAACTTGCGGTTTGGATGAACTTATATTTATGATAGGCCATGATCTTTGTTTGAGTTTATTGACCTCCATCACTCAAATTTATTTTTTTTCTTTTTTCTTTTTTTTCATATATTGAGTCTTTTTATTTGTCATTTTCGTTGCTTGGGGACAAGCAACAATTCAAGTGTAGGGGTGTAATGAGTGGATAATTTATCACATTTTCCATCACTTTTTATTAGGATTTTCAAGTAATGTTATTTTCCCAATCACCATATTTGAGTCTTTTATTCTACTTTTCACTATTTATTGAGTTGGGAGCTAAGTTAGAGAAATTTACCTTATTTGTGTGTTTTATGTATCAAATCACTGATGAGTAATGTTGCAGCAGGAGTCACAGCATGGGACTGCAGTCATGAACAAGACTTCATATTCTTTTTGGTTGGTGCAACTAAGGCCTTTGAGGGAAACTTGGAAGAAATTCGGTTGAAGAAGACAAGGAGCAGAGCATATATGCTCTTTTGACAATTGTGGTTTCCTTAAAAGATGATTATGTACCTAATTATGACATTTGATTCCTAGTTAGTGGTAGGGACCATGTCCTTTTGTACTTTGATTCTCTTATTATGATTTCTTAGTTGTTAAGCTTTAGGAGCTCCTCTATGTATAAATAGAGGGCTCATCTTCAGTTGTTTAGTGTCTCTTATTATATTGGGTGCCACCGGTTAGATAGCTCACATAACTATCTTAGCCTTTTTAATATTAAGTATTTAATTTCAGTACATTACTGTTCTGTGTCACATCACCGTTCACAGCACCTTTACATTTCTTGTCATTTACAATTCAGATTAACATTTCTACTTTACATTTCTGTTCTTAACATTTATGCATTCCAATTCCAGTCATTTACTTTTCATGCATTTGCTCTTTATCTTTCCAATAATATCGTACACCATGTGTCAAGCGATGATGGGGTAAGTCCCTAGCTTGGGTGTAAGTGATGGTTGGGAGATAAAAGCCTATGTAACTATGGATTAATGTTTTGCTACTAGCTATCAATTTCACTATTCACTCCTTGTTTCTGAGTTTCAACCAAGGTCTTCTTGATGAGGTGACGTACATTATTTCACTTAGGTGAGCAGCTTGATTGCAAGCTAGCATAAACTTCAGAACGCTGAAGTGTTATAGGGGTTTTAACAAACCCTCTCAATCTTTATTGATTGTAAACTATACGGGAATCATAATAATATCTGTGCGGAACCGGTTGGGTCGCCTATTTAGTCGCTTCCAGTAAACCTATTCTAATATGAACTTTGCAAAAGGGTTTTGTTTAACCGATAGTGAAGTTCAGAACCTAGTGCTGCAGCATGTGCTGCAACATCAGTCCTATTATTTAGTTGCTTCCAACTCCAGCCGGATCTTGCACCCTTGCTTTCTTTTAATCTGTTTAAAGCACTTTAATTTATTGTCAACAACACTCAAAGATCATTCCTTAAAATTCACCATTTGAAATCTTACTTTAACTTTGACTTGTTAGAAATCCTTACTTTCATGTCCCTGTGGATCGAAATCCGGTACTTTGTACCAATTTATTACTTATTTCAAACGATAGTGGTTTAGCATGTATACTTGCATGGGATTCCATTTGTGATTTTCGGGTTACATAATCCAAGAACCATTGACGTATGAATTTTAACGCATGGGATGTTTACGAAATTGCATGTTTTATATTGATTTAAAATGTGATAAGATATGTATGCATACATTTTGAAAGTGGGCATGTTATGGCTTAAGTTGGGGTGTGTGTCCCGTTTATGCTAATGGGGGGTGTGTCCCAGTTAAAGGCAGTGTGAGGCAGACACGTTGTCACAGGTGTGCGTGACCGTAGCGTGTGCCATCTCCATATGTCGTTAATGCGTTTAATGTTTTAAAGTCGTGAATTGTTTATAAATCCTTATAAACTGTTTAAATGTTATTTGTGGCGTGGAAGGTGTTTCTAGAGGAAACTCACTAGACCTCATGGTCTAACCCTCGCTTTTTAAAAACTAAAACCATTTTCAGGTAAGGGTTTAGTTAGAAGTTCGTCCAAGGGAAAGAAGGGAGGTGATGTCGTGAAAGAACCTTGGTGGAATCTCGGAGTTCCTGTAGACATAGATTATCTCAGTTGTAGACATGTATTATCGTTGTGGATTTGAGTTGAGCTTTATGTATTAAATTTTTTTTGGGTTGTAATGTTATATTTTAGCCTAATTAAGCCACAAGTAAACAACCCCTATGTCATGGATGTGGTAATGGGTTGCTATGAGGCTAAGTGGTCGGTTGTGGTTGATAAACAATAAGTATGTGTGGAAATCCTTGTTTGGAGATTTCTATTGAATTATGCAAAGTGTTAAGTATTTTGTTGAGACGTATGGATTTTAGGTTGGTGTATGGTAATGCTATTTTCAGAATGAAAGGGGTGGAGTGGTAGTTGGTGGTTGCCTAAAAGAGGAACCATGTGCTCTTTGGTCGCGATGAGTTGATGGGAGAGTTTATCTTGCACCATTCAAATATTGTTGACGATGTTGAATTTGTTACTTATGATGTTTTGTAGTAGATACGAAATCTTTGGGAATGTTGAATTATTCCTTGTGTGTAAAGGAATTCTCATGAGTAGGCTAACCCTGTTTGGCTAACGAGAAGTATGTGGTGGCTTCGAGTCTTGAGTGTTATTTTGAAATGTCTTGGTTGAATTTCTTGAGTGAGATTTGTGGTGAAACCATTTGGTTAGGCATAGTAATGTAAATGTGCTTTCAACGCATTCGAATTAATTGGAAAATGGAGTGAACAATATTCTACACTAGCCTGAGAATGTGGAGATGGTATGTTGAAATAAGTAGGCAACTAGAAGTAGGAAGTTTGATAAGTGACACAAAAAATGTGAAGCAATGATTATGGATTATCATTGTCGGGTACATGAACTTTTAGTAAGAGTATGAGAAAAGAGGATTTGTGTGTATGTTATGGTTCAAGGGTCAAGGAAAGCTAACTTGTGTAGTTGGTCGTAAGCATGCACCTGCTAGTGAGTTGTTCTTAGGAAGTATGATTTATGTTTTCGATAAGGAAATGGAAAAAGGTAGTTGAATGTAGTGCTCGGAGCGAAGGACCAGTGGATAGGACTTGATATTATTATGGGAGATGTTCCAAGTGAGCTTGTCGTTCAGGGTTAAGTTAATGGGAATAGTTATGGGTGAGCATGGTCACTCCTCCTTCTTGAGGGAGTGAAAATTGAATTTATTTCATATGTGGTTGGACGATTGTTGGAGGCAGTGAGAATTCGAATGTGTATCTTCAGGACTGGTTCAACTTGGATTGTTGGATGCTTCATATGATGGATTGTAGAGGTTTCTTACTATTAGCTATGTAGTGGGGTGATGACGTGGTGGAAGTGTATAAATTGGTTGGCATTGATGAGTTGTACCAATACGATTCGGGAAAGAAAGTATTATCTGCGTTAGACGTATGACGTATTGGGGGAAGTGAGTTTAGGATTGCGTGTTATCTGATGAAGAAGCTCATAACAGTCAGTTTATGGTGAAATACAAGGTTGACCATGTGTTAAGTTGGTTAATTGAGGGTCCGTTATTTTAATAAGAGATTCATGTTGTTGGGGAGGTAACTTCGGTAGAATTCGTTCCTTTAAGGAAGTGAAGTTGTGTGCGAGACCCGTAATTTGTCGTGTTTTAAAATCGTAAGTCCAGGTGTGTGGATAAAACGGACAATATCTGGTACGTCGGTTGGCCTAGGGTGTTACAGATGGTACGATTGAGTAGAGAGGTTGCAAGTATATTATACGAAATAACCTGACATAAGAAAGGCATGGTTAACTGAAGTGCAGTTCAGAGGGATCTGGTACGGCTATGGTTTCGGTCAGAATGGTTTGGGCAAATGAGTGAAGATAAATTGATTGAATTGAAAAGCATGAGTCTTTTGAATCTCGAGTTTAGAGGAGGCAGCTTGATGCGAAATACGTCCCCATAGAATGAGGTGGTGCGTTCAAGAGAAAAGTAGAGTTGGACCACGTTTTGGGGTCCGTCGAAATTTTGGAAAGAGTTGGAGAGATAGTGTATGAGTTGGATGTGCTTGACGAGATTACAGAGAATTCATAATGTGTTTCACGCCACTATTTTTTAGAGCAGATGTTGGAAGTTGGTATGACTATACCTTTACAAAGAATGCAAGCAAATAAGAAGTTAACCTTTGTCATATGGTCGGGGACAATCATTGATCGTAGAGTCAAGGAGTTGAGGACCAAGGAGATTGACCTTGAGAAAGAACATTGGCGTTATCATAAGGGCAGGAAGTAACTTGGGAGGTTGAGGCGGACATGAAGTTCAAGTACCCAAGCTTTTTCGGCGATGGAATTCTGGGGACAAAATTATTTTGAGGGGGATGTATTGTAATACCCACATTCGTATTTTGGAAATATTTAAATTTATAGCATAATTTTGATTAAATCTCAAACGTTAAGGACTAAGTTGGAAATAACCAATAGAAGGGTTAAAACCCTAAAACCCTCTTTTTTCTAATCATTTTCCAATTGTGGAGGCTAGAAAGAGAGTGCAGAGGAATTTGGTGTGTGACTTTGGAACGGAAGCAAAGAAGAGGTGCAATTGGGAGAGGACCCTACTTCAAGTTCTTCATCAAGGTAAATCCTCTTAATCCATCTCTGTTTATTTTGGTAAAATCATATGTAGTGGGGTTTTGGAGATAAAGGGGTTAATCTTTTGTTAATTCCAATCAGAGATTGATTTGTTAATTGTTTGGATAATGTTAAGAAAGGTTTAGACATGTAATCCCTTTGATGTAAAGGTTTAAAACCAATGGTCTAACCCTCGCTTTTCGATATTTGAGTGAGATTTCTTGTAATACGTTGTTCGATATAAACAATGTGCCTCGGAATCGCCTAAATCCGGGTAGGAGATACCCGAACATGGCTGAAATCCGGACGAGAGTGGGTAGAACCCGGGTAAGTGGTGGAACGGACGGGAATCCTGGGTGACGGGAAACCCGGACGGGCATTCTCGGGAGACGGGAACCTAGACGACATTCCCGAGAGATGGGAACCCGAACGGCAAGTCCCGGGAGTCAGGAACCCAGACGAGTATCTGGGTAAGGACTCAATCCGGGCAAGTTGGAGACCCAATCAAGCGGAACCTGGTTGAGGGCTATTCGGGAACGAATTTTCGGACAATGTTGACTTTATTTTAAGATTATGCGCTAGTCTTTTTGTGCTAGGTTCGAGGTGGGCTCAGAGGGTCTTTTAAGGGATAATTGAGAGTCTTGGCGGAGTTAATAAAGCGACTTACCACTCTTATGTGTTTGGTAAATCGTAGGTGTTCGGTTTAAGGACCAAAGGCTTAAGTGAGAAAGTGTCGGGCAAGAACGACAGCTGAGTCTTTCTAACTGAAAATGTTTTTGACGTATGAATTTTAACGCATGGGATGTTTATGAAATTTCATTTTTTATATTGATTTAAAATGTGATAAGATATGTATGCATACCTTTTGAAAGTGGGCATGTTATGTCTTAAGTCGAGGGGTGTGTCCCGTTTATGCCAATGGGGGGGTGTCCCAGTTAAAGAAAGTGTGATCCAGACACGTTGTCACAGGTGTGCATGACCTTAGCATGCCATCTCCATATGTCGTTCATGCGTTTAATGTTTTAAAGTCATGTATTGTTTATAAATGCTTATAAACTGTTTAAATGTTACTTGTAGCGCGAAAGTTGTTTCTAGAGGGAACTCACTAGACCGCATGGTCTAACCATCGCTTTTCAAAAACTAAAACAATTTACAGGTAAGGGTTTAGTTAGAAGTTCGTCCAAGCGAAAGAAGGGAGGTGATGTCGTGAAAGAGTTTCGGTCGAAGCTCGAAGTTCCGGTAGACATAGATTATCTCAGTTGTAGACATGTATTATCGTTGTGGATTTGAGTTGAGCTTTATTTATTAAATTTCATTTGGGTTGTAATCTTATATTTTAGCTGTATTGAAATCCGAGTTGTTACAGTGATGGTGGTAGTGGCGACGGTGGTAGCGGAGATGTTGGCGCAGGGAGGGGGGTTGGTGACGGAGGAGTGGTAATATTGGTTAAATTAGATGCAAAGTTTATGTTGTCTTTTTAAAAATAATTATAAAATATGTTACATTTGCCAAGGAATGGAATTCAATTTATTCACTTATGCCAATGAATGATCAAATCTTTCAACGGCGGAATCCAAGCAATTCATTCCGCGGACCAAATCAATCTTTGCTGCAATGCGTTCATCTTCATCATCGTCTTCATCAGCGTCTTCATCAGCCTCACAAATTTCTGCAATTGATGATAGGATGCATCTGTATGATCTGCATTATTCACATAGTTCAGGAATTGTTCTGGTTTCTCAGGTCTTAACAGGCGACAACTACACTTCGTGGAGTCGTGCTATGATGATTGCCTTGTCGGTGAAGAATAAAATAGGCTTTATCGATGGATCTCTTGTAAAACCTAATGGATCTGATCAAAATCTTCTCACTGCCTGGAAGAGGAATAACAGTATCGTTATTTCTTGGATCATGAATTCAGTTTCCAAGGAAATACTCAAAAGTATTATGTTCGATGAATCATCATTCAAGATCTGGAAAGATTTAAAGGACCGATTTGAAGAAAGCAATAGACCAAGGAATTTTCAAATCAAGCGTGATATTGCAAATTTTGTTCAAAATCAGGACAATGTGTCCACCTATTTTACAAAACTGAAGTCTCTGTGGGATGAATTCGAGCAATTTCATCCAAGATGTCATTGTGGAAAATGTGAATGTGAATGAGTAAAGAATATCGAGAATCATTTCGAAAATGAACAAGTGCTGAATTTTCTTATTGGGCTTCATGATTCCTTTTCGTAGATCAGAAGTCAAATTCTTCTATTGGATATGTTACCTTCTATTAATCGTGTTTTTGCATTGGTATTGCAGGAAGAAAGGCATCGTGATGTCACTAATTTTGGACAACAGGCTGCTAATGTCTCTGGAGAGGCTATGGCTTTCAATACTAACATCGGATACAAGAAACCTGTAATTAAATCTAGTAATGTTTCTAGTCCGAATATGCCTAACAATTCTTCTAAGAATTTTGGCAGAGAACGTCCTTTTTGAACACATTGCAAGATTTCAGCTCATATCGTTGAGCGATGTTATAAACTTCATGGATATCCGATTAGATATAAGCATAAACAACAACGTGCAAATAATGTGACAGAAGAATACAATAATCGAGGAGATGATGGATTCGAAAATGTTGTCAATGGTCTTTCTTCTGCATAGTGTCAGCAATTGATGGTTGCATTATCAATCAAAATGGCTTCCGTGAACAATGTGGATGTTGATCAAATAGTTAATATTGGAAACCAAGGTATTTTCTTGTCTTTTTCTACAAATGGCAGTAAGTCACATGTCTGGATTCATGATTCTGGTCCATCCAGACATATTTGTTGTGAAGTCAATATGTTTAAGAATATCGAGAAGGTAACTGGTTTTACAGTAGTGTTACCAAATGGTCAAAGAGTCCCTGTTGAAATGATAAGATGTTCAACTTTGTGATGCTATCGTGTTGAGGAACATTTTGTTTGTTCAACATTTTCATTTGAATCTAGTATCGGTTAGTGCCTTAACTACTAATAAGGACTTAACTGTTAAGTTTGTTGATGAATTGGCTATCATTCAGGAGGTGAAAGACAAGAGGATGATTGGCAGGGCTAACAAGGTGGATGGTCTGTACGTGTTAGAGTTAAATTGTATTCAAGATTAAAATGAGGGTTTTGTTTGTAATTGTTGTAAAGTGTGAGTGTTTTTCTTGTAGTTGTTGTAGTGTAGTTAACCAAGTGCTAAGGTCATGTTGACCCTATATAAAGCAGGTCAAAGAGTTAGATTCATAATGACACACCCGTGCGCATTTTGAGTTTTACACCATAGAAACACACACACACACACAAAGTTAATTGTAAAAACCACTGAATAGGTATATGGATTGATTTAGATTGTGTGAATTAATAAACATAGTGTTTCTTAATCATTTGTATGATAATTGATAGCTAGAATCTGGAACAACAGTACGTAATGGCTGTTGTTAGAATTTTGAAGCAACAGTTCATCAAATTTCCTTGGAAATATGGCATAACCGCTCCGGACATCCTTCGAATAAAAGATTGTTAGCAATTAGGAATTTTTTGAATGTGAAAGATGGATTGATTTAGATTGTGTGAATTAATAAATAAAGTGTTTCTTAATCATTTGTGTGATAATTGATAGCTAGAATCTGGAACAACAGTACGTAATGGCTGCTGCTAGAATTTTGAAGCAACAGTTCATCAAATTTCTCTCGAAACATGGCATAATCGCTTCGGACATCCTTCGAATAAAAGATTGTTAGCCATTAGGAATTTTTTGAATGTAAAAGATGATCCTAAAAAAAAGATTTGTTCCGTATGTCCTTTGGCTAAACAGAAACGTATACCTTTTGTCAATCTTAACAATCGTAGTAATGAAGTCTTTGACTTGGTTCATTCTGACATTTGGGGTCCTTTTCATATTCCCGGAAATCGTGGGCATCAATATTTTCTTACTTCGGTGGATGATCATAGTAGGTTTACGTGGTTGTATCTGCTCAAACGAAAATATGATGCAATCACTATTGTGCCTTAATTCTTTGCAATGATCGAAACTCAATTTGGTAAATCTATTAAAATGTTTAGAAGTGAAAGCGCTAAGGAGCTTGAATTTGATGAATTTTCAAGAGGAAAGGCGTGATTCATCAAAAGTCATGTGTAGCTCGTCCGCAGCAAAATTCTGTTGTTGAAAGAAAGCACCAACACCTTCTTAATGTTGCCCGTTCCATGATGTTCCAGTCAAAGGTACCACTCAAGTTTTGGTCAGAGTGTGTTCATACAGTCAGATTTTCAACTAGCTGACATCTTCACGAAGCCTCTGCCTAGTTCTAAACTGGTTCCTATGTTGAACAAAATCGCTTTAACGAATATTCATTCGCTAAGCTCATCTTGAGGGGGTCATATTAGAGTGAAAAGGTCATTTTGGTAATTTAGCTAATAGACTTTGGTATTTGGTTTATATAATGTAATATGTCCCTTTTCTTCTTTAATGAAAATACCCAGCACTTTCTCTCTCTTGTTTGTAATAACGAATGAATTTGATTTTGAAGGAATTGGAATGAAATTTGACCACGCGTTTGGTTGGTAGGAATTCAATTCTTTCACTTAAGGTAGGAATTCAATTCTTTCACTTAAGCCAAGAATTGTGAATTCTTTAATTGTGGAATTTAATGAAATTCAAAGGATTCCATCATTTTCATTATGTAAACTAGAATTTGAAATTTGGTCAAAAGAATTATCCATTTCAATTTCTTTAAAATCCATTAACCAAATAACCCCTAAATTTCAAACCTTTAAATTAAGTTGTCATAGCCTTACATATTTTATCACTATGTTTTTGTTAAAAATATCAGAGCTCTCGTTACCACTTTGAAGAACCATAATGTTATGATTTTTCTTAATAATCATTTATTCAGGTTAGGGGTCTATATGATCCGAGCTTTTAGCGAGTTACTCGAGCTCGAGTTTAATAATTTTTTTTCAGTTTGAGGCGATTTTAAAAACAAATTAAAACTCGTTTAACTTAAAAGTCGAGTTTCACAACACCAATGTTCAACTCGGCTAGATTTAATTTTTCAGTTGAGTGGAACCATCCATTCGAACATATATCTTTTTCAAATCAAATGTGTTCACATGGTTATAAGTTAAGCAAGTGAAATACAAAAATTATCGACCTCGAGCCATAAATGAGCTTATAAAATTTGGATTTTAGGATAATGTACCACTCAAATTTGTTAAATAAGCTCAAGCTCGAACATTCAAAAAATATTCAAGGTTGAGCTTGATATTATTGTTCCGAGCCCAACTTAAATAACTTGTTACTCGACTCGACTTGTTTGTCGAAATGAAATAGTTCGGCCAAAATCAATGAATGTTATGGCTAACGGGTGGGTCAAACAGGACCGGTTAGCTTGGCCCATTAGCCTAAAACCACATATTTTTTCTCATCTTTATTTTTACTCTTAAAAAAATTTAGAAAAAGAAAGACTAAGGGGTCGTTTACCCAAATTTATTCGGTAAGTGATTATAGGTAAAATCGATACTTTAACTTAACCTATCGGGTAAGATTTTAGTTCATCAAAACGACATAGTATGGAATAGTTTATCCGGTAAGCGTTTACCAGGTAAGAGTCATTACTCTCTCTTACCAGCTAAGACCATCGGTCATTGTCATCGTTCTTACCGGGTAAGATTAGCAGTCCTTATCATGTTCATCCATAAAAGTAAAGTGACCCGGTGAGCATTTACTGGATAAGCGTTTAGTAAAAATCCCATGATATATCAATTATTACCCCTACTTGTAACATCCCCCGTCCCCGTGGTCCAGAACGGGAATGTCACTAACGGGACTTAACATAATTACACAACTAAATCAGACCTACTAATAAACTCTAAATATATATTACAGACTTCTAAAACATATTTTATGGTCCAAAATATTACATTTCAAAATCTATTTATAAACTTTGAACGTTTATATAATAAGACAACTCTAAGAACTCCAAAATTTCACGCTCAGTCTCAAGTCCCGTCCCCCTAAGCGTCACTTCGAACCTGCCGTGTCAGAAAACAAAAACAAGGCTGAGCACAGGGCTCAGTGAATTGATTATAATACAAATTCGGAAATAATAATAAACACATCGATAACAAAGCGGGAGACTTAAAAATTCTATTTAAGAAAGTTCATGAAACTCAAGTTCATAGTTCATTTAATTCAAAAGAAACGTTCAGTAATATTCAATAGCAATAATCTCAAGAACGATTCACACTTTAACTTCAAACGTAATACTAATAAAGTCCGTCAATTCCTTTTGTGTTCGTAGGGTGGCAAACCGTACGAACTATTGGGCTGGCGTGTGGGCACACACACCTGAATCCCCATGTATATAACCACGGTCACATGTTTTGTAGGTAAAAGTTCTAGGATCGGTTTATCCGCTGTGGATCCAACAAAGTCGGCCTAGTCCCCAGGGTCAGGTTCATTGAAGCCAATATTGGACCTAACCCTGGTGGACCGAGTCCACCTGCAGGACGCCATGACTATAAAGCCTCCGTAGAAGGCATCCCAATAATGTGCCCATTCATTGGGTTGTTCTAAAAACAACGAAAACTAAACATATGCCACTTACCCGAATGGCTTTCATAAAAATCAAAGTTCAATATAGTTCACAAGTTTCATAACCAATTACATACGATAGGGGTGTGCAAAAAGTCAACCGATCCAATAGAAACCGACCGATCTAATTAGAACCGACCGACCATAATTGGATATCCAATTGTAATTGGATCAGATCGGATTGAAAATCTCAACATCCAATTTGGATCGATCGGTTCTTGGATGGTAGTCCAGAACCAACCAAAAACGACCGAACCGAACCGACCAACATCCAATTACCCATCTAATTAACCATCTGATTACCATCCCGTTTTCCATCCAACTATCATCCAATTAATTTGTTTGCAATTTGCTTAAATCTCAATTTGTTTTGTGTTGTTTTTGAATTTTTAGTCTCACTTGTGTTGCTTTAAAAAAAAATTAAAGGTGATTAACCTATTTGTTTCATTGTTAGAAAAATGGATTAAATTAACACATTGAATGGATCCGATCAAATGTGATCATCCTATATATGTCAGATGGATCCAATCCAATCCAATGGATATCCAATAAGGATATCCAATGGATGTCCAATTCGATTCAATGGATATCCAATAAGAATATCCAATGGATGGAACCGAACCGATCCAATCATCCATTGGATGTTGGATCAGTTCGGTTGGAAAAATCCAACATCCAATAGATGATTGAATCGGTTCGGTTCCCCTCACATCCATTGATGTCAACCGATGAACAATCCTACCATACGAGATATATTTTAATAAAATGCCAAAAGGTTCAAACAAATGATTCAGTAAACCAAAATCAATGTGTATGTGTGTGTATAATTACATATTTGTTGATCATTTAGTTGATCAATCACAAGGCGGTAAACCACCTTTAGGAAGGGTCAACTATAACAAGTAGTTTCCCACGAGTCAAAGGAAGTGAAATCCATACCTTAACCAAATTGAGATGTAACACGCGATCAACCGAGACTCAGGACGAAATTTAACTCATTTGTTTGCCTATTTAAACCATGAATTATTATTACTCGCAAAATATAAAACTCACACCGAAATTATTCTAATAGTTCGCCCTTGCACTTGACAGCTTCTGACCCTCTTGTTTTCAAGCATGTTTCTCCTACTTAGAGGTAAAAAAAGATTATATTGTCTAAATGAAAGTTGTTCTATGACTCTTATGGTTCTAATAGGATTGGAATCACCCCATTTGGATCATCCATCGATTTTATATAAATTTTACAAAAACACAGGGTCTGGTCCCGTGTACACTGTGATCAGTCCCAAAAACACAAATTTTGAGCCACTTAGATTTACAATTGGGTTTTAGGCCCTTCAAAAGAGTTGTAGTATACATTTAGGTCATTCTACATGTAAAATTTTAGTTCATTCAGACTAACGGGTTCGAGTTATGCACAATTAAAGAAGCTAATCTGCACATATCCTAACGTCTGATTTCCAAACTTTTCCCGATTCACTTTTTATGATCCAAACTTCGATTTTTACTCAATTAAACATGTTCTAAATACAAATTAACATACTAAACATAAAAATAGCACTCAATGATTATTATCCTAAGCCTAATCATGAAACTTTATTCTCTTAGACATTTAATCGAACACTTGATATGCAATTTAACATATAGATACATATATCACCATTTTGATTTCATACTTTACCCTTTTTCAATTTTGACTAAACCAAACATTTATAAACCTGTATATTATCACAACTTTGCAACACAAAATCATAATCTACCTATCTATTTTAACTACCTTAACATACCAACTTAAATAGATTAAGAAGAAATTTATACTTCTAGGAAGGACTCGAAGAGGGGATTCCGAATATGTAATTGTATCATTCGGTTACTTCAAGAATTTGATAGATATTTTAGAGAAAGAGAGAATAAGATGGCGGTGATGGTGAAATGAAGGAGACAGTGGTTTGTAGTTTACTCTTAATAATTTTTTTTTTGTTATAGGAAGAATAGGGCAGAACAACAGTAAATAATGAGAATAAAATATGTAATTCTCATTAGTCATAAGCCCTTTAAATAGGGAGGATTTTACAAAGAAAATGAAACATTCATTATGGTAAATTCTAATATTAGGAAAATATTCTTTCAATCACTTCCTTTTGATGATGACACATAATCCTTCAACACTCCGCCTTGTCTCGAGTCAAATGAGTGATGGTGCATAGTTTTTGCCTCATTAAAACCTTACGCCAAAGAAACAAAACCCGTTGGAAAAAATAGAAACTTTAAACGAAGGAAATAGTACAAGGCACCAATAAACAGTTCCTTTAGTTTACTATATTTCTTGATTTATACATCAATCAAGAGGTCTATAAAACAAGATGATTTATAAATTGATGCCTCAATAAAACCTTGCACCACGGAACAAAATCTAGTGGGAAAAATAAAATCTTGGGTGAAGTAAAGAACACAACATACCAATATCACATGTATAGTAGACTCCCCCCTTTGTCTACTACTCCCCCTGATTCGTACGTTAATCACGGGAGTTTGGAAAACATTTGCATTTTAATACTTACTACGTGTTTC
The DNA here is from genome assembly GCA_954870635.1 of Arctium minus. Lineage (NCBI taxonomy): Eukaryota > Viridiplantae > Streptophyta > Magnoliopsida > Asterales > Asteraceae > Arctium > Arctium minus. The sequence goes on along the minus strand of OX941093.1, from coordinate 5,383,847 downwards.
CAAAATATGGTTTTAGGTAATGATTTGGTAAAATATGTCACATTCTCTTGACATCTTACTTGATTCTCTTAAATCTAGAGGAGAGTTTGTTTCTGCTGATTGTATAGAAACTTAAGAAGAATATGCTTTGTGTTATCACCCTTGATGAATCTTACTTTCATTTATTTAATACATGATGCATTATTTCCATATATGCAAGTAGGATAGTGGTGAACTCAAAATTACTAGCTCCTCTAATATGTGTTATGACAATCCTTAATGATATACATTTCTTGAACAATCTCATGGAGGGTAATATTCTTGAAATCATTCAAAGAGGTAGTTACAAGGGTTAACTTAGCTTACTTCCAAGCAATCAGAGTGTTCTTTGTGGTCATTCCTTATCCAGTTTGGGAACAACCTTTGTATGGATCAGACACAAACCTAATATCAGCAAAGACATACCAAGAGATTGTTTGGTGTTTTTCTATAAAGGCTAGCACTTTTGCTGTTTACATTCTAAGTAGGTATTGAAGTTTCATTATCAATCCCATTTTTCATTCAATAGGGAAAGTATAAGCCTGTGTCAATGGTTCCAAAAGATTAATTTGATATCAATCCAATGACGTTGCGTTGACTCTGAGCTAAATCTAGCTAACAAGTTTACTAAGGAATACAATATACGGTTAAGTGTATTGTGCTAAGTACGATAATGTGCATATTATACTTAGATAGGGAATCCCAACTCTCCAACACAATTTTGTCACCATCCTTTAGACGAAATTGATCTTTCCTTATATCCAACACTTTGACCGATCATAGCAGTGCTAACCGGATGCGCTTTGTCCATATTAAATTGTCTGATTATTTTATAGACATATGCGATCGGTGAATTAATATTTCACAAACTCGGTGTCCTACTCAATTAAATATGTTCTAAATATAAATTAACTTACTAAACATCAAAATAACACTCAATGATTATTATCCTAAGCCTAATCATGAAACTTTATTCTCTTAGACATTTAATCGAACACTTGATATGCAATTTAACATATAGATACAAATATCACCATTTTGATTTCATACTTCACCCTTTTTCAATTTTGACTAAACCAAACATTTCTAAACATGTATATTATCACAACTTTGCAATACCAAATCATAATCTATACCTATCAATTTCAACCACCCTAACATACCAACATAAATAGATTAAGAAGAAATTTATAACTCTAGGAAGGACTCAAAAAGTGGATTCCGAATATGTAATTGTATCGTTGGGTACTTCAAGAATTTGATAGATATTTTAGAGAGAGAGAATGAGATGGCGGTGATGGTAAACTGAGTGAGACGATGGTTTGTAGTTTACTCTTAATAATTTATTTTATTTTATTTTATATATATAATTAATAAGAGTTTAGTTAATTGACGGATTTAAACTTTTAACAACATTTGATTGTCATTTTAAGTACGGTATAATTCGGGCAAGATAAAGTACATGTTTTTAAAACGAAGTCTTACAATACTTATACCAAAAGGATCAAATATGCGGATTTTAGTTTGAGTAAATTACATTTTTGGTTTATGTGGTTACTATTTATTATCAGTTTTAACCCTTATTTTAAATTAATGATAATTTTGGTCACTGTGGTTGTCAATTTTATTTCAGTTTTGGTCCATTTGACTAACTTTTGTTAATAAAGAAGTAAACTACAAATTTGGTCTCCGTAGTTTGTCAAAAATAACACCTTTTGTCCTTGTAGTTTCAAAATTACAAGATGACCATGGTGGTTTACAAAAACGTTAGGATTTGGTCTCTCACTTTAGCAATCATTTAAAAAATTCAGTTAAATGAGAAATTTTTTTGCCTTTTACCAAATTTTTTGTGATTTACACAATTACTATTATATATATATATATTCCTTTCTAAATTTTAAATAATATTATTTGTAAATTTATCTATTTTTATTTACAACTATATCTATTATGATGCACAATTTTTTATGTTTTATTAAATAGTAGTTTCTAAAAGAAAATGAATTACAATTAAATGAATTTTGTTTGCTTTCTAGTTTGACTTGATTTAGGAAATATATTATATCTTTTGTGAACGAAAATAAGAACATATTATATTTTTTAAAGAAGTTTTTATTAAGCTTTTTCTTAAAAGTTTTGTAGGCGAAAAGAAATATTCTAATAGGATTTGGAAATAAGAATGGGAACAAAATACGCATTTTTTATATAATATCTATAATATATATAATAAAGACACATAAAACGGAAACCGAAACAAAAGTTGTTTTTTCAAGAACCTACCTTTTAAATCTCTCTTTTGGTCTATACGCAAAACATGTCGAACAAAACAAAAACAAAATATTATTTTTTTGAAAATAATGTTTAAAAATATATAGTACGTTCTCATTTCCGTTCACAAAAGGCGTTGTATATTTTCTACATCAAATCAAACTAGAAACAACAAAGTTTTTTAGAAACTATTGTTTAATAAAACAAAACAATAAAGTGTGTACCATAATACATATATTGTTAATAAAAATAGATAAGTTTATAAATAATTCTATTTAAAAGGTGTTAATATTTAAAAAGAAATTATTTCTCTCTCTCTCTATATATATATATATGGAGATTGTTATTCCTATCCCCTCCTCACTCACAAATCCCCCATGCCCCTCCTATGTCACTCACATACCCCCTTATAGGAGGGGGTAATGGATAGAATTCACCATATATATATATATATATATATATATATATATATATATATATATATATATATATAGAGAGAGAGAGAGAGAGAGAGAGAGAGAGAGAGAGAGGGGAAAGTTCAATTGCAAAATCTATTTTCATTGTGAACATGAGGATCAATCTCAACAACTCACATTAAATAGAATGTTTAATTAAAATTATTAATTAAGGTAATGAGGGATAAAAAAAAAGAAGTTAATTTCAATCATACGTCTACCGTATTTAACTTTTTATTTTCTTTTTTAATTAAAAACTTTTACCCTTAAAGTTTAAAATAAATTATCTTAAAAATTACTAATATTTTAATCAAATAAATTATATCAAAAAAACGAGAATTCTGTGATCTTCGATATGACATCCATCTTGTAATAACCAAGTTTTAGTGTGTAAATTCTTGGAAAGTGAGGGCAAAAGTGAAAAAGGGAAAAGTTGGGGACTAAGGTGCAATTTGTTGAGAGATGGCAATTATAGGAAAAAGGAAAACCCTAATCCTCTAGATGTTGGAGCTGTCATCAAGAAGGGAGAAAAGAAAGAGGTTCTAGAATGTCTAAGCAAGGGAGATTATTGGAAGTTTTTCTTTTTGGGAGACACCATTGTTGCAAGTAAGTTGTTCATCACTCTAGCTTTCTTTTCTCTTGTAGTATTAAATGTGGAACCAAGAAAAAGAAGAAGTTTTGGAAAGAAATCCGCACTGCACCCTCACTTCAAAGAATGCTTGGGTGTTGATCTCTTCTTTTTTAAGTTGATTTTAAAATTGAGGTAGTGATTAATTTAGAGTTACTTTTGCAAGTTTTGAGAGATTGATAGTTTTAGTGATTGGATCGTAAAGGGGGTGAAAACCCTTTGTAAATCGAGGGCCTAAGAATTGCCACCCAATAAGGGTGACTCGGTGGAGAACCGGGAGGGCAGGTAAGCCCAACTCGAGGCCGGTAATCCGGTAGTGAAGGAACCGGGAACTTGACGTGTGGAAGCCGGGAATCCGCTTATGTGAAGAACTGGGAACCCAACCCGGGAGTCCAATGACCCGGGAAGGCAACCGAGGAGGCCGATTACCGAGAAGGGAACCCAGTAGGCGCTCAGACCAGGAAGCCAACTCGGAAGTGGCCGCTCAACCGGGAGTAAGGTCGCGTGGACTGAGGGCGATCCCGGAAGGGCGGGGAACCGGGCATCTCCTGACCCGGATGGCTCGGGAGCCGGGGGGTGCTTCGGTTGGTCAGTAAAGCCGATTTTACGGCAAGAAAATTGTGAATTTAATTAAATTCCGTTTTCCTAATTTGTAGGTGTTCGGGTTATCTGAAGTAGGTTCCTGTGTTAGTGCCAACACTCTGTCTGTCAGGTGAGTTCCCTTAATACTCTCCCCTCTCTTATGGAAAATGTTTACTTATCTAAAACTTTAAGATCTTGAACTGTGTGGTTGTATTGCTGGCGAATGAAGCTTGAAGGCTTACTAATTTTATTGAACGATGATAACCTTTTTGTATTACTCAGTATTTATTATGTTATCCCTGTGAATTGTACATTCGTTGGGCTGTCAATTATCTTGGATTGTGGAAAGCCTCGAGGGATTGAGTGATCCGTGTGCCTTGAATCCTTTTCTCACGCACACGGATATAGCATCTACTGGGCGGCCAAAATGTGGATCTACTGGAGGCCTCAAATGTAGATATCACAGTGGTGATGGAGATTGAATCGCGGAGTAGTTTCTTTTATGGACCGGTCTCGGTAGTATTAACTATCATTTAGTTTATTAACTATTATGGCTGTGAAATTATTACGTTTTGTTGTTTATGGTAGTCGTAAGGGAATTCACTAGGCCTTATGGTCTAACCCCCGTTTTCAATAAACCAAAACCGTTTTCAGGTAAAGGAGTTGGTGGTGCTCCTTCCAAAGGGAAGGAAAAAGTTTAAAGGCTAGGAGTTGAAGGTGGCCGGTTTAGAAGACATTCGTAATTGTTGTAGCTTTAGACATCTCAGCTGTAGTAGATTGTTTTTGTATGTTATTTTCAAAGACCTTTAATTTTTTTGAGTTGTATCGGGACCCATTATGTGATTTATTGCGATCTTTTGTTATGCTTGTTACGGGGTGTTACAATTGGTATAAGAGCCATAGTTTAAGAGATATAGGTGAGCGGACATGCCTAAACTTAAACTGGGAGTTGAGGGACACAACCTAGATATAGGATGCTTTTAAGAAAACCACTCTAGGTGCACTAATGATAAGGTATCAAGGACTATCTTGTAAGGTAAATTTGGAATTACACCTAGCTAATGTAATTGCAAATTTAAGTACATGTATGTGCTTAAATGGCCTTATTATGTGACGTTATGGTTGAATGTTTGTTATGTGTGGCTATTTCAGTTCTCGTCATGTTGGAAAGATCAACAAGAAGCATGCTAGTGCCTATTGAGGTGGCAATACCAACCAATGGGGTACTCGCTGAAGGGTCGGTGAACCCACCTAGGCAAGCGACTACTCGTGGGAGGGGAAGGGGTCGCGGAAGGGGTCGAGCGAGTTCATCCCAAAGGGATATGACCCCAGTTTTAGAGACCACCACTGGGTCCCGAGGTCTGGCAAGGACCCGTATCCCTCGTAGGGCGAGAAGTGTCGAAGTGCCGGCAGACCTGGAGGTGATGCTGAAATAGAGCTCCGCTACTGGGAGAGGCCGGGGGAATGCAAGGGGCCGAGGTCGGGGTCGGGGTCGAGCTCAAGCCTTTGTCACCCAAGAGACCTTTGCCACCAATATGGGAAAACTTTAGGAGACTTTACAGGCTTTGTCGGCACAGCAAGAGAGGTCGGTATCGGGAAGCAGGGATGTTAGAACATAAATATGTTCTATTTAGAAAGTTTGTTAGAACATATTTTATGTTCTATTTTAGAAGTTTTATAAAGTAATGAATATAATGTAATTGGGCTTTGTATTGGGTTGGGCTTATAGTGTTTACAAGGGTTTATGGGGTATAAATAGAAATCATGTGTAATAGGTTTAGGTTAACCTTTTCATTCAATCAATTTCAGCCTTCAAGATGTAGCCGTATACTGTTTTTTGCTCTCCTAGATTAGATTTTTATTGCTTTCAATAATCAATGATTTCTACCCTATGATTATGGTTCTTCACACAAATCAAACCAATCATGATCTCAATTGGACTAACAATTGGTATCAGAGCTTAACAGAAATCAATTTTTCTGCACGATCAAGAGATCTGTTGGTTTTGATAAGATCAGTCTGTGTACATGTCGATTTCTGTGATTCATTATGAAATTGTTTGATTTTTGATGCTTAATTGATTCAGTAGTTATTGTTTATTGTTTTTGAATCAATTGCTTGTAACAATTTTGATCCAGTAAATCGAATCGATCGATTTTGAGTTCTTTTAGTTCGAATATTTTAGTTTACTTTGGTTGAATCGAATGGTGCCTTAGAGTCAGATTTAGTCAAGAAGATCAACTACAAATGTGCTCATAAGGTAATTACGAACCTATGGATAAAGTATCAGCTCAAGAATCGAAGAATTGAGGGATTTATTGAAGTTTTTCAGAAAACAAGTTCGAGATCTGCAATTTTCGCAAGATTTATGAAGAGCTCGCAAAGTGAAGGTTTTGCAGAGAAGTTTCGCAGAACATTGGACACAACAAAATTTTGAAGTGTGCAATTCGCAAGTGGCTATATTGCGAAAGGTGAAGGATTCACAAGCCACTATGCTCTTGTTGTGTCCGAATTCTAGAAGAATTCGCAGGCTACTTGAGACTTAATGTCTAAATTTCGCAGGTGTTATGTTTGCGAAAAGTAGCTTCCTAATTTTTGAAAAATGTTCTAAGGTATAGGATTCCCAGGTGAGAGAGCTGCAAGAAGTCCAGAATTCCCAGGTTAGTGAGTTGCGAATTCTGAGGATTCGTGAACATGAGGCTTGCGAAAGTTAAAGAACTCGCAAGGCAAGCCTCTGCGAATTGTGCTTAAGCTGAATGCATCTTGCGAATTGTGTGTATGGTGAATAGTGATCTGCGAATTTTAGTGATTTTCTGAGAATTCTGACTGTTCTAAACCCATTTTTTTAATACAAGTTTCCCTATGAGATTTAATTTCCATTTTTTTTTCTCGGGGCGTTGCCCCTTGACCCCACCCGCTAACCGGGTGGCGGGACCCCCGTGCTAGGTCTGCGGAGGGGGACAATCTGTTCATGAGATTTACGCGTAATGCATATCATTAGCAACTGATTTACCTTTCACGAGTGCTCATGATCTGCAAAGTTTTTCAGATTATGGATTTGATGATTTGGTCTCTGATTGGATTGAGTTAGCTGCCTGAGCATCTGCAATCATCAGTCTGGAAAGCTTCTTCAGTTGTTAGACCATTGAGAGCACTTTATCATTCTTCTAACTTGATCACTTAGTAGTGTGAGCAACTGCAATCATTGTTTTGCACTTTGGTTGTGCATCATAATCCTGAGAGCTGATAATCATCCAGCTGATTTGTGAATAAGGGAGTTCTGGATTTGATGACTCAGTATTCTGGAAACCAGTCAAAAAATGAGTACCTTTCATCAGTTGTTGAACATTTCTTGCCTTCTACCCTTGCATTATAGTGTTGCTACCAGATGCTACTGTCCGTATGCTTATCAGATGAAATTCTTAAGCTGAATTCCTATTTCAACTCATGGTTCACAGACAGATCAGATGTTATAAACTGAAAGATGCACTTGGGTGTCACTCCATAATCCACACATATCATTCTTGTGGGCGTTAAGGAATGTGTTGGATTTACCAGAGGAAAAAGCTGTCTTTATGTGCACTCAGTCGAGGTTATTGTCTACATCAGATCTGATATTTCAAGTTGATACTTCGAGGATAAGAGATACATTCTAGGGGGAGCAAGAGGAGATTTGAAGTTTATGCAACACTCAGTTTTATAAAGAAATCAAGGGGGAGAGGAGCTGAAGCTAGAGCTGAATAGATTATGATTACTTTACAAAACTTAGGGGGAGATTGTTAGAACATATTTTATGTTCTATTTTAGAAGTTTTATAAAGTAATCAATATAATGTAATTGGGCTTTGTATTGGGTTGGGATTATAGTGTTTACAAGGGTTTATGGGGTATAAATAGAAATCATGTGTAATAGGTTTAGGTTAACCTTTTCATTCAATCAATTTCAGCCTTCAAGATGTAGCCGTATACTATTTTTTGCTCTCCTAGATTATATTTTTATTGCTTTCAATAATCAATGATTTCTACCCTATGATTCTTGTTCTTCACACAAATCAAACCAATCATGATCTCAATTGGACTAACAAAGTTTAGTAAAGTAATCAACATATATTGTATTGGGCCTTGTATTGGGTTTCGGCTTATTGTATACAAGGGATGTGGGGGTATATATAGAATATGTATGTTTGTTTGGATTGTAAGTTTTCCATTCAACAATGTAGACATCATACGAGTTCTTGCTCTGTACTTGTAGTTTACTTTCTGTCATAAATAAAACTACAGATTCCTCCCATAATCCTTGTTATCTTTATATCAATCAATCAATCTTGATCTCGGGGACTTAACAAGTGGTATCAGAGTCGAACGCAAATTTATTCTACGCACGATCGAGATCATATTGGATTAGATAGAACAGTCACGGTGGAAATTTTTGACTTTTGTTATTTGATGAAATTTGATTGATCTTTGTTGTTAATTTGGTTATGTGGATATAGTTGAATTGTATAGAATCAATTACCTTGTACAATTTCATCGAATTTGGTTGATTAAATTGATTTTTGAGACTTTTGTTCGAAACTTTTTCATTCACTGTGGTTGAGATCGAAGTAAGCTTTAGAGTCGAATTTTGACTGGATCATCAACAACAATTGTGCTCAAAAGTTGTTTTCGAACCTGCTCCTAAAAGATCATCTCAAAATTCAATGAATAGAAGGTTAATTTGAAGAAAAGTTGGAAAAATATTCGAGATCTACAGAATTTGCATGATCAGATTGAAGAACTCGCATAGTTTGGAGAACTCGCATGAAATTGAAAGAATTCGCATCGTAGAATTCGCATGCTTAAGAATTCGTATGCTTGAATTCACATAGCCTTTGATGATAATATTTTGTTAAGTACAGAATTCGCACAAGAGTCATAAGCGAAATGGTCAAGAATTCACATGACTTAATTCTTTGAAGTTGAAATTCTGTTAAGTGTGGAATTCGTACGAGAGAGTGATGTGAAAAGTCAGGGATTCGCATGCATGAGTGCTGCGAGAAGCTAAGAATTCGTACATGAGAGATATGCGAGAAGTCTAGATTTCGCATGTTAGAGAGATGCGAAAAAAAAGAATTCGCAGGTGTGAAGTATGCGAATTGTGATGTTAGGCTTATGCCATCATGCGAATTGTTCTTAAGAGTGAATAGTGATCTGCGAATTGTTAAGCCTATGCGAAAAGTTTTGATGTTTTTGAGATTTTTGACTGTTCTGAACCCTATTTGCTACAAGTTTGCCCTGTTCCCGAGCTTTTTACGCTGAATGCATATGTGACATCACTCTTATCATATGTTGGTCACATATCCTTAACAACTAATCAAGTTTTCACGAGTGCTCATGCTTTTCAAGATTTTCAGATTCTGGATTATTAGATTTAGTCTCTGAATGGATGGAGTTAGCTGCTTAAGCATTTGCAATCATCAATCTGGAAAGCTTCTTTTGTTGTTAGACCGTTGAGAGCACTTTATCATTCTTATGAATTGATCACTCAGTAGTGTGAGCGACTGCAATCATTGTTCTGATGCTTGAGTTGTAATTCAGAATCCTGAGTGCTTATAATCATCTAGATGATTCGTGAAGAAAGGAGTTATGGGTTTGATTGTTCAGTATTCTGGGAAGCAGTTAGAAAATGAGCATCTTGCATCAGTTGTTGAACAATGCTTGCCTTCTAACCCTTTCTTTGTAGTGTTGCTACCGGATGCTACCGCCTGTAAGCTGATCAGATGAAGCTCTTAAGCTGAATTCTTATTTCAACTCGTGGTTCAAAGACATATCAGATGTTATACACTAAAGATGCACTTGGTTGTCCTTCCAATATTTAACACATATCATTCTTGTGGGCATACGGAATGTGTTGGGTTTACAAGAGTAAAAAGTTGTCTTTATGTGCACTCAGTCGAGGTTATGGTCTACATCAGATTTGGTATTTCAGTTGAAACTCTAAGCATAAGAGCTACTTTCAAGGGGGAGCTAGAGGAGCTTTGAAGTTTATGCAACACTAAGTTTTATAAAGAAATCAAGGGGGAGAGGAGCTGAAGCTGAGGCTTAAAAGATAATGATTACTTTACAAAACATAGGGGGGAGAATGTTAGAACATAAATATGTTCTATTTAGAAAGTTTATTAAAGTAATCACCATGTATTGTATTGGGCCTTGTATTGGGTTTGGGCTTATTGTATACAAGGGATGTGGGGGTATATATAGAGTCTGTATGTTTGTTTAGTTTGTAAGTTTTCCATTCAACAATGTAGACATCATACGAGTTCTTACTTTGTAGTTGTAGTTTACTTTCTGTCTTAAATAAAACTACAGATTCCTCCTATATCCTTGTTATCTTTCATGAATCTCTGTACTATCTTCGAAAAATAAACTTTCATGAATCATCTTGATTTGTCTTTGAATCATCTCTGAATAATTTCTTCTCATCAAACTTGATTGAATTGAACTTTCACTTTGACATCTCTCTATGGCTTTGAAATTATAACTTTGAAATTGAACTCTTAGAATTTCTCCCCCTTTTTTATGATTGTGAGCATCATGATCATCAAAACTTCTTCAATTCCATCACTTTCTTTGAATCTCCCCCTTTATATGAAAACATCATCTTCTGCCCTTTTTATCTGAATATCCGTCAATTCATAAACTGTATATACCTGAATCTTTTCAAATTCAGATGTAATGAACATTGTAACCCTAAATCAACAAATGATACAGTTAGTATGCCTGTAAGTAGCACGGAGCCACTTTGTACAACGGATGTACATTTGAAAGGAGTTTTTGTGATGTTCACTCCTCCAGGGCTTCCATTCAATCATCAAAAAACCACAAAAGGAATTTCCTATGAATGTTATGACAAGAAAACTTATTCCTTGTGTGTACGTGAAAGTGTAGAAATGATTGAAGCTACTTAGCTTTTTCAGGCTCAAATTGTGTAAACTGTTGAGACAACAACAAGTATTACACGAACTCAATGTGCATGATTGATGTGCGAAGGTGGGGGCAACTTTCCTTCTTTTTCAATATCAAAATCTTCCGAGTGAAGATCAGATAGCATATGTGTTGCGTCCCCAAAGAAAATGAAACTGTTAAGTCAGATTTTATAGTAATGATTGTATTTATAACCTTGTAGCTAATACTATGTTCTTAGAGCGTTTTATATCTTGTATTGGCCAAGGGTATTTAAGTCCCTGGTGGCCTTTGTGTTTGTAAGGAACCATTAGCACATACTTGAATATACAGATTCTTTGCATCTTATATTTTCTCTCTCTAAGATTAGATCGATCTTGGTTTATCAATTGGTATCAAAGCCTAATCTAAATCTGAGAGATTTTGAGAGAACCACATTTTGACTTGAATTTGTAGAAAAAAATTAAAGAATTTGATTGATTTTCTTGATTTTTTTCAAGAAAATCTCGTTTTTTTATTTTTTCACAAATTTGAGTTGAATTTTGATTCATTTTTTCTTGCAAATAGGTTTGTTGGATTCGTATTCTCTGTTAGATCAGTTTTGTTTCACATCAATTTGCAAGAACTTTAGTTTTTGAAGGTTAATTTTAGGAAATTCGTGGTTTTGGACCGTTATGTGAAAAGCGTACTGTTCGATTAGTCAAAGTTCGATTTTGAGGAAAATTGTTCGAATTGGTTGATTTAGTGTGTTTAGACATCAAGTTTCGATCGTATTTGAGTGGGTAGAGTTCATCAAATTCGATTTTGTGATCGAATTATCAGATTGTGTTCGAATTGGTTGTTTTTCGCCAGATATCGATTTTTGCGCCAGTTCTTCAAAGTTTTCACCAACATCAATCAGTTCATCAGGGGTTAAGTTTGTAGATCAAAAGTCATAATTTCGCCAACTTTAGTAGCGCAAATCTCAATTTTGCGCAACTACATATAGCGCAAATCTCAACTTTGCACCGGATTCTTCTTTAGTTTTTCGTCAAGTTCAGAATCTCGCCATCAGTTCTTCGCGCAATGTTTTATTTGCGCCACCTTCTCCTTGCGCAAAACTCTAAGTTTGCGCCACCTACTTCTCGATCAAAACCTCCAGTCTGCGCCAGCCTCTCTCTGCTTCCAGACTTAGCATTTTCTGAGTTTTCTGACTTTATGGATAGTTCAAAATTTTCTCTTCAAGCTCAACTTTACAAGAACAACATCATGATGTCGTTGGGAACGAACACTCGTCCTCCAGTTTTGATCAACGAGAATGAGTTCACTCAATGGCAAGATCGGTTCATTAATTTCATCAAGCGTCAAGCAAACGGAGAAAACATGATGAAGTCACTCACTCAAGGACCTTTCGAAAAGCCTTTGAAAGAGATTTCCGTGACTGCAACTACACAGGCTGCTATGATTTTGAAGCCTATCGACGAGTACACAGCCGAAGAGACTTTTAGATATAAAGCCGATCGTGAGATAAAGTCTAATCTGATTTAGCCTTGCCAAATTCTGTCTACAACCGAATTGACTGTTACAAGAACAATCCAATGCTGATATGGACACAGTTAGAGAAGATTATGCTTGGATCAGTGGTAGCAAGACAACTCCGGCAAACGCGCTACATGAACAACTTTGAGGAGTTCAAAGCCAAGGACGGTGAGTCTTTGAAGAGTGTCTTCGACAGGTTCTGGGTAGTACTGAATGATCTGCGCAAGATCAAAGTGACCAAGACTGAGTTAGAGACTAATCTGAAATTCCTCAACGCTCTTCAACCAGAATGGAACAAATCATACCACCGATTGAGGAATGATGTCCGGGTCTCTCTCATGCAAATTCAAGAGCTTTATGAGATTTTGCTGACAGATGAGAGTGTCGTCAAGGAGAAGAAAGCCAAGCTTGATAAGAAGAACAAGCCCAAGACAGTGGACCTGATTGCACTTCTCGCGAGCCAATTGGCTAAACAAGCATTGTCTGAGAATGCTTATGACGGGGCAACTGATGACGATGGCGAGGCGCTAGAGAAAGCGATGATTCTTCTCTCCCAGCACCACAACAAGAAGTTCCAGCATCGTTCGGGTTCCAACAACCTTCTCTTCACTTCGGGGTCTAAAAAGTACGAGCCTGCCAAAGTGCCCGAGCCTAAGAAAAATACTGCGTGCTTCAATTGTGGAAATCCCGGGTCACATCGCAAAGGAGTGTCGAGTAAAGGTGGTTCGGGATTCGGCGTATTACCGGAAGAAGATGGAACTAGCCGAAAACAGAGATAATGGAATCGTTCTGTTAGCTGAAGAAGAACACTGGTTAAATCACTCTGAGAATGAAGGTGAAAATGAGGAAACTGTTGCTATGTGCTTAATAGGAGCTGATCAAAGCGATGATGATGATGATGATTCTTCAACTGATGAATCTGAGGCACCTTCTGAATTTGATTACAAATTTATTTCATCACAAATGAATGTCATTATCACTGCCTTACATGACTTACGTTGAAAGTTTTTATTTGAAAAACAAATTAATCAAGAAAAGTCAAATTTGATTAAAATATTACAAATCTCTTTCCAAGATGAAAAATCAATTTTGACGGACACAAAAGAAAAATTTCAGAAGAAATTGGATGAATTAGAAAGTTTAAACAAGACCTATCTTGAATCTTTGACTGAAATGACAAACATAAAAGATAGTTTTTCTGATAAAATAATTGCATTAGAAGAAAAATTATATCTGCGAGATCAAACCATTTATATGAATAAACCAAGGAGTTATGATTCTATAAAACAAAAATGGGGACTTGGTTTTGAAAATCCGCATTTTTTAAATCAAGCTATAGAAAAAGTCCCCACTTTATATAAATTCGATTATCTAAGACTTGCTCGATATGCTCCTCAATTTAAAATTCATTGGAGAAATGAAAAGCAAATCTTAGAAATCAAAAATGAGAAAAGAATGAATAACACTAAAATGGAACTTCCGTTTGTTTATACTCGCGAAAATGCAAAATATTTTCCTAAAAACTCAAAGAAGTCCAGAAGATCTCAAAATGTTTTAAATGTCAAACCTTCCATTAAATCTTCATTATCAAACGATTATTTCGATATATATGCCATTAACACTAATAAGAAAAATATATCTCCGGTTTCTTATGATACTAAGAGATATATTCCCCCATTAGTGTTAGAGGGCAAAATCGTTGAATTTGAAGTTAAAATGGAAGAACAAAGTCTTCAAAACGAATTTGAAAATGATTTACTTCTTTCCATTATGAAATCAAGTTTTGAAGAAAATTTAATTTCTCAAAAACAAGATTTTGATGACAAAATTAATTCTGGATTTTCTACTGATTTTAAGGAAAATACGCAAAAAGTTCCAAATTTTACAGAATTGCACCACCCATTGGTAGCGCAAACTAACTGTTTGCGCCATCCTCTGGTAGCGCAAAACCAGTTTTGCGCCACTAATGAGTCGCGCAAATCTCGTCTAGACTTGTGTTTTTCTGAAAATTATGACTCCGAGGCTAGTTAAAAAACAATGAATGATCAGTTTGGTTTCATAGATAAAATCTCTTCTTCAAATTGAAATTTTAAATCGGAATTTATTGATGACTCTTTTACGCTAAATGATGAGTATTATAAACCAAAGCTTAAAAGAAGAAGGTCAAGGAAGTTAAAGAAGCAAGTTAATGTAATTTCTGAAAATTCTAATTCTTTCGATTCTAATGTTTCATATAGGACTTTGAGGACTTCTCCAAGGCAGATATGGAGGGTCAAACAGAAATCTGATGAATCTGCAACTGTTGAGGATCGATATGTAGACAAAATTTGTAGTAGTGATTCATTTGTTGTTTGTAATAAAACTTTCAAATATCCAATAAAGCAAATGATTTCAATTGCAAAAGATGTCTCATGTTATTCCTCTGGTTCTAGTTCAGATGATTATGATTCGTCCTCTACTAATGATTATGTTCATTTCTCTTAAGATGTGTCCCTTCCTTTGACCCCTTTTCCGATTTATTAGTGTTGTCCCCCTTGCGTTTTACTCATGTTTTGTTTGTCAAAACTAACAATTTTTCTTGTTTTAGAAATTCAACTAACAAACTTGGATCCAAATTTAAGTGGATTCCAAAAGCTAAATCTGTGTTGCAGGATTCTAAAACTTAAAGGGAAATCAGAACATCGACTTCTAAACATATATGTTTAGGACTCGTTCTTCAACTGTTAATGACTTCAGAGTAAAGCAACTCAAGACTCGTTCTTCAATGTGTATAGCTTCTGGACATATGAGAAACTATGAGCGCATCTACTTCAAATTCCGCTGCACCTATCTCTGACAGTGATGTTGTTCCAGTTACATCAAGCTATTCAAGAACCTGAGCTAGTTTGATCAGAACCTGAATAAGTGCAAACCAAACAAATTGATATGAGGTATCACTTCATTAAACATCATGTGGAAGAAGGTACTATTGAATTATATTTTGTTCCAACTGAATATCAATTTGCCGATATTTTTTTTTCCAAAGCCTTAGACGAAAAACGATTTGATTTTCTACTTTCAAAACTCGGCTTGTTGAATTTAAAAGTTTAAACCTACACAAATTTTATTCTATAAAGTAAAATTTTTACATTTTTTCTTTCTTTTAAATAAAATGTGTGTCTAGGATAAATTTTCAAGTTGCTTTGTTTATATCTAATTTTTATATGTTCAAATTTCAAGTCTTACAAAAATCGAAAGGTCAGCAAATCATGTTTGATATTTTTGAGAATGCTTTTAAGTTGTGTCATTCGGAATATTTATAGTTTACAATGCTTAGAAAACCTAAAAAGTCTGAATTATGGATCGTAATGAAAATATAGGCTAAGCACTTAGAAGTAAAACCAAGTGATTGAGATGAAATGTAAATATATGATATACAGAAATCACTAAGTTTAAAAGTTTGTACCTGTGACCTTTCTGGTTTGGGAAAATAAGTTGCGTGGGATGCTTGTCATCTGGTCCCCTAAGGTCAATTGGTCTGGGAGTGATCGAACCCAAATCATTCTATAGAACCAGATCGAAAGTCATGTTCTACAGGTATGAATAGGTTTAGGATGTGTCGATGTAGCCTTTCTGGTCTGGGAGAGTAAGTTCCAAGGGGTGCTTGACACCTAGTCCCCTAAGGCCAACTGGTCTAGGAGCGGCTAACCCAAATCCTGCAATAGAATCAGATAGAAAGTTACGTTTACGACATGTTTTTTACTTACAAAACTTTTTGGTTCAAAAGATGCCAATGTGCACAACGCTAAAAGATGCCAAAGAGCACAATCATGTGAAGATGCCAATGTGCACAAGCTTAAAAGATGCCAATGAACACACATGATTTTTTTAAGCTGTGATAAACCTATAAATTTGTGACAGTCTTAATTCTTGACGGCTTAGTGTGAGTAAATGCAAAGTATTCTATTATATTTTTTAGAATTTCATTTTCTTGAAGCTAATCAAAGTTTGCATGCTAGCCCACTGAATAGATTGATGAATGTTTTTGAAACTGAACATGTTTTAACTTGATATGCAATAAAACTTGTATCTGTATCCAAAAACACACACTTGATTTCAATTGATTGATTAATCTATGATATTTTACTGAGTAGAATTGAATTTGTTTGGTGTTTAAAATTTTATATATTTAGTTGTTTCAAAATACATTTTCAGTATATTTTTCTTTCTACGATTGATGTTTCGATACTTGTGTTCTCATATTTGTGTAAGTGGGTTTGTGCATATTTCGAGGGGGAGTGAATAAGGAGAAAATTCTGAAAGAACATCTGATCATATCTCATTTCGAGGGGGAGTACAAAAAGAAAAATATTTGGACAATGCATTTGTGTAGGTGGAGTAAAAGAGTTCAACAGATGAATCATTTGAAGTATATATTTCTTGCTAGCTTCTTCGACTCAGTCTTGCAGATCTGAAGCTGTCTCTTCTCTAGCGTAGACATGACCAAGATGATTTAGATCATCAAGGTCATGAGGGGGAGAAGTTAAAGAGAAGTTAAAGAGACAAAGAATTCAATGTTTATCTGCTCAAGATTCTATTTCTTCAGCTATACTTGTCCTTATGTTGTTCCATCTCCGATCACCACAGCTTCTTCGAGTATATTTGAAAGAGGTGCGTCGTCTAGAGCACAAGCTGATGTTCCTGTTTATGAACCGATTGTTCATCCAAGCTTATTACAAACTGGTCCAGTCTTGTCAAGGCAGCAAAGGCAATATAGACTGAAAGATGCTGAGAATAAATTTTTTTTAGTCAAGAAGATTCGCTAAGACGCTTAGAAGATCTGATTTGAGTTCGAAGATGGGTGTAACAGCCTACATTGAAGACCGAAGCGCCAATGATTACTAAGGGGGAGATTGTTAAGTCAGATTTTATAGTAATCATTGTATTTATAACCTTGTAGATAATACTGTGTTCTTAGAGTGTTTTATATCTTGTATTGGACAAGGGTATTTAAGTCCCTGGTGGCCTTTGTGTTTGTAAGGAACCATTAGCACATACTTGAATATACAGATTCTTTGCATCTTATACTTTCTCTCTCTAAGATTAGATCGATCTTGGTTTATCAGAAACATTTCTTTGTTAAGAAAGAAATGAGTGGTTGGTGGGGTAATTGCAAGAGTTGGCATGGGCTCACTGTCTTTTTCAATGATGGTCACTAAAGAATGTGAAACAATCAGAAGATGTGGTTGCTCGGCTCAGAAAGTGGTTGGTGCAGAGTTTTGATATTGTTTTAACTTTGTTCTCACACCCTCTTTCTTTTTAACATTTAAGCTCACTTCTAACCAAACTCGTATTTCCATTTTACCGCTCAGCACAATGAGAAAAACTCAATCAGATGATTATCTCCCCCACTCTTTGAATTAAGATCCCTCACCCTTCAATCACTCGAGGATAACTTCCGGGGTAGGAAACACAGGTTAACGTGAATCCATGGAAGTTCTGTTTAAGTTCTCACACAAATCCCATGTAATTGTGTCCTAAAAAGAATAGTTGCTCAACAGTTTAACTTGAACAATGAAGCACAAATATGATAATATTGTCAAAATGTATGCTCATCAAATATATGAATGAAATTTGAGCATTTGAACAATGAAGATCTCTAAAAACAAGGATATTGAATGAATGAGATGAAATCAAGAGAATTGTTTTGAGAATCTGACAATGTATCAATCAGATAAAATATCACGAAATATGAACGTGAAATGGTTGAGGTATCAAAGAACTTGATGGTTTGTTTATATGAACAAATATAAACAATTTAGCAATGAACGCATAAAGATTGAAATGATGATTGAAGCTCAACAACAGTGAATTACAAACGAGGGTATTACTATCGAAAGATTGTTTCGTTATGAGAGATGGTAATAACAATTTCAAATGAAGTACTGAACCGGTGTGTATGAATACTTGACATTATATAGACAAGATAATACACAAGTATTGATCTTTGGAAACACACAGTCAGTTAAACATTAATGCTCAATAATGAAAAACATTTAAAATCACACTTCTAGATTAAAGAAATCTTTTGAGGATCAGAAGTGGTTTGAACATTTAAGAAAACATTTTTCATGTTCGAAAGTTGTTCTTATTTCAAACAATCAGAGATCTAGATCAGAAGATACTTACTATTTAGCTCCCCCTCAAATCATGATAAAATGATTTATATTTAGTTAAGCTCCCCTGGATATTTGCAAAATATCCTTGTTTTTATACATTGAAGACCGAGTCCTAAACTGATGTGTTTAGAAGTCATACTCTTGACATTGAGGTGTGGGTCTTGAACTGAATTATTCAAGACCCATTGTTCTTGCTCCCCCTTAAACCTTGGGTGCCTGCAACAGAAATTTAGCTTTTGGTACCTACTGGTATTTGGGTCCTGATGTGTTAGTTGCAGTTCTTTTGGGGTTAACATAATAAGAACCATACCGGTAATCAACAAAATTATTACTTAAAAAGTCATTTGCTCCACAATAAGAACAACATATTTTCTTTTCAGCTAACCTGATAAGATGATTAGCAAAGTAAATTGTATCAGGTTTACCAAAAGATTTACCTTTATGAGCTCTGTTCTTTTTGGCATTGGATGTGGATGTAGATGCTTTGTCATTCTTCTTTTCATCCAAAGAACCTTTAACTCTCCAGACCATCTGTCCTTTCTTAGAATTCTTTCCACGAGATTTGACGTAAAAACTTGTTGGACTATCAACAGACTTATCATAGAACATATTAGATGGACGAATCTGATTTGATTTGACTATGTTTGGTTTGACACTGTTCTTTTTAAAAACATTTTCATGAATGAAACTTGAAGCTGTTTTAAAAGAACAAACTGATTCAGTTGAATTGTCAAAAGGTGATTGACTGATTACGTCAGCTGAAATCTTCTCTGACAATTCAACATTTACAACTTCAAGTTGTTTTATCTTTTCAGTCAAAATGTTTCTTTCAGCAATAAGTGTGTCAAACATCTTTTTCAAATCAGATTTTACCATCTGTTCTTTTTGAACATATGATGATAGAACAGATATCTTGGATATGAGCTTAAATATTTCAGATTCAAAGTTTAAACGTTCTTGCTTAAAATCTTTTTCCAAGTTCTTGGTTTTCTTAGAAATTTCTTTGAAAATCCCAGTATTTCTCTTTTCAACATTCTTCTTTTCCATCTCAAAAGACTTCTTCTTTTCTAGAAACGATTTTCTTTCTTTATCAAGTAAGTCTTGTAGAAATGAGATTTGTTTGGGAAGTTCAATCGTTTTGTCTTCAAGAACTTTTCTCTCTTTAGCAAATATGTCTCTTTCTGTAATTAAGATTTTTTCAAACTCGGACACTTGCTTCAAGAGTTTCAAACATCTTAGCTAAAGATCCTTTTTCTCTTGAATAACTTTCTTAGAAAAGTCAGAAAGCTTTTGAGTTGAATCTTTCTCCAGATTTTTTTTGTCTTTATCTGCTTGAAATCTTTTCATCAGATCAGCATTCTTTGTCTCCAAAGAAGATACCTTTTCTTCAAAAGCTTTAAACTTCATGTGCAGATCAACTGATTCAGCTTTAAATTCTGATGTATGTCGTTCAGTTGTCTTCAGCTTGCTTTGAAGATTTGTTATATTTCTCTCTTTCAGTTTGATTTCTTTCTCAATAGTCACAATCATATCCTCTTTCATCCTAATTTCTTTCTCTTTCTCTTTAATTTCTTTGTCTCTTGCTCTGATGATACCTGCATAATCAGATTTAGAATGATCAATACATTTAGCACATACAGAAGTATCAGAGTTTAAAAATTTAGATTTAAACTCCCGAATATGATTTAAAAGATCTGAATTATGAATCTTTAGTTTATCTCGTTCAACTTCTATGCTTGGTATCTCAGGCATGTACAATACAACAACATCTCTTGCTGACAATATAGTATTCCCTCTTTCATCTGTAGTAGGCATCTTGAATGAAAAATTAGCTTGAAATGATTGTTCCCAAAATATTCAGAAAGTTGACTGAAAAGTCAAACTCAGATCACCACTTGAAATAGATCACAGAAAAAATTCTAACTCCAGAACTCGCACACCAAAAAAACTCGCAAAACACTGTTCACTGAGCTTCTCGCTAACAGCTTTGTGCGTTTTTTCAAAACTCGCTCACCACTACTTGCATGTTTCTAGAACTTGCAGATTTCGATATGCGCGAAGTAGCTTCTCGCAAACCGTTACGTGCGCTTTTCTCAAAACTCGCAGGCTTCAACGTGCGCATTTGATCTTCTCGTATACTACGACGTGCATGTTTTGTACTTAGAATATTTTGATCAACTTTGGTTCTCGCAAATGAAAGCAAACTCGCATATCAATTAACCCTTGCGCGATCCATTCTTAGACAATTTTAAGAAATATGAAACTCGCTAAACGCAAACTCACACAAGGAACTTCTCGCAGAACATAAACTCGCAAAATGAACCAAGAACTTGCACCAAGAGCTTTGCATGTTTCCACTTCTCGTACACAACTTTATGCGCGAACCACACAAAAAATCGCAGAAATCATGATCATCATCACCGTGCGTGTTCTTCAGTTTAGTGTGTTCTTCCTTTGCGTGAAGTTTAGATCTTGCGCGTTCTTCACTTGAATTCACAGATTCGATCCAAAATTCAATTCAACCTGCAAAAATCTTAACAAATGGAACCAATGTGATCGAAATTGATATCTAACACTTTCTAATCAACAAACATGACTAGAAAAACATCAAAATACAGTGCAATTCGCAACATTACAATGTTCGAGAACTTTTTCAAGAAAAATCAAGAAATTCAAAATTCACATCTATTCTAGTGATTAATTGGTGAAACTATGTCAACAAGAATGAATCTAATACATCAAACGAATCCTATGACACCATTTTTACAATCTAAAAACAACAAACACAAACAAATTCGATCCAACAGTGTTATTAAGAACTCGTTCTGCGTGTTCTTGATGATTTCAAGAAATCGATCCAATTCAAGTTAATAAATCCTTTTGAATTTGATTGGGGTAGGCTCTGATATCAAATGAAAATGTAATTTCCCAGATTCCAATCAATACAATCTAGATGTAAATATAACAATTAAGATCTAGTTCTAGAGAGAGAGTAGAGAGAGAAAATGATCAAGTTGTATATCTCTTAGAATGTGACAATTACAATACTTGATACTTAAAACACTCATATGCATACTACACTTATATAGAGTCAACTAACATGAACACTCACAAGGTAAACAACCTTGACTTTACACAGACTTGACTTTGTTGACTTTACAGACTTTTACTTTCTACACTTAAATCTTCGATACAATTATACACTAACAAGGGACAAGAGTAAGAGTAAGGAAGGCGCAGAGATGTCTAGCCCACCTCTAACCTAAGTAGGTAATCATTCCACATCAACGACTCTAGTAGTGAATGTGTCCGCAGCTAAGGGATGCAGCTACAACGCGTTCGCCTCGTGTAAGCCCCCTACCTACAAAGAGAGTGCGACCCGGTTTTAGCAATGAAGTGGGTTAAGGAGATGAAACTGGATTTTGATACTTGTAAATGTGCGGAGGGGTACAAGGTGTTGTATGCCTTATCTATGCTGAAGTCGGACGCTATCTTTTGGTAGGATGCGGAGACGGGGGAAAAGGATCGTCTACGGCAAAGAATATGGAGTGGGAGACGTTTGTTAAGAAGTTCAAGACTCATTTTTGCCCATTGGCGGAAATTAAGAAGTTGGAAGAGGAGTTCTTAGGTCTAGAGCAAAAAGAGATGATAGTGCGGGAATATACTTCTTATCGAAATTTCGCAGAATTGTATGTATCGAATGAAGAGAGGCGGGTGGAGCGGTACATTTATGGACTGAAGAGCATCATTCAAGAACTAGTTTCAACAAGGAATCCTACCACCTTTCAAACGACCATCAATGCGGCCGAGATGACTGAAAAGGAAAAGAACCGTCAAGTGACGGAGAGACTCGGGGACAAGTGGAAATGGGATGGACCCATAATTGATGCATGAAAAGGAAATACTTTCAGGCTAGAGTCACGAGGAGGTCATGGAGTCAGGGATAAACCTTGTGGGAAGTGTCGACGCGTGCATCGAGGGGAATGTGGGGCGGAGAGGAGGTCAAGTTTCCAATGTGGAATGTCGAGGCATATGTCGAGAGATTGCTAGAGCAAGAGATTGTGTTACCAGTGTGGTTCTCCAGATCCCCTGCGATTGGACTGTTCGCAAGTGAAAAGGAATGGGTCGGTTCAAGTTGAGTATTGCGACGGTGGAAAAAGGGAGGAATGGAGGTTGGAACTAGCATGTTCGAAGGGTCGGGAATTTCATATGATAGCAGTGGAGATGGAGGAGGTTCCAGATATGGTGACAGGTACATTTCTGTTGAACTCTATTTGCACTAAGGTGTTATTTGATTTGGGGGCAAATTGCTCTTTTGTGTCCCCTGATTTTGTGAAATGTCTGAGAGTAAGACCTAAACGTTTGGAGCGAGTGTTAGAAGGAGAAACAACTGATGATAATCAGGTGTTTATTAAAGATGTGATTGAAGGGTGTGTCATAGATATAGAAGGGTGTTTGGTGCCTATGTTATTGTATCCGATGGTGATGAGAGAGTTTGATGTAGTACTTGGGATGGATTGTATAGCTAAGAACAACGTCGATATCGTTTGTAATAAGAATTTGATCCGTGTACAGTTGCTCGATAAGGGTATAGTTGTGATTTATGGAAATCGGCGAGATAGGAGTACTAGCCTTATCTCTATGATTAAGGCTACTAGGTGTTTGAGAAAGGGATGTTAAGGATTCTTAGCTTATGTTGTAGACGGTAAGAAAAAGAAGTCCGGAGTGGAGAACGTGTGAATAGTAAGTGAGTACCTTGAGGTATTTCCGAAGGACTTGATGAGACTGCCCCCAGACCATCAAGTCGAATTTCGAATTGATTTGGTTCTTGGAGCCGCGCCGATAGCGCATCCGCCTTATAGACTAGCACCTTCTGAAATGAAGGAGATGACGTCGCAATTGCAGGAATTGTTGAATAAAGGGTTCATTAGACCAAGTACCTCGCCATGGGGAGCGCCGGTACTTTTCGTGAAAAAGAAGGACGGAACTATGCGAATGTGCATAGGCTACCACAAACTCAATAAGGTTACTATTAAGAACAAGTATCTGATTCTAAGAATAGACGATCTGTTCAATCAATTGCAGGGAGCTAGTTATTTTTCTAAAATACACTTGAGGTTGGGTTATCACCAACTCAAGGTTACGGAAGAAGATATCCCAAAGACGGCCTTTCGAACAAGATATGGACATTTTGAGTTTTTAGTGATGTCGTTTGGTATGACAAACGCCCATGCAACTTTTATGGATATGATGAATAGGGTGTATCAACCCTACCTGGACAAGTTTGTGATTGTGTACATCGACGATATCTTGGTGTACTCGAAACCTAAGAGAGACCACGAGGACCACCTTCGAACTATTTTCGAGCTATTGAAGTGGTAGAAGCTTTACGCAAAATTTTCAAAGTGCGATTTTTGGCTTCGAGAGGTACAATTTATTGGGCACGTAGTGTCTCAAGACAAAATTAAAGTGCATCCATCGAAGATAGAGGCTATCCGAGATTGGGAACCGCGAAGGATTCCGTCGGAAGTTCGGAGTTTCTTAGGACTAGAGAAATATTACCGTAAGTTTATCAAGGATTTCTCACGCATTGCCACCCTATTGACTTCTCTAACGAAAAAGAATGTTAGGTTTGCATGGACAGAATTACAACGAGAAGCGTTTCAGAAATTGAAGGATATGCTGAGTAGCGCCCTGATCCTGACTCTACCGGATGGTACGGACGATTTTGTGGTCTACAGGGACGCGTCAAGACTAGGACGGGGTGTCATCTGATGCAGCGAGGGAAGGTGATTGCATACGCATCTCGCCAATTGAAGGATCATGAAACTCGATACCCCGCTCACGACTTGGAGTTAACCGCAGTCGTCTTTGCATTGAAGATTTGGCGGCATTACCTCTACGGGACAAGGTGCCAGATTTTCATAGGTCACAAGATCCTTTGTCACATATTTGATCAGAAAGAGCTAAACATGTGGCAGAGGAGGTGGATAGAGCTACTAACGGACTACGACTGTGAGATTGAGTATCATCCCGGGAAGGCCAATGTAGTGGTTGATGCCCTAAGTCGTAAAGAGAGGGGTGAGACTTCAAAAGTGGTGTCCATGAGGGCTGAAGTGACATCTACCCTGATAGACGAAATAAAGAAGTGTCAAGCTGAAGCACTATCATCGGAGAATGTTAAAAAGGAGCGAATGATGAGTCATGCAACCTTCCTAACGGAGGACAGTCGTGGGTGAAAGTGCCTTGGTGGGAAGATCTGGGTTCCTAAATTCGGGGAAGTTAGAAGAGTTATACTAGAGGAAGCACACAAATCAAAGTATTCGATACACCAAGGAACTAATGAAATATTTGGCGACTTGCGAAAAAATTACTTGTAGCCAGGAATGAAGAACGACATAGCACACTTCGTAGGGAGGTGTTTGACATGCCTACGGGTGAAGGTAGAACACCAACAACCCTATGGAAAGCTACAACCTTTAGACATCCCAATTTGGAAATGGGATCATATCACGATGGATTTCGTGACCAAGCTTCCTAGGAACCCAAAAGGATATGAGACAATATGGGTAATTGTGGATCGCCTTTCTAAGTCAGCACATTTTCTACCTATAAAGGAGACCTACTCGATGGAGAGATTAGCCAAGTTGTATATCAAAGAAGTAGTGACCCATCATGGTGTACTATTATCAATAATATCAGATCATGATAGTCGATTCACATCGACATTTTGGAAGAGCTACCAGAGAGAGATGAGGTCACGAATTAAGTTGAGTACGGCTTACCATCCTCAGATCGATGGACAAAGTGAGAAAACTAACCAGACCCTGGAAGACATGTTGAGGGCGTGTGCCATAGATTTTCAAGGTTCGTGGGAGAATCATTTGTCGTTGATCGAATTTGGCTACAACAACAGTTATCATGCAAGCATCAGGGCGGCACCATACGAAGTAATTTACGGCATAAAATCTAGGACACCATTGTGTTGGAATGAGATTGGAGAAAAACAGCTGGCAGGACCAGAGTTAGTGCAACTGACCGCAAATAAGATAATCCAAATTCGGGATAGATTGAAGGTGTCGTACGACTGACAAAAGAACTATGCGGACAAGCGACGAAAAGATATAGAGTTTCAAGTAGGGGACAGGGTGATGCTAAAGGTATCCCTCTGGAAAGGAGTGCTACGCTTTGGGAGAAAAGGAAAGCTAAGCCCGCGGTGCATCGATCCTTTTGAAATTACTGAACGAGTCGGAGAGGTGACGTAAAAACTGAATCTACCCAAAGAGTTGCAAGGAAT
Organism: Arctium minus; assembly: GCA_954870635.1. Taxonomy (NCBI): domain Eukaryota; kingdom Viridiplantae; phylum Streptophyta; class Magnoliopsida; order Asterales; family Asteraceae; genus Arctium; species Arctium minus. The sequence continues at coordinate 5,357,982 of OX941093.1, read as the reverse complement.
CCACTATACATTCCATGTCTCCAATTTGAGAAAATGTTTAGCGGATACTGAGTTGGTCATACTATTACAGGAAGTGCAAGTGGATGAAAAACTAAATTTTATGGAAGAATCCGAAACGATCACCGATTACAAGGTTAAGAAGTTAAGAACCAAAGAAATCGGTCTCGTAAAAGTCCAGTGGAGATTTCACAAAGGACAAGAGGCTACTTAGGAAGTAGAATCCGAGATGAGGTCCAAGTACCCGCACTTGTTTGATGAAGGAATTTCGGGGATGGAATTATAATAAAGGGGAGGTGTTGTAATAACCAAGCTTTAGTGTGTAAATTCTTGAAAAGTGAAGGAAAAAGTGAAAAAGGGAAAAGTTGGGGACTAAGGTGAAATTTGTTGAGAGATGGCATTTATAGAAAAAAGGAAACTCCTAATCCTCTAGATGCTGGAGCCTTCATCAAGAAGGGAGAAAGGAAATAGGTCCTAGAGTGTCTAAGCAAGGGAAGCTATTGGAAATTATTTTTTGGGAGACTCCAATGTTGCAAGTTAGTTGTTCATCACACTAGATTTCTTTTCTCTTGTAGTATTAAATGTGGAACCAAGAAAAAGAATAAGTTTTAGAAAGAAATCCACACCCTCACTCCAAAGAATGTTTGGGTGTTGATATCTTGTTTTTATAAGGGTATAGTTGATTTTAAAATTGAGGTAGTGATTAATTTAGAGTTTACTTCTACAAGTTTTGAGAGATAGATATTTTTGGTGATTAGATCGTAAAGGGGGTGAAAAACCGCAGTAAATCGAGGGCCTAAGAATCACCAACCGGTAAGGGTGACTCGGTGGAGAACCGGGAGGGAGGGTAAGCACAACCCGGGGCCGACAATCTGGTAGTGAAGGAACCGGGAACCTGGCGTCTGGAATCCGGGAACCCGATGCATGTGAAGAACTGGGAACCCAACCCGGCAGGCCAATGACCCGGGAGGTCGATGACCAGGAAGGGAACCCGGTAGGCGCTCGGACCGAGAAGCCAACCCGGAAGGGGATGCTCAACCAGGAGTAAGGTCGGGTGGACCGAGGGTGGTCCCGGCAGGGCTGGGAACCGGGCATCTCTTGACCCGGATGGATCGGGAGTCGGGGGGGTGCTTCGGTTGGTCAGTAAAGCCGATTTTATGTCAAGCAAATTATGAATTCAATTAAATTCCGTTTTCCTAATTTGTAGTTGTTCGGGTTATCTGAACTAGGTTCCTATGTTAGTGCCAACACTCTGTCAGTCAGGTGAGTTCCCTTAGTACTCTCCCCTCTCTTATGGAAAATGTTTACTTATCAAAAACTTTAAGATCTTGAATCGTGTGGTTGTGTAGTTGGCGAATGGAGCTTGAAGGCCTACTCATTTTATTAAACGATGATAAACCTTTTTGTATTACTCATTATTATTATGTTATCCTTGTGAATTGTACATTCATTGGGTTGTCAATTATCTTGGATTGTGGAAAGCCTCGAGGGATTGAGTGAGTCGTGTGCCTTGAATCTGTTTCTCGCACACACGGATATGGCATTTACTAAGGGGCCAAAATGGGGATCTACTGGGGGTCTCGAGTGTGGACATCACGATGGTGATGGATATTGAATCGTGGAGTAGTTCCTTTTATGGACTGGTATCAGTAGTATTAACTGTCATTTAATTTATTAATTACTATGGCCCATGCCAACTCTTGATTATAACCCCACCAGCCACTCATTTTCTTCTTAACAAGAAAATGTTTTATTTTTCAAAGGGGAAGCAACACATTTACTATCTGATTTTCACTTGGAAAATCTGGATATTGAAAAGAAGGAAGTTTGCCCCACCTTCGCACTTCAATCATGCACATTGAGTCTGTGTTTATCTACTGTTGTCTCAGTGGTTTACACAATTTTGAGCCTTTATAAGCAATCATTCGTGCTTATTTCTTTCTATCACTTGCACGAACACACAAGGAATTTGTTTCTTTGTCATAACGTTCATAGAAATTGCCTTTGTGGTGTTTCGATGATTGAATGGAAGCCCTGGGGGAGTGAACATCAAAAAGCTCCTTTCCAATGTGTATTCGTTACACACAGTGACTTCGTGTTCCTGACAGGCATTTTAACTGATTCATTTGTTGATTCAGGTGTTACCTTTCTTATTTTGTCTGGATTTGCAAAGATCTAGATAATTATCTTGGCGACTTGACAAGTGAATCGGCGACTCAGTTCAAAAGATCAGAATGGTCAATGACATTTCTTGAAGAAAAGTTTTGATGAATTCGTTGCTCTTTTCATCAAAAAGGGGGAGAAGCGTTAACCAAGAAATGGGGGAGAACACAAGTTTAGAGAAAGTATTCTGAAGATATGCTGAATTGAGAGAATTTTTCTTTGAAGATACTTTGCTAAAGCATTCTGAGCTGAAACTGGAGATAACTTCTTTCCATCATCTGAAAGAGATTTTATTTTTCGTCTTTTGGGGAGATTGCATCTTCTGAGCATAAAGAGAAGATTGAATTGCTAAATCCTTTTAGTAATGATCTTGATCCAAAGGGGGAGATTGTTAGAGCACAGATTTATTGGATTCAAGATCATCAAATCTGAAGATTGAAATCTGAGGTCAAAGTTAAAAAAGTCAAACTCTCAATATTAGTCTAGGTCATTTGTAATAAATAGTCGAAGTTAATTTTGTGTATTTTGTTTTTCCCTAAATAGGTATATGATATTTAGGCTGTTAGGGTTGGTTGTAAAAAGAGGTGTGACTAATTAGAACAATCAGCCGTCAACCTCATATTCTAGAGTGAGAAAGAGAGCTTAGAAAGAGAAATCCATTCAAGAGAGTTTTGTAACCATTTGTTTGAGAAATCAATATTAGGTTATTAATCTTTTGATTGTGATTATATGTTTAATGCGATAAGAACTTGATTTACAGGGATCATCACATGGACTCAAGGAGATATGTCACAGGTCATTGTGTTTTTTCTTGGAAAATCCTTGATATCTTCGAAGTCGAAAAAGCATCCCACAGTCTCAAGGTCGTCAACATAATCTAAATACAGGGTTATGGCAGTGGTGACCTGTGAACTAGTCTGGATAAAATAGTTTTTAAATGATTTAGATGTTCCACACCCTCAATCTATACTACTATTTTGTGATAACAGGTCGGCAATGCAGATTGCTTCTAATCCTATTTTTCATGAGAGGACAAAACATATTGACATTGATTGTCATTTTGTTCGAGAGAAAGTGTTGGGTAAACTTGTTCGATTAATGCCTGTTGAATCTGTGTATCAGTTAGCAGACGCTCTTACCAAACCTTTACCTGAACTGCAACTTCAATTTTTGTTATCCAAGATGAAACTTCAGAATTCATTGTCACCTGGTTCATCTTGAGGGGGAGTATTATAGATAAATGGTAGTGTAGGTATTTTATATTTTGTTATGTTTTTTGTTATTGTTTTAGCTAGTTATTTTTAGTTTGTTTGTTGTATTATGTATAGAGGTATGTTCTCTGGAATGAATTGAATCCATCATTTCCCATTTTCTCAGTTTTGTTATAATATATATATATATTTATACACATACATACATACATATAATATATATATACATATATATATATATATTTATACACATACATACATATATGTAGTATTAAATTACACGTCATGTAATGGAATTTTACAAGCGGCCATTAGAGAGGGGAATCAAATTCGTACGTTTTTGTAAACCGTAGCGTCCATATTGTAATTTCAAGATCGCGGGGACAAAAAGTGTTATTTTTTGACAAAAAGTGTTACTTTCGACATACGAGAAAGACCAAATTTGTAGTTTACTTCTTTTTCAATGAAAGTTAGTCTAAGGGACCAAGAGTAAAACAGATTGGCAACTACAGTGACCAAAACTCTAATTAGATCAAAATAAATACTAGAATTAATAGTGAGTGGAAATCATGTGAGCCAAAAATATAATTTACTCTTTTTATTTTTTATTTTGTAGAGTTTGATCCTTCATTTCATACTTTAACCCAATTTGACCCGTCATAAATGTAACACCCTAAAATTTCTTTACAATAAAAAGGGGAAATTTCGGAAAACGAGTTAAATTAAAACTTCCCAATAATACACCTATAACCAAGATGGGGTAGTTTGTATAACCAAAAATAACGTTTAACAAGATGGGATAACATTGCAACAACCGACTTATTCTAAAGTAACTTGATTAGATTAAATGGAGTGTCACTATGTCCCTAAAAGTATGCCCTCTTCACACAATTCCCAAAAATGTCGCTTCCTAAAGTGCTCCAACATGCACCGATCGACACATCAAATCTTTCTACGACCGCCGCTAGTGGGACCTGTATATAATCAACATAACGACAAGTGTTAGGCTAGAAGCCTAGTGAGTTCTTACAAAATATAGAATGTAAATATAATGCAAGGCGATAAAGTATAAGCCACCGTTACCAACTCCGCAATGGTAGTATCAATCCACCATCCATCAAGTCATATAACACTTAAAACCTGAACACATTCATTTACAATTTATGATTCTTGCTTTAGGGGGAGACCCATGCCATCCAAGTGATAAGAACAACAGAGTAAAATCATTATGGTGTTATTTGAGGATACACCTCAGGTTCTTGACTTTAGTGCACTCCATTCGGTCTCATCTCAAGCCTTTCTAATTCCTTTAGTGTCTACTCTATCGAGTTCCACCTCAAGGTCTTTGAACCTTAGTGCCAACTATGTCCTAGGAGAGTTTCACCTCATGACCCTTTAGTGCCTACTCTCTAGACATCCAAAATGAGATTTACAGTTCATCACGAACGGCACACCACACCCTCATACATAAGGGTCAGTTCCGACAATTCATCAATTCAGTATAAGCAAGTCAAGGTTAACAAAATTCCATAATTTGTAGATCTCTGAGGTCAACAAGGCACATATCCCTTTCTCAAGAATCCATGTAGTCCCACCTAATTTATTACTCAGGGGTTGTTTGTTTTTTTTTTTAAATATCTTAATGACTCTTAAGTCTGAATCGTTCAGACCTTTTTACACACCACATCTTATTAATCATAACTAAAATAAGGCTTCAGACTTTATACCTCTTAAAAAACAAACGGCACCTCAGACTATAGCATGGAGAACCTTCATATATTAAAATAAGTCACATGCTTGTCACGAGTCCACATAAAGCTTCATAAAAGACCAAACATGGTTGATAACTCAAACATTCCAAAATGACCCATTTATTCTCCAACCCAAGTAATCAATTAACATTTGTATTATTAAGCTCTAAATAAAGATGAGGTTAGACATAGCCAAGTTTTTGCCCATAATATTTCTAGGTCAAAATTCAACATAACATAATCAACTAGCAATCAAGATGATAGCAAATCATTTAAATATACATACATATATATATATATATATATATATATATATATATATATCATAGTAAGAAAACTCACCACAAAGGTTTGTAAAGTGAAAACCCAAGAAAAGAGGAAAGCCCTAGAATTGAAGTCGGTCTATTTTGAAGCTTTAATATTTTTGAAGTCTTCCACCTAGATGGGTTGGTGCAAGTAGATGAAGATAAGTAAATGCAAGAGGTGGTTCTTCTAGGTCAAGAAATAAATGAGGGGAGAGAATGTAGAGAAAATCGCCCTAAGGAAATGGGGAAGGAATCGTGTCTTGAAGAAATCAGGATGTGGGTTCAAATGGTATAAAAAATCGGGTTTAAAGGCAGCAAATAGGGGGCACGCGGTGAGAATGACATGCGAGATGGCCCCTGGCATTCTCGTCGGGCACTCTCGCGGGAAGTGTACCACGGCCTCCCTTGGATTCTCGACTGTGACACGCGAGATTGTCCCCGGGCACTATCATCGGGCACTCTCGCCAATTCTATACTGAGGCTGATGTCCTTCGAGCGACAATGCCCTTGTGACTATGACCATGACATTCTCGTCGGGCATAGTCGCCAGGTAGGTACCGAAAGACAATCTTCTCCAGATTTGGGTTATAGTCATTCCAACTCAATGATCGAAGTATTTATTTGACATATAACATATACGCGCAACTATAATTCAAGTAAAGGCCATAATAGTTTAACATAACACAAAATAGAATCTAGAGGGGGAGATTGTTCATATTAAATTCGAAGTGTTACAGTCCTCCCCTACTTAGAAAATATTATGTCCCCGAAATCTTGCACTACCCAAAATGATGAGGGTATCTCTTCTTCATGTCCTCCTCGGCCTCCCATGTCATGTTTGCACCTCGATGGTGCTTCTATTGGACCTTGACCATAACCACTTATTTGTGATGGAGCCTCTTAGACTTCATTTAAAATGGAATCGGTCTCTTCCATGCATCGGTTGTTGTCCACTTGGATCTGTGATAATGGTATAATTCTCTTTTCCACCGCTAGGCACTTTCGTAGATAACATACATGGAACGTGTGTTGAATCCCATTCATATCAGGTGGTAATTCCAGTTTGTACACTTAGAACCCAACGCGTCAATAACAGTGAAAGCCCCAAGAAAGCGGGGACTAAGCATCCCATGTTTCCCAAACTTGATTATTCCGTTCCAAGGCGATACTTTCAACATCACAAGATCGCCTACCTGAAATTCTATGGGACTTCTCTTTTTATCCGCATAATTCTTTTGGCGGACTTGGACTGCATTTAATCATTCTCTAATACTCTTGATTTTGTCGGATGTTTCTTGTACAATCTCCGGCCCCACAAATTGTTTCTCTTTCGCCTCTAGACATCACACCTGGGTTCTGCACTTTCATCCATACAAGGCCTCGAACCATGCCATTCCAATGCTAGAGTGGTAACTGTTGTTGTAAGAAAATTCTACCAACAGGAGATGAGAGTCCCAACTACCCCCAAAATGGAAGACCCAAGACCTCAACATGTCCTCTAAGGTCTGAATGGTCCTTTCGCTTAGTCCGTCTGTCTATGGGTGGTATGCGGTACTCAGTTTGATCCTAGTACCCAACTCCTTTTTAAACCATCCAAGAAATTTGAGGTAAAACGGCTATCCCGGTCGGACACAATGGATAGTGGCACTCCATGCCTTGAAACAGTCTCATCAATCTATAGCTTCGCCAACTTATCCATTGGTAGAGTTTCCCGCATTGCCAAGAAATGTTCAATCTTGGTTAGTTTGTCCACTACCACCCATATGGTGTCGTGACCCCTTAGAGTTTTGGCAACTTGGTCACGAAATCCATAGTAATGTGTTCCCATTTCCACTCCAGGATCTTGAGAAATTATAAACTATCATAAGGGTATTGGTGTTCGGCATTGACATGCAAACATGTCACACACCTCTCCACGTATCGGGACACATCCAACTTCATTACCGACCACCAGTAATTTAGTTTCAAATCTCGGTACATTTTCGTACTTCCCGGGTGTATGGAGTATCTTGATTTGTGGGTGTCATCTAGGAGCAACCCCTCGAAATCCCCCAATCTTGGGCACCCACACCTGCCCTTGAAACAATTTAACACCTTGACAGTCTTCAACTAAGAGGAGGTGATTCTTTATCATAACCTCGTCTTTAAGGTTGGTCTCTACTAACGCTTTGGTTTGCGATGCCTTAATCTTCTCTAGTAGACTTGAGACTACATCCATTCAAGAGATCGACGCCTGCGCACACCCACTATACTCCTTGCGGCTCAAAGCATCTGCCATGACATTAGCTTTACTTGGATGATAAAGCAGTTCACAGTCGTAGTCTTTTAGCAACTCCAACCACCATCGTTGACGCATATTCAACTCCTTCTGGTCAAACACGTACTTCAGGCTTTTGTGGTCGGTATACAACGTACACTTCATGCCATACAAGTAGTGTCGCCATAATTTCAATGCAAACACCACAGTTGCCAACTCGAGGTCATGGGTTGGGTAATTCTATTTGTGTTCTTTGAGTTTTCTAGAGGCGTAGCCAATCACTTTGATTTGTTGAATCAAGACGCAACCCAGTACTATCTTGGATGCATCACTATAGACCACAAAGTCCTCCGTTCCCTCGGGTAGGGATAGGATCGGAGCTTCACATAGTCTCTTTTGTAAATTTCGGAAAGCTAGCTCTTGACTCTCGGTCCAAAGAAACTTTACATTCTTCTGCGCCAGTGATGTCAAAGGAGATGCGAGTTTGGAGAAGTCTTGGATGAATCTCCGGTAGTAGCCGGCCAGTCCCAAGAAACTCTGAATCTCGCTTGAACTCTTAAGCGGCCCCTAGTTCGTCATTGCCTCTATCTTTGATGGGTCAACCTTTACTTCTTCCCTTGTCACCACGTGGCCTAAGAATTGGACTTCATGTAACCAAAACTCACACTTAGAAAATGTAGCATACAATCTCTCCTTCCTCAGTACCTCCAACACTTTCCTGAGGTGTTGTTCATGCTCTCCCTCGCTCTTTGAATACACCAAGATGTCATCGATAAAAACAATGACAGACTTATCCAAAAATGATTGGCATACTCGATTCATTAAATCCATAAACACAGTCGACACATTAGTTAGCCTGAATAGCATAACTAGTAACTCATAGTGCCCACGCCAAGACCTAAATGTCGTCTTGGAAATATCTTCCTCTCTAACCTTCACTTGATGATACCTCACGTAAAGATCGATCTTGGAAAAGCATCTGAATCCTTGTAGTTGATTGAAGAGGTCGTCTATGCAAGAAAGTGGATACTTGTTCTTCACGGTCACCTTGTTCAACTCCCGGTAGTCGATGCACATACGCATCAACCTATCCTTCTTTTGAACGAGTAGCACCGGAGCTCCCTAAGGCAAAGAGCTCGGCTTCACAAATCCCTTCTCTAGCAACTCTCGTAGCTGTGACATCATATCTTGCATTTTGGTCGGAGCAAGTTGGTAAGGTGTGCGGGCTATCGGTGCCGCTCCTGGAACCAAGTCAATTCGGAACTCCACTTGATGATCGAGTGGCAAACCCGAAAGGTCATCGGTTAACACGTTCGGGTATTCGTTGACGATCCACATGTCTTTTACTTTCTTTTTCTCCACTTTGGCATCCACCACATAGGCGAGGAATAATGGGTATTTCTTCACTAAGTACTTTCTCTCCTTGATGGATGAGATGAGAACCACTTCACCATTACGCTTCTCTCCGTAAATGAGGACAAAGTCTCCCTTGAGGTTGGTATCCGTATGAGCTTCTTCGAGCACAAGATTTTGATTGATGATTTGCTAACCAGTCCATCCCAATGACGACATCAAAACTAACGATTGCCATAAAGAGTAGATCACTTCAAAGCACTCTCCATTAATCTCTAAGCGACAGTTCTGATAGTCCCACAATGTGCATATTCAATCAAGATAACAATAAGATTCAACACCAAATGTCATATTCATTTATTTCAATTTCAAACGATTACAAATGCTCTCTGAATGTATATTATTTCTCTCACTAAGAATATTTTCTATTAAAGTGCTACTACACGGTTACAAGGAAAAGAAAACCTTATATACCCTCAAGCTTTACAAGACAAAACACAAAGTAACTATTGACTTTAGAAGACTTTGACTTTCCACTTTGACTTTTACTTTGAGAGTTGACTTAAGCTTTGACTTTGTATCCAAATGATCTTGGATCCAACTTTTATGTACTAACAATCTCCCCCTTTGGATTCAAGATCATCTTCAAAAAGAAATTTAGCATTGACGAGCAATCTCCCTCTTGTTTGATCTTGAACAAATTCAATCTCCCTGTTTATCATTTTTACAAAGATAAGCATTTCATCTCCCCCTTTTGAATAGATTTGCACTAATCTTCAAAATGATTGTCATCATGAAGAAACAATCTCCCCAAAGCTTTATAGTAACTTCTTTCAGTCTTCGGGAAAGAAATTATCTTTAGATTTAGCTCACTTTGCTTCAGCAAATGATCTTCAAAGAAAATTTCAGTGAACTTCAGCAATCTTTCTTGAATTCTTGAACTATTCTCTTTCATTATGTACATTCTCCACAAATCTCTAAGATTGAACTTTTAAATTCTGTCATTTCTTGATTACATCTCCCCATAATTATCACTACCCATTCTCCAATCAACATTTCTTGTAAATATTTCTCCCCCTTTTTGATGATATCGAGTAGAGAAATCATCAAAAATTCTTCAATAAATGTTATGAACCATTTTCTGACCTCTTTTCGTATCTGACCTTTCCTCAAAGTAACATCGGAACCATCCGTCAATTCATAGAATGTATTTATCCGAATCTTTTCAAATTCAGACAAATAGGAATGTAACCCTGAATCAATAAATGAATCAGTTAAAATGCCTGTAAGTTGCACGAAGCCACTTAGTACAACGAATGTACTGTACAAGGAGTTTTATTGATGTTCACTCCTCAGGTCTTCCGTTCAATCATCGAATAACACAAGGTAATTCTATGAACGTTTTGACAGAAAAACAAATTTTCTATATGTATGTGCTTGTGTATGAAAGAATTTAAGCAGTTTGTGCTATATTAAGCTAAAAATGTGTAAACCATTTAGACAACAATAGTAATACACGGACTCAATTGTGCATGATCGAAATGCGAAGGTGGGGCAAACTTCCTTCTTATTCAATATCCACATCTTTCGAATGAAGACGAGATATCATAAGTGTTGCGTCTCCCAATCAAATTAAACATCTTCTTGTTAAGAAAAAGATGAGTAGCTGGTGGGGTTTAATACAAGAGTTGGCATGGGCTAGTGCAACTTTCAATGAAAGGTTACCAGAGAATGTGAACCAACAGTAGATATGGCTGTCCGGCTCAGAAAATATTTGGTGCAGAGTTTTGATATTCTTTTTAACGTTGTTCTCACACCCTCTTTCTTTTTATCATATAAGCTCACTTCTAACCAAACTCTCTTTTCCATTTTATCTCTACACACACTCTCTCTGATATTGACCCCTCGCCTCTCAATCACTAAAGGATAACTTCTTGGGTAGGAAACACTGATTATCGTGAATCCATAGAAGTTCTTTTAATCTCACACATTGATCCCGTGAATTGGTCCTAAAAGCACGATGTTGCTCAACAATTTAACTTTATCAGTTAAAGCACAATAATATGAAATACATGTCAGATATATGTATTCTCAAAAAGATAATCATGAATATTTGAGCATTTTAAACATGGAAGATTTTCTCAAAACAAGGACATTGAATGAACGAAGTAAAATCAACTGATATGTTTTGAGAATCTAACAATGTATTGGAAAAGATCAAATATGAATGATTTAACAATAAAGGGATAGGTCATGAAAAAATTGGATGTTGTCTATATGAATCAAATATAAACAAGCCTTGAAAGAAACGTTTTGAATGAAATCACGCTCAATAAACATTGAATATACAAATAGAGTTTATTACCATCGAAAAATTGTTTCATTTTGAGACATGGTAATAAGAAAGTCAATAAAAGTACTAAACCGATGTGTATGAATACTTGATAGTATATGGAAAAGATAATACACAAGTATTAATCTTAAATAAACGGTTAGTTAAATATGAAAGCACATAAAATGAAAACATTTAAAAATACACACTTCTAAAATTCATGAAAACATTTAAAAATTGAGAAGTGGTTTGAACATTTAAGGAAACTATTTTCATGTTCGAAAGTTGTCCATCTTTAAAACACAAAAAGATTAAGGTTAGAATTATCCTTACGTACATCCAAAATCTCATAAAGTCACCCTCAAAGTCACGATTGATATGATCATGTAAGCTCCCCCTCAAAATCTGCATGTAGTCAAAAAGTCGTCAAAGTACCAAAATCTTATTGAAAACAAAATAACAACATTTATTTAAAAATAAAGACTTGAAAAGCGAATTAAAACTTTAAAGTACGAGTTCCAAACTGAATGTTTAAAAGTCAATTATCCTTAATCCCCCTGAAATGATGCATTCACAAAATATGTCATTACAAATTAAATGCAGAAATTCTCTAACGCCCCCTAGAAAGTAGATCACCTAATATTTGTCTCACTTCCCCTGAAATCATTAGCAAACCTTCAGTGCAGATATCAAGTAGACAAAAGAATACAAAAATGAAGAAAATTAATAAATCAAACTGTACGAGGTAAATACAGATTATGTTTTAAGATTCAACATACCTAATTTCGATATGAGAAAATTAAATCTCTTTTCGTCCAAAGGCTTGGTGAATAAGTCAGCAAGTTGATAATCCGTGTTTACAAATGAAAGTTCAATCGTACCTTTTTCAACATTATCCTTGATAAAGTGATATCGTACGTCTATGTGCTTTGTTTTCGTATGCTGAACAGGATTAGCAGATATCGCAATGGCGCTCCTCGAATCACAATATATTGGAATTTTGTTGATCTGAAATCCATAGTCCCGAAGATGTATTCTCATCCACAAAACATAAGAGCAGCAGCTTGCAGAAGCTACATACTCTGCTTTAGCGGTTGATGTGGAAACACATAATTGTTTTTTTGACGCCTAGCTTACGAGCTTGTCTCCCAGAAATTGTATGTGACCCGATGTGCTTTTCCTGTCTAGCATACAACCTACATGATCTATGTTTGAATACACTGTTAGCTCAAAACCAGTATCTTTAGGATACCACAAACCAAGATCTGTCGTCCCCTTCATATATCTAAATATTCGCTTTACAGCCGAAAGATGGGATTCTTTAGGCTTAGCTTGATATCTAGCGCATAAACATGTCGAGAACATAATATCCGGTCTACTTGTCTGTAAGTACATTAAAGAACCTATCATTCCTCTATATGTTCTAAGATCAACATCTTTTCCTGAAAGATCAGCTCCGATCTTAGTTCCAAGAGCTATCGTGGTTGAAATAGGAGTACAATTTTCCATTTTCAATTTCTTCAAAATATCATAAATGTACTTTGATGGGTTTATAAAAATCCCCGTAGAAAATTGTCTAACTTGTAATCCGAGAAAGAAATTCATCTCTCCCATCATACTCATTTGAAATCTGGACACCATTAGAGCAGAGAAATTCTTATAGTACTTTGGGTTTGTAGAACCAAAAATTATGTCATCGACATATATTTGAATAAGAATGATATTAGCTTTTTCCTTTTTAATAAAGACAGTGGTATCGATTTTACCTTTCGAGAAGCCTGACTTGACTAATAACTTTAATAAAACATCCTACCAGGCTCGAGGAGCTTGCTTTAAGCCGTACAAGGCCTTGTCAAGGATGTAAACATGATCCGGTTTTCAGGATTGACAAACCCTTCTGGCTGTGAGACGTATACCTCCTTCAAGATACCGTTAAGAAAGGCAGTCTTCACGTCTATTTGATACTATTTGTTCTCACAATCTCTCGCAAGAAAGGCAGTCTTCACATCTGTGGCCTCCGTAGCTTCTTCAGTTGTCATCAGAAAGGCTCTTCCTTGAAGCATCGAAACGACTTCTTTCTTTGCTTGGTTCCCCGTGCTAGCTCCTCTCGGACTGTCCTTTAACTTGGAACAATTATTCTTTACGTGACCCATTTCCTTTCATCCATAGCACACCGTTCCCTGGATGGGGAACATTTGGCTAGTGTGGCCATTCTTGCCACACTTATAACATACTAGGGTGGTGGGATTGTACGAGCTTAAATGCTTTCTTTTACACTTCGGGTACCAGTTGGGTTCCTGACGAGGTTTCACTCTAGCATTTCCAACAAAAGGTCTCGGATGCTGGGGCGGTCCCAACCGACCCTCCCATCTCTTCTTCTCGCCCACTTGGGCCTTCTCTATTCCATCTTGCAAGGTAGTCACTTGGAATTCCTCATGGAAGTCTTCATCTCTGTCGGTAGTCCCTTGTGATACCTTTATTTTAGCCTTCTCATCGAGGGCCAGATGCTCCACGAAGTTTAGCTTCTCCACAAACAATCTTGAATAATCAATTATCGGTCGGTCTCCTTTTGTCACACTCCGAAATTCGTCCTCTATCTTATCCAAGGCTCTCTCATTACAATACTTGTCCATGACTTTCTTCTTGAAGTCTCCCAAAGAAATTCGTGACAAAATTTTCGGGTCGAGGTTCGACCGAATAACATTCCACCACACCAGAGCATTGCCCCGGAAGATCTGAAAGGCAAATCGGACCTTCTGAGCCTCCCCGCACTCGCAAGACTCAAACTCCAGTTCCAACTCCCGAAGCTAGTTCATGCATATTACTAGATTTGTAGTTCCCGAGAATTCCGACGGCTTACAGCTAAAGAAAAGACTTGAAAGAGAAAGTTTTCTCCACTCATCGTGTGTCATTTGCCACTAGTTCCACGGTTGGGATCACATACCCTATACCCCCGGATCCAGCAACAATCACATTCTCAGGCCTCAGCCACTGCCTCATGCCTACGGTGGTTAGTATCTCTGTCCTCCAATAACTTCATAAAAAGCTCTTGTTGTTTGGCCATTGCTTCGTTCATGACCTGCATCATGTTATCTATCATTCTTGACTCGAGAGTTGCTTTAGTCAAGACCGGGTTTGAGGATGCCAGATTCAACCTTGGTATGTGCTTCGGTCCCCCACCCAACACATTGGTTGTGGGAGGAATTTCTTTTTCTTCAACTTCCCTTGGTTGGTCGGCTGCCGATGTTGTAGCCTCATGACCCTCTGGTGAAGTTCTCGGTCTACCCCGAGTGTTAACCATCGCAGTCTGCCACACACACGAGAATATATGTGAGAAATAGACTATACGAGATTATACATAAGGGAACGTACTAATACAATCGTCGATCATCACAATCATAGTAATTCAAGCATGCTCACGTAACAATATATTAATAATAGAAGTAGCTAATTGAAATTATGAACATATTACACATAAGAATTCTCGCTACCATTTTCATAATTCTCAATGGTGTAATTTCCGTCGACTATAAACCTGTCCCATCATAACAGTTCTACCCCATTCTCACAATTTATACTTAAATGTATCAGCTTAAGTCTAGGCATTAGACCTACATACCTAGTTCACTTAAACTAGAGCTCTGATCCCAACTTGTAACACCCTAAAATTTCTTTACAATAAAAAGGGGAAATTCCAGAAAATGGGTTAAATTAAAACTTCCCAATAATACAACTATAACCAAGATGGGGTAGTTTGTATCACCAAAAATAATGTTTAGGAAGATGGGATAATATTGCAACAACCGACTTAATCTAAAGTAACTTGATTAGATTAAATGGAGCGTCGGTATGTCCCCAAAAGTATGTCCTCTTCACACAATTCCTAAAAATGTCGCTTCCTATAGTGCTCGAACATGCACCGATCGACACATCAAATCATTCTAGGACCGCCACTAATGGGACCTGTAGATAATGCACATAACAAAAAGTGTTATGCTAGAAGCCTAGTGAGTTCTTACAAAATATAGAATGTAAATATAGTGCAAGACAATAAAGTATAAGCCACCGTTACCAACTCCGCAATGGTAGTATCAATCTACCATCCATCAAGTCACATAACACTTCAAACCTGAACACATTCATTTACAATATATAATTCTTGCTTTCAGGGGAGACCCATGCTATCCAAGTGACAAGAACAAGAGAGTGAAATCGTTATGGTGCTATTTAAGGTTACACCTCAGGTTCTTGGCTTTAGTGCACACCATCTGGTTTCATCTCAAGCCTTTCTAATTGTCCACTCTATCGATTTCTACCTCAAGGTCTTTAAACCTTAGTTCCTACTTGGTCAAAGAAGAGTTTCACCTCAAGGGCTCATGACCCTTTAGTGCCTACTCTCTAGACAACCAAAATGAGATTTACAGTTCATCACAAACGACACACCCCACCCACATGCATAAAGGTTGGGTCCGACAATTCATCATTTCAATATAAGTAAGTCATGGTTACCAAAATTCCATAATTTGTAGATCTTTTATGTCAACAAGGCACATATCCCTTTCTCAAGAATCCATGTAGTCCCACCTAATTTATTACTCATACTATAGCATGGAGAACCTTCATATATTAAAATAAGCCACATGCTTGTCATGAGTCCACATAAAGAATCATAATATACCAAACATGGTTAATGAATCAAACATTCCAAAATGACCCATTTATTCTCCAACCCAAGTAATCAATTAACATTTATATTATTAAGCTCTAAATAAAGATGAGGTTAGACATAGTCAAGTTTTTACCTATAATATTTCTAGGTCAAAATTCCACCTAGCAAAATCAACTAGCAATCAAAATGATAGAAAATCATTTAAATATACATATATATATATATATATCATAGTAAGAAAACTCACCACAAAAGTTTATAAAGTGAAAACCCTAGAAAAGAGGAAAGCCCTAGAATTGAAGTTGGTCTTTTTGAAGCTTTAATATCCTTGAAGTCTTCCACCTAGATTGATTGGTGCAAGTAGATGAAGCTAAGTAAATGCTAGAGGAGGTTCTTCTAGGTCAAGAAATAAATAAGGGGAGAGAATGGAGAGAAAATTGCCCTAAGAAAATGGGGAAGGAATCGTGTCTTGAAGAAATCAGGATGTGGGTTCAAATGGTCTAAAAATCGGGTTTAAAGGCAGCAATCAGGGGGCACGCGGCGAGAATGACATGCGAGAGTGCCCCTGGCATTCTCGCTAGGCACTCTCTCGGGAAGTGTATCGCGGCCTCCCTTGGCTCCGTGACTGTAACACGCGAGAGTGACCCCAGGCACTATTGTCAATCACTCTCGCCAATTCTGTACCGAGGCTGGTATCCTTCGAACGACAATGCCCTTGCGACTATGACCACGTCATTCTCGTCTGGCATAGTCGTCGGGTAGGTACCGAAAGCCAATCTTCTCCAGATTTGGGTTTTAGTCATTCCAACTCAATGATCGAAGTATTTATTTGACATATAACATATACGAGCAGCAATAGTTCTAGTAAGGGCCATAACAATTTAACATAACACAAAATAGAATCTAGAGGGGGAGATTGTTCATTTGAAATTCGGGTATTACAATAAATCTAAATTTTGTCCAAATAAACCCAAAAGATTCAAATAATGACTCAGGTTAAACCCCATTTAAAATATTGGTTTAAATTTGCGCCTTCTAATCCAAATTAAATATTTTTGTTGCAAGGGTAAATTATGGATTTTTCTTTGTTCTTTATAGGGTTTTCCTTAAAAAAAAATTTTAAGATAACTTTTTCGTTTTGATTTTCATCCGTGTCGCTTACTTCGTTCATATTGCTTCCGATAAGTGTCATGATGTGTCACTTACATGAGGGCATTTTGGTCATTTATAGGTAAAATGTGATGTAGCATCTTTTGGAAAAATATTCTTTCTTCATATTTGAACACATGTATGAAAATAAAAAACCTTAAATTCAGTGGTTTTGTTTTAGAGGTGATTATTTACAGGTTTAGGTCCTACACGAGCTAGATCCAACCTATTATATTTTCCCAATAGACTTAATATAACAAACTCAAGCTTCGAACTGCTTGTGACTTATCAAAATACTTACAATTAGTGACAAATTTTGACAACCAAATTAAATATCAATATACGTTACCCGGTAAAACGATGCAAAATTTTCCCACTAAAAGAATTGTTTAATAATGATGTAAATATCAACTACAAGTTGCCGTAAGAAGAAGAAAGAAATCTAAAAATGTAAATAAAACGAAATAATAAAAGGATAGGAAAGTTTTCAAAGTATTAAGGTGACATTTGATTCGCAGATGTTTTTGGATATAATGAAATCTGTGTAAATAATTTCACTTTGAAAGAATTGCAATGAAATGTTATGCTTATCTTTCCAATATTATCTCGTATTATAATAATGATAATACTTGATTATTAGTTATAAATAAATATGTTTTAATAATTATAATAACTACATCAGTTTCATTTATTTTAGTTTGATTATTTTCTGATATTTAAAAAACGGATGTGCTTTAGAAAAAAAAAATACTGACATAAATATGGAAAGAAAAAAAAATCGAAATGGTTTAATGAATTGTATTTTTTCTAAAAAAAGTTATTTAAATTTCAATCACAGTAATCAAGCTGGAAGTAGAAAATGAACATTTCATCCATCAAAATACCACCTTATTGTCAATGAATGTTCGAATCCGTTATTTGTGGAATTCATTAGATTTTTAAAATTCCTTGTCTAAAAAAGAATGAACCAAACGAGGGAATGAAATTTGGTCAAAAAAATTAAACATTTTAGTTCCATCAGATTCCTCTAGAATCTACGAACCAAACAACACCTAAGATTTAATATATTAGGAAATGTGTCTTTTTAATTATAATATTGTCCCTATTTTAATGAGAATTTACAGTTTTATTTTATTTTAATTGTTCTTTTACAATCTGGTTATAAGACGAAGAATCGTGTGAGAATAGTAGTTAAGATGAGAAATGTAAGAAGGGTTTTGGACCATTGATCACTTTTAATTAGTACTGATCTAATGATTCAGATTAATCCCAAAATAACCCATGAAGTAGTTTAGATGTGTATTTTCAATTGATTTTCAGTTGGGATTGATCCAAGAGTGGAGATCCCTTCTTACCTTCTCACAGTAACTACGATTATTATCGGAAACCAACTCTTACTTATAATATCATATTTGTTTTGCCGCTAAAATTTATTGTTATCAATAGGTTGGGCCAAATAAGTTTGATTTGGGCTTTAAGGCCTCAAGGTTAAGACAATACTTTATATTTATAGTTAGCACATCTTAAATGATTTTATGAAAAGTAATAATTAAGAGATTGTGGGAGGTTCATGGGAAAACCCTAAATAAATGAAAACCCAAAAAACGATTCATCAAATCGTTAGATTAATTGATCCAGTCGATGTGATTAAATAAGCGGTTACAACTTTATTCTTAAATAAAAAATCTCTCACCCCTTTTTTTTAATCGAAAAGAATATGAAATATAATCAAAATTTGAACAAAACAAATTACACCAAAAAACCGATCATATTTTTCTTGTTAATTTGGCATCCAAATTGATATGTTTTTTCATTCATTCTTTTGTGGTTTTTCGGTTTTCTATTTATTTAACGTGTTCCCCTTAAACTGGCTCTTAAGAGACTCTGCATGATTAGTGTACAACCGTAAAATGATTAATTGGTAAATGTTCGGAATGGATAATTGACCGGCCAAAAATTACTATTATATATGTTGGCAGTTTCAATAAAATTATATATTTAGGCATTTACACATTATCAGAGAAGTGCAAATAAAAAAGGCGAAAATATCGAGAACGTGATAATAAAATTTCCATATGTGAATCACTGATAAAAGAAAACATGGGTTTATATAAACATTTTTGTATGTGCGTAACTGGTATAAAAAAGATAGGTAAATGAACATTAGTTTGTGTAAATTAGGGGTGCTCAAATTTCTGACCAAACCCGGCCAACCCAACCCAACCCGAAATAACGCAAAAAAACTTAAAACGAGTTAACCCGTTGTATAATTGATACAATTTTTTTAGCAAACCGCATTTATTGGGTTGGAAACGGTTTAGGCCCAAACCAAATCGGCCCAACCCGACAACCCGACCAAAAATTGATGTGAGCGTTCTTTTTTTTTTTTACAATTCAGATTATCACTTCTTCTCTTCTTCAGAGTTCCATAGATTCACCTTCTACTTCAATCGATTCCTACTTCCTAGGTGTTAGACTTTCAGACGAGAGACGGAGAGAGTCGACGCTTCAATCGTTCCTAGGTTTTTCCTTCACCTTCTACTTCAATCGTTCGACGTTCACTCTTCAGGAGGCATTCAAATCGGCGATGGCGACCAAATCAGATTCAATCGACTTCTCGTTCAAATAAGTGTGTAACACCCGTAATTTTCGGTAAGTATAAGGGCACCCGGCGTTTCTGTACCTTGTGTTTGGTGGAATTCATGTTGGGAAAACACTATTAAAAGTCCCAAAGAGTGTCGAGGGCCTTAGTGTCGAAAAAGATCGGATTTTCGGGCTTCGGGGAGTCTAGGCGAAAGTGACAGCGAAAGTGACATGTGTCACAATCGTGTGTCACTCTCGCGGAGGGCATTATTGCCCGCGGTACACTCTCAGCGAGAGTGCCAGCGGAAGTGACATATGTCACTTTCAGGGGCACTATCGCCGTCGATCCCTGGTTGCTTTAAATCCCAAATTTTCAGCCTCTCTCATTTGTTATCTTCACCCACTTCACTCTTCTCTCCCGAGAACCGAACCCTCACCCTAAAAGTCAGATTTTGGAGCCTCTAGAGATTCTTCACAATCAAAGTAGGGATTTAGAAGAAGGGCGTGAATCTCTTCATTTCATCCCATTTCAAGAAATTCCAAGTTTCTAGGATTTCATCAACCTATCTCCCATCTTTTGATGAGCTTGAGTTTGATGTCATAGTAGTAACCCTAAAGGTTTATTGTTGGTGGATACAAGTAGTAGATAAGGTAATCTTCTCTTCTCTTCATTCTTGGAAACTAGGGTTTTGATATAAGTTGGTATCTTTAGGTAAAAATGTTTGGGAAATGATTCTAATAGATTGAATATGGATATTTATGTTTGGTCACTTGTGGATCTAGGTTTTTGGAAGATTTGCTTGAGGATTTGGATTCCTTCAAGGAAGCTCAAGTTGGGGTAAAATATAGATTTAGCTTAAATCTAGCAACGTGAGTTCAAATTGATTTGTGAAAACGGTGTGCATGCCAAAATGTTTATTTTATAGTGTTTGTGCTTTACATTAAATTGTTAATTGTTGATAAGTTTTGGTTACTTGGATATATTTAACTTTATAAACTTATGTAACACACATCTTTGTGATTTTTGGGCATTTGATAAATAAATCATTTTGATATGTTTTCTTTGATGATATAATTTATAAATAAATGTCATTTTATATAATTGTCCATTTGGTTAATACAATTTTATAAACCGTTAGAAAATGCATATCATTGTACTATGAGTCATTTTGGCAACATGAAGAGAACAAGTTCATTTGGAGAACGTTTTGTTTCAACCAATGAAAAGTTTTGGGTTAATTACCTTTTTGGTTGTGGTGTTTGCATAATTGTTGGTCAAACGTATTTCGATGTCTCTACTGGCTTTAATTGGATATTTACGTAAACTGTTGGGTCGTTGGATCGGTTTTGATTAAATGAAGTCTTGAGGACATTTGTCCGGTTTAAAAACAGTTGTGGAATTTTGGAGTATGATGGCGATTATTTCATGCCATTTGGGAGTTACATGTTTTGGGTGTTTTGGTCATTCAAATGGAGTCATGTAATGTTAGACAGTGTCTTCTTGGATCTATAGGCACGTAACGTAAGTCTGTCTATTTTGTAAGGCCTCAGATTTTGGTTACAATTATTGACCGCTTGGGTTCGCTAGCGAGTAGGCAATAGGTGGCATGATGCTGCTGAGTTGAAACTCGTCTAGACTGGATAGGCATCCGTGTCCGTAAGTCCTTGGGGTGGAACTCGATGGAGTATGGCTAGAGACATAAACGGGCTGAGGATTGTGATGTCTGGCATGCCATGGGAACTAGGTCCGGGATACGTGGTGAAATCCAGTAACATCACGGGTGACCCCATTTACGTGTTCTCGTCACCCGAGATGGAAACGGGTCTCCCCCGCCGTCGTCCATTAACATTTTAAATGTTAACGTCATACTTTATTATCGTTGATTGTGTGGTCGACGGTAAATGATGGCCTTAATATTGGGTTTTCCCCACGTATATTAAGGTTCGAATGAGATACATCACTTCCACGTTTCGGTATTTACGTTATATCCATTTTATGGTTGTGTAAGTCTTGAGTCTAATGTCCGTGTCTATGGCGATATTTATATATATGGGTATTTTCGTCAATGGATAAACAGTTGTGTGTGTTGTGTCCCACCCGTGTCTTGGGGTGTTCTAAAATATAAAATGTTACCCGTGTTTTATAAAATTGGGAGTTCTCTCTCTATTTTCCTTTTTGAGCAAGTTTTGGGTTGAGCTTAAATTTACGAAAGAAGGTTTTATATTGAGATCTTCGCCTTCAAAACAGTTTGGTTTGGTTAGCGTTTAACTCGGTGTCTATTTCGTTTAAAATGCATAATTATTGGTAAACGAGTCGTCTTTAATAAGGGAAGCATATCATTTTGAAAGATTTTGACTTTTATTGCATTCTTCCTTTTTAAACGACTTATTTATATATGTTGAAAACTCTTGAGCTCACTAGGCGTTAAGCCCAACCTTTTTATTTGTCGGCATGTGCATCAGGTTCCCGTTGGGGGTTTGGTTCTAGTAGTAGTATGAAGATGTGCTTTAGTTTTTCACAAGTGTGAGTAATTGGTGAAGTCTTCCGCAGTTTGGAGATAGCGATTATTATTGGGTTTTAGTAGCACCCGTCCTTGTTATAGACTGTATGTAGAGAATAAATTGTGTGTGTTGAGGTTAAACCTTAAATTGTGATTGTTTATGAACCATTTATTGATGTATTTAGAAAATTTTAAATTAGTTGCTATTTCCAGATTTCAGGGTGTTACAAAGTGTTCAAGTACTTTCTTGGAAATTTGTTGACTCGCACTTTATTCAATCGACTTCTCGTTCTTAGATTCAATCTGCTTCTTGTTCTCAGATTCAATGTGTTGACTCACACTTTCAAAATCGACCAAATCAGATTCAATCGGCTTCTCGTTCTCAGATTCAAAGGTACTTTCTTACAAATCTGTTGACTCACACTTGATGTAGCTATTGTTGATTTTCTTCTTTGATTTGGAAATCTGTTTACTAAGCTCGATTTTCAGTAACCCACCAAAATCTATTGATTCTCTTCTTTGATTTAGCTATTGTTATTTGTTATTTTAGAATCTGTAATATTTAGCTTGCTAGTTGCTACTATATTGTTTTAGGTTTTTTGATTTAGCAATGTTGGTTCACAATTCACACTGTAATATTTAGCACTTTTGATTTAGGAGTGTTGTTTTAAAATTTGTTGGTTCACAGACACTTCACACTGGAATTTACTTTAGTTGCTGTTCTTTTTTACATTTAGCTAGCTACTGCCTACTGTTAATGTTTTTGTTTTTTTACAACATGTTATTGCTTAGACAGTTAGATAATTGTTGTTTTCATTTATATAGCTATTGCCTACTTGTTGTTACTTGATTATTGTTGTTTTCATTTATATAACTACTTCCTACTTGTTCTTACTTGATTATTGTTGTTTTCATTTATAAAATGAATTACATACTCTAATTCTCGATGGATGCTACCCCTATTGATATTGATATAGCTATTGCCTAATTGTTGTTACTTGATTATTGTTGTTTTCATTTATATATAGAATTACATACTCTAATTCTCAATAGATGCTACCCTATTGATGTTGACAAAAAGATCAAATAAGAACCACATGTAGATAAAAAAAACAGTTAGAATATCTAATATTTGGATTCACAGTTGCCAAGGTTATCGTAAAGTTGGAACAAATCCTTATATGGTTGTTTGAAATCTACATGTTAAGTGTAGAGGTGGTGAAAAGGTTGGTTACATACTTACATTAATAATTCAATTTATTTTATTATGCATTTTAATATGTTCATGTTTGTTTACTTGTTTAGTTGTTTGTATTTCTATTCATATGTATAGGTTACCGAAAATGACTCGGCAACAACGATCAATGAAACTCGTAAGAGGTCGTTATTGGAAAGTTATATTCAAAAATAACAATTGCAAGTCGTAGAAAATGAACGATGTTCAAAGATATTTGAATGAAGAATCTCTCGATCCAATGATTCCGGAGTTTGATATCCTACTATGGTGGAAGAATAATACGAGTAGGTATGCCATTTTGTCTATGATTGCAAAAGATATTCTTGTTATACATGTATCTACGGTGGCATCCGAATCCACATTTAGTACCAGTGAACATATTTTGGACTCATTTAGGACTACATTGAGTCCAAAATGGTCGAAGCACTATCCTCTAAAAACAGTTGGTTGAGAGTGGGTCACCATAGGATTCAAACAAAGGAGCATTTGGATGAAACATCATGTTATAAATTTCTGGAAGAAGGTAAACAAGTTTAACAAATAAATTATATAATAGTACTTCTATTATTTTATCTATTTATAACTTTGTTAACTTTTGTTTTGAATCTTAGATGACATGAAAAGCCTCAAGACCAAGAAAGTGAAAGCATCAGAAATCGAGACATCGAATACGGTCATTGTTGATTGAGAGTCTCATTAGTTTAAATCTTTTTGGTTGTATTTCATTTGATGGAAATTGCATACAGTCTAGTCCCTTGAATGGTTGGTTGTATTTCATTGGGTTAAACTTTTAAACTATTTGGATATTGGAGTTGTATTCCATTTGAGTTTTATGTCATTGGTGTAAACTTTGAACTCTTTCAGCAACTAAGCAAGTATGTTTTTGATAAGAAAATAAGCAACCAGGTTTGTATTTTTATTCTTGTTAGTTTTATACTTGTCTTGTTCAAACAATTATTACAGGCGGCAGCAGGCGGCAGCAGGCGGCAGCAGGCGGCAGGTATGTAATTTATGAATAAAAGTTTGTTTAGACACAATAACTTAGTTAAATTGTGAAATGATGAAAAAAAGTTTCAAACCGACCAACCCAACCCAACCCCAACCCAACGGTTTGGGTTGGGTTGGGTTGAGATTTTTCAAGCAACAAAGATTGGGTTGGGTTGTTAAATTGCCTTCAACCTGGCCAACCCAACCCATGAGCACCCCTAGTGTAAATCATCAAATGGAGTTTTTTTATGGTTTATCAATGATTCACATTATAATAAATTTATTTTTATGTTTTCAGTTTTTTCCCTTATTTGAGCTTCCCATATAGATTAATTCTCATTTAGAAGTTTTTGAATTTTATTTTATCAAGTTAAATATAATTTTTAGACTCATATATATTTATTAGATTAAATTACAAAGTTCGTTCTTGTGGATGCATAGAAATTATGGATTGGGTCCCCCAAACGAAATAATTACATATAACATCATCGTGGTTTTAATTTTGTTATGGATTGGTTCCCTTAACATAACTCTGTTTAATAATGCTCCATTGAACCACTAATGTGCCCTTCATGTGAGGGTCATTTGGGTCCTTTAACCTCAAATTTTGAAGATATTTTACTCGTAAAAGTTTAGATAGCACTTGTACAAATCTGTGAAGCATTTAATATATAAAAAAAAAGATAAATCATTCATCCCTCCAGGTAATCTCTCCATCTCCGGCCTCTCCGATCATTTTCTCTGGCCACCAAGAATCCAAACCCGGATCACACATAGAGACACAACATAACCCCCCCCCCCCCTCTCAACATTACCCAAAACCTGATTTGTTTATGCAACAAAATCAAATGCAAACCTATTTTAAAAATAAATAATATAACCATTTCTTCATTTTCAAAAATCATAGATTCAATCCCATTGCTTTCATGAGTGTATATGGCTTGTTCCATATGTCTTATCAAAATGGATCAAAACCCATCTAAGGGACTTGGTTTGGTTTTGTAGCTTGGCACGTATATATTTAAATGGTCAAAGATTGGGCCTTGGGTCTCTTGACCTCAAGTGGAATTTTTACGAATCGAACAGATAGCCCCGCGACTTCCCACGCGGCCCTAAGTCACGAGGAAAACCGCATAACCTTCTCGAGTTCAAAGTCGCGACTTACGCGACCAACGTCACGGCCTAAAGCCGCGAGCCAACCCACAGGAAGTCTCTGCACAGGCCAAATTTTGGTTAAACCGCCGATCAACTGCCAAAACTATATATATGTTTTGGTTTCCCTCCAAATTGAGAAGAATCATTTTCCTTCCATTTTAATCTGGTTTTCTCTCCTAAAATGATCCATAGAAGCATAAGCAAACTCGACAGATTCACGTACTCGTGTAAGAACGCGAATAGATAGTTGAATTCTCTAAACGAAAGCTTGGACTACGCACGAGTAAGGGAAAAATTCTGTTTAAGAACACTGTGTTTTCAGGCCTCTATCTATTCATCATCAAATTTTCGATATCAAGTTAGTCTCTCAGTTTCCTTGATAAGTACTTCGATATATATGTATATATACATTTTTGTTTTGTTTGATAGTTTTTCGTACGATTTTTCACATATTTATATACACAATTTTGGATTCTTCACAATCTATAACCTTGGTTCTAACAATCTTAAACATAATTTTGTGATGGATCCTACATCCATGATAAAGAACCATGTGGAGAAGCTAGAAAAGTTTAAGGGAACTTATTTCCGATGGTGGTAGCAGAAGATTTTGTTTTACTTAACAACTCTTCATGGCTCCAACGTTTTAACAGATGACGAACCCACAAATCCACCTGTGAGTATTGGACAAAACGTTCCTACCGCCGCCCAAATGAAACAATTTGAAAAGGCAGTGGAAACTTGGAAAAGCAATGAGTATAATTGTAGAAATTATATACTCAAAGCTCTCGATGATTCCCTTTATGATATATGTACTCAACTTTTAAAACCGTGAGACAAATATGGGAATCATTAGAGATAAAATACAAAACCGAAGTTGCTTGCTCCAAACGATTTTTGGTAGGAAATTTCCTACACTACAAGATGAGTGACTCTAAGTCAATCATCAAACAAGTCAAGGAACTCCAAGTCATCACTCTCGAGTTGGAAGTAGAAGGTATGGGGTAAACTCTAACTTTTTGGTTGGGTCTATATTTGAGAAGTTGCCTCCTTCATTGAAGAACTTGAAATTATACCTTAAACATTTGACTGATGATATGAGCTTTGAACAACTTGTCCTCAAACTTCGAGTTAAGGAGGATAACAGGCTTACCGGCAAGGCTAATGGAAGTTCCTCTAAGCCTAATTAGAACATTGTGGCTGCAAGCACATCTAAGGGAAAATTTCAGAAATTTAAGGGTAAAGGCATTGCCCCTAGACCACCCTTCAAGAATTCTCTTGCCTCACAGAAGAAGAACATCAAGAAACCACATATCCTAAGATACTGGTGTATAGAAAGCCCGACCATTGGGCTAAAGATTGTAGACACAAGAGAGATCACGGTAGTTGAAACAGTGGTAGAGGTGCTGGACCTTCTCACCAAGCGAACATGACTGGTTCTGAAACACAATTCATTGGAGTGGTAGAAGAAAACCTAGTGACAAACACTATGTATTGGTGGATTAATAACGGAGCCACTAGACACAATTGCAACTCTAAATGCTCATTTGCAACCTATCATAAAGTTAGTGATGAAGAACCGATGTCTATGAGGAATGCTCAACAACAAAGGTAGAACGAAAAGGGAAGGTGATACTGAAGCTCACTTCCGGAAAGTACCATGTTCTTACAAACGTGCTACATGTGCCTGACATTAGAAAATTTTGATTTCTGGTCCTATGTTAAGCAATAAGGGATTCAAGATTGTGTTTGAATCCGATAAGTTTGTAATAACCAAAAGTGGATTATATGTTGGGAAGGGTTACGTTAGTGATGGACTCTTCAAAATCAGCTCTGTACATAATGATAATGTAAATATTGATAATAAAATAACGGACTCTTGCTCGACTTCTATGTACATGATTTAGTCTTCTACCTTATGGCATTCTCGACTTGGGCATGTCAATTTCCGTTGTTTGCAAAGAACGACGAACCTTGGCATGTTACCATCTTGTTCAATGAACAAGAAAACAAAGTGTGAAATTTGCATAGAATCTAAATTCTCTAGTCATCCACACAAATCTGTTGAGAAAAACAATGAGGCTTGGTCTAATCCATAGTGATTTGTGTGACTATAAAGCAACGCCTACACGTGAAGGGAAGAACTATTACATATCATTCATTGATGATTGCAACAAATTTTGCTATGTATATCTAATTAATACCTAAGATGAGGCTTTGAATATGTTTAAGACTTGGCAAAGGAACTTGAACCTTAGCCAAGCAACCCCACACTTTCATTCTTTTGAAGGTGGGTAACCTTTCTTTCCATAGTTCATATGGACATTTATTGCTCCTTTTGTGACGGATCCTATTCAATATCATGTTTTCCGTGAGGCAAGCCTTGCCCATTAAGCTATGTGGTGCTCCCGATGTTACCAACATTGTATTCATCATATTTTTCATTGTCCGGTTTTTCCTTTCGGCTACTCCATTTTGTTGAGGATTATAGGGAGCCACTGTTTGATGTACAATACCATGAGAGGAGCAAACTTCAACAAAATCATTAGACTCATATTCTCCTCCTCTATCGGATCTTAAAATTTTGATCCGTTTGTCAAGTTGGTTTTCAACTTCGGCTTTAACGTGCTTACGTAAGAACGCATTCATAATAGCATTAGCTACGTGATATTATGATTGCGTTATACACAAGGATCCGTCATTACGTTCATCACAATTCTCAATCAATGTAATTCCGTAGGTCCTAACGCTCTCCCCACTTATGACTTTTACCCCAAGGTGGATAACCTATTATTAACGCTTACATCTTAAGTCTAGATATGCTAAGGTCAATACCTAGTTCACTTAAACTAAAACTCTGATACCAACTTGTAACACCCTAAAAATAGGGATAACAAAATTTCGGAAAAACAGACATGTGGTATATAGATTTACCAAAGCAAGAGACTCCCAAAAAGGGGAATATATATAAGACCTGTTTAATTACAGTTTGTAATTTAACGGGAATAAACAACAACCGTCTAATCTAATTTCTACAATAGAAATAAGATTACAAAAAGGGTGTCACCTATAGACCCAAAGAAATCTTTCACAAAAAGTGTGCCCCAAAGCACATCCCCAAACTCACACAGAAGTCCGCCTAAACCTTTCTTAGGTGCGGTGCTACTAGAACCTGAGATACACATAGACACCAAACAAGTGTTAGGCCAAAAGGCCTAGTGAGTTTGTACAAGCAATAATGAATCAACAAGGGAATATATATATATATATATATATATATGAATAGCATTTAATACAAAGTTCCTATATGTGGAGTCAATGGGGGAGATCCATAGCACCAATCAAGTTCCACCCAAAGAGTCGATACACCTTTATGCCAGCTACCATGAGTGACATCCGAAAGGTCCGGAACATCCGAGAACTACAACCATGGAATTAGCTCAAATGGAGGAGGTGCCAAGTCTATATCCTCCTAGTGTTTACCGACTTGGTTCATCCAACAATGACATTAGTGGACCTCAAGCACTAACATTTTCATACATTGATCTCAATACCAAACGTGGCTACCACATTTAAATTTATTGTTCAATCATTTTAGGCATAATCTCTACATATGCATTATGACCAATTCCTCTCTTCCACATGCTCATATTTCCACATAAGGGGTTATCAAGTACTATAGTGCAAGTTCTATGATTCTTTACCCAAGAGAACATAATACAATCATCAACCATCATATAAGCCCAAATAGATCACTAAACCAAGATTAGGTCAAAAACCTTCATATAGTTAGAGGCTCTCGTAACAAATAGTATATAATCCATGTATAGAAGAAATGACAGCAATATATAGC
The DNA here is from genome assembly GCA_954870635.1 of Arctium minus. Classification (NCBI taxonomy): domain Eukaryota; kingdom Viridiplantae; phylum Streptophyta; class Magnoliopsida; order Asterales; family Asteraceae; genus Arctium; species Arctium minus. The sequence goes on along the minus strand of OX941093.1, from coordinate 5,328,479 downwards.
ATGTTATAATGTGTATCTAGTTTTGACAAGGTTTAGGAACTCACAATCTAGGTTTTGGTTAAAACCTAGAAAATAGCAAACCCTAGATGTTGATAGTGGAAGACTTGGTTGAGAGGAGTAGAAATCTTTCTAAGAACACTTCAATAAATGTCTTGGAGTTGCTTTGATGACCAATAAATATGCCTACCAATCCAAACCCTAAAAATAAATGAGAAAGGTGTTTGATTGCCCAAGAATCGCCCTCAAGAGTTCTCTCCCGTTTTCCCTAAATCAATTTTGTAGAAATGAAGCATCAGGTCTCGATTTTAAACAGAAACCCAGACTACGCAGGTGACCTTGCCCTGCGACTTTGCCCAAGGGCATTGTCGCGGGCATTATCGCGAGGTTCCAGTACCATTCGGTACACCCCCTGCGACTGTGACAAGCGACAACACCAATGTCACGGTCGTGAGTCACAATCGCCGTCCACACACAGTAGCCTCACTTCCACCAGCGAGATTTCCATCCACGACTAATACCAGTGTCATAGTCGTCGGTCACTGTCGCTCGGCTCAGGCTAGCTGCAGGAAGTTTTGCTAGTTTCACGATATAACTGTTCAAAGTCAAGTAGGGGTCATTTGGGGTTTAAACCACTTATCATTGAGGGTCTCTTAGTCAATAACATAAGAGGGTGGGATCGATAAATCAAGATTACTTACGAGGAATTTTCCGGGTGTTACAGATCTATATGCAACAACCTGAAGGGTTTGTTGTCAAAGGTCAAGAACATAAGGTCTGCAAATTGGTGAAATCCCTCTATAGACTTAAACAAGCACCAAAACAATGGAATGAAAAGTTTGATAACACCTTTTTGTCAAATGGCTTCCAAATCAATGAATGTGATAAATGTGTATATGTTAAACAATGCAAAAATGCGTATGTTATTATATGTTTATATGTCGAAGATATGCTTATCATGGGAACTAACTTAGATGTCATCAATCAAACCAAGAAGATGTTACATTCATAACCACAAGGGTTGTAGCGTACTGGTTAAGGCCTTGGGGGATGTGGTGGAATACCCCATCTTCCGAGAGTTCGAATCTAGGAATACACAACAATTGTGGCCACTGAGGTTTAATCAAGGATGATGTCTTACAATCATAATTTGCCAAGGGATTAGTCTAGGCATAACCTAGAACACTCTTCCTAAAAAAAATATGTCACATTCATCATTTGATGTGAAAGATATGGGAGTAGCCGACATTATCATTGGCATTGGAATTTAAAGAAATTCTAATGGATACATCCTATCTTAATCCCACTATATTGAGAAAGTTCTCAGAAAGTTGGAACACTATGATGACAGACCAGTGGTCACTCAGTTTGACCCATCTAGTCAATTAAAGAAAAATCAAGGAGATAGTGTCTCTCAACTTGAATATACTCAAGTACTGGGTAGCTTGATGTATGTTATGAATTGTAATAGACCTGATCTAGCATACTCAGTGAGTAGACTTAGTCGCTATTCACACAATCCTAGTAGAGATCATTGGTTTGCACTAGGAAGAGTGCTCCGATATCTCAAACATACATTGAATTATGGATTGAACTACACAAAATATCCTCCTGTTTTTGAAGGATATTGTGACGCCAATTGGATTTCCAATAATTTAGAGAGTAAGTCCACCATTAGGTATGTCTTTACACTTAGTGGAGCAACAATGTATTGGAAATCATCAAAACAAACGATTTATACATGATCTACAATGGAAGCAAAATTTGTGGCTCTAGACAAAGCAGTTGAAGAAGAAGAATGGCTTAAAAGCTTCCTAGAAGGAATTCCCTTGTGGCCACGACCAGTACCAGCCATTTGCATTCATTGTGATACTATGACATCTCTCACAAGAGCAAAGAATTGATATATAATGGTAAAACGAGGCACATAAGGCGTCAGCATAACACAATTCGGGACTTGCTATAAATTGGTATCATATATATTGATTATGTGAAGTCAAAGGAAAACATAGCCGATCCTTTGACGAAAGGGATAAACAGAAAGCAAGTCATATACACATCGAGGGGGATGTGCTTAAATCCAACTCAATGAGTTCCTATCCGTCAGAAACCTAACCTAGCAACATTGGAGATCCCATGGTCTAGGTTCAATAAGCAAATTAGTTGGGGAAAACTCAAGACGTAAGAAAACACACAGGTATGCTCATTCCTATGATAATCTTTATGTGTTTTCGTTGATGCTAAAGGGTTGAATATTAATTCTTAATAATGCTAATAGCTTTGTTAGTGGAACAATACGGAATGTTCTTGATTGGCATTGCCTATGTGAGATTGATGTGTGGTCGCATCTATGAGGACTGAGATGGCTAGGTTCTCTAAGAATCTTATGAAGAAAGGATACGTTCAAGACTGAAATGAACACAACTGTAAGAGTTACAATATGTGCTAGATATGATGTATGTGATATTTATTGTCTAGATCTACTAAACAATGTGGTTAGTTCAAGACTTTGTTCACTACCCACAAAATAGATCCGATTTGTATTCATTATGAAAGGTTCAAGTTCAAAAGACACCTTTTCAAATGTGTGTCATATCTTATTTCATGCAATAGAAAACTATATCTTTGTATTACTTAATTTCTATTCGAATTTGGGGTATTGTTGGTGTTTGAATAGAAAATGTAGGGGTTTGTTGGGATTTTACCAAGAGAATGATCCCGTATAGAAACGAAAGGGACACTTTGATGAGTTTATATGGCTTGTTCCATATAACACACACACACACACACACACACACACACACACACACACACACATATATATATATAAATGGTCAAAGATTGGACCTTGGGCCTTGGGGTTCTTGGGGTCTCTTGACCTCAAAAGTGGAATTTTTACGAATCGAACAGAAAACCCCGCGACTTCTCTTGCGGGATAAAGTTTCCCATGCGGTCCTAAGTTGGTTTCCCTCCAAATTGAGAAGAATCATTTTTCTATGGTTTTTCTCTCCTAAAACGATCCATGGAAGCATAAGGAAACTCGACAGATTCACATTCTCGTGCAAGAACGCGAATAGATAGTTGAATCCTCTAAACGGACGCTCGGACAACGCATGAGTAGGGGCGAATTATGTTTAAGGACATTGCGTTTGCAGGCCTCTATCTACTCATCATCAAATTGTCGATATCAAGTTAGTCTCTCTGTTTCATTCATAAGTAATTCGACATTTATATATATATATATACACACTTTTGTTTTGTTTGATAGTTTTTTGTATGATTTTGCACATATTTGTATACATAATTTCTCGATTATTCAAAATCTATAACCTTGGTTCTAACATTACCCCGATGGCTTCAAAAACGTTGTTGTTGATGATGTAAGAGACTATGAGTGGAGATGGTGGTGTCACTGTTACAAAACCCACAAGCTTCAAAATGGAAGGAAATAGCTATAAATTCATTGAACCATTAACTTGGTCATCTAGGTACAAACACGGCTGTCAAATATGTTGAATCCACCATTGATACTCCTCATCATTTGAAACCTAATCCCCTTGCTCTCTGACCGAAATAAATCTCGTCATCTATTTCCCTTGATTTCTCGATGAAATGAGGAAGTGGAGATGGATTAGGGCTCGACGATAGGGGAAGAGGACAGAGATGGGGTAAGGGCCAACGACCGGGGAGTGTAGGTGTAGACTTGGAGGGGTCTATGATAGTTGAAGGGACCACAGATGGGTTGACGGAGTTTGTCTATGGGAGGGAAATGGGTCAACCGAGTTCTCCTTGGTGTGGTAACAGTGACCGATGAGAGAAGGGGATATGTAGGGTGCCACCGGTGACATTCTTAGGGGAGGGAACAGATGTATTTATAATATATATTATACATTATCTTGATATGTAAAAAATATATAAAGTATATTATTTTTATTTTTCATAAAAATAAGTGAATAAAAAAACTAGTTCTACAACCTAGGATCCTAGTTCTACAACCTAGGATCACAAATTCCAAACTTTTAAAAATATTCGTCCACTTCGTGCTATTATATATTTATTTATTTTAAAAAAAAAATTTGAAAACCCAAGATGACCGGTTAGTCCTAAGGTTCAAAATAGCGTGAGGTGTGACGTGACGGCGAACTCAAGCCTTAAAGCCTTACATGCCACAACGAGGACGTGATATTTTCCAAGGCGTGACATAAGGCAACAAATTTGTATGTTATATATATATGTGTGTGTATATATATATATATATACTAGCAATGTGCCCGCGCAATGCGGCGGGATGTGAAATCTGGATAGATGTAAACAAACATAGAGGTTACAAATAAACAAATGCATTTGATTGATAAAGCAAAAGTTGATCAATCAAGAATTTGTTTTACATTTTCAATTTGTTTTACATTTTCAAATGCATTGGACTCGAAATAGACTTTAAAGAAGACATTGAAATACAATTAACAGTTTCAGATAAGACTTATCGATTTAACATGAACCATTGAAATACCAAGTGTCAACTACATTTGACATAAACCATCTTCTACTTTACTATAACCTAGATTTACAAACCCATAAAAAATCAATCCCACAAAGGCCAAGGAGACTACATCTACAGAAACACACGACAAAAAAAACTGTCTTGCTTCTTGTTGGTAAGTTGATCAAAGATTGTTTATTTTCATTTCGGCACCTACCTGAAAAAATAAATGCAAGGTTAACCCCAACTAAGGATGCAAATGAGGTTTTATAAAAAAAAGAATGCGAAAGATGCATACTTTGCAAGTTCCAAGCTTGAACTAAGCTTGGTCCTCAATCCTTCTTTGGCACAGGCTCATTACTTCCCACCTGTTTATCGTCACGATGTTGATAACCAAGGATCAATAGGTTCTTATGATTTACAGGCACTCGTAGTCAATGCCAGCAAATTCAAACTTCTTGTGCCTTTTCTGATCTCTTTTCAAGATTCCATCTACCAACTTCTTGTGCTCTTCAAATGTCCTTTCCGGAATCCATCAAATCAGAGTTAACCAAGTGTTCCCGTATAACAGTAAAAAAATTGAAGCTGAAAGAGGATTTCTTGACCAAAAAGAGTGGCATATATTATATATGGTTTTGGCGTTTACATTCAATATGAACCGAGTACCAAGGTCTGTAATAGCGGTTAACACCTTTCCACCTAAAATCAAGAAGAAAAGTTCCCAAGTCAAACTACAAGCCATTACACACTTGTAACTCAATTAAATGCATAGCATTAGAATACTCTAAACCGACAATTTCATCCCATAGTTTATATCTGAAAAATCCATTATAATAAATCTTATAAACACTGTCATAACATTACTACACACGTAAAATGGGAAAAAGGTCGACTTTATAAAATTAATCGTTCAAAATATCTGTTTTCAACTCTATTGAGGTGTCGTTTGTTTTTTAAGAGGTCTGAAGTCTGAAGTCTTAATTTAGTTATGATTAATAAGTGGTGGTGTTTAAAAAGATCTGAACGATTCAGACTTAAGAGATATTAAGAGATTTTTTTTAAAAAAACAAACAACCGCTGACCGTCATGTACCAATTCCAGTAGTTTTCCTTAAATTGAATTCAGAATTTAACTTGCATGTTTTGATATTGGTAGAATGCAATAAAGTGTTCACAAATTAGGCCATTAAAAAATCAAAAACCAGAACCTACCAGATTTGACATCCCACTTTATTCTTTATTTGACATCACACTTGATCAACATGCATATTTAATATATACTCCACATATAAAAATTGTAGCTTCCTCAAAGCTGTTAAAAAGGCTTGGCAATATTTGCACTTGTTCAATCTTATGGATGGTTATTGGTTGGTGAAAACTATTCATTAGTTCAAATGCAATAGAAAGATGCTTTAAACGCCATTTAAAAGTTCACCTACCTTAAATGGTATCACTTTACCGAACTTTCCGCTTGGGTAACCCTCGAGGAACTTAATCACCATGAGTGACAGTTGCGAGCTTCAAACACAAGCTTTAATTGTGGTTTCAAACTAGAAAAAAAGAAGAGCAAATGCAGCTAAAATGGAATCGATTTCACCATGAGTGACCGAGAGTATTAGTGACAGTAGAGACTAAAATGGAATCGATTTCAAGAAATAAACTAATACTAATCTATAAAAAAATTGATTTCAAGAAAGCAACTAAAAAGCAATCAATACAAAAGTCGATTCCAATATGGAAAACTAACCACCTCAATGGATCGATTTCGGTGGGTGGAGACTAAAGAAAGAAAGCAACCCAAAAGCACCTGACAAACCAAATAAGAAAATGCTTTCAGAAGACGGGGACTAACCAATGATGCTAAACACAAACAAACCAAAGAGGACTACTGGTGGGTAGTTTTCTATGAAGGCTCATTAGAGATAGAAAACAACAAAAGATTATGTAAATACTTGCAACAATCTTTTGTTTGCAATCTATAATTCTTTAGATAAGCAATTCTAGAGAGTAGCCCACAGAAAATCAAAAGTTAGTATAAACGATGTTAAACTTTGGTTGATGGTCATGAAATAAAACAAAAATAGTAATTATAGGATGTGAAATTGCTTTAATTCATCCTCAGCACCCTATAAAAAAATTAGTAGCTTAGCAAAGTAAGTACCGCTTTAAGCTTGTGTGTGCATATTTTTACTTTTTTTAACCATTGGTATCAGGCCAGCTTGCGTACATCTTGACTAATCCTATGGGTCCCGGAAGATATCAGCGAAGAAAATCCCAGTGACCTTGAGGAGATTAGTGACAAATACAAGTTCTTTTTAAAGGAAGATAAATTAGAACCCAAGGTCCTTTTAATTAAGATTTAACATATATTCTTATCACTTGCTTTTCATAACATACCAAAGCTCTAATTTATAGACCCACAAACTCAAAACTGAAAAACAGAATTTCTAACATCACCATAAATCTTAGTTGGACCTTTGGATAAAAAAACAGTCATAACTTATTGTAGAAAAAACCAAAAAGATTTAACACTTTCACCATTAAAACTAGACTTAAAAGCTTTAATTTGACCGATTGACCAACAGTAACCCCTTCAAACTTCCTGTCAAAGGTAGTTGTTTGGGTTTAATATTCAAAAAATTCCTCCCTTAAACCCAAACACTTCCTGTCCTTCATTCCCATCATCATCTTGAAATTTTCGAACAACGTTGTTGGTAACGGCTTCGTAAAGATGTCCGCCACTTGATCACGACTTGCAACATGAGTCATTTGCACATTACCTTCCTTCACATGTTCTCGAATGAAATGAAAACGAACATCTATATGCTTACTTCGCTCATGATGGACGGGATTTTTTGCCAACTCAATCGTCGATTTATTGTCAACATGAATCTTAGTTGCTTCATTTTGCTGGAGTTTCAATTTGTGTAACATATTCCTTAGCCATATTGCATGGCATACACACACAGACGCAGCCACATATTCTGATTCGCATGTTGACAATGCTACTATCGGTTGCTTCTTCGAGAGCCAAGTAACGGCGCTGCCTCCCAGGTAAAATACATACCCCGAAGTACTTTTTCGATCATCAATATCTCCACTCCAATCACTATCGGAGTAACCCACTAGTTTATAATCTTCTGTCTCTGAATAGAGCAGCCCAAGCGACGTCGTTCCTCGAATATATCGAAGAATTCTTTTAATAGCTTTAAAATGTGAGTATCTTGGTTCCTCCATGAAACGACTCACTATACCAACGCTATATGCAATGTCTGGCCTTGAACATGTGAGATACCGTAGACTCCCAACCAAGCTCCGATATTTGTTTGCATCCACCTGGTCTCCGCCCTCAAACTTAGAGAGTTTTGTACCGAGCTCCATCGGAGTTGCTACCGGGTTACATTCTTCCATCTTGTTTTTCTTCAAAATGTCCTTTGCATATTCCTCTTGTGACACAAATATTCCATATTTTTCTTGTCTAACCTCAAGACCAAGAAAATATTTCATTAACCCCAAGTCTGCCATTTCGAACCCCCGAGTCTTGGACTCCTTAAAATCTTTTATCATCTATTTATTATTCCCGGTGAATATAAGATCGTCCACATAAAGAGCAACAAACAGAGAGTTACCTTTTTCTTTCTTCACGTATAAAGCATGTTCATATGGACATTGTAAGAACCTATTCTCCTTGAAATAGGTATCGATTCAGGTGTTCCATGCGCGAGGCGCTTGCTTCAACCCATATAGCGCCTTCTTCAACTTCAAGACATTACCTTCTTTCCCAGTTTTCACATACCCAGGCGGTTGCTCTACGTACACTTCCTCTTCAAGTACCCCATTCAAAAACGCCGATTTCACGTCCATTTGATAGATTGGCCATTTGTATTGTACTGATTGGGATATAAGAAGATGAATTGTTTCCATTCTTGCAACCGGGGCAAAGACCTCGTCATAATCGATCCCCATCTTTTGTTTATAGCCCTTCGCGACGAGACGTGCTTTGTACCTCTCTATCTCACCTTCGACATTCATTTTCTTCTTATATACCCATTTAACTCCTATGGGTTGATGTCCTTTTGGCAATTCGACCATGTCCCACGTTCCATTTCTTTCGATAGCTTTTATCTCTTCATCCATTGCAGCCTTCCACTTCTTATTTCTCACCGCTTCTTCAAAGGTAACATTTTCAGAATTAGCCATGAGACATACTAAATGTACTCCACTTGTCGACTCGTATAGGTCTTGCAAGCTTCGTGTCCTTTGGTTTCTTGGTTCGTCTTCATCTTCAAGTGTTTGATCAGTTGCCAGTACAATTATCGGTATGGCGGTTGATGATTCACTTATTTCCTCCACATTTTTTTTCACCTCTTTTTGGTTGTCCCAATCCCAAACACTTTCTTCATTCACCAACACATCTCGACTAACAACAACTTTTTTCTCAACAGGATCAAATAACTTGAAGGCTTTGGCTTTTTCATCATATCCAATGAACACATACCTCTTACTTTTGTCATCTAATTTGGTTCTTCTTTGATCCGGGACATGCGCATATGCCACACTTCCAAATACTTTAAAGTGCGATACGGTTGGTTTCTGTTTGCTCCAAGCCTCCTGCGGTGTTTGATTTGTCAATTTAACATGTGGGCATCTGTTTTGCAAATAAACAGCACATTGTCCAGCTTCTGCCCAAAATTCTTTTGGTATATTTTTGCTCTTCAACATCGATCAAACCATGTCAAGAATAGTCCGGTGTTTCCTCTCGGCCACACCATTTTGCTGAGGCGAGTACGGGGCAGTCAAGAATCTCTTGATCCATTGTTCCTCACAATAACTAGTGAAGATGATTGACATGTATTCCCCGCCTCTATCTGACCGTAGAGCCTTGATATAAAAACCCGTCGACTTTTCTACAACCATCTTAAAATTTTTGAACACCTCAAATGCTTCAGATTTTTCCTTCAAAAAATAAATCCATGTCTTCCTTCTATAATCGTCAATGAAAGTGATAAAATATTTTTCTCACCAAATGACTTAGGTGTGATCGGATCGCATATGTCGGTATGTACCAACTCGAGAGGCCTCCTTGCATGATATTCAACCTTTTTGGGAAAAACACTTCTTGATTGTTTGTCGAATACACATCCCTCGCAAAACTTCTTGGTGTAGTCCATGTTTGGTAGCCCATGAACCATTTCCTTTTTTGCAAGCTCTTTTAGACCACCATAATGTAAGTGTCCAAACCGTAAGTGCCACAACATGGCTTTATCCTCCATGTTGACATGCAAACACCTTTCTTGCATATTTCTTAAATTAAGTTTGAACATTCGGTTCTTGGCCATCTCCACTTGTGCAACTAAATGACCTTTTTTATCTTTTAAATGCAACATTCGATCTCCCATTAAAACCGAATATCCTTTCTCCAATAGTTGCCCCATGCTAAGGATGTTACTCTTCAAGTCAGGCACATAATAAACATTTTCGATCACCCTTTCTTTATCATCTTCTTTGAAAATCTAAATTTTACCTCGTCCCTTGACTTTAACCTTCGATTCATCTCCAAATGACACGTGCCCATCTTCTATCTCTTTCATCTCCACAAAGAGTTGTTTTTGTCCACACAGGTGATTACTAGCACCGGTATCGAGATACCAAACCGAGTCGCTATCATGAGCTATATCTTTGTATGCCATCAAGAGAACACCATCGTCTTTTGTCTCCTCTTGTGCGGTTAGATTCACGGTTAGATTCACGTTTTCTTCAACCTTTTTCCCGGAGTAGCACTCACTTGCATAGTGTCCATACTTGCCGCAGTTATAGCACTCGAGATATGATCGATTTGACCGACCACCTCTACCACGACCACGTCCTCGACCTCGCCAATTCTGCTGGATCGGCTGACGCTTTTCTTCATAATTATTTCCACGTGCATGACTTCTACCGCGACCAAATCACGACAAAAACGACCGCGACCTCGACCTTGTGTTTGTTGCATCGTTTTGTCATCCTTGATAGTTGCCTTAGCTTGTAAAGCTTCCTCAAGCGGCTCTTGTTTATTCTTCTTTTTCCGTTGTTCATGTGCTTCAAGAGAACCAGCGAGCTCATCGACGGTCATATTTTCCAAGTCTCTTGACTCCTCAATTGCACATACGACGTTTTCGAAGTTATCCGTCAATGACCGCAAAATCTTCTCCACAACCCTTGCATCAGTTAGGATTTCCTCATTGCGTTTGAGTTGATTCACCACCGTTTGTACACGGGTGATGTATTCAGATATTCCTTCCGAATCCTTCATTTTCATAGCCTCCAACTCACCTCGAAGTGTTTGAAGCCGAACTTGTTTAACACGGTTTGCTCCATTGAAGACCTTTTGCAAAATGTCCCACGCTTCCTTTGAAGTTGTCGCACCAGCAATCTTCTCAAAACCCGACTCATCTACTACTTGGAACAAGAAATAGAGAGCGGTTTTGTCTTTCATCCGTGTCTCTTTCAATGCCTTCAGTTGGTTTGCCGGCACGTTATCCGGTTCTGTATAACCATTTTCAACCACTTCCCATGCATCTTGTGCACCGAGCAACGCACGCATTTGAATACTCCAATTGTCATAGTTTGTCTTGGTGAGTCTTGGTAACGGTATTTTCCCCAACGATGTACTCCCGGAATTCATCGTGGCTCTGATACCAATTTGACAAATACAAGTTCTTTTTAAAGGAAGATAAATTAGAACCCAAGGTCCTTTCAATTAAGCTTTAACATATATTCTTATCACTTGCTTTTCATAACATACCAAAGCTCTAATTTATAGACCCACAGACTCAAAACTGAAAAACAGAATTTCTAACATCACCATAAATCTTAGCTGGACCTTTGGATAAAAAAACAGTCATAACTTATTGTAGAAAAAACCAAAAAGACTTAACACTTTCACCATTAAAACTAGACTTAAAAGCTTTAATTTGACCGATTGACCAACAGTAACCCCTTCAAACTTCCTGTCAAAGTTAGTTGTTTGGGTTTAATATTCAACAATTAGAACCTACCTCCTATGGGGAGGAGTCCTAAGGGATAGCTTTTATTTATCAGTTGAAGTAACCATGTTTATTTGCATGTTTTGTGATGTTTAGTGCTCGATACCTTTGATGGTGAAGCCTTAACATCCTAAACTTAGCAGTAAATAGCTACAATTCTTAACTGGGCTCACAATTCCTACTTTCCTCCAATCTTGTTGTAATAATATATAACAGGTATATGAGAACGAGGTAGGGAAAAAACACCTATGCCCTATTAATCTCCTTAAAGCTCATAATCAATCACAATGGCCAAATCATATCTTATATTATACTTTGGCAAATCTCCAAATTTTGAGATATTTTATTTGGTGATCAATCAAATCCCTTATTTAATCAAAGTTGGTATAGACTTACCTAGAATTAGTTAGCAGAAGATAAGACATTAGCATTTATAAACTTCAGTGAACAAACATGCCTTTTATAACATAAGTGTATATCGTGGTTAAGGATCCAACATGAAAAAAGTGAGAGCACAGAAACATAGTATTTTTCCATAAACAATGTATCCTGAGAGGAAGAACAACATCAGTGAGTTGGAGGACAGAAATAGAATGGTTACGTGATAAATGCTTGACGCAGGAGACCTAAAGAAGCCCAAAAAGGGATCAAATAATGCCAAACCCATAACCAAAACAGGGAATGAATATACCGGAAGCAGCTCAATAAACCGGTTGATGAATATGGTAAACAAGAAATATAAATTGGAAGAAAATAAAACATAAAGGTACATGATGGGTACCTTACTGCATGTGTTTTGACCACAAAAGAAGAAAATCAACCTTACTGAGATATACACCTCGTCGACCGTTTGAAATTCCTGCCTGACGATGCTACAGAAGATGTCCAGACTACTTCAAGAAGAAAGCTATTGACATAAACCCATTTAAATTTTAAAAAAAACTAATTACAAAACTAAAAAACTGTTACAAACTAATCTCTATTACCTCGATGGACCCTGGTCTTGGAACACCAATCGGCCACATTAAAGCATGAATCAATCAAAAAACCTAAGATTTGTTCCTAAAAACATACATTCGAATTCCTTACCTGTTGATTTAAAAAGAGAAAGAAACACTTCACGTAAAGGCTTCACCATTAGAGAGGAATCATACGTATGATATTTCATTGAGAGAGAGAGAGAGAGATTGAATCAGTTATCAGTCGATAATGGCGGTAATGGAGCACTCATTTGAAATTTGAAATAGATTTGCATCTGTTTGGTCCTTTTTTCTTTCTAATGAGCATCTGTTTGCTCCTTTTTCTATATTTATATAGATATTACCTTGATTGTATTTCATTGATTAAAAATTTAAATCAAGAATATAGAATCTTAAATGGAAGAGGTTGAGTAGAATGATGAGGTACCTTTCTCCTTAATGTTATCAGTAAGTGGCAGTAACTCAAGCTTGATGGTGGTCGTAGATCGACAAGAAATACAACTGGTGCAAAAAAGCAGTACCTTGTAAATCATGTTGTAAATAAACTATATTCAAGCTTGATGGTGGCCATTAGTGGTCTGTCTCTTTTTCTTTTTCTTTTTTCTTTCTCCACCTTCGTCTAAACTTAATTGCTAGACCAAAACTCGATCTCAATGATATCTAATTAATTTGAGAAAGAACTAACAAAGACATGCAAAACGGTATCATATGCAAACTGGTTACAAACCATATAGGTTCTTATCCTACATGTAGATGTACATTGCAAGTAATTCACTTGGTATAAAGTTGTAAAACATGATGTAAATTAATTTTTTGTATGCAATACAATAAGAATGTTTCTTCCACCAAGTCATTGTCCACTTAAATGATCATCTAGAGTAAGAAACTTCTTGCTGTAATATTTGAAATGATGGGTTAAGGGTTTACGAATGTGAAGTTGAGTTTTTAACTCTTGATCCAAGATATGCAAAAGCAAGAGTAGTTGAAACCCACTTCCAACCCCCATCATATTTCATTAGTTTTGTACCCGCACAATGTAGCGGGATGGAAACCTTTCGTTTAAAACATAAATGAAGAATCAACACAACTACTTATCATGGCACAACCACAATTCATTCAGATACCTACAATTACCCAAAAAAGAGGATATAGTTTATCTTGGGTTTGTAGACGTGGCCATGAACTTTTGTAGAGGTACATGTATTAACTCTTGGAAAACAACCAAGTGAACTTTCATCCACTCGAACCTGTCTGACGCATACCCCTACAAAGGTGAATAACCCACCAAAATCGATCGACGTTCGGATTAAATTATTTGGTGAATTGAAAATGGATATCTACAACCTTCATGATAAAAAAAAATCCACAATCCCATTTTTAATAAATAAATATATAGCATATGATAGAACTGTAGAACCAAAGGTATCTGCAACCTTCATGATCAAAAAAGAGGAATTCATGAGGAATAAAATGTTGACATTATCATACCAACCAACAACAGTTCAACATTCAAAAGCCAATATTCTTTAGAAATGCTTTTGACCACATCGTCTCTTAGTGCAAGGGCATCATGGTTACCTTAACTATAATCTTGCACATCTGTCTCTCCCTTTGATAACAACTAAATTCTTAATGTTTATGATTCACATTATAAAGAAATAAATTCAACCACTCATACAACGACTTTGTATACCTCCACAAGTCAACATCCATGAAAGAATAATATATATACACACATACGCACACATATATAAAGGCTCCATATGATATCATGAAAAGCTTATCAATGGTAAACAGCATAACCTTACAAATAAATTTGTTAAAAGATTGACAATCTAAGAACTAACCATTTACTGCAAAGTCTTTTACCAAATTGATGTTTAAGATAGAAAATACATGTGGTACGAAGCCATACACGTTATTATTCCAATACCATGGATGGAGAAACTAAGATTCAAGTTGATGAAATACTTCTACCAATGGACTTAAATAGGTACATTAGATATCTGGTTTGCATAAACGGTTGCTGGTTTGGTTTTTTTATTTATTTATTGATTACATGGCTTTATAATTGGTGGTTGTTGTTTGATCTGTCCCATGGCCAAACCAGTCCTATTTTCTTCATTCTTGGGTTTATGGAATCAGCTACTGTTTGGTCCTCTCTATGCTATTTGATGTTCAACAACAACTTCAAATGGGCTGCTGTTACAGGTTTGATAATGGGTTCCACCTTCACGAATCTGTTTATTAGAACGATGTCTAATGCATTTTCTAATTCTGTTTGGCTGCTGTTCTATGTTAATTATTTTGGGGGTTAGACGTGTTTGGTTTATTATTGCAATGGCCATAGGCCTAATTGCAATAACTAATTTGGTTGTTGGGATGCTCTCCTTTAGTTATCAACTCTAGAATAGGATGGAGTCATATCACAAACTGGTTTAAAGTTATGGACTGCTGGTATATCGACACCGACACAAATCCATCCCATGATTAGTCTTTTTCAATCTTCTTTATCTGGGTTTTTATTGTTTCTTCATATTCCATCAAAAAGTTGTCTAATTTAATTACTATAAATGGTTTGTGTGATTTTAGCCTAGTTTACAGGAACACACTATTCCTGGTCATAACTATTTGATTACTCTCAACACCCAATCATTTTCTAAGTCTAATGCTGCTAATAAAAGTCCCAGTTACCAAGAAGGGGTTAATATATGAGTTAATGCTAGGGGAAACTTTATACAGATCAAACCTCAAGCTTTCAAGGAGAAGCAAAGTTATCCCAGCTGACTTAAATATGATTTGTTTCTAGAACATGCCACTATAATCCTTTGTTTCTCTGATCTATAGCCATATACCTTTTGCAAATAGAAATAATGCTTAAATATGTAGGCTCAGACTTAGAGCATCCACAATGGAGGTTCTTACAACTTACAATAACCTAACTTTCCACTTTTTGCTTTCACATCTGCACTACCTCAACAAAATAAAGATCTACAATAAAGGTTATTACAAGAACCTAACCAACCCTTTCTCTTAGAGCTGGATAAAGCTTTAAGAGAGAATAGGATTGACCATCACACCCGAGATCTTTGATAGTGGCGGTATCCACTCATACGGATCATATACTATGTTGATCTTTTTTCTTTTTCTTTTTTGTCAATTATAGTGATTTTTGTATGCATTCCTATCTCAACAACTTTGAGTGCTTGGGTTAATTAGGTTGCAAGTTCTACTGTTAAGACAAATTACAAATTACACCCGTAACAAAGTATGTCTTTACTTTTAGTTCTTTTAGTTAGACTTGGCAAACGTGTTGTGTCGGGTTCGTGTCGGGTTCAAAGTTAAACGGTTTGAAAGTGTCTAACCCTAACCCGACCCGTTTAATAAACGGGTCAGAAAATCTCAACCCTAACCCGACCCGCCTAACCCGACACGACCCGCCTAACCCGTTTAACATTTATAAAACTATAAATTAAAATTCAAAAATTCCCAAAAAAGGTACAAATCCAAAATTTCAAATGAAAACATTAGAAATTCAAATTTTATAGTTCAAAATTAAAAGTTCTAACCAAATGTAAAACATTAAAAATACAAAGCATTAAAAAGAAAACTTATAATATATATATATATATATATATATAAATATATATATATATAAACGGGTTATTCGGGTCATTTTCGAGTTGAAAATTTTGACCCTGACCTTACCCGTTTAATTTTCGTGTCGTGTCGTGTCAACCCGTTTACTTAAACGGGTTGAAATGTATTACCCAAACCCGTTTATTTCGTGTCGAGTTCGTGTCGGGTTAGCGTGTCGTGTCATTTTTTGCCAGGTCTACTTTTAGTGGTCTTAGCAATTAGGTTCAATGTAGAACAACCACCCATAAGCTTTACTCAAAATCCTTTGGTACCTCTACTCTAATCTCAATACCTTGATGTTATAAAAATGCATATAGTAGTTTTATGATCAACAAGGAGATAGATGCATTTTGACGTTAACTTATCTTTGTGCTCAAATAATCTCCTTGTTTTAAATACAGGGATTCTGAAAGTGAAGTACCATGTCTATTTCTCTTGAGCCCTATTTGCTAAGGATGACAATGTCATTGTTTCAAATGATTCTGATAGTTATGGGTATCTTTCAGAGGTTAAAGACTTAACTATATGTACAATGTTTTTAATTGACATTGAAAACTTTTATAGGCTTAATTTTTTGTATCATATAAAATAATTAGGACCCAAGCTGTGAAAATCTCTTCAGAAATGACAATGGTGTTCCTTTAGTGATGACCTGCAAGAGGACCCGGTCATCAAAACATGTTTGTACACTACCAGACACCAAAAGTGAGATGTGAGAAGAACTACAGATTGAGATATCAAAGGAAGTTGCCATTCTAATTCCTTCTGATTCCATTAGAATCATGCAAACTATATATATTAGAAACCATTGATTATGGAGTAATTAACATCACGAGCCTTTTGGGTCAATAAGGCATTAAAGTTCTCTGTTTGGCATTTCATCAAACTCCGTCCGTGTAACCATTCCTAACATAAAAATTCAAACATATGTCCTCAAAAGCAAAAATTCCCCTTTTAGTTATAATTTAATCCACAAACTCTAGAGATTAATAAGAAAAACAAATCCCCAAACACAAAGAATTTTGCAATAAAAAAGGAAGATGATGCAAACTGAAGAGACAGAAAAAGTTATGCCCAATAATTATCTACACGAAAAAGAGGATAATTCAAGCTTAACCGGAAGCTGGAGAAGACAAATATATAAGACCCTACAATTCTTCAAGTCAATGAACCAATTACCTGCTCCAACAGAAGGATTTAAACCTATTTATGCTCAGCCCTTAATCGAAAATAGAGGATTTCTTCAAGATTTTCTCCTAACAAATTAAAAAAAAAAAATAACGCTTGAAGAGAGAAAGCCTGATATGAGAAGCAAAATAAACCCTGTTAATGGAAGATTCTTGATGCAAATTGATTTGAAGAGGAGATTTATGCAGAGACCTCAGTGGCAGATAAAGGAATGGAGGTGAAAATTCAAAATTCAAAGTTACATGAAGAAACAGCATAGTGTTTATGCATTCCAAATCGTTATGCTTTTTGTATATTCCCTTATTTTTGCTATATGTTTTTGTCTATTCTCTTACATAAATCTTTATGTTTAAATCCTTATGGTGAAACCCAAAGAAATGTCGAATCGTGAGAAACCCAAAGAATCGTACCCGAGAAACCCAAAGTTGTTCTAACGTGCAAACAGAAATCGACCTGAGAAACCCAAATCAGAAACCGACGGTGATGGTGATGGTGAAATCGATGGAGATGTTCTAACCCAAACCGGATATCGTACCTAAGAAACCCAAATTGATGTTGACTTAGTGCAAACAGAAATCGATTCACCAAAGATGTTCTAACCCAAAAATGTTGAAATCGATTCACCGGTGTATAAAAATGTTACCTGATTTGAAGAAACCGTGAAATGAATGGTGAAATCGTACATGAGAAGAGAATGAATCGTACTTGAAGAGAAGAAACCAAAGCATATTTTGGTTTGAATCGTACTTGAAGCGTCGTCTAGGATGGAGCAGTCGTTGAATCGAGAACCCTAACAATGGATCAATGTGTTTGAAGAGATGGATGGAGAGAAATATATCAGCTTGAATGTCACATTGGAATGAGAGATTCTTGGGAGGTTGAATCGTCGTGTGGGGGAAGGAGCAGGCGTGCTTAGTGTGGGTGAATCTCAAAGAATAAAAAGCTTAATAACTTGTACCCTATGCAATAAAAGTAATATTTAAGAGATTTAAGACTTTAAGACTTTTAAGACTTTGTGCTTGAAGGTGTTGTACTGTAGGCTTTAAAAATTGTCTTTTAAGACTTTAAGACTTTTCTCAAATCTGATTTATAAAGGAGTATAGATATAGGGGTGTTTCAATTGGAAACCAAATTTCATTGGAAACTTTGAAAACCAAATTTCAACCATTGATCTTTTTAATCGATGGTTAAGATTCATTTGAATTATATATGGTAATAAATTAATTAATTTATTAATAAAAGATAATAATAATATGTCAAAAGTGTAAATGTGTCTTTTTCTTTTGTGTTTCAAATTTGGCAACAAAGATCAAATATGGTAATAAATTAATTAATTTATTAATAAAAGATAATAATTATATATGGTAATAAATTAATTAGTTTATTAATAAAAGATAATAACAATATATCAAGACTACCTTTTTATTACTTGTTCATCAATATGCAGTATGTAAAAACCGAATTAAGTTTCATTACCATTATTGTTTCATTACCTTTTCATTATGTTTCACTATATCAAATTTGTTTCATCAGGTTTCACTATATTAATATTTTGTTTCACTATATTAATATTTTGTTTTACTATATCGGGTTTCACTATATTAATATTTTGTTTCATTACCTTTCCATTATGTTTCACTATATCAAATTTGTTACATCATGTTTCACTATATTAACATTTTATGTTTTATCAGGTTTCACTATATTAATATTTTGTTTCACTATATCAAATCCATTATATTTCACTATATTAATATTTTGTGTCTGGAGGTAATTTCATATGAATACTTGAAAAATTAAATATTTATTTTTTATATTAATATTTTAATCAATCAATGATTCATCAGAATAAAAAATAGAGGATCCGTATGATTAAAATTTGTTTTCCTAAATTAAATATCTCATTTTTACATTAATAAATGACTAACATTACCATATATAAAATAAATTAAAAATAAATAATTATTAATATAATAATAATAACAATTACCATATATATTATGAAATTATGTAAAAGACTAAAATAACCTTATCAATTAAAAATAAAATTAAAAAAAAGAAATTCAATGATTGGTTGATTTCGGTTTCCAAAGTTTCCAATGTAATACTGGTTTCCAATTGATCTCTCGCCTATATATATATATATATATATATATATATATATATATGGAGAGAGAGAGAGAGAGAGAGAGAGAGAGATTCTCATTCATTTGTTAACCACCCTATTAGTCCTAACCATGTTAACAAAATTCCAACTGATCACAATCCAATTTCCATTCATGTTGTTTTCCACGCTTGAATTATGAAATGGGGGTATATTTGGTATTTTAATTCGAGATTCCTTTCAATGTATTGTTTCCATATATTTCTCTTTAATTTTGGTAGTTATTTTATTTTTATTATTTGTTTTATTCTTTTGATTATAATTAAATATTTAATTAGGGTAATTATCTAAACAGTCTTGGTCATATTATTTGTTTGAAAAGTTGCTTGACGGTTACATATAAGAATAATATAATGTGTGCATATATGCACATTACATATATGATTTGTGCATATCTACATATGCACAGTTTTAGTGCATAAGTGGATATTCAAACAACATGACATTCATAATATATTCATAGTGTTTAGACAGTTTGAGTGCATAAGTGCACATATGAGTAGAGTATGTACATTATGTGGATATGCGTAGATTATGTGCATAAGTGTATATGTGTAGATTATGTGCATAAGTGCCTATGTGCATGAATGCATATGTGCATACATGCATTTGTGCATATGTGTATAAGTGCATATATGTAGATATGTAGCAAAACAAAGATTTTCTTAAAAACTTGAACTAATTGAGAGCCCAACCTTTTTTTTATAAGTTTGACCAAAAACATGATAGAGTTGTTTCAAATACGTACCGGTTACCATGGATAGAATCACTTGCTATGTTTCTGATTTCGGTGTTTTGACCAAATTAACCTTTTACGCATATGCACAAAGTCTTAGGCAGGTGAGACTAGTTAAGGTAGGATATGAAAATCAATTTTTAATCTTAGCCATTGATCTGATGCATCTACGGTTGTGGTTGGTTAACATGGTTAAGACTAATGGGTTGGTTAACAAAATAAGGGGACCATGTATATATATGTATATATATACACACACACACACATATACACATATATGTTTTCTATTTATTATTCAATAATATTAATATTTTACATTCAAATTAGAAGAAGAGAAATCATATGTGTTAACTAGTATTATATCAAGAGTTTGTAATCAAATATTAAAAATAGAACTTGGAAGGGTTTTAAAACTTCGTTTTAACAGTAAAGCCATGCATGTGTGAATCCATGAAAATGTGAATAATGTGATTAGGTAAGTCTAGTAAAAAGTGTAAAAAACAACAAGAAATTTTATATTTAATTTTCTTAAAAAAAGTAACGCCTTGTAAAAAATATGTGTCATGGAGCACCATGGCACGACTCAAGGTGTCGTATCATAAGTGACACCTTACACAAACACTACAGGAGGAGACACATCGTGTGGGATGGCGCACATTTCTGAACATCGGTTACGAGTTAGGACTGTCGGTTTGAATTTGGTCCTAAATTTTTGGACAATGACTACGTAAGGTTTGACCGGTCTATTTTTGGCCCACTCCTTTTTCCCAAAATGGACAGGTCTTTTTAGAACTAGTTAAGACCTAGACCAATCTCCCCCTTTGGATCAAGATCATTACTAAAAAGATTTTAGCAATTCAGTCTTCTTCTTCAGCTCAGAAGATGCAATCTCTTTCTCTAGCTCTGAAATCAGCATGTCTTCAGAATACTTGCTTTTGCTTTTGAAGAGTTCAATCTTGGACGTGATTCTTGAAACATGTGATCTTTGCCATTTCTTGTGTAGTCATTCTCCCCCTTTTTGATGATTAGTGCAACAACTTCATCAAAACTTTGAGTAAGAAATGTCAACCACTTGGAGCCTCTGATCCGTCAATTCAAAAGATATTCATCCAGACCTTTTCAAATCCAGACAAAATAGTCGTGTAACACCTGAATCAACTAATGAATCAGTTAACATGTCTGTCAGTAACACTAAGTCACTGTGTGTAACGAATACACTTTGGAAAGGAGATGTTTGACGTTGACTTCCCCAGGGCTTCCATTTAATCATCGAAACACCACAAAGGTAATTTCTATAAACGTTATGACAAAGAACAAATTCCTTGTGTGTTCGTGCTTGTGATAGAAAGAATTAAGCACTTGATGATTGCTTATAGGCTCAATATTGTGTAAACCACTGAGACAACAGTAAGTTAAACACAGACTCAATGTGCATGATTGAAGTGCGAAGGTGGGGCAGACTTCCTTCTTTTCAATATCCAGATTTTCCAAATGAAAATCAGATAGTAAATGTGTTGCTTCCCCTTTGAAAATGTGAAACATTTTCTTGTTAAGAAGAGAAATGAGTAGATGGTGAGGTTTGATCAAGAGTTGGCATGGGCTAGTTGGCTGTTTCAAAAATGATCACCAATGAATTGTGAAACATTAGAAATGTGGTTGCCTGGCTCAGAAAAAGTTGGTGCAGAGTTGTGATATTCTTTTAACTCTGTTCTCACACGCTATTTCTTTTAAACTTTTAGCTCACTCTAATCAAACTCATTTTTCTGATATATCTCATCACTCAATTCTTTTGACTTCTCACACTCAATCACTATGGATTAACTTCGTCGGTAGAAATCACTGGTTAACGTGATTCCATAGAAGTTGTGTTAAGTCCTAGCACAATGAAATTCTTGTTTTCCTATGATGCACGTGAAGCTCAGATTGGTTTAACTATTTCAGTTAAAGCACAAAGTAGAATAAGAAAACATTGAAAATTTCACTTTCAAATTATAAAATCTGTTTGAGAATCGGAAAGTGATTTGAACATTTAGAACATGTTTTCATTGATTGAAAGTTGTTCGTCTTTCAACAATATATGAGATTAAGATAAAGGATAATACCTGAACGTATGATCTTACATCTCATGAAGCTAAGCTTAAAATCATAAAGATATGAAATTGTAAACTTCTCTCAAAAATTCTGCAAAAGTCTTATGTCAAGTCAAAGTAAAATTTATTCACTTAAATTGAAAAGAAAAAAAGCAGTAAAACTTTTAAAGTACGAGTTCTGATCCGAAATAATCAGAAGTCATATCCAAACTCCTTTGACTTGAATAGCTCCCCCTAAAATCTTGCATTACAAAAATTTGACATAAAAGGTAAATGCAGAAATCATATGAGCTCCCCCTCAAAATAAGATTGACCTCTTGTCAATTTCTTCTCATACTCCCCCTTGGATCATGAACAGTATATAGAAGTGAAGATATCTTGCGGAAATGAAGAAATGATGAAAAAGTATACAATTAGAAAACTTTGATAGGTAACTACTGATTAAATCTTTAGATTTAGCATACCAAGCTTAGAGACAAGAAAGTTAAACCTCTTTTCGTCTAAAGGTTTGGTAAACAAATCGGCAAGATGATAATCAGTTTTTACAAAGAAAAGTTCAATTGTTCCTTTTTCAACATGATCTTTAATGAAATGATACCTGACATCTATGTGTTTAGTCTTTGTGTGCTGAACAGGATTCGCTGTTATTGCGATGACGCTCTTGGAGTCACAGTATATCGGGATTTTGTTGAAGTGGAAACCGTAGTCGCGCAATTGAGTTCTCATCCATAAGACCTGAGAACAGCAGCTAGCAGCAGCTACATATTCTGCTTCGGCCATGGAAGTTGAAACACAAAGATGCTTCTTCGATGCCCAACTTACGAGTTTGTCACCGAGGAAGTGTACATGTCCTGACGTGCTCTTCCTGTCTAACATACAACCTGCATGATCTGCATCTGTATACGATGTTAGTTCAAAACTTGTATCTTTAGGATACCACAGACCAAGATCTGCAGTACCCTTCAGATACCTAAATATGCGCTTCACAGCAGACATATGGATTTCTTTAGGATTGGCCTGATATCTTGCACATAAGCATGTTGAGAACATTATATCTGGCCTACTAGAAGTAAGATACATTAAAGAACCTATCATCCATTGATAAGTCCTAACATCAACAGCCTTACCCGAAGGATCGGTGCCAATCTTAGTACCTGGTGCCATTGGGGTACCAATCGGTTTTGAATTTTCCATTTTGAAGTTCCGAAGAATATCCATAATGTATTTTTATTGATTGATAAAAATCCCCGTAGAAAACTGTTTGACTTGTAATCTGAGAAAGAAATTCATCTCTCCCATCAAATTCATCTGAAATCTAGACACCATAAGGTTTGAAAAATTCTTACAGTACTTAGGATTTGTAGAGCCAAAAATAATATCATCTACATAGATTTGAATTAAAATGATATCGGATTTTTCCTTTTTGATAAACAAAGTGGTATCCACCGTACCTTTTGAAAAACTAGACTTGACTAGAAATTTGGAAAGGACATCATACCAGGCTCGAGGAGCTTGTTTTAGACCGTAGAGTGCTTTGTCGAGAATGTAGACGTGATTCGGCTTCTCTTGATTGACAAAACCTTCTGGCTGAGAGACGTAGACTTCCTCCTTCAGAATGCCATTCAGAAAGGCAGTTTTTACGTCCATTTGAAAGACCGTGAAGTTCTTGTGGGCTGCGTAGGCTAGAAACATTCTAATTGCCTCAAATCGCGCCACAGGAGCATATGTCTTGTCATAGTCGATTCCTTCCTCTTGTCTGTATCCTTTGGCTACTAGTCTTGCCTTGTTTCGGATAACGGTACCACATTCGTCTTTCTTGATCTTGAAAACCCACTTCGTACCTATAATGGTTTTACCTTTAGGTTTTGGTACGAGTCTCCAGACTTGAAATGCATCGAACTGATTCAGCTCTTCTTGTATTGAGATCACCCATTCTGGATCAGCAAGTGCCTCTGATACGCGAGTTGGCTCGAACTTGCTCAGAAAGGACTCATGCAAACACATGTTCATTGACGCTGACCTAGTTTGCATCGGTTTTGATGGATCGCCAATGATCTGGCTTATCGGATGCTCTTTGGTACATTTATGTTCATGAGGTAGTGGATTATATGAATGTATGCCAATTGAATCATCTATAAATCCACTTGTACCTTTTTTCAATTTGTTCAGGAGGAATGATGATTGCAGTTGAAGTGGGAGGTGCAGAAGGCTCAACAGGTACAACTTGTTCTGGCTGTAGATTGATCTGTACAGAACATCCTACTGATGCAGCTACTTCTGTCTCTTCATCATTTGTCACTTCTTCAACTGATGGAGTTGGCATTTGAATTAGAACTTCTTGTTGAATCGGGGTGCTGGATTCAATAGGAACATCTGAACTGGTTGGATGAGTAGTCGTTAAGTCTTCCATCCTGTCAACCATAACAGATTTCTTTACATTAGATCCAAGAAATTCATCATAAAACAATTCAAATAATAAGTCTAAATCAGATATATGATTAGTTGACGTTGATGCTTCATCTGATTTATTCTGTTGAGATGCAGGTTTTGGACTGAGTTGCCCAGAAGCTAGTACGCCAGTTATAACGGGTTCTGAACTGTGTTGTTCGGCAGCCATTTCTTCATCAAACGTGACGTTGATGCTTTCTATAACCGTTTTTGACTTCTTCAGATAGATACGGTATGCAGTTGATGTAGAGGAATAACCAATGAAGATGCATTTGTCCGCCTTGGAACTGAACTTGTTGAGACTCTCCCTATCGTTTAGAACGAAACACTTACATCCAAATATATGGAAATATTTGATTGTCGGTGTTCGGTTGTTGATTAACGCATAAGGAGTCTTCTTGAATCTGCGATGTATCATGGATCGATTCTGTGTATAACACGCAGTCGATACAGCTTCTGCCCACAAAAATAGAGGTAATTCTAATTGACTTAGCATAGTACGAGCAGCCTCGACTAGCGTACGATTTCTTCTTTCGACCACTCCATTTTGTTGAGGCGTACGAGCAACAGAGTATTGATGTGATATCCCGACATATTCGAGATATTCTTCAACCTTGTTGTTCTTGAACTCTGTGCCGTTGTCTGTTCTTAGAAGCTTGACCGGTTTCTGCAGATTCACCTGGGTCGTCTTTAGGAATGTGATGAGAACATCTGGTGTCTCATCCTTTGAACGTAGAAACTTGACCCATGTGTATCGCGAGTAATCGTCCATGATCACGAGTATGTACATCTTTCCGCCAAGACTCTGAGTTCGCATCGGACCGCATAAGTCCATATGCAATAACTCTAACGGAGCGCTTGTACTTGGTTCAGGCTTTGGTTTATGAGGTACCCTCTTCATCTTTCCCTTTTTACATGCTGCACAAAGATGTTCTCTTTCATATTTGAGCTCTGGAAGTCCTTTGACGAGCTTTCCATTGACCAGATTGTTGATGTACCTGAAGTTGAGGTGAGAGAGCCTTCGATGCCATAACCAGCTTTGTTGCATCGAGGCTTTCGATAGCAGACAAACCTGCTTGTCAGTCTGGACATTTGACAAGTTAATTGTGTAAAGGTCTGATTCTCGAGTACCGACCAAGAGTTCCTCGCCTTCTTCAGTGTGAACTGAACACGTCTTGGCTTTGAAGTTGACCTCTAAGTCTTTGTCACAGAACTGACCAATACTGAACAGGTTGTGCCGTAAGCCTTCAACATAGCTCACCTTCTTGATCGTGACATTGTCATGTTGTACATCACCATATCCCATTATTGGAGAAAACTGGTCGTTGCCAAATCTGACTATTCCGCAATACATCTCTTTAAAATTGGACAACATATCTTTTTTCCAGTCATATGCTTGGAGCATCCGCTATCCAAGTACCACATATGACGGATCTGCATAAGAGAAATAATGAAACAATTGATTTAAATAGTCTTAAAACAAAGATGGAATTAAGACTTTTGAGCATTGAGGAGCGGGTCTTTAACTGTTGTATTCAAAAACCATATTCTCTTCTTAAGCACGGGTTCTGAACAGACGTGTTCAGAAACCATTGTTTTATCTTTGAGGTGCGGGTCTTGAACTGTTGTATTCAAGAACCTATGTTCTTTGAGGAACGAGTCCTAGACTATTTTGTCTAGAAGTCATATCTTCATAACTTCTTTTAAACTTTGTGTGCCTGCAACACAGATTTAGCCTTAGGTACCCACTGGAATTTGGGTCCTACTGTGTTAGCACAAGATTTTGTTACCCATTTCAAATTGGGTCCTATTTTCTTTTGAAATGCATTTGAAGAATTAGAATGAGATGAATGCACATGATGATTGCCAAAACAATCTTCAGAATCTTGACAAGAAGTAGAAACATGTTTATCATAAATAGAAGACTTTCTAGCAGATAAAGATAACTGAAATAATTGCTTCATTGTATATTGTTTACGAGAAACAGCAAGTTTTGAGTTCAAAATAGCAACATCAGCAATTAAGACATCTTTACTAGGCGAAGTCTTACTACAATTAACACTAGAAAATGATTTAACGGTCTTGTCCAGCTTCTGTTTCGGTTGCCACAGAGATTTAACTTCTTGCCTTTGCATGCTCAGATCTGAAACATGTGAAACTCTTGAGTTAGACTTTTGAGCAACAAACGAATGCTTCTTCTTCGGATTACCAGTAGTGTTCGGTTTCTGTGAATACTGAGATATATTCTTACCTTTAGCATGTATAGCTTTCACAGAGACTGAGTTATCAACTTTCGTTGATTTTACACTGTTAACAGGCATACTGGTTTTTCCTAAAGATTTCTTAACAAAGGATGAATGGTTAGGAAGTTTTGCATTAAAGTCAAATTGTTCAAAACAATCATCTAAACCACCGTTAGAGTTCAGAAAATCAAGCTCTTTATTAGATGAACCAAACATATCCTCAAAGTTTGAAGCCTTAGAAAAAATAACATTTTTCAGCACGGTTGAAAAAACTTTTTGTTCAATATTCATCAAAAGTCTTTCATCTGATAAAGAATTCTCGAGATCAGAAATTTTACTTTCTAAAACGAGAGGAGGGACATATAGTTTACCTTGTATAGGCTTCGCCTCCATTTCCTTTTCAGAATAACTTTGAAAAAAGTCATTTGAAAGAGATTTCTTCTTTTGATATATTGGATTTTCATTATAACTATTATTCATCTTCGCATAATAAAATGGAAGGTGAACTTTAGATGATTTCAAACGTTTTTCAGTTTCGTTGGCTTCATCCTCTTCTGATAGTTTAGTCCAGAAAGTTTTAAACTCAGGGATTCGTCGAGCTAATTTCATAGAAAGATGATCATAAAGTGCAGGCACTTCTAACATTCCTTTTTGAAGACAGTGAGGATTCTTATAGCCGATTCCCCATTTTTCTTTATTCTCTATTGGTTTGTTAAGATGAATGGTTTGCTCACTTTGACCTAATGAGTATAACTTCTTTTCCAAAGCATCTAATTTTGCAATTAAAGTTTTGTTTTCTTTGGTACACGAAGAATGCAAGTTCGTAAGCTCATATAAATCGAGCTCACTTTTTAGTAGTTTAGACTTGAGTTCAGAATTCTCTTTAAGAATTATAGTCTTTTCTTTGGCGTTGGTGTCATTGTTTGTATGTAAAACCTCAACCAATACTTTCTTCTCAGCAATTTCATTGCTAAGTTTCTGTATTAATTGGTTTTTGTCTATAATGACACCATTTTCTCGCTCAAGATTCGACTCTAACTTTTGTTGTTTTAAATTCATGGCATGCATTTTATTCATGAAATCTGAATACGATAAATCACATACTTCCTCTTCTTCATCATCTGAATCATCTTCAGCATCTAATTCTTGTTTTCCCATCAAGCACATGTTGACGGCTTCATCTCTCTCTTCATCCTCTTCTTCCTCGTCTGAATGATCAAGCCAGTACTCATCCTCTGCCATCAGTGCCTTACCAGCCTCCTGTTGCTTTGCAAGAAGCATCTTGTTCTTGTAATAATAATCGGAGTTTTTGACTTTTGGTCTTCGGCAGTCTCTGACATAGTGACCTGTTTTGCCACAGTTGTAGCACGTTGGTGGTTCTGTCTGACTGGATCCTTCAACTTTAAACTTTCTCTCTTCTGGTTTCCTCTCCTCTATTATCTTCCCTTCAGACTGATATCTTCTCTCTTCAGGGTTCCTCTCCTCTATTCTTTTCCCTTCAAATCTCTTTCCTTCATATCTACTTCCCTCAACCCTTTCCTTGTGGATGTAGTTGTTCGGACCAGAAGAATATCTTTGACTGTTTGAACTCGGCTTCGTGTAGAACTTTTTCTGAAAAGCATTTGACTGCAGAATCATTGCTTGCTTTAGTTGTTCATTTTCATCCATGTCAGAGTTTGCATAACCTTCATCTTCTTCTGATTCATACACAATTGTCTTGTTCTTCTTCTTCCTGACCACAAGAGCAGCTGTGTCTTCAACTGTCTTTCCTTTCTGTCTCTTCTCATCTAGAATTTCATCCACCTCTTCTTCATTTTGTCTGAGGGTTTCATACACCTCATGAAGTGGAATCTCATTTAGATCCTTGATCTGCTTCATCTGCCTGGAAAATCTCTTCCATTCCGGTTGTAGAATACTTAGGAATTTGACATTTAGCTCTATTTGAGATTTGTGGACCTTGTTCTTGCTTAGTTCGTTCAGCAAGGTCACAAAACTGTCATAGGTTTCTTCTAAAGTTTCTCCGACTCTGCCTCTAAATTCTTCATAATTATTTAGGCAGTTGGATATTTTCAGTTGATTCCCAACCTTTGAGCCCAGCATCATCTTCTCTAGCTGATCCCACATTTCTTTGCCCGAGGCCTTGTAGCTGTGAATCTTTACATAGATTTCGTTTGGAATTCCTTGTAGAATGTATGACTTAGCTAACTTATCACCTTTTTCTCTTCTTAAGTTATCATCTTCTAGCTCATGATACTTAAGTTCAACCTGTGTCGGCACAGTTCCAACAAACGAGTCGTCATAACTGGTTTCATAACTCCTTCTTCTATCGACTGTCTGATGAAATCACCCAACTCATGTCTGTCAACAAAGTTCAGGAACCGATCTTTCAACTGTTCGTATTCTTCTTTAAAGAGAACTGGTGGCTTGGTGTCAGTTCCGATTGCAAGGGCTTCTCCAGATGTCATTCTGAATAAAGAGAGGTTTGCGTGAGAGGTTTGCTTGCGCAAAGTGTGGTTTGCGAGAGTCGTTGGAAGCGCAAAGTTGAGGTTTGCGTGACTAGAAGGTTGCACAAACTGAGGTTTGCGTATCACGTGGGTTGCGCGTACCACGTGGGTTGCGCAAAGTGAACTTTGCGTGAGTAAAAGGGTTGCGCAAACTTGATTTGAGCTTTTTCGTGAAGAGATGAACACGTGAACTGAGGTTTGTGCTGCTAGAGTGTTGCGAGAACTGAGCTTTGCATTTCCTTGTTGTTGCGAGAAGTGAACTTTGCGTGATGCTTGTGTTGCGCAAAGTAAGCTTTGCGTATGCAGTTGGTTGCGCAAAGTAAGCTTTGCGTGAGTTCGTCCCTTGGTTTGCTCAAGTTCGCCTGTTCTTCGATAAATTCGACTTCTCAACCTGTATTTCCAAGATTAACAGACCCAAACTTTACCAATATGTCTAAAAACACTTCTAGAACTGAATGTGACCACTTGATCTCGATAAAAATCACTTTTTGAAATTTAAATTGATAGCACAGTAACTTTATGAAACTCGAACTCATACCACTAAATCACTTAAATGGAACTCGATTAAAGCTCTATACTAAAATTAATCACTCACAACTCTATCTAGCATGAATTTCGATCACAACCTGATCGATTTTAACACCTAAAACACTTTAAATCTCGAAATCGATTTTCAAATAAGAACACAGAGTCGTTTTCTTAAAAACTTGATTTTGATCTTAAATCAGGCTTTGATACCAATTGTGGGTCCACAATACTATCAAGTTTTATAGATTAACAACACATTAACGATTACCAACCTGTATTGATTAATAACAACGGTTACAAGGTTGAACGATTCAAGCTCTAGAATGTGTTTTCTCTGTTTTCTCTCTTTTACACCTTTTAGTGTGTGTTTGTATGTGATCTGATCTAATCTGATTGTAGAGAGTTGTTGAGAGATCTGATATTAGATCTAGCTTCTACAACACACTACCTAATCAACTTGTAATATTAAACTAATATACACTAACTAATATCTAACATTTAGATATTATACCTAACTAATAACTAACAAACTAAACTAACCTAACTAATATCTAAATATCTATTTATAAGATATTTAGACAAAACATAAAATATAATAAACATTAATTACTTTGACATTTATTACAAACGACATAGACTTTAATATCGAGAGTCGACTTTCCGGCTTTAGCTTTAGATTGCGATCTTCAGTTTGGATGATCTTGAATCCAATATATATGTGATCTAACACTTGTGCACCTCTACTTACCAGTAAGAAATAATGGTATTTATCAACAATCTAACAGGTGTCATTTTGCTAACTGATATCCTTCCCTTGTAAATGAGAATGGTGAGCCTTATCGGTTAGCTATGCTATTTGTGCACTTACAAGGTAAAAGGCGTTTTGTTAGTGTATAAAATTGTATCCAAGATTTAGTGAGAAAAGTCAAGTCTAGAAAAGTCAACAATGTCAAAGTCTTGATAAGTCAAAGTTAGCTAAGTCTATCTTAGAGTTCATTTACTTTGTAGTTAACCATGTGGTTTTATATCTTGGTATAAATAGTGTTTGCTTTGTAATCTTGTAATTGTTAGTAAGGAAGCTTTCATTGTAATATCAGACATATGAATATTTCTCTCTCTACTCTCTCTCTAGAATATACACTGTTACATCATAATCTTGATTGTGAGTGTTTGAATGGCTTGATTGAATCAGGGAAATACATTTTCAATTGGTATCAGAGCAAACCAAACAGATTCAGAAAGATCAGATCACAAAACTGAATTCAATTTTTGAATTTTTGGTTTTCACGAACTCATTTCTTGAAATTTACTGTTTGATCATTGATTTTATTGTTTTTGCACAATTGAATCAAGAAATTGATTTGATTGTGTACGTATTATCACTAGGATCAATTCTTGTTCAGATCACATAGGATTATTTCAATTCTAGATCGATCAATTTGATCAAAATGTTGATTTCGTGAAAAATAGAAAGTCGAACACTGTAATTCGAATTAATCAGTATAGATGAATTAGAAAATCAAATTGCAGGTTTGAATCGATTTGGATCGATTTCGTGAACAAGTGTCAAGAACGCGGAAGATCTGTGAAACGCGCAAGTTCATCGCAAGAACGCGCAAGTTGAAGAATTTGGTCTGAAACGCGCTAATAGAGGTCTACGAGTTTCAGAAATACGCAAGACAAAGCTTGCGAGTTTGGGTAAAAGCGCAAGGTGAGGCGTGCGAGTTTCTCAGAAACGCGCTAGAAGAGACTTGCGAGTTTGAAATCCTTGAAAAATATTCTAGGTGTTGAACCGCGCTAACAATGCCTTGCGAGTTTCTACTTTCGCGCTAACAACGTCTAGTGAATTTGAGTTCAACGTCTAGCGAGTTTCTAGTTTCGCGCTACCAACGTCTAGCGAGTTTCTAGTTTCGCGCTACCAACTACTAGCGAGTTCCTCAGTGAATAGTGCTTAGCGAGTTCAGTGCTTAGCGAGTTTTAGTGACTTGCGAGTTTCAAAGATAGAAAATTTTCTGAAATTTTTTTTAGATTATTTTTTTTGTGTTGATCTAAGTTTGACTTTTAGTCAGTGTTCTGAATTGTTTGAGAATGATCATATCAATCAAGCTCATTTTTCATTCAAGATGCCAAAGACAGATGAGAGGGGAAATACAATATTGTCAGCAAGAGATATGGCAGTATTGTACATGCCTGAGATACCTGTTATAGAGGCTGAACGAGACAAACTAGAATTCAGAATGCAACCTTTATCAAACAAATTCAGGAGTTTAAATCAAAATTGTCAAATTCTGATAAATCTTCTGATTGTGTAAAGTGTGCTAATCATGTTAAATCTGATTATGCAGGTATCATCAGTGCAAGAGAGAATGAAATTAGAGAAAAAGAGACAGAAATTAAAGATGGAGAGAAAATGATTAAAATAAAAGAATATGCCATTCAGTCTCTTGAGAGAGCAATAAAGGTTAAAGAGTCTATAATTGCGAAACTTCAAAGCCAACTGAAGACGACTGAACAGAAATCATCAGAATTGCTAGATCAATCAGTCAAGCTTCAAAACAAGTTTAAGGCTTTTGAAGATCAAATATCTGCTCTGGAGAAGAAGAATACTGAACTAAAAACAAGTCTCCAAGCAGAAAAAGAAAAATCAAATGTGAAGACATCTTCTACTCAACAGACATCTGAAATTTCTAAGAAAACCTTACAAGAGAAAAAGGATTTGGAGCTTAGATGTTTAAAACTTTCTAAGCAAGTGTCTGAATTCGAAAATATAATAATCACTGAAAGAGACACTTTTGCGAAAGAAAGAAAAGTTCTTGAAGATAAAAATTCTGAATTTCCCAAACAGATTTCCACTTTACAAGACTTGCTCGAAAAAAAAAGACATATTTTCAAACAAAAGAAGCAGTCTTATAATCTTGAAAAGAAAAATACCGAAAAGAGAAATTCTGGGATTTTCAAAGATATTTCTAAGAAAACCAAGAACTTAGAAAAAGATTTTGAACAAGAACGTTCACATTTTGAATCTGAAATATCCAAGCTCATGTCCAACATCTCTGTTCTATCATCAGATGTACAAAAAGAAAAGAAGGTCAAATCTGATTTGAAACAAAAGTTTGACACACTAACTTCTGAAAGAAACATTTTATTTGAAAAGATAAAGAACTTAGAAGCTGCAAATGTTGATTTGTCAGAAAAAGTTTGTACTGATGTGATCAATCAATCACCAGTTGACAATTCAACCGAATCAGTTTGCTCATTTAAAACTGCTTCAAGTTCAATTCATAATAAAAATGTTTTCAAAAACAAAAGTGTCAAACCAAATATTGTCAACTCAAATCAGATAAGACCATCAAGTCTGTTTTATGATAAATCTATTGATGGACTAGCGAGCTTTTACGTTAAATCTCTTGGAAAGAATTCGAAGAAAAATCAGATGGTCTGGAGAGTAAAAGATTTTGATGATGAGAAGAAGAAAAACAAAGCTTCTGCTTCCACAACCAATGCCAAAAAGTACAGAACGCATCAAGGTAACTCTTTTGGTAATCCTGATATGTTTTATTCTACTAACCATTTAATTAGGGTTGCTCAAAAGAAGATTTGTTGTTCTTACTGTGGAGCACATGACTTTGTAAGTAAGAACTTTGTTAATTACTGGTATGGTTCTTATTATGTTAACCCCACAAGAACTGCAACTAACTCATCAGGACCCAAATACCAGTAGGTACCTAAAGCTAAATCTGTGTTGCAGGCACCCAAAGTTTAAGGGGGAGCATGATGGTTGACTTCTGAGTAAATCAACTCAGGACTCGGACTTCAAAGTCATGATATTTGACTTCTAGACAAAACAGTCTAGGACTCGTTCTTCAAAGTTTAAAGAACATAGGCTTTTGAACAAAACAGTTCAAAACCCGGACCTTAAAGTCAAAGAGTTTTGGCTTTTGAACAAAACAATTCAAAACCCGAACTTTAATGTCAAGATTGTGGCTTCTGATCACATGACAGATCAGAACCCGTTCTTCAATGTTCAGATAAGGATATTTTGCAAATGTCCAGTGGGAGCTTAAAAGAAAAAAAATCATGATATACTGATTTGAGGGGGAGCTTAAAGGTAAAAATCTTATAATCTTGATCTCTGATTGTTTGAAAGAAGAACAACTTTCAAGCATGAAAAACGCTTTCTTAAATGTTCAAACCACTTCTTATTCTCAAAAGATTTCATGAATTTAGAAGTTTGACTTTAAATGTTTTTCAATTTTTGAGCGTTAATGTTTAGCTGACCGTGTGTTTCCAAAGATCAATACTTGCGTATTATCTTGTCTATATACTGTAAAGTATTCATACACATCGGTTCAGTACTTCATTTGAAATTGTTATTACCATGTCTCATAAAAAAAAAATTCGATGGTAATACTCCCGTTTGCTTTCAAATGTTGTTGAGCATTAATCATCATTCCAAATTTCTGCTTTCATTGCTAAATTGTTTATATTTGTTCATATAAATAAAATATTCAATTCTTTAATACCCTAACCATTTCATTTGATCTAATTGATACATTGTCAAATTCTCAAAACAATTCTTTTGATTTCAAATCATTCATTCAATATCCTTGTTTTGAGAGATCTTCATTGTTCAAATGCTCAAATTTCATTCATATCTTTAATGAGCATACGTTTTGACAGTGTTATCTTATATGTGCTTAAATGTTCATTTAAACTGTTGAACAACCATTCTTTTTAGGACTTACATGGGATCAGTGTGAGAACTTAAACAGAACTTCCATGGATTCACGTTAACCAGTGTTTCCTACCCAGGAGGTTATCCTAGAGTGATTGAGGGGTGAGGGGTCAAAATCAAAGAGTGGGGGAGATAACTCATCCAGTTGAGTTTTTCTCATTGTGTGGAGTGGAAAAATGTAAATGAGAGTTTGGTTAGAATTGAGCATAATGTTAAAAAGAAAGAGGGTGTGAGAACAGAGTTAAAAGAATATCAGAACTATGCACCAACCACTTTCTGAGTCGGGCAGCCACATCTTCTGATTGGTTCACATTCTTTGGTGACCATCATTGAAAAAGGCAGTGAGCCCATGTCAACTCTTGCATTAACCCCACCAACCACTCGTTTCTTTCTTAACAAATAAATGTTTCAATTTTTCTTGGGGACGCAACATATCTGCTATCTAGTTTTCACTCGGAAGATTTAGATATTGAAAAAGAAGGAAAGTTGCACCACCTTCGCACCTCTTTCATGCAAATTGAGTCCGTGTAATACTTGTTGTTGTCTCAACATTTTACACAATTTGAGCCTTATGAAACACAATCATTGTGCTAAATTCTTTCATACACAAGCACGAGCACACATAAAATTTGTTTTTCTGTCAGAACATTCATAGAATTACCTTCTGTTTTTCAATGATTAAATGGAAGTCCTGGGGAGTCATCATCAAACCAGCTCCTTAAATTGTACATTCGTTGTACACATTAACTTTGTGTTACTGACAGGCATTCCTAACTGTTTCATTTGTTGAATCAGGGTTACAACGTTCATTATATCTAGATTTGAAAAGATTCGGGTATATACAGTTCATGATTCAGCTATTCAGATCAAAGGGCAGAGAATGTCAAATGTAACTCAAAGGGGGAGAATATTTGTAAAAGGGGGAGATTCAAAGAAAGTGCTGAAATTGAGAAAGTTTTGATGATTTTGATGTTCACAATCATCAAAAAGGGGGAGAAATCTACAGAGATCAATTTCAAACAATTTCAGAGTTATAAAGTTAAGACTTGTGGAGAATTTCTGAAAGTTCAAATCAGATGAAAAGAAATCATTCTCAAAAGATTCTGAAGACAAGTTCAAATTAAGATGATTCGAGAAAGTTTGTTTTTCCGAAGACGGTCAAGAGATCAAGGAGATGAAGATACAAAGTTCAAAGATCCCTCGAAGTTTCAAAGAAGTTTTAAAGTATTGATCAAGACTTGTTGACTCTCCAAAGATTCAAAGTGCAAAAGACTTTTCAAGATTCTTCAAAGACTAAAAGACTGAAGATTCAATGTCAAAGACAAAAGTTGAAGAATCAAGGGCTGAAGACTGGTGTCAAATTTTTTTTAAATCTTGAATAGAAAGTGGGAGAATGTTAGTGTATAAAATTGTATCCAAGATTTAGTGAGAAAAGTCAAGTCTAGAAAAGTCAACAATGTCAAAGTCTTGATAAGTCAAAGTTAGCTAAGTCTATCTTAGAGTTCATTTACTTTGTAGTTAAGCATGTGGTTTTATATCTTGGTATAAATAGTATTTGCTTTGTAATCTTGTAATTGTTAGTAAGGAAGCTTTCATTGTAATATCAGACATATGAATATTTCTCTCTCTACTCTCTCTCTAGAATATATACTGTTACATCATAATCTTGATTGAGAGTGTTTGAATTGCTTGATTGAATCAGGGAAATACATTTTCAAGTTTATTCTATATTATTTTGATGACCGATAATATTGCCCAATAAGCTCGTACAAGGTTGGTGTTGGTAAATAGCCCCTTAGACTCCGAAGTCCAACCTTAAAGGTTCTAAAGATTTACCTCTTTAACACCCCGAAATTTGTGGCCAAAAGGAAGACAGAAATGTCAACAGTGTTCCGCAAGACTCCTCGCGAGGATCGAGTTACGCCATGATACGCGCGAGGATCTGGACTCCAATGGTCCGCGTGAGTCAATCCGCACCAGGGCCCGCGCGCGACCACTGTGCGCTGATAAAAGAGGAAATTCGGCCTTCAACCCCATTTTTTAACCTAAACCTCAAATTTCTTCCCATTTTCTCTCCCAAACCGACCCCCAACCTCTAATATGAACCTTACCTCATATTAGGGGTTTTTTTCCTTCTAAAGCTAAGTGTTCTTCTTCATCTAGCAAGTTTTGGAAAGCTAGAACCACAATCCTTTCATCTTCATCTTCTTCACTAAATTTTCTAGGGTTTCATCCAACTTTTTTCTCCATTTTGAAGATTGGAAGCTTGAGGCTCATTGTGGTGACCTAGAGGTACTTTGCTGGGTGGATTCAACTTAAGGTTAAGGTAATCCTCTATTTCTTACAACTGTGGAAGTTAGGGTTTCGGTATAAGTTGAGATCTTTATGTTAATCATTAGGGAATGATTCTAAATGGTTGGATGTAAATATTTATGGTTGAAATTTATGGATCTAGGTTTTTGGCTTGAGGATCCAAGTTTCTTCAAATGATCTCAAGTTGGGGAATATCTAGATTTAGCCTAAATCTAGCAAGATAAGTTCAAGTTGATTTGTGAAAACGTTGTACATGCCAAAAATGTCTATTTTAGAGTATTTATGTGTTTTACATTATTATTATAAAATGTTGAAATCTTTGATGAGTTTTGCTATTTGAACAAATAAGATTTTATAAATCTTGTGAAACACCATATTGGGATTTTTAGGCATTTTGATAAATAAGTCATAAATGAAAGGGTTTTGATGATTTATTGCATAAATGGAGATTATTTGGTTAAAAAACACTTTTAGCATTTGTTTTGGAGAAAATGCTTAATTTTGTGTTATGGGACGTTTTTGAAGGAGTAAAGGGTATAAATTCATTCGCAAAGTAATTTGTCCCAATCTAAACTGTGTTGGAGTTTATTCATGTATTTTGGAGCGTGTGTTTGCATGACGCGAGTCGATTGCGTTTTATTATCTAAGGACTGTTATTTGTTGATCAAAAAGGGTTTTGAGCACTTTAGCTTGGTGTTGACTTAAAAGAGTCTTGGGGACAATTGTCTGGTTTCAATGGCTCAGTGTAGAGCTAAGTTATGATTTACATACTAATGCCCCTTGTTGCATATTGATGTTAATTACATGCTCGCGTGCGTTGGTCATTCATGTGTAGTCATGTAATGTTAGATTGTGTTGCATTGATCAATAGGCACGTAAGTCAGTCTGTTTTGGTGGTCAATTGGGTATTGCGGGATTGGACTCCGGATCCATGTTTTATGACCGAAAAGTTTTCAAGCAGGCACTAGGAGGGTTGAGTCTAGAAGTGCTACCAGGGAGGTAGGCACTAGGACCTCCACCGCTTGAAGTAATGCCTTGGAAGTAGTCTTTAAGTGTGTCGGGCCTTCGGGGTGGAATTCATTGTAATGTTCACCAAGGTCAACCGACTCTTGACGTGAAACTTGTTAAGAAGTTGTAGGGACACTTAGGCTTTTATGTCGTTAGGTGTCATGCGATTAACGTTGCAAGAATTGCATACTTTTGTGTTCCTCCACTCTCA
Source organism: Arctium minus (assembly GCA_954870635.1). Lineage (NCBI taxonomy): Eukaryota > Viridiplantae > Streptophyta > Magnoliopsida > Asterales > Asteraceae > Arctium > Arctium minus. The sequence goes on along the minus strand of OX941093.1, from coordinate 5,290,191 downwards.
ACGGATACGGGTCTCCCCAGTCGTCGACCAACAACATTGTAATTATTAACGCCTTACTTTATTATCGTTTGGCTTGTGTGGTTGACTGTAAATGATGACCTTAATATTGGAGTCCCTCCACGTATATTAAGGTTTGAATGAAATATGTCATTCCCACATTTTGATATTTGGTTTACTTCCATTTTATGGTCGCGTGAGTATTGGGCCTAGTGTCCGTGTTTTCGGTGACGTATTGTATATGTGGGTTATTAACCATGATTTATGGGTTGAGCATTCTGCCCCACTCGTTCTTGGGTGTTTTCAGATACAACGTTTTATCCACGTTTCTTGAATTGGGAGTCAATTCACATTCTCGTTGTGCGGAAGTGTTGGGTTGCATCATTTTATAAAGAATGCTTGTTAATGAAGTGTTCATCTTTGAAAATGCATGATATTGGAAAATAGTCGTCTCCAACTATAAAGTAAATAATTTGAAATATTATGATTTTAAGTGGAGTTTATTCCTTTTAAAGATATATTTATCCATGTAAAACTCTTGAACTCACTAAGCGTTAGCCTAACCCTTTTTATTTTGTCGGTATGTGCAACAGGCTTCGTTTGGGAATAGTTCTAGTGACACTATGAAGAGAGAAGTGCTAGTTGTGTGCTCGAGAAGCGAGTGACTTGGGGAAGTCTTCCGTATGGGTTTGTGAAGAGCAACTTGTATTGGGGTTAAGTAACACCCGACTTTGGTTTAGTCTTTGTATAATATTGGAGTTGATAATTTTAGAGGTTAATTATAGAATTTTAGTTGGAGGTATATCAAGTTTTGATTTGTAGGAATATGGTTTATCCTTTACTTGATGTCATATCGATATTTTAAATTAGTTTCTCTTATCATATTTGAGGGTGTTACAAGTTGGTATCAGAGCTTAAGTTTGAGAGAATTAGGTGTTGATTTTGGATGCCTAGACTCAAATTAGTGTTCTTTTAAGTGAATGAGAGAGGAAATTGCACCAATAGGCACTTTAAGATTGGATGTTTTTAGGTTTATGGAGGCACTGGGAACAGGAATCACGTCAAGGGTAGCAAGGATGATCATGTACAGTACGTTCATAATTCCACCTGACCAGTGTTATGATGAACCTACGAGTTACATGTGTATACTTGGACTACTGGGATGTGACAACCGTTGAGGTAGTGGAAAAGTTTCTAAGTGGGTAGTCGTTAAAAGAGGCTAATAATTTTAGTGTTCGTCACTTGGAGTGATAGTAAGCATAGTAATTGCATTAAGTGGACGTTTCAAGTCGGAATGATTGGTTGGATTAGAACCATAGACTTTTGGAGAAATTGTAAGGTGAACCTATGAAACCCTTGGTTATTGTCTTAAGATGTTTGAGCATCCGGATGACGATAGTGTGACTAGGAAATTGAGAGGCGTAGTTTCGAGATGTTGAGTGCCGATCAAATTCATTCACAAAATTTATTCTAAAATAAATTTCATCAATTATTTCTCATGTTTCCGAAATCATCATGTGGATTATATTACAAAATCTTGGAAAGATGTGTAGCACACACAAGGTATTAAACCATGGTTTTAAACATGCATAAAACTACTTGATTGCATGGGTGCAAACTTTGTTGAAACTTTCCTTATGCTCATCGTTGTCCAACGCTATTTTCGGATATTGCGATGTTCGTGTTTTGATGTTGTTTAGGGTCTTGGACAAGTAACAATGGTTTATGACCTTAACATTGGATCTCCTCCACATATATTAAGGTTTTGGACGAAGAGTTATCTTCCACTATTTTGATGTTTGAGTTTATTGGAAATTTTATTCTGCGTGAGTTTTATACGAGTATATTTCGTTGCACACTACTTAGTATTATAATTGATTTATACTTTTAGTGTGAGTAAGCATATGAATGATTTGTGATGGTTCGTGTTAAACTTTTGCTTTGAACACCTTTCGGTTGTTGATTTTACTGTTATAGTCTCACGCAATGTATTATATTGATTTACTCGTTTGCATGGCATTATAGCCACCATTTTGGGTCAAAGAGCGTTTTATCCGTGCGGCTAAAAGTTTGAAGTCGATTTAAATCACTTTATGTTTGACCAAATCGCAAGCTCTTATCGTTTTACTAAGTTTGGGAAATAAACTGATGTATGTAGGTCTTGAGAAAATTTTTATTTCATGTCAATATATGGTTAAATGAGAGATTTTCGGAACTTGATTATGTGAATTTTCATGTACAAACGCCTTGTTATACACTGTTTTAGTACGTAAAATTATTTCTTATCTATGGGGTAAATAGATGGATGATTAGGACCGTAGTGGTCCATTCGAAAAGTTTGTTGTGTATATTTGTTTATTGTAATTATTAGCTTGATTAATGACCAAACAGTTTTCAAAGTGGTTCTAAGTTGTGGCGTTCGAGACCACTTTGTACATCTACTGAGTTAACGGTAGTGGATTTTTATTCGTATGACTAATTGTTATAAAGCTTTTGCATTTAGAATTTTTATAAAATTTCATTTTCGCATAGTAGTTTAAAAAACCTTGAACTCATTAGAGCTATAGATGCAAACTCTCTTGTGATAGAGGTCGTGATTAAGGACTAAAGGAGTCCTCGGAGATTGAAATGTCGGAAGACCTGACTTATGAGGTTAGTTTTGAATTTTGGGTTTCAGTTTCATGAACTGGTTCACGCATGAATAGTTGAGTTGTTAGATTTATAAATTTCCCCCCAGTTATTTAAGTGGAAATTTTTCAGTTTCGGTAAATCTTCGGGATTAAAACATTGTGTGGTTGCTTGATTATGGTGGGATATGAGTTGTTGGGTTAATTGTTCATCGTCTTGTATGCGTTGAAAGTGTGCCACCCGGGAAAGACTTCGGAAATAAGGAAAGATGGTGGTTCGTTTGTTAGAGGGGTAAGATTTGAATTTTAGTGCCATGATAGGGGTCAACTTTAATTCTTCAATGCAAGTTTGGAATGAGATATGTGGTGGTATAACCACGTTTGCAGTATAGTCGTTTCGAGGATAGGTGTCAACACTCGCTTATGAGGACAATGACAGTTTGGGTGCTTCAGTGCACTTCCAATGGATCCTGTGTGTTTGTAATTTAAGTGGTAACCTTAAGGAGATTAGATGATGGAAATTAGGGATCGATCATTGGTAATCCTGTAATCAACGAGGTTTTCGCTGATTGACAACTGATACTTGAATGCATCATGGGAGTTGTGTAGCGGTGGGGTTTAGGGTATCCACTATCTGCAGAAGTTGTGCTTGTATCAGCTTGGGGGAAACAGATTTATGGTGGATTGGATCAGACAAAACTAGTGTTAAGAATTTCGTCAAGGAAGGGACGATGAATCTTTTAGGGTATTGACTATTGGAGAGATGAGTGAAGTCGTCGAGGTGTCCCCTAAGTAGAAGACGGTTATTGAAGAGGCCTTGATTTGACGATCTTATAAGTATCTTTTCTACAATAGAAGCGAGTGACCTGTTGGATCCCAGATTTAATCTTACAATATTGATATAAACATGAAGAATAAGAACAACGGAAGCAATATAGTTTAAATATCAAAAGCAGATTCAAATATCACAGTTCATAAACAAATATGTAGAAAGTACAAGATCTTCTTTGAAATATATTCAAACGATTTATCAGATACAAGATTTCAAAAAGCACACTTTTATCAATGGAGTGATGGTCCTATTTATAGGACCATAAAGTGAACAGTGTACTTTTCTGACAATTAGAAGCATGCTTGAACAGTGTCGTACCTAATAGGTAAGCTCAAGACATGCTTGACCAGTGACCTACTCTAGAAAGTAAATCTTATCACTAATGATGAGTCATATGTTCTTCTGATACTTGAAGAAAACGAGATCAGCGCCATCTTCAGAGAGAATGTCTTCAGAGCTCTGAGGAGGTCTTCAGAGCCTCTGATGAAGCCATCTCTGATGTCTTCTGCTGAAAGTCCATATCTCTGGAATGTACTTCAGAGGAAGGTTCGTCCTCTGAAGTCTGTCTCTGGAAGCCCTCTGAAATAGGACTTAGATATTTTCAATACTTTTAAAATCTGGAATTGGGTCTAATAATCTCCCCCTAAGTATTGAAAATAAAAAATGTAAGAGTTGCAGAGAACATAAAAGAAATTAATCTAGAAATCATAGAGGAGAAAATCATCCTCTTAAATATTACTTCTCAAAACATTTGGAATTTTAAAATTAGAGAAAGTAACAATCAACAATAAGGAAACAAACTAGCACCTATCACTAGAACGGATTCCATGAAACTTCATAATATGCTCTCTGAAGTTAATCATTGAGCCAATCTCTAAGTCCAGTTTCGCCAGAAGATCGTCTCTGTGCCATTCTTCCTTCGCATGAATCATCTTCTGCACACCTCTTAAGGTTTCATCAGAGTACTTCGAAACTTCTGAACCTAGAAAGATTTTCTTGATTTGGTTCACTCTGTAGACGAAACCCAGAGGCTCTACAATTATTCATCCGATTACTACTGCTTGTCGAGATTCTCAATCATCTCCACAGGTTCAGTTACTCCTAGTTTTTCTTCGCCCAGATTTAGAGCAATCTGGAAGTCAAGTCTTGATCTGAGTTTGACATTCGCTTCCATTGCACGTGTGACTTCATACATGCCCATTCTTAATTGCCTTTCTTGATCGTATCTTGCAGAGCAGTAAGCATACAAATGAGGTAGATCATATGGATTTAGATTTACGAGATCATTATCATTGAACTCGTAAACCTTCTGATCAGAGCGAATTACCTCATAGTGCATGTAGATGATCTTGTTATAGGCAAATTTCCTTTCAGAGATTTTGTTGACTTTTATTATTGGATCATCAGAGAGAACCTTTACTCTTGGAGTTGTCTTATCTCTGATGAATCTTCGCTCGTAGTCTGGCATATTCTCTCTGATTCTTGGATTCAGAGGAATGACTAGAGTATTTTCCAGATTGAACTCACAGTAGATGTATCGGAAGTGATCTTCTATGGAAGCTTCGAGCTTAGAGGCAAGGAATGTGGGAGGTTGAGTGAAGACTTTAGTTGGTAAACCAATGTTTGCCTTCTGTACAAGATCCTCTGGAGGAGCCTGTTCATCAACAACCAAGGTAGTTTCTTCAGCAGACAATTATGTTGTCTCTGTTTCCTTCGCCTGTGATTGAGGAATTTGTGGAGTGGGTTCAGAGATATAACCATCAATCTCTAGTGATTCTCTTAACTCGGCTTCATTGGTTGGACATTCTTGTATACATATTCTTCAACATCAATTACTTCAACTTGTTCTTCTTCAACAACTCCTTCTTTTTCAGAATCAGATTTTTCTTCTTCTTCAGATTCTGATCCGAAGGCATCTGTCATCACAATATTTGGTCTTTCTGGTGATGAGAATGCATATTCGGATGTTGAGAAGTCCACCAGTTGTTCATCTTCATCTTCATCCAGAGCCCCAATCATCTCTGGTATAGCGTTCACAATTGAAATGATTGGAGCCTCTGAAGTTGATGGTGCTAAGAGGATGACAGGTACTGGAGATGCAAGAATCGTCTGATTTTCTTCAGCAGAGGTGGAGTGCCTCTCTGGTTCCTTTTCTTGAGCTCTGTTGTTGGATCCAGAGGGAGTTGACTCTTTGTGTGATTCATCAACTTTGGGTGATTCAGTCTTCTCCCCCTTTTGAAGGCCTGATGACCCCTGAGGTTGATCATCCTAGTCATCAGAGTCTTCAAATATGTCCTTCTTTCTTGCCTCTTCAGAGCATACCACCTCTGGTGCCTTTCTTTTCAATGATCCTTCTGAAGATATGACATTTTTCAGAAGGTCTTCAATAGTCTTGTTCTGCTGACTGGCCTTAGTGACAAACTTGCTGGAGATGGTCATTATGTTGCTGGTGGTGGATTTGGAGAAGTTGTGGAGGTCAGATTTTGTAATGAGCTCTGATGTTATGGGAGTAGTGGGAGCAACATGTGTAATAGGGATCCTGGTGATAGTCTCTGCTAATGTCCTCAAGACTTCCTCTTTGAATTGAGAAAAGTCTTCAGAGGTAGAAGTGGGAGCAGAGGGAGCTGGGATGGCTTTGAGGAACTCTGCCTTTGATTCCTGAATTTCCCTTGACAAGACAGAGGAATTGACGATGACATGCTTTTCCAGAGCCTCCAGTTGTGAGCTCTGAGAATGGAGTGTGGTGCGCAACTCAGAGACCTCTGAAGTAAGCTTTTCAACTTCAGAGTTTCAGGCAGAGGCCTCTGAGGTCTTCTCTAGGTGAAGTTTAATCTCCTTCAGATATCCTCTGATTTCATCACCAAAAACTTTGAACTCTTCCTTCGTGACATAATCAGAGGGGGTAACCTTAGAATCAACACATGATTCTAATTTTCCCTCGAGAACAGATGGGCCTTCTTTCGGAGTTAGTTTGATGTTGACTCCGGAAGGACTTCCCCTTAATCCTTGAGAATCCTTTTCAAGGATTTCTCGAAAAGGGTTCTAATAGGTCTGCCATCATCAGAGTCAGAGGTAGATGATGACGAGAACCTAACGTGAGTGGACACCTTGTTGTCCAGGCTAAGGAGTCCTCATGCAAGAAGGTCGTGCCATTGTTTCTCTGACATGAAATCCTTACAAGAGATCTGAAGTCTCTCTTGAACTAAGGGATGGTCCTTTATATCATGAGCCACAGAGGCATCATGTGTGTGAGAAGATGGCGTACTCTGGGGTGAATAAGTACTTTTGTTTTGGTCTAAGTCCTGTTGGGAGGACTTAGCCATATCAGAGGGTTCCCCTTTTGTGCGTGCTTCAGAGGCAGAAGCAGATGCCTCTGAGCGGTTGGCATGGGAAGGGCTCGAGGTGTGCACCTCTATTTCAATGTCCACTGGTGCTGGACCACCTTGGACAATAGATATGTTAGCACGGGTTGTTAGGTTTTGGAATCGCTCATTTGTGCCATCAAGGGCATCTTTTTCTTCCTTACTTCTCTCGGATTCTAGGTTCAGAAACTCACCCTCTGGTGTACTCTCTGCCTCACCTTCCTCTCCTCTGACAGAGTGAAGCTCTTCCTCAGAGGGAGGGTTCTCTAGTTTTCTCGCTCTCACTCTCACAGAGCTACCCTCTGGTTGCTCTCTGTGAATATTTTGAGCAGTATCAGAGATGTCACTCTCTGATTCAAACTCAGCCTCAGATCCTAAGTGTGTTGGGGATCCCACCATCGGTTCTGATGATTGGGTAACACGACTAAGTAAGAGGCGGTTGTCAGAGTCACTAGGAATGTACTAAAGCATAGTTTGTGGGAATCGTCTCTCATTTGGGTAAGGAGGAACCACCGTAGGTTTGAAGGAGTTCATTATGAACAACGGCGTTCTTGGACCTTCTTCAATGAGAGAAAATCTTTACATTGCTTGTCGAATGACAATAGAAATGAAACGATGAAACAATACTGAAATTGGTTGTTTCCCTTTAGCCAAATCCTTGTTCTTCTTATCCACTTTAGTCATCATCTCACAGAATAGTAGATTCGCCATATTGATGCTCCGGTTGAATAAGAGAGCATACATAATTGCAAGGATGGTTGGATGTGTCTGGTCCTGGCTTCCAATTTTACATGTAAGTGTGTGATTCAACACACTAAACATGAGATTCCATGTGGGAGGCAGGTATTGACGTCTGAACTGACTTAGGCGTGTGATTTCCTTGTTGTATCCCAAGTGCAGAAGAAACTGAATGAGAACTTCCTGAGTGGGTGGTTTCTCAAATTTCTGAATTTGAAGATCTTCAGTTGTGGGTAAGTTGAATCTGCGAGTTAGTGTGTTGGGTGTGATTCTGACGTTTATGCCTTTTTCTCCTAGGTCAATATACCCTACCAATCTTTCTTGATCGTTATTGTATTCCCTAGAATACCACCATTGTTAGACAAATCTTAGGGGAACATTGGAAGCATAGTCTGTGAAGACATCTCTCAGTTCACATTTGCTAAGAAACTCTAGCACAGGACGAAACTATTCGTCGTATTTGGTAGGGGTGACATCTAAATGGTAGTTGTTGCCTTTCACTAGTACATTAAACTGGGCCATGTTCAGACTTGGAGCTATTATGCTTGAGTCGCCTGAGGTTTTAGCTTGAGTGGCCATTGTTGCAGGTTTTCTTGCCTTGAGAGAGTTTGAGAGAGAGAGAGAGAGTATTTGGGGATGAATTTCTTGAGAGCGTAAAGAATAAAGGGAGGAAGGAATGGGTTTTTATGGACAAGGGTAGTGAGAGAAAGGCAATGGAAGCGGAGATTGTGTGTTCCAATGTCAGAAGGACGTTCCATCATTCCCCAAATAAATAGGTGACACGTATAGGAGGATAGGGAAGGAACGCTTGGTGTCAGATAACCGTTAGTAGGATTTTTGAATTAAAAAGAATGGTTATCCAAAAAGGTGTAACTCATACACGTATTTATTTTCTCACAAGAAATTCTTCTTTTCTAAATATTATTGATTTAAAAAAAATATGAGAATGAAAATCAATTCTTTCTGAGAAATAAATATTTTCTCGAATATTAAAAAGATGAGAAAAGATCAGAGACTCTGATATGAATATTAGAGACTAGATCAGAGACTCTGAGATGAATATTAGAGACAAGATCAGAGACTCTAAGATGAATATCAGAGACTAGATCATAGACTCTGAGATGAATATCAGAGACTAGATCAGAGACTCTGAGATGAATATCAGAGACTAGATCAGAGACTCTGAGATGAATATCAGAGACTAGATCAGAGACTCTGATATAAATATCAGAGATTAAGCTGAAAGTATTGTCTTGCTCCCCCATGACAGATGAAAGGTTCTTTTGTTTCCCCTTGACCAAAGAATGTTTTATTTTTATCTTCTCCCCCTTGACAGATGCTTAGAGATACAAAAGAATGATCTTGACCATTTGTGAAAAGTCCAGAGTATTTGAATCAGAGGCTCTGGGTTGAAACATGCTACTCATGTCAGAGGTTCTGATGAGTAGATCAGAGACTCTGATTTTCTCCTTTGTGTTAGTTAGACATGTTCAACATTCCCAACTTGCTAATTAAGAAATTGAACCTTCGTTCATCTAAAGCTTTTGTAAAAATATCAGCAAGTTGGAGATCAGTGGGTACAAAATACATCTCAATTGTTCCCTTTTCAACATGATCTTTCAGAAAATGATACATAACATCAATCTAATTTGTTTTGGAATGTTGTACTGGATTGGCAGAGATGGCTATGGCACTTTTGGAATCACACAGAATTGGAATTCTGTCATAATGTAAGCCATAGTCTCTGAGCTGAGTTTTCATCCAAATTACTTGGGAGCAACAACTAGTAGCAACAACATATTTTGCCTCTGCAGTAGAAGTTGAAACACAGTTTTGCTTCTTGAATGACCAACTTACCAGCTTGTTACCCAATAATTGACAACATCCAAAGGTACTCTTTCTGTCTAGCTTGCACCCTGCATGATCTGCATCAGTGTATGATGTTAAATCAAAACTAGAAAGTTTTAGATACGAGAGACCCAAAGAGGGTGTGCCTCTGAGGTATCTAAAAATTCTCTTTACTACAGATAAATGAGATTCTTTTGGATTTGCTTGATATCTAGCACATAGACATGTTGCAAACATTATATCAGGCCTACTAGCAGTTAAGTATAGAAGTGATCCTATCATGCCTCTGTAAGTCTTGACATCAACAGATTTTACTGAAAGATGAGAGTCAAGTTTGACTCCTGTGGCAATAGGTGTTTTCATAGAAGTTGAATCATTGAGTTTGTACTTTTTCAAAATGTCAAAGACATGCTTAGATTGACTTATAAAAGTACCCTCTGAAGTTTGTTTTACTTGGGAGCCCAGAAAGAATGTTAATTCTCCCATGAGACTCATCTCAAATTCACTCTTCATCAACTCTGAAAACCTGTCACAATACTTTTGATTTGTAGAGCCAAAGATAATGTCATCAACATATATCTGTACTAAAAACATCTCATTTTTGTACCTCTTGATGAACAAAGTTGTATCAATTGTACGTTTTTCAAAACCATTATTAATCAGAATTGTGGACAGAGTAGCATACCAGGCTCTTGGAGCTTGTTTAAGTCCGTACAGAGCTTTATCAAGATAATAAACATGGTTAGGAAACTCTGTACTTTCAAATCCAGGTGGTTTCTGGACATAAACTTCTTCATTTAATTTACCATTTAGAAAGGCAGATTTAACATCCATCTGATATACTTTGAACCCTTTGTGTGCGACATAGTCTAAGAAGATTCTAATTGCTTCTAGCCTAGCAACAGGTGCAAAGGTTTCATCATAATCAATACCCTCTTCTTGGCAATATCCCTTTGCAACCAACCTAGCTTTGTTTCTGATTATAATGTCATCCTCATCCTTTTTATTTCCGAAGACCCATTTAGTTCCAATTGCAAATTTTCCTTTAGGAAGGGGAACTAGGGTCAGACTTTATTTCTTTCAAACTCTTGAAGCTAATCCTGCATGGCAGAGATCCAATGAGGATCTTCAAGAGCTTCATTTACCTTCTTTGGTTCAATGATGCTCAAAAAGTTTACAAAATAGCATTCATTAATTGTGGCAGATCTAGTTTTAACTCCATCTGAAGGTGATCCAATGATTTGATCATGGGGATGATCCTTTGTCCATCTTGTGATTGGAGCATGAATGTGAGGTGGAGTTTGTGTCAGGATCTAATTCTTAACAAGAATAATAACACTCAGAAACAATATTAAAGAATTTGCGGAAAAACACTTTAATATTCAATTATCAATGAAACAGTAAAACTGAAATCACAACTTGTAAACTTTATTGAATGATTAAAGTTACAAGCTTTCACACAAAACCTCAATCTTGATGAACAGGATCACCAAGACGAATTCTACTTCTCTAGAACTAGGATTATAAATCTTGAGGTAAATTCTCTCACAGAACAAAAACTTAGAATGATTGTATTCTCATAAACTATTCTGACTAAGTCTATACATATACTGAAAATAAAAGATAACTACAAAATATAAAAGATCTTCAGTATATTCTTCCATAATTATCTTCAATCTTTGATCTGCATGGATTTCTACAATTATCACATAAGCAGTATTAAGTTGTAGCAGCATTAACCACTCTGATCAGTACTAATCTCCAGCAGCACTAACTCTGATTAGCAGTAGTAACTTCTTCAAACAGTATTAAACTTGATTAGCAGTAGTAATCTGACTCAAAAGTAGTAACCATGATGTACTAGCAGTAGTAATCATACTTAAGCAAATCTTCAGTTCCCAACAATCTCCCCCTAACTTGACTTTTAGAAAGAGAAGTCAAGTTTTCAGATAAGGTCTTCAAAATGCTTTCAAAACCTAGGTTTACACCCCTAGATTAGGATCCAAACCCAAGCTTTGATTGATGATTCTGCTTACCACAATCTTTTCCATTTCTGAATCCTTTGAACATGTAACCTTGGCATTCAACATTGCTTGCAGTTTACCCTTGTTGTGATCATAGATCTTATCAACCAAGTAGTACTCATGATAAGCTCTGTCTATAGTGATGACATAGACTCCACACCCTTCAAATATCATCCAGTTTTCTATTCTTTGGAATTTATTCTCTAGATGCAAATCTCTGATCACATGTTGAACTTTGCTAGGATCAAACATCATACACAAGTACTCCATGGCTAATCTGATTAAGCTCCTTTCTTCTCCTGTCAGCTCCTTTTCATATAGACTCATTCCAACCTTAAACATCTCTTCTAGATCTGATCTTGAACAACTTCTGATGATTCTTCCCCAAGTAGAATACACTTCATATATGTCTCCCATTCTCTTAATCCTGAAGTATTTCTTTCTTTGATCTTCCAGGATATCCCAAAAGATGATTTCAGGTGCTTTCATGGAAATGGGATCAACTTGTACTGGTTCATCATCTGTTACAGTCATGTAAAGCTCAAAATGCACATTAGATTGACTTGGTTGTTGTGCACTTTGACTTGATTGCTCTGTATGCCCTACAACAGATGGTTCTGTCTCCTTTTCTACTTCATCAACCCTTGGCCTTTTGGACTGTTTCTTGGAGGCTAGAGTTTTCACTCTCTTTGCAGATTTAACTTCCACAACAACAGACTCTTCCTTCTTTTCTTCATCCTTTTCCTTTGAAGGAGTGGTTTCCTTAGGGAAGGGTTGTTGGATATTGAGATCATGTCTCTCTTTCATCCTCCTTTCAGCTTCTTCCCTTTGAGTGGAATCCCCTTGAAACTTAGTCATCTCCTTTGAATACAACTCCTCTATCCTACCATAGGCCATGTTAGTAAACATTCCTTCAGGAACTCCAAGAGCTCCTTTCAGGAAGTTTATCATCTTTCTCCTTTCTTGATTAGCCAGATACGTCTTAGAGGGCTGTCTTTTCTAAGTTTTTACAAGTATTCTATGCTTGGTTGATATCACTGATCGTTTCTTGGCCTCAGCTACAATTTTTAGACTCTTTTGATGCTCCTCATTCAGCTTAGTAGACAGATCTAGAGCAATCTGTCTATCTTTGTCCTGTTGAGTCTCTTCTTCTTGTTGTAGCTCATCCTGCAGCTTCTTTGCCAATTCCTCATCTAGTTCAATCTGTTTTAGCTTCTTTGGTTGCTTTGCAGATTCATCCACCTTGGCCTTTCCTTTCCTCTTCAATTCTGCCTCACTGATTTCTTTTCTTTTCTACTCAAGGCCTCCTTCTTTAATGACCACTCTCTTGGCCTTTTGAGTAGCCTTGGGAGTGTCTGTTTTGGCTTTTAGAAGGGTTTCTGCTATTTCTATCTCTTCAACAGATAGCCCTGTTACTGATGCTTGTGCCTTTTCTGTTACTGTTGCTTGTGCTTTTTCTGTTACTGCTGCTTTACTAGTTTCTGCTTCTTTATTTTCTGTTTCCCTATTCTGCTCCCCCTCAAATTGAGCCTCCATACCACTAGTACTGAGTTTCTCCCCATGATCTTGTTTCTCCCCATCATCTTATTTCTCCCCCTTTTTGAAAGCATCTCCCCTCTTCTTCAGGACATACTATTTTCTTTTTCTTTTCTGCACCAACTTCTTCACTAGCTTCTTCAATTTGGTAATCTGCACTTGTTGAGACAGAATTACCAATTTCATCTCCTCTATATCTGCTCCCTGTTTGATGACATCTAGATTAATGTTGCCCATTGTATCCATCAATTCTTGGTAGTTATATTTGTCCTCACCTCCTTTGGGTGTGTTTACCACCCTTGAAGGATCCTTGGATCTTTTAGTAGTAGTGGTCTTCTGCCTAGCAGAAGCACCTGCTACCCCCTTGGGTTCTTGGCACCTGGGACCTTTGAATGATTGCTCATTCAAAGTTGCCATGGGGAAGGTCTTATTGATGTTACCACTGACCTCCTCTGTGCTAGCAGGAGTAGTGGCAGCCTTCTCAACCATATGCTCATGCATCTCCTCAGTGAGCACCTCCTTGAGGTTGGGAGACACCTTTGTGGTTTCCCTATAGATATTCTCTAATGGAGAATTCTCCATTAGAGGGCTGAAAGGCTTTGTGGGTGAAGGTACAAGAAGAGAAGGAGCCTTCTTTACCTTTTTCCTTATGTAAGTACGGGTGATGGGTGAAGTTGGTTTTTGAAGAAGGGACTGAGGGATTGATATAGTGATTGAAGGATGGGATTGGCTCTCAGTGGGATGGTCTAGAGAGGGCCCTGACCCTGATGCCATACCTTCTTGATTGTGGGACACCACCATCATTGTAGAGAACAATGGGGTGTCAACTCCTTCCGAGTCCATGGCAGATCTCTTCATATTTGAAAAGACCTTGCCCTTGGGGATTTTAGGTACATATACCTCATCAAATTGAGGCATATCCGTCAATTCAGTGGTGATAACTGCCTGGACAAATCTTGGATACATATAGAAACTCTTTTTATTCTCCAAGTTTGACACAAGGTCATTGAAAATCATTTTTGAGAAATTATACTTTCTGGAAGTGGACAAGCAGACCAAAGCATATGCAATGGTACTACTGAACTCACTCCATCCAGTAGTTTTTCGAGAAATACAGTGCATAAGAGTATGCACAAAGAAACGCCATTGGGATGAAAATTTCGCTTTTGAAATTTTGAAGACACCCAGAGGGCCTCCATACCCCATTCTTTAGAGATTGGCAAATAACTCCTCATTAGAGATAGAGGTGATACCTGCAGCATCGTCTAGTCGTAGACAGATGCGAATAACCTCTTCAGTGACTATCAAGGGTTTGTCACACACCCTTGTCTTGATCAACTGCACACCGTTTTCAGTAACAGCGGTGGCATTGGCCCAAAATTGCTTATGTTGCTCGATGTAGATTGGTGGTGATACTGTAAGAGCATGAGCGATATGACTGGACTTGAGAAAATCAACGATTTGATGGAATCCAGCAACCTGCTTAGGTTTTTGAAGCATTGCTATCTCATTGTGTTCATCAATAAACGTCATGGATGCCATCGAGCTTGAGGAATCTTGACTGAAACACACTAGTTGCTTGAGAGAAAAAGGTTAGAGTGGAGATGAACAGTATTCAAAGAGTAATTATGAGCTTTTATGCGGGAAAAAAGGGTATTTATATGATACGGGAAAGAAGTAGTATTAACCATCTAGTAGTATTAACTAACTAGCAGTATTAACTAACTAGTAGTATTAACTGAGAGCATTTTAACCACTAGCAGTATTAACTAACTAGCAGTATTAACCAGTATTAACCACTAGTAGTATTAACTAACTCGCAGTATTAACTGAGAGCAGTATTAACTGAGAGCAGTATTAACCACTAGCAGTATTAACTAACTAGCAGTATTAACTGATACCTGAAGTAGTAACTTTGCACTGGCAGCATTAAGACTGCACTGGCAGCATTAAGATTGCACTGGCAGCATTAACTATACTTACACTATTGAAGCTTGTGTTAGTCTGAGCAAGGCAATACACTTCCTGAGAAAGATGATTAGTATCCCCAAAAATAAACAAATAACAGGTATACAATCACTTTTTAAACATGAGCTCATTCATAGTTGATCATGCCCACACTTGTGACCAAGAAAGTGAATCTACCCACATCAAAAGCTTTAGTGAATAGATCAGCAAACTGGTTATCAGTATGTACTTTAGCAACTTGAATAAGATTCTTTTCATTGCAGTCTCTAATAAAGTGATACCTGATTTCAATGTGCTTTGTTTTGGAGTGCTTGACAGGATTGTTAACAATGCTAATAGCACTGCTATTGTCAATGAAGATTGGAGTGTGCAGAAAGGTTACCCCATAGTCCAACATTTGATTCTGAATCCATAGAACCTGAGAGCAGCAACTTGCAGCAGCAATGTACTCAGCTTCTGTTGTGGATAGGGACACTGTGGTTTGTTTCTTACACTGCCAAGATACTAGTCTTGCACCCAATAGCTGACATCCCCCTGAAGTAGACTTTCTATCCATATTAGCACCACCCAAGTCACTGTCTGAATATGCAATCAAGTCAAAAGTAGATTCATAGGGATACCAAAGACCTAATCTAGGTTGCCCTTTTAAGTATCTAAAAATCCTCTTAAAAGCTTGAAGATGTGACTTGTAACACCCTGAATTTTGGGATTGGGTGAGAAGTTGACCGTTACCCAAAGTTCAGGGGGGGTAAATGTAACTTGGGTTATATATATACAAAATCAAATTAGATATTTTGATAAATATCACAAATATCAGTTTTTGGTTTTGAGAAGTCAGAGAGAGAGGAAGAAAGGCAGGAAGAAGCTTTGTAAAGGGTCGATCGTTTCGGGCAAATCGAGGTACGAATCTAGCTTAATGCTTTGATCTGAATACTTTTAGCCGTGTAGAATCTCGTTGTGAAGGTTTTGAACCGTTCCATTTTGAGATCTGAGTATTTCTCATTTGGATCTGGGTTAAATCTGGGTTCTGCATCGTACTGTTCTTGATGAACAAGGCGATGGTTGATTCGACCGAAGGGTTGATTCGACCGGATGGGTGTTCGACCGAAGGGTTGATTCGACCGGATGGTTGATTCGACCGAGGGGTTGTTCGACCGAGGGGTTGATTCAACCGGATGGTTGATTCGACCGAGGGGTTGTTCGACCGGATGGTCCCTCGATCGGTGTTGTCTGTTCGACCGGAGTAGTGTTGGACCGGGGTGGTGTTCGACCGGTTGTTGCCTTTAACCGGATTAGGTTCTGTTAAGTTGTTAGCTTCTGTGTCTTTGAGTCCTATTCAAGTAACGAGAGGTTTATCTGTATTTCGACTTACCGATTCTTTCGGTTTTATCATAGGTAGCGCTCGTTAAGAAGAAGGAAACAGAGGTGAGTTCCTACTATCATTTTAAACCGTACACATATCAAAAGTTACCTTTTCGATCTTATCTTATTTTAAAAGTAAAATGATGTTTTACCTGTGCGTTTATGCGAAAGAAATATTCAAAGGAACTTCTTTTAAATGATTTTCATTCTTACCAGAAGTTGAACTGGAATAGCATTTTGTTTATAAAAATGTGTTTGTAACCATATGTTTATTTATGGTTGGTCACATACGTTGTTGTGACGAGTCCTTACCATTACTAGTGGATCCCTAGGTTTTGGAGTAGACTGTATTGTTGGGATGTTACATTCCCCAGAATTGTAGCTATGGATCACTTGTTCCTCGGGGGCAACTTGGTATGGTTATGTGAGGCCGGATACTAGCCATGATTCATAGTGATCCTAGTGAAGGAGTATACCTTGGTTTTGCGCTTGGGGCTTGATCTCACGTTGAAGCACGGACTTTGTGATTCGTATCCGAGGACTCCAATTGGTTTAGCTCGTAACTCGGATTGTTGGCCTAACTTTGTGTTACGCCACGATCCTTGGTAAAATATTTTGTTTTCGGTCCTTTTGTGGTATGTTTATAACGAAAAAGCCCGATTGTGGCGAGGACCTAAATTGTAAACTTAATCTCTTTGGAAATGTTATCTTGATGCAAATGTTTTATCTTTTGAGCTTCATAAACTGTATGTTCTCACCAGGCTTTAAGTCTGACACTTTTTCTCAAATGGTATGTGTATCAGGTTTCCATTAGCGGTGGGTTGCCGGGGTTTTTGGAGAGACGAGTTTTGAGTCTCGAGGTTTTTGGGATTGATTAGTATTATTGCTGGGCATTGTTAAGTCCCATTCTTTTGATGAAATCCTTGTATAGGATTGTATAGTCTGGAGGACTGATCCCATTTATGAAAAGTTATGGTTTTACATTCGTTATATTGTCAGATTTCCAGGTTTTAGTTTACTCTGATTTTTGACGTGTTACATGACTTCTTTGGCTTGACTTGGAATCTGGCACACACACACACTAGAAACATGATATCTGGTCTTGAGGCTGTTAGATACATGAGAGATCCAATCATTGATCTATAAAGATGGACATCAACATCCTCCCCCTCAAGATCAGCAGTGATCTGTTTGTGATTCCGACTTCCCCGGAGCCTCCGGTAGCACAGCCGAGACAGCGACGGGTTCTCTGCCCCTGCGGGGATGGAGCGACAGAAGTTTTCCTGGACTTGAACCAGAGACCTCGCCCATGAAGTAAATCATCGCACCTACGGTCCAACCAATTGGGAGAGAATCAATAGGCATAATATTGAGAATGCTCATTGAATGAGCAATTCAATAAGAGAGCTCGGATACTATCGGAGTGAAAAAAGGTTTCCATAGGTGTGTTGGCTGGCTTTAAGTCTGATAAACCATACTTATCAAGGATGTCTTTCACATACTTTGATTGGCTTATGAAAATTCCATCTTTCTGTTGTTTCACTTGAAGCCCAAGGAAGAAAGTAAGTTCACCCATTGAACTCATTTTGAAGCTCTTGTGCATCAACTCTTCAAAGTCTCTACACATATGATCTTTTGTGGATCCAAAGATGATGTCATCCACATAGATCTGAACAAGTAGGATGTCCTTCTTACTTCTTCTAATGAAAAGGGTTTTGTCAATTATTCCTCTTTCAAACCCATTTTCCAAGAGATAGGTAGACAGAGTATCATACCATGCTCTTGGGGCTTGATGTAGACCATAGAGAGCTTTCTTCAGTTTGTATACTCTGTCAGGATATGATGGATTCTCAAATCCAGGGGGCTGACAGACATATACTTCTTCATCAATTGTTCCATATAGAAAGGCACTCTTCACATCCATCTAATATACCTTGAACTTCATGTATGAAGCATAGGCTAGAAACAGCCTAATTGCCTCTACCCTTGCAACTGGAGCAAATACTTCCTCATAGTCTATGCCTTCTTCCTGAGTGTACCCTTGTGCCACTAGCCTTGCTTTGTTCCTGATTACTATTCCTCTCTCATCCTTTTTATTTCTGAAAATCCACTTGGTGCCAATTGCTCTATGACCTTTAGGAAGGTCCACCAAGTCCCAAACATCTTGCAATTTGAACTGTAGCAACTCTTCTTGCATGGATTCTATCCAACTTGAATCTTTCATTGCTTCATAAGCCTTATTAGGCTCAATCTGGGATAGAAAGCAAGAGAGTACTGTATGCTGCTGATCCTGCAAATCTTAAAGTCTGCTTTGATTCCTAGTCATCATAGGGGAAGTGATGTCTCCTATTACAAGCTCAGGAGGATGATTCTTCTGAGTTCTTGTCTGAAGACTAGGTTCTTCATTAATTCCCACATCTAAATTGGAATCATTTAAGTCAGCTGAGGGAATCACATCAGCTGCTTCTGGCTCTTCATGCTCTGAAATCTTCTCATCTCTTCTTTCTTCTTCACTCTGAATTGGTTCAGCAACCACCTCCTTTTCACAGATTTCAACAGGGTTCATTGTAGGTAATGGAAAGATCACAGACTGAGGAATAATATGTTGTACTTGTTCTTCCCCTGATCCTCTACTTCCTGATCCTGCATGATCGTCACTACTTAAACCCAAAGAGTTAGTTAGTGAATCAATGTCAAATAACCAATGAGGACTTGAACCAATAGGATTTGGTGTGTTCTCATTGCATTTGACATTGTCACTTTCCTCAATTATTCTAGAAGAAGAATTATATACTCTGTAGGCCTTACTTTGAGATGAGTAACCAACAAGAAAACCATCATCTGCTTTGCTATCAAACTTTCCTAAGTGAGTTTTGGTATTGAGAATGGTACAAGGATACCCAAAAGGTTTGAAAAATCCAATAAATGGTTTTCTTTTATTTAAAAGCTCATATGGTGTCTTGTTTTTAGGTTTGACTACTAGAACTCTGTTTTGGACATAGCAAGCAGTATTAACTGCTTCAACCCAGAAAGTAATTGGAAGTTTTGAATCAGCTAACAGAGATCTAGCAGCTTCAATCAGTGTCCTATTCCTTCTCTCAGCAACACCATTTTGTTGTGGAGTCCTAGGAGCACTGTATTGCCTCTCAATTCCTTTTTCCTCACAAAAGGTGTTTAGGTCAAGATTTTTAAATTCAGTACCATTGTCTGACCTAATGACTTTTACCTTTTGATTTGTTTGGTTTTCAATTCTTAGAATAAAGGATTTGATCAGTCCACTTGTCTCATCCTTAGTCCCTAGAAAATATACCCAAGTAAATCTATAGTAAACATCAACAATCACTAAGCAGTATGATTTCTTACCTATACTCATGACATTTGTAGGACCAAACAGATCCATATGCAACAACTGAAGAGAAGAAGAAATTGTGTTCAACTCTTTGGACTTATGAGAAGTTTTGTGTTGTTTGCCTTTGAGACAAGCAACACAATGATCAACACATGAAAAGACTTTTGAAGGCAAACCTCTTAGAAGGTTGTTTTTAACAAGTTTATTCATTGTTTTAAAGTTCATGTGACACATCCCTCTGTGCCAAAGTGATGATCCATCTAAAGAGGCTTTTGAAACAAGACAGTTTAGGGATGAATCAGTTGAAACATTTTCCATATCCAAACAATAGACATTATCCTTTCTGGGAGTTCTTAGTAGTATCATCTTTTCATCAACTACCTTGAATCCAGGAGCAAGGATAATGCATTCTGAATCAGTGAATAATATACTATGCTTTTTGTCACAAACCTGTGATACACTTAACAGATTGTACCTTAACTGCTCAACATAGAAAACATCCTCAAAGGTCATCTTACTTTTTGTTACATCTCCCTTACCACTAATCTTACCTCCATCTGGAGTATTACCAAAGGCAAGATGCCCTCCATCAATTTTCTTGAAATTCTTGAGGCAAGCCATGTTCCCTGTCATGTGCCTAGAGCAATCACTATCAACATGCCAAATGCTCTTTCCCTTTAGCTGCTGGTTGCCCTGCACATTAGATAAATCAATTATTATTAACTGGGAACCCAAGCCAAAGTGGTATTGGGCCTCCCTTTCTCATCAAAGTACTTACACTCCTTTTTGATGAGATTTTTAAATTTAGAATCCTCTTGACTGGAGTACTTTGTCAAGATGATTGGTCTAGAAGCACAAACACTAAAAGCAGTACTAATTTTAGAAGTACTAACAGAGTTAGTTGTACTAACAGGTTTAGCAGTACTAACCTTGTTAGAAGTACTAACAGAGTTAGTAGTATTAACATTTGAAGAAGTACTAACAATGTTAGTTTTAGAGGTAATAATACTCTCAGCAGCACTAACATTGGTAGCAGTAGTATTGCTTCTGGCAGCACTATCTTTGTCAGCAGCACTATTTGTGGTAGCAGTACTAACAGTTTTAGTGCTTTTGGGAACCCACATCTTGACATTCTCTCTTACAGTCTTTTTCTTCACGTGGATTTTAGATTTAACAGCTTTCTTAGCCACATGGTTCCTTTCATTCTTCCTATAACCAAAGGGTTTTTGCACAGATCTTTGAAAATTTATCCTTTGGTTCATAGGATTAAAATAACAGTGCTTAGCAAGATGATTCAATTTGCCACATATGATACAAGGTTTTGGTCTGATGATTCTACTCAGATCAACTCCTTGTTTCTGAGCCCACTCATTATTCCGATTTCTTTGATTTCCCCTCCTTTTATCCTGTTTTTGGGGCTCAGATTTATTACATGCACACTGTTTGCAAGGAACAAGATTCACAACTGTAGTCTGCTTGTAATGAACCTTTTTGGACTTTCCCTCAGTCTTCTTTACACCATCAGATTTGACCCAATCCCTTCCACCACCCTCATTGGTAAGAATGTTATTTTCTAAGGGAATCTCAACATTCACATTATTATCCTTACCCTTTCCAGCTTCTTTCTCAGTCTTGTCCTTAACAACTACTTCATCTAAAGGATCTATCTTAGTGGCTCCCTCATGCAAGTCCTTCCTATCCTTGGTCTCTAGCAAGTCTGATTTAGGAGGGATGTAGTTGTTGTTGTATGGTGGTGGTGTGGTATTGTACCCAATTCCTGGTTTAAGCTTATCATGGATTTGGACCTTTAGAATTGAATCCATGGCTTTAGAAGCATATGAAAACTTTTCCACATCTAGCTTAACCTTGTCTAGTTCTCCTCTCAACTTTTCATTCTCCTCCTTGGACTTTGTCAGTTGGATTTCTAGATCATTCTTCTCCCTCTTCCAGTAATTTGTATCATATGTGTGTTGAAGTTCATTGGCTTGGAAACCTTTGATTTGTTCCTCAAACCTCTCAACAATTCTCACATAGTCTTTTCTATCCTTTTCTAACCTCTTAAGGTCATCACTCATATTCTGGTTGTGATCCCTATACCTTTTAACAGTGTCTATGCAAGTTTGAGAACAGAGATTAGAAAGTACCTCAGTTCGGAGATCAGATACCTCTGCCATGAGAGCTTGATTTTGAATGGCCTCTTCTACTTGATCACTCCAATCAAACCCCATTCCTTGTTGAGAAACAAGAGCTTGAGCAGAGTTTCTGTTCTGGTTGAAGTTTCCAGCCTGTGCTTGTTGGTGGTGGTTGTGAGACACTCTACTTCTGCATTCCCTGGCAAAGTGTCCCTTCATATGACACTTGTAGCATTCCACCTTTGACTTATCAAAGCCTGCTCCATCTTCTCTTCTTTGAGAGAAGTTGTTCCTCCCAGTCCTCTTGATGAATTTCTTCACCCTCATAGAAAGCATGGCCATCTGCCATTTGATATCCATCTCTTCAAGATCATCAGGATGAAGCTGCTCCAAGTCATCATTGATTAAAGAGGAGTTACCATGGCTGGAAAGAAAGGCTTCAAAAACAGATTCATTGCCTTTTTCTTGATTTACTCCACAGGCAGCATTAACTGATTCAGGGTTGGCAGTAGAATCAATTGATGCTGATAGGAGTGCAGCATTATGAACATATCCAATAGGCTTCTTCTTTGCTTCCACCTCAGATTCAAACACTCTTAGATCATTGTACAGATCATCCAGTTCCTTTTCTTCTAATTCATCATTCTGTCTGAATGAAACAGTGTACATGGTCCATTCATCTCCAAGAGATCTGAGGAACTTTCGGTTGACATCATCTTGTTCCATCTGGACTCCAACTGTAGCCAACTCACCAATCAACTTATTGAATCTGTCAAAAGTTTGAGTCATAGACTCATTCTTTGAAGATGTAAAATTCTCATATTGCTGCTTGAGAATATCCCTTTGATTCCTCTTAGTGCTCTTGGTGCCAGCAAATCTCTTCTCTAAAGCATTCCATAGAATCTGAGCATCTGTGCAGTGTTGAAACTGATGTTGATACTCATTAGGAATGGCCAAAAGCAGGGTGCTTAAGGCTTTCATCTCCAACTGTCTAACTTTCTTCTCACCATCAGTTTTTGGAGGTGGTCTTCTGCCATCTTGTCCAATTTTACCTTCAGCAGAGGGACCATTCTCAACAATGTCCCACATAGAATAGTCTGTAAGGAGGATGTACTGCTTGATTCGAATTTTCCACATGTCAAACTCATTAGGTTTGAGCATGGAAACCTTTGAGACAAAAGTACTGTTTGATTCACCTGTGTTGTCCATGATGAATGAAGGTTTCTGAGAATACTTGGCTCTGATACCACTTGTCAGGATATAATTCTTAACAAGAATAATAACACTCAGAAACAATATTAAAGAAGTTGCGGAAAAACACTTTAATATTCAATTATCAATGGAACAGTAAAACTGAAATCACAACTTGTAAACTTTATTGAATGATTAAAGTTACAAGCTTTCACACAAAACCTCAATCTTGATGAACAGGATCACCAAGACGAATTCTACTTCTCTAGAACTAGGATTATAAACCTTGAGGTTAATTCTCTCACAGAACAAAAATTAGAATGATTGTATTCTCATAAACTATTCTGACTAAGTCTATACATATACTGAAAATAAAAGATAACTACAAAATATAAAAGATCTTCAGTATATTCTTCCATAATTATCTTCAATCTTTGATCTGCACGGATTTCCACAATTATCACCTAAGCAGTATTAAGTTGTAGCAGCATTATTAACCACTCTGAGCAGTACTAATCTCCAGCAGCACTAACTCTGATTAGCAGTAGTAACTTCTTCAAGCAGTATTAAACTTGATTAGCAGTAGTAATCTGACTCAGCAGTAGTAACCATGATGTACTAGCAGTAGTAATCATACTTAAGTAAATCTTTAGTTCCCAACAGTTTGAGCTTCAGAGATGGCAGTTGGTGACATCTATGTTGTGTTGTTCAGAGGCCCTGAAGTTAGTTCCATAGACGGTGAAGAAGGCTCTGAAGTCTCTTCAAGATATGTCTCTGGAAATTCTTCAGATGTCCCTTCTTCATCTTCTGCTTGTCAAGAGGTTTGTCCTTCAGTTTGTCTTGATTCGTTTCTTGGACCTGCATTCAAGGAAGCAGAAGTTCTGACTTCAGAGGGACCAGAGAGAGTTGTACCTGTATTTTGAGGTTCCTCTAAAGTTTCTCTGCGAATATCTCTGAAAAGAAACTCTGAGTTTTCATCATCAAAGAAGTCTTCGAATATTTTGTTTAGTTCAGATTCTCTCATCTTTGATGATTCAGAGATATTTTTGGCAGTTGAATTGATATCTTTGGTGGCAAGACTTCTGTCATCATCAAAAGACACATTGATACTCTCTTGGATTGTTCTTATTCTCAGATTGAACACTCTGAAGGCTTTTGAGGCTAATGAATATCCAATGAATTTGACTTCATCTACTTTCTTGTCAAACATTCCAAGAGACTCTCTATCATTCAGAATATAACATCTGCATCCAAAAATATGAAAATATTTAACATTAGGTTTCCTATTGTTAATGAGTTCATAAGATGTTTTCTTGAATCTTTTAACAATGGTAGCTCTGTTTTGAATGAAATAGGCTGTAGCTACTGCCTCTGCCCAAAAGTTTGTTGGAAGATCAGATCCTGCAAGCATTGTTCTTGCAACTTCAACAAGTGTTCTATTTTTCATCTCAACTACACCATTTTGCTGAGGGGTTCTTGCTGCAGAGAAGTTGGGAGTTATGCCTTCTTCTGAAAGATATGAGTTGATTTTGAAATTTCTGAACTCTGTCCCATCATCACTTCTCAGCTTCTGAACTTTGCTGTTGAACAGAACCTGCAATCTTTTTAACAACCTTATTAAAATATCAGGTACATCAGACTTGGCTCTGATGAATTCTATCCAAGTATATCTAGAGTTTTCATCAATCAAAACTAGAATATACTTTTTACCTGATAGACTCTGCACATATATAGACCACAGAGGTGGACATGAAGCATACGCAGAGGTCTTGGACAATTATTATCACTTTTGGTTTTTGGGAAGATCTTTTCATTTTTCCCATTTCACAAGCAGAACAAAGATGATCTTTATTAAACTTCAGAGATGGTAATCCCTTAACCAGATTTAGTTTGACCAATTTATCAAGTGAAGAAAAGTTCAGATGAGAGAACTTTTTATGCCAGAGCCAGACATCTTCATTGTTCAGAGATACTAGACAAAGTTTCTCTAAGTCAGTTTTTATGTGTTTGGTAAAATTCATTCTATATAGGCTACCCTTTCTGTCTGCTCTGAGCATATCTTGACTTGTTTTTGAGTGAAGAAGTGAACAATGTTTTTCTTGAAATTTCACATCAACATAAGCAACCTTTGATACAGAAACATTACCTCTTGATAGCTCACCATAACCCTTAATCTGACCTTGCATATTGTCTCTAAAAGTTACTGCTCTTCCTAATTTAGCTTTGTTAGAGGATAGCAACTTCTTATATCCAGTCACATGCCTTGAACATCAAGAATCTAAGTACCAGATTGGCATAGACTGTTTCTACAAGACAGATTAGAGTTTCTTAGGTACTCATCTCATTATGGGTCCTGTCTTGTTAGATTTCTGAAGATTTCCTTGAATATTTGCCTTTTCATCTTTTGATGTTTCGACAGAGTTGTTCTTTTTTCTTCTAAGGCTTTGTCTCTGAATTTTTGTTCAAAGACTGATTCAGAAAATAATGAGAACCTCTGAAATGATTTTTCAGTTTCATCAAGAGTTGGATGCAATTGCATTTTTCAGAACAAGAAGAATTAGGAGCAAAGTTTTTCATTTCATTAAATGCATTTGATACATTTTGATTCTTTTTCAAATTAGTACTAGGAATATTACAAGTATTCCTAACTACTTCCTTTCTTCTTTCTTGAAATACAGCCTTCTTTTCAGGTTGTCTTTTCTTGTTCAAAAACATCTTCTTCTCTTTGTTGCTCACTGAACAAACAGAATCAGATTGGTTAATTTCTTGCCATTTTCCTTTTTGTTCAGGAGTAAACTTGATTGGTTTATAAGTGTAGAGTTGAGAAGTGTTAGTTTTATTCTTTGCCTTTTCTTTTAATTCATTCTCAAGATCCAGAGAAGTTTTTGCCTGTAGACACATGTCTCCAAAATCAGGACATATTGGTATTCTGGTTTTATTTTTCAAAACAGGAACAGGAACGTTCAAAATTCCAGAACCAACAGTCTTTGTGCTTTTATGAATTACTTCCTCTGGTCTATAGAATATCTGCTCATCTACCCCTGGATCAAATTCAGAATGAGAGTCAAGAAAATATCTTCTAGCCATGTTAGAAATAACTACCTCTGTAGTTTTCTTAATTTCCTTAGGTCTAGAGAATTTAATGATTCTTTTCATGCTTTCTTTCTTTTTCAAATCAGCTATGACATTTTCTTCATTGATTCTTTTAATGTCATCCTCAAATGTAGTTCTGATGCATTCATCTGAAATTGGTGAATACAGAGGTGCTCTGGATTAAGTGAACTCTGAGGTTCATCTTCTAAAGTACTTGTTTCAGAGGTACTTGTTTCAGATATCTCTGAGGTTTTGTGAAGAGTACCTCTGAAGTCTCTTTTTCTATCTTTAAGATAGGTTTTGGAAAAGTTTTTGCTTCAGAGTATGAAACATTTTTAAAATTCAGAGCTCTTGCTTTTGATCCTTCTGAGGTTTTTATTCTCTTGAAATTGTTCAGAGATGGACAGTCAGAGCTCTAGACCTTTCCCATACAGAAAGTGGAAGAAAGTGAAGTTTTCTTCAATCCAGTGAATGGATCCAATTCATTGAATCCCAGCCCTTGAGTGTCCATTTGAGATTTTATCTTTATATGCACATCTTGAGCATCTAGATAGCTTTTGATTTGGAGTTCTTTCCTTTCCAGAAATTGATGTAGGATTTCTCTTTCCTTTTGAAAAAAGTTAGTTAATGCAACAGAATTGAGTCTTTCATACTCAGATCTTTTTACTTCTTCTTCTTTAACTTTTAAAACATTCTCAAGTTCTTTGAATTTTTCTGAAAAAGATTTTTCCTTTTGCTTCTGAGCTTTTTCAAGTTCAGATTTTTCAACAAAAAATTCTCTCTTTTCTGACTCAAGAAGATCTTTTTCCCTTTTGTAAAAACTTAGATCTTTTGTTATTTGATTTCTTTTTTCTTTGTCCTCAAAAAGTTTTTGCTTTAAACTCTGAAACTCATCTGTTAGCTTAAGAACATCCATTTCAAGTTCACTTTCAGAGGTGGAAGGAGAGTTTACCTTTTCAGAGCAGTCCTCTGATGATTCATCAGTCTGATCATCTGCAAAAGCCATACCACAGAGATTGGTAGGTTCTTCCTCTCCATCACTTGTAGAGTCTGACAGCCAATCTTCCATCTCTGCAACAAGTACTCTTTCTTTGACATTGTACTTGTATTTGTTCTTGTAGTAGTCTTGATCTTTAACCAGCCTACCTCTGCAATTTGCAGAGAAATGCCCTGGCTTTCCACATCTGAAACATCTTCCATCATTTTGGTTTGGTGGAAGAGCAGCAACAGTTTCTATTTTTTGAGCTTGTGGTTGGTGTTGAAAGTATCTCTGAGGTTGAGGATACTTTGGTTGAAATGGTTGATGAGTTCTTGATTGTTGTGCAGCATCATGATTGTTAAAATTCGTACCCTTTAGATCACTATGTGGAGTGAATCTGGGCTCTTGTTGATATCTTCTCTCTAGATTTCTTCTCTCTTCATCATCTCTTCTACCTTCAAACACTTTCTTGCCAAATTTCTTGTTAAATTGATGAGTAATTAATACAAGAGATTCAATTTAACAAGAAATTTGGCAAAGGCATTGATGTCATCATCTGAGTCTGAGTCTGAATGTTCAATTTTTTCAGTCATTAAAGCCTTTTTAGATTTCATTAAAGATTCGTTTTTCAAACAGTTCTTTGTTTCTGCACTACTGCTTTCTTTTGGTACACCTTTTTGTTTTGAAATGAGAGCAAGAGGTCCACCTAAAGAGGTTTTTGACTTTTGTTTAGCAACTTCTTTTTCCTGTGCTACAAGAGTGCCATAAATGTCAGTCAATGACCATGATTCAAGATTTTGATTGGCTTGTATTGATATGGACAGTTGTGACCATTCTTCATTTAAACTTTTAAGGAAAAGAACATTGTTTTCTTCTTTTGTCCTCATAACTCCAAATTTTCTGCATTTATTGATGAGAATGTTGAACCTTAAGTATGTTTGGTGCAAAGTTTCTTCAGGTAGTGCATGAAAATCATGATACTCATTGATGCAAATATTTCTTCTACTTTTCTGAGTTTGTAGGCAACCTTCAAGTTGATTTAACAACTGATCCCATATCTCTTTTGTTGTTACACAAGAATCAAGTTCTTGGAAGATATCATTAGGAATGGCCATAATAAGTAATCTAACAACTTTTGAATCATTTTCCATCATTCTAGTTTCTTCATCAGTGAAGTTTGAAGTTTTCTTTTCATAGTATGCAGGTATTTCAGCTGTATCTGCTGTTGCTGGAACTCTTGGAACCAACACCATTGGTTGGTGAGGTCCATCGTTCACTGATCTTAAAAGATCCTTGTCCATACCTTCCAAGAAATTTACCATCCTAATCTTCCATTGAGGATATTCATCCCTTAGGAGTATAGGAGGTTTGGTTAATGATCTAGCTGTATAAATGGCACTTATACTTGAGGTTTGGTTAATGATCCAGCTAACCCAGCAATTTTATGCAAATTTCATCACCACTCAGGGAAGGTCAACATAGTTGTGGACACTCGAAATTGAAAGAAGCATGGAAAGCGATGGTTGCATCCTTTCTGCGAGGGTTGTTGTGTTCTTTAAGGCAAGAAAAGAGTGTAACGTATTTCCATGAAGGACGACTAGAAGTATTTAAGGGTAAAGTTCTCCTTGGAGTGTCCTTGGTAGAATTGGTTAGTTAAGATCGTAAGCTACTCTAAATATGATATGTGCAACCCAAGGTTGGGAGGTAGCCGAGACCTTAATGTTAAGGATAATGATTTATTAAGGACTCGATGTTCACCCCATCACTGGTAAGATACATCGAACCTTGGAATCGAGTTTGTGATGACTCGTTCTGAGAAATACACCTACAACCTTGAATGAGATGTAATTGGTTCCGTATATGAGGCAAAGTATTATTGAGGCATCCCATTTGGATAGAGAACCAATCAATCCCGTAAATACGACATTGGGTGTTTTCCTGAATTTAGATTTCGAGGACGAAATCTCTTTTAAAGTTGGGAGGATTGTAACACCTCAAAATATGTGGCCGAAGGGAAGACAGAAACGTCAACGATCTGCACCATGCGGATCGAGCCGCACCATGATCCGCACAACGATCTGGACTTCAGAGGTCCGCGCGAGTCATTCCGCTCCAGGGCCCACACGCGATAAAAGAGAAAATTCGGCCTTCAACCCCAATTATTAACCTAAACCTCAAATCTCTTCCCATGGATCTATTAAGGTAATCCTCTATTTTCTGCAACTATGGAAGTTAGGGTTTTGGTATAAGTTGAGATCTTCATGTTAATGTTTTGGGAATGATTCTAAATGGTTGGATGTAAATATTTATGGTTAAAATTTATGGATCTAGGTTTTTGGAGGTTTTTGGCTTGAGGATCCAAGTTTCTTCAAAGGAGTTAAAGTTCGGGAAAATCTAGATTTAGCCTAAATGTCTATTTTAGAGTATTTATGTGTTTTACATGATTATTATAAAATGTTGAAATCTTTGATGAGTTTTGCTATTTAGAACAAATAAGATTTTATAAATCTTGTGAAACAGGATATTGGGATTTTTAGGCATTTTCATAAATAAGTCATAAATGAAAGGTTTTGATGATTTATTGCATAAATGGAGATTATTTGGTTAAAAGACACTTTTAGCGTTTGTTTTGGAGAAATGCTTAATTTTGTGTTATGGGACGTTTTTGAAGGAGTAAAGGGTATAAATTCATTCGGAAAGTAATTTGTCCCAATCTAAACTGTGTTAGAGTTTATTCATGTATTTTGGAGCGTGTGTTTACATGACGCGAGTCAATTGCGTTTTATTATCTAGAGACCGTTATTTTTTGGTCAAAAAGGGTTTTGAACACTTTAGCTCGGTGTTGACTTAAAAGAGTTTTGGGGATAATTGTCCAGTTTTAATGGCTCAGTGTAGAGCCCAGTTATGATTTACATACTAATGCACCTTGTTGCATATTGATGATAATTACATGCTCGAGTGTATTGGTCATTCCTGTGTAGTCATGTAATGTTAGGTTGTGTTGCATTGGATCCATAGGCACGTAAGTCAGTCTGTTTTGGTGGTCAATTGGGTATTGTGGGGTTGGACTCCGGGACCCATGTTTTATGACCAAAAAATTTTCAAGTAGGCACTAGGAGGGTTCAGCCTGGAAGTGCTACCGGGGAGGTAGGCACTAGGACCTCTGCCGCTTGAACTAATGCCTTGGAGGTAGTCTTTAAGTGTGTCGGTCCTTCAGGGTGGAATTCATTGTAATGTTCTCCAAGGTCAACCGAATCTTGAGGTGAAACATGTTAAGAAGTCGTAGGGACACTTGGGATTTTATGTCGTGAGGTGTCATGCGATTAACGTTGAAAGAGTGACATACTTTTGTGTTCCTCCACTCTCAACAGTTACGGGTCACCCCCGTCGTTGGCCAACAATATTGTAATTATTAACGCCTTACTTTATTATCGTTTGGCTTGTGTGGTTGACTGTAAATGATGACCTTAATATTGGATTCCCTCCACGTATATTAAGTTTTGAATGAAATATGTCATTCCCACCTTTTGATATTTGGTTTACTTCCATTTTATGGTCGCGTGAGTATTGGGCCTAGTGTCCGTGTTTTCGGTGAATGTGGGTTATTAACCATGATTTATGGGTTGAGCATTCTGCCTCACCCGTGTTTGGGTGTTTTCGGATACAACGTTTTATCCACGTTTCTTGAATTGGGAGTCAATTCTAATTCTCGTTGCGCGGGAGTGTTGGGTTGCATCATTTTATAAAGAATGCTTTGTAATGAAGTGTTCATCTTTGAAAATGCATGATTTTGGAAAGTAGTCGTCTCCAAGTTTAAAGTAAATCATTTGAATGATTATGATTTTAAGTGGAGTTTATTCCTTTAAAATATATATTTATCCATGTAAAACTCTTGAACTCACTAGGCGTTAACCTAACCCTTTTTATTTGTCGGCATGTGCAACAGGCTTCGTTTGGGAATAGTTCTAGTGACACTATGAAGAGAGAAGTGCTAGTTGTGTGCTCGAGAAGCGAGTGACTTGGTAAAGTCTTCTGCATGGGTTTGTGAAGAGCAACTTGTATTGGGGTTAAGTAGCACTCGACTTTGGTTTAGTCTTTGTATAATATTGGAGTTGATAATTGTTGAGGTTAATTATAGAATTTTTATTGGAGGTATATCAAGTTTTGATTTGTAGGAAGAAGTTTATCCTTTACTTGATGTCATATCGAAATTTTAAATTTGTTGCTCTTATCATATTTGAGGGTGTTACAACCTCTATTAATCTATACTATATCATAAAACATTTAAGTTTTACCAATTAAAAACTCTAACATTTTTTAGAAAACAAATCTTAAAGCATTATGTACAAATCAATAATGCATACAAAATCTTTCAATTATCATAATATTCCTATTTTACTCCTTCTGTAAACAATAATAATAGAAGCTAGAAGGGTTTTTCAAAACTCATATTAGCTTTTCTATATAAACAAATTAAGGAAAGGGTGATTTTGATCAACCGTCGCTGTGAATTGGCGGGAATTTTAAATTTTAAATGATGAAAAATCAAGGAAAGGAAATTCTAGAAGACATTTTTTAATATCTTAAATATGAATGTTAATCATTAATTTCATGATTATCTATTACAAATCTTTCTATGAATATCTCTTCAACCTTTACCCTGTCACCCCTAGCACTTCCACACTATGTGGATTGCCTTCATCACCTCATAGCCGGCCATCTTCCTCACCCCCACCCCCGCGGCTATCGTTGACCATCACGAACAAAACTAGATGTAGTTCGCCTGCACTAATTCCATGAGAGAAGATGAATATGTGAAATCAACCAAGTACGTTGGAGATAAGATAAAACATATCTTAATTCGTCTGTAGTTTCTTGTTCAATATCCTTGTGGGTTTAAGTTTGATTTTGTGTTATTATTTTCGGATTTGATTTTGAGATTTTAAGGGTTACCCAATGTTTCACATATGAAACAGTACGTGTATGTTGAAGAATTAGTCATGTATTTTTAGTATGTACATTGCTTTTGTTAAATTAGTTATTTTTTATTTATGTTTTAACATATGATACGTTATTATGAATCGATTTTTAAAAAGTTAATGTGTTGAAATAAGTAAAACAACAACGGTATGAAACAGGGTAATAAAAATTGTTAATATTTTATATGAGAACCAATACTTTGGTTTTGGTTTCATATGAGAAGCAAAACAGTCACGTATAAAAAAGTTAATGCGGTGTTTCATAAGTGAAACAACACCGGTATGAAACTAGGGTAACAAAAACAATTATTGTTTCATATGAGAATCAATAATTGGTTTTGTTTCATATGAAAAACAAAACAGTTACAATGAAGATAGTTGGAGAGAAAGTAATGAAATCAGTTATGGTAACCGAATGAGATTTTCAAGGAAGAGATCATTCCTAAAATATATCCATTAAATATGGTATCCTGCGAGTAGGGGTGTTTGCGGTCTTGTTTGGGCAATTTAACCACCCAAACCACAAACCAGCAATGGCGGTTTATAAATTTTTTTCAAATTAAGCGGACTGGTCAAACCGGACCACAAAAAGGGGTCTGACTGGTTTTGGCGATTTAGGCCTCTAATGAGCTATGAACTAAAAAATATAACATCAATATCAAAAATTGAATTTATATCAATATAACATTATTAAAGAATAATATACTAAATTATAAAAGAAACGTCTATCTCTAAAATTAATAAAACATTTAGCAAATTGGGAAAAAAATTAAACAAATCCACAAACAATAATTGGAATTTTGGACAAACATTGAGCAAGTCGAAGTACGATTTGGAATTTTGGATTTGATTTTTGACAGGTTTTGAAATTTTGCCAATTTAGAGAATGTCATCAATTTAGAAGCGAAACTAAAAACCAAAAACATAATGTATTAGACAAGCTTTTTCAATTGAGGCATAAAAGTTGAGCCAATATGAAAACTAAATATAATTATTACATATATATTTTTGGCAGTTGGTTCGATCCAAACCGTTCAAAAAATATTCAAATAGTAGACCAGACCGGACTGAGCGGTTTGACAATTTTTCAAACTAGACCAGACCGCCAGAGCTCTCAAACCGCCAAAAATGGTCCAGTTTGACTTGGTTCAACCGGTTTGAGCGGTCCAACAGTTTTTTGAACACCCTTACCTGCGAGATATTTATGGAAGATGATTATTGCTATGCATCCATTAAAAAGACAAAAATGCCCTTATTTGTACGATTTGAAACCTTTGGATGGTTTACAAAAGAAGAGGACTGTATATATATATATATAGGGATATATACAGGGGCTTAATTGTTTGAGAACCCGATATCTTGTGATAATTGTGAGAACTATAATCGTAAGATATTATTTCACATTATTTTTTCCATCTAAGGCTAAAATTAATATATTGATTAACATATATTTGTATCACATTGTGTGTTGTTTCATATGTATTTGGTTCACATTGTAAAACTTTTTAGTTATATTTTTTGTGTCATAAACACTTAAAAAAGATTCATACTGTGAAACAAATATATATATATATATAGAGAGAGAGAGAGGCACCTTCAAATACATATATATATATATATATATATGTATATATATTAAAGTAAAACCTTAAGGGTATGACCTGACAATTTCTCAACACTTCATTTGTATTTATCTATTTTTCTAGAATTTTGAATTATTTTAAATAAAAATAATACATTAAATGTTTATCATTAATTACTAAAACTTTTCATTTTTCATTTTAAGTTATATAAAGATATTTATTTTTATTTTGCATTCATTTTTAAATTTTAAAAACCAATTAATATATGTATTGAATTTTAAATTTTTCATGAAAATATAAATATTTTATATACATTACATCAATATATATATATATATATATTCCTTTGAGAAATATATATATATATATATATATATATATAAGGGAGAGGTTCATTTGAGAAATGGTAAATGTATGAGAAATAGAGAAGTAATCTTAGTCATTCATCTGGTCAACATTTGCGGCTTTGACCGCGAAGCACCGGATAATTCCTTGCATGGTCTATAGAAGGTAGATTGGTAGTTTCGTAAAATACGCGGGATGAATTCATATATGAACCTATATGATTCACATATGAACTATACGTTCATATGTGAATTAGTTAATTAGTTCATATATGAATCACAAAAGTTCATGTATGAATCTGTTAATTAGTTCAACTGATTCATATATGAACTTACAGTTAATTTGTTCATATACGAATCACAAAGGTTCATATATGAATCAGTTAAAAGAGTTCAGATGTGAATTACACTGAATCACATATGAACATATAGTTTATATGTGAATTATACAGGTTCATATATGAACACAACCCGTGTATTTTGTAAAAATTACGAAAGTGTCCTTCTATTTTTGTAATAGCCGCAACTTTTAACCTGTCAAAAGCCGCAACTTTTGACTAGTCAAATCCGATCTTGATCGTATGAATGGCTAGGATTACTTCTCTATTTCTCATATATTTACCATTTCTCAAATGAACCTAAGGCTATATATATAGGGGAACGATCTATTGGAAACCAGTATTACATTGGAAACTTTGAAAACTGGAATCAACCAATCAATGAATTTCTTTTTTTATTTTTTATTTTTAATTGAAAAGGTTATTTTTGTCTTTTACATTATTTCATAATATATATGGTAACTGTTATTATTATTATATTAATAATTATTTAATTTTAATTTATCTTATATATGGTAATAATAATCATTGATTAATTTAAAAATGAGATATTTAATTTAGGTAAATTATTTAATTTTAATTTAGCTTATATATGGTAATAATGAAATAATAATGCTAACACGATGAACCTGATGAATCTATTTTCATATACGGATATGCAACTGAACATGTAATTAAACAAAAATGGGAAGTTAACAAAAATGGCACAAATTCATTATGTTTCATTATGAAACAATAATGCTAACACGATGAACCTGATGAATCTATTTTCATTATGAAACAATAATGTTAACACGATGAACCTGATGAAATCTGTAATCCAATGAAATCTGTAATCCACAAATTCATTCTGTTTCATCACAATATTAGATTGCGTGGGAAATTTTATAATAGAATGAAATTAAAAAAAATATTTTCTTACATTTTAAAAGAAAAATAATTTTTTTGATGAAAAGACAAATGCTCCACGTTTTCATAGTAAAAAAAAAATACAAAATTTAGATTGTGTGGGAAATTTTATTTTGGTTTCAAATAATATAAATAAAATAAATCTTTCTTGCCATATTTGAGACACAAAATCAAAAGACATATTTACCTTTTTCATCTATTATTTTTATTTATTATTAATAAATTAATTAATTTACTACCATATATAATTCAAATGAATCTTAACCATTAATTATAAAGATCAATGCCTGAAATTTGGTTTCCAATTGATACCACCCCTATATATATATATCATTATATATATATATATATATATATATATATATATATATATATATTACTCTAGAGGGAGCTTCTTTTGTAAACCCGTTTAATCTTGTGAACTATGTAAACCAATCTAGGCCATCCATTATTTTGATGGACGATTGAGAAATTTCCAGATTTAAATTTATTTAAAAAAATAGGAAAAGGGAGGGAAAGGGTAGTTTGGGAATAGATTTTAAATAATTTAAATTTTAAATTTCGAATTAATAACTAATTTGAATTTAGCTAATTTAGGTTATATTATCTCCTTAATTTTCTCAATTATCTTCATATCTCCTTCCCTCTCTCTCATAAAATTCTGGCGACCTCCTATCCCCGAATTCGGACGATTTCCTCTCATGATCCATCCTCTTCATCCAATTCCTCCCACTCCGGCTACCTCCTCCCACTGGTGACGACCGCCTCCCACTCCGGCGACCTCCCCCAATTCCGGCCGAGTTTTATAAACCGTTTTTTCGAAATTTTCAAAATTTTTAAGTTTCATAAACTGTTTTTTTGAAATTTTCAAGTTTTTTAAGTTTCATAAACCATTTTTTTTAATTTTCAAATTTCATAATATGTTTGTTGGATTTTGAAGTTTCATATATTTTCTCTCATATAAATAATCAGAAAATTTCAAAATAATCATGTATTTTTGAAATTTCATTTATTTTATACCATATGAGTAATCAGATTTTTAAGTTTCATATATTTTTCTCATATGAATAATCAAATTATGAAACGTGAAAATTTCGAATTTTTTTTAATGAAAGTTAAAAAACTTGAAAATTTCAAAAAAAGAGGTTATAAAAAAACTGTTTATGAAACTCAAACAGTTTATGAAATTCGCAGGAATTGGAGGGAGGTTACCGGAGTTGGAGGATGTCGGCGAGAACTTGATGGTGATGGTGGATCATGAGAGAGAGAGAGAGAGAGAGAGATGGAGATAAGTGAAAAAATTAAGAAAGGTGGTTGTTCTTAAAAATATGAATTATTCCTTAAATTATGAATTTGGGGAAAAAAGACCTAAATACCCTTGGTTTACAAGTTCATAGAATAAAGTGGGTTTACAAAATAAGTGGACTCTATTACTCTCTCTCTCTCTCTCTAAATATATATATATATATATGTATATATATATATATATATATAGGGAGAGGTTCATTTGAGAAATGGTAAATATATGAGAAATAGAGAAGTAATCTTAGCCATTCATCTGGTCAACATTTGCGGCTTTGACCGCGAAGCACCGGATAATTCCTTGTGTGGTCTATAGAAGGTAGAGGGGTAATTTCGTAAAATACACGGGATGAGTTCATATATGAATCTGTATGAATCACAAAGATTCATATATTAATCTGTTAATTAGTTCAACTGATTCATATATGAATCTTTGTGATTCATACAGATTCATATATGAATGTTTGTGATTCACAAAGGTTCATATATGAATCTTTGTGATTCACAAAGGTTCATATATGAATCTTTGTAATTCATACAGATTCATATATGAATCACGAAGGTTTATATATGAATCTGTTAGTTAGTTCAACTGATTCATATATGAATCACAAAGGTTCATATATGAATCAGTTAAAAGAGTTCAGTTGTGAATTGCACTGGTTCATATATGATCATATAGTTCATATGTGAATTATACATGTTCATATATGAACACAGCCCGTGTGTTTTGTAAAATTTACGAAATTGTCCTTCTATTTTTGGGATAGCCGCAACTTTTGACCAGTCAAAGCCGCAACTTTTGACCGGTCAAACCCGCAATATTTGACTAGTCAAATCCGATCTTGACCATATGAATGGCTAGGATTACTTCTCTATTTCTCATATATTTACCATTTCTCAAATGAACCAATCACTATATATATATATATATATATATATATATATATATATATATATATATATATATATATATATCTTTTATATATATAAAAGGAAGAACCACCAAAAATGAGGTGAAATTCTCTAAACACATGAATTCCTAATATTTTTTTTCTCAATTATATATTTTTTTAAATTACTGTAATTAAAACAAACATTTAATTCCAAAACTATTCATCTCCTTCGGTTATGCATTTAATTCCAAAACTATTCTTCATCTCTAGCTATGGTTTTCTCTTCATGGTACAACTTCCTCTATTCCCTAGGATTTTTTTCTTACTCATGTTGGGAATATTTTGATAATCTTTTGCAGGCATTGCATAAAGCATTCAATCGTGTTCTTGGTTTTGGGTTTTAATTATGTCACTTTAACATGTTAATGATAAGAAGTTGATATTAGCATGAGAATTTGGTTTTGAGAAATGCCTCAACAAGGTTAGTTTTGTTTCATTTATGTTAAGAACCAAAATTTCCACACATCCTAAGTTGTTTTGTTTTTAAATTCACAAATCCTGGTAGTCCTTCATTTTTTTTACTTCTGTTGAGATTTTAGGGGTTTTTAAACTTTGTCTTTTACCGTTTTTATAGTTTTCATGGTTCGCTTTTTCTACCTATGTCTTTTTTACAGAGTAAAGGGCCGAAACAAATGGCGTCTTAGTTTTTATAGCAACCAAATATAACAGAGGACTTCTTGGGTCTTATGGCAACCATATATAGAACCAGGTGAGTGTTTTATCTCGCTTTAATTTGTTTTTGTTCGAGATTTGATGAGTTGGGCAACTAACATCGACGACAGACTAAAACCATTGGGTTTTAAAGTTGGTAGAGGTAAGGAATTGAGGGTTTTTTGGGTTTTACTATTAGACTAGAATTGTATTCAAGATTAAAAGTGAGGGTCTGTTTTGTAATTGTTGTATGTCTAAGGGTTATGTTGTAAAGTCAACTAAAGTTGACTTAGTATAAATAGGGTTGTTTTGTTTGTAATATGTAGGCACGCACAACACTTGTTAAGAACTCTGATTTTGGTAAGACTTGTACACACAGTACGCACACACAGTGAGATCTGTGACACTTTGTGAGATCTATGGTTGATAGAATAAAATGATTTGATTTTAACAAATGTGTTCTTAATCTGTAATTGTGTGATAATATGCTAGTATCTGGGCATCAATTGGTATCATAGTTTGTAATTCTGACGAAGATATTCAGAGGTTTGTTGATAATCTTGCTCTCATCACTAAACAATTTCAAAAAAGTTTTGTCAAGCATAGGTACTCAAAGCCTAAGTATGAGGGATATAAGAAAGATAAGTACAAGCCGAGATTTGAGAAGAAGTTTGGAAAGAAAGATGAGAAGAAAGAACAGAAAAGAGAAGAGAAGAGAGAAGAAAAGAAGTAGAAATTGAGCCAAAGTATGGAAGATGCTATAATTGTGGGAAGCCTGGTCATTTCTCCAAGGAATGTAAGTTCAAGCGTATAAAGAATTCTGAGTACTACGCCAAGAAATCACTGATTGCTAAGAAGGTAGAAGATGGCAAAGAACTGATGGTCGAGGAGGAAAATTGGTTCTTCCAGAGTTCTGAGGATGAAACAACACACTTTACACAGGTGTGTATGATGGCCAAAGTTGATGAAGAAGTTGAATCATCTTTTGACCAGTCTGAGTGTGATTCTGAGGTAAGTACTCAATCAAATTCTGAACTTGTTCAATCTTTACTGGCTCAGATATATTTTATGGAAAAAGAGTTTGAAAGCTTGAAAGTCAAACTTAGCACTGAAAGACAAACAATGATGAATTTTCGTGATGAAAATGCATTGTTGAAAGTTGTCGTTGAAGAGAAAGAATCTGAAAAAGATGTTTTGAAAAAGGAGAAAGTTGTTTTAAAATAAAAAATAACTGAGCTGGAAAGAGATCTTGTTAATTTAAATGCTGAAAAAGGTGATTTTAAGATTAAATTTGAAGCATGTTTTCAGGAACGCAACGAGGCTTATTGCAAAATTAAGCAACTGGAGGATTTAAATCTAAAAAAGGGACAAACTGAGCAGACATTGAATCTTTTAACAAATAAACTCCAAGATGTCCGTTTTTATAATGCTAAACAGGGATTAAGTTTTAAAGAAAATGATGTTTTGAAAATACACCAGAAAATTTGTATAATTTTCATAAACTGGGCTCAACACCAAAGAAAATCCCTAGCATTCATGACACTTTTGTTAAAGCTGAAAATCTAATGTCAAATATTTCTTCTAAAGGAAAGGAAGTGATTGATGATGATACATCAAGTTGTGCTGATTCTATTTCAAGTTTTAAATCTATTGGTTTTTCTTACAATGAATTGAACAAGAGTTACAAAACTAGAAAACCTGAATTTGTTGAATTTCAATCTTTGTTTTCTACTTGTTCACCAACAGAATCAGTCAACGTTGATACAGAAGTTCCTGAAACTCAGTGTCAGTATGATGAGTCTGACTCAGAAACTGATGTTGAGAATCAGGTTCCAATAATTGAATCAATCATTTCTGATTCTCAAAAAGAGCTTAAGACTGATGATTGCATAAATGTCATGAATGAGAGCATAAAATCTGATTTTTCAAAGAATATGACTGAGGAGATCTTTACAGATTTGATGAATGCTTCAGACCCTGTACCTATTATAGAGAAGTTGGAATCAAACTCTGAGCTGAATCAAACATCTAATTTTGAGAAACAAATCACAGATCTTCAAAAGATGCTTGAAGAGTTGGAAGATGAGAACAATGATCTCAGATTCAAACTTGACAAATCTTCTGAAGAAAACAAAGAACTCTCTAAAGAGTTAAATATTTTGAAAGATGATTTCTTTAAACAAAACTTAAAAGAGAAAAAGATGTTTGAGTCTCAGAACTGGAATGTTCATTATTAGCGTATAATTGTATCCAAGATTTAATAGGAAAAGTCAATGTCATGTAAAGTCAACAGAGTCAATATTAATGTCTTGAGAGTTTCTTTGTTTAGAGAGTTTAGGCTCTTGAGAGTTTTAGTCCTTGGTATAAATAGTGATTTTGTTGTAAGAGTTCCTTGTACTTCATATTGTTAGATCAATGAAACATACGATTTCTCTCTCTACTCTCTATCTAAGATCATAAAATGTTAGATCTTGATCTTTATTTGTTAGCTTAAATTGGGAAATTACAGTGTCAATTGGTATCAGAGCGAGACCAAATTAATTCAGAAAAGATCACTTGATCAGTTTGATTTCTTGAAAAATCAAGAACACGCAGAACGTATTTTTTTGAAAATTCACTGTTGCATCGAATTCTAATTGTAAAATCGGTTTTGTTGCAAGAAAATGATGATATAGTGTTCGATTAGTATCTGTGAAACTTTCTTGTTTAGATTTCAATGTCATAATCGTAATAAATCGCATTCAATTTTGAATTTTTGTTAGTTTCTGTTTGGAAATGTTAAACACTGTTCTAAATCGATTCTTTGTGATTTGTTGTTTTTTAATCAGAAATTGACATCAGAAATATGTTCTAATTGTTAAATCGATCATTCCTGTGCATTATCAAGTTTTAATTTCAGGTATTAAAGTTCTTGGATCAATTTTTGAACGAAAGAGGCAAGAACGCGCAAAGAAACCCAAGAACACGCAATATCTATAAAACGCGCAACCTTCATCGGAAGAAATTCATTCTAACCCGGAGTTTGAGACCGTTACTTCTAAAACTTCAGTTGTTTACACTAGCACTCCTGAATATCCTCCCAGTATTTTTGAAAAAGGAGAAGCTTCTAATACTTCAAAGTCAAAATCATATTCTAAAAAGAAAACTGACAAGATTTCATTTCCTGTTTCAGATGTAAAAAGGCGAACATTTAATGGAGAATGGGTGAAGAAAGTTGGTGAAAATAAAGTTTTTGAAAATAAATGTAATGTCAGTGATAGTGATAGTGATAGTGATAGCTTGTCTTGTAAAAATTCAAACGATCACAAATGTCAAAGATGTATGAATGATTGTACTTCTATGGATAAATCAAAACTTTTGACATTTGTTCGTAAGAATTTCATTTGCAAACACTCTCATGACAATTCATTCACAACTTACACCATTCCTCCTAGAACTAAAGTTGCTAGAAAAACATCTCGTGCTAAAAAAGTTTCAAAATCTTCAACG
Source organism: Arctium minus (assembly GCA_954870635.1). Classification (NCBI taxonomy): domain Eukaryota; kingdom Viridiplantae; phylum Streptophyta; class Magnoliopsida; order Asterales; family Asteraceae; genus Arctium; species Arctium minus. The sequence goes on along the minus strand of OX941093.1, from coordinate 5,248,602 downwards.
CAACAGGCCAAAATCTTTCATGCTAAGAATGATTATCATTCTACGACTCAAAAGTTTCATGAGCTTAATGTCAGAGTGGTATGGAAATGGATACCTAAGCCTCGCTATGAATGGCGTGTCAAGGCTAAGGTTGATGATTTAGATAAATTGCAAAAAACTAACAAAGAAGGACCCATTTGGATATGGGTACCTAAGAAGAAGTAATTTGTTCTTTTTGCAGGCCTCACATTTGTGGTACATAGATTCGGGATGCTCACGCCATATGACAGGATTTAAGCATCTTCTACACAACTATGTTGAGGAACCTGCCGGAACTGTAAATTTTGCAAATTCTGAGCTTACTGGATTCATCAGAGGACACGGATCTTTAACAAATGGCACCGTGACAATCAAAAGAGTACTATTTGTGGAAGGACTTGATCATAATCTGTTCAGCACAAGTTAGTTCTGTGATAGTCAATTTGAAGTTTGGTTCACTGCTGATTGCTGTTATATTGAAGATAAAGATGGATGTGCGATTTTCAAAGCAGAGCGGAATGCAAATCTTTATACAGTCTATTTTCCAACACTTTCTGCATCAAGACATATCTGTCTGATTGTTAAAGCTTCAAGGGCTGAAAGTTAGATTTGGCATCAGCGCCTGTCTCATCAAAACTTTGATGTGATAAATAAATTGGCGAGACATGGCATTGTCAAAGGTCTACCTGAATTACGATTTGAGAAGAATTCTCTTTGCCCCACATGTGAAATGGGAAAGATGAAACGAAGTTCTCATAAAGCAAAGACAGAATTCTCATGTTCAACACCACTTGAACTTATCCATATGGACCTTTGTGGCCCGATGAGGACTCAATCGATCAATGGAAAGAAATATATTCTAGTGATGATTGATTAGTACTCCAGATATACATGGATGGAATTTCTTAGGAATAAATCAGACACGCCAGAGCTTATCATTGCTTTCATCAATAAAATCCAGGTTCGACTTCAGTTGCTGGTTAAAACCTTGAGAAGTGACAATGGCACAGAATTCAAGAATGCAACTCTTCAGAGTTATCTCGTTTCAGTCGGGATCTCACATAATTTTTCTGCTGCCTATACACCTCAACAAAACGGCGTAGTCGAAAGGAAGAATCGAACACTGGTTGAAGCAGCAAGGACGATGTTAGCATATTCTGGTCTGCTAGTTGTAATGTTCCGTAATCATGACTCGGCATAGTAATGTCGGGGCGACTTGGCCCGCAATCTAGGTCTTGCAAAAGTCGTCCATGTCTTTGATTTAGTTTCATATGTGGTGGAATATAGTATCACACATGATTATAGTAAATAGTGTTCTCACGTTTTCGTAAGATGAAGGTGTTCTCATTTAAAAGAACGGTGATAGCAATCTACTATCCATAATATACATTGTAATGTTCCGTAATCACATTAGTCAAATAGTTTTGAAACCAATCTTTATCATAATCAATATTACATATTATGGATAGTAGATTGCTATCACCGTTCTTTTAAATGAGAACACCTTCATCTTACGAAAACGTGAGAACACTATTTACTATAATCGTGTGTGATACTATATTCCACCACATATGAAACTAAATCAAAGACATGGACGACTATTGCAAGACCTAGATTGCGGGCCAAGTCACCCGGACATTACTATGCTGAGTCATGTGTATTACCACATATGATAAGGGTGTTCTTGATGTGATACTATAATTCATCACATATCATACTAAATCAATGACACATGCGACCTTTGACGCGACTTAGGCTAAGTCGTCCGCACACCACCAAGTCCTCACACATGTATTATCACATGTAAAAATATTCCAGCAATATTTTTAAGCTATTACACGACATTTACAACTTATTATTACATATCTAACTTATTAATACGTTTGTACTTTATAAAACTAACTCAATAACCAACTAATAAACATATTCAAAGACAAGATTATCTTTAAACTCTACTAATTCAGTAAAATACTCCATATAATTAAGAGTAAATTACACTTTTGGTCCATGTGGTTGCCACTCACTATGAACTCTAGTCCCTCTTTTGAACTAACTAAAATTTTGGTCATTGTGGTTGCCATTTTGCTTCACTTTTAGTCCATCAGACTAACTTCTGTTAAAATGGTCTGTTAACTTAAAGGGCATTTTTGTCTTTTTAGATTTTATTTGGTTTTCAATTTAAAAATTAAATAAACTATTATGATTTTGGCTGTAACACCATCAAATCTCTAAATATCAACTTATTTTAAAGTTTTCTAAATACATCAATAATTGAATCACCTAAAAATAACAATTTAAGGTTTAACTTAAAAAAAAACACATATCAAACTTTATACAAGGTCTATAATAGGGACGGGTGTTACTAAAACCCAAGTACAATCGCTATCTACAAAAGCGATGGACGTCATCAAACAGATAGAACCTTCTCGTGCATCTAAATAGCCCTTGACTCTTCACTGTGTCGCTAGTATCATACCCCCATCAAGGACCTGATGCACATGCCGACAAATAAAAAGGTTAGGCTAACGCCTAGTGAGTTGAAGAGTTTTCAACACTATATAATCCATAAAACGGAAAGAATGTAATTTAAATCATGATCCCCATCATGCAAAATGTTTAGAATAAATTTGACATGTGCAACAATACTATCAAGTTTTATAGAATAACAACACAAAATGATTACGAACCTGTATTAATTATAACAAACGAGTTACAAGGTTGATCGATTTTAAGCTTGAATTTGTGTTCTCTGTTTTTCTCTCTTTTACACCTTTAAGTGTGTGTTTGTATATGTGAATAAGTTATCTGATCTTGAAAGATTGAGATACACTTAATCTAACCAAGTGTGTTTAACACACAATCTAACATAATATCTAGATATTAAATCTAGATATTATATCTAATATAAACTAAGTTACTAGAAACTAACTAAATTAACTTTATCTAACTATTACAATATTATAACTTAGATATTAAATCTAAGTAAACTAATACAATTACATTGACATTTATTATAAACGACATAGACTTTAACATTGAGAGTCGACGTTTCGGCTTTAGCTTCAGATTGCGATCTTCAGTTTGGATGATCTTGAATCCAATGAGACTGTGTCTTAACAATCTCCCCCTTTGGATCAAGATCATTACGAAAATGATTTTAGCAATTCAGTCTTCTTGTTCAGCTCAGAAGATGCAATCTCTTTCTCTAGCTCTGAAATCAACATGTCTTCAATCTAATAATCTCCCCCTTTGAAGAGTGGACGTGATTCTTGAAACATGTGATCTTTGCCATTTCTTGTGTAGTCATTCTCCCCCTTTTTGATGTTAAGTGCAACGACTTCATCAAAATTATTTGTAAGAAATGTCTATCTTGCAGTTAGAGCCCCTGATCCGTCAATTCAAAAGATATTCATCCAGATCTTTTCAAATCCAGACAAAATAGTCGTGTAACACCTGAATCAACTAATGAATCAGTTAACATGCCTGTCAGTAACACTAAGTCACTGTGTGTAACGAATACACATTGGAAAGGAGCTGTTTGATGTTGACTCCCCCAGGGCTTCCATTTAATCATCGAAACACCACAAAGGTTATTTCTATAAACGTTATGACAAAGAAACTAATTCCTTGTGTGTTCGTGCTTGTGTTAGAAAGATTTAAGCACTTGATGATTGCTTATAGGCTCAAAATTGTGTAAACCACTGAGACAACAGTAAGTTAAACACAGGCTCAATGTGCATGATTGAAGTACGAAGGTGGGGCAAACTTCCTTCTTTTCAATATCCAGATTTTCCAAATGAAAATCAGATAGCATATGTGCTGCGTCCCCTTTGAAAATGTGAAACACTTTCTTGTTGAGAAGAAAATGAGTAGATAGTGAGGTTTGATCAAGAGTTGGCATGGGTTAGTTGCCTGTTTCAATAATGTTCACCACAGAATTGTGAAACACTAGTAATGTGGCTACCCGGCTCAGAAAAAGTTGGTGCAGAGTTGTGATATTCTTTGAACTCTGTTCTCACACGCTCTTTCTTTTAAACAGTTTGCTTACTCTAATCACACTCATTTCTTTTCGCTTCTCACACTCAATCACTAAGGATTAACTTCTTGGGTAGAAATCACTGGTTAAGGTGATTCCATAGAAGTTGTGTTAATTCCTAGCACAATGATTCTTGTTTTCCTATGATGCACGTGATGCTCAGATTGGTTTAACTATTTCAGTTAAAGCACAATTTAGATCATGAAAACATTTAAAATACACTCCCAAAATATAAAATCTGTTGAAAAATCGGGAAGTAGTTTGAACATTAAAAACAATGTTTTCCAATGATTGAAAGTTGTCCTTCTTTCAACCATATATGAGATTAAGATAAAGGATTATACCTTTACGTTCGATCTTACATCCCATGAAGCTAAGCTTTAAGTCATAAACATATGAACTTTTAAGCTTCTCTCAAAAATTCTGCAAAAGTCTTATGTCAAGTCAAAGTAAAATTTATTCACTTATAATGAAAAGACAAAAAAGCAGTAAAACTTTTTAAAGAACGAGTTCTGATCAGAAATAATCAGAAGTAATATCCGAACTCCCTTTTGACTTGAAGAGCTCCCTCTAAAATCTTGCATTACAAAAAAAAAATTGACATTAAAAGGTACATGCACAAATTTTATGAGCTCCCCCTCGAAATAATATTGACCAGATGTCAATTTCTTCTCATTCTCCCCCTTGGATCATGAACATTTGATAGAAGTGCAGATATCAATCAGAGTTAAGAATGAAGAAATGATGAAAAAGTATACAATTTAGAGAACTTTTATAGGTAACTACTGATTAAATTTTAAGATTTAACATACCAAGCTTAGAGATAAGAAAGTTGAACCTCTTTTCGTCTAAGGGTTTGGTGAAAAAATCGGCAAGTTGATAATTAGTTTTTACAAAAAAAAGTTCAATTGTTACTTTTTCAACATGATCTTTAATAAAGTGATACCTGACGTCTATGTGCTTTGTCTTGGTGTGTTGAACAGGATTCGCTGTAATTGCGATGGCGCTCTTGGAGTCACAGTATATCGGGATCTTGTTGAAGTGGAAACCATAGTCGCATAATTGAGTTCGCATCCATAAGACCTGAGAACAGCAGCTAGCAGCAACTACATATTCTGCTTCGGTCGTGGAGGTTGAAACACAAAGTTGCTTCTTCGATGCCCAACTTACTAGCTTGTCACCGAGGAACTGTACGTGTCCTGACGTGCTCTTCCTGTCTAACATACAACCTGCATGATCTGCATCTGTGTAGGCTATTAGTTCAAAACTAGTATCTTTAGGATACCACAGACCAAGATCTGCAGTGCCCTTTAGATACCTAAATATGCGCTTCACAGCAGACATATGGATTTCTTTAGGATTGGCCTGATATCTTGCACATAAGCATGTTGAAAACATTATATCTGGCCTACTCGACGTAAGATACATTAAAGAACCTATCATCCCTCGATAAGTCCTAACATCAACAGCCTTTCCCGAAGGATCGGTGCCAATTTTAGTACCTGGTGCCATTGGGGTACCAATCGGTTTTGAATTTTCTATTTGGAACTTCCGAAGAATATCCCTAATGTATTTTGATTGATTGATAAAAATACCCGATGAAAATTGTTTTACTTGTAAACCGAGAAAAAAATTCATCTCTCCCATCAAATTTATCTGAAATCTAGACACCATAAGGTTTGCAAAATTCTTACAGTACTTAGTATTTGTAGAACCAAAGATAATATCATCTACATAGATTTGAATTAAAATGATATCGCCTTTTTCTTTTTTGATAAACAAAGTGGTATCCACCGTACCTTTTGAAAATCCAGACTTGACTAGAAAAGTGGAAAGGACATCATACCAGGCTCGAGGTGCTTGTTTCAGACCGTAGAGTGCTTTGTCGAGAATGTAAACGTGATTTGGCTTCTCTTGATTGACAAAACCCTCTGGCTGAGAGACGTAGACTTCCTCCTTCAGAATTCCATTTAGGAATGTTGTCTTCACGTCCATTTGAAAGACCGTGAAGTTCTTGTGGGCTGCGTAGGCTAGAAACATTCTGATTGCCTCTAATCGCGCCACAGGAGCATATGTCTCGTCGTAGTCGATTCCTTTCTCTTGTTTGTATCCTTTGGCTACTAGTCTTGCCTTGTTTCGGATAACGGTACCATCTTCGTCTTTCTTTATCTTGAAAATTCACTTCGTACCTATAATGGTTTTACCTTTAGGCTTTGGTACGAGTCTCCAGACTTGAAGTGCGTCGAACTGATTTAGCTCTTCTTGCATTGAGATCACCCATTCTGGATCAGCAAGTGCTTCCGATACGCGTGATGGCTCGAACTTGCTCAGAAAGGAGTCATGCATGCACATGTTCATTGATGTTGACCTAGTTTGCACCGGTTTTGATGGATCGCCAATTATCTGGCTTATCGGATGCTCTTTGGTCCATTTATGTTCATGAGGTAGTGGATTAGATGATTGTATGTCAGTGGTATCATCTACAAATCCACTTGTACCTTCTTCTGATTGTTCAGGAGGAATGATGGTTTCAGTTGAAGTGGCAGGTTCAGAAAGCTCAGCAGGTACAACTTGATCTGGCTGTAGATTGATCTGTACAGAATCTCCTACTGTTGCAGCTACTTCTGTCTCTTTATCATTTGACACTTCTTCAAATGTTGTAGTCGGCATTTGAATTGTAATTTCTTGTTGAATCGGGGCGTTTGATTCAATAGAGTCATCTGAACTGGTTGGATGAGTAGTCGTTAAGTCTTCCATCCTATCAACCACAACAGATTTCTTTACATTAGATCCAAGAAATTCATCATAAAACAATTCAAATAATAAATCTAAATCAGATAAATGGTTAGTTGAAGTTGAAGCTTCGTCTGATTTATTCTGTTGAGACGCAGGTTCTGGACTGAGTTGCCCAGAAGCTAGTACTCCGGTTATAACGGGTTCTGAACGTTGTTGTTCGGAAGCCATTTCTTCATCAAAGGTGACGTTGATGATTTCAATCACCGTTCTTGACTTCTTCAGATAAACTCGGAATGCAGTTGATGTCGAGGAATATCCAATGAAGATCCCTTCATCCGCCTTAACACTGAACTTATTAAGATTCTCCCTGTCATTTAGAACGAAACACTTACACCCAAATATATGGAAATATTTGATTGTCGGTGTTCGGTTGTTGATTAATGCATAAGGAGTCTTCTTGAATCTTCGATGTATCATGTATCGATTCTGTGTGTAGAACGCGGTCGAAACAACTTCTGCCCATAAAAATAGAGGTAAGTCAGAGTGACTTAGCATAGTACGAGCAGCCCCGACTAGCGTTCGGTTTCTTCTTTCGACCACTCCATTTTGTTGAGGCGTTCGAGCACCAGAGTATTGATGTGAAATCCCGACAGATTCGAGATATTCTTCAACTTTGTTGTTCTTGAACTCTATGCCGTTATCTGTTCGTAGAAACTTGACCGGTTTTTGCAGATTCACCTGGGTCGTCTTTAGGAATGTGATGAGAACATCTGGTGTCTCATCCTTTGAACGTAGAAACTTGACCCATGTGTATCGCGAGTAATCGTCCACGATCACGAGTATGTACTTCTTTCCGCCTAGACTCTGAGTTCGCATCGGACCGCATAGATCCATATGCAATAACTCTAACGGAGCGCTTGTATTTGGTTCAGGCTTTGGTTTATGAGGTTCCCTCTTCATCTTGCCCTTTTCACAAGCTGCACAAAGATGTTCTCTTTCATATTTCAGCTCTGGAATTCCTTTGACAAGCTTTCCACTGACCAGATTGTTGATGTACCGAAAGTTGAGGTGAGAGAGCCTTCGATGCCATAACCAGCTTTGTTGCATCGATGCTTTCGTTAGTAGACAAACTTGCTTGTCAGTCTGGACATTTGATAAGTTTATTGTGTACAGGTCTGTTTCTCGAGTACCGACCAAGAGTTCTTCGCCGTCTTCATTGCGAACTGAACATCTCTTGGCTTTGAAGTTGACCTCTAAGTCTTTGTCACAGAACTTGCCTATACTGAACAAGTTGTGTCCTAAGCCTTCTACACACCTCACCTTCTTGATAGTGATATTGTCATGTTGTACATCACCGTATCCCATGATTGGAGAAAACTGGTCGTTGCCAAATCTTACTGTTCCGCAATATTTGTCTTTAAAATTGGACAGTATCTCTTTTTGCCCTGTCATGTGCTTGGAACATCCGCTGTCCAAGAACCATGTATGACTAGTCTGCATAAGAGAAATTACAAATTTAGATATTCATACGACAACATTGGAATTTTCACTTTGATTATCGAAGTGCGGGTCTTGAACTGATTTGTTCAAAAGCCTATTTTGAATTTGATGTTCGGGTTTTGAACTGCATTATCCAAAAACCTATTTTTGACATTGAAGAACGAGTCCTGATTTGTACATAATCAGAAGTCGCTTTCTCTTTAAGCTTTGTGTGCCTGCAACACAGATTTAGCCTTAGGTACCCACTGGAATTTGGGTCCTGCTGTGTTAGCACAAGTTTTTGGTACCCATTTCAAATTGGGTCCTCTTTTCTTTTGAAATGCATGTGAAGAATTAGTATGAGATGTATGCACATGGTAGTTGCCAAACCAATCTCCAGAATCTTGACAAGAAATAGAGACATGTTTATCATAAATAGAAGACTTTCCAGCAGATAAAGATAACTGAAATAATTGCTTCATTGTATATTGTTTTCGAGAAACAACAAGTTTTGGGTTCAAAACAGCAATATCAACAATCACAACACCTTTAGTAAGAGAAGTCTTATTACAATTAACACTACTAAACGATAAAACGGTCTTGTCAAGCTTCCGTTTGGGTTGCCATTGAGAATTTACGTCTGGCCTTTGCTTGCTCAGATCTGAAACATGTAAAGCTGGTGAGTTAGACCTTTGAGCAACAAGCGATTGCTTCTTCTTCGGATTACCAGTAGTGTTCGGTTTCTGTGAATGCTGAGATATTTTCTTACCTTTAGCATGTTTAGCTTTCAAAGAGACTGAATTATCAACTTTCATTGATTTTGCACCGTTCACAGGCATACTGGTTTTTCTTGAAGATTTCTTAACAAAGGATGAATGGTTAGGAAGTTTTGTATTAAAGTCAAATTGTTCAAAACAACCATCGAAACTACCGTTAGAGTTAAGAAAATTAAGCTCTTTATTTAATGAACCAAACGTATCCTCAGAGTTTGAAGCTTTTGAAATAACAGAATTTGAAAACACAGTTGAAAAAACATTTTGCTCAATATTTATCAAAAGTCTTTCATCTGATAAAGAATTCTCGAGTTCAGAAATTTTACTTTCTAAAACGAGAGGAGGGACATATAGTTTACCTTTAATAGGCTTCGCCTCCATTTCCTTTTCAGAATAACTTGGAAAGAAATCACTTGAAAGAGTTTTCTTCTTTTGATATATTGGATTTTCATCATAACTATTATTCAGTTTCGCATAACAAAATGGAAGATGAACTTTAGCTGATTTCAACCGTTTTTCCGTTTCATTGGCTTCATCCTTTTCCGATAGTTTAGTCCAAAAAGTTTTAAACTCAGGGATTCTGCGAGCTAATAGCATACTAAGATGATCATAAAGTCCTGGCACTTCAGACATCCCTTTTTGTAGACAGTGAGGATTCTTATAACCGATTCCCCAATTGCCTTTGTTTTCTAACGGTTTGTTAAGATGAATGGTTTGTTCACTCTGACCTAATGAGTACAACTTCTTTTCCAAAGCATCTATTTTTGCAATTAAAGTTTTGTTTTCTTTAACACATGAAGAATGCAATTTTGTAAGCTCATATTTATCAATCACACATTTTAGCAGTTTAGACTTGAGATCTGAATTCTCTTTAAGAATTATTGTCTTTTCCTTAGCGTTGGTGTCATTATCTTTATGTAAAACCTCAACCAATACTTTCTTCTCAGCAATTTCATTGCGAAGTTTCTGTATCAATTGGTTTTTGTCAGTTCTAACACCATTTTCTCGCTCAAGATTAGATTCTAACTCTTTTTGTTTTAAACTCATGGCATGCATTTTATTCATAAACTCTAAATCTGATAGATTACATACCTTTTCTTCTTCATCATCTGAATCAGCATTAGCATCTGATTCTATCTGGCCCATCAAACACATGTTGACGGCTTCATCTTTTTCTTCATCCTCTTCTTCTTCATCTGAGTGATCAAGCCAGTATTCATTCTCAGCCATCAGTGCCTTGCCAGCCTCCTGTTGCTTTGCAAGAAGCATCTTGTTCTTGTAGTAGTCGGAGTTTCTGACCTTTGATCTGCGGCAGTCCTTGGCAAAGTGACCGATTTTTCCACAGTTGTAGCACGTTGGTGGTTCTGGCTGACTGGATCCTTCAGCTTTAAACTTTCTCTCTTCCGGTTTCCTCTCCTCTAATCTCTTTCCTTCATACTGATACCTTCTCTCTTCAGGTTTCCTCTCTTCTGTTCTCTTCCCTTCATATCTGCTTCCTTCAACCCTTTCCTTGTGGATGTAGTTGTTCGGACCAGATGAGTACCTCTGACTGTTTGATGTTGGATTTTTGTAGAACCTTTTTTGAAAAGCATTTGTCAGCATCATCATTGCTTGCTTTAGCTGATCATTTTCATCTGTGTCAGAGTTTGCATAAGCTTCATCTTCTTCTGATTCGTACACAATCGTCTTGTTCTTTTTCTTCCTAACTACAAGAGCGACTGTGTCATCAACTGTCTTTCCTCTCTGTCTATTCTCAGCTAGAATTTCATCCACCTCTTCTTCATTCTGACGGAGGGTTTCATACACCTCGTGAAGTGGAATCTCATTCAAGTCTTTTATCTGCTTCATCTGCCTAGCAAATCTTTTCCATTCCGGTTGAAGAATGCTCAGGAATTTGACGTTCAGATCTATTTGAGATTTGTGAACTTTGTTCTTGCTAAGTTCGTTCAGCAAAGTCACAAACCTGTCATAGGTTTCTTCTAATGTTTCTCCCACCCTGCCTCTAAATTCTTCATAATTATTTAGGCAGTTGGAGATTTTCAGCTGATTTCCAACCTTTGAGCCCAACATCATCTTTTCAAGCTGATCCCACATTTCTTTACCGGAGGCCTTGTAGCTGTCAATCTTTACGTATATTTCATTTGGGATTCCTTGTAAAGATGTATGACTTAGCTAATCTGTCGCCTTTGGCTCTTCTGAGGTTATCATCTTGTAGTTCATGATACTTAAGTTCAACCTGAGTCGGCACATTATCAACTACACGAGTCGTCATTGGTGGTCTCATAACCCCTTCTTCTATAGATGTCCTGATGAAATCACCCAACTCATGTCTGTCAATGAAGTTCAGAAACCGATCCTTCCACTGTTCGTATTCTCCTTTGAAGAGAACTGGTGGCTTGGTGTCAGTTCCTATTGCAAGGGCTTCTTTGGATGTCATCACTGAGGTTTACGGGTCTAGTGAGAAGCGTACACTGACGTATGCGGGTCTAGTGAGAAGCGCACACTGAGGTATGCGGGTCTAGTGAGAAGGGCACACTGAGGTATGAGGGTCTAGTGAGAAGCGCACACTGAGGTTTGCTGGTCTAGTGAGGAGAGCACAGTTGAGATATGCGGGTCTAAGGTTTGCGTGTCTGACTTGGAACCGAGAAGTGAGCTGATATGTGCTTTGCGGGTCCTTTGGGAGCCGAGAAGTACGCTTTGCGGGTCCTTTGGGACGCACACAGTAGGACTTTGCGGGCTGTTCTTCCTCTGGTATGCGTGTGTTCGTCCTGAACTTCTAAAGATTGACTAAAATCTGTTCCTGAAACGATTTAGCAATACCAAACCCTACTAATGTGTCTAGAAACACTTTTAGGAAAGAAAGTAAGCACTCGATCTCTCTAAAACACACTTTTTCGAAATAAAATCGATGGCACAGTGAACTTACCCACTTCGACTTTTTCACATAAAATCCACAAATTGGAACTCGATTTAAGCTTAAAAGTGAAATCAAATATCAACAACTCGATCTATCATGTAGTACGATCACAACCTGATCGATTCTAACACCTAAAACACTCAAAATCACAAAGTCAATTTTTCTTGAAGAACACAGAGTCGTTTTTCTTTATCAGGCTCTGATACCAATTGTCGGTCCAACAATACTATCAAGTTTTATAGATAACAACACAAAATGATTACCAACCTGTATTGATTATAACAAACGAGTTACAAGGTTGATCGATTTTAAGCTTGGATTTGTGTTCTCTGTTTTTCTCTCTTTTACACCTTTAAGTGTGTGTTTGTATATGTGAATAAGTTATCTGATCTTGAGAGATTGAGATACACTTAATCTAACCAAGTGTGTTTGTTAGCTCCAAATCATCTGTTTGTTTAAGTGTTGAAAATACCCGTCCTATTTCAGAGGACTTCCAAAAGATACACTTCAGAGGACGAAGACTTCAGAGGACGAAGACTTCAGAGGACAAACCTGCCTCTGAAGTACTTATCAGAGATTGCAACTCAGAGAAGACATCAGAGATAGCTTCATAGAGGCTCTGAAGACATTCTCTCTGAAGATGTTCACAAGTTTTCTACGAAAGAACAGATGACACGTCACTTAGTGATAAGATTTACTTTCTAGAGTAGGTCACTGTTCAGCATGCTCCTTTTTGTCATGCAAGTACACTGCTTACTTTACGGTCCTATAAATAGGACCATCACCTTATTGTTCAAAGAGTGCTTGAGAAGATATATATCTGATAATATAAGTTGAATATTTTATTCTAAGAATATCTTGTTTATCTTTATATACTTTATGAACTGTGATATTTGAATCTCCTTTGATATTAAACTGTATTACTTCCGCTGTCATTACTCTTATTGTTTATATCATTGTTACGAGATTAGATCTGGGATCCAACAATTGGTATCAGAGCTTCCTTTGTTTCTAAACAAAGAATTATCATATCTGCATACTCGGATAGATTTACATCTCATTGATTCTAAACTTTCATTATCTGTGCATGTTCATATAAACCCAGTTTATTAAAGAACATCATATGCTCTAGATTTGATAGTAAATCTCAGTTCATTACAAAAAGCATCAGTTCTTCAAATCTTCATTTTTTTTACAAATGGCAAACTCAAGCATAAGTGCCATTTATACAGATGGGTCATTAACAAAACCTCCTACACTTTTAAGGGATGAATATCCCCAATGGAAGATAAGGATGGTAAATTTCCTAGAAGGTATGGACAGGGATCTTTTTAGATCTGTGAACATTGGACCTCACATTCCAATGGTGTTGGTGCCAAGAGTTCCTGCAACAGCAGATACTGCCGAAATACCTGCATATTATGAAAAGAAAACCACAAACTTCACTGATGAAGAAAATAATATGATGGATAATGACTCAAAAGCTGTTAGATTACTCATAATGGCCATTCCCAATGATATCTTTCAAGAACTTGATTCTTGTAAAACTGCAAAAGAGATATGAGATCAGTTGTTAAATCAACTTGAAGGTAGCCTACAAACCCAGAAAAATAGAAGAAATCTATGCATCAATGAATATCATGATTTTCATGCTCTACCAGAAGAAACATTACACCAAACTTACTCAAGATTCAACATTCTAATAAACAAATGCAGAAAGTTTGGAGTAATAAGAACAAAAGAGGAAAACAATTTTCTTTTTTTGAAAAGCTTGAATGAAGAATGGTCACAACTGTCCATGTCTATACAGGCTAATCAAGATCTTGAGTCATGGTCATTAACTGACATTTATGGTACTCTTGTTGCACATGAAAAAGAAGTTATGAAGCAAAAATCAAAAACCTCTTTGGGTGGACCCCTTGCGCTTGTTTCAAAACAAATATCGAAAGAAAACAACTGTGAAGAGTCACAAAAATGTTTGGAAACAAAAAGAAGATCCAAAAAGGTCTTGATGGCAGAAGAAACTCATACAAATTCAGACTCAGATGAAGATATCAATGCCTTCGCCAAATCTCTTGCATTAATCACTCATCAATTTAACAAGAAATTTGGTAAGAAGGTATTTGAAGGAAAGAGAGAGAATGAAGAAAGAAGAAATCCGGAAAGAAGATTTCAACAAGAACCCAGATTCACTCCATATAGTGATCAAAAGGGTGCAAACTTCAATCATGATGATGCAACACAACAAACAAGACCACAACAACCATTCCAACCAAGGTATCCACAACCACAGAGATACTTCAAACCTCAAGAACAGAAGCCAGGGACAAGTACTGCCACTCTTCCAACAAATCAAAATGATGGAAGATGCTTCAGATGTGGAAAACCAGGCCACTTCTCTGCAAACTGCAGAGGAAAACTTGTCAAAGACCAAGATTACTACAAGAACAAATACAAATACAATGTAAAAGAAAGAGTTCTTGTAGCAGATATGGAAGACTGGCTATCTGACTCGACAAGTGATGGTGAGGAAGAGCCTACCAATCTCTGTGGTATGGCTTTTTCAGATGGAAATCAAACTGATGAAGCATCCGAAGACAACTCTGAAAAGGTAAACTCTCTTTACACCTCTGACAGTGATCCTGAAATAGATGCTTTTAAACTAATTAATGAACTTCAGGATCTAAAGCAAAAGTTTGTTGAAGAAAAAGAGAAAAGAGAGCAAGTAACAAAAGAGCTCATATTTTACAAAAGAGAAAAGAATCTTCTGGAATCAGAAAAGAAAGAAATTTTTCTTGAAAAAACCAAACTTGAAGAAATCAACAAGCAAAAAGAAAAATCATTTTCAGAAGAAATAAAAGAGATTGAAAAAGTTTTAAAAGGAAAAGAAGAAGAAGTAAAGAAATCTGAGTATGAAAGGCTCAATTCTATTGCCTTAACCAAATTTTTTCAAAAGGAAAGAGAAATCTTACATCAATCTCTAGATAGAAAAAATCTTCGAATCAAAAGCTATGTTAATGCACAAAGTGTCTTCGACAAAAAAAAATATCAAATGGACTCTCAAGGGCTAGGATTCAATGAGTTGAATTCATTCAATGGATTGGAGAAAACTTCACTTTCTTCCACTTTCTGTATAGGAAAGGTCCAAAGCTCTGAAGATCCATCTCTGAATAATTTCAAAAGAATGAAAACATCAGAGGGATCAAAAGCAAGAGCTTTAAATTTCAAAAATACAAAGTACTCTGAAGTAAAAGACATTAAAGAATCTGTGTTACAGATAAAAGAAGAAACTTCAGAGGTACACTTTACAAAACCTTAGAGCTATGATTCCAAAGAAATTTTCAGATTTGATGCCTTCATCTCAAGTGAATCAGAGACATTTGAACCAAGTACCTCTGATACAAGTACTTCTGAAAATGAATCTCAGAGTTCACTTAATCCAAATGCTCCTCTGTATTCACCAAAGTCAGATGAAAACATCAGAACTACGTTTAAAGATGATGTTCAAAAGATTTGGGAAGAAAATGTCATGGAGGACTTAAAAAGAAAAGAAAGCATGAAACGGATCATCAAAGTCTCTAGATCAAAAGAAATTAAAAAACCAATAGAGGTAGATATCTCTATTAAATCTAAGAGAGACTTTCTTGACTCTGATTCAGAATCTGATTTAGAGATTGATGAACAGATTTTTTGTAAACCAGGGAATGTAATTCACAAAAAGATAGAAACTGTTGGCTCTGGTATTTTGAATGTTCCAATTTTAGTATTGAAAACCAAAACCAGAATACCAATAAGTCCTGATTTTGCAAATATGTGTTTACAAGCAAAAACATCTCTGGAACTTGAAAAAGAGTTGCAAGAAAAGGCAAAGAATAAAACAAACACTTCTGGCTCTTACACCTATAAAACAATAAAATTCTCTCCTGAACAAAAGGGCAAATGGACAAAAACTAACCATATTGATCCTGTCTGTGCAGTAAACAGCAAAGAAAAGGAGATGTTTTTGAACAAGAAAAAGCAACTTGAAAAGAAGACTGTCTTTCAAGCAAAAAGAAAAGAAGTAGTTAGGGATAAATGTAATATTCCTAGTGCTAGTTTCAAAAGAAGTCAAAATGTAACAAATGCTTTTAATAAAAAGAAAAACTTTGCTCCTACTTCTTCTTGTTCTATTAATTGTAACTGCATTTATCTCTTGTTGAAACTGGAGAATCATTTTAAAGGATCACACTGCCTTTTGAATCAATCTCTGAAAAATATCTCAGAGACAAAATCTCAAAAGAAGACACGTAGAGGCAAGACATCAAAAGATGAGATGCCAAAAAGTCATCCAAATCCACCAAAGTCTAACACAAAAGGACCCATAATGAGGTGGGTACCTAAGAAACAATAATCTGTCTTGCAGAAACAGTCAATGCCAATCTGGTACCTAGATTCTGGATGTTCAAGGCATATGACTGGAAATAAAGAACTGCTATCCTCATTCAAAGCAAAATCTGAAGGAGCAGTTACTTTTGGAGACAACAAGCAAGGACAGATTAGAGGATATGGTGAGTTATCAAGAGGAAATGTTTCAGTATCAAAGGTTGCTTATGTGGATGGATTAAAACACAATCTGATAAGCATAAGTCAACTTTGTGATCATGGTTTTGATGTGAAATTTCAAAGAAAATATTGTTCACTTCTTCACTCAGAATCAGGTCAAGAAATGCTAAGAGCAGACAGAAAATGTAACCTCTACAGAATGAACTTTACCAAAATCACAAACACTGATTCAGAGAAACTTTGTCTTGTATCTCTGAATAGTGAGGAAATCTGGCTTTGGCATAAAAAGTTTTCACATCTAAACTTTTCCTCACTTGATAAGTTAGTTAAACTTAATTTGGTTAAGGGATTACCATCTCTAAAGTTTAACAAAGATCATCTTTGTTCTGCTTGTGAGATGGGAAAAATGAAAAGATCTTCCCATAAAACCAAAAGTGAAAACAACTGTCCTAGACCTCTGCACATGCTTCATGTGGACCTCTGTGGTCCTATCTCTGTACAGAGCCTAGCAGGTAAGAAATACATTCTGGTTCTGATTGATGAATTTTCCAGATACACATGGATAGAATTCATTAGAGCTAAATCTGATGTACCTGACATATTAATAAGGTTGTTGAAAAGATTACAGGTTCTATTCAGCAGCAAAGTTCAGAAACTAAGAAGTGATAATGGAACAGAGTTCAGAAATGCCAAAATCAATTCTTATCTATCAGAAGAAGGCATTACCCCTAACTTCTCTACAGCAAGAACTCCTCAACAAAATGGAGTAGTTGAAAGGAAAAACAGAACACTTGTTGAAGCTGCCAGAACAATGCTTGCTGAATCTGATCTTTCAACAAATTTTTGGGCAGAAGCAGTAGCAACAGCCTGCTTCACTCAGAATAGAGCTACAATTGTCAAGAGATTTCAGAAAACATCCTATGAACTCATTAACAATAAGAAACCTAATATTAAATATTTTCATGTTTTTGGATGCAGGTGTTATATTCTGAAAGATAGAGAATATCTTGGAAAGTTTGACAAGAAAGCTGATGAGGGCAAATTCATTGGATATTAATTAGCCTCAAAAGCTTTCAGAATGTTCAATCTTAGAACAAGAACTATCCAAGAAAGCATCAATATCACTTTTGACGACAATAAAATCTCTAAGCAACAAGAAAGTTCATCACCAATCTCTGAATCATCAAGGGAATCTGAATTAAACAAAATATTTGAAGATTTCTTTGATGATGAAGATATCTCTAAAGTTATCTTCAGAGATAGACAGAGAGAGAATTCAGAAGAACCTCAAGAAACAGGTACAACCCTTTCAGGGCCCTCTGAACCAACACCTTCTGTTTCACCAAATGCAGATCAGCAAAGTGAATCAGAAGATGATCAAGAAGTATCTGAAGCAACTCCAGAACCAAATGATGAACAAAAATCTGCATCTCTGGAACAAAACTCAGAGCCTCTGAACAGTACAACAGAGGCATCACCAACAGAGCCTCTGAACAGTACAACAGAGGCATCACCAACAGAGCCTCTGAACCGTACAACAGAGGTATCACCTTCAGAGCCTCTGAACAATACAACAAAGGTGTCACCAAACGTCAGATCCTCTGAAGCTCAAACTGCACAAATTATTGCTCCAATCACAAGATGGACAAAAGATCATCCAATTGATCAAATCATTGGATCCTCATCCGAAGGAGTTAAAACAAGATCTGCCACCATCAATGAATGTTTCTATGTAAACTTTTTGAGCATTATTGAACCAAAGAAGGTAAAAGAAGCTCTTGAAGATCCTCATTGGATTTTTGCAATGCAGGATGAACTTCAAGAGTTTGTAAGAAACAAAGTCTGGACCCTAGTTCCCCTTCCCAAAGGAAAATTTGCAATTGGAACGAAATGGGTTTTCAGAAACAAAAAGGATGAGGATGGAATAATAATCAGAAACAAAGCAAGGTTGGTTGCAAAAGGATATTGCCAGGAAGAAGGCATTGATTATGATGAAACCTTTGCACCTGTAGCTAGGCTAGAAGCAATCAGAATCTTCTTAGCCTATGCTGCACACAAAGGATTCAAAGTTTATCAAATGGATGTTAAATCTGCCTTTCTTCATGGTAAATTAAATGAAGAAGTTTATGTCCAGCAACCACCTAGATTTGAAAGTACAGAGTATCCTAATCATGTTTATTATTTGGATAAAGCTCTGTATGGACTTAAACAAGCCCCAAGAGCTTGGTATGAAACTCTGTCCACCTTTCTAACTCAAAATGGATTTGAAAAAGGCACAATTGATACTACCTTATTCATCAAAAGGTACAAGAATGAGATGCTTTTAGTACAAATTTATGTTGATGACATTATATTTGGCTCTACAAATCAAAAGTATTGTGACAAGTTCTCAGAGTTGATGAAGAGTGAATTTGAGATGAGCCTCATGGGAGAATTAACTTTCTTTCTGGGCTTACAAGTAAAACAAACTTTAGAAGGTACATTCATAAGTCAATCTAAGTATGTCTCTGAAATTTTGCAAAAGTACAAACTCAATGATTCAACTTCAATGAGAATACCTCTATCCACCGGAGTCAAACTTGACTCAGATCCTTCAGGAGAATCTGTGGATATAAAAACCTACAGAAGCATGATAGGTTCACTATTATACTTAACTGCAAGTAGGCCTGACATAATGTTTGCAACATGTCTTTGTGCTAGATATCAAGCAAATCCAAAAGAATCTCATTTATCTGCTGTCAAGAGAATTTTAAGATACCTCAGAGGGTCACACTCATTAGGCCTCTGGTATCCAAAATTTTCTAGTTTTGATCTAACAGCTTACACTGATGCAGATCATGCCGGATGTAAGCTTGACAGAAAAAGTACCTCAGGATGCTGTCAGTTATTGGGCAATAAGATGGTAAGTTGGTCATCCAAGAAGCAAAACTGTGTTTCAACTTCAACTGCAGAGGCAGAATATGTTGCTGCTGCTAGTTGCTGCTCACAAGTAATATGGATGAAAACTCAGCTCAGAGATTATGGCCAACAACTTGAAAGAATTCCAATTCTCTGTGATTCAAAAAGTGCCATAGCCATCTCTGCCAATCCAGTACAACACTCCAAAACCAAGCACATCGATGTAAGGTACCACTTTCTGAAAGATCATGTTGAAAAGGGAACAATAGAGATGTATTTTGTATCAACTGAACTACAACTTGCTGATATTTTCACAAAAGCTTTAGATGAACGAAGGTTCAATTTTTTAATTAGCAAGTTGGGAATGTTGAATATGTCTACCTAACAAAAATGGTAAACTCAGTCTCTGATCAATTATCAGAGACTCTGAACCAAGTAGCATATGTCAGTGCTTAACACAAGAAAACATCAGAGTCTCTGATCCATTCATCAGAGCCTCTGGACTTTTTCATAAATGGTAAAAATCACTTGTTTTCTCCAAGCATGTGTCAAGGGGGAGAACATAAAAGACTTCATTCTTTGGTCAAGGGGGAGACAAAGACCCTTTCAGCTTTCAAGGGGAAGAAAAGTTTGTCTCTGATATTTATATCAGAGCCTCTGATCTTGTCTGATATTTATCAGCCTCTGATCTTGTCTCTGATATTTATATCAGAGCCTCTGATCTTGTCTGATTTATATCAGCCTCTGATCTTCTCTGATATTTATATCAGAGCCTCTGATCTTGTCTCTGATATTTATATCAGAGCCTCTGATCTTGTCTCTGATATTTATATCAGAGTCTCTGATCTTTTCTCATTAAACGAATATTCCAAGAAATTCTTTTAATAATAAATCTTTTTGGATAACCATTCGTTTCTTTTTAAACCCAACTGGCGGTTTTCTGACACAAAGCGGCTCTCCCCTACATACCGAAACGTGTCACCTATTAATTAGGGGATGATGGAACGTCCTTTCTGACATTAGGGACTCTCATTCGCCGTTTCCATAACCTCTCCCTCTACCCTTTGTCTATAAAAACCCTGTTTCACTTTTCATTTACGCTCTCAAAATCCAAAATCCCAAATCTCTCTTTCTAAGCTTTCATCTTTCTCAACCTGCAACAATGGCGGCTCATTCCCAAACTTCATAAAACTCAAGCAAACTTGTTCCAAGCTTGAATATGATACAGTTCGATGTTCCAGTCAAAGGAAACAACTACTTTCTGGACATCACCCCATCAAAATACGATGAACAGTTTCGCCCAATCCTCGACTTTTTCACCAACTGCGAACTCAATGATGTTCTAACCAAACATGCCTCAGATATTCCCCTTCGCTTTGTCCAACAATGGTGGTATTCAAGTGAATACGACGATGAAAAGGAAGGACTGGTTGGGCACATTGACCTAGGAGAACAAAGCCTGACCATAAGAATCACCCCACAAACCCTGACTCGTCGATTCAACCTCCTCACGAAAACTGATCTTCAAATAGATGCTTTTGAGAAACTACCAAGTCAAGAAGTCCTTCTTCAGTTCCTCCACCACTTAGGCTACAACAAAGAAATATCACGCCTAAGTCAATTCAGACGTCAGTACCTGCCTCCCAAATGGAACTTTATGTTTAGTGTTCTCAACAGAACAATTACCTGCAAGATTGGAAGTCAGGATCAGACTCATCCAGCGATAATAGCCATAATGTATGCTCTCTTTTTCAACAGGAGCATCAATATGGCTCACATTCTCTTCTGTGAGATGCTGACGGCGGTGGACAAGAAGAACAAGGACTTGGCCAAAGTAAAACAACCAATATCGGTACTGTTTCCCAGATTCATCTCTGTGGTCATTCAAAGAGCAATGGTGAAATTCTCCATCACTGAGGAGGGCCCAATGACACCTCTGTTTATGATGAACTCATTCAAAGCAACAGAGGTTCCTCCATATCCACATGACCGACGATTCCCACACACCATGATTGAGGTAATTCCTGCTGACTCTCCTACCCATCTCCTACTTAGTCGTGTTGCCCAATCATCAGAACCGATGATGGGATCCCCAACACACTTAGGTTCTGAGCCTGAGCCTGAATCAGAGAGTGATATCTCTGATACTGCTCAAAACATTAACAGAGCGCAACCAGAGGGTGGCTCTGAGAGAGTGAGGAAGAGAGAACATGAGAACCCTCCCTCTGACGAAGAGAATAACTCTGTCAGAGCAGAGGAAGGTGAGGAAGAGAGATTTCCAGAGGGTGAGTTTCTAAACTTAGAATCTGAGGGCGGTGAGGTAGAAAAAGATGTCCTAGACGACACAAATGAGAGAATCCAAAGCCCAAATCCCAGTGCAAACAAATTTACTGTCCAAGGTGGTCCAGCATCAATGGACATTGAAACAGAGGTGCACACCTCGAACCCTTCCCATCCTAACCGCTCAGAGGCATCTGTTTCTGCCTCTGAAGCATGCACCAGAGGGGAAACCTCTGATACGGCTAAGTCCTCCCAAAAGGACTTAGACCAAGATAAAAATACTCAATCACCCCAGAGTATGTCACCTCCACCCACACATGATGCCTTTGTGGCTCAAACTAAGTTGGACCGTCCCTTAGAACGTAAGGATTGCCTGTCAGAAAAAGAATGGCACGACCTTCTTGCATAAGGAATCCTTAGCCTGGAAAGCAAGGTTTCCAAACACATTCGGTTCTCATCATCAGATTCTGACTCTGATGATCAGAGACCAATCGGAACCATTATAGGGAAATCCTTGAAAAAGGGTCCCCAAGGATTAATGGGAAGTCCTTCCGGAGAAAACATCAAACCACCTCCGAAAGAAGGCCCCTCTGAACTCAAGGGAAACTTAGAATCATGTGTTGATCCTAAGGTTACCCCCTCTGATTACGTTACCAAAGAGGAGTTCAAAATCTTTGGTGATGAAATCAGAGAATCTCTGAAGGAGATAAAACTTCAAATGGAGAAGACCTCAGAGGCCTCTGCCTCTAACTCTGAAGTTGAAAAGCTCACTTCAGAGGTCTCTGAGCTGCGCACGACAGTTCTCAATCAGAACGAAAAACTGGATGCTCTGGAAAGCTTGGTCATAAAAAATGACTCCGTATTGTCCATAGAAATTCAGAACTCGAAAACAGAGCTCCTCCAGGGGATTCCACCTACCTCTACCCCCACTCCAACACATGCAGACTTTTCTCAATTCAAAGAGGAAGTCTTGCGTTCTTTGGCAGAGGTACTTGCAAAGATCCCTACCTCCTCTACTGCTGCTCCTGCTACAACAGAGTTCATTACAAAGGCTGACCTGACCAACTTCTCCAAGAAGATCACCAGCAATGTAATGACTATCTCCAGCAAGTTCGTCTCCAAGACCACTCAGCAGAACAAGAAGATTGAAGACCTTCTGAAGTATGTCAAATCTTCAGAGGGAGTATTGAAGAGAAAGGAACCAGAGGTCGCATGCTCTGAGGAAGCGCGGAAGAAGGCTAGGTATGAAGATTCTGATGACGAAGATGACCAACCTCAGGGGTCATTCGATCTTCATAAGGGGGAGAAGACTCCTACTTCAAAACCTGTTGAAACACAAAAGGAGTCCACTCCCTCTGAATTAAACCAACACAAGGAGAAAGGAACAGAGAGACGTTCAACCTCCACCTCTGCTGAAGATATTCAGGCCACTCTAAAGTCGCCAGTACCTGTCATCTTTCTAGCACCATCCACTTCAGGTGCTCCAATAAGTTCCAATCACAGCTGAACAAATCACAGCTGCATCTCAAGAAACTATTGGAGCTCTGGACGAAGAAGAAGATGAACAGCTCGTAGACTTCTCAACATCAGAAGATGCATTCTCATCACCAGAAAGACCAACTTATGTGATGAGAGATGCTTACGAATCAGAATCTGAAAAAGAAGAAAAATCAGATTCTGGAAAAGAGGTTGAAGAAGAAGTTGAAGTAGTTGATGTCGAAGAGTATGTCTTCAAGAATGCTCAACCACATCATACTTCAACAACGTCAGAGCTGAGGGAATCACCAGAGATAGATGGCTACATCTCTGAACCCTCAAAAGAAGATCCTCCACAGACGAAGGAACCAGAAACCATGGTTGTTGATGAACAGGCTCCTTCAGAGAATCCTGTTCAGAAAGCAAGCATCGGTCTTCCAACAAAAGTGTTCAATAAACCTCCCACATTCCTCGAATCAAATCCCGAAGCTTCCATAGAAGACCACTTCAGATAGATCTACTGTGAGTTTAACATGGCAGACACACTAGTCATTCCTCTGAATCCAAGAATCAGAGAGAACATGCCAGACTATGAGCGAAGATTTATCAGAGATAAAACCAAACCAAGAGCACAGGTCCTCTCTGATGATCCAATCATCAAAATCAACAAAATCTCAGAAAAGACCTTTGCTTACAACAAGATTATCTATAGGAATTATGTGGTAACTCGATCTGATCAGAAGATTTACGAGTTCAATGACAATGATCTCGTAAATCTAAATCCATATGATTTACCACATTTATATGCCTATTGCTCTGCCAGGTATGATCATGGAAGAAGGGAAATAAGGATGGGCATGGTTGAAGTCCGACGGGCAATGGAGGCCTATGTCAAACACCGAGCAAAACGTGACTTTCAAATAGCTCTGAACCTAGGGGAAGAGAAGCTGGAGGTAACTGAACCTGTGGAGTCATTCGACAAACTTGAAGAACAGAAGACTGGATCAATCGTTGCAGAACCTCTGGGTTTCGTCTTCAGAGTAAATCAAGAAAAGAAGATCTTTCTAGCTTCGGAAGTGTCGAAGTATTCTGATGAAACATTGAGAGGTATAAAGAATTTGATCCATGCAAAGGAAGAAAGGCACAGAGAATATTTACTGGCAAAGCTTGACTTAGAGATTGACTCGATGATCAACTTCAGAGCTCTGATCATGAAATTCCATGGAATCTGTTCAAGTGACAAATTGTAGTCTGTTTCTTTATTTTACTTTCTTTGTATTAAACTTCCAAATGTTTAAGAAGTAATACTTAAGAGGATGATTTTCTCCTCTATGCTTTCTAGTTTAAAATTCAATTCTCTGTTATTTTTGTATCTTTTATTTTCGACACTTAGGGGGAGATTGTTAGCTCCAAATCATCTGTTTGTTAAAGTGTTGAAAATACCCGTCCTATTTCAGAGGACTTCCAAAAGATACACTTCAGAGGACGAAGACTTCAGAGGACGAAGACTTCAGAGGACGAAGACTTCAGAGGACAAACCTGCCTCTGAAGTACTTATCAGAGATTGCAACTCAGAGAAGACATCAGAGATAGCTTCATCAGAGGCTCTGAAGACAACGTCAGAGCTCTGAAGACATTCTCTCTGAATATGTTCACAAGTTTTCTACGAATGAGCAGAAGAACAGATGACACGTCACTTAGTGATAAGATTTACTTTCTAGAGTAGGTCACTGTTCAGCATGCTCCTTTTTGTCATGCTAGTACACTGCTTACTTTATGGTCCTATAAAGAGGACCATCACCTTATTGTTCAAAGAGTGCTTGAGAAGATATATATCTGATAATATAAGTTGAATATTTTATTCTAAGAATATCTTGTTTATCTTTATATGCTTTATGAACTGTGATATTTGAATCTCCTTTGATATTAAACTGTATTACTTCCGCTGTCATTACTCTTATTGTTTATATCATTGTTACGAGATTAGATCTGGGATCCAACAGTGTTTAACACACAATCTAACATAATATCTAGATATTAAATCTAGATATTATATCTAATATAAACTAAGTTACTAGAAACTAACTAAATTAACTTTATCTAACTATTACAATATTATAACTTAGATATTAAATCTAAGTAAACTAATACAATTACATTGACATTTATTACAAACGACATAGACTTTAACATTGAGAGTCGACGTTTCAGCTTTAGCTTCAGATTGCGATCTTCAGTTTGGATGATCTTGAATCCAATGAGACTGTCTTAACAATATGGAACTAAACCCTTTAGTTACACGTGTTAGTGCACATTTGTTGTCTTCAAGATCATAAGTCAAAGCCCAAGTCAAAGCCTCAAAAGCAAAAGTCAAAGTCAAAACGATAAAAAGAAAGTCAACGTTTCTCTATATAGAAAGTCAATGTCCTAGCTTAGTTAGTTATGTTTGTTGTGTTTTGTCTTTGTAATGTCCTTGGTATAAATAGTTTTTTCTTCTTCATTAAGCTTGTAACACTTTGATAGATTATACTTTAGAGAGAGAAATATTGTAAGTAAGAGATTTGTAATCTTTGGTATTTGAAATCAATAATATGGCATTTGGCATCGATTCTTGTTGTTCATCGTGATTGTTTGCACATGTTTGGGACACACAATTGGTATCAGAGCAAGCAAACAATCAGAAATCATTCAAGAATTTGGAAATTTGGTCAAATCCTCAAGAACTCGCAAAGCTATCTGTCAAAATTCGATTTTAGTGAATTTTGGTGTTTTTGGACTGGATTTCGATTTCATTATATTCGAATTATGTAATAGAATGTTTCTTGTTTGAGTTGTTTGGTCCAATTCACAATTGTTAAGTGTGAATTTTGGATTTTGTGAAACTTTTGTTCAAAGTCTTATACGTATTGAGTTTTGAATGAATTTCTAATTTTTTCGTAATCAAGTATTAGTAAAGTGTTCAGATTGTGTCATGGGATCAATTGTCAAAGTTTTAGAGGCTAGATCGAAGTTTTGGTTTGATTTTTGATGGATTCGGTACGTTTCTAGTCGAAAAGAGAAGAACTCGCAAGAACTGAAAAATCCGCAAGATTCATTTTGAAGAATTCGCAGATCATCAAGAACTCGCAGGCGTCTTATCTTGTTTGTGGTGTTGTTGAAAATTTCTAAGGGAATAAGTCCTAAGATTCTTTGTACGAAAAGTGTAGTGTTGGCAAGTTTTTGTTACGCGAAAAGTAAAGAATCCCCAGACCTTTGTCTACGGAAAGTGACATCTTGCAGAAGCTTACTTGCGAAAAGGAAGAATCCGCAGAACATATCCTGCGGAAGGTTACTGTTCATACTCTTCAGCTTGCGAGAAGTTCAAGAATTCTCAAGCTAAAGCCTAAGAAAAGTTTCTGCGACAAGTGACCTTATTTGTTTTGCGACTAAGTGTTGAACTCGCAAGTTCACGAGAAGTTTTTGAGTGTTTGAAATGTTTCTAAGTCAAGAACTCGCACACCACTACTTGCGACGAGTCCGGAATCCACAAGGCTCTATCTGCGGAAAGTTGGAATCCGCAAGTTTTACTCTGCGGAAAGTGGATTTACAACTATTTGCGAGAAGTGCTTCTTATTGATCTACGAATTCCATACTTAGTCATTTTTTAACTATTTTTCAGAATTTTGAAAAAAATTCTGATTTTTGTTAACAGTCAGTGCAAGTGATATCAAGATGCATATAGATTTTGAAGCTGAAGTCAGAACTCTCATAGAGGAGAATGAAAATCTAACTTTATCAGTTGATTATTACTCAAAAAGATATAAGAAATATTTTGCTGCAAAGAAATTGGTCATTGAAGAGGTCAATGCGTTAAAGAAAATAAATACAGATCTCCAGAAGCAGATGTTTGATGCTCAACATGTAAAAGTTTGCAAGAAGGAAGAAAAAGTACATGGTTTGGAAAGTGAAAACACTGAGTTGAAAAGAAAGATCTCAGACCTGGAAGTTCAAATTGTCAAAGACAAGCAAGAAGTTGTCAAGAAGAGTGAAGATAAATCTAGGGGTTCAAAAAATGAAACTGCTGAGCTACAAAAGAAGATATCAGATTTGGAACAACAGGTTTCCAGAGACAGAGCAGAGTTTGAAAAGGAAAGGACAAGGTTTGCACAGAAATTCTCTGAGTTTTCAAGAAAGACCTTTGAAGAGAAGAAGACAGTTGAACTGAAATGTGCAAAACTTTCAAAACAAGTGTCAGACATTGAGAAAGTTATCATTATGGAACGAGACAAGTTTGAGAAAGAGAAGAAGATTGTTGAACAGAAACATGTTGGAGTTTTCAAAGAAATATTTGACAAAAGAAAGAGTGTAGCGAAGGATTTTGAAGAAGAAAGGAAGGTTTTTGAGACAGAGATCAAAAGGCCTACAAAGAAGTTATCTAAGCTATCAACAACAACATTTAAAGAAAAGAATGTGAAGTCTGAATTTCAGAAGAAGATTGATCTAATCACAAAAGAAAGAAACAGTTTGTCTTCAAAGATCACAGAACTTGAAGAGATCGTTTTCAAGGTGAATTGGACTGAGCAAAAGACTCCAGATTCAATTCTTCAATCACCTAGAGATGATTCAGCTGACTCCGAATGCTCATTCAAGACAACCTCAAGTTCATACCATACTCATGTTTCTTCAAAAAGGTCAGTCAATCCAAAAGATCATATTTGCACTACTAACCTTTTCTATGATAAAAATGTTGATGGTTCAGGTACATTTAGAAAAATAAATGTTAAAGAAAAGATGGTTTAGAGAATGCAAGTTTCTTCTGATGAGAAGAATGTGCATAAATCATTTGTGCACACACCTAATGCCAAAAAGAATAATACTCATCAAGGTAAATCTTTTGGTAAACCTGATCTTGTTTACACTATAAATCAATTAATCAGGTTAGCTCAAAAGAATATCGGTTGTTCTTACCGTGGTGCAAATTGTGACCCAGAAATACTAGCATACAATTACAACACAGATTAACAACACATTATTATTAGATCAAATTACATTATTTCATTTAGTCACAGATCTAAATAGTAGTTACAGATCTTACATTCACTGTGTGTTACTGTGTGTTCTTACCAAATTCTCTCTGAAGTCTGATGTGTGTGCGTATCTACATTCTTACAACAAGAAATTAAAACTATTTATACTAAGTAAACTTATGTTGACTTTACAACAAAACCCTCAAACTATTTAACATTTACAAAATAGACCCTCACTTTTAATCTTGAATATAATATCAATCTAACAATCTCCCCCTTTGGATTCAAGATAATTTTTTTTTTGACAATAATCTTCAGGTCTTCTTATCTTCAGTATAATCTTCAGCAAATGATCTTTAGCAGCTTTAAACTTTGACACCTTTGATTTGTAGAAACTCTTTGAAAGAACTTTAAATGAATCTCCCCCTTTGGATTAGGTTTTAGAAGCTTTAAAAATCAAACTTTTCTTTAAACATCAACTATCTTCAAATTCAGACTTTGATGAATTCTTCAACTCTTTGATACTTTCAACAGACTTTGAAGTTTTGACATTCTTCAACATTGAAATAAATCTCTTTCTTTGTCTTTTCAAACATCTTCAATCTCCCTCTTTGTTTACAACAATATGATATCTCTTCAAAACAACAAACTGTTAATCATCTGAACTTGAACTCTGATTTATCTCCCCCTTTTTAATGATTTGTGAGAATCAAAATCATTAAAACTCTTCAAGTTTAGATATGTCTTTGGAACATTTCCCCCAAATAAACAAGTAAGCAAAGTCTTCATGATCTCTCCCTTTGGTGAAATATGAACAATCTATCAATCTCCCCCAATGAATGAAATGAGAAAATCGTTCATCTTATCTGAATGAGCCATCAATTCACGAATGTATTTATATGAATCTTTTCAAATTCAGACAAAATAGGAGTGGTAACCCTGAATCAACATATGAAACAGTTAGGAATGTCTGTCAATAGCACAAAGCCACTGTGTACAACGAATGTACAATGTAAGGAGCTTGAAATGATGTTCACTCCCCAGGACTTCCATTCAATCATTGAAAAACACAAGGTATTTTCTATGAATGTTCTGACAGAAAAACAAATTTTCTGTGTGCTCGTGCTTGTATATGAAAGAATTAAGCACAATAATTGTGTTTCATAAGGCTCAAAATTATGTAAACCAAAGAGACAACAATGGTTATACATAGACTCAATGTGCATGAGAAAGGGTCAAAGGTGGGGCAACTTTCCTTCTATTTCAATATTAGTATCTTCCGAGTGAAGAACCAATAGCATATGTGCTGCATCCCCAGAAAATGTGAAACATTCTCTTTTTGAGAAAAGAATGAGTAGCTGGTGGGATTGTAAGCAAGAGATGGAATGGGCTAGGTTCCTATTTCAATGATGGTCACCAAAGAATTGTGAACCAACAATAATGTGGTTGCCCGACTCAGAAAGAAGTTTGGTGCAGAGTCTGATATTCTTTTACTCTGATCTCACACCCTCTTTCTTTTAAGCATTTAAGCTCACTTCTAACCAATCTCTCTTTTCCATTTTACCTTATCACACACCAACACTCAATCTTTTTACCCCTCTCCCCTTAATCACTCAGGGAATACTTCCTGGGTAGGAAACACTGGTTATCGTGAATCCATGGAAGTTCTGTTAAGCTCTCACACCGAATCCCATGTATTTTCCTAAAAGCATGGATTGCCTCAATGATTTTCTTGTCATGAAAGCACAAGAAATCAATGTCAGTGAAAGTATGCTCATAAAAATAAGAATGAAATTTGAGCATGTTAAGCATTTAAGATTTCTCAAAACTTTATATGAATGAATAATCATGAAAGAATAGAAATGTTTTGAGAATCTGACAATGATTAAGATCAGATCAAAATTCATGAAGAATTATGTTTTGGGAAATCAAAGACGTAGGATGTTTATATGAACAAAATATAAACATGTTAGCAATGAAAGCACATAAAATGATGAAATGACATTTGATTCAAACAACATTGGAGAGCAAACGGGAGTATTACCATAGAAAGATTAAACGTTTGATACATGGTAATAACAAAGTCAAGAAAAATGTACTAAACCGATGTGTGAATGAATACTTAACAGTATAAAGACATGACAGCATAAAGACATGACAATTACACAAGTATTTGTCATTAGAAACACACGGTCAGATATGCATTAAAGTATCCAAAATAAAATCATTTAAAAACGCACTTCGAACTTCATAAAACATTTTGAGAATAGGAAGTGGTTTGAACATTTAAGAAACCATTTTGCACAAGTGAAAGTTGTTCTTCTTTCAGCAAGTGATAGAGTATAAGGATTATAAATATATACCTGTAAATCAAAATCCTTAACTCCCCCTGAAATGAATATTTTCAGTTAAGTATACTTGACAAAAAATTTCAGATATCCTCCATATTGATACTTGTAAAAATTCAAGTTATTAAAAAAATATAACAATAAAAGTACATTTAGCTCATATCTCCTCTAACTAAAAGATATAGAATTTAACTCCCCCTCAAATCAAAAACTTCAAGAAAAGATGTTATCATTTAAGCATCCTATATAAAAAACATTTGAGTACGGATTTGGAACTTAAATATTCAAAAGCCATGGTTACTTATTCTCTGGTGAGAATAGTAATGTTCAGTTTTACCAATGAAGCACGGGTTCTGATCTGATGTAATCAGAAGCCATTGTTCTGAAACATTGAGGAACGGGTCTTGAACTGTTTTATCCAAAAGTCATAATTCTTTGAAGCACGGGTTCTGAACTGATTTATTCAGAAGCCTTGGTTCTTTCTCCCCCTTAAACCTTGGGTGCCTACAACACATATTTAGCTTTTGGTATCCACTGGTATTTAGATCCAGATTTGTTAGTTGTAGTTTTAGTAGGAGAGTTACAATAAGAACCATACCAGCTATTTTCATAATCTTTATTAACAAAATCATTTGAGCCACAATAAGAACAATTAATTTTCTTTTGTGCTAACCTGATCAATTGATTGATAGTGTAAATCATATCAGGTTTGCCAAAAGTTTTACCTTTCGAAGCATAGTTCCTTTTAGAATTCAATATATGCATAAATGATTTTTGTTCCTTGTTCTCCTCCGAGGAACCTTTCACTTTCCAAATCCACTTTTCTTTCTCATCTTTCCTTCTCCAAAACGTTTTCTTCTGAGACTTGTCCTTTTTGATGTTACCTGAATCATCAACATTTTTGTCATCGAAAAGGTTAGAAGGATGAATCTGATCATTAGATTTAGAAGTATGACTGTCAGTTGAATCAAATAAAGGATTAATAGAAACATGTGTGAAAATTGAACTTGTTGTTGATTTGAATGAACATTCGGATGTAGCTAGATCATCTCTCGGTGATTGAGCAATTGATTCTGGCGTTTTGTGCTCAGTCAGCTTCACCTTGAACATGATCTCCTCAAGTTCTTTGATCTTTGTAGACAAACAGTTTCTTTCATTTGACAGTATGTCAAACTTCTTATGCAATTCAGATTTGGCATTCTTCTCCTTCTGAATGTTTATTGACAGCTCAGATAGCTTCTTTGTATGCTCTTCTATCTTACTTTCAAACACTTTTCTCTCTTTTGTAAAATCTTTTTCTAAACTCTTTTGCTCAACTATCTTCTTCTTCTTTGTATCAAACTTTTCACTTTCCAAGATGATAATTTTCTCAAAATCTGACACTTGTTGAGAAAGTTTAATGAATTTCAGGTCCACTGATTTCTTTTCTTCAAATTCTTTTCTTGAGAATTCCGTAAACTTTTGAGCATAAGATTTTCTTTCTTTCTCAAGCCCTTCTTTTTCTTTCTTCTCTTTATCAACTTGAACTTCCAATTCAGATATTTTCTTCTTCAGATCAACATTGTCTTTCTCTAAGTCCTTTCTCTTCTTCTCAATCTTCTTTATCTCATCTTGGGCTTTTGTGTTGTCTTTGACTTGGGTTGCTTTTTCCTTCATAATATTTATCTCAACCTCAAGACTGAAGACTTTATCTTTCAGCTTATCTCTTTCAGCAAAGATTTGTATATTTGACATTCTCAGCTCTTCACAAGTTTCACTTGAGATGTTTGCTCTTCTTCTAAGATCATCAAGCTCTCTTTGCATTTTTTTCCTTTTTAGACCAAGTAGAGCTAGAATTAAGACTTTCAGATCTTTTCAGCTTGTCTTGAAGATATGAAATCTCTTTCTCTTTCGAATCAATAATTCCTGCAAAATTAATCTTTGAATTAGAAATACATTTTGAACAAACAAACTCTTTATTTAAATTTTTAGAATCTTTCAATTTAGTAATCTGATTAAGAAGAGATGAATTTTGAATCTTCAGATTCTTGATTTCAGCTTCCAGTGCTGGAATCTCTGGCATGTATGCTAAAGCACAATCTCTGTTGGTTAGCACCAGATTTCCTTTTTCATCTGTGTAAGGCATGATGATATCTGAAAAAAAAAATAAAAAAAAATCAGAAACTTTAATCACACTAAGAAATATGTACCCCTACGCAGACTTAGCAAACTTTAATCACATTCTAATAAATTTTGACAGTTAAATCTCATATTGCAACTTGATATCAAAAAAAATATGCTAGAAATGATCTTTAATTAGAAAATCAGAAAAATTTACAGTAAAAATCACGGAAAATCACTCAAAATAAAAAACAAGTATAGAATTCGCAACCAAGAATTCTTAAGTATAGAATTCGGATAAGCAATTCGTAAGTCACATACAAAGAAATTCACAAGTATATAATTCGTAAAGGACAATTCGCAAGACACTTAGGATACGAAATCTTGAACTTTTCGCAGAATAGTGGTTTACGAATTCTGAGCTTTTCGTAGAACACTTAGTTTCAAATCTTGCACAATTCGTAAGTGTGTCTTGAGCAAATTCTTTGAATTCGTATCTCTCCCAGGTGCGAATTCCTTTGAATTCGTAAGTCTCACACTTGCGAATTCCTCCCTTAGGAAATTTTCTTCTCTGCGAATTCTTTTCTTAGGATTAACAAAATAGGTATTATGCGAATTCCATGGCTCTGCGAGTTCTACTTGAGAGTTCTTCATGAAGTCTGCAAATTCTGTAGATCTCGAGTCGATTTTACAATTTTTCAACAAAAATCCACCTAAAACTTGATGTTTGTCTCTGAAACTTTGTAGGAATGATCGTTATCCATCGAACACAACCCTACGGAGTGAATTTCCCTGAAATTGACTTTTGAATTGGAAATCGATCACTGGCAGTCCGTGAAAAACAACATTCTAGAAATGTACAAATCGATCAAATTCTTGCAATATGTTGATCAATTGATTAATCAACCAACACAAGAATTGTTTCACTTCAATGAACGAACATTGTGAACTCAATTTCACATTCAATTCATCACTCAATTACAATCTTGAATTCAGTGTAACAGTGACTTTCTTGAAAGAAATATCGATCTTTCTGAATTTTCTGATCTGTACTCTGATACCAATTGTGACCCAGAAATACTAACATACAATTACAACACATATTAACAACACATTATTATTAGATCAAATCTCATTATTTCATTTAGCCACAGATCTAACTCGTAGTTACA
Source organism: Arctium minus (assembly GCA_954870635.1). Lineage (NCBI taxonomy): Eukaryota > Viridiplantae > Streptophyta > Magnoliopsida > Asterales > Asteraceae > Arctium > Arctium minus. The sequence goes on along the minus strand of OX941093.1, from coordinate 5,214,821 downwards.
GATCATACATTCACTGTGTGTTCTTTCCAAATTCTCTCTGAAGTCTGATGTGTGTGTGTATCTACATTCTTACAACAAGAAACTAAAACTATTTATACTAAGTCAACTTATGTTGACTTTACAACAAAACCCTCAAACTATTTAACATTTACAAAATAGACCCTCACTTTTAATCTGGAATACAATATCAATCTAACACAAATGATTTTGTTCACAAAGACTATGCACATAATTGGTATGGATCTTATAATATTACTTCCCATAGAACTGCAACTGACAGACTTGGACCCAAGTTACAGTGGGTACCAAAACCAAAAGCTCCATCTGTGTTGCAGGCACCTCGAGTGTAGGTGGAGTAAGAAGAAATACTTATGATTACTGAGTTCAAAACTCGTACTTCAGAGACAAAGAATGATGGCTTTTGATCAATACAGTTCAAAACCCGTACCTCAAAGATCAAGTTTGACTTCTAAACACAACAGTTTAGGAATCGTACTTCAAATAAGAGAAGATTTTGTACTCCGATGCATAAAAGATGATGAATCTTCAAGGGGGAGTATATATTATTCCTACTGACAAATATTATGAATGCAATATTTCAGGGGGAGTAATTGACTTCTGATTACTTCAGATCAAGACTCATTATTCAATGTTATCCTCATCTTGAGAGGATTTTGAGGGGGAGTATACAAGTTTCATTCAATTTATCATGAGCTGAGGGGGAGTTATGAGATTCTAGTTGAATGTAAGATTTTTCTAACCTTAATCTCATATTGTTTGAAAGATGAACGACTTTCAGACATGAAAACATATTTTTTTAAACGTTGAAACCATTTCTCAATTCTCAAAAAGATTTTATGAATTTTAGAAGTGTGATTTTAAATGTTTTTCATGATTAACTAACCGTGTCTTTCCAAAGATTAATACTTGTGTATTATCTTTTCCATATATTGTCAAGTATTCATACACACTGGTTCAATCTTTCTTATTGATTTTGTTGTTACCATGTCTCAAATTGAAACAATTTTTCGATGGTAATACACTCCCCCATTAGAATTTCAAAGTTGTTGAGCGTTACATTCATTCAAACATAAGCGATTCTATCATGACATTCTATATTTGTTCATATAGACATATTCCAATTCTTTCATGACCTAAGCTTTTCATGTTCATCATTCATATTTGATCTTTTCGACACAATGTTATATTCTCAAACAAGTTTCTTTTATTCATTTCATTCATTCAATATACATGTTATGAGAATTCTTCAAAGTTCAAAATGCTCAAATCTTCATGATACTTTTGATGAGCATACATACATCTGACATATGTACTTCATATTTTTTTAGCTTTAACAGATCAAGTTAAGTTGTTGACCATTATGCTCTTAGGATATATTTCATGGGATTAGTGGGAGAGCTTAACAGAACTTCTATGGATTCACATTAACCAGTGTTTCCTACCCAAGAAGTTATCCTTGAGTGATCGAGAGGCAAGGGGTCATAAATCAAAGAGTGGGGGAGATAACTCAAAGGGTTGAGTTTTTCTCATTGAGCTGAGATAAAATGAAAAATAGAGCTTGGTTAGATGTGAGGTTAATGTTAAAAAGAAAGAGGGTGTGAGAACAGAGTTAAAAGAATATCAGAACTCTGCACCAACTACTTTCTGAGTCGGGCAACCACATTACTTTTGTTTCACAATTCTTTCGTAAACATCATTGAAACAGGCACTAGCCTATGCCAACTCTTGAATTAAACCCCACCAACTACTCATTTCTTTCTTAACAAAGAAATGTATCATATTTCCTTGGAGACGCAACACATATGCCATATGATCTTCACTCAGAAGATTTGGATATTGAAACAGACAGAAGTCTGCTCCACCTTCGACCATCGATCATGCACATTGAGTCTGTTGAAAACTTGTTGTGTCTCAACAGTTTACACATTTTGAGCCTGAAAAAGCTTAAGTAGCTTCAATCATTCTACACTAACACGTACACACAAGGAATAAGTTTTCTTGTCATAACGTTCATAGAAAATTCCTTTATGGTTTTTCGATGATTGAATGGAAGCCCTGGGTGAGTGAACATCTATAAAACTCCTTTTGAAAGTACATTCGTTGTACTAAGTGGTTTTGTGCTACTTACATGCATTTTAACTGATTCATTTGTTGATTCAGGGTTACACTCAATTCTGAATTTGAAAAGATTCGGAATCATTCATGAATTGACGGATGTTACTCTATAAGTGGAAAGATCAGATGAGGATGTTGGTCAGAAATTGAAAGATGAGATTTCTTGAAGAAGTTTTGATGATGTAATTGCCCACATTCATCAAGGGGGGGGGGAGAAGGTATCTAGAAATGGATTATTGGGGAGAAAATGAAAAATGGATCGATGTTAGAATAAGGGGGAGAACATGAAACTTGAAAAAGCAGTTCATGGGGGAGAAATTATCAAGAAATGCAAGTTTGTGAAAGTTCAGTTTCAGAATTATAGGGAGAAAATGGAGAATGGAAAGGCAGTTTTTGAAGATATTCCAAAAAAGTCTGAAAGTTTGCTGAAGATTACAGAAATTTTCTATGATGATTGTTTGAAAGTGCAAAGGGAACTAAATCTGAAGATAATTTCATTTCTGAAATCAACATCAATTAAGAAATGGGGAGATTATTTTTGAAAGTTTCAAAGTGTAGATTATCACATATTTTGGGAAAGATTGTTTAAAACTTGAAAGATTCCAAAGTAATGGGAGATTGCTAACGTTTTGATTATCAGAGAAAGAAGAAAGGGGAGATTGATTTTGAACAAGTTTATCACAAGAAGGGGAGATTGATATACAAGAGAGACTGTTTCTATCAGTATTTGTTCCAAAGGGGGAGATTGTTTGACAAAGATGTAAAGAGGGAGATTGTTCTTTGTTGCTGAAATTCATTTGAAGATAGATCTCTACAAGATTATAGAACGAGGGAGATTATCAATGTATTCCTCTGAAGGGGGAGATTGTTGATTTATATGAATTTTTTTTCAAGATGATCTTGAATTCAAAGGGAGAGATTGTTAATGCACATTTGTTCTCTTCAAGATCATAAGTCAAAGCCCAAGTCAAAGCCTCAAGAGCAAAAGTCAAAGTCAAAACTATAAAAGGAAAGTCAAAGTCCTAGCTTAGTTAGTTATGTTTGTTGTGTTTTGTCTTTGTAATGTCCTTGGTATAAATAGGTTTTTCTTCTTCATTAAGCTTGTAGCACTTTGATAGATTACACTTTAGAAAGAGAAATATTGTAAGTAAGAGAGTTGTAATCTATGGTATTTGAAATAAATAATATGGCATTTGGCATCGATTCTTGTTGTTCGCCTTGATTGTTTGCACACGTTTGGGACACACAACGCGAAACATAAATAAGTTAAAATTCAAATATCAAAGCATAGCAATAATTACTTCATGCAAACCTTAATATATGTGGAGGGGTTCCAATATTAAAGTCATCAATTGCAATTACTCACGAAAGACCCAAACGATGTTAAAACAGGGATATTACAATATCCAAAAATAATGTTTGACAACAACGAGGGAGACTCGTATCCATTGAGAGTGGAGGAAACATGTTGGTTCCCAGTTTGGGTCTAACAATGATTCTACCAAAACAAATGCAAACAGAAAGATATGCATAAGCGATTTAATACATAAGAATGGTTTGGTTTGGAAGTATGTAACACCCTAAAAACGGTCTAACACAAATTCCCGGAAAACTGGAAATGTGATATATAAATGCCAAAGCATGAGCTATCCAAAAAATGGGGATATAAAAATGCCTGTTAAATTACAGTTGTAATTATAAGGAAAATAAAACAACAACCGCCTAATCTAATTTCTCAACGGAAACAAGATTACAAAAAAGGTGTCGTCTATAGTCCAATGACGGTCTTCACAAAAATGATCCTTTGATCTCCCCAAGCTCACACAACCCCGACTAAACCGTCTTGTGAACGGCGGCACTAGAACCTGAGATACACATATACAACAAACAAGTGTTAGGCCAAAAAGCATAGTGAGCAATATGACAATTAATATATGCATGAAAGATGTTATAATATTTATTTACCAATGATAGGATTAACAAATGAAGTCAATGGGGGAGACCCATAATACCAATCAAATTCCACCCAAGAGACGAGATACCCTAGTGTCATGCTCCGTGAGCGACACCCCAAGGCCCGACATATTCGAGGGTACAACAACGACATTGCCCCAAATGGCGGAGGTCTAGGTACATACCAATATGGTGGCGCCCAAGACTATGTCCTCCTAATGACCATTTGACTTGGTTCATCCATACCTCTTATTCTGAAATATCTCTCTCCATATCCAATACAAATACTTCTTTCCGGAAAATTCTTTCAACTTTAACATTTCTTTGAAATACACATTTCTTGATATCTTCTCCCCCTTTTTGATGATTTGAGCATCTATATCATCAAAACTTTTCTCCCAAGAAATGTCATTGACTAAACTGATCTATCAAACTGAGCCTCTGATTCTGTGATCCATAACCAGGTATTCATCTAGATCTTTTCAAATCCAGACAAAACAAGAATATGTAACTCCTGAATCAACAAATAAATCAGTTAAAATGTCTGTCAGTAACACAAAGTCACTGTGTGTAACAAATGCACAACATAAAGGAGCTTTTTGATGTTCACTCCCCCAGGGCTTCCATCCAATCATCGAAACACCACAAAGGCAATTTCTATGAATGTTATGACAAGAAAACAAATTCATTGTGTGTTCGTGCAAGTGTAGAAAGAATTAAGCACGAATGATTGCTTTAAGTAAGGCTCAACATTGTGTAAACCACTGAGACAACAGTAGATAAACACAGACTCAATGTGCATGATTGAAGTGCGAAGGTGGGGCAGACTTCCTTCTTTTTCAATATCCAGATTTTCCAAATGAAAACCAGATAGATTATATGTTGCGTCCCCTTTGAAATATGAAACACCTTCTTTTTGAGAAGAAAATGAGTGCCTGGTGGGGTTTTTAACAAGAGTTGGCATGTGCTAGTTTCCTGTTTCAATAATGTTCACTAAGAATTGTGAAACATTAGTAATATGGCTGCCCGGCTCAGAAAGTAGTTGGTGCAGAGTTTAATATTCTTTTACTCTGTTCTCACACCCTCTTTGTTTTGATCATTAAGCTCACTACTAACCAATATCTCATTTCCATTTTACCTCGTCACACCCACACTCATTTCTTTATAGACTCCTCACACTCAATCACTAAGGATTAACTTCTTGGGTAGAAATCACTGGTTAACGTGATTTCATAGAAGTTTCAATTAATTCCTAGCACAAAGAACCCATATAATCCTAGAAAGCATGTGTTGTTCAAATGGTTTAACTATAGCAGTTAAATCTCATATACAAATGTCAGATGTAAATATGCTCAGAAATATAATCATGAAGATTTGAGCATTCTAAAACATTGAAAATATTTCAAACAAGTTAATTGAATGAATGAACATGAATGCAAAAGACTTGTTTGAAAATATGACATTGTATGAAAAATGATCAGAAATGAAATGATATAGCAATAAAGGCTTAAGGTCAAGAACAATGGATATTGATAATTCAAGATCAATGAATCTTTAGAGAGAGAAAGTAGAGAGAGAGAAACTTGGAAGCGCAAAGTATGTATTCAATGAATGTGCGTGTGTTTCTTACACCAAACCAAGACCAAAGGGACTTAAATACCCTTGGTCAGATACAACACAGTATGACTCTAAACATAGTATTGGACCAAGCCCTATAAATACAATGATTACTATAAAATCAGACCTAACAATCTCCCCCTTAGTAATCATTGGCGCTTTGGTCTTCAAAAAAAAATCATCTTCTAAATCAGCACGAACCAATAAAGCGACTTTGTGAAGCTTTCTGACTTTTTAAGAAAAAATTTCATCTCAGCATCTTTCAGATTAAGTTGTCTTTGCTGCATGAGCTCTAGACGATACACCTCTTTTGAATGATCTTGAATGAACTGTGATGTTCGGAGCAGAAACAGCAAAAGAATTGATATGACTGAGAGAATAGAATCTTTGAGCAAATCTTGATCAACAGATAAACTTTTGAGCTCTTTGTCTCTTTAACTTCTCCTTGACTTCTCCCCCTCATGACCTTGATGATCTTGATCAACTTGGTCATGTAAATGTTGGAGACGAGACAGTGTAAGATCTGCAAAAACAAAGAAACAGAGAAAACAGGGAGGTTTACGTTTCATGTTGGATGCGCAAACCAAGATTTGCGTTTCATGAAGGGAGCGCAAAGCAAAGTTTGCGTTTCAAGAAGGATACGCAAAACGAGGTTTGCGTGACCAACGGAATGCGCAAAGCTGACAAACTCAGAAAAAAATTACCTTTTTAAGCTCTTTGACCCCCCCTACACAAATGCACTAGATATGACATTTTGAGTTAACATTCATATAAAGAAAATCAGAAACTCCCCCTCAAAAACAGTTATAATATTTGAAAAAAAATCTCTTTGTTCACTCCCCCTTGAATAATGCATAAACCCATTAAAATATATTTATGAGAACACAATGATCAGATATTAATGTAAAAAGAAAAATATACTGAATATAAATTTTGAAACAACTAAACATTTAAAATTTTAAATACTAAACAAATAAAATTCTACTCAGTAAAATATCACAAATTTATCAATCATTTGAAATCAAACATATGTTGTAGAATACAAGAACAAGTTTCATTGCATATCAAGTTAAGACATGTTTAAGATTCAAAAACTTCCAGCAATCTATTAAGTGTGCTCACATGTGAATCTTCGATTAGCTTCAATAAAATGCAATTCTAAAAATATTATAGAGAACTTTGCATGTACTCACACTAAACCATCAAGAATTAAGATATTCATAAATTTACAGATTTATCGTAACTCAAACATATCACCAAGTATCATGAGATGTGTGCTCATTGGCATCTTTTAGCATTGTGCACATTGGCATCTTGACATGAGTGTGCTCTTTGGCATCTTTTAAACGCGTGCACTTTGGCATGTTTTGATCAAAAAGTTTATTAAGTAAAGAACATTCCGTAAACGTAACTTTCTATCTGACGCTATTGCAGGATTTGGGTCAGCCGCTCCCAGACCAGTTGGCCTTAGGGGACTGGGTGTCAAGCACCCCTTGGAACTTACTTTCCCGGATCAGAAAGGCTACATCGACATATTCTAAACCCATTCATACCAGTAAAACATGACTTTCGATCTGACTCTATAGAAGGATTTCTGTTCGATCACTCCCAGACCAAATGACCTTATGGGACCAGATGACAAGCATCCCGAGGAACTTACTTTCCCAAACCAGAAAGGTCACATGTACAAACTTTTAAATTTAGAGATTTCTGATTTATAAGAATTTAATAATCATCTCAAACACAAGGTTTTATGTCTAAGTGCTTAGCCCATATTTTCATTACAATCCAAAATTCTGACTTTTTAGGTTTTCTAAGCATTGTAAACTATAAATAGTCCGAATCACACAACTTTAAAGCAGTAATAAAAGTTTCAAACATGTTGCTGATTTTTCGACTTTTGTAAGACTTGAAATTTGACCATATAAAAACTTTAATATAAACAAAAGAACTTGAAAATTTATCCTAGACACATATTTTATTAAAAAGAAAGAAAAAAATGTAAAACTTTACTTTATAGAATAAAATTTGTAAAGATTTAAACTTTTAATTGATATTTAGTCAAAATAAAATTCAACTATTTCATCTTTTACATTTTATAAAATAAATTTGTGACTCATATTAAAAAAAAATTGGGTTATACAAATTCACGAGATAGATAAACAAGCTCAGATTCTTAAAACATAATGAGAAAAACTGGAACACATCATAATCAGAGATAAAATGCACCGGAAATAAAATTGATGTAATCACAGTATCTCATTTAGTCAGAAGCTTAAATCATTGAAGAACGAGTTCTAAGCTGATTTGTTTAGAAGTCATAGTCTATGAAGTACGGGTCCTTAGCTGAAGTACTCAGAAGCCAACTTTCTCTTACTCCCCTTAACATGTGATGCCTGCACCTTTGAATCAGATAAAGATTTGGGTACCCACTTGTATTTGGGCCCATATTTGTTAGTTGCAGTTCGTATGGGGAAATATTTGTTAGACTTGACATTCAAAGCACGAGGAATATGATCAAAAAAATAATCACAACCATCAGAAGAGAAAGCATAATCATCTGAACTAGAATCAGAAGACGAATATGAGACATTTTTGGAAATTTGAAACATTTGCTTTATAGAGTATTTTAAAATTTTATTACAATGAGCAAATGAATCACTATGATAAAATTTGTCTACATATCGATCTCCCTCAAACTTAGAATCAGTAAATTTCAGCTTCGCTCTCCAGATCTGCTTCTTTGATCGAGCGCTCAAAGCCCTATCTGTAAGAATTGAATCGGAAGAATTATAACTGTCAGAAAGAACTATACCTCGTTTCTTTGACTTCTTTGACCGTCTTCTTTTACGCTTAGGTTCATAATATTGATCATTGAGCGTAAAAGAATCATCAAGAATTTTAGACTTATTATTTAAATCAGAATAAATAAATTTATCAAGAATTTTAGACTTGTTATTTAAATCAGAATAAATAAATTTATCTAAGCAACCAATCTGATCAACTAATAAATCTGAATTAGCCTCGGAATCTGAAGAATTTTGAGAAAGGTTTTTAAAATTTGAAACTTCCTTTTTGTTTTCCTTAGAATCAGAAGAAATGTTAGAAATAAAATCTGATTTTTGAGAAAATAATTTTTCTTCAAGACTAGACGTCATGAAAGAAAGAATAATATCAGATTCAATTTTTTTCAAAATATTTTGATCTTCTATCTTGCCTTCAAGATCAATAATTTTTCCTTCTAATACTAATGGAGGAGTATATTTTTTCGAATCATAAATGATTGGAGAAATATTTCCTTTATCAGAATCAGGTGCATAAGGAGCAAAATCATCAGACATTGAAGATTTGATAGGAGATATATCATTTAAAACTCTTCTACCTCTCCTTGATTTTTCAGGAAAATATTTGGCATTTTCAGACGTATAAACAAAAGGAATTTCATTTTTCTTATTATTTATCTTTTTCTCATTTTCGATATCTAACACTTGCTTCTCATTCATCCAATCAATTTTAAATTGAGGAGCATAATGAGAAAGAGTCAGATAATAGTATTTATATAAAGTTGGGGATTTTTCAATCACATTGTTTAGACAATGAAGATTTTCAAAACCAAGTTCCCACTTTTGTTTTAAAGCTTCTTCACTCCTTGACTTGTTCATAAAAATTGTTTGTTCAGATTGGTTTCTTCGATAAAGCTTTTCTTCTAATTTATTTATTTTATCTGAAAATTCATCTTTTAAATTAGTCAGATTAGTTCAAAATTCAAAATTCATATTTTCAAAATCATTTTACCTTTTAAAATTATTTTCAAAATTTAAAAAAATTATTTCAAAATAAAATAAATCTGAAAATTCAAAATTTTTTACCTTTTAAATTAGTCAGATTATTTTAAAACGATATTTTCTTGAAAAATTCAAGAAAATCGATCAAATTTTCGATTTCAATTACAAATTCAGATTAGAAAATGCAATCTCTCAATCCTCTCAAGATTCAGATGGCTCTGATACCAATTGATAATCCAAGATCAATGAATCTTTAGAGAGAGAAAGTAGAGAGAGAGAAACTTGGAAGCGCAAAGTATGTATTCAATGAATGTGCGTGTGTTTCTTACACCAAACCAAGACCAAAGGGACTTAAATACCCTTGGTCAGATACAACACAGTATGACTCTAAACACAGTATTTGACCTAGCCCTATAAATACAATGATTACTATAAAATCAGACCTAACAGATATTGTCTATACGAAACAAAAATATAGACATTCTTGAAATGACGTTTCGAAATGAAATATCGCTCAAAATTCATTAAAGTACAAACGGGGTGTCTTACCATCGAAATTATGTTTGAATATGAGACATGGTAAGAACAAATTGACCAAAAAAAATAAACCGGTGTGTGTGAATACTTGAAAGTATATAGAAAAAACAATACACAAGTATTTATCTTTGGAAACACACGGTTTATAAACTTTGAAGCACAAATTAAAATGAAAACATTTAAAAATCACACTTCCAATTTATGAAATCTGTTTAAGAATCGGAAAGTGGTTTGAACATTTTAAGAACATGTTTTCTATATCTGAAAGTTGTCCTTCTTTCAGATATATTTGAGATTAAGAGAAGAAATTTACCTTTTCGCTCAATCTTAATTCTCATGAAGTCAGCTGTAGACATTACAAATATGATCTTGATAGCTTCCTCTCATCCTGCACAAGTCTCAAAGTCATGTCAAAGCAACTTTTATTCACAAAGTTTATTCAAATGTAAATGACATAAAGCAGTAAAACGATTAATGTACGAGTTCTGATCTGAAATAATCAGAAATCAAAATCCTTTTACTCCCCCTGAAAATATGCATCTTAAATTTATCAGTTAAAAAAGGCACATGATAGATATCTACAACTTCATTTGAAGTGTAGTTCATCATATCTTCCGAATACATATTTCCAGAAAAATTTATGTATTCCCCCTTGAAGGTTGATTTCCTCTTCTGAGTATCTGAGTACATCTTCATATCAGCCCGGGAGTATCTTTCTTTAAGCATTGAAGTCCGGGTCCTGAACTGTAGTATTCAGAAGCCACACTTCGTTCAAGTACGGGTTCTAAGCTGATTTACTTAGAAGCCTTAGTTCTCTTACTCCCCCTTGACTGTAGGTGCCTGCAACACAAAATCAGCTTTCGGCTTTGGTACCCACTGGTATTTGGGTCCATAATTGTTAGTTGTAGTTCTATTGGGAGTAACTGAATAAGAACCATACCAGTAATGATCACTAGCTTTATGAACAAAATCATATGTATGACAATAAGAACAATACCTCTTTTTAGATAACCTGATCAATTTATCTCTCGAATAAGCAAGATCAGGTTTACCTTTTAGCACTTTGTTCTTCTTGACTGTTGATGCATGTATACATGATTTGTTACTTGTCTTCTCTTCCTTCTTTCCTTTCTTTTCTTTCTTCTTCTCATCATTCTTCTTATCTTCAACCACTGGTTTCACTCTCCATACCAGTTTTTCTTCTTTATATGTCCTTCTTCTATGTGTACCTGAACCATCTATTTTGCTATCATAGAAAAGATTAGTAGTACGAATCTGATTGAAAGATTTAAATGACCTTTTTGTAGAAACAGTTTGCTGATGTGAGCTTGATGCTGGCTTATTAGAACCAACTGAACTATTTCTAGGTGAGTGAATTTTTGACTCTGGAGTCGTTTGCTCAGTCACCACCACCTTTGAAACAATCTTTTCAAGCTCTTTTACCTTTGAAGAGTAACTGTCTCTTTCTTTTACAAGAAGGTCAATCTTCGTCTTGAATTCAGACTTCGTTTGCAGCTCTATAAGCACACAAGTAGATAGCTCAGATAACTTTGCCGTTAGCTTCTTTATCTCTGCTTTAAATAAGTTTCTTTCTTCCTCAAAGCCCATTTCAGCATTTGTCCTCTGACCAGATATTTTTTTAAATATCCCAACATTCTTCTGTTCTATGATCTTCTTCTCTTTATCAAATTTCTCTCTTTCCAGTATGATTACTTTCTCAAAGTCAGAAATTTGTTGAGAAAGTTTTATACATTTCAGCTCAACCATCTTCTTCTCATCAACACATTTTCTGGAAAAATCTGAGAACTTCTTAGCAAACTCTTTCTTTTCTTTTTCAAAAACTGATCTTTCTTTAACAATTTGAAATTCTAATTCAAAGATCTTCTTTTCATTAGCACACCCTGTTTGCTTAAACTTGACAATTTGATCTTCTAAGTCTGAGATCTTGCATTTTAACGCAGTATGTTCAACTTCCAAAAACAAGACCTTTTCTTCATTAAGCCCAGAAGTCTGTTTTAGCAGATCTTCATTTATTTTCTTTAACGCACTGACTTCTTCTCTCAGTAGCTTCCTTTCATCATTATATCGTTTTGACCTCTTTGAGTAGTAATCAACTGAAGAAGCAAGATTTTTGTTCTCTAATTTGAGCTTTTCAATCTTTGTTTCATCATCATCAGAAAAATATCCCATCTTGAATTATCTATTACAAAAAGAAACTTGAAATGATCGTTAGAAATTCAAAAACAATAGATCACAATTTTGAAAATTTCTCAGAAAATATTCTAAGTATGGAAACACGCAGATCACTATGAAAATTTGAAACTCGCAGATCACTATTCACTGAGAAACACGCAGACGCCTAAACTCGCAAACCACTATTCAAAGAGAACTCGCAGACTTAAGCATGCGTGTTTGAGAAACTCGCACGCAAAGACTTGCGTGTTTTGATAAACTCGCTAATTGCTGAAACTCGCTAGTCGTTGAAACTCGCAAGTAACTATTCACAATGAAAAGCGCTAATAGAGACGTGCGCGTTTCCAAAACTCGCTAGGCACTACTTGCGCGTTTGAGCAAACTAGCTAACCATGGCTTGCGCGTTCCAACACTTAGAAATTTTTTCCCAAACTTCAAACTCGCAGGCTTCGATCTGCGTGTTTCTAGAACTCGCAGATAACTACTTGCGCGTTTTGTCCAAAAATCAATTTCCTTCGACTTGCGCGTTCTTCCAGATGAAGCTTGCGCGTTCTTTCGATGAACTTGCGCGTTTCACAAATCTTGCGCGTTCTTTGTAAGAATCTTCTATTTCATCACTCGTTCAGGTTACAATAGAACAATTTCAGATTAAAACACTAAAAATACAATTCGATCTGAGAACAGTTCGTATACAGACTCGAATCAAATCCAACAAAAATTCAAAATTCATGTCTAAACAGTGTGAATTAGACAAAAAAAATAAAAAACAATGTGTTTTAAACACCAAATCGAATCTAAAACAAGCAATTATACGACCAAAACAATACTAAATCGAAAAAATCAAATCTCAACAGTTCCTTGCAAGTTCTTGAAAATGTCGACCAAAATTTCTTGAATTCGATCCTTGTTTCTGAATTTCTTCTGCTCTGATACAAAATCAGAGGCTCAGTTTGACAGATCAGAATGGTCAAAGACATTTCTTGGATGAAAAGTTTTGATGATATCAATGCTCAAATCATCAAAAAGGGGGAGATGGTATCAAGAAATGATAAAGTTTTTGAGAGATGATTTTCAGAAATGTCCAAGTCAGAAAAGTTCAAAGTAAAGATTTGAAGATTTGAAGAAGATCAAAGAATTTCTGAAGATGTGAGGAATTTTATTTGAAGATTATTTGCTAAAGCAATCTGAGCTGATTCTGAAGATAATTTCTTTCCAAATTCTGAAAGTAACTTATGAAAGTTTTGGGGAGATTGTTAATCATCTGAAGACAGTTTGGAAAGAATACCGTCAAAAAAAAGGGGAGATTGTACTGAAAGAGCTTTAAAGTGAAGACTGAATTGCTAGATCTTTCAATAGTGATCTTGAATCCAAACGGGGAGATTGTTAGTGCATAAATCTATTGGATACAAGATCAAGAAGACTGAAGATTAAATGTCAAGAAAGTCAAAGCTGAGGAAAGTCAAATCTCATTAAAGTCAAAGTCTTTTGTAATAAAAGTCAAATGTATTTGTATTTTGTATTTTAGTTTTCTTGTATTAGGAGTTGGTATAAATAGTCTTTTAATTTCTGTTTTTGTAGTAGAGTTCAAGTGTGTGAATTGAACCGTGTGATTTAAAGAGAGAGAATATGTTTGAGAGAGAAATCTTGTAGAGAGAGAGAAAGAGTTTTAGAGAGAGAAAGTGTAATTGTTGAATTGAGAAGATTAATCAAAACAGGTAATTGTTTGAATTGTTTGTTTGATTACTTGTTAGTGATTAGAAACTAGAAACTGGAACAAACAATGTGTTCCCACTTCCATTCCGGAATTGATAAGGGTTGCAGACTGCCATATGGCCTTTGGTGTTCCGCTTTCACTTGTAAGCATGTGACACATTTCTCCACATACTTGGCCACGTCGAGTTTCATCACCGGCCACCAATAGTTCAACTTGAGGTCCCTATACATCTTCGTGCTATCGGGGTGTATGGAATACTTGGATTTATGAGCTTCTTCTAGGAGGAGTTCGCGGTTTCCTCCCAACTTTGGTACCCATACTCGGCCTTGGAATAACCTCAAGCCGCGACCATCTTCCGTCAATATTTTCTGATAAACCAAGATCTCTAAATCCTTAGAGAGAGAAAGTAGAGAGAGAGTAACAATGGAGCGCAAAGTGTAATTCTATTCAATAGTGCGTGTGAAAACTTCTTACAACCAACAAGACCAAAGGGACTTAAATACCCTTGGTCAGATACAATACTGATAAGCACTAAACACAGTATTGACCAAGTCCTATAAATACAATGATTACTATAAAATCAGACCTAACAATCTCCCCCTTAGTAATCATTGGCGCTTTGGTCTTTAAAAAATGTATTCTATAATAGCACGGACCAACAAAGCGACTTTCAGAAGCTTTCTGACTTTTAAGAAAAAATTTCTTCTCAGCATCTTGCAGATTAAAAATTTTCTTTGCTGCTTAAGCTCAAGACGATACACCTCTTTTGAATGATCTTGAATGAAATGTGGTGTTCGGAGCAAGAACAGCAAAAGAATTTGAAAAAGCTGAGTGAATGGAATCTTTGAGCGAATCTTGATCAAAGATAATCTTTTGAACTCTTTGTCTCTTTAACTTCTCCTTGACTTCTCCCCCTCATGATCTTGATGATCTTGATCAACTTGGTCATGCAAATGTTGGAGACGAGACAGGGAAAGATCTGCAAAAGAAACAGAGAAAACAGAGAAGGTTTGCGTTCCATGCAGGAAGCGCAAAGCAAGGTTTGCGTTCTATGTGTGACGCGCAAAGCAAGGTTTGCGGTTCACATGTGACGCGCAAAGCAAGGTTTGCGGTTCATGAAGGAAACGCAAAACAAGCTTTGCGTGTCATGCCTGAAGCGCAAAGTAGACTTAGAAAAAATTTACCTTGTTAACTCTTTGACTCCCCCTACACAAATGCATTAGATAAGACAATTCGAGATAGCATTCATATAAAGAAAATCAGACACTCCCCCTCAAAAACAGATTTAATCTTTGAAATACAACTCTTTGTTCACTCCCCCTTGAATAATGTATAAACCCATTAAAATATATTTATGAGAACACAATGATCAGAAATTAATGTAGAAAGAAAAATATACTGAATGTAAATTTTGAAACAACTAAACATATAAAATTTTAAATACTAAACAAATTAAATTCTTACAGAGTAAAATATTACAATTTTATCAATCATTTGAAATCAAACATATGTTGTAGGATACAAGAACAAGTTTCATTGCATATCAAGTTAAGATATGTTCAATTTCAAAAACTTCCAGCAATCTATTCATTGTGCTCACATGCGAATCTTCGATTAGCTTACAAGAAAATGCAATTCTAAAAATATTATAGAGAATTTTGCATGTACTCACACTAAGCCATCAAGAATTAAGATATTCATAAATTTATAGATTTATCGCAACTCAAACATATCACAAAGTATCATGAGATGTGTGCTCATTGGCATCTTTTAGCATTGTGCTCATTGGCATCTTAACATGAGTGTGCTCTTTGGCATCTTTTAAGCTTGTGCACTTTGGCATCTTTTTAATCAAGAAGTTTATTAAGTAAAGAACATGCCGTAAACGTAACTTTCTATCTGACCCTATTGCAGAATTTGGGTCAGCCGATCCCAGACCAGTTGGTCTTAGGGGACTAGGTGTCAAGCACCCCTTGGAACTTACTCTCCCAGATCAGAAAGGCTACATCGACATATCCTAAACCCATTCATACCAGTAGAACATGACTTTCGATCTGGTTCTATAGAAGGATTTCTGTTCGATCACTCCCAGACCAAATGACCTTAGGGGACCAGATGACAAGCATCTCAAGGAACTTACTTTCCCAAACCAGAAAGGTCACAGGTACAAACTTTTAAACTTAGAGATTTCTGTATTTTAAGAATTTAATAATCATCTCAATCACTCAGATCAACGTCTAAATGCTTAGCCCATATTTTCATTTCAATCTAAAATTTTGATCATTTAGGTAGTCTAAGCAAAGTAAACTATAAAAATTCTGACTCACATATCTTTAAAGCAGAAATAAAAGTTTCAAACATGTTGCTGACTTTTCGACTTTTGTAAGACTTGAAATTTGACCATATAAAAACTTTAATATAAACAAAAGAACTTGAAAATTTATCCTAGACACATATTTTATTCAAATGAAAGAAAAAATGTAAAACTTTACTTTATAGAATAAAATTTGTAAAGGTTTAAACTTTTAATTAATATTTAGTTGGAACAAAATAAAATTCAACTATTTCATCTTTTACATTGAAGAAAATAAATTTGTGTCTCATATTAAAAGAAAAATTTGGGTAATACAAATTCATGAGTTAGATAAACAAGCTCAGATTCTTGAAACATTGAGAAAAACTGGAATACCGTCATTATCAGAGATATATGCAGCGGAAATAAAATTGATGTACTCACAGTATCTCATTAAGTCAGAAGCTTAATCATTGAAGAACGAGTTCTAAACTATTGTGTTTAGAAGTCGAGTTGATGAAGTACGGGTCCTGAGCTGAAGTACTCAGAAGCCAACTTTCCCTTACTCCCCCTTAACATGTGATGCCTGCAACTTTGAATCAGATAAAGATTTGGGAACCCACTTGAACTTGGGCCCGTGTTTGTTAGTTGCAGTTCTTATGGGGAAACAATGAGCAGATTTAACAGATAAATCATGAGGAATATGATCAGAAAAATAATCACACTCATCAGAAGAGAAAGCATAATCATGAGAATTCGAATCTGAGGAAGAACATGAGACATATTTTGAAATTCGAAACATTTGCTTTCTAGAATATTTTGAAATTTTATTACATGAAGCAAATGAATCACTGTTATAAAATTTTTCTACACATTTATCCTCATCAACAATATATTCCCCAGATATCCGCTTCTTTCTCCAGATTTGTCTTGATGACTTCCTCACAGTCCGATCTGAAGAATAAAAATCAGAAACATTAGAATTTTCAGATAAAACAGTATCATGTTTCTTTGACTTCTTTGATCTCCTTCTTTTACGCTTGTTTTTATACAATTGATCATTTAGAAGTAAAGAATTATCAATAATTGAATTAGAAGAAGAAACTTTATCAAATAAATCAATCTTAGCATTTGATATTGAAGAATTAGCCTCGGAACCGAAAGCTCGAATCTAAATCAGTTTCTGATAATTCTTGTACTAGATCTGATAGTAGTGATTCTGATGTAGTTGGTCAATATGCTTCTCATAAACAAAACCTTGTAACTTCTTACAAGCGTTATTCAATAAAGCAATTGATTCAATTATCTCCTATTACTACTAAATCTTATCATTATCAGAGAAATGATTTTGCTTATTCTCATAATTCTTCTGATTGGTATGGATCTTATCATGTTTATTCTTCGAGATCAAATATTTTTAAAGGTTTTCAAAAGGACAGAGGGTCCATTTTCAAATGGATACCAAAATCTTGTGCTAATCTGTTAGGACTTGTTTTTAAATGGGTACCTAAAATTGTTGTTTCCTAATTTCTCTTGCAGACCCGGCATATGTGGTACTTGGACAGTAGATGTTCCAAGCATATGACTGGGCAAAAAGCTTTATTGTCTAACTATACAGAGAAACTCAGTGGAAATGTCAGATTTGGAAACGATTAGATTTCACCTATCTTAGGATATGGGGACATTATTCAAGACAACATAACGATAAGTAAGGTGAGTTATGTCGAAGGGTTGGGGCACAACTTATTTAGCATTGGTCAATTCTGCGATAAAGGGTTAGAGGTCAACTTCAAATCTAAGAGTTGCTCGGTTCGTACTGAAGACGACACAGAACTCTTAGGTGGACATCGAAAGACAAACCTCTATACCATCAACCGGTCCAAAGTTCAGATTGACAATCAGGTATGTTTAATGACAAAAGCTTCAATGAAGCAAAGTTGGATCTGGCACAGACATTTATCACACATGAACTTTCGTTATATCAATAAGCTGGTTAGTGGGAAATTGGTAAAAGGACTTCCTGAGTTGAAATACAAGAAATAACACTTATGTGCTGCATGTGAGAAGGGTAAGATGAAGATAGCTCCGCATAAACCGAAGCCTGAACCAAGCACTAGTTCTCCGTTAGAATTGTTACATATGGATTTGTGTGGTCCAATGAGAACTCAGAGTTTGGGTAGATAGAAATACGTGTTGGTTATTGTGGACGATTATTCAAGATACACGTGGGTCAAATTTATTCGATCAAAAGATGAGACACCAGAAGTTCTCATTACTTTCTTAAAGACGACCCAGGTGAAAATGCAGCGACAAGTCAAGTTTCTTCGAACTAACAATGGCACAGAGTTCAAAAACAAAATCGTTGAAGAATATCTCGAATCGGTCGGGATATCACATCAGTACTCTGCTGCTAGAACGCCTGAACAAAATGGAGTAGTCGAAAGGCGAAATCGGACGCTAGTCGAGGCCGCTCGGACTATGCTTAGCCATACGGACCTACCTCTATTCTTGTGGGCAGAAGATGTGTCAACTTCATGTCATACTCAAAATCGATCCATGATACACCGCCGTTTTCAAAAGACTTCATATGAGCTTATCAACAACAGAACACCAACAATCAAGTATTTTCACATATTTCGGTGTAAATGTTTTGTGCTTAACGACAGAGAGAGTCTGAATAAATTCAGTGCTAAGGCGGACGAGGGTATCTTCATTGGTTATTCTTCAACATCGGCAGCATATCGTGTTTATCTGAAGAAGTCAAAGACAGTTGTTGAGAGCGTTAATGTAACATTCAATGAAGAAATGGCTTCTGAACAACTCAGTTCCGAACCCGTTATCACTGGAGTATTAGCTTCTGGACAGATCAGTCCAGAACCTGTTTCTACAAAGAACAATTCGGATAACACTTCTACTTCAATTTCACATTTATCTGATTTAGATTTGTTATTTGAATTCTTTTATGATGAGTTTCTAGGATCTAATGTATCTAAATCTGCTGTGACTGACAGGTCTTAAGACAAAAGTTGCAATCATCCAGTCACTTCAGAAGTTATAACTGAACTTGTATCCCCCGTTCAGTCAGAAACTCACATTCCATCAACTACTCCTACAGTTGAAGATACACAAGTAACTGATAAGGCAGAAGTAACTGTTTCAGTTGGATGTGATATCATGTCTACTCAACAGCCAGAGTCTGCTGTTCCAACTGATGCTTCTGCACCTGAAACTTCAACTGCAAACTCCCCTCATATTATTCAAACTGAAGAGCCTGATAGTGGATTTATAGATGATGATCATATTCAAACTTCATCTACTCCACTACCTCATGAGCATCGCTGGACCAAAGAGCATCCTTTACATCAAGTAATTGGAGATCTTAACAACCCTGTACAAACTAGGTCAGCGACTCTTAATCAATGTATGCATGACTCATTCCTCAGCAAGATAGAGCCCACGCGAGTATCAGAGGCTTTAGCTGATTCGGATTGGGTATCTGCTATGCAAGAAGAATTAAATCAGTTTGAAGCCCTGAAGGTCTGGAGATTAGTTCCAAAACCGGAAGGTAAATCTGTGATTGGCACTAAATGGGTATTCAAGAATAAAAAGGATGAAGATGGTATCGTCATTAGGAACAAAGCTAGACTTGTTGCCAAAGGTTACCGACAAGAGGAAGGCATAGACTACGATGAGACGTATGCTCCAGTAGCGCGTATAGAAGCAATTTGCATGTTTCTAGCCTTCGCAGCTCATAAGAATTTCACAGTCTATCAGATTGATGTGAAAATAGCTTTTCTGAATGGCATTCTTAAGGAGGAAGTATACGTGTCTCAACCAGAAGGGTTCGTCAATCCAGATAAGCCAGATCATGTCTACATCATGGACAAAGCCCTGTATGGTTTCAAACAAGCCCCTCGAGCATGGTATGACGTTCTATCCAAATTCTTGGTCAAGTCCGGTTTTTCTAAATGTAAGGTTGATACCACTTTATTCATGAAAAAGGAAAAAGCTGATATTATTCTTATTCAGATATATGTTGATGATATAATTTTTGGCTCTACTAATCCTAAATATTGCAAAAACTTTTCTAACCTCATGGTGTCACGTTTTCAAATGAGTATGATGGGAGAGATGAATTTCTTTCTCGGATTACAGGTTAAACAATTTTCAACGGGGATTTTTATTAACCAATCTAAGTACATTTTGGATATTATTCGGAAGTTCAATATGGAAAATTGTAAACCAATTGGAACCCCGATGGCACCAGGAACTAAAATTAGCACTGATCCTTCGGGTAAAAGTGTTGATGTTAGGACTTATAGAGGTATGATAGGATCGTTAATGTATCTTACATCTAGTAGACCCGATATTATGTTTTCCACATGTTTATGTTCTAGATATCAGGCTGCTCCCAAAGAATCCCATTTGGCTGCTGTCAAAAGGATTTTTAGGTATCTGAAGGGGACTGCAGATGTTGGTCTGTGGTATCCTAAGGATACTGGGTTTCAACTGACTGTCTATTCAGATGCAGATCATGCAGGTTGCATGTTGGACAAAAAGAGTACTTTAGGTCACATTCAATTCCTTGGAGACAAGCTCGTTAGCTGGGCATCAAAGAAACAATTATGTGTTTCCACATCAACTGCTGAAGCAGAGTATGTAGCTGCTGCTAGTTGCTGCTCTCAAGTCTTGTGGATGCGAACACAGCTACGAGACTATGGATTCAAATTTGATAAAATTCCAATTTACTGTGACTCGAAGAGTGCAATCGCAATATCTACTAATCATGTCCAACATACGAAAACCAAACACATTGATGTAAGGTATCATTTTATCAAAGATAATGTAGAAAAAGGAACAATTGAACTTTATTTTGTAAAAACAGATTATCAACTTGCAGATTTATTTACCAAACCCTTAGATGAAAAGAGATTTAATTTTCTTGTCTCTAAGCTTGGTATGTTAAATCTGAAAACATAATCGGTTGTTACCTACTAAAGTTATGAATTGTTATTTTTCATCATTTTCTTTATCTTTATGTCTGAAGGATATCTGCACTTTAATTGTTTGCTCATGATCTCAGGGGGAGTAAAAGAAGATTAAAGATGATCTACATTATTTTGAGGGGGAGCATATCTAATTTCTGCATTTTATTTCACTGACAAAATTTTTGTGATGCATAATTTTAGGGGGAGCTTATAAGTCAAGTCAAAAGGAGTAAGACTATGATTTCTGATTACTTCTAATCAGAACTCGTATTATAATCGTTTTATTGCTTTATGTCTTTTATTTTTGAATAAATTTGTGAATAAAGTTGCTTTGACTAGACTTTGAGATTTTTGCAGGATGAGAGAAGCTGACAAGATCATATCTTAATGACTTCAGCTTGACTTCATGAGATTTAAGATTGCGTGAAAAGGTAAATTTCTTATCTTAATCTCAAATATATCTGAAAGAAGGACAACTTTCAGATATAGAAAACATGTTCTGAAATGTTCAAACCACTTCCCGATTCTTAAACAGATTTTATAATTTGGAAGTGTGATTTTAAATATTTTCATTTTATTTTTGTGCCTAATTGATAAACAAACCGTATGTTTCCAAAGATAAATACTTGTGTATTGTCTTTTCTACATACTTTCAAGTATTCACACACATCGGTTTAATTTTTGATCAAATTGTTCTTACCATGTCTCATATTGAAACATATTTTCGATGGTAAGACACCCCGCTTGTACTTTAAAGAATTTTGAGCGATATTTCATTTCGAAACGTTATTTCGAGTATGTCTATATTTTTGTTTCGTATAGACAATATCCGTTGTTTTTAACCATAAGCCTTGATTTCTATATCATTCATTTATGATCATTTTCATACAATGTCAGATTTTCAAACAAGCCTTTTGCATTCATGTTCATTCATTCACTATACTTGTTTGAAAATACTTCAATGTTTAAATATGCTCATATCTTCATGATTATATTCTGAGCATATATACATCTGACTTGTATTTTGAGCATTAACTGATAAAGTTAAACCATATTGAGCACCATTATGCTTTCATAGGATTACATGGGTTCTTTGTGCTAGGATTTAAATGAACTTATATGGAATCACGTTAACCAGTGATTTCTACCCAAGAAGTTAATCCATAGAGATTGAGTGTGAGGAGTCAAAAAGAAATGAGTGTGAGTGTGATGAGGTAAAATGTAAATGAGAGTTTGGTTAGAAGTGAGCATAATGATTAAAAGAAAAAGGGTGTGAGAACAGAGTAAAAGAATATTAAACTCTGCACCAACTACTTTCTGAGTCGGGCAACCACATTACTAGCGTTTTACAACTCTTTGGTGAACGTTATTGAAATAGGCAATTAGCCCATGCCAAATCTTGACTAAACCCCACCAACTACTCATTTTCTTCTCAAAAAGAAAATGTTTCACATTTTCAAGGGGACACAACATATAATCTATCTGGTTTTCATTTGGAAAATCTGGATATTGAAAAAGAAGGAAGTCTGCCCCACCTTCGCACTTCAATCATGCACATTGAGTCTGTGTTTATCTACTGTTGTCTCAGTGGTTTACACGATGTTGAGCCTTTATAAGCAATTATTCGTGCTTAATTCTTTCTACACTTGCACGAACACACAAAGAATTTGTTTCTTTGTCATAACATTCATAGAAATTGCCTTTGTGGTGTTTCGATGATTGGATGGAAGCTCTGGGGGAGTGAACATCAAAAACCTCCTTTATATTGTGTATTTGTTACACACAGTGACTTCGTGTTACTGACAGGCATTTTAACTGATTCATTTGTTGATTCAGGAGTTACATTCTTAATTTGTCCAGGTTTGAAAAGATCTGGATGAATACATTGTTCGGATTGACGGTGAATCAGAGGCTCATGAACATATCAGATTGGTCAAAGACATTTCTTGGAGAAAAAGAATAAAAGTTTTGATGATATAGATGCTCTAATCATCAAAAAGGGGGAGATGGTATCAAGAAATGATAAAGTTTTGAGAGATGATTTTCAGAAATGTCCAAGTCAGAAGATTCAAAGTAAAGATTTGAAGAAGATCAAAGTATTTCTGAAGATGTGATGATTTTTGAAGAAATTTTCTTTGATGTTTATTTGATAAAGCAATTCGAGCTGATTCTGAAGATAATTTCTTTCCAAAGACTGAAAGTATCTTGTGAAAGTTTTGGGGAGATCGTTCATTGTTTGAAGATATTTTTGGAAAGAATAAAGTTAAAGAAAAAGGGGAGATTGTACTGACAGAGCTTAAAAGTGAAGACTTAATTGCTAGATCTTTCAATAGTGATCTTGAATCCAAATGGGGAGATTGTTAGAGCATAAATCTGTTGGGTACAAGATCAAGAAGACCGAAGGTCAAAGTTCAAGAAAGTCAAAGCTGAAGAAAGTCAACTCTTATTAAAGTCAAAGTCTTTTGTAATAAAAGTCAAATGTATTTGTATTTTGTATTTTAGTTTTCTTGTATTAGGAGTTGGTATAAATAGTCTTTTAATTTCTGTTTTAGTAGTAGAGTTCAAGTGTGTGAATTGAACCGTGTGATTTAGAGAGAGAGAATACGTTTGAGAGAGAAATCTTGTCGAGAGAGAGAGAGATAGAGTTTTAGAGAGAGAAAGTGTAATTGTTGAATTGAGATGGTTAATCAAAACAGGTAATTGAATTGAATTGTTTGTTTTGATTAATTGTTTGTGATTGGAAACTAGAATCTAGGGAATATCAATTTGGTTCCATAAAGATAGTGACGCTACAACTTCAACATGAAAACCACCGCTGCTAGCTCCAAATCGTGATTTGGGTAGTTCTTCTCGTGATCTTTCAATTGACGCGACGCGTAGGCTATTACCTTCCCCCTTTGCATGAGTACACAATCGAGGCCCATTTTGGAAGCGTCACTATACACAACAAAATCGTCTGATCCTTCGGGTAGGGATAGAATCAACGCTTCACACAACTTCCTCTTAAGAGTATGGAAGGCTTGTTCCTGAGTGTCCGTCCAAAGGAACTTGACATTCTTTCTTGTCAACGCAGTAAGTGGCGAAGCAATCTTTGAAAAATCTTGAATAAATCTTCTGTAATAACCCGCCAATCCCAAGAAGCTTCGGATCTCTGTTGGACTCTTGGGCGGCTCCCAGCTCATCATTGCCTCAACCTTTGCCGAGTCCACCTTCACTCCGTCTTTGGACACTACGTGGCACAATAATTGTACATCTCAAAGCCAAAACTCACATTTCGAGAACTTTACGAATAACTTCTCTCTTCGGAGAACTTCCAATACTTCCCTTAGATGCTTCCCATGCTCGGCCTCGTCCCTCGAGTAGATCAATATATCGTCGATGAAGACGATTATGGATTTGTCCAAGAAAGGGCGGCATACACGGTTCATCAAATCCATGAATACGGCCGGAGCATTGGTCAAACCGAAAGGCATCACCAAAAAATCGTAGTGACCATACCTTGTTCGGAACACCGTCTTCGAAATATCCTCTTTCTTCACTCTCACTTGGTGATATCCGGACCTAAGGTCGATCTTTGAGAAGCACCCCGCACCTTGAAGTTGGTCAAAGAGATCGTCAATTCGGGGTAAAGGCTACTTGTTCTTCACCGTCACTTTATTCAATTCCTGGTAGTCTATGCACATCCGCAGACCCGTCTTTTTTCATTACGAACAAAACTGGGGCTCCCCAAGGAGACGAGCTCGGTCGGATAAAGCCTTTCTCTAATACCTCTTGCAGTTGAGTCATCATCTCTTGCATTTCCGTCGACGCTAAACGGTAGGGAGCATGGGCTATCGGAGACGCTCCCGGGGTGAGGTTAATCTGAAACTCTACCTGCCGTTCTGGCGGCAAACCGGGTAGATCTTCAGGGAAGACATCCGGGAAATCTTGAACAATTTTTACATCCTTCACCGACTTCTTTTCCAACATTGCATCTAAAATGTAAGCTAAATACGATGAACATCCTTTAGCTAAGTGCTTGCGAGTTTTTAAGTAAGAAATCACGGGAGTGGATCCCTTCCCTTTTTCTCCGTAAATAGTGAGTGTACCACTCGGCACCGGTGTCCTAATCATCTTCTTGGAACAAATAATGTCGGCGCAGTTTTCGGTCAACCAATCCATGCCTATCACTACGTCGAAACCTCCAATGGACATTGGCAAAAGGTTTAACTTGAAAGGAATTCCATCTATCTCTATAGCACAGTCGTGGTAATAATCCCGAATCAATACATGTTCCTCATTGGCTACTTCTACTACCAAGGCATCAGGAAGGACACTAACGGGAGTAGAAAACATTGCACAAAAAGAATTTGACACAAAGGATCGGTTTGCACCCGATTCGAATAAAACATGAGCAGGCAAGGAGTTTACAAGAAACGTACCCAATACTACATTGGTGGTCTCTCTTGCCTCCTCGGCGGTCATTTGGAAGGCTCGTCTCGGTACCCTCGACATATTCTCTTTCTTTGGGCTTGGTCCGCTAGTGGGATTGCGGTTACTCCCAACCAATTTTGGACATTCTCTCTTCATGTATCCCGGCTCTCGGCATTCGTAACAAACGAGTCCCCAGACCGTACAGTCGCGGGTCATCTGATCCCTCTTTCCACATTTGGCACACTCGGGGGGACCAGAATAAGTCCTTTGACTGAATGGGCCACTGTGTTTGCTCTTACACCGATGACACTTCCTCACTTCCCGGCGGGTGTCGCTTCCCTTTCCCCCAAATGTTGGTTTGAATTGACGATTTGGTCCAGATGACCCCTCCCACTTTCTCTTCTCTCCAACCAATCCCTTCTCCTCCTTTCCCGCAATCATGTCGTCTTCTACGAGCGAGGACTCTTCAATGACTTCTTGTAACGTCGACCCTCTTGCATTTCTCACGGTCGTCCTCATCTCGGCCGGTAACCCAAGCTGATAAGCCTTGATTTTTGATCACTCATCGGGAGCAGATGCCCTACTAAGTTTAGTTTCTCCAAGAAGAGCTTGGAATAGTCGGTGACGGACAAGGCCCCTTTCTTCAAGTTTCTAAACTCTTTTTCTATCTTGTCCAATGATCTTTCACTGCAATATTTGTCCAAAATCTTCTGCTTGAAAACCGGCCAAGTTAACTTGGCGAGAACTTCGGGAGTAAGAACAGATCGGGTGAGATTCCACCAAATCAAGGCCTCACCCCTAAGCAGTTGAGAGGCGAATTTGACTCGTTGTGAGTCGTCGCACTCGCTGGATTCAAAGACCATTTCTACCTCCTTTAGCCAATACATACAAGTGACCGGATCTGAGTAACCCGAAAACTCCTTTGGATGGCACCCCAGAAAAGTTTTGTAAGTGCACCCGGATTCCCTTCGCTTCTCTCGAACCGTAGCATGTTCCTCTGTTCCCACGGCGGTCGGTCCACCGCCCGACCCATTCACGATATTCTCCGCCATCGTCTCGGGTTGATGGTGACTAGCATCTCGATTCCCCAGTAGCTTCATAAAGAATTCTTGTTGATGGGCCATGGTGGAGTTCATGGCTTGCATCATGCTATCCCTGATTCTTGTTTCCATAGTTACCTCCTCGACGATCGGAGTATTTTTGGAAATTTTCACGCGTGGAATACGTTCGGATCCCCCGCCCAAGACTGTGGGTATGGGAGGTCCCACTGAGGTCTCGACCAAATGAGGTTGGTCGGCAGTAAATTCCACTTCTAAGCGACCCTCTTGCGGGTTTGGGAGCCTGCTACGAGTGTTTACCATGGTTATCTGCCATACATGTACGAGAAAGAGGTTGAGAAAAGACTAAGTGAGTTAAACTCATTGTACGTACTAATACACATCTCAATTATCATAAATACGGCATTTGCAAGCATACTCACGTAATAATATATTCATAATAGCAGTAGCTAAGTGAAATTATGAACAAATCATACACAAGAATTCTTGTTACCACAATTACAACTCTTAATCTGTGTAATTCCGTAAGTCCTAACACTCTCCCGACCTAAAATTTCAACCCATAGGTGAGAGTCTCATCAAAGTCACTTACAGTGTAAGTCTAGGCATGCTAAGGTCGATACCTAGTTCGCTTAAATTAAAGCTCTGATACCAACTTGTAACACCCTAAAAACGGTCAAACAAAAATTTCCGGAAAACTGAAAAAGTGATATATAAATGCCAAAGCATGAGCTATCCAAAAAATGGGGATATAAAAATGCCTGTTAAATTACAGTTGTAATTATAAGGAAAATAAAACAACAACCGCCTAATCTAATTTCTCAACGGAAACAAGATTACAAAAAGGAGGTCGTCTATAGTCCAATGACAGTCTTCACAAAAATGATCCTTTGATCTCCCCAAGCTCACACAACCCCGACTAAACAGTCTTGTGAACGGAGGCACTAGAACCTGAGATACACATATACAACAAACAAGTGTTAGGCCAAAAAGCCTAGTGAGCAATATGACAATTAATACATGCATGAAAGATGTTCCAATATTTATTTACCAACGATAGGATCAACAAATGAAGTCAATGGGGGAGACCCATAATACCAATCAAATTCCACCCAAGAGACGAGATACCCTAGTGTCTTGCTCCGTGAGCGACAACCCAAGGCCCGACACATTCGAGGGTACAACAACGACATTGCCCCAAATGGCGGAGGTCTAGGCACATACCAACACGGTGGCGCCCATGACTATGTCCTCCTAGTGACCATTTGACTTGGTTCATCCATACCTCTCATGTACGTCAACGGAGCACATTTGCTCATAACACGTGTAATTATCACCAATGTACACCATTTGTTCCATAAGTCTTACCCAACAACAATTTTGTGTGAGGAAACATAACCTCTCCTCTATCATGCTTGACATATACTCAATCATAAAGGTAATACATACATAGTGAGGATATTTCCAACACACAAATAGCAATAACACATATTTGTATCAAAATGGTTATTCTTCTTTACTTGTCCATTTCACAAATATATATACATGTCTCTCATTCAACTACTCCTTTCATACTCCAACCATTATTAGGTCAAAAGAACAATTTATGAGAAACCCTAGTTTTCATTTGATGGAGATAATAATACATATTCACAAATATACAAGTAATACATGTAACCCATTTAGAAAAAGATTTAGAATACTCACCACCTAGGTTTTAGATAAAAAAAACATAGAAAATAGATGAAATGATAAGGAATGAAGTCTTGAGATCCCAAAGCTTAAATGCTAGCTCTTAAATGCACCCTTGAAGTAGTTTGTTGAAGATTTAAAGCTCCCCAACAACCTCTAGTGTAATAAATGAAAGAAGGTGTGGAGAAGAGTGAAAATCGGCCCCAATATGCTCCCAAACGAACCCTAGATCTGATTGTGTAGTTATCAAATGAGAAAGTGGCTGGAATGGTGTTTTAAATCGGGCAGACCCCGCGGGCGAGAATGCCCTAGGACATTGCTATGGTCACTAACGCCAGGGCATAGCCGCCGAAACCCAACAACCCATGGTACAATCCTCGCGATTGTGACCAGCGAGAGTGCCCAAGGACACACTCGCATGCCACTCTCGCGCGGGACGTATCGAAACCCACGAGGACCCTGTGACTTTGCTCCCCGCAAATTTGCCTCCGCGACTTTGACATGTGTCATAGTCGCCGACAATATCGCCGAGAGTGTCTGGTCACTCGATTCCTCGTCCGAAAGTCTCGTTTAACAGATTGAAGTGACCTATGGAATCATTTCTATGGTTAAGGATGAAATTAAACCAAATAAGACCAATTTGAGCGATAAAAGGAACAATTAGACTTAAGACTTACTTACTTAAAATTCCGGATGTTACATAGTAAACACACACAAACAAGCAACAAAGATAACAATAAATAGTAGGAATGAATCACAGAAAGTTCATCTTCATTGATCTTACCAAATACACCAAAAAACATGAATTTGTGTGTGCAATATTTTCTCTCAATAGATTTCTCACTACTAGATAAGTGTAGGTGATTTGTGTATGCACATTGTGAATTCAGAAGGTGCTCCCTACATATATAGAAAGTGGAGCACACAAATGTACAAGACAAAGGCTGACATTCCATAAATAAAATGCCACATGGAAAGTAGAAACATCGTGTGTGTACTATTGATATGGTGAATCTTCATACAACAGGGGGCACATGATCTGCGCGTGGTATTGCTTCTCCATGAATTTCACGTCTTCCATATCCCAGAGGTAGCCACTACTGAGGCTCTGCGGTTTGAAGATCATCTTCTTGTTAATTTCATTGTGGATGATGGTCGACAGAGGTTCTGAGCAATGCAATACTGTAAAATCTTGGTGTATGGCAGAAGTCTTCTAAGGTTCCTACACTTATCCTATTTTTCAATACTTCTATACATGATGATTGGAGCTAACAATCTCCCCCTAAAATAAAAAATATGAAATTTGGAGTGTATGGCTAAGTAGGAAACAAAAAGAGGTGAAAGTAACTCATCATCTAAAGACTTGATTTCATTCATAATAAAAGATGCCAGAAAGCATTTACAGAGCATAAGCTTAAAGGACAAGATATGAATGAAAAAACAAAAATTACACATTATCAGAGCCTATATCTTGGCGTCTGAGAAATCATTTATCTTCTTTCCATAGCCTCCATCCTTCTTTAGCTCTCTGTAGAAGTAAGCACACATGTCTAGAAATCTGATGGATGCCTTTATATTCCAGAGAAGTTGATCTGTGGCCTCAGGGTTATAAAGTTGTGCGTCTCTTTGACTTCTTATTTCATGTTGAAAGAACAACAGAGACTGAGTGGAGTACTTCTGGATTTCGTGACCCATGAAGATCTTCTTTTCGCCTTAAGAGTTTAGGTATACGTAGAAAAATTTTGGATGGGTATTGATGGAGTTTGGTAAGATGTTAGCAGAGGCAGGACAGTCATCATCAGGGGCTGTCAGATTTCTCTTCTTTACTCCCAAGTCAAGAGCGACCTGAAAGTTGACTAGGCTATAGTAGAGTAGCTTCGCCTGCATGACGTTTCTTATTGTCAAATGTGTCTTTTGATTCTCTTAACTCCAGCCAAATCTTTCCCCTGTCCATTTGTAAAGCTCAGGGAGGTCAAAAGGGTGAAGGTTTCTTTAGTCTGCGTTTGTGAACTCTATCTTCTTCTCATCTTCCCTTTGAACAAAGTATTGATTGTACCAGAAGTTCTTACACTTAGTATGCTGAAGCTTTATTCCCAAAACTTCTATGATATTTTTCATAGAGAAAACCTTTGCCTTGGGTTGTGCCATTTCTTTGTAGAATCTTCTGGTTTCCTCTGAGATGATTTCTTCTAAGAGTGTAGGTTCTGGTAGTGGATCATTTAGACCTCGGCTATATAGGTACTTGTAGACGACCTCTTCCAGATCCTTCTTTGGAGGGGATGGTGGAATTGGTTTTCTCAGAGCTTCCATGCCTTGGATTATTTGAGCTACCCGATCCTGAGAGGGTTTCACTAAAGGGTCTAGGATTGGTAACTTCGACAGAGGCTCTAAATCGAAAGCCCATTCATCTTCTTCGGGTTCGAGCATTATGAAAGAGTCGAAGTCACTCTTAAAAACATTTTCATTGTTGGGTTGAGACTTGGACTTTGAGACCTTTGTAGCTATAGGTTTGCCCTTGTCTTTGGCAGAAGGCTTGTGGGTATTTTCAGTAGCTATTATTTTCTGAACTTCTGCAGACTTTGGTACTTGGACATTTATGGGAGAGTAAGCTGAAGAGGTGGCTTATGTCTTCTGTTGAGTATTTTCCTCTAAGCTTACTAGAACTTGGTTTAGGGGAGATGTGGATACTTGTATTGCAGGTAATGCAGGCATAATCTCCCCCTCAAGATGGCCAGAAGGACCAGACCCATCTGGCCCTTGGTCATCGTGCTTCCTCTTATTTGTGTCGGCCTCTGTTTGGCACGAAGAGGGTGCACTCCTTAACTTTTTTGACTTCAAGATACTCTTGGCATGGTATTCGATGAGTGCAACGATATCATGAGAAACCATGGTGGCTTTGTTGGCCTCGTAATCAGTTATGCACTTCATTAAGGCAATATTCTTCTTTACATCCTCTGTAACCATGTTTGCTTTGGTTGTAAAGTCATCACCGATTTTGTGGACTTGATTCATCAGAGCCTCACCCATTTTATTCAGTTCAGCTTTGGTGGCTAGGGTGGATGGGAAGCTCACTTTGGTCATATTATGCGTGTTGGATCTCAGATTTAATATTATAACAATGATATAAACAATAATAATAAGAAGAACAACGAAAGAAATATAGTTTAAATATCAAAGCAGATTCAATATCAAAGTTTATAATAAGATATATAAATCGTACAAGATCTTCTTTAGAATACTTTTCAGTATATTAAAAGTTGATTCATATACAAGATATCTCAAAAAGCACACTTTTGTCAATTGAGTGATGGTTTTATTTATAGGACCATAAAGTGAACAGTGTACTATCTTGACATTAGAATCATGCTTGAACAGTGTCTTACCTAAAAGGTAAGCTCAAGACATGCTTGAACAGTGACCTACTCTATAAAGTAAATCTGTTAGTGTATAAATTGTATCCAAGATTTAATGTGAAAAGTCAAGGTCTTGTAAAGTCAAATAAGTCAATTTAGTTTGTTTGTGTTGTAAGTGTTTGTAACTTGAAGCATTGTAACTTTCATATCAATACATACGACTTGTGATTTCTCTCTATACTCTCTCTCTAGAAAATATACTTTGATTGTCAAATCTTGATATTGAATTGTGCTTGAAATCTGGGAACATAAATTTTCAATTGGTATCAGAGCGAGATCAATCTATTTAGATTGCTTGAATTACACAGTGATTTGATTGAATTTCATGATTTTGAAGAACACGCAAAACGGATCACTGTTTGTTTCAAATTTTGTTTGAAAAATCGTTTTTCATGCAAGATAATGGGTTCAGAATGTTCGATTCATAATTTAGAAACTTTATTGTTTAGATTTCAAATCGAAATTCACACTGTATCACATTCAATTTTGAATTTTTGTGAATTTTGGTTTTGAAAATATCGAACACTGTTTTGAATCGATTCATTGTGTTTTGTTGTTTTTAGCCTGAAATTCGTATTAGAAATGTGTTCTAAATGATTAATCGACCAACCCTGTACATTTTCAAGTTCTAATTGCACGTATTAAGGATTTTGGATCGTAATCAGAGTGCTAAACGGAAGAACACGCTAGATCTAAACTTCTCGCAAGCTTCAAAGGGAAGAACTCGCACATCAAAGGAATATTCAGAAAGGAAGAACGCGCACGATGAAGAGTGTTGATGTTATATTGAGTTTTGAGAGTTCTTGGTAGAAACGAGCTAAGTGTTATATGCGAGAAGAGGAAACACACACGACCTGACTTGCGCGAAGTGATGTCACAGTAATCTGCGAGTTTATGTTTATCGAGTTTACATTTTGCGCGAAGTAAAAGTTCAAATTTATTCTAAGTATAGAACGCGCAAAAGCGTCAAAACGCGCAAAGGAACCAAAACACGCACGTCTAACCTTGCGAGAAGCCAAAACGCGCATATCGTTGTTTGCGCGAACCAGAAAAGCGCACACCGTGTTATGCGCGAACAATAAACGCGCACAAGCCTATTAGGGCAAAGTGTTATCCACAGTGTTTTGCGAGTTTATGTGATCAACGAGTTTGTACCTTAAAAAAAAATTCAAGGGTTTTTCAAGTTTGATTTTCAAGTCAAATTTTTATCTGAATATTTTGGGAACGATCATTTCAAGAATATTATTCAATATGTCAGACAAAGTTTCGTTGTGATAGTAATCAAAATTTCGTTGTCAGAAAAAATTTCGTTGCGAGACCCCCGTGCTAAGTCTGCGGAGGGGGACATATTTCTGAGAGTGATCAAATTTTTCTGATTTTTGTTAACGATCATTTTCAAATAAAGTTTTTAAGATATCAAGATGTCTACTGTTTTATCAGGGATTGATTGTGCTATCATGTATATGCCTGAGATACCTGCCATAGAAGCTGAACGGGATAAATTGAGGAATCAGAATTCTGTTCTTCTAAATCAGATTCAAGATTTGAAAGCTAAATTTGTTAATTCTGATAAAACTTCTGAATGTGCAAAATGTACTAATGATTCTCAATCTGATTTTACAAGTATCATCAAGGCAAGAGAGAAAGAGATTAAAGAGAAAGAGCAAGAAATTGGAATGAAAAAAAAATTATAGAGGTTAAAGAGAAAATAATCATGCAAAAAGAGAGAAAGATAATAAATCTTCAAAGTCAACTCAAGACAACTGAACAAAAATCAACGGTACTGCAAGCTGAATCAGTTGATCTTCAACAAAAGTTTAAGGCTTTTGAAGAAAAAAGATATCTGCTCTGGAAACAAAGAATGCTGATTTGATGAAAAATCTCCAAGAAGATAAAGACAAATCAAATCTTGAGAAAGCTTCGACTCAAAAGTTATCTGATCATTCTAAGAAAGCTATTCAAGAGAAAAAGGATCTTGAGCTAAGATGCATTAAACTCTCGAAGCAAGTGTCAGAATTTGAAAATATCTTAATTACAGAAAGAGACATGTTTGCTAAAGAGAGAAAAGTTCTTGAAGACAAAACAATTGAACTTCCCAAACAAATCTCAGTTATGCAAGACTTACTTGAAAAAGAAAGAAAATATTTTCAAGAAAAGAAAAAGTCTTTTGAGATTGAAAAGAAAAATGCTGAAAAGAGAAATGTTGGGATTTTCAAAGATATTTTTGAACAAAATAAGAACTTAGAAAAAGATTTTGAACAAGAACGCCAAATCTTTGAATCTGAAATATCTAAGCTCACATCCAAGATAATTGTTCTGTCATCAGATATTCTTAAACAACAGATGGCTAGAACTGATTTGAAAAACAAGTTTTACACACTTTCTGATGAAAGAAATATTTTGTCTAAAAAGATAAAGAACTTGGAAGCTGCAAATAGTGATTTGTCAGAAAAGATTTCAGCTGATGTGATCGATCAATCACCTGTTAATAATTTAACAGAATCAGTCTGTTATCTCAAAACAGCTTCAAGTTCCATTCATGAGAAAAATGTTTTCAAAAAGAAAAGTGTCAAACCAACATTGTCAAATCAAATCAGATTTGTCCATCTAATCTATTTTATGACAAATCTGTTGATAGTCCAGCGAGCTTCTATGTCAAATCTCTTGGAAAGCATTCAAAGAAAGGACAGATGGTCTGGAGAGTTAAAGATTCCTCACGTGAAAAGAAGAATGACAAAACATCTAATATCAAAAAGAATAGTGCACACAAAGGTAAATCTTTTGGTAAACCTGATATGTTTTATTCTACTAATCATTTGATCAGGATTGCTCAAAAGAAGTTATGGTGTTCTTATTGTGGAGCAAATGACTTTGTAAGTAATAATTTTGTCAATTACTGGTATGGTTCGTATTATATTACCCCCAAAAGAACTGAAACTAACACAATAGGACCCAAATACCAGTGGGTACCAAAAGCTAAATATGTGTTACAGGCACCCAAGGTTTAAGGGGGAGCAAGAACAAAGGCTTTTGAAC
This sequence comes from Arctium minus, assembly GCA_954870635.1. Classification (NCBI taxonomy): domain Eukaryota; kingdom Viridiplantae; phylum Streptophyta; class Magnoliopsida; order Asterales; family Asteraceae; genus Arctium; species Arctium minus. The sequence goes on along the minus strand of OX941093.1, from coordinate 5,179,993 downwards.
AAAGAAGTTCAAAACCCAGACTTCAAAGTCAAAGAACAAAGGCTCTTGGATAACACAGTTCAAGACCTGCACCTCAATGTCAAGAGTAGTGGTTTCTAATTACAACAGATCAGGACCCGGTATTAAGTGTTAAAGGACCAAGACTTCTAAACACATCAGTTTAGGACTCAGTCTTTCATGTTTAAGACAAGGATATTTTACAAATATCCAGGGGGGGCTAAACTGAATATAAATCATTTTATCATGATTTGAGGGGGAGCTTAAATGTAAGTATCTTTTGTTCTTAATCTTTGATTGTTTGAAAGAAGAACAACTTTCAAGAATGAAAAACGTTTTCTTAAATGTTCAAACCACTTCTCTATTCTCAAAAGATTTCATGAATTAAGAAGTGTGATTTTAAATGTTTTTCATTATGGAGCTTTAATGATTAACTGATCGTGTGTTTCCAAAGATCAATACTTATGTATTATCTTGTCTATATACTGTCAAATATTCACACACACCGGTTCAGTACTTTATTTGAATTTGTTATTACCATGTCTCTAAACGAACAAATTTTTCGATGGTAATACCCTCGTTTGTAATTCAATGTTGTTGAGCATCAATCATCATTACAATCTTTGTGCTTTCATTGCTAAATTGTTTATATTTGTCCATATAAACAACTATCAAGTTCTTTGATACCACAACCATTTCTTGTCCATGTACATAATATTTGATCTGATTAATTCATTGTCAGATCCTCAAAACAAGGAAATTGATTGATCATAAATGTTCATTGTTTTGAGAGATCTTCATTGTTCAAATGCTCAAATTTTATTCATATTTTTAATGAGCATACATTTTGACAATGTTATCATATTTGTGCTTAACTGTTCAAGTTAAATTGTTGAGCAACCATTCTTTTTAGGAAAATTACATGGGATCAGTGTGAGAGCTTAAACAAAACTTCCATGGATTCACGTTAACTAGTGTTTCCTACTCAGGAAGTTATCCTAGAGTGATTGAGGGGTGAGGGGTTCTTAAATCAAAGAGTAGGGGAGATAACTCATCCGATTGTGTTGGGAACTGAAGATGTGACCAAGTCATTAATGCTGCTAGTTCAGAGTTAGTACTGCCAGAGGATCTCAAAGTTAATACTGCTAGGTATTACGACTTGTAGTAGAATTAATACTGCTAGTCAAAGTTAGTGCTGCTTGAACAAAGTTAGTACTGCTTAGCTAGTTAGTACTGCTAGTGGTTAGTGCTGCTTAGTAGTTAATACTGCCAAGACTCAGTTAATGCTTCCAAGGTGATTAATGCTGCTTCTGAGATAATTTGAAGATAATGTTGAAGAGATCGCGTCTGGAGATAAACATGGAAAGCTTGAAGATAATTATGAAGATTATTTTGAAGATTTTTTTATGTTTAGTAATTATCTTTTATTCTTCAATATATGTATAGATTTGTTTAGAATAGCTAAGTAACTTTTGTGAGAATAATTCTGAGTTTTTTTTTGTTCTAAGAGAGAATCAACCTCAAGGTTTCGTTCCTAATTCTAGAGAAGTAGAATTCGTCTTGAAAGAGCCTGTTCTTCAAGATTGAGGTTGTGAGTGAAAAGCTTGTAACTTGAATCATTAAGTAAAGTTTGCAAGTTGTGATTCGTACTGTTTTTCTGTTTATTGAATATTAAAGTGTTTTTCCGCAACTTCTTTAATATTGTTTCTGAGTGTTCATAATTCTTGTTGAGAATTCGATCCTGACAAGTGGTATCAGAGTCTGTTCTCTTAGAAACATTCATTCATTCATCATGGAAAACTTTGCAGAATCAAACAGTACTCTTGTCTCTAAGGTTCCAATGCTCAAACCCAATGAGTTTGACATGTGGAAGATCAGAATCAGGCAATACATTCTCCTCACTGACTACTCAATGTGGGATGTCATTGAGAATGGCCCCTCTACTGAAGGTCAGATTGGACCAGATGGGAAAAGACCTCCACCAAAGACAGATGGTGAGAGGAAGATCAGGCAGACAAAGATGAAGGCCTTGAGCACTCTGCTCTTGGCCATCCCCAATGAATATCAGCATCAATTCTGCAACTGCACTGATGCTCAGATTCTCTGGAATGCTCTAGAGAAAAGATTTGCTGGAACTAAGAGCACCAAAAGAAATCAAAGAGATGTTCTGAAGCAGCAGTATGAGAACTTCACTTCTTTAAAGAATGAGTCTATGACTCAAACTTTTGACAGGTTCAACAAGCTTATTGGTGAACTGGCTACTGTTGGAGTGAAGATGGAGCAAGATGATATCAACAAGAAGTTCCTCAGATCTCTTGGGGATGAATGGATTATGTACACTGTCTCATATAGACAGAGTGACAATCTGGAAGAGAACGAACTAGATGATCTGTATAATGATCTAAGAGTTTTTGAATCTGAGGTAGAAGCTAAGAAGAAGCCCACTGATACTACTGCCAACCCTGAAGCAGTTAGTGCTGCTAGCGGAGTGAATTCAGAAAAAGGCACTGAAACTGTCTTTGAAGCCTTTTTGTCCAGTCACAGCAACAACTCCTTGATTAATGATGATCTGGAACAACTTCACCCTGATGATATGGAGGAGATGGACATTAAATGGCAGATGGCCATGTTATCTATGAGGGTGAAGAAGTTTATTAAAAGAACTGGGAGGAACAACTTCTCTCAAAGAAGAGAAGATGGAGCTGGTTTTGACAAGACAAAGGTGGAATGCTATAAGTGCCACATGAAGGGACACTTTGCTAGAGAGTGCAGAAGTGGTGTGCCAAATAACAACCACCAACAAGCTCAGAATGGAGGCTACAATCAAAACAAGAACTCTGCTCAAGCCCTTGTTTCTCAACAAGGAATGGGGTTTGACTGGAGTGACCAAGCTGAGGAAGCCATTCAGAATCAAGCTCTTATGGCAGAGGTGTCTGATCTCCCCTCTGAGGTAATTTCTAATCTTTGTACTCAATCTTGCATAGACACTGTCAAAAGGTACAGGGATCACAACCAAAACATGTGTGATGACCTCAAAAGATTAGAAAAGGACAGAAGAGATTATGTGTTGATAGTTGAGAGGTTTGAAGAACAAATCAAAGGCTTCCAAGCCAATGAACTTCAACACTCTTATGACACAAACTACTGGAAGTGGGAAAAGAATGAGATAGAGACCAAACTGTCTAAGTCCAAAGAAGAGAATAATAAGTTGAAAGAAGAACTAGCTAAGGTTAAGCTTGATGTAGAAAAGTTTTCATATGCTTCAAAAGCAATGGATTCTCTTCTAAAGGCTCAGATTCATGATAAGATGAAGCCTGGTGTTGGATACAACAACACACCCCCTCCTTACAACAACAACTACGTCCCTCCTACATCAGACTTGTTAGAGACCAAGGAGAAAAAGGACTTGTCTGAGGAAGCCTTTAAGATAGATTATTTGGATGAGTTGGTTGTTGAGGATATGACTGAGAAAGAAGCCAGTGAGAATAGGAACAATGCTGTGAGTAAAGAGATACCCTTAGAAAACAACATTGTTACCAATGAGGGTGGTGGAAGGATCTGGGTCAAGTCTAAAAAGATAGAGAAGACCAAAGGAAAGGCCAACGAGGTCCATTACAAACAGACCACGGTTGTGAATCCTGGCCCTTGTAAACAGTGTGCTTGCAATAAAACTGAGAGCCTAAATTCTGGTACAAAGAGAGGTAATCAAAGAAACTGGAATAATCAATGGGCTCAGAAACAAGGAGTTGATCTGAGTAAAATAATCAGACCAAAACCTTGTTTCATATGTGGCAAGTTGAATCATTTGGCTAAGCACTGTTTCTTTAACCCTATTAACCAAAAGATGAACTTTCAAAGATTTGTGCAAAAACCTGTTGGTTATAGGAAGGCTGGAAAGAAACATGTGGCTAAGAAATCTGTTGAAACCAAAGGCCACATGAAGAAAAAGGTTTTAAAAGAGAGTATTAAAATGTGGGTGACTAGAAGCACTAAAACTGTTAGTACTGCTACATCAAATAGTACTGCTGACAGGGATAGTGCTGCCAGAAGCAATACTGCTGCTACCAGTGTTAGTACTGCTGAGAATATTAATGCTTCTAACACTGTTAGTACTTCTTCAAAGGTTACTACTGCTAACACAGTTACTACTGCTGACACAGTTACTACTTCTAACAAGGTTAGTACTACTAAGCATGCAAGTGCTGCTAATGCAGTTAGTACTTCTAAAACTAGTACTGCTTCTAGCAAATGTGCATCCAAACCCATTATTGTGACAAAGTACTCCAACAATGAGGAGTCAAAGTTTAAAAATCTTGTCAAGAAGGAATGTAAATATTTTGATGAGAAAGGGGTACCCAAGACCACTTTGGCTTGGGTTCCTAATCAATACTAACTGATTTATCTTATGTGCAGGGCAACCAACAGCTTAAGGGGAAGAGCATCTGGCATGTTGATAGTGGTTGCTCTAGGCACATGACAGGAAACATGTCATGCCTTCAGGATTTCAAGCATATCAATGGAGGACATGTTGCATTTGGAGACAATCTTGGAGGTGGAAAATTAAGTGGAAAAGGTAATGTTACAAAAGGTAAGATGACATTTGAGGATGTCTACTATGTTGATCAGTTAATGTTTATTGTCTCGATATGGACAATGTTTCAAGTGATTCATCCCTGAACTGTCTTGTTTCAAAAGCTTCTGTGGATGAATCCTCTCTTTGGCACAGAAGGATGTGTCACATGAACTTCAAGACAATGAACAAACTTGTTAAAAACAACCTTGTAAGAGGTTTACCATCAAAAGTCTTTTCATGTGATGATCATTGTGTTGCTTGTCTTAAAGGCAAACAACACAAAACTTCTCATAAGTCCAAAGAGTTAAATACAATTTCTTCTTGTCTCCAGTTATTACATATGGATCTGTTTGGTCCTACAAATGTTATGAGTATAGGCAAGAAATCATACTGCTTAGTTATTGTTGATGATTACTCTAGATTTACTTGGGTATATTTTCTAAGGACTAAGGATGAGACAAGTGGACTGATCAAATCCTTTATCCTAAGAATTGAAAACCAAACAAATCAAAAAGTAAAAGTCATTAGATCAGACAATGGAACTGAATTTAAAAATCTTGATCTAAACACCTTTTGTGAAGAAAAAGGCATTGAGAGACAATATAGTGCCCCTAGCACTCCTCAACAGAATGGAGTTGCTGAGAGGAGGAATAGGACACTAATAGAGGCTGCTAGATCTCTGTTGGCTGATTCAAAACTGCCAATTACTTTCTAGGCTGAAGCAGTTAATACTGCCTGTTATGTCCAAAACAGAGTTCTAGTGGTCAAGCCAAAGAACAAGACCCCATATGAGCTTTTAAACAATAGAAAACCATTTATTGGTTTCCTTAAACCTTTTGGGTGTCCTTGTACAATTCTCAATACCAAATCTCACTTAGGAAAGTTTGATAGCAAGGCAGATGATGGATTTCTGGTGGGTTACTCATCTCAAAGTAAGGCCTACAGAGTTTTTAATACTTCTTCTAGAATAATTGAGGAAAGTGACAATGTCAAATGCAATGAGAACACACCTAATCCTATTGGGTCTGGTCCTCAGTGGTTGTTTGACATTGATTCACTAACTAACTGTTTGGGTTTCAGTAGTGATAATAATGCAGGATCAGGAAGCTCAGATTCAGGAATTACACAATCACACAACATCATACCTCAGTCTGTGATTTTTCCCATACCTACAATGGATCCTGTTGAAGACTGTGAAAAGGAGCCATCTACTAAACCAAATCAGAGTGAAGAAGAAAGAAGAGATGAGGAGAGTCAACAAAATAAAGAACCAGAAGTAGCTGCTGAAATCACCTCAGTTGAGGTGAATGACTCCAATCTAGAGGTGGGACTCAATGAAGAACCTAGTCATCAAACAAGAACACAAAAGAATCATCCTCCTCAGCTGGTAATAGGAGATATCTCTTCTCCTATGATGACTAGAAATCAAAGCAGGCTGCAAGATATGCAAGACCAACAGCATACAGTGCTTTCTTGCTTTCTATCCCAGCTTGAGCCTAAGAAGGCTTATGATGCTATGAAAGATTCCAGTTGGATAGAAGCCATGCAAGAAGAGCTGCTACAATTCAAGCTGCAAGATGTTTGGGATCTGGTAGACCTTCCTAAAGGTCAAAGAGAAATAGGCACAAAATGGGTCTTCAGGAATAAGAGAGATTAGAGAGGAATAGTAATAAAGAACAAAGAAAGGTTGGTGGCACAAGGGTATACACAAGAAGAAGGAATAGATTATGAAGAAGTATTTGCACCAGTGGCTAGGATAGAAGCAATTAGATTGTTCCTGGCCTATGCTTCTTATATGAAGTTCAAAGTCTATCAAATGGATGTAAAAAGTGCATTTCTATATGGCTCAATTGAAGAAGAAGTATATGTCTGTCAACCACCAGGGTTTGAAAACCCAAGTTATCCAGACAGAGTATACAAACTGAAGAAAGCACTTTATGGACTGCATGAAGCACCAAGAGCATGGTATGACACTCTGTCATCCTATCTTTTGGAAAATGGCTTTGAAAGAGGAGTCATTGATAAGACTCTGTTCATCAAGAGAAAGAAGAAGGACATCTTGCTGGTCCAAATCTATGTGGATGATATCATCTTTGGATCCACAAGAGACAATATGTGCAAGGAGTTTGAGGAACTAATGCATCAAAGGTTCAAAATGAGTTCCATGGGAGAACTTACTTTCTTCCTTGGACTCCAAGTCCAACAGAAGTCAGATGGTATATTTATCTGTCAGTCCAAGTATGTGCAGGACATTCTAACCAAGTGTGGTTTCTCATACTCAAAGCCTGCTAGCACACCTATGGAGACACACAAGCAGATAACAGCAGATCTTGAGGGGGAGGATATGGATGTTCATCACTATAGATCCATTATTGGCTCTCTCATGTATCTTACAGCCTCTAGGCCATATATAATGTTTCCAGTCTGTGTGTGTGCAAGATTTCAAGTTAGGCCAAAGCAATCACACTATCAAGCTGTTAAGAGGATATTCAGATATCTCAAAGGGCAACCTAGATTGGGACTTTGGTATCCTCATGACTCATCATTTGACCTACTTGCATACTCAGACAGTGACCTAGGTGGAGCAAACTTGGACATAAAATCTACTTCTGGAGGATGCCAGTTTTTGGGTGCAAGACTAGTATCATGGCAGTGCAAGAAACAAACCACAGTGTCCATATCTACAACAGAAGCAGAGTACATAGCAGCTGCAAGTTGCTGTTCTCAAGTCTTATGGATTCAGAATCAAATGCTGGACTATGGGGTAACCTTTCTACACACTCCAATCTTTATTGATAATAGCAGTGCTATTAGCATTGTTAATAATCCTGTCAAGCACTCAAAGACAAAGCACATTGAGATCAGGTATCACTTTATAAGAGACTGCAATGAAAAGAAGCTTATTCAAGTTGTAAAAGTTCATACTGATAACCAGTTTGCTGATCTATTCACCAAAGCCTTTGATGTGGGTAGATTCACTTTATTGGTAACAAGTGTGGGAATGATCAACTCTGAATAAGCTCCTACTTAAAAAGTGGTTCAATACCTGTATATAGTTTATGCTTGGTTTTACTAATCTTCTTTCTCAGGAAATGTATAGCAGTACTCCGTTCATCACAAGCTTAAAAGTGTAAGTATGGTTAATACTGCCAGTGCATTTTTAATACTACCAGTGTATTTTTAATACTGCCAGTGCATTTTACTACTGCCAGTGTTCAGTTAATACTGCTCTCAGTTAATACTGCTCTCAGTTAATACTGCTCTCAGTTAATACTGCTCTCAGTTAATACTGCTTTCAGTTACTACTGCTCTCAGTTAATACTGCTCACTGTTAATACTGCTTTCACTAAATTTTTAGGATTAATACTGCTTATAATCCACAAGCTATAAATACCCTTTCCCCGCCTAAAAGATCATAACGACTCTTTGTCTACTGTTCATCTTCTCTCTCACTCTTTTCTCTCAAGTATCCAGTGCTCTCTAGTCAAGAATCCTTGCGTACAGATGGCTTCAATGGTGTTTATTGATGAGCACAACGAGATAGCCATGCTCCAAAAGCCAAAACAAGCCGAAGGTTTTTACCAGATAGTCGATTTTCTGAGGTCAAGCCACATCGTTCATGCTCTCACTGTGTCTCCTACCATCTACATAGAGCATCAAAGGCAATTCTGGGCCAATGCCACTACTAGCACTGAAAACGGAGTGCCGTGCATCAATACACAAACCCTTGACAGTTACTGAGGAGACCATTAGCATCTGTCTACGTCTAGACGATGCTTCAGGTATATCTTCTATTCCGAATGAGGATTTGTTTTCAAACCTCACCAAAATGGGGTATGAAGGCCAAATGGGGATTTTCAAGTTTTTCAAAGCTCAATTTTTACCCCAATGGAGGTTCTTTGTTCATACCCTGATGCACTGTATTTCCAAGAAAACTACTGGCTGGATCCAATTTAGCAGTCCCATTGCCTATGCTTTGGTATGCTTATCTACTGCTCGAAAATATAACTTTTCTCTGATGATTTTCAATGATCTTGTCTCAAACCTGGACAACAAGAAGAGTTTCTTCATGTATCCCAGGTTTGTACAGGCATTTATAACAAATGAATTGACGGATATACCTCACTTTGATGAGGTATATGTACCTAAACCCCCTAAAGGCAAGGTCTTCTCAAACATGAGAAGATCTGCTAGGGACTCGGAAGGAGTTGACACCCCATTGTTCTCAACAATGATGGTGGTGTCTCAACCACAAGAAGGTATGGCCTCAGGGTCAAGGCCCTCATTAGACCAACCCACTGAGAGCCAATCCCAACCTTCCCTCTCTCAAATTTTTCCTCAGTCCTTTGCTGCTAAACCTACTCCTATGATATCCAAGACATATGTCAAGAGAAAGGTACACAAGGCTCCTTCCCTTGTTGTACCTACTATTAACCAAGAGCCTCAAAGCCCTCTATTGGAGCATTCTCCAATAGAGAATATCCAAAGGGAAACCAGTAGGGTGTCTCCCAACCCTGAGGAGGTGCTCTATAAGGAGATGCATGAGCATATGGGTGAGAAGGCTGCCACTACTTCTGCTAGCACAGAGAAGGACAGTGGTAACATCTCTAAGACCTTCCCCATGGCAACTTTGGGTGAGAAATAAACCAAAGGACCCCGGCGCCAAGAAACCAAAGGGGGTAGTCGGTGCTTCTGCTAGGCAGAAGGCCACTACTACAAGATCCAAGGATCCCTCAAGGATGGGCAAAACATCCAAAAAGGGTGAGGACAGAACTGAAACTGATGAATTGATGGCAAAAGATTCCAATGATCCTTCAAGGGTGGGTAACACACCTAAAGAAGGTGAGGATAGCTATACTTACTTGGAATTGATAGAAACAATAGCCAACATCAATGTTGATGTGGTTAATCAAGGAAAGGAAATCAAGGCATTGCAGCAAGTGGTCATCTCCCAACAAGAGCAGATTTCAAAACTCAAGCAATTGGTGGGAAAACTCATTGCCAAGAAAAGAAGAAAGCAATTTGTTCTAAGGAAGAAGAAGGGGCAAACAAAAAGGAGAAGGAGAATGCTTCCAAAAAGGGGGAGAGTTCAAGCTCAGAACAGATGGATAAACAGATTGAGGGGGAGAATGTTGAAGTAAATAAGGCTGAAGCAGCAGAAACAACACCAGCAGCAGTAACAACCCCAGCAGTAGAAATTGTTACTACTGCTGAGCCAAAAGGAGCAGCAGAAATTGTTAGTGCTGCTGAAACTACACAAGCAGCAGTAACAGGGTTAACACCTGAAGAGGTTGAGGTAGCAGAGATGCTTGTAAAAGCAAAGAATGACACTCCCAAAGCAAAGGGAGTGGTCATAAATGAAGGGGGAGCAAAGAGAACAGAAAAGAAAGACATGGTTGCAGATGCAAAGAGAAAAGGGAAAGAAAAGATGATAGAATCTGATCAACCAACCAAAAAGAAAAAGATGGTTGAGTCAGATGAAGCATTAGCCAAGAAACTGCAAGAAGAGATAAATCAAGCAGAGAAAGAGCAGGTTGAGAAAGACAGAGAGATAGCCAGAGCACTAGCTAATGAATTAAATGAAGCATTTCAGAAAGGCTTGGAAACAGAGAAAGCAAAGCAAAGGGCAATAAGCATAAGAAAGGCTATGATGGCCAGATCAAGTGCAAAGAAGAGAAGGCCTTCACAAACTTACCTTGCAACTCAGGAAAGAAACAAGATGATAACTTTCTTGAGGAGTGCAATTGGTGTGGAGAAAGAAATGTTTATAAAGATGACTTTTGATCAAGTCAAGGGATTATATGAGAAAGAAATGGGAAAACTGCAGAGTAATGAAAAGGCCAGAGTGGAGTTTGAAAGGAAAGCCAAGGAGAGGCATGATGTGAACATTAATCAACCCTTCCCTGAAAGTGAAGAGGGAACTCCAACAAAAGAAAAGGCTGAGATTAAGGAAGAAGAGACTTTAGCTCAGAAGATCAAGATAATAAAAAGAGTTAAGTCTATTGCTTCTAAAGGTCCTAGATCAGAGGAAAGGATAAAGGAAGAAAAGAAGAAGGAAGCTACTATAGGGCAAAGTCAAAGGATTCTATAGAGAACCAAGATGATGGCCAAAAGAAAGAAAACTGACAAGAAGCCTAGAGTAGAAGAAGAGAAAAAGGTTGCTGAAGAAGAAGAGGCACCAAAGAATGAAGAAAAGAGAGCTGAATCTTAGGAAGTACCACAGAGTTCAGATGTAAATATGTACATGGTGGTAATGGATAAAATTCCAAAGCCTATCACAGCTGAACCTGTTGGATTCAAACCTCCTGAAGTTATCCACTGGGATACTATGGAGGTGGATGGTAAGGAGTATATCAGGCTGAAAAGAAAGGATGAGAAGTATTATGTGTTTTCAACATGGACTAAAATTGTCAGAGAATGTTCAAGATCTGATTTAGAAGAGATGTTTGAAGTTGGTATGAAATTACATGCAGACCAGTTGAAAGCTCCAGGGTTACCAATTGTGAAGCTGGTTATGGAGTATTTGTGTATGTTATTCAATCCAGAAGCAGTAAAGCATATAATCAGAGATGTGTTTAAAGTTGTTAGAGGATGGACTTTGTATGAAAGAAGTGGAGTCTATGAATTGGCCTTGGATACTTTTCACATGGAGTATTACTTGGTGGATAGGGTCTACAATCACACAAGTCTGAAGCTTCATGCCATGTTAAAGAAGAAGCTAGGTTGTGCACCAAATTCAGAAATGGCAAAGTATCTAGTTCAGAGAACTATCAATCAGAGTATGGGACTGGATCCTAACCTTGGATTGAATCAATGAAAGTTTTGGAAGCATCTGAAGAACTTGACTTCTCTTTCTAAAAGTCAAGTTAGGGGGAGATTGTTGGGAACTGAAGATGTGACCAAGTCATTAATGCTGCTAGTTCAGAGTTAGTACTGCCAGAGGATCTCAAAGTTAATACTGCTAGGTATTACTACTTCTAGTAGAATTAATACTGCTAGTCAAAGTTAGTACTGCTTGAACAAAGTTAGTATTGCTTAGCTAGTTAGTACTGCTAGTGGTTAGTGCTGCTTAGTAGTTAATACAACCAAGACTAAGTTAATGCTTCCAAGGTGATTAATGCTGCTTCTGAGATAATTTGAAGATAATGTTGAAGAGATCGCGTCTGGAGATAAACATGGAAAGCTTGATGATAATTATGAAGATTATTTTGAAGATCTTTTTATGTTTAGTAATTATCTTTTATTCTTCAATATATGTATAGATTTGTTTAGAATAGCTAAGTAACTTTTGTGAGAATAATTCTGAGTTTTTTTTGTTCTAAGAGAGAATCAACCTCAAGGCTTCGTTCCTAATTCTAGATAAGTAGAATTCATCTTGAAAGAGCCTGTTCTTCAAGATTGAGGTTGTGAGTGAAAAGCTTGTAACTTGAATCATTAAGTAAAGTTTGCAAGTTGTGATTCGTACTGTTTTTCTGTTTATTGAATATTAAAGTGTTTTTCCGCAACTTCTTTAATATTGTTTCTGAGTGTTCATAATTCTTGTTGAGAATTCGATCCTGACAGATTGATTTTTTCTCATTGTGTGGAGCGGTAAAATGGAAAAGGGAGTTTGGTTAGAAGTGAGCTTTAATGTTTAAAAGAAAGAGGGTGTGAGATCAGAGTTAAAAGAATATCAAAACTCTGTTCCAACCATTTTCTTAGTCGGGCAGCCACATCTACTGATTGGTTCACATTCTTTGGTGACCATCATTGAAACAGGCAGTGAGCCCATGCCAACTCTTGCAATTACCCCACCAGCCACTCGTTTATTTCTTAACAAAGAAATGTTTCATTTTCTTGAGGACGCAACATATCTGCTATCTAATCCTCACTCGGAAGGTTTAGATATTGAAAAAGAAGGAAATTTACCCCACCTTTGCACCTCTTTCATGCACATTGAGTCCGTGTAATACTTGTTGCTGTCTCAACAGTTTACATAATTTGAGCCTGTTCAAGCTTAATTAGCTTCAATCATTTCTTACACTTGCACATACACACAAGGAATAAGTTTTCTTGTCATAACTTTCATAGAAAATTCATTTGTGGTTTTTCGATGATTGAATGGAAGCCTTGGGGGAGTGAACATCACGAAAGCTCCTTTCCAATGTACATATGTTGTACAAAGTGGTTCCGTGCTACTTACAGACAATTCTAACTGTCTCATCCGTTGAATCAGGGTTACAAAGTTCATTATATCTGAATTTGAAAAGATTCGGGTATATACTAATGAATTGACGGATATTCAAATCAAAGAGCGGAGACTGTCAACATTTTATAAAGGAGGAGATTGTTAGTTTTTCACAAAGGGGGACACTATTATTCAAAGATAGTGATGAAATTGAAGAAGTTTTGATGATCATGATGCTCACAATTATCAAAAAGGGGGAGATAATTTTAAAGATTTCAATTTCAAAGCTTAAAAGGAAGAGTTCTTCTGAAGATTGTAAAAAAATGAGAGATATTTTATGGAATTTCAAATTCAAGACAGATGAAAGTCAATAGCTTCTGAAGATTATGTTTTAAAGACAAATCAAGATGATTCAAGAAAGTTGGTTTTCTAAAAACTGATTAGAGATAACAGAGATGAAGATACAAGTTTTGAAAGTTTCCTCAAATTTCAAAGAAACTTCAAAGTTTTTAAATTCAAGTTTAAGACTTGATGACTTTTCAAAGCGAAAGAGAATGACTTTTCAAAGTGATTGCTAAAGAATTTTCAAGATTCTTCAAAGCATCAGAGATTGAAGATTGCCAAAGCTTCATCATTTAAAGCTGTCAGAGTTAAAGTTTTGAAGAATCAAGCACTGAAGACGATTGTCAAATTTTTATTAAATCTTGAATACAAAGGGGGAGAATGTTAGTGTATAAATTGTATCCAAGATTTAATGTGAAAAGTCAAGGTTTTGTAAAGTCAAATAAGTCAAGTTTAGTTTGTTTGTGTTGTAAGTGTTTGTATACTTTGAGGGTTTAACCTTATGAGTGAAGTGTGTGACATATAAATAGTGTTTAGTTTTGTAAGAGTTGTAACTTGAAGCATTGTAACTTTCATATCAATACATACGACTTGTGATTTCTCTCTCTACTCTCTCTACTCTCTCTCTAGAAAATATACTTTGACTGTCAAATCTTGATATTGAATTGTGCTTGAAATCTGGGAACATACATTTTCAAAATCTTATCACTAAGTGATGTGTCATCTATTCTTCTATCAATACTTGTATAAATCCAGTCTTGATCTTCAGAGAGAACACCTTCAAAGCTCTGAATTAGATCTCTGATGTCTTCCCGTCTGAAGAGTCTGTCTCTTAACTGACTTCAGAGCTAGACTTGGCTTTCTCTAATGATGTCTCTGAATGTCTTTAGAGGAAGACTTGAGCTATTTTCAATACTTTTACAATTCAGAATTGGGGCTAACAATCTCCCCCTAAGTATTGAAAATAAAAAATTCAATATAACAAAAATTTAATCTAGAAAGCATAGAGGATAAAGTCATCCTCTTAAATGTTACATCTCAAAAGATAGAAATTACAAACAGAGAATATAACATCAAAATAAACATAAAGAAAAGAACTAAGGCCTATCACTAGAGCAGATCCTATGGAACTTCATAATGAGCTCTCTGAAGTTAATCAATGAGTTGAGATCTAAGTCTAGTTTCGCTAATAGATCAACTCTATGCCGTTCTTTCTTCACGTGTATCATCTTTAATATGCCTCTTAGTGTCTCATCTAAATAATTTGCTACCTCTGAAGCCAGGAATATTTTCTTGATCAGGTTGACTCTGTAGACGAATCCTAGAGGTTCAGCGATTATTGATCCAGTCTTGTATTTGTTTAGATCAACAATTTTCTCCACTGGTTTAGTTACACCAAGTCTTTCTTCTCCAAAATTAAGAGCAATCTGAAAAGTCTGGCTCTTAGCTTGATATGAGCTTCCATAGCACGCCTGACTTCGTAGAGACCCATTCTGAATGCTCTATCTCGTTCATATTTGGCTAAGTAGTTGGCGTAAAGATGAGGCAAATCATAAGGGTTTAGATTTACGAGATCATCATCATTGAACTCATAAACTTTCCCATCATAGCGTATTACCTCATAATGTTTGTAGATGATCTTATTATAAGCAAATGTCTTTTCAGAGACTTTGTTTATCTCTGTGATGTGAAAGTTTGAGAGAACCTTTGCTCTTGGACTAGTCTTGTCTCTGATGAATCTCTGCTCATAGTATGCCATGTTTTCTCTGATTCTTAGATTCTGAGGAAGAACTTGGGTATCTTCTAAGTTGAACTCACAGTACAGATATCTGAAGTGGTCTTCAATTGAAGTCTCTGGATCAGAGGTAAGAAATTCTAGAGACTGAGTGTACTTTGAGAGAGTTGGAATGCCAATGCTTTTCTTCTGAACAGGTACCTCTGGAGGGGCCTGTTCATCAACAACCATGTGGATTTCTTTAGCAGATAGTTGTGAATCTATCTCTGGTTCCTTCATTTGGTCTTGAGGGGATTGAGGTGGGGTTTCATTGACTGCAGAGAAGATTAGGTTTGCTATTTCAGCCGTGTCTTCAGCTCTGTGTTCTGCCTCTAATGTAGAAGGGAAGTAAGTATGAGCATTCTTGTAGACATAGGCATCTACATCAATAAATTCTTCTGGAATGTTCTCGACTGCTACTGCTTCTTCCACTGAGTCTGATCCGAATGCATCTCTCATAATTATATTATGTCATTCTTGAGAAGAGAATGCATCTTCAGAGCTGGAGAAGTCAACTAGCTGCTCATCTTCTTCTTCTACATCCAGAGCACCTATAGTTTCTGGAGTAGCATTTACTACCTGGATTATAGGTGCATCTGATGTTGATGGTTCAAGAAAGACCACTGGAATTGGAGTTTTGGAGATCGTTTGATTTTCTTCAGCAGAGGTGGAGTGACTCTCTGGTTTTTTCTCTTGTACTTTCTCTTTGTTGTTGGATGGAACTGGAGCAGAGCCACTTGCTTTGGGAGCTTTAGAGGATTGACCTTGTGTTGTTGTTCTTCCTATCTCCCCCTTTTGAGAGTAAGAGGCTCCATCATCTTCAGAGTCCTCTGAATCATTAAATCTGAACTTCTTGGCTGCCCCACTACAAGGATCTCTGAGAATGGATCTTTTCCTTCTGTACTTTGGAGACTCTGGTTCAGCGAATCCTTTGCCCTTGGGGTCGACTGCAGCCTTTTTGATGGAGTCAATTGCCTCTGAAGTTGCTTGAAGAAGTTCAGCTACAAGATCCTCTGTATTTAATCTGTGGACGTCAAGTGTTGCCTGAACTCTTTTCTGTGTGAGAGAAGAGATTTTGGATGAGCCGGTCAACATTCTGCTTATTATACCCTCCTTAAAGGATGCCAAATCACTCTTAGTGACAATGTCTTCAACAGTTCTGGGAGGTGGAGGTGGGAGCTCTGAAGTCGTTGCTGTAGTCGGAAGGGAGTCTTGAATGGTAGACTTGATCAATTTAGTGATAGAGGCCATTTGTTCTGAAGATAATGAAGTTGATCTGTTGGCCACTATCTCTGTCCCGATAGCCTTGACCTCCTTCTGAATATTGCAATTGTGGAGGATTGGCTTCGTAGTTCGACAACTTGAGCTTTGAGAGCCACAATCTCCAGAGAGGAAACAGTCTTCTGTGAAAACAGCTGTCTCTCCAACCCCTGAATCTTGTTATTGGAATGCAGAACTTGGGTCTTCAAAGTAGAGACCTCTGCTTTTAATTGTGCATTCTCAGAGCTGAGTACAGGGGCCTATGGACCATCAATTCCTTGATGTTTATGCTCTTTCAAGGAGCCTCTGAGTTCCTCACAAAGTCTTTCGAACTCTGACTTGGTGAGAATATCAGAGATGGGTACATTGGCAACAACACATGTTGCCAATTTGTCCTCAAGTCCAAAGGAGCCTTCTTTCAGAGATTGTTGAATGTTGTCTCTGGAAGGACTTCTGCTCGGTCCTCGATGTTCCAGAGAATCATCTATGAGCGTTCTGTTTTGATCCAAGTCGTCCTCCTCAGATTCAGAGGACTGGAAGTGAATGTGGGAGTTGACCTTGCGATCCAGGCAAGTCAATCCTTCTGCTTTAAGGTCCAACCAATGTCTCTGAGTTGGATAGTTGCTATGGGAAAACCTAAAGGGTGAGGGAAGAGACACAGAGGCATCATCGTGTGTAGGGATTTATGTCGTACTCTGAGGCAACTGAGTACTTATAATATTGACTAAGTTCTGTTGAGAGGACTTATCCAGAATTTAGGTTTCCTCAAGCTTCTGTACTTCAGAGGTAGAAAGAGGCACCTCTGAGGTGGTTTGATGGGTTGGGTTCGAGGTGTGCACCTCTAGTTCAATAACCATAGCCTCTAGATCAGGTTGGTTAGATGGTATGGATGCACTGGGAGTTGTTGTGGGAGTCCTAAAATAGATGTGCCTTTGGGCATCTTTTTCAGGGGAGGGGTGAGAACTCTCTGGTTTCTCTAAGTCCATAGGGGACTCTCTCTTCTCACTCTGAGAATCTTCAGAGCTAGTCTCTGAAGATTCATCCTTACCTTCTTCAGAGCTATTAGAGCTATTCTCTTCACTAATCTCTGTAGGGACTTCCTTTTCTCCCTCATTGACATTGTCAGCTCTCTAAACTTCGGCTTCTCTGATAGGAGTACCCTCTGGTTCAATCCTCAGAGATCTCTGAACTTCAGCGTCCTCTGATCCCTCTGAAGTAGAGCTACTCTGACTTTCCATCTCAGGGATAGGACCTAAGTGTGTTGGGGTTCCCAGGACTGGCTCTAGTCCTTGGGCAACACGAAGATGATAAGCTAAGGCTACAGAGTTGGGATTTACCTGGTTCAACATGTGGTGGGGGATCCTCCTTGCTCTTGGGTATCCTTCAGAGAAGATAGTGGGTTTGAAGTTGTCCATGATGTAGTAGGTCAGAATCTGAAGTTTATCAATGGCATCTTTGATGATCAAAGCAAGAAATCGTGGTAATGTTATTGAAGGAACTCTGGAAGATGGGGTGATCTGCTCTGGGTCCTTGGTTATGCACTTGTTCTTCTTTTCAATAGAGGTAAGAATCAGTTCATAGATAATACCTGCCATATCAAAGTTGCGATTGAAAAATAAAGTATACATGATAGACAATATTTCTGGTGTCACTTGATCCATGCTTCCCAATTTGCAGGTAAGGGTTCGGTTTAGCACAGAGAACATGAAGTTCCACATAGAAGGAAGATGTTGTTTTCTGAAGTTTCTTAGGCGTGTGATTTCAATGTTGTAGGCAAGCATTCGAACAAACAGGAGTAGGGTTCAGAGGAGGGGCATTTCTCAAATCGAGTGATTTGAAGTTCTTCATTTGTTAGGAATGGAATGACTTCACAAATAACAGGAGGGTTGATGAAAACTTGATATTTCACAGTTTGAGTGATCTCAAACTCGCCAACGATTCCGCCATGGTCTTCACTGTAGTGACTGGAGGAAAACCATTCTTAGACGAATGTGAGAGGGCATTCAGTGGTGATTGCGATTAGGGCCTAAGTAAGTTCGTTGTTTGCGAAGAACTCACAGATGATCCGGTATTGTTCCTCGAACTTCGAAGAATCAAGTTAAACCATATGGTTGTTGTCCTTGATTGGAAATCTATGTACTCATGAAGGTTCACCGATTTTGGGAAATAGTTTGTACCAATCCATTGAAGAAGCCATTTGAGAGTTTGAGATGAAGAAGATGAAGTTCAGGTTCGTTAAGAGAGAAAAAGATTGCTCGAGAGTAATTTGTTTGTGTAAAAATGGATATTCAGATGTAAAAATGTTTTTATACCCAATTTTAGAAAATTACACTCGAGTGCATAAAGTGAAACGGGAGGGATTAGACCTTTTAGTTGAGGCCGTTTGACCTTTAACTCAACCCTGTGATGACACGTGTTCTTGGTAACTGTTGCACATAAGTGTTTAGTTGCCAAGAAAATAGGAATGGGTGACAGTTGTGAATATTTGAATTTTAATAGTTATCTTTGTTGACTAGACAAACCTTTCACCTTGTTTTCTGAACGAATATTGTGAAGTAATCTAAGATATCATAAGTGTAGAAAGAATTCAGAGAATCTGAGTTTTCATGTCAAATGATATAAGAGATTGCTAAACAAATGAAAAAAAATTCAAAAGCTTTGATGTTTAGTTTCCCTGATATTCTCTTACTCCCCCTTGATCAAAGAATGTCTGTTCTTAACTTTTATTCGCTCATTCTCCCCCTTGAATAATACTTGGTATCTTGAAAAACATGTTTTCTTAACTATCAGAGGCTCTTATATAAATGGCAGAGACTCTAAAGCATCCAATGTTCTCTAGCTCCCCCTTGACAGATGATGGATACTTTTCTTTGCTCCCCCTTTATTGATACTTAGAGGTATAAAAAGAATGATTTCGACCATGCTTGGTTGGGAGTCCAGAGTCTCTAAAATAGGTCTCAGAGGCTCTGGGTTTATACATGCCTCCAATGTCAAAGGCTCTGATGTAGTGATCAGAGACTCTGAAGTTCTTTTGAGTTAAGTAGACATGTTCAGCATTCCCAACTTGCTAATTAAGAAATTGAACCTTCGTTTATCTAAGGCTTTTGTGAAAATATCAGCAAGTTGGAGATCAGTTGGTACAAAATACATCTTAATTGTACCTTTCTCAACATGGTCTTTAAGGAAATGATACCTGACATCAATATGCTTTGTCTTGGAATGTTGTACTGGTTTTGCAGAGATGGTTATGGCACTTTTGGAGTCACACACAATGGGTATTCTATCATATTGTAATCCATAGTCTCTGAGTTGAGTTTTCATCCAAATGACTTGGGAGCAACAACTAGCAGCAGCAATATATTCTGCCTCTGCAGTAGAAGTTGAAACACAGTTCTGCTTCTTGGATGACCAACTCACTAGCTTGTTACCCAATAATTGATAGCATCCAAAGGTACTATTCCTGTCTAGCTTGCATCCTGCATGATCTGCATCAGTATATGCTATTAAATCAGAACTATAGAGTTTTGGATACCAGACACCCATTGAGGGTGTGCCTCTGAGGTATCTAAATACTCTCTTGACTTCAGATAAATGAGATTCTTTTAGATTTGCTTGATATCTAGCATAGAGACTGGTTGCAAACATTATATCAGGCCTACTAGCAGTTAAGTATAGAAGTAATCCTATCATGCCTCTATAAGTCTTTACATCTACATATTTTCCAGAAGGATCAGAGTCAAGTTTGACTCCTGTGGCTATAGGTGTTTTCATAGAAGTTGAATCATGGAGCTTGTATTTTTTCAAAATATCAGAGATGTACTTAGATTGACTTATAAAAGTACCCTCCGACGTTTGTTTTACTTGTAAGCCCAGAAAGAATGTTAATTCTCCCATGAGACTCATCTCAAATTCACTATTCATCAACTCTGAAAACCTGTCACAATAATTCTGATTTGTAGAGCGAAAGATAATATCATCAACATATATTTGTACTAAAATCATCTCATTTTTGTGCCTTTTGATGAACAGGGTTGTATCAATTGTTCCTTTTTCAAAACCATTATTGATAAGAAATGATGACATAGTTGCATACCATGCTCTTGGAGCTTGTTTAAGTCCATACATAGCTTTATCAAGATGATAAACATAGTTAGGAAACTCTATACATTCAAATCCAGGTGGTTGCTGGACATATACTTCTTCATTCAATTTGCCATTTAGGAAGGCAGATTTAACATCCATTTGATAGACTTTGAACCCTTTGTGTGCAGCATAGGCTAAGAAGATTCTAATTGCTTCTAGTCTAGCCACAGGTGCAAAGGTTTCATCATAATCATTACCCTCTTCTTGGCAATATCCCATAGCAACCAATCTAGCTTTGTTTCTGTATATAATGCCATCCTCATCCTTTTTACTTCTGAAAACCCATTTAGTTCCAATTGCAAATTTCCTTTAGGAAGGGGAACTAAGGTCCAGACTTTATTTCTTTCAAACTCTTGAAGCTCATCCTGCATGGCATTGATCCAATTAGGATTTTCAAGAGCTTCATTTACCTACTTTGGTTCAATAATTTTTTTTTGAAAAGCAATCCTATATTACCACCAACCAACCAAATTACAACAAAAAAACATGTACCAAACAAACCACAATCAGGTTTGCAAGGCACAAACCCAATCAAAAAAGGGCAACCATACAATAGTTGCTTCCAAGCCAAAGTATAGGAACCCAACAGACATGCCTCTAAACAAACCAGCCCCTAAACAACCAAAACAGGAACACGACAAACGACCGAGCCAGACCGTGACTACCGAAAACCACCCCCTAAACAGACCATTGATAGACCTGAAGATCAGAAAAGATTAGAAACAAAGAAAGACAGTCCCGGGCTGCCTCAAACGCTCCTACAATCAACGCACAATTCAACTGTATCCACTCGCCGAATCGCAAAAAAAAACTAACAGTAGATGAAGACCGAAATGAGAGGTTGTATATCTTTTACAACGAGGTATCGAAATATCTTCGCTGCTTGTCCCTAAACTGTCGTGTGCACTCCATCCATTGCCGATCCGACGGCCTGCTACGACCCCACCGAGCGGACTCCCTTGTATCCGGACAACACCTTTTTCGTCTCGATCAACCACTTCAACCAACTTAGCTTCCGATCTTTTATCCGGCTTGAAATCCATTCAAAACAATGTCTTTGCATTTCATGGAACCTATCCTCCAATTTAGATATGTCGTTTTTGAAAACGACTTGGTTTCGGTGCGACCAAATGAAGTAAAGGAAGCACCAAACCGTTTCCTTCCGTAACTTTGGTATCGAATTAAGACCTGCAGCCGTAAAATTCCTCTCCGTTAAATCTTGAACCGAATTGAAGCTTTCCTCCTTGTTCGTCCACCATCGCGACACTTTTTGCCACACTTTTTTTGCCTCCAAACATTTCACCAAAGAATGGTCTATAGATTCCGGCTCTAGCCCACATCTCGAACAAAGAGAAGACTCAAGGTCCATGCCCATCTTCTCAAGAACCACCCGACACGGTAATCTCCCTTGTTTAGCTTTCCAAACGAAGATGCATACCTTTTTTGGTGTTATTTTTGACCATTCCGTTTCTTCAAAAGATTCACCTAAAGCCACCGTTTTCTCCTCGATTAGCTCCTTCAATCCTTGTACCGAGAATTCTCCATCCCGCCCATAAATCCATTTTACTTGGTCCCGACCCTCTCGTTTTGGCTCCCACCCATGTAAGATATCCCTTAGTCTCTCCCATTCCCCCGCCTCCCTCCCTCTCGTTTCTCTCCTCCAACTCCAATTCCAATTCCACCTACCCTCTACCCATTCTCCCTTCTCGCCTATTGACCCATTCTTGTTTGTTTCAAGTAAAAAAAAGCGGTTGAATTTCTCCCCCAATTTTACTTCCCCGATCCATCTATCCTTCCAAAAGCACGTCTCGTCTCCCCTCCCTACTTCCTTCCGGAATGAAGAGTTAAGGTTCAAGCCTATCTTCTCCAATTCTTTACCTACCTTTATGATATTGCACCACACCGATCTCCCCCCCCCCCCCCTCCTTCCCTGAATTAATCTCCTCACCACCGAGTCCCCCCTCTCTCCCATAGATACTTTGGATCACATTTATCCACAACGCGTCTTTCTACCCTACGAACCTCCACCACCATTTTCCCAATAAACCCCAATTTGAATGTTGTAAGCTACCCACGTTAAGACCACCTCTCTTTAGACTTCTAATGACCCTATCCCACTTTACCCACGCCACCCCTCTCTTTGAATTCAGACCTTTCCCCCCACCCCAAAAAAAGTGCGATCTCACTCTCTCTAGCTCACCAATCACTCCTCTCGGGGCTTTAAAAAGTGAGAAAAAATACAAAGCAAGACTTCCAAGTACCGACTTTACCAAAGTAAGGCGGCCACCATACAATATCAATTTTTCCTTCCAACTAGCGAGTTTATTTTTCACCTTTGTTATTATTTCCTTCCAGTTTTCGATTTTACCCATATTGCTCCCCACCGGAAGGCCGAGGTATGGGAACGGTAATTCCATGTAGCCACAACCCAATCCTCCCGACCAACCTTGAATCTCCTCTAAAGTGACACCCACTCCAAAAAGTTTGCTTTTGCGAATATTGATATTTAGGCCCTACACCATAAAGAAACTTTCAAGAATTTTCATCAAATTTCTTAAATTCTTGATGTTCCACTTGCCAAAAAAATAACATTGTCGGCATATTCCAAATGGGTCACCTCTATTTATTCTTTCCCTATTTTTAAACCTTCGAACATATTTTTTTTCTTTGGCTTCCATCATCAACACGTTCAAACCTTCGGCCACCACTAAGAAAAGAAACGGTGCCAAAGGATCGCCTTGCCTAAGCCCTTTCTCCATTTTGAATTCCTTCATCGGGGATCCTTTGGTTCAATAATACTCAAAAAGTTTACAAAATAGCATTCATTGATTGTGGCAGATCTGTTTTTGACTCCATCTGAAGGTGATCCAATGATCTGATCATGGGGATGATCCTTTACGTATCTTGTCATTAGAGCATGAATGTGCGGTGGAGTTTGAGCTTTAGAGATGGCAGGTGGTGACATCTCTATAGTGCTATTCACAGGATCGGAAGATATTCCCAGAGATGGTGAAGCAGGCTCTAGAGTCTCTTCAACAGATGTCTCTGGAGATTCTTTAGATTACTCTTGTGTATCTTCAGCTTCTGAAGAATTCTGCTATTCAACATGTCTTGATGCAATACTTGGACCTGTATTTAGAGAAGCAGAAGGAGTTATCTTAGAGGGACTAGAAAGAGTTGTACCTTTATTTTGAGGTTCCGCTGAGGTTGCTCTGTGAATGTCTCTGAAGATAAATTCTGAGTTGTCACCATCAAAGAAGTCTTCAAATATTTTGTTCAGTTCTGATTCTTTTATCTTTGAAAATTCAGAGACATTCCTGGTTTTTACATCTTGTTTATCAGAATTTCTATTCTCATCAAAAGAGACATTTATGGTTTCTTGAATGGTTCTTGTTCTTAAATTGAACACTCTGAAGGCTTTTGAGGCTAATGAGTAGCCAATGAATTTGCCTTCATCTACTTTCTTATCAAACTTTCCAAGAGACTCTATATCATTCAGAATATAACATCTGCATCCAAAAACATGAAAATATTTAACATTAGGTTTCCTATTGTTAATGAGTTCATACGATGCTTTCTTGAATCTTTTGACAATCGTAGCTCTGTTTTGAGTAAAACAGGATGTAGCTACTGCTTCTGCCCAAAAGTTGGTTTGAAGAACAGATCGTGGAAGCATTGTTCTTGCAGCTTCAACAACACCATTTTGTTGAGGTGTTCTTGCTGCAGAGAAGATAAGGGTTATGCCTTCCTCTGAAAGATATGAGTTGATTTTGGCATTTTTGAACTCTGTCCCATTATCACTTCTCAGCTTCTGAAATTTCCTGTTGAACAAAACCTGGAATCCTTTTAACAACCTTATTAAAATATCAGCTACATCAGACTTGGCTCTGATGAATTCTATCCAAGTATATCTAAAGTGTTCATCAATCAAGACAAGAATATACTTTTTGCCTGATAGACTCTGTACAGAGATAGGACCACAGAGATCCACATAAAGCATATGCAGAGGTCTAGGACAATTATTATCACTTTGGGTTTTATGGGAAGATTTTTTCATTTTTCCCATTTCACAAGCAGAACAAAGATGATCTTTGTTGAACTTTAGAGATGGTAATCCCTTAACCAAATTAAGTTTGACCAACTTATCAAGTGAAGAGAAGTTCAGATGAGAGAACTTCTTATGCCAAATCCAGACATCTTCACTGTTCAGAGATACTAGACAGAGTTTCTCTGAGCCAATGCTTATATGCTTGGTAAAATTCATTCTATATAATTTACCCTTTCTGTCTGCTCTCAGCATTTCATGACCTGTTTTTGAGTGAAGAAGTGAACAATGTTTTTCTTGAAACTTCACATCAAAACCATGGTCACATAGTTGACTTATGCTAATTAAGTTGTGCTTTAGTCCATCAAGATAAGCAACTTTTGAAACAGATACATAACCTCTTGTTAATTCACCATAACCTTTAATCTGACCTTGCATATTATCTCCAAAAGTTACTGCTCCTCCAGATTTTGCTTTAAAAGGGGATAGCAACTTTTTATCTCCACTCATATGCCTTGAACATCTAGAATCTAGATACCAAATGGGCATATACTGTTTCTTTTCAGAGCAGTCCTCTGATGATCCATCAGTCTGATCATGTGCATGCGAATTCCATACTTTAGAAATTTATGGAAATTTAATTTCTGAAATTTCTTTCTGAGTTTTTTCTGTATTTTTTTGAGATTTCACTTGGACTAACGATCATTTTCAAGTTCTTATTTTTAAAAGTGTAATTGGTAGCTAATTATCGTGCACTGCATAGCGGGGGCACAGTATTACCTAGTGAGAGCACAAGTATATACCTTCACTGGAATCGCTACAAGTAATATAATGGTACAAGTATCGAGTATCGTATCCACAGGGACTGACTTACTGAGAAACAGAGATTTTCATGAACTTCTTGCACAAGTTTCGAGTGTGAGAAAAATATTTGTTTGGTGGTTGATTAATGCTAAGAGTACGGAATAAAGTTTATAATTAAAGAATGGGTACGGGTGTAAGCTTTTCTTGAGATGGGCGTAGTCACAAATGGTTAGGCCTTTTGTAGTACGAAAAGTCTATAAAAATCCCGATCTCTCGAAAGTGAATTTTTAAAGACCGGTCCTATAAAATGCCCATAAGGTGTCCATCGTTACCAACTCTTAATCTTACCGATTTAATTACGTTGATAAAAATCAAGTTCTACCGGTGCGGAGATTTACACCCAAATCTCTTTGTGATATAAATCTCCTCCGATGTTTGAACCGTAATAAATCATGCAAAACCCGTATCTCTACGTGATTATCAAAGACTCTCTCAAATCTTTGTGCATCCCTTAAGCCGTATTTCCAATCCGCCCCTCTCGAGATCTAGATTTAATATTAACACTTCAAAGTGATCGGCTTATCAGCGTTGAGTTTAATTCTCGACTTACGTGACCAAGCTTAACAGCTAGTAACGATGGCCACACCCAAGTGTTGCCTACTAGTCTCAAGTTGGCTCACACCCTTACCCAAAAGATGGTTAGTTCATAATAAAATGCATAATAATAAAAGACATAATAATAAAATGCATAATAAAAGACATAATAAAAGGCATAATAATAAAGAGCATATAAATAATAGAAGACTTGGAAATAATAAAAGACGTAAAGAAAGAAAGGAAATACTTGTTATTCTACTTGTATAAAATTAAAGTTAAGCTACAGACGTGCCCACAACGGGAAACCGTGGACAGAAACAAAAATACAAGAATTTAAATGCTTAAGATTAAAGGCAACCTTCTCAACTCTAAAACTCTTCCAAGGAGAGAGTTAATAGAACTGGAGAATGTTGAGGTGTGATTAAATGCTAAGCTAACAACCTATTTATAAGAGAAAACTAAGCTTTTACCCAATGGGTAATACCCAAAAGTTAAATGGTTAATAACCATTGGGTAAAAGAGTACAATGATTGAAGATTCCTCCAGCTAGCATCCACCTTCTTATTTCCATCTAATTTCCATCCTTGAATACTGCAATACCCCTAGAATACGAATACGCAGTATAAATTCCGTATGTATCCTCGGGTGCCCTCGGTGGGTAGATAGTGCCCACAGTCCCACAAAAACGAGATTTTCTTGACAAAACCACATCCTTTGATGTTTTCATCATATTTTCAGACTTTAAAGACCAAAGGAAACAGATGGAAGCAAAAGTGGCTAGAAAGGTGAATAAAATGAAGGAAAAAAGTAACGAATAACACTAAAAAATGACGGTTATCACACCCCCAAACTTGAGATGTCACTTGTCCTCAAGCGACGGAAGAAAAGGAAACACGAAGAATGTTACAAGGAGGCGAAGAAAACTTACAAAGGTATTAATGCATCCGTCATGATATTGAAGAGGCACAAACTTTCATCTTGAAAATCACTGCATTTGTAGTTAATCGGTAGGGCTTGAGTTGGGTTTGTGTGTATGGCTATGATTTATCCCTCACTCCTCTCTTCCCCCCAAACTTGTGGTAAACTACTAAAAAGGGGCTTTTGGGTTTTGTTTTTTTTTTCAAAATTGGGCATCCTTTAACAATGTGGGCCATGGAACCCAATATCTTCATATGTAAATATCTACTTTATTGGGCTCCATATGTCTTCTCACTTGAAGACTTATTATATGTATGTATTTTTTTTTTTTGCTTTTTTTTTATGATCAATATTTTTGTAAATGATCATAATACTCACAAAATCTCTTAATGTTCACCCCTCCAAACTTAGAACACATCAATGTCCTCATTGGTGAAGGTAAAAAAAAAAGAATTATTGGCAAAAGGTTTGGTTACGAAGGGAAGTGTTTCGGCCAAATTCAAAAATGGCCTACGTCCTTTTAATTTCAAAACCCAATGATTTCCAAAGAAAGTTGTACCTGAAAATTAAGATGCAAAATATCGAAAGTGACATAAAACATTAAGAGTTATATTGAAAATCCATCAATGAGTAAGTACAAAAGGAAAGGGTTAGCACGAGTTCCGGATTTTCAACACAATACCTACGGTCAGAATAAACAACAAAAGGAGTTAAAGTTTGCAAAAGATGAATCCCACACCTAAAGACTATTCTGTCAACGGAGGCTACCCACTGTGGGATGCAGTTGGTACTGTCGACGGTTCACTTGCAGCAGGTTCAGAGGTCGGTTCGGAAGCGGCTTCTGCAGCATGTTCGACAACACGTCGTGGCGGCGGTATCCTGACTTGCAGAGGGCATACATCAGATGGAAATTGCGGCAAGTTAGCGGCACGCGATTCCAGTCCCTTTGGTAGGCCCAGATCAACGTTGATCGACGTTCATGCTTAAGCTGGCGTGCTTCGAGACGGTCCAAACGAGTGAGGATCGTGTCGAGCTTTTGATTGATATCATCATTTGGGGGGCGGGCGTCGAGACGGTCCAGTCGAGTGAGGATGGTGTCAATCTTCAGATTTAATTCTTCATTTTGACCTGCGAGAACAGTCAACCAAGTTTCTGACCCATAACTTGTGTCTGTAGGATTAGGAGGACAGGATGGGTCGTCTGGGCCTGTTTTGGACGGTCCAGGGGCAGCGGTATGTGTGGCATCTTGAGGTAAGCTAAATGGATGCTGGTGAGGTGTGGGGGGAACAACCTGTGGACCGGCAGCAGGCTTTCCGGCGAGTGCACGTTGTCGGCATTCACTGGTACCTTTTCGAGATTGCAAGGTCATAGTTTACGACCTTCACGCACTTTGATCGACGTGGCTGCCTTCCCTCCCCCTCTGTCGAACCATAGCTTCCCGCGCCATTTTTCTCGTCTGTCTTTGCACAGGTCGGCTCAAATCAGATAGCTCCTCCTCACTAGGAACATAGGTGTCATCTTTGTCGGGGCTTTTGTTGATCGTTTCAGCGGGGACAGGATCTTCTTCATGAGATGAGGCAGAATCCTCACCGTCAGTGGGCAAAGGGGATTCAGCGGGAGTTACCTTCTCCATGGGTTTGGGTATGGGATTTTTAGGATAAGAGGGCAATAAATCGGTCTGCACAGGAGGGCTAGAATTCTCGAAGTCGAACTGGAGTTCATCGTCGAAGGGGTCAGATTCTGGAGGGTGGGTTTCGTTTAGGTCGAAAGGATGGGGTTGGTCTTTGGAGACTCCGACAGTTGGGTAGGGTGGTGGTACAGTGGTAGTGGGTGAGATAGTGGTGGTGGTGAGAGAGATAAATAACGGTTTAGGTTTAGGGGTGGGTTTGATTTTGGGCGAAAAGGGTGCTTGAAGGTTTAGGGTTTCGCCGGTGGTCGGTCTGGCGATGGTGGTGTTCGGAGAAGAAGATGGAGGGGGAGGGGGAAGGATGCGTGTGAGTACGTCATGAGACTCCACAAAACTATGGATGAATGTCGCCTGAGAAGATGATTCATCATCGGCGGCCCTAGCGACGGAGGAACCCACGGCGTTGGTGGATCCGATGGTGGAAGATCCCGCCGAAATGGAGGTTGCAGTTACACCAAGGGGCGGTGGAGCGGTGGAATCGAGGGGAGGAGTCTCGCCGGCGGTCTGGAGTCCTCGACTCCGGAGACTTGGAACGACGTTGGGTTTCGGGGTGAGTTTCTTCGCTCTGGACATGGAGTGGAAGGAGAAAGGGTGCTCTGAAGAAAGTGCCCCTTAGCTTTACTTTTAGAAGACTTTTGAAAACAAACAAAAAAAATCCGGTTGCCAATGAAGGAACACAGATGGGTTTTTGTTGTAGACCCCACTTTTCCAAAAGAGAAACTTAATAAATAATTCCAACTTTCTTTCTCCTCCACAAAAAAAAAATATTTAGGGTAATCATGACAAGTACATAAAAATCTTTGTGGAAGATTATCCTTGTACCCTAGATAGCCAAGTGGCTTCCCTTAAAATTTTTTATAATTTAAGGAAATGATTGCCAAAATAACTTCAGATTTTTCCCCAAAAATTCCTTTTCAAAAACTCCCGCTCAAAATCAACAGCCACTAACTGCCCACAGTGGGCACCTACTACCCTCGGTGGACACAGAAGAGAATTTTTTTTACAAATAATAAAAAAACCTTTTTCTACCTTTACACTATTTACAAGAAATGCGCCAACAATTCAAGGGTTAAGTTCATTGGGCTTGGGCACCCCGTTTGGGAGGTAGTGCTTAACCCGTTGTCCGTTAACTTTGAAAGTGATGTTATCTTGTGGATTCAACAAGTCATTTGTTCCAAACTTTCCTACGTCCATAATGGTCAAAGGACCGGACCAACGCGATTTCAGTTTCCTGGGGAACAACTTCAATCTTGAGTTAAAGAGGAGCACTTGCTCTCCTTTTTCAAAAATACTTTGGTTTATCCTACGATCATGCCAGAGTTTTGTCTTTTCTTCATAAATTTTGGCATTTTCGTAGGCATGGTGCCTTATCTCTTTTAACTAAGTTAATTGAAGTTTTCGCTTTTTCCCTGCGTCATCCTCACACATATTCAACTCTTTAATGGCCCAAAAAGCTTTGTCTTCGAGTTCCAAAGGTAGATGACATGCTTTTCCAAAGACCAATCTGTACGGTGACATATCTAACGGGGTTTTAAACGCTGTTCTATATGCCCAAAGTGCGTCATCCAACTTGAGTGACCAATCTTTCCTATCGGGCTTTATGACTTTTTCCAAAACTGATTTTATTTCCCGATTTGAATGTTCCGCAAGACCATTTGTTTGAGGATGGTATGCGGTGGCCACTCGGTGTTGGATATTATATTTGCTCAAAATTGTGCTTAACATTTTGTTTACGAAGTGTGTCCCTTCATCACTAATTAAAGCTCGGGGGGTACCAAATCGTACAAAAATATTTTTATGAAGAAAATTAATCACAGTTTTAGCATCGTTTCGAGGACATGCAATGGCTTCTACCCATTTAGATACGTAATCAACCGCAACCAGAATGTATTGGTTGTTAAAGGACATAGGAAATGGTCCAATAAAATCTATGCCCCCAACATCAAAAAGTTCGACTTCTAAAATATTATTTAAGGGCATTTCATTCCGTTGGAACAAATTTCCTACTCTTTGACATTGGTCACAACCTTTGACGAACTCAAATGAATCTTTAAATAAGGTGGGCCAAAAAAAAACCAGTTTGAAGAATTTTTGTTGTCGGACGTTGACCACCTAAATGACCTCCGTAAGGGGAAGCATGACAATCATTCAAAACATTTTTCATTTCGAAATTTGGGACACATTTTCTTAAAACTTGATCTGCACCTAGTTTATACAAAAATGGATCGTCCCAAAAATATTGTTTGCAATCATGTATGAATTTCTTGAATTGTTGTCCCCTCATCTTGCATGTCCTGATTCCACTTGCCAGATAGTTTGCAATATCTACATACCATGGGACATCTTTTCAAAATGGTGATGGATGGCTAAAATTTGCTCATCCAGGAAAACTTCCTTTATGTCATGATTTCCACCACTTGACACGTTATGTTCAATCCTAGAAAGATGATCGGGCACTTAATTATCCACTCCTTTTCTATCAACTATCTCAAGGTCAAATTCTTGCAACAGAAGGACCCACCGAATAAGTCGTGGCTTAGCATCGGTTTTGTTAAAGAGATATTTAATAGCGGAGTGGTCAGTGTGAACGATGACTTTTGTACCTATCAAATAGGATCGAAAACGGTCAAAGTCAAATACTACAACAAGTAACTCCTTCTCGATTGTTGTATAATTTATTTGAGCTTCGATAAGAGTTTTTCTTGCGTAGTAAATGGGGTGGAAAATTTTATCTCTTATTTGCCCTAAGACAGCGCCCACAACCCAGTTGCTTGCATCACACATTACCTCAAAAGGCATGGTCCAATCTGGGGCTATCACAATGGGTGCCGAAATAAGGGCGACTTTGATTGTTTCAAAAGCTTTGGTGCATTCTGTAGTAAAGTCGAAAGCTTGGTCGGCATGCAATAAATTACAAAGGGGTTTTGCAATTTTTGAAAAATCTTTTATAAAACGTCTGTAAAACCACGCATGCCCCAAAAAGCTTCTAATGCCCTTAATCGAACTTGGTTCGGGTACTTGCATTATTACCTCAAGCTTTGATTTATCCACTTATAAACCTTTTTTAAAAACCATGTGACCCAACACAATTCCTTCTTGTACCATAAAATGGCATTTTTCCCAATTTAAAATTAAATCGTGTGTTTCACATCTTTCCAAACTCTTTTTCAAATTTTCAAGACAATTTTCGAATGATGTACCGATAACTGAGAAATCGTCCATAAACACTTCCATGGAATCTTCAATCATGTCCGAGAAAATAGACATCATGCAACGTTGAAACATTGCGGGTGCATTGCAAAGACAAAATGGCATTCGGCGAAACGCAAAAGTTCCGAAATGACAAGTGAAGGTGGTCTTCTCTTGATCTTCGGGTGCAATGTGAATTTGTTTGTACACTGAATAACCATCCAGAAAGCAATAAAATTCCTTTCCGGCCAATCTATCTAGCATCTGATCTATAAATGGCAAAGGAAAATGGTCCTTTTTTGTGGCTAGATTTAATTGTCTATAGTCCATGCAAATTCTCCACCCAGTGACGGTCCTTGTTGGGAGGAGCTCATTTTTCTCATTGGTGATTACCGTAGTACCACCTTTCTTCAGTACACATTGTACCGGACTCACCCAACCACTACTTGAAGTGGGGTAAATAATACCCGCATCTAACCATTTTTAAAATTTCTTTCTTAACGACTTCATTCATGATCGGGTTAAGTCTCATTTGTGGTTGCACCTTGCCAACTCTATTTTCTTCCAAAATTATCTTATGTTGGCAAAAGGACGGACTAATTCCTTTGATGTCAGCTATTGTCCAACCTATGGCCTTCTTGTTATTTTTCAACAACTCAATCAATTTCACTTCCGGTTCACAACTTATATTGGAAGAAATAATTACAGGCAAGTTTTCCTCTTCCATAAGATAAGTGAAAGTGTAAATTTCCCAATTCAATCAAGCAATTCAAACAAGATATGACAATTATGTATTCTAGAGAGAGTGTAGAGAGAGAAAGTTACAATCGTATATATCACAAGTCTGGCAATTACAATGCTTGAAGTTACAAACTCTTACAACACACAAGGTATTTATATATACAACACTTCTCTCACATCACTAAGACAGAAACTCTCAAGAGTTAAACACTCACAACATAGAAACCCTCAAAGACTAATGTTGACTCTCTTGACTTTACATGACATTGACTTTTCTCATTAAATCTTGGATACAATTATACACTAACAATAAGCATATTTTAGGTGATTAGGAAGTGGTTTTAACTCTAGATCGGGAGCTTTGATTATAGAAGGAACCTGGGTTGGTCTATCATTAAAGTCCAACTGCTCAAATGCATCTATAACCTCAATCAAATCCTCTTCCGAAATATCCTCCCCTATGCAATCATTCAAACTTAATTCAAAATCATCATCTAAGGCATTTATGTAGGAATAATCTTCAATCTCGCCATTAAACTGCAGGGATTTGAAAACATTGAAAGTGATTTGCTGGTCATTTACTCTCATAGCCAACTCACCCTTCTACACACATCTATCAAGGTTCTACCGGTTGCCAAAAATGGTCTTCCCAAAATGATGGGGACATCCTTATCTGCCTCATAGTCCAACACTAGAAAATCAGCCGAAAAAATGAATTTATCGACTTTCACCAAAATGTCCTCAATTTTACCCTTCGGATAGGCCAACGACCTATCAGCAAGTTGTAAGGTGACAGTGGTGGGTCTGACTTCTCCAATCCCTAATTTCTTAAAAACCGACAAAGGCATGAGGTTTATGCTTGCTCCCAAATCACATAGGGCATGTCCTACTTCTTGTCCCCCAATCGTACATGGGATAGTAAAACTCCCCGGGTCTTTTAACTTTGGAGGGATTTTGCAAGTAAGAAGTGCACTACATTCTTTGGTCAAGGTGATAGTTTCAAACTCCCCCAACCTTCGTTTCTTGTTGAGAATATCTTTTAAAAATTTAACATAATTTGGCATTTGCTCGAGAGCCTCTACCAAAGGAATGTTAATGTGAAGTTGTTTGAAAACGTCCAAAAACTTTTTAAATTGTTCATCAACATTTTTGGTTTTTAATCTCTCAGGGAAAGGTAAGTCTCTCAAATCCGGAACATATTTGCTCTTGTCGGGAGTGCATGGGATGAGTGGTTCTGAAGTGGGTGCAGTCTGTGCTGCACAACTTGGGACAATTGGGCCCGATGTCTGGGCC
The DNA here is from genome assembly GCA_954870635.1 of Arctium minus. NCBI lineage: Eukaryota > Viridiplantae > Streptophyta > Magnoliopsida > Asterales > Asteraceae > Arctium > Arctium minus. The sequence goes on along the minus strand of OX941093.1, from coordinate 5,146,463 downwards.
ACGGATTCTGGTTTTTGTGCTTCACTAGAGGATGGGAACAAGTCTGGAAAGTTCGAGGCATCAAACAAATGTGAGACCTTTTTCATTACAGGTATGGGAGAGGTTTTCTCGAATTTTTTAGACTCACTTATGTTTTCAATCTCTCTAATACTTATGGCCTTGACGTGTTCCTTGTGAATGCCTTTGGGATTTTTCTGTGTCACTAGGCAAAGTCCCTTGTGGTCTATTTTTGAGCTCGACAGCAAACTGTCTTAGTTGGGTTTCAAAACCCCTCAAAGTTGCACTAGTTTGGTTTATAAAACCTATAAGCAATGATTCGATTGAACCATTACCGTCTGATGCATTTTGTTGCCTAGGTGCATGTGATTGTGAAGACTGAGCATGTTGGTAATTCTGGGATTGTGAAGATTGTCCATGTTGATAATTATGAGTTGGGCCTTGATGAAATCCCGGGGGATTTGGTGGTCGGTTTTGGACTTGACTTGCCCCAAGGGGTTGAAGTCCTTGATTTCCAGTCCAAGAGAAGTTCGGATGATTTCTCCAATTCGGGTTGTATATTTGAGAAAACGAACTATTTCTAGACTAATTTCCGACATAGTTTACCGAAACAGGGTTACCGGGACAACACTCAAAAGGATGATTTTCACCGCAAAAAGTGCACGTTTCAATTAAAGCATGATTTATTGTCTGCACATGACTTTTTTCTCCATTAATGTTCAAATTGTTTTTAACCAAATTAGTCAAAGCTACAATTTGTTCATTTAAAGCGGTGATGGCATCAACCTCACGAACTCCTGATGCAGTTTTAGGAATTACAGCACGAGGGTTCGACCAATCAGTGTTATTATTGGCAACTTTTTCCAAAATATCATACCCCTCATTGTATGTTTTTGCAGTAAAAGCTCCACCAGCCGTGGCATCGAGGATGATTTTAGCAGCATTAGAAAAACCATTATAAAATGTTTCTAATTGGATGCAGTGAGGGATTCCGTGATGAGGGCATTTTCGAATTAAATCTTTGAATCTCTCCCATGCATCTGATACTGCTTCATCTTCCTCTTGTCTAAACATTAAAATTTCATTTCTGAATTTCACGTTTCTGGTGGGAGGAAAGTATTTTTTCAAAAACTTTTCAGCTAAACTCGTCCAAGTATCAATTGAATGAGGTGGCTGAGAATTTAGCCAGGCTTTGCCTCTATCTCTTAATGTATAAGAGAAGAGTGTCAACCGTAAGGCTTCTGCTGAAACTCCGTGAATGAGAAAATGATCCGTCATTTCTAAAAATGATTTTAAATGAGAGTGCGGATCTTCCAAAGGTAATCCTCCAAATTGACACATTTATGAAACATTACTGGTTTCGATTCAAAAATTTGGGCATCAATATTGGGCCTAAGAATACCCGACTTGAGTTGATCAAATTCGGGTGTTGCATAGTCCTGTATTCCCCTTTCTATGTCATCGGCAATTTTAGTAGTTGTTTCCACAAGCGGAAGTGGAGGATTTTCCGCCTCTTCCGCCATGGTTTGATTTAAAATTGGATTTTCCCGATTTCCTCTACCTCTTCTTCTTCTTTTAAAAGTCTTTTCGATTTCAAGATCAAGAGGTACGAGTTCTCCGTGTTGCAGCCGTGGCATACAACCCGAAAAATTGTTTTAAAAATGAAACAAGCGACACAGGCTCAAATGAAAATCAAGATCTCAGGATAAAAATCGTGCTAGTCCCCGGCAACGGCGCCAAAAACTTGGTAGCTAATTATCGTGCACTGCACAGCGGGGGCACAGTATTACCCAGTGAGAGCACAAGTATATACCTTCACTGGAATCGCTACAAGTAATATAATGGTACAAGGACCGAGTATCGTATCCACAGGGACTGACTTACTGAGAAACAGAGATTCTCATGAACTTCTTGCACAAGTTTCGAGTGTGAGAAAAATATTTGTTTGGTGGTTGATTAATGCTAAGAGTACGGAATAAAGTTTATAATTAAAGAATGGGTATGGGTGTAAGCTTTTCTTGAGATGGGCGTAGTAACAAATGGTTAGGCCTTTTGTAGTACGGAAAGTCTATAAAAATCCCGATCTCTCGAAAATGAATTTTTAAAGACCGGTCCTATAAAATGCCCATAAAGTGTCCATCGTTACCAACTCTTAATCTTACTGATTTAATTACGTTGATAAAATCAAGTTCTACCGGTGCGGAGATTTACACGCAAATCTCTTTGTGATATTAATCTTCTCCGATGTTTGAACCATAATAAATCATCCAAAACCCGTATCTCTACGTAATTATCAAAGACTCTCTACAATCTTTGTGCATCCCTTAAGCCGTATTTCGAATCCGCCCCTCTCGAGGTCTAGATTTAATATTAACACTTCAAAGTGATCGGCTTATCAACGTTGAGTTTAAGTCTCGACTTAAGTGACCAAGCTTAAGAGCTAGTAACGATGGCCACACCCAAGTGTTTCCTACTAGTCTCAAGTTGGCTCACACCCTTACCCAAAAGATGGTTAGTTCATAATAAAATGAATAATAATAAAAGACATAATAATAAAATGCATAATAAAAGACGTAATAAAAGGCATAATAATAAAGAGCATATAAATAATAGAAGACTTGGAAATAATAAAAGATGTAAAGAAAGAAAGGAAATACTTGTTACTCTACTTGCATAAAATTAAAGTTAAGCTACAGACGTGCCCACAGCGGGAAACCGTGGACAGAAACGAAAATACAAGAATTTAAATGCTTAAGATTAAAGGCAACCTTCTCAACTCTAAAACTCTTCCAAGGAGAGAGTTAATTGGGAGAATGTTGAGGTGTGATTAAATGCTAAGCTAACAACCTATTTAAAAAAGAAAACTAAGCTTTTACCCAATGGGTAATACCCAAAAGTTAAAGGGTTAATAACCATTGGGTAAAAGAGTACAATGATTGAGGATTCCTCCAGCTAGCATCCACCTTCTTATTTCCAGCAAATTTCCATCCTTGAATATTGCAATACCCCCAGAATACGAATACGAATACGCAGTATAAATACCGTATGTATCCTCGGGTGCCCTCGGTGGCAGACAGTGCCCACAGTCCCACAAAAACGAGATTTTCTTGACAAAACCGTATCCTTTGGTGTTTTCATCATATTTGCAATCTTTAAAGACCAAAGTAAATAGATGGAAGGAAAAGTGGCTAGAAAGGTGAATAAAATGAAGGAAAAGAGTAACGAATAACACTAAAAAATGAGGGTTATCAGTAATTCAAGATGAGTTTTTCTGATGATGAAGTAGAAATTGAAAAGCTCAAAATACAGATTAAAAATCTTGTTTCATCAGCTGGATACTATTCAAAGCGGTCAAAGAAATATCATGATGAAAAGAGAATATTAAGGGAGGAAGTCAATGCATTGAAGAAGATTAATGAGAATCTTCTGAAGCAGATCTCTGACTCTCGGCATTTGAAAGATGGTAAAAGCAATGAAGAAAAGGTACAGAGTCTGATATCAGAGAACACTGAGTTAAGAAGCAAGATCTCAGACTTAGAAGATCAAATTGTCAAGATTCAGCAAACAGAGTGTGCTAATGAAGAGCTAATAAAGAAGATTTCCGAACTAGAACTGCAATTTGATAAAGAGAGATCAGAATTTGTTAAAGAAAATAGAGGATTTGCAAAGAAGTTCTCAGATTTTTCAAGGAAAAGTTTTGAAGAAAATAAAGTTGTTGAGCTTAAATGTTCCAAGCTTTCTCAACAAGTATCAAATTTTGAGAAAGTAATCATTTTAGAAAGGGAAAAGTTTGCAAAAGAGAAGAAGATGATTGAACAGAAGAATGTTGGAATCTTCAAAGAAATATCTGGTCAGAGAACAAATGCTGAGAAGGACTTTGAGGAAGAAAGAAACATTTTTTAGGCATAAATAAGGAAGCTTACAGAGAAGTTATCTGAACTGTCAACATGTGCTTTGAAAGATCAGAATACGAAATCTGTATTTACGAAAGAGATTGACCTGCACATGAAAGAAAACGACAGTTTATCTTCAAAGATAAAATAGCTTGAAGAAATTATTTCTAAGGTGGTGGTGACTGAGCAGAAGTCTCCAGAGTAAATTATCCACACACCTAGAAATGATTCAACTGATTCTAAAAAGACAGCCACAAGCTTACATCAAAGAACTGTTTCTTCAAAAAGGTCAGTTAATTCATATGATCATATTCGTACTACTAACATTTTCTTTGATTGAAATGTAGATGGTTCAGATACATTCAGAAGAAGAAAGTATGAAGAAGAAAAGATGACCTGGAAAGTGAAACCAGTTGATGATGAGAATAAGGATGAAAAGAAAGGTAAGAAATCATGTCTACATGCACCAAAAGCCAAGAAGAACAATGTGCGAAAAGGTAAACCTGAATTTGTTTACTTGAGAAATCAATTACTCAGGTTAGCTCATAAGAAGACTTATTGTTCATATTGTCATACATATGATTTTGTTCATAAAACAAGTGATCATTACTGGTATGGTTCTTATTCAATTACTCCTAATAGAACTGCAACTAAACAACATTGACCCAAATACCAATGGGTACCAAAAAGCCAAAAGATGAATATGTGTTGCAGGCACCTCAAGTCAAGGGGGAGTAAAGGAACCAAGGATTCTGAATACTATAGTTCAGGACCTGTTCTTCAAAGATTAAGATTTTGACTTCTAAACAAAACAATTTAGGATTCGCTCTTCAATGTTCAAAAGAAATGATACTCCCATGTTGAATGAGATTGTATTCCGATTCTTAAATGAGAAGTTCAACCTTCAAGGGGGAGTACATATTTTTACTGAAAATATGCATTTGCAAGATAAGATGATCTACATTTCAGGGGGGTTGTAGATTTCTATCACATGTTTTTCATTGACATATTTTATGATGCATACTTTCATGGGGAGTATATGATTTCTGATTACATCTGATCAGAACTCATACATTAAACATTTTATAGCTTTATGTCATTTACTTTTCAATAAATGTTGTGAATAAAGCTTTGTACTTTGACGACTTTTGATTTTTGTAGAATTGAGGGAGCTTACATGATCATATCATACATGACTTAGAGCTGACTTGATGAGATTTAAGACTGAGCAAAAGGTTTATTTCTAATCTTAATCTCATAACGTGTCTGAAAGAAGGACAACTTTCAGATATGAAAACATGTTCTTAAATGTTCAAACCACTTCTGATTCTTAAAAAGATTTCATGAATATAGAAGTGTGATTTTTAAATGTTTTCCAAAGATAAATACTTGTGTATTATCTTTTCCATATACTGTCAAGTATTCATTCACACCGGTTTAACTTTTTGTTGAATATGTTATCACCATGTCTCAAATTGAACAAAATTTTCGATGGTGATACACCCCGCTTGGTATTCACATTTGTTGAGCGTTGATTCATTTCAAAACGTTTCTTTCAAAGAGTGTCTGTATTTTTTTCGTATAGCGAAATTCCAATTTTTGCTGACCTAAGCTTTACTTGATAAATCATTTCAGATTTTGATCTTTTTCATATAATGTCAGATTTTCAAACAAGTTTCTTGTATTCATTTCATTCATTCAATATACTTGTTTTGAAATATCTTCAATGTTTAAAATGCTCAAATCATCATGATTACATCCATGAGCATACATATATCTGACTTGTTATGTTAAACCATTTTGAGCAACATTGTGTTTTTAGGATTACATGGGTTCATGGTGTGAGCTTAACTGAAACTTCTATGGATTCACGTTAACTAGTGTCACCTACCCAAGAAGTTAATCCTTAAGTGATCGAAGAGTGAGGAGTCAAAATAACTGAGTGTGGGTTGTGTCATGAGGTAAAATTAAAATGAGAATTTGGTTAGAAGTGCGCTCAAAGATTAAAAAAAGAGGGTGAGAGAACAGAGTAAAAGAATATCAAACCCTGCACCAACTTTTTCTGAGCCGGGCAACCACATTACTGATTGTTTCACAATTCTTTGGTGAACGTCATTGAAACAGGCAACTAGCCCATGCCAACTCTTGATAAAAATCCCACCAGCTACTCATTTTCTTCTTAACAAGAAGATGTTTTAATATTTCAAGGGGTCACAACATATAATCTATCTGATTTTCATTTGGAAAATCTGGATAATGAAAAAGAAGGAAGTTTCCCCACCTTCGCACTTCGATCATACACAATTGAGTCCGTGTTTAACTGTTGTTGTTTCAATGGTTTACACAATTTTGAGCCTTATCAAAAGCAATCATCTGTGCTTAATTCTTTCAAACATAAGCACGTACACACAAGAAATTCGTTTTCTGTCAAAACATTCATAGTTTAACCTTGTGTTATTCAATGATTGAATGGAAGAGCTGGGGGAGTGAACATCAAAAAGCTCCTTTCCAATGTGTATTCGTTACACACAGTGACTTCGTGTTATTGACAGACACTTCTAACTGATTCATTTCTTGATTCATGTGTTACACTCATATTTTGTCTGAATTTGCAAAGATTCGGATGAAATTCTTTTGGATCAATGAATAGTTAGAGGCTCTTGTGAAAGATCAGTTTGATATATGACATTTCTTGTGAAAGTTTTGACGATTTCAATGCTCCAATCATCAAAAAGGGGGAGAGTATCAAGAAATGAATATGGGAGAAGTTATTTGGCAATAAACTTTTGAAGAAAGATTGTTGAAAAACTGAAAGAGCAAATTCAAAGATTTCAGAATGTGGGCTAGATTTTACTGAAATTTTATTTGATGACAATTTGCTGAAGCAAACTAAGCTGAACTTCAAGATAATTTCTTTCCGATGTCTGAAAGAGGTTTTACAAACTTGGGGAGATTGTTACTATTCTTGAAGACAAACTTTGGGAAGAATACATATTTGTTTTTTATCTGAGTTGACAAGAAGTCTACAAAAGGAGGTAAAGTTGTTAAAGATATATCAAAAGGGGAGATAGTTTGTGTTGTACAGAAAGGGGGAGATTGCACAAATTGAGCTTAAGGTGGAGATTTATTTGCAATATCTTTTAGAGATGATCTTGAATCCAAAGGGGGGGATTGTTAGAGCATATATTTGTTGGATACAAGATCATAAAGACTAAAAGTCAAAGTGAAGCCAAGTCAAAGTTCAAAGTCAACTCTCAAAGTAAAGTCAAAGTCAATTGTAATAAAGTCAAAGTCAAAGTCTTGTATCTTGTTTTGTAAAGTTTTGTAAGCATGTGAGTTGTTTTGTTTTTATAGACATGTGACTAGAAGTAGTTGGAAGTTGTGATTCATTGTACATAGACTGAGTTGTAGAGAGAGAAAGTGATAGAGAGAAGTGTATATGAATTCCTTCAGTAATTCAAATTGAAACAGGTTGAGTATTCCATTTGTAATCATCTTGTTTGTGATTAAATCGTAATTAGAACTTGATAATTTTGGGACATAATATTTAAGAACATGTTTTCATGTATGAAAGTTGTCCTTCTTTCAAACATGTATGAGATTAAGGTTAGAATAACCCTTACGCTTAGCTTGAATCTCATAAAGTCAGCTTCAAAGTCATGATAGATATGATCATGTAAGCTCCCCCTCAAAATCTGCATTCAGTCAAAAAGTCGTCAAAGTACAAATTCTTATTCACAACTTTATTGAAAAATAAAGACATGAAAGCAATAAAACTTGCTAAGAAAGAGTTCTGATCAGATGTAATCAGAAATCAATGTCCTTACTCCCCCTGAAAATATGCATCTACAATATTATCAGAAGAGTTAACATGTATACTCCCCCTTGAAGGTTGATCATCTCTTTTGATGCATCGAAGTACACTTTCTTTTGATTGTTGAAGTATGAGTCCTAAACTGTTGTGTTTAGAAGTAAAACTCTTTAACAATAAAGAACGAGTCCTAAGTTGATTTACTCAGAAGTTTGGGTTATTTTACTCCCCCTTAACTTGAGATGCCTGCAACACAGATGAATCTTTTGGCTTTGGTACCCACTGGTATTTGGGTCCATGTTTGCTTGTTACAGTTCCGTTAGGAGTAATAACAGGTTTAGGTAACCATTTATATCTGGGTCCTAGCACGTTAGCACATGATTTTGGCATCCATTTGAATTTGGACCCTTTGATCTTTTGAAAATCATTTGAAATATATGAATTAGAATATACATGATATGAACCATACCAATTATCAGAATACTGTCGAGATACAAAATCATTTCTACGATATTTAGAAGACTTATTAGTAGACGGAGATAATTGGAGCAATTGCTTTATTGAATAGGTCTTGTAAAAAGATACAAGTTTTGGTTTAAGAAAAACAATATTACCAACCACATCAGTATCACTAACATTCATTCTATTATAATCAATATTAGAACATGATTTTGTAGTCTCTTCAACTTTCTTCTTTGGTCTCCATTCCAATCTCACTTCAGGATTTTTCTTTTTCACATTTGAAACATATGAACTTTGAAAGTTAGAACTGTGAGATTTAAAAGATTGTTTTTTCCTAGATTTACCAGTGTCAATCTGTTTTCGTGAATGCCTATTCTTTTTCTTCTTACCTTTGGCACATTTGGTACACACAGAAACTGGTTTATCAACTTTCGTTGATGATTCACCCTTTTCAAATACACTTGGTAAACTTTTGGAATTTACAATAAATGGAGAATGATCTGGAAGTTTTGCAATAAAGTCAAATTGATCAACACATTCATCAAAACAACCATCAGAGTTTAGGAAATCAAACTCTTCATCAAACAGACCATTAACATCATTTGATTTAGAAGCTTTGGAAGAATTTGAGAAATCTGTGTTAACAAAAACAGTTGAAAATATCATTTGTTCTAGCCCAGTCAAAATCCTCTCATCTACAAGAGTGTTCTCAAGTTCAGAAATTTTACTTTCTAAAATGAGTGGAGGAACATAAATTTTACCTTCAATTGGTTTTTCCTCCATTTCCTCTATAGAATAGCTTTGAAAATAATCGTTAGAAAGAAATTTTGATAGTGTAGAACTATAACTAGAATTCAACCTCTCATAACGAAATGCAAGTTGCATTGTAGTTTTATTTTTCCTTTTCTCTATTTCCTTAGATTCATTCTCATCTGATAATGTTGTCCATTTAACTTTGAGTTCAGGATATTGAGGTGCCAATTTTAGAAAACCAAAATCATACAAGGCAAGCACTTTGGAAATACCCTTTTTCAGATAGTGTGGGTTATCATAACCAAGACCCCAACACTCACTACTCTCTTTTGGTTTATTAAGATGAATGGTTTGTTCAATCTGACCTGGAGTATAAAGTTTTTCTTCCAAACCACTTACTTTTTCAACTAGAGACTTGTTTTCTTTCTTTAATGATAAACACTTTTTCACAACCTCTTTAATCTCTAGTACACACAGTTTAAATTTTGAAGATGTTTCAGATAGTTGATTATGAATTACAGTCTTTTCTCTAGCACTGTTATCAATATTTTTATGTAAAGCCTCAATCATTACATTCTTCTCAGCAATATCATTGTTGAGCTTCAATATTGCTTCGTTTTTCTCTTTAATAATACATTTTTCGCATTTAAGTTTAGACTGTAAATCCTGAAGTTCAATCATCATGGATTGCATCTGAGATAAGAAATCGGATTCAGTCATATCATATACCTCTTCAGTATACTCAGCATCAGAATCCTCTTCAGTGACATTCTGACCCATAAAGCACATATGAGTAGTTTCTTCCTTCTCCTCTTCAACATCAGAATGATCCATCCATTATTCTTCTTCATCCATTAATGCTTTGTCAGCTTCTTGCTGCTTGGCCAAAAGAATTTTGTTCTTGTAATATTCTGAATTGCGAACCTTCGGCTTCCGACAATCTTTAGTAAAATGGCCTACTTTTCCACAACTATAACACTTGACTGGCTGATCAGCTTTCTTCTCTGCATAAATATTCAGATATTTCTTTTCAGGCTTCTTCTCTTCTGGTGTTTTCTCCTCAAACCTCTTGCCTTCCACTCTCTCCTTATGCTCGTAGTTTCTGGACCCTGATCAGTACCTCTTACTTTTTGACCCCGGTTTCTTGTAAAAATTTATTCTGGAAAGGTTTGGTCAACAGTAGCATAGCTTGCTTTAGGTTCTCACCATTATCAGAATCAGAATCCTCATCACTTTCATTCTCAGATTCAGACACTATCACCTTTTTTTTCTTCAAACTGACAGATCTTTTCTCTTTCTTCTTAACTACCAATGCAACTGGATCTGCTATCAGCTTCTCATCTTTCTTCTTATCATCTCTAATATCTTCTACCTCTTCCTCATTTTGTCTCAAAGTCTCATAAACTTCATGTAGAGGTATCTCATTCAGATCTTTCATCTGTTTCATTTGACGAGTAAACCTCTTCCACTCAGGTTGTAAGATACTCAAGAATTTCACATTTATCTCAATCTGAGACTTCTTGACCCTGTTTTTGCTCAGCTCGTTCAGAAGAGTAACAAACCTGTCATAAGTAGCTTCACGACTTTCACCTTCTTTTGCCTTGAATTCTTCATAGTTGTTCAGACAGTTTGACACCTTTAGCTGATTACCAATCTTAGACCCTAGCATCATCTTTTCCAGTTGATCCCACATCTGCTTCCATGTAGCATTGTAGCTATCTATTTTGACATAAATCTCATTGGGAATTCCTTGCAGTATGAAAGATCTGGCCAATCTGTCAGCTTTTTGCCTTTTCCTCTGTTCCTCAAAATATTCTTCTACCGACATCGTTTACTCTTTATTGACTAACTCTTCAGCATCTATTTCTATTAAATCAATTTTAGTTGGAGGTTACATCACTCCTTATTTTAGAGATAGTCTGATGTAATCACCTAGATCATTTCTGTCAATGAAGTCCAGGAATCTATGCTTCCATTACTCATATTCTCCTTTGAAAAGAACTGGTGGTTTTACATCTGTACCGATAGCCAGAGCCTCCTTTCAAGTCATCTTGAACTGTACACTGAGTTGAAATGATCGTCAAAAATTCAGAAGTAAACTTGGCTTTGAAAGTCAAACTTGGTCAACGCTCGAAAAACTCAGAAAAAGTTCTAAGTGTTGAAACTCGCAGAACAAAGAAACTGAACTTCGCGCAGAAAGTGCTCTGGACGTTCAAGGTTAGCGCAAAAGGAACCGTGCGTGTTCTAAGTTAGCGCGAAAGGAAGGATGCGCACATGTTTTAGCTTCGTGCAAACCGAACTGTGCGTGTTCTAGCTTCGCACTGAAAGAGTTATGTGAGTTATAGCTTCTCGCAGGCTAAGACTTACGTGTTTCTTGAAAATCACTTCTCGCAAACACTTCGCGCAATCACGTTGCGTGTTCTGATATTTAGAATATTTTTCCAACTTTTAGTTCGCGCAAAAAGGAATACTTCTCGCATAACAAAGGAACCAAAGAACACAAACTCGCACACAAAGACTTGCGCGTTTCTACTTCTCGCAAGCTTAGTCTTGCAAGTTCTTCACCCTTTGCGTGTTTTAACCTTGTGCGTGTTCTTGACTAAACACCTTGCGTGTTCTTCAGATCTAGCGGGTTCTTCAGATCTAGCGGGTTCTTCATCATTTCATCCAAAAACTAACTTTTTTCACTTGAAATTGATTCAAACCTGAGAAATTGACTCTTTAACTTTGTAGATTTGCTCTATACCAAATCTCGAATAGGTTACAAACAAGTAATTTTAATCAAAAACACCAAAGATTACAGATTGAACAAGATACAGTACGTTTTCACACTTCGAACATGTTAGTCCTAGATTCAAGTTCTAATTGTTACAAACAATCAAGATGATAATTCAAAATCACATGTCATTGATTAAATCTCAATCAATTACAAACTCTCTCTTTCTCTCTCTACTTTCTCTCACTATAATGATATACCAAGGAACCTCTTCTCTAATCTGTTCACTCAATTACAATATGAATTCTACTTACAGATTACAAGGACAAAAGCTATTTATACCTACAACAATTACAAGGAAACTAAAAGTACAAAACAATACACTTTGACTTTATTAACAAAAGACTTTGACTTTCACTTGAGAGTTGACTTTCTCAGCTTTGACTTCTTGAACTTTGATCTTCAATCTGTATGATCTTGAATCCAATAAATCTATACTCTAACAATCTCCCCCTTTGGATCAAGATCATAACTAAAAAGATTTAGCAATTCAATCTTCTCTCTTAAGCTCAATTTGAATCTCCCCCTTTGATGTAAAAACAAATCTTCTCAAGAAATCAACATTCTCCCCCTATTCATATGAACATTGACGTTCTCCCCTTTCTTTGATAAACACTCTTTCAGACATTGAAAGAACTTATCTTCATTTTCAGCTCTGAATGTTTTATCCAACTTTCTTCAAATAAAATTTCTCCAAAATCTGCTTGCTTTCGAGATTCTTTGAACTTTCTCTTATCAACTTTGAACAAACTTATCTTCAACAATTCTGAAATCTTTTAATTCTTTCAGCAAACTTTCTTTAACAACTTTCTTTCACAACTTCAATATTTCTTTGAATCACACATTTCTTGATATCTTCTCCCTTTTTTTGATGAATAGAGCATCTGATCATCAAAACTTTCACCAAGAAATGTCTTTGACCAATCTGATCTGTCAAGAGCTACTGATTCTGTGATCCATAACAATGTATTCATCTAGATACTTTCAAATCTAGACAAAATAGGAATGTAACACCTGAATCAACAAATGAATCAGTTAAAATGCCTGTCAGTAACACAAAGTCACTGTGTGTAACGAATACACATTGGAAAGAAGCTTTTTGATGTTCACTCCCCCGGGACTTCCATCCAATCATCGAAATACCACAAAGGCAATTTCTATGAATGTTATGACAAAGAAACAAATTCTTTGTGTGTTCGTGCAAGTGTAGAAAGAATTAAGCACGAATGATTGCTTTTATAAGGCTCAACATTGTGTAAACCACTAATACAACAGTAGAGAAACACAGACTCTAAGTGCATGATTGAAGTGCGAAGGCGGGGCAGACTTCCTTCTTTTTCAATATCCAGATTTTCCAAATGAAAATCAGATAGCATATGTGTTGCGTCCCCAGAAAAATATGAAACATTTTCTTTTTGAGAAGAAAATGAGTGGTTGGTGGGGTTAAAATCAAGAGTTGGCATGGGCTAATTGCCTGTTTCAATAACATTCACCAAAGAAATGTGAAATGCTAGTAATGTCGCTGCCCGACTCAGAAAGTAGTTGGTGCAGAGTTTAATATTCTTTTACTCTGTTCTCACACCCTCTTTCTTTTTAATCATTAATCTCACATCTAACCAAACTCTCATTTCCATTTTACATAATCACTCATCCAACAATCATTTTTTTTTTACTCCTCACACTCAATCACTAAAGGTTTAACTTCTTGGATAGGAGACACTGGTAATCGTGAATCCATAGAAGTTCAGTTAATTCCTAGCACAAAGAACCCATATTATCCTAGAAAGCATGTGTTGCTAAGATGATTTAACTTTATCAGTTAAAGCTCATATACAAATGTTAGATATGAATATGCTCAGAGATATAATCATGGAACTATGAGGATTTTTTAAACATTGAAGTATTTTCAAACAAGTGTATTGAAAGAATAGATATGAATGCAAAAGACTTGTTTGAAAATCTGACATTGTATGAAAATGATCAGAAATGAAATGATATATCAATTATGGCTTATGGTCAAGAATAATGGATATAGTCTATATGAAACAAAAATATAGACATTCTTGAAATGAATGCTTCGAAATGAAATGACGCTCAAAATTCATTGAAGTACAAGCGGGGTGGCTTACCATCGAAATTATGTTACACTATGAGACATGGTAAGAACTATTTGAACAAGAAATCAAACCGGTGTGTGTGAATACTTTAAAGTATATAGAAAAGACAATACGCAAGTAATTATCTTCGGAAACACACGGTTTGTTAAACATTGAAGCACAAAAATTATGAAAATCATTTAAAATCACACTTCCAATTCATGATATCGGATTAAGAATCGGGAATTGGTTTGAACATTTACGAACATGTTTTCTATATCTGAAAGTTGTCCTTCTTTCAGATACATTTGAGATTAAGATAAGAAATTTACCGTTTCGCGCAATCTTAAATCTCATGAAGTCAAGCTGAAGGCATAAAGATATGAACTTGTCAGCTTCTCTCATCCTGCATAAGTCTCAAAGTCTAGTCAAAACAAATTTTATTCACAAAGTTTATTCAAATGTAAATGACATAAAGCAGTAAAACGATTAAAGTACGAGTTCTGATCTGAAATAATCAGAAATCATCACCTTTACTCCCCCTGAAATTATGCATCTAAAATATGTCAGTGAAAAAGGCACATGATAGAGATCTACAACTCCCTTTGAAGTGTAGTTCATTACATCTTCCGAATACATATTTTCATAAACATATGTACTCCCCCTTGAAGGTTGATTTCCTCATCTGAGTGTTGGAGTACAATCTCTTATCAGCCCGGGAGTAACATCTTTTTCAACATTGAAGTACGAGTCCTAAACTGTTATGTTTAGAAGTCAAACTCCGTTGAAGTACGGGTCCTAAGCTAATTTACTTAGAAGCTTCGGTTCTCTTACTCCCCCTTGACTATAGGTGCCTGCAACACAGATTCACTTTTCGACTTTGGTACCCACTAGTATTTGGGTCCATGAATGTTAATTGCAGTTCTTATGGGAGTAACTGAATAAGAACCATACCAGTAATGATCAATAGCTTTATGAACAAAATCATAAGTACGACAATAAGAACAATACCTCTTTTTAGATAACCTGATCAATAGATATCTCGAATAAGCATGATCAGGTTTACCTTTCAGCACTTTATTCTTCTTTGCATTTGAGGCAGATACAAATGATTTGTTACCTGTCTTCTCATCCTTATTTCCTGTTGGGTCTGAGTGTGCTAAGGATGAATACTGCTGCTACTTGAAAGGTATTACTACTGCAAGATGAAATATTACTACTGCTAGTAGAATTAATACTGCTTGAAGAGTTAGTGCTACTACTTGAATAGTTAGTACTACTTGGAGAGTTAGTACTGCTAGTAGTTAGTACTGCTTGAAGATTACTACTGCAAGTAAAGGATTAATACTGCTACCATGTTAGTACTGCAATATAGTTAATATTGCTGAAAGAATTAATACTGCTTATGAAGATTAAAGCTGCTGAGAAGATAATGATGGAATGATTTGATTAATGGGAAGTCAAGGAGATTTGAAGATAATTATGGACTGGATCATGAAGATTAGTTTTTCTTTTATAATTATCTTGTAATCTGTCTTGTATATATACTGTATAGAACGCATAGTTTAGAATAGACTTATTGATAGTTTTTCATATACGTTTTAGTGAGAATTAACCTCAAGATTCATTGTAATCCTTTCTTTAGAGAAGTATAGAATGTCTGTTGAGCCTGTTCAACAGATTGAGGTTGAGTTTGTAATCATTAAGTTAATCAATATAACTTGTGATTTGCATTCAAGTACTGTTTCATTGATTGAGTGTTAAAGTGTTTTTCCGCAACTTCTTTAACATTGTTTCTGAGTGTGTTAATTAAATTCTTCATTAGAATTTTTCGATCTTGACAAGTGGTATCAGAGCAAGAAAACTCAGAAACCTATAATCATGGACAGTTCAAGTGACAACGTTTTAGTATCAAAGGTTCCCATGCTCAAACCCAATGAGTTTGACATGTGGAAAATCAAAATAAAGCAATATATTCTTCTCACAGACTTCTCAATGTGGGACATCATTGAGAATGGTCCCTCTGATGGAGGAAAGATGGATGCAGATGGCAAGAGACCTCCACCAAAGACTGATGGAGAAAGAAAGATGAGGCAGACAGGGATGAAAGCCTTGAGCACTCTGCTCTTGGCTATACCTAATGAGTACCAACACCAGTTCTGCAACTGCACGGATGCACAAATTCTATGGAATGCACTGGAGAAAATATTTTCTGGTACCAAAAGTACCAACAGAAATCAGAAGGCCATCCTGAAGCAGCAATATGAAAACTTCATGTCTACAAAGAATGAGTCCATGACTCAAACTTTTGATAAATTTTATAAGTTAATTGGTGAATTGGCTACTGTTCGTGTCTAGATAGATCAAGATGATGTCAATAGAAAATTTCTCAGATCTCTTGGTGATGAATGGACTATGTACACTGTCTCCTTCAGACAGAATGACCAACTGGAGGACAAGGAACTGGATGACCTCTATAATGACCTTAGGTTGTTTGAAGGAGAGGTAGAAGCAAAGAAGAGGCCCTCAGGATACTCATACAATGCTGCTCTTTTATCATCTTCTACTGATTCTGCTGCTAATACATAATCAGTTAGTGTTGCCTATGGATCAAAGCAAGATGGATCTAATAACTTAGTTTTAGAAGCTTTTCTAGCCAGTCATGCTAATTCCACTCTAATTAATGATGACTTAGAACAGATAAATGCTGATGATCTGGAAGAGATGGATATCAAGTGGCAGATGGCTATGCTCACAATGAGGGTAAAAAGGTTCATCAAAAGGACTGGAAGGAACAACTTTGCTCATAAAAGAGAAGATGGGGTTGGATTTGATAAATCCAAGGTTGAATGTTACAAGTGTCACAAGTTGGGGCACTTTGCAAGAGAATGCAGAAGTGGAATGCCTCAACAACATACTAGCAACCATCAACCATCACAGTCCACTAGCTTCAACAACAGGAACTGTTCTCAAGCTCTTGTTTCCCAAGAAGGAATGGGATTTGATTGGAGTGACCAAGCACAAGAAGCAGTTCAGAATCAAGCTTTAATGGCTAAAGTTTCAGAGTCAGCAAGCACTGATATTCCCACAGAGGTAAAATCTAACCTTTACTCAAAATCTTGCATAGAAACTGTTAAAAAGTACAGGGATTACAATCAAAGCATGTGTGATGACCTAAAAAGGTTAGAGAAAGATAGAAGAGAGTATGTTGTGATTGTTGAGAATTTGGAAGAACAGATTAAGGCATACAAAGCCAATGAACTTCAACACACATATGATACTAACTACTGGAAGTGGGAAAAGAATCAGTTAGAAATTAAGCTTAAAAAGTCTGAAGAGGAATGTGAGAAGATAAGGAGTGATTTTGAGAAAGCCAAGCTAGACATTGAGAAGTTTTCCAATGCCTCTAAAGCAATGGACTCACTTCTAAAATCTCAAGTCCATGACAACCTGAAAAGAGGTTTAGGATACAATAGTACCCCTCCACCCTATAACAATAAATATATCCCTCCCACTTCAGACCTCTTAGAAAGACAAGAGAAAATAGACTTACCTGCAGAAGCCACAGTTGTAGATCCTCTTGATAGTGTAGTGATTGAGGAAGAGGCTGAAGAAGAGACCACTAAGGGTAAGAATAAGGATGACTTCAAAGAAATCCCTTTAGAAAATCATATCCTTACTAATAAAGGGGGAGTAAACCTTTTGTAAAGAGTGAGAAGGTTGAAAGTTCTAAGAGAGGGAAGGGAAAAGTACAAGGAGTCCATTACATGCAAACCACTGTTGTTAATCCCTGTACTTGTAAACAGAATCAGCCCCAACAACATGATAAAACAAGGGGAAATCAAGGAAACAGAAAAAATCAGTGGGCTTTAAAACAAGGAATTGATATGAGAAAAATTAACAGACCAAAGCCTTGTTTTATCTGTGGCAAGTTAAATCATCTAGTGAAACACTGTTATTTCAATCCTATTAACCAGAGGATCACTTTTCAAAGAAATATACAAAATCTTGTTGGTTATAGGAAGCAAATAAGGAATCATATGGCTGAGAATGTGAGGAGGGCACCTATACAATCTCATGCTCAGAATAAGTTTGCTAATTCAAAGAAAAATACTCCAAATAAGCCAAGGAGTAACTTAAAGAAAAAGAAAGCAAACAACTTTGTCCAGGTTTGGGTTCCAAAAGTAAAGAAATCTGTTATTACTGCTACTACAAATAGTACTGCTGACAGAAATAGTGCTGCTGCAAGAAATACTACTGCTAACCCAGTTAGTACTGCTAACAAAGTTAGTACTGTTAACCCAATTAGTACTGCTAACAAAATTAGTACTGCCAATCAAGTTAGTACTGCTTCCAGTGACAGGCCCATTTTTCTGACAAAGTATTCAAGCAATAAGATTCCTGTTGGAAACTAACTGTTTTATCTAGTGTGCAGGGCAACCAACAGCTCAAGTAGAAGAGCATTTGGCATGTAGATAGTAGTTACTCTGGGCACATGACAGGTAACATGGACTTCCTTCAAAATTTCAAAAGATGTAATGGAGGACATGTTGCTTTTAATGACAATCCAGCAGGATGTAAGATCAGTGGCAAAGGTATGGTTTCAGATTACTTTGCTGAAATTGGATACTTAGTACTTCTAGTTAAGTTAATACTGCTCTCACTATTACTCCTACTGACAGTTCAAATATGGTTAAGTACAGTTACTACTGCTAGGTGGTTGATACTGCCAGTGCAAAGTTACTACTGCTTACCTTATTTCTACTACCAGACAGTGTTAATAATGCTAGTATGTGTTAATGCTGCTGGTATGTGTTACTACTGCTAGTCCGTGTTAATGCTGCTGGTATGTGTTATTACTGCTAGTCTGTGTTAATACTGTTGGTATGTGTTACTACTGCTTATATGAGTTAATACTGCGGGCTTGTTAATGTTGCTAGGGTACTTAGTACTACTTCTAACTGAAACCCTCCACCTATAAATACCCTCTTTGACCGCCAAAATCCAAACGACTCTTTGAATTATCTACGAGTGTTCTTTCTTTCTCTTTCTCTCGACTTCTTCCATACGAGTGCGTAACCCTAGTTTCGATCAAGAAGATGGCAGGACTAGTGTTTGTTGATGATCACAATGAGTTGGAAATGCTACAGAAACCAAAGCAAGCAGAAGGTTTTCATCAGATAGTGGATTTCCTCAAATCGTCGCAAATTGCCTACGCACTCACTGTCAATCCCACAATCTATGTGGAACACTTGCCACATTTCTGGGCAAATGCCTCAATTCAGACTGTGGAAGCAAACAAGGTTATTCACTCAAGGTTTTGTGACAAACCCATCACCATCACCATCACAGAGGATTGTATTCGCATTCATCTACGACTAGATGATGCCTCAGGTATTACTTCTCTGTCCAAGGAAGATCTCTTTCAGTCTATTAATCGAATGGGGTATGAAGGTCCCACAGAGGTATTGAAGTTCTTGAATAACAGATTTTCACCTCAGTGGCGATTCTTTGTTCATACCCTACAACACTGCCTTTCAAGAAAAACAACTGGCTGGAGTGAGTTCAGCAGCACCATAGCCTATGCTTTGGTCTGCTTAGCGACCTCTAGAAAGTTTAATTTCTCTCAAATGATCTTAAACGATTTAATGTGAACATCTCTAAGACCTTCCCCACAACAACTTTAGATGAGCAATCATCTAAAGGTCCCAGGTGCCAAGAAACCAAGGGGGTAGAAGCAGTGTTGAAAAAGAAAGGGAGATTGGTGCTACAAGTGTGAAAGAAGAAGAAACAGATCAAGCAGCAGAAACAAGTGTGAAAGAAGCAGTAACTGAGCCAACAGCAGTAACTACACCAGAAGTAGTAACCACAGAAGTAGAAACAGAAAAAGTTGCAGCAGAAACTGGTATGTCTGTAGAGGAGGATGAGATTGTTGAAACTTTGGTCAAAGCAAAGAATGACACTCCCAAGGCTACTCAAAAGGTCAAGGGAGTGGTAATCAAAGAAGGTGGAACAGAGAAGAAAAGAACAAAAGTCAGTGTTGCTGAGGCCAAAAGGAAAGGAAAAGAAAAGATGGTTGAACCAGTAAAAGCATCAAAGAAGCTAACTCAAATAGAATTAGATGAAGAGATGGCTAAGAACTTGCAAGAGGAATTGGAAAAGGAAGTAGAGATCCAATCTGCAAAAGACAGAGAGATTGCTTTAGAACTGTCTACAAAGCTCAATGAAGAATTTCAAAGGAGTTTGAAGACAGCAGCTATTGCTAAGAAAGTAACCTTGAGAGCAACTAAACAAAGCCAAAGAAAGCCTTCAAAGACCTTCCTGGCAAATCAAGAAAGAAGGAAAATGATAAACTTTATGAAAGGAGCTATTGGAGTTCCTGAAGGAATGTTTACCAGCATGACATTTGAAAGGATAGAGGAGCTATACCAGAAGGAGATGGCCAAGCTGAAAGGAAATTTTATTCAAAGGGTTGAGGTTGAAAGAAAGTTAAAAGAAAGACATGATCTCAACATACAACAACCTTTCCCTGATAGTGAGGAAGGCACTCCTATCAAATAAAAGACATAAGCAAAGCAAGAAGAGACTTGGGCTCAACAGATTGGAGCTATAAAAAGAAAGAAATCTATTGCTACCAAGCCTAAGACAAAGAGGCCAAGAATTGAAGAAGTTGAAAAGGAGATTGAAAGTGCAAGAGCAGAACCTTCAGCAGAGCCAGAGCAGAATCAAGAGCAGTCCAATCAATAATCCAATGAGCAATTCCATTTGTACATGACTTTGACAAATGAAGAACCAGTGCAAGCTGACCCTATATCAATGCAGGCACCAGAGATCATTCATTGGGATATTCTGAAGGACAACAGAAAAGACTATTTCAGATTCAAAAGAATGGGTGATCAGTATGAGGTGTATGCAACCTGGGGAAAGATAGTGATAAGTTGTACAAGGTCTGATCTGGAAGAATTATGCAAAGTTGGATTGATTCTGTATAAAGATGTGCTGGAAGGAACTGACATGAGCTTAATCAAGATTGCTATGGAGTACTTATGCATGATGTTTGAGCCTGAAAGAGTGAAGTACAGGATCAAAGACTTACATCATGAGTATGGATTCAAAAAGATTGATCATTGGATGTTATTTGAAAATTGTGGTGTCTACATGATCACAATTGACAAAAGCTACCATGAGTACTACTTGGTTGACAAGATCTATGACCATAGCAAAGCTAAGTTGGAAGGGATGTTGAAAGCCAGGCTGGTATGTGCTAAAGGATCAGAATTGTGATTAGAAGGACAATTAATCAAAGTCTGGGACTGGATCCAAATCTGGAAAATTAAGTTGAAGTGTTTAAAGCATCATGAAGACCCTATGATGAAGAACTTAACTTCTCATGTTTAAAAGTTAAGTTAGGGGGTGATTGTTGGGTCTGAGTGTGCTAAGGATGAATACTGCTACTACTTGAAAGGTATTACTACTGCAAGATGAAATATTACTACTGCTAGTACAATTAATATTGCTTGAATAGTTAGTGCTACTACTTGAATAGTTAGTACTTCTTGAAGAGTTAGTACTGCTAGTAGTTAGTACTGCTTGAAGATTACTACTGCAAGTAAAGGATTAATACTGCTAGCATGTTAGTACTGGAAGAAAGTTAATACTGCTGGAAGAGTTAATACTGCTTATGAAGATTAAAGTTGCTGAGAAGATAATGATGGAATGATTTGATTAATGGAAAGTCAAGGAGATTTGAAGATAATTATGGACTGGATCATGAAGATTAGTTTTTCTTTTATAATTATCTTGTAATCTGTCTTGTATATATACTGTATATAAGGCATAGTTTAGAATAGACTTATTGATAGTTTTTCATATACGTTTTAGTGAGAATTAACCTCAAGATTCATTGTAATCCTTTCTTTAGAAAAGTATAGAACGTCTGTTGAGCCTGTTCAACAGATTGAGGTTGAGTTTGTAATCATTAAGTTAATCAATATAACTTGTGATTTGCATTCAAGTACTGTTTCATTGATTGAGTGTTAAAGTGTTTTTCCGCAACTTCTTTAACATTGTTTCTGAGTGTGTTAACTAAATTCTTCATTAGAATTTTTCAATCTTGACATTTCCTTTCTTTTCTTCCTTCTTCTCATTATTCTTCTCATCTTCAACTGGTTTTACCTTCCAAACCAGCTTCTCTTTTTCATATCTTTTTCTTCTCCTTCTATGTGTACCTGAACCATCTATTTTCAAATCATAGAAAATGTTAGTTGTACGAATCTGATCAGAAAATTTAACTGACCTGTTTGTAGAAACAGTTTGCTGAGGTGAGCTTGATGCTAGCTTGTTAGAACCAACTGAACTATTTCTAGGTGAGTGGATTTTTGACTATGGAGTCGTTTGCTCAGTCACCACTACCTTGGAAACAATCTTTTCAAGCTCTTTAACCTTTAACGAATAACTGTCTCTTTCTTTAACAAGAAGGTCAATCTTCATCTCGAATTCAGACTTCGTTTTCTGCTCTTTAAGCATACATTTTGATAGTTCAGATAACTTGTCAGTCAGTTTCGTTATTTCTGCTTCAAACAAACTTCTTTCTTCATCAAAGCCCTTTTCAGCATTTGTTCTCTGACCAGATATCTCTCTGAAGATTCCAATATTCTTCTGTTCTATGATCTTTCTTTCCTTGACAAACTTTTCCCTTTCCAGAATAATTACTTTCTCAAACTCAGAAATCTGTTGAGAAAACTATAAACATTTCAGCTCAATTGTCTTCTTTTCTTTAGCACTTTTTCTGGAAAACTCGGAGAATTTCTTAGCAAACTCTTTCTTTTCTTTATCAAAAACTGATCTTTCTTCAACAATTTTCAATTCTAATTTAAAAATCTTCTTTTCATTAGCACACCCTGTTTGCTGAAACTTGACAATGTGATCTTCTAATTCTGAGATCTTGTTCTTTAATTCAGTGTTTTCAGCTTCCAAAAACAAAACCTTTTCTTCATTAAGCCCATAAATCTGTTTTAGAAGATCTTTAGTAATAGTCTTTAAAGCACTAACTTCTTCTCTAAGTATCTTCCTTTCATCATTGTATTTCTTTGGTCTCTTTGAGTAGTAGTCAACTGAAGAAGCAAGATCTTTATTCTCTAATTCGAGCTTGGCAATCTTTCGTTCATCATCATCAAAAAAATATCCCATTTTGAATATTTGTTTGCAAAAAGAACTTGAACTAGATCGTTAATCCAAATGAAATCTCGAAAAATACAGAAAACTTGAAATAAAAATTCAGATATTCTGATCACAAAAAGAACTTTTGTCCCCCTCTGCAGACTTAGCATGGGGTTCCCCCTCTGAACTTTTGTCCCCCATATTACTATTTTGAAAATTTTGTCTAAGTATAGAAAAGACACTGTTTGCGCAAGATAAGAATTGCGTTATAAGAAGCTGGCGCAAAGTAGAGTTTCGCTTTAAGGCTGTCGCGCAAAAGCAGGTTTGCGCTTTGTGCTTCTGGCACAAAGTAAGGTTTGCGTTTTGGGCTTCTGGCGCAAAGTAAGGTTTGCGTTTTGGTGTGATGGCGCAAAGAGGCGACTATTTGCTCAAAGGAAACACTTTGGTTTGCATAAAACACTTGTAGCGCAAGAGAAATATTTGCGCTACGCACTTGTAACGCAAAAGAACACTTTGCTCGAAAAAGTACTGGCGCAAAAGCTTGAATAATTTGGTGCAAATACTGATGAACCTCGTGCAAAATATGATGAACTGGCGCAAAGTTCAGATCTGATGAGTTCTCGACTTTTTCGCTTCAATTCAATCGAATCCTTCGATTTTGATCATGAACCTTTGTCAGAATGCTCGATTTCACAGCTTGAACAGGTTACAATACTTGAATTTGACAAATAATCACAAAATGAATCACTTTGATTCAATTACAGTGCGTAAAAAACTCGTGAACTCGAACTACTTCAAAATCAAAATTACAAATCGATTACAGTGCATTTCACGAATCAAACTATACAGACTCGATCGATAGCACTTAGTAAACAAAACCTAATCGATTTCAACTCCTAATTTACACTAACACTCGAATTTGATTCTAACATCGACGAACACATAGTCGAACTATTTTCTTGATTTGATTTCAAATGGATCTGCTCTGATACCAATTTTTAGTCCTAGATTCAAGTTCTAATTGTTACAAACAATCAAGATGATAATTCAAAATCACATGTCATTGATTAAATCTCAATCAATTACAAACTCTCTCTTTCTCTCTCTACTTTCTCTCACTAGAATGAGATACCAATGAACCTCTTCTCTAATCTGCTCACTCAATTACAATCTGAATTCTACTTACAGATTACAAGGACAAAAGCTATTTATACCTACAACAATTACAAGGAAACTAAAAGTACAAAACAATACACTTTGACTTTATTAACAAAAGACTTTGACTTTCACTTGAGAGTTGACTTTCTCAGTTTTGACTTCTTGAACTTTGGTCTTCAATCTTTATGATCTTGAATCCAATAAATCTGTACTCTAACAGAACAAGAAATACAACAAAATCTAAAATTCACACCAAAAAGTTGTGAATTAGACAAAGCTATTCAAACAAAACATGTTCTAAACATCAAATCGAGTACAAAGAAATCAAATTTAGATAAAAAACATCACTAAACAACGAAACTCGAATCTGCACAGTTTCTTTGCGAGTTCTTCAAAATGTTGACCAAAAATCTTGATTCTGAATTATTGTATGCTCTGATACCAATTGTGTGTCCCACAATATGTGTAAATCAAGATCAATATGACACAATCAATTATCAAACAATTTTCATTCAATCTTCAATTTTGATTACAAGGAAGCTCTCAATATTTCTCTCTTTAAAAATGCGTACACCTCTAGCCATATGAGTCTACTAACAAAAATAAAAGTATTTATACTCTAACACATTACAAGGAAACTAAACACTTTGACATTTAACAATGACTAATTACAAATACGTTGACTTTAGCTTGAGAGTTGACTTGAGATTTTGACTTGACCTTCATGATCTTGCATCCACCATCTTGTGCACTAACACTTTGTTTCGAATGATCACCCCATCTTCATCCTTTTTGTTTCTGAAGACCCATTTGGTCCCTATAGTGGTTTTGCCTTTCGAAAGAGACACTAGGATCCATACGTTGTTACTATAGTGGAGAATCTCCTCTTGCATAGCCTCTATCCAGGTTGGATCATCAAGGGCCTCAAAAACCTTCTTGGGCTCGATAATACTAACAAAGTTTGTAAAGAAACAAATATTTACAGTAGCAGAGTGAGTCTTGACTTTGTCAGATGGGTCACCAATGATTTGGCTCTGTGGGTGACTTTTGGTGTATCTTGTCATTCTTGGGAAATGATTGGAAGCATCATATTGAACTTATTTAGATAGATCTTCGGGTTCTTGGACAACTTTTGATATACAGGGCTGATCGTTAGTGCTCATCATAGGTGTAGAGTTTTCTTCTTGAGTTGATGAAGAAGCCTCTGTTGTGCCTTGGTTAGAGTTCTCCGCTTGCTCTGGTGTTGAATCCTCTGATGTTGATAGAGTATGATCATTTGCTTGAGTTGGCATAGAGTCTTCATTCTCTTCATGTTCTGCTTGATCCCCCTCAATATTTGCTTCTACAAAAAAAGTGGAAGAGGGTGAGGTAACGTTAGGACCAGTTAAGGATGTACCTGTTTGGTCCGCAGAGGCCTTGACTCAAGAGGATCTATGATCATATTCAGAGGGGTCATTGTCATTGAACATTTCCTCAAAAAAGTGATTTAACTCATTGGCTCGAGTGGATATTTCACCAGAGGCTGTCAGTTGTTGACCGAGTCCTGAGCTAATTTGCTCATAAGTCACCTGAAAAGAGTCATCATATGAAACATTAATACTTTCAAGTATAAGTTTTGATTTCAGTACGTAGACTCTATAAGCCTTAGAGGGAGCTGAATAACCAATGAATTTGGCTTCATCAACCTTACAATCAAACTACCCAACGTGGTCTCTGTCATTTAGGACAAAGCATCTGTATCCGAATACGTGAAAGAACTTGATATTCGACTTCCTCTGGTTGATTAGATGGTAGGGGGTCTTCGAATGACTCTTCACTATCAGAGACCTGTTCTGAGTGAAACATGTTGTTTATATGGCTTTTGACCAAAAAGAAGTAGGTAGTCCAGAAGCAGTGAGCATAGTTCTAGCAGCCTCCACAAGTGTTCGATTCTTGCGTTCTACCACACCATTTTGTTGTGGAGTCCTTGCGGCAGAGACGTTCTGTGATATACCCACTTAGAAAAGATAGGATTCAATGGTTGAGTTCTTGAACTTTGTGCCAATGTCACTTCTTAGCTTCTGAACCTTGCTGTCATAAAGAACTTGTATTCTCTTCATAAGATTGATTAGTACTAAAGGAACATCAGACTTCTTTCGGACAAATTCAACCCACGCATATCGAGAGAATCCATCTATCAGTACAAGAATGTACATTTGCCACCTAGGCTCTGTACTGAAATAGGACCGCAAAGGTCGACATGAAGCATGTATAGAGGTCTAGTGCACGATACATCTGACTTGGATTTATGGGCGGCTCTTTTGAGTTTGCCTATTTCGTAAGCAGAACATAGATGATCTTTGTCAAATTTTATGTTGGGCAGACCACTTACCAAATTCAATTTAACAAGCTTGTCAAGAGTATGAAAGTTTAGATGACAGAACCTATTATTCCAGAGCCAAGCGTCTTCGTTCTTACTTTAGACCAAACAATTCTTTTCTTCTTTGTTGGTGGCATTAAAGTTCATGAGGTACAAGTCACCTCTTTTGTTGGCACGATGAAGCTTTGTGACCGTTCCTTCACTTAGCAGAGTGCAGTATTTCCACTTAAACATAACATCAAAGCTATTGTCGCAGAGTTGTCTAACACTAAATAGATTGTGCTTAAGGCCATCCACATATGCAACTCTATAAAAATCGATGTCCTCTTTGGCTATGACTCCATAACCTTTGATTTTCCCCTTGTTGTTATCTCTATAGGTTATAGAGCCTCCTCCTAATTTTTATTATGAAGAGAGTAACCTTCTGTCTCCAGTCATGTGCCTTGAGCACCCGGAGTCTAGGTACCAAATAAGCACACGATGCTTCTGCTGCACAGATTAAGAAGATTTAGGTACCCATTTCCAAATGGGTCCATTCTTGTTAGGTGTCTTTAAGGTTTCCTTAGCATCCTTAGATTTGGTTTTATCTTCTGAAGTAGAAGAACCATTTTTCTTCTTCTCACCCTTGAATTTTGCATTCTTAGATTTGGGCTGAGAGAGAGGAAGCAGTGAGGGCTTGAGAAATGTTGGCTTAAAGCATCCATGAGATGGAAACATTTGCAATTTGAGACACCAGAAGCAAGTTGTTTAAACTTTTCATTAAAAACATCAAAGTTGGGTACAAAACAATTTTTATTACAATCTCTCCTAGCATTGGACTTCTTTTTACAGCAATTCCTATCTAGGCTAGATTGATGTTTATCAAAAATCCTCTTCGGATGGCTCTTAGGATGTACCCTTTCCCTATGGGATCCTTCCCTTGGATTCACTACCACAGAAGCAAAAGATTTGTCTTTATTAACCCATTTTTGCTTTTGTTTCCAAGTGAATTTTTCTTGAATAGGCTTTGGAGGTATTTGAGCTTTAGGCTTCTGAGGTGATAACTCTTTTTGTTTGTTTATCTTTTCAAGCTCAAGAGAAGTCTTACCTTGTAGACACATATCAATAAAATATGGGCAAATAGGAATCCTTGTAGTGCTCACTTTAGGAGAAACCATTCTGTTAAGAATGCTAGAGTGTAGTCTATAACCCTCTAGTTTGCAAGGGACTACTTCTAGCTCGACAGAGCCAGTCTCTATATCGACAGAGGATGATTCATTCTCAGATTCAGAGTCTGAATCAAGAAAATCACTGTCAGTTGAGGCATGATCTTCTATATATGTACTACTTTTTCCACCATCATTGTCCCTTGAGGTATTTAAATCTTTTAGAAAGTATGGGACAACTTCAGGAACCTTTAAACTCTCCATCAAATCTTGCTCGAAGATTTCATGTACGACACAGGTCATATCAGGACTATTGAAAAGGTGATTATCATAGGTTTCTTTTAAATCTTTCACAAAAATTTCAACCAACTTCCCTTCTACAGAGGCAGGAACAAACTCAGGTGCCTCAGAGGACAGTTCCTTTTCAGGAGTTATCATGCACACAAAGGCCATTTGAGTTTGTGTTTCTGGATGACCAAATTTGAAGAGTCCTATCTGTTTTTGGGACAAATACTTCTTTGGAATAGATTTCCTCTTGATAGAGGTTGAAGATGAAAAATCCTTGTTTTCGTACCAAATATTTGTCATAATCAATGGATTCCTCTCATGTGGTTCTCCAGAAGTTATGCGCCTCTTAAAGGTAGAAATTAAGTTGGGAAATCCTGTTTTCTGAACTTTCCCAAGGCAGAAGATGTTAGATAAGGATTGATTTTGTTTTCTTCCGGTATAAGGATCAATGTCACAGAACCCTATACCCCTTCTGCCGACTTGGGTGTTGACCTTTTCATGCACCTTCTGTGCATCTTCATATTTCCTAATCAACAGATGTCTGTCGAGCAGATCCTGATGGAGGACTTCTCTTTCTTCTTGGAAAAAGTTTTTCAGAGCAAGTGTATTTAATCTGTCGATTTCATTGTCCTTTAGCTCCTTGATCTTAATTTTTAAAGCTTGATCAAGAGAAATGACCTTTTCTTTTAAAGATTTAGTTTCTTTAATGTGCCCAGCCTCAAGATTTGTCTTTTCAAGGAACGACTTGTCCTTTTCTTGAGCATGTAATTTTGAAAGCTTGGAATTCCTCTGTTAGTTTAAACAATTTACATTATGTGTCATGAGAGTTTGAGTTAGACGTGGATACCTCACTATCAGCATCAGAGGAGTTGAGTTTTGCCATTCCACTGAACAAAGCATTCATGTCCCCTTCATCAGAGGATTCATTAGAGACCCTGTTGCTCTACTTAGCCATCAATAACTTCTGAGCGTAGTACTCTGCCTTCTTTTATAAAAGGTAGCATCTCTGACAGGGTGGCCTCTGGAGGCTTGACTTCAACACTCGGCAACATAGTGTCCGGGCTTTCCACACTTAAAGCGGCCATTGTTCTATGGGGTGTTTGTCGTTGTCTTCTCTCCTCCTCTGCCATCATCTTTCTAAGTACCTCTCTATGGGTACTCAATGGTCCTCTGTTCATGATCCACCATCATTCTCTCGTCTCCTCTCTACTCATGCATCCTGTGTTGATCCACAAACTCTTCCCTTCCATACCCTCTTTGTTCAAAACCCTGTGGTGGTCTATATCCCTTCTGGTCACGGAATGCTCAATCGTTATGTGGTCCATGACCCTGGAACCGACCACTTCTCTAGCTCTTCTCTTTCATCCTGTCCTCTGTTGAACATGGGCTTCCTTTTGGATCCTTTGTTGAACTCCTTTGTTATCAGTGCCAGAGTCTTGGCAAGGGAAGCCATGTTCAACTCCTCTTCATCAGAACCTTCCTTTTCTTCACTTTCTTCTACCAGAACCTTTTTCATCTTTTTCTTATTCACTCCTTCTTCCGCAACCTTTTCCTTCTGAGGCTTGTCAAGAACCTCTATGGCATTGCCTACCAGTGCCAGAGGCCCACCCGCTTGGGTTTTGATTTGGACTATGTAGTGTTCTAGGCCAGCTAAAGTACCAATGAGGTCTGACAAGGTCCAAGAATTTAGATCTTGTGTTGTTTGGAGAGACATAGATAGTTGGAGCCACTCATCATTCAAGATCTTAAGGAAAATGACATTATTTTTGTCAGAAGTACTTTGGATCCCAAACTTTCTGCACTTGTGGATAAGAAAGTTGAATATGTCATAGGTTCTTTGTAGGGGTTCCCTTGGCAGAGCCTTGAATGCATAGTATTCATTGCTGCATTGAGGTCAATTGTTCTTTTGAGTTTTAGCTCCCCTCTACAACTGTTTCTCCAATTCCAACCATAAGTCCTTGGAAGTTTCACATGAGTCAAGAGATTGGAAAATGTCATTGGGAATGGCCATAATGAGTAGTCTTTTGGTTTTCTTGGTAATTTCATGTTTTTCCCAGTCTTGTTCTCCCCATTCAGCGATTGGTTTGGGTTTTTGATATTCAGGAACTTCACGGGTAGTAGAAGTTGTTGGAACCCTAGGAACAGTGACCATAGGCACATATGGTGGGTTATGAAGGTACTTAACAAGCTTTTGGTCAACCCCCTCCAGGAAATGGACCATTCGAATCTTCCACTGAAGATGTTCATTCCTCAGTAAAGTGGGGGGTTTTGTTTGAGACCCATCAGTGAAGAAATTAGCAGTATTTGCCATTTTCAAGTACACAAAGTGTTTTAAAGTGAAAAATAGAGTACAGACTGTAACAAAAGATTTTGATGAACTTTGAATGAAATAAGAATAGATTTGGTTCAAATAATAAAGAAAAGAGTATTGTAACACTTATGACAAACTTTTGAATGATTTGAGATAAGAAACTTTCCTATATCTATGTTCAAATCAAACTTGTTGATGAAAACACAGAAAACAGGGACTGTCACTTTAGAATGAGATGCAAGGCTAAAATTAGTTCAAAATACTACCAAAACGACTTTGACTCATTGCAGAACATGATCCTTTGATATTGAGCATCAAAGTTTGCTCTGATACCAAATTCAGAAATCAGTTCATCACGCAAAGTGCAACTTTGCGTCTCCCGTGTGTCAAGAAAAGCTCAGTTCTCGTCTCTTCTGTCTCACGCAAATTCAGTTTTGCGTCTCCTCTTCATCGCACAAGTTAAAGTTTACGTATTCAGTATTTCACGCAAAGCTTAGTTCTCGTCAACTCAGTATCACGCATATACAAGTTTGCGTTAGCTTCTCATCACGCAAACCTAGTTTGGGCCATTGCCTTCTAATGCAAAACCCAGTTTGCGTCATTAGCTCTTCTCGCAAAGTCTTGTTTGCGTCTCCCACTGCTCACGAGAATCCAGTTTGCGTCTCATTCTGTTCGCGAGAATTACATGTTTGCGCTTTCATCAGCTCACGAAAAGCTAATTTGCGTCTCACTCAGCTCACATAAATCTAAGTTTGCGTTTCCTTCTGCTCAAGAGAATCTCAGCTTGCGCTACCTGCCCCTCACGCAAACCTCAAGTTTGCGCCATCTCAGTCAAGACTTAGAATTTTTCTAGATTTCTTCTATGGATTCTGACAAGTTTTCTTATCAAGCTCAGTTCTACAAAAGTGATCTTATGATGTCTTTGGGTACAAAAAATCGTCCACCAGTGTTGATAGATGAAAATGAGTTTACACAGTGGCAAGATCGGTTCCTGAACTTCATTGAACGTCAAAAGAATGGAAATGACATGATGATTATTTTATCAAAAGGACCGTTTGAAAAACCCAAGTTGGCTTCTGGATTATATAAGCCTACTAAAGAATATTCACTTGAAGAGTTGTCGGCATATCAAGCTGATCGTGATATAAAGGCAAATCTGATGCTAGCCTTGCCAAACTCTATCTACAACAGGATTCACTGTTTCAAAACTCATTCTAATCTTATGTGGCAACAGCTTGAGAAGATTATGCTTGGCTCTTCAGTTGCGACTCAACTCCGACATACTCGTTACATGAATAATTTTAAAGAATTCAAAGCCAAGGAAGGGGAGCCACTGAAAACTGTGTATGACAAATTTTGTGCCGTGATCAATGATCTGAGGAAGATTAAAGTTGAAAAGACTGAGCTTGAAACAAATCTGAAATTCCTCAATGCACTTCAACCAGATTGGAATAAATCCTGCCACAGACTGAGGAATGATGTCAGAATATCTACAATGCAGATCCCATAGATGTTTGAGATCTTACATACTAGTGAGTGCATTGCATCTGAGAAGAAAGCCAAACTGAAGAAAAAAAAGAATTCAGTGGACCCGATTGCACTCCTCACGAGCTAACTGGCTGAATAAGGGTTGTCTGAAAACGCTTACAATAGGTCAACTGATGATGATGGTGAGGCACTGCAGAAAGCAATGATTCTTATCTCTCAGCATTATCAGAAAAAGTTCCAAACAAAGTCATGTTCCAACTCTTCTCGCTTCACTTCTGGGTCTAAAACCAAAGTACTCGAGCCAAAGACTGCTGCCTGCTACATCTGTGGAAAGCCGGGGCACATTTCAAAGGAGTGTCGAGCAAAGAAGGTTAGGGATTCAGCTTACTATAGGAAGAAACTGGAACTGGCCGAAAAGAGAGAGAACGGAACTGCTTTACTTGCTGAAGAAAAGTACTGGCTGGATTACTCTGAAGACGAAGCTGATTTTATTGAGACTGCTCATCTATGCTTAGTTGGAGATGATCAGACTTCTGATGATGACACTGATGAAGATGAGGTATATTCTGAGTTTGATTACAATTTTATTTCCTCACAGATGTATATTATCATTACTGCTTTACATGATCTTCGCTTAAAGTTATTATCTGAAAATAATTTAAATTCAGAAAAATCTGATTTGATTGACAAATTGAAGATTTCTTTGAAAGATGAAAAATCTATTTTGAAAAATACAAAAGACATTTTTCAAAATAAATTGGATGATTTGGAAAATTCAAATAAGACTTGTCTTGAATCTTTGACCGCTATGACCAATTTAAAATATAGTCTTTCGGATAAAATAAATAAATTAGAAGAAAAGTTATATCGAATAAACCAATCTGAGTAAACAATTTTTATGAATAAACCAAGGAGTGAGGAAGCTTTAAAAGAAAAATGGGGACTTGGTTTTAAAAATCCACATTGTTTAAACAATGCGATTGAAAAATCCCCTACTTTATATAAATACGATTATCTAACTCTTGCTAAGTATGCTCCTCAATTTAAAATTGATTGAATGAATGAGAAGCAAGTGTTAGAAATCGAAAATGAGAAAATGACAAATAACAAGAAAAAGGAAATTCCTTTTGTTTACACGTTTGAAAATGCCAAATATTTTCCTAATAAATCAAGAAGAGGCAGAAAAGGTTTAAATGATATATCTCCTGTCAAGTCTTCAGTATCTGATTTTGTTGATATTTTTGTCAATCAATCTGATAAGGAAAATATATCTCCAATCATTTATGATTCTAAGAGATATACCCCTCCTTTAATATTAGAAGGCAAAATCATTGATCTTGAAGATAAGATGGAAGATCAAAATATTTTAAAAGAAATTGAATCTGATATTTTTCTTTCTTTCATAACATCTAGTCTTGAAGAAAAATTATTTTTTCAAAAACAAGATTCTATTTCTAGCCTTTCTTCTGATTTTCAAGTAAACAAAAATGAAGTTTCTAAATCTGATATCTTTTCTCAAAATAATTCTGACTCCGATGTAAGTTCAGATTTATTGTCTGATCAGATTGGTTGCTTAGATAAAATTATTTCTTCTGATTTAAATATTAATTCGGAAATTCTTGATGAATGTTTTACGTTAAATGATCAGTATTATAAACCAAAACGTAAAAGAAGACGGTCAAAGAAGTCGAAGAAACAAGATAAAGTTCTTTCTGACAGTTCTAATTCTTATGATTCAATTCTTTCAGATAGGACTTTGAGCAAGTCATCAAAGCATATATGGAGAGCTAAGCGGACATATGATGAACCTGTTAATGATGGGGATAAATGTGTAGACAAACTTTATAAAAGTGATTCATTTGCTACTTGTAATAAAAATTTTAAATACTCAATAAAGCAAATGATTCAAATTTCCAAAAATGTCTCATATTCTTCTTCTAATTCTAGTTCAGATGATTATGCTTTGTATTCATCAGATGACTGTGCTTATTTTTCTGATTATATTTCTCGTGCTTATCATGTCAAAACTCACAATTATTTCCCCATACGAACTGCAACTAACAAACACGGGCCCAAATTCAAGTGGGTATCAAAATCTCAATCTGATTCAAAGTTGCAGGCATCTCATGTCAAGGGCGAGTAAGAGAAACTATGGCTCTTGAGTAAATCAGCTTAAGACCCGGTCTTCAATGTCAATTTTGGCTTCTGAGTAATTCAGCTCAGAACCCATGCTTCAAAGACTTTGACTTCTAGACATGTCAGTCTAGGACTCGTTCTTCACTGTATTAAGCTTCTGACTAATGACAAACTGTGAGTACATCTATCTTAATTTCCGCTGCATTTATCTCTGATAATGATGTTGTTTCAGTTTTCTCAAATATTTTAAAAGAATCTGAGCATTTCAATTCAACTCCTGAATTTGTTCAACCAATTTTTTTTTCTTTCAAATAAGACACAAATTTCATTTTTACATTATGTGGAAGTTGATATTATTGAATTATATTTTGTTTCAACTGAATATAAACTTTTTTTTTTGGAAAGGGTATCCTGGGCCTATGGCCCAGACTAATCCCTGGCAATTAGGGCCTTTGGCCCAGCTGCTAAAGCGTGCAGCCCTGAGTTTATCCTCAGTGGCCACAAGTGTTGTTGTGGGATGCTTGTCATCTGGTCCCCTAAGGTCATTTGATCTGGGAGTGATCGAACCCAAATCCTTCTATAGAATCAGATCGAAAGTCATGTTCTACTGGTATGAATGGGTTTAGGATGTGTCGATGTAGCCTTTTTGATCTGGGAGAGTAAGTTCAAGGGGTGCTTGACACCTAGTCCCCTAAGGCCAACTGGTCTGGGAGTGGCTGACCCAAATCCTGCAATAGGATCAGATAGAAAGTTACGTTTACGGCATGTTCTTTACTTAATAATCTTTTTGATTAAAAGATGCCAAAAGTGCACAAGCTTAAAAGATGCCAAAGAGCACACTCATGTAAAGATGCCATAATGCACAATTCTAAAAGATGCCAATGAGCACACATCTCATGATACTTGGTAATATGTTTGAGTTGTAATAAACCTATAAATTTGTGAAAGTCTGAATTTTTGATGGATTAGTGTGATTATTTGCAAAGTTCTTTATTATATTTTTAGAATTGCATTTTCTTGAAGTTAATCGAAGTTCACATGCGAGCACACTGAATAGATTGATGAAAGTTTTTGAAACTGAACATGTCTTAACTTGATATGCAATAAAACTTGTTTATGTATCCAAATACATACATTTGATTTCATCTGATGGATTTTATTGTGATATTTTACTAAGTAGAATTTTATTTGTTTATGTTTAAATTTTTATATATTTAGTCGTTTCAAAATACATATTCAGTATATTTTTCTTTCAACATTGATGTTTCAATCATTGTGTTCTCATTTATATCTTAATGGATTTGAGCATTATTCAAGGGGGGGGGGTGAAAAAGGAGAATTTTTCTTAATGATCATATCTGTTTTTGAGGGGGAGTATCTGATTTTATATATAAACGCTAACTTGAAATGTCAAATTTAGTGCATTTGTGTAGGGGGAGTCAAAGAGCTAATCAGGTAAAAAATTTCAGACTCCAAGTCAGATTTGCGTCACTAGTTGGTAGAGAAAATCTTAATTTGCGCCAACAGCTTCTAGCGCAAAGAATGTTTTGCGTTTCCTGCATGTCGCGCAAACCTCACTTTGCGCTTCCTTCTGTTAGCGCAAACTTAACTTTGCGCCACCAACTTATAGCGCAAACGTTTCCTCTTTTCTCCGTTTCTTTGATTTTGCAGATTTTAAGCTGTCTCGTCTCCAACATATGCATGAACAAGTTGATCCAGATCATCAAGGTCATGAGGGGGAGAAGTTAAAAGAAGTTAAGGAGATGATAAAGAGACAAAGAGTTCAATTGTTAATCTGCTGATCATGATTCTGCAAGATTCTGCTACTCAAGATTATATTTTCTCAGTTATACTACATCTTTTGTTGTTCCTGCTCCGATCACCACAGTTCATTCAAGCTCATTTAAAAGAGGTGTGTCGTCTAGAGCAGAAGCTGATGAATCAACTGTTCGTTCAAGTTTATTCAAATCTGGTCCAGTCTTGTCAAGGCAGCAAAGATAACTCAAACTGAAAAATGCTGAGAAGATATTTTTTAAAAAGTCAGAAAGCTTCGCAAAGTCGCTTAGTTGGTCCATGCTGATTTAGAAGATGGTTTTTGAAGACCAAAGCGCCAATGATTACTAAGGGGGAGATTGTTAGGTCTGATTTTATAGTAATCATTGTATTTATAGGCTTGGTCAAATACTTTGTTTAGTGTCTAATACTGTGTAGTATTGACCAAGCCTATAAATACAATGATTACTATAAAATCAGACCTAACATTGGTTCCCAATTTGGGTCTAACAATGATTCAACCAAAACAAATGCAAACAAAAAGATATGCGAAAGCGATTTAATGCATAAGAATGGTTTGGTTTGGTATTAAACACGTACAAACAAGCAACAAAGATAACAATAAATAGTAGGAATGAATCACAGAAAGTTCATCTTCATTGATCTTGCCAAATACACCAAGAACACGCAGTTGTGTGTGCAATATTTGCTCTCAACAGATTACTCACTACTAGACAAGCGTGGGTGATTTGTGTGCGCGCATTGTCAATTCAGGAGGTGCTCCCTACATATACATAAAGTGGAGCACACAAACGTACAAGACAAAGGCTGATATTCCATAAACAGAATGCTACCTGGAAAATAGAAACACCGGGTGTGTACTATTGATATGGTGAATCTTCGTACAGCAGGGGGCACGTGATCTACGTGTGGTCTTGCTTCTCCATGAATTTCACTTCTTCCATCTTCCAGAGGTAGCCAGCACAGAGGCTCTGTGAAGGGTCACAGAGGCTCTGCGGTTTGAAGATCATCTTCTGGTTAAGTTCTTTGTGGATAATGGTCGACAGAGGTTCCGAACAATGCACTTCTGTAGAATCTTGGTGTATGGCAGAAGTCTTCTGGGTTCCTACGCTTAGCCTATTTTTCAATACTTCTATACATGATGATTGGAGCTAACAAAACACATAATTATGCCACTCATACAACGTTAATCGCATGACATGTCCTGACATGAAGTCCAAATGTCCCTACAACTCCTCATCAAGTTCCACACAAAGATTCGGTTGACCTTAGTATCTATCCACATGGATTTTCACCAAAAGGCTCGCCAACATTCGAGGACTGGAACCATGGAATTACCCCAAATGGTGTAGGTCCTAGTGCCTACCCACATGGTAGCACCACACCGGACTCGACCCTCCTAGTGTCTACTTAAAAAGTTAAGGTCATAAAATATGGGTCCCGAAGACCATGCCCGTAATACCCAATTGACCATCAACAAAGACTGACTTACATGTCTATGGATCCAATGCAACACAGTCGAAATTACATGACTCCGAATGAATGACTAATGCACACAAAATATGTAATTCCCAAATAAGATGCAATAAATGCAAATCATTACCAAAGCTCTACATTGAGATATTGAACTGGACAATTGTCCCCAAGACTCTTTAAGTCAATACCGAGCCATATTGCTCAAAACTTAATAGACCATTAAATAAAGGTCATCAACAATAAAAACGGAATTTTAACCGACGTTTATGAAAACACATACCTCAAGTGATGATGAACCCCAAACTCAACATTGATTGGAACAAACGATTTTCCAAGTAAACTCATACTCTTATATTTCCGAAATCCCTTATAACACGATAACGTGCATTTTACAAAAGGTTTATAAAATCATATACACCAAAAATTCATAAATCATCGAATAGACTGTATTTTTACAATAAATCACAAAAGTAACACATTTATGATATTTACTCGTCAAAATATCCAAAAAAAAACAAATATAGCCATTCCATGAGATGTATCACCGAAATTTACCCAATATGAAAACGTTGTCAAATACTACACATTGATATTTACCATGTAAAACACATTTTTACTTCAAAATACACATTTTGGCATGTACATAGTTTCACAAAGCAACTTGAACTCACGTTGCTAGATTTTGGCTAAATCTAGATTTTTACCCCAAACTTGAGTTTTCTTGGTGGAGACTTGAATCTACAAGTTAAACCTCCTAACTCTTAGATCCAACACTTGTAAAGTGTTTCATTAACCTTCTTAAGATCCAAAACCTAAGGCAAAATGGAAAGGAGAGAAGGGAAAATGAAGAACACATCAAACCCTAGCTTAAAATTGAGAGAGATGAGGAGCTTACCACCACAAAATACTCTTAATTCTTCCAATAATTTTCAAAACTCACAATCTATCCTTGAAGAGCTCTCAAAAACGAAACCATAGCAACTTGAATTGCCAAAAATGGAGTAGAAATGAGAGAGATATGAAGAAATGAATATGATGGTTGAAAATCCGACTTTTAAGCTGTCTGGTACCGTTAGGTTGCATTGTCATGCGAGTTTGCCAGTGCAACTAGGACACTGTCATAGTCGTCGGGCATTGTAGTTGGACCCGTACCAAACCCCGAAACTCGACTTTTTCTATGCCAACACTTCTGAAACTCTTAGGGACTTAAAGTAGTGATTTCTTAACATAAATACCATCATTTACATCTTGTAACAACGTACAAGTTGACTTTCACTTATCGAAAATTACGGGTGTTACATTGGCCTTCCACCCCTGTAAGTAACCCATCTTCTCCAGTGATTTCTTCACTGCTTGCCTCCCATGTAATCCATTTTCTCTGGCAATTTATTTATTGTCGACCACCAACCCCTCTTCTGTAACACCCCAAAAATGGGGTAAATTTAAACCTGAATATTTGCGGAATAAAACGAAGCTATCATAGACAAATCACCCAAAAAAGGGAACAATTGTATGACGTTTACACTACAAATAACCAAGTGAAATAAAACTCAACAATCTACTAATCTAGACCAATGAAGTTTAGATTATAGACGGGTGTTGCTATCTCACTTTCAAAAGTATGCTATTACTATTCCAAAATGCACACCTCTATGTACTCCCAAAAATGTTACGTTCCCTTCAAGACTCTCCAGTTAAACCCGAGGAGTCCCACCACTAGAATGACTTGTTGTACATGGGATTTTAAGAAAAAAGTGTTAGGCTAAATCTTAGTGAGAACAATCAGTTATATTGGAGAAGACAGTAAGTTTGAATGTAATAGGTGTAGATAAGTAAATAAATAAGAATCGGTAGAAATTCACTTTTATACAAATACCTCTTGGGTTGACGGGGGAGTCCCGCTTACCAACATAAGTGATGGAACACAAAAGTAAGCCACTTGACATGTTAGTAAAACCAATCACTTAGTCATACACATATTGGATGTCGAGCTCGACTACTTAAAGCGTACACCCATGGAATGTCAACTTCAAACCCTCTAGGTCTATACATTGAGTTATCCATATCTAAGATAACATACTAGCACGTAGGACTTACACCATACCATCGATCCCTATTTTGTGTCTCAATATGGAAAACTAGCTTCCCACCATTGGACATAATGACTCTAGTGCTTATGGATCCATTACACTCAATACCAACCAAACAACAAATTCCAATTAGTCAAATACCATTTAGTTCCTATAACCCAATCTCTCATCAAGATTCTTAAACACATAAGATGCCATCAATGACATAACCAAGTTTCCAAATAAATATTTTAGGGTTCCATGCCTTCCAAAACATTTATTTGAATATTATCCCAAATAAATCCTTTAGGGTTCCAGTCTTCATCCAAAATATTCAATTATTTCAAAACCCTAGTTTTGACCCAAAATGCTTAAACTCATAAATTGAAGGATGTACGTTCTACAAGTGTGTAAACCCCAAATAAACCAAAAACATCAGTTATTTATCTTTGCAAGCATGTCCATCCAAGTAAATCTTAAAATCTCTAAAATTAGGTTTTGATGAAAACTCGTCTAAATAATTGTTGTGGAGATGTTTAGAAGGTTAAAACCCACAATTTAACAAGTATAAAGTTTATAAAATAAGAATGAACTCACCTTGGGATTAATAGTTTGAAACCCTAGATATTGGAAACTCTTGGGACTTGACCAAGACTTATATGAGATCACTTTAAAGCTTGGTAACACCTAAGGATGGAGCATTCAATGATCATAAACCCCAAAAATCGAGTCATAAATGAGGAGAGATGAGGGAGGCAAGAGTTTACCTTAATTGGAGAGAAAATCATCCAAAATGGAGAGAAATCAAGTGGGGTTTGATTTTGGTAAAGTGGGAGAGAGAAGATGGAAAGTTTGGAAGAAAAGCAAAATTTTCGTCAGACTTAATGCGGACGTCCACTTGGAGCCCTATGCGGACATCCACTTGCATCAGAACCAAACCTTTTGTTGCTTCCGCGGAATCACACGGACATCCGCCCTAAATGGACGTCCACTTGCTTCCCTATGCGGACGTCCACTTAACACTGGTCGCCCGGTTAATCGCCCGATCACTGTTTTGGTCATAACTTCTTCGTTTTAGCTCCGTTTTTGCTCCGAAAAGACCCGTTAGATTCATATTGGAATTCTCCATCCAACAAGGCTATAAAACTAGGATTCAATACAAAAGTCTATTTCTTATTTTCCTATTGAAAGATCGATTTCTACACTGACTTGAAATTATACATACGCGAAGATTACGGGTGTTACATCTTTTCTCTTTTATCTTCCCCAAAAATTGCATTTGTACGTATTAAGTCATCCATTTTTCCATCAATGCCCTTGTTATTAGAGAGAGAAAAAAAAAACTTATCTATCTGACTAAACACTATCAAATCTATCACTCTCTTTCAGTCGTAAACTCACCATCAAATCTCTTTAACCCTTCACCCTCTTCCAGCCCTAAACTCACCACTGCTTCTCAAAAAATCACCCTAAACTCCCGTTGAACCTTCCATTTCCCTCCGGTGACTACTTTAATCTTTGATTTAGTCCTATTGTTGCTCTAAAACCCTTAACCCATTTTCCCAGATCATCAAATAGTTCTTAATGTGTTTGTAACCATCAAAAAAACATATAGGAAGATAAAGATATAGCTCCTCAAATAAACCAAAACTTAGTGTCAAATCAGAAATCTAAATCTAATTTAATTAGAAGAAAGATGATGTGCAAATCAACATATCTGAAAGCAAACCAAAATACAAAGCCAGGTATTGTACGGACTTTGTCCAGGAAGAACCCCGAAAGGAAAAGGAAAACTCAAACCAAATCACCAAACCAATCTAAGAGCCCCCAAACCAAAACGAAAACCCAACCCAAATTGAAACCAAAAACCAAAATCGAAAATGAACTCGTTGGTGTTGTTGCAAATTGAAACCAACACCGAAATCAAAAATTTCGGCCCTTGTTGCAAATCGAAAAAACCTCAAACAAAAAACGCCTTTATCAGTAAAGGGAAAACCGACGATTGGACCCACAAATTTAACCATGATCCCTTTTTAGGGTTGAAAAATGGGGTTTACTTTTGACGGGAAGGGAAGCGATGTTGATGAATTCGATGGGGGATTTTGGCAGGTAAAGTGGGTTGTGATAAAAAGTGAAGAGGATGAGCTTGAAGGAGGAGAGCATCATGTGATCAAAAGTGAAGAGGATGAGATTGAAGGAGGAGAGCATCGCCGAATGTTATTGTGTTCAAAAGTGAATTGTGTTTAATATACATATATATATATATATATCAATATCAATATAATAATATTATATTTATTAATTTGTGATTAAAATTAAAGAAATACATAACGAACCAAAAAAACCCTGCAGTTAACAAACACTTTTAATAGATGTTAGTCTCAGGGATCAAAAGTGAAACAAAATGGCAACCACGGTGACCAAAACTGTAATTAGTTCAAAAGAGGGACTAGAGTTGATAGGTGGTGACAACCACGAGGACCAAAAGTGTAATTTACTCTAAAATTAATAACCAACAAAAGACTCTTTCACTCTCTCAAATCATAAATGTATTATGTTGCCTAATAGAGGGCGCATTTTTAGTTATCAAATACCTCGTAATTTTTTTTTACATACTTGTTATACGGATTTATGATGTATTTCTTCTAATTTTTAATAATACTTGTACCACAATCAATGCAGAGAAAAACACACAATTTGACCTACAAACACCATACACGTATAAGTGTGTGTGTGTGTGTGTGTGTGTGTGTGTGTGTGTGTGTGTGTGTATATATATATAGAGAGAGTAAATTACAATTTTGGTCCCTATGATTTCCACCTATTATCAAGAGTAGTCCCTCTTTTAAACTAATTACAGCTTTGGTCATTGTGGTTTCCATTCTATTCCAATTACGGTTCTTATGACACCTTAAATTCAAACACTCCATCAAATGTTATTAACAGTCAAGGGCAAAAATGTCCTAACCTTTTTTGCATTTAAATAATCCAATAACCCTTTTCTCATTTAAATACTCCAATAACCCTTTTTACTTTTTGGTCCAATCAAATTAGAAGACCAAAATGATTTATCTCTCTCTACTTAGCTTCTTTCACCTCACCCATTTTACTTCAACCTTTAACTTTCACCTAAAGTCAAATTTCTCCCAAATGATATGAAACCCTAGTTTATCCCTTTACATGCATGATCCCACGGTCGACGATCAAAGAAAATCTTGGTCAAAATTTGTCAACATTATAATGTGGCACATTAGAGAACAAGATGAACTATTTGATCCTAATGAGATTTATGGTAAGGTTTTTTTCGAGTTTTTTTACTGATGTGTAGTTAACATTTAGTGTAGTTAATGTTGTCTATTGTTTTGTATCCTGAAACTTGAATATTTGTATTTTGTCTCACATAACTCTACCCCACCTTAATGTCAGGAAGATACATCATGGTGGATTTTTTACGAAATTTGATGATATAAAGTACTTGAATGGTAAAATCACGTATGTGGATCTGATAGATATTGACCAACTATCAGTTCATGATCTTGTTTCTATTACACAAGAGTTAGGTTACCCGGATCATGAACACGTCTTTTACTATTTCATGAGACTTGATAATGGCTTTGTTAAATCTGTTTTTATAGTAATCATTGTATTTATTTTCTAGCCTAGACTGCTCTTAATGTTCTATCTGTTTTGTAAAGGCTAGGGGTATTTAAGTCCACTTAGAGCCTTTGTTTTGTAACCTTGGCATTCACATTTTAATACATCTGATTACTTTGCCCTTCCATACTTTCTCTCTCTACTTTCTCTCTCTAAAAATTTAGAGATTCTTGGACTCTCAATTGGTATCAAAGTCGTACCAAACATTTTCAGAAATGATTTGAGCAGAAAATTGGATTGAAATCTGGAATTTTTGGATCAAAAAGTTGTTTTTTCTTGAAAATTTCAAGAACACGACTGTTTTCTTTTGGTTTCTTACTGATTGAATCAAATTCGCATTTGTTTGTTGTTCTTTGATTGTAAAAATGATCAAGTTGTGATCGATTTATGTTTAGAAACACAAAATATTCACAAAGTTTTCTGAATCAATCACAAAATATGTTTGATTTTTGAAATTTTTTGGATCTTGTTTGAAAAATATTGATCACTGTGAACTTGAAACTAGAACTGAAATTTGATGTTTTTAGCCATGTTTGATGCTTAGAAAAGTGTTACAGGTTGTATTTCGATCATTGTGGATAAATTGGAAAATCAATTTTCAGGTTTGAATTGATTTAGTTTGAATTTTTGAAGCCAGCGCAAAATCAGTTTGAATGCTATAGAAGCTGGCGCAAAGTTTCATTCAAGTTAGTTTTCATTGATCTGCAAGATATAATGGGATGGTGAATTTGAAAT
The DNA here is from genome assembly GCA_954870635.1 of Arctium minus. Lineage (NCBI taxonomy): Eukaryota > Viridiplantae > Streptophyta > Magnoliopsida > Asterales > Asteraceae > Arctium > Arctium minus. The sequence continues at coordinate 5,102,903 of OX941093.1, read as the reverse complement.
CGGAGTATGAATGTGATTGGTTGTATACAATAGTGGATTTGAATCAAACAAAGGATGAGAAATCTTTAATGGGTCGGTGATGGTGATTATCAGTTTTGCGTTTCAGCTTATTCACGCAAACCAAAACCTTGCGTTTCAGTCGACTCACACAAACCACAGAGGTGTTGATTTCAAATCGGAGGCTGTAGTTTTGGAATCACAATTTGAAATCAAAGAAGGATTATGATTGTATGCAAATTTCAATCATGGGTCGGTGGTAGATAAGGCTGGATATTGATTTCAATCGGTGGCTGCAGTATCAATTGAATTGAAATTGGATGATACTCCTATCGTGGGACGGTGGCTGTATTTTAATTTTGTTTGTGCCACTGTTTTAATCAGGTTTGCGCTTCTCTCAAATAACAAAAACCTCAGGTTTGCGTTTCTGTCTGCTCACGCAAATCCTTTGCTTTGCGCTTCTAATCACACACGCAAACTTGTGCCACCACAAACATTTTTTTTCTCTTTGCACAAGTCAACGATTGAAAGTGGGCATCTCAACAATAGTTTGTAATACACCTGTCCTTTGAATGATACACCTGTTCTTCAAATTTGTGTAAGAGATGGTGATAATGTCTACCTTTGATTGGTTCTCATTGAGATAATGGGGCGGTGGATATAAATTTGAGGCCATTAGATTTGCAGGTTTTGCTTGTTGCAGTCGTATACTTATTTTGTGATTGAATGTTCAAAGTTTAATGGGACAGTGGCCATGATTGGATGAAATTGATTAAGTGAGGCGGTGGTGTTGTGAACATGGAACACAATCACGTGTCCTTCAAAGTGTTGAAAATGGTGAATTGAATTTTAAACTGAGTTGGTGATAATTTGCTTTGGTGTTTTGCAGGTTTCTAGTGGGACGGTACATCAACCTTCAAATTTTGTGATTGGTTGAATTCAATCAATGATTTAATTTGCACCATTCAAGTTTAATTGATTTGCATCTTTCAATTTTAATTGTTTTGTCCTAATTCTAGTTGATATGTCAATTTTTAATTGATCTGTTTTGCGAATTTCTGATTTGCAGGTTTCAATTCATGAAGTTTTTGATTGATCAGTTTGCAAATTTAAGTTCTGTAATCTGAGAGTTCAAGTGCTTTGAGAGTTCCAGAAATTGAATTTTTTTTCTGAGATTATTTTTGTTGGGCTGATCTGAGTTTGACTTTGAGTCAAATTTTTCTGAATTGTTTGGGAACGATCATTTTTATCAAGTTGTTTCTCATTCAAAGTTTTCTAAGAAAGAAAATTTTAGATTGTCTGAATTTTGTTTTTGAATTCATTTCAACTGACGATCATTTTTTCTTCAAATTCTGTTTCAAACAGGATGAGTTCACCAATATTACTCAAAGGAAGATACGAGCAGTGGAAAGTTGATTTCTTCAACTTTATAGATAAACATGAGCTGAGTTTCTATATCAGATTATCCTTGATTGAAGAAGAGATGAAGCCTCTTACTCCAACAAAAGATTGTACTGAGGATCAGAAGAAAAGAAAGAGTGCAGATAATATGGCTCGAATTTTTCTGTTGAATAGTATTCGTCATGAGATTAATGGTCACATAAATACCTATCAGTTGACAGGAAAATATTTATACAAGTCAACAGGAAAGGAGATATGGGACTATATTGAATGGACGATGTTAGGACCAACGGTTGTGTCTGAGCTAAAAGGAAAGATTTCTGAATTGAAAGCTATAATTCAGCAGACAGTCTCTGTTGAGAGCAATGAGCAGAAAGTTAAGAAATTGGAATCTGAGAATGCTGAGCTTAGAAAGAATATATCTGCTTTGGAGCAAAAGATTACTGAAGATAAAGCTAATTTTGAAAGTGAAAAGAAAAGTTTTTCAAAGAAGTTTTCAGATTTCTCCAAGAAATGTTTTGAAGAGAAAAAGATAGTGGAGCTTAAATGCTTAAAACTTTCTCAACAAATCTCTGATTTTGAGAAAGTATTGATTTTGGAAAGAGAGAAGTTTGTTCAAGAAAAGAAGGCCATTGAACAAAAGAATGTGGGATTCTTCAAGTAACTATCTGGCCAAAGAAATGATTCAGAGAAAGGATTTGAAGAAGAAAGGTGCATATTTGAGAATGAAATAAAAAAGTTGACTTCAAAGTTATCTGAACTATCTGCTACTGCACTAAAAGAGCAGAAAACGAAGTCTGAGTTCTCGAAGAAGATTGACCAGCTTATGAAAGAAAGAGACAACTTTGCTTCAAAGATCAAAGAGATTGAGAAGTCTGCCTCAAGATCAAATCAGAAATCTGTCTCTTCACAAAGGTCAATTAAATCTTTTGATCAGATTCGTCAAACTAACATTTTCTATGATAAATATGTAGATGGTTCAGGTACATCTCCAAGAAGAAGAAGTTACACGAAAGAGAAACTGGTCTGGCAGAAGAAATCATTTAAAGATTACAAGAAAGATGAGTTGAATGGAAACACATCATGTGTACATACTCACAAAGCAAAGAAGAACAAAGAGCATAAAGGTAAACCTGACCTCATATACTCAAGAGATCAATTACTCAGGTTTTCAGGTACTAAATATTATTGTTCTTACTGCTGTACACATGATCATATCCACAAGACCAGTGATCATTGCTAGTATGGTTCGTACTCCATATCCCCCACAAGAACTGCAACTAACATTCATAGACGCAAATACCAGTGGGTACCAAAGCCCAAAACTGATTCTGTGTTGCAGGCACCTCAAGTCAAGGGGGAGTAAAAGAACAATGGCTCTTGAATAACACAGTTCAAGACCCGCACCTCAATGTCAAGATAATAGCTTCTAAGTACACAGCTTAGGACCCGTTCTTCAAAGGAGTTTGACTTCTAAACACAACAGTTTAGGACTCGGACCTCAGCGATCAAAAGTCCTTACTCCTGTTTTTGCATCCGATGGATATGATGGTCTACATCCTAAGAGAATTGATCTGATCTCTATCCTGTACTTTTTTACTGATAGATTTTACTGATATGATGGTCTACAATTCAAAATGGAGTGTCTGATATCTATCCTGTTTTAACTGACATATTTCAGATGCTTAATTTAAGAGGGAGTAAAGGTGATGACTTCTGGTTATTTCAGATCAGAACTCATACTATAAAACTGTTTTACTGCTTTCTGTCAATTTTTTTTTTTAATAAATGATGTGAATAAAATGGCTTCTGATCACATGACAGATCAGGACCCGTTTTTCAATGATCAAAGAAGGATATTATGCTAATATCCAGGGGGAGCTTAAAAAGACCTAAATCATTCTTTCATGATTTGAGGGGGAGCTTAAAAGGTAAATATCTTCTGATCCTAGATCTCTGATTGTTTGAAAGAAGAACAACTTTCGAACATGAAAAACAGTTTCTTAAATGTTCAAACCACTTCTCTATTCTTAAACGATTTCATGAATTCAGAAGTGAGCTTTTAAAATGTTTTTCAAATTTTGAGCTTTAATGTTTAATTGACCGTGTGTTTCTAAAGATCAATACTTGTGTATTATCTTGTCCATATACTGTCAAGTATTCACACACACCGATTCAATATTTCATTTGAATTTGTTATTACCATGTCTCATATCGAACAAATTTTTCGATGGTAATACCCCCGTTTGTTTTCAAAGTTGTTGAGCATCAATCATCTTTTTCTAATCTTGCACTTTCATTGATATATTGTTTATATTCGTTCATATAAACAAATTTCCAATTCTTTTATACCCTAACCATTTGTTTTTATCTGATTGATACATTGTCAGATTCTCAAAACAATTTTCTTGCTTTCATTTCATTCATTCAATATCTGTGTTTTGAGAAATCTTCAACGTTCAAATGCTCAAATTTCATTCATATTTTTAAATGAGAATACATTCTGACATTGTTATCTTTTTTAGCTTAATTGTTTCAGTTAAATTGTTGAGAAACCATGCTTCTTAGGAAATATCATGGGATTCGTGTGTGAGCTTAAACAGAACTTCCATGGATTCACGCAACCTGTGTTTCCTACCCAGGAAGTTATCCTTGAGTGATTGAGGGGTGAGGGGTTAAAATCAAAGAGTGGGGGAGATAACTCATCCGGTTGAGTTATTCTCATTGTGCTGAGTGAAAAAATGGAAATGAGAGTTTGGTTAGAAGTGAGCTAAATGTTAAAAAGAAAGAGGATGTGAGATCAGAGTTAAAAGAATATCAGAACTCTGCACCAACTTCTTTCTGAGTCGGGCAGCCACATCTACTGATTGGTTCACATTCTTTGGTGACCATCATTGAAATAGGCAGTGAGCCCATGCCAACTCTTGCTATTACCCCACCAACCACTTGTTTCTTTCTCGAAAAAGAAATATTTCATTTTCTTGGGGACGCAGCACATATGTTATCTAATCTTCACTCGGAAGATTTAGATATTGAAAAAGAAGGAAAGTTGCCTCACCTTCGCACCTCTTTCATGCACATTGAGTCCGTGTATTATCTGTTGCTGTCTCAACAGTTTACACAATTTGAGCCTTAATGAAACACAATCATTGTGCTAAAATTCTTTCATACACAAGCACGAGCACACAGAAAATCTGTTTTTCTGTCAGAACATTCATAGAATTACCTTGTGTTTTTCAATGATTGAATGGAAGTCTTGGGGAGTCATCATCAAGTCAGCTCCTTATATTGTACATTCGTTGTACACAGTAACTTTGTGTTACTGACAGGCATTCCTAACTGTTTCATATGTTGAATCAGGGTTACACGCTCATTATGTCTGAATTTGAAAAGATTCGGATATATACAGTTCATGATTCGGCTCTTCAGATCAAAGTGCGAAAACTATAAAGGGGGAGATTGTTAGTTGTTCACAAAGAGAAAATCAAAGTTTGAGCTGAAATTGATGAAGTTTTGATGATCTTGATGCTCACATCATCAAAAGGGGGGAGAATTTTATAAAGATTCAATTTCAAAGTTCGAAGTTCAAGACAGTAATTCAAAATGCTTCCGCTGATTCAAAGTGAAAAGATTCTGAAAAGAAAATTCAAAGATTCAAGAAGGTTTGTTCTTCCAAAGATGGTTCATAGATCAAAGTAATGAAGAGACAATTTTGATCAGAGACAAAAGAATTTTCAGAGATACAGTTGTCAAATTTTAAACTCAAAGTTTCAAGTTTTCAGATTTGTTGAAGGCATGTTGACTTTCAGAGCTTCAATGTTAAAAAGACTTTTCAAGATTCTTCAAAGGCTGAAAGACTGAAGATTGTTAAAGCTTCAAAGTTCAAAGTTATCAGAGTTAAAGCTGAAGAATCAAGTGCTGAAGACTAGTGTCAATTTTTTATTAAATCTTGAATACAAAGGGGGAGATTGTTAAGTCTAAATATTGTATCCAAGATTTAATTAGAAAGTCAAAGTTACAAAGTCAACATTGTCAATATTTTAGGAAAGTCAAAGTTGTTTCATTTACTTAGTTGTTAAGTCTTGGTTTTAAGCTTGTAGTATAAATAGCTTTAGCATTGTTATTTCCTTAAGAACTTCATTGTATACATTTCATATTTTAGAGAAATATTCAAGATCTACTTTCTCTCTCTACTCTCTCTCTAGTTCTTGATTGATATATCTTGTTTGTATGAGATTAGCTTGATAAATTTGGGATAACAGGCTTGAAATTTGGTTTGCAAGCATTAGGGAACGATCAAGATGTATTGATGTTACTGAAATACGTTCCTCAATTCAAGGTAATTGATGTGTACACAGAACATTGGGAAACCAATCTGGACACCTATTCAAATTCTTCACAGGGATATACGAAGAAATTACTTTTAGAATGGCATTCAGAAAAAACGGCATCAAACAATGGTGAAGGCAGTGGGTTGGGTGAAGGGTTGCATGAAGTGGCAACCTAAATGATGGATGGTTTTGATCCTTTCTATGGAGAAGGCATGAATTTGGGGTTCGGTGAAGGCATAGATGTGGAGGAAGATGAAAACAGTGAAGAGAGCATGGAGGGATATGAAAACAATTTAGAGGCTATGAAGGTAGATGAATCAAATAATATGGTCGCACCTTTGGTTGATAAAAGGGAATATGGTAGATGATGTTGAGGTAGATATAACCAACCTTGAAGATTTTGATAGTGAATCAAACTCTGATTTTGAATCATCAAGGAAAAAACAGTTAACAAAGGTTCGAAAGCAGAAAGATGTTGTAGTTTCTTCACATCCCAACTTTTATGTTGGGAAAACATTTTAGAGCTAGGCAGATGTGAAGAAATTGATAAAGGTGCTTGCAATAGACACTAGAAGGAATATAATCATAGTAAAAATGATCTGACAAGGTTACGGGTAGTTTGCACGGGAAATTACCAATCTTTACTAGTGGGCCAACTTCAACTACAACGACTGAGACAAAAAAGGAAGACTAAGTAAACAAAAAACGGCCATGGGTGTTGCATGCCTCAACTGTTAAGATGATGAAACTTGGATGGTGGATGACATATAATGAGACCCATAAGTGTTTGCAAACAAGAAATGTAAATGCATGTACTGCATATTTTCTCTCACAACATCTTGCAGAGACAATTGCACTAAACCCTCGACATCCCGATCATAGCCATTCAAGAGCAGTTGCAAAGGAAATATGGGTTAATATTTCTGTGTTGAAAGGTTTTAGAGTAAAGGCCATGGCTTTAAACAAACTCAGGGGAGATTATGCAGAATAGTATGGTAAGCTAAGGGATTTCATTCTGGAGCAAGAGTAAAATTTACATATGATTTGGTGCTTTAAAGAAGGGGTTTAAAGCATGTATGAGAGATTTGTTGGGTTCTTGATGGGTGTTTTATGAAAGGCCCATTTCCTGGTCAAGTACTAACTGCAGTTGGTATTGATCCAAATCATGGCACTTACCCCGTAGCATATGTTATAGTCGAGACAGAAACAAAAAGGTATGTTAGTTTAATGATTTACTAATCCATTGTTCATTTAAATATATGCTTATGTACTTCAATTGTATACTAATCAATTTTTTAATTCAATTTACGGTTAAGTATTTTAGTTTTTTTTTTTTTTGGGGGGGGGGGGGGAAGGGTGTCCTAGGCTATGCCTAAACTAACCCCTTGGCCAATTATGACTATAAGACAACAGCCCTGATTAAACCTCAGTGACCACAATTTTTGTATACGCCTGGATTTGAACCCTGTTATGTATTTTAGCTCATGAACATGGTTCTTGGAATGTCTTGGGGATGATCTTCATTTGTCAAGAAATTCTAGTTTTACTTTTATTAGTGATCGACAAAAGGTATGTTATTGTTCAAATATCACTAATATTTCTTTTTCTAACATATACTTATGATATTCTTTCTTGCTCAAAGGGGATTGTTCCTGCCATAGCTTCCTTGTTCCCATGTGTTGAGCATAGGTTTTGCTTGAGACATATGCACGAGAATATGAAACTAAGTTGGAAGGGAAAAGCATTTAAGGATCATTTGTGGAAATGTGCAGCCGCTTCTAATGTCCCAATGTTCAATAAAGCTATGGATGATTTCAGAACATTCAATGATGCAGCACATAAATGGTTGAAAGAAATCCCCCTTCAACACTAGTCCAGAGCTCATTTCACAGGTAATCAATCACCAGATTCTGTGAGATATAATGATGATTAATTTTTTATATGATACATATTTTCTAATGCTTTAACAGGTAGATGTCACTCTGACATATTCTTGAACAATATTTGTGATGTTTTCAATCGACAACTAGTCAATGGTCGATACAAGCCTATAATCACTTGTTGGTCCTGCAGGTGCTTAACAAGTTTGTAGAAGGGGGGGGGGTGAATACAAACATAAATTTTAAGTTTAATAAATTGTTTATTGAATATTCAAATTACAATTTGCAGTTTATTGCGAAATAAGATTAAGTAAAACCTAATCTAATAAACTTATGAAACACACAGATGTTTGCACTAAGAAATAGAGATAGGAGATTGAGAGGATATAGAAATTAGAGGTTTCTATATCTGGTTCACGAAGAGAAAAGATAGAAAGGTTACCCAAAGAGAGAGTCTCAACCTTTCTATTTATACCCTATGCATTAAATGTATGGAAGGGTACTTTACACGTGTCACCTTTTGATTTGTTGTATGCCTCTGACTTTTGAAGACATGCTTTTGCCTGCATGGTGAATAGTGTAGTTCTTCAGAGTTGTTGTAGGACTTGTAGCAGAGGTATGTCTCTTCTGAAATTTGTACTATTTGTGCAAGGATAAGATAAAAGAAATTTGGAGCATAAGCTTTGTGATCATCAGTCGCTGAATATCTCTTCCTTCAGGGAGATCAAAGGAAGTTCAGCAATCGCTGAATCTTTTCTTCAAAGTTCTTCGCGTGTTGTAGACTTGCCTTTGTTTCACTGATGTCCGCATCAGATCATGAGTAGACTTGTCGTTTATTCAGCAGCTTTGTCTTCGAGTCAACAGTGAACATTTTTGTCGCGAAACTTGTCTTCAAGGATTACATTTAACTTAATACATTAGAAACTATCAGTGATATTGAACAGACTCAATGTTATTGCTGATGGTAAAACAATAATACATAAAGATGTTAAACATAATTTTCACTAAGTATTTTAAAGGGTTATCATCAAATCACTTAGAGAGTTTGGATCAACAATATCCCCCTATTTGATGATGACAAAGTATTAAGAGAAAATTACTTTAATTCAAAATATAAGGATAGTCAAGATTCATAACATACTTGTCCCAATTACTATTTTGAGGGATCTTTTACAGTACTGATGGAGTAAAGTACTTCACTGAAATTTTCATTGATTCGTAAATAAGGATTACAAAGAGAATGTGAAAATTACAAGTACAAGTGAAGTTCTATACTACTGTAAGCCTAACTAATAGATTACAAGAAAATGGGTAACCTATCAGCTAAGTTGGTTCTTTCTTAACAGGGAATTCTTCTACTACAATCATATGATCTGGTATCTCTTTCTCCTCTCTGTCTTCGATCAGATGCTTTCTTTCGAATAAGAGTCTTAATGGGAGTCCCTGATGTTGAACTATCGCACCATATGTAGAGAAGATCCTTCAGGTGTGCAAGAGGTCAGCTAGGGATTTATGAGGCCCTTTGAAACCTGATGTTTTCCTCGTTCTCACGAAAGAATATCCCTAAGGGTTCATTTATCACTTTCCCAAGTCTGATACATTTACCATGGGGCAGTGATAAGTCAAGAGTTAAGAGATCAGGAAGAGGTCCAACTACTGCTTCCCTGGAGAATTTGATGTTGGTCTCATTTCTGATTACCACATCATTATCAGAGAGTGAGACATTTTTCTTTCTGAAAGATCTTAGCTTCTGTGGAAGAGCTGAGGGCACGTTCATTCTTGCAGTGACTCTGTTGATAAGAGAATTGAGTAGTTCTTCAACATTGCCTCTGAATTTGGATTTTGATTTCTTTAGTGCTTTCTTAAACTCCGACCATTCATAGAATCCAAAGGTTTCCAGTTTTGAAAGGAACATGGTTTTCGCAGTACCATCTCTTCTGAATATCTCCATGGTGATATTTGTTGGTTGTTCTTCCTTTTCCCTGAGATGGTCACGGCAGAGATCATTGAAAGGTCAGACCTGTGAAGATGCTTATTTTTGCAACAAGCAAGTTCACTATCGCTGATTTCCTTTGCTTTTTTGTTCATCTCCTCTATCTCCTTAAGAAGTGTTGCTTGTACTTTCACCGGGTTCTTTTTCAACTTCTTGTCTTTAAATAGGGTTGATTGTACCTTAAGGGCTAGAGAATCATCCTCTTGTCATTCAAGTATTAAACGTTCAGCCCTGATTGACTCTTCAAGTTCTTCCGGTGTCAGTAAAGGGAGTTCTTCAACAGAGGATTGAGGAGGGATCTTCAGTCGTTGACTCTCGAGATGAAAAATCATCTTTGAACGCCTTTGTATATCATCTTATGACCTTGTGATAAGTCGAGAGGGTCTTCTTGGGTTATTCAGGGATTCTTCTTCTTCATCTATATCATCAGCCTCTCTGATAGGGACTAGGATTATTTGATCGTCAGCTGGGGTAGCAGGGATTATTTGCAAAGAGGTTCCCTTAAGCAGGGGAGTGAACTGTCTGAGCAAAAAGAAAGGAGTTAGTGTATATTTAAGGAAGGAGAAAGATAAAGGCTAGAAAGACATGGGTGAAAGGTGAGAAAAGAAAGAGATGGGAACGATGGAGAGACATACCTGACAAGGTAGCTCCCCCTCAGATGTTGACAGAAAATTCAGATTCCCTTCAGTAGCAATCCCCTTTTGCTTGCCGTGGGTGGAGGAATCTGAAGGTTTGTCTTTTCTCTCCCCTGCTTCATTTATTACTACTCCTTTCATCGTTGGGGCTGGAGCGATGATTGATGCAGGGGTGAACCATAGAGCTGGGTCCTCCTCGTCGTCATCATCATCAGCGATGATATCCTTAGAACCTTGATCATCAAGATCAAGTTCTTCTTCATCCTCCTCTTCCTCCTCTTCTTCATAAAATTATTCTTCCAGGAGCACTGAAGAGGAGGAAGGAGGTGCTTGATTTTCAGCGACTGTTTTCTCAGCTATCATCTCCCCCTCAGCCTGAGAGGGAGGTTCTTCCACGTTTACCTCTGTGGCGATCACTACATTTTCTTCATTACATTCTTTCTCCCCCTCTTTGTCATCATCAGGGGAGGCATTCTTATCAGTTGTAGTAGGATCAACTTCATTGGTCTTGTGGGCATCAGCCTCCAAGATTTGCAGCTGAAAGAGCGGGTTGTTTTAAAGGTGATATGTGAGAGACCAAAGAAATAGAAGGAGAAATGGATGAGAAAGAAAGAAGAGCACTGTAGAAATTGGGAATTACCTCAACAGTGTTGTGAGGCACTTAGGAAGGAAGGGTTGAAACCAGTATTGAGTTAGTGGAGGGAGCCACTGAAACGGTTGTCGAGGGTGCAACAATAGAGGAGCGATCCATGAAACTATCCAGAGTGGTCTGTAGAGAGATGACACCGGTTGTTGTTTGCTGAGAGGTTTGCTCATCAGTCTTCCTGTCCTTTTTAGAGGTACCAGGGAGAGTTGATGACTTCCGTTTGGAGGAAGTGGTGGTAGCAGCGGGGATAGCCGATGAAGGAACCATCGACGTAGCTGCTGAAGTCGAAGAATTGGGAGACAGAAGGGAGCGTAGAGTAAGAAGACTTGCCTCATTTTCTGCTGGCATGACTACAAGAATTCGGTTGCCAACCTTGGACAACTGACAGTCACACTCCGTTGGATAGCGGTCCTTCAAGAAGAACTGAAGGATTGCGGATATGAGCCTGACATATGGAATTTTGATTTCCTTATCGGGTTTCTCGATCTTTGATAATAAGTCATCAAAGATGATCCCAGCGTAGTCAATGTGGCGTCCAGCAATCACTGCGAATCCCATTTGGAGTTGAACTTAGCTTGATTGATCGTGCGAACCCATCTTGACACTTATACACTTAATTATATGAGAGAAGACATAATTTAGTTCAGATGGAATCTTCGCCTTGAGAATATTGGTGAGCTTCTTGTCAGGGATGGTGGTGCGGGGTTTGAAGTCTCACTTATAGCCCATGTGGTCAAGAAACTGGATCATTTCCTCATCAGTCGGCATGGCATCAAAACCTTTCGTGGTTGTGGAGGGGAAACGGAGAGCAGTACCGATAGCCAGGCGAGTAATAACTCCTGGACCATGTTGAGTCTGAAATGTGATAGCAGGGATCGGCTTTCCTTGCTTGTTCATTACTTGACCCTTTTCAGCAGTAAACCAGAACTGTTGAAGAAGAGTTTTGGAGGGTGGAGGAGCTATTTGAATGCATAGCTGAAGGGAGATGCCTTGAGGAAGTCAGTGGCATACTGAAGATGAGGAGATGGTTTTTTCTTAGGGAATTCCAGAAGTCCCAAGTGATTGTTGCTCGAGAGTTGTGAAGCTGAGAGTTCGAACTTCACATTCTTGAATTGAATGAGAGCAGTTTGGGTGGCCATTTCTGGGAAAAAATGACACAAACTGGTTTAGAAGAAAAAATGTTGGAAAAAATACTAGTTTCCTTTTTAAGAAGGAACCTTGTAAAGATGAATTTTCCAGTATTTTAAAGATTGAAAGGAAATAAAAGAAGTATTGTCAGTTTCCTTATTAAGAAGGAAACATGAACAATACTTAAACAAAAGTTTAAGGTCATAAAAACCAAAAGGTTTTTCCTCAAAAATCATGAAGGAAATGATTTTAATAAAGAAAACAGTTTTTGATCCGAGAGAAAAGATTTTTAAGGATAAATAAAGGTTTTTGAGATAAGGAAAGAAGAGCAAGAACCTATAATGCTTGAAGTTTTGAAGATTTAAGCTTGAGTTCTTAGATACTTGATTTGCCGAGAGTAATGTTTAGATAATATGAGAGTGTAAAAAGTAAAATTATGAATGGCAAGGTTTATATATATGAGAGAGAGAGAGAGGTTTGGAACGGGAAAAGATGCTCATCATGACACGGACACGTCCCTTGAATTTGATTGGACAAGAAGTGCAACAGACGAACGTATCAGAAAAAAGGCGTGTCAAGGATTGTCGGTTCGAATGATGTCACATTTAAATGTGTCTTTTCATTTTTGAGGATATCTCTGATAAGAAATCAGAGATAATCTTTTATATTTAAAGAATCACTGATAAGAAATGTCAGTGATTAAATGTTATTTTCAAAAAGCTTTTAATCACTTGAAGAAAGTCAGTGATTAAGTTTTTTTTTTAAATCTTCTCGCTGAATCAGATTCAGTGAGGATAGTTAAGAATACATACCTGAATGTCAAATATATTTTGTTCAGGGATTATGAGATGAATAGGTTTGAATTTTATCTGACTTGATGCATGAACGCTGAAGAGTTTAGTCTTCAAGGTTCAGCATTCCAAGCTCACTGATGAGAAAGTTAAATCTTGTCTCATCAAAAGGTTTGGTAAAAAGATCAACGAGTTGATAGTTAGTGGGAATAACATGAAGTTCTATGTCTCCATTCATCACATGATCTCTGATAAAATGATATCTGATTTCAATGTGTTTCGTCTTTGAGTGTAGCACTGGATTGTTTGTTATAGCGATGGCACTAGTGTTGTCGCAATAGATTGGAATTTTTGATGGCTGAAGATCATAGTCTAATAGTTGATTTCTCATCCATATGACTTGAGCGCAACAAATTCTAGCGACTACACACTCAACTTCGGTTGTGGAAGTGGACACTGAGTTTTGCTTTTTGATTGTCCAACTTACTAATTTTCCGCCTAGGAGTTGACATCCTCCGGTGGTGTTTTTTCTATCCAGTTTGCAACCTGCAAAATCACTATCTGAATAGCTAGTGAGATCGAACCCTGAGTCTTTAGGGTACCAAAGACTGAGGTTATAAGTTCCTTGAGCAGGTCTTTTTGGCCAATCATATGTCGAGAGCATCCACTATCTAGATACCGGATACCCTTCGAGACCTGCAAACATAAGGAATATCAAGTTTTGATTGGTACCTACCTTTTAATGGGTCCAGTGGGGTTAGTGGAGATGGAAGGTTCAACAATCTTCAAGGCATTTGAAGATTCAGCGTCAGTGGTAACCTTCATTGTAGTTAATTTCTTAACTTTAGTGGTATTTTTCACCTTAGCAGATTTCTCAGATTCAGTGACCTTCTTAGCCTTGGAGGCATTCATCTTCACTTTGACTATTTTATCAGCCTTGGTGGCATTGGGACATTTACTGGAAATATGATCAGTAAGTCCACAGTGATAGCATTTTCTATAGTTGAAAGTGGTTTTAACACCAGTAGCATTAGAGAATTTAAGATGAGCCGGGCCAGCTCCAAGAATTTTCTTAGCATTAGATCTCGGAGGAATTTTAGTTCTTCTGATTTCTTAGGCTTGACATCAATCTTCAGCTTTGGAGTAGATCTCTGAAACTTATCAGTTATCATAGATCCAAAACTAGAAGGTTGACTAGCTAAAGGTTTAGAAGGAGTCTTCTTCAGCGTTGCTACTTTTGTAACCTTCTGAGGATGATGGAAATTTGATTTTCCTTTAGCAGCGAGTCTATAACTCTTTGATAAATCCTCAGGAATAGGTTTTGAGGACGAGGAGCACTGAGATGAAGAAGTGTCAGGGATAGAAGAGACAAACATTCCAAACTTAAGCATGGAACAGTCTCTACTAGATTCATCCTTGTCAGATTTATAACCAAGACCGGTTTTATCATGAGTAGAGATTTGAGCACTTATAATATCAGTGATCTTTGTTGAGGATTTACGCCATCCTTCAACTGTGGCCTTTTCAGCTTTGAGAGCAGCGATAGCTTGTTCACGTTCAATGTTGATGATTTCATTAACGATGACTTGATCTTTTAAACTTACCTCTAGAAGAGTTACTTTCTTGATCCTTCAATGACATTTTTCTAACTGTTCAGTTAAATCAATATTTTTGTTTTCAGCTAAAGTTTTGCCATTCAGAGCATTGTATAAGTCAATCGTTAGTACGTCAATAGCACGACATCTCTCAGATTCAGGAAGAGAGGGATTAGTAGAAATTGATACCTGAGAGGAGATAAAGGTTGTGGTTGATCCTGAAGGTTCTTACACTTCTTATTTAATCTCAGCCATCAGGTAGAGATTAGCAACGTCCTCCTCACCAGAACTTGATTCTTCTGATTCGGCCCAATCGTGTTCTTCAGCGATAAGACACTTACCTTTACGCTTGTAGCTTTTCAGCTTATCATATTTTACTTTTATCTTCAGGTATTTGTTATCATTGTTCTTCTTAGATGAGGAAGGTCTGAAAACTTTCTTTGACCTGCACTCGCTGGCAAAATGACCAATTTTCTCACAGTTGAAGAAAGTAGCAGTTGCCTTATCAACCGGGGTTGATTTTGGCTTGTCAATTAGGGAGAGAGGCTTATTTCTTCTGAAATTGCTCTTTCTTGCAAATATCTTAAAAGAGTTTGTCAAGAGTGCTAGAGATTCATCAAACTCTGAGAGGTTAGGGGTTGTTTGTTTACCTCTTAATGGTTCCATTAAGAGGCCACCTCTGAATCGCTAAGAGGTAAATCTTGTTTGGCAAAAAAAAAGTGTTGCCTCTTAATGGTTCCAAAATCCTCTTAATGATTTTGTATCATGACCCTCTCTTAACCATTAAGAGCCCTGATTTCATTATGAACAATTAGCAAACAACCATATTTCATTTTACACTATATCATAAAAACCTCTTAATCATTCAGACCACTTAATCATTCTGCACCAAACCATTCAGCAACTGCCAAACAGCCCCTTAGTGTCTGATAGATCCTCTGAGTCAGAATCTAACTCAGTGATAGTGAGAGTAGATTGCTGAGATGGGATAACCTCTGAAGAGACTAAAGCCCCAGCAGTACTTTTGGAGTCTTTAGAATCTTTAACAAGATTATTCTTAAGTTGATTTGATTGCTCATAGTTAAGCAAAATCCCATAGAGATTACTGAGAGAAAGATGATTTAAGTCTTTTGTCAACTTGAGACACATTGAATAACTGTCCCAGCTTTCAGGATGACATTCCAAAAATTTGGTGAGGACTTCAGAATTAGAATAGGTCCTACAAACAGTCCTCAGATCAATGATTAAACAGTTAAATCTTTGGTGAACTTCAGATAGGGATTCATTTTTACTATAGATAAAACTCTCATACTGTCTTACCAAGTAGATCTTTCGGGTTTCTTGGATTTCATTGGTACCTTCATACTGAACACATATAGTATCCCACATTTTATTAGAAATTTTAAGATGAATTATGGAAATGAAGACTTCATCATGCAAAGCCATAGAGATAATGGTTTTTGCCTTTGCATCTAGTTCAACTTTCTTCTTGTCCTCATCGCTCCATTGTCGTATTTCTTCGGGACGATATCTTTCAGGGATAGCGGGTGTTGTTGCAGTAGCAGGAACTGCAGCTATGATAATAAATGGTTCATAGGGTACAATTGGTACATATTCAGGTATAGTAGGATCTACACCTTCTAGAAATAGCATCGTTCGATTTTTGCAGAGAGCAAAGTTGTCTCTGCTAAATCGACGAGGTTTAGAGAGTGAACCATTGTCATAATAATTTGAGTTTGTGTTTAATGCCATATAAGAATTGCAAGGAAGAGAATAAAGCAAGATCTTGTTTATGAGATTAAACAATCTACTCTGATACCACTTGTTGGTCCCGAAGGTGCTTAACAAGTTTGTAGAAGGGGGGGTTGAATACAAACACAAATTTTCATTTTAATAAATTGTTTATTGAATATTCAAATCACAATTTACAGTTTGTTGCAGAATAAAATTAAGTAAAACCTAATCTAAACAAAATTATGAAACACACAGATGTTTGCACTAAGAAATAGAGATAGGAGATTGAGAGAATATAGAAATCATAGGTTTCTATATCTGGTTCACGAAGAGAAAAGATAGAAAGGTTACTCAAAGAGAGAGTCTCAACCTTTCTATTTATACCCTATGCACTAAATGCATGGAAGGGTACTTTACACGTGTCACCTTTTGATTTATTGCATGCCTCTGACTTTTGAAGACATGCGTTTGGATGCATGGTGATTAGTGTAGTTCTATAGAGTTGTTGTACAACTTGTAGCAGAGGTATGTCTCTTCTGACAGTTGTACTTTTTGTGTAAGGATGATACAAAAGAAACTTGAAGCATAAGCTTTGTGATCATCGATCGCCGAATATCTCTTCCTTCAGGGAGATCAAAGGAAGTTCAGCGATCGCTGAAGCTTTTCTTCAAAGTTCTTCGCGTGTTGTAGACTTGCCTTGGTTTCACTGATGTCCATATCAGATCATGAGTAGACTTGTCGTTTGTTCAACAGCTTTGTCTTCGAATCAGCGATGAATATTTTTTTTGCGAAACTTGTCTTCAGGGATTACATTTAACATAATACATTAGAAACTATCAGCGATACTGAACAGACTCAGTGTGATCGCTGATGGTAAAACACTAATACATAAATATGTTAAAACATAATTTTCACTAAGTATTTTAAAGGGTTATCATCAAATCCCTGAGAGAGTTTAGATCAACATCACTGCTTTAGAGTACATCAGATAGTATTTGATGAAAAAAATTGTGACGCTTCAAAGGGTTATTTCCAAATGTGATTGACCACTTACTCCTGCAGTCACAAAGTTGTTGAGCATTATCAAGACAGAAGTTGTTCAGTACACTGTATTGTGGAATGAGAGAAACAAATATGAGGTGAATGGACCCTGGCATGATCAGTGTGTTGTGGATGTTGAAGAGAGGAGTTGTTCATGTAGGCATTGGGAGTTAACTGGGATGCGATGCAAGCATGCAGTGGCCACAATTTGGTTAATGGCATTGAATGGAGAAGATGTAGGACTACCTGAGAATTGGGTGCACAAATGTTATTGGCTAGATACATGGATGAATGTTTATAGTTTCAAAACGACTCCCATCAATGGACCAACTTTATGGCCTTAATCTAATTGTCCAACTACCTTAACTCCCCCTACGCATCATGTACAAGTGGGAAAGCCAAAAAAGAAACGAAAGAGGACTACATATGAGCTAAGTCAATCCATTGTCAAGGGGAGTAAAATATCAAAGGATAGGTGTTAGAACACAGATTGTTGTCTTCAAGATCATCTAGATTGAAATTCAAAAGCCCAAGTCAAAGCCTCAAGATTGCAAGTGAAAGTCAAAGTTGTTTAAAGTGGAAAGTCAAAGTCAACCAAAGTAAAGCTTGTTAGTTTAGTTTGTTTAGTTTGTTCTTGGTAATAGTTAGTGGTATAAATAGGTTTCATTGTGTTGTAATTCATAGTAAAAAAAGTGGAACTTAATTGTATGCGTATTAAGAATCATATTGTACATCCTAGTGAGAGAAAGTAGAGAGAGACATTGTATTTGTGGCATTCAAGATCAATACATATGAGATTTGTGAATTGAAAAATCATTGTTAATAATGATAATCTTGCATTAAACTTGGAATAACAATTGGTATCAGAGCAGACAAGAATCATAAGGATTAATCAAAAATGGAGATTTGAAGAAATTTTCAACAACTCGCAAAACCAACTGCTCAAGAATCGAATTTAGTGATTTTTTGGTGTTTTTGGATTGGAAATTGTTGCAGTGTACTTGATTTTTATTCTAGGATAAGTCTTGTTTGAACAGGATAGCCTAATTCACAACGAATTTGTGTGAATTTTGGTTTTTTGTTGGAATTTTATTCGAAGTTTTGAAAAGACTGTGTTTGGATCAAAGATCGTATTTATGTTGTTTTTAGAGGAAAGGTTGTACTAGAATTGTATTCAGATAGTAATCGTGGTGCAATCTGCAAATTTTCGTGGTGTAATTTGAAGTATTGAAGGATTTTAGGCTGAAAAAGTGATTCAGAACTCGAAGTTGTCAAGAACTCGCAAGATCTATGGAATTCGCAATATTCATCACAAAGAACTCACAGAGCATTTTGTGCGAAAAATGAAAGAATTCTCAAGACAATATTGTTGAAAATTTTCCAAGTCCAGAATTTGCATATTGTTGTGTGCGAAAAGTGCAGAATTTGCAAGACTCGATGTGCGAAAAGCTCAGAATTCGCACAACTCTTTGTGCGAAAAGCTCATAATTCGCACGTTGTAGGATGCCAAAAGTTCTAGAATTTGCACATCTCAACGTGCGAAAAGCTCAAATTTTGCACGCTTCTTCATGCGAAAAGTAAGAATTCTCAAGCTATTTTCTGCGAATTATTGGGTATCTGTGCTCTGCGAAAAGTGAACTTAGTGTCGTGAGAATTCTGTACTTAGTCAAACTTTGACTGATTTTGGAAAATTTTGAATTTTTTTTATTTTCGTTAACGATTATTTGTGCAAATGTTATCAGGAACAATGGATGATTATTTCTTTGTTGATGAATACACCTCTGAACAACGTCAAGAGAAAGATCAGAAACGTAAGATTTCAGAACTTGAAGATCAAAAGAAAACAGATACGCGTATCATCGAAAGCTTGAGAGAAGATAATGATCGACTCAACAAGAGCTTAATTCGTGTTGGAAATAAAAAGAAAGAGAGAGAAGAGAAGTTAAAGGATGATATCAGTACTTTGAATAAGAACAATCAAGTTCTCAAACAACAGATTTCTGGTTTACAACAAGATGATTAGATCAAAATATTTGAAGAGAAAGTAAAAGTCTTAGAGATTGAAAATGCTGATCTAAAGAAGAAGATTTCAGAGTTAAAGACAGATAATAACAAGAGAAATGAAGATAAGTCAAAAGTATCAGAAAGTGAAAACACTAATTTGAAAAGGAAAATCTCAGAATTAGAAGATCAGATTGTGAGATACAAGACAAATGTTATCAAGAAGATTGAGGAAATAATACAAGGTTTGGAAATTGAGAATATTGAATTAAAAATGAAGATTTCAAATTTGGAAGCTGAGATTGTCAAAATCAAGGAAGAAGATTCTGTCAAGATGAATGAGGAGACAGAAAAGGGTTTAGAAAGTGCTAGTGCAGAGCTGAGAAAGAAGGTTTCTGAGTTGGAACATGTTAGTGCATAAATATGTTGGATCCAAGGTCATGAAGAATGAGAAGCAAAGTCAAAGCCTCTTGAAGCAAATGTCGAAGTCAAGCATAATAAGAGGAAAGTCAAAGTCAACTAGTTTAGCTTGTGTTAGTTATTTTGTCTTTGTAATTAGTAGGTATAAATAGCATTTTCGTTTGTAGACTCATATGACTAAAAGAGAGTTTAATTCTAGAGTGAGAAATATTGTAATTGAGAAAGCATCGTGTATTGTGGATTCTTTGATCAATATACGTTTACTTGGAATTGAATTCATTCTTATTCATCTTGATTAGCACACATCTGGGAACAATAATTGGTATCAGAGCAAGCATAGAATCATAAATGGATCAAGAATCTTGAAGTTTTGGTCAAACTTTTTCAAGAACTCGCAACGCACTATTCAAATCTCAATTTTATGTAATTTTGTTGTTTTGGAGTTGTAATCAATTTCACTGTATTTGTTTCATGTCATAGATCACATTTGATTTGATTCATATCATCTAATTCACAACTCATTTGTGTGAATTTTGGATTAGATTGAATTTTTGTTCAAACTGGATACGCACTGAAGTTGAGATCAATTATAATTTTTTTGTTGATTTGCTTGTAATTGTTCATTTGTAACTTGTTTGAATTGGGTTCTGGATCAAATTGGCAAAGTTTCGTGGTGCAATTTGGAGTTTTGGATCGAATCTGAGTTGTTTTTGAAGATTCAGGAACTAGATCTGAAGAATTCGCATACAAGGCTGAAGAACTCGCATGTTAAAGATGAACTCGCATGGAATTGGATTTTGAAGGTTGCTAAGTGAATAACTCACATCGTGCTAGATACGAGAAGAATGAAATTATCATCTCTCTATATGTGAATTGAAGGAATTCGCATCATTTGAGATACGAAAAGTTGAGGTTGAAGTTGTGAAGGACAGAATTCGCATCGCGATATATGCGAATAGTTGAGAATTCGCATTCAGTTACATATAAAATTCTGAAGAGCTCGCATCTTAAGCTAAAAAAATTTCTAAGACAACAGTTCGTATCGATACAAATTTTTTAAGGATGAAAATAATTCTAAGTCCATAATTCGCATCTGAAGGGCGTGCGAATTATTATTCAAGTTGGTGAAAATTTCAAGTTCGGAATTCGCATATCGTTATATGCGAGTAGTATGAAATTCGTATCAGTCTGTATGCAAAAAGCGTAGAACTCGCATCCTTCAGCGTGCGAATTTTAGAAATTTGCATCCTTCATTGTGCGAATTCTTTCTCTGTGCGAAAAGTTTGGAGGCCTAAGTCCTTTGGTGTGCGAATTTCTTCATAGTGTGCGAAAAATTCTTCATTGGTGTACGAATTCCATACTTAGTCACTTTCTGACTGAGTTTTTGATATTTTTCTGATGCTATGTGTAAAGATTTGTGCAAAATATCAAGATGACTTCACGAGATGCTCTTGCAATTGGTACTGATGTTAAACCACCTGTTCTCTTCAAGGGTGAGTATGAAAAATGGAAAGACAGATTTTTGGATTTTATTGACAGGCACGAGCTTAGTGAATATATCCGACTATCCTTGAAACAAGGGCTCATGAAACGTCCGACAAAGGTTCATACTACAATAGAGGATGGAGCAGAGGTTGTGAGAAAGGAATATGAGATTGATCCTGATGAGTATGAAGATGAAGATAAGAAGAGGCACAAAGCTGATAGATTGGATAAATCCTTTTTACTTCAAGGAATACCAAATGAAATATATGTGAAGATAGACAGCTACAAAGCAACCGGAAAACAAATGTGGGATCAGTTGGAAAGAATGATGTTGGGTTCTAAGGTTGGTAATCAATTGAAGGTGTAAAATTATCTTAACAATTATGAAGATTTTAAAGCAAAGGAAAGTGAGAGCTTAGAGGCAACTTATGACAGATTTGTCACTCTTCTAAATGAGTTGGGCAAGAATAGAGTGAATAAATCTCAGATTGAAATGAATGTAAAGTTTCTGAGTATATTACAACCTGAATGGAAAAGATTCACTCGGTAGATGAAATAGCTCAAGGATCTCAATGAGATTCCTATGCATGAGGTCTATGAGACTCTATGTCAAAATGAAGAAGAGGTTGATGAAATAAGAGCTGAGATGAAGAAAGCAGAGAAACCAGTGGTTGATCTGGTGGCTTTGGTGGTAAAGAAAAAGGAAAGGAGATCAGTTAGTCTGAAGAAGAAGAAGAAGAAGAAAGTAATTGTTTCTGAGTCTGAGGAAGAGAATACTGATGAGTCTGATTCTGATGATGGTGAAAATCTGAAGCAAGCAATGCTCTTACTGACCAAGGTATTCCAAAAGAAGTTTTACAAGAAGCCTGGGTCAAACAGTCAAAGGTATTCTCAGGTTCAAAGAATTATGAACATAAGGAAAGGGTTGAAGGAAAGAAAAGATTTGAGAAGAAAAGGTCGGACGAGAAAAGGTATGTAAATCAGTATGTGGAGAAGAAAATAGAGGAACCAATCAAGTGCTACAACTGTGGCAAAATTGGCCACTTTGCCAAAGATTGCAAGAAGCCTAAGGTAAAGAATTCCGATTATTACAAGAACAAGATGCTCCTGGAAAAACAAAAAGAAGTTGGTTAAGCACTGATGGCTGAATGTTGGGTCTGAAATGTGCTAAGGATGGATACTACTGCTGGACTTAAAGATTAATACTGTTGATTATATTAATACTGCTACTTGAATGATTACTACTGCTTGTAGGATTACTACTGCTAGAGGTATTAATACTGCTTGAAAGTTAATATTGCTAGTAGTTAGTACTGCTTGAATAATTACTACTGCAAGTATGGTTAGTACTGCTATGGATATGAAGATTAATGCTGCTAGAAGATTAATGCTGCTTCTGATGATAATGTTGATAAAGATAACTTTGAACGAAAGACTAGGAGCTAAAGATAATGATGAAGATAATTATGAAATGGATGCTAAAGATCAATATTTCTTTTGTAATTATCTTGTAATCAGTTCTGTATATATAGTCTAGAAGTCTTTGATAGTTAGATATAGTTTTTGATAGTCTTATTCATACAGAATACGTTTAAAGAGAATTAACCTCAAGGTTCTTTGTAGTCCTTTCAATAGAGAAGTATTGAACGTATGTTGAGCTTGTTCAACAGATTGATGTTTTGTTTGTAATCATTAAGTTAAATCAATATAACTTGTGATTTGAGTTCATACACTGTTTGATTGATTTCCTGTTAAAGTGTTTTTCCGCGACTTCTTTAACATAGTTTCTGAGTGTTTATTAAATTCTTGTTTCGAATTTTGATCCTGACAAGTGGTATCAGAGCCTTCAACTCATAAATCAAAAATCATCATGGACGGATCTCATGACAGTGTTCTTGTTTCAAAGGTTCCCATGCTCAAACCCAATGAGTTTGACATGTGGAAAATCAGAATCAAGCAGTATATTCTTCTTACAGATTACTCAATGTGGGATATCATTGAGAATGGTCCCTCCAATGAAGGAAAGATGGGAGCAGATGGCAAGAGACCTCCACCAAAGACTGATGGAGAAAGAAAGATGAGGCAGACTGAGATGAAAGCCTTGAGCACTCTGCTCTTGGCAATTCCTAATGAATACCAACATCAGTTTTGCAACTGTTCTGATGCTCAAATCCTGTGGAATGCATTGGAGAAGAGATTTTCAGGTACTAAAAGCACTAAGAGAAATCAAAAAGCAATTCTCAAACAACAATATAAGAATTTCATGTCTACAAAGAATGAGTCTATGACTCAAACCTTTGATAGATTCAACAAGTTGATTGGAGAGTTGGCCACTGTTGGTGTCAAGATGGACCAGGATGATGTCAACAGAAAATTTCTAAGATCTCTTGGTGAATAATGGGTGATGTACACTGTATCCTTTAGACAGAATGATAATATGGAGGATAAGGAGCTTGATGATCTCTATAACTATCTAAGGGTGTTTGAAGCAGAAGTTGAATCTAAGAAAAGGCCATCTGGATACTCTCATAATGCTGCCCTCCTATCATCTACTACTGATTCTACTGCTAATACAGAATCAGTTAGTGCTGCTTATGGCTCAAAACAGGATGGGTCCAATGATTCTGTTTTGGAAGCATTCCTTGCTAGTCATGCTAAATCTGCTCTTATCAATGATGATCTGGAGCAGATCAATATTGATGACCTTGAAGAGATGGATATCAAGTGGCAAATGGCAATGCTCACCATGAGAGTCAAAAGATTCATCAAAAGAACAGGTAGGAATAATTTTGCCATGAGAAGAGAAGATGGTGCTGGATTTGATAAATCCAAAGTGGAATGCTACAAATGCCATAATCTGGGACTCTTTGCAAGAGAGTTCAGAGGAGAAACTACTCAATAGCATGGAAGCAATAATCAACAACCAAAGTCCACTAACTATAACAGGAATTCATCTCAAGCTCTTGTCTCACAAGAGGGGATGGGCTTTGATTGGAGTGATCAAGAAGAGGAGGCGATTCAGAACCAAGCATTGATGGCTGAGGTTTCAGAGTCATCAAGCACTGCAATTCCCACAGAGGTAAAATCCAACCTTTGCTCTAAAACATGTCTAGAAATTGTTATAAAGTACAGGGATCACAATCAGAGCATGTGTGATGACCTTAAAAAGTTGGAGAAAGAGAGAAGAGAGTATAGATTGATCATTGAGAATTTTGAAGAAAAAATTAAGGCTTACCAGGCCAATGAACTTCAACATTCATATGATACCAACTACTGGAAATGGGAGAAGAATCAGTTAGAGATTGAACAAGAGAAGGCCAAAGAAGAATGTGAGAAAATTAGGAGTGAATTTGAAAGGGCCAAATTAGATATTGAGAAATATTCCAATGCTTCTAAAGCAATTGACTCTTTACTCAAAACTCAAGTTCATGACAAACTGAGAAGAGGTATAGGCTACAACACCACCCCTCTACCATACAACAATAACTACATTCCACCCACCTCAGACCTGTTAGAAAGACAAGATATGAATGACTTACCTGCAGATGCCACAGAAGTAGATCCATTAGACAAAGTAGTGGTTGAGGCAGATTCTGAAGAAGAGAACTATGAGGGTAAGAATGAGGAAGACCATAAAGATATTACCTTAGAAAACCACATTCTTACAAATGAGAGGGGGGGGTAAACCATTTATCAAGAGTGATAAAGTGGAGATGTCCAAGACAGAGAAAGAAACTGTTAAGAGTGAGAAAGCTGAGACCTCCAGGAAAGGAAAGGAAGAAGTACAGGGAGTTCACTACATGCAAACCTCTATTGTAAATCCCTGTACTTGTCAACAGAACAAGCCCCATAAACATGATAAAATAAGGGGAAATTAGAGAAACAGAAATAATCAGTGGGCTCAAAAACAGGGAATTGATCTAAGCAAAGTCAATAGACCAAAGCCTTGTTTTATTTGTGGCAAGTTAAATCATCTAGCAAAACACTGTTATTTCAATCCTATTAACCAAAGATTTTCTTTTCAAAGACAAACACAAAATTCAGTTGCTTATAGGAAGAAATCAAGAAATCACATGGCTGCTAATATGAGAACAGTACCAATGAAAACTGGGACTGCAAAATCTCATATTCAGAATAAGTTTGCTAAATCAAAAGAAAATACTCCAAGAAAGTCAAGGAGTAACTCACAGAACAAGAAAGCAAACAAATTTGTCAAGATTTGGGTTCCAAAAGTCAAGAAACCTGTTAATACTGCTACCTCAAATAGTACTTCTAACAGAAATAGTGTTGCTGATAGCAATACTACTGCTGACCAAGTTAGTACTGCTAACCAAGTTAGTACTGCTAACCAAGTTAGTACTACTAACCAAGTTAGTTTTGTTAACCAAGTTAGTACTGATAACCAAGTTAGTACTGCTAACAAGGATAGTGCTGCTACCAGTGTTAATGCTGCCAAGCCCATAATTTTGACAAAGTATTCCAGCCATGAGATTCCTAACTCTGATCATTTCATCCAGACTAAGATTACTGATTATGAATATGTTGATGAGAAAGGGCAACCCAAGAGCACTTTGGCTGGGGTTCCCTCTAAAAACTAACTGTTTTATCTTATGTGCAAGGCAACCAACAGCTCAAGAAGAAGAGCATTTGGCATGTAGATAGTGGTTGCTCTAGGCACATGACAGGTAACATGGTCTGCCTTCAAAACTTCAAAAAGTTTGATGGAGGACATGTTGCTTTTGGTGACAATCCAGCAGGAGGTAAGATCAGTGGAAAAGGTATGGTATCAAAAGGTAAGATGTCCTTTGAAGATGTATACTATGTTGAGCAATTGAGATATAACCTGTTAAGTGTATCACAGGTCTGTGACAAGAAACATAGTATACTATTTACTAAGACTGAATGTATTATCCTTGCTCCAGGATTCAAGGTAGTTGATGAAAATATGACACTACTTAGAACTCCTAGAAAGGATAATGTTTATTGTTTGGACTTAGAGAATGTTTCATCTGATTCATCATTAAACTGTCTATTTTCAAAAGCTTCCTTAGATGAATCATCTCTTTGGCACAGAAGGATGTGTCACATGAATTTTAAAACAATGAACATTCTTTTGAAAAACAACCTTGTAAGAGGTTTACCTCAAAAAGTGTTTTCATGTGATGATCATTGTGTTGCTTCTCTTAAAGGCAAGCATCACAAAACTTCTCATAAGTCCAAAGAAATAAATACAATCTCTTCACCTCTTCAGTTATTGCATATGGATATCTTTGGTCCTACAAATGTGATGAGTATTGGAAAGAAATCCTATTGCTTAGTCATTGTTGATGATTTCTCTAGATTTACTTGGGTATATTTTCTGAGCACTAAGGATGAGACAAGTGGACTAATCAAATCCTTTGTTCTTAGGATTGAAAACCAAACTAATCTAAGAGTTAAAGTCATCATATCTGATAATGGAACAGAATTTAAAAACAATGACTTAAACAGCTTTTATGAGACTAAAGGTATTGAGAGACAATACAGTGCTCCTAGAACTCCTCAACAAAATGGTGTTGCTGAGAGGAGGAATAGGACACTAATTGAGGCGGCTAGATCTCTGTTGGCAGATTCAAAGTTACCCATCACTTTTTGGGCAGAAGTAATTAATATTGCTTGTTATGTCCAAAACAGGGTTCTAGTAGTCAAATCTCAAGGCAAGACACCTTATGAACTTCTTAACAAGAAGAAACCTTTTATTGGATTTTTCAAACCTTTTGGGTGTCCTTGCACAATTCTCAACACCAAATATCACTTAGGTAAGTTTGAAAGCAAAGCTGAAGATGGATTTCTTGTTGGATACTCCTCTCAGAGTAAGACATATAGAGTATTTAATAGTTCTTCAAGGATTATAGAGGAAAGTGACAATGTCAAATGCAATGAGAACACACCAAATCAAATTGGTACAGGTCCTGATTGGTTGTTTGACATTGATTCACTAACTAATGCTTTGGGTTTTAGTAATGTGCAAAATGCAGGAACAAGCTTAGAAAAGGTACAAGCACAGAGTCTAGAGTTTGTGTTGTTGCCAATACCTACAGTAGATCCTGTTGAATTTTGCAAACAAGAAAAGAAAGATGCTTCAGAATCAGAAGATTCTGATCCAGATCAGGATGAAGATGCTAAAGCAGATGAAGAGGACAAAGGTGATTAAGAGAATAAGAGTGATAAAGAGGATGCTCATAATTCAGGAAACACAGGACCTGAGATGCCCATACTGTCAAAAGATGACACTGATGATGATAATTCTTCAGTGTATGGTGGAAGCACTCCAGAAAAGAATGACTCCAATCTTGAAGCAAATCTTAACAAGGAGGCTGTCAATCATACAAGAACACAGAAGAATCATCCTCCTCAATTGGTGATTCGTGACATCAATTCCCTAATGATCACATGGCAACAAAGCAAGTTAGGGGGATTGAAAGACCTACAATCAGGCTTGCTATCTTGTTTTCTATCCCAGATTGAACCCAAAAAGGCTTATGATGCAATGAAAGACCCAAGCTGGATAGAATCAATGCAAGAGGAGTTGTTGCAGTTTGTGCTGCAAGATGTATGGGATCTGGTTGAACTTCCACAAGGACAAAGGGCAATTGGTACAAAATGGGTTTTCAGAAATAAGAAAGATGAGAGAGGAATTTTGATAAAGAATAAGTCCAGGCTTGTGGCATAAGGGTACACACAAGAAGAAGGAATAGATTATGAAGAAGTATTTGCTCCAGTAGCCAGAATTGAGGCAATTAGGTTGTTTCTAGCCTATGCTTCTTTCATGAAGTTCAGAGTTTATCAGATGGATGTCAATAGTGCATTCCTATATGGGACAATTGATGAAGAAGTATATGTTTGTCAGCCTCCAGGGTTTGAAAATCCTAACTTTCTTGACAGGGTATACAAATTAAAGAAGGCACTCTATGGGCTACATCAAGCACCAAGAGCATGGTATGACACTCTGTCTACCTATCTCTTGAAAAATGGTTTTGAAAGGGGAATAATAGACAAGACTCTATTCATCAAAAGGAAGAAGAAGGACATCTTGCTTGTGCAAATCTATGTGGATGACATCATCTTTGGATCCACAAAATATTATATGTGCAAAGAGTTTGAGGAGCTGATGTACAAAAGATTCAAGATGAGATCTATGGGTGAACTTACATTCTTCCTTGGGCTACAGGTTAAACAGAAGAAAGATGGTATCTTCATCAGCCAATCCAAGTATATGCAGGATATACTTACAAAATTTGGATTTTCAGATTCAAAGCCTGCAAGCACACCTATGGAAACACACAAACAGATCACTGCAGATCTTGAGGGGGAGGATGTAGATGTTCATCACTATAGATCTATGATAGGCTCCCTCATGTATCTAGCAGCTTCAAGGCCAGATATTATGTTTGATGTCTGTGTGTGTGCCAGATTTCAAGTAAGACCTAAGCAATCTCACTTTCAAGCAGTCAAGAGGATCTTCAGATATCTCAAAGGACAACCTAGGTTGGGTCTATGGTATCCTCATAACTCACCATTTTATCTACTTGCATATTCTGATAGTGATTTGGGTGGTGCAAACTTGGATAGAAAGTCTACATCAGGAGGATGTCAGTTTTTAGGTGCAAGACTAGTTTCCTGGCAGTGTAAAAAGCAAACCATAGTGTCCACCTCTACAATAGAAGCAGAGTATATAGCTACTGCAAGCTGCTGCTCACAAGTGCTATGGATTCAGAATCAGATGCTGGACTATGGTGTTACTTTTTCTACACACTCCAATCTTCATTGATAACAACAGTGCCATAAGCATTGTTAATAATACAGTTAAGCACTCAAAAACCAAGCATATAGAAATAAGGACCATTTTATTAGAGACTGCAATGAAAAGAAGCTAATTCAGGTTTTGAAAGTACACACAAGTAACCAATTTGCTGATCTATTCACCAAAGCTTTTGATGTTGGTAGATTCACATTCTTGATCACAAGTGTGGGCATGATAAACACTTGTTAGGACACAGTCTCATTGGATTCAAGATCATCCAATACGAAGATCGCAATCTGAAGTTAAAGCTGACAAGTCACTCTCAACTATAGTCTAGGGTCTATCTTGTAATAATAGTCAAAGTTATGTTTTAGTATTTTAATTAGTTTAATTAGTTTAATTAGTTTATTATTATATTAGTTTTAATATAATATCTAGATATTATTTATATCTAGATATTATGTTTATTTGTTATTATATTAGTTTAAATATAATATCTAGATATTATATATCTAGATATTATGTTAGTTGTTATCTCTCTAAAATACACATCAGACAACAATCACACACACATACACATAGTGAAAAGTGTAAAAGAGAGAAAACAAACACAAAGCTTATATCAAGAAATCAACCGTGTAATCCGCGTTTGTAATCCAAACAGGTTGGTTTATCTTCTATTTGTTTGTTATTTGATTATCTGGTAACGATCACGGACTCACAATTGGTATCAGAGCCTGATCCAGATCAAAATCAATTTTTTTTGACTCTGTGTTCTTCATTTTTTGAAGAACACTGTGTAATCATCAAAATCTTGATTTTGCGGTTATTTTCGAAATCAAAAGGTTGTGTGGTGTTGTAGTTGGTAAGGAGATCGTTGTGTCAAAATTTGGTGTGGTAGATCGACCTCTAGCTTGGTTAATTTTAGAGTTACAGTCGATTTAATCGAAGAAGACGACGTATCGGTCTTAAGCGTACCGGTCGAACCTTAGTTTTTACATTCTATCGGTCTTAAGCATTCGACCGGACCCACACTTCCCCGGTCGAATCTCACAAACTTTTGTACCGGTCGAATTTTTTTTTTATCCGGTCGAATATTTTTTTTTTGTGTTTGTTATCCGGTCAAAGGAAAACTCACTTCCCCGATCGAATAAAACTTTTCCACAACTCTTCCCCGGTCAAACACTACCATTTCACTTCACTCATCCGGTCGAACTCACATTTTTTCAAAACCACATCCGGTCTAAATCAACCTCCGGTCAAAGTCATAAAAACCCCCCGGTCAAAACCCAAAATTGAATTCACCTTCGGTCTTCTCTCTCACTAACCTCTCCGGTCAAACACACCTTCTCACACTCATCCTATTTGAATTCACATGCAAACCTCACGTGACCTTCTCACGTGACCACTCACTCAATATCTCACACAATTCACTCAAACTCAATATCTCACGTGGCAAACTCTCATGCAAACAATCAAGTGTCCACAAAACTTTCACAATTTAATAAATCACGTGGCATTTTTTTCTTTTTCTCAACAATTGTCAACTGGTGTGGTTGTTTAAGATCCTATACGTGGCAATACCCTTTTAAATTTGTTTGTTTTTCGGTCGAAAGAAAATATATTCGGTCAAGCATAAATCCAATTTTTTTTCTTTTTTTCTTTTCGATCAATCAGTTTTACTAGTCGAAAATCATACCGGTTCTAAATTGAAAAATCTTTTATCGAAACAGAAAAAGAATTCCAATCTTTTTATCGGTCAAAGAATTATACCGGTCGAGCATCATTTTTACATCTTACCGGTCGATCCTCACTTTGCGCAATCAACATCTCGCGCAAACTTTTGAATTTTAAATTCTCTCATATCTCAAAGCCTCTCGCATCTTAAGCCTCACGCATCTCAAAGCCTCTCGCATCTTAAATCTTGTTCAATTATGACTTCCAGAGAAGCTCTTGCCATTGGAACTGATTCCAAACCACCAGTTCTATTTAAAGGTGAATACGAACAGTGGAAGGATCGGTTTCTAAACTTCATAGACAGACATGAGCTTTGTGAGTTCATCAGACAGTCATTTGCAGAAGGAAATATGCAACCAATAAAGACAACTCGTCTGGTTGGAACATTGCCAACACAAGTTGAACTGAAGTACCATGAGCTTGACGGTGACAACCTAAACAGAGCTAAAGGTGATAAGCTAGCTATGTCATACATTCTTCAAGGAATCCCCAATGAAATCTACATAAAGATTGACAGCTACAAGGCCTCAGCTAAGGAAATGTGGGATCAGCTGGAGAAGATGATGCTGGGTTCTAAGGTGGGAAATCAACTGAAGATCTCCAACTGCCTAAATAACTATGAAGAATTTAGAGGCAGAGCCGGAGAAACCTTAGAAGAAGTACATGACAGGTTTGTGACCTTGCTGAATGAGCTAAGCAAGAACAAGGTCCACAAATCTCAAATTGAGCTAAACGTCAAATTTCTAAGCGTTCTACAGCCAGAATGGAAGAGATTTGCGAGACAGATGAAGCAGATTAAAGATCTGAATGAGATTCCACTTCATGAGGTGTATGAGACCCTCAAACAAAATGAAGAAGAAGTGGATGAAATTCTAGAAGAGAAAAGGCAGAGAGGAAAGAAGGTTGAAGACACAGTTGCTCTTGTTGTCAAGAAGAAGAAGAACAAAGCGACTGTGTATGAATCAGATGAAGATAAAGCTGAAGCAAACTCTGACGAAGATGAATGTGAACAACTAAAGCAAGCATTGCTTTTGTTGACTAAGGCTTTCCAGAAGAAATTCTACACAAAGCCAAGCTCAAACAGTCAGAGGTATTCGTCTGGTCCAAACAACTACGCTCATAGAGAAAGGGTCGAAGGAAGTAGATTTGAAGGAAGAAGGTTTGAAGGAAGGAGAATGGAGGAGAGGAAACCAGAAGATAGAAGAGATCTTGCTGAAGGAAAGAGATCAGAGAAAAGGAAACCTGAAGAGAGAAGGTTTCAAGCAGAAGGATCAGGTCAGACAGAACCTATAACATGCTACAACTGTGGCAAAACCGGTCATTATGCCAGAGATTGCCGAAAGCCAAAAGTCAAGAACTCGGACTACTACAAGAACAAGATGTTGCTTGCAAAGCAACAAGAGGCTGGGAAGGCATTGATGGCTGAAGACGTTTTCTGGCTCGATCATTCTGATGATGATGAAGAAGATGAAGAGAAAGATGAAGTTGTCAACCTGTGCTTGATGGGAAAGCATGAATCAGATGATGAAGCTGATTCAGAGAATGAAGAAGAGGTATGCAACTTATCGTATGCTGAATTCATAAATCAATTGCATGCCATGAATGATAAACTCAAAGAGTTAGAGTCAAACCTAAAGCGTGAAAAGGGTGTCATTACTGACAAAAACCAATCAATACAGAAACTTAGCAATGAAATTGCTGAGAAGAAAGTACTGGTTGAGGTTTTACATAAAAACAACGACACCAACGCAACGGAGAAGACAATAATTCTTAGTGAGAATTCTGAACTCAAGTCTAAACTGCTAAAATGTGAGATTGACTTATACGAGGTTACACAAATGCATTCTTCGTCTATCGAAGAAAACAAATCTTTAATTGCAAAAATGGATGCTTTGGAAAAGAAGTTGTACTCATTAGGTCAAACTGAGCAAACCATTCATCTTAACAAACCAATAGAGAACAAAGAAAGATGGGGAATCGGTTATAAGAATCCTCACTATCTTCAAAAGGGAATGTCTGAAGTGCCTGCACTTTATGATATTCTTTCTATGAAGTTAGCTAGAAGAATCCCTGAACTTAAAGTTTATTGGACTAAACTATCTGAAGAGGATGAAGCCAAAGAAACAGAAAAACATTTAATATCATCTAAAGTTCATCTTCCATTTTATTATGCGAAACTGAATAATAGCTATGATAAGAAACCTGAAAAGAAGAAAACTCTTTCAGATGACTTCTTTTTAAGTTATTCTGAAAAGGAAATGGAGACGAAACCTACTCAAGGTAAACTATATGTCCCTCCTCTCGTTTTAGAAAGTAAAATTTCTGAACTCGAGAATTCCTTGTCAGATGAAAGACTTTTGATAAACATTGAACAGAATGTTTTTACAACTGTGTTTACAAATTCTGTTCTTTCTAAGGCTTCAAACTCTGACAATATGGTTAGTTCATCAAATCAAGGGTTTGATTTTCTGAACTCTAACGGTGGTTTAGATGATTGTCTTGAACAATTTGACTTTAATGCAAAACTTCCAAACCATTCATCCTTTCTTAAGAAATCTGTTGGATCAACCAGTAAGCTTGTTAACAGTGCAAAATCAACGCGAGTTGATAACTCAGTCTCTGTGAAAGCTAAAAATGCTAAAGGCAAGAAGCATTCACAGAAGCCGATCAATACTGGTAACCCAAAGAAAATGCATTCAGTTGTTTCTCTAATGTCTAACTCAAAGGTTTCAACTGTTTCAGATATGACCAAGAAATGGCAACCCAAACGGAAGCTTGACAAGACTTTTAAATCTTTTGATTCTGTTTATTGTAATAAGAATATGTCTAGTTCAGATACTTTGAATATGAATGTTGCTCCTAAACTGAAATACTCTTTTAAGCAACTATTCCTGTTATCTAAAACTGCTAGACAGACTTCCTTTTATGATAAACATGCTTCTAATTTCTGTCAAGATTCTGCTATGCGGTTTGAATCATCTCATGTGCATTCTTATCATTATCCTACTACATATCTATTTCAAAAGAAAAGAGGACCCAATTTGCAATGGGTACCAAAATCAAAACTTTGTGCTAACACAGCAGGACCCAAATTCAAGTGGGTACCAAAATCTAAATCTGTGTTGCAGGCACCCAATGTTTAGCAAAACAGGTGGCTTCTGATTACAACAGATCAGAACCCGTACCTCAATAGAGAAAATGGTTCTTGAGTAAGACAGCTCAAGACTCGAACTTCAAAGACAAGACGATGGTTTCTGAACACGTCTGTTCAGAACCCGTGCTTAAGAAAAATAGGCTTTTGAATTCATCAGTTCAAAACCCGCACTTTAATATTAACGCTCCAACGTCTTACTCATTTATAATGCTTAAAATCTAAATCTGTGTTTCGTTATTTCTCCTATGCAGATCCGTCATATGTGGTATTTGGACAGCGGTTGCTCCAAACACATGACAGGACAGAAAGATATGCTGACAAACTTTACAGAGAAATACTGCGGAACAGTCAGATACGGAAATGATCAGTTTTCACCAATATTAGGCTACGGTGATATACAACGAGAAAATATAACGATCAAGAAGGTGAGCTACGTAGAAGGATTAGGACACAACCTGTTCAGCATAGGTCAGTTCTGTGACAAAGACCTAGAGGTCAACTTCAAAGCCAAGAGGTGTTATGTTCGCACAGAAGAAGGCGAAGAACTCGTGGTCGGCACTCGAAAGTCAGACCTCTACACGATCAATTTATCAGACGTCCAGACTGACAAGCAGATTTGTCTACTATCTAAAGCATCGATGCAGCAAAGCTGGCTATGGCATCGACGGCTCTCTCATCTCAACTTTCGCTACATCAACAAACTGGTCAGTGGCAACTTAGTCAAAGGACTTCCAGAGCTCAAATATGACAAAGATCATCTGTGTGCAGCCTGTGAGAAGGGCAAGATGAAGAGGGCTCCGCATAAACCGAAGCCTGAACCAAGTACAAGCGCTCCGCTAGAGCTATTGCATATGGATCTCTGTGGTCCAATGCGAACTCAGAGTCTAGGAGGCAAGAAGTACATTCTAGTGATCGTGGACGACTACTCACGATACACTTGGGTCAAGTTCCTACGATCAAAGGATGAGACACCTGATGTGCTCATCACTTTCCTGAAGACGACCCAGGTGAATCTGCAGAAACCGATAAAGCTTCTAAGAACAGACAACGGCACAGAGTTCAAGAACAAAACTGTTCAAGAATATCTCGAATCTAAAGGGATAACTCATCAGTACTCTGCTGCACGTACGCCTCAACAAAATGGAGTGGTGGAAAGAAGGAATCGGACGCTAGTCGAGGCAGCTCGCACTATGCTAAGTCATTCCGACCTACCTCTATTCTTATGGGCAGAAGCTATATCTACCGCATGCTATACGCAGAACCGGTCCATGATTCACAGACGATTCAACAAGACTCCTTATGCGTTGATCAACAACCGAA
Organism: Arctium minus; assembly: GCA_954870635.1. Lineage (NCBI taxonomy): Eukaryota > Viridiplantae > Streptophyta > Magnoliopsida > Asterales > Asteraceae > Arctium > Arctium minus. The sequence goes on along the minus strand of OX941093.1, from coordinate 5,067,831 downwards.
CACCTACAATCAAATACTTCCATATCTTTGGATGTAAGTGTTTCGTTCTAAACGATAGGGAGAATCTCAACAAGTTCAGCGCCAAGGCAGATGAAGGAATCTTCATTGGATACTCCTCATCATCAACTGCATTCAGAATCTACTTCAAGAAGTCAAAGACGGTGATTGAAAGCGTCAACGTCACCTTTGATGAAGAGATGGCTTCCGAACAATACTATTCAGAACCCGTTTTAACCGGAGTACTAGCTTCTGGGCAACTCAGTCCAGAACCTGCGTCTCAACATAACAAATCAGATGAAGCTTCAACATCAACTAACCATTTATCTGATTTAGATTTATTATTTGAATTGTTTTATGACGAATTTCTTGGAACTAACATAAAGAAATCTGTTTTGGTTGATAGGATAGAAGAGCCAACGCCTACTCATCCAACCAGTTCAGACATTCCAAATGAATCAAGTACCCCGATTCATCAAGACGTCACAATTCAAATACCAACTCCTACAGTTCAAGAAGTGCCAAGTCATGCAGAGTCAGAAGTAGCTGAACCAGTAGGATGTTCAATTCAGATCAATCTACAGCCGGAACAAGCTGTACCTACTGAGACTTCTGTACCAACTACTTCAACTGAACCCCCCATTCCTTTTTATATTGATCTATCATCATATAATACACTCCCACCAATTACTTCAACTGAAATCATCATTCCTCCAGAACAAACTGAAGAAGGTGCAAGTGGATTTATAGATGACACAACTGACATTCATTCCTATAATCCACTACCTCATGAACGTAAATGGACCAAAGCGCACCCTGCAAGTCAGATCATAGGTGATCCATCCAAGTCGGTGCAAACTAGGTCAACGTCAATCAACTGGTGCATGCACGACTCCTTTCTAAGCAAGATTGAGCCAACTCGAGTATCAGAGGCTCTTGCGGATCCAGATTGGGTAGTCTCTATGCAAGAAGAACTGAACCAGTTCGACGCACTGCAAGTCTGGAGACTCGTACCAAAGCCTAAAGGTAAAACAATCATCGGTACGAAGTGGATCTTCAAGATTAAAAAGGACGAAGCTGGTACCGTCATCAGAAACAAGGCGAGACTAGTAGCCAAAGGATACAGACAAGAGGAAGGATTAGACTATGACGAGACATACGCTCCTGTGGCGCGTTTAGAGGCAATCAGAATGTTCTTAGCCTACGCTGCCCACAAGAACTTCACGGTCTTTCAAATGGACGTGAAGACAGCATTCCTGAACGGAATTCTGAAGGAGGAAGTATACGTCTCTCAGCCAGAGGGATTTGTCAATCAAGAGAAGCTGGACCACGTCTACATTCTCGACAAAGCTCTCTACGGTCTGAAACAAGCCCCTCGAGCCTGGTATGATGTCCTTTCCACTTTTCTAGTCAAGTCTGGGTTTTCAAAAGGTACGGTGGATACCACCTTGTTCATAAAGAAAGAAAAAGCCGATATCGTTTTAATACAAATCTATGTCGACGATATTATTTTTGGTTCAACTAATACTAAGTACTGTAAGAACTTTGCAAACCTTATGGTGTCTAGATTTCAAATGAACTTGATGGGAGAGATGAACTTCTTTCTCGGGCTTCAAGTAAAACAATTTTCTACGGGTATCTTTATCAATCAATCTAAGTACATTATGGAAATTCTCCGGAAATTCCAAATGGAAAATACAAAACCGATTGGTACCCCAATGGCACCAGGAACTAAGATTGGCACCGATCCTTCGGGAAAGGCTGTTGATATTAGGACCTACAGAGGAATGATAGGTTCTTTAATGTATCTTACTAGTAGTAGACCAGACATAATGTTTTCAACATGTCTTTGTGCCCAATATCAGGCTAATCCAAAAGAAATCCATTTGACTGCTGTCAAGCGTATATTCAGGTATCTGAAGGGCACCGCAGATCTCGGTCTGTGGTATCCCAAAGATACTACTTTTGAACTAACAGCGTACACAGATGCAGATCATGCAGGTTGTATGTTAGACAGGAAGAGCACGTCAGGACACGTACAGTTACTCGGTGACAAACTAGTAAGTTGGGGATCGAAGAAGCAACTTTGCGTTTCAACTTCCACGGCCGAAGCAGAATATGTAGCTGCTGCTAGCTGCTGTTCTCAGGTTTTGTGGATGCAAACACAACTTCGCGACTACGGTTTCCACTTCAACAAAATCCCGATCTACTGCGACTCCAAGAGCGCCATCGCAATAACAGCGAATCCTGTTCAACACACAAAAACCAAACATATCGACGTCAGGTATCACTTTATCAAAGATCATGTAGAAAAAGGAAACATAGAACTTTTCTTTGTAAAAACAGATTATCAACTTGCAGATTTGTTTACCAAGGCGTTAGATGAAAAGAGATTCAACTTTCTTATCTCTAAGCTTGGTATGCTAAATCTTAAGACATAATCAGTAGTTACCTATAAAAGTTCACTATTGTTTACTTTTTCCTCATATCTTTATGCTTAATTGTGCATGATATCTGTATTTCATATGTTAATGTTCATGATTCTAGGGGGAGTATGAGAAGAAACTCATACTTGGTCAACATTAATTTGAGGGGGAACTCATAAGATTTCTGCACTTACGTTTTATGACAAAGTTTTGTAATGCAAGATTTTAGGGGGAGCTCTTCACGTCAAAGGAGTTCGGATATGACTTCTGATCAATTCAGATCAGAACTCGTACTTTAAAAAGTTTTACTGCTTTTTGTCTTTTCAATTTAAGTGAATAAATTTGCTTTGAACTTGACCTAAGACTTTTGCAGAAGTTTGAGAGAAGCTTAGAAGTTCATATCTTTATGACTTACAGCAAAGCTTCATGAGATATAAGATCAAACTTTAAGGTATTACCTTTCATCTTAATCTCCAATATGGTTGAAAGAAGGACAACTTTCAATCATTGAAAACATCGTTCTTAAACGTTCAAACCACTTCCCGATTTTTCATTCGATTTTATATTTTGGGAGTGTACTTTAAATGTTTTACATAAGCTTAATCGACAAGCTAAACCTTTTTGAGCAACTTATTCTTTAAAAGTTATATGGAATCAGTGTGCAAGAACTAAAACGCCTCGTTTGATATTTGCATAAGTTCCTTTTGCTTCTGATCAAATGAAGGAAATTCTTTGAAATCACTTCAACTTCTATGGAATCATGTTAACCTATGATTTCTACCCATGAAGTTAATCCTTAGTGATTGAGTGAGTGTGTCAATAGAAATGAGTGTAGATTGGATAATGAGTTTCAATGCCAAAAGAGTGAGCTTAATCTTTAAAAGAAAGAGCGTGTGAGATCAGAGTTAAAAGAATATCAGAACTCTGCACCAACTACTTTCTAGACGGGCAGCCACATTTCTAGTGTTTCACAAATCTTTGGTGAACATTATTGAAACAGGCAACTAGCCCTTGCCAACTCTTGAATTACCCCACCAACTACTCATTTTCTACTCAATTAGAAAGTGTTTCACTTTCTAAGGGGACGCAGCACATATGCTATCTGATTTTCACTTGGAAAATCTGGATATTGAAAAGAAGGAAGTCTGCCCCACCTTCGCACTTCATTCATGCACATTGAGTCTGTGTTTAACTTACTGTTGTCTCAGTGGTTTACACATTTCGAGCCTTAAAAGCAATCATCAGTGCTTAATTCTTTCTATCACAAGCACGAACACACAAGGAATTAGTTTCTTTGTCATAACGTTTATAGAAATTACCTTTGTGGTGTTTCGATGATTAAATGGAAGCCCTGGGGGAGTCAACATCAAACAGCTCCTTTCCAATGTGTATTCGTTACACACAGTGACTTAGTGTTACTGACAGGCATTCTAACTGATTCATTAGTTGATTCAGGTGTTACACAACTAATTTGTCTGGATTTGTAAAGATCTAGATGAATATCTTATGAATTGACGGATCAGAGGCTACGAATCAAAGACATTTCTTGTCAACAAAGTTTTGAAGATATCGATGCTCAATCCATCAAAAAGGGGGAGAGCAGAGCAAACAAAGTACAAGAAATGATCAAGAAACAAATGTCCAAGCTAACACTGAAGACAATTTTTTCCCAACAACCGAAAGAGAGTTTCTCTACATCAAAAGGGGAAGATTATTACAATTTGAAGACAAAGATGGAGATTGCATCTTCCAAGCTGAAAGAGAAGATCGAATTAGATAAATCTTTTTATTTAAATGATCTTGTTCCAAAGGGGGAGATTGTTAGGACACAGTCTCATTGGATTCAAGATCATCCAATACGAAGATCGCAATCTGAAGTTAAAGCTGACAAGTCACTCTCAACTATAGTCTAGGGTCTATCTTGTAATAATAGTCAAAGTTATGTTTTAGTATTTTAATTAGTTTAATTAGTTTAATTAGTTTATTATTATATTAGTTTTAATATAATATCTAGATATTATTTATATCTAGATATTATGTTTATTTGTTATTATATTAGTTTAAATATAATATCTAGATATTATATATCTAGATATTATGTTAGTTGTTATCTCTCTAAAATACACATCAGACAACAATCACACACACATACACATAGTGAAAAGTGTAAAAGAGAGAAAACAAACACAAAGCTTATATCAAGAAATCAACCGTGTAATCCGCGTTTGTAATCCAAACAGGTTGGTTTATCTTCTATTTGTTTGTTATTTGATTATCTGGTAACGATCACGGACTCACAACACTGAATAAGCATCTTTTGATTTTCTTTATGTACCATTTCTATATAGATTCCTTCCTGCTTACTTTCTCATATTATAGTGTGCATGGTGCTGCTAACTATGTGTGTTTAAGTGTTTCAGATTACCTTGCTGATTAGAATCTTGGTACTTCTAGTTAAGTTAATACTGCTCTCACTACTAATCCTGCTGCCAGTTCAAATATGGTTAGTATGGTTACTACTGCTTGGTGGTTTATACTGCTAATGCAAAGTTACTATTGCTTACCATATTTCTACTGCCAGACAGTGTTACTACTGCTGGTATGTGTTAATACTATCAGTCTGTGTTAATACTGCTAGTATGTGTTACTACTGCTAGTCTGTGTTAATACTACTAGGTTGTGTTAATGCTGCTAGTATGTGTTACTACTGCTTATATGGGTTAGTACTGCGGGCTTGTTAATGCTGCTAGGGTACTTAGTACTGCTTCTAAATGAAACCTTCCACCTATAAATACCCTCTTTGACCGCCAAAATCCAAACGGCTCTTTGAATTTCCTACTAGTGTTCTTTCTCTTTCTTTCTCTCAAACTCTTACTTACCAGTGTGTAACCCTTGTTTCGATCAAGAAGATGGCAGGACTCGACTTCTTTGATGAACTGTTGGGAACTGAAGAATTTACCAAGTATGGTTAATGCTGCTAGTTCATCATGGTTACTACTTCTGTGGTTAATGCTGCCAGTTGTAGTTAATGCTGCTAGAACAAAGTTAATGCTGCTCTTCAAAATTAATACTGCTGGAGTTACTACTGCTCAGAGTATTAATGTTGCTTATGATTAGTACTGCTTATGAGATGGAGATCCGTATGGAGAGGATGACAGCTGGATAAACTGAAGATTATGGAAAGCTTAGAGATAATGATAGAAGATATTCTGAAGATATTTTATTGATTGTAATTATCTTTTATCTTTAGTATATGTATAGAATGTATAGAATAGTTTTATAATTCATTCTAAGTTTTAGTTCTAGAGAAAAAAATCAACCTCAAGGCATAGTTCCTAATTCTAGAGAAGTAGAATTCGTCTTGAAAGAGTCTGTTCTTCAAGATTGAGGTTGAGTGTGTAATCTTGTGATTTTAATCAGTCAATACAAGTTTACAAGTTGTTAATCATATACACTGTTTGTTTACTGTTACATTGAATATCAAAGTGTTATTCCGCAACTTCTTTGATATTGTTTCTGAGTATTCATAATTCTTGTTGAGAATTCGATCCTGACAAGTGCTATCAGAGCCTGCTCTCTCAGAAACAACTATTCTTTCATTATGGAAAACTTTGCAGAATCAAACAGTACTCTGGTCTCTAAGGTTCCAATGCTCAAACCTAGTGAGTTTGACATGTGGAAGATCAGAATCAGACAATACATTCTTCTCACTGACTACTCAATGTGGGATATCATTGAGAATGGTCCTTCTGAAGCAGGAAGGATTGGACAAGATGGGAAAAGACCTCCACCAAAGACAGATGGTGAGAGGAAGATCAGACAGACAGAGATGAAGGCCTTGAGCACTCTGCTCTTGGCAATCCCCAATGAATATCAGCATCAATTTTGCAACTGCACTGATGCTCAGATTCTCTGGAATGCTCTAGAGAAAAGATTTGCTGGTACTAAAAGCATCAAAAGAAATCAAAGAGATGTTCTAAAACAGCAGTATGAGAACTTCACTTCTTCAAAGAATGAGTCTATGACTCAAACTTTTGATAGGTTCAACAAGCTCATTGGTGAACTGGCTACTGTAGGGGTGAAGATGGAGCAAGATGATATCAACAGAAAGTTCCTCAGATCTCTTGGGGATGAATGGACTATGTACACTGTCTCATATAGACAGAGTGACAATCTGGAAGAGAAGGAACTTGATGATCTATATAATGATCTAAGAGTTTTTGAAACTGAGGTAGAAACCAAGAAGAAGCCCACTGGGTATATCCACAATGCTGCACTTCTATCAGCATCTACGGATACTACTGCCAACCCTGAAGCAGTTAGTGCTGCCAGTGGAGTGAATTCAGAAAAAGGCACTGAAACTGTCTTTGAAGCCTTTTTGTCCAGTCACAGCAACAATTCATTGATTAATGATGATCTGGAACAACTTCACCCTGATGACCTGGAGGAGATGGACATTAAATGGCAGATGGCCATGTTATCTATGAGGGTGAAGAAGTTTATTAAAAGAACAGGAAGGAACAACTTCTCTCAAAGAAGAGAAGATGGAGCTGGGTTTGACAAGACAAAAGTGGAATGTTATAAGTGCCACATGAAGGGACACTTTGCTAGAGAGTGCAGAAGTGGTGTGCCAAATAACAACCACCAACAAGCTCAGAATGGAGGCTACAATCAAAACAAGAACCCTGCTCAAGCCCTTGTTTCTCAACAAGGAATGGGGTTTGACTGGAGTGACCAAGCTGAGGAAGCCATTCAGAATCAAGCTCTTATGGCAGAGGTGTCTGCTCTCCCCTCTGAGGTAATTTCTAATCTTTGTACTCAATCTTGCGAAGACACTGTCAAAAGGTACAGGGATCACAACCAAAACATGTGTGATGACCTCAAAAGATTAGAAAAGGACAGAAGAGATTATGTGTTGATAGTTGAGAGGTTTGAAGAACAAATCAAAGGCTTTCAAGCCAATGAGCTTCAACATTCTTATGACACAAACTATTGGAAGTGGGAAAAGAATGAGTTAGAGGCCAAACTGTCTAAGTCCATAGAAGAGAATGATAGGCTGAAAGAAGAACTATCTAAGGTTAAGCTTGACATAGAAAAGTTTTCATATGCTTCAAAAGCAATGGATTCTCTTCTAAAGACTCAAATTCATGATAAGATGAAGCCTGGTATTGGATACAATAACACACCCCCTCCTTACAACAACAACTATATCTCTCCTACTTCAGACTTGTTAGAGACCAAGGAGAAAAAGGACTTGTCTGAGGAAGCCTTTAAGATAGACCCTTTGGATGAGGTAGTTGTTAAGGATATGACTGAGAAAGAAGCCAGTGAGAATAGGAACAATGCTGTGAGTAAAGAGATACCCTTAGAAAACAACATTGTTACCAATGAGGGAGGTGGAAGGATCTGGGTCAAGTCTAAGGAGATAGAGAAGACCAAAGGAAAGGATAACAAGGTCCATTACAAACAAACCACTGTTGTGAATCCTGGACCTTGTAAACAGTGTGCTTGCAACAAATCTGAGAGCCTAAATTCTGGTATAAAAAGAGGTAACCAAAGAAACTGGAATAATCAATGGGCTCAGAAACAAGGAGTTGATCTGAATAAAATAATCAGACCAAAACCTTGTTTCATATGTGGTAAGTTAAACCATTTGGCTAAGCACTGTTTCTTTAACCCTATTAACCAACATATGAACTTTCAAGGATTTGTGCAAAAACCTGTTGGTTATAGGAAGGCTGGAAAGAAACATGTGGTTAAGAAATCTGTTGAAACCAAAGGCCCCATGAAGAAAAAGGTTTTAAAAGAAAGTATTAAAATGTGGGTGCCTAGAAGCACTAAAACTGTTAGTATTGCTGACAGGAATAGTGCTGCTAGAAGCATTACTGCTGCTACCAGTGTTAGTACTGCTGAAAATATTAATGCTGCTAATACTGTTAGTACCTCTTCAAAGGTTAATACTGCTAACACAGTTACTGCTGCTAACACAGTTACTACTTCTAACAAGGTTAGTACTGCTAAGCATGCAAGTGCTGCTAATGCAGTTAGTACTTCTAAAACCAGTACTGCTTCTAGCAAATGTGTTTCCAAACCAATCATTGTGACAAAGTACTCCAGAAATGAGGAGTCAAAGTTTAAAAATCTTGTCAAGAAAGAATGTAAATATTTTGATGAGAAAGGGGTACCCAAGACCACTTTGGCTTGGGTTCCTATTTCATACTAATTGATTTATCTTATGTGCAGGGCAACCAACAGCTCAAGGGGAAGAGCATATGGCATGTTGATAGTGGTTGCTCTAGGCACATGACAGGTAACATGTCATGCCTTCAGGATTTCAAGCATATCAATGGAGGACATGTTGCATTTGGAGATAATCTTACAGGTGGTAAAATAAGTGGAAAAGGTAATGTTACAAAAGGTAAGATGACATTTGAGGATGTCTACTATGTTGATCAGCTAAAGTACAACCTGTTAAGTGTATCACAGGTTTGTGACAAACAACATAGCATATTATTTACTAATACAGAATGTATGATCCTTGCTCCAGGGTTCAAGGTAGTTGATGAAAGCATGATACTACTTAGAACTCCAAGAAAGGACAATGTTTATTGTCTTGACATGGAAAATGTTTCAAGTGATTCATCCCTAAACTGTCTTGTTTCAAAAGCTTTTGTAGATGAATCCTCTCTATGGCATAGAAGGATGTGTCACATGAACTTCAAGACTATGAACAAACTTGTTAAAAACAACCTTGTAAGAGGTTTACCATCAAAAGTCTTTTCATGTGATGATCATTGTGTTGCTTGTCTTAAAGGCAAACAGCACAAAACTTCTCATAAGACCAAAGAGTTAAATTCAATTTCTTCTTGTCTCCAGTTATTACATATGGATCTGTTTGGCCCTACAAATGTGATGAGCATAGGGAAGAAATCATACTGCTTAGTTATTGTTGATGATTACTCTAGATTTACTTGGGTATATTTTCTAAGGACTAAGGATGAGACAAGTGGACTGATCAAATCCTTTATTCTAAGAATTGAAAACCAGACTAATCAAAAAGTAAAAGTCATTAGATCAGACAATGGGACTGAATTTAAAAATCTTGATCTAAACACCTTTTGTGAAGAAAAAGGAATTGAGAGACAATATAGTTCCCCTAGGACACCTCAACAGAATGGAGTTGCTGAGAGGAGAAATAGGACACTAATAGAGGCTGCTAGATCTCTGTTGGCTGATTCAAATCTGCCAATTACCTTCTGGGCTGAAGCAGTTAATACTGCCTGTTATGTCCAAAACAGAGTTCTAGTGGTCAAGCCAAAGAACAAGACCCCATATGAGCTTTTAAATAAAAGAAAACCCTTTATTGGATTTTTCAAACCTTTTGGGTGTCCTTGTACAATTCTCAATACCAAATCTCACTTAGGTAAGTTTGATAGCAAAGCAGATGATGGATTTCTTGTTGGTTACTCATCTCAGAGTAAGGCTTACAGAATTTTTAACTCTTCTTCTAGAATAATTGAAGAAAGTGACAATGTCAAATGCAATGAGAACACACCAAATCCTATTGGGTCTGGTCCTCAATGGTTGTTTGACATTGATTCACTGACTAACTCTTTTGGTTTCAGTAGTGATGATTATGCAGGTTCAGGGAGTGGAGGATCAGGGACTACACAAGTTCAAGATAGTATATCTAAATCTGTGATCTTTCCTATACCTACAGTAGATCCTGTTGAAGTCTGTGAAAAGGAGCCATTTGCTGAACCAAATCAGAGTGAAGAAGAAAGAAGAGCTGAGGAGAGTGAAGAAAATAAAGAATCTGAAGTAGCTGCTGAAATCACCTCAGTTGAGTTGAATGACTCAAATCTAGAGGTTGGAATCAATGAAGAGTCTAGTCATCACACCAGAACTCAAAAGAATCATCCTCCTCAGTTGATAATAGGAGATATCTCTTCTCCTATGATGACTAGAAATCAAAGCAGGCTGCAAGAGATGCAAGACCAACATCATACAATGCTTTCTTGCTTTCTATCCCAGCTTGAGCCTAAGAAGGCACATGATGCTATGAAAGAGTCCAGTTGGATAGAAGCCATACAAGAAGAGCTACTGCAATTCAAGCTGCAAGATGTTTGGGATCTGGAAGACCTTCCTAAAGGCCAAAGAGCAATAGGCACAAAATGGGTCTTTAGGAATAAGAGAGATGAAAGAGGCATAGTAATAAGGAATAAAGCAAGGTTGGTGGCTCAAGGGTATACACAAGAAGAGGGAATAGATTATGAAGAAGTATTTGCACCTGTGGCTAGGATAGAAGCAATTAGATTATTCCTGGCTTATGCTTCTTATATGAAATTCAAAGTTTATCAAATGGATGTAAAAAGTGCATTTCTATATGGCTCAATTGAAGAAGAAGTATATGTCTGTCAACCACCAGGGTTTGAAAACCCAAGCTATCCAGACAGGGTATACAAATTGAAGAAAGCACTTTATGGACTGCATCAAGCTCCAAGAGCATGGTATGACACTCTGTCATCCTATCTCTTGGAAAATGGCTTTGAAAGAGGAGTCATTGATAAGACTCTGTTCATCAAGAGAAAGAAGAAGGATATCTTGTTGGTCCAAATCTATGTGGATGATATTATCTTTGGATCCACAAGAGACAACATGTGCAAGGAGCTTGAGGAACTAATGCATCAAAGGTTCAAAATGAGTTCCATGGGAGAACTTACTTTCTTCCTTGGACTCCAAGTTCAGCAGAAGTCAGATGGAATCTTTATCTGTCAGTCCAAGTATGTGCAGGACATTCTAACCAAGTTTGGTTTCTCAGATTCAAAACCTGCCAGCACACCTATGGAGACACACAAGCAGATAACAGCAGATCTTGAGGGGGAGGATATGGATGTTCATCATTATAGATCCATGATTGGCTCTCTCATGTATCTTACAGCCTCTAGGCCAGACATAATGTTTCCAGTCTATGTATGTGCAAGATTCCAAGTTAGGCCAAAGCAATCACACTATCAAGCTGTTAAGAGGATATTCAGATATCTCAAAGGGCAACCCAGATTGGGACTTTGGTATCCTCATGACTCATCATTTGACCTACTTGCATACTCAGACAGTGATCTAGGTGGAGCAAACTTGGACAGAAAATCTACTTCTGGAGGATGCCAGTTTTTGGGTGCAAGACTAGTGTCATGGCAGTGCAAGAAACAAACCACAGTGTCGACATCTACAACAGAGGCAGAGTACATAGCAGCTGCAAGTTGCTGTTCTCAAGTCTTATGGATTCAGAATCAAATGTTGGACTATGGGGTAACCTTTCTACACACTCCAATTTTTATTGATAATAGCAGTGCTATCAGCATTGTTAATAATCCTGTCAAGCACTCAAAGACAAAGCACATTGAGATCAGGTACCACTTTATAAGAGACTGCAATGAAAAGAAACTTATTCAAGTTGTAAAAGTTCATACTGCTAACCAGTTTGCTGATCTATTCACCAAAGCATTTGATGTGGGTAGATTCACTTTCTTGGTAACAAGTGTGGGAATGATCAACTCTGAAAAAGCTCCTACTTAAAAAGTGGTTCAATACCTGTATATTGTTTATTCTTGGTGGTCCTAATCTTCTTTTTCAGGAAAAGTATAGCAGTACTCAGTCCTTCACAAAGCTTAAAAGTGTAAGTATGATTAATACTGCCAGTACAGTTTTAGTACTGCCAGTACAATTTTAATACTACTCTCAGTTAATACTGCTCTCAGTTAATACTGCTCTCAGTTAATACTGGTAGTTAGTTAATACTGCTAGTGGTTAATACTGCTCTCAGTTAATACTGCTAGTTAGTTAATACTGCTAGTGGTTAATACTGCTCTCAGTTAATACTGCTTGTTGGTTAATACTGCTAGTGGTTAATACTGCTCTCAGTTAATACTGCTAGTTAGTTAATACTACTAGTAGTTAATACTGCTCTAGGTTAATACTGCTTATGTCCCGAATACTATAAATACCCTTTGCCCGCCTAAAAGTTCATAACGACTCTTTGCATACTGTTCACTTGCGCTCTAACCCTTTTCTCTCAAGTACCAAGTTTTCAGGCAAGAACACTCACGTTCAATGGCATCCATGGCCTTCATTGACGAGCACAATGAAATCGCGATGCTCCAAAAGCCGAAACAAGCTGAAGGTTTTCACCAGATAGTCGACTTTCTGAAGTCCAGCCACATTGCCCATGCTCTCACTGTATCACCAACTATCTACATAGAGCATCAAAGGCAATTTTGGGCTAATGCCACCATTGTTACTGAAAATGGTGTGCAAATGATCAAGATAAGGGCGTGTGAAAAACCCCTAACCGTTACTGAAGAGGTCCTACGCATCTGTCTACGTCTAGATGATGCTGCAGGTATAACCTCTATTCCTAATGAGGAACTTTTCTCAAATCTTTCAAGAATGGGGTATGAAGGCCAAATGGGGATTTTTAAGTTTTTCAAAGCTAAATTTTCACCCCAATGGAGGTTCTTTGTTCATACCTTGATGCACTGTATTTCAAAGAAAACAACTGGCTGGAGCCAATTTAGCAGTCCCATTGCATATGCTTTGGTGTGTTTATCCACTGCTAGAAAATATAATTTTTCTCAAATGATCTTCAATGATCTTGTCTCAAATCTGGACAACAAGAAGAGTTTCTTCATGTATCTCAGATTTGTTCAGACAGTTATAACTACTGAATTGTCGGACATACCTCACTTTGATGGGGTATATGTACCTAAACCCCCTAAAGGCAAGGTTTTCTCAAATATGAGAAGATCTCCTAGGGACTCGGAAGGAGTTGACACCCCATTGTTCTCAACAATGATGGTGGTGTCCCAACCACAACAAGGTATGGCAGCAGGGTCAAGGCCCCCATTAGACCATCCCACTGCTAGCCAATCCCAACCTTCCCACTCTATATCAATTCCCCAGTCTCTCCTTCATAAGCCAACTTCTCCAATCACCCAAACTTATCAAAGAAAACAGGTAAAGAAGGCTCCTTCCCTTCTTGTACCTTCACCCACTAAGCCTTTAAGCCCTCTAAGGGAGGATTCTCCTTTAGAGAATATCTACAGGGAAACCACAGGGGTGTCTCCCAACCCCAAGGAGGTGCTCACTGAGGAGAGGGTTGAGTATATGGGTGCTGAGGCTGCCACTACTTCTGCTAGCACAGAGGAGGACAGTGGTAACATAAATAAGACCTCCCCCATGGCAACTTTGAATGAGCAATCATTCAAAGGTCCCAGGTGCCAAGAAACCACGGGGGTGGATAGTGCTTCTGCTAGGCAGAAGGCTTCCACTACAAAAAGATCCCATCATCCTTCAAAAGAGGGTAACACTTCTGGAGAAGGTGAGGACAGATATAACTACCAGGAATTGATGGATGCTATGGGAAACATCAACCTAGATGTCATTCAACAAGGAAAAGCCATAGAAGAGATGAAGCTGGTGATCTTGTCACAACAAGTACAGATTGCCAAGTTAAAGAAAATGGTGACAAGGCTTGTGCAGAAGAAGAGGAGAAAACAGTATGTGTTGAGGAAGAGGCCAACTGATAAAGATGCTTCCAACAAGGGGGAGAAAGAGACTGAAAAAGAGAAAGAAAGGTCTTCTGAAAAAGCTGCTGAGGGAGTTGAAGTTGAGGGGGAGAAAGAGGAAGGAATAGAAGCAGAAACAGTTAATGTTGCTGAGGAAAAAGTAGCAGCAGAAACAGAAGCAGCAGAAACAGGGCTCTCTGTAGAGGAAATAGAGATAGCAGAAACCTTGATTAAAGCCAAGAATGATACTCCTAAGGCTACTCAAAACGCCAAGGGAGTAGTCATCAATGAAGGAGGAATTTCACAGAAGGGAAAAGAAAAAGCAACTTTAAAGGAGACAAAGGAAAAAGGGAAGGAAAAGATGGTTGAAGCTGAACTGCCTGCAAAGAAGAAGACTCAGATTGAAATGGATGAGGCAATAGCAAAGCAGCTTCAAGATCAAATGGAAAAGGAGGAGCAGATTCAAACAGAAACAGATAGAGAACTTGCAAAGCTCATGGCTAGAAAGTTAAATGCAGAATATCAGAAAAGCATAAAAGAAGCAGCTCAGGCCAAGAAACTTCAAGTCAAAAAGATGCCAATTCAAAAACAAAAACAGAAAAGACAACCCTCCAAGACATTTTTGGCCAATCAGGAAAGAAGAAAAATGATAAATTTCCTGAAAGGTGCAATTGGTGTCAAGGGGGAGATGTTCACCAACATGGCATACACTCAGGTTGAGGAGTTGTACCAGAAAGAGATGGCTAAGCTTCAAGGGGATTTAGCCCAAAGGGAAGAGGCTGAGAGAAGAATGAAGGAAAGGCATGACCTTAACATTCAAAAACCATTCCCTGAGGAGACCACACCCTCAAAAGACAAAGCTGAAGAGATGAAGGAAGAACCTGAGAGTGTTGGTGTAGAAGCCAAATCTGGAAAGAGGGTGAAGACAATTGCTTCCAAAAAGCAGCCTAAAAGGCCTAGAATGGAACAGCAGAAACTGCAGCAGAACCTTCAAGTGTACCTTTAGCAGAATCAATGCAAAATCCAGAGCAGTCTAATAAGCAAACTGATGAGAGTATGGATCTGTATATGACCATAGTAGAACCTATGAAGGTTGTTCCAATCTCCATGAAAGCTCCAGATATCATCTTCTGGGACATTCTAAGAGATAGTGGAAAGAATTTCTTCAGAATCAAAAGAGTAGGTGGTACATTTGAAGCATATTCAACATGGGGGAGAGTTATCAGAAGCTGTTCAAGAGCAGATATAGAGGAAATGTACAAAGTGGGGTTGAAACTCTATGAGCCTGTGTTGAAAGGTAATGAAGAAAATCTTCTCAAGGTAACAATGGAATACTTGTGTATGATGTTTGATCCAGAGAGAGTGGCATATAGGATTAAAGATCATAATCATGAGTTTTTATTCAAGAAGATTGATAAATGGATATTATTTGAAAACTGTGGAGTATACATGATTACTATTGACAACTGTTATCATGAATACTACCTGGTGGACAAAATCTATGAGCATAGCAAGGAGAAGCTAGTAGGAATGCTAAAAGCCAAGCTAGTATGCACAAAGGACTCAGAAATGGCTAAGATTATGGTGAGAAGAACTGTAAATCAAAGTTTGGGACTAGATCCAAATTTGGGCAATTGAACCTGAGGTGTTGAAAGCATCTTGAAGATCAGATCTGAAGAACTTGACTTCTCTTTCTAAAAGTCAAGTTAGGGGAGATTGTTGGGAACTGAAGAATTTACCAAGTATGGTTAATGCTGCTAGTTCATCATGGTTACTACTTCTGTGGTTAATGCTGCCAGTTGTAGTTAATGCTGCTGGAACAAAGTTAATGCTGCTCTTCAAAATTAATACTGCTGGAGTTACTACTGCTCAGAGTATTAATGTTGCTTATGATTAGTACTGCTTATGAGATGGAGATCCGTATGGAGAGGATGACAGCTGGATAAACTGAAGATTATGGAAAGCTTAGAGATAATGATAGAAGATATTCTGAAGATATTTTATTGATTGTAATTATCTTTTATCTTTAGTATATGTATAGAATGTATAAAATAGTTTTATAATTCATTCTAAGTTTTAGTTCTAGAGAAAAAAATCAACCTCAAGGCATAGTTCCTAATTCTAGAGAAGTAGAATTCGTCTTGAAAGAGTCTGTTCTTCAAGATTGAGGTTGAGTGTGTAATCTTGTGATTTTAATCATTCAATACAAGTTTACAAGTTGTTAATCATATACACTGTTTGTTTACTGTTACATTGAATATCAAAGTGTTATTCCGCAACTTCTTTGATATTGTTTGTGAGTATTCATAATTCTTGTTGAGAATTCGATCCTGACATGAACACAACTAGCTCGCCATGTTACAGAAACCCAAGCAAGCTGAGGGTTTCCATGCTATAGTGGATTTCCTCAAATCGTCGCACATTGCCTATGCACTCACTGTCAATCCCACAATCTATGTGGAACACTTGCAACAGTTCTGGGAAAATGCCTCAATACAGAATGTGGAAGGAAACCAGGTCATTCACTCAAGGGTTTGTGACAAACCCATCACCATCACAGAGGATTGCATACGCACTCATCTATGCTTAGATGATGCCTCAGGTATTACTTCTTTACCTAATGAATATCTCTTCCAAGTACTTAGTCGAATGGAGTATGAAGGTCCCATTAATGTATACAAGTTTTACAAGAACAGATTTTCACCTCAGTGGCGATTCTTTGTTCATACCCTCCAACACTGCATTTCACGAAAAACAACTGGTTGGAGTGAGTTCAGCAGCACAATAGCCTATGCTCTTGCCTGCCTAGCAACTTCCAGCAAGTTTAATTTCTCACAAATGATTTTAAGTGATTTACTGTCAAACCTGGATACCAAAACCAAAACAAAACGATTTTATATGTATCCTAGGTTTGTACAAGAGATTCTACTAAAGGAATTGACGGATCTACCCTCTTTTGAAGAGGTGTATGTACCAAAACCTCCTAAAGGGAAGGTGTTCTCTAACATGAAAAGGCCTAGCAAGGACTTTTCTGGATAAGACACTCCATTGTTCTCTACAATGATGGTTATGTCTCATTCCCATGATGAGGCATCAGTGTCAAAGCCCACATCTGACCACCCAACTAATGACCTACCCACACCATTCATTTCACTTGATACTCCTCAGATCCCTATTGTCAACCCAAAATTCCCCATCACACAAATATATATAAGGAAAAAGGTACCGAAGATTCCTTCCCTTCTTGTGTCTTCACCCCCAAAGCCTCCAAGCCCTCTGATGGAGCATTCTCCATCAGAGAATATCGAAAGGGAAACCATAGGGGTGTCTCCCAACCCCAAGAAGGTGCTCTATAAGGAGAAGCATGAGCAAGTGGGCAGCAAGGCTCACACTACTGCTTCTGCACAAGGTGTAGGACAGAACAGTGTGAACATACCTAAGACCTTCCCCACGGAAACTTTAGATGAGCAATCGTCTAAAGGTCCCAGGTGCCAAGAAACCACGGGGGTAGAAGATGCTTCTGCTAGGCAGAAGGCCTCTACTAAAAGATCTAAGGATCCTTCAAAGGTGGTAAATACACCTAAAGAAGGTGAGGACAGATATAACTACGAATAATTGATGGACACATTTGGTACAATTAGTCTGGAAGTTCACAATCAAGATCTGGAAATAAAAGAGATGAAGAAGGTGATTATCTCTCAACAAGAACAGATAGTCAAATTGAAGAAAATGGTGCTCAATCTAGTACACAAAAAGAGGAGAAAACAATTCATCCTGAAGAAGAGGGGAAGTGCACATGATGCTTCCAAAAAGGGGGAGTATCAAGAAGCAGAGGATGAGAAGGGGATGAAATTCCAGTTTGAGGGGGAGACTGGTGCTGAAAAAGAAAAGGAGGTTGGTGCAAAAGCATAAACAAGTGTAAAGGCAGCAGTATCTGAACAAGCAGCAGAAACCTTTGCAAAAGCAGTAGAAATAGGGAAAGCAGCAGTAACTGAGTCTGCAGCAGAAACTGAACAAGAAGTAGTAACTGCAACAGCAGAAACAGAATTATCCAGGGAAGAGATTGAAATTGCTGAAACTCTAGTAAAGGCAAAGAATGACACTCCCAAAGCTACTCCAAAGGCTGAGGGAGTGGTAATCAAAGAAGGAGGCCCAGAAAAGAAAAGAAAAGAGACTAGTGTGGCAGAGGACAAAAGGAAAGGGAAAGAAAAGGTGGAAGAGCCTGCGAAAGCTTTGAAGAAACAAAGGCAGATAGAATTGGATGAAGAAATAGCTAAGAAATTGCAAGAGGAATTGGAAAAGGAGGAAGAAATCCAATCTGCAAAAGACAGAGAGATTGCTTTGGAATTGGCTACTAAGATTAATGAGGAATTTCAAAGGAGTTTGAAGAGTGTTGTTGCTGCTAAGAAAGTTACAAAGAAGGCATCAAGGCAAAGGCTGCCATCAAAGACAAGACAAAGATAGCCTTCAAAGACATTCCTGGCTAATCAAGAAAGAAGAAAGATGATCAACTTCCTGAAAAGGTCTGTTAGAGTCAAAGAAGGGATGTTTACCAACATGTCTTATGGTAGAATAGAAGAACTATACAAGAAGGAGATGGCCAAGCTGAAAGGGGATTTCACTCAAAGGGTTGAGGTTGAAAGAAAGTTAAAAGAAATACATGATCTCAACATACAACAGCCTTTCCCTGACAGTGAAGAAGGAACTCCTATCAAAGAGAAGGAAGATGTGAAGCAAGAAGAGACTTTAGCTCAAAAGATTGGAGCCATTAAAAGAAAGAAGTCCATTGCCACAAAACCAAAGGCAAAAAGGACTAGAACTGAAGAAGGAAAGAAAGAGTTAGGAAGTGAACAAATGGAAGCTGAACCTTCTGTAGAGCAGCAGGAACAAACAGAAGCAGATGTTCAATCTCAAGAGCAAAGATCAGAGCAAACAAGCCAACAATCTTCAGATCAGTCTAGACAATCAGATGAGCAGGTGAATTTGTACATGACTGTGACTAAAAGAGTGCAGCATATGCAAGCTGACCCTATCTCAATGAAAGCACCAGAGATTATTCATTGGGATACTCTGAAGGATAACAGAAGAGAATATTTCAGAATCAAGAGAATGGGTGATCATTTTGAGGTTTATTCAACTTGGGGCAAAGTAAGCAGAAGCTGTTCAAGAGCTGAATTGGAAGAAATGTACAAAGTTGGGATAAAACTGTATGAGAATGTGTTGAAAGGGACAGAAATGAGTCTAACCAAGATAGCCATGGAGTACTTGTGCATGATGTTTGAGCCTAAAAGAGTGCAGCATAGGATCAAAGATTTACATTATGAATATGGATTTAAAAAGATTGATCATTGGATGTTGTTTGAAAATTATGGAGTCTACGTGATTACAATTGACAAAAGTTATCATGAGTATTATCTGGTTGACAAGGTGTATGACCACAGCAAGGAAAATCTGAAAGGGATGTTGAATGCAAAGTTGGTCTGCCCTACAGGTTCTGAAATGGCAAGAATTGTGGTCAGAAGAACCATTAATCAAAGTCTGGGACTGGATCCAAATCTTGGGAATTGAGCTGGAGTTTTGAAAGCATCATGAAGACCCTATGCTGAAGAACTTAACTTCTCAATTTGAAAAGTTAAGTTAGGGGGAGATTGTTGGGTCTGAAATGTGCTAAGGATGGATACTACTGCTGGACTTAAAGATTAATACTGCTGATTATATTAATACTGCTACTTGAATGATTATTACTGCTTGTAGGATTACTACTGCTAGAGGTATTAATATTGCTTGAAAGTTAATACTGGTAGTAGTTAGTACTGCTTGAAGAATTACTGCTGCAAGTATGGTTAGTACTGCTATGGATATGAAGATTAATGCTGCTAGAAGATTAATGTTGCTTCTATTGATAATGTTGATAAAGATGACTTTGAACGAAAGACTAGGAGCTAAAGATAATTATGGAATGGATGCTAAAGATTAATATTTCTTTTGTAATTATCTTGTAATCAGTTCTGTATATATAGTCTAGAAGTATTTGATAGTTAGATATAGTTTTTGATAGTCTTATTCATACAGAATACGTTTAGAGAGAATTAACCTCAAGTTTCTTTGTAGTCCTTTCAATAAAGAAGTATTGAACGTCTGTTGAGCTTGTTCAACATATTGAGGTTTTGCTTGTAATCATTATGTTAAATCAATATAACTTGTGATTTGAGTTCATACACTGTTTGATTGATTTACTGTTAAAGTGTTTTTCCGCGACTTCTTTAACATAGTTTCTGAGTGTTTATTAAATTCTTGTTTCGAATTTTGATCCTGACACTGAAGATGATTATTGGTTGGACCACACTGATTATGAAGATGAGAAAGAAGAGACTGCTCATATGTGCTTAATGGGACAGAAAGTTGCTGAGGAGATGTCAGATGAAGAGGATTCTAAAGAGGTAAATGATTTGACTAAATCTGATTTTTTAACTCAAATGCAATCCATAATGGTTGAACTTCAGGATTTGCAGTCTAAACTCAAACGTGAAAAAGGTGTCATTGCAAAGAAAAACCAAGCAATACAGAAACTCAACAATGATATTGTTGAGAATAATGTATTGATTGAGACTTTACATAAAAACATTGATACCTGTGCTAGAGAAAAGACTGTAATTCATAATCAATTATCTGAAACATCTTCAAAATTCAAATTGTGTGAACTAGAGATCAAAGAGGTTGCTAAAAAAGTGCTTATCTTTAATGAAAGAAAATAAATCTTTGGTTAAAAAAGTGAGTGGTTTGGAAGAAAAACTTTATACTAGAGGTCAGACTGATCAAACCATTGATCTTAATAAACCAAAAGAGGTTACTTCTTTCAATGAGTATTGGGGTATCGGCTACGATAATCCTCATTACTTGAAGAAGGGTAATTCAAAGGTGCCTACTTTATATGATTTTGGTTTTCTAAAACTGGCACAAAAACATTCTGAACTTAAATTCGAACGGACAAAATCATCTGATGAAGTAGAAGCTAAGGTGTTAGACTAATATTGTATTCAAGATTAAAAGTGAGGGTCTTTATTGTAATTGTTGTATAGTTTGAGTGTTTGGTTGTAAAGTCAACTCAAGTTGACTTATTATAAATAGGTTTGGTTCTTTGTTAGATTAAAAAAGCACGCACACATTTAGAAAAACAGACTGGTAGAGAATTCGTACTCTGAGAACACACACATTTGTGAGACTTGTGATTTTGTGTTAGATATGTGACTATTATGTAATATCATGATTTGATCTATAAAAGTTGTGTTCTTAATCTTTGATTGTTAATATTGCTAGTATAAACTGGGTCACATAAGGAAAATGAGAAAAGGAAAAATAAAACTAAAATGCGACTACCATTTCGTTATGAAAAGTTGAATTCTAGTTACAATTCTAAACAGTCAAAATTTCTTTCAAACAATTATTTTCAAAATTATTCTACAGAGGAAATGCAGGCAAAACCTATTGAAGGCAAAATTTATGTCCCTCCACTCATCTTAGAAAGTAAAATTTATGAGCTTGAGAATACTCTTGAAGAAGAAAGAATTTTGATTGGATTAGAACAAATGGTATGAAATACTGTTGTTAGCACACAGATCTATTAGATTCAAGATCATCCAATCTGAAGATCGCAATCTGAAGCTAAAGCCGGAAAGTCGACTCTTAACATTAGTCTAATGTCGTTTGTAATAAAATATCAAAGTATTGTTTTTAGTATTTTATTATTATTCCTAAATATCTAGATATTATGTTTAGATATTATATTAGTTTATTTAGTTAGATATTAGTTTTAGTTTGCAAGTTGATGTGTAGTGTGTTAGAGAAAAAAAAAAGAAATATCAGATCACATTCAACACACACACTCACGGTGTAAACAAGAGAGAAAACATCAAGAGCTTCAAACCGAAATCATCAACCTTTGTAATCTTTGTTATTAATCAAACAGGTTGGTAAATCCATTGTTGTGTTTGTTATTACTTGATTAGAACTGGTTCAACGATTAAATAGGGACACACAATTGGTATCAGAGCCTGAAAAACAAATTCAAATCAAGTTTTTAAAACTCGACTCTGTGTTCTTCATCTCAAAATCTTTTTCGAGTTTTAGTGTGTTTAAGGTTTAGAAATCGATCAGGTTGTGATCGATTTGTGGTCTAGATCGAGTAAGTGTTGTTTGATTTCAGTATAGAACTTCTATCGATTCAAATTTTAGGATTTTGTTGCAAAACAGTTCACGTCTTTATCTCACTGTTCCATCGATCAAAATCATCAAAAAGTGTTTGTTTGAGAAATCAAAGGCTAGCGATCTGTTCTAGAAGTGTTAGTGGTCAATCTGTCAAATTTTAGAACTGCTAATCGAAGTCTAGATAGGTTTTTAGTCGATTTTTAGAAGCACAGGGACGAACTCGCGAGAAGTGAAAATTTGCGCCAGTTCATAGAGAGTCTTGCGCCACGTTCAGTTCGCGCAAACTCTTCTTTTGCGCCACAAGCTGTTCGCGCAAAACCTTCATTTGCGCCATCAACGTCTCGCGCATAAGTCTTTTCGCGTGACCAACCTCTAACGCAAAACTTGTTTTGCGCCATCAACACTTTGCGTAAACCTCTACTTGCGCCAACCTCAGTTCGCGCAATTCTCAAGAAAGCAACTTCCTACTAAACGCAACTTTTGCGCCAAACACTCTAGCGCAAAGTATTACTTCCCGCCACACAAACCTCGCGTAAACCTGTTGTGCGCCAGCCTCTATTAGCGCAAAACGATTTGAAGTCTCAAGTCCTTTATGCGCCAGCCTCTCATCGCGCAAGTTTTCATTTGCGCCACCCTCTCTTAGCGCAAAATTGTGCTTTTTGCTCCAGATCTATACTTGGTTAAATTTGGAAATTTTATTTCTGAATTTTATTTGATTTTATTTGGACTAACGATCATATACAAGTTTTCTTATCAATCAGAATGACTTATGTAGATCCCAGTACAGTGCAATCACGAACAGTTATATCAATGAAGAACAATAATATAGCCACAACCTCTAGTCATATGATTAATATTCAAGAAAGGGTATAGGTTTACAGAGAGAATATCTGATCAGTAAATGTAAACCTATTGACTAGAGAATTATGAATAATGAGACTAAACTGATAATGAAACTAATAACGCCTTTATATACTCGGGCTTACAAGCTTAATGGGCTTTTTGGGCATTGGGCCCAACTAACAATTAAACTATTAAAGAATTACAATTTACCCCCTTATAAATGCTTTAATCAACTTTCAACGCACAGGACTTTCAGTCCTAACAATATCCCCCTAAAGTTGAATAATGCATTTATCTTCTTGAAAACTTCAGGCATTGATCTTCTTTCCCTCTTAAATCTTTGAAGAACTTTGGTGTTGCATGCCTTCATGTATTTCCCAGCTCCCCCTTGAATAAAGCTCTTGGTCTTCATAGTTTCAACTTTGTAACCAGATTCAATGTACAATAGCCTCGACTGAATGCACTATCAAGCAGCTTTCAACTGTAGAAACTCAACACATCGGATCAGCAAACAAGAAAGATAATGTGAGAGTTACTTGACATTCCACGGTGCATCTTCAGTTTAAAACAAAGAATCTGTCTTTGAACCGCGAGTTGAATAGACTTAAAGAACTTGTTTCAATCAGCGCGTAGGAGGAAATGACTTGAAGCAGACACCACATGATACGGGATAGAAGAACCAATAAAATCTTTGAAATCTTCATATTTGAATATTGAAACAACATTGAACTCATATCTTCATCTCTTTTATCTCTAGACTATCTTCAGAAAAGCAAACTTTCACGAATCATCTTCATTCAAAAATTGAATCATTATGGAATGATTTCTTTTTATCAAACTTGAAAAACTTGAACTTTCACAGAACTTTCTTTCTTTATAACTTTGAAATTGAACTTTGTAAAATTTCTCCCCCTTTTTGATGATTGTTGTTGATCCAAGCTCTATTAGTGATTTGATAACGACCCTCCTTTATACTTAGTGAAAATTACGTTTTAATATGTATTAGTGTTTCACCATCAGGGATCAAACTGAGTCTGTTCAGTTATCGCTGATAGTCTTTCTTATAAACATTTCTATGTATTAGTGTTTCACTATCAGCGATCAGACTGATTCTGTTCAGTTATCGCTGATAGTTTCTGATGTAAACAGCTAACGTAATCCCTGAAGACAAGCCTCGCGCCAACAGATGTTCATAGCTGAATCGAAGATAAAGCTGCTGAACAAAGACAAGTCTACTAGTGACCTGATGCGGATATCAGTGAAGTAAAGACGAATCTACTTATACGCGAAGGAACATGAGGAAAAGCTTCAGCGATCGCTGAACTCTTGATGTCTCTGACGAAAGAGATATTCAGTGATCAAATGATCACTTAGCTTATGCCTCAAGTCTCCTTTTGTCTTACCTTGCACAAACCAGTACGATGTGTCAGAACGGACATATCTCTGCCACAAATCGTACAACAACTCTGTCAACTACAGTCTTCATGATACGGCCGAAAGCATGTCTCCCAAAAGTCAGACTACCAAATCCAATCACTGAATGACACGTGTAAAGTACCCTGCCATGCAATTAATGCATAGGGTATAAATAGAAAGATCACCTCTCCATTTGAGGGTGTGCTCAATTCTTGAGCCAATATAGAAACCTTTGTTTTCTATACTTCTAAAACCCCATTCTCTGAAATTCTTGTGCAACCATCTTAGTGTTTCTTAAGTTTATTTAGATTGAGCCTGTCTTAATCTTATTCCGCAACGAACTTGTAAATTGTGTTTGATTTATCAATAAACAATTTATTAAACTTTAAATTTATGTGTTTGTATTCAACCCCCCCCCCCCTTCTACAAACTTGCTAAGCACCTCCGGGACCAACAAGTGGTATCAGAGCAGACTGTTTAATCTGATAAACAAGATCTTGCTTTATTCTCTTCTTTGTTATTCTCAAATGGCACTTAACACAAACACTAACTACTATGATAATGGTTCACTTTCTAAACCTCCTCGATTTAGCAGAGATAACTTTTCTCTATGGAAAAATCGAATGATGCTATTTCTTAAAGGTGCAGATCCTACTATACCTGATTATATATAGAAAATGGACCCTATGAACCTGTTAGAATTATAGCTGCAGTTCCAGCTACTGCCACCACTGAAGCTGTCCCTGAGTGCTATGTCGTTAAGGAAATAAGACAGTGGAGTCATGAAGACAAAAAGAAAGTAGGTATAGATGCAAGAGCAAAGACCATTATCTCAATGACTCTGCCTGATGAAGTTTTTCATTCCATCATGCATCTGAAAACTTCTAAAGAAATGTAGGAAACCATATGAGTTCAATATGAGGGCACCACTGAGATCCAAGAGACTCGAAAGATTAACTTGGTAAGACAGTATGAAAGTTTCATCGCTGGTAAGAATGAATCTCTCTCTGACGTTCATCAGCGGTTTAACTGCTTAATCATTGATCTAAGAACCGTTGGTAGGACCTATTCTAATTCTGAGGTCCTAACAAAATTCTTAGAATGTCTTCCTGAAAGCTGGGACAGTTATTCAATATGTCTTAAGCTGACAAAAGACTTAAATTCTCTTTCTCTCAACACTTTGTATGGAATATTGCTCAACTATGAGCAATCGAATCTCTTGAAGAAGAATCTTTTAAAAGATTATAAAGACTCCAAAAGCACTCCTGTTGCTTTAGTCTCTTCAGAGATAATTCCATCTCAGCGATCTACTCTCACGATCACTGAGTTAGATTCTAAATCTGAGGATCCATCAGACCCTGATCTTTCAGAGTTTGATGAGTCCTTAGCACCCTTGACAAACTCTTTTAAGAGATTTGCAAGAAAGAGCAATTTCCGAAGAAATAAGCCTCTCTCTCTAAATGAAAAGCCAAAATCAACTCCTGTTGATAAGGCTACTGCCACTTGCTATAACTGTGAAAAGACTGGACACTTTGCTAGTGAGTGCAGGTCGAAAAAGGTCTTCAAACCTTCTACCTCAAGAAGATCCAGTGATGACAAATACCTAAAGTTGAAGAACAAATATCAAAAGCTGAAAAGCTATAAGCGAAAAGGTAAAGGTCTCATCGCTGAAGAACACGACTGGGCTGAATCAGAAGAATCAAGTTCTGATGAAGAAGAAGTCGCTAATCTCTACCTCATGGATGAGATTAAAGAATAAGTGGAAGAACCATCTGAACCTTCTATGAGCTACATATCATCTCAGGTATATATCTCTACAAATCCCTCTCTGCCTGAAGCTGAGAGAAGTCGCGTTGTTGATGTGCTGACGATTGATCTTTATAATGCTCTAAACGACAAAACTCAAGCTGAGAACAAAAATGTTCATTTAACTCAAGAGCTAGAGAAATGTCATGAAAAGATCAGAGAACTAACTCTTTTAGAAGAAAAGTTGAAAGATCAAGTCATTATAAATGAAATCATCAGCATTGAACGTGAACAAGCCATCGCTGCTCTAAAAGCAGAAAAGGCTCATGTTGAAAAATGGTGCAAATCATCAACAAAGATCTCTGAGATAATAAATGCTCAAACTCCTGAAAGTGATAGAACTGGTCTTGGTTTTTGGACACCACAGGATGAGCCTAAAGAAGAAAGTTCCATGCTTAAGTTTGGAACGTTTGTCACTCCTATCTCTGACACTTCTTATAATCAGTTTTATCCTTCTTCTTCAAATTCTATCCCTGAGGAAAAATCCAAAGGCTTTAAGTCTGCGGATAAAGGAAAATCCATTCTTCGTCCTCAGAAGGCTACCAAGAAAGCAAAGTTGAAAGGTCCTTCTAAACCTTCAGTGAATCAATCCTCTAGCTCTGTGATAGAAATCTTCGATCTCTGTCCTCCAAAGCTAAAGATTGACCTTAAACCCACGAGATCTGAAGAAATGAAAATTCCTCCCATATCTCATGATGAAGGCATTCTTGGAGCTGGACCTGCTCATCTTAAACTTGCAAAACCTTCTACTTCTGGTTCTAAAAACACTTTCAAATATAGAAAATGTTATCACTGTGGTTTTATTGACCATATTGCAAGCAAATGTCCAACTGCCACTAAAGCTGATAAATCAGCTAAAGTGAAGATGAATGCCTCCAAGGCTGAAAAGGACACTAAAGCTGAAAAATCGACCAAGGTGAAGAATACCACTAAGGTTAAGAAATTAACCAAGGTGAAGGTTATCACTGAAGCTGAATCTTCATCTGCTGTGAAGATTACTGAACCTTCCATCTCCACTAACCCAAAAGGACCCATTGAAAAGTGGGTACCAAACAACGCTTAATCTTCCTTATGTATGCAGGGATCAAAGGGCATCTGATATCTCGATAGTGGATGTTCTCGTCATATGACTGGACAAAGAGACCTGCTCACTGAATACAAGGAAGAGAAAGGTCCCTCTTTGACTTTTGGTGGAAATGGAAAAGGCTATACCCGAGGGTTTGGTATCCTCAGCAATGGGACAACTACCTTCAGAAGAGTCGCTTATGTAGATGGACTGAAGCATAACCTTCTAAGCATCAGTCAGCTATGTGACAAAGACTACGAAGTTCGCTTTTCTAAGAAAGCATGTTCAGTGGTGAATGAGAAAGGAAAACTTGCTCTCAGTGGTTATCGCAGAGAAAATGTCTATGTAATAGATACGGACTCTACTACCACTGAAAACTTATGTTTTCTCTCTAAAGCCTCTTCTGATGTAAACTGGCTATGGCACAAAAGGCTTTCTCATCTAAATTTCAAAACCCTGAATTCTCTCTCTTTTAAGGAACTGGTTTCTGGTCTTCCTCAGCACTCATATGCTAAAGAATCTCTCTACTCAGCATGTGAAAAAGGAAAACAAACAAAAGCTAGTTTTAAGTCAAAACAAGTCTCCTCAGTGACAAGTCCTCTTCAGCTCTTGCATATGGATCTGTTTAGCCCTGTCAACATCCAATCAATA
The DNA here is from genome assembly GCA_954870635.1 of Arctium minus. Classification (NCBI taxonomy): domain Eukaryota; kingdom Viridiplantae; phylum Streptophyta; class Magnoliopsida; order Asterales; family Asteraceae; genus Arctium; species Arctium minus. Next base: position 5,039,857 of record OX941093.1, on the reverse strand, counting down.
GCTGGAAAGAAATATGCACTTGTCATTGTAGATGAATACTCTCGCTATACCTGGGTTATCTTTCATCGCTACAAGAGTAATACTCCAGAAGAACTAATATCTTTTGTTAAAAAGATGGAAGTGCTGAATAATCTTACTGTTCGCTCTATAAGAAGTGATCATGGAACTGAATTCAAAAACAGTTCTCTGAACAATTTCTTTGAGAACAAGGGAATTTCTCATAATTTCTCCTCAGTAAGAACACCTCAGCAAAACGGAGTCGCTGAAAGAAGAAACAGAACAATCATTGAAGCTGTTAGATCAATGCTCAGCGATTCTCACCTCCCTACTCAATTTTGGGCGGAAGCTGTAAACACTACATGTTTTACTCAAAACAGGTCGCTGATAGTAAAGCGATTTGGAAAGACAGCTTATGAACTCTTTCATGGAAGAAAACCATCTATCATTTTTCTTCATATCTTTGGTTGTCAGTGTTTTATCTTAAACAACAAAGATCAGCTTGGAAAGTTCGACCCAAAAGCTGATGATGGAATATTTCTAGGATATTCCTCCATCTCCAAAGCCTACAGAGTTTTCAACAAGCGAAGACAATCTGTGGAAGAAACAATTCATGTCACTTTTGATGAAACTCGCTCAGCGAACTCTAAACCAATCGCTGACAATGAAGAGTTAAATGCTTGGATGTTCTCTCACTACAAAGAAACTGAACCCTTCTTTTCAAACCATCAGCACACAGATCCACCTACTGTTGATGATGATCCAAACATCATACATCCTAACGCTGAATCCAACTCATGGGTTTCAGCTGAACCTCTTAACACACTGCTACCATCAGATCTACCTTCGTCTGAAAACCTCTCTGATAACAATAGTCTGTCCACTACTCAACAGTTAATTGCTGATGAACCTCAAACGTCCTCATCAGTAAACATCCCAATTGTTGATCCAACCTCTGAGTTAAGCGATCATGCTCCTGCTCAGAGATGGACCAGAGATCACCCAATAGATCAAATCCTTGGTAATCCCGATGCTGGTATTCAGACACGACGAAGTTCAGGTAATATCTGTCTCTTTGTCAACTTTCTCTCTTTAATAGAACCAAAGAAAGTTGATGATGCCCTCAGAGATCCAAACTAGGTCAGCGCTATGCAAGAAGAGCTGACTGAGTTTACTCGTAACAAAGTTTGGAATCTCGTTCCTAGACCATCTGATAAAACTGTTATAGGCACTAAATGGGTGTTTAGAAACAAATTAGATGAACATGGAAATGTAACCCGCAACAAGGCTCGACTTATTGCTCAGGGATACAGACAAGAGGAAGGCATAGACTATGATGAAACCTTTGCACCTGTGGCTAGGCTCGAAGCAATTCGACTATTCTTAGCCTATGCAGTCTATAAAGACTTCATTGTTTATCAAATGGATGTAAAATCAGCGTTCCTAAACGGAAAGCTAAATGAAGAAGTCTATGTAGAACAACCTCCAGGGTTCTATGACCCTAAGCATCCAAATTATGTTTATAAATTGGATAAGGCTCTCTGTGGTCTCAAACAAGCCCCTCGTGCTTGGTATGACACTCTCTCATCTTTTCTTATCTCTGAAAAATTTGAACGTGGCAAAATTGATAATACATTGTTTTTCAGAAAGATAAAAGGTCATATTATTCTTGTACAAATATATGTCGATGACATCATATTTGGTTCTACTAACCCATCTCTGTGTACTCGTTTCGCTGAAAGAATGAAGAAAGAATACAAAATGAGTATGATGGGTGAGCTGACATATTTTCTTGGTCTTCAGATTAAACAATCTGACAAAGGTACTTTTATCAGCCAAGGTAAGTATGTTAAAGATATGTTGAAGAAGTTTGATCTTACACAAACTTCAGCGATGAAAACTCCTATGGCACCTCCCTGACACTTAACAAAGATCCATCTGAAACCCTGTTAATGTCACTGCCTATAGAGGAATGATAGGCTCCCTGTTGTATCTTACAGCGAGCGGACCTGACATTATGTACTCTACTTGTTTATGTGCACGCTATCAATCTGAACCCAAGGAATCCCATCTGATCGATGTTAAGCGAATTTTCAGATATCTGAAAGGAACTTCTAATCTCAGTCTTTGGTATCCCAAAGACTCAGGGTTCGATCTAACTGGTTATTCTGATAGTGATTTTGCAGGTTGTAAACTTGACAGAAAGAGTACCACTGGTGGTTGTCAACTCCTAGGAGGAAAGCTGGTAAGCTGGACAAGCAAGAAGCAAAATTCAGTGTCCACTTCCACAGCTGAAGCTGAATACGTAGCCGCTGGAAGCTGTTGTTCTCAGATCTTATGGATGAGAAATCAACTATTAGACTATGACCTTCCGTTATCAAAGATTCCAATCTATTGCGACAGCACTAGTGCTATCGCTATAGCAAATAATCCAGTGCTACATTCAAAGACTAAACACATAGAGATCATATATCATTTTATCAGAGATCATGTGATGAATGGTGATATTGAACTTCATTTCATCCCTAATGACTATCAGCTTGCTGATTTATTCACCAAACCTCTTGATGAGACAAGGTTTAACTTTCTCATCAGTGAGCTTGGAATGCTGAATCTCGAAGAATAATTCTTCAGCTTTCATACATTGTGTCAGTAATCATAAGTTCCCCTTTATCATTTCATCTCTGATAAACATTCTGACTCTCAGGTATATTATTTCCATCCCTACAACTGAATCTTCATTCAGTTAAGATGTTTTTCAAAATATAAAAACTTTAATCACTGAACTTTCTTCAAATGATTAAAAGCTTTTTGAAAAATAAATTTATCACTGATAATTCTAGTCAGTGATCCTTAAAAGAAAAATCAATCCCTAACTTTACCATCAGGGATACATTCAAAAAGAAAATCTATCGCTGACTTTTCATCAGCGATAATTTCAAAACGGACAAATGAACAGTCTTTCTCTCTCCTATGACGTCATTTGAACTGACAATCCACGACATGCCTTTTCTCTGACACGTTCGTCTGTTGCCCTTCTATCCAATCAACTTCGTGAGACGTGTCCATGTCATGATGAACGTTTGTTTTCCCGCCTATCACTCTCTCTCTCCTACTCTCAAACGTATAAAAAGAATGTTTTTCCATTCTTATCATTTTACGCTTTCTGGAAATACTTTCAAAGCAAGAAAACTCTCTCACAGCATTCTAGCATTCTCAAGCATATGCATCGTCTTCTTCAAAGATCAACAGGTTATTCTTGATCTTCTTTTTATTCTTGTTCTAAATCTTTTTACATAATACTCCATTTATGGACTGCCATTATGGGTTTATAAGATTTTCTCACATAAAATCATTTTTGTTTTGATTTTATTCATTCAAAACCATTTTATTTTGATTATATTTATTCAAAACCTTTGGTTTTTCTTCTTGTTCTTATATCTTATACTAAGATAACCTTTTTAATCTTCAAATATGTTGGTTTTTCTATGTTTATTTCCTCAAATAGAAACTGGTAAAACCTTCTTTATTTTTAGACTAAAACCTTTCTTCTACTCTTCTATCTGTTCATATTCAGAATGGCTCAATCTGCACTTGTCGCCTCTAAAAATGTCAAGTTCGCAATCACTGACTCTGAGCTTCCGAAAAACAATCATCTTGCTCGACTTGATTTTGATGGTGTCAAATACCCACATCTGGTGGATGCTACCAAGTTTCTAAAGCAATCCTGCATTGCCTACGCCATCACTGCGGATCCCACGCCTTCAAAAGCTCTTCTCCAACAATTCTGGTTTACCGCTGAAGAGACCTCCATCACCAACCAAAAGGGTGAGCTGGTTCCTGCTATTTCCTTCAGCACTGACCTTGGACCGGGGATGATGACTGCCTTAGGGATAAGAAAAGCTCTGCGATTTCCTGACAAACCCAAGAATGGATTCGAGGCCTTGCCCACTGATGTTGAACTCATCCAATTCCTGGATGCTATGGAATACTGTTGGGAGCCCAAGCCGAGGACGACAATTCCCAACAGGAAGCTGACTCTCGTGAAGAAGGCGAACATGCCTTCTCAGCTTAACTACATCTTCTCTCACTTTATTCAGTGTATGAGTGGGAAGAGTGGGTCACTGGACCAGGCCAGCAAGATTCAGGTCCAAATGGCCTACTCCGTGATCGCTAGAAGGAATTTTGACTTCGCCACAGCTATCTTTGATGATCTTCGGTCAAAGATAGAGAAGACAGAGAGGGATCCCAAGATCCCCTATGTACGCTTCATTTGTGCGTACCTGAAGTTCCTCTACCCTGCTACTTACCCCACTAATTCTGATGCGACTTTTCCCAAAGTGGGCCAGCGCTCCTTGGAGGTCAAGCCGCTCCCCAACGTGGTAAGTATTTCTGAACTCCTCTCTCGTCTATCTCTCCACACTTCTTCGTCTTCAGCGGCCACGCAGGGGGTTCCTTATTCTGCTATCCCTGCCGCTACCCCTTCCAAAATACCATCAACTGGCTCCTTTGGTCCTTCGAAAAAGGCCAAGGTGACCAAGGAGAAAGGTACCTCTAGCTCAAGACCGAAGGATGTTTCTCAAAAAACCTCCTTAGATGCCTTCGTGGGTCTCTCCTCCACATCCTCAGTGATACCCACATCAACCGTGCCAGTGACTACGGTCGCTGTCACATCAACAGTGACACCACCCATCATCTCAGCTCCTCAACATCCTGAGGTAACCACTGAGGTAACTATCCCTATCCCTACTTCTATCCCCATTTCTCATCCTTCTATTCCTTTGGTCTCTGACCCATCATCTATTTCTTCGCAGCCACAGCTTGGACCCAGGTACTCCTATAACCTTAAACACTTCTCCCAACTCACCATATAAGCCTGTTTCTCAAAAACTAACTTATATTTCAGGCCCTAGTTTGGCGACTGTTAACACCAATGTCAACAGTTTGAGTGCAAAGGTGGAATCTCTCACTGCCTCTCTCACCAACACCACCAGCGTTTTCCATACCGCTGGTGAAGCACTGAAGACACTGACAGCTCAATGCGCCTCCAAAGTTGACGCCTCTCAACTCGTTACTCTCCAAGAAGCGATTGTCAAAGTCAGGGAGGACTCAAAGCAACAGTTTGATGCCCTGTCTACAAAGGTTGATTCCTGTGAAGTTCTTCTTCAGCAAATCTTGACTCACCTGAAGGCACCAGCTCCAATTCCTGCTCCTTCATTTACAGAGAGCGGTCGCACCTCTCTGAACATAACTGTGGAGTTTATTCATCAAGCTACGTCAGATATCCCTGTACTTGAAGACCGTCTCACAGGACTGGAGGCTGAAGTTTAGAAGTTGGCCACTGCAAACACTTCTACTCCTTCCAAAGATCTCTCCCTCCGTGATAATGACAAATAGGGGGAGAAAGAAGCTGAACAAAATAAGGAGACTGAAGCTGCTGCTGATGAACAATAGAAGGAAACTCCCTCTCATGTTGAGGGGGAGATAGCTGCTGAGAAAGCCCCTCCTACCATTGATGAGTTAATCGATAAAGAGGAAGAGGAGGACGATGAAGATGAAGATGAATCCCTTGATCATGAAGATCAAGAGGAAGATCCTCATCAAGATGATGATGATGACGATGAAGAAGATCAATCTCTATGGTGTTCTTCAGCCGTCACGTCATCAGCGATAGCTTCGAAAGAAGTTATCAAAGCAGGGGGGGAGTCATGAGACATCTTCAGGAACCCCTTCCCAAAGCAAAGGTGAAACTGCTGAGGGAAGCCTGAAGATGACCTCACTATCTGAGGAAAATCCTTCTTAGGTATGCCTTACCCTCGTTCCCTTATCCTTCTATAAAAATCCCACCCCTGTTTCTTTCTAGCCTTTATCTCTCTACTTCCCTGAAAATAAACTAATCTTCTTTTTCATTTTCTGACCAGACAGTTCTCTCCCCTGCTTAAGGGAAAAGAGCTACAAATAATCCCAGCCACTGAAGCTGATGACCAAGTAATCCTAATCTCTAAAGAGATTGATGATGATGAAGAAGAAGAAGAAGAAGAAGAAGAAGAAGAAGAAGAGTCCCTGCAACATCCACAAAGGCCCTCTAGACCACTTCATTGGTCAGAGGAAGAGATGAAGAAAAGAACAGAGATGATCTCTCATCTGGAGAGTCAACGACTGAAGATACCCTCTCAATCAACAGATCTAGAGTTCCTGACTGAAGCTGAAATTGAAGAATCCGTCAGGGCTGAGAAGCTGATTGCTGATTGTCAAAGAGATGCCTCTCTGGCTCTCAAAATTCAGTCTTCTCAAGTCAAAGAAAAGAAGCTGAAAAAGAAACCAGTAGAAGTCCAGGCTACTCTTTTAAAGGAGATTGAAGAGGAACGCTCAAAAGATGTCAGGATCGAATTCTCAACAAGAATTAATTCTCAGAAACAATATCAAAGAAGTTTGCGGAAAAACACTTTGATATTCAATGAAACAGTAAATCAACACAGTAAATATAAAGAACAAACTGTAAACTTGTATTGAATGCTTTGAAATTACAAGATTACACACTCAACCTCAATATTGATGAACAGGCTCACCAATACGAATTCTACTTCTCTAGAATTAGGATCTATGCCTTGAGGTTGATTTTCTCTCTAGAACTAACACTTAGAATGAATGAATTAATTTCCTTAAACTATTCTATCAAATCTATACATATACTGAATACAAAGATAATTACAAGAAATAAAAATATCTTCAGTATATCTTCCATGTATATCTCTAAACTTCCATGTATATCTTCAGATTATCTAGCTGTTATCCTTTTATGCGAATCTTCATCATATAAGCAGTATTAATCATAAGCAGCATTAATACTCTGAGCAGTATTAACTACCAAGCAGCACTAACTACTAGCAGTACTAACTAGCTAAGCAGTACTAACTTTGATCAAGCAGCACTAACTTTGACTAGCAGTATTAATTCTACTAGCAGTAGTAACACTCAGCAGTATTAACCTTTAAGTCTTCTAGCAGTAGTAACTTTGAACTAGCAGCATTAACCATACTTGATGAATTCTTCAGTTCCCAACAAAAGAAAAAGCGGTCAGCGATAGCTCAGTCGATTGGTGCAAACATAAACTCGACTATCGCTCTGACCCAATGAAGATTGTTTCAGTCGCTATCTCTGGAAGAAAGAAGAAGGATAATGTTTCTGTCACTATGGAGATTACCAGAGAGGATGGAAGCTGCAAGGCTATGTTCGTTTCAAAACTGGAAAGCTTCAGCTATATGGAATGGCTTGAGTTCAAAGATGCATTGAGAAAATCAAAGTCAATCTACAGAGGCTATGTTGAAGGGATAAATGATGCTCTCATCAACAGAGTCGCTGCAATATTAAAGGTGTCATCTGCTCTTCCTTCTAAGTCAAAGCAATTCAAAAGGAAGCCTGTCTCCTCCTCCTCTGAAAATGTCGCAGTGATAAGAAATGAAACCTCCATCAAATTTTCAAGAGAAGCTCTGTTCGGTCCTCCTCCTGATCTTCTTCTGGATCTATCTCTGCCTCCTGGTGGACCATATGTTGAGGGACAAGTACTTGAAGAACCTTTTGGAATCTTCTTCAGACATGACGAGGAACAGCTCAGATTTCAAAGAGTTTCTGAAATACCTATCTGTCCCCTCGGTCTTCTTAAGGATCTCATGTGCTTATGGTGTGATCTCTCTCTTGCTGCTGAGCAAAATCAAAGCGATCATTAGTCAAGAATCTTTAGAGCGAAGGCAAAAAGGAGAAGAAATACCTGAGTATTTGATCAATCCTCCTAAACCCTCTTTAGATAGCTGATAGATTAGCTTTCTTTCTTGTAGTCTATTAGTAAATCTTACAATAGTTAGTACACCACTTGTACTTGTAATTTTCATACCTTGTAATTCTTGTCTTGGATTAATGAAAATTTCAGTGATGTACTTAACTCCATCAGTACTGTAAAAGATCCCTCAAAATAGTAATTGGGACATGTATGTTATGAGTCCTGATTATTCCTTATTTTGAACTTTAAAAGTAATTTTCTTTAGTTACTTTGTCATTATCAAATAGGGGGAGATTGTTGATCCAAGCTCTCTCAGTGATTTGATAACGACCCTCTTTTATACTTAGTGAAAATTACGTTTTAATATGTATTAGTGTTTCACCATCAGCGATCAAACTGAGCCTGTTCAGTTATCGTTGATAGTCTTTCTTATAAACATTTCTATGTATTAGTGTTTCACTATCAGCGATCAGACTGATTCTGTTCAGTTATCGCTGATAGTTTCTGATGTAAACAGCTAACGTAATCCCTGAAGACAAGCCTCGCGCCAACAGATGTTCATAGCTGAATCGAAGACAAAGTTGTTGAACAAAGACAAGTCTACTAGTGACCTGATGCGGATATCAGTGAAGCAAAGACGAATCTACTTATACGCGAATGAACATGAGGAAAAGCTTCAGCGATCGCTGAACTCTTGATGTCTCTGACGAAAGAGATATTCAGCAATCAAATGATCACTTAGCTTATGCCTCAAGTCTCCTTTTGTCTTACCTTGCACAAACCAGTACGATGTGTCAGAACGGACATATCTCTGCCACAAATCGTACAACAACTCTGTCAACTACAGTGTTCATGATACGGCCGAAAGCATGTCTCCCAAAAGTCAGACTACCAAAGCCAATTACTGAATGACACGTGTAAAGTACCTTGCCATGCATTTAATGCATAGGGTATAAATACAAAGATCACCTCTCCATTTGAGGGTGTGCTCAATTCTTGAGCCAATATAGAAACCTTTGTTTTCTATACTTCTAAAACCCCCATTCTCTGAAATTCTTGTGCAACCATCTTAGTGTTTCTTAAGTTTGTTTAGATTGAGTCTGTCTTAATCTTATTCCGCAACGAACTTGTAAATTGTGTTTGATTTATCAATAAACAATTTATTAAACTTTAAATTTCTGTGTTTGTATTCAACCCCCCCCCCCTTCTACAAACTTGTTAAGCACCTCCGGGACCAACAATTGTGAACATCATGATCATCAAAATTTCTTCAATTTCAGCACCTTCTTTGATCTCCTCCTTTGTGATGAACTAACAATCTCTCCGCCCTTTGATCTGAGTATCCGTCAATTCATGAAATGTATATATTCGAATCTTTTCAAATTCAGACATAATGAACAATGTAACCCTGATTCAACAGATGAAACAGTTAGTATGCCTGTAAGTAGCACTGAGCCACTTTGTACAACGGATGTACATTGGAAAGGAGCTTTTGTGACGTTCACTCCCCCAGGGCTTCCATTCAATCATCGAAAAACCACAAAGGAATTTTCTATGAATGTTATGACAAGAAAACTTATTCCTTGTGTGCTTTTGCAAGTGTAGAAATGATTGAAGCTACTTAGCTTGATCAGGCTCAAAAATGTGTAAACTGTTGAGACAGCAACAGATATTACACGGACTCAATGTGCATGAAAGAGGTGCGAAGGTGGGGCAACTTTCCTTCTTTTTCAATATCTAAATCTTCCGATTGAAGACTACATAGCAGATATGTTGCGTCACCAAAGAAAATGAAACATTTCTTTGTTAAGAAAGAAACGAGTGGTTGGTGGGGTAAAAACAAGAGTTGGCATGGGCTCACTGCCTGTTTCAATGATGGTCACCAAAGAATGTGAACCAATCAGTAGATGTGGCTGCCCGGCTCATAAAGTGTTTGGTGCAGAGTTTTCATATTCTTTTAACTCTGTTCCCACACCCTCTTTCTTTTTTTTTTCATTAAAGCTCACTTCTAACCGAACTCTCATTTACATTTTACTACTCAGCACAATGAGAAAAACTCAACCTGATGAGTTATCTCCCCCACTCTTTGATTTAAGACCCCTCACCCCTCAAACACTCAAGGATAACTTCCGGGATAGTAAACACTGGTTAACGTGAAACCATGGAAGTTCTGTTTTAGTTCTCACACAAATCCCATGTAAGTCCTAAAAAGAATAGTTGCTCAACAGCTTAACTTGTACGATTAAGCACAAAATGTATGATAGCATTGTCAAAATGTATGCTCATGAGATTTGAGCAATTGAACTTTAAAGATTTCTCAAAACAAAGATATTGAATGAATGAAATGAAATGAAGAGAATTGTTTTGAGAATCTGACAATGTATCAATCAGATAAAATAAAATGGTTAGGGTATCAAAGAAGTGGATATTTTGTTTATATGACCAAATATAAACAATTTAGCAATGAAATCACAAATTTGGAAATGATGATTGATGCTCAACAACATTGATTTTCAAACGAGGGTATTACCATCGAAAAATTGTTTCATTATGAGACATGGTAATAACAAATACAAATGAAGTATTGAACCTGTGTGTGAGAATACGTTACAGTATAAAGACAAGATAATATGCAAGTATTGATCTTTAGAAACACACAGTCAGTTAAACATTAAAGCTCAAAAATGAAAAAAATTTAAAATCACACTTCTGAATTCATGAAACCTTTTGAGAATCAGAAGTGGTTTGAACATTTCAGAAATTGTTTTTCATGCTTGAAAGTTGTTCGTCTTTCAAACAATCAGAGATCTAGATCAGAAGATATTTACCTTTAAGCTCCCCCTCAAATCATGATAGAATTGATATAGATCAGATAAGCTCCCACTGGATATTTGCAAAATATCCAAGTATGAACATTTAAGAACGGGTCATGATCTGTTGTAATCAGAAGCCAAACTTCGTTAAAGTACGGGTTCTAAGTTGATTTACTTAGAAGCCTTTGTTCTTCTACTCTCCCTTGACAGTAAGAGCCTGCAACACAGAATCAATTTTTGGCTTTGGTACCCACTGGTATTTGGGTCCATGAATGTTAGTTGCAGTTCGAATGGGAGTAATGGAATAAGAACCATACCACAAATGATCTCTAGTTTTGTGAATAGGATCATGTGTACAGCAATAAGAATAATAGTATTTCTTACCTGACAACCTGATTAATTGATCTCTCGAGTAGATATGATCAGGTTTACCTTTACGTGCATCGTTCTTCTTGGCTTTGTGTGTATGTACACATGATTTCTTTCCTTTCAGCTCATCTTTCTTCTCATCTTCAACTGGTTTCTTCTTCCAGACCAGTTCCTCTTCTTTATATCTTCTTCTTCTCCTTCTTTGTGTACCTGAACCATCTACATTTTCATCAAAGAAAATTTAGTACTGCGAATCTGATCATATGATTTAACTGACCTTTTTGATGAAACAGTTTTCAGATGTGAGATTGAGGCTGTCTTTTTGAAGTCAGTTGAATTATTTCTAGGTGTGTGGATTTGTGACTCTGGAGTCGTTTGCTCAGTCACCACTACCTTGGAAACAATCGTTTCAAGCTCTTTAATCTTTGAAGCAAAGCTGTCTCTTTCTTTAACAAGCAGGTCAATCTTCTCCTTTAATTCGGACTTCGCTTTCTGCTCTTTCAGTGCATTCTCAAATAGTTCAGATAACTTGACAGTCAGCTTTTTAATCTCAGTCTCAAACATGCTTCTTTCTTCTTCAAATCCCTTCTCAGCATTGTTTCTCTGGCTGGATATTTCTTTGAAGAATCCAACATTCTTTTGTTCAATGGCCTTCTTCTCTTTGGAAAACTTCTCTCTTTCCAAGATAAGTACTTTCTCAAAGGCAGAAACTTTCTGAGAGAGATTGACACATTTCAACTCGACTGCTTTCTTTTCTTCACAACTATTTCTGGAAAAATCTGAGAACTTCTTTGCAAAAGATTTCTCTTTAGTCTCAAAATCGGATTTGTCTTTTGCAATCTTTTGCTCCAAATCAGAGATCTTTCTTTTAAGCTCAGAGTTCTCAGATTCCAATTCTCTTCCTTTTAAAATCACCTTTGGCCTTAACACCAACCATTCAGTACAATCCCACATCTCTTTCCTGTCATTTTGTTATAAATTATTTGACCAAAAATTTCACTAAGGACGTCAAGAAAAAGGTCACAAGAAATACTCTTAGTCATAAAATATCGAGCTATATTATTAGCCCTCTCTCTTTTCTCCTGTTCCACAGAAGAAGCTTCTGTTGGAATTTGGGATTGCATCTCTCCTTCCGTCAATGATAATCTGATATAATGACCCACCTCATGTTCATCCACAAAATTCAAAAAATAAACTTTCCACTCTTCATATTCTCCTTTGGACCGCAACCTTGGTGGGTTCATCCTTTTATGATCGTATCGAATAGAATTAATTCGATCCGGCTTTGAAAAGTTTGACAAGAGATGAAACTTGAACGGGTTTAAACTTTAATCTTAGCTGCACTGTAGCGATCGTGAGACAAACAGGATGATCCAAAAACAATATATATATATATATATATATATATATATATAAATAGGACAAGGACCTGGTCGAGAAAGGACCCGGTCGAGCAGGGTCCCGGTCGGACAGAGGTCCGGTCGACAAGGGTACCGGTCAACAAAGGTGTCGGTCGAGTACCGGTCAAATGGAGTATCGGTCGAACAAATGGACCGGTCGAACAGAGTACCGATCAAACATGTTACCGGTTGAGACAAGGATCCAGTCGAGCTATGTATCGGTCAACAACTTACCGGTCACCAAAGCGATCCGGTCGAGACAAGGTATCGGTCGAAGCAAAGTACCGGTCAACAATATGTCGGTCGCAGGGGTCCGGTCAATTGGGCCGGTCGATTTCGATAACAAACAAAAACGATAACCAAGATAAACAGATAAGCACACGATAATTCGATTAATAACTAATCGACCGATAAACACGATGAATCTGAATCGATCGAAAACACTCAATCGACCCAGAAACACAATCGACCAAGCACAAATTTTGCAGGTCGATTTGTAAACCCAGAAAATCAATCGATAAAATTGATTTTTCACAAAACACAGACGACCGATAAACAACCCAGAAATAATCAGACCGATAAAAAAATTGATTTTTCAAGACACAGATCGATCAACAAATCAACACAGAAAACTCAGACCGATAGAAAATTTTGATTTTCAAGAACAGAGTCTATCGAATCCTCGTTCTCCAGAAAAAAAATATTCGACCGAACTTATATCCAGAAAAAAAACGATTATTCAGAAAGAAAAAAACTTATCTCAGATCAAATCGATAAACTAAAACCAAACCAGAAAACAATTAATCAGCAGAAAACCAGAATAATGATTAAGAGTTTTAGACAAACCTTTTTGGATCAAACCTTCAGTCTCTTTGCTCTGATACCAATTGTAGATCCCAGTACAGTGCAATCACGAACAGTTATATCAATGAAGAACAATAATATAGCCACAACCTCTAGTCATATGATTAATATTCAATGAAAGGGTTTAGGTTTACAGAAAGAATATCTGATCAGAGAAAGTAAACCTATTGACTAGAGAATTATGAATTGCGACTTAAACTTCTAACTCTTCTAAACTGAATTATGAAAAAAACTAGCCCTTATATATGAAGCACATAGGCTTAATGGGCTTTGGGCCCAACTAACAATTAAACTATTAAAGAATTACAATTTACCCCCTTATAAATGCTTTAATCAACTTTCAACGCACTGGACTTTCAATCCTAACAACTTACTACAGCAGTAGTGTCCCAATGTTGAATAAAGGGGAATACGAAAAGTGGAAAGTTAATTTTTTCAGCTATGTAGATAATGATGATCTGGATCACTACATTAGATTATCATTGTCTGAAGGAGCACTGGAACCCCTAAATCCTAAAGTATTCTGTACTAAGGAACAGATACACAGAGAGAGAGCTGATAATAGAGCTAGAGTTTATCTGAAAAAGAGTATTTCTAAAGAAATATCTGATTTAATGGATATTCTCGAAGCTTCAGGGAAATAGATTTGGGACTATCTTGATTTATACTTTGAATGGATTATCTCAGACCAAAAGGTTTTCTTAAAAGCAAAAGATTTGGTAGCTGAGAACTCTACGCTAAAAAGAATGATTTCTGATTTGGAAGCTCAAATACAGAAGCAAGAGTCTGTTGAGATGAAAGAGAAGAAATCTAAGGACTTGGAGAGTACAAATGATGAGCTTCAAAAGAAAATATCTGAGTTTGAGAAGAAGTTCTCAGATCTTTCCAAAAAGAGTTTTGAAGAGAAGAAGGTGATTGAGCTTAAAAGTACAAAGCTTTCTCAACAAGTTAGTAACTTTGAGAAAGTAATCATTTTGGAAAGAGATCAGTTTGCCAAAGAGAAGAAGGCATTTGATCAGAAGAATGTTGAATACTTAAAAGAGATATCAGATGGAAGAAAGGGTGCAAAGAAGGAATTTAAAAAAGAGAGAATCGCCTTTGAAGCTGCAATTAGAAAGCTTAATGCAAAGCTATCTGAACTTTCTAAGAGTACACAGAAAGAGAAGAAAAAGAAGTGTGAGCTTGAGACGAAGATTGACCTTCTTATCAAAGAAAGAAACGTTTATTCTTCAAAGGTTAACGAGGTTGAAAAGATTATTTTAATGGTGGTGGTGACTGAGCACAAGACTCCAGAGTCAATTATCCACTCACCTAGAGATGATTCAGCTGATTCGGAATGCTCTTTCAAGTCAGCTGCAAGTTCAACATCCAAATCTGTTTCTTCAAAAAGGTCAGTTAAATCTTCTGATGAAATTCGTAATTCTAACCTTTTCTTTGATAGAAATACAAATGGTTCAAATACACATCAAAGAAGGAGATGCAGCTACAAAGAAGTTGAACTGGTCTGGAACAGGAAACCAGTTGAAGAAAAGAAAAAATATGAGCTGAAATGTAAAAACTCATGTGTACATACGCAGAATGCCAAGAAGAACAATGCGCCTAAAGGTAAACCTGATTTTGTCTACACGAGAGATAAATTAATTAGTTTGTCAGGTAAGAAATTATATTGTTCTTATTGTCGTACACATGATCCTATTCATAAGACGAGTGACCATTACTGGTATGGTTCTTACTCAGTTACCCCCATAAGAACTGCAACTAACACTCATGGACCCAAATACCAGTGGGTACCAAAGAAAAGGGATGATTCTGTGTTGCACGCACCTACTGTCAAGGGGGAGTAGGAGAAGTATGGTTCTTGAGTAAATCAGCTCAAGACCCGGACATCAATGTCAAAGAGGCTTCTAAGCAATTCAGCTTAGAACCCGTACTTCAACGAAGTAAGGCTCTTGAATACAACAGTTCAAGACCCGGACATCAATGTCAAAAAGAGGCTTTTAAGTAAATCAGCTTAGAACCCATACTTCAACGAAGTTTGACTTCTAAACACAACAGTTTAGGACTCGTACTTCAGTGAACAAAAAGACCTTACTCCTGTGCTGATAAGAGATTGTACTCCAATACTCGAATGAGGAAATCAACCTTCAAGGGGGAGTACATATTTGTCTGAAATTATAAATGCATATCTTTTTCAATGATAATTTTTCAAATGAATAATTTCAGGGGGAGTAAAAAGGTGATGACTTCTGATTATTTCTGATCAAAACTCGTACTTTAATTGTTTTTCTGCTTTTTGTCATTTTTAATTTAAGTGAATAAATTTGCTTTGACTATGACATAAGACTTTTACAGTTTTTGAGAGATGCTTACATTTTCATATCTTTATGACTTTAAGCTTAGCTTCATGAGATGTAAGATCGCACGTAAAGGTATAATCCTTTATCTTAATCTCATATATGGTTGAAAGAAGGATAACTTTCAATCATAGAAAACATTGTTCTTAAAAGTTCAAACCACTTCCCGATTCTCAATCAGATTTCATGAATTGGAAGTGTGCTTTTAAATGTTTTCAAGATCTACATTGTGCTTTAACTGAAATAGTTAAACCAATCTGAGCATCATATGCTTTCTAGGAAAACTTCGGATTTCATTGTGCTAGGACTTAACACAACTTCTATGGAATCACCTTAACCAGTGATTTCTACCCACGAAGTTAATCCATAATGATTGAGTGTGAGAAATCAAAAGAAATGAGTGTGGTTAGAGTGAGCTTAAAGTTTAAAAGAAAGAGGGTGTGAGAACAGAGTTAAAAGAATATCAGAACTCTGCACCAACTACTTTCTGACCCGGGCAGCCACATTTCTAGTGTTTCACATTTCTTTGGTGAACATTATTGAAACAGGCAATTAGCCCATGCCAACTCTTGAGTAACCTCACCAACTACTCATTTTCTTCTCAAAAGGAAAGTGTTTCACATTTTCAAAGGGGACGCAACACATTTGCTATCTTATTTTCATTTGGAAAATCTGGATATTGAAAAGAAGGAAGTCTGGCCCACCTTCACACTTCACTCATGCACATTGAGTCTGTGTTTAACTTACTGTTGTCTCAGTGGTTTACACAATTTTGAGCTTATAAGCAATCATCATGTGCTTAATTCTTTCTATCACAAGCACGAACACACAAGTAATTTGTTTCTTTGTCATATCGTTCATAGAATTTACCTTTGTGGTGTTTCGATGATTGAATGGAAGCCCTGGGGGAGTCAACATCATAAAAGCTCCTTTCCAATGTGTATTCGTTACACACAGTGACTTAGTGTTACTGACAGGCATTTTAACTGATTCATTTGTTGATTCAGGTGTGACACGATTATTTTGTCTAGATTTGCAAAGATCTGGATGAATATCTTTTGAACTAACGGATCAGAATCTCCAAATGAAAGACATTTCTTGACATAAAAGTTTTGATGAAGTCGTTGCACTTTTCATCAAAAAGGGGGAGAAAGCTAATCAAGAAATGGGAGCTAAATCAAAATTTTAGAGAATTCTTCAAAGTATTCTAAAGACATGCTGATCTGAGAGAAATTTTCTTTGAAGATACTTTGCCTGGAGATTATTACATTCTGAAGAGAAAGAAGGAGATTGCATCTTCTGAGCTGAAAAAGAAGGTTGAATTGCTAAATCTTTTTAGTAATGATCTTGATCCAAAGGGGGAGATTGTTAGCACACAGATCTATTGGATTCAAGATCATCCAATCTGAAGATCGCAATCTGAAGATCGCAATCTGAAGCTAAAGCCGGAAAGTCGACTCTTAACATAAGTCTAATGTCGTTTGTAATAAAATATCAAAGTATTGTTTTTAGTATTTTATTATTATTCCTAAATATCTAGATATTATGTTTAGATATTATATTAGTTTATTTAGTTAGATATTAGTTTTAGTTTGCAAGTTGATGTGTAGTGTGTTAGAGAAAAAAAAAAGAAATATCATATCACATTCAACACACACACTCACAGTGTAAACAAGAGAGAAAACATCAAAAGCTTCAAACCGAAATCATCAACCTTTGTAATCTTTGTTATTAATCAAATAGGTTGGTAAATCCATTGTTGTGTTTGTTATTACTTGATTAGAACTGGTTCAACGATTAAACAGGGACACACAACTGTTTTTATATAACACTGATTTTTCCAACACTTCCAAAGCTCCTATATCTAATAATGATGATGTTTTGTTTGATGAAGAGTTTGATTTTCTAAACTCTGAAGGTTGTTTTGATAAATATGTTGAACAATTTGATTTTAATGCAAAACTTCCAGATCATTCTCAGTTTATTGTTAATTCTAATGGTTTACCAAGTGTGTATGAAAAAGGTGAATCATCAACGAAAGTTGATAAACCAGTTTCTGTGAGCATCTATTATGCCAAGGGTAAGAAAAGAAAGAATAGACACTCACAGAAACAGACCAAGACTGGTAAATCAAAGAAGAAACAATCTCACATGTCTCACAGTTCTAACATGAAATATTCATATGTTTCAAGTTTGAAAAAGAGAAAGCCCGAAGTGAAACCTGAATGGAGACCAAAGAAGAAGATTGATAAGACTACAAAATCATTTTCAGTTTCCGAATGTAATAGGGTTACTGATAGTGTATCTGGTATAGTTGTTCAATATGCTTCTTATAAACAAAAACTTGTACATCCTTACAAGTCTTATACAATAAAACAATTGATCCAATTATTTATGTCTACTACTTAGTCTTCCACGTCTCGTCGAAATGATTTTGTTACTCGTCAATATTCTGATCATTTCTTCTGTTTCAAAAGCTTTTCAAAGGTTAAAAGGACCTAATTTCAAATGGTTGCCAAAATCTCGTGCTAACTTGTTAGGACCCATCTCTAAATGGGTACCTAAACCTGTTGTTGTCTGATTTCTCTTGTGCAGACCCGTCATATGTGGTACTTGGATTCAGGCTATTCCAAGCATATGACCGGGCAGAAATATATTTTATCTAATTATACAGAGAAATTTTGCGGCAATGTAAGATTTGGGAATGACCAGTTTTCACCAATTCTTGGTTATGGAGATGTAGTGCAAGAGAATGCCACGATAAAGAAGGTGAGTTATGTTGAAGGATTAAGACACAATCTATTCAGCATTGGTCAGTTCTGTGACAAGGATTTAGAAGTGAATTTTAAAGCCAAGAGATGTTGTGTTAGAACTGTAGATGGCAAAGAACTATTGGTTGGAACGTGAAAGTCAAACGTCTACACGATCAATTTGTCAAATGTCAAGACTGATAATGCAGTGTGTCTACTTTTTGAAGCCTCTATGCACTAAAGTTGGTTATGGCATAGAAGGCTATCTCATCTCAACTTTCGCTACATTAACAAGTTGGTGACTGGAAATTTGCTTAAGGGTTTACCTGAGCTGAAGTACGTCAAAGAACATCTGTGTGACGCGAACGCAAAGCATTAACGGCAAGAAATACGTCTTGGTGATTGTGGATGATTATTCAAGATACACTTGGGTCAAATTTCTAAGATCGAAAGATGAGACTCCCGATGTCATCATCTCATTCTTAAAGACCGTTCAAGTGAACTTTTAGAAGACAGTTAAGCTTCTTAGAACTGATAATGGTACAAAATTCAAGAACAAAACAGTTGACGATTATCTCGAATCGGTCGGGATAACTCATCAGTTTTCTGCTGCCAGAACTCTGGAACAAGATCATGAAGAATGAGAATCAAAGTCAAAGCTCAAGTCAAAGCCTCTTAAAGCAAAATTCAAAGTCAAGCATAATAAAAGGAAAGTCAAAGTCAACTAGTTTAGTTTGTGTTAGTTGTTTTGTCTTTGTAATTAGTAGGTATAAATAGCATTTTCGTTTGTAGACTCATATGACTAAGAGAGAGTTTAATTCTAGAGTGAGAAATATTGTAATTGAGAAAGCATCGTGTACTGTGGATTCTTTGATTAATATACATTTACTTGGAATTGAATTCATTGTTATTCATCTTGATTAGCACACATCTGGGAACAATAGAACAGAAGATTGCCAAAGAAAGAGATGAATTTGAAAAAGAAAAGAAAGGATTTGCAAATGAAAGGCAAAAGTTTGCACAGAAATTTTCTGAATTCTCAAGAAAGACTTTTGAAGAGAAGAAAGTTGTTGATTTGAAATGTGCAAAACTTTCTCAACAAGTATCAGATTTTGAGAAAGTAATCATTATTGAA
Organism: Arctium minus; assembly: GCA_954870635.1. NCBI lineage: Eukaryota > Viridiplantae > Streptophyta > Magnoliopsida > Asterales > Asteraceae > Arctium > Arctium minus. The sequence continues at coordinate 5,020,398 of OX941093.1, read as the reverse complement.
AGATACAAGTTTGCAAAGGAAAATAAGATAGTTGAGTAAAAAATGTTGGAGTTTTCAAAGAAATATCTAATCAAAGAAAGAATGTTGAGAAAGATTTTGAAGAAGAAAGAAATATATTTGAGTTAGAGATCAAAAAGCTTACAAAGTCAATATCTGAACTATCAACAAAGGCCATGAAAGAGCAGAACACGAAGTCTGAATTTCAAAAAAAGATTGACCTACTCACCAAGGAAAGAAACAGTTTATCTTCATAGATAACAGAACTTGAAGAAATTGTCTCTAAGGTGGAATTCACTGAGCAGAAGACTCCAGATTCAATTCTTCAAACACCTAGAGATGATAGAGTTGATTTTGTATGTCCATTCAAGACAGCAGCAAGTTCACATCATACAACTGTTTCTACAAAAAGGTCAGTTATTCCAAAAGATCAGATCTATACAACTAACCTTTTCTATGTAGAAGTGTTGATGGTACAGGTACATTTAGAAGAAGAGATGGTAATGAGAAGTTAGTATGGAGAGTGAAAGCATCTTTTAATGATAAGAATGAGAATAAATCATTTGTGCATACACCCATTGCCAAGAAGAACAATGTGCATCAAGGTAAACGTGATATTGTTTATACTGTCAATCAATTGATCAGGTTAGCATAAAAGAAAATCAATTGCTCTTACTGTGGTTCAAATGATTTTGTCAGTAAAAGTTATGTGAATTACTAGTATGATTCTTATTATATTACTCCTAAAAGAATTGCAACTAACAAACCTGGACCCAAATACCAGTGGGTACCAAAGCCAAAAGATCCATTTGTGTTGCAGGCACCTCAAGTCTAGGGGGAGTAAAGGAACCATGGATCTTGAATAACACAGTTCAAAATCCGTATTTCAATGTTAAGGAGTTTGAATTCTAAACATTTAGTTTAGAACTCGTACTGTAAAAGTTTTACTTCGCTTTTCATGTCTTTATTTTTCAATAAATGTTTTTACTTTCAATAAGACTTTGTGGCTTTGACGATTTTTTGACTACTTGCAGATTTTGAGGGGGAGCTTACATGATTATATCAATCATGACTTTGAGGTTGATTTTATGAGATTCAAGTTGAGCGTAAGGATAATTCTAACCTTAATCTTATTGTGTTTGAAAGATGGACAACTTTCAGACATGAAAACATGTTTCTAAATGTTCAAACCACTTCTTATTCTCAAAAAGATTTCATGGATATTAGAAGTGTGATTTTAAATGTTTTCTTGTTATGAGCTTTAATGTTTAACTAGTCGTGTGTTTCCAAAGATAATTGCTTGTGTTTTATCTTTTCCATATACTGTTAAGTATTCATACACACTGGGTTAGTATTTTTTATTGGCTATGTTCTTACCATGTCACAGAAATGAAACTATTTTTCGATGGTAAGACACTCCTTTTGTAGTTCAAAGTTTGTTGAGTGTTAATCCATTCAAAGCGTTTCTTTCAAGACTTGTCTATACTTGTTCATATAGACAACATCCAATTTTTCATGACCTAAGCTTTTATTGATACATCATTCATGTTTGATCTTTTCCATACATTGTCAGATTCTCAAAACATATCTATTGACTTCATTTTGTTCAATCAATTTCTTTGTTTTGAGAAAATCTTCCATGTTTTAAAAATGCTCAAATCTTCATGATTATCATATTGAACATACATTTATCTGACATGTATTTCATATTATTGTGCTTTAATTGTTAAAATTAAACTATTGAGCAACATTATTCTTTTAGGACCATTTACATGGAATCAGTGTGAGGACTTAACAGAACTTTTATGGATTCGCGATAACCAGTGTTTCCTACCCAAGAAGTTATCCTGAATGATCGAGAGGCGAGGGGTCAATATCTGAGTGTGGGTGTGTGATGAGGTAAAATGAAAAGAGAGTTTGGTTAGAAGTGAGTAAATGTTTAAAAAGAAAGAGGGTGTGAGAACAGAGTTAAAAGAATATGAAAAATCTACACTAACTTTTTCTGAGTCGGGCAGCCACATAATCTGTTGGTTCACATTTTTTGGTGACCTTCATTGAAACAGGCACTAGCCCATGCCAACTCTTGATTTAAACCCCACCAGCTACTCATCTTTTTTCTTAAAAAGAAGATTTTTCAATTTGATTAGGGAAGCAGCGCATATTCTATCTCGTCTTCATTTGGAAGATGTGGGTATTTGAAAAAGAAGGAAAGTTGCCCCACCTTCGCAATTCGATCATGCACATTGAGTCCATGTATTACTATTGTTGTCTCAATGGTTTATACATTTTGAGCCTAATGTAAAGCAAAATTCTTAAATTCTTTCATACACAAGCACATACACACAAAAATTTATTTTTCTGTCAGAACGTTCATAGAATTACCTTGTGTTATTCGATGATTAAATGGAAGACCTGGGGAGTGAACAGCAATAAAACTCCTTGTACAGTACATTCATTGTACTAAGTAGTTTCGCGCTGCTTACAGGCATTTTAACTGATTCATTTGTTGATTCAGGATTACATTCTTATTTGTCTGAATTTGCAAAGATTCGGTTGAATACATTTATGAACTAACGAATATTCAGAGGCTCATATTGGAAAGATCAGTGGTCAAAAATTGATGACATTTCTTGAAGAAGTTTTGATGATTTCTATACTCTACATCATCGAAAAGGGGGAGAAAGTCAAGAAATGGAAAAGAAGTTATGGGAGAAAGTCAAGAAATGGAAAACAAGTTATGGGTGAAAGATTCAAGAAATGAGAAAGAAATTGTGAATAAAGTTCAAGATTTCAAGAAAGTTCAAGAAATTTTCTTTGAAGATTATTTTGGAAAGAGAAAAGTGATCTACAACTGAAGATAATTTCTTTGCTAGAGATGATGATGTTTATCTAAGTCTTTGGAGGAGAATGTTAAAGATCACAAGAAGTGGAGATTACCAATTTTCATCTCAATAGGAGAGAATGTTAATTGCCAGAGAAAATCAATTTTTGTCCCAAAGGGGAAAATGTTCTTGAAAAGGGGGAAAATGTGCTTTGAAGATGAAATTCATTTGAAGAAAAGTGCAAGCTTATATAAAGGGGGAGATTACTAATTTTTGAATTAAAAGGGGAGAATCAAATTTTGTACATGTTTCACAAAGGGGGAGATGGTTAGTTTTTTGTTGTGAAGATTATCTTGAATCCAGAGAGAGAGAATGTTAGAGGACAGATTGTTGTCTTCAAGATCATCTAGATTGAAAGTCAAAAGCCCAAGTCAATGCCTCAAGATTGTAAGTCAAAGGCAAAGTTGTTTAAAGTGGAAAGTCAAAGTCAACCAAATTCAAGCTTGTTAGTTTAGTTTGTTTGGTTTGTTCCTTGTAATAGTTAGTGGTATAAATAGGTTTCCTTGTGTTGTAATTCATAGTGAAAAAGTGGAACTTAATTGTGTGCGTATTGAGAATCATATTGTACATCCTAGTGAGCGAAAGTAGAGAGAGACATTGTATCTGTGGCATTCAAGATCAATACATATGAGATTTGTGAATTGAAAAATCATTGTTAATCTTGATAATCTTGCATTAAACTAGGAATAACATTGGGACAACTGTCACTTGTACAAAATGCCATAAGAAGGGTCATAACTGTATGACTTGCCAAGGTATTTAGTTGAATTGGGTATGGTCTTTTGGTTGTATTGGATCTTTTGGTTGGGTATATATGGCATTTGCCTTTTGGTTGTAATTAAATAGGTTGGTGCAACTGATATTGTCAAGATAGTTGTTCTTTTGGTTTGTAAACAGCTATTGGTTGTAAACACATGTTGCATTGTGCTGGATGTATGAAATTGGATGACCTTTAAGGATCTGTTTTCACAGTTTTACAACTTCTGTTTTCACAGTTTTACAGCTTCTGTTTTCACAACTTCTGATTTCACAGTTTCACAACTTCTGTTTTCACAGTTTCACAACTTATGTTTTCACAGCTTCTATTTCACTAGCTTTTGTTTTCAGAGTTTTATAGCTTCTGTTTTCACAGTTTTACAGCTTTCGTTTTCACAGTTTAATTCCACAGGCTACATTTCCAGTTTCACAATTTTGTTCCATTTCTTAATTTCACAGTTTTCACAGTAAAGTCACTTTGGTTTTTATATGTTATGAACCATAGTTTTGGTGAAGAACTAATATGTTAGTATATTAATGAGTAAATGATCCAACCAATTAAATGACAATCTCAACAAACCAACACAACATATGGTAAATGCACAAAAAGGGAGGTACTTTTCATTTCACAAAAATCACAGTATTACAAGCTTAACTTTTGAACAATCCTCTACTAATTAGTTAACGGAAAAAGAAACAAAAAACAATTGCCACCCAACTTATAAAAACCCCAATCTTCCAATTACGAGCTTCTTTTTTACTTGTTTCCAAAGCAGCTTCAAGTAGGTTCCTCGACCGCAACAAACCAAGGATTATCTACAGAGATCGTGGACACATTGGATCGTCAACCCAACCAAGAAACCTACATCTAGAATCCTGTAACAACATGAGAAGAGGTAGATGAAAATCTTTTGGTCTTCTAGATCGAGGATTTGATTGGGTTAAATTAGAAAGGGTTATTGGATTATTTAAATGCAAAAAGGGTTAGGACATTTTTGCCCTTCACTGTTAATAACATTCGACGGAGTGTTTGGACGGAATGTGTCATAAGGACCGTAATTGAAATAGAATGGAAACCACAATGACCAAAACTATAATTAGTTTGAAAAAGGGACTACTCTTGATAATGGGTGGAAACTACAGGGACCAAAATTGTAATTTACTCATATATATTGTAACACCCTCAAATTTGGTAAAAGCAACAAATTAAAATTTTCTATATTACATCAAGTAAAAGATAACTCTCCAAAATAAAACTTTCTATTTAACCTCAACAAATATAAACTCCAGTCTTACACAAGGACAAGACCAAAGTCGGTGTTACTTAATCCCAACTATAAGCTGCTCTTCCCGAAACAAGTGCGGAAGACTTCACTAAGATATCCACCTCTTGAGCACACAACTAGCACTCCTCTCTACACAGTGTCACTAGAGTTATTCCCAACCGAAACCTATTGCACATTCCGACAAATAAAAAGGTTAGGCTAACACCTAGTGAGTTCAATAGTTTACCACATGAATAAAGATATCGTTGAAAAGAGATAGTGCAGTTTAAATCATAATCTTTCAAAATGATATGCTTTAAATATGAAAACGAGTCATTTTCCAATAATATGCATTTTGGGCAAAGAAACACCAAAATAAACGTTTTCCAATCCAAACTACTTCAAGGACAAGGTCCCAACATATAACGTTCTTTCGTAAATTAATTTCAACCCAAAATCACTCAAAACGTGAATAGAAATCAAACTCTCCATTTACGAAAATGCGGTTAAAACTCTATATATCGAAACACCCAAAACACGGTGGGGCATAATACTCAATCCATAAATCATGGATAAAATCCATTTATACAAAACGTCACCAAAAACTTGGATAATAAAACTCAATACCCAAACACAACACCTCTCGGTGACGGGGGATACTCAAATTCCATCGAAAGTGGCGGGCACACAAAGTTAAGCCACTTATCAATGTTCTCGAGATTCACATAGAGCCATGGATCCCCGTATACGGCTCCCAACCAAGCAACCACCGCAAGATACCCAAATGCCTCTAGTGTTTACTCGACCTCTAAATGAGTGTCACCACAAAAGCCATAAGTCCCCGTATCTGGCTCACCATGGGCACCACCGCAAGACTTAGCTCTGTATACGGCTCTGCAGAACACCACCGCAAGCTTACATAAAAACATGACTTGGGAACCACTCACTAGACTTCAAACGCGAACACTAAATTCCACGATGAGTAACCAGAATGGATTACAAACGGGCATCAAGTTCAACCACCCACGATATATACCTCGAGCCCTTCAATAAAGGTTACACGTTTATCGAGTTCAACCACCTACGATCTATACCTTGAGCTCCCGCTAGTCATAAATAATATCAAGTACCCAAACGGGGATAAAATCCCCAACTAAACCAACTGACTGACTCATATGCCTATGGATCCAATGCATTACAGTCTAAAACGTTACATGACTCAAACGAATGAACTAACGCATTCAAAACATGTAACTCTCAAATAAGATGCAACTAAGTACACCATACGTCCAAGGCTCCTTAACGAGCTACCAAAACTGAACAAATGCTCCAAAGACTCATCTGAGTGTAACCCAAGCCCCAAAAGGCATAATGAACGTTTTGCTGAAATACGTGAGCCAATAGGGTTACACAAACCAAAATACATCTTTTTCCCAAAAATCTTTGTCTCACCAATCCTTATTAGCCTTCGACCCAAAACTAAGGGAATACCATTTCTAAAATGTTCCCAAGGTCGGGAATGACCAAAATCATAGGACTCACACATTCGTACCTTCAAAACGTCCCATTACATGAAAGATGCATATTTCCAACAAACACTAAAAGTGTATTTTTAACCAAAGATCTATTTATGCAATAAATCATCAAAACACATTCATTCGTGACACCTTTATCAAAATGCCCAAAAATCCCAAATGTGGGTGTTTTGCAAAGTTTATAAAGTTAAATACCTCGAATAGTCAAAGACTACCAAATAACTCAACAGTTGATAATTTCATGTAAAACACATAAACACTTTAAAATGGACATTTTGGCATATACAACGTTTTCACAAATCAACTTGAACTCACCGTGCTAGATTTATGCTAAATCTAGGTTTTACCCCCAAAACTTGAATCTCCATTGATGAAGGCTTGAATCTCCAAGAAATCTCCCTAGATCTTAGATTCAACACATCTACAAGGTCATCTTCACCACACAAGTCATCAAAATCACACTCAAGTTGAAGGATGAAAGGGAAAAGGATGATACCATCAAACCCTAGCTTAACATTGAGAGAGATAAGGAACTTACCACCACAAAATACTCTTGAATTTTTCAATAGACTTCAAATATATTTATATATCCTTGAAGATCTCTCAAAAACGAAACCATGGCAACTTGAACCACCAAAAACGGAGTTGAGATGCAAAAGTTATGAGGAAATGAAGTTTTAGGGCTGAAAATAGGGTTTTATGGTCGAACAGGGCGTTTCGCAGGTTACCACGTGGCCTTAACCCGTGGCACAAGTCTCCCGCTTCCCATAAGTCGCGCGGGTGGTTCTAAGTCGTGGCACAAGTCGCGTAGTGCACTGTTCGCCCGGTTTTCTTCTCGTTCACTGTTTTGGCCGTAACTTCTTCGTTTTAGCTCCGATTTTGCTCCGGAAAGAACCGTTGGACTCGTAATTGAATCCTTCATCCACCAAGACTATAAAATCTAGGATTCAAGTACAAAATCCTATATCTTATTTTTCCCTTAAAATACCGATTTCTGTATTAACTTGAAATGATACTTTTCGAAATTCGGGGTGTTACAATCCTCCCAACCTTAAAAGAGATTTCATCCTCGAAATCTGGCACCACCAAGCACCCAACATCGCACTTGGCAAGATCAATTGATTACCTATCCAAAAGGAATTCCTTCACGAAACCCTACCTCATATACGAACTCGATTACATCCCGGTTGAGGTTGTCGTTGCGTTTCTCATAACGAGCCATCGCAAACTCAACCTCAACGTTCGATATATCTCACCGATGTCGGGATGAACGTTGAGTCCTTGCTTAATCACTTTCTTAACATTAAATCTCGGTTGCCTCCCAACCTTATGTTGTTTATATTACCTCAAGAGTAACTTACGACCTTATTCAGTCATTTACACCAAGAATACCCCAAAGCAAACTTTTCCCTTAGATACCTCTAATTACGACGCATCAAGGTCTCCTCAATAATCAATTTGTACTTAAAGCCTACCTCGACATTCTCACCAAATGTCTCCAATAATCATTACCACCAAAGAGTTATCGTCCTTTGACGGAATTTCCTAACAACTAGTTTCGTCTGATCCAACACAACCTTAGATCCGTTCCTCAAAGCTGACACAGACACGATGTCTGCAAGGGCTACCAAACTTCCATAGATCCAAGCATTGGCCTGATGTTTCCTCCAAAAACGTACCATTACACTCTATAGATAGACGATTATCCCAAACCCCATGGTTACACAACTCCCATAATGCTTTCAATCATTGATCGACGAATCAACGAAAGCCTTGACGATTACCGAAACACCAATGATTGATTCTTAATTATCAACATCTAATCTCTTCAAGGTTACCACCTGACCTGCAGACACACCAGGTCCAATGGAAGTGCACTGAAACACACCAACAGTCATTGTCCTCAAAACCGAGCGTCGACACCTAACCTCGAAATGGCCATTCTGCAAACTTGGGTATACTACCAAATATTTCGTTCCAGGGTTGCTATGTCGAAAAAGTTGACGCCTACTCAAGGAAACAAAACCCCAAATCAATCAGCTTCACTAGCCCACCCTAACCTCATCATTATTCACGAATATCCATCAAGATAGTACACCACTGACACATAGTATGTCGTCGTACCAATGGCCCACAAATTCAAAACCAACCATACCCAAACAACCGTACACGGTTTTAACCTGAAGGTTTATCGAAGCATAAAGATCATCACTTAATTAACTGGGAGAGAGTATAAGTCTAAGGCCTCAAATACTTCTGCGTGAACTAGTTCATGAACTGAAGTCCAAAGATTCAAAACTAACCATAAGTCAGGTCCTCTGACGCTTCAAACCCCGAGGACTCCTTTAGTCCTTAATCTCGACCTCTATCACAAGAGGGCTTACATCTATAGCTCTACTAAGTTCAAGGTTTTTCAAACTACTATGCCAATTTGAACTTTTATAAAACCTATAAATGTAAAAGCTTTATAACGATTAATCATACGAATAAAATCTACTACCTTTTACTCGGTAGGTGTACAAAGTGGTCACCACTAACACACGTATAAAATCATTCAGAAAACTATCTGATTATTATTCAAGCTAATAATGACGATGAACAAGGATATACAACAAGTTTTTTGAATGGACCACTATGGTCCTAACATGCATATATTTTATGCCATGAATGAGAAATAATTTTACATACTAAGACAGTGTATAACAAGGCGTTTGTACAAAACTACAAAAGGGGAATTCATGAAATCAAAATTCCAGAAATGTTTGCATTAACCATATAATGTCATGTAATAAAATTTCCCAACGTGACTCGCATACATCAGTTTATTCCCTAAAACTTAGTAAAGACAGATGCATGCGATTTGATCAAACGTAAGAACAATTTAGTTTGATTCCAAACTTTAGGCCGTACCAATAAAATGCTTGTAAAACCCAAAACAGAATTTTCCATGATATCAAACTCTCAAAGTTTTCTCTCTTTTAACCGCAACAAGGCACGGAATAAGATTGCACAACAAAACTTGCATGAAACAGTTTATTTCACAAAACTAGCAAGGTGATATGTGCATGTACTTTGGTCGAAACATAAAATAATCTATATCGGTTTCAAGTTCAAAGCCAAATAATAATATGCTCACATCGTTCTAAAATGTTGGTTAAAACACTATGACGGAAGCTCCAAATAGACATGTATGCATATAATGTGCAACCAAACAACTCACACAGAGCTCAAGGAAAACGATACCACTTGACGCCATTAAAGTCACCCCATTAAATCCACAAAATCGCATGAATTAAAATCCTCAATAAAACTCAAACACCAAGATAATGGGAGATAACTTTTCGTCCAAAACCTTAACATATGTGGAGGAGATCCAATGTTAAATTCATAAACCGCAGTTACTTATCCAAGACCCTAAAAAACAACAAAATACGCACATCGCAAAATCCGAAATAACGTTGGACAACAATGTGAATAAAGAAAATCTTCAACAAAGTTTGCAACCTCATGCCATAAAACAATTTTGTGCATGCTCGAAATCATGGTTCAAAACCTTGTGTGTGCTAAAACATCGCTCCAAGATTTGCAATTTAATCCACATGGCGATTTGGAAACATGAGAAATAATTGATGCAATTTACTTTAGAAATAGGTTATGTGCGTGCAGTTGATCGGCACTCAACATCTCGAAACCACGCTCCTTAATTCCTTAGTCACACTATCATCATCTAGATGCTTAAACATATCAAAGAAATAATCGAATATTTCATCGGTTCACCTTATCATTTCTCCTCAAATAAAGTCAATTCCATAAGGCTAAGGTTCTACCACGACCATCAATTACGACCCGAAACGGTCCACTTAATGCAATCACCATGCTTATTGTCACTCCAAGTGACGAATGCTAAAATCATCAGCCTCTCCTAATGGCTACTCACCTAGAAACTTCTTTACTATCCCAACGGTTGTCACATCAAGGTAGTCCAAGCATACACATGTAACTCATAGGTTCACCATAACACTGGCCAGGTGTAATTATGAACGTACTGTACATGATCATCCTTGCTACTCTAGGTGTGCTTCCCATTCCTAGAGACTCCATCAACCTTAAAACATCTAATCTTAATGTGCCTATTAGTGCAACTTCACTTTCAATCACTTAAATTAACGTTAGTTTGAGTCTAGGCATCCAAAATCAATACCTAATTCTCTCATACTTAAGCTCTGATACCAACTTGTAACACCCTCAAATTTGGTAAGAGCAACTAATTAAAAATTTTGATATTACATCAAGTAAAAGATAACTCTCCAAAATAAAACTTTCTATTTAACCTCAACAAATATAAACTCCAGTCTTATACAAGGACAAGACCAAAGTCGGTGTTACTTAATCCCAACTATAAGATGTTCTTCCTGAAACAAGTGCGGAAGACTTCACTAAGATATCCACCTCTTGAGCACACAACTAACACTCCACTCTACACAGTGTCACTAAAGCTATTCCCAACCGGAACCTGTTGCACATGCCGACAAATAAAAGGTTAGGCTAACGCCTAGTGAGTTCAAGAGTTTACCACATGAATAAAGATATCGTTGAAAAGAGGTAGTGCAGTTTAAATTATAATCTTTCAAAATGATATGCTTTGAATATGAAAACGACTCGTTTTCCAATAATATGCATTTTGGGCAAAGAAACACCAAAATAAACGTTTTCAAATCCAAACTACTTCAAGGACAAGGTCCCAACATATAACGTTCTTTCGTAAATTAATTTCAACCCAAACTCACTCAAAACGTGAATAGAAATCAAACTCTCCATTTACGAAAATGCGGTTAAAACTCTATATACCGAAACACCCAAAACACGGTGGGGCATAATACTCAACCCATAAATCATGGATAAAATCCATTTATACAAAACATCACCGAAAACTTGGATAATAAAACTCAATACCCAAAAACAACACCTCTCGGTGACGGGGATACCCGAATTCCATTGAAAGTGGTGGGCACACAAAGTTAAGCCACTTATCAATGTTCTCGAGTTTCACATAGAGCCATGGATCCCCGTATACGGCTCCCAACCGAGCAACCACCGCAAGATACCCAAATGCCTCTAGTGTCTACTCGACCTCTAAATGAGTGTCACCACAAAAGCCACAAGTCCCCGTATCTAGATCACCATGGGCACCACCGCAAGACTTAGCTCCGTATACGGCTCTGCAGAGCACCACCGCAAGCTTACATAAAAACATGACTCTGGGACCACTCACTATACTTCAAACGCAGACACTAAATTCCACAATGAGTAACCAGACTAGATTACAAACCGGCATCGAGTTCAACCACCCACGATATATACCTCGAGCCCTTCAATAAAGGTTACACGGTTATCGAGTTCAACCACCCACGATCTATATCTCCATAAATAATATCCAGTACCCAAACGGGGATAAAATCCCCAACTAAACCAACTGACTGACTCATATGCCTATGGATCCAATGCATTACAGTCTAAAATGTTACATGACTCAAACGAATGAACTAACGCATTCAAAACATGTAACTCTCAAATAAGATGCAACTAATTACACTATACGTCCAAGGCTCCTTAACGAGCTACCAAAACTGAACAAATGTTCCAAAGACTCGTCTGAGTGTAACCCAAGCCCCAAAAGGCATAATGAACGTTTGGCTGAAATACATGAGCCAATAGGGTTACACAAACCAAAATACATCTTTTTTTCCAAAAATCTTTGTCTCACCAATCACTATTGGCCTTCGGCCCAAAACTAAGGGATTACCATTTCTAAAATGTTCCCAAGGTTGGGAATGACCAAAATCAAATGACTCACACATTCGTACCTTCACAACGTCCCAGTACATGAAAGATCAATATTTCTAACAAACACTAAAAGTGTATTTTTGACCAAAGATCTATTTATGCAATAAATCATCAAAACACATTCATTCGTGACACCTTTATCAAAATGCCCAAAAATCCCAAATGTGGGTGTTTTACAAAGTTTATAAAGTTAAATACCTTGAATAGTCAAAGACTACCAAATAACTCAACAGTTGATAATTTCATGTAAAACACATAAACACTTTAAAATGGACATTTTGGCATGTACATCTTTTTCACAAATCAACTTGAACTCACCTTGCTAGATTTAAGCTAAATCTAGGTTTTACCCCCAAAACTTGAATCTCCATTGATGAAGGCTTGAATCTCCAAGAAATCTCCCTAGATCTTAGATCCAACACATCTACAAGGTCACCTTCACCACACAAGTCATCAAAATCACACTCAAGTTGAAGGATGAAAGGGAAAAGGATGATACCATCAAACCCTAGCTTAACATTGAGAGAGATAAGGAACTTACCACCACAAAATACTCTTGGATCTTCCAATATACTTCAAATCTCTTGATATATATCCTTTAAGATCTCTCAAAAACGAAACCATGGCAACTTGAACCACCAAAAACGGAGTTGAGATGCAAAAGTTATGAGGAAATGAAGTTCAAGGGTTGAAAATAGGGTTTTATGGTCGAACAAGGCGTTTTGGGGGTTACCACGCGGCCTTAACCCGCGGCACAAGTCACCCGTTTCCCCTAAGTCGCACGGGTGACTCTAAGTCGCAGCACAAGTCGTGTAGTGCATTGTTCGCCCGGTTTTCTTCTCGTTCACTGTTTTGGTCGTAACTTCTTCGTTTTAGCTCCAATTTTGCTCCGGAAAGAACCGTTGGACTCGTAATTGAATCCTTCATCCACCAGGACTATAAAATCTATGATTCAAGTCCAAAATCCTATATCTTATTCTTCCCTTAAAATACTAATTTCTGTATTAACTTGAAATGATACTTTTCGAAATTCGGGGTGTTACATATATATATATATATATATATATATATATATATATATATATATATATATATAAATATATATACTAGCAATGTATCCGCACAATACGCGGAATACATCTCAATTCCAGAGTCGATAACTCGAAAAAACAATCCCGTGTTTCATTTAATTTTTCGTCCCTCTTGATGCTAATTTTCGAGGGCAAGAATAGCCAATCCAAAAAATTCAAATTGGACAGCCACATAATCAAACCAATCATAGACAACTTAAATAGAAGACCAAACAAACAGAAAATATTGAGTTCTTTCAAGGAATCCCTTATTTATAACAACTTCCATATAAACCAAATCCCAAAAAAACAAGAACTTTCCACACATGAAGCTTCTAAATCCATAATTTAGATCAGTTAAACCTATTAAAACAATAAAAAAGACCAAAGAAGAACCCCAAAAAGGTACAAACAATAGTTGGATCAATGATCAACAGCTGAGGTGAAACCAAAACAACAAGGGCAGGGGAAAACAAAACAGAGAGATTATTGATCAATCTCCATTTTGCAGCCCAACATAAAGACCAAAAAAGGGGGAATAAAAAAATACAAAATTTGAAATGAGAAAGAATTATCCCAAACAACCAAATACTCACTAGAAGCAGCAACAACCGCCAAACATAAACCAAATAAATCTGATCCAAAAGAGATGATCACGTCTCTGTTGAAATCCATTTTTGAATTCAGTACCGTCCTTAATCCTTAACCCTCCATTGTATTAATATTAATATTAATATTAACATTAAAGGGCATAACAGACTATAAGACAGACCATCTATACCATACCAATTGGATTTTAAGCCCATTCCTTGATTGCCCATTTTTACAGCATAATCCAAAAGATAGATCATCATAAAACCCCTAACATTAGACCCATCCTTAATCCATATCAGCTTGAATTTCACTTGCTTCTTGCAAGGTTTTCCTATACAAAAGGGTAGATCTGATTCAACTCCTTAAAATAAAATAGAAAAACATAAGCGGGGTCTAATCAGCAAGAGAACAACTTCCAGCTCCAAATATAGAAGAAAACAAAATAGTATAGAAACATGGCAAGATTCGTTATATTTATTAAACCAAGCAATACTTCTACTCATACAGATGCATAATGGCTGCACAATCAAGGTATATGCAAGATTAGATATATAAACTACTAAAGAAAAAAAATCCCAAACCAACCTTTTCAAGGCAATATTTACCTACATTGCAAATTGGAAAACAACTATAGAAGACTACATGATTTGAAAAATGACCAAACTCAAACCTTAGACAGTGAAGCTCTTCTTCAAAAGCTTTTTTACAATCTACAAAAAGATACCAAGGAAACAAAATTAAGGTTCAAAGAGGTCTAACACTGAAAAAAAAAACTTAAAGTACAATAGATAAATGAAACATTAAGGTCATTTACTAAATGTTTGCCTGATAAGCACTAACCGGGTCATTTTTACCGGATAAACATGGCAAGGACCAAGAATCTTACCCTGTAGGAGCAATGATACTATGATAGGGACGGAGAGTCTTAGCCGGTAAGAGCAATGATAAGGACAACTATTTTCATAAAACAATCAGTTGGAACCGGAAGGATACATAATAATTTTAAATTAGTAATGTTTAATTATAACTTGCTCTTTTTATCAGGAAGTTTAAAAGTGGGCTTGTGGCTAAGAGGTTGACACTGTTGATTCATAAACCATCATGAATTTGATATGATCAATTAGGAATTCACCATAGCTCTTGGCTTCACTTGAATAAGATGGATATTATATTATTCGTCTTATAGGCCAGTTTATGGTTTTGGTCTTATTTGGTTTAGTTGCTTTATGGGGTAGATTAATAAACTTCTATGGAACTCTTTTGGAACTTTAGAAAGGTTAAGGTTATATGTTGTCCCATTAGTCTAAAAGGAATTCACATAACCACTGATCATCCCAAGTTGGAATTCAATAATTAATAAACACTCCCAACTCCCAAGACATAAGATCAAACACAGGCAGTTGGGGTTGTCGGTTATCAACTTTTTGCCTAAATACGATCAAACAGAGGGAAATGAAAGGAAATGACAGAGTTGAATTACATAGGAAGTGTACTTTTTCACTGGGACTTTGAAAGTATTTGCATGCTTCTTCAATTAACTTCGCCAAAGCATCAACTTCAAATATCTGAAAGCTCACATAAATGTGTCATTCAATTGCTAGGAAGAACCTCATACTTCAATAAAAACAAAGAATCAGAACCAAGTTGAAGAACCTCATACTTCAACGATTGGTATCTCTCTCTAAGAGATCGGAGTCGATCCATATCGTTGGTTTTTGGAATGCAAGAAGTCAAGAAGTCCACATTAGAAGAATAATTAAAAGTTTTGTCCCACTCCACTTCCCTGTTAACAGCAAAAAATTCACAAATTAGAAGAAAAATTAAAAATTCAATCGCAATTGGTTTCCATGTTAACAAGATAAGAATATTTTGAACAGTCGAATCAAATTCATGACAAACATTTCATCCACCACCAGCTGCAGACTGTAGAAAACAAATGAGTATCATTACACTTTGAGACCTTATGTAAATATATGCATTAACTCTATCAACATTTAAAGATCCTTCAGTTTCACAAGTTACCATCACCATTATTTAACATTATTCACCATTCCCCATTGCCATTCAATAATATCATATCTTCCATGACTTCTTTTCACTGGGATTTCCATGATTTTGCATTGCTCTACAATTAAATTAAAGTTAACAGAGCAGAAACTGCACATTAATGCAAAAGATGAGATATAATACCCTACTGTTGCTGCTACAAAGATTAATTAATTGTACCATGAAACCCTACTGCATACACAAGGCATAAATAGAAATTAATTGCAACTCATATTCATTAGAGCAAGAAATTTCAGAAATTCCTAAAATAGAAATCAATCAACTAAAACTTCTAAAAATCATTCACAACAAAGTGGTATTAATTTCTCTTATCTTTTTCCATCTTTAATCTCTTATTACAATGATTCATGTAATAATCACTTCGATAAGACCACAAATCACTAATTACCAAAAGATCAGTCGCTACCGAAGGTAAACATGTGGATTCAAACTTCCATGAATCATGAAAATCCTAAACCAGAAGCAACAACAAAATACCAAAATCTGGAAACCAAAAAATAAATTGATAGAAACCCATGAAAAATTATCTGTAACCAATCATCAGAAAATACGTACAACAAACAAAAACATCAAAACCAACTCCAAATCAAGTTGCTGCGATTGAAGAAGAAAAGGGATCTGATACATGTGGTACAAGATGCCGTAACAATGGGTTAGTTGTTCCTTCCTTGAGTGCTAATTTGACTCGAATATGGAATTGGATTCGAAGACTGGTTGTGGGGAGTTTTAGTTTTAGTTTAAAATCTGATACTCATACAATTTGGGTCAAAATACATCTCCCTCTTGAGATGATGATGTAGAAATTTGTATTGGGTCAAAATACATCTCATTAAACAGAACATAAGTATGAATTTAACCTGCAAAACACAGATACATAGAGAGAGACGATATTTTAGAGAGAGAAGGAGAGTTCTTACATTAATGGCTGCTCCGATTAATCGTTTTCTTAACAAACCTAGCTTATGGAACTCTGATCAGCGGTGGTCAATTTAGGGTTTATTGTAAGAGAAGAGATTGAAATTGGATAAAAGAGAAGAGATTGAAATTGGATAGAAGATGAACCGGATTTATATGCAATTTCGTCTTGGGAGCTAGTAGCAGGTAGAAAGAGACGTGAAAACTCTGAAAGAAACAGGGAATGGCCTGGGACATGAAAACTCTGAAAGAGTATGAAATCTTCCAACAGGAATGGCTTGTGGGCTGAGACGTCAAATAAGACAAAGGAAGAGAGGTTAGAAAGCATGGGTTGGGTGTTGTACTCTAGAAAACATGGGTTGGCCGGTTGGTTGTACTCTTAGATATTGATCTTTTTAAAATCTTTGCATAAAATACTTGTACATCATGCTTTATGAAATGCACTTAAGAGTTTTTTCATTTTTATGCTTTAAAGACTTGTATTCAATGCTTAAAGACTTGTCTTTAAGACTTTTTTCCTAAATGCATATTAAGGTAGTGTATATATATATATATATATATATAAGAATAAAATCATTTTGTTAAATAATACTTTAAATAAAACTTTCTTAAAATCGCCTAAAATTGCATATGTGTCATTTGTTGTATACATATTATATATAGAAACTCGTTTATCTATACCATATTATAAAGCACCGATAAAAAAACTCTTAAATACAAATTATTAGGCACAAGGTACCATCATTTTATGCAAGATTTTAAAAATCTCTTAATTTACAAGTATCAAAACACAAGATACGTATTACTACTGCAGACTTCTAACACCCACCAATTTGGTATGTGTAGGGCATTCCTTTTATGCAGACCTTTCCATGTATCACTATTAATTAATATATTATATTACTATAATTTTGTTTTAATTATATTATTAAATATGTAATTGGTTATTTTTTCTAGATGTCATTAAAATATATAAGATAATCATTGAATTCTAACAAAATACTTAATTTTTTTATATAAAAAACATTATATTATTAAGCCTAAATTAAACAAATTTATAAAAAAAAACATTATCACTTTCTCAAAACTATCCAAAATCGTATTGTAAATAGACAAAAAAAAAATGAAACATTAAAATCGTGATGTATCTCGCTGCATTGCGCGAGTACGCTTCTAGTTTTATATAGATTATGTAATAAAATCAATTAAGGTATTTATTCATGATTTTTTTTAGTTTCCATGATTTAAGCATGATTAATTTTTTATTTATTTACTTATTATTTTTTACAACATTAAAATAAGTGTGATTTAGTTTTTCATTTTAAATATTTATTGTTATTGAATTAGCTTATTTAAAAAAATCTACAATTTTCGTCAAAAATCACATGTGATATCCACAACAACTAATCGACATTTTTTTCCTAAAAAAGATTCGCTAATTTTCATCAATGTATCGTATGTGATATTGATCATAGTTGAAGAGAAATGTAAGTTATTTGCAACATTACAAGTGATATGTGTAAATTATGAATTACGTTTTAAATCATATGTGATCTTATTTATTTTAAATTTGTTTTGCTACACATCACATATGATTCTGTTTTCACTATTTTTCTTTTACAAATGTTTAATTTGAATCATTGTTTTTCAAATTTTAAATCAAATATGATTAGGAAAATATTTTGAAACAAAGTTAATTCATTATGAATCACATGTGATTTTGATGAAAAATTATGAATTACGTTTTGAAATACATGTGATCTTATACATATTTAATGTGTTTTGCTACACATCACATATGATTCTGTTTTCATTAATTTTCTTTTCAACGTTTAATTTAAATTATTGTTTTTCAAACTTTAAATCATATATGATTAAGAAAATATTTTGAAAAAAAAAAATAATTCATTGTGATAATCACATGTGATTTTGATAAAAAAAATATTTTTTTTAAATATTGTTCTAAATAAAAAATGAATTCTTTAAATGAAAATTAAATACATTTATTTTAAATGAATTAAATATAAAAAATTTATTAAAAAATAAATAGATCATATTAAATTCAGAAATATGGTAAAAGTAGAATTTTAAATAAATACCTAAAATAACTTTTATATAAATAAATTATTTTTATACCCTTATTTATTTATTTTTAGAATTAATTATTTAAGGTATTATCTGATAAAATGATCGGCTTATAATTATTCTTTTATTATTTTAAATAGATATCATTCTTGTATGATCCTCCGTCTAAATATATATATATAAGGGGCTAAATCAAATGAGAACCACAAATATGTTACAAACATGTGAGAACCGATATAAAATATTTTTTCGCATGGTATATTTTCACCAAATGCTTGAATTTAATATATTGAATCACATATATTTGTTTCATAATATGATAGTTTTACATGTATTTGTTTCACCACATGAATATTTTTTACATGTATTTTTCATTTCACTAGGTGAATCAAATTTTATTTTTCACGTTTAATCTTTTCACAAGGTGAACAAAAACATATATGAAACAATATCTTAAATCATAGGTTTTGATGAAAAAAATCATGTAAAAAAATATTTTTATATCGGTTCTCAAGGGTTTGTAACATATTTTTTGTTTTCATTTGATTATCGGACATATATATATATATATAGAGAGAGAGAGAGAGAGAGTCATGTTCAAACGAGAATGATACTTATTTAAAAAAAATAAGAGAATAATTATGGGTCAATCATTTCATTAAATAATACCTTAAATAAAACTTTCTTAAAAATTGTCTAAAAGGGCATATGTGTCATTTGTTGTATACATATTATATATGGAAACTCATTTATTTTTATATAGATTATGTAACAAATTTAATTAAGATATTTATTCATGAATTTTCTTTTATAATTTTTTACAATATTAAAATAAATGTAATTTAGTTTTTCATTTTAAATATTTATTTTTATTGAATTAGTTTATTTAAGAATTTTTTACATTTTTTCTCAAAAATCACATGTGATATCCACAATTAATCGACATTTGCTACAGATCACATATGATTTTGTTTTCATTATTTTTTTTAATGTTTAATTTGATTCATTATTTATGAATTACGTTTTGCAGTACATGTGATCTTATACATTAATTTTAATTGTGTTTTGCTATAAATCGCATATGATTTTGTTTTCATTATATATATATATATATATATATATATATATATATCGATTTCCTTAACGTATTTTAACGTAATTATGTATGTTAATGTGATATGTTAAAACGTATTTTTAAACGTATTTTTTAACATATTTTAATATATAATAAAATAATTAAATCAAAAAACATTCAATATTTGACTCATTTCGAAGGTATCGAAGAGACGATTATAATGGTATAACTTGTTAAAATTAAAACGTATTTTAGTTAATATACGATTATATATGTTAATACGATGATGGTATAAAATGAAAATTAGAAAAGTAAAAGGTATAAAGTAACTAACTAAATAATTATAGGGATATAAAATGTAACTATATATATTAAAATCTATTAAAATCAACTTTTGGATTTTGTTGTCTCTCATTAACAACCTCCTTGTTAATTTGGTGAATTATATCCATATGTGAGTGTGGACTGTGGAGGGGTAGGGATAACGACGATTTTCTTCATCGGATGTGTCATTTCCCACGCTCTCGCTTTCTCATCATCTCTTCCTCTCCCTTTAGGGCTCTTCATTGTTCCCGATTAAGTTCTCGATCTATTGCTTCATTGTTCCAGACTTCCCCTAATTCTCCACTTGATTTCTCCATCTCCAGACTCCAGGTCTGCTCGATTTCTCCATCTTCGTGAGTAGTTCAGGTTTGATCTCGAATTCTCCACTCAATTTCTCATTTCCAGGTTTGCTCGATTCTTGGATTCGACTAAATGTGTTAAATTTCTTGATTCTACTTTTGCCTTTATGTATCTCTGTTGCTCTCCTATTTAATTTTGTAATCAAAGTGGTGTCCTAATACTAGATTTCTTATTGGTTGCTCTAGCAAGTTGATCTTTCTCATTTGTTAGCAGCTGGTGATCAGTAACTACAAACAATTTCAGCCAAGGTGATACTCTTTGGTTTGTAATTTTTATTTTTGTTCTCTAATGCTTATGGAGCAAGTGGTAGTGACAGTTTTTTCCTGGGTTGATGTCTGCCTTCATGACTATAGGAACAAGTAAAGTCACAAGATTGATACATTTAATCAAGGGTTATACCTAGTTTAGTGTGAGTTCCAATCAAGATAAAGTTCTGTATGTTCTATGTTTTGATTCTTTGTTATGACCTTACCTTTGACAGAGCACGGGTAAAGTGATCAAGATAAACCATTAATGGTATAAGCATCTGATGAGTTCGAATCAATGCCAAACTTGTACACTTCGTCATCTATCCCTTCAACAGGTAAGTTCCACCATTCTCCTAGGAATCATAATCAGTATATACAAAAACTTTTATAAACAATTAATTTATCGAAAAAGATCGAATATGAAGATAACTCTTTAAAAACTTGCTTACCAAATATGATGGGGATTTTCGCTTCAATTGGAATAGAGAATGGGTAGGGCATATGAGGGTATATGAGCATGCTAAATAGATCGTAGCACGCTGCTAAGCAATATGTGCATGCCACCAAAGGGTACCCCTTTAGTCGGTCACAATGAACTTGTATGTATAAGATCCACCTGGTAACAGGTACCAAAAACCAGTTTGGTTTTCCTTGCTTGTTTTTTGGGGATGCATAGCCTTCACATACATATAGGACTTGGCTCATAACCGGAGCCAAGGAGACACATTCTGGTTTGATTGATTCGTAACCATTGATAATATACCTTTCCCACTTCTTTGTTTGGTCATATATCTACAATGGTTAGCCATAAATTAATAATAAAATAAGAAATATTGGTCGAGAGGTGATCTTTTTTGAATTTGAAATCACTCTAAAGCTTGATAATAAGCTAATCAGGTGCAATTTTGCTATAAAAATAGTCTTAAGAATGCATAAGCGAAATAACAAAAGTTATCAGTAAATAACCATGGTCCTTTCATTTGCATAACAAAATATTTATTTATTGATATTTAGATTATTACAACCATATCAATTACGTTATCTTTGTCCATTTGAGGCATAATCTTATGATGAAGTGTTCACTATTTGATGTATGAATAGTTTAGTTCATAAATGGCTCTCACTTGCTATGTGTAAAAAGGGACATTAGTTTAAAAAATCCCTCTATATATAAGGTACCCACCCACCATTGTTTCTTAGTGCCAACTTGTAACCAATTTTATTATGTTGGATATGTTGTTTATTTGAGGATTTGTGTTATTGAATCTATTCGTTGTTTATGCATCAGGGGTGATTTGGCAGTGCAATTATTCAACAGCAAAGTCTTGTGTTCTTCAATTGCTATTTCTAGCAAAGGTGGTTGGTTTAGAGGCTTTACCGGTAAGTGCTTACCATGGTCCTTACCTGCTAAGAGTGATGGCAATAACTGAGTCTTACCCGATAAGTGAGAGTGATGACTTTTACTTGACAAAAAAGAAAATATACACCTAAACGGCGAGGGACTCCCTCCCAACAAGGAACTCCACCCATAATAAAGGACAAGTCCTAAACAGGGAGGAGAACCACACTAAAAGAAAACAATCAAAGTTCGTGTACAAAACATACAAGAAGACTAAAAGCCAAAACAAACATAAGGAAATAGAAGCAAATAAAATTCCTAGAAAGCCAAAGCAACCAACCACGACCGAAGCGCCAAACAACGGAGGAGAAGCCGAAATCCACCCCATGGATCAATTAGGTTTTCGGACACCACCTGGCCTAACCATAGGCCTCTTCACAACGATACCAGACATCCGCATATCCACCACCTTCTTAATATCCTTCACAAGTTGCGCTACATTCCTCTTTCTGTCTGTAAATAAACGTGCATTCCTTTCTTGCCATATATAGTAGATAGCCGCAGCAAAAAGAAGTTTCTTTCATGTCTCTCCAGAGCCCCATCTTCTATGATGTATGTCTTCAAGAATATCCTCCCAACAATTAGGTAGAGAAGTAGCTTGCATCTCTACTTTAATAAAAGACCAAATCTGGGCCGAAAAGTGACAAGCAAAGAGAAGGTGGTCGTGAGAATCAATACATAATCCACATAACGAGCACTGTAAAGAAATTGCATCTTGCCTCCATGCCTGCATTTTATCCCGAGTAGACAAGCGTTTACGGAAAGTAAGCCATAAACAAAAAGCATGTTTGGGAATGTGCTTTGGAAACCAACAGAAGTCATACCACGGGACCTCTTGATACGGATCATCAAGGGATTTCCAAACCTCCGACACCATAAACCTAGTGGGATGATTGTGGGTATTTAACAACATTACATGATCCTTTACCCCCTCATACAAGTACGGGATGGGCATGGAAAGCAAACCTGGGCATCTTTGAAAAGTATGATTAAGAGAAGCAACAACATCCGAAACATTGGATGTTTTTGAAAAACCCCCTGTCGTTCAATAATGTCGTCTTTTTTAATCTTTTTAGTTTTTTGAGAAGAGCATAGGAAGCTTGATTACAACAGCCTAAATGGATTTTGAACAATCGTTCAACTCAACGATCTCAAGAAAGATCTTTCAAGAGGGAGCTCCGTCAAGCCACCAATCAATCAAGCTCTTCAATTGCTTGAGGACAAATTTACTTATACTTTTGATGCTATATTTCTTAATTGAATTAATTATTGCTTTCTTCCCAGAGGAATGATTATTCAGAGTGTTTTGGTGTTCGTCAATGAATGGCAAGTTTGTGTTTGCTGTCGCTGGAAAAGATGAGCAAATTAAATATTCATTTGCTTAGGCAAATTTTGGTATTGTTTAGTGTTTTATTATAGTCTTTATTCAATACCAGAAGCGTACTCGCGTAATGCAGCGAGATACATCACGATTTTAATGTTTCGTTTTATTTTTTTGTTGATTTACCGTACGATTTTTGATGGTTTTGAGAAAAGTGATAATGTTTTTTTTATAAATTTGTTTAATTTAGGCTTAATAGTATAATGTTTTTTATATAAAAAATTAAGTATTTTGTTAGAATTCAATTATTATCTTATATATTTTAATGAAATCTAGAAAAAATAATCAATTACATATTTAATAATATAATTAAAACAAATTTATAGTAATATAATATATTAATTAATAGTGATACATGAAAATGTCTGCATAAAATGAAGATCATTCACATACTAAATTGGTGGGTGTTAAAAGCCTGTAGTAATAATATGTATCTTGTGCTTTGATACTTGTAAATTAAGATATTTTTAAAATCTTGCATAAAATGATGGTACCTTGTGCTTAAAAATTTGTATTTAAGAGTTTTTTATCCCTGCTTTATATAATACTAGTGTTGGGCCCGTGCATTGCACGGGAAGATAAATTTTTTGTTGGAATATTGAACCGAGTTAAAATGAAACGTAATTTCCCTGTTAACAGTTAAATATTATATTATGTTAATACGTGTAGATTTTATATTATGCTAATATAAAATACGTGTAGATTTTATAAAATAAAATAGATTTTATATTAGGAAAAAAATACGGAAGAAAAAAGAGTTTATATTGCATCTCATTATGTAAAAAGATTTTATAAAATAAAATATGAAAAAAGATTTTATAAAATAAAATATGGAAAATCATTATGAGATGTAATATAAAAAAATACGGAAGAAAAAAGATTTTATATTACATCTCATTAATATAGATTTAAATGTAAAATCTACATTTAAAATAGATTATGCTAAAATAAAATCTATTTTATAAAATCCTCCACCAAAAAAACAAATATTTATATTAATAAATGAATATTCATTCCACAAATAGATGATTATGTGAGATATTGTGCTTGGAAAGGTTGTACCAAAGCATTAAAAAATTGTAAATTAGGTAATTGACTTTAATTAGTTGTACCTTGTGCTTAAAATTTTGTAATTAAGAGTTTTTTATGTCGTTTTTATAATATAGTATAGATATAGATAGTATTGATAACAAAAGGGTGGTTTTAGCAGCTATGCAGATCACAAAAATTGCACATCTGATGTTTTTTTATTGCCGAGCATGAGCATTAGTACTTTTTTTAAAGTTTATAAAAATCTCTCTCAACCTCGATCTATTATCATTTACCCTGGAATATATCACAAACCAAACCACAAGGTTTGTGGTGTACTAGCAACGGCTTGGGGGTTCATAGCGCCTGCCCAGGTTCGATTTCAGGCCCTTCCAACTTGTGCCCACTGGAGATAAACTCAGGGCTGCACGCTTAGCAGTCGGGTCAAAGGCCCAACATTGCCAAGGGATTAGTTTGGGCCAAAGGTCCAGGATACCCTTATCCAAAAAATATATATATATATATATCTATACTACCTTATAATGCATTTAATGAAAAACTCTTAAAGACAACTTACAATGCACAATGTACTGATTTTTTATGCATAAAACTTAAAAACTATGAATTACATGTTTGGAAGCACAAGGTACAAGTTATAAATGCATACCTTATCTTCAACCAACACCAAACCCAAATTTGATAATTTCAGAACTCCCTTTCTTCCATCAGAATTTTGTTGTTCCTGTTTTTGCAAAATTTCAAACGAAGGGATTATCAATATCGAGAGAGAGAGAGAAAAAGAGATTTTGTATTTTGTCTGGCATTCATTCCAAAAATTTCATCGTGCTTTTGTGTAACCCATTCTCCTCTGAAAATTTCACATTTAAAAGAGCACCCCACAATCGATTTTCACCATCACATTCAAACCCATTTTATTCTTGCAAATTTGTGTGAAAAATGTCTGGGCGTGGAAAGGGTGGAAAGGGATTGGGAAAGGGCGGAGCAAAACGTCACCGAAAAGTTCTCCGGGATAACATTCAGGGGATTACAAAGCCGGCGATTCGGAGGCTGGCGAGAAGAGGTGTTTTGAAGATCTTCTTGGAAAATATGATTCGTGATGCAGTGACTTACACAGAGCATGCTCGCCGGAAAACGGTAACCGCCATGGATGTTGTGTATGCTCTGAAGAGGCAGGGACGAACTCTTTATGGGTTTGGAGGCTGAGGTTTTGTATTCAGTTTTATGCTATAAAATAGATCTGATCAGTGAAAATGTTTAATTGGGTTTTAATGAAAATTTCGAATCTATATTGCATCATTTGATCTTGCAGCTTTGGTTTGTTGTGTTGTTGAATGGTGATAAAAGTTGTCTGGTGTTTATGATTCATTATTGTTTTGGCTTATTTTCTTGTGGGTTAGATAAGTGTTTATTTGAATCGAGAATCTATGTAGAAAACGTTTGGAAATTAAACCGATTTACAGTTTGAAAACGTTTGGGAAAACCAACGTTTTATCGAGGTTTACGAGGAATGAGATCTGTTTGGAA
Organism: Arctium minus; assembly: GCA_954870635.1. Classification (NCBI taxonomy): domain Eukaryota; kingdom Viridiplantae; phylum Streptophyta; class Magnoliopsida; order Asterales; family Asteraceae; genus Arctium; species Arctium minus. The sequence continues at coordinate 4,994,027 of OX941093.1, read as the reverse complement.
TCCAAATCCACCATATTATCGAGGTTCGTGTTCTTTTTCTTGTTGTTTTTTAGTTTGCTTTTGATTTGAATTGTACACAAGAAAGCATTGGCAACTGAAGAAGGATCAATGGGTGCATCTGGGTAAGGAACCACTATTGATGTTGGTGGTGAATCTTGGAACACAGAGAGGTTGTTGTTCAAGTTAAGTGGTAGATTTTGGGAGGTGAAGATTTGGTAAGATAAGAAGAACATATGTTGTTTTACTTGTTTTTTTTTTTTTTTGTAAAAGTTAGTAAAAGGAAAGACTGCATTTTTTTATAAGAGATGGAGTTTGTAGAATATTGTTGTTGAACAATTTTATTGTGATGTGATTATAGTCAAATAAGCCCATTTGCAGTTTGAGTGTTTGTGTTCGTTGTTCTAAACTTCTAATATTTTCTTTTGAGATAAGGGTGCGTTTGATATGTTGTAAAGAATAGTTTCTTCTGTGTTTTGCAGGTGAAATATATGGGAATAAGGCTTGGGCTTTTGGGTATACTTGGAAATGACACTTTTGGATGGGGTCGAGGAGTTGCGGCTCCTGGTAGAGGGAGGTGATCTATCTCTGAATTGATATCAAATATAATATGACTTAAAAGACCGACTTCACCATCGGTTAGGCTTTCATTTTGATATATAAGAATTGGAGAATTGATTTTAAGCTTAAGCATGTTTTTAATCACGGTGCACTTTGGTTGTAACTCAAAACTCTAACTCTGCAATGGGTCATTGGGATATTGGGTTGATCATGGGGTTGTTTCACAGTCAAGTTGTGTGAAACACATTGTTCACCTTTGGTGAGACTTGAACCCTGACCTCCAGGAAGGTGGGGTTACCATGTACCGCTGGGCCAATGGCCCTTTGGTAAATACACTTGTTTCTTTTTGCATAATATGAATGTAGATTATATGCTTTTCTGCAACACCATAACCTCTTATTGTAATCAATAACTTGTGCCCATTTGTGTGGTTTGCCATCACTTCTCTTACATTTCTACTTCTAATATTCTTGTTCTTATTTGTTGAATGCAGGTTTGACTGGATTGACTCATCTGGATCTCTTTTGTGCTAAAATAACAGATGCAGGAACATAGTATATGTACAGTATGCTACACCAACTCTTATGATAATAATTCTTTAATACTTATTAAAGAACTTGTCTTTGGTGTTTGATGATTGTTATGATTATGATTTGGGCTCCCATTAAAGTGCTCTTCATGTTTGATACAATTCCATTCAACTTTGCTCCAGTTAATCCTATGAAAACCCGATGTTTCTATGTAATTACTACTTTTTCCCAGCTTTTGATGTAGAATTTACAAATCTTCAGTCTTTGGAAATCTGTGGTGGAGGATTAACTTGTGGTGGAGGATTAACTGATGATGCTGGTATGAAGAATATCAAGGATCTTCAGTCTCTGGTGCTTTTGAATCTCACAAAACAACCACCTGACAGATGCATCATTGGAGTTGATTACTGGTATCTTCATGAAATCGATAATGCAATCTTGTATACAAGTTAACAAGACATGCTTCCCTGTTTTCAAAATGGATTTAAATAACTCTTGATTTTAATGATAATGGAACCTTTGTGGAACTCACTTTGGATGCAGGCCTGACCCAGTTGGTGTCTCTAAACTTATCAAATTCTCAAGTAACCAGTAAAGGATTGCAACATCTAAAGCCGCTGAAGAAGTTGAAATCATTGAGCTTGGAGTCCACGAAGGTGACTGCAAATGATATAAAGAGACTACATGAATACGACCTTCCAAATCTGGTAAACTTTCGTCCTGAGTAACTTTCTCGGGCATAATGGATGGCCTTTTGTATATAAAGTCGGGGCATTGTTAGCTCTGTAAATATCGTTTTCTTCTCCTCGTTCTGCTGGGATTGTTTCTGCATTTGAATCATGGAGACAAAGAGCGAGTGTCGATGAGCAGCAGAGAGATGTGCGTGAAGCTTTTTCTTTGATTGCGATCCGAACGTAGTCGAAGAAACATGTAAATAAAGTTATCTACAATTATTAGGTGGAAGATTGTGGTGGCATGGTTGTTTACTTGTGCAAACTTTTGATGATTAAATCACTTCTAATGCAAACTTTTGATGATTAAATCACTTCTAGCAAACAAGCCTTGTGCCATGACGTTGTGTGACGAGTTTTTTTTAGAGCAGTGGTTATTTTTTAGGCGTCATATAAACTCAATTTTGTTGTAATGGGCTAATGACTTCATAATTGTGATTCACCCGCGCTGCATCGCGCGGGTAGACGGCTAGTATATATATATATATATATATATATATATATATATATATATATATATATATATATATATATATCCCACACCAGTTGATCCAAGATAACGACCAATTCTAATCGAAACTTATCTTCATTTTTCTAGAAAACAAGATTGAGGTTTGAGTTGACTTTACAATCAAGATGTATCTCGCTCAATCTCATGGCTCAAGACTCATATCTTACAACCATATTAAAATCGTGATAATGCAAGATTTTTATAATGGGATATTTTATTTTTCTTAGGGGTTGTTTGTTTTTTTTTAAAAACCTCTTAATAGCTCTTAAGTCTGAATCGTTCAGACCTTTTTACACACCACCTCTTATTAATCATAACTAAAATAACTAAAATAAGACTTCAGACTTTAGACCTCTTAAAAAACAAACGACGCCTTACTCTTTTGTGTTTTATTTTTTAGTCGATATAACCTAAAATTTAAATTGTTAATAATATTGACTCATTGAGTAATATACATAATTACAAATCCATTGCCATAAGTCGTACTTTGAAAAATGTCGTGATCTCGCCGTGATTTTTAAAACTTGAAGTTTGACCTCATCGCCATGCCTCACATTATTTTAAAAAATTATTACATCCCGCCAGATTGAGTAGGTACACAACTAGTATATATATATACATATAAATAATCACAATTAAACCAATGATAAAAACAGTTCATAGCTTTTTCAAACTATTACATAAGGCCATCGCTACCACTGGCGGTGGACGGTGGTGGTGGTGGTGGTCGTGGTGGTGATGATGGTGGTCCTCCTACATTGATGTTGAGAAGAGGACACAAGCTTCAACAGTGAAATCACCGGTGTGCCCAACCAGAAAACAAGACAAAAATCACCATGGGTCCCACCCAAGAACACAAACCTTTCACCTATTCTCGCTCTTCATTAAATTACCAGATTGCCCCTGCACACACATGGTTGTTCACATAAAATCATCATCATCATCATCATCCATCCTTCAAGATCAAACTTTTCTCTTCCCCAACCTCTTTCAACTTTATACCCAATAGATCTTCATCACAACCCCACATCAAAAATTACCACATTCACCCTACAACCCCTTCCAAATTACCAATTTCTCCCTAACACAGTAGTTTTCACAGATAATCACCATCTATCATTCAGCTTTATGCCCAGGTCTAGATCTTTCATCACAAGGCTACATCAAAAATGACCAAATTATCCCTACACATACAAACACACAGTAGTTTTCCCAAAATCATCCATCATTCAAGAAATCACTTGAGGATCCCTTGATGGGTTCCAAATCCTATGTTCAACAAAGCTACAAGCTTTTCCTGATCTTCATTCATCCCAACCCCACATCAAATTTACCAAATCACCCCCTTCAATCAATACTACCATATAACTAACATAATGTATTTTCAACCATCTTTAAAGAGAATCAAGCCCCAAAGCTTTTGCTTTTACCTTCAAACTTCTCAAGTAATGGATAGCCTCATCAATAACCATAATGGCGTTTCTGTCATTTTTACCACCAGGAATCAAATTCTGAAGCAGACTTATAGTCTCTTTCATCTTCTCCTTTCTCTTCACCCTCTTGTTACCAGCTGAAAAATCATTCGACTCTTCCTCAAACACTCCACTTCCGCCATAGCCCGAGCAGTTAACACCAGATTTTCCTGAACTTGCAGTGTCCTCAAGTGAATTTGCAATACTACCCCTCTCCTCTTGTTTATGCCTTTTTGTGGGTCCCGCAGAACTCCCAACTTCCTCTTCTTTGCAATTTTTCCGTTTTTGTTCAATGAACCCTGTCATTGAATTAGGGGAACGCCCGCTACTCATCTCTACGTTTTCATCATCATCAGAGTAAAGCAACGCGTTAAGCTCTTCAGTATCCTCTCGCATTTCACTTCTTGAATCATTTCCGTCATTCTCTTTGATACATTCATCAACAGGAAGCGGGTGTGATCCAGACTGCAGTTTTGGGTTAACCGATGGAGGAAAGTGGTGGCGGATCGGAGCAATTCCTCCCCCCGAACTATAAATCAACATTGTTTGATCACCGGATTGATCAAACACAAGAAACTTCTTCTGTACTGCTCCAACATCATTGGGGATTGCTACAGGAAGTTTTGGGTTAACCGCAGGGATGAAACCCTGGCGGTAGCGAGGCAAGCCATAGAACCAACCACACGGTTCTTGGCACACACTTGCCTTTGGAGAAACCATATTCCCAAAAGACGGGATAGTAACTCGAGGCCCTAAGCCGATTTGGGTACTAGACGAATTTGGATTGGGTGATTGCCAATCAATTTGCTGGTTTTGAAACTGAGATTCAAAACCCTTTTCCATTTAGTCAAAGAATCGCTTGAAAAAGATACTGTTTGGAGCAAAAGATTCTGACTTTTGTAGTAACAGAGTAGAAATTTGATCAGAAGACTCACCGGGTGATGAACAATTACATGGGCGTGAGTAAAGATTTCTGAAAACTTCTAAAAAAGATAAAACCTAAAAAGTCCAGAGCTTAATTTGTTCGCGAAAAGAAAAACAGAGCTACGTTACAGGTTTAAGCAAATGGCGGAAATATTCGGCCTGAAAAAAGAAAAAGTAAATCAACAAAAAGACCGTATTAGATTCAGATTGTCCCAATAAATCACCAACATCAAACAGGTCGTAAAGCCGAATATGATTCAAAGACAAGCATGAACATCATAAAGTTATTAAGAATCCAGTTCTTCAAATTAAGAATGATTCGGATGATAATAATAATAAGAAGAAGAAGATTATAACAAACCTGACAATCTTGGAGAGGTTGGAAACATGCTATAACTTTTACGATTATGGTGGCACCCCCAGCGGTTCCATTTTCGTGTTTCAAAGCCCGAAATCTTGTTTGGCCAGCTGATTGACACACCATAACTACTTCTTCCCTACCTTGGTATTCAATTTAACTCCCCTTAAGATCTCTGATAACAATCCAAGAAGATTCTCGAAGATTCAACTAAAGGAAATATTCGAAAAAGAAAATAACCCAAGAAAGATTCTTAAAGAGGGTAGGGTGAAAAGAAAGATCCAACTTCAAATGAAATACCTATTAAAGAGGGTGATCAAACAGGATTCGACTTCAATTGAATTAAAACTAGAATGGAATTTGATGGGTTCAGCTAATCCAGCGACAGTAGCAGGGGATGACAACGAATAGATTAGATCCCATGGATGAAATTTACAGGAATCAAATGGTTTGCTAGATGTAAACAAGGTTTGTCAAGTAAACTAATGGAGATTCGATAGGATTTACAGAATGACACGACAATAGAGGTTGAGGGAGATGATTTTACGATAAACGTCTACTGATAAGCTACACCACCGCATGCTCTTTATAATGAGATATTAACGTCCCTGATTCGTGTTTGTTGGAAGCTTATATGAACCTTCAAAACTGACTGTAGAAACATAACAAGAAGATGCATATTAGATACAAAACCACAGTTAGGTAAAAAGTTTCTAAAAATACATATGACCAAGAAATGGTAACATGAACATCTGTAAACTACAGAAAAGACTGATTTGAGCTTTGAAATTGATTGTTTATATCTTGTTTTTCAATCTTTTTTGACAGAAATGTGAACATGTTTTCGCCACCAAAAGTAGACCGCCATTGAAGCTAAGCCCTTTTCAGTACCTTTTCTTGATTTTCGGTTGTTTTTCTTGTAGGAATTTGGGTTTTTGGGAACAAATTATAGTTATCAATTCAAATGATTAAGAATTCTATGAATAAAAGGACATTAATGAAGAAAATCTTGTGTTTCTGAGAAATTTTGGTAGCATATGTAGGTTAAATTTTTCTAAATATTTTCATAGAGAAAAACAGGAAATTTGAATCTGATTAGGGTTCTAAATCGTGTTATAACGAAGCTAAAAAGGGATCATTCACTTTACCCACACGCAATGAAAACATTCAAGCTTACATAGGTAAAGACAAGTGAGGGAAGGACACACAAAACACCAATTTGAAAGCAGAAAATGCAGAGGCCTAAGAAACCCTAATCCCAAAATGATTGATGTTCAAGACCAGAAACCAAACAGGGAGTTTCTGTAAAAGAAAAAAAAAATTGCGTAAAACAACATCAAACACACAATGAATGTTCATCTGGAAACAGTAAAACGGGAAAATTAAACCAAATAGATAGAATTGAAAACTCAGATCGAAATTGAATCGAAAATGGAGAGAAATTACCTGCAAGAATCGAAACCCAAATCCCAAATTGGATAATCTTGAAAACCCAGAAAGAAGATTGAGACAATCAGATGAAAAAAAGGAGGCACAGCACGGGAAGAACAGCGGGATGTGAGAGAGAGAAAGGTAGAGAGAGAGTGCACGGGGCATGAGAGAGGCTATATAGACAAACGAATTGACATCAACCCCTCCGCGCGTGCAAACAGAGCTGTATCTCTCTCTCCCTCCCTGTGTTTTTGATACGTGTGTATGGCACGCTTGGATTGATGGTTTTTCCTTCCCCTTTCCTATAATCATTCTTTAATTTTTTTCTAAATAAATTAATGACAAATCATTAAAAAAACTTATTTTATAAAAAAATTTTAAAAACAATTGTGAAAGCTTAATATACCACTATTTAATGTTAATTACTTAAAATCTCTTAAAAATAACCATTAAAGTTTTATGTACTACTAGTGTTGGGCCCGTGCATTGCACGGAAGGATAATTTTTTTGTTGAAATATTGAACCGAGTTAAATTTAAACGTAATTTCTCTGTTAACAGTTAATGAAATACAATGTGAAAAACGAATGTATTTTCACAAGTGGTTAACTTACATATATTCTTAATCGTTTGTTGTTATGAGTTTGTGCAATAATATTGGTAATAGTTTTGTATTATATTATTTAAAACTCAAACGACATGTCTCACAACATATCACTATTATTGAAATAATTATAAATATGAACATACGTTTTTACAGATTTTGCAATTTTTCTGAAACCTCCTCGACAACACTTAACAATCACTTTGAACGTATAAATATGTAGATTAATTAACTACATTCAACCCACATCAAATATGACAAAGAAAATAAATGATTTCTATCTTTTGTAACCGGCAACTCAACTGGTATAGTTTAAATTCACTCAGTACCACTTGAAAATTTATCTGACTATTGACTTCAAGACCTCATAGTATTAATCGATAAAAATAAAGATATGTATATATATCTTTTTCCCCTACTTCGAAAAATATGATTGTGAGTTTTGAAAAATATAAACAAATCCTCAGTAAATAAAATAAAATATAAAAAAGTAGTTTTTTAAAGAAACAAAAATATAGTGGAATACCTTTTGTTCAGTTGCAGGTTCCGCCATTGACACCCGATCGTTCGTCTTCTTCTTGTACTCGGATGATACATAGAGAAGCTATATATATTTATAGTGAATGTAGAGAATATTTTAAAATCTTTTATTTTAATTTTCGATTTTACATTTAAATGTAAATATATTAAAAATATGGAAGAATATTTTTATATCTATATCGTTTCTATTTTATTTTCTTTGTACTTGGTTAATTTGGAAAGTATTGCGGAATATTTTTATTTTAAAGAATACGATAATTTATTAGTGTATCTCGTTATTTTTTATTTTGAATTCATATCAACCTTCTTTTTTCTTCTTTTAATGCTCGTGAAAAAAAATACGTGTAGATTTTATATTAGCAAAAAAAATACGTGTAGATTTTATATTATGCTAATATAAAATACGTGTAGATTTTATAAAATAAAATATATTTAATATTAGCAAAAAAAAATACGGAAGAAAAAAGAGTTTATATTACATCTCATTATGTAAAAAGATTTTATAAAATAAAATATGGAAAAATCATTATGAGATGTATATAAAAAAATACGGAAGAAAAAAGATTTTATATTACATCTCATTAATATAGATTTAAATGTAAAATCTACATTTAAAATAGATTATGCTAATATAAAATCTATTTTATAAAATCCTCCACAAAAAAAACAAATATTTATATTAATAAATGAGTATCTATTCCACAAATAGATGATTATGTGAGATACTGTGCTTGGAAATGTTGTACCAAAGCATTAAGAAATTGTAAATTAAGTAATTGACTTTAATTAGTTGTAACTTGTGCTTAAAATGTTGTAATTAAGAGTTTTTTATGTCATTTTTATAATATAGTATAGATATTTAATGTTATTTATTAACTTTCAATCTTTGAGGTTATTTGTTTTTTAAAAATCAGTACTTATTAAGCACTAATCACTTTTTCGGTCAGATGTATACCAATTAAGACCGTTTGTTTTTTTTATAAATTCAGTCCCACTTATCACTTAATTTAATCTGATCGAAAAAAGTGAAGACCTAGCCACTTTTTTTCACTTATTATCTCTATCTGCCTCTAACTTCATTTGCTTCTTCTCTTCAAGACATCATCCTAAAATCAGTCGATCTTCAAGGCCTTCCCGACCCAAATCTAAATCAACACCAGTCGATCGACTCCAGGTATGTCGATCTCCCCTCTAGTTTCTGCTTTGATTTCATCGATCTTCCTCCAGTTTCTGTTTTGATTCCGTCGATCTCCCTTCTAGTTTCGTCCCAGTGTTGATCTCGACCCAAATCGAGACCAAATATGTGTTAATTTCATCCCTGTGTTTCGTCCCTATGGTTCGACCATGTGATTCATTCATGTGGTTCGTCCCTATGGTATTAGAACAAGCGGCGGGGGGTTGTTCATTTGGGTTGGATGAACAGGCGGTGGGGGGTTGTTCATTTGGGTTGGAAGAACAGGCGGCGGGGGGTTGTGGTTCGTCCCTATGGGTTATTCGTTTGGGGAAGAATGATTTATGCATTTATGGAAGGAAGGAAGGAGAAGAGTTATTTATGGAAGGAAGAATGATTTATGTATTTATGGAAGAAAGTGGAAATTGGGGAAGATTGGTTTTACTTTATCACCATTGGTTTCTATGTGAACTTGAACAAATCCATCATAATCCATACAGTATAAATAATCTCTCACAAGGATTAGAAACTTTGGAATGTCAGTAAGTCTGTAATTTGCTCCCAAGTAAACAGCAGGCTTTTCCCTCTTCTTTGGAACATTCTCTTGGTCTTCGATCAATTGAGAACTCGAGAAACAAGGTGGTGAGATGAGAGTTGTGAACATTTCAGCATTAGTCAAACTCAGTAAAGGAAATGAAGTTAGCAAGGTAGGTCAGTCGTATGAAATGGTTGAAGTAATCGATCTGGCAGTTTGGGTCTGGTTGCCATTGTTGAAATTGTTGATATGTTGGAGTATTTTACTTTAATTGTTGAAGACGCCATTGTTGAAATTGTTGGATTTGTTGAAAACACTAGACAACCCATGATGATTGTGGTATGTTTGATTTTTATTCAGATTCAGATGTTTACTAGTTTAGAAAAACAAACAGTCTTTTTATTCAGATTTCAGATTTCAGATTTCAGTCCCATCTCTTATTAATCAGAAGTGAAATCGAACTTCAGACTTCAGCACCTCTTAAAAAACAAACGCCACCTTTATCTCTAACCATTTTAACTCCCCTAAAATCACTCATCACTCCAACTCCCCTAAAATCACTCATCGTATAACTAAATACAGAATAAAAATCAAATTTTAAATATAAAAAATCTAAAATATAATTAAGAAAATCTAATAGAATATTTAATGTTTATTTTATAAAAAAACATTATATTATTAAACCTAAAATAAATTACATTATTATTAAACTATCGAAGAAACTCTTAAAAACAAATTTTTATTCATTAAGTAATGTTTATTGATATACATTACTTAAAATTCAAGATTACAATTTATGATGCATAAGTACAAATTTCTAAAGTTATATGTTTGAATTCAGAACTAACTAATAAACATAATCAAAACAGTATAAAAATCTCAATTTAAATATAAAATATTTAAAATATATAAAATAATCATTGAATTCTAACAAAATACTTAATTTTTTTTATATAAAAAACATTATATTATTAAGTCTAAATTAAACAAATTAAAAAAAAACCATTATCACTCTCTCAAAAACCATTCAAAATTGTACTGTAAATCGATAAAAAACAAAAAATAAAATGAAACATTAAAATCGTGATGTATCTCACTGCATTGCACGAGTAAGATTCTAATATATTTTAAGGGGCATCTCCAATCCAGCCACCAAAAAATATATATATAATAGGACCCTTTAAAACTAAAAAAATCAACTCCAACCCAACACTAAAAAAACCACTAAAACATTTTTAATATTATAATAATAATAATAAAGTAATATATGGAATTACACTTTTGGTCCTTAAGGTTTCGTAGTTTCTTTGAAAGGAGGACCTATACTTCCGTATCCCAAATAGTGGTCCCTGAGGTTTGGTATTTGCTCTAAAAGGAGGACCTCCTCACTAACCCCGTTAAAAAACTCGGTTAGTGGGAGGGGTATTTTGGTCATTTAGCTTTTTTCCCTCTCAAACCAACGAAACTAGCTAATTGATTTAGCTTAGCCAACGATTGGTATCCCATTCCCATCACTATACTCTCACTGATACACTAAAAATACATCGCTCATCGCTCACTCACACAAAATCGACCTAGAAACTGAAGCAATCTCGAATGCAATATCATCTTCTTCGTGGGTTTTAAGAAGGGAACTCCATAAAGGGTTTAGTCCAACAAATGTTTACAGTAAGCATTTCCCTCTGTTTTTTGATACTGACATTGTCGATCATGATTACAGTGAGACTAACCTTATTTACCTTCTATTTTGATCATAGATCTTTACCCAACACTGATAACAGCAAGAATCAACCATGGAGGTGTATTTACACCATTTCCTGGAAGAAGATATATAAATGGTAAAACTGATTTAGTTGATTTGATTAACACTGATCACCTTTCTGTTCCACTATTTGACAAAATCATGATAGCACTAAGGTACGAAATGAGAGATATAATGCAGTACCATTTCTTGATTCCATCCAGTGACCTAGATACAGGGTTGAGAGATTTGAGGAGTGACCTGGATATTGAAAACCTGTTAAACTATGTCCCTTCCAACAAGTTAATAGATGTTTTCATAGAACATGGGAAAACAAATGATGCTGAAAACTTAGACTTGAATCAAAGTTTTGATCATTTTCACTTTAGCTTTGATCCTTTCATAGGGTTGGATTCTGGTTTACCAGAAGTGGGACAGGGGGTTGATTTGAACCAGATAGTTGATTCCAACAATGTGTTAGACTTGAACCACGTATTAGGAGTGAACAATGTAGTTGATGTGAACCAAGGATTAGGAGTGAACAATGTAAATGATGTGAACAAGGGAGTTGATATGAATCAGGGAGATGGAAACCATGGGCAGTATATGTGTGATGAAGATCCATTGAACCAGGGAAGTGGCAACCATGGGGAACTTGAGAGTCATGATAGCAATGATCATGATTCATTTGATGGATTTGAGGCAGATATGGAAGATTATGTAGATACATCTGGAGAGTGGTTAGGTGTTAACTGTGGAGAAGACAGTGATACACTGAATGTGCAAGGTGACATTGACCCTTTTGAGGTAGAAAATTTTGATTCTGTAGATGAGGATGAAGAGGGTAGTTATTGCAAAAAAAGTAGACATAGAGCAACTAATGGACATGGGGTTGACTTTTACTTAGGCCAGTCATTTGGGAAAAAAGATACAGTAAGGAACTTAATCAAGCAACATTCAATTGAGACTAGGAGGGACATTGTTGTGGTGAAGAATGACAGATCAAGGATAAGGGTTGTTTGTAGGGGGACATTGCCTCATTTAAAGGATGAGGGTGAGTCTAATGGGCCTGGGAAATGGAGAAAGTTCAATGGTCCCACTTGTCCATGGGTTTTGTATCTATCAACATGTAAAAGGGAAGAAACTTGGAGAGTGAAAACCTACTTCTCCACTCACAAGTGTTTCCAAACAAGGGAGGTTGGTATGGCTACTGCAACTTTTCTCTCCAAGCATATCATAGAGCAGCTGAAGGTAGATCCAAATATGCCATTGAAGGCAATTCAAGGCCACTTATCTAAGAAGTTTGAGATTCTTGTATCACTTTCCAAAGCCATGAGGGCAAAACAGATATCCACCAAGACGATCTGGGGAGACTATGAATTACAGTATGATCAACTTAGGGATTACCTTGGAGAGGTGCAGAGGTGCAATCCAGAAACCACTATCAAATTGGAAGTTCAGACAGAGCCTAATCCCGAGAGTGGTACAAGGCAATTCAAAAGGGTATACATTTGTTTGGGTTCTTTGAAAAGGGGATTCAAGGCTGGAAAAAGAGATTTGTTGGGTTTAGATGGGACATTTATGAAGGGTCCTTTTCCAGGACAAGTTCTAACAGTAGTGGGTATTGACCCAAATCATGGTATCTATCCAGTTGCTTATGCAGTGGTAGAGTCTGAGTCAACACTTTCATGGAGTTAGTTCTTAGAGTGCCTTGGAGATGATCTTGATCTTCAATCCAATTCCAACTTCACTTTTATCAGTGATAGGCAAAAGGTATGATTCCAACTTCACTTTTATCATTTATCTGTGATTCCAACTTCACTTTTACCAACTCCCTGTTAATTTGCATAACTTTTGATTTGCATATAGGGTATCATTCCAGCTATTCAGAGGTTGTTTCCCTCAGTTGAACATAGATACTGCCTTAGGCACATTCATGAGAATATGAAACTTCAATGGAGAGGTAAAGCATTCAAGGATTTGTTGTGGCAGTGTGCAACAACTCCTACTGTCCCTCAGTTTAGAACAACAATGGATCACTTGAAAAGATTCAATTTGAGTTGTTATGAATGGTTGAACAAGATCCCCCCTCAACATTGGAGCAGGTCACACTTTACAGGTTAATGGCCATGATCCTTCTTCCATGTTTATTGTTTTGAACTTGTTTGAGATTCTTACAATTAATATGTCTTATGTTTGTTGATGAATATAGGTAGATGTCACTCTGATGTCCTCCTAAATAACATGTGTGAGGTGTTCAATAGGCAAATCATTGATGCTAGGGATAAACCAATACATTATTGCTTGGAGTTCATAAGAGTGTATCTTATGAAGAGGATTGTGAATGTGTTAAAGGTAATTGATGTTTGTGATGGACCACTGACCCCAACTGCAAACAAAATCATGGACAGTGTCAAGAAAGAGGCAGTCAAATACCATGTGGTATATAATGGTGGAGATAGATACCAGGTATATTGCATTTTCATTCTTCAATCCATGTGGTATACTTGTGCATAAGCTAATAGATGTTTTTTTTCATAGGTGTCTGGACCTTGGCTAGAATAGTGCATAGTTGATATTAGAGCAAAGACATGCTCTTGTAGGAGGTGGGAATTAACAGGAATTCCTTGCAAGCATGTTGTGGCTACCAACTGGAATATGGCAGTTAATGGCCATGATGCAATACCTAAAGATTGGGTGGATCCTTCATACAGGCTTAGCACATGGAAGGTGTTAGAGCACATATTTATTGGATTCAAGATCATTAAGATTGAAGACAAAAGTTCAAGAAGTCAAAGCTGGAAAAGTCAACTCTCATTAAAGTCAAAGTCTATGTGTTAATAAAAGTCAAAGTCAACACTTGTATTTGTTTGTTTTCTTTGTAATTGTCAAGGGTATAAATACCTTTGTTTGTCTTTGTAATCAGAAGTTATCAATCAGAAGTGAGATGTACACGAATTAGAGAGAAAGAGCAGATTAGAGAAGAGCTAATTAGAATACGTTTCTAGTGAGAAAGTCTAGAGAGAGAAAGTTGTAATTTGTAATCTTTGAGTTTGGATTCAATGACATATGATTTGGAATTCTCATCTTGAGTGTTTGTGATCAATTAGAACTTGATAATAGGGAATAACAATTGGTATCAGAGCAGATCCAAATCGAAATCAATTCAAGAAAAATGGTCGACACTGTGTTCTTCAAGTCCAGATCTGATTTCGAGTTTTAGTGTGTTTTTGGAGTAGATTTTGATCAGGTTATGATCTTTGAGTGAATTAGATCAAGTTTGTATAGTTTAATTTCAGTATTGCACTGTAATTGTTTGATATTTTTGGATTTTATTGTAATTTTTGTTCATGAGTTTTTGGAGCACTGTTACATAGATCAATCTTGTACTTTTGATGCTTTTGTTTGTAATCTTTGCATTGTAACAGGTTCGAATTATGATTTAGAAGAAATCTGCAAATTTTCAGATCATTTGATGGAGATTTGACTCGAATTTGAAGTGAAAATCGAGTTTTTGTTCGAAAAACTTCAAGAACGCGCAAGATCTGCAAAACGCGCAAGTTCATCGGACAAACGCGCAAGTTCATCGGACAAACGCGCAAGTTCATCGGACAAACGCGCAAGACTCATCTGATAGAACGCGCAAGCTGAAGGGTTGATTTTGTTCAAAACGCGCAAGTAGGCACTTGCGAGTTCAGGAAACGTGCACGCTGCTATCTGCGAGTTTCAGCGAGTTCATTTGATCTGCGAGTTTAATCAAACGCGCAAGTAGTGTCTAGCGAGTTTTGGAAACGCGCACGTCTCTATTAGCGCGTTTAGGCGTTAGCGAGTTTCTTCGAGAACAATCTCTTGCGAGTTTCAACGTCTAGCGAGTTTCAGCGATCTGCGAGTTTCTCAGAACACGCAAGTCTTTGCGTGCGAGTTTCACAAACACGCAAGCTAAAGCGTGCGAGTTTATCTGTGAATAGTGATCTGCGAGTTTCGGCGTCTGCGAGTTTCATATTTTAATAGTGACTTGCGAGTTTTCATACTTAGAATTTTTTTTTCTGAGAAATTTTTAAAACTGTAATATGCCCTTTAATAGTGAAAAAAATTTCTCTAGGGGCGTTGCCCCTTGACCCCACCCGCTAACCGGGTAGCGGGACCCCCGTGCTAAGTCTGCGGAGGGGGACATATTTCTGATTGTGATCAAAATCTCTGAATTTTTATTTCAAGTTTTTCTGTATTTTTGAGATTTCATTTGGATTAATGATCAAGTTCAAGTTCTTTTTGAATCAGATATTCAAGATGGGATATTTTTCTGATGATGATGATAAGAAGATTAAAGAGCTCAAAATGGAGAACCAAAATCTCACTTCCTTAGTTGATTATTACACAAAGAGGTCAAAGAGATACAAAGATGAAAGAAAGCTACTGAGAGAAGAAGTTAGTGCTTTGAAGAAGATAAATGAAGATCTTCTGAAACAGACTTCTGGGCTTAGTGAAGATAAGGTAATAAGTTTGGAAACTGAGAACACTGAGCTGAAAAATAAAATCTTTGACTTGGAATATCAGATTATCCAAATCCAGCAGCAAGCATCTGTTGAAAGTTATGAGGAGACAATTAAGAGTCTGGAAGATGCTAATGCTGAGCTTCGAAAGAAAATATTTGATTTGGAACAAAGGATGGTCAAAGATAAAGATGTTTTTGATAGTGACTACAAAGAATTTGCAAAGAAATTCTCAGAGTTTTCCAGAAAATGTGCTGACGAGAAGAAAAAGGTTGAGCTTAAATGCATTAAACTTTCTCAACAAATCTCTGATTTTGAGAAAGTAATCATTCTGGAAAGAGAGAATTTTGCCAAAGAAAAGAAGTTAATAGAGCAAAAGAATGTTGGGATATTCAAAGAAATATCTGGTCAGAAGACAAATGCTGAAATGGGCTTTGAGGAAGAAAGAAGCTTATTTGAAGCAGATATAAAGAAGCTAACTGCAAAGCTATCTGAGCTATCTACTTGTGTGCTTAAAGAGCAGCAAACAAAGTCTGAATTTGAGACAAAGATTGACCTCTTGTAAAAGAAAGAGACAATTACTCTTCATAGGTAAAAGAGCTTGAAAACATTGTTTCAAAGGTGGTGGTGACTGAGCAAACGCCTCCAGAGTCACAAATCCACAGACCTAGAAATAATTCAGCTGACTTTAAAAAGACAGCCTCAAGCTCACACATGAAACCTGTTTCTTCAAGAAGGTTAGTTAATTCATTCAATCAGATTTGTACTACTAATCTTTTCTATGATAGCAAAACAGATGGTTCAGGTACACATAGAAGAAGGAGATATAAAGAAGAAAAACTGGTATGGAGAGTGAAACCAGTGGTTGAAAATGATAAGAATGATGAGAAGAAGGAAGAAAAGAAAGGAAAGAAGGAAGAGAAGAAAAGTAACAAATCATTTGTATCTGCCTCAAATGCAAAGAAGAACAAAGTGCTGAAAGGTAAACATGATCTTGTTTACTCGAGAGATCAAATGATCAGGTTATCTAAAAAGAGGTATTGTTCTTATTGTCGTACTTATGATTTTGTTCATAAAGCTAGTGATCATTACTGGTATGGTTCTTATTTCGTTACTCCCATAAGAACTTCAACTAACACACATGGACCCAAATACCAGTGGGTACCAAAACCGAAGATTAATTCTATGTTGCAGGCACCACAAGTCAAAGGGGAGTAAGAGAACCGATGAGCGAAGGCTTCTAAGTATATCAGCTTAGAACCCGTACTTCAACGGAGTTTGACTTCTAAACACAACAGTTTAGGACTCGTACTTCAGTGATCAAAAGAGATGCTACTCCCGGGCTGATAAGAGATTGTACTCAGATACTCAAATGAGGAAATCAACCTTCAAGGGGGAGTACATAAGTTTTTCTGGAAATATGTTTTCGGAAGATATGACGAACTACACTTCAAGAGGAGTTGTAGATCTCTATCATCTGTCTTTTACTGACAAATTTCAGATGCATATTTTCAGGGGGAGTAAAGAATTATGATTTCTGATTACTTCAGATCAGAACTCGTACTTTAATCGTTTTACTACTTTATGTCATTTACATTTGAATAAACTTTGTGAATAAAAATTGCTTTGACTAGACTTTGAGATTTTTGCAGGATGAGAGAAGCTGACAAGATCATATCTTAATGACTTCAGCTTGACTTCATGAGATTTAAGATTGCGTGAAAAGGTAAATTTCTTATCTTAATCTCAAATATATCTGAAAGAAGGACAACTTTTAGATATAGAAAACATGTTCTGAAATGTTCAAACCACTTCCCGATTCTTAAACAGATTTTATAATTTGGAAGTGTGATTTTAAATGTTTTCATTTTATTTTTGTGCTTAATTGTTAAATAAACTGTGTGTTTCCAAAGATAAATACTTGTGTATTGTCTTTTCTACATACTTTCAAGTATTCACACACATCGGTTTAATTTTTGGTCAATTTGTTCTTACCATGTCTCAAATTGAAACTATTCTTTTTCGATGGTAAGACACCCCGCTTGTACTTCAATGTATATTGAGCGTCATTTCATTTCGATGCGTTTAGTTCAAGAATGTCTATATTTTTGTTTCGTATAGACAATATCCGTTATTCTTTACCATAAGCCTAAATTGATATATCATTTCATTTCTGATCATTTTCATACAATGTCAGATTTTCAAACAAGCCTTTTGCATTCATATTCATTCATTTCATATTGAAAATGCTTCAATGTCTAAAAAATGCTCAAATCTTCATGATTATATTTTATGAGCATACATTCATCTGACATTTGTATATGAGCTTTAACTGCTAAAGTTAAACCATTTGAGCAACATTATGCTTTCATAGGATTACATGGGTTCTTTGTGCTAGGACTTAAATGACACTTCTATGAAATCACGTTAACCAGTGATTTCTACCCAAGAAGTTAATCCTTTAGTGATTGAGTGTGAGGAGTCTAAAAAGAAATGAGTGTGGATTGTGTGTTGAGGGAAAATGGAAAAGAGAGTTTGGTTAGTAGTGAGCTTAATGATTAAAAGAAAGAGGGTGTGAGAACAGAGTAAAAGAATATTAAACTCTGCACCAACTACTTTCTGAGTCGGGCAGCCACATTACTAGCGTTTCACAATTCTTTGGTGAACGTTATTGAAACAGGCAATTAGCCCATGCCAACTCTTGACTAAACCCCACAAGCTACTCATTTTCTTCTCAAAAAGAAAATGTTTCACATTTTCAAGGGGACGCAACATATAATCTATCTGGTTTTCATTTGGAAAATCTGGATATTGAAAAAGAAGGAAGTCTGCCCCACCTTCGCACTTCAATCATGCACATTGAGTCTATGTTTATCTACTGTTGTCTCAGTGGTTTACACTATGTTGAGCCTTAAAAAGCAATCTTTCGTGCTTAATTCTTTCTACACTTGCACGAACACACAAAGAATTTGTTTCTTTGTCATAACATTCATAGAAATTGCGTTTGTGGTGTTTCGATGATTGGATGGAAGCCCTGGGGGAGTGAACATCACAAAAGCTCCTTTATATTGTGTATTCGTTACATACAGTGACTTCGTGTTACTGACAGGCATTCTGACTGATTCATTTGTTGATTCAGGAGTTACATGTTATTATTTTTGTCTGGATTTGCAAAGATCTAGATGAATACTTGGTTATGGATCACAGAATCAGAGGCTCAGTTTGACAGATCAGAATGGTCAAAGACATTTCTTGGACAAAGTTTTGATGATATAGATGCTCAAATCATCAAAAAGGGGGAGATGGTATCAAGAAATGATAAAGTTTTGAGAGATGATTTTCAGAAATGTCCAAGTCAGAAAAGTTCAAAGTAAAGATTTGAAGATTTGAAGAAGATCAAAGAATTTCTGAAGATTTGAGGAAATTTTCTTTGAAGATTATTTGCTAAAGCAATTCGTGCTAAATCTGAAGATAATTTCTTTCTGAAGTTTGAAAGAGTATTGTGATAGTTCTGAAGAGATTATTGAAGATTGTTTCTACCATCTTTGGGAGAGAATTTTTCTGAGACTTATCAAAGAGGAATTTCATCGTGTTAAGGGGGAGTTTGTATATCATGTTTATATCACCGGAGAGGTTACAAGAGAAGATAAAGGTTAAAGCTTAATCAAATCGAGCTTAAAGAGAGAAGATCGCATTGCTAAATCTTTTAGTAATGATCTTGATCCAAAGGGGGAGATTGTTAGAGCACAGATTTATTGGATTCAAGATCATTAAGATTGAAGACAAAAGTTCAAGAAGTCAAAGCTGGAAAAGTCAACTCTCATTAAAGTCAAAGTCTATTTGTAATAAAAAGTCAAAGTATTGTATTTGTATTTGTTTTTTCTTGTATTTTAGATGTAGGTATAAATACCTTGTATTTTTCTATTTTCAAAGGTAGGAAGCTTATTTTGAGAAATACGATTGAGAGAAAATCTGTAGAGGGAGAAAGAGAGAGTTCTAGAGAGAGAAAGTTGTATTTAAATTGAGAATTGAATTCAAAACGTGTAATTGAATTGAATTGTTTGTTTTGATTAATTGTTTGTGATTGGAAACTAGAATCTGGGAATAACAATTGGTATCAGAGCTAATAACAATTGTATTTTAGAAGGAGATGTATAGCTTCAAGGTTGAGCCAATAAATGGAAGTATGTTGTGGGATACATCTAGTTGTCCAACCAAATTGGTTCCACCAAAGCATCATAAAAAAATTGGCAGACCAAGGAAGAAGAGAAAGAATACAGTTGAGGAGGTGTCTCAGAAATCTGGGAGCAATGGAAAACTATCTAGGAAGGGGGCTACTGTGACTTGTGATAGGTGTAAGAATCAGGGACATAATTCAAGAACATGTAAGGACCAAGCAGGACCTTCACAGGGTAGGGAATGATATGGTTGATGTGGTTGTTAGGTTATTGTTTGTTTAGGTGATATGGTTGATGTTTGTTTGGACAAGTAACTTATGTAACAGGTTATTGTTTGGGTTGGTAGTACTTTGTTTTGGCAATGTTTTGTTATGGACAAAGTACCATTTTGTTGGTAATGTTATGGAAAAGTAACTTATGTTAATGGCAGTTAATGGTATGACAATGTTTTGGTTTCTATGTCATGTGGTTTGTATATGTTCATCTATACAATTTGGAATTCTACAAAGTATAGTATGGAAATTGCAATTGATTGATAATGTTTTGGTTTCTATGTCCTGTGGTTTGTATATGTTCATCTATACAATTTGGAATTCTACAAAGTATAGTATGGAAATTGCAATTGATTGATAATGTTTTGGTTTCTATGTCTTGTGGTTTGTATATGTTCATCTATACAATTTGGAATTCTACAAAGTATAGTATGGAAATTGCAATTGATTGATAATGTTTTGGTTTCTATGTCCTGTGGTTTGTATGTACCCATATTTCAACACATTACATTAAAACAGATAATGTGTCAAAAAGGAAATTGCAATTGATTGATAAACTAACAAAACCAAATACAGAGTATGTGTCAAAAAGGAAATTGATTGATAAACTAACAAAACCAAATACATGAGTTCATCACTAATACATCCATTACATCATAAACTAACAAAACCAAATACATTAGTTCATCACTAACACATCCATTCTACATTGAGATTAACTAAAAATCCCAATTAGTTCAAAGAAATATACAAGAAAAACCCAAAATATAGCCAACTAAGAACCAACAGCAGCTGCAAATTCCAAAATTTCCTTTCTCTAGCTTTGATACATTCTTCAAGCCTGTTCTTTGACCTCAACAACCCAGGGATAACATCTACAGCCCGAGAACAAATTGGTCGATCAAACCACCCAAAAAAGGAACATTGGTGACTCTATTAAAAGAAAAAAAAGGGAGAAACCATTCTTCACTCTGTTAAGAGCAGAACATTCTTAGAGAAAGAAATGTAAGAAATTGAGAAAGGAAAAAAAACTGACCAATCTTGAACATGTGTAGAACCTACGGCCAGGGTTTGCATTTGTCCATGATGTTCTTAAAGTTGCTTGAACACCACAGTGACAAATCACCATTATCGAACCAAACCAATGTTAGTAAAAAATCGATCTTGGGTAGATGAACCAGGGAAATCGATCTTGGGTAGATGAACCAGGGAAATCGATTTTGGGAAGAAGAAGAAACAAGAAGAAAAGAAAGAAGTCGTTTATTTGATTTAAGAGCAAAAAGTGAACTGCCCAAAATACCCCTGACTTTAACCGAGTTTTTTTAACGGGGTTAGTGAGGAGGTCCTCCTTTCAGAGCAAAAATCAAACCTCAGGGACCACTATTTGAGATATTGAAGTATAGCTCCTCCTTTCAAAGAAAATACGAAACCTTAAGGACCAAAAGTGTAATTCTCTCTTTTATTTATTAAAACATAATAATTATAATATATACTTAATTTTTATAACCTTAAATATTTTTCACTTGAATTTTAAAATACTTTATTTAATGAAACATCGTTAAAATTAAAATGACATTTTTTAATTGATAAATATTACGTCACAAAGCAAATTAATTACAATAGTTATTGTATTCAGTTTTATCCAAACTTTTAATTTGTGTCTTAGTTTATATTTTCTGCAATAAAAATCTTTGTTATCGTATTCATTTTTATGTTATTGTCTTAGCATGAAACAATAGCCAATATTATGATTCTTTTTTATTTTTTGCTAATGAAATTTCATTTTGTTAAGTGTTTTATGATTATCCATATTTTAGTTTTTACTAATTTTTATTTTTAATAAAACAAATTAATTATTTAAATACAATTTACATTTTGCAAACACAAAATAACTAAATTAAAAAGTTCATACAATATATTACTTATTGTATTAAATTATAAATTTATATATATATATATATATATATATATATATAATTATAAAAGTTGAATATAATATTAATATAATTTTTAGAGGACTACTTTATTGACCTTCAAATATGAAGGTCTACTTTATTGACATCTATATTTTTTTTGTGTTTTAGTGTTGGGTTAGAAATGAAAACACTTTCATTTTAGTGTTTTTAATGGTGGGTTGAAGATGGTCTAAGAGCGTCATGTTATATATACATTATAAATGATATCCATTTATAATAAATTATAGAGTAAATTACGGATTTGGTCCTCGTGGTTTATTGATTTTTTCGGATTTCGTCCATAAACTTCATTTATTATGAATATGGTACCAGTGGGATACATTTTCTGTTGTATCTAGTCCCTACACCAAAAGGTCGTCTAACTCTCACCATTAAGTGAGCCCACGTGCTTTGCACACGAGGGAAAAATCATCCAACCACTTTTACCTTTTTATTAAACGGTTTTGCTATGGATTTGGTCCTCGTGGTTTACCCTTTACTCCCTGAACTTCATCTCTTTCTCTTCTTCTTTGGTGCGTATCAATGGGATCGTGCTACTGTGGTGCACACACAATGGTGCGTACCTCTTGGACGAACACAAACCCTGGCCGCTGATTTTACTATTGTTCAAGAAATGTAAGATAAGTGTTAGTTTTCCCTAGTTTATTAAACCCCTAATTGATGTTCAATTTTTTTCAGGGATCCAATTGCCCCTTTCTTGGTTGGGTTGATCCACCAGTTTGTACTCGATGTATGATGGTAATTCCTGGTTTATTGAGGTCAAAAAACAACCTTGAAGAGAAAATGAATGCAAAGGCAGTTGAAGCAAGAAGATGGAAATCGTTGTTCTTTATAAGTTGGATTTGCTTTGTAATTTTTTCTTTTGTTATTGATCTAGTCTGTAGATCAATAGTTTATGGTTCTAGTGTACTGGTTTGTTGTAATTGTTGTTTTGTAATGACATGAAATTTGTATAAATAATTGTTGTGCAATTGAATCAATTTGACAGCATCTGTGAATGAAAATATACAATGTTCATAAAACTGTAATTGGAATTAACATAAAACTGCATAGATTGCATACCCAAACAAACAAAAGAGATTACCACCATTGTTTCAATTATGATCAACTAATCCCAAAAGAAATTACCACAAAGTTAAGATCAAAAGACATACCAACCATTGTTTTAAGATCAACAGAAACTACCATGGTCTAAGCACAAAAGAAACAACCATTAACCATAAAAGAAACTACCATAGTCTAACCACAAAAGAAACAACCATCCACTTCATATTGCCCTTTCTTCTTGTCCCTTACAAGTCCTTGAATTGTGCCCTTTCTTTTTTGCATTTGGTACAAGTTACAGACTTCCCTGATCTTGAAAGCCTTGATCCTTTGACCATTTGTTGGCTTGATTCATCTGCAATCTTCCTTCTCTTCCTTTTAGGCCTCCCAACTTGTGTGTGATGGACAGGTGGTGTGAGTTTGTATGGACAATCATGTTATGTCCACAACTCTTTCCCATTGGCAGGGCCAACCTTAAACCCATACACAGTCTTCCAACACTCTAGAGTGTAGCTATCATGTACCCAATGTTCAGGTAACCCAACTTCATCACCATTTAATGCAATAGACCATATGGTAGCCACAACATGCCTACATGGTATACCACTTAGTTCCCATTTCCTACATGAGCATATCTTTTGTCTTGCATCAACTACAATGCACTGATCTTGCCATGGTCCACTTACCTGATACAGGCCCCCTCCATTCCATTGCACAACAAATTGTGTAGCTTATTGCTTGACTGCAGACAACAACTTGGTGGCTGTGGGAGTTAGATATCCTTTAGACTTGGCAATCACTTTCTGCACATTCATTATCCTTCTCATGAGATACCCTCTAATGTATTCAAGTGCCACAGTGATAGGTTTGTCCCTTCCATTCACAAGCTGCCTATTGAAGACCTCACACATATTTTTCAACAGAACATCACAGTGAGCTCTACCTGTGACATGCCAAAAACCATAAAACAATGTCAATCCTTTGCCAAAACATATACCTGTATATTCTGATAAAACCAATACATAAACATGTACCTGTAAAGTGAGATCTAGACCAGTGGTGGGGTGGTATTTCATTTAACCATACATAAGCATCTCTGTTGATAGCTTTCAGTTCATGCAAGCATTTCTTAAACTGTGGAACTGTTGTTGATGTTGCACATTTCCACAGGAGGTCCTTGTACACCTTGCCCTTCCAATGTTTCTTCATATTCTCATAGATGTGCCTAAGGCATAATCTATGCTCTACACTTGGAAAAATCTTTGCCATGGCTGGTACAATCCCCTACAAATGAACATCCACAACATAACAAAATAGTTCATAGTAAAAAATGAACAAATCAACATTGTCAAAAATGCAAGATAAATGACATACCTTGTGTCGATCACCAATGAATGTGAAATTGGAATTTATAGCCAAATCCAAGTCATCTCTCAAGTTGTCCAAAAACCAAGACCATGAGTCAGTGGTTTCAGCCTCAACAATTGCATATGCTACTGGATAAATGCCTTGGTTTGGGTTAACCCCTATTGGAGTGAGGATCTGGCCTGGATAAGGACCTTTCATGAAGGATCCATCTAGACCAAGCAACTCCTTTCCATTTGCTTTAAATCCTTGTTTCAATGCACCAAGACAAATATAGATCCTCTTGAACTCTCTTGTTGTAGTACCCAAGTTAGATTCATGTTCAACATCTAACTTCACTGTTGTGTTTGGATTGGATCTCTGCAAATCTAGAACATAATACCTCAAATGTGCATACTGTTCAATGTAGTCACCTACCACTTTCTTCACTACAATAGACTTTGCTCTATAGGCTTTCATGCTCGATACACCAAGTTGATACTTCTTCTCTAGACCCTCTGCCAAAGTCCTGAGTGGAATTTCTGGGTTGGGAACTATGGTCTCTTCCACCTGCTTAGACAGAAAAGTGGTTGTGCACTGCCTAACATGTCTTACCTGCAAACATTTGTGTGTATCAATGTAGGTCTTGACCATCCAAGCTTTGTCTTCAGAAATAGTGGATATGTACAATACCCATGGACAAGTTGGCCCATCAGTTGCAGGCCCATCATTTGAAGGCCCATCATTTGAAGTCCCAATACTAGTCCCTCCCATTGAAATTATCTTTGCTTTGCATCTAACCCTGACTCTCTGCTTATCATTTTTTACTATGCTCAAATCCCTCCTTGTTTGAATTGAATGCATAGTAATGGAATTTTTGACATCTTCTTTGCTTCTAAATTGTTGACCAACAAAGAAGTTTGTTGTCTCTGTTTCTCTGGTTTGTTGTTTTCTCAACTCATGTAAGCTTTTCTTCCTCTCTGTGTCATAGTCAGAATCTTCACCACTTTCAAAGTCCTTCAAATCTAAAGGCTCTAAGTCATCTAAGTCATTAGTGGTTTCATCTTCATTTGCATCCACAAAGGTTTCTATAGGCACATCTGTAACTTTTGTATGATTCTCTGTAGTATATTTATGCACATCTTGTAATGACCCGGTTTCCAAAATAACCACAATTACCCAAAATCATTCAAATACAATTCGAAATGAAACGACTAAAATAATCTTCCCAAAATCACCTCAATTACAACGACGGTAAGAAATAATTCTAACCGCAATAATAAATTATAACCTGTGATTTAGATACTACCGATCTATGATCACCCAACTAATAACAAAATATAAACAAACCGATCAATACTAGCGAACCGGTAATTGAATCCACTCTCAACTACCTTTTTCCCCAAGCTAGCAATCCCAATACAAAGTTCACCTGAAATGCATATTTTGAAAACAAAATGAGGGTTAGACCATACGGTCTAGTGAGTAAATCCCTGTCAGATAATAATTCAGTAAAATCACTTTGACATAATGTCATAAATAAATCATTTGATCATAAAGTAGGCTCTCAGGCACTACGAACCAATTTTAAATAAATTGACACTCAGGCACAATATCTCACCCAGGTAACTAACCACAACAGTCGCCACAATTTAACCGCACACACCCCGATAAGATCGCAATCAATACCGGTTGTGGCCCACCACACGAAACAAATTCGTGGGAACTATATATACATAACCCTTGCTCGGACCATCACAGTCCTAACACACCCGACTTCTGTTGTGAAAGTCCCTTTATCCCAAAAATTTATAATCCAACCACATGTGTTAATAATAAACAACATGTAATAATAATCATTTTATCACAGTTAACGGTAATAATTCAAACATACCAATCTGGTATAACATCAAAATAATAACCGTTTTATAATATATGCATTTTAGTTCGAAAATGGTTAAATGAAAAACTCACCTCAGTCTAAATATTTCATCCGAGATTAAAACTGCTCAAACCAAACACCTTCCACAAAAATCGCTTAAAAACCATCAGTTTAGAACCATAACTTTTCTCCCAAAGATTTTCCTCCATGAATATATTTACATAGATGAAATATAAGGAGAAAAGAATAAGAATGGAAAGAGGCGGCAGAAATTATGGATGAGGGAGAAAAAGAAATTATGGATAAGGAAGAAAAAAAACCATTCTTGTACTCTCATAATTGCGCAAATGATCCCTTACAATTGACAAATTACAAAATAACCTCTGAACTTTCTTTATTGCCAAACATCACATCTTGGGTTATTACAAACTCTCCTCCTTAACAGAATTCCGTCCCGGAATTCATTCAGGCAACAAATGAGATTTGACCGATTATCAAATCGACTTGAAACTCTTACGATACATCAATACCTTTAGGAGACTGCCAAAGGACTTTTCACCAGAACAACCGCCTTGCTGCTCTAAATATAACCTTTTTCTCATTTTTTTTAAATCTCAACACGAATACTAACATATTGCTACGCTTTTGCTGCACAACTCTGACTAAAATCCCAAATCACACGATATCCATCACAATTTCAAAACCTGAATAATCCACCAATTAAAAACTGGCTCAAATCCTAAAACAAATATAATCAGGATTTTCCACCCAATAAACCAATAATCACACATTTTCAAAATCGCTCGAAATTTACTTACTTCCCAAAAAGAAGCAACCCATGCTCACCCGACACTAATTTTGAATAATATAACATTGAGCACTATAATCATCCAAAACAATCGCCACACTAATATTAATTTAAATCCAACGGTCTTTCACGCTAACCACCACATACAACCATTTTACAAACCGTTTCGAAAACTTAAAACATATACTATCAATATAAAACTTGCTAACAAATTGCAAGTTTTAAATCTATACCCGGATTAATCTACCAAACACTTTAGCTAGATAAATCACCATAGCTCCTTATCTTGCTCTCCCACAGAGCTATATAATCAATAAGATATAATTTAAATCTAACTCAACATTTTATATCTTAACATTTTTATATCATCCAAAACTTTCTTACTTTTATCAAAACCACTTATTTTCAAAATACCACTTCCATTTTTCAACACTATCATAATATACCAATGATCACTTGTCATTACTTAAACAAACTTAAAATAAGAGCAAACACCAAATCCACATATCCACCGGCTAGATTAAATTTAACCAAATGGTTCCTCCAAAATCCATAATTAAGATACTCGACAATTTTTGTACACCCGACTATCACGAATAATACCAAATGCTCCAAAATACAACGTACTTATCGATTTTCAAACGGAGTTAACTTAACCAATTGCATTCCTTTACACTTAAGGAATATATTTCAATTCAAAATCCTTAATCAAATACTGAACACTATCAACCAACCGAATCTTACATTTTCATCAATGTCCAAACGGAATAAAATAAACACATCCGTAATTATAATCCAATCAAACAAAAACATAAGTTCTCCATTTTAGAAAGTCACCCGTTACTACCAAAGTCTTAAAATCTCAAAATAACAATAGTGTAACACCGTCTAAAAATCCATACATTTTTAACCGATCAATCTTATCACTTTCAAAATAACTCCCAAGAGACATCCCAAATAAGATTCACATAATCGTCTTTCCATCGAATCATACGCACAAATCGATACGATAATTCTTAGATATTTCACTAGTCAAAACTTTCTTCCCACCAACCAATAATAAAATAAAATTAAGCCATAACGTGACTTAATTCTCTCAAATTTAGACGAACCACAAATCACAAATACTTTCATTCACTTAGACCACTTTTCTATACTAAGAAAAGCTCACAACCACCAAGTTCTTATAATCATTACTGATAAAATCAATAAATATTAATATTGTCTCTCAGCTTAAGTCTAGGCTATCAGCAACCTAGTTCACTTAAACTAAAGCTCTGATACCATCTGTAATGACCCGGTTTCCAAAATAACCACAATTACCCAAAATCATCCAAATACGATTCGAAATGAAACGACTAAAATAATCTTCCCAAAATCACCTCAATTACAACGACGGTAAGAAATAATTCTAACCGCAATAATAAATTCTAACCTGTGATTTAGATCCTACCGATCTATGATCACCCAACTAATAACAGAATATAAACAAACCGATCAATACTAGCGAACTGGTAATTGAATCCACTCTCAACTACCTTTTTCCCCAAGCTAGCAATCCCAATACAAAGTTCACCTGAAATGCATATTTTGAAAACAAAATGAGGGTTAGACCATACGGTCTAGTGAGTAAATCCCTGTTCGATAATAATTCAGTAAAATCACTTTGACATAATGTCATAAATAAATCATTTGATCATAAAGTAGGCTCTCAGGCACTACGAACCAATTTTAAATAAATTGACACTCAGGCACAATATCTCACCCAGGTAACTAACCACAACAGTCGCCACAATTTAACCGCACACACCCCGATAAGATCGCAATCAATATCGGTTGTGGCCCACCACACGAAACAAATTCGTGGGCACTATATATACATAACCCTTGCTCGGACCATCACAATCCTAACACACCCGACTTCTGTTGTGAAAGTCCCTTTATCCCAAAAATTTATAATCCAACCACATGTGTTAATAATAAACAACATGTAATAATAACCATTTTATCAC
Organism: Arctium minus; assembly: GCA_954870635.1. Lineage (NCBI taxonomy): Eukaryota > Viridiplantae > Streptophyta > Magnoliopsida > Asterales > Asteraceae > Arctium > Arctium minus. Next base: position 4,964,917 of record OX941093.1, on the reverse strand, counting down.
AGTTAACGGTAATAATTCAAACATACCAATCTGGTATAACATCAAAATAATAACCGTTTTATAATATATGCATTTTAGTTCGAAAATGGTTAAATGAAAAACTCACCTCAGTCTAAATATTTCATTCGAGATTAAAACTGCTCAAACCAAACACCTTCCACAAAAATCGCTTAAAAACCATCGGTTTAGAACCATAGCTTTTCTCCCAAAGATTTTCCTCCAAGAATATATTTACATAGATGAAATATAAGGAGAAAAGAATAAGAATGGAAAGAGGCGGCAGAAATTATGGATGAGGGAGAAAAAGAAATTATGGATAAGGAAGAAAAAAAACCATTCTTGTACTCTCATAATTGCGCAAATGATCCCTTACAATTGACAAGTTACAAAATAACCTCTGAACTTTCTTTATTGCCAAACATCACATCTTGGGTTATTACACATCTTTTCCTTGTGGTGGGTCATCTGCAGTTTCAATTACTACATCATCTTCAAAAGGTCCAAATTCATCAATCAATGTTGCCTCATCAAACACAACATCCTCAGGCCCCTGTTCATCAACTTTGTCTTTCTCCATCTGTGTTTCATCTACTATGTCTTCCTGTGTTTCATGAACTTTGTCTTGTCCCATCTGTGTTTCATACGCTATGGATTCTTCTACTACAGGTTGCTCCAACATTTGTTCTAAAACTACAGGTTACTTAATATGTGGTTCATCAACCCTGTTTTCACCAAACCATTCTAGACACAATCTCTTACTACAAGATGAAGAAGTCCCACCCATTTGCAACACATTGCTATATCTTCTTAGTTTAGGGGATGCCTCATTTACTTCCTCAATAACAACTTTACTACCATTAGGGGACTTGAAATAGTTCCGGTCAGCCCATGTTCAAGGTATACATCAATCACCTTGTACTTAGTTGTATACTTCAATAGGTTTATAATAGCCTTATCATTTCCTAGAGGTTCAAGACCAAAGTCTAGGTCACTTTCTGGAATCATGAAGTGGTAATACATATGTTCATCCCCTGTATACCCTAACATTGTGATCATATCATCAATTTCATGCACACTTAACTCGTTAGTGTCGATTATGTCTACAAAATTAACCTTACCATTTTTGTAGCGCCTACCTGGCCATTTGCTAAAAAACCCACCATTGCTAAACAACCGCCGACCACCGTTGTTCTGAACCACCACCCATCGCCGATATTAACCACCGCTGACCACCACTGATCTGAACCACCGTCGACCACATCCGATCTGAACCACCATTATTTCACATTATGAAAGAACATTACATTGTTTCACCATGTGAAACAACAGTATACTGTTTCACCATGTGAAACTGCACTACGTATTTCACCATGTGAAATAACACTACATTCTTTCACATTAACAACATAGTGTTGTTTCACAATATGAAACAACACTTTAGTGTTTCACATCACATTTCATGTCAACCATTATTTTGTTTTGTTTTCAAATTGTGAAACAACATTACATTGTTTCACGTATGAAACAAAAATTTATTGTTTCTTTTTAGCGACATTATATTATTTCACAATATGAAAGAACACTATATTGTTTCACAATGTGAAACATGAGTACATTGTTTCACATTAGGAACATTGTTTTGTTTCACAATATGAAACGCTATAAAACTTTGATGTTTTAAAATTTCATGTGATGTTTTAATTACAATATTTGTATATTTACTATATTTTCTTTTCCCATGTGATATTTTTTATTATTTAAAATAGTCAAATATATTTTATAAAGATGTATGTTTTTCTATACGTTACCATTAAATAATGAATATGTGAGAAAGTAAGCGAGTAAAAATTAAATTAATAATACAATCAACTAATGAAATATAAAAGATTATTATCAATTAATGAAAATTAAAATATCTTATTATTACATAAAAATTACATCGCATAAGATTGAATTAAAATAAAATAATAATTGATTCTAAATTTTGATATCAATACAAAAGGGAATTGAAAAATAATCAAGAAACGGAAAAATTACCATCAAGTCCTTCATTAGTTATAAATAAAATTAATTAAGGTTGTTAGATTTGAGTGATTAGATGGTTGAGATTCGTTCTTAAGGTTCTCAATATTTTTATGGTTCTCATTTGATTACCTATATATATATATATATATATATATATATATATATATATATATATATATATATATATATATATATATATATATATATATTATAAGTTTTATTTTTAATGCTTTGAATTTTTAATATTTTAGATTTGGTTAAAACTTATAAGTTTGAACTATAAAATTTGGATTTCTAATGCTCTCATTAGAATTTTGGATTTGTATTCTTTTGTGAATTTTCGATTTTTAATTTATAGTTTTATAAATGTTAAACGGGTTAGGCGGTCATGTCGGGTTAGGTGGATCAGGTTAGGGGTGGGATTTTCTGACCCGTTTATTAAACGGATCGGGTTCGGGTTAGACACTCTCAACCCGTTTAACTTTGAACCGACACGACACGTTTGTCAGTTCTAACGTTTTTAGACGTTTTAATAAATTTTTTAGAACGTTTTTAAAATAAAGTGTCGTATTAACTATTTTATATGACACTATTTAAAAAACTGACTACAAGTGTCTTACAAAAAGATGGGTTTATAGAACAATTATAAAAAATATCCTATAAAATAGTTAATACAACATTTTATTTTAATATGTCCTAAAAAACTTGTTAAAACGCCTAAAAGGATTATATAAACCTATTGTAGCACTTTTAGATATGACACTTTATTATTTGATCCTATAAAGTGTATTATTATAACGTTTAAATATTTGAAGTATTCTATGAATTTAATTTTGTTGTAATGAATGAAATATAACTCAAATTCAATATGAATGGAATGAAATTGATTTATCTCATTAGAGTTTGATTTCAATAGCTTTGAGTCTTTTGACCCTTTTTTTATGGTTAGGTTTGAGATTGAACCACATTATAGATTGCTTTCAACCTTTTCCTCCTTTTATTCAACTTTTTTTACCATATAAATAAAATGTATTATAATTTTTTCTATTTATATTAATTTTGTTTTGTAACCAATTTTTATAAAATTTCCAATTTTAATTAATAATATTTTTTGTACATGTTTAGTAAGTAAGCTTCAAGAATAGGTCTAATTTTATAAAATATTGGAAAAATGACCATATTATCCCTATAAAATATATATGGTATCATGTTGGTCTTCAAGACCTGATTAAACGTCTAATTTTAAAGTTGAATGTAACAATATTAGAAAAATGACCATAATTACCTATGGATTACTAAGACTACAACGATAATTCTACAAATCCAAAACAAGAAGTTATAATTCGTCGATAATTGCTAGTTCTGACGGATTCCTAAAGGGATAGTCAGTCAATAATAGTCCCCTTTTTAATAGTGTTCTGCTTCAGGAGCGATGGTTTGGGATTGTTGTTGCTGATGGGGGAGGGGTGTTATGCTGATGGGGAAGGGGGACGTCGTCGTCAAGGGGGAGGTGGAGGTTGAGGGTTTTTCTTTTTGAACTTTTTTACATTTATAAAAATAAACTTGAATTTTATATAGGGGGAAGCTAATGACACCCTTAATGTTGCTAATGACACCCTTATAATTAGTTTTCTCCTCACACACATCAACATCAAAATCTGTTTTTTATATTCCAATGCATGAATTATATTTCCAATGCATTAATTGACCTGATTTTGGCATACTTAAGGATGCCATTAGCATTGCCCTGTATATAACAACCAAAATTAAAATTAAGAGAGGGGCATTATAACAACCCAACCAAGACAATAAGATAACAATTCAATCATAATATTAACTCATGCCAAAACGGCCCCAAGCATACAATTTAATTCAAGGTTTGCAACGGCAACCTATACACAACTGAGATAAAGTAAAAACTAAACTAAGGTGACGGTCTTCTATGCACTCCCGCTACACCTTCTCTTTGCATTTATCAGCTCTACCTAGATCACACCTGCCTGAAAAGGGTTTTTAAAATTTGAAAGAGCAAGGGTTAGACCGGAGGTCTAGTGAGTCCCCTCTAACAAATAAGCAACGTTATAACTTTTCAAACTTTAAATCAAACAGACTTATAAACAACATAAGAGTAAATCACACTACTGACCACACTACCGTTGAAGACGGTGTGTCTAACTCGCACTGCCTTAATTTTGGGACACACCCCCAATAGCATAAACGGGCCACACTCCCCGGTACGAGCAGGCGGGCCACACTCCCTGACTTGGGTCACAACTTCCACAAATAATGTATGCATATATTTAAATATCAACAAGTTATAAAACATGCTTAAATAATTTCATCATAAACATGTCAACATAGTAAATCGCAGTTTTTATTAAACTTTCATATGCTATCGTTAATAAAACCTTTTTAGTTCAGAAATACTCACATGCGTCCTTTGCTTAAATTCCACGTCTACTTTTACGGCTTGAAACAAATCCTATAAGAAAACATAGACTGATAAACTACCGGCATAATCTAATTTAATATAAAATCGACCTTAACACCCTATAGTTCCCGAGTGGTTGGACCAACTTAAATAATAGGACCCGACCTACTAAAACCTATCGGTCCGAAACACACAGACTAAAGTGTACTGGGCTTGCTAATTAATACCCAAGCCCAACAAACACCCTTCGACCGGACCCAAACGACCAGAACTCACTTCCTCGGTGTTAACCGGGGTCTCAACCACCGATGTCGACCGGTACTAGACACTCTCGGTATCGACCGGGGTCTCCCCACCCCGGGCTCACCTGGGACTTCACACCCCGAGGTCACCCGGTCCCCCAACCCGGGGTTCGCTCTTGTGTCGAAAACTCATCGAGAAAACCACATACTACTTCTAATTATCTTTGAAATCCAAAACTCTTCCACAGGTCGATTATTATACTAACGATAAATTAAATTCAAACTCATAGACCCACCTCATTTAAATTAACATAATCCCAAACAAAATCATCAGATTCATTAATCAACCCCAAACAAACCAAACCTCAGATTCTTTAAACAACCCCAAACCCACAACTAAAATCGATACCAAAACCTTTAGCCATGGGTAAAAAGGATTAGAAGGGAATTACCTTAAAGAGGAATATCTGAGAACTTGAAATCAAAGATGGATTGCCTTCCTTCTCGCTCTCCCAAAATCGCCCCAATCGCCCTCTTCCAAAACCGCCGCTAGACTGCTACAACAAAAGCCCATAGGGTTAAAACCCCACTTTTCCAAGTTTTACATTAAACCCCCTTCAACTTTGACCCTTTTACCCTTTCACCCCAAACTTCTTAAATCTAAGCTTCTAACCCGGTTATTACAGGCATTGTGGTTATTTTACATAACATAAAATAAAAAGTCACAATATTGACACTGACTTCTATAATTTAACGACCAAATCTAGACATATAATAAATAAGTAACTAGAAGGACAAGTGTCGCCTTCTGGTGAACCCATTTTTTTATTTTCCCGCCTAAACATGTATCTGGACGCATTTTACATTATAAATTCATTTAGGACATCCACATTCATTCCTTATTAAATCTTTCCTTAATTCAATTTTTTTAATTTATACCTTAGAGTGAATTGTGGATTTGGTCCTTGTGTTTTGATAATTTTTTTGACTAGGGTCCCTATGGTATGTTTGTTGTGGATTTGGTTCTTGTGGTATTCAATTTGTCTTGGCCATGGTCCCTCTGACTAACACTTCCGTTAACTCTGTTAAATCAAGGACCATTTTAGTCATTTTGTATAACTTTTGTCTTTTTTCCTACAAAAATGTAAAAACAATATTTTACACATACACACATACACACACACACATATATATATATTGATATCAAAATAAATAAAATAAGATATTATTGTATGATTTGATTTGTTTAAAATTTTTAAACAATTAATTATATTAAATACGATTTAATTTTATTGTTTTATTGTAGTGGTGGAAAAAGATAGAGTTTTATTTCTTTAATGTCATTAAAATTTTAATTAAAACAAATTAAATCATAAAACTATATCTTTTTTTTATTTAGAGCGAATAATATAAGACATGGTTTTATGATTTAATTTGTTTAAATTAAAAAAATTATTATGTTAAGAACGATATAATTGTATTGTTCTTTTTCTATCATTGCAATAAATAAACTTATTATCGATATTTTAACACCAAAATAATTGAAAACCACTAAGAAAATGAACTCCAATTTTATCATCCAAAAATTAGGGGTTCCGTTTTCCATATTGCTTTCATTCAAAAACTCAAAATCAATTATTTAAATTATAACCAAATGGCAGGTTCATATATACTATCATCTTTGTAACTTAAAATTGAATAAATCCCTATATAAATTTCAGCTAGGTTTTCATACCCAAATAAGCAAAAATACTAAAACCATAAAATTAAATCGAATTTAATATAATTGATTTTTAATTTAAACAAATCAAATCATATAATAATGTCTTATTTTATTTATTTTGTTATCGTTATATATATATATATATATATGTGTGTGTGTGTGTGTGTGTAAATTATTGTTTTTACTTTTTTATAGGAAAAATGGACAAAAGTTAAGCAAAATGATTAAAATAGTCCTTGAGTTAACAAAGTTAACGGAGGTGTTAGTCAGAGCGACCATGACCAAAACAAATTAAATACAAGAACCAAATCTATACTATATTATAAAAACGACATAAAAAACTCTTAATTACAACATTTTAAACACAAGATACAACTAATTAAAGCCAATTACTTAATTTACAATTTCTTATTGCTTTGGTACAACTTTTCCAAGCACATCATCTCACATAATCATCTATTTGTGTAATGGATACTCATTTATTAATATAAATATTTGTTTTTTTGGTGGAGGATTTTATAAAATAGATTTTATATTAGCATAATCTATTTTAAATGTAGATTTTACATTTAAATCTACAGATTTATACGTTCAAAGTGATTGTCAAGTGTTGTCGAGGAGGTTTCAGAAAAATTGCAAAATCTGTAAAAACGTATGTTCATATTTATAATTATTTCAATAATAGTGATATGTTGTGAGACATGTCGTTTGAGTTTTAAATAATATAATACAAAACTATTACCAATATTATTGCACAAACTCATAACAACAAACGATTAAGAATATATGCAAGTTAACCACTTATGAAAATACATTCGTTTTTCACATTGTATTTCATTAACTGTTAACAGAGAAATTACGTTTCATTTTAACTCGGTTCAATATTCCAACAAAAAATTTATCCTCCCGTGCAATGCACGGGCCCAACACTAGTCCACAATAAACATACTATATGGACCATAGTCAAAAAAATTATCAAAACACAGGGACCAAATCCATAATTCACTCTATACCTTATATTTACTACCCTTATAATTAGTTATGTAGTTTACTTTTAATCCCTTACTTTTTTATTTTTCATTTTAGACTCTTATCATATTAACATAAATAATATATAAGAAATAAAATGCATTATTTTTTTTTATTTTTTACAAATTATACCATTGTAATAGCTTTGTCAATACCTTCGAAATGAGTCAAATATTGAATTATTTTGGATTTAATTATATTATTAAATATCATAAATATATACGAATTAATGTGTCGTAATTAGTATGAGATTTGTTAAAATTAGTATGAGATTTGATACAAATAATCACTAAATTGTCGTGATTTTCTTTTTGCAATTTCATATCAATTTTAACTATACATTTTTCCATAATTTCATTTACGTTCTATTATAAATTTTGTTTTATAAATTTCTTAATATTTATTCATATTTTTTATTAATTTTTTGTAAAACATCATTTGTGAAAACTGCCTAAAACAAAGACATTTTGTAACCAACTGCAAAAAAACAACTCTGAAGGGGAAAAAAGCTTGGAAAAGTAGCATCATACTTTCGATGATCATTCATATCTGTAAGATAAGTTTTCTGCCATAATTTAATTTTTTAAATTACCCCGTGTAATACACGGGGTCAAACCTAGTGTGATAAATAAATAAAAAACATTAATGACCAAACTAGAAATTTTGTGAAAGTTGCTTACTATTTGACGATTCACGCCAAAACCATGTGTTTTTAACGAGAGAGTCAATAAAGGAAAAAAATAGGAAAAAATCTAAAGTTATATTCTTTGTCCATGTGGTTGATTCGAAAATAATTTTTTGTGTCCTTAAAATAAATAACTATGGTTTCATCTTCGTGATATACATTTTATATCGCCTTGTGTCATTTGTCCCAACTTGGTTAAAGAAATTCGGTTAACTAGGTTAATTAATAGGAACATTTTAGTCATTTTACTTATTTACTTAGTTTCTATTAAAAATAAATTGTATATTATATATATATATATATATATATATATATATATAGGAAAGTTCAAATGAAAACTCAATTTTCATTGTGTACGTAAAGACAAATCTCAGTCTCTCAATCTCTATTGATCCAACAACTCATATTAAATAGAGTTTTTAATTAAAATTAGATTAAGGGTAAAAATGGAAGATAATTTAAACTCACGCCCTATCATATTTGATTTTTGATTTATTTTTTAATTAAAAACTTTTACACACTTAAAGTTTAAACTATATTATCTTTAAAAAATACTAATAAATTAATCAAACAAATTACATAAAAAAACGAGAATTGCATGCTCTTCGATATGACATCCATATCGATATAGTTTTTTGTTGTTGTTTTAACAGTTTTTTTACGTGAAATACCATATGTGTTATATTCATTATGAATATTTATGTACGTTCAAGTGTATACAACACCTCGACACCGTAAGTTCGTAACTCGACATCACCTTCTTCAACACTTTCTTCAACGTCGTAAGGCATTGCGTTCTTCATCACTGTAAACCCAACACCCATCGAGACAAATCGAGAACCTATCGAGTTTCGGTTGTGAATCGAAAAACAAAAGAGAGTGCGTCACGTCTTCACACCTTCACAGGTCATTCATGTATTATTCATCATGAATAAGGTATCATTCATCATGAATAATGTATCATTCAGAATGAATAATACAACGTTCTGGGTAAATAATACATGATTCATGAATTCGTGTATAATTCATTCTGAATACTGTATTATTCATCATGAATAATGAATGAACGTATTCATACTGAATGTCAGACACCCAGGGATGCACATACATATTCATAATGAATTTTAAACGAAATTTCGGTTGTGAATCGGGAAACAAAAGGGAGTACGCCATGTGTCTACACACCTTCACGGGTCATTCATATATTATTCATCATGAATAATGTATCATTCGGGATGAATAATACAACATTCAGGGTGAATAATATACGATTCATGATGAATAACACATGAATCATGAATTCATGTATTATTAATCCTAAATGTTGTATTATTCATCCCGAATAATGTATTATTCATCATGAATAGTGAATGAACGTTCACCTTTGTTATTCATACTGAATGTTGACACTCGTGGACGTGCATACATATTCATGATAAATATAACACATATATAACATTTCACGTAAAAAACGGTTAAAATGAAAAAAAAAACTATATCGAGATGGATGTCATATCGAAGAGCACAAAATTCTCATTTTTTATGTAATTTGTTTGATTAAAATATTAGTAAATTTTAAGATAATTTATTTTAAAACTTTAAGGGGGTAAAAGTTTTTTAATTAAAAAAAGTCAAATAAGGTAGACGCTGATTCAAATTTCCACTTTTGTCCCTAATCATATCTCATTTAATCTTATTATGTTTTAACAATTTATTAGTTTTTCTTAAAGTTTTGATCAATGGTTAAGATTAGTCCTCACGTGCACAATGAAAAATGAGTTTTCATTTGAACCCACCCCTATATATGTAACAACCCAAAAATCAAACATAACATAATATAAAGATAACATCCCAAAATGGGTCCCAATACAAAGCATTCAAAATTTTAGGGCAAACAGAATCCAATAGTTTAAACTATCACAACCGAGACGTCTAATAGGTCCATATCTAACAACCGCAATCTACCCGAAGGCCTTCAACACACTAGGCTCTTAACACTTCTTTTTTCCCTTAGAAGAAGCGCTGTCCCCTTACCTAAAAATGAGTTTTTAAGAATTAAAAACAAGGATTAGACCAAAGGGTCTAGTGAATTCCCAACTTTGAATAGTTGTAAAATAGTTTAAGAAACAATCTTAACCAACAATCAATTCGATAAGCAATAAACATTACAATAATATCCATTAATTTACCAACCGGGATAGATTGCAAACAATAGCGAAGAAACCACACTCTCGGGGCCCCCAAGTAGATCTGTGTGTCCCACAATGTATGTAAATCAAGATGCTAACAATGAATTATCAATTGAAACTCTTTTTATTGATTTCAGATTAAGAATACAATATTTCTCTCTCTAGCTCAAGAACACGTTCAACTCTGAATAGTCATATATCTAAAAACACGCACAACTCACTATATAAACAACAATCTAAAATGCACAACAAACTTCTCTCACAAATCAAAAACGCGCTAACCACTAAATACTTACAAAACAGAAGAAATACAAAATACAATATTGACTTTGACTTTTATTACACTTTGACTTTGACTTTCAGTGAGAGTTGACTTTAACTTTGACCTTCACTCTTCGGGCTTCTATGATCTTGTATCCAACATATTTATGCTCTAACAATCTCCCCCTTTGGATTCAAGATCATGTTTGAAAGATTTAACAGTTCAGTCTTCTCTTTAAGCTCCAAAAAGTACAATCTCTTCTTTTGCAACAAATTTTCTTCTTTAGGCACAAGTATTGCAAACTCTCATTTCTTTGACTGTATTCTTCCCAAGTCTGTCTCTGAAAGATATTAACAATCTTCTCCAAATATGGTAGAAACGATCTTCAATAATCTCTCCAAAACTTATCACAAAACTCTTTCAGACTTCGGAAAGAAATTATCTTCAGAATTAGCTCGAATTGCTTTTAGCAAATAATCTTCAAAGAAAATTTCTGTAAAATCAGCACATATTCAAACATCTTTGACTTTGCTTGTACAATCTTTCAAACTTTGAACTTTCAAATCTTTAACTTTGAAATTTCTGACACTGACATTTCTGTAATTCATCTCCCCCTTTTTGATGAATAGAGCATCTATAACATCAAAACTTTCTCCAAGAAATGTCGTTAACTGTTCTGACCACTGATCTGTCATAATGAGCCTCTGATTCGTTGCCAATTCGAACAATGTATTCATCCAGATCTTTGCAAATCTAGACAAACTAGGAATGTAACACCTGAATCAACAAATGAATCAGTTAATGCACCTGTCAGTAACACGAAGTCACTGTGTGTAACGGATACACATAGGAAAGGAGCTTTTTGATGTTCACTCCCCCAGGGCTTCCATCCAATCATCGAAACACCACAAAGGAAATTTCTATGAACGTTATGACAAGAAAACAAATTTCTTATGTGTTCGTGCAAGTGTAGAAAGAATTAAGCAAATGATGATTGCTTTTATAAAAAGGCTCAACATTGTGTAAACCACTGAGACAATAGTAGATAAACACAGACTCAATGTGCATGATTGAAGTACGAAGGTGGGGCAAACTTCCTTCTTTTTCAATATCCAGATTTTCCAAATGAAAATCAGATAGATAATGTGCTGCGTCCCCAGAAAAATATGAAACATTTTCTTTTTAAGAAGAAAATGAGTGGCTGGTGGGGTTAGTAACAAGAGTTGGCATGAGCTATTTGCCTGTTTCAATAATGTTCACCAAGAAATATGAATCATTAGTAATGTGGCTGCCCGACTCAGAAAATAGTTGGTGCAGAGTTTGATATTCTTTTACTCTGATCTCACACCCTCTTTCTTTTAATCATGAAACTCACATCTAACCAAACTCTCTTTTCCATTTTACCTCAACGCACAACCCACACTCATTTCTTTTTGACTCCTCACACTCAATCACTATGGATTAACTTCTTGGGTAGGAGACACTAGTAACCGTGAATCCATAGAAGTTTTCATTTAAGTCCTAGCACAAAGAACCCATATTCCTATGAAGCATATGTTGCTCAAAAAATGGTTTATCTTGAACAGTGAAATCTTAAATACAAGTCAGATGTTTGTATGCTCAGAATATAATCATGACAATTTGAGCATTTGAAACGATGAAGTATTTTCAAACAAGTATATTGAATGAATGAATATGAATGTAAGAGATTTGTTTGAAAATCTGACATTGTATGAAAAATGATCAGAATGAAATGATATAACACTCAAAGCTTATGGTCAAGAATAATGAATATCGTCTATATGAAACAAAATATAGACATTCTTGAAATGAACGTTTCGAAATAAAATTACGCTCAAAAGTCTTTGAAGTACAAGCGGGGTGTCTTACCATCGAAAATATGTTTCAAATTTGAGACATGGTAAGAACAAATTGAACAATAAGTCAAACCAGTGTGTGTGAATACTTGAAAGTATATAGAAAAGAACAATATGCAAGTATTTATCTTTGGAAACACACGGTTTATAATCATGTAAGCACAAGTTAATATTGAAAACATTTAAAATCACACTTCCAATTCATGAAATCTGTTTAAGAATTGGGAAGTGGTTTGAACATTTAAGAACATGTTTTATATGATTGAAAGTTGTCCTTCTTTCAACCATATATGAGATTAAGAGAAGAAATTTAACCTTTATCATACAGTCTTAAATCTCATGAAGTCAACTGAAGTCATAAAGATATGATCTTGAAAGCTTCTCTCATGCTGCACAAGTCTCAAAGTCATGTCAAAGTAACTTTATTCACAAATTTATTGAAAATTAAAAGACATAAAGTAGTAAAATGATTAAAGTACGAGTTCTGATCTAGTTTAATCAGAAATCATTTCCTTACTCCTTTTTGTTGTACTCATAGACTCCCCCTAAAATCATGCATCACAAAAAAAAATTTAACAGTTAAGTAAATGCAACAAGTCTATAAACTCCCCCTCAGAATAGTGATGATCATCTTAGAATCCTGTCTCACTCCCCCTGAGATCATGAACAACATGTTAAAGTGCAGATATCCTTTCAGAATTAATAGTAAAGAAATGGTGAAAAATTACAATAAAAGAAACTTTAATATGTAATTACTGATTAGATCTTGAGATTTAGCATACCAAGCTTAGACACAAGGAAATTAAATCTCTTTTCATCTAAAGATTTGGTAAACAAATCTGCAAGTTGATAATCAGTTTTTACAAAGTAAAGTTCAATTGTACCTTTTTCTACATTATCTTTGATAAAATGATACCTGACATCAATGTGCTTTGTTTTAGTATGCTGCACAGGATTAGCTGATATTGTGATAGCGCTCTTCGAGTCACAATAAATCGGTATTTTGTCAAACTTGAATCCATAGTCTTGAAGCTGTGTCCTCATCCACAAGACCTGAGAGCAGCAACTAACAGCAACTACATACTCTGCTTCTGCAGTTGAAGTGGAAACACAAAGTTGTTTCTTTGACGCCCAACTAAGAAGCTTGTTTCCAAGGAATTGAATATGATCCGACGTGCTCTTCCTGTCTAACATACATCTAGCATGATCTGCGTCTGAATAAGCAGTCAGTTCAAATCCTGTATCCATAGGATACCACAGACCAAGATCTGCAATCCCCTTCAGATATCTAAAAATCCATTTAACAGCAGCCAAATGGGATTCTTTAGGAGTAGCCTGTTATCTTGCACACAAACATGTTGAAAACATTATATCTGGCCTACTTGAAGTAAGATACATTAAAGAACCTATCATTCCTCTATAATTCCTAACATCAACACTTGTACCTGAAGGATCAGTGCCGATCTTAGTACCTGGTGCTATTGGGGTTCCAATTGGTTTGCAATTTTCCATTTTGAACTTCCGAAGAATATCAAAAATGTACTTTGATTGGTTTATAAAAATCCCCGTTGAAAATTGTTTTACTTGTAATCCGAGAAAGAAATTCATCTCTCCCATCATACTCATTTGAAATCTAGACACCATGAGGTTTGAAAAATTCTTACAGTATTTAGAATTAGTTGAGCCAAATATAATATCATCGACATATATCTGAATTAAAATGATATCGGATTTTTCCTTTTTAATGAATAAAGTGGTATCGACTTTACCTTTCAAAAAACCTGACTTGACCAAGAATTTTGATAATACCTCATATCAGGCTCGAGGCGCTTGTTTTAACCCATAAAGTGCTTTATCCAAGATGTAGACATGATCTGGTTTATCTGGATTCACAAAGCCTTCTGGTTGCGAGACATAGACTTCCTCCTTAAGTATGCCATTCAGAAAGGCAGTCTTCACATCCATTTGATATATTGTGAAGTTCTTGTGAGTTGCGTAGGCTAGAAACATGCGGATTGCCTCTATACGCGCTACTGGAGCATAAGTCTCGTCATAATCTATGCCTTCCTCTTGCCGGTAACCTTTGGCAACAAGTCTTGCCTTGTTTCGAATGACAATACCATCTTCATCCTTCTTGTTTTTGAATACCCACTTAGTGCCTATCACGGTCTTTCCTACTAGTTTCGGCACTAGTCTCCAAACTTTCAGGGCTTCGAACTGATTTAACTCTTTTTGCATAACAGAGACCCAATCCGAATCAGCAAGAGCTTCTGATACTCGAGTAGGCTCTATTTTGCCGAGGAATGAGTCATGCATACATTGATTCAAAGTTGCTGACCTAGTTTGCATCGGTTTGTTGAGATCTCCAATTACTTGGTGTAGAGGGTGCTCTTTGGTCCAACGATGTTCATGAGGGAGTGGATTAGATGAAGATTGATCATGATTATCATATAAGAATACACTATCAACTTCTTCAGTTTGTTCATCATGAGGGAGGGTTTCAGTTGAAGTAATTGGTGCAGAAGCTTCAGTAGGTACAACTCGTTCAGTCTGTTGATATGTCCTTACAACACACCCTACTGACTCAACAACTTCTGGCTCATCATTAGTAGATATACCTTCAACTATTGGAGTGGGCACTTGAACTGGAATATCTTGCTGAATCTGGGAATTTGATTCAGTAGAAACTTCTGAAGTGGTTGGATGATTAGTTGTTGAATCTTCCATCCTGTCAACCACAACAGGTTTATACACATTAGACCTAAGATATTAATTATAAAACAGTTCAAATAAAAGATCTAAATCAGATAAATGATTAGTAGACGTTGATGCTTCATCTGATTTGTTATTTTCAGATACAAGTTCTGAACTGAGTTGTCCAGAAGCTAACACTCCGGTTATCACGGGTTCTGAACTGACTTGTTCAAAAGCCATCTCCTCATCGAATGTGACGTTTACTCTCTCGACAACAGTCTTCGACTTCTTTAAATAAACTCGATATGCAACAAATGTAGAAGAATATCCAATGAAGATGCCCTCGTATGCCTTAGCACTGAACTTGTTCAGACTCTCTCTGTCATTTAGCACAAAACACTTACAACCAAAAATATGAAAATATTTGATGGTTGGTGTTCGGTTGTTGATCAAAGCATACAGAGTCTTTTGAAATATGCGGTGTACCATGTACCGATTTTGAGTGTAGCACGTAGTCGAAATAGCTTCTGCCCACAGAAATAGAGGAAGGTCTGACTGGCTGAGCATAGTGCGAGCTGCCTCTACTAGCGTTCGATTTTGCCTTTTGACTACTCCATTCTGTTCGGGCGTACGAGCAGCAGAGTATTGATGTGATATCCCGACCGATTCGAGATACTCTTCAACAGTTCTGTTTTTGAACTCTGTGCCATTATCAGTTCTGAGAAGCTTGGTTGGTTTCTGCAGATTCACCTGGGTCGTCTTCAGAAATGTAATAAGTACTTCGGGCGTCTCATCTTTTGATCGTAGAAATTTGACCCACGTGTATCGCGAATAGTCATCCACGATAACAAGAACATATTTCTTTCCGCCTAAGCTTTGCGTTCGTATCGGACCACAAAGATCCATATGCAACAACTCTAATGGAGAACTGGTACTAGGTTCAGGCTTCGGTTTATGTGGAGCTCTCTTCATCTTCCCTTTTTCACATGCTGCACATAGATGTTCCTTTTCGTATCTCAACTCAGGAAGTCCATTCACCAATCTGCCTTTGACCAATTTGTTGATATAACGAAAATTCAGGTGTGACAGCCGTCGATGCCAAAGCCAACTTTGCTGCATCGAAGCTTTTATTAGTAAGCAAACCTGATTGTCAGTCTGGACCTTTGCAAGATTGATGGTGTAGAGATTGGATTTTCGAGTGCCTACTAAGATTTCTTTGCCGTCTTCTGTTCGCACCGAGCAACTCTTAGCTTTGAAATTTACCTCTAACCCTTTGTCGCAGAACTATCCAATACTAAATAGGTTGTGCCCTAATCCTTCGACATAGCTCACCTTTGTTATCGTTACTTTGTCGTGTACCACATCACCATAGCCCAGAATTGGTGAGAACTGGTCGTTTCCAAAACGTACATTTCCGCTGAATTTCTCTGTATAATTAGACAATAAAGCTTTCTACCCGATCATATGCTTGGAACATCCGCTATCCAAGTACCACATATGCCGGGTCTGCAAGAGAAATCAGGGAACAACAGATTTAGGTACCCATTTAAAAACGGATCCTAACAGATTAGCACATGATTTTGGTATCCATTTAAATATGGATCATCTTTTCCTTTGAAAACTTTTGAAAACATTTGTTTTAGAAGAATAAACATGATAAGATCCAAACCAATCATTAGAATAATGATGACAAGCAAAATCATTACACCGATAAGTATAAGATTGAGTAGTAGGACGAGATAATTGGAACAATTGCTTTATTGAATATCACTTGTAAGGAATTACAAGGTTTTGTTTATTAAAAGCAACTTTACCAACTACATCATTAACACTACTATCAGATCTATCAATAACTACATCAGGAATTGATTCAGCCTTCTCATCAGTCTTCTTTTTAGGTCGCCATTCAGTTCTCTCTTCGGACCTTTTCTTTCTTAGATCTGAAACAAAAGATTTAGATTTATTAGGAAAATCAGATTTCTGAGATTGATTTTTCTTGTGTTTACCAGTGTTGATCCGTTTCTGTGAGCGCTGTTTCTTATGTTTCTTACCCTTAGCATAGTAATCAGCATTCACAGAAACTGATTCACCAACCTTAGTTGATGATTCGCCTTTTTCATAAACACTTGGTAAAGCTTCTTCATTAATCACAAAAGTCGAATGATCTGGAAGTGAAGCATTGAAGTCAAACATATCAATTTCATCAATACACCCTTCATCAGAATTTAAGAAATCATTTGCAGACTAAAATAAATCATCAAAATCAGATTCAGAAGTATGAGGTGCTTTAGAGGATGTAGAACACTCTTTAGATTCTACTTTAAAAATTGTGTTCTTTATAACTGTTGAAAATACAACTTTTTCATTGTCAACCAATATTCTTTCATCAGATAAAATATTTTCAAGCTCGATTATTTTGCTTTCTAAAATGAGTGGAAGAACATAAATTTTAGCTTCAACAGGTTTTGTTAGGGGTGCTCAAAAACCCGATCAACCCGACCAACCCGATCAACCCAACCCAACCCAACGCGAAATAACTCAAACCGAAGCAACCCGATGTCTAATCGAGTTGTAAAATCTTCAAACCGTAGGTATTGGGTTGATAACGAGTTACTTTAGTTTGAACTCAACCCAACCCGATGAACCCGATCCTTTTATTTTGTGGATTTAATATGATTATTAAGTCTCTATTAATATATAAATTAGACAATTACACTATTGCGTACCATCTTCATTTACATATATTTTTAATCTATTATTCATATCTATATAACTCCTTTGTATATATGTTTAATAAATGTAAACACACACACACACACACACACACACACACATATATATATATATATATATATATGCAAACTAAAAAATTAACTAAATGTGATATATTTAAGATTTAAGAAGTATGGATAAGTTGTATGAAATGGTTGATGATGACACGACCAACCTCAAGGCTAAGAACGCGAAAGCATCGGGGTTGGAGACGTCTAAAACGATTGTTGTTGATTGACATATTATCATTTGGTTTAGACATTTTTATATGTAATATCGTAATATTTTTGATGAACTTACATACTCTCATGAATTATCGGTCATTCGGTTGTATTTCAAAGAAATGTTTCCTTTATATTTATATTTCTAAATTTGATTTCATCTTGTTTAAACACAACCCGACCAACCCGATCAACCCGAACGGTTTGGGTTGGGTTGTACTTTTGATTGGGTTGAGTTGGGTTGTAAAATTTTCAAACCGCCTATATTGGGTTGAGTTGTTAAAAAGCCTTCAACCCGATCAACCCAACCCGTGAGCACCCCTAGGTTTTGTTTCCAACTCCTTTGACGAATAACTTTCAAAATAATCATTTGAAATACATTTTGACTGATCTGAAATGTAACTATTATTCAATTTTTGATAGCAGAATGGTAGTTGCATTTTCTTTAAGTTCTTTCTTTTCTCATCCTCTTTAGCTTCTACTTCGTCAGATGATTTGGTAATAAATTTGGGTTTCAAATGAGGATATTTTCCAGCCACAAAAAGATAATCAAAATTATACAAAGCTGATTGTTTTCTGATAGCTTTCTTTAGATGGTGTGGGTTTTCGTAACCGAGACCCCACTTCTCTCTAACATCAGCTTCCTCACTCGGGGTGTTAAGAAAAATAGTTTGATCTATTTGACCTCGTGTATAAAGTTTGTCTTCCAAACCATTTACCTTCTTTGCTAAGCTCTTGTTTTCAACCTGCAATTTATAAGCATTTAGAACATATTCTTGCTTTTCAGAAACAGACTTAGACAATTTAGATTCAAAATAAGAAATCTTATTTTCAAAACAATCTTTTTCCAGTTTAAAATCAGAAACAGATTTGCGAAGAGAATCAATCAAATCTTTGTTCCCAACAACTTGTTTGTTAAGATCAAAGATCTTTTGATTTTTCTTTTCAACTCTGTTCTTTTCCTTTTTCAGTTTCTTTTGAAGATCTTGAAGTTCGACCATCATAGCTTCCATTTTAACCATAAAATCAGATTTAGAAAGATTAAGTACCTCATTAGCTATTTCTTCATCCGAATCATCATATTTCACAGTGTTGCCCATCAAACACATGTGAGCTGATTCTTCTCTTTCCTCGTCATCTGAATGATCTAGCCAATACTCGTCTTCAGCCATCAATGCCTTGCCAGCTTCCTGTTGCTTGGCCAAGAGCATTTTGTTCTTGTAGTATTCCGAGTTCCGAACCTTCAGCTTCCGACAATCTTTGGCATAATGACCGATTTTGCCACAGTTGTAGCCCTTTATCAGATCATCTATCTTCTTTTCAGCACCAGCATAGTCATTCAGATACTTCTTCTTCTCATCCGACTTTCTCTCTACATACCGGTTCTCCTCATATCTTTTTCCTTCAACCCTTTCCCTGTGTTCATGATTCCTTGATCCTGAAGAAGAATACCTTTGTGTGTTTGAACCCGGTTTCTTGTAGAATTTCTTCTGGAATTCTCGGGTCAGTAAAAGCATAGCTTGCTTGAGGTTTTCTCCATCATCACTATCTGAATCTGAATTGGGAATCACAACTTTCTTCTTTTTCTTCTTTTCTTTCTTCTCTTTCTCCTTTTCTCCAGCTACCAAAGCTATGGGGTCAGATACTTTCTGGCTTTCTTCTTTTCAGCTCTTTTCTCTTCCACCTCTTCTTCATTCTGACGTAAAGTCTCGTAGACTTCATGAAGAGGTATATCGCTCAAGTCCTTCATCTGCTTCATCTGACGGGTATGTTTCTTCCATTCCGGTTGCAGAATGCTTAGGAACTTGACGTTGTTTTCTATCTGCTTCTTCTTCACTTTGTTCTTTGAGAGTTCATTCAGAAGAAGCACAAACCTCTCATAGGTTTCCTCTAGGCTCTCATTTTCTTTTGCTTTAAACTCTTCGTAGTTATTTATGCAGTTAGCCACCTTTATCTGATTGCCTACTTTGGAACCCATCATCATCTTTTGTAACTGATCCCATATATTCTTTGCATTCGCCTTGTAGCTGTTTATCTTGATATAAATCTCATTCAGAATACTTTGGAGTAAAAGAGATCTTGCTTGCTTGTCTGCTTTAAAACGACTTTTCTGCTCTTCAGAATATTGTGCAAAATCCATTGGAACAGTTCTCATCTTTTGCACTATGTCCTCGTCTCCATCCTCACTGTCTGAGGATTCATCATCAGGTATTTGGACAGTAGGTGGAATCATAGGACCTTCTTTAATTGAAAGAAGAATGTTTTCCCCATTTGCATGCCGATCAACAAAATCCAGAAATCTGTCTTTCCATTGCTCATATTCTCCTTTGAAGAGAACAAGAGGCTTTACGTCTGTACCGATAGAAAGAGCATCTTTGGAAGTCATCTTGATCTACACTGTTTACTGATCGTCAAAATTCAGAAAGTAAAGCTGGATCTACAAAAATCAAACTTAGTTAAATTTCAGAAAAGTTCAGAAAAATTTTCTAAGTATGAAACTCGCATACCAAATAAACCTAAACAAAATGCGCAAATGCCTTCTTGCGAGTTTGAGAAAAGCGCACAAGGAAGGCTGTGTGAAGTCACTTCTCGCACACAATGATGTGCGAGTTTGTGCTTCGCGCACGACACTACTTGCGTGAACCAAGGTTCGTGCACAATGC
Organism: Arctium minus; assembly: GCA_954870635.1. Classification (NCBI taxonomy): domain Eukaryota; kingdom Viridiplantae; phylum Streptophyta; class Magnoliopsida; order Asterales; family Asteraceae; genus Arctium; species Arctium minus. Next base: position 4,944,104 of record OX941093.1, on the reverse strand, counting down.
ACTCTGCGAGTTTCTACTTCTCGCACACCACAATGTACGAGTTTTGAAACTTCTCGCAAAACCTTTGCGAGTTAGACACTTAGAATATTTTCGAAATCCAACTTCGCGCTAAATGTAAACATGCAAGAACAGGAACTTGTGAGTTTTAGACTTAGGAAAAATAATGCAAGGATACTTCACGCAAACACCAAACGCGCATGACACTACTTTTCGCAGATGAAACTTCGCACACAAGAAACAACTTGAACAGTAGAAACTCGCACCTAGTTATGTGCGAGTTTTAGCTTCTCGCACGACCCTATTAGCGAGTTCTTTACTTCAATTTCAAAAACAGATCTCTGCGAGTTCTTTGAGGCTTGCGAGTTCTTCCTTCTGCGAGTTCTTCATTAGCGCGAATCTCAGATCTAGCGAGTTCTTCACTTGTACTGTTCAAAATTTCAATCTTTCAACCTGATTCGATTCAAACCATCTTCAATTGGCTTGAAATTTTGCAGAGATCCTCGATTTCGATGTTAGAACATATTACAGTACTTGAATTTCAAACAAAAACAACAATTATACAACTTCGATCTTATGACAGTACGTACAGACTCAAGTTCAAAATTCGTACAAAAATCCAAAATTCACGCTAATTCTTTGTGAATTAGCCTAAGTGAATCAAACACAATCAATTCTATGCATCAAAACAAATCTATTACAAGCAAATTTACACTCAAAACAACAAGAATTCAATGAAATCAAGTAACACAGTTCATTTTTGGTTTCATTCAAAAAACACGATCCAAAATCTTCAAATTTGATTCAATCTTTCTGAATTAGTCTGCTCTGATACCAATTGTGTGTCCCACAATGTATGTAAATCAAGATGCTAACAATGAATTATCAATTGAAACTCTTTTTATTGATTTCAGATTAAGAATACGATATTTCTCTCTCTAGCTCAAGAACACGTTCAACTCTGAATAGTCATATATCTAAAAACACGCACAACTCACTATATAAACAACAATCTAAAACGCGCAACAAACTTCTCTCACAAAGCAAAAATGCGCTAACCACTAAACACTTACAAAACAGAAGAAATACAAAATACAAAATTGACTTTGACTTTTATTACACTTTGACTTTGACTTTCAGTGAGAGTTGACTTTAACTTTGACCTTCAGTCTTCAGGCTTCTATGATCTTGTATCCAACATATTTATGCTCTAACAAGATCCCCATTCGGCCCCCAGTAGATGACGTTCCCGTGTGCGCAGGAAACGTATTCCAGGCATACGGTGCAAACATCCCCGATGGTTCTCACTAAGCCATGACGTTTAGTCCTCTAGGTAAAATGGTACATTCCACATAACAATATAAAACTCATCGATACGCATGCATAATGACATTAAACAAAACATTATATTCTTTTCAGCAAAGCATAATAAAAACCAACAACTCAAATCCATTTCCAGCGATATAAAAGTTTGGACAAGGGAACTCACCTTTTGACGAGCACGACACACACTAGAATTAACTCCAATAAGACGAGAAACCTATACAATCGACAACACACAAACACAACTCCTGACTAGGTCTACTTTCCCCCTAGATGAAAATCCCAAGTCCCGAACCCTCACGACTACGCCAAGGTTTGCTTACGACCGCTTTTGGTTTTGACCGATTCGAGAGTTCAAAACCCACGATTTGGTGTGGGCTCCAGTGTACCGGGTGGGGTAGTCCCCGGTTGTTCCGGTGGGGCGGCCCCGGGTTTGACATGTCCCGAGTGGCCCAATTGACAAGTCCCGGGTGACCCCGATTACCACATTCCCGGGTGATCCCGGCTACAAAGCTCCCCGGTGATCCTGACTTCCTCGTTCCCGGGTGATCCCGGTTGAGCTGTTCCCGAGTGATCCCGGGTAAGAGGTTTTGGTCGATTCTGGGTAGGACACTTCCGGGTGTAGGCGACACCCCCGGGCCTAAGAACAATATACACAGCGACGACGATGGGGTTTCAAAGACACCCATCGATTTCTTTCTTTATTGCTAAAACCAAAACTCTATATTTCAAATAAGGGTAATTCTTTCATCAATCTCGAAAAGGAATTAAATCCAAATATCACCCAAGCTTTCTCAATCAGACCTTAATCCTTCAATCTCTTAGAATGGGATTTTTTACACACAGAGAGATTCTTCTACGGCTAAGATTTCTAAAACAGGAGAAAAGTTAGATTTCTTACCTCTTGCAGAAGAAATTTACCTTGTAGACTGCTTTGATGCTTTGCTTCTTTGGCAACGACTCCTTTAAGATTATTAATCTCCAACAATGGTTTCTCCCTTCTCCTTTCCCTTTTCACTATAGCCGCACACCACCAAATGAGAGGAAAAAGAGAGTCTAGCGTTTTATTTCTTATTGTGGTTAATTTCCAAAAAGGCCCCCAAACATTCTAACCTGAACACAACCACACCACTTAGATTTATCACTAAAATGGAAAGTAAATCACGGTCGTTACAACACTCCCCCCTTTAAAAGAATTTCGTCCCCGAAATTTCCATGTCTAAAAGGTACGTGTACTTGGTTCGCATCTCCAATTCCAGTTCCCATGTTGCTTCACGTCCTTTGTGAAACTTCCATTGGAACTTCACTAGGTTGATCTCTTTCGTTCTCAAACGCTTGACTTTCCAATCGATAATCGCCTCCGGTTCTTCAACGAAATTCAATTTCTCGTCTACCCTCACGTCATGCAATGGCACCGCCATTTCAACATCCGCTAAGCACTTTCTCAGATTGAAGACGTGAAACGTGTTGTGAATACCCCTCAATTCCTCGGGTATTTCCAACTTGTACGCCACTTCCCCGATCCATTCAATAATTTCAAACGGTCCAATATAGCGTAGGTTTAGCTTCCCTTTCTTTCCAAAACAAACCACTCTATTCCAAGGTGATATCTTCAGCATCACTCTATCACCTACTAGGAATTCTATATCCTTTCGTCGCTTGTCCGCATAAATCTTTTGGCAATCACGTACCACCTTCAGTCTTTCCCGCACTTGAACAATCTTGTCCGCCGTTAACTGTACTAACTCCGGCCCAGCCAATTGCTTTTCCCCGACCTCATTCTAACACAAAGGTGTGCGGTATTTTCTACCATAAAGTATCTCATACGGGGCAGCTTTGATGCTCGCATGGTAGCTATTGTTGTAGGCGAACTCAATCAACGGTAGATGGCTTTCCCACGATCCTTGGAAGTTCAATGCACATGCTCTCAACTTATCTTCCAGTGTTTGAATAGTTCACTCGTTCTGACCATCGGTTTGCAGATGATATGCTATGCTCATCTTGATTTGTGACCCCATTTCCCTTTGGAAACTCTTCCAAAACGTTGATGTGAAGTGACTATCACGGTCAGACACAATCAACAATGATACTCCATGGCGAACGACTATCAAATCAATATACAACTTCACCAACCTTTGCATAAAGTAAGTCTCTTTGATGGGCAGGAAATGCGCCGATTTTGTGAGTCGATCTACTATCACCCATATTGTATCATAACCCTTCTGGGTTCTGGGCATCTTAGTCACGAAATCCATCGTGATCTGCTCCCACTTCCAAAGTGGGTTGGCGTCACCTCAGCTCTCATAGCTACAACCTTTAAACTTTCGCTTCTTTCCTTCCGACTTAAGGCGTCGGCTACCACGTTGGCTTTCTTGGGGTGATACTCGATCTTACAATCGTAGTCCGTCAGTAGATCTATCCATCTTCGTTGACACATATTCAGTTCCTTTTGATCAAAGAGGTGACATAGAGTCTTGTGATTCATGAAGATCTGGCACTTTGTCCCGTACAGGTAATGCCTCCAGACTTTAAGTGCAAAGACCACAACTACCAACTCTAAATCATGAGTGGGATATCGCGTCTCATGATCCTTTAGATGGAGAGATGCGTAAGCGATCACCTTCTCACATTGCATCAGCACACAACCCAAACCTAGCCTCGACATGTCGCTATACACCACAAAATCTTCCGTGCCCTCTGGAAAACTCAAGATTGGAGCACTGCTTAGCATATCCTTCAATTTCTGAAAGGCCTCCCTCTGTGCTTCCGTCCAAGTGAACTTTACACTATTCTTACTTAATGAAGTTAATGGTGTTGCGTTACGAGAAAAGCCTTTGATAAACTTTCGATAGTATCCGACCACCCCAGAAAGCTCCGGACTTTCGACGGGTTCTTTAGTGCCTCCCAATCCCGGATTGCCTCCACTTTTGTCGGGTCCACCTTGATTCTGTCTTGAGACACGACGTGCCCAAGGAACTGCACTTCTCGCAGCCAGAACTCGCATTTCGAAAATTCCACGTAGAGGTTTTCTCGCTTTAGCAACTCCAACACCTCCCATAAATGATTCTCGTGCTCTTTCTCAATCTTCGAGTACACCAAAATGTCGTCGATGAACACTATTACAAACTTATACAAGTAGCGTTGACATACCCTATTCATCATGTCCATGAAAGCTGGAGGGGCGTTGGTCAGACCAAACGGCATCACAAGAAATTCGAAATGTCCATATCTTGTGCGAAAAGTCATCTTCGGTATATCTTCTTCTCTCACCTTAAGATGATGGTATCCCGACCTCAAATCGATCATGGAGAAGAAACTTGCTCCTTGAAGCTGATCGAATAAGTCTTCTATCATTGGTATCGGATATTTGTTCTTAATCCTCAACTTATTGAATTCCCAGTAATCTATGCACATTCACATAGTTCCGTCCTTCTTTTTCACAAAAATGATCGGTGCTCCCCACAGCGAGGTGCTTGGTCTGATGAATCCCTTATCTAGCAATTCTTGCAAGTGCGACATCATATCCTTCATCTTTGTAGGTGACAACCTGTACAACGCACGTGCGATTGGTGTGGCTCCCGGCACCAGGTCGATCCGAAATTCGACTTGGCGGTCCGAGGGCAGATTCGTCAAGTCGTCTAGAAAAACTTCCGATTACTTATTTACTACTCGCACATCCTCCACTCCGTATTTCTTCTTAGCATCTACAACATACGCCAAGGATCCTCGACATCTTTTTCTCATACGTTTATTTGCCTTAATCATGGAAATCAGACTAGAACTCCTATCTCGCCTATTTCCATAAATCATTACCATCCCTTTATCTGGCAACAACACACGGATCAACTTTTTATTACAAACAATACTAGCATCATTCTTAGCTAGCCAATCCATCCCAAGCACAACATCAAACTCTCTCATTGCCATCGGGTACAACAACACCGACACAAAGCTCCCTTCAATATCTATGACACAACCCTCAAACACTTCCCTAATAAGCACCTGATTAGCATCGGCGGTTTCTACTTCTAATGCCCGATCTAAACGCTTAGGCTTGACGTTTAGACATTTTGCAAAATCAGGGGATATAAAGGAGCAACTCACTCCTGAATTAGACAATACTCTTGCACATAAAGAGTTTACCAAAAATGTACCTACCACCACATCAGGAACCTCCTCCGCCTTCACCGCTGTCATATGGAAAGCTCTTCCTTTCGGACGAGACGACTCCCACTTTTTCTCCTCCCTTCTTCCACCACCACGATCCCCAACTTGAGCCGGTCCTCCCCTTTTTACTTGCGGGCAGTTAGATCGCAGATGATCATGCGACCCATACTAGTAGCAAGCCCTCTTACTCGATCAATCTCTAGACATATGCCCCGATATTCCACATTGAAAGCATGACTTAATCTCTGACCCACATTCTCCTCGATGCACCCGACGACACTTCCCACAAGGCTTATCCCCAAATCTCTGACCTCCTCGTGACTCTGTCCTGAATACCTTCCCTTTCCTTGCATCCTATACCGGCCCATCCCATTTTCTCTTGTCCCCAACTCTCTTCGTCACTTGACGGTTCTGTTCCTTCTCTCTCATCTCGGTTGCATTGACGACCTCTTGAAAAGTTGTAGGCTCTCTGACCGAAACAAGCTCCCAAAGACTTCTCTTCAGTCTAAAGATATATCGATCCACTCGCCTTTCTCATTTGGTAAGTACACTTCAGCGAAGCGGGACTTCTTGATAAATTTAGAAGTGTATTCTCGCACTGTCATTTCCTTTTGTTCCAGGTTCATAAACTCTTCTTCCAGCTTTTTGACTGCCGCCAGAGGGCAGAACTACACCTTGATTTTCCCAACAAAAACTTCCCATGCCATACCCTTAGCTGCCGACGATCCTTGTCCGCCTGTTTCCGCATCCCACCACAAGACATCCTCAAATCTCAGCATTGACAGGGCGTAAATCACCTTGTCTCCCTTCGCACACTTACTAGTATCAAACACTAGCTCCATCTCCTTGACTCACTTCATCGCCAAGACTGGGTCACATTCTCCCTTATAAGTAAGAGGTTTGCATGTGGCAAACTCCTTATAGCTACAACCTTTGGCACTCGCCTTGTTCACCACTAGAGTTGTTGATGGAGAGTGACTGCCTACCTCGGTTACATGTGGGCTAGACATTTCAATACCTTCCTTACTCTCTGTTGGGAACTGAAGAATTCATCAAGTATGGTTAATGCTGCTGGTTCAATGTTACTACTGCTAGAAGACTTAAAGGTTAATACTGCTGAGTGTTACTACTGCTAGTATTAATTAATACTGCTAGTCAAAGTTAGTACTGCTTGAACAAAGTTAGTACTGCTTAGCTAGTTAGTACTGCTAGTGGTTAGTACTGCTTAGTAGTTAATGCTGCTAGAAGGAAGTTAATGCTGCTGAAGATTAATACTGCTTATATGATGAAGATTCGTCTGAAAGGATATACATGGAAGCTTAGAGATATACATGGAAGATATACTGAAGATATTTTATTTATTGTAATTATCTTTGTATTCAGTATATATTGTATAGTTTAGAATAATAATTTAATTTTAAGTTTTCATTCTTTTAGAGAAAAACAACCTCAAGGCATAGATCCTAATTCTAGATAAGTAGAATTCGTATTGGTGAGCCTGTTCATCAATATTGAGGTTGAGTGAGTAATCTTGTAACTTCAAAGCATTCAATAAAAGCTTACAATTTGTTATTCATATTTTCTGTGTTGATTTACTGTTTCATTGAATATCAAAGTGTTATTCCGCAAACTTCTTTGATATTGTTTCTGAGAATTAATTCTTGTTGAGAATTCGATCCTGACAAGTGGTATCAGAGCTAAACTCTCTCAGAAACAGTTATTCATCATGGAAAATCTTACAGAATCAAGCAGTACTTTGGTCTCAAAAGTTCCAATGCTTAGATCCAATGAATTTGACATGTGGAAGATCAGAATCAAGCAATATATTCTCCTCACAGATTACTCTATGTGGGACATCATTGAGAATGGCCCATCTGAAGAAGGAAAGATTGGTGAAGATGGCAAAAGAACCCCTCCAAAGACAGATGCAGACAGGAAGACAAGGCAGACAGAGATGAAAGCCTTGAGCACACTGCTCTTGGCCATTCCAAATGAGTATCAACACCAATTCTGCAATTGCACTGATGCACAGATGCTCTGGAATGCTCTAGAGAAGAGATTCTCAGGTACCAAAAGTACCAAGAGAAATCAAAAGGCAATCTTAAAGCAACAGTATGAAAACTTCATCTCAACTAAGAATGAGTCCATGACTCAAACTTTTGACAGGTTTAATAAACTAATTGGTGAACTAGCTACTATGGGAGTACAGATTGATCAAGATGATGTGAACAGAAAGTTCTTAAGGTCCCTTGGAGATGAATGGACCATGTACACTGTGTCATTCAGACAGAATGATCAGTTGGAAGAAAAAGAACTTGATGATCTGTACAATGATCTTAGAGTATTTGAAGCTGAGGTGGAGGCAAAGAAGAAGCCTTCTGGATATATTCATAATGCTGCACTCCTATCAGCATCAATTGATTCTACTGCTAACCCTGAATCAGTTAATGCTGCTAATGGAACAAATCAAGATAAAGGCACTGATTCTGTGTTTGAAGCTTTTCTTTCTAATCATGGAAATTCTTCTTTGATTAATGATGACTTAGAACAACTCCATCCCGATGATCTGGAAGAGATGGATATTAAATGGCAGATGGCCATGCTCTCCATGAGGGTTAAGAAGTTTATAAAGAGGACTGGAAGAAACAACTTCTCCCAAAGAAGAGAAGATGGAGCAGGGTTTGATAAATCAAAGGTAGAATGCTACAAATGCCATCTTAAGGGACATTTTGCTAGAGAATGCAGAAGTGGAATGTCTCACAACAACAACCATCAACAAGCTCAATCTGGAAGCTTCAATAGCAACAGAAACTCTGCTCAAGCCCTTGTTTCTCAACAAGGAATGGGGTTTGATTGGAGTGATCAAGCAGAAGAAACTATTCAGAATCAAGCTCTTATGGCTAAAGTATCTGATCTCCCATCTGAGGTAAGTTCTAATCTCTGTTCTAAAACGTGCATAGACACTGTTAAAAGGTACAGGGATCACAATCAGAAGATGAGTGATGACCTTAAGAGATTAGAAAAAGATATAAAAGACTATGTAAGGATTGTAGAGAGATTTGAAGATCAGATCAAAGGTTTTCAATCCAATGAACTACAACACTCATATGACACCAATTACTGGCAGTGGGAGAAAAAGGATTTAGAACTTAAACTGACCAAATCTAAAGAGGAGAGTGAAAAACTGAAAGAGGAGCTGACCAAGGTTAAGATTGATGTAGAAAAGTTTTCCAATGCTTCTAAAGCAATGGACTCTTTACTACAAAATCAGATTCATGATAAGCTAAGAAGAGGAATTGGGTACAATGCAACACCTCCACCATATAACAACAATTACATTCCTCCTACTTCAGACTTGTTAGACACCAAAGATAGGAAGAACTTGCCTGAGGGAGCCACTGAAATAGATCCCTTAGATGAGGTAGATGTTGAGGATAAGACTGAGAAAGAGGTTGGAAAGAGTAAGGAGAACAAGGTGAGTGGTAAGATTCCTCTAGAGAATAACATTATCACCAATGATGATTGTGGAAGGGCTTGGATCAAATCCAAGGACATAGAGAAGACAGAGGGAAAGTCTGGTAAGGTCCATTACAAACAGACCACAGTTGTGAATCCAGGTCCTTGCAAACAGTGTGCATGTAAGAAGAATGAGCCCCAAAAACAGGACAAAAAGAGGGGAAATCAAAGAAACTGGAATAATCAGTGGGCACAAAAACAAGGGGTTGATCTGAGTAAAATCAATAGACCAAAACCTTGTTTTATCTGTGGCAAATTGAATCATCTTGCAAAATTCTGTTATTTCAATCCTATGAAACAAAGGATGAATTTCCAAAGATCCATGCAAAAACCCTTTGGTTATAAGAAAATTGAAAAGAACCATGTGGCTAAGAAAACTGTTAAAACTAAAAGCCACATGAAGAAAAAGTCTGTTAAAGAAAGTGTCAATATGTGGATTCCTAAAAGCACTAAAACTGTTAGTACTGCTACCAAAAATAGTGTTGCTAACAATGATAGTGCTGCTAGAAGTAATACTACTGCTAACAATGTTAATGCTGCTAACAAGGTTAGTACTGCTAAACCTGTTAGTACTGCTAAACCTGTTAGTACTGCTAACTCTGTTAGTACTTCTAAGGTTAGTACTGCTTCTAGTGTTGGTTCTGCTAAGCCAATCATATTGACAAAGTACTCTAATAAAGAGTGCTCTGAGTTTAAAAACCTCATTAAAAAGGAATGTAAATACTTTGATGAGAAAGGGAGACCCAAGACCACTTTTGCTTGGGTCCCCAATCATACTAATTGATTTATTTAATGTGCAGGGCAACCAACAGCTCAAGGGAAAGAGCATATGGCATGTTGATAGTGGTTGCTCTAGGCACATGACTGGCAACATGTCATGCCTTCAGGATTTCAAACATATCAATGGAGGACATGTTGCATTTGGAGACAATCTTACTGGTGGTAAGATAAGTGGAAAAGGTAATGTCACCAAAGGTAAGATGACATTTGAGGATGTCTACTATGTTGATCAATTAAAGTACAACCTGTTAAGTGTATCACAGGTTTGTGACAAACAACATAGTATATTATTTACAAATACTGAGTGTATGATCCTTGCTCCAGGGTTCAAGGTAGTTGATGAAAGCATGATACTGCTTAGAACTCCAAGGAAGGACAATGTTTACTGTCTTGATATGGACAATGTTAATAGTGATTCATCTCTAAATTGTCTTGTTTCAAAAGCTTCTGTAGATGAATCCTCCCTATGGCACAGAAGGATGTGTCACATGAATTTCAAGACTATGAACAATCTTGTTAAAAATAACCTTGTAAGAGGTTTACCTTCAAAAGTCTTTTCATGTGATGATCATTGTGTTGCTTGTCTTAAAGGCAAACAACACAAAACTTCTCATAAGACCAAAGAGTTAAATTCTGTTTCTTCTTGTCTCCAGTTATTGCATATGGATCTGTTTGGTCCTACAAATGTTATGAGTATAGGCAAGAAATCTTACTGCTTGGTTATTGTTGATGATTACTCCAGATTTACTTGGGTATATTTTCTAAGGACTAAGGATGAAACAAGTGGTATTATCAAATCCTTTATTCTAAGAATTGAAAACCAAACTAATCAACGAGTAAAAGTCATTAGATCAGATAATGGAACTGAGTTTAAAAATCATGATCTAAACACCTTTTGTGAAGAAAAAGGTATTGAGAGACAATATAGTGCTCCTAGGACTCCTCAACAGAATGGTGTTGCTGAAAGGAGAAATAGGACACTAATAGAGGCTGCTAGATCTCTGTTGGCTGATTCAAAATTACCAATTACCTTCTGGGCTGAAGTAGTTAATACTGCTTGTTATGTCCAAAACAGAGTTCTAGTGGTCAAGCAAAAGAACAAGACCCCTTATGAGCTTTTAAATAAAAGAAAACCTTTTATTGGTTTCTTCAAACCTTTTGGGTGTCCTTGTACAATTCTAAATACCAAATCTCACTTAGGTAAGTTTGATAGCAAAGCAGATGATGGATTTCTTGTTGGATATTCATCTCAGAGTAAGGCCTACAGAGTATTTAACTCTTCTTCTAGAATAATTGAAGAAAGTGACAATGTCAAATGCAATGAGAACACACCAAATCCTGTTGGGTCTGGACCTCAGTGGCTATTTGACATTGATTCACTAACTAACTCTTTTGGTTTCAGTAATGAGTATACAGGAACAGGTAGTGGAGAATCAGAGATCACACAAGTTCAAGAAAGGATATCTAAATCTGTGATTTTTCCCATACCCACAGTAAATTCAGTTGAAGACTGTGAAAAGGAATCATTTACTGAACCAAGTCAGAGTGAAGAAGACACTAGAGATGAGGAGACTCAAGAAAACAATGAAGTGGCATCTGAAAACACTTCAGTTGAGTTGCATGAATCTAATCTTGAGGCTGGATTAAATGAAGAACCTACTTACAACACCAGAGTTCAAAAGAATCATCCTCCACAGTTGATAATAGGAGATATCTCTTCTCCTATGATGACTAGACATCAAAGCAGACTTCAGGAAATGCAAGATCAACAGCATACAGTGCTTTCTTGTTTTCTATCCCAGCTTGAGCCTAAAAAGGCACATGATGCTATGAAAGAATCTAGCTGGATAGAAGCAATGCAAGAAGAACTGTTACAGTTCAAGCTACAAGATGTGTGGGATCTAGTAGACCTTCCTAAAGGTCACAGAGCAATTGGCACAAAATGGATCTTCAGAAACAAGAGAGATGAAAGAGGTATTGTTATAAGAAACAAAGCAAGGCTGGTGGCACAAGGCTATACTCAAGAAGAGGGTATAGATTATGAAGAAGTTTTTGCACCTGTAGCTAGGATAGAAGCAATCAGACTATTCCTAGCCTATGCTTCATTGTTAATCTTGCTTCCCAATGCCGCCTTCTCTTGGTGGGCCAACAAGGCCTGCAGAGTCTCATGGAGTTTCCCCATTTAAGTGGCAAAAGTCTCGTGTGTCACGAATGCCTGAGCTCGGCCCCGACCGCGAGCTCTCACAGTTGTCGAGCTTTCTTGCTGGGAGGTCTCCCTCTCCACAGGTATCTCGACACTTCTTGCCCTACGCGAGACACGAGTCTTAGATTTCCCTCGATTTCCGGTATTGGTCTCCTCAACTTGCGTTGTAGTTCTTCGAGACGTCCGTCAGCGACATCGACCTCTTCCCCGGGCTGTAACCTGCCCAGCTGGGCCCACTGGCTCCTCAATAAGAACCTCATTCACCAGCATTTCCTCTTCCACCGACACTGACCTACTCCGCAATACTCGCTCAGACATGATGACTTTTGAAATAACACATAAATATAATTTAATTTAACCGACCCCACTGCAATAAGATAACTAAGCACGTACATGTACCTGTAAATTTGCAATTACATTGGTCAGATATAATTTCAAACTTACCTTACACGTTAGTCCTCATCTCTTATTACAATTACCCCTAGCGGTAACTCACAGGCATCCTGTCTCTCGGTTGTGTCCCTAATTCCACAGTTTAAGTTTAGGCCCACACGATCACCTAAATCACCTAAACTATGGATCTGATACCAATTTGTAACAACCCAAAAATCAAACATAGCATAATATAAAGATAACATCCCAAAATGGGTCCCAATACAAATCATTCAAAGTTTTAGGACAAACAGAATCCAATAGTTTAAACTATCACAACTGAGACGTCTAATAGGTCCACATCTAACAACCGCAATCTACCCGAATGCCTTCAACACACTAGGCTCTCAACACTTCTTTCTTCCGTTAGAAGAAGCGCCTACAGTCCCCTTACCTGAAAATGGATTTTTAAGAATTGAAAATGAGGATTAGACCAAAGGGTCTAGTGAATTCCCAACTTTAAATAGTTAGAAAATAGTTTAAGAAACAATCTTAACCAACAACCAGTTCGATAAGCAATAAACATTACAATAATACCCATTAATTTACCAACCAGAATAGATTCCTAACAATAGCGAAGAAACCACACTCTCAGGACCCCCTAGTAGATCCCCATTCGGCCCCCAGTAGATGCCATTCCCGTGTGTGCTATAAACGTATTATAGGCAGACGATGCAACCATCCTCGATGGTTCTCACTAAGCCATGGCGTTTAGTCCTCCAGGTAAAATGGTGCATTCCACATAGCAATATAAAGCTCATCGATACACATGCATAATAACGTTAAACAAGACATTATATTCCTTTCAACAAAGAATAATAGAAACCAACAACTCAAATACATTTCCAGCGATATAAAAGTTTGGACAAGGGAACTCACCTTTTGACGAGCATGGCACACACTGGAATTAACTCCAATAAGACGGGACACCTACACAATCGACAACACACAAACACATCTCCTGATTAGGCCTGCTTTCCCCCTAGATGAAGATCCCAAGTCCTGAACCCTCACGACTCCGCCAAAGTTTGCTTACAACCGCTTTTGGTTTTGACCGATTCGGGAGATCAAAACCCACAGCTTGGTGTGGGATCGGGTGTACCGAGTGGGGTAGTCCCCGGTTGTTCCGGTGGGGCGGCCCCGGGTTTGACATGTCCCGGGTGGCCCGGTTGATGAGTCCCGGGTGACCCCGGTTGACGAGTCCCAGGTGACCCCGGTTGACGAGTCCCAGGTGACCCCGGTTACCGCATTCGTGGGTGAACCCGACTACAAAGCTCCCAGGTGATCCTGGCTTCCTCGCTCCTGGGTGATCCCGATTGAGCTGTTTCTGGGTGATCCCGGGTAAGGGGTTTCAGTCGATTTCGGGTAGGACACTCCCGGGTGTGGGCGACACCCCCGGACCGAAGAACAATATAAACAACGTCGATGATGGGGTTTCGAAGACACCCATCGATTTCTTCCTTTATTGCTAAAACCAAAATCCTATTTTTCAAATAAGGGTTTTTCTCTCAACAATCTCGAAAAAGAATTAAATCCAAATATCACCCAAGCTTTCTCAATCAGACTCAATCCTTCAATTTCTCAGAATGGAATTTTTTACACACACAGAGAGATTCTTCTATGGCTAAGTTTTCTAAAATAGGATAAAAGTTAGATTTCTTACCTCTTGCAGAAGAAATTTCCCTAGTAGACTGCTTTGATGCTTTGCTTCTTTGGCAACGATTCCTTCAAGATTATCAATCTCCAACAATGGATTCTCTCCTTTCCTTTCCCTTTTCACTATAGTCGCACACCACCAAATGAGAGGAAAAAGAGAGTCTAGGGTTTTATTTCTTATTGTGGTTAATTTCCAAAAAGGCCCCCAAACATTCTAACCTGAATACAACCACACCACTTAGATTTCTCACTAAAATGGAAAGTAAATCACGGTCGTTACAATATATATATGTATATAGGGAGAGGTTCAAATGAGAATTGCTAAGTGTGTGAGAAGTAGAGAGGTGATCTTAGCACTTCATACGGTCAAGATTGGTCAAGAATTTAGGCTTTGACTGGTCAAGTTTTGCGGCTTTGGCTGGTCAAAATTTGCAGTTATGCGAAAAATAGGGGGGTAATTTCATAACTTTTACAAATAGTCGGCAAACGAGTTCAAATATGAACTTGTGTGTGTAATATCCGTGGTCTTAAATTGCTAATATTGAGTAAAGTTGTGGCTAAAGGCTAGAATAAGAAAGATTGAGGGCTAGAGTGCAAATTTTGAAAGAGGTATAAAAAAGGGGATAAAATCCCCTAATTTCTCATTATTGCTATCTTGGAGGCGGATGATTTTGAGAAAAGGAGAATCGAGGAAGGAGGAGCTAGGGTTCTTGGATAGTGTAGCATAAAGGAATTTGGTAGAAGGTTCTTCATCGGAGGTAAGCTTTCGATGTTTTTCCTTTAATAGTTGGTCCTTTCTTTATTATTGGTCACTTTGGAAAAGTTGGATTATAACCTGTGGATTGGGTTCCTTTGGGGATGAAATGATTTTTACCATTAATCAAGTTTGTAATTCGATTATTGTTAGTTTTTGGGTACATTAGTGGAGTTTTAGTCTACTATGAGATCGATATTTTAGTAAGGTGAAAAACCTTCCAGTTTGGACTGATTTTAGAGGTAAGTAAAAACCTTAGTGCGCTCGTCCGGGAGTCGCCCTTCTAGACCAGAGTCGTACCCGGGAGGGGAGTATCCGGGAACCGGGGGAGACCCGGTAATCCCAGGAGTCGGGATCCCAGGGAGTCCCGAGAGGGATCGTGAACCCGGGGAGGCCGGTAATCCTAGAGCCGGGAACCCAGGGGAGTCCCAAGAGGGACCGTGAACCCGGGGGCGTCCCGGTAGTCATAGAAACCAGGAATCCAGAACTGGGGGGCCGGGGGAGGGACCGTGAACCCAGGGGAGACCCGGGTGGTCTTGGGAACCAGAAACCGGGGAAACCGGTGAGCTTTAATCCAAGTCAGGGGGAGACGACTTATGGGCATTTGGGATGTTGATGGAGCTGCAGTAGCACTCTTGTCGGGAAAACGAAATGAGAAAACGTTGAAGTTAACCGTGCGTTATATGTGATTTCAAATTGTAGGCGTGGGAGGGTGAGTTTGGTGTGTAAGATATCCAACGACCATGTGAGTTCCTTTGAACCCTTTTACCATAACGTATTGGCATATGTTTGAAACTCTGGTTATGGTATTACATGAAAATATGTTTTTATTCACTAATGCACATAAATTTTATACACGAAGTAACATATTTAATGAATGTTGATCTAGCATGTTATGGATTGCCTTTCGAAATATTCATGTTAAATGCTTATTAAGTATGTTTATGTGGAGTCGGGATTGCACAGTAGAAACGTTGTACCTTGGGATTGTTACGATATCTCGGAGGAGAACTTTAACCCGGTGTGCGTGAAATTCGTTTTCCGCATACGTGGGGGAAACGGGGAGTCTTCTTGGGACCCAGAGGGGAGAGGGGAGTCTCCTTGGGCCCTGATCATGGTTGATAGCAGTTGTGGCTAGACGGTAAAATATCACTGTGCAATGACCATGTTTGATGTTGTGTTACTTTGTTGGATTTCTTATGATTTAACTTTGTTTTACTTAATGTTTACAACTGTTTTAGAGAGGGAATTCATTAGACTTCATGGTCTAACCCTCGCTTTCACAACTAAAAACCATTTCAGGTAATAGTGGTTGTGGGGTGTCCACTAAGGGTAAGGAGAAGATCTGAGGTAGAGAACTGGGAGCTAGGCTTGGCGTGTCTATCTGCATATATCTTTGTTCGTAGCTTAGTTTAGATGATCTCAGCTATGGAAGTGTGTTTACGTTTCTAGTTTCGAATACTCTGTCTTCGCTTTAAATTGTATTGGGACCATTTGGGATTTTAATTATTATGTATTGTTGGATGTTTTGGGTTGTTACATATGGTATCGGAGCCATAGTTTAAGAGATTTGGGTGACCAGACGGGCCTAAACCTAAACTGGGAGTTGGGGGACACAGCCGAGATATAGGATGCCTTTAAGAAAAATCACTTTAGATGCACAAATGATAAGGTAGCAAGGACTGTCATGTAAGGTAAATTTGGAATTACACCTGGCCAATGTAATTGCAAACTTACATGTACATTTATGTGCTTAAATGACCTTATTATCTGAAGTTATGGTTAAGTGTTTGTCATGTGTGGTTATTTCAGTTCTCGTCATGTCGGAGAGATCAACAAGGAGCTGGTCAGTGCTTGTTGAGGTGGCAATCACAACCAACGAGGTCCTTGCTGAAGGGCTGGTGGACCCACCTAGGCAAACGACTACTCGTGAGGGGGAGGGGTCGCGGAAGGGGTTGAGGGAGATCGTCCCAAAGGGCTAAGACCTAAGTTGAAGAAAGCACCACTGGGACCTGAGGTCGGGCAAGGACTCGTGTTCCTCGTAGGGAGAGAAGTGTCGAAATGCTGGTAGACTGAGAGGTGTCACAGCAAGAGAGTTCCGCTACTGGAAAACGTCGGGGGGAATGCAAGGGGCCGTGGTCGGGGTCGAGCTCAGGCCTTCGTCACCCAAGAGGCCTTCACTACCGAAATGGGAAAACTTTAGGAGAGTTTGCAGGCCTTGTTGGCACAACAAGGGAGGTCGTTATCGGGAAGCATGGATAAGAGTGAGAGTAAGGAGGGCACAGAGACGTCTAGCCCACCTCTGACCGAAGTAGGTAATCATTCCAGATCAACAACTCTAGTGGTGAATGAGTCTGCAGCTAAGGGATGCAACTACAAGGCATTCACATCGTGCAAGCTCCCTACTTACAAAGGGGAGTGCGACCCGGTTTTTGCAATGAAGTGGGTTAAGGAGATGGAACTGGCTTTTGGTACTTGTAAATGTGCGGAGGGGGACAAGGTGTTGTATGCCTTGTCTATGCTGAAGTCGAACGCTGTCTTCTGGTGGGATGCCGAGACAGGGGGGAAGGGTCTTCTGCAGCAAAGGATATGGATTGGTAGACCTTTGTTAAGAAATTCAAGGCTCAGTTTTGCCCGTTGGCGGCAATCAAGAAGTTGGAAGAGGAATTCTTGGGTCTAGAGCAGAAGGAGAAGACGATACGGGAGTATACCTCCAAGTTCATAGAAAAGTCTCATTTTGCTGAGCTGTATGTGTTGACCAAGGAACGACGAGTGGAGCTTTACATATATGGGTTGAAGAGCATCATCCAAGAGTTGGTTTCGACCAGGAATCCAACCACCTTACAAGCGACCATTAATTCTGCTGAACTAATAGAGAAAGAAAAGAACCACCAAGAGACTGAGAAAGGCGGGGAAAAGAGGAAATAACACGGGCCAGGGAATGATGGAAGAAAGGGGAACACTTTTAGATTAGATGTTCGCGGGGATCGTGGAGTGGTAGCCAAGCCATGTGGGAAGTGTCACCGTGTTCACCGGGAAGAATGCATGTCCGACTCGAGATCTTGTTACCAGTGTGGTTTACCGGGTCACACTACGAAAGACTGTCCTAAAGGGAAGTTGTTGAGTCAAATATTGTATTCAAGATTAAAAGGTCAAAGTTGTAATTGTTTGTAAAAGTCTTGTAAGTCAAAGTGTTTGACTTTGATAAATGTCTTAAGTTGTAAGGTCAAGCTATTGACCATATAAATAGGTTTTGTCTTTTGATTTAAAAGACACACATAACAATCATTCACAAGAACTCGCATAGATCATAGAGAGAGAAAACCACGTAAGACTTGTGGCACTCAGTGAGATCTGTGACTAGGAAATCATTGTAATCATTATTCAAATCAATATAAAGATGATTTCTACATATATTGAGTGTGATTAGTAGCTTGGATCTGGAACATCAATTGGTAACAGAGCTGAAATCAGATCAATCATACTGTTCGAAAATGAAGAACTCGCAACGAATCTGAGTTTTCAATCGATTCATCATTTTTTGTGTTGTAATTGTTCAAATTGTGATTGTATTGTATTCGCATGATGTATTAGAACATTCTTGTTCAAATTGTAAACAAAATTGCACTGTAATTCACGTTTGATTTCTCAATTTTGTGTGTGTTACAGTTCGAAGTTCAACGCATTGTATTTCTTGATCGAGTTGTATTTGTTGTTGTTTTTGTCAAAATTAATCACTTGTAATCTGTTCTAGATGTAATCGTGGTCAAATTGCTATAATTTCAGAGGCATATTTGAAGATTTGATTTGTTTTTTTGTTGATCACAGTGATTTTGAGACCAAAACCCAAGAACTCGCAAGATCCATGAAATTCGCATGTTCTTGAGAACTTTTCTCCTGGGTCTTGAAGTCTGAGAAATCTAAGGAAGAATTTCGCACGACATTGTGTACGAAAAGTTAGGATTCCGCACGAAGCCTCATACGAAAAGATAGAATTCGCACATGTCTTTATACGGAAAGTGATGTTTTGATTTTCTAAGGCATCTTTTCGCATCCCTTAGTGTACGAAAAGTTGAAATTCGTATCCCATTTCATACGAAATTGGTAGAATTCGCATCTTGAAGAGGAAAAAGTTTCTAAGTCCGAAATTCGCATCGATACGTAAAGCTAAGGTGTCTGAATTTTTCTAAGGCAGAAATTCGCATCATTTCTGTGTGCAAAAAGTTCAAGTTTGAAAATTACTAAGTCCAGATTTCGCATCCCTCTCTATGAGAAAAGTGTAAACTCGCATCCAAATGTGTGCGAAAAGAGGAAATTCGCATCGTACTACGTGAATAAAGTGGAAATTCGCATAGTGTTGCGTGCGAAAAGCTGAGAATCTTGACTCTTTGGTGTGCAAATTTCAATGTGTGTGCGGAAAGATGGTGTTATGGTGTGCGAAAAGTAGAGAGAACTCAGTGCTGTGAGGATTCTATACTTAGAGAATTTTTGGAATTTTTCTAGAAAATTTTCTAAGTTGACATTTTGGTGATTATCTGATTAACGATCATTTCAAGCTACTTATTTTACAGATCTTAAAATGTCTCAAGGTTACAGTTTTGAGTTGGACAAATGAATATTTCTGAGGCTAAAGAAAATTTGAAGCATCTTGCTTACACTTATCTATCTATACCAGGATGGCAAATGACTGCTCAAGAGAAAACACAAAGATTAAAGCTGAGAAAGCTGAGTTGCAAAGTAAAGTCTCTGCTCTTGAATCCGAAATAAAAGATCTAAAAAGCAAATCTGAAAGCCCAGATCTTAGAGACGAAAGAGATAAATTGAAAGAAAAAGTGTTTAGTCTGGAAGTTGAAGTAAATGTGCTGAAAGAAGAAGCTGCACAAGTAAAGGACAAATCAGTGCAAGAAGAATTAAAGAAGGCTGAAGAGAATAAAAATGTTTTGGAAAGGCAAAATGCTGAGTTGAAGAAGAATATTTTGGAATTGGAAGCTAAGATTGTAAAATTCAAGAATGAAGATTCAGTCAAGAAAAGTGAGGAGATAGCTAGAGGATTAGAATCTGCAAGTTCCAAACTACAAAAGAAGATATCTGTTTTGGAGAAGCAGATTGCTAAAGAAAGAGAAGATTTTGACAAGGAAAGAAGAACTTTTGCTCAAAAGTTTTCTGATTTCTTAAGAAAATCTTTTGAAGAGAAAAGGTTGTTGAACTAAAATGTGCCAAACTTTCTCAACAAGTGTCAGACTTTGAGAAAGTGATCATCATGGAAAGAGACAAATTTGAGAAAGAGAAAAAGAAAGTTGAACAGAAAAATGTTGGTGTTTTTAAAGAGATTTCAGATCAGAGAAATACTGTAGAGAAAGTTTTTGAAGAGAAAAGGAAAGTGTTTGAGTCTGAGATTAAAAAGCTTTCAAAGAAGCTATCTGAACTATCAACAACTGCATTGAAAGAACAGAAGGTGAAGTCTAACTTATAGAAGAAGATTGATTTACTCTTAGAGGAAAGAAACAGTTTGTCAAACAAGATCACAGAACTTGAAGGAATCATTTTCAAGGTTGAATTGAGGGCACAAAGAAGTCCAGATACAATTGGTCAATCACCTATGAATGATTCAGCTGCTTCAGAATGTTCATTCAAAACAACTTCAAGTTCACATTTTGCAAATGTTTCTAATAATCCTTTGTTTGATAATTCAGATGATAATGTGTCTAAGTATAAAGATCAGATTCATCCTACTAATGTTTTCTATGTCAAATCTATTGATGGTTCAGGTACCATTAGAAAGAACAAGTCTCAACAAAATATGATTTGGAGAAGAAAAGATGAGAAGGATGCTTCAAAGTCATTTGTTCCTACACCTCAAGTAAACAAAAAGAACAATGCTCCGAAAGGTAAAATTTTTGCTAAACCTGATTTTGTTTATTCTGTAAATCATTTAATCAGGCAAGCACAAAAGAAACTTTGTTGTTCTTACTGTGGAACTGATGATTTTTTTAATAAGTATTATGTTCATAATTGGTATGGAACTTACATAATCACTTCTCAACAAAATGAACTTAAAAGATTTGAATCTAATGAGAAGTGGATTCTAAAATCTAACCAGTCTGGACCCAAATACAAGTGGGTACCAAAGCTTGTCAAATCTGTTTTACATGTACCACTAGTAAATGGGGAGTAAGATCATTGGCTTTTGAACAAAGCAGTTCAAGGCCCGGTCTTCAATGACAAAGAACTATTGTTAATTGTTATATTCATATTGTTCTCTGCTAATGTTTGACTTTTTACAGATATTAGGAGGAAGAATATCTGAGGTTTTGTCAAAAGGGGAGCGTGAAAGATAGAATATTCATTTTAGGTGGAGGTAAGAATTCTATACTGAAGGTATATCTTTTTAATTCTTAATCTCTAACATATGTGGAAGAAGAACGACTTTCAGGTATGAAAACGGTTTCTTAAACGTTCAAACCACTTCTTATTCTTAAAATGTTTTCATGAATTTAGAAGTGCGATTTTAAATGTTTTTCATATTAATGATTTGATGTTTAACTGACTGTGTGTTTCTAAAGGCTAATACTTGTATATTGTCTTGTCTATATACTGTCAAGTATTCACACACATCGGTTCAATATTTTTTGTTTGACTTTGTTATTACCATGTCTCTAAATGATAAATCTTTCAATGGTAATACTCCCGTTTGAATCTCATTGTTGATTGAGTATCAGACATCATTTCTAAATTTTGTGCTTTTATTGTCAATATGTTTATATTTGTTCATATAAAAACCTTTCAATTCTTTGAATCCCTAAGCCATTCTTATTTCATGATATCTGATCAGTTGATACATTGTCAGATTCTCAAAACACTTAACTTGACTTCATTTCATTCATTCAATTTCTTTGTTTTAAGAGATCTTCAAAGTTCAAAATGCTCAAATTTCATTCTGATTTTTACTGAGCATATCTTTTCTGACAGTGATACCTTGTGCTTATCTGTCAAGATAAATTGTTGAGCAACATTTCTTTAAGGACAAAATTCATGGGTTCAATGTGTGAGCTTATCATAACTTCTATGGACTCAGAATAACCGATGTTTCCTACCCAAGAAGTTATCCCGAGTGATTGAGGGGAGAGGGGTCAAAATCAAAGAGAGTGGGTGTGTGATGAGGTAAAATAGAAAAGAGAGTTTGGTTAGAAGCGAACTTAAATGTTTAAAAGAAAGAGGGTGAGAGATCAGAGTAAAAGAATATCAAGCTCTACACTAAATCTTTTCTGAGCCGGACAACCACATAATCTGTTGGTTCACATTCTTTGGTGACCTTCATTGAAACAGGCACAAGCCCATGCCAACTCTCGCATAAACCCCACCTGCTACTCATATTTTTCTCAACAAAAAGATGTTTCATATTTCTTTGGGGATGCAACACATAATCTATCTGACCTTCATTTGGAAGTTTGGATATTGAAAAAGAAGGAAAGTTGTCCCACCTTCGACCTTCAATCATGCACATTGAGTCCATGTAATACTGTTGTTGTCTTGATGGTTCACATATTTTTGAGCCTAATGAAGCAATCTTATGCTTAATTCTTTCATACACAAGCATGTACACACATAAAATTCGTTTTTCTGTCTGCATGTTCATAGAATTACCTTGTGTTATTCGATGATTGAATGGAAGACATGGGGAGTGAACACCACTAAAGCTCCTTGTATAGTACATTCGTTGTACTAAGTGACTTCGTGTTAATTACAGGCACAATAACTGTATCATTTGTTGATTCAGGGTTACCATTCCTAATTTGTCTGAATTTGAAAAGATTCAGATAAATACATTCATGAATTGACGGTTACATGTTCGTATCAGATCAGAGGGTGAAACTATTCTCTTATGGGGAGATGGCTAATCATATTGAATGAGGGAGATTGTTTCTGCTTATCATGAAGACTACACTTATTTTGATATATGGGGGAGATTTTATCAAAAATGATGCTGAAATTGATGATGTTTTGATGATTCTGATGTCTCATAATTCATCAAAAAGGGGGAGAATTTTTCAAAGATCAATTTCAAGTAAAAAGTCGGAGAGATTTCAAAGTCAAATCAAGTGAAAGTTAAACATGATGGAGTTTCAAGTATTTCAAAGTCAGAGCTATGTTGTTCTTATCAGAAAGGTGGAGAAATTTTCAAAGCAAGACGTTTGATGAAGAAAGTTCAAAGTTTGAAGCAAATCTGAACATTATTTCTGAAAAGACAATATCAAATGAAGGAGATTGAAAAAGTGTTCAAGTTTTGAGTGTCAAAGTTTGTGAAGAGATATAAAGCGACTAGGTTGAAAGGAAATCCAAAGGGGGAGATTCATTTAAAGCATTGTTAAAGATTGGTCAAAGTGACAAAGATTTGAAGAATTCAAAGCTGTGAAATATTTTATGTTAAAGGATTTACAACAGAAAGATGACCCGAAGATTAGTATCAATTTTTTTAAATCTTGAATCCAAAGGGGGAGAATGTTGAGTCAAATATTGTATTCTAGATTAAAAGGTCAAAATTGTAATTGTTTGTAAAAGTCTTGTAAGTCAAAGTGTTTGACTTTGATAAATGTCTTGAGTTGTAAGGTCAAACCATTGACCATATAAATAGGTTTTGTCTTTAGATTTAAAAGATACGCATAACAATCATTCACAAGAACTCGCATAGATCATAGAGAGAGAAAACCACTTGAGACTTGTGGCACTTAGTGAGATCTGTGACTAGGAAATCATTGTAATCATTGTTCAAATCAATATAAAGATGATTTCTACATATATTGAGTGTGATTAGAAGCTTGGATATGAAACATCAGAAGTCATGTTTTCAGTGTGGGTCAACCGAGCACATGCGACCCGATTGCCCACAGTTGAAGAGGGGAGGATCGACGTAATCTGGAGGATGGCTGAGAGCCAAGGGAGAGGAGAAGAGACCCGAACCGGCTTGTCTGAAGGGACGTGCCTTTCATATGATGACGGTGGAAGCGGAGGAGGCCCCAGAGGTGGTGACAGATACATTTCTAGTGAACTCCTTATTTGCCAAGGTGTTATTTGATTCAGGGGTGAATCATTCTTTTGTGTCGCCTAATTTTGTGAAATTCTTGAAAGGCCTAAACGTTTAGAGAGGGCGTTAGTCTAGTACCCATGCAATTGTACTCTATAGCTATGGGGGAATTCAATATTGTGCTGGGGATGAATTGGTTAGCCAAGAATGGCACCAATATTGTATGCAACAAGAAGCTAATTCGGGTATAACTACCCGATAAAGGGACATTAGTTATTTATGGAAATCGTCGAAATAGAGGGACTAGCCTGATGTCTATGATTAAGGCCAGTAAGTGTCTAAGAAAAGGGTGCACGTGATATTTGGCATATGTTGTAGATATCAAGAAGTAAAAGTGTGGGGTAAAGGATGTGAAAGTGGTAAGTGAATATCCGGATGTATTCCCAGAAGACCTGAGAAACCTACCCCCGGATCGTCAGGTGGAGTTTCGCATTGATTTGATGCCTGGAACAGCACCAATAGCTTGTGCCCCTTATAGGTTGGCACCATCAGAGATGAAAGAGACGATGTCTCAAATGGAAGAATTATTAGATAAGGGATTCGTTAGACCTAGTACCTCACCTTGGTGTGCACTTGTACTCTTCGTGAAGAAGAAGGATGGGACTATGCGAATGTGCATAGATTATAGTGAGCTTAACAAGGTAATGGTTAAGAACAAGTATCCACTTCCAAGGATAGACGACCTGTATGATCAGCTGCAAAGAGCTAGTTGTTTCTATAAGATTGATCTAAGGTCGGGATACCATCAACTCAAAGTAAGAGAGGAAGACATACCGAAAATGGCTTTTCGAACCAGATATGGACATTATGAGTTCCTTGGATTCCATTTGGTTTAACGAATGCACCAACAACCTTTATGGATTTGATGAATAGGGTGTGTCAACCTTACCTAGACAAATACATGATCGTGTTCATAGACGACATTGTGGTGTACTCGAAATCCGAAAAAGAACATGAATAGCATCTACAGATCATTTTGGAGTTGCTGAAGCGAGAGAAGTTTTATGCAAAATTTTCGAAGCGTGACTTCTGGTTGAGAGAGGTACAGTTTCTCGGACACGTGGTGTTTCAAGATGGGATCAAAGTAGACCCGTCTAAGATCGAAGCAATACAAGATTGGGAACAACCTAAAAACCCGTAAGAGGTTCGAAGCTTCCTTGGACTAGCAGGTTATCATTGAAAGTTTATTAAGGATTTCTCGTGCATAGAAACGCCGTTGACCTCTTTGACTAAGAAGAGTGTAAAGTTCACATGGTCGGAAGCACAAAGTGAAGCCTTTCAGAAGTTGAAGGACATGTTGAGTAGCGCTCCGATTTTGGCACTACCAGAGGGTATGGATGACTTCGTAGTGTATAGTAATGCGTCTAAGCTGGGATTGGGATGTGTTCTTATGCAGCATGGGAAAGTGATTGTGTATGCGTCTCATCAACTAAAAAATCACGAGACACGATATCCCACTCATGATTTAGAACTGGCAGTCGTTGTCTTTGCTTTGAAGATTTGGCGGCATTACCTTTACGAGACAAAATGTCCGATTTTCACGAACCACAAGAGTCTTTGTCACCTCATTGACCAAAAGGAATTGAATATGAGACAAATGAGGTGGATGTAATTACTAATGGATTATGATTGCAAGATTGAATATCATCCTGGAAAGGCCAATGTAGTGGCCGACGCCTTGAGCCGAAAAGAGAGAAGCGAAACTGCAAAAGTTGTGGTTATGAGAGCGGAAGTGATGTTCAATCTGCTAGAGGAGATTAAAAAATGGCAGGTATAAGCATTGCCGTTGGAAAATGTTAAGAAGGAATGAATGATCGGTAATGCAACCGCCTTGACGGAGGATAGTCGAGGGTTGAAGTGTTTCGATGGAAGAATGTGGGTTCCGAAGCTCAGTGGGATTAGAAAGGTGATACTGGAAGAGGCACACAAGTCAAAGTATTCAATCCACCCTGGAATTAATAAGATTTATGGAGATTTAAAACAGAGTTATTGGTGGTCGGGTATGGAGAAGGATATAGCTCACTTCATGGAGAGGTGTTTGACTTGTCTGCAAGTGAAGGTGGAACATCAACGTCCGTACGGAAAACTCCAACCATTGGATTTTTCGGTTTGTAAATGGGATCAGACCACGATGGATTTCGTGACCAAATTGCCTAGAACCCTGAAGGGCTATGACCCGATATGGATGATCATGGATCGACTTACTAAATCGGTACACTTTCTATGCATTAAGGAGACATACTCTATGGAAAGGTTGGCAAAGTTGTATATCGACGAGATAGTGACATGTCATGGAGTGCCGTTGTCTATAGTGTCGGACCGGGATAGTCGTTTCACGTCAACGTTCTAGAGGAGCTTTCAGTGAGAGATGGGGTCGCGAATCAAGTTGAGTACACCATACCATCCTCAGACCGACGAACAAAGTGAGAGAACCATTCAAACGCTGGAAGATATGCTGAGCGCATGTGCCTTAGACTTTCAAGGCTCGTGGGAGAACCATCTGCCTTTGATCGAGTTCTCTTACAATAACAACTATCATGCGAGCATCAAGGCGACTCCGTATGAAGTGTTGTATAGACGGAAATGTCGGGCACCCGTATGCTGGTCTTCGAAGGTGAAGCTCCCGGAAAGCAAGTTCTAAGCGGATCCATCTAAGTGAAAGAAGGGCTAGAAGAGCATCCATAGGAAGAAGAGAATGACTGCTTCCGATTTCATATGCTAGATAGTGCCCGCATCATCGGTGGGGCCAGTCGGTGAATAGCGAACGATAATGAAGTTGGGAAAAAGCAATTGGCAGGACAGAGTTAGTACAGATAACCACAAACAATATATTGTAAGTGCGGGAGAGATTGAAAGTAGCACGTGACCGACAATAGAGTTATCAGGACAAACGGCGTAAGGACATAGAATTTCAAGTCGGGGATAAGGTAATACTCAAGGTATCCCCTTGGAAAGGAGTGATACATTTTGGAAAGAAGGGAAAGTTGTCCACGTTACATCAGACCGTTTGCGATCATGGAACGAATTGGGGAAGTGGCGTACAAACTCGAGCTACCAGAAGAATTGCGAGCTTTACACAATACATTCCACGTTTCCAACTTCAGGAAATGTCTAGCAGAAGTTGATATGGCGGTGCCATTACGAGATGTATGGGTGGACAAACGATTGATCTACGTCGAGAAACTCGAAGAGATCATCGATCGTAAAATAAGGAAGCTGAGAAACAAGGAGATTAGCTTGGTAAAGGTTCATTGGCGCTTCCACAAGGGACAAAAAGCTACTTGGGAAGTAGAGTATGAAGAGAGAGCCAAGTACCCGCAACTGTTTGGCAAGGAAATGCCAAGGACGAAATTCTTTTAAGGGGGGAGGAATTGTAATAGCCGTGGCCTTAAATTGCTAATATTGAGTAAAGTTGTGGTAAAAGGCTAGAATAAGAAAGCTTGAGGGCTAGAGTGCAAATTTTGAAAAAGATATAAAAAGGGGATAAAATCCCCTAATTTCTCATTATTGCTATCTTGGAGGCGGCTGATTTTGAGAAAAGGAGAATCGAGGAAGGAAGAGCTAGGGTTCTTGGATAGTGTAGCGTAAAGGAATTTGGTAGAAGGTTCTTCATCGGAGGTAACGTTTCAATGTTTTTCCTTTAATAGTTGGTCCTTTCTTTATTATTGGTCACTTTGGAAAAGTTGGATTATAACCTGTGTACCGGGTTCCTTTGGGGATGAAATGATTTTTACCATTAATCAAGTTTGTAATCCGATTATTGTTAGTTTTTGGGTACATTAGTGGTGTTTTAGTCTCCTATGAGATCGATATTGGAGTAAGGTGAAAAACCTTCCAGTTTGGACCGATTTTGGAGGTAAGTAAAAACCTCAGTGCGCTCGTCCGGGAGTCGCCTTCCGGACCAGAGTCGTACCTGGGAGGGGAGTATCCGGGAACCGAGGGAGATCCGATAATCTCAGGAGTCGGGAGCCTGGGGGAGTCCCGGGAGGGATCGTGAACCCGGGGAGGCAGGTAATCCTAGGGCCGGGAACCCAGGGGAGTCCCGAGAGGGATCGTGAACCCGAGGGCGACCCGGTAGTCATAGAAACCAAGAACCCGAGGGAGTCCCATGAGGGACCGTGAACCCGGGGGAGGCCCGGTGGTCGCAGGAATCGGGGGCCTGGGGGAGTCCCGAGAGGGACCGTGAACCCAGGGGAGACCCGGGTGGTATTGGGAACCGAAAACTAGGGAGACTGGTGGGCTTTAAGCCAAGTAAGGGGGAGCCAACTTATGGGCATTTGGGATGTTGATGAAGCTTCACTAACACTCTTGTCGGGAAACAAATTGAGAAAAGGTTGCAGTTAACCGTGCGTTATTGTGATTTCAAATTGTAGGTGTGCGAGGCCGTGCTTGGTGTGTGAGATATCCAACGACCAGGTGAGATCCCTTGAACCCTTTTACCATAACGTGTTGGCGTATGTTTGAAACTTTGATTATGGTATTACATGCAAATATGTTTTTATTCACTAATGCATATAAATTTCTTACACGAAGTAAATTATTTAATGAATGTTGATCTAGGATGTTATGGATTGCCTTTCCGAATATTCATGTTAAATGCTTATTGAGTATGTTTATGTGGAGTCAGGATTGCACAGTAGAAATGTTGTACCTTGGGATTGTTACGATCTCTCGGAGGAGAACTTTAACCAGGTGTGCGTGAAATTCATTTTCCACACACGTGAGGGAAACGGGGAGTCTGCTTCGGCCCCGGAGCGAAGAGGGGAGTCTGCTTCGGCCCTGATCGTGGTTGATAGCGGTTGTGGCTAGACGGTAAAGGATCACTGTGCAATGCCCATGTTTGATGTTGTGTTACTTTGGTATCTTTCGTATGATTTAACTGTTGTTTTACTTAATGTTTACAACTGTTTTAGAGAGGGAATTCACTTAACCTCATGGTCTAACCCTCGTTTTCACAACTCAAAACCATTTCAGGTAAGAGTGGTTGTGGGGTGTCCACTAAGGAAAAGGATAAGATCTGAGGTAGAGTACCGGGAGCTAAGCTTGGAGTGTCCAACTGCATAGATTTTTATTCGTAGCTTAGTTTAGATGATCTCGACTGTGGAAGTGTGTTTCCGCTGCTTGTTTCGAATACTCTGTCTTCGCTTTGAATTGTATTGGGATCCGTTTGGAATTTTAATTATTATGTCTTGTTGGATGTTTTGGGTTGTTAAAATTGAGTGTAAACATTATTTTTTCCCCCTCGAGGGAGTGGTTATTTTCCCGATGAAATTGAGGGCGCAAGTTTTAAATGGGTCAGAGAAGGCTGCTATTGCCTCTCCTTCACAAGCCCGATTCCGATGGTTATGGTTACAACAATAGTTAACCTTCTCTTCTTTGATCCGTCTTAGGGCCGAGTGGCAGCCTCGACGAGTGTGATTCACATATGAACTATTTGTGCATATATTAACCTTTGTGATTCACATATGAACTATTTAACTGATTGACATACCCATGTGATTAGTTAAATATTTCATATGTGAATGAGTTAATTAGTTCATATCTGAATCACACGAGTTCATATGTGAATCAATTAAATAGTTCATATGTGAATCATAAGGGTTTATATGTGAATCAGTTAAATAATTCATATGTAAATCACACAAGTTCACATATGAATCCGTTTGCTGCCTATTTGTAAAAGTTATGAGACTACCCCTCTATCTTCCGCATACCATGCGACCGAATTATCCGGTGTTTCACAGTCAAAGCCGCAAATGTTTACCAAATGAAAGACTAATCATTTGAACTTATGGATATATATATATATATATATATATATATATATATATATATATATATATATATATTACAAAACAAAGAGAAGCCAAAAGAAGCAAATCCAAATCCCCCTTCTCTCAGGGGCGGATCCACGCTTTAGGGAATGGTTGCATGTGCAACCATAATTTTTTTTTTGGTGTTGTGTAATTTTTTTAAGGTCCTTACATGTGAAACCATAAATTTTCTTGGGGTGAAACATAAATTTTTTTAGGATGAAACTATGAACTTTAAAACTTTTAGGGGTTGTATGTGAAAATTTAATAGATAAAATTCAAAGGTTTGCAAATTGAAGATGATGGTTGATGTCAAGTTACAATTTTCATTATTTCTAGACTTTAATAGATAAAACATGTTTTCCTTTTTCATTTTATACCCATATCATATTAGTTAATTAATTAACTGTTAGCTAAAATACACAAAAAAGTACGCATTTTTCTTTTTACAAATGACACCGTTGTCGATAGCTTCGAAATGAGTCCAATATTTAATGTAATGCGCACATGATAAATGCAATATCTAATTATTATTGAATACATATTTGTCTCGATGTTTGTTGTTGATTATTTTTTTTTGAATTTTTCGATTAAAATTTAACATGAAGAATAACGTGAAACTATTGTTTTCATACAATTTAACTTGAATACAAATTTTTATTAGCTTCTTTTTGGTTAAAGTTAATTTATTTATACTAATGTAATTGTGTTAACATAATAACATGTTAACCAACTTTGTGGGATTATTTTGCGTATATTTGACCTTCTATGTAGACTTTGAGATTCTTTGTTTAGAGTTAATTTTGGTTAATTTTAAGACTTTTTTTTTTCGTTAATTACGAACTTTGTAGCTTAATTTTTTTATATTAAGTTATATTTTCCAGACGTGGTGTAATTTTGCTTATGACCCTTAAGGGTGTTATAATTTTGTTTGGTTGTGTGTGATGATGCAACCACAAGGATATTCTTCTGGATCCGTCACTGCCTTCTCTCCTCCGACTCTAGCAATCCTCACCTACTCGGAGAAACCACCCCCGCTGACTCCTCCCCTCCCCATCTTCTCCAGTGTACCTCTCCATCTTCTCTAGAGAAGCCAAATGAAACTAATCCAGATCCCCTTCCTTTCCTTTCAGTTATAGAGATCGTCCCATCGACCTCATCTCTGGCCTTCCCCTTCATCAGAAAATTCCAGCTAGGCCTGTGATGGGTAATTGTCCAGTGGGCTCTGTCATTAAGGCTTAAAATTTTCAATAAAATTTACTGGTTTGTAGGGAGAAATAGTCTAGCTTACTCGATCTCTTAATTAATCGAGTAATAGGGAATCAATTGTGGAGTAAGTTTTTCTCTTTTCTAGATCTTGTTGTTTATCAAAGTGCATAAAGTGATTTACCATCTTTCGGAAGACATTGGCAACTTTAGAGTGAGACTCCTTTTCCAAAAAACACTTAAAGTGTGACTTCGTTCTTGTTGATTGTTTCGATCCACATTGAAAATATTATATAGTGCTTGCATCAAGTTAACAAGAAATCATAAGTCAATTTTTTTGAGTGTGGGGTGATTTGTGCCGAATGTTAGTCATAGATCCGTGTTTTTTTGAAGAAAAAATTCCAAGAAGAAACTAGCTAGGTTTAAAACTGGAACTGTAACAATTTTATAATTCATTTAGTTCTTATTTATGGGTTTCTAGGTAATAACTATAGACAGAGAAAGAGCAATCATTTATAGGTTGGTCATACATTAGTCGTTTAAGTTACACCAACTGTAATCAAGGTTCTAAATGGCGTGAGGCGTGGCGTGGCGGCGAGGCCAAGCCTCAAGCCTTAGGAGCCATGGTGAAGCCATGGCGTTTTCAAGGCGTGACTTATGGCGTCATTTTTCTAATTTTTATATATATCATTATATTTAAAAACATATGTTTTGTAGTGTTACTTAATGAGTCAATAGTAATAAGTCAGTTAAATTATGATATATGTTAAAAAATTGCAAATAAGACATTAAAACGTAAAGAAAAATCAAATATTGCGTTACGAAGTTGTGCATTAGGCCATGGAGTGTCATGGGCTTAACGTGGCATGAGACACAAGCCTTGGTGCGCCATGGCGGTTGTGCGACGATTTTTTTAGAACATTGACTGTAACCTAAAACTGGGTTTGAAAGTGGGTAGAGGATGGTGTTGGTGGGTCTTCTCAGGTGTTGGTGGGATGTTAGAGAAGACGACTGGTGGTGAGAAGATAACCAGGAAGGAAGAGGTCAAAGTAACAAAACCACGCAACCTAATAGGGTGTTGGAAAATATATAAATATTTTAATTAAAAAAACCAAAATACCTAGTTAAATTGACTCACTTAACTCGATATTTTGGATAAAGTTAGGACAAGGGACTTAAGGCGTTATAAAATACATACCACATGGATGAAATCCATAACTATTTCAATTTAGGGACACACAATGTGATTTCATATAAACCACAAGGACCAAGAATGTAATTTACTCAAAAATCTATTAGTGAAAATTGAACTTTAAAAGCGCATTAAGATTGTATAGTTATATCAGTTAATTTTTGATCATTTTTAGATGGTTTAATAAAAAAAGGTAAAAGTTATTGTAATATATTATAATATGTTGTTTTTTTAAAGGGCAAAATGTAACAAGGTTTGCATAAGGTCCTATTTAATGTAAAGAAAAATTAGTTTTTTAATCTTTTAGTATAAACTTCAATCAATCTTAATTTTTATTATTTTGACCTGTAAGCTACTCATCTTGTATCATTTGTTGACGTGGTCGGGCATCAAGTTGTCAATTATATTGTAAAACTGATTACGTGGATGCTAATTTAGATTATAATTTTTTTTTTGTTACAAACCTATAATTTTACATCCAATTTTTACCCCCGCTCCCCAATCACATTTTATCGCCCTTTCTTCATCTTGAATGGCTTCGTCGTTTGTTGCAGCCATAGCCCAGACCACTGTTGAGTTCGAGAATGTGGCAAGTGTTTTGTTCCATTTTTGTTGTTACATATCTTTGTAATATGAAGATATCAGTTGCAATTAACCATAATGGTATGCTTATAAAAAAACCTTTTTGTTAGAGGTAAAATCTCTATGGTGGAATATTTTGATACTAGCAATGTTGATCTTAACAAGGTAATTAAAACAATTTAGAAGATCCTATTTTTGTTGAAATAACTAGAATATACTATAGGATTCTATATATGGATTAAATATAGGTTGAAAACCCCTTGATGATGATGATGATAATGTTAATTGATTCCTCAGTCATGCTAACTTGTCGCAACTATCACTTTGATGTTGATATAAAAGAGTATTTGAACAGAGATGAACAAAAGGAAAAGGAACATCATAGGAGCAACGGTTATGACTTGGGGGCATGCTTAGACTTGAATGATATTGTAACACCCGTAATTTTTGGTAAGTATAGGAGCACCCAAGCGTTTATATACCTTGTGTTTTGTGGGATTCATGTTGGGAAAACACTACTAAAAGTTCCAAAGAGTGTCGAGGGCCTTAGTGTCGAAAAAGATCAGATTTTCGGGCTTCGGGGTGTCTGGGCGAAAGTGATAGCGAAAGTGACATGTGTCACAATCGCGTGTCACTCTCGCGGAGGGCCTTATGGCCGAGATACACTCCCAGCGAGAGTGCCTCGTGAGAGTGACCATGTCACTTTCGCTTGGCACAATCGCATTCGGGGCCAGACTTCTTAAAAATCAAGTTTAAGCCTTTTTCTCATTTGTTACTCCACCCATCTCATTCTTCTCTCCCAAGAACTGAACCCTTAACCCCCATTGTCGATTTTGAGTAATTGAGGCACCAAGACATGGGATTCCAAGTGATTCATTAACCTCTAGCAAAGCTTGGAAGCTAGAACTAGAATCCTCTCATCTTTATCTTCTTCATCACCTTCATCAATTTTTCTAGGGTTTCATCCAACTTTCAACCATTTCGAAAATTGGGAGTTTGTGGTTCGTTTTGGTGTCCTAGAAGTGTTTGATTGATGGATTCAAGTTGTGGTTGAGGTAATCATCTCTTTTCTTCACTTGTGAAAATTAGGGTTTCGATATAAGTTGAGGTTTTCATGTAAAAATGATTGGGGAACTATTCTAAAGGGTTGAATAAGTATATTTATTGTTGAAATTTGTGGATCTTGGTTTTGGAAGGATTTTGCTCATGGATTGAGATTTCTTCAAGAAAGCTCAAGTTGGGGTAAAAATCTAGATTTAGCCTAAATCTAGCAAGGAGAGTTCAAGTTGATTGTGAAAACGGTGTACATGCCAAAATGTCTATTTTAAAGTGTTTATATGTTTTACACGAAATTATTAACTATTGAGTTTTTTGATGAATTTTGATTAGTTGAAGTGTCTAACTTTATAAACTTGTAAAATACCCACATTTGGGATTTTGGGCATTTTGATAAATAAATAATATATTTTGGTATTTTAAGGATTTATTTCATGAAGTAGAATTTGGGTTTTAAATACATTTTAATGTGTATTTAAATGAGTGTTTGAGTTTGTGTTATGAGGCGTTTTTGAAAGAATAAATGATATAAAACACTTGGAAAGTGATTTGTCCCAATCTACACTACGTTGGAGTTATTTATACAAATTGGAGTATGGGTTTACATACATGCAGGTTATTTACGTTTGGTTTCACTTTATGATTTTCAACGTTGGGTCTTTGGGTTTGTTGAGCTTATGGCTCAGTTTGGATTTTGTTGGGTTTTGAGGACACTTGTCCGTCTTAATAGCTCATTGTAGAGCGTTTGGTTATGATTTGCATTTACATCATCTTATTTGAGAGTACATGTTTTGAATGTGTTAGTTCATTCGTTTTGAGTCATGTAAGGTTTTAGTTAGTGCAATGGATCCATAGGCACGATGTTCTTTTGTCCCGTTTTGGACAAGTTCACCACTTTGGCACGGAATAGACATCGGGTCACCATGGTAAGTAAGGTGTGGACCTATACGGTCGGGAAGCGTCCAATGGGCAGTAAAGTGTAATTCTCTTGTGCTAGAGTTCCCCTTTTTGGAACTCTCAAGAATAGACCTAGAGGGGTTGACTTGATGTTTTCGAGCAATAGACTTAGAGGAGTTGAGCTCGGTATGTTTTATGGGTATAACCTATATGTTTTGGTTTCCTACATAGTTATGTGACCTACTTTTGTGTTCCGTCACATACTATATAATCGGGTCTCCCCCATCACCGTAAGGTGTTGTTTTGGTTATGGAGTTTTATAATCCATGTTTTCAGTGACGTTTTGGGTATGGATTGTTATCCATGTTTTTGGGTTTTGCATACTGAACTTTATCCATGTTTTGGAATATTTTGGATGATACAGTTTATCCATGTTTTCAGTAGTTGTTTATTAAAGTGTCAGTTATGTATTACGCGAGTTTTGGATTTTGGATTTATATTTGAAGAAATGTTTGTCTTATGGTTTTTAATCACGAAGAGGGTGAATGTTGAAAAAGAGATTGTTTCCAGATTTAATGTATTTCCTCATGGTCGTTTCAAATGGAACGTATCTTCATTTTGGAAATCATGATTTAAATAACATTCTTTAAGGTTATTGCTTTATACGTTTATGATGAAAACTCTTGAGCTCACTAGGCGTTAAGCCTAACCTTTTATTTGTCGGCATGTGCATCAGGTCCAGTTGGGGTTTGGTTCTAGCGGTGCTATGAAGCGATGAGCACTAGATTTACACGAGGGTGAGTAGTTTGGTGAAGTCTTCCACAGTTGGAGATAGTGATTGTTATTGGGTTTTAGTAACATTCGTAGCTTTTATAGATCGCGTATAAGGATTTAAATATGTTTATTGAAGTTAAACCTTAATTTGTTGTTGTGGATGATTCAGTTATCGATGTAATTAGAAAATTTTAAATTTGTTGTTATTTCCAGATTGAGGGTGTTACAAGTTGGAGATTAGTCTGGGCGCAAAGTGGTCTGGGATACTCCTTCCCAAAAAGAAGAAGAAGTTGGTATTAGAGCTTAAGTTTGAGAGAATTAGGTATTGATTCTTTGGATGCCTAGACTCAAACTTGTGTTCTTTTAGTTGATTGAAGATGAAATTGCACATTAGGTACCTTAAGATACGATATTTTGTAATTGACCGAGTCGCTAGAAACGGGAAACTTGTCGAGGATCGAAAGGATGATCATATACGGTACGTTCATAATGGCATCTGGCCAGTGTTATGATGAACCTACGTGTTACGTGTGTATACTTGAACTGCCTTGGTATGGTGACCGTTGAGCTAGTGAGGAAGTTTCTAGGCGAGTGTTCGAAAAAAGAGTTGATGTTTATAGCTTTGTCATATTGGAATGATGGTTAAGCATGCCAGATGAAATTAGTTGACCATTTTGGGTCGAAGTCATTGGTTGAATTAGAACCATAAGCTTATTGAATTGACTCTATTTCAAGGAGAAATCGTAAGTTGACCAAATTTGGGTGATTGTTGTTAAAAGATGTTTGATGCTTCCGGATGACAATAGTATGACTGGGAATTGAGAAGCGTAATCCTAAGATGTGAGTGCCGACCAAATTCATGCACTAAATTTATTTCTAAAATAAGTTTGCATAAATTGTTTCTCATGTTCTCGAAACATAAAGTGAGTTATACTATAAAGTGTTGGTAAAACATTTAGCACTCATTAGATTTTAAACCGTGAGCTTAAACATGCATGAAATTGTTTTGTTGCACGTGGTTGCAAATTTTTATTGAAAATCTTTTTATCCCCGTTACGTGTCTAACGCTATTTTTTGATATTATAATATCCGTGTTTTAATGTCATTTGGGGTATTGGGCAAGTAACTGTGAAATTTTTAACCTTAACATTGGATCTCCTCCACGTATGTTAAGGTTTTAAAGGAAGAGTTGTCCCCATGTTCTTGAGGCGGAATTTTCTGGAGAATTTTGGTCTATATGAGTCGTGTTTAATTTTATGAAGTATAGTTTTGCGACGTTTTGGGCGCGTGAGTATACTTTGAGATGCGTGGGTTTTAATTTTATTGCGTGTAAATTTACGAGCTTTTTGGACGTCGTGTCTCATGAAAGTTTTGTTGAAAATGGGTCACTTCATCTTACGTTGTGGTTTTAGAATTTTGACATTTTTAGACTTATTGTTGTCTTATGTTTTTGTTTATGTTGGGAAATGAAAATTTTTACACCGCTTGATTTTAGCGTTAATGAGTTTTAAGAAAACAATTCAGTTGGGTTTCATGGTGTCTTATCTTACGACATTTTGCATCGTGTAGATAAATTTTAGAACGTGTATACATGCATTATTGTGTGCGTTAATTTATAAGTTTTGTTAATAGATGTCATCCCACGTGTTGTATTTGGATTAAATTATACTGTTGGTGTGAGTAAACGTATAAAAGATTTATGTTTCTTCAAATGGAGTTGTTGATCTAAACGTGCTTCAATTGTTGACTTTGCTGTAATAAGTTTTCCGCAATGCATGAAATGAATTTTCGGTTTGCATGTCGTTGTAGTTACCGCTTTGGGTAAGTGTGTTTTATCTGTGCGACCCAAAATTTGAACTTGATTTAAAAATTTATTTACGTTCCTATTGCGTTGCTAAATTTGGAGAAATAAACGGACGTATACGGGCCTTGTTGGGAATTTTATCTTCCGACGTGTTGTGTTTTTTTTAAAGGAAAAGATTTTAAAGTTGAAGTTCTGAAATCCTCTTTTGGGAGTTGTACAAACTTTTATTGCACATGTTATATTGCAGAAAATTACTTTCATATACATAGTGTAAATTGATGCATACTAGGACCACGATAGTCCGTTTGAAAATTTGGTTGCGCATCTTTTGTTACTATTTTATTAACGCGAGTATTGATCAAACAAATATTGAAAGGGTTTTATATGCGTGACAATGGTGACCATTTTGCAGGCCTACCAAGTAAACGGTAGTAGATTTTACACGTACAATTAATTATCGTAAAGATTTTACATTTGAGAATTTTATAAGATTTCAAATTGGCATATTAGTTGAAAAACCTTGAACTCATTAGGGCTATAGATTTAAAACCCTATCGTGAAAGGAGTTGTAATTCGGGACTAGAAGAGTCCTTGGGAATTGAAGCGTCAGATGATCTGACTTATGGTCGGTTTTGAATTTTGGGGTTTCAGTTATGAATCGATGCACACATGAATAATTGAGGTGTTAGAATTGTGCATTCTCCCAGTTATGCAAGTGAGAATCTTTCCCTTCGGTAAAAACTTCAGGTTAAAACCTTGTAAGGTTGTTTACATATGGTTGGATTTGAATTGATGAGTTAACTGTGCGACAACATGCCATTTGTCGGTGGTGCACTATCTTAATGAGTATTCGTGAATAATGGTCATGTATGGTTTGTCCGTAAAGCTAAATGATTTAGGGTTTAGTTCCATATTAAGTGTCAACTGTAAGTCATTTGGGGATCGGCTCGGTGCAAGCCGACTTAGTCTTTTGGGGTCAATGAACTTTGAAATATTTGTAAGTATCCACGTTAGATCATGGGAAATAATTAACCTCACGGTAGTGGAATTTAAAGGAAGATTAGATGTTGGTAGATAAGCATTGATGTGTATGATTTTCTGGAAGAGGTAAGGATCTCATTGACGGAATGTTTGAGGTTTGAGA
This sequence comes from Arctium minus, assembly GCA_954870635.1. NCBI lineage: Eukaryota > Viridiplantae > Streptophyta > Magnoliopsida > Asterales > Asteraceae > Arctium > Arctium minus. The sequence continues at coordinate 4,905,726 of OX941093.1, read as the reverse complement.
ATAGGTCGGAGTGTGCGATAGTTTGATCCGAACTAACCAGCTCCCCGGAAAGCGTATTGGTACGCCCTTGGAACGACGACCTTACCGATATCAAGAGAGAATTATTAAGGAATTTTGGGAATTCATTGGGTTGGTGTTGACTATTTGGATACAGATTCAGAATCGGGTTGAACTGGAATGACCTAGTCAATGGGAAGTTGAGGTCACGAACTACTCTTGAGGTAGTAAGTGTCACCCAAGTTTGGGAGACAACCGTAGTCTTGTGAGTAAAGATTACTTTAGAGAGTTAAGTGTTCACTCGGACATAAGTGTAACGTGCCCAAGGGGACGGCTGTCGTGAGTATCGGCATAAGGATCATGGTAGTGATTCTGGAATATGGATTAAGGACAATTTATCCTACGGGCAACGTATTGTTGAAATCTAGATTTCGAGGACGAAATCTCTTTTAAGGTTGGGAGGATTGTAACACCCATAATTTTCGGTAAGTATAGGAGAACCCAGGCGTTTCTGTACCTTGTGTTTGGTGGGATTCATGTTGGAAAAGCACTACTAAAAGTTCCAAAGAGTGACGAGGGCCTTAGTGTCGAAAAATATCAGATTTTCGGGCTTCGACGAGTCTGGGCGAAAGTGACAGCGAAAGTGACATGTGTCACAATCGCGTGTCACTCTCGCGGAGGGCCTTATGCCCGCGGTACACTCCCAGCGAGAGTGCCTCGCGAGAGTGACCATGTCACTTTCTCTTGGCACAATCGCATTCGGGGCCAGACTTCTTAAAAACAAGTTTTAGCCTTTTTCTCATTTGTTACTCCACCCATCTCATTCTTCTCTCCCAAGAACTGAACCCTTAACCCCCATTGTCGATTTTGAGTAATTGAGGCACCAAGACATGGGATTCCAAGTGATTCATTAACCTCTAGCAAAGCTTGGAAGCTAGAACTAGAATCCTCTCATCTTTATTTTCTTCATCATCTTCATCAATTTTTCTAGGGTTTCATCCAACTTTCAACCATTTCGAAAATTGGGAGTTTGTGGCTCGTTTTGGTGTCCTAGAAGTGTTTGATTGATGGATTCAAGTTGTGGTTGAGGTAATCATCTCTTCTCTTCACTTATGAAAATTAGGGTTTCGATATAAGTTGAGGTTTTCATGTAAAATGATTGGGGAACTATTCTAAAGGGTTGAATAAGTATATTTATGGTTGAAATTTGTGGATCTAGGTTTTGGAAGGATTTTGCTCATGGATTGAGATTTCTTCAAGAAAGCTCAAGTTGGGGTAAAAATCTAGATTTCGCCTAAATCTAGCAAGGTGAGTTCAAGTTGATTTGTGAAAACGGTGTACATGCCAAAATGTCTATTTTAAAGTGTTTATATGTTTTACATGAAATTATTAACTGTTGAGTTATTTGATGAATTTTGATTAGTTGAAGTGTCTAACTTTATAAACTTGTAAAATACCCACATTTGGGATTTTGGGCATTGATAAATAAATAATATATTTTGGTATTTTAAGGATTTATTTCATGAAGTAGAATTTGGGTTTTAAATACATTTTAATGTGTATTTTAAATGAGTGTTTGAGTTTGTGTTATGAGGCGTTTTTGAAAGAATAAATGATATAAAACACTTGGAAAGTGATTTGTCCCAATCTACACTACGCTGGAGTTATTTATACAAATTGGAGTATGGGTTTACATACATGCAGGTTGTTTACGTTTGGTTTCACTTTATGATTTTCAACGTTGGGTCTTTGGGTTTGTTGAGCTTATGGCTCGGTTTGGATTTTGTTGGGTTTTGAGGACACTTATCCGTCTTAATAGCTCATTGTAGAGCGTTTGGTTATGATTTGCATTTACATCATCTTATTTGAGAGTACATGTTTTGAATGCGTTAGTTCATTCGTTTTGAGTCATGTAAGGTTTTAGTTAGTGCAATGGATCCATAGGCACGTTGTTCTTTTGTCCCGTTTTGGATAAGTTCACCACTTTGGCACGGAATAGACATCGTGTCACCATGGTAAGTAAGGTGTGGACCTATACGGTCGGGCAGCGTCTCATGGGAAGTAAAGTGTAATTCTCTTATGCTAGAGTTCCCCTTTTTGGAACTCTCAAGAATAGACCTAGAGGGGTTGACTTGATGTGTTCGAGCAATAGACTTAGAGGAGTTGAGCTCGGTATGTTTTATGGGAATAACCTATATGTTTTGGTTTCCTACATAGTTATGTGACCTACTTTTGTGTTCCGTCACATACTATATAATCGGGTCACCCCCATCACCGTACGGTGTTGTTTTGGTTATGGAGTTTTATAATCCATGTTTTCAGTGACGTTTTGGGTATGGATTGTTATCCATGTTTTTGGGTTTCGCATACTGAACTTTATCAATGTTTTGGAATATTTTGGATGATACAGTTTATCCACGTTTTCAGTAGTTGTTTATTAAAGTGTCAATTATGTATTACGCGAGTTTTGGGTTTTGGATTTATATTTGAAGAAATGTTTGTCTTATGGTTTTTAATCACGAAGAGGGTGAATGTTGAAAAAGAGATTGTTTCCAGATTTAATGTATTTCCTCTTGGTCGTTTCAAATGGAACGTGACTTCATTTTGGAAATCATGATTTAAATAACATTCTTTAAGTTTATTGCTTTATACGTTTATGATGAAAACTCTTGAGCTCACTAGGCATTAAGCCTAACATTTTATTTGTCGGCATGTGCATTAGGTCCAGTTGGGGTTTGGTTCTAGTGGTGCTATGAAGCGATGAGCACTAGATTTACACGAGGGTGAGTAGTTTGGTGAAGTCTTCCACAGTTGGAGATAGTGATTGTTATTGGGTTTTAGTAACATTCGTACCTTTTATAGATCGCGTATAAGGATTGAAATATGTTTATTGAAGTTAAACCTTAATTTGTTGTTGTAGATGATTCAGTTATCGATGTAATTAGAAAATTTTAAATTAGTTGCTATTTCCAAATTGAGGGTGTTATAGACATAATGATAAATTATAGGTATTTTGATGTCGAGGTTGCTAGTAACGATCACTGATCTGAACTCTGAAGGGAATGCCGAAATTAGACAAGTATATTGTAAAATATGAATAAGCCAAGGGAAAAGGATCCCATTGTACCACATGTTTCTAAATAGTTTACTTATGAACATGATAAATGTCTAACGTAATTTATATGATGTGTATAAACGGGAATCCAATGTCCAAGATGTGGTTCAGTCTAATAATGAAATTGAAATTGAAATTGTGGATGATCAATGGCGACAAGGCCAAAACCAACATCTTCCCATTTGCAATCCAAATGTTCCTTGGAACTTGATGAAGCCTATTGTTGTTGAAAACTGTTCTTCAGTCACAGAATTGAAAACCCATGTCACTTACTACATGCCCACAAATGGACTTTAACGAAGGTTAATTAATTATTTTATTTTCATGCTAACAATGGTTATGTTTCTTTTTTCACAACTTAGATATTACAAGAAATTACAAGAACACAATATTGTTGTATATGTACCACAAAATGCAGAAGCAGAAAATAGCTCATGGAGGCCGTGGGCTTTTAGATGAATAATGAAACATCTTTCTAGGTAAAATCTATGCATGACGATCATAAATGTTGGCGATAACATAACCTAGGGTCACTTGTCACTTCCGATTGGATTCCATTCAATATGGCCAACAAATTAGACAAAATCCATCAACCAAATCAGTCAAATTAAAGGAATAAATACTAAAAAAGTATAAGTCCATTGAACATCTTAGTTAGTGTGAAAGAGCGAAGACAAAGGCATTTAAGAAGTGGACACTTCTATGAAAAAAGATTGCATTCCAATAAAGCATATCTCGAGGCATGTTTCATGATTGACCGCAAAACAACAAAATCTTTATTAAATTTTGTTTCATCAAAGATCGTAGCAATGACATAGATTGTACCTCAAGTTATAACTTTAATCCTTTTAGCTAATAGATTCTCTTAATAAGGTGTTTTTGTTTTAGAAAAAAAAGGTGTGGGAATTGCAATTTGTCGACAAATATGTCAATAGATTCAATATTGATTAACAACTCTTACTTGGCAAAAAGATACGACTTAGATGCAAGATCTTGAAAAAGTAAGATGTATGCAGACCATAACTCCATGCATAAGGTGTCACCTTATCTTCCAACTCTCTACGGCTCTACCCCTCCCTCCTCTACAGTAGATACTATATGAATTTTATAACGAAAATTTCAAATCTAACATCTTTCTATCTTAACATTTATTTAGTACATGATACGCAACGTTTTTTCTAGACAACTTGCAGGACTTGAACCGGTGACCTTGGGCAGAGGTTACGGACTGTTCTCCAAGACTTTCGGGATTAGTTGAAGTGTGCGCAAGTTCACTCGGACACTTACGGTTAAAAGAAATCAGTCATTATAATTTTATAAACATATAAATAATTTTAAGAATAATAAAAAACTTATTAAATTTTTTAATACTACTATTTTATTGGTTATTTCATTCAAAGAATATGGTCCATTGTCTTTAATTTTCTTTTAAGACTTTAGACTTGAGTAAAATTTGGCCATACAAAAAGGATTTTTGTACCTAAATTAATAATTAATTTTCTTTTTTTCCCTTTATTAAAATGGAGAAAAAAAGTTCAAAATTGAGGTGGCATCCAATGCTTGCCAAGAACACCAATCATTTGGTGCTTGACCATTCAACCAACAAATCAAATATATAACTCACAAAGTTCTAACATACGCTTTTGCTTCACTTATTAATGCTTATAAAAAGATATTTTTTTTAAAATATTTTTGATGTTATTAGTTTCTGTTATGAATCCTCTTATTAATGCTTATAAATTTTACCAAATAACAAAGTGTAAATTATAATTTCCATTCCAGTGGTTTGTTAATAATTCGATTTTTGGCTCTGTGGTTTAAAATTTACAACTTTTATTCCTATGGTTTATAATTTATTACTATTTTTATTGTTGGATTAATTCCTAATTTAAGTATAAGGGACTAAAATAGTAAAGAATTGTAAACAACATGGACTGAAATAACAATAAAGTGTAAATTATGAGGACGAAAATAGCAATGAATTATAAACCATATGGATGAAAACTGTAATTTCTAAACCATAAGAACGAAAATTACGATTTTTACTAAACCATAGGGACGAAATGCATACTTTACTCACAAACAAATATATGTATATATATATGTATACACACAATATTAGAGGGTGTTTGGTTCGTTTAAGATAATGGGAATTAAAATGAATATAGCACAGAATGGAAATGGATATCTTCATTACATTCCTTTGTATTGATTTACATGCCTTTGCATTGTATATGAAAAAATCATGGTGGTATTAATGGGGCTCTCTTCATCCCTTTACTCAGATGTTGACCCTTTACTCTGGTGACTAGAAAAAAGAACAAATATGAAACAAGGAAAAAAGAAAGAAAAGGAACAGATCGAACCAAATAGAAAAAATCAAACCAATATGAAACAAGGAAAAAAAAACAAATCAACAGAAAAAGAAGGAAGAAATCGAATCCAACAAAAAGATTGAACCAAGATGAAGAAAAAAAACGAGCAAATCGAACCCAAAAGAAAAAAACGAGCAAATCAAACAAAGATGTTGAAGCGAATTAGGGTTAGGTTTACTTATCGTCTTTCTTGATTGAACCAAATCTATCGAACCCTTGTTTTTCTTGATTGAATCAGATCTATCAAACCCTTGTCCTTCTTGATTGAACAAGATCTATCAAGTTTAATGTTGTCGACCAGTTCTACAGAAAGGGAGAGATGGAGGTTTTTGTTGACGATTTCTATAGAGAAGGGGAGGCAGAGGACTTTGACGACAAACTTTGACAACAAGTTCTACAAAGAAGGGAGAAGCGTAGAGGCATAGATGATTTGGGTTAAAAAAGAAAAAAAGATCCACTGCCAAATTTTCTAATCCCCCAAATTTGGGGGGTATGGATTTTAGCCCCTTATAATATAATCATTAATCATATTACCTATAATCAAACAACGTTATTTATTCTGTCTATATTTCTTGTGTAAACCAAACACCTATAATGAATATCATCCTCAATCCTTATCTTCTAATACCTCCAATCAAACACCCCCTTAGATTATATGGACCCAAGCAATATATAGCCAAAATCCATCATTCATGTTGGTGGCCAGAAGAGTTGTACCATAAAGCTTCAATGGTTACACACCCTTTTAGTAAAGAAAAAGGAAAAGAAGTTCATAACTTTGAAGTTAAATAAATGTTTTTTCAATATAATACTTTTCTTAAATTGTAAAACAAAGTATTAAATAGAAAAGCCATAAAATTTTAAATAATACCTATTTGATTTAATATTAAAAACAATAATAAATGGTATCTTAATTTTATATATTAAAATTTTTAAATAGAATTTTCTTCCATGATAGTATGTTAATTTTGTATCTAAATAATTCTTTTATTCTGAAATTATATACTATTATGAGTTTGTTACATCATATTTTTACATAGACTTCTTATTAATACATGTACTTCCTTATATTAAATTTATTATAATATATATATATATAGTTGTACACAGTTGGTCCTCGGGAGTTGATGAATTGTACACAAATATTTGTCGAGGGGGTTAAATAAGAACACATTAAATTTTCAATTTTAATTTTTGTATGTTTATAAAAACAAGGAATTACATATTTTTGAAAAAGAAATATTCTAAATAATCTAAACTAATGACAAATTTGCTCATAAAAAGTGAAAGAACACTTTTGAAGAATATCCCAACAGTAATCAGAAAGTGAAGAACTGAGATAGAACTTCAGAGGGTTAAGGCTCCGACTTGCAAGAATTTGCACATACAAATTCTTCAAACAGACAAGTTTCATGTGATCTAAAGATCACCTTTTTATAGTTGTCCAAACATAATGCAACGTGCAATTTTAACGTATGCCTTCATCTGATTAGTTGATCCATGCATTCTTGTATTTTCATATCAGCCATTTGATATAATGTAGACATTTGTTGTCCTAGCCAAACATTTAATGCGGAGTTTGAATAGTAAAATAAGTAAAGTAGACATATTTTTTGTACTTACTATGGCTGACATGTTATATATGTCTGTATACTAGAACTAGAGTTGGTATGTGAAACTTGGTCCCTAAGTCTAGGGGTGAGCAAAGGCGGGTACCAGCCCAAAATTCCTGGAACCGGTCTCGGAACTGGAACCGGCAGTTCTTGGAATGAAGGAACCAGAACCAGAACCAGAACCAGAACCAGAACCAGAACCAGAACCAGAACCAGAACCTGAACCTGAACCTGAACCTGAACCTGAACCTGAACCTGAACCTGAACCTGGGAACCGGTCCCGGAACCGCTGGTTCTGGTTTCGGTACCGGGTACCCGTTGTCTAATTTTTTATATTTTTTTATCATTCATATTATAGAAAAGTAAATTTATAATGTTACAAAGTCCCAACGTAAAATAAATACCACAAACGTGAAAACTAATACGATAAAAACAAAGCACTAATAAATACTACAAACGATGCTTACAAAACAAATAAATATTACAAACGGTGCTTCCAAAATACTTCACGTCCTTAAAATTAGTTGTTGCTAATAAATATTACAAATGGTGTTTCCCTAAAAGGTAGTTTATTAAATTTTTATAAATAAATAAAATATATTTTATTAAAATATAGCGGGTACCCGTCAGTTCCGCTTCAAGATACCCCAGCGGTTAACGGTTTCAAAAAAATGAGAACCGAAACCGGTCTTGATTGGATCCATATTTTAGGAACCGGAACCGGAACCAATCACATCGGTTCCGGTTCCAAAACCGGCAAGTCCAAAGCGGTTGCGGTTCCAAAGGCGGATACCCGTTTCCGATACTCACCCCTACCTAAGTCTTTACTTCAATTCGATTTGCTAGATATTATTTAGGGAAATTAATTAAAGTAGCCATTTCAGAAAATCGGGTTTATCTCCTAGCCATTCTCCCCCTTATTTTATCAAAATAGCCATTAGGCTCGTGAAAGGAGTTCGTATATACGAACACCTCCTTTGAAGTCAAAAACTTGATCCATGTTCGTAATATGTGTTCGTATATCACGAACATAACTTAAAAACTCATAAAAAAACATAAGTTCGTAAAATGGATCGTGGAAAATGCAAGGGGTTAAAAAAAAGTTACATTTTAATTTCTTTCACGAACACAATCATGAAGTGGGGCCAAAACTGTAAAAGTTTAATTTATTTTGCCATGATGAGGGGCCAAAATTGTAATTATTTCATTTTTCAAAGCATATGTTCGTATATACGAACTCCTTTCACGAACCTAATGGCTATTTTGATAAAATAAGGAAGAAAATGGCTAGGAGGTAAATCCGATTTTCTGAAATGGGTACTTTAATTAATTTCCCTATTATTTATCAAACTACCTAACTTATCTATATTTTTTTTCTTCAATCAATTAGATGACTATTCAATCCACTTTGGCATAGATCTAATTTCACTTCAACTAGTTTTCGATTTTGCTGATGGTATTCTTGTAACACCCCAAAACCTAGAAAATAGCGGCCAATTTAATTTTTTTATAAACATCTGTAGGATTTGTTGTTCAGAATCTCTAACCGATAAACGCAGCGGAAATTAAAATAATTTTGGTTACAACGAAAGAAAATTTTCTAAACAATTAAAATCCAATCGGATCCAATGATGTATTTAATCAAAACTTAAAACCACACTATAGGGTGTTTAGAGATGTACCTTTCAGATCTGTTGTGGTTGAACTAGCTGAGCATTTAGAAACCAATCTAGGTTTCCTCTAGCGGTATCCACACACGAACACGCGAAATTCCACCGGATGCTAGTCCAATAACCCTAGATCTATATGTGTTTCACAGAAAAGAAAATGGTTTATTTTCTGTATTTTTCTGAAAGGCTATTCTAACTCAATTGTATATCAAATGGTTTAGCCTAACCCCTTATTTATATAAGGAGAATTATAGTTAGACTATAATTCAACTAAGGATTAAATAAGGTTTAGTAATTATCTGTAATATTCAAATTCAAATTCAAACATTTATTTATATATATATATAATTATCTTTTAAACTTTAAACATAATTATATATATATATATACATAATTACAGATAATCCCCCGTAATTAACATAATTACGTTTTCACCCTGTAATTATAATAATTACAGTTTAACACATATTTTCATAATTATCCTTTTTAAGAATAATTATTTTCTTAATCAACTTGATTTAATCCAGGTTTCTTTAAGATGGAAACAAACGCATTCTTTGTGTGCGACCCTATAGGTTTACATACTCCTCAGCAGTGTCTCTGTGTGACACGTGTCGTGGACATATAATAACTTATATTCTCCCACTTGCACACGATACACAGGAATACAGACGATGGTAAGCGTCTAGGAACACGTCACCGCCCCCAAGGCTATGTAAAAGTGCTTTTACCTTCGAGCAATTTGATTGATCCAATCAATCATATAGTAGAATCATTCGTTATCCTTTTGCTTCACGATATTTTATTTTGAACTTAAGGCATAGATCTATCTCATCATTTATAGTTCAAAGATTGTGTTTCTCGATCCCAACATATTTGATTATACAAGTGTCTTTAGTCCAACTAATCCACTTGTTCATGCATGTAAATCAGAATATGTAATCGAGGGGCCCAGAAATATCTCTCTCATCTTGAGAGAACAAATCCCATATTGCATGTACACGACTAACTACACAATTCATGTTATACCTAATATAGCCCTTATGATTACCTGGTTAAGGGTAACGTTAGACTATATCAAAGTATAACACTCCTTGTGCATTAGATCCGAATGCACATCTCAGGTCTGAGAATAAATAGTGTTGTACTATTTCAAGACTCATCTTATGACGCCGATGTATAAGGTGATCTTGACCGTGGGTCTTGTCCAACGCCTTGTGCTCCGACAAGCGCATGTGACTCTGGCACCTTGTGCACTTCCAACTTGGACTATGACCAGACTTCACAATGATCTTGATTTATTACTAGTCCCCTAGTAATAAGTGATCAAGGACAGTTCTAAATAATATGATCATCATGTTTATTTAAGGATACTTAAACATGCTAAAACGAACACATAGATGTTTAATTAAATACTCATATCCAATATGCCAGAACTGTAAAACATAACTGTTTTAATGTTCACAAAGTAAAAGATTACTAAAATTTTACAAATCAGACTAAATTATTACAAAACCTCAAGCCTATTGAGCTAATGTGAGCATCATGCTTGCTTTGACTCAAAGGCTTGGTTATAGGAACTGCTGGACTGTCTTCTGATCAAACTTTACATATCTTTATGTCACCTCTTTCAATAATCTCTCGAATTAGATGATATCTTCTCATGATATTCTTGGAGCGCTGATGTGACCTTGGTTCCTTTGCCTGAGCAATGACACCCTCATTGTCGCAATAGATCTCGACAGGGTCACATATGCTAGGGACTACTCCCAGATCTGTGATGAATTTCTTCATCCAAACAGCTTCATTTGCGGCGTCCGACGCTGCAATGTACTCCGATTCTGTAGTTGAATCCGTTATTGTGCTTTGTTTGTAGCTCTTCCAGCTCACAACACCCCCGTTTAACACAAACACGTATCCCGACTGTGATTTATAGTCATCTCGGTCGGTTTGGAAACTAGCATCTGTGTATCCTTGAATACACAAATCTCTTTCTTGACCCCTGTATAGTAAGAACATTTCTTTAGTTCTTCTCAGATACTTTAGAATATTTTTTATTGCTACCCAGTGAGCATCACCTGGGTTTGACTGATACCTGCTCGTCATGCTAAGAGCATACGAGACATCTGGTCTAGTACATAACATGGCATACATAATTGAACCGATGGTCGAAGCATAGGGAACACCCTTCATGCGGTTCATGTCCTCTTTAGATATAGGACCCTGAGTTTTGCTCAGATGTACACCATGTACCATTGGCAGGTTTCCTCTCTTAGAACCCTCCATCTTGAAGCGTCTTAAGATCTTGTCAATATATGTACTTTGGCATAATCCAATTAAGCGTTTTGATCTATCACGATAGATATTTATACCAAGGATATAAGTTGCTTCTCCTAGATCCTTCATCGCGAAACACTTCCCTAACCAGGCTTTCACACCTTTAAGGGTAGGGATGTCATTTCCGATGATTAATATATCATCGACATATAGGATAAGGAATACTACTATGCTCCCACTGACTTTCTTGTATACACAAGGTTCATCTTCGTTCTTTAAGAAACCAAATTCTTTAATCTTCTCATCAAAACGAAGATTCCAACTACGAGATGCTTGCTTCAGTCCATAAATGGACTTTTGCAATCTACATACCTTTTCTGGAAAATTTGGATGTTTAAAACCTTCTGGTTATACCATGTACACGTCCTCGCTTAAAGTTCCGTTAAGGAACGCGGTTTTAACATCCATTTGCCATATTTCATAGTCATGATATGCAACTATGGCAAGAAGTATCCTGATGGATTTAATCTTGGCTACTGGAGAAAAAGTTTCATCATAATCTACTCCATGAGTCTGAGTGAAACCTTTAGCTACCAACCTAGCCTTATAGGTATGTACAATCCCATCCATGTCAGTTTTCCTTTTGAATACCCATTTGCACCCTACGACTTTGCAGCCGGTAGGTGCATCTACCAAGTTCCAAACTTGGTTATCTGACATGGATTGTATTTCAGCCTTCATGGCATCTTGCCATTTATCAGATTCTAAACCTGATACGGCTTCCTGGTAGGTTACGGGTTCATCATGAACCGTATCGTCACTGCCAATGAGATAACCATATCTCTCAGGCTCTTGACGACTCCTACTCGATCTTCGGATTGTTTGTATCTCGTCATTACCTTCAACAATTTGTTGAGGCTCAACATCATGTTGATTGTCAGTATCAACCATTGTTTCATCTTGTGGTTCTCGATAGAAAATCATTTTCTAAGAACTCACCGCGGCGCGCAACAAAAACTTTGTTCTCGCTGGGTTTGTAAAAATAATATCCAACTGTCTCTTTTGGATATCCTACAAAGATGCATTTTTCAGACCTTGAATCAAGCTTCCCAGAAGCTTCTCGCTTAACATAAGCTCACAGCCCCATATTCTCATATATGACAATTTTCGGATCTTCCCAGTCCATAGTTCGAAAGGGGTATTATCGGTCTTTTTGGTTGGCGCATCATTTAGTATTCTGGTAGCTGTTTCTAGGGCATAACCCCAGAAACTTTTAGGCAGATTGGTACGACTCATCATAGAGCGAACCATGTCCAACAAGGTTCTATTCCTTCTTTCGGACACACCGTTATGTTGCAGTGTTCCGGGAGGAGTTAATTGGGATACTATCCCGTTATCTCTTAGATGGTCAATAAACTCTTGGCTTAGATATTCCTGACCCCGGTCCGATCGAAGTGTCTTTATCTTTTTGCCATGTTGATTCTCTACTTCATTCTGAAACTCTTTAAAAAACTCAAAGCTTTCAGATTTGTTTTTCATTAGGTAAAAATACCCGTATCTACTGAAGTCATCAGTAAAGGTAATGAAGTAGCAATGACCATTTCTTGTGGTTGAACTAAAGGCCCCCCACACATCAATATGTATAATCCCTAATAGTTCTGTTGCCCTTTCGGGTTTGCCTTTAAATGGCGCCTTTGTCATCTTGCCCATTAAGCAAGATTCGCATACATCATATGAATCATCACACGATTCCAACACTCCGGCTGCCTGGAGTTTGGCTATGCGTTTCTTGTTTATGTGTCAAAGACGACAATGCCCCAAATAGGTCTGGTTTAAGTCTCTCTTAATTCGTTTATTGTTTACATTATATATTGATTCATAACTACAACTATTTTGCATATCAATTTCATAAATACCATTGTGTGGTTTGGCCACAAAATACAAAACATTGTTAAGATAAGCTGAAATTGAATCATTACTGAAAGTAAACATAAATCTAGTTTGTTGCAACCGAGAAAAAGAAACGATATTCCTAGTAATGCTATGTATATATAAACACTTGCTAAGTGCTAAAATAAGACCATTTGGCAGCTTCATGTCATAAGTCCCCTGAGCAATAGCAGCTACCTTAGCTCCATTCCCCATTCGAAGCTCCATCTGGTCTGGTTTCATTTTCTCTTCACTTCTTAGTCCCTGAAAAGTAGTACAAATGTGAGTACCACACCCAGTATCCAATACCCAGGAATCAGAGTCAGAAGTGAATAAATCAATGGTAAATATACCTGAAGGTCCGACTCCATTAGCTTTATGCTTCTTCATTTATGCCAATAGGGCAGGGCAATTTCTTTTCCAGTGTCCCTTCTGGTTGCAGATGAAACAAACCGCTTCCTCAGGAATCTTTCCCTTGCCCTTTTCTTTGTTGGAGCTTCCAACTTTTCTTTTACCCTTGGTAACCACCCCTTTCTTCTTGTTTATCCCACCTTTAGGTTTGATCATCAACACCTGTTTTGGTTTGGATAAATCCAACTTGGATTTCATATTTCTCTCAGCAGTTTTAAGCATGCCGTGAAGCTCCGTGAGAGTTTTCTCCAAACCATTGATATTGTAGTTCAGAACAAACTGGTCATATGACTTGGATAAAGAATTGAGAACCATGTCGGTTGCCAATTCTTGACCCAGTGGGTAGCCAAGACGGGTTAATCGGTCAACATACCCTTTCATTCTTAAAACGTGGGTACTGACTGATAAACCCTCAGTCATCATGCAGGCATGCAATGCCCTGATTGCATCAAACCTCTCTTTCCTTGCTTGTAATTGAAACATGGATTTCAGAGAGGATATCATATCCCAAGCATTCATGTCTTCATGTTCCCTCAGTAGCTCGGGAGTCATGGATGCTAGCATTAGACAACTAACATCTAGTGAGTCATTGAGATGCTTATCATAAGCAGCCCTGACCTCAGCTGAAGCATTTCTAGCAGGAGTGTTTGGAGGGGGGCTTTCAAGAACAACTTCTTTTCGTGCTTAAGGACAACCCTCAAGAAACGAAACCAGTCGACGAAGTTCGTACCGTTCAGTTTATCCTTGTCAAGGATTGATCATAATGTAAATTAGGATAAGCCGTTTGTTCAGACAGTTTGGTTGGAGGCGTTAGCGGCCATCTACAAAATAAGTTCAATTTTAGTAATTCTTTTAAAATCTCAATATAATTAATTTTAACCTTTCAAAAATTTAATTTGAGTTAAGATCCATCTATCACCTATTTCCATAAATGGCCAAGCAACTGTTTATGGAACTAGGTTATTTAGGTAGGCATCATCCAGTTATGTTCAACATAACTCTTAGATATCGTGGGAATTCTATTAATATATCATATATTAAAAGGCATGTTTAATCCCACTACAACGCCTTGAAAATATTCATAGATGGCTAAGCGTTGTCTATGATGTTTTCATGTAAGCTAACCATACTAAGATATCATGATCCCACCTAAAGTCTTAACTTAGGGTTTATTGGACCAGTCGTCCAAAATACGACTATTTAAGTGAATGACCAAACAACTGTCCACTTAAATCTCGTTATTCTGGCGCCTTGTCTTACACTATAATTATTCGATATGATTGGCCAAGCACTGACCATACCGGACTCTTGTAAGTTTAACAAGTACCTTAAATGGATGACACATAGTTTACATTTGTGAAAGGTTTAACCCTTTTCTTTTAAAACGTTTGACTTTATCTCTAAAAATCTTGTTTTAAAAGTTTAATTTATTAAATCGGTTTGAGTTTGATAAACATATCAATTTTAAAATATCATATTTTATTTACCGATATAAAATTGTTTTGCGTTTGATTTTTATTTTAAACGTTTGCAATTATCATAAAGCAATAAATAAAACCAAACACAAAATAAACAACCAGGATAATATATGGATTTGCCCCTAATGCGGTGTTGTGAGCCAACACAACAACCACGGTCAATTCTAAGGACATCTTCAATCTCCCACTGGCCTCGCCATCTTGGTGAACTCCAGGGTCTCCGTCTTGATTTTTTGAAACTCCGTCTTCGGATAAAAGAAGAATACAACAAATTCTATCTATTTACATTTGTCCTTATCTAGAAAATTAAATTAAAAATTACATCCCATGCAATTAATACATTTTAATTTTCCAAAATAAAATAAATCAACCACGGGTCTTTTCGGGGTAATCCATATATTATGCAATATTTTAAACATAAAAAAAATTTTGGTCTAGATAAATCAACATAAATAAAGCGACCAAATTATACAGAATGAAATTTCATATGGCAAAATAAATCAGATTGACCCTATCCAAAATAGTCTAGTGGGAAAAAAATGCATGATTGGTAGTCGCATAACCCGTGGGTTAACAACTAGCGCCGACATCAAGACCAAAACTAAATCTAAACCGCCTGAAAAAATGTGCAAGACATTCCCAAGTCAGTAGCCAGAGACATGACCGGACATTAGCCATGCTCGAGAAAAAAAAACAAGGGTCATGGCTTATGGTGGCAGTCTAGATCTGAGATCAGTCCCAAAATTAATCGTTTGGTCTTGTGACCAACCATAAATAAAACGGCAGCAACCGTTAAAGAAAAGCGATAGAAAAATTTAGCCGACAATAAAGACAGAACCACCGCTTAGCTCAAAAACCAGCGGCGGTGGCCACACAGCGGCATCAAAGCCGATTGTTTTACCAGAAGATCAGCGATGAGCTAATCGCTGATAACATCAGACACAGGTCGCCTGTAGTGATGAAATCGACATCGTTTGTGGCTGCAAAAAAGAACCGTCAACAAGCGGTGGCCAACACCACCGACTGCAGCGAGCCGTGGTGGGATGAGTGGAGGATGGCGACAACCATCGTCGGTTCTATATACCTGGAAGCGTGCAACGAAACCACAACAGCGTGCAATCGAGACCATAGCCGACGATGGCCGACGGCGGAAGGAAAAACGACGAGGATAACAATCCTATGTTAATTTTTATTTCGATCGATCATGCCTTCCAGAGATAGAGAGACGAGATGGAAGGAAAGGATAGCCGGCGGCAACAACCGCAGGTCACCGCCAGCGGCCGTCGACCGACGATCGATTTGCAGAAGGTGAAGTCCGCTAAGCGGCTGTGTGTGGGAGGAGGTCACAATTAGGGTTAAAAACCCTTTCCTTTATTTGTCAACAAATTTGATAACTTTTGGGCTCTTTGGGTTCAAATATGTAAGCCCAATTGGTTTCAATTTAAATTGGATCAATTTATTTTTCCATATAGAATTTGTCTATCTTTTAATTAAATAACGTCAAAGTGGTTCTGATACCACTGTAGGATTTGTTGTTCATAATCTGTAACCGATAAACGCAGCGGAAATTAAAATAATTTTGGTTACAACGAAAGAAAATTTTCTAAACAATTAAAACCCAAACGGATCTAATGATGTATTTAATCAAAACTTAAAACCACACCATAGGGTGTTTAGAGATGTACCTTTCAGATCTGTTGTGGTTGAACTAGCTGAGCACTTAGAAACCAATCTAGGTTTCCTCTAGCGGTATCCACACACGAACACGCGAAATTCCATTGGGTGCTAGCCCAATAACCCTAGATCTATATGTGTTTCACAGAAAAGAAAAGGGTTTCTTTTCTGTATTTTTCTGAAAGACTATTCTAACTCAATTGTATATCAAATGGTTTAGCCTAACCCCATATTTATATCAGGAGAATTATAGGTAGACTATAATTCAACAAATGATTAAATAAGGTTTAGTAATTATCTGTAATATTCAAATTCAAATTCAAACATTTATATATATATATATATAATTATCTTTTAAACTTTAAACATAATTATATATATATATATATATATATACATAATTACAGATAATCCCCCGTAATTAACATAATTACGTTTTCACCCTGTAATTATAATAATTACAGTTTAACACATATTTTCATAATTATCCTTTTAGGAATAATTATTTTCTTAATCAACTTGATTTAATCCGGGTTTCTTTAAGATGAAAACAAACACATTCTTTGTGTGCGACCCTATAGGTTTACATACTCCTCAGCAGTGTCTCTGTGTGACACGTGTCGTGGGTATATAATAACTTACAACATCAAATAAAGAATAATTTTCTTTCTGAAGGTCAATGCTTGATTACTTATAATGACAATCTAATATTTAACATCAACAATATATAAACCAAACCTTAAACAATGCCTAGGTTAAGGACATGTGTTACTAAAATCCAAAAAAACCTCTATCTCCAAATACGGAAGACATCCACGAATGACTAAATTATTTTTGTGCCTCTAACTAGCACTCACTCTTCATAGTGTCGCTAGTACCATTCCCAAACAAGGACCTGATACAGATTCCAACAAGAAAAAGTTTTAGGCATAACGTCTAGTGACTTCAAGCAGTTTTTTCATCTTTAATATAAAATGGTAAAACTGAAAGAAATGCTATTTAAATTACAATTTTTGAAATGAAATGTATTTATTATTTAATATAAAATGGTAAAAGTGAAAGAAATGCTATTTAACACTTTTTGAAATGAAATGTATTTATTATTTAATATAAAATGGTAAAACCGAAAGAAATGCTATTTAAATCACAACTTTTGAATTGTAATTTATTTATTATAAAAGCAACATTTTTCCCAAAATCGGAATTTTCGTGATGATAACCCATTAATCAAAACCCAATACTCACACAAAATGCGATTAAGGTTGAAAATTAAAATAATGAAAACATGGATAAAACTCTTTTATCCAAAATATGAAAACATGGATAAGTTCCAATATACGAAAACCATAAATTATGGATACACTCCATATTCAAAACAACACCGCAAACATGGATAATACACTATCCAAAATAACACTTTTAGTTACAGGAGAGACTCGTATACATCGAATGTGGCAAACACAAAGTAAGCCATACATCAACGTTACCGAGTTTCTCTCAAGGTCATTGGGCTCCGTATACAACTCTACTGAGTACCACCACAAGACCCAAGCTCCGTATACAACTCCAACGAGTAACACCGCAAGCCCAAGGGTGACCATGATTCCTACTCTTCCTCGAGATGAGCCTCACCCACAAAAGTCAACATTCTCTGTATACGACTCATACAAGTACCACTACTAGATCCTAGCTCTGTATATGACTCATACTAGTACCACCGCGAGCTTTCCCAATCATTGACTTGATGACCACTTACTAGAAATTATAGTGAGAACATCAAAACTTCTCACTTAAATAATAAACATCGGCCCATTGGTCCCATAGTCTGACTCTATGCAAATTCACCTTTCCAATATTAAATGGCATCGATAACACATAGGTTTCGAAGTTCGACTCTACATGAGTTTGTCTCTACAATACCCACAGTCCTAGAGTCCACCCTATATGTGTCCTTCTCCATAATACCGACACGACCACCATGCTTACTCGAGCATTGGTCTCAGAGTGAGGACATCAGAACTCCCCACTTATCAAATGACTGACTCACATGTCTATTAGTCTAAAATTACATGACTCCAATTGAATGACCAATTCACTCAAAACATGTAATTCTTAAATACAGATGCAATATATGCACATCACGCCCGAGCTCAGTATTAAGCAAATTAAACTAGATAAATGTCCCAAAAACTCAAATCAAGCCAATAAGTCCACATTTATTTGACTACTCAAAGAAAAGTCAACATAAGTAATAAAAACACGTTTAACCAATGTTTATGCAGACACATGCATCAAAAGTATGATTAAATCAAATCCATCCTTGGTTGAGACAAATCATTTTCCGAATGAAATCATACCTTTTATATTTACAAAACGCCTCATAACACAATAAGGTGTATTTTCCAAACTGTTATAAAACAAATACATTAAAAGTGTATTAATGTAAAATAATCTTTATTTATACAAAAAATATCAAAAGAACACACTCTTATCATTTTATTTATCAAAATATCCAAAACCCCCAAATATAGGCATTTCAATAGATTTATAAAATCAAATGTACCAAAGATGCAAATCTCATCAAATATTCAACACATTTGATAAATATCAAAGAACATTTTAAGACTCCAAAATGTAGATTTTTGGCATGCACATAGTTTTCACAAACAACTTGTACTCACCTTGCTAGGGTAAGTTAAACCTAGATTACAAACCCACTTCTTAGCTTCCAAATGTGGAGACTTGAGATCCACAAATAACCAAATCTAGAAACATCTCAAAATTACCTCTTAAACCAAAAAGGCACCAAAAGTAAACAAAAACTTCTAATCCCCTAAAAACACCCTAAATAAAAATCTCTCAGTTTCACAAAGTTTACCTCTTCAAGAATTGAGACCTTCCAAACAAAATCTCCACAGTGAAACTCTTCTAAGCCTCTAAACCATAGTGAGATGCTTCAATCTTTCCTCAAAGTATATTGTTAGATCATAGTCTCATTGGAATCAAGATCATCCAATCTGAAGCTAAAGACGAAACGTCGACTCTCGTTATTAAAGTCTAATGTCGTTTGTAATAAATGTCAAAGTTTGTTTGTTATTATATTAGTTAAAGATAGTTAGATATTAGTTAGTTTTGTTATTATAATAAT
This sequence comes from Arctium minus, assembly GCA_954870635.1. Taxonomy (NCBI): domain Eukaryota; kingdom Viridiplantae; phylum Streptophyta; class Magnoliopsida; order Asterales; family Asteraceae; genus Arctium; species Arctium minus. The sequence goes on along the minus strand of OX941093.1, from coordinate 4,886,039 downwards.
TAGAAATAATATCTAGATATTAAATCTAGATATTATGTTAGGTAGTGTGTTAGACACACAAGATCTATTAGCAAGTGTATCTCATCAACTCTCTAAAAAGATCAGATAATATCAAGAACACAAAAACACACACTTAAAGGTGTAAATCAGAGAGAAAACAGAGAACACATCTATAGCTTACATCGATCAATCCTGTAACCGTTGTTATATATCAATACAGGTTGGTAATCGTTATTGTGTTGTTTCTATAAAACTTGATATAAACATTGTTGGATCCACAATTGGTACCAGAGCCTGATTAAGATCAAAATCAAGTTTTTAAAGAAAACGACTCTGTGTTCTTGTTTGAAAATCGATTTCTAGATTTTGAGTGTTTTAAGTGTTAAAATCGATCAGGTTGTGATCGATTAGGTTGCTATATCGAGTTGTGTTGATTTAATTTCAGTAAAAAGCTTTAATCGAGTTCCATTTTGGTGATTTTGTGTTCTGAGTTTGAGTTTTATAAAGTTACTGTGCCATCGATTTACATTTTAAAAAGTGATTTTTATCGAGATCGAGTGGTCACAATAAGTTCTAGAAGTGTTTGTAGTCATATTGGTAGAGTTTGGGTCTGTTAATCTTGGAAAAACAGGTTGAAAATTCGAAATTATCAAAGTACAGACGAACTTGCGCAAACCAAAGGAAGAACACACGCAAAGCTCACTTTGTGTAACCTACTTTGCGCAACCAACGTGACACGCAAAGCTTACTTTGCGCAACCAACGTCATACGCAAAGTCCACTTTGCGCAACGCACTTGATACGCAAAGCTTACTTTGCGCAACTCAAGCAACACGCAAAGTCCACTTCTCGCTTCCAACGGCTTACGCAAACACCACTTTTCGCAACACTCTTGAAACGCAAACCTCGAACACTACTTCTCGCAACAAGAAGGAAACGCAAACCTCAGTTCAAGTGATCTTCTCTTCACAAAAAGCTCAAGTCAAGTTTGCGCAACCCACTCGAAACGCAAAGTTCACTTTGCGCATCCAACTTGAAACGCAAAGTTCACTTTGCGCAACCCTCTTGAAACGCAAAGCTCACTTTGCGCAACCCACGAGATGCGCAAACCTAAGTTTGCGCAACCCACTTGTCACGCAAACCTCACTTTGCGCAGTCAACCTCTCGCGCAAACCTTCTCAAAATGCAAAGTTTTTCCAGACTTAGATTTTTTTTCAAAATGACATCAGAGAAGCCCTTGCAATTGGAACTGACACCAAACCACCAGTTCTTTTTAAAGGAGAATACGAACAGTGAAAAGATAGGTTCCTAAACTTTGTTGACAGACATGAGCTGGGTGATTTCATCAGGAAATATATAGAAGAAGGGGTTATGAAACCAGTCATGACGACTCGTTTGGTTGGAACCGTGCCAAATCAGGTTGAACTTAAGTTTCATGAACTAGAAGATGATAACCTCAGAAGAGCTAAAGGAGACAGATTACCTAAGTCATGCATTCTACAAGGAATTCCAAATGAAATCTATGTAAAGATTGACAGCTAGAAGGCCTCCGGCAAAGAAATGTGGGATCAGCTTGAGAAGATGATGCTGGGTTCAAAGGTTGGAAATCAACTTAAAATCTCCAACTGCCTGAACAATTATGAAGAATTTAGAGGCAGAGTGGGAGAATCTTTAGAAGAAACCTATGACAGGTTTGTGACCTTGCTGAACGAACTAAGCAAGAACAAGGTCCACAAATCTCAAATCGAGCTGAACGTCAAATTCCTGAGTATTCTACAACCGGAATGTAAAAGATTTGCCAGGCAGATGAAGCAGATCAAGGATCTGAATGAGATTCCACTTCATGAGGTGTATGAAACCCTCAGACAAAATGAAGAAGAGGTGGATGAAATTCTAGATGAGAAGAAGCAAAAAGGAAAGACAGTTGAAGACACAGTTGCTCTTGTTGTCAGGAAGAAGAAAAACAAGACAATTGTGTATGAATCAGAAGAAGATGAAGGTTATGCAAACTCTGACATGGATGAAAATGAACAACTGAAGCAAGAATTGATTCTGCTGTCAAATGCCTTTCAGAAAAAGTTCTACACGAAGCCAAGTTCAAACAGTCAGAGATATTCTTCTGGTCCGAACAACTACATCCACATGGAAAGGGTTGAAGGAAGTAGATATGAAGGAAAGGGATTTGAAGGGAAAAGAACAGAGGAGAGGAAACCTGAAGAGAGAAGATATCAGTCTGAAGGAAAGAGAATAGAGGAGAGGAAACCGGAAGAGAAAAAGTTTAAAGTTGAAGGATCCAGTCAGTCAGAACCACCAACGTGCTACAACTGTGGCAAAACAGGTCACTATGCCAGAGACTGCCGAAGGACAAAAGTCATAAACTCCGATTATTACAAGAACAAGATGCTTCTTGCAAAGCAACAGGAGGCTGGTAAGGCACTGATGGCTGAAGATGAATATTGGCTTGATCATTCAGACGAGGAAGAAGAGGATGAAGAGAAGGATGAAGCCGTCAACATGTGCTTGATGGGAAAGCAAGAATCAGATGCTGAAGCTGATTCAGATGATGAAGAAGAGGAGGTATGTGATTTATCGTATTCAAATTTCATGAATAAAATGCATGCCATGATTTTAAAATAACAAGAGTTAGCGTTGAATCTTGAGCGAGAAAATGGTGTTATAACTGACAAAAACCAACTAATACAGAAACTTAGCAATGAAATTGCTGATAAGAAAGTATTGATTGAGGTTTTACATAGAGACAATGACACCAACGCAAAGGAAAAGACACTAATTCCTAAAAAGAATTCTGAACTCAAGTCTAAACTGACAAAAAGTGAGATTGATATATATGAGCTTACAAAATTGCATTCTTCTTGTACCAAAGAAAACTTTTCTTTACTGGGTAAATTAAAAAGTTTGGAAGAGAAGTTATACAAAATGGGTCAAACTGAACAGACTATTCATCTGAACAAACCCAAAGAGAAAATAGAGAGATGGGGAATCGGTTATAAGAATCCTCACTGTCTTCAAAAAGGAATGTCTGAAGTGCCTGCACTTTATGATCATCTTTCTATGAAATTAGCTCGACGAATCCCTGAGTTTAAAACTTTCTGGACTAAACTATCAGAAGAGGATGAAGCCAACGAAACTGAAAAACGTTTGAAATCATCTAAAGTTCACCTTCCATTTTATTATGCGAAGATGACTAATAGTTACAATGAAAATCCAATATATCAAAAGAAGAAAACTCTTTCAAGTGATTTCTTTCAAAGTTATTCTGAAAAAGAAATGGAGGCGAAGCCTATTCAAGGTAAACTATATGTCCCTCCTCTCGTTTTGGAAAGTAAAATTTATGAACTCGAGAATTCTTTAACAGATGAAAGACTTTTGATGAATATTGAACAAAAAGTTTTTTCAACTGTGCTTAAAAATGTTGTTCTTTCTAACGCTTCAAACTCTAAAGATATGTTAGGTCTAAACTCTGATGGTGTTTCAGATGAGTGTTTTGAACAATTTGACTTTAATACCAAACTTCCAAAAACCAGTACGTCTGTTAACAGTGCAAAATCAACGAAAGTTCATAAATCAGTCTCTATGAAAGTTAAAAATGCTAAAGGTAAGATTAAATCTAAGCATTCACAGAAATCGAACACTACTGGTAATCCGAAGAAGGTGCATTCGTTTGTTGCTCAAAAGTCTAACTCACAAGTTTCAAATGTTTCAGCAATGAACAAGAAAAGACTTGAAGTTAAATCTAAATGGCAACCGAAACAGGAGTTTGACGAGACTGCTATATCATGTTCTAGTGCTGACTGTAATAAGATTTCTACTAGTAAAGATGATATAATTGTGGATGTTGCTTTTTCTAAACCAAAACTTGTTGATTCTCGCAAGAAATTTTCAAAACAACAATTATTCCAGTTATCTTTGTCTGCTAGAAAGTTTTCAAATTATGATAGACATGATTATGCTTCTTGTCAAGATTCTGACATTTGGTTTGGAACATATCATGTTCCCTCTTATCATTCAAATTCTTTATCTGATTCTAAAAAGCAAAGCGGACCCAAATTTCACTAGGTGCCAAAATCGTTTGCTAATACAGTTGGATCCAATTGGAAATGGATACCAAAGAAAATGAATGATTCTGTGTTGCAGGTACCTACTGTCTAGGGGGAGTAGGAGAGATAAGGCTTTTGAACACAACAGTTCAAGACCCGGACATCAAAGAACATAAGGCTTCTAAGTAAATCAGCTTAGAACTCGTACTTCAACGAAGTTTGACTTCTAAACACAACAGTTTAGGACTCACACTTCAATGATCAAAAGACCTTACTCCTATGCTGATTTGAGAAATTGTACTCAGATACTCAAAAGAGGAAATCAACCTTCAAAAGGGTGGTACATATCTGTCTGGAATTTTAATGCATATCTTTTTAACTGACATATTTTTGGATGCATAATTTCAGGGGGAGTAAATAAAAAGGTGATGACTTCTGATTATTTCTGATTAGAACTCGTAATTTAATAGTTTTACTGCTTTTTGTCTTTTCAATTTAAGTGAATAAATTTGCTTTGACTTGACATAAGACTTTTGCAGAATTTTTGAGAGATGCTTACAAGTTCATATGTTTATGACTTTAAGCTTAGCTTCATGAGATGGAAGATCGTACGTAAAGGTATAATTCTATATCTTCATCTCATATATGGTTGAAAAGAGAACAACTTTCAATCATAGAAAACATTGTTCTAAATGTTCAAACCACTTCCCGATTCTCAAAACGAATTCATGAATTGGAAGTGTGCCTTTAAATGTTTTCAAGATCAACTTTGTGCTTTAACTGAAATAGTTAAACCAATATGAGCATCATATGTATACTAGGAAAACAAGGATCATTGTGCTAGGACTTAACACAACTTCTATGTAATCACCTTAACCAGTGATTTCTATCCACGAAGTTAATCCTTAGTGATTGAGTGTGAGAAGTAAAAAAGAAATGAGTGTGTCAAACAAAGAAAGAAAGTTTGATTAGAGTGAGCTTAATGTTTAAAAGAAAGAGCGTGTGATAACAGATTTAAAAGAATATCACAACTCTGCACCAACTTTTTCTGAGCCGGGCAGCCACATTACTAATGTTTCACAATTCTTTGGTGATCATTATTGAAACAGGCAACTAGCCCATGCCAACTCTTGATCAAACCTCACCAACTACTCATTTTCTACTCAAATAGAAAGTGTTTCACATTTTTTAAAGGGGATGCAACACATATGCTATCTGATTTTCATTTGGAAAATCTAGATATTGAAAAGAAGGAAGTTTGCCCCACCTTCGCACTTCAATCATGCACATTGAGTCTGTGTTTAACTTACTGTTGTCTCAGTGGTTTACACAATTTTGAGCCTATAAGCAATCATCAGTGCTTAATTATTTCTATCACAAGCACGAACACACAAGGAATTTGTTTCTTTGTCATAACGTTTATAGAAATTTACCTTTATGGTGTTTCGATGATTAAATGGAAGCCCTGGGGGAGTCAACATCAAACAGATCCTTTCCAATGTGTATTTGTTACACACAGTGACTTAGTGTTACTGACAGGCAAGTTACCTGATTCATTAGTTGATTCAGGTGTTACACGACTACTTTGTCTAGATTTGCAAAGATCTGGATGAATATCTTATGAATTGACGAATCAGAGGCTCTGAAAGATAGACATTTCTTACAAATAGTTTTGATGAAGTCGTTGCACTTAACATCAAAAAGGGGGAGAATGAATACACAAGAAATGGCAAAGATCACATGTTTCAAGAATCACGTCCAAGATTGAAATCTTCAAAAGCAAGTATCCTGAAGACATGCTGATTTCAGAGCTAGAGAAAGAGATTGCATCTTCTAAGCTGAACAAGAAGACTGCATTGCTAAAATCTTTTTAGTAATGATCTTGATCCAAAGGGGGAGATTGTTAGATCACAGTCTCATTGGATTCAAGATCATCCAATCTGAAGATCGCAATCTGAAGCTAAAGCCGAAACGTCGACTCTCGTTATTAAAGTCTAATGTCGTTTGTAATAAATGTCAAAGTTTGTTTGTTATTATATTAGTTAAATATAGTTAGATATTAGTTAGTTTAGTTATTATGTTAATTAGAAATAATATCTAGATATTAAATCTAGATATTATGTTAGGTAGTGTGTTAGACACACAAGATCTATTAGCAAGTGTATCTCATCAACTCTTTAAAAAGATCAGATAATATCAAGAACACAAAAACACACACTTAAAGGTGTAAATCAGAGAGAAAACAGAGAACACATCTATAGCTTAAATCGATCAATCCTGTAACCGTTGTTATATATCAATACAGGTTGGTAATCGTTAATGTGTTGTTTCTATAAAACTTGATATAAACATTGTTGGACCCACAGTATCCTTAAAAATCGCCACCATAGAGGTGAGAATAAAGTAGGTGAAGAAAATGAGAAACCCTATGTCAAAATCGGCTTTAAAACTAACATGAGCACGAATACGACTTTCGCAACAACTTTGGTCATGCCATAAGTCGCCTGAATTTCTGGCCTTTGCATCCAGTGTGCCACGTGGGTTTGACCATAACTTAGGCCATATGACTAGACGCGTAGATCTCCTTTTACAATTGGAAACTCAATATTTTCTAACTTTTTGACCTCGAAGCCACCCAACGCTAAAGAACACGATTAAACACCATTAACTCATGGTTGATACATCAAAAGTAGTTCGATTAACATGTACTTGCATCAAATAAAAATACGGGTGTTACAATTCTTCTTTGATCATATAACATATTACAAATCTGCTTTGATTAGATAACAAAACCTCAGTCTCTTTCGGGAAAAAGGTTGGGGATTAGGGTGACACTCATTTCTATTTAGACAAATGGATAGGAAACTTTAGACTTTGTGAAAAGTTCCCTCGTTTATTTAGGCTCGAATGGGAAAGGGATGTTTTGGTAAAAGATCAAGTGTCGTGGAGTGGGGGTGGTCTCGGGAGCCTATAGAGAGGCTTGTGGGTGAGTTTGAGGAGTTGGGGTCTTTGATTGTTAATGCCTCTAGAATCTCTCTAGAAAAAGACACACGGTTTTGGTGTCTTAGCAAGGATGGCTCCTTTTCGGTCAAGGAACTTCGATCTTTAGTCAAAGGAAAACTTTTGCAGGTTCCGACTCATGTTGTCCCAACTCAATGGTGTACGATAATCCCGCGGAAGGTGTGCATTCTCGTTTGGAGGCTAATATGGGGAAGGCTCCCGGTAAGGACGTCTTTATCGAATAAAGGTTTGGATATCCCCTCCTTACTTTGTCCGTGTTGTAGTCTTGAGATCGAGATTTCAGATCATTGATTTGTTGGATGCTCATTGGTGTTGCAATTATGGAAGGACATTTTTCGATGGTGGGGATTGAATATTCCATCAACTCCTTCACTTGAAGAATTGCTTAAGGGAGTGGATTCGCTAGCTTTCTCGGAAAGAATTCGTCTATTTCGGAAGGCATCAGTTTGGACAACCTTGTATCTTACTTGAAGACACCGAAATAACAAGGTTTTCTCGAAGGATACTTCGCAATCTATTGATCACGTTTTTGAAGTTCAATTATTATCGTTTAAATGGATCTCTACGCATTGTAAGGAGTTTATGTTTTCTTAGGTGGACTGGTGCGGTGGTCATGCGTTCGATGCTTAGAGTGTGTGTGGCGTTGGTTCGTGGGTATTCGGCGTTGTTGGGCATCTTGTTTTTTTTTCTTCCTTGGGGCTTGTCTTTTTCGGGTGATCAGGTGTGGATTATGGGGTTTGTCCTTGAGGGTTGTTGCTTTGGGTTGGGTGGGTTGTTGCGAGTCTGTGGATTTTGGGTTGGTTTTGTCCCATGGTCTTGCATCTCGCAAGCTTCGTTTTGTTGTTGTTGTTGTTGTTGTTCCCCTGATTTTGTTTTAATATATTTATTGTTTGTCGTTAAAAGAAAGATAACATATTACATACATTAGAAATCCTATTTATAAGGATGATTGGGTATCCGAAATACATGGTGTATTTCGGATACACCAGAATCGAATCATTCACTATAACCTTCTGTGTGTCCTGAATGTAGTTTCTAATCACAATCAAACAATCAAACAAATAATATAATCTCAATTACCTGGTTGATTTCAATTCAATTCAATGTTTACAAATTTCTCTCTCTACAACTCCTCTTTCTCTCTCTACAATTCTCTCTCTGGATGCTATCTCCGATTCTTAAGTTACAACTCTGGACTACTACTAAAAACAGAAAATACAAGGTATTTATACCTACAAGAATTACAAAGAAAACAAAATACAAATACAAGGAAACTTTGACTTTTTATTATAACAATACTTTGACTTTAATGAGAGATGACTTTCTCAACTTTGACTTCTTGAACTTTGACCTTCAGTCTTTTTGATCTTGTATCCAACAGATTTATGCTCTAACAATCTCCCCCTTTGGATTCAAGATCATCTCAAAAAGATTTAGCAAATCAATCTCCCCTTTTAGTTCAATCTAATCATTATAATCTCCCCTTTCTTTGACGGTATTCTTTCCAAAACTGTCTTCAAACAAATAACAATCTCCCCAAAACTTTCACAAAATACTTTCAGACTTTGGAAAGAAATTATCTTCAGATTCAGCTCGGATTGCTTTAGCAAATAATCTTCAAAGAAAATTTCCTCAAAATCAGCACATCTTCAGAAATTCTTTGATCTTCTTCAAATCTTTACTTTGAATCTTCAGACTTGGACATTTTTGTAAATCATCTCCCAAAACTCCAAAACTTTAACATTTCTTGATACCATCTCCCCCTTTTTGATGATTTGAGCATCGGTATCATCAAAACTTTCACCAAGAAATGTCTTTGACCATTCTGATATGTCCAAGAGCCTCTGATTCTGTGATCCATAACCATGTATTCATCTAGATCTTTTCAAATCCAGACAAATTAAGAAATGTAACACCTGAATCAACAAATGAATCAGTTAATATGCCTGTCAGTAACATGAAGTCACTGTGTGTAACGAATACACATTGTAAAGGAGCTTTTGTTATGTTCACTCCCCCAGGGCTTCCATTCAATCATCGAAACACCACAAAGGAAATTTCTATGAATGTTATGACAAGAAAACAAATTCCTTGTGTGTTCGTGCAAGTGATAGAAATAATTAAGTCATCAAGTGCTTATAAAGGCTCAAACTTGTGTAAACCACTGAGACAACAGTAGATAAACACAGACTCAATGTGCATGATTGAAGTGCGAATGTGGGGTAGACTTCCTTCTTTCTCAATATCCAGATTTTCCAAATGAAAATCAGATAGATTATATGCTGTGTTCCCTTTGAAATATGAAATACTTTCTTTTTGAGAAGAAAATGAGTGGTTGGTGGGGTAGTATCAAGAGTTGGCATGGGCTAGTTGCCTGTTTCAATAACGTTCACGAAGAAATGTAAAACATTAGTAATGTGGCTGCCTGGCTCAGAAAGTAGTTGGTGTAGAGTTTGATATTCTTTTACTCTGTTCTCTCACCCTCTTTCTTTTAATCATGTAATCTCACATCTAACCAAACTCTCTCTTCCATTTTACCTCAACGCACAACCCACACTCATTTCTTTTTGACTCCTCACACTCAATCACTATGGGTTAACTTCTTGGGTAGGAAACACTGGTAATCGTGAATCCATAGAAGTTCATTTAAGTCCTAGCACAATGAAATCAATGTTTTCCTAAAAAGCATGTGTTGCTCAGATGATTTAACTTTATCAATTAAAGCGCAAATACAAATGTCAAAAATATGTATGCTCATAAGATATAATCATGAAGATTTGAGCATTTTAAACATTGAAGTGTTTTCAAACGAGTATATTGAATGAATGAACATGAATGCAAAAGACTTGTTTGAAAATCTGACATTGTATGAAAAATGATCAGAAATGAATGATATAACAATCAAAGCTTATGGTCAAGAATAATGGATATTGTCTATATGAACCAAAAATATAGACATTCTTGAAATGAACGTTTCGAAATGAAATTACGCTCAAAATTCTTTGAAATACAAGCGGGGTGTCTTACCATCGAAAAATATGTTTCAAAATTTGAGACATGGTAAGAACTTTTTGAACAATAAGTCAAACTGGTGTGTGTGAATACTTGAAGGTATATAGAAAAGACAATACACAAGTAATTATCTTTGAAAACACACGGTTTGTTTATCAAGTAAGCACAATAAAAATGAAAACATTTAAAATCACACTTCCAATTCATGAAAATCTTGTAAAAATCGAGAAGTGGTTTGAACATTTACGAACATGTTTTTCTATGATTGAAAGTTGTCCTTCTTTCAACCATATATGAGATTAAGATAAGAAATTAACCTTTTCGCTTTATCTTAAATCTCATGAAGTCAGCTGAAAATCATAAAGATATGATCTTGTAAGCTTCTCTCATCCTGCATAAGTCTCAAAGTCATGTCAAAGCAACTTTATTCACAAATTTATTCAAATGTAAAAGACATAAAGAAGTAAAACAATTATAGTACGAGTTCTGATCAAAAGTAATCATAAATCATAGTCTTACTCCATTGACTTATACACTCCCCCTAAATTCATGCATCACAAAAATTTGTCAGTTAAGTAAAATGCAGAAATTAGATAAACTCCCCCTCAAAAGAATAATAACCATCTTTAATCTTCTCTTACACACTCCCCCTGAGAACAACAATAACATGTTAAAGTGCAGATATCCTTTCAGAATTAATGATAAAGAAATGATGAAAAATTACAATAAAATAAAATTTAATAGGTAATTACTGATTAGACTTTGAGATTTAGCATACCAAGTTTAGATACAAGATAAGTAAATATCTTTTCATCTAAAGCTTTGGTAAACAAATCCGCAAGTTGATAATCAGTCTTTACAAAGTAAAGTTCTATTGTACCTTTTTCTACATTATCTTTGATAAAATGATACCTGACATCAATATGCTTTGTCTTTGTGTGCTGTACAGAATTAGCAGATATCGCGATTGCGCTCTTTGAGTCACAATATATTGGAATTTTATCAAACTTGAATCCATAGTCTCGCAGCTGTGTTCGCATCCACAAGACTTGAGAGAAGCAACTGGCAGCAACTACATACTCTGCTTCAACAGTCGATGTGGAAACACGTAATTGTTTCTTTGACGCCCAACTAACGAGCTTGTCTCCAAGGAAATGAATGTGACCTGCAGTGCTCTTCCTGTCCAGCATGCACCTAGCATGATCTGCGTCTGAATAAGAAGTTAGTTGAAACCCAATATCTTTAGGATACCACAGACCAAGATCTGCAGTCTCCTTCAGATATCTAAAAATCCGTTTGACAACAGCCAAATGGGATTCTTTAAGAGCAACCTGATATCTAGAACATAAGCATGTTGAAAACATAATATCTGGCCTACTTGAAGTAAGATACATTAAAGAACCTATCACACCTCTATAAGTCCTAACATCAACACTTTTACCCGAAGGATCAACGCTAATCTTAGTACCTGGTGCCATCGGGGTTCCAATAGGTTTACAATTTTCCATTTTGTACTTCCGAATAATATCCAAAATGTACTTAGATTGGTTAATGAAAATCCCCGTTGGAAACTATTTTACTTGTAATCCGAGAAAGAAGTTCATTTCTCCCATCATACTCATTTGAAAACGTGACACCATGAGGTTAGAAAAGTTTTTGCAGTATTTAGGATTTGTAGAGCCAAATATTATATCATCAACATATATCTGAATAAGGATGATATCGGCTTTTTCCTTTTTGATGAACAAAGTGGTATCAACTTTACCTTTGGAAAAACCTGACTTGACTAAGAATTTAGATAGAACATCATACCATGATCAAGGGGCTTGTTTCAAACCATACAGGGCTTTATCCAAAATGTAGACGTGATCTGGCTTATCTGGATTTACGAACCCTTCTTGTTGAGACACGTATACTTCCTCCTTAAGAATGCCATTCAGAAAGGTCGTTTTCACATCCATCTGATAGACTGTGAAATTCTTGTGAGCTGCGTAAGCTAGAAACATACAGATTGCTTCTATACGCGCTACTGGAGCATACGTCTCGTCGTAGTCTATGCCTTCCTCTTGCCGGTAACCTTTGGCAACAAGTCTTGCTTTATTCCTTATGACAATACCATCTTCATCCTTTTTATTTTTGAATACCCATTTAGTTCCTATCACGGTCTTTCCTTCTGGTTTCGGAACTAATCTCCAGACCTTTAGGGCTTCAAACTGATTTAATTCTTCTTGCATAGCAGAGACCCAATCCGAATCAGCAAGAGCTTCTGATACTCGAGTAGGCTCTATTTTGCTGAGGAATGAGTCATGCAAACACTGGTTTAAAGTTGCTGACCTAGTTTGTACAGGCTTGTTAAGATCTCCAACTACTTGGTGTAAAGGGTGCTCTTTGGTCCAGCGATGCTCATGAGGGAGTGGAATAGATACAGATTGATCATGATAATCATCTTGAAATCCACTATCAAGCTCTTCAGTTTGAATAGTTGGAGGGGGGTTTGCAGTTGAAGTTTCAGGTGCAGAAGCATCAGTTGGAACAGCAGACTCAGGCTGTTGAGTAGACAGTGTATCACACCAAACTGACACAGTTACTTCTGGCTCAGCAGTTACTTGTACATCTTCAACTGTAGGAGTAGATGTTGGAATGTGAGTTTCTGACTGAACGGGGGATTCAGATTCAGTTATGACTTCTGAAGTGACTGGATGATTGCAACTTGTGTCTTCAGACCTGTCAGTCACAGCAGATTTAGGCAAATTAGATCTTAGAAACTCATCCTAAAAGAATTCAAATAACAAATCTAAATCAGATAAATGTGAAAGTGAAGTAGAAGCGTTATTCAAATTGTTCTCTGTAGAAACAGGTTCTGGACTGATCTGCCCAGAAGCTAATACTCCAGTTATCACGGGTTCTGAACTGAGTTGTTGAGAATCCATTTCTTCATCGAATGTGACGTTTACGCTCTCAACGACTGTCTTTGACTTCTTCAGGTAAACACGATATGTAGTAGATGTCGAAGAATAACCAATGAAGATACCCTCATCCGCCTTGGCACTGAACTTGTTCAAACTTTCTCTGTCGTTAAGCACAAAACACTTACACCCAAATATGTGGAAATACTTGATTGTCGGTGTTCTGTTGTTGATCAACGCATACGGAGTCTTTTGAAAACTACGGTGTATCATGGACCGATTTTGAGTATGACAAGCAGTAGACACAACTTCTGCCCACAAAAATAGAGGTAAGTTAGATTGGCTAAGCATAGTACGAGCTGCCTCGACTAGCGTCCGATTTCGCCTTTCGACTACTCCATTTTGTTCGAGCGTATGAGCAACAGAGTATTGATGTGAAATCCCGACCGATTCGAGATATGCTTCAACAATCTTGTTTTTGATCTCTGTGCCGTTGTCGGTTCTAAGAAGCTTGACTTGTTTTTGCAAATTCACCTGAGTCGTCTTCAGAAAAGTAATGAGAACTTCGGGTGTCTCATCTTTTGATCGTAAAAATTTGACCCACGTGTATCGCGAATAATCGTCCACGATAACCAGCACGTATTTCTTTCCACCCAAGCTCTGCGTTCACATTGGACCACAAAAATCCATATGTAACAACTCTAACGGAGAGCTGGTACTTGGTTCAGGCTTCGGTTTATGCGGAGCTCTCTTCATCTTTCCTTTTTCACATGCTGCACATAAGTGTTCTTTCTCATATTTCAGCTCAGGAAGTCCATTTACCAATTTTCCACTGACCAACTTGTTTATATAAAGAAAATTCAGGTGTGATAGTCGTCGGTGCCAAAGCCAACTTTGCTGCATCGAGGCTATTGTCAGTAAATAAACCTAATTGTCATTCTAAACCTTTGAAAGATTGATGGTGTAGAGGTTTGTCTTTCGATTGCCGACTAAGAGTTCATTAACGTCTTCAGTATGAACCGAACATCTCTTAGCTTTGAAGTTGACCTCTAACCCTTTGTCGCAGAATTGACTGATGCTAAACAAGTTATGCCCTAAGCCTTCGACATAGCTCACTTTCTTAATCGTTATGTTGTCTTGAATGATGTCACCATATCCTAGGATTGGTGAAAACTGGTCGTTCCCAAATCGCACATTGCCGCTGAATTTCTCTGTATAATTAGACAATAAAGCTTTCTGCCCGGTCATATGCTTGGAACAGCCGCTATCCAAGTAGCACATATGCCGGGTCTGCAAGAGAAATCAAGAAATAACAATTTTAGGTACCCATTTAAAAACGGGTCCTAACAGATTAGCACAAGATTTTGGTATCCATTTGAATATGGATCCTCTTTTCCTTTGAAAAATCTTTGAAAAATTAGATTTAGAAGAATAAACATGATAAGATCCAAACCAATCATTAGAAGTATGATGATAAGCAAAATCATTTCTCTGATAATGAAAAGATTTATTAGTAGTAGGAGATAATTGAATCAATTGCTTTATTGAATAACGCTTGTAAGAAGTTACAAGGTTTTGTTTAGGACAAGCAAGTTGACCAACTACATCAGTATCACTACTATCAGATCTATTACATGAGTTATCAGAAATTGATTCAGCTGTCTCATCATTCTTCCTTTTTGGTCACCATTCAGTTCTTGCTTCCGACCTTTTCTTTCTTACATCTGAAACAAAAGATTTAGATTGATTAGGAAAATCAGATTTCTGAGATTGATTTTTCTTTTGTTTACCATTGTTGATCCGTTTCTATGATTGCTGTCTCTTATGTTTCTTACCCTTAGAATAATAATCAGCAGTCACAGAAACTGGTTCACCAACCTTAGTTGATGATTTGGAAGAGAAGCATTAAAATCAAACATATCAATTTCCTCTATACACCCATCATCAAAATTGAGAAAATCATTTGCATACGCAAATAAGTCATCAAAGTTATCAGTCGAAGTTTGAGGTGCCTTTGAAACTTTAGAACACTTTGTAGATTTAGATTGAAAAACCGTGTTCTTTAAAACAGTAGGAAATACACTTTGTTCAATATCTACCAAAAGTCTTTCATCAGATAAAACATTTTCAAGTTCAACTATTTTGCTTTCAAGAATGAGTGGAGGAACATAAACTTTTGCAATTGTAGGTTTTGCCTCCATCTCAGAAACAGAATAACTAGCAAAATTGTCGTTTGAAAGAACTTTTGGTGCTTCAGAAAGATAACTATCATTTAACTTTTCATAGTTAAACGGTAGTTGCATTTTCTTAATATTCTTTCTATTTTCAGTTTCTCTAGCCTCAACTTCTTCTGGTAATTTGGTAACAAATTTGGGTTTTAAATGAGTATGTTTACCAGCAGCAGCAAGAAAATCAAATATATAAAGTGCTGGTTGTTTTCTGATGGCTTTCTTTAAGTAATGAGGGTTTTCATAACCAAGACCCCATTTTTTCTTAACATCAGCCTCATCATTAGGTGCATTAAGAAAAATAGTTTGATCTGTTTGACCTCTTGTATAAAGTTTGGCTTCCAGACCATTTACCTTCTTATTTAAGAGCTTGTTTTCAACCTGCAATTTATAAACAGTTAGTGCAGATTCTTTCTTCTCAAAATCAGACTTAGAAATTTTAGCTTCAAAATCAGAAATCTTCTTTTCAAAACAATCTACTTGAAGTTTAGAATCAGAAGCAGACTTGCATAAAGACTCAATTAGATCTTTGTTCCCAATAACGGACTTATTAAGCTCAAAGATCTTGTTGTTTCTTTTAGCAACTCTGTCTTTTTCCTTTTTCAGTTTTGTTTGTAAGTCTTGAAGCTCAACCATCATGGCTTCCATTTTGGTTATGAAATCTTTTTCAGTTAAGTGGATTACCTCATAATCTGCTTTATCATCTGAATCATCATATTTCACCTCTTTGCCCATTAAGCATAGGTGAGCAGCTTCTTCTCTCTCTTCCTCCTCATCAGAATGATCTAACCAGTATTCATCTTCAGCCATTAATGCCCTGCCAGCTTCTTGTTGTTTGGCCAAGAGCAATTTGTTCTGATAATACTCTGAGTTGCGAACCTTTGGCTTCCGACATTCTTTTGCATAACGTCCGAACTTGCCACAGTTGTAGCATTTGATCAGATCATCAGCCGTCTTCTTTTCAGTACTGGTGTAGTCATTCACAAGCTTCTTCTTTTCTTTCGGTTTCTTCTCTACAAATTTGTTTCCTTCTACCCTTTCTCTGTGCTCATGGTTCTTGGAGCTGGACGAAGAGTATCTCTGAGAATTAGATCCCGGCTTCTTGTAAAATTTCTTTTGGAATGCTCGGGTTAGTAATAGCATTGCTTGCTTGAGACTTTCTCCGTCATCTCCATCAGATTCGGATTCTGATTCAAAACTTGAAACTACGATCTTCTTCTTTTTCTTCTTCTCTTTCTTTTCTTTCTTCTTCTCTCCGGCTACCAATGCTATGGGATCAGAAACTTTATCAACTTTCTTTTTCTCAGCTCTTTTCTCTTCCACTTCTTCTTCATTTTGACGTAACGTCTCATAAACCTCATGTAACAGAATGTCAATTGGATCCTTCATTTGTTTCATCCTGCGCGTTTGTTTCTTCCATTCAGGTTGCAGGATGCTTAGAAACTTTACATTGTTCTCGATCTGCTTCTTTTTCACTTTGCTCTTGGACAAATCATTTAGAAGCAGAACAAACCGTTCATAGGTGTCTTCTAAGCTCTCATCTTCTTTTGCTTTGAATTCCTCGTAGCTATTAATGCAGTTAGCCACTTTCATCTGATTGCCAACTTTGGAACCCATCATCATCTTCTGAGGTTGATCCCACATCTTCTTTGCATTTGCCTTGTAGCTATCTATCTTGATGTAAATCTCATTAGGAATGTTCTGAAGTAGTCAGGATCTTGCTTGTTTATCTGCTTTAAACCGGCCTTTCTGCTCCTCAGAATACTGTGAAAAATCCATTGGAACAGTTTTCATCTTTTGCTCTCTGTCCACATCACCATCCTCACTGTCAGATGACTCATCATCAGGAATCTGAACAGTAGGTGGTACCATGGGACCTTCAGTAATTGAAAGCAGAATATTTTCCCCATTTGCGTGCCTATCCACAAAATCCAGAAATCTGTCTTTCCACTGTTCGTATTCCCCTTTAAACAGAACCGTGGTCTTGACATCCGTACCAATAGAAAGAGCGTCTTTGGAAGTCATCTGGTATGAACCTGTTTGAAAAAATATGCAATAAGAAACTAGAAACTGATCGTTAGTCCAAAAATGAAATCACAAGAATATTGGAAAAAAAAATTTTAAAAAAAATTGACTAAGTCCTGAAACTCGCAAATTACTATTCCTATTCCCAAAACTCGCAAAGCACTATTCTCGGAAAAACTCGCAGACGCCTATTCACGCAAAACGCTATTTACGAAGAAACTCGCTAAAAGAGACGTGCGCATTTGCTGAACTCGATAACCGAAGCTTGCGCGTTTGTCAGAACTCGCTAACCGAAGCTTGCGCGTTTGTAGAATTCGCTAACCGAAGCTTGCGCGTTTTGTCAGAACTCGCTAACCACTATTCACACAAAACTTAGAAACACGCTAGTAGTTGATGGTGCAAACTTTGAAACTCGCTAGACGTTAGTAGCGCAAAACATGAAACGCGCTAGACGTTGGTTGCGCGAAAGAAGAACTCGCAGATTGAAGGTAGCGCGAAACTTAGAACTCGCTAACTTAAACTAGCGTGAAACTTAAAACTCGCAAGGGTTTGCGCGTTCCAACACGTAGACAAATTTTCGAGAATTTTAAACTCGCAAGGGTTTGCGCGTTTGTCAGATCGCGCAAAGCACTATTTGCGCGTTTGCCTGTTAGCGCGTTCTTCAGATGAACTAGCGTGAAACTTGGATCTTGCGCGTTCTTGGACTTTTCTTGCGTGTTCTTGATCTGATCGATCAAAAATCAAGTAAAACTTGATTTTTGAATCTGTAACTTGTACAATTTCATCATTACTATAAACAAAACACTATTACAACTCTGAATTTTGCTAACAAACACAAATTAAACCAAATTGATTCAATTACAGTGTGGTTTGAACTCGTGAACAAACTTCGACAAAAACCAAAAATTTGAGAAAAATACAGTGCAATTCACGAATTCAACTATACAAACTCGATTGAATATACTCAACATACAAAACCTAATCGATTACAACTCGAAATTTGCACAAGAACTCAGAAATCGATCTGGACATTCACGAACACAGTGTCGAACATTTCTTGTTTTGATTTCATAATTGGATCTGCTCTGATACCAATTGTGTGTCCTGAATCTAGTTTCTAATCACAATCAAACAATCAAACAAACAATGTAATCTCAATTACCTGTTTGATTTCAATTCAATTCAATGTTTACAAATTTCTCTCTCTAGAACTCCTCTTTCTCTCTCTACAATTCTCTCTCTGGATGCTATCTCCGATTCTCAAGTTACAACTCTGGACAACTACTAAAAACAAAAAATACAAGGTATTTATACCTACAAGAATTACAAAGAAAACAAAATAGAAATACAAGGAAACTTTGACTTTTTATTATAACAATACTTTGACTTTAATGAGAGTTGACTTTCTCAGCTTTGACTTCTTGAACTTTGACCTTCAGTCTTCTTGATCTTGTATCCAACAGATTTATGCTCTAACACCTTCTGATCCTATAACACATGTAAATGTCGGTTATAGACCATAAAAACAATCCTAAAAACTTTCTAAGTGTCTGATTGAAGGCTATATGTTATTATCACCAAATCCAAATAGTTGAATGTTATATATATATATATATATATATATATATATATATATATATATATATATATATATAAGGTGGTAATTTCATTAAAAAAGGAATTTTTGATGTAGGTGTAAAGTTTATTGAAATATAATAAGGATAGAAAATGATTACATATTATTTTTAATGCTCATATGCCCTCACTCCTCCTTTCTGTTTGATTTTTTTAATTAAAAAACTTTTACCCCATTATTCTCTTCACTTTGACATTCATTTCGATATATATATATACACACACACACACACATATATATATATATATATTCGTTTTAACTGATTTTTACATGAACAAATGTATCTATGTATCATCCATTATGAATATTCATATATGTTCATGAGTATACAACAATTATCCAATACTAATACATCAGTACGATATTTATCATTAATAAATTTTTCATTATAATATTCATCATAGATATATATATATATATATATATTACATTTTTAGTATGATATTTATCATGAATATAATCTTTGGTGTGATATTCATCATGAATATATATCTTTAATTAAATATTCATCATTAACATAAATCTTCAATATAATATTTATTGGAGTAACTTACGTTTTTAGTCCCCGTGGTTTCTTAAAAATTGCATATTTCATCCCTGTGGTTTCAAAATTTTGGTTTTTATCCTTATGGTTTGCAATTCATTTCTATTTTTGTCCTTGAGGCCAAACAATACTTTTAAGTATGAAGGACTAAAATGGAAATGAATTATAAATCATTGGGATGAAAAAAGAAATAAAATTTGAATCATAACGATGAAAAAAGTAATGAATTATAAACCATAGGAATGAAAATCGTAATTTCAAAACCATAAGGATGGAAATAGAAAATTTCAACAAACCATTGGGATGAAAAAACGTAATTTACTCTATTTATTATGAATATGCATACTATTCAAATACTAAGGTAACAAACATAAATCTTCAATATGATATTCATCATGCATGTATAATATTCTTCTATTTGTAGAAGCCAATCAATTGTTTAGATTCTTAAGAATGCATCATGAATATACATAATATCACAATCCCTCTTTTTACTCATTATGTCACTACATGTATTTTCATTCTTAGATATACAAATCTCGATCCATGGTGTACTATGTGACACCCGTAATTTTTCAGTCGGAAAAAGTGGCCCCGGGTCAACGTCGGGGTTTATAAGTATAAACTATGCGTACAGGAGGACTTACTTTGGATCTCTACAAAGAGTCATAAGCGTTTGGGCGAGAAAAGTCGACTTTTGGGCTTTGGCACGGGTCAGACGATAGTACCCCGTGATAGTGACAGATTCATTATCGCCCTATCATAGTCACTGAGGGCCAAAGTCTCTCGGTACACATTCGGCGATAGTTCCCCGCGATAGTGATAGGGTCATTATTATCGTGTCATATTCGCCGAGGGACAAAGCCTCTCGGCAAACATTCGGAGAGAGTGCCTCGTGATAGTGACTATCTCACTTTTGCTTGGTACAATCGCATTCGGGGTCTGAGAGTTTAAAATCGGGTTTTTAGCCCTATTCCTCATTTGTTACTCCTCAATCTAGTTCCCACTTTCTCCCAACCGAATCCCATTGCTTCCATTGTTGATTTTGAGTTTTTGAGACACCAAGACATGGGATTCCATGGGGTTCTTTATCATCTAGCAAGGTTTTTGAAGCTAGAACTAAGACCCCTTCACTTCATCTTCATTATCATGTTTTCTAGGGTTTCATCAGACCCTCTTCCAAAATCTTTTCCCAATCTTTTGGTGTTGGAATTTAGGGTCCAAACTTGTAACCCTATAGGTGTTTTTGATGGATTCAAGAGTTAAGGATCAAGGTAATCCCCTCATTCCTTCACTTAAGAAATTAGGGTTTTGTGTTCCCTCTCTTCCTTTTATTAGAACTTGGGATAACTTTGGAAACATGTTTGATCAAGGATCCTTGTAGCAAGCTTGGAACTAAGAGCTAGAAAGTTTCAAGTCTTCATTCAAGAAACTCAAGTTTTGTGGGAAAACCTAGATTTAGTCTAAATCTAGCAAGGTGAGTTCTAGTGGCGTTACAAAACTATATAGATGTCAAAATATAAATGTTTTAAGCTTGAACTTACTTTTATATGCTCTCTCTATATTTGATAAGTTATGTGAACTTTTGGTCATTTGAACATATTTAGGTTTTCAAAACTTGATAAATGTTTTTTGATGCATGATTGAGTGTTTAGTCACCAAAAAAGGGTTTCAATCAATAAAATGAAATTTCTTGGACATTTGGAGATTTTAGACAAATTGCAGAGTCCACATTTTGATGCATACAATATGGACTATTAATGGTATTATTGAAATCGTTGTATGAGTTGAGAAATTATGGTCCAATTTGGAGTTACGAATATTTTGGGGATTTTACCCCACTCAAGAGTTTTGTAATTGGAGCTTTTAATATCTTTGGTCGTAAAAGCGTGAGTTCTTAGGTACGATCATTCTTTGACCTTATGGTTAGTTTAGAAAATATGAATCTTGTGGATTGGGGCTTTGACCAATTATACCTCCAGAAATGACAATTTTGGGGAAAGTTACATTTCAGCTTATGTAGCCGTATTGGCTTTATTTTATTTTCAAACGTTTTATGATGCCTTATGCCTTGACTTATACTCTAATGAGTTTTGGGACATTGTTCGTTTTAAATGGCTGAATATGGAGCATTTTATGCAAATGCAATTATTGCACAAATGTTAGTTATTACATGTTTTGAATGCATCAGTTCATTCATTTGGAGTCAGGTAACTTTTATACTGTAATACAATGAATCCATAGGCATAGGAGTCGGTTTGTTCATCATGGAGTTTTGATGTCAATGTTTGAGTCTAGTGAGTGGTCCCCAAATCATGCTTTTATGTAAGCTTGCAGTGGTGTTCTTGGAGAGCCGTATACGGAGATAAGTCTTGCGGTGGTACCCATGGTGAGTTGGATATGGAGACTTGTGACTTTTGTGGTGAGACTCATCTAGAGGTCGAGTAGACACTAGGGTCATTTGTGTATCTTGCGGTGGTTGCTCAATGGAGCCGTATACGGAGATCCATGGCCCGAAGTGAATCTCGAGAACGTTGATAAGTGGCTTAACTTTGTGTTCCAACCACATTCGATGGAATCGGGTCTCCCCTATCACAGAAAGGTTTTTTATGTATTCCCTTACCCATACTTTCGGTTTTGAAACGTACCACTTTATTTATTCAAATAGTATTTCAGTGAAGTACCTCGTGAGCGCGTTTTGGGGAATTTGGATGGTGAATAATTATTTAAAAAGGGTGTTTGGTATTGGTAGTAACGTGGTTTGTAATTTTTTTTTTATAACTTATATTTCAGGAACGACCGTATTTAGAGTAAAATATTCATTTTAAATGTTTCTCGATTTATATGATGACAACTGCTTTAACTCACTAGGCGTTAAGCCTAACACTCTCTTATCGACATCTATATCAGGTCTTAGGAGGATTTGAGTGGCTTTGGAGCTTGGTAGAAGTTACAGTAGGATGGCTCTGGAGGCGTCATCCAGTTTTGAGAAGATAGCAGACTTTGGAGTTTTAGTAACAACCAACTGATTCTATATCCATTCGAAGGATTAGATAGTTCCATATGAACTCTGATATGTGTTTTAGTATTCCTTCATTTGTAAACTTTAGACATTTGAAGTTTCAGGTTTTGTAATTCAAGGATTTTGAAGTTTTTATTTGTCTGCTGTTTTCAATTTTAGGGGTGTTACAAGTTAGTATCAGAGCTCTAGTTTAAGTTGTGATTGGTTTGTTATGAGTAGAACTTTTAAGATGAGAGTAGGTTGTGGTTGTCAACATAAGTGCAATAGTTAGGATTCGTGACTATGGTGATGAGGATTCTTATCTAATTTATGTTCATAATTTCACTTAGCTACTGCTATTATGAATATATTGTTACATGAGTGTGCTTGACTCTACCATTGTTATGATACTTGATGTGTGTAATAGTACGTATTCGTTGCTAATCTAGCGTCGGTGTAAAATCTTAACCTCATTATCGTGTGTGTCAGGCGGAAATGGCAGATGCGCGGAGGGAAGCAAAAGCACAAGGGGACAGGTATGATGTAAGCATGGCGACTCCGAGTCAAGCTGGGAGTCAACCATGTGCTACCCCTTTCGCTGCCACCATTGTCTAATGATGTACCAGAGCACGCACAAAGAGTGAGTTTGAATCTCACGGACCCAAATGTTCGAGAGGTGAACCTTCATTCTGAACTGTTGACTAGCGTGGTACAACTGATGAATTCAGCTATGGAGTGATAAGAAGAAAGGATAATGAAACTGTTGGTGAGTGGGATGCCAACGCTCGATAAGAAGGGGTTGTTGATGGGCATGGCATGGTGGGTTGCGGTGACACCGGACCTATAATCAGGATGATGGACCTTGTTGCTGCCAACATCAGGCATAGCAGAAAAACTTGTTCATACAAGACTTTTCTGTACAACAAACCACCATAGTTCACAGGAATTGACAACCTAGTGGTATGTATGAATTGGATCCAAGAGATGGAGTAGACTTTCGACATTGTGAGTGTGAAGAAGGACAGAAGGTGAAATTTTCGTCCCAAATGTTGAGGGGTCGGGCCCTCACTTGGTGTAATGTTACCAAGTCCACCCATGGAACTGCTATCACCTCATCACTAACATGGGATGCTTTCAAAAGGAAAGTGTTGGATGAATATTGTAACGAAAAGGGCAATCGATCGAATAGAAGAGGAATTCCGAGCCCTCAAGAAGGGAAACACGTTAGTGAGAGAATACTCCAACCTCTTTATGGAGAAACTGGATTTAGTGGGACATGTCGTCCCAAGCGAAAAGGATTGAGTCAAGGCTTATTTAAAAGAACTACTGACTGATATGAAGGCGATAGTCCAAAGTTCTAAAGCCTCCAGCCTCCGAGAAGCAATAGAAGAATCGCAATTCATGGAAGATGTTTACGCTCAGAGTAACGAAGAGGAGGCAGAGATTAAATAAAATAGAAAACTGGAGGACCGGTTGAGTTCACCCCAAGAACACAATGATTATGGTGATGGAAAAGGAGTCCGCCATCGTAGGAAGTCAAAGTGGTGTCCGGAGTCTCGAGTCAATCATGCGGGTAGGTGCAACCCCAACCCTTTGACATGTCTCAAGTGTGGGATGTTGGGTCATTCCCACCGAGATTGTTTCATCAAGGGCACAATTTTCTTTGTGTATAAAGAACCATACCACGTTAAGAAGGATTCTCCACGTGTAGGAATCGGCAAAGGGTCGGGAAACAAACATAGTATGCCAAGGCTAGGGTGGCATGACGGTAACAACAAGTGCGTTCCCCATTTGTTAGAGCTATATTGTATTCAAGATTAAAAGAAGGTCTAAAAGTGTAAATGTTGTAAAGTGTGGGTGTTTGCTTTGTAATTGTAGTGGAATGTCAAAGTAATTGACCTTTGACTTAGAGAGTCTAATGGGTCATGTTGACCATATATATAGGAGGTCAAAGTGTTAGATTGCAAGAAGATACACATGCATAACAGAGTGAGTCTTACACATTCAAGAACACACAGAGTGCTTTATAGAGAGATGCACTAAATAGGTATATGAGTTTATGGAGATTGAGTAATCGTTGAACAATCAATAAACAAAGTTTCCTCCATTGATTGTGTGAATGTATTGAGTTAGAAACTGGAACATCAATTGGATCATAGCTTAATTCGACAAAAATCAACAAGAAAATGCATCGCACTCTGAGTTTCTGTTCTTCGATCGATTCTTGAGTTTTAGGTTGTAATTGGTTGAATTCCTGATATATTTGTGTTCGATTAGTATCATAGAATCAATTTGTATAGATAAATTTCACTTTTGCACTGTAATTTTGCACTCAATTTGGATTATTGTGATTTTTCGGTTTCACGAGTTATACGCACTGTTTCATCATGGATTTGTATGTTTGAGTCAATTTTTCTGTAATTCTTTGATTGCAATTGGTTCTAATATTGTTCATGACTGAATTGGCAAAGTTTTAGATCAAGATTTGAAGATTTGACAGGGTTTCAATCGATTTTGAAGGATTTTTCATCGAAGGATCATGAACTCGCATAAATCCTTGAAGAACTAGCAAG
Source organism: Arctium minus (assembly GCA_954870635.1). Taxonomy (NCBI): domain Eukaryota; kingdom Viridiplantae; phylum Streptophyta; class Magnoliopsida; order Asterales; family Asteraceae; genus Arctium; species Arctium minus. Next base: position 4,861,036 of record OX941093.1, on the reverse strand, counting down.
ATCTGAACTTTTCGCACGAAGAACATGCACAGTGAAGGATTTCACGTAGCATTTTTTTTGAAAAAGACAAGTATGGAATTCGCATAAGAGTGGTGTACGAAAAGCACATAATTCGCATATTGCCTTATATGAGAAGTTGAAGAATTCACATATCTCTATTATACAAAAAGTTTGTGGAAAATATTTCTAAGGACATAATTCGCATAGGCCCTTATATGAAAAGTGGAGAATTCGTATAAGGAGGCATACGAATTTCGCATAAGTATTTCATACAAATTCTTCAACTTTTCGCATAGAAAATCAAGAAATTTTTCTAAGTGTTGAATTCGTATCTCTCTGTCATACGAAATGTTCATGCGAAAAGTTTAAAGTTCAAAAGTTTGTTTAAGTCAAGAATTCACAAAGAGTCATGTGCGAATTGTTCAGAATTCGCATATAACGTCGTGCGAATTCCTCAGATTTCGCTTATAGCGATGTGCGAATTTCATAGAATTCGTTTATCAAAGCATGGGAATTGTTCCTACTATGCGAATTATGATCTAGTGGTGTGTGAATTGCTCAGTTTCTGCGAATTCTGGTATTCTTTCTTAGTGTGCGAATTGTTTTTGAAACTCAGCGTTGTGAGAATTCTTGCCTTGGAAATTTTTGGGAGATTTTTTTTTCTGAAAATTTTTAAGTGGCTTAATTGTTGATTATCTTTTGAACTAACGATCAATTCTAGCTCATATATATTTTTTTAGGTGTAAAGATGTCGAAAGAACTTCTCTCTATGGGGTCGCAGTCAAAACCTCCTATTCTGTCAATAGGATAATATGCCCAATGGAAGCGCCGGACGACACAGTTCTTGAATCACAAGAACTGAGAGTACATGAAATCTATAACTGAAGGACCAGTAAATGCTATTGTCACTGTTCCAGGTCAAGCAGCTACCGAGACTTCTCCAGAAATACCTGTCCGCTATGTACCAAAGCCATATCAATACTATAGCGAGAGGGAAAAGGAGCTTGCTAAAATTGACGAGGAAGCCCTCATATACTTAACGATGGCAATCCCAAACAATATCTACAATCGAGTAGACAGTCGTGAATCCGCAAAAGCGATGTGGGATAAATTGGAGAGGCAATTCCAAGGAACAGAAAGGTCCATTCAAGCTAAGCAGAATCAGAGCATAAATTCTTACAAGGGATTTCATCCCAAAGAAGTAGAAGCTTTGATAGATACCTACAACAGGTTCAATGTGATTTTGAACGACTTGAGGAGAAACGGGATGAACAAATCTGTATCGGAGATTAATTACAAGTTCATCAAGAACTTGAACTCTGAGTGGAAGAGTTATGCCATAAACCTGCAGATGTTAAAGAACATGTCACAAGAAGACGTGAATGATATCTTTGCCACTTTATCTCAGCATGAGGATGAGGTAAAGCTTTTGAGCGAGGAAAAGAAGATGGTAAAAGATTCATTGGCTCTGCTTGCTGAGAAGAAGAAGGGTTCTAGTTCTAGTTCTAGTTCTAGTTCTAGTTCAGTTTATGTTTCAAAATCTAAGCTTATCTCACTGAGCTTACTCAATCCAGTTCTGAGTCTACGACAGAAGAAGTTGAGGTTAATTCTGATGATGACATTCAGAGGTTTGCTGAGAACTTGGCCTTCATCACAGTGCAATTCAACAAGAGCTTTGGCAAAAAGAAGTATTATTCAAAGTCCAAGTATGAAGGTCAGAAGAAAGATAAGTATGAAAAGTTCAAGCCCCGTTTTGGAAAGAGAGAAGAGAAGAAGGAAAAGATAGATCCTCAGTCTGGCAGATGCTTTAACTATGGAAAGTTTGGTCACTTCTCCAAAGATTGCAAGTTCAAGCGCGTAAAGAACTCAGAATATTACGCAAATAAGTCTCTGATTGCAAAGAAGCAAGAGGAAGGGAAAATGTTGATGACGGAGGAAGAGAACTGGTTTTTCCAGAGCTATGATGAGGAAGACACCCACTTTACCTAGGTCTGTATGATGGCCAAGCTGGATGCTGATGCTAAGCCTACTTCTGAGGAATCTGATGGAGATTCTGAGGTAAGTGTCAATTATGAAAATCCTGAACTTGTTGAATCTTTACTTGCACAAATCCAACACATGGAATCTGAATTTGAACTGTTAAAAAGTAAACTTAGTTTTGAACGACAATCAATGATGAATTTTCGTGACGAAAATGCATTATTTAAGGTTATTGTTGAGGATAAAGAGAAAGAAAAAGATGATTTGAAAAAGGAAAGAGAAATTTTGAAAAATCAGATCTCGGAACTAAAAAAAGGACTTAGTTAATTCTAATTCTGAAAAGGGTGAATTCAAAATCAAGTTTGAAGTTTGGTTCCAGAAAAGGAATGAGGCATGCTGTAAGATTAAACAACTGGAAGACTTAAATTTTAAAAGAGGATAGACTGCGCAAACGTTAAATCTTTTAACCAACAAACTCCAAGACATTTGATTTTACAACGCAAAGTTGGGATTGGGTTTATCAGAAAATGATACTTTGAAAAGAGCCCCGGAAAATTTGTATAACTTTGATAAATTATGCTCAATAGGAAAGAAAATCCCAAATATTCATGATACGTTTGTTACAACTGAAACTCCAATATCTGACACTTCATCTAAAGGTAAAGAGATAATGGAAGAAAATCCTTCAAGTTGTGCTGATTCGCAAAACAGTTTCAAATCGGTTGGATTTAAATACAATGATTTAAACAAGAGTTATAAAAACAGAAAGTTAGAATTTGTTGAGTTTGAATCATTGTTTTCCACACCGTCATCTACTGAATCAACAAACGATGATAAGATCGCATCTGAAACTGAATGTCAGTATGACGATTCTGAATCTGATACTGATATTTATGATCAGAGCCCTTTATCTGAATCCGTTATCTCTGACTCCTTAAATGAAGTTAAGGTAGAAGAGAATTCAAATGTCATGAATTCCAGCGTTCGAAATGAGTTTGTTAATCAAATGTCTGAGGAGATTTTTGAAGATATGATGAATTCCTCGGATCCTGTCCCAATTATGGAAAAGCTTAAGTCTAACTCTATGATTGATCAGACACCTGATTTACTTAAACAAATCTCAGATTTTCAATAATCTCTTGAAGAGATAGAAGATGAAAACTATGATCTTCGATTCAAATTGGATAACTGTTTAGAAGATAACAAAGAGCTTTGTAAAGAAATAAATGGTTTGAAAAATGATTTGTTTAAAAAGAACTTAACTGAACAAAAGGTGTTTGATAAAGAAAATTGAAATGTTAGATCCAATCCAGAGTTTGTGACTTCAGTCAAGCCTACTGTTGTTTATTCTGAATGTCCTGAAAATCTGCCTAGCATTTTTTCCGTGTTTAATATCTAAATAGAAGTGTTGGTAAAGGAGAATGAAGGAAAAAAGATGGTGAAAAGAAAGATTGTCAAGTTTTGTCTGAAAATGATTGTGTTGTTTCTAGTAGTGATGAAAAGTTGACATGTAATAGTTCTAAAGCAAATAAATGTCAAGTTTGTTCGAATAAATGTAACACTTTTGATAAATCAAAGATGTTGACATTTGCCCGCAAGAATATTATCTGTAATCATTGTGGTGACAACTCTTTCTCATTGTCCTCCATTCCTCCCAAACCAAAGACTGTTAGAAGAGTTTATAAAGCTAAATCTGACTCTAACTCCTCAACTAAATACATTCATGTATTCAAAGCTAAGTCTGCTAATTTCTCAAAGAAAAAGCAGTTTCATGATTTGAATGTCAAAATGATTTGGAAATGGTTGCCAAAACCTAGATATGAATGGAGAATCAAAGGCAAAATAGATGATGTTAAGAAACTGAAGGATGCTAACAAATCAGGACCCATCTGGATATGGGTACCTAAAAAGAAGTAATTTGTTCCTTTTGCTGTCCTGTCATTTGTGGTTCATAGACTCTGGTTGCTCAAGACATATGACAGGATATAAGCACTTACTGCATAATTATGTGAAAGAACCTGCATGAACAGTTAAATTTGCGAATGCTGATTTGAAAGGCTATGTCAGAGAACACGACATGCTCACTAATGGCACTATAACCATCAACAAAGTCTTATATGTTGATTGACTTGATCACAACTTATTCAGCACGAGTCATTTCTGTGGTAGCTTGTATCAAGTGCGGTTTACTACAACTCACTGTTACATCGAGCATCCGGTCGGTTCAGAGAATTTTAGAGCTGAAAGATATGGTAATCTTTATATGGTCAACTTTCCAACTCTTTCTGCTACACGTTCTGTTTTCTTACTTGCTAAAGCGACGAAAGAACAAAGTTGGATCTGGCATTGGCGTCTGTCTCATCAAAACTTCAAAGCTATTGATACGTTAGCAAGACAAGGCATTGTCAAAGGTCTTCTTGAGATGCGTTTCGAGAAGGATTCACTGTGTCCTGCTTGTGAAATGGGGAAGATGAAAAGAAGTTCCCACAAGCCAAAGACTGAATCTTCTTGTACAACGCCTTTGGAAATGATTCATATGGACCTTTGCGTCCCAATGCGTACTCAGTCGATTAACGGTAAAAGGTACATCTTAGTGATGATTGACGAGTACTCGAGGTATACATGGTTAGAATTTCTGCGAGCCAAATCAGACGCACCAGAATTGATCATTGCCTTCATAAAGAAAGTACAAGTTCTACTTCAATTTCCAATCAAGAAGTTGCGTAGCGACATTGGCACAAAGTTTATAAATGATACTCTTTAGAGCTATCTCAATTTAGTTAGGATTTCTCACAACTTCTCGGCCGCGCGAACACCGCAACAAAATGGCGTCGTCAAAAGGAAAAACAGAACTTTAGTCGAAGCAGCGAGAACCATGTTGGTATACTCTGATCTTCCGTTATACCTCTGGGCTGAAGCCGTTGCAACTGCTTGCTTTACACAGAACCGGACGATTGTGATTAAACGTTTTAATAAGACAACTTATGAATTGATTAATAAACGTAAACCAAATATTAAAATTTTACGTGTTTTTGGTTGCAGGTGTTATATACTCAATGACTGTGATAATCTTGGTAAGTTTGACAAGAAGGCAGACAAAAGCTATATTATCAGTTATTCTCTAAAGTCAAAAGCCTATCGTGTTTATTATTGTCGGGTCAAGACCATCATGGAGAGCATACATGTGTCGTTTGATGGAAACTCTACACTGACTTCTGAACAACACAGTTCAGAACTTAAGCTTAAGGGAAAGGATTATGTTCATGATGGAATAGAACCGAGCCAAAACAGACTAAGTCATCTAACTCTTCTAATGTTGTATTTGAGTTAGATATGTTTTTTTTATGCTTTTATGGACATATGTGCAGATTTTAACAAATCAGGAGTGTCCGCATTAACTTCAGAGGTCCCAGCAGTTACTGAAGATATTTCTGGACCTTCTGAACCAGTCACAACAACAACCTCTTCAGGTACATCTACTCAAAATGTTTCTGATAATACTAATACAAATTCTACTTATGCAGATACAAATTCTAGACAAGAAGTCCCGAGCACTTCCTCTGTCGCTCCAGAATTATCTTCATCAGATGAACATGTACAAGAAGTGTCTACAACTTCTGAGGTTGATCCTGCAATAATTGATGAATATAACGAGCAAAATACACGAGTATCTGTTCATCCTATCCCTAGCACAACTCGATGGACAAAGGATCATCCTCTTCACAATATTATTGGTGACATAAATAGTGGAGTGAAGACACGTGCATCATCGACAAACTTTTATCTATATTCAAGTTTCCTTAGTTCCTTAGAACCGAAGAAGGTATCTGAAGCTCTCCAAGACCCTGACTAGATCATTGCAATTCAAAATGAGCTATTTCAATTTGAAAGGAAGAAGGTATGGCGATTAATCCCACGTCCACAAGACAAATCTGTGATAGGAACAAAGTGCGTCTTTAGGAATAAGAGAGACGAGGCTGGAGTTGTTGTATGGAATAAGGCTAGACTGGTCGCAAAGGGTTACTGTCAGCAGGGGGCATTGATTATGATGAAACATTTGCTCCTGTTGCAAGGATTGAAGCCATCGGAATATTTCTGGCTTATGCAGCACATAAGAATTTCACTGTCTACCAGATGGACATGAAATCTGCTTTTCTAAACAGTATACTGCATGAGGAGGTCTACATTGCACAACCTGAAGGCTTTATCGATCCAAAATGCCCGGAACATGTATATGTTCTTGACAAGGCGATTTATTGATTAAAACAAGCACCAAGAGCATGGTACGAAACTCTTACACAAATTTTACTTGCCTCAGGCTTCAAGAAAGGTACAATCGATACTACTCTTTTCCTAAAGAAGCAAGGTGAGGACTTAATCTTGATTCAGATTTATGTAGACGACATAATATTCGGGTCTAAAAATCCAAAATTATGTAGAAACTTTTCAAAAATTATGGAGACTCGGTTTGAAATGTCAATGGTGGGTGAGTTAACATTTTTTCTTAGGCTTCAAGTAAAACAATCACCTAATGGTATTTTTATCAACTAGTCGAAATATATTCGTGACATTTTGAAAAAGTTTAACATGACTGAGAGTTCTGTAATGAAAACGCCCATGGCTACCAGCACGCTTCTGGACGCAGATTTAACCGGTAAATCTGTCGATCAAAAAATGTATCGGAGCATGATCGGGTCATTACTGTATCTCACAGCATGTAGACCTGATATCATGTTTGCTACCTGTTTCTATGCAAGATACCAAACTAACCCGAAGGAATCTCACCTTATCGCCATGAAAAGAATACTTAGATACTTTAAAGGCACTCCTGAGTTAGGCCTTTGGTATCCTAAGGATTTTGGTTTTGATTTAACTGCATTTACTGATGCTGATCATGTAGGCTGTAAACTTGATCGAAAGAGAACCTCGGGATCGTGTCAATTCTTGGGAGATAAGCTTGTTAGTTGGACATCCAAAGTGTGTCTACAACAACCGCTGAGGCAGAATGTAGGTACGACTTGTTGCTGTTCAGAAGTCCTCTGGATGAAAACACAATTGAAGGACTTTGGATATTTCTACAAGTGTGTCCCTATTTATTATGATTCCAAGAGCGCAATCGCGATAACTGCTAATCCCGTTCAACACTCAAAGACTAAGCATATTGACGTATGTTACCACTTCATCAAAGATCATGTGGAGAAAGGTAACATTGAAATCCACTTTGTTCGAACAGACTATCAATTGGTTGATCTCTTCACGAAACCGTTAGATGAAAAACGTTTTAATTTCCTGAACAGCAAACTTAGTATGTTGAATATGTTTTCTTGAATACTTATCCATGATCTGAGGGGGAGTTTATCTTATTTATGATTAATTGTCTATGTCTATGGGAATTCAGAACAGTTGCTTATATTCTTCAATACTGACTAAAGCGGAATCATTTTTACAATGATTACCAAGATCTTTATTGTTTTGCAGGTCATTCCTTGTGACTATGGATTCTGAATAATTATGTTCAGAACCCGACCTTAAATGTTTTTCTTCTTAAGGATGCTGAATGGATACATCTTTTTAGGAAGTTTTTACTATTTCTGTGAGGGGGAGTTTGCTCAAATTTTCACTGTCATATTTTTTTTTTGTAGAAAAGAGAAATAAGATTAACTGTTATATTCATATTGTTCTCTGCTAATAATTTCACCTTTTACAGATACTGAGGGGGAGTATCTGAAGTTTTGTCAAAGGATGCTTAAATGATAATATTAATTTTAGGGGGAGTTAAGGTTTCTATACTTAAGGTATATTTTTCTAAATCTTAATCTCTATCATATTTTAAAGATGAATGACTTTCAGATGTGAAAAATGTTTTCTTCAACGTTCAAACCACTTCGTGTTCTCAACAAGATTTTATGAATTTCGAAGTGAGATTTTAAATGTTTTTCATATCGATGCTTTCATGCTTAAACTGACCATGTGTTCTAAAATATAAATACTTGTGTATTATCTTGTCTATATACTGTCAAGTATTTTTACATACATCGGTTCAGTACCATTATTGACTTTGTTATTACCATGTCTCAAAAGATAAATCTTTCAATGGTAATACTCTCGTTTGAAATTCAATGTTGAGTGAAATCATACGTCATTTCTTTATAATTATTCTTTCATTGCTAAATTGTTTATATCTTGTTCATATAAACAAATTTTCGTTCTTTGATATCCCACAATAGTTTTCTTCATGATATTTGATCTGATTGAGTCATTGTCAGATTCTCAAAACACTTCGCTTGAATTTGTTTCATTCATTCAATTTCATTGTTTTGAGAGATCTTAAATGTTCAAATTGCTCAAATTTCATTCTTATATTTAATGAGCATACATTTTCTGATAATGATATCTTGTGCTTAAATGTCAAGATAATTGTTGAGCAACACATATTTTTAGGACAAATTACATGAGATTCAGTGTGTGTGCTTAAAAGACTTCCATGGATTCACGATAACCATTGTTTCCAACCCCGGAAGTAATCCTAAGAGTGATTGAGCAGAGAGGGGTCAAAAGAATTGAGAGTAGGTGTGCTGAGGTAAAATGAAAAAGAAAGATTGGTTAGAAACGAGTTCAGATGTTAAAAAGAAAGAGGGTGAGAGATTAGAGTAAAAGAATAATATACTCTGCACCAAAAATTTTCTGAGCCGGGCAACCACATTATCTGTTGTTTCACAATTTTTCGTGAACTTCATTGAAATAGGCAACTAGCCCATGCCAACTCTTGCATATAACCCCTCCAACTACTCATTCTTTTCTTAACAAAAGAATGTTTCATATTTTAAAGGGGAAGTAACACATTATCTATCGAACTTTCATTTTGAAGATGTTGATATTGAAAAAGAAGGTAAGTTGCCCCACCTTCGACCCTTTCCCATGCACATTGAGTCTATGTAATATCTATTCTTGTCTCAATGGTTTTCATATTTGAGCCTATAAAAGCAATCATTATGCTTAATTCTTTCATACACAAGCACGTACACACAAAAAATTCATTTTTCTGTCAGAACGTTCATAGAATTACCTTGTGTTATTCGATGATTGAATGGAAGTCCTGGGGAGTGAACATCACAAAAGCTCCTTGTATAGTACATCTGTTGTACTAAGTAACTCCATGTTACTTATAGGCATTATAACTATTTCATATGTTGATTCAGGGTTACCACTCATAATTGTCTGAATTTGAAAAGATTAAGATAAATACTTTTATTAATTGACGGCATAATATTAGATCAAACGGAGATTATATTCTCGTTGAGGGAGATTGTTCATATTTGTTCAAAGGAGGAGAATATCTTGTTTTTCATGAAGACTGTGCTTACATTGCTATTTGGGGGAGATATTTCAAAGAAAAAGATGACATTGAAATGTTTTGATGATTATGATTCTCACAATTCATCAAAAAGGGGGAGATAGTTCAAGATTTCAAAGTCAGGTTCATGATATGAAGAGAAGGTTGTCAAGAAGATAAAGTTGAAGTAAAGTCTGATTAAATGATTGTCTGAAATTGCATTTTTGTAATAAAATGGGAGATTGAAGAAAGTGTCAAAGTTTTTGAAGATATTAAAAGTTTGAAGACTTCAAAGTTTTGTGAAGAAAGTCAAAGGTGTTCAAGATTTAAAGCTGAAAGAGATCTGAAAGATGAAGAATTTACATCAAGAAGAAGACCTGAAGATTAGTATCAATTTATTTTTAATCTTGAATCCAAAGGGGGAGATTGTTAGAGCTATATTGTATTCAAGATTAAAAAAAGGTCTAAAAGTGTAAATGTTGTAAAGTGTGGGTGTTTGCTTTGTAATTGTAGTGGAATGTCAAAGTAGTTGACCTTTGACTTAGAGAGTCTAATGGGTCATGTTGACCATATATATAGGAGGTCAAAGTGTTAGATTGCAAGAACATACACGCGCATAACCGAGTGAGTCTTACGCATTTAAGAACACACGGAGAGCTTTACAAAGAGACACACTAAATAGGTATATGAGTTTATAAAGATTGTGTAATCGTTGATCAATCAATAAACAAAGTTTCCTACATTGATTGTGTGAATGTATTGAGTTAGAAACTGGAACATCACCATTAGTTACGTTATAAATGATAGTACTGCTGATTGTGTACGAGTCAGTGTTAGCATTGTTTGTCGCTACATCGATTAATGATTGAAGTACTACCAGCTCCTTGGACTTGATGCTAGAGACCGATGTTACTTGCGTTCCGAGGAATCTCAGGAAAATATGGTAAGAAGCATTAGGAGTTAAGTAGTGTGGTCAAGGCTAGAATTAATGTTAGACAATGTTGGGGTTTTAAGAGATAAGTTCCGGAGATTGGTGACTAATCGACATGGTGTATTTTAGCGATAGGAGTACGATGGAAGTAGTATAAAATGAAGAATATTGGTAATCGGGGTTAGAGAGTATTGTTGTGTCTTAAAGAAAGTTTTTATGAAACAAGTCGGGTGTCGAGTTTTCTTAAGGGAAACAAGGGAACATTTTTCCCCCGTACTCGTAGGAAAAAGTGTGAGGAATTTGGTGTCAGATATTGTTAACACACCCTAACTTTTGTAATCGACCTCTAAGGGAATCGTTGTACCTGCCCAAAGGAGATGGTAAGAAAAGTAGTAGATGATGGACAAATGTTTCTTGCAAGTGAGGCTGATGCGACAGTTTAGAAGGTTCTGTTGATTTATGTCCCTAAGAAGTTAATAACATCTATGAATCGGACAATTCGAGGATGTTATGGTTTTGGCAGATCAACAAATCCTAGGGGTAAGATTTTGACGTATTGGAGGAATAGACGCCCTGAAGCGTGTCGAGCTTGAACCATTTCGTAAGCAGAACCGATGCTCGGTCAGTTGAGACCAAGTAAATGGGTGGTGTGCAGTTGACTAAGAGCCTAATAAAGATCTTCTTAGCAAAGAGCGTGGGACTAACGTTGTTTTGGGACAGGTTTTTCCCAAAGGCTTTTGGGACTAAAAATGTAGATGCCCTAAGGGTTGTAATAAAGAGAAAGAGGATTGGTGACTCTAAGAAGGGTTGGAAGACCTTAGTGATTTTGTTATATAATTTGTGTTAAGGATTTTACCTTAAGTTGAAGATTGATATATTATGCTAGTGTGGTATACTTTCATGCAGCTTGTCAGAGAAAAAGTTAAGATGAAATCAGTAGTTGCTCCAAGAATGAACTTAGAGAATTTGGAGATATCCATATGTTGTGGCCTTGCTAGAGAGTCTGGTGATAAAAGGCAATGTTTAGGCCGAAAAGCTATCTTTTAGAGTCGTGCTTGATCATGAGATTTTGAACCAATGATCATAAGGGCCTACCTAGAGTCGGTGAGACCAATGGAACATCTTATAAATACTTTGAAGATTGGTAAGACGAAGACCCTCCATAGGATCGTGAGGGAAAGACTTAGTCGGTGGTCTCATGCAGATGGGTACTTATCTCGGCCTCCCGAATGAAAGATCTGGCAATTATAGACTATATCTATGTTTGGAGTGGATTTTCTTCTGGTAGCCTTGACATAATGTTATTCGAGATCATAATGCGAAAAGGAGGAGGTATGATGTCACTAAATCGATGGTTGTTGTTTGGTAATGCTTGTTTGTAATGTGGGAACTGATGTTGATTATCTAAGTAGTTTAAATTAACTTGGCAAGTCGTTGGTAGATCCTGATTTCATTAAAGATACTCCATGCCTAGTGAGGCCTAAAAGAACACTCACCGCATGGTATTTTTGGGTCTAGATTTCGACGACAAAATCATTTTCAAGGTGGGGAGGATTGTAACACTTGTAATTTTTTAGTCGGTAAAAGTAGCCCCGAGTCAACGTGGAGGTTTATAAGTATAAACTTTGCATACAGTAGGACTTACTTTGGATCTCTACATAGAGTCAGAAGCATTCGGGCAAGAAAAAAACGACTTTTAAGCTTCGGTATGGGTCGGACAATAGTGCCCCGCGATAGTGACATTGTCATTATCGCCGTGTCATAGTCACCGGGGGCCAAAGCCTCTCGATACGCATTCGGTGAGAGTGCCTCGCGATAGTGACCATGTCATTTCTCTTGGTACAATAGCATTCGGGGTCTGAGAACTTAAAATCGGGTTTTTAGCCCTATTCCTCATTTGTTACTCCTCAATCCACTTCCCACTTTTTCCCAACCAAATCCCTTTGTTTCCATTGTTGATTTTGAGCATTTGAGACACCAAGACTTGGGATTCTAAGGGATTCTTCATCATTTGGCAAGGTTTTGGAAGCTAGAACTAAGATTCATTCACTTCATCTTCATTATCAAGTTTTCTAGGGTTTCATCAAACCCTCTTCCAAAATCTCTTCCCAATCTTTTGGTGTTGGAATTTGGGGTCCAAACTTGTAACCCTATAGATGTTTTTGGTGGATTCAAGATTTGAGGATCAAAGTAATCTCCTCATTCCTTCATTTAAGAATTTGATGGAATTGGAATCCATCGAAAGAATTTGACTTTGAAGGAATTGGAATGAGATTTGATGGAATTTAACCACGTGTTTGGTTGGTAGGAATTCAATTGTTTCACTTAATTCAATGAACGATGAATTCCTTAAATTGTGGAATTCAATGGAATTGGAAGGATTATATCGGTTTCATTCCGTGAAATAATCATGGGCTAGGAATGTGGTCAATGGAATTGGCCATTCCAATTCCTTCCAATTCCATGAACCAAACAGCCCCTAAGGATTTTGTGTTCCCTCTCTTTCTTTTATTAGAACTTGGGGTAACTTTGGAAACATGTTTGATCAAAGATCCTTGTAGCAAGATTGGAACTAAGAGCTAGAAGGTTTCTAGTCTTCACTCAAGAAACTCAAGTTTTGTGGGTAAAGTTATATACATGGCTAAATATAGAAAGGTGAGTTCTAGTTGTTTTACAAAACTATATACATGCCAAAATACAAATGTTTTGAGCTTGGACTTACTTTTATATGCTCTCTCTATATTTGATAAGTTCTGTGAACTTTTGGTCATTTGAACATATTTGGGTTATCAAAACTTGATAAATGGTTTATGATGCATTATTGAGTGTTTAGTCACCAAAAAGGGGTTACAATCAATTAAATGAAATTTCTTGGATATTTGGAGATTTTGGACAAATTATGGAGTCCACATTTTAATGCGTATAATATGGAGTATAAATGGTTTTATCGAAATCGTTGTATAAGTTTGAGTAATTATGGTCCAATTTTGAGTTACGGATATTTTGGGGAATTTATCCCACTCAAGAGTTTTGTGATGGAAGCTTTTAATCTCTTTGGTCGTAGAAGCGTGAGTTCTTGGGTACGGTCATTCTTTGACCTTATGGTTATTTTAGAAAATATGAATCTTGTGGTTTGGGGTTTTGACCAATTATACCTTGAGAAAATGACAATTTTTGGGGAAAATTACATTTCGACTTGTGTAGTCGTATTCGCTTTCCGTTTTACGAAGCCTTATGTCTTGACTTGTACTCTAATGATTTGGACGTTATCCGGTTTAAATGGCTCAATATGGAACATTTTATGGAAATGCAATTATTGCACAAATGTTGGTTATTACATGTCTTGAATGGATTAGTTCATTCATTTGGAGTCATGTAATGTTTCGACTATAATGCAATAAATCCATAGGCATAGGAGTCGGTTTGTTCATCATAGAGTTTTGACGTCCATGTTTGAGTCTAGTGAGTGGTCCCCAAGTCATGTTTTTATGTAAGCTTGTGGTGGTGCTCTTAGAGAGTTGTATACAGAGCTAAATCTTGCGGTGTTGCCTATGGTGAGCCAGATACGGAGACTTGTGACTTTTGTGGCGAGACTCATCTAGAGGTCGAGTAGATACTAGGGTCATTTGTGTATCTTGCGGTGGTTGCCGAATGGAGCCGTATACAGGGATCCATGGCCGGAGTAAATATCGAGAACGTTGATAAGTGGCTTAACTTTGTGTTCCCACCATGGAATCGGATCTCACCCGTCACCGAAAGATGTTATTTTCGGGTATTCCCTTACCCATACTTTTGCTGTTGAAACGTACTAATTTATTTATTCAAATAGTATTTTGGTGAAGCACCTCGTCTGTGTGCGTTTTGGGGAATTTGGATGGTGAATAATTACTCCTTCCGTCCCAAAATAAGTGTCCACAATTGACTTGGCACATAGTTTTAGACATGTATATTTATTACACATTTTTGTTACTAAAGGACATCTTTACCCTCATTTAATGTTTCTCTATCTTCATAACCCTTATATATTTGTCCACTAATTAAGGGTAAATGTGAGAATTTAGTTATCTACTTTTTGAAAGTGGATACTTATTTTGGGACAAACATAAATAGAAATGTGGACACTTATTTTTTGGGACAAACATAAATAGAAAGGGTGTTTGGTATTGGTAGTAACGTGGTTTGTAAATAAAGCCTTTATAACTTATATTTCAGGAACGGCCATATTCAGAGTAAAATATTCTTTTTATACGTTTTATGATTAATATGATGAAAACTGCTTTATCTCACTAGACGTTAAGCCTAACACTTTTTCTTATCGACATATGTATCAGGTCATAGGAGGAATTGAGTGGCTTTGGAGCTTGGTATAAGTTCTGGTATGATGGCTCTAGAGGCGTCATCAAGTTTTGAGAAGATAGCGGACTTTGGAGTTTTACTAACACCCAAATTCTATATCCATTCGAAGGATTAGATAGTTTCGTTAAAACTCTAATATGTGTTTTAGAATTCCTTCCTTTATAAACTTTAGACATTCGAAGTTTCAAGTTTAGTAATTCAAGGATTTTGGAAGTTTCTATTTTTCTGCTATTTTCAAATTTTAGGGGTGTTACATACTTGTAATAATCGTGCTTAATTTATCAAAGGTGGGAAGTTGGGTGGAAGTTTAATGTGTAAGGGGCTAAGTTGTATATATGGGTAAATAGGGTTTTAACCCTAAAGCCCTAGACCCCTAAGTCATTCTATTGCTTGGAGGCGGCTTAGAGGAGTGCAGTGAAAAGCTAAGGAGGTTAAGGGGGAAAAGAAGGAAGAAGAGAGAGCAAATCATCATTGAAGGAAAAGTATACATTGGATCTCTTAAAGGTAAGCCCTAATCTCTTATTATATTCTCTAGATTGGAAATTAGGAGTTTAAGCATAAGATTTGCCCCTTTGGATGAGTAATCGATTTACTCCATTGTTGGTAAAGGATTCTACCAATTTGGTCTAATTGCTAGATATTAATAATCTGACTTATTTTATAATGTTGCAAGTATTGTGCTTTGGAGAGGTGAGATCGACGTTTCTCGTGTGTGTGTGGGTCGATTCGGTTGCCCAGATTTCGGTACTGGCGTGGGTTATGTCGATCGCCGCCCGCGGCCTCGTCGACTCTTGAAAGGGAACTTGGGTATCCCGAGAGTTACTCGCCCAGGGGAGACCCGGGAGTGACTCTATCGGGGAATCTCAGGAGTCGGGGAGCCCGGTGGTCTTAATCCCGGGAGACGGGAGGTAGAGCCGGGAGAACCCGGGAGTTGGGTGACCCCGACATGTTTTTGGTGCAGCGGCAGAGGGGAACCCCGTAGTCGGGCGACCCCGGGTAGTCATCCTGGTAGCGGACCGGGTAAGAAGTTTAGCCTAGTAGACTGAGTTGTCTTTCTTTTCTTTCTTTTCTCAGGGTCTCGTGTAAAGGTTAGAGCTTTTAAGGAAGTTTGGTAAAACCAAACGAGTTTTCTAACTAAAGGCTTTCAGATATTTATGTCGTTAAAGGCAGGTGAAATTTATTTAAAGCATTTATATTACTTACGTATGCTTTATATATGTGAGATGTATTAAATGTGGATTACACTTTTGTAGATGTCAAAATGTATGCATACATTGTTGTGAGCGCGTACGGCCAATGTCGGGGGGTGTGTCCTGCCTGTGCTCATACCGGGGGGTGTGTCCTGTATATTCCATTAGGGGTGTGTCCCAAATAAGGCAGTGTGAGCCAGATACACTGTCACCTCCGTGTGACGGTAGTGAGTGCCAGAAGCATGGTTGTAAGTTGATGTTTTATTTTAAAACTAAATTGATTTATATATTTTTTTTTATAAATCTCTTTGTGGCTTTGGCGTGATCTGTTATTTGAGGGAACTCACTAGAGCATCCAGTCTAACCCTCGCTCTTTCAAAACGAAAAACGTTTTCAGGAAAGTACCGAGCAGAGGGTTCTAGCAAGGGCAAGGAGAAAGTTTAAGCGAGGAGCGTGGCATAGGAGAAGATTGTTTCTAGATCCCGGATTTATTTTATATTCGTTTCATTCTCAGTTGTGTAATAGGTTGTTTATCTGTAAACCTTGGATTTTGATATTGTTGACTTGGGGCCTTTTTGGCATTAATTATATTAAAGTCGTTACGCTTTATTTCTACGAAGTTTGGGTTGTTACAGTTGGTATCAGAGCCATAGTTTAAGGGATTTAGGTGACCGGATTGGCCTAAACTTAAACTGTGGGATAAAGGGACACAACTGAGATATAGGAAGCCATTAAGGTAGAGTTTGATCATCGAGAATCGTGACAATGGTAATGAGGACTCTCATGTAAGGTAAATTCAGAATTGCATCTAGCCAATGCCATTATGAATTTACAGGTGCATGAGTATACTCGATTACTATTTTTGAGATGATCGATGGGTGTAGTTTTAGGTAGTGAGTCTTATCATTGAAATGATAGCATTGGTATAGCGTTGGTGCTAGAGTGTTGTGTGAGCTTGTTTGTGGTGTTAAGGTTAACACTTTGGGGTGAGCATTGTGCGGGATGTAGATAATCCGACTTTAGGAAGAACTTCTTGGGTCCTAAAAGGGGAAGAATAACTGTTTGGGGGTGAGCTCCTAATTTCTAATAAATTTCCATTATGGTAGTGTGTTACGTCGATCAATCGGGCAGCAGAGGTGAGCCTTTCACTTGTTTAGTTAATGGAAGGGTGGATGAGGAAGGATAGCAGTGTGGTTTGGTAATTTGGGGTAGGGATAGAATGTAGAGGGGCTATTGTTCGTTAGCTTATTTGGGACAAGTGAAGTCGCATGATCTGCAAATCATTAGTCGTAGTGGTAACCGGTAGTTGGACATATAAGTATGTTGGGAAGCGTTGGTGTAGAAGGTTATTGCAGTTGTGAGGGATCTGACTGGTAGGTTAGAAGTAAGGAGTCTGTGATTAATTGTTTTGAGTATAAGCGATCAACCTTTCGAGAGTAAATAGCCTTCAATGTAAAAGGGGGTATCATGCATTGTGTTTTCGAACAAGTTGCTTGAGTCTTTCATGTCAAATATAATTGTGTGTGTGTGCACCTTGCAAGTCATTAATTTTGAAAACAAGATAACGCGTGTAAACGTGCGTTCGGATTGGAAAAAGGCAAGTTATTTGAGTGGTGCATTAAATTTTGAACTTGGTAATTAGAAAATTATTTCACTTCTTTTATAAATGATTTAATTTTTATGGAAATTTAAATATCATTTGATTGCATGGTTTTAACAGTGTGACTGGTACGGACATGTTCGTCATGCCAACGAGGGTGAGAGTCGACTGACTCGCTCAGTATAAGTAATTTTGCCGAAATTTCATAAATCACATGAGTAAAGTTCCATTGAAAATATTTTTTTCAATTATGCCAACATCGATTTTGGTTGGATAAGGCTTATTTCATCGTGGAGCTGGGTGTGAACGATCTTCGAGATCGTTGTGCTTGTCTATTCAGTTATGTCAGTGTAGTGTTGTGTACACTCAATCTTGTTTCATAAGGTGGCATTTACTAAAATTTTCAAATGTGTCAAAGGTTTTAAACTATCGTGTTGTCATGCATGAAGGCTATGAACTCTCTAGGTCGTGGGAAATGTTGCAACCAAGGATGAGGAAAGGTTTTGAGAATGGAAGTGTGGCGTTCGAGCCATTGATGGTCGATTCAGGACCTTGGTGTTCCCATTGGGGGAAGGGCAGGGAATGACGGAAGTCTTGGTCTTTAACGTTAGGAACATTCGTATCATAGTAGCATACACTCTTGTCGGGCAACTTGAGATATGGTTGTCGGTGGGTGGTTATGTCTGGGGTAGAATTTGAAGTCTGCAAGATACTTCTTATAGCAACATGTTTATAAGTAGCGTGGTGGTACGTTGATGAAAGGTTATTAGCGGAAAGTTGGAGTTTGGAGGTGGTCTTGTAATTAGACTATGTATCAGTGAATCTTGTGCCTTCATTGTGTAGATTCGGTGGGGAACAAAATTAGTTATGGAGCGTTGGAAGATGTAGGTTCCATTAGGAATCCTTGTTGGATGAAGAAATTGTTGAAGGATCACCATGTCGACTGTTGATACTGAAGTCAATGACTATTTGTGAGGTCGCTATCAAGACTCTGAAAGTTGAAGAAGTGGCTATGGTTAATTGTTGAGTTTTGTATGTGGAAGTAAGAGGTTGTTCGGGAGATGTGTGTACCTGGCATGCTGCTGGACCACCTTGTGTGGGCATTACGAAAATGGAAGATCGCTAGTTGGATCAAGAGAATTCCTAAGATGTTTGGATGGTTTGTATAGGAATGAAGTATTTTGCTCAGCTGATCGAGAGCGTGTTGGGGAATTAGATTTTTGATTTATTCAGAGTCAAGGAAGACCAAGTCGTGAAATGACTTTATTTTGATTATTAGTGTTTCAGTTAGTAGGTAGGGGCCAGTATTCAGTATGGGTACAATTAATCATGAATATCTTGATTGTAGTGTGATGTAGGGTGAGAATGGTGGTGTGGATGTGTTAATGATATTTTATGCCAAAAGAGGCGTGTAAGTCTTTGTTGTGGAAAGGAGTTCCTTGAGAATAAGTAGAGGGCTCGTGTCTTTGGACTGGAATGAGTGTAAGTAGAAATCCTTGCGCGGAGATTTCTGGTAAGATATTCTTAAGTGGCGAGCATTTCGTTGAGATGTATGGGTGTTTGGTTGGTTTGATGGTATTTCTAAGTGAGAATATAGTGTTCGAGTGATAGTTGGTGGCTATCTAAAAGAGGAACCATGTGTTCTAAGTTGCAATAAATGGTTGGGTGAATGTATCCTATTCCACTAAGATATTGATAGAAATGTCGAATTGATTAGTTCTTGATGTTATGGTAGTAGTTATGATAATCCATGGGAATGTCGAAATATCCTCTGGGTGAAGGAATTCTAGCGGATGGTACAACCCTGTTTGGAAAGCGAGAGTTGCGCGACACTTCCAAGGATTGGGTATTGTTTTTGAGAGGGCATGGTTGGATATCTCGAGTAAGATTTGTGGGAAACCGTTTGGCTAAGTATAGTAATGTAAATGTGTGTTCGACACATTTGGTACTGTCAGAAAGTGGAGTAAGTATGGTTGGATTAGCAGTATTCCATGCAAGCGTGAAGAGAGAGAAAAGATAATAGGTCTGAATAAGTGAGTAAGCGAAAAGTGAGAAGTTTGGCAAATGACACAGAAATGTGGAGCGATGATTTCAGATTTTGCCAGTAGTAGGTTTATGAACTTATAGTGAGGATGTAAGAAGGAGATTATGGTGTATGATATGGTTCTAGTGTTGAGAAAACTAAATCATACAGTTGGCCTAAAATTTGCACCGGTTGGTACGCCGATATGTGGAAGCGTGTTTGGGGCTTCGAGAGGAAAAAGGTGGGTGGATGAAGTGCTTAGAGTGAAAGACCTTTGTGTCAAACTTGGTATTGTGTGGAAAAGGTTCTAAGTGAACCTGTTGTCAGTGTTAAACTATTTGGAATAGTTTTGGGTGAGCATGATCACCCCTTGTTGCATGAGTAAAGGTTGAATTTATTACCGATATGATCGGACGATTGTTGGGTGCGATGAGAAGTTGAAGTGGGCATCATTATGATTCGTTCAGTTGGAGGTGGTGGACCATGAAGGTGATGAAATGTGGAATTTCCTTTTTACTTATGTGTGAATGAGGTGATGATCTTTGAGGTGATGTATATATATATATACTGCGTATGAGTTTGGTAACACCGTTGGGTTGTGATTAGTGTGGTTCGGGGAAGAAAGTGCTTTTGCGTTAGACGTATGCCATTCTAAGAGAAGTTTCTTTGCAATGGCAAGTTACCGGACGAAGAAACTCATAATTGTGAGTTTATGGTAATAACTAAGGTTGACTATATATTATGTTGGCGATTTGAGTGATTATTATTTTAGTCAAGAATGCATGTTGTCAGAGGAGTTGACTCTGGTAAAATTCTTTCTTTTAACAAGTGAAATTGTATGTGAAAACCTTAAAGTGGTGTGTTTTATAGACCGGTAGTCCAGGTATGTGGGCGAAGCAGAAAATATCTGGTTTAGTTGTTTTGTAGACGTTACAAGTATGTTAGACGAATGTTTTCCGACATAAGAAAGTTGTGGTTAATCGAGGGGTGAATCCAATTGATATGTTTCGACTATGAAATTGATCAGAATGACCTGGGAGTTGGAATCGAATATGAGGTCCGGGGAGTACGCTTTTGTTGATGTCGAAATGTATGCATACATTGTTGTGAGCGAGTACGACCAAAGTCGGGGGAGGGGGTGTCCTGTATATGCCATTGGGGGTGTGTCCCAAATATGGCAGTATGAGCCAGACACGTTGTCATCTCCGTGTGACGGTAGTGTGTGCCAGAAACATGGTTGTAAGTTGATTTTTATTTTAAAACTGAATTGGTTTATATTTTTTTTATAAATCTCTTTGTGGTTTTGGCGTGATCTGTTATTAGAGGAAACTCACTAGACCTTTCGGTATAACCCTCGCTCTTTCAAAACTAAAAACTCTTTCAGGAAAGTACCCAGCAGAGGGTTCTAGCAAGGGCAAGGAGAAAATTTAATCGAGGAGTGTGCGTAGGAGAAAATTGTTGTTAGATCCCGGATTTAGTTTATATTCGTTGTAATCTCAGTTGTGTAATAGGTTGCTTATCCCCAAACCTTGGATTTTGATATTGTTGACTTGGGGCCATTTTGGCATTATATATATTAAAGTGGTTACGCTTTATTTCTGCGAAGTTTGGGTTGTTACAATAATAAGGCCTTTTGCTTTTATGTAAGATTTGCAGAATCAAAGAATGATTGTTGATGATGAGATAAATGAGACTGTTGTTAAAACATTACCTCATTGTGTCGAGCTTCATGCCATTATCGATGCTTGTCATAGTAGCACCATGCTACATCTACCATTTCCTTTTTTTTAACCACGGGTATCTAGGCCAGTTTGCATATACCTCGATTAATACTAGGGCCCCTAGAGAACAGTTGGAAAAATCCCAGTGGCCTTGCAGGATTCTAACCGGTGACCTTTGAGGAGGATCCCTAAACGCCGAAGCCTTATTGTCAGTTGATCTAACACCACAAGGTTTATTGTTTCTTTGTAGAATGGAATGGGTAAACAATGTTAAGTTTATCTATCATTTTTGTCTATCTATCTCCATTTTATGGTCCAATTTTCATTTGAATTGATAGCTTAAATGTTTTATTCATGTAGGAATGAAAGATTTCGTTTTTGTTATTGTTTGTTCTTGGTCCTTCATACTTCATGAAAAAGGTGGTGTTGGGTTATGGACTTAAGGTTTGAGTTACGATGATGAATAATGCGGTGCTAGCGTAGGGACTTACGGTGTTGGGTTACAGTGATGAAGAAGATGGTGTTGGCTTACAAACCTACGATGTTGGGTTACGATGATAATGAAGATTTTACTAGGTTATAGACTTATTGTGTTGGGTTACGGTGATGAAGGATACCTCAATATAAGTAGAGTAATAATGAGTACGCTCAACGGTTCATGCAAGGGTTTATGACTCGAACAACCGGCAGGAAAAGGACGTTGATGCGGCAGGGGCCGATCGAAGCATCTCTATTCAATTTAATCAATGAAGAAGAAAAGAACATTCAACCCAGAAACTTTGAAAGGCATTAGGGAGTATTTTACTACGACGGTCAATCGAAATTCTTGTAAACCTTGGAACAACTATCACCAGAGCCCAGCTTCATAAACTCCAACATCAAGATGGTCACGATAATGATTAAAAACAACATTGTAAACCCATTAATCATTAATGAACTTAACCAAATTAAGGCAATTTATGACATAAAGCACAAACGGACAAATCGCTTGTAATCAACTTACGAGAAATGCCTTAATTTGGTCGCTTTGACCAGTTATCCACGTCCTTCTAGATATGTTGTAAATCACATGTGACTTAACAAAGAGTTACATGTGATTTGGCTGTTGTAGCATTATTCGTAAGTTGAGCGACTTCTAGCTTAAACCCACCCCTATATATGGTGCAGGTTCATGTGAGAACCACAAAATTTTGAGAACCATGAGAACTTGTATGAGATAATGAATCAGTTTAAAAATCATATGTGCACACGTGAATTATAACATAGATTCACATGTGAATCTTAATTATAACTTCTACGCGAATCAATTTACAACTTATAAGTGAAATTCTGAATCAGTTTAAGATTCATATGTGAATGTTAATATATATATATATATATATATATATATATAGGGGTTAAATTATGTGAGAACCAAAAAAAGGTTGAGAACTGTGAGAACCGATCTAAGTCGTAATTTGGTTTTGATCGTGTGGTTTTAATTAAAATATGTTTCACCATATGAGAAGGGTATAATAGTCATTTTGGTAACGAAGATTCATCAGATGAAACACATACTATTTCACCTCATGAAATAAAAACAAAATTTTCGCAAATATGATATTTCACCTCATGAAATGCAACCATAATGTTCATATATATGTTATTTCACCACAAGAAATCAAACACAATTTTTATCAGGAACCTATTTTACCTTATGAAATCAAACACAAATTTCATCTACATGTTATTTCATCTAATGAAACCAAGCACAAATTTCGTCTACATGTTATTTCATCTCATGAAATCAAACACATTTGAGAAACAAAAAACCCCAAATTTGAACAAAATCAGAGACCCTAGTGATAAATTGTTGAAATTGACTGATTAATCTTCACTTCTTGTTCTGCCGCCACCGTTATCTGTTCCGTCGCTCTCGGCCACACACATATTACAAACTCACAAAGAACGATGAGTTAGTTTGTTTCAGTTAAGAGCTAGAGTAAGGGTTTAATGACGAAATTATCGACGGGTTCTTGGAACTCAACGGACAAAGCCAGAAACGATGCCATCATGATGTTGATGAAGAAGAAAGTACTGGAGACAATAATTTGTCGAATCCCTATGTCCATGAGGGAGCGATGGACGTTAGGAATAGCAAGAACGAGGTCGGTGGAGGCAACATCACCTTGAGCAAGAACGTTATTTCCAGCATATATGGCGGTGATGTGCGCATGCGGGTATGAAGGAACGACGTGGTTGTAGATCCAGACGGAGGCGGTAGAACGGTTGTCGGAGATGGAAGGAACGAGGATTGAAGGTTGACGTGGTTGTAGATCTAGACGGAGGATGGATCAAGAAGGTTGCTTGAGGTAACTCAGCGGAGGGCGGTGATCTTTATGGATTGAAGGATGTAAATACCAAAAAGAGGAGCTTTAAATTTATTTTTTAATTTTTGAGGTCTGTGGTGAGAAGATGGAATCTGAGGGACCTATGTTGTGATTTCTGGAAAATATATATAGGGTGAAATCCCTAATTTTTGGGACGACTGATCTCTTGTTGGCGGCTGATATTGGAGAGAAAAGAGAGAGCGATTTTGAGCAAGGGCAAGAAGGAAATTAAAAGTTCTTCATTCACATGTAAATCTTCCATTTTAAGTATTGAGTGTTTTTAATCGGACCTTAGGTGGAAATCTTAGAGCGTTTTGGGTTGTTCTTGGTTTAGGTTAGAAGCTATTAATGGAAGAAATCTGTACCGATTCATTTTGGATTGCAAATTTGGGTGATTAGATTTTAAACAATGGAACCAAGTAATAATCATAGTTTGGAGTCTTGCGTCGTTCTCTATTTTTATATTTTGGGGTTATTGTGAGGTTTGGGATTTTCGCATCTGGGTTGTCGATCGAAAGCCCTTCGAGAAAACCCTCAGCGCCGCTCATAAGCGGGTCTTGTGCCCTAAGATGGCTTCAGCTTAGCACCCGGGCTTCGGCCTAGTACCCTAGCTTCGGCCACAAGAGGGCTTCGACCTAGTACCTGGGCTTCGGCCACAAGAGGGCGTCGGCCTAGTACCCGGGCTTCGGACACAAGAGGGCTTCGACCTACTACCCAAGGCTTCACTAGTCACCCGGGCTTGGGTTTCGCTAGTAACCCGGGCTTCGGCCACAAGAGGGTTTCACTAATCACCCGGGCTTCGTCCACAATAGGGTTTCACTAGCACCCTGGCTTCGGCCACAAAAGGGTTTCGCTAGTAACCCTGGCTTCGGCCATGCGGGTGTTTCTAGCCGAAGGTCAACCAGGTTTCAACCCCAAGTCGGGGTTAGGACGACCGAGTTTCAAACCCAAGCGGGGGTAGCATAGGCGGGTGTGGACTTAAGTTTGGGCTGAGTTTTCAGTAGGCCACAGCTTGGGCCTTAGGCCAAGCCTTTAATTAATTTCTTGGCTAAATAAACTATATGGATTAAATATGTGTCTTTTATAAAATTAATTGTAGGGAATCCTTGTTCGTGTGATCGGTAGTGTTTGGTAATTTGCTCGTGATCAAGTGAGTTCCCGCCAACCTTTCTTTTTACTTGACGCTTCCATCATGAATTTGAAAAATTCTGAAGATGGGACACTACTAAGCGTAATTATTTTCTTTACGAAATTGTTACATTTACTTGTTTGTGGAAATGTTATTTACGAATGAAATGGATCACTCGAATTATAATTGTCGATATTCGATCGTGCGAATTAATTTACTTTCGTGGTGAATACTTCGGAAGTCCTACATGTGTGAAATTCGTTTTCTACACTAAGGCAAACAGGGAGTCTGCTTGGGCCCCGAGGCGAGAGGGGAGTCTGTTTGGGCCCCGTTCGCGGAAATTGAGAAAGTGCTATTAATGAGAATTACCTACGTGTCTTACGTTAATTCTGACATGACGCGATAACTCTATTTTTTTATGACATTTGTTTACAAAATGTTTATTGTTTATTATGTGGGTAACTCACTAGACTTTATAGTCTAACCCCCGGTTTTGAAAACCAAACCCATTTTCAGGGAAGAACGCTTGTGCTACTTCCTCTAAGGGCAAGGAGAAAGTCTAGAAGTTGGATGTATGCTCTAGTAGAAGGCTCTATGTTTCCGCTTTTGTCGCTAGATTGTTATAGAAAATATCGGTTGTAGTTGAGACTTCCACTGTTGATCTCGTTATTTGATTTTGAACCAGTTGTATTTTGTACCTGTTTTGAGAAATTCTTATTTATGATATGGCTTTATTTTTGGGTTGTTATATTTGGTATCAGAGCCATAGTTTAAGAGATTTAGGTGACCGAAAGGGCCTAGACTTAAACTGAGAACTTAGGAATACCACCGAGATATAGGATGCCTCTAGGATTGCCATCTTAGGTGCAATAAGGATAAGGTAGTGAGAACTGTCATGTAAGGTAAGTTTGAGATTACATTTGTCCAATGTAATTGCGAACTTACAGGTACATGTATGTGCTTAAATGACCTTATCTTGCGGAGTTGGCTAAGTGTTTATTCTGTGTGGTTTTATCAGTTTGTCATGACTGGAAGATCTTGGAGAAGCCAATCTGTCTCAGTTGAGGAGGAGGTGCCCATCAACGAGACCCCTGTGGTTGATCTGGCGGAACCTCTTAGGCAACCCGTTACCCGTGGAAGGGTTAGGGGTCGAGCGAGGGGTCGGGGAAGAACCACCCGGAGAGCTACCACCCAGGTGGAACCGAAAATTGGGAATCAGGGACGTAAGTCGACTCGAACTACTCGGCAGGAAAGAAGCGCAAAGATTCCCATTGATAAGGAATTGTCCCAACAAGAATGTTCTGCTACCGTGAGAGGAAGGGGCCAATCACGAGGCCGGGGACGTGGTCGTAATCAGGCTTTCGTTACCCATGAGGTATTTGCGGCTAAAATGGGTAAATTGTAGGACACTCTGCAGGCTCTTTTAACTCAGCGGGATTGGCTAGGGTCTGGCAGCAAGGAAAGAACTGAGATTAAGGAAGGATCTGAAATGTCTAGCCCACCAGTCTCGAGGGAAGGTAGTCATCCTCAATCGGCTACCCTTGTGGTGAATGAGTCGGCAGCGAAAGGGTGCAACTACAAGGAGTTCGCTACCTGCAAGCCTCCTACTTATAAAGGAGAATGTGACCCAGTGTTAGCACTAAAATGGGTCAAGGGTATGGAACTGGCGTTTGACACCAGCAAATGTGTAGAAGAGGATAAGGTGATTTATGCTTTGTCAATGTTGAGAGATGAGGCTATGATGTGGTGGGATGTGGAAGTTGGAGGCCAGGGTTCGTCGGCGGCCAAAGGCATGTCATGGGGGACATTTGTGAGAAGGTTCTGTTGAGTCCCTGAGATCATGAATGATTGAATGAAATAAAGATAACAAGGAATTGGGATTGGAAATCTGTAGATTTATTCATATGAAAAGTAAACTACAACTACTGAAAGCAAATGAGTCGTATGTCTACATTGCAAAATTAAAAGTTAACCTAAACTAGGCTACAATATTCCTATTTATACCCCCAAGTCCCTTGTACACATTTAAACCCTAACCCATATACAAGGCCCAATACAATTATGTTGATTACTTTACTAAACTTCTAAATAGAACATATTTATGTTCTAACATTCTCCCCCTAAGTTTTGTAAAGTAATCATTCTCTGATCAGCTCTAGCTTCAGCTCCTCTCCCCCTTGATTTCTTTATAAAACTTAGCGTTGCATAAACTTCGAAGATCCTCTAGCTCCCCCTTGAAAGTAGCTCTTATCCTTGAAGTTTCAACTGAAATACCAGATCTGATGTAGACCATAACCTCGACCGAGTGCACATAAAGACATCTTTTGACTCTTGTAAACCCAAAACATTCTGTATGCCCACAGGAATGATATGTGTTGAATATTGGAATGGCAACCAAGTGCATCTTCAATGTATAACATCTGATCTGTCTTTGAACCATGAGTTGAAATAAGAGTTCAGCTTAAGAACTTCACCTGATAAGCTTACGGGCGGTAGCATCAGGTAGCAACACTACAAGGCAAGGGTTAGAAGGCAAGCACTGTTCAACAACTGATAGAAGACGCTCATTTTCTGACTGCTTTCTAGAATACTGAATAATCAAACTCAGAACTCCTTTCTTCACGAATCAGCTGGATTATTATAAGCACTCAGGATTCTGAATCACAACTCAAGCATCAGAACAATGATTGCAGTCGCTCACACTACTGAGTGATCAGGTCAGAAGAGTGATAAAGTGCTCTCAACGGTATAAAAACAAAAGAAACTTTCCAGACTGATGATTGCATATGCTTAGGCAGCTAACTCAATCCAATCAGAGACCAAATCTGAAAATCCAGAATCTGAAAATCTTGAAAAACATGAGCACTCGTTATAAGAATAGATCAGTTGCTAGAGATATGTGACCAACATATGATAGGAGTGATGTCACATATGCATTCCGCGTAAAAAGCTCGGGAATAGGCCAAACTTGTATCAAACTGGGTTCAGAACATTAAAATACTCAAAAACATCAAACTTTTCGCAAAACACCATCAATTCGCAGATCACAATTGACATTGAAGCACAATTTGCATGATGGACTAAGCCTAGCAGCACAATTCACAAAAGGCTTACATGCGAATCCTTACTTTTCACAAGTGCCCATATATGAAATCCTCGCAATTCGCATACTCCACATCTACGAATCCTTACAATTCGCATCACACTTACCTGCGAATCCTTGACTTTTCGCAACACTCTCATCTACGAAATCTCTACTTTTCGCAACATGCATACGTACGAATTCTACACATAAGAAAATTTCATCTTCAAGGGATATAGTCATGCGAATCCTTCAACATTTCGCATATGACTATTGTGCAAATTCTATACTTAACAAAATATCAGCTTCAAAGGTTATATGAATTTTGACGTGCGAATTCTTAAACACTTCAGCATGCGAATTCTCTGTTGCGAATTCTTCATAAAAACCTTCATTCTGCGAATTCTTTCAATATCTTGTGAGTTCTTCAATCTGAATCATGCGAATTCCATAGATCTCGAATGATTTTTCACATTTTCTCCAATAAAACCTTCAATACATCGAATATTGAGTTGAGCTTTTGACAGAAGGTTCGAAAACACCTTTTGAGCACAATTGTAGTTGATGATCATGTCTAATTTCGAATCTATAGTCCCAATCGATCCAACCACAATGAATGAAAAAGTTTCGAACAAAAGAACTCAAAATCGATCTAAACAACTAAATTTGATGAAATTGTACAAACTGATTGATTCTATTAGGTTCGACTCTATTCACAGAACTAATTTGACATTAAAGAACAAACAAATTTCATCAAATCACAGAAATCAAAAATTTCATCGTGACTGTTCTATTCAATCAAACAGACCTCTATCGTGCAAAGAATAATTTCTCTATTAGGCTCTGATACCACTTGTTGAGTCCCTGAGATCATGAATGATTGAATGAAATAAAGATAACAAGGAATTGGGACTAGAAATATGTAGATTTATTCATACGAAAAGTAAACTACAACTACTGAAAGCAAATAAGCCATATGTCTACATTGCAAAATTAAAAGTTAACCTAAACTAGGCTACAAGATTCCTATTTATACCCCCAAGTCCCTTGTACACATTTAAGCCCTAACCCATATACAAGGCCCAATACAATTATGTTGATTACTTACTAAACTTCTAAATAGAACATATTTATGTTCTAACAGGTTCAAGATGTTGGTCCCGAAGGTGCTTAACAAGTTTGTAGAAGGGGGGGGGGGGTGAATACAAACACAGAAATCAAAGTTTAATAAATTGTTTATTGATAAATCAAATACAATTTACAAGTTTGTTGCGGAATAAGATTAAGACAGACTCAATCTAAACAAACTTAAGAAACACTAAGATGATTGCACAAGAAATTCAGAGAATGGGGGATTAAGAGAGATAGAAAACAAGGGTTTCTATATGGAGTTCAAGGATTGAGCACACTCTCAGATGGAGAGGTAATCTTTCTATTTATACCCTATGCATTAAATACATGGCAGGGCACTTTACACGTGGCGTTCAGTGATTGGCTTTGGGAATCTGACTTTGGGAGACATGCTTTCGGCCGTATCATGAACAGTGTAGTTGACAGAGTTGTTGTACGATTTGTGGCAGAGACGTGTCCGTTCTGACACATCGTACTGGTTGTGCAAGGTAAGACAAAAGGAGACTTGAGGCATAAGCTACGTGATCTTTTGATCGCTAAATATCTCTTCCTTCAGAGATATAAAGTTCAGCTATCGCTGAAGCTTTTCCTCATGTTCCTTCGCGTATAAGTAGAGTCGTCTTTGCTTCACTGATATCCGCATCAGGTCACTAGTAGACTTGTCTTTGTTCAGTGGCTTCGTCTTTGATTCAGCTATGAACATATGTTGACGCGAGATGTCTTTTGGGATTACGTTGTTGTTTACATCAGAGACTACCAGCGATAACTGAACAGACTCAGTTTGATCGCTGATAGTGAAACACTAATACATATGAAATGTTTACAAGAAAGGTCATCAGCGATAACTGAACAGACTCAGTATGATCGCTGATGGTGAAACACTAATACATATTAAAACGTAATTTTCACTAAGTATAGAAGAGGGTCGTTATCAAATCACTGAGAGAGTTTGGATCAACAATCTCCCCCTATTTGATAATGACAAAGTAACTGAAGAAAATTACTTTATAGTTCAAAATGATGGAATAATCATGACTCATAACATACATGTCCCAATTACTATTTTGAGGGATCTTTTACAGCACTGATGGAGTTAAGTACTTCACTGAAATTTTCATTAATCCAATAAAAGATTTACAAGGAATGAAAATTACAAGTACAAGTGATGTACTAACTACTGTAAGTTAAACTAATAGATTACAAGAAAGAAAACTAATCTATCAGCTATCTAAAGAGGGTTTAGGAGGATTGATCAAATACTCAGGTATTTCTTCTCCTTTTTGCCTTCGCTCTAAAGATTCTTTGCAGATAATCGCTATGATTGGCTCAGCATCAGGAGAGAGAGTACACCATAGGCACATGAGATCCTTGTGAAGAGCGAGGGGACAGATAGGGATTTCAGAGACCCTTTGAAATCTGAGTTGTTCCTCGTCATCTCTGAAGAAGATTCCAAAAGGTTCTTCAAGAACTTGTCCTGCAGCATATGGTCCGCCAGGAGGCAAAGAGAGATCCAGAACTGAAAGATCAGGAGGAGGACCGAACAGAGCTTCTCTAGAGAATTTTATGGAGGTTTCATTCCTTATCACTGCGACATTATCAGACGAGGAGGAGACGGGCTTTCTCTTGACTTGCATGGATTTTGAGGGAAGAGTAGATGGCACCTTTAGTATTGCAGCGACTTTGTTGATGAGAGCATCATTCACCCTTTCAACGTAGCCTCTGTATGTTGACTTTGATTTCTTCAGCGCATCTTTGAACTCAAGACACTCCATGTAGCCGAAGTCTTCCAGCTTTGAAATGAACATAGCCTTGCAGCTTCCATCCTCTCTGGTAATTTCCATGGTGACAGAGAGCTTATCCTTCTTCTTTCTTCCAGAGATAGAAACCGTTACGATCTTCAGTGGGTCAGAGCGATAGTCGATTTTGTGCTTGCACCAATCGATTGTATTATCGCTGACCACTTTTTCTTTGGGGCGTTCCTTTTCAATTTCTTTCAACAGAGCTGCCTGGACTTCTACTAGTTTGCGTTTCAGCTTCTTGTCTTTGACTTGAGAAGACTGAATTTTGAGAGCCAGAGAGGCATCTCTTTGACAGTCAGCAATCAGCTTCTCAGCCCTGACGGATTCTTCAATTTCAGCGTCAGTCAGGAATTGCAGTTCTGATGATTGAGAAATGACCTTTCGTCGTTGACTCTCCAGATGAGAGATCATCTTTGTTCTTTTCTTTCTCTCTTCCTCAGACCAGTGAGAAGGTCTTGAGGGCCTTCCATGATGTTGCAGGGACTCTTCTTCTTCTTCATCCTCTTCATCAATCTCTCTGACAGAGACTGGGATTATTTGGTCATCAGCTTCAGCGGCTGAGATTATTTGGAGCTCTTTACCCTTAAGCAGGGGAGAGAACTGTCTGGTCAGAAAAATGAAAAAGGTTAGATTTATTTAGGAAAGGAGAGAGATAAAGGCTAGATAGAAACAGGGGTGGGATTTTTATAGAAGGAAAAAGGAACAAGAGTAAGGCATACCTAAGAAGGATTCTCCTCAGGTAGTGAGATCATCTTCAGGGTTCCCTCAGCAGATGCACCTTTGCTTTGGGAAGGGGTTCCTGAAGGTGTCTCTTGTCTCCCCCCTGCTTGGATAACTTCTTTCGAAGCTATCGCGGATGATGTGGCGGCTGAAGAACACCAGAGAGATTGATCTTCTTCATCGTCATCATCATCATCTTGATGAGAATCATCCTCTTGATCTTCAAGATCAAGGTCTTCATCATCGTCTTCTTCCTCCTCTTCATCATCGACTATATTAGCGATGGTGGGAGGGGCTTTGTCAGCAGCTATCTCCCCCTCAACCTGAGAGGGAGTTTCCTTTAGTTGTTCAGCAGTGACTTCAACCTCCGTATTTTCTTCAGCGGTCTTCTCCCCCTCTTTGTCATTATCACCAAGGGAGAGATCTTTAATAGGAGATGAAGGTTTTGCGTGAGCCAACTTCTGGACTTCAGCCTCCAGTCCTGTGAGCCGATCTTCAAGTACAGGGATGTCGGACGTAGCTTGTTGAATAAAATCCACAGCTACGCATAGAGCAGTTCTATCGTCATCTGTAAATGAATCAGGAGTTGGAGATGGTTCATTCAGCTTGTTGAGGACTTGCTGAAGAGTAGCAGTGCAGGAGTTGATCTTTGCAGACAGGTCATCATACTGCTGCTTGGATTCTTCCCTGATTTTGACAATCGCTTCCTGAAGAGTAGCGATTTGAGAGATATCAGCTTTAGAGGCGCAGGTGGCAGTCAGCGTCTTCAGCGCTTCACCAGCTGATTGAACAGCGTTGGTGGTGGTGTTGAGAGAAGCAGTCATGGATTCCACCTTTGCACTCAGATTGTTGACATTGTTGTCAACAGTCGCCAAGCTAGGACCTGAAAGATAAGTTAGTGTTTCAGAACCAGGCTTATATGGTGAGTTGGGAGAAGTGTTTAAGGTTATAGGGATACCTGAATTATCAAACATTTTGTAGAATTGTATGGATTCCTCAAAAGAATGATGTTCAGGTCCTATGGGTCCAAACTGAGGAGTAGGGATAGAAGGAGGGTTAGAGACCAAAGAAATAGAAGGAGTAGAGATGGGGATAGAAGATGTAGGGATAGGGGTAGTTACCTTAGGTTGTTGAGCTAAGATCGTAGGTTGTGTCACTGTTGTTGTGACAGCGACCGAGATCGCTGGCACGGTTGAAGTGATTGGAGCTGAGGATGTGGAGGAGAGACCCACGAAAGCATCCAAGGAAGTTTGTAGAGAAACATCCTTAGGTATAGAGCTAGAAGTAGCTTTCTCCTTGGTCACCTTGGCCTTCTTCGAAGGACCAAGGGAGCCAGTTGATGGTCGTTTGGAAGGGATAGCGGCAGGGATAGCAGAAGAAGGAACCTCCTGCGTGGCCGCTGAAGACGAAGAAGTGAGGAGAGAGAGACGGGAGCGAAGTTCAGAAATACTTACCTCGTTGGGGAGCGGCTTGACTTCCAAGGATCGCTGACCCACTTTCGGAAAAGATGCATCCGAGTTGGTGGGGTAAGTGGTAGGGTAGAGAAACTTCAGGTACGCGCAGATGAAGCGTACGTAGGGAACTTTGGGATCCCTCTCGGTCTTCTCTATCTTTGACTTCAGGTCGTAAAAGATAGCTGTTGCGTAGTCGAAGTTGCGTCCAGCTATCACTGAGTAAGCCATCTGGACCTGAACCTTGCTGGCTTGGTCCAGTGACCCACTCTTCCCACTCATGCACTGAATGAAGTGTGAGAAGATGTAGTTTAGCTGGGAAGGCATCAGTGCCTTCTTCACAAGAGTCAGCTTCTTGTTGGGAATCGTAGTTCTTGGTTTGGGTTCCCAAGCGTATTCCATGGCATCTAGGAATTGGATGAGTTCAGCGTCAGTTGGCAAGGCGTCGAATCCATTCCTGGGTTTTTCGGGAAAACGTAGAGCTTTCCTCAGGCCTAGGGCAGTCATCATCCCTGAGCCCAGTTGAGTGCTGAAGGAGATAGCAGGAACCTGTTCACCCTTTTTGTTGGTGATAGAGGTTTCATCAGCAGTAAACCAGAATTGCTGGAGAAGAGCTTTGGAGGGTGTTGGATCCACAGTGATAGCGTAAGCAATGCAGGATTGCTTCAGAAACATTGCGGCCTCCTTCAGATGAGGATACTTGACACCATCAAAGTCGAGGCGAGCAAGATGGTTGTTTTTTGGGAGCTCAGAGTCAGAAATTGCGGATTTGACGTTCTTTGAGGCGATAAGTGCAGATTGAGTCATTCTGAATCAGAAGTAGATAAACGAGTAGAAAAAGGTTTAGTCTTAAAATAAGGAAGATTTGCTAGTTTCTATTTTGAGGAAAGAAACGTAGGAAATCAACATATTTGTAGAGGAAAACAGTTTATCTTAGAACAAGATTTAAGAACAAGAAGAAAAACCAAAGATTCTTGAATAGAGAAAATCAAAGTAACATGGTTTTTAAAGAATAAAATCAAAAATGAAAATGATTTTATAAATGAGATTTGAGAACAGAATAAGATGAAGAAGATCAAGAATAACCTGTTGATCTTTGAGGTTGAAGATGCAAATGCTTGAGAATTGCTAGAATGCTTGAGAGTATTTTTGCTTTGAAAGTATTTGCAGAAGGCGTAAAAATGATAAGAATGGAAAAACATTCTTTTTATACGTGAGAGAGAGGAGAGAGAGTGTGAGAGAAGCGGGAAAAACAAATGCTCATCATGACATGGACACGTCCCACGAAGTTGATTGGATAGAAGAGCAACGGACGAACGTGTCAGAAAAGGCATGTCGTGGATTGTCGGTTCAAATGACGTCATAGTTAAGAGAGAGACTACTCATTTGTCCGTTTTGAAATTATCACTGAAGAAAAAATCAGCGATTGATTTTCTTTTTGAAAATATCCCTGATAGTAAAGATGGGGATAGATTTTCTTTTTTTTTTTTTTTTTTTAAAGGATCACTGACAAGAAATATCAGTGATTAAGGTTTATATTTAAAAAAAAATCTCAACTGAATGAAGATTCGGTTGTAGGGATTGAGAAAACATACCTGAGGGTCAGAAAATTTATCAAAGAATGATGAAAGGGGAACTTTTGATTACTGACACAATACATGAACGCTGAAGAATTATTCTTCAAGGTTCAGCATTCCAAGCTCACTGATGAGAAAGTTGAACCTTGTCTCATCAAGAGGTTTGGTGAATATATCAGCAAGCTGAAAGTCAGTAGGGATAAAGTGAAGTTCAATATCACCATTCATCACATGATCTCTGATAAAGTGATATCTGATCTCTATGTGTTTTGTCTTTGAATGTAGCACTGGATTATTTGCTATAGCGATAGCACTAGTGCTGTCGCAATAGATAGGAATCTTTGACAGCTGAAGGTCATAATCTAATAGTTGATTTCTCATCCACAAGATTTGAGAACAACAGCTTCCAGCGGCTACGTATTCAGCTTCAGCTGTGGAAGTGGACACAGAATTTTGCTTCTTGCTTGTCCAGCTTACCAGCTTTCCTCCCAGGAGTTGACATCCACCAGTGGTACTCTTTCTGTCGAGTTTACAGCCTACAAAATCACTATCAGAATAACCAGTTAGATCGAACCCTGAGTCTTTGGGATACCAAAGACCGAGGTTAGGAGTTCCTTTCAGATATCTGAAAATTTGCTTTACAACAATCAGATGGGATTCCTTGGGTTCAGATTGATAGCGTGCACATAAACAAGTAGAGTACATGATGTCAGGTCGGCTCGCTGTGAGATACAGCAGGGAGCCTATCATTCCTCTATAGGCAGTGACATTAACAGGTTTTCCAGAAGGATCTTTGTTAAGTGTCAGGGGTGGTGCCATAGGAGTTTTCATCGCTGACGTTTGTGTGAGATCAAACTTCTTCAGCATATCTTTAACATACTTACCTTGGCAGATAAAAGTACCTTTGTCAGATTGTTTAATCTGAAGACCAAGAAAATATGTCAGCTCACCCATCATACTCATTTTATATTCTTTCTTCATTCTTTCAGCGAAGCGAGTACACAGATATGGGTTAGTAGAACCAAATATTATGTCATCAACATATATTTGTACAAGAATTATATGACCTTTTATCTTTCTGAAAAATAACGTATTATCAATCTTGCCACGTTCAAAATTTTCAGAGATAAGAAAAGATGATAGAGTGTCATACCAAGCACGAGGGGCTTGTTTTAGACCATAGAGAGCCTTATCCAATTTATAAACGTAATTTGGATGCTTAGGGTCATAGAACCCTGGTGGTTGTTCTACATAGACTTCTTCATTCAACTTTCCATTCAGAAATGCTGATTTTACATCCATTTGATAAACGATGAAGTCTTTATAGACTGCATAAGCTAAGAATAGTCGAATTGCTTCGAGCCTGGCCACAGGGGCAAAGGTTTCATCATAGTCTATGCCTTCCTCTTGTCTGTATCCCTGAGCAACAAGTCGAGCCTTGTTGCGGGTTACAGTTCCATGTTCATCTAACTTGTTTCTAAACACCCATTTGGTGCCTATTACAGTTTTATCAGATGGTCTAGGAACGAGATTCCAAACTTTGTTTCGAGAAAATTCAGTCAGCTCTTCTTGCATAGCGCTGACCCAGTTTGGATCTCTGAGGGCATCATCAGTCTTCTTTGGTTCTATTAAAGAGAGAAAGTTTACAAAGAGACAGATATTACCTGAGCTTCGTCGTGTCTGAATACCTGCATCTGGATCACCGAGAATTTGATCTATTGGGTGATCTCTGTTCCATCGCTGAGCAGGAGCATGATCGCTTAACTCAGAGGTTGGATCAACAATTGGGATGTTTACTGATGAGGATGATTGAGGTTCATCAGCAATTAACTGTTGAGTAGGTTCACCAGAGAGATTTACAGACGAAGGCAGATTTGATGGTAGTAATGTGTTTAGAGGTTCAGCTGAAACCCATGAGGTGGATTCAGCGGTAGGATGTATAATGTTTGGATCATCATCAGCGGCTGAAGGATCAGAATGCTGATGGTTTGAGAAGAAGGGTTCTGTTTCTCTGTAGTGAGAAAGCATCCAAGCATTTAACTCTTCATTGTCAGCGATTGGTTTAGAGTTCGCTGAGCGAGTTTCATCAAAAGTGACGTGAATTGTTTCTTCTACGGTTTGTCTTCTCTTGTTGAAAACTCTGTAGGCTTTGGAGATGGAGGAATATCCTAGAAATATTCCATCATCTGCTTTTGGGTCGAACTTTCCAAGTTGATCTCTGTTGTTTAAGATAAAGCACTGACAACCAAAGATATGAAGAAATTTGATAGAAGGCTTCCTTCCAAGAAAAAGTTCATAAGCTGTCTTCCCAAATCGCTTTATTATCAGCGATCTGTTTTGAGTAAAACATGCAGTGTTTACAGCTTCTGCCCAAAATTGAGTAGGGAGATGAGAATCGCTGAGCATTGATCTAGCAGCTTCTATGATCATTCTGTTTCGTCTTTCAGCGACTCCGTTTTGCTGAGGTGTTCTTACTGAAGAGAAGTTGTGAGAGATTCCCTTGTTCTCAAAGAAATTGTTCAGGGAACTGTTTTTGAATTCAGTTCCATGATCACTTCTTATTGAACGAACAGTAAGATTGTTCAGCACTTCCATCTTTTTGACAAAAGATATTAGTTCTTCTGGAGTATCACTCTTACAGCGAAGAAAGATAACCCAGGTGTAGCGAGAATATTCATCTACAATGACAAGTGTATATTTCTTTCCAGCTATTGATTGGATGTTGACAGGGCCAAACAGATCCATATGCAAGAGCTGAAGAGGACTTGTCACTGAGGAAACTTGTTTTGACTTGAAACTAGCTTTTGTTTGTTTTCCTTTTTCACATGCTGATCAGAGAGATTCTTTAGCATATGAGTGCTGAGGAAGACCAGAAACCAGTTCCTTAGATGAGAGAGAATTCAGGGTTTTGAAGTTTAGATGAGAGAGCCTTTTATGCCATAGCCAGTTGACATCAGAAGAGGCCTTAGAGAGAAAACATAAGTTTTCAGTGATAGTAGAGTCCATATCTATTACATAGACATTTTCTCTTCGATAACCACTGAGAGCAAGTTTTCCTTTTTCATCTACCACTGAACATGCTTTCTTAGAAAAGCGAACTTCGTAATCTTTGTCACATAGCTGACTGATGCTTAGAAGATTGTGCTTCAGTCCATCTACATAAGCGACTCTTCGAAAGGTAGTTGTCCCATTGCTGAGGACACCAAACCCTCGGGTATATCCTTTTCCATTTCCACCAAAGGTCACAGAGGGACCTTTCTCTTCCTTGTATTCAGTGAGCAGGTCTCTTTGTCCAGTCATATGACGAGAACATCCACTATCGAGATACCAGATGCCCTTTGATCCCTGCATACATAAGGAAGATTAAGCGTTGTTTGGTACCCACTTTTCAATGGGTCCTTCAGAGTTAGTGGATAAGGAAGATTCAACAGTCTTCACAGCTGATGAAGATTCAGCTTCAGTGGTAATCTTCACTTTGGTTAATTTCTTAACCTTAGTGGTATATTTCACTTTGGTTGATTTTTCAACTTTGGTGACTTTCTTTGCTTTAGAGGCATTTTTCTTCACTTTAGCTGTTTTATCAGCTTTGGTGGTATTTGGACATTTACTTGCAATATGATCAGTAAAACCACAGTGATAACATTTTCTGTATTTGAAAATGGTTTTAGGATCAGTAGAAGGTTTTTGCAAGTTTAAGATGAGCAGGACCAGGTCCGAGAAGGCTTTTCTCATGAGATATGGGAGGGATTTTCATTTCTTCAGATCTCGTTGGTCTAAGGTCAATCTTTAGCTTTGGAGGACAGAGATCAAAAATTTCTATCACAGAGCTAGAGGATTGCTTAGCTGAAGGTTTAGAAGGAATTTTCAGCTTTGCTTTCCTGGTTGTCTTCTGAGGAAGGAGAATGGACTTTCCTTTATCCGTAGACTTAGTGTCTTTGGATTTTTCCTCAGAGATGGGATTTGAAGAAGAACAGGGATAGAATTGATTATAAGAAGTGTCAAAGAAAGATGTGACAAAAGTTCCAAACTTAAGCGAGGAACTTTCTTCTTTAGGATCATCCTGAGGTGTCCAAAAACCAAGACCAGTTTTATCACTTTCAGGAGTTTGATCATTTATTATCTCAGAGATCTTTGTTGATGATTTGCACCATTTTTCAACATGAGCCTTTTCTGCTTTTAGAGCAGCGATGGCTTGTTCGCGTTCAATGCTGATGATTTCATTTATAATGACTTGATCTTTCAACTTTTTTTCTAAAAGATTTAGTTCACTGATCTTTTCATGACATTTCTCTAGCTCTTGAGTTAAATATACATTTTTATTTTCAGCTTGAGTTTTGTCGTTTAGAGCATTATAAAGGTCAATCGTCAGCACATCAACAGCGCGACTTCTCTCAGCTTCAGGCAGAGAGGGATTTGTAGAGATAGATACCTGAGATGATATGTAGCTCATAGAAGGTTCAGATGGTTCTTCTACTTCTCCTTTAATCTCAGCCATGAGACAAAGATTAGCGACTTCTTCTTCATCAAAAGATGATTCTTCTGATTCATCCCAGTCATGTTCTTCAGCGATGAGACCTTTACCTTTTCGCTGATAGCTTTTCAGCTTTTGATATTTGTTCTTCAGCTTATGGTATTTGTCATCACTGGATCTTCTTGAGGTAGAAGGTTTGAAGACCTTTTTCGACCTGCACTCACTAGCAAAATGTCCAATTTTTTCGCAGTTATAGCAAGTGGCTGTAGCCTTATCAACCGGAGTTGATTTTGGCTTTTCAGTAAGAGAGAGAGGTTTACTTCTTCGGAAGTTACTCTTTCTTGCAAATCTCTTAAAAGAGTTTGTCAAGAGTGCTAAGGACTCATTAAACTCTGAAAGATCAGGGTCTGATAGATCCTCAGATTCAGAATCTAACTCAGTGATGGTGAGAGTAGATCGCTGAGATGGAATTATCTCTGATGAGACTAAAGCAACAGGAGTGCTTTTGGAGTCTTTAGAATCTTTTACAAGATTCTTCTTCAGGAGATTAGATTGCTCATAGTTGAGCAATATTCCATACAGAGTGCTTAGAGAGAGAGTATGTAAGTCTTTTGTCAGCTTAAGACATATTGAATAACTGTCCCAGCTTTCAGGAAGACTTTCCAAGAATTTTGTTAGGACCTCAGAATTAGAATAGGTCCTACCAACAGTTCTTAGGTCAATGATTAGGCAGTTAAAC
Source organism: Arctium minus (assembly GCA_954870635.1). Taxonomy (NCBI): domain Eukaryota; kingdom Viridiplantae; phylum Streptophyta; class Magnoliopsida; order Asterales; family Asteraceae; genus Arctium; species Arctium minus. The sequence goes on along the minus strand of OX941093.1, from coordinate 4,821,434 downwards.
CGCTGATGAACGTCAGAAAGAGATTCATTCTTACCAGCTATAAAACTTTCATACTGTCTTACCAAGTTAATCTTTCGAGTCTCTTGGATTTCAGTGGTTCCCTCATATTGAACACATATGGTTTCCCACATTTCTTTAGAAGTTTTTAGATGCATGATGGAATGGAAAACTTCATCAGGCAGAGCCATTGATATAATGGTCTTTGCTCTTGCATCTATGCCTACCTTCTTTTTATCTTCATCACTCCACTATCTTATTTCCTTAACGACATATCGTTCAGGGACAACTTCAGTGGTGGCAGTAGCGGGAACCGCAACTATAATTCTAACAGGTTCATAGGGTATGTTTTCTATATATTCAGGTATAGTAGGATCCGCACCTTCAAGAAATAGCATCATTCGATTTTTCCATAGAGAAAAGTTATCTCTGCTAAATCGAGGAGGTTTAGAAAGTGAACCATTATCATAGTAGTTTGTGTTTGTGTTTAGTGCCATTTTAGAATAGCAAGGAAGAGTATACAGCAAGATCTTGTTTATTAGATTAAACAAACTGCTCTGATACCACTTGTTGGTCCCGAAGGTGCTTAACAAGTTTGTAGAAGGGGGGGTTGAATACAAACACAGAAATCAAAGTTTAATAAATTGTTTATTGATAAATCAAATACAATTTACAAGTTTGTTGTGGAATAAGATTAAGACAGACTCAATCTAAACAAACTTAAGAAACACTAAGATGATTGCACAAGAAATTCAGAGAATGGGGGATTAAGAGAGATAGAAAACAATGGTTTCTATATGGAGTTCAAGGATTGAGCACACTCTCAGATGGAGAGGTAATCTTTCTATTTATACCCTATGCATTAAATGCATGGCAGGGCACTTTACACGTGGCGTTCAGTGATTGGCTTTGGGAATCTGACTTTGGGAGACATGCTTTCGGCCGTATCATGAACAGTGTAGTTGACAGAGTTGTTGTACGATTTATGGCAGAGACGTGTCCGTTCTGACACATCGTACTGGTTGTGCAAGGTAAGACAAAAGGAGACTTGAGGCATAAGCTACGTGATCTTTTGATCGCTGAATATCTCTTCCTTCAGAGATATAAAGTTCAGCTATCGCTGAAGCTTTTCCTCATGTTCCTTCGCGTATAAGTAGAGTCGTCTTTGCTTCACTGATATCCGCATCAGGTCACTAGTAGACTTGTCTTTGTTCAGTGGCTTCGTCTTTGATTCAGCTATGAACATATGTTGACGCGAGATGTCTTTTGGGATTACGTTGTTGTTTACATCTGAGACTACCAGCGATAACTGAACAGACTCAGTTTGATCGCTGATAGTGAAACACTAATACATATGAAATGTTTACAAGAAAGGTCATCAGCGATAACTGAACAGACTCAGTCTGATCGCTGATGGTGAAACACTAATACATATTAAAACGTAATTTTCACTAAGTATAGAAGAGGGTCGTTATCAAATCACTGAGAGAGTTTGGATCAACACAAGACTCCATTCTGCCCTATGGCGGCAGTTAAGAAGTTGGAAGAGGAGTTTCTGAGTTTGGAACAGAAGGAGATGACGGTTCGGGAGTATACGTCAAAATTTATAGAGATGTCCCGTTTTGCCGAGATTTACGTGCCGAATGAGGAAAGGCGCATGGAGCGATATATATATGGATTGAGGAGTGATATTTGGGAATGTCTCGAACAAAGAACCCGCAACCTTTCAAGCGACAATTAATGCGGCGGAAATGAGAGAGAAAGAGAAGAATCGTCAAGTATCCAAGAAAGTAGGAGAGAAGAGGAAATGGGACGGTCCGGGAAACGATGGAAGGAAAGGTAAGGTTTTCAGGCCAGATGCTCGTGGAGATCGTGGGGTGGCACCTAAGTCGTGTGGGAAGTGTTACCGTGCTCATCGGGGAGAGTGCATGGAGGACTCAAGGTCCTGTTACCGGTGTGGGTTACCGGGTCATGTGGCGAAGGATTTCCCGAAGAGTAAGTCCTGTTTTCAATGTGGATCACCTGAGCATATGCGGACCGATTGCCTACAGTTGAGGAAGGGGGAACGACGCAGCTTGGAGGAAGGCAGGGAAGCAAAGGGGAGGAGAAGAGACCCGAGCCGGCGCATCCGAAGGGACGTGCCTTTCATATGACAACAGTGGAGGCGGAGGAAGTTCCGGAGGTGGTATCAGGTACATTTCTGGTGAACTCTTTAGTTGCCAAGGTGTTGTTTGATTCCGGAGCGGATCGTTCCTTTGTGTTGTATGCTTTTATGAAATGTTTGAATGTAAAACCTAAATGTTTGGAGAGGGCGTTGGAGGTGGAAACGGCTGATGATAATCGGGTGTTTATTAGATAAGTCTTGGAGGATTGCGTTATAGATATAGAATGGAGTTTAGTGCCCTTGTGATTATATCCCATGGCAATGGGGGAATTTGATATAGAAGTTGATTCGCATGCAGTTGTCGGGCAAAGGAACGGTAGCCCTTTACGGGAGCCGTCAAAACAAAAGGACTAGCCTTTTGTCGATGATTAAGGCTACTAGGTGTTTGAGAAAAGGGTGTGAGGGGTATTTGGCATATGTAGTGGATGCCAAAAAAGAGAAGCGTGGGGTGGAGGACGTGAGGGTTGTGAGTGAGTATCCAGAGGTGTTCCCGGAAGACTTAACAACCTTACCCCAAGATCGTCAAGTAGAGTTCCGCATAGATTTGGTGTCGAGTGCCGCACCCATAGCGCATACCCCGTATAGGATGGCGCCTTCGGAAATGAAAGAGATGATGTCTCATTTGCACGAATTGTTAGACAATGGGTTCATAAGACCGAGTACATCTCCTTGGGGTGCACCGGTGCTTTTCGTGAAGAAAAAAGATGGCACTATGCAAATGTGGATAGATTACCGGGAGCTTAACAAGGTGACCGTTAAGAATCGGTATCCACTCCCAAGAATTGATGACCTGTTCAACCAGCTGCAAGTAGCTAGCTATTTTTCCAAGATCGATCTAAGGTCGGCTTACCATCAACTCAAGGTGAAGGAGGATGATATCCCGAAAACGGCTTTTCGGACAAGATATGGACACTAGGAGTTTTTGGTGATACCATTTGGCGTAACCAACGCACCAGCGACTTTTATGGACTTGATGAATAGGGTGTGTAAACCTTATCTGGATAAGTTTGTGATCGTGTTCATAGACGATATCCTGATTTATTCGAAGTCCGAGGAGGAACACGAGGAACATCTGAGGGTCATTTTAGAATTGTTGAAACGAGAAAAACTTTACGCTAAGTTCTCGAAATGTGAGTTTTGGTTAAAAGAGGTTCAATTTCTTAGGCATGTGGTGTCTCATGATGGGATCAAAGTGGACCCATCTAAAATCGAGGCAATACAAGATTGGGAGCAACCCAAGAACCCGTCTGAGGTTCGAAGTTTCCTTGGATTGGCAGGTTATTACCGCAAGTTTATTAAGGACTTCTGGCATATCGCAACACCGTTGACTTCCTTAACGAAGAAAAGCACAAAGTTCGTGTGGTCGGAATCGCAAGAGGAGACATTTCAAAAATTGAAGAGCATGCTGAGTAGCGCACCAATTTTGGCTTTACCGAAAGTCTTGGATGATTTTATAGTTTACAGCGATGCTTCGAAGATGGGATTGGGGTGCGTCCTCATGCAGCGAGGAAAGGTGATTACATATGCGTCTCGCCAGTTAAAGGATCGGGAGACTCGTTACCCCACTCATGAATACGAATTAGCAGCAGTCGTCTTCGCTTTAAAATTTTGGCGACATTACCTCTACGGGATGAGGTGTTAGATCTTCACAGATCACAAAAGTTTGTGTCATCTCTTCGATCAAAAAGAGTTAAACATGCGTCAAAGAAGATGGATGGAGCTGTTGATGGACTACGATTGTAAGATTGAATACCACCATGGAAAGGCCAATGTAGTGGTCGATGCCCTGAGTCAGAAAGAAAGAAGTGATGCTACGAAAGTGGTGGCCATGCGAGCGGAGGTGTCATTCAATCTTTTTGGAGAGATAAAAGGGGGCAGACGGAAGCGTTGTCGCCCAAAAATGTTAAGAAAAAGCGAATGCTTGGTATCGTGTCTGCTTTATCAGAAGATAGTCGAGGCTTGAAGTGTTTCAAAGGAAGAATTTGGATTCCAAAATTTGGAGAGATTAGACGAGAAATTTTGGAGGAGGCACACAAGTCAAAATATTCGATCCACCCTGGAACGAATAAGATGTATGGAGATTTAAGGCAAGATTACTGGTGTCCAGGTATGAAGAAGGATATAGTTCATTTCATAGAGTGATGTCTGACTTGTCTACAAGTGAAAGTGGAGCATCAGAGACCGTATGGGAAACTGCAACCGTTAGAGATTCCGGTTTGGAAATGGGATCAGATCACGATGGATTTCGTGACCAAACTGCCTAGAACCCCGAAGGGTTATGATGCAATTTGGGTAATTGTGGATTGGTTGACGAAATCGGCACACTTTTTACCCATCAAGGAGACGTACTCTTTGGAAAAGTTAGCGAAGTTGTATATCTATGAAATTGTAACTCGTCATGAAGTGCCGTTATCGATAGTGTCGGATCGGGACAGTCGTTTTATATCCGCATTTTGGAAGAGTTTCCAGCGAGAGATGGGGTCGCGTGTAAAGTTGAGCACAACTTACCATCCTCAGAGCGATGGGCAGAGCGAGCGAATCATCCCGACGTTGGAAGACATGTTGAGAGCTTGCGCTCTAGATTTTCGAGGTTCGTGGGAAAGTCATCTACCACTTATTGAGTTTGCGTATAACAATAGCTACCATGCCAGCATCAAGGCAGATCCCTATGAATCATTGTACGGGCGGAAGTGTCGTACGCCCTTGTGTTGGAACGAAGTTGAGGAAAGGCAGTTAGCGGGTCCGGAGTTAGTACAGCTAACCGTCGACAAGATAGTTCAAGTGCGGGAAAGATTAAAGGTGGCTCGTGACCGACAAAAGAGCTATGCGGATAAACGTCATAAGGACATTGAGTTTCAAGTAGGGGACAAGGTAATGCTCAAGGTATCACCGTGGAAAGGAGTGGTTCGTTTTAGTAAGAAAGGAAAGTTAAGTTCGCGTTATATCGGGCAATTCACCATTGTGGAGCGAATTGGGGAAGTGGCGTATAGGCTCGAGTTCCCTGAAGGATTGCGGGCTATACATAACATTTTCCATGTATCCAACCTAAGTAAATGTCTAGCTAAGGTAGATATGCCTTGCAAGATGTGCAAGTCGATGAACGTTTGAATTATGTGGAAGAACTTGAGGCGATCGTTGACCGCAAAGTAAGGAAGTTGAGGAGTAAGGAGATTGGTTTAGTAAAAGTTTAGTGGCATTATCATAAAGGCCAAGATGCTACTTGGGAAGTTGAATCGAAAATGCAAGCTAAGTACCCTCATTTGTTTGAAGAAGTGATTCCGGGGAGGAATCCTTTTAAGGGTGGGGGGGAGATTTGTAAAGACCAACAAGAGGAGCTTTAAATTTATTTTTTAATTTTTGGGGTCTGTGGTGAGAAGTTAGAACATGAGGGACCTATATTGTGATTTCTGGAAAATATATATAGGGTGAAATCCCTAATTTTTGGGACGACTGATCTCTTGTTGGCGGCTGATATTGGAGAGAAAAGAGAGAGCGATTTTGAGCAAGAGCAAGAAGGCAATTAGAAGTTCTTCATTTACAGGTAAATCTTCCATTTTAAGTATTGAAAGTTTTTAATCGGACCTGGGGTGGAAATCTTAGAGTGTTTTGGGTTGTTCTTGGTTTGGGTTAGAAGCTATTAATGGAAGAAATCTGTACCGATTCATTTTGGATTGGAAATTTGGGTGATTAGATCTTAAACAATGGAACCAAGTAATAATCATAGTTTGGAGTCTTGCATCGTTCTCTATTTTCAGATTTTGGGGTTATTGTGAGGTTTGGGGTTTTCACATCTGGGTTGTCGATCGAGAGCCCTTCGAGAAAACCCTCAGCACCGCTCGTAAGCGGGTCTCATGCCCAAAGATGGCTTCAGCCTAGCACCCGGGCTTCAGCCTAGTACCCTGGCTTCGGCCACAAGAGAGCTTCGACCTAGTACCCGAGCTTCGACCACAAGAGGGCGTCGGCCTAGTACCCGGGCTTCGGCCACAAGAGGGCTTCGGCCTAGTACCTTGGCTTCGGCCTCAAGAGGGCTTCGGCCTTGTACCCAAGGCTTCACTAGTCACCCGGGATTAGGCCACAAGAGGGTTTCACTAGTCACTCGGGCTTCGGCCACAATAGGATTTCGCTAGCACCCTGCTTCGGCGACAAAAGGGTTTCTCTAGTCACCCTGGCTTCGGCCATGCCGGTGTTGCTAGCCGAAGGTCAAACAGGTTTCAACTCTAAGTCGGGGTTAGGACGACCGGGTTTCAAACCCAAGCGGGGGTCGCATAGGCAGGTGTGGACTTAAGTTTGGGCTGAGATTTCAGCAGGCCACAGCTTCGGCCACAAGGCCAAGCCTTTAATTAATTTCTTGGCTAGATAAACTATAAGGATTAAATATGTGTCTTTTATAAAATAAATTGTAGGGAATCCTTGTTCGTGTGATCGGTAGTGTTTGGAAATTTGCTCGTGATCAAGTGAGTTCCCGCCAACCTTTCTTTTTACTTGACACTTCCATCATGTATTTAAAAATTTCTGAAGATGGGCCACTACTAAGCGTAATTATTTTATTTACGAAATTGTTACATTTACTTGTTTATGGAAATGTTATTTACGAATGAAATGGATCACTTGAATTATAATTGTGGGAATTCGATCGTGCGAATTAATTTCCATTCGTGGTGAATACTTGGGAAGTCCTACGTGTGTGAAATTGGTTTTCTACACTAAGGCAAACGGGGAGTCTGCTTGGGCCCCGATCATGGAAATTGAGAAAGTGTTATTAATGAGAATTACCTACGTGTCTTACGTTAATTCTGACATGGCACGGTAACACTATTTTTTTATGATATTTGTTTACAAAATGTTTATTGTTTATTATGTGGGTATGTTAAGTCTAAATATTGTATCCAAGATTTAATGTAAAAAGTCAAACATGTAAAGTCAACAAGGTCTGTATATGGTTAGTCAGTATTCTGTTTATCTTGTCTGTGTCCATGTTCCCTGTGGTATAAATAGGGATATGGCTCTTGTAAGCTTGTAACTTTGAGAACACTTTGATCACATATTCAATACATTGAGAGCTTTTCACGTCTATACTTTCTCTCTCTACTTTCTCTCTCTATGATTTGGTAGATTTTGGGATTATTAATTGGTATCAGAGCTGATCCAAATCAGAGAGAGGATTGAGAGAAATGAACTTCGGATATGAATTTGTGTTTTAAATCAAAATCTTGATCGATTTTCTTGGTTTTTCAAGAAAAACTCGTTTTTCTGTATTTTATCAAATTTGATTTGATTTGTGGTCGATTTGATTGTAAAATGGAGTTTTTGGATTCGTTTTTGGTTATGGAACATATTTGATTCATATTATTTTTCAAGATTTCCAAGTTTTGATCATCAATTTGAAGAATTTGTGTTTTTTGAAAAAAAAATACAAACGAACTATCTGTTCGATCGATTGGAAATCGATTTCTGTGAAATTTGTTCAAAGTTTGTGTTTAAAAGATGTTATAAATCTGTTTTCGATCACAATTGCACAAGAATGTTCATCAATTTCGATTTATAAAGATCAGATTTAGAGGTTTTTCGTGTGATCGTGAACTTTGCGCTAGATCTAAACTTTGCGTGAGTTCTTCAACTTTACGTCACATTCATCTCAAGAGAATCTGACTTTGCGCATCCACGTATAACGCAAACCTGGGTTTGCGTCATCCAAGTCTAAAGAGAAGTCAACTTTGCGTTTCACGTTGCTCACGCAAACTAAGGTTTGCGTCTCTCAAAGCTCGCGAGAATCTGACTTCGCGCCTTCAACGTCTCACGCAAACCAGAGTTTGCGCCTCACAAGTCTAACGCAAAGCTCCTTTGCGCCTCTCGTCCATCGCGCAAACCAGGGTTTGCGCCACCCCTTGCTCGCGCAACTCTCATTGTGCGTCACACGTTGAACACGCAAACCTCTAGTTTGCGCTATATCTGTCTATAAAAAAAAAAGTCTGGAATTTTTTTTTGTGTCAGTGCTTGCTCACGTGAAATCCTACTTTGAGCTAGTCTAAGTGTTGGTGGTTGAAGATGTCGATACTGTACAAGCCTGATATATCTGTAATTGAAGTTGAACGAAATGATCTGAAATTGAACAATTCAGAATATCTCAGAATAATTCAGGAGTTGCAACTCAAATTGTTCAACTGTATTAAAACTCCTGAATGTATAAATTGTACTAAAAATAGATCTAATTTTGCAGATATTCTTTATGAAAAGGAGAAAGAGATAACAGAGAAAGAAAGAGAGATTATGAATCTTCAAAGCCAAATGAAGACAACTGAACAGAAAACACCGGATCTACAAGCAGAATCAGTTGAGCTTCAAACCAAGTTTAAGGCTTTCGAAGAAAATATTTCTGCATTGGAAAGCTCAAATACTGAACTTAAAAAGAAGATATATGCATTGGTGTTAGAGAATGCTGAGATGATTAAAAGCATCCAAGCAGATAAAGCAAAATCAAAACAGGAGACATCTTCTTTTCTTCAGATGTCTGAGATTTCTAAGAAAACTCTCCAAGAGAAAAAGGACTTGGAGCATAGATGCAGGAATCTTTCTAAACAAGTGTCTGATTTTGAGAAAATTCTTATAACTGAAAGAGACATTTTTTCAAAAGAAAGACAAGTTCTTGAAGGAAAAATATCTGGTCTTCCCTCACAAATCTCTACTTTACAAGACTTGCTCGAAAAAGAAAGAAAACTTTTCAAAGAGCAGAAAAAGTCTTTTGATCTTGAAAAGAAAAATTACGAAAAGAGAAATGTTGGGATTTTTAAAGAAATATCTGAAAAGACCAAGAACTTGGAAAAATATTTTAAGAAAGAACGCACACATTTTGAGTCTGAAATATCTATGCTCCAATCCAAAATTACTGTTCTATCTTCAGATATCCAAAAAGAACAAAAGGCCAAGTCTGATTTGAAACAGAAATTTGACACACTTTCAAATGAAAGAAACATTTTGACCAAACAGATAAAAGACTTAGAAGTTGCAAACATTGAAATGTCAGAAAAGATAACAGCTGATGTGATTGATCAATCACCTGTTGATAATTCAACAGAATCAGTTTGTTCTTTCAAAACAGCTTCTAGTTCTATTAATGAGAAAAATGTTATTAGGGTAATTCACTAGACTTTATAGTCTAACCCTCGGTTTTCAAAACCAAAACCCATTTTCAGGGAAGTGCGCTTGTGCTACTTCCTCTAAGGGCAAGGAGAAAGTCTAGAAGTTGGATGTGTGCTCGGGTAGAAGGCTCTATGTTTCCACTTTTGTCGCTAGATTGTTATAGAAAATCTCGGTTGTAGTTGAGATTTCTGCTGTTGATCTCGTTATTTGATTTTGAACCAGTTGTATTTTGGACCCGTTTTGGGAAATTCTTATTTATGATATGGCTTTATTTTTGGGTTGTTACAAAGGACGACGCAGGTGGTGGGATATTTGGGGAGAAGAAAGTGAGTGATGTATATGGTGGTGGCAGTTACAGATTAGAAGAGAAACCCTTAGATCCTTGAAATTACAAGTTTATTTTCAAAACTTTCCCAAATATTACAAAAAATGCCATCTTTTTAATTACCATTGATTTAAACCCTTGAATGCTTGAGATTAGTCCTCAGGTCCTTAATCTTTTTACAGTTCTCATTTGATTACCGTCATATATATATATATATAGTGTTTGGTTCATTTGAGAAATGGTAAATATATGAGAAATAGAGAAGTAATCCTAGCTATTCATATGGTCAAGATCGGATTTGACTAGTCAAATATTGCGGCTTTGACTGGTCAAAAGTTGCGGCTTTGACTGGTCAAAAGTTGCGGCTATCCCAAAAATAGAAGGACAATTTCGTAAATTTTACAAAACACACGGGTTGTGTTCATATATGAACATGTATAATTCACATATGAACTATATGTTCATATATGAACCAGTGCAATTCACAACTGAACTCTTTTAACTGATTCATATATGAACCTTTGTGATTCATATATGAATCAGTTGAACTAACTAACAGATTCATATATGAACCTTTGTGATTCATATATGAATCTGTATGAATCACAAAGATTCATATATGAATCAGTTGAATAGTTCAACTGATTCATATATGAATCTTTGTGATTCATATAGATTCATATATGAACTCATCCCGTGTATTTTACGAAATTACCCCTCTACCTTCTATAGACCACACAAGGAATTATTCGGTGCTTCGCGGTCAAAGCCACAAATGTTGACCAGATGAATGGCTAAGATTACTTCTCTATTTCTCATATATTTACCATTTCTCAAATGAACCTCTATTTCTCAAATGAACACGATAACTAAAAAAATAATTAGTGATTTTACATTAACGTGCAAAAAAGCCATGCGGACCTGAAGCCGCAGCCGAAGTCTCTTTTTCTTGTGTTATTGTAAACCACTAATGATTTTGATAGTTATCATGTTCTTTTAAATAGTTACTGTTCTCGTTTGAACCTGACTATATATATATATATATATATATATATATATATATATATATATATATATATATATATATATATCATGGGTCTTAAATTAAAGATAATGAAATTCTTGTTTTTTGGTATAATTTATTTAAATAAAATAATTATATTTTAGATGATTTAAAAAGAAAATAAGTAATATAATTATTATTTAAAAAAGAAAGTGGGTAAGTTTTTTTTTAAAAAAGGGGTGACTTAGTGATTTAATGACTTGGATTAGTGATTTAATTATACAAAAGTTTCAAAATACCCCTTCAACTTTCTTAGGTTCTTTAAATTAGTTACAATTTTTCCTATATTTACACATTTTCCCTTTTAATCTTGGCAATTGAAAAGTCCTATCAAAGATTGAGATCATTCTCACCTTCTCAAATTTTAAGGCTTCTCATATCAACCATTTCCCATATATATATATATATATATATATATATATATATATATAGAGAGAGAGAGAGAGAGAGGGAGAGGTTCATTTGAGAAATGGTAAATGTATGAGAAATAGAGAAGTAATCTTAGCCATTCATCTGGTCAACATTTGTGGCTTTGACCGCGAATCACCGGATATTTCCTTGCATGGTCTATAAAAGGTAGAGAGCTAGTTTCGTAAAATACGCGGTATAGGTTCATATATGAACCTATATGATTCACATATGAACTATACGTTCATATGTGAATCAGTTAATTAGTTCATATGAGAATCAGTTAATTAATTCATATATGAATCACAAAAGTTCATATATGAATTTGTTAATTAATTCAACTGATTCATATATGAACTTACATTTAATTAGTTCATATGTGAATCAGTTAAATAGTTCATATATGAATCACAATGGTTCATATATGAATCAGTTAAAAGAGTTCAGATGTGATTTACACTTATGTGAATTATACGGGTTCATATATGAACATAACCCGTGTATTTTGTAAAAATTACGAACGTGTCCTTCTATTTTTGAAATAGCTGCAACTTTTGACCAGTTAAAGCCGCAACTTTTGACCAGTCAAAGCCGCAACTTTTGACCAGTCAAAGCCGCAACTTTTGACCAGTCAAAGCCGCAACTTTTGACCAGTCAAAGCCGAAATATTTGACCAGTCAAATCCGATCTTAACCGTATGAATGGCTAGAATTACTTCTCTATTTCTCATATATTTACCATTTCTCAAATGAATCTAAAAAGGTAATTTCACTTTTTAAAGTTCAAACAATCATATAAATTAATACTTGTTTAATAACGTGTATGTTATGCATAAATATAATATATTTCATTTATTTCAAAATAAATGTCTACAATGAAAAAGACATACTTTTTAATTAATAAAGAGTGAATTACATTGGTGGTCCATGTGGTTTGCTTAAAATTTGGATTTAGTACCTAAAACAAACTATCCACACTGATGGTCCCTAACTTTTCCATTTCATAACACTTAGGGTCCCAGGAGTTAACACTTTCCGTTAATAACCACCTGAAATATGGAAAGAGCAACTAATTTAAAACCTTCAAATATACGTCAGTTAAAGATATAATTTATTCTCTAAAACAGCACTAGAGTCACCATGAATAGAAATCTAGGTTAAACTTCAACAATTAATAGGTCGAGTCTGGTATAGAGGCTAATTAAAGTCGCTGTTACTAAAACCCAATAACAGTTACTCTTCTCAAAGACTAAAGCGAAAGATTTCATCAAGCCAGTCACCCTTGCACATACTCCTAGCACTCAACACTTCACCAAAACGCTAGAACCTCTTCCCCCATCCGGAACCTTGATGCACATGGCGACAAATAAAAAGGTGAGGCTAACGTCTAGTGAGTTCAAAAATTTACAAAATGAAATAAATACATTTGTTAAAGGGAGAGAAACTAGTTTAATCATAGACCTTCAAAAAGATTTACTTTAAATATCAAACAACACCATTTTCCAATAGTACACCTTTAAAACAAGGAACCCAACATAAACCTTCTTTCGTGAAACCACTTTAATCTCATACTCACCCAAAACGTGAATAGTAAGCAAACTTCCAATTTATAATAATACGAAAAAAAAACTTTACTTCTCGAAACAACCCAAACGTGGGCGGGGCATAATACACAACTCATAAATCTTGAGTAAACAATTCCGCATATGCAAAACGTCATCGAAAACATGGATAATAAAATGATACAATTTAATACCCAAATAACACCTTCCGGTGACGGGGAAGACCCGATTCCATTGTACGTGACATAACACAAAGTAAAGCCACATAACCATGTTGTCGAACTACACCTTAGATCGTGACTGTATTGCCTGCTCCGCCGAGATACACCTCCAGTCGGACTTTACTTCAAGTCCTAAACACCGTATCCCCCATTGACTCCTCTGCCAAGCTACACCTCTAGGATACACGATCTTATTGTCTGTTCTGTCTCTAGCGGAGTTTCAACCTCAGGGTACTCATTCGACCCCTAGTGCCTACTCTCTACCATTCAAGATAGGAGCATCGACTCCTTACTTGATAACTCCCGATGTCTAACCCTCGTGCATAAGAATTAGATATCCAATCACAAGACCTATTGTCCCGAAGTACAACCCATAAAGTTTCCTCTTCGTCAAACAACCGGGACGACATTAATACCAACACGACATATCTTCCCAAAGTGAGGATCCCAAGAGTCCTCACCATTAAATACGAATGACTTACATGCCTATGGATCAAATGCAATATATTCTAAGATATATGACTCCAAATGAATGACACACACACTCAAACATGTATTCTCCAAAACAAAGCACAAAAAAGCAACACTCACCCAAAGCTCCACTTTAAGCTAATAAACCATACAAATGTCCCCAAGACTCGGTGATTACAAAAACCGAGCCTTAAAGCCCAACCAACAAATGACCTTATGCTAAAATCCACAAAATGCAATAAAATGCAACCGACCATGACTGTGCAACCACATGCTCCAAAATGTATGAATACCATCCAATATCATTTAGATTTGAATAAATCATTTTCTAAACAAATTTTAACCACATAGGTTTACAACATCCGAAATATTCACAAGGTCGGGAATGACTAAACTCCAATAACTCACACATTGATATTTTCAAACCATTTAACAACTCGAAATACACCTATTACCAATAACCACAAAAATATATTCTTTTACCAAATACCCTCCATCTATGAAAATGGTTATCAAATCATTTTTGTTATGATACATTTATCACAAATCCCAAAAATCCCAAAGATGTGTGTTTTATAAATTTATAAAGTTAAACACTTCCAAATAACCAAAATTTATCAGGTGATCAGCAGTTAACAATTTCACGTAAAACACAAAACACTTTAAAATGAACATTTTGGCATGTACAACGTTTTCACAAATCAATTTGAACTCACTTTGCTAGATTTAGGGGTTGTTTGTTTTTTTTTAAAAACCTCTTAATGGCTCTTAAGTCTGAATCGTTCAGACCTTTTTACACACCACCTCTTATTAATCATAACTAAAATAAGACTTCAGACTTTAGACCTCTTAAAAAATAAACGGCACCTTATGCTAAATCTAGATTTTACCCTAAACTTGCGGTTCCTTGAAGAACTTGAATCCACAAGCAAAACCTTCCAAAACCTATATTCACAAGTTTCCAACCAAGGGCAAACATATCTAACCAACAAGAACCAATCCCCAAACATTTTACATCAAAATCTCCATTTTGGCCAAAACCCTAATTTTGACGTAAATCCTCCAAAATCTTCCAAACCGAAATTAGAGAAACCAAACACTAGGAAATCATCATTGATGCATTTATATCTTATATTAGGGTTTAGAAATGGAAGGGATACACTTATCACTTAGGTTTTAATGAAAACCTAGAAAACTCTACCATGGAGCTTGAGGTTGAAGAAGAAGATGGTGAACTCTTGACTCTAGCTTCCAATCTTTACACTTGATAATGAAACACTTCAAGAGCTCAAGTATTGGACCCAAAATGAGTTAGGGTTTGAGGGGAAGGAAGGGGAAACGATTTGAGAGAGAATGAGGAATTTTGGAGAGGTGAAAATGAGAAAAAAAAATCTGAAAATCGCGACTTAATGGCAGCCTGATGCGTTGCTGCGACATTGACCAGCGACATTGCCCAATGTCGCCTGGCAATGTCTCCAAGCCCTCCTTAGCTACTGTTTTCTGCTGCGACAATGACAGGTGGGACTATGACACTGTCATAGTCGTCGGGCATTGTAGTCGGGCCTGAACCAAGCTCCAAAACTCGACTTTTTCAACGCCAAAACCCCCGATACTCTAAGGAACTTCAAATAATGATTTCCCACCAAAAATTCAGCCATTTATAAATTACAAAAACGTCCGGGTGACCTTTATTTACCAAAAATTACGGGTGTTACAATCCTCCTAACCTTAAAAGAGATTTTGTCCTCGAAATCTAGATTCCCATGAAACATTGACCGCATGATAGATTGTCTCTACACCGCTTGCCAGAACTACCACCATAACCTTATGCTGGTCCTTACGATAAATGTCCCCTTGGGGACATTACACTTATACCCGAATGAATAATTATCTTACTAATGTGGCCTTTAACCATGAGACTGCGGTTGTCTCCCAGCCTTGGGTGACACGTACTACCTCAAGGTAGTTTGTGATCTCAACTTCTCACCGGCCAATTCACCTCAGATCCACATGTTTCTGAACCCAAAACCAACTATGGACATCAAACCCCAAAGAATTCTCAATATTCTTAATAATCCATTCTTGATTTGATAAGGGCGTCCTTCCAAGGGCATACTAATACGCTCTCCGGATAGCTGGTTAATGCAGATCCGGCTAAACTCAACTCCGATCTATTATCAACTTCAAAACATTCTCTCAATATGATCTTTACCACATCAAGAAAACCTATACACGTCAATAATTAATTACCAACCTCTAATCTTCCTTTAAATTCCACCACCGAGAGGTCAACCTTTCTCATGATCTAACGGGGATACTTCCAAACATTCCAAGATTCATGGACTTCAAGAAAACAAGTCGACGCCTAAAACCAAAACGGTGATAACGAAAACGTGGACATCCCGTCCGATATTACATTCTAGAAGTATTATCGCATTAAGTTTGACACCTAACAGAGGACTATTATTCCCGATCTTACATCCCTAACAAACGGACCACCATAATTCCCTTGATTACGGAAACCCATTAAGACGGTACACCATCAACATATACCATGATATCAAACAGACAGGCAACACATTAAATCGAACCCAACCAGGAGCATATAATCACACAAGACCTTATCCCGCAGGTTTACCGAAGAATAGAGATCACTCCTTAATTAACTTGGAAGGCATAAATCTAATACCTCCATTATTCAAGCGTGCACAGATTCAAGAACTGAAACCCAAATTCAAGACTGACCACAAGTTGGATCATTCGAGGCTTCAATTCCCAAGAACTCCTCTAGTCCCTAATCGCAACTCTTTTCAAGATAGGCTTTTAAATCTATAGCCCTCATGAGTTCAAGGTTTTCAACTAATATGCCAACTTAAAACTTTATAAAACCTTAAAAACAAAAGTTACATAACATTTAATCGTACGTGTAAAAATCTACTACTGTTTACTCGGTGGGTATGCACAGTGATCACTAATGCCACACATATAAAATTATTTCAAAATTAATTTGATCAATACTCACGTTAATAATGACAATAACAAAAGATGTGCAACAAAATTTTCAAATGGACTACCATGGTCCTAGCATGAATCAATTTACACTATGTATGCGAAAATAATTTTCTGTACGAAAACGTATGCAACAAATGTTTGTACAACTCCAAAGGGACCTTCACAATTTCACTTCAAAATTCTTTCCTTTAGTCCACAAAACGTCGTGGAATAAAATTTCCAACAAGGCCTATAAACATCAGTTTATTCCCCAAAACTTAGTAAAACAATAGGGGTGTGTGATTTGGTCAAACGCAACTAAATTTTTAAATCGAGTTCAAGCCTTGGGCCATGCAAATAAAATACACTTGTCCAAAAATAGCAGCTACATTGACATGAATACCAATAACTCATTCAATTCATTGCAGAAAAATTTATAACAGTAAAATCAACAACTGAAACATGCCCAAAGCAAAAGTTCAATATGAGACAACATAAATCTTTGTTATGCTTACTCACACCAACAGTATAAATTAATTCAAATACTAAACATCATACAACGAAAACACTTGTATAAAACCCAAAAGAGAACTCTCATGATATTGAAACTTCCTAAAATAACATATAGGATAACATCTACTAACAAAACTCTCAAGACATCCCTTATGGTTGCGAAATGACACGTGCAAAACCCTCATGAGACAATAATGTTAAACAACAACCCGAAAGTTAACGCACACAATAATTCAAGTATACACGTCCCAAAATTTTATCTACCCGACGCAAAATATCGTAAAACAAAACTCCATATGGCCCAACCGAATTTTCATAAAACTCATTGACGCTAAAAGCAAGCGGTGTCCAAACCTTCGCTCCCCAACATAAAACCATAAGGCGAATGTATGTCTAAAATGTCAAGATTTTAAGAGTATCCCTTTTTATCGAAATGTAAAATAAGTGACACTTTTCGATAAAACTTGCGTGAGACACGACACTGAATAAACTCATAAAGTTACACGCAACATAATTAAATCCTACGCATTTCATAGTTCACTTACGCATAGCAAAGCGTTATAAAATAATACTTCATAAAACTCCACACACTCACACGGAATAACATTCCACAACCGGACTTGCATGCGCCAGATATTTCACAAAACTACCATTGTGACATGTGTATGCACTTTGGTTAAAAAGTAAAATAATTTACGTCGTTCTTAAATTCAACGCCAAATCAACAATATGCTCTAGTCGTTCGAGGACATTGGCTAAAACACAATGGCAGAAACTCCAAATAAGACATGCATGCATATTATATGCAACCAAACCTCTCGCATAAGAACCCAAAGGAAAACAATCAACTGAACGCCATTAAAATTACCACATTACATCCACAAAATCACCTGGAATAAAATTCTATATGAAACTCAAACACCAAAAATAGTGGGAGATAACTCTTCGTCCAAAACTTTAACATATGTGAAGGAGATCCAATGTTAAAGTCATAAACCGCAGTCACTTGCCCCAGACGTAATCAACATCAAAATATGCACATTGCAATATTACGAAATAACGTTAGACACGAAACGGGGATAAAGAGATTTTCAATACAAGTTTGCAACCACGTGCAATAAGCAATTTCATGCATGCTTAAACTCACGGTTAAAATCTGGTGCGTGCTAAACATTTTTTTTCCAAAATTTCGAAATATGTTTCACTTTATGATTCGGGAAACATGAGAAGTAATTGGTGCAAACTTATTTCAGAAATAAATTTTGTGCATGACTTTTGGTCGGCATCTCAATGTCTTAGAACCACGCTCCTCAATCTCATAGCCACACTATCGTCATCCGGATGCTCAGATATCTTAAAGCAATAATCACACTAATTCGGTTAACTTACAAATTCTTCTTGAAATAAAGTCAACTCAATAAGCCCATTGTTCTAATTCAACCAACAACTCCGACCCAAAAATAGTCAACTTAAGGTATTCATCGCGCTTAACCATCACTCCAATATGGCAAGGCTATAAACATCAATTCTTCTTTCGGTTACTCGCTTAGAAACTTCCTTAGTACCCCAACGATTATCATACCAAGGCAGTTCAAGTATACCCATGTGACATGTAGGTTCACCATAACACTGGCCAGGTGCCATTATGAACGTACCGTACATGATTATCCTTCCTATCCTCGACAAGTTTACCTTTTCTAGCGACTCATTCAACCTCAGAATATCATATCTTAAGGTACCTAATGGTGAAATTTCACTTTCAATCACTTAGAAGGACGCTAGTTGAGTCTAAGCATCCAAAAATCAATACCTAATTCTCTCGAACTTAAGCTCTGATACCAACCTGTAAAACCATGAAATCTGGAAAGAGCAACTAATTTAAAACTTTCAAATATACGTCAGTTAAGGATATAATCTATTCTTCAAAACACCACTAGAGTCACCATGAATAGAAATCTAGGTTAAACTTCAACAATTAACAGGTTGAGTCTGGTATAGAGGCTAATTAAAGTCGGTGTTACTAAAACCTAATAACAGTTACTCTTCTCAAAGACTAAAGCGGAAGATTTCATCAAGCCACTCACCCTTGCACATACTCCTAGCACTCAACACTTCACCAAAACGCTAGAACCTCTTCCCCCATCCGGAACCTGATGCACATGCCGACAAATAAAAAGGTTAGGCTAACTCCTAGTGAGTTCAAGAGTTTACAACATGAAATAAATACATTTGTTAAAAGGAGAGAATGTAGTTTAATCATAGATCTTCAAAAAGATTTACTTTAAATATCAAACGACACCATTTTCCAATAGTACACCTTTAAAACAAGGAATCCAACATGAACCTTCTTTCGTGAAACCACTTTAATCCCATACTCACCCAAAACGTGAATAGTAAGCAAACTCCCAATTTATAATAATACGAAAAAAAAACTTTACTTCTCGAAACACCCCAGACGTGGGTGGGGCATAATACACAACTCATAAATCTTGAGTAAACAATTCCACATATGCAAAACGTCACCGAAAACATGGATAATAAAATGATACAATTTAATACCCAAATAACACCTTCCGGTGATGGGGGAGACCCGATTCCATTGTACGTGACGGAACACAAAGTAAAGCCACGTAACCATGTTGTCGAACTTCACCTCAGATCGTGACTGTATTGCCTGCTCAACCAAGCTACACCTCCGGTCGGACTTTATTTCAAGTCCTAAACACCGTATCCCCTATTGTCTGCTCTGTCGAGCTATACCTCAAGGATACACGATCTTATTGCTTGTTCGGTCTCTAGCGGAGTTTCAACCTCAGAGTACTCATTCGACCCCTAGTGCCTACTCCCTAGCATTCAAGATAGGAGCCTCCGCTCCATACTTGATACTCATGATGTCTAACCCTCGTGCACAAGAATTAGACATCCAATCACAAGACCCATGGTCCCGAAGTACAACCTATAAAGGTTCCTCTTTGTCAAACAACCGGGACGACATTAATACCAACACGGCATATTTTCAAAAGGTGAGGATCCCAAGAGTCCTCAGCATTAAATACGACTGACTTACATGCCTATGGATCCAATGCAATACAGTCTAAGATAATGACTCCAAATGAATGACACATACACTCAAACATGTATTCTCCAAAACAAAGTGCAAAAAAAGCAGCACTCACCCAAAGTTCCACTTTAAGCTAATAGACCGGACAAATGTCCCCAAGACTCGGTGATTACAAAAACCGAGCCTTAATCCCAACCAACAAATGACCTTATGCTAAAATCCACAAAATGCAATAAAATGCAACTGACCATGATTTTGCAACCACATGCTCCAAAATGTATGAATACCATCCAATATCATTTAGATTTGAGTAAATCATTTTCTAAACAAATTTTAACCACATAGGTTTACAACATCCGAAATATTCACAAGGTCGGGAATGACCAAACTCCAATGACTCACACATTGATATTTTCAAACCATTTAACAACTCGAAATACACCTATTACCAATAAGCACAAAATGTATTCTTTTACCAAATACCCTCCATTCTATGAAAATGGTTATCAAATCATTTTTGTTATGATATATTTATGACAAATCCCAAAAATCCCAAAGATGTGTGTTTTATACATTTATAAAGTTAAACACTTCCAAATAACCAAAACTTATCAGGTGATTAGCAGTTAACAATTTCACGTAAAACACAAAACACTTTAAAATGAATATTTTGGGATGTACAACGTTTTCACAAATCAACTTGAAACTCACCTTGCTAGATTTAGGCTAAATCTAGATTTTACCCCAAACTTGCGGTTCCTTGAAGAACTTGAATCCACAAGCAAAACCTTCCAAAACCTATATTCACAAGTTTCCAACCATGAGAAAACATATCCAACCAATATGAACCAATCCCCAAACATTTTACATCAAAATCTCCATTTTGGCCAAAACCCTAATTTTGACCTAAATCCTCCAAAATCTTCCAAACCGAAATTAGAGAAACCAAACACTAGGAAATCATCATTGAAGAATTTATATCTTATATTAGGGTTTAGAAATGGAAGGGATACACTTATCACTTAGGTTTTGATGAAAACCTAGAAAACTCTACCATGGAGCTTGAGGTTGAAGAAGAAGATGATGAACTCTTGACTCTAGCTTCCAATCTTTACCACTTGATGATGAAACACTTCAAGAGCTCAAGGATTGGAACCAAAATGAGTTAGGGTTTGAGGGGAAGGAAGGGGAAATGATTTGAGATAGAATGGGGAAGTTTAGAGAGGTGAAAATGAGAAAGAAGTCTGAAAATCGCGACTTAATGGCATCCTAATGCCCTGGTGCGACATTGACCAGCGACATTGGGCAATGTCGCCTGGCAGTGTCGCCAAGCTCTCCCTGGCCACTGTTTTCTGCTGCGACAATGACAGGTGCGACTATGACACTGTCATAGTCGCCGGATATTGTAGCCGTGCTCGAACCAAGCTCCAAATGTCGACTTTTTCAATGCCAAAACCCCCGATACTCTAAGGAACTTCAAATAATGATTTCCCACCAAAAATCCCGCCATTTATAAATTACAAAAACGTTCGGGTGACCTTTACTTACCGAAAATTACGAGTGTTACACGTTATGAGGGACTAATCAATATTTGGGTAAATACAAGGACCAAAAGTGTAATTCACTCTAAATTTTTTATCAATCAAGTCATTTTTTTAAATTCTTGTGAATAACGTCTTTTTTTAAATTTTTTGTTAATCACGTTTTTTTAACTAAAAAAATATTTTACTAACAAAAAGTTTTATATTAATTTTACTGATTAATTTTTTGTTAATCACGTTTTTCTCCGATCACTCAATTTTTTTTATATTAAATTGCATTTTAAATAAAAAGCTTTATATTTATTTTAAAAAACTATTAAATTGACAAAATTACTTTAACATTAGCAATTCTCAAATTTAGAAAATCAAAAGAAAATTACGTATCTTTTGAGTTAGGCATTAAAATATGCAAACAAAGTATTGGAAGTCATGTACAATTAACATGGGATAGTTATATACTACAAATTGTTCGTTGGAAAAATAATTATGTTTTAAAAGTTAAAATATCGTGAGACATTATTAAAAACGTAATAACGTAAAAGATTTTATATAGTTCTTGGATTAAAAAGAAGAAGAAGTAAAAACAGTCTATATATCAAACATTCTATATTTTTGGACGTGAAACTTTTTCTCTATAGTTTCTCATATAATTACGTATTACTCTTGTAGAAACTGTTAATAACTTTTCTTAATTATTTGAATAATTGATGGTTTTTAATCTTAATTTATAATTTTTATTTTTAGTTTGTAATTATTTTAATTATTTATAGTTTGACTATACATTAAAAATATCACGTTAATCGTACTTAATTTTCAATACTCAATATGCATATATCAATGTTAACCCAAAAGATATGTTAGCTTCTATTCATTTCCTTTGGTTTTCTAAGCTTAGGATGTTTTAACGTAAAAGCCATTTTGTCAATTTAATATTTTTTAAATAAATATAAAGATTTATATTAAATTGTTCTAATATTTAATAGACACTTTAATATAAGAAATTTGATTTGTGTTTGGAGATGGAAAAACATTTTTTGATTAATTTTTTTAGAAAAAAGGATGCAATTCACAAAAAAATTAGATTGAATTACATTTTTGGTCCCTCTAGTTTGGCTAAAGATAGATTAGTCCCTCATGTTGATTGCTAACTAAAGGTTTTAACTCTAGCAACCTTGAGGGGGAGTTTGGTTCGCAGAATGTTTTTGGTTGGAATGGAATCTGTCAATAGAATTTGACTTTGAAGGAATTGGAATGGAATGTTGTCAGGTTTGACCACCTGTTTGGTTGACAGAATTGGAATGGAATCTGTTAAATGAATTGGAAATTTTCTGTTTGGTTTACATATTGTAGCTTCGGAATTGGAATTGAATTTTGGTAAATGACCAAAATACCCTTTTTGATTATTTTAATTTTTTAAACAAAAATTACTTTAATGAAATAGTCATTAAATAGTTTGATTTTAACTAAAGTTTTGGGGAGAGAGAGAGAGGAGAGAGAGATAGAGAGAGATAGGAGAGAGACATGAGAGAGAGAGGGAGAGGGAGAGAGAGGAGAAAGAGGGAGAGAGGGAGAGAGAGAGACAGAGGGAGGAGAGAGAGAGAAGAGAGAGAGGGAGGGAGAGAGACGAGAGTGGGAGAGAGACATGAGAGAGAGGGAGAGAGATAGAGAGGAGAAAGAGGGAGAGAGAGAGAAGATAGAGAGAGAGAGGGAGAGGGAGAGAGATAAAGAGAGAGGAGAGGGGGAGGGAGGGAGAGAGAGAGAGGAGAAAGGGAGAGAGAGATAGAGAGAGAGGGAGGAGGGAGGGAGGGAGAGAGATGTGAGTAGGGTTTAGTTTGGGGTAAAGGGTAATTTTGGAATTATCAAAATATGAGACTTCATTCCATTGAAATATTTGGGTTTTCTGATGGAATGTTCAAATCCTATATCTATGGAATTTAATGGAATTCAAAGATTCCATCAACTGAAAAGCTTGAACCAAACAAGAGAATGGAATCTGGTCAAAGGAATTCAACATTCCAATTCCACCATATTCCATCACATTCTGCGAACCAAACGCCCCCTGAGTGTTATGAAATCAAAAGGTTAGGGATTATCAGTGTAAATAGTTTGTTTTAGGGACCAAATCCAAATTTTAAGCAAACCACAAGGACCACCATTGTAATTCACTCATTAACAAAATAATAATTTTATCTATACTATATTATAAAACACGGATAAAAAACTCTTAAATACAAATTATTAGGCACAAGGTACCATCATTTTATGCAAAATTTTAAAAATATCTTAATTTACAAGTATCAAAGCACAAGATACATATTACTACTGCAGACTTCTAACACCCACCAATTTGGTATGTGCATGACCTTCCTTTTATGCAGACATTTTTATGTATCACTATTAATTAATATATTATATTACTATAATTTTGTTTTAATTATCTATACTATATTATAAAATAAAGATAAAAAAACTCTTAAATACAAATTATTAGGCACAAGGTACCATCATTTTATGCAAGATTTTAAAAATCTCTTAATTTGCAAGTATCAAAGCACAAGATACATATTATTACTGCAGGCTTCTAACACCCACCAATTTGGTATGTGCAGGGCCTTCCTTTTATGCTGACATTTTCATGTATCATTATTAATTAATATATTATATTACTATAAATTTGTTTTAATTAAATTATTAAAAATGTAATTGGTTATTTTTCTAGATGTCATTAAAATATATAAGATAATCATCCAAAATCGTATTGTAAATCAACAAAAAAACAAAAAATAAAATGAAACATTAAAATCGTGATGTATGTCGTTGCATTGCGTGAGTACACTTCTAATCTTTAATTATAGAGAGGTAAATTTTATCATCTCATAATTAAGGTTAGAATAGAAAAATAGACAATTACCTTTATGAAAACTTATTTTTAAATAAATTACAATAATAATATACATAATTATTTTAAGATGGAGGAAGTATCATTTTTTATTCATAAATTTCCAAAAAAAGGTTGCCAAAAAGATTAGTCAAAGTCTTTTTGGTGCCACGTTTTTTCATGGGAGTGGCACTTTCATAAAGAAAATTAATGAATACAAACAACACTTTTTTTAACCTTTTTGAATCTCTTTTTTAAACTCATATTCAACATATCTATTCTTTGGAAAATAAATAAATTATTAAACTTTAGGGGTCGTTTACCAAACGCTTACCCAGATAAGCGCTTACCAATAAAATTTAACCCTATCACTTACTTAGCGGGTAAGATTTTAGTCGACCAAAAATGGTATCGTATTCAACAATTTTCCCGATAAGCGTTTACCGGTAAAATTTAACATTATCACTTACTTACCGGGTAAAATTTTAGTCCACCAAAACGGTATCGTATGCAACAATTTTCCCGTTAAGTGCTAACTGTGGTAAGACTCTTTGCCATCACTTACCAGGGTAAAACTCTTGGTCCTTGCCTTAACTCTTACCGGGTAAAATTTTTGGACATTGTCATCTTCATCTATAAGGTAAATGACTTGGTAAGCGATTACCCGGATAAGCGTTTGGTAAACGGCCTAATTTACATTTAAAAAATAATAACTATAATTATAATATTTTTTGATATTTTAACATTATTTTTCTATATATGCACTCATCATACCTTATTTCATTATTGACCGAATCTCAATTTTTTTTGAAAAGGTAAAAACAATCTTGTTCAATAATTTACTGTATTGAATAAATAATTGTGAAGTTATATTAATAGAATACATGAAAGTCTTCATCATGTGAGAAGTTGAGTTAATGGTGAGAAGTGTGAGAAGTGGATCTGAACCGTTGATCTCTTTTAATTTCAAACCCTCCAATGAATTGCGGCTTAGATGAGAATTGATCTTGTGCATCTCGGTTCATCTTATCTCGGTGCATCTCATCCTAATGTACGTCAATTTCTCATCCAACGGTCGATAACCACTTCTCACACTTCTCACCAGAACCCAACCCATACATGAGAACCTCATATTTACTCTCCAAAAGTGTCATTAAGGTGAGAAGGGAGATCCCAACATATATAGAGCATAACTGGTCAAAGTATAGTCGATGTGAGATTCTAATATGTCCCCTCCAACAGAGGCTAGATGGGTAAAGATGTTCCAAAATGTTGAGTTACGGACAAAGATGTCTTAGATGATAGATTTTGACTCTGATATCATATTAGAATATGTGGAATCCCCATATTTACTTTCCAAAAGAGCCCCTTAAGAAGAGAAGGGGTATTCCAACATATATAGAAGAGAATTCGTTCAAAGTTAATTGATGTATGTGATGCCCCATTTTCTTCTTTCTTCCCATAACATCAGAACCTTTACATCTGCGGAAGCGTTCTAGCAATAGCCTAACATTTATAATGGCTATTTTAAGAATTATAACTCTTCATGCGATCCGTTCATGTCTTATCCCGATCTTAGCTGAGATACATATATGGAATACGTAAGCTTTAAGCTTAGTGAACAATTATGGTTTCATGAAGAAATCATTTTTCATAAAATATATGGTTTCAGTGCATAGAATAACAATTCAATACACTTCTCATTACCATGCATAATAACATAAAAACATTTCTATAAAAACATCATCTTCTTTTAGTGCGAGATCTCATATGTGTAAGTATGTCAAACATTCTCAACAGGATCATAGATCCCTGGGGTTCCGTGTAGGATCTTCCCCCTGAGGCACGTTTGCAAGACGTCCTCCATTCTTATACCCCGTCGAGTATTTAATATGACCATACTTTCACATGCACAAAACGTTTAATATGCCACATGTAAAATACATGTCTTCCTCATAAAATGCATTATAAGTATAACCTTATCTCGTATAAAGAAAACACGACAAAACATTATTTCAAATGTTCATCATGCATAAAAACATTTATATAGCATATATGTATCCCAGTAAATCTCATAACATACTCACTTTGAGACTTAACCTCAATGCTTGATTTACCATCCAAAATGAATGTAACTCTAAAATTTATATTTGATATTTCGTTGTGTTTTAAAAATAAATTGAGTATGCTTATTTATAATGAATATTGAAGCACTTGAAGGAGATTGGATGAGGCGGTGAATCCATGGCGGCATAACCTCACCGCCTATTTCTTATTCACATACGTTTCACAATTTATATAAATTTATATAATATAAAACATTTTTATTTATTATGTATATTATTGTGTTTATTGAGTATAGCTTTGTATACATAACCCCAAATCTTAATTTGAATATATATTTGGGACCTATGCGATAGTACCTACCCATAGCCATGCTATGCTATACCTTTTTCTGAGTTGTACAAATTTCCGTAATCATACTTTGACCTTTTTGACATTTACGGTATCTACATTTTTCAACGTATTTAAATATGAAATTTGGTATTAATCCGATATTTCTATAATTTATAAATAAGACATTTCTATAGTTTTGCTCAAGTGACCCTAAAATAAAAACCTTATTCTTTTTCGAATCTGAAAGCGTCATTACGATCTATGTGAAGCACCGAGTCCAAAAATATATGCATTATATAACTTATAACTCCATTTGGACCCTAAAATTAATAAAAAAGATATATTTAATATTGAATCAATCCTATATATAAAACTTTGTCGGTTTTCAAATCTGAAAGTTTAATCGTGATCGATATAAATCTTTGGTCACAAAAACATATTAATCGTGTATCATAAAAATCCATATGACTAGCTAATTTGAGTAAAACGACAAAACCTTTTAAATAGAAATAATATTAAAATATTTAATAATATATATATACACGATTCATATATATATATATATATATATATATATATATTTAAATAAATATATATATATATATATATATATATTTGAAATTATATTATATATATATTTTCATCTCCGTAACTATCAATCAAATATATTTTCTCTTGTTTATTTTCAGTTACGTATTTTCTAAATCTTCGAATTATCATATTTTCAATGATATCAATATTTTGATATTAACATATTAACTTTAAATTTGTATCCGACGTAAACATCTCCTTATCGAAAAACATAATTTAAATTATCGATTATATAAATCATCATATTTAACACTTATTTTAAAGAGTTAAGATAGTTAAATGAACGTAATTTTATCATTATTATAATAGTGAAAACAGGGTGTTACAATGTATGACTCAACAATTATTTTAGTATTTTAGATTGAGTTTTACAAATTTTCAGGTATTTTATTTATTACCAATTTTTGGAAAATACTTTTTCATTAATAAATTATCGCAAAGCTTTAAAATTTATTAATTTTCACTTTAATAATGAAAAAAAAAGACGTACAAATATGGCCAAAAAGGGAAATTGAAGCACCATAGGTTATATTTTAGTGAATTACATGTTTGGTTCATGTGGTTTAATTTTTTTTTTTATTATTGAATTGGGTTTTGAAATAAGATGATTGTTGTATTTTTTTTACCTCTTAAATCGCTTCCCCTCATGGAATCAAAGAGTTTTGCTAACTTAGTTAAATCACGAAATATTTTGCTTGTTCTAACCTTTTTAATCTTTATCCTATTAAATACATAAAATACTATATATATAGGGTCAGGTTCAGAAGAAAATCTCAAAAAAAAAAAAAAAAAAAACGAAAAATCGAAGAACACTCTGGTAGCTCTTCATCTGGACGGTATGAACTTGTGCATACAAGTAATTTGTAACATGCATACGTGCATAAAAACCAAAACAACAACATAATTTACTTGTATGCACAAGTGCATACCTTCCAGATGAAAGGCTATCAAAGTGTTATTCAGTTTTCCGTTTTTTTAGGTTTTCCCCTTGAACCCCCGTCTATATTATATATAGGGGTTAAATCATGCGAGGACCAAATATATGTTGAGAACCTTAAGGAATAATCTAATCCATAAATCCAGGGCCATTTAAAAAATAAACATATTTAAAATATAATGGTGAAATAAGGGTATTTTTGTCTAATTAGAAGTTAATTGAAAGGTTATTTTGGGCATATCATATTAGATTTCATTTTAAAACCTCCAGTATCATATTACGTCTACAACACATCCAGAAGAAACCTAGGCCATCTTCATCACCGCCAACCATCTCCATCACCGCCAACCATCTCCGACGCCGACAACCACGTCGACATCATCCTCCACCATCTTCCATCGCACATCATCTTTCCACTCCCCCTCCAACCTCCCCTGCTATGTCCCCCCCTTTACTGTCGGCACAACAATGAGACCCCCTCACCCAATTTTTTCCGGTAACCCCTCGTTGTAACTACGAGATTCTGTCACCTGTCCCCTGGTTTTCGATGAGTGGGTGTGGATTTTGGTGTGAAGATCTATTTGCATCTAAAGAACCCCATTCAGCCCCCTCTAAATCAGAAAACCACCTCCACTTCCTGGCGCCACCGTCATCCCTGGAATATGAAGCAACAACAACAAAATGAAGCAGATCCAAATCTATTTACTCAAGTAATGCCTTTTCTTTTTCATGTTCTCTGCAAATCCAGTGAGAGAGGACTTTTGATCTACAACTACACCGAAAATGGGTAAGAATGACAATGTTGTTCTTCGTAAGCTAAAAGGGATGTTGACTTTTTTTTTGATCATCAAGCACCTTGTACGAACCCTAAATCCCACAACCAGACCCGAAATCCTCTTATAACCCTCTTATAACCCTAAATTTCTCCATATTTAGGGTTTTTTGTGTTTGATTTCCCAGTTTTGGTGTGTTTCATCCGGTGAATATGAGTGTTTCATCTGGTGAACCTGTGTGATTCATCTGGTGAATTTGTGTGTTTCATATGGTGAAATAACATATAGATGAAACATTATTATTATTATCTTAAAAAATATAATAATTTTTATTATGATTCAATTGGTGAGTATATGTTTCATATGGTGAATCTTTGTTACCAAAATGACAATTATGCGCTTTTCATATGGTGAAACCGTTTTCAATTAAAATGATAGGATCACAACCAAATTATGGCTTATATCGGTTCTCACGGTTTTCAACCTTTTTGTGGTTCTCATTTGATTATCGTCCTAATATATATATATATACACACACACATACATATAGGATTGTCTTCGTTGTTCTTAGTATCCGACACCATCATCCCTACAACTCTAACACCTATGGTTTCCAAGTCTTCTCAATCTTCTTGTCATGAAATGTAACGTCGTCTCCATCTCTGGCTTATAATCTACTACTAACATACATTACATTCTAAAAGAGATATCTTCAATTGTATGAGAAGGGAGTGGATGAGAATAGAAGGTACATGTAGAGATAGAGAGAAAGACATGACATGTAAAATGAGATTTGCAAAAATATGAATTAGACACTTTAATCCATGTGTTGCCTTACTGCGACTTAGCATGATGACCACACTTACACTTCAACCTATGGGAATCCATTAATCTGACCAACTTCAACTCATCATAGCAAAATTAGCGACCAATTGTAGCGTCTTAGCTTCAACGTCCTATCTTTAGCAATAGTTTCTCAGAGTCAACGTCTTAGCTTCGACAACAACGATTTAGCTTCAACGTCTTCGCTACAACGTCAGCTAATTATATCAACATTGACATCTTAGCTTCAACATTAGGTAATACTATCATATAACACAAACCCTAGAAACCAAAAGCTGTTTCTTAAACAAATTTTTTTTACCCCAAAGTGAGAACATTTCTCATTAATTTTTTGAAAACATTTTCAAAACAAAAATGGTTTAATAACATATCAAATAAACATCATGCTATATTCATATTTCATACAAAGACATCATCTAATGCAATAAAACTTCAATATGATATAATGATTCACATAAACCATCATCGGTTTCGTAAAAGGCTCTAATACCATTGTTGGAATACATGAACCATATATTACCAAAAATAATCACATTCCTCCAAGAAAATACATATGAAATGGAGTAGGATGAGTGTTTTGAAATTTAACCAAAACGAGCAGTACCTTTGATGTCGTTTTTGAATCTGAACAAGGAACAAAACTCATTACATCCACGATATCCACGTGACAATCTGAATCCAGTTTATGTCCAACGCTAAAAGAGGATGTACCCTTTTATCACCGTCTTGCTAAGTCACGATTCCAAAACTTGGAAAATAGAAAGAGTGAACCTAATGGGATAAATAAAGCGAATCAAGTTTAAGCAACCAACAACCATGTTGTCTCACAACATCTCTCATTATATATAAGTGAAGTTTTGGTCATATCAATGAACAAATATTATATGGGAACCATGCTCGTTAGATACATTTTGTACTTTTACTCATAGTAGGTCCATACTTGTCCTTTCAAATTAATTAATTCACAAGTCCATACTTGGCTTTTTCCTACTCTTGTCATACAAGATTCGATATATGATATTAATTAGTCAAATAACATTAATAGAAAATCATATATATAATTAAACAGTTTTTTTATATGAACTTCTTATTCATATATGTTCTATGTGATAAAGTTTGTTGATTCAACCAATCAACAAACTCGTGATCACTATCAGTAACATGTTATGTCCCTTTGTTCTTGATGTCTAAATTAAACATTGGGCATGTATATGTCATCCATGTTATGTCTAACCCTAGTTTATTGATTACAAATATTAGTATCACATACCGACTATATGAGCATCCATGGGTTTCATTAGTATCATTCAACTAGAGGGCCCAAAGACATCACTATTGTCATACAAAATGAAAATCATATCTCGATCCATGCTAGTACTAGTAAGTAATACATGAAAAACTCAACAACCATTCTGTCAACCAGTTACAAAATGATTAGAAGCAGTGTCAAAGCATGTCTAGCTCTCACACAGAGCAAACTTTATGATCTTAGTTTGGAAGACTACATGTATAATGACCACATGACAAACACTTATGAAACTCATATGACATCTAATACAATGATCTTATAGTATATCACTTTCGATACACAAGATCCCTATCTTGTACTCATAAGTGGATTTTATATCTCAATATGAATCCCCGCATATATTAGTCATTTCCACATTAGTTCAACCTTTACCCAAAGTAATATTTGACTTAGGAAATTTAGATACACATTACTATAAGGTCATTGTTACGTTTAAATATGACAAAATGTCTAAATATACAATCATCGTACTGTTCATACTGATAGATAATGTTATCAAATATTATATTGACACCAAACCGTTGATGGTCTTGAAGAACAAGGAGTTAATGAAATGGCAATGACCTTGAAGTCATTAACCGAATGACAATGACGCATTCTTTTAGAGTCATCAACAAAATAAAAAAACAAGACATTCTTTTTCAATTCGTAAATGGAAACACAATGATACATTCTCTTTGAAGTCATAATGGGAAAATAATTACATGTCTTTGTTGGAGTTGTGAATGAAATGACAAAGGCATGTTCTCTTTTAATTCATGAATGGAAGGACAATGAGATGTTTCCTTCAGAGTTGTGAATAGATCGAATGACAATTGCATCTTATATTCAAAGTTTACGAGTGAATTGACATGCTTCATCTTATAGAATGACAATCGCTTTCTAGCTCATTCCCATATTATATTTGCTTTCAGGAACATGTGTTGCGTCGTCTAATGGGCAGGGTGTCGAGATAGTCATAGATTTTTCCTGAGATAATATTTGTTTATGTGCACTTAACTCTCTTACTATAGTTTTTTCGGCAATACTATTCTGATGAGTAAAGGGTCGTTTACTAAATGCTAATCGAGTAAGCGCTTACTGGGTCACTTACTTAACAGGGGGGAACATGATAATGACCGATAATCTTATCTGAAAGGTGACCCGATTAGCGCTTACTAGATAAGAGATGCTTGCCAACAATCATAACAACAAATTTGGCTTTATAGGATGGATAGAATGTCTAAGTGTAATAACAGAATATTTTATAGAACTCAAGTTTATAGGATCAAACTATAAAGCATCATATCTAACAGTGTTACAATGCATCTATAGGACATTTTTAGGTGTTTTAACAAGTTTTTTATGACGCTTATAAAATAAGGTATCATACTAAATATTTTACTTTGTTATATTATATTGAGTGAATTACACGTTTGGTTCATGTGGTTTACATTTTTTTTATTGAATTGGCTTTTGAAATAAAATGATTGTTGTATTTTTTTTACCTCTTAAATCGCTTCCCCTCTTGGAATCAAAAAGTTTTGCTAACTTAGTTAAATCACAAAATATTTTAGTCTTTCTAACCATTTTTATCTTTATCCTATTAACTACATAAAATACTATATATATATATAGGGTTAGGATCAGGAGAAAATCTCAACAAAACGAAAAACTGAAGAACACCCTGGTAACCTTTTATCTGGACGGTATGCACTTGTGCATACAAGTAATTTGTAACATGCACACGTGCATATGCAAAAGTGCATAATGCACTTGTGCATAAAAACCAAAAAAACAACATAATTTATCTGTATGCACAAGTGCATACCATCCAGATGAAAGACTATCAGAGTGTTCTTTAGTTTTCCCTTTTTTAAGGTTTTCCCTTGAACCTCCGTCTATATATATATATATATATAGGGGTTAAATCATGTGAGGACCAAATATATGTTGAGAACCTTAAGGAATAATCTAATCCATAAATCCAGGGCCATTTAAAAAATAAGCATATTTAAAATATAATGGTGAAATAAGGGTATTTTAGTCAAATTAGAAGTTAATTGAAAGGTTATTTTGAGCATATCATATTAGATTTCATTTTAAAACCTCCAGTGTCATATTACATCTACAACACATCAAGAAGAAACCCAAACCATCTTCATCACCGCCAACCATCTTCATCACCGACAACCATCTCCGATGCCGACAACCATGTTGACATCATCCTTCACCATCTTTCATAGCACATCATCTTTCCACTCCCCTTCCAACCTCCCCCGCTATGTCCCTCTCTTTACTGTCGGTACAACAATGAGACCCCCTCACCCAATTTTTTCCGGCAAACCCCTCGTTGCAACTACGAGATTCCGTCACCTGTCCTCTAGTTTTTGATGAGTGGGTGTGGATTTCGGTGTGAAGATCTATTTGCATCTAAAGAACCCCTCTAACCCATCTATAAATCATATGCAGATAGATTTGCATCGAAACCCTAAATCAGAAAACCACCTCCACTTCCTCCAACTTTACCATCTTCTTCCTCCAGCTTCTTATTCTCTAAACCTGCAAATCTCTCAAGCTCTCAACATCTTCATCAATGACATCCTCAAACACTCCCACCAAGACATTCAATTAAAAAAAAGTGAACCTATAACCCGAGATTCATTGTTATTTCCCGCATGCAACCACACGACTCATTTTGAGCTCGATCCATCCCATCCGAAATTCAACCAGGTATTCCTATTTCTTCAACGATCATCTATCCAACATGCTTTCATTGCCAACACCAAGATGAACAAATTGCTCCTTGAGAACTTTTGGCTCACTTGTGTATATGAACCCACCAATAACTCCGTCTCTGCTTCGATCTTGTGTATATGAACCTCTCTTTTGGTTGTGAAGACATGAGAGTAGCTCTAAACCTCCTCACTTTCCCATCATATGACGAGTTCCCCACCAGGAAGGAACACGAGGAAGTCGTTGCTGCTCTCAACTATCTCTCGGAGGGCAGAGATCGGGGTATCAGGACTCTCCTTCGCAAGAATACGGGGGGAGTTTGGAACTTCGTTTTCTCTCATCTCATCCACTGTATTTCTCGAAAGATGACTGGTTGGGAACAATCCCCGTTATACCTCATCCAGTTGGCTCACGCTCTCATGTTCCAATGACGAATCGCCTTTTCTAGATTCTTCTTTACTGATATCGTCACGGTCATCTCTCCGCCCCGGCGTCCACAAGTGGCTCTTTTTCGCTTTCTCTTATTGATAATGAACCACAAGTTGCAAAATCCTCTTGAGGTTGAATCTAAGCTACCAGAGCCAAAAATCATCTATGACTTTTTTGCTCCCAAGGATGGGAAGAAGATTCTGAAGAAAGGCCCCTCATCTACCGATCGACTACTCACTCTAGGTATGATTTATTTTGTCTCTACTACCAATCCGGAATAGGGAGCACCTTCGGCACCCTCGGTTGTTCAGCCAAAAGAACCTTTAACTTCTCCCTCTTTGGTGGCCCCTAAATCCCCTCCCCGAGCAAAATCGGTGGCCAAGAAAAAGAAAAGATCAAAGGCCATGGGTTCCTCCGCACTTACTCTGATGACTTTTGCCACCGAAACAACCTTCGGCGGCTACCCAGTTCGAACCCCCTTCTTCTCATAAGCGGGGGAGTTCAAAATCCCTTCCTAAGTCTCATTTGAAGAGACTTAGGACACCTTTATTAGCCAAGCCTCCTACTCCACCTACCGATTCTCAAAAATCGATGGGTGTTGACATTTTCCCCTCCAGGCTAGGGGAATCTGCTAAGACATCAACCGCCTCCTTCGTACCCTCTCAAAATGGTGCGATTGTACATAAGAGCACCCCTAAAAAACCCTCCTCTACTACCTCATTAGTCAT
Source organism: Arctium minus (assembly GCA_954870635.1). Classification (NCBI taxonomy): domain Eukaryota; kingdom Viridiplantae; phylum Streptophyta; class Magnoliopsida; order Asterales; family Asteraceae; genus Arctium; species Arctium minus. The sequence goes on along the minus strand of OX941093.1, from coordinate 4,786,381 downwards.
TGGGGATGACTTGGACACCTCCCTCGTCTAAAGACCCTCTTCTCCGTCACACAGCCAAACACCCGGGACTTAAAGTCCCGATGATCGTGCACGATCCCAGGAAGGATTGGCCATTTCAGGGGTTGATTTGGAGGATCCAACTATCTTTCTAGAATTTTTACTCGGTGACACTGGTTCCGAGCCCTCTTCTTGACTTGATGACCGATTTCTTGAACAACGGGATCCCTCCCCGGCTAACAGCAAAGTGGTTTCTCCTGTTAACACCCCGAAAACCACCCCTCTCTACTCCTTCCTTCCTTCCCACCGAAACATTCCTCCCACCCCACCCCCAAGAAATCCCCCCAACCGAAAGACCAGTCGACATCTTCACCCAAGCCCTCACCAAAACACTTCCGCAAACCAACCCCGCAAGCTTGACCAGTTGAATCCTCCTCCTCCTCACACTCCTTTCTTGATTTACCTCCTGATCGTCGAAACATTTCTCCTAGCCGAACCCTGCCTCATCACCCACCAACCCCAACTTCATTTCACCCCTCCACCTCTTCGGCTACTCCTTCTATCCCTCTCTCCCAAAACCCCATCTCCATTCCCACCGATGTGCTTGCCGATATTCTTGACACAAATCGGAAGCATTGACTTTTAGGTGCTCAACTGGACTCTCTTCAGGCCGAATTTGACAGGTTTACGGCTGCTATTGGTCATTGTGTGACTGTTCTGGAGCAAAATGCTTTTCGGGTGGATCAACTTGCTCGTGATCTCGCCAACAACAACCACTCCCTTGATGATCTCCTTCGACTCATTAAGGAGCAGAATACTGAAGTTTAGAGAATTCAAACCAATTTCTTTTGGTGTATGGATGCTATGACTCAGGATATCTCGAGGATGGCCGAGCCCCTTCTATCTTCGGTAGGCATGGTGAATACTCGGTTGGAACGCCTTCTTTCTTCCAACCATCTCATCTTATCTCTTGCTGCCCTCAAGGCTTTATCTGATGCAAAGGATAAGGAGTTGGAGTTCTTGAAGGCCAAGGTCCTCTCCCAGGACCTGTGTGATCCCAATTTACTAGCATACAAATCAAACACAGATTAACAATCAATCTTTTATTCAATTAATCACAAGATTTACATATAGCCATATCTCTATTTGTGATTCTCACATTAAGCACTGTGTGTATGTGTGTGTTTCTCAGTGTGTGTTCTTACCAATCCGCGCATCTAAAAACTTATGAATCTAAACACTAAGACTTGCTATTTATACTAAGTCAACTAAAGTTGACTTTACAACACAAACCCTTTGACTTTACAACAAATACACAATACACCTCTACCCTTTTCAAACTTTACAAACTAGACCCTCTATTTTAATCTTAAATACAATTCATATCTAACAATCTCCCCCTTTGGATTCAAGATTAAATTTTTTTTTGACAATTATCTTCAGGTCTTCTTATCTTCAGAAACAATCTCCAACAAATAATCTTTGTCAGCTTTAAGTCTTGAAATCTTTGATGTCTTCAACAAACTTTATATCTTCAAAACTTTGTCACTTTGGTTAGTCTTTGATGTATGACACTTTAAGTGATTTCCCCCTTTGGATTAGCTTCAATCTCTAACTTTGATACAACTTTCAGATTTATCTCTTTCTTTGAATCAATCAACCATCTGACTTTTCTTTCTCATTCTTATACTTTCCGCTTTGAAACTGATCTAACTTTAAAATCTCAAACTATCTCCTCTTTTTGATATGAACAACTTTAATCTGACTTGAACTTTGAAACTTCTCCCCCTTTTTGATGAATTTTGAGAATCAGAATCATCAAAACTGTTCAATGTCAGCTCTGTCTTTGATTGATCTTCGCCAAATAGTCAGATAAGCACAGTCTCCATGAATAACAAAATTTCGCCTTTGGTAGATATAAACAAACTTCTCCAACTGATCTGATTTGATAAGTTTCTGTCAATTCATGAATATATTCATCTGAATCTTTTCAAATTCAGACAAACTATGAGTGGTAACCCTGAATCAACGTATGAAACAGTTAAAGTGCCTGTAAGTAACACAGAGTTACTTAGTACAACGAATGTACTTTTTAAGGATCTTGAGTAATGTTCACTCCCCAGGACTTCCATTCAATCATTGAAAAACACAAGGTTAATCTATGAATGTTCTGACAGAAAAACAGATTTTCTGTATGCTCGTGCTTGTGTTATGAAAGAATTTGCACAATGATTGCTTTTAAGGCTCAAAATTATGTAACCATTGAGACAACAATAGTTATACATAGACTCAATGTGCATGAGAAAGGGTCGAAGGTGGGTCAACTTTCCTTCTTTTTCAATATCAGTATCTTTCGAGTGAAGAACCAATAGATTATGTGCTGCTTTCCTAGAAAATGTGAAACATTCTTTTTTTAAGAAAAGAATGAGTAGCTGGTGAGGTTGTTTACAAGAGTTGGCATGGGCTAGTTGCCTTTTTCAATGAACGTCACGAAGAAGTGTGAACCAACAGTTTATGCGGCTACCCGACTCAGAAAGAATTTGGTGCAAAGTTTGATATTCTTTTACTTTGATCTCTCACCTTCTTTCTTTTTAACATTTGAGCTCACTTCTAACCAATCTCTCTTTTCCATTTTACATCATCACACACCAACACTCTATTCTTTTGACCCTTCTCCCCTCAATCACTCTTAGGATTACTTTCTGGGTAGGAAACACTGGTTAACGTGAATCCATGGAAGTCATTTAAGCACTCACACTGAATCCCATGTATGTTTGTCCTAAAAAGATGTGTTGCTCAATGATTTTCTCGACATTTAAGCACAAGAAATCATAGTCAGTGTATGTATGCTCATTAAAGATAAGAATGAAATTTGAGCAATTTGAACATTTAAGATCTCTCAAAACAATTTGAATGAATGAATATCAGGAATTAAGTAAAAAATGTTTTGAGAATCTGACAATGATTTAGTTAGATCAAATTATCATGAAGGAAAATAGTAAGGGATATCAAAGACGTAAGATGTTTATATGAACAAAATATAAACATATTAACAATGAAAGAACATATAATGAGAAATGACATCTGATCTCAAACAATGTAGAATAGAAAACGGGAGTATTACCATAGAACAATTTATCTTTTGATACATGGTAATAACAAAGTCAATAAATGTACAGAACCGATGTGTGTAAGAATACTTGACAGTATATGACAAGATAATACACAACTATTTATCTTTTGGAAACACACGGTCGGATAAGCATCAAAGTATCCGAGTAAAAATCATTTAAAATCGCACTTCAAAATTCATAAAACATTTTCAGAATGCGAAGTGGTTTGAACATTTAAGAAAATCATTTGTCACAAGTGAAAGTTGTTCATCTTTCAACAAGTGATAAAGATTAAGATATAGAAAAAATATACCTGTTGTCTCCCCCTAAAATGAATATGATCATTTAAGCTTCCTTGACAAAACTTCAGATATTCACCCTTCAATATGTGTAAAAATTCAAATCATCAGAAAAATATAACCATTAAAGTCTAATAAACTTCTTATATCTTCTCCCCCTAAAAGATATGACAGTGTAATTATCAGTAACTCCCCCTCAAATTAAAAAACTCCTTTAAAGATATTATCTAATAAGCATCCTTCAGAAGAAAAACATGTGAGATCGGGTTCTGAACTGTAATATTCATAAGCCATTATTACATATTCTTCGGTGAGAATAGTAATATTCAGTTTTACCATTTAAGAACGGGTCCTGATCTGAATTAATCAGAAACCATAGTCACTTGAAATCAACCTGCAAAATAAAAGATTTTGGTAATCATTGTAAAAATGATTCCGCCTTCGTCAGTACATGATGAATAATAACATCTGTTCATAAAGTCGAAAACACATCCAATATAAGCAAACAAGTAAGATACACTCCCCCTCGAATCAAGGACTGGCATTCAACATACATAATTTGCTGACTAAGAAGTTGAAACACTTTTCATCTAACGGTTTAGTGAAAAAGTCATCCAATTGGTAGTCGGTTTGCACAAAATGCATCTCAACATCGCCCTTTTTGACATGATCCTTGAGGAAGTGGTACCGTACATCAATGTGTTTAGTCTTCGAGTGCTGCACTGGATTAGCAGTTCGCGCTCTTAGAATCGCAGTAAATAGGAACTCGTTGGTGTGAATAGCCAAAATCTTTCAACTGTGTCTTCATCTAGAGGACTTGGGAACAACAACTAGCGGCAACTACATATTCAGCCTCAGCGGTGGATGTAGAAACGCAGTTTTGTTTCTTTGAAGTCTAGCTAACCAATTTGTCTCCTAGAAACTGACAAGATGCATATGTGCTCTTTCGATCCAATTTGCAACCTGCGTGGTCAGCATCTGTATAGGCAGTTAAATCAAAACTAGAACCCTTAGGATACCAAAGGCCTAACTCGAAAGTGCCTTTGAGGTATCTAAGAATTCTTTTTATAGCGAAAAGGTGAGATTCCTTCGGATTCGCTTGATACCTAGCACAGAAGCATGTGGTAAACATTATATTTGGTCTACTTGTTGTTAGGTACAATAATGATCCAATCATGATACGGTACACTTTTTGATCAACAGATTTACCAGACAAATCAGCATCTAAAAGTGTTCCGGTTGCCATCGGCGTTTTCATTATTGAACTATCAGTCATATTAAACTTTTTCAGGATATCTCTAATATATTTTGAATGATTTATGAAAATGCCTTCGGGTAACTGTTTTATTTGAAGTCCAAGGAAAAATGTTAGTTCACCCATCATTGACATTTCAAAACGAGATTCCATAATTTTAGAAAAGTTCTTACAAAATTTAGGATTAGTAGACCCGAATATAATATCGTCCACATAAATTTGTATTAGAATCATATCATCACCTTGATTTTTCAGAAAGAGGGTTGTATCGATCGTACCTTTCTTAAAACCAGAAGCGAGTAGGAACTGAGTTAAAGTTTCATACCAAGCTCTTGGTGCCTGTTTCAATCAGTATAGTGCTTTATCTAGAATATAGACATGATCTGGGTGTTTCAGATCAACAAAACCTTCAGGTTGAACAACATAGACCTCCTCATGCAGAATCCCATTTAAGAACGCAGACTTTACGTCCATTTGATATACAGTAAAGTTCTTATGGGCTGCATAAGATAAGAAGATCCTAATGGCTTCGATCCGTGATACAGGGGCAAACGTCTCATCATAGTCGATGCCTTCCTGTTGGCAATAACCCTTTGCAACTAGGCGAGCTTTGTTCCTAACCACTACTCCAGCTTCATCCCTCTTGTTCCTGAAAACCCACTTCGTGCCGATCACAGATTTACCTTGAGATAGTGGGATTAGTCGCCAAACATTGTTTCTTTCAAATTGCAGAAGCTCGTCTTGCATAACTAGAATCTAATAGGGATCATGCAAGGCTTTTGAGGCTTTCTTAGGCCCTAAGGAACTAAGGAAACTTGAATAAAGACAGAAATTTGCAGATGCTGCACGCGTTTGAACTCCACTATGTACGTCACCAATGATGTTATGTAGGGGGTGATCTCTTGTCCAACGTGTAGTGCTCGGAAGTGGTTGAACAGATATTTGTGTGTTGTCGTCATCGTATTCATCATATATTGTAGGAGCAACCTCGGATGTACTCGGAACATCTTGTACATTTGTTTCTGAAGCAGGTAATTCTAGAGCGACAGAAGTAGTACTCGGGACTTCTCTTCCAGAATTTGTATCTGCAGAAGTAGAATCAGAATTAGTATTTTCAGAAATAATAGGTGTAGATGTACCTGACAAGATTGTTGTAGTGACAGGTTCAGAAGGTCCAGAGATAACTTCAGTGACAACTGGGACCTCTGAAGTTGATGTGGACGCACTAGATTTATCAAAATCTACACAAATGTCCATAAACGCATCAAGGAATAGTAAATCTAACTCAGATGTGACATTAGATGATTCAGAAAGCTTAGTCTTTGAAGATTCGGGTTCTATTCTGCGTTGAATAGAAGCCTTCTCTTTAAGCTTGAGTTCTGAACTGCTGTGTTCAGAAGTCAGTGTAGAAGTCTCATCAAACGACACGTTCATGCTTTCCATGATAGTCTTGGTCCGTCTGCTGTATACACGATAGACTTTAGACATCAAAGAATATCCCACAAAGTAGCCTTCGTCTGCTTTCTTATCGAATTTTCCAAGATTATTACGGTCATTTAAAATGTAGCACCTGCAACCAAAAACACGTAGAAATTTAATATTCGACTTTCTTTTATTAATAAGCTCATACGTTGTTTTCTTGTGTCTCTTAATCATAATGGTATGGTTCTGAGTAAAGCAAGCGGTCGCAACGGCTTCAGCCCAGAGATACATCGGTAGACCAGAATACGCCAACATAGTTCTTGCAGCTTCAACCAAGGTTCGATTTTTCCTTTCAACCATGCCGTTTTGTTGTGGAGTGTAGGCAACAAAGAAGTTATGTGAAATCCCAACTGATGTGAGATAACTTTGAAGTGTATCGTTCTTGAACTCTATGCCGTTATCACTTCTCAACATTTTGACTGGCAATTGAAGTCGAACTTGGATCTTTTTGATGAAGGCAATGATTAGTTCTGGTGCGTCATATTTGCTTCTTAGAAACTCCAACCAGGTGTATCTCGATTACTCGTCTATCATAACAAGTATGTACTTTTTTTCGTTGATAGATTGAGTACGCATTGGGCCGCAAAGGTCCATATGAATTAGCTCCAGAGGTGTTGAGCAGGAAGATTCAATCTTTGCTTTGTGTGAACTTCATTTCATCTTTCCCATCTCGCAAGCGGGACAAAGCGAATCTTTCTCAACCTCAATTCTGGTAGACCTTTGACTATACCTTGTCTCGCTAACTGATCTACCGCTTTGAAGTTCTGATGAGACAGACGCCAATGCCATGTCCAATTTTAATCTTTCGATGCTTTGGCAAGTAGGTATACTGATCTTGTAGCCTAAAGTGTAGGAAACTTCACCGCATAAAGATTACCATGACGTTCTGCTTTGAAAATCTCATTACCGTTCACATCTTCAATAAAACAGCTATCGACTGTAAACCGAACTTGATATTGACTGTCGCATAATTGACTTGTACTGAATAGATTGTGATCAAGTCCTTCTACATACAGTACTTTCTTGATCTTCATAGTTCCATTCTTTAATAAACCATGTCCTCTGATGATTCCATTAAGCTCAGAGTTAGCGAAGCTGACCGTTCTTGCAGGTTCTTCAGTATAATAAACCATGTTCTTCAGTATAATTATGCAATAGATGCTTAAATCCTGTCATGTGTCTAGAGCACCCTGAATCAATGTACCACAGATGACAGGCCTGCAAAAAGAACAAATCACTTCTTTTTAGGTACCCATATCCAGATGGGTCCTTTCTTGTTAGCCTCAAGCAATTTCTGGATATTTTCTACCTTAGCCTTTACTCGCCATTCTTAACGAGGGTTTGGTACCCATTTCCTAATCATATTAACATGAAGTTCATGAAACTTCTTTTTGTTAGAAACATTAGCATTCTTAGCATGAAACACTTTAGTGTGCTGTGTTAAGGATTTAGATACAGGTTTAGCTCTAGATGCCTTTTTCACAGCTTTTGGTTTAGGAGGAATGGAGTGAAATGTAAAAGCATTATCACGGCAGTGTTTGCATATGAAGTTCTTACGAGCAAATGTCAACAATTTTGATTTATCAAAATGAGTACAAATTTTCATACAATTTTGACATTTAGAATCATTCGAACTTTTAAATTTCAAATCATCACTATCAGTAATAGTACATTCACTTTCAACAACTTTCTTTTCACTCTCTTACATCCTCCATTCACCTTTATCATTTCTCTTTCTTAGATCTGATACATGAAATGAAACCTTGTTAGTTTTCTTCTTCAAAGATGATTTTTTCTTTAAAATACCGGAAGACTCGCCTTTTTCAAATATACTTGGAAGATATTCAGGACTTTCAGAATAAATAACAGAGGTTTTGGAAGAAGTCTCAAACTCTGGATTTGAATGCACATTCCATTTTTGAGAGTCAAACATCTTTTTATCATTCAAATTTTGTTTAAACAAATCAGCTTTCAAATCATTTAACTCTTTGGAAAGCTCTTTGTTTTCCTCAAAAGACTTGTTAAGATTGAATTTGAGATCACAGTTCTCATCTTCTAACTCTTCAAGGGTCTTTTGTAGGTCTTTGATTTGTTTTTCAAAATTAGATGTTTGATTCCTTACAGGGTTTGAGTCTAGCTTCTCTATAATAGGAACATGATCTGGAGCATTCATCATTTTATCAAAAATCTCCTCAGTCATTTTGTTTGCAAATTCATTTTGAATGCTAGGATTCATGACATTTGAGCACTCTTCAGTCTTAACCTCTTTTGGAGATTCAGAAGTGACAGATTCATATATAGGAGTCTGAGTCTCAACATTAGTGTCTGAATCATAATCATCATACTGACATGCAGTCTTAGGTATATTTGTGTCATTGTCAGCTGATTCAGTTGAAGATTGTGTGGAAAACAATGATTGAAATTCAACAAATTCAAGTTGTCTTTTTTATAACTTTTGTTCAAATCATTGTACTGAAATCCAACTGATTTAAAACTTGATTGCGAATCAGCACAACTAGACATAACGTCATCTATCACGTCTTTACCTTTAGAAGAAATATCAGACTTGGGAGTTTCAGCTTTAACAAATATTTCATGAATGTCCGGGATTTTCTTTGGTTTTGACCCCAATTTATCAAAATTATACTAGTTTTTGGGGGCTTTCTTTAAAACATCATTTTCTATTAATCCTAATCCCGTGTTAGCATTATAAAATCGGACATCTTGGAATTTGTTTGTTAGCAAATTCAATGTTTGCTCAGTCTGTCCTCTTTTTAAGTTCAAATCCTCCAGTTGTTTAATTTTGCAATAAGCTTCATTCCTTTCTTGAAAGCAAGCTTAAAATTTAATCTTAAATTCACCTTTTTCAGAATTTAAATTAACCAAATTTCTTTCAAGTTCCACAACCTTAGATTTCAAAATTTCTCTTTCCTTTTTTAAGGCATCCATTTCTGATTCCTTATCCTCAACAACACCTTCAACAATGCGTTTTCATCACGAAAACTCATCATTGATTGTCGTTCATTGCTAAGTTTGCCTTTTAAATTTTCAAACTCTTTTTCCATATTTTGAATTTGAGCCATTAAAGATTCAACAAGTTCAGTGTTTTCAAAAGAAGTACTTACCTCAGAATCACCATCTGATTGCTCAGAAGAAGTTTCTGCATTCTCATCAATCTTTGCCATCAAGCAGACCTGAGTAAAATGGGCTGATTCGTCATCTGAACTTTGAAAGAACCAGTTTTTTTCCTCAACCATTAACTCTTTGCCTTCTTCTTACTTCTTTTCTAGTAAAGACTTCTTGGCGTAGTACTCTGAATTCTTAACCCTCTTAAACTTGCAATCCTTCGTGAAGTGGCTTGGCTTTCCATAGTTATAACACCTCCCGAATTTAGGCTCAGTTTTCTCTTCTTTCTTCTCTTCTCTTTTCTCTTTTCTCATCTCTCTTCTCTTCTATTTTCTCTTTCTCTTTCCTTCTTTCTTTCCAAACTTTGGTTTGTACTTCTCTGATCTATCCTTTCTGTACCCTTCATACTTTGACTTTGAGTATCTCTTCTTACCAAAACTTTTTCTGAAACTGTTTGGTGATGAGGGACAGATTTTCAGCAAATCTCTGAATGTCATCATCAGAGTGCAGCTCAGTCTCATCGGAAGATAATTCAAAATTTGATTGGCTCGGTTCTGTGTGGAAGGCTTTTGAATTCTTTGTCTTGAATTTGGAGGCAGAAACGGACTTTGAACTTGAACCCTTTTCTTCATTCAAAACTTTGAACTCATCCTCATGCTGTTAGAGGGTAGTGAAGCTGTCATTTACATCCTCTTGGGCCATATTCTTGGTCATCTGGATGTTTATTGCATAGCTCTTCCATTCGGGGTTCAGGTTCTTGATGAACTTGTAGTTGATTTCAGAAACAGATTTGTTCATCTCGTTCCTCCTCAAATCATTTAGAATCACATTGAACCTGTTGTAAGTGTCCACTAAAGCTTCTCCTTCTTTGGCATGGAACCCTTCATAGGCATTGATGCTCTGGTTAAGCTTTGCTTGTTTTGACCGTTTTGTACCCTGGAACTGTCTCTTGAGCTCATCCTACATGGCCTTGGCGAATTCACGACTATCTACTCGGTTGTAGATATCGTTAGGAATAACCATTGTGAGATAGATAAGAGCTTCTTCTTCTATCTTGTAGAGTTCCTTCTCTCTCTCTCTCTCTCTCGCTGAAGTACTAATATGGCTTAGGCACATATCTGACAGGTGTTTCTGGAGAGGTATCTGTTGCAGCCTGTCCAGGTACAGTGACTACTGGTTCAACTGGACCATCTAAAATTGATTTCATGTAGTCTCGGTTCTTGTGGTTTAAGAATTGAACCATCCTCCTCATCCACTGAGCATACTCCCCTACTGACAACACCGGAGGTTTGGATTGGGAACCCATCGAGAGAAGTTCTATAGACATTCTGAATAATATCTGCACACACAAAAAATTTGCTAGTATTGATCTTTAGTTCAACAAATTGAGATAAAAGATATAAGACTTAAAAGTTCTTAGAAAATGAAATTTCTAAAAACTTCAAGTACAGAATTCGCATACACTAAGAATATGGAACAATTCGCATGAAAAGTATGACAAAACTCGTATATCACTTAGAATTCGTATAAGCAAGATACAATTCGCATAAGTCTACAATTCGCATGCAAGAGACACTTAAAACAAAGCAATTTGCATGAGCTTATATGCGAATTCTTAAGAATTCGTATAAAGCTTTATGCGAGTTCTTCACAATTCGCATGTATCTCTTATGCGAAATCCAACCTTAGAAAAAAATTGACTTCAAACTTTTCGCACAATAACTTTTCGCACACATAATTCGTATAGCAAGAGGATGCGAGTCCTTTACTTAGAAATTTTTTGAGATTTCACAAACATTTTGCATCTCATACGAATTCTGAACTTAGAAAGAATTTTGAATATCTATGTGAAATCTTTTAAAATTTGCATGAAAACCTATGCGAAATCTGACAATTCGCATCACACAGATATGCGAATTCTACACAATTCGCATCACATACATGTGTGAATTCTGTGCAATTCGTATAAAATCACATGCAAATTCTTGCCTTGAAACTTTAAAACTCAAATTTTGGCACAACAAACCTCTGCGAATTCTTGCTTTTCGTATATAGAGATGTACAAATTCTACACTTTAAATGATTTTTCAAGAAATTTTATGCGAATTCCTCTATTTTTCGTACATCATTGTTGTACGAATTCTATACTTGATGAATTTAGATGGAATTATGCGAATTCTTTCTGCTAAATCTTAATTGTGCGAGTTCTTCGTACGAATTATACAGATCCTGCGAGTTCTTGAGTTACGGTCCTAAAAATCGATTCTAGTTCAAAGTCCAATCAAAAACTTCGATCCAAAGGTTGTAACTTCATAAAGATAATCAGATTAGTACATAGAACAATCCACTCCAATATCAAATCCAAATTCACACTCAAACATCGAAAATCATGATTAAACAGTAACTAAAACTCGTTCGAACAATATTTACAAAAAATCACAAATTGATGATCAAACTTGATTTTTCAATGCAATTCACTCACAAAAAGATATTCTAAAACATATTTCGATCATTTTTCTACCAAAAGATTTATCTAAAGCACTTTTAATCACAAAAATTCACTCAAGACTCACAATAGAGTATACGAACTCTAAAAACTCAATTTGTTGAATATGTGCTCTGATACCAAATGTGTCCCAGTTTACTAGCATACAATTCAAACACAGACTAACAATCAATCTTTTATTCAATTAATCACAAGATTTACATATAGCCATATCCCTATTTGTGATTCTCACATTAGGCACTATGTGTGTATGTGTGTGTTCTTACCAATCTGTGCATCTAAAAACTTATGAATCTAAACACTAAGACTTGCTATTTATACTAAGTCAACTAAAGTTGACTTTACAACAAATACACAATACACACCTACCCTTTTCAAACTTTACAAACTAGACCCTCTATTTTAATCTTGAATACAATTCATATCTAAGAACCTGGTTAATTCTCAAATCTTGGAATCTCTCAGCCGTCTTCATCAAAAGGTTGACAATCTTCCAGTCTCTATTGCCAATTCTTGGTTAGAAGAGTGGGATATTGACCTTGGTGATGCCGTCTTCGACAATGATGATAGAGATTGTCTTCGGCGGATAGATTCGCGGATGGGTTGTGTGTCGAGTAAGCTCGACGTTTCTTCTCCTTCGGCCGCCGAGGGGGAGAAATCTATTGAGGGGTAGATTAAAATCCCTCGAGTTATCATTACCAGTGTCCAAGTCGAAGATGAGGACACCGACATATCAACTCCTACCGATCTTATGGAAGCAAAGGGAACCGACCGATCGACTCCTACTGATCGGACCGAAGAGTCTAGGGTGAGCCGTTGAAGGATAAAGGCAAAAAGAAGATGACTCCTGTAAAAGAGGCCGAAGCTATGAAAAAGAAGAAAGAAGAGAGAAACAAGCACTCCTCAGGGCTAGATGTTCTGAAATTGCAACCTCCCACGAAGATTACATCCCAGCTGGGGATGTCTGATGAGGAAATAAAACTAGTCGAGTTACCTCAAAAAGCTTTTGATGAAACTCAAGAGCTTTCTCGGAAGATTGCCGAAGATGGGGTTAAGGAGACCAAACTCTCTGATGATCTGATCGAAGCTTATAAATTGGATCTTGGAAGCTTGGAAAAATCGACAAGAGAATCTGATGAACAAAATCCCAAGTGCATTCAATGGTACAAAAGTCTCTAACCATCCGACACGAAAGCTCCCTAATCTCAGGTGTTAGAATTTCAGGGTCAAAATCTTAAAAGGATCCAATCTGGCTTACTATATCTCGAGAGGATGGGACGAGCCGAATGACAAGCTGGAATGGCTAAAGGCTTACGGTCTCAGCGAATGGTTCGAAATCATCAATATCATGAAGAAGAGTAGAAGTGCGTTCAGAGACCAAGTCTTGGACCACATCACCTCTCTTCAGAATAAGATGAAGACCTACCGAAGAAAGCACTGAATCGAGCACTCTGTTGCCAAAAATGAGTTCATTCAGAAGCTCAAAACTGATCATCAATCCTCTTCCTTCTCCAAGCCTAAGTATCGATCGGTGAAGAAGGAAAGCATCTTTCAAGAAATGGCCAAGGAAGGAAAGGTCCCAAAGACCTCCAACCTTGATCTTTCTCTGCCTACTCTCGTGCCTCAACCCTCAACCACGGTCATTCTCGAGCCGGCATATGGAATCTTATTCAATGATGGCTTCGGCCAAATTTGCTTCTTCAGAGCCGAACAGATTCGTATTGCTGATAGTCTCTTTCTTGTTGGGATACTTCAGATCATCCCTGACATGCCTCATGCGGTTCCTATCTTTAAAGTAGTAACTAATGAGTTGAAGAAGAGGGATTACATTCAAGGTGATCCTTTTGAGGAAGCCTAGTATTTTTCTTTCTACCTTTTTGAATTGTACTTGAATTTTGTTTTGTATTGTACTCAATCTTATGACAACTAATACAAGTGTAATTTTCTTTAGTAAATATTGTAAATAGCTTATTCTTTCATTCATTTTATACTTGTAAATGTCAGATACTTTAAAAAATCCAAAAAGAAACAAAAAGAATAGTCTATATGAAAAAGAATCCAAAAGAGTAAAATAGGGTCAAAATACACTATTCATTTTCTTACTCTTTTGTTTTAAGTATGAGATATCATCATCAAATAGGGGAATAAAGATTTGAAGATGACTTCCCCTTCGGCTTACAAATCTTTTCATATGATATTTGTACATCCCTTATACTTAGAATATTTTAAGGTTATTTGTAATAGCTTAGTCATGGTTCAAAAGACCGGTAAAGTCGAAGACCAACGGAAGTCAGCAAAAAGTAAATCTTTAGATGCGGATCAAGATACTTCCAACCATACTAAGCTACTTACCTGCTGAATTACCTATTCTTAATCGGTAGGTATCCTACCTACCGAATTACACCTCTTCAATTCGGTAGGACCTTGTGATAGACGAATTTATCTTCATAAATAGGCTAGTCCCCTCTTTGCCAACATCCTTCTGAAAAAAAGAGTCGGAACATTTTATTGCACAGAAGATTTTCACCTAAATTCTGAAGTGATGGAGACCTTCTCCAAAAGATCAGAAAAAGGATACTTGCAAGATATATTTCCTTGAGGTGTTGTCTTCTTAAGGTACAAAGGTCAACATTACTTTATGATGAGTCACATCAAATACTTTATTCCTTTTGTAAGAAAATATCTGACATCCAATACCATGATGACAAGTATCCTCAACATTTAATGCACAATGTGGTATTTAAAGGTGAAGAACTTCTCCTCACAAGCTACGCTTTTGAAAAGAGATCTCAGTGTATTCAAGCAGAAAGTTGGCAACCTTGATCTCTCTTTAAAACTTCACAACTTTAATTTTTGTGTATTCAAGTTGTGTTTAAGTTTTTCTTGTTACATTGTTATAGATTGTTAGGATAGATTTATCTGTTCTTTTCCGCAATAATCTTAAAGTTTTTCTATATGTAATTCTTGATAGTTATATCAATAAAGACTTAAAATTAAGTGAAAACTTTTAAGTATTGTATTCAACCCCCTTCTAAAATACTTGTTTACTTCTGCCTTTACTTGTTGGGACCAACAATGACATTATTTGAAAATTTGTATAATAAAAACAAGTGTCATATAAAAAGATGTATTCATAGAACATTAATCTAAAGTATCATAAAAAGAGCTAATATGACACTTTTATGGATGACATCCTTTTGTATGTACTATTTCATGCTCCACGATCTCTATATATAGGGAGCACCTCCTGCCATTGTTGGCAATGCAACACACAATTTACACTCGCCTGAATTCTAGTGTGAGAGCTTTGTAGAGAGAAATATCACACAGTAATGTGTGTTCTTGAAGCTAATGAAGATAACTTGTGGAGTAAACTCTTATTGTTCTTGTTATCTTTATTGCTTGTGTGTGTGTTTCTACCAACTTATTCAAACCTCTTTGTGCATTCAAAAACACTTCCGCATACCATATGTTTTTGCATATTTGAGTTTGAACTTATCGTTGTTGAGAAAAACTGGGATCAACACCATCATCTCCATGGCTTTACCTGATGAAGTTTTCCATTCCATCATGCATCTAAAAACCTCTAAAGCCATGTGGGACACAATCTTTGTTCAATATGAAGGTACCTTGAGGTACAAGAAACCAGAAAGAAAAGTTTGGTAAGACAATATGAAAGTTTCGTTTGTGGTAAGAATGAATCTTTGTCTGAAGTACACCAACGCTTTAATTGTTTAATAATTGATCTAAGGACAGTTGGTAGGACCTAGTCTAACTCTGAGGTTCTTACTAAATTCTTGGGAATTTCTTTTTGAAAGTTGGGACAGTTATTCAATGTGTCTCAAGCTAACAAAAGACTTAAATCACCTCTCTCTTAGTACCTTATATGGTATTTTGCTCAATCATGAGTAATCCAGTCAACTAAAGAAGAATCTTGTAAAAGATTTAAAGACTCCAAAAGCACACCTGTTGCTTTAGTCTCATTAGAGATAATTCCATCTCAGCGCTCCTCTACTCTTACTATCACTGAGTTAAAATCTGACTCAGAGGATCCATTAGACGTTGACCTTTTAGAGTTTAATGAATCGCTGGCACTCTTGACAAACCCCTTTAGAAGATTTGCAAGAAAGAGAAATTTCAGAAGAAATAAATCTCTTACCATATCTGACAAACCTAAGTCAACACCTGTTGATAAGGCAACTGCTACTTTCTATAACTGTGAAAAGGTAGGACATTTTGCTAGCAACTGTAGGTCAAAGAAAGTCTTCAAACCTTCTTCTTCACGAAAACCAGCGATGACAAGTACCTAAAGTTGAAAGAAAAATATGAAAAGTTGAAAAACTACAAGCGAAAAGGTAAAGGTCTGATCGCTGAAGAACATGACTAGGCTGAATCTAAAGAATCAAGCTCTTATGAAGAAGATACGGCCAATATCTATCTAATGGCCAAGATAGAAGAAGTGGAATAACCCATTGGAATATCCACGAGAACTACCACCTCTCATGTATCAATCTCTTCTGATCCAACTCTCACTGAAGCTGAGAGACGTCGTGCTATTGAGTATTGACATGCTGATAATTGATTTGTACAATGCCCTGAATGGTAAAACTCAAGATGAAAACAAAAACATTGATTTAATAGAACAACTTGAGAAATGCCATCTAAAATCAAAGAACTAACCAATATAGAGGAAAGTTTAAAAGATCAGGTCATTGTCAAGGAAATTATCAGCATTGAACGTGAACAAGCTATCGCTGAGTTGAAAGCTGAGAAGGCTACAGTTAAAGAATGGTGCAAATCCTCAGCTAAGATCTCTGAGATAATAGATGCTCAAATACCTGCTCAGGTTAAGAGTTGTCTTGGTTATGATTCTGAAAAATATAACCCTGACAGAGATCATTCCATGCTAAAATTTGGAATATTTGTCTCATCTTTCCCTGGCAATTCTTTATCTCAGTGTTCTTCTTCCCCTTCATGTTCCTATACCTGAGGATGTTTCTAAGAGCTCTAAACTCAAAGATAAGGGAAAATATACTTCCCATACTCCTCAGAAGGGTACTAAAGTACCTAAGCCAAACAAGGTTCCTCCAAAACCTTAAGAGAATCAACCATCATCTTCTAAAGTTAAGATCCCGGAACATGTTAAGAGAACTGATCCCAAGATAAAGGTTGATCTTAAGCTTAAGAAATCTAAAGAACTCAAGATTCCTCCGAGATACGAGGAAAAGGGCATTCTTGGAGCTGGCCCGACTCATGAAAAATTTTCTAATACATATGCTTATGGTCTCAAGGCTACCTTCAGCCATAGAAAATGCTATCACTGTGGACTTACTAACCACATTTCCAGTAAATGTCCCACTACCACCAAAGCTGAAAAGTCAGCTACAGTGAAGATGATTGCCTCCAAGGCAAAGAAGGTCACCAAAGCTGAGAAACATGCCAAGGTGAAAAATGCCACTAAGGTTAAGAAATTAACCAAAGTAAAGGTAACCACTATAGCTGAATCATCATATGCCGTGAAGATTGTTAAACCTTCCATCTCCACTAAATTTTCTGGACCCATTGTAAAGTGGGTACCAATCAAAAATTGATCTTCCTTATGTTTGCAGGTCTCGAAGGGTATCTGATATCTTGATAGTGGATGCTCTCGACACATGACTGGTCAAAAGAACTGGTTCGTTGATTACAAGGAAGAGAAAGGTCCCTCAGTGACCTTTGGTGGAATGGAAAAGGCTATACCAGAGGGTTTGGTGTACTAACTAATGGTACAACTACCTTCTGAAGAGTCTCTTACGTAGAAGGACTGAAGCACAATCTTCTGAACATCAATCAGCTATGTGATAAAGACTGCAAAGTATGCTTTACTAAGAAAGCATATGTTGTCACTGACAAAGATGGAAAACTTGCTCTCCGTGGTTATTGTTTGGAAAGCGTCTAGGTTATTAACATGGATTCCTCCAACACTAAGAACATCTGTTTTCTTTCTAAAAACTCATTAGATGTCAACTGGCTATGGCATAAAAGGCTATCTCATATCAACTTCAAGACGTTGAATGAACTCAGTAAGAAAGAACTTATCACTGGTCTGCCTCAGTACTCATGTGCTAAAGAATCTCTTAACTCAACATGTGAAAATGGGAAGCAAACCAAAGCAAGTTTGAAATCAAAGCAAGTCTCATCAATCACTACTCCTCTACATCTGCTTCACATGGATTTGTTTAGCCCTCTCAACATATAATACATCGTTGGAAAGAAGTATACGCTGGTGGTTGTTGATGAATATTCCAGATATACCTGGGTTATGTTCATCAGATCTAAAAGTGACACCATAGAAGAAATCATTTCCTTTATAAGGAAAATGGAAGTTCTCAACAACCTCACAGTTCGCTCTATAGGAAGTGATCATGGGACTGAATTCAAAAACAGTGCTCTTGATAATCTCTTTGAAAACAAAGGTATCTCTCACAACTTCTCAGCTATGAGAACACCTCAGCAAAATGGGGTCACTGAAAGACGTAATCGAACAATCATTGAAGTTGCTTGATCTATGCTTAGTGAGTCTAATTTACCAACTCAATTCTGGGCTGAAGCTATCAATACTGCATGTTTTACTCAAAATCGATCGCTGATCGTCAAGAGATTCAAGATGACAACATATGAACTTTTCCATGGAGGAAAACGAACTCTAAGATTTATTCATATCTTTGGTTGTCAGTGCTATATCTTAAACAACATAGATCAACTTGGAAAGTTCGATCCCAAAGCTGATGATGGAATATTTCTAGGATACTCCTCGGTATCTAAAGCCTTTAGAGTCTTTAATAAGAGAAGAAAAACTATAGAATAAACCATACACGTCACCTTTGATGAATCTCAATCAGCTAATTCAAAACATATCCTTGAAAACGAATAGCTGAATGATTGGATGTTCTCTCACCGTAGAAATGCTTATGTACCTCTCAGCTATAACCATCAAGTTGACCCTTCAAACGTTGATGATGATCCATTCATTGTTTCAACATAACCAGAATCTACTTCTTGGGTTTCAGCTGTACCCACAAACACTGTGCCCCCTTCTGAACTGTCGACTTCTGAATTACCTTTCACCTCTGAAGAATAATTAGTGGATAATATTCAATCTAAACCTCATCAACTGATAGCTGATGATCATATTGCTGAAATCTCTTCCTCAGAAAATATTACCATCCATACCACTCCTTCAGATATGGATACTCAAGCTTCTCCTCAGAGATGGACAAAGATTCATCTAACCGAACAAATACTTGGAGATCTAAACGCTGGTATTCAAACTCGACGTTCTTTACAGTCACCTTGTTCAACTCCCAGTAGTCGATGCACATGCGCATCGACTAATCCTTTTTCTTGACAAGTAGCACCGGAGCTCCCCAAGGCAAACAAAACTGTCTTCACAAATCCCTTCTCTAGCAAGTCTTGTAGTTGTGACATCATATCTTGCACTTCGGTCGGAGCACGCTGGTAAGGTGCGTGGGCTATCGGTGTCTCTCCTGGAACCAAGTCAATTTGGAACTCCGCTTGACGATCGAGTGGCAAGCCCGAAAGGTCATCGGGTAATACATTCGGGTATCCGTTGACGATCCACATGTCTTTTACTTTCTTTTTCTCCAGTTTGGCATCCACCACATAAGCGAGGAATAACGGGTATTTCTTCACTAAGGAATTTCTCGCCTTGATGGATGAGATGAGAACCACTTCACCATTACGCTTCTCTCCGTAAATGAGGATGAAGTCTTCTTTAAGGCCGGTATCCGTATGAGCTTCTTCGAGCATAAGATTCTGCTTGATGATTTGCTAACCAGTCTATCCCAATGACGACGTCAAAACTACCGATTTCCATAAAGATTAGATTCACTTTGAAGCACTCACCATTAATCTCTAAGCGACAGTTCTGATAGTCACACAATGTGCAAATTCAATCAAGATAACAACAAGATTCAACACCAAATGTCATATTCATTTATATCAATTTCAAACGATTACAAATGCTTTCTAATGTATATTATTTCTCTCACTAAGAATATTTTCTATTAAAATACTACTACACGGTTACAAAGAAAACAAAACCTTATATACCCTCAAGCTTTACAAGACAAAACACAAACTAACTATTGACTTTAGAAGACTTTGCCTTTTGCTTTGAGAGTTGACTTGAGCTTTGACTTTGTATCCAAATGATCTTGGATCTAACTTTTATGTACTAACAATCTCCCCCTTAGGATTCAAGATTATCTTCAAAAATAAATTTATCATTAACGAGCAATCTCACTCTTGTGTGATCTTTAACAAATTCAATCTCCCTTTTTATCATTTTTACAAACATAAGCATTTCATCTCCCCCTTTTGAATAAATTTGCACTTATCTTCAAGATGAATGTCATCTTTAAAAAACAATCTCCCCAAAGATTTATAGTAACTTCTTTCAATCTTCGGGAAAGAAATTATCTTTAGATTTAGCTCACTTTGCTTCAACAAATAATCTTCAAAGAAAATTTCAGTGAACTTTAACAATCTTTCTTGAATTCTTGAACTATTCTCTTTCATTCTGTACATTCTCCACAAATCTCTGAGATTGAACTTTCAAATTCTGCCATTTCTTGATTACATCTCCCCATAACTATCACTACCCATTCTTCACCATTTCTTGTAAATATTTCTCCCCCTTTTTGATGATATCGAGCAGAGAAATCATCAAAATTTCTTCAAGAAATGTTATGAACCATTTTCTGACCTCTTTCCGTATCTGACCTTTCCTCAAAATAACATCCGAACCATCCGTCAATTCATATAATGTATTTATTCGAATATTTTCAAATTCAGACAAATAGGAATATAACCCTGAATCAATAAATGAATCAGTTAAAATGCCTGTAAGTAGCACGAAGCCACTTAGTACAACGAATGTATTGTACAAGGAATTTTATTGATGTTCACTACCCAGGTCTTCCATTCAATCATCGAATAACACAAGGTAATTCTATGAACGTTCTGACAGAAAAACAAATTTTCTGTGTGTATGTGCTTGTGTATGAAAGAATTTAAGCAGTTTGTGCTATATTAGGCTCAAAATGTGTAAACAATAGTAATACACAGACTCAATTGTGCATGATCGAAATGTGAAGGTGGGGCAGACTTCCTTCTTATTCAATATCCACATCTTCTGAATGAAGACGAGATAACATATGTGTTGCGTCCCCAATCAAATTGAAACATCTTCTTGTTAAGAAAAAGATGAGTAGCTGGTGGGGTTTAATACAAGAGTTGGCATGGGCTAGTGCCGCTTTCAATGAAGATTACCAAAGAATGTGAACCAACAATAGATATGGATGCCCGACTCATAAAAGATTTGGTGCAGAGTTTTGATATTCTTTTTAACGCTGTTCTCACACCTTTTTTCTTTTTATCATATAAGCTTACTTCTAACCAAACTCTCTTTTCCATTTTACCTCTACACACATACACTCTCTGATATTGACCCCTCACCTCTCGATCACTAAAGGATAACTTCTTGGCTAAGAAAGACTGGTTATCGTGAATCCATAGAAGTTCTTTTAATCTCACACATTGATCTCGTGAATTGTTCCTAAAAGCACGATGTTGCTCAACAATTTCACTTTATCAGTTAAAGCACAATAGTATGAAATACATGTCAGATATATGTATGCTTAGAAAGATAATCATGAATATTTGTGCATTTTAAACATGGAAGATTTTCTCAAAACAAGGAAATTCAATGAACAAAGTAAAATCAACAGATATGTTTTGAGAATCTAATAATGTATTGGAAAGATCAAATATGAATGATTTAACAATAAAGGCATAGGTCATGAAAAAATTGGATGTTGTCTATACAAATAAAATATAAACAAGTCTTGAAAGAAACACTTTGAATGAAATCACGCTCAATAAACATTGAATATACAAAAGGAGTTTATTACCATCGAAAAATTGTTTCATTTTGAGACATGGTAATAAGAAAGTCAATAAAAGTACTAAACCGATGTGTATGAATACTTAATAGTAAATGGAAAAGATAATACACAATGATTAATCTTTAAAAAAATAGTTAATTAAACATGAAAGCACATAAAATGAAAACATTTAAAAATACACACTTCTAAAATTCATGAAAACATTTAAGACTTGAGAAGTGGTTTGAACATTTAAGAAAACTATTTTCATGTTTGAAAGTTGTCCATCTTTCAAACACAATGAGATTAAGGTTAGAATTATCCTTACGCACATCCAAAATCTCATAAAGTCAGCCTCAAAGTCACGATTGATATGATCATATAAGTTTCTCCTCAAAATCGGCATGTAGTCAAAAAGTCGTCAAAGTACCAAAATCTAATTGAAAACAAAATAACAACATTTATTTAAAATTAAAGACTTGAAAAGTGAATTAAAACTTTAAAGTACGAGTTCTAAACTGAATGTTTAAAAGTCAATTATCCCTGAAATGATGCATTCACAAAAATATGCCAGTACAAAATAAATGCAAAAATTCTCTCTCCCCCTAGAAAGTAGATCACCTAATCTTTGTCTCACTTCCCAAGAAATCATTAGCAAACCTTCAATGCATATATCAAGTAGACAAAATAATACAGAAATGAAGAAAAATAATAAATCAAACTGTACGAGGTAAGTACATATTATGTTTTAAGATTCAACATACCTAATTTCGAAATGAGAAAATTAAATCTTTTTTCGTCCAAAGGCTTGGTGAATAAGTCAGCAAGTTGATAATCCGTGTTTACAAATGAAAGTTCAATCGTATATTTTTCAACATTATCCTTGATAAAGTGATACCGCACGTCTATGTGCTTTGTTTTTGTGTGCTGAACAGGATTAGCAGATATCGCGATGGCGCTCTTCGAATCACAATATATTGGAATTTTGTTGAACTGGAATCCATAGTCCCAAAGTTGTATTCTCATCCACAAAACATAAGAGCAGCAGCTTGCAGCAGCTACATACTCTGCTTCAGCGGTTGATGTGGAAACACATAATTGTTTTTTTGATGCCCAACTTACGAGCTTGTCTCCCAGAAATTGTATGTGTGATAGACGGGTTTACACCCCCTAATATAACCGCAAGTGTACGGGTCGAATCAAGTAATATGTACTTGGAAGTATGAGTATCGAACCAAGGGAACTAGGAACTGAGTATCACAATTACTATATTCACTATTAACTGAACGGTCCAAAAGATTGAATTTTTAGGAATGATTAACTGAATACTAATAAAAATAAATCAAATAAACACACTATTCAAATAACGACTTAGGAAACTTTTATGGAGACAAATAGTTGACGGTTGGAAATCCTATGGTTTTCACTAATAAACTAAAATCTCAAGATAATTATCAGTTAAACCGTTTAATGAATATCAATCTGTAAAAATCACTGTTGTTCTTTCTCAAGCAACAACGGATTTTATTTTGAAAACACAAGTCTCATCTCTCGATCTTCACACATGAGTTCAAAACACATTAAGTTCCAGATTATAGCAATACTAAGGTTTAGTTGGTATATCTCTATACAATTTCTCACCTTAGGCATATAATTCTAGTTCTTGTTAACAATTAATTCTCTCGAATTTAATTTATAACAAAAAAATCAGATGAAAGTTGATCAAACTCACAAAATCATTAAAAGTCAAATCATATGCTTCATTAGTTAGAAAAACTGATAAAAATCCCAAGTTACATGTTCATATGCTTAAACCAAAGTCAAACCAACCCCCAACATCTAAAGATTAGTTCATGTTGGGGTTATTAAACAAGAAAGTAGTAGAAGAAGGCATAGATCTAAGAAAAGTTCTCTAAAACATCAAAGATTAAAAAACTCCCTTCGATTATGTAAAACCAACGAAGAATTGGAATAAATCCGTGTAAGAATCTCTTCCCAAGGTGTTTCCTAGCTTAAATTCGGTGTTCTCCTCTTGCAAAAATCGCCCAAGGTCGTCTCCTCTTTCTCCTTAGTCGCCAATTTGAGAGAGAGATGAAAAGTGGGTCAAAAACCCTAAAAGATAAGTATAAAAACGTGCAACCCCCTTTTCTTAGGTTGTTCATGAGTTCAACATCAACAACTCACATGAAAGTCACCCTTTTTACCATTCTGGTGGGTTGCAAGTGGGTTAAGCTTCAACAACCCACATGAAAGTCACTTCAGTCACTGATTTTGGCCCACTTTTGAAATTGATTTCTTCTTAACTTCACTTTCTCAACCAACCATTTCTCGGCCTTGGAACTCGATGGGAGTTATGCTCGATTATCGTTCAGAAACGTACCTTTCGCATTCATTCTTGGCTATCTCATAACATGATGCATAATCATGAAACACTTGATTTAAATTATAAAATTCCACTAATTTCACTTGGAATTAAGCACTTTTACCCGATTAATGATTTGAAAATAACACAAAAAATTAGTGTTATCAACAACCCCAAACCGAGCGTTTTTTGTCCCCAAGCAAATTAGCGTCAATAAAAACACAAACTTAAACCAAGCATGCAATTATAAATGGACCGGACCACGGGTATATCTATCGGGTAGCAATCATGGGTGTCAAGCAATAAAAATATAAGTGGATGAAACAACCGATATTCATTATTCAACAAAGGTATTAGAGTCATAAACATTGAAAATCGAACTAAGAACAGTGACACCATACCTAATCATAACCAAGTCCTCACACTTTCGGGGAAGGATTTTTCCTCGACCCTACCTCACGGGATACTTTCTTTACGCTCGAATCCTAGGTTGTCACAAATGTTGTTCATGACTTTGGAGTTTATGTAAAAAAATTCACAAGATATTAGCATGAACAACTTAAATAAGAAAAGCGCACAAATATACAAAGAAGTGATCTCAGAAGGAATCAAGTAACAAGACTAGGACTATTAGTGCTATTCTGTCTATCCTCCTACATTCAAAAAGATCATCCCGGTCTTTGTAAAGGTTGTAATGGGGCTAGGCTTATGGCTGAAAAACGATGGTAAACAGATCAAAAATCCTTAATGTGTCATTGAATGAACAACCAGATTCATCCCATCCCTTTCGGCCAGTTCCTTATTTTTCACTATATTTCCCACCATGTTCCTTTACATTGGTGTTTTCCTATTTTCCATTTTTTTTCTTTATTCATTTTTCTATTTGCACAACCTTTATTGTTGCTGC
Organism: Arctium minus; assembly: GCA_954870635.1. Lineage (NCBI taxonomy): Eukaryota > Viridiplantae > Streptophyta > Magnoliopsida > Asterales > Asteraceae > Arctium > Arctium minus. The sequence goes on along the minus strand of OX941093.1, from coordinate 4,761,387 downwards.
TAGTTTTTTTTTCTTTGTGCAACCCATTTTGGTCTTTTCGTTCCTTCTAGAACCCACTTTCATTATCACTTTTTGCATTTTTACCCCTTCCCGTTGTTCCCTACCAGTTGTTCATTACCTGACACATGTTCAGATGCGGGTAGGCTGTCAATCAGGTTGGGGTTAAGAAAGAAATTTAATAACTGTATGGCTGCATAAGGGCTTAGATGCACACAATAGAAAGGTAAGCAAGATAAAAAAACAGTATTTATTAAGAACATAATGCCTGGAATCATCTCTTAAGGTTTGTAATTCAAATAAGACCGAATTGACACTTAATATCCTTATGGCTGTTTTTGCTACTCAATGCAATATTATAGTGAGATCAACTATAATCACGACAAGGAATCCAAAAAGTGTATAAGATTAGGTGCATAATTCTATCGCAATAAATTGTACGTTATTGGGTTCAAAATATTCTCGGGTGGTCTCCACTAATGTCCCCTATTCGTGCAATTTCTTGATCATTTTTAGGACTGTATCTCCGCTCCTAGATTCTCAGAACAATATAAAATTATCTAACTGCCTAGGTGCTTCATGAATTCCGGTGTCTACAAACCACAAAAGAAAAAGAAATTTATAAATGCTTGACAAACCTGTGATAACTCTGCGCTTAACGTGCAATACCCTAGAATACCCGATTAGTATACACGACTCTACAACCTCAAACCTTACCGGCACATTGTCTGCAATGTGCAAGCTTGGCTTGAGTTTGTTAACAACATGTACATGCAATAAGATGACAAATTTATGCAACATAAAACAGATAGTAGATGCTTTACTCGTGTTCTTGCGAGATGATGCGGAGATTATGTCTACATGATTATAGTTATCCGAATTCAAATTAATAGACGATAAAAAGTACCAAGTTCACAAAAAAACAATGAAGTCAAGAATGGGCATCAAGTGGGACGGCGAGAGGAAGATGCCTCCGACTCATAATCAGTATACCTCGTGGAATATGTGCTTGTACTCTAGCATCTTCTTCTACTCCAGCTTGAGGACATGGTGGTAGTAGATTGAGTTTTGGGTGTTTCCTGCAATTCAATGGAAGTATTTGTACACAATGAGAATAGATGGTCACGGCAAACCTAGACCGTGGTCTAGGTTTACTCTTGGTAAAGACGAAAAATGGGTCAAAGATTGACGATCCCAAACCTATGTTGGGACATAGGTTTGAATGATGTACAACCCTCGAGTTTGAAAGAGTAAATGAGTGTGGGTGACCAAGTGTGTGTGTGAGTGTGAAAATGACGTGAAGAACCCCAACCCTATGCCATGTCTTAGGTTGGTGTTGTGGAATAACTCACAATAATAAAGCAATCCAAAAAAATAGTGAAGTGAAGGAGATATTCGAACTTGCAATTGTAGGAGTAATCCTTAGGATTTTCCACTAAAACATGAGGGTTTAAGCGACTTTAATTCCACAATGAAAGCACCAAAGGAAAATATAAAGAGGGAAGAATTAAAGTTGAGAAACATACCTTCGATTGATAGAGTGAAAGATTCTTGATGAGATTGGGGAGCAAAGAAATAGATTGAGAGAGCCCTAGATGGATCGAACTTGAGATCGATTAGAGGGAAAGAGTTGAGACGCTGATTTAGAGAATTAGAGTGGGGGGAAAAGAAAAATAAGTCGGGTAAAGGGTTTTAGGCACAAAGTGATTAGGGTGAGTTTGATGTGAGTTGGGGGAGGGGTCTAAGCCACAACAAAGTGGCGTTAGGGCTGTTTTTTAAAGGGTTGTTGTTTGTACGCTGGAAAAAATGGGTGGGTTGGGCGTGGGTTAGGGAGAGGTAACTCACGAAAAAGGGACGCTAGGGGCTGTTTGGTCGACGCTGGCACAAGGGGAGGGGGTGCTAGGGTGGGTTTTGCGTAGGTTAGGAGATAGGAAACTCACGACAAACGTTCGCTAAGGATTGTTTTGGTTGAGAGTTTTCGCGTGGGTTCACCGTGGGTTAATGGTTAGCAACTCACAACCAAGGTCTATGAGGGGCTATTTGTGCTATTGAAAATCAAGAGGAGGACAGAGAGTAACGTGGGTTGGGTGTGGGTTAGGAGGTGGAAAGTCACGACAAAGTTGCGCTAGGGGCTGTTTGTTTGGTCGACGAGGTAATAACAAGGGGGGTTCGGGTGGCTTTTTTAGTGGGTTTTGAGAGAGTTAACTCATGGAGAAGGGACGTAGGGGGCTGTTTTGGTTGGTGTTCGATCGAGAGAAGGGAAGGGAAGGGGTGTGGGTGGGTTGGATGTGGGTTGGGAAGGTGTAAGCCACGAGATACCCACACTAGGGGTTGTTTTTCATGATCGATTGAGGGAGGAAAAGGGTCGATTGAGAGAAGTGAGTAACGTGGGTTTATCGTGGGTTGGAGATGGAGCAAGGGATGGAAAACCCGCGGTAGGGACTGTTTTTTGGTGATGGAAAAATCCACGTTCTAAGGGGGGCCCTTTCTTGAGTTTCTTTTTCCAAATTCACTTAAAAACGCAACCAAGTTAATCTTTATGCCATTCTAATCCCATGATGACCTCCTCAATCTTTTTTCTCAATCTCATTACTCAAAGTTCAACCATACGAAACAACTTACCTCGTCATGCGAGAATCTCTTTACTCCCTTCCCCTCAATCTCCAAACTCTTAATTCAACCAAATATGAAACCAATTCTTACCTTTCTCGCACAGGAGGCGGGAATTTCTCCAAATCTCGAGAGACCTACAACGGAAACAAACAAAACTTCTACAAAAACAAATTAAAATTGAACTAGCAAAACAAATGAAATAATAAAAAAATAAGCAGAAAAATAACTAAAATTAAAGTAAAAAAAAGAAACATATCGGGTGGGTTGCCTCCCACCTATAGCCTTATTTAGAGTCATGGCACGACAGTGTAGCTCTCAATTTGGCTCGGTATCGCTTAGAGAATTGAATCTCCTGCACATACGACTTTTCCTGATTTTCTCCACATCCGTTTTCCCATTATGACCAGTTTCTGATCCAATCAGCTGCCTTTCCGGTTCACCTTTATCTTCCATGCTTTTGAAAACATGGAAGGTTACCTTTTCATTAGCAACTTTGAAAGTCATAATTCATTCTTCCATATCTATCAAAGTTGTGCTTGTAGCTAAGAATGGTCTTCCCAAAATCAATGGCACGTCTTCCACGAAATCAACTGGAAAGTAAAATTTTTCGACCTTTATCAACACGTCTTCCACGATTCCATACGGATACTTCACTGATTTATCTGCAAGTTAGAGTGACATGTTTGTTGGCTTCACCTCCCCCAAGCCAAGTTTCCTGAAAATGGATAAAGGTAACAAATTAATACTTGCTTCTAAACGTTGGTATTCAAACTTGACATGGTTCAGGTAACATACGTCTATTTGTAAACTTTATCTCTCTTCTAGAACCTAAAAGGGCGATGATGCCCTCAGAGATCCAAACTGGGTCAACGCTATGCAAGAAGAGTTGACTGAGTTTGAAAGAAAGAAAGTTTGGAATATCGTTCCCAGATCATCTGATAAGACTGTTATTGGCACCAAATAGGTGTTTCGTAATAAATTAGATGAACATGGGACTGTGAGACGCAACAAAGCTAGACTCGTTGCTCAGGGATATAGACAAGGGGAAGGCATAGAGTATGATGAAACCTTTGCCCTTGTGGCTAGGCGTGAAGCAATTCGACTATTCTTAGCCTATGTAGTTCACAAATATTTCAAAGTATATCAAATGGATGTCAAGTCAGCATTCCAAAATGGAAAGCTAAGTGAGGAAGTCTATGCTGAACAACCCCCAAGGTTCTCTAAACCTAAGCATCTAGGCTATGTATGTAAGCTGGATAAGGCTCTCTATGGGTTAAAACAAGCTCCTCGTGCTTGGTATGACACCCTATCTTTTTTTCTAATCTCTGAAAAAATTGAACGTGGAAAGATTGATAACACTTTGTTTTTTAGAAGGATTAAACGTCATATTATTCTTGTTCAAATATATGTGGATGGCATTATATTTGGTTCTACTACCCCTTCTCTCTGCGTACGATTCACTGATAGAATGAAGAAAGAATACAAGATGAATTTGATGTGTTCAAAATCTTTTGAGCTATTTCCTCAATTAGAATTTTTTGGTCAAAGAGCCTCTTCGACCTCTCACAGAACCTCTACGAGATGTAACAAAGCCTCTACGCCTAAAAAAAACATCATTTGACCTCTGACTTCTTTTTGGAAAGACTTTCTCGATCATTTCAATGATTTTCCAAATATTTGGGTAAAGAAAATATGTTATCTTATGCAAGTTCAGGCCAAACCCCATACCACATAAGCTCTTTCAACCACAGAGCTTCTGCTATTCTCAACACTTATACATTTTTTGAATAATATCTGGGGTGCGGGTTCTTTTGACAGTGACAATCATCTGGGTTTAGCAAACGCCATGCACGTGAGAGTAGTCGAAGGCGCACATCCTTTCATCGTGCACCACCATTAATGATATGCCTGTAATAACTGCATTAAATGTAAAAAATGGGTGTTGGGTGAAAATTGGTAAAAAGTCTAAGAGGAAGGGACTAGTTTGCAATTGGCTAAAAAAGGATCAAACCCTAAAGCCTTATTCTCTATCTCATTTTTTTGTAAGAGGTGGCTAAGAAAAAGGCTCTAGGAGATTCTGGGGAAAGGCAAGGAGAAGGGAGAAACTCTTGAAGAAATCAAGTCTGCATCTATCTTTCAAGGTAAGATTCCTATCTAAATCATCTTCTATTTTTGCAAAGCTTGGAAAACCCTTTGTGGGCAGTGATTCTGAGTAGTATGGAAGATTCATTAGAATCACCTATTAGTTCCTGGAGTAGATTGAAATCATATACCCTTGAGAGGTTAATCTCTATTAAAATTGAGGATTATGGATTGCTAGGAATCATCATGTGCGTGTGTAAAGATTATTTCGTCGCCTAAGTATCAGAACCCTTTGGGTGCATCGGTTGTAGCACGACAAGCAGGTCCACGTCGAACCAGTTAATCGATGTTGGGTCGACACTGTAGTCGGGAAGAACCGGGAAACCCTTACCCGGGGGTGACCCGAGGAAAAGACCCAATCGGGAGTACCTGGGTAGCCTCCTTCCGGGGGTGGCCTAGGGAAGCTTAGGACCGGGGGGACCCGGGGATCCTTACACCCGGGGCGACTCGGGGGTTGCTTTTGGGACCGGGAGACGGAAGTACCCGGGCGGAACCCGGGAGGCGGGGGAGTCCGGGGTTGTCTAGGACCTGGGAGTCGGGTGGTAAGGAGAGAGAGCCGGGAGTCGGCCAAGTGAGGGGGAAGCCATGGCCGAACCTAATTTTGAGAGAGAGCTGGTTGTCCAAGTGGGTATGTTTATGGTTTGGTTTTCTTATCGATTGTCTCATTTTTTTGTTAGGTGTTCCTGTTAAAGTATAGTAGAGAGTTTTCCACGGGAAACCCAGGTGAGTACTCTTACGTAATTTATTTGTGGTCGGCATGATATGTTGAGCGAAGTTATTTTAAATGTTTTCATTAACTTCATATCGGTGAGTTTTTCTAACTAAATATTTAATGATTATTCACGCGATATTTTATGCTTGCAAGGATTATTAAACACGAGTTATGATTTTATTGCTTATATCATGTTGATATGTATGCATACATTGTAGTTGGCGAGTATGGCTTAAGTCGGGGTATGTGTCCGTCTTGTGCTAATACCGGGGGGGGGGGGGTGTCCCGTTTATGCCAATGGGGGGTGTCCTAGAATATGGCAGTATGAGCCACACACGTTGTCGCCTGCGGGTTACTTCAGTGTGTGCCGAAAGCGTGTTTTGCGAGTGTGTTGATTTATAAAAAAAAACTGAAATGGTTTATAACTGTCTATAAATCTTTTTATATCTTGTTAGAGGGAACTCACTAAACCTGTCGGTCTAACCCTCACTCTTTCAAAATGTTAAAACCTTTTCAAGAGGGCGAGGAGTAGGTGGATCCGGTAAGGGACAAGAGAAGCTGTGAGCCGGGGGCTTACGTTAGAAGATTGTTAATTTTAGTCTTCCAGTCTTAGTCGTCCTTAATAATTTCTTAGTTGTGTAATAGGTTGTTTCCGCTAACCTTGTTATTGAAATTGTATTCTGGGCCGTTTGGCATTGTTTTATATTAAGTCGATTATGCTTTATTTCTACGAGTTTGGGTTGTTATAATTGGTATCAGAGCCAAGGTTTAAGGGATTTAGGTGATCGGAGGGGCCTAAACTTAAACTGTGGAGTAGAGAGACATAACTAAGATTTAGGAAGCCTTTAATGAAGACCTTGATCATCGAGAGTCATGATAACGATAGTGAGGACTCTCATGTAAGGTAAATTCAAAATGGCATCTAGCCAATGCCATTATGAATTTACAGGTGCGTGGGCGTACTCGATTACTATTGTTGAGTTAATCGATGGGAGTAGTTTTGGGTTAGTGAGATCTATCATTGAAATAATAGCGTTGGTCTGGCGGCTGTGTGAGCTCACTTTTGGTTTTAAGGTTAATACCGTTTGGGACGAGTATTTTGTGGGATGTAGATATTTCGTCTTAGGGAAGAACCTCTTAGGTCCAAAAAGGAGAAAGAATAGAGATTGGAGGTGAGCTTTTCGCTTCATGGGAGTCTCTTGCTTGGTAGTTTGTTATGTCGACCAGCGGGAATCAGGAGAGTGTTTTCCCTAGAATCTAAGGATAGAGATGAGGCTTTGAAATCTATAGTTATGTGAAGGGTGGTGGAGAGGTGATATCGGTGTTGACTGATAAAATGTAGTGAGGATCAGATGAAAATGAGCCGTTGTTGGTAAGTTTGTTTGGGGCAAAGTGAGGAAGCAGGATTTGCGAATTAATAGTCGCGATGGTAACTGGTAGTTCGACATTCAAGGATGCTGGGAAGCGTTGGTGCCGTAAATTGTGACAAATGTGAGGACCTTGACTGGTTGGTCAGAAGTATGGAGTCTGGGATAAATTATAAGTGAGTGAAAATAGTTGACCTTGTTAGAGTAAATAGCCTTCAATGTCAAGTGAGTCTCACGCATTATGTTTCAAATAAACTGTTGGAGTCCTTCATATAATTCATACCAGATATCTTGGCGTATGTGTGCCTTGTGAGGTATTCGTTTTTTAAAAAAACGTGGCGCTGCGTGTAAACGTGTGTTTGTATTGAAAAAACAAGTTTATTGCGTTGAGTAATAAATTTCGATTTTGGTGTGGGAGGATTATTTTAAATCTCTTTAGAAATGAGTTAACTTTTGTTGTGAAAATCATAGCAACGTTTAAGCACATGATTTTATTAGTGAATTTGGTACGGACACATGTTGTCGTATCAATGAGGGTGATAGTCGTCTGACTCGCTCAGTGTAATCAATTTTGTAGGTTTTTTTATAAATCGCGTGGGTAATGTTCGGCGAAAATAAGTTCAATTGTGCCAACATCGATTTTGGGGTGGGGTGAGCCGTAATTTTTCGTGGAGTTGAGAATGAACGATCCTTGAGATCGTTGTGCATGGTTAATCAGTGACGTCGGTGTAGTGTTGTGTACACTCAAACTTGTTTCATAATCTGGTACATACTAAATTTTTTTACATGTGTCTAAAGTTTAAATTTATAATGTGTCATGTATGAAGGCTATGAACTCTCTAGGTCGTGGGGAAAGGCTGCAACTAAGGATGAGGAAGGTGTTGAGAGCGGTAGTGGGGCACTCGAATAGTGGGTGGTCAATCCATGACTTTGGTCGTCCTGTTATGGAAGGGGTGGTGAACAACGGAAGTGGTTATTGGAGGTCTTGGTCTTTGACGTTAAGGATGTTTATATTATATGGATTACCCTCTCGCTCAGTGACTTGAGATATGGAGGTCGGTGAATGGTTGTGTGTGGGGTGGAATTCGAAGTCGTTAGGATGTTTTTTATAGCAGTAAATTGCTGCATTGGAAAAGGTAGGTTCCATTGAGAATCCTTCTTGGTTGGAGACATGGTTGAAGTACCACCTTGTCAACTGTCGATGTTGAAGACAACAACCATTTTCAAGGTCAATGACGGGACGATGAAGATGAAGATGTAGCTATGGACGGTTCGTAGAGTTTTTTTGAGGAAGCAAAGAGTCATTCGGAAAAAGGTGTGTACCTGGTGTGATGCTGGACCACCTTGTGTGAGTATTACGAAAATGGAAGATTGCTAATGCGGTCATGTGTTTTTCCGATGAGGTTTTTCTGGTTTGTGTAGGAGTGAAGTTATATAGCTCAACTGGGGGTTGCACTTCGAGCATTTAGGTCTGCAGGGTAGTACGTTTAATCTTTCAGGCTGCCGAAATTTGTTTCTGACAGGTCGCGTTTGAGCCGACAAGGAGCAATATCTTGTTGAGTGGCTTGGAGGATCTTAATCTTGCGTTTTATCCAGACTTGAGAAGGACAAGGTCGCGAAATGCCTTGAATTCAGATATCGGTGTTATGATCAGTATGAAGAGAGCGGTATATGTATGTGGGCAGAGTGGTCACGGAGATTTTGGCGGTACTGTGGGTGGTAGGGTGTTATCCCAGATAACAATGTAAATCAACGATGACAATTAATTCCATCAAATCTCACTTTTTATTAATCACAAATTTCAAATACAAAGTTCTCCCCCTTTGGATCAAGATCATCTCAATAAGATTTTGCAAAACAATCTCCTACTTTGTAAAGCTTTTGCATTTGAACATCTGTCTTCTATGTATGCCAGAAACAATCTCTTCTTTCTTTGATCTATAACAATTTGTAATCTTCTCAAAATATGTCTTTAAACAAATAACAATCTCCCTCAAAGATGGTAGATATGCTCTTCAACAATCTCCCCAAAGTTATCTCAAATCTCTTACAGACTTCAGAAAGAAATTATCTTCAGAATTTGCTCAGACTGCTTTAGCAAATAATCTTCAAAGAAAATTGCAGTAAATTCAGCACATCTTCAGAAATCTTTTAACTTTTCTCTTTCAGTCTTTCATTCTTTTCCAATCTTCAAACAAATAACTCTTGAACACAAATATTTCTTGATCTTCTCCCCCATCTATAACATTTCTGAAACAAACATTTCTTGATTCTGTCTCCCCCTTTTTGATGATTGCGGCATAGTGATCATCAAAACTTTCAACAAGAAATGTCATTATCAATTCTGACCACTGATCTTTTGAACTGAGCCTCTGATTCATTGTCAACCCATAAAGATATTTATCTAGATCTTTCCAAATCCAGACAAGTTAGAGTGTAACACTTGAATCAACAAATGAATCAGTTAATATGCTTGTCAGTAACACAAAGTTACTGTGTGTAACGGATACACATTGGAAATGAGCTTTTGTGATGTTCACTTCTTCAGGGATTCCATTCAATCATCGAAACACCACAAAGATATTTCTATGAACGTTATGACAAGAAAACATATTCCTTGTGTGTTCGTGCAAGTGTTAGAAAGAATTAAGCACATGATGATTGCTTTTTAGAAGGCTCAAAATTGTGTAAACCATTGAGACACCAACAGTTTAACACAAACTCAGTTGTGCATGATCGAAGTGCGAAGGTGGGGCAGACTTCCTTCTTTTTCAATATCCAGATTTTCCAAATGAAAACCAGATAGATTATGTGCTGCGTCCCCTTGAAATATTGAAACATTTTCTTTTTAAGAAGAAAATGAGTAGTTGGTGGGGTTTTGATCAAGAGTTGGCATGGGCTAGGTTCCTATTTCAATAATGTTCAATCAAATAATCAAGCAACACAATAATAATGTTCAATCAGCTAACTTGTTATCCCAGTTTAATCTAGTTGGTAAATAATCAATCAAGTAATCAAGCAACACAATAATAATCAAGAGATATATAAATCAGAGTAACATACCAATCCCTTGAATAAACAATGAAACCCTTGAGTGTTCTTGATACCCTTTGAATACAGAGAATATACGGCTAAATACTTAGAAAATTATCAGAGTTCTTTCAAGGTTTACCCTAAAACTGAAATAATAAAACATTAAATACCTAGGCTAAAAGGCCTAATGGCTTATGGGCTTGAGGCCCAATAGCTAATAACTATTAATCTATTACATAATAAACCCTCTAACTAACTTTAATACAATTGCAGTTTAAACCCTTAACTTTAACTTTAATCTTGAATACAATTTATGATCCAACAATCTCCCCCCCTTTGGATTCAAGATTAAAAAAAATTTGCAATTGTCTTTGGGTCTTCACTTTTCTTCTCTTTTCTTGAAAAACTTCAGATATCTTCAGATATAACATTGATAGCTTTGAAATCTTCAGCAGTCTTCAGATTATATTCTCCCCCTTAATATATTCTCCCTTTTTGTATCTTCTCCCCCTTTTTGATGAGTGGTGAGAATCATCATCATCAAAACTTTGCAAAACAATCTCCCCCTTTTCAAGACAATCTCCCCCAATGTGTATGATCACGTAAGCACAGTCTTCATGTAACGAGCCTTGTGTAAAAATAAGAGCAGTCTTCCCAGATGGAAAGAGTGATTATTTCAATCTATTCAGATTAAAATAGTCAATTGTAACCGTTTAAATCTTTCCAAATTCAAACAGTTTAAGAGTTCTAACCCTGAATCAACAAATGACTCAGTTAAAATGTCCGTCAGTAACACAAAGTTACTGAGTAACACAAAGTTACTATATAAGGAACTGGTTTGATGTTGGCTCCCCAGGACTTCCATTCAATCGTCGAATAACACATGGTTATCTATGAACGTTCTGACAGAAAACAAATTTCTGTGTGCTAGTGCATGTGTATGAAAGAATTAAGCATAGATGATTGCTTTTCAATGTAGGCTCAATGTATGTAAATTTGTTGAGACAACAACAAATTATACAAAGACTCAATGTGCATGAGAAAGGGTTTGAAGGTGGGGCAAATTTCCTTCTTTTTCAATATTAGTATCTTCCAAATGAAGAACCAATAGCGTATGTGCTGCGTCCCCAGAAAATGTGAAACATCCTCTTTTTGAGAAAAGAATGAGTAGCTGGTGAGGTTGTATGCAAGAGATGGCATGGGCTAGGTGCCTTTTTCAATGATGATCACCAAAGAATGTGAAACAATCAGTTTTTGTGGCTGACCGACTCAGAAAGAAGTTTGGTGCAGAGTTTAATATTCTTTTACTCTGATCTCTCACCCTCTTTTTTTTAATGCTCACTTCTAACCAATCTCTCTTTTCCATTTTACCTCTTCACACACCATCACTCAATTCTTTTGACCCCTCTTCCCTCAATCACTCAGGGAATACTTCCTGGGAAGGAAACACTGGTTATCGTGAATCCATGGAAGTTCTGATAAGTTCTCACACTGAATCCCATGTATATTCCTAAAAGAACATAGTGTTCAACAAGATTTTTGTACATGTAAGCACAAATACCACTTGTTACATGAAGAACAAAAATTTTGGAGAAGTCAAAACAGTTGTGTTTGACGATGCAATTCTCCCACTCAACCTAAAAGTGGTTGGCAATAAGCTCATATCATTTTATCATGAATAGTAAGATTTTGGAGAATCAAAAACGAATGTTGTTTATATGAACAATATATAAACATATTTTCAATGAAAGCACATGAAATGACGTTTAATTCAATCAACAGTGAATACAAATAACATGAGTATTACCATAGAAAGATTTAACTTTTGATACATGGTAATAACAAAGTCAAATAGAATGTTCTGAACCGTTATGTGTATGAATACTTGACAAAGTATATTGACAAGATAAAACGCAAGTATTTATCTTTAAGAACACACGATCAGATAAGCATTTAAGTATCCAAAAATCTGTTAAAATCACAAATATTCTCCCCCTTAACTTAATGTAAATATAATTTTTTTTAAATTCAGAAAAATAAAGTAAAGCACTGAGGTGCGGGTCCTAATCTGATGTGATTAGAAGCCATAGTCACTTAAACAAACCTGTATAAATGAAAGAAATAATGGTAATCATTTGTGAAAATGATTCCTCTTTCATTAGCAACAGTTGAATGAATGAACACAAAATCAAGATTTGGAATACTCCCCCTACAATCATGAGTAAGGTCTAAGACATGTTCAACATACCAAGTTTGCTGATTAGAAATTGAAAACGCTTTTCATCTAACGGCTTGGTGAAAAGATCATCTAACTGGAAGTCAGTTTGAACAAAGTGAATTTCAATATTACCTTTTTCTACATGATCCTTGATGAAATGATAACGTACATCGATATGCTTGGTCTTCGAATGTTGTACCGGGTTAGCAGATATAGATATGGCACTCTTGGAATCACAACAAATAGGAACACGCTTGTAGTTGTATCCAAAGTCCCTTAACTGTGTCGTCATACAAAGGACTTGAGAATAACAGCTAGCAACAACTACATACTCAGCCTCGGCAGTGGATGTTGAAACACAGTTTTGTTTCTTTGAAGTCCAACTCACAAGTTTGTCACCTATGAATTGACATGATCCAGAGGTGCTTTTCCGGTCTAGCTTACATCCTGCATGATCAACATCTGTAAAGGAAGTTAGTTCAAAACGAGAATCCTTTGGATACCAAAGGCCTAAATCAGGAGAGCCTTTGAGATATCTAAGGATTCACTTAACAGCAGTTAAGTGCGACTCTTTAGGATTAGACTGATATCTCGCACAAAAGCATGTGGCAAACATTATATCTGGGCGACTTGCAGTCAGATAAAGTAAAGATCCAATCATGCTACGATACACCTTTTGATCAACAGGTTTCCCGGAGGGATCTGCGTCTAAGAGTGTACCAGTAGCCATTGGTGTTTTCATGACTGAACTATCTGACATATTGAACTTTTTCAAAATATCTTTTATATATTTAGCTTGATTAATAAATATGCCGTCGGGTAATTGCTTTACTTGTAGACCAAGAAAGAAATTCAATTCAACCATCATCGATATCTCAAACTTTGTTTCCATTATTTTTGAAAAGTTCTTACAAAATTTCTGATTTGTCGACCCAAAAATTATGTCGTCAACATAAATCTGAATGAGAATCAAGTCCTCACCTTGCCTTTTGAGAAATAAGGTAGTATCTACTGTACCTTTCTTGAAACCAGAAGCAAGTAGAAATTTAGTGAGAGTTTGATACCAGGATCGCGGTGCTTGTTTAAGACCATACAACGCTTTGTCTAGGACGTAGACATGACAGGGTGATGAGGATCAATGAAACCTTCAGGTTGAACCACGTAAACCTCCTCATGCAAAACGCCATTCAGAAAATCCGACTTTACGTCCATTTGATAGACAGTAAAGTTTTTGTGCCCTGCATATGCTAGAAAGATTCTGATGGCTTCGATCCTTGCAACCGGGGCGAATGTTTCGTCATAGTCAATGCCCTCTTGTTGACAGTATCCTTTTGCGACCAAACGAGCTTTGTTTCTCACTACTACTCCGGCTTCGTCTTTCTTATTTCTGAAAACCCACTTTGTTCCTATAACAGATTTACCTTTAGGTAGTGGCATCAAGCGCCATTCCTTGTTCCTTTCGAATTGTAGAAGCTCGTCTTGCATGGCAGAAATCCAGAAGGGATCACGTAGAGCTTCAGACGCTTTCTTTGGCTCTAAGGAACTGAGGGATCTTGAAAACATGCAGAAGTTGGCTGTTGCTGACCTTGTCGTGACACCAGATTGTACGTCACCTATCACATTGGTTAGGGGATGATCCTTAGTCCAACGATGTGTGCTTGGTAAGGATTCAACTTGTTGTTGTGTATTGGACGCATCGTTTTCATCGTGCACAGCAGGCAGCTCCATAGATGTACTCGGGACATCTTGTACTGGTGTTTCTGATACTGAGGGTTCTGGACTAGCAGTTGAAGTACTCGGGACTTCGTTTCCAGAAGACCTATCTGTAGAGACAGATTCAACATTTTTAGAGTCAGAAACTAATGGTTGAGTTGTACCTGATGGAGATGAAGTTTCAGTGACTTCTTCTTCGGACGGTCTAGATATGTCTTCAGATATAGTAGGGACCTCCGAGCCTGTACCACTTGTTATCGATGTTGATATGCCTTTTTCAAAATCTGCACCTATATCATCAAAGGCATCAATAAACAATAAATCTAACTCAGATGAAGTAGAGTTAGAGTTAGAAGAAGTAGATCTTTGAGAAGCTGGTTCTATTATGGATTGAATAGAAGTTTTGTCCTTAATTACGAGTTCTGAACTGTTGTGTCTAGAAGTCTTTGTTCTTGCTCCCCCTTAAACTTTGGGTGCCTGCAACACGTATTTAGCTTTTGGTACCCACTAGTATTTGGGTCCTAATGGGTTAGTTGCAGTTCTAGTGGGAGATATGAAGTAAGAACCATACCAGTTATTTACATAATCTTTTCTGACAAAATCATTTGAGCCACAATAGGAACAACTAATTTTCTTTTGTGCTAACCTGATCAATTGATGGATTGTGTAAACCAGATCAGGTTTGCCAAAAGTTTTACCTTTTGTAGCATAGTTCCATTTAGCATTTGATGTATGCACAAATGATTCTTCTTTCTTCTTCTCCTCCGAGGATCCTTTAACTCTCCAGATCCAGTTTCCTCTTTCTTTCTCATCATCCCTTCTCTAGAAGCTTTTCTTTTGAGACTTAGTCTTCTTGAAGTTACCTGAACCATCAACATTTTTGTCATAGAGAAGGTTAGAAGGACGAATCTGATCAGTAGATTTAGAAGTAAGACAATCATCTAAATCATAGAAAGGATTATAGAAAACATTTGAAAAATGTGAACTTGAAGCTGTTTTTAATGAACTATCTGAATCAGCTAGATCATCACTTGGTGATTGAGCTATTGACTCTGGCGTCTTGTGCTCAGTCAGGTTCACCTTGAATACGATCTCTTCAAGTTCCTTTATCTTTGAAGACAAACTGTTTCTTTCCTTTTCAATCAAATCAAACTTCTTATGCAACTCAGATTTTGTATTCTTCTCCTTCATGATGTTTGTTGACAATTCAGATAGCTTTCTTGTCAGTTTGGCTATCTCGGTCTCAAATATCTTCTTTTCTTCAGAAAAGTCTGTATTTGTATCCTTTAACTCGACTTTCTTCTTCTCATTCTCAGCCTTTTCTCTTTCAAGAATGATAACCTTTTCAAAGTCTGAAACTTGTTGAGAAAGTTTAACACATCTAAGCTCTAAAGATTTCTTTTCTTCGAAGGCTTTTTTGGAGAAGTCAGAGAATTTCTTGGCAAATTCTTTTCTCTCTTTCTCAATCTTCAACATCTCATCTTGAGCTATTTTATTGTCTCTGTCTTGGGTTGCCTTTTCTTTCAGCTTTTAAATCTCAAACTCAAGACTGAGAACTTTATCTTTAAACTTATCTCTGTCCGCACAGAGTTGAGAATTTACCTGTCTTAGTCCTGTACTAGTATCCTTTGCAACACTTGTACTCCTTCTAAGCTCCTCAAGCTCTCTTTGCATTTTATCCTTCTTTGACCATGTAGAGGTGGATTCAGATCTTTTCAACTTTGCTTGAAGACACAAGATCTCTTTTTCTTTAGACTCAATCATTCCTGCAAAGTCAATTATAGAATCAGAATCTTTTGAATTTTCTTTTAAAGCATTGACCTGAATAAGAAGAGATGAGTTCTGAATCTGTAAAGCCTTGTTCTCAGCTTTAAGAGATGATATCTCAGATTTGAACATTTTTTCCTCTATGTCATACTCATCAATCATGCGAGAAGATATTGATAACCGCCCAGCAAGTTGTTTAGCCTTTGATTTTACTTCAGAATGTGTCATCTTTTCAAAATCAAGGCTGTAACCTTCAGACATCATTAGCTAATTCGACATCCTAGCTGCACCACTTGTTAGTAATTAAACTTTTCTGTACGAATACAACCAACTAGATGAGATCGTTAGAATCAAAATAAAAACTACACTAAAAAATTTTCAGAAAAATAAATTTCCAAAAATAATTAAATGCAGTCCTTTCAATCAGTATAAAGCTTCAAATAATACTGAACAAAAAGAAAATGTTGATCTCGAACAGAACTTTGTCCCCCTTCGCAGACTTAGCACGGGGGACCGGGAACTTGTAATGACCGATAGAGAGTTCGACCGAGAACTTGTAAAGACCGGTAGAGAGTTCGACCGGGAACTTGTACAGACCGGTATGAAGGTATGGACCGATAGAACTATATTCGACCGGTATTAATTCGACCGGTAAAGTGTGAGGACCGATATTGTGCAAGATTGGAAAGAATCGATCGGTATTGATGTGAGTGTGTCGGTCGACCGGTATAAACCGATATGAATCGATCAACCGGTATTGGTTTTGACCGACAAGCCTTTGACCGATATGGAATGTGTGTGTATCGGTTGACCGGACAAATGTGAGTACTGGTGAATACAATGACCGATATGTTCTTAATGCTTTCGACCGATATGTTCTTATGTCGACCCAGAACGATGAACAGCCCAGAAAAATCAACCCAAAAACACACAAATCACGAAAATTGAATGCAAAAAATAGACTTTTATACCCTAAAACATATATCGAACACAACCCAAACAACCTTAAAGATTGAAATCGACTTTTAAGATTCAATTTTGAGACCACAGTGATCGACTACCATACGAACCCAGAAAAACACAAAACCAAAAATTCAATCACTTAATGAATTTGAAAGCAATTAAGCAATCATATAACATTCAGAAGCATCAAACTTAACTAATCAGATCAACTTTAACCATAGAAACATGTTAATTCATGAAGTTGATTTTCACAGATTTATATATATCGATGAACACAGTGATAAACCGATAAACACATATTTAATCCAATTAGCTTGATTCTTAGGCTCTGATACCACTTGTTATCCCAGTTTAATCTAGTTGGTAAATAATCAATCAAGTAATCAAGCAACACAATAATAATCAAGAGATATATAAATCAGAGTAACATACCAATCCCTTGAATAAACAATGAAACCCTTGAGTGTTCTTGATACCCTTTGAATACAGAGAATATACGGCTAACTATTTAAAAAATTATCAGAGTTCTTTCAAGGTTTACCCTAAAACTGAAATAATAAAACATTAAATACCTAGCCTAAAAGGCCTAATGGGCTTATGGGCTTGAGGCCCAATAGCTAATAACTATTAATCTATTACATAATAAACCCTCTAACTAACTTTAATACAATTGCAGTTTAAACCCTTAACTTTAACTTTAATCTTGAATACAATTTATGATCCAACACACCCTCTTTCTTTTAATCATTGAGCTCACTTCTAACCAAACTCTCTTTTACATTTTACCTCTTCACACAACCTACACTCATTTCTTTTTGACTCCTCACACTCGATCACTAAAGATTAACTTCTTGGGTAGGAAACACTGGGTAACGTGAATCCATAGAAGTTTCATTGAAGTCCTAACACATTGAACCCATGTATTTTCCTATAAGTACAATGTTGCTTAAAAATGGTTTAACTTGGCAATGAAGCACAAAATATATGTCAGATATCTGTATGCTCAATGAGATAATCATGAAGATTTGAGCATTTAAAACATTGAAGATATTTCAAACAAGTATATTGAAATAATGAAATGAAATCAAAGAATTTGTTTGAAAATCTGACATTGTATTAAAAAGATCAATATCGAATGATTTATCGATTAAGGCTTAGGTCATCAAAAATTAGATATTGTCTATATGAATAAGAAATATAAACATTCTTGAAAGAACGTTTCAAAATGAAATTACGCTCAAAATTTTTTGAAGTACAATCGGGGTGTCTTACAATCGAAAATTTGTTTCAATTTAGGGACATGGTAAGAACAATTTCAACAAAAAGTTAAACCGGTGTGTATGAATACTTAAAAGTATATGGAAAAAATAATATGCAAGTATTAATCTTTGGAAACACACGGTTTATAGACATGTAAGTACATCTAAAAGTGAAAACATTTATAATCACACTTCTATATTCATGAAATCGTTTAAGAATCAGAAGTGGTTTAAACATTTAAAAACATGTTTTCTATGATTGAAAGTCGTCCTTCTTTCAACCATATATGAGATTAAGAATAGAAATAAACTTTTTCGATCTGTCTTAAATCTCATGAAGTCAACTTAAAATCATAATGATATGATCGTGTAAGCATCTTCTCAATCTGCATCACTCAAAAAGTTCATCAAAGCAACTTTATTCACAACATTTATTGAAAAATAAAAAGACATAAAGCAGTAAAACATTGAATGTACGAGTTCTGATACGAATTAATCAGAAGTCATAATTCTTACTCCTTATCTTTCATACTCTAACTCCCCCTGCATTTATTCATCAGAAAAAAATTTATCAATTAAACATATGCAGAAATTATAAACTCCCCCTCAAATAAATGTTGATCATCTAATCATTTTCTCTCACTCCCCCTGAAAACACGAATACCCTTCAGTGCATATATCTTTTCAGAATAAAGATAAAGAAATGAAGAAAAATACAATAAGAAAAGCTTTAATAAGTAATCACAAATTATGTCTTGAGATTAAGCATACCAAGTTTCGAGATAAGAAAATTAAATCTCTTTTCGTCGAGAGGCTTGGTAAACAAATCAGCAAGCTGATAATCAGTGTTTACAAAATAAAGTTCTATTGTACCTTTTTCGACATTGTCTTTTATAAAATGATATCGAACGTCTATGATTTTTGTCTTTGTATGCTGTATAGGATTTGCGGATATTGCAATGGCGGTTTTAGAGTCACAATAAATCGGAATCTTGTAAAATTTGAAGCCATAATCTCGTAGTTGCGTCCTCATCCACAACACCTGAGAGCAGCAACAACTTACTCCGCCTCAGCCGTTGATGTGGAAACACAAAGTTGTTTCTTTGATGCCCAACTTACGAGTTTATCTCCAAGGGTATATGACCCGATGTGCTCTTCCTGTCTAACATACATCCAACATGATTTGTATCTGAGTAAGCTGTTAGTTTAAAACCAGTATCTTTAGGAAATCACAGACCAAGATCTGCAGTCCCCTTCAGATATCTAAATATGCGCTTAACTGCAGACATATAGGATTCTTTTGGATTAGCCTGATATCTTGCACATAAACATGTAGAGAACATAATATCTGGCCTACTTGAAGTAAGATACATTAAAGAACCAATCATTCCTCTATAGGTTCTAACATCAACAGGTTTTCCCGAAGGATCCATGTCGATCTTAGTTCCCGACGCCATTGGGGTTCCAATTGGTTTACAAGTTTCCATTTTGAATTTCCGAAGAATATCAAAAATGTACTTAGCTTGGTTAATAAAAATCCCCGTTGAAAATTGCTTTACTTGTAATCCGAGAAAGAAGTTCATCTCTCCCATCATACTCATTTGAAAACGAGACACCATGAGGTTTGAAAAATTCTTACAGAATTTGGGATTTGTAGAGCCAAATATAATGTCATCCACATATATTTGAATAAGAATAATATCAAACTTTTCCTTTTTGATGAATAAAGTAGTATCAATTTTACCTTTTGTGAAGCCCGACTTGACCAAAAACTTTGATAATACCTCATACCAGGCTCGAGGGGCTTGTTTAAGACCGTAAAGTGCTTTATCCAAGATATAGACATGATCTGGTTTATCTGGATTCACAAAGCCTTCAGGTTGTGAGACATAGACTTCCTCCTTAAGATTACCATTCAGAAAGGCAGTCTTCACGTCCGTCTGGTAGACTGTGAATTTTTTGTGAGCAGCGTAAGCGAGGAACATCCTTATTGCTTCAATACGCACTACTGGAGCGTAAGTCTCATCATAATCAATGCCTTCCTCTTGCCGGTAGCCTTTTGCGACAAGTCGTGCTTTGTTTCGAATTACGATACCATCTTCATCCTTCTTGTTTTTGAATACCCATTTTGTACCAATGATAGATTTTCCTTCAAGTCTTGGTACAAGTCTCCAGTCTTTTAACGCTTCAAACTGATTCATCTCCTCTTGCATTGAAGTAACCCAATCCGAGTCAACTAGAGCTTCAGATACTCGAGTACGCTCTATCATGCTCAGAAAGGAATCATGCATACACATGTTTAAAGTTGCAGATCTAGTTTGCACCGGTAAATTTGGATCTCTAATTATCTGGCTTATCGGGTGCTCTTTGGTCCACTTGTGTTCGTAAGGGAGTGGATTCGATGTAGATTGATCAAACAAATCATCTAGATATCCACTATCAATTTCTTCTTGTTCAACATTCTTTAGGGGTATAGTTGAAGTATCTGGTACAGAAGTATCTAGTACAAAAGTATTAGTTGGAACAACTTGTTTAGTTTGTTGATGATTCATCACAATGCATCTAACTAAAGTAGAAACTTCTGGTTCAACATGATCAGTTACAACTTCAACCGTAGGAATATGTGTTTGAATCTGAGTTTCTTCCTGAATCAGGTGAACAAATTCAGTTGATATATCTGAAGTAGATTGATGATTAAGCATTGAATTCTCTGACCTGTCAACCACAACAGATTTAGGAAGTTTAGATCCTAGAAACTCATCATAGAAAAATTCAAACAACAAATCTAATTTACATAAATGAGATGTAGATATAGAAGCTTTATCTGAATTAGTTGCATTAGACACAGGTTCTGGACTAATATGTCCAGAATCTAACACTCCGGTAAGTACGGGTTCTGAATTGCTCTGTTCAGAAGCCACATCCTCATCAAATGTAACATTGACACTTTATATAACATTCTTTGAGCTCTTCATATATATTTTATATGCGGCAGATGTCTGTGAGTATCCAATGAAGATTCCTTCTTCAGCTTTCGGTCAGAACTTGTTCAAGTTCTATCTATCATTCAATACAAAACACTTGCATCCAAAAACATGAAAGTGTTTAATGCTAGGTGTACGATTGTTAATCAATGCATAAGGAGTTTTACCAAACCGTCTATGAATAATGGAGCGATTTTGTGTATAACATGCAGTAGAGACAACTTCTGCCCATAGAAATAAAGGTAGATCGGACTGACGGAGCATAGTACGAGCGACCTCGACTAGCGTTCGATTGCGTCTTTCTACTAATCCATTCTGTTCTGGCGTCCTAGCAGCAGAGAATTGATGAGTTATCCCGACAGATTCGAGATAATCTTCTACAATCTTGTTCTTAAACTTTGTGCCGTTATCTGTCCTTAGAAGCTTTACTGTCTTCTGTAAGTTCACCTAGGTAGTCTTCATAAAGTTGATGAGTACTTCGGGTGTCTCATCTTTTGTCCTTAGAAACTTTACCCATGTGTAACTCGAATAATCTTCCACTATTACCAAAACATACTTCTTTCCTCCTATGCTCTGAGTTCTCATCGGACCACATAAATCCATGTGTAACAACTCAAGTGTAGAACTTATACTCGGTTCGGGTTTTGGCTTATGAGCTGCCCTCTTCATTTTACCCTTTTCACAAGCTGCACATAGATGTTTTTTTCATAATGAAGCTCAGGAAGACCTTTCACCAAACTGCCTTTGACCAATTTGTTTATGTAGCAAAAATTCAGGTGCGATAGCCTTCGGTGCCAAAGCCAACTTTGTTGCATCGAGGCTTTTGTCAATAAGCAAACCTGATTGTCAGTCTAGACCTTTGACAAATTAATAGTGTAGAGGTTGACTTTCTAGTGTCGACCAAGAGTTCTTTGCCATCTTCAGTACGCACCGAGCAACTCTTAGCCTTGAAATTTACCTCTAATCCTTTCTCGCAGAACTGGCCACTACTGAATAGGTTATGCCCTAATCCTTCTACATAACTTACCTTCGTTATCGTTACATTCTCTTGTATCACGTCACCGTAGCCGAGAATCGGTGAAAATTGATCATTGCCAAAACGAACATTCCCGCAGAATTTCTTTGTATAACTAGACAATAAATTCTTTTGCCCTATCATATGCTTGGAACACCCGCTATCCAAGTACCACATATGACGGGTCTGCATAAGGGAAATAAGGGAATGACAGATTTAGGTACCCATTTAAAAACGGGTACTTTCAGTTTAGCACAAGATTTTGGTATCCATTTATAAATGGATCCCCTGACCTTTTGAAAAACTTTTGATGTAAAAGATTTATAAGAACCAACATGATAAGTACCAAACCAATCATCAGAAAATCGGTGAGAGAAAATCATTCCGTCTATAAGTAGATGACACAGTAGTAGATTGAGATAATCAGAGTAATTGCTTTATTGAATATCTCTTGTAAGAAATTACAAGGTTTTGTTTATTTGAAGCAACACTACCAACTACATCAGAAGAACTACTAGTATATCTATTACAATCCATATCAGGAATTGATTCAGAACTGTCATCTATCTTTTGTTTTGGTCGCCATTCAGTTCGACTTTCTGATCTTTTCTTCTTTAAATATGAAACAAAAGATTTAGATTTGTTAGGAAAATCAGGTTTCTGAGATTGTCTTTTTGTAAGCTTACCAGTGTTGTTCTGTTTCTGTGAGCGCCGTTTCTTTTGCTTCTTACCTTTAGCATAATAATCAGCATTCACAGAAACTGATTCACCAACCTTAGTCGATGATTCACGAATTTCACGTATACTTGTTAAGGCTTGACCATTTATGATAAAGGTAGAATGAACTGGAAGTTTAGCATTGAAGTCAAACATATCAATCTCATCTACACAACCTTCATCAGAATTTAAAAAATCATTTGTAGACGCAAATAAGTCATCAACATCAACTTCAGAGGTGTGAGGTGATTTAGAGGATTGAGAACACTTTTGAGATTCAACATTTAAAGTTGTGTTCTTTAAAACAGTAGAAAATACATTTTGTTCAATGTCAGCCAATATTCTTTCATCAGATAAAATATTTTCAAGATCAATTATTTTGCTTTCTAAAATGAGTGGAGGTACGTAAATTTTATCTTTTAAAGGTTTTGCCTCCAACTCTTTTGTCGAACAACTTTCAAAATAATCATTTGAAAGATATTTTGGTTGATCTGAAATATAACTATTATTCAGCTTTTGATAGCAGAATGGTAGTTGCAATTTCTTCAAGTTCTTTCATTTCTCATCTTCTTTTGCCTCTACCTCATCTGATGATTTTGAACGAATTTGGGTTTCAAATGAGGATATTTACCATCCACAAAAAAGAAAATCAAAATTATACAAAGTTGGTTGTTTTCTAGTAGCTTTCTTTAGATAGTGTGGGTTTTCGTAACCGAGACCCCACTTCTCTCTAACATCAACTTCCTCATTAGGTGTGTTTAAGAAAATGGTTTGATCTGTTTGGCCTCTAGCATATAATTTTGCTTCCAAACCATTTACCTTGTTCTCTAAAGTCTGGTTCTCAACCTGCAGTTTAAAAACTTTTAAAATACTTTCTTGCTTTTCTGAAACAAACTTAGAAATTTTAGATTCAAAATCAGAAATCTTACTTTCAAAACAATCTTTTTCTTTTTTAAAATCAGAAACAGATTTGCGTAGAGAATCAATCAAATCTTTGTTCCCAACAACTTGCTTGTTAAGTTCAAAGATCTTTTGATTTTTCTTTTCAACTCTGCTCTTTTCCTTTTTAAGTTTGTTTTGAAGATCTTGAAGTTCGACCATCATAGCTTACATTTTAACCATAAAATCAGATTTAGAAAGATTAAGTACCTCATCAGCTGTTTCTTCATCACTATCATCAAACTTCACACTGTTGCCCATCAAACATATGTGAGTTGTTTCTTCTCTTTCCTCCTTAACTTAATGATCTAGCCAAAACTCGTCTTCAACCATCAATGCCTTGCCAGCTTCTTGTTGTTTGGCTAAGAGCATATTGTTCTTGTAATATTCCGAGTTTCTGACTTTTGGCTTCCGACAGTCCTTTGCATAATGACCGACCTTACCATAGTTGTAACACTTGATCAGATCGTCTGTCTTCTTTTCAGCACCAACATAGTCATTCAGATACTTCTTCCTCTCTTCTGGCTTTCTTTTCACATACAGGTTCTCTTCATATCTTTTTCCTTCAACTCTTTCCCTATGTTCATGATTCTTTGAACCTGACGAAGAGTACCTCTGTGTGTTTGAACCCGGTTTCTTGTAGAATTTCTTCTGAAATGCATGGGTGAAAAGAAGCATAAATTGCTTGAGGTTTTCAACATTGTCACTATCCGAATCAGACTCAGAATCAGAACTGGGAATAACTATCTTCTTCTTCTTTTTCTTCTCTTTCTTCTCTTTCTCCTTCTCTCCAGCTACTAGTGCAATGGGATCTGACACTCTGTTAGTTTTCTTTTTCTCAGCTCTTTTCTCTTCAGCCTCCTCCTCATTCTGTCTCAAAGTCTCGTAAACTTCGTGGAGGGATATGTCACTCAAATCTTTCATTTGCTTCATCCGGAGGGTGTGCTTTTTCCATTTCGGTTGTAGGATGCTGGGAAACTTAACATTGTTCTCGATCTGCTTCTTCTTGACTTTGTTCTTGGATAGTTCGTTCAGAAGAAGCGCAAATCACTCATAGGTTTCCTACAGACTCTCACTTTCTTTGGCCTTAAACTCTTCATAACTGTTGATACAATTGGCCACCTTCATCTAGTTTCCGACCTTAGAGCCCATCATCATCTTTTGCAACTAATCCCACATCTTCTTTGCATTCGCTTTGTAGTTGTCTATCTTTATGTATATCTCATTCGGGATACTTTATAACAGAAGGGATCTTGCTTGTTTGTCTGCTTTGAAACGGATTTTCTGCTCATCAGAATATTGGGCAAAGTCCTTCGGAACAGTTTTCATCTTTCTAACTTTGTCCTCATCACCATCCTAACTGTCAGAAGATTCATCATCAGGTATTTGGACAGTAGGTGGTATCATGGGACCTTCTGTAATTGATTGCATAATGTTTTCCCCATTTGCGTGCCTATCGACGAAGTCAAGAAATCGATCCTTCCACTGTTCGTATTCACTTTTAAATAGAACAAGAGGCTTTACATCCGTTCCGATAGAGAGAGCGTCTTTTGAAGTAATTTTGATCTACACTGCTTACTGTGATCGTCAAAATTCAGAAAACAAACTGGATCTACAAAAATCAAACTCAGTTAAATTTTAGAAAAATCAGAAAAATTGACTAAGTACAAAACTCGCATGACACTTAAAAAGAAACACTTCGCGCAAAACACTCTATGCGAGTATTGAACTTCGCGCACACAAAACACTCAAGTGAACTCACTTCTCGCACACTAGGTTATGCGAGTTTGTGGTTCGCGCAAGATACTGGATGCGAGAACTGAAGTTCGCGCACAACAAAGGTTGCGTGAATCAAAGTTCACGCAAGAATGCATTTGCGAGTTCTTAGTTCTCGCACACCACTACGAGCGAGTTTTGGAACTTCGTGCAAAACCTTGCGTGATCGAGACTTAGAAAAATTATCAGAAACTTAGTTCGCGCTAAATGCAAACACGCAAGAACAGGGCTTGCGAGTTTGAGACTTAGAAGAAAATTTGAACAAGGATACTTCTCGCTAAATGGGAACTCGCACACCAAACACTTCTAGTAAACTTCACTTTGCGTAGCACAAAGGTGATGAACAATATAAACTCGCACCTAGTGTTGTGTGAGTTCTTGCTTCACGCACACAACAGTTTGTGAGTTCTTCAGTTCAACCACCAAAACAAGCCTTTGCGAGTTTTTGATCCTGCGAGTTCTTTGTCCTTGCGAGTTCTTCCTCTGCGAGTTTTATGGATCTAGCGAGTTCTTGACTTGCAGTTCCAAAAACTCGATTTTAGCCCTGATTTCGATTCAAACTTCAACCATTTGCCTTGAAATTTTGTAGACTTGCTCAAAAATCGATCTCGAATAGAATACAAGTATATGATTACAAGCTAATACAACAAGATTACAAATTTGATTCTAACTCGGTACGTAATCAATTTCGATCACAAAATTCAAGAAATTTTCAAAATTCACCCTAACAAGTGTGAATTAGTCTATGACATACAAACAAAATGTGTTCTAGACTTAAAATCGATTACAACAATATCGAAAACAAATCAAATCATCATTAAATTGTAAAAATTGATTCTGAACATGAACTTGCGAGTTTTTGAAAAATGTCGATCACAAATCTTGAATTAGATCCAATTTTATCTCTTAATTCTATGTGCTCTGATACCAATTGTTATCCCAGATAACAATGTAAATCAACGATGACAATTAATTCCATCAAATCTCACTTTTTATTAATCACAAATTTCAAATACAAAGTTCTCTCAATAAACTTTCTCTCTCTAAACAAATGAACTCGTATGATGCTCTATGAAGTGCTACATGATTACACGCACAACAAACCTATATATATCAACAAAGAAAATAAGCACACTACTATATTACAGAAACGCGCACACTACTAAACTCTCACAAACTAGAAAACATAAAATACAAGATTGACTTTGACTTTTTTATTACACTGACTTTGACTTCAAACTTCAGTCTTCTATGATCTTATATCCAACATGTTTTATGCACTAACATAGGGTGTATGGTTGTAATGATGATTTGGTGATCTTTATGCCATAAGTGGGTGTGCAAGTCATTAAAGTGGGAAGGAACTTCTTTGAGGTTGGTAGTAGGCAAGTGTTTTTTTGTTATAGGATGGGGGTCCTTGTCTGGTGATTTATAGGGAATTTTTTATAAGTGGCAAGTTTGTTGATGGGATGAATGGATGTTGGTTGGTATCGGGGTATTTCTACGTTGAGGATAAATTTTGAATGACAGTTGGCGACTATCTAAGAGAGGAACCTTATGTTTTGGGATTCAGCGAATTATACAGGTTTATCTTATACCCCTAGAGTGTTGGTGGAAATGTCGAACTGTTCAGTTCAGGGTGTGTGTAGTAGATAAGGAATCAGTGAGCTTGCCGAAGTATTCTTGGGATGTTAAGAGATTCTAGCAAATTGCGCAATCCTGTTTGGAGAGCGAGAATTGTGTAGTGCCTTCGAGTAATTGGTGATGTTTTGGAAGAACTTGTTTGATTATCTCGCATAAGACGTGTGGGTAATCGGCTGATTAAGTATAGCAATGTAAATGTGTTTTCGACATATTCGGGGATCATAGAGGATTGGAGTAAACAATGTTGGGTGAACAGTGTTCTATGCAACGAGAAGAGAGTGAAGACATCATGTTGGAAAATTGGGTAATCTGAGAGTATGAAGTTTGTCAAGTGGTACAAAAATGTAGATTTGTGCTTTCAGATATGCCGTTAGTATGTTTATGAACTCTAGTGTAACTGTGTGAAAGAGTTTTTGGTGTACCTTGCGGTTTGGGTGTTGAGTAATCTAACTCGTGTGGTTGGCCTATAACTTGCACGCTAACCAGTGAGTTGGTCTTTAGTAGTGGGTTTGAAGTCTTTTAGAAGGAAGGGAAGAGATGGTTGGATGTCGTGCTTAGAGGGAAAGACCATAGTGTCAAACTTGGTATTGCGTGGAAAGGTTCCAAGTAAGTCGGTCATCCAATGTTAAACTATTTGGAATAGTTTGAGCAAGCCTGGTCACTCTGTGGTGAGCGAGTGAAGTTTGGTTTTATTTGCACTTATGTTTGGGAGAATGTGGATGCATTGAGAAACTGAAGTATGTGTCATTTCATTCGGTCAATTGGAGCTGGGGGACTTCGAAGGCTTCGAGTTGTGGAAGTTTCCTTCCATTACGTAAGAGGTTCGAGTGATGAATTTGGGGGTGATGTATGTTTGGCGTGTATGAGTTAGATAATATCGGTGAGTTGTGATCAATGTGTTTCGGCAAAGATAGTGCTTCTGCGTTAGACGTATACCGTATTAAGAGAGGTTACTTCGCAATGGCAGGTTACCGGATAAAGAAACTCTTGGTTGCAAGTTATTGTGATAGCAAAGATTGCTTATATGTTTTATTGGCAAGTTGAGTGGGTATCATTCTAGCTAGGAATCCAGGTTATCGAAGGAGTTGACTCAAGCAAAATCTTTTCTTAAGAAGTGAATTGTATATGAAAACCTTAGTGTGGTGTGTTTTAAACTGGTACCCCAAGTATGTTAGATGAATCAGAACCGACACAAGAAGGTTGGGATTGATCGGGGCTGAATCCATAGTTATGTTTCGGCCATGAAATTGGTCAGAATGGCTTGGGCAATTGAGTGAAGTTAGGTTGATATAGTTGAAAGGACGTGAGCCTGATGAATCTCAAGTTGAGGGGGGGGGGTAGCTCGAGGCGGAAGTCGTCCCCTTAGGATGAAGTGGTATAACCGAGAGGAAGCCAATGTTGGGCTACGAGTTTGGGTCCGCTGAAATTATGGAAAGAGGTGGAGGGATAGTGTACGATATGGAGATGTTTGACGGGGAACTGGAAAATTTGTATTGTGTTTCACGCCTCTATTTGAGAGCATTTGTTGGAAGTTGAGGCGGTGATACCGTTGCAAGGTATGCAAGCAATTAAGAAGTTAACCTTTATCATAGAGTCTAAGGAAGTCCTTAACCGTAATGGTAAAAAGTTAAGGATCAAAAGAGGTCCGCCTTGTGAACGTGTAATGGCGGTAACTTAAAGGGAAAGAGGCAACGCTAGAGGTGTAATTGGATATGAGGTCTTAGGACCCTAGTGTGTGTCCCACAATTCTAGTTCTAATTCAGTTTATCAATCAAGATTAATCAGCAAGTTGACACAATCAATCAACAGTTTCCAGTTCAATTCAATTTTCATTACAACAGTATGTTCTCTCAGAAATTCTCTCTCTATACTCAAGCTCTCCCAGTCTAATGATTCTACGAACAAAAATAACAACTATTTATACCTACAAGACAAAACTAGAAATTACAAACACTTTGACTTTGACTTTCGCTTGAAGGTTTCACTTGAGCTTTGACTTTTACTTTCATGATCTTGTATCCAACATATTTGTGCACTAACAATCTCCCCCTTTGGATTCAAGATCATATTTAAAAAATATATGCAATGAAATTCTCCATTTAGATTCAGAAAATATTTCAGAATCAAAGAACAATCTCCACCTTTCTGACAAACTTGTACTTCTCTTCAAATGAATTTCATCTTTAAAGCACGTTCTCCCCTTTTCAAGAACATTCTTCCTCTTTAATTGTCAACAAAGAATTTTGCTTTGAAAGTCAATCTCTCCCTTTGAGTAACTCTGTTCAACATCATTCTTTCCTTCCTTTGAACTGTCTTCAAAAACTTTCTGTAATCTCTTCCAAATTCTATGAAAAATGCTCATCAAGAACTATAACAATCTCTCTAAGTTGATAAAATCTCTCTCAGACTTCAGAAAAGAAATTATTTTCAGATTTAGCTCACTTTTCTTCAGCAAATATTCTTCAAAGAAAATTTCAGTAAATTTCAGTAAATTTCATCTAGTTATCAGAATTCCACGAACTTTTGATATTATTCTGATCATTCTCCCCAAAATTCAGACAATAAATCTTTCAAACTTTCACCATCTGAACTTTAGTCACCATTTCTTGAAATAAGTTCTCCTGTAACTTGTTTTCATTTCATGACTTTCTCCAAAACTGTTACATTTCTTGATCATCTCTCCCCCCTTTTGATGATGTAGAGCAGATAAATCATCAAAACTTCTTCAAGAAATGTCATGAATCTTTTCTGATCATTGATCTTTGTCACAGAGCCACTGATCATCCGTCAATTCATAAAATATTCATCCGAATTTTTTCAAATTCAGACAAATAAGAGTGTAAACCTGAATCAACAAATGAATCAGTTAAAATGCATGTAAGTAACACAAAGTCACTTAGTACAACAAATGTATTGTACAAGGAGTTTTATTGATGTTCAATCCGCAGGTCTTCCATTCAATCATCAAATAACATAAGATTTTTCTATGAACCTTCTGACAGAAAAACAAATTTTCTGTGTGTTTGTGCTTGTGTATGAAAGAATTAAGCATATGATTGCTTTTAATAGGCTCAAAATGTGTAAACCATTGAGACAACAACAGGAATACACAGACTCAATTGTGCATGATCGAAGTGCGAAGGTGGGCAGACTTCCTTCTTTTTCAATATCCACATCTTCCGAATGAAGACTAGATAGATTTTGTGTTGCATCCCCAAGAAAAACTGAAACATCTCTTTGTTAAGAAAGAAATGAGTAGCTGGTGGGGTTTATGCAAGAGTTGGCATGGTCTAGTTGCCTGTTTTAATGAAGTTCACGAAAGAATTGTGAAACAACAGTAATGTGACTGCCGGACTCAAAAAAAGTTGGTGCAGAGTTTGATATTCTTTTACTCTGATCTCTCACTCTCTTTCTTTTTAACATTGAGCTCATTTCTAACCCAAATCTCTTTTCATTTAATCTCATCACACACCCACACTCAGATATTCACCCCTCGCCTCTCGATAACTCAAGGTTAACTTCTTGGGTAGGAAACACTGATTAACGTGAATCCATATAAGTTCTATTAAGTTCTCACACAATAAACCTATGTAGTTGTCTTATAAGAAAAATGTTGCTCAATTGATTTAACTTTTTCAGTTAAAGCACAAAATGAAATATATGTCAGATATTTGTATGCTCATGAAGATTTGAGCATTCTATCCTGGAACAATTATATTGAATGAATGAAATGATTACAAGAAACTTGTTTGAAAATCTGACATTGTATGAAAAGATCAAATATGAATGATATTGCAATAAGAGCTTAGGTCATGAAAAATTAGATGTTGTCTATACGAATCAAATATAGACAAGTCTTGAAAGAAAAGTTTTGAATGAATCAGCGCTCAAAAATCAAGTTCAAACGGGGTGTCTTACCATAAAAAATTAGTTTCAATATGAGACATGGTAAGAACATATTCAATAAAGTACTAAACCGGTGTGTATGAATACTTGACAATATATGGAAAAGATAATACACAAGTATTAAACTTTGGAAACACATGGTTAGTTAAACATTTAAAACCACACTTCTGTATTTATGAAATCTGTTTAAGAATCGAACAGTGGTTTGAACATTCAGAAACATTTTTTCTATGTTTGAAATTTGTCCTTCTTGCAAACACAATGAGATTAAGAATAGAATAATCCTTACGCTCAGCTTGAATCTCATAAAGTCAGCTCCAAAGTCATGAGAGATATGATCATGTAAGCTCCCCCTGAACATCTGTAATTAGTCAAAAGTCGTCAAAGTACAAAGTCTTATTCACAAACTTTATTGAAAATTAAAGACATGAAAGCAATAAAACTTGTTAAGAACGAGTTCTTTTCAGAAGTAATCAGAAATCATTGTCCTTACTCCCCCTGAACATATGCATCACAAGATATGTTAGTTAAAAAAATACATGTAGCAATATTTATAACTCCCCCTAGAATGTAGATCATCAAAATTTATCTCACTCCCCCTGAAAGCAATAACAGAACCTTTTAGTGCAGATATCTTTCAGATTAAAAATAAAGAAATTAAGAAAAATAACAAAAAGAAATTGTACTAGGTAACAACAGATTAAGTCTTGAGGTTTAACATGCCAAGTTTCGAAATGAGAAAATTAAATCTCTTTTCGTCTAACGGCTTGGTAAACAAATATGGGAGTTGATAATCTGTGTTTACAAAGTAAAGTTCAATTGTACCTTTTCGACATTGTCTTTGATAAAATGATATCTCACATCAAAATGTTTAGTCTTAGTGTGCTGAACAGGATTAGCTGATATTGCAATGGCGCTCTTCGAATCACAATATATAGGAATTTTGTTGAATTGGAATCCATAGTCTCGAAGTTGTGTTCTCATCCACAAACACTTGAGAGCAACAACTGGCAGCAACTACATACTCTGCTTCAGCTGTTGAAGTGGAAACACAAAGTTGTTTCTTTGACGCCCAAATTACAAGCTTGTCTCTAAGAAATTGAATGTGACCCGAAGTGTTTTTCCTGTCTAACATACATTCCGCATGATCTGTGTCTGAATACGCTGTTAACTCAAAACCTGTATCTTTAGGATACCACAAACCAAGATCTGCAGTTCCCTTCAGATATCTAAATATCCGTTTTACAACCGACATATCGGATTCTTTAGGCGAAGCTTGATATCTAGCACATAAGCATGTAGAGAACATAATATTTGGCCGACTAGTCGTCAAGTACATTAAAGAACCAATCATCCCTCTATAGGTTCTAACATCAACAACTTTTCCCGAAAGATTAACTCCGATTTTAGTTCCCGGTGCCATCAGTGTTGAAATTAGAGTACAATATGACATATTATATTTCTTTAAAATGTCAACAATATAGTTCGCTTGATTTATAAAAATCCCCGTGGAAAATTGTCTAACTTGTAATCCGAGAAAGAAGTTCATCTCTCCCATCATACTCATTTGAAAACATGACACCATGAGGTTAGAAAAATTCTTACAGTACGTTGGATTAGTTGAACCAAATATTATATCATCCACATATATTTAAAGTAAAATGATATCAACTTTCTCCTTTTTAATGAATAAAGTGGTGTCGATTTTACCTTTTGAGAAGCCAGACTTGACAAGGAAATTGGATAACACTTCATACCAGGCTCGAGGAGCTTGTTTGAGTCCGTAAAGTGCTTTGTCTAGAATATAGACATGATCAGGTTTGTCCGCACTTATGAATCCTTCAGGTTGAGAAACGTACACCTCTTCTTTTAATAATCCATTCAGAAAGGTTGTCTTGGCATCCATCTGATAGACCGTAAAGTTTTTATGTGCAGCGTAGGCTAAAAACATCCTAGTTTCCTCAATACGCACAACTGGTGCATACGTCTCATCATAATCAATGCCTTCCTCTTGTCTGTATACCATGGCAACAAGTCTTGCTTTATTTCGAATAACAACACCATCTTCATCTTTCTTGTTTTTGAATAACCACTTGGTGCCAACAATTGTTTTTCCTTCAGGTCGGGGCACCAATCGCCAGACTTGAAGCACTTCAAATTGAGTGAGCTCTTCTTGCATGGTTGTAACCCAGTCTGGATCACAAAGAGCTTTTGAAACTTTTGTTGGATCTATTTTGCTTAGGAATGACTCAAATAAGCATCCGTTTGCTGTTGCAGACCTAGTTTGCACTGGCCTTGATGTATCTCCAATAATTTGATGCACCGGGTGCTCTTTGGTCCACTTGTATATATGAGGAAGTGGATTAGATGCAGATTGATCATGTTGAACATCTAGATATCTACTTTCTTCTTCTTGTTTAGTATGGGGTTCAGTTGAAGTAATCTGTGCATAAATTTCAGTTGGTTGGACATTTGATGTCTGTTGAGTAGGCATTACCGTACATCCAACTGATTGTGTAACTTCTGGCTCGGCAGTTTCATTAGCAACTTCAACTAAGTGAGTAGGTGTTTGAATTTGAGTTTCTTCCTGAATCAGGGGATCAAATTCAGTTGAGATATATGAAGTGATTGGATGATGATTGCTTGAATCTTCAAATATGTCAATCACAACAGGTTTAGTCAATTTAGAACCAACAAACTCATCATAGAAAAATTCAAACAATAAGTCTAATTCTGTTAAGTGAGATGTAGACGTTGACGCTTTCTCAAAATTAGAAACATTAACTACAAGTTCTGGACTGATTTGTCTAGAAACTAAAACTCCTGTTATAACGGGTTCTGAATTGCTTTGATTAGAAGCCATTTCTTCATCGAATGTGACATTTACGCTTTCCACCACTATTTTGGATTTCTTTAAGTAAACTCTGTATGTAGCAGATGTGTGAGAGTATCCAATCAAAATACCTTCATCGGCCTTAGTACTGAACTTCTTCAAGTTCTCCTTGTCATTTAGCACAAAACACCTACATCCAAAGATGTGAAAATGTTTAATGCTAGGTATACTATTATTAATCAAAGCATATGGTGTTTTACCATACCGGCGATGAATGATTGAGCGATTTTTCATATAACATGCAGTAGACACAGCTTCAGCCCACAAAAATAGAGGTAGATCATATTGACTAAGCATAGTGCGAGCAGCCTCTACTAGAGTTTTGTTTCGCCTTTCTACTACTCCATTCTGTTCTGGTGTTCTGGCAGCAGAAAGTTGGTGTGTTATCCCGACCGATTCAAGATAATCATCTACAGTCTTGTTTTTGAATTCTGTGTCAGTGTCTGTTCTGAGAAGCTTAACAGTCTTCTGCAAGTTCACTTGAACGGTCTTTAAAAATGAGATGATAACATGGGGCGTCTCATCTTTCGATCTTAGAAATTTGACCCAAGTGTATCTTGAATAATCGTCCACAATCACCAAAACATATTTCTTGTTGTTGATGCTTTGAGTTCGCATAGGACCACAGAGATCTATATGTAGTAGTTCTGAAGAAGTAGTTGTGCTCGGTTCAGGTTTAGGCTTATGAGAAGCTATTTTCATCTTACCCTTCTCACACGCATCACACAGATATTCTTTGATATATTTCAGCTCAGGTAAACCCTTAACGAGATTACCAGTCACCAACTTGTTGATGTATCTGAAGTTGAGTTGAGATAGCCTTCTATTCCATAACCAGCTCTGTTGCATAGAGGCTTTTGAAAGTAGAGACACCGCATTATCAGTCTTGACTTTAGACAGATTAATCGTGTTGAGGTTTGACTTCCGCATCCCGACCAAGAGTTCTTTCCCGTCTTTAGTTCTAACACAACATCGCTTGGCCTTAAAATTCACCTCTGGATCTTTGTCACAGAACTGACCAATGCTGAATAGGTTCTGTCCTAATCCCTCAACGTAACTCACCTGCTTAATCATTACATTTTCTTGCACGACATCTCCATATCCCAAGATTGGTGAAAACTGATCATTCCCAAATCTGACATTCCCGCAGAATTTCTCTGTATAATTAGATAAAATATCTTTCTGCCCAATCATATGCTTGGAGCAACCAGAATCTAAGTACCACATATGACGGGTCTGCACATGAGAAATCAGACAACAATTTGTTTAGGTACCCATTTATATATCGGTCCCTTCATGTTAGCACAAGATTTTGGTACCCATATAAATTTGGGTCCTCTTTGATTTTGAAAAACATGAGTAGTAAACAGAGATAATTGGAGAAATTGCTTTATTGAGTAAGTCTTGTAAGAAGTTATAAGTTTTGTTTTATGAGAAGCAATATTACCAATTACATCAGTATCACTAACAACAATCCTATTACATTCAAAATCAAAAAATGATTTTGTAGCCTCTTCAATCTTGTTTTTAGGTCTCCATGCCAGTTTTACTTCAGACTTTTGCCACCTCAATTCTGAAACCAAAGATTTAGATTTGTTAGAAACACGAGATTTCTGAGTTTGTGTTTTCTTTTGCTTACCCGTGTTAGTCCATTTCTTTGAGCGTCTTTTCTTTTGCTTTTTACCTTTAGAATAATAAGTACTCACAGGAACTTATTCATCAACCTTAGTTAATGATTCACCTTTCTCAAACAAACTAGGTAAAGCATCAGAATTGATAATAAATTAAGAATGATCTGGAAGTTTCGCATTGAAATCAAACATATCAACACTTTCATCAACACACCCATCATAATTTAAAAAATCATTATCATCCGCAAATAAGTCATCAACATCATCATCATAAACTTGAGGTGCCTTGGAAGAGTTTGAAAAATTGAAATCATTTAACACATTAGAACACTTTTGTTTAAAAGATGTCTTATCACTATCTGAAGTCTTAGGGTTTGTAAAAATATTTCCCATGAAAACTTTACACGATGAGACAGAGATGTCATATGTAGCTTTAGATTTAAAAAACAATGTTCTTCATAACAGTAGATAACACAACATTCTTACGATCAACCAAAATTCTTTCATCAGCTAAAATGTTTTCAAGCTCAGTAATTTTACTTTCCAAAACAAGTGGAGGAACATAAATTTTAGCTTTAACAGGTTTTGCCTCCATCTCTTCTGTAGAATATCTTTGAAAATAATCATTTGATAGAAATTTTGGTTGCTCAAAAAGATAATTATCATCCAGCTTTTTATAGCAGAATGGTAGTTGCATTTTAGTTGTGTTATTTCTGTTCTCATCTTCCTTAGCCTCAACCTTATCAGATGATTTTGTGACAAACTTGGCTTTCAAATGAGGATTTTTGTCAGCCACTTGTAAGAAATTGATATTATATAAAGCGGGTTGTTTTCGGATAGCTTTCTTCGGATAATGTGGGTTATCATAACCGAGACCCCACTTATCTTTAAAATCAGCTTCTTCCTTTAGTGTGTTTAGAAAAATTGTTTGATCCGTTGACCTCTAATATAAACCTTTGCTTCCAAACCATTAACGTTTTTCTGCAAATTCTTATTATCAACCTGCAATTTGTGAACTTTTAGAACAAACTCTTGTTTCTCACGTTCAATTGTATTAAACTTTGGTCCTGGCAACAACCTCTTCGCAACGACAGAAAGAAATCAATATGCATTCAAATCTAGTTACAAAGACAGAGATGTACAAGATGGGAGAGGCTCTGTTGGCCTAAGTGCACATAATAGGTGATGAGTTCACCTCCAAGGCTAACACTGCTGCAACATCCATAAAGAAAGACGTACCTCTGATGCTTTTTAAGACAAACTATGAGATCAACAAAGTAATGCTTGCAGCAGATGACATTGTGACATTCATAGAAAAATCTGCGAAATCATACCTAAGGCATGAGAGGAAAAAGAAAAGGAATGCACCCTATTCTTGCCAAGCAGAGTCAAATCAACAGAAGAGGAGGTATAATGACCAAGGGTCCGATGGCTCTAGCCCTTCGAGTCATCATAATGGGGAGACTCTGTCGTCTATCACTTCTAACCCATACTGGTAACTCCCCTAGTAGTAATTTCACTAAGCTCAGAGGGTACCTCACAGAAAAATCAATCCTGCACCTCTGCAACTTTAGCCTCTACGAGCATCCCAATAATCATCACTCCCACAGAGCCCATGATAAAGCCCACAGTCAATTTGGGTTCTGAGTTCATCGCAGAGGATCTGGCCAAGTTTGTAAAACCAACAAGTCCAGAGATCATACCAAAAGCCTTTGCAGCCTAAGTTCAATACTCGACACTCGAACCTGTCAACACTAAAGAAGAGAATCTACAGAAGATGGCCGCTGAGCGACCTAAACAACTGCAGAAGACCTCAACCTTTTAACCTAAAACGAAGAAGCCCTCTGCAGCTGCCGAAACAAAAAAACCCAAATTGCCAAAAAATGATCAAGTGAAAGAAATAGTCCAATCAATGGATGCGATGAGGATCCTAATCCCCATACCACCACCGAAAGGACTCACCTTCTACGAGTATATCTACAACTTTTTGTACAAAGCAGAAGATGAGGAAGTATTCATAGCACCAAACATTCACCCAACGACGATAGAAGAGATCAGAAGGAGATTCTAGAAAACAACTCAAGAAAAGAACAAGTCATCTCAGAGTACACCATTCAAACAATGTTGGGCATCACTCTGCATTCCTTCGCCAACAAGACGATGATGTATGCCAAGTACCATGTATATAAGAAAGATAGGCAAAAGTATGTTTTCACAGATGCAGACTTGGTCAACCATTGTCCATATGACCTCCCTTAATTACACTCCTACACAGAACAGAGGCTAGTCACGAAAAAAGAGTTCACCATAGCCAACGGGTGCATCAAATAGGTAATGCGCGAACATGTCAAATACTATAGCAAAGTTTATTTCCAGATAGCTCTGGAATTAAGAGTCGACAAGGTATCAGTTACAGCCTTAGATGACCTAATCCCTCCCTGGCATATAGAACATTACAAGCAACTCCTTGATCGTAGAACCCGTGAATGGCTTAGTGTACAAAGACGATGATGGACGAAAGAAGATATTCAAACCAAGTCAATGTCACAAGTATTCCAATGACACTATGTTGAAACTAAATACGACCATAAACCACAAAGTAGGGACTGAGAGAGTGCAACGGGGGCCTGCAGAGAAGATGATCTACGTATTGATGCTCAACTGAAGTTAAAGGATTTGATCATGTCAATGTACAGAACGTTATTTGATAGCTTTATTAATTCCATTGATGATTTCCTAAATTTGTTTCATTTGTATTATGTACTTGTAATGATCTTTTGAAATGAGATTACTTTTACAGAGGTTCATTAACACCTCTTCCTTTCCAGAATAGAAGTACTTCTGTATATT
Organism: Arctium minus; assembly: GCA_954870635.1. NCBI lineage: Eukaryota > Viridiplantae > Streptophyta > Magnoliopsida > Asterales > Asteraceae > Arctium > Arctium minus. Next base: position 4,723,248 of record OX941093.1, on the reverse strand, counting down.
TTTATTTTTCAATACTTAGGGGGAGATTGTTAGCTCCAAATAGATTAGTTTTAGAAGTATTCAAAAATTATCTAAGTACCAGTTCCACAGAAGTCCTTATGCTGCATACACCATGTCTCTCAATCAACACTGATCAGAACCTCTGTCGACTACTTCTCGAGAAGGACTTAAGCAGAAGATTACCTTCAGACCATAAAGCCTCTATGATCCTTCACATAGCCTATGTGCAGGCAACCTCTTTGAGTAGAAGACATGCATTTTATGAAGACCAATGATCATGTGCCTCTCACGTTCCCTTGTTGTACGAAGATTCTGAAGATCCATAGTACAACCACGATGGATTACTTTCCAGGTGTTATTTCTTTTATGGATGACAGACTTTTGTATGTACTATTGCATGATCCACGATCTTTATATGTAGGGAGCACCTCCTGCCATTGTTGGCAATGTAGCACACAATTCACATATGCCTGAATTCTAGTGTGAGAGCTTTGTAGAGAGAAATATCACGCAGTAAAAGCTGGAGGAACAAAATGGTAAAGGTATGTTAGATCTAATAGAGTAGTATTAAAAGTATTGAAAAATAGACTAAGTATCAAAACTACAGAAGACCTCTGTCGTGTACACCAAGACTCTCAAGCAGTACTGATCAAGAATTTATGTCGACTGCTTCTCGAGAAAGACTTAACCAGAAGATCACCTTCAGACCATAGATCCTCTATGATCCTTCACATAGCCTCTGTGCAGACAACCTTTTGGAGTAGAAGACTTGTGTATTTTATGAAGACAAATGATCACGTGCCTCTCATGTGCCCCTGTTGTACGAAGATTCTGAAGATCATTAGTACACCCACGATGGATTACTTTCCAGGTATCATTATTTTTATGGATGACAACCTTTGCTTGTACTATTACATGCTCCATGATCTCTATATATAGGGAGCACCTCCTGCCATTGTTGGCAATGCAACACACAATTCACACATGCCTGAATTCTAGTGAGTGATCTTTGTAGAGGGAAATATCACATAGTAGTGTGTGTTCTTGGTGTCTTCTTGAAGTTAATGAAGATAAACTATTGAGTAAACTCTTATTGTTATTGTTATTGTTATCTGTATTGCTTGTGTGTGTGTTTCTACCAAAGTTATTCAAACCAGTTTATGCTGTTAAACGTTTCCGCAGTATTATCTGTTATGCATATTTGTGTTTGAAACATCATTGTTGAGTTAATCTGGGAACCAACAATTGGTATCAGAGCAAACTTTGGTTCATAATATCAAAGGATCATCTCTGCAATGATTTTAACTCTTTTGGTAGATTGTTTGTATTGATTTCTGACCTGTTCTTCATTCTTAAAGAACAATCCCTGTTTTGCGTCATTTTCAACCTGTTTGAACTTGATTCACTTATAGGAGTTGTTTCTTACTTGAAATCTTTCCACTGTGTGTTGTGAATCATCTAGAACTCTTTTCGTTCGATATAAGCGTGAGTTTTTCATTATGTCCAGTGTCTAATCGTTCTTTTTCTTCACTTGAGTTTCATACTCTGTTTTTCTTCAAAACTCCTTCTTTCAAATTGGCCAATCCAAACAACTTCTTAACTGTTGGATCTCAAACAAAACCTCCTACTCTATTGAGAGATGAATATCCTCAATGTAAAATACGTATGGTTCATTTCTTGGAGGGGGTTGGTAAGGATCTTGTTAACAATGTCAAAAACCCACCATATGTTCCCATGGTCACTGTTCCTTGGTTACCTATACCTACAACTGAAACAACACCTGAGGTACCTGAATATCAGAAACTCAAGCCTGCTATCGAATGGGGTCCTCAAGACTGGGAAAAATATGAGATGGCTAAGAGAGCCAAAAGATTACTGATCATGGCCATCCCAATTGATCTTTTCCAGTCCTTGGATGCACGTGAATCTACCCATGATCTGTGGGTAGAGCTTGAGAAACAGTTTGAGAGTGGAGTGAAAACCCAAAAGAATAGAAGAGCCCAATGTATAAACGAATACTATGCTTTCAAGGCTCAGGCAACTGAATCACTCTAGAGCACATATGATTGGTTCAACTCCCTGATAATCAATTGCAAGAAGTTTGGTATCCATAGAACTTCTGAAGAGAACAATGTTATATTTTTTGAGAGCTTGAATGAAGAATGGCTTCTGTTATCTATGTCTCTGTAGACAAATCAAGACTTAGACATATGGATTATGACTGATCTCTTTGGCACTCTGTCTGCACAAGAAAACTTTGTAGTCCAAACCAAAACCCAGATAGGTGGACCTCTAGCATTTGTAGGAAAAGCCACAGAGGGTCAAGAGAAGCTATAGAAGGAGAAACCTTATGATGACAGCTTGAGAGGGAAGAAGAAGATGAAGAAGGTACTGATGGCTGATAGTGAGGAAGAGAAGATAACTAATAAGGAAGAAGTAAGTATGGCTTCGATAGCTAAGTCTTTGGCCTTGATCACTAAAGATTTCAACCGAGGACTCAAGAAGAAGCCTATATTCCACAGAGGGAGAAAAGAAAAAAGATAATACAGGTGGCAGGTTCCAGAGTCATGCGCCACAAATGGAGAGAGCTTACCATGACCCAAGACAGTTCGGGCCACCACATGAATATGAACCAAAAAATAAGGAAGGGAAGAATACTATGATCAAGAGAGGATGTATGACCAGAGAAACCGCGAGCAGTGGGCGGGTGAATACCAACAGACGCAGGTTGAGTACCCACAGAGGGGTGGACAGAAAGATGACCTATGGAGGATCTGAAAAGATGGTGACCACCACTCCACAAAATAATGGGTGCTTCAAGTGTGGTAAGCCAGGACACTATGTTGCAGACTGTCGAAGCCAGCCCAACAGAGGTCAGCCTGTTCGATATTCTTCTCCTACAAAAAGAAAGCCGAGTATTATGCCTAAAAATCCTTGATGGCATAACAGGACAACTAGATCTTTGACGAATCTGCTGATAAAAAAGATCAAAATGCTTTGTTTTATGGTATGGCAGAGGTCAATGACTCAGAAGCTGGCAATGAGGTATCCACTTCTAACTCTTGCTCAAATGATACAAATATCAAATTGCTTAAACTTACAGAAGAATTTCATACTTTCGAAAAGACTTGTTCTGATTTGAAAAAGAAACTTGCTTTTTATGAGAGAGAAACCAAACTTCTTACTCAAGAAAAGGATAAAATAACCTTAGAAAAGAAAAGTCTTGAAACTGAACATTTCATAGAAATAAAATCCTTGAAAGAAATGGTTACTTATTTTGATCTAGCTTTGAAAAACAAGATCAAAGAGCTTAAGGACAATGAGAGTGACAAAATGAATATTCGTGCGTTTAATTTTTTTTTCCAAGGAGAAAGAAAAGTTCTCCATCAAGACTTGCTCGACAGAGATCTTATGATAAGGAAATATCAGCATGCACAGAAGGTTCATGAAAAGGTAAACACCCAAGTTGGAAGAAGAGGAATTGGATTCTGTGACGTGGATCCTTTTATAGGAAACAAAAGGAAAAAATCCTTGTCCTCTATTTTCTACCTTGGGAAAGTTCAAAAATCAGGTTCTCCTAACTTAACTTCTTTATTTAAGAGGAACAGAACATCTGGAGAACCTCGTGATATGACTCCATGAAGATGACAAATGTTTGGTATCAAAACAAAGATTTTCCATCTTCAACCTCTGTCAACAGAGAATCTAAACCAAAGAAATATCTGAAAATTCAAGATCAGATAGGACTCTTCAAATTCGGCCATCCAGAAACTCAAGCTCACCTGGCCTTTGTATATAAGATAATCCCTGAAAAGGAATTATCCTCTGAGGTGCCTGAGTTCATTCACTCTTCTACAAAAGAAAGGTAAATCAAACTTTTTGAAAATGATTTAAAGAAAACCTATGAAAATATCTTTTTCAATACTCCTGACTTAATCTCTGTCGTACAAGAAATCTATGAACAAGATATGATGGAAATCTTCAGAGCTCCTGAAATTGTCCCATGTGTTTCAAAAGACTTAACCACTTTCATGGACAATGATGGAAGAAATTGTGGCATATGTCCAGAAAGTCATGCCTCTGTACATAGAGACTTTCTTGACTCAGACTCAAAACCTGAGAATGATTAAACCTCTGTCGACTCAGAGACTGATTTTGTCGAACCAGAGATAGTGCCTTGCAAACTAGAGGGATTTAAACTTCCCCCTGGCATTCTTAATAGAACAATTCCTCCAAAAGAAAACTTTGCAAGGATTCCTATCTTCCCTGACTTCTTAGACATGTGCATACAAGCTAAAACTTCTCTTGAGCTTGAAAAGATTAACAAAGAAAAGGAAATGTTATCTCAAAGTCCAAAAGCTTCAAAATCTTTAAAGCCAAATCATGATAAGTACACTTGGCAACAAAAGAAGAAATGGATTCATAATGACAAATCTTTTGCTTTTGTGGCATTGAAACCAAAGGAGGGTTAGCACAGAAGTTGGGTACAACCGAAGAATCATCCGGAGAGGAGTTTTCATAAAAGTAAATCTAGCCTAGATAGGTTCTTTTGTAAAAAGAAGTCTGATGCTACGAGATATTGTAAACATAAATCCTCTGTACCCATTTTCAATCATTTTTGTGATTGTTTTGAGCTTAATGCATCAATTAAATCAACATTTCTCTGGTCCACAATGTTTCCTCTCCAGACCAAAAGCAAAGAATGCCAAATTCAAGGGTCAGAAGAAACAAAATGGTTCTTATGTTAAAAAAGTTAAAGCCAAACCTAAGGATGCTAATGCAACCTTAAAGCCCCAAAACAAAAGTGGATCCATCTGGAAATGGGTACCTAAATCTCCTTAATCCATGGATCAGAAGCAGCATGTGTCGGTGTGGTATCTAGACTCCGGGTGCTCAAGGCAAATGACTGATGATAGAGGTTTACTCTCCTCCAACAAAGAAAAATACGGAGGAGGTTCTGTAACATTTGCAGATAATAGGAAAGGACAAATCAAAGGCTATGGAGTCATTGCCAATGAGGAGGTCGATATATCCAGAGTTGCATATGTAGATGGCCTTAAGCACAACTTGCTAAGTGTAAGTCAACTCTGTGATAATAGATTCAATATAAAGTTCAACAATAAATTTTGATCTCTGCTAAGTGAAGGAACAAGCATAAAACTTCTGAGGGAAGACAGAAGAGGTGATCTATACCTCATGAACTTCAACGCAACAAAAAAAGATGAAAAATTGTCTTGTTTCAAGCAAGAATGAAGAGGCCTGGCTCTGGCATAACAGGTTTTCTCTTTTAAATTTTCATACCCTTGACAAACTTGTTAAGCTGAATTTGGTGAGTGGTCTTCCAAATCTGAAATTGACAGAGATCTTCTATGCTCTGCTTGTGAAATGGGAAAACTCAAAAGAGCTTCCCACAGAACCAAGTCAGATGTGTCTTGCACAAAGCCTCTCTATATGCTTCATGTTGACCTCTGCGGTCCAATATCAGTATAGAGCTTAGGTGGCAAGAAGTACATTCTTGTGCTTATTGATGAATTCTCTAGATTTACATGGGTTGAGTTCGTCTGAAAGAAGTCAAATGTTCCCCAAATGCTAATCACTCTAATAAGAAAAATCTAGGTTCTTTATGACTGCAAAGTGCAGAAGCTGAGAAGCGATAATGGCACTGAATTCAAGAACTCAACCATTGATGCCTGTCTTGCCGAAGAAGGCATTTCACTGAACTTCTCTATTGCACGAACTCCACAACAGAATGGTGGTGTTGTACGAAGAAATCATACACTATTTGAGACTACCAGAACCATGATGACTACATCTGGACTGCCAACTTCTTTTTGGGCAGAAGCCATCTCAACTGCATGCTTCAGGGAAAATATATCCTTGATCGTGAAGAGACATATGAAGACACCATATCACTTGATCAACTAGAGGAAGCCAAACATCAAGTTCTTTCATGTGTTTGGGTGTAGATGCTTTGTTCTGAACTACGGAGAGCAGATTGAAAAGTTTGACCAAAAAGCAGATGAAGCCAAGTTTATTGGTTATTCATCAACTTCCAAGGCATACAGAGTCTACATGCGGAAATCGAGAATGATACTGGAAAGTATCAATGTATCTTTTGATGACTCATTTCAAGTGACTACTGAGCAAATCAGCTCAGGACTCGGATATCAATTGCAAGCCACTGGCGTAACATCTCTCGAGTAATTAAACTCAATCAATAATTCGAGGAAATGTTCGAAGATAATGATCCCTCTGCGGATTGTCACAGAGCCTCAGAAATCGAAAAATCTACGGATCAAGCACCACAAGGTATATCTCTTACTGGTTTTGATAATACTTCACCCTCTTCAACTACTTGTGTATGTACAACAACTGAGGGGAGCATGCAGAGAACACAATTAACCAAGATTCCATGCTTAATCAAGAGGAGAATGTTACTCCAGCGACTACAAAGGACACATCACCATAGCATGCTGAGAACTCAACTCCAGATACCACAGAGGTTTCTACTCAAACTCAGAGTGATTCATCAACTCCCGTGTTAAGCAAAAATGATCAACCTTCTGTAACAGAAGTTGTTCAAGTACCAACCGATTCACCCACAGAAGTACAACTTGATGCTACTAATTATCATCTTCCAAGGATGACCAAGTGGACCAAAAGTCATCCATAGAGCCAAATCAGTGGTGATCCTTTTGAAAAAGTAAAGACTCGATCAGCCACTGCCAACTTTTGTTTCTACACAAATTTTTTTACTATGATCAAACGAAAGAAGGTCTCTGAAGCCCTAGATGATACAAATTGGGTAGAAACTATGAAAGATGATCTTCTGCAGCTTGAGCGCAACAAAGTATGGTCCCTAGTACCTCTGTCGAAAGGCAAAACTGCTATTGGGACCAAATGGGTCTTCAGAAACAAGAAAGACGAAGATGGAGTGACCATTAGGAACACAGCAAGATTGGTGGCCAAGGGATACTGCCAAGAAGAAGGGATTGACTATGAAGAAACCTTTGCCCCTGTTGTATGGCTAGAAGCAATTAGGATATTCCTAGCATTTGTATCCCACAAAGGTTTCAAGGTATACAAAATAGATGTCAAGTCAGCCTTTCTGGATGGTCAGATTCAAGAAGAAGTATATGTCCAACAACCACCTGGTTTCGAGAGTTCATAATTCCCAAATCATGTCTATTTTCTTGACAAATATTTGTGTGGACTCAAACAAGCCCCCCGAGCTTGGTATGATCGACTCTCAAACTTCTTGCTTGAAAATAAATTCGAAAGGGGTACAACCGATACTACTTTATTCTACAAAAGGAGAAAAGGTGAGATTTTGCTTGTACCAATATATGTGGAAGACAATATATATGGTTCTACAAATGAAAACTATTGCAAAAAGTTTGAAACACTTATGAAGATGAGTTTGAAATGAGCATGATGGGAATTTCTTCCTCGAGTTTCAAGTCAAACAAACTATAGATGGAATTTTCATAAATCAATCAAAATATGTCTCTAACATACTTTCAAAATTCAAACTCTCTAACTCTTTTGTGATGAAAACCCCTATGGCCACTGGATCTAAGTTACACTCTGATCTAGAGGGCAAATCTGTCGAGTGCAAACTCTATAGAGGTATGATCGTGTCCCTTTTGTACTTAACTGCCAGTAGACCAGATATCATGTATGCCACATGTCTTTGTGCAAGATATCAAGCAAATCCCAAGGAATCTCATCTTTATGCTATGAAAAGGATCTTTAGATACCTCAGAAGAACCAAAAATCTTGGCCTCTGGTATCCAAAGACCTCTAGCTATGATCTTATGGCTTATATATTCAGATTATGGAGGTTGCAAACTAGACAGAAAGGGTACCTCTAGAAGTTGTCAATTACTAGGTTACCAACTAGTGAGTTGAACTTCTAAGAAGCAAAATTGTGTGTCCACATCTACGACAGAAGTTGAGTATGTTGCTGCTGCTAGTTGTTGCTCGCAAGTTATTAGGATGAGAACTCAACTCAGAGACTATGGTCTAGACTTTGAAAAGACTCCCATCCTCTGTGACTCAAAAAATGCCATAGCCATATCTGCTAATCCAGTACAACACTCCAAGAAAAAGCATATTGACATAAGGTACCACTTTCTGAAGCATCTTGGGGGAAAAGGTATGATCGAAATGTATTTTGTGCCCACAGACTATCAACTTGCTGAATTGTTCACTAAAGCCTTAGATGAGAAGAGATTATTATTTTTGGTTGGCAAGTAGGGTATATTGAACATGAGTTGACCCACAGAGCCTCTGCACTATGGTACAGAGTCTCTCATGTATATAATTTCATTTCTGAATGTATAGCTTTACTTTTTCATGTACAATTGTTCATTTTATTATTCATTCCACTATTTTTGGTTCATTGGTGTATGTCTTGTGCACTACTTATCATATTTGACCCAAGCATAAATCAAAGGGAAGCAGAAGAAGACCATGATGAAGATCACAGAAGTTGGTCATTCAAGGGGGAGCCAAAGGAGCCACTCTATCGAGCAGATTGTAGAAGAAGGTAAGTTCTTCACACAAACCCTTTGTCAAAAACACATTTCTCGGACATAAATTTCCAAATATGTCCCAAATTACCTATTTAAACAAGTCAAAACTTTGAATGGTCAAAATCTTTTGAGGTCTTTCCTTAGTTAGAAATTTTTAGTCAAAGAGACTCTACGACCTCTCACAGAACCTCTGCAAGATGTAATAGAGACTCTACGCCTGGGAGTAGTGGGAGGCGCACGTCCTCTCATCGTGCACCGCCATTATTGACGTGGCAGTATCTAATTGGAGGGTGATCTGTAACGTCGTTTTTGAAACGTTTCTCTTAAACGGCTTGTACTCGATTACGGATTCCAAATATTTATTATTTACCAATCATTTTTCACCTCCCTCTCACCATAAAATCCCATTCCCATCTTCCTTTTACTCTTTACCAGCATTCATCTCTCTCAAGAACTCAATCAAAAAACCTGCAACTATTTTCCACTTCTTCTCACTTCTGAAATGGCTTCTCCTTCTGCATCTAGCGAGAACTCCTACCACTCTCCAAGAAATAGTAATGATCAACATTCTGACAGCGTTGAACAAGAAAACCCAATCTCAAGTAGAATTGTCTCCTTTGCAAACCACCAATATCATTTGACTAACCTACCTCTAAAACCAAACAACCACTATGTTGTTCTTAACCCACAAACCTTTTCCAGGGACTATGAACCCATGATCTTGTTGCTGAAAGACCACTTGATCTACAAAGCCCTAACTATTTAACATGACTGATATTCCAGAAACCTATGTTCAGCAGTTTTGGCAAAGCTGCATATATGAAAAGAACAAGGTTTTTGGCTATGCTATGGTTGGGTTAGCAACAACTCCAACATCTAATCGAGTTCTAGAACTTGGCATCTATAAGAAACTGATTTCCACCATTTTTCAACTAGCCACAAAAACCCAACTGAACTTGGTCAAATATGCCGACGAACCCTCGGATGAAGAATTAGTTGAATTCCTCACATTCCTTGGCTATGGAAAGAAAATCTCCAAGAGGACCGACTTTAGAAGGCAATTCTTGCCTCCAGTATAGAACGTTCTTTTCTCGAACGTTAACAGAACCTTGATTGGCAAAATCGGAAGTCCAGATCAAACCAGTCATAATACCCTCGCTATCATGTAAAGGATGTTCTTTGACATCCCACTGAATTATGCTTGATTAATTCAGCGCGAAATGGTGGGCACAGTGGTCAAGAAGAATGAAGATCAATCCAGGGGCAAAACACTGCCTTCTTTGATGTTCGAGAGGTTCAATGCTTCTGGGGGATGCTATCATTGGAGAAGACAAACTCCTACAAATAGGCAATGTGGTCAGAACCCATGAAATGACTACACACAAACCCACCATCCTTGCCTATAGATACCCCAACGCCCGACCAATCCCTAAGAAAATGTTGAAGTATCTGGGTAGAGAAGATAGGAGGTCTTACAGACATGGAAATAGGACTCTAGAACCGAGTTTTGTAACCCCTCCATGCATAGGACTTAACCCTGGTGAGCCGATGATGATCCTTAGGACTAATATACAAGAGGGTACACAGGGTGAATCACAGAGGGAAGTAAACGTAAAAAGAGAGGAAAAACAAGAGAGTGTGGAAGGGAATGAGAGAAGAGAGAAGAAAAAGAAGTAAAAGAAAAGAAACCCCAAAAAGAGGACAGCAGAAGAAGAGGTCCCAATCCTTACAGAAGTCACGAAAACAGAGGCCACAGAACCTCAGAAGGAAAAGAAGAAAAAAAGACTGAGAAAGAAAGTCATAGAGGAAGATACCTCTATTCCACAAGACTCTATACCTGAAATACAACAGGTACAAGCAAATGATCAAGTGAAGGAACCTGCAAAGAATGAGGAGCAACCTCTGCATAGGAGAAGAAGACTGAGGAAGGTTGTGATCGAAGAATCTCAGGTAATAGGGAACGAGGTAAGGGATGAGCATACAAGGATGAATGAACCTCAGAGCCCCATTGCCCAGGTTGCATAAATTGCACAAGATGTCATGGAACGACTAAGTCTACGGGCTACGGAGGAATAACCAGGCTCTTTGGAAATCCTTGCCAATACCTATGACTCTCCCATACCACCAGAGGTCCCTTCTACATCTCTGGTGAAGACCACCGAAGTCGAAGAAGAAGTTGTTATGGAGGAGGTAAACGAAGAAAAGGAGTGTGAGGAGGAGGATATAGTAGGAGAAAAAGATGACAGAGAAGGCACACCACTAAACCCCCCTCCCAGTATTCTATCCCTGCAAGTCTACTGCAGAGGGATATTGAAGGAGTGCACACTCCGAACCATAACCCAACCAACCAGACAGAGGATAATCCTTCATCATATGCTCCCATTATCCAAGGGAAAACCATTCGCACCATATCCTCTCAAAAGGACGTTGGTGAAGAAACAAGTGTTCAATTGCCCCAGAACATGGCACCTCCCAACACAGAGGCATTTGTTGCCTCTGCCACACACGAGGTACCAACCCAAGGTTGTTCAGAGAAACCTATGAGTACGTATAGAGACGATGAGGTTCTAGACCAACCTCAAAGTCAACTCAATGTCACATAATTGGAAGACTCTGAATCTTCAATTGGTGATGACAATGATAGAACTTCTATGGAATCCTCTTCATCTGAAGAAATTTGAAGATCAGAAAGAAACCCAACAAAGGCCAACCTCAAAGTAAGCTCTCTAGGTACCAAAGGAACATTGGCTCAATCTGGACCATGTGTTGGTCCAAAGGATGACCCCTCTACATACGTCCCAAAGGTTGAGTTCCAAGCCTTTACAGATGTTGTGTATACCAATTTGGCTGAGTTGAAAAGCTTGGCCCCCACCCTCACACTCTACACCTTGACCAAGAAGATAGATAAAATCTCAGAGGCGATCAATGAAATCAAAGATGCATCAGATGCCAACTCTAAGGAGATATAGAAGGTGATTGATGCCTCTGCAAACACAGTGTCCAAGACTAAGTTCAATCAAATGGCAGAGGTAGTAAAGGAGAACATTGAGGTGATCAAGTTTTTGGCAGAGATAGTAACTCAGAAGAATCATTCCTCTGCAACCCCTGCCAACACTTTAACTACCATAGAAGAAATCCTTAATGCCCTTCACACATAAATAGTGGACATGATTTGCAGTACCATGGTCCCGATAGCAACCTCTTCGCAACCACAGAAAGAAATCAACATGCCTTCCAATCTGGTTACAATGGCATAGTTTGACCAGATGGGAATTGGTGATGAGTTGATAGTCCCATAATGTGTAAATTCAATCAAGATAACAACCAGATTCAACACTAAATGTCATATTCATTGATTTCAATTTCAAATGATTACAAATGCTCTCTAATGTATATTATTTCTCTCACTAATAATATTCTCTCTTAAAGTGCTACTACACAGTTACATGGAAAACAAAACCTTATATACCCACAAGCTTTACAAGACAAAACACAAACTAACTATTAACTTTAGAAGCCTTTGACTTTCCACTTTGACTTTTCCTTTGAGAGTTGACTTGAGATTTGACTTTGTATCCAAATGATCTTGGATCCAACTTTTATGTAATAACATGAGTTCACTGCAAAAGCCAACTCTACTGCAACATCCATAAAGAAAGACGTAACTCTAATGAGGTCCGTGACAGACTATGAGATCAACAAGGCCCCAATGGCAGCAGGGGACATCGTTTCAATGATCGAGAAGTCTGTGAAGACCAATATGAAGCCTATCGGCCAAAACAAAAGGAAGGCACCCTCTTGTTTCCAAGTAGAGGAAAATTTACAAAAGAGGAGGTAAGATGACCAAGGGCCCTATGGGTCTGGCCCTTCGGGTCATCACAAGGGGGACACTCTGCCATCTATCACTGCTAAACCCGTACCGGCAACACCCATGGTAGCAGTTCTGCTAAGCTCAGAGGGCACCTCACAGAAAAAGCAATCATGTACCTCTACAGCTTCAGCCTCTACGAGCATCCTAGTAATCATCATTCCCATAGGGCCCCTAATAAACCCCACAGTCAATTTGGGGTCTGAGTTCATCGCAGAGGATCTGGCCAAGTTTGTAAAATCAACAAGTCTAGAAATAATACCGGAAGCCTCTGCAGCCCAAGTTCAGTACTCGACACTCGAACCTGTCAACAATGAAGAAGAGAATGTATAGAAGATACCCACTGAGCTTAGCAGAACTGCAAAAGACCTTTGTCGTGTACACCAAGACTCTCAAGCAGCACTAATAAAGAACTTCTGTCGACTACTTCTCGAGAAGGACTTAACCAGAAGATTACCTTCAGACCATAGAGCCTCTGTGATCCTTCACAGAGCCTCTGTGTTGGAAACCTCTTGGAGTAGAAGACTTGTGCATTTTATGTAGATAAATTATCATGTGCCTCTCACGTGTCCTTGTTGTATAAATATTTTGAATATCAATAGTACACCCACGATATATTACTTTCCAAGTGTCATTCCTTTTATGGATGACAGCCTTTTGCATGTACTATTGCATGCTCCACGATCTCTATATGTAGGGAGCACCTCCTGCCATTGTTGGCAATGCAACACACAAATCACACACGCCTGAATTCTAGTGAGTGAGCTTTATAGAGATAAATATCACACAGTAGTGTGTATTCTTGGTGTATTCTTGATGTTAATGAAGATAACCTATTGAGTAAAATCTTATTGTTCTTGTTATCTTTATTGTTTGTGTGTGTGTTTCTACTAAATTTATTCAAACCATATTATGTTATGCATATTTGTGTTTGAAACATCATTGTTGAGTTAAACTGGGAACCAACAAGGTAAATAAAATAAAATGAGGGTTAAGGGGGTTTAAATATGGTTGGGAGATGAAAGGGTCAATTGTGTTTAATATGAAAAAAAATTCGAGAAATAATCATTATGGGGGTGATAAGTTAAGGGGTTTAAATATGGATGGGAGATAACAGGGTCGATTGGGTTTAATATGGAAAAAAACAAGAAATAATAACAAGGGGGGTTATAGGGTTATAGGAAATAATCATTATGGGGGCTACGAAAAGACTAAAGATGGTCGGCCGTTTCGACGAACGTGTGGAAGTGGGATGGTCATATCCCTGACACATGACGTGGCTGACGTCATGACATAACCGTTTTCGGATAAGGACAAAAAATTATTGATTTTTCCAAAGAATAATAGCCGAAGAATTGAAGTTGCCAAATGTTGAAGCAACCGCAGACTAACCAAAAGTTGAATCAACCGAAGAGGAAACTACATATGAGGAAAGATTTTTGGTTGGTGAAAGTAAGAGGACACTTGTTCGGCTAGTTGAGACTAGTCGAAAGAGTACAAACTGAATAGAGAGTGACCGATAAATAGCTACCGAATACCAAAGTAACCGAAGGTTAGACGTGCCGAAGACTAGATTAGCCGAAACGAGACGCGAACTCTTGGCCGAAGAGTCGACTTACCGAAGAACTACCGAATAGTATAGCAACCGAACCATTAGCCGAATAGTCAAGTTGTTGAAGACTTACCGAATAAGATAGCAACCGAACTTCTAGCCGAAGATTGGATTTCCGATGATTTTTTTAAGGATCAAAATTTAACATATCTAGTGCTCCTATCAGAAAATTGAACCGAGCTTCATCAAGAGGTTTTGTGAAGAGATCAACCAACTGAAGATCAGTTAGGATGAAGTGTAGTTCAATATCACCTTATGAGATGTGATCTATGATGAGGTGATATCTGATGTCTATATGCTTGGATATAGAGTGAAGCACAAGATTGTTGCCAATAGCTATTGCACTTGAGTTGTCACATAGTATTGGAACTTTGGAAAAGTGTTGGTTGCAATCTTGAAGTTGATTCTTCATCCACAAAATTTGAGCATAACAATTTCCAGCTACAACATATTCAGCCTCAGCAGTAGAAGTGGAGACTGAATGTTGTTTCTTGCTGGACCAACTAACCAAGTTTCCACGAAGTAATTGGAAGCTTCCTGTTGTGCCTTTTCTATTTACCATAGATCCCGCAAAGTGAGAATCTGAATACCTAATGAGATCAAAATATGAGTCCTTGGGGACCAAAGAACCAAATTCATGGTACCTTTAAGATACCGAAAAATGCGTTTTACAGCAGCCAAATGAGATTCCTTAGGGTTGGCTTGATAACGACCACATAGACAAGTAGCAAACATGATATTAGGTCTGCTAGCAGTAAGATATAGAAGATAAACTATCATTCCTCTAAAGTTTGGGACATCAACCGATTTTCCATCGGGGTCAGCATGAATTTTTAGAGGTGGTGCCATTGGAGTTTTCACAGGAGAACAATTTTCAAAATTAAATTTCTCGAGGAAATCAGCTTTTCTGAATATCTCTTTTCCTGCCTATGTTGTAGTTCGAGATCTAAACTGAACCGTAATATATTTGCTTTGATTTATAAAGATCCGCTCAAAAGTTTGTTTGATTTGAAGTCCTAAGAAAAATGTGATTTCTACCATCGTGCTCATCGCATATTTGCTTTGCATGAGAGAGGCAAACTCTTGATAAAGAGATTAATCAGTGGCACCGAAAATGATATCATCCACACAAATTTGAACAAGGATTATATTACCTTTAGTCTTCTTGAGGAAAAGTGTGTTATCAATTTTACCTCACGAGTACTTGTTGGCAAGTAAGAAGTCTGACAAGGTGTCATACCAGGCACGAGGGGCCTGTTTTAGACCATAGAGTACTTTGTCAAGCTTGTACACATAGTCTGGATGAGTGGGATCATCAAATCCATGAGGTTGTTTTACATAGACTTCTTCAGCAAGTTCTCCATCGAGAAAGGCACTATTTACATCCATTTGGAAAACTTTGAAGTTCTTATGAGCAGCATGGGCAAGGATGATCCTTATTGCTTCAAGTTTAGCAACCGGAGCAAATGTTTCATCATAGTCAATCGCTTCTTACTGTCAATATCCTTGAACAACAAGTCCAGCCTTGTTGCGAATCACAGTACCTTCTTCATCCATCTTGTTTTGGAAAACCCATTTAGTTCCAATGATTGTTTTCCTAGGAGGACAAGGAACAAGTCTCCAAACCTTGTTTCTTTCAAATTGTGAGCGCTCTTCTTGCATGGCTGTTATCTATGACCCAAATTACTAGCATATTATTTAACACATCAGATTAAGAAGACAATTTTATTAGATCAATCACGTGAATTGCAATTATTCACATATCTAACTTGTAATCACAAGTCTCACGTGTGTTCACTGTGTGTGCGAGTTCTTTCTTACCAATTCTCTGAATGTTTCTTATGCGCGTGTCTCTTAGATCGTAACTACAAGTCTAACAAAGAAACCTATTTATACTAAGTCAAATTTAGGTGACTTTACAACTCAAAACCCTTAACCTATCACACAATTACAAACTAGACCCTCTATTTTAATCATGAATACAATTCTAGTCTAACAATCTCCCCCTTTGGATTCAAGATTAAAAATTTTTTTGACAATAATCTTCAGGTCTTTTTATCTTCAGAAATGATCTTCAGCAAATGATCTTTTCAGCTTTAAACCTTTAAAACTTTGACATCTTCAGCAAACTTTGATAGCACATGAAATAAATTTCCTCCTTTGACTTTTCTAATAGCTTTGACATATTCTTCACAATCATTGAACTCTTCAAACTTTGACTAACTTAAAAACTTTCAAACTATGTCAATATTCAAATCCTCTTTCTATTCCCAGCTTTTTTTAATCAACTTATAACTGACTTGATCTTTGAACAACTGAAACTTTGTATCTGACTTTTAAATTCTCCCCCTTCTTGATAGTATCCACTTTAGTCTGACTTTGAAAACTTGATATATCTCCCCCTTTTTGATGAATTGTGAGAATCATAATCATCAAAACTGTTTCAATGTCAGCACAGTCTTTGAATAGTCTCCCCCAAATCATCTGTAAGCATAGTCTTCATGATTAACAATCTCCACCATGTATGAAAGAAATCAATCTTCCCCAATAGATTTGATAATGAGCCATCAATTCATGAATGTATTCATCTGAATCTTTTCAAATTCAGACAAATTATGAGTCGTAACCCTGAATCAACAAATGAAACAGTTAGGAATTCCTGTCAGTAACACAAAGTTACTATGTATAACGAATGTACAATGGAAGGATCTTGAGTCGATGTTCACTCCCCAGGACTTCCATTCAATCATTGAAAAACACAAGGTAATTCTATGAATGTTCTGACAGAAAAAGAGATTTTATGTATGCTCGTGCTTGTATTATGAAAGAATTAGCACAATGATTGATGTTAAGGCTCAAAATTATGCAAACCATTGAGACAACAATGATTATACATAGACTCAAATGTGCATGAGAAAGGGTCAAAGGTGGAGCAACTTTCCTTCTTTTTCAATATCAGTATCTTCCAAGTGAAGTACCAATAGAGTATGTGTTGCTTCCCCAGAAAATGTGAAACATTCTCTTTTTAAAAAAAGAATGAGTAGCTGGTAGGGTGTTTGCAAGAGTTGGCATGGGCTCACTGCCGTTTTCAATGATTGTCACCAAAGAATGTGAACTAATCAGACTATGTGACTGCCCGACTCAGAAATATTTGGTGCAGAGTATGATATTCTTTTACTCTGTTCTCACACCCTCTTTCTTTTAATCTTTTAAGCTCACTTCTAACCAATCTCTTTTTTCCATTTTACCTCATCACACACCAACACTCTATTCTTTTGACCCCTCTCCCCTCAATCACTCAAAGGATTACTTCCGGGGTAGGAAACACTGGTTATCGTGAATCCATGAAAGTTTTGTTATGCTCACACGTTGAATCCCTTGTATTGTCCTAATAGCATGTATTGGTCAATGATTTTCTTGACATTAAAGCGCAAGAAATCAATGTCATTGTGTATATGCTCATAAAGAATCAGAATGAAATTTGAGCATTTTAAGCATTTAAGATTTCTCAAAACTTTGTATGAATGAATAATCATGAAAGAATAGAAATGTTTTGAGAATCTGACAAAGATTTAAATCAGATCAAAATTAATGAAGAATTTGAAATAAGGGATATCAAAGACGTAAGATGTTTATATGAACAAAATATAAACATGTAAATAATAAAAGCACATGTATAGTAAGAAATGAAGTCTGATCTCAAATAATTAAGAATAACAAACGGGAGTATTACCATCGAAAGATTGAACTTTTGAGACGTGGTAATATCAAAGTCAAGAAATGTACTGAACCAGTGTGCGTAAGAATACTTGACAGTATATAGACATGACAAATACACAAGTATTTGTCATTAGAAACACACGGTCAGATAAGCATCAAAGTATCCATATGAAAATCATTTAAAATTACCCTTCTCAATTCATGAAAACATTTTAAGAATGTGAAGTGGTTTGAACATTTAGGAAAAAATCATTTTCACAGGTGAAAGTTGTTCATCTTTCAACAAGTGTTAAAGATTAAGATATATAAAGATATACCTGTATGCTCCCCCTAAAATGAATATTCTCATTTAAGCTTCCTCGAAATCTGTAACAATTCAACTTATCAGAAAAATATAACAATGAAAGTCTAATGAATTATTATATCTACTCCCCCTAAAAGATATAACAATGTAATTTCAGTAACTCCCCCTCAAATAAAAAAAAACTTCTTTAAAAAATATTATCTAATAAGCATCCTTCAGAAGAAAAACAATTTGAGTACGGGTTCTGAACTTAATATTCAGAAGCCATTATTACATATTATCCGGTGAGAATAGTAATATTCATTACTCCCCCTGAAAAATCAGAAAAATATATCAATAGAAGATATAAAACATATAAGCTCCCCCTTAACATATGCAAAATCCTTAATCATGAAATCGAGTTGTAAACCCAAAACAAACACAGATTTCAATATCAAATCTTGAATTTCATTGATTCTTCAACTTTCTCTCTCTACAGTTTCTCTCTCTAAAATATCTCTCTCTCTACGTATTCTATCAAGGATATTACAATATCAAAGTACTTACCTACAAATTACAAGACCAAACCTATTTATACCTCTAGGAATACAAAGCAACTAAACTAAACTTTGACTATTACAAGACTTTTAACACATTTGACTTTTGTTGCCTTTGACATTTTACAACTCAATTACAAACAATTACATTTTGACATTTACTTTTAATCTTGAATACAATTCTAGTCTAACAATCTCCCCCTTTGGATTCAAGATTAAAAAAAATTAGACATTAATCTTCAAATCTTCTTATCTTCAGAAAAATCTCAGCTTTGAATCTTTTTAGCTTTGACATCTTGAAAGCTTTGACAATCTTCAAGTCTTTGACACTTTCAACAGACTTTGAAACTTTGACATTCTTCAACTTTGAAGTAAATCTCCCTTTTTGGCTTTTCAAACATCTTCAATCTCTTCCTTTGTTTACAACAATCCATTCTCTTTAGCACAATAAACTTTGCTATAATCTTCTCAATCATTCAAATCTTCAAACTTTGACTAACTTCAAAACTTTCAAACTTTGTCTTCACCTTTCATTACATCTTCTGAAATCTGACTTTGAAAATCATCTTTTCCCCTTTCTTGATACAAACTTTAATCATCTGAACTTGAACTCTGATTTATCTTCCCTGTTTAATGATTAGTGAGAATCAAAATCATTAAAACTCTTCAAGTTTAGATCCGTCTTTGGAACATCTCCCCCAAACAAGCAATTTAGCACAGGCTTCATAATCTCCTCCTTTGATAAAATGTGAACAATCTCCCCTTGTGTAGAAAAATTATCAATCTCCCCCAATGATTGATATGAGAGAATCGTTCATCTGATCTGAATGAGCCATCAATTCAAGAAAGTATTCATTTGAATCTTTTCAAATTCAAACAAATTATGAGTTGTAACCCTGAATCAACATATGAAACAGTTAGGAATGCCTGT
Source organism: Arctium minus (assembly GCA_954870635.1). NCBI lineage: Eukaryota > Viridiplantae > Streptophyta > Magnoliopsida > Asterales > Asteraceae > Arctium > Arctium minus. The sequence goes on along the minus strand of OX941093.1, from coordinate 4,703,740 downwards.
CAGTAGCACAAAGCCACTGTGTACAAAGAATGTACAATGTAAGGAGCTTGAAATAATGTTCACTCCCCAGGACTTCCATCCAATCATCGAAAAACACAAAGTATTTTCTATGAATGTTCTGACAGAAAAACAAATTTTCTGTGTGCTCGTGCTTGTGTTATGAAAGAATTAAGCACAATGATTGTGTTTCATAAGGCTCAAAGTACGTAAACCATCGACACAACAATGATTATACATAGACTCAATTATGCATGATTAAGGGTTGAAGGTGGGGCAACTTTCCTTCTTGTTCAATATCAGTATCTTCCGAGTGAATAACAATTGTAATCCCAATACAATTACAGATTTCATATCTTGAACTTGAATCCTTCAAACCTGCAAAAATGTGAAAGATATATCAGTTACGCTCGAAAACAGATAAAACAGTCAAAAATGACATAAAATGGACAAAAAATGAAAAGAAAATGAAAAACAGGGACTAAACACGACAAACATGAAAAATTAACAAAAAAACGACTAAAAATAAGCAAAAATGACTAAAATATAAAGAAAATAAGAAAATAGGGACTAAAACCGACAAAATACTAAACTAATACGAAAAACGAGAACTAAAAGTGAAAAATACTAAAAGACGACAAAAACAAGAATTAAAACGACAAAAATACAAAAATATACAGTCTAGGGACTAAAAGCGTAAAAACACGAAATTTACAAACTAGAGGGACTAAAAATGACAAAAGAACAAACTATCAACTAGAGGGACTGAAATTGTAATAACATAAAAGATAACAACTACAGGGGTTGAAATTGACAAACTCTAAAAGTTAGAACTTGAGGGATCAAACTTGTCAAACTCCAAAACCAATACTACAGGGACTAAATCTGAGAAAACTAAAAACTAGTTAACGAAACTAACAAAATAAATGAAAAAGGACTAAAAATGAAAAGAAATTTAACCAAAATCTAACAACAGTTAACTACAGGTACCGAAAATGACAAACTTTAAAAGACACTAACTGAACTAACAAAACTAACGACAATTTGGACTGAAAATGTAACAAATATTAACAAACTAACGATCAAGGACCAAAATGTTATAAAACTAACAGAACTAACGACCCTCCGTTAGTCATTGTTCATCTTCTCCAAAAAAAAATCGATCAGTAACCTTCCATCTTCGATATCTTCTTCATTTTTCTACCAAAATCGATGAAACAAGTTGCAAACTTCTTCTTGTTCACGCCACAATCGAATACAACGAAAATTTTTTTGATCATGCAACGTTTTATGGATTGTGTATCGATGTGAAGAAACTCCGGTGAACTCAATTTTCCGGCAATCGTTTTTCGATGTCTTAGACTCTCTTATGACCTGCAAATCGATTAGAAACAACAAATAAACAATATAAGAACACTATAACATCGAAACCAATCACAAAACAAATGTTCCAACCAAACCCGTTTTTCCGGCGAGTTTTCCGGCGAAACTACGAACACCTATATCTCATTCGTTTCTTGACGAAAATCAAACCTGAAACCTGTTCTGAAATCCTTATGACGAGAGGAACAACTTATGACCAATAAAATCGTGTTAAGTCAGATTTTATAGTAATCATTGTATTTATAGGCTTGGTCTAATACTGTGTTTAGAGTGCTTTTAGGTTCTGTATTAGCCAAGGGTATTTAAGTCCCTTGTGGCTTTGTGTCTTGTAAGTGATTCACGCATATCTCAAGAGAATCTTAGACTTCTGCACTTTCAACTCTCTCTCTCTCTCTCTACTTTCTCTAACTAGATTTAGAACGATCTTGCATTATCAATTGGTATCAGAGCCTAATCTGAATCTGAGAGATTTGAGAGAAACTTGTTTCGATTCTGAATTGGTGATTGAATCAGAAAATTCGATTGATTTTCTTGATTTTTTCAAGAAAATCTCATTTTTTGATTTTTCATCAAATTCGGACTGTTTTGTGAACGAATTTTCTTGTTTTCTGGTTCGTTGGATCCGTTTTTAATAGTAGAACTTTTTTGTTTTACATCAGATTGCAAGAAAATTGAGTTTTGAGCTTCAATTTCAAATTTTTTCGAATTTCTGGAAAACTCGTTGAGCGTACTGTTCTGTTCAAAATTTCACGTTTTTACGATTTTTGATCGATTTAGTTGTTTGAAAGTGCTTAGAAAACGGTTTTCGATCAAATCTATGTGAGAAAATTTCATCTGATTTAGTTCCGTAATCAATTTTAGAAGAGTTCTGAGTTTATCATCGTTTTGCGCCAGATTCAAAGTTTGCGCCAGTTCATACGTAATTTGCGCCAGTTCTTCAAGCTTTGCTCCAGTTTATTTCTCCAAGTTCAGGGTTTATCAGTTCTTCGCGCAAAGGAAAGTTTGCGCTTCAGTCTTCTCGCGCAAAACATATTTGCGCCACCAACGCTTCACGCAAATCAGTTTTGTGCCACTCCTTACTAGCGCAAGTTACTTCTGCGCCACATACTTCTCACGCAAAGTCTACTTTGCGCCACATACGTCTTGCGAAAACCAAATTTGGTTCAGTAACTGTTCGCGCAAAATTAAATTTGCGCCACCAACGTCTCACGCAAAAGCAAGTTTGTGCCATCCTCTGTTCACAAAAAACTCAATTTGCGCCAGTCACTGTTCACGCAAATCTCCTATTTGCGCTAGTCTTTGCTTTCAGACTTGGATTTTTTTTCTGATCTTTCTGTCTATATGGATTCTACAAAGTTTGTGTTTCAAGCTCAGTTCTACAAGAATGATATCATGATGTCATTGGGCACAGAAACTCGTCCTCCGGTTCTGGTTGATGAGAATGAGTTCACTCAATGGCAAGATTGGTTTCTTAATTTCATCGAGCGTCAAAAGAACGGAGATGACATGATCAAGATTCTAACTGATGGATCTTTTGAAAAGCCCATACTATCTTCTGGGATGACAAAGCCTATCTCTGAATATACATCTGATGAATCGTTGCAATATAAAGCCGATCGTGATATAAAGGCAAACCTGATGCTAGCTTTGCCAAATTCTATCTACAACAGGATTGATTGTTACAAAAACAATCCTAAACTAATGAGGGCACAACTAGAGAAGATTATGCTTGGGTCTACAGTTGCAACACAACTTCGGCATACACGCTACATGAACAACTTTGAAGAGTTCAAAGCCAAAGACGGGGAGTCACTGAAAAATGTTTTTGACAGTATATGTGCTGTGATAAATGATCTGCGAAAGATAAAAGTGGAAAAGATTGAGCTAGAGACCAATCTGAAGTTCTTCAACGCTCTTCAACCGGAATGGAATAAATCTTGCCACCGATTAAGGAATGATGTTCGGATCTCTACCATGCAAATCCAAGAGATGTATGAGATTTTGCTGATAGATGAAAGCATTGTCAAGGATAAGAAGGCCAAACTTGACAAGAAAAACAAAAAGACAGTGGACCTAGTTGCACTTCTCACAACAAACTAGCTGAACAAGCATTGACTGAGAATGCTTTTGATGGTGCAACTGATGACGATGGTGAAGCGCTACAGAAGGCAATGATTCTTCTCTCTCAACACTACAACAAAAAGTTCCAGCCTCGTTCGGGTTCCAACAACCTTCGCTTCACTTCAGGGTCTAAGAAGAATGAGAATGTCAAAGTGCACGAGACTACTAAAGCTACTGCGTGCTTCAACTGTGGAAAGCCGGGTCACATTGCCAAGGAGTGTCGAGTGAAGGTAGTTAGGGATTCGGCATATTATCGGAAGAAAATGGAACTAGCCGAAAAGAGAGAGAATGAAACCGCTCTGCTAGCTGAAGAAAAATTCTGGTTAGATCACTCTGACGATGAAGTTGGTAATGAGGAAATTGCTACAATGTGCTTCATAGGAGATGATCTAAGCAATGATGATGATGATGATGATTCCTCAACTGATGAAGATGAGGTACCTTCTGAGTTTGATTACACATTTATTTCTTCACAGGTGAATATCATTATAACTGCTTTACATGATCTTCGCTCAAAGTTATTATCTGAAAAACAATTAAATTCAGAAAAGTCAAATTTGATTGATAAATTACAAATTTCTTTGAAAGATGAAAAATCTATTTTGGATCATACAAAAAAAATCTTTCAAAAGAAATTGAGTGATTTAGAAAAATCAAATATGATTTATCTTGATTCTTTGACTGATATGACCAAATTAAAAGATAAATTTTCAGATAAAATAAATGAGTTGGAAGAAAAATTATATCGAAAGAATCAAACTGAACAAACCATTTTTTTGAACAAACCACAGAGTTATGAGTCTATCAAAGAAAAATGGGGACTTGGTTTTGAAAATCCTCATTGTTTAAACAATGCTATAGAAAAATCCCCTACTTTATATAAATTCGATTATCTAAGTCTTGCTAAACATGCTCCTCAATTTAAAATTGATTGGATGAATGAAGAGCAAGTTTTAGATATCGAAAATGAGAAAAGAATGAACAACAAGAAAAAGGAAATTTCTTTTGTTTACACGCGCGAAAATGCCAAATATTTTCCCGATAAATCAAAGAAGAACAGAAACAATTTAAATGACATTTCTCCCATTAAATCTTCATTATATGATGATTATTTTTATATTTGTGCTACTAACACTAATAAAAAAATATATCTCCAGTTTCTTATGATTCTAAGAGATATATTCCTCCATTAGTGTTAGAAAGCAAAATCATTGATCTTGAAGATAAAATGGAGGATCAAAATATTCAAAGAAAAAATGAATCTGATGTTATTCTTTCTGTCATGACGACAAGTCTTGAAGAAAAATTAATTTTTCAAAAACAAGATTTCCTTACAAATTCTGTTTCTGGTCTTTATTCTGATTTTAAAGAAAACATAAAGAAAGTTCTAAAATCTGAAAACTTTTCTCAAAATTTTTCTGACTCTGAGGAAAATTCAGGTTTAATGTCTGATCAGTTTGGCTTCTTAGGTAAAATTGCTTCTTCTGATTCAAATCTTAAATCAAAAATTATTGTTGAATCTTTTACGCTAAATGATGATTATTATAAACCAAAGCGTAAAAAAAGAAGGTCAAAGAAGCAAGCTAAAGTCATTTCTGACAGTTCTAATTCTTGTGATTCAAATATTACAGATAGGACTTTGAGCATTCCTACAAGGCAGATATGGAGGGTCAAGCGGACATCTGATGAATCTGCGACTGAAGATGATAGAAATGTAGACAAACTTTGTAGAAATGATTCATTTGCTACTTGTAATAAAATTTTCAAATATTCAATAAAGCAAATGATTCAAATTGCAAAAGATGTCTCCTCTTCCTCCTCTGGTTCAAGTTCAGATGATTATGCTTCGTCCTCTACTGATGATTCTATTCATTCATCTATTTATTTTTCTCGTACTTTCTATGTTAAATCTAACAAATATTCTCCCATTAGAACCGTAACTAACAAATATGGACCCAAATACAAATGGGTACCAAAATCAAATATTGATTCTAAGTTGCAGGCACCTAATGTCAAGGGGGAGTAAGAGAACGAAGGCTACTAAGTAAATCAACTTAGAACCCGTACTTCAATGGACTTCGACTTCTAAACATATCAGTTTAGGACTCGTTCTTCAATGCATTTAGCTTCTGGACAAATGAGAAGCTATGAGTGCATCTACTTTATTCCGCTGCATTTATCTCTGACTGTGATGATGTTCCAGTTTTCTCATATTTTTCAAGAATCTGAGCAAGTTCAACCCAAAACTTTGATATGCGATACAAATTCATTATACATTATGTGGAAGAAGATATTATTGAATTTTATTTTGTTCCAACTAAATATCAATTTGCCAAATTCTTTACAATTGTCATAAATGAAAAATGTTTTTTTTTTCAAACTCGGCATGTTGAATTTAAAAGTTTAAATCTTTACAAATTTTATTCTATAAAGTAAAAATTTTACAGTTTTTCTTTCTTTTGAATAAAATGTGTGTCTAGGATAAATTTTCAAGTTGCTTTGTTTATATCGAAGTTTTATATGTTCAACTTTCAAGTCTTACAAAAGTCGAAAGGTCAGCAACATGTTTGAAACTTTTGATACTGCTTTAAAGTTATGTTATTCGGAATATGTATAGTTTACAATGCTTAGAATACCTAAATAGTCAGAATTATGGATCGTAATGAAAATATGGGCTAAGCACTTAGATGTAAAACTGAGTGACTGAGATGAATTATATATATATATAATACAGAAATCTCTAAGTTTAAAAGTTTGTACCTGTGACCTTTCTGGTTTGGGAAAGTAAGTTCCGTGGGATGTTTGTCATCTGGTCCCCTAAGGTCAATTAGTCTGGGAGTGATCGAACATAAATCCTTCTATAGAATCAGATTGAAAGTCATGTTCTACTAGTATGAATGGGTTTGGGATGTGTCGATGTAGCCTTTCTGATCTGGGAGAGTAAGTTCCAAGGGGTGCTTGACACCTAGTCCCCTAAGGCCAACTGGTCTGGGAGCGACTGACCCAAATCCTGCAATAGGGTCAGATAGAAAGTTACGTTTACGGCATGTTCTTTACTTACCAAACTTTTTGATTAAAAGATGCCAATGTGCACAAGCTTAAAAGATGCCAAAGAGCACACTCATGTGAAGATGCCAATGTGCACAATGCTAAAAGATGCCAATCAGCACACATCTCATGATACTTGGTGATATGTTTGAGTTGCGATAAGCCTATAAATTTGTGAAAATCTTAATTTTTGATGGCTTAGTGTGAGTACATGCAAAGTTTTCTATTATATTTTTAGAATTGCATTTTCTTGAAGCTAATCGAAGTTCGCATGCTAGCACACTGAATAGATTGATGAAAGTTTTTGAAACTGATCATGTTTTAACTTGATATACAATGAAACTTGTATCTATATCCAACAACATACACTTGACTTCAACTGATGGATTAATCTATGATATTTTACTGAGTAGAATTTAATTTGTTTAGTGTTTAAAATTTTATATGTTTAGTTGTTTCAAAATACATATTCAATATATTTTTCTTTCTACGTTAATGTTTCGATTCTTGTGTTCTCATATCTGTGTTAATGGGTCTGTGCATTATTTGAGGGGGAGTGAATAAGGAAAATATTCTGAAAAGATCATATCTCAAATTTCGAGGGGGAGTATCTGATTTTCTATATGAATGCTAACTTGAATTGTCATATTTAGTGCAATTGTGTAGGGGGAGTCAAAAAGCTTAACAGGTGAAATTTTTCAGATTTCAAGTCAGATTTGCGCCAATAGTAGGTAGCGCAAAACTCAACTTTACACCACCTTCAGCTAGCGCAAAACTAAGTTTGCGCCACCAACATGTAGCGCAAAACTTCCTTTTTCTCCTTTATTCTGAATTTTGCAGATCCGAAGTTGTCTCGTCTCCAACATTTGCATGACCAAGTTGATCCAGATCATCAAGGTCATGAGGGGGAGAAGTTAAGGAGAAATTAAAGAGACAAAGAGTTGTCTGCTCAAGATTCTATTTCTTCAACTATACTTGTCTTTTTGCTGTTCAAGCTCCAACCACCACAGCTTCTTCAAGTTCATTTAAAAGAGGTGTGTTGTCTAGAGCACAAGCTGTTGTACCTGTTTCTGAACCAATTGTTCGTCCAAGCTTATTACAAATAGGTCCAGTCTTGTCAAGGCAGCAAAGGCATCAGATTTTAAAAGATACTGAGAAGAAAAATTTTTTTAGTCAAGAAGCTTCGCTAAGACGCTTAGATGGTCTGTGTTGATTTAGAAGATGAATATTGAAGACCACAGCGCCAATGATTACTAAGGGGGAGATTGTTAAGTCAGATTATATAGTAATCATTATATTTATAGGCTTGGTCTAATACTGTGTTTAGAGTGCTTTTAGGTTCTGTATTAGCCAAGGGTATTTAAGTCCCTTGTGGCTTTGTGTCTTGTAAGTGATTCATGCATATCTCAAGAGAATCTTAGACTTCTGCACTTTCAACTCTCTCTCTATTTTCTCTCACTAGATTTAGAACGATCTTGCATTATCAAATCGATTGAAAGAACCTTGTACGTAGACCCACTTCAATGACTTCGTCGGAAAATTTTCAAACAAAATTGAAGTTCATAATTCGTAAAGCTATGTCTTGCGAATTATTTGATGCTTCTCTCAGAATCTAAGTGAGAAATTCGTAAGAACTTCTACTGTAGCATACGAATTCTTCTTTGAGAGTATTATGCGAATTCTTCTAATGAATGTATTCTGCGAATTCTGCTTTGAGAGTAGTCTGCGAATTCTTTGAACAAACAGTATCATACGAAACCCTCTGAACAACTCTAAAAAAAAACTAAGTAAACTTTTCGTAAAAAAAATTCCACTATGTTCTGCGAATTCCTTATAATCAAGTGAGGCTTACGAATTCCTTTAAAGAAAGTGATCTACAAATTCTTCTAATGTGAGTGGTCTGCGAAAAGTTGACACAATGTATAGTTCTAGGTTGTTTGCGAGTTCTTCGACAGTTCCAAGAAAGTTCTTTAAATCTGATACGAGTTCTTTTCTTTGAATGTATGTTCTTCATCAACCTGTTAAAAAAATCAAAACAAATAAATTTTTGATCAAGACTTTATAAGCACAAATGATTAAGAACACAACAAATAAACTTGAAATCATATCAAACTCAACCATTTTCAAAAAAAAAATCAGAAATCGTAATGAAAAGTAACCTCGAGAAAAAAACTTCAAATCTGATGAGAATATACAAAATATTCGAAAAGCAATCAACAAAAGAAAATTGATTACAAAATCGAACTCTATTGAACACAAATCTTCATCAAATTGACAAAATTCAGAAAAAATTTCAAGAACAGATCTTAAAAAAATTTAGAAAAAAACTCCCTGATTTTCTCAGATCTGGATGGAATCGTTGCAAATTTGTGCACAAAATCTTTTCTCCCAAGCTTTGATACCAAATGTAAACCCAAAACAAACACAGAGTTCAATCTCAAATCTTGAATTTCATTGATTCTTCAACTTTCTCTCTCTAAAATATCTCTCTCTCTACGTATTCTATCAAGGATATTACAATATCAAAGTGCTTACCTACAAATTACAAAACAAACCTATTTATACCTCTAGGAATACAAAGCAGCTAAACCTAAACTAAACTTTGACTATTACAAGACTTTAAACACATTTGAGTTTTGTTGACTTTGACATTTTACAACTCAATTACAAACAATTACATTTTAACCTTTACTTTTAATCTTGAATACAATTCTAGTCTAACACGAGTTCTGAATTACTAGGCTTGAAGTAAGTTCATAAATCAAACTCTTTGACATAGAAGTCTGAGTCCTGAGCTGATTTACTCAGAAGTCATTATTCTTTGAAGAACGAGTTCTGAACTATTGTATTCAGAAGTCATGATTCTTTCTCCCTCTTAGTCTTTATTTTCCTGCAACACAGGTTTAGCTTTTGGTATCCACTAGTATTTGGATCATGAATTGTTAGTTGCAGTTCTAGTAGGTGAGATAAAATAAGAACCATACCAGCTATTTTCATAATTTTTATTTACAAAATCATTTGAGCCACAGTAGGAACAACTAATTTTCTTTTGAGCTAACTTGATCAATTGATTTATAGTGTAAACCAGATCAGGTTTGCCAAAAGTTTTACCTTTAGAAGCACTGTTCCTTTTAGCTTTGAATGTATGCACAAATGATTTTTCTTCTCTCTTCTTCTCCTCCGAAGATCCTTTAACTCTCCAAAACCAATTCTCTTTATATTTCTCATCTTTCTTTATCCATATCATTTTCTTCTGAGACTTATCCTTCTTGATATTACCTGAACCATCAACATTTTTGATAATCCAAGATCACTCTAAATCTTAGAGAGAGAAAGTAGAGAGAGAGAGAGTATGCGCCAAAGTCTTTTCTATTCAAAATATGCAATCCAAAGTTACAAGGAACAAAGCCACAAGGGACTTAAATACCCAGGGCTAAAACAAGATATACAATCTCTCTAAAACACAGTATTAGCACAAGACTATAAATACAATGATTACTATAAAATATGACTTAACAATCTCCCCCATAGTAATCATTGGCGCTCCGGTCTTCAATGTAAGCTGTTATATCCATCTTTGATCTTTAATCAGACCTGCTAAGCGACTTAGCGAAACTTCTTGACTAAAAAAAATTATCTTCTCAGCATCTTTCAGTCTATGATGCCTTTGCTACCTTCACAAGACTGGACCTGTTTGTAATAAGTTTGGAGGAACAATCGGTTCATCAGCCTGTGCTCTAAATGGCGCACCTCTTTCAAATGTACTCGAAGAAGCTGTGGTGGTCGGAGCTGGAATAGCAAAAGGACTAGTATAGCTGAGAAAATAGAATCTTGAGCGAATCTTGAGCAGCAGATAAACGTTTGAACTCTTTGTCTCTTTAACTTCTCCTTAACTTCTCCCCCTCATGAACTTGATGATCTGGATCAACTTGGTCATGCCTACCTTGGAGACGAGACATAAAGGAGAAAAGGGAAAGTTTTCGCTACATGTTGGTGACACAAACTTAGTTTTGCGCTAGCTGAAGGAGGCGCAAAGTTGAGTTTTGCGCTACCAACCGTTGGCGCAAATCTGACTTGAAATCTGAAAGAATCACTTGACAAACACTTTTACTCCCCCTACACAAATGCACTAAATATGACAATTCAAGTTAGCATTCGTATAGAAAATCAGATACTCCCCCTCGAAATGAGATATGATCTTTCAGAATATTCTTCTTATTCACTCCCCCTCGAAAAATGCACAGACCAATTTACAAAGATATAGATACACAAACATAACAACATCAGTGTAAAAAGAAAAATATACTGAATATAAATTTTGAAACAACTAAACATATAAAATTTTAAACACTAGACAAATTAAATTCTACTCAGTAAAATATGATAGATTTATCAATCAATTGAAATCAAGTGTATGTTGTTAGATACAAATACAAATTTCATTGCATATCAAGTTAATACATGTTCAGTTTCAAAAACTTTCAGCAATCTATTCAGTGTGCTCGCATACGAACTTTGATTAGCTTCAAGAAAATGAAATTCTAAAAATATAATAGAAAACTTTGCATGTACTCACACTAAGCCATCAAAAATTAAGACTTTAACAAATTTATAGGTTTATCGTAACTCAAACATATCACCAAGTATCATGAAATGTGTGCTCATTGGCATCTTTTAGCATTGTGCACATTGGCATATTCACATGAGTGTGCTCTTTGGCATCTTTTAAGCTTGTGCACATTGGCATCTTTTAATCAAAAAGTTTGGTAAGTAAAGAACATATCGTAAACGTAACTTTCTATCTGATCCTATTGCAGGATTTGGGTCAGCCGCTCCCAGACCAGTTGGCCTTAGGGGACTAGGTGTCAAACACCTCTTGGAACTTACTCTCCCAGATCAGAAAGACTACATCGACATATCCTAAACCCATTCATACCAGTAGAGCATGACTTTCGATCTGATTCTATAGAAGGATTTGGGTTCGATCACTCCCAGACCAATTGACCTTAGGGGACCAGATGACAAGCATCCCACGGAACTTACTTTCCCAAACCAGAAAGGTCATAGGTACAAACTTTTAAACTTAAAGATTTCTGTATTTTATATAAGTAAAGTTTCATCTCAATCACTTAGATTTACATCTAAGTGCTTAGCCCATGTTTTCATTACGATCCATAATTCTGACTTTTTAGGTTTTCTAAGCATTGTAAACTATAAATATTCCGAATAACACAACTTTAAAGCAGTATCAAAAGTTTCAAACATGTTGCTTACCTTTCGATTTTGTAAGACTTAAAATTTGAACATATAAAACTTAGATATAAACAAAGCAACTTGAAAACTTATCTTAGACATACATTTTATTCAAAAGAAAGAAAAACTGTAAAACTTTTACTTTATAGAATAAAATTTGTAAAGGTTTAAACTTTTAAATTCAACATGCCAAGTTTTGAAAGCAAGTTAATATTTAGTTGGAACAAAATATAATTCAATAATACCTTCTTCCACATGATGCTTTATGAAGTGTTACCTCATATCAACGTTTTGGGTCTGGTTGCTCAGATTCTTAAAAAAACTAGAGATAACTGGAAGAACATCACAGTCAGAGATAAATGCAGCGGAATAAAGTAGATGCACTCATAGTTTCTCATTTGTCCAGAAGCTAAATGCATTGAAGAACGAGTCCTAAACTGATATGTTTAGAAGTCGAAGTCCATTGAAGTACGGGTTCTGAGCTGATTTACTCATAAGCCATTTTTCTCTTACTCCCCCTTGACATTAGGTGCCTGCAACTCAGAATCAATCTTTTGTTTTGGAACCCACTTGTATTTGGGTCCATGTTTGTTAGTTGCAGCTCTAATGGGAGTAAATTTGTTAGATTTAACATAGAAAGCACAAGAAAAATAATCAGATGAATGAAAAGAATCATCAGTAGAGGACGAAGCATAATCATCTGAACTTGAACCAGAGGAGGAATAGGAGACATCTTTTGCAATTTGAATCATTTGCTTTATTGAATATTTGAAAATTTTATTACAAGTAGCAAATGAATCACTTCTACAAATTTTGTCTAAATTTCGATCCTCATCAGTCGCAGATTCATCAGATTTCCGCTTGATCCTCCATATCTGCCTTGTAGGAGTCCTCAAAGTCCTATTTGAAATAGTTGAATCACAAGAATTAGAATTTTCAGAAATAACATTATCTTGTTTCTTTGACTTCTTTGACCTTCTTCTTTTAGGCTTTGGTTTATAATAATCATCATTTAGCGTAAAAGATTCATCAAGAATTTTCGATTTAAGAATTGAGTCTGAAGAAACAATTTTACCTAAGAAGCCTAACTGATCATACAATAAACCTGAACTTGCCTCGGAGTCAGAAAAATTTTCAGAAAAGTTTTCAGATTTTAGAACTTCTTTTTTGTTTTCTTTAAAATCAGAAGAAAGACCAAAAACATAATCTTGTTTTTGAGAAATTAATTTTTCTTCAAGACTTGACGTCATGAAAGAAAGAATTACATCTGTTTCAATTTCTCTTTGAATATTTTGTTCTTCCATTTTATCTTCAAGATCAATGATTTTGCTTTCTAACACTAATGGAGGAATATATCTCTTATAATCATAATAAATTCGAGATATATTTTCTTTATCAGTGTTAGTGGCACAGATATCAAAATAATCATCAGACATTGAAGATTTAATAGGAGATATGGCATTTAAACTGTTTATGTTCTTCTTTGATTTTTCGGGAAAATATTTGGCATTTTCGCGCGTGTAAACAAAAGAAATTTCCTTTTTCATGTTGTTCATTATTTTCTCATTTTCGATTTCTAAAACTTGCTTTTCACTTGTCCAATGAAATTTGAACTGAGGAGCATATCTTGCAAGATTTAGATAATCATATTCATATAAAGTGGGAACTTCAGTTTTATCTTTATCTAAAAAATGCGGATTTTCAAAACCAAGTCCCCATTTTTCTTTGATAGACTCATAACTCCGTGGTTTATTCAAGTCCCCAACTTATTTATTTTATCCGAAAAACTTTTTTTTGTTTGGTCATTTCTGTCAAAGAATCAAGATAAGTCATATTTGATTTTTCTAAATCATTTAATTTCTTTTATATGAGTCAAAATAGATTTTTCATCTTTCAAAGAAATTTGTAATTTTTCAATCAAATTTGACTTTTCTGTATTTAATTGTTTTTCAGATAATAACTTTGAGCGAAGATCATGTAAAGCAGTTATAATGATGTTCATTTGTGAGGATATAAATTTGAAGTCAAATTCAGAAGGTACCTCAGATTCATCAGTTGAACCTTCATCATCATCATCAGTCTCATCATCTCCTATGAAGCACATATGAGCAGTTTCCATATTGTCAACTTCATTGTCAGAGTGATCTAGCCAGAATTCTTCTTCAACCAACAGAGCGGTTCCATTCTCTCTCTTTTCGGCTAGTTCCAATTTCTTTCTATAATATGACGAATCCCGAACCAACTTTGCTCGACACTCCTTTGAAATGTGACCCGGATTTCTACAGTTAAAGCATGCTGCAGATTTCTTAGTCTCGGGCACTTGGACATTCTCGTTCTTCTTAGACCCTGAAGTGAAGTGAAGGTTGTTGGAACCTGAACGAGGTTGAAACTTGTAGATCCTAGATGATCAACAATTCATGAATCAAATAATGAAAACAAGATAAGATTGGGAGAGATACCTTTTATTCACATTGAATTGAAAAACTAAGAACACAAACCTAGAGAGAGAAACAGAAGACATGATCTCTCAAAACGGTTACATTGTGAATAATGACTTAATTCTCTGGAACCCTAAACATATAAACTATTTATACCTCCCCCAACTCCCTTGTTCTAACCTAAAGCCCAAGCCCATTTACATAAAGGCGCAATTACAATAATAAAGCCCAATATAAATATAAATTGTAGACCCTTTACAAAACTTTCCAAACTTGGACATTTTATGTCCCAACAAAACTTCTTATTGTAGTGCCGAGAGAGAAGAATCATCGCTTTCTGTAGTGCTTCGCCATCGTCATCAGTGGCCCCGTCATAAGCATTATCAGACAATGCTTCTTTAGCTAATTCGCTCGTGAGAAGTGCAATCGGGTCCACTGTCTTTTTGTTCTTGTCAAGTTTAGCTTTCTTTTCCTTGACAATGCTCTCATCTGTCAACAAATTATCATAAAGCTCTTGAATTTGCATTGAAGATATCCGGACATCATTCCTCAATCGATGGCAAGATTTATTCCATTCCGGTTGCAAAGCGTTGAGAAACTTCAGATTACTTTCTAAATCATTTTTAGTCACTTTGATCTTTTGCAGATCGTTCATTATTACCGAGAACCTGTCAAAGACACTTTTCAAAGACTCCCCATCCTTTGCTTTGAATTTCTCAAAAAAATTCATGTAGCGCGTTTTCCGAAGTTGTGTTGCAACCGTTGAACCAAGCATAATCTTTTCTAACTGAGTCCACATCATCTTCGGATCGTGCTTGAAACAATCAATTCGATTGTAGATAGAATTAGGCAATGCTAACATCATATTAGACTTAGCTTCACGATCAGCTTTTTCTCGTGTAACCTCTTTGGCAGTTAAGGGAGTATCGTTCTTAGGTATGACGAATGGTCCTTCAATAAATGACTTCATCATGTTCTCTCCGTTTGCTTGACGCTCGATGAAGTTAATGAACCAATCTTGCCATTGAGTGAACTCATTTTCATTGATTAAAACAGGACGACGAGTATCTGTTCCCAACGACATCATAATATCGTTCTTGTAAAATTGAGCTTGAAAAGAGAACTTTGAGATATCCATATCTTCAGAAAGATCTGGTAAAAAAAAATCCCTAGTCTTGAAACAGAGAGAGACTGGCGCAAATTGTAGATTTGCGCTAACAGTGACTGGCGCAAACTAGGTTTTGCGCGAACAAAAGATGGCGCAAACTTGACTTTGCGTGAGATGTAGGTGGCGCAAACAATGTTTTGCGTGATACGTTGATGACGCAAAATGAATTTTGCGTTAGACCATAGTGGCGCAAACTTAACTTCGCTCGAACACTAACTGGCGCCAACTTGTTTTACGCGAAAAGAAGATGGCGCAAATGAAGATTTGCTTGACTAGAAGGTGGCGCAAAAATCTCTTTGCGCAAGATGAAGTTAACGAAAAACGAGCTTTGCGTGATGAACTTTTCGCGAAAAGACTTAAGCTCTGAAAAGACGATGAACTGGCGCAAAGACTTGATAAACTTGCGCAAATCCCTGATGAACTCGCGCAAAACTCTGATGAACTCGCGCAAAACTCTGATGAACTGGCACAAACCTGATATGAACTGGCGCAAAGTTTGATGAACTCGCGCAAACTTTGAATCTGGCGCAAAACTAAGAAAAACACAAGAAACTTCAAATTTCGATTACAGAATCGAATCTGATGAAATATACTCACACAGATATGTTCGAAAACACTTTTCTAAACATTTTGAATCAACCAATTCGATCAAAAACCGCAAAATCGTGAAAACTTGAAATGAATAGAACGCTAGTCGACTTTTCCAGTAACTCGAAAAAATTTGAAATTGAAGATCAAAAATCGATTTTCTTGCAATTTGATGTGAATCAAAAAAGTTCTACTAATAAAATCGAATCCAACAAACCAGAAAACAAGACAATTCGATCAGATTTCACCAAGAAATTGTGAAAAATTCAGAAAATGAGATTTTCTTGATAAAAATCAAGAAAATCGATCAAATTCTCTGAATTGATTTTGAAATCAGATTGAAAAAAGCAATCTCTCAAATCTCTCAGATTCAGATTCAGATTCAGATTAGGCTCTAAATATTAGAGAGAGAAAGTAGAGAGAGAGTCTTTTCTATTCAAAATATGCAAACCAAAGTTACAAGGAACAAAGCCACAAGGGAATTAAATACCCAGGGCTAAAACAAGATATACAAGCTCTCTAAAACATAGTATTAGCACAAGACTATAAATACAATGATTACTATAAAATCTGACTTAACAATTTTTATCATAGAAAAGGTTAGAAGGACGAATCTGATCATTTGATTTAGAAGTTTGACTGTCAATTGAATCAAATAAAGGATTAATTGAAACATGTGTGAAAATTGAACTTGCTGCTGATTTGAATAAACATTCGGATGCAGCTAGATCATCTCTTGGTGATTGAGCTATTGATTCAGGCGTCTTGTGCTCAGTCAGCTTCACCTTGAACATGATCTCCTCAAGTTCTTTGATCTCTGTCGACATACAGTTTCTTTCCTTTAACAGTATGTCAAACTTCTTATGCAACTCAGATTTTGCATTCTTCTCCTTCTGAATGTTTGTTGACAACTCAGATAGCTTTCCATTCAGCTCCTTTATCCCAGCTTCAAATGCTTTCTTTTCTTCTCCAAAACCTTCCTTTACACACTTTTGCTCAACTATCTTTTTCTCCTTATCAAACTTATCTCTCTCCATTATGATTACTTTCTCAAAGTATGAAACTTGTTGAGAAAGCTTTACACATTTAAGCTCCACTAATTTATTCTCTTCAAAAGCTTTTCTTGAGAATTCTGAAAACTTTTGAGTAAAAGATTTTCTTTCTTTCTCAAAATCAACTCTTTCTTTCTTATCTTTATCCATTTGAGCTTCTAATTCAGATAATTTCTTCTTCAACTCAACATTATTTCTCTCAATTTCTTTTCTCTTATTCTCGGTTTTCTTCAACTCATCTTGATCTGTTGAAATTTTATTTTCTTTATTCGCTTTCTCTTTTAGCATGTTTATTTCAACTTCCAAACTGAACACTTTATCTTTCAATTTATCTCTTTCAGCATAGAGTAGAGAATTTGACTTTCTAAGTGCATCAGATGTCTCACTGGCAATATTTTCTCTTCTTCTCAGTTCATCTAGCTCTCTATGTATTGATTCCTTCTTTGACCAGCTTGAGCTAGAATTAAAACTTTCAGACCTTTTCAGCTTGTCTTGAAGATTTAAGATCTCTTTCTCTTTAGATTCAATTATTCCTGCAAAATTAATATTTGAGTTAGCTACACAATGTGAGCAAAAAAACTTTTCTCTGAATCTTTATCATCTTTCAATCAATTAATTTGTTCATGAAGAGATGCATTCTGAATCTTCAGATTCTTTATTTCAGCTTCCATGGTCGGAATCTCTGGCACATATGCTAAGGCACAATCTCTTTTCGTCAGCACAATATTTCCTTTCTTATCAATGTATGGCATTTTGAAAATCATTCTGCATAACACAAGAAAAAAATAAGCTAGTAATGATCTTTTTAATTCAACAATTTGAACAAGACTTGAAAATTTTTCAGAAATATAAATTTCTAAAAACCTTAAGTCCAGAATTCGCAAGTATCACTAACAAAGAGCAATTCGCATACAAAATGGAATAGAATTCGTATAACACTTGGAAGTTAATAATTCCCACAAGTAAGGAATTCGCATGAACTTATATGCGAATTCTTCAGAATTCGTATAAAGCCTTCTGCGAATTCTTCACAATTTGCACGTCTCTATGATGCAAATTCTATCCTTGAAGACATTTTCTTGAAAAACTTTTCGTATAATGCTCTCTTGCGAATTCTTCAGAATTCGTGTACAACGAAATACGAATTCTTTACTTAAACGATTTTCTTGAAATTTTATGCAAATTCTACGAGAATTCGTAGACTACTGTGTTGCGAATTCTTTACTTAAAGATTTTAGATAAACATTATGTGAATTCTATCTGCGAATTCAGAGTTCTTGCAAGATCTTCGTACGAATTGCACGAATCTTGCGAGTTCTTGAGTTCTAACCAATTCGATTTTAATCCAGAAATCGATCCAAATCTCCAAATCAGAAGCAGTAACTTCACATAATCAATCAAGTTAGTACAATGATCCATCCAATGCAATATCACAATCAAATTTACATTCTATCACATACATTTCGATCAAACAGTACTCGACAACTTTTGAACACAAATATCCAAAAATCCACAAATTAATGATCAAAATCAGTTTCCAAATGCAATTCAATCCAAGAAAGATGTCCTATAACATTTTTCGACCACTAATCAACCAAAAATTCTATCAAAAACTCATTTTTGCACAAAAATCTAATCAAGAAACTCAAACGCAGATACGAACTCAAAAAACTTTTCAAATTCGTTGAATCATAAGCTCTGCTAACAATTGTAACCCAGATTACTAGCATATTATTTAACACATCAGATTAAGAACACAATTTTATTAGATCAATCACATAAATTACAATTAATCACAGATCTAACTTGTAATCACAAGTCTCACATGTGTTCACTGTGTGTGCGAGTTCTTTCTTACCAATTCTCTGATTATATCTTATGCGTGTGTCTCTTAGATCATAACTACAAGTCTAACAAAGAAACCTATTTATACTAAGTCAACTTTAGTTGACTTTACAACTCAAAACCCTTAACCTATCACACAATTACAAACTAGACCCTCTATTTTAATCTTGAATACAATTCTAGTCTAACATTATCCAACATGGGTCGGCCAGAGCTTCCTCAATTTTCTTGGGTTCAATGATGGATAGGAAATTTACATATAGACAAATGTGTCCTATTCCTCTTCTAGTTTGAACACCAGCTTGTTGATCACCAATAATTTGATCAATGGGGTGATCTTTAGTCCACTTGGTAGCTGGTGGAAGAGGTGCATGAAACATTTTAAAAGGTTAAGAGGAAGAAGGTTCGGCAGGTGTGATGGATGTAGATTCAGGTGATGGAGTGTGATGAGAGGGAATGTTATGAGAGATGGGATCGGCTGGATGTTCAGATATGATGATCTGAAAATTTGGGTTTGAAGGTGAAGAAGAAGATGGGTCATTTATTTGAGGAGATGACTCAGTCATGAAAGGAACAGAAGGATGAGGTTCAGATGACTGACTTTGAGAGTCTTCACTCACACAAGAGGTTATCCATTGATTTAATTCATCATCATCACATGAAAGGGAAGATGATTTTTGGTCATCAAATCTCCCATGAATTGACTCATCAATGCAATTCCTCCAAAGTTTATAGACTCGGTAGGCCTTGGAGGTAAGAGAGTATCCTATGAAAATCCCTTCATTAGCCTTGAGATCAAATTTCCAAGATTTTCTCAGTCATTGATAATGAAGCATACACAGCCGAAAACATGAAGAAAGCCAATATTGGGTTTTCGGCCATAAAAGACTTTATAAGGAGTTTTGTTATGCCTTTTCACAATTACTGGACGATTTTGAGTGAAGCAAGTGGTGTTGATTGCTTCAACCCAAAAATAGGTAGGTAGGTTGGATTCACTTAGCATGAAGCAGGTTGCCTCACATAGAGTTCTATTCTTTCTTTCCACAACACCATTTTATTGTGGAGTTCTAACAACAAATAAGTTTTGAAAGATTCCCTTGTCATTTAAGAAGGCTTCTAAGGTAGTGTTTTTGAATTCAGTGCCATTGTCACTTCTTACAGATCTCACTAGTTGCCCATTTAGCACCTCAGATTTCTTGATGAAGTGGATGATTTCTTCAGAAGTGTCACTCTTGTACCTGAGAAAAGATACCCAAGTGTAATGTGTAAATTCATTAACAATTACAAGAATGTACCTTTTTCCTCCAGACTTGGAGTGTTTACTAGTTCTTATAGGTTCATGTGGAGCATTTGAAGAGGATTGGAGATGGAAAAACATTGCTTTGTTTTGAAGGAGGATTTTGTCAGCTTTCCCTTTCTCACAAGTTGCACATAGTTTCTCTTTTCGAAAAATCTTTGGCATTCCAACAACAAGATCTTTGTTGGAAAGAGTATTCAAAGTCTTGAAGCTTAGATGTGATAGACGTTAGTGCCAGAGCCAGTTCTTTTTAACACAATCTTCTGAAATGAAACAAATGCTTCCTTCTACTGATTTTTGACTTATGTTGATGATGTACACATTATCCTTTCTAACACCGGATAAATCAATATGATTATTTTTATCTGAGACGGTGCAGTCACTAAGTCTGAAAGTGACAATGTATCCTAAATCACATAGTTGACTAATACTTAGGAGATTATGCATCAGTCCTTCAACATAGGCTACTTTGTTAAATGTGATGGAACCATTAGAGTTAGTTCCATAACGTCTAGTGGAACCTCTAGAGTTATCTCCAAAGGTCACAATAGGTTCTTTTTCGGTCACATAGTCAATGAGAAGAGATTTCTTGCTGGTCATGTGCCTTGAACATCCACTATCCAGATACCAGGTCTGTTGATGTTCAAATACCTGCAATCACAGAAAGATCAGACCTTTGGTACCCATTTTTAGGGTTAGAAGAGGAGGAAGAAGAAGAGTCATCAAGATTCTTTCTTTCAATCCGATCTTTGGGACAATCCTTTGCTAAGTGAAAGGTGTCCCCACAGTTGTAGCATTTTCTATAAATGAAAACTTTCTTTGATTTCTAACCCAGATCTTTGTCTTTGCCCTTAAAATTGACTTTAAAGGATTTGGAGGTGGAAGGTGAAGGGCTAGGTATTAGTCCAAGGATTCCTTTTATAGAGGAAGGGAGAGGAGAGCAATAGATACCCTTGGATTTGGACTTCTTCAAGTTTACAGATATGGGAATGAACTTGGTAGAGAGAACAGGAGGTTCATTTTTGGAAGAAGAAGGCATTTCTATTTTTAAAGGTAAGTCAGTAATTATTGATTTTTCTTTTATCAAAGTTAGAAAACTTCTTTGAGGCTGGTTGAAATTTTTTCTTACGAAATTTTGAAGGTTTAGGAGAAGAAGAGATAGCCTCATCAACATTTAAAGATTTTAGAAGATCATGAATAGGATTGACATGATCATTTGATCCTTGAGCTTCTTCATATGGAGACATGGGAGAAGATTCAATGGCTTTGACAAACATTCCAAATTTCAAAGAGTCACAAAGATTTAGAGAGTGCACAGAGTGAAAGTCATAAGAGTCAGAATCGGTCAGCTCATGAGAGGTAGAGTGAAGTTGAGTGGAAGAAAAGTCAACTTCCATTTTTCCAAAACCTATACCAGACTTGTCACCATAAGGCATCTGATCTTGAAAAAAATTCTCCAGATCTTTAGAAGAACTTGTCCATTTGCTTACAATTTCTTGCTCCTTTTTAAGAAGCTTGAACATTTTATTTTTCTCTTTGGTGCAAGAATGTAGTTGATGGTTTTCAAGTCTTCAAGTTCAACTTTGATTTTGTCAAAATGTTTAAGTTGGATAGACAAATCTAAAGTTGAGAGGAGAGGGATATAACTTGAGCATTAGCCTTTTCTTTGCATCCTTTTCATTATAGAAGTCAACTGTTAATGAGTCAAAGGCTTCGATCTTTTCAGAATCGGTTAGAGAGAGAAATGGATGTACCTGAGATGAAGAGGAGGAACACTCAGTGGAAATAAGTGTAACCGTCATGTCATGATCTTCATGTTCGACTATGTCATTGAGTTTGGCCATCAGACACTTGTTAGAGGTTTCTTTTTCACTCTCAGAGGTAGGCTCATGAACCCAGTCATGGGATTCGGCCATAAGAACTTTTCCTTTTATGAGAATACCTTCATTTCTTTCATTTTCCCTCTTGTTCTTTGCTTTGTATTTCTCATCTTAGTCGGTACTTTCTAGAAAAGGTGATGAGGACGATTTTCGTGAGTGAGACTTGTTGGCAAAGTCAGGTCTCATTCTTCTCATCTTAGAAGAGTTTTGGTTAGAAAAGGTGGTTTTAGATCTTACTGAAGAATTGCTCCTACACTTAGAGGCAAAGTAGCCTTTCTTGCCACAAGCATAACATTCCTCGTTTGTCTTGTCAGAGGATCTTTTAGAAAGAAAGAGAGAGAGAGAGTCTTGAAATGGCTGGAGGGATGATGATTTTTTGAATTTTGAGAAACCAGCAAGCATAGCCATTTTATCAGTCATCTGATCTACCAAAGTTTCTTCACATTCATCATCGGCCTCACTAAGATATGCCTCCGAATAGTGATTTGAATCTTCTTGACTTTCTTGGTTAGATTTCTTAGAAGGGTAGGTGATTCTAGGGATACACAAAGATTTCTTGAAAGAGTCACTGATAAGAGCCATAGATGGGCTATTTATCTCTTTTATGAAAGCCTTCCTTTGGATCGTAGTTTGTTCAATATTAAAGAGAGATCCATAGAGGACGGTAAGAGGTAGATGATCAAGGTCCTTGGTTGTCTTAACGCAAGTACAGATGTTTTCCCAAAAGTCAGGAAGGCCATCCATAAATTTGCATACGACTTCCTCATTGTCATACACTCTTCCCAAGAGCTTAAGGTCGTTAAAAAGGTTGTTAAAGCGCTTGTAGTAGTCAGAAAGAGACTCTCCATTTCCATGACAAAAGAGCTCCTACTTTCTAACAAGGGAAATCTTTTTGCTTTTCTTAACTTCATCTGTTCCCTCATCTAGAATGCATAAGGTTGACCACATTTCTTTGGCAGTAGAAAGATTTACCAAGGAGTGATACACCTAATCAAGGAGGGAGAGAGCAATGATATCTCTGACTCTAGTGTCAAGAGCAACAAGGCGCTTGTCATCATCATTGTACTTTTTTGGATTTTTGGAGATGTATTTGCCAGTAGCAGTAGTTCGTTCTTCATCCGAAGAATCATCAGAATCATCTGAAACAATATCTTTATCTTTAGAGTCAGAACGAGCCTTTTTGGTCTCAAAGCGAGCCTAAACTTGATTATCCCAAAATCACTAAATCTTTAGAGAGAGAAAGTAGAGAGAGAGAGAGTTTGAAAGCGCAAAGTAGTATTCTACGAAAGTATGCGTGAGTTCCTTATAAACAACAAAGCCAAAAGGGACTTAAATATCCTTGGCTAATACAACACAAATAAGCAACCTAAACAAAGTATTAGACCAAGCCTATAAATACAATGATTACTATAAAATCTGACTTAACAATCTCCCCCTTAGTAATCATTGGCGTTGTGGTCTTCAAAAATCATCTTCTAAATCAACTTGGACCATCTAAGCGACTTAGTGAAGAAGCTTCTTGACTTTTAAAAAAATTTCTTCTCAGCATCTTTCAGACTATGTTGCCTTTGTTGTACTGACAAGACTGAATGTAAAAAACTTGAAAGAACAGTCGGTTCATCAGCTTGTGCTCTAGACGACACACCTTTTTCAAATGTACTTGAATGAAGTGTGGTGATCGGAGCTGGAACAACAAAAGAATTAGTAGCTGAGAGAATAGAATCTTGAGCGAATCTTGATCAACAGATAAACGTTTGAACTCTTTGTCTCTTTATCTTCTCCTTAACTTCTCCCCCTCATGACCTTGATGATCTGGATCAACTTGGTCATGCAAATGTTGGAGATGAGACAGCTTAAGACCTGCAAAATCAGAGTCAGAGTAAAGGAAAAAGAGGAGAGGTTTGCGCTAACTGTTGGTGGCGCAAACTTAGTATTGCGCTAGCTTAAGGTGGCGCAAAGTTGGTTTTGCGCTGGAAGAAGGATGCGCAAAGCTTGTTTTGCGCTAGAAACTGTTGGCGCAAATCCGAGTTTTGATCTACCAACTGTTGGCGCAAATATGACTTGAAATCTTAAAAAATTTGACCTGTTAAGCTCTTTGACTCCTCCTACACTAATGCACTAAATATGACAATTCAATTTAGCATTCATATAGAAAATCAGATACTCCCCCTCGAAATCAGATATGATCTTTTTAGAAAAAATCTCCTTATTTACTCCCCCTCGAATAATGCACAAACCCATTTATAAAAATATGAGAACACAAGAATTGAAACATCAATGTAGAAAGAAAAAAAATATTGAATATGTATTTTGAAACAACTAAACATATAAAATTTTAAACACTAAACAAATTAAATTCTACTCAGTAAAATATCACAGATTAATCCATCAGCTGAAATCAATTTTATGTTGTTGGATACAGATACAACTTTCATTGCATATCAAGTTAAAACATGTTCAGTTTCAAAAACTTTCATCAATCTATTCAGTGTGCTAGCATGTGAACTTCGATTAGCTTCAAGAAAATGCAATTCTAAAAATATAATAGAAAACTTTGCATGTACTCACACTAATCCATCACGAATTAAGACTTTCACAAATCTATAGGTTTATTGCAACTCAAACATATCACCAAGTATCATGAGATGTGTGCTCATTGGCATCTTTTAGCATTGTGCATATTGGCATCTTCACATGAGTGTGCTCTTTGGCATCTTTTAAGCTTGTGCACTTTGGCATCTTTTAGTCAGAAAGTTTGGTAAGTAAAGAACATGTCATAAACGTAACTTTCTATCTGATCCTATTGCAGGATTTGGGTCAGCCGCTCCCAGACCAGTTGGCCTTAGGGGACTAGGTGTCAAGCACCCCTTGGAACTTACTCTCCCAGATCAGAAAGGCTACATCGACATATCCTAAACCCATTCATACCAGTAGAACATGACTTTCGATCTGGTTCTATAGAAGGATTTGGGCTCGATCACTCCCAGACCAATTGACCTTAGGGGACCAAATGACAAGCATCCCACGGAAATTACTTTCCCAAACCAGAAAGGTTACAGGTACAAACTTTTAAACTTAGAGATTTTTGAATTTTATATATATAATTCATCTCAATCACCCAGTTTTACATCTAAGTGCTTAGCCCATATTTTCATTACGATCCATAATTCAGACTTTTTAGTTTTTCTAAGCATTGTAAACTATACATATTCCGAATCACATAACTTTAAAGCAAAATGCAAAGGTTACAAACATGTTGTTGACCTTTCGACTTTTGTAAGACTTGAAAGTTGAACATATAAAACTTCGATATAAACAAAGCAACTTGAAAATTTATCTTAGACACACATTTTATTCAAAAGAAAGAAAAATCTGTAAAACTTTTACTTTATAGAATAAAAATTGTAAAGATTTAAAATTTTAAATTCAATATGCCAAGTTTGAAAAATTTTCATTTAAAATAAATGTAAAGAAACGGAAAATTGATATTTAGTCAAAACAAAATAAAATTCAATAATATCATCTTCCACATAATGTAAAATGAATTTGTGTCTCAAATGAAAGATTTGGGTTGTACAAATTCAAGAGTTAGTTGAACTTGCTCCGATTCTTAAAATATATGAGAAAACTGGAACAACATCATAGACAAAGATAAATGTAGTGGAATAAAGTAGATGTACTCACAGTTTCTCATTTGTCCAGAAGCTTAAAATGCACTGAAGAACGAGTCCTAAACTGACATGTTTAGAAGTCAAAATCCATTGAAGTACGGGTTCTAAGCCGATGTACTTAGAAGCCAATTTTCTCTTACTCCCCTTTGACATTAGATGCCTGCAACTTAGAGTCAATATTTGATTTTGGTACCCATTTGTATTTGGGTCCATGAAAGTTAGTTGCAGTTTTTGTGGGGAAAAACTTGTTAGATTTATCATTGAAAGCACAAGAAATATTATCTGAATAATGAACATAAGAATCAGTATAAGAGAAAGCATAATCATCTGAACTTCAATCAGAAGAAGAATATGAGACATCTTTTGAAATTCAAATCATTTGCTTTATTGAGTATTTTGAAATTTTATTACATGTAGCAAATGAATCACTTTTATAGAATTTGTATACATATCTATCTTCATCAGTCGTAGATTCATTAGATGTCCGCTTGACCCTCCATATCTGCTTTGTTGGAGTGCTCAAAGTCCTATCTGGAAAATTTGAATCAGAAGAATTTGTATTTTCAGAAATAACAGTATATTATTTCTTTGGCTTCTTTGACCTTCTTCTTTTACGCTTTGGTTTATAATAATCATCATTTAGCATAAAAGATTCATCAAGAATTTTCGATTTAAGATTTGAATCAGAAGAAACAATTTTACCTAATAAACCCAACTGATCAGACAATAAATTTGAACTTACCTCGGAGTCAGAAAAATTTTGAGAAAAGTTTTCAGATTTTAGAACTTCCTTTTTGTTTTCTTTAAAATCAGAAGAAAGGCCAGAAACATAATCTTGTTTTTGAGAAATTAATTTTTCTTCAAGACTTGAAGTCATAAACGAAAGAATAACATCAGATTCAATTTCGCTTTGAATATTTTGATCTTCCATTTTATCTTCAAGATCAATGATTTTGCCTTCTAATACTAATGGAGGAGTATATCTCTTAGAATCATAAAAGATTGGAGAAATATTTTCCTTATCAGATTTAGTGGCATATATATCAACATAATCATCAGACACTGAAGACTTGATGGAAGATATGTCATTTAAACTTTTTCGGCCCTTCTTTGATTTGTCAGGAAAATATTTGGCATTTTCGCTTGTGTAAACAAAAGAAATTTCCTTTTTCTTATTATTCATCATTTTCTCATTTTCGATTTCTAACACTTGCTTTTCATTCATCCAATCAATTTTAAATTGAGGAGCATATTTAGCAAGTGTTAGATAATCGTATTTATATAAAGTAGGGGATTTTTCTATCGTATTGTTTAAACAATGTGGATTTTCAAAACTAAGTCCTCATTTTTCTTTTATAGACTCATAACTCCGTGGTTTGTTCAAATAAATAGTTTGTTCAGATTGATTCCTTCGATATAATTTTTCTTCCAACTCATTTATTTTATCTGAAAAATTATCTTTTAATTTGGTCATTTCAGTCAAAGAATCAAGATAAGTCATATTTGATTTTTCTAAATCATCTAATTTCTTTTGAAAGATGTCTTTTGTATGAGCCAAAATAGATTTTTCATCTTTCAAAGAAATTTGTAATTTATCAATAAAATTTGACTTTTCTGAATTTAAATGTTTTTCAGATAATAACTTCGAGTGTAAATCATGTAAAGCAGAAATAATAATGTTCATTTGAGAAGAAATAAAATTGAAATCAAACTCAGAAATTACCTCATCTTCATCAGTGGAATCTTCATCACCAGCATCACTCTGATCATCTCCGATGAAGCACATATGTGCAGTCTCAACATTATCAGCTTCATCATCGGAGTGATCCAGCCAAAATTCTTCTTCAGCTAGCAAAGCAGTTCCACTTTCTCTCTTTTCGTCTAGTTCCAGTTTCTTCCGATAATAAGTCGAATCTCGAACTTTCTTCACTCGACACTCCTTAGCAAGATGACCCGACTTTCTACAGTTGAAACATGCAGCAAGTTTCTTAACCTCGGGCACTTTGACATTCTGAGACCCAGAAGTGAAGCGAAGATTGTTGGAACCCGACCGAGGTTGAAACTTCTTCTGATAGTGTTGAGAGAGAAGAATCATAGCTTTCTGAAGAGCTTCACCATCGTCATCAGTTGCACCATCATAAGCATTTTCGGATAATGCTTGTTCAGACAGTTTGCTTGTGAGAAGTGCAACTGTGTCCACTATCTTCTTATTCTTCTTGTCAAGTTTGGCCTTCTTCTGTGTAACTATGCATTCATCTGTTAGCAAGATCTCATACAGCTCTTGGATTTGCATGTTAGAAATCCTGACATCATTCCTCAAGAGATGGCAAGATTTATTCCATTCCGGTTGCAAAGCACTGAGTAACTTCAGATTTGTCTCTAGCTCAGTCTTTTCCACTTTTATCTTCCTCAGATCATTTATCACCGCACAGAATCTGTCATAAGTACTTTTCAGTAACTCCCCATCTTTGGCTTTGAATTCTTCAAAGTTGTTCATGTAGCGCGTATGCCGAAGTTGAGTTGCAACTGAAGACCCAAGCATAATCTTCTCTAGTTGTGCCCACATTAGTTTAGGATTGTTTTTGAAGCAATCAATCCTGTTGTAGATAGAATTTGGCAAAACTAGCATCAGATTAGCCTTTACATCACGATCGGCTTTGTATTGCACCAACTCATCGGGTGTATACTCTTTGGTAGGCTTTGATAATCCATTAGCCAGAGTGGGTTGTACAAAAGATCCTTCAGATATAATCTTCATCATGTCATCCCCATTCTTTTGACGTTCGATGAAATTCAGAAATCGATCTTGCCACTGAGTAAATTCCTTGTCACCAACCAGAACCGGAGGACGAGTTTCTGTGCCCAATGACATCATGAGATCAGTCTTGTAGAACTGAGCTTGAAATGCAAACTTTTCAGAATCCATAGAGAAAAGTCTTCAGAAAATGCTAAGTCTGAAAGCAGAGAAATTGACGTAAACTGAGAGTTGCGCTAACAGTGGATGGCGCAAACTATGTTTTGCGCGAGCAGAGGATGACGCAAAAGAAATTTGCATGATTAATGAGTGACGCAAAACTGATTTTGCGCTATGTGCTGATGGCGCAAAAGAGATTTGCATGAGATGTTGATGACGAAAACCACTCTTTGCGTGAGAGGTAAATGGCGCAAATTTATCTTTGCGTGAGATTGAGATGGCGCAAACGAGATTTGCGTGAGAAGCCTGTAACGCAAACTTAACTTTGCGTGATACAAATTTGGTGCGAACTTCTTGAGATGTAGATGACGCAAACTGAATTTTGCGCGAGACAAAGGTGGCGCAAATGAGATTTGCGTGAGAAGCCTGTAACGCAAACTTAACTTTGTGTGATACAAATTTGGCGCGAACTTCTTGAGATGTAGATGGCGCAAACTGAATTTTGCGCGAGACAAAGATGGCGCAAATGAGTTTTGCGCGATGAACTACTAGCGAAACCTGAACTTCTCGTGAAATGCAAATGGCGCAAAAGAACTTTTTCGCGAGAACCTGTTTCTTATACTTAGCGCAAACTTGAAGAAGAACACACGCAAAACTCTGAAGAAACCGGATGAACTTGCGCAAACTTTGACGAACTAGTGCAAAGTTTGAATCTAGCGCAAAACGATGAAAAAACTCAGATTTCTTCGAAATTCGATTACAAAACCGAATTTAATGAAAATTTCTTACACAGATATGATCGAAAACAAGTTTTTAACACTTTATAACAAACAATTTCGATCAAAAACCAAAAATTCTTGAAATCTTGAAAACACATAGTACGTTCAACGGTATTTCCAAAAAATTGAAAAATCTCAAAATTGACGATTAAAATCAGAATTTCTTGCAAATCGATGTGAATCAAAAACGTTCTACTAGTAAAATTGGATCCAACAAACCAAAATACAAAGAAATTTGTTCACAAAACAGTCCGAATTTGATGAAAAATCAAAAAAATGAGATTTTCTTGAAAAAATCAAGAAAATCGATCAAATTTTCTGATTAAACCACAAATTCAGAATTCAAAACAAGTTTCTCTCAATTCTCTCAGATTTAGAATAGCTCTGATACCAATTGATTATCCCAAAATCACTAAATCTTTAGAGAGAGAAAGTAGAGAGAGAGAGTTTGAAAGCGCAAAGTAATATTCTATGAAAGTATGCGTGAGTTCCTTATAAACAACAAAGCCAAAAGGGACTTAAATACCCTTGGCTAATACAACACAGATAAGCAACCTAAATACAGTATTAGACCAAGCCTATAAATACAATGATTACTATAAAATATGACTTAACAAAACTCTAGGGACAATAGGACCCTCACGAAGAACAGTAATGAATCTGCTATCAACTCCTTCCAAAACTTCGGTTAAACTTTAGCATCATACGACTTTTCCACCGAGAAAAGTTGTTTGGGTTAAACTTTGATGGCTTAGCTATGGAGCCATTGTCATATGAAGTTGTGCAAGAGTTTTGAGAAGAAGAGTCAAGTTTTGTGGATGAAGGTGATTTCATTTCAGATCAAGTTTGTTAGATTAAACTGACCTGCTCTGATACCACTTGTTGGTCCCAAAGAGTAAAGGCAAAAGTAAACAAGTATAGCAAAAGGGGGGGCGGGGTTGAATACAATACTTAAAAAAAGTTTACTTAATTTTAATTCTTTATTGATATAACTATCAAGAATTACACATAGAAAAACTTTAAGATTGTTGTGGAAAGAAACAGATAAATCTATCCTAACAATCTTTCATAAAGTAACAAGACAAACTTAAACACAACTTGAATGCAAAAAGATTAAAGTTATGAAGTTTTAGAGAGAGAGCAATGTTGCCAACTTTCTGCTTGAGTGCACTGAGATCTCTTTTCAAAAGCGTAGCTTGCATGGAGAAGTTATTCACCTTTAAATACCACCTTGTGCATTAAATGCTGATGACACTTGTCATCTTGGTATTGGATTTCAGATATTTTCTTACAAAAGGAATAAAGTATTTGATGTGACTCATCATATAGTAAAGTTCACCTTTGTACCTTGAGAAGACAACACCTCAAGGAAATATATCTGGCAAGTATCCTTTTTCTGATCTTTTGGAGAAGGTCTCCATCATTTCAGAATTTAGGTGAAAATCTTCTGTGCAATAGAATGTTCCTACCCTTTTTGTCAGAAGGATGTTGGCAAGGTGGGGACTTGCCTATTTATGAAGATAAATTCGGCTATCACAAGGTCCTACCAAATTGAAGAGTTGTACATCGGTAGGTAGGATACCTGGCGATTAAGAAGAGGTAATTCGACAAGTAAGTAGCTTAGTAAGGTTGGAAGTTTATCTTGATCCGCATCTGAAGATTTACTTCTTACTGACTTCGGTTGGTCTTCGACTTCAATGGTCTTTTGAAGCATGACTAAGCTATTACAAGGAACCTTAAAATTTTCTAAGTATAAGGGATGTACAAATATCATAAGATAAGATTTGTAAGCCGAAGGGGAGGTCATCTTCAAATCCTTGATGACCCAACATTCATATAAAAAAACTAATATCGTGATTTATTTCAAAAGTATCCTAATAAAACTTGTTAAGGCATCCAAAACATGCTATAAACTTAATGTAGCATTTTTATATATGATTCACAATTGTTCGATCCTATAAATTGAAGTCTTATAAACTAGTCTATTAAGACAGACATTTTTGATGTCTTATAAACCTGTTTATATTGTTGTGATTTATTTTCAAACTACCACCAGCTTATAATCCCAATTATTGACTTTTTTTGTTGGATCTGAACATAAACCCAACAAACTACTAAACATCTTACAAAAAAATATAATAAATTAACAATTCATCATACATTACAATAAAATCGGGTTTATAAGACGTCAAAAATGATAAGTGGCGTTTGTTGTTATGAAAAAATCTCTTATTTACCACTTATATATTTATTAAGTTAATAAGTCTGTTTGTCTTTTTTACGATAAGAGTTTAAAACCTCATACCACCCTCTTATTAGACAAGAGGTAAGTCCATATGTTATTACTCTCTTAATGGAATATTGTTTCTCTAAAACTTGTAATCTTGTTGTTTACATTTTGCAATGTAGATATACATTATTATGAGGTTCGATTTTTAAATAAACTTTTTAATTTATTTTATTATGCAAATTAATTTATTAACAAATTACTTCGTTATTAAAAATATTTATAACACGATTAAATTATAAATAAAATCTAAATTATAGATTAATAAACCAACAATTATATTTTGACTATTAAATACTATATTATTTATCGTATTATAGATTATGTTTTATAAATTCTCGTGATAATTATTAATAAATATGTGAAATTGTTTTAAAAAAATTTTGTTTAAAAATAATTTTAAATAGTTACAAAAGATTTATTGATACTTATCTTACATATTTATGAGTAAAAACAAATTTATATTATCAGGGGTAAGAAAACAATTACAAACACTCAATCATTTATTGTTTTAAAAACACACAGTCTTATTGATTCTACTTTCATACTTCACACCACATCTCATCAATAAGA
This sequence comes from Arctium minus, assembly GCA_954870635.1. Lineage (NCBI taxonomy): Eukaryota > Viridiplantae > Streptophyta > Magnoliopsida > Asterales > Asteraceae > Arctium > Arctium minus. The sequence goes on along the minus strand of OX941093.1, from coordinate 4,671,446 downwards.
AGTGAATTAAGATTTCAGAATTTAACATCTCTTAATAAAACAAACAACACCTAAGTCTCGTAACAGACTGCTTTATAGGATTTAAGTTTTTAGATAATACGACACTTTATTTTAAGTGCCCTAAAAATCCTGTTAAAATGTCCAAAAACGCCCTATAAACTTATTGCAACGCTTTTACAGAGAACGTACAATTCTTTGGTCCTATAAAACAATCTATTAGAAACTTAGACATTTTCTTGGCGTTTTATAAACATGATTTATGATATATAGTAACCGAAGTAAGATGAAATGATACACCGAATATATTCAACTCAAACATAAACAAGTTATGCATGATAAAAGCATATGTATATATATACATATACACATAGATAGAGGATCATGCGAGAAGTGCAAGAAGGGTATGATCTCATGTGACTATAGAGTAAAATCACATGTGATACAACATGTCTAAAGGGTGCGGACAACTTGGTCAACGCAACCAAGGTCGGGTAAAAGTCGTCCGCATGATGGCTGGTCAATGCCACGTGTTTGTATCACATATGATTTTACTCTAGAATCACAAGTTATTTGACCATTCTCGCAAGTTGACCGCCTTCTCATTTGAACCTACCTCTACACACATGTGTAGGGACAAATTGAGTTGCAAACTTAAGTTCTGTTGTGAACCGAGGAACAAAGGAGTGCGTGCTACGTATCCCAAACATTCAAGGGATATTCATCATGAATAGTGTATCATTCATCCTGAATGGTTAACATTCATCATGAATGTTGTAAAAAAATCACGTTCATTATTCATGATGAATGGGATTCATTATTCACGATGAATGTGAACAAATGGTGACATGTGTCGCAGTCTCCATTGTCCCTCATTCACAACAGAAATAGGCTTACAATTGAATTTTCCTATATATATATATATATATAGAGAGAGAGAGAGAGAGGATGGTTCAAATGAGAAGCATAAAAATGTTGAGAAGGTGAAAAATATCTCAACTTTAGATGAGATTTTTCAATGACCAATATCTTAAGGGAAAAATATGTACATATAGACAGGGCGGTGCTGACCGATTGAACTACAATCCCAGGTTGGAACCTTAACCTCTTACGGTATGACCAATTTACAGAATTTAAGGAAGTTGAGGGGGGACATTTTGAAACCTTTGTATAGTTAAATCACTAACATAAGTTATTAAACCATTAATTAATCCACTCATTTTTTAAAAATTTACCAACTTTATTTTTTTAATAAAAGATTAGATTACTCATTTTCTTTTTAATTAAATTATCTAAAATATAATCAATATTTTATTGAAACAAGTTACACTAAAAAAACGAATTTCATTACCTTTAATTTAAGATCCATGGTGATATAAGATATACTCTTTTTAAGATTCACATGTGAATCTATATTACGATTCAATTGTGAATCTATGTTAGGATCCTCGTGCATATGAGTCTTAAACTGATTCAGAATCTCGGTTATAAGTTTTAAATTGATTCACGTAAGATTCACATGTGAATTTACATTAGGATTCAACACGTTAATCTATAATAGGATATCACACGAGAATCTATAATAGGATTCACATGTTTACATATAAACCAATCTACACCTAATTATCACATCTTTTCGAATATGTATATGCGTATAAAGCAAGGTTTTAAATGGCGTGAGGTGTGGCATATCGACGAGGTTAAGCCTTAAGCCTTACAAGTTATGGCAAGACCATGACATTTTCCAAGGTATGCTTAATACGACAAATATGTATATAATATATATGTTAGTATATGTGTTTGAGTGTATTTATGTCAGTGTCTTGAATAATAATGATTAAGTTATTAACAATTTAAATTTCATATACAACGATAAACAAAAGAATTTCTAAATTCTAATCGATACTAATGGGCAAATTGTAATCGAATTTTAAACTACAGAGATTCGAAGAATCAAAAGTACACGAATTTGTAATGTCATAACGCACCATGGCAGGCCATGGCGCGCCTTAACAAGCTACACGCCTTATATCCACGCCAAGGGGGTAAACGTGACGGCAAGGTCGCGCCTCGTCGCCTTGGCGTGCCATGGCGACACCAATGCACATTTTTTAGAACATTGGTATGAAGTATTAACATACATTTTGAACTAGAGGAGAAATAAAAAAGAAGATAAAATAGTCACTCATTTTTAACACATTTTGTATAATAAACTTTTTACCCCCAATAAAAGTCTGATATTGAAGAACACTGATGCTCGTGTTTCATATGAGATTTAGGGAAATGAGATTAATTCGATTTGTAGATTGTAAAATCGCAAATAATTTCAAGGTGGAAAATTAAATAAAAAATCGATAATTATCAATATCCAAAAAATGTTATAGAAATTAAAAGATAAATTAGGATATTTGATTTTTTCCATAGTTATCTTAATTAGTAAAAAATGTCATGGAAATGAAAACTTTAAACCAATGGTTGAGATTACTTCTCTCATTCTTAATATTTTTATGTTTCTCATTTGAATCTAATATTTGATAACTTCAAAGTTTGTGAGATCCGTTCTTATCCCCTAGTTTAAGATAATTAATGTTATTGTTTAATTAATATTTGAAGGGGAATTATGTTATATAGATAACAACTCATAAGTTAATTCTCTCTCCATAATTAATGTCTTACCCTAAATTAAAAGTTTTAATTATGCTCTCTCTCACCCACTCATAAATTAATTTATTTCTTACGGATCTTTATTTTTTTTTAACAGCAAAAATGGCACCAACTTTATTACCCAATCAACCAAGATACAAAACAACTCACTCTTTACAAGAGAATTCCAACAGGCCACACCCAATACAAGCAAAACAACAAATCAAGACAAAGATGAAAATCAAAATCAAAACAAAGGCCACTTGCGAGCAACAAACGTAACCCGTCCTATCGACCTGAATCCAACCCCACCCCTACAAGATTACCAAAACTCATAGCTCCTAACATCTTCCTCCCGACCTTCGAACCACCACAGCCGCAGACCCGCCAACCGCAGCCACCCAAACAGCCTCCACCAAGCCTTCGGAGCAACTGGTCAACACACAACTCTAATCAAACGGAGATGACAGCCACGAAACCCAATCTATAGCTAACTCGGAGTCCCTCACCCCATTCGAAGGATTTTAATTGAAATTCAAAGAACAAGTCTATTAAGGAACTCCTACCTTTTTTGAAGACCACTTTGTTCCCATTTACCCAAATGAGGTAAAGAACACAATATACCACAGCTGTCCATCTCTTCATACCTCTTGTATTATTTCCAAGTTGACCTCTAACCCTAAGAAGATCGCTCAAAGTGTTCACCAATTCCAGGTTGAGGTTCCACCATCTCCCCATTAGTTTCCATATGTTCTTCACCGCATCACAATTGACAAGCGTGTGGTCCACCGATTCAATCTCCCTACCGCATCTCGGACAAAGAATGGAGTCCCAAACAATACCCATGTTGTCCAAGACCGATCAAGTCGGAATTCTCCCTAGCTTTTCTCTCCATAAAAATATGCTAATCTTCTTCGGAATAACTTTTATCCAAGAAGTTGCCGCTGCAGTTCCGACTCCCAAAGATCGTTTTTCCTCTATCAATTCCTATAATTTTTTAACCGTGAATCCGCCTTGCATATCTAACTTCCACGAAGCCCGATCCTCGATCCCTTCCTTTGTTGTATGCTCCAAGTGCACATTCCACAACTCCTCCAATTCACCAATCTCTCTTCCCCTCGAATCCCTTCGCCACCTCCATTTCTAAACCCAATCTTCACCATTTTACTCCCCTCAATGCCAAACCGATGCTTCTTTATCCATTTCGAGTTGAAAAAGACGATTGAACCTCACCTTCAGACTAACATTTGTCGCCCATCTATCCTCCCAAAACCTTATACCCGAACCATCCCCCACTTGTTTCCCAAAGGATTCCGAGAAAGACAACCATTCTTTGTCGATATCCTTCCCTACCTTGATTATATTTGCCTAAATCGAGTTCCCCCCGATCACCTTGGCACTCCCTCTATTATCCCTCGGTCCCATCCGTACACACTCTTTATAACCTTCACCCAGAACGCTCCATTATCATTATAAAATCTTCACCACCATTTACCGAGTAAACCCCAATTGCAATTAGCCTCCTTAAGACCACCTATATTCAACCCTCCCCTACTGAATGACCCCAACACCCTATCCCAATTAACCCACGCTCGACCTATCCACAATTTTTCATTCTCACCACTCCCCCCTACCTCGATCCCGAAAGAAATGACACCGCAAACTCTCCAAATTTTTTAACACTCATATCGGAGTACGAAACAACGAGAAAAAAATATAAGGAAACACTACCGAGGATCGACCTCACCAACGTCCATCTTCCTCCAAACGAGATTACTTTTGCTTTCCATGCCGCTAACTTATTCTTCATTTTTTCAATCACCAGTTTCCAATGAGAGATTTTTCTTATTGACGCACCTACCGGAAGACCTAGATATGTGAAAGGCATGGAACCGTTTATACACCCCAATTCTCTCGCCCAATTCTATTTATATGTTGAAACAATGATATAATCAAAATATAAAAAATCATCGAGCTTGAGAAAAGAAACGAGTTAATCGATCTCGAATGCGAGCTCATAAATGAGCATCAAATTCGAGCTCAAACATTGAAAAAGTATTTAAGTTGTAGCTGACTTTGAAAAACTTAATTGAGTTTGCTTTGTGTGAAATAACATTTTATTAGTTTTCTATATTTTTTTTGGACTTTTATATTATAAAAATATAATAAGTAATTGATATTGAAAAAATATATAACAGAATTTTATTTAATGGAAATAATACCAAAGAAAAAAAAATAAAAAATGAGTTCTTTTGAGAACCTCTTTCCAAAAAATTTGGATTTGATCATATGACACGTGTTTGCCTTTGCCACCTAATATCTTTATTTTCTATTCTATCACCTGTGCCTACTTCTCTTCTCCACCTCCTTCACCCACACCTTACCGCCGTCTGACTCATCCATCGGCAAAGCCACCGTCATGTCCTCCAACAACACTTTGTTAAACCTGTGTTCTATTTAGTGAACTGGAAATAGAAGTGGAGGGGGGGGGGGGGGGGCAAACTATTTTCTTTTTCTTTTTATTACTTAAATTCATGGTTGCTGGTACTTGCAGGTTAAAAAGCTCAGGGGCCATGGCCCCTAATAGCCCTGCAGGCCATCCGTCCCTGATATCATAGATCCACAATATGTTCACAAAGTTAAGTTGGTGTTCACGAGATGTACTTTTTGATATTCACTAAGGTGTCGTTTGTTTTTTAAGAGGTCTAAAGTCTGAAGTCTTAAATTAGTTATGATTAATAAAAGGTGGTGTGTAAAAATGTCTGAATAATTCAGACTTAAGAGCCATTAAGAGGTTTTTAAGAAAAAACAAACAACCCCTAAGTTTTGTTTGATTGTTTGATGGTTACAATGTGTTGACAATGATGTTCACTTGTGTGCACAAGTAGACTAAGTTTTTATGTTTTTTGATTATGTTATTAATGGTATAACTGCATAAGAGAGGAGAGAGATAAGAGAAGAGATTTGTAAAATACTCACAATGCCCTTTTTTACAATTTTTAATTCAAAATTACAAAAAACTATATTTAGATCCCACAATCTTATAAATTATATTGTTCTTAAAACAAAGCACAGGGAGAGAGAGAGAGAGCTCTTATAAGCTAGCTCATTTTCTGGGTATATGTTTGGATGGACATAAGCTACCTTTTTGATAAACTATTTGGAGTGACTTATGTGGATCTTTTTATGATTATCCCAATTAAACCCTCATTAATATCCATTATTTTAATTGATTATTTTTTCTATATATTATTTTTGGTAATTTTACATTCTTATAAGTTAGGTTTTACCAAACGTGATTTTTTCATCAGCTAACTTATCATCTACCAACTGACTTATCAGTCACCAGCTAGCTTATCAACTAGTTTGTCAAACATAGCCATATATGCATAAGGAAGATTGTATATTATGGAAGAATGGTTTTATATTTTTGTAAAATTTAAAATAAATTTATTATTTTAAACGAGTAGGTTATTAAGTGTCATATTCATATAAATCTGTCATTTTGGACGTTTATAATTCAAAAATTAATATTTAAATGGTAGTAGGTTTTTATTCGAAAATGATAGTCAATATTTGTTGAGTTTCTATTAATTCTATTCAGTCAACACCTAATTTCATTATATTTAATTACAATTAAACAAATTCTCACCAATTATTTTCCATAATTTCAACATTTTAAGTAACAATGATTTCGATGATCACAATATTCTCTTAGTTATTTCATTTAATAAACTGAAAATAATCCCAAGTAGGTTTTCATTGACATTGTTTAGTTACGACTATAAAATCCAATTTTTATATCTATATCTCTACTATATTATAAAGCACGGATATAAAACTCTTAAATACAAATTATTAGGCACAAGGTACCATCATTTTATGCAAGATTTTAAAAATATTTTAATTTACAAGTATCAAAGCAAAAAATACATATTACTACAGCAGACTTCTAACACCCACGAATTTAGTATGTGCAGGGTCTTCATTTTATACAGACATTTCCATGTATCACTATTAATTAATATATTATATTACTATAATTTTGTTTTAATTATATTCTTAAATATGTAATTGGTTATTTTTTCTAAATATCATTAAAATATATAAGATAATCATTGAATTCTAACAAAATACTTAATTTTTTTATATAAAAAAGATTATATTATTAAGTCTAAATTATACAAATTTATAAAAAAACATTATCACTTTCTCAAAACCATCCAAAATCGTACTGTAAATCGACAAAAAAATAAAATGAAATATTAAAATCGTGATGTATCTCGCTGCATTATACGAGTACGCTTCTAGTTTTAAAAAAAATAAAAATGACAGACGAACACAATGTTATAGTGAGAGTTTTTGTTTTTGGTTCACTACTTTCCATATGAAGAATTGGAGACCGACAATACCATTACAAATACAAAATCAATTTAATGAAAACCTGAAAACAAAATGGTTGCCAACCAACGCGGAATCCTCCTTCATCTAAGGCGAGAATAATCACATACAGTATTTTGTTGTTGTCCTTTTTGAATATCATCGAGCACATTTAGAACAAAGAGAGATCGAAACGTATCACACTAGTATATGAATTACTCAAAGTTTAGGGTATGGAATATATTTTTACCGAATGTGAAAACTATCAAAATCAAAATAAGCGTTCCATCGGTAAAATTAAGAAACAAGTTTAAGACACGATTTTGTTAATGGCATACAACTAAATTATATTGAACTATCTGCTTATTTAATTATAATAGCTAAATTTTAGTTCTATCAACTCGTTTTCAAAATATAAAGTAGATGAACGAGAATCTTAAGAAAATCTTTTGTATATCAATCATTATACATAAAAATCTTAAGAATTTTTTTTTTGTGTTATTACCAGAATTTGAGCATGAACTTTATATACGATTTAGACTTTACTTGTCACTAGACTCGTAATAATATTTTATTTGTTGATTGAATAGATATGGATGCTTGTTTGCAACCATTATAGAATATCATAAACCATATTCTATTTCAAATGAGTTATACTAGGTTCCTTTAGTTTGGTTTTAATTATTTCTTGGACACACATGAGGCTTTAAAGATCAACAAAAAATGATGATCAATGATTTTATCAGAGTGGAAATGTAACGCCCGTAATTTTCGGTAAGAAAAAGTTATCTCTTTCCCTTTATGTGAGTAGTAATTTATGGTTAATGTTAGAGTATTATATTACTTTTAAGCATCATCTCAAGCATGAGCGTTTCGTATGTGAAAAGTTGAATTTTTGGGCCCGGTACACCTGAGGCAATCATGTCCTGCTATAGTGCCACAGGGCATGATCACATGGCATAATCGCTAACCTTGTACCACTCTCGGTACACTCGCGACGATAGAACCCTGCGATTATGACAGGGTCACTATTGCCAAGTCATAGTCGCGGGAGTTGGGCAACCTTTGATACATATGGGGCGACTGTGTCCGCGATGGTGCCAATGGCATAGTCGGCGGGCACTATCGCAGTCGGGGTCCAGGTTATTAAATGCAATTTTAGCTCATTCTTCATTTACTCCTCATTCCTACCCTTCTCCCTCTCCATAATTCTCTAAGAACTCCGAAGCTAGAGCATTGATTATCCTATTTTGGTGGTGGTTGAAGTCATAAAAGAAGATTAAAAGTTAGAATTCAAGTGTGGATCGCTTGCGGTCTCAAGATCTAAGTGCTTCTTCATCTTGCTAGGATTTTTGGGAGATTTCTAGGTTTTAGTCAAAACCTAGTATTATGAGTTCATCCTACATATTTCTAAACTATATACATGTTAAAATGCTACTTTAATGTTCTTTAAAGCTTTTACTTCATTATTTCTCATATTGATTGATTTAGGAAAGTTAGGCCAAAATTAGCGTTTTGATGATTTCGAGTATTTTGATTAAATGGAAATGGTGAATGGTTTTACATTTATAAGTACTAAATACTTCTGATTTTGAATGGATTTTGGATCCCAAATGGGTGATGGTCAAGTTATGAACTTGTTGTCAAAATATGAATTTTCCCACTTGATGACCTACTTATGCAAATACTTAATGTGTTGGGAATATTTTGTTATATCTTGGGGTTTTAAATGTGTAGACTGCAATGTAATGGATCCATAGACATAGAAGTCGTTTTGTGGAATTTGTCTTGGGATACTAATCTCCCTTTCTAACTTGGAATAGACATTGTGTCTCTATTGGAAAGTAAGGTGTCGACATTCAAGGTCGGCTATCGGCCAAAGAGTGGTAAAATGTAATTTCATAGTGAATAAGTCTAAACTCAGATTTTTGACAACCCAGCGTATAGACCTAGTGTGGTTGAACTTGGGACTCCACAAGCAATATACTTGGAGTAGTTGAGCTTGATAGATCATATTGATTGTAATCCGTAAGTGTGGTTTATATAACATGAATTGTGACTTACTTTTATGTTCTGTCACTACCTGTGGAAATCGGGTCTCCCCCATCATCATAAGATGTTTTGAGCTCTTCCAAGGGCAGATTGTTTGTGTTAATCCAAGATCCTCTAATCTTAGAAAGAGAAAGTAGAGAGAGAGAGAGAGAGAGAGAGAGAGAATAAGCGTAGAATATGTGTTCTTGAAAAGAATGCGTGAAAATCTCTTACAAAGACAAAGCCATAAGGAACTTAAATACCCTTGGCTTAAAAAATAGATAAAAGCTATCTAAACACAGAATAACACCAAGCCTATAAATACAATGATTACTATAAAATCAGACTTAACAATCTCCCCCTTAGTAATCATTGGCGTTGTGGTCTTCAATATCCATCTTTTAAATCAGCACAGACCATCTAAGCGACTTATTGAAGAAGCTTTCTTGACTAAAAAAAAATTTCTTCTCAGCATCTTTCATTTTGTGTTGCATTTGCTGCTTTGACAAGACTGGACCAGTTTGAAATAAACTTGAACGAACAATCGGTTCATCAGCTTGTGCTCTAGACGACACACTTTTTTTAAATGAACTTGAATGAACAGTAGTGATCGGAGCAGGAACAACAAAAGAAATAATTGCTGAGAAAATATAGAATCTTGAGCGAATCTTGATCAGCAGATAAACGTTTGAGCTCTTTGTCTCTTTAACTTCTCCTTAACTTCTCCCCCTCATGACCTTGATGATCTGGATCAACTTGGTCATGCAAATGTTGGAGACAAGACAACTTAAGATCTGCAAAATCAAATTTAAGGAGAAAGAGGGATGATTTGCGCTACGTATTGGTGGCGCAAAGATTGTTTTGCGCTATCTGAAGGTGACGCAAAGTTAGTTTTGCGCTACCAACTGTTGGCGCAAAGCTGACTTAAACTCAGATATTTTTTACCTGATAAGCTCTTTGACTCCCCCTACACAAATGCACTAACTATGACAATTCAAGTTAGCATTCATATAGAGAATCAGATACTCCCCCTCGAAAACAGATAGGACCTTTGCAGAATATTCTCCTTATTCACTCCCCCTTGAATAATGCACAAACCCATTTAAAAATATATATGAGAACACAAGATTTGAAACATCAAAGTAGAAAGAAAAATATACTGAATATGTATTTTGAAACAACTAAATATATAAAAATTTAAACACTAAACAAATTAAATTATACTCAGTAAAATATCACATATTTATTTATCAAAAGAAATCAAATATATGTTGTTGGATACAAATACAAGTTTCATTGCATATCAAGTTAAAACATGTTCAGTTTCAAAAACTTTCATCAATCTATTCAGTGTGCTAGCATGCGAACTTCGATTAGCTTCAAGAAAATGCAATTCTAAAAATATAATAGAGAACTTTGCATGTACTCACACTAAGCCATCAAAATTTAAGACTTTCACAAATTTACAGGTTTATCGTAACTCAAACACATCACCAAGTATCATGAGATGTGTGCTCATTGACATCTTTTATCATTGTGCACATTGGCATCTTCACATGAGTGTGCTCTTTGGCATCTTTTAAGCTTGTGCACATTGACATCTTTTAATCAAAAAGTTTGTTAAGTAAAGAACATGCCGTAAACGTAACTTTCTATCTGACCCTATTGCAGGATTTGGGTCAGCCGCTCCCAGACCAGTTGGCCTTAGGGGACTAGGTGTCAAGCACCCCTTGGAACTTACTCTCCCAGACCAGAAAGGCTACATCGACACATCCTAAACCCATTCATACCAGTAGAACATGACTTTCGATCTGGTTCTATAGAAGGATTTGGGTTCGATCACTCCCAGACCAATTGACCTTAGGGGACCAGATGACAAGCATCCCACGAAACTTACTTTCCCAAACCAGAAAGGTCACAGGTACAAACTTTTAAACTTAGAGATTTCTGTATTTTATATATATAAAATGCATCTCAATCACTCAGTTCTACATCTAAGTGCTTAGCCCATATTTTCATTACAATCCATAATTCAGACTTTTTAGGATTTCCAAGCATTGTAAACTATAAATATTCCGAATCACATATCTTTAAAGCAGAATCAAAAGTTTCAAACATGTTGCTGACCTTTCAACTTTTAAAAGACTTGAAAGTTGAGCATATAAACATTAATATTAACAAAACAACTTGAAAATATATCATAGACACACATTTTATTCAAAAGAAAGAAAAACTGTAAAACTTTTACTTTATAGAATAAAATTTATAAAGATTTAAACTTTTATATTCAAATTCCGAGTTTAAAAAAATTAAGACAAATGTAAAGAATTCGGCAAATTGATATTTAGTTGGAACAAAATAAAATTCAATAATATTATCTTCCACATAATGTATAATGAATTTGTGTCTCAAAAAAAATTTTGAGTTGTACAAATTCAGGTTTTGAATGAATTTGCTCAAATTCTTAAAAACATGAGAAAACTGGAACAACATCATGATCAGAGATAAATGCAGCGGAATTAAAGTAGATGCACTCACAGTTTCTCATTAGTCAGAAGCTTAATGCATTGAAGAACGAGTCCTAAACTGACATGTTTAGAAGTCGTAGTCCATTAAAGTACGGGTTCTAAGCTGAAGCACTCAGAAGCCAACGTTCTCTTACTCCCCCTTGACATTAGATGCCTGCAACTTATTATTAATCTGAGATTTTGGTACCCACTTGTATTTGGATCCATGAAAGTTAGTTGCAGTTCTTGTGGGGATATATTTGTAAGATTTGACACGAGAAGCACAAGAAATATGATCAGACAAATGAACATAAGAATTAGCAGAAGAGTAAGCATAATCATCTGAACTAGAATCAGAAGAAGAATATGAGACATTTTTGGAAATTTGAATCATTTCTTTTATTGAATATTTTGAAAATTTATTACAAGAAGCAAATGAATCACTTTTATAATGTTTGTCTACATATCTATCTTCATCAGTCGTAGAATCATCTGATGTCCGCTTGGCTCTCCATATCTGCGTTGAAGGAGCGCTCAGAGTCCTATCTGAAATCATTGAATCAGAAGAATTAGAACTGTCAGAAATGACTTGATCTTGTTTCTTTGACTTCTTTGACCGTCTTCTTTTACGCTTTGGTTTATAATAATCATCATTTAGTGTAAAAGAATCATCAAGAATTTTCGATTTAATATTTGAATTTGAAGAAACAACTTTACCTATTAAACCCAACTGATCAACCAATAAATCTGAATTCACCTCGGAGTCAGAAAAATTTTGAGAAAAGTTTTCAGATTTTAGAAATTCCTTTTTGTATATTTGACAATCAGAAGAAAGGCTGGAAATAGAATCTTGTTTTTGAGAAAATAATTTTTTTCTTCAAGACTTGATGTCATGAAAGAAAGAAATACATCAGATTCAATTTCTTTTTGAATATTTTGATCTTCCATTTTATCTTCAAGATCAATGATTTTGCCTTCTAATAATAATGAAGGAGTATATCTCTTAGAATCATAAAAGATTGGAGAAATATTTTCCTTATCATATTTAGTGGCAAATATATAAACAAAATCATCAGATACTGAAGATTTGATGGAAGATATGTCATTTAAACCTTTTCTGCCCTTCTTTAATTTGTCAGGAAAATATTTAGCATTTTCGCTCGTGTAAACAAAAGAAATTTCATTTTTCTTATTATTCATTATTTTCTCATTTTCTATTTCTAACACTTGTTTTTCATTCATCCAATCAATTTTAAATTGAGGAGCATATTTAGCAAGAGTTAAATAATCGTATTTATATAAAGTAGGGGATTTTTCTATTGCATTGTTTAAACAATGTGGATTTTCAAAACCAAGTCCCCATTTTTCTTTTATAGACTCATAACTCCGCGGTTTGTTCAAATAAATAGTTTGTTCAAATTGATTTCTACGATATAATTTTTCTTCCAACTCATTAATTTTATCTGAAAATTTATCTTTTAATTTGGTCATTTCAGTCAAAGATTCAAGATAAGTCATATTTGATATTTCTAAATCATCTAATTTCTTTTGAAATATGTCTTTGGTATGAACCAAAATAGATTTTTCATCTTTCAAAGAAATTTGTAATTTATCAATCAAAATTGACTTTTCTGAATTTAAATTCTTTTCAGATATTAACTTCGAGCGAAGATCAGATAAAGCAGTTATAATGATGTTCATTTATGAGGAAATGAAAGTGTAATCAAACTCAGAAATTACCTCATCTTCATCAGTGTCAGAATCATCATCATCACTCTGATCATCTCCGAATAAGCACATTTGAGTAGTCACGATAGAATCAGCTTCGTCTTCAGAGTGATCTAGCCAAAACTCTTCTTCGACTAACAAAACAGTTCCATTCTCTCTCTTTTCAGCTAGTTCCAATTTCTTTCTATAATAAGCAGAATCCCGAACCTTCTTCACTCTACACTCCTTAGAGATGTGACCGGGCTTTCCACAATTGTAGCATGTAGCCGGTTTCTTAGCCTCGGGGACTTGATCATTCTTGGACCCAGAAGTGAAGCGAAGATTGTTGGAATTTGAGCGAGGCTGGAACTTTTTCTGATAGTGCTGAGAGAGAAGAATCATAGCTTTCTCGAGCGCCTCGCCATCATCATCAGTGGCCCCTTTATAAGCATTATCAGACAATGCTTGTTCTGCCAGTTGGTTCATGAGGAGAGCAATCGGGTCCACTGTTTTCTTGTTCTTCTTGTCTAGTTTTGCTTTCTTCTCAAGCACTATGCTCTCATCAGTCATCAAGATCTCATACATCTCTTGGATTTGCATTGAAGAAACCCGAACATCGTTTCTCAATCTGTGACAAGACTTGTTCCATTCTGGCTGAAGAGAGTTGAGGAATTTCAGGTTTGTCTCGAGCTCTGTCTTTGTTAATCATAAGTTCCCAATCTATCAAGCTAATTACTCAAGATTTATCTAATATGCTCAAGAACTAGAGAGAGAAAGTCTAGAGAGAGAAAGTAGATCTTGAATTACACCAACTCTAGAATTTTACAATACAATGCACTCTAGTTCGTTACCACATGATTAGAAAGGAAAACCTATTTATCACACACCTAATACAAAGCCTTAATGGCTAAGGAAACTAAACATGCTTTGACTAACTATTACAAGGTCAATGTTGACTAATACATATTTGACTTTCCTATTAAATCTTGGATACAATATTTAGACTTAACAATCTCCCCCTTTGTATTCAAGATTTAATAAAAATTTGATGTAGATCTTCAACTCTTGATTCTTCATCTTTTGTCTCTTGAAGCTTTCAACAACTTTGCTCTTTTGCAGCTTTTGAAGAATCTTGGAAAGTCTTTTTAAACTTTGAAGCTTTGGAAAGTCAACATGCCTTGAACAAAATAGGAAATTCTTGAAATTTCTTTGAAACTACAAACTTCATTTCTGAAAAATCTTTCGTCTTCAAACAAAATTGTATCTTCATCACTTTGATCACTGAATCGTCTTCGGAAGAATCAAACTTTCACGAATCATCTTGATTTGACTTTGAACATTCTTTATCAGACTTGAACTTTGAAATCAACAGCGGAAGCAATTTGAAATTCTGACATGAACATTGAACTTGAACTCTTAAAATTGATCTTTGAATAATTCTCCCCCTTTTTGATGATGTGAGCACCATAATCATCAAAATATCATCAATTTCAGCACAAGCTTTGATTTCCCCTTTTGTTATCAACAAACAATCTCCCCTTTGTCAATTTCCGCACTTTGATCTGAAGAGCCGAAACATGAACAATATATATCCGAATCTTTTCAAATTCAGACATAATGAGCGTGTAACCCTGATTCAACACATGAAACAGTTAGAAATGCCTGTCAGTAACACGAAGTTACTGTGTACAACGGATGTACAATGTAAGGAGCTGGTTTGATGTTGACTCCCCAGGACTTCCATTCAATCATTGAAAGACACAAGGTAATTCTATGAATGTTCTGACAGAAAAACAGATTTTCTGTGTGCTCGTGCTTGTGTTTTGAAAGAATTAGCACAATGATTGTGTTTCATAAGGCTCAAACTATGTAAATCACTGAGACAACAATGATTGTACATGGACTCAATGTGCATGAGAAAGGGTCTAAGGTGGGGCAACTTTCCTTCTTTTTCAATATCAGTATCTTCCAAGTGAAGATCCGATAGATTATGTCCTACTTCCCCAGAAAATGTGAAACATTCTCTTTTTAAGAAAAGAATGAGTAGCTAGTGGGGTTGTATACAAGAGATGGCATGGGCTATTTGCCTATTTCAATGATGGTCACCAAAGAAATGTGAACCAATCAGTAATGTGGCTGCCCGGCTCATAAAGTGGTAGGTGCAGAGTTCTGATATTCTTTTAACTCTGATCTCACACCTTCTTTCTTTTTATTATTTAAGCTCACATCTAACCAATCTCTCATTTCCATTTTATCTCAGCTCACTCCCACACTCAATTCTTTTAGACCCCTCTCCCCTCAATCACTCAAAGGATTTCTTCCGGGGTAGGAAACACTGGTTATCGTGAATCCATGGAAGATCTATTAAGCACTCACACTGAATCCCATGTTCATGCTGGTCAATGATTTTTCTTGACATGTAAAGCACAAGAAATCATATGTCAGTGTATGTATGCTCATCAAAAATCAGATATGAAATTTGAGCATTTTGAACTTTGAAGATTTCTCAAAACAAGGATATTGAATGAATGAATATGAAGTCAAGAGAATTGTTTTGAGAATCTGACAATGAATCAATCAGATCAAATCAATGGATAGGGTATCAAAGAACTGGAAATTTTGTTTATATGAACGAATATAAACAATTTATCAATGAAAGCACAAATATGAAAAAGATGAATGATACTCATCAACTTTGAACTTCAAACGGGGGGTATTACCATTGAAAATTTGTTTGAATTTGAGACATGGTAATAACAATTTCAAATAAAATACTGAACCGGTGTGTATGAATACTTGACAGTATATGGACAAGATAATACACAAGTATTGATCTTTGGAAACACACGGTCAGTTAAACATTAAAGCACAAAAATTATAAAACATTTAAAAACCACACTTCTAAATTCATAAAATCGATTGAGAAGAAGAAGTGGTTTGAACATTTAAGAAAAGGTTTTTCATGTTCGAAAGTTGTCCTTCTTTCAAACAATCAGAGATCTAGGATCAGAAGATTTTTACCTTTGTGGCTCCCCCTCAAATCAAGATATAAAGATTTTAATCTTTTATGCTCCCCCTGGATATTAGCACAATATCCGTCTTTGATCATTGATGAACGGGTCCTGATCTGTCATGTGATCATAAGCCATCACCTTTACTCCCCCTTAAATTAAGCATCTGAAATATTACAAGTAAAACAGGATAGAGATCAAACACTCCCTTTTGAATTGTTAGACCATCAATATCAGAAAAATCTATCAAAGAAAAAGTATAGGATAGAGATCAGATCAATTCTCTTGGGATGAAGACCATCAATATCCATCGGATGCAAGCATACAGGAGTAAGGTCTTTTTGATCGATGAGGTACGGGTCCTAAGCTGATGTGCTTAGAAACCATAATCTTTTATCCTTGAAGTCCGGGTTTTGAACTGTTGTGTTCAAAATCCATTGATCTCTCACTCCCCCTTGGATTGAGGTGCCTGCAACACAGTATCAATTTTCTTCTTTGGTACCCACTGGTATTTGGGTCCAGAAATGTTAGTTGCAGTGCGTGTGGGGGATACAGAGTAAGATCCATACCAATAATGATCATTTGTTTTATGAAAATGATCATGTGTACAAAAAATAGAACAATAAAATTTCTTACCGTTAGGTGCTTTGTTCTTCTTTGCTTTGTGTACATGTACACAAGATTTCTTCTCTTTCAGCTCATCAGTCTTGTCATCTTGGACTGGTTTCTTTTGCCAAACCAGTTTCTCTTTCTTGAAACTTGTTCTCCTTGGAAAAGTATCTTAACCATCTAAAAATTCATCGTAGAAAAGGTTAGTGCAACGAATCTGATTAAAGGATTTGATTGACCTTTGTGAAGAGATAAATTTCTGATTTGAACTTGAAATAGAATTTTCAAGTTCTTTGATCTTTGATGCAAAGTTATCTCTTTCTTTCACAAGCTGTTCAATCTTTGTTGTGAATTCAGACTTCGTCCTTTGTTCATTCAGTGCAGCTACCAATTGTTAATCATAAGTTCCCAATCTATCAAGCTAATTACTCAAGATTTATCTAATATGCTCAAGAACTAGAGAGAGAAAGTCTAGAGAGAGAAAGTAGATCTTGAATTACACCAACTCTAGAATTTTACAATACAATGCACTCTAGTTCGTTACCACATGATTAGAAAGGAAAACCTATTTATCACACACCTAATACAAAGCCTTAATGGCTAAGGAAACTAAACATGTTTTGACTAACTATTACAAGGTCAATGTTGACTAATACATATTTGACTTTCCTATTAAATCTTGGATACAATATTTAGACTTAACAATCTTGTTCACATTTATCTTGCGCAGATCATTCAGTACTGTGCAAAATCTGTCGAAAACACTCTTTAGAGACTCAGTTTCTTTGGCTTTAAACTCCTCAAAATTGTTCATATAACGTGTATGTCGGAGTTGCGTTGCGACCGAACCAAGCATAGTCTTTTCTAATTGTGCCCACAACAGATTTGGATAATCCTTCCAATGATCAACCCGTTTGTAGAAAGAATTTGGTAAGGCTAGCATCAGGTTAACTTTTAATTCTCGATAAGCTTTCATACGCGAAGCCTCTTTAGTTGTTACGGGAGTCTCTTTGTTAGACTTTACGAAAGGTCCTTCAGTGAGAGACTTCATCATGTTATCTCCATTAACTTGACGCTCGATGAAGTTCCGGAACCTATCTTGCCATTGAGTGAATTCGTTTTCATTGATCAGTACTGGAGGACGACTTTCTGTGCCCAATGACATCATTACATCGTTTTTGTAGAACTGGGCTTGAAAAGCAAACTTTGCATAATCCATGGAGACAGAAAAATTTCCAAGTCTGGACTGAGCTGGCGCAAACTAGAGGTTTGCGTGAGAGTAAGCTGGCGCAAACGAAGATTTGTGTGAGCAGTAGGTTGCGTAAAATAGATTTACGTGACTTGTTTATGACGCAAAAGTTACTTCGCGCGAACAGTATAAGGCGCAAACTGAACTTTTGCGTGACAAGAAGATGGCGCAAGAGATTTGCGTGATTATTAGGTGGCGAGAACTTGACTTTGCGCGATGTGATGATGACGCAAAAGAATCTTCGCATGAGAGGATGTTAAAGAGAACTTTCTTTGCATGATACTGAGTTGGCGCAAAGATAACTTTGCGTGACAGAATGATGAAGTGAACTTGAACTTTTCAAGAGAAGAGGATGAAGAAAACCTTTCTTCTCGTGACAAGAGGATAGCGCAAAACTGATTTGCGTGATATATGGGTAACGCAAATGTGATTTTCGCGAATAACTTGTGGCGAAAACTTGACTTTCTTTGATGAATCCTGAACTTGGCAAGATGAACTGGCGCAAATCAGGATGAACTCGCGCAAACCTTATAAACTCGCGCAAAGTTTGGATCTGGCGCAAAACGCTGAAAAAACAAGAAACAACATCTAAAATCGATTACAGATATGAAAATAATGAAATTTCCTTACACATACATGATCGAAAACAAGTTTCTAATACTTCTGAATCAAACAATTCAATTAAAAACCACAAAATCAAGAATTCGTGATCCAACAGTTCGTGAAACCAGTTTTCCAGAAACTCGAATAATCACAAAATTGATCTTTAAAACATGATTTTCTTGCAAAAAGATGTGAATCAAAAGATTTTTACTATGAAAAACGAATCCAACGAATCAATTTACAAAGAAATTTTTTCAGAAAACAGATCGAATTTGATGAAAAATCCAAAAACGAAATTTTCTTGAAAAATTCAAGAAAATCGATCAAATTTTCAGATTAATTCACAAATCCAGAGATCAAAATCATGAATCTCTCAGTTCTCTCAGATTAGATTGGCTCTGATACCAATTCTTAATCCAAGATCCTCTAATCTTAGAGAGAGAAAGTAGAGAGAGAGAGAGAGAATAAGCGTAGAATATGTGTTCTTGAAAAGAATGCGTGAAAATCTCTTACAAAGACAAAGCCACAAGGGACTTAAATACCCTTGGCTTAAACAACAGATAAAAACTATCTAAACACATAATAAGACCAAGCCTATAAATACAATGATTACTATAAAATCAGACTTAACAGTTTGAAATGGTACAATTTGTTAGATTAAAGCTATGCTTTCCAATTTAAATATTTTAAGGCTTTACTCTATAATTGTTTAAACTCACTAGGCTTTTAACCTAGCACTTTGTCTTAAACTGACGTGTATATCATGTTCTTTTAGCGGTGAGGCTTCGAAGTTGTGATTGGGGTGATGGTTGCGATAGTGGCATCTTTTGTGAATAAAGCTTTTGAGAGATTATAGTGTATTCCCTTTTTGCAGGAATCTTTTGGAAGAAGATAATGACGCCCGTTCTTAATTTTAACCTACTTTAGTTTAGATTAGTAGGATGTTAATTATCTTATTCATTTATTTAGGTTGTAAACACTATACCATTCCCCATTCTTGGGTGATTTATTTATTTAAGTATCTTATTCACGTCAATACCCACGTTTAAATTTCCCTCTATTTTTAGGGGTGTTACAAGAAGCACCAACTATATACCAAGAACCTAGGATCGTCGGATGTAGCAATATAACAGGGTTAAGGAGATTATGTTCTGATAACAGCCATGGGATTCGTTTGAACCAATGTCATGGAAGTCGTGAAAGGGCCAACAAGACTCTGGGAGTTCCAAATAAACTGGAAAGATCTAAGAGGAATCAGGTCGGACCCATGCGTTATCGAGAGTAAGAAGGAGGTCAAGATGAACGTTTGAGTCCTTTGAAGAAGTTGGAAATTGTTTTCTATTCTTTAGCCTATTCTTAAGTGGGTGGTTTTTGCACATATATGTCAAGTATGTAGTGTAGGGAGTAATGGAGTCATGTTAGCTATTTTTCTTCCATTTTCATCTTGTTCCCATTTAATTATTATACCCAAGTTTTCAGTGAAGATTATGAAAAAAAAATATTGCCCATAATCTTCTCTCTCTCCCACCTGTTCTTCTTGGAGACTAGCCATCTCGAAGAGGCAGCATCATTTGGTGCTTTCATTGAGAGGAAACATGATGCCTCCCAAAGGTGATTCACCTTCTGTAACACCCTCAATTCTGGAGAGAGCAACTAATTTAAAATTTTCTAAATACATTGTCAAATGATTCATCTACTATCACAATTTAAGATTTAACCTCAATACACACATTCCATTCCATACATACAGACTATAATAAGGACGGGTGCTACTAAAACCTAATAACAGTCACTATCTCTAAACTGCGGAAGACTTCACCAACTACTTACACTTGAGCACACATCTAGAACCAATCCCCAAACGAACCTGTTGCACATGCCGATAAATAAAAAGGTTAGGCTAACGCCTAGTGAGTTCAAGAGTTTTACATGAGTAAATATCTTTAAAATGATGAACGTCGCTTAAGATCATAACCTTTCAATTGATGTACTTTAATCGTAGAGCAACTCTTTTCCAATGTCATGCACTTTCAAAGATGGGCACCTCATTTCAAACATGCTTTATAAATTGATGCAACTTAAACTAACTCGAAACATGAATATGAAATGACTCCCTTTTAAGAAACGTGGATAAAACGTTATATCCCAAAACACCCAAACACGGGTGGGGCAAAATACTCGACCCATGATTCATCATCAAACCCACTTACACCGTACGTCCGAAAACATGGACACTAGGTCCAATACTCACGCGACCTTAAACAAAAGAAATCTGACTACCAACACAAGGGATTGACATAATTCATTCAAACCTTAATATACGAGGAGGGAGGTCCAATATTAAGGTCCTCATTCATTGTCGACCATATAGAGAAAATGACAATAAAGTAAGACATCTTTATATTTAAAATACTGATAGCCGACAACGGGGGAGACCCGTATCCGTTGAGAGTGGAGGAAACACAAAAGTATACCACCCATGCAACGTTAATCGCATGACACCTCACGACATCACAGCCAGGTGTCCCTACGACTTCTTTACAAGTCCACCCCAAGTAAAGTTGACCTTGATGAACATCCCAAAGGACTCCACCCCAAGGCCCAGCACACTTAAAGACTACCTCTCAGACATTACTTTAAGCGACGGAGGTCCTAGCTCCTACTTTACCTGTAGTGCTTTCAGACTTAACCCCTCCCAATGCTTACTTGTAAAGTTTCTGGTCATAAAACATGGGTACTAGAGTTTAACCCCACAATACCCAATTGACCAACCCAAAACAGACTTACTTACGTGCATATGGATCGAATGCAACACAATCTAACCTTACCGGACTAAACATGAATGACCAAAGCACTCGAGTCCATAACCAACCTCAATGCGCAACACAGCGCATTAGTACATACGTCATAACTAGACTCTACACTGAGCCATATAAAAACCGGACAAGTGTCCTCAAGACTCCTTTAAAACGACATCGAACCAAAATACTCAAAACCTCTTTTTGACCAATTGTTAGTGCATTTATTGTATTCAAGATTTAATTGTAAAAGTCTTTTAAAGTCAATGTAAGTTATTAAAAGTCAAAGAAAGTCAAAGATGTTAAAAGTCAAAGTTAGTTTAGTGAAAAGTCAAAGTAGTTTGCTTTGTAATTGTAATGTGTTGTAATTAGTGTTAGGTTTAAGTAGTGTTTTCTTAGACATTAAGCTTTAGGATTTTGTCAATGTCATATTTGTAGAGAGAGAAAGTGAGAGAGAGTTTAGAGAGAGAAAGCTTGTAATTTCATGTAAATCATTCAAGATCAATGGAATCAATATCAATTACCTAATAGATCTGGGTGTTTTCAATTGGTATCAGAGCCGAACGATGAAATTTTTCTCTATTTTATGACAAATCTGTTGATAGTTCAAAAAGCTTCTATGTCAAATCTCTTGGAAAGAATTCTAAGAAAGAATAGATGGTCTGGAGAGTTAAAGGTTCTTCAGATGAGAAGAAGAATGACAAAGCATCTGCATCCACAACTAATGCCAAGAAGAATAGTGCACATAAAGGTAAATCTTTTGGTAAACCAGATATGTTTTACTATACTAATCATTTCATCGGGATTGCTCAAAAGAAGATTTGTTGTTCTAACTGTGGAGCAGATGACTTTGTAAGTAATAATTTTGTCAATTATTGGTATGGTTCATATTATGTTACCCCCTAAAGAACTGCAACTAACACATTAGGACCCAAATATCAGTGGGTACCAAAAGCTAAATCTGTGTTGCAGGCACCCAAGGTTTAAGGAGGAGCACGAACAAAGGCTTTTGAACAAAGCAGTTCAAAACCCAGACTTCAATGTCAAAGAGATAGGCTCTTGAATAACATAGTTCAAGACCCGCATTTCAAAGATAAAGCACTATGACTTCTAAGTAACACAGCTTAGGACTCGTTCTTTAATGTTAAAGATAAGGATATTTTGAAAATATCCAGGGGAGCTTATCAGAATATAAATCATTTTATCATGATTTGAGGGGGAGCTAAATTGTAAGTATCTTCTGATCTAGATCTCTGATTGTTTGAAAGAATAACAACTTTCAAGCATGAAAAATGTTTTCTTAAATGTTCAAACCACTTCTCTATTCTCAAAAGATTTCATGAATTAAGAAGTGTGATTTTAAATGTTTTTTATTATTGAGCGTTAATGTTTAACTGACCGTGTGTTTCCAAAGATCAATACTTGTGTATTATCTTGTCTATATACTGTCAAGTATTCATACACACCGGTTCAGTACTTCATTTGATTTTGTTATTACCATGTATCTAAAGTTTAATCTTTCTATGGTAATACTCCCGTTTGTAATTCATTGTTGTTTGAATCAGACATCATTTCATTTAGACCTGGCAAACGTGTCGTGTCGTGTCGGGTTCAAAGTTAAACGGGTTGAAAGTGTCTAACCCTAACCCGACCCGTTTAATAAACGGATCAGAAAATCCCAACCCTAACCCGACTCGCCTAACCCGCCATGACCCGCCTAACCCGTTTAACCCGTTTAACATTTATAAAATTAAAATTAAAAATCGAAAATTCACAAAAAAATACAAATACAAAATTCAAATGAAAGCATTAGAATCCAAAATTTATAGTTCAAATTTTAATCAAATATAAAACACTGAAAATCCAAAGCATTAAAAGGGAAACATATATATATATACACATATATATACATATATATACATATATATACATATATATACACACACACATATATATAAACGGGTTATTCGGGTCATTTTCGAGTTGAAATTTTTGACCCTGACCTTACCCGTTTAATTTTCTTGTCGTGTCGTGTCATCCCGTTTACTTAAACGGGTTGAAATGTATTACCCAAACCCGTTAATATCGTGTTGAGTTCGTATCGGGTTAGCGTGTCGTGTCAGTTTTTGCCAGGTCTAATTTCATTATTACATGTGTTTTCATTGTTAATATATTTATATAGTGTTCATATAAACATCTTACATCTTTGATTTCCCAAAATATTATTTTTCATGAATTTCGATCTGATCTTAATCATTGTCAGATTCTCAAAACATTTCTATTCTTTCATGATTATTCATTCATACAAAGTTTTGAGAAATCTTAAATGCTTAATATGCACAAATTTCATTCTTATCTTTAATGAGCATACATATACTGACAAATGATTTCTTGCACTTAAATGTTAAGAAAATCATTGAGCAACACATTCTTTTAGGATAAATACATGGGATTCAATGTGTGAGCTTAAATGACTTCCATGGATTCACATAAACCAGTGTTTCCTACCTCGGAAGTAATCCTTTGAGTGATTAAGGGGAGAGGGGTCAAAAGATTGAGTGTTGGTTTGTGATGAGGTAAAATGGAAAAGAGAGATTGGTTAGAAGTGAGTTTAAAAGATTAAAAGAGAGAGGGTGTGAGAACAAAGTAAAAGAATATCAAACTCTGCACCAAATCTTTCTGAGTTGGGCAGCCACATAAACTGTTGGTTCACATTTCTTCGTGACCTTCATTGAAAAAGGCAACTAGCCCATGTCATCTCTTGCATACAACCCCACCAGCTACTCATTCTTTTCTTAAAAAGAGAATGTTTCACATTTTCTGGGGAAGCAACACATACTGTTTTGGTTCTTCACTTGGAAGATACTGATATTGAAAAAGAAGGAAAGTTGCCCCACCTTCGACCCTTTTTCATACACATTGAGTCTATGTATAACCTTTGTTGTCTCATTGGTTTACATAATTTTGAGCCTAAACAACAATCATTTTGCTAATTCTTTCATAACACAAGCACGAGCACACGGAAAATCTGTTTTTCTGTCAGAACATTCATAGAAAATACCTTGTATTTTTCAATGATTGAATGGAAGTCCTGGGGAGTGAACGTCATATCAAGCTCCTTCCATTGTACATTCGTTGTACACAGTAACTTTGTGTTACTGACAGACATTTCTAACTGTTTCATCTGTTGATTCAGGGTTACAACTCATAATTTGTCTGAATTTGAAAAGATTCGGATAAATACATTTATGAATTGACGGATACACATATCGAAAAGGGCGGAGAATGTCAGTTTATCATAAAGGGGGAGATAGATTTTCAAAGACAATGATGAGTTGAAAAAGGTTTTGATGATTTTGCTGCTCACACTCATCAAAAAGGGGGAGAAATTCTAAAAGTTCAATTTCAAAGTCATAATTTCAAATCCATAAAGAGATGTCAAAGTGGAAAACACTTGTGGAGAAATTTTGCAAGTTCAATTCAATCAAAGTCTGATGAAAATAAATTATTCAAAGACGAGTCAAGATGATTTGCGAAAGTTGGTTTTCCGAATACTGATCAGAGATTATAGAGATGAAGATACAAGTTTTGAGAGATTCCTCAAAGTTTAAAGATTCCCGAAGTTTCAAAGATCAAAGAAGTTTCAATAATTTCAAATGTTTGTTCAAGACTAGATGACTTTTCAAAGACATTGTGAAAGATTTCTCAAGATTATTCAAAATCAAAGTGTTTAAAGATTGTAAGAGCCTCAACATTTAATGTTGTCAAAGATAAAGTTTGAAGAATCAAGAGCTGAAGATGACTGTCAAATTTTTTTAAATCTTGAATACAAAGGGGGAGAATGTTAGTGTATTTGTTGTATCCAAGATTTAATGTGAAAAGCCAAAGTCTGTAATGTCAAAGTCAACCGTAGTAGTTTGACGGTTTCTAGTTTGTAAGTGTTTAGCCTTGTAAGTGAAGTTTCTACATATAAATAGTGTTTGTGTTGTGAGTGTTTGTATCTTGAAGCATTGTAATTGTTACATCAATAGATATACGACTTGTGATTCTCTCTCTACTCTCTCTCTAGATCTAAACTGTCAAATCTATTCTTGTTTGATTTGTGCTTGAATATTGGGATCATACATTTTCACCAATGATCAACGTTTTTCAATTAATAAACGTACTCGACCCATACCATGAAATCACATGCTCCAAAATACTAGAATGGACTCCAATACAGTTTAAGTCAGGACAAAAGGTTTTCCAAATAAATTTATACCCTTTATCCTTTCAAAACGTCCCGTAACACAAAATTAAACCTTTTACCCAAACAAACACTAAAAATGTCTTTTACCCAAATAATCTCATTTATGCAATAAATTACCAGACATACCCACTTATGACTCATTTAACAAAATGCCTAAAAATTCCCAATTTGGGTGTTTTACAAGGTTTATAAAACTAAACTTCTCAAATAATCAAAACTCATCAAGTAACTCCACAAGTGATAATTTCATGATAAACACATAAATACTTTAAAATAAACATTTTGGCATGTACAACGTTTTCACAAATCAACTTGAACTCACCTTCCTAGATTTAGGCTAAATCTAGATTTTACCCCAACTTGAGCTTCCTTAAAGAAACTTGAATCCACAAGCACAATCCTCCCAAAACTTAGATCCACACATTTCCAACCATAAATAATCATATTCAACCATATAGAAACATTCCCCAAACATTTTACATCAAAACCTCCATTTTGGTCAAAACCCTATTTTTGACCCAAATCTTCCAAAATCTTACAAACCGAAATTGAAGGAATCAAACATTAGGAAACCATCAATGGAGCATTTATATCACCTAATATGGTTTAGAAATGGAGAGGATAAACTTACCACTTAGGTTTTGGAGATGAGAACTTGATCTTCCATCAAAAGGTGAAATCACTAGCATGAGGTAGGGAATGAACACTCTAATCTTCATGGAAAAGCCTCCAAATACGATTAGGGTTTGTGTGGGAAAAAGGGAAACGTTTTGGGAGAGAAATGGAATGGGGTAGAAATGGGAAATGAGAAGATTGGCTGAAGATCGCACCTTTAAGGCTCTGGTACCCGTGGGCGACATTGCCCATGCGACTATGACCATGTCAATGTCACGGGGCATTGTCGCACAAAGTGTACCGAGAGTGGTCCTCCTCCTGCGACTTTGCCAGGCGATAGTGACACAGTCATAGTCGCTTGGCATAGTCGCCGGCATGTACCGAGCCCTGAAACGCGACTTTTTCAACGCCAACACTCCCGATACTCCAGGGGACCTTAAACAATGCAATACCCAACAAAACCCCACTGTTTACAAGTCACAGAAATGTCCGGGTGACATTTACTTACCGAAAATTATGGGTGTTACACCTTCCTTGGAGGAGTTAATGGCAACCGTAGCTGACAACCTATCCAAACTTCTTTCCTACCAAAATGAGTTAACAACCCTCATCGTTAATTAGCCTGCAATATTTAACACGTATGGCCACCTCACTGCTACCCTTACCGTCGCTGTCATGAAACTCAAAAAACAACCCACTTAAGTGTATAAACCACCTCCTTCTCCACTGTCTCCCCCTCCGTCGTTTGAGAAGATACAACTCCTGCTCTTTCATGGCTCGTCTCCATTGGATTGGCTATTCCAATCCAATCAGTATTTTACTTTCTACAAAATCCCTCCAGAACAAGGTTGACCATCGCCTCCTTCCACCTTCAAGGGGATGCCCTTAACAGGTACAACCGACTCTTTGGCGATTGGGTAATTTTCACAAGGGAGTTAGAACTTTAGTTTGGTCCATCCATGTTTGAAAACCACCAGGCGGCCTTGCTTAAGCTAAGGCATACAAGAATGATCTTCTCATATCAGAAGGAATTTAAGAGACTCCGCAATTGTATGCTAGGACTTCCTCCAAATGCACTCTTAAATTGCTTCACCTCGGGGCTTTGAATTGATGTCCAACAAGAGATTGTGATTCACCACCCAACAACCATTTATCAAGTTTATAGGCTTGCGAAGCTCATCGAAGATTTGCTTGCAGCATCCCGACTATGTTTCACTCCATCAGCTCGTACCCCTCCATATACCCCATCGACAACCTCTCGAATCCCGACCACTACCAACTCTCTGACCCTTCTACCTAACATATCAAAAAAACCTATGCCTTTTCCCTTGCGCTGCCTAACCCCTTAGAAGCCTAAACCTGATGGAGTCAAGACCTATGCTTTAGGTGCTCGAAAAAATTCCACCTATTGCCATCATCCTCTATTAGTTTGCTTGAGAATAACGAACCATTACTTCAAACATTATTATTCGAGTCCGAATTCGAGTCGGATGCCACTTAACCCGCTCCGCAAGAACAACCAGTCACGGGTGAAACCCATTATGATATGCTAGTAAATGACTTAATCCTCACCAAAATCGCTACGTGTCACAGGCTAAACAGTCGGACACCTAGTTATAGTGCTGGTGGATTTGGGAAGTACTCACAACATAATCCAACCACGAGTTGCTTCGCTCCTTAATCTACCCACTGACATACGCCCTATATTTCCGGTAATGATCGACAATGGGACTTTTATCCACTATGCGGGTCAGGGTGCCGATGTTAAGTTGCTTATTTGTGGAGTTGTTTTCACTATAACGCCTTACATTGTTGCGATATAAGACGCATATGTTATGGTGGGCATGGCATGGCTCACCACTTTGGGGGTTGTCATTGCCGATTTCTCGAAACCCCAATTGACCTTTATTCATCTCCAACGTACTATTAGATAATGTGGGGAACCAATAGTATCACTTAATATCTAGCACCGTTTACATTTCTTACAAAAACAAATTGTGTATTATGCAATTGTTTTTGATCCAATACAGGAGCCAGTGGACGCACCCAAATTCGTTCCTGATGAAGACCTCACTACCTTATTGCATCAATTTAGCCACATCTTTGAGAAGCCAACTGGCCACCCTCCTAAGAGGATGCATGATCACCGTATTAATTTGATTCCTAATACCATTAACGTGAGACCTTACCACTACCCACATTATCAAAATAAGGTTATGACAGAGCTCACTCGTGAAATGCTCAAGGATGGTATCAAAAAGCCTAGTAAAAGTTGTAACACCCATAATTTCATTGTTATTTGTAAAATAAATTTTGGGAGAATGGTCGAGGAACGGCCGGGAGAACGATCGAGGAAGGGCCGGGACGACGGTCGAGAAAACTCTTGGAACACCCTAGGGGATTATGCCCGGCCATTGTGCCATGAGCACAATTGTTTGTCATAATTGCTGAGAGGAGAAAATCTACTGTACAATCTATGTGATTGTGCCTAGCGATAGTGCCAATGGTACAGTCGCTGGTCATAATCGCAGTCGGGATCCAGAGGGTTAAATGCTCGGTTTTTTAGCCTTTGCCTCATTTCTTCTTCACCAAACTTCCTCTCAACCCTCTTCTCTCATGGTGATACTTGGGAGCTAATAATCTGATTCTTAGGCCTTGTAGGAGCATTCTTGGTGGATGCAAGAGTTTAAGGATAAGGTATTCTTCTCATCTCTTCATCCAAAAAGCTAGAGTTTTGATGTTCTTCATCCCCTCTCTATATCCTTCTATTTTAGATGTAATTTTGGAGAATTTTGTGGCGAAGGAAACTTATTGGGAGTATTGGATCTAAAGTTTAGAGAGCTTATTTGAAGATTTCAAGTCTTTACCAAAGGAAGCTCAAGGAAGGGGTAAAACCTAGATTTAACCTAAATTTAGCAAGGTGAGTTCAATTTGCTTTGTGAAAACTTTGTATATGCCAAAAATATATATTTTGGTGTCTTAAATTATTTTTCTTATATTTATCAAATGTGTTGTTTATTTGATGAAGTTTGCATATTTGGTGCATTTGGTTAATAAATCTCAAAATTGCAAACATTTGGGTATTTTGTTGAATAAATCATAAGAGTGTTTCTTTTGATGATTTATTCTATTTATGGAGATTATTTGACAATAATGCACGACATTTTGGAAATATAAATGGTATGACTTTGTTTGGAAAATAATTTGTCCCAACCAATAGGGATGGTAACGCGGCGGGTTTGGGGCGGGTTTCACATTCCCCGGCCCCGACCCCGGTTTATGGTAAAGAACCCCGGACCCGTTCTCCGGCTGGTACGGGGATCCCTATGTCATCCCCGGTCTGTAAGGTGGTCAAACCTCGGTCAAACCCGGTTAATCCCCGATCCTCTCCCCGTCCCCGTTTCAGACCCGACCCCCGACAAGCCAATGTTCCCTTTCAGCAGATTCAACTGCTACAACACAGTAGGTTGTACAACCCAATGGAAGTCTAATTAAAACTAAATATCAGAGGCATATGCATGATAGAACTAGTGTAATAGCAATGAAATAAAAAACCAAATCAATATCATATCTCTAACACCCAAAAGAATGGTGTAAAATTGCTATATGTATCACAATGTAGAGGATGGAACATACCTGGAGGCTGGAAATAACAATGGAGGATGGAACCTACCTGTAAATAACAATGGTACTAGACGAGGGGTGGCCAACGAGGACTCAAAGTCGGAGTCGACGAGGGCTCTGCAGCTCTGCCTCTGGAATTTGAAGACAGGAAGTCGATGCCTTTGGATTCTGGAATTCGAAGTCGAGAGCTGGAGTGAGGGAGTTTGGATGTCGGACGCTGCTGGAATTCGAAGTCGAGGAGAGTAAGAGAGGTCGATGACTGAGTCTGTATAGAGAGGAGTGGAGGCGCCTAAACCTAATTTAGAAAAATAATACTGTAAATAACAATATAACATATAATTTAAAATAAATAAATAATATATTACATATATATACCGGGTACGGGGCGGGTTGTGGGACATGTTACCCGACCTCGGCCCCAACCTCGGTTTGAGGCTACCGGGGATCCCCGACCCCGGCCCCAGGACCCATTTTAGCGGGGAATCCCCAGCCCCGTTCGGGGCGGGTGAACCGGGTTCCCCACCGGGTCAGGGCAAATCACCATCCCTACCAACTAATGATGTGTTTTTGAGTGAGTCATACTTTTGCGCATGCATTTACCTATTTATGGGCAAATGCATTTTTTTAACTTATTGACTTTTATTTGAGTAGTAAAATAAGTTGTGATACTTATTGATTTGATTTTTGGCTCAATTGAGTTTCTTGGGACATTTGTCCGGTTTAAATTGCTCAACATCGAGCTTTGGGTATGAATTTTATTTATTGCATATTTATCTGAGTAGTACATGTTTTGAGTGTGCTGGTCAATTTTTTGATGTCATGTAAGTAGACTATAATGCGTTGGATCCATAGACATATGAATTAGTCATGTTTGACAAGTGAGGAGTCTTGATGTTATCACTTTGTGACCCATGCTCGAGAAGGCATTGTGGTCGTCTAGGTATTGCGGATGTGAACTCTTATGAGTTGGCCTCTGGTATCTTGAGTATTGTGGGTTTGATGCTTTAACCCTTATGCATGGGGGATAAATGTTTTGTGTTACCAAATTGGAAGTTTCTAGGTTCCTATCTTGAGTGCTAGTGAGTAGACACTAAAGGTTGAATGGGAACCTTGAGGCTGGAACTCTACTTGAGAACAAATGAGCATTATATCAAGTATCCCTAAGGTTTCACTCAGTAGGGAGTGTGCACAAAAGGTACTATGAGTGACCTTGAGGTGACGTCCCGTAGGGGGTGTGGACTAAAGGTATTGAGGACTTGTGGTGACACTTGCTATAGTGTGCACTAAAGTCAAAGATCTGAGATGTAGTTTGATGACATCGATATGTGAAATACTTTTGTGTTTTCGACACGCTCAATGGAAACGAGTCTCCTCATCAATGAAAGGTGTTGATTTTGGGTATGGAGTTTATCTATTTTTTAGGTGACATTTTAAGTATGGATTGTTATCCATGATTTGTGGTTTTGTGAATTGAACCTTATTCATGTTTTGGAGTATTTTTGGATAATAGAGTTTTATCCATGTTTACAATATTTAGACATTCATCCTTATTTACGTTTTGGAGTGAGTGTTGAGTTTTGAATTCATATTGAATTGGAATTTTGATTTAGAGTTTTCATCATGAAAATAGCGGGTTTTGGAAAGACGTTGCTTTAAAGAAAAATACATTTCATTTTATAAATTATGTTTTAATAAGCAATATTTCCGTTTGACCCTTTTACAATTACGATGAAAACTGCTTAAACTCACTAAGCGTTAAGCGAAACATTTTTATTTGTCCGCATATGCATCAGGTCCTTGTTGGGGGAATGGTATTAGTGGCACTGTGGAGGTTTAAGTGGTAGTTAGATGCACGAGAAGGTTTTAGCCTTTCGGTGATGTTTTCTGCACCTTGGAGATAGAGTCAGTTATTGGGTTTAGACCTTAACCTAGACTTTATATAAAGTTTAGTTTATCTTTTGTTGGCATTAAATCTAGATTCGTTATTCGAGGAAATCAAGTATTGAATTATAAGGAGGTATTTATCCTTTATTTGATGTATTATTAAAAAAATTAAATTAGTCGTTTTTTCCAAATTTGAGGATGTTACAAGTTGGTATCAGAGCATAAGTTTGAGAGATTTTATATATTGATTTAGGATGCCTAGACTCAAACTAGTGTTTCTCTAAGTGGATGAAAGTGAGATTGTATGATTAGGCAATTTATGATTGGATATTTTGAGGATAATAGAAACACTAGCATCAAAAATCTCGACGATTATAACAGGGATCCTCATGTATGGTACGTTCATAGTTACACCTGACCAGTGTTATTATGAATTTACAGTTACATATGTGTGCTTGAATTGCCTTTTCTGTGATGATCGATGGTGTAGTGAGTGAATTCCTAGTGAAAAATCGTTAGAAAAATTGATGTTTGTAGTATTTTCACTATAAGTGACAGTTAAGTATGGTGATTACGTTAAGTCGACCATCGTGGGTCAGATACAATGGTTAAGTTTGAACCATAGGCTTGCTAAATCATCACTATTTGGGATGATAATTGTGAGGTTAATGGACTTAGCTATGAATTATCGCCCTAAGATATTTTGGGCTTTCTAATTGCGATAGTGGGACTAGTAAACTTGATGAACTTGGTTCTAAGACTTTGGTTCTCGACCGAATGCATGCACGATAATTATTTTTGAAATAAATTGCATGAATTATTCCATGTTTCTCAAAACTTTTGCACCCAATTTTGGTGAATGCTTTGGCACACGCAAGAGTGTATCCCATGTTTTGAAAATTCTGAATTTATTTTGGTTGTATAATGTTAGTCCTAGTAATCATGCAATATCAATCTAATCAATCAAATACGCACAATTTGTAGAGAGAGAAAGTAGTGAGAGAAAGTCTGTCATATATCTTGAAGTCACATGTACAAAGAACTCTCATACAACTGAAGCACACAAACTCTCACAAGCTTAAAACACCTTATATGAAAGGAACACTCACAAGCTTAAAACACTTACAAGCTTACAAAGGAAAGTCGAACTAAGAAAGTCAAATACAAGTGATCTAAACAAGACATTAACAATCTCCCCCTTTTAGATCAATTGTGCAAGAAACTTTATCTGCACCATCTTGAAAAACTTCCATGTCTTATGCCAAGTCGAGACTCAAAATTCCTTATACCTCTCCTTAAATGAATTATGTCGTCTAAAGCATCCAAGACTCTTACAAGGGATAATCTATCAAACTGTCCCATTCCCTTTTCTCCTTTCTTAACCTTCTCTTCACTCTCTTTGAATCTCTGGTTCAACTGCAGTGTGATCACTTTTATCGTGCCATCAGAAAACTTGGCTATCTCTGAAATTCTGAGAAATATCTTCTTGTTTTTAGCATTCTTGTAAACAACTCCAAGTTCAGGTCTTTCAATGATGGTGAACAGATCATACTTTTCAATATCCTCCAACTCCATATTAGGCTTAATCATGTTGACTCTCTTCTGGTTCGTTTCAATCCCCAGTTGAAAGTCGTAGCAATATGTGTAGTTCACTTGCCTTTTCATAAACCTCTTCACAACTTCTAAGGCAAAAATGATGTTCTCCGGTCTGATCGTCATGTTTCTGAACAGATGATAAATATACTCAATAACGTCCATATTTAAGTACTAGAAGTCTGCTTCAGAAAATTCACCATCTGTCAGATCTCTTCTTTAAACTGTGAAGACCGAATACCATATCCTTTTAAATCTCCTTAGCCTTACATCCTTTACTGTTACAATTCCACACTTGTTTTTCACATATTTCTCAGCTTTTCTTTCCCCACTTATCAACCTTGCATACTCTATTTGATACTCCATAGGCTGATTGGATACACCCAAAACTTTGTAAATGTCCATCCTCCTGAGCCTGTGTACAAAGATCTTCTTCATTTCCTCCTCCAGAAAAGGTGCTCTCAAAGTATTTCTCATCTATCTTAGCTGAGCATCTGTAAGCACTAGAGGGGCTTCAGGTTCATTTGATGGACCAACATGGTTTTCAACAGGATTGGATGGAAAATGTAGTTCAGGTTCAGCTTCGGTGTTGGGTTCAGATTGGTTTTCAATTGTGGGCTAGCTATCAAGTATGGGTTGTTCATCAAGGATTAGGCTAGGTATTCAGTTTGGACTTGGTAGGTTTACTGGGCTAGGTTGGTTAACAGGTCTAGGTATTTGCTGGTTTACTGGGCTAGGTTGGTTTACAAGGCTAGGAATGTTTTGTGGTATATCAGCATGTTCAGAAAGGTTTATCTCTTTCAAGGTTGGGATTTCAGGAAGATCTCTGGTGGTTTCTGGTTGTTCATGGTGCACAGGGCTCAGTTGGATATCCTCTGGAGTACAAGTCAGGATATCCAATATGTTCTCATCTCCTTCATTATCAGAATCAATCAACTGTTCTCTCTCCTCCTCTTTAACCTTCCAAAAGTTTTCATACTTCTCATTTGCTGACTCCTCCTCATCAGATGATAAGTCAATTACATTGATAACTTCCATCCCAGTCAGCAATAAGATCTCTTCTCTAGTAGCAACCTTAGGCTTTGGAACCCTTGGTTCTATTTCTTCATTCACATATAGCATAAGTTCCATTCCTTCTTCAACATCCATTTGCTCTGCATTTCTGTCACCAGTCATTTCAGCCTCTTCATCAATATCAACATTCACACCCTGAGCAGGTTCACTTTCTGTAGCAGTTTTCTGTCTCTTACTTATCTCCCTCTCATGATCTTGATCGAAATCATGATCATGTCTCCTTTTAGAAACTGCTTGAACTTTGCATGCACTCTGAACTACTCTGCTCAACTCTTGGATGTTTTGTAACACTTCAGACTTGAAAGCATTGAACTCTGTGAGTGTAACAGTATCTGAAGGTATCTGAGCTTGCTGGGATCGCAATAGACTGACCAAATCTACTTCTGATTCATCAACAGGGGATACTCGAGCTGGTGGAGGTGGCTGAACAGGCTCCTCAACTGCTGGTCCTTTTCCTTTCAGTAAACTTTTCACCTTTCCATGCTCCTCCTCAAACTTTTGTGACAAACGATGTTCAACATCCTTTAAGGCGCCGTTGAGAAACTCCTTTGACACAAAGTCAGGTAAATTAACTCCGGGGTCAATTAAACTCTCCGTTAGCACAACAATTGAAGATTCAACAGTGTGGCCTGTGTTCACAACTGGCATAGTGTTAGCTGTGACAGGACTTCCGATAGAAGAAGAGGTATTTAGTGTTTGATGGGCCAGATAGAATCAGATGCTAATGCTGATTCAGATGATGAAGAAGAAGAGGTATTTAATCTTTCAGATTTAGAGTTTATGAATAAAATGTATGCCATGAGTTTAAAACAAAAAGAGTTAGAATCTAATCTTGAGCGAGAAAATGGTGTTAGAACTGACAAAAATCAATTGATACAGAAACTTCGCAATGAAATTGCTGAGAAGAAAGTATTGGTTGAGATTTTACATAAAGATAATGACACCAACGCTAAGGAAAAGACAATAATTCTTAAAGAGAATTCAGATCTCAAGTCTAAACTGCTAAAATGTGAGATTGATAAATATGAGCTTACAAAATTGCATTCTTCATGTGTTGAAGAAAACAAAACTTTAATTGCAAAAATAGATGCTTTGGAAAAGAAGTTGTACTCATTAGGTCAGAGTGAACAAACCATTCATCTTAACAAACCGTTGTAAAACAAAGGCAATTGGGGAATCGGTTATAAGAATCCTCACTGTCTACAAAAAGGGATGTCTGAAGTGCCAGGACTTTATGATCATCTTAATATGATATTAGCTCGCAGAATCCCTGAGTTTAAAACTTTTTGGACTAAACTATCGGAAAAGGATGAAGCCAATGAAACGGAAAAACGGTTGAAATCAGCTAAAGTTCATCTTCCATTTTGTTATGCGAAACTGAATAATAGTTATAATGAAAATCCAATATATCAAAAGAAGAAAACTCTTTCAAGTGATTTCTTTCCAAGTTATTCTGAAAAGGAAATGGAGGCGAAGCCTATTAAAGGTAAACTATATGTCCCTCCTCTCGTTTTAGAAAGTAAAATTTCTGAACTCGAGAATTCTTTATCAAATGAAAGACTTTTGATAAATATTGAGCAAAATGTTTTTTCAACTGTGTTTTCAAATTCTGTTATTTCAAAAGCTTCAAACTCTGAGGATACGTTTGGTTCATCAAATAAAGAGCTTAAATTTCTTAACTCTAACGGTAGTTTCGATGGTTGTTTTGAACAATTTGACTTTAATACAAAACTTCCTAACCATTCATCCTTTGTTAAGAAATCTTCAAGAAAAACCAGTAAGCCTGTGAACAGTGCAAAATCAACGAAAGTTGATAACTCAGTCTCTGTGAACGCTAAATATGCTAAAGGTAAGAATATATCTCAGCATTCACAGAAACCGAACACGACTGGTCATTCTAAGAAGAAGCAATCGCTTGTTGCTCAGAAGTCTAACTCACCAGTTTCACATGTTTCAGATCTGAGCAAGCAAAGGCCAGAAGTTAATTCTCAATGGCAACCAAAACGGAAGCTTGACAAGACCGTTTTATCGTTTAGTAGTGTTAATTGTAGCAAGACTTCGCTTAGTAAAGATGTCTTAATTGCTGATGTTGCTCTTTTGAACTCAAAACTTGTTGTTTCCCGTAAACAATATACAATGAAGCAATTATTTCAGTTATCTTTATCTGCTAGAAAGTCTTCTATTTATGATAAACATGTTTCTATTCCTTGTCAAGATTCTGGAGATTGGTTTGGCAATTATCATGTGCATTCATCTCATACTAATTCTTCAAATGCATTTCAAAAGAAAAGAGGACCCAATTTGAAATGGGTACCAAAATCTTGTGCTAACACGGCATGACCCAAATTCCAGTGGGTACCTAAGGCTAAATTTGTGTTGCAGGCACACAAAGCTTAAAGAGAAAGCGACTTCTGATTATGTACAGATCAGGACTCGTTCTTCAATGTCAAAAATAGGTTTTTGGATAATGCAGTTCAAAACCCGAACATCAAAGTCAAAATAGGCTTTTGAACAAATCAGTTCAAGACCCGCACTTCGATAATCAAAGTGAAAATTCCAATGTTGTCGTATGAATATCTAAATTTGTAATTTCTCTTATGCAGACTAGTCATACATGGTTCTTGGACAGCGGATGTTCCAAGCACATGACAGGGCAAAAAGAGATACTGTCCAATTTTAAAGACAAATATTGCGGAACAGTAAGATTTGGCAATGACCAGTTTTCTCCAATCATGGGATACGGTGATGTACAACATGACAATATCACTATCAAGAAGGTGAGCTATGTAGAAGGCTTAGGACACAACTTGTTCAGTATAGGCCAGTTATGTGACAAAGACTTAGAGGTCAACTTCAAAGCCAAGAGATGTTCAGTTCGCAATGAAGACGGCAAAGAACTCTTGGTCGGTACTCGAGAAACAGACCTCTACACAATAAACTTATCAAATGTCCAGACTGACAAGCAAGTTTGTCTACTGACGAAAGCATCGATGCAACAAAGCTGGTTATGGCATCGAAGGCTCTCTCACCTCAACTTTCGGTACATCAACAATCTGGTCAGTGGAAAGCTCGTCAAAGGACTTCCAGAGCTGAAATATGAAAGAGAACATCTTTGTGCAGCTTGTAAAAAGGGCAAGATGAAGAGGGCACCTCATAAACCGAAGCCTGAATCAAGTATCAATGCTCCTTTAGAGTTATTGCATATGGACTAATGCGGTCCGATGCGAACTCAAAGCTTAGGCGGCAAGAAGTACATACTCGTGATCGTGGACGATTACTCGCGATACACATGGGTCAAGTTTCTACGTTCAAAGGATGAGACACCAGATGTTCTCATCACATTCCTAAAGACGACCCAGGTGAATCTGCAGAAGCCGGTCAAGTTTCTACGAACAGATAACGGCACAGAGTTCAAGAACAACAAAGTTGAAGAATATCTCGAATCTGTCGGGATTTCACATCAATACTCTGCTGCTCGAACGCCTCAACAAAATGGAGTGGTCGAAAGAAGAAACCGAATGCTAGTCGAGGCTGCTCGTACTATGCTAAGTCACTCTCACTTACCTCTATTTTTATTGGCAGAAGCTGTTTTGACCGCGTGCTACACACAGAATCGATCCATGATACATCGAAGATTCAAGAAGACTCCTTATGCATTAATCAACAACCGAACACCGACAATCAAATATTTCCATATATTTGGGTGTAAGTGTTTCGTTCTAAATGACAGGGAGAATCTTAATAAGTTCAGTGCTAAGGCGGATGAAGGGATCTTCATTGGATATTCCTCGACATCAACTGCATTCCGAGTTTATCTAAAGAAGTCAAGAACGGTGATTGAAAGCATCAACGTCACCTTTGATGAAGAAATGGCTTCCGAACAACAACGTTCAGAACCCGTTATAACCGGAGTACTAGCTTCTGGACAACTCAGTC
The DNA here is from genome assembly GCA_954870635.1 of Arctium minus. Lineage (NCBI taxonomy): Eukaryota > Viridiplantae > Streptophyta > Magnoliopsida > Asterales > Asteraceae > Arctium > Arctium minus. The sequence goes on along the minus strand of OX941093.1, from coordinate 4,632,936 downwards.
CAGAACCTGCGTCTCAACAGAATAAATCAGACGAAGCTTCAACTTCAACTAACCATTTATCTGATTTAGATTTATTATTTGAATTGTTTTATGATGAATTTCTTGGATCTAATGTAAAGAAATCTGTTGTGGTTGACAGGATGGAAGACTTAACGACTACTCATCCAACCAGTTCAGATGACTCTTATGAATCAAACGCCCCGATTCAACAAGAAATTACAATTCAAATGCCGACTACAACAATTGAAGAAGTGTCAAATGATAAAGAGACAGAAGTAGCTGCAACAGTAGGAGATTCTGTACAGATCAATCTACATCCAGATCAAGCTGTACCTGTTGAGCTTTCTGAACCTGGCACTTCAACTGAAACCATCATTCCTCCTGAACAATCAGAAGAAGGTACAAGTGGATTTGTAGATGATACCACTGACATACAATCATCTAATCCACTACCTCGTGAACATAAATGGACCAAAGAGCATCCGATAAGCCAGATAATTGGCGATCCATCAAAACCGGTGCAAACTAGGTCAGCATCAATGAACATGTGCATGCATGACTCCTTTCTGAGCAAGTTCGAGCCATCACGCGTATCGGAAGCACTTGCTGATCCAGAATGGGTGATCTCAATGCAAGAAGAGCTAAATCAGTTCGACGCACTTCAAGTCTGGAGACTCGTACCAAAGCCTAAAGGTAAAACCATTATAGGTACGAAGTAGATTTTCAAGATAAAGAAAGACGAAGATGGTACCGTTATCCGAAACAAGGCAAGACTAGTAGCCAAAGGATACAGACAAGAGGAAGGAATCGACTACGACAAGACATATGCTCCTGTGGCGCGATTAGAGGCAATCAGAATGTTTCTAGCCTACGCAGCCCACAAGAACTTCACGGTCTTTCAAATGGACGTGAAGACAACATTCCTAAATGGAATTCTGAAGGAGGAAGTCTACGTCTCTCAGCCACAGGGTTTTGTCAATCAAGAGAAGCCAAATCACGTTTACATTCTCGACAAAGCACTCTACGGTCTGAAACAAGCACCTCGAGCCTGGTATGATGTCCTTTCCACTTTTCTAGTCAAGTCTGGGTTTTCAAAAAGTACGGTGGATACCACTTTGTTTATCAAAAAGGAATAAGGCGATATCATTTTAACTCAAATCTATGTAGATGATATTATATTTGGTTCTACAAATACTAAGTACTGTAAGAATTTTGCAAACCTTATGGTGTCTAGATTTCAGATGAACTTGATGGGAGAGATGAATTTCTTTCTCGGTTTACAAGTAAAACAATTTTCATTGGGTATTTTTATCAATCAATCAAAATACATTATGGATATTCTTCGGAAGTTCCAAATGGAAAATTCAAAACCGATTGGTACCCCAATGGCACCAGGTACTAAAATTGGCACAAATTCTTCGAGAAAGGTTGTTGATGTTAGGACTTATCGAGGGATGATAGGTTCTTTAATGTATCTTACGTCTAGTAGGCCAGATATAATGTTTTCAACATGCTTATGTGCAAGATATCAGGCCAATTCTAAAGAAATCCATATGTCTGCTGTGAAGCGCGCATATTTAGGTATCTAAAGGGCACTGCAGATCTTGGTCTGTGGTATCCTAAAGATACTAGTTTTGAACTAATAGCCTACACAGATGCAGATCATGCGGGTTGTATGTTAGACAGGAAGAGCACGTCAGGACACGTACATTTCCTCGGTGACAAGCTAGTAAGTTGGGCATCGAAGAAGCAACTTTGTGTTTCAACCTCCACGGCCGAAGCAGAATATGTAGTTGCTGCTAGCTGCTGTTCTCAGGTATTATGGATGCGAACTCAATTGCGCGACTACGGTTTCCACTTCAACAAGATCCCGATATACTGTGAGTCCAAGAGCGCCATCGCAATTACAGCGAATCCTGTTCAACACACCAAGACAAAGCACATAGACGTCAGGTATCACTTTATTAAAGATCATGTTGAAAAAGGAACAATTGAACTTTTCTTTGTAAAAACTGATTATCAACTTGCCGATTTGTTCACCAAACCCTTAGACGAAAAGAGGTTCAACTTTCTTATCTATAAGCTTGGTATGTTAAATCTTAAAATCTAATCAGTAGTTACCTATAAAGTTCTCTAAATTGTATACTTTTTCATCATTTCTTCATTCTTAACTCTGATTGATATCTGCACTTCTATCAAATGTTCATGATCCAAGGGGGAGAATGAGAAGAAATTGACATCTGGTCAATATTATTTCGAGGGGGAGCTCATAAAATTTGTGCATGTACCTTTTAATGTCAATTTTTTTTTGTAATGCAAGATTTTAGAGGGAGATCTTCAAGTCAAAAGGGAGTTCGGATATGACTTCTGATTATTTCTGATCAGAACTCGTTCTTTAAAAAGTTTTACTGCTTTTTTGTCTTTTCATTATAAGTGAATAAATTTTACTTTGATTTGACATAAGACTTTTGCAGAATTTTTGAGAGAAGCTTAAAAGTTCATATGTTTATGACTTAAAGCTTAGCTTCATGGGATGTAAGATCGAACGTAATGGTATAATCCTTTATCCTAATCTCATATATGGTTGAAAGAAGGACAACTTTCAATCATTGGAAAACATTGTTTTTAATGTTCAAACCACTTCCCGATTTTTCAACCGATTTTATATTTTGGGAGTGTATTTTAAATGTTTTCATGATCTAAATTGTGCTTTAACTGAAATAGTTAAACCAATCTGAGCATCACGTGCATCATAGGAAAACAAAGAATCATTGTGCTAGGTATTAACACAACTTCTATGGAATCACCTTAACCAGTGATTTCTACCCAAGAAGTTAATCCTTAGTGATTGAGTGTGCAAATCGAAAAGAAATGAGTGTGATTAGAGAAAGCAAAACGTTTAAAAGAAAGAGCGTGTGAGAACAGAGTTAAAAGAATATCACAACTCTGCACCAACTTTTTCTGAACCGGGTAGCCACAATTCTAGTGATTCACAATTCTTTGGTGATCATTATTGAAACAGGCAACTAACCCATGCCAACTCTTGATCAAACCTCACCATCTACTCATTTTCTTCTTCACAAGAAAGTGTTTCACATTTTCAAAGGGGATGCAACACATATGCTATCTGATTTTCATTCGGAAAATCTGGATATTGAAAAGAAGGAAGCCTTCCCCACCTTCGCACTTCAATCATGCACATTGAGTCTGTGTTTAACTTACTGTTGTCTCAGTGGTTTACACAATTTTGAGCCTATAAGCAATCATCAAGTGCTTAATTCTTTCTAACACAAGCACGAACACACAAGGAATTTGTTTCTTTGTCATAACGTTTATAGAAATAACCTTTGTGGTGTTTCGATGATTAAATGGAAGCCCTGGGGGAGTCAACATCAAACAGATCCTTTCCAATGTGTATTCGTTACACACAGTGACTTAGTGTTACTGACAGGCATGTTAACTGATTCATTAGTTGATTCAGGTGTTACACGACTATTTTGTCTAGATTTGAAAAGATCTGGATGAATATCTTTTGAATTGACGGATCAGGGGCTCTAACTGCAAGATAGACATTTCTTACAAATAATTTTGATGAAGTCGTTGCACTTAACATCAAAAAGGGGGAGAATGACTACACAAGAAATGGCAAAGATCACATGTTTCAAGAATCACGTCCACTCTTCAAAGGGGGAGATTGTTAGGAAAAGACATGCTGATTTAAGAGCTAGAGAAAGAGATTGCATCTTCTGAGCTGAACAAGAAGACTGAATTGCTAAAATCATTTTCGTAATTATCTTGATCCAAAGGGGGAGATTGTTAGACCACAGTCTCATTGGATTCAAGATCATCCAAACTGAAGATCGCAATCTGAAGCTAAAGCCGAAACGTCGACTCTCAATATTAAATTCTAATGTCTATTTGTAATAAATGTCAATGTAATTCAATGTAATTGTATTAGTTAATGTAATTCAATGTAATTGTATTAGTTTACTTAGATTTAATATCTAAGTTATAATATTGTAATAGTTAGATAAAGTTAATTTAGTTAGTTTCTAGTAACTTAGTTTATATTAGATATAATATCTAGATTTATTATCTAGATATTATGTTAGATTGTGTGTTAAACACACTTGGTTAGATTAAGTGTATCTCAATCTCTCAAGATTAGATAACATTTTCACACATACAAACACACACTTAAAGGTGTATTTGAGAGAAAAACATAGAGAACACAATCAAAGCTTAATCGATCAACCTTGTAACTCGTTTGTTATAATCAATACAGGTTGGTAATCATATTGTGTTGTTGTTTCTATAAACTTGATAAGTATTGTTGGACCGACACATATGCATTATGCGTAAAAATCTCAGGAACAGGGCAAACTTGTAGCAAGGGTTCAGAACAGTCACATTTCGCATAACAACAAAAACCTTTCGCATAACTATCACAATTCGCATATCACTATTCAAATTTAGCACAATTCGGATGAGGCTTAGCCTAATATTCTTAGAATTCGCATAGGCTTGGGTGCGAATTCTAGCTTCTCGCACGCGCCTATGTGCGAAATCCTCACTTATCGCATGATCCTTTAAACGAATTCTTCCTTTTCGCATCACTCTAGCATGTGAATTCTTGACATCTCACATATGACTCCATGTGAATTCTATACTTAAAAGTTTTCTTTGATCACATAGAATTCGTATAAACATTTCGCATAAGACTAGCATGCGAATTCTGCACTTTTCGCATCTCTCTGATATGCGAATTCTATACTTCAAAATTTTTATCTTCAAGGTCTTTCATCGTGCGAATTCTAATCATGCGAAATCTTAATCTTTTCACCATGCGAATTCTTTCATACGAGTTCTTCCTTATTCATGCGAGTTCTTCGAGTATCATGCGAATTCTGTGGATCTCGATTGTTTTTCCAGATTTCTTCGAATTCAACCTCAATACTTCGAATTTTGAGATGATACTTTGTGAGCAGGTTTGAAACAAACACTGGAGCACATTTTTTGTTGATGATTTTGTTTGGAAAACACTCTATAGCAAATTTTAATCATCACATAGTGACAAAAACATTTCGAACAAAAATTCTCGAACTCGATCAAATTCATCCAAAATTGTTCCAATTAAACAGTGTAATTGATTCAATGATGATCGACTATAACCTCTGAATCAATTTAGCAACAAAGAACATCCAATTAACACCAAATCAATGAAATCGAAAAATTCACAGCGACTATTCCTTCAACCAACTCGATCTCGATCGTACGTAGAAAAAATTCTTCGTTAGGCTCTGATACCACTTGTGAGGTCCATTGATGTCAAGATTGATTGATTGATAAAAGATAAACAAGAGATTGGGATTGAATCTATAGTTTTATTCACAGAACAAAAACACTAACTACAGAGAGCAGGAATTCGTATACAAGCTACATTGTGAAAGAAAGTTACAAACACAAACTAACAGACTCCTATTTATATGTCCCAATACCCTTGTATACATTTAACCCAAACCCATATACAAGGCCCAATACAAAATACAAGGATTACTTTACTAAACTTCCTAAATAGAACATATTTATGTTCTAACAAAAACGGACCAAGGAAATCGCGTTCCAAAGTAGATCCAGAGGTTAAGATGTAATTAGACCTCACCTCTACCCAAAAGAGCAAAGCGCTTGTTTCCATAAATGTACATTCTCAAGTTAGAGTACTTACAAGACCTGGAAACCGGTGCAGTTGCCGATATCAAAAGGAATTGTGCCACTTAAATATTGTTCCGCACATCGTTGTATAAGTGATCTGTGCATAAGAAAAAACGATCACAAACTTAAAACCACACCAAAGATACCCCGTATATCCCACTTGTACGTGTACTACTCCAATTATGTACGAAATGATAATCCAAGTAAAACTAGAACTTACAAATACCACAAGCCCTCTTCAGCTGACAGATATCGGGAGAGAGCTCGCCGACCAAATTGTTGCTCCTTAACCCCTGCGTTATCCGATCATATTTCGGTCAAATTTTGTAAATCGTTTTTGAAAGTATCGAGTTTTAGAAACTTAAAGATATTGTCAAACCTCATTCCAGTATACAAGCCTCAGAATTTCACCGCTCTGTCGATTTTGTGCTAAGTCCATGGAGTACACATTATGGATATAAATCTATCCATTTTAACCGAAATTATGACCAAGATTATACGAAAACACTTACAAAATCTTCAAATTTGGAATCTACGACAATGTCGAAGGGATCGAACCGATCAATTGATTGGTTGTCAAGATTTTGTAAGTAATAATACCAATGGGAATGGTGTCATCAATTTAGCCCAAAACTTACAACATAAAACCAAATACTCAGCCTACGATAGGTACGAAACTTACAGGATCTCAAGCTGCTTTAACTTCAATATCGAAAACAGTATGTCTCCAGATAACATATTAAATGATAAATCCCTAATAAACACACTTCAATTAGAATTTAAACAACATTATAAACAGAAATCCTATAATTCACAAAAACTAAGTTGAATTACAAGTTCTTAAGGGTACTTCAATCACCAATTTTATCTGGGATTTGACCAGATAATTGATTTCCACGAAGATCACTGTTGAATAATAATTCAAAAACAAATTAAAAAAACAACACTTTTAAACCAAAAAGATGAACCCATTTGAGAATTAGAAAACATTTCATTAGAAAATTGAATAATTAAAACCTAAATTTAATTTCAAGTTTAACGTTCTCGTATCTAAGCATCATAAAGTTGCAGAATATATTAAACCTGTAGTTCACCTTTTTATACAAAGTTGGCAGACTAGACTCCCTAAACAAAAGATATCAGCAGCGGCACCATCATAATCATGCTTGCTAAAAAGTTGAAGGCAAACAACGTTAATAACTTCAGTAAAACTCGAATCTTTCTCATGGATTCAGGTTCTTGAAGCATTGTCAGAAATGTCGAAACAAACAGTCTTGGTGATGCGACGGTGGATTATTCTGGGGATTTTCACGACAATGTGGTGGTGGGTTCTGGCCAGAGTACATATCGGAATGGCAGAAACGTTTACTTATACCGTAAAGGCAGCAAGTGTTTTATAAATCCATTAATAAATTTATAATTATATAAGTACATGTATATATATACTAGTTGTGTACCCGCGCGATGCAGCGGGGGTGAATCATAACTCTAAAGTCATAACTGAACCATCAATCATGTTTCCTTTTTCAATCCATTCTCTGCCCCTCTTGGATTTATTTTTATGGGTTTGTGTGGTTTAATTGCAAATCAACTAATAAAAATATGTAGGTGCACAGAATGCTATTAATGCACGATTATATGATTAATGATCTACTATTACCTAATCAAGCCTCCAGGAATTAATTCGTGCATCAGTATATGTTGTATAAAGATTCCCAACAATTTCATGTCTTTGAGGCTGTGCAGACACAAATAGCCTGTATCTTGTAACATGTGGCCAATCCATTTAAACAATTACATGTAAAAGGGAGAATTTATAGCAACTGAAGCCATTGACGATGATATCAAACGACTTCCACATTTTTTCTTTTGAAGAACCAAGATTTTGGAACATCAATTGGATTAAGGCTTGACTCATGGTCTGCAAAAACACCTGCACCTCAATGGAAGTTGTTCCTTTACACAATGTGTTCACATTTTTTAAGCAACAAAGCTTTGCTTCGTATATCACAAAGTTATTATCCCCTGCATTTGTTGCCTACAATATCTCCATTAACTCCACATCCAAACCATCTACACCACCATCACAGTCTCACATATATGCTACAACAAGCAAGCCCTACATTCTCAAAAAACAATCTAATTCCATTCCAAATTTAAATTTTTTAAAGTATATAATATTTATATACGGAAAATACAACAAATAACCTCACACACCCTGATGTTTGAACCCTTGACCTCCTAGGAGGGCAAAGTCTCGGATACCGCTAGGCCAAAGGCCCTTTGGTATCCAAATTTAACTTGCACATAGTAAGTAGGAACACGAACCCTAGACCTCATGTTTACTTGCAGAAATGGTCTCATCGAGGGTATCTGCGAATAGACGTGAATCAAGTTTAGACAAATGATGTGAGAATGAAATGATGAACATGAAATGCTAATACCTTAGGGTTCTTTTCCATTCAACCTTTGATCTTAAACAAGATGTTTCTGGAGCTTCATTACTGTCATTTTTTCTATTCAACCTTTGATCTTTTTGAAATTGCTAAAAAAGGAAGAAGAATAGATGTCAGGCTTGTGTTTATGTAGAGTCTTGTCTTCAAGGTTCGATTGACATGGATTCTGCAATGTGAATAAACAACTAAAGTGGAAACAGTGAGCTAAAAACTCTCTTAACAACAATTTTCATTCAACCATTTATCAAAAATAAACCAAAAGGATCTTGAAAGATTCACAATAGTAGATCTGGATCTGCATTCTATTTTGTTGGACGACAACAGAACACCTAGAACAAAACACGACCTAAATTTATGTCAAAATCTTACCTAAAGTTAGAGAAAGTCGAAATTTTATATAAGAAACATCAAAATACAAAGATATATCAGAAAACTTACCAGCAAAACCGAACCTGAAACTAAAAGACGATTGGATTCGATTCCATAGTGATTCATTTTTCCCTTTTCCCGTTCAGATAAGATCTGTATAAACGAATATCATAAGAATAGCTCACGATCTTGGTTGCTAGTAGAATGTTAAAAATCGAGAGTAGAATTACGATAGTATTCATGGTTTTGATACCATACAATCCCTATGTCAAGGTTCAATATCCATATCTTGTTCCATACATATAGTAACGACACGATATAAAAGCATGTGAAAACATTTTGATGAAATACCGTCTGTTGCATTAAGTAGCCCTTAATTTCTTCATCAGGTGGTGTACATCATATCCCTGGATTTTTTACGGGTATTCTTTTGAATATGAAACCATTGACGATGATATCAAATGACTTCCATTCACAAAAACCTGCAACAATCAATACAGTGAACCGAAGATTAAGATCATAGTAAACTTTGAGATTTATAATTTTGAACATGTATCGGTGATTTAGTTAACATGGAGGGGATCGGAGAAAGACGATATAAGGAACTCTTGAGATTAGAAAGCTTTATGTGGGAATCCAAGGGCGAACTAGCAACCAAGATGCAAAGAGTGTTTATCCTAATAATCGATACCATCAAAAGTTACATCTAAAGCAAACAAATCAAAACTCACATATGCAATTACAATCTTGGAAACATTAAAAAAATTATAAATCATTACATACGAGGTCAAGAAATGTACTTCGGTCAAGAAAAATTGGAAACAAAACTCTTTTTTGGGAGATGGAGATGAAAACTCTAGGGTTTTGCATAGAGAAATTCAAATCGAAAGCGGGAAATACAAGATCGTGATAGGGAAGAGATATTCAAATTGTCCTTTGCAGATAAGCTACAATAGATGTAGACCCTCTTTTGGCAAGTCAAGTTTGAGGGGAAAGAAAGCATAAAACATGAAACATAAAAGTAGAAGGTGAGTGAATCAATAGTCTGAAGTCTGAGGATTTCATCCTTTTGCTTTTGAATTTGAATATAGATATTTGGGGATATGTTTCAGTCTTTCAGGAGAAGCTCAGAGCGGGAACTGAATGAATCTGTGAAAACCTGAAAAGAGTGCATTTGTTACTTGTACATCATGCCTCATCACTTGTAATTAAGAGTTTTTCAAAATTATTGCATAAATAGGGGATAGGTAGAACCTGTATGTATGAAAGTTGTTGGACCACCACATAAACCGAAGTATTTCTTTAGGCGCTCAACGTTACGAGGAAACAATGGAAGTAAGAGTTTAAAAATTCATTTTCTAGTTGATGTTTTAAGAATCATAGAAAGATAAATGCTAAGAAATACAAGTTATAATGCTAAGAAAAATAAATGTCAAATAGAAAGAAGTTGTAATGATCTGAATAAAAGGTAAACCAAGACCAACCAGAGGGGTAAAATATCTCTAAAACATCCCGAACTGTTCATTAATAGTAGTTGATGTTTTCCTTGGCGACAAAGGGTAAATTGATCTGCCTCCTACACCAAGAGCCAGCATTGCATATCGTCAAAATAAATTTGAGTAGCTAGATTATTTAGAGTTTCAGAGACTATAAGTGGGTGCAAATCCATTAAAAAACATACACACACATGAGCTCATTTTTGATGGATGATATAGATCCTACTCAGTTAATATTCTTTTCAAATTTGAACAAAAACGAATCAAAATATGCAATCTCAATATCAATTTTAATGAACTCACAGGTAAGACATTTCAATAGCCTGGAGGAGTGGAAAGACATGCCAGTAGCCCTCCTGTCAAACCTGTAGAGTGGTGAAAATGTTTAAATATCACAGGGTTGTGAATAAAAGTAACAAACAAACATTTAGGTAAGCAAGCCCTGTTGCCCATCCAGAAACAATACATGAGAAAACAATTATGAATTATTTAACAATTTTCTTCTACTAATAGCATCAAAATATAATAAACAGACGAAGATCGGTTGTAGGGAGAAAATTAAGAAAAACCTTCATGTTTAGAGCGATTGGAACACGGTAGGAACGTGAGCTCCTGTAATAAGAACAAATTTGTAGCTTCTTCGAATCCTCTTGGCCACTACTCGTTCTACCATCGAACCTCAAATATTGTTCTGGGATTGCTTGAAAATCCCAAGTATTAGAACTTCTTACAGCCTCCATTACCTAATCGAAAACAAAACTTAGAAAAGGAAAAACCTTACTTGAATGTTGAATTGCAGGAAAAAGTTTGATCTTCTAACAACCTAGCAATTCCCTGACATCGTAAATCGATCTTCAAAACAAAACCCAAAATCTCGAGTACCAAAAACCCTGTATCTTCAAACTTCCAAAGCTGGTTCACAACAGATTACCATCACCCCTCTAAACAATTACCAGTGATAACTCTGCTGCTTCCGTAATACCCTGGTTCACGTAAGGATGTAGGTTCACAAAAGATTGAGTTCACTACTAAGGAGAGAGATGTGAATGGAGGCAAGAGTGGGAGCGTTCTAAGGAGATAAAACCCTGATTTTGAGTTTGAAATTAGGTACAACATGGATAATCGCACCTCTTTCATTCGTTGAGGATTTGATATTTGAAATTTTGAGTTGAATAGTCAATTTTGGATCAGAATAATCCTGGTGTTGCAGGTGGACGTATGAAGAAAGAAGGTTTACTTATGTGTCTGTCTAAACCAAAAGCCTTTTTTACTTGTACCTTATGTATCCATCTTTTGCAGTGGTGATAAATAAGTGCATTACCAAGTTATACCTTATGCTTCCTTACTTGTTTTTAAGAGATTTTCAGATTTTATGCTTTAACAAGGTGTACCATGTTCTTAAAGGGTTGCACTTAAGACTTTTTGTCTAAATTCTTATATATGTAGTATATATATATATATGCATGTATTAGGGTAGGGGCAGATTCAAATGAGAACCATAAATATATTGAGAACATGGCGAACCGATTATTCATAATGAATGACGCGATAAGTATCAATGATGAAAATTATTCATATTGAAATTACATGATATTGGTAATGAAAATGGAGGATTATTCATGAATAATACATGAAATAGTTGGTTACCACTTTTTCAAAATATTTATCGTTCTCATATGAACTTTCCCAATTTCGAGTATATATATATATATATATATATATATATATATATATATATATATATATGTCCATGTATATGATTCCCTCAAAATATTTTTAGGCCATACAAAAAGAATTGCTATCTTTTGATATGAAGGGGATCCGTATGGCTTGATCAGCTTGAGTAGGACTTGAGTTATGATGTTTTTCAGATGATCTTTTATATAGTCCAAACCCAGATACTGGATATTCGTCTCACGCACAGCTATAAATTTCCATGAACTTCTCCCGGACAAGAGCCATCTTACTGTCGTTACATCTTCCCTTGCGTGATGAATCATCTCTCATAAATTCGGGTTCCCGATGTTACTCCCATATTTCATAAACATCTTTGTATTCTCCCTCTTTTGGATATTGACTGATCATATGTTTCGATTGATTGTCCATTAATCCATGTTCTTGCTGCAAAGATTCTAAGGACACTGACTTGCTCCTTGTTTCTCTCGTATGGTGGTTCCTGCACGAAGCTGAACCTGTTTGATGTTGTTGCTACTATGGGAGAGCATCGATCCCCATTAGCTTCGCAACCAAATTGGATGGACTTTGCTTACACTCCTCTTCCTTCGACAGCTCTTGTGCAATAAGCATCCTTATGGGTGTTCCGTTTGATGAAGATTTTCTTAACTCGGATACCATCTGCATATCCCCATGATAAATAATACATCAACATATTGTGTCGACCCAAAATGAAGTCAACCAGAAAGCTAATAATTCGAAGTGATTACCACTTTATCATCCATTTGATCATCAACTAGACTTGTGGTTGACACATCTGATTGCCTCCTAGAGAACAAAGAACTTGTTCAATATTACGTTTTCTTTGTCATAAAGATTATGATAATAGGAAAGGTGATGCCAAAATGTAATTTTCATTAGGAAAGAACAATAAATGAGAATGTAAAGAGAGAGATATTCCATCATCGGTTATCTCATACAAAGATGATGAACTAAAGGTAAAGAAAATCACCGTCACGATGTGGTTTGTCTTTAAGGAGCCGGTTCCCTCCCATGACAGTATTCAAATCAAGCAGGTTCACCATTCTTCCCAAACATCCTGGAATCGGTTTCTCAGGATTTCAATTCTTTCCATTCTGAATCCGGCTCATGTTTATACCTATAAACGACACATTTCACAGGCAGGATTTCTCTCACACTTAAAGCGCTCTTCTTTTTGTTGCGTTCTTTTTTTCTAATTTAACAGTATGTTCTCCTTTTAGTGTTAGTTTGTGTTTTTCCCCTATGATTCGATGTTGCCTTTAGAAGGTAAAATCAGAATCATATTCTCTTATTACTCTTCCGTAATTGCAGCTTTTTGGCCTAGTGATCTTGTGAAATGACCATATTAGAATGAAGTTAAACTTCAAATGAAGATAAAACCATGAGGAATAGATGGTTACAACTCAGAAAACATAAAAAGCAGAATACCATTTGGCTCTTGAAAAATTATAGGGGTCGATCTGAAACTAGTAATAAAGTTGGGGAGGTGAAGTTTTTGAGAATTCAGGAAGACTTTGGGCCATCAAGCAGTTAAACTTCATTCAAGTTTTAACAATTGAGATGTGGAAGGAACTTATAAGTGCAAGAGCTTCGAACAATACAGCATGAGAAGCATTGTTCTTATTAACATTTTTCACCACATCTGTTCCCATGAGTATTCGTTGTAGAACCTAACCAAATCAATAAAGTAAAGTACCTTTAGTAATCAGTTGAATGATTGAATCAAATTGAGAGTCGATGCATTGATTAAGTTGGGGCTTTCTTATTGTTTTCCGAAATGGAGTCTGTTGAATCAGAAGCAGCGAATCAGTAGTTCATAACACCTTAGATTGTTTCCAGAAATCAAATTGAGAGTTCTCTGAAAGCTAAAATCGATTCTCGGAGGGCAGTGGACTTTGATTGAACGAAAGTTGAGAGGTGCGTAGAGACTAGAGAGGGTTTTTGACGATCGGGTGAATGAAACAAAATAGATTACCAAAAAAGGATTCACATATTTCTAAAGAACTTTGTGGAATTGACATTTTTAGCTCTTAAACTTCTGTTTGTTATACTTATACCATGATTTTACTACTTAGTGACCACAATTATTTGGTCACTAACCTTTCCAACTAAGTGACCACAATGTTTTGGTCACTAACCTTTCCAACTTTGGGACCACTATTCTTTTGGTCACTAATCCTCCTAACTCATTATAATTACTAAATATTGAATACCATTTAGTGATCACAATTTTTTTTTGTCACTAACACTTTTGAATTAGTGACCACTATTTTTTGGCCATTAACACATTCAATTTAGTGACCATTATCTTTTGGTCACTAACCCTCCCAACTATACAATTAATAAATATCACTTAGTGACAACCTTTTATTGGTCACTAACGTTTTCAATATAGTGACCACCTTGATTTGGTCACTAACCCATCCAAATCTATACAATCCTAAAACTAATGAATCCCACTTAGTGACCACTATTTTTGGTCACTAACACATTCAATTTAGTGGCCACCATTTTTGGTCACTAACCTTTCCAACTCTATGAATAATAAATACCACTTAGTGACTACCTTTTGTTGGTCACTAACACTTTCAATTTAGTGACCATCTTTTTTTTGTCACTAACCTATCCAACTCAATGCAATCATACAACTATTGAAACTCACTTAATGACCACTATTTTTTTTGTCACTACCACTTTAATTTTAGTGACCACTATTTTTTAGTCACTAACACTTTTATTTTAATGACCACCATTTTTTGTCACTAATCTTTTCAATCAACATGAACTACTATATACTACTTATTGAGAACTATTTTTTTAGTCATTAACTCTTTCAAATTAGTGACCACAATTTTTTGGTCACTATCACTTTTATATTAGTGACCACCATTGTTTGTCACTAACATTTTCATGTAACACCAACTAGCTAGTGACCACTATTTTTTGGTCATTAATCCTTTTAAATTAGTGACTACTTTTTTTTGTCACTAAAACTTCTAATTTAGTGACCATCGTTTTATCGTCACTAACCCTTTCAACTATAAGTGACTATTATTTAGGTCACAAAACACATGAATTTATAATATTAGTGACGAAAAACACAGTCGTCACAAATTTAGTCATTAAATTAGACAAATATAAATAATCTTATTTTAGCCATGAGAATTAGTGACGACTCTAGTGACCAAATTTTAGTTTCTGTCACTATATTCATATTAGCGACCAAATTTTAGTGACAACCATTGTTATTGCCACTAACGTTGCAGTTAGTGACCATAAAATAAGTAGTCACTAAAATTATGGTCACTAACTAACATTTTTCTTGTAGTGAATGAAGGAGACCCTATATATATAGAGGCACATTCATTTGCTAACCACGGCATTGATGCTAACCGTGTTAACCAATCTCAATCGTATATTGATGAGATCAATGGTCCACAATTAATTGATTTTTTATTAAATTAAAATATTAAAAACGGTTGAAAAAAATACAATGAATGTATGCACATGGGTATTTCGGTCAAAATACAATTCCTTTTAATTTGGGGAACATGGGCCTACCAAATTAAAAAACCCAAATAATTAGGGATTTCATCCCATAAAAAACACCAACTTCCCATTTCCACCGCCGTCATCACCTTCACTTGAAAACCCACCTCCACCATTCTTCCCACTACCACTCGCCGTACCTCCGCCGCCGCCGCCGCCACCATGCGCCACCGGAACTACTTCAGTGCCTTCACACCCACCGTCGGTGTCTTTTTCTTTTTTCTTTTCAAACAAATCGTTAATAATGCAACCAAGATGCATAATAACAAAAACCCACCAATGGAAACGGCGATTATGAGTATCTTGATTTTCCGGCGATGGTTCGATTTCTTGGCGACGGTGGTGGGTAGGGAAGAATGGTGGACAGAGAAATAATGCATGAGAGGTTAAACGCATCGCCGCATAAACCAGCGTTACCGGAAAAAGAAGTGGAGTTGAATTGAACCAAGATAGGGGTCGCCGGAATTTGGCCGGAAAGTTGGTTAAAACAATTTTCAGGATTTGAAGAGATCGATTTTCAGGATAGTGCATATGTGCACACTTGCATACAGTGCATATATGCATATGTTTGTTGAAATATTATATGCATATATGCACACTGATACCTAATGTGCATATTGAGCATATGCATACCTGTACACTGGTATCTAATATGCATATGTGCACATTGAGTAGTGTGAATATGTACATGTTGTATATGTGTATATGTGAATATCAGCTGATCTATTCTGCATTGGTTAAGATACACACTGAAATCTAGACATGCATATGCACACTCGAAATATGAAAATACATTAAATATTATATATTAGATATTATATTTAATATTTAATATTTAGATAACTACCATATTAATAACTCCTTGAAATATGGAAATACATTAAATATTAAATATTATATTTAATATTTAATATTTAGATAATTACCATATTAATAACTCCTTGAAATATGGAAATACATTAAATAGGCGTGAATTATGAAATGCTCATATTACCCTTTGAGGATATAAACTCTAGGATGATTCTGATTGGTTGAAAATTGGTTAGCACGATTAGCACCAATGAAGTGGTTAGCAAATGAAGGGGACCCTATATATATATATATATATATATATATATATATATATATATATATATATATATATATATATAGAGAGAGAGAGAGAGAGAGAGAGAGATGTTCAAATGCAACCCCATGCAACCCACCTATCTACCACTCATTTTGTTTTCACCTTTTTAATTAAAAAAATGTGAAAATAAAATGAGTGGTAAATAGGTGGGTTGCAGTGGTTGTACCATTAAAAATGTTGCACACTAATTCACCTATCTCTCTCTCTCTCTCTCTCTCTCTCTCTATATATATATATATATATATATATATGGGTGGGTTCAAATGAAAACTCATCTTTCATTCTGCACATGAGGACAAATCTTAACCATTGATCAAAACTTAGAAAACTAGTTAATGGTTAATACATAATGAGGTTAATTGGGAAATGATTAAGGACAAAATTGTAATTTTAAATCAACGCCTACCTTCTTTGACTTTTTATTTTTATTTTTAATTAAAAAAATTTACCCCCTTAAAGTTTAAAATAATTTATCTTAAAAATTACCAATATTTTAATCAAACAAATTACATCAAAAAAACGAGAATTTCGTGCTCTTCGATATGACATTCATCTCGATATAGTTTTTTTTCCTTTTAACCGTTTTTTACGTGAAATTCTATATAGATGTTATATTCATTATGAATATGCATGCACATCTTCGAGTGTCCACATTCAGTATGAATAACAAAGGTGAACGTTCATTCACTATTCATGAAGAATAATATTGTATGCAGGATGAATAATACAATATTCAGAATGAATAAAACACGAATCCATGATTCATGTATTATTTATCATGAATCGTGTATTATTCACCCTGAATGTTCTATTATTCATCCTGAATGATACATTAATTATTATGAATAATATATGGATGACCTGTGAAGGTGTAGACACATGGCACACTCTCTTTTGTTTCCCAATTCACAACCGAAATTTGGTTTAATTCATTATTGTTAGGATCAAGCGCTTACCACTATGCCAAAAGCAATTGCTGATGGAGAAGGCGCAACTTTATTTTCTTATAACGTAGCAGCCAGTGCCACGTTTTGATTTAGGAAGATGTTGGTCAATGACCCAACAATCCCCCCCCCCTCCCAGCATCTGCCAGCACTAACAAGATCTTCGCTAGAAGTCAATGGCTGCACAACATGCCTTTGGCATTTAAATGCACTATATGAGATTCGAACTCGTGACCTACTCTGATACCACATGTTAGGATCAAGCGTTTACCACTACGCCAAAAGCAATTGCTGATAGAGAAGGGGCAACTTTATTTCCTTATAGCGTAGCAGCCAGCGCCACGTTTAGATTTAGGAAGATGTTGGTCAATGACCCAACAATTATGAATATGTATGTGCATCCCCGGATGTCCCACATTCAGTATGAATAACAAATGTGAACGTTCATTCATTATTCATGATAAATAATATAATATTCAGGATGAATTACACAACATTTATGACGAATACACAAATTCATGAATCGTGAATTGTTCACCCTGAATGTTGTATTATTCATCCTAAATGATACATTATTCATGATGAATAACACATGAATGACTTGTGAAGATTTGGAGACGTGACACACTCTCTTTTATTCCCCGATTCACAACAAAATTACTCGATAGGTTCTCGATTCGTCTTGATGGGTGTTGGGTTACGGTGCTGAAGAAACGTGATGCCTTACGACGTTGAAGAAAGTGTTGAAGAAGGTGATGTCGAGTTGCATACTTACGGTGTCGAGGCATTTTACAAACTTGAACGTACATAATATTCATAATGAATATAACACATATATAGCATTTCAAGTAAAAAACGGTTAAAATCACAAAAAAAAAACTATATCGAGATGAATGTCATATCGAAGAACACGAAATTCTCGTTTTTTTGATGTAATTTGTTTGATTAAAATATTAGTAATTTTTAAGTTAATTTATTTTAAACTTCAATTGGGTAAAAAAGTTTTAATTAAAAAAGAAAATAAAAAGTCAAATATCATGTGCTTAAATTTTCTTCCATTTTTACCCCTAAGCATTTTAAAATTAAAAACTCTATTTAATATGAGTTGTTGGATCAAAAGAGATCGAGTGATTGAGATTTGTCCTCACGTACAAATGAAAAATGAGTTTTCATTTGAACTTTTATATATATATATATATATATATATGGATCTTAACGTATATATGTGTAATTAATATGGCAATGGTGGATAATAAAGGAAGACACGAAAGAAAGGAGTGGGGCATGAGAACCATGGAGCCGTTTGGTTGTGGATCCTCCAACAAAGACCAACCACGCTTGGAAAGCTAAACACCACCTTCAATTCTAAACCTAATTTATTATTTCATATATGTTGTTTTATTATAAATTAATAATTTTATACATTACTTGTTAAGATGCAACAAAATCATTAAAATATATAAATACAAACAAATGATTGTTCAAGTCAATAATAAGAAATATAGATCTCAATCTTTATATCATGTCGTTTTATTGATACAATTCAAAACACCGAACAAATTTATTGAGATTTCAAACGTTTGATCACATCATTGTCCCCTGCTTTTGTAAAACATGTTTTGCAACATGCTGAGAAATTAAGATTGAAAAGACGTTAGTTAGTTGTGTGCAATATGTGAATGTAAAAACCGAATGATTTCGTCCTAAAACACATGTAACCCTGGAAAACAAATACTAATTCAATCAATATTCAGTAACAAATCAATCAGAAAGCACACAAAATGCTAGCTAAAGCAACATCACAAAGGTTGGATGAAAGGGACCAATATGCACTTCCGGTTAATTTTTATCAAAAAATTTGGACGGGTCTGTTGAGATGGTTGAATTTTCAAATTCCGATACTGATGTATTTTGCATGAATCAACAATATATGCAAGGGGTGGACATATGTATGTCCGAGTAGGCGCCTGTGCACCGATTCAACTTATTTTCGCAAGTAAGATTTTTTTTTTTAGGTATGAAAGGTTCACCTAGAAAATATAAGAAGCCTTAACCAAAAACCGAATAAAAGTACTTCGAAAGCAACCAAAAGACTAAAAAAATATCTCGAAATCAACAATTGAAACTGGAAAAATCTCTCGAAATCAACCACAAAAACTAAAAAATCTTCAAAATCAACCAAAAAAAACTTTAAAATCCTTCGAAATCAATTAAAAAACTTTAAAAACCAATCGAAACAATGAAATTCAACTAAAACACATCAGACAACTTTACGAGTCTTTGATCTACCTTAAAGGAGCCTTTACTCTCAAAAAATCCTCGGTCAACCATTGAATATATGTAAAAATCCCAAGATTGAATTATGTATTTATAGATGACTCAATACATATCATAGATGGATCGATAGATTCAACTGATTTAAGTTAATAAAATATAAATTTAAAAAAAAATAAGACATAATTTTTTAATATAAGAGATAAATGAGTTTTTCATGTTGTAGCCGAGTGGTAAGGTAACATCCTGGGGGGTCAATGGATGGTATCCCTGACTACCCAGGTTCGAACCCCGTGGTGAGCATCCTGTGACACCCATGATCATGGGTCTGCCACATAGTGGTACCCTTAATTGGGTTGGGTCGTGATCGACGTGGATTAGTCGGGAGGCACCCTTGAGTGGGAACCCGGATACCTCGGGAACGTGTGCGTGTGTTAACTTGCCGTTAAAATATATATATATATATATATATATATATATATATATATATATATATATATATGAGATAAATGAAGGTCCATTAGAGGGTCTCAACCTTTAGGCTTTAACTTTATAGGCGTGTTTGGAAATTGGTGCATTATGTGGGACTGACTTATAAACCAATTAAATAATTTTTTCTTATATTTTTCTTTCAAAAGATTAGCTAAAAACTATATGAATTTTCTAATTGTTTAACGTATTTCCAACAAATTCTTCAATTCTTTTTAAAATAGAGAATTAAAGTCCAAAAGCTTTTAAAAAATTATATTTAATTTTAACAATTTTTTTTTATTTTGGAGATTACATTATTAATTATATTAATAAAATATTTCATATATTAAATAAAATATTATATTTTCTCCTAATCATTTCATCTCAAAGTTTTTTATTGGTAGAATATAATAAAAAAACATTTGCTTAGTGAGTGCATCTTTAAGGTGGATTAAAAGCCTGCAAATCTATGTTTCAAGGGATTTTCTTAAAGTTTTTTTATATTTTGTTGATTTTAACGAAAATTTTAAAGTTTTTGGTTGATTTCGATAGAATTTTTCGGTTTCTTGGTTGATTTCGAGATTTTTTTTTTAATTTTTGGTTGCATTCAAAGACATTTTCGGTTTATTTTGATTGATATCCCTTGTATTTTTCTAACAATACATGCTATCGTCTCTCTTCCAATTTTTATATAGTTAATAGGATCTTATAAAAAATACAAATATATTAAATAATGTTCGCCCTCTTTCCTCTCTAACAAAAAAAAATTATAAGAGTATCTCCAACCATTTATCCAAAATAAAAAATGAGAATTTTAAGCAATTTTTTGCTTCAGCAGATTCTCCAAAATGGAGAAAATAAGGAGAGAAAGTGTAAATTTCTAAAAATCTGGAGAACTCTCCAAAAATAATTACCATGAGAGATTTCCTCCTTGGCTCCATTTGAGCAAAAGGTTGATTACCGACAACCCGACCGTCCCCATAATAACCCACCCCTTAGGACCACATGTAAGGAGACATTTCAAAGCTGACTCAACAGTTGAGACTAACAGAGGGAATCAAGCCCGTCTCCTGAAGGATTTGAACTTGAACCTGTGTGTCGTTTCGCCCTTTTGTCAACTGAGTTACATGCCTGAGGGGCTCTCTAGACTCCGTTACTATTTGGGAGGCAAGATGGATTATTGATAAAGGGGCGAGATGGAGAATAGGGAATGAAAGGTGTAGTAGTAGGTTATAATCTGTTACAAATTAGTTAGATAAGAGAGTTTGTTGATCTATAAATAGAGTGTAACAGACGTATTTCTGGCTATGAATGATAATAAATCTGATAATCTTCTCTCTAAACTTTCTCTCTCTATCTTTCTCGATCTCTCCTATCCCATCTCTCTGTCTTCTACTTCTTGTCCTGTAACATTGGTATCAAAGCCCTTTCCTGATCAAAACAACATTACGATCTTCATCCATCTATCCAAACACCAATCAATTGCTCAATTCTTCTAAAGTTGGCACATGCAACCACGAAATCGACAACTATGGAAGAACATATCCGACTTTTGGAGCAAAAATTAGAAGTCCAAAATGAAAATATGTTGAAGATGATGCAAGCTATTACCGAGTTGAATGAACGAATGAAAGAGTTAGAGGCCAATCAAAGGAATGAAGGCCCAAGAATTGATGCAGGGCCTATTGTGGCAGCACCTGAGCTAGGGTTCTTGGGTACGTGCCTAAACTTGATTTTCCAAAATTTGATAGAAACAATTCAAGGATGTAGATAAAGAAATGTAAAAAGTATTTCAGTCTGTGCAAAATTCTTGAAGATCAAAAGGTTGATTTGACCTCTTTAAACATGGTGGATAAAGCTGAAAATTGGGTAACGAGTTACCTAGCCGTTAGAAGGAATGTTGACTGGTCTGAGTTCATCGTTGATCTGTCTGCAAGATTCAAGGATGAGATTGGGGCAAATAGTAGAAAATTTTAACAAGTTACAACAAACAGGAACCATCGAGTCTTATCTTGAGGAATTTGAAATTTTGAGATCCCTTATGCTTCAACAGAACCAGGTACTACCTGATTCCTATTTTCTTGATAGCTTTGTTGGTGGTTTAAAATCAACGTTAAAGCCCTTTTTAGAGCCTGAAAGCCTTCAACCTTAGCTAAAACAGTGAAGTATGCTAGCCTTCAAGAAGAGTCCCTTGAAGCTTCTCTCCTATGCTATAATCTTGAGTCTTCTTAGGCCAAAAGTTCAGACCCGGTGTCTAAGTCTTTGCCTGCTCTTCTGTCTACTTCTCCTCCTGCCTTCAAATTAAATTCTATAAAGAAAACTTTATCTGCTGCTAAAAAAAGGGAAAAACAAATGAAGGGTCTATGTTATTTTTGTGATCAACCATATGAAAAGGGGCATAAGTGTGGGTTGAAACAAACACAACTGTTTTCAATTGAGATTCCGGGCATAGATGAGGACGAAGAGGAAAAACTTGAATGTAAAGATCAATGCTTTGAGCTTATTAATATATCGATGGGAGCTTTAAGTGAAACCCATAAATTTCATACAATGAGGGTGACCGATTATTTTGACGATAAGCCTCTTTACATTTTGGTTGATCCAGGTAGTAGTCACAATTTCTTGGATTTGGGTTTGGCTAAAAGGTTGGGTTTGCATTTGGATTCCATTCCTGATAAAGAAGTAACAGTAGCAAATGGGGATAATATTCTGTGTCAATTTGTCTGTAAGAACTTTGCTTGGAGGCTGTAGGACTTGAAGTTCAAGTCATACATGATTTTGATTCCATTGAGAAATTATGACATGGTCCTAGGGCTTCAATGTCTCAGTAATTTGGGAATTATAACATGGGATTTCAAAAAGCTCTTTATGGAGTTTGATGTGGGAACTTGTCATTGTATGGTGAAGGGAGTTGTTCCAAAGGGATTTGGCTAAGAAAGATAAAGTTCAAAATATAGGACATGTGTGCTACGATGTTCAGTAGAATCTTGAGGTCAAGATTATTGTCTAGGGGGAAGGAATGTAACAATAGGTTATAATCTGTTACAAACTAGTTAGATAAGAGAGTTTGTTGATCTATAAATAGAGTGTAACAGATGTATTTCTGGCTATGAATAATAATAAATATGATAATCTTCTTGTTAGTCATCAAGGATTTGAAGATGACCTCCCCTTTTGGCTTGTAACTTCATATATGTAAAATGTTGTACATATCCATACTTAGTTTATTTTAAGGTTCTTTGTAATAGCTTAGTTGTACTTCAAAAGATCGGTGGAATCGAAGACCAACCGAATTCAAAAGGAAGTGAGTCTACTGATGCGGATCAAGACAAACTTCATAAGTTACTAAGCTATACCTGCCGAAGATGTGTTTATTCTTCGGCAGGCTTCACTCCTGTCGATACCTATTTATTTATTTGGTCGGTAGGAGATCCCTCTGCCGATCCTTCAGCAGACAAACCTTCTGTCGAACTCTCTCATAATTCGGCTATCTCCTTTTTAGCCAAATCCTCATGATTTGACTATACCTTTTATTTCCAACATCCTTCTGACAAAAGAATGGAACCTTCTATTGCACAGAGGATATTCACCAAAGTCCTGAATTGATAGAGACTATACCTCAAAAAGATTTATACGAGGAATATTTTATTGAGATGTTGTCGTATCAAAGTACAAAAGCTCTTTTTGTATCTTGATAAGTCACCTCAAACATCTTATAATTTATTGAAGAAAATCTCAAGGATCCAATCTCAGTTTGACAAGTGTCCTTTGCATTTAATGCATAAGGTAGTATATAAAGGTGAATACATCCTCCATGCAAGCCACACTTTCAAGAAGAGAACTTTGTGCACTCAATATAAGTTGGCAACTATTTTCTCTCATCTTCATAGCTTTAAAACTTTGTGTTTTCTAAGTTGTGTTCTAAGGTTCTAAGTGTGAGATTGTTAGAATAGTTTACCTGTTCTTTTCCGCAACAATCTTTATTGTTTTATATGTGTAATTCTTGATATTTATATCAATAAAAGAATTAAAATTAAGTGAAATTTTGAGTATTGCATTCAACCCCCCCCCCTTTCTACAATACTTGTTTTACTTATTCGGGACTAACAAGTGGTATCAGAGCGGGTTAGTTTAATCTATAAACTAGATCGGTAATGGCATCACCATCCTCTGCGAAAGTTGATTCTTCTTCTCAAAACTCTTTTTCTAAGTCCTACGACAATGGATCTATAGCCAAACCCCCTAATTTTAATCTCAACAACTTTTCTCTTTGGAAAAGTCGTATGATGTTGTTCTTGGAAGGTGTGGATAGTCGTTTTATCACTGTGCTTCGTGAGGGACCCATAGTCCCTAAAGTCTGGGATCATTTTCAAAAAACCCGTACTGATTCCAATGATAATATAAAGATGTTGTTTATAGTGATTCTGATAATTCTTCGGATGAAGAACATACATCTGCTACTGGGAGGTACATCATAAAAAATCCCAAGAAATATAATAAGGATGACAAGCGTCTCATTGCTCTTGACTCTAGAGTCAGAGCAATCATTGCTCTCTCCCTCCCTGATGAGGTGTACCACTCTTTGGTAAATATTTCTATAGCCAAAGAAATGTGGACCACACTGTTTGTTCTGTATGAGGGTACATAAGAAGTCAAAAAGAGCAAAAACATCTCTCTTGTACGAAAGTACGAACTCTTCTCTCATGAAAAGGGAGAATCTCTTTCTGATTACTATAATCGTTTTAATAGTCTTCTTAACCATCTCAAACTTCTAGGAAGATTATATGACAACGAGGAAGTCTTGTATAAACTTATGGATGATCTTCCTGATTTCTGGGAAAACATCTGTACATATATCAAGACAACCAAGGACCTTGATAATCTTCCTCTCACCATTCTCTACGGATCCCTATTCAATTATGAATAAACTAGGATCCAAAGGAAAACTATCATCAAAGAGATAAAGAGCCCTTCTATGGCTCTTATCGGTGATACTTCCAAAAAGTCTGTGCATTCCTAGAATTACTTATCCTTCTGACGAGTCTGACGAAAAGAGTCATGAACACTCAACTCACCAATCGGAGGCCTATCTTAGTGAGGCCGATAGGGCATGCTTGCAAAATTTTCTAAGTTCAAAAACAATTTTCCTTCTAACAAATTCAGGTCAAGCCGAAAATCCTCTTTTTCTTCTAAACACTTTTCGGATAAAAGCAATGAGGAGTGTTATGCTTGTGGCAAGAAAGGCCACTTTGCCTCTGAGTGCATGAGCAACCCTTCTGGTAGATCCAAAACTAACTCCTCTAACTCTTCTAAAGGGAGGATAATGAGATCTGATTCGGCCAACCGATCGTACTCCCGAAAGTCCTCTTCCTCCTCCTTCAAGGACAATATCGATCGTGCTATAAAAACAAATACAAGAGATAAAAGGAAAGAAATGAGAATGTTCACAGAAGAGGAAAAGGTTTAATGGTCGAGTCTCATGACTGGGCTGATGAACCGACCTCAGAAAGTGAAAAGGAGATTTCTAGCAAGTTCCTTATGGCAAAATTGGATGACATGGCCGAAAACAAGGACACTGGACATATTGCTCTGGTCTCCACTGAGTGCTCATCTTCCTACTCTCAGGTACATACCTTCCATTCTCTTACTAATGCTGAAAAGATTGAAGCATTTGATTCCTTAACTGTCGATTTCTACAATGAAAAAGATGCTAAAAGAAAAGTAAATGCCCAAGTCAAATCCCTCTCCTCTCAAATCCAAGTCTGTCTATCTCAGCTAAAACACTTTGATAAAATCAAAGTTGAGATAGAAGATTTAAAAACCATCAACTACATTCTTGCAAAAGAGAAAAATAAGATGTTTAAACGTCTTAAAAAGGAGCAAGAAATTGTTAACAAATGAACTACCTCCTCCAAAAATCTTGAAAGAATTTTTCAAGACCAAGTAACAAGAGATGACAAATTTGGACTTGGTTTTGGCAAAATGGATGTTGATGATCCCTCCACTCAAGTACCCTCTTCTGCTTGTTCTAAATACCCATACTTTTCTCCTGAGTACACTGATTCTAACTCTAAAGATTCTCATTCTATTCACTCTCTAGATCTTCGTGATTCTTTGAAGTTTGGTGTTTTCATAAAGTCTAAGTAATCAGAACCTAAGTCTCAACGTGAGGAAGATCAAGGCTCATATGATCTTGTTAAGCCAATAAATGATCTTCTCCAATCATTGAATCTTGATGAGGTTACTTTTTCCTCTTCTAAACCTTCTCACTTTCCCAAGAAGAATTCTCATCTCCTTTCCAAAAAGCCTTCAAATCTAAACAAAGGAAAGTCAGTTGTTTCAGACTTGCCTTTGAAAATAAATATGTCACCTTCTTCAAAAGGTGAACCTCATGCTCATTCCACCAAGTTCATTCCAAGATCTGTAAACCTGAAGAAAACCAAATCTAAAGGCATTTCAAATTTTCCTCTTCCCTCATCTGAAAACGGGATTTTTGGACCCATGCCTTGTCCTCCTCCTGCATCTTCTAAGCCCCTTAAGGTCAACCTTAAAGGGAAATACAAAGAGTCAAGTCAGAAATCTAAAAAGATGTTTATCTACATAAAGTGTTATAACTGTGGGACACATTTCATCTTGCAAAGGACTGTCCCAAGGAACGGATTGAAAGAAATAATCCGAATGACTCATTTTCTACTTCTTATAACCCTAAAGGACCCACTTCAAAATGGGTACCAAAGGACTGATTTTCTGTGATTGCAGGTATTTGAACATCAACAAACATGGTATCTCGACAGCGGATGTTCAATATACATGACAGGAAATAAATCTCTTTTAATTGACTATGTGACAGAAAAGGGCCCTACTGTAACTTTTGGTGATAACTCTAGAGGTTCTACCAGAGGTTATGGAACTCTTTCAAATGGCTCTATCACTTTCAACAAAGTTGCCTATGTGGAAGGGTTGATGCACAATCTTCTAAGCATCAGTTAGCTATGTGATCGGGGATACTATGTTATCTTCAGAATTGATAACTGTCTCATCACCGACAAAAACTACCACATTATTATGTCCGGCTCTCGAAAGGACAATGTGTACGTTATTAACATGGGTCAAAATTCTACTGAAGGAAGCATCTGTTTCATTTCAGAAGAGTCTGTGAAGAAAAACTGGCTCTGGCATAAACGTCTTTCTCATCTCAACTTCAAAACGGAGAATGCTCTCTCCAATAAAGATTTGGTTGTTGGAATGCTAAAGTTATCCTTTATCAAAGAGAAACTGTATGCATCTTGTGAAAAGGGCAAACTGACAAAATCTTCCTTCAAAACCAAGCAATATTTCTCCATTTCTACTCCACTTCAAATGCTGCATATGGATCTGTGTGGACCAGTTAGTTCTCCAAGTCTTGGAAGAAAAGGGTACATTCTTGGGATAGTTGATGAATTTACATGTTACACTTGGGTATCTTTTCTCAGGTACAAAAGTGATACACACTTCATCAAGAAATCTGAAGTGCTCAATGGCCAACTTGTAAGATCTGTCAGAAGTGGCAATGACGCATAATTCAGAAATGCTACCTTAGAAGCCTTTCTCAATGATAAAGGAATCTCCCAAAACTTCACAGCTGTTAGAACACCGCAACAAAATGGTGTTGTGGAAAGAAAAAAATAGAACTCTATGTGAAGCAACTCGTTCTATGCTAAGTAAATCAAATCTTCCTACCTACTTTTGGGCTGAAGCAATTAACACTGCTTGCTTCACTCAAAATCAGTCAGTCATTGTAAAGAGGCATAACAAAACTCCATATGAAGCATTCTATGGCCGAAAACCTAACATTGGTTTTCTTCATGTTTTCGGCTATGTGTACTTTATTCTCAATGATCGAGAACACCTTGAGAAATATGACCCTAAGGCTGATGAAGGAATATTTATGGGCTACTCTCTTACCTCCAAAGCCTACAGAGTCTACAACTTAAAGAGAAAATGTATTGATGAGTCAATACATGTGAAATTTGATAATCAAAAATCATCTTCTCTCACATGTGATGACAATGAGTTAATCAATGGATAACCTCTTGTGTAGGGGAAGATTCTCACAACCATCCGTCGACAAGTTAGCCATCTGTTCCTTTTTTGGCTGATAACCCTCCTCAAACTAACCATCCTTCTTTCTCATCACCTGCCGAACCAAACCTTCAGATCATAGTATCTGAGAATTCAACTAATCCTACATCTCATATTATACCTTCTCATAATATTCCATCCCAAGAACCCACTTACACCTTCTCTGTCGAACCATCCACATCTCATTCTCCCAAACTTCTTCCTGCACCTCTTCCACCAACTACCAAGTGGACCAAAGATCATCCCATTGAACAAATTATCGGTGATCAACAAGCAGGTGTCCAAACTAGATGAGGCATTGGCAACATCTGTCTCTATATGAATTTCCTCTCCATCATAGAGCCCATCTAGCCGATCCATATTGGATAACAACCATGCAAGAAGAGCTTTCCCAATTTGAAAGAAATAAAGTCTGGAGACTTGTTCCTCGAATTTCACAAAAGACTATTATTGGAACAAAGTGGGTCTTCAGAAACAAAATGGATGAGGAGGGAACTGTCATCCAAAATAAATCTAGACTTGTTGCACAAGGATACCAACAGGAGGAAGGGATTGATTATGATGAAACCTTTGCTCACATTGCTAGACTTGAAGCAATAAGAATATTTCTAGGTCATGCTGCTCAAAAAAACTTTAAAGTTTTTCAGATGGATGTTAAGAGT
Organism: Arctium minus; assembly: GCA_954870635.1. Classification (NCBI taxonomy): domain Eukaryota; kingdom Viridiplantae; phylum Streptophyta; class Magnoliopsida; order Asterales; family Asteraceae; genus Arctium; species Arctium minus. The sequence goes on along the minus strand of OX941093.1, from coordinate 4,604,037 downwards.
GCTTTTCTTAATGGAGAGCTTGCTGAAGAAGTCTATGTGAAACAACCTCCTAGCTTTGAAGACCCTTCTCATTCAGACTATGTGTACAAGCTAGACAAAGCTCTTTATGGTCTCAAACAGGTTCCTCGTGCCTGGTATGACACTATGTCTGTTTTTCTTCTCTCCAACAAGTATACCAGAGGTAAGATTGAAAATACTCTCTTTCTCAAGAAGACCAAAGGTAATATTATTCTTGTTCAAATTTATATGGATGATATCATTTTTGGTGCTACTGACGAATTTCTTTGTCAATAGTTTGCCTCTCTCATGAAAAGTAAAAATGAGATGAGCATGAAGGGTGAGCTTACCTTTTTCTTAGGTCTTCAAATAAAACAAACTTCTGAGGGAATTTTTATAAATCAAAGCAAGTATATTCGTGATCTCCTCAAGAAATTTAATTTTGAAAATTGCTCTCTGATGAAAACTCCAATGGCACCACCTCTTAAAATTCATGTTGATCCCGATGGAAAATCGGTTGATATCACTAATTTTAGAGGAATGATTGGTTCTCTTCTTTATCTTACTGCTAACAGACCATATATTATGTTTGTTACCTGTCTATGTGCGCGTTATCAGGCCAATCCTAAGGAATCTCATTTGGCCGTTGTAAAACGCATCTTCCGGTATCTAAAAGGCACCATGAATCTGGGTCTTTGGTATCCCAAAGACTCAGGTTTCAATCTAATTGGGTATTCAGATTCTGATTTTGCTGGATCTAAAGTAGACAGGAAGAGCACAACTAGAAGTTGCCAATTGCTAGGTGGAAACTTGGTTAACTGGTCCAGCAAGAAACAACATTCAGTCTCTACCTCTACTGCTGAGGTTGAATATGTTGCAACTAGAAGTTGATGTGCTCAAATCTTGTGGATGAAGAATCAACTTCAAGATTATAACCTGTTCTACTCCAAAGTCCCAATTCTGTATGATAACTCTAGTGCAATAGCTATTACAAACAATCATGTTCACCATTCCAAATCTAAACATATTTACATTAGATATCACTTTATAAGAGATCATATCTCCAAAGGTGATATTGAACTACACTTCATCCCAACTGATTTTCAGTTGGCAGATCTCTTCACTAAACCTCTAAATGAAGCTAGGTTCAATTTTTTGATAGGCTCTCTGGGTATGTTAAATTTTGAATAAAAAACTTATGTTTTCTTTTACCTATTGAAGATTATCCTTCGGCAGGCTCATTTCTTCGGTAGCAATCTCATGCTACCGAACTCCTTCCTTCAGCAAATATTGTCACAACTCTATTCGGTAATAAGATCTCCACAGATCTCACCTACCAAGTTCCTTTTTTCGGCTATCTAAATTATTGTCTTCGGCAACTCTTTCCATTGTCGAGCTCTCCTCTTCGGCAAAAATCCTTTACCTATCGAAGATCCTCTTCGGCAAGACTCTTCCGCAAAATCCTCTAATCTCTTCGGTAGGTATCTCAGTCTTCGGTAGTAGGGCTCCAATATTTCCTACTTTCGGCTTATCTACACTATGTTCTTTTAAGTAGGTCTCTCACCTACCGACATCTGTTTTTGGTATGATCTTAATCTACCAAATATAATTCGGTAGATGACGTATTTGTTCTTATCTCTTTCTCTTCGGCTAGCCGTTGCTTCTATACTATTAGTGTTTGACCCGTGTCAAGATTTGACACATCGTGTTAGGGACACGACGTTCCACTTCCCCACGACGGCTGCCATTATGTCCTATTTTTTTCATCATGACCTATTTAATTTCAGGTTGTTTTTTTTAACAATCCTTTTATCTTCCCACCCCTATTTAACTCTTTCTAAACCCTTTCTTTTTGTTTTTACTACTTCTATCATCTTCCTCGACTTCTCTCTCTTTCACCATAAACCTGCAACATGCACTTTAAGCCTTCAAACTTCATCAATGGCTTCCTCCAAATCCTCTAAGCCTAGCAAGAACGTTCCACTCACCACGGAATCTCTCATCTTCCCGTCATGCAACCATGTTGCTCGATTCGATCTTGATCCCGAGCACCCAGAGTTCAAGCAGGTTTCTCTCTTTCTTCAACATTCACCTCTGCAATATGCATTCACTGCCACTCCCAAGATGAGTAAAATGCTCCTTGGCAACTTCTGGTGCACCTGTGTTTACGATTCCACCAACAATTCCGTTTCTGCCTCCGTTCTCACTGATGATGAAGATCACGACTTCAATTTTGGGGTTGCGGATGTGAGAAAGGCTCTTCAACTTCTTGAGTTTCTCCTTATGACCCTTTCCCTACTAGTCGTAAGCAAGAGAAGGTGATTGACGCACTGAACTACATCCCTTATGGTAAGAGCAAAGGTTCCGGCACTCTCCTCCATAAAAACATGGGAGGTGTCTGGAATTTTTTCTTCTCTCACTTGATACACTTCTTCTCTCCCAAGACCTCAGGGTGGGATCAATCTCCCTCATACTTGACTAGGTTAGCTCATGTGTTGATGTTTGTGCGTCGGATCGACTTCGCACAATATGTTTTTGATTCCATTGTCAATGTCATCACTCCCCCGCGTGCACCCCAAGTGGCTCTGCCGAGGTTTCTTTCCCTTATTATCAACCTCAAGCTCGAATATGCTCTGAATTCTAATGCAAAGCTACCTGAACCGAAGATTATATTCGATCTTCCTATGGCCAAAGTAGGAAAGATGGTACTCAAAAAGAGCGCCTCTACTACCGACAAACCTCTCACTAAAGGTATGTTACTCTTTCTCTCATCTCCCAAAGCGGAGTGGGTTGCACATGTGGATCTGGGGGATGAAAAACCTCAAGGACCATCGGCTTCCCCTGCTTCGGTGGCCCCTACTCCCCATCCCCGAGCTAAATAAGTGGCCACTAAGAAAAAGAAACATAAGGCCACTAGTACCTCCACTCTTGCTTCCATGACTCTGCCTCCGAAACAACCTTCGGAGGCTACCCAAGTCACACCCCCTTCTTCTCATAAGCGGAGGAACTTAAAATCACCCCCTAAGTCTCATTATAAGAGGCTTAGGATACCCCATCTGGCCAAACCACACACACCACCTACCGATTCTCAAAAATTGGTAGATGTTGAGATTTCCCCATTTGGGCCAAGGGAATCTGCTATCCCACAAGCCACCCCCTCTATTCCTTCTCAACAAGGAGTGCTTGTACGAAAGAGGACCCCATCTAAACCTTCATCAACCTATTCCTTGGTTGATGAAGATGATTCGGACTCCTCCCCGATCCGAAGTCTTGCTTCTCCACCATACACTTGACACCCGGGACGAGTCCCGAAGATATTGCACGATCCGATGAAGATCCGGTTGTTCCAGGAACCGGTTCTAAGGATCCCAAAGAATTTCTGGAATTTTTGTTTGTGGACACCAGGTCCTCTCCTTCGGCAGTCATCCAAACTGCCAACAAACCAAAATCTACCCTAAAACACTCTCCCACACCCTCACCAAAATCCACTCTGAAACACTCTCCCATACCCTCTCCTCAACCGACACCTCAAACTTCACCAATTACTTCACCTCGTCCTTCTCCCGAAAACTACATTAACCACAACCGATGACCCATTTCCCCCTACCGAATCCTACCACATCACCCACCGACCCCCCTGCCGATCGACCTAGTACATCTTCGGCACCACCCCCACCATACCTGCCGAATCCTTCCCAACCTCACCACTCTATTCCCACCGAGGTGCTTGCTGATGTTCTTGATACCAATTGGCAGCACCGCATGCTTGGTGCTGAGTTTGCAAAGCTTCGGGAGGAGTTTGATCGGTTCACTGCTTGGACGAGTCATCGGGTAACTATTCTCAAGCAAAATTCCATTCGGGATGTGCAATTATCCCGAGACCTTAATATCAACAATCAATCTCTTTCCGAATTATTTTGTCTTATCAAGGAGAAGATTACTGAGCTCCTACGTGTTCAAACCGACTTCTTCAAATGCATGGATGCCATGCAACAAGACATTCATAATATGTTCAATACTCTCGGTGATGCTTTGGTCGAAGTTCTTTATCAGCTAGACAAGCTTCTGAAAGATAATCTCAATCTCACCTTCTCCGTTGTCGCTCTTAAGGCCTCTTTGGATGCCCGGGATCGAGAGCTAGCCTCCCTCAAAAAACGGGTTAGCTCTCAGGATGTTGTAAATGAAAAACTCCTGGAGTCCCTTGCTTATATTCATAAGAAGCTCAATGATCTTCCAGAGTCGGTTGCCAAATGTTGTCAAGAAGAGTGGAATATTGATATGTGTTATGTAGCCTTTGGGAGTGGGGATCGGGCTTGTCTCCAACGAATAGATCGGCGGATGGGTCGTGTGTCGGCCAAGGCTGGTGTTTCTTCCCCGTCGACCGCTAAGGGGGAGAAATCTTTTGAGGGGGAGCATCATACACCTCATGAAAAAATTATCCGCGTCCACCGTGAAGAAATCCACCGAAAAGATATCCACCAAGAAGAAGTCCACCGAGAAGGAACCGACAGATCGGCGCCAATCGATCGTGCTGAAGGAGAGGGCACCGACCGATCAGCTACCACAGAAAAGGTCGATGTATCTGAGGGGGAGCTGAAGAAAGATAAGGGAAAGAAAAAGCTAACACTCGAGGACGAAGCTGTCCAACTAAAGCGCTTTAAGGAGGCTAGAACAAAGCGCTCCTCAGATGTTCTAAAGTTTGCACCTCCCTCGATGATAACCTCTTGAATTGGGTTGTCAGCCGAGGAACTGAAGAAGGCCGATATTGCTCAGAAAAAATTTGATGATTCAAATGTGCTAGCTCAAAAACTTGCTAAAGAAGAGGCTGAAAAAGCAAAAATATCGGATAACCCTATTAGAGCTCAAAAGCTCGAGCTTGGAATCTTGGAGCATTGATCTAAGGAATTAGAAAAACACAAGGAGAAGTGTATTTCTTGGTACCATAAAACCCTCACTACACGAAGAACCAATTCCCCAATCATCGATGTCAAAATCATAAGGCCTAAGAAGAAAGGTGACTATATCTGGTTGATTATCACAAGGGGGGGTGGATCAAGAAGAACTGACAAGCTTGAATGGATTAAGTTATTCGGTGTTACTGAGTGGTTTGAAATCTTTGACTGCATAAACAAGAGTAAGAGTTCCTGCAGAGCTGAAGTTGAAAACTTCATCTATGATCTTCAGAAAAAGATGAAGGCCTATCGACAAAAGTACCGAATTGTGCATACTCCTGCTGAACTAGAATTCATTGATAAACTCAAAGGCGATAATGCTCCTTCCTCCAATAAGCCGAAATCTCAGTCATCCAAGAAAAAAGGTGTGTTTCAAAAGTTGGCCAAGGAAGGAAAGGTTCCAAACACTTCCAACCTTGACTTATCCTTACCGACTTCTGTGCCTCAGCTTTCTACTACTATCATCGTCGAGCCTGAGTATGGGATCATCTTCAACGATGGCTTCAACCAAATTCGCTTCTTTAGAGCAAATCAGATCCCCATTGCCGACAACCTCCTTCTTTCTGGGATTCTTCAGATCATCCCAATAGGTGATCATGCAGTGGCTCTCTTTCAAGCTGTGACTGCCGAATTGAAGAAGAGGGATGTCATCCAAAGTGATCCCTTTGAAGAATCTTAGTTAGTCTATCCTTTCTTTATTGTACTTGTTATTTTTGCTTTGCTTCGTATTGTAATCTTTCTTATAAAAGATTAATACAAGTACAGTTTTTCTTTAAGTAAATAGTGTGTATAGCTTATTCTTTCATTCTTTTTATGCTTATAAATGTCGGATACTCTAAAAAATCCAAAAAAGAAACAAAAAGAATAGTCTATGTGAAAAAGAACCCAAAAAAGTAAAACAGGGTCAAAATGCATCATTCATTAAGTCTACTCTTTTATTTAAGTATGAGATGTCATCATCAAATAGGAGGAGATTTTTGGGTCATCAAGGATTTGAAGATGACCTCCCCTTTCGGCTTGTAACTTCATATCTGTAAAATGTTGTACATATCCATACTTAGTTTATTTTAAGGTTCTTTGTAATAGCTTAGTTGTGCTTCAAAAGATCGGTGAAATCGAAGACCAACCGAATTCAAAAGGAAGTGAGTCTACTGATGCGGAACAAGACAAACTTCATAAGTTACTAAGTTATACCTTCCGAAGATGTGCTTATTCTTCGGCAGGCTTCACTCCTGCCGATACCTCTTTGTCTGGTCGGTAGGAGATCCCTCTCCCGATCCTTCGGCAGACAAACCTTCTGCCGAACTCTCTCATAATTCGGCTATCTCCTTTTTAGCTAAATCCTCATGATTTGACTATACCTTTTATTTCTAACATCATTCTGACAAAAGGATGGAACCTTCTATTGCACAGAGGATATCCACCCAAGTTCTGAATTGATAGAGACTTTCTCCAAAAGATCTTAAAAATATTTATACCAGGAATATTTATTGAGATATTGTCTTATCAAAGTACAAAAGCTCTTTTTGTATCTTGATAAGTCACTTCAAATATCTTATAATTTATTGAAGAAAATCTCAAGGATCCAATCTCGGTATGACAAGTGTCATTTGCATTTAATGCATAAGGTAGTATATAAAGGTGAAGACATCCTCCATGCAAGCCACATTTTCAAGAAAAGAACTTTGTGCACTCAAGAAAAGTTGGCAACTATTTTCTCTCATCTTCATAGCTTTTAAACTTTGTGTTTTCTAAGTTGTGTTCTAAGATTCTAAGTGTGAGATTGTTAAAATAGTTTACCTGTTCTTTTTCGCAACAATCTTTATTGTTTTCTATGTGTAATTCTTGATATTTATATCAATTAAAGAATTAAAATTAAGTGAAATTTTGAGTATTGTATTCACCCCCCCCCCTTCTACAATACTTGTTTTACTTATTCGGGACCAACACTTCTCTCTAAACTTTCTCTCTCTATCTTTCTCGATCTCTCCTATCCCATCTCACTGTCTTCTATTTCTTGTCCTGTAACAGAAGGACATTGTGACTTTAATCACATTTGTTCCAACAAATTCATTATCTTCATATAAATCGTCTCTTCAACGTAAAATGTAAAAAGGTAATACTTTTCAACCGTCAAACATAACTTCAAAAAGTTAATAAGACACAAGGAGCTTGAACTTGACACATATGACAATAAGGTCTCTAGTCCAATATTTACGTGTTAGCATAACATTAAAAAACAAATTGTATCAAAATACAACGAATTTTGGTATTGTTTGTTTACAGCTTAATGAGCTTAGTGGTTTGGACGACTTATTGGTTCAGCCATACAAGATTGTTTCTTTATGGCTTAAGCATAAGGCTATTAAAGCCAAAATGGCTATATGAAATAAGCCAAGACCCATCACTTGTCCCTATTAAGCCACCTCAAACAAATTAATACGAGAATTGTCCAGAAATAATCCAACACTCTCTTGTTGTCTCCCTCAAACCCATCAGTTTCCCATCCATCAGACACACAACTTAATGCATACAAGGCTTAACCGAAAAAAGTAAACAACCCCAAAATTTGTCTTTATTTCTAGAGCGATTAAGATTTTCGTCCATGCAGTTTGTTAATAATTTCCATTTTCCTCCTTACGTTTTAAAAATTGCGATTTACGTCCCTATAATTTGCAGTTTATTGCTATTTTCATCCCTAAACTAATCCTACCTTTAATTATAAATGACTAAAACAGTAAAAAATTGTAAACGACAGGGTCAAAACAACAATAAATTGTTAATCATAAGGAAGAAAATAGCAGTGATTACAAGCCATAGGGATGAGAACAATAATTTTTAAGGCACAAGGATGAAAACAATAATTTTTAAGGCACAAGGATGAAAATCGCAAGTTTTAACATACCATAAGAAAAAAATGTAGTTTACTCTTGTTTCTATTTTGGGAAACCAACATTTTCAAAACCTCCATTTTGGAATAAATAAACTGGAATCAATTTTGTTTTCGTTCCTATTTTGGAGAACATGCATTTGATCACTAGCTCTCTTAAATAAGAAGTTTTCTCTGAAATAGAAATGAAACTAAGTTGGTTACATTCTTATACAATTTGCCTTAAAAAACGATTGGAATAAACTGAACATAAATTAAATTTATCATCCCATTTTTCATTTTGAATATATGTTTGACTAAGTTTTTTTTAAATAATTGAGATTTTGTCAATATAATTGAAAGCATGTATTTTGATAGTTTTTACGAGCAAACTGTATATCTTAAAGCACAATTTTATTTAATTGCTAATTCGGAAACACTTGATATGAAAGGAGTATCGTTGTTTTCAGATATGCTCTTACGGATACTACAAGCTTGACATGAAACAACTTTAAACACTGATAAAGAGTTAAAATAAGAAACGTTTCGACCTTATTTACACAAACTATTTTTCTCATAAATTCGAGTTTTTTTCACCAACTCAATTACAAAGTGAAGATTTTTATTTGTAATTCAAAAGTTAGGAGGATTATCAAATGGTACCCGATAAAAACATGTGACTTTCACATGGTTCACACAAACTCGTTAAAATAATGAATTTGTGTCGCGATTATAAGGGCGCAAAATAGTTCAAGAAGAAAACTTCACGATCATACGTGTAAAGAAATTATAAAAAAGTTCATGATCATACGTGTAAAGAAATAATAAAAAAGTTCACGCTCAAATTAAGAAATTTGTCCACACTTTAAGTATGGAGTTTTAACCGTTTTTTAATTTGTGTTGAAGTGTGAAGATTTATAAGCAATTAGTCATGTTACATTTCTTCACGTAAGTTCACAAGACGACTTTTCTCCCCGACACAAGTTTGACCAACAAAATCAAAACAAAATTTTGTCGTCTTAACCTTCTTTTGCAAAAAAAAAAAAACACAACAAATCGTGGCAGAAGTTGGTCTCATGATGACGTGGGATGAGTTTTTACCGGTATCTTCTATTTTTGCCGACAACTTTTCTAGCTTTTAAATATGACATTTGCTAGCAGATCCTTCTTTTCACCAGTAAAAGTCTCATCACTCACAACTCTTATCAGATCAGTTTCGTGATAAAAGATCATCAATAAAAATTTATGGATTTTTTCATAGCAACCAAACAAAATTTTGATTTCTTGTAGTGAATTGATTAATTTCTCATACTAATTAATGGATTTGTTAATTTTTATATAAAAAAATGCAGGGTGGGAATATTTAGTAACCATACTTAACAAAAATCTTTATAAACATATAGTTGTTGCACCACTCTCCCTTAGATTTCAAGAAAACATAATATTCCTCATCTTGGTCACTTGGTTGGTATTAAAAATTAGATCTGTGTTTGAAGTAACTTCTCATTGTAATGGAGACAAAGACGGGAGATATGATCATATGAACAACGATCATCGTTGGTCAATCCACATCTTTCCTTTTCAATATCAACCAATAAACACGTCTAGTTAACGGATTTGATATGTGACATACAACTAAACCATATAACACTACAAAACAAATGACTTTTATCAATAAAAATCATCCAAGTCAAATCTCCGTGTCGGTGATTACTGATGAATCACTCACAAAATATCAATGGTTATGGAAGCATTCGATGTTTTTCAAGGAAATAAATAAATCAGGGCACTGGGTATAATTTGTCATTGATTTCAGTTTTCCAACAACAATTTGTCCCCTTACCTTTGTGATGGTTTTGTAAGGAACCACTTCTTTAGTGACGGATTTTCTAGGGAAAATTCCATAGATATAAATCTTCCATTTAGTAGTGATCATATATGTCGTATGACAACTTGGAAAAAAAATTATAATTTTGATGTAAGCGAAGTTTTAACAGTTAAATATGTAACATGACATCATTGATATATAATTATTTTTTATGTTAATGTTGATGTTGATTTTTATTCAAAACATATATTGAATTATAACTGTATAACTGACTAACAAAAGCTTTGATTAAGTTAACATGATTCATGATTTAGTTGGTTAAAAATTTAATATATCATCAACTAATCAGTAGATTATAATGTAGTGATTTTCATAAATACCCTCGTTAGGTTATTGAGTTACATGAAATTCATCAACTTGCTTCTGGGGTCAACTTTGGGTGCTCAATTTGGAGGGCTAACTCTCTCCATCCTTCTTTTAGATTTTTTTCGTTCTTCCATTTTGTAAAGCAAGTTTTAGAACCGACAAGCTATTGTTTGAACTTCAGGGCGAACGTCTATCCTAATGGTCAATCATCATTTCCCCCCCAATGTTTTTAGTTAAACGTTTCAGTTTTAGATCATGTGGTTCCTTCGTTAGGTCTCAATCCATTGGTTTTCAGATTCGGTGATATGACAATGGTGAGATGGTGGTATGGCACAATGATGCTAGGGTTTTCCCTGTAGCGTATCATCTTATAGATGAAATAATCGGGCTTCTTACAGTTGGAGAAGTATTGTATATATGGGCGCGGGGGGGGGGGGGGGGGGTTCAAAGGAGAACATCTTTTTTTTCACGAAAACACCATTTTCACATGTGATAATACACGTGAGGGAATTTGGTGGTGCTTGGGAGACTTAGCATGCGAACCTATGTCACACCAAAGGTCATCTACATTTGATTTAGTATTATATGTGATGGACCATAGTATTACTTGTGATTGACTATAGTTTAAGGGTGTTCTCGCATTTTTTAAGATCAATGTGTTCTCGTTTGAATTCTCCCCTCTCTCTCTCTCTCTCTCTCTCTCTCTCTCTCTCTATATATATATATATATATATATATATATATATATATATATACTAGTCGTTTACTCGTGCGATGCAGCGCGGGTGAATCACAATTCTGAAGCAAATAACTGTTCTGACACCAATATTTTTTGTTCGTATTATTCTCGTTTTTCCCAATTTTTTTATATGTTAGTATAATTTAATTGCAAAACAGTTACTACCATAAAATATGTTTATTAATAAGATATCTAGGAAAATAATCACAAAAGTGCCGAGTTTTCAAATCTATATATTCACAACTTGTTAAAAAATTTAAAATTCATGACTAAACAAAACATACATTACAATCATATGTAAAAATGCACATTCGTAGATCCATAATATGATAAGACACATGAAGCGTCAATCTGTAAGCATGTCCTGCAAAAAAACATAATTATTTTAAATAGAAACATATTGTACCAGATGTGTAATAACAGTTAGGGGCTGGTTTTTTTAAATACCTCTTAATAGCTCTTAAGTCTGAATCATTTAGACTTTTTGACATTTTAACTGTTTTTTTCCCAATCTTTAGAACCTCTTAATGGCTCTTAAATACATCTTAAATAAGAAGTAATGACCTAACTTCTTAAAATCTCTTATCCCGCCTTATTTCATATGTTCCCATTTCTCTCAAGACCTCTACAGACGTTACAAAAACAAATAGTCTTATTGATTCAAATTTAAGACTTCGGCGTCATCTCTTATTAATCAGAAGTGAAATAAGACTTCAGACCTTTTAAAAAACAAAAGTCAGCTTAGTTGATTGTACCTTATTCATCACGTAAAAAAAACTATAAAAATACCAACTTTGATGGATTCATTAACACCATAAAAAATTTAACTTCGACCAAATTCCAAAAAAACATCAAATTTATGAACTATACATTAATAAATAATTATTAATTTATTTATTTAACAAAGACTTCTTTAAATAAAAACGACAAATTTTTAATCAGTTAACTCAAGGACACTTTCGTCTTTTTATTATTTCCACTTATTTTAACTTACAAATAATATATCTATATATAATATTCCTAATATACTATTAATAAGTAAATAAATATACACAGTACATAAATATGCACCACCAGTCACCACCAAGTTTTCTTGCCCTATTCTCCGGTGATCTCCTCCACCCATGGCCCTCATGGTTGCACCACCGCCACCGATGAACAACATTGTTCCCCTCCTACCTATCCCCCTTTACCCCTCTGTCGCCTTACATACCCCTCGATTGAGACCTACAGTGGGATTTGTCAAATTTCGGGGAACGTTAACGGTGATAAAGTTGCGTCGTTCACAGTTCTCCTTCAGCTGCAACGATGACCAACAAGAACCCTCCCCCTCTGCCAACGTTTTCGTTTGTGGTTTTTAGGATTTCGATTTGCTTGTTGATATCGTTCGATTTGGATTTGATTTGCTTTTCTTAAATTGGTTTTTTTTCTGTTTGATTGGTTTCTATAATAAACCCATAATTAGCCGTAAATCAAAATTTTATTTACAATCGTTGCCGGTAGACGCCACCACCATCCTAGTTAGCATTTAGCATCTTTTTTCCTCTCCTTCAACACCTCCACTATAACAACACCATCACTGGCTCCCCCAAACCGTAAACCCCTCATCCGGCCACCTAGAAACTTTCACAACCATAAACCTATCGCTGGCTGCAAACCCGATCTGCATCTTCTTGCTGCCCACCTCCAAACCCTCACCACCTATTTTTTTGTGATTAGGGAAAGAAGTGGTAGATTGAAGGAGGCTGTGAGGAAATTGAATATGGTCACGATTTTAGGTGATAGAGTTTGTAAATGCCAACAGTTAAGGTCTAGAAACAAGAAATCGGAAGGTAGGCAAGTATAAATAGATTGTGATGTTGACTATATTAATTGCATGTCGTCTTTGGATGGGTGAAGTGATCAATTTGCAGAAGTGTGAAGGAGAAGATACGTGGATTCGTTTTCGAGTTGTTTCTTTCACATACGTGGATTTGTTTTCGAGTTGGAGGTGGTGACAACGGTGACCTTCCAGCCACTCAAAACTCAAATAAAACAAACGAATGGACTTGAAATTCGATTCTAATATATAAGAATGTACTATAATTTTGAAAATAAGGTCAAGTTTTACCTCTGAATATGGAACCCGAAAACTCATGTTAAAACTCCCCCGATAACATGGAAATGACTTTAGTATTGAGTATGGCAGTGGTAGGAGAAAGCTTTGAAGATGAGGAGAGCGCCAAAGGAGAGCTAGACTATAGAGGATTTGAATTTTAATTGGGATTGCATAATAAAAAATGGTATGGAGGAAAGATTTGAAGATGAGCATCCTTTGAATTGGTATTGCAGAATACAAAATGGTATGGGTGAATTTGAATTTGAGCATTCTTTGAAGTTAAATTTTGAAATTTGAATTTGAATTGGGATTGCAGAATACAAAATGGTATGGAGCACAAAATTAGATTCAAAAAGGAAAATTCGTACATGAAGATGGAAATTGAGACTTTTACACAAGCGAAAGAAGACTATTCAGATACCACTCTCGGCAGCGATGGTGTGGGGTTAAAAAGGCAGCAATAGTTGTACCCAGTGCATTAGAAGTGGTAATTAAGATAGATATAGACATCTTCTTGAGCGGGAATACTGAAATTAGGTTGTACAATGTTTCTTGGATGGAAAGGCATGCTTTTGCAGGACATAAAGCAATATATGCACGTTACCAAAATTGGTGGAGGAAGTGGTATAGGTTAAAAAAAACTTGTACATTGTGCTTATTTTATTGTAATTCATAGTTTTTTGAAATTTTAGCATAAAATAGCAGTACCTTGTGCTTTATGGTTTGTAATTAAGAGTTTAGGTGTAAATGTATTATAAGGTAGTATATATATATATATAGCCATAGATTTAAATCAGAAGTGCCAAATATATGGGAAGTAGAGAAGTAATCCTAGCCCTTCATACGGTCAAGATCGGATTTGACTGGTCAAGAATTGGGGATTTAACTTGTCAAAATTTGTGGCTATGCCAAAAATAAAGGGGTGGTTTGGTAAATTTTACAAATAGGCGGCAAATGGGTTCATATGTGAACCCGCATGATTCTTATAGGAACTATATATTCATATGTAAACTTGTGTAAATCACATATGAACTATTTTAACTGATTCACATATGAACCATTGTGATTCACATATGAACCCAATAACAGATTCACATATGAACCATTGTGATTCACATATGAACTAATTAATAATTCTCATATGAACTATTTAACTGATTCACATATGAACTCATATGAACTAATCAATGGATTCACATATGAACATATAGTTCATCTGTAAATCACATAGGTTTACATTGAACTTGTTTGTCGTATATTTGTAAAAGTTCTGAAACTACTCCTCTATCTTCTTCAAATCATATGAGAAATTATCCGGTGCTTCACAGTCAAAGCTACAAATGTTGACCAGATGAAATGCTAGAATCACTTCTCTACTTCTCATACATTTAACACTTCTCATTTGAACCTCTCCCTATATATATATATATATATATATATATATATATATATAGGGAGAGGTTCATTTGAGAAATGGTAAATATATGAGAAATAGAGAAGTAATCCTAGCCATTCATATGGTCAAGATTGGATTTGACAGGTCAAAAGTTGCGGCTTTGACTGGTCAAAAGTTGTGGCTATTCCAAAAATAGAAGGACACTTTCGTAATTTTTACAAAATACACGGGCTGTGTTCATATATGAACCTGTATAATTCACATATAAACTATATGTTCATATGTGAATCAGTGTAATTCACATCTGAACTCTTTTAACTAATTCATATATGAACCTTTGTGATTCATATATGAACTAACTAACTAATTCACATATGAACAAATTAACTGTAAGTTCATATATGAATCAGTTGAACTAATTAACAGATTCATACATGAACTTTTGTGATTCATATATGAACTAATTAACTGATTCACATATGAACGTATATTTTATATGTGAATCATATAGGTTCATATATGAATTCATCCCGCGTATTTTACGAAACTACCCCTCTACCTTCTATAGACCATGCAAGGAATTATCCGGTGCATCGCGATCAAAGCCCCAAATGTTGACCAGATGAATGACTAAGATTACTTCTCTATTTCTCATACATTTACCATTTCTCAAATGAATCTATCCCTATATATATATATATATATATATATATATATATATATATATATATATATATATATATAATAACATATATAAAACAAGCATGTGGGGCAATGTTTGGAAAAGTAGCTGATGAGCTAGCTTATTAATCTTAAGCTAGTTGATGACTAGAGATGGCCAAATATCGTTCCCGAGTGAGGCCAGGTCGGGCCCAAATCGGTCCCGGTCCCGACCAAAATACTTCAGCCCGATTAAGCTTTACAAGGCCTGATTTTGAGAAACAGTCCTGCTCCCAGTCCTGGGTCGGGCCCAAATCTGTCCAACTTAATTTTTTTTTATATTGATTTTTAATATATAATTTTTTTTGAAGAATTTGGTCAATCAAATACACCAATAAATGCTCTTTTTTATATATAATTGGGTCTATCAAATACACTAAAAAAATACGTTTTTGTTATAAAGAATTTGGTCAATCAAGGATACTTTAAAAAATTTCAATGGGTCAATCGAATACACTAAAAAATACATTTTTATTATAATACATTTAATAAAATACACTTAAAAATACATTTTGGTCTTCAATCAAATACAGGTAAAAACACATTTAAAAATAAATTTAAAAAAATACTTATAAAAAATTTATTAAAACATTTTAAATAAAAAATTGGGCCGGTCCAAAACCGGGTCGGACCTTGTTTTTGGTGGATTATCGTAACCGGGCCAGGACTGGCGGTCCCAAACCGGTCCCAAAGGGCCCCGAGATGGGCTGTGTGATAACTCGGGTAAGTTACGTTTTTTGATTTTATGTTTAATTTAAGTTAAGGGGAGTTTTATATATGTCTTATAAGTTTAAGGGTAAGTTTTTTTTAAGAAATAGTTAAGTTGAGGGGCTATTTGGTTATTGTTTTTGGGTTAAGGGGTTGTTTAGTTAATTGAGGAAAGTTGAATCCTTTAGTGGTGCATATATAGAAAGGTATATAAAGAAACCTTCTCCTTCATTCTTATCTTCTTGAAGTCAGTTTAGTGAGAAGAAAGTAAGGTTGCTTTGAGAGAAAAAACGTCTAGGAGAAGAAGATTTCGGTTTGAATATTGTGAAGCGATTTTGATATATTGCTAAGGTAAGTTTCTTTATTTTAAGTCCTCTTTTAGTTTCTAAGATATTTTAGTTAGTGGGTTTGGGATTTGAAGTTTTAATGAAGAAAATTGGATTTTGAGTTTTTTGGAGAAGTTGGGTAGTTGATTTTACCCTTTTATGTGTTCTATTCATTTTTTAGACAAGTAATAAAGTTTGTTATGTTAAATTTCGATCAAAGTGGTGTTTTCTGTCTACGTTATTGTATCTTTGTCGTGAGGCATTTGAGGATGTCTCACGAGTGTGAGACATTTGAGGATGTCTCACATGAGTCAAGCAACATTTGAGGATGTCTCACATGAGTCGTGCGACATTGAGGATATCTCACATGAGGCTTGCGAAATTTGAGGATGTCTCACACGAGTCGTGCGATATTTGATAATGTCTCACCTGTGTCGTGTGACATCTGTGTTTATTGCACATGAAGGGTGCGACATCTTTGAGGTGTGCGACATTCGTTTCTAGTCAGTCTATATTTGGGGTATTTTTAGGGTTCGTACACTATCGTAAGAGTTTTATCCTAAGTATATGCATATGGACTGTAATTGTATTTGTTAATTCATATCGTTTTGATCATTTGTGAAGTCTGGTACTGGTGGTGATCGTGAGTGTGGAATTAAAGTGTATTATCAGCAAGATGAGCTTTCTTTTAACCATTTTTGAACTGGAACACATACATTTTCTAATTATGAAGTTATTGTGGGCAATATTATGAATTACGTGAATTTTGTGAATGGTTAATTATATATATATATATATATATATATATATATATATATATATATATAGGGTCAGGTTCAAAAGAAAACTCTAAATAAATGGAAAACCGAAAAACCACGAAAAAACGAATGAAAAAGTATATGAATATGGATGTCAAATTAACGAGAAAAATATGATCGTTTATTTGGTGTAATTTATTTCGCTCGAATTTTGTTCATTTTTTGTATTTTTTCGAATAAAAAATAGGGGGTGGAGGTTTTTTTAATTTAAAAAATACTGTTGTAACCGCCTATTTAATCATATCCATCAGTTAATCTAATCTAACGGTTGATAAAGTGTTTTTTAGTTTTCATTTATTTGAGGCTTTATCTTTAACCTCTGTCTATATATATATATATATATATATATATATATATATATATATATATATATATAGTGCTGATAGAGGCACAGAGAATTATATAGTGTTGAAAGAGGCACATATGGATATATTATGCTGAAAGAGGACGGAGAAATACATTGTGTTAAAAGCATGGAGTTAGATATTATGTTTGAAGGCATGAGTTGTATTAGTGAATGTTTTATATATCTTGATATTATATATATATATATATATATATATATATATATAGAGAGAGAGAGAGAGGTGGTTTCATTTGGAAACCACCCTTATGTCGCAAACTATGAAACCCATTTTTTCACAATAGATTGAAATCAACGGTTAAGATGTATTTGTTGTAATTATAGTAATAATTAAATTATTTTGACTTTTTAATGGAAAAGAAATTAATGAAAAGGCAAACTTGTCAATTGGCATCCCATCTCAATTTAGGAATTTTTTTATTTAATGTAAAAAAAATTCATTTTTAGGATAACTACTAAATCATAACCATTTACATATAATTTTTTTTGTTTTTTTCAATGATAAACACCGATTTTATTGTTTATTATGGTAAAAAAAATTATTTTTGGATATATATACTAAATCTTAACCGTTTTTACAGGGATGATCAATTTTCAAAAAAAAATTCAGAATTAAATGACCCTTTCATTATTCTCGATCGAGTAAAAAATCCATAACGATATATTGACACAAAACAAGTCACAAACGAAATGAAAGACTGATGAAAACGGAGATGAATCCGATGAAAACGAAGATGAATGGCGATGAACGTAGAAGAAAACGGAGATGAACGACAATGAATGATGAAGAATGGCGATGAAAACGGAGATGAACGATGATGAACGGCGATGAACGAAGATGATGAATGGAGATAAACGACGATGAACGAAGATGCCACAGAGATGAACGACTACCCTTCGGGAGCTTCTTCCTCCAACTTTGTCCTCATTGAATTCAAATGATAACCTGTATTTTTTTAATGTATTCCAAATCTCAAAATCCATTAAACCCACTAAATTGTTTAAAAAAAATAGAAAAACTGCATTTTTTTTAAAAATATATTCAAAATATAAAATCCATTAAACCTGGCAAAATAGTTAAATTGCATAAAAACTGCATTTTTTAAAAATATTCCAAATCTCAATACTATGTTATAACCAACAAATTGTTAAAAAAATAAAAACCTACATTTCCATATTTAAACGGGTAAAAAGTAGAATATATCCGTCATTAATGAAATTGGATAACTACCTAATTTAAATCTTCTTAATTAAAATGACAATTATGACCTTGGTGGAAAATGGTTTGTAAAGTTTGTAATATAATAGTGGTTTTCAAATGATCGCTCTCATATATATATATATATATATGTGTGTGTGTGTGTGTGTGTTAATTACAATAATCTTATATAATTTTGTTTATTTATATAAATTTTAAATTAATATGTATATATATATATATATATATCAAAATTGTAATTTTATTTTTATAATAAAATTATTTAAACAATAATTTAGAGAAAATTTGGTCATTTTAATAGTTTTTTTCCTATAATATTGTAGACGTACCAAATGTAAGACAAACAATTGGCCATGTCTTGTCCAGTCTAATCTTGTTTTATTTTGGGGTTGTTCGGTTCGTTTTCTATTAAGACCTGTATGGATAAAGATGTTTGATGTTAACAAATAAGTTGTTGTTCAGTTGTGATGCTAAATAAACAGTTTGAATGCCAGAAATGACTATTTTACCCCAGTCTTTATTTTTGATAAAATGTAGGAACATACCATGAATCTATATCCAAAAACTTTGAATATTCAATAGACTTTGAAGCTAAGAGGTAGGGAATCGATTACTGAAACAAAAACATTTGGAAACAAAATCGATTTTTGAAAATCGATATATAGAACATAAAATCTATTTTGATACATTTGGAAATTGATTAATGGGAACACATTAGAGAATCGATATAAAAAACAGAAAATTAATGTACCAAGGAGTAGGAGATGTGTGTTAGTGTATATGCCCAAAAATCAATCATTAGATGATTTTGTTTGGACATTGTGTCATGATTATTATTAATAAATAAAAGGCATTACCCAATTATTATGTTTATGGAATATTCTGTGTTATATCTAAACATAATAATAACCTTAGAATAATGTATTCTAAAATATCGTTAGTCAAGTATTAATTTGGGTTTGGGTTGAATTAATACACTACGACTAATATATGCAGGGATTCGTATTGAGAAACAGAATCCACATATGGGTATAGTTGGGATCTTGTATCGGACGTGACCCGCTATGAGAACGTTTCCCATTTCATTGGATGTGATATGAGTGTCATAGACGGTTCTCATGTGGTCATTGTACAATTAGTCATTTGACTTGAGATCATGGAGTTTGCTTTATATGAGTGGCGTACTTTGATAATTGATTCTAATCAGTTTGTAACTGGCTAACAAAATTGTTACTAGGTACATCATGTATCACTTAGTAGTACTGGAGGGAAGGAGCTCTCCTCACTTGATGTTGGACGACAAGGAGATTCAGAGTCATTTGCATGGATACCGTGGAGACAAGGAGCTAAGGATTCGTTGCTACGATTCATAATCGACATCAAAGGTTGCTGCTTGTTCTGTTAAAATATTGAAACACCCATCCTACTATGTTTCGTATGGATCTTGGTGGAATATGATTATATTTCCGCTGCATATATGGCTCCTGTCTCCAACAATGCGTTCAAGATCCAAACAAAATAATGAAAATAAGATTTTTGTTCATTTGTAACACCCCAAAAATTGGGACAAACAAAAACTTTCGAAAATGGAAATGTGGTATGTATTTTTCATAGCATGAGCCTCCCAAAAAATGGGGAAAGTAATAAACACCTATTTAATTACAAGTTTGTAATTTAACGAAAATAAACGAGAACCTACTAATCTAATTTCTAAATAGAAACAAGATTACAAAAATGGTGTCGTATCTAATCCAACAATAATATTCACATATTGGAATCCCAAAAGTATTCCCCAAGCTCACACTATCCCTTCCAAGCTTTCTTAGAAACAGCACCACTAGAACCTGAGATACACATCGACACCGTACAAGTGTTAGACCAAAAATCCTATCGAGTTTGAACAATTTAATAAAAAGCAATAATAATGCATAAAGAACATTTATACTAAACTGTGCGATGATATTTGGAGTCAATAGGGGAGACCCATAGCACCAATCAAGTTACATCCAAAGAGTCGAGATACCATAGTGCCAACTAGTTTGAGCGACACCCAAAGGCCCGACACATCCGAGGGTTACAACTAAGGCATTGCCCTGAATGACAGAGGTCTAGGTACATACCCGCACGGTGACACCCAAGACTATGTCCTCCTAGTGTCTACTTGACTCGGTTCATCCAATATTCCAAATTGGCCAAAAAGGCATGTTAATCCATATGAAATGTATCCAATACCAACATAGGCAACTTGTGGTTTAAATACCACATACATCATAAATGAATTACATTTATCATTCCAATATGCTCACACTAGCCATTTAGGCACATATCACCACATAAAATATGTCCAAGCTATGATACCATGATTGATAAGCTCATTTACTTCATAATGTAACACAAATTCATCCATAAACAAATATGCACGTTAGGGAAGTAATTCTCTAAAATAAGTCAAACCCTAAAGTATGATTATTTTTGTAAGAAAATCATTTACCAATATTTTCCATGTATACAACTCATGAAATCCTCAAATTACCAAGTAGAACATTTCCATCCTCTTATATCACAAGTTCTTCAAATATATAATAGAACGGCCATTTTAACAAATGTAAGGGATTTTCACAAAACAAGTAGGGATGATCATGTATATAGTTTTTACAAAAGTTTAGAAAACTCACTATCTAGGTTTTTTGGTAAAACACAGAAAGCTTGCAAAACCCTAGATTGTAGGATGAGATGAGAAGAATGCTTTGAGACTTCGATTCTTGGCTTGAAATCTTCACAATAAATGTTCCTAAGAGGATCCTTGATGATCAAAGAGTGTTCCCAACAAACCATAGACTTGCATTTAAGGAGAGGGAGGTTTTAAAGAGTAAAAATCGTCTTCAATGCTCTCAAAAACGGGTACGAGAGGGAAATAAATGAGCTGAACTCGTGAGGAGGGGTTTTATACTCGGGTGCACACGTGGGAGATTATGCCCGACGACTGTGGCCAATGGCACTCTCGTCGGCACTCTCGTCGACTCTCCCCCACTCACGATACAGAGTGGGCTATTGTGACACGCAGAAGTACCCAATGGCACAATCGTTGTCACTCTCGCCAGATGTGTACCCTGGCCTTACTCACCCCAACGATTGTGACCGGCGACAGTGCCCAATGGCACAGTCGCTGTCACTCTCGCATGGAAGGCACCGACACCCAAATTTCATTATTTCCACTTGGTTGCATGCACGGTTCAAAGATAGAGAAATAAAAGACTTTTGATTCATTGAGGCTTACCTTACTTACGAAAATACGAGCGTTACATCATTCTTCTATTCCCAGTTGTAGAGCTTCTTTGAGTTGCTTCTTCTTTTGTGAAAACAAACCAACATTCAACTCTCTCTTCTTTATACACTCCAGACATATCATCTAACACCCAAAACCAGCAAAAAAAAACTCGTAACCATCTCCGATTTCTGGAAAAAAAAACTCATTTCAGAAAGGGAAAGCGAGAGATGTTAGGAGTGAGGAGCATATCAAGCTTCATTCCAGTGCTTATTCCAGAGAGCGAGAGTGAGAGAAGCATATCAGTTTCTAAAATAAAAAAACCGTTAAATTAAATGTAATTTTATTTTGAATATTTTCACTTTTTTTTAATTGTATTGAAAAATTCATTGATACTAAATTTCCAGATTTTCAAAAAAAAAAAAACAATTTGAACCAATAAAAGGAATCCACGTAGGCTCGACGATCCTTTGGTACGCCCGTAGATAGCCCCAGTTGTCCACTGCACATGAAATCATCCAAAATGGAGTCCCATCGGCACAAGAAAAAGTCGTCGTCACCATAAATACCAATCATCATATTACAGCAATTCCAACAGCATTGCTAAAATAAAAATTTTGGTTTTTTTTTTACTATTCTTTTCCAACAACTTTGCTATATGGTTTGCTAAAATAGAAAAAGATCAAAAAATCTCTAAATATAGAGAATTCTCTATAATCTCTAAATTGAAGAGAAAAATATTATTTTATTCAATCCAACCAATAAGATTCAATTTTTACCATTTTTTTAAGTTTTTTTTTTAAAGTGTATTAGGATGATAAATTATGGAATATTATAATAATATAAATAATGATTGATTCTCTAAAATAGAAAAGTTGTTGGAGTTAAAAGAAAATGTTTTTAGAGATTTTTATTTTTCATTTTCTATTTAAAAAAAAATTAGCAATGTTGTTGGAGATGCTCTTATACTCCCCCATTCCTAATCAATACTAATCGTTCTTTCATGTTACCAAGATCCTTCAAGAGTATGATATTTTGCCTTGCTATTTCAATTTCCTTTAGAATATCTTTATTAGCAATCAAAACCAATCTCAATATACTAAAACACAAAATAAGAGCATCTCCAATGCAAGGTTCTTATAAGCAAAAAGTGTAGTGGCTATTAAGAACTAGCATTGTGGAGAGTTCTTATAAGAACCCAAATCCCTCTAGGTTCTTAAATAAGAATCTTGGTTCTTACCATGAAATGTGTGAGATATGACATTATCCTTATTTTTTTATTTTTTTCTTGACTTTATAATAATTATTAATATTATATATATATTTAACTTATATAAGTATGGGACCCACAAAAAGAGGTTCTTATAAGAACTATCATTGTGGACTTTTATGTGAATTTTTAATTTGATGAGCTGGAAATAAGGTGACACCAAAAAGTACAAAAAAGAGGTTCTTATAAAACTTGCATTGGAGATGCTCTAAGTAAATAAAAAGAAAATAAAAAAATCATATCATTATTGAGATACAAACCAATCTGGATCACTTGGTGAACTCAAATTGCAATCTCATTCTTTTTTTATTATTATTAATTTAACAAATGGAATTATATGATTAGTTGATTTAATAATTCTTTTATAATAAATCTTATCACATTAAAAATATAACTTTAACAAAAAAAAATTAAAAATAAAAAATATACCAAATTTCATATTTTTCAATTTCCTATAAATATAGACCAATATTGACATATTTTTATCACACTAATTGTAACTTATTTTATTTATTTTCAGTTGTATATTTCTTTTATAATTATAATTATGTTTTAAAATATCAAATTAAATAATATAGATAGGATAAAATATTAAAAATATATATATATATATTTATAAAAATATTTGAGATTGGGTTGGATTATAAATGAACCATAAAAAATGTAAGATTAAATTGGAATTAGAAATTGAATAGATGGAAGAGAGATAAATTAATTTTTTTAATAGAGATTGCGTTAAATCGGTTTGTGATTAAACATAGTCTTATGCCGCATCCCTTGCCTTGTTCTGCTTTTAAATCTTCGTGTGTGTTCAATTTAGGGTTAGTTCGTTCTTACGAAGATTAATTTGTCGATTGTTTTCTAATTTCTTTCTGTCCATAATCTAATATTCTCCGTTTTATCTCATCTCCAACCTATAACACCAAAAACACTAAAATTGGTGGGACCCTTGACACTAAAGAAAATTCAACTCCAACCATATTTCAAAAAAAAACACCAAATCTTCTAAAACCATAAAAAAAATATTTTTCATTATTATTAATAATATTATTACAAATAATATAATGATATTATAAAAAAAATGGATTAGTGGTGGGTCATCCCCTTTTTGAAGGGTGAATAGTATGACACCAAATTTGGTGTTTTTTTCTTGAAAAAAAATTGAAACTGTAAAAAATTTTGGTGTTTGGAGTATGGTTGGATTTCACCATACCGCAAATCACCATATTTGCAGTATGGTTGGAGATGCTCTAACAAGGTTTCATTTCATGATGTTGTGATTAGTAATGTGGGTTTCCAAATTCGTTGATTATGCGATTAGGGTTCGTTTAAAATTCAGATTTTGATGTGCGTTTACCGGATAATCTTCTTGTTGAGAAGAGGGGTTTTACTCTCTTTTTAACTTTTTTTTCGTCCTTTATCTTCAAACACAAGAGTTTCCTCTGATTTGGGGTTTTGATGAATTGTTGATATAGCTACTTGGGCTTGTTTGAATTTGATGATGTCGTTCTCATGAATGATTGATCAATTAGAAACATGTGTAGCCTTTGATCTGTGTTTATTTAGTTCTTGATGAAATTTTAAGTTACAATTACAGTAGTCAAATTCTTGTAGAAATCATCTTGTGGTATATGATTGATGCCAACTGTTTGTTTACCTCTTAATAGTTCCATTAAGAGACAACCTCTGAACCGCTAAGAGGTGAATTTTGTTTGGGAAAAAAAAGTCTTAGGTGCCGTTTATTTTGTTAGGAGGTCTGAAGTCTTATTTTTACTTCTGATTAATAAGAGGTGGTGCTGAAGTTTGAAATCAGAATCAACAAAACTGTATCTTTCTGTAACGTCTGGAGGCGCCTTGAGAGAAAACAGAGCATATGAACTAAGGTGGCAATAAGAGGTTTTAAGAAATTAGGTCACCACTTTTTATTTCAGACGTATTTAAGAGTTAAGAGGTTCTGAAAACTAGAAAAAAACATCTAAATATAAAAAGGCCTGAACGATTCAGACTTAAGAGTTATTAAGAGGGTTTTCTTAGAAAAGAAACAACCCCTTAGGGTGCGTTTGGTACAGAGAATGAAATTGCAGAGAATGGAATTGCAGAGAAAGGGAATTGGTCCGGAGAATAGGAATTGACTCTTCTGTTTGGTAGCACAGAGATTTCAACGGAGAATTATACCAACCTATCATTTGCATCCATAAATTAATAACTAATGCATAAATTAATAATTAAATTAATAATTAAAATGCATAATTTAATAATTAAAATGCATAAATTAATAATTAAAATGCATTAATTAAATCAAAAGTAGTTCAACATCATTCCAAAAAAAATTCTCGTTTTGGGATCATGTTTTTTTATGTTCACGAGGCATCACGCAAAGTTTCGTCCTAAACCGACCCCGTTTTCCCGGGTTCCCGTCAAAACCCGAGTCCGGGCCGGGCCCCGAGAAAATCCCGACCCCAAAACGAGAAAAAAAAATTTGGGATCATGTTTTTTTATGTTCACGAGGCATCACGCAAAATTTCGTCCAAAACCGACCCCATTTGAGCCGGAACCCGTCAAAACCCGAGCCCGGGCCAGGCCCCGGGAAAATCCCGACCCCAAAACGAGATTTTTTTTTTCGGATCATGTTTTTTATGATCGCGAGGCATCACGCAAAATTTCGTCCAAAACCGACCCCGTATGGGCCGAAACCCATCAAAACCCGAGCCCGGACCGGGCCCCGGAAAAATCCCGACCCTAAAACGAGAATTTTTTTTTGGGATCATGTTTTTTTATGTTCACGAGGCATCACGCTAAATTTCGTCCAAAACCGGCCCCGTTTGGACCGGAACCCGTCAAAACCCGAGCCCGGGCCGAGCCCTGGGAAAATCCCGACCCCAAAACGAGAATTTTTTTTTCGGATCATTTTTTATGATCACGACGCATCACGCAAAATTTCGTCCAAAACCGACCCCGTTTGAGCCGGAACCCGTCAAAACCCGAGCCCAGGCCGGGCCCCGGGAAAATCCCGACCCAAAAACGAAATTTTTTTTGGGATCATTTTTTTTATGTTCACGAGGCATCACACAAAGTTTCGTCCAAAACTGACCCCGTTTGGACCGAAACCCGTCAAAACCCGAGTCCGGGTCGGGCCCCGGGAAAATCTCGACCACAAAACGAGATTTTTTTTCGGATCATGTTTTTTTATGTTCACGAGGCATCACACAAAATTTCGTCCAAAACCGACCCCGTTTGGTTGGGTTACCGTTGAACCCTCCGTGTTTTTTTTTCAATTCCTAGAGAATCCAATTTTTCAATTCCCACATTTTCTTTTCATTTTGGGGGGACATAAAAGTAGAGAAATGAAAATCATTTATTTCTCAGGTTTTTTTTTCTCTGACTTACCAAACAAGGGAATTAGGGTCCATTTTCATTTCTCTGCCTTCAAATCTCTGTACCAAACACACCCTTATGTTTGGTTCATGGAATTGGATGGAATTAGAATGTCCAATTCTATTGACCAAATTCCAAATTTATGTTTGGTTCACTGAATTTAATCAAAGGAATCCCTCACATTCCGTTGGATTCTTTAAACGACTGATTTCACAAATCCCTCAAACATCCCACGGAATTCATTTCTTTACGACGGAATCTTGCCCTAATCCAAATCAGCGGGTTCTCTTGATTTGTGCGGCTCGTATCTACATCTCCTCCGGTCGATCTCCATTCTGCAATCGCACATCAGGTATCTTCTCTTTCTCTCTCGCTTTCTCCATCTATGGCGTTCTCATCTCTCTCTATCACTGGTATGCTTTCTCATATCGATCACCTCTGTTCAGTAGGAAGTATCAGTATTCACTAGGGAAACAAAAGGGGGAACGATTTGCCCAAAATTTGATTCGATTAGGGTTTATTGAAAAATAACCGTCCATGATTAGTTCACTTGTTGCTTCATATGTGTGTTTCGTGAAGTTTTGTTTGCTTTAAACACCTGCAACTATGCGATTATGAACTGATACATAATTGGCTCTTGATATGTGTTCACCATTCTTCGCTTTTTCCATTGATATGTGATAAATAGAAGAAAATTGTTGATAGGATTTCAATCGTGCAATGTGTTTATTGATTCTGTTTTGTCATATTGGTTATGGCATTAGGCTTTTTATTTATTTATTAATGTAGCATGTTTTTAGCTCTGGCAGTGATGATTTGGGTTGAAATTGTACAAAATCCCAAGTTTTCACACCAATTCACTCCAACCTAATATCGTTTGGTAGATGAGGGAGATTGAGGTAGTTGCATGAAAGGATTACAAAATTTTGATGGGTTTTTGTTCAATCTAAGAAACCAATTTTCAATCAAGAAACCATATGAATTTTCATTTTTTTAGATACCCAACTCATTTAAAACCAAACTTGATCTCAGCAACTTCCAATACCCACCTTACAGAAGCTAAAAAAAACAATAATTTAAACATGGCCATTCCAAGCCAAGGTTGCTATTGCAGTGTTGTCTGTGACATCTATTTATGGAAATATGTTGGTTCTTTTATATAATGAATGATGAAATGTTTTCACAAGCTATGTAAAATCTAATGGAAATCTTTTCCAAATCAACAAGTGGTATGTGATGTGTGTAATTACAGTGTTGTGTTGGAAATAAGGCGTACATCATATGTATTCTCTTCTACTCCTTTCCCTGCAGCATCCATAACAAGACAATCTCCACTCAATTTGGTTCACAAAAGCTTGTAAATTCGGTTAAAAATACAACTTCGTCTCAAATAAGTGCCCACATTTTTATTTTAGTTTGCCCGAAAATAAACATCCACTTTTAAAAGTAAATGTCCACTTCCCGTTCTACCCTTAATTATGAGATGATGATAGTCTCTCTCTCTATTATTAAGGGTAAATTTGGCATTTGGTTAATTAAAAAGTGTAATAATTACATATTCTTTAAAATTTGTGCCTTTTCTTTTGTCATTGTGGACACTTGTTTTGGGACGGAGGAAGTGACATAAGAACAACTCACCAACTTCCGTTGTGGTCATAGCAAATTGTGACTGATGTTGCCTGTGTATTTATTTATATGGAGCAAAGCATGTAGAATATGGAAAATTGGGTTTTGGAATTTTGATATAGTCATCTTTTAGGAATAGAAACTATTCACTATTTGGTTTGGCATGAATTGGTCAATGTTGGAGTTCTGTGCTTTAGTGCCTCTTGGCCTCTATATTGATTATCTGAATATATGGTAATGCTTTTAGCAAATTGGACGACCAGTCTTTATTTTGTGTTGATTTGTATCTTTAACAGTTTGGCATTGTATGCATCTTTAGTAGTTTCTTCCCGTGGTTGACAAATTGACACGATTTTTGTGGCATTTCAACTCTTTGTTCTCTTTTGATTAACAACTTAACTATGGAATATCTACATTTACTAGCATCTTTTCGTTTATATACAATAATCATTTGAATCCTTCAACTCAAATTGATTAATGTCAATCCATTCCATGTGGTTGATTTGGTTATGTATTAGTATTAGTATTAGCATTTGTTCCCTCTACTGTTTGCTCACACTTTTGTGGAAAAGTCTATCTGAAATGCTAAAGAAAAGTTCAATTCAAACAATTGGAAATAAAACAATTCATATGTCTTTGAACAGGAAATGGCCCGACTTAGTTTCAGAACACGCAGACGTAGGCTTATGAGATTGTTTTTGCACGAAGCTATGACCATTATTATTTGGTTTTTCGTTACTGTTTGCACTTTAATAGCCGACTACGAAAGGGATAGACCACAGATTCAATACTCTTTGTCAAATATGAGTCGGTTGCAATATTGCATAGGTATGCTTATGAGAGTGACAATATGTGCATATCACAACTTAGGATGAACAGAGGGTGTTTTAAAAAATTATGTGATATGTTGGAAACATTAGGAGGATTACGAGCAAGTAGGAATATGGGTATTGATGAACAAGTTGCCATTTTTCTTCACATTATGGCTCATAATGTTAAAATTCGAGTCATCACATGTCGTTTTCATCGTTCGGGAGAAACAATTAGTAGACTATTTACTCGAGTTTGCAACGCGGTGATAAGATTGCATCCACATTTGCTTAAAAAACCCGAACCCGTTCGAGAGGATTCTACCGATGGAAGATGGAAGTGGTTCAAGGTATACAAAATATATATATATATATATATATATATATATATATATATATATATATATTTTCCAGGTATTCAAATGTAAGTAACTTAAAGTGTGTAATGACCATTTCTATTTTCTTGGTTTTAGAATTGTCTAGGAGCTTTAGATGGAACACACATAAGGTGTTTAGTGCCACTTGAAGACAAGGCTCAAGTCGAGGTAGTAAAAAGAGGAAAACCCGAGCTGATACTTTTGTTGATGGAATGCATAGTGCAACTCTCCTTCTTGGGGAGAAGTTCGAAAATGCAACGAAGAATATGGTAGATACGGAGATGGAAATACAAAAAAAGACTTCCATGGTGAATTCTGAACTTGCCAAAATCCAATCACTTTCAAGAATGGAAATGTTCAGAGCAATCAAGAAGATAACAGATGAGCCTAATAACGTGTTAATCTTTTGGAGTTTGGAAGAAAGTGAGCGAGAGGAGTGGGTAAGGTTTATTTTAGAAAGTTGACTTGGTTTATGATTTTAAAAACTTCAATTTGGTTTTTGGAAGCAAGGTACACTTCGGATATTAGTAGATGTTATGTAGTGAACAGTTTCAGATGTTACGGATATTAGTAATGTAATTTGGTTTATGGTTATGTAGTTTCCGCAATTTTATTTTTGTTTTATTTAATTAAATGATAAAATTTTATTTTTTATTTAATGAACGGTAATTTAAATAATTTAACATATTGAATTATAACTTTACTGATACTTATAATTTTAAAGAAAATGATAGAAAAATCATAAAATGTCATTTGTTGATATTTAATTCCAATTCTAAAGTCTTTTAAAAAAAATTCCAATTCCAATTCCAATTCCAATTCTAAAGTCGAATTCCGTGAACTAAACAAAAATTTCCAATTCCAATTCCATCCAACCAAACGCGACGAAACTACGTGGTCAAATTCCATCAAATTTCATTCCAATTCCATCGAAGTCAAATTCCTTGACGAATTCCAATTCCTTCGAATTCCATTCCACGAACCAAACGCCCCCTTAGAGTCTTGACGGTTTATAACCCTTTGAACGATTTTGTATCTTGGGTCTCCCTTAACCATTCAGTGCCCTAATTTTATTCTAAATAATTACCAAACAATCATATATCATTTTACACTTTATCATAAGAGTCTCTTTAATCATTCCAACCACTTAATCATCCTACACCAAACCATTTAGCAACTGCCAAACAACCCCTAATTTTTGTTTTGGGTGTTGAATTTGTAGGTACCAAGCATACTGCTCGCAAATCCACCGGAGGGAAGGCCCCTAGGAAGCAACTTGCCACCAAGGTATCATCTCTTTTACTTGATTATATTGGTCTATAGGTGTTAGTTGATTCTGGGTGAATCAAATTGATTAAATCTTGAACAAATTTTGTTGACTGTGAATTGAATCAAGTTATGGTATTGAATTGTAACCATATAAAGCACACTAAGTTAGCATTCAAGTGATGCTTTAAGCAAACTATACTTGTATTAATTATGAGGAACAAGTTTTTGATCAATAAGATCTACCCATGGAAGCAGAACATAAAAAAAGGCAAGAGAGATCTAGGGTTAATGATCTTGAATTGTTAATGGGGTACACATTGTTTGATCCATGAATTGAATGTATGATTTTAGTTTCTTTAAGTGTTTTATTGGACTTTGGATCTTGATTCTATGTTGTGTGTGTATATTGTCATTACCCTATTGTGTAAGATTAGAGTCCATCGAAACGACATCATATGCCCTCACATACCGGATAGGACTCTCGGTCGTTGCCATAAGTAACCCGGTAAGTAAGCACTTACGGATCTGGTAAGCAGCCGCCCCGCCCCGCCCCGCCCCGCCCCTATGTTTAGAAATAAGAATGAACATAAAGTTGATAAAAGCATATTGATTTGGTTAAATAAAGAAAGGCAAGGGAAGTATGAAACAGAGGCTTATTATAGTTGGTAAGGATTACAACAGAGGCTGCTGTTGGAATATTACAAAAAAAGATATAAGTCATTACATCAAATTAAATGGTCACATAATTCAGACCTGATTCCGATTCGGTGGTTTATAGAAAAACATGACTTATTAAGTTTCTCATTGTAATCAAGAATTTGCTTCCGTAATTCTTCATTCTACAGGGGGCCTGGGAATGTACCATTCTCCCTTTGTTCATTCCATCTGTCAACCTGCATCATATCAGCTATCAGCAACAACCAACCTCTTATAATTCTATCAAAAATACCACTCAATAATATAATCACCTATTACAATGTACCAAATCATTATCACAATAATATCACATGATGAACATGATCATTAGTGGTTTTCGATTATCACAGCAAAATCACGTAATTACCATATCATTATCACAACAAAACCACATCATAAGAAGTCCTCGATTCATCAA
Source organism: Arctium minus (assembly GCA_954870635.1). Taxonomy (NCBI): domain Eukaryota; kingdom Viridiplantae; phylum Streptophyta; class Magnoliopsida; order Asterales; family Asteraceae; genus Arctium; species Arctium minus. The sequence goes on along the minus strand of OX941093.1, from coordinate 4,572,532 downwards.
AACATTATCACATTATTACCACAACATCATCACATCTTATCACAACATTATCACATAATTGTCGACAACAAAGGCATCGGCATAAGAAGTCTCCGATGATGGCAATAATATTTAATGGATAAGAACAAATCCATAATAACATAAATTTAATGATAAATACTAATTTATTTTATTTTTTTTAATTTTATTATGTGTTAATTAATTTGGAGATCTAGAAGTGTTCTCGCATTTTCGTAAAATATGGGTGTTCTCATTTGAACCATTCCCAGTATATACATACATACGCACACACGTGAGTGGCAGTCCATCACCAAGTTTCAAGAATTTTAACGAGTAATATATGGTCTCTCATAGTTGGCTAACCAAAGATTACAAAGTTAGGTAAGTTTAGGCCTGTTTGCAAAGCTGAGTTTGGGTTATTTCAACAAACGGTATCCTAATATTTCATATGGTATGAGGGCAAAAGCAGGCAAGAATCAAGAAGAAAGTAGTAAAGGCTTTGTCTTTATAGTTTTCACAGAGACTGGGAAATGGGAATCAAGAAAACAGTAGTAAGGCTTTTGTCCTTATAGTTTTCATAAAATAAAACAAATATTTTTAAACCCATAACTATGTAATGTTTTCACCATATATATATATGAATCAAGTTGAATGCCTTAGCAATATGCAACTATTTCAAATGATTCTATGTTGTTCCGACATTTTAAGTGAAACAAGAGGGGACCAGTGCCAATCTTTAGTTGCCATAATTGCTATTATTTTGATTTCAAGGGTTCACGGTAAAGAACTAAGAAAAAGAATGTCAAGAGATGAAGTTTCCAAAGGTAATCTTCGTTTAGCCGACTGTCGGTTTCTAAACATCAGTTGCCAAATTGTTACAAGGTTTAGTAACCAAAATGGCTCTTTTCCCCCCACATGCTTTTTGTTGTTTTTTAATGTTAGTTTTTCATTTCTTTCTGGTCTTCTGTGGCTTTTTTTGCTCACATAAGGCAGGGAGATAAATGTGGTTTTAACACCTACACATGTTTTTACATGCTAAGAAAGTGTACATACCCATTCGCCTGGGCAAAGCGACCGATAGTATTTTGCAAACTTATCACATTCAGAAGCGTCTTCGCCCTTTGCAGCCACACACCTGATATAACAATCATGAATCAACATAAACTTTCTCCCAAACAATAAGGGAAGTTTTCAAGTGTGTTGTAATTGGTAATGGAACAAAGAAAATGGCTTAGCAGGTTAGAAGACTCACCGATGGTACTCAACGTATCTGGTAAAGCAGTGCCTGCTTTGATTTGTAGTTGGAAAACGATAATCTCCAGGTGCTGTCTCCAGCTGTTATTGAAACGACCCATAAAATTACTTGTGTATACAGACATTAGTAAAAAGTCAAAACTCCTGTTTCTCAACGAGTCCCATGGTCAAGTGTAAAAGACTAATAATGATGGTGAAACAATAATTGAACTTTGTGAAATCAATATCCAAATCTTTCTTCAAAATCAAAACCATTTTTGTCAATATTCAAGTTATAAATCTAACCATCTGACTAATTAGCAAACATAGAAAACGGATAATTTATGATGACGAATATTAGTAGTAAATGTTCAACAGTTTAATAGATGTATTGATGGAAACAGTCGCTCTACACTTTAGGGTAAAGGTCAGGTCTGCATACATCTTACACTCCCAGACCCCACCTCCAGATGGGATATACTGGGTTCGTTCGGTTTGGTTTGTTCAATTATTCATTGTTCTAGACTCTAGAAAAACTAGTCTTAGAATAAACGATGATGCAAAACATAAACTAGTAATCACACACTCTGGTTCAATGAAACTTACCTTTATCTCTGGTTTTTCATCATCGTTGTTTCCTTCCTCGGCATTTTCACTGCTTTCTTCGCTAGCAGCTGGAGGAGGCACAGGGGCATCCTTATCAGAATTGTCGGCTTCCACGACATTTTCTTCAGCAGCAGCATCAGAACCTCGGCTGCTATCAACAGATTCAGGGACACTTTCACTGGCAGCAGAGGTGTCAGAAGACTCGGCAGAATTTGCAGTGACAGGGGACTCAACAGAATCAGCAGTGACAGATGCCTCAGGTGCAGCAATTACAGCATCCTTTTCAGCACTTTTGTCCCGAGGTTCTGTACCTACAACCAGCTTCTCTTCTATATCCTTAAGAAGATAATCCTGCAAAAAAATGATGTCGGTAATAAGCACAAAATACGACTGCTACCTGTAGTGAGTACCACATCCACAAGCTCAAAGAAAGGGCCAAAGATGCATGCATGTGATAAAGTCCAACACAACTTTTATTGAAAATAAAACACAGATGTAAGCAAAAGTCTGGTGTGCTTTCCAGAGGCAGCCGTCTCTCCCTTGACGCTCATCAAATATCAAATCAAGCATAATACATAATATCTCATAATCCTTAGTTATAGTTACTGAATTATGAAAATGTTACCATTGCATACTTTGAATATGGAAATATTATCATTGCATATTTTAGTAACTAACCCTACATGTATCGCTTATTTTACTAATTGTGTAAACCGATCGTGGGTCCAACAGTATGTATTCCGTCATCACAATTCACAACATTGCTATGATGAAGAAATTAGCAAGCTTGACCTAGCGTTACACAAACTGACAAAAGTAGTGCACAAAGCAAGAAAAAGGAAGGGACCCAAAAAAACCATGTTAGGTTTTACTCCATTATCAGAACAATTTGAATTCTAAATTTCATCATGTTAATGCAGATTTCTCTCTCTACATTTCTCTCTCTCTCTCTCTAAATTTACTTTCTCTGTCTAGTGTTTGTAGATTTCTACTTTAAAAAGTTACTATGCTACCATAAGGATACGTATTATATATTTCATTATGCTAAGACCGAGTTCAGGTGGAACACTTGTATTCATGAAATGACAACAAAAGCATCCATCAAGTTTACTCCTTTCCTTCCTTATTTTCTCTCATGATGCAATTTTATTGTCAATTTTCTTAATCTATATGCCTGCTACTAAATAAAAATATTTGGGTCAAATGAGGACTAAAGTTGACTGGAATACCTATGGATGGTCAAGATCACGAGTGAGTTGGGTTACCAGGATTTAATTCATTTTGATGATGCTTTGTTTCCGCTATAAAGTTACCAGTCACTTGATCGATAGAGATCTAAACAAACAAGAATTCTACCATATTAATAGCATTAGGCTCTGATCCACCAAGTAACTCCAGCTAAACAATCAGAAGTGACTCAAAATCAACTCAAGGGGTAGGAAGGTACTAATTACATAAAATTAGAACAATTTTCCACCAAGTTCTATACTTGTGTCTCACTAAGGGGTTGTTTGTTTTTTTTTAAAAACCTCTTAATAGCTCTTAAGTCTGAATTATTCAGACTTTTTTATACACCACCTCTTATTAATCATAACTAAAATAAGACTTCAGACTTTAGACCTCTTAAAAAACAAACGACACCTAAATCTACAAGTTTGAGAGCCATGAAACAAGATTCAAAAGAGCAAAAGGGAAAAATTGAATGAACTTTCTTGTTTATTGGAATTCACATTAATATTACAGTAACAATGCAAAGGAAACAGGACCTGCTATCCTCTCTCTTTTAGATAGCTAGACAGGCATTATTATTATTCAGATATCAAGAGCATCTGATACAAGAGACAAAGGTGGGGCAGTGTATGAATAGGATAATAGGATGAACATCTTAAATCTACTTACGGTACGCAGCCTAAGGTGAGGGGTTATCAAAAAACAATGAGAAGTCTTCACCGAGCGACACTAAGCAAGATAAAGAGGCAGGATACACATGAAAAGATTTTGTAATATAGTTTCCATTTGAAAAAAGGCAGACTTGTCATAAGAAGTTAAACCATACAAGGAAGTCCATAGCTCTTGTTCCATAAACCATAGTCGCTAAATTATGACCTGTGTTGTGTATCATGCTCTTATGTTACTGTTACATAATCATGTACCATGACTCCATGAATCGTAAAATTTTCTTTTTTTTTTAACAAATTATCTATATACTTGCTAAAACAATTGTAAACATAATTATGGATTAAAAAGGTAAATCGAATAATATGACCAAATGGCCTTTCACCCAATGGTACCAGACTACCAGTGGATCTCTACAACCCTTATGTTGTGACTTCAAGTCTCCATAAAGACATCAGTTGTCAGTTTATTGGCCATTCAAAAATAATCGAGTAATACGACCATGAGGTCTAAGCATTTAAACATCACCACAAGGATTGTTCGATTCCTGTTATAATCATAACAAGTCTTTACTTGTTAACAAACGTATATGATTGGTGCCTATTATGTTATTATAATAACAAATTTGCCTTAAACTTAATTTTTCATATCTTTCTATTGAATACGCTAGTTTTGATTTTGCTGATCAATATATTTGAAACTTCTTTCTATGAAAAAGGGAACAAATTAAAAACAGGAGAACATCCAGAGATGAGTAAAACATAGAGTATGCAAAGAAGTCAGAACACTGCCACCAAAGTAGCAATGGGCAATACTTGCCAGGGTCATGAGAAGAAAAGAGGAGCAAAAGGGAGATGAGAAAGAAAAAAGAGAACAAGTTTATTGACTCTGACCGGCTGACCGCCATAAGGCTGAGGATATATGATCAAAACCCTTGCAAGAGTCATGGCCAGAATACACATAACAGAAACTCTAGACAGATCAATTTAGTAAGAAATCTAGGGTAAAACTTAAAAGACCTATGCAAACCTATATCTTCTAACTTAAGGAATTGTACTATTCAATTCATCGAGCAATCCGAGGGAGGTTCAGACAATATTCCAACCTGCTTACTAGCCCCATGCAGTTGCTAGATAATTTTAAGAAAAAAATTAGGTTGTGGAACAGCTGATAGAGCCTGTACTCAAATGCACATTATTACATAACCAGTCATGAACCGTCTTTAGGGAATGGAACTCCGAAACCACTGATTGAGTTATGCAGAGTCAATCCCCCATTGTGAATAATGACATGCAAGATATGTGGTTACCACTTTGCTTACCTAATGCTGCATAAAGATACCAGTTATATAATTGTTCCAATCTTAACCCTAATCTGACAAAAGGGAAGCAAACTTATATTGGTAATCAATACATCATTCCTCAATCATTGTTCCACTCACTCCCTAGAAAGCAAGAACGTATGTGCTTCAGGAGTGGTAAGCTTAAAGACATGAGATCATCTTACACCAAACGAGAATCTGATTTCATGACAAAAAGTTCAGAAACAAAACTCTAATCGTGAATAAACTAATAACCAAACCGATCAAGCATATTTCTAAGAAATAGGCATACAGCCAATTGATGCAATTCCATACCTAAAACCAAAAAAAAAAAAAAAACAGCAACTACAGTTGACAGATTTTTCAAAAAAAAAAAAACGAAATCTGAAGTTCGATTATATTGAAAAGTTTCGCACCTGTGCTTAATTAGATTCATGCTAAATCACATAAGCATATCGAATCAAAATCAACAAAGAAGCAAACTTGAAACTATTAGAATTCAACTCAGACAATATCACAACTTCAATCGAAATTACAAAAACATAACAAAAATCAAACACACAACAGATCAAGAAATGGAAATGAAATAGACGGTAATCAAGATGTAGAAAAACATGAGAACCGAATCGAGGCGAGTATACCTGAGATAACGAGTTGGTCTTATCGGATTCCGCCATGGATGGATTCGGCAGTAGAAGATTCGACCGGAAAAAGGGTTAGGTTTGAGATGAGCAAACGCTACTCAGTATGTCCAAGAGTCAAAATGGGCAGAGAAAACGGGATGATTTCATTTAATTTTCTTTTTCCTTTTTTATTTAAATCTTAAATTGGTTTGACATTTTAGAGCCCATGTTTTACATAAATTGTTTTTTAGCCCAATATATATGGGTCCTTTAGGCCAAATATTGTCATATAAGGAATTTTTTTTGAACATATCCAAAACAACCAAAGGAATATACAAGAGAGTCAAACCAACCATATCAAAACCCATCATACAGCAACTAGATCATAAGTAGGACCAAACACAAAACGAACTAGGAGCAAAGATGTACAGAGTTTGCGAGAATCAAACTACCGAAACAGCAACGAGAGCCCTCAGCAGCCAACCAAATCATTGTTGTGCCATCGGACAGTTGCGCCCATCAAACACACTGCAGCAGCCTTTAAACACATTGTCGAATTGCAGACTCGAATCAGACGCAACCGCAAAACCGATGTGCTAACTTCCGAAACAGCAACGAGCACCCTCAACAGCCAACCAAATCATTGTTGTGCCATCGGACAGCTGCGTCCATCAAACAAACTGCATCAGCCTTTAAAACACATTGGCGAATTGCAGACTCGAATCAAAAGCAACCGCAAAACCGATGTGCTAAAAAGGACACACGAACTCAATTAGTCGACCCAGTTCACTCGCGAAATAGAACAACAACAGCAAACATAGAATACAACAACCGTAGGGGGGTAGTGGAGTTTGCGAAGGGACAAGGAAATTGCGGTGGACTGGATAACGTGGTTGTCGAACCCCGACGGAGTGTAAGGCGACTAGGAGATCAAAGGAGAATGTCATATAAGGAATTGTCTCAATTCACATGGCAACACTTACAAAAACTTAAAAAACATCATAAAGAAATCAAGTTTTTGGTTAAAAATCTTGTAAAATTATTGAAAAACTATATATATAGTTCATAAAAACTTAACTTAAAAGAAAATCAAGTCTATGTATAACCGGTCCCGAGTTAGGTCGTGATATTCCAGTAAAGTGTAACCGAGCCAAGACTGTCGGTCCATAACCGGTTCCTCCCGGTCCCAATCGATCCCGGTCGCCGGTCGGGCCCATATAAGTCATTTCTAATCTTTATACAAATGGTTAGATCGGGCCCAATGTGGTTTGGGATCGAGGATTAGCCCAACCCAGTACCGATAAGGACTAGTTATGACCTAACAGTTCATGAACCGTTACAAGTTTTATGGAATTTCTAGGTTTCCCCTGCCCTGGGACTGGTTATTTATAGGACCATTTTTTTAAAACATATTAAGTTTTCATAAATTGTAGTACAACATTTTTAACAAAGTTTTCAAGGTTTTTTTTTTTAATTTTAAAGTTTTTATAAGTTTTTCAAGATTTTATCTACTTAAATGTATTATTTAAATGTTTATTTCAATGTTATATTTCAAAAATTGTAATTATGAAAACATGTATAACATTTTTTGTGTGATAATATTTTTTTTAAATAACGGGGCAGACGACTCAGTGAAGAGATCAATTTGTGATTGGTTGGGACCAATTTTTGGTCACCTCTCTCTCTCTCTCTATATATATATATATACTCCTGAGACACGTAATTTATCATCCCATGATGGTTATAGGACCAGTAAAATGAAGACGTTCTAAAAGATGACATCATACAATATTTTATAATGTTTTGACTTAATAATTATAGGATGATTGCACTGATTAAATTCAACATAAAAAACAAACAATAATAAATCATTGTAAAGTTAGAATCGACGATAAAACAAATAATAAGTTAACGATAATTCAATGATGAAAAACCAGACTTGACCATTAAAGCAACTATTGATCAAGTTGATGGCAATTGAACATGTAATTTGTAAATTCGTGTTTTAAACAAATCTCGTGATATTTGAAGGTTTTAGAAAATGCATAATGAATGACAATTAAGCATTAGAAATTAATAACCAGTCCCTGATAAGATGTAAAAATGGTTGTGTTGGTGCAAATAAGTTGTTTTCGAATTTATATTTTACTTCCTCGTGTTTTGATGGTTACGAATCGGGTTTTTCGTTTCAATAAGCTTACTATTTCAAGTGTTTGTGACTTTCAGGAGTACATTTGAATGTCCAAATGAAATTTAAAAACAAATTATTAAAGCTCGGTGATAAACTTAGAAAACATGCCAAAACGACGACACATAACAAGACCTCCGTTGATGACTTTCTTGGAATCACGTGAAGTGTATTTCAATAGACATAAGTTTGAGTGGTATCAAGTTTAACATTACTGTTTAATTATGAGAAAATGTTATTTGAAATAAAGTGAAAATGTTCGTCATAGGAAAAGCAAATTAACCTGTACATGAATAGTGGCACAACGATCATGGGTTTATTGGTGGTCAACCATTGGTGGCTCAATGAATATATTTCCGTTAAGGATAATATGACCATTTGAACATTTTGGCAATCGACCATATGCCCCTATTATTCTTTGTATAAATATATGTTGGTCCCAATAAGGGTTCTATAAGGGTTTAGTTTATAGAAGAGGGGGGTGAATACAAACACAAAATTATACTTTTAAGTTTGTTTATTGATTATTGAGTAAATCAACAACACATTTACAGATTTTTGCGGAAATAGATAAGGTAAACCTAATCTAAACAAACTAAGAATCACAAAGGTTCTTGCACAAGAAATAAGAACAAGAGAGAAGAGAGTTTGAAGAAGAGAGGTTTTCTTCAAAGATACAGATTAGATATCTATCGATAAAGAAGGGTTTCTCTTGAATTTATACTCTTTGCAGATAATGCATGCCAGAAGGTACTATCCACGTGTTCACCAAGGATTGGGTTCATGAGGTTGACTTTATCCTTTGCATGCTTTTAGCCGTCTTTGCAAACAGAGGGGTAGAAAGAGTAGTTGCACGATTATGGACAAAAAGACAGGTTTGCTTTTGTACCTCTGTACTATTTGTGCAAGTAGATAAGACAAACAAATCTTGTAAGGAAAGCTTCATGATTAGCTATCACTGATAAGCATCCTTAGTTTTCACTGATTATGCCTCCAGATGTAGCTAAAGCCTATATTGATTTGTCACGCAAGGTAGACTAGTCTTGGTTTCACTAAGTGTCGCTTCATATCATTTGTAAACTTGTCTTTTTCATCACCTTGATCTTCGACTTAAGCTGTGAGTTTCTTTCAGGGTGAAACTTGTCTTTACAGTTTACATTTAAAAATTGTTTACAAAGAAAGCGCTCGACAATCATTAAACATACTCAGTGTGAACACTGACGCTGATGTTTTAAGTTACAAAACAGTAAATGTAAATTTCACTAAGTATAAGGATCATCATCAAATCACTGAGAGAGTTTGGATCAACAATCTCTCCCTATTTGATAATGACAAAGCAACATAAGAGAATTACTAAGTACTAAAACATAAGGATAAAAGAACTCATAACATACGTGTCCCATTTACTGTTTTAGGGATCTTGTTAATCCCAGATGCAAGTGTATTAATTAAACATTGAAGAACAATCAATGGATTCCATCAACTATGGTCATATGATTTGTATTGATCGATAAAGCTCAATAGGTTTACAGAGAGAATTTGAGTTAGGCGTGTATAAACCTCTAATGACCATTAACCTAAAAACCTAGGTTAAGAAAACTATTTATACCAAATAATAAAGTTACAACTTGCATCCCTCTACTTCTATTCAACATGTAAAGTTAGCCCTAACAATCTCCCCTTTTGAATAGAAGCTCGTAATCCTCCCAGTTCAGAACGTGCGTCATCTGAAGCCCAAAGCCGATCTCAAAAAGCCTTATCGAAGTTCTATATTCTAGCCTTTCAACAATCAAATCCAAAGTTATAGACACAAGACTTCTGTAGTCTGGATCCAACGGATTATAACCTTTGTCATCTCGATAAACCATAATACGAAGCTTGTCTCTAAGCAAATACAAAGTACCATCATAGTATCGGAAGACTTAACTGAATCTGACGAAACGCATTTCACCTTTACTGTTCGTGTATGTCATGCCAAGTTCTGGAAATTCAATCACTGTGTAGGCAGGTACATTCTGATATTTCGATGGTAGACTTGGATTTGGCTTGAGTAGATTGATCTTGGCTTGATTGCTTTCAAGGCCTATCTGAAAATCTTATAAGCATGCAAGCTTCATTGTGCACTTCATGAAATGTTTGACGGAGGTTAGTGTATCCAGAACATCACGTGGGCGAATGGTTCACGACATCATTTCACGTAATAAGTACAGGAAATCTGGTAGCTCTAGACGATCAAAATTGGCTTCCGAGAAATCCCACTGTTTACCATCGGCTCTAGTGACTATGAAGTTCGGATACCATACTTTCGCGTAATGGCAAGCATAAATCTGATCGACGGATCTGATTCTGTACTTAGTTCTGACGGATTCACCCGATTGACCTTTTCCTTTTCTTATGTGTACGTACTCGAATCGTTCCCGTCTGCTTTGCAACGATCCAATGTCGTAGACTGCAACCTCGTCGTACTCTCGAATCTAGTGAGTAAAGATATTTTTCCGAGTCTCTTCAAGAAAAGGAATGTTGATCCTTACTCTTTCCCACTTTAGTGGTGGATCAGGTCGAGTGTTGACGGTTTCCCGAACTGGAGTTTTCGAAGTGTTTTAATCGGGGAGATCTGAGAGATTTGAGGAAACAGAACAGAGGGATGATGCCTGAAGGTTCCACAGCAGTCTGATAGTCTAGTTGCAAGTTCTCTAATAAGCTATCATAGTCTCCTTGTTGCATACATTCTTCAACATCGAATGTGCACAAATCTAAGACTTCTTCTTGGAACGCGACTAGTGCTCTTTCTGAAACGACCAGTTCAGCAGATAAATCAATGTCTGAGAATGGATCAATTATAGCTAGATGTTCCTGTTCATCGAAAGTGCTTTTATCTGCCTTATAAACAACTAATTCCATGTTCGAACAATCTGACTGATGTTGACTCGATTGTGTAATGGTTACTATCGGTGTAACATCGATCTCCATATCCTATACCGTTTCATCTTCCTGAACCCCTTCAGATGCCTTTCTCTGTTTTGTGTCTGGTTGGGTATCTGTCTGGATTACCTCTGTCCTTTCTGCCGGTTCACCTAGGCTCTGGCGTTACTAGACCTGGCAAAAACTGACACGACACGCTAACCCGACACGAACTCGACACGAAATAAACGGGTTTGGGTAATACATTTCAACCCGTTTAAGTAAACGGGTTGACACGACACGACACGAAAATTAAACGGGTAAGGTCAGGGTCAAAACTTTCAACTCGAAAATGACCTGAATAACCCGTTTATTAATTATTTATGTATTTACTTGTTTATATACCCATACTCTTATAATTATTATGAAGCCCATTTGTTTACCCATATATATAATAGTATCAGGCCCATTTATTTTGGGGCCCAAATTTAATTTTCACATTAGACATTAGTTAGGTCAATTATCATTATCAGACAACGCCTATTGAATTTGCCTTCGGCAAAAGACAGCAACCAGTGCCTTTCGATTTTCGATATTCACTCCTATTCAAGCCTCCAACAATTGAAATCCCCAAAACGTTCAACCCTCAATCGTCAATATGCTTGATTTATACTTGGTTCTCAGATTTTCATCACACACACAGAAGCGCCGCTGCAAACTGCAAAGAGTGTTCAACTATTTTGAGGTAAATTTCAACCATCTTCCTTTTAGATTGTTTCTTTTCTTCATATGGTCCTATTCACATGATGAATACAGAAGTAATTGCTTTAGGTTATGAGATTTCTCATTTTAGATTGTTTCTTTTCGGATTAGCATCTGCAGAAGTACTTTTGATGTGTCCTCGTTGACTCTGTAGATTTGCATATGTTAATTAGGAATTCCAATTAAGATTTATCTAGGTTCACCATTGATCCGGTCATATTAGATTTGCATCTGCAGAAGTAATTTCGATGTGTCATCCTTGTTTCCAGAAGTAAATTAAATTTGCATCTGCAGGAATACATATTTTCTAAGTAATCTAGACAGTGTAGAACAAAAGAATGCTCAACTCGATCCTTAACAGATTCTAAAAGTCTTGAATAGGCATATCATCTATATGGAAAATCATCGGGTTTGTACTGATTGATGCTTCTACATTTCTGAGATCTAGTTATTAAAATGTTAAATGAAATTTTCTTTGAGTTTCGTCATTACTTACAAAAAACTTATGCCTCTGATCTGAATCTCTCTTGTAGGCCAATTCATATTATTTTTTAATCATTGAACATGTATCGTTTCCATTGTTGGTCTTTCCTATGTACATAAATTTTTACTTGTATTACATGTTTTACCTATTACATTATCTGCTTGCACACCCTTGAATCACGCACACACCATTGAACCATTATTCAACAAAAATAATGCATAAAAAATTCTACAAAATATATGATATAATGCACACGGATCTCTAACCACTCCAGATCCAACAGTTTAATAAAGAAATAATATCAAGTGAATTTAACTATCTTTATATATAAGCCTTGTATATAAATATTGTATAAAGTAAACTTGTCTGTGCAGATTTTTTTGGGTAAAATTATTTATGGATCCAGTTAACTTGTCTGTGCAGATTTTTTTTGGTTATGGATCCTATAAGAAGAGGTCGGTGGTGTAGATAGGCTAGAAGTTCCAGCGGCAGCTTCTAAGGAGGGTAATGAAACAAGTAAGCTTAAGCCCATACTCTCTGGTAAGCCTTTGAAACGCCAACGTAAGCTTACTTCTACTGTTTGGGATGATTTTGAAATGATTGATGAATTAGATAGTAATGGAAATATCCAATGCAAATGCAAGAGATGTGGGGCTAAATACATTGCTGAAAGTAGTCATGGGACAGGGAATATGCGTAGGCATCTTAAGTCTTGCAAGGGAAAAAATTATAGAGATATTGGGCAGCTTATTTTACAATCTAATTTGAATGGTTCATTGGAAAGTAAATCTCTTAGGTTTAACCAAGATGAATTTCGGGAATTGGTTGCAATTGCTATTCCTAGACACAATCTCCCTCTTCAATTAGTTGAATATGAAGGTATTAGGAGTTGTTTTGCTTACTTGAATCCTGAAGTGAAATTTTTTTCAAGACAAACCACAAAAAATGACATATTGAAAATGTATTCAATGGAGAAATCTAAGTTTCTTAATTTGTTGCAATATGTTCCTGGTCGAATAGCATTAACATCTGATTGTTGGACTTCTTTGACCACCGATGGATATATTTCATTGACTGCTCACTTTGTTGATAAGAGTTGGTGCTTGCAAAAAAGAATTTTAGCTTTTACTTGCATGCCTCCACCCCCATACTAGTGCTGCCTTGGCTGAAAAAGTTTATGGTTTGTTGAAAGAATGGGGAATTGATAAGAAAATCGTCTCCTTAACCTTAGATAATGCATCTAATAATGATTCTATGGTTGATGGACTGAAACTTGATTTGGATTTGATGTCTAACGGTGATTATTTTCATGTTCGTTGTTGTGCCCAAATTCTTAATTTGATAGTGCAAGATGGTTTAAAAGAATTAGATGGGGTTGTTGTGAAGGTGAGAGAGTGTGTCAAGTATTGCAAAGGTTCTCAAAGTCGGAAGCAAAGATTTAGGCATTGTGTTCAACATGTTTGTATTGAGTCCACTAGAGGGTTAAAGCAAGATGTGCCCACTCGTTGGAATTCTACATTTCACATGTTAGATAGTGCATTATTTTACAAGAAAGCGCTTCTCCATTTAGCAAAGACTGATGCTAATTTTGTTCATTGCCCAACTTCTGATGAGTGGATGAAGATTGAAAAAAATTGTAAGTTTTTGCAAGTTTTCCATGAAGTGACGGTAAAGTTTTCGGGCTCTAAGTATCCAACCTCCAATCTTTACTTTCCTAATGTTTTCAAAATAAGGTTGCTTTTGAAAAACGAGAAGGAAAGTAGTGATAGATTTTTGAAGGACATGGCTAATAAGATGAACTTGAAGTTTGACAAATATTGGCATGAGTTTAGTACCATCATGGGTATTGCCGTTGTTTTTGATCCCCGTTACAAGTTTCAAGTTATTGATTGGGCTTTCAAAAAAATATATGGGTCTTCTTCCAACATTGAGTTGGATTTGTTTAAGGAAAAATTATTTTCCTTGTTTGATGAGTATGCATCTTGTACCACATCCACCGACAATCAAAGCTCATCTCGTGCTACCATTAATACTATGCCCGACACTGACACATATATGACGGTAATAAACTTAAATTATTTAGTTTTGTGAATTTAATTTTTTGTTTGTACCTTGGCTAAGTTTTGTATTTTTTTATCAGGATTTTGATGAGTTCTCTAGTTGTGAGTTCACCACCGGTGGTAAATTCGAGCTGCAATCTTACTTAGAGGATCCGAAATTACCTCGTATAGATGATTTCGATGTGTTGGAGTATTGGAAACCTCTTCAAGGACGGTATCCAATTCTATCTCAAATGGCTAGAGATATTTTGGCCATCCCAATATCTACCGTTGCTTCTGAATCGGTTTTCAGTATTGGAGGACGAGTTATTGATGCCTATAGGAGTTCGTTGAAACCAGAAACTGTTGAATCATTGGTTTGTCTTAGAGACTGGGTTTTTCATGAAGGTATACATTTAATTATTAATTTTATGCATTCGTTAACTTACTCAATTTTAACATTTCTTTTACTCAATTTTAGCATCAATGCATCCGGATGAAGAGGAGTTATGCAATTGGCTTTTAAGACTAAAGGATGACGACGACCGGGAAGAATCAAAGAATCAAAGTTTTCAAACACAAAAATCTGGATGAAGAGGAGCTATGTTTTGATTTTTGACTTTGGTTAGAACTCAAAGGATTTTTGGGGTTGTAATATTTTTATGCTTTGGATTTTTAATTTTCTGGATTTGGATTTCTATAAGTTTAAACTTTGGAGTTTGAATTATTTTAGTATATTTCTAAAGCTTTATTTTTTTGATTTTTAAGCTTTAATTTTATAAATGTAAACAGGTTAAACGGGTTAGCGGGTTAAACGGGTTATCAGGTTAGTGAGTTAAACGGGTTTAGTGGGTTAAGAGGATAAACGGGTTAATCGTGTCGTGTCGGGTTAGGCGGGTAAAATCAGGTCGTGTTCAGGTTGAGATTTTCTGACCCGTTTATTAAACGGGTCGTGTTCGGGTTAGGTCATCTTAACCCGTTTAACTCGTTAACCCGACACGAACCCGACACGACACGACACGTTTGCCAGGTCTAGGCGTTACCCCCTCATGACGATCGGGATCATCTTGATCGCCATTTGGTCTTTTTAAATAACTGGGCTGAGTACGGCAAGAATCCTCGAGTACCTTAACCCTGTTGGAAAGGTCAGATACCGAAAACTGTAGATCAATAGAGGTAGAAGTAATCAGTGAAGTGACATCCCTGAAGCCTTATCTAATTTCGTCCTGGAGGGAAAGGAATTCAGTCCTGGTGATGGTGTCTTACTGTGACTCAGACTGCTGACGAAGGAGGCCAAGAATATGGGTGCCGTGGGATAGAAGATTGGTGTATAACATGGATTTTAGCTTGTTGATTTATGGTTTCTGCTGAACTGGTGGAAGTGGTGGATGTTGAGGTGCAGATGAAGGAACGTCGCCTGCTGGGAACTTGCCTTTCAGCATTTGGAGAACTGTATTTTGGAACTCCTCAGCTGATTGGCATTGTTCATCATAATGGTGAGAGATGGAACTATCGAAAGCATGTAAAGCCTGTTGCAACAGTTCCGGAGTAATAAAGGTGGGTAAAGTAACGCCTAGGCCACTTAGGCTTCCAGTTGTCGTCACGGTTGAATCAATCGCAAGGCCTACATTCGGCGTTGGAATAATGTTAGCACCGGTAGGACTTCCATCCAATCCTATTGGAGCACCGCTTGAGGGTGTCACTATGGTCGTTCTAGTTGGGCTACACAGGCTCGCAACAATTGACTCAGAATGTATCCTATATTGCATAGGCTCTAGACTCAATGCATGCACAATCGAAGTCGATGGTCGGGGTTGGAGCCTATCTTTTTCAATACCTTGACTCTCCGAGTAAGAGTCCGGTAGCATGTGAGCTAAATTCCCGTGTATATATGAAGCAACCACTTGTTGTGAGATGGTTTAGTGGTTGGGAGGGGTTAGTGCTTGCGCCGCTGGGTCCACGACATCTTGTTCAATGTCTCGTCCCAACACAAGGGAGTCGACAATGGATGTGGTTACTTGTCTAGATCTGGTTGTGATACTCGATCTCTCAAAATTGCTCTTATTTCTCCTTTCTCTCTTTCTCTTCTATTCATTTTCGATTGTATCACCCTCCGCTCTCCTTATCTCTCCAGAGTCGGCTGAGGAAGAGGATGGTGAAGGTGATGATGGTATGGGTATGGGAGAGGTAGGTTGTGGTGAAGAAGGTGCAGGTGAAGTCTGGTGTGATGGTGTAGGAGATGTAGGTTGAGGTGGGGTGTGGGTATGGGAGATGAATGTGTGGGTGAAGAGGGTGGAGAGGGACGACGACCGATTCTATTAGGTATGCGTTTAAATTGGTCGCGGTCGGCATCCGACTGGGTGGATTCGGATGAGGTAGGGGATGAAGAAGAGCCCGACAGGGTATGTCCCTGAGATGCGTGACTCTTAGTACCGGCTAAGGTTGGGTCATTGATGACTGGTACATCACGGATTATGGAAGAAGTATCAGGGTTAGGCTCGGTTGGTCTTACCTCGCTAGCAGTAGGGTGGTCGTCCATGGCACCTCCTACGACAGAACCCCTCACAATTTTTACTCTCCGTGCACCCTGTCCGGAAGTCCCTACGTTCCGGACGTTTGGAAGTTTCACTCTAGGACCCTGACGTCGCGTTGGTTGTGCTCCCTGGGTAGGTCCTGTCAGTGTTGGCCGAACCATAGGAGCTTGTTGGGCATGAATTCTCCTATAAGCTAACACACAAGGTGCCGTGAGACGAGCGTATGCTAGCAAGGCATCAAGTATACGCATCGGGACAATATTAGGAATTTCGGTTTTAAGAACTATAATGCACATGTAGTGATGGGGGCATACCTGATGTGACACCCCTCGTGGAATGATAGGGGTGATGGTCATCAGACGGCGGATGGCAAACTGAAGAAATCGCATGTACGGAATGAAGTTCCGTCACCTGCCAGTGTCATTGTCTTGGACATTCTAGACCAGCTCATTCCATAATAGATCGGTGTAGTTGACGTGTCTATGGTAGCCGACGCCATAGAAAAGGCGTAGGAAATTGACGCTGCATTGATCGATTCCTTTCGTCTTTGATGAGAGGCAGCGGTTGAGAATAGTGAACATCGTGTACGAGATGGGTGTGAGATGTTTGCGGTAGAAAGCCGTCAGTCTGGTGAGTGGAATCTCATATCTGAGTGATTGGACATCCGTGAATAGCTGTTGATCAGTGATTGGTGGATCAAATGTTGCTCGTCCTTGAATGATGGCATCAGGGAGACTGAGAAGCTGACGGAGACTATCTCGAGTAATTACCAGCCGTGTTGTGTCAACACGAGCTTCTAGTCTGTCATTTCGATCATCGGGGATGTATCGTAAGGTATGCCAGGCCTGCTATAGGTAGCTCAAAGGAACATCGGTAGTGATGGTGAGAGCGTAATGGAGTGGATGGCCGCGAAGGATCTCGAGCACGATTGGGTGGTGACCACTGAATCCTTCGATGTCGAGCGAGTAGTTGTTGGCGGTTAGTGGCAGATAAGTGTCGGGACTGATGAGAGTGGCATCGGCAATGAGATTTATCTATTGTGCCATTTATGTACCTGAAAATAAATGAGAATTAGCGACAAAGGCTTGGCAATCGGTACTGGGACATGTCCCGAAATCCATGGAATGCTACTAAAACGGATAAGCAAATCGGTTGTGTAACCCGAATCAAAATTTCGGGTTCAAAAAAGCGCATATAGTGAGAATAACCAAGTCAAGCCGCAGTCCGGGAGGACACGACCCGAGAGTCGAGCCGTGGTCCTGGCATGTGGATGGTTCGGTGATTCGGAGGCCAATGCCCGCGATAGAGCGCGGTCCGAAAGCCATTGAGATAGGGCGCGGGGTGGCACGGGAGGTGGCACAAAGGCATGGGACCCGAGAGGCCACGGGCCGGAAGAGTCGTGGTCCAAGACGGGGACATGATGATGATGTGGGCGCCGCTTGGAACGGGAGTCGGTAGCAGCCCGGGGGTGCCACGGCCCAGGAAGCGGGCGACTAACAGGTAAGAGACCCGGGTGCCACGGCCCCGGGAGGTCATGGCCTAGGTGACCACAGCCCGGGTGGTGCGAGGGAGGTGGTGGAGGCACGGGTATCGCCAACCGCAGAGGTGATCCGAGAGTTATGCGACCCGTGTGGCGTCGTGACCAGGGGACTAGGCAGCGTCCGAAAGATTTGGGAACCGGGTGAGTCGCTGACTCGGGAAACGGGGTGGGGCTCGGGAACTCGAGACCCTGGAGTTTGGGCTACCCGGGTTTTGGGGGAACTGGGAGTCGGCCACCCGGGTTTAAGGTTCTAAATGGTGTGAGGTGTGGCGTGGCGGCGAGGCCAAGCCTCAAGCCTTAGGAGTCATGACGAAGCCTTGGCGTTTTCAAGGCGTGACTTATAGCGTCAAATTTCTAATTTATATATAATATTAGATATAAAAACATATGTTTTGGCGTGTTATTCAATGAGTCAATATTAATAAACAAGTTAAATTAGGTTATATATATTAAAAACCCGCAAATAAGACATTAAAAACATAAACAATACCAAATATTGCATTATAAAAACTGCGCATTACACCATGGCGTGCCACGAGCTTAACGTGGCGTGAGACACAAGCCTTGGTGCCATGGCGCGCCATGTCGGCTGTGCGGCGAGTTTTATAGAACAGTGCCCGGGTTTAAACCCTAACTCGATTTAACACAAACCCAATTTCGATTTAAACATCCCAAATATCGAGATTCAATAACCAAATCGAACATAACCTTCCCTAATTGAAATTGAATTTGCAAAGAGCCTGCCCTAATCGAAATCGAATTCGCAAAGAACCCAAATCGAAAATGAAACTAAACCGTAACAGATTGAATTTCAAGAATCTAATCGTAAACAAAACCAAAATCGATTTGAAGCAAATCGAAGTCCACGATCGGCGGCGAGACATCGACGAAACCCTAGTCCGGGTCGTCGAGCGATAGAGCACGTCATCGCTCAAGGCGACGACCTCCATTTGGTGGCGGTGGTGTGGTGGTTTGGTTAACACAAAATAGAAAGAGAAAGGGAACGTACCTGATGTGAGCGATCGATAGAGAGAGCGAGAGAGATAGTCAAGGTCCAAAGATTGAGAGCGATTGAGAGAGGTCAAGAGATTTAGAGAGAGGTCCCGAGGGTCGCTTGATGCGAGAACCCGGGTCGAGTTGGGTTTAAATACCCCTGGATTGGCCAACTTCGGTCGGTTCCCGGGTTCCCGGTTGACCCGGTTCCAAATTAATTAATTTTTTTAACCAAAATTAAATAAAATTAGAAACGCTTAAGGAAAATTTAAAAAGAAACTTAAGAAACTTTAAAGGACCCCCCCCCCCCTTTTAAAAAACTTTGTTTCTCCCCCTCAACCAAAAAATCTTTTCGAGGAACTCACTCCCCTTTGAGAAAAAGATATGATTGTTAGGCACAAAAGAAAATGCGACACCCCCTCAAACAAAAAACTTTGTGACAAAGTTTATCCCCCTCGACTTTTGCGAAAAAACAAGTGAAATGAAGAGTAACCATGCTTACTCCCCCTCGAACGGTGACTAAGAAAAGAAAACTTACCAGATATCCAACGATTTAACTTCCCCTGAACTCATGAGCATATGTTAGCCACAAATAATAGACAGAAAGCAAAAGCACTCGCTCGAACTAAAGTCAAACGATAAATAACGAAACACACAGATAAAGAAAGAGAAACGTAAACGGAGAACGAAATCAAAATTGAAATCTAAACTGAGAATACAAAGGTTTAAAAGAATTTGTACACAACACAATTAGGAATTGTGGCAGACGCATGAAGCAACTTAAACTTTCAAATTTAGCATACCAAGTTTGGCCAAAGAAAATTGAATCGTTTTTCTTCCAAGGGTTTAGTAAAAAAAGGTTTGCTAACTGAAGGAATGTATTCACAAAGTAGAGTTCGATCGTACCTCGTTCGACGTGATCTTTAATGAAATGATACCGAACATCGATGTGCTTAGTTTTGGTGTGCTGGATGTTAAACCCCAGATTACTAGTTGATAGATTAACACACAACACAATACAGATCAAGAGATAAACAGATCAGAATAGCATACCACGATCCCTTGATTAATCAATGAAAACCTTGTGTGTGTTCTTGGTACCTTGTACGATTACAGAATACGAATACAACTACCTCTTTGATGATTAGGATTATGAGAGTTTAGAGGATTCTTAGGATTAACCTCTAAACCTAATACCTAAAACCTATTTATACTTAGGCCATATAATCCTAATGGGCTTGAGGCCCAATAACAAATAACTATCAACTAATTACAAATTAGACCTCCTAATTTAACTTTAATCTTGAATACAATTTATGATCCAACAATCTCCCCCTTTGGATTCAAGATTAAAAAAATTTGGCAATAATCTTCGGGTCTTTTTCTTTTCTTGAAACCTTCAGATACAGTCTTCATCTTTCTCTTTCTTTAAATGAAGTGTCCTTCTGACGATCATCTTCAGTCAGACTTTTGATAGATCAAATAAGCTCAGACACTTTGAATTCTTTGAAATCTTCAGCAGTCTTCAGACTATATTCTCCCCCTTTGTATATTCTCACCCTTTTTGATGAGTGGTGAGAATCATCATCATCAAAACATAGCAAAACAATCTTCCCCTTGTTTATATAGTCATCAATTAAGCGTTGTCTTCATGTATAGATCCCTGTGTGGAAATAAGAGCAGTCTTCCCAAATGGAAAGAGTGATTATTTCAATCTTTTCAGATTCAAATAATAAAAAATGGTAACCCTGAATCAACAAATGACTCAGTTTGGAATGCCTGTCAGTAACACACAGTCACTGAGTAACACAAAGTTACTATATAAGGAGCGGGTTTTGATGTTGGCTCCCCAGGACTTCCATTCAATCATCGAATAACACATGGTTATCTATGAACGTTCTGACAGAAAACAAATTTCTGTGTGGTCGTGCATGTGTATGAAAGAACTAAGCACCGATGACTGCTTTTCAATTTAGGCTCAAAATATGTAAACTTGTTGAGATAACAACAAATTATACAAAGACTCAATGTGCATGAGAAAGGGTTCGAAGGTGGGGTAACTTTCCTTCTTTTTCAATATTAGAATCTTCCAAGTGAAGAACCAATATCATATGTGCTGCTTCCCCATAAAATGTGAAACATTCTCTTTTTGAGAAAAGAATGAGTAGCTGGTGGGGTTGTATGCAAGAGATGGCATGAGTTAGTTGCCTTTTTCAATATTTTTCACCAAAGATTGTGAAACAATAGATTATGTGGCTGCCCGACTCAGAAAGAAGTTTGGTGCAGAGTCTGATATTTTTTTACTCTGTTCTCTCACCCTCTTTCTTTTAATCTTTTAAATCTCACTTCTAACCAATCTCTCTTTTCCATTTTACCTCTTCACACACCAACACTCAATGTTTTGACCCCTCTCCCCTTAATCACTCAGGGAATACTTCATGGGTAGGAAACACTGGTTATCGTGAATCCATGGAAGTTCTGTTAAGTTCTCACACAAAATCCCTTGTATTTTCCTAAAAGAACGTGCTGTTCAACAATCTTTTGTACATGAAAGCACAAAGGAATACAAACATGAAGAATAAAAATTTGGTGAAGTCAAAACATAAGATGTTTGACAATGCAATTCTCCCCCTCAAACTAAAAAGAGTTTGACAATTAAGTTCTAAATTAAGCTCTAAAGGAGTTTTTTAATTAAGCTCCAATTATCAAAACAGCCAATCAATTGATGATTTAGAGTGCAATTAAACTATCAGATAATGTTCTAAAGCATAAAACACATCTAATCAAATCAACTTTATGCATAAAAACTCATTAATTCATGAACACGATTATCACACAGTACGTTATCGATAAACACAGTTTCAGTCCAAAAAGCTTGATTCTTTAGGCTCTGATACCACTTGTTAAACCCAGATTACCAGTTGATAAACAATCACACACAATAAAGATCAAGAGATAAATGAATCAAAACAACATACCACGATCCCTTGATTAATCAATGAAAACCAGTGTGTGTTCTTGATACCTTAGGCGTGCGATACAGAGAATACGGCTACCTCTAACTTTCTTAACTATGATTATTATTGAGGATTATGAGGATTATCAGAGGTTCACCCTAAAACCTAATAATTAAAACTTATTTATACTAAGCCGTATAGGCCTAATGGACTTGAGGCCCAATAACAAATAACTATCAACTTATTACAATTTGAACCCTGAACTTTGATCTTAAATACAATTTATGATCCAACACTGGACAAGATTATTGTTGATTGTGATTGCGCTCTTCGAGTCACAGTAAATCGGGATGTTGGTGTAGTGGAACCCGTAGTCTTTCAGTTGTGTGCGCATCCAAATCACTCAGGAGCATCAGTTTGCGGCAACAACGTACTCCGCTTCAGCTGTGGAGGTGGACACACAATTATGCTTCTTTGACACCCAACTTACGAGTTTGTCTCCAAAGAATTGCACGTGACCCACGGTATTCATTCTGTCCAGCATGCAACCTGCGTGATCTGCATCAAAATATGCAACAAGCTCGTACCTAGTATTTTTGGGATACCAGAGGCCAAGATCAGTAGTACCTTTCAAGTAACGAAATATTCTCTTAACCGCAATAAGATGAGATTCCTTAGGCTTAGACTGATATCGCACACACAGACATGTTGAGAACATAATATCTGGTCTACTGGCCGTTAAATACATTAATGGCCTTATCATGCCTCTATAGGTTTTAGCATCCACTTTGTTAGATATGTTTAGAGTCAATTTGTATGTAAGTTTGTTTAGTTTTGTTGACTTTTCAATGTATGCTTGTATAGAGGTCAAGGCCTGTTTGACCCTATATATAGCCTTGTCATGTCTTGTTTTTGCCTAAGTCTTTTTGTCTAACTCTCATTAATTGTAAGTCATTCATGTTTGTAACTTCACAGTGAGATATATGATTACATAATCTTGTGACTCAAATTCTCTCATCTTTGTTCATTGATTGTTATTTGATTTGCATGATTGCTTGAAATCTGGGATCACAATTGGTATCAGAGCCATATCAGATTAATTGGGAAAGATCAACATCAAAGAATTCGCAGAAAAATCAAATTTCCAAGATTGGAAAGTCCACTATTCACAAACACTGTTCCATTGATCAAAATTTTGATTTAATGATGATTTTGATGTGAATTTGTGTACACTGTGATCACACATTGTTTCTGAACAATTCTTGTTTAGATTGGAAACCAATTTGACCAACAGATTGTAAGAATTAGATCGATATTTTCATTTCCAGAAACTTTCTATTCGTGGAATGTCAAGAATTGATTCCCACGATCATGGTTATTTTTAAAGAAATTCACTTCACAGGGTTTTTCTCGATGTCAAAGTGATCAAGACTGCAAATTTTCAGAGTCAAACATCAAGGTTTGAGTGGAAATCAGTGTGATTTTGTGAAAATTAACTCAAGATCTAAGGAATTCGCATAAGAAATGAAGAACTCGCACAAAGAACTCGCAGACTGAAGAATTCACACATCACAGAGGACAAAAGTGTCAAGGAAGGAATTCGCACAAGGAAGTGTACAAAAAGCAAAGGATTCGCACAAAGAGTTATACGAAATGTGTGGAATTCGCATCTGAACAGTTTCCCATGCCATCATCAAGATCTGATTTCCAAGTGCCACAAGATGCCAATTCTGATCTCTTTCTGATATCACCAGCTGAGATGAAATCCCAACAACCTAACAACCATCATCTGCAATTCAACATCTGAATTGATCCTTTGGTACTGGACATTCTGAAGAACCATCCACTCAGGAATGCTTTGACTGCTCAGGCTGCAGTTCCTGAACTGTATGTAAAACAAGCCTGGAAGACTATCAGGTTTAGTCATATGAAGGAGAAAGGAGAGAGAATACCAATCTTCAAGCTGGAGATAGATCCTTTCACATCAGTCTTGACTCAAGAAAGACTGAGATTCATCTTAAGTCTACCTTCTGAAATAGCAAGAGAGGGCAAAACTTCCTATGATGAGCTACCTTCAGACAATGAAGTATTCAAGGGGATTAGAGACATGAGGTATATTAGCCAACTTACTCAGGTCAACCACTTCAAGAAGAACAACTTACCACCGTTCTAATATACCATATTCTCAATGATAAACAGATGTCTGACTGCCAAAATCTATGAAACAGACAATGGCAGCATACACATCTTGAAGTTATTCTACTCCATTGTACATGACTTACATATTGACTATGCCACTATCTTATGGACTGAGCTATATGAGAAGGTGGTTGCAAAGAAAACTTCAAAAACACCTAACTACATTCCGTACCAGAGATTCATGACTCTGATTGTTAGAAACATGCTGAGAAGCAACCGATAGATTCCTACAAGAATCAATCATCCACATGCACCAGTGAGTGAGATGAGGTACCTGATGAAACAGAAGAGAACCTTCACTTACTCTATGCTTGTGCTTGAGAGCTTATTAGACTATGCAGATCCAAAGTTTGATAGCATATTAGAATATAGAGAGTCTATGGGACAACCAAAACCGGTTGGCCCTACCCAAGGCTCAATCTCTAGGAGAGCGGAGTCAGTAAGGGTTTCTGATACCGTGGGGGTATAGAAACAGGGAGATAAGAGTAAAAATACTAACAGGGGATCTGGAGGGGGTCGGAGACCAAGACTGCAGGCACCATGGTCACGGGTGATTACCCAACGTTCAGTGACAGCTCCTGCTGATGAAGGTCATGGTTCTGACAATGAACTGGATCTTGCAAAACAGGCAGGCAATGAATCTGAAACAAGTGAAGTACCATCAGCCACAAGCTCAAAATATGATAAAGAGATTGATACTGAGGCAACTTGAAATGGTGAATCAGATGATGATAATGACAATGATGATGATGGTGGTGGTGCTGACAATGCTAATAATGTTGCTATTCATACAAAGGAACATGATGATGTTTGTGTTGATGAGCTTACATATGTATTTGAACCATTCTATGGTACTGAGGCCATGGAAGTGGAAGAGCAGGCTCATGTTGATGATATTCTTACTGCTGTTGTTGGAGAGATAAGGAGAAATGAGGGAGAATTAGTTGAAAACTTGGAGAGAGTGAGTGAGATTGAAGTAAAAGAACATGGAGAGCGTGTGATTACCCAAACTTACACTTCCAAAAGGGCAACCACATCTAATACCCCATCGCATGTGTTGCGTTTGGGTATTCAAGACATAAGTAGCCCACTTATGCAATCGCACACCCAAGCTATCCACTCTATTTCTTCTCAACAAGAAATAGTTTCAACTTCTCACGGGGATATAGCACAAAATCTAACGGGTTCTCATTCGGAGAATCAAGGTATTGAAACAATAGAACAGCAACCCCCATTCTCGACTTCTATTCATGCACAATTGAGTCTAGTGCCATATCAATTACCAATTGTTATTCCTAGGACACTATTTGATACTGCTACCATCGGAAGTCTAAGTGACCTGATTGGAACATCCCTAGTAGATCCGCAATCCGGACTACGAGGACCGGATGGAAGTCCTATCATTAACACGTCTATGCTAACAATGAACATAAGCCATGTAGTTGGTTCTACCGCTGTCATGACAACGGATAATCTAAGTGATTCCAGCGTTACTCACCCAGACTTTGTGTCAAAGGAAACCCTCGACGGCGCCTTAAAGGCTATTGAAACCCAGATGTTTGAGAAGTTAGAGGAGGAGATAGGAGGAGTTAAAAGATTATTAAAAGGGAAGGAGCCAACATTACAACTTCAACCTACACCTCAAAGCCAACAAATTCCAAACACTCAACCTGCTGATCTATCTATTGATGAGCTAAAGTCTTTGTTGTTTGCAAAACTTTTATCCCAAGCTCCGGATAATCAGCAAGACTCAAATCTTCTAACCCTTCTGCAATCCCACGATGAAAGTCAACCACCAAAATCTGTGAAACCAGCAGATTTGGTTAGTGCCACAGAGTTTCATTCTTTTAAATTTGATATTTTGTTTGTTGTATCTGATCTTAAACAGGTAGTTCAAACTTCATGTAAAGCCCAAGCAATTGTTTCTACTAAGGAGCATGATCATGATCCAGATAATGATCACGAGGGGGAGAAAAGAGAGAAACAAGCAGTTGTTGGTGGTTCTAGTGAAACAGTTTTGGTGGAGGAAAGAGTTGATAATGCTGAAAGTGTGGAAATGGGAGCTGATCAAGGTACTGAGCAAAATGATCAAATGGAATTGGTGATATATGTTGGAGAAGGAGTTGAATCAAAGGTTGAAAAGCCTAAGATTGCAATAAGGCAGAAGATTTTAGAGATCATAGGAAGGCCTAATCCTGATGTTATTACTCTAGAGGATGATACTTTTGATGAGGTTGATGCAAAGTATGAGCTGTACTGGAAAATCAAAGAGGAGGAGCAGAAAAATGAGTTTCTTGATATAGCTTCTGATGATGAAGTGGTGGATGTCACAAAGATTGTAAAGAGAGCTGAGGAGGTTCCAGATCATGAGGCAAGTGTACTTGATGATCTTTTTGAGGACAGAGATTCTGAAGCTTTGAATGTCATGTTCACTGAAAGTACTCCTGAGGATCTACATCTTAGTCCTGTTCATGAGCAAGTGCCAGATCCAATTACCACTGCTATGCCAATTGTTCCATCCTTCAACACATTTGAGTTTCCTTGTCCCGGTGTAACTCAATCTGATGATGCTGAGCCTACTGTCAATCTAGATTCTGAGGAAAATGTTGAAGAAGAGTTGCCATACCAGAAAAAGCCTAATAGTCCTGTCCATCAAGAAGAGTTTGTGAGAGAACCTCTACATTAGCCAATTATTCCAGTACCAAAAGCAGGTCCTTCTGGTACTGTTGTAGAGGTTTCTACTCCTTATACAGGATATGATGAGTTTGGTCCTACAGAAGCAGAGATTAAAAGGATCAGAAGTGCCTTAAGAGTTCCTTATCTTGAAGAAGGTGTAAAGATCTTTGTGAGTACATAAGGCAAATTGATCAAGCTCAACTCTTGGGGATTCAAGATAACTATCCAGAGTATCAAAAAGAGTATATCAGGATGTTGCAAGTGACTGGAAGAACATGCAAAGATGTCAGAAGCAGAGCATAAATCTTGCAAGTCAACAGGGTGATTATGAAGAAATATCAGAAGATATGGTATCCTGAATTTGAAGTTCAAAGGAAGGATTTGAAGACATATTTCTTTAATGAAGCTGACTTTGCAAACAAAAACTTCAGAGACATAGAGTTCATGTATCATGATTTCAGAGGGAGAACCATTAGATACCCTGAAGTTGTCTTTGCTCTGGACACCATAAAGAGATTCATCAAGAGACACATCTATTATGCCTACTGTTATGACTTCCATTTAAGTATTAAGACCAATCAGAAAAGAATAAACTTGCTTGCACCTGACATGACTCATCCTCTACTTGAAGAAACCCCTCTCTACACAGTTCTAAGAGAGCCAGAACTTGGAGTTGTGTATGAGAATGTGGATAAGCAACAGAAAAGATTTATAAGAGCAATTGAGATTCCAAAGTATTCAGATGGTACACTGAAAGATGTTGTTGAAAAGTTGCAGGCCAAGTATGA
Organism: Arctium minus; assembly: GCA_954870635.1. Lineage (NCBI taxonomy): Eukaryota > Viridiplantae > Streptophyta > Magnoliopsida > Asterales > Asteraceae > Arctium > Arctium minus. The sequence goes on along the minus strand of OX941093.1, from coordinate 4,544,792 downwards.
GGAAAATGAAAAGTAGAGACTAGTTGAGAATGATCACATGCCAAGAATGGAAAGGATTTGGACTGAAAATGTTATCAATTCAATCAAAGACAGGATCAGATTCAGACTAGCCATCAGAAGGTTTGAAGGATACATGGGGATCAGGAGAACATGTATGAAGAAATGGACAAGTTGAAGACATACAAATTGATCAAAAAGGGGGAGATTGTTAGATATGTTTTGAGTCAATTTGTATGTAAGTTTGTTTAGTTTTGTTGACTTTTCAATGTATGTTTGTACAGAGGTCAAGGCCTGTTTGACCCTATATATAGCCTTGTCATGTCTTGTTTTTGCCTAAGTCTTTTTGTCTAACTCTCATTCATTGTAAGTCATTCATGTTTGTAACTTCATAGTAAGATATATGACTACATAATCTTGTGACTCAAATTCTCTCATCTTTGTTCATTGATTGTTATTTGATTAGCATGATTGCTTGAAATATGGGATCACACACTTCCTTTCCGTTAGGATCGGAGTGTAACTTAGACCCTAGTGCCATAGAAGTTTTCATGAGAGAACTGTTTTCCAACTTGTATTTCTTTAAAATATCGAAAATATATTTGGACTGATTAATAAAAATGCCAGTTGAAAGTTGTTTAACCAGAAGTCTAAGAAAAAAAATTCATTTCTCCCATCATACTCATTTGAAACTTAAACATCATTAAGGCAGAAAAATTCTTACAATATTGCGGGTTCATAGAGCCAAATATAATATTATCTACATAAATCTGTATGAGTATGATATCAGCCTTTTCTTTCTTTATGAAAAGAGTGGTGTCGATCTTACCTTTCGAGAAGCCCGACTTGACTAAGAATTTAGACAATACATCATACCAGACTCTAGGGGCTTTCTTGAGACCGTATAGCGCTTTGTCTAGTCTGTAGACATGATTCGGCTTGTATGGATCCATAAAGTCTTCCGGTTTAGAGACGTACACCTCTTATTTAAGAATGTCGTTCAAGAACGTTGTCATCACATCCATTTGAAAGACTGTGAAGTTCTTGTGCGCGACATAAGCAAGAAACATCTTTATTGCCTCTATTCGTGCGACCGGTGCAAACGTATCGTCATATTTAACGCCCTCTTGTTGTCTATAGCCTTTAGCCACAAGTCGTGATTTATTTCGAACCATTATTCCATCTTCATCTCGTTTGTTCTTGAATACCCATTTCGTTCCAATGATGGTCTTGTTTCGAGGACGGGGTACAAGTCGCCATACTTTCAGGCTTTCAAACTGGTTCAACTCTTCTTGCATAGAGATGATCCAGTCAGGGTTCTTAAGGGCTTCAGAAACTATCGATGGTTCTATCTTGCTCAGAAAGATCGAAACAAGCAGTCGTTGGCGGACGTGGACCGTGTCTGAACTAGGGCGTTCAGATCGTCAATGATCTGGTAGAGAGAGTGGCCCTTCGTCCAGCAGTGTGAGTGTGGAAGCGGTTGATAGGTGTTGTGATCAGGTTCATAGTCGACATAGTTTCCTGACGGAATGTCTTGAACTGATTCAAGTGTTGGTTGTGAACCAGATGGAGCAGACTCTAAATTCACTGAGGAAGGAGCTTGTTCTGGGGTGACGACTGAAGATGAGGGTACACTCGGATCTTCTGGGACCCTTGTCTCTGTAGATTTTTCAGTGGAGGTAGACATCCCGACACCAATAGAATCAACACTAGGGGTGGAATATATTGGTTCTTAAAATTGGGGGACATTTGGTTCCTCAGCTCCTGCTTCATCGACCCTGAAATAATAAATCTAAATCATTTGAATGTGACTGCGATGTAGATGCATGATTTGGTGTGAGCGTTTGATGATCGGAGGCTAATACACCGATTAGCGCGGGTTCTGAACTGAGGTGTTCAGAAACCAAATCTTTTAGTTCGTCGAAAGTGACGTTGACGCTTTCCGTGACATCTTTGGTTTTTTGATGTAGACTCGGTAGGCAGCAGCTTGAGAGGACTAGCCGATGAACACGCCTTCATCGGCTCTTGAATTGAACTTTTCGAGATCCTCTCTGTCATTCAGTACAAAACACCTGCATCCAAAAACATGAAAGAACTTTATGTTAGGGACGCAGTTGTTTATAATTTCATATGGAGTCTTTCCAAACCGTTTGTTGACAATGGATCGGTTTTGGGTGAAGCAGGTAGTAGCAACGGCTTCAGCCCAAAGAAACAATGAAAGTTTCAATTGTGTCAACATTGTGTGGGCAGCTTCAACAAGTGTTCGATTTCGTCTTTCAACGACGCCATTATGTTGAGGAGTGCGAGATGTCGAGTAGGTGTGAGTGATGCCGATAGACTCGAGATATGAACCCAACACCCTATTCTTGAACTTTGTTCTATTGTTGGTCCTGATGGATTGTGCTGTCAGCTGCAGGATTGACTTGCACACTCTTCAGAAAAGCGATGATAAGCTTGGGAGTTTCATCTTTGGTTCGGAGAAACTTGACCCATGTGTAACGCCAGAAGTCGTCAGCCATGACAAGGACGTACTTCTTGCCATTTATGCTCTGGATGCACATAGGGCCACATAAATCCATATGAATCATCTCGAGGGATCTCATTGTGCTCGATACTACCTTCGGTTTGTGTGGAGCTTTATTCATCTTTCCCATCTCGCAGGCCGTACAGAGATGTTCCTTCTCGAATTTGAGTTCCGACAATCCTTTGACTAGCCCTCCGACATCTAACTTGTTGATGTTCTTGAAGTTCAGATCGGAAAGTCGACAATGCCAGATCCAATTTTGTTGCAAGGAAGCTTTGGACAGGAGACAGACAACTTTGTCAAGCTTTACGGATGCCAAGTCAATGGTGTACAAGTTGGACCGTCTTTTTCCCGCTAGTAGCTCCGTCGTTTGAACGAATACTACATCGTCTGGCTTTGAATTTGATTTCAAGATTCATATCACAAAACTGATCGATGCTTAACATATTGTGTCCTAGTCCTTCCACATACGAAAACTTCTTGATCATGATGTTCTCTCGCACAATATCTCCAAAACCCATAATCGGTGAAAAGTGATCGTTGCCAAATCGAACTGTGCCATAATACTTGTCGGTGAAATTCGACAACAACTCCTTTATTCCAGTCATGTGTTTAAAGCAACCAGAATCTAAATACCACACATGATTTGCCAGCAAAACCGATTAGCGAGGTTTAGGTACCCATTCATAAATGGGTCCTTTAGGGTTAGGAGAAGCACCGTATTTAGGCACCCATTCATAAATAGGGCCTTTGTGTCTTGTAGGTGCAAGCAAATGTGAATAACGAGAGGAATCAAACATGCCAAACCAATCAGACGCAGTATATTTATCAACAAAATCATTCAATCCACACAAAAAGCAACAAATATTTTCATAGGCAATATTAATAAAATGCTTAATTGAATTAACTTTGAATGGAAAAGGAAAACGTTGTGCAATAGTAGCAGCCTTATTAAAAACACCACGAGAAAATTCGTTTTTCCTATCAGTAGAAGCAAAATTAAATGTCTTGTTCTTGTCTTTCAATGATTGCTTTGCTACCCAAACTTGCTTAACTCCCTTTTGTTTGAATTAATTATCTAAAAAATCAGTAAACCGTGGGTCAGAATAGTGAAATCGGGATGTACCGGAGTTTTGAGATTTGCCAGATTTTCGTCGTTTCTGTGAACGCCTTTTGAATTTAGACTTTGATTAAGAGGCGTTCACTCAGACGTGTTGAGAGGTGGATTTTGAGCTTTCGCCCATATCCATGAGATCTAGAAAAATCTTATTTTTCCCTTTATCAAGAAACTCAGTGTGGCTTGGAAGTTTAGGATCAAAATAAACTTGTTCACATCTTCATTCAAACATTCCTCAGAATGCATTAGGGAAGAAAAGAGTTCTTCATCATATTTTATGTCCTTTTCAAGATTAGGTGAGTCACAGGAATTTGGAGGCATGTCAAAATTAATCTCAGTTACCACTATGAAAGCTTTGCATGAGGATGCTTCTTATTTCATTGAATGAGTTTCAGAAAGAGTCATTTCAGGTATAGAAGTATCCTTACACTGAGCTAGGGTTTGGAGCTTAAGTTCCTCAATTTCAGAAACTAATAGATGTCTTTCCTTGTCAAGCGAACTCATAGCTACTTCCAGATCCATTTGAAGATTAGTTTTAACTTGTTGTTCTTGTAAAATTTCAGGTGCTAAACTAGAAAACTGTTGTGATAGCTTATGAATCTTTGTTTCATAAAGCTTTCCTTCATTTTCAAAATCCTTTCCAAGTTGAACCAATTTCTTTTCTAAAACCAATGGTGGTACATAAATCTTTATTTCAACAGGTTTTGAATGGATCTCTTCATTCGAGTAGTTATGAAAGTAGTCGTTAGAGAGTGTTAGTTCCCTCGTACGATAACTCGCATTGAGTTCGTCATAGACGAAAGGAAGTTGCATTTTGTCAGTTCTTTTTCGATTTAAATCCTCCTATGCCTCAACCTCCTCTGGAGATTCCATAAATTGTATTTGATATTCTGGACCAAGATCCAAATATTCAAATTTGTATAATGTGGGAGTTTCTGACAAACCTTAGCAAGATAGCCATGATTATCATATCCCAAATGAATAGTGTAATCAGTTTGTCCAAGTTTGTACAGTTTGAGTTCAAGATATTTAATTTATCAAGGAAATCATTCTTTTGAACTAAGGCAAACTTATATTTATTTACGTATTCTATAATCTCACTTTCAGACTTTTTCAGCTTAGCTGATAGATCTGATATTTTTTTCATTTAAAGCCTTGTTAGTTTCAGCAAGTTTGGTTTTCTCTTTTTGCAAGCTCTATGCCCAACTTAGATTGCCAGCACATTCACCGTTAACTTGTGTAAGAACTTTATCATTATTTTGTAAACGTGCTTCTAGTTTGGCAACAAGAGCTTGTTCACTTTTTAAACGATCTGTTAGATATTGTAGCTTAAGCATCATTATTTGCATCTGATCAAGCAAAACAGTATAAGTAGAAAAACTAACCTCATAACCATCTTCACAAGATTGTGAGGCACGATCATCATTGTCTGACTTGTATGCCTTAGAGTTCTTTTCCATGAAGCACAGGTGAGCGTGTGCATCTTCTTCTTATTCTTCTTCTTCTTCATCATCAGTGAGAGTCAACCAGTGATCATATTCAGCTAACAGTGCTTTCCCAGCTTTCGGTAACACCCATAATTTTCGGTAAGTAAAAGCCACCCAGAAGTTTTTGTATCTTGTAATTGGCGGGATTTTTGTTGGAAAATCATTATTTAAGGTCCCTTGAAGTATCATAGGTATTGGTGTTGAAAAAGTTGAGTTTCGGGGCTCCTGAAGGGTCCCGCTACAATGTCCGACGACTATGACAGTGTCATAGTCGCACTGTCACAGTCGCAGAAGGGAAACAGAAGTTGAAGGGTACCATGTGACAATGATTAGCGACAATGTCGCCCAGGAAGGGCAGAGTGCTGTTAAATTCGGGAAATCAGCCTTCTTTCTCATTTTCCTTCTCCAAACTCTTCCCTTTCTCTCCCAAAACGTTTTCTCTCTTCCCCCCCTTCAAACCCTAACCCATTTTGTCTCAAACCCTTGTATTTTATGGAGGTAAAGCACCATCAAGTGGTAAAATTGGAAGCTATGGTCAAGGATTCACCATCTCCATCTTCATCTCCAACCCCAATCTTCATTTGAGTTTTCTAGGTTTTTACCAAAACCTAAGTGGTAAGTTCATCCTCCTAGGTTTTAACCATGGTTATAAGTTATAAATGATTCCTCGATGATTTCCCCGGTGTTTGATTTCTTAAATCTCGGTTTGCAAGATTTTGGAAGATTTAGGTCAAAATTAGGGTTTTGACCAAAATGGGGATTTTGATGTAAAGTGTTTGAGGATCGATTCTAAATGGTTAAATGTGTTTATTTATTGTTGGAAACTTGTGGATCTACAAGATTTGGCTTGAAGATACGACTTTCTTCAAAAGGAGTGCAGTTGGGGAAAATCTAGATTAGCCTAAATCTAGAGAGGTGAGTTCAAGTTGATTTGTGAAAACGGTGTACATGCCAAAATGTTCTTTTTAAAGTGTTTTGTGTTTTACGTGAAATTGTTAACTACTGATCACCTGATAAGTTTTGATTATTTTGAAATGTTTAGTTTTTAAAACATGGTGAAACACCCATTATGGGATTTTTGAGAATTTTGGTAAATAAATCATGTTAATATGTTTCATTGATGATTTTACATATATATTTGGAGTTCATTTGACGTAAGTGTCATTGTGTGTATTGAGGTTAAATCTTAAATTGTGATTGTAGATGAATTAATTATCGACGTATTTAGAAAATTTTAAATTAGTTGCAATTTCCAGAATTTAGGGTGTTACAAGTTGTGTAACACCCGGAGTTTCAGGTAAGTATTGAGACTCCTTCAATCTCTTCTCTATGTGCTAAATGATGTAAGATATAACTGTTAATTGCTACGTGTATCTATGATTACTGTATTGGTATCGATTGGGAGTCTAATCGTGAGTTAATGCCAGTTTTCAGCAGCCTGGAGGGTCCAAGCGACATTGACCTGCGACATTGACACGGGCACTGTCGCCTGGTCAATGTCACCTACACATTCCAGTGGGTGGTCAGTTGGGTGCGACAATGCCCCAACGACAATGCCTATGGGCAAAGTCGCTGGGAAATGTCGCCCGCGTCATGGAGTCTTTTGTTTTATAACCCAACTGATGCATCATTTCCTCACATTCTCATCTAAAAACGGGAAAACACTCTCATGGGCGATTTTTGAGCATTCAAGTCACATTTCACTTCAAGTCTAGGGTTTTGGGTTGGTGGCTTCATTGATTGTTCTTCAAGCACCATTCCAAGGCATTTATTGAAGATCACATCAAGACTTTCTCCTTTCTCACTCAAAGCTTCAACTACCATCTTCACCTAGGGTTTCTATTTTCTAGGTTTTAACCAAAACATAGATAGTGAGTTTCTAAACCTTTGTAAAAACTAGATACACATCATAATCTTCTACTTGTTATTATCTTGCATCTTAACTTGGAAAATGATCATTCTTAATGTCTAAGTATTTAGGGTTTCCTTATGAAAATATGTTCCATGGAACTTTCCATGATCTAATAGAATATATATCTTGATGTTACGATGATTCTTACTTGAGACACTATTTGGTATTATCACCACTACATGATTAAATGTGTGTCCATGCTAGTCTTATATCAGACTTTGTACTGTTTGGGATGGTAATATTGTACCCATGGTTGGTATTGAGATATTCTTGGCTAATATGTGCCTCAAGACCCCCTATAAATTATGTTGGACGAACCAAGTTAGTAGACACTAGGAGGATGTAGTCTTGAGTATCACCGTAATGGTATGTGCCTAGACCTCCGTCATTCGGGGTAATGCCATGGTTGTAGTCCTCGAGTGTACCGGGCCTTTCGGATGTCACTTTTAGTAGTTGGCATCAAGGTTTATCGACTCATTGGGTGGAACTTGATTGGTGCTATGGGTCTCCCCTATTGACTCCACATTTAATGAATTTTGGTTAACTACTGATAAGAATTTTAATTGGAACTATATGCTATTTCTTGTACATGCTTGTTACACCCAGAATTCAAGTTCTTTCTAATTCAAACAATCAAGATGACAATAATTCAAAATCACATGTCATTGAACCAAATCACAAAGGTTACAAACTCACTTTCTCTCACTACACTCTCTCTGAATGTTACTACACATTACAAACTTACAAAGACAACAAAGACAATGGTTATTTATACCTACACACAAATACAAGGAAAAACAAATACAAAGACACTTTGACTTTGACTTATTACGCAAAGACTTTGACTTTGATGCTTGAGAGTTAACTTTGAAGCTTTGACTTGCTTTACTTTCATCTTCAATATTTATGATCTTGAATCCAACAAATATGTGCTCTAACATTCTCCCCCTTTGGATCAAGATCATCTCTAAAAAGATATTGCAGTTCAATCTTCTCTTTTAAGCTCAATTTGAATCTTCTTTCTTTGATGTAAACAAAATCTTCTCAAGCAATCAACATTCTTCCCCTATTCATATGAAAATTTTACATTCTCCCCTTTCTTTGATAAATTCAGTATCTTCAAAAACGTTCAGCAATCTTCCTCAAAATCTGATCTTCAAAAATAACAGCATTCTCTCCCAAGGTTATAAACAAACCTCTTTCAGACACAACTCTGATTGCTTTAGCAAATTATCTTCAACAAATCTGAAATCTTTGAACTCTTGCTTTCAACTTTCAACAATCTTGAATATCTCTCCCCATATACGATACAAACTGTTCTTTCCGGACATTCCTTTAACATTGTTTTATCTTCTCAACATTTCTTGAACCTCTCTTCCCCGTTTTGATGATTGCGGCATAGAGATCATCAAAACTTTCTCCAAGAAATGTCATTATCAATTCTGACCACTGATCTTTTGAACTGAGCCTCTGATTCACCAGCGCTCCAAAATAAGGTATTCATCCAGATCTTTTCAAATCCATACAAATTAGGAATGTAACACCTGAATCAACAAATGAATCAGTTAATATGCCTGTCAGTAACACAAAGTTACTGTGTGTAACGGATACACATTGGAAAGGAGCTTTTGTGATGTTCACTCCCCCAGGGCTTCCATTCAATCATCGAAACACCACAAAGATATTTCTATGAACGTTATGACAAGAAAACAAATTCCTTGTGTGTTCGTGCAAGTGTTAGAAAGAATTAAGCACATCATGATTGCTTTATATAAGGCTCAATATTGTGTAAACCACTAAGACAACAGTAATTAAACACAGACTCAATTGTCCATGATCGAAGTGCGAAGGTGGGGCAGACTTCATTCTTTTTCAATATCCAGATTTTCCAAATGAAAATCAGATAGATTATATGTTGTGTCCCCTTTAAAATATGAAACATTTTCTATTTGAGAAGAAAATGAGTGGTTGGTGGGGTTTTTATCAAGAGTTGGCATGGGCTAGTTGCCTGTTTCAATAATGTTCACGAAGGATTGTGAAACACTAGTAATGTGGTTGCCCGACTCAGAAAGTAGTTGGGGCAGAGTGTGATATTCTTTTACTCTGATCTCTCAGCCTCTTTCTTTTAATCATTGAGCTCACTGCTAACCAAACTCTCCTTTACATTTTACCTCAACACACAACCCACACTCATTTCTTTTTGACGCCTCACACTCGATCACTAAGGAATAACTTCTTGAGTAGGAAACAATGGTTAACGTGAATCCATTGAAGTTGCATTTAATCTCACACAAAGAACCCATGTTTACCTATGAAAGCATATTGTTGCTCAAAATTGGTTTAACTTTATCAGTTAAAACACAAATACAAATGTCAGATATATATATGCTCAGATTATATTCATGAAGATTTGAGCATTTTAAACATTGAAGATATTTTAAACAAGTAAATTGAATGAATGAACATGAATGCAAGGAACTTGTTTGAAAATCTGACATTGTATGAAATGATCAGAATCAAATGATATAGCAATTAAGGCTTAGGTCAAGAAAAAATTGAATGTTGTCTATACGATTCAAAATATAGACAAGTCTTGAAAGAATGTTTTGAAAAAAAAATCAACGCTCAATATTCTTTGAATTTCAATCGAGGTGTCTTACCATCGAAAATTTGTTTCAGTTTAGAGACATGGTAAGAACAAATTCAACAAAATAGTAAACCGGTGTGTGTGAATACTTGACAGTATATAGAAAAGATAATACACAAGTATTAATCTTTGGAAACACAGGGTTTATAAACATTGAAGCACAAGTAATAATGAAAACATTTAAAAATCACAATTCTATATTCATGAAATCGTTTAAGAATCAGAAGTGGTTTGAACATTTAAGAACATGTTTTCTATGATCGAAAGTCGTCCTTCTTTCAACCATGTATGAGATTAAGAATAGAAATAAACCTTTTCAAGTTGTCTTAAATCTCATGAAGTCAGCTTAAAGTCACAATGATATGATCTTGTAAGCATTCTCTCAATCTGCATCAGTCAGAAAGTCCGTCAAAGCAACTTTATTCACAACATTTATTGAAAAATAAAATGACATAAAGCAGTAAAACATTGAATGTACGAGTTCCGATCTGAAGTAATCAGAAGTCATAATTCTTACTCCCCCTGAAAATATGCATCTAAAGTATGTCAGTGAAACAACACATGAAAGAGATCAGATACAACTTCTCCTGAAGTGTAGATCATCATATCTTCCGACTGCATATTTCCAGAAAAATATGTACTCCCCCTTAAAGGTAGATTTCCTCATTTGAGTATCAAAGTACAATCTCTTATCAACCCGGGAGTATCATCTCTTTTGATCATTTAAGTAAGAGTCCTAAACTGTTGTGTTTAGAAGTCAAACTCCATTGAAGTACGGGTCCTGAACTGATTTATTCAGAAGCCTTGGTTCTTTTACTCCCCCTTGACCTGTGGTGCCTGCAACATAGAATCATCCTTTGGCTTTGGTACCCACTGGTATTTGGGTCCATGTTTGTGAGTTGCAGTTCTATTGGGAGTAACTGAATAAGAACCATACCAGAAATGATCACTAGACTTATGAACAAAATCATGAGTACGACAGTAAGAACAATACCTTTTTCTAGACAACCTGATCAATTGATCTCTCGAGTAAGCAAGATCAGGTTTCCTTTCTGCACTTTGTTCTTTTTGGCTTTTGATGTATGTACAAATGATTTGTTTTCTATCTTCTCGACCTTCTTTCCTTTCTGTTCTTCATCTACTGGTTTCACTTTCCAAACCAGTTTCTCTTCGTCATATCTCCTTCTTCTTCTTCTTCTTTGTGTATCTGAACCATCTATATTTTGATCATAGAAAATGTTAGTAGTACGAATCTAATCATATGATTTAACTGACCTTCTTGAAGAAACAGTTTTTAGATGTGAACTTGAAGCAGTCTTGTTAGAACCAGCTGGACTATTTCTAGGTGTGTGGATTTGTGACTCTGAAGTCGTTTGCTCAGTCACCACCACCTTGGAAATAATATCTTCAAGCTCTTTAATCTTTGAAAATAAACTGTCTCTTTCTTTAACAAGTTGATCAATCTCTTTCTTGAATTCAGACTTCACTTTTTGCTCTTTCAGTGCACTTTCAGATAGTTCAGATAGCTTCTCAGTCAGCTTCTTGATTTCTATCTCAAATATATTTCTTTCTTCTTCAAATCCATTCTCAGCATTCTTTCTTCCATCAGACATCTCTTTAAAGAATCCAACATTCTTTTGTTCTATAATCTTCTTCTCCTTGTCAAACTTTTCTCTTTCCAAAATGACCACTTTCTCAAAGTCTGAAATTTGTTGAGAAATCTTTATACATTTCAGCTCAACCGCTTTCTTCTCTTCAGTAATTTTTCTTGAAATGTCTGAGAACTTCTTTGAAAATCCTTTCTTTTCACTCTCAAAATCATTTTTATCTTTGACCATATTTTGTTCCAAATTAGATATTTTCTTTTGAAGCACAGCATTAGTATCTTCCAGACTCTTAATCTTCTCCTCATAACTTTCACCAGATGCTGATTGCTGGATTTGGATAATCTCATTTTCCAAGTCAAAGATTTTTCTTGTCAGCTCTGTGTTCTCAGCTTCCAAACTCAGTATCTTCTAATCATTTAGCCCAGAAGTCTGTTTCAAAAGATCTTCATTAATTGTCTTTAATGCATTAACTTCTTTCCTCAATATCTTCCCTTCATCAGAATATCTCTTTGAACGCTTTGAATAATATTTAACAGATGAAGCAAGATTTTTGTTCCCTATTCTGAGCTTGGTAATCTTCTCTTCATCATCAGAAAAACTCATCTTGAATATCTGTTATAAAAAGAACTTGAAAATGATCGTTAGTCCAAATGAAATCAAACAATACAAAAAATCTTAGAAAGAAAATCAAAAATGAATATTTCCAAAAACTCTCCAAGTCTAGAATTCGCAAGATATACAGAGACACAAAGAATTCGCAATACACAGAAACACACACATTACTCGCAAACAACAGAAACACTTTAGAACAAAGTCAGAATTCGTAAGCAAACAACTCAGAATTCGCAAGTCACACACCTACGAATCCTACATTTTTCGCAATACTCAAACTAGCGAATTCTACACTTAGAAAAACTTTTTAAACCTTAGCAATTCGCAGTCACACTCATGTGAATACATGGAATTCGTATACTTCACACCTGCGAAATCCTAGCTTTTCGCAAATTATTAGTCTGCGAAATCTGTCCTTAGCAATATTTCAATAAGACTTTTCGCAATACTCTAGTCTGCGAGTTCTTTGCAATTCGCAATACAGAAAGATACGAATTCTAAGCAATTCGTAATATAGCCATCTACGAATTCTATCTTTGTGTTTTTCAGAAAATCAACTATGAGAAATCTAATATCTGCGAAATCTTGAATCTTTCTGCGAATTATTTAACACTCTGCGAGTTCTTGATATGATCTTGCGAGTTCTTCAAGAGTGATTGCGAGTTCTTCAGATCTCGAATGAAAAATCCTCTAAATCACACAAAAATCCACCTAGACTTCGAAATTCGATTCAAAAATTTGACATTATGTTCTCTAATACATCTAGAAACTGTTTCTACCAACCAATTTCGATCTAGAACACACACTATTACACTTTGATTCAAAGAACAGTGCGTAAACTCGTAAAACTTGAAACTCAATGAAATGATCAAATTGATGAAAATTACAGTGTAAGAATCCAATTTACCTATACAATTTCATTCTAATACACTGTGTGCACACAAATTGATCAATTACAGCTCGAAAAACAAACACAAAATTCGAAAAATGAATATGAACTCGATGAAACAGTGCGAACTCTGATTTTCTTGATTTCGATCTTGGATTTGCTCTGATACCAATTGTTACACCCATAATTTAAGTTCTTTCTAATTCAAACAATCAAGATGACAATAATTCAAAATCACATGTCATTGAATCAAATCACAAAGTTTAGAAACTCACTTTCTCTCACTACACTCTCTCTAGAATGATATGAATATACGATTCTTCTCTAATCTGCTTCACATGTGTATGACTTACAATCTGAATGTTACTACACATTATAAACTTACAAAGACAACAAAGACAATGGCTATTTATACCTACACACAAATACAAGGAAAAACAAATACAAAGACACTTTGACTTTGACTTATTACACAAAGACTTTGACTTTGATGCTTGAGAGTTGACTTTGAAGCTTTGACTTGCTTTACTTTCATCTTTAGTATTTATGATCTAGAATCCAACAAATATGTGCTCTAACAATGCTCAATAGGCTTTTTGGCCTAACTCTTGGTATCGATGTGTATCTCAGGTTCTAGTGGTGCTGCTTCTAACCAAGCTTAGATTGCGCTTGGGTGAGAGCTTGGGGAAGGTGCATTTTGAGAGCACTTTTTGTGAAGACGTTTTGGGTTTATAGATGACACCCCTTTTGTAATCTTCTTTCTAGCATAGAAATTAGATTAGTTGGTTGTTGTTTATTTCCGTTACATTACAACTGTAATTAACAGGTTTAAATATTTTCCTCATTTTTGGGAGGCTCTTGCTATGGCAATTTTAGTATACCACATGTCCGTTTTTTTCGGAATTTTGTTATCCCTATTTTTAGGGTATTACAAGTTGGTATCAGAGCCAAGGTTCTAAATGGCGTGCGGCGTGGCGTGGCGGCGAGGCCAAGCCTTAAGCCTTGCGAGTTACGGCGAGGCCATGGCGTTTTTCATGGCGGCGCCAAGGCGGCAAATATATATATATATATATATATATATATATATAATTATATATTTACATATGATATATATATATATAATTATAAAATGATGGGCAAGTAATGCTTTAAATTCATATAAAAAAAAAACAAAAGAACCATGGATTGATTTGATATCAAATATACAAAGTTTACAAAAATGATATCAAGAAATCATAACAAAAAGAACGATCTAACCATGGTTTATATACTTCTATAGTCCAAAAAACGTGTTATATTAGAGTAGATGTATCATCTAAAGTCTAAACAAACTATCCTTCCATGTTATCATCATCAATTATATCCAAAAGTCTTTCGTCATCGGAGTTGAATTCAAACTCTTCGCCACCTTCAACTTGTGGTTCTTCATCTGACTCAAAATCATCCTCATGAAGTTCTTTAGCCTCATGGTCTCTAGCCTCAAAAGTACTACCTTCTTCCATTTCTTCCTCCTCATCACTAATAGCAACAATCCATGATTGTGCTTTAGTAGCATCAAGAGAACGTAACACATCCATATTTTGGTTCTTAACTCTTGTCCACTCGTTAATGAGCTTGGCATTAAATTGAAAAAACACAAGATCATTCAATCTTTGACTATCAAGCCTATTCCTCTTCTTTGTATGTATCTAAAGTTAAATAACAAAAAAAGTTAAATATGAAATTATCTACAAATATGTCCGCGTATTAAATTGTTAATAACTATTATTAATATTTACTAAAAGTCTAAAACATAAAAATACTTACCCCCTCAAAAGCACTCCAATTTCTTTCACATCCCGAAGAGCTAGTTGTCAATGAAAGAATCTTTATTGCCATCCTTTGCAAAGTCGGGGTGGCATTTCCATAAGTCATCCACCAAGTAACTACTCAAATAAAAATAAACATATATAAGAAATAAAAGAGTTTAAGATTTAAATCATCTAACATATGTAAACAAGAAATGAATGTATAGTTGTATACCGGGATCATAAGTGCTACTATTTTCCGAACACCCCTTTGCGGCTAACATTCTTCCAAAATCTCCTTCTTTTCTTTTATACTTTGGAAGCTCCACATTCATCATTAGATCTTGCTTCTCAAATTCATCAACAAAAAACTTTTCTACACACGTGAAAACCGCATCCGAGATCATAAGATAATCTTTTATGGTTGGATCTTTGAAGAAGTAATAAGGATTCAATAGGTAGCCCGTCAAATGCAACGGACCATCAAGTCGACCTTTTGCTTTTGTTTCAATGATGTCTAAAATAGGACGGTAGTTAATCTCCACATTGTTATAAGCCATTTTGATATCTTCCTTTGCTTGCATAAGCTCTCCATACAAGAAACCCATTTATGCCTTTCGATCTCTATCAACAAGTCGAAGGACTTTCACTAAAGGAGAAATCACCTTCAAGCATAAGCTAATCCCATTCCAAAATGATACACTCATCACAATCGCATATGCTCCTTTTCCTTTGCTAGTTTTGGCCCAATTGGATTGTGTCCAATCATCACTAGTGAACATAAGCCTTAGCTTTTCCTTTTTCTCCATCAAACTTTGCAAAGTTAGAAATGAGGTAGAAAATCTAGTGACTCCCGGCCTCACAATATCTCTAGACTTTGTGAACCTTCTCATCATCGCCAACGTCCTATGATGTGCATAAATGTAAATAGTTAAAGTCTTTGCCTTAGCAATCACACCTTTAAATTTAGCCTCTTTACCAATTGCTTCAAGCATAAGGTCGATGGTATGTGCGGCACAAGAAGTCCAAAAACTTTTCGGCCTCTTCTCTATCAACAATTGTGCGGCCGCCATATTATTAGAAGCGTTGTCCGTAACAACTTGAATGACATTTTGTGGCCCAATTTTTTCAATGCATTTGTCAACATAATCAAAGATGTATGTCTCGGTATGTGAATATTTGGAACATTCAACCAAAGAAAGAAAAGTTGTACCTATTCTCGAGTTTACACAAAAATTCATTATGCTTCTTCGTTTTTGATCCGTCCAACCATCCGTCATAACCGAACAACCATTTTGTGCCCACTCTTCTTCTTGATTTTTGAGAAGTCCTTTAGTCCTCTCAACTTCTTCCTTCAATAATGGTTCCCTAAGTTGATATTGGATTGGAGGACGGTAACCCGGACCGTATTGTCCAACTGCTTCAACAAACTTCTTAATTCCTTCATTATCGATGGCATGAAAAGGAATGCCCGATTCATAAACCCACCGTGCACAATATTGATGCACTTGATGTGTTCTTTCTTTGCAAATTACGTCTACAATATTTTGTTGACGGGTAGTCGGAGCATCGGGATTAATAGGATTAGCAAATTTGTCCAACGGTCCTAAAGATGATGTTTTCTTTCTTTTTGAACCCACGATCACCTCATCTTCTTCATTTTCTAATTCAACTTCAGCCCTCATTTCTTCTTCTCGGATTCTATTCTCTTTTTTCTTTTCTCTTGGCTTCTCAAGTAATGCCGCACACACATCTCTATCTTCTTTGCTAGATTTCTTACATATGGCAACACCCTTGCCTTTTATTCCCGCAACATGGTACTTTAATCTCGTGATTCCCGCTCTACATATAAACCCGCACAAGTTACATTTGACAACATCTTTATTTGTATGATCACACAAAGTTCCATAGTTCCATCCCGCATCACCCGAACCTCGTTTCAAGAATGTCTCTTCGCAAGAACTTGCTTCGATTGTTGCGGTCGGTTTGGCCGGACCCCCACTACCACTATCCATTATGGCATTTACAAAACCTGTACAAAATCAAATTAGAAAATATTGAACAAGGGGTGAATTCTATCGAACAACAAGAAATATCCATATTGCCTGGCTATGGAGTTCTAGGGAACTTTCTAAGCCGAATTGGCTACTACCGAACAACAAGAAAGATCCATATTGCCACTAATGCAAATATGCAATAAGTGCCAGAGCAGATCACACTACTATCCCAACCACAATAGAAGCAGTTGAGTTAGCACAGACTTTCTGTTGGGTTATGAGATTAGTAATAGTTTTTTTTCAATGATACTTGATAAAGAATAAATCAAATCCACTAGGCAAATTAACAAATAATAAATCAAATATATCTAAATTGCTATTATACTTGAATACTTGATAATGAATAAATCAAATCCACCGGGCAAATTAACAAATAATAAATCAATTCCATCTAAATTGCTATTATACTTGATAAAAATGGTGAGTGGCAGATTATATTTGGTTTATATGATTAGCACCAATCATAAGTTAACAGAATGCCATTCCATGAATCGTGAATTCTTGATACCAAGGTTCTAAAAAAAGACATGAATGGCAGTAGATATTAGACAGATCACAGATGAATAGATGATTCAATGTAAGTAACTGTAAAATACATAAATGAGTGGCAGAACTTCTAAACAAAGAAGAAATCATAGAAGAGTTGAAGAAAATCAAGAAAGTCTGAACAAAGACAGATGATCATAAAAGAAATACCGCAGAAGACAGTATGAACAAATACATAAATGCCGCAGAAGACAGTCTGAAAATCAAGAAAGTCTGAACAAATACATAAATCAAGCAGAAGACAGATGAACAAAGAAGAAATCAAGAAAATCGAACAAATAGTCAAATAGAAAAATACTGAAAGTCTGAACAAAGAAGTGAAGAACTTAAATAAGATCGAACAGAGAACTAAAATAAAATCAAACAAAGAACTACAGAAGTGAAGAACTCGTAGTTCTTCAATCGAACTCGAATTAAAACTGTAGCAGAAAGATAAACCTTGTTCTATCGAGAATTCGAGATACGTTTTGAACTTCAAACTTCAAGTCTTCAATCGAAGTTGTTCTGATTTCTGAAGAAGTTGTTCAATCGAAGTTTCTGTCAGCGAGAATGTTCAGTCGATTAACATTGTTCTTGTTTGTGAGAAATCAAAAATCCACATCGTGTTCTTGTATGAGAAAACGAAACAGAGAACAGAACGTGAAAAGTAAAATTTAGGGTTTAAAAATTTGTCTGACTTTTAATTTTGACTCACCGGGTAAATGAACTTTTACAGGTTTTTGAAAATTACAATTTCCCCCCTAAATGTGACTTAACGTGACATAACGCGACATAACGCGACTTAACGGCATAACGACATAACGCGACTTAACGGCATAACGCGTTATAGCGCGCCATAACGCGCCTTAACGCGTCATAACGAATTCGACGCCTTACATCGATGCCAAGGGGTTTAACGTGGCGGCAAGGTGGCGCCTCGGCGCCATGGCATGCCTAGACTAGGTATCGACCTTAGCATGCCTAGACTTAGACTGTAAGTTGTTATGAGGAGACTTCCACCCATGGGTAGAATCTTAGGTGGGGAGAGTGTTAGGACTTTACGGAATTACGCAGATTAAGAACTGTAGTTATGGTAACAAGAATCCTTATGTATGATATGTTCATAATTTCACTTAGCTACTGCTATTATGAATACATTGTTACGTGGGTATGCTTGCAAATGTCGTTATTATGATAATTGAAATGCGTATTAGTACGTACAATGAGTTCAACTCACTTAGTCTTCTCTTAACCTCTTTTCTCGTTCATGAATGACAGATAGTGATGGTAACCACTCGAAGCAGGTTACCCAACATGCAAGAGGGACGCGTGGAAGTAGAGTCTACGGCTGATCAACCGCCTTTGGTCGAGACTTTGGTGGGATCTACCATACCCACTATCTTGGGTGGGGGACCCGAGCGTATTCCCCGCACGAACATTGCCGAAAATACTCCGATCATCGAAGAGGTAACTATGGAAACAAGAATCCGAGATAGTATGATGCTAGCCATGAACTCGGCCATGGCTCAACAACAAGAATTCTTTATGAAGCTCCTGGAAGACCGAGATGCAAGTCACCGACAACCTGAGACGATGGCGGAGAATATCGTGATGGGGTCGGGTGGTGGACCGGCCATTGTGTTAACGGAGGAGAAAATCGAGAACGGAAGCAAAAGGAAATTCAAAGGATGCACATACAAAGCTTTTCTGGGGTGCAATCTGAAGGAGTTTTCAGGTTCCGCCAATCCGGTTATTTGCATGTATTAGCTCAAGGAAGTAGAGATGGCTTTCGAATCTAGCGAGTGCGACGTCTTGCAACGGGTAAAGTTCGCTTCCCAAATTCTTAGGGGAGAGGCTTTAATTTGGTTGAATCTCACATGGTTCTCCCTCACTCCCGAAGTTCTATCCAAGCTAACTTGGCCGGTTTTCAAGCAGAAGATCATGGACAAGTACTGTAGTGAGCGATCATGGACAAGTACTGTCACCGACTACTCCAAGCTTTTCATGGAAAAGCTAAATCTGGTGGGGCACCTGGTCCCTAATGAAAGGTCAAAGATCAAGGCCTACCAGCACGGATTGTCGGCCGGTATGAGGACGACAGTGAGGAATGATAGAGGATTGACACTTCAAGATGTAATTGAAGAGTCGTTGCTTGTGGAAGACGACATAGTTGCGTAAAAGGAGGAGAGAGGTCAAGATGGGGAAAAGCGGAAATGGAAAGGTCCATCTGGGCCCGTTCATCAATCTAAACCGGTTGTAAGTGGAAGATTTGGAGACAACCATCGCGAATTGAGATGGTGCCACAAGTGTAAGACCAAACACTTCGGCTCATGCAATCCAAAACCTCAATTGGGGCCCGTCGAGTGTGCCAAGTGTGGTAAGAAAGGGCATACTATATGAGAATGCCCCATTTGGGGGCCGGTATGTTTTGAATGTCGAGAACCGGGACATATAAGGAAAGATTGTCCGAAGCTAGTGGGTGGCAATCGTGGAAATTCTCATGGATCGACGGCAAGGGTTGAGCAACCGTCGAGAGCACCTGCTCGAGCGTTCCAGATGACTACCGAGGAGGCAAAGGAGACCGCCGATGTTGTTTCGGGTATGTTCCTAGTAAACTCCTTGCCTGCTCGTGTGTTATTTGATTCGGGTGCTACATGTTCTTTTGTGTCGGTTACTCTCTGTAAGCAATTCGCCACCCCTAGTAGTATCCTCCCCGATGCTTTAATAGTAGAAGTAGCTAATGGAGACCAAGTGATTATTCGAGAGTGCTTCATGGATTGTGCTCTAGAAATCGATGGGAACTTATTTGGAGTAGACGTATTACCTATGACTATAGGCGATTTCGATGTGGTCATAGGCATGGATTGGTTGTCAAGGCATAAGTCCGACATTCTTTGTTCCAATAAAATTATTCGTGTGCCTTTGCCGGAGGGTGGTGTGGTCACCGTCTATGGAGAAAAAGGAAAGAGATGTAATCCCATCATCTTCTCTTTTAAAGCCCGTAAGTTCCTAACGAAGGGTTACCCTTCATATCTGGCTTACGTGGTGGATGCAAAGAAAGAGAAGAAGTCGGTAGAGAATGTGAAGATAGTACAAGACTTTTCGGATGTCTTTCCGAAAGATTTACCCGGGTTACCGTCGGAACGTCAAGTGGAATTTCAAATCGACCTGACTCCGGGAGCGGCTCCAATAGCCCGTGCACCCTACCGGTTGGCCCCGACGGAGATGCGGGAGATAATGACACAACTCCAAGAACTCCTAGAGAAAGGGTTCATTCGACCGAGTTCGTCGCCTTGGGGAGCACCAGTTCTGTTCGTAAAGAAGAAGGATGGGTCTATGAGGATGTGTATAGACTATCGAGAGCTCAATAAGGTCACGGTGAAGAACAAGTATCCCTTACCACGTATTGACGATCTCTTTGATCAACTTCAAGGCGCGGGATGTTTTTCAAAGATCGACCTCCAGTCGGGTTACCATCAAGTTAGAGTGAAGAAGGAGGATGTACCGAAGATGGATTTTCGGACCAGATACGGTCATTATGAGTTTTTGGTGATGCCCTTTGTCTTGACCAATGCTCCGGCCGTATTCATGAATTTGATGAACCGTGTGTGTCGCCCTTTCTTGGACAAGTTCGTGATTGTCTTCATCGACGACATCCTGATTTACTCAAAGGATGAGGTCGAACATGGGAAACACCTACAATAAGTGCTAGAGGTCCTCCGAAAAGAGAAGTTGTACGCCAAGTTCTCAAAGTGCGATTTTTGGCTCAAAGAAGTGCAATTCTTGGGCCACGTGGTCTCTGAAGGCGGGGTGAAGGTAGACCCGGCAAAGATAGAGGCGATGATGAGTTGGGAACCGCCAACGAGTCCAACGGAAATCCGAAGTTTCTTGCGATTGGCGGGTTACTACAGACATTTCATACAAGATTTCTCTAAAATAGCTTCGCCACTCACATCCCTCACAAGAAAGAATGTCAATTTTCTTTGGACTGACGTCCAAGAGCAAGCCTTTCAAACGCTCAAGAAGAGATTATGTGAAGCTCCTATTATGTCCCTACCCGAGGAATCGGATGACTTCGTAGTGTATAGCGAAGCTTCCAATATGGGTCTGGGGTGTGTGCTAATGCAACGGGGGCAGGTGATAGCTTATGCATCGCGACAATTAAAGGACCACGAGAAGAACTACCCGACTCATGACTTGGAATTGGCGGCGGTGGTCTTTGCACTGAAATTATGGCGGCATTATTTGTATGGGACGAAATGTACTCTTTTTACCAACCAAAAAAGTCTTAAGTACATCTTCGACTAAAAAGAACTCAATATGCGACAAAGAAGGTGGTTGGAGTTACTAAAAGACTATGATTGTGAATTACTCTACCATCCTGGAAAGGCCAACGTGGTGGCGGATGCGTTGAGTCAGAGGAGTTATGAAGGCGGTGTTAAGTTATCCCTCACAAGAATCGACGTGGTATCGAGTCTCTTAGAAAACATCAAAAATATTCAGATGGAAGCACTCAAGGAAGAAAATCTCAAATCCGAGGTCATGGAGAAACAAAGTGGACTTTTGACGGAAGATGGTCGGGGACTTAAACTCTTTCATTGGTGAATTTGGGTGCCAAAGTTTGGTGGAAATCGGGAGTTACTTCTCGAAGAAGCGCATAAGTCGAAGTATTCTATACACCCCGGTAGCACCAAGATGTATAGAGACCTAAAGTTGAAATATTGGTGGCCGGTCATGAAATTGGATGTGGCCAATTACGTAGAGAGGTGTGTAACATGCCTTCAAGTAAAGGCGGAACACCAAAGACCGTATGGGAGTTTACAACCGTTGTCTATTTCCGAGTGGAAGTGGGACAATATCACCATGGATTTCGTAACAAAACTACCGAAGACCTTGCGAGGTCATGATACTATATGGGTGATCGTGGATCGCCTAACCAAGAGTGCGCATTTACTTGCTATGCGAGAGACCTTGCCAATGGAGAAATTGGCTAAGGTCTATATAGATGAGGTGGTGTCGAGGCATGGACTCCCGCAATCTATTGTATCGGATCGGGACAGTTGGTTCACATCGAATTTTTGGGCTAGTCTATAGAAGGATTTGGGCACAAGATTAAACTTGAGCATGAACTACCATCCTCAAACGGATGGTCAAAGCGATAGGACCATACAGACGCTCGAGGACATGTTGAGGTCGTGTGTTATCGACTTTAGAGGCAGTTGGGACTCACATCTACCTTTGGTAGAGTTTGCTTATAACAACAGTTACCATTCTAGTATCGGAATGGCACTGTTCGAGGCTTTGTATGGACGGAAATGTAGAACCCCGATTTGTTGGCTCGAAGCGGGCGAGAAGCAATTCGCCGGACCGGAAATAGTTCAAGAGACGGCGGACAAGGTAAAAGAAATTAGGGAGAGGTTAAAGGCGGCTCAAGACCGATAGAAAAGTTATGCGGATAAAAAGAGAAGACCGGTCGAATTCCAAGTTGAAGATCGTGTCATGTTTAAGGTGTCTCCATGGAAGGGGATTATCCGGTTTGGGAAGCACGGGAAGCGTAGCCCTCGTTTCCTTGGACCCTTCGTCATTTTGGAAAGGATTGGATTACAAGCCTACCGGTTGGACTTGCCACCGGAAATGGATGTGCCTTAATGACACTTACGTCAAATGAACTCCAAATATATATGTAAAATCATTAATGAAACATATTAACATGATTTATTTACCAAAATTCTCAAAAATCCCATAATGGGTGTTTCACCATGTTTATAAAACTAAACATTTCAAAATAATCAAAACTTATCAGGTGAATAGCAGTTAACAATTTCACATAAAACACAAAACACTTTAAAAAGAACATTTTGGCATGTACACCGTTTTCACAAATCAACTTGAACTCACCTCGCTAGATTTAGGCTAAATCTAGATTTTCCCCAACTACGCTCCTTTTGAAGAAACTCGTATCTTCAAGCCAAATCTTCCAAAAACCCTAGATCCACAAGTTTCCAACCATAAATAAACACATTTAACCATTTAGAATCCATCCTCAAACACTTTACATCAAAATCCCCATTTTGGTCAAAACCCTAATTTTGATCTAAATCTTCCAAAATCTTACAAACTGAGATTTAAGAAATCAAACACCAGGGAAATCATTGAGGAATCATTTATAACATATAACCAAGGTTAAAACCTAGGAGGATGAACTTACCACTTAGGTTTTGGTAAAAACCTAGAAAACTCAAATGAAGCTTGGGGTTGGAGATGAAGATGGAGATGGTGAATCCTTGACCATAACTTCCAATTTTACCACTTGATGGTGCTTTACCTTCATAAAATACAAGGGTTTGAGCCAAAATGGGTTAGGGTTTGAAGGGGGGAAGAGGGAAAACATTTTGGGAGAGAAAGGGAAGAGTTTGGAGAAGGAAAATGAGAAAGAAGGTTGATTTCTCGAATTTAACAGCACTCTGCCCTTCCTGGGCGACATTGCCACGCGATAATGCCCTGGGAATTGTCGCTGGTCATTGTCGCATGGTACCCTTCAACTTTTGTTTCCCTTCTGCGACTGTGAAAGTGCGACTATGAAACGGGCATTGTAGCGGGACCCTTCTGGAGCCCCGAAACTCAACTTTTTCAACGCCAATACCTCTGATACTTCAAGGGAACTTAAATAACTATTTTCCAACAAAAATCCCGCCAATTACAAGATACAAAAACGTCCGGGTGGATTTTACTTACCGAAAATTACGGGTGTTACAATCCTCCCAACCTTAAAAGAGATTTCGAGGTCGACTCCACTCCACTTATCGTGAGAACCGAGCTTCATTTGAGTTTTCTAGGTTTTTACCAAAACCTAAGTGGTAAGTTCATCCTCTTAGGTTTTAACCTTGGTTATAAGTTATAAATGATTCCTCGATGATTTCTCTGGTGTTTGATTTCTTAAATCTCGGTTTGTAAGATTTTGGAAGATTTAGGTCAAAATTAGGGTTTTGACCAAAATGGGGATTTTGATGTAAAGTGTTTGAGGATCGATTCTAAATGGTTAAATGTGTTTATTTATAGTTGGAAACTTGTGGATCTAGGTTTTTGGAAGATTTGTCTTGAAGATACGAGTTTCTTCAAAAGAAGCGCAGTTGGGGAAAATCTAGATTTAGCCTAAATCTAGAGAGGTGAGTTCAAGTTGATTTGTGAAAACGGTGTACTTGCCAAAATGTTCTTTTTAAATTGTTTTGTGTTTTACATGAAATTGTTAACTGCTGATCACCTGATAAGTTTTGATTATTTTGAAATGTTTAGTTTTATAAACATGGTGAAACACCCATTATAGGATTTTTGAGAATTTTGGTAAATAAATCATGTTAATATGTTTCATTGATAATTTTACATATATATTTGGAGTTCATTTGACGTAAGTCTCATTGTGTGTATTGAGGTTAAATATTAAATTGTGATTGTAGATGAATCAATTATCGACGTGTTTATAAAATTTTAAATTAGTTGTTATTTCCAGAATTTAGGGTGTTACACAAGGAGCATTTTGTTCTTGTAGTACTCTGAATTTCTGACTACTGGTTTCCGACATTCTTGAGCAATGTGGCCTGTCTTTCCACAATTGTAACACTTAGATGGCTCATCAGTTCCCTTGATTTCCAGCTTAGTCTCACTTGGCCTTTTTGCATCAAATCACTTCTTTCCCTCATACTTGTCCTTGTGCTCATAATGTTTACCCCCTGTGGCATACCGTTGATTGTTGGGAGTAGAGTGCTTGAAGAACTTCTTCTGAACGAATTTGGTTAGGAACAACATGGCTTGCTTGATGTCTTGAAGTTCTGGGTCTACGTCACTGTCATCATCTTCTCCCTCTGATTCACTAGGATCTCGTTATTTCCTTGACATTTGAGACGAAACTCTTTCCCTTTTATCAGAAAAGAGCGCAAGAGAATCAGTTCGTTTCTCCACTGTCCTGTTTGCCTCAACAAGTTCCACAACCTCTTCTTCATTTTGCTTCAGTATCTCACACACCTCATGCAGTCCGATTTTCAGACAAGGCCTTGTTTTGCCTTATCAGAGAGGTGAAACGCTTCCATTCAGGCCACAGGTTGTTGAGAAACTTGACGTTGTTCTCAATGAGCGTTTTGTGGATCTTGTTCTTGCTGAGTTCGTTCAACAGGAGACATAACCGATCATAAATCTCATCCAGAGATTCTCCTTACCTGGCCTTGAAGTCTTCATAGCTGTTGATGCAGTTGGTAACTTTTAGTTGATCGGAGAGTAGAAATTCCAAATCTACCTTGTACTAGGTCAGTGTTAAAGGTAATTACTTGAAGGGTCTTACTAGCAGCAATTGTCTTTTCAGAGACATGAGTAGTTAGCCAGAACTGTTGTAGGATAAGCTTGAGAGCTGGAGGACAGGCCTAGATATCATGGTTGATGGGGATATCCTTCAGAAATTGTTCAGCACTCAGGAGATGAGTAGCTGATTTCTTGGCAAGGAAATAAAGGAGAGCAACGTGGTTGTTAGATTTGAACTCAATAGCCTCCAAAGGGTAGCGCACCACTGATGCTAGGATGATATGAATGTTATATGCAGTGACGTTGTCTAAGATGGCCATAGCCTAAGATGCCCTTTCTGTTGTTTCAAGGAAGAGCAACAAAAGTTAAGAAAATACCATTTGGAACTTGGTATTTAGGGTTTTGTAATTTTTCTCCAAAAATGAAGATTTTTTGGAAGGATAAAAGTCAGAAAGGAGAAATCAAGGAGGAGAAAATGTGCAAAAGAAATATATCATATTGGAATGGTTTTAAGAACAATGTATTAGTAGTGAGAAAAAAAATTAGGAGAGAAAAAAACCTTTGGGTTTTTAGGATTTTAAGAAAAATCATGAAGAAGATGATTTTAAGTATAAAATCGTAGTGTTTGATCTTGTTTAAAAAATTAATAAGTATCAAACAAGTTTTTGTGAGAAGAATTGAGCTAAAACACCTAAATAACAGACCTTTGATGCGAAGGAGATGAAGGATCAAACGAGTATGTGTTATTGGTGTTCTTGGTGCTTTTGAGAGTATTTTCTTGCTCTGAAAGTTATTATGTGCGTAAAGTTTGAATTTGGAGAGAGAAAAGTATTTATTCGATGGAGGAGATAGAATGTTATAATGACCGAAACACGTTGCACACGTGTGATTGGTGAAGGAATTGGAACGGGCATTGTGTGTCAAAATCATGGTGCCGAAAGTTATCCAAAAGAATGATGTTATAAAGGAAACATCTTTTCATTTCTAAAAAAGCTTTTAATCACTTGAAGAAAGTCAGTGATTCATTTTCAGTTTTGAAAGATATCATTAATAAGAAAATCAGTTATAGTTTGTTATTTTGAAAAAGCTTTGAATCACTAGAACAAGAATGCAGTGATTTTCTTCGAGTATTTCAAAACATCTCGCTGATTTGTTCTTTCAGTGAGGATATGAAAAGAGGATCATACCTTGGGGGTCAGTTATGATTTTAATTTGAATTCAAATAATGCGTGAGGGATATTGAAGCAATCATTTATATCACTGAGACAAAATGGACTTTGTATAATTAATCTTCAAGATTCAACATTCCAAGTTCACTAATTAAGAAGATGAACCTTGTCTCATCAAGAGGTTTGGTAAAAATATCAGCTAGTTTGTAGTTAGTGGGAATGAAATGAAGTTCAATATCTCCATTTATTACATTATCTCTGATAAAATGATATATAATCACAATGTGTTTAGTCTTTGAGTGTAGCACTGGATTGTTAGCTATTGCGATGACACTAGTGTTGTCACAATAGATAGGAATCCTTGATAGCTGAAGATCATAGTCTACGAGTTGATTTCTCATACATAAGATCTAACCACAACAACTACCACCGACTACATACTTAAATTCAACGATTGATGTGGACACTAAGTTATGTTTCTTACTTGTCCAACTCACCAACTTTCCTCGAGAACCTAAAAATCTCCAGTGGTGCTCTTTCTATCCAGTTTGCAACCTGAAAAATCACTATCAGAATAGGCAGTTAGATCGAACCCTGAGTCCTTGGGATACCAAACACTGAGGTTAGGAGTACCCTTTAGATATCTGAATATTCGCTTTACAGCGATCAGATTAGATTCCTTGGGTTCAGACTGATATCGTGCACATAAGCAGGTATAGTACATAATATTAGGCCGACTAGCTGTCAGACATAAGAAGGATCCAATCATTCCTCTATAGGCAGTGACATTTACAGGTTTCCCGTTTGGGTCTTTCTTAAGTGTCAGATGAGGTTCCATTGGAGTTTTCATCACTGAACTCTGAGTAAGATCAAATTTCTTCATCATGTCATTAACATACTTACCTTGGTATATGAATGTGCCTTTGTCAGATTGATTAATCTGAAGACCAAGAAAATAGGTTAGCTCACCCATTATACTCATCTTATATTTTTTCTTCATGCGTTCAGTGAATCGAACACAGAGAGATGGCTTTGTGGATCCAAATATAATATCATCGACATATACCTGAACAAGGATGATGTGACATTTAAAGTTTCTGAGAAAGTGAGTGTTATCAATCTTCCACGATCAATTTTTTAGTGATTAAAAAGGAAGATAGAGGATTATACCAAGCACGATGAGCTTGTTTTAACCCATAGAGAGCCTTATCTAGCTTATAAACATAATCTGGATGCTTAGGGTGAGAGAACCTTGGCGGTTGTGCAACATAGACTTCCTCATTCAACTCATTTAGGAATGTTGATTTGACAGCCATTTGGTATACCTTGAAGACATGTGAACTGCATAGGCTAAGAATAATCGAATTGCTTCGAGTCTGGCCACAGGGGCAAAGGTTTCGTTATAGTCCATGCCTTCCTCTTGTTTGTATCCTTGAGCAACAAGTCTAGATTTGTTGTGGATTACAGTCTCATGTCCATCTAACTTGTTATGATACACCCATTTGGTTCCTATAACAGTCTTCTCAAATGGTCTGGGAACAAGATTCCAAACTTTGTTTCTTTCAAACCCAGTCAGTTCTTCTTGCATAGCCCTGACCCAGTTTGGATCTATTAGGGCATCATCAGTTCTCTTTGGCTCAAGAAGTAGGGGTGAGCATCGGAAGCGGGTACCCGCCTTTGGAACCGGAACCGGAACCGATGTCATAGGTTCCGGTTCCGATTCCTAAAATATGGAACCTATCAGGACCGGTTTCGGTTCCGGTTCTCATTTTTTTGGAACCGTTACCCGCTGGGTACCTGCCGAGACCGGTTCCGGGACCGGGTACCCAGTCCTGCTGGGTACCTAGAACCGGAACCGACGGGTACCCGCTATTTTTTTAATAAAATACATTTTGTTTATTTATAAAAATATAATAAACTACCTTTTAGTGAATCATCGTTTGTAGTATTTATCAGCATCAACTAATTTTAATGACGTGAAGTGTTTCGGAAGCATCGTTTGTAGTATTTATAAGCATCGTTTGCAATATTTACTTGTTTTGTAAACATCGTTTGTAGGTTTTATTAGTTTTTATCTTATTAGTTTTCACGTCTATGGTACTTATTTCTTTACGTTTGAACTTTCTAATATAATTAATATTTACCTTTTTATAATATGAATGATAAAAAAAATTTAAAAACTAGACGGTGGGTACCCGGTACCGGAACCAGAACCGGCGGTTCCAGTTCCGTTTCCCAAATATAAAGAACCGGTGTAACCGGTTCTGGTTCCGGTTCCTTCATTCCAGGAACCGCCGGTTCCGGTTCCGAGAATTTTAGGCGGGTACCCGCCTTTTCTCACCCATATCAAGAAGAGATATAAAGTTAACAAAGAGACAGATGTTACCTGAACCAAATTGAGTCTGAATACCTGCATTTAGATCACCAAGAATTTTTTCAATTGGGTGACTTTTGGTCCATCTATGAGCTGGAAGTTGAGACACCATATATGATATGATAGTTTAAGGAGGATCAGGTGTTGAGGATGAAGCTTCAGCAATGGGTTCATTAGCTATTAGTTAATGAGGTTCAGAGAAAACTTCATTTACTGAATGTTGTTCAGAGGTGAGAGGTGATTCAGAGTTTAGAAGTTCAGATGGAGGTAAGGTGTTTAAAGGTACAACTGAAATCCAAGAAGTGGATTCAGCTCCATTGGTTTGCATGTTAGGGATGACAATTGGATCATCATCAACATTACAAGGTTCAACTTGAGGGTTATTGTTGAATGATGCTTCAGGTTCTCTGAAGTGAGAAAACATCCATTGATTCAGCTCTTTATTTTCAACAACAGGTTTTGAGTTTGTTGAACGAGATACATCAAAAGTGACATGGGTGGTTTCTTCTACATTTTTTCTTCGCTTATTGAAAACTCTGAAGGCTTTGGACACTAAAGAGTATCCAAGAAAGATTCCATCATCAGCTTTGGGGTCGAACATTTCAATGTTACCTCTGTTGTTTAGAATGTAACACTGAAACCAAAGATGTGAAGAAAGCTAAGTGTAGGGTTACTCCCATGGAAAAGTTCGTATGCTATCTTCTTGAATCGCTTTATAATCAATGATCGACTTTTAGTGAAACAAGCAGTGTTGACAGCTTCAGCCTAGAATTGGGTTGGCAAGTGATATTCGTTGAGCATAGATCGAGTGGATTCAATAATCATTCGATTTCTTCTTTCAGCGACTCCATTCTGTTGTGGTGTTCTCACAGCTGAGAAGTTGTGAGATATTCCCTTACTCTCAAAGAAGTTATCAAAAGCATTGTTTTTGAATTCAGTACCATGATCACTCCTTATAAAGCGTACAGTCAGGTTCTTTAAAACTTGCATTTGCCTCACAAAGGAAATGATTTCATCTGGAGTGTCACTCTTAGATCTTAGAAACATCACCCAGGCATATCTTGAGTATTCATCAACAATTATCAGAGTATATTTCTTTCCAATGATGGATTGTATGTTGCAGAGCCAAACAAATCCATATGGAGTAGATGAAGGGGTGTGGTCACTGATGAAACTTTCTTTGACTTAAAACTGGCTTTGGTTTGCTTTCCTTTTTCACACGCTGAACATAGAGATTCCTTAGCATATGAATGTTGAGGTAAACCAGTGACAAGTTATTTCTTGCTGATATCATTCAGCGTTTTCAAGTTGAGATAATAGAGCCTCTTGTGCCATAACCAGTTGACATCTGATGAGGCTTTTGAAAGAAAATAGATGCTTTCAGTGTCTGAGGAGTCCATGTTGATCACATAGACATTTTCCATGCGATAACCACTGAGAGCAAGTTTTCCATCTTTGTCAGAGACAGAGCATGCTTTCTTGGTAAAACATACTTTAAAGTCTTATCACATAGCTGACTGATGTTAAGAAGATTGTGCTTCAGTCATTATACGTAAACAACTCTTCGGAAGGTAGTTATACCATTTGTCAGTACACCAAACCCTGTGGTGTAGCCTTTTCCGTTTCCTCCGAAGGTCACTGAGGGACCTTTCTCTTTCTTGTATTCAAAGAGCAGGATCTTTTCTCCGATCATGTGTCTAGAGCATCCGTTATCAAGATACCATATACCCTTTGAGTCATGCGCACATAAGGCAGATTAAGTTTGAATTGGTACCCATTTGACAATGGGTCCACAAGAGTTAGTGGAGATGGAAGGTTCAACATTCTTCACAGCATCTGATGACTCAACGTCAATGGTAATCTTCACCTTAGTTAATTTCTTAACTTTGGTGGTATTCTTCACCTTGGCAATTTTCTCATTTTTGGTGACCTTCTTTGCCTTGGTGGCAATCATCTTCACTCTAGCTGATTTTTCAACTTTGGTGGCTGTGGGGCACTTACTAGCAATATGGTCAGTAAGTCCATAGTTATAACACTTTCTATATCTGAAGGCAACTTTTGGACCGAAAGCATAAACATTAGAAAGCATAACCCTATCATGCCATATTGGATTATGGAGATAGTTTCTACTACCTCTTATTCGCTCACGGTAAATGGTGAATCGTATGGTCTTTTCAAGGGAGCTAGGGGTATCCGTCAAGGGTGCCCATTATCCCCTTGTCTCTTCACACTTGTTATGGAGGCGTTTACATGTCTCTTCCTTAAGCATATTGAGGAAGATAATGGCTTTGCTTTTCATAAGGATTGTGCTCGGCTATCTCTAACTCACCTTTGCTTTGCGGATGATCTTATGGTTTTCTCTAAAGGTGATATTCCTTCTATCATGGTTGTGAAGAGGGTCCTTGAGAAATTTGCTAAAGTCTCGGGTTTGAAGCCAAGTATGGCCAAAAGCTGCTTGTATTTTTCGAATGTTGATCCGGATACAAGAGATGGTATTATGTATCTTCTTCCTTTTCAAGTGGGATCCTTGACATTCCGTTATCTTGGCTTTCCTCTCTCGTCAAAGAAACTTAAATGCTCGGATTTCTCGCCTCTTATTGCCAAGGTACGATCTCGAATCTTAAATTGGAAGTCTAATTTTGTATCATTTGGAGGCCGTTTGCAGCTTATTAAATCGGTCTTTGAATCCTTACACCTTTATTAGATGATGGTTTTTACTATTACATCCTCTATAATCCATGACTTGGAGCGTTTGTTTCGTGATTTTTTATGGGCTCATGGTGAACCTTCTAAAGGTAGGGCAAAAGTGGCTTGGGAAGATGTTTGTCAGCCAAAGGAGGAGGGAGGTTTGGGGATTAAACGTTTAGGTTTATGGAACCGAACTTTGTTCGTTCCACGTATTTGGGATATCCTTCGTAAACGAAACTCATTATGGGTTTCATGGATTTACATTTATCGATTGGGTGATACCCATTTTTGGAATGCTCTAGTTACTCCTCGCTCTACTTGGATATGGAGGAGGTTACTTGCTTTAAGAGAGCAAGTTCGACCTTTCTTTTTTAATGTGGTTGGTAATGGGAGGACAAATGGATTGATATGGGTCATCTCTCTTAATATATCTCTTACCGTTTGGTTCATGCTTTCGGGTTTAATAGGACTTCCACGGTTGCGGATGTCATTACGGCTATTTCAAATGTTTGGCTGAATTCATGGGTGATAAGGTGTCAGGCTTTATGGACAGTCCTGATTCCTAGTATTTATCCGGCAGTTAAAGATTAGGTCATGTGGATGAACATCCACAATCACTTGGCGCGTTTTACAGTTTCGGAAGCTTGGCGCTCTTTATATGGCCCTTACCAGAAAATCCTTTGGCATAAATTTTGTTGGTTCTCGAATCATATTCCGAAGCATTCTTTTTTCCTTTGGTTAGCTTTTCGGAAAAAGCTACCAACTCAGGATTATATGGATCGGTGGAGGAGAGAGGGTGATACTTTGCTATGTTCTTTGTGCAAGACGTGCATGGACAGTCATGACCACTTTTTTTTCCAGTGTACTTTTTCTCTACAGGTGTGGTTGACGGTTAAACGGGAGTTCATCCATAACGTGCCAGATCGATGGGAGGAAATTCTTGTGGACATTTAGACTAAAAGATGGCATCCGGGAAATACTCGTTCTCGACTTCTCTTTGCGGCTATCAACGCTTATTCACGGAGAAGAGGAGAGTTTCGGATCAGATTGTTGCTGAGATCAGAAAGCTTGTTTACATGAAGCTCATGGGAAGACACAGAGATCATCCTATGGGAAGTGGAGGTCGTGCGGATGCCGTGATTGACTTATGGATGGCTTCTGGTTTGCTTTGCGTTTCGGCATCAAAGGGCGCGGTTGGTTGCTTTTAGAGGCTTCTTTATTTTGTTCTTGATGTACATAGCCTCTATTTGTCTTTGTTTATTTTTTTTCTTTTGGTTTTGTGGTACGATAGGGTCACTTGTGTCGTTTGTGTCTCTTTTGTGAAGAGTGCCCCCGTCTGTTGGGTTTGTCGTTCGTGGTGGGAGGTTTTCTTCTTTGGGAGGGAGTCCCTCACCATTTGCTTGTAATTTTTCCTCTTTTCGTCAATATATTGCCCGGAATGCCGCCTCCTTTTCAAAAATAGAAAGCTTTTAGTGAGTTGGGCCAACTCCAAGAATGCCTTAGCCTCAGATTTCAGAGGAACCTTTGGTTCTTCAAATTTCTTTGGCTTGAGATCAACTTTCAGTTTAGGAATTGGTCTCTGAACGTATCTAGAGAACTTAGTTTCAGATGTTGAAGGTTTGTTTGCTGAAGACATCAGAAAGGTCTGCATTGGCTTAGGAGTTTTGGTGGTTCTATAAGGAGGACTGGCAATAGCTTTGCCTTTTTCCAGACCTTTGAAACTCTTAGGAGTTTCTTCAGATTTTGAGATTGGAGAGGAAGAACACTGAGATGATGAGGTGTCAGGAATAAAAGAGATGAACATTCTGAATTTTAACATGGAACGATCTCTGTCAAGGTTATCTTTTTCATATTCAAAACCTAGAGAACTCTTAGTCTGAGCTGGTATTTGAGCACCAATGATCTCAGTTGTCTATTGAGGATTTGCACCATCCTTCAACAGTAGCTTTTTCAGCTTTTAGCTCAGCGAGAGCTTGTTCGCATTATATGTTCATTAGCTCATCTACAATAACATGATCCTTTAAACTTTCTTCAATATTATTCAGTCTTGGATCTTTAAATGGCATTTCTCAAGTTCTGCAGTTAAATCTATATTTTATTTTTCAGCTTAAGTCCTACCATTTAAGGCATTATAAAGATCAACAGTTAGCATATCGATAGCGTGACGTCTATCAAATTCGGTAAGAACCGGATCAGTAGATGTAACACTCTAAAATCTGAACAACAATAATAGAGAAATTTCGAAAAATGGGTAAAATAAGACTTCTAAAATGCGTCCAGCTACAACCCATAAATTTGGGATAGTTTGTACAATTTATATAGTTTTAAGTATTGAGATATAAAGCACAACAACCTACTTAATCTAGAAATGAATTTAACTAGATTAACATGGGTGTCGCTATATCTCAAAAAATCTCTCTTCACAAGTTTCCCAAAGGTCCAACAATTCAAGTGCTCCTACGTGCACGGTCGGCAAATTAAAGCGTTCTAGACGCACCACTAGTGGGACCTGTAATCCACGACCTGTAATCCACATTTATACAACAACAAGTGTTAGACTGAAAATCTAGTGAGATCTTACAAAATTTACAATTTACAGATTTAACAATGATGTCATAAAAGTAAAGGTTACCGACTCCATTCGTTATCAAATTTACCAAGTCTCCACTTGGCCAAGAAGATCCACACCTGAACACAACACATAACAGATAGCTCTTGTAATACTGGGGAGACCCGTTTCTATCGGGGTGACCAGAACACGTAAGTGGGGTCACCCATGATTTTATTTGGGTTACACCTCATGTCCCGGTTCTAGTTCACATGCCATCAAGACATCACAACCTCAAACCATCATGTGACTTTATTGCCTATTCGTCAAATTACACATCAAGGACTTACGGGACATTATTGCCTACCCAAACTAGATGAGTTACACCTCAAGGACATTCAAGTACTTTATTTTCTACTTGCTAGAGACCCAAGATGGCCAACAAAATATGGGCATTTAACCCATATGGTCTAAATCCTCGTGCACAAGGACTTAGACACCAATATATCATTATGATCACATAACAAGTTTTTCAAATACTCAAAAGGATTACATCATATTACTCCCTCATGCTATATGCATTTCAAAGTACCAACTTCCACACAATACAAATTTTGAGATAAGGTCATACTACCTTTCAATATCCAATTATTTACAGAGAAGGCAATTACAATTTCATTTCTAAAGAAATGCATTTGTCGAATATATCGCCTTCTATCCTCCAATGGAAATAAGAATATGTCCTTTGTGCCTTTATTAGGTCAAAAGCATCTAACCAAGTATTTTAATCTATCCTCATGAATATGTATGTGCATGTGAAATTTATGACAAGATAGTAAGTATGTAGAACTACAAAGATGAGCATAATACGAAACCCTAGTTTTAGGTCAAAACCCAACAAGTTCATGATTAATAATAAATTTACATATAGGGAGCATTTAATGAACATATAGTGTGGATAACACACCTTTAAGGTTTGTAGGTGAAAACCCTAATAAATATAGAAACCCTAAAAGAAGTGAAGGTGATCTTGAAGCTTGTAGACCTCTTCTCTCTAGAGGATAGGAGAAGGTGAGGATGGAGAGTAAATGCACATGGATCTCTAGGGCTTGAGAGTAAAGTGTAACACCCTAAAAATAGGGGCCAATTTAAACCTGAATATTTGTGGAAATAAACAAAGCTATCATAAACAAATAACCCAAAACAGGGGAAACATATGTATAGCATTTACATTACAAGAATCAAGTGAAATATAGTTCAACAATCTACTAATCTAGGCCAACGAAGTTTAGATTATAAATGGGTGTTGCTATCTCACTTGCAAAAGTATACTATTTCTATATTAATGTACACGCCTCTATATACTCCCAAAAACACTATTAGCCTTCATGACTCTCCTCTCAAACCTGCGAAGGCCCACAGCTAGAATGACTTGTTATACATACCATTTAAGAAAAAGTGTTAGGCGAAAGCCTAGTGAGAACAAACAGTTATATCGGAGAAGCAATACGTTTTAAATTAGTTGAGAGTGAGTAAAAAGATGAAATAAGTATAAACAATATATTACTTATATACAAATACCTCTTGGGCTGACGGGGGAGTCTTGCTTACTAACATAAGTGACGGAACACAAAAGTAAGCCACTTGACATGTTAGTAAAATCACATAAAAATACACGCATTGGATGTCGAGCTCAGCTACTTAAAGCGTACACCCATGGAAAGTCAACTTCAACCACTCTCGGTCCATACATTGAATTATCCTCATCCAATGAAATGTATTAGCACGTAAGACTTATACCATACCGTCGATGCCTAACTGTGCCTAGCGTTCCATCATCGAACGTAATGATACAAATGTTTATCGAACCATGACACTCAAATGCAACCAAATAGTCAAATCCATTTAAATCAAATATCAACCAATATCTCTAAAACAATTAAAATGCCACCAATGGCATATTCAAGTTTTCATATAATTTCTCATATAGTGTTGGATCAGTAATTGTATTCAAGATTAAAGTTAAGGGTTTAAATTGAAATTGTGTTAAAGTTAATTAGAGGGTCTAATTTGTAATAAGTTAATAGTTATTAGTAGTTGGGCCCAAGCCCATTAGGCTTATACGCCTAAGTATTTATAGTTTTTAGTTATTAGGTTTTAAGGTTTAACCTCTCATAATCCACATAATTAAGAAATACAGAGAGAGGTACTCGTATACTCTGTAATCGTACGCACAAGAGGTATCAAGAACACACACTGGTTTTCATTGATTAATCAAAGGATTGTGGTATGTTATTCTGATTTATTATCTCTTGATTTATATTGTGTTGTGTGATTGTTATCAACTAGTGATCTAGGTTTAACAAGTGGTATCAAAGCCAAAAGAATCAAGTTTTTGGATCAAACAATTATCTGTTCATCGATTTTACTGTTCATCGACTTTTCACTGTGCGATAATCGATTCCTCGAATTTATGTGTTTTTATGCTTAAAATCGAATTGATTAGATGTGTTTTATGCTATTGAACGTTATCTGATTGGTTAATTGCATTGTAAATCATCAATTGATTGGCTTTTTGATGATTTTTGGATCTGGGTTCGTATATTCATCGACTCCTGTGTTTATAAAATTGAAGTTATAAAAGTTGATTTTAATCTTTGATTTTGATTGCATTGTGATCGATATACGTTTTTGGGTACAAAAGTCTGAGTTTTACATTGGGTTTCTGTGTTTCGTGTGGTTTCTGGGTTAATTATCGTCGTTCTGGGTCGAACTCAAGAACACCGGCCATTATTCATCAACTCCGGTCCCGGTCGCGTATACCGATCAATATACGGTCCAGGTCACAACATACCGGTCGAATACATCATACCGGTCAAGTAAATCCCGGTCAACTTTATACCGGTCGTAGGACAACCCGGTCGCATCACAATACCGGTCGAAGCAAGTTATCGGTCGAAGGTCCTCTCCGGTTGTGCAACACACCGGTCAACCTCAAGACCCCGGTCGAGCAAGACCCCGGTCAAGCAGGACCCCGGTCAAGCAAGATCACGGTCACTCTTTTGCGCCAACAGTTACTAGTGCATATCTCCTTTCGCGCGACCAACGTCTAGCGCAAATCCTACTTTTGCGCCACCTGCGGTTCGAGCAAACCTCACTTTGCGTGACCCACCTCTCGCGAAACTCCTTTTGCGCTACCCATTGCTCACGCAAAACTCTTTTTGCGCCACTGACATAGCTCAATTTTGCTCCAGATAAGTTTACTGTTTGAGAATTCTGCATTTAATTATTTTTGGAAATTTATTTTTCTGAAAATTTTTAAGTGTAGCTTTTATCTAATACTTGATTCTAACGATCTCATCTAGTTGATTTAAGTGGTACAGATATTATCATGCCTTACATAGACGAGAAGGGAATTACGGTGCTAACCAAGAGGGACTGTGCTTTAGTATATATGCCAGAGATTCCAGCACCAGAAGCTGAGAATGAAAATCTGAAGATTCGGAACTCATTCCTCCTTGATCAAATTAATAAGTTGCAAGATGATAAATGCCTAAAGAAAGATTTTGTTTGCTCAGAATGCATTAACGATTCTAAAATTAATTTTGCAGGAATTATTGAGTCGAAAGAGAAAGAAATCTCAAATCTTCAAGCAAAACTGAAGAAATCTGAAAGTTATAATTCAAGCTCTACATGGTCAAAGAAGGAATTAATGCAAAGAGAGCTTGAGGAGCTTAGAAGGAGAGCAAGTGTTGCAAGTGATACTAGTAATGGACTGAGAAAGATAAATTCTCAAGTCTTTGCGGAAAGAGATAAACTGAAAGATAAAGTCTTCAGTCTTGAGGTTGAAATTGATATGCTGAAAGAAAAGGCAACCCAAGACAAAGACAATACAAAAGTTCAAGATGAAATGTGAAGATTGAGAAAGAAAGAAAAGAATTTGCTAAGAAATTCTCTGATTTCTCCAGAAAAGCCTTTGAAGAGAAGAAATCTTTAGAGCTTAAATGTGTTAAGCATTCTCAACAAGTTTCAGACTTTGAGAAGGTTATCATTCTTGAGAGAGAAAAGGTTGAGAAATAGAAAAAGATATCTGAGCAGAAGAAAGTATTTGAAACTAAGATAGCTAAGCTGACAAGAGAGCTATCTAAGCTATCAACAATCATTCTGAAGGAAAAGAAGACGAATTCTGAATTGCAAAAGAAGTTTGATCTGATTGAAAAGGAAAGAAACAGTTTGTCTTCAAAGATAAAGGAACTTGAAGAGATCATATACAAGGTGAAGCTAATTGAGCACAAGACGCCAGAGTCAATAGCTCAATCACCGAGAGATGATCAAACGGATTCAAATTGTTCACTCAAAAGGCTTCAAGTTCACATTTTTCAAATGTTTTCTATAATCCTTTCTGTGATGATGGTCTTACTTCTAAATCTACTGATCAGATTCGTCCTTCTAACCTTTTCTATGACAAAGATGTTGATGGTTCAGGTAACTTAAAGAAGACTAAGTCTCGAAAGAAAATGTTCTGGAGAAGGGAAGATAAAGAAAAAGATAGAGAAAATTGGATTTGGAGAGTTAAAGGATCTTCAGAGGAAAAGAAGAAAGAAAAATCATTTGTGCATACATCAAATGATAAAAGGAACAATGCTCCGAAAGGTAAAACTTTTGGCAAACCTGATCTGGTTTACATAATCAATCAATTGATCAGGTTAGCACAAAAGAAAATTAGTTGTTCCTACTGTGGCTCAAATGATTTTGTAAGAAAAGATTATGTGAATAACTGGTATGGTTCTTACTTTATATCTCCCACTAGAACTGCAACTAACCCATTAAGACCCAACTACCAGTGGGTACCAAAAGCTAAATCTGTGTTGCAGGCACCCAAGGTTTAAGGGAGAGAAAGAACGATGACTTCTGATTACTACAGATCAGAACTCTTGCCTCATTGTCAAAAAGATGACTTCTAAGTATAACCGCTTAGGACTCGATCTTCATTGGTAAAAATGAATGATACTATTCTCACCGGAGAATAAGTAATCATGGCTTTTGAATACTTAAGTTCAAAACCCGTTTTCAAATGTTTTCTTCTGATAAGATGCTTAAATGAGAACATCTTTTATAGAAGTTTTTGATTTGACGGGGAGCTAACTGTTATATCTTTTAGAAGAGAAGATATATGATTTTTACTATATTTTATTGATTAAATTGACTTTTTACAGGTATCAAGGGGGAGGATATCAAGAGAAGATATATGATTTTTACTATATTTTATTGATTATATTTTATTGGAAGATACTAATATTGAAAAAAAAGGAAAGTTGCCCCACCTTCGAACCCTTTCTCATGCACATTGAGTCTTTGTACAATTAGTTGTTGTCTCAACAAGTTTACATATTTTGAGCGTATATTGAAAAGCAATCATCGGTGCTTAATTCTTTCATACACATACACGAGCACACAGAAATTTGTTTTCTGTCAGAACGTTCATAGATAACTATTGTTAT
Source organism: Arctium minus (assembly GCA_954870635.1). Classification (NCBI taxonomy): domain Eukaryota; kingdom Viridiplantae; phylum Streptophyta; class Magnoliopsida; order Asterales; family Asteraceae; genus Arctium; species Arctium minus. The sequence goes on along the minus strand of OX941093.1, from coordinate 4,505,062 downwards.
TCGATGATTGAATGGAAGTCCTGGGGAGCCAACTTCAAAACCAGCTCCTTATATAGTAACTTTGTGTTACTCAGTAACTTTGTGTTACTGACAGGCATTCCAAACTGAGTCATTTGTTGATTCAGGGTTACCACATTTTTCTTATTTGAATCTGAAAATATTGAAATAATCACTCTTTCCATATGGGAAGACTGCTCTTATTTCCACACAGGGATCTATACATGAAGACAGCGCTTAATTAATGACTATACAACAAGGAGGAGATTGTTTTGCTATGTTTTGATGATGATGATTCTCACCATTCATCAAAAAGGGGGAGAATATAATCTGAAGAATTCAAAGTGTCTGAGCTTATTTGATCTATCAAAAGTCTGATTGAAATTGATCGTCAGAAGGACACTTCATTTGAAGATAGAGGAAGATGACTGTATCTGAAGTTTTCAAGAAAAGAGAAAACCCGAAGACAATTGCCAAAAATTTTTTAATCTTGAATCCAAAGGGGGAGATTGTTGGATCAGTAATTGTATTCAAGATTAAAGTTAAGGGTTTAAATTGCAATTGTGTTAAAGTTAATTAGAGGGTCTAATTTGTAATAAGTTAATAGTTATTAATAGTTGGGCCCAAGCCCATTAGGCTTATACGCCTAAGTATTTATAGTTTCTAGTTATTAGGTTTTAAGGTTTAACCTCTCATAATCCACATAATTAAGAAATACAGAGAGAGGTAGACGTATACTCTGTAATCGTACATACAAGAGGTATCAAGAACACACACTGGTTTTCATTGATTAATCAAGGGATTGTGGTATGTTATTCTGATTTATTATCTCTTGATTTATATTGTGTTGTGTGATTGTTATCAACTATTGATCTGGGTTTAACATATAGTTCCAAGGGTTCCAACATATTTCTTTGAACAATATATCCATATACTAACTCAATCCCCACAAGTTCTTATTCAATATATATATATATATCAACATTTCAAAACCCTAGTTTTGTCCCAAAGTGTTTAAACATAGGATTAGAGGAAAACATGTTTGACAAATGTATAAATCACAAATAACCCAAAATATAAGTTACATAACCTTGAAATCATATTTACCCAAGTAAACCCTACAATCTCCAAACTTAGGTTTTTGGTGAAAATTTACCCAAATCAAGAGAAGTCAAAGTGGAGATGTTTAGAAGGTTAAAATCTACATTTAGCATGTATAAAGTTTGTAAAAAATGAGAATGAACTCACCTTGTAGGGTTGTAGCTTAAAACCCTAAAATCCAAGGAATAAATGATGAGGAGATGAGAGAAAATGCTTGCTTTCTTGAGAACTTGGAGTTTCCTCTACTCAATGCTTAAATAACCCTAAAATCAATGAATGATCAATATGTGGGTAGATGGAAGAAAAAAATGATGGAGAGGAAGTTTGATGAAGACATACCAACCTTAGGAGAGAAAAATCGGAGTTCCAATTTGTTCCAATGAGAAATGTGTCAAAAATACCTACTTGGCCACATTTATACACCCTTCGGCCCGTCGGCGATAGTGACGAGCAATAGTAACATTGTCACTATCGCGAGAAATGCTCGCCCCAGCCCCCTCACTCCCGGTACAGTTTTCGCAGAAGTGACACCGCGATAGTGACCAAGGCACTATTGCCTGGCACTATCGCCTAGGGTGTACCACGGGGTCTCATCCCCCGGCGATTGTGGCCAGTGAGAGTGACAACTTGTCACAATCGTTGGCACTCTCGTGTGTCCTATACCGAGGCCTACAAAGCCACTCTACTTCCCTGTTCCGGAAAGCTTTGATAACAATTAAATTTACATCTGATCCATAAATCACAATTAAGCCTTAAAAACATATATGTATTTCTATAATTCCGTAAATTTCGGGGTGTTACAATCCTCCCCAACTTAGGAATGAATTCATCCCCAAAATCCTAGCAAAGCGAATAGGTGGATATACCTACGCTTCATATCCTCTTCGGCTTCCAACGTCACATTGGCGTCGCGATGATGCTTCCATTGAACTTTCACCATGGTGACTTCTTTGTGACAGAGACTTTTGAAAAAGGTCACTCTCTCCAAAATAGCTTCGGGTTCTCTAATGCAACGGTTGTCGTCCACTCGAATCCCGAACAATGGTATGACGCTTTCCTCCTCTGCCAAACACTTCCGTAAATAAGACACATGGAACTTATGGTGGATTTCGTCCATTTCTGGAGGCAAATCCAACATGTAGGCTTGCATTCCAATGCGCTCAATAATGGTGAACGGTCCAAGAAAACGGGGACTCAACTTCCCACGCTTTCCAAACGTATCAGACCCTTCCATGGGGACACCTTCAACATCACACGGTCTCCCACTTGGAATTCTACTGGTCGCCTCTTCTTGTCGGCATAACTCTTCTGTCGATCTTGCGCCGCCTTCAGACGTTCCCGTATGGTTTTGACTTTGTCGGCCGTTTCTTGCACAATCTCCGGCCCAGAAAATTTATTTTCTCCCACTTCTAACCAACATACGGGGGTTCTACACTTTCTTCCATACAAGGCCTCAAACAGTGTCACCCCAAGGCTAGAGTGATAAATGTTGTTGTAAGAAAATTCCACCAAGGATAGATAGGTATCCCAATTACCACCAAAGTCAATTACGCATGATCTTAGCATGTCCTTCAAGGTCTATATCGTCCTTTCACTTTGTCCGTACGTTTGGGGGTGATATGTTATTGTATTTTTGTTTAGATCATTTTGTTTCATTTATGTTGACTTTTGTAAGTTTTCCTTACAAAAAATTTCGAAAATTTTCAAAAAATGTCGAAATGAAATTCTACGAATTGTAATAGATCTGGAATGTGATTAGGAACAATACTTCAAGAGGATTTAGAATTTGGATGAACTTACGAGTAGATGGAGCTTAAAAACGCTTGAAACGTCAAGATCCGATCGTATCGAGAAAAATATCATCGATTCTAGCTCTGATACCACTTGTAGGACCCTAGATCTAGACATCTCAAGTGTTTGTAATTGATTAAGTAGGATGAGATAGGATTAGGATTTATTGAACATTTATTAGAAATGGAAAACTACACTAATGAGAGAGAGAATTCTTAAAAAGCTACATTTTGTAAATTGCAATTATCAAATGATTACAAGGCCTTAACCATCTATTTATAGAGACACTAATCCTACCTACCACCTTTTATACAACATGTAAGCACAAGCCCTTACACTTTAAGCTCTATACAATTACAATTTATAATACATTTACTTTCCAAACTTTCAATGCACTAACATGATAAGTCGTACTCAAATTCACCTGCCTACCCAACTCTTGATGCAACGCGCCCCAAAACCTTGAAGTGAAACGACTATCACGATCGGAAACTATAGGCAAAGGTATACCATGTCGAGAGACTACCTTATCAATATAAAGCTTAGCCAATTTATCCATTGGTAAGGTCTCTCGCATCACTAAGAAGTGAGCGCTCTTAGTCAAACGATCCACTATCACCCAAATAGTGTCATTAACTCTCATCATCTTTCGTAACTTGGTTACGAATTCATTGGTGATCTTGTCCCACTTCCACTCGGGTATCTCCAAAGATTGTAGGCTCTCGTAAGATCGTTGATGCTCAACCTTCACTTGCGAATAAGTCACACACTTCTCCACGTAGTGCGCCACATCCAACTTCATAACCGGCCACCAATAGTGCAACTTCAGCTACATCTTAGTGCTTCCCGGATGGATGGAGTACTTGGATTTGTGAGCGTCCTCCATGAGTAGCTCTCGGTTCCCTCCAATATTTGGCAACCATACTCGCCGACTAAAGCATTTAATTCTGCAGCTATCATCCGTCAAAAGTAGTCGTTGCTTGGTCATCACTTCTTCTTTAAGGTTCTCCTCCTTTAAAGTTTTGCTTTGTGCCACTTTAATTTGTTCCATCATATTCAACACCAATTCAATTCTTGAGAGTTTGGCTCGAATGCTCCCCCTATAATCTTTCCGACTTGAGGCATCAGCCACTACGTTTGCTTTACCTGGATGGTAGAGAAATTCACAATCGTAGTCCTTGAGTAGTTCCAACTACCGCCTTTGTCTCATGTTCAACTCCTTTTGATCAAAAACATACTTCAAACTCTTGTGATCCGTATATAAGGTACACTTTGTGCCGTAGAGGTAATGTCACCACAACTTTAACACGAACAACACCACCGCTAGTTCTAAATCATGTGTGGGATAATTCTTTTTGTGCACCTTTAGTTGCCTAGATGCGTAGGCGATCACCTTTCGTCTTTGCATTACGATACAACCTAAGCCTATTTGGATGCATCACTATAAACCATAAAATCCTCCAATCCATCGGGCAAGGACAAGATCAGAGCTTCACACAACTTCTTTTGCAACGTCTAGAAAGCCTTCTCTTGCGCTTCGGTCCACACAAACTTCACGTTCTTCCTAGTCAAAGCCGTCAACGAAGAAACGATCTTGGAGAAATATTCGATAAATCTTCAATAATATCCCACTAGACCCAAAAAGCTTCGAATCTCGGATGGACTCTTAGGAGGTTCCCAATTCATCATGGCTTTTATCTTGGCGGGATCCACTTTCACACCGTCTTTGGAGACTACGTGTCCCAAGAACTGCACTTCTTGCAACCAGAAATCACACTTGGAGAATTTGACATATAATTTTTCTTTTCTCAAAACCTCCAAAACCTCCCGAAGATGTTGCTCGTGCTCGGATTCGTCCTTGGAATACACCAGAATATCATCAATGAATACAATAACCGACTTATCCAAGAATGGTCGACACACACGATTCATCAAATCCATAAATACCACCGGTGCGTTTGTTAGACCAAAAGACATTACCAAAAATTTGTAGTGTCTGTACGTGTCCTAAAGGCCGTCTTAGAAATGTCGTCCTCCTTCACTTTCACTTGGTGGTAACCCGAACGTAAGTGAGGTGGATAAGGGTCGTCACCAACGAGATCGATCTTTAAGAACCATATCGCTTCTTGAAGCTGGTCAAACAAGTCTTCGATCCTAGGGAGTGGATACTTATTCTTCACGGTTACCTTATTCAACTCCCTATAATCTATACACATCCTCATTGTGCCATATTTCTTCTTCACGAATAAGACCGGTGCTCCCCAAGGTGATGAGCTCGGTCTTACGAATCCCTTCTCAAGAAGGTCTTGTAGTTGCCCCATCATCTCTTTCATCTCGGACGGAGCCAAACGATAAGGAGCTCTAGCTATCGGCACCGCTCCCGGTGCTAAGTCTATCTTGAACTCCACTTGGCGATCGGGTGGCAATCCGGGCAAGTCGTCTGGGAACACATCGGGGAATTCGTTCACCACTTTCACATCTTCAAGCATTTTCTTCTCGAGCTTGGCATCTATGACGTACGCAAAAAAGGATGAGCATCCTTTCAATAAACACTTATGCGCCTTCACCATGTTGATAATCGCTACTTCGCCTTTCCTTCTTTCACCATATACGATCACTATTATTCCCAGAATTATCAAGTTCTTAATGATTAACAATCACAGAAACAAGATTTATTAATCAACCTGTTTCAATTCAACTTCAAGAATCGATTACAAATAATTCAGAGATCACTTTCTCTCTCTACAACTTTCTCTCTCTAAAACTTTCTCTCTCTAACTCTCTGCGAATACAATCTCAGTTCTGAAAGTTACAAGTACTTTTACAACTTCTAACCGTCTATCTATTAAAGCAAAACAAACAAACACGCTTACAAAACTAATACAAAGACCTTTGACTTTGACTTTATTACACTTGTCTTTGACTTTGCTTGAGAGTTGACTTTTGAGCTTTGACTTGGCTTGACTTTGATCTTCAATCTTCTATGATATTGCATCCAACATATTTATGCATTAACAATCTCTCCCTTTGGATTCAAGATCATCTGAAAAAGATTTAGCAATACAAGCTCCCTCTTTATACTCTGAAGATCTCCCCTTTCTTTGACAATACTTCCTTAAAAAAACTTTTTGTATTCTTCCAAGTTTGTCTTTGAAAATAAGGAACAATCTCCCCAAAGATAGTAGATAAGCTCTTCAACAATCTCTCAAAGTTATCTTAACCTCTTTCAGACTTCAGAAAGAAATTATCTTCAGTTTCAGCTCGATTTGTTTCAGCAAACTATCTTCAAAGAAAAATTCTGTAAAATTCAGATTGTCTTCAGAAATCTTTGAAATTGCGCTTTCTGCTTTCAATAATCTTTCTCAAACCAACATTTCTTGATCTCTTCTCCTATCTTATCTTTAACATTTCTTGAATACATCTCCCCCTTTTTGATGATTAGAGCATATTGATCATCAAAACTTTCACCAAGAAATGTCTGTATCTGACTACTGATCTTTTGACACTGAGCCTCTGATTATCTGTCGATCCAACGAATATATTCCTCCGAATCTTTGCAAATTCAGACAAATTATGAATGTAACACCTGAATCAACAAATGAATCAGTTATAATGCCTGTCAGTAACACAAAGTTACTGTGTGTAACGAATACACATTGGAAAGGAGCTTTTGTGATGTTCACTCCCTCAAGGCTTCCATTCAATCATCGAAACACCATAAAGATATTTCTATGAACGTTATGACAAGAAAAACAGATTTCCTTGTGTGTTCGTGCAAGTGTTCGAAAGAATTAAGCACTTGATGATTGCTTTTTATAAGGCTCAACATTGTGTAAACCATTGAGACAACAACAGTTAAACACAGACTCGATTGTGCATGATCGAAGTGCGAAGGTGGGGTAGACTTCCTTCTTTTTCAATATCTAGATTTTCCAAATGACAACCAGATAGATTATGTGTTGTGTCCCCTTGAAATATGAAACATTTTCTTGTTGAGAAGAAAATAAGTAGCTGGTGGGGTTTTTAACAAGAGTTGGCATGGGCTAGGTGCCTATTTCAGTAATGTTCATGAAAATTGTGAAACACTAGTAATGTGGTTACCCGGCTCAGAAAAATTTGTTGCAGAGTTTAATATTCTTTTACTCTGATCTCACACCCTCTTTCTTTTTAAACATTAAGCTCGCGTCTAACCAAACTCTCATTTACATTTTACCTCTTCACACAACCCACACTCATTTCTTTTTGACTCCTCACACTCGATTACTAAGGATTAACTTCTTGGGTAGGAAACACTGGTTAACGTGAATCCATAGAAGTTTCATGTAAGTCCTACACAATGAACCCATGTATCGTCCTAAAGAAACATGTTACTCAATTGGTTTAACTTGTCAGTTAAAGCACAAAATATACAAGTCAGATGTCTGTATGCTCATGAAGATAATCATGAAAATTTGAGCATTTTGAACATTGAAGACATTTCAAACAAGTATATTGAAAGAATGAAATGAATACAAGAAACTTGTTTGAAAATCTGACATTGTATAAAAAGATCAAATATAAATGATTTATCCATTAAGGCTTAGGTCAGTAAAAATCGGATATTGTCTATACGATTCAAAATATAGACAAGTATTGAAAGAACGTTTCGAAATGAAATCACGCTCAAACTTTGAATTTCAATCGGGGTGTCTTACCATCGAAAATATTGGTTTAAATTTAGAGACATGGTAAGAACAAATTCAACAAAAATTAAACCGGTGTGTGTAAATACTTGAAAGTATATGGAAAAGATAATACGCAAGTATTAATCTTTGAAAACACACGGTTTATAGGCATTTAAGCACAGATAAAATGAAAACATTTAAAATCACACTTCTAATATTCATGAAATCATTTTAAGAATCATAAGTGGTTTGAACATTTAAAAAACATGTTTTCATACCTGAAAGTTGTCCTTCTTTCAGATACTCATGAGATTAAGATTAGAAATAAACATTTTCGTTCAGTCTTAAATCTCATCAAGTCAGCTCTAAGTCATAAAAGATATGATCGTTTAAGCTCACTCTCATTTCTGCAAATGTCACAAAGTCGTCAAAGCACAAAGTTTAATTCACAACATTTATTGAAATGTAAATGACAGAAAGCAATAAAACTTTGATAGTACGAGTTCTGATCTGAAGTAATCAGAAATCATATTCCTTACTCCTCATTCATACTCCCCCTGCATTTATGCATCAGAAAATTTATCAATGACAAACATATGCAGAAATATGAACTCCCCCTCAAATGATTGTAGATCAGCTTTTCATCTTCTCTCACTCCCCCTGAGATCATGAACATACCTTAAAGTGCAGATATCTTTCAGATTAAAAATAAAGAAATGAAGAAAAACAACAATAAAGAAAACTTTAATAGGTAATCACCAATTATATCTTGAGATTTAGCATACCAAGTCTCGAGACAAGAAAATTAAATCTCTTTTCGTCGAGAGGCTTGGTAAATAAATCAGCAAGCTGATAATCAGTGTTTACAAAATAAAGTTCTATTGTACCTTTTTCAACATTGTCTTTGATAAAATGATATCGTACGTCTATGTGTTTGGTCTTTGTATGTTGTACAGGATTTGCTGATATGGCAATGGCGCTCTTAGAGTCACAGTAAATCGGGATTTTGTCGAATTTGAAGCTATAATCTCGCAGTTGTGTTCTCATCCACAAGACTTGAAAGCAGCAGCTTGCAGCAGCAACATACTCCACCTCAGCCGTTGATGTGGAAACACATAATTGTTTCTTTGAGGCCCAACTGACGAGTTTATCTCCAAGAAATTGTATATGACCCGATGTCCTCTTCCTGTCTAACATACATCCTGCATGATCTGCATCTGAGTAGGCTATCAGTTCAAAACTAGTATCTTTAGGATACCACAGACCAAGATCTGTAGTTCCCTTCAGATATCTAAATATGCGCTTAACTGCAGATATATGGGATTCTTTAGGATTAGCCTGATATCGTGCACATAAACAAGTAGAAAACATAATATCTGACCTACTTGAAGTAAGATACATCAAAGAACCAATCATTCCTCTATAGGTTCTAACATCAACAGGTTCTCCCGAAGGATCTATGCCGATCTTAGTTCCCGGTGCCATCGGGGTTCCAATTGGTTTACAAGTTTCCATTTTGAATTTCCAAAGAATATCAAAAATGTACTTAGCTTGGTTTATAAAAATCCCCGTTGAAAATTGCTTGACTTGTAATCCGAGAAAGAAATTCATCTCTCCCATCATACTCATCTCAAATCTTGACACCATGGGGTTTGAAAAATTCTTACAGTATGTAGGATTAGTTGAGCCAAATATTATATCATCCACATATATTTGAATTAAAATAATATCTGTTTTTTCCTTTTTAATGAACAAAGTAGTATCGATTTTACCTTTTGTGAAACCCAACTTGACCAAAAATTTTGATAATACCTCGTACCAGGCTCGAGGCGCTTGTTTAAGACCATAAAGTGCTTTGTCTAGTATGTAGACATGATCTGGTTTGTCTGGATTCACAAAGCATTCAGGTTGTGAGACATAGACTTCCTCCTTAAGTATGCCATTTAGAAAGGCAGTCTTCACGTCCATCTGGTAGACAGTGAATTTTTTATGAGCAGTGTACGGAAGAAACATTCTTATCGCTTCAATACATGCTACTGGAGCGTAAGTATCGTCATAATCGATTCCTTCCTCTTGCTGGTAGCCTTTTACAACAAGTCGTGCTTTGTTTCGAATGACGATACCATCTTTGTCTTTCTTGTTTTTCAATACCCATTTCGTACCAATGATAGATTTACCTTCAGGTTTTGATACTAGTCTCTAGACTTTCAAAGCTTCAAACTAGTTCAGCTCCTCTTGCATCGCTATTACCCAATCCAAGTCAGTTAGATATTCTGATACACGAGTGGTCTCTAACTTACACAAGAATGAATCATGCATACACATATTCAAAGTTGCAGACCTAGTTTGCACCGGTAAAGTTGGATCTCCAATGATTTGGCTTATCGGGTGCTCTTTGGTCCACTTATGTTTGTGAGGGAGTGGATTCGATGTAGATTGATCATGGTTATCATCTAGATATCCACTATCAGCTTCATCATGTTGCTCAGGAATTGATGGGGGTACAGTTGAAATGTCTTGTGCAAAAGTTTCAGTTGGAACAACATTTTCTGACTGTTGATTTGTCGTGACAGTACACCCAACTAATTCAGTAACTTTTGTATCCTCATGAACATTCACCGCTTCAACCGTTGGAGTATGTGTTTGAACTGGAATTTCTTGCTGGATCGGGGAATTAGATTCAGTAGATAACTCTAAAATGGTTGGATGATCATGCGTTGAAACATCCATCCTGTCAACCACAACAGGTTTAGTCACTTTAGATCCAAGAAATTCATCGTAAAACAGTTCAAATAACAAATCTAGATCAGATAAATGAGAATTTGACGATGGCGCTTCATCTGATTTAGTAACAGTAGGTACAGGTTCTAGACTGATCTGTCCAGAAGCTAATACACCAGTATGTACGGATTCTGAACTGCTTTGTTCAGAAGCCATATCCTCGTCAAATGTTACATTAACGCTCTCAATTACTATCTTTGACTTCTTCAGATAAATTCTATACGCAGCAGATGTCTGTGAGTATCCAATGAAGATGACCTCATCAGTCTTCGGTTCAAATTTATTCAAACTCTCTCTATCGTTTAGCACGAAACACCTGCAACCAAAAATATGAAAATGCTTAATGCTAGGTGTACGAATATTAATTAATGCATAAGAAGTTTTTCCAAACCGTCTGTGAATAATAGAGCGATTTTGCGTATAACATGCAGTTGCGACAGCTTCTGCCCACAGAAACAGAGGTAGATCCGGCTGACTGAGCATAGTGCGAGCGGCCTCGACTAGCGTTCGGTTGCGTCTTCATACTACTCCATTATGTTCTGGTGTCCTAGCAGTAGAATATTGGTGAGTTATCCCGACCAATTCGAGATACTCTTCTACAGTCTTGTTTTTAAATTATGTGTCGTTATCCGTCCTAAGAAGCTTAACTGTCTTTTGCAAGTTCACTTGGGTAGTCTTCAAAAAGTTGATGAATACTTCGGGCGTCTCATCTTTTGTCCTTAGAAATTGTACCCATGTGTAACGCGAAAAATCGTCCACTATTACTAACACATATTTCTTCCCTCCCATGCTTTGCGTTCTCATCGGACCACAGAGATCCATGTGAAGCAATTCCAGTGGAGAGCTTGTACTCGGTTCGGGTTTTGGCTTATGTGCGGCCCTCTTCATTTTACCCATTTCACAAGTTGCACATAGATGTTCTTTGACAAAATTTAGCTCAAGAAGTCCTTTTACCAATTTGCCCATTACCAGTTTATTGATGTAGCAAAAATTCAGGTGAGAAAGCCTTCGGTGCCATAACCAGCTTTGTTGCAGCAAGGCTTTTGACAGTAGACAAACCTCATTGTCAGTCTGGACTTTTGACATATTTATCGTGTAGAGGTTGGACTTTCTAGTGCCGACCAAGAGTTCTTTACCATCTTCAGTACGCATCGAGCAACTCTTAGCCTTGAAATTTACCTCTAAACCTTTGTCGCAGAACTGGCCAATACTAAACAGGTTGTGTCCTAATCCTTCAACATAGCTCACCTTCGTAATCGTCACGTTGTCATGAAGCACATCACCATAACACAGAATTGGTGAAAATTGGTCGTTGTCGAATCTAACTATCCCATAATATTTCTCTGTATAATTAGATCAAATATCTTTCATCCCGGTCATATGCTTGGAACACCCGCTATCTAACTACCACATATGATGGGTCTGCACATGAGAAATCAAGGAACAATAGATTTAGGTACCCATTTAAATTTGGGTCCTACAGTGTTAGCACAATATTTTGGCATCCATTTATATATGGACCCTCTGATCTTTTAAAAAACATTTGAAGCAAAAGAATGATAAGAATATACATGATATGTGCCAAACCAAACATCAGAATATTTACGAGAAGCAGAATCATTTCTTCTATAATTAGAAGACTTTCTAGCAGGCGGAGATAATTGGAACAATTACTTTATTGAATATCTCTTGTACGAAGATACAAGTTTTGGTTTTGAAAAAGCAATATTCTTAACTACATCTGTATTACTAGTCAATTCTCTATTACAATTCAAATATGAACATGATTTAGCATTCTCGTCAATCTTCTGTTTCGGTCGCCATTCTGATTTTACTCCATTCCATTTCTTTTTCACATCTGAAACAGTTGAAACTTTAGAATAAGTATTGTGATTTTTAAAAGATTGTCTTTTCTTTGGCTTACCAGTAGTGTTCTTTTCTGTGAATGCTTAGATTTCTTCTTTTTACCTTTGACATTCTTAGAATTCACATAAACTGTTTTATCAACTTTCGTTGAAGTTTCACCTTTTTCATACACACTGGGTAATCCAAAAGAATTTATTATGAAAGAAGAATGATCAGAAAGTTTAGCATTAAAGTCAAATTCACCAACACAATCATCTAACTCACCTTCAGAGTTTAAAAAATCAAACTCTCCATCAAGTAAATCAGAAATATCATCATATTTTGAAGCTTTTGAAGATTTAGATAAATCAGAATTTTTAAACACAGTGAAAAACACAGTTTATTCTAAGTCCATCAAAATTCGTTCTTTGGCTAGAGTATTCTCGAGTTCAGAAATTTTACTTTCCAACACGAGAGGAGGTACGTAAAGCTTACCTTCAATAGGTTTAGCCTCCAACTCTTTTGAAGAATAAATCTCAAAATAGTCATTTGAAAGAAATTTCGATTTATCAGAACTATAACTGTTATTCAACCTCTCATAACGAAATGGAAGTTGCATTTTATTTGTGTTTTTCCGTTTATCTTTTTCTTTAGCTTCATCCTCATCAAACAGTTTGGTCCACTTAACTTTGAGTTTAGGGTATTGTGGTGCCAGTTTTAAAAATCCAAAGTCATAAAATGCAGGCACTTTTGAAATACCCTTTTTGAGGTAGTGTGGGTTCTCGTAACCAAGTCCCCAACACTCACTATTCTCTTTAGGTTTATTCAGATGGATAGTGTGTTCAGTTTCACCTAAACTGTAAAGCTTTTCCTGCAAAACATTCACCTTGTCAGTTAAAGATTTATTTTCTTTTGAAATTGATGAACACTTTTTAGCAATCTCTTTTGATTCAAATTGGCACAGTTTATACTTTGAAGTAGTTTCAGCTAATTCATTGTGAAGTATCGTCTTCTCTTTCCCGCTGGTATCAATATTTTTATGTAAAGCTTCAATTAATACGTTCTTCTCAGCAAGATCCTTGCTAAGTTTCTGTATTAATTGATTGTTTTCTTTTATGATACCTTTTTCGCATTCATGTTTAGACGTTACTTCCTGGAGTTTAATCATCATAGCTTGCATAGCATTCATAAATTCAGATTCAGACATATCACATACCTCTTCATTGTCTTCTTCATCAGACTTAACTTCAGCTTCCATCTCTGTCTGGCCCATAAAGCATAGATGAGCTTTCTCTTCTTTCTCTTCTTCCTCATCTGAATGACCTAGCCATAACTCATCCTCCGCCATCAGTGCCTTGTCAGCCTCTTGTTGCTTGGCCAAGAGCATCTTGTTCTTGTAGTACTCGGAGTTTCGGACTTTGGGCTTTCTACAGTCCTTAGCAAAGTGTCCGAGTTTTCCACAGTTATAACACATGGTTGGTTCTAGCTCTTTCTTCTGTTCAGCTCTGTACTTCTTTTCCTCAGGACTCTTTTTCTCTATTCTATTTTCTTTGATCCTCTCCTTGTGTTCATAGTTTCGTAAGCCTGACGAATACCTCTGACTGTTTGAACCAGGCTTTTTATAGAACTTTTTCTGAAAGGCTTTAGTCAACATGAGCATTGCCTGCTTCAAATTCTCACAATCATCAGAATCAGAGTTTTCATCACTTTCAGCCTCTTCGGACTCAGAAACTATCACTTTCTTCTTCTTCTTTAAACTTACAGACTTTTTCTTCACCACCAAGGCAATAGGATCAACAACTTCCTTCTCAGTCTTCTTCTTTTCCTCTTTAATTTCATCAACCTCTTCTTCATTCTGTCTGAGAGTTTCATAGACCTCATGAAGTGGAATTTCATTCAGATCTTTCATCTGCTTCATTTGTCTAGTGAATCTTTTCCACTCTGGCTGAAGTATGCTGAGGAACTTGACATTAAGCTCAATCTGTGACTTCTTTACTTTGTTCTTGTCAAGCTCATTTAGTAAAGTCACAAATCTGTCATAAGTTGCCTCAAGCGATTCTCCTTCTTTGGCCTTGAACTCTTCATAATTGTTAAGGCAGTTGGAGACTTTAAGTTGAATTCCAATCTTTGACCCTAGCATCATTTTCTCCAATTGATCCCACATTTGCTTGCCCGTAGCGTTGTAGCTATCAATCTTGACATATATCTCATTGGGTATGCCTTGGAGAATGAAAGATCTTGCTAGTCTATCAGCCTTATGTCTTCTTCTTTGCTCATCTGAGTACTCCTCCAGAGGTAGAGGATACTCTCTCTGTTCATCTTCTCCATTCTCTCCTGCAACATTGAGTATCTTTGTCGGAGGTTTCATGATTCCTTCCTTCAAAGATAATATGATATAATCTCCCAGATCGTTGCGGTCTATGAAGTCCAGAAACCGATCTTTCCATTGCTCGTACTCTCCCTTGAAGAGTACCGGTGGCTTTACATCGGTTCCAATCGCGAGAGCTTCCCTTGATAACATCCTGTTTCAATTATATTCAATAAGAACTTGAAACTGATCGTTAGTCCAATTTGAAATCACAAAAATGCAGAATACTTGAAAGAAAATAAGAAATGGAATTTCCAAAAATCTACAAGTATAGAATTCGCAGCTTACACTGAATATGCAAAGAATTCGCAAAACACAATAATACTCACAAAATTCGCATACAATATGAAATAACCTTCAGAATTCGCAAGTAAAGGAAAAACAACAAGAATTCGTAGGTAAGAGCAAATCAAAAATTCGCAGATACCAAATAATTCAGAATTCGCAGACTATAATTCTCAAACTAGAATTCGCAAACAAAAATCTCACGAATTCTCCTCTTTTCACAGACAAGAGATCTGCGAATCCTTAGCTTTTCGCACTCAAGCTACCTGCGAATTCTAACCTTATAATTTTTCAAAAACTTTGAAAATAAAGCTAATAAAACTTTTCGCAGAACATAGGTATACGAATTCTGCAAGTTTCTCAGTACTCTCTCATACGAATCTTAAACAATTCGCAAGAGATCAATACGAATTCTGAAAGATTCGTAGCACACAGACTTGCGAATTCTATACAATTCGCAACACAAACACCTGCGAATTTTACACTTGTAAGATTTTCCAGAAACAACAATCTATGAAATCTAAATATCTGCGAAATCTATCGAATATGCGAGTTCTTCAGATCTGTTTGCAAGTTCTTGAGACAACCTGCGAGTTCTTTGAATATCGAAAGAAAAACATCTCTGAAATCCACAAAAACCTATCTATTCTTCGAATTTCTATTCGAAACTTTGACAATTCGATCTTCTATACTTCTAGAATCAAAATCTAATAAACACACAAATTTACACATTGATTCATTTACAGTGCGTCGAACTTGTGAATATAAAAACCAACAAAAATTGTCAAATTGAAGAAAATTACAGTGCAATTCTTTTCCAATTCTATACAAACTCGATCTAATACTCAATTCGAACACTCAACAATCAATTACAACTCAAAATTACACTCAAAATCTCAAAATCAAATCTGGACTCGATGGAACAGTGTCGAAAAACTCATTTTCATGATTTCTTGATTGGATCTGCTTTGATACCAATTATTATTCCCAGAATTATCAAGTTCTTACTGATTAATAATCACATAAACAAGATTTATTAATCTACCTGTTTCAATTCAACTTCAAGAATCGATTACAAATGATTCAGATATCACTTTCTCTCTCTACAACTTTCTCTCTCTATCTCTCTGCGAATACAATCTCAGTTCTGAAAGTTACAAGTACTTTTACAACTTCTAACCATCTATCTATTAAAGCAAAACAAACAAACACGCTTACAAAACTAATACAAAGACCTTTGACTTTGACTTTATTACACTTGTCTTTGACTTTGTTTGAGAGTTGACTTTTGAGCTTTGACTTGGCTTGACTTTGATCTTCAATCTTCTACGATCTTGCATCCAACATATTTATGCATTAACAATCACCATCTCACTATCCAAAATTGGAATTCAAATCAACTTCTTTGCACAAAGAATTTTGGCATGGTTTTCCGCTAACCAATCCATGCCTATGACGACATCGAATCCTCCAATAACCATCGGCATCAAATCAACCGGAAATTTCCTTTCCTCGATTTCCAATTTGCAGCCTCTAAGAATATCCCAAACCACTACCTGATCGCCATCTGCTAGCTCTACCACTAAGGTATCTTCTAAGCTACTAGTGGGTACGGACAACGTTTGACAAAAATAGCTTGACACAAACAAAAAACCTGCACCAAAATCAAATAATATACGTGTAGGTACGGAGTTTAGAAGGAATGTACCCGACACTACATCTGTCGAAGCCTTCGCCTCCTCGATTTTCATTTGAAAATCCATTCCCGTCGCTCTCGGAGGATCCATCTTGTTTCCCCCGCTACTTCTCATCTTTCAATTTCAGGCATTCGGTTCTGAAATGGCCCAACTCCTTGCATTCAAAACATATTTGCCCCTTAACCGGCAATCCTTGAAATTGTGGCCAGCCTTGCCACACTTGAAGCAGTTTCTGGGTCCCATATTACATTGGCCGAAGTGTTTGCTTCGGTATCTGGAACACCATAGGGTCTTGCGTCTAGAACTGGTTCCCCGCTGGTTGTTGTTAAATGGTCTCGGATTCTTGGAGGGTACGAAACTTACCTCCTATCTTCTATTCTCACTCACTCCACTTCTTTCTACTCTATTTTGACCATAGGAATCCTCCACCAATTGTTCCTCTTCAATTGCCTTCTGAAAGGTAGAGGCCCTGGACACTCATCCCATATTCATCATCTCAGACGGTAAACCTTTGACGTAGGCCTTGATCTTCTCTTTCTCAGTCTGAACCAAGTGTCCCACCAAACCCAATTTGTCCATGAATAGTTTGTTGTACTCTTCACTGTCGAATTTCTTTTCTTCAAGTTCCGGAGCTCATCGATGATCCGGTCCATAGCCCTTTCATTGCAATATTCTTCTAACACATTTCTCTTGAAAGTCTCCCAATCTAGCTTGGCTAGTACAGAAGCTTCTAGGTGCGTTTGGTATGCAGAACAGAGTGGAACAGGACAGAACATAACAGGCTTGTCCCATGTTTGGCGTGACCATATGTAGGACACGCTAGAACTAAGTGGAACAAGCATGGGACACACTTGTTTCACTCCAACCCCCTGGAACTAAGTAGAACAACAATATTTTGACTACTATACCCTTTGTTAAAAACAAAAACATAAAACATGTCTTCTCATCATCCACGTCTCCAAGATAGGGATGTGCAAAACCCGAATAGTCTGAAATCCGAATCCGCATCCGAACTGAAAATAAGGTGTTTTTGCAAAACCCGAATACCCCGAAATCCGATAATTCGAAACCGACATTTGGGAGGATATCTGGGTTCGGATCGGGTTTGATAGTTGGCCACCCAACCCGTCCGAAAACTCGAAATAACATAAATCTATATTTTAAATACTATATATATATATATATATATATATATTTATCTAATTATTTTTTGAAAATCGTAAATTATAGTCTGTTGAAATATTTTTTAAATTTTAAACTTGTTATCGATTTCATCAATCTTTCAATCGATTGTATTCATCCTAAAAAACGACTGAATTTATATATAACTTTTGCATTATATAATACCCGAACCCAACCGACATCATTCCAAAGCCCCACCAACCCAAACCCGAAACAACCTAAAATTCGAAACTTAAAATTTGGGTTTTGATTTCCATATCCAAAATCCAATCGTGATAAATTAGTTTTATGTTTTTGATAATCCATTGCACTATGTATTAGTGATGTAAATTAGTTTTATGTGATGTATTCTATGATTTTTCATCAGGGGTAAATTCTTCATTTAACCAGTCTAGTTCTGTTCTGTCTAGTTCTGTCATGTCTTGCCAAACACTGGACAGATGTCCTGTTCTGTACTGTCCTGTCTTGTTCCATCTTATCCTTTCCTGTCCTGTCTGCGTACCAAACGCACCCCTAGGGACATTGAGTAGATATTCCACCATGTGAGGGTCGCCCCTCGCAACATTTGAGAGCCGATTTTTGCTTTCTGACCCTCTCCACATTCACTTGTCCGGAAGGCTTGTTCCATTTCTCGGATCCAATTCATGCAGACTATTGGGTCGTCATTACCCTTAAATTCGGGTGGTTTGCAGCTCAAGAAGGTTTTGAAGGAGCACGCCTTTCCCGGTTGTCTTGTTTCCATGGTTACTATGTCGTCGGTATGGATCCCGTTTTTGGTACCCCCGGATCTTTCCACCACCACATTTTCATCAACCATTTGACGCCTACGGTTATTGGGATCCCTGTCTTCTAGCAGCTTTAGGAATTGATCTTGTTGTTGTGCCATGGCTTTACTCATAGCCATCATCATTCTGTCCATCATTCGGGTTTCCGTCGTCACCTCTTCCATAATGAGCACGGAGGTCTCTATATTATGTTGTGGTACTTGCTCAACCCGTCCGCCCAACAAGTTGCTTAGAGATGGGGGAACAACCATCTCAGAGCCCTTGGGTGGTCGGTCGTGGATGCCGTCGCATCATGGCCATCCAGCCTATTACGAGTGTTTACCATTGTAGTATGTCACACATTCGAGAATGGAAGTAAGAAATGGGTAATAAGAATTATACATAAGGAAACGTAACTACTACATTCATCAATTATCATAACAACGACAATCTAAGTATGCTTACGTAACAATATATTCAAAATAGCAGTAGCTAGTTGAAATCATGAACATACTACACATAAGTATTTTCGTTACAACTGTCATAATTCTTGACTCATGCAATTTCGTCGACTCTAGACCATCATATCTTAGGAGTTCTACCCAAATCTCATAATTCATAACTTACTCGTTTTAGCTTAAGTCAACGCATCTTACATTCATACCTAGTTCACTTAAACTACTGTTCTGATACCAACTTGTAACACCCTAAAGATAGGAGCCAATTTAAACCTGAATATTTGCATAAATAAACAAAGCTATCATAACCAAATCACCCAAAAGAGGGGAAACAAATGTATGGCGTTTACATTACAAGAATCAAGTGAAATATAGTTCAACAACCAACTAATCTAGGCCAACAAAGTTTAGATTATAACTGGGTGTTGCTATCTCACTTGCAAAAGTATACTATTTTTAAATAATGTGCACGCCTCTATATACTCCCAAAAATGCTATTAGCCTTCAAGACTCTCCTCTCAAACCTGCGAAGGCCCAGCACTAGAATGACCTGTTAAACATGTCATTTAAGAAAAGGTGTTAGGCGAAAGCCTAGTGAGAACAAACAGTTATATCGGAGAAGCAATACGTTTTAAATTAGTTGAGAGCGAGTAAAAAGATGAAATAAGTATAAACAAGATATTACTTATATACAAATACCTCTTGGGTTGACGGGGGAGTCTTGCTTACTAACATAAGTGACGGAACACAAAAGTAAGGCACTTGACATGTTAGTAAAACCAAATCACATAAAAATACAGGCATTGGATGTCGAGCTTGGCTACTTAAAGCGTACACCCATCGAAAGTCAACATCAACCACTCTCGGTCCTTATGTTGAATTATCCTCATCCAATGAAATGTATTAGCACGTAGGGCTTATACCAAACCTCCGAGGCACGCGTCGATGCCTAACCGTGCCTCGGCGTGGAAAACTAGCGTTCCATCATCGAACGTAATGATACAAATGTTTATGCGACCATGACACTCAAATGCAACCAAATAGTCAATTCCATTTAAATCAAATATCAACCAATGTCTCTAAAACAATTAAAATGCCACCAATGGCATAATCAAGTTTTCATATAATTTCTTATATAGTTCCAAGGGTTCCAACATATTTCTTTGAGCAATATATCCATATACTAACTCAATCCCCACAAGTTCTTATTCAATATATATATATATATATATATATATCAACATTTTAAAACCCTAGTTTTGTCCCTAAGTGTTTAAACTTAAGATTAGAGGAAAACATGTTTCACAAATGTATAAATCACAAATAACCCAAGATATAAGTTACATAACCTTGAAATCATATTTACCCAAGTAAACCCTAAAATCTCCAAAATTAGGTTTTTGGTGAAAATTTACCCAAATCAAGAGAAGTCAAAGTGGAGATGTTTAGAAGGTTAAAATCTACATTTAGCATGTATAAAGTTTGTAAAAAATGAGAATGAACTCACCTTGTAGGTTTGTAGCATAAAACCCTAAACTCTAAGGAATAAATGATGAGGAGATGAGAGAAAAGGCTTGCTTTCTTGAGAACTTGGAGTTTCCTCTACTTAATGCTCAAATAACCCTAAAATCAATGAATGATCAAGATGTGGGCAGATGGAAGAAAATAATGATGAAGAGGAAGATTGATGAAAAGTTACCAACCTTAAGAGAGAAAAAATGGAGTTCCAATTTGTTCCAATGAGAAATGTGTCAAAAATCCTGACTTGGCCTCATTTATACACCCTTTTTCCCATCGTCGATAGTGTCGAACGATAGTGACATTGTCACTATCGTGGGGCATACTCGCCCCATCCCCTCTCACTCTCGGTACAGTTTTCGCGGAAGTGACACCGCGATAGTGACCAAGGCACTGTCGCTTAGGGTGTACCGCGAGGTCTCATCCCCCGGCGATTGTGCCCAGCGAGAGTGACAACTTGTCACAGTCGTTGGCACTCTCGTGTGCCCTGTACCGAGGCCTACAAGGCCATTCTACTTCCCCGTTCCGACAAGCTTCGATAACAATTAAATTTACATCTGATCCATTAATCACAATTAAGCCTTTAAGAACAGACATGTTTTTCAATAATTCTGTAAATTTCGGGGTGTTACAATCCTCCTTAACTTGGGAATGATTTCGTCCCCGAAATCCTAGCTAAGCAAATAGGTGGGGATACCTCCGCTTCATATCTTCCTCGGCTTCCCACGTCACATTGGCGCCGCGATGATGCTTCCATTGAACTTTCACCATGGTGACTTCTTTGTGACGGAGTCTTTTGGTCATTATCTCCAAAATGGCTTCGTGTTCTTCAATGCAACGGTTGTCGTCCACTCGAATCTCCGACAATGGTATGACGCTTTCCTCCTCTGCCAAACACTTCCGTAAATAACACACATGGAACGTAGGGTGGATTCCGTCCATTTCTAAAGGCAAATCCAACTTATAGGCATGCATTCCAATGCGCTCAATAATGGTGAAGGGTCCAAGAAAATGGGGACTCAACTTCCCACGCTTTCTAAACGTAGCATGCCCTTCCATGGGGATACCTTCAACATCACACGGTCTCCCACTTGGAATTCTACTGGTCGTCTCTTCTTGTCGGCATAACTCTTCTATCGATCTTGCGCCGCATTCAAACGTTCCCGTATGGTTTTGACTTTGTTGGCCATTTCTTGCATAATCTATAGCCTGACAAATTGTTTTTCTTTTGCTTCTAACCAACAAACGGGGGTTCTACACTTTCTTCCATACAAGGCCTCAAATGATGTCGCCCCAAGGTTAGAGTGATAATTGTTGTTGTAAGAAAATTCCACCAAGGATAGATGGATATCCCAATTACCACCAAAGTCAATTACGCATGATCTTATCATGTCCTTTAAGGTCTGGATCGTCCTTTCACTTTGTCCGTCCATTTGGGGGTGATAAGTCGTACTCAGATTCACCCGTCTACCCAACTCTTGATGCAACGCGCCCCAAAATCTTGAAATGAAACGACTATCATGATCGAAAACTATATACAAAGGTATACCATGTCGAGAGGCTACCTCATTGATATAAAGCTTAGCCAAATCATGATTGGGATAATTCTTTTCGTGCACCTTTAGTTGCCTCGACGCGTAGGCGATCACCTTTCCTCTTTGAATTACGATGCAACCTAAGCCTATCTGGATGCATCATTATAAACCACAAAATACTCCGATCCCTCGGGCAAGGACAAGATCGTCGCTTCACACAGCTTCTTTTGCATCATCCGGAAAGTCTTCTATTGTGCTTCGGTCCACACAAACTTCACGTTCCTCCTAGTCAAAGCCGTCAACGAAGAAGCGATCTTGGATAAATCTTCGATAATATCCCGCTAGACCCAAAAATCTTCGAATCTCGGATGGACTCTTAGGAGGTTCCTAATTCATCATGGCTTCTATCTTGGCGGGATCCACTTTCACACCGTCTTTGGAGACTACGTGTCCCAAGAATTGCACTTCTTGCAACCAGAAATCACACTTAAAGAATTTGGCATATAATTTCTCTTTTCTCAAAACCTCCAAAACCTCCCGAAGAGGTTGCTCGTGCTCGGATTCTTCCTTGGAATACACCAAAATATCATCAATGAATACAATAACCGACTTATCCAAGAATGGTCGACACACACAGTTCATCAAATCCATGAATACCACCGGTGCGTTTGTTAGACCGAAAGGCATTACCAAAAATTCGTAGTGTTCGTAAGGTGTCCTAAAGGTCGTCTTAAGAATGTCGTCCTCCTTGACTTTCACTTGGTGGTAACCCGAACGTAGATCGATCTTCGAGAACCATCCCGCTCCTTGAAGTTGCTCAAACAAGTCGTCAATCCTAGGGAGTGGATACTTATTCTTCACGGTTACCTTATTCAACTCCCTAAAATATATACACATCCTCATTGTACCATATTTCTTATTCACGAATAAGACCGGTGCTCCCCAAGGCGATGACCTCGGTCTCACGAATCCCTTCTCAATAAGGTCTTGTAGTTGCCCCATCATCTCTTTCATCTTGGACGAAGCCAAACGATAAGGAGCTCTAGCTATCAGTGTCGCTCCCGGTGATAAGCCTATCTTGAACTCCACTTAGCAATCGGGTGGCAATCCAGGCAAGTCATCAGAGAACACATCTGGGAATTCGTTCCCCACCTTCACATCTTCAAGATTTTTCTTCTCAAGCTTGGCATCTATGACGTACGCCAAAAAGGATGAGCATCCTTTCAATAAACACTTACGCGCCTTCACCATGCTGATAACTGTTATTTCGCCTTTTCTTCTTTCGCCGTATACGGTCACCATCTTACTATCCGAAATTGGAATTCGAATCAACTTCTTTACAAAAAGAATTTTGGTATGGTTATCCGCTAACCAATACATGCCTATGACGACATTGAATCCTCCAATAACCATCGGCATCAAATCAACCAGAAATTTCTTTCCCTCGATTTCCAATTTGCAACCTCTAAGAATATCCTGAAGCACTACTTGATCGCCATCTGTTAGCTCTACCACTAAGGCATCTTCTAAGCTACTAGTGGGTATGGACAACTTTTGACAGAAAGAGCTCGACACAAATGAAAAACTTGCATCGAAATTAAATAATATACGTGTAGGTATGGAGTTTAGGAGGAACATACCCGACACTACATCTGTCGAAGCCTTCGCCTCCTCGGTTATCATTTGAAAAGCCATTCCAGTCGCTCTCGGAGGATCCATCTTCTTTCCCCCGCTACTTCCCGTCTTCGGGCATTCGCTTCTGAAATGGCCCGACTCCTTGAGCAAGATCCCAAAAAGAGTACTAAGATAAAGAGTATTTAAGTCTTTAGTTAGTTTAAGACATATTGAATAATTGTCCCATCTTTCAGGAAGACAGTCTAAAAACTTTGTCAAGGTTTCAAAGTTAGAGTATGTTCTACCAATAGTCCTTAGGTCAATTAATAAACAGTTAAAGCGTTGGTGAACTTCAGACAAAGATTCATTTTTATCGCAAATGAAACATTCATATTGTCTTACCAGATTTATCCTTCTGGTTTCTTGTACCTAAGTGGTACCTTCATATTGAACACATATTGTGTCTTAAATGGCTTTAGAAGTTTTGAGATGCATGATGAAATGATAAACTTCATCAGGAAGCGCCATGGAGATGATGGTTCTAGCTTTTGCCTCTAGAGCCACTTTTTTCTTGTCATCATCAGTCCATTGATGTACCTCTTTGGTTATTTCCATTTCAGGAATAGCCTCAATAGTAGTAGTAGCAGGAACGGTAGCAACAGTGACTGATGGGACAAAAGGACCATTTTCTACATAGTCAGGAATAGTATGATCTACACCTTCTAGAAAAAGTGTCATTCGATTCTTCCAGAGAACAAAGTTGTCTATGCTAAGTAGAGGAGGTTTTGCAAGAAAACCATTGTCAGAATAATTTATGTTTGAGTTAAGTGCCATTTGAAAGAGTAGCAAGGAAGAGAGAATAAGCAAGATCTTGTTTATTGGATTTAACCAAATGGCTCTGATACCACTAGTTGGTCAAAATAAGGGTTCTACAAGGGTTTAGTTTGTAGAAGAGAGGGAGGGATGAATACAAACACAAAATTATACTTTTAAATTTTTTTATTGATTATTGAGTAAATTAAAAACACAATTTACAAATTGTTGTGGAAATAGATAAGGTAAACCTAATCTAAACAATCTAAGAATCACAAAGGTTCTTACACAAGAAATAATAACTAGAGAGAAGAGGGTTTGAAGAAGAGAGATTTTCTTTAAAGATACAGATTAGAGATCTATCGATAAAGAGTGGTTTCTCCCATATTTATACTCTTGGCAAATAATGCATGCCAGAATGTACTATCCACATGTTCACCAAGGATTAGCTTCATGAGGTTGACTTTATCCTTTGCATGCTTTTAGTCGTCTTTGCGAACTAAGAGGTAGAAAGAGTAGTTGTACGATTATAGACAAAAAGACATATTTGCTTTTGTACCTTCGCACTATTTGCGCAAGTAGATAAGACAAACAAATCTTGTAAGGCAAGCTTCATGATCAGCTATCACTGATAGGCATCATCAGCTTTCGCTGATGATATCTTTAGATGTAGCTGAAGCATGTACTTGATTTGTCACGCAAGGTAGACTCGTCTTGGTTTCACTGAGTGTTGCTTCAAATCATTTGTAGACTTGTCTTTTTCATCAGCTTGATCTTCAACTTCAGTTGTGAGTTTCTTTCAGCGTGAAACTTGTCTTTAGAGTTTACATTTAAAAACTGTTTACAAAGAAAACGCTCAATGATCATTAAACATACTCAGTGTGAACGCTGACGCTGATGTTTTAAGTTACAAAACAGTAAATGTAAACTTCACTAAGTATAAAAATCATCATCAAATCACTGAGAGATTTTGGATCAACAAAATATCAACTCAATTAGTATTTTACCGAATTTGTTTATGGTGTATATTTGGGGAAATTATTATCCACTTGAATTATGTGTCGATGACTTGAACATATTATTATATACCAGTGATTGAGATGTTATTTTTTGGTTTTAGATTTTTTCATAGACTCACTATTTGACAAGTGTGAACAAATGTAAGTTTAGAGTTGAGTGAGAAAAACTACTAAAAAATCACATGTACTTTAGCATTAATCGAATACTTTTATCTGGTAAATTAGTCTCTTGAAACTGCTTAGGGATTGGATATAGAATAAATTACGATACAAATCCCTCTTCCATAAACTATTTATATATTTTGAGACCTAATTGTTTTTTACTTATTTGTCAAACTTAATGACATTCGATAATTAAACAATGTTTGTTTTTTCAATAATAAATAAAAATGGTTTATTTTTATGCATTTCGAGTTTCATAAAAATAAGGATTAGATAAAGTTTGATCCTTAATTTGTAATTTTATATAACACCCGTAATTTTCGGTAAATCAATGACACGCGGGCGCTTTGTAAATTGTAAATGGTGGGGTTTTTGCTGGGAAAACATTATCTAAACTTCTTTGGAGTATCGGGAGTGTTGGCATTGAAAAAGTTGAGTTTTGGGGCTCCGGAAAGGTCCCGCAACAATGCCCGGTGATTATGACAGTGTCATAGTCGCACTATCAAAGTCACAAAGAAGAAGCAGAAGAGGGGGCAATGTTGGCGACTATGACCAGTGACATTGCCCAGGGCAATGTCGCATGTCAATGTCGCACAGGGGTTGCAGGGTGTTGTTAAAATCGGGATTTCAGCCTTCTTTCTCATTTCTCACATCCAAACTCCTCCCTTTCTCTCCCAAATCGTTTCTCCACCTCCCATTGCAAACGCTAACTCATTTTGAAGCCATTTACTTGGATTTTAAGGTATTCCATCATCTTCAAGTTGTAACTTCAACCTCAAGTGCTAGTTTGGGTATTGTTCCTCGTTTCTTTGAAGCTTCTATGTTTTGGAGTTTTGCTCAAAATCTAATAGGTGAGTCCATCATACTCTTTTCTAAATATTCATTTAAGTTATAAATTCTCCAATTGTGACTCCCTAATGGTTAAAATTCTCAATATTTGGTTTGGATGATTTTGGGGGAAATTAGGTCAAATTAGGGTTTTTGGCCAAAATGGAGATTTTGAGGTAAGATGTTTGGGGAACAATTCTAAAGGGTTGAATGTGATTATTTATGGTTGGAAATGTGTGGATCTAGGTTTTGGAAGGATTGTGCTTGTGGATTCAGATCTCTTCAAGGAAGCTCAAGTTGGGGTAAAATCTAGATTTAGCTTAAATCTAGCAAGGTGAGTTCAAGTTGATTTGTGAAAACGATGTACATGACAAAATATTCATTTTAAAGCGTTTATGTGTTTTACATGAATTTGTTAACTGTTGATCATCTGATAAGTTTTGGTTATTTGGAAGTGTTTGACTTCATAAACTTGTAAAACACCCATCTTTGGGATTTTTGATAAATGTATCATAATGAAAATGATTTGACAACCATATTCATAAATGGAGGGTATTTGGTAAAAATACATTTTGTGAATATTGGTAATAGGTGTATTTCGAGTTATAAAATGATTTGAAAATACCAACGTGTGAGTCATTGGAGTTTGGTCATTCCCAACCTTGTGAATATTTTGGATAGTGTAAACCTATTATAAAGTGTAAACCTATGTGGTTATAAACTTGTTAGAAAATGATTTGTTCAAATCTAATCGATATTGGATTGTATTCATACATTTTCGGAGCGTGTGGTTTCATACTCATGGTCGGCTGCATTTTATTGCATTTTGGGGATTTTAGCATGTGGTCATTTGTTGGTTGGGCTTAAGGCTCAGTTTTTTTGTAATTATCGAGTCTTGGGGACATTTGTCCGGTTTAATTGCTTGAAGTGGAGCTTTGGGTGAGTACTGCATTTATTGCGTTTTATTTTGGAGAATACATATTTGAGTGTGTGTGTCATTCATTTGGGGTCATTTATTTTAGACTGTAATGCATTTGGATCCATAAGCATGTAAGTCAGTCATATTTAAGGATGAGGAGTGTTGATATTTTCACTTTGCGAGTTATGTCGTGTTGGCATCTTTATTGTCCCGATTGTTTGACGAAGAGGAACCTTTATGGGTTGTACTTCGGGACCTTGGGTCTTGTGATTGGATGTCTAATTCTTGTGCACGAGGGTTAGACATCGGGAGTTATCAAGTAAGGAGCTGAGGTTTCTATCTTGAATGCTAGGGAGTAGGCACTAGGGGTTGAATGAGTACCCTGAGGATGAAACTCCACTAGAGACCGAACAGGCAATAAGATCGTGTATCCTTGAGGTGTTGGTCGGCGGAGCAGGCAATGGGGGATACGGTGTTTTGGGACTTGAAATATAATCCGACTGGAGGTGTAGCTCCGCAGAGCAGGCAATACAGTTACGATCTAAGGTGTAGTTCGACAACGTGGCTAGTTGGCTTAACTTGGTGTTCCGCCACGTACCACGGAATCGGGTCTCCCCCGTCACCGGAAGGTGTTATTTGGGTATTAAATAGTATTATTTTATTGTCCATGTTTTCGGTGACGTTTTGTACATACGGATTTTATTCGTGATTTATGGGTCGAGTATTATGCCCCCCTGTGTTTGGGTGTTTCAAGAAATAAAGCCTTATCCGCAATTTTATAAATTAGGAGTTTTAGTTTCTATTCACGTTTTAGGGTGAATTTGGGGTCGATGTTGTTTTACGAAAGAATGTTCATTTTGGGTTGCTTGTTTCTTTTAAAAGGTGCATTATTGGAAAATGAGTCGTTTAATATTTAAAGTAATCATTTTGACAGATAATGATTTAACTCGCATTCTTTCCCTTTAACAAATATATTTATTTCATGTTGTAAACTTTTGGACGCACTAGGCGTTAGCCTAACCTTTTTATTTGTCGGCATGTGCATCAGGTTCCGGATGGGGGAAATGGTTCTAGCCTTATTGTGAAGAGATGAGTGCTAGTTGCAGACGAGTGAGAGTATCTTTGGGAAATCTTCCACACCTTTGGGAAGAGCAGATTGTGTTTGGGATTGAGTAATACCCGAATTCGGTTTAGTCTTTGTTTATTATTGGAAGTTTATATTTGTCGAGGTTAGTGATAAAACTTTATCTTGAAGTGTTCGGAGTTTTGAAACTGTAGGAGGAAGTTTGGTTCCTTATTTTGATGTTATATCGAAATCTTTAATTAGTTGCTCTTACCAAATTCGAGGGTGTTACAAGTTGGTATCAGAGTTTAAGTTTGAGAGAATTAGGTATTGATTTTCGGATTCCTAGACTCAAACTAGCATTCTTCTAAGTGATTGAAAGTGAAATTCACCATTAGGTACCTTAAGATTTGATATTTTGAGGTTGATTGATTCGCTAGAAACGGGAAACTGGTCGAGGATGGCAAGGATAATCATGTGTTGTACGTTCATAATGGCACCTGGCCAGTGTTATGGTGAATTTACATGTTACATGGGTATACTCGAACTGCCTTGGCATGATAACCGTTGGGGTAGTGAGGAAGTTACTAAGCGAGTAACCGATAGAAGAATTGATGTTTATAGTATTGTCATATTGGAGTGATGGGTAAGTACGACGAATACGTTAAGTTGACCATTTTTTTTTGGTCGGAGTTGTTGGTTGAAATAGAATCATAGGCTTATTGAGTTGTTTCAAGAAGAAAATTGTAAGTTAACCGAATTAGTGTGGTTATTTCTTTAAGATGTTTGAGCATCCAGATGACGATAGTGTGGCTATGAGATTGAGGAGCGTGGTTCTAAGACATTGAGATGCCGACCAAAAGTCATGCACAAAATTTATTTCTGAAATAAGTTTGCACCAATTACTTCTCATGTTTTTCGAATCATAAAGTGAAATATATTATGAGATTTTGGAAAAATGTTTAGCACACACCAGATTTTAATCGTTAGTTTAAACATGCATGAAATTGTTTATTGCACGTGGTTGCAAACTTGTATTGAAAATCTCTTCATCCCCGTTTCGTGTCTAACACTATTTCGGACATTGCGGTGTGCATATTTTGTTGTTGATTAAGTCATGGGCAAGTGACTACAGTTTATGACTTTAACATGGGATCTCCTCCACATATGTTAAAGTTTTGGACGAAGAGTTATCTCCCACCATTTTGGTGTTTGAATTTCATATAGAATTTTATTCTGGGTGATTTTGTGGATTTAATGTGGTGATTTTAATGACGTCCAGTTGTATTGTTTTTCCCTTGGGTTCTTGTCAGAGCGGTTTGGTTGCAAATAATATGCATGCATGTCTTAATTGGTGTTTCTGCCATTGTGTTTTAGCCCATGTTCTAGAGCGACGAAAGCATATTGTTGATTTGGCTTTGGACTTGAGAACGACGTAAACTATTTACATTTTACCCAAAGTGCATACACGTGTCACAATGCTAGTTTTGTGAGACATCTGACGCATGCAAGTCCGGTTGTGGAATGTTATTCCGTGTGAGTTTGTGGAGTTTTATGAAGTATTATTTTATAACGCTTTGCTATGCATAAGGGAACTATGAAATGCGTAGGCTTTAATTATGTTGCGTGTAAATTTATGAGTTTATTAAGCGTCGTGTCTCATACAAGTTTTGTCGAAAAGTGTCACTTTATTTACATTATGATAAGAAAAAAAAAGAAACTCTTAAAATTTTGACATTTTAGACATACGTTCGCCTTATGGTTTTATGTTGAGGAGCGAAGGTTTTGACGTTGCTTGCTTTTAGTGCCAATGAGTTTTATGGAAATTCGGTTGGGCCATATGGGGTTTTGTTTTACGTCATTTTGCATCACGTTGATAAAATTTTGGGACGTGTATACTTGAATTGTTGTTTAACATTATTGTCTCATGCAGGCTTTGCGCGTGTCATTTTGCAACTATACGGGACGTCTTAAGAGTCTTAGTGTCGCATGATTGCATCTTGAGTTTTACACAAGTATATTTGTACACTAATTGGTGTTTGAATTGATTTACACTTGTGTGAGTAAGCGTATGAAAGATTTATGATAATTCGGGTTGAACTGTTGCGTTGAGCATACTTCAATTGTTGATTTTATTGCTATAGTCCTGCGCAATGCACTATTTTGATTTACTCGTATTCGTGGCATTATAGCCACCATTTTGGGCCAAAGAGCGTTTTACCCGTACGGTTAAAAATTTGAAGTCGATCTAAATTACTTTATGTTTGACCATATTGCAAGCACTTATCGCTTTACAAAATTGGTGAACTAAACTAATGTATGCGGGTCTTGTTGGGAGAATTTATTTCCATGGCATTTTGTGGTTAAAAAGAGAAATTTTGTAGCTTGAAATTATGAAGTTCTTATTTTGGAATTTATACAAATAATCTTTCATATCATTTTACGGCATAGATTGATGCATGCTAGGACCATAGTGGTCCATTTGAAAACTTTGTTGCACATCTTTTGTTATTGCCATTATTAACGTGAGTATTGATCAAATGAATTTTGAAATAGTTTATAGGTGATCACTTTGCACACTTACCGAGTAGACGGTAGTAGATTTTTACACGTACGATTAAATGTTATGGAACTTTTGCTTTGAAGGTTTTATAAAATTTAAGTTGGCATATTAGTTGAAAACCTTGAACTCATTAGGGCTATAGATTTAAACCCCTGTCGTAAAAGGAGTTGTAATTAAGGAATTGAGGAGTCCTTGGGAATTGAAGCGTCGGATGATCCGACTTGTGGTCAGCTTTGTAATTTTAGGTTTTAGTTTATGAATCGGTTCACGCATAAATAATTGAGGTATTAGATTTATGCCTTTCCCATCCAAATAAGGGGTGATCCTCTTGTTTCGGTAAATCTGCGGTATAAGGTCTCGTGTGACTATTAGCGTATGGTTGGATTTGATTTGATGGGTTGATAGTCCATTTGACGTCATGTTCTATGTTGGCGGTATATCGTCTTAATGGTTTTCGTGAGCAAAGGAAATATTGTGGTCCGTTTGTTAGAAATGTAAGATTAGGAATCCTAGTACCCTGTTAGGTGTCAACTTTATCACGACAATGCGTCTGGAATGAGATCCTAGGCGGGATGTCCACCTGTGTTCGGAATTACCATTTTTGGGTTTTAGGCATCGACTGGTTCTTTTGAAGTCAATGAAATCTTTGGAATGTTGGGAAGTATTCCCGTTGGGTCATGAGGAGTGTTAGCCTCGCGATGGTGGAGCCTAAAGAGATATTAGACGTTGGTAATTATGTATTGACGTGTGTGGGTTTTTCTGATGTGGTAAAGATCTTATTGAGGGAATATTTCGAGGTTGAGATTAGATCAGAGTTGAGTGGTAGTCGGATTTGCATGAACCAGCTACCCGAAGAACGTATTGGTACGCCCTTGGAAGGACGGCCTTATCAATATCAAGAATGGAACATCAAGAATTTTGAAAATTCTTTGGGGTTTGATGTCGATCGTTGGTTTTGGGTTCAGAAACATGTGGATCTGAGGTGAATTGGCCGGATAGAAGTTGAGATTGCAAACTACCCCTGAGGTAGTACGTGTCACCCAAGGTTGGGAGACAACCACAGTCTCAAGTTTAAAGGCTACGTTAGTAGGATAAGTATCCATTCGGATATAAGTGTGATGTGCCCAAGGGGACATTTATCGTGAGTATCAACATAAGGTTTATGGCGGGTGTTCTAGCAAATGGATTAGAGACAACCTATTATGCGGACATCTTTAAATGGGAATCTAGATTTCGAGGACGAAATCTCTTTTAAGGTTGGGAGGATTGTAACACCCGTAATTTTCGGTAAGTAAATGACACCCGGGCGCTTTATAACTTGTAAATGGTGGGGTTTTTGTTGGGAAAACATTATCTAAAGTCCCTTGAAGTATCGGGAGTGTTGGCATTGAAAAAGTTGAGTTTCGGGGCTCCGGAAAGGTCCCGCTACAATGCCCGACGACTATGACATTGTCATAGTCGCACTGTCACAGTCGCAAAGAAGAAACAGAAGAGGGGGCAGTGTTGGCGACTATGACCAGCGACATTTCCCAGGGCAATGTCGCATGTCAATGTCGCACAGGGGCTGTAGGGTGTTGTTAAAATCGGGATTTCAGCCTTCTTTCTCATTTCTCACATCCAAACTCTTCCCTTTCTCTCCCAAATCATTTCTCCACCTCCCATTGCAAACCCTAACTCATTTTGAAGCCATTTACTTGGATTTTAAGTTATTTCATCATCTTCAAGCTTCTAACTTCAACCTCAAGTGCTAGTTTGGGTATTGTTCCTCGTTTCTTTGAAGCTTCTATGTTTTGGAGTTTTGCTCAAAATCTAATAGGTGAGTCCATCATACTCTTTTCTAAATATTCATTTAAGTTATAAATGCTCCAATTGTGACTCCCTAGTGGTTACACTTCTCAAAATTTGGTTGGATGATTTTGGGGAAATTAGGTCAAATTAGGGTTTTTGGATGTTTGGGGAACAATTCTAAAAGGTTGAATGTGATTATTTATGGTTGGAAATGTGTGGATCTAGGTTTTGGAAGGATTGTGCTTGTGGATTCAGATCTCTTCAAGGAAGCTCAAGTTAGGGTAAAATCTAGATTTAGCCTAAATCTAGCAAGGTGTGTTCAAGTTGATTTGTGAAAACGATGTACGTGCCAAAATGTTCGTTTTAAAGTGTTTATGTGTTTTACATGAATTTGTTAACTGTTGATCATCTGAAAAGTTTTTGGTTATTTGGAAGTGTTTGACTTCATAAACTTGTAAAACACCCATATTTGGGATTTTTGATAAATGTATCATAATGAAAATGATTTGATAACCATGTTCATAAATGGAGGGTATTTGGTAAAAATACATTTTGTGAATATTGGTAATAGGTGTATTTCGAGTTATAAAATGATTTGAAAATACCAACGTGTGAGTCATTGGAGTTTGGTTATTCCCAACCTTGTGAATATTTTGGATAGTGTAAACCTATGTGGTTATAAACATGTTAGAAAATGATTTGTTCAAATCTAATCGATATTGGATTGTATTCATACATTTTCGGAGCGTGTGGTTGCATAGTCATGGTCGGCTGCATTTTATTGCATTTTGGGGATTTTAGCATGTGGTCATTTGTTGGTTGGGCTTAAGGCTCAGTTTTTTTGTAATTACCGAGTCTTGAGGACATTTGTCCGGTTTAATAGCTTGAAGTGGAGCTTTGGGTGAGTACATGCATTTATTGTGTTTTATTTTGGAGAATACATGTTTGAGTGTGTGTGTCATTCATTTGGAGTCATTTATTTTAGACTGTAATACATTTGGATCCATAAGCATGTAAGTCAGTCATATTTAAGAATGAAGAGTGTTGATATTTTCACCTTGGGAATTATGCCGTGTTGGCATCTTTATTGTCCCGATTGTTTAACGAAGAGGAACCTTTATGGGTTGTACTTCGGGACCTTGGGTCTTGTGATTGGATGTCTAATTCTTGTGCACGAGGGTTAGACATCGGAGTTATCAAGTAAGGAGTTGAGGCTTCTATCTTGAATGCTAGAGAGTAGGCACTAGGGGTCGAATGAGTACCTTGAGGATGAAACTCCACTAGAGACCGAACAGGCAATAAGATCGTGTATCCTTGAGGTGTCGCTCGGCGGAGCAGGCAATGGGGGATACAGTGTTTTGGGACTTGAAATATAGTCCGACTGGAGGTGTAGCTCGGCAGAGCAGGCAATACAGTTACGATCTGAGGTGTAGTTCGACAACGTGGCTAGGTGGCTTAACTTGGTGTTCCGCCACGTACCATGGAATCGGGTCTCCCCCGTCATCGGAAGGTGTTATTTGGGTATTAAATAGTATTATTTTATTATCCATGTTTTCGGTGGCGTTTTGTACATACGGATTTTATTCGTGATTTATGGGTCGAGTATTATGCCCCCCCCCCCCCGGGTGTTTGGGTGTTTCGAGAAATAAAGCCTTATCCGCAATTTTATAAATTGAGTGTTTTAATTTCTATTCACGTTTTGGGGTGAATTTGGGGTCGATGTTGTTTTACGAAAGAATGTTCATGTCGGGTTGCTTTTTTCTTTTAAAATGTGTGTTATTGGAAAATGAGTCGTTTAATATTTAAAGTAATCATTTTGACAGATAATGATTTAACTCGCATTCTTTCCCTTTAACAAATATATTTATTTCATGTTGTAAACTTTTGGACTCACTAGGCTTTAGCCCAACCTTTTTTATTTGTCGGCATGTGCATCAGGTTCCGGATGGGGGAAATGGTTCTAGCCTTATTGTGAAGAGATGAGTGCTAGTTGCAGGCGAGTGAGAGTAGCTTTGGGAAATCTTTCGCACCTTTGGGAAGAGTAGATTGTGTTTGGGATTGAGTAGCACCCGACTTCGGTTTAGCCTTTGTTTATTATTGGAAGTTAATATTTGTCGAGGTTAGTGATAAAACTTTATCTTGAAGTGTTCGGAGTTTTGAAACTTTAGGAGGAAGTTTGGTTCCTTATTTTGATGTTATATCGAAATCTTTAATTAGTTGCTCTTACCAAATTTGAGGGTGTTATATTTTAAATTATAGACAAAAACCTAAAACTTCGAATATATTTATCAATTTTCCATATTTATGTATTTTATTTCATATATATTATAATAACAAAATAAAATTAAAACGTATGATAAACATCATTTTTGTGTGTAAAGTAATAATTCAACATTGCAAGTCATCAAAAAAATATGTTTTAAAACATACATAAGGAAAATTACTAAAGTATCCTTTTTGTCATTGCCCAAGTAGTTACATCATGTTTATGGGAAGCAACAAAAGACATGAATAAAGAAAAAGCTATAAATTTTAAATAAATAAATAAAAATAAGTAATTATTATATACTCCCGAGGAGTTAAAAAGGCAAACAAATCATGACTCTTCATTTGGCCTTTTTCAGATACTACTTTAACTGCTATTTTTGACCAATTTCTTTCCATTTTTACCCTCCGAATCCAACTCTACCCCTAACCCTACCCCCTACCCACATCAAAAAATTTCTTTACTAGTAATAATTAATCTCAAATTTAATTATTTTTATTAAGTTTTATATAAAAAAAAATAAACTAAATATGATACAATGGACAAACTTTAAGGGCATGTTTGTTAATAGTTTAGGATGCGTTTGATATGCAGGATAAAGTGGAACAGGACAGAACAGAACAGAACAGACTTGTTTCATGTTTGGCGTGACTATATGTGGAACACGCTAGAATTAAGTGGAACAAGCTTGAGACACACTTGTTCCACTCCAACCCCCTGGAATTAAGTAGAACAACAATATTTTGACTAATATATCTTTTATTAAAAACATAAAACATGTTTTCTCATCATCCACGCCTCCAAGCTAGGGTGTGCAAAACCCCAATAGTCCGAAATCCGAATCCGCATCCGAACCGAAAATAAGGTATTTTTGCAAAACCCGAATACCACGAAATCCGATAATCTGAAACCCAACATTTGAGAGGATATCTGGGTTCGGATTGGGTATGATCGTTGGCCACCCAACCCGGCCGAAAACTCGAAATAACATAAATCTATATTTTAAATACTATATATATATATTTATTTATTTATTTATCTAATTATTTTTTGAAAATCGTAAATTATAGTTTATTGAAATATTTTCTAAATTTTAAATTTGCTATCGATTTTATTAATCTTTCAATCGATTGTATTCATCCTAAAAAACGACTGAATTTATATATAACTTTTGCATTATATAATACCCGAAACCCGACCAACCCAAACCCGAAACAACCTAAAATCCGAAACTTAAATTTTGAGTTTTGATTTCCATATCCAAAATTCAATCGTTATAAATTAGTTTTATGTTTTTGATAATCCATTGCACTATGTATTAGTGATGTAAATTAGTTTTATGTGATGTAATCTATGATTTTTCATCAGGGGTAAATTCGTCATTTAACCAGTCTAGTCATGTTTTGTCCAGTTCTGTCATGTCTTGCCAAACGCTAGACAACTATCCTGTTTTGTCATGTCCTGTCCTGTTCCATCTTGCCTCGTCCTGTCCTGTCTGCGTACCAAACGCACTCTTAATGAAGTTAATGAGACTAATAGCTTATTCATTTAGTTATACATGACTATTTGATAGTGACTAAATGATATATAAATTGGTTTATTCAATAAACTTCTAAGTAGAGTTTTATATATGAATTTTTTTTTTAACCTACATCTCCCAATTAAAAAAAACATGCTCATTTCATTTATAATTAAAAAAAAACTATTTCAAATAAAACCTTCCTAATTTACACAAACAAACCAATCCATATTGGATTTAATGGAAAGTCAACTAAATAGTCTCAAGCAATATGAATAGATTTTTCAAAATTTAAAATAGAGTAAATTACATTTTTGGTCCTTATGGTTGCCACCCATTATCAAATTTGGTCCCTCTTTCAAACTAATTGCAATTTTGGTCACTGTGGTTGCCATTTTGTTTCACTTTTGGTCCCTCTGACCAAATTTAGTTGAAGAACTTAGTTACATGAAGGGTATTTTGGTCTTTTCACCTTTTCTTTGTATTTTTTATTTTATTAGATTATATAGTAAATTACAGTTATAGTCCTAGTGGTTTGTCTTCTTTCTCTTCTATTTTTTTTCCTACCTATTTTCATTTTTCATTTTATACTCTTAGTAGATTAATTACTTATGATAATTTTAACTAACGATACAATAAAAATATGTATTCATTTTGTAAATTACACCATTAGAAAAATCTTGTCGATAACTTTAAAATAAGTTAAGTATTGAATATTTTTTATTTTTTTTTTGCAATTTATTTAATATATATTTGTAAATCCATCTACACTAATCAATAATAAACTTTTCTATTTTAAGTTGTGTTTAAGAAATTTATCGTTTTCTTTTATTTATGTAAGAAAGAAAATCAAAATTTATATATGTCTATTAATTAAAAGAATGTATCGTTTTTATATATTCTATTCAATTAAATGTTTTTAGAGTAAACTCCAACTTAGGTCCTTGAGGTTTATTGATTTCTTTGAAAGAGGTCTCTATGGTTTCATAATTCAAGTTTACATCCCCCAGGGTTTAGATTTTGCTCTAGAAATGGTCCCTGACCCCTAACGACGTCAAAATGGTCCGTTAGTGCCAGGGGTATTTTCGTCCAACCATGTTTTTGTCCCATTTTTGCAATTCTTTTTTGTCTTTTTTTATTTTAGAAACTTCCATTAAACTTCAGGGACATGTTATGTATAACTCA
Source organism: Arctium minus (assembly GCA_954870635.1). Taxonomy (NCBI): domain Eukaryota; kingdom Viridiplantae; phylum Streptophyta; class Magnoliopsida; order Asterales; family Asteraceae; genus Arctium; species Arctium minus. Next base: position 4,467,337 of record OX941093.1, on the reverse strand, counting down.
TATATACATGTTACAGGGACGATGACGACTATATCTCCGGCACCACCCCTCCCCTCCTTTTCTCCGGCACCACCCCTCCCCTTCTCAATCATCTTCATCGCTTACATGGAGATCTCCAAACGATACTTCCACAAAATCAAACGAGATCCATTCCAATTGCTCACCGGTGCACTCGAGGGTTACCAACCCTTCTTCTACGACCACGCCACCTCCCTTGATTGGCTCTACTACTTGCTCTTCAAAACCATCTCCATCACCATCATCGTTGTCTTCTGTCTCCTCTCCACCGCCGCCGTCTCCTACACCGTCGCATCCATCTCCACCGACACCGACATCAGTTACTGTTTTCGCTTACAACTTAATCGCCACCGTCTTCTTCTTTCTGTGGCTCGTCATCTCCGCAGACATCGTCGCCTCCCCTTTCGTTCTGTTCGCCATCTTCATCCCTTACTTTTTTGGGTTTTTGTCCTCCTCTGCATGGCTTCCAGAAATTTTGGCATCATCCTGCATATCCACTTGCTTTTTTGACGGAAAATAAAGTGATCACTTACGTTTATTAAACTCATAGAGGGGTAAAAGAATGAGTCCATCAAGTTTACAAGATGTTGCCCTTGATTCATGTTGCTTGATATCTCCATTAAGACAGGTAGGTATAATAACTGTAAGAAAGCACATGTTACCCCCTTTTGAGTGTGTAATGAGAACAGAAACATATTTCAACATTTAACTAAGTTATAGGTTGTTCTAAGCATCATAAATCTCCGGAATATTGGTAATATACATGTTAAAACAAGATAAGAACAATAGCTCTGCTACCACTTGTCCTAGAAAAAATACATCGATTTTCATCTTTATTATCAATACCTTAAACTCTTTAATGATGATTTATTCTGTCATGCTGTGTGTTCCACATATCAGCTTCGTATTTCTATATTGTACTTTGCTTGTATTTCATAAGATGGTGCATATATTTCATGTTTAGTATAAATACTTCAATAATGGACTAGCAATACACATTAGCAAGATTCTGAAGACATATACGCTAAACCTCAAGCCTTCTCCAAGTTATGTTGGAAATTTCTTATAATAAAATGCGTCTACTTTCTATCAGATACTACTTCCTCTATTCCACTTTTCGAGTCCATTTCTGAATTTTGAGATACAAATGAAGAAGTTGATATGATTTTCAACTCCTGTTTTTAGGAAAAGTTGATGACAACATCAAACTATACTATATAAGTACCACAGATAGAAAATGTTGGCTTCATTTATGTGAAATGATTCATATGAATGTTGATTCAAACTTTACTAGGTTTGAATCTCAGAAAACTGCCAACTCTAATTTTGGAACAAAGAGATCATTATATAAAATTGGGTTTCCCACTCAAATTCAAGTTCTTGTTATAGATGTATTTGCATCTAAATGAAAAAATGAGGAACTTTCCGTATAGATAGCATTGCAAGATGCTATGCAAGATTTTCTTTTCGTCCTTAAAGATGGACTAGTAACACACATTAGCAAGAATCTCAAGACGTGTCCACTAAACATTAAATGCGTTGACTTTCTATTAGATACAGATCTCGATCTAGGAAAACCCAGAACTGGGGCTTGTCTTCGACGTAGATGAGTTGGAGGTCTCGATCTCAAGACGTGTCCAAGATAGCGGCAGCAGTTGGCAGCCGGATGTAGCAGCGGCAGCAGTCGTCGGCAGCAGGTGTCGATACAGATCTCGATCTTGGAAAACCCAGAACTGGGGCTTGTCTTCGACGTAGATGAGTTGGAGGTCTTGACTGGTTGCCAGTAGGATCAGATCGGTGGCTGTGAGAATAAATCGATGTCCAAATTAGACTTCAAATTGGGGTTGTCGGCGCAGAGCCATAATCGCAGAGGCAGAGCAGAGCAGTGAGCGATTGTAGGAGATGAGCGATTGGAGTCAAAAACTTGCGATTGGAGATGAGCGATTGGCCGGAGATGAGTTATTGGCCAGAGCGTTTGTTGTTGTTCACTTCTCTATTTGTGAATCGAACACTTTTGCAGGTCTCTGTGTTTTATTTATATATATATATATATATATATGTGTGTGTGTGTGTGTGTGTGTGTGTATATATATATGTGTATATATATATATATATTATATTTTAGTACATAACAGGTCCTTGAAGTTTTTATGTTTTTGTAAAAATAAGGGAAACAAAAAATAAGTGCAAAAAAAGGATAAAAACATGGTTGGACGAAAATACCCCTGGCACTAACGGACCATTTTGACGTCGTTAGGGGCCAGGGACCATTTCTAGAGTAAAATCCAAACTCTGGGGATGTAAACTTGAATTATGAAACCATAGGGACCTCTTTCAAAGAAATCAATAAACGTCAAGGACCAAAATTGGAGTTTACTCATGTTTTTATTAAATGTTAATGAAATAAAAAAACTCTATAATATAATTATTATTTAATTTTTTTCAAAATATAAACTTAAATTTATCATAACGAAAAATAAATAACCAACTAACAACTATAATTTTTTTTTATTTTTTTTATTTTCATGAATTAGTAGATCGGAAAAGAATGATTTGCAAGGTGAAGTATACATGGTTAATGAGCCTGCATTTTAGATCAAACAAAGCATTAAGGACTTGTTTGGTTTGACGTAATGTTTTCGAGAAACTTGGATTTTATGTAAAAAATTCGAATTGGAAATGTTTGAAATTTTGGGGTATATTGTTCGTAGTTTGGGATAGAACTGCATATCATTCTCTATATAAATTTAAGTTTATATTTTAAATATTTTTTATTACGATAAATTTAAGTTTATATTTTGTTATTTTTACTAAGTATATTATAAATTTTATTAATTGATACACATTGTTTAAACATGTTATTAAATGAACTATTTATAAAAACATTTTTTTAATAAACATAAATAAATTTTGATTTTTATATATATATTACATAAATAAGAAAAAAAAAGATAATTTTTTTAATGACAACTTAAAATAGAAAGTTTTGTTGGATTATTGTAGACGCCTTTATATATATATATATATATATATATATATATATATATATATATATATATATATATATCAGATAAGGCATGAGATCATGTGAGAAGTGCCATTTTTGGTGAGAAATGCGAGAAGTACTTTATAATCGTTGATCACTCTTAATCAAATACTCTCCCATGAATTGCGGTTTAAAAGGGAATTGATCTGGTGCATCTCGGTGCATCTTATCATAATGTTCGTCCATTTCTCATCCAACGGTTGATAACCACTTCTCACGTTTCTCACAAAATTTGACACTTCTCACCTGAACCCAACCCTATCAGATAAATTGCATAAAAAATTAGATATTTAATATTGAACTTATTATAAAAGTATCGACAAGACTTCTTTAATGGTATAATTTACAAAATGGAGTATGTATTTTTAATGTATCTTTAGTTAAAATTATCATTAATTAATTAATATAATAAAAGTAAAAAATGAAAAAAAGTAGAAAAAGAAGAGAGAAAAAAAAAAGACAAACCACAGGGACTATAATTATAAATTAGTATATAATCTAATAAAACAAAAAATAAAAAAAGGTAAAGAAAAAGTAAATAGACAAAAATACCCTTAATTTAACTAAGCTTTTTAACTAAAGTTGGTTAGAAAGATCAAAAGTGAAATAAAATAGCAACCATAATGATTAAAATTGTAATTATTTTGAAAGAAGAACCAAACTTGATAATAAGTAATAACACAAGGACAAAAAACGTAATTTACTCTTCAAAATAAAAACATTAGAATTTATATTTTACTTTTTTGTTTAAATGGAATTTCTAAAAAAAAAAGCGTAAGAAATCTCCATTTTCAAAATATCTTTAAAAGTAAGAGAAAAAATTAGGGAATTTAATTAAAATGCCCTAAGTTGAAAAATCAGTACCCAATATGCCCCAAATCTTGTTATTTTTGCCAAAATACCCCTTATGTCCGCGTTTTTTTGCTTGAAACGAGGACTTGGTCCGCGTTTTGTCCTCGTTTCACTGTTACACGCGGACTTGGTCCGCGTTTTGTCCTCGTTTCACTGTTACACGCGGCCTTGGTCCTCGTTTTGTCCTCGTATTGTCCTCGTTTCACTGTTTCACGCGGGTTGGGTCCGCGTTTCCTCACTATGTCCGCGTTTTGGGTGCAATTCAATTCAATTGAATTGGAAATTTATTATATATTTACAGTTTATACCCCTATAATTATTTAGTTAGTTTACTTTATACCTTTTACTTTTCTATTATTCATTTTATACTTTTATCATATTAACACATAAAATCGTATATTAACTAAAATACGTTAAAATAATACGTTTTAATTTTAACAAGTTACACCATTATAATCGTCTCTTCGAAACCTTCGAAATGAGCCCAATATTGAATATTTTTGAATTTAATTATATATTCGAAATGAGCCCAATATAACAATATTTTAGTAAAAATAATGATATTTTACTAATAACGATATTTTAGTAAAAATAACGATATTCTACCATTGGATTAAAAATATCGTTATTCTAATAAAAATATCGCTATTCTACCATTTTTGTAAAAATAACGATATTATACCATTGGACTCAAAATAACGATATTTGAGTAAAAATAACGATATTTGAGTAAAAATAACGATATTATACCATTGGACTAAAAATAACGATATTTGAGTAAAAATAACGATATTTGACTAAAAATAACGATATTATATCATTGGACTAAAAATAACGATATTTGAGTAAAAATAACGATATTATACCATTGGACTAAAAATAACGATATTTGAGTAAAAATAACGATATTATACCATCGTTATTTTTAGTCCAATGGTATAATATCGTTATTTTTACAAAAATGGTAGAATAGCAATATTTTTAGTAGAATAACGATATTTTTAATCCAATGGTAGAATATCGTTATTTTTACTAAAATATCGTTATTAGTAAAATATCGTTATTTTTACTAAAATATCGTTATATCTTTATAAATTATGAATAATTTGTCCAAAAATATGTAATATATATGATATATAATATGTTTTATGTTTTAGGGTAAAAAGAAAAATAGCATATGCATACGTTTCATACGTTTTATGTAAAACATATGATATATAATTAAATAATTAAATCCAAAAATATTCAATATTGGGCTCATTTCGAAGGTTTCGAAGAGACGATTATAATGGTGTAACTTGTTAAAATTAAAACGTATTATTTTAACGTATTTTAGTTAATATACGATTTTATGTGTTAATATGATAAAAGTATAAAATGAATAATAGAAAAGTAAAAGGTATAAAGTAAACTAACTAAATAATTATAGGGGTATAAACTGTAAATATATAATAAATTTCCAATTCAATTGAATTGAATTGCACCCAAAACGCGGACATAGTGAGGAAACGCGGACCCAACCCGCGTGAAACAGTGAAACGAGGACAATACGAGGACAAAACGAGGACAAAACGAGGACCAAGGTCGCGTGTAACAGTGAAACGAGGACAAAACGCGGACTAAGGTCGCGTGTAACAGTGAAACGAGGACAAAACGCGGACCAAGTCCTCGTTTCAAGCAAAAAAACGCGGACATAAGGGGTATTTTGGCAAAAATAACAAGATTTTGGGTATATTGGGTACTGATTTTTTAACTTAGGGCATTTTAATTAAATTCCCAAAAAATTGTTGTATTATTTAATGCGTTAAAGTCTAGAATTTTGTTGGGATAATAAATGTATTAAATAGCTTATTAAGAGAATCTTTTAACAGATAAGAATCTCTTTTTTACACTTTTTATTGTCACCTCCTTTCTAACTAATCAAAACAAGAACTCATATAAATGTTATAATGGTAATTTTTATAAGAACCTCTTTTTATATATCCCATATAATACTTATAAGCTAAATATATAATATTAATGATTATAAAGTCAAAAAAATAAAAAGAAAACTAGTAATATGTCACTTCACACCAAACATCAAGGTAAGAACCAAAGTTCTTATTTAATAGCATCTCCAATGCAAGGTTCTTGTAAGCAAAAAGTGAAGTGTCTTGTAAGAACTACCATTAGATAAAATAGAGTAAAAGAAATCAAAATCTCTAAACATTTTTGCATCCAACTCCATCAGTTATGCTATTTTAACAACTATAGTATTAATTATCTTATTAAAATATATAATTTATTTAATTATATTATTAAAATATTCAATATATGGAAAGTTGAGAGATGAAAAGTTTGCTTTTTGAGGGTAATAATTACTTTTGGAGAAAAACTATCTATTTAAAGATTCCTCTAAATTTAGAGATTTTTACAATCTCTCTCATCTTTTCTCTATTTTAGCAATGAGGATAGCATAGCTGTTGGAGCAACAAAAATGCTAAAATTACAATTTTTCCCATTTTAGCATAGTTGTTGGAGATGCTCTGAAGAGTTCTTATAAGAACCTAACCCCTTTTGAGTTCTTATTTAAGAACTTTGGTTTTTACCATGAAGTTTGTGTGAAATGACAATTTCCTAATTTTTATTGGTAGTTAAATTAAATATTTGATATTTATTTATAAATATATAATAACTATTGATGTTGACATGAGGTTCTTATAAGAACTATCATTGTGGACTTTTATATAAATTTTTAAATTGATGAGTTGGAAATTAGGTGACACCAAAAAGTGTAAAAAAGAGGTTCTTGTAAGAACCTCCATTGGAGATGCTCTAAGAACCTAAAAAAATTTGAGTTCTTAGAGCATCTACAACAGCTTTGCTAAAAAGAAAACTAGTAATATGTCACTTCACACCAAACATCATGGTAAGAACCAAAGTACTTATTTAAGAACCTAAAGGAGTTTGAGTTCTTAGAGCATCTCCAACAGCTTTGCTAAAATAGAAAAAAATTGGTTTTTGTTCTCTTAACCTCTCTAACAGTTTTGCTATATTGTTTGCTATAATAGAAAAAAACTTGAAATTTTTTCAAGTTTAGAGAATTCTCTAAAACTTGATGGTAGGAGAGAGAAATTATTATTTTATTCAATTCTACCAATGAGATTCAATTTTTATCATTTTATATTAAGTTTTTTAATGCATTGGGATGATAAATTAGAGAATATAATAATAATATAAGTTATTTTAAAATCTCTAAAATAACAAATCTGTTGGAGTTGAATATAATATTTTTTAGAGATTTTCACTCTTATTTCTCTATTTTAGAGAAATTATAGCAAAACTGTTGGAGATGCTCTTACAAGTAGTTCTTAGAGCATCTCCAACAGCTATGCTAAAATAGAAAAAAGTGGGATTTTAACATTTTTATTGCTCCAACAACTATGTTATCCCTTATGCTAAACTAGAAAAATGAAGAGAGAGATTACAAAAATCTCTAAATTTAGAGAAATCTCTAAATTTTTAGAGAAGAGAGAGAAATAGCATAGCTGTTGGAGTTGGATGCAAAAAGTTTTAGAGATTTTGACCTTTTTTACTCTATTTTAGAAAAAAATTAGCATAGTTGTTGGAGATGCTCTTATAAGCATTGTTTGGCAAAAATAAGTTAGCTTATAAGCTAGCCTATTTTCTGGGTACATGTTTGGATAAACATAAGCTAGCTTTTTGATAAGCTACTTTGGGCTATGTTTGGCAAAAAAAAGATAGCTTATAAGCTATGAGTAGATTTTTGTGATTATTTCAATTATGACATTATTAATATTCATTATTATATATTAACTACTCTCTCCGTCCCAAACTAAGTGTCCACATTACAATTTTAGTTTGTCCCAAAATAAATGTCCACTTTCAAAAGTAAGCTTCCAACTTTCCATTTTACTCCTAATTATAAGGTGGAGAAAGTTTATCTCTCTATTTTTAAGAATACAAGTGTAATTTGGTTATTTAAAAAGTATAATAACTGCACAATCCTAAAACTGTGTGTCATTTTCATTGTGAACATTTATTTTGGGACAGAGGGAGTATTAATTATAAATAAATATTAATTATTAAATTTTATTATTTTTAATTAATAAATATTAATTAATATTATCTGAAAATTATAACATCAATTTTAGTTATACATTGATATTAATTTTTAGTTATTTAGAATTATTGATAATTATATCAATTTTTTTAATATTGATCAATATAATTTAGTTATCAATTATTATTATTTTTGTAATTATTATTTGATTATTTTTCTATATTATATGTAACGGTTATTTAAAATCATAAGTTAATGTAGATTTTTTTTAAATTTGGTTTAAAATTCAAAATTTATAATATATGTAATAATAAATTCCAAATTCTTTTAATTAACATACTAGAAGTGTACTCGCGCAATGCAGCTAGATACTTCACGATTTTAATGTTTCATTTTATTTTCTGTTTTTTGTCGATTTACATTACGATTTTAGATGGTTGTGAGAGAGTGATAATGTTTTTTTATATAAATTTGTTTAATTTAGACTTAATAATATAATGTAATTTATTTTGGTTTCATAATACAATTTTTTATAAAATATTATGTTAGATTTTTTTAATTATATTTTATATTTTTTATATTTAAAATTTGATTTTTATTCTATATTTAATTATGCTGAGAGTTATTTTAGGGAAGTTAAAGTGGGAAATGATTTTAGGGAAGTTAAAATGGTTAGAGATAATGATTGAAAATTAATAAATAGCATTAAATGTAGTACATATAGCTTTAATGGTTGTTTTTTAAGTAATTAGTATTAAATTGCGGTACATTAAACTTTAAGACTTGTTTTTAAGAGTTTTTTATGCATTCTTTATAATATAGTATAAATTATATTATTTACTACCTTATTTGTATTAATTAATATATTAAATTACTATAAATTTATTTTAATTATATTATTAAATATTGTAATTGATTATTTTTGTCTATATGTCCTTTTTGGTAATTTTACATGCTTATAAACTAGTTTTGTCAAACGTGACTTTTTCATCAGCTACCTTATCAGTCACCAGCTAGGTTATCAGCTAGTTTGCCAAACATAGCAGTAAGAACCTTGCATTGGAGATGCTCTAATATAATTAATGCTGGAAGTTTTATAATAATTCCATTTTGGAGTTAGATGTAATTTTTTAATTAATATTTTAGAAAAACTATATAAAATAAATTGTTGAAAATTATATTTATCTATACTATATTATAAAATATCTATAAAAAAACTCTTAAAAACAATTATTAAAGCTTAATTACCGCTATTTAATGTTAATTACTTAAAATCTCTTAAAAATAATCATTAAAGTTTTATGTACTACATTTAATGTTATTTATTAACTTTCAATCCTTATCTCTAAGAGCATGTCCAATAGTTTCTCTAAAATGGAGAACTAAAAGTCAAAATCTCCAAAATAAATTACAACCATCTGCAATAGTTTCCCCATCTTGGAGATAAATCATTGATTATCTTATTAAAATATTCTATATATTTAATAAAATATTATTTCTTTCACCTAAACAATTCATTTCAAAGTTTCTCATTGGTGGAATGTAATAAAAAATAATTTCTCTATCTTGGTAATCATTTTTTGGAATATCTCCAAATTTGGAGAAAAATGTATTATCTCTCATACATTCTCCATTTTGAAGAATGTTTTGGGGAAGCTGTTGGAACTCATTTTATACCAAAAATCTTTATTTTCTTCATTTTCTCCAAAATGGAGAAGCTGTTGGAGATGCTCTAACCATTTTAACTCCCCTAAAGTTACTCTTCACTTCAACTACCCTCAAAATCACTCCCCGCATAACTAAATACAGGATAAAATCAAATTTTAAATATAGAAAATCTAAAATATAATTAAGAAAATCTAACAGAATATTTAATGTTTATTTTATAAAAAAACATTATATTATTAAACCTAAAATAAATTATATTATTATTAAACTATCGAAGAAAACTCTTAAAAACAAGTTCTTATGCATTAAGTATTGTTTATTGATACACACATTACTTAAAATTCAAGATTGCAAGTCATTATTGTTTATTTTATAAAAAAACATTATATTGTTAAACCTAATATAAATTACATCTATACTATATTATAAAACACGAATAAAAAACTCTTAAAAACAATTTCTAAAGCATAATGTACCGTTATTTAATGTTAATTACTTAAAATCTCTTAAAAACAATTATTAAAGCTTTATATACTACATTTAATGTTATTTATTAACTTTCAATCGTTATCTCTAACCACTTTAAGAGTCTGTTTGTTAGCAGCTTAATGAGCTTAATGAGACTCACAGCTTATTCAGTCAACTATATATGACTGTTTGGTAGTGGCTTAATGATATAGAAAGTGACTTATTCAGTAAAATTTCAAGGGGGGCTTTATGCAGAAAGCCAAGTTTTTTCTAAACCAGTCCATCTCATTAAAAACACGTTCCTTCCATATATGAAAAAACTCTCACAAATAAAAACCTTCCAAATCTACACAGACATATTAATCCACACAGACAACTTTATCCATACAGAACTTAATGGAAAACCAACCAAACAGCCCCTAAATCCCCTAAAATCACTCCCCATTTTAATCCCCTAAAATCACTCCCCTGCATAATTAAATAAAAGATAAAAATCAAATTTTAAATATAAAAAATCTAAATTATAATTAAGAAAATCTAACAGAATATTTAATGTTTATTTTTAAAAAACATTATATTATTAAATCTAAAATAAATTACATTATTATTAAACTCCTACACTATATTATAAAACACGTATAAAAAACTATTAAAAACAATTGCTAAATGTTAATGTACCGTTATTTAATGTTAATTACTTAAAATCTCTTAAAAATAAACATTAAAACTTTATGTACTAAATTTAATGTTATTTATTAACTTTCAATCTTTATCTCTGACCACTTTAACTCCCTTAAAATCATGATGTATCTGCATTGCGCGAGTACGATTCTAGTTATTATTAAATTATCGAAGAAACTCTTAAAATCAAACTTTTATGCATTAAGTACTGTTTATTGATACACATTACTTAAAATTTAAGATTACAAGTCATGATGCATGAATACAAAATTCTAATGTTATATGTTTGAATTCATAACTAACTGATAAACATAATCAAAATAGAATAAACATCTTAATTTAAATATAAAGAATTTAAAATATATAAGATAATCATTGAACTCTAATAAAATACTTAATTTTTTATATAAAAAACATTATATTATTAAGCCTAAATTAAACAAATTTATTAAAAAAACATCCAAAATCATACTGTAAATCGTTAAAAAGCAAAAAAATAAAAGGAAACGTTAAAATCGTGATGTATTTTTGCTGCATTGCGTGAGTACGCTTCTAGAAAAATTATAATAAGAGTAAATTACAAATTTTGTCCCTGTGGTAAGATGAAACTTTGGACTAGGTCCCTCAAATGAAATGATTATAAGTATAGTTATTATGGTTTCAGTTTTGTTATGGATTGAGTCCCTACTCTAATTTTGTTAACTTAAGTCCAGTTATGTTAGGGGCCTTTTGGTCATTCTACATTTACTTAAAATAAATAAAATATGATGCATTTACGTTGAAACCACCTACACCAGTTAGTTCATCGGTCGTCATTCATGGTGACCACCCTTTTCTTCGACGTTTCTCTGGTGCCCTCCAAGCCTCCCTCATCCCTCAACTCCGGCCCACTACAACATCGCCTCAATGTTCACCTTCGTCCTTACAATATCGATCACCAGAAAACTCAAACCATGGCTAACACTTTGACACTCCATCTCCATCCTAGCCAATATCCACCATTATTGAGGTTGCATCTCCACCCATCCAAGTTCTAAAAACCCCATCAGAAACATCTTGTAGTTTTTAAGATTTCATCGAGTTTCAGAGAGATAAAGAACGACGATTACGGCTTCGAACCCAGATGACGATTTTAATGGTTTTGTGGAACGTTAATGACAACAGTTTCAACGAATCTGTGCGTTTTGAAGCCTGTGCGTTTTGAAATCGTGACACAACCAGCCCCACTTATCGTCTCCACCATCATCAACAATCTGGAGCTGGTTACCTTCATTTTCAAAAAATAAGAAGAAGATATTGTCAAATAAGAAGACGAATCACCCTTAGCTTTGTTTCCCATATGTAACAATGGATCTTCAAATTCTGAAGCTTTAGGGGATAGCCATCCTTCCCTGTTCTTTGGGTTAGGGGTTCTCAACCTTCAAATTCAGAGTTGGGTTATGGATCTTTGTAACACCCGTAATTTTCGGTAAGTAAATGTCACCCGGACGTTTCTGTGACTTGTAGACAGTAGGTTTTGTTGGGAAATGTATTGTTTAAAGTCCTTCGGAGTATCGGAGTTTTGGCAGTGAAAAAGTCGAGTTTCGGGGCTCCGGAAAGGTCCCGCAACAATGCCCGACGACTATGACAAGTCACAGTCGCACATGGCACAGTCGCAGAAGGGAAACAGAAGTCTGGGGCATACTGGCGACTATGCCAGGCGACATTGCCCTGGGCATAGTCGCTTGGCAATGTCGCCAAAGAATACCAGTCTGTTGTTAAGTCGAATTTTCAGCCTTTTTCTCATTTTCTCTTATCCAAAACTTCTCCATTCTCTCCCAAACCGTTTCTCCTTCACTTCCCTCAAACCCTAACTCATCTTAAGCCAATTTCTTGAGTTTTTAAAGTGCTCCATCATCAAGTAGGAGATTGGGAGCTATGGCAAGAGCTCACCATTGTCGTCTTCAACCTCAAGCTTTATTTTAGGGTTTTTCTAGGTTTTCACCAAAACCTAAATGGTAAGTTCATTCTCCTATGCTCTAATCTTGGTTATAAGTTATAAATTTTTCTTTGATGATTTCCTAGTGATTGGTTTCTCAAATTTCGGATTTGATAGTTTTGGTGAAATTATGTCACATTTGGGGTTTTGGTCAAGATTAGGATTTTGATGTAAAATGTTTGGGGATTGATTCTTAATGGTTGAATGAGTATATTCATGGTTGAATGAGTATATTCATGGTTGAAAACTTGTGAATATAGGTTTTGGAAGGTTTTGCTTTGTGGATTCAAGTGTTCTTCAAAGGAGCTCAAGTTGGGGTAAAACCTAGATTTAGCCTAAATCTAGCAAGGTGGGTTCAAGTTGATTTGTGAAAACGGTGTACATGCCAAAATGCTTATTTTAAAGTGTTTATATGTTTTACATGAGATTATTAACTGTTGAATTATTTGGCGAATCTTGATTATTTGAAGTATTTGGTTTTATAAACGTTGTAAAACACACACGTTTGGGATTTTGAGCATCTTGACAAATAAATCATACGCATTGGTATTTTAATGATTTATTTTATGAAGTAGAGTTTGAGTATAAATGAATTTTATTGTGTATTTATTGGATAAGTGTTTGATTTTATGAAATGGGACGTTTTGAAGGAATAAATAATATGAACTCACTTGGAAAAACGATTTGCCCCAATCTAAACTACGTTGGAGTTAATTATATGTTTTTGAGCATGGGTTTACATAAGTACGGGTTGTTTATGTTTGATTTTATTTTATGAATTTCAACGTTGGGTCTTTGGATTTATTGAGCTTATGGCTCGGTTTGGATTTTGTTGGGTTTTGAGGACACTTGTCCGCTTTTAATAGCTCAATGTTGAGCATTTGGTTATGTTTTGCATTTACTGCACCTTAGTTGAAAATTACATGTTTTGAATGCATTAGTTCATTCGTTTTGAGTCATGTAATGGTTTAGTTAGTGCAATGGATCCATATGCACGGTGTCCCTATGTCCCCGTTTTGGACATTTGGCTCACCACATTGGCACGGAATAGGCATCGGACTCCATGGTAAGTAAGGTGTGGGCCTATACAGTCGGGCAGCGTCCCATGGACAGTAAGGTGTAATTCCATTAGGTGCCTGAGTTCCCCTGTTTTGGAACTCTCAAGGATAGACCTGGAGTGGTTGACTTGATGTTTTCGAGCAATAGACTTGGAGTAGTTGAGCTCGGTAGGTTTTATGTGTGTAACCTACACGTTTTGGTTTTCCTACATAGTTATTTGACCTACATTCTGTATTCCGTCACGTATTATGTAATCGAGTCTCCCCCGTCACCGCAAGGTGTTGTTTTGGTTATGGAGTTTTATAATCCATGTTTTCGGAGACGTTTGAGTATGGATATTTATCCATGTTTTAAGGTTTTGAATATTGAAACTTATCCGAGCTATTGGGATGTTTTGGAAGTTGGAGTTATCTACGTTTTCAATGTTTGATCATTATAATGTCAGTTATGTTTTACGTGCGCTTTGGGTTTTGGCTTTATTTAAAGAGGTGTTGTTTTATGATTTTCATCACGAAAGGGGTGAATGAGGAAAAGGAGATTGTCTTAATATTTAATGTATTTCTTTTTGGTTGCTTTCAAATTAAATGTATTGCATTTTGGAAATCATGATTTTAATTAACATTCTTAAAGTTATTGCTTTACATATCTCTAATGAAAACTCTTGAGCTCACTAGGCGTTAAGCCTAACCTTTTTATTTGTCGGCATGTGCATCAGGTTCCAGTTGGGGTTTGGTTCTAGCAGTACTACGAGGAGTTGAGCTTTATATTCACACGAGAGTAAGTAGTGTGGTGAAGTCTTCTGCAGTTGGAGATGGTAACTGTTATTGGGTTTTAGTAGCACCCGTCCTTATTATAGACTGTATGTATGGAATGAATGTGTGTATTGATGTTAAATCTTAAATTGTGATTGTAGATGAATCATTTATTGATGTATTTAGAAAATTTTAAATTAGTTGCTATTTCCAGATTGAGGGTGTTACAAGTTGGTATCAGAGCTTAAGTTTGGGAGATGTAGGTGTTGATTATGAATGCCTAGACTCAAACTAGTGTAATTTTAAGTGTTTGAATGTGAAATTGCACCATTAGGCACTTTAAGATTTGATGATTCGAGGTGAGTGGATTCACTAGGAACGGTAATTATCCTGAAAATGGCAAAGATGATCATGTACAATACGTTCATAATAGCACCTGACCAGTGTTATAGTGAGCCTACAAGTTACATGTATATGCTTGAACTGCCTTGGTACGATAACCGTTGGGGTAGTGAAGAAGCTTCTGAATGAGTAACCGTTAGAAATAGTTAAGGATTTGAATATTCGACGCTTGGAATGACAGTAAGCTTGGTGATAGCATTAAGTGGACCGTTTCGGGTCGGGATGAATGGATGGGTTAAAACCGTAGACTTTTGGAATCGACGTCATTCGAGGAGAAATTGTAAGATGGACCGATGAAATCTTCGATGATTGCCTTAAGATGTTTGATCACCCGGATGACAATAGTGTGACGGGAAAATCGAGGAATGGGATTTCGAGATGTTGAGTGCCGACCAAAGACATGCACATAATTTATTTCTAAAATAAGTTTGCATCAATTGTTTCCCATGTTTTCGAACCATAAAGTGAGTTATACTATGAAGCCTTGGTAAAGCATTTAGCACTCATCAAATTTTAAACCGTGAGCATAAACTTGCATGAAATTGTTTTGTTGCACGTGGTTACAATTTTTATTGAAAATCTCCTTATCCCTGTTTCGTATCTAACACTATTTTTTTCGGACATTGTAATATCCGTGTTTTAATGTTGTTTGGGTTATTGGGCAAGTAACTATGGAATTTTTGACTTTGACATTGGACCTCCTCCACGTTTGTTAAGGTTTTAAAGGAAGAGTTGTCCCCATGTTCTTGAGTCAAAATTTTCTTGGGAATTTTAGTTTGTACGAGTCGTGTTGAATTTATGAAATATTATTTTATGACGCTTTACTACGCACGAGTGTATTTTGAATTGTGTGAGTTTTAATTTTATCTGCGTGTAAATTTACGAGCTTATTGGGCGTCGTGTCTCATGAAAGTTTTGTTGAAAAATGGTCACTTTATCTTACGTGGTGGTTTTAGAATTTTGGCATTTTTAGACTTATTGTCGTCTTACGTTTATTTGGGAATTGAAAATTTTGACATCGATTGATTTAAGCGTTAATGATTTTTATGAAAATCCAATTGGGTCTTATGGTGTCTTATCATACGACATTTTGCGTCGCGTAGATAAATTTTGGAACGCGAATACTTGCATTATTGTGGGGGTTAACTTATGAACTTTCGTTTAAATATTTCATCTCATGCGAGTTTTGCACCGGTATTTTCGCAACCGTAAAAGACGTCTTGAGAATTCTGTTAGTATATGTTACCCCATATGTTATTTTGGAAATGTCAATGTCATATGTATTCTCTTTTGGGTCTTATACAAGTGTCAATCGTTGTATACTATTTGTATTTGGATTAAGTTATACTCTTGGTGTGAGTAAACATTTAGAAGATTTATGTTGCTTCAGATAGAACTGTTGATCTAAACGTGCTTCAATTGTTGACTTTGTTGTCATAAGTTTTTCCGCAATGCCTTAAATGAATCATCGATTTACATGTCATTGTAGTTACCGCTTTGGACAAGTGTCTTTTATCTGTGCGGCCTAAAATTTGAACTCGATTTAAAATTTATTTACGTTCCTACCGTGTTGCTAAATTTGGGGAAACAAACGGACGTATATGAGCTTCGTTGGGGATTTTATCCTCTGACGTTTTGTGTTTTTAAAGGAATTTTTTTTTGTTGAAGTTGTATAATTCTATTTTGGGGGTTGTACAAACATTTATTGCACGTGTTTTGGTGCATAAAATTATTTCACATTTATGGTATAATTTGATGCATGTTAGGACCATGGTAGTCCATCTGAAATTTTGTTGCACATCTTTTATTATTACCTATATTAACGTAAGTATTGATCGAATGAGCTTTGGAAATGGTTGTATATGCGTAGTGTTGGTGATCAATTTTGAAACCTATCGAATGAACGGTAGTGTAATTTTTACCGCACGATTAATTGCTATAAAACTTATGTATTTGAAAATTGTATAAATTTTAAATTGGCATATTGGTTGAAAAACCTTGAACTCATTAGGGCTATAGATTTAAAACCCCTATCTTGAAAGAAGTTGTAATTAAGGGACTAGAGGAGTCATTGGGATTTGAAGCGTCGGATGATCCGACTTGTGGTCATCCACCACTTTTAGCGGTTTTAGTGTTTTTAGTGTTGTTTTTTTAATAGTTGGATTGGAGATGCCCTTAGTAATCAGCAGGGACGGACGTAGAAATTTTTTCATACGGTGGCACCACATAATTAATATAATAAAATATAGACCCAAAATACATTTACAAAGAATATTGTTTTTATAAATTTGTACCCGACGCGTCTTCATCTTTTGAAAACGGTCAATATATAGTTATATACCCAAAAATAATTACAAAAAGTATGTAAACAACTTCTAAATTTGTCCTCGACGTGTCTTCATCTTTTGGAAACGATCGATGTCATCTTCGGTCTTAACCTTAGCATGTGCTTCCTTTTCTATGTCACAAATGAGGGTCACATTCAAAAAGTCATCACCAATTCGATTACGTAGATCTGTCTTGACAAGCTTCATGCCGAAAAACATCTTTCAACCGTAGCGGTTGTGACGGGCAAAACCAGTGTTAGCTTCAATAATCGGTAGACTAAAGGATGAGAAATATGTTTTCTTGTTGCCACCATCAATCTAGCAAGGTCAGCAATGTCGTTTAAGTTGGCAAATCTAACATCATTATAAACAGAATGATAGTAGATGTCAAGTTCGTACTCGAGAATGATCCTTTCTTTGTCATCAAAATCACGTGGATTCTGACTCAACTTCAATAGGCTTGATTTGTTAAACTGAGAAAATGAATTGCGTGGATTCAAAGTTGCCATGTTTTGAAGCAAGTCGGTGCTTATCTCACCAAAGCGATCGCCAAACTCTCGAATCTGCATATCCAAAACCGTGTTGAATATATCATAATTATAATGATGTTGATTGCTAATGTTCATCCTCTTACTTGGATTTCTTGTATTAACATAACCTTCCGCCATATCCAACTTCACAATCTCATGTTTATCACAAAAAGAGTAACATTTCTCCAGAACTTGATCAAACCCATTTTCTCTTAGCATTTGCAATTGCGCTTTGGTTGTTCCTATCAAATCAACCGCTTCCAAGATGTCTTGATCTTTCCTTTGAAGAGCTTGAGACAATGAATTTGTTAACCCTAAAATGGTTAATATTAAGTGCATATAAAACACAAATTCAAAAGTCTTGAAGTATGATAAAAAACCACTTGCTTGAAGTCGGGTAGCTCCATTATGACCATCATCTTCGACATATTCAAGCACCTTCTTAACCTTTGGAAACAAAGAAATCAAACTCGTAATTGTTTTAAGATGAGAATTCCATCGTGTATCTCCGACTCGTACAAGAGAAATCTCTTGGTTTAACCCCTTGTCGGTCTCAATTTCGTCATTTCCAATTTCTTCTTGAATCCTATCTGTGTGACTTTCTCGTAGCATATCTTTCCGTTTGCAAGAAGAGTTCACCACAGTAACAACCAAGGCTAGCAAATCAAAAAAGTCCTTAACACCGTCATGTTTTTTTGCAACCGCTACAACTACTAACTGAAGTTGATGGGCGAAACAATGTATATAGAATGCCGACTCATTATCATTCAAGATCAAAGCTTTCAACCCATTAAACTTGCCACTCATATTGCTAGCACCATCATAACCTTGTCCTCTTACCTATTTCAAAGATAGATTTAGGCATTTAGGACTTAGCAGATTAACCAAAGATTCAATGATATATTTAAGACATAAAGTAAATAAATTACCTTTGTGAAACTCAAGCCATTTTTTGCAAATAAAGCATCAAGTGCAGATTTAAGACTTAAGGCAGATGTATCCATCACATGAACAACGCCAATAAATCTCTCTTGAACAATTCCGTATTTGTCAACGAACCTCAAAACCATGACCATTTGTTCTTTTCTAGAGACATCACTAGACTCATCCACCAACAAGGCAAACACATCATCTCCAATTTCCCCCATGATGGATATCAACACTTCTTCCGCAAAGCAAGTAACAAGATCTTTTTGAATCGTTCGAGATGTCAGTTGATTGTTCTTTGGCGCATTTTGTAATATAACCTTCTCAATATCACTATTTGTCCTTCCAATCAACTTTAAAGTCCCCAAGAAAAGCCCTTTATACATAGAATTTTTGGACTCTCGTTTCCATGAAATAATAAACCGTTTTCCAACAAGTATCTACAAACTTCAACCGAAGCATTCAATCGCATGTGATACTCGGTCTTCATGAGTTCTGTTTGCTTATGAAGGGCGGCAATAATTGATTGGTTTTGGTTAATTAAATCTTCGCATTTTTAAGTGTTTTATGGTGAAAACTATTAACCTCACCCTCATGAAGTGTAAGTCTATTCTTTTTACTCCAACTATTAAATCCATCCGTCACAAAAGCATATGTCCCATGATTCCCACATTGGTATTTAAACAAGTAACAAGGCAAATAATATGCTCTATCTACTTTTACACTGTATTCCAACCATTAAAATTGATCAAACCAATTAACAACAAAACGTCTTGCTTTAGCCCCTATAACTTTGGTTGGGAACTCGTGACCTCGTGGTTGACAAGGCCCTCTAACCAAGTATTTCCGTCTAATTTCGTCTATTTGATTTGGGTTATAAGATAAAATTTTAGGTCTCTCTGATGGATCCCCAGGAAGATCGTTAATATCAATCGTATTGTTGGATGTATTACCGGTTGAAGAAGCTTTTCGTTTCAAAAACTTTTCCATAGAAACACTAAGTAATTAAGTGACAAACTGTAAAATCAATTAATTATAAGTCAATTAACTAAAGTAATCAAAATTCCAAAATCAATCCATGAAGGCAGTAGCATAATAGCATTAAGCATTTAGGCATGAACTGTATGAAAGTATGAAGGCAATAGCATACTAGCATTTAGGCATGAACTGATGAACATTAGCCAAATTCCAAAATCAATACAAATTCTAAATCAATCCAAATTCCAAAATCAATCAAAAATTTGAAATTCCAAAATCAACCCAAATTCCAAAATCAATCCAAATTCTAAATTATTAAAAATCACCAAAAAAATAAAAATCAAGTGTTAATCTATGAGTTATGTTTTGATCGATCCAAAAGGAAAAGACAAAATCTAAAAGGCATTAAGATTTAAGGCAATAAGCAAGAATGAAGAAACTAAGAAAACGTGAAATTGTATACCTAAACAAAATTCCCCATGAGATTTTGAGAAATCAGAAAACAGAGAGTGATTTTCTGAGTCACCGAGTTTCGATTTCTGAGTTTTCCACTTCTGAGTGACTGAGTGGGTTGAGTTCGATCGACGAGGAGGGTTTTGAGACTTCTGAAAATTTTCCGCTGCACTGAGTCTGAGTGGTAACTTCGAACTCGTAAGACGTAAATCAGTAAAATTAAAAAGGTTTTCGGTTGGGCTTTGTGTTGTGGCTTGGGCTAAGACTTAGAATATCAAGTTAATCAACATAACATTTGGGTTGGGCTTCCTTCCACCTTTCAGATATCAGAATTCAGATTAGTAAATGTAAATCAACTTATCAACATAATTAGGATTTGAGCTAGAACAGATTAACAGAACTTGGGCTAGAATAGAAGTGAAGAATTGGGCTTTCAGATTAGGATTTGGTGCACCTTTGAAGTTTCGAAAATAAATACGGTAGCACACTCGAAAACGATACGGTTGCACCTTTCACGAACGTAAAATTTTTACCCTTCATCGGAGAAACGATACGGTGGCACGTGCCACCGTCGCCACAACCGTAAGTCCTTCCCTATTTAAGAATATGGTATTTGACATAATTGTCCATACGTTATAAAATTTCTAAAAATAATTTTAACTGATACGAAATTCTCAAATACCATAAAAAAAATGATGCATATTTCACGACTATTTAAGAATCTTTGAAAGTAGTCAATACTTTTTTTGACCTCAATTCAATTAAATCCAGCGGATCCACGTGTTTCCATGACTATCATGTGACGTAGCTTTGACAAATTACAATTTTACCCCTACAAAAACAATCTACCAAATTTTGTCGTTTTGGTAGACAAAAGATCAGTGCTTGGGCATATGTAACGTCTATTGCTCCCCTTTTTCTTCGTACCAATCCTCTCCCTATTATCACCCACATATTTCATCTTTTTTACAAAGTCCAATCAACCCTATCGTGACATCAACTAAACCAAATCCATTATATTCATGCATTTTCACGATGGGTGTTGCTTTATGCACCCTAGTCTAGGGTGCATATGGTGTAACTGGATCGGAAAACTGTGCACTCATTACCCCCTTTCCTTCTCACAACCTCCCTAGACTAAGGTGTAAATGTCACCTAGACTAGGGTGTAGTTAGAATCACCCTTTCACGATTACTATGTAACTCCCGCTTGACAAAATTACCCTTTTACCCCTAATAAATACTAGTTATAAGTACGTATCACTCTTCCTCTTCTATCCCTTGTCTTTCATCACATACATAGATTCCATCGATTCCGATCAATCCTTGACGACCTCTTGTCAACAAAATCCATTGTACGTAGACATTTTCACAACCATCAAAATCGATTTTCATAAAAATTACCATTTTACCCATGTAAAAATATTGCATATACAAACATGTCCCATTTGGAAAACAAACATTGGTGTCGAAAGTGTCCATGTGATGTCCCTTGCTCTATCCTTGTTAAAATTACCATTTAACCCTCTCTCTCTCTCTCTCTCTCTCTCTCTCTCTGCATACGAACATATCTACAACGTTAAAAGATGTCTGAATTGATATAATATTGTTCGATTGTCTCTGTTTTTGAGCTCAGATTAGATTAGATTATACTCTGTTTTATTAAAGTTTCGTCCCCACAAAGTAATCAATCATCTCCCCAACCCACCCCTTCAAAAATCTGCAACAAATATCCCAAATTTATACAGAAACATCGATATACATACATATATATATATATATATACAGAAAGAGAGAGAAGGAGAGAGTGTTTGTGTGTAGATCTAGAGAGAGAAAGTTTCTGTGTGTATGATGGATAAAAGCTGTCATTCATCTGGGGAAGAATCTTCTGCTATAAACCCTAATCTTGATTCTAGTAGTACTGGCAAAGATCACTACCTCAAACACCTTCATAAATTATCTCACAAGATTTCTAAACCTCCCATTAGAAAACCCTTTGAATTTGATCATCATCAGCCGCCGTTGGTTTTAGATCACGGGAATGAATCTCAGCCGTCCAATCTCAACCACCACCAACAACAGCAGCATCAGCCGCCGGTTTATAACGTCAGCAAGAGCGACTTCCGCAACGTCGTTCAAAAGCTCACCGGTTCACCGGCTCACGAACGCATCACGAACCCGGTTCAACCGGTCAAACCACAAAGCTCTCGTCTACAGAGGATTCGCCCTCCGCCGTTAGAGCACGTCGGTAACCGTCCGCCTCCTAACGCCGTTACCGTTACCGTCGCCGGAGGTGTGCTCCCTCAAAACCCTAGCTTCCGTCCAGGTCATGTTTCCGGCAACTTTTTCAACAATCAACGTCAACAACAACCGCTTTCGCCGCTTCCGCCGTTGCCGGCAGTACATGCGACGGCGGAATCGCCGATCTCCGCCTACATGCGTTGCTTTCAGACCTCCGTCACAGGACCTTCTCCACGGTGGAACAGCTTCACTCCGCCTCCGCCTCCACAACTAAACGCCACCGTACCACCGCGCTCGCCTACACCGGCGACAGAGTTTCCGGCGCCGTCGTCTCCGCTTCCGTTTGGCTGTTTACATTCTCCAAAATCACAGTATCCTATGCTATCTCCTGGATTTCCATTTTCGCCGACGAACCAATTCGGATTCCAACAGCTAACGCCATTGTCTCCAACTCCTCCGGCGCCAAGCCCTAGATGGAAATCACTCTGAATTCGTAAGTTTCAAAATTAGGGTTTTTTTGGTTACTGATCTAAATACATAATACATTTACAGAGAAATTACATATACATATCTGTATATATATGTATATGTTCTTCATGTTTCAAGATCAGTATGCAAGAATAGTTGAGAAATTTGTCTAGAAAAATCCCATGTACATGAATTAATCTTTGAGATTTGAGAAGACATGTAAAAAAAGAAACCCTAGATTTTCATTTTTTGTGTTCTTTTCTTTTCACCAAGATTTACTTCTGGGAATTGAATGGTAAATGTCTCAAAATTTTCAGGTGAAAATTATGGATCCATTTTTTAACATGCTTTTATGCTATATGATATTATGATCTTCCCCTGTTTTGCCTCTTCAAGAAAATGGCAAATTCCCATCATCGATACTAATATGCAGAACAAGATGCAAGAAAGATTGATGCTTTTTTCGTGGGCGGTTCGTAAGAAAGCACTTGAAACGTTAGATTCTGTAACGAGGGTTGGAATCTTGATCACGAATTCTTGATTCTCATGTAGAAAGATCGAAACTTTTTCACTTTGGTTGATGAGTTTCAGCTTTCAAGATTTATTTATGATACCTACCTTCTTTAGCTAGGGATAGAATCTTGATCACAAACGTTAGCTTCGCATTAGAAAGGTCGAAACTTTTCTTCAACCTTCAAGATTTCTTGATCGTGGACAATAGATTCGTAGGTAAAGACTTGTGGAGTTGAGCACAAACCTTGTTAATATTCGTATGCTTAGTTTGACTCGAATTGCTATAGGATTGGTTAGAAACTTCTAATGCAGAAAATTGGTTTTCAATTATGGAAACCATCTACAAAATGAGTTTTGTAGGTCACTAGGGATTTTCCTGTCTGTTATCTTCAGGGCTTAATTGGATTTGTAGTCAAGGTAGGTGTGTGCAAGCTGGCCCAGATATCCATAATTATTAGAAGATGATTTTTTTTCATGGGTCATTGATAAGTCTCGATCTTCAAACGTGAACACTAGATTTTGCAGGTAGGGATGAAATTGTAATTTACATTCCAACAGCAAAAGATCAAAATTTCGGAGCTCGCTAAGGTGGATCTTTGGTATTTATCCACCACGAACATTATATTTGCACAAGCGGCACCTCAAGAACTTTACTCATCTTATAGTCGTGTATAAGATCAAAATCCGCCACCATAATGCATGTGCGTTGATTCTGTCGAACGGTATTTGATGTCCTAAGATCTGTGTACAGATCCTATTTTCAATGGGATACCCTGGGTTTGTTTGTTTTGGTTTGGTTTCATGGTCGATAGCCCTTAAAAGTTGTCCACAAGGCTACAATAACAAACATGTTTGGTTTCTTGTACAATTACTTGTTCTTTTCTCTTCAAGTTTGTTACTTTAAGGATCTTTTTGCAAGATTAAAGATGCCCACAACATCTTTCAACATCATGGAGGACTTTAAACAAGTCTTTGGATATCTATGATACGGTAGCTCGTGACACCGACGATGACCTAGTTCGTGATGACCCAATCGAGCAAGTTAATAATCAAGTGGAAAGTCTGTGTTTCGCTCAAAAAGGATGCACGTGGCACCTAAGTGGCAGGGTAGCTATGTGGTTAGGAAGGAGTAGAAGTAATGTTAATTATCCATGTAAGGTAGTTGTATGTTTGTAATATAGTTTCCATGTTGTAGTGGGTATCCATGTTTGTAGCACGTATGCATGAAAACCAACTTTTGGTTTTCGTAGTTATGTAACTACAAGTACTTAAATGTGAAAGGAGGAGGAGGGAAAATAAGAAGTTTTTTGCTTGAATCTCTATCTTCTCTCTACTTACGTTCTGGAGTTGGCACTCACTCGAAGAGTGTTATTCGTGATCTTATCAATCTACGGCAAGAAAATCTCTACTTCCCATATCATTAGACCATTTCCAAGGCATCCTCAAACCATGGCTTCTTTTCTGGTATGTTTTCCGGTTGAGGTTTTTTGGTTTATCCGATGTTTCTTAAGTAATCCTTGTAGCGTGAAAACAAAACATCGATATTTGGTGATGTTTTTAGGGTTCTGCCTGGTTTTCGAGGTCGCTTCTGGCAACGAAAGCAGAGTATGTTGTTATATTTTATGAGGTGTGTGTATTTTTGCACATGATACACATTTGGTTAGAATCTATGGCAGTTGCAAGCAAATCTAGCATTAAATTGTAGCCCATGGCTCATGGTTGGTCCCCCTTTCATGGTTTGACTGCTGTTTGGCCGGTGCATTAATACCTTCATTGTGCCATGGTTGCATGGACCTTGGTGATGGTGATGGTGATGATGTTGGTGCGGCTAACCAAAGAGTGCTTACCAAGTGTCACTTGTCTTTTAACACTTAGGTATATGACATGGACCGAGAATTGGCCTTTTTGACATCGAGCTGATGCAGTGACTAAGATCTGTTAAGAGACATAACAAGGACCGTGAGTCTTATTCGATAAGTAAGGAAAAAACTTTTACCTGAGTAAGCGTTTACCAGGCTTAAGACGATTATCAACAATACATTTTGGTTGAGAATGTTACCAATAAGTTATTGGTAAACGACCCCTTACCAAAAGTGACAAGTGTATGTCCCTTTAAATGACATCTCCAATGGATGTCATTTAAGCTTTGATTTTGACCGTTCAAGACTTTGCATTTTCAAATGCATAGGGAATGAAAGTAACAAGATTTTGGTTACCTTTTTTGTTCCATAGACTTTTCAAAACCTTCTTCAAAATGAAGAAAGTATGAGACACGGTGAAATTCTCTAAATTTGGAGAACCTAAAAATGATTTTTTTGAGGGAGAAATATTTTTTTAGTTATATTTCCGCCGACGATAAAACCTTGAAATTAAGTGTTTAGAAGAGAGAACAATATTTATTAAAAAAATACATATAATATTTTAATAATATGATCATTGTTGTAATCCAAAATTGAGAAACTGTTAAAGTTAGGGGTGTTAACGAGTCGAATTAAATTGCAGCTTATTCAAGCTCGGCTCAAAAAAATATTACTAACTCGAACTCGAATAACTTTGTCACATTAGCGCTCGAGCTCGACTATTTTTTCAATGTTCGAGCTTAAGCTTGATACTTGTTTATGGGCCCGAATTTGAGATCGATTATCTTAATTATTGGCTAGATCCCAATAACTTTTATATTTTGATTATATGATTTATGAACACTATAAGCGTACTCGCGCAATGCAGCGAGATACATCACGATTTTAATGTTTTTTTTTTCTCGATTTACAGTATGATTTTGGATGATTTTGAGAAAGTGACAATGTTTTTATAAATTAGGCTTAATAATATAATGTTTTTTATATAAAAAAAGTTAAGTATTTTGTTAGAATTCAATGATTATTTTATATATTTTAATGACATCTAGAAAAAATAACCAATTACATATTTAATAATATAATTAAAACAAATTTATAGTAATATAATATATTAATTAATAGTGATACATGAAAATATCTGACCCTGTACATACCAAATTGGTGGGTGTTAGAATCATGCAGTAGTAATATGTATCTTGTGCTTTGATAATTGTAAATTAAGAGATTTTTAAAATTTTACATAAAATGATGGTACCTTGTGCCTAATAATTTGTATTTAAAAGTTTTGTATCCGTGCTTTATAATATAGTATAGATATGAACATGTTTGGATTGAAAAAGTGTATGCTCGAATGGTTTGACTCGGCTCGACTCGCTTTGCAAAATCACTCGAGCTTTCGAAAAAGCCGAGTCAAGCATTGGTATTATGAAGTGCGGCCCGTTAAGTTAAACGAGTTTATGCGTGTTTTTGAGATCGACTTGAGCTCGATAACTATTAAGTTTGAGCTCGAATAGCTCGTTAAAAGCTTGACTCATTAACATCCCTAATTGGAGTTGAATTTGCTTTTATTTAGACAATTTTGAAGTTTGATTCTCCATTTTGGGTAATCAAAATTCAAATTCTCTAAAAGAAAATGGAAGCATGTGGTTGAAAGCCTCTATATATATATATATATATATATATATATATATATATATATACAATAAATAAAATGCAAAAAGCTTAAATTGGGAAAAACTATGCAAATAAACTGTTTTCAAAATTTATTTTGTTTAATAAAACTAGAACATAATAACCTAAATAAAAGAGTCGAGGGCAAATTAATTGGGGAGGAAAAGCACTATTCAACAACACCCTTCAATAGTAAAATGATGAAAACCTCTAAAAAAAAAAAATAGGAAACAAAACCAATTTCAAAAGCTACTAATAATAAAAATCTCTCATATTCATTCCTTTTGTTCCTCACTTTGCTTGGTGGTAGCTGCTTCCTTGATTTCATCAGCTCCCTCATCCTGTTTTGCAGCAATTCATAAGTTAGGAGGAGGAGGGGTTGTTGATGAGCTTAATGTTCTCGATAACTTATTTGTTCAGCCAGCCATACATGAGTGTTCCTTTACGGCTTAATTGTTAATCTAAAATAGCTATATGGAATAAGTCGGGACCCCTCACTTGTCTCCATTAAGTCACCTACCTAAAACAAATTAATACCATAATATATTCTAACCCTCTCTTTTTGCCTCCATAAAACCCATCGGTCTCCCCATAAATAGATTTATCCAGATAGATAACTTAACACATAATGAGCTTAATGTAAACAAAAAAAAGTAAACTTTCTGTTTGGTTATAAGAAAATGGAGATTTTGGTTTCTCCAAAGATGGAAAAATGCTCAGAAATGATTACCATGAGAGAAAAATATTCTTTTTAATGATATTGATTTTGAATTTTAATTCACCGTTTTAGAAACTTTTTGGAAAATCTGTTGGAAATGCTCTTAGCTAATGCTTTTTTTTTCCTTCTTTTTTCCAATCATGCCCCCATAATGTTAGAATGGAGTACTTTTTCTACATGCCATTTTACAGTATCATCTAGTTTATCAACTTGCTAGCCATTATTAACCAGCAACTAGTCTCTTAGCTAACAACTAGTATAGACCTGGTTTTGAGTTAAAATTGTTGCCTTAGAAGTGTTGTCAACTGCGTTTTGAATATTAACACGGTATGGGATAGGGAAGGTTTGATTGTAATTTGTTTTCATGATATAACTTACACAAGCTAAACCAAAAAGCAATGAAAACATGAAATAGAAAGAAGTTGTTTTGGTTATTATACCTGCATGTCGGAAGTCCACAGAGTAAGGTTGTCGCGAAGAAGTTGCATAATCAAAGTGCTATCCTTGTACGAGTCTTCGCCCAACGTATCCAACTCAGCAATTGCTTCATCAAAAGCCTGCAAAACACACACATACACACACACATTATCCATCTTTACATCCATCTACATTCCCAGATGCTACATAATCTCACTTTTAAAGCTTATTATACCTGTTTGGCAAGATTGCATGCACGATCTGGAGAGTTCAAAATCTCATAATAAAACACTGAGAAGTTAAGAGCCAGTCCAAGACGGATTGGGTGTGTTGGGGCAAGTTCAGTGTTCGCAATATCCTACAAGATAAAAATAAAAAAAGTTTAAATTACAGATAGTTCAAATCACACCCACAAGTTGTTTTTCGTTGTATTATCAATTATGGTGATAAAAGAATCGGGTACATGAAGCTCATCTATTATTTACTGCAGGCATTGAGATATGGAAGTCGAGTCACAAATGGTAAAATGTTATATGAAGAAATTAATGAGTAGTTCAGTTTCAGTATAACTACATGAAAGTACTTCATTGTACATCTTCAACCTACTTCCACTTTCAGGGCTTCAAGTAGGGCATGCCATTTATTACTTACGGTTTTAGATTCATAAAGAAGAAGAAAAAACTGCTCTTCTTTATTTGGTAGTAATGGATGTCACCTACCTCTAGATAACTCCCACAATATGCAGGACACTCTGCAGCTGGATTAATATATTTGACCCTTTAATCGTAAGGATCAGGTACAGGGAAGGAAGACATCTTTATAAGAAAATGACATCTTCTTTTAAAAGAAAAGAACATCTTCCATGATACAAGTTGCTACAGATGATAGCAAGAAAAATAAGATATATTTGACCGAATCTATCAACTAGCTGCTGTTTCATCAACTCCATATGCAATGATAGAAGCAAGAAAGCGAGACTCAACAAAGTAATATAACATTATCAGCTGTGATTCATCAATTATAATCACTAGCAACATGCTTTCTAGTTTAATACTACTCCTTTCAATATCAAATTAGAGCACATATTGGACTTTCAAAAGACTTAAAAGTGCTACATTTCAACTCCAGCATGCTTCAATCAACTAGCTTGTTTGAAGGAAATATGTGCCAAGTATAAACATGTAAATCAGTTCACATAAATTGGAAATTTTAAGTTGCTAGTATGAATATACATATATAAGCAACTCCAATTTAGGGAAAGGGGTAGTATATCTATGTCTGAACAATTGAACATATTCACAGAATGTATATGCACAATTTCATACAACCGCAGTTCACACAGGTAAATCTAATATGACCGGATCAATGGCGAAACCTAAATAAATCTTACTTTTAATTCCTAATTAACATATGCAGAAAGGACACATCGAAATTACTTCTACAGATGCAAATCGGAAAGCATTGCATAGGCTAAATATATTCTAACTTCTAAGTATACTACAAATATACACACATAATTACATAAAAACGAAGCAATCACATAACCTAAAGCAATTCCTTTTGTATTCATTAAATTCCAAACTGTAATCAACTAAGACGCAATTTTTATATGTAAATCTACATCTTTCCATAATGGACAACGACACAGCAAAAATACACAATATATCGCATAATTTAAAAAGAGAAAACCTAACCTGAGCGGCCTTATAAGCATTGAGGGTGCTCTCGGCGGCCTCCTTACGTTCAGCGCCGGTCTTAAACTCGGCAAGGTAACGATGATAGTCTCCCTTCATCTTGAGATAAAACACCTTGGAATCACCGGATGACGCGGACGGAACGAGTTTCGTATCAAGCATCTTCAAGATCCCATCGCAAATGTCAGAAAGCTCCTTCTCGATCTTCGATCTGTAACTCTTAATCACAGACACATGGTCCTCGTTACCGCGTGACTCCTCCTTCTGTTCAATCGAAGAGATGATACGCCAGGAAGCGCGGCGAGCACCGATGACATTCTTGTAAGCGACGGAGAGGAGGTTTCGCTCCTCGACGGTGAGTTCCTCGGAGTCAGAGAGAGCGCCGGAGACTTTCTCCATGAATTCAACCATTTCTTCGTAGCGCTCGGCCTGCTCGGAGAGCTTGGCCATGTAGACGTTTTCTTCACGCGCCGACGATGCCATGATTATGATCGGATCGGAGAGGAGATGTGTTTATTATTAGGTTTTGAATTGAGTTTTTAGAGAGAGAAAGTTGGGGAGAGAAGTATGGAGTGAGAGAGGCGGAGAGAAACAGAAGGAGATTTTATATGCTAAAAATAGCCTGTTTTCCACCCCCCTTGTAAAATTTTAGAGTAAACTACGATTTTCGTCCTTGTGGTTTGTTATTTATTGCTATTTTCGTCCTTGGTCTTTAAAAACTGCGTTTTTAGTCCCTGAGGTTTTCATTTTGTTTCATTTTTCGTCCTTTAAGCTAATTCTATTAAAATAAAGCAATTAACTTAAGGGTAATTTAGTCTTTTTACTATATTTTCTTTTTCTTTTTTGTTAAATGATATACCATGTACAATTTATTTATTACAACTTGAGTTGAATACAAATTATCCCAATGTACAAATTATCCCACAATTTATTTAAAAGAATAAAAAAAAAACATTATCTTAAATAACCCACCTACCCACCCACCTTTCTTCTCCATCAAGTAGCCCCAAAGCAAACCCTAGGAAAAAAATTCCCAGAAGATTTCTTCTTAGCGATCCTTTTCCTCACCACCACCAACCACCTCTATGTCACCATCCACCACCGCCCAAGTCAAGAACATCAAGAAATTTATGACATCAAAGCTTACAATCAAAATCAAAAACATAAAAAAAAAAAAATCAAGAACATGAAAAACATCAATAAGAGTTTGTTTAATTCCAAAACTTTGTATACAAATATTACATCAAAACCCCAAAATCAAGAACATCCAAACCCTAAAATCAAAACCATAAAAGTTAAAACCCAAATCCACCTTTGGAGCTTGCTAACAATGGTACAATCTCTTCACCTTCTCCGAAAAATTTGTGTTTGCCTTTCCTATAGCGAAGAACAGCGGCGGTGGAAGTACGATGACAAGAAACAGGGAGGAGATCTGCAAAATCAAATGAGGGCAGGGATTGAAGGTTGAAGGTGGTAGGGTGGATGAGGATGGTGGTTGGGTTCCAATTGTGATAGAAACAAGTGAAGGAAGGAGGTAGGGGAAAAAGAGAAGCAAGAGGAAGGGTAGAAAGGGAGGGATATTATCTAGTTCAATGATGTGTTTGTATAATTAATCGTTATGTTTTTAACATAAAAGCAAAAATAAAAATAACATATAAAAGACTAAGTTATCCTTGATTTGACGGGCATATTTTAATAGAGTTAGCTTCAGGGACGAAAAAAGAAAAAAAATGTAAACCATGGTGACTAAAAAAGCAATTTTTAAAGACCAGGGACGAAAATAGCAATAAATAACAAACCATAGGGACGAAAATCGTAATTTACTCAAAATTTTATTACTATTATTTTAATTTAATGGAAATAATTATTTATTGTTTTTAAATAAAGTAAATAGAAATAAGATTTAAAAAAAATTATTTATAATATTTTATAAATATTCATATAATCTATATCTATACTTACTATACTTATAAATCATGGATAAAAAACTCTTAAATACAAATTATTAGGCACAAGGTACCATCATTTTATGCAAGATTTTAAAAATCTCTTAATTTACAAGTATCAAAGCACAAGATACATATTACTACTGCAGACTTCTAACACCCATCAATTTGGTGTGTGCAGGGTCTTCCTTTTATGCAGACATTTCCATTTATCATTATTAATTAATATATTATATTATTATAATTTTGTTTTAATTATATTATTAAATATGTAATTGATTACTTTTTCTAGATGTCATTAAGATATATAAGATAATTATTGAATTCTAATAAAATATTTAATTTTTTTATATAAAAAACATTATATTATTAAGCTTAAATTAAACAAATTTATAAAAACACATTATCACTTTCTCAAAACCATCCAAAATCGTACAGTAAATCGACAAAAAAATAAAATAAAACATTAAAATCGTGATGTATCTCGCTGCATTGCGCGAGTACGCTTCTAGTATTATATAATTCAATGGAAATATTTATTTATTGATTTTAAATAAAGTAAATAGAAATAAGATTTAAAAAAAATTATTTATAATATTTTATAAATATTCATATAATATTATATACAAATAAATAATATATTAACTAGAAGTAATTCAACATAGTTCATCTTGAATTTAATGTTTTCTTTTGCTCTTTAGTTTATCTATTTTATAATACGATTTTCTGTATTTTTGAAAAAAAAAAGGATAATATTTTTATATTTATATAAAATATAAACTTGAAAATCCCATAAAAATTTAAAAAATATATATTATAATCAAATTAACAATTTAAAAAAGTTGTGTTTTTTATAATTTGTTTAATTCAATTTTTTATTATACTTTAATATAGGTTTAATAACAATGTAATTTATTTTAGAGTTAGTACAATCTTTGTTATAAGATAATTAAAATTGGATATTTATCCTAATTAGATTTAACTAGCCGGTAACCCGCGCAATGCGGCGGGATTTAAAATTCGAACAAATGTAACCAATATTATAAAAGCAAAATTGTGTTTGTTGTCAAATTAATAAACCGAATCGATACAATCGTGCATTGAATTGGCTTCTCTTTGTCCAATGTTTTGATCTAAGGGGCCGGTTACCAAACCCTTACCTGGGTAAGCGTTTACCGGTAAAATTCAACACCATCATCGGGTAAAGTTTTGGTCCACCAAACGGTCTACAAATTTTCCGGTAAGCACTAACCATGTTAAGAGTCTTCCCCATAACTTACCATGTAAGACTCCCGGTCCTTGCCTTAGCTCTTACCGGGTAAAATTCTTGGTCCATGCCATATTCATCCGGTACGGTAATGTGACTTGGTAAGCGCTTACCCAAGTAAGCGTCTGGTAAACAACCCCTAAATTTCTTATAAACACCACATAATAATATCATGAGTAAATTACGTTTTTCGTCCCTATGGTTTGCTGAAAATTTCAATTTTCGTCCCTGGTCTTCATTTATTACATAGATACTCATTGTGGTTTGTATTTTATTTCCAATTTCGTCCTTGAAACTAACGAACGTTAGTTGATTCTCTTCACTCAACAGTGTTCTATTTTTTTTATCATTTTTTTCATTTCCTATTAACATATTATGTATATTTTAATATTTAGGCACACATCTAGTACACGCCGACACATGCCACCATGTGATCTTTCCCTTCCCAACAAATGTTTCTTGTTTCAGTGACACCTGTAATGTAATCATAATATTTCCAACTAATGTTTCTCGTTTCCAGCTTAACATGTAGCTAAGACTCATCTGGAAGGTGATGCTTGGAAATAGAACCCATTTTAGTTGATCTTTTTCAAGTAGGTTCTTAACTTAGGTTGCAACTTTTGATTTTGGTGTTTTTGAGTTGAAAGTTTCCATTTTCTAGTTATGGGTTTGTTTGTTTGTTTGTTTGTTTTTTTGTGTTAATTTTTTTTAGTGATTTTAGTTATGGATTTATGGATATTAATGTATTTTGAGCATCAACTTCATCTTTTGTAGTGTGTTTGGAGAGTTACAGAGTGCGTATGTGTGTGTTTGAGTTCTAGGGAGACTTATCGGAGAAGTTGATAAGAAAAGTCTCAAAAGTCAACGTAAGTTTTTCTTGGGTTTTACGGATTTGTTCATCGTCGCAATTTGTTCATCAGTTCTTGAGCTCACTGAACTGTGGGTTGCAAGAACCCAACACAAATGGATCTTTGACCTTGGTCAATCGGCGACTGTACCGGAGGGTTAATCGGAGAGAGAGGAAGAGAAGCAAGAGTCCAAAGAAATTGTGGGGGGTACCATTTTTTCTTATCCACAAATCATGGGGGTATACCTGGCTGTAAATGGCTCTTGACATGAGCCAAGGTGAGATCTTTGACATCCATCAGCTCCAAAACTGACTTGGGTGTCACATGACAGAACGATACCCATTGTTCATTCTTTAGACCGAGAGAGGCCCAAGATAAATGGAGAACAAAGATAAAGACCGGTTACCGGAGTCGGTGTGCAGGTGTGCTTTACTGATGAGTAATAAAAGTTGTCGGAGGTGAAGGTCACGTGTCGGAGATTCGTTCATTGGAGGAGAGTGTTGCGTGAGTTGTTGCCAGCAGATAGGGAGATTCACGGAAACAACGTGAGGGTTTCGTAAGAGGTGGGTTCAACGGAAGAGTATGACTTTGAAAATAATTTACTCCTAAGTTAACGACGGATAGACAGATGGTGTTAGAGTCAGGGACGAAAACCGAAACAAATTATAAACCATAGTGACTAAAATCGTAATTAATGAAAACCAGGGACAAAAATCGAATTTTTTTACAAACCATAGGGACGAAAAAGGTAATTTACTCTAATATCATTAATGTTTCTCAAATAGTATCAAGGAATCATGGCTCATGCATTGTACATTTCATACATGTAATGCATTGTCAAGATCAAGCAAAAAGATTGTGTTTTTGTGATTTTGGATGGAACGAAACAATGAATTTGAACAAACACCAAAAACAACTTCTATTCCAATTTCTCTGTTGATCTATTCCAACTTCCACCTTACTCCCCATCGATCATAAAACTTAGTCTTGTTTTCGTAACGCATTCAGGAAACCTAGAAACTGTAAAATCAAAATAGTGTGATTAGGGTACTGTAAGAATACAAACAATCATCATGAAATTATACAGGACCAATGATATATAACATGGACCAAAAACAAAATAAATTCAGATTTGTATAAAAATGCAATAATCAGGCGACTAACCCAAAAATCACGAATGGATAATTATCAAGATGCTCCAATTAAAATCAACTGACATGAGAAAACAACTCCCTGATGATTGTAACACCCGTAATTTCAGGTTATCGTACGTTACCTTGAGTTCGTTTGAACATTCAATAAGCTACGTTAGTATCTCGTTGTTTGGAATTGTTACTTTGATTTGGCCAAGCTTTACTCGTCAAAAAATCGGATTAGTTCGGGTCGAAGCCGCGCCCAGGGGAACTAGGGCGACTATGCCCAGATGGCATAGTCGCGTGTCAATGTTGCAGGAGAGGGGAGGTTTTCTGGACAAAACTCAGTGAAGGGGGTCTCGGCGGTGACAATGCCCCGCGACTATGACCAGGGCAATGTCGCTGGTCATAGTCGCCGACGGGGTCTGTTAGTTTAAAAGTCCAACCCTCGATTTTTATAACTTAGAAATGATTTTGGGAGCAGATTGGGAGAACCTTTCCAGCGATTTTCAGGTGAGTTCTAGCCCTAGTTTCACTCTCCTCATTTATGAGACTTCAAGGTGCATTAATGGGGGTTTAATGCTTCTCTAGGGTTGGTGTTGGTGAAGAACATCTTTGTATCAACTACTCAAGCTTTCAACTTTCCATCTACCATCTCTAGGGTTTGGTTTCTTTTAAGAAATCACTAAGGTGAGTGTATTATGGACTCTTCTACTCATGTGTAGGTTTAACTATGTGCTTATAACTATATTTCATGCTTACTTACCTCTTGATTTGATAAATGTGAAGTTTAACCTAAAACCCATTTGGGTATGATGTCACAAATGATGAGTATTATAGGGGATGCTTGTTATTAGCACATATTATGAGTTGATTTAAAGCTAATGGGTTATATGTTGGTCATATTGGCAACTTAATGATGGACTAAAGACTCGGTTTGGGTTGAGGTCACAAATGGACTAAAGACTCGATTTGAGTTGATGTCACGAATAGGCTAAATACTTGGTTTGGGTTGATGTCACGAATAGGCTAAAGACTCGTTTTGGGTTGATGTCACGAATAGGCTAAAGACTCGGTTTGAGTTGATGTCACGAATAAACTAAAGACTCGGTTTGGGTTGATTGTCAAATAGGCTAAATACTCGTTTTGAGTTGATGTCACAAATAGACTAAAGACTCGGTTTGGGTTGATTGTCAAATAGGCTAAAGAATCGGTTTGGGTTGAGTGCCCAATTAGCTAAAGACCTAGTTTGGGTTGAGGCTATCAAGCCAGATGGCTTGGGTGGAATCATAAGTACATTGATGGGATTATATTGTAATTTCATGCTTGATGACAAGAGAAGTCATTCGGTTGTAAACCATGGAAATACGGATGTTTATATGTTGTAATTCCATACCGTTATTTACCTTATGCTTATATATTCTCACTAGTCTCTGGCCTAACATTTGTTTCTTTGGTTGTCTTGTATGCCAGGTTACCCTAATGGCGGGAACCTTCGGGAATGAGTGATTGATTGCTTGGTCGAGAGCGGTCCTTTTGGGAGATCTAGAGACCGGTATATATGATTAATAGTTACCAATTTTGGAAGAATAGTGACACCCGACCGTAATCTAATAGAACGATTTAGATTATTAGGTTGTCGTATTTATATTCTTCATTCATTTGGGTTTTGTAATCACTATACTATATTCCCCGTTTCGGGATGATACTATGGGAATGTTTTAGCAGGTTAATGTTTAAATCAGGGTTTACTCAGTTTACAGCAGTCATATTGTCTAATTTTCAAGTTTCAATTTACCCTAATTTTTAGGGTGTTACAAGTTGGTATCAGAGCATTAGTTTAAGTGAACTAGGTATGAATGTAGAATACCTAGACTTAAGCTGTGAATTTAAGTTATGATTGAGTGAGATTGGGTAGAACTCCTAAGATAGGATGGTCTTAGAGTCGACGGAAACTACATAAATTGAGAGTTATGGTAATGGTGATGAAAATTCTTATGTATCGCATGTTCATAATTTCGCCTAGCTAACGTTATTATGAGGATGTTTTACGTGAGTATGCTTATTTCCGTTGTTACAATGATTAATGAATGGAGTAGTACGTTTCCTTGGTTTCCTTTCCATGATCTATATCTCATCTATGTTCTCGCGTATGTGTGGCAGAAAATGGTAAATACTCGGAATCGACCGGAGGGTCAAGATACAGCGGCATCCACGGCCGACCAAGCCAGAGTAACCAATGCAGACCTGCCCCCACCGTTTGTAGATGTGTTAGGCGGGGGACCTGAGCATATACCCAGGCGTTATATAGCCTCGACTCACCCGATAATGGAAGAGGTGACTCCAGAGACAAGAATGATGGATCGAATGATGCAAGTCATGAATGCAGCAATGGCTCAACAACAAGAAATGTTTCTGAAGTTACTAGAGGACCGAGACACTACTAACAACATACATGAGACGGTTGTGAAAAACGTTCTAGTGGCGGGATCCGGGGGTACGGGAATTCCCACTAATGAGACCCCAACTCCAGAAGCGAGACAAGTGTCTAAGACTTGCACTTTCAAGACATTTCTTGGGTGCCGACCACCAGAGTTCAAGGGCACCGACGATCCGCTAGTGTGTATGAACTGGGTTCGAGAGATGGAACAGGCCTTCAAATCAAGTGAATGCGGGGAAGGCCATAAGGCAACTTTTGGTTCTCATATGTTGAGAGGGGCGACCCTAACGTGGTGGAATGTTTACTCCGCGTCAGTGGAGGCCACGGTGTTGGCCAAGCTAAGTTGGTCAACCTTCAAAAAGAAATTGATGGAAGAGTTTTGAAACGAACGGGCTTTGGACCGAATGGAGGAGGAGTTCCGGAATCTGAGGAAGGGGAACTTGTCATTGAGGGAATATAACCGTCAGTTCATGGATAAGTTAGGATTGGTGGGGCATCTGGTTCCGACCGAAAGAGAAAAGATCAAGGCCTACACCAAGGGGTTGCCGACCGAGATGAAGAACCTAGTTCGAGTGTCTAAAGCCTCTACCCTTCGTGGAGCAATCGAGGAGACTCAGCTAGTAGAAGACTCTTATGGCTCAAGCAAAATAGAGAAGAGTGGATCGGTTGATAAGAGAAGATGGGAGGGAAATTTCGCACCTTCAAGAAGGACAAAACCATTCAACAACAATCACCGCGGGAACGAAGTTGGACGAGAAGCTAAATGGTGCTCTAAATGCCGGAGCAAGCATTTTGGCCCGTGCACCTCGAGCGGGTCAAATTGTTTAAAGTGCGGAAAGTCGGGTCATGATCGTCATTAGGGCTGGCAACGAGTAGCATTGAGCTTGAGTGAAGATTGAATACGGAGGCAATAAATCGCCGACCAGGTTGCCGATTGACTATAGTAAACCGCCGACCGAGAGTGAACTGATCGTCGACCAGGATAAACGATTGACGATGTGTGTATCGATGTCGACGGTGTGAGGAACTGAGGATTGAGATTTGAGATTGACGATGTGTTCGATTGACTGCAGTAAACCTCTTTAAGGTTTTGGGTTTGAATTTGGGTTTGGGCTTCTAATATATATATTTGGGTTATTTGTTTTAAGTTTAAGGTAAATGGACTTTTAATATAAAGGACCAGTGAATTATAAAGTTTGAAATCTATATATACGATAATACATATATAGAGGGAGCTTCTTTTGTAAACTTTTTTTTTCTTGTTAACTTTGTAAACCGATTTAGGCCATCCATTATCTTGATCGACGGTTGAGAAATTTTCGAATTTAAATTTATTAAAAAAATAGGGAAAGGGTAGTTTGGAAATACTTTTTTAGTATTTTAAATTTAAAATTACTAATTAATTTGAATTAATCTAACCATAATTATCTCCTTAATTTTCTCCATAATTACCTCATCCCTCTCTCTAAAAAAAATCCGGCCACCATGATGATCAAGGACGGTGGTTCTTCACGGTAGGTTTTCCGCACACATACCACCTAGGGTTGGAAACGGGTAGGGTATGGGTAGGGTAAGAGTTAATCCGTTATCCAATCCATTTAAAATAGCGGGTAACGAAACGGGTAATTATCCGTCTCATAAAACCCTTATCCGTATCCTACCCTACCCATTAAAAGTTGCGGGTAACGAAACGGGTAATGGATAAATGGTAAAACAACATTTCATTTTGAACTACAATTAAGTAAAACATAAGTTCATAAATATAGTTATTATTTTATATTTAGTTTATTATAGGAAACATTTTATTACTCTAAATATAATCATAGTATAATATTTTTAAAAACAATATGAAATTGTAAGAACACTTTTCGTTTTATTTATTTTTCTAAATCCGTCTTGTTTCTCATTTAATCAGAATGAAATATTTTACTCGATAAATATAAAAAATAAATTAAAATACATGTTAATATACGACAACATTATAAAAATATATTAATAATTAACTTAATATAATTATGTATATATACGCTAACATTTAATTTTATATAATTATACATACATATATATTATATCGTAACGGGTAACAAGTAATGGATAACGAAAAACTATTTATCCATACCCTACCCACTAAAATTCCGGGTAAATGGGTAATGGATAAGTGGATAAATGGATTAAAATTTTCTTTATCCATACCCTTATCCAACGGGTCGAAACATAACGGGTAACGAGTTTACCCTTACCCATTGCCAGCCCTAATCGTCGTGATTGCCCGGTCAGAGGGATCACGTGCTTTGAATGCAAAGAACCAGGTCATATCCGGAGTGAGTGTCCGAAGTTAAAGACGGGGGGAAGCGGAGCAAAGAAGACGGAGCCCCCTAGAGCATTGGGAAGAGCGTTTCAAATGACCTCCGAGGAGGCAAAGGCTTCAACTGACGTAGTGTCGGGTAAGTTTCTCCTAAACTCCGTACCTACGCGTATATTATTTGATTCCGATGCGAGTTTTTCGTTTGTGTCGAATTCTTTCCGACAAAAGTTAATCGTACCCACTAGTAGTTTAGAGGATGCTTTAGTGGTAGAACTAGCGGATGGTGATCAAGTAGTAATTCGGGAGGTTCTGTAAGACTCAATTTTTAAAAACATATAATTATGTTTACCCGAATTGAACCGTAATTAAAAATAGCAATTAAAGATAGTTGAGGGGTTAAATTCGTCAATTAACTAAACTATTATTAATTATATATATATAACATAAAAAAAAAAAAAAATGAAGTAAACTACATTCATATCGTCCCTGTCATTTGTTACCAACACCGCCATCACCTGCATTTTCCAACACACTCTCTCTCTCTAAAAATCTCTCCACTCTCTCTCTAAATTTCTGTCAATTTCGTGAATCAAATCAAGGTAACAATTATATATTCGGAATCTACACGATGAACCCTTCTTAAAGGTATAAATTTCTTCTTAAGTTATTTAAGTTGGTAGGTTTGGGTAGTTGAAGTTGGTTGGTAGATTATGACATGTTATTGCAAAGTTATGATCATTTACATGTTTAGGAATGATTAGGTTTGTCAAAATTACAAAAGGGTAAAGTTTAGAATCAAAATGGTGATAATTGTATCTAGATGTTTAACCGCACACCAAGTGATCGGTTTAATGTCTAAGAGAATATAATTTCGTGGTTAAGCTTAGGATAATAACCATTGAGTTTTAGGTTATGCGATTAATAATAATTGGTGGTTTAATAGGCAATCGAACGAGTTAAAGTTCGTTGTGAGGATCGATTGATCGCGTGATAATCTCAATTCGATTAAGGTATGGATTTCAATTCTTTTGAATCATGGACAACTATTTGTTGTAGTTGACCCTTCCGAAAGGTGGTTCACCACCTTGTGATTGATCAACTGAATGTGATCAACAAATACGAATTGTACACACACATACACATTGATTTTGGTTTATTGAATCAATTGTTTGAACATTTTGATGTTTTATTAAAATGTGTCTCGTATGAGATTGTTTATGAAAACTGTGAAGTATATAGATTATAATTTCTGTGATCGCCATTTGGGTAAGTGGCATATGTTTAGTTTTCGTTGATTTTAGAAGAACCCAATAAATGGGCACATTATTTGGGATGCCTTCTATGGCGGCTTTGTTGTCATAGCGTCCTGCAGATGATGGTCCACCAGAGTTAAGCTTATGTGGCTTACGTGAACCCACTCTGGGGGACTTGGCTGACTTTGTTGGCTCCAGGGCGGATGAATCGATTCTAGAACTTTACCCACAGAATATGTGACCGTGGTTAAATTCACGGGGGACTCGTTGTGTGTGCCCGCATGCCGACCCAGTTCGTGTGGCTGATCACCCCACGAACATGACTGGAATTGACGGACTTTATTTATATTACGTTTTGAAGTTAAAGTGTGAAATGTTCTTGAGATTATTGCTTTTGATTATATTACCAAACGTTTCTGTTGATTTAAATGAACTATGAACTTCAGTCTCAAGAACTTTCTTCGAATCAAATTTTTATGTCTTCCGCTTCGTTATTGATGTTTTCATTATTATTTACGAATTTATATTATAATCCATTCACTGAGCCATGTGCTCAGCCGTGTTTTTGTTTTATGACACGGCAGGTTCGGAGTGACGTTTACAGGGACGGGACTTGAGATCGAGCGTAAAAATTTTGGAGTTCTTAGACTCGCATTATTATATAAACGTTCTAAGTTTATAAACACTTTTTGAAGTGTAAGATTTTGGATTGTAATATATGTTTAGAGTTATTAGTAGCTCTGATTTAGTGGTGTAATTATGTTAAGTCCCGTTCGTGACATCACCCGTTCCGGACCACGGGGACGGGGGATGTTACAGGTTCTTAAGGGTTGTAAATTGGAGATCGAAGGAAAGGAATTTCCGGTCGATCTAATGCCAATGGCCATCGGGGGATTCGATGTCGTTATTGGGATGGATTGGTTAGCGGATAACCATGCCGAAATCCTTTGTGCAAAGAAGCTGATTCGAATTCCAATCTCGAATGGCGAGTCGGTAACTGTGTACGGCGAAAGACGAAAGGGCGATGTGGCAATCGTTAGCACGGTGAGGGCACGGAAGTGCTTATCGAAAGGATGTTCATCCTTTTTGGCGTATTTTATAAATGCCAAGCTTGAGAAGAAAAATCTCGAAGAGGTGGAAGTGGTAAGAGAATTCCCTGACGTATTCCCGGATGACTTACCTGGGCTACCACCCGATCGCCAGGTAGAGTTCAAGATCGACCTAGCACCGGGAGCATCCCTGATAGCTAGAGCCCCGTACCGTTTGGCTCCATCAGAAATGAAGGAAATGATGAGTCAACTTCAAGATCTTCTCAAGAAGGGATTCGTGAGGCCGAGCTCGTCACCGTGGGGAGCACCGGTCTTGTTCGTAAAAAAGAAGGATGACACTCTGCGAATGTGCATAGACTATAGGGAGTTGAATAAGGTGACCGTGAAGAATAAGTATCCACTCCCTAGAATCGACGACTTATTCGACCAACTTCAAGGAGCAGGATGTTTTTCAAAGATCAACCTACTTTCGGGCTATCATCAAGTGAAAGTCAAGAAGGATGCCATTCTGAAGACCGCGTTTAGGACACGCTATGGGCATTACGAGTTCTTGGTGATGCCCTTTGGTTTGACGAACGCCCCGAAGGTGTTCATAGACTTGATGAACCGCATGTGCCGATCGTTTCTCGATAAGTCGGTCATCATGTTCATCGATGATATCCTGATCTACTCTAAGGACGAATCCGATCACGCGCGTCATCTCTAAGACGTTTTGGAAGTCTTGAGGAAGGAGAAGCTATATGCAAAATTCTCAAAATGTGAATTTTGGCTGAAGGAGGTACAATTTTTGGGACACATGGTCACGAAAGACGGAGTGAAGGTGGATCCGACGAAGATAGAAGCTATAATGAATTGGGAACCTCCAAAGAGCCCATCTGAGATCCGGAGCTTTTTGGGTCTGGCAGGCTACTACCGAAGGTTCATACAAGATTTTTCCAAGATTGCCTCTTCGTTGACAACATTGACCAAGAAGAATCTGAAATTTGTATGGACCGAAGCACAAGAAGAAGCCTTCCGGACATTGCAAAAGAAGTTGTGCGAGACTCCAATTTTATCCTTGCTGGAAGGATCGGAAGACTTCGTGGTCTATAGCGATGCATCTAAAATGGGGCTTGGGTGTGTGCTCATGCAAAGGGGAAAAGTGATCGCCTACGCGTCAAGGCAACTAAAGGTGCATGAGAAGAATTACCCCACGCATGACTTGGAATTAGCGGCAATAGTGTTCGCATTGAAGTTGTGGCGACATTACCTCTATGGCACAAAGTGTACCTTGTACACGGACCACAAGAGTTTGAAATATGTCTTCGATCAAAAGGAGCTAAATATGAGGCAACGGAGGTGGTTATAACTACTCAAAGACTACGATTGCGAGTTGTTTTACCACCCAGGTAAAGCGAATGTGGTGGCCGATGCGTTAAGCCGGAAGGAATATAGTGGAAAGCTCTGAGCCAAGCTTAGAAGGATTGAGTTGGTGTCAAGTCTCATGGAAAAGATCAAAGCGTCACAAGACGAGGCCTTGTTGGAGGAGAATCTCAAGAATGAAGTGATGACCAAACAACGACTACTTTTGACCGAGGATAGCCGGGGGATCAAATGTTTTAACGGGTGCGTTTGGGTGCCAAAAATTAGAGGAAACCGAGAACTACTTTTGGAGGACGCGCATAAATCCAAATATTCTATCCACCCGGGAAGCACAAAGATGTATAGGGACTTGAAACTGTATTATTGGTGGCCGGTTATGAAGTTGGACGTGGCACATTATGTAGAGCGGTGCGTAACTTGTTCGCAAGTGAAGGCGGAGCATCAACGACCGTACGGGAGCCTTCAATCGCTGGAAATACCCGAGTGGAAATGGGACAAGATCACCATGGACTTCGTAACCAAACTACCGAAGACTTTGAGGGGAAACGACACGATTTGGGTGATTGTCGACCGCTTGACGAAGAGTGCTCATTTCCTAGCAATGCGGGAAACCTTGCCAATGGATAAGTT
This sequence comes from Arctium minus, assembly GCA_954870635.1. Classification (NCBI taxonomy): domain Eukaryota; kingdom Viridiplantae; phylum Streptophyta; class Magnoliopsida; order Asterales; family Asteraceae; genus Arctium; species Arctium minus. The sequence goes on along the minus strand of OX941093.1, from coordinate 4,423,322 downwards.
GGCAAAGCTGTATATAGATGAAGTGGTCTCCAGACAACCTGGTATACCCTTGTCTATAGTCTCCGATCATGACATTTGATTTACATCAAGATTTGGGGAGCTTTACATCAAGAGTTGGGTACTCGGGTGAACCTGAGTACGGCGTACCACCCACAAACCGACGGACAAAGTGAAAGGACAATTCAGACTTTGGAAGATATGATTAGATCGTGTGTGATTGATTTTGGCGGTAGTTGGGACGCCCACCTACCTTTGGTGGAGTTTGCTTATAACAATAGTTATCACTCTAGTCTCGGGATGGCACAATTTGAAGCCTTGTACGGGAGGAAATGTAGAACTCCCGTGTGTTGGTTAGAGGCAGGTGAGAAGCAATTTGCCGAACCGGAGATTGTGCAAGAGACGGCCGACAAAGTCAAAGCCATCCGAGAGCGTATGAAGGCGACGCAAGACCGTCAGAAAAGTTATGCTGATAAGAAGAGACGACCAGTGGAGTTCCAAGTGGGGGACCGAGTAATGTTGAAGGTGTCCCCTTGGAAGGGTTTGATACGGTTTGGAAAGCGAGGAAAATTGAGTCCCTGTTTCCTTGGGCCGTTTACTATCCTCGAGTGTATCGAACTTTAAGCTTATAAGCTAGACTTACCGCTAGAGATGGACGGAATCCACCCTACGTTCCATGTGTGTTACTTGTGAAAATGTTTAGCGGAAGAAGAGAACATCATACCGTTATCCGAAATTCGTGTGGAGGACAACTGTTGTGTCGAAGAACCCGAAGCCATTCTAGAGAGAGAGACCAAGAGACTTCGTCGTAAGGAGAAAAGGAGGCGGCATAAAAAAAGGGTTTACAAAAGAGAGGATATTAAAATCCTCACGTACCCATGACCACTAAAAAGGAAGAATCGATTAACATTTTGATTTTAGGTTAGGGATTTTAAATCCTCTCACATGCCTGTGCCCATTTGAAATCTATTTTGACTTTTTAAATCCAATAAAAAGGAAATAAAATTCTGGTCCAATGAGATTTTAGGGTAGAATTAATTTATTTTGCTATTATAATAATATTGTTCCCCTTTTATGATTAAATGACATCAAAGTGGCTCTGATACCACTGAAGGGTTTTAACGTAATTTGTAACCGTTAAATGCAACGGATAATCAAAAAATTTGGTTACAACGATATTATAGATAGAAAACTTTTCTAACTAATTAAAACCCAATCGGATCCAATGATGCATTTAATCAAAACTCAACATCACGCCATAGGGTGTTTAGAGATGTACCTTTCAGAATGTGTTGTGGTTGAACGAGCTGAGCACTTAGAAACCAATCGAGGTTTCCTCTAGCGGTATCCACACACGAACATGCGAAAGTTCCACCGGGTGCTAACCCAATAACCCTAGATCTATATGTGTTTTACAGAAAAGAAAAAGGGTTTCTTTTCTGTATTTCTCTGATAGACTATTCTAATTCAATCGTATATCAAATGGTTTAGCCTAACCCCTTATTTATACCAGAAGTATTATAGTTAGACTATATTTCAACTAAGGATTAAATAAGATTTAGTAATTATCTGTAATATTCAAATTCAAATAAATATATATATATATATATATATATAATTATCTTTTAAACTTTAAATATAATTATATATATAATTACAGATAATACACCCCATAATTAACATAATTACGTTTTCACCCTGTAATATCATAATTACAGTTTAACACATATTTTCATAATTATCCTTTAAAAATAATTATTTTCTTAATCAACTTGATTTAATCCGAGTTTCTAAAGATGGAAATAAACGCATTCTTTGTGTGCGACCCTTTAGGTTTACATACTCTTCAGCAGTATCTCTGTGTAACACGTGTCGTGGGCATATAATAACTTACAAACCTGATACAGCAGAAACCAAAATCGAACCTAAAATAAACCAAAATCGAACCCAAAATGAGTAGAAATCTAACCTGATACAACAAAAACCAAAAATCGAAGGTGAAGACCACAGAAACCAAAATCGAACCCAAAAGCAGAAACCAAAATCAAACCCAAAATAAACCAAAATCGAACCCAAAATGAGTAGAAATCGAACGTGATACGACTTGAAGAACAATTGCAAAGAGAGTATGAACCGATTTGAATCTATTTGTAGGGTATAAAAAGCCTCCATATTTCGTCTTGGAGGGTGGAGCGTCGTTTGGAGGCGAAGGGTTGCCTTGATAAAAGGAATCTCAGAGTCGTTTGGAGGCGAAGAGATATAAGCATGCGATTTTGTATTTAATGATAGGTTGTATTTAATGTATTGTACACTTTCATTATAAACTTGTAAAATTGAAAAATTAAGTAATGTGGCTTTAAATGATAGTACATTAAGCTTAGGAAGTTGTTTTTAAAAGAGAGGTAGCCAAATGCATTATAAAATAGTGTGTAAATATATATGCACCACCTACATTTACATAACCATCTTCCTAGAGTTATATATTGGTCCCATACCTTAATTATATGAATTTTTTTCGATGAAGAAGAGAGGGAGTGGGAAGGAGGGACACGTGGCGTGTTTTGAGCGGATGCTTAAAAGGATTTTTAGTTTTCTTTAAATTACATCAAGGAAAAAGATAAAAAGATCAATATGTTCTTATAAATTAACTGATTTTATTAACGAAGTTAGGATAAGGGATCAATAATGCAATTTGCTACAAAAAATATTTTATTGGATTAACTACTTTTTCTAGTTATGTGGAATGCAACTAGGGCATGGGATGGGTTGGACGCATTAGAGCACCCACAACAAGAGGTAAATGAAAGTCCATGAAACCACGTGTAACAATTGGAACCGGTTCTTTATTTTTATTTTTTTGCCATTGAGTGGACTTTCACGTGGCAAACCGCTGCATGGAGCGGTCCATGCCAACCAAACCTCAAGCCGATTTGATTTTTCATGATGAAAAATAATTTAAAAATCAATTAAAAAATAATTAATAAAAAAATAATTAATTAATTTTCAACTTTTTATCTACATAAATTAATTACAACTTCCAACTACACAAATTTACTACACAATTTAATTACTAACTTCCAACTACACAAATTAATTACCAATTTTATCTATAAAAAAATTACCTACATCATTTCAAATTACATCTTCATATCTTCAACTCTTTCAATTTTTTACTCTCTTTCAGTATAGATCCTAACCATACAAACTACTTTACGAATTTGTTGTATTCACCCGTCTGTGATACAAGTTCACCAAATACAACATATAGACAAGTTCAACCGAATTTTCTACCATATCCATTTCCACTGCTTTACGCACACACTTAAGATTATTCTCACGGTACGTCGAATGTTAGACGTTTTTTATTTCCACCAAACACTCAATATTCTATGTTCACACCAAATCCATATATGCCTACATTTTCATCGCGCTTCCTTCATCGAAAGAAAAACAAATGTTTTAAGATCTCATTATTATAGGATAAATCCTCAAGTAAATGAATTCAATCAAGGTTTTATTCGATTAAAGAATGAGCATCATAGGTATTATTTAGTGTAATTTTTATTTTAGTAATTTTAATTAATGTAATTTTCATTTCATTAATTTTAATTATTAACTACCAACATATACATTTACCCCAACTCACCAACCTACATTTACCCCCCAACTCACCAACCTAAACAAGTTATATATGTGATCTTCCCATTCCTCAAATTCATCCATTCACAAAATGACTTATGAGGCTGTGAATAAAGCAATGAGTGTAGTAAATCAGTTATTAATAGAAGAGTTCTAAAATGATAGAGAGGAAGAATTAATCAATATGCTTGAAGATTTCATACGTGAAGAAGGTGAAAGTTCAAACCATCATCGAGGCAAAAAAAAATATTTGCATCGAGGTCGTGAAGATGGGCACGCTCGTCTTTTTAAAGATTATTTCGCAGATAATCCGATCTATCCATCTTCTATGTTTAGAAGAAGGTTTTGGATGACTAAAGAATTGTTTCTTCGGATTATCGAAGGTCTTTTTAATCATTAAGAATATTTTCAAATGAGGGTTGATGCAACCGGTAGAGCTGGACTGTCTCCAATACAAAAATGCACTGCCACGATTTGGAAACTAGCTTATGGTACACCCGCTGACTATAATGACGAGTACATACGAATTGGCGAAATCACTGCCATTGAATGTCTAAAAAATTATGTTGATATGTTATTGAAGTATTTGGAGATCAATACCTAAGAAGGCCTACCACTCGCGACGTCCAACGTATACTACAATTACATTCTGAACACCACGGTTTTCCTGGTATGTCAGGAAGTATTGATTGTATGCATTGGGAATGAAAAAATTGTCTTGTAGGTTGGAAAGGTTAATTTACACGAGGTGATCATGGAGTGCCGACAATTATGTTGGAAGTAGTTGCATCTCAGGACCTTTGGATTTGGCATGCATTTTTTGGTGTTGCGGGTTCTAACAATGATATAAATGTCCTAAATCAGTCTCCCTTATTTAATAATGTATTACAAGGTTATGCTCCATAAGTACAATTTGTTGTGAATGGAACAGAATATAATAAGGGATATTATCTTGGTGACGACATATATCCGGAGTGGGCAACGATTGTGAAAAGTTTTCACATCCATCAGATCCTAAAAGAAAAAGTTCAAAGAAATGCAAGAGGCAGCTAGAAAAGATGTAGAACGAGCGTTTGGTGTTCTTCAATATAGTTGGGCAATCATAGAGGAGCAACAAGATTTTGGCAAATCAAAATATTGAATGACGTCATTTATACATGCATCATATTACATAATATGATTATAGAAAACGAAGGGATTTCAGCAACTAGTTGGTCTGACGACCACGAAGATCCTCCGATACCCGTATCTCAATGTTCCGTTCAACAATTTCAACAATACCTTCAAATGAATGTTGAAATACGTGACTGTTCAGTACATCATCAACTTCGAGCAGACTTGATCTAACATATTTGGAAAAGGTTTAAGGAAGATTGATGTAGATTTATGAAAATTATTTTTTAGTTATTGTAACTTTTAATTATTATGACTTATTATTGTAAATTTTAATTATTATAAGTGTACTTTAATTATTGTTTTTTAATTATAATAGTAAATTATTATTATTATATTTTTATTATATAAACTATGGACCGGTTCATTATTGAGAGTGAAAGGTTAATGAAATATACAGGAAAGAAAAAATTGATGTGACAGAAAGAGAAAATGATGTGACAGAATCATAAACCTGCAAAGAGGTTCATGATTGTGGATGCTCTTAGTGGGTTTGAATGGGGAAAACCATACAAATCCACACCCACACTTGTGCCTTTTCTTTTCCCTATATAATTTTAGAGTCATTTACGATTTTTGTCCATGTGTTTGTTAAAAATTGCAATTTTTGTTATTATAGTTTAGAAATTATGGTTTTTGTTACTATGGTTTGTAATTTATTATTATTTTCATGTTTATGATTTATATTTTATTGTTGTTTTGGTCCATTGGTTTACAATTTATTGTTACTTTAGTCCCTTATACTTAAATGTAGCGATTAGTTCGGGAATGAATATAACAATAAATAGTAAATCATAGGGACAAGAATCACAATTTTTAAACCATACGGACGGAAATAAAAATTATTAACAAACCACATGGATAAAAATAGTAATTTACTCTTAATTTAATTTATGTTTTTTTCAATTTGTCATTTATTTTTATTAGAATAAAAGTGACATATTACTTTCTTCATTTAAAAATAGATGTTTACATTTCTATTTTAGTTTGTTTCAAAACAAATTACTTTTAAACATAGAGGGAGGATCAAACGAGAACAATAACTATTTAAAAGAACACAAGAACTAACAAAATCATTAGTGATTTTACATTAACGTGCAAAAAAGCCACGCGGGCCTGAAGCCGCGGCCAACCTCCTTTTTTCGTGTGTTAATGTAAAATCACTAATGATTTTGTTAGTTCTCGTGTTCTTTTAAATATGTATTGTTCTTGTTTGAACCCGACTCTTTAAACATAAATGTCTACTTTTAAGAGATGAAAAAAATTCATTACTTCATCTATTATAAAAAAAATGTAGTCATTTGATTGATTAAAAATGCAAATTAAAATATATGTCTAATTGTGGAGCTTAGCGATCTGATACGTGATACGATAACTTAAAGACCAAGAAATGGATAGACTCCGATTTGGATAACGTTATTTTATGGTAATTTTTTTCCTTCTAAGCCATGTAGGAAGAGTGCCTTAGGCCGATGATAGTTCTTGAAAACAACTGGACCCATCTCATTTATGTTCGACATGTAATACTATAAAACTTTTATTTAGATATATGCCAATCGGCGATTTCTTGACCATGGCTCGTAAGGACCTTCAGCTATAGCATGTTTGAGGTTAAACAATCACGATTCAATTACTAGCTATCAAATGATTTCTTGATAACTCTTTTAATCGAAACACTTGGTAGAAACATATTTATTTATATGTGTTATTTTCCCCGTGAAATCTTACCATTTAAGTATCGTTTTTTAAATATAATGATACAAAAATTGATCTTGAGAGGAAGTAAATCGTCCTTTTAAGATCACAATATCTCGACAACATCATATAATGGAAAACTCAAATTGACTGGAGATGCTTTTGGCAATTATATGTAGGGCTGGCAACAGGTAGGGTATGGATAGGGTAAGGGTTAATCCGTTATCCAGTCCATTTAAAATAGCGGGTAACGAAACGGATAATTATCCATCTCATAAAACCCTTATCCGTATCCTACCCTACCCATTAAAAGTTGCGGGTAACGAAACGGGTAATGGATAAATGGTACAACATAATTTTATTTTGGACTACAATTGATATTGTTAAACCTCAAACATGTAAGTAAAACGTAAGTTCATAAATATAGTTATTATTTTATATCTAATTTGTTGTAGTAAACATTTTATTACTCTAAATATCATCATAGTATAATATTTTTATGAAAATTGTAAGACTAACACTTTTCGTTTTATTTATTTTTATAAATTCGTCTTGTTTCTCATTTAATCAATATGAAACCTTTTACTCGATAAATATAAAAAATAAATTAAAGTACACGTTAATATACGACAACATTATAAAAAAATATTAATAATTAACTTAATATAGTTATGTGTATATACACTAATATTTAGTTTTATATAATTATACATACATATATATTATATCGTAACGGGTAATGGATAACGAAAAAACGTTTATCCATACCCTACCCACTAAAATTTCGAGTAAACGGGTAATGGATAAGTGGATAAAAAAATTCTTTATCCATACATTTATCCAACGGGTCGAAACATAACGGGTAACGGGTTTACCCTTACTCATTACCAGCCCTAATTATATGAATCATTTTTTCGGGCCCTTTTTTATCTTTTACCAACTTTTTAGATCTCCATATGCTTTTTTTTCGCTTTCCCTTGTCCATAACTTTAACTAAAATTATTAAAAAAAAATTAAAATATTATATACATATATTTTAAATGTCTTCGTACACGTGTAACATAAAGATTATATGATTAAAACAACACCTTAATAAACATCAAATTCCTCCATAATGATGGATTGATTTGTCTTATAGGAATACCATCAATTCCATAAATTGCCACATATGTTTCTAGATTCATCATATCTTACTAGCTTTTCAAAACAACATGCACATGATTTTTGTTGAACCGGTGCACTTAGGTGGTTCAAATCAAAGGCTCATAAAATCGTGGTTTGATGTTATGGAAAAGTCAACACGGTTTGATATAGGGGAAAGTAAAATTTGTTGATTTAGGAAATAAATAACATTTTTCTAAATGAAATCGACCTTTTGAGCAAGACGTAATACTATGTCGTCGGCGTAAGCCCGATGTGTTTTAGCCGAAATCCACCATTCTAACGGTTTTTTTGATTGATTTAGATGGTTTTTAAAGTTTTTCCGGTTGATGTCCCTCGTATTTTCTAATATGATACGAATTAGGAGTCTTTGAGTTTTCTTATTTTAATTATATAGAGTTTCCTTATTTTAATTATGCAGGGTTTCCTTATTTAATTTGCATTCCTTTTATTTTAGTTTTCTTATTTTAGGAGTCTTCTTTTTAGTAGTTTAAATACATGTCTCTTTTACTTTTTTGGATATCAATAAACGTTTTTTGCATTCTTCATCTACAATTCTCTTATTCACTTTTTCAATCATCTCTGTTAATTTCGAGAATCGTTCTTCACTCCATTCTCAAGATTAGTAGAGTTCGACTCAACGTTGGGATTCGTCCAGACCTTAGCTGATTTTGGCTTGGGTCGTATCATTGGTATCAGAGCCATTCGATTCTCGGTAGGCGATCATTGCAATCACAAGGAGTATGGCGAAAGAGACAAACAATGGGGCAGAGACGACCAATTCCGGAGATGCTTCGTCAATCAACAACCAACCCGACCAACCAGAATCAAGGCCCAATGCGAGACTCGAGGTAATGCTCAAAACCATTTTAGAAGACTTTGGGGCTCGTATCGAGAATAACAACCAACAACAAAACATGAGGGTGGCTGAAAATTTTAGAGCAATTTCAGAAATCAGTTATCTCTTATCAGGTGTTTCGATACAACTCAATTGATGGCTGATGGGGTTAAGAACAGGAATAATGTCCTTAACATACCGGTTGAAGAAAACCCAAAACCCCTACCGATACCAAACCCAAAATTAGGAGAGTTGATAGGCAATCCGCATCAGTACTCCTCTAGATTGACAAAGATCGAATTTCCTCGCTTTGCTGGGGAGGAACTGAAAGCATGGTTGTACAAAGTATAACAGTTCTTCCAACTAGATCAGATGAATGAGAAAACGAAGGTCCCTTTGGCTTCAATTCATTTAGAAGGAAGAGCCCTACAATGGCATCAAGGTTATATGAGGGGTAGAAATCAAGTCAATCCTTCCTAGGAACAGTATGTTGTGGACATCAACGGATGATTCGGGGAACCATTTTATGATCCGATGGCTGAACTGATGGAGTTAAAGCAATGCCACTATGAAGGAATATCATGACGAATTTGGCAGCATCATTAGTAGGCTACAACTATCACCTGCTAATACAATGAGTTGTTTTATAACAGGCTTGAGTGAAGAAATCAGAAGCTTGGTAAGAATGTTTAACCCCACAACCATTTCACAAGCCTATGCTCTAGCAAAGATTCAAGAGGTTAACTTGAGTAAAACCCGGGTTAGACCGACCACCAAACCACCACTCATGACCACACCACCATCCAACCCACTTAACAAGTCCGGTTTGTTACCCAACCCTACAAGGAGCCAAAATTCTACTTACAGAACTATGAATAATTTGCAAAAGCCTGTTGTAGCTCCCTTCAAACCAAATCCAGCTCGAAAAACCTTATCACCAGCAGAGTTTGAAGAAAGGAGATCGAAGGGTTTGTGTTTTTTCTATGATGAGAAGTACGAATTAGGGCACAAGTGTAAGGGCAAACAACCTCAGTTGTATCATCTGGAATGGGAAAGATTTGGAGGAAGAGTACGATGAGGGGGATGAAAACGAAGAAGAGAAAGAATTCTCGCAGATATCTGTCAATGCATTAGCAGGTATCACGGATTACCAAACGATGAGAGTGACCGACCATTATGGTAAAAAAGCTTCACAAATGTTGTTGGATACGGGAAGCACTCATAATTTTATTGATGTTGCATTAGTTAAAAACTTGGTTGCAAGCTAGTACGAAAACCTTCTATGATGGTTAGAGTGGCAGATGGGGGCAAGGTAGTGTGCGATACGATGACCGAAGGGTTCCAGTAGAAGATGCAGTCTATTACATTCACGACAGATCTGTATTTAATACCCCTGGGAGGATGTGACGTGGTCTTGGGAGTTCAATGGTTTACTTCGCTCGGTAAGGTTCATTTTGACTTTGAACCATACAATTGAATTCCTAGTCAATGGATCGAAGGTGACCTTACGGGGTGTGTAACACACCGAATTCTGAGAACCCATGCATTATTCTTCTCATCTTGGAACCTTTTGGAATATTGGGATTTATTAATTTAATGTTAAGTTTTACTGATTTAAGCATCGTGGAGCTCAAAGTATCAAATTTGAGGATTTTAGGTTGCTCGTGACAGTGCCCGCGAGAGTGACAGAGTGTCACAATCACGAAGGCACAATCGCCGGGGGTCAAGGACTCACGGTACATTTCTCGCGATTGTGCCATGCGAGAGTGACATGGTCACAATCGCGGGGCACTATAGCCCCATTTGTACCGAGAGTGGGGGAGCCTGGCGCGACCCTGCCCGCGAGAGTGACAAATGTCACTCTCGCCATGTCACTATCGCGAAGGGTGGTCAGAGTATAAATGGATGAGGTCGCGATTTTTAGTCATTTTATCTGATTTCTAGGGTTTGGGAGCGACTTTTTCAACTGATCTCGGTAAGTGTTTTCCATCTAGACCTCTTTCCTCATTTATGGTGATTCATAAACATTAATGGTGGTCCTTAACACTTTTAGGAAGTGTTGTTGGTGATCTCTCAAGTGGTTAATCATCTCATCTCTATTCTCCTCCATTCTAGGGTTTGGCTTTTCTCTTAGAAAGCCCTAAGGTGAGTTCATACACTTTTATAAAACTTTATACATGTCAAATGTGGGTTTTAAATGCCTAAACATCTCCTTTTCATATACTTGATTTGTGGGTTTTGTACCAAGTCTAACTTTTGGAGATTTTAGGGTTTATGATAATTTGATGGAATATACTTATATGAGCTTTGTTGATGTTGCTATTAACTTACCTTCACTTGGGGAAATGTATTTCAAAAGATGGCTCTATTCATGTATAACTTATGGGTTTTAGAAATGACAATTTTGTGGTTAACTACTGATAAGTTTGTATTTGGGTATTTATCATGTTTTAAAGAGCACAACTTATAATAGTCATTTATGTTTCAACTAATGATCGTTCGGTAAAGAATGGGAATTGTCTTGGGGAAAATTGGCATTTATGTCCTTTATGCACATTTTCAATTGTTGGAATATTCGTTGGGCCTTATGAGCATTATTTGGCTTATTTGTTGCATTTGGGAGTCATAACCCCGTAAGTTATTATATTATTGTTTCGGCGTTGGGACGACTAGTTTTCCACGTCGAGGCACGTTAGGCATCGTAATGGGTTATAAGTCCTTCGTGCTCAAGTTTTACGATATTGGATGAGGAGCTCGACGTAAGGACCCCTCGGGGTTGAACTTGAGTTTCCGTGGGTGTATGTTTAAAGCCATTGAGCCTGACATCCAAGGGATGTACTTTATTTGTATTGGCTTTACTGACTCATCAAATGGCTTACTTTTGTGTTCCGTCATTTGTGTTAGTAAGCGGGCCTCCCCCGTTAACCCAAGAGGTAATTGCTATGTTTCACGAGCATTATTTTTATCACTATTACTATTGTTGTCATAAATGGGATTCTTTTACTCACCTTTACGTTTGATTATTTAAACTGCAAATGTTTGATCTCACTAGACTTTAGCCTAACACTTTTTCTTAAAATGACATGTATAACAGGCCAGGGTTCCGGTGGGGTTCGACGGGACTGAGCGGATAACTTGAGGGCAAGAGCGGTCTTTTTGGGAGATGTATAGACCGGTGAAAGTCCAAGAATCACTAAATCTCTAGAGAGAGAAAGTAGAGAGAGAAAGATAGAGCGCCAAATGTGTAAACTGATATTCAAAGTATGTTCCAAAGTTACAAAAACAAAGGCCCAAGGGGACTTAAATACCCCTAGCCTTAACAACACAGATAAGCACTCTAAGCACAGTATAGACTAGGAAAATAAATACAATGATTACTACAAAAACAGACTTAACAATCTCCCCCTTAGTAATCATTGGCGCAGTGGTCTTCAAAAATAATCTTCTGAATCAGCATTGACCGACTAAGCGACTTTGGAGAATCATTGACGCTCTTCTCTTTGACGGAGTCTATTCAATCCAACTAAAACTTCCAGTCGTCTTAGAGTTGAGCGGAGGTTCAATCTCTCATGAATTGTATTCAATGTCCTCTTGAGAAGTCGAATCTCGTCATTATCAACCACAAAAGTTTTACTTCTTGTTTCCAAAAATCTTCTTTGAGCTTCTTTCAGACGTTGTTCCAACTGAAGCTTGATCACCTTCAAAGTTCCATCTGAGTAATGACTAATTTCTTCAAATCTGAGAAAACATTTTTGACTTGATCCATTCTTGTAGACAACTCCATATGGATCTTGAATTATGGTGAATAAAGGATAAGAATCTAAGTCTGGCAAGCTTCGATTGGGCCTTTGAAGATTTACAACTGGCTGAAAGCTTTCAACAACCATCTGAAAATCAAACACTCTGAAGAATCTGATTTGCCGTCGAATGAATCTGTTGATAACAAACAATGCCTGAGAAACATCCTGAGTTCTATGATAAAGATTCCTGAAATGATCATATAAAAACTCAATATCATTAATAGAAAGATCTGAAAAATCTGCCTTTGAGAAGGTATATCGGTTGCAATCTCTTCTTTCCACTATGAATTCCGGATACCAGATATTAACTAACTTGTTTATTGTGACGCTGATAACTCGGACAATCAGATGTGGAGAAGAAACGATATTGTTTCTACGGCGCTGGCACTTGATGAGCATCAAGTATTCATATTGATATGTCTCTGCCTCCTTTTCAACACCAAGGATAGCATAAATGTTGATCGTCCTTCTTCTAGAAACGAAAATATTTCTCTGAATGTCTTCTAGAAAAGCTGATCTTTGCCTTGAAGCCATATATCTTTGATGAAGACTTCTTTGTCTCTCCTGCCTGGTCAAAGCTGGTCCTTCTTCTAGAAAAGACGGTGGAATCACAGGTTCAGAAGGAAGAACATCAGCTTGTGCTCTGGACGACTGACCAACTTCAAATGTGCTTGAAGGAGCAGCGGTAGTTGGATCAGTGTCATCAGCAAGAGTCGAAGTATCTGGAGCAGTACCTTGAGTAATTTCAGGAACCTCTTCTTGAGAAGGAAGATCTCTGTACAACATATCTGTAATCTCTTCATCCTTAGTATCCATAAACACAGAATCATCTTCAGTATCAGAGATAATGACTATGTCATCACAATCCTCTTCTTTGACTTGGCAAATCTTCTCAAATCTTGTGTCATCATCATCATCTGAATTTATCTCTATGAAGTTTGCAAAGAATGATCTCATGTCATTTGCAGCTTCTGGATCATCTAACTCATTTACCGTTGTAGCAGAATCTGGATCAACATACACAACAATCTGCATATTATTTTCTACAATCTGTTCAGAAATATTCAGTACTTTTGACATTGAAGACAAATGAACATTCTCAATCATAACATTCACTAGATCTTGAATACTACAATTTTGAACATTGTCAGCATTCTTTTCTGTACTAGCCGCCTCTTCTTGTGACTGATCCTCTCTAGCAGACGAACCCTCCATCCTCTGTCTCTTATGCATCTCCCCCTCACGACCTTGAGGATCGGGATCATCCTGGTCATGTCGACGTTTAAGAGACGGACTGGCTTCAGTTCTGCAATTTTGTTCATGATGATCAAAGCGGTCAGAAAGAGATGTAAGAGCTTGAGTCAATAGAGAAATGCCTTCCTTGATCTCCGAGAAATTCGTCCGAGCTTCAGTCCGAAAAGAAGTGAATTCTTCGTATAATGCAGAGACTCTGTCAGGAGCAGAAGTAGACGTAGAAGCTGGAATCGGAGTCGGAGTTGGAGTGGGTTGAAAAGTCCGTAAAAGAGAAAGCAAGTCTTTGTCTTGTTGAGCAGGCGACGACATAGACAGAAGTCGAGCGTATAACATATCTGATAACTCGGATATCGGAAGATCGGATACTTGAGTACTTGAAGTCGATACAGGAGGAACTGAAGAAGACACACCAACAGATTGCGTGAACGGTGGAGGTAGAGGAATAGACATGATTGCAGGAGCAGATGTTTGAACAGCAGAAGACGGATCTCTAATAACAACCCCAGATGGGCGTCTAAAAGGAATCACTGCAGGGATTGAAGAGGTATCAATTTCTGGTATTTTACCCTTGAAAAAAGCACGCAATTTCTGAATTTCCGCATTCTTGTGCTCTTCAAACTGCTCATTCATCTTTTGAATTAACTCATTCAAAGTAGAAAATTTAGCCGTTGTATCTCGTACCTCGACTGAAGAAGTCTCGACACTAGAAGTAGGAGAAACTGTTGTATCTTGAACCTGATGAGAAGTTGAAGCATTGACAAATGCTAAGTCAAGTTCATCAACATGAATATTGGCAACTGCAGCGTTAATCGGAACAAACTCTTCTTCAGACTCAACATCTTCTTGAACAACCACTTCTGGTTCCCTGAATTTTCTTTCATAAACCCGAAGACTCGGTTGATTAGCATCATCAACATCATCACCATCAGAATCATCATCATCCCCATCTTCATCTCTAGCAAAATCATCACCAGCATCGGCATCTCTATCACCATCACCAGCAGAAGCATCAACAGCAGCATCAGAAGTATCATGGACAGAAGCAGCAGATTCAGTATGAATAGTAGCAAGGACATCATCTATTTGTTGATTAGCAATAGAAACGTTAACTTCTTGTTCGGAAACTTCAACTTCTTGTTCGGCAACTTCAACTTCTTGTTCAGGATGTGACGGATCAGCTTGATCAAATTCCAGAAAGATATCATTGTCCAGACAATATTCAATGATACTTGGATCAGATGGATCCGCATACGTCATAATAAGATTGGAAGGAATAAGCAAGGATTAGTTGAAAGACCGCTTCAGCTTCTGAATGTACGTTATCTCTGTATCTGGAACATGCGGCCAAGATAATCTGCGTGGAATAGCTGAATTGCTTCTGAGCACACTTCGAATGATCTGCTTCAAGAATCTGATAAATGGAATGAACTTGCGCTTCTTGTTTGTAAGCTTGTCTTGTACCCTCTCCGAGAGTTCAGTCCAGAATATATATGTATAGTCGACATGCAAGTCATAGATGACTGCATGGAACAACCGGAGATAAAGGAGACTTGCGCTGTCCGTTCCAGAATGCTTTGCCGTAAGACACCTGATGAGAACAGAGAAGAGAGCATACCAAACTGGAGGAAGATGTGACTTGTCAAAATCACTAACTCTGTTCAATCTGCCGGTATATCCAAGATTTCGAATTCCGTCAAGAACATCCTCTTCAGAAGGAAAGCTGTCATAAGAAGTTTTGCCTGGTCTGGAGTTGGGCTCAGGAAGCTCCAGAATGAGACGTAGACGCTTGTATGAAAGAAATGAATCGAACTGATCAATCTGAAGATCAAAGCGATGAGGTCGAACGAGCTCATTCTTTGATATCGTGTGCCTTGCTTGTTGAATATAGACTTCAGGAACCTCTGCGCAAGATGTAAGAGCCTGTGCAAGTGGATGTCCTCTGAGAATCGCACGAATCACCGGATGTATCTTGATTATGTCAAAATTTACAAAGTAATTGTTCGGCTTGTATGGAAGAATGTACAGCATAATGGGAAATACATCATTAGGTGTTCGGCGTGATGCAGACAGATTGGCCCCTACTGAAGGAACAGACGGCATCGGCGTCTCGTGAGAAACTTGATCAGACGGATCATCGAGAATGACATTCTCGTCTTAGATCATGGGATCAGTATGGGTTTTTGAAGACATTTAATGACCTGTAAAACAAAAACGACGAAAAATTAGACAAAGTAAGAAAACACAAAAATGAAAAAATTTTCTAAGTCTGGTTTGCGCAAATAGTCAGAAACGCAAAGTGAAGTTTGCGCAATGAACGTGATACGCAAAAGACAGTTTGCGAAACAAGCATGAAACGCAAACTGAAGTTTGCGTATTACGTTCATAACGCAAACTGAGGTTTGCGTGATAAACTTGGTACGAAAACCTTACCTGAAAATTTTCCAACACAAAACATAAAGTTTGCGGGACACTTAGGTTACGCAAAGTAGACTTTGCATGACTTAAGTGTTACGCAAACTAAACTTGAAACAAACAATCACACAAGAACATAAGGTTTGCGGGTCACGTAGGTTACGCAAAGTAGACTTTGCATGACCAATAGGTTACGCAAAGTAGACTTTGCGTAATCAACGTGTTACGCAAACTACTCTAAACAAAAGACACACAAAAACGACGAGGTTTGCGTATCAAGTATGTTACGCAAAGTACACTTTGCGTGACCAACGGGATACGCAAACTGGATTTTGCGTGTCCTGTTGGTTACGCAAACTTAACTTTGCGTAATCCATCCTTGATACGAAAACTAGGGTTTTCGTGAGTTCTTATCCGAAAAACACAAAACATCAAAAATAAAGCTATTAAAGATCAAATTAAAGGGTAAAAAGACATACCTGGAGTTCGAAATTACGAACTAAATGAAACCCAATACTCGATTTGAACTAAAACAACTTGAATCTGATCGAAAATATAATGAGAAATCAAAGAAAACGCACAGTAAGAAATGAGAATGAAATCAAAATCATATAGAAACAAAGTAATACTAATCGAAACTTCAAAACAATCAACAAAATGAAAATAGAATACAAACCTGATCGAAGATTAACAATATTGAAAACAAATCGGCGCACAGAGTGATATCGAGGGAGGGAAGATGAACAGTAAAAGAGAGTTTAAAATGAAAAAAGGACCGAGAAAGGAAAAATGAAATACATCTATCACTATATATATTATTCTTAAAAAAAATACTAAAAAAAATTTACTCTAAAAAAAAAATTATTCTAAAAAAAATCAGAAAACTTAATATTACAAAAAAAGTCAGACACATACCTGTCAAGCTCTTTTACTCCCCCTACACAAATGCACAAAATTTATCAAATCAGATCAGCATTTGCATAGAAATTTCAGAAAATACTTACCTGAAGAATTTCTGATCAGCACGTGAAGTAATTTATCAGCTATTTTCACTCCCCCTCAAAAACAGACTGTTGTTCAAATTGGCAGTTAGATGTTCTCTCCCCCTCGAAAATTGCACATACCAGATTTGACAAAAATATGATACACAAACATTAAGACATCAGTGTAAAAAGAAAATGATACTGAATATAAATTTTGAAACAACTGAACATATAAAATTTTAAACACTAAACAAATTAAAGTCTACTCAGTAAAATTTCGCAGATTTATCAATCAGTTGAAATCAAGCGTATGTTGTTGGAAACAAGAACATGTTTCATTGCATATCAAGTTAAGACATGTTCAGTTTCAAAAACTTCCAGCTATCTATTCAGTGTGCTCGCATGCGAACTTCGATTAGCTTCAAGAAAAATGAAATTCTAAAAATATTATAGAGAACTTTGCATGTACTAACACTAAGCCATCAAAAATTAAGACTTTCACAAATTTACAGGTTTATCGCAACTCAAACATATCACCAAGTATCATGAGATGTGTGCTCATTGGCATCTTTTAGCATTGTGCACATTGGCATCTTCACATGAGTGTGCTATTTGGCATCTTTTAAGCGTGTGCACTTTGGCATCTTTTAATCAAAAAGTTCGGTAAGTAAAGAACATGCCGTAAACGTAACTTTCTATCTAACCCTATTGTAGGATTTGGGTCAGCCGCTCCCAGACCAGATGGCCTTAGGGGACTAGGTGTTAAGCACCCCTTGGAACTTACTTTCCCGGATCAGAAAGGCTACATCGACACATCCTAAACCCATTCATACCAGTAGAACATGACTTTCGATATGGTTCTATAGAAGGATTTGGGTTCGATCACTCCCAGATCAAATGACCTTAGGGGATCAGATGACAAGCATCCCACGGAACTTACTTTCCCAAACCAGAAAGGCCACAGGTACAAACTATTAAACTCAGAGATTTATGTATTTTATATATAGAATTATTCATCTCAATCACTCAGGTCAACATCTAAGTGCTTAGCCCATATTTTCATTCCGATCTATAACTCTGATCATTTAAGTAGTATAAGAAAAGTAAACTATAAATATTCCGACTCACATATCTTTAAAGCATAATCAAAAGCTACAAACATGTTGCTGACTTTTCGACTTTTATAAGACTTGAAAGTTGAACATATAAAACTTTAATATAAACAAAGCAACTTGAAAATTTATCCTTGACACACATTTTATTCAACTAAAAGAAAATCTGTAAAGCTTTTACTTTATAGAATAAAATTTGTAAAGATTTAAACTTTTAAATTCAACATGCCAAATTTTGAAAGCAGAAAATTAAAATGTTTTTCATCTAAAACTTTTGTAAAGATATCAGCAAGTTGATATTCAGTTGGTACAAAATATAATTCAATAGTACCTTCTTCAACATGATGTTTTATGAAATGGTACCGCATATCTATGTGTTTGGTCTTAGTGTGTTGGACCAGATTGACTGATATCGCGATCGCGGATTTGCTGTCACAATATATAGGCACTGTCTTGTATAGCATCCCATAATCGCGAAGTTGCGTTTTCATCCAAAGCACTTGAGCACAACAACTAGCTGCAGCGACGTATTCAGCTTCGGCTGTTGATATAGACACGCAGTTTTGCTTTTTCG
The DNA here is from genome assembly GCA_954870635.1 of Arctium minus. Classification (NCBI taxonomy): domain Eukaryota; kingdom Viridiplantae; phylum Streptophyta; class Magnoliopsida; order Asterales; family Asteraceae; genus Arctium; species Arctium minus. Next base: position 4,404,684 of record OX941093.1, on the reverse strand, counting down.
ACGCCCAACTTATCAGTCTGTCACCCAAAAATTGAAGGTGACTTGAAGTACTCTTCCGGTCTAATTGATTACCACAAAAATCTGCATCAGAATAAGCAATCAACTTATAGTCAGAACTCTTAGGATACCATAAACCTAAATAAGGAGTTCCTTTAATATATCTAAAAATGCGTTTGACTGCTAATAGATGAGATTCTTTAGGCTTGGCTTGGAATCTGGCACACAAGCATGTAGAGAACATTATGTCCGGGCGACTGGCAGTTAGATACATCAGCGATCCGATCATCCCTCTATATGTCTTTTGATCCACAACTTTTCCATCTGGATCAAGTCCGATTTTAGCTCCATGTGCCATAGGCGTACCAATTGAAGACGACTTGTCCATCTTGAATTTCTTCAATATGTCAAACACGTACTTCGACTGGTTGATAAAAATGCCATCTGGAAGTTGTTTCACTTGTAAGCCGAGGAAGAAATTGATTTCTCCCATCATGCTCATCTGAAATCTAGAAGTCATAAGATCAGAAAACCAAGTACACAAAGATTTATTAGTCGCACCAAAAATAATATCATCTACATATATTTGAACGAAGAAGATATCCAAGTTTGATCTATAAATGAAAAGAGTGGTATCGATGGATCCTTTGGTGAAGCCAGATTTGATCAAGAAGGCTGACAGCTCATCATACCACGCCCTCGGTGCTTGTTTCAGGCCATACAATGCTTTATCGAGAAAGTATACGTGATCAGGACGGTCTTTGTCAACAAACCCCTCTGGTTGAGATACATAGACTTCTTCTTTCAATTTCCCGTTGAATAAGGCTGTCTTGACATCCATCTGATACACGGTAAAGTTGCGATAAGCAGCAAAGGCGAGAAACATGCGGATAGCTTCTAATCTTGCAACTGGCGCGAAAGTTTCATCGTAGTCAATTCCTTCTTCTTGTCGATATCCCTTGGCTACCAATCTAGCTTTGTTCCGAATAACGATACCATCTTTGTCTTTCTTGTTATTGAATATCCACTTTGTTCCAATTATGCTTTTTCCTTTTGGCCGTGGTACAAGTCTCCAAACTTTCAGTGCGTCAAATTGATTGAGCTCCTCTTGCATAGCTATAATCCAATCCGGATCCTCCAATGCTTCAGAAAATTTGGTTGGTTCAATCTTGCTTAGAAAGCAAGTGAAGAGACATTCGTTGGAAGTAGCCATCCTGGAACGTGTAGACACACTGGCTTGAGGATCTCCAATAATTTGATGAATTGGATGAGATCTTGTCCATTTTGTGGTATGAGGGAGAGGATCAATTACATCTTGAACCACTTCTAATTGTTGAGAGGGAGGTTCAGGAGCTTCTAAGTCAGTTGAAGAGATAGAAACAGTTTCAACTGGAGGAGGAGGTAGCTCAACAACATCTGGATTAGATTCTTGAAGAGTTGGTTGAATAATAACAGTCTGTTCTTCCTGAACTGATTCTTCTTGAACAGGTTGTTCTTGTACATATTATTCTTGAATAGGTTCAGTTTCTGATGATGCTGGATCAGATGCAGAAATACTGGTTTGAATAACAGGAGGTACTGGAACAACATCAGTTTCAGAGATAGATGCAGCGGAATTGGGAGTAGATGTGCTCTCAGTTTCCTGATCCAAAACATTTGAGACATTTTCAGAGTTAGATCTAGGCACATCATCATAAAAATTTTCAAACAGAAAATCAAGATCAGAAAGATTAAGCAAGGAAGTAGAAGAATCCTGATTTGTTGGTTGTGGCGAAGGTTCTGAACTGAGTTGTTCAGAAACTGAATTCTCAGTAAGAACGGGTTCTGAGCCTGGTTGTCCAGAAACTAAATCAGCAGCTTCGTCAAATTTGACATTTACACTCTCTATCACTTTTCTTGCTGAGATAAGAAAGACTCTGTAAGCTGCAGAGTTAGAAGAATAACCCAGAAAATACCCTCATCTGCCTTCGGACTAAACTTGTTCAGATTATCCCTGTCATTCAGAACATAACACTTACACCCAAAAGACTTGAAATATTTGACATTCGGTTTGATACCGTTCATCAGCTCATATGGTGTTTTGTTGAATCGACGATGTAGAATTGATCGGTTCTGAGTATGACATGCAGTTGAAACAGCTTCAGCCCAATGAGACAAAGGAAGACCAAAATAAGCAAGCATAGATCTTGCAGCCTCAACAAGCGTTCTATTGCGACGTTCAACAACTCCATTCTGTTGCGGTGTTCTAGCAGCAGAAAAATGTTGTTGATTTCCTTGATCCTCATAAAAAGCTTGAAGAGTACTGTTCTTGAATTCAGTACCATTGTCTGATCTGACAACCTTGACTTTCTTTTGCTTGTTGGTCTGAATTGTTTTGATGAGGTTGATGAGAATGTCTGGGGTTTCATCTTTGGATTTGAGAAACTTCACCCATGTATATCTTGAGTAATCATCAACAACCACCAATACATACCTTTTCTTACCAATACTCTTTGTGTTCATTGGTCCGCATAAATCAACATGCAATAAGTCAAGTATGTCTGAAGTGCATGGTTTAGGCTTTGGCTTGTGAGGAGCTTTCTTCATCTTTACTTTCTCACAATCCTGACAGAGGTGGTCTTTCTGAAAACGAAGTACTGGAAGACCTCTCACTGAATCATTCTTGATCAGGCGATCCATATACTTAAAGTTGAATCATTCTCACAATCTTGACAGAGGTGGTCTTTCTGAAAACGAAGTACTGGAAGACCTCTCACTGAATCATTCTTGACCAGGCGATCCATATACTTAAAGTTGAGATGAGCTAGTCGACGATGCCAAATCCAACTTTCATGAACTGAAGCTTTAGAAAGTAGACAAATGTCTGATGGGATGTTAACTTTGGAAAGATCAATAGTATACAGATTGGATCTTCTCTTTCCAACTAGTAGATCTCGGCCACTATCATTCTTCACAACAACTCTTTTAGATTTGAAACTAACTTCAAGATCTTTATCACAGAACTGTCCGATGCTGAATAAGTTGTGGCTTAGACCTTCGACGTAGCTAACTCTCTTGACAGTTATATTACCTTGAACAAGATCACCATAACTAAGAATCGGATCAGTCTCACAGTTTCCAAACTTGACACGATCGCAATATTTTTCTTTAAAATTTGAAAGTAGAGATTTATTGCCCGTCATGTGTTTGGAACACCCCGAATCCAGATACCATAAATGACTAAGCTGCACATACAGAAACTACACAGTTTTAGGTACCCATATGCTTATGGGTCTCTTCTTGTTAGATTTGTGTCTTTTATTTTTCGAAGATTTATTATTCAAACAATCATGAAAGAAATCATCAATAGAGGAAGAAATACAATCATCAGAATCAGAACTAGAAGAAGCATATGAGACATTCTTTGCTATGTGAATCATTTGCTGAATTGAATATTTTGAGGTTTTATTACAAGAAACATATGTATCAGTATCACAAAGATTTTCTACACATTTATCTCCTAACAGGTCAGATTCTGGTGATTGCTGCTTAACCCTCCATATCAGCTTTGGTGACTTCTTCACAGTCCGATCTGAAACAGAAAAATCAGAAGAATTAGAATTTTCAGACAAGACACTATCATGTTTCCTTGACTTCTTTGACCTTCTTCTTTTACGCTTCTTTTTATAATATTGAACATTTAGCGTTAAAGAATCATCAATAATTTAATCAGAAGAAGAAACTTTATCTAAGAAATCAAACTGAGCATTCGACATTGAAGAACTAGCCTTGGAGTGAGAATTTTGAAAAATGCACAAGTCAGGAGGAGGTTTGCGCATCCCATTGGTGGTGCAAACTAAACTTTGCGCGATCAACGGCTTGCGCAAAGTGTCGGTTTGCGTAACCAACTGGTTGCGCAAATGCACACTATTTTTAAGAACTTGAGTATTTTCCTTAGAATCTTTAGAAAATCCAGTAGAAATTTTGTCTTCAAAACTTGTTTTCACTATAAAAAGAAATAAATCGTTTTCTAAATCAGTTTGAAGACTTTGTTCTTCCAATTTATCTTCAAGATCAACTATCTTACCTTATAATACTAATGGGTGAATGTATCTCCTAGAATCATAAGACACCGGAGATGCATTTTCCTTATTAGTATTAGCATATATATCAACAAATTCAGTTGGTAATGAAGATTGATTGGAAGACTTGACATTTAAAACATTTTGAGATTTTCTGGATTTCTTTGATTGATCAGGAAAATACTTGGCATTTTCAGAAGTATAAACAAATGGCATTTCCATCCTCTTGTTTTTCATTCTTTTCTCATTTTCATCTTCAGAAATTTGTTTTTCACTAGTCCAAAAGAATTTAAACTGAGGTGCATATCTTGCAAGGCCAAGATGATCATATTCATATAAAGTAGGAACTTCAGTTTTAGCAAGTTTTAAAAAATGCGGATTTTCAAAACCGAGTCCCCACTTTTCCTTTATAGATTCATCACTCCTTGGTTTGTTCATATATATGGTTTGCTCAGATTGTTCTCTCTTATATAATTTCCTTTCTAACACAATTATTTTATCAGAAAGATTTTGATTTGAAGAAGTCATTTCAGTCAAAGAATCACGATAAGTCTGATTTGAATTTTCTAAATCATCCAACTGTTTTTGAAATTTCTCTTTTGTGTCAGTTAAAATAGTCTTTTCATCTTTCAAAGAGATTTTCAACTTTTCAATCAAAACAGACTTTTCTTGATTATCAAGCTTTTCAGATATGAACTTGGAACGAAAATCATGTAAAGCATTGACAATAACGTTCAATTGAGAAGAAACAAAGTTAACATGAAACTCAGAAATTACCTCAGAATCATCAGTGGAAGTGTCATCTTCTTCATCATCGCTCTTGTCATCACCTATGAAGCACATGGCTGCAGTCTCTTCATTCTCAGCCTCGTTATCTGAATGATCCAACCAGTACTCCTCTTCAGCCAGCAGAATAGTTCCGTTTTCTCTCTTCTCAGCCAGTTCCATCTTCTTTCTGTAGAAAGCTGAATCCTTTACCACCTTCACTCTACATTCCTTAGCTAGGTGCCCGGGCTTTCCATAGTTGTAGCAGTTCATAACCTTCTTTTCATCCTTTTTCGTTTCTACTACTTTTGCAGGCTCATATTTTGGTACGTAAGGCTTTGATGGAGCACCAGGTTCAACCTTCTTGGAGCCGGAAGTGAAACGGAGATTGTTGGATCCAGTTCTACGCTGAAACTTTTTCTGATAGTGTTGCGAGAGAAGTATCATTGCTTTCTCCAAGGCTTCACCATCATCTTCTGTGGAACCATCATAAGCATCATCTGTCAAGGCTTGTTCGGCTAACTGACTTGCTAAGAGGGCAATTGGATCAACAATCTTAGGCTTATTCTTCTTATCAAGCTTAGCCTTCTTTTCCAACACCATGGTCTCATCAGTCATAAGAATTTCATACAATTCCTGAATGGGCATAGTAGATATCCTGACATCATTTCTCATTCTATGACAGGACTTGCTCCATTCAGGTTGGAGTGCATTCAGAAACTTCAGGTTGGCCTCCAATTCAGTCTTGGTAACTTTGATCTTATACAGATCATTGATGACAGCCCAAAATCTATCAAATACGCTCTTCAGACTTTCCCCGTCTTTTGCTTTGAATTCCTCAAAATTATTCATGTACCTTGTCTGACGCAGTTGAGTTGACACAACTGTACCAAGCATGATCTTTTCCAATTGAGTCCACATAAGCATAGGATTCTGTTTGAAACAGTCAATTCTGTTGTAGATCGAATTGGGCAGTGCAAGAATCAGATTGGATTTCGCCTGGTTATCAGCTTGATATCTTAACAGTTCATCAACATCATACTCCCTTAAAGCTTTCTCAACAGTTGTATCCAGAGTAGTTGCAGTAGCTGGTATAACTTTCATCAGCCTCTCCATAGGACCCTCAGTCAGAGATTTCATCATGTTATCCCCATTCGGTTGTCTTTCTATGAAGTTAATGAATCGGTCTTTCCACTGTTCAAATTCATTTTCGTTAATCAGTACGGGAGGCCGAATGTCAGACCCCAATGACATCATCAGGTCATTCTTGTAAACTTGAGCTTGCAAAGACATTTTGAGAAAATCAGAAGTTCGGAAAAAATGCCAAGTCTGGAACACACGCAAACAGATGGTTTGCGTAAGTAAAGAGATCCTCAAATGAGGTCTTGCGTAAGCCAAACGATACGAGAACTGAGCTTTGCGTAAGAAGAAGGTTGCGCAAAATGAGCTTTGCGTAAACCAAGTGATGCGCAATACGAACTTTGCGTAAGTCAAATGTTACGCAAACTGAAGTTCTCTCAAGCAGAAGGATACGCAAACGATACTTTGCGTATTAAGCTTGAAACGCAAACTAGACTTTTCTTGAACTGAGAAATACGAAAAGCAGCTTTTCGGAAATCACTGGATATGCAAACTTATGCTTTGCGTGAGTAGACCAATGCGCAAACCTGAAACACTAACACAGATTAGAGCACAATATGAACTTGCGAAAAGTAGTATGAACTTGCGCAAACCAATAAGAACTTGCGCAAACCAACAAGAACTTGCGCAAACCGAAGTAAATCAAGAAATATTCGCAAGATCAATTAAAACAATGCAATTAATGCAAGTAATTCACACAATGATGAACGAAAACAACTTTCTTACACTTTTCAACCAACAAATTCGATTAAAAACTACAATATCTCAAAATTGATGATGAAACAGTACGTGAAAACGGGTTTTCAAAAATCCACAAAAAACTCAAAATCGATGATCAAATACTGATTTTCATGCAAAAGTATATGAAGCAAATATGATCGATTACTAAAAAAGAATCTAAAGAATCCAAATTCAACACAAATAGTCCAGAAACCTATCCAAATTTGATGAAAAAGCAAGAAACGAGATTTTCTTGAAAAAATCAAGAAAATCGATCAAATTTTCTGCTTCAATCCACAAATTCAGAATCTAAAACACAATCTCTCAGTCCTCTCAAGATTCAGAATGCTCTGATACCAATTGAAAGTCCAAGAATCACTAAATCTCTAAAGAGAGAAAGTAGAGAGAGAAAGATAGAGCGCCAAATGTGTAAACTGATATTCAAAGTATGTTCCAAAGTTACAAAAACAAAGGCCCAAGGGGACTTAAATACCCCTAGCCTTAACAACACAGATAAGCACTCTAAGCACAGTATAGACTAGGAAAATAAATACAATGATTACTACAAAAACAGACTTAACAACCGGCATTTTTGATTTGCTGACACATTTTTGGAAGAATAGCAACACCCGATTCTAATATTTCTTATTTAAGTTAGATTATTAGGTTGTTAGTGTATTCTTCATTTGATCAATTGTAAAGGTCATAACTTGTTTCCCCGTTTTATCGGGATGATACTTTGGGATTGTTTTAACAGGTTGATATACCCAGGTTTACCATTTTATAGCCGTCATATTGCAAAATTTTCAAAATTTTATTTCTCTAAAATTTAGGGTGTTACAGGGTGCCACCGGTCGGACAGTTAAAACGGTGAGTAATTCAAGGATGGGAAAGATGTTACAACAAAAAGGGAAGCTTTCCATGATGCAACTACTAGCTATCCACCCTAAAAATCCTCTACCCAACTTCCAAATACAGGCTGACCAACACCTAAACCCACTTTGCCCAGAATTAAAAACCCTCATCAGCTCCTACTGTGATGTTTTCAAAGAACCAGTGGGGTTACCCCCTTTTAGGTCGGGATTCGACCATACAATACCATTAAAGGAAGGCTCTCACCCCGTAAATTTAAGACCTTATCGTTACCCCTTGCTGCAGAAAGATGTTATTGAACAACTCACTCAAGAACTTCTCGATCAAGGAGTTATTAAAGCAAGTAATAGTCCGTTTGCATCTCCTGTTGTACTGGTTAAAAAGAAAGATGGAAGCTGGCGAATGTGTATCGATTACAGGGCTCTAAACAAATTGACCGTTCCTGATCGGTTTACTATTCCTTTAATTGAAGAACTTATGGACGAATTGCATGGTACTCGGTATTTTTCAAAAATCGATCTGCGAGCCGGATACCATCAGATCAGAATCGTTAATCAGGATGTTCAAAAAATGCCTTTAAAACGCATTGCCGACATTTAGAATTTATGGTTATGCCTTTCGGGCTCACCAATTCTCCTTTTACATTTCAAGGACTGATGAATCAATTGTTTAAACCTTATTTAAGGAAGTTTGTCTTGGTGTTTTTCGATGACATCCTAGTCTATATCCCGGATTGGGATGCTCATATACAACATCTGAAAGCAGTACTCAATGTCATGAGATCTAACTCTATGTTGGCTAAATTGAGAAAATGTGTATTTGGGGTATCATAGATTGAATATTTAGGCCATGTGTTGTCTAGAGAAGGGGTGGCTATGGATCCCGCCAAAATTGAAACTATTATGGAATGGCTAGTACCTAAGACAATTAAACAGCTTCGTGGGCTCCTTGGTCTCACGGGATACTACCGAGCTTTATTCGGGAGCACGGGGCAATAGCTAAACCTTTAACGAAACTATTGCAAAAGGATTCTTTTAGATAGAACGAAGAAGACACAACAGCTTTCTTGGCCCTCAAGCAAGCAATGACAAATCAACCGGTGCTAGCATTACCAAATTTCAATGAACCTTTCGTTGTGGAGATTGATGCCTCTAACCAGGGGATAAGGGTTGTTCTAATGCAAAAAGGATACCCCATTGCCTTTATTATCAAGGCATTATCACCAAAACATCAAACTCTATCCACGTACGAAAAAGAATTGTTGGCAGTTATTCATGCAGTACAAAAATGGAGCTCATATCTATAAGATAGACACTTTGTGATCAAGATGGACCAACAAAGTTTGAAACATATTTTGGAAAACAAAGTCAATACTTCATTCGAGCAACGATGGTTGTCAAAGCTTTTAGGATACGATTACGAGACCTGTTACAACAAAGGGGCCGAGAATAAGGTAGCAGATGCATTGTCTAGAGCCACTCATGGGGAATTAATACAACTTGCTCTTTCTACCATTCACTCTAATCTTTATGATCTCATTAAAGCAAGTTGGGAATATGATGTTAATTTGAAGACTATCATTTGGGAAATACATGAGGACAACAATCGACATCCTCAATATCGTTGGTATAATCAAGAATTAAGGAGGTAGGGCAGACTAGTGGTTGGGAGTTATGAAGATTTAAAAACAAAGATTCTAGCTTGGATGCACAATTCTCCTCAAGGGGGTCATTCGGGTGTGACGACCACTCTTAAAAGAGTAACCAGTCTCCTTTTCTGGCCGAAGATGAGGCAAAATGTCATAAACCATATTCGAAATTGCGTTGCATGCCAAAAATGCAAGGCAAAAACGGTGGCCCAACCAGGATTATTACAACCTATTTCGATCCCCAAAGGCATATGGAAGGATATTGCTATGAACTTTATTGAAGAGCAACCGAAGTCATATGGTAAGGATGTCATTCTGGTGGTTATTGACTATTTAAGTAAGTATGCTCACTTTCTCTCTCTGAGCTATCCCTTTTCTGCCATAGATGTAACTCAAATATTCTTGGATAACATCTACAAGTTGCATGGGTTCCCTAAATCCATAGTATCGGATAGGGATAAAATTTTCATTAGCACTTTTTGGCAGGAGTTGCTAATACTACAGGGTACTGATCAAAATTTATCGAGCAATTATCACCCACAAACCGATGGTCAATCTGAGGTGTTAAATAGATGTTTGGAGGGTTATCTAAGGTGTATGTGTCATGAATCACCCACGGAGTGGGCTAAATGGTTGCCTTTAGCCGGATTTTGGTACAACACCAACTTTCAGTCGGCTATTAACTGTACCGCGTTTGAAGTAGTTTATGGGAGGGCACCTCCTTTACACCTGCCTTACTTGCCAGGAGAAAGTAAAGTTGAGTCAGTAGATAGGAGTTTGACCGCTAGAGAGGAAGCTATTAAGATGTTAAAACATAGTTTGCATAAAGCTCAAAACAGAATGGAACAAAAGGCAAACATGCATCGTTCAGAGAGAGAATTCGAGGTGGGAACTTGGGTCTATCTAATACTTCAACCATATAGGCAAACATCTGTTGCTTACAAACCCAACCAGAAGCTAGCCTCTAAATACTTTGGCCCTTATCAGATCATTGCTAAAGTTGGGAAAGTGGCCTACACTCTTAAGCTGCCTCCGGAAGCAAGCATTCATCCTATTTTTCACGTCTCCTTACTTAAACAACACTTTGGTCCGACTCCTACTTCTGTTACCACCCTAACAACAACAGATAATTTAACCGAGAAGGTACCTGAGTGTGTTATTGATAAAAGAGTGATTAAGAGATAGAACAAGCCGGTATTTAAGTGGCTTGTCAAATGGAGGAATCAGGCAGCTGAAGATGCGACTTGGGAGAAGGTTGTGGAAATGGAAAGGTTGTATCCTACATTTAATCCTTGTGGACAAGGATCATCTCATGGGGAGGGCAATGATACGAATTAGGAGTCTTTGAGTTTCCTTATTTTAATTATGGAGAGTTTCCTTATTTTAATTATGCGGGGTTTCCTTATTTAATTATGCATTTCCTTTATTTTAGTTTCCTTATTTTTGGAGTGTTCTTTTTAGTAGTTTAAATACATGTCTCTTTTACTTTTTTGGAAATCAATAAACGTTTTTGCATTCTTCATCTACAATTCTCTTATTCACTTTTTCATTCATCTCTGTTAATTTCGAGAATCGTTCTTCACTTGATTCTCTAGATTGGTAGAGTTCGGCTAAACGTTGGGATTCATCAAGACCTTAGCTGATTTTGGTTCGGGTCGTATCATAATATTCCGAAGTGCCCTCAAAGTTTAACATATACACTTTTCATACCCAAAAAAAATTCTATTTACGAAAATCAGTTAAACAGATACACAAGACTCCCTAGCTCCTCCCGAGTACTGTTTCAAAGATTCAACTTTAAAAAGTAAATAAAACCCATCATAAACTTATATTAATTTTTGATTAAAGTATATAAATTACACATAAATGTATCTTAAAAATTCTAAATTTAATTAGGGAAACATACCAATTTTGGAAGCAGAGGAATTACAGCTCAAAAACTCAGAGGTGAACCTGGTTTAGACACCTAAGACACTATTTTCATCCAATAATAGCAAGGTATGGGTAGTATATTAAGATACAGATTCTTCTTTACTTTTTTATATCCATCAAGATTTCCATATATAGCAAGTCATCAGTCAAGTCTGCTCTTCTTTACTAACCCACACAACACTTCATCATCTATCTAACATCCAGAAATTTCCATTTTTGTCAAATCATATCTCTGCTACAAACAAAAACAGTGTTTTTGGGTCTGTGGGTGTTGATGATTTCACTTTCTTGATAAAAACAGGCTTTAGGGTTTGTGGGTGTTGATGATTTCAGTTTCTTGATAAAAAAACAGGGATTAGGGTTTGTGGGTGTTGATAATTTGAGTTTCTTGATTGAATTAGGAAAAAAATGGAGAGATATGAACTGGTTAAAGAAATTGGGTCTGGTAATTTTGGGGTAGCCAAGCTTGTTAGGGACAAGGGAACCAAAGAGCTGTTTGCTGTCAAATTTATTGAAAGAGGCCAAAAGGTTATATTTTTCTTCATAAAGATTTGAGTTTTTTGAATCTTTTGATGTTTTTATCCATTTGGGTGTCTTGATTTAGTGCAAAAAGTTTGTGGGTTTGATCAAGATTTTCAAAATTTTGCAGATTGATGAACATGTACAGAGGGAGATTATGAATCATAGGTCTTTGAAGCATCCAAATATCATCAGATTCAAAGAGGTAGCTACTGGATGCATACTCAACTGCATACTTTCTGTTTTTTTCTTTGCAAATTGTTAATGATCTGATGGTTAAGCACTGCTTAATTAAGCAGAGGTTTATTGAAATTTGCTAATTGCACCACAAAGTCAAATTTGACTCCAAAGATTCAATGGATTTTGTAAAGTGTTTATCCCACAAGTATGTTTGATAGCAACTTGATGAGCTTAATAGGACTTGTAGCTTATTTGGTAAGCTATACATGACTGTTTGGTGATGATCACCCGGGGTATGCGCTAACCCGCCAACGCTCGTGAAAACCCGGGTTGGTCGGTCCTCCCAAATCCACCTAACATCGCAGGCATAACCATAAAAAAGATCATTTAAAAAGCGTTTTTCCATATCTGCTCATCCCAACTTAAAAATACGCCCCTTCCATCTATTAGAAAACTCTCCCAAACAAAAACCCAATCTATACAGACATTTTAATCCACATAGACATCTTTATCCATAATTGACTAACTAAACATCCCCTAAATGTGATAATAGATTGCTATATAGTAATTAAGTTTATCGACCACACGATTGTGGCCATATGTGAAAGTGTTACAATACGTTGATATGACGTATTAGGGATCCTAACAAGTTTTTAAGGACATTTTTGAAATAAAGGGTCTTAGTTATTTTACAAAAAACTTTTGAGAACTGTTATATGAACACGTCCTTGTATAGGAAACTTGTTTTTATACAACATTTTTCTCTTCAAAATAATGCGATATAAAAAGACTAATAGGACACTTTATTTCAAAATAGTCCTAGAAATTGTTAGGATCCCCAAAAACATCCTATCAACTTGTTATACCAACTTTATATAGGATGCATAATTGTTTGATCCTATAAAATGAAGTCCTATAAATCAGTCTATTAGGACACTTAGACATATTTGACGTCCCACAAAGCCGATTTTGTTGTAGTGTCTTTTTTGCTCATTGAATTAGAAAACATCAGCGGTTTCAGGTCTTCTAAAGAAGGATGTATCTGTTTATGGTTCTTCAGGTCTTGCTAACACCGACCCATCTAGCAATAGTTATGGAGTATGCTGCTGGTGGCGAGCTTTTCGAGAGGATATGCAATGCGGGTAGATTCAGTGAGAATGAGGCAAGTTGTCTACATACGAACCGATTAATTCTTGAATGCCGTTGGACGTCAAATATCATGAATATATAACTTTTTGATAATGGTTTTTTCTCGTATATGCAACAGGCAAGATTTTTCTTTCAACAACTTATATCGGGAGTTAGCTACTGTCATTCGATGGTATAAACTTCATTCGTTTAATCTGGTCTTTCTTTCTATTCATACATCGTTGGCTCTAGTTTTATATTTGGAGAATTTGGTCGGATGCAGGAAGTTTGTCACAGAGATCTTAAGCTCGAAAACACACTGCTAGATGGAAACACTGCTCCTCGTGTTAAAATATGTGATTTTGGGTACTCGAAGGTAATACATTTACCACGTTTTCGTCTACATTTTTGTGGGTTCTGTCTCGCTACAACAAAATCGTCAATATAGGATGCCAAATATGTTTAAATGTCCTAATAGACTGCTTTATAGGACTTAAGTTTATAGGACCAAACAGTTGTATCTTCTATGTAAAGATGCTATAATATGATGTTAGGACACTTTTGGGCGTTCTAAACAATGTTTTTACGACTGTTATGAAATAAAACGTTCTATTAGTCTTTTTATATGACATTATTTGAAATGTGTCTTATCAAAACAAGTCTCCTATAAAAAGATGTGTTCATTCAAAAGTGTCATGTAAAAAAGTGTCCTTAAAACTTGTGAGGATGCCCAAATACGTCCTGTTGTAACACCTTTACATTGGACATACAACTGTTTGGTCCCATAATACAGTCTATTAGGACATTAGACATATCTAGTGTCCTGTGAAGTCAATTTTGTTGTAGTGCCATTTGAAATTTTGATTATCGAATTGTTGTGGTTTGTGCAATTCAGTCGGCGGTTCTGCATTCTCAACCAAAGTCAGCGGTGGGGACACCAGCTTACATCGCACCCGAAGTTCTATCAAGAAAAGAATATAATGGAAAGGTGCCGCCTTTGAGTTTTTCGTCATTTAAAAAGTCGGCTGCTTATTTTTTTGAACCGTTGTGCTTGACTTCTCCATAAAAACATCATTATCCTTGTGAAGATAACAACAAGGGTTTCAATAAAGTTTTCTTGCTAAGGATATGTTTGGCAAATTAGCTGATAAGCTAGCTGTAGACTGATAACTAGGTGTTAGCAGATACATTTTTCAAAAGCGAGCTTACATTTTGGCTAACCAAATAAAAACACGCTAGCTTGTTGTTGCAAAACATGGCCCAATGGTGAAAAAGACAATCATTTTTTGTCGAAAATCGCTCATTCGTCGAGGCAAAGTGTTATTTTTACAAGAACGATGGTTTGTATGCAACGACTGGACAAGTACGATGATTTGAAAAGTCAACAAGTCTTTCAGAACTTTACGTTTCCTATTTTAACCCTTGGGAAATTGTAGCTTGCAGATGTTTGGTCATGTGGGGTAACTCTGTACGTGATGCTAGTCGGGTTATATCCGTTTGGAGATCCAGATGATCCAAAGAACTTTCGGACAACTGTTTGCGTGCGTAACATCTTAAACTTTAACAAGTTAAAATGTCGTTTTTATAGTGTTTGATTAAACTTATAGTTTGATTTATGACAGCGGATACTTGGTGTCCAATATGCGATTCCGGATACTGTAGAAATTTCTTTGGAATGCAGACATCTGCTGTATCGGATATTTGATGCAAATCCCGAGAAGGTAGAACTCCAAATGTCATATATATACAAATAAAGAAACGGTGCAACTTCTAATGCAGGTTTGATGGTTTGTGTCTAGCAGATGTGGGACTCAAACACCCCCCTCAAACGGAGACCGAAAGAGTGTATAGAGTCCCTAGGTGGTGTTAGACCCATGCTATCATACCATGTTAGGATATGTGGAACTCCTTTACATTTCTCTTTAAAAGCGCCCTTGTAGAAAGAGAGGAGGTTCCTATATGTCTAGAGTGAGGTTCGGGGAAAACCCCACAGAAAATGAAAAACCGAGGAACACCGTATTCATCTGTTAAGGTATACACATGTGCATAGGAGTAATTGAAGATGTTTCTTGGTTTCTATGCGTGTGTGCATGTTATCCACATGTGCATACCAGGCAAATTAATTGTATGCACATGTGCATCCCGTACAGATGAATGGTTATTAGGGTGTTCCTCAGTTTTTATTTTTCTGAGATTTTTCCCTTGAACCTGACCTTTTATATATATATATATATGTTTGATGGTCTGTGTTTAGCTGTTATGGGACTTAAATATCTGTAACTTGTTTTTATTTTTCGGAGTTGTGCAGAGAATAACCATTCCAGAAATTCAAATGCATCCATGGTTCTTAAAGAACTTGCCAACGGATTTACTGGCCGGGGGAAGCTCTCACGACACAAATTCAAACGACACGTATCAAAGCGTTGATGAAATATTGTCGATAATACAAGAGGCAAGAACACATCCTGGGATGCTCAATGATGGATCAGCACAACTTCTTGGCGACAGTATGGACTTTGATGATTTGGATGATTCAGATATCGAAGATATAGACACAAGTGACGATTACGTTTGCTCGTTGTGAATTGAAAGAACAACAAACGGCGTCAACAACTACTTAGATCATCATCGGAGATAACTCGTCAGTTCTTTTATATATGGTTATCGAAATTTTAGTTTTTGTTATGTAGGCGAAGGATCGTGTGAGAAGTTGATTTAACGGTGAGAAGCGTGAGAAGTGGATCTGAACCGTTGATCTCTTTTAATCTCAAACCCTCCCATGAATTGCGGCTTAGAAGGGAATTGAGCTGGCGCATCTCGGTGCATCTCATCGTAACGTGCGTCCGTTTCTCATCCAACGGTTGATAACCACTTCTCACGCTTCTCACCGTTAACTCAACTTCTCACCGGACGGACCTATAAATTCCCAAACGGGGTCTCATGCACTTGCTCAACTTATTAAGTAGAATTTTTTTTACGATGTCTGCTAAACTTTGAAGGATGCTCTGGGATATTAAAAAAATACAAGGAATATCAACCAAAAAGCCGAAAAAGTCTCTCGAAATCGACCAAAAAAAAAAAAAGTCCTTCGATATCAACAAAATAAAAAAATCCATCAAAGCTAAAACACATCGGATGACTTTGCAGGCGTTTGATTTTATCAATAAATAAATGTGTCGCCTATTTTATCAATTAAACAAGAGAAGCTAGTCAAAGTCGATAAACTTAATTTTCGCGGACACGATACAACTCTTCAAGTAAGATTGTCTCAGTTCCTCGAGTTTCTCTTTCACTTCTTCCATCGTCGGCCTTTTCTTCCCCTCCAGCTCCACACAATCTTTCACGAGCTTTGCCAAGTGTTCAATATGCTCATTAACCCCATCGTTCCTCACCCGATCATCAAGAACTTGAATCAAACAACCCCTTTCCATGGAAGAAACAAAAAACGTTGCTAGACCCAACTCGCTTTCGGTTCCATCAGGTGAAAAGACCTTTCTACCCGTAAGAAGCTCAACTAGAACCATCCCAAAACTATAAACATCACTTTTAACGGTCAAAATTCCAGAACGAAAGTACTCGGGATCTATGTACCCAAGAGTTCCATGCACCAATGTCTGTAAATGAGTCTCGTCAACCGGAATAAACCTCGAGATCCCAAAATCCGACACTTTAGCAGTGAAATCATCGGTCAAAAGTATGTTTGAAGATTTAACATCTCTATGAATGATTTGCGTAGATGAGTGTATATGAGCTAGAGCTTCAGAAATCTGTGTGGCTAAGTTTAAACGCGTTTCAAACGCCATTGAAGATATAGCGTCTTTTTCGTGTAGGTGGTGGAAAACGGTCTTATTGGTTACAAACTCGTAAACCAGAAGAGGAGTTTGCGTTTCTAGGCAACAACCCAAGAGTTTGACCACATTAGGGTGGCTAATTTCTGATAGAATGATCACCTCGTTTATAAACTGCTCGATCTGGTTCTCGTCAATCGATTTAGATTTCTTGATGGCAACGGTTGTTTTATCTGCTAGTATGCCTTTATACACGATCCCGAAACCTCCTTGACCGATGACATTGGTTTTGTGGAAGTTATTCGTTGCTTTTTCAAGAACCCGTGCTGCAAATATGATCTTCTCGATATGGGAAGATTGTTTAGATTCGAAGAGTAGTTTCTGCAAGATCAATCCGCCGTTTTTCTTAAAAAACTTCTCCCGACTCTTCATGATCTGCCTTTGTTTGATTCCCCAGTATAAGATAAGCGTTAACACAGCTGAACCCGCGGTTCCCATGCTGATACCTGTCGTTCGGTAGTATTGGTCGTTAGAAAACGAATTTAAGAATCTAACCCTCTACTGTATTTCTAAGTTTTTCCGAGAGCAGACTGTTTTGAACCAAGGACAGACTCAGGACATTTCTCAAATGTGTCCTATAAAATAACTCTGTTGTCCTAAAAAACTTGTTATGACGTCCACAAACGCCCTATAAACTTATTAATTACAAAATCTTTAGATAGTACATTTTATTATTTGGTCCTATGAACTTAGGTCCTATAAAACGGTTTATTGGGACACGCAAAAATTGCTTGTTGACATCTTATAAACCCGATTAAGTTAGAAAGGAGTTTATACTAACCGAGATAGACCGAACTTTGAAGCGATTTAGCCGCTTCTAAATAAGAACAACCGCTCCCATCTTTTTTACCGTCTCCACCCATCCCCAACGGACATGAACAATTGTAACTCCCGTTTGAGTTACCACAAACATGCACGCAATCGTTTGTAGGTCCTTCACATTCGTTGATATCTGAAAAAAGTAGAAATCATCGTAAACAATTTGTGTACGTAGTTTTGAAGAGGGCTATTTCGCTTACCAACCTTCTACAAAACTGACTTTAAGAATAGCTCTAGTGTTTTCTCAAAGTTTTTACACCAGACTGTTTTAAACCAGACCTTCCTCTGACGTACAACCCTAGTTTAAAACAGTCTGTTCTTAGAAATATATTAAAGCTTAAATTCAGTTTTTGAGAAGGTCATTCAGCTAAATAGCCCTGGTATTAAGTAAGCACATGGAGCTGGCGTTACCTCGACATCCGTTTGGTAGGTACGGATTACCCCCGTACCCTTGAGCACATCTACAATTATACCCCCTAGAACTTTTATTGTAGAATTCGATTGAAGCATCATAACATTCACTATTCTCTTTGCAAAGATAGGTAGTTTTGTTCATTTGAGCTATTTCACAGCTTGTGTTCCCAACTGACCATTCAAGAACCACCGGAAAAGACCGATTCTGCAGATTATCAAGATCCGTTTCAACAAAATTGTAACCATCTTTCTCAACGAGAAAAGCATACGTGCAATTATTGTAACTCCAACTCCCGACTTTCCCTGTGTTGCTCTGTGCATGGATCCGAAATTTGGTCAGATCATAAGGGACTGGAACCTGGCTGCAACCCATGCCTAAACACGAACCGATGATTAACCGATCGCATCCGGTCATGGATAGACATCCGGTTATGTATTCTTCACCCTTAAAGGACTTGAGGTTGGCTCTAGTGTCGCACCCAACCGTGGTCAAGAGGTTTTGTGCACTCGAAATAGGGAACCTGTCTAAGTCTATTCTGGGTTCGGACTTGCTGATTAGACCGTGAGTCTTGTTGTAACAACGGAAGCCCTTTGGTAACAAGCCACGCATACGACCGCCAAGTGATATTTCTAACAATTTGAATTTGGAGCTCGCGATTATTAGCGTCTCGCATTTGACATGATAGGATTTGCTCAAGTAGCAACCTGGTTTCGTTCCAAAAGGGTACGGAATGGTGATATTCCCGCATTTATGCGGACAGCCGGGCAGGGATTGAGCGTCTTCCGAGACGGATTTCGTTGTTCTTGATAGCATTATCACAATCAGTATTGTGAAATGGCAAAGCAGTTTATGCATAGTTGTCATAGCGAGTCCACCTGGTTTTGCAAATGGAGTTGGAATTGATCTCGGTTTGTCTTTAGAGCGGTTTCATTTTGGCAACCGACCTAATTAAGATGGCTGATCGAAGAACGCTAGAACCGATGCGGAATGGCCGATTCTTTGTTTTTATTTCTAGTATATAAGTTGTTAACGTTTTCTTAATCGAAAGGGACCTTAGAATATGCTAAAAACAAAGATAGATTTTGGCTGTTGTCTATGTGTTTTCATGTCTTATAGAATGTCCACAAATCTTGAGAAATAACTTTGAATTGGTCCTTCAACCAAGCAATTTGACCATTTTGTCCGCAAGTGCATTTTTTTAATTAAAATAAAAAACCCAAATAAAAATAAAAGGCAAAATTAAAATAAATCCAAAGTTGTTGATTCTGTTAAAATAAATTTATATTGAATAAGTATAATTATATGTCTTTACTGATTCATGGAACATCAGACTGGAACTAGCTTATGGTCATCCAAACATGTACTAGAAAAAAAGCTAGTTTTTTTTTGTCAAACATAGCCTTATTGTTTTAGTCGATCTAGCAATTAGAGGTGTTCCCGGTCCGGTTTGGACGGTTTAACCCCCCAAACCACAAATCAAACCATAATGGAGGTTTAGAAAATTTTCAAACCGAGCGGTTTGGCAGGTCAAACCGGACCACAAAAAAACGGTCTGCTCTGACCGGTTTAGATGGTTTGGGCTTATTATGGGCTTTAAACTAAAAGAAATATAAAATCTATCTCCAATTTAAAATTTCCATCGATGTTACATTAACGATTGAGAATTACGACGCGTAAAACTCAAAACTAAGAGAATACTCTCTAAAAAGCTAAACTTTTATTAATTGATAACTTGATTGAATTGATTAACAATGAAACCTAGCTACCCTATTTATAGCTAAACTAACTAAGAAATAACTATGAAAATTAGAACTATCCTAATTATAAACTAACTAGGAAGCTATTTAAATAACTAATAAAAGGAAACTAAATAATCCTAAATTATTATCTAATATAATTATTAAACTAAATCTAATATGGAAAGCAAAAGGAATTAGAAATAGCATGGAAATAGGATTTGATTTATGTCACGTATGTCACGTGGATGAGAAAGCCTTGCATGAGAATTGGCAGATTAGTGGGAAGTCACGTGACAAGAGTATGGAAACACAGTGACATTTGCGGTTAGCATGTGTGCTGAACTCGCGTAATAAACCGTTTGAGACACTGTTATGGTTTTCGATCCATTCTTTAATTTCCGTCACAATCCTTTTTATACTCGGTGCTTTATATTTGCCTCTTTTTCGATACCAAATTCCGAGCCTCTTTCGAGCACGTTTTTCTATTCGATCTCGATTTCCCATTTTCCAATTATTATTAAAAATCCTTATTAATACTCGAATTCTTCCTGTATCACTTTTGCATAGTGTTTTTTTTATGTTTCTGAGAATATATAAGAAATTAGGTCCGACCCCTGTGGTTAAAAGACTTGTGTCTCTCCCCTACTCGTCCGATCAATCTATAGTCTTGATACGAATGTAATAGACCTCCAAAGACATTGGAACAACCCTAGTGTCCATAGCATATCATATGTAGTAACCAATTAATTGTATGCTTTTATTGTCAAAGTATATAACAGATTGCAAGTTTCAATCTTTCTTGATGCTTAATGGTTAAGTGGTTAGAATAAGACATTTACACTTATAGATCTCTTTGAACATTAGTCTCGGGTTCACTTGTGCTATACGTGTTTTTAGTTCTAACAGTTATTTGGGCCGACTTGAATTTTCCTCTTGTTTTAATGTTTACCAACCATTATACAATACAAATTTATGATAAACAATTGCGAACTCGAGTTTTCTGGTGCACCCGAGTCGGGCGAACATAAACTTACAGTTTCCCGAGTAGCATATGGCAAACCTAAATCCATCTTTTGTAGAGCAATGAGCTCCTCCTTCGCTTCTTGCATCATAGGCCTTTCCCTGCATGCAACAGACAGACTTTGACAAGTTGAGCAACTCGATCGAGTTGCTCAACAGTACCATCCAACTCCATTTGATCATCAAGAATTTCAATCAAACAACCATCATCCAACGACAAAACAAAATGATCCACCAAAGATCGGTTTCTTTTAATCACCATGTCGGAGTTCACTTTTTCCCCTGTAAGCAGTTCCACAAGCACAACCCCAAAGCTATAAACATCACTCTTCTCGGTTAAGATACCTGAACTGAAGTATTCAGGATCTATATATCCAAGCGTCCCTTGAACGACCGTCGAGACTTGCATTTGGTCTTTCGGAATCGATTGTGAAATCCTGAAATCCGAAACCTTAACGGTGAAGTCATCGGTCAATAGTATATTTGATGATTTGATGTCTCTATGTATAATTTTTGTAGAAGAATGCATATAAGCAAGGGCTTGTGAAGTTTCAACTGCGAATTTTAACGGCATTAGCCATGTTAACGATGATCCACGACCCTTTCCGTGAAGGTGGTGGTGCAACGTTTCATTAACGATATATTCATACGCTAGTAACGGGACATGGGTTTCGAGACAACATCCTACGAGTTTTACGATATTTGGATGGTTGATTTGTGACAAAAGTACGACCTCGTTAACAAACTGTTCAATTTGGTTTGGATCAATCATTTTAGACCTCTTTATTGCGACAACGATGGTGTCCATCAAAACCCCTTTGTAAACTGTTCCAAAACCGCCTTGACCAACTACATTT
Source organism: Arctium minus (assembly GCA_954870635.1). Lineage (NCBI taxonomy): Eukaryota > Viridiplantae > Streptophyta > Magnoliopsida > Asterales > Asteraceae > Arctium > Arctium minus. The sequence continues at coordinate 4,383,023 of OX941093.1, read as the reverse complement.
TTCGTGTCAAAGTTATTTTTTTGCCTTCTTGAGTTCCTCTTCAGTAAAAATCTTGACAATTTGTGTCGATCCTTGGGATTTGGAAAGAAATTTCTCGAAAATCGTACCTCCATTTCGCTTGAAAATCGTTTCTTTCCGTTTCGCAATTCGTCGTTGTTTCATTAAACAGTAGGATGATAACATCGTGAGGCATGCGTACTGGTTAAGGTCCTGGGGAATGTGGTGGAATATCCCATCTGCCCAAGGTTCGAATCCAGGCGTACACAACAATTGTGGCCACTGAGGTTTAATCAGGGGCTGATGTCTTACAGTCAATAATTTGCCAAGGGATTAGTCTAAGCATAGCCTACGACACCCTTTAAAAAAAAAACATCGTGAGGCATGTAACAATGGCACCCATGCTGATACTGCAAATCATATTATGTTTAAATGTTTTAATAGACAAATTAAGAATTAAAAAGACCTTTATGACTTTATATATAAATCTTTTTTTTTTTCCTTTTTCATATGTTATATTTGGAGGTCACAAATTTTTAGCCTATATATTTAGAGGTAAAAAATGTTGGCTTCTATATATTAAATATTCATATTATATTCAACTTTTATGATTATATATATAGGGCCAGGTTCAAACAAGAAGTAAACATTTTGCGAGAAGGCGAGAAGTGTTTAATCACATATGATACACAAGCTTAATCATATATGATTAAACACATGTTATATTGACAATACATAGACGTTTAATCATATATGATTAAACACACCTAAAGGCCGTGTAATCATATATGATTAAACACTTCTCGCCTTCTCTCAAAATGTTTAACTTCTCGCATGATCCTTCCTCTATATATATATATTGATTAATAGTTTAATATATTAAGTAATATTTTTTTATTAAGTTTATAATTTAGTTATTTTTTATTGTAAATTATATTTAAATAATATACTAAGTAAAAACACCTTTTTTTTTTATATGACAGGATTTATAAAAAACTTTTTTCAAATAATGTCATATAAAATAGCTAATAGCCTAATACAACACATTGTTTTTAAAATTACTCTAAAACTTTTTAAGACACCAAAAACGTACTATAAACTTATTGTAATAATTTTAGATATATGACGATTTATTGTTTGATCCTAATAACTGAACTCTTATAAAACACTTTGTTAGGACACATTTATGTAATTAGTGTCCTATAAATCCATTTTTGTTGTAGTGTATTAATTACCTAGCATCCTTTAGTAATACATTTATATAAGACACCTATTAGGACATTTAGACACATTTCAAGTGGCATGAGTTATAAGTGCAGGGATGATGCACTTACCGATATAAAGGCCGAGTTTCTGTAAATTTGTTCGGTTTCTTATGCTCTGGGTTCCATCTTTTCGACCATCCCCACTGTGACGTTTCAGGCAATAGCAAGTATAACTTCCGACAATGTTGTTAGAAATATGTGTACAACTGTTTAGACGGACGTCCTCACACTCATTAACATCTGATCAATAGAAAAAAAATAAATAAACATAGAAACAATTACAAATGATACTTAAAACTTAAGGGTAAACTTCAACTGAGCATGGATCAACTAGAATAAACTAGATCGGACCAAGAATCAGACTATATGTCGGTAGTTCTGGGTCCCGTTTGCGTTTGGGTTCTTGGTTTTGTTCCACTGCAACAAAATCGGATTTATAGGACACCGTATTATGTCCAAGTGTCATAATAAACTTATTAATTAGACTTAGCGGTCGTTTACGAACACAAACGGGGTAAACGCTAACCGGCTAAGATACTCAGTTAGCTCATGCCACAATAAGATTGTTGGTAAAGATCATCATCTCTGACCAAGTAAGTGTCTCTTACCCAATAAGAGATGTTAAGTGTTTAGTTACCCGGTAAAAGATGGTAAGTGTTTAGTAAACGACCCCTTAATTAAGTTTATAGGATTAAATAATTGTATCATATGTCAACGCGTTACATTAATCTAAGGTTACAAGTTTCTCAAAATAATCTTGAAATAAGGCATCTTATTAGTCTTTTTTATATGATACTAGTCATATACCCGCGCGCGATGCGACGCGAGTGTTAAACTTTCTTGTAAATTGTGATTGAAAAATTAATACAATTATTTATAGAATGTTCTATATCATTTAATTATGGGTTGTTTGCAAGTAAAATATTATAATGAAAGCCAAATGAAAAATACTAAGGTTGAAGCTTATAAAAATCAATCATTCCGTATAGTTTATTTGAAGAAATAGTTGGTGTATTAGATCTCTAGAATTTGAGGACTTTGTTTTTGACTTCATATTAATTGAATATGGATAATAAAATGTTCTATAAAAAATCAAAGATGATATACAAACATCAAAATTTTCATAGTATCAAACTTTTCAAACAATTATTTGAAATGTAAAAAAAAATGATGCGTTGAATATTAAAATTACTCAGAGTTATAAACAAATTTCAACATCCCTTAACATCTAGGATATCAAACATCCATCCATGCCACTTTACCCTTTTCATCTCTCATCCATACTATAAGAAACCTTTCATCAGTTTCTCTATTTCCATAAATATAAGTGTCGTGTTCCACATCAACCGATGCGAAAGAAAACCATTGATAAGAAAGTACAAAATCCCATTGCAACATTGAACCTTTACCTGTTGAGCATCCATTAAAAATATTATTACAATTTTATATTTCTCAATTAATGAAAAAATTAACGGTTCAATCCAAGGGCTAATGAAAAACATATAATTCATCAAGTTTAGGTGGATCTTTGAATTGAATGCCAAACAACTAAAAATATAAAAGTTGCACAACCAACTATTTGGAAAAAATAACACCAACTTTTGTAGCCCATTCATCAAAACAACAGCCTTCAGGAAGCATAAACCTTCAAACTGAGTATAGCCCGTATGCAAGCCAACAATAGAAGATGGGAGCTCAAGCTTAAAGGAATAAACAACTCTAACATATTATAAATGACTAGACCAAGAGGCTTCTTCCACCCCTTACACCAAAATCAAAAATCAAAAATCAAAAATCAAAAATCAAAAATCAAAAATCAAAAATCAAAAATCAAAACAAACAAGACTTATAGGGGGAGAGAAATTGTTTGCACACATCCTAACATCCCTAAAGCCTAGGTAGGGATATACCCACGTGCATTTGGTTAGGTTTGGTTTAATCCTACTTCAATATTCAAAAGTTGAATCGGGATGAATATAGAAGCTTAAAGAGATTCCTTCAATAATCTTTTTAATTCTCTTTACAAGATGCATCCTTTAACTACTAATTTTGATTGTACTAAATAAATTTAGAAGGAAAGAGAACTAAAACATCATATACTTACTCATGCTTTACATCCCTCTATTATTATATAGGAATTCAAACTTCTTTAACAACCTTATGGACTACCTTCTTTTTCTTGTTCTTCTTCTGCTTCCAACTTTCAACCATGATCTTCAAGATTGGGTTCCCACATTCGTCAATCATTCCTTCATAAAGAGTGAATGAGAATAGCAAACAAATTAGCAAACATAAACGGAAATATTCTAAATTGAAGTACTAAAATTTTCATGTGACTCCAAATGCAGTACACTCACCATTATCCATTGTTGGCACGATGCTTATGTTTCTTGTATAAAGTCTAGCATCCTTGTGAACATAAAATTTCTCTGCCCCAACGCAGTTCTGTCCGCTTGATTGCAAATTAGCCCTAACAAAAGCTTGTGCAACCTAAATTTGGTTCTAAGAAACTATTAAACAAATGATGACACTAACAAATACACATCAACAATCAAAAGGACATGTTCAGAAGCATGTGTAAGAGCACAATCAAAGTTCATTATACAAATTGACCTAAATTTGGGCATGAGGCACGACTACATCTTCACACACAATAAATGGATATTTTCCGCCAAGCTCAAGTGTCCTAGGTATTAATGTATCGGCAACCTTCCTCATTATCTGCATTTACAAAAAGAACAATGTTATTATAAAGAGTTGAAAGATCCTTCGACTAATATCATACATGTGTGTTATAATTTGGAAACCCTTTTTTTTAAAAGCAATTTGGAAACCCATTTAGCAAAGGCTTTAAGAAGATCTAATATGTTGATAGAAGATCTAACAAACTTCAATCCAGATTATAGAACAATCCTACTAAAATCAAGATTATGCTAAAATGAGCAAGATAAAATTCATAGAATCATTTGTAGATCGAGATAAATATATGATTTGAAAAGGTACTTGGATTACCACAATTGAAAACCTAAGGCCGAAAAACAGTATTCGAAACAGTGAATGTGATTTCATGGCTATTTTTTTGGGGTTTAATGATGATTTTGGTGTTGATTTCTTATAGATGGGTTTGATCGAAATCTAGTGGAAGCACGGGGTCCGGAGAAAGGGACTTGGGCGGCCGGCGACTGTGAATAGAATTAATGATGATTATATATGAAGGGTGGTTAATGTTGATTTGGTTTTGTATATAAGATTCTTTGCAAATAGAAAAACAAGAATAGATTTGTTGTTGTGTTAAATTGTCGTTTATGAGGATAAATTAAGGTATAAAACAATGGTCCGTTTGTAGACTTAGGGGGCGTTTGGTTCGTCGGATTCTGCCGAAATCTGATGGAACTGGAATGGTCAATTCCGTTGACCAAATTCCATCCTGCTGTTTGGTTACCTATGGAATGGAATTGAATTCCATGAATTCCTTCAAATGTGGATTTGGTCATTCCTTCGATCAAAGGTCCATTAAAATCCATTCCTTGCAATATTTCACTTTAACAAAGGTCCATAGCAAAAATACCATCGAGAGCAACCAGTGTCTTCTTCAATCGTTGCTTCAAAGGTCCATTGATCCCTCCTAGTGCAGACCTGCAACTCGTGTCTTCTTCAAATCTCCTTCAAAGTGCAGACCTGCAACTCGATTTTTTTAGGTTTTGTTCTTCAATCTTCTTCGATGTACAAACATGCAACTCGATTTTTTGGGGTTTTTCTTCAATTTCCTTCAATGTACAGATTTGGGTTTATGTTAGAATCTGCGATTTTTTTGGGTTTACATGAAATGTTACTGGTTTATGGTAATAGTATTCAGAGAATCTGTTATTTTTTTTCTTGCTTTACATGAACCTGTGATTTTTTTTTGCTTTACATGAATCTATGATTTTTTTTCTTTATGGTTATGGTTCTGTATTTGTGGTATGAATCAAACAGATGGTGAGATGGATGATGTATATATATATATATATAATAATAATAAAAGATTTTATATAAATAATCTTTTTGATCAAAATATAAAAAATAAATTGTTTAAACATGGAAGGGTATTTTATATATGTTTTAATAAATTAAAATAAAAATAAAAAAGAGTATTTTTGTCATTTTTCAGAATTCCATTCTACTAATTCATCTGCAAATCAAATAGACAGATTCCAATTCATTTGGTTGATTACATTCCATTTCTGCCAACCAAACAGTTGGTCATACCTGGTAACATTCCATTCCAATTTCTTCCATATTCCAATTCCTTAGACAGATTACATTCCTTCAGAAATCATTCTGCGAACTAAACGCTCCCTTAGTCTTTGCTATATTGGGAGAGGCTTCTTTAAATGTTAACCTAATAATTGATGTTAATTATGTAAACCAATTTTAACTTTTAATTTGTCTAATTTATAGATGAAATTGATCAGTGGTAATTTTGTAATAAGATTAAAACTGATGCTTGTGAACAATTGAAAAAACTCAAAGATGTTAAAGGAAAAACGAAACGAAACGAATAACAATAGAATAGAGAGAGGGAATCTATAATTCTCATTAATCAAAAGCCCTTTAAATAGGGATGAGTTACAAGTAGATAGCTATGAGAGATATCAGTTCTAATATATCTCTAATATGTTTATCCGTATCTATATCTCTATCTCTATCGTCACACCTTTAAACGATGACACACTTATCCTACAACACTCCCCCTTGTGCCGAGTTAAATGATTGGTGGTGCACAATTGTTGCCTCGTTAAAACCTTACGCCAAAATAAAACCCAGTGGAAAAAAATAAAAATATGACGAAGGAAAGAGTACAACGCACCAGTTTCCTTTGCAATACATAGACTTTTCCTTCAGTCTAGTTTTCTCTTAGATTCGTACTTTAATCATGAGAGTTAGGAAAGCATGATGGTATATAAACAGTTGCCTCACTAAAACCTTACACCAAGGAACAAAACCCAATGGGAAAAATAAAACCTTGGTTGAAGAAAAGAGCACAACATACCAATATCACAAATATAGTAGACTCCCCCTTTTGTCTACTACTCCCCCTGATTCGTGCATTAATCAAGGGAGTTTGCAAAACATTTACATTTACTTTCTACATGTTTCCCAATATATGGTTTTAGGTAATGACTTGGTAAAATATGTCACATTCTTTTGACACCTTACTTGATTCACTTGAATCTAAAGGAGAGTCTTTTATTGCTGATTGTATAGAAACTTAAGCAGAATATGCTTTGTGTTATTACCGTTGATGTATCTTATGTTCATTTCTTCGATACATGATGCATTATTTCCATATATGCAAGTAGGATACTGGTTGTACCCAAAATTACTAGTTCCTCTAATATATATAATGATAGTCCTTAATCATATACATTCTTTAATTATCTAATATTATTGGAATAGTTCAAGGAGGTAGTTACAAGGGTTTGCTTAGCTTACTTTCAAGCAATCTGGGTGTTCACTGTGGTAATTCCTTATCCAGTAGAACAACCTTTGTATGGATTAGGCAGATACCTAATATCAGCAAAGACATACCAAGACATTGTTTGGTGTTTTTCTATAAGAGCTAGTACTTTTGCTACTTACATTTTAAGTAGGTATTGAAGTTCCATTATCAATCTTATTTTTCTTTCTACAGGGAAAGTATAAGCCCATGTCAATGGTTCCAATGACGTTGCGTTGGCGCTAAGTTAAATCTAGCTAACAAGTTCACTGAGAAATAATATATGGTTAAGTGTATTATGCTAAGTACGATAATGCACATATTGTACTTAGATAGGGAATTCCAGCTCCCAATATTTTTCGTCATCATCCTTTAGACGAAATGGATCTTTCCTTATATCTGATACTATGACCGATCATGGGAGTGCTAACCGGATGCGCTTTGTCCATATTAAATTGCCTGATTGTTTTCTGGACATATGCGATCGGTGAATTAATATTTCACAAACTTGGTGTCCTAGCTCAAATATATAGACAAAACCAAGTTTTCCCAAGATCTTTCCTCTCAAAATCATATTTCAAGTAGCTTGTGGTTCCTCTTATTTCATCAAGAGTGCCTATTATGTTCATAACATTGACATATAGAGCTACTTTGAAAATATGTAACTTGTTTTCCATAATAAATACGCAAGGGAACAATTCATCATTCTTATATATCCTTTCCCAATCAAGTATTCCATTAGGCGGGTATACCACATCCACTTAGATTGTTTTAATCTATAAAGTGGGCGTTTCAATTTTATTGCAAACGCATTTCATGGTTCAGAGTTACTTGATTTTTGGTAATGTAATATCATCAATCACTTTTATATATCTCTAAATCTAGATCCCCGTAGAGATATGTGGTAACCACATTTATGAGCTGCATTTCCAGTCCTTCGGAAACTACTAGGATAACAAATTATTTGGATGTCATAATATCCATTATGAGAGAATAAGTCTCCTCGTGGTCAATCCAGGGCATTGTGAGAAACCTTGCGCCAAAGGAGAGCCTTACATATTAGGACTTCATTATTCTCGTTACGCTTTCTGACAAATACTCAGTTATGTCCTACGGGCTTTACACTTGGTAGGTTAGCACTACCTGACCAAATACCCGATCCTTTGTCAAAGAATATAATTCTTTCTGGATTGTTTCTTTACATTTAGGCCAATATGCTATTTGTTGATATTATTCAACTGAGCCTGGTTTGATGTTGTCGTGCTCGATCATCTTATGAGCCATTGTATATGCGAATAAATCATCAATGATTATATATGATCTGTCCATCGACTCATATGTACTCTCATAGTTCATTTGAGATTAATATTCATCTCTAGAATCAATATTAACTTCGGAGTGTCCTCCAGTGATGATTCATGGACATAATTATAATTAGAGATAATCTCATGAGAGTTTTGTGTATTAATGATAAATGGATGTGCCTAACTATTCTCTTCCTTCAGATTAGTATCCATGGAACCAAGTAGCTTCCACCACTTCCATTTGGTAGCTACGACCTCAACCACACCTCCACTATATGTGATTGCAGCACACTTTCCAATAGCATTGTGCCCCTGTTGGGGACTTTTTAACCTTGCGAGTATATTTGCAGCTCGTATATGTGATCTTGTCACTTTTGGAATAACATTAAACGTATCAGGTATCGAGTCTAATTCGTTTGACTTCAACATTACGTTGTGAAGTTTTGGGGATCAAAATGAGACAGAGTGGGAATATTCAATGACACTTCCTGTCGTTCCCATGGAGAATCCTTTTTTCTATCTCCCCCTAACGACGGGAAGACTGTCTCATGAAAGTGACAACCCGCAAATCTAGCGGTAAAGAGATCACAAGTCAAATATTCTAATTAGCGGATAATTGTTGGGGATTCATATCCAACATATACCAAATCGTCTTTAAGGACCCATTTCGATGCGCTGTGGGCGCGCAATTGGCACGTATAATCAAACATGCGTAAATGTAAAATATCAGGCTTATATCCAGTTACCAACTGGTACGCATGAGGCTAGTTAGCAAGCAGTGGGTCTAAAAACGAAAAAAAATCTGCATATAATAATTGCATAACCCCAGGTAGATGTAGGTAAATTGGTGTGCATTACTAATACCCTAGATGTCATCATAATCTTTTGATAACAACTTCTATGAGACCATTTTATATATACACATGGGGTATAGGAAACTTTACATTGATCCTAATACATATGCAATTAACATCAAATTCTTATAATGTAAATTCTCCAGCATTCCAAGTCATGTAGACTTGATGAAATAATCAGGGTGGTGAGCTCTTAAACGTATAGCTAGTGCTAGGAGTGCAATATTTCATGTGGACAATAATACGACATGCGTTCATCGTGTCGAAACCAGAATCATAAAGTACTTTAATGGCCCGCATTCTGGATGTTTATGTCCATAAATATCACCTTCTATTCGTTGTAACAATGGAATATGTTTGTATTATGTCCTTAGCTTTAGGATAGTCTCATTCCTGTCTTGGCTAAGGATCAAGGTATACAAAACTTTTAGGTATTCCAGAAGGCATATTATGATGGTGGTGTTGCTTCTTATGTTGCAGAAGTCAACAGTTGCATTTGCCTCATTTTGCCTTTCACTCGAAAGAGAATGTGTCTATGTGTATTTGACAATACACGGATCACTATGTCATAACCATGATGTCCTACATGGTCATGTCGAAACATATATGTATCATTTCCCCAAAGTTCTTTATTGGTGACAAAAAATGTTTCGATGACCCAATAATCTACTAGTTTGACACATTAGTTCCATGATATATGTTTCCTTTCATATTCATTGGAATTTATGTATATATGCTCATTTCCATTTGATACGAATATCTTTACAAGGTTCCTATTAATCTTGTACCAGTAAGAAAGTGACAGTCCATCGTCTAAGTAATTTGGTTGGATGTATTATAAAATATGTATTTGTCTACCATTGTAGATTGTGTGGAAAAATGTCCTACAAAAAAATCAAGTTCTCCTCAATACATTCCTATACGGAAAGGAGAATATTGAATGTTCTGTATTTGTTTTGGTGTATTTCTTTACATCTATAATGGTTACATATTCGGTTTTACTTAAGGAAAAGAAATTAATTAAATACTATAACATAAATTTCAAAGAAACCTATGCTTTATCATTCTTAGATTGATATGATATAGTTCATTTTCAACTTGTTCCCTTTTCGACAGGAGCACTCTTTAGTGCATTTCTTATCTGACTGTCCATTATCACCTGGGGCAGTAGTTGTATCTCTACTCTAGATGTTGAAAAATCATTCCCGACTCTTACCAAGACCCTGACCCGTTCTAGGGTTTCGTCCACATAGTGCATAAATGTCACATGTGTGAAATTGTTTTTAACTCTCTGTTGTTTGGAGTTGTTTCCACCTTTAATGCTTTCATTATTGATCTCGAGAATTTTCTTTGTCTCGACATATGTGGTGTTGTTATTCGAAAGAACCTTGTTATGTCTCTCAACCACTTGCAATAGGTTGATGAGTTTGTCTAAAGGTTACATTCCAACTTATATTAGTTCATTAATATTTTTGATATATGAAAGGTTGAAATAATGTTAAGAATCATGGCATCTTCTGTGAGTTCCTTGCCACATAGATTGAGACGCGTTTTGGATATAACATTTCTTTATTAAAGTCAGTTACCTTTTTGTAATCGAGTAAGTAGGTTTCATTCCACTGTATGATTAGTTCGGGAAGTACATATTCATGAGTACTCCCGATTATCCCTTTCGGGACATCCCACATTTCTTTGGGGGTTTCTAGTAAATGTATTCCTATGAAACTTAGGATTTATATGTCGTCTCAAAACATGAGGGTATTTGCTTGTACCTTTTCAAGAGGTTGGTTTTAGAGTCAATGGGGAAGTTGATGGACTTTAGGTATTTTCTTGTACCTTTTTAAAAGGAGGTTTATATACTCATTTATGATACTCAGATTCTTGTGAGTTTACGACGTTGATTTTGGGATGAGTTGTTTCAACCATTTCCATATATAAAGGATAATATATGATTTTCTTTTTGATAAGGAAATGGATTTTGGTTATGAAATTTCATTATCATAACAATATTGGATTTTTGTATGCTTTAATTTTATTGATAATACTTCATCAACATTTCAATTTGCGAAAAAGAAATCACTCAATCTATTGGATTTCCAGGTAGTAGGGGAATCACATGGATTTCTTAAATCCCTACAAACCTTAGGGCTGTTTACACCCGTTTGACAAAATCCAATCGATATTTTGTGATTCATTTCATTTAAATATAACATTATTAATTATAGAGATTTGGGATGGGACCAAAAAGACTATGAGTTTGGCATATGAAGCCAATTTTAATATTTTAATACCTTAATAGTATTTTTGAAGCTTTTGGTAAATACCAAAATATATGAGATTAGAAGTGTAACTTCAAAAAATCAATTATATAGTTGAAAATTATTAGTAGGAACTCACAATCAAAATAGGCATTTGAATGATATTTTAACATTCATGCTATTTTGGAGCTTTTGGTAAAATAATAAAAGTTATGGGGGTTGGAAGTGTAACTTCCAAAAAGTAATTATAAGATTATGAATTATAATGATTATAAACATTTAAATATTAACATAAATAAATAATTAATCAATTGATATTGTAAACTAATTGGATAAACATTAATAAATAATAATGTTAGTTTAAACGATATATACTATCATATCCACAAAAACTATCATACTCACATGAAATTAAAATATGTTGAATCAAAATTAATGTAACATAACAACCTAATAATAAATAAATAAATTTTGATGAAACAAACAATTAATTTTATTTATTTATAGTCAAATATCAATAACAATTCTAATCAACACAGAATAAAAAGATTTATAAGAATAAATCTCAAAATAATTAAATAACGTTAATAAATATATAAGACAAATTATAAGAAAAACTTTAATTAATTATAGTTTGTTTAAACTAAATACTTAAAGTTGGCCGTGTTACAAAATTAAGATCGTAAACGTGACTTTTCAAAGTCTGGTTTTGTGGAATGCGGCATTGGGAATATGAATTCCTACTGTTTGAAATAACTTTTTTTTTCTGAAAATTAAAAAAAAACTTAACGAACAAGAATTAAGGTTTTAAACTATATATTTTTTTTAATATTGAATTTTCTTATATGAACCATTTGTTTAGAATGAGCAAGTATATAATATAGTGAATAAATTAATAATAATTTGAGAAAAATAAATAACGTTTTAATTTTATATAAAAAAAATTAAGTTGGACAACCACATAATTAATAATAAAAGACATATGGTATTCAAGTCCTTCTCAAAGTGGAAAAACAAAGCACAACAAGCATATAAAATTTTCAAAACAGAAAGTTAGCCGAGACAGATTTATAGTTCATGACATGAATATTACGCCACATAAATATTATATGTGTGTAAGAATTCTTACTTGGATTGTAGCATCGACGGAGGGATAGATTTATGAAGCTGGAAACCCGAAATTTGATAGAACTGACTGATTGAGCTTACGTGCTGATAACGTGTTAAAGGTAAAACGAAACGAAACGAATAACAATAGAATAGAGAGAGGGAATCTATAATTCTCATTAATCAAAAGCCATTTAAATAAGGATGAGTTACAAGTAGATAGCTATGAGAGATATCAGTTCTAATATATCTCTAATATGTTTATCCGTATCTATATCTCTATCTCTATCGTCACACCTTTTAAACGATGACACACTTATCCTACAACAAAAGAGACTTTTTAGTTATTTTTTAATTAACGAATTTAATGGGATGTAAAAAAAAAAACAAGTTCACAGAGGGAGAAAGACATTCAAGTTGAATCTTCGTCTCTCTTCCTCTATAAACTTGTTCATTTTATGATATAATTATCATCCCTAAAATCAAGCAACTTTTTTTTTGGTTACATCCCATTAAATTCATTAAAAAATAACTAAAAATTGAAATTACTTTTGTATTAATTAACAAGAACTAACAATGGTTTCTTATTGGTGCAAATGAGTTTGTATAGTTACCACCATTTGTTTGGTTAACAAAAGATTTTCCCTATATATATATAGAGAGAGAAAGAGAGAGAGAAGAAAGTTCAAATGAAAACTCATCTTTCATTGTCCACGTGAGGACAAATCTCAGCCATTCCATCTCTTTTGGTCTAACAACTCATATTAAATAGAGTTTTTAATTTTAAGATGCCTAGGGGTAAAAATGGAAGATAATTTAAAGCCATGTCTACCATATTTGACTTTGTATTTTCTTTTTTAATTAAAATTTTTTACCCAATTAAAGTTTAAAATAAATTATCTTAAAAATTACTAATATTTTAATCAAACAAATTACATAAAAAAAACGAGAATTTCGTGCTCTTCGATATGACATACATCTCGATATAGTTTTTTTTGCCAAATTTTAGGGTTTTCTCTCATTAGCCTCCATCCCCATTTCTCTCCTCTCCATTGGTGCGATTTTTGAGAGCTCTTATCTCAGGTTTAGAGCATACATGGTGGGTTTATCACAAAGAAGTATAAATGTTCGGTATTTGGAAGCTTGGATTGAAGAGTTGGATGGGTTCCTTGAATAGCTTTGGGTGGAAAGTCTCAATATCTGAAGTGGTAAGTTTCTTTGAATATTCCAAGCTTTAGTATAAGGATCTTCGTAGATCTAAATGTTTTCTTTGTTAATGGTTTATTCTAGACTTGAAGGAATGTGTTGTTTAGAAACCCTAGCTTACTGTTGGTGATGACTTGGAAATGGTGGAATCTACACTTTTGGAGGCAAATGGTTGAGTTTGGAACCTAGGTTTAACTTAACCTAGCAAGGTGAGTTCAAGTTGCTTTGTGAAAACTATATACATACCAAAAATGAGTATTTTGAAGTAAAAATATGTTTTACTTGGTAATTGTCAAAGTGTTAAGTATTTTGATAAATTTTCATATTTATTAAACGTGGGTTATTTTAATTTCATGAAAAGCCATATTTGGGACTTGAATATTTGATAAGTAAATAGTATGACTTATGCATTTGGTAATTTTGCACAAATGAAGTATATTTTATGATTTATGCATTCTTGGTGATTTTGTACACATGAAGTCTAATATATGATTTATGCATTTTTGGTGTATTTGATTTCATAAATCATTTGGAAAATGATTGTCTCCGTGTTATGAGACATTTTGGAAAACATAAGGGTATAAACCCATTTGAAAAATCATTTGTCCCAATCCGTATTGAGTTTTGGGTTAATCACATCTTTAAGGTATGTATCTGCATAAACGTCGTTTAAACGCGTTTTTCTATTTGGGGACCAACATTTGCTGGTCAAATGGATTTTGAGCACTTGAGCTCAGTATTGACTTAAAAGGAGTCTTGAAGACATTTGTCCAGTTTTAAATGGCTCAATGTAGAGCCCGAGTTATGATTTACATATCAATGCACCTTGTTGCATATTGACGATAATTACATGCTCGGGTGCGTTGGTCATTCCTGTGTAGTCATGTAATATTAGACTGTTTTGCATTGGATCCATAGGCATGTAAGTCAGTCTTTAATTGATGGTCAACTGGGTGTTACGGGAATTGACTCCGGGGCCCATGTTTTATGACCTTAACTTTTCAAGTGTACACTAGGAGGGTTGAGTCCGGTTGTGCTATCATGATTGATGGGCGTTTTGGACCTCCGCCATTCGGGGTAATGCCATAGTTGTAGTCCTCGAATGTTTCCGGGCCTTTGGCGGTATTCACGGTAATATTCACGTAGGGGCACTTGGGCTTTCATGTCGTGAAGTGTCATACGATTAACGTTGTATGAGTGGAATACTTTTGTGTTCCTCCACTTTCAACGGATACGGGTCTCCCCCGTTGTCGGCCAACAGTATTTTGGATATTTAATTGTCCATGTTTTAACATTGGGTTTCATCCTATTTTATGGTTGCGTGAGTATTGGATTTTAGTTCCATGTTTCCGATGGCATATTATATTTATATGGATTACTTTCCATGATTTACGAATTGAGTATTGCTCCCCACCCGTGTTTTTGGGTGTTTCGGGATGCAAAGTTTTATCCGCGTTTTTATAATTGGGAGTCCGTTTTCTATTCACGTTTGAGTGAGTTTTGGGCGGCATCATTTTATAAAGAATATTTTGTATCGGGGCGTTTGCCCTTAAAAATGCACGTTATTGGAAAACAAGTCGTTTTCATATTTGAGGTAAATCATTTTGAAAGATTATGATTTAAATTGCATTATTTCCTTTTAGCGATACATTTATTCATGTTGAAAACTCTTGAACTCACTAGGCGTTAGCCTAACCTTTTTATTTGTCGGCATGCGCATTAGGTCCTGGTTGG
The DNA here is from genome assembly GCA_954870635.1 of Arctium minus. NCBI lineage: Eukaryota > Viridiplantae > Streptophyta > Magnoliopsida > Asterales > Asteraceae > Arctium > Arctium minus. Next base: position 4,367,819 of record OX941093.1, on the reverse strand, counting down.
GTGTGGTACTAGTGACACTGTGAAGAGATGAGAAATAGATTATGCTCGAGGGTGAGTAGTTTGGTGAAGTCTTCCCCCGTTATCTTGGGTTATAACATTTTGTATTTGGGTTTAGTAACATCTGATCTTTGATTAGTCTATGTGTAAGGCTTTATTTATATTTGTTGACGGTTAAATCTAGAACAATATTTCATGAATAGACTTGTTGTAAGATACTTTGTCCTTCTTTGAGGCATTTTTTAAAAATTTAAATTAGCTGCTCCTTCCTGATTCGAGGGTGTTACACCAACCATGTGTCATGAACACATATGAAATAGAATTAGTGGTGCGAGATGAAGACATATGAACAATTATAAAAGGGTTTAAAAGTTCATGAGGTTGTATGGGTTCATCAGTTCACAAACTGACTATATTTGGTGCATTGGTGGTGTGAGAAATTTTTTCATAAGTGTTCAATGTACCGATCATGTGCTCTTTTACTTGAATGTAAAGAACATCTATGAAAGCAAAAAATATAAGACATGCAATCTATTAAATGAGGAGTATGTTTTTTTTTTGGGGGGGGGGGGGTACAAAGGGTAAGAGAAATTGATTTTCCTCAAATGCCCTTAAACACCCTCGTTAATTACATTTATTACTCAAACATCCTATTTTATAATTATTTTTTTTGGTATGGTTCATCTCAACCGTTCGTGTTAAGATCACTGACTGGTAATTGGATTAACAAGGTTAGTACAATAATTTGGGTTAACAAAATAACCTAACCCTTATGTACACACACACACACACACACACACACACACACACACACACACACACACACACACACACACACACACACACATACATACACACACACACACACACACACACACATAAGGGTTAAATCATGTGAGAACCAAAAAAAGGTTGAGAACCGTGAGAACCGATCTAAGCCATAATTTGGTTTTGATCCTATGGTTTTAATTAAAAGTTGTTTCACCATATGAAGAGGGCATAATTGTCATTTTGTAATGGAGATTCACCTGATGAAACACATACTGTTTCACCCCATGAAATAAAAACAAAATTTTCATAAATATGATATTTCATCTCATGAAATATGAACATAATGTTCATATATATGTTATTTCATCACATGAAATCAAACACAATTTTTATCAGTAACCAATTTCACCTCATGAAATCAAACACAAGTTCCGTCTATATGTTATTTCACCTCATGAAATCAAAAACAATTTTCGTCTATGTTATTTCACCTCATGGAATCAAATAAAATTTTGAGCAACAAAAAACCCCAATTTTGAACAAAATCAGAAACCCATCTAGTAATGTAATAGTTGATTAGATCATCTAAACCCTCTTCGTCGCATTCTAATCCACCGAAGGTGCAAGAATCTCAAATGTATTATTGATTGATTTACATCCTATAAGCATTTGGAAACAAATCTACTGATTTCCCGGTGAAGCCCCCGGTGACAACTGCTGCTCTCTCAACCCATCTCCACGTTTCTCTACAAATTTGCTCCTGAACACCTGGCACCCAAATCGGTGATTCAAGAAGACTCAAATTATACACAAACACAAACGTGATGATTGCAGGTCATGTTGGGACTATATGTGAAAACCCTATCTTCGTAACCTGCAACTTGGTGTCGATTGGTGTTTTCAGGGCACGATCAAATACAAAATTTAGATCGCAACATAAATTAAAACAACTACGTACAAATTTGAGGGTTTCGTATAGATCTGGATCTCAAACGCTTTCACCTCCATCAAATCTATCTTCGAAACTTTCCCATCTCGACAGAATCGACACCACAACCGCCTCAAATACCTTTGGTTCACCGATCATTTTCGAAAACGCTTTCTTGGTTTTACCGATCATCTGATTATCTCGTCGGAAAGCCGGTGGCGATGGTGTTCTGATACTTTTTGGGATTTGTTTCGAAGGGTTGTTAATGAGGTTAATTTATTAACCTCATTTACATCACTTTTGTTTTATTTTAGTGTCGAGTTATATTAATAAATCGAGTCTTTTATTCATTTCTTTATGATTTGCATAGATTTTTAGGATTTTGAATCAGAGGTGAATGAGATAAGAATTTATGCTTATTATTATGAACAAGGTCTCATTTTTATGTTGTGTTTGTGTAGGATACTTGGGAGACGTTTTTGCACTTAACTTTTGGGAGATGATCAAGATGAAGGACAATTGTGAATATGAAGACTTGTTGTTGTAAAGATCTTTAAAGACTTGGGCCGAGATTTTTGTGAATGTACATTGGATCAAGATATGGGCCGAACACTTTTAAATTGCATTGGGCCGAGAATTTAGGCCGAAATTTTGGATAAATCGGTTGAGGCGATGGGCCGAAGTTTTCTTGGGCCTTGGGCCGGTTGGATGTTCTAAAAACAATTATTTTTATGTTTTAATGTTAATTGTAATTTCTCAAACCCCTTAGGGGTAGTTTGGTCATTTTTCCCATCTATTTTGAGTATAAATAGATGGGTGATGTTAGAGTTTTAGAGAGAGAAGTTTTGTATAGCTAGTTTAGAAGTAAGTTTTTCTCTTCTATCTTATTTCTCCATTTTCACAATGGAGAAATAGGTGTGTGAAGAATTGGAAAAACCTTAGATTTTAAATTTCGTGTACGATATGTTGTTGGTTTTCGTCCATAACCGGTTAGAAGTGTGTTTTTAAGTCATCAAATTAAATTTCAAGCTTTGGAGTATTCATCAAGTTTCTTTCCTTCATCTCGTTAGTTATCGCATTTTTCACGTCTTTAAAGTTTCATAAATCGTTTTTATAAGTTTTACGTTTTCACCCCATAATCTTAACGAGGTTCGCTTCTCACGTTCTTGTCACTAAAGTTCCTTGTGATTGTTTTGTGATACGATCACTTGCTTTTTAAACCCTCATTTCGACATGGAGTTTTATAATTCGGTTTTTACTTTTCGATGAACGTTTGATTATAGTTTTACGTTGCATTTTTATAAATCCAATTGTGACTCATCGCTATTAATCAAAAGTCCGAAACATGATTTTCTCAAAAGAGATGAGCAAGTCTTTCTCGCACTTTACATTCTGCAATTTAATTTCTCTTTATTTACTTTCCGCTATTTACTTTCTCGCACTTAATTCTCGTCATTTAATTATTGTCATTTATAACTCATGCCTTTTTTTTTGTCAATTCTTAAGCTCGTTACTTGCAAAACAAGTTTCATTTCCCAAATGTAGTACCTGGACTTTATTTTATGCATTTTCCATCTCCGTTATTTACATTTCAAGTCTTTACATCTTTTATGGAAAGAAACCAAACTATGATGGGCTAATCGCCTTAGCTTGGGGTATGAAGTAAAATTAAGACAAAGATCGATGAAAATATAAGAAGGGTGTTTTGAATGTAGTATGATTGTCCGAATTATTTAAATCAAGATTATATTTTATGTGAAAATTAAATTTAAACAATTGACAATTGTTTACATGTATGAAAACTTTTTAAGTTACATAAAATATCGATTTCGAGATAACGAATGAATGTTACAATATATTTTTACCGGATCATTCGTCTCGTCTTAATGGATCTTTGTACCCTTTGCTTCCTTTTATAATTGATTTCTGTAGTGTTAACCAACCAAACAATCAAAAGATTTCTTCGAATTCGCCATCTGAGATTAGTGTTTACTATAACACCCTAAAAATAGGGGTTGATTTAAACCTGAATAATTGCGAAATAAACAGGCTATCATAGCTAAATCACCCAAAAAGGGGAACAAAGGTATGGTGTTTACATTTACAAATAATCGAATGAAATGGAACCCAACAACCTACTAATCTAGAGCAACTAAATCTAGATTATGAACGGGTGTCGCCATCTCACTTCCAAAAGTATAATTCCACTATACCTGATGTACGTCTCTATACGATCCCAAAAGTAATATTTCTCTTTAAGGCTCTCCACTCAAACCCTAGGAGTCCCACCGCTAGAAGGAGCTGTTATACATGTCATTTTCAGAAAAAGTGTTAAGCTAAAGCCTAGTGAGATCAAACATTCATATTGGGAAATCAATAAATTCTAAATGAGATAAATAAAGAAAACCGGTGGAATAAATATAGATAAATCATTGCTTTAATACAAATACCTCTTGGTTGACGAGGGAGACCCGCTTACTAACATAAGTGATGGAACACAAAAGTAAGTCACTTAACATGTTGGTAAAACCAAACACATAATAGAAATACACGCAAAGGATGTCAAGCTCGGTAGCTTTAAACGTACACCCATGGAATGTCAACTTCAACCATATAGGGTCCTTACGTTGTGTTCCTACGTAGGACTTATACCACATCCGATGCCTAGTAGGACTTATGCCACATCCAAGGCCTAACCGTGCCTCGATGTGGAAAACTAGCATTCCATCATCGGACATAATGATACAAGTAATCATGGGTTCATGATGCCTAAATGCAACCAAATAGTCAAACCAATGCCAATAAAACCAACCAATATCTCTAAAACAGTTAAGATGCCATCAATGTGCAAATGAAGGTTTCATATAGATTTCCATGTAATCCCAAAGAGGTTCCAATATCATTCTTTGAAAAATATTCCCACATACTATATCAATCCACACAAGTATTCATTCCATATATATATATATATATATCAATATTTCCAAACTCTAGTTTTGTTTCAAAATGTTTAAACTTGAATTTGCAGGAAAACAATTTATACATGCACATAATACATAAATACTCCTAAGGGGTTGGTTACGATACCTTGAAATCAAGTTTATCCACATAAACCCTAAAATCTCCAAAATTAGGTTTTGGTGAAAACTCACCCAAATCAAGAGAAATCAAAGTGAAGATGTTCAGAAGGTTAAAATCCATATTTTAACATGTATAAAGTTTGTAAAAGAGAATGAACTCACCTTAGTAGTTTTCAAAAGAAAACCAAACCCTATAATGGAGAAGATGAGAGGAGTCCTTGAAGCTTTAATCACTAGAATCAATGCTCACCAACCCTAGATCAACCATACCAAGACTTAATGATTTCCACCAAGAGTATTGAATGAAGAGAGAAGCAAACCTACCTTTTTGCTTCAAAGAAATCGCCTCCACAAAGCCCTAGTTTCTGAAAATGAGAGTAAATGAGGTTTGGAGGTCGATTTCCCTCTTTTAAATGCACACAGAGGTCGCGCGCGTGTGGTGGCGCGGATCGACCTGCGCGGAGAGGCACGCCAATCTCTGGATTCGCTAAGGAACAAAGCCTCGTGGGGATTATGGTGTGGCTTGATTAGCGCAGAGAGGCGCGCGGGACACTGCTGACACCTCTTTGCCTTCTTTTCGGCCAAGGATTTTGGGGTGTTACAATCCTCCCGAACTCGGACACGATTTCGTCCTCGAAATCTGAGCTACACGAATAGGTGAAGATACCTTCGCTTCAAGTCCTCCTTGGCTTTCCAAGTCACATTGGCGCCGCAATGATGCTTCCATTGAACTTTTACCATGGCGACTTCCTTCTGCCAGAGTCTTATGATATCTCTCTTGAACGGCTTCGGGTTCTTCAACACAACGGTTGTTGTCCACCCGAATCTTTGATAACGGTATAATGCTTTCTTCTTCCGCCAAACATTTCCATAGATAACACACATGGAACGTAGGGTGGATTTCATCCATCTGCGGCGACAAATCTAGCTTGTAGGCTTGCAATCCGATATGCTTGATAATGATAAACGATCCAAGGAAACGGGGGCTCAACTTCACACGTTTTCCAAACCGGTAAGCCCTTCCATGGGGACACCTTCAACATCACCTCGTCTCCCAGTTGAAATTCTACCGGTCATCTCTTCTTGTTGGCGTAACCCTTTTGTCGATTTTGCGCCGCCTTCAAACTTTCTCTTATAGCTTTAATTTTGTCGGCCGTCTCTTGCACAATCTTCGGTCCGACAAATTGCTTTTCGTCCGCCTCTAGCCAACCTACGGGGCTTCTACATTTCCTCCCGTATAAGGCCTCAAATAGTGCCGCCCCAAGGCTGGAGTGGTAGCTATTGTTGTATGCAAATTCTACCAAAGGTAAGTGAGTATCCCAATTACCACCAAAATCAATCACATAAGATCGAAGCATATCTTCCAAGGTTTGAATTGTCCTTTCGCTTTTTCCGTTTGTCTGTGGGGGGTATGCCGTACTCAGATTCACTCGTGTACCCAACTCTTGATGGAAAGCTCCCCAAAACCTAGAAGTAAACCGACTATCATGGTCGGAAACTATAGACAAGGGTATACCATGCCTAGATACCACTTCATCAATATAGAGTTTTGCCAATTTATCCATCGACAAAGTTTCCCGCATCGCTAGAAAGTGAGCACTCTTTGTCAAACGATCAACAATCACCCAAATGGTGTCGCTACCTCTTAGCGTCTTTGGTAGCTTGGTCAGGAAGTCCATGGTGATCTTGTCCCACTTCCACTTAGGTATATCCAAAGATTGTAGGCTCCCGTAAGGTCGTTGGTGCTCGAACTTTACTTGCGAACAAGTCACACACCTTTCGACGTAATGCTCCACATCCAACTTCATAAGCGACCATCAATAGTGCAACTTCAAGTCTCTATACATCTTAGTGCTTCCCAGATGGATGGAGTACTTGGATTTATGAGCGTCCTCCAAAAGTAGTTCCCGGTTTCCTCCAATCTTTGGCACCCACACACGTCCATTAAAACATTTGATTCCACGGCTATCATCCGTCAAGAGTAGTCGTTGCTTGGTCATCACTTCTTCCTTAAGGTTCTCTTCCAACTAGGCCTCGACTTGTGCCACTTTAATCCGCTCCATGAGACTCGACACCAATTCGATTCTTAAGAGTTTGGTTCTAAGTCTCCCACTATACTTATTTCGACTTAAGGCATCGGCTACTACGTTTGCTTTACCCTGATGATAGAGCAATTCATAGTCGTAATCCTTAAGAAATTCCAACCATCCCCTTTGCCTCATATTTAGCTCCTTTTGATCAAAGACATACTTCAAACTCTTGTGATCCATATACAAGGTACACTTCGTGTCGTAGAGATAGTGTCGCCACAACTTCAACGCGAACACCACCGTCGCTGACTCCAAATCATGAGTGGGGTAGTTCTTCTCGTGTACCTTCAATTGCCTCGACGTGAAGGTGATTCCCTTTCCTCTTTTCATAAGCACACAACCTAGACCCATCTTGGATGCATCGTAATAAACCACAAAATCCTCTGATCCTTCGGGCAAGGATAAGATCGGGGCTTCACACAACTTCTTTTTTCTTGATCGGAGGGGCTGCCCCCCTCTGTATAAAAAAAAGTCTTCTCTTGAGATTTGGTCCACACGGACTTCACGTTCTTCATAGTTAGAGCCGTCAATGAAGAAGCAATCTTGGATAAATCTTCGATAATAACCCACTAAACCCAGAAAGCTTCGAATTTCGGATGGACTCTTGAGACATTCCCAATTCATCATAGCTTCTATTTTGGCGGGTTCCACCTCCACACCGTCTTTCGTGACCACGTGCCTTAAGAATTGCACCTATTTAAACCAAAATTCATACTTGGAGAATTTGGCATATAATTTATCCTTCCACAAAACTTCCAACACTTCTCGAAGCTGTTGTACGTGATCGGATTCATCCCTCAAGTAAATTAGGATATCATCAATGAACACGATAACCGACTTATCAAGAAACGGTCGGCATACTCGGTTCATCAAATCCATGAATACCGTTGGGGCGTTCGTTAGACCGAAAGGCATCACCAAAAATTCGTAATGTCCGTAACGCGTCCTAAAGGTCGTCTTAGGAATGTCGTCATACTTAACCTTCACTTGGTGATAACCCGAACATAGATCGATGTTCGAGAAACATCCCGCTCCTTGAAGTTGGTCAAACAAATCATCGATCCTAGGGAGTGGATACTTATTCTTCACGGTCACCTTATTTAATTCCCTATAATCTATACACATCCACATTATGCCATCTTTCTTCTTCACGAACTAGACCGTTGCTTCTCAAGGCGACTAGCTCGGTCTCACGAATCCCTTCTCAAGAAGGTCTTATAGTTGCCCCATCATCTCCTTCATTTCCGACGGAGCCAAACGATAAGGAGCTCTAGCTATCGGTGCCGCTCCTGGTGCTAAGTCAATCTTGAACTCCACTTGGCGATCGAGTGGTAACCCAGGAAAGTCATCCGGGAACACGTCCGGGAATTCATTCACCACCTTCACATCTTCAAGCCTTTTCTTCTCGAGCTTGGTATCTATAACGTACGCCAAAAAGGATGAGCATCCTTTCAACAAACACTTATGTGTCTTCACCATATTGATAATCGCTACTTCTCCTTTTCATCTTTTGTCGTACACGATCACCATCTCGCTATCTGAAATCGGGATTTGAATCAACTTCTTTGCACAAAGAATCTTGGCACGATTATTCGCTAACCAATCCATTCCTATGACAACATCAAATCCTCCAATGACCATTGGCATCAAATCAACCGGAAATTTCTTTCCTTCAATCTCCAACTCGCAACCCCTAATAATAACCCGGACCACTACTTGGTCACCATCCGCTAGCTCTACCACTAAGGCATCCTCTAGGCTACTAGTGTGTACAAATAACTTTTGACAGGATGAGCTCGACACATACGGAAAACTTGTGCCGGAATCAAACAATATACGTGTAGGTATGGAGTTTCGAAGAAATGTACCCGACACTACATCTATTGAAGCTTTCGTCTCCTTGGTGGTCATCTGAAAGGCTCTTCCCGTCACCCTCGGAGGATCCATCTTATTTCCCCCGGTATTTCCCGTCTTCACCCTTAGACACCCGCTCCTGACATGGACCGACACCGTTTTTGGGCCGCGAATTGCATGGGCCGAGGTGTTTGCTTCGGCACTTGGAACACCATGGGGTCTCGTACATAAGACTGATCCCCCGTTGGTTGTCGTTGAATTGTCTCGACTTCTTGGAGGGTACGGAACTTCCTTCCCATCTTCTTTTCTCGGCTACTCCACCTCTTTCCACCTTGTCTAGACCATAAGAATCCTCCACTAATTATGCCTCTTCGATCGCCTTCTGAAGAGTAGAGGCCTTGGACACTCGTACCATGTCCATCATCTCCGTCGATAACCCTTTGATGTAGGCATTGATCTTCTCCTTCTCTGTCTAAACCGAATGTCCCACAAAACCCAGCTTGTCCATGAATAGCTTGTTGTACTCTTTCACTGTCAAATTCCCTTTCTTCAAACCTCGGAACTCGTCGATAATCCGGTCCATTGCCCTTTCGTTGCAATACTCTTCAAGCACCTTCCTTTTGAATGTTTCCCAGTCCAGTTTGGCTAATACGGAGGCCTCTAGGGACATGAAGTAGATGTTCCACCATGTGAGGGCCTCCCCTCACAACATTTGAGATCCGAATTTTGCTTTCTGGCTCTCTCCACATTCACTTGTCCCAAAGGCTTGTTCCATTTCTCGGATTCAATTCATGCATACTATCGGATCGTCATTACCCTTGAACTCGGGTAGCCTACAACTCAAGACGGTTTTGAAAGATCAAGCCTTTGTCAGTTGCCTTGCTTCCAATGTTGCTGTTTCATCCGTGGGAATTTCGTATCTATTAGCGCACAGATCTATTGGATTCAAGATCATCCAATCCGAAGATCGCAATATGAAGCTAAAGCTGAAAAGCCACTCTCAAGATTAGTCTAATGTTAAGTTTCTAATAATTGCAATCTAGATATTAGTTTAGATATTATATTATGTTTTGATAATATCTCTAGTTTAGATATTATGTTGGTTAGTTGTTAGGTGAGATATTAACATATCTAAAATCAGATCATATCTGATAACTTACCCAAGACACAACAACTACCAAACACTTTTCATTTAGAGAGAAAACAGAGAGAGAGCTTCATGAGAAATCATATCAAACTCTTGTAATTCATCTTTTGTTAATCAACAGGTTGGTTAATCTTTTATGTGTTTGTATCGATAAGAACTTGATAATATTGTGGACCGATAATTGGTATCAAAGCTTAAAAATAGATTCAGATCAAGTTTTTCAATAGTCAACTCTGTGTTCTTCATTTCAAAATCATTTTTGAGTTTTAAAGTGTTTTTGGGTTTGAAATCGATCAGGTTAGGATCGATTAGTGTGCTAGATCGAGTTGGTAGTGTTTAATTCCAGTATAGATCTACAAACGATTCAATTTTTGTGATTTTGTTGCAAAACTGTTCACGAGCAAAAACTCACTGTTCCATCGATCTTTTCTTCAAAAAGTGCTTGTTCTTTAGATCAACGGCTTGTAATCTATTCTAGAAGTGTTAGTGGTCGATTTGTCAAAGTTGGGACTGCTAATTCGAAGTCTAGATAGGTTTATTGTGGATTTTAGTCGTATTTTCGAAGTTGCAGGGACGAGCTCGCGCAAAGTTCAAATTTGCGCCAGTTCATAGTCAGTTTTGCGCCATCAATGTCTTGCGCAAACTTGACTTTTGCGCCATCAACGTCTCGCACAAAAGTTCTTTCACGCGACCAACTGCTCACGCAAACTTTGTTTTGCGCCAACCATTACTCGCGCAAACCTCAATTCGCGCGACCTTCGACTAGCGCAAACCTCAGCTTGCACCACCTTTGTCTCGCGCAAATATTTCGTGCAAATCTCAGATCTGTTTCGCGCCATCTTTGTCTCACGCAAAGTTCTGTTTCGCGCCACCTTCACTTCACGCAAAACACTTTTGCGCCAACACCTTCTAGCGCAAAGTGTTACTTCGCCCCACGTACACCTCGCGCAAAACTCTTTTGCGCCAGCCACCTATAGCGTAAAGTTTGCCTTCTGCGCCAGTACCAGACAGTCTTTTTCTATCAGAATGACTTCAAGAGAAGCTCTAGCAATCGGAACTGACACAAAGCCACCAGTACTCTTTAGGGGAGAGTATGAGCAGTGGAAAGATCGGTTCATGGACTTCATTGAAAGACATGATTTGGGTGTTTTAATGAGGAAATCCTTAGAAGAAGGAGTTATGGCACCTGTTTGGAGGACTCCTCTAGAGGGAACTGATGAGCAACCATATCAACTTAAGTTTGAAGATCTAGATGGTGAAAACCTAAAGAGAGCAAAAGCTGATAGATTAGCAAAGTCTTATATTCTTCAAGGCATTCCAAATGAAATATATTTGAAGATAGACAGCTATAAAGCCTCTGGCAAAGAGATGTGGGATCAGCTAGAGAAAATGATGCTAGGTTCAAAGGTTGGGAACCAGCTCAAGATATCCAACTGCCTAAACAACTATTGTTGGATCCCAGATTTAATCTCACAACAATGATATAAAAATAAGAGTAATAACAGCGGAAGAAATATAGTTTAATATCAAAGGAGATTCAAATATCACAGTTCATAAAGCAAAACAGATAAACAAGATATTCTTTGAATAAAATATTCAACTTATATTATCAGTTATAAGACTTCTTAAGCACACTTTGAACAATAAGGTGATGGTCCTATTTATAGGAACATAAAGCAAATAGTGTACTTATCTGACAAATAGAGGCATGGCTTGAACAGTATCTTACCTAAGAGGTAAGATCAAGATATTGAACAGTGTCTTACCTAAGAGGTAAGATCAAGACATGCTTGAATAGTGACCTACTCTAGAAAATAAATCTTATCACAAGGTGACGTGTCATCTGTTCTTCTTTGTCATCAATTCAGAGTGAACATCTTCAGAGCTCTGAAGTAGGATCTCTGATGAGGGGCTCTCTGATGTCTTTTTGAGACTGTCTCTGAATTGACTTCAGAGACAGACATACTTTCTTCAAACTGACTCTGAACTGACTTCAGAGACAGACTTGCTTTCTTCAGGCTGACTCTGAACTGACTTCAGAGACAGACTTGCTTTCTTCAGACTGACTCTGAACTGAATTCAGAGACATACTTGTTGATGTCCCTTGAAAGTCTTTAGATGAAGACTTAGTTATTTTCAATACTTTCATTGGTTCAGATTTGGGGCTAACAATCTCCCCTAAGTACTGAAAATAAATAAAGAACACATAGAACATTTAACTAGAAAGCGAAGAGGAGAAAGTCATCCTCTTTAAATATTACTTCTCATAAGAATTTGGAATTACAAGAGAAGAATATTCAAAAAAAAATTCAGAACCTATCACTAGAACATATCCTATGAAACTTCATGATTAGCTCTCTGAAGTTAATCATTGAGCCAATTTCCAAGTCTAGTTTCGCCAGTAGGTCTGCTCTGTGCCGTTCTTGCTTTACATGGATCATCTTTTGTACGCCTTTCAAGGTTTCATCAGAATACTTCGCTACTTGCGAAGCTAGAAAGATTTTCTTCTCTTGGTTTACTCTGTAGATAAAACCCAGAGGTTCTTCAATGATTGATCCAGTCTTCTGTTTGTCCAGGTTTTCGATGGTTTCCTCTGGTTCAGTCACTTGGATATTTTCTTCACCCAAGTTCAGAGCTATCTGAAAGTCTCGTTTGGCTCTGTGTTTGATGTAAGCTTCCATTGCCCGTCTTACTTCAACCATGCCCATTCTTATCTCCCTTCTTCCTGAATCGTATCTTGCAGAGCAGTAGGCATAGAAATGAGTGAGATCATAAGGATTTAGATTTACGAGATCATTATCATTGAACTCGTAAATCTTCTGATGAGAGCGAGTCACCACATAATGCCTATATATGATTTTGTTGAAGGCGAATGTCTTTTCAGTGATTTTCTCAACTTTTATTATTAGAGCATCGTTGATAACCGCATTTCTTGGTGATGTCTTTGACTGTATGAATCTTCGTTCGTAGTATGGCATATCCTCTCTGATTCTTGGATTCAGAGGGATTACTTGAGTGTCTTCCAAATTGAACTCACAGTATATATGCCGAAAGTGATCTTCTATCGAAGCTTCAGGAGTGGATTCTAAGAATGTAGGAGGATGAGTGAAGACCTTGGCTGGTAAACCGATGCTTGTTTTCTGAACAAGATTCTCTTGAGGAGCCTGTTCATCAACAACCATGGTTTCTTTGTCCTTGAGCTTTGACTGAGTTATCTCTGAAGGTTGTTCAGAGATATATCCATCTATCTCTGGAGATTCTCTTAATTCTGAAGCTGTTGAGATATGATGAGGTTTAGCGTTTTTGAAAACATACTCTTCGACATCAATTACTTCGATCTCATCTCCTGCAACTTCTTCCTTTCTGTCAGAATCTTTCTGTTCTTTCTCAAACTCTGAGTCAAAGGCATCTCTCATCACCATTGGTTGTCTTTCGGGTGATGAGAATGCATCTTCAGAGGATGTAGAGAAGTCTACAAGTTGTTCTTCTTCCTCTTCCAGAGCTCCAATTTTCTCTGGAGTTGCATCGATAACTGGAGTAATTGGAACACCTGGTGTTGATGAGGCAAAAAGTATTACCGGTGCTGTGAATGATTGCAAAGTTCGGTTTTCATCAGAAGAGGTGGTGTTCCTCTCTGGTTCCTTCTCTTGAACTGGTGCAGAGGGAGCAGCTTTAAAGGTGTGCGCGGTTGTATCTCTGATATCCTTATCTTGTGATTCAGAGTTCTCATCATCATCTGAATCCTCAGAATCATCAAATCTGGCTTTCTTCACTGCATCGCTACAAGTCCCATCAGAAAACTTGCGTTTGTATTTGGGAGAGCTTGGTTCAGCGATTCCTTTTCCTTTGGGATCCAGAAGTGTCTTCTGAATGGATTCGATTGCCTCTGAAGCCGCAGTTCTGATTTCAGCAATCTAGTCCTCTGCTTTATAGTTATGAAGTTCTAGAGTAGCTTTGACCTGATTCTGAGCAATGGTAGAGATCTTTGAAGAACAAGTCAGCATTCTACTCATGATTGCGGATTTGAAAGAGGCCAGATCACTTTTGGTGATGAGGTCTTCAGAAGTTCGGCGTGGCGGCTGTGGTGTTGCTGATGGTGTGCTGACATCTGGTACAAAGGCTTGAATTATAGTTTTGATGGGGTCAGAGATAGAGGCCATTTGATCTGTTGAGAGTGAAGATGATCTGGTGGCTACTACCTCATCCCTCAGTTCTTGTAGAGTCTTCTGGACATCGATGGTTGTAGATGTTTGATGTTGGAGAGCAGCATTCTGAGCTTTAAGAGCTGCTATCTCCAGGGATGATTCAGCCTTCTGTCTGAACAATTCTTGTTCCAACTCTTGGATTCTGTTAAAGGAGTCCAATAGTTGGGTATTCAGAGTGGAAACCTCTGCTCTGAGGTTTGTGTTTTCAGAGCGAAGAGCAGAGGTCTCTGAACCGTCAATTCTCTGAAAGTTATGCTCATTCATGGAGCCTCTGACTTCCTCACAGAATCTCTGGAACTCAGATTTAGTGAGAAGTTCAGAGAGGGGTACATTGGTTACAACACATGTAGCCAATTTTTCCTCGAGTTCAGAGGAGCCTTCGTTCAGAGCTGTTTTGATGTTGTCTCTGGAAGGACTTCCACTCAATCCTTGATGTTCCGGAGAATCATATATGAGTGTTCTGTTCTCAACCAAGTCCTCCTCCTCAGATTCAGAGGACTGGAAGTGAATGTGGGAGTTGAGCTTGCGATCCAGGCAAGTCAATCCTTGTGATTGTAGGTCAAGCCATTGTCCCTGAGTTGGACAACTACTTTTGGATATCCTAAAGGGTGAGAGATGAGCCACAGAGGCATCATTATGTGTAGGATTTCCGAATGTACTCTGAGGCAACTGAGTACTTAAAGTATTGTCTAAGTCCTGTGAAGAGGGCTTATCCAGAATTTGAGTTTCCTCAGTTATGTGAACTTCAGAGGTCGAAAAAGGTACCTCTGAAGTGGCTGGCTGGTTTGGGTTCAAGGTGTGCACCTCTGATTCAATAACCATTACCTCTGGATCAGGTAGGTTAGATTGTGTGGTTGCACTGGGAGATGGGGTTGGTGTCCTAAAATATATGTGCCTTGAGGCATGTTTTTGTATGGAAGGGGAAGAACTCTCAGGTTTCTCCAAGTCCTTAGAAGACTTGCTCTCTTCCCTCTGAGAATCTTCAGAGCTAGTCCCTGAAGATTCATCCTCACTTTCCTCAGAGCTAGTCGAGCTATCCTCTACACTAGCAGATGAGGTTTCTTCCATTACTTCCTCATTGACAGCCCTTTCAAGTGCTCTGTCATCTCTCTCAACTTCGGTTTCTCTAGCAAGAGTACCCTCTAGTTCACTCTTGTGAGAGCTCTGTACTTCAGGGTCCTCAGATCCCTCTAAAGCCGAGATACTCTTACTCTCCATTCCAGGTTCAGGACCTAAGTGTGTTGGGGTTCCCAGAACTGGTTCTAGTCCTTGGGCAACACTGAGATAAGAAGCTAAGGCTACAGATTGAGGATTTACCTGATTCAACATTTGGTGAGGGATCCTCCTTGCTTTTGGATAGCCTTCAGATAGAATCGTCGGTTTGAAGCTGTTCATTATGTAGAAAGGGGTTTTGGGTTGTTCAGGGGCGATCAAAATATGAAGCTTCTCGATCGCAACATGGATGATTAGAGACAGAAATCTTGGGAATGTTATTGAAGGAACTTTGGATGATTGGGTCGTTTGTTCAGGGTCCTTTGCCAAGCATTTGTTCTTCTTCTCTATTGATGTCAGAATCATATCAAAGATTATGCCGGCCATGTCCAAGTTGCGATTGAAGAATAGGGCATACATGATTGACAGAATTTCTGGTGTTGCTTGATCCATGCTCCCCAGTTTGCAGGTTAGAGTGCGGTTTAGGACAGAGAACATGAAGTTGCAGATTGGTGGTAGGTGTTGTCGTCGGAAGTTGCTCAATCTGGTGATTTCAGTGTTGTAACCTAGCATTCGAATAAACTGGAGTAGGGTTTCGGAATTGGGCGTTTTTCACAACGCGTGATTTGAAGTTCCTCAGCTGTTAGGAGTTGGAGAACTTCTCTTAGAACAGTAGGATTGATGAGTATCCGACATTTTACAACTTGAGATATGTCGAACTCGCCGATTATTCCGTTATGTGCATCGCTTTAGTGACTTGATGAAAACCATTCTTGAACAAACGAGAGTGGACATTCATTTGTAAAAGCAGTTAGGGCTTGAGTCAGTTCACAGTTGAGAAGAACTCGCAGATTACTCCGTATTGTTCCTCAAATTTGGGAGAATCAAGCTGAATCATGTGATTGTTGTCTTTGATTGGAAAATGATACAATCTTGAAGGTTCGCCAGATTTGGGAAAAAGTTTGCACCATTCATTTGAAGACGCCATTGTTGAGTTGTAGTGAAGAAGATGAAGTTCAAATTCTTTTTGGAGAGAGAGAGAGAGAGTGCTCGAGAGTAATTTGTAAAAATGAATATCCGGATGTTAAATTGATTTTGTATCCAAATTTAGAAAAAGATACACTCGAGTACATAAGGTGAAACAACAGTGATTTGACCCTTTGGATAAAGCCGTTTGGCCTTTCACTCATCCCTTTTTGTGACACGTGGCCTTGAAAATTGTTGTACCTACGAATGTAGGTTCCAAGAAAATAGGAAAGGGGAGCCATTTTTCAATAAAAAATTGAATATCTTCTTTGTGCTGACTAGACAAACCTTTCGCCTTAAGAAGTAATTTAAGATATCACTTGTAATAAAAAGGTTCAGTTAAACTGAAATTTTAATTTCAAATGATATCAAAAATTGCTTATTAATTAAAAAGTTCTTGTTTAAGGAATGACTTGGTCTTTAAGTTGTTGACTCCCCCTTGACAGATGAATTGAAAAAAATCCTCAATCTCAGAGACTCTGAGATTAATTTCAGAGACTCTGAGTAGACTTCAGAGACAAAATTCTTTTTCTCAATTTCAGAGACTTCAGAGACAAAATTCAGAGATTCTGAGTTGTCATTTGAAAAATTCTTTTTCTCAATTTCAGAGACTCTGAGATGAAATTTAGAGACTCTGAGATGTCTTCTGAAAAGTTCTTTTTCTCCATTTCACAGACTCTGAGATGAAATTTAGAGACTCTGAGATGTCTTCTGAAAAGTTCTTTTTCTCCCCTTGACAAAAGAACAACTTTTTATTTTTCTCCCCTTGTTGTGTTTGGAGAACATTCAGAGACTGATATTGATATATGCTTCTTGGTTCAGAGGCTCTGATAATTTGATCAAGAGACTCTGAGTTTCTTCCTTGTTAGGTAGACATATTCAACATTCCTAACTTGCTAATTAAAAAATTGAACCTTCGTTCATCTAAAGCTTTTGTGAAAATATCAGCCAGTTGGAGATCAGGTGGTACAAAATACATTTCTATTGTTCCCCTTTCAACATGATCTTTTAAGAAATGATACCTTACATCAATGTGCTTTGTCTTTGAATGCTGTAATGGATTGGCAGAGATGGCTATGGCACTTTTTGAATCACACAGAATGGGTATTCTTTCATATTGTTGGCCATAATCTCTGAGCTGAGTTTTCATCCATATTACTTGAGAGCAACAACTAGCAGCAACAACATATTCTGCCTCTGCAGTTGAAGTTGAAACACAGTTTTGTTTCTTGGATGACCAACTTACCAGCTTATTGCCCAGTAACTGACAGCACCCAGAGGTATTTTTTCTGTCAAGCTTACATCCTGCATGATCCGCATCAGTGTAAGCTGTTAGATCAAAACTAGAAAGTTTTGGATACCAGAGGCCTAATGATGGTGACCCTCTTAGGTATCTGAAAATTCTTTTGACAACAGATAAATGAGATTCTTTTGGATTTGCTTGATATCTAGCACAAAGACATGTTGCAAACATTATGTCAGGCCTACTTGCAGTTAAGTATAATAGTGAACCTATCATGCCTCTGTAGGTTTTTATATCCACAGATTGTCCTAAAGGATCAGAGTCAAGTTTGGCTCCGGTGGCAAGAGGCGTTTTCATAGAAGTTGAATCATTGAGTTTGTACTTTTTCAAAATTTCAGAGACATATTTAGTTTGACTTATGAAAGTACCTTCTGAAGTTTGTTTTACTTGTAAGCCCAGAAAGAAAGTTAATTCTCGCATGAGACTCATCTCAAATTTACTCTTCATCAAATCTGAAAACTTGTCACAATACTTTTGATTTGTAGAGCCAAATATAATGTCATCAACATAAATTTGTACTAATAGCATCTCATTTTTGTACCTTTTGATGAATAATGTTGTATCAATTGTGCCTTTGTCAAATCCATTTTTAATCAGAAAAGTGGACAGTGTTGCATACCAAGCTCTTGGAGCTTGTTTAAGTCCATACAGAGCCTTATCCAAATAATAAACATGATTAGGAAACTCTGTACTTTCAAATCCAAGTGGTTGCTGGACATAAACTTCTTCATTTAATTTACCATGTAGAAAGACAGATTTAACATCCATTTGATAAACTTTGAATCCTTTGTGTGCAACATAGGCTAAGAAGATTCTGATTGCTTCTAGCCTAGCTACAGGTGCAAAGGTTTCATCACAATCAATACCTTGTTCTTGGCAATATCCTTTAGCAACCAACTTGGCTTTGTTCCTGATTATTATTCCATCCTCATCCTTTTTGTTTCTGAAAACCCATTTTGTTCCAATTGCAAATTTTCCTTTGGGAAGGGGAACTAGGGTCCAGACTTTGTTTCTTACAAACTCTTGAAGTTCATCCTGCATTGCAAAAATCCAATGAGGATCTTCAAGAGCTTCTTTTACCTTTTTTGGTTCAATAATGCTCAAAAAGTTTACGTAGAAGCATTCATTGATTGTTGCAGATCTTGTTTTAACTCCTTCTGATGAGGATCCAATGATTTGATCAATTGGATGATCTTTTGTCCATCTTGAGATTGGAGCAAAGATTTGGGGTGGAGTTTGAGCTTCAGAGATGACAGTTGGTGACATCTCTGTTGTGCTGTTCAGAGGCTCTGAAGTTGTTTCCCAAGATGGTGAAGCAGATTCTTGAATTTCTTCACTATTTGTTTCTAGAGTTACTTCAGACACTCCTTGATCATCCTCTTTTTGATCTTCAGCTTCTTCTGATTCACTTTGCTGATCTGAATTTGGTGAAACAGAAGGTGTTAATTCAGAGGGTCCAGAAAGGGTTGTACCTGTTTCTTGGGGTCCTTCTGAATTTTCTCTTGGTCTATCTCTGAAGATTACTTCTGGGTTATCTTCATCAAAGAAATCTTCAAATATTCTGTTTAATTCAGATTCTCTTGATGATTCAGAGATAGGTGTTGAGAGACTTTCTTGTTGTTCAGAGCTTTTATTGTCATCAAAAGTGATATTGATGCTCTCTTGGATGGTCCTTGTTCTAATATTGAACACTTTGAAAGCTTTTGAGGCTAATGAATATCCAATGAATTTGCCCTCATCAGCTTTCTTGTCAAACTTTCCAAGAGATTCTCTATCGTTCAGAATGTAACATATGCATCCAAAAACATGAAAATATTTAACATTAGGTTTCCTATTGTTAATGAGTTCATAGGATGTTTTCTGAAATCTCTTGACAATTATAGCTCTATTCTGAGTAAAGCAGGCTGTTGCTACTGCTTCTGCCCAAAAATTTGTTGAAAGATCAGATCCAGCTAGCATTGTCCTTGCAGCTTCAACAAGTGTTCTGTTCTTCCTTTCAACTACTCCATTTTGCTGAGGGGTTCTTGCTGTAGAAAAGTTAGGAGTAATGCATTCTTCTGATAGATATGAATTGATTTTGGCATTTTTGAACTCGGTTCCATTATCACTTCTTAGTTTCTGAACTTTGCTGCTAAATAGAACCTGTAATCTTTTCAACAATCTTATCAAAATATTAGGCACTTCAGATTTGGCTCTGATGAATTCTATCCATGTGAATTTGGAAAATTCATCAATCAGAACCAGAATGTATTTCTTACCTGCTAGACTCTGTACAGAGATAGGACCACAGAGGTCCACATGTAGCATGTGCAGAGGTCTAGGACAATTGTTTTCACTTTTGGTTTTATGGGAAGATCTTTTCATTTTTCCAATCTCACAAGCAGAACAAAGATGATCTTTGTTAAACTTCAGAGATGGTAATCCCTTAACCAAATTAAGTTTAACTAATTTATCAAGCGAGGAAAAGTTTAGATGTGAAAACTTTTTAT
Source organism: Arctium minus (assembly GCA_954870635.1). Classification (NCBI taxonomy): domain Eukaryota; kingdom Viridiplantae; phylum Streptophyta; class Magnoliopsida; order Asterales; family Asteraceae; genus Arctium; species Arctium minus. The sequence goes on along the minus strand of OX941093.1, from coordinate 4,347,717 downwards.
GCCAGAGCCAGACTTCCTCACTATTCAGAGATACAAGACAAAGTTTCTCTGAATCAGTGTCGTTTATTTTGGTAAAATTCATTCTGTAGAGGTTACCTTTTCTGTCTGCTCTGAGTAATTCTTCACCTGATTCTGAGTGAAGAAGTGAACAATATTTTCTTTGAAATTTCACATCAAAACCATGATCACAAAGTTGACTTATGCTGATCAGATTGTGTTTTAATCCATCCACATAAGCAACCTTTGATACTAAAACATTTCCTCTTGACAACTCACCATATCCTTTAATCTGTCCTTGCACATTGTCTCCAAAAGTAACTGCTCCTCCCGATTTTGCTTTGAATGAGGATAGCAGTTCCTTATTTCCAGTCATATGCCTTGAACATCCAGAATCTAGGTACCAGATTGGCATTGACTGATTCTGCAAGACAGATTATTGTTTCTTAGGTACCCATCTCATTATGGGTCCTTTTATGTTAGACTTTTGTGGATTTGTATGACTTTTTGGCATCTCATCTTTTGATGTCTTGCCTTTACTTGTCTTCTGTTGAAATTTTGTCTCTGAGATAATTTTCAGAGATTGATTCAGAAGACAATGTGATCCTCTGAAATGATTTTTCAGTTTGATCAAGAGATGAATGCAGTTGCAATTAATAGAACAAGAAGAAGTAGGAGCAAAGTTTTTCTTTTTATTAAAAGCATTTGTTACATTTTCACTTCTTTTGAAACTAGCATTAGGAATATTACATGTGTCCCTAACTACTTCTTTCCTTTTTGCTTGAAAGACAGTCTTCTTTTCAAGTTGCTTTTTCTTGATCAAAAACATCTTCTTTTCTTTGCTGCTTACTGCACAAACAGGATCAATATGGTTAATTTTTGTCCATTTGCCTTTTTGTTTAGGAGAGAATTTTATTGTTTTATAGGTGTAAGAATTAGAAGTGTTTGTTTTATTCCTTGCCTTTCTTGTAATTCTTTTTCAAGTTCCAGAGACGTTTTTGCTTGTAAACACATATTTGCAAAATCAGGACTTATTGGAATTCTGGTTTTGGTTTTCAAAAATGAAATTGGAACATTCAAAATACCAGACCCAACAGTTTCTATCTTTTTGTGAATTACATTCTCTGGTTTACAAAAAATCTGTTCATCAATCTCTTGATCAGATTCTGAATCAGAATCAAGAAAGTCTCTCTTAGTTTTAATAGAGATAGCTACCTCTATTGGTTTTTCAATTTCTTTTGTTCTAGAGACTTTAATGATCCGTTTCATGCTTTCTTTTCTTTTTAAGTCCTCCATGACATTTTCTTTCCATATCTTTTTAACATCATCTTCAAATGTAGTTCTGATGTTTTCATCTGACTTTGGTGAATACAGAGGGGCATTCGGATTTAGTGAACTCTGAGATTCATTTTCAGAAGTACTTTGTTCGGATGTCTCTGATTCATTTGAGATGAAAGCATCAAATCTGAAAATTTCTTTAGGATCATAGCTCGGAGGTTTTTTGAAGTGTACCTCTGAAGTATCTTCTTTTATCTGTAACACAGATTCTTGAAAGTTTTTTACTTCAGAGTATGTAGTATTTTTGAAATTTAGAGCTCTTGCTTTTGATCCCTCTGATGTTTTCATTCTTTTGAAACTATTCAGAGATGGACCTTTCCCATACGGAAAGTGGAAGAAAGTGAAGTTTTCTCCAATCCAGTGAATGAATTCAACTCATTGAATCCCAACCCTTGAGAGTCAATTTGAGTTTTTATTTTGTCGAAAACACCTTGTGCATTAACATAGCTTTTGATTCGAAGATTTTTTCTATCTAGAGATTGATGTAGGATTTCTCTTTCCTTTTGAAAAAATTTGGTTAACGCAATAGAATTGAGCCTTTCATACTCAGATTTCTTTACTTCTTCTTTTCCTTTTAAAACTTTCTCAATTTTTCTTATTTCTTCTGAAAATGATTTTTCTTTTTGCTTGTGAGTTTCTTCAAGTTTGTTTTTTTCAAGAAAAATTTCTTTCTTTTCTGATTCCAGAAGATTCTTTTCTCTTTTGAAAAAGATGAGCTCTTTTGTCATTTGCTCTCTTTTCTTTTTCTCTTCAAGAAACTTTTGCTCTAGATCTTGAAGTTCATTAATTAGTTTAAAACCATCTATTTCAGGATCACTGTCAGATGTGTAAAGAGAGTTTACCTTTTCAGAGTTGTCTTCTGATGCTCCATCAGTTTGATTTCCATCTGAAAAAGCCATACCACAGAGATTGGTAGGTTCTTCCTCGCCGTCACTTGTTGAGTCTGATAGCCAGTCTTCCATTTCTGCTACAAGAACTCTTTCTTTTACGTTGTACTTGTATTTGTTATTGTAGTAATCTTGATCTTTGACAAGTTTTCCTCTGCAGTTTGCAGAGAAATGGCCTATTTTTCCACATCTGAAGCATCTTCCATCATTTTGATTTGTTGGAAGAGTGGAAGTACTTGTCTCTGGCTTCTGTTCTTGAGGTTTGAAATATCTCTGTGGCTGTGGATACCTTGGTTGAAATGATTGTTGAGGTCTTGATTGTTGAGTTGCATCATTGTTGTTGAATTTTGTACCCTTTTGATCACTATATGGAGTGAATATGGGTTCTTGTTGAAATCTGACACCATCTTGTTGAAATCTTCTTTCAGGATTTCTTCTTTCTTCATTCTCTCTCCTTCCTTCAAATACTTTCTTTCCAAATTTCTTGTTAAACTGATGAGTTATTAATGCAAGAGATTTGGCGAAGGCATTGATATCATCTTCTGAGTCTGAGTCTGAATGATTTTCTTCTGCCATTAAGGCCTTTTTGGATCTTCTTTTTGTTTCCAAACTTTTTTGTGACTCTTCACAGTTGTTTTCTTTCGAAATTTGTTTTGAAACAAGTGCAAGGGGTCCACCTAAAGACAGTTTTGATTTTTGATTCATAACTTCCTTTTCATGTGCAACAAGAGTGCCATAAATGTCAGTTAATGACCATGACTCAAGATCTTGATTGGCTTGTATAGACATGGACAGTTGTGACCATTCTTCATTTAAGCTTTTCAAGAAAAGAACGTTGTTTTCCTCTTTTGTTCTTATCACTCCAAACTTTCTGCATTTGTTGATAAGAATGTTGAATCTTGAGTAAGTTTGGTGTAATATTTCTTCTGGTAGAGCATGAAAATCATGATATTCATTGATGCATAGATTTCTTCTATTTTTCTGGGTTTGTAGGCCTCCTTCAAGTTGATTTAACAACTGATCCCATATCTCTTTTGCAGTTTTACAAGAATCAAGTTCTTGAAAGATGTCATTGGGAATGGCCATTATCAGTAATCTAACAGCTTTTGAGTCATTATCCATCATATTAGTTTCTTCATCAGTGAAGTTTGTGGTTTTCTTTTCATAATATGCAGGGATTTCAACAGTATTTGCTATTGCAGGAACTCTTGGAACCAACACCATTGGAATGTGAGGTCCAACGTTCACTGATCTAAAGAGATCCTTGTCCATACCTTCTAAGAAATTTACCATCCTTATCTTCCATTGGGGATATTCATCCCTTAAAAGTGTAGGAGGTTTTGTTAAAGACCCAGCTGTATAAATGACACTTATGCTTGAGTTTGCCATTTTTGAAGAAAAAGATGAAGATTTGAAGAACAGATGCTTTTTTTTTGTATTGAACAGTGATTTACTATCAAATCTTGAGCATATGGTGTTCTTTAATAAACCAGGTTTATTTGAACATGCACAGATATTGAAAGTTAGAATCAATGAGATGTAAATCTATCCGAGTATGCAGATGCGATCTTACTTTGTTTAGAAAACAAAGAAGGCTCTGATACCAATTGTTGGATCCCAGATTTAATCTCACAACAATGATATAAACAATAAGAGTAATAACAACGGAAGCAGTATAGTTTAATATCAAAGGAGACTCAAATATCACAGTTCATAAAGCAAAACAGATAAACAAGATATTCTTTGAATAAAATACTCAACTTATATTATCAGTTATAAGACTTCTTAAGCACACTTTGAACAATAAGGTGATGGTCCTATTTATAGGACCATAAAGCAAATAGTGTACTTATCTGACAAATAGAAGCATGGCTTGAACAATATCTTACCTAAGAGGTAAGATCAAGATATTGAACAGTGTCTTACCTAATAGGTAAGATCAAGACATGCTTGAACAGTGACCTACTCTAGAAAATAAATCTTATCACAAGGTGACGTGTCATCTGTTCTTCTTTGTCATCAATTCAGAGTGAACATCTTCAGAGCTCTGAAGTAGGATCTCTGATGAGGGGCTCTCTGATGTCTTTCTGAGACTGTCTCTGAACTGACTTCAGAGACAGACATACTTTCTTCAGACTCACTCCGAACTGACTTCAGAGACAGACTTGCTTTCTTCAGACTGACTCTGAACTGACTTCAGAGACAGACTTGCTTTCTTCAGACTGACTCTGAACTGACTTCAGAGACAGACTTGTTGATGTCCCTTGAAAGTCTTTAGATGAAGACTTAGTTATTTTCAATACTTTCATTGGTTCAAATTTGGGGCTAACAACTATGAAGAATTCAAAGGCAGGGTTGGAAAGTCTCTAGCAGAAACATACGACAGATTTGTGACCTTGCTGAATGAGTTAAGCAAGAACAAGGTCAATAAATCACAAATAGAATTGAATGTAAAATTCCTAAGCATCCTTCAGCCTGAATGGAAGAGGTTTGCCAGACAAATGAAGCAAATCAAGGATCTGAACGAGATTCCACTTCATGAGGTGTATGAAACCCTCAAACAGAATGAAGAAGAGGTGGATGAAATCATAGATGATAAGAGACGATATGAGAAGACAGTTGATAATTCAGTTGCTCTTGTTGTGAAGCAAAAGAAGAAGAAGATGATTGTGTCTGAATCAGATGATGTTGAAGCGAACACTGATTCTGACGACTGTGAACAACTAAAGCAGGCTATGCTTATGTTTACTAAGGCTTTTCAAAAGAAGTTCTACAAAAATCCGAGCTCAAACAATCAGAGGTATACATCTGGTCCGAGCAACTATATTCACAAGGAGAGATTTGAAGGAAAGAGATTAGAGGAGAGGAATCCAGAAGAGAGAAGGTATAAAGCAGAAGAGATCAAACATCCAGAACCTCCAATGTGCTACAACTGTGGTAGACCTGGACATTTTGCAAAAGACTTCCGAAGACCGAAAGTCCGGAACTCTGACTACTACAAGAACAAAATGCTTCTTGTCAAGCAACAGGAAGCTGGAAAAGCATTGATGGCAGAAGACGAGTTCTGGCTGGATCAATCAGACGAAGAAGATGACAAAGACGAGAAGGACGAGACAGTGCATCTATGCTTCATGGGCAAGATGGAAAAAGAAGCTGAAGCAGATTCCGATGAAGATGATAACGAAGAGGTATGTGATTTAGATAAGTCAATTTTCTTAAATCAAATGCAATGCCATGATGTTAAAACTCCAAGAATTAGAGTTGAAACTTAAGCGTGAAAAAGGTGTTAATCATGATCAAAACCAGTCAATACAGAAACTTAGCAATGACCTTGCTGAGAAGAAAGTATTGGTTGAGACTTTACATAAAGACATTGACACCAACTTAAAAGAAAAGACCATAATTCTTAAACAGATTGCAGAAACTAATTCTAAATTGAGAAAGAGTGAGTTTGATTTCAAAGAGCTTTCGAAATTGCATTCTTCAACTTCCGAAGAAAACCAATCTTTACTTGCAAAATTAAATGCTTTGGAAAAGAAGTTATACTCATTGGGTCAAACTGAACAAACCATTCATCTAAACAAACCCAAAGAGAATAAAGAAAGTTGGGGACTTGGTTATGAGAACCCTCACTACCTTAAAAAGGGTATATCTGAAGTGCCTGCACTTTATGATTTTACATTCTTAAGGCTTTCTCACTGATTCCCTGAACTTAAAGTTTTCTGTACTGGACTGTCTAAAGAAGATGAAGCCAAGGAAACTGAAAAACGAAAGAAATCATCTAAAGTTCACCATCCATTTTATTATGTGAAGCTGAATAATAGTTATAACGATGATCCTAAATATCAATCAAAATCTCTTTCAAATGACTTCTTTCAGAGTTATTCTGTAAAAGAAATGGAGGCAAAGCCTATTAAAGGTAAAATTTACGTCCCTCCTCTCGTTTTGGAAAGTAAAATTTCTGAACTTGAGACATCTTTAACAGATGAAAGACTTTTGATTGATATTGAACAAAAAGTTTTTTCAACTGTGCTTAAGAGTACTGTTCTTTCTAAATCATCAAAGGCTTCAAAATCTGATGACATGTTTGGTTCAACTGATGGAGGGTATGATTTTGTAAACTCTGATGGTGTTTTAGATGATTGTTTTGATCAATTTGATTTTAATGCCAAACTTCCTAACCATTCATCTTTTGTTGTGAAATCCATTGGATTATCCAGTAAGTTTGTGAAAAGCAAATCATCAACGAAAGTTGATGAAACAGTTTCTGTGAAATCTAAGAATGCGAAAGGTAAGAAGAAATCTCAACATTCACAAAAACCGATCACTACTGGTAACCTAAAGAAGATGCATTCAATTGTTTCTCAAAGATCTAACTCAAAGGTCTCAAATATTTCAGATTTTAGCAAGCTAGGAGTTAAATCTCAATGGAAACCAAAACAGAAGATTGATGAGACTGCTAAATCTTTTTGTAGTGTTGATTGTAATAAGACTACGACTAGTAAAGATGTTTTGAATGCGAATGTTGCTACTATTTTGAAACCAAAACTTGTCGTTTATCGCAAGAAATATTCAATGAAGCAATTATTCCAGTTACGTCTGTCTGCTAGAAAGTCTTCATATTATGATAAACATGCTTATGCTTCTTGTCAAGATTCTGATGTTTGGTATGGCACTTATCATGTTCACTCTTATAATTCAAATTCTTCATTTGATTCTGAAAAGCAAAGAGGACCCAAATTTCAATGGGTATCAAAATCATGTACTAACCCTGTAGGACCCATTTATAAGTGGGTACCTAAGACTCTTGTTTCGTAATTTCTCTTGTGCAGACCCGTCATACGTGGTACTTGGATAGCGGGTGTTCCAAGCATATGACAGAGCAGAAAGGGATGCTGTCCAATTATACACATAAATATTGCGGGACAGTTAGATTTGGGAACGACCAGTTTTCACCAATTCTGGGATATGGTGATATGCTACACGACAACGTCATGATTACGAAGGTGAGCTACGTTGAAGGCTTAAGACACAACCTGTTCAGTATAGGCCAGTTCTGTGACAAAGGATTAGAGGTTAATTTCAAGGCCAAGAGGTGTTCTGTTCGCACTGAAGATGGAAAGGAACTCTTGGTCGGCACTCGAAAGTCCGACTTCTACACAATTAATTTGTTAAACGTCCAGACTGACAAGCAGGTGTGTCTACTCTCGAAAGCCTCGATGCAACAAAGCTGGCTATGGCATCGAAGGCTCTCTCACCTCAACTTTAGGTACATAACAAGATGGTCAGTGGAAAGCTAGTTAAAGGACTTCCAGAGTTAAAGTATGGAAAAGAACACCTATGTGCAGCATGTGAAAAGGGAAAGATGAAGAGAGCTCCACATAAACCAAAGTCTTAACCGAGTACAAGCGTTCCGTTAGAATTGTTGCATATGGATCTTTGTGGTCCAATGCGAATGCAAAGTCTAGGTGGAAAGAAGTACATACTAGTTATCGTGGACGACTATTCGCGATACACTTGGGTCAAATTTCTACGTTCAAAAGATGAGACACCTGATGTTCTCATTACATTCCTGAAGACGACCCAGGTAAATCTGCAGAAACCGGTCAAGCTTCTAAGAACAGAGAACGTCACAGAGTTCAAGAACAAAACAGTTCAAGAATATCTCGAATCGGTCGGGATATCACATCAATACTCTGCTGCTCGTATGCCTCAACAGAATGGAGTGGTCGAAAGAAGAAATCGTACGCTAGTCGAGGCTGCTCGTACTATGTTAAGTCAATCAGACTTACCTCTATTTCTGTGGGCTGAAGCCGTATCAACTGCGTGCTACACTCAGAATCGATCCATGATACACCGCAGATTCAAGAAGACTCCTTATGCTTTAATCAACAACCGAACACTGACAATCAATTATTTTCATATATTTGGGTGTAAGTGTTTTGTGCTAAACGTTAGAGAGAGTCTGAACAAGTTCAGCGCTAAAGCGGATGAGGGCATCTTCATTGGTTATTCATCTACATCTACTGCATACCGTGTTTAGTTGAAGAAGTCAAAGAATGTTGTCGAAAGCATCAACGTTTCATTTGATGAAAATATGGCTTCTGAACAACACAATTCAGAACCCGTGATAACCGGAGTACTAGCTTCTGGGCAAATCAGTCCAGAACCTGCGTCTCAAGCGAACAAATCAGATGAAGCATCAACGTCTACTAATCATTTATCTGATTTAGATTTATTATTTGAACTATTTTATGATGAAATTCTTGGATCTAATGTGAAGAAATCTATTGTGGTTGACAGGATGGAAGACTCAACGACTACTCATCCAACCAGTTCAAATACTGAGACTTCTGCACCTACTACTTCAACTGCAATCACCATTCCTCTTGAAGTACCTGAAGAAGGTACCAGTGGATTCTTAGATGATAATATTGATATATATATATATATATATTCATATAATCCACTCCCTCATGAACATAAATGGACCAAAGAGCACCCAATAAGCCAGATCATTGGTGATCCTTCAAAACCAATGCAAACTAGGTCAGCTTCAATGAATTTGTGTATACATGAATCCTTTCTGAGCAAGATCGAGCCATCTCGCGTATCCGAGGCTCTTGCCGATTCAGACTGGGTGACTGCAATGCAAGAAGAGCTGAATCAGTTCGACGCACTTAAAGTCTGGAGACTCGTACCCAAACCTCAAGGTAAAACCATTATAGGTACGAAATGGGTTTTCAAAATCAAGAAAGATGAAGATGGTACCGTTATCAGAAACAAAGCAAGACTTGTTGCCAAAGGATACAGGCAAGAGGAAGGAATAGACTACGACGAGACTTATGCTCCTGTGGCGCGTTTAGAGGCAATTTGAATGTTTTTGGCCTACGCAGCTCACAAGAACTTCACTGTCTTTCAAATGGACGTGAAGACCGCCTTTCTGAATGGCATTCTAAAGGAAGAAGTCTACGTCTCGCATCCAGAAGGCTTTGTCAATCAAGAGAAACCGTATCATGTTTACATTCTCGACAAAGCACTCTATGGACTGAAATAAGCTCCTCGCTCCTGGTATGATGTCCTATCTCAATTTTTAGTCAAGTCTGGGTTTTCAAAAGGTACGGTAGATACCACTTTGTTTATTAAAAAGGAGAAAGCCGATATCATTCTTATTCAAATCTATGTGGATGATATTATTTTTGGCTCTACAAATCCTAAGTACTGTAAGAAATTTTCAAACCTTATGGTGTCAAGATTTCAGATGAATATGATGGGAGAGATGAATTTCTTTTTCGGATTACAAGTCAAACAATTTTCATCGGGGATTTTCATCAATCAATAAAAATACATTCTTAATATTCTTCGGAAGTTCAAAATGGATAATTCTAAACCGATTGGTACCCCAATGGCATCAGGTACTAAGATCGGCACCGATCCTTCTGGAAAGGCTGTTGATGTTAGGACTTACAGAGGGATTATAGGTTCTTTGATGTATCTTACTTCTAGTAGGACAGATATAATGTTCTCTACATGCTTTTGTGCTAGATATCAGGCAAATCCCAAAGAAATCCATTTGTCTGCAGTTAAGCGCATTTTTAGGTATCTGAAGGGGACTGCAGAACTTGGTCTGTGGTATCCTAAAGATACTAGCTTTGAACTAACAGCATATACAGATGCAGATCATGCTGGTTGTATGCTAGACAGGAAGAGCACGTCTGGTCATAATAGTTCCTCGGTGATAAACTCGTAAGCTGGGCATCAAAGAAACAACTTTGTGTATCAACTTCAACGACCGAAGCAAAGTATGTAGTTGCTGCTAGCTGTTGTTCTCAGGTCTTATGGATGAGAACACAACTGCGTGACTACGATTTTCACTTCAACAAAATCCCGATCTACTGTGACTCAAAGAGTGACATCGCGATAACAGCAAATCCTGTTTAGCACACAAAGACCAAACACATAGATGTCAGGTATCATTTTATCAAAGATAATGTCGAAAAAGGAACAATTGAACTTTTCATTGTAAAAACTGATTATCAGCTTGCACATTTGTTTACCAAACCTTTAGACGAAAAGAGGTTCACCTTTTTTATCTCTAAGCTTGGTATGCTAAATCTTAAGACATAATCAGTAGTTACCTATCAATGTTTTCTAATTGTATACTTTTTCATCATTTCTTCATTCTTATTTCTGAATGATATCTGCACTTCAAATAATCTGTTCATGATCCAAGGGGGAGTATGAGAAGAAATTGACAGTTGGTCAATATTATTTTGAGGAGAAGACTCACTAATTTATGCATTTACCTTTTTAATGTCAAATTTTTGTGATGCATGATTTTAGGGGGAGTTTTACAAATCAAAGGAGTTAGGATACGACTTCTGATTATTTCTGATCAGAACTCGTACTTTCATTGTTCTTCTGCTTTTTTGTCATTTTTAATTTAAGTGAATAAATTTACTTTGACTATGACATAAGACTTTTGCAGTTTTTTTGAGAGATGCTTACATGTTCATATCTTTATGACTTTAAGCTTAGCTTCATGAGATGTAAGATATCACGTAAAGATATAATCATTTATCTTAATCTCATATATGGTTGAAAGAAGTATAACTTTCAATCATTGAAAACATGTTCTTAAAAGTTCAAACCACTTCCCGAATCTCAAACCGATTTCATGAATTGGAAGTGTGCGTTTAAATGTTTTCAAGATTTACTTTGTGCTTTAACTAAGATAGTTAAACCATTTTTGAGCATCATATGCTTTCTAGGAAAACATGATTTCATTGTGCTAGGACTTAACACAACTTCTATGGATACACGTTAACCAGTGTTTCCTACCCAAGAGGTTAATCCATAGTGATTGAGTGTGAGAAATCAAAAGAAATGAGTGTGGATTGTGTGATGAGATATAATGAAAAAGAGAGTTCGGTTAGAAGTAAACTGAATGTTTAAAAGAAAGAGGGTGTGAGAACAGAGTTAAAAGAATATCAGAACTCTGCACCAACTTTTTCTGAGCCGGGCAGCCACAATTCTAGTGTTTCACTACTTTTTGGTGAACATTATTGAAACATGCAACTAGCCCATGCCAACTCTTGATCAAACCTCACCAACTACTCATTTTCTTCTCAACAAGAAAGTGTTTCACATTTTCAAAGGGGACGCAACACATTTGCTATCTGATTTTCAGTTGGAAAATCTGGATATTGAAAAGAAGGAAGTCTGCCTCACCTTCGTACTTCACTCATGCACATTGAGTCCGTGTTTAACTTACTGTTGTCTCAGTGGTTTACACAAATTTGAGCCTATAAGCAATCATCAAGTGCTTAATTCTTTCTATCACATGCACGAACACACAAGGAATTTGTTTCTTTATCATAACGTTCATAGAATTTACCTTTGTGGTGTTTCGATGATTGAATGGAAGCCCTGGGGGAGTGAACATCATAAAAGCTCCTTTCCAATGTGTATTCGTTACACACAGTGACTTAGTGTTACTGACAGACATTTTAACTGATTCATTTGTTGATTCAGGCGTTTCACGACTATTTTGTCTGGATTTGCAAAGATCTGGATGAATATCTTTTGAATTGGTGGATCAGAGCCTCCAAATGAAAGACATTTCTTACTCAGAGTTTTGATGAAATCGTTTCTCTATTCATCAAAAAGGGGGAGAACCTAAAGCTTGAAGAAATGTCCATTACATTACAAGATTGGAAAAGAGAAGAGCTAACCAAGAAATGCGAGAGATCAAAGTATTCTGAAGACATACTGATTTTAGAGAAATTTTCTCTAAAGATACTTTGCTAAAGCATTATGAGATAAAACCTCGAGATTGTTACTTGTTGAAGACTAAGAGGGATATTGCATCTTCTGGGCTGAAAAAGAAGACTGAATTTCTAAAATCTTTTTAGTAATGATCTTGATCCAAAGGGGGAGATTGTTAGCGCACAGATCTATTGGATTCAAGATCATCCAATCTGAAGATAGCAATCTGAAGCTAAAGCTGAAAAGCCACTCTCAAGATTAGTCTAATGTTAAGTTTGTAATAATTGTCAAAGTTAATTATTGTATTAGTTATTAGTTCCTAAATATCTAGATATTAGTTTAGATATTAGTTTAGATATTATATTATGTTTTGATAATATCTCTAGTTTAGATATTATGTTGGTTAGTTGTTAGGTGAGATATTAACATATCTAAAATCAGATCATATCTGATAACTTACCCAACACACAACAACTACCAAACACTGTTCATTTAGAGAGAAAACAGAGAGAGAGCTTCATGAGAAATCATATCAAACTCTTGTAATCCATCGTTTGTTAATCAACAGGTTGGTTAATCTTTTATGTGTTTGTATCGATAAAAACTTGATAATATTGTGGACCGACAGTATCCGGTACCCCTGGATCCCACCACAATCACATTTTCCGCAACTATCTCGTGCCTGCGGTTGTTAGTGTCTCTGTCTTCAAGTAACTTCAAGAACATCTCTTGTTGTTGGGCCATAGCCACATTCATGGCTTGCATCATTCGGTTCATCATTCTTGTCTCCGGAGTTACCTCTTCCAAAATCGGTTCAGATGTGGCTATATTGCGTTTGGGTATTTTCTCTACCCCTCCGCCCAAGACATTGTGTAGAGGTGGGGGAATCTCTGCCGCTGTCACCGTTGGTTGGTCGGTCGTGGATGCAGTCGCCTCATGGCCATCCAACCTATTACGAGTGGTAACCATTTAGTCTTCCACACAGATGCGATAATAAAGGTGAGAAATAGGCTATAAGAAGTAAACACCAAGAAACGTACTACTAAATTCATCAATTATCATAACAACGACAATCTAAGAATGCTTATGTAGCAATATACTCATAATAGAGTAGCTAATTGAAATTATGAACATACTTCACATAAGAATTCTTGTTACAACTGTCACAATTCTTGACTCGTGTAATTCTATCGACTCTAGATCAACCTATCTTAGGAGTTCTACCCAAATCACACAATTCATAACTTATCTGATCTAAGCTTAAGTCTAGGCATCTTACTTTCATAGCTAGTTCACTTAAACTACCGCTCTGATACCAACTTGTAACACCCTAAAAATAGGGGTTGATTTAAACCTGAATAATAACAAGGCTATCATAGTTAAATCACCCAAAAAGGGGAACAAATGTATGGCATTTACATTTACAAATAATTGAATGAAATGGAACCCAACAACCTACTAATCTAGAGCAACTAAATCTAGATTATGAACGGGTGTCACCATCTCACTTCCAAAAGTATAATTCCACTATACCCGATGTACGCCTCTATACGATCCTAAAAGTACTATTTCCCTTCAAGGCTCTCCACTCAAACCCGAGGAGTCCCACCGCTAGAATGACCTGTTTTACATGTCATTTTCAGAAAAAGTGTTAGGCTAAAGCCTACTGAGATCAAACATTCATATTGGAAAATCAGTAAATTCTAAATGAGATAAATAAAGAAAAGCTGGTGGAATAAATATAGATAAATCTTTGCTTTAATATAAATAGCTTTTGGGTTGACGGGGAGACCCGCTTACTAATGTAAGTGATGGAACACAAAAGTAAGCCACTTGACATGTTAGTAAAACCAAACACTTAATAGAAATACACGCAAAGGATGTCAGGCTCGGTAGCTTTAAACGTACACCCATAGAATGTCAACTTCAACCACATAGGGTCCTTACGTTGAGTTCATCATCCAATATTGTATACTAGCACGTAGGGCTTATACCACATTTGATGCCTAATAGGACTTATGCCACATCCGATCCTAACCATGCCTTGATGTGAAAAACTAGCGTTCCATCTTCAGACGTAATGATACAAGTAATCATGGGGTCATGACGCCCAAATGCAACCAAATAGTCAAACCAATGCCAACAAAACCAATCAATATCTCTAAAACAGTTAAGATGCCATGAATGTGCAAATCAATGCTTCATATAGATTTCCATGTAATCCCAAAGAGGTTCCAATATTATTCTTTGAAAAATATTCCCACATACTATAATATCAATCCACACAAGTCTTCATTCAATATATATATATATATATATATCAATATTTCAAAAATCTAGTTTTGTTTCAAAGTGTTTAAACTTGAATTTGGAGGAAAACAATTTATATATGCACATAATACATTGTAGATCCCAGAACAGTGCGATTTATCAGTAATAATAATCAATGATGAACAATGATTAAACCACAACAGCTAGTCATATGATTAGATTCAACGGTAAAGGGTTTAGGTTTACAGATAGAATTTCTGATCAGCTAATGTAAACCTTAGTGACTAACTTTTCTATCAAACAACTCTCTTAACCTAAAACTAGGTTAAGCAGCCTTTAAATACCATACGCATAAGGCCTAATGGGCCTCAAAGCCCATTTACAAACACTTTTAAACAATTTCAATTCATACCCTATAAATGCGTTATACAACTTTCAACGCACTAGGACTTTCAGTCCTAACAATCTCACCCTAAAGTTGAATAAGGCATTTATCATCTTGAAATCTTCAGGCCTTGATCTTCTTTCCCTCTTGAATCTTTGAAGAACTTTGGTGTTGCTTGTCTTCATGTCTTTCCATGCTCCCCCTTGAATAAAGCTCTTGGTCTTCATAGTTTCAACTTTGTAACCAGATTCAATGTACAATAGTTTCGACTGAATGCACTACTGAGTAGCTTTCAACTGTAGGAACTCAACACATCAGATCAACACACAAGAAAGATAATGTGTGAGTTACGTGACATTCCATGGTGCAACTTCAGTTTAAAAACAAAGAATCTGTCTTTGAATCGCGAGTTGAATATGCTTTTATCTTTAGAACTTGTTTCAATCAACTCGTAGGAGGAACAAACTTGTAGCAGACACCACATGATACAGGATAGAAGAATTTATGTTACTCCCCCTCAGATTTTGCTAACTCCCCCTCAACTTTTGCTAGCTCCCCTCCAACATAATGATCTGGGTCTTTGAATTGTGTAACATTCTCCCCCTTATGATGATTAGGAGTATACTGAGCATCATGTAACTTCAAAGACTAAATGAATGAGTAGCAAAATACCAGATAAAACGATTCAGTAACCAAGGGTAACAACTAACACAGAAACACAATAGTAACTGTTATCACAACAATTAAAAGTAATTGTGTGGCCTATTTTCAGAGTTGGCATCGATATATCTCTGATAGGAATTCCAATTATCACTGAAATTAAATATTAAAAAATTACTTCTCAAACTATTCTGGCAATATCACAAAGATAAGCAAGGGGAATCACAAAGATTCGTGCGTGTGTGAAAGAAGTATAATAATGTCAATTAGGCTCAAAGGTTGATTCAACCTGGGACGCATGTTAGAAATCAATAGACACGGTGAGATGAATATGAAGTTCGGAGACTGGAGCTGATGTCTTACTTTTTCAATATCTAAGACCTCCGAGTGAGGAATAGATAAATTATGTGCTAAATCTCTGTGCATATATGAAAAAAGTATTTTTGAGAGATACTTGAGTGGTTGGGTGGGGTGATACGAGTTATCGACACTGGGTCAATGTCTGTTTCAATATCCATCTCCAAAGAATGAGAATGAATAGATTATGTGGTAACCCAGATAACTGACTCGGTTTGGTAAGGACCAATAATTCTTTTAAGTCCTGTCACATCCTCACCATTTTTTTCACTCCGAACTCATCTATCAATCTAGACCCCTCACTGATATCTATGAATGGGATGTGTTTCTTGAGTAGGTCCTTCCGGTTCTGGATTGACCATAGAAACATTAAAAGCCCTAACACTCCTTTAACTCGCCAAAATAGAGCATTGAAGTACAAGTCAAAACATTGAAGTACGAGTCCTGAACTGAAGTGTTCAGAAGTCGATATGAAAATTTAAACACATGGTACTCCCCCTCAAAAGATGGCATAACCCTTGATTGTAGTCAAGTGACGTGAATAATCTGAATTAAATCACACATGACATTCTTGCAAAACATATTAGGAAGATTTTGGTTTTGTTATCCATGTTGTGATGGATCCTTGATGGTTAGTTGTCTTAGATTTTAAGCTATTAATCTGAGGATTGGGGATGCTATAAGTACCATACCAATTATTAACATACCTTTAATCCACAAAGTCACTATTTCCACAGTAAGTGCAACAGATCTTTGCTCGGTTTAGACTGATCAACTTTCCTATAGAATAAACATAGGTAGGCGAATCAGTCTTGGAAATAGATGACTTTGTATCAACTACAGGAGAATCATGAGACTTGTTTCCTTCACTGTCTTCTGTAGTTGGTTTCTTTCTCCAAACCATCTTTACTTTTCTGAAAAAATGATTATCTGAAGAATCATTAAGCTCACAATCAGAAGAACTGGAGTAATAAGTATGTCTTTTGTTAGAGGTGCCGGTCTTTCTTTGTTTCTGTGAACGTCTTTTAGATTTTTGCTTTGAAGATTTTTTCACAGAAACGTTTTGAGAGGCAGATGTTGAACATTCGCCTTTATAAAATTTGACCGGTGGCTCACCAGTTGAATCCAAAAAGTCAACATGATTTGGAAGTTTTGGATCGAAATCAAACTGGTCTAACTTACTGTCTGAACATACCTCTGAATTCAAGAATGTTGAAAATTCCATTTCCTCATCAGATATGACATTATCACTTGTGGGAGTCGGGAAACTGGATGGATTTGTGCTTTTCAAAGGATCATTTGCGGAAGCATGTTGAAAATCGGAATGGAGATCCTTTTTAAGACACTTCAACTGAGGTTCGTTTCCTTTATCAAAAGAATTTGGTGAAAAGTCACCCAGAAAAGCTTTACAGGAAGAGGTATCTGAGGGTGGAGAAGAATGTTTTGATAGATTAATCTTATCCCCTTGGAGTAAGTCAAGCTTAACTTGAAGCTCAGCTTTGTGAAGTTGTTCTTTCAGCAAATCTGCTGCCAAGGCAGACAGTTGAAAAGTGAGCTTGTTTACCTCTATCAAAAAGTATTCTTTTTCCTCCCTAGATCCAGATTCCTTTTGATTGGAATTGACGCACGCGAGTTTGGATAACAACTCCTGTTTTTCCTTCTGAAAATTGATTCTTTCCTGTTCAAATGACTCTTCTAGCTGAACAATTTTCTTTCCTAAAATCAGCGGTGGAACATAGATCTTGTGATCCATCGATTCCTCCTCAAATTCAATGGGTTTTGAATCGAGATCAGCTTGAGAATAGCTTCGAAAATAGTCATTTGACAGAAAAGTGGTTTATCGGTGTCATATGACGCATTCAATGAGTCATCACAAAAGGAAGTTGCATCGTGACAGTATTTTTTCTTCTCAAAGTTTCCAGTTCCGGATCCTCATTATCAAGTGATTTGGTCCATCTGATTTTGTACTCTGGATAAATTTTGTCCAATCCCAAAAATTCGAAAGCATATAAATTGGGTACTTTGGACAAGGCTCTTTTCAAATAATGAAGGTTGTCATATTCGATTCCCCATTCAGGATTGGAGTCCTTGAACTTTTTGGGTGTGTTCATATGGAGCGTTTGATTAGTTTGACCACGTTTGTAAAACTGAAGTTCGAGATCCTTTAACTTGTCAGTCAACATTTTGTTTTCATTTTTGAAAAAGATGCTTTTATTGACACTCTTAGTTAGTGATGGCCAAAAATCGGGCTCGGGCCGAGCCGGTCCGGGCCAAAACGGGCTTCGGGCCTCAACAGTGAAAGCAAAAACCGGGCCCAACGGGCTTCGAGCCGGGCCGGGCCGGGCCGGGTTTCACATGAAAACGTGTGGCCCGGTTAGGCTTGGGTTAAACCGGTTCACCCAAAACCGGGCTGGATCGGGCCTTCGATTTTTTTTTTATTTTTTTCATAATTTCTTTATATAATAATTAATTACTAAACTTTAAAAAATAAAAATTGGATTGGATCACTAAAATACACTTTAAAAATACGTTTTATTTATAATAAATCTCTAAAATACACTTTAAAAATACATTTTATTTATAATTTTAAGTTATAAACTTACAATACATAAATTCTAAGAACCCGAAGGTCCCGCTCCCGAACCCCCACCCTCACCCCATCTCCATGGATTGTAATTGTATGGATTATACTCTGGATTGTATTCTTCAAGAGTTTCGTACTTTTCCAGTCGATCAACAGCCATATTATCATCAAGGCGGTTGGTGTCTGGTTCTTCTTCTTCATCGTCGTAACGTGAGACGCCACCGGCACTACTAACATCATCCTCGGTTACGGTTCCCGGCAATAACTTGGTAATTTTGTTCAGCCATTTTGAGAGTAGAGATTTGAGACTTGAGAGTAGAGACTAGAGAGTAGAGAACTAGAGATATTAGACTAGAACTTGCGAGAAACGAATATAGCGAGAGCCGATAAATGAAAATTGTATGCGTTTTTTGCGTTTTTTTCGTTTTGTAAGTTGGTGTCACTATCCATACCCAACAAAAGTATTTATATGGGCGGTGGGGTAAAAAACACAAAAAAAAGGTCAAAAAATGCATACAAACGACTAGAAACCGCTAGTTTTTTTGAAATGTGAAAATCGGGTCGGGCCGGGCCAAAAACCGGGCTGTGAACCGGTTTTGGGCCGAGCCGGTCCGGGCCGCCAAATACTCCAAAACGGTCAAAAAATGCATACAAACGGCTATTTTTTTTGAAATGTGAAAATCGGGCTGGGCCGGGCCAAAAACTGGGCCGTGAACCGGTTTCGGGCCGAGCCGGGCCGGGCCGTGAACTAGGTTTTCGGCTGCAAACCGGTTTGACACCGGGCTGGGCCGGGCCGGGTTTTCAGTTGGGTCGGACTCGGTTAATCGATCAGGTCGGGTCGGGTCGGGCCCATTTGGCCATCACTACTCTCAGTTTTGTCATTTTCTGAAAACTGAAGTTTTTCAGTAAGTTCTTTTACTTTGATCTTTAACTCCTTGGACTTTTTGAAAAAATCTCACGTTGTTCCTTTAGACTTGTAATTTCACACACTTGTCCAGCATTTTCTATAAGTAGATCCTTAAGCTTCTTACGCTGAGTTTCATCCCTAGCTTCTAAACAAGAAACTTTGTCTTTTAGCTCAGAATAAGTTAGATGAGACACTGTTACCTGAAAAACTTGAAGTCCAGGGGTTAAACTTGACAAGATTGACAACGACTGAAACTTGAAAGTTTAGGGGTCAAAAATGACAAACGACCGAAACTTTGAAGTATGGGGACTAAAAGAGAAGAAAATCAAATTGCACTGATATGATCGTGAGACAAAGTATTTGATCCGGGTTTTTTTTCAACTTGGACCCAGGAGACGCAAGGGCGACATGGACCTGGCGACGAGGACCGGGAGACACGGATCCGGGCGACACGGACCCGGGCGACGAGGACCGGGATACACGGACACGGACCCGGACTCGGGAGACACAGACCCGGGAGTGGCCGGGAGTCGCACGAGGTGGGGAGACGCTGGGAGTCGGCAAAAGGGTGGGGAGACGCAGGGAGTCGGAAAGGAGTAGGGAGAGGTCGGGAGTTCGTAAGGGGTGGGGAGAGGTGGGGAGAGGCAGGGAGAGGTGGGGAGTTCACAAGAGGTGGGGAGAGGTGGGGGTCGCACGGGGTGGGGAGAGGTAGGGAGTTGCAAGGAGTGGGGATAGGTAGGGAGTTGGCAAGGGGTGGGGAGACACGAAACCGGGAGAGGCTGGAACCGGGAGAAGGCAAACAACCCGAAAACTAGGTACCGGGACCCAAGTACCGGGAAAGCCAAGTATCGGGACCGGGAAAACTTTGTTCTGGGAGACTTGAACCCGGGAACCGCAAGGACCCGGGAGTTCAAAAGATTTTCTGGGTTTCTTCAATGTTCTTCGATATATGCGGCGATAGAATCCAGATTTCAACCACAAACTTTTTCAAAAGTGAAATTAACCAACAAGTGAAACTCAGTAACCACCAATCCAAATCGATTTTAACATTAATACCACTAAAACTCAAACTCAATCCTTGAATTTCGAAGAACTCAGCAAGCGACCGTATAGAAGAAAATCGATAAACAGGAATGGATTTTAACAAAAATTCACCTTTTAACTCGCCTTTTGAAAAAAATTATTGACCTTTTAGCTTAAAAAAAACACAATTCCAGAATTGATTGTGCCAAAATAACTATCTAAAATTCAAACCAACACTTGAATTTCAGGAACAGAGATGCACCGTATAAACCCAAAATCAATAAACAGAAGTCGATAAAAAGATGAGAATTCGACCAAAAAAAACTTTTTCTAAACTTAAAAAAATATTAATCGATCTTTTGGCTTAAAATCCACAAACCCAACACCAATTTGACAAAATAATTCCCGAAAATCAAATCAAACAACTTCGATTTTGATGATTACAGGAAACGGTTGTAAGAAAAAAATAATAAGCAGAAGTGATGTTAGACAAACATTTTGATCGTATCGAATGAAAATTAATTCGATCTCGCTCTGATACCAATTGTACATCCCAGAATAGTACGATTTATCAACAATAATAATCAATGATGAACAATGATTAAACCACAACAACTAGTCATATGATTAGATTCAAAAGTAAAGGGTTTAGGTTTACAGAGAGAATTTCTGATCAGCTAATGTAAACCTTAATGACTAACTTTTCTATCAAACAACTCTCTTAACCTAAAACTAGGTTAAGTATCCTTTAAATACCATACACATAAGGCCTAATGGGCCTCAAAGCCCATTTACAAACACTTTTAAACAATTACAATTCATACCCGAAAATGCGTTATACAACTTTCAATGCACTAGGACTTTCAGTCCTAACATACATAAATACTCCTAAGGGGTTGGTTACGATACCTTGAAATCAAGTTTACCCACATAAACACTAAAATCTCCAAAATTATGTTTTGGTGAAAACTCACCCAAATCAAGAGAAATCAAAGTGGAGATGTTTAGAAGGTTAAAATTCATATTTTAACATGTATAAAGTTTGTAAAAGAGAAGGAACTGACCTTAGTAGTTTTCAAAAGAAAACCAAACCCTAGAATGGAGAAGATGAGAGGAGTCCTTGAATCTTTAATCACTAGAATCAATGCTCACCAACTCTAGATCAACCATACCAAGACTTAATGATTTCCATCAAGAGTATTGAATGAAGAGAGAAGCAAACCTACCTTTTTGCTTCAAAGTAATCGCCTCCACAAAGCCCTAGTTTCTAAAAAGGAGAGTAAATGAGGTTTGGAGGCCGATTTTCCTCTTTTAAATGTGCACCGAGGTCGAGCGCGTGTGGTGGCACGGATCGACCTACGCGGAGAGGCGCACCGATCTCTAGAGTCGTGAAGGAATAGATCCTCACGTGGATTATGGCGCGGCTTGATTAGCGCATAGAGGCGCGTGGGACACTGCTGACACCTTTTTGCCTTTTTTTCGGCAATGGATTTCGGGGTGTTACATTTACGTCCTGGACTTTGAGAGAAACTTCTATACGCTTCCCTGTGGATCGATATTCGGTACTTTGTACCATTGTTACTTGTTTAAAAGACGACAATAGATCAAGATGTATACTTGCGATGAGATCTATTTTCACGCACAATTTGGGGTTGCAAAAACCTAACAAGTTTTTGGCGCCGTTGTCGGGGAAGCACATCAAAATTTTTTCTTTTTAAAAGTAAAGTTTTTAAAAACTAGTTCTTCTACCACTTTTTTCGGAAAATCTGGTTTATGCTACGAGTGCCCCACGTTGAACTTTTTCAACTTGATCCTGACATCGAAAAAAGTTTTAGAAATAGAAGAAGATTGCAAAGGGCTACTTCAGCTCTGAACTCTTCTAAAATTCCTGAACTCGATCACAGGATGGCTGAAGAAGTCGGTGCAAGCATTCTTGGTAGAAGACCAAATGAATAAATAAATCTTGAAGATGTGGAACAAAACAATTTTCTACATGCAAATTCCATGGATGGAGGAATTATGGCTTATGTTATTCATGTTTTAAATCAATTACATTCAGGGATACTTAAATCCACAATTACTACCACCCAGTTTGAGCTTAAGTTGATAATGTTTCGGATGTTACAGATTAACGGCCAATACGCTGGTTTGCCATCTGAAGATCCTCATTGTCATTTATGATCTTTCATGAAAATCACACATTCTTTCCTAATTTCCTGATGTCCTGGACAATGCTCTGAAACTTAAACTCTTTCCATACTCTCTTAGAGACAAAGCAAGGTCTTGGTACAACTCTTTGTAGCTAGATTCTGTGACAACATGTAACCAATTGGCAAAAAAGTTTTTGAAAATTTTTTTTCCACCCACAAGGAATGCTAAGTCTAGAAATGAAATCTGCATTTTTAAACAAATGGATGATGAGGCAGTTCCTGATGCATGGGATAGGTAGAAAGAGCTGTTGAGGATATGCCCACACCATGACATTCCGTACTGTATACAGCTAGAAACGTTTTACAACGGTATAAATATTGTTGCGAAACAAATGCTTGATGCTACTGCAAGAGGTTCTTTCACAACTAGTACCTACAATGAAGGCTATGAGATACTTGAAAAGGTTTTCAACAATAACGAACAATGGTCTGAACCACGTGCAACTGTTCCTAGGAAAACAACAGGGGCATATGAGGTTGGTGATTACACATCACTGACTGCACAACTTGCTAATATGGCTTCTTTAAATAAAAATCTTACTGCAAATCAAATTGTACAATCCAATGCCACTACCTCCATCCCTGTTGTCAACTCTATACAATGTACTTACTGTGGTGGTGGTCATTCTTTTAAGCACTGTCCTAGAAATCCTGAGCAAGTAAAATATGTCAATAACAACAAGAATGGACCCTTTTCTCAAGCTTACAATCCGATATGGAGAAATCATCCTAATGTTTCTTGGAACAACCCTACTCTTAATCCATAATTGCCAAGACTTCAAGGGGAATCAAATCATCAGTCACAACAGCATGGACAATCCAATTGTCAATCACAAGGACAATCCAACTTTCATC
Source organism: Arctium minus (assembly GCA_954870635.1). Lineage (NCBI taxonomy): Eukaryota > Viridiplantae > Streptophyta > Magnoliopsida > Asterales > Asteraceae > Arctium > Arctium minus. Next base: position 4,324,475 of record OX941093.1, on the reverse strand, counting down.
CATAGTCGCACCACAACTCTCAAAACAATCAAAAGACGGATTTTTAAAATCATCAACCTTCTTTCCAACACAAATCCAACCAATATGTTGAATCATCTATTTCTGTGGAAGTTATGATGAAAGGGTTTATGACCCAAACTCAAGCTTCAATCAAGAACCTTGAGACACAAATGGGTCAATTGGCTATGGAAATTAGGAAATGACCAACAGGTTCTCTACCTAGTGATACAAAGATACCTCGGTGGGCTGGGAAATAGCATGTTAAGGTTGTAACTTTGAGGAGTGGAAAGAATTTACCAGAAAATACACTAAAAGTGTTAGAAGAGTCAAACAAGGTAGAGCCGGAAAAGAATCCCACAACATCAACCTCTATTACACTACTTTTAAAACAGTCTTGTGATACAACTAGGCCTAAAAGCAAAATTGGGACCATTGATATCACACCTATTCCAAAGAGATCAGACGTCCCAACACTATTCCAAATGAACCTAAGGAAATCCAGAACCCCAAGGAAAGAATTGTTGTGGATGTGTCACAATATGGTGACAGTCCCAAAGTTCCTTATGATACCATACCTTTAGAACAGTCATAATCACACCATCCATTGAAACAGAACCAATTTTACAACATCTTCCAGCACCTACTCTTCAAAATATTACATCTCCTACTCCAGTCCCACTTTATATTCCTTATCCTCAGAGATAAAGAAATCAAAAGGAAGAATTACAATTTTAAAAGCTTTTAGATGTTTTTAAACAGTTGCATATCAACATACCTTTGGTTGAAGCCATTGAACAAATGCCAAGTTATGCAAAGTTTCTTAAAAACATTTTGAGTAAAAAGAAAATGTTGACTGACTATGAGACTGTAGCTCTCACTGAAGGTTGTAGTGCTTTGTTGTCCAGTAAAATCCCTCCTAAAATGAAAGACATAGGAAGTTTCACAATCCCTTGTTCAATAGGAGGAACATAAATAGGAAAATCCCTATGTGATTTAGATGCTAGTATAAACCTTATGCCTCTATCTGTTTTTAACACTTTAGGTATAGTTGAAGCTAGAAGCACCACTGTTACACTTCAGTTATCAGATATGTCCATAGCATGTCCCAAGGGAAAAATTGAGGATGTCTTAGTTCAGGTTGATAAGTTTATTTTTCCAGCAGATGACATGGAAGTCCACATCATTTTAGGCGGACCTTTTCTAGCCACTGGAGGAACTGTGATAGATGTCCAAAAGGGAGAACTGGCCATGAGAGTCCAAGACCAAAAAGTAACTTTTAATGTGCTCAATTCCCTTAGGTATCCTGATGAGAAAGAAGAGTGTTCTACTCTGGGTTTGATTGAGTCATTGTGTCAAGAAAAAAGTTTGGGGGAAATCTTGGGAATAGAAGAGTCTAATAGTGAAGGAGAGGAAATGGATTGTGAAGATTTAGAGGAACCACAAGAGACTGTTGCTTTTGAGATTTTAGAAAGTGAAGAAAGGAAAACACTTGTTCCTTCCTTGGACAAAGCCCCAGAGTTAGAGTTGAAACAACTTCCCTCCCACTTGAAATATGCTTTTTAGGTGATCCAGGGAAGTTACCAGTCATTATTTCATCATCATTAGATTCTGATAAAAAAGAAAAGTTGGTCAAAATGTTGAAACTGCACATAAAAGCCATATGATGGACCATTGCTGCTTTCAAGGGCATAAGCCCTACCATATGTCAACATAAAACATTTTGGAAGATAAAGACTTCACCTCTGTTGAGCCTCAAATAAGACTCAATCCAGTGATGAAGAGGTTGTCAAAAAAGAAATCTTGAAATGGATGGATGCTGGCGTAATCTATCCTATTGCAAGTAGTACCTGTGTTACTTCTATACAATGTGTACACAGGAAGGGTGGAGTTATTGTGGTAACAAATGACAAGAATGAACTTATACCTACTAGAATAGTATCAGGTTGGAGGATATGTATGGACTACACGAGACTTAAAAAAGCCAAGCCACCCAAAAAGACCATTTCCCATTACCCTTCATAGACCAGATGCTAGACTAATTAGCAATAAAAAAGTTTTATTGTTTCTTAGATGGTTACTCTATTGTTTCTTAGATGGTTACTCTAGTTGCAACCAAATTGTCATTGCACCGGATGACCAGGAAAAGACCACTTTCACTTGTCCTTATGGAACTTTTGCTTTTAGAAGAATGCCTTTTGGACTTTGTAATGCACAACTACTTTTCAAAGATGTATGATGTCTATTTTTTCTGACATGTTGGAGAATTCCATGGAAATTTTCATGGATGATTTTTCTGTATATGGGACATCATATGATCTATGTTTAAAGAACCTTGAAAAAGTCTTCAAAGATGTGAAGAAACATGTATGTTTTAAACTAGGAGACATGCCACTTTATGGTTAAAGAGGGCATTGTGTTAGGGTATCTCATTTCCAAAAGAGGCATTGAGGTTGATAAGGCAAATTTGGAAGTAATTGAAAAACTACCTGAACCAACAAGAGTGAAAGGATTCAAATGATTTCTAGGACATGCAGGTTTTTACATGAGGTTCATTAAAGATTTTTCAAAAATATTAAAACCTTTTTGTTTGCTACTACAGCATGATCATGTCTTCAATTTTGATAATGATTGTAGAAATGCTTTTGAAATTTAGAAAAAGGCATTGGTCACTGCCTCTGTAGTAGTAACACCTGCTTGGTCCATACATTTTTAAATAATGTGTGATGCTAGTGACTGGGTTGTAGGGACTATTTTAGGTCAAAAGAGAGAAAAGATATTTCACACTATCTATTATGCAAGTAAAACTCTTAATGAAGCCCAAATCAATTACACCATAACTGAAAAGGAATTATTGGTTGTGGTTTTTGCTTTTAAAAACTTTAGATCATATTTGATGGGAACCAAGGTAATTGTTCATACTAATCATGTTGCCATCAAATATCTTATTTCCAAAAAAGACGAAAAACCTAGGCTAATAAGGTGGATCTTGTTGTTGTAAAGAATTTGATTTGGAAATCATTGATAAAAAAAGGTGTGGATAATCAAGTAGCTGACCATTTGTCTAGACTTGAGAAACAAGACAAACCAGTGCAAGGTAGTGACATCTGTGAAGTATTCTCGGATGAAAGAATTTTGGCTCTCCAACATTCTACAATACCTGGTTTGCTAATCGTGTTAATTATTTAGCTTGTGGGATCATTCCTATGGAGCTAAATAAGCATGCAAGAAGGAAACTCATCTTTGATTCAAAGAAATATCTATAGGATGATCCTTTCTTGTTTAAAATTTGTGCATATCAGGTAATCATGAGATGCATTCCAAAAGAGGATGTAACTTCAATTTTGCAACATTGCCATTCAGGACCATGTAGAGGACATTTTGGAGGAAGTAGGACTGCTAAAGTTCTACAATCAGGTTTCTTCTGGCCAACTTTACACAATGATGCTTATGACTTCGTAAAAAGTTCCAATGAGTGCCAGAGAAGTGGGAACATTTCTCAGAGAAATGAAATGCCTTTGAATGGAATTCTAGAAATAGAATTATTTGATGTTTAGTGTAATGATTTTATGGGACCTTTTCCCATGTCCAACAATTGCTCATGCATATTGTTTGCTATGAACTACGTGTCCAAATGGGTGGAAGTTATGGCTTGCCACACCAATGATGCCAAGACTTTGGTCAGATTCCTGCAAAAGCATATTTTTACCAGGTTTAGCACACCACGTGCCCTAATCAGTGATGAAGGCACTCACTTCATAAACAATATATTGGAAGAAGTCATGGAGAAGTACAACATTAAGCATAGGGTGGCCACAACTTACCATCCTCAGACCAATGGACTACCTGAACTATCCAACAGGGAGATAAAAGGCATTTTGACCAAAGTAGTTAAACCACATAAGAAGAACTGGACATCCAAACTGGATGATGCCTTATGGGCCTACAGGACTGCCTACAAAACACTTATTGGAATGTCTTCCTACAAGCTTGTATTTGGAAAAAGCCTGTCACCTGCCTGTAGAGCTGGAACACAAGGCCTATTGGGCCATTAGGGAATTGAATATGAGCTTAGATGATGTTGGTAAGAAATGATTTCTGCAGTGGACTAAATTGGAAGAACATAGGAACCACTCTTATGAAAATGCCAAGCTATACAAAGAAAATACTAATAAATGGCATGACAAGAAGATTCCTCCAAAATAATTCAGCAAAGGTCAGCTAGTTCTCATGTTCATTTCCAGGATCAAATTGTTCCCAGGCAAGCTCATCTCTAGATGAACAGGACCTTATCAGATTGTTGAAGTTTATCCTTATGGTGTCATAGAGCTAATTGATCTAGATAAGGGTAACACTTTTAAGATGAACGAAAAAAGGGTAACAATTTTAAGATGAACGAAAAAAGGGTAAAACCATTTTACGATCTCTCAACATTGATACAACAACCTCTCGAGGTTGTTAACCTCTTGCAATGAGAAGATGTTGAGTTTTGGACTCTCAAAAAGTCCAATTTTTTTCCTTGTTCATAAATAAACAGGGCCACATATAATTAAACCTTAAATTGGAACTTCATGAGAAATCATAAAATTTTCATTTTCTTTATTATTAATAATTTGCTTTTGTATTTTATTTTACAAAATACAAAAACTTATTATTTTTATAAAGAAAATTGGTTTACCTATATCCTAGATTATGTGTTTGCTTCTTATTTATAATGTCTAGTTTATATTATAATTAATAAGTTAAAGGTCCAAGTCCTTGTCCAAAAATGAATGTTACATGGTTTGGTCCATTTTTGGGTAACAACCGGCCCAAAATATGTCTTAAATGAAAAGGGTGTAGTTTAAGGATGGTACAAGAAAAATCCAATTCAAATCTTCAAATTTGGTTTTTAAACTACCCACAATTTGGAGAAGGTACATGTTATTCCCAGATTCTAGTTCCTATTCACAATCAAACAAACACAAACAAGATTTCAATCAAATTACCTGTTTGATTAATCTTTCAAATCCAACGATTACACTTTCTCTCTCTAGAACTCTCTCTCTCTCTAACGTATTCTCTCTCTGAATATAACTCTCAGATTCTCAATAAGACTTGTTACAACTAAAAATAGAAATACAAGGCTATTTAAACCTACAACTAAAATACAAAGAAACTAAAATACAAATACAAATACAAATACTTTGACTTTTATTACAAATAGACTTTGACTTTGATGAGTGTTGACTTTCTTAGCTTTGACTTCTTACACTTTGACCTTCAGTCTTCTTGATCTTGTATTCAACATATTTATGCTCTAACAATCTCCCCCTTTGGATTCAAGATCACTATTGAAATATATAGCAATTCAGTCTTCACTTTAAGGCTCTGTCAGTACAATCTCCCCTTTTTCTTTGACGGTATTCTTTCCAAATTATCTTCAGAATCATCTCGGATTGCTTTAGCAAATAATCTTCAAAGAAAATTTCCTCAAAAATCAGCATATCTTCAGAAATTCTTTTATCTTATTCAAATCTTTACTTTGAATCTTCTGACTTGAACATTTAAATTCTTTGATATTCTTCAAATCTTTACTTTGAATCTTCTGACTTGAACATTTCTGAAAATCATCTCTCAAAACTTTATCATTTCTTGATACCATCTCCCCCTTTTTGATGATTTGAGCATCTATATCATCAAAACTTTTCTTCCAAGAAATGTCTTTGACCATTCTGATTTATCAAACGGAGCCTCTGATTCTGTGATCCATAACCAAGTATTCATCTAGATCTTTGTAAATCCAGACAAAATAAGAACATGTAACCCCTGAATCAACAAATGAATCAGTTAAAATGTCTGTCAGTAACACAAAGTCACTGTGTGTAACGAATACACAATATAAAGGAGCTTTTTGATGTTCACTCCCCCAGGGCTTCCATCCAATAATCGAAATACCAAAAAGGCAATTTCTATGAATGTTATGACAAAGAAACAAATTCTTTGTATGTTCGTGCATGTGTAAAAAAGGCTCAACATAGTGTAAACCACTGAGACAACAGTAGATAAGCACAGACTCAATGTGCATGATTGAAGTGCGAAGGTGGGGCAAACTTCCTTCTTTTTCAATATCCAGATTTTCCAAATGAAAACCAGATAGATAATATGCTGCATCCCCTTGAAAATGTGAAACATTTTCTTTTTGAGAAGAAAATGAGTGGTTGGTGGGGTATTAAGCAAGAGTTGGCATGGGCTATTTGCCTGTTTCAATAACGTTCACCAAAGAATTGTGAAACGCTAGTAATGTGGCTGCCGGGCTCAGAAAGTAGTTGGTGCAGAGTTTAATATTCTTTTACTCTGTTCTCACACCCTCTTTCTTTTAATAATTAAGCGCAATACTAACCAAACTCTCTATTCCATTTTACCTCATCACACCCACACTCATTTCTTTTCGACTCCTCACACTCAATCACTAAAGGATTAACTTCTTGGGTAGAAATCACTAGTTAACGTGATTTCATAGAAGTTCATTTAATTCCTAGCACAAAGAACCCATAATTGTCCTATAAAGCATAATGTTGCTCAATATGATTTAACTTTATTAGTTAAAGCTCATATACAAATGTCAGATGAATGTAAGCTAACAAAATATAATCATGAAGAATTGAGCATTTTTAGACATTGAAGTATTTTCTAACAAGTATATTGAATGAATGAACATGAATGCAAAAAGCTTGTTTGAAAATCTGACATTGTATGAAAAATGATCAGAAATGAATGATATAACAATCAAAGCTTAAGGTCAAGAATAATGGATATTGTCTATATGAAACAAAAATATAGACATTCTTGAAATGACGTTTCGAAATGAAATATCGCTCAAAATTCTTTAAAGTACAAGCGTGGTGTCTTACCATCGAAAAATTGTTTCAATTTAGAGACATGGTAAGAACAATTTGATCAAAAATTAAACCGATGTGTGTGAATACTTGAAAGTATGTAAAAAAGACAATACGCAAGTATTTATCTTTGGAAACACACGGTTTATTTAACAATTAAGCACAAAAATAAAATGAAAACATTTAAAATCACACTTCCAAATTATAAAATCTATTTAAGACTCGGGAAGTGGTTTGAACATTTCAGAACATGTTTTCTATATCTGAAAGTTGTCCTTCTTTCAGATATATTTGAGATTAAGATAAGAAATTTACCTTTTCGCGCAATCTTAAATCTCATGAAGTCAAGCTGAAGTCATTAAGATATGATTTTGTCAGCTTCTCTCATCCTGCAAAAATCTCAAAGTCTAGTCAAAGCAACTTTATTCACAAAATTATTCGAATGTAAAAGACATAAAGCAGTAAAACGATTAAAGTACTAGTTCTGATCTGAAATAATCAGAAATCATAGTTCTTTACTCCTTTTGGTATGACATATAAGCTCCCCCTAAAATCATGCATTACAAAAATTTTGTCATTTAATTAAAATGCAGAAATTAGTTATGCTCCCCCTCAAAATAATGTAGATCATCTAAAATCTTCTCTTACTCCCCTGAGATCATTAGCAAACAATTAAAGTGCAGATATCCTACAAACATAATGATAAAGAAAATGATGAAAAATAACAATACGTAACTTTATGAGGTAACAACCGATTATGTCTTAAGATTTAACATATCAAGCTTAGAGATAAGAAAATTAAATCTCTTTTCATCTAAGGGTTTAGTAAATAAATCTGCAAGTTGATAATCTGTTTTTACAAAATAAAGTTCAATTGTTCCTTTTTCTACATTATCTTTTATAAAATGATACCTGACATCAATGTGTTTGGTTTTCGTATGCTGGACAGGATTAGCAGATATCGCGATTGCACTCTTCGAGTCACAATATATTGGAATTTTATCAAACTTGAATCCATAGTCTCGCAACTATGTTCTCATCCACAGGACTTGAGAGCAGCAACTGGCAGCAGCTACATACTCTGCTTCAGCAGTCGATGTGGAAACGCATAATTGTTTCTTTGATGCCCAGCTAACGAGCTTGTCTCCAAGGAATTGAATGTGACCTGAAGTGCTCTTTCTGTCCAACATGCAACCTGCATGATCTGCATCTGAATAGGTAGTCAGTTGAAAACCAGTATCCTTAGGATACCACAGACCAAGATCTGCAGTCCCCTTCAGATACCTAAAATTCCTTTTGACAGCAGCCAAATGGGATTCTTTAGGAGCAGCCTGATATCTAGAACATAAGCATGTTGAAAACATAATATTTGACCTACTTGAAGTAAGATACATTAATAATTCTATCATACCTCTATAAGTTCTAACATCAACACTTTTACCCGAAGGATCAGTGTTGATCTTAGTACCTGGTGCCATCGGGGTTCCAATTGGTTTGCAATTTTCCATTCTAAACTTCTGAAGAAAATCCAAAATGTACTTAGATTGATTAATGAAAATCCCCGTTGAAAACTGTTTAACTTGTAATCCGAGAAAGAAATTCATCTCTCCCATCATACTCATTTGAAAACGTGACACCATGAGGTTAGAAAAGTTTTTGCAATATTTAGGATTAGTAGAGCCAAATATTATATCATCAACATATATTTGAATAATGATGATATCGGATTTTTACTTTTTGATGAACAAAGTGGTATCAACTTTACCTTTGGAAAAACCGGACTTGACCAAGAATTTTGATAGAACATCATACCATGCTCGAGGGGCTTGTTTTAAACCATACAGGGCTTTGTCCAAGATGTAGACGTGATCTGGTTTATCTGGATTGACGAACCCTTCTGGTTGAGACACGTATACTTCCTCCTTAAGAATACCATTCAGAAAGGCTGTTTTCACATCCATCTGAAAGACTGTGAAATTCTTATGAGCTGCGTAGGCTAGAAACATGCGGATTACTTCTATGCGCGCTACTGGAGCATACGTCTCATCGTAGTCTATGCCTTCCTCTTGCCTGTAACCTTTGGCAACAAGTCTAGCTTTGTTCCTAATGACGATACCATCTTCATCCTTTTTATTCTTGAATATCCATTTAGTGCCAATCACGGATTTACCTTCCGGTTTTGGAACTAATCTCCAGACCTTCATAGCTTCAAACTGATTTAATTCTTCTTGCATGGCAGATACCCAATCCGAATCAGCTAAAGCCTCTGATACTCGCGTGGGCTCTATCATGCTGAGGAATGAGTCATGCATACATTGATTCAAAGTCGCTGACCTAGTTTGTACAGGCTTGTTAAGATCTCCAATTACTTGATGTAATGGATGCTCTATCTTGTTTTTCAGAATCAGACTTAAACAATTGTTTTTGCAATTCAGAAATCTTACTTTCAAAACAATCTTTTTCATTTTGAAAAACAGAAGCAGATCTGCGTAGAGAATCAATTAAATCTTTGTTCTCAATAACTGATGTGTTGAGCTCAAAGACCTTTTCATTTCTCCTAGCAACTCTGTCTTTTTCCTTTTTCAATTTATTTTGAAGATCTTGAAGTTTGACCCTCATGGCTTCCATTTTGGTCATGAAATCATTTTCAGTTAAGTTCATTACCTCATCAGCAGTCTCATCATCTGAATCATCATCTTTCACTTCTTTTCCCATCAAGCATAGATGAGCAGTCTCTTCTTGTTCTTCCTCATCAGAATGATCCAACCAGTATTCATCTTCAGCCATTAATGCCCTGCCAGCTTCTTGTTGTTTGGCCAAGAGCAATTTGTTTTGATAATATTCTGAGTTGCGAACCTTTGGCTTCCGACATTCTTTTGCATAATGTCCGAACTTGCCACAGTTGTAGCATTTGATCAGATCATTAGCCGTCTTCTTTTCAGTACTTGTGTAATCATTTACATACTTCTTCTTTTCTTCTGGCTTTTTCTCAATCATTCTATTTCCTTCCACTCTTTCTATATGCTCGTGGTTGTTTGAGCTTGATGAAGAATATCTCTGAGAATTGGATCCCGGCTTCTTGTAGAACTTCTTTTGGAAAGCACGGGTTAACAGTAGCATAGCCCGCTTGAGACTTTCTCCATCATCTCCATCAGATTCAGACTCTGATTTAGAACTAAATACCACTGTCTTCTTCTTATTATTCTTCTCTTTCTTTTCTTTCTCTTTCTCTCCAGCCACTAATGCTATAGGATCAACAGTTTTCTCAACTTTCTTTTTCTCGGCTCTTTTCTCTTCTACCTCTTCTTCATTCTGTCGTAGAGTCTCGTAGAATTCATGTAGAGGTATTTCGCTCAAATCCTTCATTTGTTTCATCCTTCGCGTGTGCTCTTTCCATTCAGGTTGCAATATGCTGAGAAACTTTACATTGTTCTCAATCTGTTGCTTGTTGACCTTGTTCTTGGAAAGCTCATTCAGAAGCAGCACAAACCTATCATAGGTTTCCTCCAAGCTTTCATTTTCTTTTGCTCTAAATTCTTCGTAGCTGTTTATGCAGTTAGCTACCTTCATTTGGTTTCCAACTCTAGAACCCAACATCATTTTTCTTAATTGATCCCACATTGATTTGGCAGTTTCATTGTAGCTATCCATTTTCACATATATCTCATTTGTCATGCTTTGTAAAATCAAAGATCTGGCTTGTTTATCAGCATCAAACCTTTTCTTCTGTTCATCAAAAAAACTAGCATACTTTTTATCCACTCTCCTTGTTCTCGGAGCTCTATCTGAATCATTACCACCAGCAGGAATCTCCTCAGTAGGTTTCTTCATTGGGCCTTCAGTGATAGATTTCAGAATGTTCTCTCCATTTGATTGTCTATCAACAAAGTCCAAAAATCTATCTCTCCATTGTTCATATTCTCCTTTGAATAGCACCGGAGGCTTGACATCAGTTCCAATTGAGAGAGCGTCTCTGGAAGTCATCCTGTATGTACCTGTTTGAACAAATATGCAATAAGAATCTAGAAACTGATCGTTAGTCCAATTATAAAATCACAAGAATATAGAAATGACTCTGAAAATAATATTCAGAAATTTTGATCACAATCAGAATTTTGTCCCCCTCCGCAGAGGAGGCAATCGAGGGGCAATGCCCTTGCGGGGTCGAGGGGCAGCGCCCCTAGAGAAAACATTTTCACTATTGAAAGCCATATTACAGATTTGAAAATTTCTCAGAAAATATTCTAAGTATGGAAACTCGCTAATCACTGTAACTCGCAGATCGTTGAAACTCGCAAGTGACTATTCACTATGAAACTCGCAGACGCCTAAAACTCGCAGATCACTATTCACAGATAAACTCTCAGGCTGAGGCGTGCGCGTTTAAGAAACTTGCAAGCAAAAGGTTGCGCATTTTGACAAACTCGCAAATCGAAAGAACTCGCAGGTTACTATTCCCGAAGAAACTCGCTAATACCTAAAACTCGCAAGTAACTATTCACTTTGAAACGCGCTAATAGAGACGTGCGCGTTTCCAAAACTCGCTAGACACTACTTGCGCGTTTGTGTAAACTCGCTAACCACGGCTTACGCGTTCCAACACTTAGAAAATTTTCTTAGATTTTCAAACTCGCACGCCGAACAAACTTGCAGAACCCTGTTCCTGATAAAACTCGCAGACTTCAACCTGGGAGTTTCTAGAACTCGCTAATAACGCCTTGCGCGTTTGAAACCAAAAACAACCCTTCGACTTGCGCGTTCTTCCAGATGAGTCTTGCGCGTTTGTCTGATGAACTTGCGCGTTTTGAAGATCTTGCGCGTTCTTGAAGTTTTTCGAACAAAAACTTGATTTTCACTTCAAATTCGATTCAAATCTCCACCAAATGATCTGAAACTTTGCAGATTTCCTCTAAATCATGATTCGAACCGATTACAATGCAAAGATTACAAACCAAAACAACAAAAGTACAAGATTGATCTATGTAACAGTGCTCTAAAAACTCGTGACATAAAACTCAATAAAATCCAAAAATTCGTGAAAATTACAGTGCATTTCGTGAAATTATCTATACAAACTCAATCTATTACATTCATCGATCACTAATAAACCAATTACAACTCAAAATTCACACTAAAACTCAAAAACGAATATGATTTTGAATAACACAGTGTCGAACCAAACTTTTTCTAATTCTTGATCTGATTTCACTTTTGGATCTGCTCTGATACCAATTGTTATTCCCAGATTCTAGTTCCTATTCACAATCAGACAAACACAAACAAGATTTCAATCAAATTACCTGTTTGATTAATCTTTCAAATCCAACGATTACACTTTCTCTCTCTAGAACTCCCTCTCTCTCTAACGTATTCTCTCTCTGAATATAACTCTCAGATTCTCAATAAGACTTGTTACAACTAAAAACAGAAGTACAAGGCTATTTAAACCTACAACTAAAATACAAAGAAACTAAAATACAAATACAAATACAAATACTTTGACTTTTATTACAAATAGACTTTGACTTTGATGAGTGTTGACTTTCTCAGCTTTGACTTCTTACACTTTGACCTTCAGTCTTTCTTGATCTTGTATCCAACATATTTATGCTCTAACAGTACAACATGCAGACATTTGAAGGATAAGTTTGCAAACTGTCAAATCCAACTTCTGCAAAACCATCTCTACACCTTCTTCTTCCAAAATCGGATTTCTTTTCCAAGAAGTCCGGTACACCTCTGTACTTGCAACAAGGTCAACCACCCCCAAAGTGTACCATCATAGTACCATGGTCTGCAAGGCACAGTACCACCATCGCACCTCCATCTTTCCGGAATATAACCATGGAGGAAACACATATTCCATCATCATGCTCATCACGAAGAATAACTTGGAGCCAATCGCATTTGCAGAATGCAGAAAATGAAGGGCCACGAAGAAGAAGAAGAACGCAAAACCCAAGGAACGCCTCTTCATCTTCTACTAGACCCACCTATTCATCTTCCACATTCTCAACTATTCAAAATCCACTACAAGCCTTTTTGGTTTTCCATTCTAATCCCCAAAACCCTCCTCTGGTGCAAGAACAACAAGGACAAGCCATGGAACACCAACATAGTACACCTCTAGGTTACACCTGGCAAAAACTGACATGGCACGCTAATCCGACACGAACTCGACAAGAAATAAACAGGTTTGAATAATACATTTCAACCCGTTTACATAAACGGGTTGATACGACATGACACGAAAATTAAACGGGTAAAGTCAGAGTCAAAATTTTCAACTCAAAACTGACTCAAATAACCTGTTTATATATATGTATATATATATATATATATATATATATTATAAGTTTTCTTTTTAATGCTTTGGATTTTTAATGTATTAGATTTGGTTAGAACTTATAAGTTTGAACTATAAAATTTGGATTTCTAATGCTTTCATTTGAATTTTAGATTTGTATTTTTTTGTGAATTTTTGATTTTTAATTTTTAGTTTTATAAATGTTAAATGGGTTGAACGGGTTAGGCGGGTCATGTCAGGTTAGGCGGGTCGGGTTAGGGTTGGGATTTTCTGACCCATTTATTAAACGGGTCGGGTTAGGGTTAGACACTCTCAACCCATTTAACTTTGAACCTAACATGAACCCAACACGACAAGACACGTCTGCCAAGTCTACTCCAGGTTATCCTAACTTAGATCTTACTCTAACTGTCGAACCGAGTACACCCAACAAGTGATCCTAGGGTGCGAGGAAACTTAGCCTGCTCATTAGCTTATACAAAGAAAGTTCTAGGACTCATAGATCCTTTCCTTCCAGGTAATCCATATCTGACACCCTTTTCTTTTCATGATGGTCCATCATCAATGGACATCGTTGGTACATTTAACACATCAGTGATGGACATCACTGATGCATATAGCAAGCGATAACTGATAAACAATCCTTTAAATCATTTATCAACTATGGACATCGCTGGTGCATGTTGCACTTCAGCAATGGCCAATGTTGATTTAAATATATCATCAGTGATGAACATCACTGATGTAAAGAAAACGTTTTAGTGCCGTCAATCATTGACATTTTCATTACATTAGTGATGAATATCACTGATGTAAAGAAAACATCAGTGATTGATGGCACTAAAATAGTTGGTCCATTAGCAATAGTTATTTCCATCTTTACTTCTTATTCAACAATTCCTCATTTCTCAGCAATCACCAACACTGGCCCAAGTCATGACTCAAAAAAGACCTATGTTGACCTAAGCCACGATTCAGTGATGCCTTCAGAATTGAGCATCCAGTCAGCGATGGCTCCTCCAGCAATTACAAGATCCTTCCAACAATTGCTAGACATAGGAGGACCTGTTCAAGCTGAGCCTTCCAAAACCCTCTTCAAACCAACCCTACTGAGGTCACAGTCAGGGATTACCCTTAACCTAAATCCTGTCAGCTTTCGAGTTTCGACCGCCTATACCTTCAGTTGCTCCCACTAACAAGAGACCCCGATCTGCATTCAGAGGTCATCCTCGCCTCAGAGCTATGTAAGATTATCAACAATCCCTAAAGATCATTCTATTCAGTGGGCAGCTTCTGTAAGTCAATAACAAGGAGCCTCTTCTCAAGTAGGAAGTTCATCCTCTCTTTCCCTCACTACACAACTTCAGGAGCAGTTAAAACACTGTGACCTTTTTAGTTTAATATCATTTTTACAAAGATATAGGTCTATCTCTACAAGACTTAGGCTGACTCTAAGAGGTTTTCATAAATAGATACTTGATGCATTTCCTGAGATCGGGAATGCTATCACTAACCTAAGATGAGAATCCTTTTGTGATGTCACATGCGTATACAAGTTAAACTGGATCAAAGACTTTTACACTAAAGTCGCTGTATCCAATGGACACACAGTGGTGGTTAGGAGAAGATTTATGGATTATCTCCCAAATCCATAAACAAACTGTTAGGACTCACTTCAGTGGCACGTTCCACTCTGGACAAACTGTATACACACAATTCAGAAACTGATCTAAATGATATCCTTCAGACCTTAGCCCGTGAAGAGGCTACATGGTCTTTAAAAGGAAGGATCAGAGTTCTAAGAGCCCAATATCTGAGACCACTTGCCAATATTTGGTTCTTTTTTGTCCGATACACACTCTACCCCACCTGTCATGATTCAGATATTGGCATTGAAAGGGTATTCATACTCTATTGCATTCTAAAGGGACTACCCTTTGATGTGGGCAAGATCATTTCTTATCACATCAAGAATTGCTTAGATAGAAACAATGTCAGACTATCCTACCCAACCATTGTGCACAAACTTTTGGCCAATTCTAACCTCATTGTTTTGCCTACTAACCATTTTTGCACTGACAAAATGGTCATGAATAGGCAAACATTGAAAGACTACTGAGAAGCAAAACCAAAATTCACATCCTACGACTACCATCATGTTTAAACTCTTATGAAATTTCCTTGAAATTTTTTAATGAAAAGTTCAAAGTTCATTACAAGAAACAGGCTAGGTCGCAAAAGTGGTTGTCTAATGACTTGTTAAAGATGAGTAAAGAGGTGAAGAGATTGCAGTAGGAAAAGGTGAGTTGGCTGGAAAAAGAGAAGAAGAGAGCAGAGGAGGAAAGGCATACGAGGAAGTAAGAGAAAAATAAGGATGATATCGTCAAAAAGCTATTAATCAGGATAGATCCTCTCTTGTTGGATGAGCTACCACCCTATCACATCATGATCAAGGAGAAAGCACTACCCCTACTCTTCATTGAGTAGGACAGGTTCCATCCCCATTCCTTCATCCTTAAAATCTATTTTATGTTTTTGTTATAATATATTTGTTTTGAGTCTTTGAATTGGCATGGTCACTGTTTTGATCTGTGTTTAACAACTTTCGGTGTTCTAACTTGGCTATTCTTCTTGGTATTTCAACCTTGATGGTAAAAAAGGATGATTTGATTAGGCTTACATGAAAATTTTCTATGATCATGTCCAAAGTTATGCTTATATGCCCAAATCTGTGAAATTAGGGGTTGTTGTTTGTTGCTCATAGAATGTGTGACTCTTCATCTCATCTCAATAAAATTTTGATCAATTTAAGATTGTTAATTTTGTGTCTCTAGTGTCAAAAGTATCCTGAGCAGTTGGTATGCATACATAGTTACCTTTTTGTTGTTCTTATCAAAAACTTGATGCATAAATGGTGATTTGTTGTTGTTTTGACCAATTGTTTCCAACATTGATAGTGTTCATAGCAGAACCTGTTTTGAGCATGAGAAAACAATTTTTAAATAAAGGACATGTTCAAAGCAGAGGTATAATAGCAGTAATGACCATTTGGGATTACTACTATAAATCACCAAGCTTTAAAAGAATCTTATGAACACCATGGCATGTATCTTTGTTGTTTTTCAAGGCCAAGTTGTCCCCTTAACAGTTTGCTTGCCCTTTGCTGTTTTGATTCACTATCCATGATGTCCATCAAGTCTTTTGGGTAAGTTTTGGTATGATCAAGTTGATTACAACATTTGGTACGTGCCATACCTTGTGTTTGATGTCTTGGACATTGTCCTAGCATTGTGCTTGTTGCAATAACAAGACCCTTGAAACACCAAATTGTCTTTATAAACAGTTTGGGGGTGTCATTATGGTCTTATCCCATTTTGGTATGAGCATTTACATTACTTGATAACTTTATACCTTTTTTCTATTTTTAAAAACTTTTAGGATAGTAATCTACCTTAAACATTCATCATGTAAATGTGTTTTGAGATTTTTACTAATTGAACTTGTTTTGCATAGAATGAGGAATTAGGAATTCATGTATAAGTTCTTTCCATTTATCATAACAACCACCATTCCTCTTGTATTCCTTTATTTTTGTGGCTTAGATAGTTCCGCATAATTGTTGTTCCATGTCTCTATGTCTCACTACCTTTTTTTGTAGAATCCATCTTGATCCTTGGAACACCATACCCTTCTTTCTTTTGTATTAGATCAAATACACCATTCAATGAGGACATTTAATCCCATAAGTTTAGGGGGAGTAAATGTCACCTCAACAAAACCATGATCCAATCCTAAGCCATCCCAAGCTTAAAATGCAAATACACATACCCTTACAAAAATAGCCAAATTTTTTGCAACCAACCCATATATACAAAGCAAAAAAGAGCAAAAGCTCAAGAACTTGAGTTGCAAAAACAGTGTCAAGGATACTAAAGGGTCAAAATGGCCCCAAATTTACCTCAATATAAGAAGTGGGAGAAAAATTGTGCCAAAAATGAGAGACAAATTCAATTAAGGTAAAAATGCCCTGAATTTTGTCAAGAAATAGTCAAATGCATTTATCACCAAATTTCTTAAACCCTGATGTTGGGACTGAAAATGTGCCAAGTATGGTTAATGTTGCTGAGCTTAAAGATTAATACTTCTGAAGACTTTAATACTGCTATTTGAAGATTACTACTGCTTGTAGGATTACTATTGTTAGAGGTATTAATACTTCTTGAAAGTTAATACTGCTAGTAGTTAGTACTGCCTGAAGAATTACTACTGGAAGCAATGTTAGTATTGCTGAGGAAGTTAATACTGCTATGAAGTTAATGATGCTCATGAAGATAAAGATGAATTGATTGTTTGATGCGAAAGACTAGGAGGTTGAAGATAATTATGGACTGGATGCTGAAGATCAATATTATTTTCATATTTATCTTGTAATCTGTTTTGTATATATAGTATAGAAATCTTAGATTATAGAACAGATTTTTGCATATTGTTTTAGAGAGAATTAGCCTCAAGGTTCTTTGTAGTCCTTTCAATAGAGAAGTATTGAACGTCTGTTGAGCCTGTTCAACAGATTGAGGATGTGATTGTAATCATTATGTTAATTCAATATAACTTGTGATTTGATCCATACATTGTTCCATTGATTTACTGTTAAAGTGTTATTCCGCAAACTTCTTTAACAAAGTTTCTGTGTGTTAATTAAATTCTTGTTTAGAATTTTGATCTTGACAAGTGGTATCAGAGCCAAGGAACTCAGAAATCTATAATCATCATGGACGGATCACATGACAGTGTTCTTGTTTCAAAGGTTCCCATGCTCAAACCCAATGAGTTTGACATGTGGAAAATCAAGATCATGCAATATATCCTTCTTACAGATTACTCAATGTGGGATATCATTGAGAATGGTCCCTCCAATGAAGGAGAGATGGGAGCAGATGGCAAGAGACCTCCACCAAAGACTGATGGAGAAAGAAAGATGAGGCAGACTGAGATGAAAGCCTTGAGTACTCTGCTCTTGGCAATTCCTAATGAATACCAACATCAGTTTTGCAACTGTACAAATGCTAGAATCTTGTGGAATGCGTTGAAGAAGAGATTTTCAGGTACTAAAAGCACTAAGAGAAATCAAAAAGCTATTCTCAATAAATAATATGAAAACTTTATGTCTACAAAGAATGGAATGGAATGGGATTTGATTGGAGTGATCAAGCTGATGATGCAGTTAAGAATCAAGCACTGATGGCTGAAGTTTCAGAGTCTTCAAGCACTGTAATTCCCACAGAGGTAAAATCTAAACTCTGCTCTAAAGCCTATCTTGAAACTGTTAAGAAGTACAGGGATCACAATCAGAGCATGTGTGATGACCTTAAAAGACTGGAGAAACATATGAGAGAATCTAATTTGATCATTGTGAATTTTGAAGAACAAATTAAGGCATATCAGGCCAATGAACTTCAATATTCATATGATCAAAATTATTGGAAGTGGGAGAAAAAGGAGTTGGAGATTAAGCTAGAAAAGGCTAGAGAAGAATGTGAGAAAGTCATAAGTGAATTTGAGAAGGACAAACTAGACATTGAGAAATTTTCCAATGCCTCTAAAGCAATGGATATTTTACTCAAATCTCAAGTTCATGACAAACTGAAGAGAGGTATAAGATATAATAACACTCCTCCACCTTACAACAACAACTATATTCCACCCACTTCAGACCTCTTAGAAAGGCATGATAAGAATGACTTACCTGAAGGAGCCACAGAAGTAGATCCTTTAGACACTGTAGTGATTGAGGTAGAATCTGAAGAAGAGAACAAGGTAGACCAGAAAGAAGTTCCCCTAGAAAACCACATTCTTACAAATGAGAGGGGAGGTAAACCATTTGTTAAGAGTGAGAAAGTAGAGAAGTTCAAGACTGGGGAAGAGACTGTCAAGAGTGAGAAAGCTGAGACCTCTAGGAAAGGGAAGGAGAAGGTACAGGGAGATCACTATATGCAAACTACTATTGTAAATCCCTGTACTTGTCAACAGAAAAACCCCCATCAACATGATAAAATAAGGGGAAATCAGAGAAACAGAAATAACCAGTGGGCTCAAAAATAGGGAATTGATCTAAGCAAAGTCAATAGACCAAAGCCTTGTTTTATTTGTAGCAAGTTGAATCATCTAGCCAAACACTGTTTTTTCAATCCTATTAACCAAAGATTTACTTTTCAAAGACAACATCAAAATTCTGTTGGTTATAGAAAGCAATCAAAAAGATCAAGGAACCACATGGTTGAGAATGTGAGAACAGCACCAGTGAAAATTGGTACTGCAAAATCTCATATTCAGAATAAGTTTGTTAAAGCAAAAGAAAATACTCCAAGCAAATCAAGGAGTAACACAAAGAATAAGAAAGCAAACAAATGTGTCTTAATTTGGGTCCCAAAAGACACTAAACCTGTTAGTACTGCTACCTCAAATAGTACTGCTAACAGAAATAGTGTTGCTAATAGCAATACTACTGCTGACCAAGTTAGTACTGCTACCAGAGTTAGTACTGCTGACCAAATTAGTACTGCTAATGAGGTTAGTACTGCTAACAAAATTAGTACTGCTACCAGTGTTAATACTGCCAAGCTTATTATTAAGACAAAGTATTCCAGCCATGAGATTCCTGACTCTGATCAACTCATCAAGACAAAGTTTAATGAATTTGAGTATGTTGATGAGAAAGGGCAACCCAAGACCACTTTGGCTTGGGTTCCCTCAAGAAACTAACTGTTTTATTTTATGTGCAGAGTAACCAACATCTCAAGGGAAAGAGCATTTGGCATGTAGACAGTGGTTGCTCTAGGCACATGACAGGTAACATGTCCTGCCTTCAAAATTTCAAAAGGTTTGATGGAGGACGTGTTGCTTTTGATGACAATCTAGCAGGAGGTAAGATAAGTGGAAAAGGTATGGTTTCAAAAGGTAAGATGACCTTTGAAGATGTGTACTATGTTGAGCAATTGAGATACAACCTGTTAAGTGTATCACAGGTCTGTGACAAGAAACATAGTATATTATTTAATGATACTGAATGTATTATCCTTGCTCCAGGATTCAAGGTAGTTGATGAAAATATGATACTACTTAGAACTCCTAGAAAGGACAATGTTTATTGTTTGGACCTAGAGAGTGTTTCATCTGATTCATCACTAAACTATCTGTTTTCAAAAGCTTCTTTAGATGAATCATCTCTTTGGCACAGAAGGATGTGCCACATGAATTTTAAAACTATGAACAATCTTGCGAAAAACAACCTAGTAAGAGGTTTGCCTCAAAAAGTGTTTTCATGTGATGATCATTGTGTTGCATGTCTTAAAGGCAAGCAACACAAAACTTCTCATAAGTCCAAAGAAATAAACACAATCTCTTTACCACTTCAGTTATTGCATATGGATCTCTTTGGTCCTACAAATGTGATGAGTATTGGTAAGAAATCCTACTGCTTAGTCATTGTTGATGACTTCTCTAGATTCACTTGGGTATATTTTCTAAGGACTAAGGATGAGACAAGTGGACTGATCAAATCCTTTGTCCCTAGGATTGACAACCAAACAGATCTAAAAGTTAAAGTCATCAGATCTGATAATGGAACTGAATTTAAAAACAGTGACTTAAACAACTTTTGTGAGACTAAAGGTATTGAGAGACAATTCAGTGCTCCTATGACTCATCAACAAAATGGTATTGCTAAGAGGAGAAATAGGACATTGATTGAAGTTGCTAGATCTCTGTTGGCAGATTCAAAATTACCTATTACTTTTTGGGCAGAAGTAGTTAATACTGCTTGTTATGTCCAAAACAGAGTTCTAGTAGTCAAATCCCAAGGAAAAACACCTTATGAACTTTTCAAAAAGAAGAAACCGTTTATTGGATTTTTCAAACCTTTTGGGTGTCCTTGTACAATCCTCAATACCAAATCTCATTTAGGAAAGTTTGAAAGCAAAGTTGAGGATGGATTCCTTGTTGGATACTCCTCTCAGAGTAAGGCATATAGAGTTTTGAATAGTTCTTCAAGGATTATAGAGGAAAGTGACAATGTCAAATGCAATGAGAACACACCAAATCTAATTGGTGCAGGTCCTGATTGGCTGTTTGACATTGATTCACTAACTAACTCTTTGGGTTTTAGTGATGTACAAATTCCAGGAACAAGTTCAGAAGAGAAACAAGCACAGAAACCAGAGTTTGTGCTGTTTCCTATACCTACATTTGATCCTGTTGAATTTTGTCAACAAGAACAGAAGAATGATTCAGAAAGAGAGGAGTCTGAACCAGAACAGAATGAAGATGACAGAGGTGATGAAGAGAATAAGGGTGATAAAGAGGATGCTCATCCTTTAGGAAACACAGGTCCTGAGATGCCCATACTGTCAGAAGATGATACTGATGAAGAAAATTCTTCAGTATTTGGTGGAAGCACTCCTGAGAAGAATGACTCTAATCTTGATGCAAACATCAATGAGGAGGCTGCACATCAAACAAGAACTCAGAAGAATCATCCTCCTCAGTTGGTGATTAGTGACATCAATTCTCCTAGGATCACAAGGCATCAAAGTAAGATAGGAGGATTGAAAGACTTGCAGTCAGGGTTGGTATCTTGTTTTCTATCTCAGATTGAACCCAAGAAGGCCTATGATGCAATGAAAGAACCAAGATGGATAGAAGCAATGCAAGAGGAGTTGCTGCAGTTTAAGCTGCTAGATGTGTAGGATCTAGTTGACCTTCCACCAGGACAAATGGCAATTGGTACTAAATGGGTTTTCGGGAACAAGAAAGATGAGAGAGAAATTGTAATAAAGAATAAGGCCAGACTTGTGGCACAAGGGTATACACAAGAAGAGGGGATAGATTATGAAGAATTATTTGCACCAGTAGCCAGAATTGAGGCAATTAGGTTGTTTCTAGCCTATGCTTCTTTCATGCAGTTCAGAGTATTTCAGATGGATGTCAAGAGTACATTTCTATATGGGACAATTGATGAAGAAGTGTATGTTTGTCAGCCTCCAGGGTTTGAGAATCCTACCTTTCCTGACAAAGTATACAAACTAAAGAAGGCACTCTATGGGCTACATCAAGCACCAAGAGCATGGTCTGACACTATGTCTACCTATCTCTTGGAAAATGATTTTGAAAGAGGAATCATTGACAAGACTCTGTTCATTAAAAGGAAGAAGAAGGACATCCTACTTGTTCAAATCTATGTGGATGGTATCATCTTTGGATCCACAAAAGATTATATGTGCAAGGAGTTTGAGGAGTTGATGCATAAAAGATTCAAGATGAGCTCTATGGGTGAACTTACATTCTTCCTTGGGCTACAAGTTAAATAGAAGAAAGATGGTATCTTCATCAGTCAATCCAAGTATGTGCAGGATATCCTTACAAAGTTTGGATTTTCAGATTCAAAGCCTGCAAGCACACCTAAGGAAACACACAAACAGATCACTGCAGATCTTGAGGGGGAGGATGTGGATGTTCATCATTATAGATCTATGATAGGCTCCCTCATGTATCTAACAGCTTCAAGGCCAGATATTATTTTTGCTGTCTGTGTGAGTGCCAGATTTCAAGTAAGACCTAAGCAATCTCATTTTCAAGCAGTCAAGAGGATCTTCAGATATCTCAAAGGACAACCAAGGTTGGGTCTTTGGTATCCTCATGACTCACCATTTGATCTACTTGCATATTCTGATAGTGATTTGGGTGGTGCAAACTTGGATAGAAAGTCTACATCAGGAGGATGTCAGTTTTTGGGTGCACAAATAGTTTCATGGCAGTGTAAAAGGCAAACCACGGTGTCCACCTCTACAACAGAAGCAGAGTATATAGCTGCTTCAAGTTGCTTCTCTTAAGTTCTATGGATTCAGAATCAGATGTTGGACTATGGTGTTACTTTTCTTCACACTCCAATCTTCATTGACAACAACAGTGCTATAAGCATTGATAATAATCCAGTCAAGCACTCTAAAACCAAGCATATAGAAATCAGGTACCATTTCATTAGAGATTGCAATGAAAAGAAGCTAATTCAGGTTTTGAAGGTACACACAAGTAACCAATTTGCTGATCTATTCACCAAAGCTTTTGATGTGGGTAGATTCACATTGTTGGTCACAAGTGTAGGCATGATAAACACTGAATAAAGCCTTTTTTTGATTTTCCTTATGTACCATTTCTGTATAGATTCCTTCATGCTTACTTTCTCATAATGTATTGTGCATGGTGCTGCTAACTATGTGTGTTTAAGTGTTTCAGATTACCTTGCTGATTAGAAACTTGGTACTTCTAGTTAAGTTAATACTGTTCTCACTATTAATCCTGCTGCCAGTTCAAATATGCTTAAGTATGGTTACTACTGCTAGGTGGTTTATACTGCTAGTGCAAAGTTACTAATGCTTACCATATTTCTACTGCCAGACAGTGTTACTACTGCTGGTATGTGTTAATACTGCTAGTCTGTGTTAATGTTGCTGGTATGTGTTACTACTGCTAGTCTGTGTTAATACTGCTAGTCTGGGTTAATGCTGCTGGTATGTGTTACTACTGCTTATATGGGTTAGTACTGTGGGCTTGTTAATGCTGCTAGGGTACTTAGTACTGCTTCTAACTGAAACCCTCCACCTATAAATACCCTTTCTGACCGCCAAAATCCAAACGGCTCTTTGAATTTCCTACGAGTGTTCATCTTCTCTCTCTCTCTCTCGAATTATTGCTTCCCAATGCGTAAACCCTATTGTTGAGTCGAACCCAAGAACGATGGCAGGACTAGAATTTGTGGACGATCACAATGAACTCGCAATGTTGCAGAAACCCAAACAAGCTGAGGGTTTTGAAGAAATTGTGGATTTCCTGAAAGAATCCCACATTGCCTATGCACTCACTGTCAATCCCACAATCTATGTGGAGCACATGCGACAGTTCTGGACCAATGCCTCCATTTAGACTGTCAATGGCAATCAGGTCATCCAAACCAGGGTCTGTGATCAATCTGTCACAATCACAGAAGCTTGTATTCACACTCATCTACGTCTAGATGATGCATCAGGTATATCTTCTCTTCCTAAGGATGATCTCTTCCAAGCAATTGGTAGAATGGGGTATGAAGGTCCCACTAAGGTCTATAAGTTCTTCAAGAGCAAATTCTCACCTCAGTGGAGATTTTTTGTTCATACTCTGCAACATTGTATGTCTCGCAAAACAACTGGCTGGAGTGAGTTCAGCAGTACCATAGCTTATGCTCTGGTCTGCTTAGCAAACTCCAGAAAGTTTAATTTTTCACAAATGATTTTGAATGATCTGCTGTCAAACCTGGATACCAAAACCAAAACTAAACGATTTTACATGTATCCAAGGTTTGTACAAGAAGTACTCGTCAATGAATTGACGGATTTACCCTCTTTTCAAGAGGTGTATGTACCAAAACCTCCCAAAGGGAAGGTATTTTCCAACATGAGAAGGCCTAGTAAGGACTTCTCTGGAAAAAACACACCATTGTTCTCTACAATGATGGATGTGTCTCATTCCCATGGTGAGGAATCAGGGTCACAGCCCACATCTGATCACCCAACTGATGACCTACCCACACCATTCATTTCAATTAATACTCCTCAGATCCCTGCTGTCAATCCAAAATCCCCCATCACACAAATATATATAAGGAAAAAGGTACAGAAGGTTCCTTCCCTTCCTGTATCTTAACCCCAACAGCCTGCAAGCCCTCTAATGGAGCATTCTCCATTAGAGAATACCCAAAGGGAAACCACAGGGGTGTCTCCCAATCCCAAGAAGGTGCTCTCTAAGGAGAAGGAAGAGCATGTGGGCAACAAGGCTCACACTACTGTTTCTGCACAAGGTGTAGGACAGGACAGTGTGAACATACCTAAGACCTTCCCCACGGCAACTTTAGATGAGCAATCATCTAAGGGTCCCAGGTGCCAAGAAACCACGGGGGTAGAAGGTGCTTCTGCTAGGCAGAAGGCCTCTACTAAAAGATCCAAGGATCCTTCAAGGGTGGTAAAAACACCTAAAGGAGGTGAGGACAAATATATTTATGATGAATTGATGGAGACTCTTGGTACAATAAGTCTGGAAGTTCACAATCAAGATTTGGAGATAAAAGAGATGAAAAAGGTGATCACTTCTCAACAAGTGCAAATAGCCAAACTGAAGAAGATGGTAATCAGGTTGGTGCACAAAAAGAAGCAAAAGCAGTTTGTATTGAAGAAAAGGGGAAGTGTACATGATGCTTACAAAAAGGGGGAGAGTCAAGCTGAAGTTGAAAAGCAAAGCCCAGTTGGTATGGAATCTTAGTTTAAGGGGGAGATGAGTAGTGAAGCAGAAAAGAAACAAGCAGCAGAAACAACAAAAGCAATAGAAACTGAGAAAGAAGCAGAAACAGAACACGCAGCATAAACTTTTGTGAAAGCAGCAGTAACTGAGTCAGCAGCAGTAACTGAGTCAGCAGCAGAAACTGTAGAACCAGCAGTAGAAACAGAGAAGGTAGCAGCAGAAACTGGTTTGTCTGTAAAGGAAATAGAAATTGCAGAGACTCTGGTGAGGGCAAAGACTGACACCCCTAAGGCCACTCAAAAGGCTAAGGGAGTGGTGATCAATGAAGGCTTTGGACAGAAAAAGAAGAAGATCAGTGAGGCAGAGGTCAAAAGGAAAGGGAAAGAAAAAGTGGTTGAACCTGTGAAACCATCAAAGAAATCCTCACAAATAGAACTGGATGAAGAGTTAGCTAAGAAGCTGCAAGAAGATATTGAAAAGGAGGAAGGGATCCAAACAGCTAAAGACAGACAGATTGCCTTAGATTTGTCTACAAAGCTAAATAAAGAATATTAGAAGAGTTTAAAGCTTGCCGCTAAGAAAGTTACCATGAAAGCATCTAGGCTAAGGCAGCTCATCAAAGACAGCCTTCTAAGACCTTTCTGGTTGCACAAGAAAGAAGAAAGATGATCAACTTCCTGAAAGGATCCATTAGAGTTCCTGAAGGAATGTTTACAAATATGTCCTTCAGCAGAATTGAAGAATTGTACAAGAAGGAGATGGCCAAGCTTCAAGGGGATTTCAGTCAGAGGGTTGAGTTTGAAAGGAAAATGAAAGAATATGATCTGAACATTCAACAACCCTTCCCTGACAGTGAAGAAGGCACTCCTACATAAGAAAAGACTGAAGTCAAGAAGGAAGAGTCTCTCGCACAGAAAATTGGAGTTGTAAAAAGAAAGAAGTCTATTGCTACCAAGAAAAAGGCATAGAGGCCAAGAACTGAAGAAGTTGAGGAAGAAAAGGAAAGTGAAGGAAAGGAAGTTCAACCTACTGTTGTATATCCTGCAGAGCATATAGAAACTGAGCATAGTCAAGAACAGTCAAGCCAACAACATTTAGAACAGCCAAGACAGTCTGATGAGCAGTGTGACTTGTACATGACAGTAACTGATGAAGATCCTTTGAAAGCAGACCCTATCTCAGTACAAGCCCCAGAAATCATTCATTGGGATATTCTGGTGGATCAAGGCAAAGAATACTTCAGGATTAAGAGAATGGGAGACATGTATGAAGTTTACTCAACCTGGGGAAAGATTATCAGAAGTTGTTCCAGATCTGATTTGGAAGAAATGTACAAAGTTGGGTTGAATTTGTATGGTGAAGTGCTAAAAGGAGGAAGAATGAGCCTAACAAAGATAACTATGGAATTCTTATGCATGATGTTTGATCCAGATAGAGTGAAGCATATTATCAAAGACTTGCAACATGAAAATGGATTTAAAAAGATTGATCATTGGATGTTGTTTGAAAATTGTGGAGTCTGTGTGATAACCATTGATAAGAGCTATCATGAATACTACTTGGTGGATAAGGTATATGACCACAGCAAAGCAAAGCTGCAAGGGATGCTGAAAGCCAAGCTGGTATGTGCAAAAGGTTCAGAAATGGCCAGAATTGTTATCAGAAGAACAATCAATCAAAGTCTAGGTCTGGATCCTAATTTAGGAAATTGAGCTGGAGTTTTGGAATCATCATGAAGATCCTAATCTGAAGAACTTAACTTATGGATGTCAAAAGTTAAGTTAGGGGGAGATTGTTGGGACTGAAAATGTGCCAAGTATGGTTAATGCTGCTGAGCTTAAAGATTAATACTTCTGAAGACTTTAATAATGCTATTTGAAGATTACTACTGCTAGAGGTATTAATACTGCTTGAAAGTTAATACTGCTAGTAGTTAGTACTGCCTGAAGAATTACTACTGCAAGCAATGTTAGTACTGCTGAGGAAGTTAATACTGCTGAGGAAGTTAATACTGCTATGAAGTTAATGCTGCTCATGAAGATAAAGATGAATTGATTGTTTGATGCGAAAGACTAGGAGGTTGAAGATAATTATGGACTGGATGCTGAAGATCAATATTATTTTCATATTTATCTTGTAATCTGTTTTGTATATATAGTATAGAAATCTTAGATTATAGAACAGATTTTTGCATATTGTTTTAGAGAGAATTAGCCTCAAGGTTCTTTGTAGTCCTTTCAATAGAGAAGTATTGAACGTCTGTTGAGCATGTTCAACAGATTGAGGCTGTGATTCTTTGAGTCTTTTATTTTCATTTTGGTTGCTTAGGGACAAGCAACAAGTTAAGTTTGGGGGTGTGATGAGGTTAATTTATTAACCTCATTTACTTCACTTTTGTTTTATTTTAGTGTCAAGTTATATTAATAAATCGATTATTTTATTCATTTCTATATGATTTACATAGATTTTTAGGATTTGGGATAAGAGATGAATGAGATGAGAATTTATGCTTATTATATTATTAACAAGCTCTCATTTTATGTCGTGTTTGTGTATGATACTTGGGAGACGTTTTTGCACTTAATTTTGGGAGATGATCAAGATGAAGGACGATTGTTAAGATGAAGACTTGTTGTAAATATCTTTAAAGACTTGGGGCTGAGATTTTTGTGAATGTACATTGGATCGAGATGTGGGCCGAACATTTTTAAATTGCATTGGGCCGAGAATTAGGGCCGAAAATCTGGACAAATCGGTTAAGGCCATGGAAAAAAGTTTTCTTGGGCCGGTTGGATGTGTTAAAATTAAATTTTTGTATGTTTTAATGTTGATTGTAATTTTTCAAAACCCTTAGGGGTAGTTTGGTCATTTTTCCCACCTATTTTTAGTATAAATAGATGGGTGATGTTAGAGTTTTAGAGAGACAAGTTTTATATAGCTAGTTTATAAGTAAGTTTTTCTCTTCTCACTTATTTCTCCATTTTCACAATGGAGAAATAGGTGTGTGAAGAATTGGAAAAACATTAGATTTTAAATTTCGTGTACGATCGGTTGTTGGTTTTCATCCATAACCAGTTAGCGTGTTTTTAAAGTCATCAAGTTAAATTTCAAGCTTTGGAGTATTCCCCAAGTTTCTTTCCTTCATCTCATTAGTTATCGCATTTTTCACGTCTTTAAAGCTTTATAAATCGTTTTTATAAGTTTTGCATCTTTACCTAATAATCTTAACGAAGTTCGATCCTCACGTTCTTGTGACTAATGTTCCTTGTGATTGTTTTATGATTACGATCACTTGCTTTTTAAACCCTCATTTCGACTAGGAGTTTTATAATTCGGTTTTTACTTTTCGAGAAACGTTTGATTATAGTTTTACGTTGCATTTTTATAAATCCAATTGTGACTCGTCATTATTACTCAAAAGGCCGAATCATAACTTTCCTAAAAGAGATGAGCAAGTCTTTAATTTCTGAATTGATCCATAATGTGCAAGTCACTGATTTCCATCTCGCATTTAATTTTTAGTCATTTAATTTATGTAATTTACTTTCTCGCACTTTACATTTCGCAATTTAATTTCTCTTTATTTACTTTCTGCTATTTACTTTCTTGCACTTAATTCTCGCCATTAAATTATTGTCATTTATAATTCATGCATTTTACTTTTTCTCATTTCTTAAGCTCGTTACATGCACAACAAGTTTCATTTCCTAAACTGTAGTACTTGCACTTTCTTTTATGCATTTTCCATCTCCGTTATTTACATTCAAGTCTTTACATCTTTTATGGAAAAAAAAACAAGCTATGATGGCTAATCGCCTTAGCTTGGGGTATGAAGTAAAATTAAGACAAAAATCGATGAAAAGATAAAAAGGTGCATTGAATGTAGCATGATTGTATGAGTTATTTAAATCAAGATTATATTTTAGGTGAAGATTATATTTAAAAAACTGACAATTGTTTACATGTATGAAAACTTTTTAAGTTACATAAAATATCGATATCGAGGTAACGAATGAATGCTACAATATCTTTTTACCGGATCATTCGTCTCGTCTTAATGGATCTTTGTACCTTTTGCTTCTTTTTATAATTGATTTATGTAGTGTTAACCAACCAACCAATCAAAAGATTTCCTCGAATTCGCCATCTGAGATTAGTTTTTACGGACTGGACTTTGAAAGAAACTTATACACGCTTCCCTGTGGATTGATATTCGGTACTTTGTACCATTATTACTTGTTTAAAAGACGACAATAGATGAAGATGTATATTTGCGTTGAGATCTATTTTCACGCACAATTTGGGGTTGCATAAACCTAACAGCAGTGGTGTTGGTGACTATGTTGATGGAATGATGACATATGGGGAGAAGATGAGAACGTGAGAGGTAGTTTTGATATCTTAAATTACAAGTTTACCCTTAAGACTTTCAAAACTTTCACTAATATTACAAAAATGCCATCATCTTTAATAACCTTTGATTAAAATGCTTTAATGATTGAGATTAGTCCCCACGGTCCTTAACCTTTTTATGGTTCTCATTTGATTACCATTATATATATATATGGATGAAGGATGGTGTGAACATATTTAAGATGAGAAGTGCATGAAGGGATTTGGATCCTTGGTCACTTTTAATCTCAAAACAACCCATGAATTGCGCTTTAGAAGGGAAGTGATTTAGTACATCTCATTAGTGTTGATCTTCAATTAGGATTGATCCAAGGTGGAGGTCCCTTCTTAACCTTCTCACCGTAACTTTCATTCTCACCGAAATCCAACTATATATATATATATATATATATATATATAGAGAGAGAGAGAGAGAGAGGTTCATACGAAAATGCTAACTATTTAAGAAAACAAGAAAAAAACAAATCATGTGCAAAATCATATATGACTCGGCATTAACGGCCAAAAAATGTACACGTGCGACTTTGCCGCGACTTTAAGTCGCGGCAAAGTCTCGTGAATCATATATTATTTTGTTTGTACTCGGTCGTTCTCGTGTTTTCTTAAATAGACATTGTTCTCGTATGAACCCACCTCTCTCTCTCTCTCTCTCTATATATATATATATATATATGGGGCCTTTATTTGAGATCCTTATAATGTGAGATCCGTGAGATTCATTCTAGTCCATAAATCATATTTAATTATAGGTTAATATAGAAACATTGTTATTTTGATAATTTTGACTAAACAATTTAAACAAAGGACATTGTGGGTAATTTATAAGTTTCTCTCTCTCTCTCTCCCTCTCTCTTTCTCTCTCTCTCTCTCTGCCAAATAATAAACCCTATATAACACGTGCACAAGAACAAGGTGTTGGGTAGGGGTGTACAAAAAAACCATCAACCCGCGAAACCCGCCCACCCAACAAGCCGCCAACCCGCAAGTTATGGGTGTTGAAAATGGGTTACGCCTAGTTCAACCCGTCAAACCCTTTAACCCGCCGCTAGTATATAATTTTTATAAAACTTTATTTATATATACTATTAGAATAAAAAAACTAGTCTATTTAGACAAATTAATAGCCCAAAGTATATATATATATATATAGGAGTTTATTTAAGGGAGAACTTGGTTATCTGTGATAACCGTAAGATCCAATCTTAACCACAAATCAGAGGATAAATGTAACACCCGATTTTTTGTGGTAATTTCTACTCCACGTCTTTTCTCCTAAGTTATTTTCCTTATGGGTTTAACTCCTTGGTAAGGTTCCTTTCCGAGTTGTGGTTCGAGATAGGGGTGTCTTGGACTCGAAAGGTCGTTTTTTGGGCTCGAGATGGTCGGTGCGACAGTGCCCACGACAGTGACAGAAGTCACTGTCGCCGTGTCATTCTCGCAGGGGTTGTATCACCCGCGGTACACTCTAGGCGATAGTGTCATGCGAGAGTGACCAAAGTCACAATCGCTAGGCACAGTCGCTAGCGGAGAAGTGTTGTCCCTATGTTTTGATATTTGGTTTCCTTTCGCTTATGGTCGCATGAGTATTGGGCAGTGTCTATGTTTTCGGACGTATTGTATATGCGGATTTTGACAATGATTTATGGCTTGGGTATTTTGCCCCACCCGCGCTTGGGTGTTTTGGGGTGTAACACTTTTTCTATGTTTCTTAAATGGGAGTCGATTCATATTATCGATTCGGGTAAGTTTAAGTTGCATTATTTTATAAAGAATGTTTGTAATGAGGTGTCCATCTTTGAAAATGCATGATATTGGAAAAGAGTCGTTTCCACGTTTTAAAATACATTATTTGAAAGGTCATGATTTTAAGTAAAGTTCATTCCATTGAAATGTATATTTATTCATGTAAAACTCTTGAACTCACTAGGTGTTAGCCTAACCTTTTTATTTGTCGGCATGTGCAAAAGGTTCCATTGTGAATAGTTCTAGTAGCACCGTGAATTGAGGAGTGCTAAATGTGTGCCCGAGGAGTGAATAGTTTGGTGAAGTCTTCCTCAATAGTTTCGGGAAGGGCAGCTTGTATTTATGTTAAGTAATACCCGACTTCAATTAATCTGTATATATTATTGGAGTTATATAATTGTTAAGGTTAATTATAGAATTCGTATTTGAGGCATATTGAGTTTTGGATCGTAAGAGGAAGTTATATCCCTTTCTTGATGTTTTATCGGAATTTTTAATCAGTTTCTCTTACCAAATTTGAGGGTGTTACAAGTTGGTATCAGAGCTTAAGTTTGAGAGAATTAGGTATTGATTTTGGATATCTAGACTCAAACTAGCGTTATTTTAGGTGATTGAGAGAGAAATTGCAACAATAGGCACTTTAAGATTGGATGTTTTGAGGTCGTTGGAGCTTCTAGGAACGGGTATCACATCGAGAGTAGCAAGGATGACCATGTACAGTATGTTCATAATTGCACCTGGCCAGTGTTATGGTGAACCTACAAGTTACATGTGTATACTTAGACTAATGAGATGTGACAACCGTTGGGGTAGTGTAGAAGTTTCTATGTGGGTAGCCGTTAGAAGGGGCTGATGATTTTAGCGTTCATCACCTGGAGTGAAAATAAGCATGGTGATTGCTTTAAATGGACCGTTTAGGGTCGGAATGATTGGTTGGATTAGAACCATAGACTTAGAATCGACGTTATTCGAGGATAAGTTGTAAGGTGAACCTATGGAACCCTTGAATTATTGTCCTAAGAAGTTTGAGTATCAGGATGACAATAGTGTGCCGGGAAATTGAGGATCTTTGGTCTAGTGAAATTGAGGCACGTAGTTTCGAGACGTTGAGTGCCGATCAAATTCATGCACAGAGTTTTATTCTAACATGAATTGCATCAACTATTTCTCATGTTTTGAAATCATCATGTGAAATTTTATAACGAAATTTTGGAAAGATGTTTAGCACACACAGGGTTTTTAAACAATGATTTTAACATGCATAAAACTATTTGAATGCATGAGGTTAAAAACTTTGTTGAGACTTTCTTCACTCTCATTCTTGTCCAACGCTATTTTCGGATATTGTAATGTTCGTATTTTGACGTTGTATAGGGTCTTGGATAAGTAACTATGGTTTATGACCTTAACATTGGATCTCCTCCACATATGTTAAGATTTTGGATGAAGAGTTATCCTCGATTGTTTTGATGTTTGATGTTTATTGGGAATTTTATTCTGTGTGAGTTTTGATGAGTCTTATGAAGTAGTATTTTATGGTGTCTTGCAACGCATGAACGAACATTGAAATGTGTAGGCTAGATTCATGGCGTGTGTCGGTTTATGGTATATTGAAAATTTAATTCACGAGAGTTTTGTTGGTAGATGTTATCCCATATGCTATTTTTGGAGATTCAGTGTTGTGTGATTTCTCTTTCGAGTTTTATGCGTGTATATTTTGATACACACTACTTAGCACTATAAATGATTTATGCTTTTTGTGTGAGTAAGCATATGGATGATTTATGACAGTTTGTGTTAAACTTTTGATTTTAACATCCTTGGGTTGTTGATTTTACTGTTATAGTCTCACGCAATGCATTGTAATGATTTACTCGTATGCATGGCATTATAGCCACCATTTTTGGGTCAATGAGTGTTTTATCCGTATGGCTAAAAGTTTGAAGTCGATTTAAATTACTTTATGTATGACTAAATCGTAAGCACTTATCGTTTTAATAAGTTTGGGAAATAAACTAAGGGATGTTGGAAATTTTATCTTATGCCATTACATGGTTAAATGAGAGATTTTCGGAACTTGATTATGTAAACCTACCCTTTGGGAGTCTTGTACAAACGCCTTGTTATACACTGTTTTAGTACGTAAAAATTTTCTCATCTGTGGCGTAAAGTGATTCATGTTGGGACCATAGTGGTCCACCTGAAAAGTTTGATTGTGTATTCTCGTTTACTGTCATTACTAGTTTGAGTAATAACCAAACAGTTTTCAAAATGGTTTTATGTGTGTATCGATTGAGACCACTTTGTACACCTACCGAATAAATGGTAAGTGAATTTTTTTACACGTATGATTAATTATTATAAAGAATTTATGTTTGAAAGTTTTATGAAATTTCAGATTAGCATATTATTTTAAAAAACCTTGAACTCATTAGGGCTATAGATTTAAACTCCATTGCGAAAGGAGTTGTGATTAGGGACCAGAGGAGTCCTTGAGAATTGGGGCGTCGGATGATCCGACTTGTAGTCAGTTCTGAATTTTGGGTGTCAGTTTGTGAATCGTTGCACGCAGAAATAAGTGAGGTATTAGAATTATGCATTCTCCCAGTTATGTAAGTAATAATCTTTTATTCCAGTAAAATCTCGGGTTAAAACTTGTGCGGTTGGTTTTGAATTGATGGGTCGATGTTTGACAACATACTATGTGTTGGTGGTGTATTATCTCTATCGGTATTCAGTAATGTTGAGGATGTTGTGGTTTGTTCGTAAAGTTGTATGTTTGGAGTTTTTCGTTTCCATATTATGTGTCAACTTTAAATCTTTTTGGGGATCGGCTCAGTACAAGCCGACTTGTCCTTTTGAGGCCAGTGATCTTTAGAATGTTTGGAAATAGCCCCGTTGGATTATGAGAAATGTTAGCCTCACGGTGGTGGAACTTAAAGGATGATAGATGTTGGTAATTAAGTATTGATCTGTACGATTTTCCTTGATGTGGTGAATTTTGGGAATTATTTGGGCTGATGGTGGTAATTGGAATACGAATTCAGAATCGGGTTGAGCTGGAATGATCTAATCAGTGGGAAGTTAAAGTCACAAACTACCCTTGAGGTAGTATGTGTCTCCTAAGGTTGGGAGGCGATTGAGATCGCATGGTTAAGAATCGCTCCAATAAGGTTTGATGTTCATTCTAGTATGAGTGTGTCGTATCAAAGTAGATACGGCGTGTGAATGTCTTCACAGAATTCAGTGTGGCAGTTTCGTCAGGAAGTTAATGGGTTTTAGCTCAAGAATGAAATGGATCAGAAACAACCCCTCGGAAAGGGGAGCGGTCGTTTTGGGAGAATGACATCATTGTGGTCTATGTTACGTTGGGCCTTTGGGGACAAAAGGAATCCAATTAGTGCTAAGGGTGGTAATGGAATATCTTGGGTGAGAAATAGATTTCGAGGACGAAATCGCTTTAAGGTTGGGAGGATTGTAACACCCGGATTTTTGTGGTAATTTATAGTCCACGTCTTTTCATCTAAGTCCTTTTCCTTATGGGTTTAACTCCTTGGTAAGGTTCCTTTCCCAGTTGTGGTTCGAGTTAGGGGTGTCATGGACTCGAAAGGTCATTTTTGGGGCTCGAGATGGTCGGTGCGACAGTGCCCGTGACAGTGACAGAAGTCACTGTCTCCGTGTCATTCTCGCGGGGGTTGTGCCACCCGCGGTACACTCCAGGCGATATTTCCATGTGAGAGTGACCAAAGTCACAATCGCTAGGCACAGTCGCTAGTGGGGAAGTGTCGTCCCCATGTTTTGATATTTGGTTTCCTTTCGCTTATGGTAGCGTGAGTATTGGGCAGTGTCCATGTTTTCGGACGTATTGTATATGTGGATTTTGACAATGATTTATGATTTGGGTATTTTTCCCCACCCGCGCTTGGGTGTTTTGGGGTGTAACGCTTTATCTACGTTTCTTAAATGGGAGTCGATTCATATTTTCGATTCGGGTAAGTTTGAGTTGCATCATTTTATAAAGAATGTTTGTAATGAGGTGTCCATCTTTGAAAATGCATGATATTGGAAAAGAGTCGTTTCCACATTTTAAAATACATTATTTGAAAGGTCATGATTTTAAGTGAAGTTCATTCCATTTAAAGTTATATTTATTCATGTAAAACTCTTGAACTCACTAGGCGTTAGCCTAACCTTTTTATTTGTCGGCATGTGCAAGAGGTTCCCTTTGGAAATAGTTCTAGTAGCACCGTGAAGTAAGGAGTGCCAGATGTGTGCCCGAGGAATGAATAATTTGGTGAAGTCTTCCACAATAGTTTTGGGAAGGGCAGCTTGTATTTGTGTTAAGTAACACCCGACTTCAATTTAGTTTGTATATATTATTGGAGTTATATAATTGTTAAGGTTAATTATAGAATTCGTATTTGAGGCATATTGAGTTTTGGATCGTAAGAGGAATTTCTATCCCTTTCTTGATGTTTTATCGGAATTTTTAATCAGTTGCTCTTACCAAATTTGAAGGTGTTACAATAAATTAGGAAATCAATAATTTTGGTAATTTTTATTTAAAATATTAATTAAAGAGTATTTTAGGTGGTTTATAAATCTTCTCTATCCTCTCTCCGACGAACATTATTCCGGTGAATACATGATGCACACTGTGATACCCTTTTGTAAATAACGAAAATAATGAAAATAAATAAGAAATGTTGTGATACCTTTCGTAAAAGAACGAAGACAAACTGTGATACATTTTGTAAACAACGAAAGTACATTGTGATACCTAAAAAACATCGACACTGTTCAAAAAATACATACAAATTGTATATACTGTGATAAAAACCACATTGTGATAAACTGTGATATAATTTGTGATACAGTGTGATTTTTACGATTATGCATATATGATACCACAGTGTGATACCGAGAATACTGATGGTGCGGATAACATCTCGATTGTCACCGAAGATAGAGCTTTATCACCGAGGGTGTAAGTCGCGGGATTTGATCGTATATTTCAAAACAATATATTCCATAATAATAGGGTAACCTAAAATGAATGAAATTAATTCTTCCACAATATTAGGTAAGTGATTAATTGTAGAAAATTTAAATTACCAAAATAATCTTTTATCTATATCTATACTATATTATAAAGTACGAATAAAAAACTCTTAAATACAAATTATTAGGCATAAGATACCATCATTTTATGCAATATTTTAAAAATATCTTAATTTACAAGTATCAAAGTACAAGATACATATTACTACTGCAGACTTCTAACATCCACCAATTTGTTATGTGCCGAGCCTTCCTTTTATGCAGACATTTCCATATATCACTATTAACTAATATATTTTATTACTATAAATTCGTTTTAAATATATTATTAAATATGTAATTGGTTATTTTTTTAGATGTCATTAAAATATATAAGATAATCATTGAATTCTAACAAAATACTTATTTTTTATATAAAAACATTATATTATTAAGTCTAAATTAAACAAATTTATAAAAAAAAAAACATTATCACTTTCTCAAAATCATCCAAAATCGTAATGTAAATCGACAAAAAAACAAAAAATAAAATGAAACATTAAAATCGTGATGTATCTCGCTGCATTGCGTGAGTACGCTTCTAGTTATACTATAAAGCACGGATAAAAAAAACTCTTACATACAAATTATTAGGCACAAAGTACCATCATTTTATGCAAGATTTTAAAAATCTCCTAATTTACAAGTATCAAAGCACAAGATACATATTACTACTACAGACTTTTAACACCCACCAATTTGGTATGTGTAGGGTCTTCCTTTTATGCAGACATTTCCATGTATCACTATTAATTAATATATTATATTATTATAATTTTGTTTTAATTATATTATTAAATATGTAATTGGTTATTTTTTCTAGATGTCATTAAAATATATAAGATAATCATTGAATTCTAGGATATAAAAAACATTATATTATTAAGCCTAAATTAAACAAATTTATAAAAAAAAAACATTATCACTTTCTCAAAACCATCCAAAATCGTACTGTAAATCGACAAAAAAATAAAATGAAACATTAAATCGTGATGTATCTCGCTGCATTGCGCGAGTACGCTTCTAGTATTAATTTAATAAAAAAAATTATTATCTTAAATGAGTGGCTCACATTGGATCTCACGGTTATTATAGATTACGCAGTTCTCATTTGATTAGACCCCTATATATATATACTATATATATATATATATATATAGAGAGAGAGAGAGAGAGAGAAAGGTTCAAACGAGAACGCTAGCTATTTAAGAAAACAAGAAAACAGCAAAAAAACAACATATCATGTATAAAATCATATGTGATTTTACACTAACCCGAAAAAAATCGGACGTGGCCGATGTCCAATGCGACCCACAAGGTCGTGCGCATAGTAGTGTGAATCATATACAATTTTGTATGTACTTGTGGGTCCACATTGATCAAGTTGATTGATTGATATAAAAGATAAACAAGAGATTATGATTGAATCTGTAGTTTATTATTCACATATGCTAAACACAAACTAACTACAGAGAGCATACAGGATTCGTATGTCTACATTGTGAAAAATGAAAGTTACAAACACAATAACTAACAGACCCTATATATACCCCAATACCCTTGTACACACTTAAGCCCAAATCCAAGTACAAGGCCCAATACAAATACAAAAGGATTACTTTACTAAACTTCTAAAATAGAACATTTATATTCTAACATTCTTCCCCTAAGTTTTGTAAAGTAATCATCCACTTCAACACAACTTCAGCTCCTCTCCCCCTTGATTTCTCTAGAAAACTTAGCGTTGCATAAACTTCAAAGCATCCTCAGCTCCCCCTTGAATATAGCTCTTATCCTTGAAGTTTCAACTTTAATATCAGATCTGATGTAGACAGTAACCTCGACTGAGTGTACATAAAGACAACTTTTAACTTTTATAAATCCAACACATTCGTTACGCCCACAAGAATGAAATGTGTTGAATTATGGAGTGACAACCAAAGTGCAACTTCAGTTTATAACATCTGATATGTCTTTGAACCACGAGTTGAATAAGAATTCAGCTTAAGAACTTATTCTGATCAGCTTATAGGAGGAAGCATCCAGTAGCAAACACTACAATGCAAGGGTTAGAAGGCAACTCTGATAGATGTTCAACAACTGACGAAAGACGCTCATTTTCTAATAGCTTTCCAGAATACTGAACAATCAAACTCAGAACTCTTTTCTTCACGAATCAGCTGGATGATTATAAGCACTCAGAATTCTGAATCACAACCAAGCATCAGAACAATGATTGCAGTCGCTCACACTACTGATTGATCAGGTCAGAAGAATGATCAATAGCACTCAACGGTCTAACAACATAAGAAGCACTCCAGACCGATGATTGCAGATACTCAGGCAGCTAATTCAATCCAATCAAAGACTAAATCCTTACATCTAGTATCTGAAAGTCTTGACAAACATGAGCACTCGTGAAGATTAGATCAGTTGCTAAGGATATCTGACTAATGGAAGATAAGAGTGATGTCACATATGCATTACGCGTAAAAATCTCGAGAACAGGGCAAACTTGTATCGAAATTGGTTCAGAACAGTTACTTTTCGCATAAAATCACAAACTTTTCGCATAAAATCACAATTCGCAGATTACTATTCATTTGAGCACAATTCTCATGAGGCTTAATCGAAATCCTCACAATTCGCATAGGCCTATATGCGAATTCTTACTTTTCGCATATGCCTATGTGCGAAATCCTCACTTCTCGCATGAGCCTTTCAGCAAATTCTCACATTTTGCATAACTCTTCCATGCGAATTCTTGACTTCTCGCATATGACTCCATGCAAATTTGTACTTAGAATTTTTTTTAACCACATAGAATTCGTATGGATGTGAATTATGAACATTTCGCATGTCTCTGTAATGCGAATTATGTACATTTCGCATATCTCTCTCATGCGAATTCTGTACTTAAAAAAATATCATCTTCAAAGCTCTTCAGTATGCGAATTCTTCTTGTTAGCTCCATCTACCATGTTTAGAAGTGTTGAAAAATAGGCTAAGTATAGAAACCCCTGCTATCTCGAAAGTCGCCGCAAAAGATACAAAGCTCAGAAGACCACTCCGCAGAAGACGCGCCAGAAGGACAAACCTGATAATGATACTCAGATCACAGAGCCTCTGTGAAGGCTAACCTCTGGAGATCAATGTTGAAGCTTTTCTTAGAGTTCAAGACAAGACCACGTGCAAAACACGTGAGGCCTGCTGTACGAAGATCCTCAAGATCAAAGTAATGGGCGTCCCACGATGTTTACTTTACAGGTGGCATTCCGTTTATGGAATGTCAGTTTTAGTCTTGTACTAAGGGGTGCATCCCTCTGCTATATTAAAGGAGCACCACCTTAGAGCACAAATATACGAGAGCACACACAAAAATAGCAATCTGTATAATCCTTGAGCATATTTGCACATACCAGTGCGTGTTCTTGGTGTTCTTGAGTAATTAATGAAATAGTTCTTTGAGTAACTTTCATATAATACTTTACTTCCTGTTCATTAATTACTTGTGTGTTTACTACCTTGCATGTTCAATCTTTTCTACACATCTTAAACGCTTCTGCACTCTATCTTATTAATCTGTGTGTAATAAAAGGTTAAATCAAGTTAAAGAACATCATAACTGGGATCAACAATTGGTATCAGAGCCGACTTTGATTTTCAATATCAAAGGATCCTGTTCTATACTTGTTTCCAGTACTCAAGGTAGTAGTTTGAGTCTGTTCTTCGTCCCAAACTCCATTACAGTCACACTCTGTTTTCTGAAGCTATATCAACCTGTTTGGTATAGAAACAGGTACAAGTGTGTCCTTCATTCAAAGACAGATTCAAAGCTAGTTGGTTGGTCATATGTTCTTACTGATTCATATTCTCATCATTTCTAAAACCATTACTGTTATACTCTTTCTGGTTCGTGCCATACTCTGTTTTTCCTCTCTAAACTAAAATGGCAAACACTGTTAACTACTTCAGTGCTGGATCTCAGTCTAAACCTCCCACTCTTCTAAGGGATGAATATCCTCAGTGGAAGATCAGGATGGTGCACTTCCTTGAAGGTGTGGATCCTGGTCTTGTTGAGTTTCTTCACAATCCTCCTTTCATCCCAATGACAAATGTTCCTCGTGTTCCGGACACTGCCAATACTCCTGAAATCCCTGAATATCAACATCCCAAACCTGTCCTTGAATGGAGTGAAGAAGAAAAGGCACAACATGAGCTTGCAAAGAAAGCCAAAAGATTAATCATAATGGCTATCCCAAACGATATCTTTCAATCTCTTGACTCATGTGAAACTTCAAAGGACCTATGGTTAGAGCTAGAGAAACAACTTGAGGGTGGTGCCAAAACCCTCAAGAACAACAGAGCTTTATGCATAAATGAGTATTTTGCATTCAAAGCTCTGCCGGGTGAATCCATTCAAAGCACTTACAATAGATACAATTCTTTGATAAACAAGTGTAAGAGGTATGGGATCCACAGAACCTCTGAAGAAAACAATGTCAGATTTCTACAGAGCCTGAATGATGAATGGCTTCATCTAACCATGTCCATGCAAGCCACATTGGATCTTGATGTATGGTCCATATCTGATCTCTTTGGAACACTGATCAGCCAAGAGAACAGAATTTCCAAACTAACAAACTCTGTTGGAGGTCCTCTGGCTCTTGTGGGAAGTGCCTCAGAAGGCAAAGACAAGGGAAAGAAGTATAAGGCAGCTGAGGAGGCATAGAGGAAGAAGAAAAAGAAGGTACTTGTAGCAGAGAGTGAAAGTGAAGAAGATTCTGAGGAGGAGATGACATGGCTGCTCTGGCCAAAACACTTGCACTTATGACCCGACAATTCAATCGTGGTCTCAAGAAGCCGGAGTACAGAGGGAGAGAAGAAAGAGATGACAGAAGCAGAGGATATGGTGAAGCAAGAAGACATGAAAAAGAAAAGTCTGGGGAGCCAAGGCAAGAAGAAAGGAATGGACAGAGGACAGACGGCAGAGCTGGTGAAAAATTCCCAAAGCAAACTGAAGGGTGCTTCAAATGCGGAAAACCAGGCCACTTCGCCGCAGAGTGCAGGTCCTCTGTCAACAAAGGGAAACCCACAAGGGACGCTGCTTTCTATAAAAAGAAAGCAGAGTACTACACTCAGAGATCCCTAATGGCAGAATAGGAGAACCTTGTAACCGATGAATCCTCTAATGAAGAAGACAACGCACTCTTCTGTGGAATGGCAGAAGTCCGCTCTTCTGACAATGCGAGTGAGGTATCTACTTCTAATTCTTGTAACTCGGACTTTGAAAACAAGCTTCTTGAAATACAAAATGATCTTCTAGGTTATAAAATTACATGCTCGGATCTTGAGAAAAAACTTGCCTTCTTTGAAAGAGAAACTAGGCTTCTCACAGAGGAGAAGGACAAGCTTTACCTTGAAAACAAATCTCTTATCTCTGAGCATATTTCAACAAAAAGGGGTTTCAAGGAGAAAATCACAAATATTGACAAAGCTTTGAAAGATAAGGTCAAAGAGCTAAAGAAATGTGAGAGTGATCGTTTAAATGCCATTTCTTTGAAAAACTTTTTTCAAAAAGAAAGAGAAGTCCTTCATCAAGATCTATTCGACAGAGATCTCCAAATTAAGAGGTACCAGAATGCTCAAAAATTTCATGAAAAGGTAAACACCCAGATCGGCAGAAGAGGATTAGGGTTCGAGGACATTGACCCTTACACAGGAAATAAAAGAAACAAATCTTTATCAAACATCTTCTGCCCTGGACAATTTTTAAAACCAAGTCTTCCAAACCTTTTATCCACGTTTAAGAGGCGCAGAACTTCTGAAGGACCACATCTGAGGAAACCTCTGCATATGTCAAATGTATGGTATGAAAACAATGATTTACCATCTGCACCTTCATCAAAAGGAAAATCTATACCAAAGAAATATCTGTCTCAAAAACAGATAGGGGTCTTCAGATTTGGTCACCCAGAAACGCAAACTCAAATGGCCTTTGTGTGCATGATGATTCCTGAAAAGGAACTGTCCTCTGAAGCACCAGAGTTTGTTCTAGCCTCTGTGGAAGAAAAACTATTTAAAAGATTTGTGGAAAGCGACTTGAGAAGAACTTATGAAAATCATTTTCTCAACCATCCTGATTTAACCTCTGAAATAAGAGAAATCTTTGAGCAAGATCTACAAAACTGTCTTAACGTTCCTATGGTCATTCCTTGTATTTCAAAAATTCTAAATACTTCAGAGGACACCAATGGACAAAGCAAGGCACTAACAGAAGGTCAGGCTATAATTCACAGAGACTTTCTCGATTCAGACTCTGAGTCAGAATCAGAGTCCTCTATCGACAATGGGACAAGCTCTATGGAACTTGAGATACTCCCCTGTGGTCCAGATAAGAGTAAACTTACCTCTGACATTCTTAATAGAACAGTTCTTCCCAAAAGGAAAACCATAGGTGTACCTATCTGTCCTAATTTCCTGGACATGTGCTTACATGCAAAGACTTCTTTTGAGCTTAAAAATTCTAAAAAGAACAAGATATCTCATATTTCAAAAGCTCCAAGACCATTAAAACCTTTTCAAGAAAAATTCACTTGGCAACAGAAGGACAAATGGCCTAAAATTGATAAACTTGATGCTTCTGTTGCAGTGAAAGCAAGGAAAGAAGATCAAGGGAGAGTACAACAACAGAGCCACTCAAGAGGAGTTTTTGAAAAAACTCAACCTATATTAGACAAAGCTTTCTGTAAAAAGAAACCCAAATCTAAAATGGGTTGTAGTAAAATTTGCTCTGTACCCTCCTTTGACAAATTTAATGAGAATTTCAAGAAGTTTGTCTCTAATGTTCCTTATTGTAAATGCTTTGATCTTATGCATGCTTTGAATCAACATTTCTCGAGGCCCTCCTGTATTATATCTCACCCCAAACCCAAGAATGCAAAATTCAAGGGTGAGAAGAGACAATCTGTACCTCTGCAAATAAGGATAAATCCAAATCCAAAGATGCTAAGGCATCTTCACAGTCTCCTAACAAAAATGGACCCATTTGGAAATGGGTACCTAAATCTCTCTAATCTGTCCACAGAAAAAATAGCATGTGCCCATTTGGTACCTAGACTCCGGGTGCTCTAGACACATGACTGCCGACAGAGGGTTGCTTTCCTCTTACAAAGAAAAACTTAGTGGAGGATCTGTGACTTTTGGAGATAACAAAAAGGGACAAATAAAAGGCTATGGAGTCATTGCCAAAGGAGACATCGATGTCAACAGAGTTGCCTATGTGGATGGCCTCAAGCACAACCTTCTGAGTGTAAGTCAACTCTGTGACAATGGACTCGATGTGATGTTCAAAAGACAGTATTGCTCTCTGTTGAAGGAAGATACAACCACAGAGCATCTGCGAGCCAAAAGACGAGGTGATTTATACCTCATGGACTTTAAATCAACTAACAGAAAAGAAAAGCTCTGCTTAGTCTCAAGTAAGAATGAAGAAGCTTGGCTCTGGCACAACAGGTTCTGTCATCTAAACTTTCACACACTTAACAAACTTGTGAAACTAGAACTAGTAAGTGGTCTACCAAGTATTAGATTCGACAAGGATCATCTATGCTCAGCTTGTGAGATGGGCAAACTCAAAAGGGCTGCCTACAAAACCAAGTCTGACATATCTTGCACCAGACCTCTGCAGATGCTTCATGTTGACCTCTGTGGTCCTATATCTGTGCAAAGTCTTGGTGGCAAGAAGTACATCCTTGTACTCATAGATGAATTCTCTAGATATACTTGGGTTGAATTCGTTCGGAAGAAATCAGAAGTTCCTGAAGTACTAATCAATCTTATCAAGAGAATACAAGTTCTTTATGACTGCA
Organism: Arctium minus; assembly: GCA_954870635.1. NCBI lineage: Eukaryota > Viridiplantae > Streptophyta > Magnoliopsida > Asterales > Asteraceae > Arctium > Arctium minus. The sequence continues at coordinate 4,279,842 of OX941093.1, read as the reverse complement.
GGGTACAGAGAATCCGAAGTGACAATGGGACAGAGTTTAAGAATTCAACCATTGAAGCCTATATCTCGACAGAAGGCATATCACAGAACTTCTTTGCTGCAAGGACTCCACAACAAAATGTTGTTGTTGAACGAAAGAACAGAACACTAGTGGAAGCCGCAAGAACTATGCTCACTGCTTCAGGGCTCTCTATTTCTTTCTGGGCAGAAGCCATTTCAACTACATGCTTCACCCAAAATCGATCCTTGATTGTGAAAAGACATGCAAAGACACCATATCACTTACTACACCAGAGGAAGCCGAACATTAAGTACTTCCATGTCTTTGGTTGCAGGTGCTTTGTACTGAACGACAGAGACTAGATAGGGAAGTTCATTCCCAAAGCCGATGAAGCCAAATTTGTTGGCTATTCATCAAATTCCAAGGCGTACAGAATCTATGTACTCAAATCCAAGCATATACTCGAAAGTATTAATGTTTCATTTGATGATTCTTTTCAGGTGACTTCTGAGCAAATCAGCTCAGGACTCAAACTTCAAGATGAAGATTCTGGTGGATCATCAAGAACAAATGATCTTCATCATCTGTTTGAAGAGATGTTCAATGATGATGAACCCTCTGAAGGTGACCGCAGAGCCTCTGAAGTCGAACCCTCTAAGGACCAAACAGGTACTTCCCTAACTGGTCCCAGTAATGCCTCACCCTCTTCCAGTAATGCTGCAGGTGCAACCATCGAGGGGGAGCACTCAGAGGACAATACGAATCAAGGCCCCAAGCTCAATCAAGATCATGGTCATCTTCAAAATCTCTCTGAAGGGTCAACACCAGATCAAGGCTCCACAGAGCTCTCTACCTCAACTCATAATGAACAACCAAGCCCTGTGGCTAGTACAAATGATCAATTTCTCTCAACAGAAAATGATCCACATTAGGACGAACGTGCTCCTGAACTAACCACAGAAGTTTCCAATGATCACCTGCCCCGCATGACAAAGTGGACCAAGAGTCACCCACAGAGCCAAATCATTGGTGACGCTTCTGACAAGGTCCAAACTCGATCGAGTACTGCAAATTTTTGTTACTATACAAATTTTGTGAGTATCATCGAACCCAAAAAGATATCTGAAGCTCTTGAAGACCCAAACTGGGTAGAAGCTATGAAAGATGAGCTTCTGCAGTTTGACAGAAACGAAGTATGGACCCTAGTGCCTCTACCGAAAGGCAAAACCGCAATAGGGACCAAATGGGTCTTTAGGAACAAAAAGGATGAAGACGGTGTGGTGATCAGAAACAAAGCAAGACTGGTGGCCAAGGGATACTGTCAAGAAGAAGGCATTGACTATGAAGAAACCTTTGCCCCTGTGGCACGAATCGAAGCAATAAGAATCTTTCTTGCCTTCGCAGCCCACAGAGGTTTCAAAGTATATCAAATGGATGTCAAGTCAGCCTTTCTGAATGGGCAGATTCAAGAAGAAGTGTATGTCCAACAACCACCAGGGTTTGAGAACTCTAAGTACCCAAATCATGTCTATTTTCTGGACAAGGCTCTGTATGGACTGAAATAAGCCCCCAGAGCATGGTACGACAGACTTTCAAACTTCCTCCTTGCAAATGGTTTCGAAAGAGGTACTACTGATACGACTTTATTCTATAAGAAGAGAAAAGGTGAGATTCTGCTTGTACAAATTTATGTTGATGACATTATTTTTGGGTCTACAAATGATTTGTATTGCAAAAAGTTCGAGTCATTGATGAAAAGTAAGTTTGAGATGAGCATGATGGGAGAACTTACATTCTTCTTAGGATTGCAAGTCAAACAAACCTCAGAGGGTATTTTCATAAACCAATCAAAATATGTCTCTGACATACTTGAAAAATACAAGCTCTCTGACTCTTCACCAATGAAAACTCCTATGGTCACTGGATCCAAGCTCCATGCAGATCCAGAGGGCAAATCTGTAGAGTGTAAACTCTACAGAGGGATGATAGGATCTCTGTTGTACTTAACCTTGAGTAGACCCGATATAATGTTTGCCACATGTCTATGTGCAAGATTTCAAGATAACCCCAAAGAATCTCATCTTTATGTTGTCAAGAGGATCTTCAGATACCTAAAAGGGACCAAAAATCTTGGACTCTGGTATCCGGAGAACTCTGGCTTTGATCTCATGGCTTATACAGATTCAGATTACGGAGGATGCAAGCTCGACAGGAAGAGTACCTCTGGGAGTTCTCAATTTCTAGGAGGGAAACTAGTAAGTTGGACTTCCAAGAAACAGAACTGTGTCTCGACCTCTACGGCAGAAGCAGAATATGTTGTTGTTGCAAGTTGTTGTTCCCAAGTTCTGTGGATGAGGACCCAATTTAGAGACTATGGATTTGATATCGAAAAAATCCCCATCCTCTGTGACTCCAAAAGTGCCATTGCGATCTCAGCCAATCCTGTGCAGCACTCTAAGACCAAACATATCGATATCAGGTATCACTTTCTGAAACATCATGTGGAGCATGGAACAATAGAGATGTACTTTGTGCCCACAGACTACCAGCTTGCCGACCTTTTCACGAAGGCATTGGATGAGAAAAGATTCACTTTTCTAGTTAGCAAGACTGGTATTCTCAACATGAGTTGACCACAGAGCCTCTGTACCCTTGCACAGAGCCTCTGCTGTACATATTTACTTTTATGCCCCTTCAAATTAGTTTCTTAAGATTATTTTTCCTATACTAGTCTTATCTTTATATGATCCAAGCATAGTTGAAGGGGGAGCAGACCGAACCATCAAAGACCAATCTTGACTATTCAAGGGGGAGCAAGACAGTTCTGCGCAACATACTACAGAGTGAGGTTAGTCCATCTGAACCATGGATCAAAACTCTTTCTCGAGCACTATACCCTCAGAAAGATCCCTCTTTGTACCAAATTTTCTGTCAAAACTTTGAAATGATCAAATCTTTGAAACTCTTTCCTAAAAAGGAAAATTTTGGTCTCAGAACCTCTGAGGTCGACCACAGAGCCTCTGCGATCTATCACAGAGTCTCTGCACCTTTAAACTGAGGATGTCTGACCAAATGCACTTTAAAAGAAACTCGATCATTTCATCGCACTTTTCTCCCTCTTAAAAAGCTCTTCTGATAGCAACCTTATCTGTGACCTCAGAAGCCTCTTATCCACAGAGCTTCTGTCATTCCCATCACTTGAGAAATTCAGGTCATGTGCTGCGGGTTATTTTTTTGACAGTCACTATCATGTGACAATAGCAAATGCCACGCGCGTGAGAATAGGGTGGTGCACGTCCTAGATCGTGCACCGCCATTATCTGACGTGGCAACATTTGATTGGCCTACATCTGTACCGTCGTTTCACAGAAACGGCTACTTATCCGTTTCCACTCATCACGGATTTGAAAATTTTATTTTTTTACCGCTTAATTTTTTTTTACCTCCCTCTGTATAAAATCCCTTTTGCCTCTCTTCATTTATTTTACCTACATCCTTTTCCCTCAAGAGCTTCCTGCAAAAAGCTTTTCTTCTTCTCCTCTATTCTATCAATGGCTTCTCCCTCAACTTCCTCCAAGAACTCTAATGGATCCAAGAAATCCAACAACTCTCATCACTCGATGGTTCAAAAGGCTGATTCAGACTCCGTTGGCCAAGAACATGTGCTTACAAGTAGAATGTTATCCTTCACCAGGCATGACTATCACTTAACCCAAATGAACAATAAACCGAACAACCATTTTGTCACCCTCAATCCCTCTGGTTTCCCCACTGAAGTTGCACCATTGATTCAACTCCTCAAGAATCACTTCCTCGTTAAATCCCTAACAATGAAGCGAAATGACATCCGGAATCTTACATCCAACAGTTTTGGCTAAGTGCTCGCCATGTCACGATGGATAAATATGGACACTGCATCATTGGCTATGCAACCCATCCATCAACTGAATAGATTCTGCACTTAGGGATCAATCGTAGGAAAATCTCCGATGTCTTTGGACTTCCCACCAAATCAGATCTCAACCTGTGTAAATTCTCAGAGGAGCCCACAGAGGAAGAGATACTAGAGTTTCTGAGGTTCATTGGCTACGCAGTTCCAATCACCAAAAGAACAAACTTCAGACGACAGAATCTCCCTCCTCTATGGAATGTACTCTTCTCGATTCTGAACCGATGCCTAACATCGAAGGTTGGAAGCCTGGATCAATCAAGCCACACAATTTTGGCCATAATGTATGGGATTTACTACGATCTCCCACTAGACTACGCTGGACTCATTTTCAGGGAGATCCAAAATGTCGTGATTACCAAACAGCAGGACCAAGACAGAGAGACAGAACCAAAGAACATTTCATTTGGACGTTTCCTAGGACTGCTTCTAGGCGATGACCTAATAGGGGAAGGAAAGCTTCCAGCAGAAGGTAAGATAATCAAACTCCATGAGATGAAGTCTCATAAACCCACCACCATCAAAACAGGATATCCAGAAGCCAGACCTCTGTCAACAAAGATATTGACTTATTTGGGTAGTGAAGAGGGTGTTAGGGAATACATACGAGGGAACAGGACACCAGAACCACGTCCTGTAACCCCCCCTCGCGTAGGATTCAAAGTAGAAGACATTATAGTTTACTTGAGAGACGAGGGAGTACAGACAGAAGTTGAAGCCGCAGAGGCTCAAGTGAGTGAGAAAGAGAGACCATCAGTTAGAGGGGAGGGGAGTGAGAAAAAGGCGAAAAAGAAAAGCAAAAAGAAGAGAACCGAAGACGTAGAAGTTCCAAAGCCTAAGAAATCCCAGAGGACCATCGAAGAAAAGGTGCCAGAAGAGAAAGCCACAAACGAAACTACTGCGATCAAAGTCTATGAGAAAAAGAAAGGAAAATTGAGGACGCTTGCCGAAAAAGAACAATTATTGGAAGCCCTCGGGCAGAAAAGGAAAGATCTGGTTGAATACCTCGCTGCAAGAACCGAACCTGCAGAGGGTCCGGCAAAACCTCTGCAGAAGGCAAAAAGATCCCTAGTCCTTGAAGAATCCCCTGAGGATAAACCTCAGAGCCCAATCCAAATAGCCTCTGCAATAGCACGAGAGATCTCTCTCCACTACTCTGGAAGATTCAGTGAAACCGTGGAAATGGAAATAGAATATGTGACAGGAAGGTCACAGAGGGAAGATGAAGAAGAAGAACCAAGTAAAAAATCGTTGGAGGAGAGGGAAACAAAAGATGCCTTTGGCACACCACCAAAACCAACTCCCAGTCCAACCCACACCTCTACCCCTACAGTTCTAGTGCAGAGGGGTATTGAAACAGGACTGCACAGTCCGAACCCAGCCCAAGCCAACCGGATAGAGGATATTCCTTCATCCTCTGTACCACCTTTCGGGGAAACCAAATCCACCTTACCCTCTCAAAAGGGTGAGAGTGTTGCTCTGCGCGTCCATTCGCCCCAGGACACATCTCTTCCACACACAGAGGTATTCGTTACCTCTGTCACACACAAGAGTGACACTCGAACCACTTTAGAGTTGGTGGTGAAAGAACACGATGATTATGTGGCTCTAGAATAACCACAGGATCCATTCAACATAGCTCTTAAGGGATTCTCTGAACCCTCCCCCAAAGAACATGTTGACAGAACTTCCATAGATGCTTCCTCTGTGGAACATCGAGGATTGGAAGGAAATCCCTCATAGCTCAACATCCCCACAGGCTCTACGGGTGCCAAAGACTCGTTGGCCAAATCTGGAACATTTGTTGTTCCAGAGGTTACCCCGGACATCTATGTCACAAAGGGCGAGTTTAAAGCCTTTACTGACACGGTGCTCCAAAAACTTAACGAGTTGCAAAGCTCTATCTCCAGAGAGTCCCAAGTCAACTCTCAAACTATTGTAGAGGCCCTAAAAGCCAATACTGAAGATATGGACGCCCTCAAAACAAAGTGCGCGACCAGAGCTGACCTTCAAGCCTGTGGTCAAACCATCATCGCACATTCTAATCAGATTCAAGTTCTAGAGGATCTTTGCACAGAAGAGTTCCCAAAATATGCTACGCAAGGAGTTCAGACCGGAGTGAACGAAATGGCCAGGCTCAGAGAGGAAATAAAGGACATAACTCGCAGTGTTATGGTCCCCTTTCACACACAGGCATCAACCTCTGCCCCAGACCCCTCTGCGTTTGCAACGAAATCCGACTTGGAAGCCATGGGAAATCAGTTTGTGCAAAACCAAAACCTCCTTCGATCCAACTTCAACGACCAAGGAAAGAAGGTGACAGCAGACTTGAAGCGATACTTAGCCACATTTCGTTTCAAGTTAGACATCGAAATAAACGCTCTGTCATTGGCCGCAGAGAACGCAATTAAGAAGATCACAATACATGTCGATAACAACCTCTGTAAGCCAAAGAAGAGGAAGGAACCTGTCACCTGCCAAACCCAAGCAGGACAGAAGAGGGCACGGCATGAGGACCAAGATCCTGATGCCTCCAGTCGTGCTCCTCATGAGGGGGAGAATCTGCAATCCACAAAAGAAGCACCAATATCAGTGGCTCCCCTAAACCAAGTCCCTATGAGCTCAGAACCTGAACCACAAAGAACAACTAAACAAAAGGTCTCTACAGCCCCCCCCCTCCCACCATAATCCAAATCACATAATCCCCACCAACTGCCAAAGATAAAGGCAAGGCAATAGCTACAGAACCTCTGAAGAAGGTCAAGTCTCCTCCTCCCACCTCTGAGAAACTACTAAAGATCTCTTTTGAAGCTTTCAAAAGAGTGAAACCTGAAGAGGAAAACTGGGCCTTTGATCTACAACCTCTGTCGGAACTCCCCATCCTACAACCACTTGACAAACCATCAAAGGATAGAGTTGCAGAGGTTATCCAAGGCTTTGAGAGCCTAAGAAGACCCTTCCCTGTTCCTCCAAAGAAGGACATCGAAGAAGAAGTGTACAAATACCTCTATAGCCGCGGAGCTCAAGATCTTCCCCCTGTCAGACTCTCAGAGGAAGTTGTATCAGAGGAGAGAAGGAGATTCTATAAAGATAAAGCCAAGCCAAAATCCAAAGTCTTCAACATGGCAAAGATCACAGAGGTTGTGGCAATCAAGCTTGGACACACAAAGTGTAAGAACTTCTGGTTCAGTGAATACGCCATGAAAAGGGAAGATAAGGAGATATGGACTTTCACAGATGCAGATCTACCGAATCTTCATCCTCATGATCTTCCAGAGCTATTCAAATGGACAGAGGATAAGTTTGGCTGGAAGAAGGAATACCAAGAAGCACATCTCACCATCAAGAGGGTCATGAGAGAAAAGTTGTTGTTTTACAGTATAACTGACTTTCAAGTGGCACTTGACTTGGGAGTCAAAAAGGTCAACTTCCCTTCACCAGAAGATAGCTTACCCCCCTTTGCCAACATTCTGCCGAACTCCATCATCATTTCACCTTCTTTTGGTCTTGTGTACTTAAACCCCAAAGGAGAAAAGAAATTATTCAGGGGGATAGAAAGCCAAAAGTACTCAACAGAATCTCTGCTGCTCATTCAAGATCTACTTATCAAGCACAGAGGCAACCCACTCGTACCCACAGAAGTTGCAGATGTCCTTCTGACAGACATAGGTGCAACCTTAAGCTTCAGAGACCAGTGCGTGTATTACTACAGAGAACTGAAGAAAGAAGGTGGGTTTGGAAAGAAGATCAACGATTTCCCATACGCCAAAGTATAGGCTCTGATGTCTTGTAAATTTTTTTTGTGTATCCACTGTCAAATGTAATTGCCTTCTGGCATTATTTTATTTTTAATGAAAATCAAGGTTCAGAGGTTGAGTTCCTTTCACCTCTTTTGTTTCTAGCTTAGCCATCACTCCAAATTCCAAATTTTTATTTTTCAACGCTTAGGGGGAGATTGTTAGATCCATCTACCATGTTTAGAAGTGTTGAAAAATAGGCTAAGTATAGAAACCCTTGCTATCTCGAAAGTCGCCGCAAAAGATACGAAGCTCAGAAGACCACTCCGCAGAAGACGCGCCAGAAGGACAAACATGATAATGATACACAGATCACAGAGCCTCTGTGATCACTCACAGAGCCTCTATGAAGGCTAACCTCTGGAGATCAATGTTGAAGCTTTTCTTAGAGTTCAAGACAAGACCACGTGCAAAACACGTGAGGCCTACTGTACGAAGATCCTCATGATCAAAGTAATGGGGGTCCCACGATGTTTACTTTACAGGTGGCATTCCGTTTATGGAATGTCAGTTTTAGTCTTGTACTAAGGGGTGCATCCCTCTGCTATATTAAGGGAGCACCACCTTAGAGCACAAATATACGAGAGCACACACAAAAATAGCAGTTTGTATAATCCTTGAGCATCTTTGCACATACCAGTGCGTGTTCTTGGTGTTCTTGAGTAATTAATGAAACAGTTCTTTGAGTAACTTTCATATAATACTTTACTTCCTGTTCATTAATTACTTGTGTGTTTACTACCTTGCATGTTCAATCTTTTCTACACATCTTAAACGCTTCCGCACTCAATCTTATTAATCTGTGTGTAGTAAAAGGTTAAATCAAGTTAAAGAACATCATAACTGGGATCAACACTTCTTATACGAGTTCTTCCGAATCATGCGAGTTCTTCGAAGTTCATGCGAATTCTTTGAATCTGCGATTGTTTTTTCAAAATCCTTAGAATTCAGCTTCAATACTTCGAATTTTGAGATTAGACTTTGAGAGCAAGTTTGAAACTAACAATGGAACACATTTGTTGTTGATGATCATTTCTGAAAACAACTTTATGGCCCAATCGATCTGAACACAGTGAATAATATGTTTCGAACAAAAAATCTCAAAAGTCGACCAATTAATCCAAATAAATTGAAACTAAATCTGGTAATTGATTCCATATGATTCGACATTGTCCTATGAATCAATTTGGCAATAAAGAACATCAAATTAACATCAAATCAATGAATTCGAAAATTTTCACAACGACTGTTCATCAAAGCAACTTGACCTCGATCGTAAGTAGAAAAATTATGCGTTAGGCTCTGATACCACTTGTGAGTCCACATTGATCAAGTTGATTGATTGATATAAAAGATAAACAAGAGAATGGGATTGAATCTGTAGTTTATTATTCACATATGCTAAACACAAACTAACTACAGAGAGCGTACAGGATTCATATGTCTACATTGTGAAAAATGAAAGTTATAACACAATAACTAAGCCCAATACCCTTGTACACACTTAAGCCCAAACCCAAGTACAAGGCCCAATACAAATACAAAAGGATTACTTTACTAAACTTCTAAAATAGAACATTTATGTTCTAACAGTACTCGGTTGTTTTCGTATTTTCTTAAATAGATGTTGTTCTCGTATGAACCCACCTCTCTCTCTTTCTCTCTATGTCTCTCTCTCTCTCTCTCTCTATATATATATATATATATATAGGGAGGTTCAAGAGAAAATCTCAAAAAAATGAAAAATTGAGGAACACTCTGGTAACCCTTGATCTGGACGGTGTGCACTTGTGCATACAAGTAAATTAAGTTGTTTTTTGGTTTTTATGTACGTATGCATTATGCACTTGTGCATGTTACAAATTACTTGTATGAAAAAATGCATACCGTCCAAATCAAGGACTACCAGGGTGTTCCTTAGTTTTCCCTTTTCTGAGGTTTTCCCCTGAACATGACCCTATATATATATATATATATGTATATATATATATGATTAAGTTCATTTGAGAAATGCTAAAAATATGAGAAATAAATAAATAATCCTAGCCCTTTATCTGGTCAATATTTGCTGCTTTGACCGTGAAGCACCGGATAATTTCTTGTGTGGTCGGTTGAAGATAGAGGGGTAGTTTCATAAAATACGCAGGACGAGTTCATTCGGTCATATATATAGGGAGAAGTTCATTCGATCATTTCTCTATTTCTCATACATTTACCATTTCTCAAATGAACCTAAGGAACGAGAACAGTAACTATTTAAAAGAACACGAGAACTAACAAAATCATTAATGATTTTACATTAACACACGAAAAAAGGACTTTGGCCGCGGCTTCAGGTCCGCGTGACTTTTTTGTGCGTTAATGTAAAATCACTAATGATTTTGTTAGTTCTCGTGTTCTTTTAAATAGTTATTGTTCTCGTTTGATCCTCCCTCACTCTCTCTCTCTCTCTCTATATATATATATATGCACACATATATATATATATATATATAATACGTTTTACTTAACCAAACAAACGAACGGATACTTGTTCGTGTTCAGTCGTTAAACTTAACCAAATAAATGAATGAACATGAACGGTAAAAGAAAGGAATTTTTTGTGTTCATGTGCGTTCGTTAAGAAAATGTGTTTGTCCGTGTTCGTTTATGTTTTTTCATTAAGATGTTAATGAACGAACATAAACGAACGAACACAAATGAAATAAAAACAACCACCATTAATCATCATTTCGTTCCTAATAACATACCAAAATGGAAAATCAGGTAAATTTAGGAAGGTTAAAAAAGGAATTCTTAAAATTTAATTTAATTTATGATTTTACATATTAATATCATGAGGTCGTTTCATTTGAAAACCACTGTTATATTGCAAACTGAAACCCATCTATTTACCCTTGATGTAATCACTCAACGGTCTAGATCAACTGACTCTATTTATGGTAATATTGTAACACTACTACAAAAAAGGGTTTTTTATACGGTTGTAAATGACCTTTAACCGTGTAAAAGTCCACCGTGTAAGAAAGTGCAATAGCTTTTTTAACCTTTTTACACGGTTTTTTTTAAAACCGTGTAAAAATAAGTGTGTAATAAAGTTATTTCTGTAGTAGTGTAAGTTATTAATATTAAAAAAATTAAAATACTGAAATGGGAGGGTAGAGTTGTCCTTTAGTCATCCTGTTTGAAAAAAAGAAAAGGGGATGAAATCCCTTTTTCCGGCGATTTGAAAAAATATCAAAATTTGAAGATGAATGGTGATGAACGTAAATAAAACATTGATGAACGGATATGAACCGGAGATGACACGGACATGAACGAAGATGAACGGCGATGAACAAAAATAAAACGGAGATGAACGGATATGAATGGCGATGAACGGAAATAAAACGGAGATGAAAGGATATGAACCGGCGATGAATGGAAATAAAACGAACATGAACGGATATGAACCGGAGATGAACGAACATAGGGGATAGTGCGGAAGGATCGACATGCGTCTAAACCTTTTTGATAACGAGATTACAAATTGCAAAACTCGAGAAACTAAGAAAAAACTCTTAAAAGATAAACTTTTATTAATCAATAACTTGATAAACAATTAAACCTAATAATCCTATTTATAACTAAAACTAAAAGAAAAGATAATTAACGAATTAAACTAACCCTAAAGATAATTAAAGGAATTAATAAAGATAATTAAAAGGGAAAATAAAGAAAAAGAAAAATAGCAATTAAATAAAGTAGGTGGACTTGGATACAAAAAAGGAGTCTCCATCATGTCACGCATGATGGATGCCCAAACAGTGTCCAAAGTGAGTTTCATGTGGTTTAGACCACATGCAACTCACTTGCAAGTCACTTTGGTTTTTGTGGTGGGTTTCATGTGGGTTATGCCATATGTAACTAGCACTAAACTCGCTTCCGCCGCTGTTTGAAATTCTCAATTCGTTTCTCTATCTATCTCACATCTCTCTCTATATCAGTCTCCTCCACCTCCGAAGAACTCGACCCCGAGTTCTCTTTAAAAAATCGAGTCTTGTTTGTATTCTTTCGGTATTCACACGTAACTTTGAACGGTCCATGCTTGAGAGGCATTGGTTTGTTGCGAGTAATAACTTTTCTTATACTTATCAGACTTGATGTGACTTTTTCTTCTGGACGATTGTACATGGCTACGACCAATAAACCCCCTTTTTCTTCTTTACGTCTCTCTCAAAGTGTAAAACGGGTTTCATGGCAATCTTAAGCTCACCCCAACGAAATTACATCACATTATCTCTTCCTTTATACATGACATCATTGTCATATTGCCAAGGTCGGCCAAGTAAAATGTGACAAGTATTCATGTCAAGTACGTCACATACTACATCTTCCTTATAGTGCTTCCCAATAGAGATAGGCACCTTGCACATTTGTTACTTGAACTTGTGGACCTTTTTTCACCCAACCATGGGAATAAGGCATATCAAGAGGTTGTGTTGGTAGGTTTAAGTAATCCACCAATTTTTGCGACACCAAGTTCTCACAACTACCATTATCCACGATTAAATCACATACCTTGTTGTTGACAGAACAATGAGATCTGAAAAGATTTTTACGTTGTCTGTCCTCTTTTGATGATAGCAAGACCCATTGGAGTACAATGTTGATCTTCTCTGAGAGGTCCTCTTCAGTGAATTCTGCTTTTTCGTAATCATCTTCATCTTCTCCTCCTTCCACTAGTTCGACAGTCTTTCGAGTTGTACATTCATTGGACCTATGGCTAGGTTGTACATAACGGTAGCACTTAAGTCCCGTTGGTCTCGCATACGGGTTGGGCGTCTTTTGTGTGAGTGCCTTATCATTGGAGTTGCACACGTTCTTTGGTAACGGGTTGTGATATCGACTACCATTGTTTCTTGTGGTTTGGGGAGGAACTTTTCCTGTATTGCTCATCACTCCTTCACCTCGGCCTTGTTATGGGAAGAAGATGAGGCGCGTGTTGATCTCTCCATTATCTCGGCTTTCATGGCTAGACTTGAGGCTTCAGTTACGGTCCATACGGTTTGAAGTCCAATCTTGTCTTGAATTGATCCTTTTAAACCACTAATGTAACGTGCTACTTGTTGTCCCTCGGTCTCTCCAATCTCATTGTGCTCGGAAAGGCGTAGAAATTTGGTTGTATATTCGGTGACGGTTCTCGTACCTTGTCTGGATTCAAGGTACATCTTGTAGAGGATCTTCTCATAATCTTCCAGTAGGAAACTTCTACCATGAGTTGTTTCATTCTTCTCCATGATCGCACTGGTCCTTTTCGTTGTCATTGTCTTTGTACTATGAGTTTATCCCACCAAACGGCGGCGGTGCTTTTCCGACAGAAAACAACCATCTTTATTTGCTTGCTTTAGGGAATCTCCATGATATCAAAAAATCGATCCACTTCAATTTTCCAATCGAGGAATTCTTCTACTCCCATAGTTCCATAGAAAAACGGGATGTCCGCATTCATCCGGTACTCGTGGTTTTTTCTTCTCGGGTAATTTGGCTCTACTTCCTCCTCTTCGAATTCAGAACTGGATAGATTGATTCGGTTACGGTTTCCGCCGGCCGGAGCCATAATCGGATTTATGCGTCTCTCCCTTCTTGGACGGTGGTCATCGTTAAGTTGGGCGAGGACTTGGGTGACAGTCGTCGTTAGATTGCCTAGAGATGCGGTAATAGTCACAGTTATCTCAGTTAAATCTGCTTCGGTTGACGTTTGTTGATATGCCATGGTTAGTGAAAAGGACAGGTGAATCCTTCTCTGATACCAACTGACGTAGCGGGGATAGTGCGGAAGGATCGACAAACATCTAAACCCTTTTGATAACGAGATTACAAATTGTAAAACTCGAGAAACTAAGAGAAAACTTTTAAAAGATGAACTTTTATTAATCAATAACTTGATAAACAAATAAACCTAATAATCCTATTTATAACTAAAACTAAAAGAAAAGATAATTATCGAAATTAAACTAATCCTAAAGATAATTAAAGGAATTAATAAAGATAATTAAAATGGAAAATAAAGATAAAGAAAAATAGCAATTAAATAAAGGAAGTAGGTGGACTTGGATGCAAAAAAGGAGTCTCCAGCATGTCACGCATGATGGATGCCCAAACAGTGTCCAAAGTGAGTTTCATGTGGGTTAGGCCACATGCAACTCACTTGCTAGTCACTTTGCTTTCTGTGGTGGGTTTCATGTGGGTTAGGCCACATGTAACTTGCACCAAACTCGCTTCCGCCGCTGTTTGCAGTTCTCAATTCGTTTCTCAATCTCTCTCGCAACTCTCTGTATATCATGAACGGAGATGACACGGTGATGAATCAGGTGTGATGTAATCTGTTATACCAGAGAGAATGGTGAAATCTGGTGTGCTAGTACAACTTAATGCGGTTTTGTTTGATCTTAATTGCCATCGAGAATGGTGATGTCTCATCTCAATAGTGATGGCTATGAAAATGGTGGTGATGCTTTTGAAAATGGTGATTAAGCTTCTAAAAATAGTGATGTCCTGATTATGCCTAGAAATTGGTGATGATGCTTAAGGCATATTAAATATTTGGTTTATTATTATAATTAAATGATAATTATATCAATATTCCCTAAAATAACTTAAAAAGATAACTACCATATATATAACCGTTTTAAGCAAATGACTATTATACCCTTGTAAATTAAAAAAAAAATAGAAAATAAAAAGAAATTCAATGATTGATTGATATTGGTATACAAAGTTTGCATTTTAGGAGTGGTTTTCAAATGATCTCTCCTCTTAATATCATAATATATATATATATATATATATATAAACAAACATAAATAAACGAACATTCATGAAAGTAAATGAACGAGCGAGCTCATTGTTCACGTTCGTTCATTTCACTAAACGAACAAAAAAAAGTGTTCATGTTCGATCAATTATTAAATAAACGAATATAAACGAACTCTCCGCCGAACAGTTCGCTAAACGTTTGGTTCATTTACAGCCCTAGCGTGGCTAAGTGCTAACCAAGTAACCTCTTGGTTCGCTAGACGTTTGTATATTTTTAGTAGTATTTATCGTATTTCATTATACAATTTTATATATACTACTAAACCACCCAACCTGTCCAACCCGCCACAACCCGTAAGGGTTGGGTTGTGTTATACTTTTGAATGCGCTTGGTTGGGTTGAGATTTTTCCAAACCCAAATAATTGGATTGGGTTGTAAAAATGTCTCAAACCGCCCAACCCAACCCGTATATACCCCTAGTGTTGAGTATGTGTGCAATGCGATAATAACATTCACATTATGTATACACTTAGTTGGTATTCACATTGTGATATGTTTGGTTCAAATTGTGATAGTATCATAATGTGCACATATACCTAACAATATAAATGTTATTGTTGTGTTCACAATGTGGTTTCATTATGTTCATTATGAAACCTTAGTGTTTTAATGTGTTCACAATGTGATTTTAAAATATTTATTATTTGACACATTATTGTTTTAGGATGTTCACATTATGCACATAAGCTGCATGTAGTTAGAGTGATGATTCTCCTATCTGGATGAAGACGAGGAGGATGGGGAGTTGAAAAAAATACAGGACGATTACAATTGAGAGAAGAGAGAGAAATATATTTATTTATAATAATAATTAACTTTTCTAAAAAATGAATTGATGAGTTGTCATTAATTATTAAATTACTAAATTAATCTTTTTATGTTTAATTAATAAATTAAATTAAATGTGTAGACTAGAATGTGATAATACATGTGAGGGGGTCTAGTGATGTGCGGGTGACTTGGCCACAACCTACGTCGTTCGCCTCTCTAATTTAGTATCAAATGTGTATATGTGATTGACTATAATATCATGTAATTAACTATATTAAAAGAATATTTTTACATTTTCGTAATAAATGTGTCCTCTCATTTGAACTCATCCGTAATTCTTCCATGTCCTTTAATATTTCATCTTTTTTACCACCATTTATATTAACACAATTATCCGTTTACATTGATTCAGAAAAAAAAAATTATCCCTTTACAATTATATAACCATCTCTATACTTACGTCACATGATTGCACCTTTCCACATGTCAAAGGTGTGATTGGAGAAATTGGGAGAGAAACAAGGATAAGGTATAAATAAATTTTATCAGAATAATTACACATTGATTTGAGAGAGAGAGAGAGAGAGGGTTGCATTTTTTGGGTGGGAATATTTACACCCTTACCTACTTGTTAAAAACACCCTTCCTAGCTATTATTAATATAATTCAATGATTGCATCATCATATTTAAATTTATCTGTGTTTTAACTATTTTTTATATTTTATTATTATAACATTTCTTTCATTTAATAAGCTTTTTATTTTTATTATTGTGAAACTATAATTAATATTATATTAAATATTTTTTAAATTTATATTTAGTTTTATTGTTTATTTATTTTTTCAGTTTTATTTCTTTGTATTAATATTTAAGATAAAAAAATAATAGTATGTTTTAAAAAAATACAAATATAAAAAAATACTAAAAGTAAATTATTTTATATTATTATTATCATTATTATATAACAACTAGAAGCGTACTCGTGCAATGCAGCGAGATACATCATGATTTTAATGTTTCATTTTATTTTTTTGTCGATTTATAGTACGATTTTGGATGATTTTAAGAAAGTGATAATGTTTTTTTTATAAATTTGTTTAATTTAGGCTTAATAATATAATGTTTTTTATATAAAAAAATTAAGTATTTTGTTAAAATTCAATGATTATCTTATATATTTTAATGACATCTAGAAAAAATAATCAATTACATATTTAATAATATAATTAAAACAAAATTATAGTAATATAATATATTAATTAATAGTGATACATGGAAAGGTCTGCATAAAAGGAAGGCCCTGCACATACCAAATTGGCGGGTGTTAGAAACCTGCAGTAGTAATATGTATCTTGTGCTTTGATACTTGTAAATTAAGAGATTTTTAAAATCTTGCATAAAATGATGGTACCTTGTGCCTAATAATTTGTATTTAAGAATTTTTTATCCGTGCTTTATAATATAGTATAGATACCTTTTTTATATTTCTTATTACAAGTATATTTTTTTATAAATAAAAGATGATACAACATAAATTAGTTTATATTCGAAATTTTGATTAAAAAAATAATGAATTATTATCTTATTTTTTAAAAGTGCTAGAACATATTTTATGTTCTATTTTGAAGTTTTATAAAGTAATCAACATATAAATGTATTGGGCCTTGTAATGGGTTTGGGCTTACAATGTATACAAGGGATATGGGGTATATATATAGGAATCTTGTAGTTATGTTTTAGGTTAACTTTCATTTTGTGTAATTCTGAAATCTGTAACCATGTAGACATACGGCTGCTTGTTCATAGTTGTTGTAGTTTGCATTTCCATTGAATAAATCTACAGATTTCATTCCCTAATCTCCTTGTTTATCATTCAATCAATACCAATCATGATCTCAATTGGACCTAACAAGTGGTATCAGAGCTAAACAAAAACATATTTTTCTGCACGATCGAGATCTGATTGGTTTTTGATAGAACAGTCATTAAAATTTCGATTTCTGTGATTTGTAGTGAAATTGATTGTTCTTTGTTGTTTAATTGATTCAGTGGTTATAGTATATCATTATTGAGTCAATTGCTTGTATCAATTTCATCTCAGAAAGTCGAATCGATCGATTTTTGAGTTTTTATGTTCGAAAACTTATTCACTGTGGTTGAATCGATTTGGAGCTTAGAGTTGAACTTAGTCTTGGTGTTCAACTACAATCGCGCTCAAAAGATGTTTTCGAATCTGTGGATAAAAGCTCAACTCAAGAATCGAAGTTTTGAAGATTTTGTTGAAGAAAATGTGAAAAATCGTTCCAAATCCATAAAATTCGCAAGATTTAATGGAAGAACTCGCAGATGTTGAAGGATTCGCAGTAAGAAGATTTTGTTTGAAAGAATTCGCAAAGAATATTGGACACAACATTTTTATAAGTGTGGATTTCGCAAGTAGCTTCGTGCGAAAGTCAAAGGATTCGCAAGCTACTATGCATCTGTTGTGTGCGAATTCTAAAGGATTCGCAGGCCACTGGTTATGTAATGTCAAAGATTTCGCAGGTTATTGTCATGCGAAAAGTGGCTTCCAAAATTGAAAAATGTTCTAAGTATAGGTTTCGCAGGAGAGAGTATTGCGAAAGTGAAGGATTCGCAGATGTATGTCTTGCGAATTCTGAAGGATTCGTAGATATGTCTTGCGAAATGCGAGGATTAGCTTATATGAGGCTTGCGAAAGTTGGGAATTGGCAATGCAAGCCTCTGCGAATTGTGGTTCTGGCTTATGCCATCTTGCGAATTGTGCTCAAATTGCTACAGTGATCTGCGAATTTTGATGTTTTTGAGAATTCTGACTGTTCTCAACCCATTCTGATACAAGTCTGCCCTGTTCCTGAGCTTTATACGCAGAATGCATATGTGACATCACTCTTATCATATGTTGGTCACATATCATTAGCAACTGATCTATTCTTACACAAGTGCTCATGTCTGTAACACCCTCAAATCTGGAAATAGTAACTAATTTAAAATTTTCTAAATACACCAATAAATGATTCAGCTACAATCATAAATTAAGATTTAACCTTAATACACACATTCATTCCATACATACAGTCTATAACAAGAACGGGTGCTACTAAAACCCAATAGTAGTCACTATCTCCAAACTGCGGAAGACTTCACCAACTACTTACATTTGCACAAGCTAAGGCTCAACTCTTCATAACTGCTAGAACCAAACCCCAACCGGTACTTGATGCACATGCCGAAAAATAAAAAGGTTAGACTAACGCCTAGTGAGTCCAAGAGTTTTACATGAGTAAATATATTTTTAGAAGAAAAAACCTCATTTGAAACCATGACCAGACAATTCGTGTCTTTTAAAACGTGGAAATGACTCTTTTCCAAAATCATGCACTTTCCAAAGATGGACACCTCATTTAAAACTTGCTTTATAAATTGATGCAACTTGAACTAACTCGAAACATGAACCATCATCAACACCATGTATACCGTACGTCCAAAAACATGGACACTAGGTCCAATACTCACACGACCATAAACGAACAGACTTTAATTACCAAAACACGGAGTTGACATAATTCATTCAAACCTTAATATACGAGGAGGATGGTCCAATATTAAGGTCCTCATTTTCTGTCGACCATAAAGACCCAATGACAAAAAAGTAAAGCATCCTTATATTTAAAAAAACACTGATAGCCGACAATGGGGGAAACCCATATCCATTGAGAGTGGAGGGAACACAAAAGTATGCCACCCAACAACGTTAATCGCATGACACCTCCCGACATCACATCCAGGTGTCCCTACGACTTCTTTAAAAGTCCACCCCAAGTAAAGTTGACCTTGATGAACATCCCGAAGGACTCTACCCTAAAGGCCCGACACACTTAAAGACTACCTCTCAAGCATTACTTCAAGTGGCGGGGGTCTTAGAGCCTACTTTGCCTGTAGCGCTACCAGACTCAACCCCTCCCAATGCATACTTGTAAAGTTTCCGGTCATAAAACATGGGTACTGACGGTCACCCGCAATACCCAATCGACCATACAAAACAGACTAACTGACGTGCCTATGGATCCAATGCAACACAGTCTAACCTTACCGGACTACACATGAATGACCAAAGCACTCGAGCCCGTAACCAACCTCAATACGCAACACATCGCATTAGTACGTACGTCATAACTGGACTCTACATTGAGCCATATAAAAACGGACAAGCGTCCTAAAGAACCCTTTAAAATGACATCGAGCCGAAATACTCAAAACCTCTTTTTGACCAACGATTATCGCTTGTCAAATAATAGACGCACTCGACCCATGCCATGCAATCACACGCTCCAAAAATACTTGAATGGACTCCAACACAGTTTAAGTCGGGACAAAAGGTTTCCCAAATAGATTTATGCTTTTTATCCTTTCAAAACATCCCATAACATAAAATTAAACCTTTTACCCAAACAACGCTAAAAATGCTCAAAAACCACAAAGATATGTGTAATGTGCTATGTAAGTTTATAAGGTTAAACACTTTAAAAATAACCAAACTGATAAGCAGTTAAAAAATTTCATGTAAGATGTAGAACACTTTAAAATAACCATTTTGGCATATACACCGTTTTCACAAATCAACTTGAACTCACTTTGCTAGATTTAGGCTAAATCTATATTTTACCCCCAAAACTTGAACCACCATTGATGAAGGCTTGAATCTTCATTAAACTTCTCTAGATATTATATCCAACATATATACAAGGTTTCCTTCAACATACAAGTCACCAAAATCACACCCAAGTTGAAGGAAAAGGGTGAAACCATCAAAACCTAGATTAACATTGAGAGAGATGAGGAACTTACCACCACAAAATACCCTTGGATCTTCCAATATAATTCAAATCTATTACAATATCCTTGAAGATATCTCAAAAACGAAACCATGGCAACTTGAATCACCCAAATCGGAGTTGGAATGAAGAAGATATGAAGAAATGAAGTTCTAGGGTTGAAAAATCGGGTTTTAAGCTCTAACAGGGCTCCGCGCGGGTTACCGGGCGGCCTAGGTCGCGCCACAAGTCGCCTGAATGGGTTTTATGCTTGAACAGGGCTCCGGGCGGGTTACGGGGCGGCCTAAGTCGCGCCACAACTCTCCCCGTGCACTGTTTGTCCGGTTTCTTCGTTATTCACTGTTTTGGCCGTAACTTCTTCGTTATAGCTCCGATTTTGCTCCGGAAAGAACCGTTGGACTCGTAATTGAATCCTTCATCCATCTAGACTATAAAATTTAGGATTAAAGTCCAAAATCCTTTATCTTATTTTTCCCTAATATATCGGTTTCGGTATTAACTTGAAATGGTGTCTCTCGAAATCTGGGTGTTACAATGTCTGTTAAGATTTTCAGATTCTGGATTTGATGATTTGGTCTCTGCTTGGATTGAGTTAGCTGCCTGAGAATCTGCTCTCATCAGTCTGAAGAACTTCTTTTGTGGTTCGACCGTTGAGAGCACTTTATCATTCTTCTGACTTGATCACTCAATAGTGTGAGCGACTGCAATCATTGTTCTGCTATTTGAGTTGTAATTCAGAATCCTGAGCGCCTATAATCATCCAGCTGATTCGTGAAGAATGGAGTTATGGATTTGATTATTCAGTATTCTGGTAAGAAGTCAATATGAGTATCTTCTATCAGTTGTTGAACAATTGTTTGCCTTCTAACCCTTGCCTTGTAGTGTTGCTACCGGATGCTATCGCCCGTATGCTTATCAGATGAAGTTCTTAAGCTGAATTCTTTTTTCAACTCATGGTTCACAGACAGATCAGATGTTATAAACTGAAGATGCACTTGGATGTCACTCCGTAATCCACGCATATCATTCTTGTGGGCGTTAAGGAATGTGTTGGGTTTACTAAAGTCAAAAGTTGTCTTGATGTGCACTCAGTCGAGGTTATGGTCTATATCAGATCTGATATTTCAGTTGATACTTCAAGGATAAGAGCTACTTTCTAGGGAAGCAAGAGGAGCTTTGAAGTTTATGCAATGCTAAGTTTTATAAAGAAATCAAGGGGAAGAAGAGCTGAAGCTAGAGCTGATCAGAGAATGATTACTTTACAAAACTTAGAGGGAGAATGTTAGAACATATTTTATGTTCTATTTTGAAGTTTTATAAAGTAATCAACATATAAATGTATTGGGCCTTGTAATGGGTTTGGGCTTACAATGTATACAAGGGATATGGGGTATATATAGGAATCTTGTAGTTATGTTTTAGGTTAACTTTCATTTTATTTAATTCTGAAATCTGTAACCATGTAGACATACGGCTGCTTGTTCATAGTAGTTGTAGTTTGCATTTCCATTGAATAAATCTACATATTCCATTTTCTAATCTCCTTGTTTATCATTCAATCAATACCAATCATGATCTCAATTGGACCTAACAAAAAGTTTATAAAACAATGATGGATTATTTTTGAATATTAAAAAACTTAAAATAATAATTGATTGGTTAATCTTGAAGTTTTAAAGTTGAAAAAGATGATGAATTTTTTTATTGATTTCTAAAGTTGCAAAAAAATCGATGATATATTATATGAGTATATAGATAAAATGGAAAATTTTGATAACTATTTAAAATTTTGAAATTTTTATTCAATTTATGGAATTTGTAAAGCTGCAAATAAATGATATATTATTTTTTTATAAATAACAAGACATTTTTTTTAGTTTATTTATTTAAAAAATTATATATAATATAAAATTAATAATAATTACTTGCACTAATTAATATTGTTACCTATTAATAAAAAAATAAAAATAAAAACCAAAAAGGAGAGAGAGAATGAAATAATGTCTTCCATAATTTCTAAACGATTTAATGATGTTTTTTAAAAAAATCTAACTTTTTAATTGCACTCTACCTATAGGGGGTGTGCAAATAACAACCCCCCATTTTTTCTGTCCCTATGGTTTGGTGTGTTTAATGATTCTTGTCTATCTTTTAAAAATTAACTAGTTGAGTCTTTGTGATTGTATTTTCGTAATACACAGAGATCTAAGTCGTTAATTTATTCATAATCTAACTTATTAAAATACTCAAACTATAGGAACATGGCTCGTTAAAAAATACAATCATATGAATCTAACTCGTTAAAGATGTAACATTTCTTTAATTTTTCAAAATAAAAACAAGATTCGTTAAAAACGTCAAACCACAAGAAAAAAGTGTAATTCACTCTAGATTAAATTATAGCCCCCCTCCCAACCCAAAACCGCCATCCCAACTCCAAAGTTAGCCCAATAAAGAGGCCCAGTATCTAAAGAGCCCATAAAACTACATCACACAAAAGCCAACCAATTTGTTTATGCCCACCAAATTCCTCTAGATGATGTGATATTGTGATATGTGTGTTGGGTTAGACGGTTTCTCACATTTTAATAATCCAATTAGACTACAGTGGTTTCAAAAAAATCTTAACCCTAACTTGATCCTTGTTTTTAAAAACTACTACAAACGTACTCGTGCAATGCAGCGAGATACATCACGATTTTAATGTTTCTTTTTTTTTTTCTCGATTTACAGTACGATTTTAGACGATTTTGAGAAAGTGATAATGTTTTTATAAATTTGTTTAATTTAGGCTTATTAATATAATGTCTTTTATATAAAAAAAATTAAGTATTTTGTTAGAATTCAATGATTATTTTATATATTTTAATGACATCTAGAAAAAATAACCAATTACATATTTAATAATATAATTAAAACAAATTTATAGTAATATAATATATTAATTAATAGTGATACATGAAAATGATTGTATAAAAGAAAGATCTTGCACATACCAAATTGGTGGGTGTAAGAAGTCTGCATTAGTAATATGTATCTTGTGTTTTGATACTTGTAAATTAAGAGATTTTTAAAATCTTACATAAAATGATGGTACATTGTGTCTAATAATTTGTATTTAAGAGTTTTTTATTCGTGTTTTATAATATAGTATAGACTAGTAATCTACCAAATATCTTAATTCTAGAGCTTAAAACCTAAAACAACAATCTTGTTTCATATTTTAAGTTTAATTTTAATTAATATATTCTCTTTCAAAAACTATATTATTTATGTACACACACATACATATACACACACAAATATATATATATATATATATATATATATATATATATATATATATATATATATATGGGGCCTTTCATGGGAGACCCTAATATTTTGTGGTAACCATGAGATTCAATCTCATCCATCCATTTAATTAATTAATGGTCTAAAATAACTAATATAAATAATAATTAAAAAGCGGATTTAATGCAACTAAATTAGGAAAAAGGGGTAAAATTGTCAAAAAAACATTATAAATTAGTGTGATCTAATTTAGGTGTGTTCCAATAATTTTGGGTGTGATAGCGCTTACCGGATTTAATGCAACTAAATTAGGAAAAATGGGTGTGATACACTGTGATCATCTTGCAAAACCTTATATCCTTCATGATAGAATGATAGGATTATTGTTGCTAATTCCGTAGGTGGTGATACACTGTGATCAGTGTCTCATGGTACATATGTCTCATGGTACATATGAGATTCAGATGTTAGATTATCAGATATATACCAAATCACAATGTAACACATATATCAGATATACGCCAAATCACAATGTAACACATACATCAGATATATGCCAAATCACGTGGCACATGAGATTCATATGATGTTATATTATCACAATGTAACACAATGTCACATGGTCCATATGGATATTATCCCAAAATCAATTTGTTGAGATAATAAAGGAAACGTAATATTTGATTGATGAGACTTTGATTTTTTCAGTTACAAAAAAAAGGTTATATTAATTAATTTATCAAATTACTAATATATCATCCCCTATTAATTAATTAAAAATATAAATAGATTAAAATGATTGGATGAGATTGGATCTCATAGTTAACACAATCTAATAGGGTCTCATTTGATTAGGCCCCTATATATATATAGGGGCAGGTTCAAACGAGAAGGTAGTTAATTTGCGAGAAGATGAGAAGGAATATGAGCCACAGAACTTATTAATTAAAAAATAACATAAATAAATTTTTTTTTAAAAATTTAGGATAATTACAATTTGAATTGGATAAATCCTTAAAAATCTATAATATCTTTTAAATTTATTAATTTTTTAATTTTAATAAATTCATAATTTTTTTATCAAAATTATACTAGTGTCGGGTCTGTGCATTGCACAGGAGGATAAATTTTTTGTTGGAATATTGAACCGAGTTAAAATAAAACGTAATTTCTCTGTTAACAGTTAATGAAATACAATGTGAAAAATGAATGTATTTTCATAAGTGGTTAACTTGAATATATTCTTAATCGTTTGTTGTTATAAGTTTGTGCAATAATATTGGTAATAGTTTTGTATTATATTATTTAAAACTCAAACGACATGTCTCACAACATATCACTATTATTGAAATAATTATAAATATGAACATACGTTTTTACAGATTTTGCAATTTTTCTGAAACCTCTTCGACAACACTTGACAATCACTTTGAACGTATAAATCTGTAGATTAATTAACAACATTCAACCCACATCAAATATGACAAAGAAAATAAATGATTTTTATCTTTTGTAACCGGCAACTCAACTGGTATAGTTCAAATTCACTCAGCATCACTTGAAAATTTATCTGACTATTGATTTCAATACCTCATAGTATTAGTCGATAAAAATAAAGATATGTATATATATCTTATTTCCCTACTTCAAAAAATATGATTGTGGATTTTGAAAAATATAAACAAATCCTCAGTAAATAAAATAAAATATAAAAAAGTAGTTTTTCAAAGAAACAAAAATATAGTGGAATATCTTTTGTTCAGTTGCAGGTTCCACCATTGACACCCGACCGTTCGTCTTTTTCTTGTACTCGGATGATACATAGAGAAACTATATATATTTATAGTGAATGTAGATAATATTTTAAAATCTTTTATTTTCATTTTTGATTTTACATTTAAATGTAAATATATTAAAAATATGGAAAAATATTTTTATATCTACATCGTTTCTATTTTATTTTCTTTACACTTGGTTAATTTGGAAAAAATATTGCGGAATATTTTTATTTTAAAGAATACGATAATTTATTAGTGTATCTCGTTATTTTTTATTTTTAATTCATATCAACCTTCTTTTTTTCTTCTTTTAATGCTCGTGAAAAAAAAATACGTGTAGATTTAATATTATGCTAATATAAAATACGTGTAGATTTTATAAAATAAAATAGATTTTATATTAGCAAAAAAAATACGGAAGAAAAAAGAGTTTATATTACATCTCATTATGTAAAAAGATTTTATAAAATAAAATATGGAAAAATCATTATGAGATGTAATATAAAAAAATACGGAAGAAAAAAAATTTTATATTACATCTCATTAATATAGATTTAAATGTAAAATCTACATTTAAAATAGATTATGCTAATATAAAATCTATTTTATAAAATCCTCCACCAAAAAAAAAATATTTATATTAATAAATGAGTATCCATTTCACAAATAGATGATTATGTGAGATATTGTGTTTGGAAAGGTTGTACCAAAGCATTAAAAAATTGTAAATTATGTAATTGGCTTTAATTAGTTGTACATTGTGCTTAAAATGTTGCAATTAAGAGTTTTTTATGTCGTTTTTATAATATAGTATATATTATTATTTTCTAGATAAAATCATAGTTTTCATCAAATATCACATGTGATATCCATAACTAATTCATCATTTATCTCACCATTTTTTTCTCTATTTTTTAGATTTACGTTTTGGATCACATATGATTAACTTCGTTTAACATGTGATATATTATTATGTATCACATATGATCCCACTAGGTGGATTTTTGTAAATATCACATATTATATATGTCTGAATATAAATGATGCATAATCACATGTGATAATATTTACATCACAAAAAGATCTATAAATATAAACATACATAATCACATATGATTAACTAAAATATATACAATTATCATATGTGATAATATTTACATCACAAAAAGATCTATAAATATAAACATACATAATCATATATGATTAACTAAAATATATACAATTATCACATGTGATAATATTTACATCACAAAAAGATCTATAAATATAAACATACATAATCATATATGATTAACTAAAATATATACAATTATCACATGTGATAATATTTACATCACAAAAAGATCTATAAATAGAAGTATACATAATCATATATGATTAACTAAAATATATACAAATAAACACATGTGATAATATGGTATGTAATATGTATAAATATTCATATAATGATATCACATGTGATATTTGGTTAAAATTGTGAATTTTTTATTAAAAGTATATTTAGAAAAAAAATTAATAAAAAAATTAATAAATAATTGAAATTAAAAAAAATAAATCTAAAAGATATAATGAGAATTTTAAGGATTTATCTAATTTAAAATGATAATTATCCTAATTTCTAAAAATATTTTTTATTTTTTATTTATGGTTTTTTTAATTAATAAATTATGTGGTCCATATTCCTTCTCGTTTTCTCGCAAATTAGTTTGCTTCCCGCATGATCCTCCCTCTCTCTCTCTCTCTCTCTCTCTATATATATATATATATATATATATATAAAGAGAGAGAGTCAAATTGAGGGGAAAACTATGTTTATTAACCATTAGATTTGTTGATTCATCGGATGTGCTTAAATGAACATCAATATTTTTTTAAATTATAAAAACCCTTACCCCCTGTTTTTTATTGAAAAAAAAATATAATAACATATTAAGTGAAATACCCCAAAAACATTCATTATATGGGTTTTTTCCTCTACCCGTGATTTTCACATGATGAAACTACATCAGAAGTTCATTTTATAACAAATAAAAGATTGCTTACTTGCACATACGACATATGCAGAACAACATTCATTATATGCCAAAATTTGTACCATCACATAGTCATAACAGTTGCATAGATTACATTTATATCAGAAGGTCTTTAACTATACAAACAAACAGAGTGCTTATTTGCACAAACAAACAGAGTGCTTATCAAACCTTGCAAGTAGAGCCTTCTTCTTCTTCTCATCCTTGTCAGTAGACATCGACTGGGTGATCCCGAATCAGATTAACAAAAAGTATAAGGACTAAAAACAACAAATTACAATTTCCTTATACAATCATAGCAACCACCTTTTCCTCCGTGTTTTTCATATTTTACACAAACCTAATTACAATTTCCTTATATGATACAATTATATGTAACATCCACGAATGCAAAGAGATGACTTGTCGTATAATTTGATGGGGAGACGCATGTTCGTGACTTCGCCTTCGTTTTTACCAATCGCCTCCATGATTTTTGTCGTTTCAATGCTAGCGAGGCCTGATTTGGTGTGTGTGTCGTACAAGAAAGAAAATGTTGCCGGATAAGGGGCATTTAAAATCCAAAATCCATGAATCGGGGATACTCACAGGAAGTACAAATAAAAGTGAAGCGAGGAATGTGAGAAGTCAAAGACGATGAAACTCCAATCAGATTAGGGTTAAAAATACAGATTGAAAATCAAATCAATTGAGACGCGAGTTTGGAAAATGAGAGACTTCATTGGACATAGAGGTTTAGGAGAAGGAGAAGAATTTGTGCGATATTGCAGGAACGTGAGAGGGAGATGAACCGCAATTCAACCGAGGTTCAGGAGGAGAGAAATTTAGGTACAACGTGGAGAGAGGGAGGGGGTGTTGTGAGGATTGTGGATAGGAGACATATAGGTTGTGTGCTTCCGAGGTTGTATTGGTCGCTGACATCTTAAAAATTCAAGAAAACTGAAATATAATTTTTATTAGATAGTACAGATAACTCAATCTAACCCTTGCAGGTTAGGTTGGGTTGATGGGTTACTATTATATATAAGCACTTACAATTGACATGGAAAAAATAAAAAATTATAAGCATCACCTGTCATATAATAAAAGGATTAATTTGTTATTGATACTTTTTGAACTATGGTGATTGATGATTTGATTCCGCATAAAACAATGAAATCAACATATTTTATTAAGGGGCCGTTTACTAAACACTTTCTTGTTAAACGCTTAATGGGTCATTTACCTTAGCAGATTGACATGGCAATGATTGAGAATCTTACCCAATAAGAGTGATGATAAGGATGGAGAGTCTTAGGGTTCGTTCACCAAACACTTACCGGTAAGCATCTTTTACCTTATCAAGTAACATTCTCAATCATCAAAATAGATTGTTGGTAAGCGTCTTTTACCCGGTAAGCGCTTATCAGGTAAGAGTCTTCTCCCTCACTTATCGGATTAAGACTCTCAATCCTTGCATTGCCTCTTACCTGGTAAGAGTCTTGGTCTTTGTTATGTTCACCCAGTAAAATTAATGACCCAGTAAGCGCTTGCCCGATAAGTTTTGGTAAATGGCCTCTTACCCGGTAAGTGAGGCAGGTGATGACTATTACCCGGTAAGTACTTACCGGGTAAATTTATGCATATGATACCGTTTTATATAAATAAAATAATAGAGTAAGTTAAGCTTTCGGTCCATGTGGAAAAGAGAAAAAGATAAGAATAAGAAAAAAACGAAGACATTTAATATTAAAATGTGGGAAAAAAGTAGAAAGACAATTTTACCTATGAGTTAAGAGAGTAGGTGGACGATCGTCTGATTCATGGACAGTAGTCGTAAAGAATTGACAATCATAGGGACCAAATCCATATTTAATCGAGTTTAGAAATGTTAGTCATAATCTTTGACATACCACAAAGATCAAATCCATAATTTACTCTTAACAATATAAATAAATTGAACATAAAGTAATATTTGTATTTGTCAAAAGATTAATTGAAAATTGTCATAAATACATTTTACTTGTTAATAATTTAGAAAATATTATAGTTTAATACACAACTTATTTTTAAAATACGAAACACAAAAAAACAAAAATGTGAAAGCTGGTCATTCTATATGAACCAAGTCTATGCCACATGACATAGATCAGTTTCTCCCACCTCCGTCTTTCAAAGATAAACAGATGGTTGGAACTATAAATCCCCTTCAAAAGATATCTTTAAAGATCTATAATTTGATTGACTCTGATACTATAATTCCAATACAATAGGGGTCTATCAGTGCACGTCAGCTGAACACCGTGATTGATGAGTGGGTAGGTGGGTTAGGTGCACCTCTCGCCATAGTTGACATGCATTGAAAAATACATTCCTCATTCCTCAGTATAGATCTATGAGTGAACTACGTTTTTCATTCTAGTAATTTGTTGAAATTGCTATTTTCATACTTGTATTTTCTAAATTATGGTTTTCGTTCTAGTTTAGCATTCATTGCTTTTTCATCTCTGTGATTTACAATTTATTGATTTTTTTCATCCTTCATATTAAACAGTATACGATGGACGAGTTAGTCTCACGAGTGAAAACAAAAAATTACTTACAAACCATAGGGACGAAAACCATAAATTCAAATGTATAGAGATTAAAGTCGGAATTCATAATAAACCACAAAGACAAAAATCATAGTTGACTCTATATTAAGGGTGTATGTGAGTTAGGTTAGGCAATTTCTTGCATTTATACAACTTAACCCAATTATGGCAGTCTGGAAAAGTCTCAACCAAACCCACCCCTTTCAAAAGTATAACCCAACCCAAACCTTACGGGTTAAGGCGGGTTGGATTGGTTGGCGGGTTAGTAGTATGTATAAATTTAGCGAATAAATAAGATAAATGTTACTAAAAGTATACCCAACAAAATTATTACAATCATCCAAATATATATTTAAATGTTTAAGTCTTAGAATCAAACTTCAAAAGTATGAATGATAGATAATACCACAAATCATCAATCAAGTACGATCTTTTGGGCCTCTCTAACTATAATGTTGCATTCGCCTTGAGTTTGTTTACGTTGTCTACAATTTAAAAACAAAAGTTAAACAATTTATAAAGAATATATAAGCATGAAAAAAGAACCATTGTTATCAAAATAATTTACAAAGTTTATTTAACTTCTTCAAGAAGCTCATAAGATGTTATTTTATCAAAATATTTATTTGTTTGAATCCCCTCATGATTCTTTTTCAACCAACTTTGCATGCATACAAGGGCCTCCACAATTGTTGGACAAAAAGCTTCTAAATGAATTAAAATACATCTGTTAGTACTAAAAACGGATTCAGATGACACATTGGATATAGATATAACAAAAACATCTTTAACTACTATAGACCAAATGTGATAACTACTATTAGCGTTATCTTTCCACCAAATTACAACATCAAATGACGGAGTCTTTGGATTGAAAGATTCGTCTACCAAGTATCTATCAACATCATTCATATTCTCCGGCACATCCATTTGTTGTTGTTGAAAAAACGATTTCAATAACTTTCTCCTATGAGATTTTTTATTATCCATTCTTTGGTAGTGAATCTCTTATGGTAACCTATACATGTAGCCAAAAATAAATACAAACATAAACTCAACAAACATTATATAACATTATATTATTAATATATATATATATAGAGAGAGAGAGAGAGGGAGGATCAAACGAGAACGATACCTATTTAAAAGAACACGAGAACGGCAAATCACATACAAAATCATAAGTGATTTTACATGTGATTCCCGCGACCTTAAGTCGCGGCAAAAGTTGCCCGCGTACCATGATTTTGCATGACTTTCCCGCTAATGTAAAATAACTTATGATTTTGTATGTGATTTTCCGTTCTCGTGTTCTTTTAAATAGGTACCGTTCTCGTTTGATCCTCCATATATATATATATATATATATATATATATATATAAGGGTGAGTTCAAATGAAAACTCATTTTTCATTGTACACGTGATGACCAATCTTAGCCATTGATCAAAACTTAGAAAACTAATCAATGGTTAAAACATAATAAGATTAATTAAGAAATGATTAGGGACAAAATTGGAAATTTGAATCAGCGCCTACCTTATTTGACTTTTTATTTTCTTTTTCAATTAAAAAGTTTTTACCTCTTTAAAGTTTAAAATAAATTATCTTAAAAATTACTAATATTTTAATCAAACAAATTAATAAAAAAAAACGAGAATTTCGTGCTCTTTGATATGACATTCATCTCGATATAGTTTTTTTTCTTCATTTTAACCGTTTTTACGTGAAATGCTATATATGTGTTATATTCATTACGAATATATATATGCACGTCTCCGTGTATCCATATTAAGTATAGATAATAAATGTGAACGTTCATTCACTATTCATGATGAATAATACATGAATTGATGATTCATGTATTATTCATCATGAATCGTGTATTATTCGCCCTGAATGTTGTATTATTCATCCTGAATGATACATTATTCATGATGAATAATATAGGAATTACCCGTGAAGGTGTGGACACATGGTTCACTCTCTTTTGTTTCCCGAATCACAACTGAAATTTCGTTTAATTCATTATGAATATCTATGCACATCCCCGAGTGTCCCATATTCAGTATGAATAATAAATGTGAACGTTCATTCATTATTCATGATGAATAATACAATATTCATGATGAATTATACAACATTCAAGATAAATAATACACGAATTCATTAATTGTGTATTGTTCACCCCGAATACTATATTATTTATCCTAAATGATACATTATTCATGATGAATAATATATGAATGACTCGTGAAAGTGTGGAGACGTGACATGCTCTCTTTTGTTCCCCGGTTCACAGCCAAACTCGATAGGTTTTCGATTCGTCTCGTTGGGTGTTGGGTTACGGTGATGAAGAACACGACGCCTTACGACGTTATAGAAAGTGTTGAAGAATGTGATGTTGAGTTACGGACTTACGGTGTCGAGGTGTTGTAGACACTTGAACGTACATAAATATTTATAATGAATACAACACATATATAGCATCTCATGTAAAAACGGTAAAAATAGAAAGAAAAAAAAAACTATATCGAGATGGATGTCATATCAAAGAGCACGAAATTTTCGTTTTTTTTTGAAGTAATTTGTTTGATTAAAGTGTTAGTAACTTTTAAGATAATTTATTTTAAACTTTACGTAGGTAAAAATTTTTAATTAATTAAAAAAGAAAATAAAAAGTCAAATATGGTAGGCGTAAGTTTAAATTATCTTTCATTTTTTACTTGTAATCTAACTTTAATTAAAAACTCTATTTAATATGAGTTGTTGGATCAATAGAGATGGAGGGACCGAAATTCGTCCCCACGTGCACAATAAAAATTGAGTTTTCATTTAAATTTTCCTCTATATATAAATAAATATATATATATATATATCATAAATATTACATAGAAATTTATACATTACTAATATTTATATATATAGTAGACTAGTATATTATATATATATAGATATAAATAAGTTTTTATCAAAGTTATATATATTAATGGCGTGTTGGCAGGTTGGGTTGGTTAAGCTAGGCCTAACCCAATTTCAACCCTCTTAATTGACGGTTTAGCGATTGGGTGGATTGATTTTAATTGGGTTCTTAGTGGGTTGGTTTGGACGGGTTGAGCAAGTTGACAGTTTTTTTGTATCTAGATCTCTTTTAAACTAAAACTATTTTTTTATATGTTAGAGTAAACTACAGTTTTGGTCTTCTGTAACACCCGTAAATTTTGGTAAGTAGAAGTTACTACATGTCTCGAATTGTGATCTATAATTGTAAGTTTTGTGTCTTGATGGTTTACTTTTTATATCAGTGAGTGTCGGAAGAGATTCGGGTGAGATATTTGGGTTTTCGAGTCTCGATAACGATGGGGCGACTGTGCCTAGTGATTGTGACACTGTCACTATGGCCGAGGGCACTATCGCAGGGGAAAGGCACCTTGTGGTACAATCTGTGCGAGAGTGCCCGACGACTCTGACTTGGTAACTATCGCTGGGGCGTAATCGCGAGAGGGGTGTAGGTTGTGATACATATGCGGCGATTGTGACTATCGCTTGGTCACTATCGCCCGAGGGTACCAGAGAGTTTTTGGGTCCGATTTTGGGGAGGTTCATACCTTAACTTCTCATCCACTTCTCCTCAAGCCATCTCAACTTGATTCCTCATATTTATGTCAACCTAGAGTGCATTGAAGGTTCCATCTACCTCATTCCTACAAGATTTGGTTACATCATTTAAGATTGGAAACTAGGGGTCAAGAGCTCACTTTCTCACTGTCATCTTCAAGAAATCTATAAATTTTCTAGGTTTTCATCAAAACCTCATTTGTGAGTTATTCCTAACTTTACAAATCTTATATATGTTAAAACATTCTTATTAAACCTTCCAAACTTCTCTTGATTACATTTCTCATTTTATAAACCTGAATCTCATTTTGAGGAATTTGGGAAATTTTAGGGTTTTGGGATTACTTGATGATACTTCTAAATGTATGTTCTATGAGTTTTAAATTTAATTATTATGAGTTCACAAGGTTATTACTACTCATTTATTTTATTTGGTTGATGATGGAAAACCTTGGTCAAACTAGGGTTTTGGAGAATTTTGGACATCTTGATGAAATGGTTATGGATATGGTTCCATATACCTAAATATTTCCTAACTCATGTTTTGATGAGTTTTAGAACCCATTGGGTATTTTCCATACTTATGATATTATAACAAAATTAGGAATTAGTACTTGGTACTTTCATATATCTAAATGTTTAGGTATTAAACAATGATACCATATATTTTGATGGTATATTTATGTTAGACTATAATGTAATTGATCCATAGGCATTGAAGTCTTGTGTTGAATTGTCTTGGGATATTAAATTCCCTTATTGTAGCATGAGATAGGCATTGAGTCTCTATGGTATAATGTATTGATTTAAAGCTATATTTCCGTTTTGATTACTTCATAGCTTTATCTTATAACTGTTTGATCTCACTAGACTTTAGTCTAACACTTTTTCTTAAAATGACATGTATAACAGGTCATTCTAGTAGTGGGACTCCTCGGGTTTGAGCGGAGAGTCGGGTTGCCGGTAGGGGCACGTTTTGATGCTGAATAGCTTTGGCGAATATTTTGTTGAACATGATTCTTTTGGAATAGATAGTGAGACCCATCCTTAATCTAAGCTTAGTTTAGTTTTGATGCAAAGGGGCAAAGTAATAGCTTATGAATCAAGACAATTAGAGGAACATGAGAAAAACTACCCAACCCACGATCTCGAGCTAGCGACGGTAGTGTTCGCTTTGAAGTTATGGCGACATTACCTTTATGGTACAAATTGCACCCTTTTTACCGACCATAAAAGTCTAAAGTATGTCTTCGACCAAAAAGAATTGAATATGCGGCAACGAAGATGACTAGAGCTAGTCAACTACTATGATTGTGAACTTCTATATCATCCCGGAAAGGCCAATGTCGTGGCAGACGCTTTGAGCCAGAAGGGGCATGGTAGTGGCGTTCAAACTACCTTTGCAAGAGTTGAAGTCGTCTCAAGCCTTATTAACAGAATCAAGATGTCCCAGACGGAAGCACTTCTTGAAGCAAATCTCAAGGGTGAAGCCATGGCGAAGCAACATTTTTAGTTGACTGAAGACGGAAGGGGTTTGAAACTATTTCAGGGATGAATCTCGGTACCGAAGATCGGGGGATGTCGGGACTTGTTATTGGAAGATGCGCATAAGTCCAAGTACTCTATTCATCTGGGAAGTACAAAAATGTACCGGGACTTGAAGCTAAATTATTGGTGGCCAGTAATGAAATTGGATGTAGCCAATTATGTGGAGCGATGCATAACTTATTTACAAGTGAAGGCGGAACACCAACGACCTTACGGTAGTTTGAAATCCTTGGAGATACCGGAATGGAAATGGGAACACATCACCATGGACTTTGTAACAAATCTATCAAAGACCTTGAGGAGTCATGACACCATTTGGGTGATCGTGTATCATTTGACCAAAAGTGCACATTTCTTGCATGTGCGAGAAACTCTACCGATGGACAGATTGGCTAAACTCTATATAGATGAGGTGATCTCGAGGCATGGGGTACCACTCTCTATTGTGTCCGACCGAGATACCCGCTTCACTTCCCATTTTTGGGATAGCATGCAAAAGGAGTTGGGCACCAGAATAAAGTTGAGTACCACATACCATCCTCAGACTGACGGACAAAGTGAGAGGACAATCCAAACACTTGAAGACATGCTGAGGTCATGTGTCATCGACTTCAGGGGAATTTGGGACTCCTATCTTCTGTTAGTGGATTTCACCTACAACAACAGTTATCACTCAAGTATGGGTATGGCACTGTTTGAAGCGTTGTACGGAAGGAAGTGTAGGACGCACGTGTGTTGGTTAGAGGTGGGGGAAAAGTAGTTTGCTGGACCGGAGATCATGCAAGAGACGGACGACAAGGTTAAAGTCATTAGGGAACGTTTGAAAGAGGCCCAAGACCGCCAAAAGAGCTACGCGGAAAAGAAGAGAAGATCGGTCGAATTCCAAGTGGGAGAAAAGGTGATGTTGAAAGTTTCACCGTGGAAGGGGATAATTAGGTTTAGAAAACGTGGGAAGCTTAGTCCCCGTTTCCTTAGACCATTCACCATCATTGAGCGCATCGGACTTCAAGCCTACAAATTAGATCTACAGCCCGAAATGGACGGGATCCACCCTACCTTTCACGTATGTTACTTGAGAAGGTGCCTAGCCGAAGAAGAAAACATCATTCCCTTATCGGAAATTAGGGTGGATAACAATCGATGTATAGAGGAGCCCGAGACTATTTTGGAAAGGAAGACGAAGAGACTGCGACAGAAGGAAGTGGTCATGGTAAAGATTCAATGGAAGCACCACCGAGGAGCCAACGTGACTTGGGAGTCAGAAGAAGATATGAGGAGGCGATATCCTCACCTATTTGTTTAATTTGAGATTTCGAGGACGAAATCTTTTCTAAGGGATGGAGGATTGTAACACCCCGAAATTTTAGACCAAGATCGTATTAATGTTTATAAGGTGCCTTGATAATTACACCTCTAAATCTTTCGCGAAATCGAGTTCAGACCATCGAGTTTTGGAGGAGGAGGAGAGGCTTTCGGCGATAGTGACCGGCGACAGTGCCCTTTGGGCATTGTCGCGTGGTCATAATCGCTTCCCCTAAACAACTTACGGTACACTTCGGACGAGAGTGCCCCGCGAGAATGCCAAGGGCACTCTCGCGTGTCAAGGTCGACGGCAGTCTGTGGCTTACAGTACACTCCCAGCAAGAGTGACAGGCGATTATGCCATTGTCACTCTCGCCTGGCATTGTCGCCGATGGGAGTTGGGTCTTTAAATGACCCCTTTTATAGGTGAACCTCATTTATTGTTGGAAGGGTTTCTTTGGCAGCCGATTTTCTCTCATCTATTGGTAAGATTCTCTCTTTTCCTCACCCTCTCCCCTCATTTATGGTAAATCAAACCTCCTCTAGGGTCATTAATGGTTGATTTTCGGTTCTTGTCTTCAAGGGAATCAACTAGTCTCATTTGGAAGTCAAGACCCAACCTCTAATCCTAGGGCTTTGTGATTTTAAGGGGTTTTACATCACAAACCAAGTTGGTGAGTCTCCTAACCCTTATTATACTATACTTGCATTTTTTACTTGCTTATGTGAAGATTTTAAGAAATTTGAAGTTAACCTAAAATTAGGGTTTGTGTGTGTTTTCTTGCATATGGATATTTGTTCTTCTTGAAGTCATCAAATGGCATGAGGGTTCCTTGTGCATATAAAGATGCAAAATGAGCATATGTTAGCAAAGGACCTCCCTTTATAAAGATGGGTTTTGTTATAAATGAATATGTTGGTAGCTAGGGTCATCACAATATTTTGATGATGGTTTATATTGACAAATGGTTTATGTGGCTTAAATATGAAAAATGAAATGTTTTGGTATGGAATATGTTATGCATGTGAAATATGATATATACTTGGTGGTGACCTTAATGTGAAGTTAATGTCTATTTTCTTGTGCACAAGGATTTAGATGACATATGTATTTGGTTTCAATTGTTGACCCATGTTCGTAAGTCCTTAAGGTGTGACTCGACAGAGTAGGCAATAGAGGCATAAACGGTTTAAGGATTGTGATGTCTTTTATGGCATGGGAACTAGAACCGGGATATGAGGTGAAATCCAATAACATCACGGGTGACCCCATTCACGTGTTCTCGTCACCCAAGATGGAAACGGGTCTCCCTCGTCTTTCAAGAGTTATCTCTTGTGTATTTGTATAGGCATGGAACATCTTTTACGAATTGAATGATTCCATTGGTCCAACCTTCGGGTACTTCGGTAACAATTAATTACATTGTATTTGTTTACATTATAAATTGTTAAATTGTTGCAATATATCCATACTTTGGTCTAACACTTGTTTTGGTGTTATCGGCTCACAGAATATCCTAGTGGTGTGCATAGGGCACCTTGATTCGCCAGGCGCGCACTTAGGAATCTTGAAGGACCGGGCATTTTTGGGAACCTTGTGAGAAGAGCGTTTTGAAGTCATAGAGACACCCACCTTAATCTAGTTAATTTAATGTTCTAGATTAAATAGGTTGTCGTGTATTATGTCTTATTCTTCCGCTACTTTATTGATGCAACTATCCCAACTTTATTTGGGTTTTAGTCATTCATATGTACAGGTCTTATAAATCCTCATATTTTAGACGTCATATTGCCGAAATTTTAAGTTTTAAATTTACCCAATTTTTAGGGTGTTACAAGTTGGTATCAGAGCTCTAGTTTAAGTGAACTAGGTATGTAAATTCGATGCCTAGACTTAAGCTGAGACCATTAGGTTGTGAATTGTGAGAGTCGAGTAGCATTTTAAGATGGGTTGGCCGTAGAGTCGATGGAAACTATGGCATTGAGAATTATAATAGTGGTAGCGAGAATCCTTATGTGGTGTATATTCATAATTTCAATTAGCTACTGCTATTATGAATATATGGTTACGAGAGCATGATTGAATTACTATGATTATGATGATCGATGCACTGTATTAGTACGTTTCTTGTGTATAATCTTGTGTAACCCATCTCTTACTTTCTCTCAATTGTGTGACAGACCGAAATGGTAAATACTCGGAGTCATCTTCAAATATCTCCGGAGGGCCAAGTCGCAACCGAGTCCACGACCGATCGACCAAATGAAACGGAAGCGGTAGTACCTCCCCAACTTCCACCCTTGACTGGTGGAAGGGTGGAGCACATCCCAAAGAGAAATATTTCCACCGCCGACCCACTCATGACAGTAGTAACTCCTCAAACGCAGATGTTGGACATGATAAGAGCCATGAACGAAACCATGGCGAAGCAACAAGAAATGTTTATGAAGCTAATGGAAGACAGAGAGGGTAGCAACCGCCGACACGTGATCATAGAAGAGAACGTGGTTATAGCGGGTTCCGAGGGCACCAGAGGTGAGAACAGCACTGAGGGGTTGGTGATGTTAGAGACAAGGCAACCCGGAGGTACTTGTTCTTACAAGTCCTTCATAAGTGGCAAACCGCCGGAGTTTGCCGGATCTGACGAGCCCGTAGCTTGCATAAATTGGCTCAGAGAAATCGAGCACGCATTTAGAGCCTGTGACTGTGAGGAGAATCAGAAGGTAAAATTTGGTTCTCAAATGCTTCGGGGTTCAGCCTTGATATGGTGGAACGTTTTCACCTCAACCATTGAATAATCGGTGTTAACCAAGATGACGTGGGCGGTGTTCAAGAAAAAGATTTTAGAGGAGTATTGCAACGAGCAAGAGATGGATTTGATTGAGGAGGAGTTATGTGCGTTGAAGAAAGGAAATTTTTCGGTGAGGGAATACACCCGACTTTTCATGGAGAAGTTGAAGCTTGTGGGGCATGTGGCCCCAACCGAGAAAGAAAAGGTGAAAGCCTATCTGAAGGGTTTTCCCGCGGACATGATGTCGATGGTTCGCAACTCAAAAGCTACAAATCTTCGGGAAACGATAGAAGAGGCCAAGATCATGGAAAAGGTCTATGCGCAAGACAAGGAAGAGAAATCAAAGGTGGTTAAGAAGAGGAAGTGGGAGAGCCCGCCGAGCTCGTTCAAGAAGCCGAAATTCCAACCAAGTGGTAGAAACTTTCATAATCGTCGGGAGGTGAAGTGTTGTTCCAAGTGCAAAAGCAAGCACTTTTGGTTTTTGCAACCCTAACCCCAGCCCAATATCATGCTTTAAGTGTGGCAAGTCGGGTCACACTAGTCCGAATTGTCCTATTCAAGGGACAACATGTTACGAGTGCAAGGAGGTGGGGCACGTGAAAAGGGATTGTCCCAAGCTTAGAGGGGGAACAAGAGGATGAATCTCGGGAAGACAACCGAAGAAGGAGGTCATTCCTAAGGCTCAAGGGAGGGCCCTCTAGATGACGAGAGAAGAAGCGAAGGAGATCACCGATGTGGTGTCGGGTACGTTCTTACTCAACTCCTTTGCCGCTAAAGTATTATTCGATTCTGGTGCTAATTTCTCTTTCGTGTTCATCGAGTTTTGCAAAACCTTGAATGTTCCCTCTAGTACTCTTAGTGATGCCTTGGTAGTAGAAATAGCAAACGAAGAGCAAGTGATCTTGCGTGAAGTTTTAGAAAAGTGCCACCTAGAAATTAGTGGTGAACTCTTTGAAGTGAATCTACTTCCCATGGTGATTGGGAGTTTCGACGTGGTGATCGGGATGGACTGGTTGTCTCAACACCAAGCGGAGATCTTTTGTTCAAAGAAGATGATCAGATTACCGACCTCAATCGAGGACTTTGTTTTCGTCTATGGAGAGAAGCGTAAGGGCGAAGTGGCTCAAATTTCATCCATCAAAGCAAGGAAATGTCTAGCGAAGAAATGCCCATCGTTCCTCGCCTACGTATTTGATGCCAAAGCAGAGAAGAAGAATATCGAAGACGTACGGTTCGTTAGTGAGTATCCAGATGTATTTCCCGACGACCTTCCAGGTTTGCCGCCTGATCACCAAGTGGAGTTCCGGATTAACCTAATTCCGGGAGTGGCACCGATAGCCCGTGCACCTTACCGCCTAGCTCTGATAGAGATGCGAGAGATGATGTCTCAACTTCAAGAATTGGAAGAGAAGGGATTCGTGAGGCCGAGCTCTTCGTCTTTGGGAGATTCGGTACTTTTCGTCAAGAAGAAGGATAGGTCGATGCGAATGTGCATCGACTATCGGGAATTGAAAAAGGTGACCGTGAAGAATAAGTATCCGCTACCCTGAATTGACGACCTCTTCGACCAACTG
The DNA here is from genome assembly GCA_954870635.1 of Arctium minus. NCBI lineage: Eukaryota > Viridiplantae > Streptophyta > Magnoliopsida > Asterales > Asteraceae > Arctium > Arctium minus. The sequence goes on along the minus strand of OX941093.1, from coordinate 4,239,101 downwards.
CAAGGAGCCAGATGTTTTTCCAAGATCGATCTTCGTTTGGGCTACCATCAAGTGAAAGTTAGGGAAGAAGATGTATCTAAGACCGCCTTTAGAACCCGTTATGGTCACTACGAGTTCTTGGTTATGCCTTTCGGGCTAACTAACGTGTCGGTCGTGTTTATGGACTTGATGAACCGAGTTTGCCGACTGTTTCTGGACAAGTCGGTCATTGTGTTCATTGATGACATCTTAGTGTACTCAAAAAATGAAGAGGAGCACGAGCGACATCTCAGAGAAGTATTGGAAGTATTGAGGAACAAGAAGTTTTACGCCAAGTTTTTTAAGTGTGAGTTTTGGTTGCACGAGGTTTAGTTCTTAGGCCACGTGGTGACAAGAGAAGGAATAAAAGTTGACCCATCGAAGATTGAAGCTATGATGAATTGGGAACCACCTAAGAGTCCGAAGGAAATACAGAGCTTCTTAGGTCTATTCGGCTACTATCAGAGGTTCATTCAGGACTTCTCCAAAATCGCCTCTCCATTGACGTCTTTGACAAGAAAGAATGTGAAGTTCCTTTGGACTGAAAGTCAAGAGCGGGCCTTTCAGACTCTATAAAGGAAATTATGCGAGGCACCGATCTTATCCCTACCCGAGGGAACGGAGGATTTCGTGGTCTACAACGATGTAACACCCCGAATTTCGAAAAGTATCATTTCAAGTTAATACAGAAATCGGTAATTTTAAGGGAAAAATAAGATATAGGATTTTGGACTTGAATCCTATATTTTAAGTCTTCGTGGTCTACATTAAGTGGACCATTCCGGGTCGGATTGATTGGTTAGATTAGAACCATAGACTTTTGGAACCAGTGTTATTTTGAGGAGAAATTGTGAGGTGAACCTATGAAATCCTTGATTCTTTGCCTTAAGATATTGAGCATCTGGATGACGATAGTGTAACTAAGAAATCGAGGAGCGTGGTTTCGAGGTGTTGACTGTCGATCAAATTCATGCACGAAACCTATTTCTAAAGTAAATTGCATCAATTATTTCTCATGTTTCCGAATCGCCATGTGGATTAAATTGCAAATCTTGGAGCGATGTTTTAGCACATACAAAGTTTTGAACCATGATTTCGAGCATGCACAAAATTGTTTTATGGCATGAGGTTGCAAACTTTGTTGAAGATTTTCTTTATTCACATTGTTGTCCAACGTTATTTCGGATTTTGCGATGTGCGTATTTTGATGTTGTTTAGGGACTTGGATAAGTAACTGCGGTTTATAACTTTAACATTGGATCTCCTCCATGTATGTTAAGGTTTTGGACGAAAAGTTATCTCCCATTATCTTGGTGTTTAGTTTTATTGAGGATTTTAATTCATGCGACTTTGTGGATTTAATGGGGTGACTTTAATGGCGTCAAGTGGTATAGTTTTCCTTGAGCTTTGTGTAAGTTGTTTGGTCAGATATAGTATGCATACATGTCTATTTGGAACTTCCGTCATAGTGTTTTAGCTAACATTTTAGAACGATGAGAGCATATTATTATTTGGCTTTGAACTTGAAACCGACATAGATTATTTTATGTTTTAACCAAAGTGCATGCACATATCACCTCACTAATTTTGTGAAATAAACTGTTTCATGCAAGTTTTGTTGTGTGATCTTATTCCGTGCCTTGTTGTGGCTAAAAGAGAGAAGATCTTGAGAGTTTGATATCATGGAAAATTATGTTTTGGATTTTACAAGCATTTTATCGGTACGGCCTTAAGTTTGGAATCAAACTAAATTATTCTTATGATTGATCAAATCGCATGCATCTGTCTTTACTAAGTTTTGGGAATAAACTGATGTGTGCGAGTCATGTTGGGAAATCTTATTACATGACATTATATGGTTAATGCAAATATTTCTAGAAATTGATTTCATGAATTTCCCTTCTGTAGTTTTGTACAAACGCCTTGTTATACACTGTCTTAGTACGTAAAATTATTTCTCATTCATGGCATAAAATTTATGCATGTTAGGACCATAATGGCCCATTCAAAAAAAACTTATTGTATATCCTTGTTCATCGTCATTATTATCTTGAATAAAAATCAGATAGTTTTCTAAATGATTTTATACGTGTGTCAGTGGTGACCACGTTGTACACCTACCGAGTAAAAGGTAGTAGATTTTATTCATATGATTAATCGTTATAAAGCTTTTACATTTAGAGGTTTTATAAAAGTTCAAATTGGCATGGTAGTTTGAAAAAACCTAACTCAGTAGAGCTGTAGATGTAAGCCCTCTTGTGATAGAGGTCGAGATTAAGGACTAAAGGAGTCCTCGGGGTTTGAAGCGTCAGAGGACCTGGCTTATGGTTAGTTTTGAATCTTTAGACTTCAGCTCATGAACTAGTTCACGCAGAAGTATTTGAGGCGTTAGACTTATACTCTCTCCCAGTTAATTAAGTGATGATCTTTATGCTTCGATAAACCTTTGGGTTAAAATCGTGTGCGGTTGTTTGGGTATGGTTGGTTTTGAATTTGTGGGCCTTTGGTACGACGGCATACTATGTGTCAGTGGTGTACTATCTTGATGGGTATCCGTGAATAATGATGAGGTTATGGTTGGCTAGTGAAGCTGTTTGATTTGGGGTTTTATTTCCTTGAGTAGACGTCAACCTTTTCGACATAGCAACCCTGGAGCAAAATATTTAGTGGTATACCCACGTTTGCATAATGGACATTCCAGGGATAGTTGTCGACGCTCGGTTTTGCGGACAATGACTGTTGGTGTTTCAGTGCACTTCCGTTGGACCTGGCGTGTCTGCAGGTCAGGTGGTAACCTTGAAGAGTTTAGATGTTGATAATTAATAATCAATCATTGGTGTTTTGGTAATCATCAAGGCTTTCGTTGATTCATCGATCAATGATTGAAAGCATTATGGGAGTTGTGTAACCATGGGGTTTGGGATAATCGACTATCTGTAGAGCGTAATGGTACGTTTCTGGAGGAAACATCGAGCCAATGCTTGGGTCTATGGAAGTTTGGGAGCCCTTGCATTCATCGTATCTGTGTCAGCTTGAGGAATGGATCTAAGCTTGTGTTGGATCAGACCAAACTAGTTGTTAGGAAATTTCGTCGAAGGACGATAACTCTTTGGTGGTAATGATTATTAGAGGAATTTGGTGAGAATGTCGAGGTAGACTTTAAGTATGAATCAATTATTGAGGAGACCTTGATGATTCGTATTTAGAAGTATCTAAGGGAAAGGTTTGCTTTGGGGTATTCTTGGTGGAAATGACTAAATAAGGTCGTAAGTCACTCTTGAATCATTATGAACAACATAAGGTTGGGAGGCAACCGAGATTTAATGTTAAGAAAGTGATTAATCAAGGACTCAATGTTCATCCCGACATCGATGAGTTATATCGAACGTTGAAGTTGAGTTTGCGATGGCTCGTATGAGAAACGCAGCGACAACCTCAACCGGGATGTAATCGAGTACGTATATGAGGTAAGGTTTCGTGAAGGCATTCCTTTTGGATAGGAAATCAATCAATCTTGACAAGTGCGATGTTGGGTGCTTGATTGGTGTCAGATTTCGAGGACGAAATCTCTTTTAAGGTTGGGAGGACTCTAACACCCTGAATTTCGAAAAGTATCGTTTCAAGTTAATATAGAAATCGGTAATTTTAAGGGAAAAATAAGATATAGGATTTTGGACATTAATCCTAGATTTTATAGTCTTGGTGGATTAAGTATTCAATTACGAGTCCAACGGTTCTTTCCGGAGCAAAATCGGAGCTATAACGAAGAAGTTACGGCCAAATCAGTGAACGAGAAGAAAATCGGGCAGACAGTGCACTACGCGACTTGTGCCGTGACTTAGAGCCACCCGCATGACTTAGGGGGAAACGGGCAACTTATGCTGGGACTTATGGCCGCGTGGTAAGTCACGAAACGCCCTGTTCGAGCATAAAACCCGATTTTTAGCCCTAGAACTTCATTTCTTCATAACTTTTGCATCACAACTCCGTTTTTGGTGATTCAAGTTGCCATGATTTCGTTTTTGAGAGATCTTCAAGGATATAGAAAGATATTTAAAGTCTATTGGATAATACAAGAGTATTTTGTGGTGGTAAGCTCCTCATCTCTCTCAATATTAAGCTAGGGTTTGATGATTTCATCATTTTCCCTTTCATCCTTCAACTTGGGTGTGATTTTGATTACTTGTGTAGTGAAGGTGACCTTGTAGATGTGTTAGATCTAAGGTCTAGGGAGATTTCTTGGAGATTCAAGCATTTACCAAAGGAGATTCAAGTTTTGGGGGTAAAACCTAGATTTAGCCTAAATCTAGCAAGGTGAGTTCAAGTTGATTTGTGAAAATGTTGTACATGCCAAAATGTCTATTTTAAAGCATTTATGTGTTTTACATGAAATTATCAACTGTTGAGTTATTTAGTAACTTTTGATTATTTGAAGTGTTTAGCTTATTAAACTTTATAAAACACCTACATTTGGGACTTTGGGAATTTTGATAAATAAATCATATATTTTGGGTATCTTAATGATTTATTTCATGGAGTATATTTTTGAGTATAAATGCATTTTATTGGGTGTTATGGGATGATTTGAAAGGATAAAAGGTATAAACCCAGTTGGAAAATGTTTTGTCCTAATCTAAATTATGTTGGAGTTATTTGTGTGTTTTGAAAGCATGGGTTGCATTATTGCGGGTCGTTTACGTTTGATTTCATTTTATGATTTTCAACGTTGGGTCTTTGGATTGGTTGAGCTTATGGCTTGGTTTGGATTTTATTGGGTCTTGGGGACACTTGTCCGGTTTTAATAGCTCAATGTAGAGCGCTTGGTTATGATTTGCATTTACTGCATCTTATTTGAGAATTACATGTTTTGAATGCGTTAGTTCATTCGTTTTGGGTCATGTGATGTTTTAGCCTCGTCTGTTATGGATCTATGAGCACTTTTATCACTTTGTCCGATGATGGAACGACTTGGTTTCCACATCGCGGCACGTTAGGCATCGGATTGGGTTGTAAGTCCTTCGTGCAAGTATCAATGAGTGTACGCTGAAAGATGTCGAGCTCGATGCTTTTATTATTTGTCCAATGGTGGAACGTTAGTTTTCCCCATTGCGGCACGGTTAGGCATCTTCGGTATGGTGTAAGTCCTCCGTGCAAGTATCTATGGGTGTATACTGAAAGACGTTGAGCTCGATACTTAATACCAATTTAACATAATGTGTGGCTTACTTTGTGTATGTCACATTATATGGAATCGGGTCTCCCCCGTCACCGAAAGGTGTTGTCTTTGGGCTGAGTCTTTTATATACTTGTTTTCGGTGACATTTTGCATACATTAATTTATTCCAAGTTTTATCGGTTGAGTATTAATCCCCGCCCGTGTTTTGGGGTGTTTTGGGATATGAAGTGTTATTTACATTTTCATAATTTGGGAGTCGAATTATATTCACGTTTTGAGTCGCATCGGTGTATAAAGAATGTTGTATTAGAGTGTTGCCCTTCAAGAGGTATATTATGGGAAAATGAGTCGTTTCCATTCCTAGAGTAAATCATTTTGAAAGATCTTAATTTAAACTGAATTCTTTTCTTTTAAAGATATATTTATTCATGTTAAAACATTTGAACTCACTAGGCGTTAGCCTAACCTTTTAATTTGTCGGCATATGCATCAGGTTCCGTTTTGGGTTAGTGCTAGCAACACTATGAAGAGTTGAGTGTTTGTTGTAAGCTCGAGAAGCGATTTGCTTGGTGAAGTCTTCCGCATTGGTTTTGGGAAGAGCAACTTTCATTTGGGTTAAGTAACACCCGACTTCGATTTAGTCCTTGTATATAAGACTGTAGTTTTATAATTGTTGTGATTAATTATAGAATTTTAAATTGAGGTATATAGAGATTGATGTATAAGTGGAAGTTTTGTCCTTTAATTGATATTATACCGAGATTTTTAATTAGTTGCTCTTACCAAATTTTAGGGTATTACAAGCGACGCGTCCAAGATGGGATTAGGGTGTGTTTTGATGCAAAGGGGCAAAATAATAGCTTATGCATCAAGAAAATTAAAGGAACATGAGAAAAACTACCCAACCCACGATCTCGAGCTAGTGGCGGTAGTGTTCGATTTGAAGTTATGGCAACATTACCTTTACGGTACAAAGTGCACCCTTTTTACCTACCATAAAAGTCTAAAGTATGTCTTCGACCAAAAAGAATTGAATATACGGCAATGAAGATGGCTAGAGCTAGTCAAAGACTACAATTATGAACTTCTATATCTTCTCGGAAAGGCCAATGTCGTGGCGGACGCTTTGAGTCGGAAGGGGCATGGTAGTGGTGTTCAAGCTACCTTTGCAAGAGTGGAAGCCGTCTCAAGCCTTATTGATAGAATCAAGATGTCCCAGACGGAAGCACTTCATGAAGCAATCTCAAGGGTAAAGCCATGGAGAAGAAACATCTTCAGTTGACTGAAGACGGAAGAGGTTTGAAACTGTTCCAGGGACGAATCTGGGTACCGAAGATCAGGGGATGTCGGGACTTGTTATTGGAAGACGTGCATAAGTCCAAGTACTCTATTCATCCGGGAAGTACAAAAATGTACCGAGACTTGAAGCTAAATTATTGGTGGCCAGTAATGAAATTGGATGTAGCCAATTATGTGGAGCGATGCATAACTTGTTTACAAATGAAGGCGGAACACCAACGGCCTTACAGTAGTTTGCAATCCTTGGAGATGCCGGAATGGAAATAGAGCACATCACCATGAAATTTGTAACAAAGCTACCGAAGACCTTGAGAAGTTACGACACCATTTGGGTGATCGTGGATCGTTTGACCAAAAGTGCATATTTCTTGCCTATGCGAGAAACTCTACCGATGGACAGATTGGCTAAACTCTATATATATGAGGTGATCTCGAGGCACGGGGTACCACTCTCTATTGTATTCGACCGGGATAGCCGCTTCTCTTCCCATTTTTGGGATAGCTTGCAAAAGGAGTTGGGCACCAGAATAAAGTTGAGTACCGCATACCATCCTCAGACTGACGGACAGAGCGAGAGGACCATCCAAACACTTGAAGACATGTTGAGGTCATGTGTCATCGACTTCGGGGGACTTAAGTATTGGTATGCCGTCGTTTGAAGTGTTGTACGGAAGGAAGTGTAGGACGCCCGTGTGTTGCTTAGAGGCGGGGGAAAAGCAGTTTGTCGAACCGGAGATCGTGCAAGAGACGGTCGACAAGGTTGAAGTCATTAAGGAACGTTTGAAAGCGGCCCAAGACCGCCAAAATAGCTACGCGAAAAAGAAGAGAAGATCGGTCGAATTCTAAGTGGGAGAAAAGGTGATGTTGAAAGTTTCACCGTGGAAGGGGATAATTAGGTTCGGAAAACATGGGAAGCTTAGTCCCCATTTCCTTGGACCTTTCACCATTATTGAGCGTATCGGACTTCAAGCCTACAAATTAAATCTACCGCCCGAAATGGACGGGATCCACCATACCTTTCACGTATGTTACTTGAGAAGGTGCCTAGCCAAAGAAGAAAGAATCATTCCCTTATCAGAAATTAAGGTGGATAACGATCGATGTATAGAGGAGCCCGAGACTATTTTGGAAAGAAAGACGAAGAGACTGTGACACAAGGAAGTGGTCATGGTAAAGATTCAATGGAAGCACCACCGAGGAGCCAACGTGACTTGGGTGTAGGAAGAAGATAAAAGGAGGCGATACCCTCACCTTTTTGTTTAATTTGAGATTTCAAGGACGAAATCTTTTCTAAGGGGTGGATGATTGTAACACCCCGAAATTTTAGACCAAGATCGTATTAATGTTTATAAGGTGCCTTGATAATTACACCTCTAAATATTTCATGAAATCGAGTTCAGACCATCGAGTTTTGGAGGAGGAGAGGCTTTCGGAGATAGTGACCGGCGACAGTGCCCTTGGGCATTGTCGCGTGGTCATAATTTCTTCCCTTAAATAACTTACGTTACACTTCGAACGAGAGTGCTCGGCGAGAATGCCAAGGGCACTCTCGCGTGTCAAGGTCTCCAGCAGTCTGTGGCTCGCGGTACACTCCCAGCGAGAGTGACTGGCGATTATGCCATTGTCACTCTCGCCTGGCATTGTCGCTGACGGGAGTTGGGTCTTTAAATGACCCCTTTTATTAGGTGAACCTCATTTAATGTTGGAAGGGTTTCTTTGGCAACCGATTTTCTCTCATCTATTGGTAAGATTCTCTCCTTTCCTCACCCTCTCCCCTCATTTATGGTAAATCAAACCTCCTCTAGGGTCATTAATGGTTGCTTTTCGGTTCTTGTCTTCAAGGGAATCAACTAGTCTCATTTGGAAGTCAAGACCCAACCTCTACTCCTAGGGCTTTGTGATTTTAAGGGTTTTTACATCACAAACCAAGTTGGTGAGTCTCCTAACCCTTATTATACTATACTTGCATTTATTACTTGCTTATGTGAAGATTTTAAGAAATTTGAAGTTAACCTAAAATTAGGGTTTGTGTGTGTTTTCTTACATATGGATATTTGTTCTTCTTGAAGTCATAAAATGGCATGAGGGTTCCTTGTGCATATAAAGTTTCAAAATGAGCATATGTTAGCAATGGACCACCCTTTATAAAGATGGGTTTTGTTATAAATGAATATGTTGGTAGCTAGGGTCATCACAATATTTTGATGATGGTTTCTATTGACAAATGGTTTGTGTGGCTTAGATATGAAAATGAAATGTACATTATCTCTCTTTGGTATGGAATATGTTATGCATGAGAAATATGATATATACTTGGTGGTGACCTAAATGTGAAGTTAATGTCTATTTCCTTGTGCACGAGGATTTAGATGGCATATGTATTTGGTTTCAATTGTTGACCGTTAGGTCACTAGTGGGTAGGAAATAGGGTACGTAAGTCCTTGAGGTGCAACTCATATAGATTGGATAGACAGCCATGTCCGTAAGTCCTTGATGTGTGACTCGACGGAGTAGGCAATAGAGGCATAAACAATTTGAGGATTGTTATGTCTTTTATGGCATGGGAACTAGAACCAGGATATGAGGTGAAATCCAATAACATCACGGGTGACCCCATTCACGTGTTCTTGTCATCTAAGATGGAAACGGATCTCCCCCGTCTTTCAAGAGTTATCTCTTGTGTATTTGTACAGGCATGGAACATCTTTTACGAATTGAATGTTGGCATTGGTCCAACCTTCGGGTACTTCGGTAACAATTAATTGTATTGTATTTATTTACATTATAAACTATTAAATTATTGCAATATATCCAGACTTTGGTCTAACACTTGTTTTGGTGTTATCGACTCACAGGTCATCCTAGTGGTATGCATAGGGAACCTTCATTTGCCGGGAGCGAACTTAGGAATCTTGAAGGACCGTGCATTTTTGGGAACCTTGTGAGAAGAGCGTTTTGAAGTCATAGCGACACCCACCTTAATCTAGTTAATTTAATGTTCTAGATTAAATAGGTTGTCGTGTATTATGTCTTATTCTTCCGCTACTTTATTGATGCAACTATCCCACCTTTATTGGGTTTTAGTCATTCATATTTACAGGACTTATAAACCCTCATATTTTAGACGTCATATTGCCGAAATTTAAAGTTTTAAATTTACCCAATTTTTAGGGTGTTACAAATAACATGTTCCATATTTGCTACCGTCGAAAGTGTCTAGCAGATGAGAAAAGTGTTATTCCCCTCTCAGAGATTGGGGTTGATGAGGAAAACCGTTGTGTGGAAGAATTCAAAGCAATTCTAGAAAGGAAGTCGAAGCAACATCGACACAAGGAGGTCAAAATGGTCATGGTGCAATGGAAACATCATTGTGGCGCCAACGTGACTTAGGAAGTCTAGGAGCATATGAAACGGAGATACCCCCACTTATTTGCTTAGTTGAGATTTCGAGGACGAAATCATTTCTAAGTTGGGGAGGATTGTAACCCCCGTAAATTTTGGTAAGTAGAAGTTACTTCATGTCTCGAATTGTGATCTATAATTGTAGGTTTTGTGTCTAGATGGTTTGCTTTTTCTATCAGTTAGTGTCAGAATGGATTTAGGTGAGAAAGTTTCGTTATCGGGTCTCGGTACTAGTGGGGCGACTATTCCTGGTGATTGTGGCATTGTCACTATCGCTTGGTCACTATCGCCCGAGGGTACCAGAGGGCTTTTAAGTCCGATTTTAGGGAGGTTCATGCCATAAATCTCATCTACTTTTCCTCAAACCCTCTCAACTTGATTCCTCACATTTATGTCAACCAAGAGTGCATTGAAGATTCCATCTATCTCATTCTTCAAGATTTGGTTACATCATTTAAGATTGGAAGCTAGGGGTCAAGAGCTCACTTTCTCACCATCATATTCAAGAAATCTTTAGATTTCCTAGGTTTTCATCAAAACCTAATTTGTGAGTTCATCGTAACTTTACAAATCTTATACATGTTAAAACATTCTTATTAGACCTTCCAAACTTCTCTTGATCACATTTCTCATTTTTTAAACCTAAACCTCATTTTGAGGAATTTGGGAGATTTTTGGGTTTTGTGATTACTTGATGATACTTCTCAAATGTATGTTCTAGTGAGTTTTAAATACATGTTTATGAGTTCACAAGGTTATTACTACTCATTTATTTTATTTGGTTGATGTTGGAAAACCTAGGTCAAATTGGGGTTTTGGAGAATTTTGGGCATCTTGATGAAATGGTTATAGATAATGGTTCCATATACTTAAATATTTCCTAACTCAAGTTTCGATGAGTTTTGGAACCCATTAGGTATTTTCATACTTATGATATTATAATAAAATTGGATATAGTACTTGGTACTTTCATATATCTAAATGTTTAGGTATTAAACAATGATACCGTATATTTTGATGGTATATTTATGTTAGACTATAATGTAATGGATCCATAGGCATAGAAGTCTTGTTGTGTTGAATTGTCTTGGGATATTAAATTCCCTTATTGTAGCATGGGATAGGGATTGAGTCTCTATGGAAAGTAAGTTTTGGGCCTATATGGTCGGGCACCGACCAAGAGCGGTAAAAGGTAATCCCATAGCGATCAAGACTAAACTCGGGTTTTGGATACATCAAGGTATAGACCTAGTGTGGTTGAACTTGAGACTCCACAAGTAATAGACTTGGAGTGGTTGAGCTTGATATATAGCTTTTGTTATAATCCTTGAGTGTGACTTATTTAACATGAATTGTGGCTTACTTTTGTGTTCCATCACTAATCGTGGAAATTGGGTCTCCCCCGTCATCGTAAGTTGTGCATGAGTTCTTCTGAAAACAATTTTGACTCAAATGGTACAATGTATTGATTTAAAGATATATTTCCTTTTTATTATTTCAGAGCTTTATCTTATAACTGTTTGATCTCACTAGACTTTAGCCTAACACTTTTTCTTAAAATGACATGTATAGTGCTGGTCATTCTAGCGATGGGACTCCTTGGGTTTGATCGGAGAGTCGGGTTGCTGGTAGGGGCACGTTTTGATGCAGAATAGCTTTGGCGATTATTTTGTTGAACATGATTCTTTTAGAATAAATAGTGAGACCTGTCCTTAATCTAAGCTTAGTTTAGTTTAGATTAGTAGGTTGTTAAATTATCTCTTGTATTTTGTATTGTAAACGCCATACTATTTCCCCTTTTTGGGCGATTTATTTATCTAAGTCTTTATCCACGACTTTATTCAGGTTCAAATTTACCCTTATTTTTAGGGGTGTTACATCTTCGGTTTGTCAATTGTAACAATTTTTGTCCCTAGAGTTTTGCAAATACAAGATGGTCATTGTTTGCAAAAGCATACGAATTTGATCCCTCCCTCTAATAGCTGTTAATTTTTAGCCGTTAAATAAGGGGTATTTTCATCTTTTTTATTTGTTTTATTTTTTTCTAATAAACTTAAAAAAACCATTTAGATCCATTTATTAAAAACAATACGTGTCTACACACCTATTCCATACCCCTTTTTGGCAGTCAGGTATGCTTCCTCAAACCTCCGACCAAATCTCTTCGGCAAGCCCACACCAACATCAAAAGCAAACCAAAATCAAAAATCAAACCCCTAAACTAAACCTAATCGATGAACCAAAATCCAAACCAAAACCAAAAGCAAATTCCAAATAAAACCCAAATCAAAATTACAACCCTTTGTAGTTCCCCCTTCAGCTACCTTCACCCACAAACGTACCAATTTATGTGTTTTGAGTATCAAGAAAAACAGGCCAACCACCACAACTCTATTGTGTTTGTTTACCTTTTGTCAGGCATGATTTCTTTGATAGCTATTGTGATGAGCAAGTGAGGAAATATCGAAACAGTCCATAATTAGAGTACCATGGGCGATTGGTGGTAGTGCAGAGGGAATTGGGAGTATTCGTTTTAAGCTAGAGTTGGCAGCAGTTGAAGGAGATGGATGGTAGTGGTGGTAACTAGAGGAGGTTGATGTTGTGGTGGTAATCGGAGGAGATGGAAATGGAAATCGATGATCAAATGAGATAGAACGAACTCGATCTGGATGGAACGAGGGAGGACTGAGGAACACCTTAATGAACATTTATTTGTACGGTATGTACACATGCATGCAAGTAATTTGCACGTGCATAGAAGCTAGGAAACATCTTAAATTACTCATATGCAATTGTGCATACCATACAAATGAACGGTTATTAGAGTCTTCCTCATTTTTTTGGGAGTTTCCCCTGAACGTCACTATGAATATATATTATGTAAATGAAAATATAAATATAAATATAAGTTTTATTATCTAATATGGGTCCCCTTCATTTGCTAACCACGACATTGGTGCTAACTGTGTTAACCAATTTTCAACCAATCAGAATCATCCTATAGTTTATGTCCTGCGTTCAATCCTATTAATTCTCAAAGGGTAAAATGGGCATTTCATAATTCACGCTCATTTAATGTATTTCCATATTTCAAGGAGTTATTAAATATGGTAGTTATCTAAATATTAAAAATAATATTTTAAAATTAAAATTGGATATACATCTTCTTTTTTCGGAAGTTATTTGTTTCCTTATTTTAAGCAGATTTCAACTTTCTAACTGCAATTTTTTTTATATTCATCGAATGGGGAATTTTTTTTATTGATTTTGGAACCGTGCAGACTTCTATATGTGCATATGTCCAAGCCTCACAATTATCAAGTCTTACACATATACAAGTCTACTCATATGTGCATATATACTGACATTGTAAGATTAGTGTGCATATATGCATGTCTAGATGTCAGTGTGTATCTCAACCAATGCAGAATAGATCAGATCATATGCACATATGCATATATACAACATGTACATATTCACAATACTCATTGTGCACAAATACATATTAGATACCATTGTGTAGATATGCATAAGCTCAATGTGCACATATGCATATACTAAATATGTACATATGCATATTAGATACCAGTGTGCACATATGCATATAATATTTCAGCAAACATATACATATATGCAAGTGTGCACATATGCACTATCAAAGAGATCATTAGTTCATTGCATATTAATGACATGAATTCCATGAATAAGCACAAAGGTGTTCGTCTTTTGTTGATTAGCAGCATCTGGGTTTGCTAATCTGAATCGATTTTTTGTTTTCTTGGATCTCATCCGTGGATGCCCTCCATCATCGTCTTCACACTGGATGCCGCCATGGATGAGGTGAGTAGAAAATTTTCTTGAAATCGATTTCTTTAGATCGGAAACAACAGATTTCTTGAAATCGTTTTCTCCAAATCGATTCTTCAGATCGAAACAACAAAAATGGCCCTGAAAATCGATTTCTCCAAATCGATTCTTCAGATCGTTTTCTCCAAATCGATTTTTTGATTGATTCTTCAGATCGTTTTCTCCAAATCGATTTCTTGATCCCGACTTTGACGATGATCATGATTATCGAAAGGATTTTAGTCGGTTTACTCCTGATTCGACGTGGTAGAGAGTAATTTTTGGAGTCGATTTCAACAAAATGGTGTTCGTGCATGTTGCTTTGGATAAACCGATTTTGTGGGATGAAATCCCTAATTAAATGGGTTTTTAATTTGGTAGGTGCATGTTCCCCAAAATAAATGGATTGTACTTTTACTATAATACCCCTGTGCATAAATGCTATGAATTCTTATCAACTGTTTTGAATATTTTATTTTAATTAAAAATCAATTAATTGTGGACCATTGATCTCATCAATCTACGGTTGAGATTGGTTAGCACGGTTAACACCAATGTCATGGTTAGCAAATGAATGAGCATCTATCTAATATATATATATATATATGTGTGGATGTTCAAACGAGAACACCTCCATTTTGCGAAAATGCGAGAACACTCTTATCACATGTGATAATACACGTGAAGGCACCCAGTGGTTGTGGACGACTTGACCCGTGACCTAAAGTTGCACCAAAGATCGCTTGCATCAATGATTTAGTATCACATGTGTATCATATGTGATGAATTATAGTATCACATCGAGACTACCCTTGTCACATGTGATAATACACATGAGGGGGGCCTAGTGGTAGGCGGGCGACTTGGTCCGCAACCTAGGTCGCGACGAACGTCGTCCGAGTCTCCGATTTAGTAACACATGTTTATCAAATGTGATAAACTATAATATCACATGCGATTGACTATAGTAAAAGGGTGTTCTCGCTTTCTCGTAAAATGAAGGTGTTCTCGTTTGAGGGTTGGTTCCAGTGAGAAGTTGAGGTTAACGTGAGAAGTGGTTATCAACCGTTGGATGAGAAATGGATGCACATTAGGATGAGATGCACCAGATGAATTCCCTTCTAAGGTGCAATTCATGGGAGGACATGAGATTAAAAGTGATCAACGGTTCAGATCCATTACTCACGTTTCTCACGTTAACCTCAACTTCTCACACGATCTTTCGCCTCTCGTTTGAAGAGGCATATGTAAACCGACGTTACAAATTATTCATATGGGTTCACATATGCATCTTCAAATGAATTTTTTTCAATGATTAACATATGAACATTTTTATTAATCTTCTCTTCTTACCTTCTCACGATAATTATTGGAATGTTCAAATAAGAAGGTTAAATATCGTAAGAAGGTAAGAAGTTAATAAATATGTTAATCATTGAAAAAGATTCATTTGAAGATGCATATGTGAATCCATATGAATAATTTGTAACGTCGGTTCACATATGCATCTTCACAGATAACTTTTTTCCCAATGATTCACATATGAACGTTTTCTTTTTACCTTTTTACGATATGTAGCATTATTATTTGAAACCCCTACTCATAAATATTAAATTATATTTTTTAAAGAAAAAAGAGAGAAAAGTGCAAAAAAAAATCTAAATAGCCCACTTAAGGGTTGTTTTTCAACAAAGTTAGTGTGTGTGTTGGGTTTTTTTTTTTTGGGGGAGGGCTAAATCTAAGCGCTTTCACAAACCACGATGTCCATCTTGTATTTCCAAAACTATAGAAACAAAAACTTGACCTTAGATGGAGAAAGAGAAATGCTTACGGAAAAGGCGCCTTCAAAGCTGACGCACGTGTCCTTTCTTGTTGCCTTATTTGCATCTGTTACAATCGACAATTACAAACCACCCCAAATTGTAGCTTACTCTTTGTCTAATAGTTTACCCGTTCTTAAAACATGATTTCCAATTAGAACAAGGGAGACAGGGACGGATCTACTTAGGTGGTAGTGGTGGCACGTGCCACCGTATTATTTCTCTAGCGCAGGGTAAAAAAATTTAGGTTTGTGAAAGGTGCAACCGTATCGTTTTGGAAGGTGCTACCGTATTATTTTGAAAACTTTAAAAAGGTGCAACTATACCTCGTAATCAACCAAAAAAACAAAAAAAAACTCTTTAAATCAACCAAAAAATCGAAAAAATCCATTGAAATCAACCAAAAAAACCGAAAAAACCCCTTGAAATCGATAAAAAAAACCTAAAAATCCTTCGAAATCAAGCAAAAAACTTAAAAAATCCCTCGAAGTGGAGGATTTTGGCTAAAAGCACATAAGACAATGTTGAACGTCGGTAAAAACCGTGTTTTTGTAATTATTTTTTTTGTCTATATTATATTGTGTCACCGTATGAAAAAAATTCTAGGTCCGTCCCTGAAGGAGATCCCCAAATTTCTAAGATGTTGCCATCTCCAACTACTACCAAATAAAGCCAAAAAAAACAAGGTAGCTATTGGCAAAATGTAAACATCAAAACCCCCAAATTTTACAAAAAATAAATTTTGTTTGTATGTATTTTTACAAAAAAAAAAATCATTTTTTATAATCACAACGTACGAGTTTCTAACCGAAAATAATAACATAGCTCGTATTCAAACATAATTAGTTTTTATTATTTCTTTTTTTTGTACGACAACTTGGGCTAAGCCCACATACACACGCATCCGCGGTATCCCGACATCCAATTGGGCAGCACCGACTAATCCGCGGTATCAAACATAACTAGTTGATAGGAGATCACTGGTTTTATCTTGACTTCTTGCTCAATTAAATTGCACCCTAAAAAGGAACTCTAATATAGTAAAGAGTAAACTACGATTTTCGTCCCTGTGGTTTGTTTTTTGTAACTATTTTCGTTATTGATCTTTAAAAGCTAAAAAAAGCATATTACTCCTTAACGGAATTTTTTTAACTTTGCTTCAGGGACGAAAAGTGAAATAAAATGGAAATTATAATGACTAAAAAACAGTTTTTAAAGACCGAGACAAAAATAGTGATAAAAAATAAACCATAGGGACGAAAATCGTAGTTTACTCTACAATAAATTAAACCCATAACAATATATTCAATAGATTTTCTATATTTTTCCAAAATAGAGAAAAAAAAAAGTTAAATTACATCCAGCTCTAATAGATTTTTTTTATTGAAAAAGCCTCAGTTCGTTAAACTATAAAATATCTTATAAGATAGCTTTTTAAAATGATACTTCAGATGACATTTTATTAAGCAGAAGAGTTTTTTTTTTTTTTTTTTTTCTTCTAGTTATGTTTCTTATATTTTAGAATTTAGTAACTTTAAACATATCTTTATCTTTATAGGTCTTTATATAGTATCATCCAACATAATAGCCAATAACTAACTTATCAATTTGTTTGTCAAACATAAGTTAATTGACAGAATAAATGAAACTAATATGATACACAAATAAAAATTTTCCCATAAGATGATTACGTTACAAATTTTGTTTCTAGCTTGACTAAATATAGTATTACACGATTTACATTTCTCCATCTTTCGGAATATAAATTGCTAAAGTCCTTCATGTTGTAGCCCAGTGGTAAGATAACATCCTGGGGGGTCAGTGGATGGTATTCTTGACTACCCAGGTTCGAACCCCGTGGTGAGCATCCTGTAACATCCATGACCATGGGTCTGCCACATAGTGGTACCCTTAATTGGGCTGGGTCGTGATCGACGAGGATTAGTCGGGTGGCACCCTTAAGTGGGAGCCCGGATACCCCGAGAACATGTGCATGTGTTAACTTACCGTTAAAAAAAAAAAGAATATAAATTGCTACTAATTCATCTGAAATAAGCTTATGTTATAATCAAAGCATTTATTTGTTTTTTTTTTTTCTAGATGTTAAATACTGAATATTAAAATACCATCTGAGTAAATATACTTAATGATTTTACATCCAACCGAATGATATATATGGATCATTAAGAAATTCATTAAATTGAATTTCCAAATATAAATCAACCAAACAAACCGCTTTATAAGTTAACTTAAAAAGATTCTTAGCGCAAACTTGTATTTGTATTTATCGGTTCACATAAACCATAAAAAATCTGGGAACACGAGAGTTGCGGTTTTTGTTTGTTTGATCTTATCTTTCGAAGAAATAACAATTATAATCGGCCACACTTGAAAAAATGAAATCGTCAGGTCAGCTACTAACAAAGTTGAATTTAAAAAAAATGTAAATAAACTAGATCAATAAGATTCTTAAAAACGTCTTTCGAAACATATTGGTTCGATCGATAAAACAACTAATTATTCGAATTTTAATTAACAAAACTAATTATTAGAAATCTTGAATATTTATTTTATTTATATATTGAGGATTCTTAAAATGGTATCTTAATTGAAGAATGGATCTCAAACAAAGATCCCTTTTATATGATTGTTTGATGATCTCATATCATATGGTCCAAGTTCCAACTACTACCATGTAAAGCCAAACCACATGTTATCTTCCACATGCTATGTGCAAAAAGTGAACACCAAAAACAATAATTTTAATGATAAATCTTTTATTTTTTTAATAAACCAAATTAAAAAAGGGAAATTGGCTGAAATAGCCATATTACCTAGCCAATTGAATCTCCTAGCCATTTCTCTCCATAATTTACCAAAATAGACCTAGGTCTGCAATGGCGGACCTGCAGGTCCTCTACCTCCAGAAAAAGACAAAAAAAAATTTCGGTCCAAGCCAGGTCCGCAACGGATAGGTCCGCAACGGATAGGTCCGCCACCCGACCCAGGTCCGCCATTTCGTCACGTGTCACGATCTCACTCAACGACATCAGAGGACCTAGGTCCGCCATGGCCGAGGTAGAGGACCTGCAGGTCCGCCATTGCGGACCTAGGTCTATTTTGGTAAATCATGGAGAGAAGTGGCTAGGAGATGCAATTGATAGAGTAATTTGGCTATTTGAGCCAATTTCCCATTAAAAAAACCGGTATATCATACTAGCAAGGTGTTTGGGATTGCTTATTTAAAACAACTTATGCTTATTTGCAAAAGTGCTTATTAACTTATGGTTATTTATAAAGTGCTTATTAACTTATAGAAAGAAGGGACAAATATGTAATTTGGTTAAATAAGTTAATAAGGAGTTTCAAATAAGTCAGTTGAGAATGACTTATCAAAAACTGTTTATTAGCAGAGTGGTGAAGTCATAAGCAGTTTCCAATCCAAACACTCAAAACAGCTTATTTGTTGTTTGAAAACGCAATAAGTTAATAAGCACCTCAAATAAGCAATCCCAATAATCTTACCCTCTATCATCATCAAGGGTAAAACAGTCATTTCATACACTTGTACAAAAATACTAGCAATCTAAATGATAATTCATTTCTTTGTTAACCATGAGTATCCGGCCTAGATACGCACAACTCAACTAATCCTAGGGGTCCTAGAGAACAATCTGGAAAAAAAAGTGAGCAATTATCTAAATATATATCCATTATGATTTGATGATAACTTTTAATGATATCTGTTGTATCATTTCATACATGACTTAGAATTTCACTTTCTCAACATTTCCAAACTCTCAAAAACACCTTCATCTTCTTCTTCAAGTATACAAACACAATACAAAACCATACATTCTCTCAAGTAAATAAAAACAAGCAAACTTTCATAACATAAGAAGCAGTTGATGGTGTTTTAGAGAGCTAAAGATTGTTTAGCACCCATTCTCCTCTTTCTGAGCCGCTCGGCTATGATGAATGCGAGCTCTAGCGATTGGCTCGCGTTGAGTCTAGGGTCGCAGTGGGTGTGGTAACGTGAGCCAAGGTCGTCAAAGGTCACGGTTCTTGAACCACCAATGCATTCGGTCACATTTTGGCCCGTCATTTCAAGATGAACTCCTCCAGGGTGGCTTCCTTCTTGCTCGTGCACATCAAAGAACGCTCTCACTTCCGCCTGTTGCATTAACTTTTTATTAGACACCAGCTTTGATACCATGTTAGAATATCTTTTTGAATCTTTCTCTATAAGAGCCCTTTGGGAGAGAAAGAAGGTTCCTACATATATATACACACACTAAGAGGTTTGATGATTTGTGTCTAGTAGATGAGAGACTCCTACAATAACAATGAGAATCGAAAAGAATAACGATATTGTGCACATGGCAATGCCACGAATAAAGTGTACTCTAAATAAACGGGACCTACCTTTAAATAAGTGCACATGGAAAGCATCGACATATATTTATTGTCGTTCGAGGAATATGACGTGTTCACTTGATGATCAAGTGATACTATATGATGAATTGATGATAGATAAGGGCTCCTATAATTCACTCGATAATGACTTGATTCTTGACATTTCACACAAAAATGCACACCTCATTTCATATATATGCTAACAAAGGTCCACACGATAAGTAGAACATACGTTAAATACCCTTTTTCATATGGCAGATGTAACCAAACAAACCCAATATATCCCAGGTGAGGTCCAGGGAGGGTAAGATGACATCTGCTCCAAAGAGTAAGGCAGTTGTTTCCGTGAAGAACTCTGGTTTGTGAAAAGATGTTAACTATAGATTTTTCTTTGGTTTCCTACAATTTCCTAAAGATGATTTTGGTTTCTAAAGTCATGATGTAACTAAAGAATGTTGATACAAGTGATGAGATGAGTAAGTTACCCTGATAGAATCAAAGGGCCGAGTTTTGAGTCCCGATGGAGCTTTAATGGTGTTGCCATGCATAGGATCGCTGACCCACGTGACGATTTGACCAGCCCTTCTAACGGCTCTAATAAGATGCGGAAGTTTGACCCTCATGTTCTCTGCTCCCATTCTTGTTATGATCGTAATCCTCCCTGGCTTGTTCTGAGGGTTCAAGATTTCAATAAGCTTCACCAACTCATTCGGATCCATCTTGTCACTCACCTACAGGGACAAAATAGTAATTTCAGCTTCGTGTTCGTGTTCCTTGACGAAAAGGGTGCAAGAATTATGAATCAATGACCACAAATACCTTAATTCCAAGTGGGTTCGCGATTCCTCTAAGGAACTCAACGTGTGCACCATCGAGCTGGCGGGTTCGCTCGCCGGCCCATAGGAAATGAGCCGAACAATCATAGTATAAACTCGAAGTTGAATCCAATCTAGTGAGAGATTGCTCATATGGCAAGTGCAAACACTCATGGGATGTCCAGAAATCGGTGGTGGTCATGATAGGGTGGTCCACCGTAAGTCCAACAGCCGACATGAACCCAAGTGCCTCGTCAACTCGGCTAGCTAGCTCAAGATACCTAAGACCCCATAGCAAAAGTCTCATCACTAAATTCATCTAAATCATACTAATAACCAAGAATCAAGGATCATACAAAGTAAATGATTCATGTGTGAATAAATGAACAACTTAAATGATTCATCTGTGAATAAAATAACCACTTAATATAATAGCATACCTATCGCCCTGTTCACTCTGCTCAGTGAAATCAAGGTTCCATTGAGTAACTCTCTGCATAGCGGCATACCCTCCGGTTGCGAAAGCCCTCAAGAGATTAAGAGTGGCGGCCGATTGGCAGTATGCTCTAATCAATCTTTGAGGATCTGGTGTTCTTGATTTCAAATCAAATGCATCACCATTTACATTATCCCCTCTGTAACTTGGTAGCTTCACACCATTTTTCTCCTCAAAAGGGTCTGATCTTGGCTTTGCAAACTGACCAGCCATTCTTCCCACCTGTTTTCATCAAATTCCAAGAATCCAAATTCAAATTCAACTCAAACAACATCTTCAATCCCTTCATACAATTCATCTAAGATATCATCAGTTTCATGGATGATGATGAGCAAACAGTTGATTTAGCATCAAAGTTAGCAACTTTCATGGAGGGTGGAAGTATTACATAAAGTCCCAGAAATCAAGATATGAATTACTTTGAAAATAAAAGAAAATCTAATCAATTGCATAAATATTGGCATGAAATTGAACTTTTAGGGGAAAAACTACAACCATAGATAAAGGTTTCAACTTTAAAAGCTTTTCATCTTAATGTTGGATCAAAACTGTAATTCAATTAAAGATTGAATGGAATACCAAGAAAATCAAAAAGGGTCAAAATTGAAATCATAATAACATGTGTAATAAAGAAATATTTGACCTTGATAACAGGCATTTGACCACCAAACATCAAGACAGCACCCATTTGAAGAATCACTCTGAAAGTATCACGAATATTGTTGGCATTAAACTCCTTGAAACTCTCAGCACAATCACCACCTTGAAGAAGAAACGCATTCCCCATAGCAGCCTCACCGAGTCGTTCCTCCAGGTGGCGAGCTTCTCCGGCGAACACAATCGGCGGGAAGGAATCAAGGGTCTGGAGCACCGAATCGAGCTCCGCTTGATCTGGGTATTCAGGAAGTTGAAGTGCCTTTTTGGTCCTCCAACTGTCGATCGACCATTGTTTAGGAGTTTTGGTATCTGGGGTTTTTGTGGTTGCGGTGGTGAGTGTCGGAGAGGTGGCGGCGGTGGCAGGGGAGGAGGGTTTGGATGATTTGTCTACTGGGGTTTTTGATGGGTCGGGTGAATGGACGGCGGAGATTGATTGGAAGAATCTGGTGGCGGTGGTGGCGGTGGTGGTGGTGGTGGTCGGAAAAGATTTGAGTGGTGGTGGGAGAGATTGAATTTGGAAAGATTTGGTGGGGAGGAGAGAGTTGGTGATGGTGGTGGAGAGGGCCATTTTCGTAAATTTGGTTGTGATTGGAGGGTGTCTTTAGGGGTTGGGGGTTCATGAAGGGTTAATATAATGGGTTGAAGTGGGTGGGAGGAAGGGTTTGGTAGGAAATTTAAAAATAAATAAAAATAATAATCATTAAATTTTTAAAAGTATTTTTTTTAATTTTAATATTTTTCCTAATTCAAACATAAAATATTTTTCTTTCTAAAAAGGTGTTTTTTATATTAAATTGAGTTAAATAAAAAAAAGTTACTGATAAGGTATTTTTTTTAAATAGTGATTATATGATGTTAAAAGTTGTATTTTATTACTTTAATAAGTGTTTAGTTATTTTTTTTAGAAGGGTGTCCTAGGATATGTCTAGACTAATTTCGGTAAAGTATGATTTTAAGAAATCAGTCGTGTTAAACTCAGTGACCACAATTGTTATGTACGTCTGGATTCGAACTCTGAACAAATGAGATATTCCACCACATCCCCTTATCTTTAAGTTTTTAGTTATTTTGTTAGTTGATAAAATAATTACGAGTGATAAGGTAGATGGTAATGATGATTAAAAGTTACATGTTGAAAAGTTTCTCTATGATAAAACATAAGAACGTTTCCAATAGATTTTTCTAAAATGGAAAATAAAAGGTAAACGAGGGAATTGCATCGTTGGTCCATGTGGTTTGCTTTAAATTTGGATGTGGTCCCTCAAACGTATTATTTACATCAGTGGTCCATAACTTTTCATTTTTATAGTACAAATGGTCCTTCGAGTTAACACCGTTAAATGAAGACATGTTCCTCTTAGATGATGACAAATACACCATTTTACCTTAAATTTCTTATTTTCTTATAATATAAACTAATGTTGTTTGTAATAGTTGATGATATATGTTATATACATGTATATATCAACCCTACGTCATGAATGTTGCAAATGTAGGCAAATTATGCCCCAACCTTACTCTGGCGATCCTCTTCTCCAATCTCGCTCAAAGAAGAAGCAACAAATCAATCAAACCTCCTCCTAGGTGATTCTTTTCCAAAGCTAAAGACACCGAGAATGAGACTGGGAACGAATTAGAAATGGTGAATCAAGAAGAATAAGAAGCAATAGATTTAATAAAAAACGGTGAACCTCATGACTTCGCTGCCAGTGAGTTCAATTGGAGAAAAAGCAACATATCTGAGTTCAATTTTAGCATACACCGTGAATGTTGAACCAACCTCTTCACAATCAGTGAATGGTGAACCTTATGGTATATATACACCATGAATTGATGCTTTGGCATCTATTTATGCAAACTAGGGCTGTAAACGAACCGAACGAAAACGAACAGAGGCGTGTTTGTGTTCGTTCGTTTATCTAACCGAACAAACGAACTAACATGAATGGTAAACGAACGAAATTTTTTGTGTTCATGTTCGTTCATTAATGAAAATATGTTTGTTCGTGTTCGTTTATTAAGATCTAAATGAACGAACATAAATAAACATAAATGAACGAACACAAATGAACAAAAAACAACCATCTTTACCATCATTTCGTTCGTAAAAAATAAAATAACAAAATGAAAAACCGGGTAAACTTGGTCTCGTTCGTTCATTTATGGTTGTTAATGTTCGTTTACATTCGCTTATGTTTGTTTATATATATAAATATATTTATATGTTATGACATTAAGAATTAAATTAATGTCATAATATATAACGAACATAAATGAACGAACGTTCACGAACGTAAATGAACGAACGGGACCATTGTTCATGTTCGTTCAGTTAACTAAACGAACAAAAAAATGTGTTCATGTTCGTTCATTTATTAAACAAACGAACTTCCTGCCGAACGGTTCACGAACGGTCCGCTGAACATTTGGTTCGTTTACAGCCCTAATGCAAACCCTTGAAACATGAGGGTTGATTTTGAGTTTTAGATTTGATTTAGGTTTTATAGTTTTTTGATTGTGAGTTGTTTTACATTTGTGCTAAATAGAAAACAATTCCAATTTCTGATTCGATCTTTGCATATGAGTTTATATGTTCTGGTTGTTATTGAAATTATTTTAATATTTGATTTGATTTAGGATTCTTAATGTTTTTATTGTTAATAACGTTTGGGATTTCATATGATCTTGATGAACTGTTTTTGTTTTATATAGAAAATGGATCAAGAGAAAGAAGATAAATTACCCCTCACGAGATAAGCACATGGAATCGCTAATAAACTTCAACTTAACGGTGTTAACTCGATGAACCACCAGTGTTATGAAAATGTGAAAAGTTAAGGACCACTAGTGTAGACATACGTTTGAGGGAGAATATCCAAATTTGGAGCAAACCACAGGGACTAATGATATAATTCACTCAAAATTAAAATTTCTAAAAAAAAATTACATCTAAGTCTAGCATATTCTCTATTTTGGAGATTTCAACATTAATTATATTATTAAAATTTTTAATAGATTTTTATACCCCTTTAAGCTTTTAAATAAATTTTATAAAAATTAATAATGCATCAAACTTTATTAATGAAAACAATAAAAAAATACATTTCTATCTTTTTCCTCTAATAAACAATAATCCATATTTGGATGTTTTAATCTTCTTTTTCCTTAATTCTCAAATTAGGATAAGATTTTGGATAATTTTTTGATGCAAAAAAGTGCCTAAAAATATCCAAAATCCTCTTCTTCTTTTTTTCTATTTTGTAAAATCTATTAAAAGGCATAATTAAAAAAAACATATAACTTATTGAAATATTATCTAAACTAACATTTTAAAAACTATTTTATGCTTTAACAAACATGATTTTTTCACTAAATTTAAAAAATAAACTAATTTATGATTATCAGACATGACATAAGTCAATATACAAATTATAACGTATAGTTTAATTAGCAAAAGAGTGAGATGACTTTGTTCAAATACAATACAGGTTCTAGGTTCGATTATTTCATGATTAAAAATAAAAATAATACATATTTTAAACAAATGAAAATAAAAACCATAATTGTATATAATATAACAAGAAAAACAAGAGTAAACTACAAACTTGGTCCCTATGGTTTGTCAAAAATAACACTTTTTGTCCATACATTTTCAAAATTTACAAAATAGTCATCATAGTTTGAAAAGACGTCTGAATATGATATCTTATTCTAACGATCATTAAAAAATTCCGTCCGTTAAATAAGGGACGTTTCGTCCTTTCATCATTTTTTTTTTGTCTTTTATCCAATTGAAAACTACATGAACCAAATTATAAAATTGATTTTAATGGAATAAAAGACAAAAAAAAATTGATAAAAGGACAAAATACTCCTTATTTAACGAACTTTTGCAGGGGTCAAATCTAAATGTTTTTATAAACTATAATGACCATCTTATAAATTTGAAACTATAAAAATAAAAGTGTTACTTTTGATAAACCACATGGACCAAATTTGTAGTTTACTCCAAAAACAAATATAGGGTTAGGTGGAAGGGTAGTTTGGTAAATTACTAAAAAAAACAAAGTATATTGTTATAACATGAAGTATATGATTGTTCAAGTCAATGTTTGTTTTGTTTGAGCCAAATGCTTACCTACTCCCTCAAGGCTGCTTTATTAATCTTTTATTTTAATTTATTTTTATATTTTTTTAAGGGTGTTGCTATCCTTACCCCTCCTCACTCACAAAACCCCTCAATATCCTCTCCTGCCTCACTCACATACCCCTTATAAAAAAAAGGTTTAATGGCAGGGACCCATAGCCCCGTGGTCCCCTTTTGGGGACCCTACAAACCCTAGCTCCATGAATCTGCACCGGAAAAGATATCATGTCTCCCCCAGGATTTGAACCCTGAATGGGAATCCCTTGAAGGAGGGGGTATGGATAGAATTCACCTTTTTTAATAATAAATCCGTAACGTATTTATATATTATTTTTAATTTGATGATTAAAACTCTCTAATTATTAAAAACTATCTAATTTTAATAATTGATTTCTTTCAAAATTATCTAAAATTATCAATTTTAAAAATACAATGATTTTACATATCTATGAATCATGAAATTAAACAAAAAATATGTGTATATTTATATTTTAATTATATATTAGATTTAAGATAGTTATGAATTAATTAGAGGTCGGTTCAAAGTCATTTTCATTTTAAGAATCGGAGAACAACTGAGAGAGCATCATGCGTCAATATTCATGATACATATGGACAAGATATTCATATGAATGTTGAAAAAAATTCACGTCCATATTCATCAGGAATATGGATAAGTGATACGATCTCGATAGTTCCCTAGATCTCATTGTAAATGAGGTTTCTAATGGGACTTCTCTCTACTTACATTTTAATAATTACTTTTTTTAGATTTATTTTGTTTATTTTTAATTACATCTATTAAAAAGAGAAACAACAATTTGACCGATGATATATCGAAATCTCGATCATTATTAATGATTTATTTTATAATCCGTCAACACAAGATAAATTTAAAAAATAAAATAACTTTAGACAACTTGTTTACCTACTTTAGAGTTTATTTTACTCTTTAAATGTAGGTGGGAACAAAGTTTCGTTTTTAATTAAAATACGTCAATATTACATACGTTATAGTTAAAGGTCTTATAAAAAAATCAAAAAATTGACCGTTACATATTTAAACTCACCTTTTTTTAAAATTAATTAAGTTATATATAACAATTAAAAAAGTTGATGCCTTTTTAAGTTTGACATGTCTTTGAAGTTCAATCGTTACAATTTTAGGGAAATTGACCGAAATGGGCCAAACACCGGGATGGATTGGCCTCCTAGCCATCCCTCTCCCCGTTTTACCCAAATGTCCCAAAGGACGTCAATGGAGCCCAGGGACGCAATGCGCCCTAATGCACCCTAGGGCGCAATTTGCGCCCTAGGGCGCATTGCGTCCCTGGGTACATGTCAAGCAACGATCAACCCTAATTAGGGTTTCTCCTTAGATTTTGGTTGGTTTGCTATTTTTGCACGTTTTTAAGCAGTTTTTCCAAGTTGATGTTTACTGTATTTTTCAACAAGTTGTGATATCAAATGAACTTTAACAGATGAATTATTTCCCTGTGGTGGTACAAATTGATTCCCTAAATTATTGCTATAAGACCAGCAACCATTGAAGTTGTAAATCACAATTTTCATCCACAATTTCATACAATTCATTTGCTTGTGTATCTTCCTTTTCTGTGTGTTTTTTTTTTAAATATGAGTTCCGGAGAGGATAAAGTGAAGTTACATCTCCTAAGCGGTGGTTCATGGCAACAGAATGATAACGGGTGGGAGTATGTTACCAATCAACCGATAACCCGCGTCAAGTTGGCATCGAACATTACGCATCTGAGGTTGGTTAGTTGTATTCACAGAAAATTTCTTATCGATCCTGCTCTTGGTAGGATTAGAATATCGTATAAGTATGATGGTGCCTTTTATGAGTTATGCAACTCTGACGATGTTTCGTCTTTCATTCAATTATTTGACGGTGAAAATAATCCGCCAACACTTTGTGTGTTTGTCGATTCATTGATGTCTGGTGGAAGCGATCTCGGTGGTACTTCGAACACCGGAGGCGGTGTGGATGAATCTGATGATACCCCAGATGTTGTTCCTGAAACACAAGAAGAAGAAGGAGAAGAAGAAGAACAGGAAGAAGATGACGACGACGAAGTTTATAGACATGATGAGGAGTCTCATGTTTACCACTTGGGTTTATCTGATGTTGATAATGATGAAACGACGACGAACCAGAAAGTAGTCCTATCAAATCATACGGTGAGATAAATGATTTCTTTGATATGCCCCTCCACTTCCATCAGTGGCCCCAGTCATCACACCCAACCTACCCCCATGTTATAATCGTAGTGGAAGAGTAAGTTTGGGTCAAGTATTCCCGACGAAAAACGATCTTACACTCGCTCTCGGTTTGAAGTTTCTTGAAGAGGGTTTTGAGTTTGGAGTTCACCGGTCAAATAAAACCAGATACGATGCCAGATGTAGGCAAGACGGATGTTCTTGGCGTATCTATGCAACCTCTGTCGAAAATACCAATATGTTTCATGTTCGTATATTGGATGACGTACACACTTGCTCGAGGACGCAGCTGCATCCCAACTACCATCAAGCAAACAATAGAGTATTGGGTAATTTTATTTACCCTAAAGTGAAGGATACCGGCAGGACATACCGTGGATCCGACATTGTCAACGACGTAAGATCGAATTTGAAAATAGATATTTCTTACTGGCAAGCCTGGCGCGCAAAAGCTTATGCACTGACGATGGTGCGTGGTACCCCTGAAGAATCGTTTACCTGACTCCCCTCCTTTTTCTATAATCTGGAGCTCCGGAATCCTGGTACCATTACCTCAATAAGGACAGACGCTCGAGGACGTTTTGAGATGTGTTTCGCTGCCCTCGGTTGCGCGGTACATTGTTATTTTAATAACTTTCGCGTCACTATATGGTTTCTTGAACTGCTATATTGAATAATGTTATAATATGAAAATGCCTTAAATATCCAGATTCGGTCGTTTACCACACACCTGCGTCCGGTCATTATCATCGATGCTGCTCATTTGAAGGGTACTTACTTGGGCACA
This sequence comes from Arctium minus, assembly GCA_954870635.1. Taxonomy (NCBI): domain Eukaryota; kingdom Viridiplantae; phylum Streptophyta; class Magnoliopsida; order Asterales; family Asteraceae; genus Arctium; species Arctium minus. The sequence continues at coordinate 4,209,984 of OX941093.1, read as the reverse complement.
ATGTTCTTAGCCGTTGCTATGGACGCAAATAACCAGATTGTGCCCATCGCTTTCGGAGTCGGTAGGTATGAGAGTGGGGATGTGTGGACTTGGTTCTTAACCATGCTGAAGCGTTGTATCGGGGAACCCAATGGATTGGTTTTTTTATCCGACAGGGCTGCTTCAATTCACCAAGCAATTAATACAATGTACCCGGGCGCCCATCATGCACTTTGTTGTCGCCATCTAATGATGAACGTAAAAACCAGGGACAACAGGGTCATATACAAGAAGAAGTTATTTTGGAGGACGTGTAAAGCATATACGGTGGAGGAGTTTGAACTGAACATGGTAGGTCTACGAGCTGCTTTACCTGTTGGAGCTCCGCTTATGGACCAGGTTGGACCAGAGAAATGGTCAAGGGCCTATTTCCCAGGAATGCGTTACAACATAATGACATCGAACAGTGCCGAGTCGGTGAATGCATTGTCTCGTTTTGCACGGAAACAACCTATTGTGGGCCTTATGGATTATTTCCGATGTTTTCAGCAAGAATGATATTCGATTCGTCGGAGAAATGGATGTTATCATCCTTGGATTTCTGATTGTTTGAATTTTATGTTTTTATTTTTGCAATACTAACGTAACAAATTTGTGTTATCGCAGAGGAAATGGTGAATCATCTCATGCCGTGGGCGGAGGTCAAAATTGAAAAGAGAATTCACAAGTCCGCAACGTGGACTGTACATGAGATTGGCCGAGGTTACTGGGAAGTCCGCGATGGGGTTAGGGACGCAGAAGTTGACTTCAATAATCGACTTTGCTCGTGCAGGAAATGGCAACTTTCGGGAATACCATGCGGCCATGCAATCGTCGTCGCAAGAAATCAATGGTGTATAGATGTCTCCTATCTGGCGACTTGTTACTACGCGTCGGATAATTTATGACAAACTTACGCAGAGCTCATACATCCAGTCGGTCCTGGAGAAACATGGGTTGTTCCAGACCACCCGCTTATGACCGTTAGATCACCGGTCGTAATAAGACGGGTTGGTCGACCGAGTAACCATGACCGTATCCCATCTCAGGGTGAGGATCCCATCCAGAGAAGATGTTCTCGGTGTGGACAACCAGGACACACTCGAGCAAATTGTCCATCTCCTGTACCGGTAAATGTGAGCCGTCAAAGGGCATCTGGTAGTCGACAAACTCAAAGGGCATCTGGTAGTCGACAAACTTAACCAGTATCAACCGAAGAGAATTATGAAAGTTTTAGACACAGTACTTTTGATTTAAACGTTGATCTAAACGAGTAAACCATGTATGTAATAAACTTTTTATAAATATTATTATTGCTCTCTAAGATTGAATTCACTTGATTGTAACGACTACGTCTTTTATGCTAAGTGATATTGTTTTTATGTTTAGTGTTGATTTTATTTACCTTATCGTGCTTGTTAAGTTGTCTTGTGTTATTACTAAACTAAAGTAAACATTAAAGCATTAAACCAATATTTTATTGAAATCAAATAAAACAGATGAAGTGCATCCATACCCCTTATAGGAGGGGGTATGGATAGAATTCACCTTTTTAAATAATAAATTCGTAACGTATTTATATATTATTTTTAATTTGATCATTAAAACTATCTAATTATTAAAAACTATCTAATTTTAATAATTGATTTCTTTCAAAATTATCTAAAATTATCAATTTTAAAAATACAATGATTTTACATATCTATGAATCATGAAATTAAACAAAAAATATGTGTATATTTATATTTTAATTATATATTAGATTTAAGATAGTTATGAATTAATTAGAGGTCGGTTCAAAGTCATTTTCATTTTAAGAATCGGAGAACAACTGAGAGAGCATCATGCGTCAATATTCATGATACATATGGACAAGATATTCATGGATACGTGATACGATCTCGATAGTTCCCTAGATCTCATTGTAAATGAGGTTTCTAATGGGACTTCTCTCTACTTACATTTTAATAATTACTTTTTTTAGATTTATTTTGTTTATTTTTAATTACATCTATTAAAAAGAGAAACAACAATTTGACCGATGATATATCGATATCTCGATCATTATTAATGATTTATTTTATAATCCGTCAACACAAGATAAATTTAAAAAATAAAAGAACTTTAGACAACTTGTTTACCTACTTTAGAGTTTATTTTACTCTTTAAATGTATGTGGGAACAAAGTTTCGTTTTTAATTAAAATACGTCAATATTACATACGTTATAGTTAAAGGTCTTATAAAAAAATCAAAAAATTGACCGTTACGTATTTAAACTCACCCTTTTTTTTAATTAATTTAAGTTCTATATAACAATTAAAAAAGTTGATGCCTTTGAAGTTCAACCGTTACAATTTTATCCGCTAATCTATAAACATATATTTACTATAGTGTATAAAGGGGAAAGTTTGGAAACAAAATACAACGGACTTTCATATTTTGAAGTGATTAAGGCTATGTTTGACAAACTAGCTGATAAGCTAGCTGGTAGCTGATAAGCTAGCTGGTAGCTGATAAGCTAGCTTTTTAAAACGCTACTATGAGTAACTTTTCAATAAGTTAACTTATAAGCTAGTTTATGGTCATCCAAACATGTACAAAAAAAAAGCTAGCTTATAAGCTACTTTTTTTTTGTCAAACAATGCCTAAGTTTCTAGACTTTTTTTTGAACAAATAAGTTTTTTGAACAAAAAATAGACTTATTTATTTATTTGTAAAACCGGATAAATAAATCTGTGAACGAACTTCTTTATTTGAGCAATTAAGTCCCTGCTTTTTTTTTTAATGAATGAACTCGTACACTTATAAAACAAAAGGTGTATACCATTTCTATATCGATGCATCAATAGATCAATAACAAACTACGATAAACGAATAAAACAAAAGGAATATACCATTTCTATTCCAGTAGTCATTATTTTAGATTCAAATGACAATCACAAGAGAAACTACTCATTATTTATTTTTCAGATTTAAAAGGCAATTCTAATAACCCAAAGTTTTATAACTTGTAATAATTTTGGAATTACAAAGATCATTCTATAAAACCTTAAATCTTAGAGGATCAAAAGTGAATTTAGGGGTCTAAACAAGGCTTGCACCTCATTTCTTTCACCCCTTCATATGTATGTGTTATACTATGTGTGTGTGTGAAGAAGCTTTTCCGAGGGAAATGAAGTTCTGAGGAAGCATTAAAGAAGAAAGGGTGAAGATTATTCATTTCAGGCAAACTATTAACACCCTTCTTGTTATAGCTTCCTCCATTGATAGAGTCTTAAGCTTTTTGGGGATTTAGGATTTTTGAACTAGTTATTCAATGGTGGAAGGATCTTCATGTTGGAAACTTCTATATTTAATTAAATCTAGCGGTGTTTTGAGTCTCATTTGATTGAAGCATGTGGATTCCTTGAATTTATGCAAATTGTTAAGCATGTGTTTTTCAATTATGGAATATTAATCAGAGGATTTTGGGTGTTTGATTATTGATTCTTATATTTGTGTGTTTACATTGTAATTTGGGAGTCATTTTTTCATGGGCATGTGTCGGTTTGGTGTTTAAAAGACCTTGGATTTCAACATTTTAAGTTGACGAAATTGATAGGTTGGTTTAGGTTGAGTTTGGCAAATTGAAGGTCGAATAATGACTTGTGTGACTTTAGGCGCGAGAGGTAAGTCATGAAAGTAACTCCAGTAAGTCCTTTAACTAACATGGTCTTGGTCGCGCTATTTTGTGAAACTCTGATTTTCCCAATTTTTGTGTTGGGATTTGTATGGGGTTTGGATTATGATCATCATTAAGAAGGTTACTTAAACCAATTAGAGTCGTATCTAATTGAGTTTAGCACCTTACTTATTTTGGCTAATTCAGGTGTTCGGTTGGTTGTTTTTGGCCTTTAGAGTTTATCTTAAGGCTTTGGACTGCAAGTGAGCTCTCTTATACTATCCCTTGGAAAATCATGTTTTTGAAATGACAAATTGTAAAACATGCACGAGTAATATTTTATATTGATTTTCTATGTGCATGTAATCCTTAGGAGTCACCTTGGTGGTGTGGTAGGGTGGTAACTTGTATAGCGGGAGTAGGTATCATAGGGTTGTTATAATTCCAAGGAAGTGATTTTCCTCTCTTTGCACTTGAATGTGTTTCACGTTGCATAGGGGGACTTGCAGGTGTGGTAGTCGGATTGTGATATCACAACTGTGAGTGACTTGCAGTATGATGCGACCGTTATGTATAGTTAGTTGAGTGAGTTTGTAGTCATTCGAGTGTTCATTCATTTGAATTTCTGGCAATGAAATGTTGTTCAAACTTGTGAATTCGAGAGAGAGATATGGTGTATATCGTATTTTTTCTATATTCACCAAATAGGAGTACAAGAATTTATACAAGGAGGCAACTAACAATCTATGGTATGGCCTTAAATCACGGATCAAGAAAAGGAAATACACAACAACCTACAGCTAAGTTTCCGAGTTTGGCTCTCGCTAACACTCCCCCTCAAGGTGGAGAATGTATATCCAACATTCACAGCTTGTTAAGAGAGCCCTGAAAAAATCTCCCACAAACTGCTTTTGTTAACATATCTGCAAGCTGGTTCTTTGACTCGACATATGGAAGTTCCACAGTTTTCTTCTCGAGGTGATCCTTGATGAAATGTCGATCAATTTCTACGTGTTTGGTTCTGTCGTGCTGAACTGGGTTGTTAGCTATCTTCACAGCAACCTGGTTGTCACAATGTAGCTGCATAGGGGATGTTAAGTGGATACCTAAGTCCTTCAAAATTCTCCTAATCCAAATTAGTTCACACACACCGTGTACCATTCCTCGAAATTCGGCCTCGGCACTCGATCTTGAGACCACTTTTTGTTTCTTGCTTCTCCATGTAACCAGATTTCCCCTTACAAATGTAAAGTACCCCGAGGTAGACTTTCCATCAGTTCGATCTCCTCTCCAATCTGCATTCGTGTATCCGTACACTTGGTGATCTCGATTCTTTCCAAAAAATAAGCCCTTACCCGGAGAGGATTTAAGGTACTTAAGAATTCTATATACTGCCTTCATATGATCTTCGCTTGGTGCATGCATGAACCGACTGACTACACTCACAGCATAGGCTATGTCTGGCCTGGTGTGAGAGAGGTATATGAGCTTTCCAACCAGTCTTTGATACCTTTCTTTGTTCGTGGGGACTTGATCTGGGAGAATTGACAACTTGTGGTTCATCTCGATTGGCGTTTCGATGGGCTTGCAATCCAGCATCCCCGTTTCAGTCCACAAATCTAGTATATACTTGCGTTGACACATGGAGATTCCAGATTTCGATCTGGCTACTTCAATACCAAGAAATACTTTAGGTGTCCGAGATCTTTTAGTTCAAACTCCATGGCAAGTGTAGTTTGAAGATTCGCCATTTCTTCCGGGTCATTCCCAGTGACTACCATATCGTCAACATACACGATAAGAGCAGTCACTTTTCCATTGTTTTTTTTAACAAACAATGTATGATCAACATCGCTTTGTTTATACCTGATTTTTTTTCATGAAGTTTGAAAACCTTCCGAACCAGGCCCGGGGGGATTGCTTCAGATCGTATAATGACTTCTTCAGTTTACACACCTTTCCACCACTTTTGACTCCTGGAGGAAGATACGTGTACACTTCTTCTTCAAGGTATCCATTTAAGAAGGCGTTTTTTACATCAAATTGCTTTAGAGGCCAATCTTGGTTGGCTGCAATCGAGATTATCATTCGGATTGTGTTCATCTTGGCTACAGGGGCAAAAGTGTCCCCATAATCGATCCCGTATTTTTGTGTATATCCCTTGGCCACGAGTCTCGCCTTGTATCGATCTATGTTTCCTTCTGAATCTAGTTTTACCGTATATATCCACCTGCATCCAACCGTTTTTTTTCCGAGAGGAAGTTCCACAAGCTCCCAAGTTTGGGTTTTTTGTAGCGCCTCTATTTCTTCGTTCATGGCTTTCTTCCACTTTTCATCTTTCATGGCCTCCTGTACATCATTTGGTATTGATACAGTGGACAAATTTTCAACTACTAGAGCATGTGGAGCGCCAGGCGGTGATGTGAAACATAGTTTCCGTTTGGATACTTCGTCTTTGCCTTCAGGTTCGGTTGGTACTGTTTCTTTGGAACACCCCGGTTGCTTCTGGTCGGATATCTAGCTTGGGATGTGTCATTCGTTTCCTGCAAGACAGAACCAGATGTGGTATCTGGAATGTTAGTATCGCTAGGCGTACTATCAGCTACCTCGGGGTGATCGATAGTGATAGACTCGGTTTCATCGACATTCTCAGTTTCAGTGGTGGTTGTACTATCTCGGTTGTCTTCTTCTTCAGTTTCAACATCGTAATTACCCTTGTCAGGTATGTTCTCGAAGGTGGCATGCTCGGTTGTTTCGTGTACCGTTGCTGCGTTCTCGTTGTCATCGAGATCCAAATCCGGTGTAGATTCCATTTGTTGGTAGTGTGGGTTCGCTTCATCTTGTTTCTCCCCCTGAAGCGAATTCGCATCTCCAAAGTATTGAACGGTCTCGTGAAAGGATACATCGCGTGTCACATACATTTTTTCCATGATTGGATCATAGCATCGATACCCCTTTTTTTGATCTGCATATCCCAAAAAAATGCATCTGATTGCCCTTGGTTCTAATTTTCCTACGTTCTGGTGAACATATGTCGTGCACCCAAAAATTCTTGGTTCGAGTCCGTAAGACACAGACATGTTTACCAGTTCATGTAGCTTTTGTAATGGGGTTTTGAAATCTATCACCCGTGAGGGGGTTCTATTCATGAGATATGCAGCTGATCGAATTGCTTCACCCCAAAATTTTCGTGGAACATTCATGTCAAATAGGGAGGCCCGGACTATTTCGAGAATCTGTCGATTTCGTCTTTCCGCTAACCCATTTTGTTGAGGCGTTCTTGCACACGATGTTTGTTGTCGAATGGAGTTTTCTTTACAAAAAACTTGCATTTCGTGGTTGATATATTCCCTGCCATTATCAGATTGTAATATCTGAATTTCCTTTCGATACTGAGATTTGATGATGTGGTGTAGTTCCTTGAATGCATAGTGTACTTCCCCCTTGGTTTTCAGAAGTGAGATCCAAATCATCCGAGTGCATTCATCAACAAAGGTTACAAAATACCGTGCACCACTAGGAGTGGGAATCCGAGCCGGATCCCATACATCAGAGTGTATGGTCATAAAAGGAGTCAAAGTTTTATTAAAACTGGGAACATACGAAATTCTTTTATTTTTTGCTAACTCACAAGTGCCACACTTAAAATCACTATCCAGTACATTCAAAAACAAATTTGGCTTAAGCTTCCTAAGGTAATTAAAAGATAGATGCCCAAGCCGGCGATGCCACAGCCATGCCACAGATTGGTTTGCTTGGCTTATTCCAGTATGATGTGCTTGACTTTGATGGTTTTCTTCGAAATAGTACAACCGCCCCCGCCTAGTACCATAGCCAAGAATCTGATGTGTTGTCATATCCTGAAAGACACAATCATTTGGCCAAAAAATCACATAGCAGTTAAGGGCTTCCGTAATCTGACTAACAGATAGTAAGTTAGACGATAAGGATGGAACCACTAGGACCGAATCAAGATTCATTGAGCTTGAAATTTTTACGGATCCTTCACCTGTTACAGGTGCTGTACTGCCATTCGCGGTGCATATGGTTTTTTGTTTTGGGGAAAAAACTGTCATTTTTTTCGAGTCATTCGTCATATGGTCAGTGGCACCTGTATCAATTATCCAACTATTATTTGGAACGTGGTTATGGTGTGACATACCAGAGTTGGTTGACGTGTGAGCTGCTATTGGAGTGATTACTTCCTCAGATTGAGATGAAGTTGCCACAGTTGCCTGGCTGATCTTTTTCCGTGGTTTCTTAGTGAAGTCCCACCATTCAGGATATCCGATGATCTCATAGAATCGGAGTTTTGAGTGACCTTCTTCCCCACAGTGCGTACACATGAATGTATTCCCCTTCCCATTCGATTTTTTCTCTTTTGTGTTACGATTTCGAGTGGCCATATGAACCACACCGTCTGATTCGGTTTTTGGTTCTTCCATGGTTTGTCTTTGATTTTGATCTTTTCGGATGTAGGCATAGCATGATTCTAGATCAAGGGGCGGGTCTTTTCTCAAGACTTCGCTCCTCGCTTGATTAAATTCCGAATCTAGTCCAGCCAAGAAGATGTGCACACGAAGGCGTGATAATGTTTTGTTTATGGCGATTGTTTGAGTGACGGTGTCCTCTTGAACAGTTAGGCAGGTATCAATTTCTTGAAATATGCTTACCAGTTCATTGAAGTAAGCAAATAGAGATCGTCCGTTTTGGCGGGTATTGAAGGACTTTCGGTTCAATTCAAACAACTGAGTTTCGTCCGTTCCATCATAGAAGGTTTTCTCGACCGCTTCCCAGATCTCAGCCGCCGTTTGCAGGCGAATAAAGCGAGGCATAAGGGGAGGGCTCATCGAGTCAATCAGCCAGCTTTTAACTCGATGATTGTCGATGAGCCATGCTTCAATCTTCTTTTCATCAGTCTTCGGTTTTGGTGTCGCTCCAGTGACGTAACCGGATTTGTTTCGTGCTCCGATCCGCATCTCCATTAATTGCGACCACAAAGGATAGTTCTTGTCATCAAGAATGACTCCGGTGGGGAAAGGTGCGTCTTGAACATTCTGAACAATGACTTAAGATGTATTCGATGTTTCCCCCATTGATACGAGAATTCTGAGGTTTCGTTAGGTTTCGTCAAGATTGGAGAGGTATGCTCTGATACCATGTGAATTCGAGAAAGAGATATGGTGTATATCGTATTTTTTCTATATTCACCAAATAGTAGTACAAGAATTTATACAAGGAGGCAACTAACAATCTATGGTATGGCCTTAAATCACGGATCAAGAAAAGGAAATACACAAGAACCTACAGCTAAGTTTCCGAGTTTGGCTCTCGCTAACAAAACTTATGATGCTTACTTATGTGGCTAATAAGTAATTCATTAGACCTTTTGTTTAACCTTATCTTTTAAAACTGAGACTTTTTAGGCAAGTATTAGGTTGAGGGTTCTAGCAATAGGAATGATAAGCTGCGAGACTCGATAAGTAGCCATTATAGAATTGAGATTAACTCTTAATATTAATAGAACGACCACCTCTACCTCCACCTCCACCATCACCACCACCACCAATCACCACCAACTGTCACTAGCCATCGCTTCCAGCTCCACCATAACCACAACCACTACTTACTCAACGCTACCACCACATCCTCCACAACCACCTGACCACCATCACTACCATCACCACCTACCACTATCTACACTTTCACCACCATCGGTTGCTATAACAACCACCTCTTCCTCCCACCATCACTAATTGGTCGGGACCATTCACACCAAATGAAACATAGTTTTTTTTCATTTTTACGAAAAGGGTTCCTTCGAATTAACATCAATTATCTCAAAAGTTTCATTTTAATTTCGTATGATATATGCGCACACACACACACACACACACACATATATATATATATATATATATGTAAATTTTGTAACAATGTTTATAAATTAAATTATTTAAATATTACTTAGTTTGCTTAATTTATAACTATTATCACATATATAAAAACATCAAACATGATTTAGGGGTAATATAATCATTTTAACCGTTTTGTCTTGTGTTGTCTAACTTACCAAACATTATACAAACAACTTGTAAAGTCTTGTCATACTCGTAGCAAACACCATATATACAACTTCTCCAATCCCGTAATGTTCTATTCAGTTCAATCATATCTAATCATGTCTACATACCAAACACTACCTAAACAAGCCATATTAACATACATTTGATCTAGTCCTCATTGCCATTATAAATTGAAATTAAACAAACTAATCATGATAAAGACACCCTGCGCCCATGCATTAGTTTTCAATTATCATACCAAAATTGGTTTGGTAGGATCCCACAACCATGCATTCCAATAAAATACTTAATAGGACTTAAAAGTTTATAGGACATACATTTGTGCACCATATATAAAAATGTGATAATAAATTATTAGAAAGAAGTTGGGTAACCTAAATAGTTTTATCCTTAAAAAGGAATAAGTTATTATGACGTAATATGATAACCGAATAGGACCCATGAAGTAGAGCGTCATATTAACCTTTTCGTATGACGCTTAAAAATGTCATATAAAAACGTCTTAAAAATCAAGTTATGATATAGTGAAAGCATACAGTAACGAACTCTATCTTGGTGTTTATACCATTCATAAAATAGTTGGATTTTGATACCTAAACGAAAATGCTACTTAATTTTAGACCTAAAGTGTAATAGATGGAAAAATAACGGAAAAATGATTTCTTTGTTACTTAGCCATTATAATGTCAAGGATTTTCTAAAAGGCAAAAAATTTTGGGTTTTGATTTGGTTTAATATGTGAAAGTAATGAACACATAATTTGTTTCCATTTACATGTAAGACAATATAAACAAAAGGAGTCGCAAACAAAAATGTTAGTACTACAACTAGACCATAGATTGTCAAAGTTGTATATTCTTAAGAAAGAAAACATACCAAACTAATAGAAGATCCATTGATTTTATCATATTCTTATGTAACTAAATAAATAAACATTAGTTGCACACCCCTGTCATTATAAGAAAGTTGGTTTTATAGGACATCTAACATGTTAAGCGTCTTAATAGAATACTAGTATGAGAACCGCGCGTTGCGCGGTAGTATAAGTACTTTGGATACATATATGAGACCCTAATATATCAAGTTTAGAGGGGGGGGGGGAATGGAACTAAACCACTACCATATGCAAATTTCTTGTTGTTCATAAATCTAAGAAACAATAATGACTCTGAATATGATCAACTTTGAACTACATATCTCTTATGGAGTGTGAAATAAAGTAAACGAATGGGTCCCATTGCTTATAGCTGATAATCCTAAAGCTTGGTGTTCCTCTCTGAAAAGTTCACATTAGTAAACGACTCAAATACTATAACAACCGAGAAGCTAAGAATAACTGAATACACAAAATGGAAACATTGTCTGTAAGATGTGAAAGTACTGTGAGATGTAACATAAGAAATACCTTCATCACTCAAAGTAGCCCATTTAAAAACCCAATAAGAAAGCTTGTAATGATAGCCATCCAATAATTTAGCTAAAATCAAAAAGTGTGTTGAGAATAAACCTGAGGATAACAATCATAGTCTTATGAGAATGAAAGTGATCACGTATACAAAAGTACAGAACAAAGCAGGTCAAGTAGTTACGAACACTGTTGTAGTGGCCAAAATAATAACTGGTTTGCTACCGTATCGATCAACCACTACTCCCCATAAGACGTAATTATTTAAAATCAGATAGTTTGTTGAGTTTTTTCAAACTTTTCCCTAAATTTTACTTGTATGAGGAAAAAAGCAAATACTTTAGAGAAAGAAAAAGGAAAAAACAAATATAACAATTGTGGGACCCAACACACTTAACTATAGTTGACATAACCCTCCTTGGTTCAACACGAAATATTGGGGGACTATCCGAGCTCTAAAGCTTGACATTGCCTTCTCCCTATTGTACGTATTCATATTTACCACAAAAATAAGTGTGATGATTGGTTCATTGTACATATAACTTTGACTTTGATGAGAAGCTTCCTTATACGTTGCTCTCACATAAACAATAAACATACAGTCATGAAGAGTACCCAATATAACTATTTTAGATCCAACTTAAGCGTATATTACAAGTTAAAAGAAACAAATGGTCATTTTAGCACCTTTTCCGATTTCCAAAGCATAATAAAGTTGGGCCTTTGGGTATGCTTGGGAAATCCAATTCCAATTGTTCAAAAGTGATTCCAAAATTGGAGTGAAATCAACTTCAATCATGATGTGAGGTAGAGCTTTGTCAACTGAATTGCATCGTGGCATAAATAATAATATATGAATGTTGCATAAATAATAATTGTCATTATAAGGTAGCCTCCAAGGTGTTTATGGTCATGCCATGTGACTAATGATTATTGTAGATTTGCAGCCACTTAAGCTAACTGATGATTTCTTCACTCTCCATCTCTCCTTTCTTGTCTCATCAACCTCAATCTGTTCTTGCCTGCACTCTCTGCTGCAAAATGGATTGTTCCCTCTTGAAAAAAACAAAGATTCCCATTAGAATTCCCAACTAAAAATTCCCATGGTACAACCAAATATGCACATGGTACAACCCTTTGAGGCACCAAACTAATTGGTTTTAATTTCATCCAAGATGGGTGCTTTTCTAGTTAATAATTGAAGAACATCAAGACCCATCAAAACTGAAGAACAAAAAAGTGCTTACCTGCTCACTTTATCTTATCGTGAGTCTTACCCGGTAAGTGAGAGTAACGACTCGTACCCAGTAAACGCTTACCGGATAAAAATGTTGCATACGATGCCATTTAAATGGACTAAGACCTTACCCGGTAAGTTAAGTGAAAGTGTTGTCTATCACCGGGTAATTGTTGTGTAAACGACCCATAAACTTTCTATCAGGAAATGGTTGATTCAAAGCTTTTGAACCATGAAATGAATCCTGCTTATTGTTGATCATGGGTAGCTCAAAACCTCCATGCACAAATGGTTTATTCAAAGCATCTCCACCAATTCTTTTCCACTCATAACATACACAATATTACATCTCCATGGTCTTGAAGATTAAACTTGACGTAGTTCTTATGGTTTTAGGAGATAAATTCAACAAATTGTCTTGTAAAGATTGATGCTCAAAAAGTATGTTCACACTACAACTTGATTATTATCTCTTAATCTCCCTGAAAAGTAGTAGACTATCATCAACATCACAATCAAAGGTGGGAAATTGCTGCCTGATTATATTTAGTAGGCCGTCAAGTTATTTAACGATCTCTTTTTGAATGAGACTTGATACATCCTATAGGATATAAAGAAGAATATAAACTTAGCTTCTGATTTAAAAGGTTTGTGACATTTAACCTTTATACCTCTTTTCATCTTTAATGGTGGAGTTCGAGGCAACAAACAGACTACACATAATCGGGAAAACCCTAGCCAAAGGCGGAGAGATGGAGAAGCAGACAGGACTCTGTTTATCACTTTTTGGAACATGAATGGATGAGTAATCAATATCTATGGGAAATTAGGAAAATTTATTTAACTGGCTAACAACCCTTTCAAACCACAACCTGCAAATAGAGATCGAAAAAACATAAGCAAGATAAGAAACCTAGGCTAATGATTGAGAGATGGATGGGTTAAATGTCAAACCTAAATGGCCAATACTAATGCAAAATTATCAGAATGAGCAAACAAATAACCCAATGGTTTACCCTCTATCGCTGCTGTCACACATGAAAACCACAACCCGCATATATGTAGGTTGAGAATGAAGAAAACAAATGCTAGGCCAAAGATTATGAGATGAAGAGGAAAGCATAGCAAGAAAAGATGAATAGTTTTGGAGTTTGAATGGAGAGGAAGGGAAGAAAGGCGTGGCAGAAGCTGGATTCCTTTTCTCTCTCTCTCTCTCTCTCGTTGATCCCTCACACTCTTCGTTCCTCAACCGTGAACAACAACCTTGGCAAGAAAACATGATTTATAGCAGACGAAAACAAAAGATAGATCCATATCCAGATTTAATAATCATAAATAAAAATTGACTCTATTTTCAAGCACATCTACAAACTTCAATCGAGCCATAAATTATTCAAAATTCAACAACAAATACATAAACAAATTTCATAAACAATACATGCATACCTATAACCTGTAACAATCAAAATTGAGACCGGATATATTAGGTCCATCAAGACTTCAATATCCATTGATATAATTAAGAAAATAACATTCACCCTAACTCCAATGCCTATTATATACTTGTGAACCACTAATGCCAACAATTAAAACAAAATTACAGTAAAGCACTTGATGGTAACCAAGTGCAAAGCTTATTGATCAAGCTTCACGAAAATGTACATGCCATCTTTTAAACAGCGATCGGCTCTATTTACGTGAACAAAATATCATATAAACTTATTGATAAACCTTCGAAACATTTATAAGCATTAAAATCTTACCTTATAAAAGAACCACTTAAGTATACACTTCTTCCCCCATAAGACCACATGAACCTTGCTGGTATAATTATAAGAATTCTGTTGGCGCAACCGCTTTCCAAGCCATAATCCACTCCTAAAGCAGGCATTCTTTTTTCTACATCTATTCAAATTAAGCTAACTTTTCAATTCTTGTTCCGGGAACAGAATAAACATGAAAAAGTTGAAAAAAGAAAACAGATTAAGCAACTTTCCTAAGGACCTGCTGTAAATTACAAAACTTAATTAGATCAATACCAAAACTCTATTAGAGCTCTGATTGGGTTTCTCCAAAAAGCTAATGTTTGATGTCAAAAACGTGAAAACAACCTCATGTTTAGAAGAAATTCAAGACCAATATAAATATAGAAGAAAATAAAAATAGCATTGATGTGAAAAACTGAAATAACACCCATCCAGGGAAGTAATTTCTGCAAGAAACTTGTTGTTTGGGTCATGTTTGCTTAATAGTTTCATATAAAAAGAGATTAAATCGGTCAACAAATTGAGAAAAAAAAACACTCACGTGGTTCCTATATATGTTGATGGGGTAAAACCCAGAAGCCTTATGTATCTGCCATCTACTCTTTCGGTCTCGACATTATCCTTCATGGTTCAATAAATACACACAACTTCTATTAAAAGATTGGTCTCCTTTTTTATCCAATGATGGTTGCTGTAAATACCTGATTCCTACGTCAGAGACACCTTCGACCAGAGACAGAGAGATGGATAGCAGCAATCTACAGGCGAAGTCGGGGATTAGAGAATGGAGGCAGCCGGTGGTCGTCATGAGCAGGGAGAAGATAGAACGTGATGAGGAGACTGGAAAAAAGAGGAGAAGTGAAAAGGCAACAGGCTGTTATGAAGGAGGAGGAGAAGAAGATGGAACGATAAAAGAAGGAATTAAAGAAAAATTGGGGAAAATTTGATTTCAGGAGAAAATAGAAAAAAAGGTTCTCTGGTCTAAGGAGAAGCCACGTCAATGGAAGTGGTTTCTCTTTTAATAGATATATAGATTTTATAGCACTTAAGTTTATAGGACCAAACTATAAATTAAGCTTCCTATCTAAAAGTGTTACAGTAGGTTATAAGACGCTTTTGAGAGTTTTAACAGTTTCTTAGGATCCTTTTAAAACAAGATGTCGTATTAGCTAATTTATAGGACAATTTTCAAAGGTATCCTACAAACCCATCTTTTTATATGATACTTTTTCAAATAGTGTCATATAAAATAACTAATACAAACTTTATACTAAAAGCGTCTTAAAAACTTGTTAAAATGCTCAAAAATGTCATATAAACCTGTTGAAAGATATTGTTAATTGTACCAATCTTGACATTATCTAACTTATTTTGTTTATATTTGTCATTTTTAGATTTTAAGTATCTAAAGTGTCAAAGTGTTAAAATCTGATGATTTAAGGGACTGGATCTATCTTTTACTTAAGATCCAAGGGTAACGGAGTAAATTTGAAGAGTTTCAAGGACTGGAGTGCAATATAGGGATTTATATAATAAAAGGCTTTGCTTATCTCTTGGTAGAAAAATCAGATTTATTTTTCATTCAATTGTATTTTAAATCAGTATCGTTCTCTCTCTTTCTCTCAAAGAATTAGGGTTTACATTCCTCATATCTTCAAATCTTTTGAAGATATTTCTAGATTGTATTAGGTTTAAATGTTGTAATAAACATTTGATTAAATATTTTATCATGGTATCAGAGCACCGCTACTTCATCTCGCCGACGTTCAGGTGGTCATCAACAACGGAATGGTAAATCTCTTCTTCTATCTCTCGTCTTTTACTGGTTTACTTTGTTGTTAGGTCGTTTCTTCAGTTCATTTTTTTCGTTCCTTTCCTCTGTAATTTTGGTTTGGAAGTTGTCTTTGGTTTCGACTTTTTATCTCTTGGATCTGAGTTTTTCAGATCTGGTTCAAAAGACTCATTTGTCTTTTGTTCTAGTTTTCTTTTTGACACATACTATTTTTAGATCTGACTCTTCAGTCACGTCTATTCGAGTTTAGTGTCGTTGTTTTTCGATCTGATATCTCTTGGATCTTACCTTCTTAGATTTGGTTCAAGAGACTCATTGGCTTTTCCTTTCTTTTGTGCTCGTACGAGTTCAGATCTGACCTGGTTTAAGAGACTCATTGTTTGCACCTAAACCCTTTGTGGTCTATCTTCTTTACTTTTGTTCACCTCGTAAGTATTGGATTAGATCTCTAATAGATCTGTATTCAAGGCAGCGTTTCACCTCGTAAGCTAGGAGCAGATCTATAATAGACCTATGTTCTTGGCTCTCTTGAGGTTTACATTTTTTTTTGTTTTGGATTAGATCTCTGATAGATCTGTATTCAAGGCATCATTTCACCTCGTAAGCCTAGGAGCAGATCTGTAATAGACCTGTGTTCTTGGATCTCTTGAGGTTCACAATTTTTTTTGTTCACCTCATAAGTCTTGTATTAGATCTCTAATAGATCTGTATTCAAGGCATCCTTGAGAAACTTTTTGTTTACCTGGAGTAGATCTGTAATAGATCTGTATTCTAAGCTTTAATCGAAGTTTTGTTGTTGTAAACTACTTTAGATTTCTTTTATCTAAGGTGTGTTTTTTTTCATATTTTTTTGTAAAGTAAGCCACTGTAAGATCTGGTTCTTTGAGCCTATTCTCTGTTTGCTCACAGTAGGTCGTTTTTCGTATTTTGTATTTTTGACATTGGTTGGAGCTCTTTTCGAGTTCTGTTCTGTCACTATATGTTCAGGTTATACATTATCTCTTGGTTACCTGTGCTTTATTCTGGATTCTCTATGAGTTTCCAGATTTAGTGCTCTCTTTAATCTGCTGCTATAATACTCAAGGAACTCACTGTAAGTCTGTTCTTATTTTTACTCTATCTTCCTCTCTGTAAGTCTTCTCTTCTCTTTGTGTGCTTTTTGTTTCCTGTTGGACCTCTGAGTGGTTGGCTTGACCTACCACCTATAGAGTGGCAAGGAATCCTGCCTCTAAGCTACTCAGTGTTGTCATTGTGTTTTTTTTCCTTGTTTTCTTCTGTGTGTTCACTATGACTGGAGGTGAATCCTCTAAAGAGCCAGAACAGCGATCTCTCATCGCCAATCTGGACTTTGGAGATCCTTTATATCTCCATCCTAGTGACACTTTACGAGCCTCTATCTTAACGTTGAAACTCACTGGAACTGACAACTATAAAGTTTGGTCTTGTGCTATGATTTTGGCATTAGAAACTAAAAATAAACTTGGATTTATTGATGGTACTGTATTACGATCTGTGGATAACGATGTGTTAGGAAAACAATGGGACAAGTGTAATTCTGTTGTTTTGTCTTGGATTCTCAACTCTATTTCTGATGATCTTTTTGTTAGTCAAGTTTTCTCTCGAGTTGCTTCTGAAGTGTGGCTTGAGTTAAAAGAAACATATGATAAAGTTGATGACTCAGTTACTTTCAATTTACTTCAAAAGATTAATTCCCTTTCACAAAATGGAGCCTCTGTTTCTGACTATTATCACAAGTTAAATGCCTTGTGGAAGCAGTTTGATGCGTTGATTAAACTGCCTTCATGCACATGCAATGTTGCTCAGGATTTTTCTAAACACAACCAATTGATAAAACTAATGCAGTTTCTGATGGGATTGGATGACACTTATGTTCACATACGTAGTAATATCTTAACAACTGATCCAATACCTACTGTTAAAACTGCCTTCTCTTTGGTATCAAGAGAAGAATCACACCGCGGTGTGACTCGAACTTCTGATACTAAGGGGCAGAATACCGCGTTTTTTGGAAAAGCAAATGATAATAAAAAAAGGGGTGGAAAACCCCCCTTCTTTGCAAGCATTGTGGTTTAACCGGGCATACTATAGAAAGATGTTACAAGTTAATTGGTTTTCCAAAGGATTTTCAATTTACAAAGTCTAAAAATAGTCAGTCTTTTAAATCTACTTCAAACAATGCCTATTCCACCGATACCCCTAACTGTAGTCAGAACTCCTCAACATTCTTGACAGAGGATCAAGTTAACAAGTTATTGTCTCTCCTTGATCAAAAACAGTCCGAGAGCATCTCTGTTAATATGGCAGGTATGTTTCCCTTCAATAGAACAAATCTGTCTAACTATGTCTGTAATAGTTCTCAGTCTGGTTGGATAATTGATTCCGGAGCGAATCAACACATGACCTCCTCTACTTCTCAACTTGAAAATATTATTGATATTTCTGACTTAAACCTTAGAGTTACTCAACCAAATGGAGATGAGGGAATTATAGACTTAATAATGAGGTTGTTTTATGTGATGTGCTTGTCATTCCTGATTTTCATGTTAATTTGTTGTCTGTACATAAAATTGCTAGAGATAGCAAGATCTTTGTTGGGTTTGATGAGTATAAGTGTTACCTACTTCAGGGTTCTCTTCAAAAGATAATTGTGGGGACTGGTAGCGAACAAGGAGGGTTATATTTTTTTGACAACTTGCCTAAGGGTGAGTCTTCTGTTTCTAGGAATTCTTTAAAAATGTCCAATATGACCATTGTTTGTAATAGATCACGTCATTTGTGGCATAGTAGGCTGGGACATCCAGCTGATCAAGTGCTTGGGGTTTTAAAAGAAACCCTTGACATCTCAAATGAATCTGTTTCTACACCATGTGATATTTGTCACAAGGCTAAGCAAGTAAGAGACAAGTTCAAATTAAGCACTCACTCATCTACAGTTCTTGGAGAGTTAGTTCATTTGGATTTGTGGGGACTTTATCGTGTTCCCAGTAAATAGGGTTATAGATTTTTCTTAACTATTGTAGATGATTACTCTCGATCTGTTTGGGTTTATTTGCTGAAAAGCAAGAATGAAGTATTTGATAATATTGTTGCTTTTCACAGTTTATTGATTACTCAGTTTGGCAAACATGTTAGAATCTTCAGAAGCGATAATGGTACTGAATTTACTAATAATAAGGTAGGTATTTTCCTTAAATCTAATGGGATCATTCATCAAACAACTTGCGTTTACACTCCTCAACAAAACGGAGTGGTTGAACGCAAGCATAGACAATTATTGAATGTTGCTAGAGCTTTAATGTTTCAAGGAAATGTTCCATTAAACATGTGGAATGAGTGTGTTTTGACTGCTGTTTATCTTATTAATTGTACTCCTTCTTCAGTGTTAAATGGAAAGTGTTCGTATGAACTGGTATTTGGTTTTGCTCCTGTTTTGACTCACCTTAGAAATTTTGGGTGTTTATGTTTTGCGGTAAGACCTAATGTCTCTGATAAGTTTTCTTCACGGTCTGAAAAATGTGTTCATCTTGGATATGCTAATTCAAAAAAGGGATATAGGCTTTATAGCCTAGATTCTAAACAAATAATAATTTCCAGAGATGTTAAGTTTTATGAAAATATTTTTCCTTTCAAAATGAGTGGAAACCAACCAAGTTATGACTCTAGTAATATAAATTCGCTAAACTTTTTTGATTCTGTTAATTTTCAATCTAATGATCTGATTTTTGAAATACCCGATGATGATATTAGGGGAAATCCTCAAAGTAAAAAATTTTCAACATCTTCTAATATAAGTAGTTGTCATGACCATCTGAGTAGCCAAAGTAGGGCTGCCGGATCTGTGGATCTTGGTAGTACTAGTGAAATAAATGAGGTAAACAGAGTTGCCGAATCAAGTGGTCCTGGTGGCACTGAGGCTGTCAGTGGATCACGAACTACTGGTTTTCGTCAACTCACTATTCAAAATACAAATGATGATCTTTTGGGATCCCCTCCTGAGGGTGGGGTTATTGATAATCAAAATGTTTCATCTGTTAGAAAATCGAATAGATCTTCTGTATTCTCTCGTCGTTTTGATGATTTTGTCGTTGAGGGTAAAGTTAAACACGGATTAGAAAAGGTGGTTAATTACTCTCAACTAAGTTCAAATAATTTTTGTTTCGTATCTACCTTAAATAAATATGTTGAACCTGAAAGTTTTGTTGAAGCTAGTAAGGACCAAAAGTGGGTAGATGCAATGAATGATGAAATGGAAGCTCTTTATAGAAATGGTACTTGGGTTCTAACTGATTTGCCTCCAAATAGAAAACCCATAGGTTGTAGATGGATTTATAAAGTCAAATATAAATCTACGGGTGAAATAGAAAGGTATAAAGCTCGTCTTGTCGCCAAAGGGTATAATCAACGTGAACATTTTGACTATGAGGAAACATTTTCGCCTATTGTGAAAATGGTGCCTGTAAGGTGTATGATTGCTCTAGCTGTTCAAAATAGGTGGCCTTTGTGTCAACTAGATATGAACAATGCTTTTCTTTATGGGGATTTAGTTGAAGATGTTTATATGACATTGCCTCCTGGATATTTTTCTGTTAATGACAAACGTGTTTGTAAACTAGTAAAATCTCTTTATGAGTTAATTAAAACAAGCACCACGTCAGTGGTATGAAAAGTTATCTACTTGTTTAATAGAAAATGGTTTTTGTCAAAGCACTAGTGATTATTCTTTATTCACTAAAAGTTATGGTGATGTGTTTATTATTCTTCTTGTTTACGTGGATGATATTTTCTTACTGGAAATTCTGATTATAAGATTAAACTAGTTAAGGATCATTTACAATCAAATTTTAAAATCAAAGATTTAGGTTTATTAAAATTCTTCTTAGGTATTGAAATCTTAGAGACTGATAAAGGATTGTGTATGTCTCAAAGAAAGTATTGTCTTGAGCTACTAAACAATTTTGGATATGTTGGTTGCAAGCCTATTAATACACCCATGGTTATGAATTTAATTGTAACAGATTATGTTGGTTCTGAATCAAAAGATGTTCCTTTAAAGGATTTTACTGGATATCAAAAATTAATTGGTAGACTAATTTATCTGTTAGCCACTAGACCTGGCATTGCCTTTGCAGTTCACTGCTTAAGCCAATTCATGCATTCTCCACGCCAGTCTCATTTGAAACTGGCTCTTCGTGTTCTAAGGTATTTGAAGGGTTCTACTGGTAAGGGCGTTTATTTTCAGTATGTTCTGATAATGATTTTAAACTGTCAGCCTTTGTTGATGCTGATTGGGGGAAATGTTTGTCAACTAGACGTTCAGTTACTGGTTACTGCATTTTCGTGGGAAACTGTATGGTGTCATGGAGAAGCAAGAAACAACCTACTATTTCTTGCTCCTCTGCTGAGTCAGAATATAGGGCTATGGCATCAGCCCTTTGTGAAATTATATGGGTTCTCAATATTTTAGCAGATTTAAAATTAAATAACTTGCTTCCAGTAAGTTTAAATTGTGATAACAAATTTGCTATACAAATTGCTAATAACCCTGTGTTTCATGAGCGGACTAAACACATAGAGATAGATATCCATCAAGTTAGAAATAAAATAGCAACTGGAATGTTGAAAACTGTAAAAGTGTTGTCAACTGAAAATCCAGCTGATATTTTTACAAAATCACTTGGAGTAAATCAACATAACTATCTCATTAATAAGTTAAATATACTGGATCTTTTCCGTTGTCAAGATTGAGGGTGGGTGTTGAAAGATATTGTTAATTGTACCAATCTTAACATTATCTAACTTATTTTGTTTATATTTGTCATTTTTAGGTTTTAAGTATCTAAAGTGTCAAAGTGTTAAAAGAGGACATACATTTGTGCACCATATATAAAAATGTGATAATAAATTATTAGAAAAAAGTTGGGTAACCTAACCAGTTTTATCCTTAAAAAGGAATAAGTTATTATGACGTAATATGATAACCGAATAGGACCCATGAAGTAGAGCGTCATATTAACCTTTTCGTATGACGCTTAAAAATGTCATATAAAAACGTCTTAAAAATCAAGTTATGATATAGTGAAAGCATACAGTAACGAACTATATCTTGGTGTTTATACCATTCATAAAATAGTTGGATTTTTATACTTAAACGAAAATGCTACTTAATTTTAGACCTAAAGTGTAATAGATGGAAAAATAACGGAAAAATGATTTATTTGTTACTTAGCCATTATAATGTCAAGGATTTTCTAAAAGGCAAAAAGTTTTGGGTTTTGATTTGGTTTAATATGTGAAAGTAATGAACACATAGTTTGTTTCCATTTACATGTAAGACAATATAAACAAAAGGAGTCGCAAACAAAAATGTTAGTACTACAACTAGACCATAGATTGTCAAAGTTGTATATTCTTAGGAAAGAAAACATACCAAACTAATAGAAGATCCATTGATTTTATCACATTTTTATGTAACTAAATAAATAAACATTAGTTGCACACCCCTGTCACTATAAGAATGTTGGTTTTATAGGACATCTAACATGTTAAGCGTCTTAATAGAATATTTTATAGCACTTAAGTTTATAGGACCAAACTATAAATTAAGCTTCCTATCTAAAAGTGTTACAGTAGGTTATAAGACGCTTTTGAGAGTTTTAACAGTTTCTTAGAATCCTTTTAAAACAAAATGTCGTATTAGCTAATTTATAGGACAATTTTCAAAGGTATCCTATAAACCCATCTTTTTATATGATACTTTTTCAAATAGTGTCATATAAAATAACTAATACAAACTTTATACTAAAAGCGTCTTAAAAACTTGTTAAAATGCTCAAAAATGTCATATAAACCTATTGTAACATTTTTAGATAATATATGTTTTGGTTTGATCCTGTAAACATAAGTCTTATAAAACATTTTATTAGGATACCTGGACATTTTAGGCATCCTATAAACCTAATGTTGTTGTAGTATGTGATGTAACAAAATCCATAAATTATGTTTGAACAAAATGGAAATTATAACTATCTATAATAATACACATTTGTACATAAAATAGCTAAATGTATTAAGTTGTTTTGATATTTTTATTCTGGAAACGGATGTGAGATGTGCCGGGTGTCCAGATCCCATGCACCTTCAAGTTAATCACATTAATGAATTGCAGTTTGTTAGTGCACAGATTTGTTGGATGCAAGATCATAATCATTGAAGCTGGAAGTCAAAGAAAGTCAAAGCTCAAAAGTCAACTTTCATGCAAAGTCAAAGTCAAGTGTAATAAACTCAAACTCAAAGTATTGTGTTTGTTCTGTTTTGTAAGCGTGTGTATCTTGGTTTTGTTTTTAATAGATAGATGGCTAGTAGGTGTGGTTAACACACATGTAACTTGAAACTAGAGAGAGTACGCAGATTGTTAGAGACAGAAAGAGACTTGTAGAGAGAGAAAGTAGTCTGTGAATTTGTAATCGAATCTTGAAGTTGAATTGAATCAGGTAGATTGTATATCTTGTTTGTGTGGTTGATTTAGATAAGAATTTGATTAAAAACTGGGATTATTACAGTTGATGTTTCATATATGTTGTATTCTTACAATTTAATAATTTTCAGGAGTTCTATATAAATGGTTTATTGTTATAAATAACCAATATTACCACTAATAGATTAAGAGATTTATAGAGAAAGAAAGAAAGAAATTTGGAGAGAATGAAATACTTATGCAAGTATATTGAAGTGTATTTTTACATTTACATAAGGGGGTATTTATACTACATAATCTCCTATTCATCTACATGGCTTATATAGGTAATTATTGAACAACTTGATTGTGGATTGGACATAAGAGTTGAAATTTGCATCCCCAAGTTAAGCCCCATACTTCACAATATATTTAATACTTAAAATACTCCACCATGGAGGACAATTTCAAATCGGAGTTCAACCTTGAAGTACTGCCTCATTAAAAACCTTGCTAAAGAAAACCCAATGGGAAAAAAACTTTAGCTAAGGGAAAAAGAGTACAGTTGGTAGTTGACTCCCCCTGATGTTGACATCCAATAATCATCACATGTTATGCGGGTGCCGCATAGGCGCATACCGATACTGTGAACGTGTTTTCTGAAAGTTGCAGTAGGTAGTGCCTTTGACAAAAGATCTGCAGCGTTGTTGCTCGATTGAATATATTTCATTTCAATTTGATTATCTTTTATAAGATCTTGAGTGTATGAGAAGAATCTTGGAGATATATGTTTTTTCCTGTCACTTTTGATATATCCTTCTTTCATTTGTGTGACACATGCGGCGTTATCTTCATAGATCAAAGTTATAATTTTTTCCTTCTCTATTCCGTGCGAAGTCAAAATGAGTTGTATCATTTATCTCAACCAAACACACTCTCTACTAGCTTCATGAAGTGCAATAACTTCAGCATGATTTGAATATGTGGCAACAAATGTTTGTTTCTGAGAGCGCCAGGAAATAGCAGTACCTCCGTTCATGAACACATATCCAGTTTGAGATCTAGCTTTATGACGACCAGACAAATAACGTGCATCTACATAACCAATCAAACCTTCTTTTGAATTGTTAGAATAAAATAGATCTAAATCAACAGTTCCTTGAAGGTATCGGAATATGTGTTTGATTCCGTTCCAATGTCTCTTTGTAGGGGATGAACTGTTGGTATTTTCTCTATGTATTTTAATAATACATATAATAAACAAAATTAATCAACGAATGATTAAGAACTCAGAAAAAATCAATGATTTTAAGACAAAGATAAAGAAATAAAAGAAGATATAGAACAGATGTTGAGGCTCATGTTACACACGATTCCCTTAAACAGATTCGCCGTCTGTTCCCAGGGTGAAACAACCAAAGCAGTAGTACTACCGGAGATGACCACTTGCCTTAAAAAGTCACCGGAAATCTATGTATGCAAAAGCATCCAAAGATATATGTGTTGAGTTCAGTATTCGGGTTGTTTCAGAATGCAACCGGACTCCCCTTTTATATTGAAAACAAAATCGACACAATTAATACGTAATTAACCAATAATTAAAGAATTAATCTTTAAAACCAACAAGATTAATTCGATAATTAACTGGTAATTAAAATATTAATTATCAGAATTCAATACGTTTGATTTGGGGTTACAAAATCCGAAACAGTGCACGACGCGGTTTACCGCGCGAGTTAGCCCGCGGCACAACCCGCCGGGGACACTGTTTCGTGTCTGCATTCCAGTGCAGGCGTGGGTAGCTGTGCGAGTTAGCAGGTCGCGCCCAAGCACAAGTTCGCCGATTTAACTTACGAAAATCTCAATCGGCACCCCCCTGCGCGGGTAGGAGTTGGAGTAAAACCAATCAAAGGAGCTTGTAAGTCCCTCCCACATTCATGGTTATAAACCACAAAATGTTTTACTACTCCTTCCTATGTGGGACACATTCCCACACCTACTTGATTTCCACCAAATTCATTCCAAACACTCATCTTTGAGCATCGATATCTCATTCACACATATTATGTTTTGGACACATAATATATTGTTTCGAAGCTCTCATATAGGAGAACACAAAGCCACGAAGAGTTAGATATATACAATACATATATATGTATTTAAATGTGTCTAAAGTTAGTAAAAAACCATATTTTTACTAACATTTTCCAACAATCCCCCACATGAATGGAGATCGATCTTTTGCATACGAAAATTTCCTATTAAATTTCACATGGTTGAATCCTGCATAGGATAGGTAGGTGTTACCCTTTGAACCTTCCCTTGTGAAACACACTTAGGGTTTTTTTTTTTTTTTTTTTAAATCTCTTAATGTCTCTTAAGTCTGAATCATTCAGACATTTTTACACACCACCTCTTATTAATCATAACTAAATTAAGACTTCAGACTTTAGACCTCTTAAAAAGCAAACGATACCTTAGTCTCCTAGCTGTCAGTAGACTCGATGTCTTTGAACTGAACTGCCATTTATGTAGACGAAAATACATTTCACACATGACTCTTCCTAACAAGGTCATATCCTCATAGTTGTGTTCGTTATGGTCATAAACACTAGCCTAGTTCTGCGAGAGCTGTCAGGAATTGAGCCCCCACAATTCCATTCGAAGCGACCCTACTTCTCTCTCACATAGGTAATCTTCAATAATCATTAAAAGCCATATGCTTAATCTCACTGTCACTGATTCCAGAATTGGACTAGGAAGTTTATTAACTCCCCCACAGTGACCTCCCTTATTCATACAACTAGGTTGTCCTTTTGAACCCAGATCTTGGGATCTCCAGTCTTCTGGGTAAGGTTTCCTTTACATGAATTACTCATTCAAGGGCTTTAGTCCCATTCCTTTCGACGACTTATAAACCAAATATCTACTTAGGCCTTTCGTAAGCGGATCCGCAATGTTATCCTTTGACTTCACATAGTCAATCAAGATAACTCCGGTAGAGAGTAATTGTCAAATCGTATTATGTCTACATCGAATATGTCTAGATTTCCCATTGTACATTGTACTTTGAGCTCTACCAATTGCCGATTGGCTATCACAATGTATACAAATGGTCGTTACCGTCTTAGGCCATTTGGGAATATCTTCCATGAACTGACGTAGCCACTCTGCCTCTTCACCACATTTATCCAAGGCAATAAATTCAGATTCCATCGTGGATCTGGCTATAACAGTTTGTTTGGACAATTTTCAAGATATAGCCGCACCTCCAAGTGTAAACACATATCCACTTGTAGATCTGGAATCCTTTATATCAGATATCCAATTTGCATCGCTGTATCCTTCGATCACCACTGGATATCTTCCATAATGCAGTCCATACTCACGTGTGTATCTTAAATATCTTAACAATCTAGTAATTCTCTTCTAGTGTTCTAAACTGGGATTACTAGTATACCTACTTAGCCTTCTCACTGCATATGCTAAGTCAGGTCTAGTACAACTCATAAGATACATCAGACTGCCAATTATTCTTGAGTATTCCACTTGTGCAACACCTTCCCCTCTATTCTTAGATAGATGTTGACTAGTGTCAATCGGAGTTCTAACTATACTAGTATCTCCTTCATTAAATTTCTCAAGAATATTGTCCACGTAATGTGTCTGATTTAACACCAGACCATTTTGGGTTCTTGTGATCTTGATCCCAAGAATCACATCCGCTAAACCCATATCTTTCATGTCAAACTTAGATTTCAACATATCCTTCGTGGACCTTATCATTTTGTCATCACTGCCAATGATAAGTATATTATCAACATATAAACACAAGATGACATAACCATGAGTGGTGTCTTTCACATAAACACATTTATCACACTCATTTATCTTAAAATCGATTTCTAACATAGCTTGATCAAACTTTTGATGCCATTGCTTTGGAGCTTGCTTTAGGCCATACAAGGACTTAATAAGTTTACAAACCTTATTTTCTTGTCCCTGGGCAATGAATCCCTCAGGATGCTTCATATAGATTTCTTCTTCTAAATCTCCGTTTAGAAAAGCAGTTTTCACATTCATTTGGTGAATTTGCAGATTTTTAATGGCTGTAATAGCTAACACCAATCTAATGGATGTTATTCTTGTCACCGACGAATACGTATCAAAATAATCTAGACCTTTCTTTTGTCTATATCCTTTGATTACTAATATCGCCTTGTATTTGTCAATACTACCATCAGCTTTCATCTTTCTTTTAAAGATCCAACGGTAAGCTAGTGGTTTACATCTCGGAGGTAGGTCTACTAGTTCCCATGTATGGTTTTGTAAGATGGATTCTATCTCACTTTTGATGGCTTCTTTCCATTGAGGTCCTTTCGAAGACGTAACCGCTTCACGATAGGTTTTGGGTTCACTTTCCACCCCGTAAGTGAGGAAGTCGGGACCAAACGACTTTTCAACCCTAGCCCGTATGCTTATTCTAGGTTCCACCACTTCTTCCTCAGATAAAACTTGTTCATCCTCTTGAATAATTTATTTATCTTTAGAAGATGAGGTTTGATCTTCCTTGTTCAAATAAGGAAACACGTCTTCGAAGAATGAAGCATTTCTTGACTCCATAATTGTATTCTTGTGTAATTCAGGATTTTTAGACTCATACACAAGAAACCGATATGCACTACTATTTTGTGCGTATCCAATGAATACATAATCCACTATTTTAGTTCCTAACTTTTGTACCTTAGGCGGAGGTACAACCACTTTAGCTAGGCACCCCCACACTCGTAAGTACTTGTAAGATGGTTTCCTACCCATCCAAAGTTCATATGGTGTTTCATTTTGTTTCTTGTGGGGTATCTTATTCAAAAGATAATTAGCCGACAAAATAGCTTCCCCCAACATGTTCTGACTTAAACCAGAACTAATCAACATGGAATTCACCATCTCTTTCAAGGTACGATTCTTTCTCTCAGAAATACCGTTTTGCTGAGGTGAGTAGGGTGTTGTGAATTCATGTCGAATTCCATTGTTAGAACAAAACTCAACAAACAGTGAAACATATTCACCTCCCCTATCACTTCTAACGACCTTGATTTTCTTGTTAAGTTGATTTTTAACTTCATTTTTAGACAAGACAAACTTCTCTATTTCTTCATCTTTACTCTTAAGTAAATATATGTAGCAATATTTCGTGTTATCATCGATAAACGTGATAAAATATTTGTTCCCACCTCTAGTAGGAACCGATTTTAAATCACACACGTTAGTGTGAATTAAATCAAGAGTTTCGGTTTTCCTTTCAACCGATTGGAAAGAAGATCTAGTAAGTTTGGCTTCTACACATGTGGGGCACTTGTGATTTGAGTCAAAATCAAATTTCGGTATGCAATTTAATTTAATTAAACGTCGAATGGAATTAAAATTTACATGTCCTAAACGCCCATGCCAAACATTTTGAGATTCAAGCAAATAAACATAACTTGAAGTTACAATGTTCATTTCATTGAAAACCATTACATTTAACTTGAACATACCATTCAAGGCATATCCTTTACCCACATGCATACTGCTTTTGGACAAAACAAATTCGTCAGACTCAAACACTAGTTTGAAACCAAACTTGTTTAACAACCAACCCAAAATGAGGTTTTTCCGAAGCTCCGGGATATACAAAACATCCTTAAGCTTGAGCTCTTTCCCGGAAGTCATCTTCAAAATGACATCTCCAACACCCTTAACATTGGCGGTGGCGGCATTTCCCATAAAGAGCTTTTGTCCATCATCAACATTCTTGTATGTGTCGAAGTTTCTCTTGTCATGACACACATGACGGGTAACTCCGATATCAATCCACCATTCTCTAGAGTTTGTACCAATCACATTCACCTCCGAGACCATGGCCGTGAGATACGTGATCATTGCCACCACATACTCGTTCACCATCGTGGAAAACAAATTTCACGTGAACGATTTAGTACCACAATCTCAATCTGTTTACACAAAACAGAAAAGGAATTAAATTAAATACAAACTTGATTGAGAATCCTTTTATACAAACAAAAAAGGACTTAAATAAAAAACAAACTCGTTTTAGAATTTGTTTACACAAAATCGAAACAAATTCGATTTAGAACCTTTTCCACAAAATCGAAACAAACTCGATTTTAGATTCCGTTTCCACAAATCGGAACAAAATCGAAACAAACTCGACTTAGAATCCTTTTTTCCACAAAATCGAAACAAACTTCATTTTAGTAATCTTTTTCCACAATTCGAAACAAGTTCGATTTAGATTCTATTTCCACAAAATCGATATAAAATCGATTTAAATTCTATTTCCGCAAAATCGATACAAAATCGAATTAGAATCTTTCTCCACAAAATGAAAACACACTTGATTTTAGATTCTATTTCCACAAAATCGATTTAAGTTCTATTTCCACAAAATCAATACAAAATCGATTTATAATCTGTTAACTAACATTGAAACAAATTCGATATAAAACTGTTTACACAAAACTTGAAAGAATTAAATCGAACCAAAGTCGATAGGAATTCTTTTTCACATAAACGAATTAAATCGAAACAAACTCGATTATCAATCCGTTTATACAAACATATCCTTATACCCTTAAATCGAGACAAAACTCGATTCGTAACAAATCAAATTAAATTCGATATAAAATCTGTTTAAGATTGTTGGTATTTTCTCTATGTATTTTAATAATACATATAATAAAAAAAATTAATCAACGAATGATTAAGAACTCAGAAAAAATCAACTAATGATTTTACGACAAAGATAAAGAAATAAAAGAAGTTATAGAACAGATGCTGAGGCTTGTATTACACACGATTCCCTTAAACAAATTCGTCGTTTGTTCCCAGGGTACAACAGTCAAAGCAGTAGTACTGCCGAAGATGACCACTTGCCTTAAAAGTCACCGAAAATCTATGTATGCAAAATCTTCCAGACAAATATGTGTTGAGTTCAGTATTCGGGTTGTTTCAAAATGCAACTGGACTCCCCTTTTATATTGAAAACAAAACTGACACAATTAATATGTAATTAACCAATAATTAAAGAATTAATCTTTAAAACTGACAAGATTAATTCAATAATTAACTGGTAATTAAAATATTAATTATCAGAATTCAATACGTTTCGTTTGGGGTTACAAAATCCGAAACAGGGCACGACGCGGTTTACCGCGCGAGTTAGCCCGTCGGGGACACTGTTTCGTGTCTGCATTCCAGTGCATGGCGCGGGTAGATGTGCGAGTTATCCTAGGTTACTGGATCAAAATAAAATTTAGCAAAAACAAAAACCTAGCTGTGCGAGCCCGAGATTTCGGAGCTGCATTCGTGTTCGCAGGTCGCGCCCACGCACAAGTTCGCCGATTTAGCTTACGAAAATCTCAATCGACACCCTCCCTGCGCGCAGGTAGTGGGAGCTTATGCAGAAATCCAAGTTTTTTTTTCCACACATGCCACTTTTAATTAAAATCCATCTATGAAAAAACCCTACAAACAAAAACCTTCCCAATCTATATAGATGGATTAATCTACACAGACAACTTTTTCTATACAAGGACTTAATGAAAAAACAATGAAACACCCCCTTAGTAAGATACATAAGAGCTCCAATTGCACTAAGGTATGGTACTTCTGGGCTAATAACCTCTTCATTTTCTTCACAAGGACGAAATGGATCATTGTCGATATTGAGTAATCTAACAACCATTGGAGTGCTTAAAAGATTTGCTTTGTCCATATTGAAACGTTTTAAGACCATTTCAACATAATTTGATTGATGGATTTTTTCAATGATTCATATATGCACATTTCCTTAGTCTTCTTTTCTTACATTCTCACGATATTTAGTATTCTTATTTGAAAATTCCACTACATTAAATATCTCTAAACATATTTGCATTACAACAAAATTGGCATGTAAAACGTCCTAATTATAATACTTCATGAGATTTTTAATAAAAAACAACCTACAAACATGCGTTTTATATAAACATGTTACAATAAACTTTATGACGAAATTGGGAAATCTATCACGTCCTATATTTATGAAACAAAGTTGTTAGGACGAAGTTTGACAACCTAGTATACCACCTCCTTAATTATTTCACGGTACAATCCTCTTTCCACCGAACTCCTTTTCTCCTCACACCGATCGGGGGCATTCGTAGTGACTGAGGGGGTCGAAGACCAATTGTTAAATCTGAGATGTAAACCATGTCAATAAACCAAGTATCAGTTGCACCCAAAGTGATAAAACTCATAGGTGAAAATGGGTTCTTAAAAATAAAACCAACACTTGTGAAAATGTACGTACCTATAAAAGCTTATTGGTAGCTAAATGTTTTAAGCAAAATCATGGTATTAATTCGAATGAAAAAATTTCTTAAGCAAAATCATGGTATTAATTCGAATGAAAAAATTTCTTCTCAAATCCTTTAGGATGCTATTTACTATACGATGATTACAAGATATGGTAAATGAATGTCAAGTTTTTTTTTTATTTAAATATGTATATGACAGTGCCTTGAATACACCTTTAGAAGTGTGAATAATAGAACCAATAAGCAAGCATACTCGTTGGAACTATGTCGTCTCTCAAGTAATAAAGTGGTAAAGTACCAGATATCGTCTCTCAGAGATTGGAGTTAAAAGTGCAGTAAGAGTATAATGAAAGATATGATTTCAGATAACGATTTTGAAGCAATATTTTTGGTTGGTTGGTTGACACAGATTTAGTTAAACAAGATTAAAAGAGAAGCAAGGGTCTAAGACTTGTGGTGATATATTAACCAAAATTCCAGCAGACCAATGCTACAGAAATGCTACATCATGATGCTATAGGAATGCTGCAGCTTGATTGTGACAATAACTAGTTTTATTATCTATTTTAAGACATGTTCCTCTAAGACTCTCACCATCCCATTATTCCAGTAGCTATAAACAGTCTTATCTCTGAGTAAAGTTCAAGATAAAGGAATGATGGGGGTGGAGTTCCCAAAATATACGGCAAAACAAATCCTCTTTGTTAAAAGTTACTCTTTCGATATAACCCCCGTACCTCCCAAGTTGAGGTAATCCAAATAGCTTATCTCTAAGTCTATTCCATTTTAACCCTTTGAAAAAGTGAAAACTTATCAACAATGAATCATTTTGAAAAACACAAGTGACAACTCTCGTTGTAGTAACTCTTTCGATATTACCTCCCATGTCATCCAAATTGACGTGTTATTCAATGGCCTATCTTTAGGTCCATGACACTTTAACACTATCAAAGTGATCAATTTGTCAAGGAGTTGTATTATCTTGATAAAACTTGAGTTGGAATAATAAAACATCATTAATGTCACAAAAAGCCCACTTTCTTTAGATTAACATAACCACCATTTGCATCATACACAAGCTAATATGATTAGCTACAAATTACAATAAATAAAGAAAAGCAAATGTTAAGAACTACAAAAGTAAACATGAATTTAAAGGCTTTTGAAAATGTAAAGGAATATATATATATATATATATATATATATATATATATATATATATATATAGTGTTTGGTTCATTTGAGAAATGGTAAATATATGAGAAATAGAGAAGTAATCCTAACCATTCATATGGTCAAGATCGGATTTGACTAGTCAAATATTGCGGCTTTGACCGATCAAAAGTTGCGGCTTTGACTGGTCAAAAGTTGCGGCTATCCCAAAAATAGAAGGACAATTTCGTAAATTTTACAAAACACATGAGCTGTGTTCATATATGAACATGTATAATTCACATATGAACTATATGTTCATATATGAACCAGTGCAATTCACAACTGAACTCTTTTAACTGATTCATATATGAACCTTTGTGATTCATATATGAATCAATTGAACTAACTAACAGATTCATATATGAACCTTTGTGATTCATATATGAATCTGTATGAATCACAAAGATTCATATATGAATCTGTATGAATCACAAAGATTCATATATGAATCTGTATGAATCACAAAGATTTATATATGAATCAGTTGAACTAATTAACAGATTCATATATGAATCTTTGTGATTCATACAGATTCATATATGAACTCATCCCGTGTATTTTACGAAATTACCCCTCTATCTTCTATAGACCACACAAGGAATTATCCGGTGCTTCGCGGTCAAAGCCGCAAATGTTGACCAGATGAATGGCTAAGATTACTTCTCTATTTCTCATATATTAACCATTTCTCAAATGAACCTCTCCCTATATATATATATAGTGTTTGGTTCATTTGAGAATTGGTAAATATATGAGAAATAGAGAAGTAATCCTAGCCATTCATATGGTCAAGATCGGATTTAACTAGTCAAATATTGCGGCTTTGACCGGTCAAAAGTTGCGGCTTTGACTGGTCAAAAGTTGCGGCTATCCCAAAAATAGAAGGACAATTTCGTAAATTTTACAAAACACACGGGCTGTGTTCATATATGAACATGTATAATTCACATATGAACTATATGTTCATATATGAACCAGTGCAATTCACAACTGAACTCTTTTAACTGATTTATATATGAACCTTTGTGATTCATATATGAATCTGTATGAATCACAAAGATTCATATATGAACCTTTGTGAATCACAAAGATTCATATATGAATCTGTATGAATCACAAAGATTCATATACGAATCAGTTGAACTAAGTAACAGATTCATATATGAATCTTTGTGATTCATACAGATTCATATATGAACTCATCCCGTGTATTTTTTCGAAATTACCCCTCTACTTACCATAGACCACACAAGGAATTATCCGGTGCTTCGCGGTCAAAGCCGCAAATGTTGACTAGATAAATGGCTAAGATTACTTCTCTATTTCTCATATATTTACCATTTCTCAAATGAACCTCTCCCTATATATATATATATATATATATATATATATATATATATATATATATATATATATATATATAGGGTCAGGTTCAAGGGAAAACCTCAAAAAAACGAAAAACTGAGGAACACCCTGATAGCCATTCATCTGGAGGGTATGCACTTGTGCATACAAATAATTTGTAACATGCATACGTGCATATGCATAAGTGCATATAATACACAAGTGCATAAAACTAAAAAACACCTTAATTTACTTGTATGCACAAGTGCATACCATCCAGATGAATGACTACCAGGGTGTTCCTCAGTTTTCCATTTTTTTGAGGTTTTCCCTTGAACCTCTCTCTCTCTCTCTCTATATATATATATATATATGGTTGGGTTCATGTGAGACCAACCTGTTTTCGTGAGACCGGTGAGACCAGGAAATAACACTAAAGCTTCACAGTGATTCATTGTGAAGGAACGAAAAACAACAAACATTCATAACAAAAAGACTGTGAAGGTTTACCTTTATAATACCTTCACAGTCTTTTGCTGTGAAGGTTTAGTGTTATTTTTGTGGTCTCACGGGTCTCACGAAAATAGTTTGGTCTCACATGATCTCAAGTCTATACACATATACAATATATATACACATATATATACATATACAATATATATACACACATACATCAACCACCATGAACGCACCACAGTTTGGTTCCTGTGGTCCTTGTGGAGAAGAAAGAAAGAGAGGGTGCAGGGGAGAAATGATGAAAGAGAGAGACATGAAAAGTTTTTTTTGTTTAATTCTATGACGCGTGTCATTTAAAGAATGGTCAATTAAAAATAAGAAAATATAAAATAGTAAAAACTATTTAAAACTTAAATTCTAAAAAGAAAGAAATATAAAAAGATGAAAATGCCCTTAATGTTAACCGAGGAACTAGACGATTGTTAGGGTGGAGGACCAAATCCAATGGAAATTGCATACCACTGCACCAAATCCATAATAAGTTAAGCCTTGAGATGAAATCCTAAAAATCAGCAAACCACAGGACCAAATCCATAATAAGTTAAGCCTTGAGATGAAAATCAATATCCTTTCTCGTTAGTTATATTTATGAGTGAATTACATTTTTGGTCCCTTTGTACCTACTTTTTGGTTTTCGTCCTTCGAATTCCTAAAGTACAATCTTGGTCCAAATTTCGTACTTTTTAGCCCAAATGAGTATCTGGCGTTCAAAATGTGACCGTTAGGGGTACCATTTTCCCCTCATTTGAGGGTAATTTGATCATTTTATGCTTTTTTTCTTCCTCCTCACACACCTCTTCCCTAAACACTCATCATCATCGCAAACCACCATTGCCACCATTACCAAACATTTCAAAGTCAAGTACAAAAACATATGACATCAAAAATCCAAATACAAACATATATGAACATTCAACATCCTTACAAACATAGATGAACATTCAAAAACCAAATACGAATTAACACACATGAACATTCAAAAAAATCCATAACATTCAAATATTGTAATTTCAAGAAAAAACCCAGATGAATATTGATGAACCAATATTTGAATACATAAATCAGAACAATAAAACGAGAAAGATTAAAAACTGAATCTAAATCTAAAGGTAAGAAGAAAACCTACATCTAGATCGAGATACAAACAACGAAAACCTTAAATTAGAAACTAAATCAAAATTTAACTGCAAATCCCTAAATGACAATTTCAAAATAAAAAATAAATTCATATTTGGATCGATAAAAACCTTCAATAGGGATGACGTTGCTTCAGATTTGAAAGGTTGCTTCATATCTTGATCAGTGGTGGTGCTGGCGCTGGTGGATCGACAAACGGTTTATTTAGATCTTGAAAGAGGCGGGTATTTTCGTTGGGAAAATAAGGAAGGTGTTGCTAGATAAATGGGAAGGGGCTTCCTCGGACAAAGGAGGATGGACGGCGTGATGTTTCCGGATAAAAGGGGAGGGGAGGTTGTGGTTTTCGACGAAATATAGAGGGTAAAGAGGATGATGAAGGAAGGGGCGGTATGGGGTTATGGGGAGATGAAAGGCTTAGGGGATGGGTTGTTTCAAGTAATAAGTTTATCTTTCTTAATACTAGTAAGGTGCCCGCATGATGTCGCGGTTAGGGCTGTAAACGAACACGAACAGAGGCTTGTTCGTTTAACTTAACCGAACAAACGAGCGAACACGAATGGTAAACGAACGAATTTTTTTGTGTTCATGTTCGTTCATTAAGATAATTTGTTTGTTGATGTTCATTTATGTTCGTTCATTAAGAGCTAAACGAACGTAAACGACGAACTTAAATGAGCTAAACAAACGAAATTAAATGAGCTAAACAAATGTAAACGAACGATATTAAATGGGCTCAAGCCCTTAGGCTCAATATACTAAGCAAAACTGAATGTTAAAATAATGAAGGTTTAAGGGCTATATATACTAGAGTATTGAGCATCCAAATGAGAAATCCCACCGATGTGGGATGGATTGTTCTCAACTATCAAGCATCTATACAAGGGAAAGGTGTAAAGCATCCCATATCGAAATTATTTGAGAAAAAACAAGTTATACATATTTATATAAAAGACAACGATAACCATCAGTTTCATTATTTATTTTTTTCAAAAATTGATATCTATTTATTATTAATTATATTTATTATAATTTTAATAATAATTATTATTTAAATGTTAATTTATTATTATTAGTAAATGAACGTAAACGAACGTAAACGAACGTAAACGAACGTAAACGAACGTAAACGAACATAAATGAACGAACGCTCACGAAAATAAATGAACGAACGAGGCATTTGTTAATGTTCGTTCGTTCAGTTAAACGAACGAAAAAACTTGTTCATGTTCATTCGTTTATTAAATAAACGAACTTCCCGCTGAACGGTTCACTGAACGTTCAGTTCGTTTACAGCCTTAGTCGCAGTGTGCATCTCAATTTAAAACCGAGAACTTAAAATGTCAATCATGTTTCATTTTTGTTTATTTTGTCCATACAAATGTTAATTGTATACTGTATAATCCGAACCACAAGCCACCTTCTTAATGCCTTCACGAAAGGACATTGTTGTAAACTGGGAAAAGCCAGACAAGTCACTATGACATCTCAACATGTCGACAGTGAAGATTTGTACTCCTCCCACATCCTCCCGAAAGAAAGAATTTCTTTCAAGTTTCTTAACAATGAAAAATATCTTTTATTAAAGGAAAATGGAAAGGAAAAATCCATCATAAAAAATTGGAATCAAGCCTCAATGGATCACAGAAAAGTTTTAGATTATCAAATTCCCAGTTGTGGTCATGGATTAGGTAATTCCTCCTCTTCAAAAGACTTAGGGGGCGTTTGGTTCACAGAATGTTTTTGGATGGAATGAAATCTGTCAAAGGAATTTGACTTTGAAGGAATTGAAATGGAATTTTGTCAGGTTTGGCGACCTGTTTGGTTGACAGAATTGGAATGGAATCTGTTAAATGAATTGGAATTTTTCTGCTTGGTTCACAGATTGTAGCTTCGGAATTGGAATGGAATGGAATTTTGGTAAATGACCAAAATACCCTTTTTGATTATTTTAATTTTTTTAAACAAAAATTACTTTAATGAAAATGTCATTAAATAGTTTAATTTTTAACTAAAATTGTTTTGATTATTTTAGCATATGAATGATGAGAGAGAGAGGGGAGAGAGAGAGAGAGAGGGGAGAGAGAGCAAGGAAGAGAGAGGGAGAGAGAGGAGATAGAGAAGAGAGAGAGGAGGGAGGAGAGAGAGAGGAGAGAGGGGGAGGAGAAAGAGAGAGAGAAAGGAAAGAGAGAGATAGGAGAGAGAGAGGAGAGAGAGAGGGAGGAGAAAGAGAGAGATAGAGAGAGGGAGAGAGAGAGAGAGGAGAGAGAGAGAGGAGAGAGGGAGAGAGAGAGGAGAGAAAGAGAGTTGGTGTTTGCTGATAATCAATATCAGTAGGGTTTAGTTTGGGATATAGGGTAATTTTGGAATTATCAAAATATGAGATTCCATTCCATTGAAATCCTTGGGTTTTATGATGGAATGTTCAAATCCTATATCTATGGAATTTATTGGAATTCAAAGATTCCATCCATTGAAAAACTTGAAACAAACAAGGGAATGAAATCTGGTCAAAGGAATTCAACATTCCAATTCCACCAGATTCTATCACATTCTGCGAACCAAACGCCCTCTTAGACAAAGTGTCAAGTGATTTGTCCTATTCTGGAAGATCATCTTTTTCGAAACATTCGTCCTATAAATCTTCAAAGTCTGATAAAGGGAAAAAGGAACTTGATGGTTTTGTTTATACCTCTTAAAAAAATGGGTTGACTATGTGTCAGAAGAAAATGAATGTGAATCAGTTGTAACTACATCTCATCCCACTCAAAAGTGTGTATTTAAAAGGAGTGTCAAGATCGAAAAATTCTAATGAAGAATTTAATTAACACACTCAGAAACAATGTTAAAGAAGTTGCGGAAAAACACTTTAACACTCAATCAATGAAACAATACTTGAATGCAAATCACAAGTTCTATTGATTAACTTAATGATTACAAACTCAACCTCAATCTGTTGAACATGCTCAACAGACGTTCTAAACTTCTCTAAAGAAAGGACTACAATGAATCTTGAGGTTAATTCTCTAAACAAACGTATATTGAAAACTCTATCAATGTCTCTCTGTCAAGAACTTCTAGACTATATATACAGAATTAACTACAAGATAATTATCAAAACAAAATTGATCTTCATTCCATAATTATCTTCATCTCTATCTCCAGCTCCTATTCTTTCTCTTCAAGCATTATCTTCATAATCAGTATTAACTTCATCCTTATCCAGCAGCATTAACATCATCAATAGTATTATCATGCTTGCAGTATTAACCTTTCACTTGCAGTAGTAATCTTCAAGCAGTACTAACTCTCCAAGCAGTATTAATTCTACTAGCAGTAGTAATATTTCATTTTGCAGTAGTAATACCTTTCAAGTAGCAGCAGTATTCATCCTTAGCACATTCAAACCCAACAATCTCCCCCTAACTTAACTTTTCAGATTGAGAAGTTAAGTTCTTCAAAATTTGGTCTTCATGATGCTTTCAACACTTCAGCTTAATTTCCCAGATTTGGATCCAATCCCAGACTTTGATTAACTGTCCTTCTAATCACAATTTTGGCCATTTCTGATCCTTTAGCACATACCAGCTTGGCTTTCAACATCCCTTCCAACTTACCTTTGCTATGGTCATATATCTTGTCAACCAAGTAGTACTCATGGTAGCTTTTGTCAATTGTGATCATGTAGACACCACAGTTTTCAAATAACATTCAATGATCAATCTTTTTGAATCCATACTCATGATGTAAGTCTTTGATCCTGTACTTCACTCTTTCAGGATCAAATATCATGCATAAGTACTCCATGGCAATCTTGATTAAGCTCATTTCAGTCCCTTGCAATACAGACTCATACAACTTTATTCCAACTTTGTACATTTCCTCCAAGTCAGCTTTGGAACAACTTCTGATCACCTTGCCCCAAGTTGCATAAACCTCAAACTGATCACCCATTCTTTTAAATCTGAAATATTATTTTCTGTTGTCCTTTAGAATATCCCAAAAGATAATTTCTGGTGCTTTCATGGAGATAGGGTCAGCTTGCACAGGTTCTTCGTTTGTCAAAGTCATGTACAAATGGAATTGCTCATTGGATTGTTGATTGGACTGCTCTTGATTCTGCTCTGGCTCTGCTAAAGGTTCTGCTCTTGCACTTTCAATCTCCTTTTCAACTTCTTCAATTCTTGACCTCTTTGCCTTAGGCTTGGTAGCAATAGATTTCTTTCTTTTTATAGCTCCAATCTGTTGAGCCAAAGTCTCTTCTTGCTTAGCTTCTGTCTTTTCTTTGATAGGAGTGCCTTCTTCACTGTCGGGGAAGGGCTGTTGTATGTTAAGGTCATGCCTTTCTTTCATCTTTCTTTCAACCTTTACTCTTTGAGTGAAATCCCATTGTAATTTGGCCATCTCCTTCTTAAAAAGTTCTTCTATTCTACCATAAGACATGTTGGTAAACATCCCTTCTTTGACTCCAACAGACCCTTTCAGAAAGTTGATCATCTTTCTTCTTTCTTGATTGGCCAGAAATGTCTTTGAAGGTTGTCTTTGTCTTGTCTTTAATGTCAGCCTTTGCCTTGAAGCCTTCTTTGTAATTTTCTTAGCAGCAGCAGCAGTCTTTAAACTCCTTTGAAATTCCTCATTAAGCTTTGTAGATAACTCCAAAGCAATCTCTCTGTCTTTTGCAGATTGGATTTCTTCTTCCTTTTCCATTTCTTCTTGCAGTTTCTTTGCCAACTCTTCATCCAAATCAATATGTGTCAGCTTCTTCATTGGTTTCTCAGACTCACCCACTTTTTCTTTCCCTTTCTTTTTGATCTCTTCTTCACTGATCTTTTTCTTTATCTGTTCTAATCCTCCTTCTTTAATGACCACTCCCTTAGCCTTTTGTGTGGCCTTGGGAGTGTCATTCTTTGCCTTTACAAGAGTTTCAGCAATTTCAATTTCTTCCCTGGATAATTCTGTTTCTGCTGCTGTAGTTACTACTTCTTGTTTAGTTTCTGCTTCTGCACCAATCTCCCCCTCAAAATGAGATTCCATTCTAACAGGGCTTTGCTTTTCAAATTCAGCTTGACTCTCCCCCTTTTTGGAAGCATCATGAGGAATGCTCATTTTCTTGAATACAAACTGCTTTCTCTTCTTTTTCTGTACCAACCTCAGAACCATCTTCTTTAATTTGCTTATCTGCACTTGTTGTGAAAGAATTACCAGTTTCATATCCTCTATTTCTGCACCCTGTTTGACTACATCCAGATTGACATTTGCAATAGTTTCCATCAATTCCTCATAGTTATATCTATCCTCACCTCCTTTAGGTGTGTTGACCACCCTGGAAGGATCCTTGGAAGTTTTAGTAGGAGTCTTCTGCCTAGCAGAAGCACCCTCTACCCCCTTGGTTTCTTGGCACCTGGGATCTTTGGATGATTGCTCACCCAAAGTTGCCGTGGGGAAGGTCTTAAAGATGTTCACACTGTCCTGCCCTGTACTTTGTGCAAAGTCAGTAGTGTGAGCCTCACTGCCCACATGCTCATCCTTCTCCTTATAGAGCACCTTCTGAGGGTTGGGAGACACCCCTATGGTTTCCCTTTCGATATTCTCTAATGGAGAATGCTCCATTAGAGGGCTTGAAGGTTATGGGGGTGAAGATACAAGAAGGGAAGGAACCTTCTGTACCTTTTTCCTGATATATGTTTTGGTGATGAGGGATTTGGGCTTGTCAATAGGGATATGAGGAATATTAACATAACTGAATGGTGTGGGTAGGTCATCAGTTGGGTGGTCAGATGTGGGCTGTGACCCTGATGCCTCACCATGGGAATGAGACACACCCATCATTGTAGAGAACAATGGAGTGTCTTGACCTGAGAAGTCCTTACTGGGCCTCTTCATATTTGAGAACACTTTCCCCTTTGGGAGTTTTGGTACATATACCTCCTTGAAGGTAGGTAAATCCGTCAATTCCTTATTAAGTACTTCTTGTACAAACCTTGGATACATATAAAAGCTTTTTTATTTGGCATCCAGGTTTGACATTAAATCGTTTAAGATCATTTGAGAGAAATTAAACTGTCTAGAGGTCGCTAAGCAGACCAAAGCATAGGCTATGGTGCTGCTGAACTCACTCCAGCCAGTTGTTTTTCTTGAAATGTAGTGTTGTAGGGTATGAACAAAGAATCGCTACTGAGGTGAAAATCTGTTTTTGAAAAACTTATATACATCAGTGGGACCTTCATACCCCATACGACTAAGAACTTGGAAGAGATCTTCCTTAGGAAGAGAGGTAATGCCTGAGGCATCATCTAAGCGTAGATGGATGCGAATACACTCTTCTGAGATGGTCAGGGGTTTATCACACACCCTTGTTTTGATGATCTGAGTGCCATCTTCAGTGTGGATGGTAGCATTTGCCCAAAATTGTCGTAGATGTTCCACACAGATTATGGGATTGACAGTGAGGGCATAGGCAATGTGAGACGATTTGAGGAAATCCACAATCTGATGAAAACCTTCAGCCTGTTTGGGTTTTTGCAGCATAGCAACCTCATTATGTTCATCAAAGAATTCTAGACCTGCCATCGTTCTGATTGATTCTAGGGTTCGAATCGCAACTAGGGTGTACACTGGTGAGCAAGGAATCGAGAGAGAGAGAGAGAGAGAGAGAGAGAGAAGCAATGGAAGTTCAAAGAGCCGTTTGTATTTTGGCGGTCACAAAGGGGTAATATAGGTGGAGGGTTTCAGTTAGAAGCAGTACTAAGTACCTTAGCAGTATTAACCAGCCCGCAGTATTAACTCAGAATAGAAGTAGTAACACATACTGGCAGTACTAACACATACTAGCAGTATTAACACCTACCAGCAGTAGTAACACTGATTAGCAGTATAAATAAAGCAAGCAGTAGTAACTTTGCACTGGCAGTATAAACTACCTAGCAGTAGTAACCATATTTGACTCTTTTTGGACTGTTAGCATGATTAATATAGAGAGCAATATTAACTGAACTAGAAGTACCAAGTATTTAATTTAAGCAATCTGCAACACTTAAACACACAAGGTTAGCAGCACCATGCACAATACAATATGAGAAAGTAGACAGGAAGGAATCTATACATAAATGGTACATAAAGCAGATCAAAGGAGGCTCTGATACCACTTGTCAAGATCGAAAAATTCTAAAAAAGAATTTAATTAACACACTCAGAAACAATGTTAAAGAAGTTGCGGAAAACACTTTAACACTCAAGGTTAGCAGCACCATGCACAATACAATATGAGAAAGTAGACAGGAAGGAATCTATACAGAAATGGTACATAAAGCAGATCAAATGAGGCTTATTCAGTGTTTATCATGCCCACACTTGTGACCAAGAATGTGAATCTACCCACATCAAAAGCTTTGGTGAATAGATCAGCAAATTGGTTACTTGTATGGACTTTCACAACCTGAATTAGCTTCTTTTCATTACAGTCTCTGATAAAGTGGTACCTGATTTCTATATGCTTTGTTTTAGAGTGCTTGACTGGATTATTAAAAATGCTAATAGCACTGTTATTGTCTATGAAGATTAGAGTGTGAAGAAAAGTCATACCATAGTCCAGCATTTGATTCTGAATCCAGAGTACTTGTGAACAACAGCTATATACTCTGCTTCTGTTGTAGAGGTGTACACTGTGGTTTGTTTCTTGCATTGCCATGACACTAGTCTTGCACCCAAAAACTGACATCCCCCTGAAGTTGACTTTCTATCCAAATTTGCACCACCCAAGTCACTGTTTGAATAAGCAAGTAGGTCAAACGGTGAGTCATGAGGATACCAAAGACCTAATCTTCTCTTGACTGCTTGAAAGTGTGACTGCTTAGGCCTTACTTGAAATCTTGCACATACACAAACAGGAAACATGATATCTGGTCTTGAAGCAGTGAGATACATGAGGGAGCCAATCATGGATCTATAGCGATGAAATCCACATCCTCCCCCTCAAGATCTCCAGTGATCTGTTTGTGTGTCTCCATGGGTGTGCTTGCAGGCTTTGAATATGAGAATCCAAACTTAGTAAGAATGTCCTGCACATACTTGGATTGGCTTATAAATATCCCATCTTTCTTTTGCTTAACTTGTAGCCCAAGGAAGAAGGTAAGTTCACCCATAGAACTCATCTTGAATCTCTTGTGCATCAAATCTTCAAAATCTCTGCACATTTGATCTTTTGTGGATCCAAAGATAATATCATCCACATAGATTTGCACTATTAGGATGTCCTTCTTCTTCCTCTGAATGAACAGAGTTTTGTCTATGATTCCTCTTTGAAAACCATTTTCCAAGAGATAGGTAGACAAAGTGTCATACCATGCCCTTGGTGCTTGATGTAGCCCATAGAGTGCCTTCTTCAATTTGTATACTCTGTCAGGATAATTTGGATTCTCAAACCCTGGAGGCTGATAGACATACACTTCTTCTTCAATTCTCCCATACAGGAAATCACTCTTTACATCCATCTGGTAGACCCTGAACTTCATGAAAGAAGCATAGGCTAAAAATAGCCTGATTGCCTTAATCCTGGCCACTGGTGCAAATACCTCTTCATAATCAATTCCCTCTTCTTTAGTATACCCTTGTGCCACCAATCTGGCCTTGTTCTTTATTACTATTCCTCTCTCATCTTTCTTGTTCCTGAAGATCCATTTAGTGCCTATAGCTCTGTGTCCTTTAGGA
This sequence comes from Arctium minus, assembly GCA_954870635.1. Classification (NCBI taxonomy): domain Eukaryota; kingdom Viridiplantae; phylum Streptophyta; class Magnoliopsida; order Asterales; family Asteraceae; genus Arctium; species Arctium minus. The sequence goes on along the minus strand of OX941093.1, from coordinate 4,165,268 downwards.
AGGTCAACCAAATCCCATACATCCTGCAGCACAAACTGCAGTAGCTCCTCTTGCATTGCTTCTATCCAGCTTGGATCCTTCATTGCATCATATGCCTTTTTGGGTTCAACCTATGATAGAAAGCAAGAAAGTAATCCTGATTGTATATCTTTCAATCCTCCCAACTTACTTTGATTCCTTGTGATTATAGGTGAATTGATGTCACCAATCACCAATTGAGGAGAATGATTTTTCTGAACTCTTGTTTAATGAACAACCTCTTGATTAATATCTGCTTCCAGATTAGAGTCATTCTTTTCAGGAGTACTGCCACCAAAAACTGAAGAGTTATCATCATCTGTGTCATCTTCTTCCAAACATGGCATCTCAGGACCTTTGATTCCTGAATCTGAGGGTTGATCTTCCTTTTCACCTCTGTCCTCTTCATTCTGAGCTGGTTCAGTGTCCTTTGAATCTGAAGTATCTTTCTTATCTTGGTCACAGAATTCAACAGGATCACAGTGGTTGTTGGGAACAACATAAACTCTTGTCTTTGTACTTGTATCTTTTCTGTCCCTGTTCCTGCATTATGTTCATTACTGAAACCCAAAGAATTAGATAGTGAATCAATGTCAAATAGCCAATCAGGACCTGAACCAAGTTGATTTGGTGTGTTCTCATTGCATTTGACATTGTCACTTTCCTCAATAATCCTAGAAGAGGTGTTGAAAACTCTGTAGGCCTTACTTTCAGATGAATATCCAACAATAAACCCATCCTCAGCTTTGCTATCAAACTTGCCTAGGTGAGTTTTGGTATTGAGAATTGTGCAAGGACACCCAAATGGTTTGAAAAATCCAATAAAAGGCTTCTTCTTTTTAAAAAGCTCATAAGGTGTCTTGTCTTGGGATTTCACTACTAGAACTCTGTTTTGAACATAGCAGGCAGTATTAACTGCTTCTGCCCAAAAAGTAATTGGAAGTTTTGAATCTGCCAACAGAGATCTAGCAGCTTTTATCAGAGTCCTATTTCTCCTTTCAGCAACACCATTATGTTGAGGAGTCCTAGGAGCACTGTATTGTCTCTCAATGCTTTTTTCCTCACAGAAGCTGTTTAGGTCATTATTTTTAAATTCAGTTCCATTATCAAACCTGATGACTTTAATTCTTAGATTTGTTTGGTTTTCAACTCTAAGAACAAAGGATTTGATCAGTCCACTTGTCTCATCCTTAGTCCTCAGAAAATAGACCCAAGTGAATCTAGAGAAATCATCAACAATAACCAAGCAGTAGGATTTCTTACCAATACTCATCACATTTGTAGGTCCAAACAGATCCATATGCAGTAAATTAAGAGGTGAAGAGATTGTATTTATCTCTTTGGACTTATGAGAAGTTTTGTGTTGTTTGCCTTTAAGACATGCAACACAATGATCATCACATGAAAATACCTTTTGTGGCAAACCTCTTACAAGGTTGTTTTTCACAAGTTTGTTCATTGTTTTAAAGTTCATGTGACACATCCTTCTGTGCCAAAGAGATGATTCATCCAATGAAGCTTTTGAAAATAAACAATTTAAAGATGAATCAGAAGATACACTCTCCAAGTCTAAGCAATAAACATTGTCCTTTCTAGGAGTTCTAAGTAGTATCATACTTTCATCAACTACCTTGAACCCTGGAGCAAGGATAATACATTTAGTATCATTGAATAATATGCTATGTTTCTTGTCACAGACCTGTGATACACTTAACAGGTTGTATCTTAATTGCTCAACATAGTATACATCCTCAAAGGTCATCTTACCTTTTGACACATTACCTTTTCCACCTGCTGGATTATCACCAAAAGCAACATGTCCTCCATCAATTCTTTTGAAGTTTTGAAGGCAGGCCATGTTACCTGTTATGTGCCTGGAACAACCACTATCAACATGCCAAATGCTCCTTCCCTTGAGATGTTGGTTGCCCTGCACATATAATAAAGCAGTTAGTTTTTAATAGGAACCCAAGCCAAAGTGGTCTTGGGTTTCCCATTCTCATCAACATATTCATATTCAGACTTGATGAGATTATCAAACTGAGGAATCTTATTGCTTGAATACTTTGTCAGAAGAATGGGCCTGTCACTGGAAGCAGTACTAACTTGATTGGCAGTACTAACTTTGTTAGCAGTACTAACATCATTAGTACTAATTGGGTTAGCAGTACTAACTTTGTTAGCAGTATTAACTGGGTTAGCAGTAGTATTGCTTGCAGCAACACTATTTCTGTCAGCAGTACTATTTGAAGTAGCAGTACTAATAGATTTCTTTACTTTTGGAACCCAAACCTGGACAAAGTTGTTTGCTTTCTTTTTCTTTAAGATACTCCTTGGCTTATTTGAAGTATTTTTCTTTGAATTAGCAAACTTATTCTGAGCATGAGATTTTATAGGTGCCCTTCTCACATTCTCAGCCATATGATTCCTTATTTGATTCCAATAACCAACAGGATTTTGTATATTTCTTTGAAAAGTGATCCTTTGGTTAATAGGATTGAAATAACAGTGTTTGGCTAGATGATTTAACTTGCCACAGATAAAACAAGGCTTTGGTCTGTTTAATTTTCTCAGATCAATTCCTTATTTTAAAGCCCACTGATTATTTCTGTTTCTTTGATTTCCCCTGGTTTTATCATGTTGTTGGGGCTGATTCTGTTTACAAGTACAGGGATTAACAACAGTGGTTTGCATGTAATGGACTCCCTGTACCTTTCCCTTCCCTCTCTTAGAACTTTCAGCCTTTTCACTCTTAGACTCATTCTTTGTAGACATGAAGTTTTCATATTGCTGCTTCAGGATGGCCTTCTGATTTCTCTTGGTACTTTTGGTACCAGAAAATCTTTTCTCCAGAGCATTCCATAAAATTTGTGCATCTGTGCAGTTGCAGAACTGGTGTTGGTACTCAATAGGTATAGCCAAGAGCAGAGTGCTCAAGGCTTTCATCTCTGTCTGCCTCATCTTTCTTTCTCCATCAGTCTTTGGTGGAGGTCTCTTGCCATCTGCATCCATCTTTCCTCTATCAGAGGGACCATTCTCAATGATATCCCACATTGAGAAGTCTGTGAGAAGAATATATTGTTTGATTCTGATCTTCCACATGTCAAACTCATTGGGTTTGAGCATGGGAACTTTTGATACCAAAACGATGTCAGTTGAACTGTCTATGATTATAGGTTTCTGAGTTTTCTACGCTCTGATACCACTTGTCAAGATCGAAAAATTCTAATGAAGAATTTAATTAACACACTCAAAAACAATGTTAAAGAAGTTGCGGAAAAACACTTTAACACTCAATCAATGAAACAATACTTGAATGCAAATCACAAGTTCTATTGATTAACTTAATGATTACAAACTCAACCTCAATCTGTTGAACAGGCTCAACAGACGTTCTAAACTTCTCTAAAGAAAGGATTACAATGAATCTTGAGGTTAATTCTCTAAACAAACGTATATTGAAAACTCTATCAATGTCTCTCTATCAAGAACTTCTAGACTATATATACATAATTAACTACAAGATAATTATCAAAACAAAATTGATTTTCATTCCATAATTATCTTCATCTCTATCTCCAGCTCCTATTCTTTCTCTTCAAGCATTATCTTCATAATCAGTATTAACTTCATCCTTATCCAGCAGCATTAACATCATCAGCAGTATTATCATGCTTGCAGTATTAACCTTTCACTTGCAGTAGTAATCTTCAAGCAATACTAACTACTAGCAGTACTAACTATCCAAGCAGTATTAATTCTACTAGCAGTTGTAATATTTCATTTTGCAGTAGTAATACCTTTCAAGTAGCAACAATATTCATCCTTAGCACATTTAGACCCAACAAGGAGCAAAAACATTGAAAAGTATGTTATTCCTAAAAGGACAAATGAAAAGGGAATTATTGGATTAAACCTTCTTTCTTCAATAACCCTATCCTTCAGAAAAGAAATCCCCAGTTCCCTCAAAAGAAATTTCTCATGTTTCAAAGGTCATTTTCTTCTAGAAAATGCTATAACTGTGGAAAGAAATTTCACTTTGCCAAAGATTGTCCTCATGACAAAATTGAAAGATAACCTGAAGTCAATGTTCTTTCAAAACAACCCATCAAGAGATGGGTACCAAAGAACTAGCCTCTCGTTTTAGCAGGACCAATTCATACTTAAAACTTTCAGAAATCAATAACTGGTTTTATTCCTTGCTAAAAGACTTTGTGTCAGAAAGATAGTTCTCTCAAATTTATTTCTCTGGAAATTAATATTTTTTTTCTTTTACAAAATCTTACAAATTAGATTAAATTCTGATGATATCATCCTATGATATCTCATGTCATCTGATGATGATAGTTTGTATCTCATCCGACTCCTATCTCTCTGTTACAAATATGATGAATCATCAAGTTTTGGATTCTCCCTAAACCAAACCGATAACTAAAGCAACACTAGGCTCTTCAAAGAATTTCTCCGCTGCGAAGACGTCCCCTCCAATAGTGTCCCAATTTTTTTAGACAGGCAAACGTGAACCGGCCGGTCCCAGAACTTTCTCGTTTCTGCAACACCACACCGCGTGTTTTACCTCATCGAATTGAAGGAATTCTCAAATTTGGATTTTTGTTCACTTGAAATTGGTCGAAACCTGCAACTTTGAAATTTTGGTCTGACCCAGCTCGTCTCAGAGAATTTCGAATAGAATAAGGAGAAAACCTCTTCCTTAATCCTCCCCGGCTCGCTAGTCCAAACACCATTGATATTGATATTGATACCATGGATTCGCGAACGCCTTATGTTACTCCATATCAGCCCATGAAAGAAGTGAGTGTTCTCATCCCCTTCCAAAACCCACTTAGATTTGTCGTTTCGCTTTAAGTCAAAAGATTTAAAAGACTTGAGCTCACAGAGTTGAAGTGTCGCCTCAGCTTTGCTTTTGATATTGTCCTCATCCAGCGTAGCAGATTCTGCCAAGGTGTCCAAATCAATAATTTTCCTCTTTAAAAGCTCCACCTGGAGGTTATTCTCCTTCACACGGATAGTTCTCCATTCTCTTATTCCTTTTTTAAGCACCTGCGTTTTCTGGAAAACACCTCCACTTTCGAGAGCATGTTCTCCACACCTGTCTCGCTATTCCAAAAACTTGGAACAACTTTGTCTAGGTCCTTATCTTGAAGCCAGGAGTTAAAAAATCTAAAAGGAATTGGGCCGAAGCCAAGAGATTATTCAATATATTTAATCGTGAAAAAACTATAACAATTTCTAAAAATGATATTATAAATTACATAAAAGTTAAAGTTATTTTTCCTCTCTTTCATAAATAATAAACTTTGACAAATATTTTACTAAAATATTTAATATTATTTTTTCGAAGAATTGTTAATTAATTAAGATATATAAGGTTGAACAACTTTGTATTTGTTTGTATAATGATTATTTAAAGTCATCAGTTAATATTGATATTTTCTAAAATTCGTATTTACATAAAAAATTTATAATCTTATATACATATATATAATAAATCAAATTAAAATTTTATTAATGCATATTATATTATTTAATAATGTTTACCATCTAGTTTGTATTAATTATGTAACACCCCAAAAATTGGGATAAACAAAAATTTCCGTAAGACGAAAAAGTGGTATATAAAAATGCCAAAGCATGAGTCTCCCAAAAAGGGGAAATAATAAACACATGTTACTTACAAATTCGTAACTAAAAGAAACTGAAAGAACAACGTAGTAATCTAATTCCTCAAAAGAAATAAGATTACAAATCGGGTGGCGCTCAAACATCCGTAAATAATGTCCTTCTATAATTATGGTGTCTCAAAAGATCCTTTCCCCAAGCTCTCTCTAATACCCCAGCTAGCCCTGCTTAGAGACCATGTCGCTAGAACCTGAGATACATATCGACACCAAGCAAGTGTTAGGCCAAAAAGTTAGTAAGTTGAACAAATAAAGATTACCAATAATAAAGGTTAGAAGTGACCAACATAATATAATGGTTCAACACATGGAATCAATGGGGTTGACCTCAAGAGTCAATATACCTTAGTGAGTAATACCCAAAAGGCCGAGCACATTAATGACTACCTCCAAGGCATTACCCCAAATGGCGGAGATCTAGGTGCATACCTCAGTGGCACCAAAGACTATATCCTCCTAGTGCATACTTGATGGTTCATCCAATTCACAATATATCATAGCACATATTTACTCCAAGCAAAATGTGTATAATGTCAATAAATGTAAGCTTGTGGTCCAACCACCATATTCAATACGAAATGAGATTTATAAGATACCCAAGTACCTCAATTTGGTCAAATAAGCCTCTGACCCCATGTGGGTCAATTTCAAGTAGTAGAACCATCTACCATGTTCACCGAAGCATAAAGTCATAGATAAGCACATTGGCTTAAGTATGTTTCACATAGATCAAAACCTCAAGTTAGGCTAAATACTTCCAAAATGATAAATTTACATAAATCCCTTTAAACTACCAACAAAGTTCCATATAACCTTTCCAATATGTTCCAAGTATATCATATCATCCTCAATTCATCAATGTGGTGGTTTACACCAAAAATATATAAAAAGAGGACTTCCGAAAATTTGAAAGGACTATCAAGTAAGGTGAGAAATACCATAATCATGTATGAAATGGAGGTAGGTTAACATATAGAGACATGTATCTACTCTTACAAAGCTTTTAAAACTCACGACTTAGGTTTTTAGAAGAAACCTAGCAAAACTTACAAAAACCCTAGCAACTTGGAAAATGTAGAACTTTGAGGTTGGAAATGCTTGAACCTTTACACTAGATGACTCTAAGAGAGCATTGAATGCCCAATAAATGTCTCACCAAAAATCCTAGGTGAAAGTAAATGAGGATAGAGTTTTAGTGGAGAGAAATCGACCTTGGACTCTGGAAATCGCGACCTAGAACTGATCTTGTGAGAAAATAAATGTCAAATTCGGCTGAAGAGTGTTTTTATACCCCAGACCCCGCTCGCCGAGAATGCTAGGCGACAATGCCTTGGGCATTCTCGTGGGTCAATGTCGCGGAGGACAACCCCCCTTGGTACCTTTGCTGCGAGTGTAGCTCTTACGTGTAGGGTGAATATCTCGAGGCTAAACCATAATCCACCGTGCCCTTTCCAAAATTATTTTACGGTGTGGAAAAATAAGAATGCTAACCTTGCCTAAAATTCCGGGTGTTACGAATTAACATATTATATTTATTAGTGATTTTTCAATATATTATGAAATGTTAAAGTTTACTAATTTTTAGCATGTCTTTTTTGGTTATTTTACAATATTCAACTAGCTAATACGTAATTAGTTTATTAGGTAGTTTATCAGTTAACAACTAACTTATCTGCTAGTTTACCAAATATAGCCAATATGCTAATTATGATAAAAAAAAATATATGTATTTTATTTTTAAACTTGTGTTAAATATGTTACCCACTTATTTAATAGAATTTTGTTTTAATAATTAACTTCGGAATTAAATATGAACTGTAGCTTGGTTCAACTAGTATGAAGACAAAGTTATTATGGAAATATAAAATATATAGGTTTAATTTGTAAGAGGGAGGATCAAAGGATAATGCTAACTATTTAAAATAATAAGAGAATAATTCTAGGCCAATCATTTCATTAAATAATACCTTAAATAATTAATTCTAAAAATAAATAAATAAGGGTATAAAAGTAATTTAGTTATATAAAAGTTATTTAGCTATTTATTTAATATTCTACTTTTACTATATTTGTAAATTTAATATAATTTAATTTTTTATTAAATAATTTTTTTATTTAATTCATTTAAAATAAGCATATTTAATTTTCATCTAAAGAATTCTTTTTTTATTTAAAGTAATATTTAGAAAATTACAATTTTCAAATCACTTGTGATTCATAATAAATTAATTTTTTAAAATTTTTTTTTTTCTAAGCATATGTGATTTAAAATTTGAAAAACAATAATTCAAATTAAACTTTGAAAAAAAAAATAATTAAAACAGAATCATATATGATGTGTAGCAAAACACAATTAAAATTAAGATCACATGTATTTCTAAATGTAATTCATAATTTTTCATTAAAATCACATGTGATTCACAATAAATTTTTTTATAAATGTTTTCCTTATAAGATGTATGATTGGTGATGCATGTATTTGGTATTGTTAAATTATGGTTAAAAGACTCTAAGAAGATCATGGATTAAGGAATGAAATCATTAAAAACGTATTTGAGCTTCAAAGTTAGGTTGCACATCAAGTGTTTGATAAAATGTTTGTGAGACTTTTGAAATTTTAGAGTTGCTGTCCTGTTACTAAACAATTCGTAGAAAATCAACCGTTGGTCCAAATGAGGTGTAAAATATATCGTTGGAAACCTTAGAATGTCCTTAACAACTATTATGAAGAGTGAAAGTCCTAATTTTGAGTCTAAATGTGTCAAAACACTGAGTTTTTGAATCAGCTCACAGTGTGACAAAAAACTGTGCACTGTTTTTGTAAAGGCTGTATCGTCCTGATCGTAGCTCCAAATTGCACAAATCTAGTTGCTATAGAATCCTAATATATCAAGGTACAACTTTAATTTAGATGATAGTGTCCATTTTGGCTTCTAAATGGGAGAAATATATTGAAACTTATGGAATATAGAACCTGTCAATTTCTGTTTTTAAGTCAAATTTGAGATTTTTGGAAAATATTGTCTAAGATCTTAATGATTGTGTTGAGCTTAGTTGAGTGTTTTATTAAATGATTGTAGGTAATCGGAAGTAAGGAAAGGGATAACTAAGGTACAAATATCCTATTTCTTTGAATCAAGAGTAACCGGTTACATTCCGGATATCACATCCATCTTGATATATGTGACTCTGAACCTTATGGTTTCGAGTAATTGTATAGAAAACATTTATTTCGTTTCAAAGTTGAATCTATGCTAATTGTTTGAATACGTTTCATGATTCGAACATTTTGATGAAAGAGTTTTACTTTATGATATTGAAACATTGATTTTAAGAACACGAGTTTTCTTGAATTTGAATTAGACTCAACACTTGGGCCACGGGTGTTGAGATGCCTACCTTAGTGGCTATTAATGACCATGGTGTTTTCGTAAAGGCTAAGTCCAAGCTAAATAGGGGACGTAGTATGCATCCAAGAGCCGAACACCAGAAAATGTCTGGTTACCGGATAGAACCGATTACCGGATAGAGCCGAATACCAGACTTGAACTGGTTACCGGGGAATGTGTGGTGTTGTACCCAACATTAACATTCCAAGTCTGATTGGACTGATCATCCGATTTGACAACGTATTATTGAAATACGGGTGACTCGTTGATTTTAAAATAAATAAATAAATGATTTCTATATTCTTTATTAATGTTCAGAACGATTGTTTTATATTAACTTTTATTTGATCTTAAATTTATGTTCGTACTATTATGCATATTATCCGCCCACTGAGCGATTTTGCTCATTCGAGGTGTTTTCTGTTTCCTCGACAGGTTTAGGTGCTACCGCAGGGACGGGTTGAATGATCGAGATAGACCTGGTTGTAAAAAAAAGACTTATGATCAACTTTTGTATATCAGGTTTGTATAATCTTTTGTGATTAGTTCAGATGATAATATTTTGGGTTTGTAACTATATTTAAGTTTCGTTTTAAGTTAACTGTTATTTTGGGGAGCTTAATACAACTCTGAATTTTGGTATTTTAGAGTTTTGATCCGGTTATCGGATTGTACTCCTCCTGTCTCAGGCTGCGTGGGACGGGGGTGTTACAATATGTGGTATCAGAGCAATAGGAATTAATCCTGTAGTAATTTAATTTGTTTAGAATCAGGCGGGTAAATTTTGGTTCTACTTGTTTTCATTTCCTTATATCTATACTTGTTTATTAATATCGCAAATTCTTACTGTCGTGTTCTGTAACTATTTGTACTCTTATCCGTTATTCTGAATAAGTTTCGTTGTTGAATTAGTTCTGATGTTGCCTAGTAATCAACCTCGACGGAGGGGTAGACCTCGAAGAAATGAAACTGGGTCAAATGATGAAAGAAATCCTCATCTGCCTCCTTCAAATCAGCATGATCCTAACATCACAGCAGCTATTCAACAAGTTGTTGCGGGTATGATTCCCAATATTGTGGCCCAAACTGTAGAGGCACTTCGTCAATCTCATGTTATTCCTTCTGCAAATACTCCGGTCACAGAAACTCACCCTAATGTCGATTTAGGAAGTATTCATGTATGGCTTGAACGGTTCAATAAACAGAAACCGCGAGTCTTTTCTTCTGCTATTAATCAAATTGATGATGAGAATTGGATTAGATACTTACAGAAAATTTTTAAAGTTTTGGGTTATCTAGACCAATACCGGGCAACATTAGCTTCTTATAAATTGGAGGATGATGCTCATAACTTGTAGGAGGCTTGGGTCTAAAGTAACCCAGAAGTAGGAACACTAACTTGGGAACGACTCAAAAGTTTGTTCTATCAACAATATTTCACTACCGCAGATAAAAACACATACATTCGCGAGTATGATGCTATATCACAACATGAAGATGAGTCTATAGTGGATTATCATATCAGATTTCTACGACTAGCTCGGTTTGCTGGTGCCACTGCCGGTACCATAAGTAATTAGGTGGATAAATTCAAGTGGAGTCTGAATAATAAGTATAAACATAAACTTTTGAATCACAAATACTCATTTGTTAGTGAAGTGGCAAACGCTGCAAAGGATATTGATCGAGCACGGCAAGGAGGTTATTCTATGAAATTAGATTCTGGTAAAAAGCGCAGTCATGATGTACAGTCTGGCAGTACCAATTTTAGATCTTCGAGTCACTCAGGCTCGGAAAATCTTGTAACTTCCGATCCTCAACATCTTCTCAGGGAGCGTCTAACAGAGAATCTCATGCAAATTTTCCTCAGAAATGCAAAGATTGCGGTCTCACACATCGACCGGGTCCATGTCTACGAATGATCGGAGCATGCTATAATTGTGGACAAAAAATACATTTGGCCCGAGATTGTAGACAAGGTCAGAAAGAAAAGTTGAATGAAAAAGGGAAGCAATCCACAACTGGTGGACGGGTGTTCACGCTGACAGCAGACACGTCCGCTGCTGGTATGGTATCTGGTACTCTTACTTTATGTGGTTTACCTATTTATGTACTATTTGATACGGGGGCGACTCATTCAATTGTGTCTGACACTTTAGAGGATCGATTGAAACCATTTGAAAATCTGACAAAATTTCTGTTGATTATTACTACCCCTATGGGTAGTTCTGTTTCTATTATTTTCGAATTTGTAAATTGTCCTCTTATAATCAATGACCGTGTCCAGGAGGTGAATCTACTTCCGATGTCCATGAAATACTTTGATCTCATCATTGGCATGGACTGGTTATCCAAACATCGGGCAACCATTGAATGCGATACAAAGAGAGTTATCTTCGGAAATTTAAATCAACCTGATAGCGTATATCAAGGATCTGAGCCAAAACCGGGAACTAAAGTCGTATCGTCCTTTTCGGCTAAATCTTTTACATGGCAAGGATCTGAAGGATTTCTTGCAGCACTACAGGACCCCAGTGAGGTACTTCCCGAACTTAAATCTATTACTGTGGTGAACGAATTTATAGACGTGTTTCCGGATGAAATTCCTAGACTTCCTCCCACTAGGGAAGTTGAGTTTACTATCGACTTGATTCCTGGAGCTGCTTCAATATCGAAACAGCCGTATCAAATGGCTCCATCTGAAATGAAGGAGCTAAAGGAGCAAATACAAGACTTGTTAGATAAGGGATACATACGTCCCAGTGTATGACCTTGGGGAGCACCCGTACTTTTTGTGAAAAAGAAAGACGGCTCAATGCGATTATGCATCAACTACCGTGAGCTAAATAAAGTGACGGTGCATAACAAGTATCCTTTGCCTCGTATCGACGATCTGTTCGATCAACTTCAAGGGGCAAAATATTTCTCTAAAATTGATCTGAGGTCTGGTTATCATCAACTCAGAATTCGGGAGCAAGATATACCTAAGACTGCATTTCGTACCCGGTATGGCCATTATGAATTCATTGTTATGTCGTTCGGGTTAACTGTAACACCCCGGATTTCCTTTATGTAATCTTGTTATTCTTGTGTTTAAGCGTTGTCGTTAGCACCGTGTTTGGTTGGGAGTTTGAGTTTGGATTTTGGTAGTTTTGGACGAACCACAGTGAACCACGCGAGTTGCACCGCGACTTGAGGTCGCGACACAACCCGCGAAACCCCCTGTTTGTGTGGGTTTTGTGTTAGCGGGCGAGTTATGCCGTGAGTTGAAGTCGCGGCATAACCCGCGAAGTCGCCTGGCCGACATAGTGTTGGTCTTCATCAAAATATCTCATTTGGGTTTTTTCTCAAAATATCTCAATCTCTCTCTCTCTTTAGATCTCGTTGGTATCTTGTTTATTGCTAGTATTAAGTGCATCTAGCAAGGGTTCGGTATTGAAAGCTTCGTCTTTCCCCGGTGGTCGATATCTGGTTGTTCGGGTTTTCGTCTAAAACCTATTTGGTGAGTTACTACTACCTTTTTCTAAACTTTATACATGTCAAAACTTACATTTTGAACTTCTATATATCTCCATGGTTTCAGATCTAAGTTTACTACATTTTGACATAACTTGAGTTTTTGGGAGATTTTTAGGGTTCCCGATCATTTTCGACTAAAATGATGGGTTCCATCTTATTTGAAGTAAAAGGATGTTTTACTTGAACATTTATGTGGGTTACTTGAAAGAATGTTTAAAGTTCATTTTTGATGATTTTCATTCTTACCAGAAGTTAAACTTGAAAATGCATTTTTGTTTATAAATGTTATTTTATACGATATGTCTATCTATGGTTGGTCACATATGTTGTTGTGACGAGTCTGTACCATTACTAGTGGATCCCTAGGTATTGAGTCGACTTGTATTTGGGATGTCTTTTCCTCTCTTTGTAAATGGATGTATATGATCCTCGGGGGCCATTTGGTACGGTTATGTGAGACCGGTTACTAGCCATGGATCATATTTTCCCTTATTTGTAACTATGGATGCATGTGATCCTCGGGGGCCATTTGGTACGGTTATGTGAGACCGGTTACCAACCATGGGTCATAGTGTAGTCCTAGTGAACGAGTTTTGAATTGGTTTCCTCGGGGACCCTCCCTCACATCGTAGTACGGACCTTTGTAGTTCGTGGCCATGGATTCCAAATGTTTCGACTCATAACTCGGATTGTGGCCTACTTTGTGCTACGCTACCCTCCTTGGTAAAACTGGTTATCTTTGTCATCGTATGATGAGTTTACATTGAAAAGGCCCGGTTGTGGCAAAGGTTACATTTGAAAATTAAACCTTATTGAAAAGATTTCCTTATGATACAATTGTTTATATCTCTTGAAATTTATAAACTGTATGTTCTCACTAGGCTTTAAACCTAACACTTTTTCTCAAATGATGTGTATAACAGGTTCCCATTAGCGGTGGGTTGTCAAGGGCTTGAGTGACGAGCTTGGTCTCGGGGACTTTTGAGATGACTAGTATTTGATGTTGGGCAATTGTTTAAGCCCCATTCTTTTGGTGATATTGGATTAACAACCGATGTAATCTAGATAGGTTATGTTTAGATTAGTTTGTTGTTGAATTCAATTTCCGTATTCAGGTTTTGTACAGTATTAGTACATTTCCCCTTTTTGGGAGGTTTATACCAAGTGTTGATGCTTATTTGTCCAGTTTCCGCGTTTTAAATTCACACTGGTTTTTAGGGTGTTACAAGTTGGTATCAGAGCTCTAGTTTAAGTGATCTAGGCATGAATGTAAGATGTCTAGTCTTAGACTGAGTATGTTAAGCATCGATTCGTGAGTTTGGGTAGAATTTCTAAGATTGGTTGGTCTTAGAGTCGACGGAAATTATAGTTATCGAACGTTGTAGTGATGGTATTAAGAACCTTTATGTATTGTATGTTCATAATTTCACTTATCTAATGTTATTATGAGAATATTTATACGTGATTATGCTTAATGTACCGTTACTATGACAATTGTTAATGTGGTATTCATTCTTTCATGTTCATTTTGTTGATATGTCTCTTATTTATTTCGTGCTTGTGTGGCAACCATTACTTAGGTATGGTGAATACACATGGTCGTCCATCGGGCGGCGGAGATCTTCGCGATGTTAGTTCGCGTGAGCTGAATCCTGTGGTTAGAGTGTCAGCAGTAGTTCCTCCGGGCATGCTACCGATATTTACTGGGGAAGTAGGGCTGGGGCCAAGAGTAGATTTGGCATCCACCAGCCCCGTTATTCAAGTGGCAAACCCTCAAGCTGATATGATGGCCAACGTCATGCAGATGCTGACGTCGGCCATGGAGAAACAGCAAGAGGTTTTTCAGAAGATGTTGGAGGACCGGGACACAAGCCTCAGGAGGCATGAGGCAGTGGAGGAGAATGTGTTGGTTGGCTCTGGGGGCACTGGGAACAGAGACAGGACTGAGGAGCACAGAGTGGTCGGTGCTCCGAAAAGTGGGAAGAGTTGATCCTACAATTCTTTTCTGGGTTGCGGACCACCAGAGTTCTCTGGTTCCGAAGACTCAGTTACGTGTGTTAAGTGGATCCGAGCTATCGAACAGGCCTTCGGTTCATCCGAGTGTGGGGATGACCAGAGGGTAAGATTCGGTACCCAACTGCTCAGGGATACGGCGCTGACGTGGTGGAATGTTATCCAGTCCACCCTCTCTCCTACTGTTTTGGCCCAACTGACTTGGGGCGAATTCAAGGTAAAACTATTGGAAGAATACTGCAACAAGAGGTCCGTGGATCTGATCGAGGCAGAGTTCCTAGCGCTGGATAAAGGGAATTTGACGGTGAGAGAGTATACCCGTCAGTTCATGGAGAATTTGGGGTTAGTGGGACATATGGCCTCAACTGAGAAGAAGAAGATTAAGGCCTATCTGAAGGGTCTACCATCGGACATGATGACTATGGTCCGAAACTCGAAGGCTTCTAACCTTCGAGAGACTATTGAAGAGGCATAATTTATGGAAGAGGTTTACGCGAGAGGTAAACCGGAGAAGGCTGTGGCAGTTGTTGAGAAGAGGAAATAGGAGAGCAGTTCAGTACCTCCCAAGAGAACCCGACCTTTTGTCGGAAACCGAAGCTTCAACAGTTATCAAGAATCTAGGTGGTGACAGAAGTGCAGAACCAAGCACCACGGTAACTGTAACACCACTTCCCAATCTTGTTTCAAGTGTGGGAAAGCTGATCACCTCGCCAAAGATTGCCCGATCAGAGGGAATGTCTGTTTCGAGTGCAAGGCACCGGGGCACATGAGGAGAGATTGCCCGAAGCTCATGTCGGGTAGCGCGCCAGTGAAGAAAGAGAATCCGTCTAGGGTTCCGGGTCGAGCGTTTCAGATGACGGCTGATGAGTCCAAGGCATCAAATGATGTGGTATCGGGTACATTTCTTATAAACTCAGTACCTGCTCGTGTTTTATTTGATACGGGTGCCAGTTTCTCTTTTATATCTGAGTTGTTCCGTCCAAAGATTTCTATGCCCACTACTAGTCTTGAGGATGCGTTAGTAGTTGAGATAGCAAATGGTAGTCAAGTTCTGATCCGCGATGTTCTGAAGAAGTGTATTCTAGGAATCGAAGGGAGAGACTTCCCAATCGATTTGTTGCCGATGTTAATTGGGGGTTTTGATGTTGTTGTCGACATGGATTGGTTAGCGAACAATCATGCCGAGTTTGTATGTTCCAAGAAATTAATCCGACTTCCCAATCCCAGTGGCGAAGTTGTTGTGATTTATGGTGAGAAGAGGAAGGGAGATGTGGAAAAAATCACCATGACTAAAGCACGCAGGTGTTTGGTGAAAGGATGCTCGTCTTTCCTATCCTACGTGATCGACGCCAAGCTAGAGAAGTTAAACCTTGAAGATGTGAAGATTGTGCATGAGTTTTCAGACGTCTTTCCGGACGACTTGCCCGGGCTACCACCCGATCGTCAAGTAGAGTTTCGGATTGATCTCGTACCGGGAGCGACTCCTGTTGCTAGAGCCCCTTACCGGTTAGCGCCTGCAGAGATGCAGAAGATGATGACACAACTCCAAGAGCTGTTGGAGAAGGGCTTCGTAAGACCGAGCTCGTCGCCGTGGGGAGCTCCGGTCTTGTTTGTCAAGAAGAAGGATGGCACAATGAGAATGTGCATCGATTATCGTGAGTTGAACAAAGCTACATTAAAGAACAAGTATCCGCTTCCCAGGATTGACGACTTGTTCGATCAACTCCAAGGATTGGGGTGTTTTTCCAAGATCGACTTACGTTCGGGTTACCACCAAGTGAAGGTAAGAGAAGAAGACGTTCCGAAGACAGCTTTCAGAACGCGTTACAGCCATTATGAGTTTGTTGTAATGCCTTTTGGTCTAACGAACGCACCAGCGGTATTTATGGATTTGATGAATAGGATGTGTCGACCATTCCTCGATAAGTAGGTCATCGTATTCATTGATGATATACTCGTGTACTCTAAGAGCGAGTTAGAGCACGAGCAACACCTACGCGAAGTTCTCGATATGTTGAGAAAATAAAGATTGTACGCCAAGTTTTCCAAGTGTGGTTTTTGGCTTGAAGAAGTGCAATTCTTGGGTCACGTTGTCACTCGAGACGGAGTGAAAGTGGATCCCTCCAAGATTGAAGCTAAGACGAATTGGGAGCCTCCCAAGAGTCCGTCAAAGATCCGCAGTTTCTTGGTTCTGGCGGGGTACTACCGGAGATTCATTCAAGACTTTTCGAAAATCGCTTCTTCCTTGACAGTTTTAACTCGGAAGAATGTGAAGTTCGATTGGACCGAAACACAAGAGAAGGCGCTCCGAATTCTGCAAAAGAAGTTGTGTGAAGCTCCAATCTTGTCGTTGCCGAAAGGGTCGGATGACTTCGTGGTCTATAGTGACGCTTCGAAAATGGGTTTGGGTTGTGTGTTAATGCAAAGAGGCAAGGTAATCGCTTACGCCTCAAGGCAACTTAAGATACACGAGAAGAACTATCCTACCCACGATTTGGAGTTAGCAGCGGTGGTGTTCGCCTTGAAGCTTTGGCGACATTATCTTTATGGAACGAAGTGTACGCTCTACACGGATCATAAGAGTTTGAAGTACGTCTTTGATCAAAAGGAGTTGAACATGAGGCAAAGGCGGTGGCTCGAGTTGCTCAAGGATTACGATTGTGAATTTCTTTACCATCCAGGTAAGGCGAACGTGGTGGCCGATGCGTTAAGTCGGAAGGACTATAGCGGAAGTATTCGGGCTACCCATTCGAGAATCGAGTTAGTGTCTAGTCTTGTTGAAAAGATCAAGACGTCGCAGGTTGAGGCTTTGTTGGAAGAAAATCTCAAGGATGAAGTCATGACGAAACATCGCTTGCTCTTAACGGAAGATAGTCGTGGGGTAAAACTGTTCAGCGGTCGTGTGTGGGTGCCCAAAGTTGGGGGTAACCGTGATCTATTGCTATAGTATGCTCACAAGTCCAAGTATTCCATTCATCCGGGAAGTACAAAGATGTACAGGGACTTGAAGTTGCATTATTGGTGGCCAGTAATGAAGCTTGATGTGGCGCATTATGTGAAGCGTTGTGTGACGTGTTCGCAAGTTAAGGCCGAACATCAACGTCCGTATGGGAGTCTTCATTCCTTAGAAATTCCCGAGTGAAAGTGGGAACATATTACCATGGACTTCGTCACGAAGTTGCCTAAAACTCTTCGAAGTCACGATACCATCTGGGTAATAGTCGATAGATTGACTAAGAGCGCTCACTTCTTAGCTATGCGCGAGACTTTACCGATGGACAAGTTAGCAAAACTTTACATCGATGAAGTGGTCTCGAGGCATGGAATACCCTTGTCGATCGTGTCGGATCGCGACAGTCGGTTCGCTTCGAACTTTTGGGATGGGTTTCAGAAAGAGCTTGGTATGCGAGTTAAGTTGAGTACGGCTTACCATCCACAAACGGACGAGCAAAGCGAGAGAACGATCCAAACGTTGGAAGACATGTTGAGGTCTTGTGTCATCGATTTCGGGGGTAGTTGGGACTCTCACCTACCTTTGGTGGAGTTTGCTTACAACAATAACTACCACTCGAGTATTGGGATGGCACCTTTTGAGGCATTGTACGGGCGGTAGTTCCGAACTCCCGTGTGTTGGCTTGAAGCGGGAGAGAAGCAATTCGCCGGACCTGAAATCGTGCAAGAGACGGCCGATAAGGTCAAATGCATTCGTGAAAGGTTGAAAGCGGCTCAGGATCGGCAGAAGAGTTATGCCGATAAGAAGAGGCGGCCGATGGAGTTCCAAGTGGGCGACCGTGTGTTGCTTAAGGTATCGCCATGGAAGGGCATTATGAGGTTCGGAAAACGTGGGAAGTTGAGTCCCCGTTTCCTTGGACCTTTCAAAGTGCTTAAGCGGGTAGGTATGCAAGCCTACCAATTGGAACTGTCACCAGAGTTGAGCAGAATCCACAACACGTTCCATATTTGTTACCTTCGGAAGTGTTTGGTGGAGGAAGAAAGCGTCATTCCCCTCTCATAGTTAAGAGTGGACGAGGGTAACCGTTGTGTAGAAGAACCTAACGCTATCTTAGAGAGAAAGTCTAAGAAGTTGGGTCACAAAGTGGTCACTATGGTCAAGGTGCAGTGGAAACATCATCGGGGAGCCAACGTGACGTGGGAAGCTGAGGAGGATATGAAGCGAAGATATCCTCATCTTTTCGAGTAGTTGGATTTCGGGGATGAAATCATTCCCAAGTTGGGGAGGATTGTAACACCCCGGATTTCCGTTATGTAATCTTGTTGTTCTTGTGTTTAAGCGTTGTCGTTAGCACCGCGTTTGGTTGGGAGTTTGAGTTTGGATTTTGGTAGTTTTGGACGAACCACAGTGAACCACGCGAGTTTCACCGCGACTTGAGGTCGCAGCACAACCCGCGAAACCCCCTGTTTGTGTGGGTTTTGTGTTAGCGGGCGAGTTATGCCGCGAGTTGAAGTCGCGGCATAACCCGCGAAGTCGCCTGGCCGACATAGTGTTGGTCTTCATCAAAATATCTCATTTGGGGTTTTTTCTCAAAATATCTCAATCTCTCTCAAATCTTTCTCTCTCTCTTTTTAGATCTCGTTGGTACCTTGTTTATTGCTAGTATTAAGTGCATCTAGCAAGGGTTCGGTATTGAAAGTTTCGTCTTTCCCCGATGGTCGATATCTGGTTGTTCGGGTTTTCGTCTAAAACCTATTTGGTGAGTTCCTACTACCTTTTTCTAAACTTTATACATGTCAAAACTTACATTTTGAACTTCTATATATCTCCGTGGTTTCAGATCTAAGTTTACTACATTTTGACATAACTTGAGTTTTTGGGAGATTTTAGGGTTCCCGATCATTTTCGACTAAAATGATGGGTTCCATATTATTTGAAGTAAAAGGATGTTTTACTTGCACATTTATGTGGGTTACTTGAAAGAATGTTTAAAGTTCATTTTTGATGATTTTCATTCTTACCAGAAGTTAAACTTGAAAATGCATTTTTGTTTATAAATGTTATTTTATACGATATGTCTATCTATGGTTGGTCACATATGTTGTTGTGATGAGTCTATACCATTACTAGTGGATCCCTAGGTATTGAGTCGACTTGTATTTGGGATGTCTTTTCCCCTCTTTGTAAATGGATGTATATGATCCTCGGGGGCCATTTGGTACGGTTATGTGAGACCGGTTACCAGCCATGGGTCATAGTGTAGTCCTAGTGAACGAGTTTTGAATTGGTTTCCTAGGGGGCCCTCCCTCACATCGTAGTACGGACCTTTGTAGTTCGTGGCCATGGATTCCAAATGTTTCGACTCATAACTCGGATTGTGGCCTACTTTGTGTTACGCTACCCTCCTTGGTAAAACTGGTTATCTTTGTCATCGTATGATGAGTTTACATTGAAAAGGCCCAGTTGTGGCAAAGGTTACATTTGAAAATTAAACCTTATTGAAAAGATTTCCTTATGATACAATTGTTTATATCTCTTGAAATTTATAAACTGTATGTTCTCACTAGGCTTTAAGCCTAACACTTTTTCTCAAACGATGTGTATAACAGGTTCCCATTAGCGGTGGGTTGTCAAGGGCTTGAGTGACGAGCTTGGTCTCGGGGACTTTTGAGATGACTAGTATTTGATGTTGGGCAATTGTTTAAGCCCCATTCTTTTAGTGATATTGGATTAACAACCGATGTAATCTAGATAGGTTATGTTTAGATTAGTTTGTTGTTGAATTCCATTTCCATATTCAGGTTTTGTACAGGATTAGTACATTTCCTTATTTTGGGAGGTTTATACCAAGAGTTGATGCTTATTTGTCCAGTTTCCGCGTTTTAAATTCACACTGGTTTTTAGGGTGTTACATTAACGAATGCCCCATCTGTCTTTATGGACCTCATGAATAGAGTATTCAAGGATTATCTGGATGATTTTGTGATTGTATTTATCGATGATATCCTGATTTATTCTAAATCAAAAGAGGAACACACAAGTCATCTGCGTACAGTTTTAGAAATTCTTCAGACAAAGCAATTGTATGCTAAATTCTCAAAGTGTGAGTTCTGGATAGAACATGTGGCCTTTCTGGGTCACATCATATTAGCCGATGTGGTGAAAGTCGACCCTGCCAAGGTTGAGGCTATCACTAAATGGCCTAAACCGACCACCGTTTCCGAAGTACGTGGTTTTCCTTGGTTGGAAGGTTATTACAGACGGTTTGTAGAAAGTTTCTCAAAAATCGTGATGCCATTGACACAACTATTACGTAAAGACGTAAAGTTTGTTTGGGGCGAAGCTCAGAATCACAGCTTTAAGGAACTTAAACGTCGACTTGTAACTGCACCAATT
Source organism: Arctium minus (assembly GCA_954870635.1). Taxonomy (NCBI): domain Eukaryota; kingdom Viridiplantae; phylum Streptophyta; class Magnoliopsida; order Asterales; family Asteraceae; genus Arctium; species Arctium minus. The sequence goes on along the minus strand of OX941093.1, from coordinate 4,144,281 downwards.
TTAACGTTACCGTCTGGTACAGGTGGTTTTCAAGTGTATAGTGACGCATCACGACATAGTTTGGGTTGCGTTATGATGCAACACGGAAAGGTGATTGCTTATGCCTCGCGTCAATTGAAACCGTACGAGGTGAATTACCCGACCCATGATCTCGAGCTTGCCGCAGTTATTTATGCTTTAAAATTTTGGCGGCATTATCTTTATGGTGAGACATATGACATCTTCACGGATCACAAAAGTCTAAAATATATATTCACTCAAAAAGAGTTAAATATGCGACAAAGGAGATGGCTTGAATTGGTTAAAGATTACGATGTTCGTATTCAGTACCATCCCGGTAAAGCGAATGTCGTAGCTGATGCCTTAAGCCGAAAACATGTGGGTGCACTTTCATGTTTAATCGTCCCACCTCAGATAGAAAAAGATTTGGAGCGACTTGAAATACAATTTTGTCCTTATCGTGGACACAGATGGTTGGCTACACTCACCATTGAGTCAACTATGATCTCTAGGATTAAGGAAGCTCAACAGTCTGATGGGGAACTTTGGGCGATCCGACAGAAAGTTAAAGATGGGTCATTAACAAAATTCAAATTTGATAATCATGATGTAATTTGGTATCGAAACCGGTTATGTGTTCCCAAGTGTCTGAACATCGAGATTCGATTCTCCGTGAGGCACACAGTTCTCCATTCTCCATTCATCCTGGATCTACAAAGATGTATAGGGACCTTAAGCAACATTTCTGGTGGAACGGTTTGAAAAAGGATGTTGCTGAATATGTATCTAAGTGCCTCATATGTCAAAAGATTAAAATAGAGGGTCAACGACCCAACGGTTTACTCCAACCTTTGGAGATACCGGTCTGGAAATGGGAGCATATCACTATGGATTTTTTAACGGGCTCCCGAAAACATTTCGACGCCACAACGCTATATGGGTCGTCGTTGATCGGTTAACTAAATCGGCTCATTTCTTACCCATACAGGATATGTTCTCTGTTAGTAAGCTTGCCGAACTCTTTCAAAAATAGATTTTCGACTTCATAGAACTCCTATTTCGATAGTTTCTGATCTAGATCCTCGATTTACATCTCGATTATGGACTGGATTACAAAATGCTTGGGGTACTCGATTACGTATGAGTAACTCATATCATCCGCAGAGAGATGGTCAGTTCGAACGAACCATTCAAACTCTCGAAGATATGTTACGAGCTTTTGTTTTGGAGTGGTCAGGCAATTGGGACGAATTTCTCAATCTGGTAGAGTTTGCGTATAATAACAGTTGGCAATCGTCCATCGAAATGGCTCCGTTCGAGGCTTTATATGGTCGCCGCTGTCGTACCCCGATCTGTTGGGTTGAAGTTGGCGAAAAACGTATCAAAGGGCCCGAACTTGTACAGATTGTTAACGAAAAGATTAAAGTGGCCAAAAGGAATATGCGTGAGGCTCAATCTCCCCAGAAAAGTTATGCTGATAAACACCGAAGACCACTTGAATTTAATTTCGGTAATCACGTTTTCCTTAAAATCTCTCCTATACAAGGCAACCGTTGATTCGGAGTCAAAGGTAAACTTAGTCCGCGTTATATCGGACCGTTTGAAATACTTGATCGTGTAGGCGAAGTTGCGTACAAATTGGCTTTACTTCCACAGTTGTCCCATATTCATGATGTTTTTCATATATCTCTCCTCCGCGGGTATAATTATCAACCCTTGCATGTTATTGATTACCCGTTGGATCAAATAGAGAAAGATTTGTCATTTAAAGAGGAGCCAGAAGCGATTCTTGATCGAACCGAGAAACGATTAAGAAAGCGCTCTATTCCGTATGTCAAGGTATTGTGGAAACATCAAGAACCTAGAGAAGCGACATGGGAACCGGAGGAACGGTTCCGAAATGAATACTCGGACTTCTATAAAACTTGTAAGTCCTCTAGTCTTGACTTAGTTTCGGGGACGAAATTTCTTCTAGGTGGGAAGAAATATAATAACCATATTTTCGTTAATCCGAATATATGTTCCTATTTCTACGTAGTATTCATATTTTAATAATCGAAGTTTTCATGACTTATAACTTTAACTAGATAATTATGTCTAAGCTATTAGGATAAAGATATATATATATATATATATATATATATATATATATATATATATATATATATATATAAGGGTTAAAGTATAATATATGAAAGTAGAAGGGGTAATTAGTAATTATCCTATACTTATATCTGTTATACCAAAATTTAGTTTAATCTTCTCATTTTATTCACTTCTTCTTCTTCTCTGGAACGTACATAGAAAGATAGAGAGAGAGAGATAGAGCTTAGTGAGAGAAACCATAATTGGTGAAGAAATTGAAGAAGTTAAGCTTGGTTTTGGAAGATTAATGTTAGATTGTTCAAGGTAACTATCTATTACACTTTAATGTTTGTTTTGGTGGGTTCAATATATGTTAAAATGTATGAATTTGGTGTTTAGGGGCTGATTATAAGCAAGGAAGAGTTGAAGATATCATAGTTAAAGCATTTTGGTCACTTGAGGTAATAATCTTCAAAATAAGTTCAATTATGTTGGAAACTATGAGTTTTAACTTATAAGATGTATGATTGGTGATGCATGTATTTGGTATTGTTAAATTATGGTTAAAATGCTCTAAGAAGATCATGGATTAAGGAATGAAATCATTAAAAAAGTATTTGAGCTTCAAAGTTAGGTTGCACATCAAGTGTTTGATAAAATGTTTGTGAGACTTTTGAAATTTTAGAGTTGTTGTCCTGTTACTAAAAAATTCGTAGAAAATCAACCGTTGGTCCAAATGAGGTTTATAATATATCGTTGGAAACCTTAGAATGTCCTTAACAACTATTATGGGGAGTGAAAGTCCTAATTTTGAGTCTAAATATGTCAAAACACTGAGTTTTTGAATCAGCTCACAGTGTGACAAAAAACTGTGCACTGTTTTTGTAAAGGTTGTATCGTCCTGATCGTAGCTCCGAATTGCACAAATCTAGTTGCTATAGAATCCTAATATATCAAGGTAAAACTTTAATTAAGATGATAGTGTCCATTTTGGCTTCTAAATGGGAGAAATATATTGAAACTTATGGAATATAGAAGCTGTCAATTTCTGTTTTTAAGTCAAATTTGAAATTTTTGGAAAATATTGTCTAAGATCTTAATGATTGTGTTGATCTTAGTTGAGTCTTTTATTAAATGATTGTAGGTAATCGGAAGTAAGGAAAGGGATAACTAAGGTACGGATATCTTATTTCTTTGAATCAAGGGTAACCGGTTACATTTCGGATATCACATCCATCTTGATATATGTGACTCCGAACCTTGTGGTTTCGAGTAATTGTATCGAAAACAATTATTTCGTTTCAAAGTTGAATCTATGCTAATTGTTTGAATACGTTTCATGATTCGAACATTTTGACGAAAGAGTTTTACTTTATGATATTGAAACATTGATTTTAAGAACACGAGTTTTCTTGAATTTGAATTAGACTCAACACTTGGGCCACGGGTGTTGACATGTCTTCCATGGTGGCTATTAATTACCATGGCATTCTCGTAAAGGCTAAGGCCAAGCTAAATAGGGGACGTAGGATGCTTCCAAGAGTCGAACACCAGAAAATGTCTGGTTACCGAATAGAACCGATTACCGGATAGAGCCGAATACCAGAATTGAACTGGTTACCGGGGAATGTGTGGTGTTGTACCCAACATTAACATTCCAAGTCTGATTGGACTGATCATCCGATTGGACAACATATTATTGAAATACGGGTGACTCGTTGATTTTAAAATAAATAAATAAATGATTTATATATTCTTTATTAATGTTCAGAACGATTGTTTTATATCAACTTTTATTTGATCTTAAATTTATGTTCGTACTATTATGCACATTATTCGCCCACTGAGCGATTTTGCTCAACCGAGGTGTTTTCTGTTTCCTCGGCAAGTTTAGGTTCTACCGCAGGGACGGGTTGAATGATCGAGATAGACCTGGGAGTTAAAAAAAAGACTTAAGATCAACTTTTGTATATCGGGTTTGTATAATCTTTTGGGATTAGTTCAGTGTAACGCCCTAAAAACCAGGGTGAATTTAAAACTGCGGAAACTAAACAATTAAGCATCAACAATAGGTATAAACCTCCCAAAAAGGGGATTGTACTTAACCTTTACAAAAGTCAGAATACGGATAAGGATTTTAACAACAAACTAATCTAAACATATACTATCTAGATTACATCAGTTGTGGATCCAGAATCATCCAAAAATATGGGACTTAACAAATGCCCAACAATCCAATACTAATCATCTCAAAAACCCTCGAGGTCAATCCCGACACTCAAGCCCTTGGCAAGCCGCCGCTAACGAGAACCTGATATACATATCATTTGAGAAAAAGTGTTAGGCTTAAAAAGCCTAGTGAGAACATACAATTTATAAATTTCAAGAAATATAAACAATTGTATCATAAGATAATCTTTCCAATAAGGTTTAGTTTTACAAATGAAACCTTTGCCACAACCGGTCCTTTTTGATACAAAACTCGTCATCAAATGACCAAAGATAACCATTTTACCAAGTATTGTAGCGTAACACAAAGTAGGCCACAATCCGAGTTATGAGCTAAACACTTGGAATCCATGGCCACGAACTCACAGGTCCGTACTACGATGTGAGGTAGGGCCCCCGAGGAAACCAAGGTATACTCGTTCACCAGGACTACACTATGACCCATGGCTAGTAACCGGTCTCATATAACCATACCAAATGGCCCCCGAGGATCATATGCATCCGTAGCTACAAAGAGGGGAATTATGATCCATAGCTAGTAACCGGTTTCAACAGTACCAAATGGCCCCCGAGGATCATAAACATCCATTTTACAATTAGGGGAAAAACATCGCAAATATAAGTCGACTCAATACTAGTGGATCCCTAGTAATGGTGCAGACTCGTCACAACAACATATGTGACCAACCATAGATAGTCATATGGTATAAAATAACATTTATAAACAAAAATGCATTTTCAAGTTTAACTTCTTGTAAGAATGAAAATCATCAACAATGAACTTTAAACATTCTTTCAAGTAACCCACATAAATGTGCAAGTAAAACATCCTTTTACTTCAAATAAGATGAACCCATCATTTTAATCGAAAATGATCAGGAACCCTAAAATTTCCCAAAACTTAAGTTATATCAAATATGTAGAAAACATAGATCGGAAACCATGGAGATATATAGGAGTTCCAAAAGGTATCTTTTGATATGTATACAGTTTAAAATGATAGTAGGAACTCACCCAACAGGTTTATATGAAAACCCGAAAAACCAGATATCGACCCCCTTCGAGGAGACGAAGCTTTCTACACCGAAACCCCGAGCACTGCATTTAATACTAGCGATTAACGGAAGCTCGAAGATCCAAAGAAAAACCAACTTAGAGAGAGAGATTCGAAGAGAGAGAGAAACTTGAGAGAATGAGATATTTGTGGCTGGCAACCCTTAAGTCGGTCAGGGTCTTACGCGGGTTATGCCGCGACCTCAACTCGCGGCATAACTCGCCCGTGTCCAGAAAACCCTAGACATCCAGTGGGTTTCGCGGGTTGTGCCGCGACCTCAAGTCGCGGTGCAACTCGCGTAATTCCTTGAAATTCATACAAAACAGAGGGTTACGCGGGTTGTGCCGCGACCTCTAGTCGCGGTGCAACTCGCGAAATTCACTGTTTGTTTGACCAAAATCCTCCAAAACTAAACTCGAACTCGAAACCAAACGTGGTGCTAACGACAAAAGCTTAACACAAGAATAATAAGATTACACAACGGAAAATCCGGGGTGTTACATTCAGATGATAATATTTTGGGTTTGCAACTATGTTTAAGTTTCGTTTTAAGTTAATTGTTATTTTGGGGAGCTTAATACAACTCTGAATTATGGTATTTTAGAGTTTTGATCCGGTTATCGGATTGTACTCCTCCCGTCTCAGGTTTCTGTTTCTGTTTTTGCAACAGTCCCCACCCCCCAAACAGAAACATTCAATGTCCTCATTGACAAATTGCAAGACATTTTGAGTCTGAGAATTTCTAGGATAGGTTTCAAGTGGTAATGTTTGCGCTAAAAAAACAAAATAAAGGCCTAAATCATTTTAAAGTCAAAAAATATGGTATCACGTCCGTAGGGGTACCTGCAACAGAGATGAACAACGAGCGAAAAAAAATACAAGAAACAAGAAACATTCAAACATGAAACATCCAAGACTACGTTAATTAGCAACATGTTTAACAACCCATAAAGTACGAGTTAGAAGAAAAACACAACAAAGAAACACCACAAGAATCCCAAAAGAAATAACCAACGAAAAGTTCAAAACATAAGTGATGACGAACCAAGGATGCTCACGGTTCACTAACCTGAGCTGGTCGACCAACTTCGGACACTGTGGTGGCATGCAGAACGGATGTGGCAGAGGAATGTCTAGATGAACGGGCGGTGGTGATTATAGTAGAAACCGGCGGCGGAAATCGATGGTGTGGTGGTCGAAGCTTTCACCGCCGATTGTCAGTAATTCCTCCGGCTATTCAGAAAGGATGCAAACCATTTTTTTTCTTTTTTTAAAGCTTTGGGAGAATGGGAAGGGGTTTGATAAGTAGAGGGAGGGAGAGGAAGTGATGAGATTTGAGATGGTGAAGGTATCAAGGATGATGATGATGGCTAAAAAGTGGACTTGATGTTTGCTTTTTGGATTCTTGGGAACCAAAGACCTTTTTTTTTGGCATGGTGATGGTGAACCTACGGTTTGGGAATGTAAAAGTAAAAAGGTATATGAGAGGTTAGAGAGAGTGATGATGGTTTTAGGAAAAGTGATGGGACAACAAGGGAGCTCTCTTTTGTTTTGAAAAGATTTCCAGCTTTCTTGGAAAACCAATTTTTTTAAGAGAAAACCCTTTTAACCGCAGGTTCCTTTCACTAAATCTGAAAAATACAACCACCTGCACAAGCTAAAATAAAAAATTAAAAAAAAGGACAAGGCTAAAAATTAAACAAAGGGTAAAAGAGGACCAGGACAGAGTTGTGAATTCTGATAGATGCATGGGATGACTAATGGACAAATGGAGTTTTCCCAACCATGTATAAAAGAATTTTTAAAACAGATCTGGAAATTAAATTTCACAGATTCCTCCAACAGCTCAGTCCCCAACGTGGCAACAAGGTGGCCACTTTGCATAACTCCGAAAATTTCCTTTTTTTTTTGCAACAAAAATTGAAAGATGCTAATACTGTAAAAAAAGTTTTATTGAAGAGGCTATTTCTAGCCTTCTCGATACTCAACAAGAGGGTTTGGAGGGTGATGACACACCATTGGAGAAAAAATGTTTTTCTTGTGTTTATGGTGGCTCAATCTCATTTCTTTCAAACACGGTTTCCCTCTTATTGGTGGTTGGATTTTATTTGGACTCTCAAACTGAAGCTCATTTTTGATCTCTTCTTCAAACTTCTCGCCACACATTTCAATATCTACACCTAGGTCTTCACTCAACAGATTAATGGCCGAACAATCTTCCACTTCATCATGGAACTTAAGGGACTTAAAAACGTTAAATGTCACTTGTTGATCATTTACCCTCATAGTTAACTCACCCTTTTGGATGTCGATCAAAGTTCTACCCGTGGCAAGAAATGGTCGTCCTAAAATGATGGGGACATTCTTATCGGATTCATAATCTAAAACTAAAAAGTCGGCCGGGAAAATGAATTTGTCAATTTGGACCAAAATATCCTCAATCTTACCCTTGGGATGTGCCAAAGATTTATCCGCTAATTGAAAGGTCACGGTGGTGGGTCGAACTCCTCCTATTCCTAACTTATTGAAAATGGACAACGACATGAGATTTATGCTTGCTCCTAAGTCACACAAGGCATGACCAACTTCCTTACCTCCTATCGAACAAGGGATGGTGAAACTACCCGGGTCCTTTAGCTTAGGTGGAATTTTGCAAGTGAGGAGGGCACTACTCTCTTTTGTCAAAGTTGTCGTTTCAAATTCACTCAACCTTTTCTTTTTGTTAAGGATGTCTTTCAAAATTTTAACATAGCTTGGCATTTGCTCGAGAGCTTCTACCAAAGGTATGTTAATATGGAGTTGTTTAAAAATGTCCAAAAACTTTTTGAAATGATTATCGACATTTTTATTCTTCATCCTACCGGTAAAAGGGAGGTCTCTTAAGTCTAGCTCTGGTTGGCTAAGACTTGCCTTTTTGTGCTATGAAGTGGGCACCGTCTCACCACTGTGGTGAGGTTGTGTTGATCGCAGAACAGTCCGTGAAGGACTTGCTGCATTCTGTCCCGAAGGTGGGCACTTTCCAACCACGTTGGGTGGAAAAAGTGACAGAAATTTTTCTTTGTCAAAAGCATGTGTGGTCTCATCTTGCACAATGGTATCAATTAAGACTTCATCATTAGGTTTAGATGCGCTTGTCTCACTCCTTAAAGTCACGACCTTAATGTGCTCCTTGTAATTACCCTTAGGGGTCTCGGTGTCACTAGGTAAGGTACCCATTTGTCTTCCCTTCAAATTAGCGGCAAATTGCCCCAATTGAGTTTCAAAACTTCTCAAGGTTGCATTGGTTTGGTTTATAAAACCTTTGAGTAAAGATTCAAGCGAACTATTACTCTCCGATGCATTTTGTTGTCTCGATACATACGGTTGTGAGGATTGCCCACTTTGGTATGCATGAGACGGTCCTTGTTGAAATCCCAGGGGATTTGGTGGTCGGTTTGGAACTTGATGAACCCCGAGGTGTTGAAGTCCTTGATTTCCCGACCATGAGAAGTTTGGGTGATTTCTCCAATTTGGGTTGTAAGTTGGAGAAAATGGGTTATTCCTTGAATGGTTTCCTACATAATTGACCGAAGTGGGATTACCGGGACAACATTCAAAAACATGATTCTCACCACAAAACACACAAGATTCATTTATAGCTTGGACTTGGTTCTTTTCTACATTTAAATTCATGTTATTTTTTACCAAGTTAGTTAAAGCTACAATTTGGGCGTTTAAGGCGGTGATAACATCAATTTCATGAACACCCGATGCATTTTTAGGAGCAAGAGCACGTGGGTTTGACCAATCGGTGTTATTGTTGGCCACTTTCTCCAAAATGTCATATCCTTCGTTATAAGTTTTAGAGGTGAAAGCGCCACCGGACGTAGCATCAAGAATAATTTTAGCGGAATTAGTAAGGCCATTATAAAATGTCTCTAATTGGATGCAATGAGGGATTCCATGATAAGGACATTTTCTAATTAAGTCTTTGAATCTCTCCCATGCATCCGAAACCGCTTCATCCTCCATTTGTCGAAACATCAAAATTTCATTTCTAAACTTCACATTTCTAGTTGGAGGAAAATGTTTTTTAGAAATTTTCCGGCCAAACTTGTCCAACTATCAATGGAGTGAGGAGGTTGAGAATTTAGCCAAGTTTTGGCTCTATCTCTCAATGTGTAAGAGAAGAGCGTAAGCCGTAAGGCTTCTACCGTAACACCTTGAATGCAAAAATGATCCATCATTTCTAAAAATGATTTTAAATGCGAGTGCGGATCTTCCGACGATAAACCTCCAAATTGACCCATTGCTTGGATCATTTGAAACATTAACGGTTTTAGTTCAAAAGTTTGTGCCGCAATGTTGGGCCTAAGAATACCCGATTTTAATTGATCAAATTCGGGTGTTGGATAGTCCCATATTCCCCGTTCTTTATCGTCAGCAATTCTTATGGTTGTTTCATTAGGTGGTGGTGGAGGATCTCCACCATTTCCTGTCATGTTTTGATTTTGCCGACCTCTTCTACCTCTTCTTCGTCTTTTAACGGTTCTTTCAATTTCGGGGTCAAAAGGTACAAGTTCACCGTGTTGTAGCCTTGGCATACAACACGGAAAATACGAAAAAAAAGAAACAAACAACTCAGGCTCGAATGAAAGTCAATATCTTAGGATTTAAAATCGTGCTAGTCTCCGGCTACGGTGCCAAAAACTTGATAGCGAAAAATCGTATAGGTCCACAACGTGGCCACTATGTTGCCACAGTGGCGGTGCAAGTGCACACCGGACATTATGATCGCTATTAAGTAATAAAGTGGTAGAGTACCAAGATCGTTTCCACAGGGACTAGTCAACTAAGAATCAGAGAACTTTCATGAACTTCTAGTGCTTGTTTGAGTTTTGAGAACAATATCAATATTTGTGAGTTTTAAGCAAACTAAACAACGATTAAAAGGGATTAACAAGATTAAAGGTAGGATGTGGGTACAAGCATTAACTAAGACTGATGTAGTAACAATATGGTCAGAAACAAAATGACACACAATATCTTTAAAAACCCCTTTCTCTCGAAAGTGAGTTTCCTCGGAACGTGGCCACGTTGCACCTATAAAGTCACCACTCTCGCCAACTCAAGACTTGCCGACTTAACTAAGTAAACCTCTAAGGATTTCAGTTCCACCAGTATGGATATAGAAGCCCAAATCTCTTTGTGACACCTATATCGACCGACATTTTGAACCTTAGTTAAAGTCATGCAAAAACCCGTATCTCTACGTGGTTATAAAAGACTTTCTCAAATCTTCTTTGCATCACTCAAGTCGTATTTCGGATCCGCCCCTCTCGAGGTCTAAGATCTAATATTAACACTAACAAGTGATCAGCTTGTCCGCGTTGAGTTGAAGTCCCGACTTGAGCAACCAAGTCTAAGAGTTAGCAATGATGGCAACACCCAAGTGTTGCCTACTAGTCTTAGTCTTGGCTCATACCCACACCCAAAGGGGTGTTTAGTTCATAATAAAAATAAAAGACATGAGAGAATAAGGAGAGAACATAAACATAAATTGCATAAATGAAACTTAAAGGTTGTTACCAACGTGATGACAACGTGGCGACAACTGATACAAGAAATTAAATTACAAGAATTAAATGCAACTATACTACAACTTTAAAGAGAGAATGTAAACTAAATGCTAAGCTCCAGATCAAAGTAAATATTTCTGTAATTGATGATGTTGAAATGGTGCCTCCCAACTCAATTTATAGCCCAAGGAAGAAGAAGTGTTGATGTGACCAATCCTAAAAAGTAGCTATAAGGAGGAGTATTGAACATTCCTTTGACTTACACCTTTTGTCTTCTTCCTTGATTATTCTTGTGAAAGCGCAGAAACCTCTTTATTTTTCTTCAAAAAACAATCTTTCCAGAAATGGCCAAGACTTACCCACAAATTTCCAGCCAACGTCACAACGTGGAGACAAGGTGGCCACGTTCTGCACAAAAAGTTAGTAAAACCGAAATTTTAGCAACCTTGAGACTTCATCACCATGTTTGAACAATTAAGACCAAACGAATGAGGTAAGGGACAAAATGGGTGAAAACGTGATAAAATAAATACTAAAAGAGATGAATTAACTCTCAAGATTTGAGAGTTATCAATAAGATCACATGTACTTCAAAACGTAATTTATAATTTTCATCAAAATCACATGTGATTCACAATGAATTAATTTTTTTTTTCAAAATGTCTTCCTAATCATATATGATTTAAAGTTTGAAAAACAATGATTCAAATTAAACATTGAAAAAAAATGAAAACAGAATCATATGTGATCTGTAGCAAAACACATTTAAAATTTATAAGATCACATAATGATACATAAAAGAAAATTAGTGAGTCTTTTTTTGGAAAAAAATGTCGATTAATTGTGGATATCACATGTGATTTTTGAGAAAAATTGTAAAAAAATCATAAATAAACTAATTCAATAAAAATAAATATTTAAAATGAAAAAACTAAATCACATTTATTTTAATATTGTAAAAAATTATAAAAAAAATTAATGAAAAAAATACCTTAATTAAATTTGTTACATAATCTATATGAAAATAAATGAGTTTCCTTATATAATATGTAAACAACAAATGACACATATGCCACTTTAAATGATTTTTAAGAAATTTTTATTTAAGTTATTATTTAATAAAATGATTGGCCTATAATTATTCTCTTATTTTTGTTAAATAAGTATCATTCCCTTTTGAACCCGACTATAATTTGTAAAATATATATAAATATAGGACTGGTATTGAAAATTTAAGTAATCACGATAAAGAAAATACAATCAAAATATTCTCTTTTTGTTTAAAATATAATGTAATACATTAGAGATTATTTACTGTTTACACTACTATTTGCCTAAAAATAATGCAAAATTTGGTATTTTACTTTGGAGATACTTAGGGGTTGTTTGACAATTGCTGAATGGTTTAGTGCAGAATGATTAAGAGGTTCCTATGATATAATGATAAATGAAATGTGATTGTTTGGTAATTATTTAAAATGAAATCAGGACGCTTAATGGTTAAAGAAGACCCAGAATACAAAATCATTCAGAGAGTTTTGGAACTATTAAGAGACAGACTCTGTTTTTTGCCAAACATGATTCACCTCTTAACAATTCAGATGTTGCTTTTAAATGAAACCATTAAGAGGTAAACAAACAACTCCTTACTAAAAGGATTTATACATTCAACCTATAACTATGTATTGTGGTTGTACTTTGCACCACATCAAATTAACAAAATAGTACTTCATCTATCATAAAATAAGTTTCCACATTTTTTAATTAATTCAATGTCTACTTTTAAAAGTAAACATCTACTTTTTCATTTTACCCTTTATTATGAGATGAAGAAAGTCTCTATCTCTATTATTAAGGCATTGTTTGGCAAAAATAAACTGACTTGTGAGCTTATTTTTTGGGTACATGTTTGGATGACCATAAGCTAGCTTTTTGATAAGCTACTTGGAGTAGCTTATGAGGAGTTTTTTGTGATTATTCCAATTATGCCCCTCATTAATATTCATAATTATATATTAACTTTTAATTATAAATAAATAATTAATGTCTTTTTTGGTAATTTAAATGTTTATAAGCTAGTTTTTGCCAAACATGATTTTTTCATCAGCTAGCTTATCAGCTACCAGCTAGCTTATCAGTCATAAGCTAGCTTATCAGCTAGTTTGCCAAACATAGCCTAAAGATAAAATTGTCATTTACTTAATAAAAAGTGTAATCATTACACATTCGTAAAAATATATGTTTATTTCGTTATGGATATTTTTTTTGGGACTGAACGAGTAACGATTAGATGTGTGAATATCTAATTCACACATGAATTGATTAAGGATTTGGGGCCCCAACCCTATCGGCCCATGTCATTCTTCTATCAGGTATAATGAGTCGTAGGGGTGCTCACGGGTTGGGTTGATCGGGTTAAAGACATTTCAACAACCTAACTTAATGTTGACGGTTTGAGAATTTTCAACTCAATCCAACCCAAACAAAAGTGCAACCCAACCCAACCCAACCCGTTCAGTTTGGTCGAGTTGTGTTTAAACAAAGTAAAAACAATATTGAAAACATAACTTTTTCTTTGAAGTACGATCCATTTTCAAAAGAAAATACGACTTCATCAAATATTTAGGTATTATATATAACGTTCCAATAAGGTCCTCTTATGAGTTACACTACTCGTTATTATCGAGTTGTTTTTGGTAACTTATACATATTAAACGGAAATATAAATAATTTTAGAGAAGTAGCTAAAACGCTTATCGGGTTATTGGGTTATCGGGTTGGTCGGGTTACTTTGAGCCTAACCCAATAGAATTGGGTTGTCCTAATTTTGTATTGATTATATGCCGGGTTATCTCGGGTTGATTTTTTCCTGGGTTGGTCGGTTTTTTGAGCATCCATATAGGCTATAATGAGGGGTGACGAAGTTTCGTTTTAATTCGTTGGACCGAGGAATTGGGCTATTAAAATTAGGGGTTTTTGGTTAAAGGCATGAAAATAGAAGCCATCTCTTGGTTTTATATAATATAATGGAATTATTTTCTTAGATTATCTATAACCCAACACTAAAAACACAATAATACAAAAATGGTGATTTTTTCATCTCCAACCCAACACTAAAACATAAAAAAAATATGCAGGTCAATAAAGTAGACCTCTATATTTGAAGGTCAATAAACTAAAACACTAAAATCAAATATTACTTTTTTATTCAACTTTTATAATTATATATATAGATTAATAGTTTAATACGTTAAATAATATTATCTTATTAATATATAATATTAAATATGGTTATAGTGTGTTTTTAGTATGTGATTAGAGTTGGTTTTTTAGTGTTCAAGGAATCTACCATTTTTAGTGTTATTTTTTTAATGGTTAGGTTGGAAATGTCCTCACAAGCCTAAATAGCAGTTAATAGCATATTAAACCTGGGAATAAAAATTTATTCCCTTTTTCCTTCACTGTCATTTTCATTCTCAACAGTAGGGGTGTACATAAAACCGTCAACCCGCGAAACCCGACCAACCCAACCCGCTCCCAACCCAATTAAACCCAACCCGCAAAACCGCAAAACCGCTAATTAGAAGGGTTGAAATTGGGTTAGGAAAACTCAACCCAACCCAAACCGCCAACCCGCCGCTATATTTTTTTTTATAAAATTATATTTTATATATATATATATAATATGCAGTTTATTCACAGCCCAAATTAACATTAAGACTTATGGATTTTAATTTATAATTGGATTATTGTAATTAGAGTTGTAAACGAACAGAACGTTCAGTGAACCGTTTGGCGGAAAGTTCGTTTATGTTCATTTATTTAATGAATGAACGAACATGAACACGTTTTTTTGTTCGTTTATGTTCGTTTTTTGTTCGTTTATGTTCGTTTTTTGTTCGTTTTTTTGTCTCGTTCGTTCATTTATATTCGTTAATGTTCGTTCGTTTGCATTTATTTATGTTTGTTTACATTTGCTTATGTTCGTTTACGTTTGTTTATGTTTGTTTATTATATAAATATATTTATATATTGTGAAAAAAAATTCATTCGTTTACCGTTCGTGTTCGTTCGTTTGTTCGGTTAAGTTAAACGAACGAACACGAACAAACCCTAATTGTAATTACTAATAACTTTGTTGAGAATAATTTTAGTATTATTTATCGTATTTCAATCGGCAAATTTATGTATATTACTAACCCGCCAACCCAACCCAACCCGTCATAACCCGCAAGGGTTGGGTTGGGTTATATTTTTGAATGGGTTGGGTTGGGTTGAGATTTTCCAAACCGCCATAATTGGGTTGGGTTGTAAAAACGTCCCAACCCACCCAACCCAACCCAACTCGCGTACACCCCTACTCAACAGGAGGGAGGCACATTAATCGGAAGAGCAAGTCTAGATCGGATAACGTTTCATCATCTTCGCATTTAGGGTGCTCGGTTGACTCAAAGTTAGTGTGGGATATCGGGCAGTGGCGGATCTAGAAATTTAGGTGACTGGGGTCAGACTTAGGAGCGTCGAAATTTTTTCGAAACCGAATGACCCACCAAAACCAAAATGGTTTCCGGTTAAACGGTTTGATTTCGGTTATTATTTTACTATAAATCGAATCGCAAATTATCCCATACTCTTATCTATTTTGCCTGTGGATTGGTTTGAGTTGAGCATATAAAAATAATTAATATATAATAAACCAGTTTATATTAAAGTTATAATAACAAGATATTCAGATCGATTTAATAAAACAATACTGGAGAACTAAATATTAAGATGCCTAATATTGAAATGGAACAAAACAATACACCAAATATTGAGATTAATATATTTCTTTTTGTTTTGGTGGAAAAAGTTCGAACATATGGGGTCTTGTAAAAATTGAATGGGTTCTTTATGCATGAAATTAATTAAGCCTTTTATGAAGGTTAATTTTTTTTTCAAAGCTAAATGTAGTTTGTTTTAATTTTTGACTGGGGTCAAGAGACCCCGTAACTTTCTATGTGGCTCCGCCACTGATATCGGGCGAGATTTTGGTTTTATTTGGTTGAGTGAAGGGGACAAGGTAGTTGATGGCATTGGATGCTCAAGTCGAGTGCAAAAAAGGGAGCATGGTTTCAAGAGTGTAAAAAGGGGAACATATTGTGAACACAAACATATGTGAAACCATACCTTAAAACATAGCATTTGATGCAGGGGCGGAACACAAGCTTCCCAACCATCGGGGTCAGACCTAATGTATTATATATTTTCAAAAATACAAAAAATGCACCATCCAAAGTTATAATGTAGTAAAACTCTAAAACTAGACATTAAATATAAGAATGTCAAACATCACTCATCAAAGTGGATTCTGTCGATCTTTCACCAGCTTTGAAGTCTTCCACAATTTTCTCGAAACCAACTTTTTCAGCAAGTTATCTTTTGATAAACAAAACCAACGAGTCGTTTAGAAACTCATAGTCCATTTTATTATGTAGCTTGGAGGAAATTGTAATTGTTTATGATTTTTATAAGTACTTATTAAAATCCATAAAAGTAAATAGGAGTTTTAGGGACCGTTTACCAAATGTTTACCCGGTAAGCGTTTACCGGGTCACTTACCTTGCCGGATTAATATGTCAAGCATCAACAATCTTACCCGGTAAGAACGATGGCAAGAACCGAGAGTCTTACCTAGTAAGTGAGGGTGAAGACTCTTACTCGTTAGCGATTACCAGGTAAATTATTGCATTATATGCCGTTTTGATGGGCTTGAATCTTATCCGATGAGGTAAGTGATAGTGTTGAATCATACCGGTAAACGCTAACCAAGTAAGCATTTAGGTAAACGATCCCTTAATTGTTTAAGATTTTCATACAAAATATCTTTTTAATCACCTAGCTTTTTCTTTAATCTTTGACTTCCGTCTTCTCTCAAATAGGTAGGGGTGCTCAAAAAACCGATCAACCCGACCAACCCGAAAAAAATCAACCCGAGGTAACATGACATATAATCAATACAAAATTGGGATAACCCGAATTTATTGGGTTGACATTGGGGTATAAAAGTAACCCGACCAACCTGATAAACCGATAAACGTTTTAGCTAATTCTTTAAAATTATTTATATTCCCCTTTAATATGTATAAGTTACCAAAAACAACTCGACAAGAACGAGCAACAGAACTCATAAGAGAACATTATTAGAAAATTATATGTAATAACTAAATATTTGATGAACTCATATATTTTTTTGAATAATGGATCGTATTTCAAACTAAAATTCCTTCCTTTAATTTTTTCGATATTGTTTTTACTTTGTTTCGAACGGGTTGGGTTAGGTTGCACTTTTGTTTGGGTTTGGTTGGGTTGAAAATTCTCAAACCGCCAACATTGGTTGGATTGTTCAAATGTCTTCAACCCGATCAACCCAACCCGTGAACATCCCTACTTACCGGGTAAGACTATTGGTCCTTGCTATGCTTCTTACTTGGTAAAATTCTAGGCCCTTGCAATGCTCATCCAAAAGGTAAGTGATACACGATAAGCGCTTACCACGACCCCTTAGTCGAGATGTATATAAGTTGGCATGGATATATACCATATATAGTTTACAATTCTTCTAACACCATCACAAATAATGGAAACAGGGAAATATATATTTGCTGACGATTTTTGGAAAAGAGGACGGTACCTCTGGCAAATTAAAATTTGCGGACTTGCATTTGATGAATTAATTTCTCCAAGTTAACCACGGAAGAACCGTAAGGAAAGGTGCATGCGTTGTTAGCCTTGTTCTTCCAATCAACCGCGTTCTTCCTCATTTCTTTCCCCTTCTCTTTACTCATCAACTCGATCACTAGCTTCTCAACTTCGTCCCTTTTTACATCATTCTCGATCTCCATGGCAACCCCCCATTTACGGCAACTCAACCAACAATTCGTCAATTGGTCGGAGAAGAACGGCCAACAAATCATTGGCACTCCACTAGAGATACTTTCAATCGTAGAATTCCATCCACAATGCGTCAAAAACCCTCCTATTGATCGATGATTTATAACTTGTTCTTGAGGGCACCACCCTACCAACATCCCTCTACCACTTGTTTCCTTCAAGAACTCCGATGGAAGTTGAGTTGACTCGCCACTCACCATCCCCGGTCGCATTATCCACAGGAATGAATGATTGCTATTAGCAAGTCCCCAACAAAACTCAACTAGTTGTTGGTGTGTCATGACTGCAATGCTACCAAAATTAACATAAATAACCGAGGACGGTGGTTTCGAGTCTAGCCATTCTAAACATTCCGGTTCTTCTTTCCAAAGGTTTGATCCGATAGATGCTAGAGATTTATCGTCAATTTTCTTTTCGAGTAAATGCAAAGGACCGACTCCATGGCAAGGCGGAAAAGTTGAAGCAAGTGTCCTCAAAATGTTGTGTTCTATCTCATCGAAAGTGTTGAAAATAATACCCGAAGCGGTTTTGGCTTTCTTCACTTGTGAATTTGTAAATTCCACCATGAATTCGTCACCGGGGTTGATAGTTCTAATAAAAGGTGGAATATCTTTTAGACGTATACCATCCATGTTAGGTATACAATCTACGATCGTATCCAAATATCCATTTGCTACGTAAGTCGGATCTGTAAAAAAAAAAAAAAAAAAAAAAAAAAAAAAAAGAAAAAAAAAAAAAGAAAAGAAAAGGGTGTAACACTAAATTTACTATCATTTCATAAACTTTATGTATATTTAATCCACAAGAAGTATCCTTTTAAGATGGGGTCTATTTTTGACATGTGGTAAAAAATCACGAAGTTTAAAATCTGGATCATAAACCTAAGGGGACGTTTGGTTCATATAATGGAATTTGATGGAATTGAAATTCATCGAAGAAAATTTGAGTTTGAAAGAATTGGAATGTAATTTAATGGAATTTGATCACGCGTTTAGTTGGTAAAAATTCAATTTTTTCACTTAAGACAAGGAATGATGAATTCTTGGATCTATTCCGCATCATATATATATAAGAAAAAGAAAATCAATTTGAATATGAAAATTAAAATTACCTTTGAGAGGCATCAAACCCTTCTCCACAAGATTGGGATACTGATCATAGCATATAAGAGAACCAGCTCCACCGGTCCAAAACATAAACTCCGGGATGCCAAGTTCTTCGGCAGCATCGAGAGTGAAGCCCATAAGTAAGTCGGACACTATACAAGTCACCGGCGAAAAAGAATCACTCAGTTTTGTGATGAGCCTTTTAAACGGCTCCAAACAAGTTTCTTGAGTGGACTTGCATATCGAGTACACATTTTGGGTAGCGTCTGGGTTTTCCGGTGGCGGCATGCCGTCAGGAATGGTCTCGAAACGGAAGGAAGGGAGACCATCGAGGGCGGCAGAGCCACGAGCTTTGAGGAGACGTTGGTGGTTGAATTCGGTGTTGACGAAAGTAACGATAAAGCCTTTGGAATGGAGGATTTTGGCAAGTTTTAGCATAGGGTTAATATGTCCTTGTGCTGGGATTGGAATACATACCACATGTGGTTTCTTTTCTTGTTTTGAACCCATGGAGACCAAACTCACTAAATCACAAAGGATGTGGTGGTTGCCCCTAGTTTTGTAGGCAAAAATGGAAGGTTGCAAATAGACTAAAATATCCCCAAATACATATAAAATAATGACATCATATATATGTTTTTAGATGGATAAAATGCAATAAAGTTATGGTTACTTCATATTTAGTATAACTAGAAGCGTACTCGCGCAATGCAGCGAGATACATCACGATTTTAATGTTTCATTTTGTTTTTTGTTTTTTTGTCGATTTACAGTACGATTTTGGATGGTTTTAAGAAAGTGATAATGTTTTTTTTATAAATTTGTTTAATTTACGCTTAATAATATAATGTTTTTTATATAAAAAAAATAAGTATTTTATTAGAATTCAATGATTATCTTATATATTTTAGTGACATCTATAAAAAATAATCAATTACATATTTAATAATATAATTAAAACAAAATTATAGAAATATAATATATTAATTAATAGTGATACATGGAAAAGTCTGCATAAAAAGAAGACCATACACATACCAAATTGGTGGTGTTAGAAGCCTGCAGTAGTAATATGTATCTTGTGCTTTGATACTTGCAAATTAAGAGATTTTTAAAATCTTACATAAAATGATGATACCTTGTGCCTAATAATTTGTATTTAAGAATTTTTTATCCGAGCTTTATAATACAGTATAGATAATTAGATATATTCTTATTTGACGGTCGTAATTTTGTCCTAACACATTGGTTCAAACAAAAGGATATCAAGTCAAAAACGGAGCCGCCTATTTTCTATCTTATCTTTTGAAAATTGGCAAAAATATCATATTATAAATTGGATAAATACTTAATATAATCATAGAAGTCAATAGAGAGCCAATGGCGTGTAGCTCAGTTGGTTAAGGGACGAGGAGATGTTTGCTCCAATAGGCCGTTGGTCTTGGGTTCGATCCCAGGCTCCCTCGCAATCGCCTTGCCGCTGAGTGAGTCAGGTATGCCCCCTCACATTGGGAATTGGCAGCCTGTGTGGGCCGGTTTGCTTGTCCGAGAAATACACGTTTTGCTCCAATAGAAGTCAATAGAGAACTTAAAAAAAAACGAAAAAAACAGATAAAATATATATCAAAATGAATGTCAAATTAAATACAATAAAATGAGTGTTTTGATTCGCTCTAATTTTTGTGTCCTTTCATTGATTTTCTATTTAAAATATATGGGGAAATATTTTCAATTTAAAAGAAAATTTGCTTACAACTTTTGTTTTTTTAACAATATCCGTCAAATCATCTCAATCAATGGTTAAAACAGGTTATTCAGTTATTTATTCTCTCCCTATAATATTAATAGTATTGTGATTTATGAGAGTGATCTCTCTTCCAACGTATGTATATCAACTTAGCAAAAAACTTGAATTTGTTTGTATTTCTCTTTTAAATCTAAAAATTGAAAAAACGTTTGATTTAAAGATATTATTTTTGGAAAAAAAATTGTTAAGTCATTTTGTTTTCCGGTTTATGGGGGTGTTTGGGATTGCTTATTTAAAACAGTTTTGAAAAGTGTTTATCAACTTATGTGGTGTCAAATCGGAGTTTTCTAAATAAGCAATCCCAAACAAGAAACAAGTATGAAATCATTAAACAAAACAAAAACTTAATACAAATGAAATTTCACTATCTAATTTCTAGTCATCTCTATCCTTATTTACAAATGAAAATAAATACTATATTGAGTTATAAATAAGTTGAGATTGACAATCACCATTTTACTTCTTTAGGATGAAGGAGAGACACTATCCACTGTAACAAAGTTCACATGTGAAGCGCACTTGGATTTTTCTTTAAAACAATATTTAAGGTGGCTGGATTTTGAAGGACTTTTAGTGGTGAAAATAAACTTAAATTTTGAAATTTGAATACTGATTATTGGTAAATCCGGGAAATTACCCCCATTGACTTTAGTGATGGCAAAAAATCGGGCTCGGGCCGGGCCGGGTCAGGTTAAAACAAGCTTCGGGCCCAAACAGTGATTTTAAAAACCGGGCCAATCGGGCTTCGGGCCGGGCTTCACCCAAAAATGTTCGGCCCGTTTAAGGTGGGAATAAACCGGTTATATAAAAACCAGGCCGGGATCGGGCCGATGATTTTCTTCAATTTTTTTAAAATAATTTCTTTATATAATGGATCACTAAAATACACTTTAAAAATACGTTTTATATATAATTTTAAGTTACAAACTTACAATACAAGTATTTATAGGGGTTTGGGGGGGGGGGGGTAAAAATACAAAAAACGTATATAAACGGTAACATAGTGTCTCTTTTTTGTGAAAAGTACGAATCGGGCCAGGCTAGGCCAAAAACCGGGTCATGAACCGGTTTCGGGCCGGGCCGCCAAAAACACTAAAAACACAAACCGGTTCATGATTTCGGGCTTCAAACCGGTTTGGCATCGGGTCGGGCCGGGCCGGGTTTTGAGGCAGGTCGGGCTCGGTTAACTGGTCGGGTCGGGCCAAGATGGCCATCACTAATTGAGTTCGTCATTATCAAATATCAATAGCATGAACGCTCTTCAAAAGTTCAAGAAAAAGTTAAGGGTCAGGCGAAGAAGCAAGCTAGAGTTTTTCGAATTTTCGAACGATTTGAGATAGTTTTTTGATCTAATATAGTAATTAAGTATTTTAGTTCATCTATGAAGTCTTGAAATTATTTGGAGTAAAAACCAAGTCATGTGATGAATAGCTTGAAAGCTACTAAATTGATCGTAGTCGGCAAAAATCGATAGTTTGATATAAACCTAATTAAAACTCAAAGTTCTAGTTGTATACTTTGATTTAGACGTAAATTATTATGTTGATCAATAGTAATAAATGTTATTAATGATCTCTTGCAAAAGTAATGAATTAAAACCATGAAAAACCATGTCAAAACGGCCATGAATGTGTCATGTAGCTGCTGCCAAAAAGAGGGGTCAAGATCGGGTCAAAACCCAGTTAGTTTTAGGGGTGTTAAAAAAATCGTCAGACCATTCAAACCAGTCGAACCAAGTCAAATTGGACCGTTTTTAGCAGCTTGAGTGGTCTGGTGGTTTGGTCCAGTCTGAAAAATAGCCAAACCGCTTGGTTCGGTCCACCCTTCGATTTGAACTTTTTTTTTTGAGCGATTTGTACCAAACCGACCGCCAAAGTACGCATGTATTAATTATATTTAATTTTTATGTTGTAGGTTCAACTTTTATGATCCGATTAAAAAAAGTTCGTCCAAGATATAAAGTTATTAGTTCTCACTTCTCAATTGTCTGCGTTCCTAAAATCAGCAAAAGTCGGTAATATGTCAAATCTCAAAATCCAAAATTTCAAGTATGTCCTTCATTCAATGTTTGTCTGTTGCTAACTTGTTCAACTTTCTCAATATTTTTTTAATTTTTGAAATATATGTTTTTTATAATTCAATATAGTATTTTCTTTATTAATGCTATATTGGAAGGAATTTCATTTTTGAGTTAAATGTCGTGGTTTTTTAGTTTAAAGCCCAAAATAGCCCTATAAACTGATCAGATTAGACCGTTTTTTATGGCCCGATTTGACCGTTTGGTTTAAAAAAATTCTAAACCGCCATTGCGGTTTGGGGGCTTAAACCATCCAAATTGGACTGTGAACACCCCTAGTTAGCTTGGGTCTAGGCACATTTGCTCTGAATATGTTCTGCTATGGGTGTTTTTAAACTATTTATTTTTTCGAATGATTTAGATCAACTCTAACGCACACATTTAAAAAAATTACCGAAGACACAAAAAGAGGTGGATCAACATAAAAAATAATTGAGTAAATTATTTGGTCCCTGTGGTTCACAACTTTACCCGCACTGATGCCAAAATCAAAATAAATACAAAGATATGACTCATGGTTTACAATTTCGTATGTACTGAGTCCCTCCCCTTGAAATAAAAAAGATTCCATTTGCATAGTTATTAAATTACTATTTTTTATTGTAACACCCCGATTTTCGGAAGGTATAATTTCAAGTTAATACAGAAACCGGTATTTTTAGGGAAAAAGAAGAAATTAGATTTTGGACTTGAATTCTAGATTTTATAGTCTTGTTGGATGAATGATTCAATTACGAGTCCAACGGTTCTTTCCGGAGCAAAATCGGAGGTAAAACGAAGAAGTTATGACCAAAACAGTGATCAGACATGAAAAATGAAGAAAATCGGACGAACAGTGCACATGGAGACTTTCGGCGCGGGTTAGGCCGCGTGGTAACCTACGCGGAGCCCTGTTCGAGCATAAAACCCGATTTTCAGCACTTAAACTTCATTTCTTCATAACTTTTGCATCTCAACTCCGTTTTTGGTGATTCAAGTTGCAATAGTTTCGTTTTTAAGAGTTTTTCAATATTAGAACAAGATAATGGAAGTCTATTGGAATATACAAGAGTATTTTGTGGTGGTAAGCTTCTTATCTCTCTCAATGTTAAGTTAGGGTTTGATGATTTCATCCTTTTCCCTTTCATCCTTCAACTTGGGTGTGATTTTGTTGACTTGTGTGGTAAAAGAAACCTTGTTTAAACTTGAACTTTAACAAAATTTATTGTAAACTGAATCTGCAAAATCAATATTGAAAATATATCATATTGGTAAGATCAAAGATTGTCACATTTTTCGTTTTTAGTATAATTTATGTTATTGAAATTTTATTCTGATTGAAATATTTTATTCTATGGTTTCCATTTTATTTCACTTTTCGTCCTTGAGGCTAACAACGTTAGAAAAATCCATTAAGTTAGGGCGTAATATGGTTTTTTCAGATTTTTTTTCCCATTTCTAATAAAAATTTAAATAATTGTACAAGCTATTAAAGTTTTACTAATTTGTACTAAAGAAAATTGAAAAAAAAAACAAAAAGGAATGGAATGGAATGGAAGTGGTGTAGATTATGTTTTGTTTTTATTTTTTTGTAAAGGCTTAAATAATTTGTACTTAAGTTTTAATAACTTCTATAATAATATAAATACTGAATAATAATAAATAATAAATAATAAAAAAGTTAAAAAGACCATGTTACCCTCTAATTTAACGGACTAGTCTAACTTCGTTAGCCAGAAATGTAAAACGAGATAAAAACAAAACCACAATCACTAAAAAAATAAATATTTAAAGACGAGAGATGCAAAAATAGTTTATAAGAGCATCTCCAATCGTCCGACATATGGCCGGATTTACCGTTTGTAGAACTCCAATCGTCTGGCATATGGATTTTTTTTTGCGGGCCAACAAATTGAAACGGCATATATGCCGTGTGAAACCCCAACCGGCAAAAAGGGGTCCCACCACTATGGAAAGACATTACTCCATTTAATATTATTTGTTTGTTTTCTGAATTTAAATTATTACATAAATTAACATATATATTTATTTGTTTTCTGAATTTATAATTTAAATTAATATTCACATGCATATATAATATATATTTAATGTGAGTAAATTCTTTTATTATTTATATCTATATCTATCTATATATATATATTAATAACAACTTATTTAATTATTTGTTATTTATAAATATTATTTAATTATGTTTTTAATTTGTGTTCTTTAAATTAATGTAACTTTATTTAAATGTAATATTAATTAAAAATTATTGTTTTATTTTAATAAGTCTTGATTTAAAATAAATTAGTTACTGATTACTTATTATTTATAATATATATTTACAAATTATAATTATGGTTATTAAAAATAAAGTATAATAGTAAATAAAATATGTTATTTTAATGTGGGGTCCACAAATTTAGTGTTTTTTTTATAAGACGGTTGGAGTTGAGTTTTTTTTTTTTTTTTTTTGTTGATGGGTCCACCATATTTGGTGTTTTTGGTGTTTTTTTTTGTGCTACGGCTGGAGATACTCTAAACAACAAACCACAACAACAAGAATTATACTTATTACTAGAAAACCTTTTTGGGCCAAAACTGCTCCTTCTGGTTTTGTTTTACGTTGGGCCGGGAAATACACGATTTCATAAGCCCGTGGAAACATGTTATTTCGGCTAGAAACATATCATTTGTTTTTTTCTATAAATTAGTAGAGCCAGAAAAATTATTACTATTAAAATAAATTTGGTCGACTAGAATCCTTCCTAAAGTACAATTCAATAAAACTCTACATTTAAACTAATATAAATTACTTTATTTTTTTAAAATCTAAAATATTTATATTATTTTAAGCTAAGTTAATTTCAAAATAGAAAAAATGAGTAATTTATTCATTTTAATTTGACTAGAAACGTACTCGTGCAATGCAGCGAGATACATCACGATTTTAATGTTTCATTTAATTTTTTGTTTTTTTGTCGATTTACAGTACGAATTTGGATAGTTTTGATAAAGTGATAATGTTTTTTTTATTTATAAATTTGTTTAATTTAGGCTTAATAATATAATGTTTTTTATATAAAAAAATTATTTTGTTAAAATTCAATGATTATCTTATATATTTTAATGACATGTAGAAAAAATAACCAATTACATATTTAATAATATAATTAAAACAAATGTATAGTAATATAATATATTAATTAATAGTGATACATGGAAATGACTGCATAAAAGGAAGACTCTGCACATACCAAATTGGTGGGTGTTAGAAGTCTGCATTAGTAATATGTATATTGTGCTTTGATACTTGTAAATTAAGAGATTTTAAAAATCTTGCATAAAATGATGGTACTTTATGCCTAATAATTTGTATTCAAGAGTTTTTTATCCGTGCATTATAATATAGTATAAATATAGATATAGATTAATAGTGATACATGGAAAGGTCTGCATAAAAGGAAGACCCTGGACATACCAAATTGGTGTGTGTTAGAAGCTTGCAGTAGTAATATGTATCTTGTGCTTTGATACTTGTAAATTAAGAGATTTTTAAAATTTTGCATAAAATGATGGTACTTTGTGCCTAATAATTTGTATGTAAGAGTTTTTTTTATCCGTGCTTTATAATACTAGCAGTGTACCCGTGCAATGCATCGGGGTGAGCAATTGCAAATCATATATTTATAATTTATGTGGCATTAGTAGTGATAAACGCATAACTTGAGTTTTTTTAATCATGAAGCATTAAGAAATTATATTAAAGTAATCGTTAAATGTATATTTGAATTTTAAAAACATGTATTAATCAACGATATCTAACGAATGATAATATTTTTTCAAAATACTGAAATATAGCATAGGTAAAAATAACAAATATAATGTTCGATAATATTATTTTGTATCTAAACGTATATATAGGTTCATTATTAGTTAGTTTTATAGAATTCAAAAGGCTTTAAAAACTTGTATACATGAAGAAAATACATGTACTATTATAATTAAAGAAATATGTTAATTTGAGCAAGTAAATAACTTTTCTTCTTTTGAAGAAACCCTAAATGGAAGGGGAAAAACTTGAATATGGAAGGTAGTGAAAAAGTAAAGTTTGAATTTTTTTCAAATGATTTGTACCTTATGTATACTAAGTTGTGAATTAAGAGATTTTTGAAATGTATGCATAAAATGGTAGTACCTTATGTTTTATAAGTAGTAATTAAGAGTTTTTTATTCCGTCTTTATAATATAGTATAGATATAGATAGTATAAATACATATATTGGTATTTCTTTTATAATTTTGTTAATTGGGTTTTCGAAATTCCTACATATCATATTCACATAAATAAACAACATGCAATGTAAGGTTTGTATGAAGATTTTAGAGTAAACTTCCCTCTTGGTTTCTAATGTTTGTCAATTTCAATAGATATTGTTCCTAAATTTTGAAAACTCGGATTTGATTCCTTACGTTTATTATTTTATAACGGTTTTGGTCGCTCCTTTTAATGACTGTTAATTTTTTTCGTTAAGTTCAATTAAATTTGGGGGGGGGGGGTATTGTAGTCGTCTGTAACATATTTCTGATGACTAAAATACCTATCATTTAACCGGGTAGACATGGGCTTAACAGAAAAATCTTTAAAATGACTAAAAGAGTTCTCATGATGGACTTAATAAAAAAAGTTAACAACCGTTAGAAGAAGAAAACAACTATGAAATGACAAACATGAGGAACGAAATCCGATTTTTCAAAGTTTAGGAACAATACCCTATTGAAATTGACAAACGTTAGGGATCATAAGTGAAATTTACTCAAGATTTTATTATTTCATGTAAAAGTTAAGTTGTTTCATGTAAAAGTATGATTCTTATAGTAATCTTGTTGTTTTCTAAGAATGGTTGGTTCATGTGTAATAAATAGTTATTACCTTTATAATAAATAATTGAACTTTTACCATAAAATTTGTATAAAAATTCTATTTTTTCAATTAAATAATTGTTTTATGTAATTTAAAACATATAAAATTCAAATTATATGTTTAACCTTATTATCAAAATAATCCACTTGAATAATTCTATTTACAACACATTTTGGTGTGATTAGAGTAGGTAAGAACACTTGTTCAAGTTTAGGAAGAGCGTGAAAATTCTTTTTCCTTTCTGCAGGGCATGAAAACCAGGATCTTTCAGAAAATGGATTCCTATTCGAAGAAGACCAATGTGCGGAAAACCATTATCGGTTATGTGCTTATGCATATCTTGCTTTTACCAATTAGGAGAACTCATTAGTGGTCAACACAGGATTAACATCATCACTTCCATATGGTGTTGGGGGCCTAGCTTTCAACCACTTATTACATATAGTGACAACCATAGTCTTGAAATCTAATAATTTTTGGTGGAACAATTTTGATTTAATATTTAGATGTTTGTTTTTTAAAAGGTTCTGAAATATGAAATTTTGTTTCACTTCTGAATGATAAGAGGAGGTAGCGTTGAAGTCTGAAATCTGAATCAATAAGACTGTTTGTTTTTATAAACTGACAAATGTCTGAATATATATAATTGTCTATTTTATCCCTCAAAATGTTATACTGTTGAATTTATAAAATGGTCAATTCATTTTAATTATATTATACTATCATCAAAACCCATAACTTTGGCACCAACATAAATCAAACAGGTTTGGAAATTAATGGCAATAACTACATGATAAGTAGAAGATGTTAGAGCACATATTTGTTGGATTCAAGATCATAAAGTATGAAGATAAAAGTTCAAGGAAGTAAAAGCTGAAAGTCAACTCTCAAGCATCAAAGTCAAAGTCTTTGTAATAAATGTCAAAGTCAAAGTATTGTGTTTAGTGTAATGTGGTTTGTATAAATAGTCTTTTGTCATTGTCTTTGTAATCAGATGTTCACACAAATCAGAGAAGAGATTTATAGAATATTATTCTAGAGAGAGAGAGAGTGAATGTAGAGAGAGAAAGTGAGAGAGATTGTAATCTTTGATTGAATCAATAACATGTGATTTCACGAATTGTTCATCTTGATTGTTTGTAACAATTAGAACTTGATTTGGGGCATTAACAATTGGTATCAGAGCAGATTCAATATAAAAATCAATCGAAATACGGAGATCGCACTGTTTCATCGAGTTCAGAATCATTTTCGATTTTGTGATTGTTTTTTCGAGTTGTAATTGATTTGTTGGTAATCGAAAAGTGTTTTAGTGAAATTGTATAGGTGATTTGAACTCTTGCACTTTAATCGATCATAAATTGTTGAATTTTAGAGTTCGAGTTACACGAGTTCGTCAAGCACTGTAATGGATTAATTTGTACTTCTTGATGTATTTTGTTGAAATTCATTGGTAGGATTTAGTTCTAGGTGTTTAGGTGATCAAGTTGTCAAAGTTTGAGTTCAAAATTTGATGTCTAGATAGGTTTTTGAGGATTTCAGAGAGTTTTTCATTCCAAATCTCAAGAACTCGCAAGGGTCATCAAGAACTCGCAAGATCATCTCAAGAACTCGCAGAGTTTAAAGAATTCGCAAAAATCTTGAAGAATTCGCAGATTCATTAGTTTTCGCAGATTGTTGCTTTCAGAAAAATTTTACAAGTGTAAAATTCGCAGGTGTATATGTTGTGAGTTGTACAGAATTCGCAAGTCAGTGTGTTACGAATCCTTCAGAATTCGTATTGATATATCTGCGAATTGTGAAGAATTCGTATATGTCATGTTTACGAAAAGTTTTTCTTAGAGTATTTTCAAGGATAGAATTCGCAGATAAGTGTCTTACGAATTCTTAGAATTCGCAATAGACTGAGCTACAAATTCTTTAGAATTCGCAAAAGATCATCTTACGAATGTTGTGCATACGAATTCTGATTTGTTATTGGTTGCGAATTCTGAAGTTGTTATATGCGAATTCTTGCTATTTCATTGTGTCTTGCGAATTCCTTGTATATCAGTATAACTTGTGAATTCCAGACTTGGTGAATTTTGGAAATTTCAATTTCTAATTTTTTGTTTCAAAGTTTTCTGTATTTTTGAGATTTCATTTGGACTTACGATCATTTCAAGTTCTTTTTTGAAACAGATAATTCAAGATGAGTTTTTCTGATGATGAAGAGAAGATTACCAAGCTCAGAATAGAAAACAAAAATCTTGCTTCTTCAGTTGAATACTATTCGAAAAGGTCAAAAGATATTCTGATGAAAGGAAGTTACTGAGAGAAGACGTCAGTGCAATAAAGATGATTAATGAAGATCTTTTGCAACAGACTTCTGGGTTGAATGATGAAAAGATACTGAGTTTGGAAGTGGAAAACACTGAGCTGAAAAGAAAAATCTTTGACTTGGAAGATCAGATTATTCAAATCCAGCAACCAGCATCTGTTGAAAGTTATGAGAAGAAAATTAAGAATCTGGAACATGCTAATGCTGAGCTTCGAAAGAAAATATCTGATTTGGAACAAAAGATGGTCAAAGATAAAAATGATTTTGAGAGTGAAAAGAAAGGTTTTTCAAAGAAGTTCTCAGACTTTTCAAGGAAGTGTTGTGAAGAGAAGAAGTCAGTTGAGCTCAAATGTATAAAACTTTCTCAACAAATTTTAGATTTTGAGAAAGTCATCATTTTGGAAAGAGAACAGTTTGACAAAGAGAATAAGATCATAGAACAAAAGAATATTGGATTCTTTAAAGAGATATCTGGTGGAAGAAAGAATGTCGAGAAGGACTTTGAAGAAGAAAGGACTATATTTGAGGAAGAGATAAGGAAGCTTACAGAGAAGTTATCTGAACTATCCACAAGTGCACTGAAAGAGCAGAAAACGAAGTCTGAATTTCAAGAACAGATTGACCTGCTTTTCAAAGAGAGAGACAGTTATTCTTCAAAGATAAAAGAGCTTGAAGATATTATTTCAAAGGTGGTGGTGACTGAGCAAACGACTCTAGAGTCAAAAATCCACACACCTAGAAATAGTTCAGTTGGTTCTAACAAGCCAGTCTCAAGCTCAAATCAGAAAACTATTTCTTCAAAAAGGCCAGTCTACTCATTTGATCAGATTCGTACTACTAATATCTTTTATGATCGAAATGTAGATGGTTCGGGTACACAAAGAAGAAGAAGAAGGATATATGAAGAAGAAAAGTTGGTCTGGAAGGTAAAACCAGCTGATGATGAAAAGGAGGAAGAAAAGAAAGGAAAGAAGAAAGAAAACAAATCATTTATACATGCATCAAATGTAAAGAAGAACAAAGTGCGAAAAGGTAAACCTGATTTTTCTTATTCGAGAGATCAATTGATCAGGTTGTCTAGAAAAAAGGTATTGTTCTTACTGTCATACATATGATTTTGTTCATAAAGCTAGTGATCATTACTGGTATGGTTCTTACTCAGTTACTCCCATTAGAACTGCAACTAACAACTATGGACCCAAATACCAGTGGGTACCAAAGCCGAAAAGTGAATTTGTGTTGCAAGTACCTCAAGTCAAGGGGGAGTAAGAGAACCGAAGCTTCTGAATACTACAGTTCAGGACCCGTTCTTCAAAGATTAAAAAGTTTGACTTCTAAACACAACAGTTTAGGACTTTATTTTCAATGATCAAAAGAGATGATACTCCCGGGCTGACATGAGACTGTACTCTGAGATCTAAATGAAAAGAGGAAATCAACCTTCAAGGGGGAGTACATATATATTTTTCTGGAAATATGCATTCGGAAGATATGATGAACTACAATTCAAAAGGGAGTTGTAGATCTCTATCATGTGCTTTTTCACTGATAAATTTCAAATGCATAATTTCAGGGGGAGTATGAATTATGACTTCTGATTACTTCAGATCAGAACTCGTACATTCAATGTTTTACTGTTGTATGTCATTTACTTTTTAATAAATTATGAATAAAGTTGCTTTGACAGACTTTGTGACTGATGCAGCTTGAGAGGATGCTTCCAGGATCATATCCTATATGACTTTAAGCTGACTTCATGAGATTTAAGACTAAGCGAAAAGGTTTATTTCTATTCTTAATCTCATGTATGGTTCAAAGAAGGACGACTTTCAATCATAGAAAACATGTTCTTAAATGTTCAAACCACTTCTGATTCTTAAATAGATTTCATGATTTGGAAGTGTAATTTTAAATGTTTTCATTATTAGATGCGCGGAAATGCTTATAAACCATGTGTTTCCAAAAATTAATACTTACGTATTATCTTTTCCATATACTTTCAAGTATTCACAAACACCGGTTTAATCTTTGTTGAAATTGATCTTACCATGTCTCTAAAATTGAAACAAATTTTTCGATGGTAAGACACCCCGATTGTTATTCAATATTTGAGCGTAATTTCATTTCTGAACGTTCTTTCAAGAATGTCTATATTTTTGGTTCATATAGACAATATCAATTTTTGATGACTTAAGCCTTAATCGATAAATCATTTCTATCTGATCATTTCATACAATGTCAGATTTTCAAACAAGTCTTTTGTATTCATTTTATTCTTTCAATATTCTTATTTGAAAAGTCTTCAATGTTTAAAAATGCTCAAATCTTCATGATTACATCTCTGAGCATATATACATCTGACGTGTATATATTTTGTGCTTCATGGTCAAGTTAAACCAATTTTGAGCAACAATGTGCTTTTATAGGAAAATATGGGTTCATTGTGTAGGACTTAAATGCAACTTCTATGGAGTCACATTTACCAGTGTTTCCTACCCAAGAAGTTAATCCTTAGTGATCGAGTGTGAGGAGTCAAAAAGAAATGAGTGTGGGTTGTGTGACGAGGTAAAATGAAAAGGAGAGTTTGGTTAGATGTGAGTTCAATGTTTAAAAGAAAGAGGGTGAGCGAACAAAGTAAAAGAATATCACACTCTACACCAACTTTTTCTGAGCCGGACAGCCATAATTCTAGTGTTTCACAATTCTTCGTGGACATTATTGAAACAGACAACTAGCCCATGCCAACTCTTGATCAAACCCCACCAGCCACTCATTTTCTTCTCAAAAAGAAAGTATTTCATATTTCAAGGGGACACAACACATAATCTGTCTGATTTTCATTTGGAAAATTTGGATATTGAATAAGAAGGAAGTCTGCCCCACCTTCGAACTTCGATCATGCACATTGAGTTTGTGTTATACTATTGTTGTCTCAGTGGTTTACACAATTTTGAGCCTTATAAAAAGCAATCATCATGTGCTTAATTCTTTCTACACTTGCACGAACACACAAGGAATTTGTTTTCTTGTCATAACGTTCATAGAAATATCTTTGTGGTGTTTCGATGATTGAATGGAAGCCCTGGGGGAGTGAACATCAAAAAGCTCCATTCCAATGTGTATTTGTTACACACAGTGACTTCATGTTATTGACAGACATTTTAACTGATTCATTTGTTGATTCAGGTGTTACACTATTAATTTGTCTGAATTTGCAAAGATTCAGATGGATATTTCTTTGGATCGGCAGATAATCAGAGGCTCTTGGTACAGATCAATGATCAGTTCAGATTTTCAGAGACATTTCTTGTTAAAGTTTTGATGATTTCATGCTGCATTCATCTAAAAGGGGGAGAAAACAAAGTTAAAGAAATGTCTGGAAAGAACAGTTTGTATTATATATGGGGAGACAGAATCAAGAAATTTTTGTTTCAGAAATGTTATAGATGGGGGAGAAGAAATTTTTCTTTGTTGAACCAGTCTGAGCTAAATCTGAAGATAATTTCTTTCTGAAGTCTGAAAGAGGTTTGAGATAACCTTGGGAAGATTGGTGAAGAGCATATCTACCATATTTGGGGGAGAATGTTAATATTTTTGGAGAACAGACTTTGGGAAGATTTTTGAAAGTATAAAGACAGAGTTCATCAAAGAAAGGGGAGGATGTCAATTTTTCATATTAATAGGGGGAGAATGTTGATTGATGGGGAAGATCATTTTTACTTCAAAGGGAGAAGATTCAAATTGAGCTTAAAAGAGAAGATTGAATTGCAAAATCTTTTTTGAGATGATCTTGAATCCAAAAGGGGAGAATGTTAGAGTACATATTTGTTGGATTCAAGATCATAAAGTATGAAGATAAAAGTTTAAGGAAGTAAAAGCTGAAAGTCAACTCTCAAGCATCAAAGTCAAAGTATTGTGTTTAGTGTAATGTGGTTTGTATAAATAGTCTTTTGTCATTGTCTTTGTAATCAGATGTTCACACGAATCAGAGAAGAGATTTATAGAATATTATTCTAGAGAGAGAGAGTGAATGTAGAGAGAGAAAGTGAGAGAGATTGTAATCTTTGATTGAATCAATAACATGTGATTTCATGAATTGTTCATCTTGATTGTTTGTAACAATTAGAACTTGATTTGGGGCATTAACAGAAGAGGTCAATCAAAACACTCCAAGCAACAATTTGTTATTTCAAATTGGCAGTACCATAAATCAAATTGGTCATAATAAACCTCTTTAATGCACTTCTCCAACATCAACATAAACTTGTTTAATGCACTACCCCAAGATCATCAACATAAACCTATAAATTAAAACCCAAATATGGCGGCAGCATAAATCAAGTAAACCATGTTTCAGCAAGATTTGTATCTAGTCCATATGTTTACGAAAGATTTGGAACAGTAGATGAACCACGGGGACAAACCATGTGACAACAAGATTTGTAAAAGGAATTTACCATAGGGACGAACAACATAAATCAAAACAGAACCATGTTTCAGCAAGATTTGTAAAAAGGAATTAACCATAGGACGAACAGTTTAAATCAAAACAAAACCACGTTTCAGCAAGATTTGTAAGGATGAACTACATGGACGAATAGCATAAATGTGGAGACATATCTTGGAGATTGATTTGGTTAGATATCTGGAGGCGAGGGATCGATTTGGGTTGATAACGATTTGGAGATCGAGAGGCTTGCAAGATTGATTTGGGTAGAGACTGAATTGAGAGAACAGGTTCTAGAGGGAGGGGTATGTATTGAATGAATTGAGAGAACCTGTTCTGCTTGAATTGCAATAGAGTCAACGAGTTGGGAATAGAGGTATGATGGAGGCGACGTGAGTTTGAAGGAGGCGTGCACTAGGGGTCTAAGAGAATTAGAGGTTTTTAAGAGGTTAGGTTATTACTTTTTGATTTAGATGTTTTTAAGTGATAAGAGGCTCTGAAAAGTTAAAAAAAACAGTCTGAATTTCAAAATGTCTGACCGAATCAGACATAAGTGCTAATTAAGAACTGATTTGGAAAAAAATGAACAGGGCCTTAGTGTTGAACTGTGTCATTTGATTTAATTTAATTAAGTGAATTACACTTTTGGTTCCTTTGGTTTAGTGGTTTTAATATTTTATATTACTAAAATAAAATAAGGTATTCCAAGCATACATATGTACCTGTAAATTTAGAATGACATTGGATAGATGTGATTTTGAATTTACCTTACATAAGGGTCCTGACTACCCCATCAAACTCACTCCTATAGATACCCTTAACACTTGCCCTAATGTCTCGACCTACTTCTGTATTCCCAACAACCCTCCTAAGTTTAAGGCTAGGCATCCATAAGATACCTAAATCCCTTTGAATTACTCTCCATTCGTCGAAATTGAAAAAGCTCTTGTGTATACTGAGTTTACCAAGAAAGTACTTGTCAGCACATCTGGTGTCTCCTATGCCTCCATTGTAGTCATATGGAATGCGCATCCATTTGCTTTAGGTGCTTCTGACTTCTTGACTTCTCCCTTACTCCCTTGACTTCCCCTGTACTAAGTAGTCCCTCTTCCTCTCAACTGCAGGCAATCAGATTTGAAATGATCAGGCGAATTACAGATATAACAAGCTCTCACAGGTTTACATTCATTTGCAATGTTTCCTGGCTGACTACGTTTATAAAAAAATCTTCACCTCCATGCCACACTCTCCGCAATGAACTCGGTTGCATTTGGTGCATGGCCTATCACTCCGCCTCTAGATTATACGACTGTTAAATCTCCCAAACTCTGACTGTCTCGAATCAAATGACGCCCCTCCGACTTCCTTTTGTCACTACCTAGATCCATCATATGTCGATTCTTCTCCTTTTTCTGGAATCTCAGTTGCATCTACCGCTGACTTGAAAGCGGTGGCGTTCATCGCCATGAGTAAGTCCCTAATTGAGGCCTTTAAGCCCCATACATACCGCTCTACCAGACAGGCATCCATCAATATATACAACTCTGCAAACTGAGATTTTTCCAGAAACTTGTAGGTATACCCCTAAATTATCATACTACCTTGCTTTAATCTCGGAAACATTTCCTCTATATGTTTAATAGCAGCTCTTTGACTATTTTCTCTTTGAAAATCACTTTCAAATCCTCCCAAGACATTTTCTTGGCAGTACGCAGACCACTTGCAGTAATTATTATATCTCACCAAAACAACGCCTCTGATTTCAATATGGTTATAGGAAAAACAACTTGATCCTTATCCAAGCATTTAGTAGTGTTGAATGTCCTTTCACCTCACGAATCCATCTCATTTCTAAGACTAGATCCTAGTCTCCCATAAATGTCGGAGGCTTGCAAGATAAGAACATTTTGTAGCCGCAACCTTTGGATATAAGCGTAGGATAATATATCATAACAGGTTTATTCAACTGTGAAATAAAAAACCCATTCACCTGAAATCCTTTGCTATCTTCGTTATCATCTGACTCTTCTGTTTAGGTATTTTGATGGTGTCCTAAGAGAGGTTATAGGGTGGTCTACACCAATCTCAACTGCCAAATCCTCTCGAGTGACAAACCTAATTCTAATCCCGACCTCAACTCTAAGTATGGCCCTAACCCCTCTCACTAGTTGAAATGCCCTGAACTAAAAAGAAAAGCTCTACTGGCACTTTTGAATTACTCCCAAGTGCTCGACCTCGACATCATCCCCTACCACAGGCTCTAGTGGCAGTAAGATCCATTTGTCTTCTGGGTCTATGGTTCCCATGTTGGGACCTCGACCACGAGCATGTTTGTTAGGAATTCAGAATTTGCACAAGTATGGTTAATGCTGCTAGCACAACATGGTTAGTACTTCTGAAACAGATTAATACTGCTAAACAAGATTAATACTACTTGATGAAGTTACTACTGTTGAGCATAGTTAGTACTGCTAGTAGTTAGTACTGCTAAGGGTTACTACTGCCAACTTCATTAATACTGCTGAACATGGTTAATGCTTCTGAACATGGTTAGTACTGCTTATGAGATAAAGACTTCGTATGGCAATGAAGACAGCTGTATTGATTGAAGATATTCATGGAAAGCTTGGAGATAACTATGGAAGATTATACTGAGGATCTTTTATATTTTGTAATTATCTTTTATCTTTAGTATATATATAGACTTAGTCAGAATAGTTTAAATATTAATTTTTGATTCTGAGTTTTTGTTTTCATAGAGAGAATTAACCTCAAGGTTTATAATCCTAATTCTAGAGAAGTAGAATTCGTATTGGTGAGCCTGTTCATCAATATTGAGGTTGTGTGTGAAATCTTGTAGCTTTAAATCATTCAATAAAGTTTACAAGTAGTGATTCATATTCACTGTTTCATTGATATTCTGAATATTAAAGTGTTATTCCGCAAACTCCTTTAATATTGTTTCTGAGTGTTTATTCTTGTTAAGAATCATATCCTGACAAGTGGTATCAGAGCTAGTATTCTCAGAAACCTTCATTCATCATGGAAAACACAGTTGAATCAAATAGTACTCTTGTCTCAAAGGTTCCAATGCTCAGATCTAATGAGTATGACATGTGGAAGATAAGGATCAAGCAATACATTCTCCTCACAGATTACTCTATATGGGACATCATTGAGAATGACCCATCTGATGAAGGAAAAATTGGTGCATATGGAAAAAGAACTCCACCAAAGACAGATGCAGAAAAGAAGGCAAGGCAGACAGAGATGAAAGCCTTGAGCACACTGCTCTTGGCAATTCCCAATGAATATCAACACCAATTCTGCAATTGCACTGATGCACAGATGCTTTGGAATGCTCTAGAGAAAAGATTCTCTGGTACCAAAAGTACCAAGAGAAATCAGAAGGCAATACTGAAGTAATTGTATGAAAACTTTATGTCAACTAAGAATGAGTCCATGACTCACACTTTTGACAGGTTTAACAAGCTGATTGGTGAGCTAGCTACTATGGGAGTACAGATTGATCAAGATGATGTAAACAGAAAGTTTTTAAGGTCCCTAGGAGATGAATGGACCATGTATACTATTTCATTCAGACAGAATGAACAACTGGAAGAAAAAGAACTTGATGATCTGTACAATGACCTTAGAGTATTTGAAGCTGAGGTGGAGGCAAAGAAGAAGACTTCTGGATATGTTCATAATGCTGCACTCCTATCAGCATCAATTGATTCTACTGCTAACCCTGAATCAGTTAATGCTGCTAATGGAGAAAATCAAGAAAAAAGCACTTAATCTATTTTTGAAGCCTTTCTGTCCAGCCATGGAAACTCTTCTTTAATCAATGATGACTTGGAACAACTTCATCCTGATGATCTTGAAGAGATGGATATTAAATGGCAGATGGCCATGCTTTCCATGAGGGTAAAGAAGTTCATCAAGAGGACTGGGAGGAATAACTTCTCCCAAAGAAGAGAAGATGGAGCAGGTTTTGACAAGTCAAAGGTAGAATGCTATAAATGTCATATGAAGGGACACTTTGCCAGGGAATGCAGAAGTGGAGTGTCTCACAATAACCACCAACAAGCTCAGACTGGTAGCTTCAACCATAACAGAAACTCTGCTCAAGCCCTTGTTTCTCAACAAGGAATGGGGTTTGACTGGAGTGATCAAGCAGAAGAGGCTATTCAAAATCAAGCTCTCATGGCAGAGGTATCTGATCTCCCAACTGAGGTAAGTTCTAATCTCTGTTCTAAAACTTGCATAGACACTGTTAAAAGGTACAGGGATCACAACCAGAATATGAGTGATGACCTTAAGAGGTTAGCAAAAGATATAAAAGACTATGTGAGAATTGTTGAGAGGTTTGAGGAACAAATTAAAGGTTTCCAAGCCAATGAACATCAACGCTCATATGACACAAACTACTGGAAGTGGGAGAAAAAGGATCTAGAACTCCAACTGACAAAGTCTAAAGAGGAGAGTGAAAAGTTGAGAGGGGAGCTAGCCAAAGTTAAGCTAGATGTAGAAAAGTTTTCCAATGCTTCTAAAGTAATGGACTCTTTACTACAAACTCAGATTCATGACAAGCTGAGAAGAGGAATTGGGTACAATACCACACCACCACCATACAACAACAACTACATCCCTCCTACATCAGACTTGCTAGAAACCACAGATAGGAAGGACTTGCCTGAGGGAGCCACTGAGATAGATCCCTTAGATGAGGTAGTTGTTGAGGACAAGACTGAGAAAGAGGTTGGTAAGAGTAAGGAGAACAATGTGAGTGGTGAGATTCCTCTAGAGAATCATATTATTACCAATGAGGGTTGTGGAAAGATTTGGGTAAAATCTAAGGACATAGAGAAGACTGAGGGAAAGTCGGGTAAGGTCCATTACAAGCAGACCACAGTTGTGAATCCTGTTCCTTGCAAACAGTGTGCTTGTACTAAATCTGAGCCCCTAAAACATGATAAAAGGAGGGGTAATCAAAGAAACTGGAATAATGAGTGGGCACAAAAACAAGGGGTTGATCTGAGTAAAATCAATAGACCAAAACCTTGTTTTATTTGTGTAAAGATCAATCATATTGCTAAATACTGTTATTTCAATCCTATAAACCAAAGGATGAGTTTTCAAAGATCTGTGCAAAAACCCTTTGGTTATAGGAAGAATGAAAGGAACCATGTGGCTAAGAAATCTGTTAAAACTAAAAGCCACATGAAGAAAAAGACTGTTGAGGAGAGTGTCAAGATGTGGATTCCTAAAAGCACTAAAACTGTTAGTACTGCTACCACAAATAGTACTGCTGACAATGATAGTGCTGCTAGAAGCAATACTACTGCTACCAATGTTAGTACTGCTAAAACTAACATTGTTAGTACTTCTTCTAATGTTAATACTGCTAACTCTGTTAGTACTTCTAACAAGGTTAGTACTTCTAAATCTGTTAGTGCTGCTAACTCTGTTAGTACTTCTAAGTTTAGTACTGCTTCTAGTGTTTGTGCTGCTAAGCCAATCATCTTGACAAAGTACTCTAGTAAAGAGTGCTCTGAGTTTAAAAATCTCAACAAAAAGGAATGTAAATACTTTGATGAGAAAGTGAAACCCAAGACCACTTTGGCTTGGGTTCCCAATCAATACTAATTGATCTATCTTATGTGCAGGGCAATCAACAGCTTAAGGGTAAGAGCATCTGGCATGTTGATAGTGGTTGCTCTAGGCACATGACAGGGAACATGTCTTGCCTCAAGAGTTTCAAGAAAATTGATGGTGGGCATGTTGCTTTTGGTAATACTCCAGATGGAGGTAAGATCAGTGGTAAGGGTGATGTAACCAAAGGTACAATGACCTTTGAAGATGTATTCTATGTTGAGCAATTAAAGTACAACCTGTTAAGTGTATCACAGGTTTGTGACAAAAAGCATAGTATATTATTTACAGATTCTGAATGCATTATCCTTGCTCCTGGATTCAAGGTAGTTGATGAAAAGATGATACTACTAAGAACTCCCAGAAAGGATAATGTCTATTGCTTAGATATGGAAAATGTTTCAACTGATTCATCCCTAAACTGTCTTGTTTCAAAAGAATCTTTGGATGAATCATCACTTTGGCACAGAAGGATGTGTCACATGAACTTTAAAACAATGAATAAACTTGTTAAAAACAACCTTGTAAGAGGTTTACCTTCAAAAGTCTTTTCATGTGATGATCATTGTGTAGCCTGTCTCAAAGGCAAACAACACAAAACTTCTCATAAGTCCAAAGAGTTTAACACTATTTCTAATTCTCTTCAGTTGTTGCATATGGATCTGTTTGGTCCTACAAATGTTATGAGTATAGGCAAGAAATCATACTGCTTAGTTATTGTTGATGATTACTCTAGATTTACTTGGGTATTTTTTCTAAGGACTAAGGATGAGACAAGTGGACTGATCAAATCCTTTATTCTAAGAATTGAAAACCAAACAAATCAAAAGGTAAAAGTCATTAGGTCAGACAATGGTACTGAATTTAAAAATCATGACCTAAACACCTTTTGTGAGGAAAAAGGAATTGAGAGGCAATACAGTGCTCCTAGGACTCCACAACAAAATGGTGTTGCTGAGAGAAGGAATAGGACACTGATTGAGGCTGCTAGATCTCTGTTAGCTGATTCAAAACTTCCAATTACTTTCTGGGCTGAAGCAGTTAATACTGCTTGTTATGTCCAAAATAGAGTTCTAGTAGTCAAGCCTAAAAACAAGACACCATATGAGCTTTTAAATAAAAGAAAACCATTTATTGGATTTTTCAAACCTTTTGGGTGTCCTTGTACCATTCTCAATACCAAAACTCACTTAGGAAAGTTTGATAGCAAGGCAGATGATGGTTTTCTTGTTGGTTACTCATCTCAGAGTAAGGCTTACAGAGTATTTAATTCTTCTTCTAGAATAATTGAGGAAAGTGACAATGTCAAATGCAATGAGAACACACCAAATCTTATTGGTTCAGGTCCTCAGTGGTTGTTTGACATTGATTCACTAACTAACTCTTTGGGTTTCAGTAGTGATGATCATGCAGGTTCAGGAAGTGGAGGATCAGGGCAAGTACAAGACATTATTTCTCAGTCTGTGATCTTTCCCATACCTACAATGGAACCTGTTGATTTCTTTGAAAAAGAGACTATGACTGAACCAATTCAGAGTGAAGAAGAAAGAAGAGATGAGGAGAATCAAGTGCAGGAAGAGCCAGAAGCAGCTGATGAGATCACCTCAGCTGACTTAAATGAGCCCAATTTAGAAGTGGGAATCAATGAAGAACCTAGTCATCAGACTAGAACTCAAAAGAACCATCCTCCAGAGCTGGTCATAGGAGACATCTCTTCTCCTATGATAACAAGGAATCAAAGCAGACTTCAAGAGCTGCAGGATCAGCAACACACAGTACTATCTTGCTTTCTATCTCAGATTGAGCCTAAGAAGGTTTTTGATGCAATGAAAGACTCCAGTTGGATAGAAACTATGCAAGAAGAGTTACTACAGTTCAAATTGCAAGAAGTTTGGGACTTGGTAGACCTTCCAAAAGGTCATAGAGCTATTGGCACCAAATGGATTTTCAGGAATAAAAAGGATGAGAGAGGAATTGTGATTAGGAACAAAGCAAGGCTTGTGGCACAAGGGTACACTCAGGAAGAAGGAATAGATTATGAAGAAGTGTTTGCCCCAGTTGCAAGGGTAGAGGCAATTAGGATATTTCTAGCCTATGCCTCTTACATGAAGTTCAAGGTATATCAAATGGATGTGAAGAGTGCCTTTCTATATGGTACAATTGATGAAGAAGTATATGTCTGTTAGCCCCCTGGATTTGAAAATCCATCATATCCTGACAAAGTATACAAACTGAAGAAAACACTTTATGGTCTACATCAAGCCCCAAGAGCATGGTATGATACTCTGTCTACCTATCTCTTAGAAAATGGGTTTGAAAGGGGAATAATTGACAAGACCCTCTTTATTAAAAGGAGTAAGAAGGACATCCTACTTGTTCAGATCTATGTGGATGACATCATCTTTGGATCCACACAAGATCAGATGTGTAGAGACTTTGAAAAGTTGATGCACAAGAGCTTTAAAATGAGTTCAATGGGTGAACTTACCTTCTTCCTTGGGCTTCAAGTGAAACAGCAGAAAGATGGGATCTTTATAAGTCAATCAAAGTATGTGAAAGACATCCTGGATAAATATGGTTTAACAGACTCAAAGCCAGCAAGCACACCTATGGAGACTCATAAACAGATCACTGCTGATCTTGAGGGGGAGGATGTTGATGTCCATCTATATAGATCAATGATTGGATCTCTCATGTATCTCACAGCCTCAAGACCAAACATCATGTTTCCAGTGTGTCTGTGTGCCAGATTCCAAGTCAAGCCAAAGCAATCACATCTTCAAGCTGTTAAGAGGATTTTTAGATACTTAAGAGGGCAACCTAGATTAGGTCTTTGGTATCCTTGTGAATCCAACTTTGACTTGATTGCATATTCAGACAGTGACTTGGGTGGTGCTAATATAGATAGAAAGTCTACTTCAGGTGGATGTCAGCTTTTGGGTGCAAGACTAGTATCTTGGCAGTGTAAGAAGCAAACCACAATGTCCTTATCTACAACAGAAGCTGAGTACATTGCTGCTGCAAGTTGCTGCTCTCAGGTTCTATGGATTCAGAATCAGATGCTGGACTATGGGGTAACCTTTCTTCACACTCCAATCTTCATTGACAATAGCAGTGCTATAAGCATTGTTAACAATCCAGTCAAGCACTCCAAAACAAAGCACATTGAGATCAGGTATCACTTTATTAGAGATTGTAATGAAAAGAAGCTTATTCAAGTTGCTAAAGTTCATACTGACAACCAGTTTGCTGATCTATTCACTAAAGCTTTTGATGTGGGTAGATTCACCTTCTTGGTCACAAGTGTGGGCATGATCAACTCTGAATGAGCTAATGTTTAAAAAGTGATTGTATACCTGTTATTTGGTTGTTTTTGGTTGTTACTAATCATCTTTCTCAGGAAGTAAATTGCCTTGTTCAGACCAAATCAAGCTTCAATAGTGTAAGTGTAGTTAATGCTGCTAGAGTTAGTTAATACTGCTAGTGGTTAATACTGCTCTCAGTTACTACTGCTAGTTAGTTAATACTGCTAGTGGTTAATACTGCTCTCAGTTAATACTGCTAGTTCGTTAATACTGCTAGTGGTTAATACTGCTCTCAGTTAATACTGCTAGTTCGTTAATACTGCTAGTGGTTAATACTGCTCTCAGTTAATACTGCTAGTTAGTTAATACTGCTCTGAGTTAATACTGCTTATGTCCCGAATTGTATAAATACCCTTTTTGCCCGCCTAAAAGTTCATAACGACTCTTTGATTACTATTCATCTGCTCTCTAACCTTTTTCTCTCAAGCACCAAGTGTTTCAGTCCAGAATACTCAAGCTCGATGGCAACTATGGCGTTCATTGATGAACATAATGAGATTGCAATGCTACAAAAGCTGAAGCAGGCTGATGGATTTCACCAGATAGTCGATTTTCTCAAGACAAGCCATATTGCGTTTGCTCTTACAGTGTCTCCAACAATCTACATAGAGCATCAGAGACAATTCTGGGCAAATGCCACCATTGTTACTGAAAATGGTGTGCAAGTTATCAAGACAAGGGTGTGTGACAAACCCTTGTCAGTTTCTGAAGAGGTGATTCGCATCTGTCTACGACTAGACGATGCTGCAGGTATTACCTCTATTCCTAATGAGGACTTGTTCTCCAATCTGTCAAGAATGGGGTATGGAGGCCAATTGGGTGTTTTCAAATTCTCAAAAGCTAAATTTTATACCCAATGGCGTTTTCTTGTTCATACCCTTATGCATTGTATTTCCAAAAAGACTACTGGCTGGAGTGAGTTCAGTAGTACCATTGCTTATGCTTTGGTTTTCTTGGCCGTTGCCAGAAAGTACAATTTTTCTAAAATGATTTTCAATGACCTTGTGTCAAACTTGGGAAACAAAAAGAGTTTTTATATGGACCCAAGATTTGTACAGGCAGTTATAACCAATGAATTGACGGATATGCCTCAATTTGATGAGGTATATGTACCTAAAATCCCCAAAGGTAAGGACTTTTCAAATATGAAGAGATCTCCATTGGACTCGAAAGGAGTTGACACCCATTGTTCTCTATAATGAAGGTGGTATCCCACAATCCAGAAGGTATGGCTTCAGGGTCA
This sequence comes from Arctium minus, assembly GCA_954870635.1. NCBI lineage: Eukaryota > Viridiplantae > Streptophyta > Magnoliopsida > Asterales > Asteraceae > Arctium > Arctium minus. The sequence goes on along the minus strand of OX941093.1, from coordinate 4,099,494 downwards.
AGGCCCTCATTAGACCATCCCACTGAAAGCCAATCCCAACCTTCAATCACCATATCAATCCCACAGTCCCTTATTCAAAAACCAACTTCTCCAATCACCAATACCTACATCAGGAAAAAGGTAAAGAAGGCTCCTTCCCTTCTTATACCTTCACCCACAGAGCCTTTAAGCCCTCTAATGGAGAATTCTCCATTAGAGAATATCTATAGGGAAACCACAGGGGTGTCTCCCAACCCCAAGGAGGTGCTCACTGAGGAGATGAATGAGCATATGGGTGCAAAGGTTACCACTACTCCTGCTAGCACAGAGGAGGCCAGTGGTAACATCAATAAGACCTTCCCTATGGCAACTTTGGGTGAGCAATCATCCAAAGGTCCCAGGTGCCAAGAAACCAAGGGGGTGGAGAGTGCTTCTGCTAGGCAGAAGACTTCCACTACTAAAAGATCCCATGATCCTTCAAAAGGGGGTAACACTCCTGAAGAAGGTGAGGACAGATATGACTACAATGAATTGATGGAAACAATGGGCAACATCAATCTGGATGTCATCAAACAAGGCAAAGACATAGAAGAAATGAAAATGGTAATTCTGTCTCAACAAGTATAGATTACCAAATTGAAGAAAATGGTGACAAGATTGGTGCAAAAGAAGAGGAGAAGGCAGTTTCTTTTGAAGAAGAGGAAAAATGCTAATGATGCTTTCAACAAGGGGGAGAATTCAGAGGCTGAAGCAGAAAAGGAAAGTACATCTGAGATGGGATTTGATGTTAAGGGGGAGAAAGCTGCAGAAACAGAAGCACAAGCAGTAGAAACAGACAAGGTTCAAGCAGCAGTAGTAATAGAACAGGTAGCAGCAGTAACAGGGCTATCTGTTGAAGAATTGGAAATAGCAGAAACTTTGGTAAAAACAAAGAATGACACTCCTAAGGCTACTCAAAAGGCCAAGGGAGTGGTCATCAATGAAGGAGGCCTTGAAAAGAAGAGAAAAGAAAGAAGTGAGGCAGGTTTGAAGGATGCAAAGGGTAAAGCTAAGATGGTTGAATCTGAACAACCTTCAAAGAAGAAGAACCAGGTGGAGTTAGATGAAGAAGTAGCAAAACAACTCCAAGCTGAGATGGAAAAGGAGTAACAACTCCAATCAGAGAAGGACAGAGAGCTTGCACTGGAGATGGCCAGAAAGCTCAATGAAGAATATCAAAAGAGCATAAAAACTGCAGCTGAAGTCAAGAAAATACCAGTCAAAAAATGCCAGTTAAAAAGCAGAAAAGACAACCTTCCAAGACCTTTTTGGCTAATCAGGAAAGAAGAAAAACGATAAATTTTCTGAAAGGTTCAATTAGTGTCAAAGGAGAGATGTTTACTAATATGGCATACAGTCAAGTTGAGGAGCTCTATAAAAAGGAAATGGCTAAGCTTTAAGGGGACTCCTCACAAAGGGAAGAGGCTGAAAGAAGGATGAAGGAGAGACATGATCTAAACATTCAACAACCATTCCCTGAAGAAGTCACTCCTACCAAAGAAAAGGCTGAAGACACTAAAGAAGAGAATGATGGTATGGAAATGAAATCTGCAAAGAGAGTAAAGACCATAGCTTCCAAGAAACAGTCCAAGAAGCCAAGGATTGAAGAAGCTGAAATAGAGACAGAACCTTCAGTTACACCTTCAGCAGAATCTGTGCAGAACCCAGAGCAGTCCAATAAGCAATCTGATGAGCAAGTGGGTCTTTATCTGACTATAATAGAACCAGTTCAGGTTGTTCCCATTTCTGTGAAAGCACCAGAAGTCATCTTTTGGGACATTCTGAGAGACAACAGAAAGGATTACTTCAGGCTTAAAAGAGTTGGTGATGTATTTGTAGTATATTCAACTTGGGGGAAAGTAATCAGAAGTTGCTCCAGAGCTGATCTTAAAGAGATGCATAAAGTGGGAATAAAGCTTTATGAACATGTTTTAAAAGGAACTGAAGAAAGTCTACTCAAGATTGCAATGGAATATCTTTGTATGATGTTTGAACCAGAAAAGGTGGTTTACAGAACCAAGGATCTACATCATGAGTATGGGTTTAAGAAGATTGATAAGTGGATACTCTTTGAAAACTGTGGTGTATACATGATCACAATTGATAACTGTTATCATGAGTACTACCTAGTGGACAAAGTGTATGATCATAGCAAGGAGAAGTTGAATGGGATGCTGAAAGCTAAGCTAGTATGTGCAAAGGAATCAGAAATGGCCAGAATTATGGTAAGAAGAACAATTAATCAAAGTCTGGGTCTGGATCCGAATTTGGGCAACTAAGTTGTAGTGTTGAAATCATCTTGGAGACCATAAATGAAGAACTTGACTTCTCTTCTCAAAAGTCAAGTTAGGGGGAGATTGTTGGGAATTCAGAATTTGCACAAGTATGGTTAATGCTGCTAGCACAACATGGTTAGTACTTCTGAAACAGATTAATACTGCTAAACAAGATTAATACTGCTTGATGAAGTTACTACTGCTGAGCATAGTTAGTACTGCTAGTAGTTAGTACTGCTAAGGGTTACTACTGCCAACTTCATTAATACTGCTGAACATGGTTAATGCTTCTGAACATGGTTAGTACTGCTTATGAGATGAAGACTTCGTATGGCAATGAAGACAGCTGTATTGATTGAAGATATTCATGGAAAGCTTGGAGATAACTATGGAAGATTATACTGAGGATCTTTTATATTTTGTAATTATCTTTTATCTTTAGTATATATATAGACTTAGTCAAAATAGTTTAAATATTAATTTTTGATTCTGAGTTTTTATTTTCATAAAGAGAATTAACCTCAAGGTTTATAATCCTAATTCTAGAGAAGTAGAATTCGTATTGGTGAGCCTGATCATCAATATTGAGGTTGTGTGTGAAATCTTGTAGCTTTAAATCATTCAATAAAGTTTACAAGTTGTGATTCATATTCACTGTTTCATTGATATTCTGAATATTAAAGTGTTATTCCGCAAACTCCTTTAATATTGTTTCTGAGTGTTTATTCTTGTTAAGAATCAGATCCTGACAATGTTTGCTCATCGTGATCACTGGTATATTCGCTCTTAAAGTGTAATCCCATTTAGAGGGTCTACATCATCTGGAGTAACTGGTGTAATCCTCCGCGAGCGCCAATACACGATCTACACTCTATGATTCAACACAATCAATAATTTAATTCAACAACTAGTGTATACAATAAGGTATGCCAAGCACACACATGCACTTGTAAATTCAGAATGACATTGGGCAAATGTGATTTTGAATTTACCTTAAAGAGGGTCCTCACTACCCATCATACTTACTCTTGTTGATACCCTTTAACACCTGCCTCGATGTCTCTACCTACATATGGCTTCCCAAAACCTCTCCTAAGTTTAAGTCTAGGCATCCACAAGATACCCAAATCCCTTAAACTAAAGCTCTTACACCAGTTGTAATAACCCCAAATGAAAATAAGGTTCAAAAATTCAAATTTTTACGAACGAGTAAACGCTAAGGTCTCGATAGAGTATTTCTCACAAAAGATTCTCATAGTCATAGTGAAACCACTAGGAGAGAAATTATTACCACCCTTTAGAAAAAAGAAACTACATGAGTCTAAAAGTGATTAAATAATTTCTATAACCAATTTTATTCTCAAGCTCAGGTTTGTATCTTACCCTTGCCCTTACTAGAACCCCCTATTATCGAATGCCCTGAAATGCATTAAGGTTGAAAATGAGAGTGAGACTGAGAGGTTTAGTGAATGTCGTTGATCAAAATATCATGCTTATTATGAGAGTGATTCCAAGACAATCCATAGATATACTGACTCACATAAATACTCCCCGGAAGGTAGCTAGCCACAACAGTCACACACACCTATCTAGGAAATTCATTCCGACATGATCAAAATCAGTACTGATAATCCAACCTCGTGAATGGATTCATGAAGTATCCATTACCCCATCCATGTGGACCATTACAGTTACACATTCAACACTCTTGTTAAGTAAGCTAGCCTTCCCACATACATTTCATGTGACAATCATGTACATTTCAATAAGCATTAAACATATAAATAGACATGCACAGACTGAGTTATGTAAAGTAAGAGATGTAATCTCATTCAAGGATTTCATTTCAGTAAAGAGTACAAGGAAACTCACATGCGTCCCGGCCTATGCTAAAGCAGTCCAAGAGTACCGGAACAATCAATCACACCTCAAAAGTTGAAACCAAATCCACATTCTTCGAATGCTAAATGAAATCTTCCTTCCAAGCTCCAATCCTAAAAGTCTCTCTCCACACACACACACACACAAATGATGGAATCCACGACAGGAGAAAATAGAAGAAAGAAAGACTTGACTCTCTAAACCTCACTAAATTTTCACAATCAATCCCTCCGAATTTACCAACAGTTAGATTTTATCCGTGAACTATTACTCAAGGAAAAATTGAAAGAAAATCTTACAGGTTATTACATAAGATATGATGCTATAGTTCCGTTTTACATTATACTTTACGCCATTTAACACTTTTATTAGAATTGAATATTGTTGGGTCATCAAAGATTTGAAGATGACCTCCCCTTTCGGCTTGTAATTTGATATCTGTAAAATGTTGTACATCTCCATACTTAGTTTATTTTATGGTTCTTTGTAATAGCTTAGTTGTGTTTCAAAAGGTCAGTGAATCAAAGACTAACCAAATTCAAAAGGAAGTAAGCCTACTAATGTGGATCAAAGACAAACATAATCAATTACTAAGTTATTCCTACCGAAGATGAGATCACTATTCGACAGACTTCACTCCTACCGATATCTCTATACCCTGTCGGCAAGACTCCCCTCTGTCGATCCCCTTTATTCGGCCAACCCCTCTGCCGACCTCTCTCTGTGTCCGGCTATTTCCTTTATAGTTAAATCCTCATGATTTGACTATACCCCTTTTTTCCAACATCCTTCTGACAAAAGGTATGGAACCTTCTTTTGCACAGAGGATATTGACTCAAGTTATGATCTGATAGAGACTTTCTCCAAAATATCTCAAAATGATTTGTACCAGGAATATTTTATTAAGATATTGTCTTATCATAGTACAAAAGTCCCTTTTGTATCTTGATAATTCACTTCAAATATCTTATAATTTATTGAAGAAAATCTCAAGGAACCAATCTATATGTGACAAGTGTCCTTTGCATTTAATGCATAAGGTAGTATATAAAAGTGAAGACATCCTCCCATGCAAGCCACACTTTCATCAAAAGAACTCAGTGCACTCTGGAAAATTTGTCAACTATTTCTCTCATCCTCATAGCTTTTAAATTTTGTGTTTTCCAAAGTTGTGTTCTAAAGTTTCTAAGTGTAAGATTGTTAGAATAGTTTACTGTTCTTTTCCGCAACAATCTTTATTGTTTTCTATGTGTAATTCCTGATATTTATATCAATAAAAGAATTAAAATTAAATGAAATTTTGTGTATTGTATTCAACCCCCCCCCCTTTCTACAATACTTGTTTTACTTATTAGGGACCAACAAGTTGTATCAGAGCGGGTTGGTTTAATCTAATAAACTTGATGTGCAATGGCATCACCATCTTCTGCAAAACTTGAGTCCTCTTCTCAAAACTCTTTTTCTATCGACAATGGCTCTATAGCTAAACCACCAAAGTTCAACCCTAACAACTTTTCCCTTTAGAAAAGTCGTATGATGTTGTTTCTTGAAGGTGTGAATAGTTGATTCATAATTGTGCTTCGTGAGGGACCCATAATCCCTAAAGTCTAGGTTCGTTTTCAAAAAACTCGTACTGACTCAAAAGATAAAGATAAAGATGTCATATATAGTGATTTTGATGATTCCTCGGATGAAGAAAGAACCTCTGCTACTGGGAGGTACATCCTCAAAAAGCCCAAGAATTATACTGAGGATGACAAATGTCTTGTTGCTCTTGATTCTAGAGTAAGAGCAATCATTACTCTTTCCCTCCCTGATGAGGTGTATCACTCATTGGTAAATCTCTCTACTGCCAAAGAAATGTGGACCACACTATGTGTTTTGTACGAGGGTACAGAAGAAGTCAAAAAGAGTAAAAAGATCTCTCTCATGCGAAAATATGAACTATTCTCTCATGAAAAAGGAGAATCTCATTTTGAATACTATAATCGTTTCAACAGTCTTCTAAATAAACTCAAACCACTAGGAATATTATATAACAACGAGGAAGTCTTGTGTAAATTTATGGATGGTCTTCTAGATTTCTGGGAAAACATCTGTACATGTATCAAGACGACCAAGGACCTTGATAATCTTCCTCTCACTGTTCTTTACGTATCCCTTTTTACAAACTTGGATCCAAAGCAAAACCATCATCAAAGAGATAAAGTTCCATTCTATGGATCTTATCGGTGATACTTCCAAAAAGTCTGTGTGCATTCCATAATTACTTATCCTTTTGACGAATCTGACCGAAAAAGTCTGTGTGCATTCCAAAAAGCTCACCAATTGGAGACCTATCTTAGTGTGGCCGATGATGAAGGTGAAGATAACTCGGTTGAACAAATGACATAGGAGATGGGCATGCTTGTAAAATTCTCTAAGTTCAAAAACAACTTTCCTTCTAACCAATTTAGATCTAACCGAAAATCTTATTTTCCTCTAAAAACTCCTTGGATAAAACCAACGAGGAGTGTTATGATTGTGGTAAGAAAGGCCACTTTGCATCTGAATGCAGAAGCAACCCCTCAGGTAAATCCAAATCTAACTCTTCCAACTCTTCTAATGGGAGGAGAATAAGATCAGATTCGGCTGGTCGATCCTTCTCCCGAAAATCCTCATCTTCCTCCTTCAAAGAAAGCATCGATCGTGCCGAGAAATACAAACCCAAATACAAGAGAGAGAAGAAGATAAATGAGAATGTTCATCGAAGAGGAAAGGGTTTAAGACCGAGTCCCATGACTGTGCTGATGAACCGACCTCTGAAAGTGAAAAGGAGATTACTAGAAAATGACTCATGGCTAAACTAGATGATACGGCCAAAGTCAAGGACACCGACATGACCATGGCATTGGTCTCCATTGAGTGCTCTTCTTCCTCATCTCATGTACATCTTTTCCACTCTCTTACTAACGCTGAAAAGATTGAAGCATTTGATTCCTTAACCGTTGATTTCTACAATGAGAATGATGGTAAAAGAAAGGCAAATGCTCAAGTTAAATCTCTCTCCTCTCAACTCCAAGTTTGTCTATCTCAGTTAAAGCACTTTGATAAAAATCAAAGTTGAGCTAGAGGATTTAAAAACCATCAACTACATTCTTGCCAAAGAGAAAAACAAGATGTTTAAACGTCTTAAAAAGGAGCAAGAAATTGTAAATAAATGGACTACTTCTTCTAAAAATCTTGAAAGAATTTTTCAAGACCAAGTAACAAGTGATGACAAATTTGGACTTGGTTTTGGCAAAATGGATGTTGATGGTTCTTCCTCTCATGTTCCCTCCTCTTCTTCTAAACACCATTCCTTTTCTCCTAAGTACACTGACTCTGACTCAGAAGATTCTCATTATGTTCATTCTCTGGATCTTCATGATTTTTTGAAGTTTGGTGTTTTCATAAATGTTAATCAATCTGCTCCTAAGCCTCAACTTGAGGAAGATCAAGGTTCAAATGATCTTGCTAAACCCATAAATGATCTTCTCCAATCATTGAATCTTAATGAAGCCACCTCTTCTTCCTCTAAAAATCCTTCTTTTCTTGACAAAGGAAAGTCAGTTATCTGTGATCTTCCCTTGAAAAAGAAAGATATCACCTTCTTCCAAAGGTGAGTCTCGTGCTCCTCCCACCAAGTTCATTCCAAGGTCTGTAAATTTGAAGAAACCTAAGTCCATGGGAACCCTAACTTTCCTCTTCCCTCCTCTGAAAAAGGAATTCTAGGACCTATGCCAAGTCCTCCACCTACTTCCTCTAAATCTCTTAAAGTAAAATATAAAGGAAAAGACAAAGAGTCTTGTCAAAAATCCAAAAAGATGTTTATCTACAGAAAATGTTATAATTGTGGGGACACCTTTCATGTTGCAAAAGAATGTCCCAAGGAACGGATTGAAAGAAATAATCCAAAAGACTCTTCTTCTTCTAACCCTAAAGGACCCACTTCAAAATGGGTACCAAAAGACTGATTTCTTTGTGATTGCAGGTCATTGAACATCAACAGACATGGTATCTAGACAGTGGATGCTCAAGACACATGACCAACAATAAATCTCTTCTGATTGACTATGTAATTGAAAAAGGACCTACTGTAACTTTTGGTGATAACTCTAGAGGTTCCACCAAAGGTTATGGAACTCTCTCAAACGGTTCTATTACTTTCAACAAAGTAGCCTACGTGGAAGGACTGATGCATATTCTTCTAAGCATCAGTCAGCTATGTGATCTAGGATACTTCGTTATCTTCCGGATTGATGATTGTCTCGTCACTGACAAAAACTACAACATTGTTCTATCAGGCTCTCGAAAGGACAATGTGTATGTTATTAACATGGGTCAAAAATATGAAGCAGAAAGCATCTGTTTCATTTCAGAAGACTCAGTCAAGAAAAACTCGCTCTAGCTTAAACGTCTCTCTCACCTCAACTTCAAGACGTTGAATGCTTTTTCAAATAAAGACCTAGTTATTCGAATGCCGAAATTATCTTTTGTCAAAGAGAAACTATGTGCAACCTGCGAAAAGGACAAACTGACAAAATCTTCTTTCAAAACCATGCAGTGTTTCTCCATCACTACTCTTCAAATGCTACATATCGATCTGTGTGGACCAGTTAGTACTCCAAGTCTTGGAGGAAAAAAGGTACATTCTTGTGATAGTTGATGAATTTACACAGTCTTGGGTATCTTTTCTCAGGTACAAAAGTGATACATCTGAAGAAATCATTCATTTCATCAAGAAGTTTGAAGTGCTCAATGGTCAACTTGTAAGATATGTCAGAAGTGACAATGGCACAAAATTCAAAAATGCTACCTTAGAAGCCTTTTTCAATGATAAAGGAATCTCCCAAAACTTTGTTGCAGTTAAAACATCGCAACAAAATGGTGTTGTGGAAAGGAAAAACCGAACTCTATGTGAAGCAGATCATTCCATGCTAAGTGAATCTAATCTTCCTACCTATTTTTAGGTTGAAGCTATCAACACCGCTTGCTTTACCCAAAATAGGTCTGTCATTGTAAAGAGGCATAGCAAAACCCCATATGAAGCATTATATGGAAGAAAACCTAACATCAGTTTTCTTCATGTTTTCGGTTGTGTGTGCTTTATTCTCAATGATCGAGAACACCTTGGAAAATTTGAGCCTGAGGCCGATGAAGGGATCTTTATGGGCTACTCTCTTACCTCTAAAGCCTACCGTGTTTACAACTTAAGGAGGAAATGTATTGATGAGTCAATACATGTGAAAATTGATGATCAAAAGTCATATTCTCTCACGTGATGACAATGAGCTAAACCAATGGATAACCTATTGTGTGGGGGAAGATTCTCACACTCATCTATCGGCAGGTCAACCTTATGTTCCCTTTTTGGCTGATAACCCTCCTCAAACCAACAATCCTTCCTCCTCTTCACCTGCCGAACCGAACCTTCAGATCACAGTATCTGAAGACCTTGTCGATTCCACATCTCACATCATTCCCTCTCATAATATTCATCGTGAACCTACATATACCTTCCCTGTCAAACCCTCCTCTTCTCACTCTCCTAAAATGCTTCCTACACCTCTTCCATCAGCTACTAAGTGGACCAAAGATCATCCCATTGAACAAATTATCGGTGATCAACAAGCAAGTGTTCAAACTAGAAGAGGAATTGGCAACATCTATCTCTATGTGAATTTCCTCTCCATCATAGAGCCCAAAAAGAATGAGGAAGCTCTAGCCGATCCATGTTGGATAACAACCATGCAATAAGAGCTTTCCCAATTTGAAAGAAATAAAGTCTGGAGACTTGTTCCTCGACCTTCATGAATGACTATCATTGGAACAAAGTCGGTCTTCAGAAACAAAATGGATGAGGAGGGCACTGTCATTCAAAACAATGCTAGACTTGTTGCGCACGGATATCGACAGGAGGAAGGAATTGACTATGATGAAACCTTCACTCCCGTTGCTAGACTTGAAGCAATAAGAATCTTTCTAGCTCATGCTGCTCATAAAAACTTTAGAGTTTTTCAGATGGATGTCAAAATTGCTTTTCTTAATGGAGAGCTTACTGATGAAGTCTATGTGAATCAATCTCCTGGTTTTGAAGATCCTTCTCATCTAGACTATATGTACAAGCTGGGCAAGGCCCTCTATGGCCTCAAACAGGCTCCTCGTGCCTAGTATGATACTATGTCTGACTTCCTTCTCCTCAACAAATATACTAGAGGTAAGATTGACAATACTCTCTTTCTCAAGAAGACCAAAGGTAATATTATTCTTGTTCAAATCTATGTGGATGATATCATTTTTGGTGCTACTGACGAATCACTTTGTCAAGAGTTTGCCACACTTATGAAAAGTAAATATGAGATGAGCATGATGGGTGAGCTTACATTTTTCTTAGGTCTTCAAATAAAACAAACTTCTGAAGGGATTTTTATAAATCAAAGCAAATATATTCATGATCTACTCAAGTAGTTTAATTTTGAAAATTGCTCTCCCATGAAAACTCCCATGGCACCACCTCTTAAAATTTATGTTGATCCCGATGGTAAATCGGTTGATATCACTAATTTAGAGGAATGATTAGTTCTCTTCTTTACCTTACTGCTAGCAGAACTGATATTATGTTTGCTACTTGTCTATGTGCACCTTATCAAGCCAATCCTAAGGAATCCCATTTGGCCACTATAAAACGCATTTTCCAGTATCTAAAAGGTACCATGAATTTGGGTCTTTGGTATCCCAAAGACTCAGGTTTCGCTCTAATTGGGTATTCAGATTCTGACTTTACAGTATCTAAAGTAGATTGGAAGAGCACAACTGGAAGCTGCCAATTGCAAGGTGGAATTTTGGTCAGCTGGTCCAGCAAGAAACAACATTCTGTCTCCACCTCAACTGCTGAAGCTGAATATGTTGCAGCCGGAAGTTGCTGTGCTCAAAATATTGTGGATGAAAAATCAACTTCAAGATTACAATCATTTCTACTCTCAAGTTCCCATTCTATGTGATAACTCCAGTGCAATATCCATTGCCAACAACCCAGTGCTTCACTCCGGATCCAAGCACATAGATATCAGATATCACATTTCTGAAGGTGATATTGAACAACATTTCATCCCAACTGATTTTCAGTTGGTCGATCTCTTTACTAAACCTCTTGATGAAGCCATGTTCAACTTTCTAATAGGATCCTCAGGCATGTTAAATTTTGAATAAAAAAAAGACTTGTTTCTAAGTATTTACCTACCGAATATCACTCTTCGACAGGACTCTTTTTTGGTTGGCTCTTATCTACCGAAACTCTACACCCTCTTCGGCAGGTCCCTCACCTACAAAACTCAACCTTCATCCAAATGTTCGGTAGCACTCCCCACTTTGGCAGGCTTCTCGTCTACCGACCTTTCTCTTTCTTATCTTTTGTTCTCACCTACCGAAATTCAACTTCGGTAGGACCTTTGCCTACCGAAATTCCATTCTCTTGATCCCCTTTTCGGTAAAGTCTTAAGCTACTGAATTATTTTCTGCAGTCTGACGTGTCTGCTCTTATCCATTTACACCTTCGGCACCGATGTACCTCTCCTATCTTAATCTGATACGTTTCATGATTTGACACGTTGTGTCAGTTCAACGACGTTTGATCACCCATACCCTGTTTTTTTCGCCTGCAGGTGTTGTTTCCACTTCCCCATGATTTCCTTTAAACGACAACCATCATCACTACCATATAACTTCCATAATTACCTATTTCTTATTATTTTAATATTTTTAAAAAACACCTTTTCCCCCCACTATATCTATTTCACCTCTCTTCACTCTTCATTTTCTTACCCTCATCTTCATCCTCACGATCTCTCTCTCACCATTAAACTTGCAAACTCCAGTTTTTTCCTTTCATCAATGGCTTCCTCAAAGACCTCCAAGTCTAGCAAGCATGTTCCTCTCACCCGTAAGTCTCTCCTTTTCCCATCATGCAACCACACTGCTCGGTTTGATGCTGATCTCGAGCACCCGGAGTTCAATAAGTTTTCTATCTTTCTTCAAAGATCTCCTCTGCAATACGCTTTTACAACCACTCCCAAGATGAGCAAAATGCTCCTTGGTAGTTTCTAGTTTACTTGTGTCTACGATGACTCTACAAAACTTATTTCCGCCTCGATTCTGACAGATTCGGAGAACCCCGATCTTACTTTTGGGATTGAAGACGTCCAGGAAGCTCGTCAGCTTCCAGTTTTCACTTCTTATGCTCCCTTTCCTACTGGCCATGAACAAGAAGAAGTGGTCGATGCTTTGAACTACATTCCTGATAGCAAGAACAAAGGTTCCGGCACTCTACTCCGCAAGAACATGGGAGGTGTTTAGAACTTTTTCTTCTCACATATCATCCATTGGTTTTCTCACAAAACCTCCGGTTGGGATCAATCTCCTTCCTACTTGACCAGACTGGCTCATGCATTGATGTTCGTTCGACCGATAGACTTTGCACAAGTTGTTTTTGACTCGATAGTCACTGTGATCACTCCCCCTCGCACACCACATATGGCTCTACCAAGGTTTTTGTCTCTCATCATCAACATCAAATTCAAGAAGGTTCTTGATGTTGATGCCCATCTCCCTGAACCAAAGATTATATATGACCTTACGGATGCTCGGATCGGAAAACAAGTACTCAACAAGGAATCCAACTCTACCGGCAAACCAATCACTCGAGGTATGTTATCTTTCATCTCTACTCCCAATCCGGTATGGGGTGCCCCAGTGGACTAGGGTGCCGAACATCCCCATCAACCACTGGGCACCAACATTTCGGTGGCCCTGTTCCCTTTCCTCGGGCAAAAACCGTGGCCACTAAAAAGAAATCTAAGGCTACCGGTTCCACCGCACTTGCTTCTATGACTACACCCCCAAAACAACCTTCGGAGGCTACCCAAGTCACACCCCTTTTTTCAAAGTAGGGGAGCTCGAAATCCCCACCTAAGTCTCACTCTAAGAGACTTAGGAAACCACATTTGGCCAAGCCACAAACTCCACCTACCGATTCTCAACAGTTGGTAGATATTGAAATTGTCCCTGTCGGGCCACGGGAATCTGCTATCCCCCAAGCCACCTCCTTCGTTCCTTCTCAACAAGGTTCAGTTGTACAAATGGGGACCCCTACTAAACCTTCATCATCCTATCGGTTTGATGATGAAGATGATTTGGACTCTTCCCTCATCCAAGGCCTCTCTTCTCCACCTCACGGCCTTACACCCAGGACAAGTCCCGAAGACATTGCACGGTCCAATGAAGGATCAACCACTCTAGGGGTCGGTTTTAAGGATCCCCAAGATTTTCTGGAGATGTTATTTATGGACACTCAGTCCTACGAAGTTTCCGATAATGCCTAGTCTTCCCTCTACCTGTCCAAGATTCGGCAACCATCAAAGATGTCGACAATTCTCATCCCTCACCTTCACCAAAATCCTCTCCTAAACACACTTCCCACCCTTCCCCCCAACCGACGCCTAAACACTCACCTCAACACTCTCAATCTGACACTTCCTCAACCGATTCCTCACCCGACTTTCCTCATAACCAAATCCCAATAGCTCCCTATCGCATTTTACCACACCATCCACCAACCCCACCAACCGACAGACCCAGTACTTCAGCACCACCACTTCCACCCCCTCCATATGTACTAAACCCTTTTCAACTTCACCAACCGATTCCCTCTGAGGTGTTTGCCGATATTATTGACACCAATTGGAAACACCGCATGCTTGGTGCTCAGTTTGCAAATCTTCAGGGGGAGTTTGATAGGTTTACTGCTCAAACGGGTCATCGTGTTACAATTCTTGAGCAGGATTCCATTCGGGATAAACAACTTTCTCGTGATTTGGATTTCAACAATCAATTGTTAGCGAAGTTGCTCCGTCTTATCAAGGAGCAGAATACCGAAATCCTTCATGTTCAATCGTCCTTCTTCAACTACATGGATGTCATGCAAAAGGTTCTTCATGATATGGCTGATCCTCTAGGTAATGCTTTGGCTGCAGTCCTCGCTCACCTGGAGAAGCTTCTAAAGGATAATCTTGATCTCACCCTTTCCATTGTTGCTCTCAATGCCTCTTCGAATGCCTGAGATCAGGAGTTGACCTCCTTCAGGCAAAGGGCAAACACTCAGGATGTTGCCAATGCAAAAATCCTGGAGTCTCTTTCTCAAATCCATAAGAAGCTCAATGATCTTCTAGAATAGATTGCTAAGTGTCGTTCCGAGGAGTGGGATCTTGATCTCGGTGATGCTGCTTTTGGGAGTAGCGATCGTTATTGCCTTCACCGCATTGATCGGCGGTTGGGATGTGTGTCGGCCAAAGCTGGTCTTTCTTCCTCGTCGGCCGTTGAGGGGGATAAATCTGTTAAGGGGGAGCAAAATACCCCTCATGCTAAAATAACCAGTGTCCGTCGAGAAGAAGTACAACAAGAAGTTCGACAGGAAGGATCCTCTATTGAGGGGGGTTGAAATCTCTAAAGGAAGGAACCGACAGGTCGGCTCCTGCCGATCTAGTCGAAGGAGAGGGAACCGACCATAAAATTGCTTCTGAAAAGGTCGATGAATCTAAGGGGGAGCTGATGAAAGATAAGGTCAAAAACAAGCTCACACCAGAAGAAGAAGTTGTCAAACTCAAGCGTCTCAAGGAGGCTAGAACTAAGCGCTTTGCAGATGGTCTGAAACTTGCTCCTCCCCTAAAGATTACCTCTCGTCTTGGGTTGTCGGCTGAGGAGCTGAAGGAGGTTGAGCTGGCTCAAAAAGATTTTGATAAATCAAGAGAGTTGGCTCAGAAAATGACTGTAGAGGAAACTGAGAAAGTCAAAATTTCGGTTGACCCAATTGGAGCTCAAGAGCTAGAGTTGGAGCAATCGGCCAAGGAGTTGGAAGAGCACAAGGAGAAGTGCATCGCATGGTACCATAAAACCCTCACTAACCGAAGAACCAACTCCCCAATCGTCGGTATAAAAATCATAAGACCTAAAAAGATAGGTGATTCTATGTGTTTGGTCATCGAAAGGGAGGATGGATCAAGACGTACCGAAAAGCTTGATTGGCTTAAGATGTTCGGTGTCACTAAGTGGTTCGAGATCATTGATTGCTTAAACAAGTGTACGAGTGCCTACAAAGACGAAGTGGAGAAGTTTATTCTTGAACTTCATATAAGGTTTAAATGCTACCGACAAAAGTACAATGTTGTGCACACTCCTGCCAAACGAGAGTTCATCAACAAACTCAAGGCCGATAATCCTTCCTCCTCCTCCAAGCCGAAGTCTCGGTCTTCCAAGAAAGAAGGTGTGTTCCAAAATATGGCCAAGGAAGGAAAGGTTCCAAACATTTCCAACCTTGACCTATCTATACCAACCTTGGTGCCTCAGCCTAATACTACTCTCATCCTTGAGCCTACCTATGGGATCTTCTTCCACGATGGCTTCGGCCTAACTCGCTTCTTTAGAGAAAATCAGATCCCCATTGCCAACAACCTATTTCTTTCTTGGATTCTTCATATCATCCCAAGAGGTGATCATGTTGTGGCTCTTTATCAAGCTGTAACTGCCGAATTGAAGAAGAGAGATGCCATCCCGCGTGATCCCTTTGAAGAATCTTATTTATTCTATCTTTTACTTTATTATACTTAGATTTTTTGCTTTGTATTGTAATCTTCCTACAAGATTAATACAAGTAAAATTTTATTTTAGTAAATAGTATGTACAACTTATTCTTTCATTCATTTATACTTGTAAATGTCGGATACTCTAAAAAGTCCAAAAAGAAACAAAAAGAATGGTCTATGTGAAAAAGAACCTAAAAGAGTAAAAACAGGGTCAAAATGCATTATTCATTAAACTCTACTATTTTATTTAAGTATGTGATGTCATCATCAAATAGGGGGAGTTGTTGGGTCATCAAAGATTTGAAGATGACCTCCCTTTTGGCTTGTAATTTTATATCTATAAAATGTTGTACATCTTCATACTTAGTTTATTTTATGGTTCTTTGTAATAGCTTAGTTATGCTTCAAAAGATCGGTGAATCGAAGACTAACCGAATTTAAAAGGAAGTAAGCCTACTGATGCGGATCAAAGACAAACTTCTTCAATTACTGAGCTATTCCTGCCAAAGATGAGATCACTCTTCGGCAGGCTTCACTCCTGCCGATATCTCTATACTCTGTCGGCAGGACTCCCCTCTGCCGATCCCCTTTATTCGGCCAACCCCTCTGCCAATCCTTATGCAGACAACCTCTGCCGAACTCTCTCTGTGTTCGACTATCTCTTTTATAGTCAAATCCTCATGATTTGACTATTCCCTTTTATTTCCATCATCCTTATGACAAAAGGAATGGAACCTTCTTTTGCACAAAGGATATGATCTGATAGAGACTTTCTCCAAAAGATCTCAAAAAGATTTGTACCAGGAATATTTTATTAAGATATTGTCTTATCATAGTACAAAAGTCCTTTTTGTATCTTGATAATTCACTTCAAATATCTTATAATTTATTGAAGAAAATCTCAAGGAACCAATCTATATGTGAAAAGTGTCATTTGAATTTAATGCATAAGGTAGTATATAAAGGTGAAGACATCCTCCCATGCAAGCCACACTTTCATCAAGAGAACTCAGTGCACTCAAGAAAAGTTGGCAACTATTTCTCTCATCCTCATAGCTTTTAAACTTTGTGTGTTCTAAAGTTTCTAAGTGCAAGATTGTTAGAATAGATTACTGTTCTTTTCCGCAACAATCTTTATTGTTTTCTATGTGTGATTCTTGATATTTGTATCAATAAAAGAATTAAAATTAAGTGAAATTTTGTGTATTGTATTCAAACCCCCCCCCCCTTCTACAATACTTGTTTTACTTATTAGGGACCAACAAATATCCAATATTGATAGGTCGATTCTCATTGAATTGGATCATCTTTTTGCATGTCTTTAACTATATACTTCAGAAAATATTTTTTTATGCAAGAGAATTATAAGTTTAATGATTGTTAGACTTGAATTATATTGGGCAATTGACCCAAATAGCCATTTTACCCAGCCATATTGGTCTCCTAGCCATTTATCTCCCAAATTTACCCAAAAGTCACCACTTCCGCAAAAAAGTATGTCTGCAATTTTTGACCCAGGCTCACCTCCGCAAAAAACACCCCCTGTAATTGCGAAGGTTCCACGTTTTATGACCAGGTTGAACCCCTAATTTATGTTCCCAAGATTCAGTCCCAGATCTGCAAAATTAAGTGAAAAATCACATTTTCCACGTTTTTGGGGCATGTTTTTCTTGCGGATGTGCACTATTTTTTTCAACCTGTGAAGAAATTGTACAACTTCAACAGATGAATGATTTCATTGTGTTTGTACAATTTGATTCCGTCAAATATTGGTATAAGAAGAGCAACGATGAATGTTGAAAACCACACTTTTCATCCAAATTTTCATACAATAAAATTTATTGTGTATCTTCCTCTCTTTCGTATATGCTATTTCAAAATGAGTTCTAGAACTGATAAAATTAGGTTAAATCTTTGTGATGGGGGTTCATGGAAGCAAATTAATGAAGAGTGGGAGTATGTTACCAATCAATAGATGATTCGCGTCATCTCTAGGGTGCTCGTCTCCCTCTAGCTCAGAATATCTATTAGATGATTCTCTCTCTCCCTCCGTCAAAGCCTGCAAAACTCTCGACCTCTTCGTCAGTCGCCGCCCCTTCGCGCTAGTAAAATAGCGATGGCTATATATACCCATCTGAGCTCTCCTCATCTGCCAGAGCTTCAACCTCTATGTGGCCTCCTCCCCTCCTACTATATTGAAAACTAATCATATTAGAAATGCACGATTAAGTTAATTGATTTTTTTCATAGTAGACAATAGTAACTTACCGTCGACACATCCAAAAAATCATGTACATGGGATGCAATAAGGATAAGTGACCAATCCTAGTTGCCTTGGGCATCCTGTCCTGGCGTGTAAAATACATGTTGGAGACATGAAATGTCTCTAAAATCCATATCTGTGAACTAGAATACCAAGCTAGTAAGTAAATTTGGTCAAATAGGAAATTCATGTAAAATGTATAAATATTAATTTAATGTGACTTAACTAACCTTAAACGTAAATAAAAAACCAGTAAGCGCCATCTTCTTTTTATTAGTCAACACGTCTTCGGGTCGCTCCATTCATCTACTTAAACATCTGCGCCCAGACTTACAATCCCCAGGGAAATCAGTTCCAAACCTTCATATCATCGATTGCCCTAAGCAGAGTATCACTAGCAAACAAGTGACTCTGATGACCAAGGAAAAGCACCTAAACCATTATCACCAAACAAATGCGGAATGACATAATCGTCCGGAAGCATGTCACCGTCATCCTCGTGCATCGTCCCGACATAATCAAAGATCTGCTCAATGTTGGCAACCTGTAACCTCATTCTCGGAAACATCTTTCTAACGAAACCATCAAACTTTATCTTACGTATCCTCAACACAGGTCCAAAATAGAGTGATGTTAGAAGACAGAACTCCTCACGGTCATAGAGAAGTAAATGGTCACCAACCTGTAACCACATCTCTTCATCCCGTACAACATCCGGGAAGACATGGGTCTGTAAAAATGTATGGATCAATTACGAGTTTGCAGATGTATCGGTAAGGTCCAACCATGGACCGAAACAGGTCAACCTAAACAAGGCCAACCTAGCAAAAGTCAACTTCTCCCGAATCTGATCTACAAGACTGATTCGGGACTTCAGCGTCAAAGAGGCCTTATAAAACCATCCCTACATAGTAATCATATAAAGAATCTAATTATATAAGGACCAAGTATGTCATTACACTAATTATAGGCACCCAAACTATATAAACTATAATTACACGATCAAAACTGCAATTACTCTAAACAACAAGACTAAATATGCAAATAGGGACCAAATATGTAAATTCTATATTTATAGGGACCAAAACTGTAATTACTATAAACAATAGGGACCAAAACCGTAATACTCTATACAACATGGACCAAATATGTAAATAAGGACCAACTATGTAAATTCCATATTTATAGGGGCCACAACTGTAATTAGGGGTGGCAAAAAGTGACCCAACCCGCCAACCCAACCCGAACCCAATCCAAAATTAGCAGGTTGGGTTGAGCTTTTCAACCCATTTATTTAAATGGGTTTGGTTGGGTTAAATTTCCGACCTGTTTACAACCTATTTTCAACATGTTCTTAACCCATTTAAAATATTATATAATTTTTATTTTATTTTTTATTAAATATAACTATTTAATTATAATATCTATTTATTTATTTAAAATATTATATACTATATTCCATAACCCCTAATCGGCGACAATCATATTGATTCACTTCCTTTGAATTGTTATCCTTTCCAATTTCCATAACCCTTCCATATTCCATCCGTCGGTTCATCCACAAGTCCTCATGTCGGTTCATCCTCACGTCCGACCATTATCCATAGACTCACATAACATTATAACCTCGTCTCCATAACCTGTCGTGTTGAGTGCCGACGTAGCCGACGTCCGACCTCCAGACAGCGACTTGTCGACATCCAAACTATTCGACAGTCAAACGTCCATCGAACCATCAACCATCGCCAGTCCAGCGATCCTAAAGCAATTTTCAACGACCTGCCGAAAGTCCATCGAACCATCAACCATCGACAGTCCATCGACCATCTCCATACGTTTCCATACTCGATTTCGATAAAGGTATCACTATATCCATCGACCATCATTACATGAACTTTGTAGTTTGTATGTGATTTCCCTGTAAAATCATCCATTTATATTTCTATATTACATGAAGTTTGTATGTGATTTCGATACAAAGGTATCCATATTCCATATGATTTGTTGTCATGTTAATTGATTTCCCTATAAAAGCATCCATTTTTATTTCCACAGTTGCACACAGATTTGTAATACGCTATCCATAGTATTATATGAGACAAATCTATTGGTTAGTTTTATAATAGTTTCCTTAGATTTGTAATACGGTATATACGTGATCTTATGTACTTCTCGTTGTTCATTGTTCATTACATGCAACTGTTGTATTATTCATTCTATTTCTTGATGTACATCTCGATTTTTATCTCTTTCTATACAGGTCCACATTCCACAACAATCTCCATTTAAGTCTCCACTAAGTTCATTCCATTTAAGTTCTTGCAAAGAGAAAGTTATTCCATTTAAAGTTCATGCTTTAAGGCTTACATTTTTTTTAAGTTCTTGTTATAATGTTTCTGTTTTTATTCCATTTCATTGAGTAACACGGTTGAAAATTCGGAAGGAGATGATCTACAGTCTCCTCCACCTCCATCAAAGAACAACGAGAAGAAACCGAACAACCAATTAAAGCCGAACAAAGGTGGTGTGGATGTCAAACGTCACAGAAAACTTACATTTGCGGTTTGGAATAGCTTTGATTTATGAACCCTGATGAAAATGGTGAGTTATATTGTAAATGTAAACAATGTGGTCAAGTTTATAATGTTGAAACTAGGATGGGTACGGGGGGTTTGAAAAGCATCTTAAAAATTTCAAAAAAAAGTCGATTCAAGGATGTTGGGCAGATGGTGTTGGAATATGGTAGTGGCGGTTCTCATTCGTTAACTAGTAGGATCCCAGATTTTGACCCTAATATTTTTCGTGAACTATTTGCTAGTGCGGTTGTGAAACATGAATTGCCATTTCAATTTGCTGAATATGATGGAATTAGGAAATGTTTCAATAACCACTAATGGATATATGGCCTTGACTGCCCATTTCATTGACAATTATTGGAATTTGCAAAAATTGATTCAAAATTTTAGTTTCTTGGCTCCACCTCACACTGGTCTTGCTTTAAGTGATCACATATTTAGTCTTTTGAAGGATTGGGGGATTCAAAATAAAGTGTTTTCAATTACTCTAGATAATGCTTCTTCTAATGATGCAATGGTTGACTTTTTGAAGTATGAACTTGATTTGGTATGTCAAGGTGCATATTTTCATGTTTGATGTTGTGCACACATTATGAACCTAATTATGCAGGATGGGTTGAAAGAGGTTGATGATGCTATTATAAAGGTTAAAGATAGTGTGAAGTACTATAGAGGTTCTCAAGCTAGGAGGTAAAGGTTTTTAAGTAGTGTTGCACATGTAAATCACTACCTCCATATATATATATATATATATATATATATATATATATAAAGAGAGAGAGAGAGAGAGGACAATAATAATCAAATAAGAACCACAAAGAAGTTGAAAATTGTGAGAACCGATCTAAGCCTTATTTAGTTTCGATCATATGGTTTTAATTAAAAGTTGTTTCAACACATGAAAAGGGCATAATTGTCATTTTGGTAACAAAGATTCACCAAATGAAACACATATTCACCATGCTATTTCACCTGATTAAATAAAACACAATTTTCATTTATTTGGTATTTCACCTCATGAAATACAACATAATTTCATATTTCACCACATGAAATCAAACAACTTTTCATCTATAATCTATTTCAACCAATAAATTTAAACACAATTTCCGTCTACATGTTATTTCAACTTATGAAATCAAACACGGTTTTCTTCTATATGTTAATTCACCACATGAAATTAAACACAAATTTAGGAAACAAAAAAACCCTAAATCTGTTTCTTTGCCATGGAAATCAAACACAAAATCGAGAAACAAAAAAACCCTAAATTTGTTACTCTTTTATCCCCCACACATGGACACACGAAACACCACACTCAATTTCATGAAGAACAAAATCGATGCTTTCACCTTCTTCACCTTCTTAATGTTCATCATCTGCGTCGATCGTCCTGTGGTGGATCCACCTTTAACCAATCCTTTTGTCTTCCTGAGTGAAGATGTATCCAAGTTGGCCAAGACTTCTCACCAATCTGCTACCGATTCAAACATTCATTTGTGAGAAGGCAGGAATCAGATTTCAATAAAAACCACCGCCAACAATCACCTGTCTGAACTAGTAAAAACTACGAATAATTTAACACCACCCAAACAAACTTCTCCAGATTCCATGGTAAAGTACCTCCTCGGGGGGAAAGTAGATCGAAAAAAATAGTTGGAGGAGGTTGCCATCGACGATGAAGGAGGGGGAGGGGGAGGGGGAGGGGGAGGGGGAGGCCGCCGGAGACGGTGAAGAAGAAGGAGAAGGGGAGGCCATCGGAGACGGTGAAGGAGATAGAGAAGGGGAGGACTGGAGATGATGAAGGGAGGTGGATGAGTCTGAGACGTATGCCCCAATTTGGTGAAAAGAATTAATCAAATATGAATTGTTATTTGGATTCCATAATTACCCTTTCAATGTCCTTACAAATTGTCAAAATTACCCTTACTTTTTTATTTTATTACAAATAGCATTTTTATTTAATGACCTTTGATTTATTTTAATCAATGGATTAGATTAGTCCTCAAGTCCTTAACCTTTTTTTGGTCCTCACTAGATTTAACCCCTATATAGGGTCATTCAAGGGAGAAATCAGTTATTTGTGATAACTATGAGATCCAATGTAAGTCACATATTAAAGAATAAATTAGGAAATTATTATTTGGCAATTTTGATTGAAATTTTAATTAAAGGAAATTTTAGGTATTTAAATTTTTTTTATCTCTCCTCCCTTTCTTCTCTCCTCTATCATCTCTCCGGCCTCCAATTATTCCGATGGATACACAATGTGATATTTACAAAAAACGACATTTGTTAACAAAAGATACATACAAATGATCATGATTGTGATACCCAAAATAAATTGTGTCACACTGTGATACTTTTTGTGACACCCATAATTGTGATACCAAGATTATACTCATTGTGATACCCACTATGATATTTGTGATACTTTTATGTGATACCCATTGTGATATCCGTGATATTTTCATGTGATACATCCAAACCCTAAAATTTGGAAATTAGGTTTATGGTAAAGAGAGAAAGTTAGAGAATACGTGTGAGAGAAAAAAAAAGATATTTTAGGAATTCTTAATTTAATTAGATATAAAAATAAATTTACTAAAATATTCTTTTCTATTTATTAAAAAATTGTATTAATTATTCTAAATGTGTGACTCACATTGGATCTCACAGTTATCACAAACTATGTAGTTCTCATTTATTTAAATGCAAACCACCTCTATTTGTACAAACTTACAAACTAATCTCAGTTGTCCATCTAGTCTAATGAATATCTAATTTTATTTTGTTTCCTTAACGAATGTCATGATCATAATAAATGAACTTTATCCTCTTCCATATATATATCTCAACGGTATTTAAAAATCATGATTATTATCCATAAATATCTCAATTATTTCCTAATATAATGGTTTGTATGGTTTGAACAAATGGCCTAATCATATGAGAACTTGCTAATTTGTGGTAACTGTGAGATCCATTCTCATCTAATCATTTTAATTTATTAATTTTTTTAATTAATTAATAGGGGAGGATATATTTGTAATTTGATAAACTAATTAATATAACAATTTTTTTTGTAACAGAAAAAATCAAAGCGTTATCAATCAAATATTATGTTTCCTTGACTATCTCAACAAATTGATTTTGAATCATATCTATATATGAGTTTGATTTCAAGCGTATGAAGTTTCCTTTGCAACAATTCGATTTAGGAATAAGTCTGCATCCTTATTGCAAGAAGAAGATATGCTTATTTCTGCCTTTCAATGGACCAAGGAAAATATATAGATTCCGTTGGATCGTTGTCTAGTAGTTCCAATGAAGGGGAAGAAAATAACATGGATATTAATTTATGGTATCCTACATAAAACAACTTGTTTTTTATACGTATTTGTATGCTACATTAGGTGGATGCTTAATGAATCATAGGTTTGTCATGTTTATTTTTTGTGGTATTCTGTGGTACATTGGGTAATAATTTCATACATGTTATACTGTGTTACATTTTGATAATATGATAAATCACAGTTGTTGAAACTAATACATGTGTCATCTGATTTGTCATTGAGTCTGATGTATGTGTTAAATTGTGATAATCTGGAACAAGGTTTGAATTACATATGGACCATGTGACATTGTGTTACATTGTGATAATCTAATATCATCTTTGAATCCCATATGTACCATGTGGTTTGGCATATACTTGATGTATGTGTTACATTGTGATAACTTAAAACAAGCTTTGAATCCCATATGTACCATGAGACATTGTGCTAAATTGTGACAATCTAACATCAGCTTTTAATCTCATACCTACCCAGTGATATTGTTTTCCCAACAGTTAAGTATATAAACATGTCAATAATTTTGACACCATCTTTGAATTCCGTATGAACCATATGTTAATGTGATAACATGACACCATGTTTGAATCACATATGGACCTGTAAGACTGTGTCCCTAACAGTGATGCATATAAACAACATATATATTTGTATCTAAACAAAACAATATGTACCAACCATAACTTGAATATTACTGAAAATATCATAAACCACGTCTAGAAAAATAGTTGCATGTAATGTGCAGTTCTAGTTGCAAAACACCAACAAACCAAAAGAAGTACTATTATAAACAAAATAGTCAAAGTTGTAACCCAAGAATAGCAATCAGAGTGTTCTCAACAACCGAGTAATAGTGAACAATTGTGATCAACAACAGAGGGACTAATTAAGAAGAGGAAAGACAGAATTTGTAGTGAATGAGAGCACTGATCACAGTATGAAACTAGCTACAATATTCCCATCATTCTATCATGAAGGAGATAAGGTTTTGCAAGATGATCACAATGTATTCACACCCATTTTGTTGTACACAATGTGATCTTTGCCCTGTTTCAATCGATTACCTCCGTCGAAAACTAGGGTTTTTATCCTTGTTAAAATCGTGTTTGATTCCGGTGATATTTGGTGTAATCAATTTAGTGTAATTGAGTAGTTTGATTCAGAATGATATGTTTCAATATTTGAGTTTATCGTTTCTGATTCCATGCCATAATTATAGGAACGCGCCCAAATTAGATCACACTGAATCATAATGTTTTTTGACATTTTTACCCTTTTTGCCTATTTTAATGGCCTGAAATTGTGTTTTTAATTAATATTTTTTTTAATTATTTTAAACCATTGATTATTACAATAGATGGACGAGATTGGATCTCATAGTTACCGTAAAATAGTAATATCTCCCTTGAAACGCCCCATATATATATATATTTGAGTTTAAATATGTTTATTTCAAATCACAATGTTTTGTCAAATGTCCATTTGAATGAAATGGGAAAGTGTACAAAAGAGAAAAGAAGAGGATCGCATGGTGTGTTTAAATGCAGTGTGGACCGAGAAAATGGGGAAATGTATAAAAGAGAAGAACAAGAGTGCAGGGAAAGTAAAGGCCATTGAATTTAAACATGTGTATTAATTAGGGGTGTATGAGGTACATTTTAATGTGGTTTACGGTAACCACACCGTATATGTGGTTTAAAGGTTTTTCCAAACCCTAACTGCACCGTACATGTCTTAAACCGTAAAAAAATGTATCAGGAAATACGTTGTGGTATGGTGCAGTGTATGTGGTTTATACGTATATATGACGCACTTCATTAATTCAATAACTATAAAATTACAACTTTAAAATAAATTTGACAATGACGTTTCCATATTTCGTACAATAAAAAGTTCCAATACACATGAAATAGGTGATTAAAAATAGTGTAACACAAACTAATTAGAGTCCGGCAAACAATTCAAATACATCTAAAAAGTTAATTTGAAAATAAATTCGACTATGATGTTTGACAAAAATGCAAAATAAGATAACTCAAATAAGAAATCTGTAACATAAAACTTAAAATGAAAACTGAAAAATTAATAAATAATCAATAATGTATTAAATATTTTCATTTCATAAATAGTTATGTATATATATAATATGGGTTGGGTTCCGGTGAGAATGAAAGTTATAATGAGAAAGGTAAGAAGAAGGGATCTCCACCTTGGATGCACATTAGGATGAGAACCGGATCAATCCTCGTATCAAGCGCGATTCATGGGTGGGTTTGAGATTAAAAATGATTAAGAGTCCATATTTCGGGTAATATTTCAAAAGGAATTGCAAACGGTTCTGCCAGTTCACCAATCATTGATGGTTCTAGAATCGCTAAGCCTACGTTACATGCACTTTTACCTTCTTACCTTAATTCTTCTTCTCATACGATCTTTCGTCTATAGGGAAGGGTTCAAACGAGAACCCCTATGATTTACGAAAATGCGAGAATAGCCTCAAAGCCAAGTAATATAATTTAAGTATTAATTAATAGAGGTTTTAAGAAAGTTTTAAATTTTTAATTAATATTAAAGGAATTTCTATTATATTAAAACATGGAAGGGTATAATCGGTAATTCATATGTTAAAATTCAAATAATATGATAATGTTTTTCCGGTCATCTGGGAGACGATAAACACATGACATAGTGGTTATCACAACGGTCGTGGTTATCAATATGTTCAAGTAGAAAATCGCAGAGAAGGTCAAGCAATTAGGGTTTTATCACTATTGAAGAAGGTGACTTCAGGTATGTTATTAGTATCACAAGTTTATCACATATACAGTTAGGGCCGACGTATTCAATCTTCCACATTCAAATCACAACGTTTATCACAACAGTTATCACAAGGCGACTAGCAAAGAGATTCCTCAAACGATTACGGCGATTATCACAAGGATTATGCCTATAAGACAGGTGCAACTTCGACTTATTCCATGTTCATTTATAACAGGGTACGACGATTATCACAGGGGAAGTAGAGAATCAAAGCAAGGAGTTCAAAAATTTTAGGGTTTTACACATATTTGACTTACAAGAGAAGAAGGCTTATTCCATTTTCTAACTTGGGTCTTTGATTCAATACATAATTGGTGATTATCACATGTTTATCACATTGTTGAACTAGGTCTTGTACTTGTTCTGTATTCGGCTATTATCACAGGGTTATCACATCTTATGGATTTGGTTTTGTACTTAGTTGGCAATCGACTATTATCACACGGTTATCACATCTTCTACATTGGGTCTTCGTCTTAGTCGATATTCTGGATTTGCACAAGGTTATCACATCTTCTGGATTGAGTATTCTGGATTATCACAAATTTATCACATCTTAGGCATTAGGTCTTGTACTTGGTCATTATTCTGGATTAGCCTTAGTCCATCTTCATTCCTAACACACTTACAGTGATTATCACAGGGATACCTCGCAAGACTATTATCACTGAGCGACTAGCGCATAGCTGCATCGATTGACACTTTTGATTATCATATGATCAACTTTTAAGGTATGTGTTAGTGATCACATTTTTTTCTGCATAAAACTTCGTGGTTTTGGGTACCAAGCAAACGATTATCACAATTTCATCAACACACGACTTAGGCAAAGTCAAGAGTTGTTAACTTTTTTATAGTGTATCACAAGTTTTGGAAAATGTGATTAATTATGGCCTGAAATACAAGTTGTTAACTTGTGATTTGAATGCATATCACATTCCTATCCCAACAAATTCTATCGTAGACTATAAATTCAAAATACTAAGACTACCACTAATCAATCGACATAAACTATAATTACTACTACATTAAATTAAATGAAGATAAGCTAATCAATATGTTGATCGACTAAATCTTTCACATACATGCTATAAATAAAAATCACATTGTTATAACATGTGATAAAAAAAAATTCCAGACTATAGAACAAGCGATTATACAAACAAAAATCATACCCCCATCTTCATCATCAGAACTATCATCAGAAAAATCATGGTCCGAAAAACCATGGGAATCATCTAATTCAACATCGTGATCACTCCCTCCACAAACTTCCTTGCCACCAACATCGACGTCAACTGGATCGACAAAATAAAAATAAATTTAAAAGTCAATTATTAGAATTATATGTATAAAAGATAATTCTCCGCTCCAAAATCTAGGGATAATTATCATTAATTAAAAAACCTAAAAATAATAAAAAATTAAAATTACATTAAAACCCTCAATGATTTATTTTTATTTATTATTATTTAAAATATTGGTTAAATAAGTTGGAGGACAACCACTGTTCTCACATTTTTGCAAAACAGGAGTGTTCCCGTTTAAACCTCTACCATATAATATATATTAAAAATATGCGGTGCGATTTGAACCACGGTTTGATAATTCAAAACCAAAAACCGTACAACAAAGTACGATTCGATGAAAATGTCAACCGCAAACCACATTACGAAATTTTTTAATATATAAATTAGAAATTTGACGTCATAAGTCACGCCTTCAAAACGTCATGGCTTCGCCGTGGCTCCTAAGGCTTGAGGCTTGGCCTCGCCGCCACGCCACGCCACGCCTCACGCCATTTAGAACCTTGGTATTAATAAAAAGTTACGTCGGTCGAAAAGAAGGACAAATGCGAAGCTATAAAAGCTAAGTCGGTGAAAGATCATATTCCCAACTACTTTTATTTGTCGACTTGATGAATCTTTAAAATCCAAAATAGTAATTTCCTATTACTATTTTAATTAGAAAGAAAAACAAAACTGTTTTTCATTTTAAACATTGATATTAATATATTTAAATTTTAAAATAATACAAAAAAATATGTACAATTAAATATAAAGAAATACACTAATTTGTTATAATACGAATTTGAGACTTAAAATATGGTTTTAAATAACTCGACATGGTACCGAGGTTTGGCTTAGCTACCACGTGAACCCATATGGCTCTACTCTAAGATTTGATTTCCGTTGTAACGCGTTATGGCGTGTTATCGTGCGTTATGGCGCGTTACGATGTGTTATTTTGTAAGGCATGAGTTTTATTTTTAATTTTTTTAACCATATAACCCGGGGGGAAATAAATGATAATTATGTATGACACCTAAGTCTTAAACAAACATTAAAATGAAACATAAAAGTTAAAACCCTAAATAGGTAAATCCATAAATGCAGAGTCGAACATGAATTATTTATAGATTGAAGAAAATAGTTAGTAGAGACTCAAAAGATTTTGGGACCGTTTACTGAACGCTTATTCGCTATGTGCTTACCAGGTTACTTTACCTTATCGAATGAACATGACAAAGATTCAGAATCTTATGGGTAAGGGCAATGACAAGACCGAGAGTGTTACCCGGTAAGTGATAGTAACGATTCTTACCAGGGACGGACATAGAGGGTGGTTACGGTGGCACGTGCCACCGTATCATTTCTCCGACGAAGGGTAAATTTTTTACGTTCGTGAAAGGTGCAACCGTATCGTTTTCGAGTGTGCTACCGTATTTATTTTCGAAACTTCAAAGGTGCACCAAATCTTAATTTGAAAGCCCATTTCTTCACTTCTATTCTAGCCCAACTCTTGAAATCAATCAAAAAAACCATAAAAATCTCTTGAAATCAACCATAAAAACCGAAAAAATCTCTTAAAATCAACCAAAAATACCGAAAAAGTCACTCAAAATCGATAAAAAAACTTAAAAATGTCTCGAAATCAAGCAAAAAACTTTAGAATCTCTCGAAACGGTGGAATTAGACTAAAAATACATCAGACAATATTGATCGCCGGTAAAAAAAAATTAAGACATGTCGATAAAAATCGTATGAAAAATATGGTGCCACCGTATGAAAAAGTTGTTGCGTCCATCCCTGATTCTTACCCGGTAAGTGATAGTAACGACTCTTACCCAGTAAATCCTTACCGGATAAAAATGTTGCATACGATGCCATCCTAATGAAAAAAAAAATCTTACTCGGCAAGTTAAGTGAAAATGTTTGGCTATTATCAGTAGACGAATACCGGGTAAGTGTTGGGTAAACGGCCCTTAATCTCGATTTTGCACCGTTGATATATCATTTTTTCATAAGTTCAATATATTTGATATAACTTTATATGAATTTAAATTGTTCTATGAAATCATTCAAAACACTAATATATAGACACAAGTATACATACATATATGTATACATATGCCGCTTTAATTAGGACACGCCATGAAAAACGTCATGACCTCTCCGTAACTCGTAAGGCTTGAAGATTGGTCTCGCTGTCATGATACGCCTTACGTCATTTAGAACCTTACTTAAAATTAATTAAAATGTAACGAAATATCCCATGTTTCTATGTTCAACTGTTTATATCCATATCGATGTTTATATCCATATCGAAATTGAAATGGTCTTGTTTCATACGAAGAAAAAAAAAATAATTTCTATATCGCATGAATCTCTATCCTGACCATCCCTCATATCTATTATATGTAAAATCGAGACCATACATTTACAGTGATTAACTATTTATATCGTATAGGTTGTTTTTCTTTCCTCAAAAAAGATCCATCCACATAAATAGTCACTCTACTCCATTAAAACGTATATATGTAAGGTATGTGTAATACATTGTACCTCCTAGACCATGCTTACAAGTGCATCGGGGTATGTTTGATTTGATATAGTCTCTTTTAACTTGGACTTTTATTGTAATCAAACTACTGTTATCTAAACTATTTTTCAAATAAACATTGAATTTATAAAACAAACAATCACAACTCCGACCATCGATATTCGAATCGAAACTTAAACCTATGACGTTTCGATCAATAGGATGAGGTCGATCGACGATGCAATAAATATGATTCGACCACCGGTTCACATTTAAGAAGTATGGGATGCAACCATCTTTTCTTGCCTTCACATACGATAGCGACTCATCGCCACACTTGATGTCCTTTTCATCCGTGCTTAAATATATTTTCACTTCATTGTATATATAGATTATTATTAAATTTATTTATTAACTTTAAAAAAACATTTGATATAATCATATGATATTTAAATTACTACCAGATATTTTCTACAAAGATTATTAAAATATTCTTATATTGCAGAAAATACATATATAATAGAGAAAATGTTTATTTATATAAATATTAACCAATTGCAATGCAAAGCAATATCATCAAATTGGAAATATATATATATATATATGTATATATTTCTATATTTGATAATATAAGGTTTGATAAAAGTATTTGAATATGAATTAGATATTAAAACCATATCTATACTATATTATAAAGCACGGATAAAAAACTCTTAAATACAAATTATTATGCATAAGGTACCATCATTTTATGCAATATTTTAAAAATCTCTTAATTTACAAGTATCAAAGCACAAGATACATATTACTACTGCAGACTTGTAACACCCACCAATTTGGTATGTGCAGAGCCTTCCTTTTATGCAGACATTTCCATGTATCACTATTAATTAATATATTATATTACTATAAATTTGTTTTAATTATATTATTAAATATGTAATTGGTTATTTTTTCTAGATGTCATTAAAATATATAAGATAATCATTGAATTCTAACAAAATACTTATTTTTTTATATAAAAACCATTATATTATTAAGCCTAAATTAAACAAATTTATAAAAAAACATTATCACTTTCTCAAAATCATCCAAAATCGTAATGTAAATCGACAAAAAAAATAAAAAATGAAGCATTAAAATCGTGATGTATCTCGCTGCATTGCGCGAGTACGCTTCTAGTTTTTTAATAATAATAAAACTGGAAAATTTTAATTTATGATTTCAGATAAATGCCTATTATTAGGGTAAACTAGAAGCGTACTCGCACAATGCAGCAAGATACATCACGATTTTAATGTTTCATTTTATTTTTTTGTTGATTTACAATACGATTTTGGATGATTTTGAGAAAGTGATAATGTTTTTTTTATAAATTTGTTTAAATTAGGCTTAATAATATAATATTTTTTATATAAAAAATTAAGTATTTTGTTAAAATTCAATGATTATCCTATATATTTTAATGACATCTAGAAAAAATAATCAATTACATATTTAATAATATAATAAAACAAAATTATAGTAATATAATATATTAATTAACAGTGATACATGGAAATGTCTGCATAAAAGGAAGACCTTGCACATACCAAATTGGTGGGTGTTAGAAGTCTCCAATAGTAATATGTATCTTGTGCTTTGATACTTGTAAATTAAGAGATTTTTAAAATCTTGCATAAAATGATTGTACATTGTGTCTAATAATTTGTATTTAAGAGTTTTTTATCTGTGCTTTATAATATAGTATAGATGTTATAACCGATAAAATTGTTTATTCAACTTCAAATTATGATGTTGCAATTAAAATGAAATATTCCATGATAGAAAAACTTTCTAATCCATCTAGTTTTTTAAATTATAAGTTATAAGATCTACACAATCGTCTATTTATTAACAACTAGTTACGAAAAAGAATCTATACACATAATAAATAAGTAACAAGAATGTCATGTGTCGTTTTCTGGTGAGCCGACTTCAGTATTTTCTTGGCTAAACATGTATTTGGACGTGATTTACATTATAAGTTCAATTAGCACACTCACATTCACTCCTCCTTAAATCCCACCTTAATTCAATTTTTTTTAATTTGTACGTTACATATACTACTCTTATAATTAGGTATTTAGTTTACTTTTAATCTCTTATTTTTTTATTTTTTATTTTAGACTCTTATCATATAAACATAAATAATGTATATGAACTAAAATGCATTAAAAAACATTTCTGTTTTTTTACAAATTATATCATTGTAATCGTTTCGTCAATACCTTCGAAATGAGCCCAATATTGAATATTTTTTGATTTAATTATATTATTAAATATCATAAATATATACGAATTAATGTGTCGTGATTATTATGGGATTTCTTAAAATTAGTATGGGATTTGATACAAATAATCACTAAATTGTCGTAATTTTCTTTTTGCAATTTCATATCAATTTTTACTTCAAAGTCGAATTACTTCGACGAATTACAATTCTATCAAATTTCATTCTGTCAACGAAACAACCTTAGAATTATCATAAGAGATTTAATTACTTGGAAAAAAAGATATCACTTATCAACTGACTTTTGGATAATGAGTTCGAACCTTTTTCAAAAATATAAATATTCAAATATTTTTGTATATTATATTTAATTATTTATATTTTCTTAATTATGATTATATTATTTTCTCTAAATTTAATTGAACTACATAATATCAGTTATCAACAGATGGTTAGGTAATGATATTTTTAAAGTCAAATTGTTATGCTTCCCATCAATTCACTTTAAATCAATCTTTCATAATAGTTGATTTGGTTATAATTATATAAAAATTTTTGATTGATATTATTATAAAATATAAGTATACGATTGATATAGATATTTAAGGCGTCATGCTTACCAAGTCATATCATCTTACTGGATGAATATAAAAGGACCAAGAATTTTACCACGGTTAGCGCTTACCGGGTAAATTGTACATACAATGCCGTTTTGGTGGAGTAAAATCTTACCCGTTAAGTAAGCGATGTTGGATTTTATTGATAAGCGCTTAACGGGTAAGTGTTTGGGTAAACGACACCTTAATCAAGCGTTTTTATGTATTTTTGCTAATTTGTGGATGATTAAATATCGACCTTATCGATTCAAGACTTAAAAACTCACAAGATTTTGTATTTTATTTTCTTATGATAGTCTTCTAGCAAATCTTTACATATAGTTACTTAAAAACCTTGACATATAATCAATCAATCATCATATTCAACCAAATATATTCTCTTTTTGTTTAAAAAAAAGTTATTTTAAGCGAAATAATTTTATCTAGATTAACTTATAATATATATATATATATATAGGGAGAGATAAGAACTAAAAATTAAAAATCAGATATGGTATATCCGCCATCAAATAAGAGACGCTATTCATTATCTTCTACTGGCATGACATCAACCAACTCATCGACAATTGAGCAAACTTCTTCTATTATGAAGTTATCATCAGGACAACATAGATTAACACTACTAAAATTAATCGTATTACCGACGGCTGAAACAGTCGGAAAAAGGCTTTAGCGTCGGTTTTTCGACGGGAATGACCGTTGGTAAAAAGCTGGTCGATAATATTTAGCGACGGTTTTTCGACGACAACTACCGACAACTTACCAACGGTTCTAGTTACCGACGGTTTTCCGACGGTATTTACCTATTAAAAATAAATATAAAATAAAATGAAAAAACCAACCGTCGGTAAGCCGTCGGTATATCACCAATTTTTCCAACGGTTTTCCGACGATTTATTAAAAATAAATAAAAAATAAAATAAAAAAGATACCGTTGGTGGGCCGTCGGTTTGCCGTCAGTATTTCACAATTTTCTAGTAGTGTAAGAAGGAAGATTGTAAATGTATCTGATATACCTATAATTAACTTGACATCAGATGAAGAATTAAACAATGAACAACAACCTGCAGACATAATTGCAGAGATATCTCAAGGTGACTTTTGCTAATCAAATATTTCACATTTATAAATTATTACTGTTATTGAATTTATTATAATATTTCCCCAACATATTATTCAACAGACTACTTGGATCATGGTGATCAAACAGTTATCTGTGAATTATGTCATGCAAAATTATGGAGAGATGAAACTCTTAGGGGAAGAAGATGTGGGATGAAAACAAGTTATTCACTTTGTTGTCTTTACGGCAAGGTTGAGCTTCCAAAAAAAATGCCGGTAACTTATGCAAATATTTTTCGTTGCATAGATTCTAAAAGCAAATACTTCATGAAGAACATTTGTCGTTATAATACAATGTTTTCATTTACCTCAATGGGTGGGAAAGTTGATTCATCCATTAATAGAGGTAACGCTCCATACATATATCGGCTTAGCGGTCAAAATTACCATAGAATGGGCAGTCTTCTACCACCAAATGGATCGAAACCAAAATTCTCGCAACTATACATATACGATACTGAGCATGAAGTTCCATATATTCACCCTTATACTTATTAATAGATTTATTTTAATTCCCTAATATAGTTATACTAATGTTTACTTTTTTTATATATTTTTTATTATGTAATCAGTGAACAAAAAGAAGGATCTACATCAAATTCTGAGTCCCTTGATGTTGAGATTATACAATATTTGAAGAACATGCTAGATTCCCAAAATGTTTTGGTTAAGTCTTATAGTATGGAAAGAGATTGTTTTCAATCCAATCCTAATGTGGAGCTAAAGTTACGCCTTATCGGAATACGCCAAAAGGATGGAAGAACATATAACCTACTAAATGCTTCGGAGGTTGCAGTTTTAATTGTTGGAGATATTGGTGATACAATTGAAAAGAGGGATATTATTGTAAAACATCAAACGGGTCATTTACAACAGATAAGTGAATTACATCCTTCTTACCTTCCTCTTCAGTATCCACTTTTGTTTCCATATGGAGAAGATGGTTACAGAGTTGACATTCCTCAAAGAGGTATAACGTCTTCAAGCAAAAGTAAAAGACCAACCGTAACAATGAGATAGTTCTTCGCCTTCAGACTTCAAGATAGGCTAAATATTTTCTCATTAATTCTCAATGCAAGAAGACTTCTCCAACAATTTATTTTTGATGGCTATACGATGATTGAAAGTGAAAGATTGCATTACATACGTAAGCAACAAATAGTTCTAAGATGCGAAATTTATGAGAATTTACGTATTGAACAAGAACAAGGAGAGACGAATGTTTCCAACATTGGACAATGTGTTATCTTACCTTCTTCTTTTACCAGTGGTGCTCGCTACATGATGCAAAACTATTTGGATGCAATGTCACTTTGTAAGTGGTATGGATATCCAGATTTTTTCATAACCGTTACATGTAACCCTAAATGGCCAGAAATTAAAAGGTTTCTTAAAGACATCATGGTAAATCGAGTAGACAAGCCTGATATCCTTTATCGGTTATTTAAGATGAAACTTGATGCACTTATTAAAGAGTTGAATGACAATGCATTATTCGGTAAGGTTCAGACAGGTATGTTACATTTATGTTTATAATTTTGTAACACCCTAAAATTTAGAGTAATTTT
This sequence comes from Arctium minus, assembly GCA_954870635.1. Taxonomy (NCBI): domain Eukaryota; kingdom Viridiplantae; phylum Streptophyta; class Magnoliopsida; order Asterales; family Asteraceae; genus Arctium; species Arctium minus. The sequence continues at coordinate 4,063,252 of OX941093.1, read as the reverse complement.
AAAATTCAAAAATTCGGCAATATGACGACTAAAAATGGAGTAAACCACCCAAAGGGGTAAATGTAATATAGTGTTTACAAAAACCTGTAGATGAATATAGAAATTGACAACAAACTAATCTAAATAAATTATATCTAGATTACAATGGTTGTCAACCCAAATCCCAAAAATATCTAAATCAATTGAACACCAAGACTACAAATATCTATTATCCCAAAAATGCCTCGAGCACCGCGCTTACCACTCAAACCTTCTGCAACCCACCGCTAAGGGAACCTGTTATACACGTCATTTGAGAAAAAGTGTTAGGCTTAATGCCTAGTGAGAACATATAGTTTATATAATGATTTTGAAATAATTTAATTGCGACAATAAGTAGCCTTTTCTAAGAGTGGGTTTACAATTGAAATAATCATCACATAGTGACCTTACGGTCCAAAATACATCTTGCGATGACGGGGGAGACCCGGTTTTCCAAGGATTGTGGCGGAACACAAAAGTAGGCCACCTTCCAAGTTATTGAACTCACCATACTAGGATCAAGGTCACGAGTTCGCCGACTCATACTCAGATGTAGGGGAGGGCACCCAATGATCATAATCATAATCATTCGCTAGGATTTACATTTACGACCCACGACTAGTATCTGGTCCCACATAACCGTACCAAATTGCCACCCTAGGGTCCAATGTCTCAACTAGCTACACACGGTATTTAACCCAAACATTAAGTCGACTCTATACCTATGGATCCATTAGTTATAGTCTTGACTTGTTACAATTACATTTGTAACCAACTATAATCAACATATTGTTCTTACTATTAATCGTTTTACCAAAATACTTTTCCTTGTATAAATAACACCAAGAAACCTAATCCATTCAAGTGCCATATCAATTTAAGAGGGTCATCAACCCCAACAACAAAACCCATTTATTTCTTCACAAAGATTAGTATTACCAACTAACTCCACCATAGCATGAAAACCTTATAAACGAGAAATAAGTTTCTTTCAAGTAATCCATCATAAATGTGCATATGAAATCACATCATACCTCACACATGGTAAAAACCCCTTTATCTTAGTAGAAAAGATGAAAACCCTAAAAATCTCCAAAACTGTAGTTTAGGTCAAAACTTCTCAACAAGTAAATAAAAGTAGGGAGATGATTAGAAGTTCAAAAATGTTATATTGACATGCATAAAGTTTCAAAATGTAAATATGAACTCACAATATGGGTTTTGTTGGAAACCCTAGAAATACAAATGTTCTTGAACAAGGAGATGGAGGCTAGGGAGTTAATGAGGTTCTAGACTTGATCTTAGGTTGATGATGAGAGTTTTGATGAAGATGGTAGTTGAGCCACTTTAATGCATCCAAAAATCGCCTCTTGACCTAGGATACAGATGAGAGCATTTAAGATGGAGAGAATAGGAAGTAATGGGGTTAAAGTGGCCAAAATCGGGGTTTTAAGCACTCTGGCACCCGTCGGCGACAGTGCCCTTGCGACTGTGCCATTGACACTAATCACCCGCTATGTACCAAGGCCCAAGGCCCTATCTTTGACGTTTAATATCTTTATTTAATGTCAAAGAGATCCCATTAAGAACACCACACTCCAAGGCCCAAGCAATTAAATGATTCATTTAATGCTCATTGATTGGAGTTTATTAAGTGCTCTAATTTTTATTTTGGCTCCTATGTGGCACAAAGTTTGTGTTCTAATTTTTTTTACCACTTAGGGGTCACAGCTACACAGATACATACAGAAATCATAAGGGTTATTCTTACCAAAAATTCGGGCGTTACAATCCTTCCCAACTTGGAAACCATTTCGTCCTCGAAATCTGAGCTATCCGAATAGGTGAGTATATCTCCGCTTCATATCCTCCTTGGTTTCCCACGTCACATTGGCTCCACGATGATGTTTCCATTGGACCTTAACCATGGTGACTTCCTTGTGGCGAAGTTTCTTGGATTTCCCATCTAGGATAGTATTGGGTTCCTCCACACAACGATTCCCTTCATCCACTCTTATCTCCAAGAGAGGAATGACGATCTCCTCTTCCGACAAACATTTTTGGAGGTAACAAATATGGAAATTATTATGGATCCCGTTCATCTCTGGTGGAAGCTCCAACTGGTAGGCTTGCAGGCCCACACGCTTACGTACCGTGAAGGGTCCAAGGAAACGGGTACTCAACTTCCTGCGCTTTACGAGCCGGATTATGCCCTTCCAAGATGACACCTTAAGCATCACCCAGTCACCCACTTGAAACTCTATCGGTCGCCTCTTCTTATCGGCATAGCTTTTTTGCCGATCTTGATCCTCTTTCAACTGTTCTCGAATACCCTACACTTTATCAGCCATTTCTTGAACAATTTCAGGCCCGACGAATTGCTTCTCTCCCACTTCAAGCCAACACACAGGAGTTCTGCACTTCCGCCCGTACAAGGCCTCAAACGGTGCCTTTCCAATACTCGAGTGGTAGCTATTATTGTAGGTGAACTCCACCAAAGGTAGATGAGAGTCCCAACTACTCCCGAAGTCGATTACGCATGACCTTAGCATATCTTCTGGCGTTTGGATTGTTCTCTCACTTTGACCGTCGGTTTGAGGATGATAAGTCGTACTCAACTTCACTCGAGTACTCAAATCCTTCTGCAAGCCATCCTAAAAATTCTAAGTGAACCGACTATCATGATCCGACACAATAGATAGAGGAACCCCATGCCTTGAAACCACTTCGTCAATGTAAAGCTTTGCCAACTTGTCCATCGGTAGTGTCTCGCGCATGACCAAGAAGTGTGCGCTCTTGGTCAACCATTCAACTATTACCCATATTATCGTGGCCTCGAAAAGTTTTGGACAACTTAGTTACGAAGTCCATGGTAATATGCTCCCATTTCCTCTCAGGGATCTCCAAGGATTGAAGACTCCCATACGGTCATTGATGCTCGGCTTTCACTTGTAAGCACGTCACACAACGCTCCACGTAACGCACCACATCAATTTTCATTACCGACCACCAATAGTGTAGCTTCAAGTCCCTATACATCTTTGTACTCCCCGGATGGATGGAATACTTGGACTTATGGGCATCCTCGAGAAGAAGTTCCCGATTGCCCCCAACTTTGGGTACCCACACACGACCGTTGAATAATTTCACTCCACGGCTATCTTCCGTTAAGAGCAAACGTTGCTTTGTCATAACTTCTTCTTTGAGATTTTCTTCCAACAAGGCTTCTACTTGAGATGTCTTGATTCTTTCAACAAGGCTCGACACTAACTCGATTCTTGAAAGGGTTGCCCGAATGCTTCCACTATAGTCCTTCCAACTTAGCGCATTGGCCACCATATTCGCCTTATCGGGGTGGTAAAGTAACTCACAATCATAATCTTTGAGTAATTCGAGCCACCGTCTTTGCCTCATGTTCAACTCTTTTTTATCAAAGACATATTTCAAACTTTTATGATCCGTGTAGAGTGTACATTTCGTGCCATATAGGTAATGCCGCCAAAGCTTTAAAGCGAACACCACCGCCGCTAACTCAAAGTCATGGGTAGGATAATTCTTCTCTTGAACCTTGAGTTGCCTCGATGCGTAAGAAATCATTTTGCCCCTTTGCATCAAAACACAACCCAAACCCATCTCGGAGGCGTCGCTATAGACTATGAAGTCTTCCGAACCTTCGGGTAGCGACAAGATTGGAGCCTCGCACAACTTCTTTTGCAAAGTCCGGAACACCTTTTCTTATGCTTCAGTCCAAACGAACTTCATGTTCTTCCGAGTCAAGGTCATCAAGGAAGAAGCGATTTTGGAGAAGTCTTGAATAAACCTTCGGTAATAGCCCACCAATCCCAAGAAACTCTGGATCTCGGACGGACTCTTGGGAGGTTCCCAATTCATCATGGCTTCAATTTTGGAGGGGTCCACCTTCACCCTATCTTGAATGACAACGTGACCCAAGAATTGAACCTCTTCAAGCCAAAAGTCGCACATGGAAAATTTGGCGTACAACCTCTCCTTCCTTAACACCTCTAAGACTTCAGAAAGGTGTTGATAATGTTCCGAATCACTCTTGGAATACACGAGTATGTCATCAATAAACACAATGACCTACTTGTCGAGTAATGGTCGACACACTCTATTCATCAAATCCATAAACACTGCCGGTGAGTTAGTTAGACCAAACTGCATCACGAGAAACTCGTAGTGGCCGTAAATCTTTCTAAAGGCCGTCTTCGGGACGTCCTCTCCTCTCACCTTCACTTGATGATATCCCAAACACAAATCAATTTTTGAGAAACAACCCGCTCCTTGGAGTTGATCGAACAAGTCGTCAATCCTCGGAAGCGGATACTTGTTCTTCACTGTTGCTTTATTTTAGTTCATGGTAGTCAATGCACATCCTCATTGTGCCATCCTTCTTCTTGACAAACAAGACCGGAGCTCCCCAAAGTGACAAGCTCGGTCTTATAAAGCCTTTCTCTAGAAGCTCTTAGAGTTGAGCCATCATTTCTAGCATCTCCGATGGCACCAACCGGTAAGGGGCCCGAGCAATCGGAGCCTCCCCGGTATAAGATCAATCCGGAACTCCACTTGAAGATCGGGTGGTAAACTAGGAAAGTCATCCAGAAAGACATCGGGAAACTCGCACACCACCTTCACGTCTTCAAGCTTCTTCTTCTCGAGTTTGGCGTCAATCACGTATGCCAAGAAAGATGAGCATCCTTCCACCAAGCATTTGTGTGCCTTAGCCATGGCGATGATTGCCACATCACCCTTCCTCTTCTCGGATTAGTTTCTTGTAACATACAATCTCGGCCTGATTGTTCGCCAACCAATCCATGCCGACAACCATACCAAAATCACCAATGACCATCAACATCAAATTAATCGAGAATTCCTTCCCTCCGATTCCAAGATTGCACTCCCTCAAGACATCGCGGATCAACACTTGACTACCATTCGCTATTTCTACCACTAAAACATCCTCTAGACTATTAGTGGGCATAACAAGCTTTTGACGAAACGAGTCATATATGAAAGAGAAACTAGCTCCAGAATCAAATAGCACACAGGCAGGTACGGAGTTTAGGAGAAACATACCTGATACCACATCGGTGGATGCCTTGGCCTCATCGTCCGTCATCTGGAAAGCTCGTCCAGGAACCCTTGGAGGGTTCTCCTTCTCCGGGCACTCCCCGTCTTCCATTTTGGACAATCCTTTCGGAAATGTCCCAGCATCTTGCATTCAAAGCAGAAAACTCCCTTAATCGGGCAATCTTTAGTAATATGATCGGACTTCCGGGCACCACCGTGCCTCTTGGTGGTTGTCAAAACTTCTTCCCCCGTTGAATGGTCTTGGCCTCTTGGGAGGCCCGGGGTTGCTTTCCCACCTTCTCTTGTCTCCTACCACCACCGCTTTCTCCACCTTATCTCTAGCATAGACATCTTCCATAATCTGGGCTTCCTCTATTGTCTCACGGAGATTAGAGGCTTTAGAGTTGCGGACCATAGACATCATGTCCGCCGGTAGGCCCTTGAGATAGGCCTTTATCTTCTCTTTCTCCGTTGGGTCCACATGCCCTACTAACCCCAACTTCTCCATGAATTGACGGGTGTACCCTCTCACCGTCAAGTTCCCCTTCTTGAGAGACCGAAATTCTTCTTTAATGAGGTCCAAGGACCTCTCATTACAGTACTCGTCCAGAATTTTCTTCTTGAAACCCATCCCAAGCCAGTTGAGCCAAAACAGTAGGGGAGTGGGTGGACTTGGTGACATTCCACCATATGAGTGTCGTGTCCCATAGCATTTGGGAACCAAATTTCACCCTCTGATCTTCCTCGCACTCAGAATAGTCGAAGGCCTGTTCGATCCCTTGAATCCACTTCATACAAGCAACAGGGTCATCAGAACCGGAGAACTCCGGTGGCCTGCAACCTAGGAAGGACTTATACGTGCAAGCTCTCTTGCCTTGCCTTAATACGGGAATTATTGGTTCGTCAGTACGGTTTACGTATCCCGTACCACCGGACCCAATCACCTTAATGTTCTCCGCAACCGACTCATTTCTCCGATTGCTCACATCACGGTCCTCAAACATTTTCAGAAGGGATTCCTGCTGCTTAGCCATCACAGCATTCATCATTTGCATAAGATTGGCCATCATCTCGGATTGGGGAGTTACATCCCGAATAACCGGGTTGGACGAAGCCAGGTCCACTCGTGGAATGATCTCAGGCCTCCGCCTAGCAATAGTTGGGTAGATGGGCGTATAGCGGCCTCAACCCTCTCCGATTGATCAGTCGTCGAAGCGGTCGGCTCTCCACTATCCATACGTGTACGTGGTCTACCGCGCGTACTAACCATCCTTGATCTGCCACACACGACAAGGAAAGGAGTAAGAGAGAGATTGACAGAATTAAGCATGAAGGAAACATACTACTATATTACCAATTATCATAACAACAGTACATCAAACACACTCACGTAAAACATCCTCATAATAACATTAGCTAAGTGAAATTATGAATATATAATACGTAAGGGTTTCGTTACCATCACCACAACGCTCGATTAACATAATTTTCGTCGACTCGGGACTAACCCATCTTAGAAATTCTACCCAAATCTCACAAATCATTACTTAATAATGTTAGCTTAAGTCTAAACATCTTACATTCATGCCTAGTTCGCTTAAACTAGAGCTCTGATACCAACTTGTGACACCCAAAAATTTAGAGTAATTTTAAAATTCGAAAATTCGGCAATATGACGTCTAAAAATGGAGTAAACCACCCAAAGGGGTAAATGTAATATAGCGTTTACAAAAACATGTAGATGAATATAGAAATCGACAACAAACTAATCTAAATAAATTATATCTAGATTACAATGGTTGTCAACCCAAATCCCAAAATATCTAAATCAATTGAACGCCAAGACTCCAAATATCTATTGTCCCAAAAATGCCTCGAGCACCACGCTTACCACTCAAACCTTCGGCAACCCACCGCTAAGGGAACCTGTTATACACGTCATTTGAGAAAAAGTGTTAGGCTTAACGCCTAATGAGAACATACAATTTATATAATGATTTGGAAATAATTTAATTTCGACATGGATCATGAACTCCTTCACAAGTGAGTATAAATCTGGATCTTCCTCTTTGTCTGGGATCTCAGCTGAAATAATCAGATCAATTTGTTCAACAACAGGTAGTTTGAAATCAAAGTTCATAAATAGATATATATGACTATGAGGCACAGGCCCGACCCTGGCCCATGGCAAGTGTGGCTTGGGCCATGGGCAGCAGAGCCATAAGGGCATCAATTTTTTTTAAAAGAACTAGTTTAGTAGGTTCTGTATTAGAGGCGACCCAAATTTTCTTTTATCGTTACTCTTTTGTTCGGTCGTTCAGCTCTCTCTCTCTCCTCTTAAATCTCAACCTCCGACTTCTGTTCAGCCTCAAATCGCAAGTCGCAATCGATCGACTCTACAATCTCCGAATCTCAGCTCTCGTTTGTTTCTCAGCAGCCCATAAGAGGGCATCAACATCAGCTCTCGTTTGTTTCTCCATCGATTGTTTAGTGGTTTCCCTAATCGACTACTGCAATCGTGGATTCTCTCATTCCGCCCTAAATCGACTACTGGAGTCGTATTTGTGGACTTGACAGGTCTTGTAGATTCTGATTTCTGCCCTAAAATCTAAATCGACTACAAGAGGTGTGAAGTGTCAAGTCTGGATAACTGGATTTTGGTTTAGTTGGTTGCTCTCTTATTGTCATTGACTTGCTGCCGGCTGCCCCAACCCTAAATCGACCAGGTGTATTCTTTCTAGTTTCTATCTTTTAAGTTACCTTGATGAAGTATTTATTGGTTTGCATAATTGCATTGTGTTTGAATTGTTTAAATTGTTTAAATTGTTTAGACATGTTTCCTAGATCACAACCATCCGGTGCCCATAGAAAAAAGAAAAAAAAACAAGCAGAAATTATTCGATCTATGCAAGGATCTATGAATAAATTTCTTGTTAGACCATCAAATGTATCTGAAAATCCGGTGGAAGGCATCGTTTTATGTAATATATTTTAAGTTTTATTATACGGGGTTTCGGTTTATGTCCTCCCGTTGTATCATTTTTGTTTTATTTAATAAAGATCTGGCGTGGGATGAGCCACCTAGCCTGACTATGTTCCAAGCCCCTTTAAATTATTTTTCATTTGCGTAATAAAGGGGCAGTTTTTTGCCTTTCGCCATGGGCATCCAAAATCTCAGGACCGGCCCTGATGAGGCAATCCACGCTTCTGAAACTTCAATGTACAAACAACTACACAAAAAGTGAAATTTGAAATTAATAAAGATAAACTATTAGTATTAACCTTTTGTTAAAATTTGTAACGCCCGAATTTTTGGTAAGAATATCCCTTATGATTTCTGTATGTATCTGTGTGGCTGTGACCCCTAAGTGGTAAAAAAAATTAGAAGAGAAACTTTGTCCCACATAGGAGCCAAAATAAAAATTAGAGCACTTAATAAACTCCAATCAATGAGCATTAAATGAATCATTTAGTTGCTTGGGCCTTGGAGTGTGGTTTTCTTAGTGGGCTCTCTTTGACATTAAATATAGATATTAAATGTCAAAGATAGGGCCTTGGGCCTTAGGGCCTCGATGGGGTCGAGGTTTCTGATTGTGGATTCGATAGTGCGGGTGTCGGTAGCTTTCAAAATTGAATTTCGAAAGATCGAAAGTGGCGAGAGACCTTGCCAAGGTATAGTCGCGGGTGGCTAGCTAGTTACAGTACATGTTGGGCGATTGTGCCTATATTCTTTGTTGTCATCTAAAATCCCAATAGCATAACATGCATATCTAAAAGTAGGAAATATATCTCCATTTACTGTACGAATGTCTTCGAATGATTTAGGACCTTTGAATTTATTAAAAAAAAATCTTAAATAATACGCTTCACCAAGAGAAGGAAAAATTGAATGAATTCTTCCAATTGAAAAGCCTTTTTTCCTTTGATCTGAACGTCGTTCTTCCAGTTTCCACACAAACTCTGTAGGAAATTCAACATACGTAAGTTTTCGTGCTTCTTCGTAAAGTTCATTACACTTCATCCAAGCTATGAACATTGAAGACGCTACAGAAGTTTTGTATATGACATTTTCAATATCATCTTCAGCACCAAAAATGAGTTGTTGTTGTCCAAGAAGATGGAAAGGAAGCCTCAAAATAAAAGGAGTCTTGTAATGAACATCATACCCAAATATACGCCAAGAAGCTTCACATGAAGATACATATCTACAGTCATAATATTCCTTTATTTCATCAACGGAATTATTATTATCTTCTTCATTACTTCTTTCTACAACCGTAACAGTAGCTCTATCCAGACCCTTATTGATATATTTGAACAAATATTTTATAGAAGAAGCCTGATTGCACCACTCAACATTAATGTATGCCTGATATCTTTTCAAAAGATATTTGTTATAAGAAACAACATTTCTGTTATCTAATTTAACACTAAACTTTTCAACAAAACGTCCATCATTTCGTCTGCGATATAGAGGAAAACCATTACCATCAATGGGAGTGTGTTCATAAAACCTTTTTGGATAGTTTTTGAACACTTTCTATCAATCATGCAAGGACAATTAATGTTTTCTTCACCACAAGGACCAGCGATAGTGCCCGTGGGTACAGTCGCTAGGTTGCAGGATGCTACGGTACATAGTGGACGATTGTGCCCCACGATAGTGCCAATGGAACAGTCGCAAGGGCACTATCGCCGACGGGTGCTAGAGTGCTTAAAACCCCGATTTTGGCCACTTTAACTCCATTACTTCCCATTCTCCCCATCTTAAATGCTCTCATCTGTATCCTAGGTCAAGAGGCGATTTTTGGATGCATTAAAGTGGCTCAACTACCATCTTCATCAAAACTCTCATCATCAACCTAAGATCAAGTCTAGGACCTCATTAACTTGCTAGCCTCCATCTCTTTCTTCAAGAACATTTGGATTTCTAGGGTTTTCAACAAACCCCATATTGTGAGTTCATATTTACATTTTGAAACTTTATACATGTCAAAATAACATTTTTGAACTTCTAATCATCTCCCTACTTTTATTTACTTGTTGAGAAGTTTTGACCTAAACTACAGTTTTGGAGATTTTTAGGGTTTTCATCTTTTCTACTAAGATAAAGGGTTTTTTTACCATGTGTGAGGTATGATGTGATTTCATATGCACATTTATGATGGATTACTTGAAGGAAACTTATTTCTCGTTTATAAGGTTTTCATGCAATGGTGGAGTTAGTTGTAATACAAATCTTTTTGAAGAAATAAATGGGTTTTGTTGTTGGGGTTGATGACCCTCTTAAATTGATATGGCTCTTGAATGGATTGGGTTTCTTGGTTTTATTTATACAAGGAAAAGTATTTTGGAAAAATGATTAATACTAAGAATAATATGTTGATTATAGTTGGTTACAAATGTAATTGTAACAAGTCTAGATTATTACTAATGGATCCATAGGTATAGAGTCGACTTAATGTTTGGGTTAAATCCTGTTTGTAGCTAGTTGAGACATTGGACCCTAGGGTGGCAATTTCGTACGGTTATGTGGGACCGGATACTAGCAGTGGGTCATAAATGTAAATCCTAGAGAATGAGCATGATTAGGATTATTGGGTCCCCTCCCCCACATCTAAGTACGAGTCGGCGAACTCGTGACCTTGATCCTAGTATGGTGAGCTCAATAACTTGGAAGGTGACCTACTTTTTTGTTCCACCACAATCCTTGGAAAACCGGGTCTCCCCCGTCATCGCAAGATGCATTTTGGACCGTAAGGTCACTATGTGATGATTATTTCAATTGTAAACCCACTCTTTAAAAAGGCTACTTATGTTGATGCCATTGAAGAAGCAAGTTTAACCACTTCTGGTTTTTATCTACGGTCTTTATTTGCAACCATGCTGATTTCAAATAGTTTGTCCAGAACTGAATTTGTTTGGCAAAAAACATGGCAATACTTGGCAGATGGGATTCTTTACAATCAACGAATTGCACTAAAGTCTCCAGGTATGTTAATTATCTATTTAGGTATTTATACAGTTATTATTTAAATAGAAACCAATTTATTGTTTTATTATTTTTTAAATATTATTTTCTTTCTTAAATATTTTTTCAGTTATTATTTCTATGTTATGGTTGTTTTTTTTATATTATATATGTTATAGGTTTATCCCTTAATGATGATCTAGTCAAAAACTTGAAATTGTTTGAGATTGAAAAGAACTTCGTAACAATTCCAGCCTAAAAAAATTCACCACTATGCCTTACCTTGATTATGATTCTGTTGAGTCTTCAAACAATCGTTTGATTACGGAGGAGCTATATTACGACATAGCTAATCTACAGAACGAGTTTCGTCAACTTCTAGGTGTTTTAACAAACGAACAACAAGGTGTTTATGACAATATCATCACAGTGGTTTAAAATAACCAAGGAGGTGTGTTTTTTGTATATGGTTATGGCGAAACAGGTAAAACATTTATGTGGAAGACATTATCTGCATCAATAAGATCTAGAAGAGAAATTGTTTTAAACGTTGCTTCGAGTGGTATTGTTTCTTTACTTCTTACAGAAGGTAGGACAATACACTCTCGCTTTCAAATTCCTCTAATTCTTAATGAAGATTCTCTTTGTTACATAAAGCCAGACAGTGATGTTGCCAAGTTAATAAAGAAGACTAGGTTGATTACATGGGATGAAGCACCAATGGTTCATTGGCATGCATTTGAAGCATTGGATAGAAGTATGAACGATATTTTTGGTAGTCAAGACATTACTAACTCGAAAATGCTTTTTTGTGCCAAAGTAGTTGTTTTTGGAGGAGATTTCAGACAAATTATGTCGGTGATTCTCAATGCAAGTAGACAAGACATTGTTAATGCATCGTTAAGTTCATCTTACATTTGGGAAAATGCAAAGTCTTAAGGTTAACTAAAAACATGAGGTTAACTGTTGACAGTCAAGCTTATGATATCGAACAAAAAAGGATTTTTGTAAACTGGCTTTTGGATTTAGGAGAAGGCAAGATTGGTAGTGTGAATGATGGTGAGATAATTATCGATATACCTGATGATCTTCTCATTACCGATTCAACGGATCCTATATCTACATTAATTGAATTTGTCTATCCTTCTATTCTTGTAAATGTCAAGAATTCATCCCATTTTCAGGAAAGAACAATACTTGCACCCAAGCATGTAGTCGTTCAAGAAATAAATGATCGTTTGCTATCATTGTTTCTAGGAGACGAAAAGGAGTACCGAAGTTCAAATAGTCTATGTGTATCAGAGCATCTTCACGAACAGTTTGATGAAACTTTGTACTCACCTGATGTATTAAATGGTCTTAAATTATCGTGTTTGTCAAACCATAAGATAGTAGTAAAAGTCGGTGTTCCAGTTATGTTACTAAGGAATATTGATCGAAAATATGGGTTATGTAATGGAACTAGACTACGGGTGTTATCTTTGGGAAATCGGGTTATAGAAGCAGAGATCATATCTGGAAGCAATATTGGAAGCCGAACATTTATTCCAAGAATGTTTTTGACACCTACAGATAAAAGGATTCCGTTCAAGTTTCAAAGAAGACAATTTCCAATTGTTGTATGTTTTGTCATGACCATGAATAAAAGTTAGGGGCAGTCATTATCGAAGGTTGGTTTGCTTCTGAGATAACCAGTCTTCATCCATGGTCAGTTGTATGTTGCTTTATCTAGAGTAAAAATTAGGCAAGGTTTAAAAATATTAATTATAGATAATGAAGGTATAATTAGCAATAGAACAAAAAATGTTGTATATAAAGAAGTATTTGGTAATTTATGATACGTGGTTCTTATTTTATTAATATTTTAACTATGTACTTTTCCATAATTTCATTTACGTTATATTATAAATTTTGTTTTATAAATTCTTAATATTTATTCATATTTTTTATTAATTTTTTGCAAAACATCATTTATAAAAATTGTCTAAAACAAAGACATTTTGTAAGCAGCTGTAAAAAAAAAAAAAAAAAAAACAACAACTCAAATGACAAAATTTTCATCCCAAGGTCATTAGAATAAATCGTAGTGGAATTAACGCAATTCAAGATGGGAAGGTTTGAGTTAACAATTATATTGATTTAATTGTATTTTGAATATCTGGTATCGGATTTCTGCATACTTTTACAGTAATTTCTTATCAATTTCTTAACAATTTTTTAGTGTCACGTAGAATTTTTTATTAAAATATTATGTTGGTTGTGAATATGATTTTTTAATAGGAAATTGGTTTTTGATAATTACTAATGTTAAATCAGTATTTTTTGTTGATATGAATGTGAATAACATAAGAAATTGTAGGTTATAATTTCTTAATAATTAAGATTTGTTTTATGTCACATCATGTTTTTTGATATTTTTTTGATGTTTTATGAAATATGTTTAATTGTTTATAAAAATGTATGATTAATTTATTAAATGAGATTTTGGTTATAAAAAGATACAATTTGATTATTAATTAATATTGATATAATTTTTTATTTATTAAAACTATAAAGTTAACATTGTATTCGATTTTTTATATAGATGATGTTTCCATAACTATGTCTCAAATCTTCCATAGCATATTTCTTGTACGAAAACTATCTCAAAAATCACATACAAGTACAAAATAAGTTAACGAGTTATTGTTTACAATCAAATATGGTTGACGAGATTTGGCAAAGATTCGAAGAAGAATAAAATGATGATTAATTATATGTTTTTACTTTATATTTTATGTAACACCCCGAATTTCGAAAAGTATAATTTCAAGTTAATACAGAAATCGGTATTTTAAGAGAAAAATAAGATATAGGATTTTGGACTTGAATCCTAGATTTTATAGTCTTGGTGGATGAAGGATTCAATTACGAGTACAACGGTTCTTTCCAGAGCAAAATCAGAGCTATAACGAAGAAGTTACGGCCAAAACAGTGAACGAGAAGAAAACCGGGTGGACAGTGCACTACGCGACTTGTGCCACGACTTAGAGCCACCCGCGTGACTTAGGGGAAGAGGGCGACTTATGCCGCGACTTAAGGCCGTGTGGTAAGTCGCGAAACGCCCTGTTCGAGCATAAAACCCTATTTTCAGCCCTAGAACTTCATTTCTTCATAACTTTTGCATCTCAACTCCGTTTTTGGTGATTCAAGTTGCCATGGTTTCGTTTTTGAGAGATATTCAAGGATATATCAAGAGATTTGAAGTCTATTGGAAGATCCAAGAGTATTTTGTGGTGGTAAGTTCCTTATCTTTCTCAATGTTAAGCTAGGGTTTAATGGTTTCATCCTTTTCCTTTTTATCCTTCAACTTGGGTGTGATTTTGATGACTTGTGTGGTGAAGGTGATCTTGTATATGTGTTGGATCTAAGATCTAGGGAGGTTTCTTGGTGATTCAAGCCTTCATCAATGGAGATTCAAGTTTTGGGGGTAAAACCTAGATTTAGCCTAAATCTAGCAAGGTGAGTTCAAGTTGATTTGTGAAAACGTTGTACATGCCAAAAATGTCCATTTTAAAGTGTTTATGTGTTTACATGAATTTTATTAAAAGTTGGGTATTTGAAGAGTTTTACTCATTTGGATTATTTGGTTTTATAAATTTTGTGAAAATTTTGTGAACCACCCACATTTGAGATTTTTGAACATTTTGGTAAATAAATCATGTTGATATGCTTCCTAGATGATTTTATATATATATGGAGTTCATTTGATGTAAATGTCATTTTTGTGCATTTGATCTTATAAACCATTTGGAAAATTCATATTATTGTGTTATGAGGCATTTTAGAAATATAAGGGTATAAGTTCATTTGGAAAATGGGTTGCCTCAACCAATGATGAGTTTTATGTTAATCTTACTTTTGGTCGTTGTGTTTGCATATCCATTAGTCAAACGTGTTTTAATGTTTACACTGAATTTCATTGGAGATTTGAGTAAATTGTTGAGTCTTTGACTCGGTTTTGACTAAAATGAGTCTTGAGGACATTTGTCCGGTTTAATAGCCCGTTGTGGAGTTTTGAGTATGATGGCGGTTAATGCGCATCATTTGAGAATTACATGTTTTGAGTGCGTTGGTAATTCAATTGGAGTCATGTACTGTTTTAGACTGTAATGAAGTGAATCCATAGGCATATGAGTCGGTCTTCATTATTTAAAAAGAAAATGGGCTATTATTTATATGTTGGCACCAGAATTAGTCATGGGATTTCGAGGATAATACGGTGAGGGCTCGTGGAGTCCAATACTAGGACCTGCATCCGTGATTAAATTTCTGAGCCTGTTTCTATGGGATAGTCACTTCCCATTTGTAGCTAGTTGAGACATTGGGTCATCGGAGGCAACTTGGTACGGTTTTGTGGGACCGGGATACTAGCCATGGGCCATAAATGTAATCCTAGTGAATGAGCATGATTATGAATCCCCGGGTGCCCTCCACCACATCTTAGTATGAGTCGGCGAGCTCGTGGCCATGGGTTCCTAGTATGGTGAGCTCAGTAACTTGGAATGTGGCCTACTTTTGTGTTCCGCCACTAGCCTTGGAATTCGGGACTCCCCCATTACCGAGAGGTGTTGTTTTGGGGTATTTAGTTTTATCCTTGTTTTCGGTGACGCTTTGAGTTTGGGTTATCTCCCTTATGCTATAATTTTGGAGACTTGAGTTTACTCATATTTTGGTCATTAGTTTTATAAAGTTTATTCAAATTTCATTATTCGAGCATTACCATTATCCTCGTTTTGAGTAAGTGTTGGATTGCATTATTTCATGAAAGAATGTTTTGGCGTTGAGGCGTCGTTCTATAAAATGCATATTATTGGTAAATGAGTTGTTCTCTTATTTTAAAGTAAATCATTTTAAAGTAAATCATTTTAAAGGATCATGATTATAAGTTACAATATTTCCATTTTACGTTTTCCTTTATAATCATGATATAAAACTTTTGAACTCACTAGGCGTTAGCCTAACATTTTTATTTGTCGGCATGTGTATCAGGTTCTATTTCGGGATTAGTTCTAGGGACACTGTGAATAGTTGAGTGCTAGTTGTGTGCTCGAAGAGGTGATTAGCTTGATGAAGTCTTCCGCACTTATATTGGAGATAGCGATTGTTATTAGGATATAGCAACACTCGACTTTAGTTAGTCTTTCTGTAAGACTTTAATTATTTGTTGATGGTTCAACCTAGAAATGTATTTCAATTATGGACTAGTTGTAAGAGATTTTATTATCCTTTAATGTATTGTTGAAAGTTTTTAATTAGTCGCTCTATCCAAATTTGAGGGTGTTACATTTTAATTTAATGTTTTAACATTTAATAAACATTATGTGTTTAAATTAATGTTTAAATATTTATTAAACGTTGTGTATTTAATATAACTAGAGTGTGGCACCGTGCGTTGTGCGGTTGATAAAAAAATATTTTGTTATAAAATATGTAAGTGAGTTAAAATTGAACGTAATTTGTTATTTGACAACAAAAACTTATTAAACGTAAAATCTAAATTCAGGTGAGGTCTCAAACTCTTTTAATGTCAATGTCATTTCAAGCTTGTACATGTGGTTTGCATCTTTATACACCTCTGGTTCAACTTATGAAAGCACCGCGCTAAGTCCTTTTCAGGGTGAGAATATTTTAAAAATAACCGTCCAATTGAGAAATATGTTTTTTTTTGTAGGAATGTCCTAAGTTGCAAGTTTATCCGCAATATTATTTATAGGTAGTATTGAGACTTGATGTGTTTAGAGTTATATCAAGAATGAATGGTATAGTATTAAATGAATAAGTAATCAAATTACTTCATATCGGTTGAAAGTGATCACTTCATAGTCTATGTTTATATTTAGAGTTTAGTGAATGGTTTAATTAATAGTTTTGGGTCTAAGATTTCTTAAAAATAATGATAGTTAGATAATTTTATATTTGTCTTAATAACTATTTTTCAAGATAATATTTATTTATTTATAAATCTGATTATTTTGATATATAGATGGTGAGTTTTCTCTCTTTATTTGTGGTGGTCTAATGGATAGTCATGAAAGTTTGTTCCATACATTAAAACAAAAAGAAAACTCAATAACACTCATTGAAGAACAACCCTCATAGTCTCAGATTTTCAGAGATATAGTTATACATATATGAACACCTTTCAAGAATCATTTTCATACTTATTAAATTAAATTGAACTGAAAACGTCCACTCTACAATTGAATTATACGACTTAAAGTAATCAAAATATAGGGGAATGTAAAGATTTGGATGAATTTCTTGGTATAGGAATTGACCCAATAGTTAATAAACCAAAATTTGAATCCTAAAATGCAGAAATGAAGAAGGATGAGTACTTGTCGAAGTGCCAACGAATAAACAAATGTATCAAACATCTCCATATAAAGAAACTCTCCATCCTTAATTAAGAACTTGTTTATTTTTCCTAAATAATATTTTATTATTTTGATTATAGGTTAATGCAAAATAACATATATATAGTGAAACATATTTTCATTTGCCATGAAAACAATTACTAAACAACCATAGGTTCTTACCAATTATATCTGTATTTTCAACTTCAATAACAAAATTTTTTGAATTCCGTTATTACAAAAGTATCAAAATTTTATATGTATATGATTCAGTCGCAAACAAAATATATCATATGATAACAAAACACACACACAACAATATGGATAAAAGAAATAATATATTAACAAATAACATTCCTTGAAGAATAATATAGCTACATACCTATTGGTAATGTTTTGATCAACCTTTCATTCTACTTAATTCCGTATTATTTGATCAACCTATTTCTCTTCCATGTTTGTTCTATAAATATTTATTTCTTTGATTGAAAATTAAGTATTCAATTGAGAATTAAAAACATATAATGAAAGGAGCAAATGAAGAGTTTGGAGGTTAAAGCAATTACACAACTAATTCTTTTATTTTATTTTTGTATATCAAATATATTGATTGATCGTAATAAATATTCATTTATATAATGATACATAATTAAAAAAAAAGAAGATGAAAGGTTTTGGAGTTAATGAAAAGATAAATAAAAGAAATCACAGTGTTGTGCATAAATAAAAAATTAATAATAAAAATATTGATTTATAAAATTATTTGTAATCAATGATTAAGTTATTGATATAAAAGTAAATAAAAATATATGTTTAATTAATAATATCAAAGTTAATAAAAGTAAAAGTTATATTTTATTAGGTTTTACAAAAAAAAAGTTAGATTCATATAACTCAAGTCTTAACTTATAATCATTTTTACCTTAACAATCATTTTTTGATTATGTTAAAAAAGAAATATTAGAATGAAGTGATATACACCATAAATTCTCACAACAATTACAATGTTTATGTCAATAGAAAAAATCTTGAAGTAGTAAAAAATTAACGCAATTATTAATCATTTATACACGATTATTGTCAGTGACGCTTAAATTTGAAATTTTTTTTATCGGATCTTGTAATCACAAAATATCATAACTTTATTTCAATCTATATGATTCAATCGTAAACAAAATCATGTCATATGATAACAACAAATCCAACAATATGGAAAAGAAGAAATATGTAACAACAAATCACAAATTTTCAAGAAGATAATTAATATATACTTGTTTAGAATCGTCCATATCTTCTTCAACTCTCATCTTCATCATCGTCCATCAAATGAAGTTTTAGAATTTCATTTTGTTTATTATTGCAACATAGAAAAACAAATTTCATTAGAAAATCTTTGAAATTAATAAAAAGACAAATAAAAAGTTAGAGGTTAAAGTTAAACATGTAAAATTACTAAAATAACCCAACTTAATAATGAATTACGCATTTCCCATAAAGAGGCAAAAAAGACATTAACATAAAACTCAACATTTAAAAAAAATAAAAAACATGAGAAAAAGGATAAAAGAGAATGTAAGCAATAGGAGGTGCCACATCATCCTCCTAGGTTTTGCTTATATATATATATAGATAGATAGATAGATAGATAGATTTTTTTGTTAATAAATTAAATATACCTAAGAGATTAAAACTATATTAAACACTAAAATAGTTAATTTTTAATGCATAATTATAAACATTTATTTATTGAATCAAAAATATTTTATATATTAAAATAAAAAAAAATTATTTAATTAATTAATTGTACTTTAAAATAATTATTTAATTAATAAATTATTTGATATTAAGTTATAGTAAAGAATATTTAATTACATTTTTTTTTGTTATTTAATTAAAATATATTTTTTATGATGAGGTTTCACTTAATAAACCGGTAAAAAAATTATTGTAATGAAGGGGAGTTTCTAGATAATTCTATAGCAAACGTGACACTTAATAAATTATATTAAAATTTGTATTAGAATCTAGGCATCGTGATATATCAATCAAATCAAACTTGGATAGATCATTGGATCTTGAGAAATTACACTTTCGAAAAGTAATATTTTGACCTTATTAAAGCCTCATTTTTCACGAAATCTACCTTAGGATAATCCAAAATCGCACACTTGTTCTAAGACAATGTTTTTTTATGTTTAAATCAAGACTAAAAAAGTAGTTCAAATTTAATGCAAATTTTTTTGGGAATTAGTTAGAATATGTTCGTATCTATTAATATGATTTTGGTTCACATGAGACTGTTACTATAAAAGATTGTCAAAAAGCATTTTAACTCATCATATTTGCAATTTTAGTTTATTCGGCATTTTAGGGTTTTATTGGATTACACGGAGTTTCAAATTTCATGATCTATATTCCATTGTTATCGAAGTAGTTCCTTTCCTTTTCTGCGCAACAATATGTGATTCTTGAATTTACAAATAGTAAGAATTGAATTTAAATTTGTGTATTTGTATATTGTATTCAGCTCCCTTCTACAAACACTTGTTTAAGTCATTAACCCTAACGGGACAAACCATATCAATGAGCAAGGGGGGTCAACACAAGGGTGTATGGGCAATTGGCCCACAACCTTTCGCGGCTAAGTTCGTACGAAATCACATGCGATTTTATAGATGTATTTAGTGTATAATCACATGTGATTAAGTTGTTCTCGTGTTTTCTTATTTGATCGTTATTCTCGTTTGAACCTGACTCTCACTCTCTATGTATATAACATTGATAACATAAAAGTATTGAAAATGACTTCAAAATACATTTGAAACTTTAAAAATATTTTGGATTGAAAATGTACTTGATTAAAATTTATAAACGTAGATCCATGAAAAAGAAAGAAATTAATTGAATGCATAATGTGGCAAACCTTTATCGTAGAGCATTGAAATAAATATTTCCATAGAAAGATGTACAAAGTACCATGCATTTTCCTTCATTCCTTAACTTTAATCCTTCATTATTAATTACCCATAAGTGTAATTAATTACCCATTAAATCTCTAATTAATCCCATATTGAAAGATCTTGTCAATTAAATAAGAGCCATGACAAGTTAGATTCTAGAAGTCAACATCCACACACATGTATTTTTTTTTTCTAATTTATATCTTAAATAATCAAGGTGAATTCTATCCATACCCCCTCCTAAAGGGGTATGTGAGTGAGATAGGAGGGGCTATGGGGGTTTTGTGATTGAGGAGGGGCATGGATAGCAACACCCTTTATCAATTACATATTATAAAGAGTACATTACAATTTTTGTCCCTATGGTTTGTTATTTATAATTATTTTCGTCCTTAATCTTTAAAACTTGTTTTTTTGTTTCGTTATTGTAGTTCTCATTTCATTTCGTTGTTGTCCCTAAAACTAACAAAGTTAGAAAAATCTGTTAAGTTACGGGGTAATATGGTCTTTTTAGCTTTTTTACATTTTTCTTATTTTTATTAAAAATAATAGGTTATACTACAAGTGTTAATAATACATGGTTACAAATTATTAAAGGGTTTATAAAAATAAATAAAAACAAAACATATATATATATATATATATATATATATATAGAGAGAGAGAGAGAGAGAGTGTCTGTATAACATACTCAAATCTAGAAAGAGCGACTAATTTAAAATTTTCGATAATACATCATAATAGGAATAAATTAATTTATAAAAGTAAACACTTGATTACCTATAATGGCAATCTAAGATTTACATCAAACAAATAATAATTAAAACCTTACACAAGGTCTAAATTAGGGAGGGGTGTTACTAAAGCCCAACGACAGTCATTATCTCCAAAGAACAGAAGACGTCCTCTCTCCAAAATACGGAAGACGTCCTCGACTAGCACTCAATTCTTTATAGTGTCGCTAGTACCAATACCCAACAAAGACCTGATGCACATGCCAACAAATAAAAGGGTTAGGCTTAATGCCTAGTGAGTTTAAGGGGCTGTTTGGCAGTTGCTGAATGGTTTAGTGCAGAATGATTAAGTGATCTGAATGATTAAGATGTCTGAATGATATAGTGTAAAATGAAATATGGTTGTTTGCTAATTGTTCATAATGAAATCAGGGCTCTTAATGGTTAAGGGAGGGTCAGGATACAAAATCATTAAGAAGATTTTGGAATCATTAAGAGGCAACTTTTTTTTTTCCCAAACAAGATTTACCTCTTAGCGATTCAGAGGTTGCCTCTTAATGGAACCAATAAGAGATAAACAAACAACCCCTAAGAGTTTTCATCTTTAACGTGAAAATGGTGAAACTGAAACAATGATATTTAATCACAATTTCCCAAAATGAATTGTAGTTATTATAAAACAACATTTTTCCCCAAAAGCCACCATGTTCATGATGAAAAACTCAATAATTCAAACACTAATTTTCATTTGAAACCAAGACCCAATACTCATGCAATACATGAATAAAACTTGATATTTAAATACTGGAAAATATGAATAAAACTCAAGTATCCAAAGCAACAACAAACACATAATAGACGACATCCAAAACATCAAATCGTGGGTATATACCGTACCCAAAAACAACACCAAAAGCATGAATAAATACATAATATCCAAGACACACCTTTCGGTGACGAGGGACACCCGATTCCATTGGATGTAACGGAACACGAAAGTAAACCACATCTCTATGTTAATGAGCCCCACTATTAATAAATGGTCATCAAGTTCAACCATCCATGATCTACACCTTGCATTAGGACCCCTGATGATCCGAGATATGCCCTTTCACTAGAAATTACACCATATGGTAAATGGTCGATGTTCAACTCCATCAGCCCACACCACAATGTCCCCGATGACCCAATGCTTATTTCTAGCTATAACATAGGATTAACCATCCCATTTTAAACCAACAAACAGACACCTACACCTATGGATCCATTGTATTACATTCTAAATTACATGACTCCAAGTTGAATACCCAATGCACTTAAAACATGTAATTTCCAAATAAATATGCAATAAATGTGAATCACGACCAAATTCAATATATAGCAGTTCATACCAGACAAATGTCATCAAACCCAAATGGGCTAGATGTAACAACCCAACTCACAAAGGCAAGCATCATAACATAAATAAGGAACTTGCCAAAACGACCCAAAACGTATAATCATGACATACATTTACACCCCTATGGTTTGCGGAAAACAACCAATTCACAACTGAGAGTCTAAATGAAACTAATCTGGAAGGTCTAATTACGAAGCTACAAAACTTCCTGTAACAACCCAAGATCCACAATAGCATAATTCTCAAAATAAAACCAAATTGTCCCAAACATCAAGTCATAAAATAGTAATATTCTCAAAGTAAAACAACAAATACACATATCCACAACTGATATACTAGACTAAACAATAGGAATTTAAGGTAAACTAACTCTATTGCAACCACCTCTAATATTTTGAACCTTCTCCGTTCCCCTGGAAGACGCATCAACCACTCTCTTACCTGAAAATGGTTTTTAATTTTGAAAAGAGAGGTTAGACCATGAGGTCTAGTGAATCCCCCCTCGAAAACTGTTTAACAATTCAACAGTAATTATGCAAACCACCATAAGTCCCATCAAAATACAATTCAACAAAATCGCGCCAAACCTGGGTATTTGCACAGTGTTCATAGACTCCCATCACCTCACCGTGATATCCGTAATCGGGGCTCCCAGTAGATCCCCATGGACCCCAGTAGATGCCATTCTCGTGTGCACAAGAAACAGATTCAACGCACACGATATAAATATTCTCCGAAGGAATATTCACAACTCCAAGGTACACTAATCCAACTATGAAACCCGACTCCAAATCAATGAACCAAATTCATGCCACAACAATATAGACCCATGCATGCTCAAGAGTGAACCATTTCCAGAAAATACGTGTTCAAAGCATTTAAGAGTGCAATTTCCATGCCACAAGTACTTCCATTGTCAATGATCAAAACACATTTGGTAAAGTTCATCCAAACATAAACCAATTAAAGTATTATTTATTCAAACATCAACGCTAGCTATACATGCTAAAACGATAACTCATTTATAAACATTTCCACGTTTGGATAAATGTTTAAGGGAACTCACCTGAGCTTTGGCAACACGACACACGCCCTAAAGATCACTTTTGTTCAAACCAAACACCTGAATCATGCGACAAACGAAGGAATTAAACTACTTAATTATCTCCCAAAACCATCCTTTACAACCCTTAAGACAACCACCAATCCGTGCCTCGATCCTAACCCCATACAACAAACGAGACAAAACGGAAGATCGGACAAACAGTGGTTGGCACGACCTTCCACGCGACCCAACCCGCGCTAGAAGTCGCGCCAAACTCTGGTCTGGGTCTGCACGATTTTTAGCTAAAATTCCTCAATGCCATTTATCCCTAAACTCTCCCAAATCGGGTTTTAAGCCACAAAATCGATAGAATCAACGTTCTAAATCATTTTAATCAATATCCTAACCTCAATACAACATTTAATCCAACCAAAATCCATGTCATAATCTATCATTTGAAACAAAACATAAACCCTTGACATTCTTCAATCTACCATGAAAATGGTGAGGTTTTTCTCAAAAAACAACAAGAAACCGACAAGAATCAACCTCTAATACTTTCTTTATTATTTTAAATCCAAATAACTAAAAGGATTACAAATTCCCCAATCAAACCATGAACCAAATACTATAGGCATAAAGATGAAGAGGTGGAACTTACCTTGTAGATGGAGATTCCCAAACCTCTTAAGCTATTGATCCTTCTCCAAATCTCCCAAATGAGACCTCTAATTCTCCAAGCCTCCTTCTCTCTGATTTCTCCTGAATTCATAAAATTTTCGCTTAGCCCCCAAAACTTTTACAGAAATCAGATTTTTATAACAAGAGTTATTAAAGTACCTCCCCCTTAAAAGAATTCCATTGCCAAAAAGAAGTGGGAATTTAGACCTCGCCTCCGGTTCCAACTCCACGTTGTCTCTTAACCCTATGGAATTGACATAGTATTTCCATATGATCAAATTCTTTGTACCTCAACTGTAACACCCCTAAATCTATGGCAGAGCAGAAGACAAAATGGAGACAGTGTTTCGTGCAAGTGTCCGCGCGGGGTTTTGTTCAGAGGGTGGCGTGCCTCTACGCGCGAGATGGGTCGTGCCACCAAAATTACGAAAGTTATTTGATAAATGTGAAGGTTGAATTAATTATGTTGGCATGTTCATGCTATGTTTATATAAACTCATTTTATATATTGTTGATGATTAGATGTATGCATACATTTAATTCGGGAGTTTTGACCTAAGTCGGGAAGTGTGGCTCGCCTGATCGTATCGGGGAGTGTGGCCCGTTTATGCCATTGGGGTGTGTCCCCAAAATAAGGCAGTACGAGACAGACATACCGTCTCTGACGACAGTGTTGGTCAATAGTGTGAGTTACGCTCGCGAGGCGTAAAATGTGGTAAATGTTTGGTTAGTAGAGTGAGTTATGCTCGTGAGGCCTAAGACTTTGTTTAAATGTTTTAAATAATATTTGAACTGTTGCAGTAGCGCTTGGAGGGGACTCACTAGACCATCGGTCTAACCCTTGCTCTTTCAAAATTATAATCCTGTTTCAGGTTATCGCAAGGTAGCAAGTACCGATAAGGGTAAGGAGAAGATGTGAGATATTTCCAAGAGCTAGAAGACTCCTTGTAATAGTTTTCTTTTGACTCAGTTGTGTAATAGTTTGTCGTGGCAAACCTTATTCTTTTGAATTGTAGGCTTGGGGCCGTTTCTAGTTGAAATATTATAGTTTGATCAGGGCTGGCCCTAGCCCATGGCCATGAGGGCGGCGACCATGGGCATCAAGGCCTAAAGAAAGCAAGAGGGCATCAAATTTAACAAATCCTAGGCACAAGCTGAGGCTACTGGTTAGAGTCTAAAGGGCAAGACACACTTTATTAATTATTTGATTTTTTGTCATTATCTAGAACTTGGGGAGGAAGTAGGCTACAACACGATTTATAAATTATTTAATTTTATTTCATTAATTAGAGTTTTTATAGTATTGATGTTTTCAATTTATAATTTTATAAATTATATATTAATGAAAAAGAATTTGAGGAGGAAGGTGGCCAACAACAAAGATTATTAATTATTTAATTTTATGTCATTAATTAGAGTTTTAATAGATTTGCTATTTTTATTTATATGTTTTTTTTAATTCTTTTCTTTTTTAATAATGTTAATTATTTTACTTGGTAATTGAATCAAAATGCCTTAAATATCAATTTTAGGGTAATTGTGGGTTTTTCGAACCAACTTATGTGTACCGACTAATACCTCGGATGACCACAAATGACCTGAAGTCATCACAATTGAACCTCTATGGTCATCAAGGCTTTTTTTGAAGTATATAATAATTATATGTGTCAAATTCAACAAATAAACTCACATACCCTCCTCATCTTTGACAAGGTTTGAATCCTTGACCTCCTAGGAGGACAAATGTTCCAATACTGCTAGGCCAAAGGTCTTTTGGTGGTCACCAAGGCTTTGGCAGAGCCTGGATTTGAACCTAGGGAGGATGAGATTTCCATTACATCCCCATGAGCGTTGCCAGTGCACGATAACCCATGTGATTATGTACTTTATGTTTTGTTATTTGACTTAGTTTATGACCCATATTGTATCATTTTTATTATATTTAATAAAAATCCATGTGGGTAGAACAACATAGTTTGAGTAGATTCCAAACCCCTTTAAATAGTTTATTTGTCATATACATACACACATATATATAGAGGGAGGTTCAAGGGAAAACCTCAAAAAAACAGAAAACTGAGGAACACCGTGGTAGCCTTTAATCTGGATGGTATGCACTTGTGCATACAAGTAATTTAGAACATGCACACGTGCATAATATGCACTTGTGCATAAAAACCAAAAAAACAAATTAATTACTTGTTTGCACAAGTGCATACCGTCCAGATTAAAGACTACCAGGATGTTCCTCAGTTTTCCGTTTTTTAGGTTTTCCCCTGAACCTTGCCCTATATATATATACACACATATTTAGGGGCATTTTTTTTTCATTTTCGCCATGGGCATCCAAAACCTCAGGACCGACCCTGATTTTGATGTAATTAAAGTTTGGGTTGTTTCATTAGGGTTTTTGGGGTAAGGTGAGATCTTTATGAAAAATGTTTGAGGAACGATTCTATATGGTTGAATACGGATATTTATGGTTGGTACTTTATGGATCTAGATTTTTTGGAAGGTTTTGCTTGTGGATTCAAATTTCTCCAAGGAAGCTCAAGTGGGGTAAAATCTAGTTTTAGCCTAAATCTAGCAAGGTGAGTTCAAGTTTATTTGTGAAAACGTTGTGCATACCAAAAATGTCCATTTTTAAGTGTTTATGTATTTTACACGAAATTATCACCTGTTGAGTTATTCCATGGGTTTTGATTATTTGAAGTGTTTGACTTTATAAACCTTGTAAAATACCCACATTTAGGATTTTTGGGCATTTTGATAAATGTGTCATAAATGAATGTGTTTTGATGATTTATTGCATAAATGGATATTTGGTCAAAAATGCACTTTTAGTGTTTGTCGGGTTTTATGCATCATTTATGTAATGGAACGTTTTTGAAGGTACGAATGTGCGAGTCTTTTAATTTTGGTTATTCCCGACCTTGGGAACATTTTGGGAATTGTAAACCTTTTTGGTTTTAGGCCGAAGGCCAATTGTGAATTGAGAGTCAAGGATTTTGGGAAAAGATGTAATTTGGTTTATGTAAACACTTTAGCTCGCGTATCTTTAGCCAAACGTTCATTATGCCTTTTGAGGCTTGGTTTATACTCAGATGAGTCCTTGGAACATTTGTTTTAGACTGTAATGCATTGGATCTATAGACATATGAGTCAATTAGTTGGTTTAATTGGGGTCTTTATCCCTGTTTTGGAACTGTTAGGCATCGGATGTGGTATAAGTCCTATTAAACATGGTTAGGCATCGGATGTCGTATAAGGACTACTAGGCATGGTTAGGCATCAGATGTGATATAAGTCCTACTAGGCATCGGACGTGCTATAAGTCCTACCAGGAAACGGATGTGGTATAAGTCTTGCGTCCTATTATGCGTTTGGCATTACTGACATAGTGTGTGGCTTACTTTGTGTCCACCACATTATATGGAACCGGGTCTCCCCCGTCATTGAAAGTTGTTGTTTTTGGACTTGGATTTTAGTATTGATGTTTTTGGTGACGTCTTAATTGTGTGGATTATTGTCCATGATTTTATGTGTGGAGTATTGTGCCCCGCCCGTTTTTGGGTGTTTCGGGATATGAAGTGTTATTCATGTTGTGTCGTAATTTCGGAGTCGATTTCTATTCACATTTTGAGTGAGTTTTGGGTTGCATCACCTCCTTAAAGAAGGCTCTGTAATGAGGCGTCCATCTTTGAAAATGCATGATATTTGAAAAGAATCGTCTCCAGTTTAAAGTAAATCATTTGAACGATTCTTATTTTAAATGTAGCTTATTCCTATTAAAGATATTGTGTGTCCCAATAATTAATCATTCAAACAAGCAAACATATAATCAACACAATTACGCAAACCTGGTATTGATTAATCAAACGATTCAACAGGTTACAAGTGTTCTTGATGAAATCAATATCTCTCTCTGTACCTCTTGTTCACGGCGCATCAACACCACACACAACCTCTCAATGATAATTTCTCAATTAAGCTCTCTTTTCAAACCTAATTACCACTACACTAAACTTAATTTATACTTAGGCCATATTAGACTAATGGGATTGGGTAGGCTTGGCCCAACAACTAAAACAAACAAATTACTAAATTAAAAGACAATAAATAAAATACGGAAACATACTTTTGACTAATTATTACAAAAGGACCCTAGACTATTTGTTGAGACGACTTTATCAGCTTTGACTTCAGTTTTCCATCTTCATATAATTATGATCTTGAATCCAATAGATATGTGCTTTAACAGTGTCCCAATAATTAATCATTCAAACAAGCAAACATATAATCAACACAATTACGCAAACCTGGTATTGATTAATCAAACGATTCAACAGGTTACAAGTGTTCTTGATGAAATCGATATCTCTCTCTGTACCTCTTGTTCACGGCGCACCAACACCACACACAACCTCTCAATGATAATTTCTCAATTAAGCTCTCTTTTCAAACCTAATTACCACTAAACTAAACTTAATTTATACTTGGGCCATATTAGACTAATGGGCTTGGGTAGGCTTGGCCCAACAACTAAAACAAACAAATTACTAAATTAAAAGACAATAAATAAAATACGGAAACATACTTTTGACTAGTTATTACAAAAGGACCCTAGACTATTTGTTGAGACGACTTTATCAGCTTTGACTTCAGTTTTCCATCTTCATATAATTATGATCTTGAATCCAATAAATATGTGCTTTAACAATCTCCCCCTTTGGATCAAGATCATTCTTTAAGCTCAGAAAATGTAATCTTCCTCTTTGTCTTCAGAATGTAGTAATCTCCCCAATCGATGAGAATATCTCTTTGGAAAGAAATTATCTCCAGATTCAGCTCTGAATGCTTTAGCAAATCATCTTCAAGGAAAATTTCTTCATTTCAGCATATTTTTAGAATATCTTCCATTTCTTGATTGACGCTTCTCCCCCTTTTTGATGAAAAGAGCAAAGAGTTCATCAAAACGTATCTTCAAGAAATTTCTTCCACCATTGATCTTGCAAACAAAACCACTGATTATCCGTCAATTCATTAAGATGTTCATCCAGATCTTTGCAAATCTAGACAAGTTAGGAAATGAAGTGTAACACCTGAATCAACAAATGAATCAGTTAAAATTGCCTGTCAGTAACACAAAGTCACTGTGTGTAACGAATACACAATATAAAGGAGCTTTTATGATGTTCACTCCCCCAGGGCTTCCATTCAATCATTGAAACACCACAAAGGCAATTTCTATGAACGTTATGACAAAGAAACAAATTCTTTGTGTGTTCGTGCAAGTGATAGAATAACTTAAGCATAAGATGATTGCTTATAAGGCTCAACATGTGTAAACCACTGAGACAACAGTTAGTTAAACACAGACTCAATGTGCCTGAATGAAGTGTGAAGGTGGGGCAAACTTTCTTCTTTTCAATATCCAGATTTTCCAAATGAAAATCAGATAGCATATGTGTTGCATCCCCTTTGAAAATGAAACATTTTCTTGTTAAGAAGAAAATGAGTAGCTGGTGGGGTAATGTCAAGAGTTGGCATGGTCTAGTTGCCTGTTTCAATAATGTTCACCAAGAATTGTGAAGCATTAGAAATGTGGCTGCCCAGCTCAGAAAGTAGTTGGTGCAGAGTTTAGTATTCTTTTACTCTGAACTCTCACCCTCTTTCTTTTTATCATTAAGCTCACAGCTAACCAAACTCTCTTTTAACAATTTCTCTCATCACACATCCCACACTCATTTCTTTTGACTCCTCACATTCAATCACTAAAGGATTAACTTCTTGGGTAGGAAACACTTGTTAACGTGAATCCATAGAAGTTTCTTTGAACTCCTAGCACACTGATCCCATGTTTTCCTATGAAGCATATGATGCTCAGATGGTTTAACTTTGTCAGTTAAAGCTCAAAGATGAATTAGAAAACATTTAAAATTACACTTCCAATTCAAGAAATCTGTTTGAGAATCGGGAAGTGGTTTTAACATTTAAGAACATGTTTTCTTATGATTGAAAGTTGTCCTTCTTTCAACCATAGATGAGATGAAGATAAAGAATTATACCTTTTGAGTACAGTCTTACATCTCACGAAGTCAAGCTTAAAGTCATAAATATATGATCTTTTAAGCATCTCTCAACCTACAAAAGTCTAAATGTCTAGTCAAAGAACTTTATTCACGAAATTGAAATAACAGAAAGCAGTAAAACACGTAATGTACGAGTTCTGATCAGAAATAATCAGAAGTCATCACCTTTACTCCCCTGAAATTATGCATCAGAAAAATTATCAGTGTAAAATATAAACATTAACTCCCCCTCAAATGTTGATCATTATATATGTCGGATGCATAAAATTTCAGACAAATATGTACTCCCCCTTGAAGATTAATTTCCTCATTGGAGTATTGAAGTACAATCTCTTATCAGTACAGGAGTAAGGTCTTTTGATCACTAAAGTACGAGTCCTAAACTGTTGTGTTTAGAAGTCAAACTTCGTTGAAGTACGGGTTCTAAGCTGATGTACTTAGAAGCCTTCGCTCTCTTATTCCCCTTTGACAGTAAGTGCCTGCAACACAGATGCATCCTTTTTCTTTGGTACCCACTGGTATTTGGGTCCATGTTTGTTAGTTGCAGTTCTTATGGGAATAACAGAGTAAGAACCATACCAGAAATGATCACTTGTTTTATGAACAAGATCATGTGTACGACAGTAAGAACAATAGAATTGCTTACCTGACAACCTGATTAATTGATCTCTCGTGTAGATATGTTCAGGTTTACCTTTATGCGCATTGTTCTTTTCGGCATTATGGTTATGTGCACATGACTTCTTTCCTTTCTCGTCTTTCTTCTCAATTTCAACTGGTTTCTTTTTCCAGACCAGTTCTTCTTCTTCTTCTTCTGTATGTATCTGAACAATCTACATTGTCATCAAAGAAAATGTTAGTAGTACGAATCTGATCAAATGAATTGACTAACCTTCTTGAAGAAAAAGATTTCAAATGTGAGCTTGAGGCTGTCTTTTTGAAGTCAGTTGAATTATTCCTAGGTATGTGGAATTGTGACTCTGGAGTCGTTTGCTCAGTCACCACCACCTTTGAAACAATCTTTTCTAGCTCTTTAATCTTTGAAGCAAAGCTGTCTCTTTCTTTAACAAGTTGGTCAATCTCTTTCTTGAATTCAGACTTCGCTTTTTGATCTTTCAAGGCACTTTCAGATAATTCAGATAGCTTGACAGTCAGCTTTCTAATCTCAGTTTCAAAGAAACTTTTCTCTTCTTCAAATCCCTTCTCAGCATCATTTCTCTGGCAGGATATTTCTTTAAAGAATCCAGCGTTCTTCTGTTCAATGGCCTTCTTGTCTTTGGCAAACTTTTCCCTTTCCAAAATAATTACTTTCTCAAACTCCAAAGTCTGTTGAGAAAGCTTTAAACATTTCAACTCAACTGCTTTCTTATCTTCTGCACATTTTCTCGAAAAATCTGAGAATTTCTTTACAAATGCTTTTTATCAATCTCAAAATCAGATCTTTCTTTGGCCATCTTTTTCTCCAGATCAAATATCTTGTTTTGAACATCAGCATTTGCACTCTCCAAATCATTAACTTTCTCATTATTCTCAACAGAATCTAGTTTCTGGATTTGAGCTTCCAAGGCAGAAATCTTTTCTTTTAGTTCAGAGTTCTCAAATTCCAGAAACTTTACTCTTGAAGACAACTTTGGTCCTGTCTCAATCTTCTCAATATGTTCCCATAACAGTTTTCATGTAGCCTTTTTACTGTCTAATGTAAAAAAGATCTCTTTTGAAATCTCTTCTGACATTCCTTTCATTAGGAAAGATCGAGCTAATCTGTCAGCTTCATATCTTTTTCTTTGCTCGCCTGAGTACATATCAAGTGGTAATGGAAGCTCTTTTTCTTATCTTTTTCCATTATCCTTTATAAGATCAAAAACTTTCCTTGGAGCTGTCATACTTCCGTCCCTCAGAGATATTCTAATAAGATCCCTTAATGCATGTTTATCAATGAAATCGATGAACTGATTTTTCCATGCATCATACTCTCCTTTGAAAAGTACTTGTAGATTCTCATCCGTACTGATTGAAGGAGCTTTGATGGAAGTCATACTGGTAGATATAAGATAAGAACTTGAAAAATGACCGTTAGTCCAGATAAAATCAAACAATACTGAAAATCTTAGAATGAAATTCAGAAAATTTTGATCACGAACAGAACTTTGTCCCCCTACGCAGACTTAGCACGGGGTATTGATCATTCAAACAAGCAAACATATAATCATTCAAACAAGCAAACATATAATCAACACAATTACGCAAACCTGGTATTGATTAATCAAACGATTCAACAGGTTACAAGTGTTCTTGATGAAATCGATATCTCTCTCTGTACCTCTTGTTCACGGCGCACCAACACCACACACAACCTCTCAATGATAATTTCTCAATTAAGCTATCTTTTCAAACCTAATTACCACTAAACTAAACTTAATTTATACTTAGGCCATATTAGACTAATGGGCTTGGGTAGGCTTGGCCCAACAACTAAAACAAACAAATTACTAAATTAAAAGACAATAAATAAAATACAGAAACATACTTTTGACTAATTATTACAAAAGGACCCTAGACTATTTGTTGAGACGACTTTATCAGCTTTGACTTCAGTTTTCCATCTTCATATAATTATGATCTTGAATCCAATAAATATGTGCTTTAACAGATATATTTATTCATGTAAATCTCTTGAATTCACTAGGCGTTAGACTAACCTTTTTATTTGTCGGCATGTGCAACAGACCTCGTTTGAGAATGGTTCTAGTGACACTGAGAAGAGAGAAGCGCTAGTTGTGTGCCCGAAAGGTGAGTAGATTGTTGAAGTCTTCCGCATTGGTATTGTGAAGAGCAACTTGTATTGGGATTAAGTAGCACCTGACTTCGATTTTGTCTTTGTTAATATTGGAGTTATAATTGTTGAGGCTAATTATCGAATTTTATATATGAGGCACTTTGAGTTGCCTTTTATTTGATGTTATATTGAAAATTTATATTAGTTACTCTTACCATTTTGAGGGTGTTACATCAACTTCTTGAATTTACGGTCAATGATCACCTCCGACCTTACGACAAAGTTCAACTTCTCGTCCGTTCACATCCTTTGCAAGCTACCGCCATACCAACTTCCAACAAACACTCTAAATTAGTGACGTGGAACACACTAGGAATTCCCCACAATTTCATCGAGTACATCCAATTTATACACCATCTCTCCAATTCTTTCAATAATTGCAACTGGCCTAACAAAATGGGGTTGAGCTTCACTTCCTTAAAAGGAAGAATTTTACTGAAGTCAAACACCACAATAACATGAATTCCCGTCCAAAAACAACCACTCAATTCCAAATTAACACAAAGTCACCCTTGGCTTTCGCCTCCAAGATCACTGATAAGGATTCCTTTATTAAACAACACAATTTCTTAATAACACCCATAAATACGACTTGCGTTCAATACTAATAGCACCTTGACCTTTAACACAACATCAATTGCTAAACTCTCGATGGTAACCAATTCACCGGTATATTGCACATAACGACCAAAATATCATCCCCGCCTACTCCTTTGAACATCTGCATGTATACATATGGACATATACCTTCCACAGATTCCTTGCCCGAAGAGCCCACCGACTTGAGCCAGTCCCATACACATGACAGAATGCCACTGAATCCATCAACAACCCGTAACTTTCCGAATTTAATTTCTAGTTCACTTGCCTTACGAAAGGAGCGACACTTTCTCACAGAACCAGTTTAATTAGCACGACATTAAACACAATGCTCACTCGGAATATCCATCACAATAATACTTACCTACATCCGCCGATCTTTTCCTCCGAGCATCTCATTCAACCACTTTTACCATGCCTTCCCGAAAACATAGAACACACCATTTCAAAGAAAGACTTATTAACAGGTGCAAGCTTTAGACCCGACACATGGGTAATTTTTTTTTTCAACACCTTAACTATAACCTACACAATAGCCCATTTCTCATATCCTCACGAGTTCATATGCTCGTCAAATGACAACTTTTAAACATACTTTACATTCTTCCATTTTACCAGACGAACTTCTTACTTCCAGCTTACTCACTCATCGCGACATACCAACTTCACCTTCTCACGCTAACCCGAAGTACACACTAGTTCCCCTCATCACGCACTTGGTTTCACCACAATCCTCACTTGAGGCATTCATCCAAGTCATCACGAAACAATACCCAATGCTTAAAATATCATGCAATTCCCGCTCTCCAATTAGAGTCGGTCTATCCACTGGGATTTCATTACACCCAAGGAATACTTTGACATTTCAGTTAAACTTCAAATATATAACAAAGCACCACAACTAATCGAATAAGACATTCTCATCGGCATTCGATTGGAGTAAGATAAACTCACCCGAAATTCAATGCATCCGAGAAGAACAAAAATTCTTCTTTTAGGTGGTCGCCAATTATCACTCAACCTTTTTTATCTCAAAATAGCAATAACGTAACACCTATATCAAGCATACTTGCCACCTTTGAATCTCTCCCCAGAAATTTCTAAACTAGTATTTACACCCATACTTAAACCCACATTACAACACTTTCACCACCCAACGTAACAGTAACCCATTATCACATCATTGAATTACACGTCTACCTTGGCATACAGTGCCACCAACTTGCTCATACAATTATCACACCAAGATATCACATTGCAAACAAAACTCTCACGATTCCCTTTACATACATAATCGATACCACCTTCTTCACACCAACCATAACACAATTATATCTGAAACAAAGTCATATCACGACTTTGTCTTTCTCGAATTTAGATGAGCGACAATCATGATCACCTAAATCCCTCACAACCTTGTAAAAGCGTAGGAAAATAACCATATCAAAGATAGTCCTCGCAGTTACTCGACACGACCTCAATACTGAATAT
Source organism: Arctium minus (assembly GCA_954870635.1). Classification (NCBI taxonomy): domain Eukaryota; kingdom Viridiplantae; phylum Streptophyta; class Magnoliopsida; order Asterales; family Asteraceae; genus Arctium; species Arctium minus. The sequence goes on along the minus strand of OX941093.1, from coordinate 4,027,936 downwards.
TTCAAAACAGTCATTGACTTCGATATCAACAATTAAAATGGTGTTGCTTCAACAATCTTTGCGACAAGCAAGGATTCTCAACGGAACCTATTTCTTCCAACGCAACATAACTCACTATATACCACACAGTCCTCGCTTAATGAAGGCACAAGACTTACTTAGTACGTAGTCTTATTACAAGACTACATCAATGTTCAGGCTCAACGTCGATAACCTTTCATCAAAACATTGAAACACTACTTATTATCATGCTATTACTAGAAGCATCTTAACAACTTCGTAACTCATCCTAGACATAACCACTCACAAACAACCACATCCCAAGTTACCGAAAAAGTCTACGTTACCATAACAAGAGCATTACCAACTTCAACATTTGAGGTTTTTCATTATCCACCACCCTTCTCCAAAAAAACACTAGAGTCACAATTCAACCATAGATGGCTCAACGAACAAATTCAACTCTAGAAATCATTCCCCCACGACCTAGCGAGTTCATAGCCTTCATAAATGATGACACAATGATTGAAATCATTTTGCACTTTGAAAATTTAACGAGTACAACACCATGAAATAAACTCCTGTATGCAAGAAAAAAATAACCATAGTTGAATAGTCAAACAGAAGGATCTCGAGGATCCTTCCCACGTAACCCCGTAATAAACACCATACCGACCATCCAGGCCAACGTTGCTAATAACAAAATGTATGCAATGAAACTCTTCCATGCAACTTTAAAAGTTCCAAGAACAATCGCCTACCCTGGGTGAGTCAATCGACTCTCACCCTCATGGGTGTGACAAAAATATGTCCATACTGATTTCAGTTATGAAAACTATGTGATCAAATGTTGTCATGACCGCCACAATAAAGGTTAACTCAATAAGAAAGAGATGAAATAGCTCACCAATTTTTGAATTCAAAATTTCCATTTTGAAACCTAAATAACTTTGAAATTTTCCCAAAACATATACTACATGCTTGAATGTGTTGCATTAACTTCCAAAACAAGAAACCCAACATACACATAAATATTTTTAATATGCAACGACTTAAGCAGTCCATTTAAAATACAATGCATGGAACTCGCTTTGCTTTTGATGGCTATTTACTCTAACAAGGTTGAACGCTTTGCATTCATAGAAATTTCTCACTCGCATACTGTGATTCACTGAAATTCAAGTTTCTAAATGCAAACAATCAATTAAACAAGAATGATTAAACAAGCCTGTTTTAGATTCAATCCCAAATCTACAGATTACAAAATCTGTTTTTCTCTCTTAGCTCTCTCTCTAGACGTCTCTCTCTCTCTACAGATCTCTCTCTAGAGTAAACCTAATTTCTCTCTTTTCACACACTACACCTTGCCACACACTAACAAAAAAAAACAAGTCTATTTATACCTACTACAAATACAAAGGAAATAAACAAAATACATTTGATTTTGACTAATTATTACAAATTGACTTTGACTTTCTGTGAGAGTTGACTTTCCAGCTTTGACTTCTTGAATCTTCAATCTTTATGATCTTGAATCCAATAAATTTGTGCTCTAACATTCTCCCCCTTTAGATCAAGATCATTACTAAAAAGATTTAGCAATTCAGTCTTATCTCTTTAATCTCGATTTAAATAAACTCCCCCTTTGAAAATTCATTCTCCCCTTTTCGTGCATAGAACATTCTCTCTTCTTTGATAAGCACAATCTTCAAAACTTTGAATTTCTTGAAAATAGAACATTTCTTCAAACATTGAGTTCTCCCCCTTTTTGATGAAAAGAGCATCAACATCATCAAAACCTCTTCTAAGAAATGTCTTTGACCAATCTGATCTGTTCAAGAGCCTCTGATTCTTTGCCAATTCGAACAATGTATTCATCAAGATCTTTTCAAATCTAGACAAAATCCTGTAATAACTGAATAAACAAATGAATCAGTTAACAATGCTTGTCAGTAACATGAAGTCACTGTGTGTAACGAATACACATTGTAAAGGAGATTTTATGATGTTCACTCCCCCAGGGCTTCCATTCAATCATCGAAACACCACAAAGGCAATTTCTATGAACGTTATGACAAGAAAACAAATTCCTTGTGTGTTCGTGCAAGTGATAGAAAGAATTAAGCACAAATGATTGCTTATAAAGGCTCAACAATGTGTAAACCACTGAGACAACAATAGATAAACACAGACTCAATGTGCATGATTGAAGTGCGAAGGTGGGGCAGACTTCCTTCTTTTTCAATATCCAGATTTTCCAAATTAAAACCAGATAGATTATATGCTGCGTCCCTAGAAAAATATGAAACATTTTCTTTTTAAGAAGAAAATGAGTAGCTGGTGGGGTTTTTAACAAGAGTTGGCATAGGCTATTTGCCTGTTTCAATAATGTTCACCAGGAATTGTGAAGCATTAGTAATGTGGCTGCCCGACTCAGAAAGTAGTTGGTGCAGAGTTTGATATTCTTTTACTCTGATCTCACACCCTCTTTCTTTTAATTCAATAAGCTCAGATCTAACCAAACTCTCTTTTACATTTTACCTCAACGCACAACCCACACTCATTTCTTTTCGATTCCTCACACTCAATCACTATGGATTAACTTCTTGGGTAGGAAACACTGAATAACGTGAATCCATAGAAGTTCATTTAAGTCCTAGCACAAAGATCCCATGTTTTCCTAGAAAGCATGTGTTGCTCAGATGATTTAACTTTAACAGTTAAAGCGCAAATACAAGTCAGATGTTTGTATGCTCAGAATATAATCATGAAGATTTGAGCATTTGAAGTATTTTTCAAACAAGTAAATTGAATGAATGAACAAGAATGCAAGAGACTTGTTTGAAAAACTGACATTGTATGAAAAAGATCAGAATCAAATGATATAGCAATTAAAGCTTATGGTCAAGAATAATAGATATTGTCTATATGAAACAAGATATAGACATTCTTCAAATGACGTTTCGAAATGAAATGACGCTAAAAAATTCTTTGAAATACAAGCGGGGTGTATCACCATCGAAAAATTGGTCAATATGAGACATGGTGATAACTTATTCAACAAAAGAATTAAACCGGTGTGTGTGAATACTTGAAAGTATATAGAAAAGATAATACGCAAGTATATATCTTTAGAGACACACGGTTTGTTAAACATTTAAGCACAAAAAATAAATCTTGAAAAACATTTAAAATCGCACTTCCAATTCATGAAATCTATTTAAGAATCGGGAAGTGGTTTGAACATTTAAGAATAATGTTTTCTATGATTGAAAGTTGTCCTTTTTTCAACCATATGTGAGATGAAGATAAAGAATTATACCTTTTGCGTGCAATCTTACATATCACGAAGTCAAGCTTTAAGTCATAAAGATATGATCTTTTAAGCATCTCTCAAACTGTAAAAGTCTTAGAGTCATAGTCAAATCAACTTTATTCACAAAAAATTAAAAGACATAAAGCAGTAAAACAATTAAATGAACGAGTTCTGATCTGAAGTAATCAGAAGTCATCATTCTTTACTCCCCCTGAAATTATGCATCAGAAAATTATCAGTGTAAAATATAAACATTAACTCCCCCTCAAATGTAGATCATCATATCTGTCAGATGCATAAAATTTCAGACAAATATGTACTCCCCCTTGATGGTTGATTTCCTCATTCGATTATTGGAGTATAATTCTCATATCAGCACAGGAGTAAAAACTTTTGATCATTGAAGTGTGAGTCCTAAACTGTTGTGTTTAGAACTCATCTTTCTTTCACTCAATCTTGAGTTGACTTTCCTGTAACACATATTCATCCTTTATCTTTGGTATCCATTTGCATTTGGATCCAACTGTGTTAGCACTTGATTTTGTCACCCATTTAAACTTGGGTCCGTTTTTTCTTTGAAAACCATATGAAGAATTAGAACGATGAGAATATACAAAATATGTGCCAAACTAATCATCAGAATATTTTCGAGAACCATAATCATTTCTATCATAATTGGAAAACTTTCTAGTAGACAAAAATAACTAGAATAATTGCTTTCTTGAATATTTCTTGCGAGAATCAACAAGTTTTTGTTTAGAAATAGCAACATCCACAATTATATCATCTTTACTAGTAGCAATCTTATTACAATCAACACTAGAAAATGATGTAGAATTCTCATCCGTCTTCTTCTTAGGTTGCCACTCAGACTTAACTCCATGCGTTTTCCTTTTCACATCTGAAAAATTAGAAACTTCAGAGTTAGACCGATGAGAATCAAATAAATGCTTATGATTTGACTTACCAGTGTTGATCTGTTTCTGTGAATACCCAGATTTCTTCTTCTTACCTTTGGCAACTTTCTTTTTCACAAGAACTAATTTATCAACTTTCGTTGATGGTTCACCTTTATCAAACACACTTGGTAATCCAAAAGAATTAATAACAAAAGATGAATGATCAGGAAGTTTAGAATTAAAATCAAATTGAGCAATACATTCATCTAAAACACCATCAGAGTTTAAGAAATCAAACCCATTATTGAGTAATCTAGACATATCATCAGAATTTGAAGCTTTAGAGGAATTAGAAAAATCAGAATTTTTCAAAAATGTGAAAAACACATTTTGTTCTAAATTCATCAAAATTCTTTCTTCTGACAGAGTATTCTCAAGTTCAGAAATTTTACTTTCTAAAACGAGAGGAGGAACATAAAATTTTCCTTCAATAGGCTTTGCCTCCAACTCTTTTGAGGAATAACTCACAAAATAGTCATCTGAAAGAAATTTTGATTTATTAGAACTATAACTACTATTCAACCTCTCATATCGAAATGGAAGTTGAACTTTAGTTTTGTTCTTTCTTTTCTCATATTCCTTGGCTTCATCTTCTTTAGATAGTTTAGTCCACTCAACATGAAGATCAGGGTATCTTGATGCAAGACTTAAAAATGTAAAATCATAAAGTGCAGGCACTTCAGATATACGCTTCTTAAGATAGTGTGGATTCTCATAACCGAGTCCCCAACACTCTTTGTTCTCTTTGGGTTTGTTTAGATGAATGGTTTGTTTAGTTTGAACCAATGTGTATAATTTTCCTTCCAAAGCATTCACTTTTTCAAGTAAAGATTTGTTTTCTTTTGAAAGCGAAGAATGCATTCTAGTAAGTTCTTTTGAATCAAACTCACCCAGTCTATACTTTGAATTTGTTTCACCTAACTCTTTAAGAATTAGAGTCTTTTCTTTAGCGGTGGTATCAATATTTTTATGTAAAGTCTCAATCAATACTTTATTCTCAGCAATATTCTCGCTAAGTTTCTGTATTGATTGGTTTTTATCTTTATTGATACCTCTTTCTCGTTTAAGCTTTGACTCTAACTTTTCAAGCCTAACCATCATGACATTTATTTGACTTATAAAATCAGATTCAGTCATCTCACATACCTCATCAATTTCTTCTTCAGCTGACTCATCTTCAGCTTCAACTTCATCCACCATCTTTCCCATTAAGCACAGGTGTGCTATCTCTTCCTTTTCTTCTGTCTCAACCTCTTCGTCTGAGTGATCAAGCCAAAATTCATCCTCTGCCATCAATGCTTTTCTAGCCTCTTGTTGCTTGGCTAGAAACATCTTGTTCTTGTAATATTCAGAGTTTCGAACCTTTGGCTTGCTGCAGTTTTTAGCAAAATGCCCCAGTTTGCCACAGTTGTAGCATTTAGTTGGCTCTGGATGCTTTGTTTCTTCAGCTCTAACCTTTCTTTCCTCTGGCTTCTTCTCTTCCACTCTCTTTCCTTCAATTTTCTTTTTGTGCTCATAGTTGTTTGACCCAGAAGAGTATCTCTGACTGTTTGAACTTGGCTTTTTGTAAAACTTTTTCTGAAAAGCTTTTGTAAGCATCGTCATGGCTTTCTTCAAACTTTCACAGTCATCTGAATCAGAGTTATTTTCACTCTCTGCCTCTTCTGATTCAGACAATATCATTTTCTTCTTCTTTCTAAGACTTACACTCTTCTTTTTCACCACAAGAGCAACTGGATCAACAACTTCCTTCTCAGCCTTTTTCTTTTCACCCAAAATCTCATTTACCTCTTCTACATTTTGTCTAAGAGTTTCATAGACTTCATGGAGTGGTATGTCATTCAAGTCCTTCATTTGCTTCATCTTCCTGGTAAATCTTTTCCACTCAGGCTGCAAGATACTCAGGAATTTGACATTAAGCTCAATTTGTGACTTATTCACTTTGTTCTTGCTGAGTTCATTCAACAAAGTCACAAACCGATCATAAGTAGCCTCCAATGATTCACCCTTCTTAGCCTTGAACTCTTCATAATTATTGAGGCAGTTGGATATTTTGAGCTGGTTCCCAACTTTTGATCCAAGCATCATTTTCTCCAGTTGATCCCATATTTTCTTTCCGGTGGCATTGTAGCTGTCAATATTGACATATATCTCGTTTGGTATGCCTTGAAGAATGAAAGACTTTGCCAGTTTATCATCTCTTGATCTATCTTTTTCCTCATCAGTGAATTCATTAAATGTAAGATCATATACTATCTGCTCAGTTCCAACAGTACGAGTTGATTTTGGAATTGGCATAACTCCTTCTTCCAAAGATTTCTTGATAAATTCACCCAATGCATGTCTGTCTATGAAGTCCATGAACCTATCTTTCCACTGCTCATACTCTTCATTGAAGAGTACTGGTGGCTTTGTGTCAGTTCCGATGGCGAGAGCTTCTCTGGAAGTCATCTTGTTTTAAAAAGATATGCAAATAAGAAACTTGAAAAATGACTGTTAGTCCGAATGAAATCAATCAAATCAGAAAAACTTGAAATGAAAATCAGAAATTGAAATTTCCAAAATTCTCAAGTCTATAATTCGCAAAAAGTACGAAATTCGCAAGCAATGCAGATAAACACACAGAATTCGCAAGATATTAGAATTTGCTAACTCAGAATTGCGCTAGATGAAGCTCGCGAAATCTTGATGTTTGCGCTAGATGAGGCTCGCGAAAAACTTGAGGTTTGCGCTAGATGAGGCTCGCGAAAAACTAAGTAATTCGCTAAAAGAAGCTGGTGCGAAATATAGTTTGCGCTAGCTGAAGCTCGCGAAAAACTGAGGTTTGCGCTAAGAGCAATGGCGCAAAAGGACACTTTTTGCTACCTTTGGTTTTCGCAACACATACACTTGCGAATCCTCTCCTTATGATCTACGAATCCTGCACTTGGCACGAAATTCAGAAATTCGCTAAGGCAGATGGCGCAAAGTTCATAAATTCGCAAAGGACTATGGCGCAAAACTACAGAAATGCGCTAACTACACCTGCGAAACTTTTACCTTTCCCAGTTACTAAGCCTGCGAAATCTACACTTAAACAATTTCAGAAAATTAAACACAATGCGAATCCTTTTTCAAAGGATCTGCGAATCCTTTGATCAACCTGCGAGTTCTTCCCCTTTACCTGCGAGTTCTTGAACTGCTTGCAAGTTCTTGAACTGCTTGAGAGTTCTTGAACTACTTGCGAGTTCTTGAACTGCTTGCGAGTTCTTCCACTATTACTTCAAAAATACGACTCTGAAAATCAAAACCTATTTAGACATCGAATTTTAGAATGAAACTTTGAGAAATCGATCACTTATACATCTTGTTGGGAACTGAAGAATTGAACAAGTACAGCACAAGTAAAGTTAATGCTGCTAGAAGAAAACAATTACTACTTCTAGTTGGTACTTCTGTGGTTAATGCTGCTAGTTGAAGTTTAATGCTGCTCAAATATGGTTAGTACTGCTAGTTCAAAGTTAGTACTGCTTGAAGAGATTAATACTGCTGAGCATGGTTAGTACTGCTGGAGTTAATACTGCTCAGAGTATTAATGCTGCTGAAGAATAATACTGCTTATGAGATGGAGATCAGAATTACAAGGATGACAGCTGGATAGACTGAAGAGTATGGAAAGCTTGGAGATAATGATGGAAGATTATACTGAAGATCTTTTATTCTTTTGTAATTATCTTTATCTTCAGTATATGTATAGAATTGATTAGAATGGTTAGGGTAATTATTCATTCTACGTTTTTGTTCTAGAGAGAAAATCAACCTCAAGGCATAGTTCCTAATTCTAGAGAAGTAGAATTCGTCTTGAAAGAGTCTGTTCTTCAAGATTGAGGTTGTGTGTGTAATCTTGTGATTTTAATCATTCAATACAAGTTTACAAGTTGTTAATCATTTACTGTTTGTTTACTGTTACATTGAATATCAAAGTGTTTTTCAGCAACTTATTTGATATTGTTTCTGCGTATTCATAATTCTTGTTGAGAATTCGATCCTGACAAGTGGTATCAGAGCAAGTTCTCTCAGAAACATCTATTCATTCATCATGGAAAACTTTGCAGAATCAAACAGTACTCTGGTCTCAAAGGTTCCAATGCTCAGACCCAATGAATTCGATATGTGGAAGATCAGAATCAAGCAGTACATACTCCTCACTGACTATTCTATGTGGGACATCATTGAGAATGGCCCTTCTGAAGCAGAAAAGATTGGTGCAGATGGAAAGAGAACTCCACCAAAAACTGATGCTGAAAGAAAGACTAGACAGACAGAGATGAAAGCCTTGAGCACTTTGCTCTTGGCTATTCCCAATGAATATCAACATCAGTTTTGCAAATGCACTGATGCAGAGATGCTCTGGAATGCTCTAGAGAAGAGATTCTCAGGTACCAAAAGTACCAAGAGAAATCAGAAAGCCATTCTGAAGCAACAATATGAGAACTTTATGTCAACCAAGAATGAGTCCATGACTCAAACTTTTGACAGGTTCAACAAGCTTATTGGTGAACTAGCTACAGTGGGAGTACAAATTGATCAAGATGATCTAAACAGGAAATTCCTAAGGTCCCTGAGTGATGAATGGACCATGTATACTGTGTCTTTCAGACAGAATGATCAACTGGAAGAAAAGGAACTTGATGATCTATATAATGATCTAAGAGTTTTTGAATCTGAGGTAGAGGCTAAGAAGAAGCCTTCTGGATATGTTCACAATGCTGCACTCCTTTCAGCATCAATTGATTCTACTTCCAATCATGAATCAGTTAGTGCTGCCAATGGAGCAAATCAAGAGAAAGGCACTGAAACTGTATTTAAAGCCTTTCTGTCCAATCATGGAAACTCTTCTCTTATTAATGATGACTTGGAACAAATCCATCCTGATGATCTTGAAGAGATGGACATTAAATGGCAGATGGCCATGCTCTCTATGAGAGTTAAGAAGTTCATCAAAAGAACTGGAAGGAACAACTTCTCTCAAAGAAGAGAAGATGGAGCAGGATTTGACAAGTCAAAGGTGGAATGCTATAAATGCCATCAGAAGGGACACTTTGCTAGAGAATGCAGAAGTGGAATGTCTCAAAACAATAACCACCAACAAGCTCAATCTGGAAGCTTCAATAATAACAGAAACTCTGCACAAGCCCCTGTCTCTCAACAAGGTATGGGGTTTGACTGGAGTGATCAAGCTGAAGAGGCCATTCAAAACCAAGCTCTAATGGCAGAGGTGTCTGATCTCCCAACAGAGGTAACCTCCAATCTTTGTTCTCCAAATTGCATTAACACTGTTAAAAGGTATAGGGATCACAACAAGAACATGAGTGATGACCTTAAGAGATTGGAAAAGGACATAAAAGATTATGTGAGGATTGTTGAGAGATTTGAAGAGCAAATTAAGGGTTTTCAAGCCAATGAGCTTCAACACTCTTATGACACAAACTACTGGAAGTGGGAGAAGAATGACTTAGAAATTCAACTGACCAGATCCAAAGAGGAGAGTGAAAAGTTAAGAGGAGAATTAGCTAAAGTCAAGCGAGATGTAGAAAAGTTTTCCAATGCCTCTAAAGCAATGGATTCTTTACTACAATCTCAGATTCATGATAAACTGAGAAGAGGAATAGGGTACAATACCACACCACCACCCTATAACAACAACTACATTCCTCCTAGTTCAGATTTGTTAGAAACAAAGGATAGGAAGGACCTACCTGAGGGAGCCACTGAGATTGATTCCTTAGATGAAGTAGTTGTTAAAGATAAATCTGAGAAAGAAGTTGTCAAGAATAAGAACAACACTGTGAGTGGTGAGATTCCTATAGAAAACCACATAATCACCAATGAGGGATGTGGAAAGAATTGGGTCAAGTCCAATGAGATAGAGAAGACTGAGGGAAAGAACAAGAAGGTTTACTATAAGTAGACCACTGTTGTGAACCCTATTTCTTGCAAACAGTGTGCATGTAATAAATCTGAGCCCCAAAAAGATGATAAACCAAGGAGAAATCAGAGAAACTGGAACAATCAATAGGCTCAGAAACAAGGAGTTGATCTGAATAAAATAATCAGACCAAAACCTTGTTTCATATGTGGTAAATTAAACCATTTGGCTAAGCATTGTTTCTTTAACCCTATTAACCAACAGATGAACTTTCAAAGATTTGTGCAAAAACCTGTTGGTTATAGGAAGGCTGGAAAGAAACATGTGGTTAAGAAATCTGTTGAAACCAAAGACCCCATGAGGAAAAAGGTTTTAAAAGAAAGAATTAAAATGTGGGTGCCTAGAAGCACTAAAACTGTTAGTACTGCTGACAGGGATAGTGCTGCTGGAAGCATTACTGCTGCTACCAGTGTTAGTACTGCTGAAAATATTAATGCTGCTAATACTGTTAGTACCTCTTCAAAGGTTAATACTGCCAACACAGTTACTGCTGCTAACACAGTTACTACTTCTAACAAGGTTAGTACTGCCAAGCATGCAAGTGCTGCTAAGGCAGTTAGTACTTCTAAAACCAGTACTGCTTCTAGCAAAATTGTTTCCAAACCCATCATTGTGACAAAGTACTCCAGAAATGAGGAGTCAAAGTTTAAAAATCTTGTCAAGAAAGAATGTAAATATTTTGATGAGAAAGGGGTACCCAAGACCACTTTGGCTTGGGTTCCTATTTTATACTAACTGATTTATCTTAGGTGCAGGGCAACCAACAGCTCAAGGGGAAGAGCATATGGCATGTTGATAGTGGTTGCTCTAGGCACATGACAGGAAACATGTCATGCCTTCAGGATTTCAAGCATATCAATGGAGGACATGTTGCTTTTGGAGATAATCTTATTGGGGGTAAAATAAGTGGAAAAGGTAATGTTACAAAAGGTAAGATAACATTCGAGGATGTCTACTATGTTGATCAGTTGAAGTACAACCTGTTAAGTGTATCACAGGTTTGTGACAAACAACATAGCATATTATTTACTAATACAGAGTGTATGATCCTTGCTCCAGGGTTCAAAGTAGTTGATGAAAGCATGATACTACTTAGAACTCCAAGAAAGGACAATGTTTATTGTCTAGATATGGACAATGTTTCTAGTGATTCATCCCTGAACTGTCTTGTTTCTAAAGCTTCTGTGGATGAATCCTCTCTTTGGCACAGAAGGATGTGTCACATGAACTTCAAGACAATGAACAAACTTGTTAAAAACAACCTTGTAAGAGGTCTACCATCAAAAGTCTTTTCATGTGATGATCATTGTGTTGCTTGTCTTAAAGGCAAACAGCACAAAACTTCTCATAAGACCAAAGAGTTAAATACTATTTCTTCTTGCCTCCAATTATTACATATGGATCTGTTTGGTCCTACAAATGTCATGAGTATAGGCAAGAAATCTTACTGCTTAGTTATGGTTGATGATTACTCTAGATTTACCTGGGTATATTTTCTAAGGACTAAGGATGAGACAAGTGGACTGATCAAATCCTTTATTCTAAGAATTGAAAACTAAACTAATCAAAAAGTAAAAGTCATTAGATCAGATAATGGGACTGAATTTAAAAATCTTGATCTAAACACCTTTTGTGAAGAGAAAGGCATTGAGAGACAATATAGTGCTCCTAGGACTCCTCAACAGAATGGAGTTGCTGAGAGGAGAAATAGGACACTAATAGAGGCTGCTAGATCTCTGTTGGCTGATTCAAAACTGCCAATTACCTTCTGAGCTGAAGCAGTTAATACTGCCTGTTATGTCCAAAACAGAGTCCTAGTGGTCAAGCCAAAGAACAAGACTCCATATGAGCTTTTAAATAAAAGAAAACCATTTATTGGATTTTTCAAACCTTTTGGGTGTCCTTGTACTATTGTCAATACCAAATCTCACTTAGGTAAGTTTGATAGCAAAGCAGATGATGGATTTCTTGTTGGTTACTCATCTCAGAGTAAGGCTTACAGAGTTTTTAACTCTTCTTCTAGAATAATTGAAGAAAGTGACAATGTCAAATGCAATGAGAACACACCAAATCCTCTTGGGTCTGGTCCTCAGTGGCTGTTTGACATTGATTCACTAACTAACTCTTTTGGTTTCAGTAGTAATGACTATGCAGGTTCAGGGTGTGAAGGATCAGGAACTACACAAGTTCAAGACAACTTATCTCAATCTGTGATCTTTCCCATACCTACAGTGGATTCTATTGAAGATTGTGAAACGGAACCATCTACTGGACCAAATCAGAGTGAAGAAGAAAGTAGAGAAGAGGAGAGTCAAGAAGATAAAGACCCAGAAGTAGCTGCTGAAAACACCTCAGTGGAGTTGAATGACTCCAATCTAGAGGTGGGACTTAATGAAGAACTTAGTCATCACACCAGAACTCAAAAGAATCATCCTCCACAGCTGGTAATAGGAGATCTATCTTCTCCTATGATGACTAGAAATCAAAGCAGGCTGCAAGAAATGTAAGACCAACAGCATACAGTGTTCTCTTGTTTTTTATCCCAGCTTGAGCCTAAGAAGGCACATGATGCTATGAAAGAGTCCAATTGGATAGAAGCCATGCAAGAAGAGCTACTGCAATTCAAGCTACAAGATGTTTGGGATCTGGTAGACCTCCCTAAAGGCCAAAGAGCAATAGGAACAAAATGGGTCTTCAGGAATAAGAGAGATGAAAGAGGCATAGTAATAAGGAATAAAGCAAGGTTGGTGGCTCAAGGGTATACACAAGAAGAGGGAATAGATTATGAAGAAGTATTTGCTCCTGTAGCCAGGATAGAAGCAATTAGATTATTCCTGGCTTATGCTTCTTATATAAAATTCAAAGTCTATCAAATGGATGTCAAAAGTGCATTTCTATATGGATCAATTGAAGAAGAAGTATATGTCTGTCAACCACCAGGGTTTGAGAACCCAAGCTATCCAGACAAAGTATAAAAACTAAAGAAAGCACTTTATGGACTGCATCAAGCACCAAGAGCATGGTATGACACTCTGTCATCCTATCTCTTGGAAAATGGCTTTGAAAGAGGAGTCATTGATAAGACTTTATTCATCAAGAGAAAGAAGAAGGATATCTTGCTGGTCCAAATCTATGTGGATGATATTATCTTTGGATCCACAAGAGACAACATGTGCAAGGAGTTTGAGGAACTAATGCATCAAAGGTTCAAAATGAGTTCCATGGGGGAACTTACTTTCTTCCTTGGACTCCAAGTTCAGCAGAAGTCAGATGGAATCTTTATCTGTCAGTACAAGTATGTGCAGGATATTCTAACCAAGTTTGGTTTCTCAGATTCAAAACCTGCCAGCACACCTATGGAGACACACAAGCAAATAACAGCAGATCTTGAGGGGGAGGATATGGATGTTCATCACTATAGATCCATGATTGGCTCTCTCATGTATCTTACAGCATCTAGGCCAGATATAATGTTTCCAGTCTGTGTATGTGCAAGATTCCAAGTTAGGCCAAAGCAATCTCACTATCAAGCTGTTAAGAGGATATTCAGATATCTCAAAGGGCAACCCAGATTGGGGCTTTGGTATCCTCATGACTCATCTTTTGACTTGCTTGCATACTCAGACAGTGATCTAGGTGGAGCAAACTTGGACAGAAAATCTACTTCTGGAGGATGTCAGTTTTTGGGTGCAAGACTAGTATCATGGCAGTGAAAGAAACAAACCACAGTGTCCACATCTACAACAGAGGCAGAGTACATAGCAGCTGCAAGTTGCTGTTCTCAAGTCTTATGGATTCAGAATCAAATGCTGGACTATGGGGTAACCTTTCTACACACTCCAATTTTTATTGATAATAGCAGTGCTATTAGCATTGTTAATAATCCTGTCAAGCACTCAAAGACAAAGCACATTGAAATCAGGTACCACTTTATCAGAGACTGCAATGAAAAGAAACTTATTCAAGTTGTAAAAGTTCATACTGCTAACCAGTTTGCTGATCTATTCACCAAAGCATTTGATGTGGGTAGATTCACTTTCTTGGTAACAAGTGTGGGAATGATCAACTCTGAATAAGCTCCTATTTAAAAAGTGGTTCAATACCTGTATATTGTTTATTCTTGGTGGTCCTAATCTTCTTTTTCAGGAAAAGTATAGCAGTACTCAGTCCTTCACAAAGCTTAACAGTGTAAGTATGATTAATACTGCCAGTACAATTTTAGTACTGCCAGTACAATTTTACTACTGTCAGTGTTCAGTTAATACTGCTAGTTAGTTAATACTGCTAGTGGTTAATACTGCTAGTTAGTTAATACTGCTAGTGGTTAATACTGCTCTCAATTAATACTGCTAGTTAGTTAATACTTCTAGTGGTTAATACTGCTAGTTAGTTAATACTGCTAGTGGTTAATACTGATCTCAGTTAATACTGCTAGTTAGTTAATACTTCTAGTGGTTAATACTGCTAGTTAGTTAATACTGCTAGTGGTTAATACTGCTCTCAGTTAATACTGCTAGTTAGTTAATACTGCTTTCAGTTAATACTGCTTTCAGTTAATACTGCTAGTTAGTTAATACTGCTTTCAGTTAATACTGCTTTCAGTTAATACTGCCTTCAGTTAATACTGCCTTCAGTTAATACTGCCTTCAGTTAATACTGCTCACTGTTAATATTGCTTTCACTAATTTTTTTTGGGTTAGTACTGCTTATAATCCACAAGCTATAAATACCCTTTCCCCGCCTAAAAAGTTCATAACGACTCTTTGCATACTGTTCACTTGCGCTCTAACCCTTTTCTCTCAAGTACCAAGTTTTCAGGCAAGAACACTCAAGTTCAATGGCATCCATGGCGTTCATTGACGAGCACAATGAAATCGCGATGCTCCAAAAGACAAAACAAGCTGAAGGTTTTCACCAGATAGTCGACTTTCTGAAGTCTAGCCACATCGCTCATGCTCTCACTGTATCTCCTACCATCTTCATAGAGCATCAGAGGCAATTCTGGGCCAATGCCACCATCGTTACTGAAGATGGTGTCCAAATGATCAAGACAAGGGTATGTGAAAAACTCCTAACAGTTACTGAAGAGGTGATACGCATCTGTCTACGTCTAGACGATGCTGCAGGTATAACCTCTATTCCTAATGAGGAGTTATTCTCAACTCTTACAAGAATGGGGTATGGAGGCCCATTGGGTGTGTTTAAGTTCTCAAAAGCTAAATTTTCACCCCAATGGCGTTTCTTTGTCCATACCCTTATGCATTGTATCTCTAAAAAGACTACTAGATGGAGTGAGTTCAGTAGCACCATAGCTTATGCTTTGGTGTGCTTGGCCACTGCCAGAAAGTATAATTTTTCTCAAATGCTTTTTAATGATCTTGTCTCAAACCTGGGAAGTAAAAAGAGTTTTTATATGTACCCCAGGTTTGTACAAGAAGTAATAACCCATGAATTGACGGATATACCTCATTTTGATGGGGTATATGTACCAAAAATTCCCAAAGGTAAGGTCTTTTCAAACATGAAAAGATCCCCTCTGGACTCGGAAGGAGTTGACACCCCATTGTTCTCTACAATGATGGTGGTGTCCCACACTGAAGAAGGTATGGCAGCAGGGTCAAGGCCCTCATTAGATCATCCCACTGCTAGCCAATCCCAACCTTCCCACTCTATATCTATCCCACAGTCCCTACTTCATAAGCCCACTTCTCCAATTACCCAAACTTATACAAGGAAACAGGTAAAGAAGGCTCCTTCCCTTCTTGTACCATCACCCACTAAGCCTTCTAGCCCTCTAAGGGAGAATTCTCCCTTAGAGAATATCAATAGGGAAACCAAAGGGGTGTCTCCCAACCCCAAGGAGGTGCTCACTGAGGTGGAGGTTGAGCATATGGGTGCTAAGGCTGCCACTACTCCTGCTAGATCAGAGGAGGTCAGTGGTAACATACATAAGACCTTCCCCATGGCAACTTTGGGTGAGCAATCATCCAAAGGTCCCAGGTGCCAAGAAACCAAGGGGGTGGATAGTGCTTCTGCTAGGCAGAAGACTTCCACTACAAAAAGATCCAATGATCCATCAAAAGAGGGTAACACTTCTGGAGAAGGTGAGGACAGGTATAACTATTATGAATTGATGGAAACCATGGGAAACATCAACATGGATGTACTCAAGCAGGGCAAAGATATAGAAGAACTTAAACTTGTAGTTCTGTCCCAACAAGTCCAGATTGCCAAGCTAAAGAAAATGGTGACAAGGTTATTGCAAAAGAAGAGGAGAAAGCAATTTGTTCTAAAGAAGAGGAACAATGCTCAAGATGCTTCCAACAAGGGGGAGAAGCAAGAAAGGGAAACAGAAAAAGAAAGTTCAGTTGAAAAGAGAGTTGAAGTTGAGGGGGAGACTGAAGTTGAGGGGGAGACAGAGGATGTAATAGAGGCAGAAACTGAAGTTGCTCAAGCAGCAGAAACTGTTAATGCTGCTGAAACAGCAGAAACAGAAGAAGCAGTAACAGGGCTCTCTGTAGAGGAACTGGAGATTGCAGAGACTTTGGTTAAAGCCAAGAATGACACTCCTAAGGCTAGTCAAAAGGCCAAGGGAGTGATCATTAATGAAGAAGGAGGCTCAAAGAAGAGAAAAGAAACAAGTCAAGCAACTTTGAAGGAAAAGGGAAAGGAAAAGATAGTTGAAACTGAACTACCTTCAAAGAAAAAGACTCAGATTGAAATGGATGAGGAGATAGCAAAGCAGCTTCAAGATCAAATGGAAAAGGAGGAGCAGATTCAAACAGAAACAGATAGAGAACTTGCAAAGCTCATGGCTAGAAAGTTAAATGCAGAATATCAGAAAAGCATAAAAGAAACAGCTCAGGCAAAGAAGTTACCTGTCAAAAGAATGCCAATTCAAAAGCAGAAAAGACAACCCTCCAAGACCTTTTTGGCCAATCAGGAAAGAAGAAGAATGATTAACTTCCTGAGAGGTGCAATTGGTGTCAAAGGGGAAATGTTTACCAACATGGCATACAATCAATTAAACAAGAATGATTAAACTAACCTGTTTTAGATTTAATCCCAAATCTACAGATTAAAAAATCTGTTTTTCTCTCTTAGCTCTCTCTCTAGACGACTCTCTCTCTCTACAGGTCTCTTTCTAGAGTAAACCTAATTTCTCTCTTTTCACACACTACACCTTGCCACACACTAACAAAAAAACAAACAAACAAGTCTATTTATACCTACTACAAATACAAAGGAAATAAACAAAATACAGTTGATTTTGACTAATTATTACAAATTGACTTTGACTTTCTGTGAGAGTTGACTTTCCAGCTTTGACTTTTTGAATCTTTAATCTTCAATCTTTATGATCTTGAATCCAATAAATCTGTGCTCTAACACATACTGCTTTTGACCAAATGGTTGGGTTTCTCACCCTTGCACAACCTTAGGTGCAAATTTTTCCCAACATACTTGTTCTCCCACACTATAAAGTTCCCGAAATTGATCCTTGGCGTGCAAATTATACCGTTCCAAACCTTGACTAGAATAGGCCCATAGGCGATCATTCGTTTTGTTTCTATCCCTTCTCCATACTTCAAATCAGCATTGACATCTTTCATCCATTATCCTTGCCACCTATTACTTGACTAAGGAGTCAAAAGGCTCCTTTCCTTAGCTCGATCTTGAGATGAAGCTCTCAAGACCCAAACACGATCATCCCCTCTATATCAATTACTCGATACCTCAAACTCCAGAAATGGAGCCTCACTATAAAATAGGATCACACTCTTAACCAAATATATATCCTCTCTTGAACCCTGGAAATAACCTTTCATAACACATCCAAAACTCTTGTTAATCATTGCAAGGTTAGAGTTTAATACTACCACACCCACCAATCATCTCAACAGTAGAAGTCGAGCACACCCATGCACCTGTAAATTCACAATGGCATTGGCCAGATGCGATTTTGAATTTACCTTACATGAGAGTCCTACCTACCATTTTCATGTTTCTCTATGATTAAGGTCTTTCCTAATGGCATCTTGTATCTCAGTTGTGTCCCCCTACTTCACAGTTTAAGTTTAGGCCCATCCGGCCACCTAAATCTCTTAAACTATGGCTCTGATACCATATGTAGCAACCCAAAATCCACAATAGCATAATTCTTAAAATAAAACCAAGTGGTCCCAAACATCAAGTCATAAAATAGAAATATTCTCAAAGTACAACAACGGATAGACACATCTACAACTGAGATAACTAGAATAAACAATAGGAATTTAAGGTAAACTAACTCTATTGCCACCACCTCTAATACTTTGAACCTTCTCCGTTCCCCTGGAAGACGCATCAACCACACTCTTACCTGAAAATGGTTTTTAATTTTGAAAAGCGAGGATTAGACAATGAGGTCTAGTGAATCCCCCCTCGAAAACAGTTTAACAATTCAACTGTAATTATGCAAACCGCCATAAGGCCCATCAAAACGCAATTCATCAAAATCACGCCAAACCTTGGTATTTGCACAGTGTTCATAGACTCCCATCACCTCACCGTGATATCTGCAATCAGGGCCCCTAGTAGATCTCGATGTCCCCCAGTAGATTCCATTCCCGTGTGCACAAGAAACAGATTCAAGGCACACGGTATAAATACTCTCCCAAGGAATATTCATAATTCCAAGGTACACTAATCCCACTGTACAACCCGACTCCAAATCAATGAACAAAATTCATGCCACAACAATATAGACCCATGCATGCTCAAGAGTGAACCATTTCTAGAAAATACGTGTTCAAAGCATTTAAGAGTGCGATTTCCATGCCACAAGTACAACCATTGTCAATGATCAAAACGCATTTGGTAAAGTTCATCCAGACATAAACTAGTTAAAGTATTATTTATTCAAACATCAACGCTAGCTATACATGCCAATACGATAACTCATTTATAAACATTTCCACGTTTGGAGAAAAGTTTAAGTGAACTCACCTGAGCTTTGGCAACATGACACACGCCCTGAAGCTCACTTTTCTTCAAACCGAACACCTGAATCACGCGACAAATGAGGGTATTAACCTACTTAATTATATCCCAAAACCATCCCTTAAAGCCCCTAAGACAACCCCCATTACGTGTCTCGATCCTAGCCTCATACGACAAACGAGACAAAACGGAAGATTGGCTAAACAGTGGTTGGCGTGACCTTCCACGCGACCTAACCAGCACCAGAAGTCATGCCAGACTCTGGTCTGGGTCTGCACGATTTTTATCTAAAATTCCTCAATGCCATTTATCCCAAAACTCTCCCAAATCGGGGTTTAAGCCTCAAAATCGATATAATCAACGTTCTAAATCATTTTAATCAATATCCATACATCAAAACAACATTGAATCCAACCAAAATCCATGTCTTAAACCATGATTTGAAACAAAACATAAACTCTTGACATTCTTGAAGCTACGATGAAAATGGTGAGGTTTTTCTCAAAGAACAACAAGAAACCTACAAGAATCAACCTCTAATACTTTCTTTATTATTTTAAATCCAAATAAGCAAAAGGATTACAAATTCCCTAATCAAACCATGAACCCAATACCATAGGCATAAAGATGAAGAGGTGGAACTTACCTTGGAGATGGAGATTCCCAAACCTCTTAAGCTATTGATCCTTCTCCAAATCTCCCAAATAAGACCTCTAATTCTCCAAGCATCATTCTCTTTGATTTCTCCTCAACGATTTGTAACAAAATGAAATGAAATGAGAGGGTTTACCCTCTTTATTCCTTCTATTTAGCCTCAAGTCCCTGAATTCATAAAATTTGCTCTTAACTTTTACAGAAATCAGGTTTTTATAACAAGAGTTATTAGATTTCCTTCTATCCACTAGGCTTCAAACTCACATCTTCCCTTTACCCTTGCTCGAGCCCTCAGCTACACGCTTACCTGAAATAGTTTTCAGTTTTTATAAAATGGAGGGTTAGACCGGAGGTCTAGCGAGTTCTCTCAAGTAACAATCATCATACCGAAATTATCCTTTGAAACGAGTTTATAAACAGTTCACACATTTAAAAGCAACATGCACACACACGACTCGTGTAGATGGAACATGCTAAGGTCACACACACCCATGACAACACGTTAGGGCCTACACCCGCCTTCAACGAATCACATGAAACGAATTCATGCGTTCCAAATGGGTCACACCTCCCATATATAAATAGCCATCACATGCTCCACCCCAATTGGGTTTCCACACATACACCAAACATACCTCATGCCATGGTAAAATGTGAAATTCAATAAATATCACACGCATTTAAAGTTTGTACGTCAATAAAAGTTAGTTAGAAAAAACTCACTTGTCATCCATGCTTAAGTCTCCTTACTCAAGCTACGAGTCCCCAACCGAACACCTAAATTACACGACACACAAGGGTGATAAGTCACTCATTTACTCCCCAAAATCCTCACTAACAAGTCCTAAGACGATCCTCCAATCGATGCATCGCTTTCGCCCCCGTACGTGAATCAACACAAAATGAAGAGCAACCAAACAACCTCTTGCACGACTTGGCCCACGGCCTTGCCCGCGCAAGTCATTGTGGTTTTGGCTCACACCTGTATGACTTTTCCTCCAAAACCCCCAAATCCTCTCAACCCCAAACTTCCCAGAACCGATTTTAAGCCTTCAAATCAAGGGAATCAATGCTCTATATCAATCTAAAAAATATCCAAACATTATAGTATCAAATAACTTAATGTAATCCATCCATTGATGAATACATTTTCCAATTAATCCGTAGAATGAAGAACCCATGGAAGGATGAATCCATTAATGGTGATTATTTGACCAAAACTCTAAGAACCAATCCTTTCTAAAACAGAACACAACTCTTATTGAGTTTTAAATCCCACAACAATTCAAGAAGTAAAACCCCCAAAACTACACTCTTTGAACTTGCTAGAAATGTGGTAAACATTAGGGAAGATGATTACCTTAGTGATGAAGAAAATGAATACACCTCCAATAGCTTTCTTCTTCAATTCCTTCAAGAACACACACTAGCACACACTGAGATCCCTCCAAAATGCTCTCTGGCCTCCAAATACGTTAAAGAAGAAATGGGAGGTGTGAGGGTTTTACCCTCTTCAACCCCTATTTACACTTCAGCCCCTTGTAGATTGCAAATTTTCAAAATTTCTCCCTAAACTCCCAAACTTAATCAAAATAAGGGTTTAGGTTATTACACTAAAATCAAGTCAATAACCCCACACTTGTTTGACTACTCAAATAAAAGTCAACATAAGAAATAAAAACGCATTTAACCAACGTTTATCTGAACACATGCTCCAAAATTATGATTAACCCAAAAAGAAACCATCATTGGTTGGGAAAAACTATTTTCCAAATGAAATCATACCATTTATATTTCCAAAACGCCTCATAACACAATAAGATGCATTTTCCAAACAGTTTATAAAAACCAAATACAGTAAAAGCGCATTAATGTCAAATAATCTGCATTTATACCATAAATCATCAAAATACCATATTTATAGTTTATTTATCCAAATATCCAAAATTCGCAAATATAAGCGTTTTACAAGATTTATAAAAATCAAATATAGCCAAATATGCAAATCTAATCAAGTAATCAACACATTTGATAAATAGCAATAAAAACACTTCAATACATCAAAATGGACATTTTTTTGGCATGTACATAGTTTTCACAAAGCAACTTAAACTCACCTTGCTAGGTTAAGTTAAACATAGTGTCCAAAACCAAATCTTTAGCTTCCAAAATGAAGGATTGAGGTTCACAACATAGTTTCTCCAATGACCTTTCACAAACAAAACTCAAGCCTAAAGATGAACCAAATACCAACCACAAGTTTAGATTCAAGAGAAATCCAAACTAAAACTCAAAATACCCAAAAATGTTTACCTTTTTCCAAATCTTGAGATCACCCACCTTAGATCCTTCATCTTCCATAATGAACATTCCATTTTTTTCCAAGAACCTCTCAAAATCGATACCCATAGCACCAAAGGCATCGAATAAGAGATAAAAGAGAAGAGGATGGAATAAAATGGCTAAAAACCCTAAAACTGGGTTAAAAACTTATATGGGCGCGCGAGGATACTTGTGGGGCGACTTAAGTTGCACCAAAAATCGACCGACCCACTGCAAAGGGCGTCTGGACATGCGCCTTAGGCTGCCCGGCCAGCCCGGCTGGTCTCTGACCCTTCCTCGACCGTTCCTGACCGTTTTCTCCGTCGTTCCCCCAACATTTTTTCGTACATTTCCCAACCATTTTTTCAGACGTTTCCCGACCGTTCTCCGGACCTTTTTCCTGGTCGTTCTCTCAACCATTTATTGGTCGTTCCCCTAACCGGGTTCCCGAAATTTATTTTATAAATAACAATGAAATTATGGGTGTTGCAATCCTCCTAACCTTATACGAGATTTCTTCCTCGAAATCTAACCTCAATTAACACTTCCATAACACAATCAACAGATCCCCTCAGTTACTAAATGAAACTTGGTTCCTTTTACTTTTTTTGCAGTGGTTAAACTTCGTTAAAAGAGTTATCTGAACATCGTTATCTTGCATTTTCTTTCTCGCAACATGCTTGAACCAAAGGAGATGCATAAGGTGGTTCAAGTACGCCACACAACCCGAGACACATGTCCCACTGACGGTGTAACACCCTATTCACCAGAGTGAATTTAAAACGCGGAAACTGAACAAAACAACAACAACACTTGGTATAAACCTCCCAAAAAGGGGGAAATGTACTTAACCTTTACAACCCTGAATACGGATGTGGGATTTCAACAACAAACTAATCTACACATAACTATCTAGATTACATCGGTTGTTAATCCATTATCACCAAAAAAATGGGACTTAAACAATTGCCCAACATCAAATACTAGTCATCTCAAAATCCCCCGAGACCAAGCTCATCACACAAGACCTTGGCAACCCAACGCTAATGGGAACCTGTTATACACATCATTTGAGAAAAAGTGTTAGGATTAAAGTCTAGTGAGAACATACAGTTTATAATTTCAAGAGATATAAACATTTGCATCAAAAGGAGATCTTTTCAATAAGCAATTCCAAGTCAAATCGTTAATAAGAATTAAATATTACAAAGAGACTATATACAGTCTTTCCAGAACCTCACAACTTAATGTGCAAGTAGTTCTTTCTTCTATTCTTCTTCCAGAACCTTACAACTTAATGTACAAGTAGTCCTTTATTTTACTTTCCCTTTTAGTACCTCACAACTCAAAGTGCATGTAGTACTTATTTTACTTTCCCTTTTAGTACCTCACAACTCAATGTGCATGTAGTACTTATTTTACTTTCTTTCCAGAAAATCACATAAAAGAGTAAGTAGGATCAACACCTAGGGATCCACTAGCAATGGTACAAACTCGTCACAACAACATATGTGACCAACCATAGATAGTCATATGGCATAAAATAACATTTATAAACAAAAATGCATTTTTAAGTTTAACTTCTGGTGAGAATGAAAATCATCAAAAATGAACTTTAAACATTCTTTCCAATAACCCACATAAATGTGTAAGTAAAACATCCTTTTACTTCAAATAAGATGGAACCCATCATTTTAGTCGGAAATGATCGGGAACCCTAAAATCTCCCAAAACTCAAGTTATGTCAAAAATGTAGTAAACTTAGATCTGAAACCATGGAGATATATAGAAGTTCAAAATGTAAGTTTTGACATGTATAAAGTTTAGAAAAAGGTAGTAGGAACTCACCCAATAGGTTTATATGAAAACCCGAAAAACCAGATATCGACCACGACGAAGAGGTAAAGCTTTCTACACCGAAACCCCGAGTAATGCACTTAATACTAGCAACTTACGGGAGCTTGAAGATCCCAAGAAATCTTAGAGAGAGAGAGGTTTGAAGATAGAGAGATTTAAAGAGAGAGAGAAAGATAACACTGAAAAAGATATTTTGGGGTGAGAACCCTTTTTATGTCGGACAGGGTCTTACGCGGGTTATGCCGCGACTTCAACTCGCGACATAACTCACCCGTGTCTAAAACCCCAATATCATCCAGTGGGTTACACGGGTTGTGCCGCGACCTCATGTCGCGGTGCAACTCGCGTAGCTCCATAAACCCAAACAAACAGAGGGTTACGCGGGTTGTGCCGCGACTTCAAGTCGCGGTGCAACTCGCGTGGTTTACTGTGGTTAATCTCAAAACCACCAAAATCCAAACTCGAACATCAAACCAAACGCGTTGCTAACGACAACACTTAAACACAATAATAACAAGATTACAGAATGAAAATCCGGGTTGTTACAGACGGCTCGTCATCCACTCATCCCAAAGAGGATAACGGCCGAAGGGCGTAAACCTCAAATAATCACAATTTCTCAAATCAATTGACTTCATTTCCAAGGGAGTGTTTCTAACATAACTCATCCTTAAATTTCAATACCATAAACCACTCCCGAGTGTGAGCACGAAGTCTCTGCATCTATCGGTAATACTTCAACTAACATACCTCAATTACTGTAACGACCTCTAACTCTCCGTTTTATTTTTTTTAGAGAAATTAAAGTGGTGTAAAAGGGAAAAATAAGAAAGTTGGGGGACCTCATTGAAAGTTTAGACATAAAAGACCAAAAACCCTAGGTTGTTCCCTCATTTGACAAATCTCTGTGTGTGCGGCGCAAGAGAAAGGTGAAGAAGAGCTGATTGAAGTTCATTGGGGAAGATTTGATTCTTGAAAAATCAAGGTGTCATCTAGTGGGGATTCTTCTTCAAGAGGTAAGCATTTAATCCTTGTTTAGAGCTAGAAACCTTTATAATTAAGAAAATTTTTGGGTTGGTTTGTAGTTCTTGAAGTTTAAGAACATTTATAATCTGAAATCGGCTTGGGTTTGGCTGATTTGGGAATAAATTGGATTGGATTTTAGAGTCTGATTGTTGTGTGTTAAGTCTTTGAGTATTAGCCGATTAATGGAGAAAATTGATGGTTTCTGTCGTTTGTTGCCCAAAGATGTTAATCGTCGTGAATCGGGAGTGTATCCCACACCTGAGGATCAACTGATTCCCCATCGACCGGGATCGCCCGGGGTGTCAAATACCGGGGTCACTCGGGATGCGAATGACCGGGATCTCCCGGGAGGTCTATAACCCGGGGTCTGCTGAGGGTCGGGTAGTAAGTGACCGAACCTAGGTCGTGGCCCATTTTCTTTATAGATTCCGGTGGGTTACATATTTATTTCAACCGGAATTTGCGCAAGAAATTCATAGGACTTTTGTGCGGGAATTGTAATTGCTTTATTAAATTGAAATGTAGGAGTTCGACCTATCCAGGGCTAGTTGCTCGTGTGTGCCGAGTTCCAACCAACCGCTGAGTTCCCTTATTTAAAAGTTTCCAAACTGAAAGTAGTGTTCGAGCATAAACTCCTTTTTTGTCATTTATATATATGCGTTACTTTTAAGCCATTGATTATTAAATTGTTGTCAATCATATGTTTACACTTTTATGTATAGTATTTATGATGAACTTGCGCTATGATTGTTTGGGTTGCTTGCCATGGCTATTTTCGGCCATCGGGGATGGTTGGACCGTATGTTTGGAATTTGTTTCTTATGCATACGGGAGAAGACATCTACGAGGGGGCCGAATGGGGATCTACTGGGGGACCCGAGTGCACAACGATATATTCTCGGATACGAACTCTGGGCGTGGAATTATTTGAAATGTTGCTACATGTGGTATCTAATCGATTTGTTAATATATGTATTTTGATCAACACAAAATTAATTTTACCTAGTCGAGGTCGAGAATTCACTAGACCTTCTGGTCTAACCCTCTCTTCCCTTTTTCTTAAAAACCCATTTTCAGGTAAGGGGTCTGTTGGTGGTTCCTCAAAAGGGAAAGAGAAGTGTTAAGAGCTAGCGGGATGGAAGAGTTTCGCCTTAGATGCGGTGTAGTTACTCTATGTTTAGATTCTCGGTTGTAATAGAATTGACTACCTCATTTATGATGATCTTTTATTTCGCATGTTTGTATTGGGACCCGTTTTGAGGGAATGAATTATGCTATTATATTTCGGTCGTTTTCTGGTTGTTACAAATTGGTATCAGAGACATAGTTTAAGAGATTTAGATGACCGTTTGGACCTAAACTTAAACTGTAGGCGGGACATAACCGAGAAATAGGACGTCGTAGGGTTACCGCTATAGGGGTGTATGTAATGAGAGATAGTGACTAACATGTAAGGTGAATTTGGGATTACATTTGGCCAATATAATTGAAAATTTACAGGTACATGTATGTGCCTACAAATCTTTTTGCATATGAGTCGGTTAAATTAAAGTTTATCCATGTGTTGTTTCAGCTGTCGTCATGTCTGAACGAGTTTTGTGGAGTAGGGCAGTGCCGGTGGGGGGAGAATCTGCCGGTGAATGAGGTTCGTGTTGAGGTTTCGAGGGGTCCCACTGGGCAGTTGACAGCCCGAGGAAGGGACCGTGGTCGTGTACGTGGTTCGGGAAGGACCACCCGAAAAGATATGACTCAAGTCGAGGGGACTAATGTCGGGAATCGGGGAAAAGCCAAGATCCGTGTCACTCGTAGGACGAGAAGTGTTGAGATTTTTGTGGACAGAAAAATCTCATCAAGAAAGCTCGACAACTGTGAGAGGGCGGGGAACTGCAAGGGCTTGTGGTCGAGGCCGAAATCAAGCCTTTGTCACTCACGAAACCTTTGCCACTGGAATGGGGAAGCTTCAAGAGACCCTGCAAGCGTTATTGGCTCACCAGGAGAAGACATCCTCGGGAAGCAGAGACAAGAGTGAGAGCAAGGAGGTTATAGAGCTGTCGAGTCCACCTGTGACGGAAGTGGTAGGTCATTCTCCATAGGTGACTTTGGTGGCAAACAAAGTGTCTGCAAAGGGGTGTAGTTACAAGGAGTTTGTCACATGCAAACCTACTACTTACAAAGAAGAGTGTGACCCAGTTCTGGTAATGTAGTGGATCAGGGAGATATAACTCGTGTTTGCTACCAGTAAATTTGCTGAGGAGGACAAGGTGACTTGCTTTACCCATGCTGAGGTCTGAAGCCACCTTATTGTGGGATGCAGAGACTGGCGGACAAGGAGCGTCAACAACAGAGGGTATGTCATGGGGAACCTTCGTGGGGAAGTTCAAGGCGCCATTCTGCCCTTTCGCGGCAGTGAAAAAGTTGCAAGAAGAATTTATGAGTCTGGAACAAAAGGAACTGTCGGTAAGAGAGTATACTTCTAAGTTTATTGAGAAGCCCCGATTTGCTGGAGCATATCTATCAGATGAGGAAATCCAAGTGGAAAGATACATCTTCCGGTTGAAGAGCAGTCTGCGAGAGTTGGTTTCAGCCAGAGAGCCAACTACTTTTCAGGCGGCCGTTAACGCGGCCCAAATGACAGAAAAGGAAAAGAACTGGCAAGTGAATGAAAGAGTTGGGGACAAGAGGAAATGGGATGGACCGACACCAGATCTGAGAAATAGAAAGAGTTTCAGGGCAGAGCTGAGAGGGGGTCGTGGGTTCATAGATAAGCCATGCGGAAAGTGTCTCCGAGTGCATCGGGGAGAATGTGGATCAGGGGAAAGGTCATGTTTCCAGTGTGGGATGCCGGGGCACATGTCTAGAGATTGCCCAAACAAGAGGACTTGCTATTAGTGAGGGTCGCCATATCACCTTCGGTCTGATTGCCCGCAAGTAAAGCGGGGTGGACCAGTTCATGTTGGGGATCGTGGAGGAGGAAGAACGGAGGAGAAGAAGTGGGAACCGACTCGTCCTAAAGGAAGAGCCTTTAATATGACAGCGATGGAGGCGGAGGAGGTTCCTTGTGTAGTCGCAGGTACGTTCTTGGTGAACTCTATTTGTGCTAGAGTATTGTTTGATTCGGGGGCGACTTGCTCTTTTATATATCCTGCGTTGGCACAGTGTTTGGGGGTAAAGCCTAAACGTTTAGAGCGGATGTTTGAGGTAGAAACCGCTTATGCTAATCAAGTATCTATTAAGGAGGTGTTTGACGGGTGTGTCATAGACATCGAAGGGAGTCTAGTGCCAGTAGTGCTATACCCCATGGCGATGAAAGATTTTAACGTGGTGCTTGGGATGGATTGGTTGGCTAGGAACAATGCTAGTATTGTCTGTAATAAGAAGATGATTCGTATGGTGTTTCCTGAGAAAGGGATGGTAGTGATTTGTGGAAATAGACGAGATAGGGGTTCTAGATTGATTTCCATGATCAAAGCAAATAAGAGTTTGAGGAAAGGATGTCGGGGATTCTTAACGTATGTCGTAGATGTTAAGATAGCGAAATGTAGAGTGGAGGAGGTGCAGGTAGTGAGGGAGTACCCGGAAGTATTTCCGGAGGATTTGACAGATCTACCCCCGGATTGTCAAGTCGAATTTCGGATCGATCTGGTGCCTAGTGTCGCTCCGATCGCGCGTGCGTTGTATAGATGGGCACCCGCAAAGATGAAAGAAATGATGTCGCAATTGCAAGAATTGCTAGACAAAGGGGTTTATAAGGCCTAACACCTCTCAGTGGGGAGCGCCGATCCTCTTTGTGAAAAAGAAGGACGGATCTATGCGAATGTGCATAGATTACCGGGAGCTCAATAAGCTGACGATCAAGAATAAGTATCCGTTTCCAAGGATAGACAACTTATTCGATCAACTTCAAGGAGCAAGTTTCTTCTCCAAGATCGATTTAAGGTGAGGTTATCATCAACTTAAAGTGAAGGAAGAAGATATACTGAAAATGGCTTTCCGTACGAGATACGGACATTTTGAATTTCTAGTAATGTCGTTCGGTTTGACCAATGCTCCTGCGGCCTTCATGGATATGATGAATAGGGTGTGTCAACCATACTTAGACAAGTTCATGATTGTGTTCATCGACGACATCTTAGTGTACTAGAAGACCGAGAGGGAGCACGAGAATCATTTGCAAACAATATTAGAGTTGCTAAGACGAGAAAGGCTTTACGCAAAATTCTCGAAGTGTGAATTCTGGTTGCGAGAAGTGTAGTTTCTTTGGGAATGTCGTGTCCCAAGACGGAATCAAGGTGGATACGGCAAAAGTGGAAACAATTCGTGATTGGGAAGCACCGAAGAATCCGTCGGAAGTCCGAAGTTTCCTAGGGTTGGCCGGGTACTACTGAAAGTTTATCAAAGATTTCTCTCGTATCGCCACTCCATTGACTTCGTTGATGAAGAAAGTGTAAAGTTCGCATGGATGGAAGCTCAGAGAGAGGCTTTTCATAAATTGAAGGACATGTTGAGTAGCGCTCCAATCTTAGCCTTGTCGGATGGCACAGAAGACTTCGTAGTATATAGCGATGCGTCGAGGCTGGGTTTAGGATGCGTTCTTATGCAGTAGGGGAAGGTGATTGCTTACGCATCACGCCAGCTGAAAGATCACGAATCACGATACCCTATTCACGATTTAGAGTTGGCCTTCGTTGTCTTTTCGCTAAAAATTTGGAGATACTATCTTTATGGAACAAACTGTCAGATCTTCATGAAATCATAAGAGTCTATGTCATTTTTTTTACCAGAAGGAGCTGAATATGCATCAACGAAGATGTATGGAGTTGCTAACCGATTACGATTGTAAGATCGAATGTCACCCCGGGAAAGCCAACGTTGTAGCCGACGCCTTGAGTCAGAAGGAGAGAATTGAAAGTCTAATGATGGTAGAAATGAGAGTTGTGGTAACTCTAGTTTTATTGGAGGAAGTAAAGAAGTTTCAAAAATGAGCTTTAGCTCCTGAGAATCTCAAGAAGGAGCGTATAGTTGGCTTAGTAAACTCGTTGGTGGAAGACAGTCGGGGACTAAAATGTTTCAACGGGAGGATTTGGATCCCTAGACTCGAGGAACTGAGGAAGGTTATACTAGAAGAAGCGCACAAGTCGAAGTATTCGATTCACCCGGGAACTAACAAGATGTATGGGTACTTGAGACATGACTACTGGTGGCCGGGATTGAAGAAGGACATAGCTTACTTTGTGGAGAGGTGTTTGACTTGCTTGCGTGTAAAAGTGGAACATCAACGACCGTACGGAAAACTGCAACCGCTAGACATTCCGGTCTAGAAGTGGGAGCAGATCATGATGGACTTTGTGACTAAGTTGCCGAGGACCCCGAAAGGTTACGACGTAATTTGGGTCATCGTCGATCGACTTACCATATCGACGCATTTCTTACCTATTAAAGAGACCTACAATATGGAGAGACTAGTGAAACTGTATATTGACGAGATTGTCGTTCGCCATGGTGTACCATTATCGATTGTGTCTGTCCGTGATAGTCGGTTCACGTCAACATTTTGGAAGAGTTTCCAACGAGAAATGGGGTCAAAAATCAAGATGAGTATGGAGTACCACCTGCAAACCGATGGTCAGAGTGAGCGAACCATTCAGACTTTGGAGGTTATGATGAGAACTTGCGCTCTGGACTTCCAAGGTTCGTGGGAAAGCCATCTACTATTGATTGAGTTCGCCTACAATAACAGTTATCATGCGAGCATCAAAGCTTCCCCATATGAAATTCTCTACGGTAGAAAGTGTCGTACTCCTTTGTGTTGGAACGAAGTCGGAGAGAAGCAATTGGTCTGGCCTGAGTTGGTGTAGCTAACCGCTGATAAGATCGTTCAAGTATGAGAAAGGTTGCAAGTAGCGCGTGACCGAAAAAAGAGTTACGCGGACAAGGGTCGGAAAGACATAGAGTTCCAAGTTGGAGATAGAGTGATGTTGAAAATATCACCTTGGAAGGGAGTGGTCCGTTTTGGAAAGAAATGGAAGCTAAGCCCACGCTTTATTGGGCCCTTTAAAATCACTGAGCGGGTCGGGGAAGTGGCGTACAAGTTGGATCTACCCGAAGGATTAAAGGGTACCCACAAATCTAAGGAAGTGCTTAGTGGATGTCGAAGTGGCAGTGTCATTGCAAGAAGTGCAAGTGGACGAGAAATTAAATTTTGTCGAAGAACTGGAAGCGATTGTCGATCGAAAGATTAAACACCTGAGAACTAAAGAAATCAGCTTAGTGAAAGTTCAATGGAAATATCACAAGGGTCGAGAGGCAACTTGGGAATTGGAATCGCAAATGATGTCTAAGTATCCTTTCCTTCTTGACAAAGAAATTCCGAGGATGGAATTCCTCTAAAGGGGGGAGTGTTGTAACGACCGCTAACTCTCCGTTTTATTTTTTTTAGAGAAATTAAAGTGGTGTAAAAGGGAAAAATAAGAAAGTTGGGGGACCTCATTGAAAGTTTAGACATAAAAGACCTAAAACCCTAGGTTGTTCCCTCATTTGGCAAATCTCTGTGTGTGTGCGGCGCAAGAGAAAGGTGAAGGAGAGATGATTGAAGTTCATTGGGGAAGATTTGATTCTTGAAAAATCAAGGTGTCATCTAGTGGGTATTCTTCTTCAAGAGGTAAGCATTAAATCCTTGTTTAGAGCTAGAAACCTTTATCATTAAGAAAATTTTTGGGTTGGTTAGCAGTTCTTGAAGTTTAAGAACATTTATAATCTAAAATCGGCTTGGGTTTGGCTGATTTGGGAATAAATTGGATTGGATTTTAGAGTCTGATTGTTGTGTGTTAAGTCTTCGAGTATTAGCCGATTAATGGAGAAAATTGATGGTTTTTGTCGTTTGTTGCCCATCGATGTCAATCGCCGTGAATCGGGAGTGTCTCCTACACCCGAGGATCGACTGATTCCCCATCGACCGGGATCGCCTGGGGTGTTAAAGACCGGGGTTTCCCGGGATGCCAATGACCGGGATCGCCCGAGAGGTCTATAACTCGGGGTCTGTCGAGGATCGGGTAGTGAGTCACCGAACATAGGTCGTGGCCCATTTCCTTTATAGATTCTGGTGGGTTACATATTTATTTCAACCGGACTTTGAGCAAGAAATTCATAGGACTTTTGTGCGGGAATTGAAATTGCTTTATTAAATTGAAATGTAGGAGCTCGACCTATCCGGGGATAGTTGTTCGTGAGTGCCGAGTTCCAACCAATCGGTGAGTTCCCTTATTTAAAAGTTTCTAAACTGAAAGTAGTGTTCGAGCATAAACTCCTATTTTGTCATTTATATATATGCGTTACGTTGAAGCCATTGATTATTAAATTGTTCTCGATCATATGTTTCACTTTTATGTATCGTATTTATGATGAACTGTTAGAGTTAAATTGTATTCAAGATTAAAAGAGGGTCTTGTCTTGTAATGTTTGTAATAGTGTGGGTGTTTGTATTGTAAAAGCAAGTTTACACTTTTATGTATCGTAATAGAGTTTTCGTTTGATTCTTGTAATGATTTGCATCATAGAATGATTTTGTCAAGATAAGTTTCGATTTTGAACTGAAATTGATCACTTAATTTGAATTTTTGTAAGTTTTTGTTCGAACGAGTTCACGTACTGTATGATCATGGATTTTTGTGTTTGAGTCAAGTCTATTGAAATTCATTGATTGTATTTGATTCTAAAACTAACAGTAATTGATTTGGTGAAGTTACAGCCTTCAATTTGAAGATTTGTTGGGAATTTGGACTGTTTTTAGTGTTTTTGGACCGATACATTGAAGAACTCGCAAGATCCATACATTTTGTATGAAGAACTCGCATATGTCTTAAAATTCACATAGATTTCCTTGAAAATTGCTTAAGTGTTGAATTCGCATGAGAGTTGTGAGTGAAATCCTCAGAATTCGCATAAATTGTTATACGAAAAGTAGGAATTCACATAACACTCATAGCCGAAAAGTTGATTGAGAAATATTCTAAAGACAAAATTCGCATAATAGAGTGATACGAATTGTTAAGATTTTGCATATAATTACATGCGAATTGTGTATATTTCGTATATCTTTTGCATGTGAATTGTTCCCTTTGTGCGAATTGCGTGTTTCATGCGAATTCTGATCTTGTGCGTGCGAATTCCCTTGATTCTGCGAATTCTGGTGATTGTTTTTGTGCAAATTGTTTTCTAATCTCAGTTGTGTAAGGATTATGTACTTAGAAATATTTGGGAAATTTCTTTTCTGAAATTTTTAAGTGTTGGAACTGTTGATTCTTTTGTCGAACTAACGATCAATTCTAGCTCATTTTAAACAAATTTCAAGATGCCTTACATTGACGAGAAGGGAAATACTGTTTTGACAAAAAGAGATTGTGTTATCACTTATATGCCAGAGATTCCAGCCCTTGAAGCAGAAAATAAGAATCTAAAAATTCAGAATTCATCTCTTATTGATCAGATTAATAAATTGAAAGAGAATTCTACAGTTTTAGAGAAAAGTTTTATTTGCTCAAATTGCATTTCTAATTCTAAAATCAATTTTGTAGAGATCATTGAGTCAAAAGAAAAGGAGATTTCAAATCTTCAAATCAAGCTGAAGAAGTCTGAAGGTCTTAATGCAAATTCTACATGGTTAAAGAAGGAATTTATGCAAAAAGAGCTTGATGATCTCAAAAGAAGAGCAATTATTGCTTGAGAGACATGTGATGGACTGAAAAAGATAAATTCACAAATCTTTTCTGAATGAAATCATTTAAGAGATAGAGTGTTTAATCTTGAGGTTGAAATAAATATGTTGAAAGAAAAAGCCACAAAAGAGATAAACAACTCAAGAACTCAAGAAGAGATAATGAAGATTGAAAGAAAAAGAAGGGATTTGGAAAGAGATAATGCTGAGCTTCAAAGGAGGATTGCTGAAATTAAAGAACAGATCTCTCAAGATGAAAAGAAGTTAAAGAAAGAAAGAGAAGAGTTTGAAAAAGAAATAAAATTATTTGCACAAAAATTTTCTGATTTTTCAAGGAAATCATTTAAGAAAAGAAGGCAGTGAAGATCAAATGTACAAAACTTTCTCAACAAGTGTCAGATTTTGAGAAAGTTATCATCATGGAGAGAGACAAATTTGAGAAAGAGAAGAAGAAAATTGAGCAAAAGAACGTTGGAGTCTTCAAAGAAATATCTGATAAGAGAATATCTGTGGAGAAAGATTTTGAGGAAGAAAGAAAAGTTTTTGAGACTGAGATAAACAAGCTGACAAGAAAACTATCTGAGCTATCATCAACTGTTATGAAGGAGAAGAATGCAAAGTCTGAATTGCACAAGAAGTTTGATCTACTTTCATAAGAAAGAAACAGTTTATCTTCAAAGATCAAAGAACTTGAAGAGATTATGTTCAAGGTGAAGTTGCATGAGCAAAAGACGTCAGAATTAATTGTTCAATCACCGAGAGATGATCTAGCTGATTTATAATGCTCATTCAAAACAACTTCAAGTTCACATTTTTTGAATGTTCCTAATAATCCTTTATTTGATTCAGATGATAATCATACTTCTAAACATAAAGATCAGATTCGTCCTTCTAACCTTTTCTATGAGAAACTTGTTGATGGTTCAGGTAAACATAAAAGGACAAATGACAAAGAAAAGTGGATTTGGAGAGTGAAAGGATCTTCAGATGAGAAGAAGGAACAAAAATCATTTGTTCATGCATCCAGTAATTCAAATAACTTTTGCTAACAAAATCATTTGTACCAATGCCTATTTATAGCTACAACACGGGAACAACCATCCCATTTTAAACCAGCAAACCGACTCCTATGCTTATGGATCCATTGCATTACAGTCAAAATTACAAGACTCCAATTTGAATGACCAACACGCTCAAAACATGTAATTTCCAAATAAATATGTAATAAATAAAAATCATGCCCAAATTTAATATTGAGCAATTTATACCGAACAAATGTCCCCAAAAGCCAAATGGGCCAAAATAAAGTCAATAACTCCACACTTATTTGAATACTCAAATAAAAGTCAATATAAGAAATAAAAGTTAAACCTAGTGTCCATACCCAAATCTTTAGCTTCCAAAATGAAGGTTTGAGGTTCACAACATAGTTTCTCTAATAACCTTTTGCAAACAAAACTCAATCCTAAAGATGAACCAAATACTAACTACAAGTTTAGATCCAAGAGAAACTCAAAATAACTAAAAACGTTTACCTTTTTCCAAATCTTGAGATCACCCACCTTAGATCCTTCATCTTCCATAAGGACATTTCCATTTTTTTTCAGAACCTCACAAAATCGATACCCATGGCACCAAAGTCATCGAATTAGAGAGAAAAGAGAATTAAAAACTTATATGGGCGTGCGAGGCTACTTGTGGGGCGACTTAAGTCGTACCAAAAGTCGCCCGACCCACTGACAAGGGCACCTGGCCATGAGCCTTAGGTCGCCCGGTCGGCCCGCCGGTCCCTACTCGTTTCTTCGACCATTCTTGATCGTTTTCTCGGCCATTTCCCGTACGTTTTTCCGGATGTTCTCCACAATGTTTTCCCAAACGTTTCTCGAACGTTATCCCCGACGTTTCATGACCGTTTTGTCGGACGTTTCCTGATCGTTTTCCCGTCCGTTCTCCCGTACGTTTTCCCGGAAGTTATGCTCACCATTTTACTGGTCGTTCCCCTGACCGTTTTCCTGAAATTTATTTTAAAAATAACAATGAAATTACGTGTGTCACAAAGAGAGAGATAGAAAAATAATATGAAACTTGTCAAGAAAAAGCTTTACCTTATTAAAGCCAACATTTGTAATTTTCTGATGAACGAGGACGAAAATTTATCACAAGGTCACAACCACCATCTCATAACCACGTTCTCACAACTACGGTTTGCATGATCTCCATTTCCCCTTTTTTATTCTTCTTTTCTACTGCAATGAGCAACTACGACTACTGAAAGTGGTTATGGTTCTTGTGACTTATTGGATGGTTACACGATTTTTTTAGAAGTGTTGGGTTTGAGTTTGAGTTTTGTTTTGATTTTGGCTTTGGGTTTGATTTGGGAAGTGGGGGAAGAAGAAAGGAAGGAGGTGTGTTGGAGAAGATAATTGGGAAAAAAGGTTGTCAGAGAAAGGTTACCGGAATTGGAATCGTATGGGGTAGAGTCTTAGGGAAAAAGAAGAACTAAAAAAGTTCCGGGGGGGGGGGGGGGGTCGGGTGTGTTCTATTCTTTTTAATTATTTTTTACTCTAAAAAATTATTATTCTCATTTTTGAATAAAAAAGACATGTGGAATATTGTTTAGGGAACGTATTTTACTATTTTGGTAAAAAGTTAAATAAATATGTTTAAAATAACCAAAATGATCTTAACTTAACAGAGTTTTTTTAATGAAGTTATTTCCACGGGCGAAAAACGAAATGAAATGGAAATTATAATGACCAAAAAAGCAATTTTTAAAAACCAGGGACAAAAATAGATATAAACAATAAACCATAAGGATGAAAATCATAGTTTACTCTGTTGGGAATTGAAGAATTGCACAAGTACAGCACAAGTAAAGGTAATGCTGTTAGAAGAACATAGTTACTACTTCTGGTTAGTATTTCTGTGATTAATGCTGCCAGTTGAAGATTAATACTGCTGAACAAGATTAGTACTGCTAGTTCAGAGTTAGTACTGCCAGAGGATTTCAAAGTTAATACTGCTAGGTATTACTACTTCTAGTAGAATTAATACTGCTAGTCAAAGTTAGTGTTGCTTGAACAAAGTTAATACTGCTTAGCTAGTTAGTACTGCTAGTGGTTAGTGTTGCTTAGTAGTTAATACTGCCAAGACTCAGTTAATGCTTCCAAGGTGATTAATGTTGTTCCTGAGATAATTTTAAGATAATGTTGAAGAGATTGTGTCTGGAGATAAACATGGAAAGCTTGAAGATAATTATGAAGATTATTTTGAAGATCTTTTTATGTTTAGTAATTATCTTTTATTCTTCAATATATGTATAGATTTGTTTAGAATAGCTAAGTAATTTTTGTGAGAATAATTCTGAGTTTTTGTTCTAGAGAGAGAATCAACCTCAAGGCTTCGTTCCTAATTCTAGAGAAGTAGAATTCGTCTTGAAAGAGCCTGTTCTTCAAGATTGAGGTTGTGAGTGAAAAGCTTGTAACTTGAATCATTAAGTAAAGTTTGCAAGTTGTGATTCATACTGTTTTTCTGTTTATTGAATATTAAAGTGTTTTTCCGCAACTTCTTTAATATTGTTTCTGAGTGTTCATAATTCTTGTTGAGAATTCGATCCTGACAAGTGGTATCAGAGCGAGTATTCTCAGAAACCTACATTCAAAATCACATCATCATGGCTAAAGGTTCAGAGTCTTCAAGCTCAGAAATTCCTACAGAGGTAACATCTAATCTTTGTTCCAAATCTTGTATTGAAACTGTTAAAAGGTACAGGGATCACAACCAGAAAATGAGTGATGACCTGAAGAGATTATAAAAGGACATAAAAGACTATGTTAGGATTGTTGAGAGGTTTGAAGAGCAGATTAAGAGTTTTCAAGCCAATGAGCTTCAACATTCCTATGACACAAACTACTGGAAGTGGGAGAAGAGTGACCTAGAACTTCAACTGACCAAATCCAAAGAGGAGAATGAGAAGATAAAGAGTGAGTTTGAGAAAGCCAAGCTGGATATTGAGAAAATTTCCAATGCTTCTAAAGCAATGGACTCTTTGCTCCAAACTCAAATCCATGACAAACTTAGAAGAGGAATAGGCTATAACACCACACCACCACCATACAACAACAATTACATCCCTCCTATATCAGACTTGCTAGAGACCAAGAATAGGAAGGAATTGTCTGATGAAGCCACTAAGGTAGATCCATTAGACAAAGTGATGGTTGAAACAGACTCTGAAGAAGAGAACTCTAATGACAAGAGTAAGGAGAACACTGTGAGTGGTGAGATTCCTCTAGAAAATCATATTATCACCAATGAGGGATGTGGAAAGACTTGGGTCAAATCTAAGGACATAGAAAAGACAGAGGGAAAGTCTGGGAAGGTCCATTATAAACAGACCACAGTTGTGAATCCTGTCCCTTGCAAACAGTGTACATGCAATAAATCTGAGCCCCAAAAACATGATAAACCAAGGGGAAATCAGAGAAACTGGAATAACCAGTGGGCACAAAAACAAGGGGTTGAACTGAGTAAAATCAATAGACCAAAACCTTGTTTTATCTGTGGCAAATTAAATCATCTTGCCAAATACTGTTATTTCAATCCTATTAACCAAAGAGTCACTTTTCAAAGACAACCACAAAACTCTTTTGGTTATAGGAATCAAAGAAGGAATAATATGGCTGAGAACAGAGCACCTAAAAGGTATCATGCTCAGAACAAGTTTGCTAATTCTAATAAAAATACTCTAAATAAGCCAAGGAGTAATTTAAAGACAAAGAAAGCAAACAACCTTGTTCAGGTCTGGGTTCCAAAAGTAAAGAAACATGTTAGTACTGCTATCCCAGATAGTACTGTTAACAGAAATAGTGCTGCTAACTCAGTTAGTACTGCTAACCAAGTTAGTACTGCTAACAAGGTTGGTGCTGCTTCTAGTAGTAATGCTGCTAAGCCTATAATCTTGACAAAGTATTCCAGCCATGATATTCCTAAACAACTCATCCAGACCAAACTGGCAGATTATATAAATGAGAAAGGACAACCCAAGACCACTTTGGCTTGGGTTCCCTTCAAGACTAACTGATTTATCAAGTGTGCAGGGCAACCAAAAGCTCAAGAGGAAGAGCATTTGGAATGCAGATAGTGGTTGCTCTTGGCACACAATAAGTAACATGGACTGCCTTCAAATTCTTCAAAAGATTTGATGGAGGACATGTTGCATTTGATTCAGAAGGAGGTATAATAAATGCTCAGGGCATGAGTTAAAAGGTAAGTTGACTTTGGAAGATTTCATTGAGCATGATGCTACTAACTTGTGTGTTTAAGTGTTTCAGGGTGCATTTAGTAATACTTCAGAGGGAGTGATGATCATGTAGGATCAAAAAGAAAAGGATCAGGGAATGAACAAAGTAGTAAAAAGTATGAGTAAAAGGATGGTGGCAAAAAGAGTAAGTGTAGTTAATGCTGCCAGTGCAGTTTTAATACTGCCAGTGCACAGTTACTACTGCTAGTTAGTTAATACTGGTAGTGGTTACTACTGCTCTCAGTTAATACTGCTAGTTAGTTAATACTGCTAGTTAGTTAATACTGCTAGTAGTTAATACTGCTCTCAGTTAATACTGCTAGTTAGTTAATACTGCTAGTAGTTAATACTGCTCTCAGTTAATACTGCTAGTTAGTTAATACTGCTAGTTAGTTAATACTGCTAGGTGTTAATACTGCTTATGTTCCGAATTGTATAAATACCCTTTTTGCCCGCCTAAAAGTTCATAACGACTCTTTGCATACTGTTCACTTGCGCTCTAAACCCTTTCTCTCTCGAGTTCCAAGTTTTCAGGAAAGAACCTTCAAGGTCAATGGCATCCATGACGTTCATTGACGAGCACAATGAAATCGCGATGCTCCAAAAGCCAAAACAAGCTGAAGGTTTTCACCAGATAGTCGACTTTCTGAAGTCCAGCCACATTGCCCATGCTCTCACTATATCTCCTACCATCTTCATAGAGCATCAGAGGCAATTCTGGGCAAATGCCACCATTGTTACTGAGAATGGTGTGCAAATGATCAAAACAAGGGTGTGTGACAAACCCTTGACAGTTACTGAAGAGGTAATTCGCATCAGTCTACGTCTAGACGATGCCTCTGGTATAACTTCTATCTCTAATGATGAACTGTTTGCTACTCTTATAAGAATGGGGTATGGAGGCCTATTGGGTGTGTTCAAGTTCTCAAAAGCCAAATTTTCACCCCAATGGCGTTTCTTTGTCCATACCCTTATGCATTGTATCTCTAAAAACACTACTGGATGGAGTGAGTTCAGTAGCACCATTGCTTATGCTTTGGTATGCTTAGCCACTACCAGAAAGTATAATTTTTCCCAAATGATTTTTAATGATCTTGTCTCAAACCTGGGAAGTAAAAAGAGTTTTTATATGTACCCCAGGTTTGTCCAAGAAGTTATTACCCATGAATTGATGGATATACCTCATTTTGATGGGGTATATGTACCAAAAATTCCCAAAGGTAAGGTCTTTTCAAACATGAAAAGATCTCCTCTGGACTCGGAAGGAGTTGACACCCTATTGTTCTCTACAATGATGGTGGTGTCCCAAACTGATGAAGGTATGGCAGCAGGGTCAAGGCCCCCATTAGACCAACCCACTGCTAGCCAATCCCAACCTTCCCATTCTAAGTCAATTCCCCAGTCTCTTCTTGATAAACCAACTTCACCAATCACCCAAACATACAAAAGGAAACAGGTAAAGAAGGCTCCTTCCCTTCTTGTACCATCAACCCCTAAGCCTTTAAGCCCTCTAAGGGAGAATTCTCCCTTAGATAATATCTACAGGGAAACCACAAGGGTGTCTCCCAACCCAAAGGAGGTGCTCTCTGAGGAGTAGGAAGAGCATATGGGTGAGCAGGCTGCCACTACTCCTGCTAACACAGAGGAGGACAGTGGTAACATAACTAAGACCTCCCCCATGGCAACTTTGAATGAGCAATCATTCAAAGGTCCCCGGTGCCAAGAAACCAAGGGGGTGGATAGTGCTTCTGCTAGGCAGAAGACTTCCACTACAAAAAGATCCTATGATCCTTCAAAAGAGGGTAACACTTCTGGAGAAGGTGAGGACAGATATGACTATGATGAATTGATGGAAACAATGGGTAACATCAACCTGGATGTTATTAAACAAGGCAAAGAGATAGAGGAAATGAAATTGGTAATCTTGTCCTAACAAGTACAGATTGCCAAATTAAAGAAAATGGTGACAAGGTTGGTGCACAAGCAGAGGAGAAAGCAGTTTGTGTTGAAGAAGAGGTCAAATAATAAAGATGCTTCCAACAAGGGGGAGAAAGAGGCTGAAATAGAGAAAGAAAATACAGCTGAGAGGGCATTTGAGGTTGAGGGGGAGGAAGAGGCAGAAAAAGAAACAGAATTTGCTGAAGCAGTAGAAACTGTTAATGCTGCTGAAGCAACAGAAACTGTTAATACTGCTGAAACAGCAGTAACAGGGCTTTCTGTTGAAGAAATGGAAATTGCTGAAACTTTGATCAAAGCAAAGAATGAT
This sequence comes from Arctium minus, assembly GCA_954870635.1. Lineage (NCBI taxonomy): Eukaryota > Viridiplantae > Streptophyta > Magnoliopsida > Asterales > Asteraceae > Arctium > Arctium minus. The sequence continues at coordinate 3,986,574 of OX941093.1, read as the reverse complement.
ACTCCTAAGGCTACTCAAAAGGTCAAGGGAGTGGTCATCAATGAAGGAGAAATTTAACAGAAGGAAACAGAAAAGGCAAAGGAGTCAAAAGGAAAAGGAAAGGAGAAGATGGTTGAAGCTGAACTGCCTGCCAAGAAAAGGAGTCAGATTGAGTTGGATGAAGAAATGGCAAAGCTACTTTAGGCTGAATTGGAAAAGGAAGAACAACTTCAATCAGAGAAGGATAGAGAGCTTGCACAGATAATGGCAAGAAAACTCAATGCTGAGTATCAAGAGAGTTTAAAAGATGCAGCAGAAGCCAAGAAAAGCTCTGTGTAAGTTTCTAAGCAAAGAATGCCATTCAAAAAGCAAAAGAGACAACCTTCCAAAACATTTTTGGCCAATCAGGAAAGAAGAAAGATGATAAATTTCCTGAAAGGTGCAATTGGTGTCAAGGGGGAGATGTTCTCTAACATGGCATACACTCAGGTTGAGGAGTTGTATCAGAAAGAGATGCTCAAGCTTCAAGGGGATTCAGTCCAAAGGGAAGAGGCTGAGAGAAGAATGAAGGAAAGGCATGACCTTATATTCAAAAGCCATTCCCTGAGGAGACCACACCCTCAAAAGACAAAGCTGAGGAGATGAAGGAAGAATCTGAGAGTGTTGGTGTAGAAGCCAAAACTGGGAAGAGGATGAAGACTATAGCCTCCAAGAAGCAGAACAAAAGGCCAAGAGTTGAAGAAACAGCAGAAACAGCAAAACCTTCAGTTACTTCTACAACTGAATCTGTAAAGAACCCAGAACAATCCACTAAGCAATATAATCTTGATCTATATATAACTACAACAGCTGATGAACCAGTTTCAGCTGATCCCATTTCTATGAAAGCGCCAGAAGTCATCTTTTGGGATATTTTGGAAGATCAAAGGAAGAAATACTTCAGGCTTAAGAGAGTGGGAGATATATATGAAGTGTACTCTACTTGGGGTAGACTCATAAGAAGCTGTTCAAGATCAGATTTAGAAGAGATGTTTAAAGTTGGGTTGGAGATGTATGAAAAGGAGCTGAAAGGAGAAGGAATGAGCTTAATCAGATTAGCCATGGAGTACTTATGCATGATGTTTGATCCTAGCAAACTTCAACATGTGATCAGAGATCTGCATCTACAGAATAAATTCCAAAGAATAGAAAACTGGATGATATTTGAAAGGTGTGGAGTCTATGTTATCACTGTGGACAGAGCTTATCATGAGTACTACTTAGTTGATAAAATCTATGATCACAGCAAGGCCAAATTACAAGCAATGTTAAATGCAAAGCTTACATGTTCAAAAGATTCAGAAATGGCAAAGATTGTGGTTAGCAGAATCATTAATCAAAGTTTGGGTTTGGATCCTAATCTAGGAGTGTGAACTGAAGTGTTGAAAGCATCTTGAAGATCAGATCTGAAGAACTTGACTTCTCTTCCTAAAAGTCAAGTTAGGGGGAGATTGTTGGGAATTGAAGAATTGCACAAGTACAACACAAGTAAAGGTAATGCTGCTAGAAGAACATAGTTACTACTTCTGGTTAGTACTTCTGTGATTAATGCTGCCAGTTGAAGATTAATACTGCTGAACAAGATTAGTACTGCTAGTTCAGAGTTAGTACTGCCAGAGGATTTCAAAGTTAATACTGCTAGGTATTACTACTTCTAGTAGAATTAATACTGCTAGTCAAAGTTAGTGCTGCTTGAACAAAGTTAGTACTGCTTAGCTAGTTAGTACTGCTAGTGGTTAGTGCTGCTTAGTAGTTAATACTGCCAAGACTCAGTTAATGCTTCCAAGGTGATTAATGCTGTTCCTGAGATAATTTTAAGATAATGTTGAAGAGATTGTGTCTGGAGATAAACATGGAAAGCTTGAAGATAATTATGAAGATTATTTTGAAGATCTTTTTATGTTTAGTAATTATCTTTTATTCTTCAATATATGTATAGATTTGTTTAGAATAGCTAAGTAATTTTTGTGAGAATAATTCTGAGTTTTTGTTCTAGAGAGAGAATCAACCTCAAGGCTTCGTTCCTAATTCTAGAGAAGTAGAATTCATCTTGAAAGAGCCTGTTCTTCAAGATTGAGGTTGTGAGTGAAAAGCTTGTAACTTGAATCATTAAGTAAAGTTTGCAAGTTGTGATTCATACTGTTTTTCTGTTTATTGAATATTAAAGTGTTTTTCCGCAACTTCTTTAATATTGTTTCTGAGTGTTCATAATTCTTGTTGAGAATTCGATCCTGACATACTCTATTTTAAATTTAGAGTGAATTGTGGATCTGGTCCTGTGTTTTCATATTTTTTTATTAGGGTCCTTATAGTATATTTATTGTGGGTTTGTTCCTTGTGGTATTCAATTTATTTTGGCCAAGGTCCCTCTGACTAACGACTCCGTTAACTCCGTTAAATCAATGGTCATTTTTAGCTTTTTTTTGTCTATTCTTTTGTCTTTTTCTTATAAAAAAGTAAAAACAATATTTTTATCCACACAATATATATATAGAGAGAGAGAGAGAGGAAAGTTCAAATGAAAACTCATTTTTCATTGTGCACGTGAGGACAAATCTCAGCCACTCGATCTCTTTTGATCCAACAATTCATATTATATAGAATTTTTAATTTTAAAATGCTTAGGGGTAAAAATGGAAGAAAATTTAAACACACGCCTACCATATTTGACTTTTTATTTTCTTTTTTAATTAAAAACTTTTTACCCAATTAAAGTTTAAAAAAAATTATCTTAAAAATTACTAATATTTCAATCAAACAAATTACATAAAAAAACGAGAATTTCGTGCTCTTAGATATGACATTCATCTCGATATAGTTTTTTTTTGTTTTAACCGTTTCTTTACGTGAAATGCTATATATGTGTTATATTCATTATGAATATTTATGTACATTCAAGTTTGTACAACGCCAAGACACCGTAAGTATGTAACTCGACATCACCTTTTTCAACACTTTCTTCAACGTCGTAAGACATCACGTTTCTTCAGCACTGTAACCCAATACCCATCAAGACGAATCGAAAACCTATCGAGTAATTCTGTTGTGAATCGGGGAACAAAAGAGAGTGCGTCACGTCTCCACATCTTCACAGGTCATTCATGTGTTATTCATCATGAATAATGTATCATTCAGGATGAATGATTCAACATTCAGGGTGAATAATTCACGATTCATGAATTCGTGTATTATTCGTCATGAATGTCGTGTAATTCATTCTGAATACTATATTATTCATCATGAATAATGAACGAACGTTCACATTTGTTATTCATACCGAATGTGGGACATCCGGGAATGCGCATACATATTCATAATGAATTAAACCAAATTTCGGTTGTGAATTTGGAAACAAAAGAGTGGGTGCCATGTGTCTACACCTTCACGGGTCATTCATATATTATTCATCATGAATAATGTATCATTCAAGATGAATAATAGAACATTCAGGGTGAATAATACACGATTCATGATAAATAATACATGAATCATGGATTCGTGTATTATTCATCCTGAATACTGTATTATTCATCATGAATAGTGAATGAACGTTCACCTTTGTTATTCATACTGAATGTGGACACCCGAGGACGTGCATGCATATTCATAATGAATATAACACATATATAGAATTTCACGTAAAAAACGGTTAAAACGAAAAAATCCTGAATATTGTATTATTCATCCTGCATACAGTATTATTCATCATGAATAGTGAGTGAACGTTCATCTTTGTTATTCATACTGAATGTGGACACCGGAAGACGTGCATGCATATTCATAATGAAAATAACACGTATATAGAATTTCACGTAAAAAACGGTTAAAACGAAAAAAAAAACTACATTGAGATGGATGTCATATCGAAGAGCACGAAATTCTCGTTTTTTTGATGTAATTTGTTTGATTAAAATATTAATAATTTTTAAGATAAATTATTTTAAAGTTTAAGGGGGTAAATTTTTTTTAATTAAAAATAAAAAGTCAAAGAAGGTAGGCGTTGATTCAAAATTACAATTTTGTTCTTAATCAGTTCTCAATTAACCTTATTATGTATTAACCATTGATTAGTTTTCTAAGTTTTGATCAATGGTTAAGATTTGTCCTCATGTGCACAATGAAAAATGAGTTTTCATTTGAACCTACCCCTATATATATATATATATATATATAGAGAGAGAGAGAGAGAGAGAGAGAGATATAATTATATCAAAATAAAAAAATAAGATATTATTTTATGATTTGATTTGTTTAAATGGAAAAAAATCAATTATATTAAATACGATTTTATTGTTTTAGTATTTTTACTTATTTGGCTATGAAACTTGGCTGAAGTTTATATAGGAATTTGTTCAATTTTAAGTTACAAATATGATAATATTTATGAATCTTTCATTTGATTAAAAATCTGAAAAATGGAACCCCTAATTTTAATATGATAAAGTTGGAGTTCATTTCTTAGTGGTTTTCATTGATTTTGGTGTTAAAACATTGATAATAAGTTTGTTTATTGCAATGATAGAAAAAGAATAATAAAATTAAAGTGTGTTTAACATAATTAATCTTTAAATTTAAATAAATCAAATCATAAAATCATATCTTATTTTTTCGCTCTAAATAAAATAAGATATGCTTTTATAATTTGATTTGTTTAAATTAAAATTTTAGTCACATTAAACAATAAAACCATGTATTTTTTCACCATTACAATAAAACAAAAGATATAAATTGTATTTAATATAATTAAGTTTTTTTTAAAATTAAACAAATCAAATCATACAATAATATCCTATTTTATTTATTTTAATATTGTTATATATATATATATATATATATTATTTTTACTTTTTAAATACAACAGGACAAAATTTAGGTTTTCCATTCACATGTAATGGTTCATTTAGGATTTATAGTTTAACATTTTTAAATTTAGATTTATTTTCTTGATTAATAAAAATTAGATTAAACTGATATAAATATTATGGTTGTAAGATGTAGTCACACACTGATATGATTTAATTTAGTTGAAGTTGCATGCAAACAACTTTCTTTGTTTTAGTTTTGCAAAAATAAATTCAAAATTTTGTTTTGAAGAACAGTTGAAACTTCTCCTTTTAGAAATCAAAATAGATTCAATTTACTTTCTTTCATTGGATAACATGAATTCCATCCATGTTGTTTGTTAAAAATTGGGATTCTCGTTCCTGTGGTTTAGAAATTACGGTTCCTGTGGATAACATGAATTCCATCCATGTTGTGCGCAACCTTGCAGGTGACTGTGACACTTGTCACTATCGCCTAATATAGTCGTCGGCGGGTGTTTGATGTATATATTGGACAAGACGCGATTTTTCTCATTTCTATCTATTTTGAGAGCTGCTGGATCCGATTTTCTCTCAAGAAAAACTTGGTAAGTCTCATTTCTAAACCTTCTTGCCATTAATGTCTCCCATCTACCCCATCCTCTTGATCATTTATGTTATCCTAGGTATTCTTGGTCACTTCTTGTAGAAGGTTCAAGTTTTCCAATATCTCAACTTCATCCCCTCACCACTAGTTACTTGGATTTTTAGGGTTTTAAGCTACAACCCTACAAGGTCAAATCATTCTCTTTTTACAAACTTTATACATGTTAAATATATATTTTTAACCTTCTAAATATCTTCACTTTGATTTCTTTGATTCAGTGAGTTTTCACCAAAACCTAATTTTGAAGATTTTAGGGTTTATTTGAATGAGTATGATTTTAAGGTTAAGAAACTTATATCTCGGACTTATGTATTATATGTTCATAATTTCACTTAGCTAATGTTATTATGAGGATGTTTTACGTAAGTGTGCTTGAAGTACTGTTGTTATGACAATTGGTAATGTAGTAGTACGTTTCCTTCGTGTTTAATTCTATCTCTCTTACTTCTTTCTTTGGGGAGCTCGAATCTTATTTGTCAAGAAAAAGGATGACACAATGAGAATGTGCATCGATTACCATGAACTGAACAAGGCAACGGTAAAGAACAAATACCCACTTCCGAGAATCGACGACCTGTTCGATCAACTCCAAGAGGCGAGGTGTTTCTCAAAGATCGATTTGCATTCGGGATATCACCAAGTGAAGGTGAGAGGAGAAGACGTCCCGAAGACGAACTTTAGAACGCGTTACGGTCATTACGAATTCCTCGTGATGCCGTTTGGTTTGACTAACGCACCGACAGTGTTTATGGATTTGATGAATAGAATGTGCCGACTATTCCTCGACAAGTCGGTCATTGTATTCATTGATGACATACCCGTGTATTCCAAGAACGAGCCGGAACATGAACAACACCTTCGTGAGGTTCTAGAAGTGTTGAGAAAAGAGAGGTTGTAAGCCAAATTTTCCAAGTGCGACTTTTGGCTTGAAGAGGTTCAATTCTTGGGTCACGTAGTCACTTGAGACGAAGTGAAGGTGGACCCTTCCAAAGTTGAAAATCCATGATGAATTGGGAGCCTCCCAAGAGCTCATACGAGATCCGATGCTTCTTGGGTTTGGCGGGTTATTACCGGAGGTTTATTCAAGACTTCTCGAAAATCACTTCTACCTTGACGACCTTGACTCAGAAGAATTTCAAGTTTGTTTGGGCCGAGGCGCAAGAGAAGGCGTTCCGAACGTTACAAAAAAAGTTGTGTGAAGCTCCAATTCTATAGCTACCCGAAGGATCAGAAGACTTTGTGGTCTATAGGGACGCTTCGAAAATGGGATTGGGTTGTGTGTTGATGCAAAGAGGCAAGGTGATCGCCTACGCCTCAAGACAACTTAAAGTTCATGAGAAGAACTACCCTACCCATGATCTAGAGCTAGCGGCGGTGGTGTTCGACTTCAAGCTTTGGCGGCATTACCTCTATGGCACGAATTGTACGCTCTACACGGATCATAAGAGTTTGAAATACGTCTTTGATCAAAAAGAGTTGAACATGAGGCAGAGGTGATGGCTCAACTTACTCAAGGATTACGATTGCGAGTTTCTTTACCATCCCAGTAAGGCAAACGTAGTGGCTGATGCGTTAAGTTAGAAGGACTATAGCGGAAGCATTCGAGCTACTCTTTCAAGGATTGAGCTCGTGTCAATCCTTATTGAGAAAATCAACACATCCCAAGTATAGGCCTTGTTGGAAGAGAATCTCAAAGACGAAGTCATGACAAAGCAACGTTTGCTCTTAATGGAAGATAGTCGTGGAGTGAAATTGTTCAACGGTCGTGTGTGGGTACCTAAAGTTGGAGGCAATCGGAAAATCCTTCTCGAGGATGCCCATAAGTCCAAGTACTCCATTCATCCGGGGAGTACAAAGATGTATCGGGACTTGAAGCTACATTATTGGTGGTCGGTAATGAAACTCGATGTGGCGCGTTACGTGGAGCATTGTGTGACGTTCTTGCATGTGAAAGCCGAGCATCAACGACCGTATGGGAGCCTTCAATCCTTGGAGATCCCCGAGTGGAAGTGGGAACATATTACCATGGACTTCGTGACTAAGTTGCCCAAAACTCTTCGAGGTCATGATACCATAGGGGTGATATTTGATCGGTTGACCAAGAGCGCACACATTTTGGCCATGCGCGAAACTTTACCGATGGACAAGCTGGTGAAGCTTTACATCGATGAGGTGGTTTCGAGGCATGGAGTGCCATTGTCTATCGCGTCAGATCGCGATAGTCGGTTTACATCGAACTTCTGGGATGGGTTGCAAAAAGAGATTGGAACGCGAGTAAAGTTGAGTACAACTTACCATCCGCAGACCGACGGTCAAAGCGAAAGGACGATCCAAATGCTTAAAGACATGCTAAGGTCTTCTGTGATCGAACTTCTCGAAGCGGAAGAGAAGCAATTCGTCGGACCCGAAATTGTGCAAGAAATGGCTGATAAAGTTAAGGGCATTCGGGAACGGTTAAAAGCGGCTCAAGATAGGCAAAAGAACTATGCCGATAAGAAGAGTCGTCTGATGGAGTTCCAAGTGGGTGACCGTGTGATGCTTAAGGTGTCGCCATGGAAGGGTATTATTCGGTTCAAAAAGCGCGGGAAGTTGAGTCCCCATTTCCTTGAACCCTTCACGGTACTTAAGCATGTGGGCTTGCAAGCCTACCAATTGGAACTTCCGTCAGAGATGAACGGGATTTACAACACATTCCATGTTTGTTATCTCCGAAAGTGTTTGGCGTAAGAAGAAAGTGTCATTCCCTTTCTGAGATCAGGGTGTACGAGGGTAACCGGTGTATAGAGGAACCCGACGCTATCCTAGAAAGGAAGTCCAAGAAATTACATCACAAAGAGGTCACGATGGTCAAAGTGCAATGGAAGCATCACCATGGAGCCAATGTGACATGGGAAGCTGAGGAGGATATGAAGCGGAGATATCCTCATCTCTTCGAGTAGTTGGGATTTCGGGGACGAAATCAATTCCAAGTTGGGGAGGATTGTACACTCGTAAATCTATGTAAGTCTGAATTCCCAAATTTATCTGATTTACGACTTTTATTCAATTGTTAATGCACCTATACAAAGCTTCGGTTCCATTCAAGATGGCATGTGGGTCGCAGGTTCGAAATCTCGGGTTTTTGGGCCTCGGTACCATGGGCATGATTGTGCCCCGCGATGGTGACATTGTCACTATCGCCATGGCACTGTCGCGGGAGAGGGACCCCCTTCGTTACGTCCGACGCGGTTGTGAGCCGTAATTGTGACACGAGCACTATCGCCGTGTCACTCTCGCGGCGTGGGGCTGAGTCGTGGTACATTTTGGGCGAGAATGCCCTGCAATAGTGACTATGTCACTATCGCCGTGTCAAGGTCGCGAGCGGGGATCAGGGGTACTAATTGAGCAACTCCGAATTCTAAATCATTTATCTGATTTTGGGGTTGCATTCAATACAATTTTCTTCCAGATTTTGGTAGGGTTTCATCCTCCATTCCTCCCTCTTCATTAACTCCTCTCCTATCTACCTCTAATGTGGATTATTTATTTCTTTGAGGGTTATTTAAGATCTAATGAAGATCTCAAGCATTCTACCATCTCAAGATTTCCATCTTCTCCATCTAGGATTCTTAGGGTTTTCAACAAAACCCATATTGTGAGTCCATACTTGCTTTCTAAAACTTTATACATGTCAAACTGATCTTTTTTTACTTCTAATCATCTCCTTATTTATGATTTGTTGACGAAAATGGAATTTGACCTAACTTGAGATTTTTGGAGATTATTAGGGTTTCACAACCATTTTATGATATGATGGAGTATTACATGTTTTGACCCATAAAAGGTGTTTAATCTTGAATACTTGTGGTTAAATATAGAAACAAAATCATTTTTACTATGTTTATGGTTCCATTTCATGATGAGGATTACTAAATAAAGATACTTTGGGATAATGGAAAATGTGTTTGGCCATTACTATTAAATAATGTTGATTTACGAGTCTCTGACAAATGGTGATGATATTTTGTGAAGTTGGGCAAATCATTTTGTGAGAATATTGATGTAATCCATATGTGTAATTATGGTATAGGTCACCAATGAAATGGTAACAAGCGTTAGACTACTACTAGTGGATCCATAGGTATTGAGTCGGCTAAATTTTTGGGATGTACTTCCCTATGTAACTAGTTGAGACATTGGGTCCTCGGAGGTAATTGGTACGGTTATGTGGGACCGGTTACTAGCCATGGGCCGTAAATGTAATCATAGTGAACGAGTATAACTTGGATCCTCGGGTGCTCTCCCCCACATTTGAGTACGAGCCGGCGTTGTTCGTGGCCATGGGTCCAAGTATTGAGCTCATAACTCGGAGAGTGACTTACTTTTGTGTTCCGCCACAATCCTTGGAAATCGGATCTCCCCCGTCATCGCAAGATGTAAATTTGGTCGTGAGGTCACTATGTGGATAATCCTTCTTGTGAACCCAACTCTTGGAAAAGATTACTTATCGTTTCAATTAATTTAAATTTCCATATTTTCTTTATAAATTGTATGTTCTAACTAGGCTTTAAGCCTAACACTTTTTCTCAAATGACATGTATAATAGGTTCCCTTAGCGACAGGTTTCCGAAGGTTTGACTGATGAGTGTGGGCGCTCAAGGAATTTTTGGAGATGATAGATGATTTGGAGTTTGGCGACTAAACTATAGTATTTTGGAAATTTGGGTTGACAACCAATGTAATCTAGCTAGGATGTGTTTAGATTAGGTTGTTGTTGAATCCCATTTTCATGCACAGGTTTTGTAAACGCTTTCATACTATTTCCCTTTTTGAGTGGTTTACTCCAAATACAAACGTCATATTGCCGAATTTTCAATTTTAAAAATTATCTTAAAACTTAGGGTGTTACACATAAAAATGTTACAAACCGTGCAACCTTCATCATCATCGTCCATTTCATTTCAATTTCTTTTGTTACTTGAATAAACGGAGGGTATATATACGTCGAAACGTAAACACTTTATTTTTTTAATTTTAAATTTAAGTACTGTAACACCCGGAATTTCGGTAAGCATTTCATGAAGTTTATTATTCCTTTCATCTTTTGCTTGTGGCCCCAACTCATAGATATGGTTGGATTATATTAGAATCGACGAATGTTGTGTCATAACCGGGAGCCTTTCGCGAATTAGCATCGAGGGATCGAAATCGGACGTCGGGGCAGGGCTTGTGATTGTGCCCGCGACTATGACATGGTGTCATTGTCGTAGGTCACAACCGCGGATGAGAGTGAGGCCGCGGTACGGGGCTGGCGATAGTGCTGGTGACTGTGACAAGTGTCACTGTCACTTGGCATTCTCGCGGAAAATGTACCGAGAGGTACCTGAAGTGCGCGACCTTGCAGGCGACTGTGACACTTGTCACTATCGCCTAGCATAGTCGCCGACGGGTGTTTGATGTATATATTGGACAAGACGCGATTTTTCTTATTTCTATCTGTTGGATCCGATTTTCTCTCAAGAAAAACTTGGTAAGTCTCATTTCTAAACCTTCTTTCCATTAATGTCTCCCATCTACCCCAACCTCTTGATCATTTATGTCATCCTAGGTATTCTTGGTCACTTCTTGTAGAAGGTTCAAGTTTTCCAAGATCTCAACTTCATCCCCTCACCACTAGTTATGTGGATTTTTAGGGTTTTAAGCTACAACCCTACAAGGTCAATTCATTCTCTTTTTACAAACTTTATACATGTTAAATATAGATTTTTAACCTTCTAAATATCTCCACTTTGATTTCTTTGATTCAGTGAGTTTTCACCAAAACCTAATTTTGGAGATTTTAGGGTTTATTTGAATGAGTATGATTTTAAGGTTAAGAAACTTATATCTCGGACTACTTGTGGTTTTGCACATGAGAAACATGTTTTCATCTAATCTCAAGTTTAAATACATTGAAATCAAAACTAGGGTTTTGGGATATTGATATATTTTTGTTGAATGAGAACTTCGGTGAATTTGATTTAGTGTTTGGGAATACTATTCAAAGAATGATATTGGAATCTCTTTGGAATTATGTGAGTAATTATATGGATTCTAATTTTTGCACATTTGATGGCACCTTAAGTGTTTTAGTGTTATTGGTGGATTTGGTTTGTATTGGATTGTTTGTTTGGTTGCATTTGGGTGTCATGACCCCATAATTATTTGTATCATTACGTCCGGTGATGGAACGCTAGTTTTCCACATCGAGGCACAGATAGGCATCGGATAAGGTATAAGTCCTACGTGCTAGTACATGTCATTGGATGAGGATAACTCAACTTAAGGACCATATGTGGTTGAAGTTGACATTTCGTGGGTGTACGTTTAAATCCACTGAGCCTGACATCCAATGCGTGTATTTTATTATGTGTTTAGTTTTACTAACATATCAAGTGGATTACTTTTGTGTTCTGTCACTTATGTTAGTAAGCGGGCCTCCCACGTCTTATATACAAGTATTGGTTTATTTACAATTATTTCACTGGCTTTCTCTAATTACCTCTTTTATCCGAATATAACTGTTTGTTCTCACTAGGCTTTAGCCTAACAATTTTTATTAAAATCACATGTATAACAAGTCATTCTAGAGGTGAGACTCCTCGGGCTTGAGTGGAGAGTCATTGAAGGAGAGTAGCATTTTTGAAAGTCATGGAGGTGTACACTTGATATAGCGGTGGTATACTTTTGGAAGTGAGATGACGACACCCGTTCCTAATCTAGATTTACTTGGCCTAGATTAGTAGGTTGTTGAGTTTAAATTTCACTTGATTTTTGTATTGTAAACGCCATACAGTTATTCCCCTTTTTGGGTGATTTGGTTATGTTTGCTTTGTTTATTCCACATTTATGCAGGTTTAAATTAACCCTTATTTTTAGGGTGTTACAAGTTGGTATCGAAGATCTAGTTTAAGTGAACTAGGTATGAATGTAAGATGCCTAGGCCTAAGCTGAGATTGTTAAGTTATGACTTGTGAGATTGGGTAAAACTCTTAAGATAGGATGGTCTTAGATTCGATGGAAATTACACTAATTGAGAGTTGTGGTAATGGTAACGAAAATTCTTACGTATCATATGTTCATAATTTCATTTAGCTAACGTTATTATGAAGATGTTTTTCGTGAGTAAACTTGATCTACTGTTGTTATGACAATTGATGAATGTAGTAGTACGTTTCCTTGTATTTAATTCTTATAGCCTATTCCTCACCTCTATTCTCGCATGTGTATGGCACACTAAATGGTTACTATTCGAAATAGGCCGGATGTCCACGAGGCGACGACATCCATGGATGACCAACCTAAGGTGACGACGGCAGAGTTGCCCCCACCCTTGCAAAATGTGTTGGGCGGAGGGTTGAGCAAATACCCCAACGTAATATAGCCATATCTGAGACGGTTATGGAAGAAATAACTCTAGAGACTAGAATGATGGATCGAATGATGCAGGCCATGAATGCGGCTATGGCCCATAACAAGAGATGTTCTTGAAATTACTTAAAGACAGAGACACTAACAACCGCAGACACGAGACAGTTGCAGAAAATGTGATTGCGGTGGGATCCGGGGTACTAGAAACGAAATCCCCATGGATGGAATAGCGACATTGGAAGCAAGGAAACCGACAAAGACTTGCTCTTTCAAAACATTCTTGAGCTGCAGGCCACTCGAGTTTAAGGGTAATAACGATCCGATAGTCTGCATGAATTGGATCCGAGAGATGGAACAAGTTTTTCGGACAAGTGAATGTGGAGAGAGCCAGAAAGAAAAATTAGGTTTTCAAATGTTGCGAGGTGCGACCCTCACATGGTGGAACATCTACTCCATGTCCCTAGAGGCCTCTGTACTAGCCATGTTGGGTTGGGAAACTTTTAAGAGGAAGGTTCTTGAAGAATATTGCAACGAAAGGGCTATGGACCGGATCATTGACGAATTCCGGAATTTAAAGAAAGGAAATTTGACTGTCAAAGAGTACACCAAACAATTCATGGAGAAATTGGGTTTAGTGGGGCATTTGGTTCAGACTGATAAAGGGAAGATCAAGGCCTACATCAAAGGTTAACCGATGGAGATGATGAATATGGTATGAGTATCCAAGGCCTCCACTCTTCGGGAGGCAATTGTATAGGCACAGTTGGTGGAGGCAATTATGATCAAAGAAAAGTGGAAAGAGGTGGAATGATCGAGAAGAGAAGATGGGAGGGAGGTTCCATACAGTCCAAGAAGCTGAGGCAATTCAACAACAACCAACGGGAGGCCGGTTCTAGGCGCGAGACCCCATGGTGTTCCAAGTGCCGAAGCAAACACTTCGGCCTATGTAATTCGGGATCCGGGAAATGTTTCAAGTGTGGCAAGTTTAGCCACAACTTCAAGGATTGCCCGGTTAGGGGGCATATATGTTTTGAGTGCAAGGAGTCGGGCCATGTCAAGAGCGAATGTCCAAGGTTGAAGACTGGAAATAGCGGGGGAAAGAAGATGGATCTTCCGAGAGTGACGGGACGACCTTTCCAAGTGACAACTGAGGAGGCGAAGGCTTCGACATATATGGTGTCGGGTACGTTTCTCCTAAACTCCGTACCTACACGCATATTATTCGATTCTGGCACAACTTTTTCGTTTGTGTCAAGCTCTTTCTATCAAAAGTTATCCTTACCCACTATTAGCTTAGAGTATGCTTTAGTGGTAGAGCTAGCGGATGGTGATCAAGTAGTCGTTCGAGATATTCTTAGAGGCTGCGAATTGGAAATCGAAGGAAAGAAATTTCCGATGGATTTCATGACAATGTTTATTGGGGGATTTGACGTTGTCATAGGAATAGATTGGTTAGAGAATAACCATGCCGAGATTCTTTGTGCAAAGAAATTGATTTGAATCCCAATTTAGGACGACGAGATGGTGACCGGGTATGGCGAAAGACGAAAGGGCGAGGTAGTAGTTATTAGCATGGTGAAGGCACGTAAGTGTTTGTTGAAAGGGTGCTCATCCTTTTTGGCGTATGTTATAGACGTCAAGCTCGAGAAGAAAAGACTCAAAGATGTGAAGGTGGTGAATGAATTCCCTGATGTGTTCTCGGACGATTTGCCTAGATTACCGCCTGATCGCCAAGTAAAGTCAAGATAGATTTATCACCGGGAGTGGATCTGGTAGCTAGATGTGTGTCCCTGATTCAAGTTTCTAATCACAAACAATCAACACAAACAAGATTAGTAACTACCTGTTTCAATTTCAATTCAAGAATCAAAGTATTACAAATTAGTTTATGACTTTCTCTCTTTAGAACAAATCTCTTTCTCTCTCTAAAAAAACTCTCTCAGGTTGCGTACAAAACTCTTCAAGTCATATGTCATTGAAACAAAAGATAACTATTTATACCAACAACGAATATAAACAAACAAAACAAATACAACTAAAATTGACTTTGACTTTTATTACACTTTGACTTTGACTTTCACTGATAGTTGACTTTCAGCTTTTGACTTCTTGAACTTTGACCTCTGGTTTTCATGATCTTGTATCTAACATAAACATGCTCTAACAATCTCCCCCTTTGGATTCAAGATCATCTTTGAAAGATTTTGCAATTCAGTCTTTTCTTTAGGCTTCATTTTTACAATCTCCCCTTTTTAACAAATTTCTTCTTTAAGCACAAACATTGCAAACTCCCCTTTCTTTGACAACATTCTTCCCAAGCCTGTCTTTTAAAAAAAAAATATTAACAATCTCCCCCAAATATGATAGAAACGATCTTCAAAAATCTCTTCAAGGTTATAAGAAACCTCTTTCAGACTTCAGAAAGAAATTATCTCCATTTTCAACTTTGATTGCTTTAGCAACTAACCATCAAAGAAAATTTCTGAAAAGTCTCAGCACATCTTCAGAAATCTTCAACTTTGCATCTTTCTTTCACAATCAACTTTTGATCTCGAACAATTCTTTAACTTTGAAAGTTCTGACTCGGACATTTCTTAAATTCATCTCCCCCTTTTTGATGAATAGAGCATATATAGCATCAAAACTTTCACAAGAAATATCTTTATATCCAGTTCAATTTTCTCTCTCTAGAACAAATCTCTTTCTCTCTCTAAAAAAAACTCTCTCAGGTTGCGTACAAAACTCTTCAAGTCATATGTCATTGAAACAAAAGAAAACTATTTATACCAACAACGAATATAAAGAAACAAAACAAATACAACTAAAATTGACTTTGACTTTTATTACACTTTGACTTTGACTTTCACTGATAGCTGACTTTCAACTTTTGACTTCTTGAACTTTGACCTCTAGTCTTCATGATCTTGTATCCAACATAAACATGCTCTAACACTAGAGCTCCTTATCATATGGCTCCGTCGCAAATGAAAGAAATGATGGAGCAACTACAAGACCTTCTTGAGAAGGGGTTCATGACACCGAGCTCGTCGCCTTGGGGAGCACCGGTCTTGTTCGTGAAGAAGAAATATGGCTTAATGCGGATGAGTATAGAGTATAGGGAGTTGAATAAGGTGACCGTGAAGAATAAATATCCATTCCCTAGGATCGATGATTTGTTTGACCAACTTCAAGGGGCGGGATTCTTCTCGAAGATCGATCTACGTTTGGGGTACCACCAAATGAAAGTCAAAGAGGACGACATCCCTAAGACGAAATTTAGGACGAGTTACAAACACTACGAGTTCTTGGTGATGCCTTTCAGATTAACGAACGCCCCGACGGTGTTCTAATATATTCCAAGAACGAATTCGGCCACGTGCAACACCTTTGAAAAGTTTTAGAGGTTTTGAGGAAGGAGAAATTATATGCCAAATTCTCCAAGTGTGAATTTTGGTTGAAAGAGGTATAATTCTTAGGGCACGTGGTCACGAAAGATGATGTGAAAGTGGATCCCGCCAAAATAGAAGCTATGATGAATTGGGAACCACCTAAGAGTCCATCTGAAATTCGAAGTTTTCTGGGTTTAGCGGACTTTTATCGAAGATTTATCAAAGATTTCTCTAAGATTGCTTCTGCATTGATAACTTTGACTAAGAAGAACGTGAAGTTCGTATAGACCGAATCTCAAGAGAGGGTTTTCCAGACGTTGCAAAAGAAGTTGTGTGAAGCCCCGATCTTATCCTTGCCTGAACGATCGGAGGATTTTATGGTTTATAGTGATGCATCCAAGATGGGTTTAGGTTGTGTGCTTATGTAACGGGGAAAGGTAATCACCTACGTGTCAAGGCAACTAACGGTGCACCAGAAGAACTACCCCACTCATGATTTGGAGCTAGCGGCAGTGGTGTTCACGTTGAAGTTGTGGCGACACTATCTCTACGGCACAAAGTGTACCTTGTATACGAACCATAGGATTTTGAAGTATGTCTTTGATAAAAAGGAACTCAATATGAGGCAAAGGAGATGGTTGGAACTAATTAAGGACTATGATTGTGAATTGATCTATCATCCGGGTAAAGCAAACGTAGTAACTGACGTCTTAAGCCGGAAATAGTATAATGGGAGATTTTGAGCCAAACTCTCGAGAATTGAATTGGTGTCGAGTCTCATGGAACGGATTAAAGTGGCACAAGTCGAAGCCTTGTTGGAGGAGAACCTTAAAGAAGAAGTAATGACCAAGCAACGACTACTCTTGACAGATGATAACCGTGGGATCAAATGCTTTAATGGGCGTATGTGGGTGCCAAAGATTGGAGGAAATCAAGAGCTACTTTCGGAAAACGCTCACAAATCCATGTACTCTAACCACCCGGGGAGCACTAAGATGTATTGAGACTTGAAGTTGCATTATTGGTGGTCGATTATGAAGCTAGACGTGGCGCGCTATGTAGAGCGATGTGTGACTTATTCGCAATTAAAGGCCGAGCATCAACGACCGTATGGGAGCCTACAACCTTTGGAGATACCCGAGTGGAAGTGGGACAAGATCACCATGGACTTCGTGACCAAGTTACGAAAGACGTTTAGAGGTAATGACACTATTTGGGTGATAGTTGATCGTTTGACAAAGAGTGCTCACTTTCTCGCGATGTGGGAAACGTTGCCAATGGATAAATTGTCAAAACTATATATTGATGAAGTGGTCTCTAGAAATGGTATACTCTTGTTTATAGTTTTCGATCGTGATAGCCGGTTTACATCAAGGTTTTGGGGAGCTTTGCATCAAGAGTTGGGTACGCGGGTGAATCTGAGTACGACATACTAACCACAGACGTACGGACAAAGCGAAAGGACGATTCAAACTTTGGAGGACATGCTTAGATCTTGTGTGATCGATTTCAGTGGTAATTGGGATACTCACTTACCTTTGGTGGAATTTGCATACAATAATAGCTACCACTCTAGCTTTGGGGCGACACCGTTTGAGGCTTTGTACGGTAGAAAATGTAGAACCCCTGTGTGTTGGTTGGAGGCGGGCAAAAAGCCATTTGTTGGGTCGAAAATCGTACAAGAGACGACCGATAAAGTCAAGGCTACACGAGATCGTTTGAAGGCGAAAGAACGTTTGGTGGACCGGCAAAAGAACGTTTGGTAGATGTCACCCCATATACTATTTGGCGAGTCTCAATGTCGAGTGGGTTCATTTTTGAGTTTTATGCAAGCATATTTCGTTGTATACAACTTAGTGGGTGAGTTTATTTTAACTTTTGGTATGAGCAACTTATGAAAAACCTAGGATGGTTCGTGTTGAATTGAGGCATTGAGTATTCTTTGATTGTCGGTTTTATCATTATTGTTTCACGCAATGCATTATATTGATTTACTCGTATGCATGGCATAATAGCCACCATTTTGACTCAAATAGCGTTATCCGTGCGGCTAAAAGTCGAAGTCGATTTAAGTCATTTTATGTTTGACCAAATCGCAAGCACTTATCGTTTTACTAAGTTTGAGAAATAAACTGGTGTATGTGGGTCGTGTAGGAAATTTGACTCCATGTCATTTTATGGGTTAAAAGAAAGAACTTTAGGGTTTGAAATCATGAAGTTCCTCTTCCGGAGTTTGTGCAATTATTTGTCACACATTGTTTTAATACATAAAACTATTTTACGTACACATCATGATCTGATGAATACTAGTATCGTAGTGGTCTATTTGATTTTTTTTACGTATATCTTATTATCGCCATTATTAGTGTGTGTTAATGATCAAATGTTTTTCGAAATGGTCTTATATGTGTGGCGTATGTGACCACTCTACACACCTACCGGGTGAACGGTAGTGGATTTTATATGTACGATCGATTGTTATAAAATTGTTGCGCTTGAATGTTTTGTAAATTTCAAATTGGCATATTAGCTTGGAAAACCTTGAACTCATTGTGGCTATAGATTTAAACCCCTATCACGAAAGGAGTTGTAATTAGGGGATAGGGAAGTCCTTGGGAATTGAAGCGTCGAATGATCCGACTTGTGGCCAGTTTTGAATTGTGGATTTCAGCCTTATGAGTAGGTTCATGTATGAATAATTGAGGTATTAGATTCATGTTTTCTCTCAGTAAGTGGTGGTCATTCTGTTTCGGCGAATCTTCGGGTTAAAGTTTGGGGTGGCTACTTGCGTAAGGTTGGAATTGAATTGATGGGTTGTTGGTAGACATCATGCATGTGTTGGGGGTGTGCCACCCGGGTGAATCTTCAGGAATAATGGAAATATTGTGGTTTGTTTGTTAGAAATGTAATATTGGAACTTTAGTGCCATGTTAGGCGTCAACTTTAATTCGACAATGCATATCTGGAATGAAATATTTGACAGTATACCCACGCTTTCAGTGTGACTAATTTGATTTTAGGCGTCGACTCGTTCTTTCGAGGTCAATGATTTTGGAATGCTCGAAAGTACCCCCAGATCATAAGAAGTGTTAGCCTCAAAGTGTTGGAACTTCAAAGAGATTATATAATGATTAAGATTTCCTTGATGTGGTAGCAATCTATATCGGCTATATGTTTGAGAATAGTTCGGAGTTGCGTGATAGCCAAATTGGGACTAACCAGCTCCCTGGAAAGCGCATTGGTACGTTCTTGGAAGGAAGGTTTTACCAATATCAAGGGTGAATTATTAAGAACTTTTGGAAATTCTTTAGGTTTGGTGTTGATCATTGGAGTGCGGATTTAGAATCATGTTGAGCTGGGATGAATTAGTTAAGGAGAAGTTGAGATCACAAGCTACCATGGAGGTAGTACGTGTCACTTAAGGTTGGGAGGAAGCCGAGATCTTATGGCTAGAAAATACTCCATCAATGTTCAGTAGACTTCTCTTGTCAGTGTTTAACTGTTGAATGAAAGGATCAAGCTATATCTGGGAACTGAGGGAATCCAATAAGTGTTGTGTAGTATTGAAATGCTTTCTGTATGAAGTAGATTTCGAGGACGAAATCTTTTATAAGGTTGGGAGGATTGTAACATCCTGATTTTTATCCTAATAGAGGAAAAGTATTGAACTGGGTGAATCGGTAAATGAAGAACCAAATATGAAGTATGGATATAGTGCCATGTAGTCGTGACATTTGTCACAATAGCACAAATGGTATTGGAACTGTGGTAGTCTCGGTTATAGTGCCATGCAGTTGTGACATATGTCACAATGGCACCGGCGTTACCGAGTGTTTGGTTGTCCCAACGAATGTGCCATGAAATTATGGCAATGGCATGATAATTGGAAAAATGGCATCAAATGTTCCGAGATAAGATCGAGAAATGGTTGGTAAAACGGTCGAGGAACGGCCAGGAAAATAGTCGGGAAATCCGTCGATAAAACAGTCTAGGAACGGTCGAGAAAACGAGCGAAATTGGCTCTCGATACCTTTTGGGCGAAAGTGCCAAGCTAAAGTGACATTGGCACTTTAGCCGGGCACTTTTGCAGAGAAAAATTGGCCCACGGTACAATCTGGGCGAAAGTGACAGCTAAAGTGACACTGTCAATTTCGCTTGGCACTCTCGTGGTCAGGGTACAGCGCATAAATGCAGCATCTATCTTCATTTGGTCATATCTTTCACATTTCTACTCCGTTTTTGGTGATTCAAATTGCTATGGTTTCGTATTTGAGGGATTTCAAGGATAGGTTGTTAGTTTTGGGAAGATCCAATAGTATTTGGTGGTGGAGTGGAAGCAAAGATCAAGAGTTCATCATCATCACCTCTATCTTCAAGAAATTTGGGGTTTTCTAGGTTTTCACCAAAACCTAAGGGGTGAGTTGATCCTCTTAGTTTGTAAACTTTATTATGAGTCATAAATTATCTATTGATGAATTCCTAGTGTTTATGTTTCTCAAATTTCGGTTTGGAGGATTTTGAGAAAAGTTTGGTCAAATTAGGGTTTTTGGCCAAAATGGAGATTTTGATATAAGATGTTTGGGGAACGATTATATATGGTTGAATATGATTATTTATGGTTGGAAATTTATGGATTTAGGTTTTTGGAAGTTTTTGGCTTGAAGATCCAAGTTTCTTCAAATGAGCTCAAGTTGGGGTAAAATCTAGATTTAGCCAAAATATAGCAAGGTGAGTTCAAGTTGATTTGTGAAAACGTTGTACATGACAAAATGTTTATGTTAAAGTCTTTATGTGTTTTACATGAAACTATTATTTATTGAGTCATTTGGTGGGTTTTGATCATCTGAGTGTTTGGCTTCATAAACCTTGTAAAACCCCATATTTGGGATTTTTGGAATATCTTGGACGAGTCATTTTAAAGTGTTCTTGATGAATTTTGCTTAAATGGAACTTATTTGGTAAAATAGCATTTTAGTCCTTTTTTGGGTAAAAGGTATAATTTTGTGTTATGGGACGTTTTGAACGGATAAATAGTATAAACCTATTTGTAAAACATTTTGTCCTGACTTAAACTGTGTTGGAGTCTATTCAATTATTTTGGAGCGTGTGATTGTATGGCATAGGTCGAGAACGTTTAGTATGTGAAAAGTGTTAATCATTGGTCAAAAGGAGTTTTGAGCATTTTGGCTCAGTGTCGACTTAAAAGAGTCTTGAGGACACTTGTCCGGTTTTGAATGGCTCAAGTAGCCCCATCATGACGTACGTACTAATATACCTTGTTGCATTTTGGTGTTGGTTACATGCATGAGTGCGTTGGTCATTTCGGGTTAGGCATGTAATGTTAGACTGTGTTGCATTGGATCCATAGGCACGTAAATCAGTCTGTTTTGTGTGGTCAATTCGGTACTGCGGGGTTAAACTCCGGTACCCATGTTTTATGACCGGAAACTTTACAAGTGATCGCTAGGATGGTTGAGTCTGTTAGTGCTACCGGGGAAGTAGGCGCTAGGACCTCCGCCGCTTGAAGTAATGCCTGGGAGGTAGTCTTTAAGTGTGTCGGGCCTTCGGGATGGAGTTCTTCGGAATGCTTCATCAAGGTCAACTGACTTGGGGTGACGCTTGTTAAAGAAGTCGTAGGGATACCTGGTTGTGATGTCGTGAGGTGTCATGCGATTAACATTGCATGGGTGGCATACTTTTGTGTTCCTCCACCCTCAACGGATACGGGTCTCCCCCGTTGTCGGCTAACAGTACTTTAAATATAAGGATGTCTTACTTTGTTGTCATTGGTTCTTTATGTTCGACAGTGAATGAGGGCCTTAATATTGGATCTTCCTCTTCGTATATTAAGGTTTAAATGAATTATGTCATCCCCATGTTTTGGTAGTTAGATTCCTTTCGTTTATGGTCGTGTGAGTATTGGACCTAGCGTCCATGTTTTTGGACGTACGATATATGTGGGTTTGATGATGATTCATGGGTCGAGTATTTTGC
Organism: Arctium minus; assembly: GCA_954870635.1. Classification (NCBI taxonomy): domain Eukaryota; kingdom Viridiplantae; phylum Streptophyta; class Magnoliopsida; order Asterales; family Asteraceae; genus Arctium; species Arctium minus. The sequence continues at coordinate 3,964,315 of OX941093.1, read as the reverse complement.
CCCACCCGTATTTGGGTGTTTTGGATATAACGTTTTATCCACGTTTCTTAAATGGGGGTCATTTCATATTCATGTTTCGAGTTAGTTTAAGTTGCATCAATTTATAAAGCATGTTTGAAATGAGGTATCCATCTTTGAAAATGCATGACATTGGAAAAAAGTTGTTTCTACGTTTAAAGTACATCAATTGAAAGGTCATTATTTTAAGTGAAGTTTGTGATTTTAAAGATATTTACTCATGTGAAACTCTTGAGCTCACTAGGCATTAGCCTAACCTTTTTATTTGTCGGCATGTGCAACAGGTTCCGGTTGGGAATAGTCCTAGTATCTCAGTGAAGGGAGGAGTGCCTTTTGTGTGCCCGAGGAGTGAGTAGCTTGTTGAAGTCTTCTGCATTAGGTTTTGGAGAGCAGCTTGTATTTGGGTTAAGTGATACCCGCCTTCAATTTAGTTGTACATACTATTGGAGTTTTATAATTGTCAAGATTAATTATAGAATTCGTAGTTGAGGCATATAGAATTTTGGATCGTAAGAGAAAGTTTCATCCCTTACTTGATGTTATGTTTAAAAATTTTAATTAGTTGCTCTTACCAAATTCGAGGGTGTTACAGTTTAAATCCACCGAGCCTGACATCCAATGCGTGTATTTTATTATGTGTTTGGTTCTACTAACATATCAAGTGGCTTACTTTTGTGTTTCGTTACTTATGTTAGTAAGCGAGCCTCCCCGTTAACCTAAGAGGTATTTATATACAAGTATTGGTTTATTTACAATTATTTCACTGGCTTTCTCTAATTACCTCTTTTAAAGAAGTTGTTTCTTTTTGAATATAACTGTTTGTTCTCACTAGGCTTTAGCCTAACACTTTTTCTTAGAATGACATGTATAACAAGTCATTCTAGTGGTGGGACTCCTCGGGCTTGAGTGGAGAGTCATTGAAGGAGAGTAGCATTTTTGGAAGTCATAGAGGCGTACACTAGATATAGCTGTGGTATACTTTTGGAAGTGAGATGACAACACCCGTTTTTAATCTAGATTTAGTTTTCCTAGATTAGTAGGTTGTTAAGTTTAAATTTCACTTGAATTTTGTATTGTAAACGCCATACAGTTATTCCCCTTTTTGGGTGATTTGATTATGTTAACTTTGTTTATTCCGCATTTATGCAGATTTAAATTAACCCCTGTTTTTAGGGTGTTACAAGTACCGTATCATTAAAAAATCCCTTTTGTCATGGGGATCGATTTTAACTTTTATGGAAGTTATTTTTGGTACTTATCGGTTTCCAAAACATTGGTGATTATCATCTTTTAGGGTTTGGTGTGATGATGGTGGTTTCTAGTTCTAATCCATTTTATTTTAGGTATTTATCTTCTAAGTTTTTCATCATCTTTAGCAGCTCTAAGGTTTATATTTTTTTAAAATTCATGTGATTCGTATAGTTAATTATTCGTAATATGATGTAATGATTCAAGCATTTGGGTTTCATACAAGGGCTTGATAGATGAGTTCTTCATTTTTTTGGTTGTTTTTCATCTCATGAAACATAATTGATGATGCATTACTGTATTTGAGATCATGAAATAGAAATGAAACCCAGGATCATGAAACAGAAATGAACCCTATTTCAGCTCATGAAACATAAATGAAAGCAAGATCAATGGTTTCCAAATCGAGGGAGACAAGTTCTAGAATCTCGAATGACATCAAAGTCTGGATCGATGGTTTCTCGATCAAGGGAGAAGAGTTCCAGAATCATTGAATGACATCAAAGCCTCCATATCCATGGTTTCCCTATCAATGGAGTTTTTCTTACGAGAAGATGATGGAGTTTGGGAGTTCTTGTCGGAGATGCTGAAAATGCAGTGGGGGTGGTTGTCTGAAGATCTTGCTAGAGATGATGAAGATGTAGCGATGAATCCACTATATAATGATCATGGTTGCATCTATATTTTTGAACTTCGAAAAGGCGCTTCATTATTCATCGATGAATCATATATAGAGAGAAGAATCATTCGTCGATGAATCGTATTTAAAGAGAAGAATATCAAAAATTAAACCTCGATTTGCTTTTGTCATTAGAATCGTTGAATATGGTGAAACCAACTAGGGTTTGTTTCCGGTTGGTTTAGCATATCTCTTCATGAAATTAGGAAAATGTATCTTTGAGGATGGAGTGATTATCGGGAACACGATATGGAAGAATCTGACATACCAATTTAAATCCTGTTTGATTTTCTTAATGAAATTAACCTGGTTACTCTTAACGCCTTACTTTTTAATATTAAAAATCAATTTTTTTTAATGAAACTCTTTGGCCCAAACTGATTCCTAACCGTAGATTTGAAATTAATGGTTATGATTGGGGTTGTAGAGGTTGTAGGAATTATTGGGGTTGTAAATTAAACCCCCCCCCCCCCCCCCCCACATATATATATATAGCCATAGGTTCAAATGAGAAATGCTAAGTATGTGAGAAATAGAGAAGTAATCCTAGTCATTCATATAGTAAGATCGGATTTGACTGGTCAAATTTTGCGTCTTTGACTGGTCAAGAATTGCGGATTTGATTGGTCAAAAGTTGCGACTATTCCAAAAATAGAAGTACAGTTTCGTAATTTTTACAAATACGGGGAACGAGTTCATATATGAACCTGTATGATTCATATATGAACTATATATTCATATGTGAACTAATGTAACTGATTCATATATGAACTAATTAACTGATTCACATATGAACTAATTAACTATAGGTTCATATCAGTAAGACTCCGTCTTAAAAACGTATACTTATTCTTAGCCGAATTGAACCGTAATTAAAAATGACAACCAAAGATAGTTAAAGGATTAAAACCGTCATTTAACCAAACTCTTTATAATTATATATAAAAAAACAAACCATATTAATAGTAAAGAACTCCATCGTCTCCATTCTACAACACCATAAACCGCCTCATCTCTCTCTCTCTCAAAATCTCCAACTTCTCTCTAAAATTACTCCCAAATTGTTGAAGCAATCGAAGAAACAACTACATATTCGGAATCCACTCTTCGAGTCCTTCTTAGAAGTACAAATTTATTCTTAAGTTATTTAAGTTGGTATGTTAGGATAGTTGAAGTTGGTTGGTAGATTATGATGTGTTATTGCAAAGTTATAATCAAATACATGTTTAGGAATGTTTCATTTTGTCAAAATTGAAATAGGATAAAGTTTAGAATCATATTAAAGATATTGTGGTTATACGGTAAATTGCATACCAAGTGTTCGGTTTAATACTTAAGAGAATAAAATTTATTGATTAAGCTTAGGATAATAAACATTGAGTTCTATGTTATATGAGTAATAACAATTCGTGGTTTAAATAGGCAATTGAACGAGTTAAACTTCGTCTCAGTCTCGGTTGATCGCGTTTTTACTTCTCAATTCGGTTAACGTATGGATTTCACTTCCTTTGATTCGTGGGCAACTAGTTGTTGTAGTTGACCCTTCCTAAAGGTGGTTTACCGCCTTGTGGTTGATCAGTGATCAACGAAATGTGTACTTATACACACATATTGATTTTGGATTGAATCTTATGTTTGAATGTTTTCGTGTTTTGTTGTCTCATATTGAAGTTGAGTTATGAATCATTTGTTTGAACCTTTTGGCGTTTTATTAAAATGCATCTCGTATGGAATTGTTTATGAAACTTATGAACTATATTGAACTTGATTTTTATGAACATCATTCGGGTAATTGGCATATGTTTGGTTTTCGTTATTTTTTTAGAACAACCCAATAAATGGGCACATTATTGTCAGGATCTGATTCTTAACAAGAATAATGAATCTCAGAAACAATATTAAAGAAGTTACGGAAAAACACTTTAATATTCAAATATCAATGTAACAGTAAAGTATAAATCACAACTTGTAAACTTTATTGAATGATTTAAAGCTACAAGCTTTCACACAAAACCTCAATCTTGATGAATAGGCTCACCAAGACGAATTCTACTTCTCTAGAACTAGGGTTGTAAATGGTCCATTCATCTCCAAGAGATCTGAGGAACTTTCGATTGACATCATCTTGTTCCATCTGGACTCCAACAGTAGCCAACTCACCAATTAACTTATTGAATCTATCAAAAGTTTGAGTCATAGACTCATTCTTTGAAGATGTAAAATTCTCATATTGCTGCTTGAGAATATCCCTTTGATTCCTCTTAGTGCTCTTGATGCCAGCAAACCTCTTTTCTAAAGCATTCCATAGAATCTGAGCATCAGTGCAGTGGTGAAACTGATGTTGATACTCATTAGTAATGGCTAAAAGCAGGGTGCTTAAGGCTTTCATCTCCAATTCTAATCTCTTAAGGTCATCACTCATACTCTGGTTGTGATCCCTGTACCTTTTAACAGTGTCTATACAAGTTTGAGAACAGATATTAGAGAGTACCTCAGTTGGAAGATCAGATACCTCTGCCATGAGAGCTTGATTTTGAATGGCCTCTTCTGCTTGATCACTCCAGTCAAACCCCATTCCTTGTTGAGAAACAAGAGCTTGAGCAGAGATTCTGTTCTGGTTGAAGCTTCCAGTCTGAGCTTGTTGGTGGTTGTTATAAGACACTCCACTTTTGCATTCCCTGGCAAAGTGTCCCTTCATATGAAACTTGTAGCACTCCACCTTTGACTTATCAAAGCCTGCTCCACCTTCTCTTCTTTGGGAGAAGTTGTTCCTCCCAGTCCTCTTGATGAACTTCATCACCCTCATAGAAAGCATGGCCATCTGCCATTTAATATCCATCTCTTCAAGATCATAAGGATGAAGCTGTTCCAAGTCATCATTGATTAAAGAAGAGTTACCATGGCTGGAAAGAAAGGCTTCAAACACAGATTCATTGCCTTTTTCTTGATTTACTCTATTAGCAGCATTAACTGATTCAGGGTTAGCAGTAGAATCAGTTGATGCTGATAGGAGTGCAGCATTATGAACATATCCAGTAGGCTTCTTCTTTGCTTCTACTTCAGATTCAAACACTCTCAGATCATTGTACAGATCATCCAGTTCCTTTTCTTCCAATTGGTCATTCTGTCTGAATGAAACAGTGTACATGGTCCATTCATCTCCAAGAGATCTGAGGAACTTTCGGTTGACATCATCTTGTTCCATCTGGACTCCAACAGTAGCCAACTCACCAATTAACTTATTGAATCTATCAAAAGTTTGAATCATAGACTCATTCTTTGAAGATGTAAAATTCTCATATTGCTGCTTGAGAATATCCCTTTGATTCCTCTTAGTGCTCTTGGTCCCAGCAAACCTCTTTTCTAAAGCATTCCATAGAATTTGAGCATCAGTGCAGTGGTGAAATTGATGTTGATACTCATTAGGAATGGCTAAAAGCAGGGTGCTTAAGGCTTTCATCTCCAATTGTCTCACTTTCTTCTCAGCATCGGTTTTTGGAGGTGGTCTTCTTCCATCTTGTCCAATTTTACCTTCAGCAGAGGGACCATTCTCAACAATGTCCCACATAGAAAAGTCTGTAAGGAGGATGTACTGCTTGATCCTAATTTTCCACATGTCAAACTCATTAGGTTTGAGCATGGGGACCTTTGAAACAAGAGTACTGGTTGATTCAACTGTGTTATCCATGATGAATGAAGGTTTCTGAGAATACTGGGCTCTGATACCACTTATCAGGATCTGATTCTTAACAAGAATAATGAATCTCAGACTCAATATTAAAGAAGTTGCGGAAAAACACTTTAATATTCAAATATCAATGTAACAGTAAAGTATAAATCACAACTTGTAAACTTTATTGAATGATTTAAAGCTACAAGCTTTCACACAAAACCTCAATCTTGATGAACATGCTCACCAAGACGAATTCTACTTCTCTAGAACTAGGGTTGTAAACCTTTAGGTTAATTCTCTCTAAAAACAAAAACTTATGAATTCTTGTATGTCAAACTATTCAGAATAATTCTATACATATACTGAAAATAAAAGATAACTACAAAACATAAAAGATCTTCAGTATATTCTTCCATAATTATCTTCAACCTTCCATGATTATCTTCAAACCTTGATCTGCGCGTATCTTGATTATCACATAAGCAGTATTAAGTCATAACAGAATTAACACTCTGAGCAGTATTAATCTTCAGCAGTACTAACGATGCTTAGCAGTATTAATTTCTTCAAGCAGTATTAATCTGGCTCAGCAGTAGTAACTTATCTCAGCAGTATTAACCATGTTGTTCTGGCAGTAGTAATCATACTTAAACAAATCTTCAGTTCCCAACACATCCTATGGCGGGTTTGTAGTCATAGCCTCCTACAGGTGGACTCGGTCCACCAGGTTTAGGCCCAATAGTGGCTTACGTGAACCCACTATGGGTACTAGGCCGACTTTGTTAGCTCCAGGGCGAATGGATCGATCCTAGAACTTTTACCAACAGAATATGTGACCATGGTTAAATTCACCGGGGATTCGGATGTGTGTGCCCGCACGCCGACACATTAGTTCGTGTAGTTTGGCCACCCCACGAACGCAACAGGAATTGATAGACTCTACTGATATTATGTTTTGAAGTTAAAGTATGAACCGTTCTTGAGATTATTGTTTTTGAATATGTTTGAACGTTTCTTTTGAATTAAATGAACTATGAACTTGAGTTCCATGAACTTTCTTCGAATTGAATTTTTAAGTCTTCCGCTTTGTTATCGACATGTTTATTGTTATTTCTGAATTTATATTATAATCCATTCACTGAGCCCTGTGCTCAGTCATGTTTTTGTTTTCTGACACGACAGATTCAAAGTTCCGCATACGGGGACAGGACTTGAGATTTGAGCGTGAAATTTTGGAGTTTTAGACTCACCTTATTCATATAACGTTCTAAGTTTATAAATACTTTTTGAAGTGTGATATTTTAGATTGTAATATATGTTTAGAGTTTATTAATAGCTCTGAATTAGTTGTGTATTTATTTTAAGTCTCGTTCGTGACATCACCCGTTCTCGACCACGGGGATGGGGGATGTTACAATATGTGAATCAGTTGAACTAATTAACAGATTCACATATGAACTTTTATGATTCTCGTATGAACTAATTAACTGATTCACATATGAAGGTATAGTTCATATGTGAATCACATAGGTTCACATATGAACTCGTCCCGTGTATTTTACGAAACTATCCCTCTATCTTCTACAGACCACACAAGAAATTATCTGGTGCTTCACGGTCAAAGCCGCAAATGTTGACCAGAAAAAGGGTTATGATCATTTCTTTATTTCTCACACACTTAATATTTCTCATTTGAACCTCTCCCTATATATATATATATATATAGAGAGAGAGAGAGAGAGAGAGAGAGTCGTTTAAATACAACCCCTTTACATGATGCAACCCATGCAACCCCTCTATCTACCACTCATTTTATTTTCATTTTTGTGAGTGATATATAGAGGGGTTGCATGGGTTGCACCATGTAAAGGGGTTGTATAATAACCTCCCCCCCCCCCTCTCTTTCTATATATATATATATATATATATATATATATATATATATATATATATATATATATAAAGAGAGAGAGAGAGAGAGAGATAGGTTCATACGAGAATGGTAACGATTTAAAGGAATAAAGGGACAATTCTGGACCAATCATAATTATTAAACAAATAATTAATTTTTTAAATAAAGAAATTTATAAAAGGGTATTTTGGTCTTTTTTTACTCCTGATTATTTTAGGATAATCTTCAACTACTAAATATAATTGATTTCCTAATTATTAGCTATCTCTCTCTATATATATCTATCTCTATCAACGAAATCGTCCATGGATGTGATTTTAGGTCCATGGATGCGGTTATTGAAGAAAAAATCGTCCATGGATGCGGTGGCTTGAAAAAAAATGTCCATTGATGCCGATTTAGGTTCCACGAAAGGATCCCGGAACAAAAAACTAGCCGAAGAGAGCTCATACGCCAAAGGACGAACGAGAATCGGAACTACAACGAACGGTCGAGGAGTCGAAGCAGAGAGAGGTGTATCTCGAAAACGAGCGTGCAAACATGTGGGTTCTTGTGGCAAAGCTAAAGAAGGCACAAGTGACTTCTGTTTTTGTGCATTTGAGGATGTGAGTTAGGGTTTGTATTTTTCAATTTATATGGAAACATCGACTATTCTGTTTTTCCATATCCAATTTATATGGAAACATTTTGTCTAAGTTATTTAGAACAAAATCACATATGATTTTGGTGTTAAGTATTATAGCCAAGTTATTTAGTACAAAATCACATATGATTTGGTGTTTAAGTATGAATTTGGTGTTAAGTACTTAGAACTGTTGATCCAAACTCTCTCAGTGATTTGATAACGACCCTCTTCTATACTTAGTGAAAATTACGTTTTAATATGTATTAGTGTTTCACCATCAGCGATCAGACTGAGTCTGTTCAGTTATCGTTGATAATATTTCTAACAAACATTTATATGTATTAGTGTTTCACTATCAGCTATTAGACTGAGTCTGTTCAGTTATCACTAATAGTCTCTGATGTAAACATTTAACGTAATCCTTGAAGACAAGTTTCGCGTCAACAGATGTTCATAGCTGAATCGAAGACGAAGCTGCTGAACAAAGACAAGTCTACTAGTGACCTGATGCGGATATCAGTGAAGCAAAGACGACTCTACTCATACGCGAAGAAACCTGAGGAAAAGTGCCTTGCCATGCATTTCTGTCAACTACACTGTTCATGATACGACCGAAAGCATGTCTCCCAAAGTCAGGTCCTCTCAGCCAATCAATGAAGGACACGTGTAAAGTGCCCTACCATGCATTTAATGCATAGGGTATAAATAGAAGGATTACCTCTCCATCTGGAGAGTGTGCTCTCTTCTTGAACCTATATAGAAACCCTTGTTTTCTATACCTCTCAATTCCCATTCTCTATATTCTTGTGCAACCATCTTAGTGTTTTCTTAAGTTTGTTTAGATTGAGTTCTACTTAATTTTATTCCGCAATAGACTTGTAAATTGTGTTTGATTTATCAATAAACAATTTATTAAACTTTAAATTATGTGTTTGTATTCAACCCCCACCCCCTTCTATAAACTTGTTAAGCACCTCCGGGACCAACAAGTGGTATCAGAGCAGACTGTTTAATCTGATAAACAAGATCTTGCTTTATTCTATTCCTTGTTATTCTAATATGGCACTTAACACAAACACAAACTACTATGATAATGGTTCACTTTCTAAACCTCCTCGATTTAGTAGAGATAGATTTTCTCTCTGGAAAAATTGAATGATGCTATTTCTTGAAGGTGCAGATCCCACTATGCCTGAGTACGTAGCAAACGGACCCTATGAACCTGTGAAAATCATAGCTATTGTTCCAGCTACTGCCACCACTCCTTTTATTCCTGGACGCTATATTGCTAAGGAAATCAGACAATGGAGTGATGAAGACAAAAAGAAGGTTGGTATCGATGCAAGGGCAAAGACCATTATCTCTATGGCTATGTCTGATGAAGTTTTCCATTCTATCATGCATCTTAAAACTTCTAAGGAAATGTGGGAAACCATATGTGTTCAATATGAAGGAACCACTGAAATCCAAGAGACTCGAAAGATTAACTTGGTAAGACAGTATGAAAGTTTCATCGCTGGTAAGAATGAATCTCCCTCGGATGTTCACCAACGGTTTAAATGCTTAATCATTGATCTAAGAACCGTTGGGAGGACCTATTCTAATTCTAAGGTCCTAACAAAATTCTTAGAATGTCTTCCTGAATGCTGGGACAGTTATTCAATATGTCTCAAGCTGACAAAAGACTTAAATTCTCTCTCAGCACCTTGTATGGAATATTGCTCAACTATGAGCAATCAAATCTCTTAAAGAAGAATCTTATAAAAGATTCTAAAGACTCCAAAAGCACCCCTGTTGCTTTAGTCTCTTCAGAGATAATTTCATCTCAGCGATCTACTCTCACCATCACTGAGTTAGATTCTGAATCTAAGGATCTATCAGACACTGATCTTTCAGAGTTTGATGAGTCCTTAGCACTCTTGACAAACTCTTTTAAGAGATTTTCAAGAAAGACCAATTTTCGAAGAAATAAGCCTCTCTCCCTCACTGATAAGCCAAAATCAACCCCTGTTGATAAGGCTACTGCTACTTGCTTTAATTGTGAAAAGATTAGACACTTTGCAAGTGAGTACAGGTCGAAGAAAGTCTTCAAACCTTCTACCTCTAGTAGAACCAGCGATGACAAATAGCTTAAGTTGAAAGAGAGATATCAAAAGTTGAAAAACTACAAGCGAAAAGGTAAAGGTCTCATCGTTGAAGAACATGACTGGGCTGAATCAGAAGAATCAAATTCTGATGAAGAAGAAGTCGCTAATCTCTGCCTCATGGCTGAGATTAAAGAAGAAGTGGAGGAACCAACTGAAACTTCTATGAGCTATATATCATCTTAGGTATCTATCTCTACTAATCCCTCTATACCTGAATCAGAGAGAAGTCGCGCAGTTGATGTGCTGACGATTGATCTTTACAATGCTCTAAACGGAAAATCTCTAGCTGAAAGCAAAAACAATGATTTAACTGAACAGCTGGAAAAATGCCATGAAAAGATCATAGAACTAACTCTTTTAGAGGAAGGTTTGAAAGATCAAGTTGTTGTAAATAAAATCATCAGCATAGAACGCGAACAAGCCATCGCTACTCTAAAAGTAGAAAAGGCTACTGTTGAAAAATGGTACAATTCCTCAACAAATATCACTGAGATAATAAATGCTCAAACTCCTGGCGGTGATAAAATCGGTCTTGGTTTTTGGAAACCACGGGATGAGAATAAAGAAGACAGTTCCATACTTAAGTTTAGAACGTTTGTCTCTTCTATCTCTGACACTTCTTATAATCAGTTCTATCCTTCATCATCTTCTAATTCTATCCCTGAGGAAAAATCCAAAGGCTCTAAGTCTGCGGATAAAGGAAAATCCATTCTTCATCCTCAAAAGGCTACCAAGAAAGCAAAGTTGAAAGTTCCTTCTAAACCTTCAGCGAATCAATTGTCTAGCTCTATGATAGAAATCTTTGATCTCTGTCCTCCAAAGTTAAAGGTTGATCTTCAGCCTAAGAGATCTGAAGAAATAAAAGTTCCTCCCAGATCTCATGATAAAAGCATTCTTGGAGCTGAAGCTGCTCATCTTAAATTCTCAAAACCTTTTACTCATGGTCCTAAAACCACTTTCAAATGTAGAAAATGCTCTCACTATGGATTTACTGACCATATTGCAAGCAAATGTCCAAATGCCACTAAAGCTGATAAATCAGTTAAAGTGAAAATGAATGCCTCCAAGGCTGAGAAGGTCATCAAAGCTGAAAAATCTACTCTACGCTCTCGCCTCTCTCTCCATTCTTCATATTTAACGGACGCGCCGGAGGTTCCTTCTCCAGCTAACCCTGCCGCTAAAACCGCTTCAAAACGACCGTCAGCTAGTCTTTCTGGTCTTTCAAAGAAGGCCAAATTGACTAAGGAGATCATAGCCACTAGTTCAATACCTGAGGTAGTTTCTCGACAAACTTCCTTGGATGATTTTGTGGGTCTCTCCTCCACATCCTCAACTATCACATCATCAACCGTGCCAACGATCTTGGTCGCTGTCACAACATCAGTGACGCAACCACCCATCTCAGTACCAACTGAGGTAACTACCCAACTCCCAACTTCTTCTATCCCTATTACTTGTCCTCCCATCTCTTTGGTCTCTAACCCTCCATCCATTTCTACACAACCACAGTTTGCATCCATAGGACCTGACAATCAAACTTTAGAAGAATCTATGCAATTCTACAAACTATTTGATAACTCAGGTAATCCTATAACCCTAAACACTACTCCCACCTCTCCATATAAGTCTGTTTCTCAGCAACTAACTTTTCTTTCAGGTCCTAATATGGCGACTGTTGACGCTCATGTCAACAGTTTGGGTGTCAAGGTGGATTCTCTCACCACCTCCGTCAACGAAACCACCAGCGTTGTGAATACCGCTGGTGAAGAGCTGAAGAAACTTACAGCTACTTGCTCGTCCAAAGCCGAAGCCTCCCAGATCACAACTCTTTAGGGCGAGCTTGTCAAAGTCAAGGAGGATTCTCAACTCCTCCATGGACGTGTTTATACTCTAAGCAATGATGTCCAGGGGTTATCTGCAAAGATTGATTCATGCACCTCACTCCTTCAGCAGGTCTTTGAGAATCTGAATGCACCAGCTCCGACGCCCACTCCTTCTTTCACTGAGGCTGACCGGACTTCTATGAATATAGCTGTTGAATTTATTCATCAAGCTACTTCAGACATCCCTGTGATTGAAGAACGTCTAGAGTGTCTGGAGGCTGAAGTCCGGTCCTTGACATCAACAAAAGCTGCTCCTTCCGTTTCTGGCCTCCCCCGTTCTGATAATGACAAAGAGGGGGAGAAAGAGCGTACTGAAGAAAATCTTGAGGAGGATGTTGCTGCTACTGAAGTTTAGACGGAAGAACCTCCCTCTCAGGTTGAGGGGCAGATGGTTGCTGACAAAGCCCCTCCATCTTTGCTCGATCAAGTTTTATTTGAAGACGAATAAGAGGAGGAAGAAGAGGAGGAAGATCTTGATCTCCAGGATCAAGATATAGAGCAACATCATGATGATGATGATGACGATGAAGAAGACCAGTCTCTATGGTTTTCTGCAGCGATCACTTCATCAGTGATAGCTTCGAAAGAAGTTATCACAGCAGGGGGGAGAAGTGGAACTTCTTCAGGAACCCCTTCCCAAAGCAAACCAAAGGGTTCAGCTGCTGAGGGAAGCCTGAAATTTTTTTCACCATCTGAGGGGGAGAATCCTTCTCAGGTATGCATTTCACTTGTCCCTATATCATTCTATAAATCCCCAACCCCTGTTTCTTTCTAGCCTTCATCTTTCTTCTTCCCAAAACATACACTAACTCTTTTTCATCTATTTTCTAACCAGACAGTTCTCTCCCCTGCTTAAGGGTAAGGAACTACAAATAATCCCAGCTTCCATAGATGATGACTCAATAATCCCAATCTCCTTCAATGAGATTGATGAAGAAGAAGCCTTGCACCATCCAGGAAGGCCCTCAAGACCATCTCACTGGTCAGAGGAAGAGATGAAGAAAAGAACAGAGATGATCTCTCATCTAGAGAGTCAAGGAATGAAGGTCCCTCTTCAAAAAACTTCTATAGAACTAGAGTTCCTAACTGAAGCTGAAATCGAAGAATATGTCAGAGTTGAGAAACTGATAGTTGATTGTCAAACAGATGCCTCTCTTGCTCTCAAGATTCAGTCCTCTCAAGTCAAAGACAAAAAGCTGAAAAAGAAACCAGTGGAAGTCCAGGCTGCTCTATTAAAGGAAATTGAAGAGGAGCGCAGATAACTCAGTCGAATGGTGCAAACATAAAGTCAACTATCGCTCTGACCCAATGAAGATCGTAGCCGGTGTCATCTCAGGGAGAAAGAAGAAGGACCGAACTTCTATCACAATGGAGATAACCAGAGAGGATGGAAGCTGTAAGGCTATGTTCGTTTCAAAGCGAGAAAACTTTGGTTACATGGAATGGCTAGAGTTCAAAGATGCGCTGAAGAAATCTAAGTCAATCTATAGAGGCTATGTTGAAGGGATAAATGATGCTCTCATCAACAGAGTTACTGCCATCCTAAATGTGCCATCTACTCTTCCTTCCAAACCAAGGCAACTAAAAAGAAAGCCTGTCTCCTCCTCTTCTGAAAATGTCGTTGTGATAAGAAATGACTCATCCATCAAGTTTTCAAAAGAAGACCTGTTTGGTCCTCCTCCTGATCTCTCAGTACTTGATCTATCCCTGCCTCCTAGTGATCCCTATATTGCAGGGAAAGTACTCAAAGAGCCTTTTGGAATCTTCTTCAGAGATGATGAGGAACAACTCAGATTCCAAAGAGTATCTGAAATTCCCATCTGTCCCCTCAGCCATCTCAAGGATCTTCTATGCTTATGGTGTGACTTCTCTCTTTTAGCTGAATCGATCAAGGCAATCATAAGTCAAGAATCTTCCGATCGAAGGAAAAGAGGAGAAGAAATACCTGACTATATGGTTAATCCTCCAAAATCTTCTTTAGATAGCTGATAGATTAGTTTTCTAATTCTTGTAATCTATTAGTTAAACTTACAGTAGTTAGTTCCTCACTTGTACTTGTAATTTTCATACCTTGTAATTCTATCTTTGAATTAATGAAAATTTCAGTGAAGTACTTAACTCTATCAGTACTGTAAAAGATCCCCCAAAATAGTAATTGGGACATGTATGTTATGAGTTCTGATTATTCCATTATTTTGAACTATAAAGTAATTTTCTTCAGTTACTTTGTCATTATCAAATAGGGGGAGATTGTTGATCCAAACTCTCTCAGTGATTTGATAACGACCCTCTTCTATACTTAGTGAAAATTACGTTTTAATATGTATTAGTGTTTCACCATCAGCGATCAGACTGATTATGTTCAGTTATCGCTGATAATCTTTCTTACAAACATTTATATGTATTAGTGTTTCACTATCAGCGATTAGACTTAGTCTGTTCAGTTATCGTTGATAGTCTCTGATGTAAACATTTAGCGTAATCCATGAAGACAAGTTTCGCGTCAACAGATGTTCATAGCTGAATCGAAGACGAAGCTGCTGAACAAAGACAAGTCTACTAGTGACCTAATGCGGATATCTGTGAAGCAAAGACGACTCTATTCATACGCGAAGAAACCTGAGGAAAAGCTTCAGCGATAGCTGAACCTCTTTATATCTCTGAAGGAAGAGATATTCAGCGATCGATGATAACTTAGCTTATGCCTGAAGTCTCTTTTGTCTTACCTTGCACAACCAGTACGATGTGTCAGAACGGACATACCTCTGCCACAATTCGTACAACAACTCTGTCAACTACACTGTTCATGATACGGCCGAAAGCATGTCTCCCAAAGTCAGACCCTCTCAGCCAATCAATGAAGGACACGTGTAAAGTGCCCTGCCATGCATTTAATGCATAGGGTATAAATAGAAGGATTACTTCTCCATCTGGAGAGTGTGCTCTCTTCTTGAACCTATATAGAAACCCTTGTTTTCTATACCTCTCAAATCCCCATTCTCTATATTCTTGTGCAACCATCTTAGTGTTTTCTTAAGTTTGTTTAGATTGAGTTCTACTTAATCTTATTCCGCAACAGACTTGTAAATTGTGTTTGATTTATCAATAAACAATTTATTAAACTTTAAATTATGTGTTTGTATTCAACCCCCCCCCCCTTCTACAAACTTGTTAAGCACCTCCGGGACCAACAAGAACAAAATCACATTTGATTTTGGTGTTTTGGTGTTAAGTATTATAGCCAAGTTATTTAGTACAAAATCATATATGATTTAGGGTTTAAGTATGAAGTTGGTGTTAAATATTTAGAACAAAATCACATGTGATTTTGGTGTCAAGTATTATATCCAAGTATTTAGTACAAAATCATATATGATTTTGGTGTTAAGTATGAATTTGGTGTTAAGTATTTAGAACAAAATCACATGTGATTTAGGAAAACAAACTAATAACATCATTTTATCTAAACTATTTATAATAAAATCATATATGATAAAGTGAAAGATATCAAATATAAGTCCAATTACTATAAATTATAATCACATGTGATGCATACTACACTTAAACAATCTGTCAAATTTCTTTACAATATAATCATAAATGATTTTGGATTGCATATTGTACACCATATAATCATCTGTGATTTTGGGTTACATATTCGGGATTTGCTTGAAAAAACAAACAGACCAGGTGAACTAACAAAAGGATTAACCGGATTTGCTTTAATAAAGGAAAATGATAAATACGTTTTTGATTTGAATTAAATATTATAATCCCTGTTTTTTGGAAGTTAATACTATCCTAATATATCCATAACATAATATGACTTTATTGCCCTTTATTCTTTTAAGTACACTATGTTCTCGTTTGACCCCCATAAAAAATTATGGGGGGGTTTTCAAACAAGAACAACCCTCTTTTGCGAAAATGCAAGAACAATTTTGAGCCCCAACTTACTTAACCCATAATTAAAATCAAAATTAAAATAAAGTAAATAATTAAAGATAATTATGTGGTTTTATATTTATCTATAAAATAAAGGGAAATTGACCCAAATGGCCCAAACATTGAACTGGATTGGCCTCCTAGCCCATTCTCGCTATGTTTTACGGAAATAGCCCAAGGGACGCAATGGAGCCCAGGGGCGCAATGGAGCCCAGGGGCGCAATTGCTCCCGGACGCAATTGCGCCCGGACGCAATTGCGCCCTAGGGCTCCATTGCGCCCCTGGGCACGTGTCAAGCCCAGGTTAACCCTAATTAGGGTTTCTCCTTGGAATTTTGTTTGTTTGCTATTTTTCACGATTTCCAGTTGCTTTTTCATGTTGATTTTTACTGTTTTTTTCAAAAAGTTGTGATATCAAATTTATTTTAGCAGATAAATTGATTCCCTGTGTTTTTTGAAATTGATTCCCTAGATTATTGCTATAAAACCAACAACCACTGAAGTTGTAAACCACCATTTTCATCCACAAATTTCAGACAATTGTTTTGCTTGTGTATCTGTGCGTGTTTTTTTTGAAAATATGAGATCCGGAGATGATAAAGTCAAGTTACATCTCCTAAGCGGTGGTTCATAGCAGCAGGATGGTAACGGGTGGGAGTATGTTACCGATCAACCGATAACCCGTGTCAAGGTGGCACCTAACATTACGCATCTTTGGTTGGTTAATTGTATTCACAGAAAATTTCGTATCGATCCTGCTCTTGGTACGATTAGAATATCGTATAAGGTTAATGATGGTCTTTATGAGTTATGCAACAATGACGATGTTTTGTCTTTCATTCAATTTTTTGACGGTGAAAATAATCCACCAACACTCTGTGTGTTTGTCGATCCATCGATGTCCGGTGGAAGCGATCTCGGTGGTACTTCGAATGCCGGAGGCGGTGTGGATGAATCTGATGATACCCCATATGTTGTTCTCGAAACACAACAAGGAGGAGAAGCAGAACAACAAGAAGATGACGACGACGAAGTTTATAGACATGATGAGGAGTCTCATGTTTACCACTTGGGTTTATCTGATGTTGATACTGATGAAGACGACGACGAACCAGAAAGTAGTCCTATCAAATCATACGGTGGGATAAATGATTTCTTTGATATGCCCCCTCCACTTCCATCAGCGACCCCAGTCATCACACCCAACCTACCCCCACGTTATAGTCGTAGTAGAAGAGTAAGTTTGGGTCAAGTATTCCAGACGAAAGACGATCTTACACTCGCTCTCGGTTTGAAGTTTCTTGAAGAGGGTTTTGAGTTTGGAGTTCATCGATCAAACAAAACCAGATACGATGCCAGATGTAAGCAAGCCGGATGTTCTTGGCGTATCTATGCGACCTCTGTCGAAAATACCAATATGTTTCATGTTCGTATATTGGAAGACGTACACACTTGCTCGAGGACGCAGCTGCATCCCAACCACCATCAAGCAAACAGTAGAGTGTTGGGTAATTTTATTTACCCTAAAGTGAAGGATACCAGCAGGACATACCGTGGATCCGACATTGTCAACGACGTCAGATCGGATTTGAAAATAGATATTTCTTACTGGCAAGCCTGGCGCGCAAAAGCTTATGCACTCACGATGGTGCGTGGTACCCCTGAAGAATCGTTTACCCGACTCCCCTGCTTTCTCTATAATCTGGAGCTTCGGAATCCTGGTACCGTTACCTCCATAAGGACAGACAGTAGAGAACGTTTTGAGATGTGTTTCGCTGCCCTCGGTTGCGCGGTACGTGGTTATTTTAATAACTTTCGTGGTTATTTTAATTGAACTGCTATATTGAATAATGTTATAATATGAAAATGCCTTAAATATCTAGATTCGATCGTTTACCACACACTTGCGTCCGGTCATTATCATCGATGCGGCTCATTTGAAGGGTACTTACTTAGGCACAATGTTCTTAGCCGTTGCTATGGACGCAAATAACCAGATTGTGCCCATCGCTTTCGGAGTTGGTAGGTCTGAGAGTGGGGATGTGTGGACTTGGTTCTTAACCATGCTGAAGCGTTGTATCGGGGAACCCGAGGGGTTAGTTTTTGTATCCGACAGGGCTGCTTCAATTCACCAAGCAATTAATACGGTGTACCCGGGCGCCCATCATGCACTTTGTTGTCGCCATCTAATGATGAACGTAAAAACCAGGGACAACAGGGTCAGATACAGGAAGAAGTTATTTTGGAGGACGTGTAAAGCATATACGGTGGAGGAGTTTGAACTGAATATGACGGGTCTACGAGCTGTTTTACCTCTTGGAGCTCCGCTTATGGACCAGGTTGGACCGGAGAAATGGTCAAGGGCCCATTTCCCAGGAATGCGTTACAACATAATGACATCGAACAGTGCCGAGTCGGTGAATGCATTGTCTCGTTTTGCACGGAGCCTGCCTATTGTGGCCCTTATGGATTATTTCCGATGTTTTCAGCAAGAATGGTATTCGATTCGTCGGAGAAATGGAGGTTATCATCCTTGGATTTTTTACTGTTTGAATTTTATGTTTTCATTTTTGCAACACTAACGTAACAAATTTGTGTTATCGCAGAAGAAATGGTGAATCGTCTCACGCCTTGGGCGGAGGCCAAAATAGAAAAGAGAATTCACAAGTTGGCAACGTGGACTGTACATGAGATTGGTCGAGGTTACTGGGAAGTCCGCGATGGGGTTAGGGATGCAGAAGTTGACTTCAATAATCGTCTTTGCTCGTGCAGGAAATGGCAGTTATCAGGAATACCATGCGGCCATGTCATCGTCGTCGCAAGAAATCAACGGTGTACAGACGTCTCCCATCTGGCGACTGGTTACTACGCGTCGGATAATTTCCGACAAACTTACGCAGAGCTCATACATCCAGTCGGTCCAGGAGAAGGATGGGTTGTTCCAGACCACCCGCTTATGACCGTTAGACCACCGGTCGTAATAAGAAGGGCTGGTCGACCGAGTAACCATGACCGTATCCCGTCTCAGGGCGAGGATTCCATCCAGAGAAGATGTTCTCGTTGTGGACAATTAGGACACACTCGAGCAAACTGTCCATCTCCTGCACCAGTAAATGTGAGCCGACAAAGGGCATCTGGTAGTCGACAAACTGAAAGGGCATCCGGTAGTCGACAAACTCACAGGGCATCTGGTAGTCAACAAACACAACCAGTATCAACCAAAGAGAATTATGAAAGTTTTAGACATGGTACTTTTGATTTAAATGTTGATCTAAACGAGTAAACCATGTATGTAATAAACCTTTTATTAATATTATTATTGCTCTATAAAGTTGACTTCCGTTTTATCCACCTTATCGTGTTTTTTAAGTTGGAAGCTGTTATTTACAAAAGTATCCATCAAACCAAAATTTTATTGAAACCAAATAAAACGGATGAAGTGCATCGATACAACAACCATCTTTGGAGGAGCCTACTACGGGTAGATTTCCTGGATCCTGATGATCCAGTCAGACTTTTCCTTAATCATGTCTTCCATGCCGGTGTAGCTGTCTTTGATTTCTATCACTTCATCTTCTAAGTCATTAATCTCTCGTTTCATCGCCCTAACCCTGCGCTTCATTTCTTCCAAGAACTCCTTCTTCTCCGCAATACACGCCTCTTTATCTTTCTGAATATCCATGTTGCTTAGCCACATCCTTCTTATGTTTTGTATATCTGCATTCGCCGCATCACATGACTCTCTCAACTTGGTAGGCAGTACTTGAGACATTGGTAGACCCGGCTGTTGGTGAGCTTGATACTCTGGTGGGGATTCTCCCCCACGAGCATGGTAGTATGCCTCTCGTGCATTGTTAAACTCTTCCCACTCCTGAGGCGTAATTGGACGATCGGCCGCAGTTCTACCAAACTGTGCCCACTCCTCCGTTGTCTCGGGTGCCTTCCAGTTAATCCTTCTTGATCCATCATTTAATTGTTGGATATATGCGGAGCCTGAAGCACCATTCGCTGACCTTCTACCCCTGGAACGTGAACCACTAGCCATTAAGTTATGAAAATGTAGAGAATGGTTGTAAACGGTGTGGAGGGTAGATAACAAGTTGTGAATTACTACTTCACCATAAAATCTACTTATGGTCGATGAGAAGATAGGGAGGGGCGCAATTGCGCCCCACTACTCAACTGCAAAGTGCCTGACAGGATTCACTGCAAAGTTATGGAACGATCCCCTGCAAAGCCTGTTGTCAGGATTCCCTTGTAAAGCATTAAACGACAACGATTCCCCTGCAAATGTAGAGGGGCGCAATTGCGTCCGGGCGCAATTGCGCCCCTGTCCTTAGATTTTGGCTATAAATAACGGGGTTATACCAAAGTTATAGTTCACACCATACAACATTTTCATAGCATAATAGTCCCCTCTTTGACCAAACACATGGCTGGAAATGCATCATCGTCAAACCCACCGTCTTCACAAATAATGCCCTCCAGACTGAAAAAAGCGATAGAGAAAAGTGAAGCGGAGATCGAACAACTCACCGAAGAGTGGAAGGAAATGATGGCCAAGAAGGATGGCCACTTGCGAAGGATCGACGCGGACAAGGAGGAGATAAGAAGGTTGAAGAGGGAGATAAAAGAGAAAGAAGACCGTATTCGCCAGGACAACGTTCAAGTAAACAAGCTTATGCAAGATTTTGCAGTACTGCAAGCGCAGGTTACCCAGAAACAAAATTGGATTGATCAATGTAAAGCACTTTATCCTTAGCATTTTTGGATTTTCTATGTTGCTAGTTTGTACCCTTATTGCTATCACTTTCTTTCATGGTGCTTGTGTTGTTGTATTTCTTTCGTTGGTTGTTTAGTTCATATGCATTGTATCCGTTCAATGTTATTAGATATGTTCAATTTATTGAAATGATGCTTGTCTTGAAATTAACTAAAACTTCCAAAAATTTTATATACGTAGATAAATATACAAGGTCCTAAAAAGGTCCTAAAATGAATCATACATTTCGATTTGTCTGTATCATGGACCAAAAAACATCCGTCATATGACACCTCAATGCTGCCGCCCTTGTCGACTCATCCTCCTGGGCTCTTGGGACCTCGTTATTCGCTAAATGGGTGAGGAACATGCATGACAAAGGACCACAATCGCCCAAAGAACCCTGCTGTTGTGGTACCCCATCTGCGTGTACCCAAGTGAAGTCATGGCTTGCAGCTGCAAGTGATTGGCAAACAGCTAGGGTAAGAAGTTCCGGTAGATCGTTGGCGAACTTCGTCATCATTTCATTAAAGGTGTCCACATATGACGGGCTCCTGAAGCTATCATATATAACCATCTTCATGGTTTCTAGGTTTAAGTCGCCAACAACCCAATGCTTTTGGTCGATGCAAATGGGAATAAATACCTGAAATATTTGTTAAAAAACAAACCAACAGTGAATAACATTAAACTATACAGAAAGTTATAAATAACAAGTTTTTTTTAGAAATTGAAATTCATACATGTTCAACAGACCACCATGGTACACCATCCGGCTCCTTCAACATTTTGTAGACAGATTTCGGCCCCCCACCAAAGAGCAAGACATGCATGAAATCGGACGTCATCACCGTCCAAGTGGCACTGGGCGAACGCGACTCGCGGATAAACCGAACCCATCCGTCGATGTGCTATATAATAAATAAAAAAATGTTAAGTCATAAATGGACATTATGATAGACAAACTGAAATGACGCTTTAGTACTAACATCATTTTCGAGCCACCCCGAGCCCTGCAGACCGAGTAATAATCCCCACCAGTCCCGTCCGACAGCATGGGTGGGTATGCACCTAAGCCAATAATCCGGCAAATCATTATCATGCCACCTTTTGGCAATAGCGGATGAAGTGTAACTGGAAGCAGAAGAAGTGGTGGCAGCATCTGCTTGCTGACGAGGATGAGGGACCTTCGATGGGCGGCGCTGGATAGGTGGGCGTGTAGTAGGAGGCAAAGCGGTGAAAGGAGGGCGCAATGATTTCCCGGGATATTTCTCGCGCTGCGGCCTCTGGATAACAACGGCCGACGGACGAAGCTGTGTGTCCTGGGACACTGCAGGATGAGGCGTATCCTGGAACAAAGCCCCAACAAACCCCTCCAAACCCATCTGTTGCGCTCCACTATCATGGAGCAACGCCCCGAATGTGCCCTGCAAAATATGTTGGGTCCTCACAACTTTGTTCTATTAAATAAATAGCAAATGTAACAAACAAATCTCTTAACTTACATGCTGAGTATGTTGGCCTTGTGTAAGCCCCGTGTACGCTGCCCCAGAGCCCTGCAAAATAACATTGAGGATATTCAGTTTCCATTCATAATATAAAAATCAAATTACCCACCAAATTGAATAACTTACATGTATAATTTGTTGTGGTGGTGTAACGAACTGAGATCCTAATAGGTCATCAAACGTGCCTAAGCCTGATGAACTCTGCACATTAATCTAAGTGATGTCATATGTGGTTTAAAAATGATGTCATATGTGGTTTAAAAATGATCTCATATGTGGTTTGAGATCCTAATAGGTCATCAAACGTGCCTAAGCCTGATGAACTCTGCACATTAATCTAAGTGATGTCATATGTGGTTTAAAAATGATGTCATATGTGGTTTAAAAACGATTGAAATAACTAACATTATCCGTGTATTGGGACGACCCTCCGAAGTACGAAGATCCGAACCCATGCGGTATGTCGTCGGGCTGGGAGGGCTGTCCACCCTGCTGCTGGGATGGAATCTGGCATCAAGCATATTAAACCACGTAAAGGTTCAAAAGATAACATTTAAAACCAGGTCCGTTAATTTAAGTTAAACACTTACCTGCCAAGCGCTAAACTGCCTCTCCATCTCGGCAATGCGTCTCTCAAGACTTTCTTGGTATGCACGATCAGATGCCCATTTCTCGGCTTGCCGTCTCTCAAGATCTTCATGCTCAATGCGATGAGAAGTTCGAAAGTCATGGTAATCATCCTTCCACCGCGTAAACTCAGACCACCGATCAGCATAGGGGTCAACATGCGGACTATGCTGATAGTGGCCTGCTGGACTATGCCCAGCACGGAATGGTGGCTCATCGTAAGAGCTGGCCCCATGTGGCCTGCTGACGCCTGCGTCATCGTCAGTCTGGTCTCCCTCTGAATCAGTTTGAACTTCTATACCAACAATTAACAACATTATCATAAATATCAGATAATCTAAAACGACTTCTCTTTATAAAAAAAATTATACATATCGGATAACTTAGAATGACTTCTCACCCTCGTCAACATCCTGCGTAACTCTAGCCCTCTTCGTCTGTCGACGCCCCGCCGTACTACTAAACCAGCGATGGCTCTCCGTATACCATTCCTGACTCTCCTCCCACGGCGTCGGAACAAGGCGATCACGTGGCATCCTATCATCCTAATATATTGAAAAATAACCATGTTAGAAATCCACACGAGGGCCCCACTTATCACAATTTTTTGGTCGTAGTAGATGTAACTTACCGTCGAGACATCCATGAGATTATGGGCATGATAGCTACCAATAACTGTCGAAGACCTAGCCCAACGAACTGCACGTGGCATCCTGGTGGTCAATATATAATACGTGCTGGCCATAGGAAAGGTCTCCAAAATCCATATCTGTGAATTATAATACCCAGACAGTAGTAAATATTTTCTAGAAATAGGGAATTCGGGTAGGTTGTAAAAATATTAATTTGATATCAACTTACTAACCTTGAAGGCAAATAAAAAACCAGTTAACGACATCCTATATTTATGGTCCGGTCATTTCTGGATCGCTTTATTCATCTGATTGTAGGTGTGCGCCCATATATAGGATCCCCAGGGATACTGATTAAACACGCTCATATCATCAATTGCCCGAAGTACAGGGTCGGGAATATGCTGGGACAACTGATGACCGAGGAAGAACGTCTCAACCATCATCATCAGACAAATACGGACGGCAGAATCATCATCGATATGGGCCCGCCCCTCGTCAGCAGTGCCGATAATATTGAATAAATCTGAGATGTGTCGCACCGTCAACTGGCCTTGCGGGAACATCCGTCTAACAAACCCACCGGACCGATTCTTATGCAACTTCGGGTGCGGTCCGAAACGGAGTGCTGTGATAAGACAGAACTCCTCACGGCCGAACCGAAGCGCGTGCTCACCAACCTCATAAATCATCTCGTCATCCCGTATATTTTCCGGGAAGACCTGTGTCTGCAAGAATATGTGGACCAAGGTCGGGTCGGCAGATGTATCGGTCAATTGCAACCAATGACCGAAACATGTCTCCTTGAATAGCTCTAATCGCCGGGAGTTCAATTTCTGGCGAATCGAGTCCACCAGGGACATCTTACTCTTAATATTCAACTTTCCTGTGTAGAAAGTTCTTCCCTACATAATAAGTGTCATTTTCTAATATTCAACTTTTCTATACGGACCTAAATTGTCAGTTTCTAATGTAGAGGGACCTAAAGTGTAAATTTCAAATGTTAAGGGACCTAAAGTGTATGTTTCTAAAGTAAAGGGACCTAAAGTGTAAATTTCAAAATTTTAGGGACCTAAAGTGTCACTATCTAATTTTAAGGGACCAAAAGTCTCAGTTTCTAAATTTTTGGGACCTAAAGTGTCAATTCATAAATTTCAAGGGCCTAAAATGTAAATTTAAAAAGTTAAGGGACCTAAACTGAATGTTTCTAAAGTAAACGAACCTAAAGTGTAAATTCCTTAATTTATAGGACCTAAAGTGTATGTTTCTCAAGTAAAGGGTCCTAAAGTCTAAATTTTAAAATTAAAGGCACCAAAAGTGTAAATTTCTAATATGTAATGTCTAATTTTTAAAAGTGTAATTTTTAAAAAAATTAAAGGATTATTGTATAATGTGTAAATTTTTACAATGTTCTATAATGTCAACATTAAATTTTAAAACTAGGCTATGATTAACTATAAATTTAAACCATACATAACAACAAAACCTATCAATGAAAATAAAAATATACCAAAAAAATTCATCCAAAACTAGGCTTTTAACTACAACCATTTAAAAGTATAAACCATACATAACAACATAATCTATCCATGGAAATGAAAATATACCAAAAAAAGTCATCAAAAATAATGTTTTTAACTACAACCATTTAAAACTATACAACATACACAATAACAAAATCTAACAATGGAGAAGAAAATATACCAAAAAATCATCCAAAATAATGCTTTTAAGTACAACCATTTAAGACTATACAACATACACAATAACAAAATCTAACAATGGAGATGAAAATATACCAAAAAATCATCCAAAATAATGCTTTTAAGTACAACCATTTAAGACTATACAACATACACAATAACAAAATCTAACAATGGAGATGAAAATATACCAAAAAAATCATCCAAAAAATTAAAATGATAACTACAACCATTTAACACTATAAACCATCCAAAATCTATTAATATAAGTGAAAAATACACTAACCTCAGCCATTTGTGGATTGAGTAATTAAAAATGTGCAAAAATGGAGTTTGTCGACGAGAGAAAATGACAGCTCCGGCAAGTGGGGTTGGATCGAGTAATTAAAAATGGAGCTGGTCGGCGTACTTTCAGTATAAAGTGCCCAGGGGCGCAATGGAGCCCTAGGGCGCAATTGCGTCCGGGAGCAATTGCGCCCTAGGGCTCCATTGCGCCCCTGGGCTCCATTGCGTCCCTTGGGCTATTTCCGAAAACATAGCGAGAATTGGGCTAGGAGGCCAATCCAGTTCAATGTTTGGGCCATTTGGGTCAATTTCCCTAAAATAAAATGATGTAAGTAATTTCCTTATCCCTAAAATCAGGTACAAGTAATATAATCACTGATTACAATGTATCAAATCATTACCACATTATTATCACAGTAAAATCACATGATGAGCAAGCAGAGTAATGATTGAGTAATGATTGTGGACGTGATTATTACTAGTTTTCAATTAACACATCGTTTTCACAAGCAAAATCTTGTAATTACCATATCATTATCACAACAAAATCACATGATAAGAATTCTTCAATTCATAAAAACATTATCACATTATTATCACATCACTATCACATCTTATTACATCATTATCACATCATTATCGAAAATGGAGACATCGGCATAAGAAGGCAACAACATTTAATGGATAAGAACAAATCCATAATAACATAAACTTAACGATAAATACTAATTTATTTTACTTATTCTAAATTTTATTATGTGTTAATTAATTTGGAGGTCTAGAAGTGTTCTCGCATTTTCGTAAAATATGAACATTCTCGTTTGAACCCTTCCTTTTATTTATTTATATATATATATGGGGTAGGTTATTATGCAACTTTTTACATGGTGCAACCCATGCAACCCCTCTATCCACTACTCATTTTATTTTCACATTTTTTAATTAAAAAAGTAAAAATAAAATGAGTGGTGGATAGAGGGGTTGAATGGGGTTGCACCATGTAAAGGGGTTGCATTTGAACACACCTATATATATATATATATATATATATATATATATATATATATAATTTGTAGGTTTTTACACATCTTCTTCAATACATAAAACATCTCAAACAATTTTTTTAATATTATTGTAAAAATTATAATACGTTCCCATTCTTCAATCAAATCAAACTAAAAACCGACACAAAATTCTTTTCATTGCAACACAAAATTCTTTTAAAAACTTATATTTAATAAATAAAAATGTATCATAATGGATATAATTGTTTAAAAAAAATAGATAATTTTAATTAAAATCATTGAAATCTATAATTTTGGTCTTTGCGGTTTTTAAAAAAGGCATTAAAACTTAAGAAGAAGGCATTGAAAATTTTAAAAGCATTAAAAATAGATAAAATTAAAATTTTGGTATTTGGGGATTTTAATTATGTAAAAGACTAAAAATTGGTAGAGGAATGAAAATGTTTTTTTTTAATAACCATCGTTAGAGGAGGGATCAAATTCGGACATTTTTGTAAATCAAGATGGACATCTTTTAATTTTAAAACTGTAGGGACGAAAAATGTTATTTTTGACAAACTATAGGGACCAAATTTTTAGTTTACTTCTTCTTTTTGACCAAAGTTAGTTATAGAGTGACCAAGAGTGAAATAGATTGGCAATCACACCATCAAAATTGTAGTTAGTTTAAAAGAGAAACTAAAGTTAATAGTGAGTGGCAACCACAAAGACCAAAAATGTAATTTACTCTAGATTTTGAAAATGAATTTCCTAAAATAGTAACTGAAAAGGTTAGTTTTAGTTGGTATTTTTGATAGTTAATCGTTGGATTCTTGGTACTTAAACCCTAATGTTCCAACATTGCAAATATTATTGATAGTTAATCGTTGGGTTCATGGTTTTTTGCTTTTTAGATGAGATGATGATGATGATGTGTATTTGATAGCTTATGAGACCATGCTACTATTTGATAGTTTTTAACTTTTTAGATGACATCTAGCTTTTCAGGGGAATAATGAGAGGAAATATATATATATATATATATATATATATATATATATATATATAACCATGCCACATTATCTACTAAGACATATCTTACATGTTTGTATCGTAATCTGGTTTCTATGGGCTTCATGCTTCCCAATCAAGTGTTCTGAGGCAATCTCTATTCTTTATCTGTGCACCTTAGGTATGCTATCCCCAACTTTGTTATATTTTGAGCATGCATCCTAATTGTGCTCTGCTTTTCATAGTTCATATTTCTAAGTGCTAAAATGCTTTGTTAACTTTATCATTTTGATTATGCCTTTGTAAGGTTATTAATGACTTACCAAAAAGGAAGCTTGAGTATGCTTGCATTCTCTTAATTTTGTTACTTATTGAACGTTTTAATTTGGTGGCGAAGGATCATATGAGAAGTTGAGTTAGTCTGAGAAGTGGATCTGAACCCTTAATATCTTTTAATCTCAAGCCAACTCGTGAATGACGCTTGATACAGGGATTGACCCAGTGCATCTCATTCTAATGTGCATCCAACAGTTGATAACAACTACTCACGCTTCTCACGCTAACTCAACTTTTCTTCAAAACCCGACCCTTAATTTGATTACTTATTGGAATCTGAATGTTTTAAATTTTTGTTACTGTGTTTAGTTTGAATATGATTAATTTTACGTTCCAAATTGCAATGATTAATTTGTTTACTTACTTTTCAAATTTGATTAATGTTTATGTTTGTAAGGAATCTGATTTATGCTCCGGGTTTATGTTTTTACCTTTAGATTATTTGTTTCTATCGGAGTTTAAGTTTATTTAAATATGCATTTATAATTCTATAGATATCTCGTGGACTACAACTATATTCCATGGAGTGAAAAGGAAGAACAGGGTAAATGTCTAAATATATATAGTTACTTATCTTCACTTTTAATAAGTATATTAATTTGTTTTTGTTTTTATTGTAGGAGAGTGAAGAGCAACCAAATGAAATCTTCATTTCAGTACCGTTCAAGGAACCCGACAATTGAATTGAAGTGAGACCGTGTTTAACTTATCATGTTTTGCTTTGTTGATGGATTTATAATGTACTTGGTTTTAATATTGTAATTTTCTCAACTTCGTTTTGATTTGGTTGCAAGTTACAAATAGTTTTGGCTTTATTTTGTATTTGGTTGTAAACTTTTAGTTATGGATTTATTTTGCTGGTAATTTAAATTTATTTCAAACTTTTAATATTGTTATGTATTAAACAAGTTCGAGCTTGATTCGAGCTTGAAGCGAGTTCAAGTTCGAGCATGGGAATTGGTTATCGAGTCGAGTTTGAGCTTTGATTTTCATTACTCGCGAGTTTTTGATTCGAGTTCGAGCTTGGGAATTGGCTTTCGAGTCGATTATAATGATACTCGAGCTCGACTCGCATTATTTACACCCCTATCCTTGACGTTTGGTAATTTCTTTGAGAGCGAGATCTGTGCTTTCATAATTCAAGTTTTGGTCCTCATAGTTTGAATTTTGCTCTGAAAGAAGGACCTGACCACTAACTCTGTTAAAAATATTCGTTAGAGGCAGGGGCAAAATCGTCCAACCATATTTATGTCCTCTTTTTGCAATTCTGTATTATTTTTTCTTATCTTTGTAAGAACCATCAAAACAAAGGGACCAATAATGTAATTAGAAAAACAAAACCTAAAATAAAAATACAAAACAAAATCTAAAATCAAATGAAAATTCAAAAAGCCATAAAGCCTTGCTTCATGTTTACGCCGCCTAATGTTTACCCCCCAAAACTTCCATGGAACTGCCGATCGTCACACAAGAAAACGTCAATCGTCTTCTCCATCTTTTGAAGCCATCGCACCAACCAACATCTTCTCAACTAATGACGGTAAAACCCCATCCCCTTTTTCGATTGGTGATTCCTTTCTCAAACCAGAACCGACTTATTTGATGGTTTTCGGAAAACACCTACAAGCTGATAGAGGGCTTCGACAAAGAAGGCATAAAGAAATCGCCACCAATACCACCACTGAACTCCGGTGAGTAAGAGAACGAGGAGAAGAAAGATTTTTTGGTTGGGTTTTTGATATTATCGAATGCTTCTTGGTTGGATTTCTGGGTTTTGATTTTTCACAAACCTTTGATGCTTCTAGGATTCAAATCTGGTGGAGGCTTCAGATTTAGATTAGTGTTTTGTTTTAGATTTTTTAGATTTAGGGTTTTGATTTAGATTTTAAATTTAGGGTTTTGACTTAGATTTTTTTTATTGCAATTTCATTGAATTAATTGATACAAACTTGTAGTTTGTATTGTTCATATTCCTCATGATTGTTCTTGAGTTTTGATGGGAAGGTTTCAAGGTTCAATGTATTACTCAAGTTTTCAATTTTTTTCCAAAGAAGAAAAATAAATACATAGAGTTAGAAGCATATATAAAATGGAAAAGTTTTGCACAAACGATGCAAAGTTATGAATAATCTATTGAGGTATGAAGAAATGCATGTTTGAAACATATTTGGCATCTTCCTGGTTGCAAACATACCCAACACCACAAGTGATAACTTAAAAAAAGAATATGAGAATCCAATTCCCAATTATTTTTATTCCATTTAAGATATTTGGATCAAGTTTTGATTGTTGATTTTGATTTTAAGGTTTAGGTTTAGGTTAGAGTTTGTGTCTGATTTTTATTTTTGATTTTGATGTTTAGATTTGGATTTGGTCTTGGGTTTAATTGATGTTGGTGTTTGGATTAAGGTCGGCCTGTGGCTCTTGACCGAAGAAAATGACCGGTGATTTGACCGGAGAAGATGACCGGAAATGGGTGAAAATTTTACAGACGTGATCCCTATAATTTGATGGCTCTTACAAAGATAAGAAAAAATGATAATGCAAGATCGTTCTAAATCCTAGAGAGAGAAAGTAGAGAGAGAGAGTTGAAAGCGCAAAAGTGTTCTGTGTATCGAATATGCATGAATTCCTTTTCAAACAACAAAGCCACAAGGGACTTAAATACCCTTGGCTAATACAAGGAATAAAAGCTCTAAGACATAGTATTAGACCAAGCCTATAAATACAATGATTACTATAAAATATGACTTAACAATCTCCCCCTTAGTAATCATTGGCGCTGAGGTCTTCAAAATCCATCTTCTAAATCAACCCAGACCATCTAAGCGACTTAGCGAATCTTCTTGACTTAAAAAAAAATTCTTCTCAGCATCTTTTAGACTCTGTTGCCTTTGCTGCTTTGACAAGACTGGACCTATTTGTAATAAGCTTGGAAGAACAATCGATTCAGAAACAGGTACAACAGCTTGTGCTCTAGATGAACCACCTCTTTTAAATGTACTTGAAGAAGCTATGGTGGTCGGAGCTGGAACAGCATAAGGACAAATATAGTTGAAGAAATAGAATCTTGAGCAGATAAACTTTTAACTCTTTGTCTCTTCATCTTCTCTTTAACTTCTCCCCCTCATGACCTTGGTGATTTGAATCAACTTGGTCATGACTACGCTAGAGAAGAG
This sequence comes from Arctium minus, assembly GCA_954870635.1. NCBI lineage: Eukaryota > Viridiplantae > Streptophyta > Magnoliopsida > Asterales > Asteraceae > Arctium > Arctium minus. Next base: position 3,933,139 of record OX941093.1, on the reverse strand, counting down.
ACAACTCCAGATTCTGCAAAACTGAGTCGAAGAAGCTATGTATAGGAGGCTCTTGAAATAATTCATCTGTTGAGCTCTTTTTACTCCCCCTACACAAATGGACTTCACTCCCCCTCGGAATAAGATAAGATCAGATGTTCTTTTCAGAATATTTTCCTATTTTACTCCCCCTTGAAATATGCATAAACCACTTACACAGATATGAGAACACAAGAAACGGAACATCAATGTAGAAAGAAAAATATACTGAATATGTATTTTGAAACGACTAAATATATAAAAATTTAAACAATATACAAATAAAATTCTACGCAGTAAAATATCACAGAATATTCCATCAGATGAAATCAAATGTATGTGTTTGGATACAGAAACAAGTTTTATTGCATATCAAGTTAAAACATGTTCAGTTTCAAAAAAAACTTTCATCAATCTATTCAGTGTGCTAGCACGCAAACTTTGATTAGCTTCAAGAAAATGCAATTCTAAAAATATAATAGAGAACTTTGACTTTACTCACACTAAGCTGTCAAGAATTAAGATTTTCACAAATTTATAGGTTTATCGCAACTCAAACATATCATCAAGTATCATGAGATGTGTGCTCATTGACATTTTTTAGCATTGTGCACATTGGCATCTTCACATGAGTGTGCTCTTTGGCATCTTTTAAGCTTGTGCACTTTGGCATCTTTTAATCAAAAAATTTGATAAGTAAAGAACATGCCGTAAACGTAACTTTCTATCTGACCCTATTGCAGGATTTGGGTCAGCCGCTCCCAGACCAGTTGGCCTTAGGAGACTAGGTGTCAAGCACCCCTTGGAACTTACTCTCCCAGCTCAGAAAGGCTACATCGACACATCCTAAACCCATTCATACCAGTAGAACATGACTTTCGATCTGATTCTATAGAAGGATTTGGGTTCGATCACTCCCAGATCAATTGACCTTAGGGGACCAGATGACAAGCATCCCACGGAACTTACTTTCCCAAACCAGAAAGGTCACAGGTACAAACTTTTAAACTTAGAGATTTCTGTATTTTATATATATTTAATGATCATCTCAATCACTCAGTTTTACATCTAAGTGCTTAACACATATTTTCATTACGATCCATAATTTTGACTTTTTAGGTTTTCTAAGCATTGTAAACTATAAATAATCTGAATTACACATCTTTAAAGCATTCTCAAAAATTCAAACATGTTTTGCTGACCTTTTGATCTTTGTAATTCTTGAAAGTTAAACATATAAAACTTAGATATAAACAAAGCAACTTGAAAATTTTATCCAAGACACACATTTTATTCAAAAGAAAGAAAAACTGTAAAACTTTTACTTTATAGAATAACATTTGTGAAGGTTTAAACTTTTAAATTCAACATGCCGAGTTTTGAAAGCAAAAAAATAAAACGATTTTCATATAAGGCTTTTGTGAAAAAATCGGCAAGTTTATATTCAGTTGAAAGAAAATATAATTCAATAATACCTTCTTCCACATGATATTTAATGAAAAGGTGACTCATATCAATGTAAAGAGAATGCATTTATTCAGGGCTTGATGTAACTGGAACAGCATCATTATCAGAGATAGTTGCAGCGGAATTTGAATGGATGCGCTTACAATTTCTAATAAATGCAGAAGTGAAACACATTGAAGGGCGAGTTCTGATTTGAAGAACGAGTCCTAAACTGATATGTTTATAAGTAAAAGTCTGTTGAAGAACGGGTCCTAAGCTGATTTACTTAGAAGCCATGTTTCTCTTACTCCCCCTTGACATTAGGTGCCTACAACTCAGAATCAATCTTTGGTTTTGGTACCCACTTGTATTTGGGTCCATATTTGTTAGTTGTAGTTCTAAAGGGAGAATACTTGTTAGATTTGACAAACAAAGCATGAGAAAGATTATCAGAGAAATAAGCATAATCATCAGTAGAAGACAAAGCATAATCGTCTGAACTAGAAACAGAGGAAGAATATGAGACATCTTTTGAAATTCGAATCATTTGCTTTATTGAGTATTTTAAAATTTTATTACAAACAGCAAATGAATCACTTTTATAGAGTTTGTCTACATATCTATCCTCATCAGTCGCAGATTCATCAGATGTCCGCTTGACCCTCCATATCTGCCTTGAAGGAGTGCTCAAAGTCCTATCTGAAATATTTGAATCACAAGAATTAGAAGTGTCAGAAATGACTTTAGCTTGTTTCTTTGACCTTCTTCTTTTACGCTTTGGTTTATAATAATCATCATTTAGCGTAAAAGATTCATCAAGGATTTTCGATTTAAGATTTAAATCTGAAGAAACAATTTTATCTAAAAATCCAAAATTGCAAAAACAAGACAAAAACATGGTTGGACGATTTTGCCCCTGGCTCTAACGGAGCTTTTTAACGGAGTTAGTGACCAGGTCCTTCTTTCAGAACAAAATTCAAACTATAAGGACCAAAACTTGAATTACGAAACCACATGTCCCGCTTTTAAAGAAATCAACAAACCTTAGGGACCAAAATTGGAGTTTAGTCTTTATTTTAATATAATTTGACATTTGTTAAAGAGAAAACAATATAGAAGAACAATATAATAAAGAGAGGAAAATGTGTAATTCTCTTTAATCATAAACCCTTTAAATAGGGATGAGTTACAAATAGATATTTATGAGATATTTCAGTTATAATCCAACTCTGATATATTTATCTCTATGTCTATCATTATCTCTATCGTCAAATCCTTTAGACGATGACACATTTATCCTACAACACTCCCCCTTGTGCCGAGTCAAATGAGTGATAGTGCACAATTGTTGCCTCATTAAAACCTTACGCTAAAATAAAAATCCAATGGGAAAAAATAAAAGTCCGACGAAGAAAGAATACAACGCACCAGTATCTTTGCAATACATAGACTTTTTCTTCAGTCTAGTTTTCTTTTAGATTCATACATTAATCATGAGAGTTAGGAAAACATGATGGTATATAAACAGTTGCCTCACTAAAACCTTACACCAAGGAACAAAACCTAATGGGAAAAATAAAACTTTGGTTGAAGGAAAGAGCACAACATACCAATATCAAATATATATAGTAGACTCCCCCTTTTGTCTACTACTCCCCCTGATTCGTGCATTAATCAAGGGAGTTTGAAAACATTTGCATTTACATGTTTTCCAATATATGGTTTTAGGTAATGATTTGGTAAAATGTGTCATGTTCTTCTGACATCTTACTTAATTCAATTATCCCAACACTTTTTCGTCACCATCCTTTAGACGAAATGGATATTTCCTTATGTCCAACACTTTGACCGATCATCGGAGTGCTAACCGGATGCGCTTTGTCCATATTAAATTGCCTGATTATCTTCTAGACATATGTGACCGGTGAATTAATATTTCACAAACTTGGTGTCCTATCTTAAGTAGCTAGACAAAACCAAGTTTTCCCAAGATTTTTAATCTCAAATTTAAATTTCAAGTAGCTGGTGGTTTCTCTTATTTCATCAAGAGTACCTATTATGTTCATAACATCGACATATAAAGCTGCTTTGAAAATCTAGAACTTGTTTTTCTAAATAAATACGCAAGGGCACAGTTCATAGTTCTTATATATTATTTCCCAATCAAGTATTCACTTAGTCGGTTATACCACATCCGCATAGATTGCTTTAATCTATAAAGTGAGCGTTTCAATTTTATTGCAAACGCATTTCATGGTTTAGAGTTACTTGATTTTGGTAATGTAATGCCATCAAGCACTTTTATATCTCTGAATCTAGATCCCCATAGAGATATTTAGTAACCACATCTATGACCTGCAATTCCAGTCCTTCGGAAACTACTAGGCTAAGAAATTATTCGGATGTCATAACATCCATCATGAGAGAGTAAGTCTCCTCTAGGTCAATCCAGGGCGTTGTGAGAAACCTTGCGCCAAAGGAGAGCCATATATATTATGACTTCATTATTCTCGTTACGCTTTCTAACAAAGACTCAGTTATGTCCTATGGGCTTTACACTTGGTAGGTTAGCAGTACCTGACCAAATACCCGATCCTTTGTCAAGGAATATAATTATTTCTGGATTGTTTCTTTACATTTAGGCCAATATGCTCTTTGTTGATATTATTCAACTGATCCTGGTTCGATGTTGTCGTGCTCGATCATCTTATGAGCCATCGTATATGCGAATAAATCATCAATGATTATATATGATCTGTCCATCGACTCATATGTACTCTCATGTTCATTTGATATTAATATTCATCTCTATAATCAATATTAACTTCGGAGCGTCCTCCAGTGATGATTCATGGACATAATTATAATTAGAGACAATCTCATGAGAGTTTTGTGTATTGATGATAAATGGATCTGCCTCACTATTCTCTTCCTTTAGAATAGTATCTATCGAACCAAGTAGCTTCCACCACTTCCATTTGGTAGCTACGGCCTCAACCCCACCTCCACTATGTGTGATTGCAACGCACTTTTCCGATGGCGTTGTGCCCCTGTTGGGGACTTTTTAACCTTGAGAGTATATTTGCAGCTCGTATATGTGATCTTGCCACTTTTGGAATAACATTAAACGTATCAGGTATCGAATCTGATTCGTTTGACTTCAACATTACGTTGTGAAGTTTTGGGGATTAAAATGAGACAGAGTGGGAATATTCAATGACACTTCCTATCGTTCCCATGGAAAATCCTTTTTCCTATCTCCCCCTAACGACGGAAAGACTGTCTCATGAAAGTGACAACCCGCAAATCTAGCGGTAAAGGGATCACTAGTCAAATATTCTAAATAGCGGATAATTGTTGGGGATTCATATCCAACATATACCAAATCGTCTTTAAGGACCCATTTCGATGCGCTGTGGGAGCGCAATTGACACATATACTATAGAACCAAACATGCGTAAATGTAAAATACCAGGCTTATATCCAGTTACCAACTTGTACACATGAGGCTGGTTAGCAAGCAGTGGGTCTAAAAACGAAAAAAAAATGTGTAAAGAAATCAAACAAACCTCAGGGACCAAAATTCAGAACAAAATTGAAACTATAAGGACCAAAACTTGAATTATGAAACCATGGGTCCCGCTTTTAAAGAAATCAACAAACCTCAGGGACCAAAATTGGAGTTTACTCTTTATTTTAATATAATTTGACATTTGTTAAAGGGAAAACAATATAGAAGAACAATATAATAAAGAGAGGAAAATGTGTAATTCTCATTAATCATAAACCCTTTAAATAGGAATGAGTTACAAATAGATATCTATGAGATCCTTCAGTTATAATCTAACTCTAATATATTTATCTCTATCTCTATCTCTATCTCTATCTCTATCATTATCTCTATCGTCAAAATCTTTTAGACGATAACACATTTATCCTACAACAACATTTAATTTATAGCTAAAAACTGCAAAATATATTTAAAAAAGTTTATTATATTTTAACACTTTTCTATTACATGCTTGACCAAAGTATTCATTATTAGCATACTTATATGCTAATAATCGTATTTATTACATCTAACTTTGCTCAATTTTAATCAAATTCGAAGGTATAAATTATCTTATAAATAATGGTTGAGATTATAAATATTCTCATCACCAAACTGGCTCCTTTCTTGTTAAAAAATAACTATTTATATAAATTAATTTATTTAACATTATATGAAAATAACACGATTGATATGAGTACAAGAACATTAAATATGTGATTGATAAAAGAAATTATAGGAAATTATGATTTTCGTTTATGTGGTTTATTAATAATTTCAATTTTCCTTATAGTTTTAAAATTGTGATTTTCATTCCTATAATTTATAATTTATTGTTATTTTCGTTCATGGATTAATTCTTATGTTTAAGTATAAGGTACTAAGATAATAAAAAGTTGTAAACCACAAGGTCTTAAACAATAATAAATTGCAAATATTAATGATGAAAATAACAATAAATTGCAAACCATAGGGACGAAACCCGTAATTTCAAAACTACAAGGATGAAAATCATAATTTTTAACAAACCATAGGAACGAAAAACATGATTTATTCAATAAATTATTCATAATGAATCTGTACAATATATGTAAACATACAGTAACTAATTTCTTTTTAATCAATATAACTAATAAGAATCTCATCCATCAATTTATTTAATTTCTTTATGAAATTATGGTCACTTATTATCATCCTTGATGTAGGATTGAAGGAAAGTAACCCCTCATTTAAACACATCACATGCCCAATTGGAGCTACATGAAGGTAAAGGCAACTTAGGAGCCACATATGATGGTGGAGTGGGGGTGGGGTGGTCCTCTAATGTTGCATTTACAAATAAACATATCCAAACATAATAAATAATACTCATTTCAATATGTATTGAAAATGATTGTGTACCAAATATGATCTATCGGAAGGCAGCAGTACGATATTTAGACGTAATAAAATGGTCTGGTTTCTTTTAAATGTTCGTTCTGTTATGTTTTTTCTAGAATTGGATGGGTAAGATAACATCATGATCATAAAAAGACAACTTTTCATAGAACTAATCATCTATATGTAGAGGAGGGTAAAACCGTGAAGTGGTAAATAAATGTTTGAATATCATATTTTGTTGACTTCTAGTGTATGTATAAAACAAAATTAAAGAGTTTTACTGTAACATCTCAAAACCAAAGCAATAGATTGACTAGTCTAAAATAAATTCTACATCAACTTAAAATCATGGTGAAAGTTATTGGTAACCTACAACATGAATCTTATAAGTCGCTCAAAAATCTCATTTCCATCAATATAGGACGAATTGCCACAAACTAAAACACTAAAACTTATGACTTCCTCGTTTGGCATACACAACATCCTCCTTATTCATCGACAATGTGAGACTTGCTTAGATGTTACAAACACCTCCTCACCGACTCATCGTGTTCGATGAGGTTTGTCATATCGCTGGTACAAAGATTAACTCTTATACCATTTGTAACACGCCAACCTTGAAATAATATAGACTGCCCCAATAAATTCTAAATCAACTTACAACTTAAGGGTTATACACGACTCACAAATCTTAATCTCTTCATATGTGGGACAAGTTGTCACATCTAGTAGATTTTCCAAAATGGAAAAAATGTAGATTGTAGGCAAAAAAATTCTAACAAATTCTCCAAAAAGGAGAAATCATGAAAGAGTGTGAAATTCTCCAAGTTTGAGAACTCCAAAAAACCGCTTCTTTTACAGGATTTGGTGGGATCTGAAAACCGATTTCATTTCAGTCCCACGTTTGGTTTAAAGAAATATCCGAAATTGAATTCCCACACAAATATTGGATTTAGAAATTCGATGGGGTAGTTCATATTTCTCAAGCTTTACAAATACACGGGACGAGTTCACATATGAACTATATGTTCAGTTAATTAGTTTATATGTGAATCATTTAAAATAGTTCATATGTGAATCACACAGGTTCACATATGAACCCGTTTGCCCCTATTTATAAAAGTTATGAAACTACCCCTCTATTTTGGTATAGCCGAAAATTTTGACCAGTCAAAGCCGCAATTCTTGACCAGTCAAATCCGATCTTGATCATATGAAGGGCTAATATTACTTCTCTACTTCTCATATATTTAGCACTTCTCATTTGAACCTATTGCTATATATATATATATATATATATATATATATATAGAGAGAGAGAGAGAGAGAGAGAGAGAAAGAGAGAGAGTCGGGTTCAAACGAGAACAATACCTATTTAAAAGAACATGAGAACTAACAAAATTATTAGTGATTTTACATTAACACACGAAAAAAGGACTTTGGTCGCGGCTTCAGGTCTGCATGGTTTTTTGCACGTTAATGTAAAATCACTATTGATTTTGTTAGTTCTCGTATTCTTTTAAATAGTTATTGTTCTCGTTTGATCCTTCTTCTATATATATAATATAGCCATAGGTTCACTTTAGAAGAGTTAAATATATGAGAAAGGGAGAAGTGATCCTAGCCATTAAATTAAATGATCAAAACAATTGAAGCGAAGGATAATTTGTAATTGTATTCAAGGATTGTAATAAACCAAATTAGAGCAGGTAAACTTCTCCATTAATGATTCTTACCAAATCAAATACGGATTTATGGTAATTCTTTCTCAAATTTTTCTTGATCATATATTGCAATTCTAGGTTGTGAAAATTATCATATTTCTTGATTCTTTATCGATCTAATAGCATATTCTTTGAATATGATCTCGAACCAGAAAGTGATCTTGAACAAGATGTTGATTTGATGCTAAATGTTGAATTATCGAACGAGGAAGATGTGATTGAAGAAGATGAAGGTATGTTGTTTTCTGATTTGATGTCTTGTTTTCAAGTGATCGTTTTGTAATTTTTTTTCAAGATAGGTTTAGGTAATTGTGTTATCGTTGATTTTCAAAATTGTTTCTTGATGTTATTATGTGTTTCGATTATTTTTTGAATCTTGATTTGAAGTAATTAATTTTAAAGATTTTTGTTCTATTTATTTTTTTACAGAATGTAACATATTTTGTTCATGATAATTGTTTTAGTTCATAAGTGAAATGTGACTTGATTTTGAAACAGAAGATATATAGTTCATGATATTTTTTGTTCATTTGTGAATTTGAATTGACAAAATAGATTCACATATGAAGTGGTACAAGTAAAGAACACATTTTGTTCATTATACTTGTTTTAGTTTATAAGTGAATTTGAATTGATTTTGAAATAGAACAAATTATGTTCATTATAATTTTAGTTCATTTGTGAATTTGAATTGGCAGAATAGATTCATATGTGAACTGGTAGAATATGATGTATATAACAACTTCTATCCATAAGAAGTAGTTCATGCTAATTGTAGGATTTCATATGTGAATTAAGTTTATACATGAACAAGTGTACCTCAAGATTCATTGTTTGTAAACATTATATGTTATCATATTCGTTGCTTCATATGTGATAAAATATATAAATAATAATAAGAACTTTTATGACTGTGAATATTTTCTTCTGTAAATTTTTAATTTTTTATGTGAGAATGTTATAATAGGTCCAAATGATTCGTTGACATATGAATCTTCTGTTCATAATGTCATATTGACACCCCGTGGTTCGATGTTTTGGATCCCCAATGTAGATTTGGAATTAAAACCAAGAACGAATACCTTTTTCAGTCCTATCAGCTAGCTATTTCAATGTATGAACGGTATGTTGTGAAAGCTAGGTTTGATGTTAGACTTTCGACAACCATATCAGCAAGTATGGGCTTGTAAAGACAAAATATTTTGTATGTAGTAAAGAAGGGGAACCACCAAAAAAGAGTTTTGACACAGTTCATGAAAGTTTTCAAAGCAGAAAACACCATAAGTGAAGTGTGAAGAGGACAGGTTGTAAAGCATGCATTAGATTGCATTTTGTACCTTCAAGATCATTGTATGAGTTGTATTATTTTGATGAGAAGCATAATCATATGCTTATTGATGAAAATGATATGAATATGTCTCGAAAACGAAGGCAATTGTCTTTAGTTGACCAAATCCTTATTCACAATGATGCAACTTGTAATATTGGATCATCAAAGGCCCATAAGTTGCATATGTCCTTGAAAGGTGGTTTTGATGTTTCTAGATGCGCTGGTATTTATAATAATTTTAGAAGGCATGTGAATGCGTTTATCGGTGTTGGTGATAGTGAGATGGTTTTTGGAATGATGGAGGATAGATCAATAGATGATCCACATTTTTATTTTGAGTAAGTTACCAGGATAATCAGTTATGTGAATATTTTGGGGTGATGAAATTGCTAAGCTCAATTACCAAGAGGTTGAAAATGTTGTTTCATTTGATGCTACATTTCGGATGAACCAGTAAGTTTAGTAATTGTAATTCATTAATTTTAAATCATTTATATTTTTTTATATTTTATAGGTACAGAATGGTGTTTGTTCCATTTACTACAATTAATAACCACAAAAGATCTATTACAATTAATGTTGTGTTGTTTTCTGATGAAACTATCGATAATTTTAAGTGACTTCTTGAGGCATTTTTCAAAGATCATGGAAGGAAACAACCTAATTTGGTTTTAACAAACCAGTGCTTGTCAATGAAACAAGCTATTCCCATTATTTTTACTGATTCATGGCATAGACTATGTATGTGGCATATCATGGCCAAAGTTCCAAACAAGGTTAGGATTATGTTCACATGTGAAACAGTTAAATATAATCATGAAACATATATGCATTTATTAAATAGTCATATGAGAATGATAAGCCAATATTGGTATGTAATAATTTTTGTAGGTTAGCACAACCATATATAGGGAGACAGACTTCAACAAACTTGTTTGAAATGTTCATTTGGAGGCTGAAGAGTTTGAAAGTAAGAGGTTATCTTTGATGACTGAGTTCAAACTTGACAAGAGCAAATGGTTTACATACATGTTTCGTATTCACCAACGATGGATTCCTGCTTATTAAGCCGATCCCATTTTGTGCATTGATGAAGACTACATCAAAGTCAGAGAGATTAAATTCATTTATCAACAAATTTGCTCACGATGGTAACAACTTTATAACATTCATGTTTTGCATTTGAAAATTCAATACGTAAGCAAAGAAATTCTCAACGTAAGCTTGACCACATGACAAGGACAACTATCCCTCATATCCGCACTATCAAGAGAATTGAGAAACATGCATTTGAAGTGTTTTGGATGTTCAAAATGAGATTAATAATGCAGTTTGGTCGTGTGTTAATCAGAATGTTGTCGAAAAGGATGAATCCCAACTCTATATATACCATTTTGCAAAATGACAAGGATTGTAATAAAAAAACAGTTCAAGGTAAAAACAATTATGAATATTTGCATTTTCAAGGTAAAAACAATTTTAGTTTCACATATGAACATATTAACATAACTTGCCTTTTCTGATTCATGCTTATTGTAGGTTGTTTGGAACTAATTGGATTCAATATTTGAATGTGATTGCAATCATTTTGTTCAACAAGGAATTTTATTTTATCATGTTCTCAAAATCTTAATGAATGAGGATTTTGATGAGATTCCGGAGAAGCATATATGTCAACGTTGAAGAAGAGACTTGATAAGTTTCAATTTGAGGAAATTTCATGAAGACTAGCAAACCTGAATGGTGAAAAGTGACAAGAATTAGTTATAACGCACATGCGTCTTCGGATTATATTTTGATAAATTAAAAACATGACAAAGACAAGCTTAAAGATGTTGCTGAAAAGATTCACAGTATGTGGGCTGAGTTAGGGGCTAATACTCCTCACTAATTCAAATTGGAGAAGAAGAATGAAACTATTAGATTTCTCCTTGGTGTTAATCAACCAAAGAAAATTGATATCTACCCACCATCCAGCATCCACAACAAAAGTTGTGGAACTGGAAACCGATTGAGAGCAACAACTTTGTGGCATACTTGTATCGCGGGCAATATATTTGTTGTTTTTGCGATTTTGCACTCACCAAAAATTCACAGTCTCACATCTGTATATCTTGGCCTGCTTAATTTTCCATGTACCGCATGATGAAAATCCCACAATCAACTTTGTTTTTATTCGAGCACCACTTCATTATGTGTAGTTGTAGATGTAATGGTGCAATTGCTTCTACTTTGGATGTTGAACTATTCTCAAATATGTTGTAAACAATTCATGTTTCATAATATAGAAAAAGGTCATTTAATTTTTGTTAATTCATATAAATCATGTTGATAATATGTTCAATTATGAATTTCGAAAATGGAAACAATACTATGCTTACGAGTCTATGTGGTACAATGTCATATTTGTTTTCAATTGTCACATTGGTGGCATTGTTGTCTATCACAAGGATTTGTGGGTTCCTCATGTTGTATACAAAATGATAAAAGTGACTTGATTGGATAATTGGAAGAATATCCGTTTGCATTTTACAAAGATAAACTTGATTAGAAGATTCATCTTAATGTGTATTTGTGAACTTATTGTGTAGATATTTTAGAAGCATATCAAATCATATCCTCTAAAAGTAATCAAAGTTGTATTCTCCCGTAATGCAGTCATCACATTTGATTTGAATATGTTAAACCATTGTCTCTCAGTTAAACTTCCTCCCAAGATTCAGTCCGGCTAAATAAACAAAATAATTGAAATGTAGATTCAGATGTGATTCACAAGTAAAACATTAATAAAATAAAAGTCATTTAGTAAATTTACCATTAAACTCATTCATATACGAATCAAAAAAATTAAAAGATCTTACGTTAAAACTCATGCATACATGAACCAAACCAATTAGTTCATATTACCAAAAAATCGATGCTTATGTGGACTAAACCAGTAGAATATGCTATTTTAAAACCTATTCATATGTGAACCAAACCAAATACATCATATGATCCAAAATAGTTAGAAGATTTTACCATAAAACTCATACATATATGATCCAAACAAAATACATGATATTACTATAAATCTCATTTTATATGAATGTATGATCCAATCAAGTTGTAATATGCTATGGTCTGAATTGTATTAGCACAAATCAGACAGACAAAAACAATGAATAGTGGTGCAAGTATACACCTCTAGACACTATCGTTGTTCACAAGTATTAAAATGATAAGAACCAAGTATCGATCCACATGGAATGTAGCTCAGAAATCTTAGAAAGTCAAATCAGAAAAGTCAACTTCAAAGGATGAATTTGGAAGAAAATATCTTTGAGAGTGGTTTGCAGTCAAAAGTAAATGAAAAACAGTAAATGAACAGTAAACAGGAATGAGACAATGCAAGGGTGTGAAGTTCAGTTGAGGGTTCCAACAAACAGGGAAAGTGGACGTGTGCTGCAACATATTTCAATTAAAGGTGATGTTGCAGCATAGATCCAGTAGCTTAGAAAATAAGTATTAGCATCCGACCATCAAATAAGATTCACTCGGGTCAAAGTTTTGACAAGCACTGCTCCACATATCTCAAGTGTCACACTTGTGATATGGGTCAAACGACCGTTCATCTCCTCTTAGGTTGCATGGTATGGGAATAGATATCCATTTTTTAGTGTCTTTTAAGAAAAAAGTTTACTTCCATATCATTCAAGTGGGGTGTGTCTAATGGCTCGGGGTCTCAAGTTCATCACACTTTAATACTTTTAGCATGTGGCCACTTGTTAAGAATATGTTTGATCAATATAAACTTGAATAAAAAATCGGAGTAAACATCAATTCATAAGCAATATTCACTTTTATTTACTTTTAGACCTCAACTTCCCTTCACACCCAAGCTAAGGGATTAACCTATCATCGCTTGGTTGTCTTTTATTTTTAAGGGAAACATTTGAACACAATATTCAGAGAAAACAATACTTGACAAAGTACCTTGTATAAATTAATCCAACAAAAGCACAAGATGAAAAGAAAGTCACTAAGAATATATTTTGAGAAATCAAACTAGAGATTGGTAGCTAAAGACACAAAAGAGTTCAATAACTTCACATCCACATTCAATTTAACTTGATTAAAAGCTTGAATAGGAGAAGTATTGGGATACTTGGTGCCAAAGCAACTAAGAACTAGAGGGATTTAAGTAACCAAACAAGCAATTAGCAAACAAAAACAACAAGAGATTCTAACAACTTTGCATCCGGGCTCAATTTAACTTGATTAAAAGCTTGAGTAAGAGAAGTAGTAGAAAACTTGTAGCCAGAGCAACTAAGAACTTGGAAAATTGTAAGTAACAAAGCACTTGAACATTAAATTTCAATATCTAGACAAAGCAATACAAATAGTGTTACAACCGATTAGAACAAGCAAGACAAGTGTTTCAAAGTAAAATCATATGCAAGTAAGTGTATTTGAACCCTAGCCAAGGCTTCCTTTTATACTAGAGGAAGAGGCTTACAAAAGAGGTTAATAACCATAAGATAATAATAAAATGTACTTTCATTTGACTAAGTACAAGCCTAATACTACTAATCTTGGGGCCAAAGTAACATGATGGTTTCCAGAAATCTTCTATTTCCAGCATGATGAAACTTGAAAAGCAAGTGATCTTCAAAAGAAATTCCATTGTCAAAATATTTCTTCAAAAATCCATCAGCACTTGGCACATATATGTTGCAGTAGTCCCTTTTCTCCTTCATTTTTCAGTTATAAAACTGCTACAACATGGTTATTCTGCAAACCAAGGGCTAAACACCGAAATTAGGCCTAAAAAGCATAAAATGGGCTATCAGGCCCAATAAACGATACTTAATCCAATAAGAAGCAAAATAATAATCAAAAGACTCAAGATTTGGGCTTTTAATAATGAAAACAAACAAAACATTTGGAAATGTGATGTTGCAGCAATACAAATTGTACACACATCATAATATTTTACATAAAATTGATGCATATATGAACCAGAAGAGTTAGAAGATATTAACGTAAAACTGATGAATGTATGATCCAATCAAGTTACAACATATTACATAAAATTCATGCATATATGAACCAATGTCAACTATAACATATCATCATAAAACTCATGCTTAAATGATCCAACTTCAATTATATCACATTACCATAAAAATTATGCATGTATGAACCAAAACAATTAGATTACATTACCATAAACTCATGCTTATATGAACCAAACCAGTTAGATCATATTATCATTAATTTAATGCTGATATAAACCAAACCAGTTAAATGATCTTACCATAACTTATGTGTTGAGAAATAGACGATGAGGGAATTCTTTGCTTCGCAAGGCCTCTTCACCGTTGAGTATTTCTCCCCAACAGTCAATAACATTTGTACATATATGTGTGTTTGGAATTTAGCTTTCGGCTGCCTACGTATCATATTCGTCCCTTCTAGTGTTTCGTAAATCAAGTCCCTAAAAGGCATTGAAATAATGATTAAGGGAATGAAAATGATCAAGCAAATGTAGCATATATTCTCATCACACATTCATAAATAAATATTTATTAATAAGACTATAATAAGTGTTAATTACTCAACTTCTCCAGTCAATGCAAATAGCCATCTGCCAACTTTGCTCTCAACTTGTGACAAACATTTTGTTATTCAAACTATCATATCAAGATATGAGGACCTTAGGGTTTCAGCAACTCTGACATCCCATTTTGCCAATGATTCATCTTCTTTTTTCTCATCCTCCATAACTTCCATTTCTAAATTCTCTTGTTGTGTCACTCCCAAACTGAAACTTGGTCCATCATCCATATATGAAGTTGCAATCTTTGTCACATTAGGGTTGTTTTTTCCATCACAATATTGTTCGGTATTGTGCCAACAGTTTGCTCTTTTGTTTCAACTTCCTATGTCCCAACTGTAGTATCCTTTTGAACACCTTCCATTACCCTTCAACGATTTGTTCCTTTCCAACAGCTTCCCCGACCACATCTATTGCTTTTCTTGTCCCAACAGATATACTTGTCATACCCTTTTTTTTAATAGCTTCCATGACTATGTCAACTTCACCATGTGTTTGTGGGTCTTTCCAAAATTGTTTTAGGTTCTCAAAAGGATCAACAGACTGAGTATTTGTTTTTCTCACTACATCCTTTTTTCTGAAGGCTTTCTCTTATAAACCATCTCAAATGTCTCATCAATTTTACTCTGTGTTGCTGGATTGTTCCAGTACCGTGATGGGGTTTCTAAATTATCCCCAAATAAGGGCCGGAAGATTGGGACAATCTAATTGGTGTTGGTCTTGTCCCTTTATTGTGTATTGGGCTAAGCTATTTAAATAGTTTGGCCTCCATTTCATTATTGTGTAGTGCTAAATAAATTAATTAAGTATAAGAATTAAATAATTAATTATTAGTACTGAAGATTTAATTAATTATTAAACTTATGATTTGATTACCATATTAAATTAAATTTATTTTATTTGATACATTAACTAATTAGAATTTTGGATTAATTCATTATTAATTCCTAGAAAATTTTATAATTAATTATTGAAAAATTATTTAATTACGAAATGTGTCGTAGTTGAATTATTAGGATATTAATTATCTTCAATTAGCTTCTAATTTAATATATTATATTAAATTAGATTTAATTTAATTTAATATATCGATTAATTAGAAATTAATATTTATTAAATAATCGTTCCCAAGGGAGGGGTGAACGTTAAATCATTCAATTAACTTAATGATTTAACAATATGATTTAAAGCGTCGTTTTGGAGTCAAATGATTATTTCTGACGTTTTAAAATAGGAGATGGAGTTTATAAAATTATGGAGTGATTAAATGAACATTTTAAGATATCGATGAGTCGAGTGCTCGGGGGTTGACCGAAGGTTGACCGTAGTTGACTTTTTGGCAACTTAGGTCGTTGATAGAATATTTTGGTGTATGTCGTGTAGGTCACTAAGACTATATGTTTGGCAAACTAGCTAGTTGATAAGCTATCTGGTGACTGATAAGGTAGCTTATAGCTAGTAAGCTAGCTAATGACTGATAAGCCAACTGATGGATAAGTCACATTAGACGAAAACTAGCTGATAAACATGTAGAATGACCAAATAGGACATCTTGAAAAAATAATCAATTTCAATATTTAATAATATAATTAAAAAAATATAGTAATATAATATATTAATTAATACAAACAAGAGAGTAAAGAAAATTAAATAATATAATATGTTAATTAAAAGAATTTAAAATTATTATTATATATACTATAATATTTGAATTTGTTAAAAAAATTAGAAAAAAATCTACATTAACTTATGATTTTAAATAACCCTTACTTATAATATGAATAGAAATAAATTATTGAATAATAATTAGAAAAATCATAGTAATTGATAACTAACATATATGGACTAATATTAAAAAAATAAATATAAAAATAATTGATATGATTAACAATAATTTTAAACATCAATGTATAATTAATAATTTTCAATTAATATTAACTAATATTAGTAATAATTAATTTTTAATAATTAAAATTTATTTATAAATAAAAGCTAATAAATAATAAGTAATATTAATAAAAGTATAATTGGAAAAAAATCAAAAAAAGATCTTCATAAGATACTCAAAGTATCTTATCAATAAGTTAGCTTATGTCCATCCAAACATGTACTCAAAAAATAAGCAAGCCTAATAGCTTGCTTATTTTTGCCAAACGATGCCTAAGCGGAGTTTATTGCTTGGAGACATATGCTTTCAAGTGAGTTTTCATGAGACTTTTATAGGATGTATACATATGTAAATATAAATTATTTTAACATGATAATTATTTGGAGTTACGTATATCGAGCATGATGATATGTTCTATGTGCATGTTTTCCGGTGTATGTTTACAGGTATATAAATGTTATGAGGAGTTGCATGCTATTTCTTGTTGGTGATTTAAATAAATTAACATGCCATATTTTGGAGTTTATTTTATGTGGCACAATATGATGCTGATATTTGGGTATGAGGTCGAGCTCGAGATGTTACACTTTGGGGTGGCATGACCCCGAAATGGGTGTCGGAGGGTGTGATTCGTGCAACCCAGGGAATGCCAATGACAGAGTGGACCTAACCGATGAGGATTGGCACGACCCCTAAATGGGTGCCAGACGGGTGTGAGCCATGAAACCCAGGAAATGTCAGTGACAGAGTGGACCTACCTAGTGAGGATTGACATGATCCCCAAATGGGTGCCGGACAGGTGTGAGCCGTGCAACCCAGGGAATGTAGTGACAGAGTGGACCTACCCGGTGAAAATTGGCACGACCCCGTAATGGGTGTCGGACGGGTTTAAGTGGCGCAACCCAGGGAATGCCAGTGACATAGTGGACCTACCCGGGCAGGACTTTAGGAGAATTATTTGGTGTTAAATGTTTTTACAGTAATACATATATTGTATTAGTGATATTTGTGATGCATGGTAACGAATGTGTATTTATGTGCACGTAAATCATGAACTCACTTAGCTCTTTAGCTAACTACTAGTATACATCTCAGGAGCCAGAGGTTCAGGTTTGGACAAAGGGAAGAGCAAAGCATAGTCAGGCTCTTTATGTTACATTCCATTTTATGTGTTTGCTAGTTGTTGAATTTATTTCAATTATGTATTTTGGAGTTTATGTAACATAGCCTGGTATAGGACGTGTTAATGTTAGAGATGTGTATGGTTTTAAGTTAAGACTTCCATTGTGATTGTAATTATGAGTATACCTTATTGTCATATTCAACGACGTAAGGTGATATTTGGGATTAATGATGTGACATTACCCAAGGGTGGATTTGGGGGTGCTACAACTTAGGTTACTGTCACCCATAATATTGCAAAAAAGTGGAATGAAGTTTAACTTGAAATTGAGATCTCCTTCATCCTTGTCAATTATCATTTGTTTGAGATCTCCCGAACGTATAGATTGCTTATCAAATTGGGTTCTCCATTTAACTAAGAGGTCATTGTCATCATGTGAATACTTGCATTCAAAGAGGCTATATGCTCCAATAGGCACCCGAAGCATATCTTGGATTGATTCACGACTTATCTTCAGTCTTTGCTTACCAACACATAGTTCCCTTCTCTCACTATCAATCAACAATATAAAACTCCAATTTTGACAGGATGACATCCATCTTCATCTCTAGTAGGTGTCCAAATCCCATATTATTCAAACACTTCTTATGTTCTTTACTCGATGCTTGAACAACTTCATACAAATGCTTTGGTGATGTTCATACTCTTATCATAGGAAACTTTGGTTATTTTTCTAGTATTTTTCCTTGCTTCACACGCTTTGTAGAGTCGCTCTTCTCAATGTTGTCATTCTTTCGCTTCTTCTTAGGAATAAGATCCTAAAAATCATCATCATTTTGTACAATTTTTGAAGGCATGGCTTTCATCATAGGTTCTTTTGTTGCTTTTTGGACACCTTTCTTGATGGTGTTTGTTTCTGGTCCTTTACCTATTTAGAAACATTTTTCAATATAATTGAAAAGTAACATTAGTTTATATGTAATGTGATTGTTTATGGTTTACATACTGGGCACAATTTCTTTTGCAACATGATCACGCTTTTGTTGCTTGCAGACAACAAACTTGATCTTTGATAATGTTGTTTTCTTTCATGTATAACAAATAGGTATATTATATGAATCAAAGTAGTTGGTAAAAATTTTGTATATCATATGTTGATAGTTTACCTCTTTCAGCGTCTTTACTTTCTTTAACTAGTTTAGTTTTTGTTCCTGTAGGGTATTTTTTGTGGCTTCACCTTTTAGTAATTCAATCAAACATCATATAGCTTTCAGAAATGAAGTTTTATCATTTACATATGAATGCTGAGAATGTCTAACATGACAACTTATCTAACAATAGAACATTCATATATGAACTCATATTTTTATGACATTGCAATATTCATAACCAAACTATAAAATATCTCATAATTTCACACATGAATCAAATATGTCTAACAAGACAACAATCACATATTATTGAGTAACATTTTAACATAGATGTTGGAGGAACGAGATGCTAGTCTCAGAAGACACGAGATAGTTACAAAGAATGTGGTGGCCGGTTCGGGTGGCACCGGTAACGGGATCAGGATAGAAGAGCACGTGGTTGTCGCTGCTCAGAGGGGCGGAAAGAATTGCTCCTACAAGACCTTCTTATGTAGCACAACGCCCGAGTTCTCCGGATCTGATGACCCAATCACGTGTATGAACTGGATCCAAGAGATCTAACAAGCCTTTGAGTCCAGTGAATGCGGGGAGGAGCAGAGAGTGAGGTTCACCTCACAAATGCTTAGAGGCCTGGCACATCATTGGTGGAACGTCACCCGGTCCACCCTCGATGCCGCCGTTCTTGCTTAGTTGTCTTGGGATGCGTTTAAGAAGAAGATCATGGAAGAGTATTGCAATGAAAGAGGAATGGATCGGATTGTCGATGAGTTTCGAGCCCTCAAGAAGGGTAACATGTCGGTGAGGGACTATTCGAGACAATTCGTTGAAAAGCTTGATTTGGCGGGGCATGCGGTCCCAACTGAAAAGGATAAAGTAAAGGCGTATCTGAAAGGGTTGACGACAGACATGATGTCCATGGTTCGCAATGCCAAGCCCTCTACTCTCCGTGAGGCCATTGAAGAGGCCAAGCTCATGGAGGACGTGTATGCCCAGAGTCGCGAGGAGAGGGTTGGGGCGACTGAGAAAAGAAAGTGGGAAGACAACTCTTTGCCCTCCAAGAAACCACGAGCTTTCAACAACAACTTCAACAGGGGGACCGAGCCTAAACGGGAAGCTAGGTGGTGCCCCAAATGCAAAGGCAAGAACTTCGGCCCGTGAAACTCTAGCGGGACGAATTGCTTTAAATGTGGCAGGTAGGGGCATATCCATGAAAACTGCCCTACCCGTGGGATCATATGCTACGAATGCAACCACGTTCGAAGTGAATGCCCAAAGTTAACGACAGGAGGACCGCAAGGAAAAAAGGAAAACCCTATCAAGGTGTCGGGGAGAGCGTTCCAGATGACCGCCGATGAGGTGAAGGCTTCACCGAACGTCGTTTCAGGTACGTTCCTTGTCAACTCTATACCCTCTCGTATATTGTTTGACTCTGGTGCCAGTTTTTCTTTTGTGTTAAATTCATTTTACCAAAACCTTTCGGTGGCCACTAGCGCTTTAGATGATGCTTTAGTGGTCAAGATAGCTAACGGTTGTCAAGTGGTAGTCCGCGAGTTGTTGTAGGGTTGCTCATTAGAGATTGAAGGGAATAATTTCTCAATCGATCTCATGCCAATGACCATTGGGGGATTTGATTTGGTGATCGGGATGGATTGGTTGGCCGATAACTAAGCAGAAATCCTGTGCGCCAAGAAACTAATCTGAATTTCGACTGCCGATGGGGTTGAGGTAGTCGTCTATGGTGAGAGAAGGAAGGGAGATGTACCCCTCATCACCATGTCTAAGGCACGTAGGTGCCTAGTGAAGGGGTGTTCCTCCTTCTTAGCTTACGTGTTGGACGCCAAACTTGAAAAGAAGAAGCTCGGAGACGTGAAGGTAGTTCAGGAGTTTCCCGATGTATTCCCGGACGATTTTCCTAGTCTGCCACCGGAAAGACAGGTTGAATTTTGGATCGATCTAGTCCCGGGAGTGGCTCCAATTGCTAGAGCTCCCTACCGATAGGCTCCTTCCGAGATGCAAGAGATGTTGTCTCAACTCCAAGATCTCCTCGAGAAAGGCTTTGTAAGACCGAGTTCCTCGTTGTGGGGAGCCCCGGTCTTATTCATCAAGAAGAAGGACGGCACGATGCAGATGTGCATCGACTATCGGGAGTTGAATAAGGCAACCATGAAGAGCAAGTACCCTCTTCCGAGGATCGATGCCTTTTTTTATCAACTTCAAGGAGCGGGCTGTTTCTCGAAAATCGATCTTCGATCTGGTTATCACCAGGTGAGAGTGAGGGACGAAGACGTCCCGAAGATGGCGTTTAGGACCTGGTACAGGGACTATGAATTCTTGGTCATGCCTTTCGGATTGACCAACGCGCCGATGGTATTCATAGACTTAATGAACCGTGTGTGCTGACCATTCCTCCACAAGTCGGTGATAGTGTTTATCGACGACATCCTTATCAATTCTAAGGACGAACTCGAGCATGAGTGACAACTTCGCAAAGTTCTTGAGGTGTTGAGAAAAGAGCAACTTTATGCTAAATTCTCGAAATGCGGTTTTTGGCTAAGAGAGGTCCAATTCTTGGGGCACATTGTTACCCGAGACAGTGTGAAAGTGGACCCTTCCAAGATCGAGGCCATGATTAATTGGGAACCTCTAAAGAGTCCGTACGAAATTCGAAGCTTCTTGGGTCTAGCGGGTTATTACCGACGATTCATTCAAGTCTTCTCTAAGATCGCTTCTTCCTTGTCGTCTCTTACTCGAAAGATTGTCAAATTCGTTTGGACGGACGCCCAAGAAAAAGCTTTTCGGACTCTCCAAAAGAAGCTTTGCGAGGCACCGATCTTATCCTTACCCGAAGGAACCGAGGATTTCGTGGTCTTTAGCGATGCCTCGAAGATGGGGTTGGGTTGTGTCTTGATGCAATGTGGGAATGTGATTGCCTATACATTGCGACAACTCAAGGTGCACAAAAAGAACTACCCTACCCACGATATAGAGTTGGCGGGGGTAGTTTTTGCACTAAAACTTTGGCGGCACTACCTCTATGGCACTAAGTGCACTCTCTATACTGATCACAATAGTCTGAAGCACATCTTCGACCAGAAGGAATTGAATATGAGGCAAAGGAGGTGGATAGAACTCCTAAAAGACTATGACTGTGAATTGATCTACCACCCCGGTAACGCGAACGTGGTGGTAGACGCGTTGAGCAGAAAAGAGTATAGTGGAAGTCTGCAAGCTTCTCTCTATCGAATTGAATTGGTATCAAGCTTAATCGAGAAGAGCAAGGAGTCTCAATCCGAAGCTCTTTGGGGAGGAGAACCTAAAGAATGAAGTAATGGTAAAGCAACATCTTCTCCTAACTGAAGATGGTCATGGGGTGAAGCTCTTCAAGGGGTGAGTTTAGGTACCCAAAGTCGGGGGCAATCGAGAATTACTTCTCGAAGACGCCCACAAATCCAAGTATTCTATTCATCCGGGAAGTACAAAGATGTACCAGGATTTGAAACTCAACTATTGGTGGCCCGTCTTGAAATTAGACGTAGAAAATTACGTGGAACGATGTGTGACATGCCTTCAAGTCAAAGCCGAATACCAACGACCATATGTAAATCTCCAATCCTTGGAAATTTCGGAATGGAAGTGGGAACACATCACCATGGATTTTGTGACCAAGCTACCAAAGACTCTTAGAGGACACGACACCATATGGGTGGTGGTGGATCGCCTGACCAAGAGTGCTCATTTTCTGGATATGAGAGAAACTCTTCCTATGGACAAGTTGGCCAAACTTTACATCGACGAGGTAATCTTGAGACATGGTGTGCCATTGTCCATCGTGTCGGATGGGGATAGCCGCTTTACTTCCAATTTTTGGGACGACCTTCAGAAAGAGTTGGGAACTAGAGTGAAACTGAGCACGACATATCATCCCTAAACCGACAGTCAAAGCGAGCGAACCATCCAAACACTCAAAGACATGCTAAGGTCGTGTGTTATCGACTTTGGCGGGAACTAGGACTCTCATCTACCTCTAGTCGAATATACCTACAACAAAGTTACCATTCTAGTATTGGCATGGCTTCTTTCGAAGCCTTGTATGGCCGAAAATGCCGAACTCCGGTCTATTGGTTAGAGGCGGGTAAGAAACAATTTGCCGAAGCCAAAATCGTGCAAGAAACCGCAGACAAGGTCAAGGGTATCCGAGAACGCCTGAAGGTGGCCCAAGACCGACAAAAGAGTTACGCGGATAAGAAGAGGTGACCTGTGGAATTCCAAGTGGGCGATCGAGTCATGCTCAAAGTATCGCCTAGGAAAGGGATTATCAGGTTTGGAAAGCGAGGAAAGTTGAGTCCTCGATTCCTTAGACCATTCACTATAACCAAGCGGGTTGGTCTTCAAGCATACCAATTAGAGCTCCTACCCGAGATGAATGGAATCCATAACACATATCATGTGTGTTATTTTCGGAGATGTTTGGTGGAAGAGGAAAGTGTCATTCCCCTTTCGGAGATCCGAGTGGATGAGAGTAATCGCTGTGTCGAGGAACCCGATGCCATTTTGGAAAAGAAATCCAAGAAGTTCCGTCACAAGGAAGTCTCGATGGTCAAAGTCCAATGGAAACATCACCCGGGGGGGGGGCAACGTGACTTGAGAGGCGGAAGAAGATATGAAGAGGAGATACCCTCACCTTTTTAGGTGAGCGGCGATTTCGTGGACGAAATCCTTTCCAAGTTGGGGAGGATTGTAACGCCCGAAATTTTCGTTAATTACCATATTTTAAGACCTTAAATTGCCTTAGTATGCTTTTCATGTGTATTTTGTATATTACTCGTTGCTCGTATACGTCGGGATCTGATCGTATTCGAAATTAATGAAAAACCAGAGCCTGTGAGGGTTTAGGCGACAGTACCACGTGACAGTGACTTGGTCACTGTCGCCGGTGTCATAATCGTGCCAGGGGAAAGGGTTTCGGTACATACTTGGCGACAGTGCCTTGTAATTGTGACATGGTCACTTTCGCTTGGCAAAGTCGCTGAAGGCAAGGTACCTACGATACATCTTCTGCGAGAATGCCTCGCGATAGTGACCATATCACTATCGCTTGGCAAGGTCACCGACGAGGGTCAAATGGACATAAATACGGGATTTGACCTATTTCTTTTATCACTTCTCATTTATTCCTTCAAAAACTCTCTCAACTCTCTTCTCCTTACATAAACCGATTTCTAGGGTTTCCAAGGTGTCATTCCACTCATTTATTGCAAGTTGTTGGTATTTACATCAAGATTGGAAGTTAGGGTTGTCACCTCCATCTTCTTCATTGTCATCTTCTTCCAAGAAGGAAATTTTTAGGGTTTTGGGGTTTTCATCAAAACCCATTTTTGTGAGTTCCTCTCTCTTATTAAATGCTTATGTGCCTACATGAAAACCCTTTCCTTTTCATAACTCTGAAAACCTACATTTTTCTCTACTCTGTGTTTTTGAATTTTCTAAGTCAAAATCTAGGGTTTTGACACTATGGCGACTTTATGTGGTATGATGACCTAAAAAGGTGGTAGAATGACATACATGGTTTATGTGTGTGTTATGGAACTTGTGAAATCAAATGTGTGGAATAATTTATTTATGGTATTATTGGAAGGATATATTTTAAGAAATATATGTTATAAATGTGTTAACGAAACTTGTGTGTAGGGAATATTACGTTAATGTGTTTCTTATGATGGATAAAGTAAGATTTCATGAAAAGAAATGTTGGGTCTGAAATGTGCTAAGTTCAGTTAGTACTGCTAAGTATTGAAGATTACTACTGCTGAAGACTTTAGTACTGCTACTTGAAGATTACTACTGCTAGAAGTATTACTACTCCTTGAAGGATTACTACTGCTAGTAGTTAGTACTGCTTGAAGAGTTAATACTGCAAGTTGGAAGTTACTAATGCAAGCATGGTTAGTACTGCTATTGATAAGAAGATGCTGATGAAGATTAATGTTGCTTATGATGATAAATATGGATTGGTTGCTTAAAGCGAAAGACAAGGAGATTGAAGATAATTATGGACTGGATGCTAAAGATCAACTTTAATTTAATAATTATCTTGTAATCTGTTTTGGTATATATAGTCTAGAAGTTTTTGTTTTAGAGACATAGAGATACAGAGATAGAATACGCATTGTTTTGTTCTAGAGAGAATTAGCCTCAATATTCTTAGAAATCCTTTCTTTAGAGAAGTATTGAACGTCTGTTAAGCCTGTTTAACAGATTGAGGCTTTGGTTGTAATCATTAAGTTAATTCAATATAACTTGTGATTTGATCTCATATACTTTTTCATTGATTTACTGTTAAAGTGTTTTTCCGCAACTTCTTTAACTTAGTTTATGAGTGTTTAGTTTAAATTCTTGTTTAGAATTTCGATCCTGACAAGTGGTATCAGAGCTAAAGGAACTCAGAAATCAATAATTATCATGGACGGATCACATGACAGTGTTCTTGTTTCAAAGGTTCCCATGCTCAAACCTAATGAGTTTGACATGTGGAAAATCAGGATCAGGCAGTATATCCTTCTTACAGATTACTCAATGTGGGATATCATTGAGAATGGTCCCTCCAATGTAGGAGAGATTGGAGCAGATGGCAAGAGACCTCCACCAAAGACTGATGGAGAAAGAAAGATGAGGCAGATTGAGATGAAAGCCTTGAGCACTCTACTATTGGCAATTCCTAATGAATATCAACATCATTTTTGCAACTGTGCTGATGCCAAAATCCTGTGGAATGCTTTGGAGAAGAGATTTTCAGGCACCAAAAGCACTAAGAGAAATCAGAAAGAAATTCTCAAGCAACAATATGAAAATTTTATGCCTACAAAGAATGAGTCTATGACTCAAACCTTTGATAGGTTCAACAAGTTGATTGGAGAATTGGCCACTGTTGGTGTCAAGATGGACTAGGATGATGTCAACAGAAAGTTTCTAAGATCTCTTGGTGAAGAATGGGTAATGTATACTGTATCATTCAGACAGAATGATAATCTGGAGGATAAGGAACTAGATGATCTTTACAATGATCTCAGGGTATTTGAAGCAGAAGTTGAATCTAAGAAGAAGCCATCTGGATACTCTCACAATGCTTCTCTCTTATCATCTACTACCGATTCTTCTGCAAACACAAAATCAGTTACTGCTGCTTATGGCTCAAAACAGGATGGAATCAATGATTCTGTTTTGGAAGCATTCCTTGCTAGTCATGCTAAATCTTCTCTTATTAATGATGATCTGGAGCAGATCAATGTTGATGATCTTGAAGAGATGGACATCAAGTGGCAAATGTCAATGCTCACCATGAGAATCAAAAGATTCATTAAAAGAATTGGAAGAAACAACTTTTCCATGAGAAGAGAAGATGGTGCTGGATTTGACAAATCCAAAGTGGAATGCTACAAGTGTCATAATTTGGGGCACTTTGCAAGAGAATGCAAAGGAGGAATTTCTTAATAGCATGGAAGCAACAATCAACAATCAAAGTCCACCAACTACAACAACAACTGGAACCCATCTCAAGCACTTGTCTCACAAGATGGAATGGGATTTGATTGGAGTGATCAAGCAGATGAGGCAATTCAGAATCAAGCATTGATGGTTGAGGTTTCAGAGTCTTTAAGCACTGCAATTCCCACAGAGGTAAAATTTAAACTTTGCTCTAAAGCCTGTCTTGAAACTGTTAAGAAGTACAGGGATCACAATCAGAGCATGTGTGATGATCTTAAAAGGTTGGAGTAACACAGGAGAGAGTCTAATTTGATCATTGTGAATTTTGAAGAACAAATTAAGGCATATCAGGATAATGAACTTCAACATTCATATGATCAAAACAATTGGAAGTGGGAGAAGAATGAGTTAGAGATTACGCTAGAGAAGGCTAGAGAAGAATGTGAGAAAGTTAGATGTGAATTTGAGAAGGCCAAATTAGACATTGAGAAATTTTCCAATGCCTCTAAAGCAATGGACACTTTACTCAAATCTCAAGTTCATGACAAACTGAAGAGAGGTATAGGATATAATAACACCCCTCCACCTTACAACAACAACTATATTCCACCCACTTCAGACCTCTTAGAAAGGAAAGATAAGAATGACTTACCTGCAGGAACCACAGAGGTAGATCTACTACACACTGTAGTGGTTGAGGCAGAATCTGAAGAAGAGAACAATGAGGATAAGAATAAGGAAGACCAGAAAGAAATTCCCCTAACAAACCATATTCTTACAAATGAGAGGGGAGGTAAACCATTTGTCAAGAGTGAGAAAGTAGAGAAGTTTAAGATTGGGGAAGAGATTGTTAAGAGTGAGAAAGCTGAGACCTCCAGGAAAGGGAAGGAGAAGGTACAGGGAGATCACTATATGCAAACTACTGTTGTAAATCCCTGTACTTGTCAACAGAACAAGCCCCATCAACATGATAAAATAAGGGAAAATCAGAGAAACTGAAATAACCAGTGGGCTCAAAAACAGGGAATTGACCTAAGCAAAATCAATAGACCAAAGCCTTGTTTTATTTGTGGCAAGTTAAATCATTTAGCCAAACACTGTTATTTCAATCCTGTTAACCAAAGAATTACTTTTCAAAGAAAAATACAAAATTCAGTTGGTTATAGGAAGCAATCAAGAAATCACATGGCTGCTAATATGAGAACAATACCAATGAAAACTAGGACTGCAAAATCTTATATTCAGAATAAGTTTGCTAAAACAAAAGAATATATTCCAAGCAAATCAAGGAGTAACACAAAGAATAGGAAAGCAAACAAATGTGTCTTAATTTGGGTCCCAAAAGAAACTAAACCTGTTAGTACTGCTACCTCAAATAGTACTGCTAACAGAAATAGTGTTGCTGATAGAAATACTACTGCTGACCAAGTTCGTACTGTTAATAAAGTTAGTACTGCTGACCAAGTTAGTACTGCTAACAAAGTTAGTGCTGCTGACCAAGTTAATACTACTAACAAGGATAATACTGCTATTAGTGTTAATACTGACAGGCCTATAATTAAGACAAAGTATTCCAGCCATGAGATTCCTGACTCTGATCATCTCATCAAGACTAAGCTTAATGAATATGAGTATATTGATGAGAAAGGGCAACCCAAGACCACTTTGGCTTGGGTTCCCTCAAGAAACTAATTGTTTTATCTTATGTGCAGGGTAACCAACAACTCAAGGGGAAGAGCATTTAGCATGTAGATAGTGGTTGCTCTAGGCACATGACAGGTAACATGTCCTGCCTTCAAAATTTCAAAAGGTTTGATGGAGGACATGTTGCTTTTGGTGACAATCCAGCAGGAGGTAAGATAAGTGGTAAATGTATGGTTTCAAATGGTAAGATGACTTTTGAAGATGTTTACTATGTTGAGAAATTGAGATACAACCTGTTAAGTGTATCACAGGTTTGTGACAACAAACATAGTATATTATTTATTGATACTGAATGTATTATCCTTGCTCCAGGATTCAAGGTAGTTGATGAAAATATGATACTACTTAGAACTCCTAGAAAGGATAATGTTTATTGTTTGGACTTAGAGAATGTTTCATCTGATTCATCATTAAACTGTTTGTTTTCAAAAGCTTCTTTAGATGAATCATCACTTTGGTACAGAAGGATGTGTCACATGAATTTTAAAACTATGAACAATCTTGTGAAAAACAACCTTGTCAGAGGTTTGCCTCAAAAAGTATTTTCATGTGATGATCATTGTGTTGCATGTCTTAAAGGCAAGCAGCACAAAACTTCTCATAAGTCCAAAAAAATAAACACAATCTCTTCACCCCTTCAGTTATTGCATATGGATCTCTTTGGTCCTACAAATGTGATGAGTATTGGTAAGAAATCCTATTGCTTGGTCATTGTTGATGACTTCTCTAGATTTACTTGGGTATTTTTTCTGAGGACTAAGGATGAGACAAGTGGACTGATCAAATCCTTTGTTCTTAGGATTGAAAACCAAACAAATCTAAGAGTTAAAGTCATCAGATCTGATA
The DNA here is from genome assembly GCA_954870635.1 of Arctium minus. Lineage (NCBI taxonomy): Eukaryota > Viridiplantae > Streptophyta > Magnoliopsida > Asterales > Asteraceae > Arctium > Arctium minus. Next base: position 3,903,898 of record OX941093.1, on the reverse strand, counting down.
ATGGAACTGAGTTTAAAAACAATGACTTAAACAACTTTTGTGAGACTAAAGGTATTGAGAGACAATTCAGTGCTCCTAGGACTCCTCAACAAAATGGTGTTGCTGAGAGGAGAAATAGGACATTAATTGAGGCTGTTAGATCTCTGTTGGCAGATTCAAAGTTACCTATTACCTTTTGGGCAGAAGCAGTTAATACTGCTTGCTATGTCCAAAACAGAGTTCTAGTAGTCAAATCCCAAGGAAAGACACTTTATGAACTTTTCAAAAAGAAGAAACCTTTTATTGGATTTTTCAAACCTTTTGGGTGTCTTTGCACAATCCTCAATACCAAATCTCATTTAGGCAAGTTTGAAAGCAAAGCTGAGGATGGATTCCTTGTTGGATACTCCTCTCAGAGTAAGGCATATAGAGTTTTCAATAGTTCTTCCAGGATTCTAGAGGAAAGTGACAATGTCAAATGCAATGAGAACACACCAAATCCAATTGGTGTAGGTCCTAATTGGCTATTTGACATTGATTCACTAACTAACTCTTTGGGTTTTAGTGATGAGCAAATTGCAGGAACAAGCTCAGAAAAGTTACCAAAACAGAGAAAAGAGTTTGTGTTGTTCCCTACACCTACAGTTGATCCTACTGAATTCTGTCAACAAGAAAAGAAAGATGATTCAGAAACAGAGGATTCTGAACCAGAACAGGATGCAGCTGATAAGGGTGATAAAGAGGACAAAGGTGATAAAGAGGATGTTCATCCTTCAGGTTCAGGAACTGCAGGTTCTGAAATGCCCAAATTGTCAGAAGATGATACTGATGAAGAAAACTCTTCAGTATTTGGTGGGAACACTCCTGAAAAGAATGACTCTAATATTGATGCAAATCTTAATGAGGAGGCTGCCCATCAAACAAGAACTCAGAAGAATCATCCTCCTCAATTGGTGATTGGTGATATCAATTCTCCCAGGATCACAAGGCATTAAAGTAAGTTAGGAGGATTGAAAGACTTGCAGTCAGGTTTGTTATCTTGTTTTCTATCTCAGATTGAATCCAATAAGGCCTATGATGCAATGAAAGAACCAAGATGGATAGAAGCAATGCAAGAGGAACTGCTGCAGTTTGAGCTGCAAAATGTGTGGGATCTAGTTGACCTTCCACAAGGACAAAGGATAATTGGAACTAAATGGGTTTTCAGGAATAAGAAAGATGAGAGAGGTATAGTGATAAAGAATAAGGCCAGGCTTCTGGCACAAGGGTATACACAAGAAGAGGGGATAGATTATGAAGAAGTGTTTGCACCAGTAGCCAGAATTGAGGCAATTTGGCTGTTTCTAGCCTATGCTTCTTTCATGCAGTTCAGAGTATTTCAGATGGATGTTAAGAGTGCATTCCTATATGGGAAAATTGATGAAGAGGTGTATGTTTGTCAGCCTCTAGGGTTTGAGAATCCTAAACTTCCTGACAAAGTATACAAATTAAAGAAGGCACTCTATAGGCTACATCAAGCACCAAGAGCATGGTATGACACTCTGTCTACCTATCTCTTGGAAAATGCATTTGAAAGAGGAATCATTGACAAGACCCTTTTCATTAAAAGGAAGAAGAAGGACATCCTGCTTGTTCAAATCTATGTGGATGATATCATCTTTGGATCCATAAAAGATTATATGTGCAAGGAGTTTGAGGAGCTGATGCACAAAAGATTGAAGATGAGCTCTATGGGTGAACTCATATTCTTTCTTGGGCTACAGGTTAAACAGAAGAAAGATGGCATTTTCATAAGTCAATCCAAGTATGTGCAGGATATACTTATAAAGTTTGGATTTTCAGATTCAAAGCCTGCAATCACACCTATGGAAACTCACAAACAGATCACTGCAGATCTTGAGGGGGAGGATGTGGATGTTCATCATTATAGATCCATGATTGGCTCCCTCATGTATCTCACAGCTTCAAGACCATACATTATGTTTGCTGTATGTGTGTGTGCAAGATTTCAAGTGAGGCCTAAGCAATCTCACTTTCAAGCAGTCAAAAGGATCTTCAGATATCTCAAAGGACAACCTAGGTTGGGTCTTTGGTATATTCATGACTCACCATTTGATCTGATTGCATATTCAGATAGTGATTTGGGTGGTGCAAACTTGGATAGAAAGTCTACATCAGAAGGATGTCAGTTTTTGGGTGCAAGACTAGTTTCATGGAAGTGTAAGAAGCAAACCACAGTGTCCACCTCTACAACAGAAGCAGAGCATATAGCTGCTGCAAGCTGCTGCTCACAGGTGCTATGGATTCAGAATCAGATGTTGGACTATGGTATTACTTTTCTTCACACTCCCATGTTTATTGATAAGAACAGTGCTATAAGCATTGTTAATAATCCAGTGAAGCATTCAAAAACTAAGCATATAGAAATCAGGTACCATTTTATTAGAGATTGCAATGAAAAGAAGTTAATTCAGGTTTTGAAGGTACACACTAGTAACCAATTTGCTGATTTATTCACCAAAGCTTTTGATGTGGGTAGATTCACATTCTTGGTCACAAGTGTAGGCATGATAAACACTGAATAAGCCTCTTTTGATTTTCTTAATGTACCAATTCTGTATAGCTTCTTTCATGCTTACTTTCTCATATTGTACTGTGCATGGTGCTGCTAACTATTTGTGTCTAAGTGTTTCAGATTACCTTGCTGATTAGAAACTTAGTACTTCTGGTTAAGTTAATACTGCTCTCACTATTAATCCTGCAGACAGTTCAAATATGGTTAAGTATGGTTACTACTACTAGGTAGTTTATACTGCCATTGCAAAGTTACTACTGCTTTCCTTATTTCTACTGCCAGACGGTGTTAATACTGCTAGTCTGTGTTAATGCTGTTGGTATGTGTTACTACTGCTTATATGGGTTAGTATTGCGGGTTTGTTAATACTGCTAGGGTACTTAGTACTACTTTTAACTGAAACCCTCCACCTATAAATACCCTCTCTGACCGCCAAAATCCAAACGGCTCTTTGAATTTCCCGTAAGTTTTCATCTTCTCTCTCTCTCTCTCTCTCTCTCTCTCAAATTCTTGCTTCCCAGTGCGTAAACCCTTGTTGATTCAAACCCAAGAACGATGGCAGGACTGAATTTTGTTGACGATCACAATGAGCTTGCAATGCTGCAAAAACCCAAACAAGCTGAGGGTTTTCATGAGATTGTGGATTTCCTAAAATCCTCACACATCGCCTATGCGTTAACTGTCAATCCCACCATCTATGTGGAACATCTGCGACAATTCTGGACCAATGCCTCCATTCAGATTGTTAATGGCAATCAGGTCATCCAATCCAGGGTTTGTGATAAATCTATCACAATCACAGAAGGTTGTATTCGCACTCATCTACGTCTAGATGATGCCTCAGGTATTACTTCTCTTTCAAAGGAAGATCTCTTCCAAGAAATTGGTAGAATGGGGTATGAAGGTCCTACTGAGGTTTATAAGTTCTTCAAGAGCAAATTTTCATCTCAGTGGAGATTCTTTATTCATACTCTTCAGCATTGTATTTCTCGCAAAACAACTGGATGGAGTGAGTTCAGCAGTACCATAGCTTATGCTCTTGTCTGCTTAGCTACCTCCAAAAAGTTTAATTTTTTACAAATGATTCTGAATGATTTGCTGTCAAACCTGGATACAAAAACCAAAACTAAAAGATTTTATATGTATCCAAGGTTTGTACAAGAAGTACTAGACAAGGAATTGACGGATTTACACTCTTTTCAAGAGGTGTATGTACCTAAACCTTCCAAAGGGAAGGTGTTTTCCAACATGAAAAGGCCTAGTAAGGACTTTTTTGGAAAAGACACACCATTGTTCTCTCCAATGATGGTTGTGTCTCATTCCCATGGTGAGGCATCAGGGTCACAGCCCACATCTGACCTACCCACTAATGACCTACCCACACCATTCATTTCACATGATCCTCCTCAGATCCCTGTTGTGAAGCCAATTTCCCCCATCACTCAAACATATGTAAGGAAAAAGGTACAGAAAGTTCCTTCCCTTCCTGTATCTTCACCCCAAAAGCCTGCAAGCCCTCTGATGGAGCATTCTCCATCAGAGAATATCCAAAGGGAATCCATAGGGGTGTCTCCCAACCCCAAGAAGGTGCTCTCTAAGGAGAAGGATGAGCATGTGGGCAGTAAGGCTCACACTACTGATTCTGCACAAGGTCTTGATCAGGACAGTATGAACATCACTAAGACCTTCCCCACGGCAACTTTGGATGAGAAATCATCTAAGGGTCCCAGGTGCCAAGAAACCAAGGGGGTAGAAGGTGCTTCTGCTAGGCAGAAGGTCTCTACTAAAAGATCCAAGGATCCTTCAAGGGTGGTCAACACACCTAAAGGAGGTGAGGACAGATATAACTATGATGAATTGATGGAAACCATTGGAAATATCAATCTAGATGTCATCAATCAGGGTAAGGAGATAAAGGAGATGAAACAGGTGATTATTTCTCAACAGGAGCAGATAGACAAACTAAAGAAGATGGTGCTTAACTTGGTGCATAAAAAGAGGAGAAAGCAATTCATCTTAAAGAAAAGGAGCAGTACACATGATGCTTCCAAAAAGGGGGAGAATCCAGAAGCTGAATTTGAGAAGGAAAGCCCTGTTGGCATGGAATTTCAGTTTGAGGGGGAGGAAGCAGAAACAGTGAAGGAAGCAGAAACTGAGAAAGCAGCAGAAACAGTTAAAGCAGCAGTAACTACTAAGCCAGAAGTAGAAACTGCAAAAGAAATAGAAACTGCCAAAGTAGTAAAAACAGAAAAGGCAACAGCAGAAACTGAAATGACTATAGAAGAAATAGAGATTGTAGAAACTTTGGTAAAGGCAAAGAATGACACTCCTAAGGCCACTCAAAAGGCTAAGGGAGTGGTGTACAAAGAAGGAGAATCAGAGAAGAAAAAGACAAAGGTCAGTGTGTCAGATGCAAAGAAGAAAGGGAAAGAGAAGATGGTTGAACCTGAGAAACCAGTGAAGAAGCAGAAGCAAATTGACTTGGATGCAGAGTTGGCAAATGAGCTAAATGTACAATTTGAAAACGAACTTGAAAAGGAGAAAAAATCCAAAAAGCCAAAGACAGAAAGATGGCATTAGAGTTGGCAAAAAGGCTCAATGAAGAATATCAGAAGAGCTTGAAAACTGCTGTGATGAGGGTTACTATGAAAGCTTCAAAGAAAAGACAGCCTTCAAAGACCTTTCTGGCTACTCAAGAAAGAAGAAAGATGATCAACTTCTTGAAAGGATCTATTGGAGTTCCTGAAGGAATGTTTACAAAAATGTCCTTCAGCAGAATAAAAGACTTGTACAAGAAGGAGATGACCAAGGTTCAAGGTGACTTTAGTCAAAGGGTTGAATTTGAAAGGAAAATGAAAGAAAGACATGATTTGAACATTCAACAGCCTTTCCCTGACAGTGAAGAAAGCACTCCTACAGAAGAAAAGATTGAAGTAAAGAAGAAAGAGACTTTAGCTCAAAAGATTGGAGCTATTAAAAGAATGAAGTCAATTGCTCCCAAGAAAAAGGCAAAGAGGCCTAGAACTGAGGAAGGTGAGAAAGAGCAGAAAAGTAAAAGAATGGAGGCTGAATCAAGAGCAGAGCATGTTGAAACTCCTGCAGAGCAAGTTGAAACTCAAGAGAAGGGTCAAGAGCAAACAAGTCAACAATCTTTAGAACAGCCAAGACAATCTGATGAGAAGCTTGAGTTGTATATGACAGTGACAGATCAAGAACCAGTTAAAGCTGATCCTATCTCAGTGGAAGCTCCATAAATCATCCATTGGGATACTTTGTTGGATAAAAGAACAGAGCACTTCAGAATCAAGAGAATGGGTGACAAATATGAGGTTTACTCAACTTGGGGAAAGATCATCAGAAGTTGTACCAGGGTTGATTTCGAGGAGATGTATAAGGTTGGTCTGAACTTATATGGCGACTTACGGAAAGGATCAGGGATGAGCATAACAAAGATGGCATTAGAGTATTTATGCATGATGTTTGACCCTGATAGAGTGAAGTATCTTATCAAAGATGTGCATCATGAAAATGGATTTAAAAGTATTGATAACTGGATGCTTTTTTGAAAGATCTGGAGTCTATGTCATAACCATTGACAAAAGCTTCCATGAATACTACTTGGTTGATAAGGTTTATGACCACAACACAGTCAAGTTGCAAAGGATGCTGAAAGCAATGTTGGTCTGCCCAAAAGGTTCAGAAATGGAAAGAATTGTGATCAGAAGAACCATCAATCAAAGTTTAGGTTTGCATCCTAATCTGGGAAATTGAGCAGTTATTTTGAAAGCATCATAAAGATCATATTCTGAAGAACTTAACTTCTTGTGTTCAAAAGTTAAGTTAGGGGGAGATTGTTGGGTCTAAAATGTGCTAAGTTCAGTTTGTACTGCTAAGTATTGAAGATTACTACTGCTGAAGACTTTAGTACTGCTACTTGAAGATTACTACTGCTAGAAGTATTACTACTGCTAGTAGTTAGTACTGCAAGTTGGAAGTTACTACTGCAAGCATGGTTAGTAATGTTATTGATAAGAAGATGCCGATGAAGATTAATGCTGCTTATCATGATAAAGATGGATTGGTTGCTTAAAGCGAAAGACAAGGAGATTGAAGATAATTATAGACTGGATGTTGAAGATCAACTTTAATTTAATAATTATCTTGTAATCTGTTTTGTATATATAGTCTAGAAGTTTTTGTTTTAGAGACATAGAGATACAGAGATAGAATACGCATTGTTTTGTTCTAGAGAGAATTAGCCTCAAGATTCTTAGAAATCCTTTCTTTAGAGAAGTATTGAACGTCTGTTGAGCCTGTTTAACAGATTGAGGCTTTGGTTGTAATCATTAAGTTAATTCAATATAACTTGTGATTTGATCTCATATACTGTTTCATTGATTTACTGTTAAAGCGTTTTTTCGCAACTTCTTTAACATAGTTTCTGAGTGTTTAGTTTAAATTCTTGTTTAGAATTTCGATCCTGACAAGAAATGTTATGCATGTATATTGGATTTATTTATCGATGACATGGTGTTATATGAGACTATTGTGTTTGGTATTATAATATATTACACATTGTCATAATGGTGAATCATGTTATCTTGGAATGGTGAGGTCCCAAGGTAGTGATTCATGAATAGGGTTGAACTTGGTGACTCTTTGGGGTGTAGGCTCGGATAGAGTTGAATCCATATTTACATTGAACAAAAGATTCATTAATAGAGTTGATGTTCTAACGGCTAAAGATTCATGAATGGAGTTAATGCTGATAAATAACCATTCCAACTAAATGCTCCATATAGGTTGTGGCCTACTTTTGTGTTCCGCGCAACCTATGGTGGAACGGGTCTCCCCCGTCTCGCATAAGGTTTAAGCATTGGAGGACTTGTTTATTATTGGATTCCCTCCATGTATATTAAGGTTTGAATGAAATATGTCATTCCCACGTTTTGATAATTGGATTCCTTCCATTTTATGGTCGCGTGAGTATTGGGCCTAGTGTTCGTGCTTATGGGTTGAGCATTCTGCCCCACCCGTGCTTAGGTGTTTTGGGATACAACGATTTATCCATATTTCTTACATTGGGAGTCAATTTCCATTCTCGTTACGCGTGAGTGTTGGGTTGCATCATTTTATAAAGAACGCTTTATAATGAAGTGTTCATCTTTGAAAATGCATGATATTGGATAAGAGTCGTCTCCAAGTTTAAAGTAATCATTTGAAAGATTATGATTTTAAGTGGAGTTTATTCCTTTTAAAGATATATTTATTCATGTAAAACTCTTGAACCCACTAGGCGTTAGCCTAACCTTTTTATTTGTCGGCATGTGCAACAAGCTTCGGTTGGGAATAGTTCTAGTGGTACTATGAAGAGAGAAGTGTTAGTTGTATGCTGGAGAAGTGAGTAGCTTGGTGAAGTCTTCCGCATTGGTCTTGTAAAGAGCAACTCGTATTGGGGTTAAGTAGCACTCGACTTCGGTTTAGTCCTTTTACCTTATTGGAGTTTATAATTGTTGAGGTTAATTATAGAACTTTATCTTGAGGTGTATAAAGTTTTGATTTGTAGGAAGAAGTTTTATCCTTTACTTGATGTCGTATCGAAACTTTAAATCAATTACTCTTATCAAATTTGAGAGTGTTACAGAGATGAATGCCATATTGAAGAGCACAAAATTCTTGTTTTTTTTATGTAATTTGTTTGATTAAAATATTAATAATTTTTAAGATAATTTATTTTAAACTTTAAGTGGGTAAATTGTTTAATTAAAAAAGAAAATAAAAAGTCAAATATAGTGAAAAAAGATAAAAAAAATACGTTTATACATGAAACACACCCATCCTCATAAACAAGAACAAAACATATGAAACAATATGAATCATAGCTTAAAATCAAACTCATTGGATGATTTTGATTGATTTTTATGGGTTTGGTATTCACGGTTTCTAACTTTTAAAAGGTTTTTCATTGACTTGTAGTTTGTGTATATATAGGGACTGATCTAATGAAGCCACAAAAAGGTTGAGAGTTGTGAAAATTATTTTTCGTGTGTTGTTTCACATTATGAAACAATGCATGTGAAAATACAGTGTTGTTTCACAATGTGAATACTTTTAATTTGTATTTCTCGTTTCATAATGTGAAACAATTGTTTTTTTTTGCTTCGGATCTTGGTTTGTTTTGTGGTTTTGTTTGGTAATAAATTCAGTTTGTTGTTGTTCAAGAAAAAATGTGAAACAAAACATTGTACTATTACATGCATTGTTTCACAATGTGAAAAAAAGTCAGTAGTTTTCACATTCTCAACCTTTTTGTAGTTCTCATTTGATTATGTCCACACACACACATACATAACTTACAACCCGATTTTTATATGTTGTTTCATTTATGAATTAACACAATTGAAACAGTGAAACATTCAATATTCGTACAAATATACAATGTTGTTTCATACATGAAACAATCAGGACTATTTTGTGTGTGAAAAAAATAAGACGCAAATACATTTATATATGAAACACACACACGTGTATATATATATATATATATATAATCATAGTGGCCGAATGAAATGAGAACTACAAAGTTTGTAATAACTGCAAGATCTAATGTGAGCCACACATTTAGAATAATTAATACAATTTTTAAATAAATAGAAAAGAATATTTTAGTAAACTTATTTTTATATCTAATTAAATTAAGGGGGGTGTTTGGGATTGCTTATTTAAAACAACTAATGCTTATTTTAAAAAATGCTTATTTTGAAAAGTGCTTATCAACTTATGTTGTGTCAAACCGGAGTTTTCTAAAAAGTGTTTGAATTATCTTATTGTGGTACCAAATGTAATTAGCTAATAAGTTGTTATTTAAAGGTGTTTGGGATTGCTTATACATATAAAATAACCAAAAAGTCATAAGCACTTTTCAAATAAGTTATAACCAAATGACTTATCAAAAACTCCTTTTCAGCGGTTTGGCACCGCTATAAGCCCTTTTAATTTTTCTCCATCCAAACACTAGAAAGTGCTTATTTTCGGTGCCACACCGCTATAAGCTAAAAAGCACTTCAAATAAGCAATCCCAAACACCCCCTAATAATTCTTAAAATCTCTCCTTTTATCTCTCACACTGTAACACCCTCGAAATTAGAAAAAACAACTAATTTAAAATTTTCAATAAAGCCTCAAAGAAAGATAAAATCTCTTACAAAAAGTCATTTTATTGAAATACTATTCTAGATTTAACCATCAACAAAATGGATAGAGTCTTACATAAAGACTAACAAGAAGGTCAGGTGCTACTAAATCGAAATACATGTTGCTATTCTCAATATAATTGCAGAAAACTTCACCAAACTACTCACCCTCATGCATATAACTAGTACCTATCTCTTCACAGGGTGGCTAGTGCCCTTCCCCAACCGGGACCTGATGCACATGCCGACAAATAAAAAAAGTTTAGGCTAACAGCTAGTGAGTTCAAGAGTTTTCAACATGATTAAATATATTATAAAAAGGCCATAATGCAATTTAAATCGTAATCTTTCAAAATGATTTACTTTGATATGAAAACGACTCATTTTCCAATAATATGCATTTTAGGCGAAGGAAACACCAATATAAATGTTTTCCAATCCATAAAATTTTAAAGACGAAGATCCCAATATAAAACATTCTTTCGTAAAGTAAATCCAACTCAAAACTCACTCAAAATGAGAATATAAATCGAACTCCAAATTTATGAAACGCGGATAAAACTTTATATCCCGAAACACTCAAAACACGAGTGGGGTATAATACTCAACCCATAAATCATGGATAAAATCCATGTTATATAAAACGTCACCGAAAACATGGATACTAAAATTAAATACCCAAAACAACACATTTCGGTGATGGGGGAGACCCGATTCCAATGAATGTGGTGGGAACACAAAAGTATGCCATGCATTTATGCTATAAGCATGTTTCAAGGATGGACAACCATTGATATCAACCCTATCCAGGTTTTTAGTCATGGTAGGCATCAACCCTATCCAGGTCTTTAGCCGTTTGAACATCAACTCTATCCAAGTCTTTATTTCGATACAAATGTGGGTTCAACTCTATCCAAGTCTTTAGCCCAAAGAATCACCAAGTTCAACCATATCCAGGTCTTTACCTTGGGATCTCTTCATCCTTGACACGCTTGTTCATTTAGAAATTACATCGTATCACCAATGCCTATTTCCAAATCACAACTCGGGGATCTTACCCCACAATTACACGATAAAACCGACTTCTATACCTATGGATTCAATGCATTATAGTCTAAAACATTACATGACTCAAGTAAATGACAATGCACTCAAAACATGTAATTTTCATCAAAACGCAATTAAATGCATTGTAAAACCAAAGCTTCTCATCGAGCCAATAAAACTGGGAAAATACCCCCAACACTCCTTTGAGTCACAACTGAGCCAAAGCTCCACAAATCAATTGACCATTAGTAAAAAGTCATAAAATGCAATAAACACAATTGACCCACGTTTATGCAAACACACACTCTAAAATATACATGAATAAACTCCAAAACGAATTTAGACCGTGACGGGTCATTTTCCAAATGAATTTATACCCTTTGCTCTTTCAAAAACGTCTTGTAACCCAAGGACAAATATTTCTCCAAAACACACGTTAAAATGCAATTATACTCAAAAGATCTCATTCCATAACATAAATCATTAAAATACCATTACTTATGATTTATTCATCAAAATTCCCAAAATCTCAAATTTGAGTGTTTTACAAAGTTTATAAAGTTAAACATTTCAAATAATCAAAACTTACCAAATAACCCAACAATTGATAATTTAATGTAAAACATATAAACATTTAAAAATGGACATTTTGGCATGTACAACGTTTTCACAAATCAACTTGAACTCACCTTGCTAGATTTAGGCTAAATCTAGATTTTCCCCAACTTGAGCTCCTTTGAAGAAAATTGGATCCTCAAGCCAAAACTTCCAAAAATCTAAATCCACAAGTTTCCAACCATAAATACACATATCCAAGTGTTTAAAATCATTCCCCAAATATCATATATCAAAATCTCCATTTTGGCCAAAAACCCTAATTTAACCTAATTTCCCTAAAATCATCCAAATCGAAATTTGAGAAACATAAACACTAGGAAGTCATCAATGGAGCATTTATAACTCATAAGGAAGTTTGTAAATGGAGAGTATGAACTTACCACTTAGGTTTTAGTGAAAACCTAGAAAACCCTAGCCAAAGTCTTGAAGAAGTGGATGGAGATGAGAAGCTTTTGATTCCTAGCTTCCACAACTCGGTTTGATGATGATTACCCTCTTAAATGCTCAAGGATTTGATCTTGTAATGCCCCAAACTTGTAATAAATGAAGTAGGGATGTATTGGGAGGTTTTTGAGGGAATAAGAAGTTGATGGGAAGAAGTGAGAATGAGCCAAACACCAAAACTCGCGACTTTAACAAGTTTGGTACACCTGCTACATTGCTAGGCGAAAATGACATGTCATTGTCACATAACATAGTCACTCAGGATGTACCGTGAGATGACTCTTGTTTGCGACTATGCCAGGTACGACTATGGCATTGTCATAGTCGTCGGGCATTGTAGCCGGGCTCGTACCGACTTTTTCAACGCCAACACTCCCGATACTTTTAGGAACTTTAAGTAATGCTTTCCCAACACAAATCCCACCATTTACAAGTTGCAAAAACGTCTGGGTGATCTTTACTTACCGAAAATTACGGGTGTTACAATCCTCCCAACCTTAGAATGATTTCGTCCTCGAAATTTATTTCTCACACAAGGCATTTCATTACCACTCTCAAGACTTATTGGATTTCCTCGGTCCCCAAAAGTGTAACACCCCGGATTTTGGGAGTTTCTGTCCTAATTTGAGGTTGAGCGAGGTAGCCGAAAAGAAGACCAAGAATGTTGGCAGTGTTCCGCACGACTCTCCACGCAGGTCTAACCGCGCCGTTATCCGTGCGAGGATCTATTCCCTCTCAACTACAGAACTCGGCGCGGATCTCCGTGATAGTCTAACCACACCACTGACCACGTGCGACCCCATCGGCCTTTAATCTAATTTTCGCCTCATTCTCTTCTTCTAAAACTCTCCCAACAGGAAAACTAGGGTTAGGTCCGATTTTGGGGCTGCATTGAAGTGGTCAACCGTTATTCTTCCTCAAGGTCTTCATCATTAACCTAAGATCAACACCTTCATATTCTTCATCATCTCCTCACCATTGTTGGCATATCTTGGAGTTTTCCAAGCAACCCACTTGTATGTCATTCTAACCATTCCTAGACGTTTGTTCTGTTAAAACCTTTCATCTTAACCGCCTAGAGCATCTCCCCTGATGTATCTCTCGTATTATCAGTTTCGATATATTTTTTGATATTCTGGAGATTTGGGATTTTGGTCAAGATTAGTGTGGATCTAATTTTGGGAGTTACTCTCGGTGTGTTTTGGTTTGTTTGTGACCTAGATAAGGTTTCTAGTGGTGTATGTTTGTGGATCTGAAGTCTTCATCAATAAAGATCAATTTTGGGGTAAAAACCTAGCTTTAGTCTAAATCTAGGAAGGTGAGTTCTAGTTGCTTTGAAAAACTATATACATGTCAAAATGCACATATTTTAGGGTTTTGAAATATATCCATGAATATACTTCATTTTGATAAGTTTTGTGAATATTTGTACACTTACACTTATTTGTGTTATAAAACCCTTGAAAATGGTTTATAATATTTTATGAGGTGTTTGAGTCACTAGAAAGGGGATTTGGAACGTATGTTACACACACACTTTACAGAGTTTTATGGTTAAATGGGTATTTGTACATACTTGGGATATCAAAGCTATATAATGGTTTGTTAAGTGTGTTTGGGTGTTTCATCCTCAAAATGATATTTAAACCAACTAACGGAGATCTATTGGATTTATTGGAGAATTTAGGCAACCTAATGTGTTGGGTTTTATTTTGTTAAAAGTTGGGTACAAATGGTTATTTTGGGATTTTACCCTACTTATGAGTTTTGGGATATTGATGCTTTAAACTATTTCAGCTTTAACAGTGTGAGTAAATGGAAAACTATCATTCTTTACACGATGAGTATTTTGGGAAATTGTGAATCTTACGGTTTAGGCCTTCGGCCAATTATACGTTGGAGAAATACCAATTTTGGGAAAGTTATACTTCGGTACATGTAGCCATATAGGCTTCATTCTTATTGCCAAATGTTTTATGATGCCTTATGGCTTGACTTATACTCTAATGAGTTTTGGGACGTTGTCCGGTTTTATTATCTCAATATGGAGCGTTTTATGGAAGTGTAATTATTGCACAAATGCAATCAGAAAAAGTTCAGCACGATCCATCAGAGGTCCTTTATATGTTTACTCACACCAAAAGTATAAATCAATTCCAAGACTAAATAGCGTACAACGAAATACACTTGCATAAAACACAAAAATGCAATCACCCAATATCAAGACTCTTAAGACGTCTCGTACGGTTGCGAAATGACATGTGCAAAACTCGCACGAGACAAAAATGTTAAATAAAAACTCATAAGTTAATGCACACAACAATTCAAGTACACACGTTTCAAAGTTCATCTACGCGACGCAAAATGTCGTAAAATGGAACTCCATAACACCCAACAAAATCTTCATAAAACTCAACGAAACTCAATGACACCCAAAAATCAAATGGTGCCAAAATTTTCGTTCCCAATATTCAAATAGCATAAGACAAAGTTATGACTAAAATGTCATAATTCCAAAAAAAAATTATCACAATGCGATATAAGTGACACTTTTCAACAAAACTCGCATTAAATAAAAAAATCCCAACAAAACTTGTTGGGAACTGAAGAATTCATCAAGTATGGTTAATGCTGCTGGTTCAAAGTTACTACTGCTAGAAGACTTAAAGGTTAATACTGCTGAGTGTTACTACTGCTAGTAGAATTAATACTGCTAGTCAAAGTTAGTGCTGCTTGAACAAAGTTAGTACTCAAGTTAGTGCTGCTTGAACAAAGTTAGTACTGCTTAACTAGTTAGTACTGCTAGTGGTTAGTACTGCTTAGTAGTTAATGCTGCTAAGACCAAGTTAATACTGCTTGAAGAGATTAATGCTGCTAAGCATGATTCGCATGAAAGGATAACAGCTGGATAATATGAAGATATACATGGAAGCTTAGAGATATACATGGAAGATATACTGAAGATATTTTATTTATTATAATTATCTTTTTATTCAGTATATGTACAGATTTGATAGAAAAGATTAATAAATTCATTCTAAGTTTCTAGAGAAACTCAACCTCAAGGCATAGATCCTAATACTAGAGAAGTAGTATTCGTCTTGAAAGAGCTTGTTCTTCAAGATTGAGGTTGAGTGTGTAATCTTGTGATTTTAATCATTAAATACAAGTTTACAAGTTGTTAATCATATACTGTTTGTTTACTGTTACATTGAATATCAAAGTGTTATTCCGCAACTTCTTTGATATTAGTTTCTGAGAATTTATTCTTGTTAAGAATTCGATCCTGACAAAACTCAAACACCAAAATAGTGGGAATAACTTTTTCCTTTAAAACCTTAACATATGTGGAGGAGATCCAATGTCAAGGTCATAAATCGCAGTTACTTGCTCGAGACCCTAAACAAGGTTAAATCGTAAATACTTACAATATCTAAAAATAATGTTCGACAAAACAAGGATAAAGAAAATCTCAACAAAGTTTGCAACCATGCGCAATAAAACAATTTTATGCATGTTCAAACTCATGGTTTAAAATCTCGTGTGTGTTAAACATCTTTCCACAGATCCAAAATGCGATCCACATGATAATTTCGGAAAGTATGAAATACTTTATGCAAATTATTTTAAAAAACAAGTTTCGTGCATGAATTTTGGTCGAAACCCAAAACCTTAGGACCGAGCTCACTAAGTCCAATGATCTCCCTACCGACATCCAGGTGATCAACATCTTAAGATAACGATTGACAACTAAATCGGTTAACCTTACAATTTCTTCTTGAAATAAAGTCGATTCAATAGGCCTATGGTTCTAATTCAACCAATAACCCCGACCCAAAATGGTCAACTTAATGTATTCAACATTCTTAACCATCACTCCAAGTGACAGTGCTATAAACATCAACTTCTTCTAGCTACTACTCCTCAGAAACTCATCCACTAGCCCATCCGTCCCCACATAAAGGCGATTCAAGTACGCACATGTAACATGTAAGTTCACCGTAACACTGGTTAAGGCAAGAATGCAATTTAATATATCGTAAAAAGGCGATTGAAGAGTTTTCAACATGATTGAATATATCGTAAAAAGGCAAGAATGCAATTTAAATTGTAATCTTTCAAAATGATCTGCTTTGATATGAAAACGACCCATTTTTCCAATAATATGCATTTTAGGCGAAGGAAACACCAATATAAACGTTTTCCAATCCACAAAATTTTAAAGACGAAGATCCTAATATAAAACATTCTTTCGTATAGTAAATCCAACCCAAAACTCACTTAAAATGAGAATAGAAATCAAAATCAAAATTTATGAAACGCAAATAAAACTTTATATTCCAAAACACCCAAAACATGGGTGAGGCATAATAATCAACCCATAAATCATGGATAAATTCCATATATATAAAACGTCACCGAAAACATGGATACTAAAACTCAATACCCAAAACAACACCTGTAACACCCCGAATTATAGGATTTTATCCGTGATTTAACTAGAGTTCTTGTCTCATCTGATTTTAAGAAAGGTAGATGAAAAGAAGAAGGAAAAGTTTTCAGCAGTGTTTGTCGCGGCTCACCGCACGGGTGGAACCGCGCGATCACATCGAGCGGGACTCTGACCGTCTTGGCTCCAGTGCTCCGCATGGCTCACCGCACGAGTGGAACCGTTCGAGCACTCGCACGCGGGCACTGTGCGCTGAAAATAGAATAAATTGGCCCCAAACCCTCATTTACTCCAACATTCTCATTTTTGAGTTATTTGGGCTACATTTTCTCTCAAGAAAACCTAGTAAGTTTCTTCTCTTCACTTCCCTTTCCATTAATGTCCTCCATCCACTCCAAACCCCTAATCATTTATGACATTTAGGTTCCATTGAGCAACTATTGTGCTAGTCCAAGTCTTCTCAAGGATCTCATCTCATCTTGCTAGTTCTTGGGATTTTAGGGTTTTTAAGCTACAACCCTACAAGGTGAGTTCTTTCTCTTTTACAAACTTTATATATGTTAAAATGTAACACTCGAACTTTTGGTTATGCCAGGAAACCAAGCTTTTGGAAGAGTCAAATTTCGGAGCTCAGGGGAGGCGGGGCGATAGTGCCCGTGACAGTGACAAGTGTCACTATCGCCGTGTCATTCTCGCGGAGATGGTACCATCCACGGTACACTCCAAGCGAGAGTGCCCTGGGTACAATCACGGGCATAATCGCGTTCGACCCCATCTTTTTTTAAAATATCGATTTTTAACCCCTTTTCACTTATTACATCATCCACTTTCATCCTCCTCTCCCAAGTGTCGAACCCATATGCTTCCATTGTTGATTTTGAGCTTTTGAGGTACTAAAAATTACGAATCCAAGTGATTCCTCATCATCTAGCATGGTTGGAAGCTAAAGCTAATATATCTTCACCTTCTTCTTTATCTTCATCAATTTTCTAGGGTTTTCACCGAACCCTTTTCATCATTTTGAAGGTTGGGAGTGTATGGCTCGTCTTGGTGATCTAGAAGCATTTTGGTTGGTGGATTGGATTTATGGTTAAGGTAATCTTCTCTTTTCTTCGTTTATGGAAATTAGGGTTTCGATCTAAGTGGGGATCTTTATGTAAAATTTTTGGAGGACGATTCCATATGGTTGAATGTGTATATTTATGGTTGGAAACTTGTGGATCTAGGTTTTGGAAGGTTTTTCTTGTGGATTCAAGTTGCTTCAAGGAGCTCAACTTGGGGGGGGGGGGGAATCTAGATTTAGCCTAAATCTAACAAATGAGTTCAAGTTCATTTGTGAAAACGTTGTACATGCCAATAATGTCTATTTTAGAGTATTTATGTGTTTTACATGATTATTAAAAATGTTGAAATCTTTTATGAGTTTTGCTATTTGAACAAATAAGATTTTATAAATCTCGAAAACACCATATTTGGGATGTTTGGACATTTTGATAAATAAATCATGTTGATATGTGTCTTTGAGGATTTAAATTATAAACGGAGGTCATTTGATGTAAATGTCCTTTTAGTGCATTTGATTTTATAAACCGTCTGGAAAATGCATATGAGTGTGTCATGAGACATTTTGGGAAATATAAGGGTATGAGTTCATTTGAAAAATAGTTGTCTCAACCAATGATGAGTTTTAGGTTAATCCTACATTTGGTCATTGTGTTTGCATAACCGTCGGCTAAATGCGTTTTATTGTTTATACTAACTTTAATTGTACGTTAAAGTAAATTGTTGAGCTTTTGGCTCGATTTTGACTAAAATGAGTCTTGGGGACACTTGTCCAGTTTTAATAGCCCCTTTTGGAACAAGAGTCATTCAATTGGAGTCATGTAATGTTATAGACTGTAATGTAGTGGATCCATAGGCATATGAGTCTGTCTTTATTATTTGACAAGAAAAGGGGCGGTTATTTTCATATGGGACCAGGATTAGTCATGGGGTCATCAAGGGCCTTATGGTGCGGGCTCGTGGAGTCAAACATCTGCCAATGGCCCCGTGATGTAATTTCTGAGTCTGTTTTTATGGGATGGTCATTTCCCATTTATAGCTAGTTGAGACATTGGACCCTAGGGTGGCAACTTGGTACGGTTATGTGGGACCAGATACTAGTCGTAGGTCGTAAATGTAAATCCTAGCGAATTAACATTATTAGGAATCATTGGGTGCCCTCCCCCACATCTGAGTACGAGTCGGCGAGTTCGTGGCCTTGATCCTAGTATGGTATCTCAATAACTTGGAATGTGGCCTACTTTTGTGTTTCGCCACTAGCCATGGAATTCGGGTCTCCCCCGTCACCGAAAGGTGTTGTTTGGTGTATTTAGTCTTATCCATGTTTTCGGTGACGTTTTGAGTATGGGGTCTTCTCCATACGTTATAATTTTGGGATTTGAGTCTTACTCATATTTCGATAGTTGAACAATAAAGTTTATTTATGTTTTCATAAAATGGGAATTTGATTCCTATTCACATTTGAGTGAGTTTTGAGTTGTATTACCTCACGAAAGAAAGTTTTGTACGGGGCTTTCATCTTTAAAAGTGTATGTTATTGGAAATGGATCGTTTTCATATTTAAAGTAAATCATTTTGCAGGATACAGTTTTAGACGCACTCTTTCTTTTTTAAAGATATATTTATTCATGATAAAACTCTTGAATTCACTAGGCGTTAACCTAACCTTTTTATTTGTAGGCATGTGCAACAGGTTCCGATTGGGAATAGTTCTAGAGTCACCGTGGAGAGAGGAGTGCTAGTGGTGTGCTCGAGAAGTGAATGTCCTAGTGAAGTCTTCCGCATTGTTTTGGGAAGAGCGACTGGTATTTGGGTTAAGTAACACCCGACTTCGATTTAGTCCTTGTTTATAAGACCGGAATTTTATAATTATTGTGGTTAATTATAGAATTTTAAATTGAGGTATATGGAGTTTTGTTTTAGTAAGTGGAAGTTTTGTCCTTTATTAGATATTATAACGAGATTTTTTTTGATTAGTTGCTCTTACCAGATTTGAGGGTGTTAAATAAAATGTGGAATTTAACCTTCTAAACATCTTCATTTTTTATTTACTTGATTGGGAGAGTTTTCACCAAAAACCTAACATTGGAGATTTTGGGGGTTTAGGTGGAAGAGTTTGATTTTAAGGTCAAGAAGCTTACATCTTGAACTATTGGTGGACTTGCACATGAGAAACATGTTTTTCTCCAGTCTCATATGTAAATACTTTGAAATCAAAACTAGGGTTTTGAAATATAAATGTGTATTTATTGAATGAGGACTTGGATAAATTGACTTAGTGTGTGGAAGTACTATTTAAAGAATTATATGGGAACCTCTTGGAATTTCGGGAGTAATTATATGGATTCATAGTTTTGCACATTTGATGGCACTTTTAACTATTGGAATTATTGATTGGTTTTGTTGACATTGGATTGACTATTTGGTTGCATTTGGGCGTCATGAACCCACAAATATTTGTATCATTTGGTCCGATGATGGAACGCTAGTTTTCCACATCGAGGCACGCTTAGGCATCGGATAGGGTATAAGTCCTACGTTCTAGTACACGATATTGGGTGAGGAACTCAAATTAAGGAGCATATGTGGTTGAAGTTGACTTTCCGTGGGTGTATGTTTAAAGCTTCCGAGCCTTGCATCCATTGTGTGTTCTTTATTATGTGTTTGGTTTTACTAACATGTCAAGTGGCTTACTTTTGTATTCCGTCACTTATATTAGTAAGCAGGTCTCCCCCGTCAACCCAAGCGGTATTTGTATTAAAGTGAAGATTTGTCTATATTTATTCCACCGACGTTTCTTAATTGTCTCGTAAGAACTTACTGATTTCCAAATATAAATGTTTGATCTCACTAGGCTTTAGCCTAACACAATTGATGAATGTAGTAGTACGTTTCCTTTAGTTTAAATCACTTAGCCTATTTCTCACCTCCATTCTCTCATATTGTGTGGCAGACTAAATGGTAAACACTCGAAGTCGGTCGGATGGCTATAATGCAACGACATCCACGACCGACCAACCTAGAGTGACGGCGGCAGAATTGCCCCACCTTTGCAAAAAGCTTTGGTTGGAAGGGTGGAGCAAATACCTCGACGCAACATAGCCACGTCTGAACCAATAATGGAAGAAGTAACTTCAGAATCAAGAATGATGGATCGGATGATGCAAGCCATGAACACGGCTATGGCCCAACAACAAGAAATATTTTTGAAGCTACTTGAAGACAGAGATACTAACAACCGCATGCACGAGACAGTTGCGGAAAACGTGATTGCGGTGGGATCTGGGGGACCGGAGACAGAATCACCACAGATGGAGTAGCGACAACGGAAGCAAGGCAACCGACGAAGACATGCTCTTTCAAAACTTTCCTAACTTGTAAACCACCCGAGTTTAGAGGCAATGAAGATACGATAATTTACATGAATTGGATAAAAGATATGGAACATGCCTTCCGGACAAGTGGGTGTGGAGAGGGCCAGAAAGCAACTTACGTCTCTTGAATGTTGCGAGGGGCTGCCTTCACATGGTGGAACGTCTACTCCATGTCTTTGGAGGCTTCAATGCTAGACAAATTGGATTGGGAAACTTTCAAGAGGAAGGTGCTTGAGGAATATTGCAACGAGAGATCTATGGATCGGATCATTGACGAGTTTCGTGGTCTGAAGAAGGGGAATCTGTTAGTGAAGGAATACAACAAGTTGTTCATGGATAAGCTGGGTTTGGTGGGATATCTAGTCCCAACTAAGAAGGAAAAGATCAAATCCTACATCAAGGGGTTGTCGATTGAAATGATGAACATGGTGCGGGTGTCCAAGGACTCTACTATTCGAGAGGCAATTGAGGAGGCACAGTTAGTAGAGGATTCCTATGGTTCAAGCAAGGTGGAAAGAAGTGAAGCCGTCGAGAAAAGAAGATTGGAGGGAAGTTACGTACCCTCCAAAAGACTGAGGCAATTCAACAACAACCTACGGGGAACCCTCTGAGGCGTAAGGTTCCGTGGTGCCCCAAGTGTCGGAGCAAACACTTCGATCCTTGTAAATCGGGGTCCGAAACATTCTTCAAATGTGGCAAGTTTGATCAAAATTACAGAAAATGCCCGGTTAGGGGGTAAATTTGCTTTGGATGTAAGGAGTCAGGCCATGTCAGAAATGAATGCCCAAAGTTATAGACCGGGAGTAGCGGGGGAAAGAAGATGGATCCTCCGAGAGAGACGGGAGAGCATATTGTTTGATTCGGGTGCAAGTTTTTAATTTTTGTCGAGTTCTTTCTGTCAAAAGTTATCCGTAGCCACTAGTAGCTTAGAGGATGCCTTAGTGGTAGAGCTAGCGGACGGTGACCAAGTAGTGGTTCGGGAGATTCTTAGAGGTTGCACATTAGAAATCGAAAGGAAGGAAATCCTGGTTGACCTAATGCCAATGGTTATTGGTGGTTTTGATGTGGTCATAGGAATGGATTGTTTAGCGACTAACCCTACCGAAATTCTTTGTGAGAAGAAACTAATTCAAATCCGAATTTCGGATGATGAGACGGTGACCGTGTACGGCGAAAGGCGGGAGGGCGAGGTGGCAATTATCAGCATGCTGAAGGCACGAAAGTGTTTGTCAAAAGGATGCTCATCCTTTCTGGCGTACGTTATAGACGCCAAACTCGAGAAGAAAATTCTTGAAGAAGTGATGGTGGTAAATGAATTCCCCGATGTACTACCGGATGACTTGCCTGGATTACCACCCGATCGCCAAGTAGAGTTCAAGATTGATTTAGCACCCAGAGTGGATTCGATAGCTAGAGCTCCTTATCGTTTGACCCCGTCGGAAATGAAAGAGATGATGGGTCAACTACAAGACCTTCTTGAGAAGGGATTCGTGAGACCGAGTTCGTCACCATGGGGAGCGCCGGTCTTGTTCATGAAGAAGAAGGATGGCACACTGCGGATGTGCATAGATTATATGGAGTTGAATACGGTGACCGTGAAGAATAAGTACCCACTCCCTAGAATCGATGATTTGTTCGACCAACTTCAAGGAGCGGGATGTTTCTCTAAGCTCGATCTACGTTCGGGCTACCATCAAGTGAAAGTCAAAGAGGACGACATTCCAAAGACCGCATTTAGGACACGCTACGGACACAACGAGTTCTTGGTGATGCCTTTCGGTCTAACGAACGCCCCGATGGTGTTCATGGACTTAATGAACCGGGTATGTCGACCGTTCCTTGACAAGTCGGTTATCATGTTCATTGATGATATTCTGATTTTCTCCAAGGATGAATCCAATCACATGCATCACCTTCGTGATGTTTTAGAGATCTTGAGGAAGTAGAAGCTTTATGCAAAATTTTCCATGTGTGAATTTTGGTTGAAAGAGGTGCAATTCTTGGGTAACGTAGTCACGAGGAGCGGTGTGAAAATGGACCCTGAGAAGATATAAGTCATGATGAATTAGGAACCTCCTAAAAGTCCCTCCAAGATCCGAAGATTTTTGGGATTGGCGGGTTATTACCGAAGATTCATTCAAGATTTCTCCAAGATTGCTTCTTCATTCACAGCTTTGACCAAGAAGAATGTGAAATTCATGTGGACCAAATCTCAAGAGAGAGCTTTTCGAACGTTGCAAAAGAAGTTATGGGAAGCCCCTATATTATCCTTGCCGGAAGGGTCCAAAGATTTTTTGTTTTATAGTGATGCATCCAAGATTGGTCTTGGGTGCGTGCTCATGCAAAGAGGAAAGGTGATTGCCTACGCATCAAGGCAACTAAAGGTGCACGAGAAAAACTACCCTACTCATGACTTGGAGCTAATGGCGGTGGTGTTCGCGTTGAAGTTGTGGCGACATTATCTCTATGGCACGAAGTGTACCTTGTACACGGACCACAAGATCTTGAAGTACGTCTTCGATCAAAATGAGCTAAATATGAGGCAAAGGAGATGGTTGGAGCTACTCAAAGACTACGATTTCTAGTTGTTTTACCATCCGGGTAAAGCAAATGTCGTGGCCGATGCATTGAGCTTGAAAGAATATAGTCGGAGGCTTCCAGCCAAACTCTCAATGATTGAATTGGTATCACGTCTCATGGAGCGAATTAGAGAGGCTTAAGCCAAATCTTTACTGGAAGAAACCTCAAAGAAGAAGTTATAACCAAACAACGGCTACTCTTGACGGACGATAGCCGTGGGATCAAATGCTTTAATGGGTGTGTGTGGGTACCGAAGATTAGAGGGAATAGAGAGCTACTTTTGGAGGACGCCCACAAATCCAAATATTACATTCATCTGGGAAGCACCAAGATGTATATAGATTTGAAGTTGCAATATTGGTGGTCGGTTATGAAGTTGGATGTAGCGCATCATATGGAAATGTGTGTGACTTGTTCACAAGTAAAAGTCGAGCACCAATGAACTTACAGGAGCCTACAATCATTATAAATACCCAAGTGGAAATGATATTTAAACCAACTAACGGAGATCCATTGGATTTATTGGAGAATTTAGGCAACCTAATGTGTTGGGTTTTATTTTACGAAAATTGGGTACAAATGGTTGTTTTGGGATTTTACCCTACTTATGAGTTTTGGGATATTGGTGCTTTAAACTATTTTGGCTTTAATAGTGTTAGGAAATGGAAAACTGTCATTCTTGACATGATGAGTATTTTGGGAAATTGTGAATCTTACGGTTTAGGCCTTCGGCCAATTATACGTTGGAGAAATACCAATTTTGGGAAAGTTATACTTCGGTACATGTAGCCATATAGGATTCATTCTTATTGCCAAATGTTTTATGATGCCTTATGGCTTGACTTATACTCTAATGAGTTTTGGGACGTTGTCCGGTTTTATTATCTCAATATGGAGCGTTTTATGGAAGTGTAATTATTGCACAAATGTTGGTTGTTACATGTTTTGGGTGCATTAGTTCATTCATATGGAGTCATGTAATGTTTAGTCTGTAATGCATTGGATCCATAGACATATGAGTCGTTATGTTCATCATGGAGTTTTTGATGTCCATGTTTGAGTCTAGTGAGTGGTCCCCAAGTCATGTTATTATGTAAACTTGCGGTCGTGCTCTTTGAGAGCCGTATACAGAGCTAAGTCTTGTGGTGGTGCCCATGGTGAGCTGGATATGGAGACTTGTGACTTTGTGGTGAGACTCATCTAGAGGTCAAGTAGACATTAGGGTCATTTGGGCATCTTGTGGTGGTTTCTCAG
Source organism: Arctium minus (assembly GCA_954870635.1). Taxonomy (NCBI): domain Eukaryota; kingdom Viridiplantae; phylum Streptophyta; class Magnoliopsida; order Asterales; family Asteraceae; genus Arctium; species Arctium minus. The sequence continues at coordinate 3,879,322 of OX941093.1, read as the reverse complement.
AGGATCCGTATACGGGGATCTATAACCCGAAGTGAATCTCGTAAACGTTGATAAGTGGCTTAACTATGTGTTCCGTCACATTCGAAGGAATCGGGTCTCCCCCGTCACCGAAAGGTATTATCTTCGGGTATTCCCTTACCCGCACCATGGGTGTTAAAACGTACCATTTTATTTATATAATTAGTATTTTGATGAATTAACTCATGGGTACGTTTTGGGGAAATTGACTGGTGAACATTATTTGGAAAGGGGCATTTGGTATTGAAAATAGTATGGTTTGAAATCAAAGCCTTTTTATAACTAATACTTCGGGGGTGGTCGTTTTTAGAAGAAAGTATTCTCTTTAAAATTTTTATGATTTATGTGATAAAATTTCATTAACTCACTAGGCGTTAAGCCTAACACTTTTTCTTATCGACATGTATATCAGGTCTTAGATGGATCTGAGAGGCGAGTGGAGCTTGGTAGAAGTTCCAGTATGATGGCTTAGTGACGTCATCTTGTTTTGAGAAGATAGCAGATTTGGTGGTTTTAGTAACACCCATTAGACTTTTTTCCCGTTTGTGGGACTAGATAGTTCCATTTGAACTCTGATACATGTTGTTGTGTTTATTGCCCTTGTAACTTTAGATATTTGTTATTTCGATGCTATGTATTTAAGAGGTTTTTGGAAGTTTTAAATTGCCTGGTATTTTCCAATTTTAGGGGTGTTCAAAATCTCCATTTTGGCCAAAAACCCTATTTGACCTAATTTCCCCCAAATCATTCAAATCGAAATTTGAGAAGCATAAACATTAGGAAGTCATCAATGGAGCATTTATAACTCATAAGGAAGTTTGTAAATGGAGAGGTTGAACTTACCACTTAGGTTTTAGTGAAAACCTAGAAAACCCAAGCCAAGGTCTTGAAGAAGTAGATGGAGATGGGAAACTTTTGATTCCTAGCTTCCAAACCTCAGTTTGATGATGATTACCCTCTAAACTTGTAATAAATAACTACCCTCGATCATTGCCGATTTGAACCACTGCCGACCACCGCCGATCTGAACCACCACCAACCACTGTCCGTCTGAACCACCGTCGACCACCAACAACCACTGATCACCGACCACCATCGTTCTGAACCATCACCGATCTGAACCACTGCCGATCTGAACCACCAACGATCACCGTCATTCTGAACCACTGCCGACACCGCCGATCTGAACCACCACCGACCACCACTGCTCTAAACCACCGCCGACCACCGCTGGTCACTGCCGTTTTGAACCACCACCGATCTAAACAACCACCGACCACCATCAATATGAACCACTGCCTACCGCTAATCTGAACCACTGTCAACCACCGCCGATCTAAACCACCACCAACCACCACCGATATGAACCACCGCCCACCACATCCGATCTGAACCACCGTTCTAAACCACCACTGACCACCACCAATGAGAATGAGCCAAACACCAAAATTCGCGACTTTAACGGGTCTGGTACACTTGGCTACATTTCCAGGCGACAATGACATGTCATTTTCGCATGGCATAGTCGCTCAGGATGTAACGTGAGCTGACTCTTGTCTGCGACTATGCCAGGTGCGACTATGACATTGTCATAGTCGTCGGGCATTGTAGTCGAGCTCATACCAAGCCTCGAAACCTGACTTTTTCAATGCCAACACTCCGGATACTCTTAGGGACTTTAAGTAATGGTTTCTCAACATAAATCCCACCATTTACAAGTTGCAAAAACCTTCGGGTGACCTTTAATTACCAAAAATTACGGTTGTTACAATCCTCCCAACCTTAGAATAATTTCGTCCTCAAAATTTATTTCTCACACAAGGCATTTCATTACCACTCTCAGGACTTATTGGATTTCCTCAGTCCCAAAAGGTAACGAGTTAATCATATGCCTTAAAGGTATTATCCTCACAAAATAATTGTCTCCTTTTCCAAGGAATTGTCTTTAATCCATCTCATCCTTGAGCTAAAACTCGATGACCTCCTAACGTAACTGTCATACTGATATCTGTGAAGATTCTCACATCTAATACCCACCTCGAAGCGTTTCACTCATACTAGAGTGAACATCGACCTTACCAGAGCAATTTCTAACCATGCAATATTGGTTTCCTCCCAAACTTAGGTGACGCTTACTACCTCAAGGGTAGCTTGCGACCTCAACTCCTCACTGACTTATTCGTCCTAGATCAACACGATTCCATATCCGTAATTTAATGATCGACACCGAACCCGAAGAATTCCCAAATTTTCTTAATAATTCAACCTTGATATTGGTAGAACATTCCTTCCAAGAACGTATTATTATGCTTTCTAGGCAGTCGGTTTATTCCAAATCAGGAAATTGCACAACCCCGAGCTATACTCAAACATCAAACATTCAGTTGGTAAAATCCTTACGATGTCCAGAAACCTTACTCAACAATCCTTAATTATGAATGTCTAATCTTCTTTAAGTTCTACCACCGTGAGGCTAACATTTCCTATGGTCCAACGGGGTTTACTTCCAAACAGTCCAAAGACCATTGACTTCAAAAGAACAAGTATGTCAATAATTACTTCATTTGGGTCAAGTCCCAAATATGGGATTAAAGTTAACACTTAATATGGAAATAAGGACCCTAAATCCTACAGATTTAACGAACAACCCATAACATCCTCTTTATTCACAGAGACTCATTAATATGGTACGCCACCAACACATAACATGTCGTCGAACAAACACCCATCAACTCAAATTCAAACATACGAAAGCAACAACACAATGCTTTACCCAGAAGATTTACCGAACAGGAGAGCGCCACCTTGAATAACTAGGAGAATGCATAAACCTAATACTTTGACTATTCACATGTAAAACGACTCATAAGGCTGAAATCCAATTTCAAAATTAACCACAAGTCGGATTATCTGATGCTCCTATTCCAAGGGACTCTTCTAGTCCCTAACCACAACTCCTTTAACAAGAGGGTTTAAATCTATAACTCTAATGAGTTCAACGTTTTTCAACAATAGGACTCAACAATTATGCCACTTGAAAGTTTCATAAGATTTTTTTTTCAAACGCAAAATCTTTATAACAATTAACCGTACATGCAAAATCCACTACCGCTTACTCGGTGGTGGTGCAAAGCGGTCACCAATGCCACACATATAAGACCATTTCAAAAACCATTTGATCATTACTTACACTAATAATGACAATGACAAAAGATGTGCAACAAACTTTTCAAATGGACCACTATTGTCCTAACATGCATCAATTTATGCCGTGTACGTAAAATAACTTTCTATACTAAAATAATGTGTAACAAATATTTGTATAAACTTCAAAAGAGGAACATCACAAGTTCATGCTCCAAAATTCTCTTTTAACCATAAAATGACATGGGATAAACTTCCCAACAAGACCCGCACACATCAGGTTATTTCCCTAACTTAGTAAAACAATAGATGAATGCGATTTTATCAAAACAAAATAATTTAGATCGGTTTCAAACTTTAGGCCGCACGAATAAAATGTTGTTTGTTCCAAAAACAGTGGCTACAACGCCATGCATACCAATAAACCAATACAATGCATTGCGTGAAACAATAATAATAAAATCAACAACCAAAGAAGGTACAAAGCAAAAGTTCAGCACGATCCATCAGAGGTCCTTTATATGTTTACTCACACCAAAAGTATAAATCAATTCCAATACTAAATAGCGTACAACGAAATACACTTGCATAAAACACAAAAATGCAATCATCCGATATCAAGACTCTTAAGATGTCTCGTACGGTTGCCAAATGACATGTGCAAAACTCGCACAAGAGAAAAATGTTAAATAAAATTCATAAGTTAACGCACACAACAATTCAAGTACACGCGTTTCAAAGTTCATCTACGCGATGCAAAATGTCATAAAATGGAACTCCATAAGACCCAACAAAATCTTCATAAAACTCAATGAAACTCAAAGACAAAGTTATGACTAAAATGTCATAATTCCAAAATTTTCTTTTTTATCGCAATGCAATATAAGTGACACTTTTCAACAAAACTCGCATTAAATAAAAAAAATTCCAACAAAACTCAAACACCAAAATAGTGGGAATAACTTTTTCCTTTAAAACCTTAACATATGTGGAGGAGATCCAATGTCAAGGTCATAAATCGCAGTTACTTGCCCGAGACACTAAACAAGGTTAAATCGTAAATACTTACAATATCCGAAAATAATGTTCGACAAAACAGGGATAAAGAAAATCTCAACAAAGTTTGCAACCATGCGCAATAAAACAATTTTATGCATGTTCAAACTCATGGCTTAAAATCTCGTGCATGTTAAACGTCTTTCCACAGATCCATAATGCGATCCACATGATAATTTCGAAAATTATGAAATACTTTATGCAAATTATTTTAAAAAACAAGTTTTGTGCAAGAATTTTGGTCGAAACCCAAAACCTTAGGACCGAGCTCACCAAGTCCAATGATCTCCCTATCGACATCCAGGTGATCAACATCTTAAGATAACGATAGGCAACTAAATCAGTTAACCTTACAATTTCTTCTTAAAATAAAGTCGATTCAATAGGCCTATGGTTCTAATTCAACCAATAACCCCGACCCAAAATGGTCAACTTAATGTATTCAACATTCTTAACCGTCACTCCAATTGAAAACGCTATAAATAAATTGTAAAATCTCACTTTCCTTTGCTTAGTAACACGCTAGTTTGAATCTAGGCATCCAAATTTAATACTTAAATCTCTCAAACTTATACACTGATACCAACTTGTAACACCCTCAAAATTGGAAAGGGCAACTAATTTAAAGTTTTCAATAATGCCTCAAAGAAAGATAAAATCTCTTACAAAAAGTCATTTTCTTGAAATACTATTCTAGATTTAATTATCAACAAAATGGATAGAGTCTTACATAAAGACTAATAACAAGGTCGGGTGCTACTAAACCAAAATACATGCTGCTATTCCCAAGATAATTGCGAAAGACTTCACCAAGATACTCACCCTCGTGCATATAACTAGTACCCATCTCTTCACACGATGGCTAGTACCCTTCCCCGACTGGGATTTGATGCACATGCCGACAAATAAAAAAGGTTAGGCTAACTCCTAATGAATTCAAGAGTTTTCAACATAATTAAATATATCGTAAAAAGGCAGGAATCCAATTTAAATCGTAATCTTTCAAAATGATCTATTTTGATATGAAAACGACCCATTTTTCCAATAATATGCATTTTAGGTGAAGGAAACACCAATATAAACGTTTTCCAATCCACAAAATTTTAAAGACGAAGATCCCAATATAAAACATTCTTTAGTAAAATAAATCCAACCCAAGACTCACTCAAAACGAGAATAGAAATCGAACTCCAAATTTATGAAATGCAGATAAAACTTTATATCCCGAAACACCCAAAACACCCCAAATTCTAGGATTTTATCCGTGATTTAACTAGAGTTCCTGTCTCATCTGATTTTAAGCAAGGTAGATGAAAAGAAGAAGGAAAAGTTTCCAGTAGTGTTTGGTGCGGCTCACCGCGCGGGTGGAACCACGCGATCACATCACGCGGGACTTTGCCCGTCTTGGCTCCAATGCTCCGCACGGCTCACCGCACGAGTGAAACCATGCGAGCACTCACACGCAAACACGGTGCGCTGAAAATAGAATAAATTGGCCTCAAACCCTCATTTACTCCAACATTCTCATTTATTAGTTCTTTGGGCTACGTTTTCTCTCAAGAAAACCTGGTAAGTTTCTTCTCATCACTTCCCTTACCATTAATGTCCTCCATTCACCCCAAACCCCTAATCATTTATGACATTTAGGTTCCTTTGAGCAACTATTGTGCTAGTCCAAGTCTTCTCAAGGATCTCATCTCGTCTTGCTAGTTCTTGGGATTTTAAGGTTTTTAAGCTACAACCCTACAAGGTGAGTTCTTTCTCTTTTACAAGTTTTATACATGTTAAAATGTAACCCCTGAACATTTGGTTATGCCGGGAAAACAAGCTTTTGGAAGAGTCAAATTTCAGAGCTCGGGGAAGGCGGGGCGACAGTGCCCGCGACAGTGACAAGTGTTACTGTCGCCGTGTCATTCTCGCAGAGATGGTACCACCCGCGGTACACTCCAAGCGAGAGTGCCCTGGGCACAATCGCCAGGCATAATCGTGGTCGGCCCCAACTTTCTTTGAAATCTCGATTTTTAAACCCTTTTCACTTGTTACATCATCCACTTTCATCCTCCTCTCCCAAGTACCGAACCCATATGCTTCCGTTGTTGATTTTGAGCTTTTGAGGTACCAAAACTTAGGATTCTAAGTGATTCCTCATCATCTATCAAGGTTGGAAGATAGAGCTAAGATATCTTCACCTTCTTCTTTATCTTTTCCAATTTTCTAGGGTTTTCACCCAACCCTTTTCATCATTTTGAAGGTTGGGAGTGTATGACTCATCTTGGTGATCTAGAAGCATTTTGGTTGGTGGATTGGAGTTATGGTTAAGGTAATATCCTCTTTTCTTCGTTTATGGAAATTAGGGTTTCGATCTAAGTGGGGATCTTTATGTAAAATGTTTGGAGAACGATTCCATATGGTTGAATGTGTATATTTATGGTTCGAAACTTGTGGATCTAGGTTTTGGAAGGTTTTGCTTGTGGATTCAAGTTGGTTCAAGGAGCTCAAGTTAGGGGGAAATCTAGATTTAGCCTAAATCTAGCAAGGCGAGTTCAAGTTGATTTGTGAAAACGTTGTACATGCCAAAAATGTCTATTTTAGAGTATTTATGTGTTTCACATGATTATTAAAAATGTTGAAATCTTTCATGAGTTTTGCTATTTGAATAAATAAGATTTTATAAATCTCATAAAACACCATATTTAGGATGTTTGGACATTTTGATAAATAAATCATGTTGATATGTGACTTTGAGGATTTAAATTATAAATGGAGGTCACTTGATGTAAATGTCCTTTTAGTGCATTTGATTTTATAAACCGTCTGGAAAATGCATATCATTGTGTCATGAGACATTTTGGGAAATATAAGGGTATGAGTTCATTTGAAAAATTGTTATCTCAACCAATGATGAGTTTTAGGTTAATCCTATGTTTGGTCATTGTGTTTGCATAACCGTCGGCTAAATGTGTTTTATTGTTTATACTAACTTTTATTGTAAGTTAAAGTAAATTGTTGATCTTTTGGCTCAGTTTTGACTAAAATGAGTCTTGGGGACACTTTTCCGGTTTCAATAGCCATTTTTGTGGAATTTTGATTATGATTGCGTTTATTGCGTATCATTTGGTAATTGCATGTTTTGGGTGTTTTGGTCATTGTTAGAGCTAAATTGTATTCAATATTAAAAGGAGAGTCTAAAGTGTAAAGTTTGTAAAGTGTGTGGTGTTCATTGTAATAGTTGTTAAGTGTTGACTATTTGCTAAAGGTCATGTTGACCATATAAATAGCAAAGTCATAGTTTAGTTTAAAATATAACTCACACACGCAAAATCAGAGTAAGAACACTGTTAACACACACACATAGAGCTTAGAGTCAAATGCACAAAATAGGTATATGATTCTCTGCAAGTGTTTTGATCAATAAAAGAAGATGTTTTTGATAATCTGAGTATCATTAGATTGCTAGAAACTGGAACAAGAATTGGTATCAGAGCTAGATCAGAAAAGAAATAAAAATCGAATTTTTTTCACTGTTCATCGACATTGTTTCATCGATCAAGAATTAGATTTTGTGATGATTTGTTTGTGAATTTCATCACACTATGATCACCCAATGACACTGAGCATTTTTGGTTTGGATTGGTAACTCAATTGATCAATGATTATGGGTGAATTTGATTGATTTTTATTTTTCTGGAAACTTTATATTTTCGGACTGTTCTTGATCAAATTCACTCAATTGAAATTGTTCTCGATAAAATTGGTTCACAAGGGTTATTCTTGATCATATTACGTGTATATTGTCAAATTTGGGTGATCAAATTTGAAGGATTAAGTGGAAAACAGTGAAAATCAAGCCGAAGAACTCAAGATCTACTGAATTCGTACGAACCATGAAGAACTCGCACAAAGAACTTGCACGTTGAATAATTCGCATAATTTAGTGAATGAATGTTTCAAGGACAGAATTTGTATAACAGAGTTGTACGAAAAGTGGAGATTTCGCACAAAGGGTCATACTAAAAGCTTGGAATTCGTATATGAGTCTGTAAAAATATTCTAAAGGAGGAATTCACATCTCAGTGTTAGCCATTTATACGAATTACTCAGAATTCGCACCCTTGTATATGCGAAATGTGCAGAACTCGCACATAGCTTTATGCGAAAAGCTAGAACTCACATACAAGCACATGCGAAAAGTGAAGATTTCTTATCTTTCTTATGCGAATTGTGTGTCTATGCGAATTGTGTGTTCATACGAATTGTTGCATGCGAATTGTTTTTTGTGAGTGGCATACGAATTATGTACTTAGCATATTTTTCGAGTGATTTTTTATGTGATTTTAACAGTTAATTTTTCTGATTTTCTGATTAACGATCTTTTCTAGCTAATTTTTTTTTATATCAAGTTGCAAGTCTGCGTAGGGGGACATATTTCTGAGTGTGATCAAAGTTTCTGATTTTTGTTAACAATCATTTCAAGCTTATGTTTTACAGATATCAAGATGCCTTACACTGATGAGAAAGAAATACAGTCTTGACAAGAAGAGATTGTGCTATCGATTATATGCCAGAGATTCCAACCCTTGAAGCTGAAAATAAGAATCTGAAAATTCAGAATTCATCTCTTCAGGCTCAGATCATTAAATTGAAAGATAATTCTAAAGTTTCAGAAAAATATTTTATTTGCTCAGATTGTGTTGCTAACTCAAAAATTAATTTTGTAGGGATCACTGAATCAAAAGAAAAGGAAATTTCTAATCTTCAAACCAAGTTGAATAAGTTTGAAGGACTAAATGCAAATTCTACATGGTCAAAGAAGGAGTTGATGCAAAAAGAGTTTGATGATCTTAGAAGAAGAGCAAACATTGCTGGAGAGACGTGTGACGGGCTAAAAAATATAAATTCACAAATTTTCTCTGAAAGAAACAAGTTATGAGACAGAGTGTTCAATCTTGAAGTTTAAATAAACATGCTTAAAGAAAAAGCCACAAAAGAGATGAACAACTCAAGAGCTCAAGAGGAGATAAAGAAGATTGAAAAGAAGAGAAAGGATTTGGAAAGAGATAATACTGAGCTTTAAAAGAAGATTACTTAACTGAAAGAACAGATCTCTCAAGATGAAAAGAAGTCAATGAAAGAAAGAGAAGAGTTTGAAAGAGAAAAAAAAGTATTTGCTTAGAAAATTTCTGACTTTTCAAGAAAGTCATTTGAAGAAAAGAAATTCATTGAACTCAAATGTTCCAAACTTTCTCAATAAGTGACAGACTTTGATAAAGTTATCATTATAGAGAGAGAGAAGTTTGAGAAGGAAAAGAAGAATACCGAAAAGAAGAATGTTGGTGTTTTCAAAGAAATATCTGAACAAAGAAAGTCTGTAGAGAAAGACTTTGAGGAAGAAAGAAAAGTATTTGAGGTTGAGATAAACAAGCTGACATGAAAATTATCTTAACTGTCATCAACTGTTATGAAGGAGAAGAAGACGAATTCTGAATTGCACATGAAGTTTGATCTATTTTCAAAGGAAAGAAATAGTTTGTCGTTAAAGATCAAAGAACTTGAAGAGATCATGTTCAAGGTGAAGTTGACTGAGCAAAAGACGCCAGATTCAATTGTTCAATCACCGAGAGATGATCCAGTTGCATCAGAATGTTCATTTAAATCAGCTGCAAGTTCTATTTTTACAAATGTTTCTAATAATCCTATGTTTGATGCAAATGATAATCATACTTCTAAACATAAAGAATAGATTCGTCCTTCTAACCTTTTCTATGACAAATCTATTGATGGTTCAAGTAACATCAAGAAGAACAAGTCTCAGCATAAAATGTTTTGGAAAAGGAAAGATGAGAGAGAAAAAGAAAAGCGGATCTGGAGAGTAAAAGGATCTACAAATGAGAAGAAGGATAAAAAAAATCATTTGTGCATACACCGATTGCAAAGAAGAACAATGCTCCTAAAGGTAAAACTTTTGGCAAACCTGATCTTGTTTACACTGTCAATCAATTGATCAGGTTAGCACAAAAGAAAATTAATTGTTTTTACTGTGATGCAAATGATTTTGTTTGCAAAAATTATGGGAATAACCGGTATGGTTCTTACTATATCTCTCCTAATAGAACTGCAACTAACAAACCAGGACCCAAATACCAGTGGGTACCAAAAGCTAAATCTGTGTTACAGGCACCTAAAGACTAAGGGGCGAAAGAACAATGACTTCTAAGTACAACATCTTAGGACTCAATCCTCAATGATAGAGATGAAAGTTACTATTCTCACCGGAGAATATGTGACGATGGCTTCTGGATAACTCAATTCAGAACCCGTACTCAAATGTTTTTCTTCTAAATGATGCTTAATAGATAACATATTTTTAAAGAAGTTTTATTTTGAGGGGGAGTTTCTGAAATTTTTAATTGTTATATTTTTTTAGGGGGAGAAGATAAAAGAAAATTATACTTTAACTGCATATTTTTCTGATGACTTGACTTTTTACAGATATCGAGGGGGAGAATATCTGATGTTTTGTCAGGGATGTTTCAAAGATATTATTCATTTTAGGGGGAGTTTAGATTCCTACATTGCAAGTATATATTTATGAATCTTAAACTCTATCACTTGTGGAAAGTAGAACAACTTTTACTTGTGAAAAATGATTTTCTTAAATGATCAAACCACATCCTATTCTTAAAATGTTTTCATGAATTGAGAAGTATGCTTTTAAATGTTTTTGGATATTTTGATGATTATTTGACCGTGTGTCTCTCAAAGATAAATACTTGTGTATTATCTTGTCTATATACTGTCAAGTATTCTTACACACATTAGTTCAGTACATTATTTTTGACTTTGTTATTACCTTGTCTCAAAAGATAAATCTTTCGATGGTAATACTCCCGTATGAAATTCAATGTTGTTTGAGATCAGACGTCATTTCTACTTTAAATGTACTTTCATTGACAATATGTTTATATATCGTTCATATAAACAAATATTCGTTCTTTGATATCCCATTTCATTTTTTCTTCATGATATTTGATCTAATTAAATCATTGTCAGAGTCTCAAAACAATGAAATTGAATGATCATAAATGTTCAAAGTTTTGAGAGATCTTAAATGTTCAAAATGCTCAAATCTCATTCATATTCTTAATGAGCATACATTTCTGATAATGATATCTTGTGCTTAACTGTCAATATAAACTATTGAGCAACACATTATATTTAGGACAAAATATATGGGATTCAGTGTGAATGCTTAAAAGGCTTCCATGGATTCACGTTAACCAGTGTTTCCTACCCAGGAAGTAATCCTACAAGTGATTGAGGGGAGATGGGTAAAAAGATTGAGAGTGTGTGTGTGCTAAGGTAATATGTAAAAGAGAGTTTGGTTAGAAGTGAGCTCAAATGTTAAAAAGAAAGAGGGTGTGAGAACAGAGTAATAGAATATCAAACTCTGCATCAAATCTTTTCTGAGTCTGGCAGCCACATTATCTGTTGTTTCACAATTCTTCGTGAATGACATTGAAAAAGGCACCTAGCCCATGCCAACTCTTGCATAAAACCCCACCTGCTACTCATTCTTTTCTCAACAAAAGAATGTTTCAAAATTTTCAAGGGGAAGCAACACATATTCTATTTGATCTTCATTTGGAAGACTCAAATATTGAAAAAGAAGGAAAGTTGTCCCACCTTCAACCCTTTTTCATGCACATTGAGTCTATGTATAACTATTGTTGTCTCAATGGTTTACATAATTTTGAGCCTTATAAAAGTAATCATTATGCTTAATTCTTTCATACACAAGCACGAGCACATAGAAAATTTGTTTTTCTGTCAGAACGTTCATAGATTAACCTTGTGTTTTTCGATGATTGAATGGAAGTCCTGGGGAGTGAACATCACCCAAGCTCCTTATATAGTACATTCGTTGTACTCAATAATATTGTGTTACTGACAAGCATTTTAACTGTTTCATTCATTGATTCAGGGTTACCATTCTTAATTTGTCTGAATTTGAAAAGATTCTGATAAATACATTCATGAATTGACGGCAGGATATTATATCAGACAAAAATTATTTGGGGGAGATTGTTCATATCATACCAAAAAGGGGAGATTGTTTCTGTTCATCATGAATATTTTGCTTATTTGATCATAGTGGGGAGATACTTCAAAGATAGAACTGGCCTTGAAATGTTTTGATGATTCTGATTCTCATAACTCATCAAAAAGGGGGAGAATTTCAAGATTTCAAAGTCAGATTAAAGTTGATCTTATCAGAAAGTGGGAGATGATTAGAAATTTCAAAGTCAGATGATTGATTGATTACAAGGGGGAAAATACAAGGACGAGAAAGCAAAGTCAAGTGATAAAAAGAAAAGTTTGTCAAAGCAATGTTTAAAGAAAGTTGAAATGCTGATGATGTTTCTGAAGAACTTATTGCATTTTTGTAATCAAAGGAAGAGATTGAAGAAAGTGTTAAAGTTCTACTCAAAGCTAATCCAAAGGGAGAGATTCCTTTAAAGAGCTATCAAAGAATAATAAAAGCTTAAAAGATTTGAAGATGTCAAAGTTGTAAAAGATTATTTGCTGAAGATTTTTCTGAAGAAAAGAAGACCTGAAGATTATTGCCAAAAAAAAATTAATCTTGAATCCAAAGGGGAGATTGTTAGAGCTAAATTGTATTCAAGATTAAAAGGATGGTCTAAAGTGTAAAGTTTGTAAAGTGTGTGGTGTTCAATGTAATAGTTGTTAAGTGTTGACTATTTGCTAAAGGTCGTGTTGACCATATAAATACCAAGGTCATAGTTTAGTTTCAAATATAATTCACACACGTAAAATTAGAGTAAGAACACTGTTAACACACCTACGTAGAGCTTATAGTCAAATGCACAAAATAGGTATATGATTCTCTGTAAGTGTTTTGATCAATAAAAGAAGATGTTTTTGATAATCTGAGTATCATTAGATTGCTAGAAACTGTAATAAGAGTCATTCAATTGGAGTCATGTAATATTATAGACTGTAATTCATATGAGTCAGTCTTTATTATTTGAAAAGAAAAGGGGCGGTTATTTTCATGTGGGATCAGGATTAGTCATGGGGTCATCGAGGGCCTTATGATGCGGGCTCGTGGAGTCAAACATCTACCATTGGCCCCGTGATGTAATTTTTGAGGCTGTTTTTATGGGATGGTGATTTTCCATTTGTAGCTAGTTGAGACATTGGACCCTAGGGTGGCAACTTGGTACGGTTATGGGGGACCAGATACAAGTCGTGGGTCGTAAATGTAAATCCTAGCGAATGAGCATGATTAGGAATCATTGGGTGCCCACCTCCACATCTGAGTACGAATCGATGAGTTTGTGGCCTTGATTCTAGTATGCTAAGCTCAATAACTTGGAATATGACCTACTTTTGTGTTCTGCCACTAGCCATGGAATTCGGGTCTCCCCTGTCACCGAAAGGTGTTGTTTTGGGTATTTAGTCTTATCCATGTTTTCGGTGACGTTTTGAGTTTGGGGTCTTCTCCATACGTTATAGTTTTGGGGTTTGAATCTTACTCATATTTCGATAGTTGAACAATAAAGTTTATTTATGTTTTCATAAAATGGGAGTTTGATTCCTATTCACATTTGAGTGAGTTTTGAGTTGTATTACCTCACAAAAAAAGTTTTGTATGCGGCGTTCATCTTTAAAAGTGTGTGTTATTGGAAATGGATCCTTTTCATATTTAAAGTAAATCATTTTGAAGGATACAGTTTTAGACACACTCTTTCCTTTTTAAACATATATTAATTCATGATAAAACTCTTGAACTCACTAGGCGTTAGCCTAACCTTTTTATTTGTCGGCATGTGCAACAGGATCCGGTTGGGAATAGTTCTAGTGTCACCGTGGAGAGAGGAGTGCTAGTGGTGTGCTCGACAAGTGAATGTCCTAGTGAAGTATTCCGCATTATTTTGGGAAGAGCGACTAGTATTTGGGTTAAGTAACACCTGACTTCGATTTAGTCCTTGTTTATAAGACCGTAGTTTTATAATTGTTGTGGTTAATTATAGAATTTTAAATTGAGGTATATCGAGTTTTGTTTTGGTAAGTGGAAGTTTTGTCATTTATTAGATATTATATCGAGATTTTTTGATTAGTTGCTCTTACCAGATTTGAGGGTGTTACATAAAATGTGGAATTTAACCTTCTAAACATCTTCATTTTTGATTTAGTTGATTGGGTGAGTTTTCACCAAAAACCTAACTTTGGAGATTTTGGGGGATTTAGGTGGAAGATTATGATTTTAAGGTCAAGAATCTTACATCTTGAACTATTGGTGGACTTTCACATGAGAAACATGTTTTTCTCTAGTCTCATGTGTAAATACTTTGAAATCAAAACTAGGGTTTTGAAATATGAATGTGTATTTATTGAATGAGGACTTGGATAAATTGATTTAGTGTGTGGAAGTACTATTTAAAGAATTATATGGGAACCTCTTGGAATTTCAGAAGTAATTATATGGATTCATAGTTTTGCACATTTGATGGCACTTTTAAGTGTTGGAAATATTTATTGGTTTTGTTGACTTTGGATTGACTATTTGGTTGCATTTGGGCGTCATGAACCCACAAATATTTATATCATTTGGTCTGATGATGGAACGCTAGTTTTCCACATCGAGGCACGCTTAGGCATCAGATAGGGTATAAGTCCTACGTGCTAGTACACGATATTGGATGACGATCTCAACTTAAGGACCCTATGTGGTTGAAGTTAACTTTCCGTGGGTGAATGTTTAAAGCTACCGAGCTTAGCATCCATTGCGTGTACTTTATTATGTGTTTAGTTTTACTAACATATCAAGTGGCTTACTTTTGTGTTCCGTCACTTATGTTAGTAAGAGGGTCTCCCCCGTCAACCCAAGAGGTATTTGTATTAAAGTGAAGATTTGTCTATATTTATTCCACCGGTGTTTTTTAATTGTCTCGTTACAACTTACGGATTTCCTAATATAAATGTTTGATCTCACTAGGCTTTAGCCTAACACAATTGATGAATGTGGTAGTATGTTTCCTTTAGTTTAATTCTCTTAGCCTATTTCTCACCTCCATTCTCGCATATTGTGTGGCAGACTAAATGGTAAACACTCGAAGTCGGTCAGATGGCCATGATGCAACTACATCCACGACCGACCAACCTATAGTGACGGCGACACATTTGCCCCCACCTTTGCAAAATGTTTTGGGCGGAAGGGTGGAGCAAATACCTCGACGCAAGATAGCCACATCTGAACCAATAATGGAAGAAGTAACTCCAGAATCAAGAATGATGGATCAGGTGATGCAAGTCATGAACCCGACTATGGCCCAACAACAAGAAATGTTTTTGAAGCTACTTGAAAACATAGATATTAACAACCGCATGCACGAGACAGTTGCGGAAAACGTGATTACGGTGGGATCTGAGGGTACCGGAGACAAAATCCCCACGGATGGAGTAGCGACAATGGAAGCAAGGCAACCGACGAAGACTTGCTCTTTCAAAACTTTCCTAACTTATAAACCACCCGATTTTAGAGGCAATGATGACCCGATAATTTACATGAATTGGATAAGAGAAATGGAACAAGCCTTCCGGACAAGTGGCTGTGGAGAGGGCCAGAAAGCAACTTACGGCTCTCAAATGTTGCGAGGGGCGGCCCTCGCATAGTGGAACGTCTACTTCATGTCTTTGGAGGTTTCAGTGGTAGACAAGTTGGATTGGGAAACTTTCAAGAGGAAGGTGCTTCAAGAATATTACAACGAGAGATCTATGGATCCGATCAATGATGAGTTTCGTGGTCTGAAGAAGAGAAATCTGTCAGTGATAGAATACAACAAGTTGTCATGGATAAGTTGGGTTTTGTGGGACATCTGGTCCCAACTGAGAAGGAAAAGATAAAAGCCTACATCAAGGGGTTGCCGATTGAAATGATGAACATGGTGCGGGTGTCTAAGGCCTCTACTCTTCGAGAGGCAATTAAGGAGGCACGGTTAGTGGAGGATTCCTATGGTTCAAGCAAGGTGGAGAGAAGTAAAGCAGTCGAGAAAATAAGATGGGAGGGAAGTTTTGTACCCTCCAAAAGACCGAGGCAATTCAACAACAACCTACGGGGAACCGTCCGAGGCTTGAGGTTCTGTGGTGCTCCAAGTGTCGGAGCAAACACTTCGATCCTTGTAATTTCGGGTCTGAAACCTGCTTCAAATGTGGCAAGTCTGGTCACAATTACAGAAATTGTCTGGTTAGGGGGCAAATTTGCTTTGGATGCAAGGAGTCGGGCCATGTCAGAAGTGAATGCCCAAAGTTAACGACCGGGAGTAGCAGGGGAAAGAAGATGGATCCTCCGAGTGTGACGGGGAGAGCATTTCAGATGACCACCAAGGAGGTGAAGGCTTCGACGGATGTAGTGTCGGGTACATTTCTCCTAAACTCCGTACCTACACGCATATTGTTTGATTCGGGTGCAAGTTTTTAACTTGTGTCAAGTTCTTTCTGTCAAAAGTTATCCGTATCTACTAGTATCTTAGAGGATGCCTTAGTGTTAGAGCTAGCGGACGATGACCAAGTAGTGGTTTGGGAGATTCTTAGAGGTTGAAAATTGGAAATCGAAGGGAAGGAAATCCCGGTTGACCTAATGCCAATAGTTATTGGTGGTTTTGATGTGGTCATAGGAATGCTTTGGTTAGAGAATAACCGTGCCAAAATTCTTTGTGCGAAGAAACTAATTCGAATCCCAATTTCGGATGATTAGACGGTGACCGTGTACGGCGAAAGGCGGAAGGGCGAGGTGGCAATTATCAGCATGTTGAAGACACGAAAGTGTTTATCGAAAGGATGCTCATCCTTTATGGCGTACGTTATAGAGGCGAAACTCGAGAAGAAAAGGCTTGAAGATATGAAGGTGGTAAATAAATTCCCCGATGTACTCCCGGATGATTTTCCCGGATTACCACCCGATCTCCAAGTAGAGTTCAAGATTGATTTAGCACCAGGAGCGGATCCGATAGCTAGAGCTCCGTATCGTTTGGCCCCATCGAAAATGAAAGAGATGATGGGTCAACTATAAGACCTTCTTGAGTAGGGATTCGTGAGACCGATATCGTCACCGTGGGGAGCACCAGTCTTGTTCGTGAAGAAGATGGATGGCAATATGCAGATTTGCATAGATTATAGGGAGTTGAATAAGGTGACCGAGAAGAAAAAGTACCCACTCCCAAGAATCGATGATTTGTTAGACCAACTTCAAGGAGCAGGATGTTTCTCGAAGATCTACATTTGGGCTACCATCAAGTGAAAGTCAAAGAGAACGACATTCTAAATACCGCATTTAGGACAAGCTACGGACACTACGAGTTCTTGGTGATTCCTTTCGGTCTAACGAACGCCCCGGCTGTGTTCATGGACTTAATGAACCTGGTATGTCGACCGTTCCTTGACAAGTCGGCTATCATGTTCATTGATGATATTCTGATTTACTCCAAGGAGGAATCCGATCACGTGCATCACCTTCGTGATGTTATAAAGGTCTTGAGGAAGGAGAAGCTATATGTGAAATTTTCCAAGTGTGAATTTTGGTTGAAAGAGGTGCACTTCTTGGTGGCCGGTTATGAAGTTAGATGTAGCGCATCATGTGGAAATGTGTGTGACTTGTTCACAAGTAAAAGTCGAGCACCAATACCCAAGTGGAAATGCGTGATTGTGGATCGGGCTGACTAAGAGTGCTCATTTTCTAGCAATACGAGAAACATTATCGATGGATAGATTGGCAAAACTCTATATTGACGAAGTGGTCTCTAGACATGGGATACACTTGTCTATATTTTCCGATCGTGATAGCCGTTTTACTGCAAGATTTTAGGAAGCATTGCATCAAGAGTTTGGTACGTGGGTGAATTTGAGTACGACATACCATCCACCCACGGACGGATAAAGCGAAAGGACAATTCCGACTTTGGAGGACATGCTTAGATCATGTGTGATCGCTTTTGGTGATAATTGGGATACTCACTTACCATTGGTAGAATTTGCATACAACAATAGTTACCACTCTAGCCTTGGTGCGGCACCATTTGAGGCCTTGTACGGGAGGAAATGTAGAATCCCCGTATGTTGGCTAGAGGCAGGAGAAAATCAATTTGTCAGGCCAGAAATCGTGCAAGAAACGGCCGACAAAGTCAAAAACATCCAGGAACGTTTGAAGGCGGCGAATGATCAACAGAAAAGTTACGCCGATAAGAAGAGGCGACCGGTAGAATTTCAAGTGGGGGACCGTGTGATGTTAAAGGTGTCCCCATGGAAAGGCTTCATACAGTTTGGAAAGTGTGGGAAGTTGAGCCCCGTTTTCTTGGACGGTTTACCATTATCGAGCATATTAGGTTGCAAACCTACAAGCTAGACTTGTCGCCGGAGATGGACAAAATCCATCCTACGTTCCATGTATGCTATCTACGGAAGTGTATGGTGGAAGAGGAAATAGTCATACCGTTGTCGGATATTCGAGTTGATGACAATCGCTGCATTGAAGAGCCTGAAGCTATTCTAGAGAGACAGACCAAAAAACTCTGTTACAAAGAGGTCACAATGGTTAAGGTTCAATGGAAGCACCACCGCGGTTCTAATGTGATGTGGGAAGCGGAGTAGGACATGAAGCGTCGATATCCCCATTTATTCGGGTAGTCAGGATTTCGGGGACGAAATTCATTCCAAGGTGGGAAGGATTATAACACCCCGAATTCTAGGATTTTATTCGTGATTTAACTTAGAGTTTCTATCTCATCTGATGTTAAGCAAGGTAGTTGAAAAGAAGAAGGAAAAGTTTCCAGCAGTGTTTGTTGCGGCTCATCGTGCGGGTGGAACCGCGCAATCATCCGTGCGGGACTCTGCCCGTCTTGGCTCCAGTGCTCCGCGTGGCTCACCACGCAAGCACTCACACGCGGGCACTGTGCGCTGAAAATAGAATAAATCGACCCCAAACCCTTATTTACTCCAACATTCTCATTTTTGAGTTCTTTGGCTACGTTTTCTCTCAAGGAAACCTGGTAAGTTTATCCTCTTCACTCCCCTGTCCATTAATGTATTCCATCCACCCCAAACCCCTAATCATTTATGACATTTAGGTTCCTTTGAGCAACTATTGTGCTAGTCCAAGTCTTCTCAAGGATCTCATCTCATCTTTCTAGTTCTTGGGATTTTAGGGTTTTTAAGCTACAACCCTACAAGGTGAGTTTTTTCTCTTTTACAAACTTTATATATGTTAAAATGTGGAATTTAACCTTCTAAACATCTCCATTTTTTATTTACTTAACCTAACTTTAGAGATTTTGGGGGTTTAGGTGGAAGATTATGATTTTAAGGTCAAGAATCTTACATCTTGAACTATTGGTGGACTTGCACATGAGAAACATGTTTTTCTCCAGTCTCATGTGTAAATACTTTGAAATCAAAACTAGGGTTTTGAAATATGAATGTGTATTTATTGAATGAGGACTTGAATAAATTGATTTAGTGTGTGGAAGTACTATTTAAAGAATTATATGGGAACCTCTTGGAATTTCGGGAGTAATTATATGGATTCATAGTTTTGCACATTTTATGGCACTTTTAACTATTGGAATTATTGATTGGTTTTGTTGACATTGGATTGACTATTTGGTTGCATTTGGGCGTCATGAACCCACAAATATTTGTATCATTTGGTCCGATGATGGAACGCTAGTTTTCCACATCGAGGCACGCTTAGGCATCGGATAGGGTATAAGTCCTATGTGTTAGTACACGATATTAGGTGAAGATCTCAACATAAGGACCCTATTTGGTTGAAGTTGACTTTCTGTGGGTGTACGTTTAAAGCTACTTAGCCTAGCATCTATTGCGTGTACTTTATTTTGTATTTGGTTTTACTAACATGTCAAGTGGCTTACTTTTGTGTTCTGTCACTTATGTTACTAAGCGGGTCTCCCCTGTCAACCGAAGAGGTATTTGTATTAAAGTGAAGATTTGTCTATATTTATTCCACCGGCGTTTCTTAATTGTCTCGTTAGAACTTAATGATTTCCTAATATAAATGTTTGATCTCAGTAGGCTTTAGCCTAACACTTTTTCTTAAAATGACATGTATAACAGGTCATTCTAGTGGTGGGATTCCATGGGCTTGAGTGAAGAGTCATTCAAGGATAGTAGCATTTTTGAAGGTTATAGAGGCATACATTTGGTATAGTGATGGTATACATTTGGTACATTTGGTAGGTTATTGAGTTTAATTTCACTTGATTTCTGTATTGTAAACGCCATACAATTATTCCCCTTTTTTAGGTGATTCACTTATGATAGACTTGTTTATTCCGCACTTACTTCAAGTTTAAATTAACCCCCATTTTTATGGTGTTGCAACACCTTTCGATGACGGGGGTGACTCGATTCAATTGAATGTAGCGGGAACACAAAAGTATATCACTTATCTATGTTATAAGCATGTTTCAAGGATGGACAACCATTGACATCAACCCTATCCAGGTCTTTTGTCATGGTAGGCATCAACCCTATCCAGGTCTTTAGCCGTTTGAACATCAACTCTATCCAAGTCTTTAGTTCGATATAAATGTGGGTTCAACTCTATACAAGTCTTTAACCCAAAGAATCACCAACTTCAACCCTATCTAGGTCTTTACCTTTGGATCTCACCATCCTTGACATGCTTGTTCATTTAGAAATTACATCGTATCACCAATGCCTATTTCCAAATCATAACTTGGGATCTTATCCCACAGTTACACGATAAACCCGACTTCTATGCCTATGAATTCAATGCATTATAGTCTAAAACATTACATGACTCAAATAAATGACAACGCACTCAAAACATGTAATTTCCATCAAAACACAATTAAATGCATCGTAAAACCAAAGCTCTTCATCGAGCCAATAAAACTGGGCAAATACCCCCAACACTCCTTTGAGTCACAACTGAGCCAAAGCTCCACAAATCAATTAACCATTAGTAAAAAGTCATAAAATGCAATAAACACAATTGAGCCACGTTTATGCAAACACACACTCCAAAATATATATGAATAAACTCCAAAACGAATTTAGACCGCGACGGGTCATTTTCCAAATGAATTTATACCCTTTGCTCTTTCAAAAACGTCTTATAACCCAAGGACAAATATTTCTCCAAAACACACGTTAAAATGCATTTATACTCAAAAGATCTCATTCCATAACATAAATCATTAAAATACCATTACTTATGATTTACTCATCAAAATTCCCAAAATCCCAAATGTGGGTGTTTTACAAAGTTTACAAAGTTAAACACTTCAAATTATCAAAACTCACCAAACAACCCAACAGTTGATAATTTCATGTAAAACATACAAATGTTAAGACACCCAAATGATTAAAATGGAGTGATATCGCTCAATAAAGGCTTCCCTGCCGTAGTTGGATTCATTAGGTCGTTTGCCTTCGGCCAATTGAGAATGATCCATTTATATATGCTATTAGCCCATTCCTAGTTTAAGCTTGTATAAATAAGGTAGCCCACTTTCACAAATGCTTAAATTGGGTTCATACCCTAGGGTAAGCCGGTATGCGATAATCACTTTCTCAAGGAATCGTCTAAGGCCGGCTAGAAAGCCATCTATCGGAAGCAAGGGGCAGGATTGAGAAAGGGAGTTAATAGATTCAATGGTCTTTTAATGAATAGGACCCAGCGAGCTGAAAGAGTCAATCCCATCCTGAAGGAGCTAATGAAAGCCTGAATTCAATATTCAAGTGGGCTCTTCCTCTTCGATTCAAGCAAGTCGACCATAAGGTGCATCGATGACCTGACTAAAGCCATTCCTAGCCACCATTGCTTTCAAAAGAGTTTGTCTTTCTTTTCTGCTGGTTCCTACTATTCAAATTAGCTACATATCGTGCTCCTCCCCGAGAAAACATTTAAAAATGGACATTTTGGCATGTACACCGTTTTCACAAATCAACTTGAACTCACCTTGCTAGATTTAGGCTAAATTGAGATTTTTCCCTAATTGAGCTCCTTAGAAGAAACTTGGATTCTCAAGCCAAAACTTCCAAAAAGCTAGATCCACAAGTTTCTGACCATAAATACACATATCCAAGTGTTTAGAATCATTCCCCAAACATCATATATCAAAATTTCTATTTTGGCCAAAAACCCTAATTTGACCTAATTTCTCCAAAATCATCCAAATCGAAATTTGAGAAACATAAACACTAGAAAGTCATCAATGGGGCATTTATAACACATAAGAAAGTTTGTAAATGGAGAGAATGAACTTACCACTTAGGTTTTAGTGAAAACCTATAAAACCATAGCCAGAGTCTTGAAGAAGTGGATGGAAATGAGAAGCTTTTGATTCCTAGCTTCCACACCTCGGTTTGATGATGATTACCCTCTTAAATGATCAAGAATTTGATCTTGTAACGCCCCAAACTTGTAATAAATGAAGTAGGGATGTATTGCAGGGACGGACCCAGAAATTTTTCATACGGTGGCACCATATAATATAAACAAAAAATAATTACAAAAACACGGTTTTTATCGACATGTCTTCATCTTTTTAAAGTTCAATATTTCCTGATGTGTTTTTAGCATCATTCCATCATTTCGAGGGATTTCTTAAAGCTTTTTGCTTGATTTGTAGGGATTTTTAGGTTTTTTTATCGATTCCGAGGGATTTTTTCGATTTTTTTGGTTGATTTCAAGAGTTTTTTTCGGTTTTTTGGTTGATTTCGAAAGGTTTTTCTTGTTTTTTGGTTGATTACGAGGTATGGTTGCACTTTCTTGATATTTCTGAAATAATATGGTAGCACCTTCCAAAACGATACGATTGCACCTTTCACGAACCTAAATTTTTTTACCCTTCGCTGGAGAAATAATACGGTGGCACGTGCCACCGTTACCACTTAGCTAGATCCGTCCCTGATGTATTGGGAGGTTTTTGAGATAATAAGAAGTTGATGGGAATAAGTGAGAAAGATCCAAACACCAAAATTCGCGACTTTAACAGGTCTGGTACACCTGGCTACATTGTCAGGCGACAATGACATGTCATTGTCTCATGGAATAGTCGCTCAGGATGTACCATGAGCTAACTCTTGTCTGTGACTATGCCAGGTGCAACTATGACATTGTCAGAGTCGTTGGGCATTGTAGTCTGGCTCATACCAAGCCCCGAAATCCGACTTTTTCAACGCCAACACTCCTGATACTCTTAGGGACTTTAAGTAATGATTTCCCAACATAAATCCCACAATTTACAAGTTGCAAAAACTTCCGGGTGACCTTTACTTACCTAAAATTACGGGAGTTACACACACTTATTCTCTAACTTTCTCTCTCTACCATAAACCTAATTCCCAAATTTTAGGGTTTGGATATGTATCACATGAAAGTATCACGAATATCATAATGGGTATCATTGTGGTTATGGGTATCACATGAAAGTATCACATATATCATAGTAGTGGATATCACAATAAGTATCACAATAAGTATAACAATGTAACACAATTTATTTTGGGTATCACAATCATATGATCGTTTGTATGTATCTTTTGTTAACAAGTGTCATTTTTTGTATGTATCACATTGTGTATCCACCGGAATAAGGTTCACTAGAGGCCGAAGAGATGAGAGAGGAGAGAAGAGAGGGAGGAGAGATAAAAAAATTTAAATACCTAAAATCCTTTAATTAAAATTTCAATCAAAACTACCAAAATTAATAATTTCCTAATTTATTCTTTAATATGTGGCTCATATTGGATCTCACAGTTATCACAAATAATTGAGTTCTCCCTTAAATGGCCTCTTATATTCATACACACACAAGAACATAACATATGAAGAATATAAATCATAACTTTTTTTTGGGAAGAGTGTCCTAGGTTATGCCTAGAGTAATCTCTTGGCAAATGATGATCGTAAGACATCAACCCTGATTAAACCTCAGTGGCCACAATTGTTGTGTACGTCTGGATTCGAACCTTAGGCAAATGAAATATTCCACCACATCCCCCAGAGCCTTAACCAGTACGCCACAACCCTTGTGGTTAACATAAATCATAACTTAATACATAGTATTTTTTAAGTATAGTATATAATATAATAAATCCTCATACATACTTCCTAACTTTGGGGGGTTTGGATTACAGAATATCGTTAGCGCCGCTAAACTTGGGTTGGAAGCATTTATCACAACTCATATTTAACCTCGTTGACCACATACAATAGTTGTGAAAAATCTAGCAAGTGTGGATTCCTTATAATATCATAATAGCTAGCTCTCTAAGTACTACAGATCGAATTGCTACTTACATAAGTCATATTACATCTCTATGTCTAGTTGAACTTCTGCCTACGGAATTCAAAATACCTCTCTAAATATGACAAAGCGAAAATATATTGTTTACTTATCCTACAAGGTCATGCCAACTTATAGAAAAACCTAAGGGTGCGTTTGGTTTGCGGGAATGGATTGGAATGGATTGGATTTCAAGTAAGGATTTGGATTTGGAGGGATTTGGATTTGGGGGGATTTGAAATCCCTTCATGTGTTTGGATAAGAATTTGAAATCCATCAGGCTTTAGAATCCGTCAGATTTGGATTTCAAATCCAGGCTCATTGCAACGTATTTTGAAATCCATCATGTAAGGGATTTTTAAATGGTCAACGGATTTCAAATCCGGTCAACGAAATTCATTCCTACAAACCAAACGCAGGATTGGAATGGATTTGAAATCCAAATCCCTCCAAATCCATTCCAATCCCACAAATCAAACGGGACCTAAGATGGAACCATGAGTCTGTGTAGTATATAGATTAAATAATTTTATTTACTATTTCTTCGTGTCGGGTCCACATATTCATTATACATAAGTCTATATGTATAAATATACTTAAAGTTCTTGGCATGCTTTAAACTCAAATATATTTCTCATCTTTCAAATGAGGTTTAAAAATTTATATCTAAATAAACATGGTAGACAAATCTTTTATTATTTCAAGGAATGAATTCAACTAGAACAATAATTGATTTTATACGAATTTTTAAAAGTTTTTTCGTAGTTTTTGTGTATAATTTGACTAGTGTCAAAAACTCCAACATTAGAACGAAAGTTAGAAGACAATAGTCAAAATTTGTAATAAACATCTCATTGTCTTCAATAACATATTTTATACATTGTTATGATAAACGAGTATTTGATATAACATTTGCAAATAATACCAATTTTTTAATCAAGGATGACAGGTTCTATCTTGGCGTTATTTTTGCTAAGCATATTTTACTCAACGACCCTGTATGAACATGAAGACAACTCATAAGAATCTAAATCACATCAATCATATAATTAATCGAATGAAACGTGAATAAGATAAGAAATTTGTACCTCTATTGTTTCTACACCGACGACCACCGAAGATAACAACCTTTGTGCTTTACCATTTCACTAATCATTTCATTTAAATTGTTTTAGGGTTTATTTTCAAGAATATGTCTTTAGGAATTTGAATGGGTTTGCAACCTTTGTTATTTGACATTATTCCATTGTTATTCTTCTATAAATATAACGTTACGCAGTTTGTGTTTTTTTACAGTAACAAATATGAGGTTACGTCCTCTACAAAATATCCATTTAACATATTAAATTCGAAAATAAAATGTTATACTTAAAAAACTTGAACATTTATGTATAAATCTTTAAGACAGAGCAAATTTTATAAATGCCAAGTTTTTCAAATATAATGTTTCGCAAATTTAATTTACAACTACATACGTTTATATTTAAAATTAATTAAATACAATAATTATAAATATTTGAGTAAATTACACTTTTGGTCCATGTGAACTATAGCCTTATTTGGTAGCAAATAGTGATAGAAACAAGAGAGATCAAGAGATCGAGCAACACAATCACCTTTCCCAACTCCGACATCATCTACAGCAAGAACGAATCCCCCTCGATCTGGTTTCCTTCGGTACCTTGGCTTCACGGTTTCTAATGGGCTTCCACAGGATCACCCTCGATGTAGTAACAAAGTTGTGAAATCATGCTTCGTTTTTTAACCATGGTTTCATTTAGGGTTGTTTTTGAATCATGGAGAGAGAGAGAGAGAGAGAGAGAGAGAGAGAGAGAGAGAGAGAGAGAGGCCACTACTACAAAAGGGTTGGGCAGAGGTTATGGCGACCAGAGTTCACACGAATGGGAGGAGGTGGGTCATGTACGAGAAGGATTTCATCACCTTGATGGTTCATCTCTGGTTTACTGAACTGGTTTGTTTTGGTAGGTTTCGATATTAGATTTGGGTTTGATTGTGGAATGAAGTTTTATTTGAGATTTGTGTTCTTGATTTTGAAATTCAGGTTTTGATTTTGGATTTAGTTTTTTATATTGGATCTGAGTTTGATTTTGGATTTAGGGTTTTTTATTTTAGGTTTAAGATTTAGAATTTTGGTCGAGGTTCGGAATCACTGAAAAAGATAACCGGAGAGTTCACCAGACTATGGGGGCGTCGAACGGTGGGGTGGGGACTGGTTGCATCAATAGGTTGTACATATGCTCTATGCATTTGTACATTGAAATTTATTTTAAAAAATGGAAAAAGACAAAAAAAAAATATTGATAATACAAAAAAGATAAATATAAAAAAGCATAAAAAAACCAATATACCCACAATCTAATTGAGGTTATTTAACATAATTATGGCCTGTTCATTTATGGCTTAATGGGTTGTGTGGTAGATATGGCTGATTCGCACAGTCATATCTACCTGTTCGATAGCGGCTTAATGGCTTAAATAAGGGCTGATTCGATGAGCTAAAATATGGGAGTCTTTTGGGCTCAGCCACCATTATTCCTTATATACCCTTCATATACAAACCTATCACCCCTCTATTCATCACAGGTCACAACACCTCCATTGACGCAACCACCAACACCTCTTCCTCACAGCACCTCCACCATTGATGCAGCCACCAGCACCCAAATCTTGAAATGTTTGGATTTTATTCCGCCACCACTACTTCTATTTGACATATTTGTTTAAAATTTTTAGTTAGTTTTTTTTTTATAATTTGGGTTTCCTTTGTTAAGTTTTGAGAAATTTGATTTACAAAAAAACATGGTTTTTGATGGTAAAACATGGTTTTTGATGGTAAAACATGGTTTCAACGCCTGTACTTCTTCAGTCTCCACCATTTTTTGATTTTTTCATATGTTGTACCAAATCAAAGATTAAACTCGTTTTTGTTGATTTTTGGGTTATGGAACTGAATTTTGATCGTGTGATTTGTTTGAATTTAAGTTTTGGCTGAATTGTTGATGGGTTTTTGCTGAAATTCAGAATTGGGTTTGTTAGTTTGATGGGGAATTTATGCTAAATTTTGTTTTTATCAAACGGTTGTTTTATTCACACGAAAATAAAGACTGGGGTAAAATGGTCATTTCTGACATTCAGACGGTTTATTCAACACAAAAACCGAACACCAACTTATATGTTATCACCCAGACAACCATATCCACTCAGACAATCATATCCATGCAGGTCTTAATAGAAAATGAATCAAACAACACCTTAGTCAAATAGGTCAAATTGATAACGAAAGAAACCAAATCCGAAATAAAATAATTTAATCAAAATAGGAACGAAACCTAATAATAAGTAACAAATGTAATTTACTGTAAATATTTTATAGTGCTCTACAGTCTACCTTAATTTGTCAATGTGTCATGGATCTAAACCTAAAATAAAAGAGTCAATGATTTTAATATAATAACAAATTGTAGTCAATGGCATATGGTCAAACTAGGAAGGATTTGACGATTTTAATAAATATATAAAAATGTTAAGGTTGAGAAAAAAAAAGTTTAAATGCAATGGAAGTTTGAATATTTTGCACATATCGTCCCCAAAACATCAATTTTATAATATGATTGGTTAACAAGGAATTAAAGATGGAATCCCATGTTATAATTTTATATTACATTCAATTTTTTTTTGGAAGGCATAGCGGCATCGAACCAACGAACGACTACCACGAACACACGTACACACGCCTCCTCGGTGGTATCGGGCATCCACGGACAACCCACTAATCTGCCGCTGTCCCGGTTCAGCGTAAGCCCAACCACAGTCTAAGACTGGGCTGGGGGGGCAGCCCAGTCAACGACTGAACCGGCCCAAGGACTGGGTACTCGGATTCAATTGCAACGCATATTTAGGTTGTAAATTAGTAGATAAATCTGGTCAATTAATTAAACTTAATAAAACTAATTAAAGGTTAAAACATAAAGTACTTGATTAATGAGTGATTAGGGACAAAAATGAAATTGGTTTTAGTCTTGAATTACACACGCCTAACTATCTGATTTTTCTTTTTTTTAATTGAAAACTTTTACTCAATCTTTTTTGAATTAAACTACTTTACATATTACTAATATTTTAATCAAACAAATTTCATAAAAAATGAGCATTTCATGAATATTCATGTACGTTCACGTGTACACAACCGCTCTTAAGTATTCATGCATCAATATGATATTCATCATAAATATACATTTTCACTAAACATTCATCATGAATATACATACATTCATCATAAATATCCATGTACGTTCACATGTATATAACACTCTTCAATAGTCATATATCTATACAATATCCATCATGAATATACATTTTCACTATAACATTAATCATGAATTTACATACTATTCATCATGAATATTTGTGTATGTTCATGTGTATACAATAATTTTTTAGTATTCATACATCAGTATGATAGATCATAAATATACATTTTCACTGTAACATTCATTATGAATATTTATGTATGTTCATGTGTATTTAACATCTCTCTAGTATGCATATCAGTTCATAAATATTAATTTTCATCATTTTTTTCATCATTAATATATTAAAATTTCAACCATGCATACTGCATTTTTTTCTTTATTAGGTTCTTAATTGGTGTTATTGGGTTTTTTTTTCTTTATTAGGTTCTCAAGTGATAAGGGTAAGAAAGGATCTCCACCCTTGAATGAAAATTCCATTATAAGTTAATTCATTGGTTATTTTTTGATTTAAGTCTGAACCGTTAGATCAACATTAATTAAAAGTGACCAAGGGTCCAAATCCCTTCTCACATTTTCCATCTTAACTCTTATTCTCACACGATCCTTTGTATATATATATATATACACACACATACATACATACATACAAGGGTTAAATCAAATGAGAACAAAAAAAAAGGTTGAGAACCGTGAAAAATGATCTAAGCCCTAACTTGGTTTTGATCATGTGGTTTTAAATTAAAGTTGTTTTTAATTAGAAAAGTGCATAATCGTCATTTTGATAATAGAGATTCACCAAATGAAACACATATTAACCATGCTCTTTCACCTCATGAAATAAAACACAATTTCATAAATATGTTATTTCACCTCATGAATTCAAACATAATGTTCATATACATATATATATATATATATATATATATATTATTTCATCACATGAAATCAAACACAATTTTGAGAAACAGAAAACCCCAAATATGTTGGACGTTTTTGTTTTTAAGTAACCCTTTTACAACATTATTGATTTTTGTTTTGAATCATTTTTGTTTGAATGGTTGAACCTGAGGGAGCAAGAGGAGGAGGAGGATAAGAAGAATCATCTCAATATCCAGCAGACACCAATGCACTATTTAAATCGGATTAAAAAATTACCCAATGCTAGGGAACCTACTGGAATATCTCCTAAATCGCCACCGCTACTATACCTTTGTAACAACCCAACACATTTAGGAATAAGCATACGCAATTCAATATAAATCAACGCCAAAAACGACCTCAATTCAACATTATAAAATCTAAGGTTTGCGGTAAGGCAACCTAGTACACAACTGAGATTTTTAAGGAAAATAAACAACTATAAAGGAAGTCTTCTAATCTCGGATTATGCTCACATCTTCTCCTTTCCTTTACCCGAACCTCCTACTTGATGACTACCTGAAAAGGTTTTTGGTTTTGAAAGAGAGAGGGTTAGACCGAAAGTCTAGTGAATCCCCTCTAACCACAGTTCAACAACAGAAGTATAGAAACGATTTATAATAACACAAACTAATTCAGTTATAGACAATTATGCAACTACAACCATGCTTCTGGCACACACTACCGTCAACATAAGTGACAACGTGTCAGACTCAGACTGCCTTAACTGGGACACCCCCCCCCCCCAATGGCATAAACAGGACACACCTCCCGGTATGAGTTCAGGCGGGACACACCCCCCGACTTTGGCCATACTCGCTCACAACATTGTATGTATATATTTAACCATCAACAAAAGTACAAAACTGCCTACAAAGAATCTCGCATGAATAAAGCTCGCATAATAATAAAATATTTTAAAAAATAAACTTCCACATGCCTTTAACCACTTTAACATCGAAAATGTTTAGTTAGAAAACTCACCTTTGGTCCTTGCTTAATTCTTCGCTTTAGCGATCTCACGACCTACGATAGCATCGATAACAAGATAAGACACTCCCTTTAAAGTCGCTAATCGGGGTTAACGGTTACTCTCTCTCTCTCTCTCCTCCCAACTTCGAGCTCGAATACCCGAAAGGAGGCTTACTGATCCTCCGATGAATCCGAGGGAGCTCCCTAGTCCTCCCGTTGAAAAGGACCCGAGATCACTTGGTCACGACTCCCGGGATCACCTGGTTCGGTACACCCGGTTGCCTACACCCGGGTCGCCCGGTAACCAAGCAATCAACCGGGATCGCCCGGCAAGAGGTTCCTGGGGTCACCCAGCCCATGCCACACCCGGGCCATGCCACACTCGGGTCGCCCGGCTCGGTTTCACCCGGGATCACCTGGCTAAGGAACGCCGAGGTCACCCGGCTCAATAGGGACCTGGGGTCACCCGGTATGGAGGTACTTGGGCTTCCCCGGTTAGGCACATCTAGGGTCACCCGGCTCACAAGGACCCGCCCCCCCCCCTTTTCCTCACGACGGCTAAGACGAGGCCACTGATGGCTTGCCGATAGCTGTGGGTTGTCGATTTTTCGGAGATGGAGTCGGCACCCAAGCCTATACTCACTCAACAATCTGAATCCCATGATTACAACCTAAAATCCAATCAATTTCATCAACGAAAGGCTCATGATTCTAATCTTCAACAAGAACTCAAACAAGGAGCAATTCTACCCAATAATCTAAAAATAACCATTGATTAAACAAGAAAACAGTCATAGAGGGTAGGCTTACCTTGAATGGAATAAGATTATGCTTGGTTTCAATGGTATTGCTTCCTCGCAACTCCTTTTCTCCAAATTGCTCTAGACTCTTTTCTCTCTAAAAACTTTCAGCCGCCACAAATGAAACAAAGATAGAGTCCTTAGGGTTTAACCCCTTATTAACCAATTTACACTTTAGCCCCCCAATCTTTGGCCCATTGAGGAATCCTACACTCAAGTTCTAATTTAATCACTTTCACACGATTATTACAACACTCCCCCCTTAAAAGAATTTCGTCCCCAAAATTTTATCGCTGAACCAACCGGGGTTTTGGAACCTCATGTCCTCTTCCACCTCCCACGTGGATTCTTGTCCTTTATGGTATTTTCATTGCACTTTCACTAGGCTAATCTCCTAATTACTTAACTTCTTTACCTTGTGGTCCAAGATGGCCACTGGTTCCTCTACGTAGCCCAATTTCTCATCCACCCGAATATCATCCAACAGCACCACTACATCCAATTCTACCAAACACTTCTTAATATTTGACACGTGGAATGTAGGGTGAATTCCTCGCAGGTCATCGGGTAAATCCAACTTGTACGCTACTTCTCCAACACGTTCTTCAATAGAAAATGGTCCGACGAACCTCTGTCTTAATTTACCCTTCTTCCTGAAACGGATAACCCCCTTCCAAGGCGAGACCCTTTAACATACCCAAGTTCCCCACTTGGAATTCGATTGGTTTCCTTCGCTTATTCGCGTACATCTTCTAACTATCTTGCGCCATCCTCAACTTTTCTCGTATCTGGTTCACCTAATCGGCTGTCACTTGCATAATTTCCAGACC
Source organism: Arctium minus (assembly GCA_954870635.1). Lineage (NCBI taxonomy): Eukaryota > Viridiplantae > Streptophyta > Magnoliopsida > Asterales > Asteraceae > Arctium > Arctium minus. Next base: position 3,846,956 of record OX941093.1, on the reverse strand, counting down.
CGCCAATTATCGTTCTCCCACCTCATTCCAACACAAGGGTGTTCTACATTTGCGTCCGTACAAAGCTTCGAACGGTGCTTCTTGAATACTTGTGTGGTAACTATTGTTGTAGGAGAATTCTATCAATGGTAAGTGAACTTCCCACGAGCCTTTGAAATCAATGGCACATGCTCGAAGCATGTCTTCCAACTTTTGAATGGTGCTCTCACTTTATCCATTCGTTTGAGGATGATAAGCAGTACTCAAGTTGAGTTGTGAGCCAAACTCTCTTTGCAGACTTCCCCAAAAAATGACATGAATCGGCCATCCCGATCTGATACAATAGACGACAGCACCCATTGTCTGGATACTATCTCATCTATGTACAATTTAGCCAACTTTTCTAACGGGCACTTCTCTTTAATTGGTAAGAAGTGGGCTGATTTCTTGAGTCTGTCCACTATCACCCAAATGGCGTCGTGCCCTTTTGGTGATCGCGGAAGTCCAGTGACAAAATCCATCGCGATCTCATCCCACTTCCACACCGGAATTTCCAATGACTGAAGCTCTCCGTACGGTCGTTGATGCTCCGCTTTCACCTTCAAGAAAGTCAGACATCGCTCAATGAAGTAAGCAATGTCTTTCTTCAATCCTGGCCACCAATAACATTGCTTTAGATCTCGATACATTTTATTGGTTCCCGGGTGTATGGAATAGCGAGACTTATGCGCTTCTTCCAACACCCTCTTCTAAAACACCCCGCGACTGTCCACATTCAACGAAATTGCAATCCCGACAATTCTCTCACTCTTCAAATTCTCTTCCAAAAGCGCTTCCTCTTGAAACTTCTTGACTTCCTCCAAGAAGTTGGAAGTTTCTTCGACTCGAAAGGCCGCCACCTTCGTTGCATCTACCCGTTCCTTCCGACTCAAGGCGTCGGCCACCACATTAGCTTTGCCCGGATGGTAAAGAATCTCACAGTCGTAATCGCTTAACAATTCCATCCATCTTCGTTGCCTCATATTCAGTTTCTTCTGACTGAACAGGTGTTGGAGACTCTTGTGGTCTGTGTAAATTTGACACTTAACCCCGTAAAGGTAGTGCCTCCAAATCTTCAAGGAAAAACCCACCGCTGCCAGCTCCAAATCGTGCGTTGGGTAATTCTTCTCATGCTCTTTCAACTGCCGAGATGCATTAGTGATTATTTTCCCTTCTTGTATCAATACACACCCTAAACCCAACTTAGAAGCATCGTTATAGATCATGAATCCTTCAGGTCCGTTGGGTAGGGATAAAATGGGTGCACTACTCAGACTTTCCTTCAGTTTACCGAACGTACTCTCTTGGGCTTCGGTCCACACAAACTTGACATTTTTCTTGGTTAGGGAAGTTAACGGTGTGGCTATCCAAGAGAACTCCTAGATGAACTTCCGGTAGTAGCCTGCCAACCCAAGGAAGCTTCTCACTTTCAATGGCGACTTCGGTGCTTCCCAACCCTTGATAGCCTCAATCTTAGCTGGGTCGACCTTGATTTCGTCTTCCGACACAACGTGCCCTAGAAACTACACCTCTCTAAGCCAAAACCCACACTTCAAAAATTTGGCGTATAGTTTCTCACGCTTTAGCAGCTCTAACACCGGCCGAAGATATTTCTCATGCTTGCTCATGGATCGTGAGTAGATCAGTATGTCATTAATAAAGACAATCACACATTTGTCAAAGAGTGAGCTACACACTCGGTTCATCAGGTCCATAAATACAGCCGGAGCGTTAGTCAACCCGAAAGGCATGACTAATAACTCATAGTGCCCGTACCTCGTACGAAAAGCCATCTTGGGTACGTCCTCTTCTCTTACCATCAACTGGTGATAACCCAATCGCAGGTCTATTTTTGAAAAGTAACTCGCTCCTTGCAGATGATCGAAGTGATCATCAATTCTTGGAAGTGGGTACTTATTCTTAATGGTCACCTTGTTGAGTTCACGATAGTCTATGCACATTCGCATAGACCCGTCCTTCTTTTTAACGAACAACACCGGCGCTCCCCACGGTGAAGTGTTGGGACGAATGAACCCCTTATTGAGAAATTTTTGCAGTTGGGTCATCATTTCCTTTATCTCGGCCAGTGCTAAACGATAAGGTGCTCTCGCAATTGGTGCCGCTCCAGGCACTAGGTCTATTTTGAACTCCACTTGCCTATCAGGGGGCAAAGTGGTCAAGTCCTCCAGAAACATCTCCGGGTACTCGCTTACCACCGGAACCGATTCTAGTATCTTCTTCTCCTTCTTAGCATCTAGCACGTATGCTAAGAACCTTAGACACCCCTTCACCAAGCACCACCTAGCCTTGACCATCGAGATCAAACACGACTTTCTCTCCCGACGGTCACCATATATCACCACCTCCTTCTTATCAGGCAACGCTATACGAATCATCTTCTTATTAAAAACTATGTTCGCATCGTTGGATGCCAACTAGTCCATTCCCACGTTGATATCGAATTCCCCCATACCCATAGGGTACAACCGTAGCGGGAATAAGTGACCATCAATATCGATCCTACACCCCTCATAAACCTCCCCTACTAAGACTCGACTGTCATCGGCTACTTCTACCTTAAACCCATGGCTTAACTTCTTGGGTTTCATGTGCAACTTTCGAATAAAATTCGGCGACACAAACGAGCGGTTTGCGCCCGAGTCAAACAACACTTTAGCAAAAGTCGAGTCAATAGGGAAAGTAACTGTCACCACATCCGGTGTCTCCAACGCATCCTCCGCCGTCATATGAAACGCCCTTGCTCTTGCCCGGGCTAATTCCACTTTCCTCTCTCCTCCTTTTCCTCCTAAACCTTCAACCGCTCCCTTCTTTAGTTGAGGGCAATCTGTCTTGATGTGGTCTGGAGAACCACACTGATAACATGACCTCGGTCCCTGACAATCCTGAGCCATATGTCCCATCTTCCCGCACTTAAAACAGCCATCTCTGTCCATCATATACTCCCCCTTGTGCATCCGATTACACTTGCTACACGACTTATTCTCGAATCTCGGCGTGACCCTCTGCTCGGGTCTCTTACTCTTAATCTTCTTAGGGTCACGAGTTAGCCCGTCCCCTTTTTTATTTTCACCACTTCCCTCCGTCATCTGACGAACTTTCTCCTTTTCGGTCATCTCAGTTCCGTTAACGGCGGCTTGGAAGGTAGCAGGTTCTCGTGCCGCCGCCAACTCCCGAATGTTACTTCTTAACCCAAACAAATACCTTTCTATACGCCACTCCTCGTTTGGCACATAGATCTATGCGAAATGAGCCTTTTCCAAAAATTTGGTCATATATTAACGAACCGTTATTTATCGTTGCTCTAGATTCAGAAACCCCTCCTCTAATTTCTTGACAGCCGCCAAAGGGCAAAATTGTGCCTTGAACTTGGTAACAAATGTCTCCCATGCCATTCCCTTTGCCGCCTTCGAACCCTTACCTCCAGTTTTAGCCTCCCACCAGAACACAACATTGTCTCTCAGCATGGACAATGCAAACACAACTTTGTCCTCCTCAGCACACTTACTGGTGTCGAAGACCAGTTCCATCTCTCCAATCCACTTGATTCCCACAATCAGATCACATTTCCCTTTGAAGACATGGGGCTTGCATGCGTCAAATGATTTGTAACTACATCCCTTTTCTGTCACCGGCGTAGCAGCTACAACAGGGGTCGATTGAGAGTGACTGCCTACCACAGTCGCCGATGGTTCAGACATCTCAGACATGTCCCTCTCTTCACTCTTTTCTTTACTTTCCGATGCTTACCTAGTCTGATGAGACAACAAGGCTTGCAGTGTTTCTTGGAGGTTCCCCATTTCAGTAGAAAAAGTCTCTTGGGTTACGAAGGCATGTGTTCGTCCCCCACCCCTGCTCCTTGATCGCCCTCTACCCCTAACGGTATCCAAACTCTCTTGCAAAGAGGGTTCTGGTTCTCAAATAACTTCCACGCTTCTGACTCGACGGCCACCGCATGCCTTCTTTCGCCTCCTAGTTCTCTCTTCTGGTTCCCCTAACTAGGTAGAAGGCTTCCGGGATCCTTTCCCTCGACCACTGCCGCGACCATGACCTCTTCCCCGAGTGGTTCCCTGTCTCGGTGGGGTCGTTGGTCCATCCACAATCACCTCGTTCACCGGTACTTCTTCGACAATCGGCACTGATCTACTCCTTGTCACGTGCTCAGACATGATGCTCACTGGAAAGGGCGCAACACAAATCATTCAACCAACGGTCCCAATGTAATAAGGTAAATCAAGAACACACATGTACCTGTAAATTCTCAATTACATTGGCCAGATGTAATTCCAAATTTACCTTACATGCTAGCCTTCACCACCTCATTACTCGTCTCCCTAGGGTCTGCCTATATATCAGTTGTGTTTCTACTTCCCCAGTTTAAGTCTAGGCCCATCCGGTCACCTAGATCCCTTAAACTATGGCTCTGATACCAATTGTAACAACCCAACACATTTAGGAATAAGCATACGTAATTCAATATAAATCAACGCCAAAAACGGCCTCAATTCAACAGTATAAAATCCAAGGTTTATGGTAAGGCAACCTAGTACCTAGCTGAGATTTTTAAGAAAAATAAACAACTATAAAGGAAGTCTTCTAATCTCGGATTCTGTTCACATCTTCTCCTTTCCTTTACCCGAACCTCCTACTTGATGACTACCTGAAAAGGTTTTTGGTTTTGAAAGAGCGAGGGTTAGACCGAAGGTCTAGTGAGTTCCCTCTAAGCACAGTTCAATAACAGAAGTATAGAAACGATTTATAATAACACAAACCAATTCAGTTATAGACAATTCTGCAACTACAACCATGTTTCTGGCATACACTACCGTCACCCATAAGTGAGAGCGTGTCTAACTCATACTGCCTTAACCGGGACACACCCCCAATGGCATAAACGGGACACACCCCCCGGTATGAGTTCAGGCGGGACCCCCCCCCCCCCCCGGTATGAGTTCAGGCGGGACACCCTCCCGACTTTGGCGATACTCGCTCACAACATTGTATGCATACATTTTACCATCAACAAAAGTACAAAACCGCTTACAAAGAATCTCGCATGAATAAAGCTCGCATAATAATAAAATATTTTAAAAAATAAACTTCCACATGCCTTTAACCACTTTAACATCGAAAACGTTTAGTTAGAAAACTCGCCTTTAGTCCTTGCTTACTTCTTCGCTTTAGCGATCTCATAACCTATGATAGCATCGATAACATGTAAGACACTTCCTTTAAACTCGCTAATTGGGGTTAACGGTTACTCTCTCTCTCTCTCTCTCGACTCCCAACTTTGAGCTTGCAAACCCGAAAGGAGGCTTATTGATCCTCTTACGAATCCGAGGGAGCTCCCGAGTCTTCCCTTTGAAAAGGCCCTGAGATCACTCGGTCACGACTTCCGAGATCACCTGGATCAGCACACCGGGTATCACCCGGTTACCTACAACCGGGTTTCCCGGTAACCAAGCAATCAATCGAGATCGCCTGACAAGAAGTGCCCGGGGTCACCCGGCCCATGCCACATCTAGGCCATGCCACACTCGGGCTGCCCGGCTCGGTTTCACCTAGGATCTCCTGGATAAGGAACGCCAAGGTCACCCAACTCAATAGGGACTCGGGGTCACCCGGTATGGAGGTACCCGGGCTTCCCGGTTAGGGCACATCTGGGGTCACCCAGCTCACAAGGAACCCCACCCCTTTCCTTGCTGCGGCTAAGACATGGCCACTGATGGCTCGTCGATAGCTGTGGGTTGTCATTTTTTGGCGATGGAGTCAGCACCCAAGCCCATACTCACTCAACAATCTGAATCCCATGATTACAACCCAAAATCCAATCAATTTAATCAAGAAAGGGCTCATGATTCTAATCTTCAACCAGAACTCAAACAAGGAACAATTCTACCCAATAATCTAAAAATAACCATTGATTAAAGAATAAAACAATCATAGAGGGTAGGCTTACATTGAATGGAATTAGATTATGCTTGCTTTCAATGGTATTTCTTCCTCCCAACTCCTTTTTTCCAAATTGCTCTCGACTCTTTTCTCTCTAAAAACTTTCAGCCGCCACAAATGAAATAAAGATAGAGTCCTTAGGGTTTAACCCTTTATTAACCAATTTACACCTTAGCCCCCCAATCTTTGGCCCATTGAGGAAGCCTACACTCAAGTTCTAATTTAATCAATTTCACACAGTTATTACAACCTTCAGTTGGAACACCGAAATCTTCCCTCGGTGTCCAACAAACACCATCATCTTCAGTCGTCCAGGAAAAATCTATGGTGTCATCACCGCCAACTTCTACCTCTTCAAATGCGATGGTAGAGGGTAGAGGGAACACCGGGAAATCGCCATTATCTTGTTGAAGTAAGAAGAAGAATGGTATTAGGGCATCATTACCGCAAAACAGTCGTCTTCATCTTGGTCGTTGTCTACAGATAGTGAGGCGGGAGGGTTTTCACCCCCATTTTTCACTATCCACATAGCACACATTTTTTAATGAAAAATTCTAGAACCTACTTTGTTCTTGTTCAAATCTGTGTGATGAATGACATCCTTAAAAGCCCATAACATATATCAAATGTCAAACAATTGAAGAAAGAAAGTGAAAAGAATCAAGAATCTGATTGAGAAACTAAATTGAGGATGAAAGATTTCACCTGTAACAATGGCAGTAAGAGCAGTTCCATCGATTCCTTTGGTAACATCTTCTGCTGTTGAAGAAGCTCCAAATCGATCATTAGGTTACACAACCATTTCCAACCACTTTAGTTGTTGTTTTTTCTTCCACGATCGAACGCAAAAATGCCATTTCAACTAGATCGGGCTTCCAGTTCAAGAATGAAAAAGCAAACAATAAAGTGACGTTCCATTTGAGGCTGCAAGAGAAAGAAGACATGGTGATGGATTGGATGTCAAATGACTTGAATGGCCGGCCCCTTTCAACTTGCCATTTATCCAAAAATTAGTTTCAAATTTCAAAATATCATAAAAATGTCATCGCCTTTCATAGCGATAGATTATATTCAATTAATGATTGTAATTGGTTCTCAAAGTTCTCAACCTTTTATGGTTCTCATTTGATTACCATCATATATATATATATATATATATATATATATATATATATATATATATATAGTGTTTGGTTCATTTGAGAAATGGTAAATATATGAGAAATAGAGAAGTAATCCTAGCCATTCATATGGTCAAGATCGGATTTGACTAGTCAAATATTGCGGTTTTGACTGGTCAAAAGTTGCGGCTATCCCAAAAATAGAAGGACAATTTCGTAAATTTTACAAAACACACGGGCTGTGTTCATATATGAACATGTATAATTCACATATGAACTATATGTTCATATATGAACCAGTGCAATTCACAACTGAACTCTTTTAACTGATTTATATATGAACCTTTGTGATTCATATATGAATTAGTTGAACTAACTAACAGATTCATATATGAACCTTTGTGATTCATATATGAATCTGTATGAATCACAAAGATTCATATATGAACCTTTGTGAATCACAAAGATTCATATATCAACCTTTGTGAATCACAAAGATTCATATATGAATCTGTATGAATCACAAAGATTCATATATGAATCAGTTGAACTAATTAACAGATTCATATATGAATCTTTGTGATTCATACAGATTCATATATGAACTCATCCCGTATATTTTACGAAATTACCCCTCTACCTTCTATAGACCATGCAAGGAATTATCCGGTGCTTCGCGGTCAAAGCCGCAAATGTTGACCAGATGAATGGCTAAGATTACTTCTCTATTTCTCATATATTTACCATTTCTCAAATGAACCTCTCCCTATATATATATATATATATATATATATATATATATATATATATATATATATATTTGTGTGTGTGTATGTGTGAAATCATTATCTGGTCAATATAAATACTTGTGGGTAAAGCGGTCCAAGAAGATATATGTTTTCATATAATACGATATCGTTTAGGATGGATATAATTCTTTATTGAAGGGCTCAATAAAAACTGTGACTTATAGTTCTTTAAAGTACACGACGATATGATTACAAAGAATTTTGATAAAACGGGATCTAGAGCCCAACATTTTATCATCAAATTACGTCTAAATTAAGGACTTCAACAAGTATTAATTATAAATATTATGGTTGAAATATCTATATTAAATAAATGATGGAAGTTTCTAATATGATATCAAATACATGTCACTTTCTACTAGTAAAACCGAATCAAATAAACTTGGTTATTTTAACTAGTTTGGTCATGTTCAAAAGCTTTCATGTTTAGTTCCGAGATTTTAAAACTGAGTACAACATTGAGTTGTTCATTGTGTCTATAACGAACCTAATAGGAATAAGACTGAAACCAAAAAAAATCCATAATAAAGATACGACCAACTTAAAACCACTTTGGTTCCGAATGAATTGTCAACCAAATAAAAACTTGAGGTTTTTTAATTTGAAAAATATAAATACAAAACAGTGTCAAATCAAGTATGAATAATTCCTAAAAAACAGTTTGACTTTAGTTATAAACTAAATTAAATCATAAACTACCTTTATAATAGCTATAATCAATTATAATTAGTTCAAATTCGATCCAATTCCGATATTTATTGATCTAGATTGATTTATGACCACCCTTATTTGCTAAACCAAAATTGTATTTGACTCTTATCTAAAACTTAAAATGCAATCTTGATGTTCAAATATCAAAAATTGGTATATCTTTATTATATAAAAAATTGTTATACAACCTTCTATGCAAAAAACAAAAAAAAAATGTTTAAATATTGAATTTACAATAGTTTTCAAACTAAAACGCAAACTCTAATGATGTGTATATTTTTATTTAATAGCCACAATTTCTCTTTCTTGTCCTTTTCAATAATTATTTTTAAAGTCATTTATATATATATATATATATATATATATATATATATATATATAACGATAATAAAATGAGAACTATAAAAAGATTAAGAACCGTAAGAATTAATCTTAACCATTTAGAGGTTTTAATCTAAGGTCATTATTCACAATAGCATTTTTTATAATATTAGTAAAAATTTAGGAAGTTTGAGGGTAAATTTGTAACTTGATCTCAAATATCTTCTCCCCCCAAATTGCACTGACTAGTTGGGTCACCAAGTTCAGCAGCTCTTTGTCACAAATTCACACCTTCCTTCTTCCACATCTCCCAATAAATCAATCAAGCATCCACCATTGCTAACGTCGACCCATGTGCCACCCCTTTTAACAACAAATCCCAAGCTTTGTGAAGGCTACGCTTCACCCCTCACTGACCATGTTTCAACCGCTTCCCCCACCATAGAAACAACATCGCCTCCCGCAATTGTTGTAGCCCGTCCCTCCATGATTTGCACACAAACTACGCTATTTGTAAATCCAGTGGTCGAACCTTCTGGAACACGGTAGTCTGACCTTCTAGAAGCGTCGAGATTCTCGTTAGTATGTCGTTAGGAAGCGCCAAGAAGTCACAGCGGTAGGACCTTCTGGAAAACGGTGAGAAGGACGGCCGGAAGTGGCCTATTCTGGGCCGATTTAAGACGCGATTCTCGCTTTTTCGTGTTGGATCAAAAGGAACGACGCTTGAGAAGTGAGAAGTTACTCATTGTAACACCCAAAAAATAGGCTAACAAAAAATTCCGAAAAATGGAAATGTGGTATTTAAAATGCCATAGCATGATCCTCCCAAAAACGGGTAAACAAGAATACTTGTTTATTTACAATTTGTAATTTTAAGTGAAGATAAAGCAACAACCGACTAATCTAATTTCTACAGCGAAATAAGATTACAAAAGGGGTGTCGCCTATAAACCCAAATCAATCTTCACAAAATGTGCGCCCATATGCACTTCCCCAAGCCCTTACATAGTCTGCCTAGACTTCTTAGGTGTGGCATCACTAGGACCAGAGATACACATAAACACCAAACAAATGTTAGGCCAAAAAGCCTAGTGAGGTTAAATGACAATTAATGAATGCATGTATGGCAAATTCTATAGTTCCATCGAAATTCATAACCATGATTGGAATCAATGGGGGAGACCCATAACACCAATCAAATTACACCCAAGAGACGAGATACCTTAGTGTCTAGTTCTACGAGTGACACCATAAGGCCCGACACACCCGAGGATACAACATAGGCATTGCCCCAAGTGGCGGAGGTCTAGGCACATACCATCAAGGTGGCACCCAAGACTATGTCCTCCTAGTGTCCATTTATCTTGGTTCATCCACACAACTCATTTGTGACCATGTAGCATGTTAGCTCACACAAGGCATATTCATCATCAACCCCAATATTTGTCATATGGTCCAACGATTCATATTCATCATCAAATAGGTGCAAGGCACATAACGACTTACACATCATGACCATTTATGCATATAACCATAAAAGAGTTTACCCAAAATGTGAGATATCTCCCAACCGCTTAAGCAACATTACGATAGAGATGTATGAGCATAAAGATCATTTACTAGTTCATCCATATTACCAATATAGACTCATCTCTTTCCTTCAAAACTAAACATTCATAATCCAAGGCAATATTAAATCCAAATAACCATGTGAGAAAACCCTAATTTCATAAAATAGTAAAAGGAAACATTTAAGCAAATAAATACATGTATCTCATTTTAAAAAGGGTTTAGAACACTCACAATCTAGGTTTTTGCTTAAAACCTAGAAAAGTTGATGGAAGTGAGAAGAGATGGAGTTTTGAGGTTCCCAAGCTTGATTGTTGGCTCTTAAATGCACCCTAGAAGTGGTTTTGATGGAGATTTATTGCACCCACCAAACTCTAGTGTATTAATGGAAGAGAGAGTGTGAAAGAGAGTGAAAATCGCCTCCAAGAATGCTCCTAACCGAACCCTAAATCTGATTTTGTGAAAGTGTCAAGTGAAAATAGGCTGGAGGGGGTTTTTAATCAGGCAGACCACGTGGGCGAGAGTGCCCCGTGACATTTCCACTGGCACTATCGCCAGGGCATAGTCGCAGCCCTAACCCCACTCTCAGTACAATCCCAGCGATTGTGACCAGCGAGAGTGCCCAATGGCATAATCGCGGTCACTCTCACCTGAGGTGTACCGATACTCACAAACCCCTCGCGATAGTGTCGCGCAACCTTGACACATGTCACTGTCGCCGGCAAGGTCGCTAAGAATGTCTGGCCACTCGATTTTCGTCCGAAAAGTTTCGTTAACAGTTATTAGTGACCTATTAGATTATTTCCATGAATGAGAATGCAATTAAATCATATAAGGCCTACTAGAGTGACACAAAGAGAATTAGACTTAAATCTTACTTATATAAGAATTTTCGGGTGTTACACTCATCTTCTCCCTCACCCTCATCACAGATTCGTCTTTCACCGACGCTATTCTCCGGTGATTTATCCAACTAATGCTCTTCTTTGATTGTACCCAATTTGGGATGTTCAATTGTCTATTTCCTTGTACCTATTTTTTAACTTGGGGTTTTGAAACGGAGTGAGAAGAAAACATTGATGACGATGGTGGTGGAGGATTACAGTGGTAGCGGACATATATAGCGGAGATCGAAGATATTTCTATTATCAAAATCAAAATCAAAATATATATATATATATATATATATATATATATATTCGGATCTCGATCTATAGCATTATGAAATTTTATTTTATTTCATATGGTGAAATAATATAGTCAGTATGTGTATCATCTGGTGAATCTCTGTGTGTTTCAAGAAAGACTTTTCGGAAATCATGAAAATTGTGTTTGAGTTTCATGTGATGAAATGATATATATATATATATATATATACATATATATATATATAAACATTATGTTCGGATTTCATGTGATGACATAACATATAAATGAACATTATGTTTCGATTTATCATATTTATGAAAAATTCGTTTTTATTTCATGTGGTAAAATAATATGTGTTTCATCTGGTGAATCTTTGTTACTAAAATGACGATTAAAACCATAAGATCAAAACCAATTTACAGATTAGATCGGTTCTCACGGTTCTCAACATTTTTTTGGTTCTCACATGATTTAACCCATATATATATATATATATATATATATATATATATATATATATATATATATATATATATATGGGGCATTCATTTGATGGTTGGGTTCCAATGAGAAGTTGAGGTTAATGTGAGAAGCATGAGAAGTGGTTATCAACCGTTGAATGAGAAATTGATACAGATTAGGATAAGATGCACCAAATCAATTCCCTTTTAAGCCGTAATTTATGGAATGGCATTTGATCAAAAATGATCAACGGTTCAGATCCACTTCTCACGTTTCTCACGTTAACCTCAACTTCTCACACGATCCTTCGCTTTCATTTGATAACTCATAAAATTGTAGTAATCTTGAGAACCGATGCATCATATTTTATTTCACGTGATGTTTTTCCATCTATAGCTTGGATATAGTGTATTTATTAACATATATTTGTTTCACAATGTGTTTGTTTTACATATATTTGTCTCACAATATGAACATTTTTTATGGGTTTGTAAAATAAAAATATAAGTAAAAAGTTCCACATTATGAACCTAATACATATGAAGCAAACACATTGTGAAACAAATAATATAAATCAATGTCTATACTATATTATAAAAGAGACATAAAAAACTATTAATTACAACATTTTAAGCACAAAATACAACTAATTAAAGCCAATTACTTAATTTACAATTTCATAATGCCTTGGTACAACTTATCCAAGCACAGTATCTCACATCATCATCTATTTGTGGAATGGATACTCATTTATTAATATAAATATTTGTTTTTTTATATTTAATGGACGATTTGATCAATATTACATCATCATCTCTTTGAGGAATGGAAACTCATTTATTAATATAAATATTTGTTTTTTTATATTTAATGGACGATTTGATCAATATTATCTACTATTATCAATATTTATTTATTATATTTATTGGACGATTTGATCAATATCTATATTAGTTATAATCTCATAACTAATATATCTATACTATATTATAAAAACATGCATTGATCTAATAAATATATTTTAATAAAAAATGTAGATCTCAGATACAGTGCAATCACGAACAATAATTAATCAATGAAGAACAGTGAATGAGCCACAACTTCTAGTCATATGATTGATAAACAATAAAGGTTTAGTTTTACAGAGAGAATTTTCTGATCAGGGAATGTAAACCTTACGACTAGAATGATTTCAACTAAACTTGATTTAGAAGAACAAACGCCTTATATATGGGGCGACTAAGGCTAATGGGCTTTAGGCCCATTTACATTGAATCTATTAAATAATTACAATATGCCCCCTGAACTTCTATTTAACAAACAAACTACCCTAACAATCTCCCCCTTTAAATTGAAGTTCATAATCACGCCAATTAGGAACATGAGTTTTTCGAAATCCGAAACTGATCTCGAAGTGGCGCATTGACGTTCTATACTCCAGTCGTTCTTTGATAACACCCAGTGCTTGGAGAACAAGACATTTGTATTTCGGATCCAAGAGCTGAATCCCTTTGTCATCTTGATCAACTGATCGCTTCAACTTGTCTCTAAGCAGTAATAAAATACCATCACAGAATCGAGCAATCTGACTGAATCAGATAAAATGCATATCACCTTTATCGTTTACATACGTCATGCCGAGTTCTGGAAAATTTAAAACAGTGAAAGTCGGTACGTTCTGGGCATTCGATGGAATACTCAAATCAGGTTTAAGCAGATTAATCTTCGCTTGATTGCTTTCCAACCTAATCTGAAAAGCTTCTACAGAGGCAAGTTTCATAGCACTTCATATATCTCTTTACAGCTTCAAGTGCATCTGTAACTTCCCCAGGTCGAATAGTTCTGGTCTTCAAGTCTCTAAGCAGGAATAGAAGATCTTGTAGTTCAAGACGTGAAAAATCAGCTTCAGAAAAATTCCACTGCTTACCATCTTCTCTTGTCATCACAAAGAAGGAATACTTTACACTTTTGAAGTAGCAAGAGTGAATCTGATCGACAAATTTAATTCTGAGCTTTGTCTTGTTGTAGCCATCTTTGAAATATTTATACACGAACATAAGCTCGCGTTGCTTCTCCCTGTTTTTCATTGACTGAAGACCATGTACTACGACCTCATCATACTGACGAATCCAATGAGCAAAGAGTTTCTTCTGACTTTCTTCAAGGAATGGAACATTAATTTTAACTCTTTCCCATTTTAACGGATGAACTGGCTGAGTACGATCAGTTCCTGAAACTGGTGATGCTGGAGGAGATCGTCTGGGAACATCTGACTGTGGAAGATCAGGGTGAACTGTCATATAAGTCAAAAGGGGTACCTCAACAGAAGTCTGTGTTGTTGGCTGATAATCTTGAGCCGTAATTTCAGTATTCAAAAGCTCATCTATCTCGGCTTGGAAGACTACCAACGCTCTTTCTGTGTTAACCGGTTCTTTTGTCGGGTCTATATCAGAATACGGATCAACTATTATCGCCCAATTATCCGGATCTAGCGATGAACCTCCATCATGTTCCTCAGGCTTTTCAACCGTTGGAATATCATCGTATAGTACCAAATCCATTATCTACTCCCGTACCTATTCCTGCCCTTCCGCTTGAGTACCTGAACCCGAACCCATTTTTGTTTGAACCTGTATCGTACCCACTGTCTGTGCTGACTCTGGCTCAGATAAACATTGGCGCTTCTCCCCCTCATGATGATCATGATCGTCCTGGTCATCATGCTTGCGCTTGAGCCTCTCTGCCTGGCTGTGACAGGTGTCTTCCAAAGATGAAACTCGTTCAGTCAATACAGATATGGTGTGCTGCATAGACTGAAGGAGTGTAGTTTGGTGCTGGAAGGCTTCAGGAGATATAGTGGGTGGGGGTGGTGCTGTAGGAGTAGATGCTTGGGCACGAAGTAGAGAAAGAAGATCGGCATCTTGAGTGGGTTCAATTTGAGATTGGGCTAGGAGGATGGCTAGGAGGATGGATTTGAGGTCATTGATAGATAAATCATAAGCTGTATGAGATGGTTGTGGTGTGGGAGGTAGTGGTTCAGGCTTAGACATTGGCGCTTTGCCTTTGATCATTCGTTTTAGAGCATCTACCTCCTCCCTCATCTCAGAACGCATAATGGAATGGACAGCCTTTAGGGTGCCGTCCAAAAATTCCCTTGAGACAAACTCAGGGTGGCTAACACCTGGGTCACTCAGACTTCCAATTGTGGTGACGACTATAGAAGTCGCACCACCTACGGGCACAACTGGCGTAATGATAGCTGTGGTAGGACTTTCACTTAATCCTCGTAAACCAACAGAAGTTGGAATTACTATGGGTGTTCCGGCTGGGCCACTAAGGCCTCCAGCAGTAGCCGAAAAAGATACACATGTCCTAGGCAAAGGAAATATATCATCAAAAGGATCTAGACGCTGTGCACTCAAAGAAGGCGAGGACGGGGGCTTTTGTCCTCTTGCTTCAATACTAGTACTCTCCAAGCGAGAGACCGGTAGCGGTTGTGCTAAATCCCCGTGAGCAAGTGAAACCAACATCTGTTGAGAGATGTTAGAGTGGCTAGGGGGTGTGCAAGTGCGTCGCTAGGTCCACGATGGCTTCTTCAATACCCTATCTCAACACATGAGACTGGGTAGTAGATGTGGCTACCCGACTGGATGAGGTTAGGGGGAGGTCAACCTGAGATGGTTGCCTCATCACTCGTGTTCGCTCAAAATTATGTTTACTCTTCCTTTCCTTCTCTCTCCTCACATTTTCATCTTCAACTATAGCTCCCTCCGCTCTCCTTATCTGTCCAGGTGAAGGTTGGTCATCGTCACCATCAGAGTCAGATGACTCATCACTTGATTTCGATGATTTTGTGGATGATCCCGACTGGGTGGCGGATGGATCTGTTGTCTCCTCAGTTTCTGTGGCAGAAGAGGACTGAATCTGAGCACTTTCTGTAGTTGTGTCCTCTTCCACCGTCCTGAGAGGCTATCGGTGATGGGGTAGGCGATCGGCGAGAAGTACTAGCTTCGCTTCGTCTAACGGCACTACCCGCTCCAGAACACCTCACAATATCTTCTCTCATCACACCCTGTCCGGGAGCCCCAGCCCTCCGGACTCTACCACCTCTCATGCGTGGACCCTCACGTCGCTCAGGTCGCGCTCCCTGGGAGGTTCTTCCGGATCTGGACGGACCATAGGAGCTGGAATGTTGTGTGTGCGCCTATACTCTACCACACTCAGCGACGTTAGACTCGCATAGGCCAGTAACCCATCAGGAATTCGTCGGGCGACTAGATTTTCTAGTTCAGGGTGATTTGGGATACGATGGGTTTGGTTATGAGGACATAGCGGATGTGAAGAACGACGAGTAATGGTCGGATGAAGATCCATGTAGTTTCGGATAAAGATCTGGAGAAATCGCATGTACGGAATGAAGTTCCGTCGTTTGGCAGCGTTGTCTCGGACCTTCTGTCCTAGCTCGAACCATAAAATGTTCGCGTAATCTGCATGGCGGTGGAAGGCAACAGCATGGAAAAGGCGGAGAATGTTGATACTTGTCTGATCGATGCCTTTAGTAATACCAGATAGACATCGATTGAGATAAGTGAATAGCGTATACCAGATGGTGGTCAGGTTCTTTCGGTTGAAGGTGGATGGGAAACGGAGAGGCGTACGGTATCCCAATGACTGAATGTCGAAACAGAGAGTAGTATCGGAGACGATCGGATCAAAGTTGTTTCTCCCTGGAAAAGAGTTGGCGTTAGGCAGGTGGAGAAACTGGCGGAAGAGTTCTTGAGTTAGAAGTACTGTTGTAGTGTCAATTCGGCCCTCCAGATGGAAGCCATCGTCGGCCTCAACAGGAGTAAGGGATTGCCAGAATTGTTGCAGGTATAGATGAGGAACATCAGCGGTCTCCGTGAGAGCGTAGGAGAGAGGGTGGCCACGAAGTATCTCGATAATCACTTGATATTTGCACTCAGGTTGAGTGACATCGAGATGGAAGTTGTTCGGAGTGAGAGGAAGGAACTGATCCGGATGAATCAGTTCGGCGTCAGCGATGGGGCCAATATCCTGGTTCGGATTCTGAGCCATTGTACCTGTTAAGATAGAACATGTTAGTCTGTAGGTAAATTCAAAACAAGATCTCGTTGGAGTTATTCGGTCGATGGTTTGAAAACCATGACCATTTCAAACTCCAACCCAGATTGATCAATAGGAAACCCATCATACTAGATATCTATTCCCAAATGTAATCTCATCTCAGATTCAATTATTAAACAAGAATTAAACTCAAAATCCAAGTAAAACTACAACCAGTTTGAACCTTGATGGATGCAGACCAAAATAATCATGACGTCCCAAACACATGCTAATAAAAGAATGGCCATATGATATGTGTCGATAGTCCCAAACTCGTTAATATTGAGCACACATCAAATAACATAATTGATATACCCAACAGAACAGGGAACCCCATCGATTAAACTAGTGTTAACCAATCCTGTGAACGAGGTCACCCTTGCGAGCAAACTCAAACAAAAACAGAAATAACAACCCGTGGATAAGCCGATCGGTGTCAACCAGTGACCGAGATCATCCAATCGACTGGTGTCACCCCCAATCCAGGGACCGGGGTCACAAACAGATACGAGCAACGTCAAACCTGATTCAATAAACGATTTCTATAAGCTCAAACGTAAACTCCAATCGACCGGTGTTACCACTCGACCAAGCGATCGGGGTCTATCCGACCGGTGTCAAGGATCGACCGGTGTTTGTCAAGCATCGACTGGTGTGTGTCGAACGACTGGTTCGCTCACAGAAACCAAATCCAACCAAGTAAACAATTTACGATGAACAAACATTAACCTCTAAGACTGATGAAAACTACTACCAATATATGAACACATATCAAATATCCCTTAATCGACATTGCGTCGATCTTATCCCACACCCCGTTTTCAAGATAGGGCGATTTGGTTTGGGATGGCGGCGACGAATCTCCGCCGGAGGATGACGGCGGAGAGGGCCGCTGGAAGCTCTAAACGTCCCGGGGGGAAAAAGACGATGAGGCGATAATGGTGAGGCGGCAGTCGACAAGCCGTAGCCAGAGGTCGGCGGCGGCGGTGAATCACAGAGACGACCGGGGTTCATTGACCGGAGGAAGAACATCGACCAGGGTCGATGTAGCCCTAGCGATCGACATAGCGAGATAGAAAAGAGAGTGAGATTGACGTACCTGATGTCGATCGAGATCGTGAGAATCGAGAGAGAGTTGTCGAGAGAGAGAGACGAAATCGAGGAGAGAAAGAGAGAGATTGAGATGGAGTGATAGGGTATAGAAAGAGGTAGAGATATAGTGAAAGAGGGAAAACAGAGAGCCCGGGGTGATTTAAACCCCCGGGTCGCAATTTAGGTCAGCCCCGGTTCGGGTCGGGGTCCGGTGCGTTGGTTGGGCCGGTCCAATCCCTCAATTAAACTAAACAGTTTTTTTTAAATTAAATTAAAAAAATAAATAAAAACAATCCTAAGGATTGAAAAAAACATAAAATAAAACTACTGAAAACTTAAGGAATAAACGCAAACGGCTCCCCCTCAAAACAGGTTTCGCTTTCGCTCAAGAAAAAGTCTTTACTCCCCCTTGACGATTGCAGTCAGGAAACGAGATAGAAGAGGAACTTACCTGCTCCCCCTCGAACGGAGGACTAGAGAAACTTACGGATCATCTTGCGATAGTGCTCCCCCTTAACATATGAACAGATCGAGAAATTTACCACGACCAACAGACTTTTTAAGTAATCGAACGAATCGACTGTAAAAGAAACGCCATGAAGAACAAAGAAACACACGGGAAAAAATAAAATGAACGAAATCTAATTTATTAATACAGAAGTGTGAAACTTGCACAGAACTTAACGAGTAAAATGAAAAAACCAATGAGTGTGGTCATGAGTATCCAGAGACAGATCCCTGGAGTATTAAGGCACAGTCATTCGTCATTGAATGAGACTCGTAGAGGTCTGTGAAAGGGTCAAACTTTCAGATTCAGCATACCTAGCTTGGACACTAGATATTGAAAACGTTTTTCGTCCAAGGCTTTGGTAAACAGGTCTGCTATCTGATGTTCTGTATTTACAAAGTAGAGTTCGATGGTACCTCTTTCCACATGATCTTTGATGAAGTGATAGCGCACATCAATGTGTTTCATCTTCGTGTGTTGGACGGGATTGCTTGATATGGCAATGGCGCTCTTCGAATCGCAGTAAATGGGGATCTTCGAATAGTAGAATCCATAGTCTTTCAGCTGAGTGCGCATCCAAATTACTTGCGAGTAGCAACTGGCGGCTACTACATACTCTGCCTCGGCGGTAGAGGTTGAAACGCAGTTTTGTTTCTTCGATGCCCAGCTGACAAGACGATCACCCAAGAACTGGACATGTCCCGTTGTTCTTTTCCGGTCCAGCATATTTCCGGCATGGTCAACGTCTGAATAAGCTGTCAGCTCAAAACCTGTCTCTTTCGGGTACCACAAATCGATCGAGCAGATCAGCGATTAAGGGTAATCAAATAAGCAATCAATTTTGCAGAATTTTTACTCAGAAAATCAGGTAAACACAGAAACACGATTAAATCAAATAAGCGATTAAGGGGTTTTAGACAAACCTTTTTGGATCAAAAATTATGTCTCTTTGGTCTGATACTAATTGTAGATCCAAGATACAGTGCAATCACGAACAATAATTAATCAATGAAGAACAATGAATGAGCCACAACTTCTAGTCATATGATTGATAAACAATAAAGGTTTAGGTTTACATAGACAATTTTCTGATCAGGAAATGTAAACCTTACGACTAGAATGATTTCAACTAAACTTGATTTAGAAGAACAAACGCCTTATATATGGGGCGACTAAGGCTAATGGGCTTTAGACCCATTTACATTCATAAGTGCTTGATTTGGTGTCATGGGACGTTTTTGAAGAAATAAATGATGGAAACTCGCTTGGAAAATGATTTGTCCCAAACTAAACTACGTTGGAGTTATTTATATAAATTAGAGTACGGGTTTGCATAAAGGCGGATTGTTTACCTTTGGTCTCGTTTTATGATTTTCAACATTGAGTCTTTGTATTTGTTGAGCTTATGGCTCGGTTTGGATTTTGTTGGGTTGTGAGGACACTTGTCCGATCTTAATAGCTTAAGGTAGAGCGTTTAGTTATGATTTGCATTTACTGTATCTTATTTGAGGGTTACATGTTTTAAATACGTTAGTTCATTCGTTTTGAGTCATGTAATATTTTAGTTAGTGCAATGGATCCATAGGCACAATGTTCTTTTGTCCTGTTTTGGACAAGTTCACACTTTGGCACGGAATAGGCATCGGGTTCCATGGTAAGTAAGGCGTGGGCCTATACGGTCGGGCAGCGTCCCATGGGCACTAAGGTGTCATTCCAGTATGTGCATAAGTTCCCCTGTTTTGGAACCGGGTTCCCCTGTTTTGGAACTCTCAAGGATAGACCTGGAGTGGTTGACTTGATGTTTTCGAGCAATAGACTTGGAGTAGTTGAGCTCGATACGTTTTATGCGTATAATCTATACGTTTTGGTTTTATACATAACTATGTGACCCACTTCGGTGTTCCGTCATGTACAATGTAATCGGGTCTCCCCTGTCACCAAAAGGTGTTGATTTGGATATTGAGTTTTATAATCTATGTTTTGGTGACGTATTGAGTACAGGTGGTTATCCATGTCTAAGGTTTTGAATATTGGATCTTATCCATGTTTTTGGGATGTTTTGGAAGTTGGAATTTATTAACGTTTTCAGTATTTGATTATTAAAATGTCAGTTATGTTTTACGTGAGTTTTGGGTTTGGGTTTATATTCGAAGAGACGTTTTTCTTGGTAATTTTAAATCACGAAGAGGGTGAATGTTGAAAAGAGATTATTCTCAGATTTAATGTATTTCATTTTGGTTTCTTTTAGATTGAACGTATTTCATTTTGGAAATCACATTTTAAATAATGCTTTAAGGATTAATGTTTTATGTATATATAATGAAAACTTTTGAGCTCACTAGGCGTTAAGCCTAACCTTTATATTTGTCGACATGTGCATCAGGTCCCAGTTGGGGTTTGGTGCTAGCAGGGCTTTGAGGAGATGAGCTCTAGATAGTGCACGAGGGTAAGTAGTTTGATGAAGTCTTCTGCAGTTGGAGATAGCTACTGGTATTGGGTTTTAGTGACATCCATACCTATTATGGATCGTGTATAGGGATCGAATTGTGTTTATTGAAGTTAAACCTTAAATTGTTGTTGTAGTTGATTCAGTTATCGATGTATTTAGAAAAATTTAAATTAGTTGCTATTTCCAGATTTGAGAGTGTAACAAGTTGGTATCAGAGCTTAAGTTTGAGAGAATTAGAAATTGATTTTGGATGCCTAGACTCAACCTAGCGTTATTTTAGGTGATTGAGAGAGAAATTGCACCAATAGGCACTTTAAGATTGGATGTTTTGAGGTCGTTGGAGCTTCTAGGAGCGGGAATCACGTTGAGGTAGCAAGGACGATCATGTACAGTACATTCATAATTGCACCTGGCCAGTGTTATGGTGAACCTACATGTTACATGTGTATGCTTGAACTGCCTTGGTATGATGACCGTTGGGGTAGTGAAGAAGTTTCTCAATGGGTAACCATTAGAAGAAGTTGATGATTTTAGCATCTGTCACTTGGAGTGACAGTAAGCATGGTGATTCTATTAAGTGGACCATTTTGGGTCAGAGTTATTGGTTGGTTTTGGAACCATAGACTTAAGGAATCAACCTTATTCGAGGAGAAAATTGTAAGGTGAACCGATGAAATCATCAATGATTGCCTTAAGATGTTTGATCATCCGGATGACGATAGCATGACCGGGAAATTGAGGAGCATGATTTTGGGATGTTGAGTGCCGACCCAATTAATACACGAAATTTATTTCTAAAATAAGTTTGCATCAATTTTTCTCATGTTCTTAAATCATACTGTGAGTAGAATTATGAAAAATTGGGAAAAAAAAGGTTTATCACACACAAGATTTTAAACCATGAGTTCAAACGTGCATAAAATTGTTTTATTGCATTCGATTGCAGACTTTGTTGAGATTTTACTCATCCTTGTTTTTGTCGAATGATATTTTCGGATATTGTAGTATTTACGATTCAACCTTGTTTAGAGTCTCGGGCAAGTAGCTGCGATTTATGACCTTGACATTGGATCTCCTCCACATATGTTAAGGTTTTAGAGGAAAAGCTATTCCCATGTTTTGGTATTTAAATTTTATTGGAAACTTTATTCCATGTGAGTTTTATTGAGATTTATGAGGTATTATTTTGCGATCTACGCATGAGTGTACCTTGAAATGCATAGGCTTTAAAGTTTGATGCATGCGAATTTACGAGTTTTATTGGAGCCTTATATCTCATGCGAGTTTTGTTGAAAAGTGTCGTTTTACATCACAAATGTGATAAAAGATAAATTTTTGGAATTATGACATTTTAATCATAACTTCGTTTTAGGCTATTTGATTTTTGGGGACGAAGACTTTGGCACCATTTGATTCTTAAGTGTCGTTGGGTTTCATTGAGTTTTATGGAAAATTTTATTGGGTCTTATGGAATTCTATTTTATGACATTTTGCGTCGTGCAGTTGAACTTTGAGAGGTGTATACTTGCATTATTATGTGCGTTAACTTATGAATTTTCGTTTAGTATTTTTGTCTCATGCGAGTTTTGCACCGGTATTTTCGCAATCGTAAAGGACGTTTTGTGAGTTTTGTTAGTAGATGTTATCCCATATTTTATTTTGGCATGTGTCAATATCATGTGATTTCTCTTTTGGGTTTCATACAAGTGTCATTCGTTGTATGCTATTTAGTGTTTGAATTAATTTATACCGTGGAGGGAGTAAGCATACGAAAGATTTATTTTGTCTCGTATTGAACTTTTGCTTTGAACATGTTCCAGTTGTTGATTTTACTGTAACACTCGCGATTTCGGTACATCTTTAATCTGATCAAAAATACATTTATCGAACCTAGAGAGGGGCACGCGCTCATTCGGGTCGAAGTCGGGCGAAAACGGACTTTGGTGTGGCCGGGGCGACAGTGCCCGCGATTGTGACAAAGGTCACTTTCGCGGGGCACTATCGCGGAGAATGTACCTCGAAGAGGGTGACCGGGGCGACAGTGCCCGCGATTGTGACAGAGGTCACTCTCGCGGGGCACTATCGCAACATTTGTACCGCGAGCCTCATAGCTCGGGCGATTGTGACACGCGATTGTGACTAGTATCACTATCGCGAGTCACTATCGCGAGTCACTATCGCGGTCAGCCTCTAGGGTTTTAAATGCATTTTGCCCGATTTTTAGCTCATTTTATCACTTGGGAGCTTTGGGGGTCCGATTTTGAAGAGAGAAAAAGGTAGGGTTTCAACCCTTTTCATCTATTACTCTAAGAGGTGATCATCTTATGCACATATTGGGTTTTGTTTAGGTTGGTGGTGGTGATTAAGAGCCTTGTTGTTGAAGTGTCAAAGTCTCCTCCTAAATTCTACTCTCAAGTATCTTTACTTATGGTTCTTTATAACCTTTACAAGGTGAGTTTTCCTACTTATTGTTCTTACATAAATACTAGGGTTTATGTGTTAACACTCTCATCTTTGTCTCTTAACCACATATTGGGTTTTATTGTATTTTGACCTAATCATGGACTTTGGGAAATATTGGGGTTTATGGATTTAACAAGGATATTAAGGAAATGTGTTTTAAATAAGATTAATGCTTTCCTAAGTTTACCTACTCATCTGATAACCAATACTTGTTCCATGAAATTTTGGTATAACCCAAAGTGAAAATTAGGGTTTTGGTGAGATTTAAGTATTGAACTAATTATTGATAATCTGAATTTTGGTAATAGGATTTAAGGATTACTGTTTATGGATTTGTATTGTTAAGGTCTCCTCAATGATGGTGGTCAAGCCTTCATGTTGGTAACCTCATTTATATATATTTTGGTTTTTAAGCCTTACATGCATGAATTGTAATGAATGTATTATGGTGTTTTGGTATTTGGTCTTAGTGCAATGGATCCATTGGCACGGTGTTCTTATGTCCCACGTTGGGACATTTGGTTCACCACTTTAGCACGGATTAGGAATCGGGTTCCATGGTAAGTAAGGTGTGGACCTATACGGTCGGGTAGTGTCCCATGGCAGTAAGGTGTAATTCCATTGTGCTTGGGTTCCCCTGTTTTGGAACTCTCAAGAATAGACCTGGAGTGGTTGACTTGATGTTTTCGAGCAATAGACTTGGAGTAGTTGAGTTCGCTATGTGATTAGAATTATTGGTAACATATAATGATCACTAATTAGGACACGTTACGGTCACTACTAGTTCCTAGTGATGTCGTTCGGTCTAACCAACACATTGGCTATATTCATGGACTTGATGAACCGAGTGTGTCGACCATTCCTCGACAAGTCGGTAATTGTGTTCATCGACGACATCTTAGTGTACTCTAAAGACGAAGAAAGTCATGAGCAACACCTTCGAGAGGTATTAGAGGTACTAAGGCGAGAAAAACTCTACACAAAGTTTTCAAAGTGCGACTTTTGGCTTCAAGAGGTACAGTTTTTGGGGCATGTAGTTACGAAGGAAGGAGTGAAAGTGGACCCGGCGAAGATCGAGGCTATGATGAATTGGGAACCACCCAAGAGTCCGTCAGAAATCCGAAGTTTTCTAGGGTTGATGGGATACTACCGAAGATTCATCCAAGATTTTTCCAAGATAGCCTCAACATTGACGGCCCTAACCCGAAAGAACGTGAAATTTGTGTGGACTGAGAGTCAAGAGAAGGCATTCCGAACTCTGCAAAGGAAGCTTTGCGAAGCTCCTATCTTATCTCTACCCGATGGGACGAAAGATTTTGTAGTGTATAGCGATACGTCGAAGATGGGTTTGGGTTGTGTTCTAATGCAAAGGGGTAAAGTGATCGCTTACAC
This sequence comes from Arctium minus, assembly GCA_954870635.1. NCBI lineage: Eukaryota > Viridiplantae > Streptophyta > Magnoliopsida > Asterales > Asteraceae > Arctium > Arctium minus. Next base: position 3,821,798 of record OX941093.1, on the reverse strand, counting down.
GTCAAGGCAACTCAAAGTTAATTAAGTCAATTACCCAACCCACGATTTAGAATTGGCGGCAGTGGTGTTTGCCTTAAAATTATGGCGACACTACCTATACGACACGTAGTGCACTCTTTATACGGACCACAAGAGTTAGAGGCATATATTTGATCAAAAGGAGCTAAATATGAGGCAACGGGGGTGGTTGGAATTATTAAAGGATTATGATTGTGAGTTGCTTTACCATCCGGGTAAGGCAAACGTCATCGCCGATGCTCTCAGTCGAAAGGACTACGGGGGGAATTCTAAAGCTACTTTCACGCGAATCGAGTTGACATCAACACTCATTGATCGAATTAAAGCGTCGCAAGCCGAATCCTTACTAGAAGAGAACCTTAAGGGAGAAGTCATGTCAAAGCAACATCAACTCTTGACAGAAGATGGTCGGGGAGTAAAGCTTTTCAATGGGCGAGTTTGGGTGCCTAAGATCGGGGGCAATCGAGAACTTCTTCTCGAGGATGCCCTTAAATCAAAGTACTCTATCCATCCGGGAAGCACGAAAATGTATCGGGACTTAAAATTACACTATTGGTGGCCGATTATGAAGCTTGATGTGGCGCGCTATGTGGAGCGATGTATGACTTGGTTGCAATTGAAGTCCGAACACCAATGACCTTACGGAAGCTTACAATCTTTGGAGATCCCGGAATAGAAATGGGAGCACATCACCATGTACTTCATGACGAAATTTACGAAAACCTTGATAGGTCACGACACCATCTGGGTGATAGTGGACCGCTTGACCAAGAGCGCCCATTTCTTGGCCATGCGGGAGACTTTACCTATGGACAAGCTAGCGAAGTTGTATATTGATGAAGTGATATATCGTCATGGCGTGCCGCTATCTATTGTCTCATATCACAATAGTCGGTTTACGTCACACTTTTGGGACGGATTGCAAAAAGAATTGGGTACGCGTGTGAAGTTGAGTACGACCTATCATCTCCAAACTGATGGTGAAAGAGAGAGGATGATTCAGACACTTGAAGACATGTTGAGATCTTGTGTAATCGACTTTGGGGGTATTTGGGACTCATACCTACCTTTGGTGGAATTCGCGTACAACAATAGCTATCACTCGAGTATAGGGATGGCACCGTTTGAAGCTTTATACGGTCGCAAGTGCCGAACTCCCGTATATTGGCTTAAAGCGGGAGAGAAGCATTTCGCCGGGCCCCAGATCGTACAAGAAATGGCGGACAAGGTTAAAGATATTCGCGAGCGTTTGAAGGCGGCTCAAGACAGGAAAAAAAGTTATGCCGACAAGAAGAGACGACCGATAGAGTTCCAAGTGGGGGAATGTGTCATGTTGAAGGTGTCCCCTTGGAAAGGAATTATTCGATTTGGAAAGCGCGGGAAGTTGAGTTCCCATTTCCTTGGGCCATTCACCGTGACTAAGCGAGTAGGGCTTCAAGCCTACCAATTGGAACTCCCTCCGGAAATGAGTAGAATTCATAACAACTTTCATGTGTGTTACCTCCGTAAATGTCTAGCGGAGGAGGAGAGTGTTATCCCACTCTCCGAGATTATAGTTGATGAGGGGAACCGTTGCATTGAAGAACCCGAAGCAATTTTGGAGAAAAAGACGAAGAAACTTCGTCACAAAGAAGTCACCATGGTCAAAGTTCAGTGGAAGCACCATCGATGTGCCAATGTGACTTGGGAAGCCGAAGAGGACATGAAGCGAAGATACCCACACCTCTTCACCTAGTCAAGATTTCGAGGACGAAATCTCCTTCAAGTTGGGGAGGATTGTAGCACCCGCGATTTCGGTACGTCTATAATCTGATCATAAATACATTTATCGAACCTAGCGTGAGGCATGCGCTCATTCAGGTCGAAGTCGGTCGAAAACGGACTTTGGTGTGGCCGGGCGACAGTGCCCGCGATTGTGATAGAGGTCACTCTCGTGGGGCACTATCGCGGAGAATGTACCGCGAAGGGGGTGACCGGGGCGACAGTGCCCGCGATTGTGACAGAGGTCACTCTCGCGGGGCACTATCGCGGCATTTGTACCACGAGCCTCATAGCTCGAGCGATTGTGACACGCGATTGTGACTAGTGTCACTATCGCGAGTCACTATCGCGGTCGGCCTCCAGGGCTTTAAATGCATTTTGCCCGATTTTTAGCTCATTTTATCACTTGGGAGCTTTGGGGGTCCGACTTTGAAGAGAGAAAAAGGTAGGGTTTCAACCCTTTTCATCTATTACTCTAAGAGGTGATCATCTTATGCACATATTGGGTTTTGTTTAGGTTGGTGGTGGTGATTAAGAGCCTTATTGTTGAAGTGTCAAAGTTTCCTCCTAAATTATACTCTCAAGTATCTTTAACTAGGGTTCTTTATAACCTTTCCAAGGTGAGTTTTCCTACTTATTGTTCTTACATAAATACTAGGGTTTATGTGTTAACACTCTCATCTTTGTTTCTTAACCACATATTGGGTTTTGTTGTATTTTGACCTAATCATGGATTTTGGGAAATATTAGGGGGCGTTTGGTTCGCTGGATTCCGCCGGAATCTGGTGGAATTGGAATGGTCAATTCCATTGACCGAATTCTATCGTGCTGTTTGGTTGCCAAGGGAATGGAATTGAATTCCATGAAATCCTTAGATTAAGGAATTGGTCATTCCATTTGAAAATGGATGGAATTGAATTCCATTCCATCATGGTTTTTCAAAAAGACAAAAATACCCTCCAAACCTTTTCTAACAAAATTAAAACCCATCAGATGTGGATTTGGTTTTCTCTCTCTCCTCTCTCATCTCTCTCTCTCTCCTCTCTTTCCTCTCTCTCTTTCCTCTCTTTCTCCTCTCTCTCTCCTCTCTCTCTCCTCTCTCTCTCCTCTCTCTCCTCTCTCTCTCCTCTCCTCTCTCTCCACTCTCTCCTCCCTCTCCTCTCTCCTCTCCTCTCCTCTCTCTCTCCTCTCTCTTCTCTCTCTCCTCTCTCTCTTTCCTCTCTCCTCTCTTTCTTTCCTCTCTCTCTCTCCTATCTCTCTTTCCTCTCTCTCTCCTCTCTCATCTATCCTTTCTCTCTATCTTCTCTCTCTCCTCTCTCCTATCCTCTCTCGCTCCTCTCTCTCCTCTCTCTCTCTCTCTCTCCTCTCTCTCCTCTCTCCTATCCTCTCTCGCTCCTCTCTCTCCTCTCTCTCTCTCTCCTCTCTCTCCTCTCTCTCTCCTCTCTCTCTCCTAGCTCATCTCCTCTCCTTTCTCTCTCCTCTCTCTTCTCTCTCTCCTCTCTCTTTTTCCTCTCTCTCTCCTCTCTCTCTCTCTTCTCTCTATCTCTCGGCATTTAAAAAAATAAAAAATAAAAAATAAAAGAAAGGGTATTTTTGTCATTTTTCAGAATTCCATTCCAATTCCTTTGTAAACCAAACAGACATATTCCAATTCATTTGACTAAATACATTCCATTCCTGCCAACCAAACAGTTGGTCAAACATGAAAACATTTCATTCCAATTCCTTCCAGATTCCAATTCCATTGACATATTCCATTCCATCAAAAATCATTCTGCGAACCAAACGCCCCCTTAGGGTTTATGGCTTAAACAAGGATGTTAAGGAAATGTTTTTTAAATAAGATTAATGGTTTCCTAAGTTTACCTACTCATCTGATAACCAATACTTGTTCCATTAAATTTTGGTAAAACCCAAAGTGAAAATTAGGGTTTTAGTGAGATTTAAGTATTGAACTAATTATTGATAATCTGAATTTTGGTAATAGGGTTTAAGGATTACTGTTTATGGATTTGTATTGTTAAGGTCTCCTCAATGATGGGGGTCAAACCTTCATGTTGGTAACCTCATTTATATATATTTTGGTTTTTAAGCCCTACATGCATGAATTGTAATGAATGTATTATGGTGTTTTGGTATTTGGTCTTAGTGCAATGTATCCATAGGCACGTTGTTCCTATGTCCCACTTTGGGACATTTGGTTCACCACTTTAGCACGGAATAGGCATAGGGTTACATGGTAAGTAAGGTGTGGACCTATACGGTTGGGCAGCGTCCCATGGGAAGTAAGGTGTAATTCCATTATGTGCATAAGTTCCCCTGTTTTGGAACTCTCAAGGATAGACCTGAAGTGGTTGACTTGATGTTTTCAAGCAATAGATTTGGAGTAGTTGAGCTCGATAGGTTTTATGCGTATAATCTATACGTTTTGGTTTTATACATAGCTATGTGACCCACTTCGGTGTTCCATCATGTACAATGTAATCGGGTCTCCCCTGTCACCAAAAGGTGTTGATTTGGGTATTGAGTTTTATAATCTATGTTTTGGTGACGTATTGAGTACAGGTGGTTATCCATGTCTAAGGTTTTGAATATTGGATCTTATCCATGTTTTTTGGATGTTTTGGAAGATGGAATTTATTTACGTTTTCAATATTTGATTATTAAAATGTCAGTTATGTGTTACATGAGTTTTGGGTTTGGATTTATATTCGAAGAGGCGTTTTGCTTGGTAATTTTAAATCAAGAAGAGGGTGAATGTTGAAAAGAGATTATTCTCAGATTTAATGTATTTCATTTTGGTTTCTTTTAGATTGAACGTATTTCATTTTGGAAATCACATTTTAAATAATGCTTTAAAGATTAATGTTTTATGTATATATAATGAAAAATCTTGAGCTCACTAGGCGTTAAGTCTAACCTTTTTATTTGTATGCTTGTGCATCAGGTTCCAGTTGGGGTTTGGTGCTAGCAGGGCTTTAAGGAGATGAGCTCTAGATAGTGCACGAGGGTAAGTAGTTTGATGAAGTCTTCCATAGTTGGAGATAGCAACTGGTATTGGGTTTTAGTGACATTTGTACCTATTATAGATCGTTTATAGGGATCGAATTGTGTTTATTGAAGTTAAACCTTCAATTGTTGTTGTAGTTGATTAAGTTATCGATGTAGTTAGAAATTTTTTAATTAGTTGCTATTTCCATTTTTGAGGGTGTAACACTATCCTTCTATTTTTGGAATAATCGCAACTTTTGACCAGTCAAAGACGCAATATTTGACCGGTCAAATCCGATCTTGATCGAATGAAAGGCAATGATTATTTCTCTATTTCCCGTATATTTTGCATTTCTCAAATGAACCTCTCCCTACACACACACACACACATATATATATATATATGTGTGTGTGTGTGTGTGTGCGTGTGTTAGAGATAATTACATAACAGGCCCTTAAAGTTTGATGATTTTTGTAAAAGTAAGAAAATTTAAAAAACAAGTAAAATGACTAATATACCCTCATTTAATTGGATTTAACGGAAAAATTTAATGGGTGTTAGTGGGAGGGACCAAAACCAAAGTGAAATTACATACGTGAGGGACTAAATCCGAGTTTCGATAGTTTAGGGACGATATACGGTGAAAATGACAAACGTCAGGGACAAAAAGTGAACTTTACTCAAATTAGAATTAATTTTTCCAAAAAGTGATTGAGAAAATTACCTATTTGATCCTTGTGGTATATCAATTTTTACATTTTATCCTTAAATTACATAGTTTACATTTTTTTACTTTTTACTTTTTCTTTATTTATTGTATTTCATCAATACATTTATTTTTCTATTAATTATATTGTATCTTTTCAAAATTATTATAACTTTAGTTATAAATCAAATAATTTATTAAAAATGTTGATAAATACATGATATATTTTTTCAAAAATTTAGGTTTAAATCTCCTAAAATTAATATTTTTTTTATCTATTGATTTATTAAAAATTTATATTTATTTTACATTACCATTGTAAAAAGTTTTAAAAAATTCGAGAAAAAATATATTTATTTATAACAACCGGTTGTTTTTTGGTAAATGCATTTTACTCCCACTATTCCATATTTTCATTTAAACTTTATTTTTTATTAATTAATCAAATTTGTTTAATATTTAAATTAAACACACACACACACACACACATATATATATATATATATATATATATATATCAAGGTTCTAAATAGCATGAGATTTAAGGTTTGTGTCTGATGTCACGTTAAGTCTGTGGTACGTGATAGCCCAATGCATGAGTTTTGTAACACCATAAGGAAATTTGCTTATCCTTTTATTGTCTTATTTTTTACTTTTAATATATAACTTAATTTAAAATATGCAATATCATTATCTCATTGAGTAATAGTAGAAAACAAATGAGATAATAGTAAAAAAAACATATGTTTTGTAGTGTTACTCAATGAGTCAATAGTAATAAGCAAATTAAATTAATTTATATATTAAAAACTAGCAAATAAGACATTAAAAACGTAGAGATAAAATCAAATATCGCAATACGAAAACTGCACATCAGACCATAGCGTGTCACGGACTTATACACTACTAGAAAAAGGGGTATCAGCGACGGAAATCAGCGACCGAAATTTCCATCACTAATAGGCCTCTTTTTTGTAGTGTTAACATGGCGTGAGACACAAGTCTTGTGCCATGGCGGTTGTGCAGCGAGTTTTTTAGAACAGTGGTTATATATATGTGTGTGTGTGTGTGTGTATGTGTGTGTGTGTGTGTTTGTGTGTGTATGTATGTTTAATTTAAATATTAAACAAATTTGATTAATCAATAAAAAATAATGTTTAAATGAAAATATGGAATAGTGAAATAAAGTGCATTTAACAAAAAAAAAACGGTTGTTACTAAATAAGACTTTTTTTCTCGAATTTTATTAAACTTTTTCCAATAGTAACTTAAAATAAATAAAAAGCTTTAATAAATCAATAGATAAAAAATATAAATTTTAGGAGATTTAAACCTAAAGCTTTGAAAAAATATTATGTATTTTTCAAAATTTTTGATGAAACTATTTGATTATATTTATTATTAAAGATATAATAATTATGAAAATATATAATATAACTAATAGAAAAATAAATGTCTTGATGAAATACAATAAATAAAGAAAAAGTAAAATATGTAATTTAAGGATAAAAATGTAAAGTTTGATATACCACAAGGACCAAATATGTAATTTGCTCATTCACTTTTTGGATGAATTAACACTTAATTTTAATAAAGTTGGATGGAATGACGAAAATGGAAGCAAAATAGAAATCACAGGGACGAAAAAAACAGTTTTAAAAGATCAGGAACGAAAATCGTTATAAACATCAAACCATAGGAACGAAAATCGTCATTTACTGTAAAAATATATGTATTTTTTTAACAGCAAAAGGAATTTTATTACCCAAAAACAAGGTCCACCCATACAAAAACACAAGGCCGAAGCCATTTACAATAGGCACCCCAACTAAAAGCTACCTAACCACCTTACAACTTTACACCATAATATAGGGGAAGTTTGCAAGATGCAAACCCCCAAACCACAACCTTTTAAAGAGCAGTACCCACCCAAACTCATCCAAGCAGCCACTAGTTTAACACACTGTCTTCTTCCTCCAGCAGCGATCGAAGCAGACCACCCCCTTTCCTGCCTTTTTCACAAGCCTATATGTCGTTGTCATACGGTGTCGTAAGCCACGTAGTCCACTCAAGTGCTAGCTCTTTTTTTTTGGGGAAGGGTGTCCTAGGCTATGCCTAGACTAATCCCTTGGAAAATTATTGACTGTAAGACATCAGCCCTGATTAAACCTCAGTGGCCACAATTGTTGTGTACGTCTGGATTCGAACCCTGGGCAGATGGGATATTCCACCACATCCCCCAAAGCCTTAACCAGTACGCCACAACCCTTGTGGTTAAGTGTTAGCTCTTTATCTCTTTTTGAAACCCATTCAAAAGTTTTTAATTGGAACTCAAAAAATAAATTCAAAATGGAACCCCTAACTTCTCAAAAACCACTTTATTCCGATTCTCCCATACTAGATAAAGAAAACACCAACCCACCGCCATCCATCTTCTCGATCCTTTATCATTAACACCTAACTGGGTCCCCACACCTATCACCTCATTCACCGAATTTACCAATTCCAAATCAATCTTCCACCATCTTCCTATAAGTTTCCACAAACTCTTAACTGTGTCACAATTGATAAGTGCATGCTCGATGCATTCAATTTCTTTACCGCATCTTGGGCAAAGGGTAGAGTACAAGTTGAGACCCAATTTGTCGAACACCGAACGTGATGGTAACCGTCCTAACTTTGCTCTCCACCCAAAAATACTAACCTTCTTCGGTACCGCTTTTATCCAAGTCGTTGCTTCTATACTTCCTTCCGACGATGAACGATTTTAATCTAAAATTTCCTTTATTTTCTTAACCGTAAACCCACCTTGAGGGTCTAGACTCCAAGACGCCCTATCTTTTATACCTCCCCTTGGTTGATGAGCCTCTATCACATTCGTTAATTCCTCCAATTCTCTCTGCTCCCTACCCCTCGGTTCTCTTCTCCAATTCCATTTCCAATTCCAATCCTCGCCTTATTGCACACCTCTTTCCGACACCATAGCCTCTTTGACCACTTCAAGTTGAAATAGCCGATTGAATCACTCCTTTAACCTCCCACTTGAAGGCCACCTATCTTCCCAAAATCTTATGTTTGTACCGTCCCCTACGCTCTTGCCAAAAGATTCCGAGAATCGAATTCCTACCTTATCTATCACTTTCCCAACCTTAATTATGTTCGCCCAAAATCGAGTTTATCCCCGATTCCCTTGTTTCACCCTCCTTTAGCCCCCCATCCCACCCATATATGCTTTTTATCACCCGTACCCATAGACCTTCGGATTCGTTGTGGAACCTCCACCACCATTTCCCAAGTAATCCCCAATTGGTTTCTTTTAACCCCCCAATATTCAACCCTCCCCTTTCAAACGACCCCAATACCTTTTCCCATTTTATCCACGCTCGACCTTTCCACCTAAGCCCATCCTTACCACTCCCTCCTCCCCCCCCCTAAAAAAACCCGACTCCTTACCCTCTCTAGCTCTCTCAACACATTTACCGGGGCACGAAACAAAGAAAAATAGTATAATGAGACACTATTGAGTACCGATCTTACCAGCGTCCATCTTCCTCCAAATGATAGCATTTTTTCTTTCCAATCCGAGAGTTTATTTTTCAATTTTTTGATCACCAACTTCCAATGAGAAATTATTCTCATTGACTCCCCTACCGGAAGACCAAGATACGTGAACGACAATTTATTATAGCCACATCCCAAACTTTGCGCCCAAGATTGCACCTCCCCCCTTCCGGGACCCCACTCTGAAGATTTTACTCTTATTCACATTCACTTTTAGCCCCGAAACCATATGAAAGCACTTTAAAATCTTCATTAAATTTGTAACGTTCCTAAAGCTCCACTCTCCAAAAAAATGGCGTCGTTCGCATATTGGAGGTGAGATATCATGACTTCTTCCTTTCCAATCTTAATTCCTTGGAATAGGTTCTTCTCTACCGCTTCCTCCATCATATTATGAAGATTTTTGGCAACAATCAAGAATAGAAATGGGGCTAGCAGATCTCCTTATCTTAGCCTCCTCTCCATTGGAAATTCATTTGTCGGTGCCCCGTTTACTAGAACGGAAATTCTTTATGATTTTAAGCAATCCTCGATCCAATTTTTCCATTTTAATCCAAGCCCCATATTCCTCAAACTATCCAAAAGAAATCCCCACTCCACCGAATCGTACGCCTTCTCAAAATCGACTTTAAAAATAAGACCCCGCTTCTTTGATCTTTTCAAGTACTCCGCCGCCTCATTGGCAATAAGAATTCCGTCAAGAATCAACCTCCCTCTTATGAAAGCACTTTGCTCTCTACTAATTATCTTACCCATTACCACTTTCATTCTTTCCGCCAAAATTTTCGAGATCACCTTGTATAGAATCCCGATAAGACTAATAGGCCTAAATTCATTTAGCCCAATTGGAATTGCATTTTTTGGGATTAGAGTCAAGAAAGATGTGTTACATCCTTCACTTATCTCCTCTATCTCCCAAAACCACTCAATCACCGCCATCAAGTCTACTTTTAATAACCCCCAAAACTTTTTAATAAAACCTACAGTAAATCCATCCGGACCCCGCGATTTGTTGCTCCCACATTCTTTGACCGCCTCCCACACTTCCTCCTCCAAAATCTTCCTTTCTAAGAACACGACATCTTCCGACTCAAGCTTTTTCGTTCGATCCAATTTAAACTTCGGCGCAATACATATTTGAGTAACGTACTTGTTTTTTAAAAAACTCAAATGCATATTCCTTAATTTTTTTGGATCTTCCGACCAAACCATATCAATTGTTAACCCCCTGATAGAATTTTTTCTTTCCCGATTTTTGCACGCCATATGGAACAATTTAGAATTTTCATCCCTTTCTTTGATCCACTTAATCTTGTCCTTTTGTTTCGCCATTTCCAAACTCTTTTCTTCTAGTCCAATCCATTTTTTCTTTACCTGTAACCATCTCTTTCTATCTTCCTCTCCCAAAGGGTTTATGTCATTTTTGGTTTCCCATTTTTTCACTTCTTCTTTCAAGGTTACTAGTTCTTGATCCACCTCCCCCCATTTGTTTTTATGCCACCCCTTCAAAAAAAGCTTCACAATTTTTAGTTTATCTCGAAATCTACAATCCGGTATAGTAGACGTTACCTCTTTTTCCCATGCCTCTTTTACGACTTCTTCTAAACCCTCTTCTTTAAGCCACGTGTCAAAGAATTTGAATGGAATCGGGCCAAAATCAATTCTTTTATCATCTAACATAATTGGGGTGTGATCCGACCATTTTCTTTCTAAAGTTACCACTCCCAAGTCTTTCCAACATGTCCCAAAGCCATTTGTAACCAAAAATCTATCTAATTTGCTAAAAACTTTCCTGCCATAACTGATTCTTGTGAATTTTCTTGTTGGTCCCGGAGGTGCTTAACAAGTTTTGTAGAAGGGGGGGGGGGTTGAATACAAACACAGAAATTTAAAGTTTAATAAATTGTTTATTAATAAATCAAACACAATTTACAAGTTTGTTGCGGAATAAGATTAAGACAGACTCAATATAAACAAACTTAAGAAACACTAAGATGGTTGCACAAGAATATAGAGAAAGGGGGTTTTAGAAGTATAGAAAACAAAGGTTTCTATATTGGTTCCAGAATAGAGCACTCTCTCAAAAAGGAGAGGTGATCTTTCTATTTATACCCTATGCATTAAATGCATGGCAGGGTACTTTACACGTGTCATTCAGTGATTGGCTTTGGTAGTCTGACTTTTGGGAGACATGCTTTCAACCGTATCATGAACACTGTAGGTGACAGAGTTGTTGTACGATTTGTGGCAGAGATATGCTCGTTCTGACACATCGTACTGGTTGTGCAAGGTAAGACAAAAGGAAACTTGAGGCATAAGCTTTGTGATCGATTGATCGCTGAATATCTCTTTCTTCAGAGATATAAAGAGGTTCAGCTATCGCTGAAGCTTTTCCTCATGTTTCTTCGCGTATAAGTAGAGTTGTCTTTTCTTCATTGATATCTACATCAGGTCACTAGTAGACTTCTCTTTGTTCAGTGGCTTCGTCTTCGATTCGGCTATGAACATATGTTGACGCGAGACTTGTCTTCAGGGATTACGCTACTGTTTACATCAGAACTATCAGCGATAACTGAACAGACTCAGTCGGATCACTGATAGTGAAACACTAATACATATGAATGTTTGTAAGAAGGACTATCAGCGATAACTGAACAGACTCAGTCTGATCGCTGAATGGTGAAACATTAATACATATTAAACGTAATTTTCACTAAGTATAAAAGAGGGTCGTTATCAAATCACGGAGAGAGCTTGGATCAACAATCTCCCCCTATTTGATAATGACAAAGTAACTGAAGAAAATTACTTTTAAAGTTCAAAATAAGGAATAATCAGGACTCATAACATACACGTCCCAATTACTATTTTGAGGGATCTTTTACAGTACTAATGGAGTTAAGTACATCACTGAAATTTTCATTAATCCAAGAAAAGAAATTCAAGGTATGAAAATTATAAGTACAAGTGAAGAACTAACTACTGTAAGTTTAACTAATAGATTACAAGAAATAGGAAACTAATCTATCAGCAATCTAAAGAAGACTTGGGAGGATTGATCATATACTCAGGTATTTCTTCTCCTTTCTGCCTTCGATCTGAAGATTATTGAGAAATGATTGCTTTGATCAATTCAGTAGAGGGAGAGAAGTCACACCACAAGCACAAAAGATCCTTGAGATGACTGAGGGGACAAATAGGAATTTCAGAGACTCTCTGAAATCTGAGTTCTTCCTCATCATCTCTGAAGAAGATTCCAAAAGGTTCTTTAAGTACTTGTCCCGCAACATATGGTCCAACAGGGGGCAGAGATAGATCGAGAACTGAAAGATCAGAAGGAGGACCGAACAGAGCTTCTCTTGAGAACTGGATGGAGGTTTCATTTCTTATCACTGCGACATTTTCAGACGAGGAGGAGACAGGCTTCCTTTTGAATTTCCTTGGTTTGGAAGGAAGAGCAGATGGTACTTTCAACACAGTGGAGACTCTGTTGATGAGGGCTTCTAAGATGCCTTCGACATAGCCTCTGCTGGTTGATTTGGATTTCTTCAGCGCTTCTTTGAACTCTAGCCATTCCATATAACCGAAGGTTTCCAGCTTTGACACGAACATGGCCTTGCAGCTTCCATCCTCTCTAGTAATCTCCATAGTGACAGAAACTCGATCCTTCTTCTTTTTCCCAGAGATACTAACAGCTATGATCTTCATTGGGTCAGAGCGATAGTCGATTTTGCTTTTACACCATTCGACTGAGCTATCGCTGACCCTTTGTTCTTTTGAGCGCTCCTCTTCAATCTCTTTCAAAAAAGCAGCCTGGACTTCAACTGGTTTCTTTTTCAGCTTCTTGTCTTTGACTTGAGAGGACTGAATCTTGAGAGCAAGAGTGGCATCTCTTTGACAGTCAGCTATCAACTTCTCAACCTTGACAGATTCTTCGATTTCAGCTTCAGTCAGGAACTCTAGATCTGTTGATTGAGAGGGGATCTTCAGTCGTTGATTCTCTAAATGAGAAGTCATCTCTGTTCGTCTCTTCATCTCTTCCTCTGACCAGTGAGATGGTCTAGAGGGCCTCCCTGAATGTTGCCGGGACTCTTCTTCCTCATCTTCTTCATCAATCTCTCTTACAGAGATTGGGATTATTTGATCATCAGCTACAGCAGCTGGGATTATTTGGAGTTCTTTACCCTTAAGCAGGGGAGAGAACTATCTGGTCAGAAAATGAAAAGGTTAGTTTATTTTTGGGGAAGAAGAGAGATAAAGGTTAGAAAGAAACAGGGGTGGGGTTTTTATAGAAGGATAAGGGAACGAGGGTAAGGCATACCTGAGAAGGATTATCCTCAGATAGTGAGGTCATCTTCAGGCTTCCCTCAGCAGTTGCACCTTTGCTTTGGGAAGGGGTTCCTGAAGATGTCTCATGACTCCCCCCTGCTTTGATAACTTCTTTCGAAGCTATCGCTGATGACGTGACGGCTGAAGAACACCATAGAGATTGATCTTCTTCATCGTCATCATCATCATCTTGATGAGGATCTTCCTCTTGATCTTCAAGATCAAGGGCTTCATCTTCATCGTCCTCCTCTTCCTCTTCATCGATTAACTCATCGATGGTAGGAGGGGCTTTCTCAGCAGCTATCTCCCCCTCAACATGAGAGAGAGTTTCCTTCTGTTGTTCATCAACAGCAGCTTCAGTCTCCTTATTTTGTTCAGCTTCTTTCTCCCCCTCTTTGTCATTATCACGGAGGGAGAGTTCTTCGAAAGGAGCAGAAGTGTTTGCATTGGCCAACTTCTGGACTTCAGCCTCCAGTCCTGTGAGACGACCTTCAAGTACAAGGATATCTGACGTAGCTTGATGAATAAACTCCACAGCTATGTTCAGAGACGTGCGATCGCTCTCTGTAAATGAAGGAGCAGGAATTGGAGCTGGTGCCTTCAGGTGAGTCAGGATTTTCTGAAGGAGAACTTCACAGGAATCAACCTTGACAGACAAGACATCAAACTGCCGTTTGGAATCCTCCTTCACTTGGTCAATCGCGGCTTGAAGAGCGGAGATTTGAGAGGATTCATCTTTTGTTGAACACGTAGCTGTCAATGTCTTCAGATCTTCACCAGCTGAATTAACAGCGCTGGTGGTTCCATTGATGACTGTCGTGAGAGAATCCACCTTGAGTCCCAAACTGTTGACATTGGCGTCATCAGTGGCCATATTAGGACCTGAAAGAAATGTTAGTTGCTGAGAAACAGGCTTATATGGAGAGATGGGAGAAGTGTTTAGGGTTATAGGTTTACCTGAGTTTTCAAACATTTTGTAGAATTGTAGAGAATCCTCAAACGTTTGATTGTCAGGTCCTATGGGTCCAAGCTGTGGCTGTGAAAAAGTAGATGAGGGGTCAGAGACCAAAGGAATAGAAGGATGAGAGATGGGGATAGAAGTAGGGATAGGGGTAGTTACCTCAGTGGTTACCTCAGGATGTTGAGGAGCTGAGATGATGGGTGGTGTCACTGTTGATGTGACAACGACCGTAGTCACTGGCACGGTTGATGTGGGTATCGTTGAGGATGTGGAGGAGAGACCCACGAAGGCATCCAAGGAGGTTTGTTGAGAAACATCCTTAGGTCTTGAGCTAGAGGTACCTTGCTGGCCTGGTCCAGTGACCCACTCTTCCCACTCATACACTGAATAAAGTGAGAGAAGATGTAGTTAAGTTGAGAAGGCATGTTCACCTTCTTCACGAGAGTCAGCTTCTTGTTGGGAATTGTCGTTCTCGGCTTGGGCTCCCAACAGTATTCCATAGCATCCAGGAATTGGATGAGTTCAGCATCAGTGGGTAAGGCATCGAATCCTTTCCTGGGTTTGTCAGGAAATCGCAGAGCTTTTCTTAGCCCTAAGGCAGTCATCATCCCTGGTCCAAGATTAGTACTGAAAGAAATGGCAGGAACTGGATCACCCTTTTTGTTGGTGACGGAGGTTTCTTCAGCGGTGAACAAGAATTGTTGGAGAAGAGTTTTTGAAGGCGTGGGATCCACAGTAATGGCGTAGGCAATGCAGGATTGCTTTAGAAACTTTGCAGCATCCACCAGATGTGGGTATTTGACACCATCAAAATCCAGTCGTGCGAGATGGTTGTTTTTCGGAATCTCAGAGTCAGTTATGGCGAACTTGACGGTCTTAGAGGCGACAAGTGCAGATTGAGCCATTCTGAATATGAACAGATAGAAGAGTAGAAGAAAGGTTTTAGTCTAAAAATAAAGAAGGTTTTACCAGTTTCTATTTGAGGAAAGAAACATAGAAAAACCAACATATTTGAAGATTAAAAGTTGATCTTAGTAAAAGATATAAGAACAAGAAGAAAAACCAAAGATTTTGAATAAAGATAATCAAAATAAAATGGTTTTGAATGAATAAAATCAAAATAAAAAATGATTTTATGTGAGAAAATCTTATAAACCCATAATGGCAGTCCATAAATGGAGTATTATGTAAAAAGATTTAGAACAAGAATAAGAAGATCAAGAATAACCTGTTGATCTTTGAAAAAGACGATGCAAATGCTTGAGAATGCTAGAATGCTGTGAGAGAGTTTTCTTGCTTTGAAAGTATTTCCAGAAAGTGTAAAACAATAAGAATGGAAAAACATTCTTTTTATACGTAGAGAGTAGGAGAGAGAGAGAGAGAGAGAGAGAGAGACGGGAATACAAATGTTCATCATGACATGGACACGTCTCACGAAGTTGATTGGATAGAAGGGCAACAGACGAACATGTCAGAAAAA
This sequence comes from Arctium minus, assembly GCA_954870635.1. NCBI lineage: Eukaryota > Viridiplantae > Streptophyta > Magnoliopsida > Asterales > Asteraceae > Arctium > Arctium minus. The sequence goes on along the minus strand of OX941093.1, from coordinate 3,805,990 downwards.
GGCATGTCGTGGATTGTCGGTTCAAATGACGTCATAGGAGAGAGAAAAAAACGTTTCATTTGTCCGTTTTGAAATGATAGCTGAAGAAAAGTCAGCGATAGATTTTCTTTTTGAAAGTATCCCTGATGGTAAAGATAGGGATGTATTTTCTTTGAAGAAGAATCACTAACTAGAAATATCAGTGATAAATTTTTCAAAAAGCTTTTAATCATTTGAAGAAATTTCAGTGATTAAATTTTATATTTTGAAAAACATCTTAACTGAATGAAGATTCAGTTGTAGGGATGGAGAGAACATACCTGAGAGTCAGAATGTTTATCAGAGATGAAATGATAAAGGGGAACTTATGATTTCTGACATAATGCATGAACACTGAAGAATTATTCTTCGAGATTCAGCATTCCAAGCTCACTGATGAGAAAGTTGAACCTTGTCTCATCAAGAGGTTTGGTGAATAAATCAGCAAGCTGATAGTCAGTAGGGATAAAATGAAGTTCAATATCACCATTCATCACATGATCTCTGATAAAATGATATCTGATCTCTATGTGTTTAGTCTTTGAATGTAGCACTGGATTGTTTGCTATAGCGATAGCACTAGTGCCGTCGCAATAGATTGGAATATTTGATAGCTGAAGGTCATAGTCCAATAGTTGATTTCTCATCCATAAGACCTGAGCACAACAACTTCCAGCGGCTACATATTCAGCTTCAGTTGTGGAAGTGGACACTGACTTTTGCTTTTTGCTTGTCCAACTTACCAGCTTTCCTCCTAGGAATTGACATCCACCAGTGGTGCTCTTCCTATCAAGTTTACAACCTGCAAAATCACATCCTAGGTCTTCCCGTTCCATCATCTGGCTTATGTTCTTCATGTAGCATTCAGACCGAATGACTCTATGAAATTACGTTGATACTTCCACATATTATGGGTAACGTAGGAGACATCTCTATTTTCTCTTGAATTCTCAAAACTTCTGTCGCTCCATCCCTATCAGAATAACCAGTTAAATCGAACCCTGAGTCTTTGAGTCTTTGGGATACCAAAGACCAAGATTAGGAGTTCCTTTCAGATATCTGAAAATTCGCTTAACAACGATCAGATGGGATTCCTTGGGTTCAGATTGATAGCATGCACATAAACAAGTAGAGTACATAATGTCAGGTCGGATCGCTGTAAGATACAGCAGGGAGCCTATCATTCCTCTATAGGCAGTGACATTAACAGGTTTTCCAGATGGATCTTTGTTAAGTGTCAGGGGAGGTGCCATAAGAGTTTTCATCGCTGAAGTTTGTGTAAGATCAAACTTCTTTATCATATCTTTAACATACTTACCTTGGCTGATAAAAGTACCTTTGTCAGATTGTTTAATCTGAAGACCAAGAAAATATGTCAGCTCACCCATCATACTCATTTTGTATTCTTTCTTCATTCTTTCAGCGAAGCGAGTACACAGAGATGGGTTAGTAGAACCAAATATGATGTCATCGACATATATTTGTACAAGAATAACATGACCTTTTATCTTTCTGAAAAACAATGTATTATCAATTTTGCCACGTTCAAATTTTTCAGAGATAAGAAAAGATGAGAGAGTGTCATACCAAGCACGAGGGGCTTGTTTGAGACCATAGAGATCCTTATCCAATTTATAAAAATAATTTGGATGCTTAGGGTCATAGAACCCTGGAGGTTGTTTTATATAGACTTCTTCATTAAACTTTCCATTTAGGAATGCTGATTTTACATCCATTTGATAAACAATGAAGTCTTTATAGACTGCATAGGCTAAGAATAGTCGAATTGCTTCGAGCCTATCCACAGGGGCAAAGGTTTCATCATAGTCTATGCCTTCCTCTTGTCTGTATCCCTGAGCAACAAGTCGAGCCTTGTTGCGGATTACAGTCCCATATTCATCTAACTTGTTTCTAAACACCCATTTGGTGCCTATTACAGTTTTGTCAGATGGTCTAGGAATAAGATTCCAAACTTTGTTACGAGTAAACTCAGTCAACTCTTCTTGCATAGCGCTGAACCAGTTTAGATCTCTGAGGGCATCATCAACTTTCTTTGGTTCTATTAAAGAGATAAAGTTGACAAAGAGACAGATATTACCTGAACTTCGTCGTGTCTGAATACCTGCATCGGGATCACCAAGAATTTGATCTATGGGGTGATCTCTGGTCCATCGCTGAGCGTGAGCATGATCGCTTACTTCAAAGATTGGATCAACAAACGGAATGTTCACTGATGATGAAGCTTGAGGTTCATCAGCTATCAAGTGTTAAGTGTCAGACATACCATTGTTTTCTGAGAGGTGTTCAGACGAAGATGGTTCTGAGGGAGGAAGTGTGTTTAGAGGCTCTGCTGAGATCCATGAGTTGGATTCAGCGTTAGGGGATATGATGTTTGGATCATCATTAGCAGCCGGAGGATTTGAATGCTGATGGTTTGAGAAGAAAGGTTCTGTTTCTCTGTAGTGAGAAAACATCCAAGCATTTAACTCTTCATTTTCAGCGATTGGTTTAGAGTTCGCTGAGCGAGTTTCATCAAAAGTGACATGAATTGTTTCTTCCACAGATTGTCTTCGCTTGTTGAAAACTCTGTAGGCTTTGGAGGTGGAGGAATATCCTAGAAATATTCCATCATCAGCTTTTGGGTCGAACTTTCCAAGCTGATCTTTGTTGTTTAAGATAAAGCACTGACAACCAAAGATATGAAGAAAACTGATAGATGTTTTTCTTCCATGAAAGAGTTCATAAGTTGTCTTTCCAAATCGCTTTACTATCAGCAATCTGTTTTGAGTAAAACATGCAGTGTTTACAGCTTCCGCCCAAAATTGAGTAGGGAGGTGAGAATCGCTGAGCATTGATCTAGCAGCTTCAATGATCGTTCGGTTTCTTCTTTCAGCGACTCCGTTTTGCTGAGGTGTTCTTACTGAAGAGAAATTATGAGAAATTCCCTTGTTCTCAAAGAAATTGTTCAGAGAACTGTTTTTGAGTTCAGTTCCATGATCACTTCTTATAGAGCGAATAGTAAGATTATTCAACACTTCCATCTTTTTAACAAAAGATATTAGTTCTTCTGGAGTATCACTCTTGCAGCGAAGAAAGATAACCCAGGTGTAGCGAGAGTATTCATCTACAATGACAAACGTGTATTTCATTCTAGCTATTGATTGGATATTGGCAGGGCCAAACAGATCCATATGTAAGAGCTGAAGAGGACTTGTCACTGAGGAAACTTGTTTAGATTTGAAACTAGCTTTTGTTTGTTTTCCTTTTTCACATGCCGAGCAGAGAGATTCTTTAGCATATGAGTGTTGAGGAAGACCAGAAACCAGTTCCTTAGAAGAGAGAGAATTCAGGGTTTTGAAATTTAGATGAGAAAGCCTTTTGTGCCATAACCAGTTGACATCAGAAGAGGCTTTAGAGAGAAAACATAAGTTTTCAGTGGTAGTAGAGTCCATAGCCTTTTCCATTTCCACCAAAAGTCACTGAGGGACGTTTCTCTTCCTTGTATTCAGTGAGCAGGTCTTTTTGTCCAGTCATATGACGAGAGCATCCACTATCGAGATACCAGATGCCCTTTGATCCCTGCACACATAAGGAAGATTAAGCGTTGTTTGGTACCCACTTTTCAATGAGTCCTTTGGGGTTAGTGGAGATGAAAGGTTCAACATTTGTAACACCCTTAATTCTGAAGATAGCAACTTATTAAAAATTTTCTAAATACATCAATAATTGATTCGTCTACAAACATAATTTAAGAATTAACCTCAATACATACATCATTCTATACATACAATCTATGACAAGGACGGGTGCTACTAAACCCAACAAACAGTTACTAACTCCAACCTGCGGAAGACTTCACCAACTACTTACTCTTGTGTAAGGCTAGGGCTCAACTCTTCGTGAGGCTACTAGAATCCGAACCCCAAACTGGAACCTGATGCACATGCCGACAAATAAAAAGGTTAGGCTTAACGCCTAGTGAGCTCAAGAGTTTTAACATGAATGAATAAATCTTTAGAAGACAGGAAATCAGTTTTAAAGCAAAATCCTTCGAATATATTATACTTCAAAATGGAAACGACACATTTCCTCATAATATACACTTTTAAAGACAATGCTTCCCAAACATGCATTTCTTATAAAACGATGCAACCCGCAACTCACCCAAAACGGGGTCATAGTTCGATACTCAAATGTACTAAAAATGTAAACAATACGCCATATCCCAAAACACCCAAAATGGGGGTGGGGCATAATAATCGACCCTTAAATAACGGAGGACAATTCATAAAGATATGGTGCGTCATGGAAAACCCGCAACTCGAAATAATACCCACACGACCATAAAATAGAATGAACTCGAAATATTAAAACGTGGACAATTAAATATCCAAATACGACGGGCCGACGACGGGGGCTTCCCGTATCCGTTGAGAGTGGAGGAACACAAAAGTATGCCACTCATACAACGTTAATCGTAAGACACTTCACGACACACAAGCCCAAGTGTCCCTACGACTCCCTCCAAGCTACACCAAAGAGTCAACTGACCTTAGCGATACATTAACGAAAATACCTCTCCAAGGCCCGGCCTAAGGGGAATACAACCAAGGCATTGCCCCACCCGGCGGAGGTCCAAAACGCCCATCCAATGGCTACTCCACGCCATGATAGCACCACCCGGACTCAGTCCTCTTAGTGTACTCCTTGAACGGACAAGGTCATAAAACATGTGTCCCGGAGTCCAACCCCGTACCACCCAAATGACCATCAAACAAGACCGACTCATGTGCCTATGGATCCAATGCAACACAGTCTAAAATTACCCTACTATACCTGAGTGACAACAGCACTCGAGCCCGTAATTATAAATATGCAATAAAATGCATTAAGACGTAAACCATGAAATGGGACTCTACATCGAGCCATTAAACCCGAACAAATATCCTCAAACCCCTTTTTAAGCCAATACCGAGCTAGGATGCTCAAAATCCATTTGACCAACAATTACCGGTTCCCCAAATAATGAAATGTCTTTAAACAACGTTTATGAGGACACATATCTCAAAGACGAGATTAACCCAAAACTCCACACGAGATGGGACTAATGATTTTCCAAAAGGTTTATGAATGCAAATACACCAAAATGCATATAACATGAAATAGACTCCATTTGTACAAAATCATCAAATATGCATGAATCATGAAATAGATCTTACTTGAACAAAGTCACCAAGAATACGTAAATCATGCTATTTAGTTGCTAAAATGTTTAAACCCAATATAAGCATTTTAAGAGGTTAACACAACCCAAGTTTACCAAATATGAAAACTTATCAAAATACTCACACTTTGACGAATAACCAAGTAATTCATATTTTACTTCGAAATACCCAAAACTTATCAGCAGTTAACCATTTCATGTAAAACACTTTAAAATAAACATTTTGACATGTACACCGTTTTCACAAATCAACTTGAACTCACCTTGCTAGATTTAGGCTAAATCTAGATTTTACCCACTTAGAGCTTTCCTTGAAGAACTTGATTCTTCAAACCAAATCTTCCAAAAACCTAGATCCACAAGTTTCCAACCATAAATATACATAAACAACCACAAATAATCGATCCCCAACCTTACACATGAATACCTCAACTGATACCGAAACCCTAACTTCCATAAATGAAGAGAATAGAAGATTATCTTAACCCAAGCTTGAATCCACCTACCAAAACACTTCTAGTTCACCAAAATGGTTACAAACCTCCAATCTATGAAAGAGAGAACAAAGGGTGGATGAAACCCTAGAAAACTTTGGGGAAGAAGATGAATAGGGAGAGATGAGAAGCTTACCACCACAAAATACTCTAGTATACTCCAATAGACTTCCAATCTCTTGCTAGATCCTTGAAAATCTCTCAAAAAAGAAACCGTAGCAACTTGAATCATCAAAATCGGAGTTGTGGAGCAAAAGTTATGAAGGAATGAAGATTTGGGTGAAATGGCCGGAAATCAGGTTTTAATCCCGAGCTGAGGCCTCTGCCTGATGTGCACGACCCGTGCGTGGTTTGTGCGTGGAGGGCGCACAACCCGTGCGCCCCACACAGTCCGCGAGAGTGAGCCTTAAATCCTGTTTTGGTCATAACTTCTTCGTTATAGCTCCGTTTTCGCTCCGGAAAGAACCGTTGGACTCGTAATTGAATCCTTTATCCATCAAGACTATAAAATCTAGGATTCAAGTCCAAAATAAAATATCTTATTTTTCCTTAATATTTCGGTTTCTGTATTAACTTGCATTGATACCATTCGAAAATCGGGGTGTTACAACATTCTTCACAGCAGATGAAGATTCAGCTTCAGTGGTAATATTCACTTTGGTTAATTTCTTAACCTTAGTGGTATTTTTCACCTTGGTTGATTTTTCAGCTTTGGTTACCTTCTCAGCCTTAGAGGCATTTATCTTCACTTTAGCTGTTTTATCAGCTTTAGTGGCAGTTGGACATTTGCTTGCAATATGGTTAGTAAAACCACAGTGATAGCATTTTCTAGATTTGAAAGTGGTTTTAGGACCAGGAGAAAAAGGTTTTGAGAATTTAAGATGAGCAGGGACAGGTCCAAGAATGCTTTTAGCATGAGATCTGGGAGGAATATTGATTTCTTCAGATCTCTTAGGCTTGAGATCAATCTTTAGCTTCGGAGGACAGAGATCGAAGATTTCTATCACAGAGCTAAAGGATTGATTCGCTGAAGGTTTAGAGGGAACTTTCAGCTTTGCTTTATTGGTAGCCTTCTGAGGACGAAGAATGGATTTTCCTTTATCCGCAGACTTAGAGCCTTTGGATATTTCTTTAGGGATGGGATTAGAAGAAGAACATGGATAGAATTGATTATAAGAAGTGTCAAAGAAAGAAGTGACAAACGTTCCAAACTTAAGCATGGAACTTTCTTCTTTAGTCTCATCCTGTGGTTTCCAAAAACCAAGACCAGTTCTATCACTTTCAGGAATTTGAGCATTTATTATCTCAGAGATCTTTGTTGATGATTTGCACCATTTTTCAACATGATCCTTTTCTACTTTTAGAGCAGCGATGGCTTGTTCGCGTTCAATGTTGATGATTTCATTTATAATGACTTGATCTTTCAACTTTTCTTCTAAAAGATTCAGTTCTTTGATCTTTTCATGACATTTCTCTAACTGTTCAGCTAAGTCAACGTTTTTGTTCTCAGCTAGAGTTTTGTCGTTTAGAGCATTATAAAGATCAATAGTCAGCACATCAACAGCGCGACTTCTCTCAGCTTCAGGTAGAGAGGGATTAGTAGAGATAGATACCTGAGATGATATATAGCTCATAGAAGTTTCAACTGGTTCTTCCACTTCTTCTTTAATCTCAGCCATGAGGCAAAGATTAGCGACTTCTTCAGCAGAACTTGATTCTTCTGATTCGGCCCAGTCATGTTCTTCAGCAATGAGACCTTTACCTTTTTACTTGTAGCTTTTCATCTTTTGATATTTGTCTTTCAGCTTTAGGTATTTGTCATCGCTTGTTCTTCTTGAGGTACAAGGTTTGAAGACTTTCTTTGACCTCTCACTTGCAAAGCGTCCAATCTTTTCACAGTTATAGCAAGTAGCAGAAGCCTTATCAATAGGGGTTGATTTTGGCTTGTCAGTGATAGAGAGAGGCTTATTTCTTTTGAAATTGCTCTTTCTTGCAAATCTCTTAAAAGAGTTTGTCAAGAGTGCTAAGGAGTCATCAAACTCTGAAAGATCAGGGTCTGATAGATCCTCAGATTCAGAATCTAACTCAGTGATAGTGAGAGTAGATCGCTGAGATAGAATTATTTCTGAGGAAACTAAAGCAACAAGAGTGCTTTTGGAGTCTTTAGAATCTTTTATAAGATTCTTCTTCAGAAGGTTTGCTTGCTCATAGTTAAGCAATATTCCATATAAGGTGCTGAGTGAAAGAGAATTTAAGTCTTTTGTCAGCTTAAGACATATTGAATAACTGTCCCAGCATTCAGGAAGACATTCTAAGAATTTTGTTAGGACCTCAGAATTAGAATAGGTCCTACCAACGGTTCTTAGGTCAATGATTAAGCAGTTAAACCGCTGATGAACGTCAGAGAGAGATTCATTCTTACCAGCGATGAAACTTTCATACTGTCTTACCAAGTTAATCTTTCGAGTCTCTTGGATTTCAGTGGTGCCTTCGTATTGAACACAAATGGTTTCCTACATTTCTTTAGAAGTTTTAAGATGCATGATGGAATGAAAAACTTCATCAGGCAGAGCCATTGAGATAATGGTTTTTGCCCTTGCATCTATACCAACCTTCTTTTTGTCTTCATCACTCCACTGTCTTATCTCCTTAACTACATAGCGTTCAGGGACAGCAGGAGTGGTGGCAGTAGCTGGAACTGCAGCTATAATTCTGACAGGTTCATAGGGTCCATTTTCTATATACTCAGGTATAGTAGGATCTGCACCTTCAAGAAATAGCATCATTCGATTTTTCCATAGATAAAAGTTATCTCTGCTAAATCGAGGAGGTTTAGAAAGTGAACCATTATCATAGTAGTTAGTGTTTGTGTTAAGTGCCATTTGAGAATAGCAAAGAAGAGAATAAAGCAAGATCTTGTTTATCAGATTAAACAGTCTGCTCTGATACCACTTGTTGGTCCCGGAGGTGCTTAACAAGTTTTGTAGAAGGGGGGGTGAATACAAACACAGAAATTTAAAGTTTAATAAATTGTTTATTGATAAATCAAACACAATTTACAAGTTTGTTGCGGAATAAGATTAAGATAGACTCAATCTAAACAAACTTAAGAAACACTAAGATGGTTGCACAAGAATATAGAGAAAGGGGGTTTTAGAAGTATAGAAAACAAAGGTTTCTATATTGGTTCCAGAATAGAGCACTCTCTCAAAAAGGAGAGGTGATCTTTCTATTTATAGCCTATGCATTAAATGCATGGCAGGGTACTTTACACGTGTCATTCAGTGTTTAGCTTTGGTAGTCTGACTTTTGGGAGACATGCTTTCGGCCGTATCATGAACACTGTAGGTGACAGAGTTGTTGTACGATTTGTGGCAGAGATATGTCCGTTCTGACACATCGTACTGGTTGTGCAAGGTAAGACAAAAGGAAACTTGAGGCATAAGCTTTGTGATTGATTGATCATTAAATATCTCTTTCTTCAGAGATATAAAGAGGTTCAGCTATCACTGAAGCTTTTCCTCATGTTCCTTCGCGTATAAGTAGAGTTGTCTTTTCTTCACTGATATCCGCATTAGGTCACTAGTAGACTTCTCTTTGTTCAGTGGCTTCGTCTTCGATTCAGCTATGAACATATGTTGACGGGAGACTTGTCTTCAGGGATTACGTTACTGTTTACATCAGAACTATCAGCGATAACTGAATAGACTCAGTCTGATCACTGATAGTGAAACACTAATACATATGAATGTTTGTAAGAAGGACTATCAGCGATAACTGAACAGACTCAGTCTGATCGCTTAATGGTGAAACACTAATACATATTAAACGTAATTTTCACTAAGTATAAAAGAGGGTCGTTATCAAATCACTGAGAGAGCTTGGATCAACATTTTCTCCCCCCAATCGAACATCTATCAATTTATTCCTACGAATAAAAGCATTAAATTCGTCCGTACCTTTGGTGCAAGTTGTCGAGTTCATCCTTTCATTTGAACCGCGAACCTCATTGAAGTCTCCAAAGAATACCCATTTTACCTCTTCCTTTGCACATAGTTGATCCAATTTAACCCATACCTCCAACCTATCTTTCAACCCTCTTGACCCATACACGTTTACGTAACGGACCAACCCCTCGACCTTTTCCCATTTACTCACCACGACCACAAAATTATCTTCCTCTATTATGAATTCACATTGAAACGATCTTCTACTCCATATCGTCAATAAACCACCCAATCTCCCTGAAGCCGCAATTTGTACAAAATCCATCTCTTTTGATCCCCAAATACTATCTACCACATTCTTGGTAATATTTCCGAGCTTTGTTTCTTGGATCCCCAACATACACGGATTTTCTTTCTTGCACATATCTTTTATCCAACTTGTTTTGTTGTAAGACCCTAACCCTCTCACATTAACTGAAATTATTTTCATTGATTTATTAACGCTACCCGATACTTACCAATTTTTACCCATCCGTACGAGATACCCCTTTCTTGCTCGCTGCTTCGCTGTCGGTATCCCAATTCATACCAACTTCTTTTCCAAATTCCTCCAGACCCTCCGTCGCATCCCCGTTTCTTAGCTCATTCGATAGAGAAATCGAATTTGATTTTGCTCTGCCCCCTCCTGACAACTTCGGTCGATTAGACATAACTGTGTTTCGTGAGGATTGTGAATTCTTCTTGCTCGCCTTTTGTTTAATGTAGTGAAAGCTCACCCTCCCCCTTTCGAAAATACAATCTCCCCTCCACCTTATGAGCGATTTCTCTCCTTCTTGACTCTGAGATGTTACCCGATCTGATTTTACCATTATGTCACTTCCAGTTTTCGAATCCCCACTGTGAACTCCAGTCGCAGAATTTTCTACTTGGGTTTCCCCAACGTTAGTCTCAAAATGGGCCTCCCTAATTTCTTTTATGGATCTTTTACAACAGGTCCCACCATGGTTCCCTTTTTCATTATTTGACCCAATATTTAATCTTTTGTCAAGCCCAACTTCTAAGCCCATATCTGATCCACCCTTATTACCATTACCCGAACCTGTTCTTTCCTTTGTCTCATACGACGCTTTTCCATCACTAGATTCCTTGGAACAACCATTCTGACCATTGGAACTTTTTTCCATAATCATGTCTTCCACACCATGCGACCCTTCTTCTCCCTCATCGGCTTCTGTGACTGGTTTTTCTCCTGTCAGTGGAAAATTTCTCTCCTTACCGGTTTTCTTCTCCGTCTGATCCAGGTTAGGTTTTTCTTTATCTTTCACCAGCAGCTTCACCAACTCTACCTCATGATCCTTCTCCTAGTTTACATTTTTATTTTCATGGTTTTTTCCATCAATTATGCTTTCCTGTACCATCCATTCTTCCTCACTTCCACCGTCCCCTTCCGACCATTCTGACGGAATAGATGATTCTTCTCCGTCTTCATCATTATTGTCGCTTACCGATCCTCCCTCTTCTTGTCTAACCTGAATTTCCAGAAAACCATTGTCTTCTTCTTCGACTTTAATTACATAGAATAAACCCCCCCACTCTTATACTCCTAATTTCATTAATTCTCTCTACAATCCCTGAACTGATTAAAACTTTTCCCCACAGTAAATTTGAGCTTTCCTCCATATGGCAATTTCTAGCATTTAGCACCTTTCCCCACTTACTAGCTATTTCCTTAAACACCTCATCCTTCCATACTTGAAGAGGAACCCCTTCAATTCTTAACCAAACGAGTCGTTTAGAAGGTCGATAACCTATAGACCATCTCCTCAAGTCTTTAGTCCAGTGGTGGATTCCATGGACCTTGTTATTAATCACTTTATTCATCGCCTCTTCTGATTCGAAATTGATCATAATATCCCTCCCTCCCAGTAATTTAATCCTACATCCTTCCATCTTTTCTGACTTAATTAGAGCCTGGATAGCCTCCACCTTATCCAAAGAGCTTACGTTTCCAACCGCACATCTTTGTAGGAACTTCATTGACTCTTCGTCAGTTTCCCAGCACCCTACCACTTTACGACTACCTGATGTTTCTGTCTTTCTTTCCATCGATCCTCGTTTGACGATGTTCGCAAAATAAGCTCTTCCCAAGTTACTTACTACATCATTTTTAGCGCTTATTGTCTTCCTCCTCCCTTCCTGTATTCGTTTCCCTTCTACAACCCTTCTTTTTAGTTTATTTGCTAGGAAAATTCGGAGCCTTAAGGATCCTATCCAAATTTCCTTTAAGTTTCTCTCTAGAATATATTCATTCAGAACCAATTTGAAACGGACGAACCCAAACTTCTCCCCATTTTTTAGTCTCTTACCTGCCATGTAGATATCTGAAATGACTCCATATTTTTTAAAGATTCTCTACAACTGCAACACTTCCAAATCCTCTAGAAAGTTAAAGAACAAAAACGAAACCTCATTTGGATTATTACTTCCGTGTATCGATCGGTAGTGTCTTGTTTCATTATACTCATTCCAATTTCGGAACCCTGAGACTCTACCCTCACTCTCAAACACCCTCACTAGTCCTCTCTCTCGCCCCTAACCCCTTACCGGATCCCTCACCGGAGCTCTCTCTCTATCTCATCTCTCTTCACCTAATTATGAGGGTTTATTAGTCACAATATTCCTTTTTGCTTCTGTTTTTTATTTGAAGTCATTTAGGTGTTAAAAATATATGTATGCTATCTAAAACCCTAAAAATATATGTATGCTATCTTTTATGTAGATTCTTCCATGCAAAAGAAATCAAGAAATGGAGATATCTTGTAAATGAATTAGAGCATCTCCAACAGTTATGCTATAATTTTTCTAAAATAGAGTATAAAAATGTTAAAATATCTAACAAAAATTACATCAAACTCCAACAGCTACTCTATTTTAGCAATTCTATCATCAATTGTATTAATAAAATATCATTTCTCTCTCATAAACATACAACTTCAATTTTTCCTATTGGTGGAAAAGAATTAAATATTATTTATCTCTCTTCAATATGGAGTTTTAGAGATTTCTTCAAATTTGGAGATTTTTACCTTCTCTCTCTTCTTTTCTCTATTTTAACATATGATATAGCATAGCTGTTGGAGCAAAAAAATTGCTAAAATCTCGTTTTTTCCTATTTTAGCATAGCTGTTGGAGATGCTCTTAGAGCATCACCAACAGTTATGCTAAGATAGAAAAACTTAGGATTTTAGCATTTTTGTTGCTCCAACAGCTATACTATCTTCTATGTTAAAATAGAGAAGAGAGATTGTAAAAATCTCTAAACTTAGAGAACTATCTAAATAGATAGTCCCCCCCCCAAAAAAAAAAAAAAACTAATCATTACCCCTAAAAGCAAATTTTTCTAACTTTCTATATATTAAATATTTTAATAGTATAATTAAATAAATTGAATATTTTAATAAGATAATTAATACTAGAGTTGCTAAATTGGATACAATTTTTTTTAGAGATTTTGATTCTTTTTACTCTATTATAGAAAACTTTAGCATAGTTGTTGAAGACGTTCTTACGCTTTTGGTACTTGTGGTATGTAGAAAATTATAATTAATGTTCCTATACTTCATCAATTATGGATATGTACCCGATCGTTGTATTTTTTTACGGTTGTGGCCAATTTCACTAACGACGGTTAAACAAATCCGCCAACACGATTAACTCATAAGGTATTTTTGTCTTTTTACCCTCTTTTCCTATTAAAAAATAAAAATACATTAATTCTTTCAACGATTATTTTATTTTATTTCTTTTCATCGACAATAAAAAAAACATATTCTAAGAACACAACCCCCCATCGTCCCACCCAAGAACAACACCACCATCCACCGTCAATCCGTCATACCCAAGAATTCAGATTCAAGAACACCACCATCCACCCAAGGACACCCCCCCTATTTTCGCTTTTTTAGAATAAGGGAGGAAAGAGAGAATAAAAGTGTATTCAAGAGCTCCAAGACTTCCTCCATTATCAAACACAAATCCAATGGCAAAAGCAATATGAAAATTCTAAATCAAACAAATCCAAACACAATATCTCAAGAATATAAAAACCCTAAATTATTATAGAATCATTGTACAAAAATCATGTATAAACAAAAACCCTAAATTGAATCAAAATAAACAAAACCTAATCGAAACCTTCAGAGACCCCATACTATAGAACAAAATCGTGATGCAATCAAAATAGCAACGATAACCTTTTGAAACTAAATTTGAATAAGAATCCATCAAGAAAATGGCTCATGAGAAAGGAGAGGCTTAGGATACTCTTCTGGTGTTTCACCTCCCTCTGAAGAACAACCATGTCTGGTGAACCCTCTTCCCCACATCATAGTGCCTTCTCTAGTGAGATTGACCCAACCCTCTTATCCAAACCGACACTCTTTTTTCATCCAAGCACCACAGATCCATGCTACTTCTTCATTGATTACCAGCGTCTTCAGCCCATATTTCATATCGAAGCTCCTATCAAAGTTGGAGATGTGTGAAACGAAAGCATAGTGAAGCTCTGATCGATATACTTCTTAATTTCAATTTCATCACACTTACAGAAGAACAAAAAGGGATGGTTGGTGGTGCTAGTCACGATACATGGAAGAGCGAAATCTGTTTTATGGCGCCGTTGGTTAATCGCCAGTAAATGGGGGGAACGGTGAAGCTGCCGATGGATCCCCCCTGTACGTTTTTGTGTTATACATATATATCTATATCTATATCTATATTATATAATTTATAGGGTATTTTGGCCTTTTTACCCCTAAGTAAATGGGACCATAGTCAAAAAAATGTGAAGACTACCCTAAGAGCATCTTCAACCTTACGCTAAAATATCAAATTTGCCGGCTTGAGGGGTCCAACCGGCTGACATATTCTTTTTTTTTTGCCGGCCACGAAATCACTCCGGCATATATGCCGGCCAAAGTCTTGACTGCCAAATCCTTTGGGCCCACTCACTTTACTTTTTTTTTGTTTTCAATTATTTTATTGTAATTTTGTTTTGATAATATATCTTTAATTAGAGCAAATTCCTTTATTATTTATATCTATCTATCTATATATATATATATATTATTAATAACAACTTATTTAATTATTTGTTATTTATATATATATATATAAATTATATGTTAAATTAAATTTTAAATAAGACAAAGAAATTTAATATTAATATAAAAATCATAACATAGTTAAACGCTCACTTTGAACTTCGAGATGCATTAATTGATCATTTGTGGGACGAGTATGCTAACTCAGAGAAATAATATTATTTAATTATGTTTTTAATTTATGTTCTTTAAATTAATGTAATTTTATTTAAATGTAATATTAATTAAAAAATTATTGTTTTTATTTTAATAAGTCTTGATTTAAAATAAATTAATTACTGATTATTTATTATTTATAATATATATTTACAAATTATAATTATGGTTATTAAAAATAAAGTATAATAGTAAATAAAATATGCTATTTTAATATAGGGTCCACAAATTTAGTGTTTTTTTAGAGAATGGTTGGAATTGAGTTTTTTTTTTTTTTTTTTTGTTGATGGACTCACCATATTTGGTGTTTTTTGTGTTTTTTTAATTTGTGCTAAGGTCGGAGATGTTGTAACATATCCGTAATTTTCAATATGCCACCGGACCAAAAAGGTAATTTACTCTTTTTATAAATAAATAAAGAATCATAGTACGAGACTACGAGCGGTCACATGCATAATACATCCAGAATTCTTTCTTGATTTTTAGGACAGTGAGGGCCCACATGAGCCTCTCTTATTCATTACTTTTTCTTTATTCTTTCAATAATTTTTATTTTGGAGTTAAACCATATGATAATGACTTCTTTTAAGGTCAATTTTATTTTAAATAATATATATTCATGTAAAAAATGTATCTTTTTTGTTTTTTTATACTAAATAATAATTTAATTTTTGTAAAATGCATTAAAATATAATAAAATTTGTTTCAGTTCTTTTCTAATGTAACACTTACTTTTTTTCCTCGATTATTATAGTAAATTGTTTAATCCTTTATATCTATACTATATTATAAAGCACAGATAAAAAAACTCTTAAATATAAATTATTAGGCACAAGGTACCATCATTTTATGCAAGATTTTAAAGATCTCATAATTTACAAGCATCAAAGCACAAGATACATATTACTACTGCAGACTTCTAACACCCACCAATTTGGTATGTGCAGGATCTTCCTTTTATGCAGATCTTTCCATATATAACTATTAATTAATATATTATATTACTATAAATTTGTTTTAATTATATTATTAAATATGTAATTGGTTATTTTTTCTAGATGTCATTATAATATATAAGATAATCATTGAATTTTAACAAAATACTTAATTTTTTTTATATAAAAACGTTATATTATTAATCCTAAATTAAACAAATTTATAATAAAAACATTATCACTTTCTTAAAATCATCCAAAATCGTACTGTAAATCGACAAAAAAACAAAAAATAAAATAAAACATTAAAATCGTGATGTATCTCGCTGCATTGCACGAGTACGCTTCTAGTTTTGTATAATATCTAATAAATGAGTTTTAATCGTACATGATATCTATTAATTTTGATTTGAGATGTTTCATGTAATTAAAATTTACAATATGACATTATACTTTGACATCCATGTCACCAGTATCCAATAGTTGCAAGATCTACCGAGTGTTAATCAAAATAAGTATGAAATACAAAAAAGTTGCCCTTAGGTTAGACTCAAACTAGTTTTCTTACTAAGTATATAGTCAGTCGATTCAACCAAACGGGTCGGGTCGGAGTTCTTAAAGTAAAATTTAAGTCTTTTTTTGTCTAATTTTGTTATTTTAAGAAAATTATAAGAAAAAGTTAAAAAAATCCGATGAACTTTCCATTTTAAATTATCAAGTTACTAAACTTTTTTTTTGGATGAACAAACCATTGTACTTTTTCATTTTAAATGATTAAGTTTCTGAATTTTTTTAATAAATAAACCGTTGAATTTTTTTTTGAACCTACATCTTTTTAACCCACAAAATCTATCTATAATCGGTTAGGAAATTTTTATAGTAAAAAAAAACACAAAGCAGTTTTACCGTTCCCAAACATTATTCCATTTAGACCCCCTCACACCCAACAACATCGCTCCCTCTTGTCGCCCATCATCTTTTGTGCTCCATCACAGCCCATCATCGTTGTTGCCTCCTGCCATCGATTTTCCTATCTTTGATACGTTTTTTTTTTCGATGCTCCCACTTTTCCATCATTTTAATGGAGTACCATATAGACATATCAAAGAAGGGAGCATCGAAAAACAAAAAACGAATCAAAAAGAGGGAGAGATGGCAGGAGCCAACAATAATGATGGGCGGTAATAGAGAGTGGATGACAATGGGGCGGTGAGGGGGAGTGATGGATAGGGTGTGAGGGGTTTGATTGACGTAGGGTTTGAAAACGGTAAAATTGATTTAGGTTTTTTTAACTTTAAAATCTTTCTAGTCAGTTACAGGTACAATTTTTTGGTTAAAGGAACATAGGTAACCAACTTCTAAAGTTCGATGTTTTATTCATCCAAAATGAGAAAGTTCAATGATTTATTTATTCAAAAAGAAATTTAAACGATTAATCATTCAAAAGATGAAAGTTCATTGATTTTTGCTAGACTTTTTCCAAAAAAAAAAAAATGCAAGTTTCAATTAAAAAATGTCAAATTGCATGAAAATGTAACATATTTTAATCTAATTACTATTTTAGGTAAAATATTTTCAAATCCTTCTTTTTTGGTACTTGAGAGGTTTTTTTTTTGAAAGAGGTACTTGAGAGATTGTTAAGTCAGATTTTATAGTAATAATTGTATTTATAGGTTTGATCTAATACTGTATTTAGAGTGCTTGTATATATGGTATTAGCCAAGGGTATTTAAGTCCCTTGTGGCTTTGTTGTTTGTAAGACTCTAACGCATATTCTCAATACATTGAACTTTTGCGCTTCAAACTCTCTCTCTCTAGATTTAGAACGATCTTGCATTTTCAATTGGTATCAGAGCCTAATCTGAATCTGAGAGGATTGAGAGAAACATGTTTCGATTCTGAATTTGTGTTTGAATCAGGAAATTTGATCGATTTTCTTGATTTTTTTTCAAGAAAATCTCATTTTTTGATTTTTCATCAAATTTGGACTGTTTTGTGAACGAATTTTCTTGTAAATTGGTTTGTTGGATTCGTTTTTATTAGTAGAAAAATTTTGATTCACATCTTTTTTCAAGAAAATCAGTTTTTGATCTTCAATTTTGAGATTTTACGAAATTCTGGAAAAGTTCGTTGAACGCACTGTTGGTTTCACGAATCATCGATTTTGTGGTTTTTGATCGATTTGTTTGCTTGAAAGTGATTAGAAAACTGTTTTCGATCAATTCTATGTGAGCATATTTCATTAAATTCGGTTCTGTAATCGAATCTAGAAGATTTCTGAGTTTTTTCATCGTTTTGCGCCAGATCCAGGTTTTGCGCGAGTTCATCTGAATTTTGCGCCAGTTCATACATATTTTGCGTCAGATTCAAAGCTTTGCGCCAGTTCATCTCGCCAAGTTCAGGGTTCGTCAGTTCTTCACACAAAGTTAATTTTGCACGATCAACATCTCGCGCAAAGACAAGTTTGCGCTATTAACAGCTCACGCAAAACAGATTTGCGCAACACTCATTTTTTACGTCACCTACTGTTCAAGAAAAGAAAAGTTCTCGTCAACAACATCTCGTGCAAAGTTAAATTTGCGCCACCTTTATTTCGCGCAAAGATTAGTTTGCGCCATCTACATATCACGCAAAGTACTGTTTGCGCCACCTTTGTCTAGCGCAAAGTTAAGTTTACGCCAGCAACGCTTCACGCAAAACAAGTTTGCGCCATCTTCTGTTCACGCAAAACCTAGTTTGCGCCAGTCACTATTAGCGTAAATCTCATTATGCGCCAACCTCTCTGTTTCAGAATTAGATTTTTCTGAAGTTTTTCTCTATGGATTCTGCAAAGTTTTCTTTTCAAGCTTAGTTTTACAAGAATGACATCATGATGTCATTGGGCACAGAAACTCGTCCTCCGGTTCTGGTTGATGAGAATGAGTTCACTCAATGGCAAGATCGGTTTCTTAATTTCATCAAGCGTCAAAAGAACAGAGATGACATGATGAATATTCTAACTGAAGGATCTTTTGAAAAGCCCATACTGGCTTCTGGGATGACAGAGCCTATCGCTGAATACACACCCGATGAGTCGTTGCAATATAAAGCCGATCGTGATATAAAGGCAAATCGGATGCTAGCCTTGCCAAATTCTATATACAACCGGATTGATTGTTACAAAAACAATCATAAACTAATGTGGGCACAACTAGAGAAGATTATGCTTGGGTCTACAGTTGCAACACAACTTCGGCATACACGCTACATGAACAACTTTGAAGAGTTCAAAGCCAAAGACGAAGAGTCACTGAAAAATGTTTTTGACAGGTTCTGTGTTGTGATAAATGATCTGCGAAAGATAAAAGTGGAAAAGACTGAGCTAGAGACCAATCTGAAGTTCCTCAATTCTCTTCAGTCGGAATGGAACAAATCTTGTCATAGATTGAGGAATGATATCCGGATATCTACCATGCAAATCCAAGAGATGTATGAGATTTTGCTGACAGATGAGAGCATTGTCAAGGATAAGAAGGCCAAACTTGACAAGAAAAACAAAAAGACAGTGGACCCAGTTGCACTTCTCCCAAGCAAACTGTCTGAACAAGCATTATCCGAGAATGCTTATGACGGTGCAACTGATGATGATGGCGAGGCACTACAGAAAGCAATGATTCTTCTCTCTCATCACTATAATAAGAAGTTCCAGCCTCGTTCGGGTTCCAACAACCTTCGCTTCACTTCAGGGTCTAAGGTCAAAGTTCCCGAGCATAAGCAAGTTGCTGATTGTTTCAACTGTGGAAAGTCGGGTCACATCGCTAAGGAGTGTCGAGTGAAGATAGTTCGGGATTCGGCGTATTATCGGAAGAAAATGGAACTGGCCGAAAAGAGAGAGAATGGAACCGCTCTGCTAGCTGAAGAAGAATTCTGGCTAGATCACTCCGACGATGAAGCTGACAATGTGGAAACTGCTCATATGTGCTTCATCGGAGATTATTAGAGTGATGATAATGATGATGATTCCTCAACCGATGAAGATGAGGTACCTTCTTAGTTTGATTACAAATTTATATCCTCACAGATGAATATCATTATAACTGCTTTACATGATCTTCGCTCAAAGTTATTATCTGAAAAACAATTAAATTCAGAAAAGTCAAATTTGATTGATAAATTACAAATTTCTTTGAAAGATGAAAAATCTATTTTGGATCATACAAAAGAAATCTTTCAAAAGAAATTGGATGATTTAGAAAAATCAAATATGACTTATCTTGATTCTTTGACTGAAATGACCAAATTAAAAGATAATTTTTCTGATAAAATAAATGAGTTGGAAGAAAAATTATATCGAAGGGATCAAACTGATCAAACAATATTTATGCACAAACCGAGGAGTTATAAATCTATAAAGGAAAGATGGGGTCTTGGTTTTGAAAATCCTCATTGTTTAAACAATGCTATAGAAAAATCCCCGACTTTATATAAATTCGATTATCTAAATCTTGCTAGATATGCTCCTCAATTCAAAATTGATTGGATGAATGAAAAGCAAGTTTTAGATATCGAAAATGAGAAAAGAATGAACAACAAGAAAAAGGAAATTTCTTTTGTTTACACGCGCGAAAATGCCAAATATTTTCCCGATAAATCAAAGAAGAACAGAAACGGTTTAAATATCATTTCTCCTATTAAATCTTCATTATCTTATGATTATTTTGATATATGTGCTACTAACACTAATAAAGAAAATATATCTCCAGTTTCTTATGATTCTAAGAGATATATTCCTCCATTAGTGTTAGAAAACAAAATCATTGATCTTGAAGATAAAATGGAAGAACAAAATATTCAAAGAAAATTTGAATCAGATGTTATTCTTTCTTTCATGACGACAAGTCTTGAAGAAAAATTAATTTTTCAAAAACAAGATTTACTTACAAATTCTGTTTCTTCTTCTGATTTTAAAGAAAACAAAACGAAAGTTCTAAAATCTGATAACTTTTCTCAAAATTTTTCTGACTCTGAGGCAAGTTCAGGATTATTGTCTGGTCAGTTGGATTTCTTAGGTAATATTGTTTCTTCATACTCAAATCTTAAATCGAAAATTCTTGATGAATCTTTTACGCTAAATGATGATTATTATAAACCAAAGCGTAAAAGAAGAAGGTCAAAGAAGTCAAAGAAACAAGATATTGTTATTTCTAAAAATTCTAATTCTTCTGATTTAAATATTTCAGATAGGACTTTGAGCACTCCTACAAGGCAGATATGGAGGGTCAAGCGAACATCTGATGAATCTATGACTGATGAGGATAGATATGTAGACAAAATCTATAAAAGTGATTCATTTGTTGTTTGTAATAAAATTTCAAAATACTCAATAAAGCAAATGATTCGAATTTCAAAAGATGTCTCATATTCTTCTTCTGATTCTAGTTCAGATGATTATGCTTTGTCTTCTACTAATGAATATGTTCATTTCTCTGATTATTTTTCTCGTGCTTTCTATGTCAAATCCAACAAATTTTCTCCCATAAGAACTGCAACTAATAAACATGGACCCAAATACAAGTGGGTACCAAAACCAAAGATTAATTCTGAGTTGCAGGCACTTAATGTAAAGGGGGAGTAAGAGAAAGATGGCTTCTGAGTAAATCAGCTCAGAACCCGTACTTCAATGGACTTCGACTTCTAAACATATCAGTTTAGGACTCGTTCTTCAATGCATTTAAGCTTCTGGACAAATGCGAAACTGTGAGTGCATCTACTTTATTCCGCTGCGTTTATCTCTGACTGTGATGTTGTTCCAGTTATCTCAAAAAAAAAATTCAAGAATCTGAGCAAGTTCGACCAGATCCAAAACTTTGATATGAGACACCAATTCATTATACATTTTGTGGAAGAAGGTATTATTGAATTTTATTTTGTTCCGACTAAATATCAATTTGCCGAATTTTTTTTTACAATAGTCTTAAATGAATTTTTTTTAAAACTCGGCATGTTGAATTTAAAAGTTTAAATCTTTACAAATTTTATTCTATAAAATAAAAGTTTTACAGTTTTTCTTTCTTTTGAATAAAATGTGTGTCTAGGATAAATTTTCAAGTTCCTTTGTTTATATTAAAGTTTTATATGTTCAACTTTCAAGTCTTACAAAAGTCGAAAGGTCAGCAACATGTTTGAAACTTTTGATACTGATTTAAAGTTATGTGATTCGGAATATTTATAGTTTACAATGCTTAGAAATCCTAAAAAGTCAGAATTATGGATTGTAATAAAAATATGGGCTAAGCACTTAGATGTAAAACTGGGTGATTGAGATGAATTATATATATAAAATACATAAATCTCTAAGTTTAAAAGTTTGTACCTGTGACCTTTCTGGTTTGGGAAAGTAAGTTCCGTGGGATGCTTGTCATCTGGTCCCGTAAGGTCAATTGGTCTGGGAGTGATCGAACCCAAATCCTTCTATAGAATCAGATCGAAAGTCATGTTCTACTGGTATGAATGTGTTTATGATGTGTCTATGATGTGTCGATGTAGCCTTTCTGATATGGGATAGTAAGTTCTAAGGGGTGCTTGACACCTAGTCCCCTAAGGCCAACTGGTCTGGGAGCGACTGACCCAAATCCTGCAATAGGATCAGATAGAAAGTTACGTTTACGGCATGTTCTTTACTTACTAAACTTTTTGATTAAAAGATGCCAATGTGCACAAGCTTAAAAGATGCCAAAGAGCACACTTATGTGAAGATGGCAATGTGCACAATGCTAAAAGATGCCAATGAGCACACATCTCATGATACTTGGTGATATTTCTGAGTTACGATAAACCTATAAATTTGTGAAAGTCTTAATTTTTGACGGATTAGTGTGAGTACATGCAAAGTTCTCTATTATATTTTTTAGAATTGCATTTTCTTGAAGCTAATCGAAGTTCGCATGCTAGCACACTGAATAGATTGATGAAAGTTTTTGAAACTGAACATGTTTTAACTTGATATGTAATGAAACTTGTATCTGTATCCAACAACAAACACTTGATTTCCACTGATGGATTAATCTGTGATATTTTACTGAGTAGAATTTAATTTGTTTAGTGTTTAAAATTTTATATATTTAGTTGTTTCAAAATACATATTCAGTATATTTATCTTTCTACATTGATGTTTCGATTTTTGTGTTCTCATATCTGTTTCAATGGGTCTGTGCATTTTTCAAGGGGGAGTGAATAAGGAGAATATTCTAAAAAGATCATATCTCATTTCGAGGGGGAGTATCTGATTTTCTATATGAATGCTAACTTGAATTGTCATATTTAGTGCATTTGTGTAGGGGGAGTCAAAGAGCTTAACAGGTGATTATTTTCTGAGTTTAAGTCAGATTTGCGCCAACAGTTGGTAGCGCAAAACTCAACTTTGCGCCACCTTCAGCTAGCGCAAAACTAAGTTTGCGCCACCAACATGTAGCGCAAAACTTCCTTTTTCTCCTTTATTCTGAATTTTGCAGATCTGAAGTTGTCTCGTCTCCAACATTTGCATGACCAAGTTGATCCAGATCATCAAGGTCATGAGGGGGAGAAGTTAAGGAGAAGTTAAAGAGACAAAGAGTTAAAAGTTTATTTGCTCAAGATTCGAGAAGTTAAAGCGACAAAGAGTTGTCTGCTTAAGATTCTATTTTCTCAGCTATACTAGTTCTTTTGTTGTTCCAGCTCCGACCACCAAAGTTCATTCAAGTATATTTGAAAGAGGTGAATCGTTTAGAGCACAAGCTGATGAACCGATTGTTCTTTCAAGCTTATTACAAACAGGTCCAGTCTTGTCAAGGCAGCAAAGACAATATAGATTGAAAGATGCTGAGAAGAAATTTTTTTTTAGTCAAGAAGCTTCTCTAAGTCGCTTAGATGGTCTGTGTTGATTTAGAAGATGAATATTGAAGACCACAGCGCCAATGACTACTAAGGGGGAGATTGTTAAGTCAGATTTTATAGTAATCATTGTATTTATAGGCTTGGTCTAATACTGTGTTTAGAGTGCTTGTATATCTGGTATTGGCCAAGGGTATTTAAGTCCCTTGTGGCTTTGTTGTTTGTAAGACTCTAACACATATTCTCAATACATTGAACTTCTGTGCTTCAAACTCTCTCTCTACTTTCTCTCACTAGATTTAGAACGATCTTGCATTTTTAGAGGTTAAATCTCCAACTTTTATATATCTATTTTACCTAATAACTTATAAATGTTGACTAGAATCAAGTTTTGATGTTGTAACATTATTTTTTTAACTTTTAAATGCCAACTAAGCAACAAAAAATCCACATCATTACCTTTTTTAAGAATTG
Organism: Arctium minus; assembly: GCA_954870635.1. Taxonomy (NCBI): domain Eukaryota; kingdom Viridiplantae; phylum Streptophyta; class Magnoliopsida; order Asterales; family Asteraceae; genus Arctium; species Arctium minus. Next base: position 3,781,732 of record OX941093.1, on the reverse strand, counting down.
TAAAACATGTATTTTTAATAAAGGCAATATAGTTTTTTTAACACTTTCTTTTTTTCTTAAACAACAGTCTTTTTCTTTTTACCGAAGATGGAATGCCTTTCCTGTTTCCTCCTTCACATGAATCCCCCTCCTATTCTCCAACGATGGAAAGCCCACCCCCCTTCCCTCTTGTCCTCTGGCAACGATTTCACCTTAATCCCTCTCCTTCTCCCACACCACTTGCAAATGAAGCAGGTCCACGACCCTTGCAATTTGATGTCTACGTTATGTTGCTGCAAATTGACGCCTGCAAATGGAGAGGCATAAGCGATACCAGGTTTCTGCAAATCAGCGCCCCATCTTCATCGGTGTTCCTTGTGTTTCTACAAATTGACGCCTAGGCTTTGTTTTTATAAATTGGCGCTTCATATTCATCGGTGCTCAATTGCATAGAGTTTTTGAATCGATGTGAATGATGAACCTTACATGTGGCAAAATCAAAATCAGCAACACATTTTAGGTTTTGATTTTACACAGGTTTGATTTAGGGGACGTTTGGTTCGCAGAATGTGATGGAATCTGGTGGAATTGGAATGTTGAATTCCTTTGACCAGATTCCATTCCCTTGTTTGGTTCAAGTTTTTTAATGGAATGGAATTTTTCAATTCCAATGAATTCCATGTATAGAGGATTTTAACATTCCATCCTAAAAGACAAGGATTTCAATGGAATGGAATCAGATATTATAACAATTCCAAAGTTGCCCTCTACCCTAATCGATGTTAACACAACCTCCTCATCAAATCGTATCTTCCCCATCGCTCCTTCCAGACTCCATAGCTCTCCATCGTTGCTCCACCGTTGCTCCACCACCGCTCCACCACCGCTGCTCTATCTCGTCTTTTCCATCACTGCTCTCGACAAGAAACAGGTTCAATTTCTTCATCTGCACAAAAAACAGTTTCGATTTCTTCATCTGCACAAGAAACAAATTCATTTTCTTCATCTCGATTTCTTCATCTGCTGCCCCATCGTTGTGTGTATTTGATTTTTCATCTTATTTCTTTATCTACTTTCGATTTCTTCATCTAATATCTGCAAATTTATTTGTATTCGATCATGTGATTTCTTTATCTGTTGCTCCATCGTTGCTTTCGTCATCTAATTTCATCCAATTTCTGCAAATTTATAGTTGTTAACTATTCAGTTGAGTTTATCATTATTATTTGGAGATTTCATAACATATGGGTTTGCTGGGTTTTTTTCCAGAGAATGACTATGGTAGAGTTGAGTTTATCATTATTATTTTGGTTTTTTTCATTATTATTTGTTATTGAAAAGGGGATTTTGGTCGTTTACAATCGATTTTCCATATGTACAGGTTTCTCCAAATTTTATACTGTCTGTCCATATGTACAGGTTTCTCCAAAACAATTTTTGTTTAAAAAACATAAAATAATGAAAAAGGGTATTTTGGTCATTTACCAAAATTTCATTCCAATTCCGAAGCTACAATATGTGAACCAAACAGACAAATTCCAATGCATTAAAAGATTCAATTCCAATTATGTCAACCAAACAGGTGGTCAAACCTGACAACATTCCATTCCAATTCCTTTAAAGTCAAATTCCTTTGACAGATTCCATTCCATCCAAAAACATTCTGCGAACCAAACGCCCCTTTAGGGTAAGATTTTTTACATAGAGTAAACTACAATTTTCGTCCTTGTGGTTTTTTATGTATAACCATTTTCGTCCCTGACTTTAAAAGTTTCTTTTTTGGTCATTGTGGTTTGCAATTTCTTTCCATTTTCGTCCCTAAAACTAATATTCTTAGGGACTAAAAGAGAAAGGAGTTGTAAACTACAAGGACCAAAAAACAATTTTTAAAGATTAAAGACGAAAATAGTTATAAACAACAAACCACAGAGATGAAAATAGTAGTTTACTCTTTTACATAAACTTACTTTTAAAAAAGTATTCCATGTCAAAGACATAAATTTGAGAAGTCCAAGATAGTCGACCCCATCAAATAGATAGAGATGCTTAAAATGACCTATCATTAATATTTGAAATCGATATTTAAATTATATTTATGTGAGAGTCGTAAATAAGTAGAGTTCTTATCAAATAATTATATTAAACCGAATACAGATTTACATATAAAAATGAGTTCAGAACATATAAAACGTCTAGTTTGGGTTTATAAGAACTCGACTTAAATATTTACTGAATTTTTCGAGCCATATATACGTGTTAATAGTTTCTTATCAAGTTTAACTCGATATTACTTTATAGAATATGGTTTTGACATAACCACAAGGCTTATGGTGTAACGGTAATCACTTGGGGAGTTCATAACGTTCAACCCGGGTTCGATTCCCTGCATTCGCAACTTTGTGGCCACTGAGTTTAACCTCAAGACTGCATGCTTTCCAAGTCGGTTTCTTTGAAGTGATTCAAATGATTACAAATTTGATGGATGCTTTCAAACTATTGAAGCTTTGGAATATTGATGGTCCCTAGTATTTAATTGATTAATAATTAGAAAGCCGTCCATAACTAGTCTTCTACATTCAATATACAACGACCGCTATATTTTATTGAAAATGTGATAAATTTGGTAATGGTCACAATCTTTGTCCTTTAATAGTTATCATCCAATAGGCAATTAAATAAATTATATATATATAAATTAAATAAATACTAGAAATATACCCTCGCAATGCAGCGGATTTCTGAAATCTAGAACTCGAACCCTCAATCATTATTCATACTTTTTGTTAGTCTTTTTTGATTTTATTTTACGATTTTGAGAAACCTAGACTTAAAACAAAAATATATTTTAGTTTAGTTTAATTATGGTTTTTAATAAAAAATAATAATAAAGTATTTTGTTACGGGTCAAAAAATGTTTAATTTAAATGATAACTATATTTAAGATATTTTATATTTAAAATTAAAAAGATAACATACTTCAATAAAAAATAAAAATAAGGTGCTTTCTTATATTTATCGGTTAGTTATATCAATAGTTAAAATTTTTAGATATTTTAGAAAATAAAAATAAGTGATTATCTGCAGTTTGTTACACGAATTCAAACATTGAGCTTTTATAAGTTGTACTTATGTTTAATCAATTTGTACTTTTGGATTTTAATTAATATGCATTAATAAGTTGTACCTAATACATAAAAATTAGTTTTTAAGAGTTTAACTTAAATGCTTTATAATATAGTATAAATATATTAGTTAAAATTCAAAATTACAAGTTAATGAAACATAATTATAACTTATTAAAGTCCCATGTTTTTATTTGTATAACTAACTGCAAATAAACATATTAAATACAGGATAAACACTATGAGATAAACTACCTGTTTTATTTTTTGTTAGGGTAGTTTGTCTGTTAAATAGAAGTTCAGGGGGCATATTGTAATTATTTAATAGATTCAATATTAGTTTCTTATCTTAATTTCTAAATTTATTAATATATTATCTAATTAATATGTTAATTTATTTAAAAATAAATAAAATCATTTAAGTACTATTTTTCTAAGTGATTTTTAATTTGTAGTAATTTAATAATCGCATTCAAGGTGTCGTCTTAAGATGTATAAATTATAAGACACTTTAAGTCGGAATTGATGATTCCTTTGGTTATTATAAATCGACGTTCAAGCATAACATTTAGAGGTTTATTAAATTATTTTGATAGTTTAATAATGAGATTAAAGCGTCATAGTTTGAGTTAAATAATTATTGGGACACTTTAATTTAGAGAGATAGATTTATAAGATTATAAAATAATTATTTTGACGTTGTAAGGCGTCGTAGAGTTTTAGACTTGGGGGTTTGACTAAAGTTGTTGGAGGTTGACCGTGTTGACCAATAGTTGACTTTTATCTCGTTTGACCCACAAGTATTTTGATGATGAGATCAAATGGATATATTTGAGTCATTTAGAGACCTGATTTTAGAGTTTGACTTTAGGTCGACTCAGGTTGACTAAAGTTGACTTTTAGAGAAAATAAGCCATTAATTGGATATGGTGGTATTAAATGTGTAGGTTTTCAGTTGAGAGCTATCAGTAGCCGATCTACACGGAATCAGGTGAGTCTTCATGAGACTTACACTGGGATGCATACCTATGTGTAAATTTATTTTCAGCATTATATGATTTATATGGTGATGTGTATGTATGCATGATATTTCAGTTTTCATACATGATACATTATATTTCTCATGTATGTTATTTATGATCAGTTGCATGCTATGTGTTTATTTTGTTTTCAAATAACTCTAGCATGTTATTTCATATGAAAGTTTTATGATCGGTTTTAACGGGTGGGAATTTGACTAGTAAGTCATAGACAAGTGGCACGACCCAGTCAAGTGGGTGATCGAACAGAACAGAAAGTTTAACGCAGGGCGTGTCAGAGACAAGTGGCACGACCCAGTCAAGTGGGTGATCGAACAGAACCGAAAGTTTAACCCAGGGCATGTCAGAGATAAGTGGCACGACCCAGTCAAGTGGGTGATTTAACAGAATAGAAAGTTCAACCCAGGGCGTGTCAGTGACAAAATGACCCATACCCGACAAGACAGTTTATGAGATCTCCTTTCTTTCAGCGCTGCTTGTGTTTTAGAAAATGCATACTATTTGATAAAATGTTTTGAAGTTGATATATGTTATGTGAAATGATTTTATTCATGCAAACCATGAACTCACTGAGCTTTATGAGCTGACTATAGTATGCATCCCAGGACCAGGTAGTCCGAGGTTGGATAAGGGCAAGGGACACGCTTAAAGAGTACTGGCTTATTGTCGTTTTATATTCAATCTTTTGTTTAGACTTTTATGTATGAATCAGTTGTAACTTAACTTGATGTGGGACGGGTTAGCTCGTAAGTACGTGATTATGTGTTTTGGAGACTTCCGTTGCGAACAGTTTCAAATTTTAATTTAGCCAGTATCTTGGAGTATTTATGGAGAAATCGTTTTAATTTACGTAACACCACTCGCAAGTTGAAAAAATTTTTTTAGGGTGTTACAAGTTTGTATCAGAGCGTTAGTTTAAGAGAATTAGGTTAAGATTTCTTTAGCCTAAGCTTAAACTGGGTGGATTTTAGAAGTATGTGTATACTGCGTGTTAGTATTGCTTCTCATGCGATTAAGTTTTGATCTTACGTCATTATATGACATAGTGTTTCCTTCATGATCTGTAGGAGAGATGGTTCACACCATTCATACTAGGGCTGTCAGTCGTGGGCGCGGACGTGGACGCGGACGTGGAGCACGTAGGACACCTTATGGATTAGGCCCACGTAGGGGATCTTCCGACAGCAACCGCTCTACTACCAGGCATATTTCTGGCCAGCACGTCGGGAGCGACAGTCCTATCCACAAGGGGGAGACGTCGTCACGAGATTCTGTCAGGAAAGAGTCCTCACTTGAGCCTTCTGAAGAGTACACGCCTCGCACCCCCAGTCGGGAAGACATGGAAGAGACTATAGAGACCTTGAGAAGCGAGAACGATGAGCTAAGAGAAAGACTGACCCAAACTCTAAATGGGAACAATTGACTGAGGGGATGGCTGAACAATCTTCAGCAGGCACACGTCCAACAGGGAGAAGCCCTAAACGAGTTACTGGCAGAGAATGCAGATTTGATGGATGAGCGTCATGGGCTGATTTGGGATAAAGTTGTACTCGAACATGAACGAAGAATTGTTGCTCGCCCTTTGGGCACTAGAGTCAGAGACAGGATTCGCTTTTATAGGAAAGTAACTATGGATTATGCTGATGAAGTAAGAGGTTATTTCTCCGACTGGGCCGAGTGCTTCAAAAAGGGCCCAAAGGCTAGCGTATTGTGGTGTTTCAGACCATCCTCGTGTTTTGATCAGTGGGTGAGGGACCCTTACCTCCCTTACTACCCCTCAGATCAGTTTTAGAGGGGTATCAGTTAGAGAGAGATCTTTTGGGTATATAGTTTTGCTATGCACGTCTAGATAGTTGACCGAGCGTTTATCCGGTCCAGTGCTTCATTAGAATTTTTGAGTATTTGGCAAGGCTTAGAGACGTGTCTATGATTATTAAGTATCTCCCATATTTTGTAAGTAAATGGGATTATGTAATGACTCTCTCTCTCTCTCTCTTCATGATTAATTAATGAAACGTAATTTTATGTTATAAGGTGTCAATGAAATTTGGTGTAAATTCCTTTTACGTACTTCATTATTATATACGACAATTGAGTTATAATTAATAGTGTTATACTATTATCGAATTTAGAATCGTCCGGAATTGACCAATACCCTATTATGTCAGTATGGTTTCCTGTGGATCAACAAGGAATGCCCCCAACAGGGGAGGTGCCAACTGCGCAGCACCACATGCAGTTCGAGGACGTAACCGAGGTCGAGGTCGAGGCCGAGGCAGTGTCCAAACCGCAAGTTCCAGTGCAACTCCATCCGCACAAGCTAGCTTAGCTATCGGAAGGGATCAAGAAGTAGGCCAAGGAATCGAAGAAAGGGAAAACCCCCTCACCAAGGAGATGATAGCTGAGCAGATGGCACAAGTCCTCCAAGACACATTGCCAAGTATGTTGAAGGCAATGTTAGGTGAAAATTTTAAAGATAATGAGGATAAAGAGGAGGAGAGCGTTCGACAGGAGAACACCATGAGCAACACTCAAGTTACTGAAAAGATTGAGTGACCCACTAAGAAGAAGGCGGAGTCGCCCGCTAGAGGGAAAACTGAATTACCAATCAAGGAGAAGGGATGTAGTTTCAAGACATTTAAGGGCACTGGCCCGAAGGAATTTAAGGGAATAGAAGGCCCAGTTGGACTGATGAACTGGGTAACCAAGATGCAGAGCAACTTTAAGATCTGTAGGTGCTCGGAAGACCAAAAAGTGACCTATGCTGCTACAACCTTTGTAGACTATGCATTGCATTGGTGGGAGAGTGAGTGTGCTATCAGAGGTGAGTATGACATTGCTACATTGACTTGGGAGAAAATGAAGGAGATGATGATGGATAAGTACTGCACCCAATCAGAGGTGAAAAAGCTAGAATTGGAATTCCTGGGGTTAAAGCAAGGGTCATTGTCGGTTCAAGAATATGTTAATGAGTTTCTTGAGAAAGCAAGGTTCGCCAGTTACCAGGTGGCTACCGAAAGGAGAAAGATAGATCATTTTAAGGACGGTCTAAGGATTGAAATCAAAAGGTATGTGGACATGACCGAACTGACCACATTTGTGCAAGCTGTAGAGAGGGCGAAGGTGGCTGAAGAGAACAACATTAAGGAAAATTATGATAGAAGAGACACTAAGAGAAAGTGGGAAGGATCAAACCAGTCCAACAAGAAGTTGAGATGGACCCCCACCCCGACAAGGGCACGAAGCGAGGAATTCATTGTTCCTCCATGCAACAAATGCAACAAGAAACACATGGGCGAGTGTAAAGTGGGGAGTATGACATGCTATAAATGTGATAAAATCGGGCATACAGCACGGGAGTGCCCGGAAGGAAAAACTTGTTATGAGTGTGGAGTTACGGGACATCTGCGACCTGATTGTCCTAAACTTCGAAAGGGCGTGATGCCCCACGCCAAGTCAATGAATGGAGGATTAGGGAAGGGATCTGACAAGAGGAAGGAACTACCAAAAGGGCATGGTCGGGCTTACAACATGACTCTAGAAGAGGCCAAGGAAACACCTGACGTCGTATCTGGTATGTTCCCTATCGACAATGTATATGCACATGTGTTATTTGATTCGGGTGCAAACGGTAGTTTTGTGTCTACTACTTTCTGGCACTATTTGAATAGGAATGCTTGTAGGCTTGACAAGAGTTACACTGTAGAAACAGCTGACGGTGGTCTAAATAAGGTATATGAGGTCATTAATGGATGCACGATCATTATAGATGGTAAGGATTTCCCTGTTAGACTTATGCCAATGCGTTTAGGGGGTTTTGACGTAGTCTTGGGAATGGACTGGTTGTCCGACAATCATGCACAAATTTTATGCGATAAAAAGATGATCAAGATTCAGACTCCGACTGGAGAAACGATTCACGTTTACGGCGATCGGAAAAAGTGCGATGTGGGATTAATCACTGCACTTAAGGCAAGCAGATGTCTGCGAAAGGGATGTGTGGCCTACTTAGCATATGCTATCGATGCAAAGCTTGAAAGGAAGGTTGTACAAGATGTTTCAATAGTAAAAGACTACCCCGAAGTGTTTCCGGAAGAGTTGCCGGGAGTGCCACCGGAACGTCAGGTAGAGTTCTGGATCGACTTGGTACCAGGTGCAGCACCAATCGCGAGGGCACCTTATCGGTTGGCCCCAACGGAAATGCAAGAGTTGATGAAGCAACTACAAGATCTCTTGGAAAAAGGGTTTATCAGGCCAAGTTCATCGCCTTGGGGAGCGCCGATTTTATTCGTCAAAAAGAAGGACGGTACAATGAGGATGTGCATCGACTATCGTGAGTTGAACAAAATCACGATAAAGAATAGATATCCATTACCAAGGATTGATGATATATTTGATCAGTTACAAGGAGCTAGCTATTTCTCAAAAATCGATCTAAGATCTGGTTATCACCAGCTGAAGGTTCGAGAAGAAGACGTACCAAAGACCGCTTTTAGAACTCGTTATGGACATTACGAATTTGTGGTAATGCCCTTTGGGTTGACGAACGCGCCTGCAGCATTCATGGATTTAATGAATCGAGTTTGTGGACCATATTTGGATCAATTCGTCATAGTCTTTATAGACGACATCTTGATTTATTCGAAGAACGAGGGAGAGCACGAACAACACTTAAGGACGATTCTTGAATTATTGGCAAGGGAGCAATTGTATGCCAAGTTCTCAAAATGTGAGTTTTGGATGCAAGAGGTGCAGTTTCTAGGTCATGTAGTCAACGCAGAAGGAATCAAAGTAGATCCGGCTAAGATCGAGGCAGTCATGGATTGGGAGTCTCCGAAATCAGCATCAGAGATTCAAAGTTTTCTGGGACTGGCAGGATATTATCGGAGATTCATTCAGGATTTCTCCAAATTAGCAGCGCCTTTAACAACGTTGACAAAGAAGTCGGTCAAGTTTGACTGGGGAACGAAACAAGAAGAAGCGTTTCAGACACTCAAGGAGAAACTCAACAGTGCACCTGTCTTATCCTTACCAGATGGGACAGAGGATTTTGTCGTTTATAGTGATGCATCGAAGATGGGTCTGGGTTGTGTACTAATGCAGCGAGGCAAGGTCATAGCCTATGCGTCACGTCAGTTGAAGGAGCACGAAAAGAAATACCCAACCCACGACATGGAACTAGCAGCAGTAGTATTCGCACTAAAAATTTGGAGACACTATTTGTATGGCACGAAGTGTATGATCTATACGGATCATAAAAGCATGAAGTACTTGTTCGACCAAAAAGAGTTGAATATGAGACAAAGGAGATGGATGGAATTACTTAAGGATTATGATTGTGAGATCCACTACCATCCGGGTAAGGCAAACGTAGTCGCTGATGCACTTAGTAGGAAGGAGAGAACCGAACCGATCCGGGTGCGGGCCATGTGGATAAATGTCAAGGTGGAGTTGATAGATCAAATCCGAGATGTCCAAAAGGAAGCTTTACTGGAAGAGAATGTGAAGAAGGAGAGAATGGTAGGACAAATTAAGACCTTAACAGCAGGGCCAGATGGAATATTTAGACTTGGGGACCGGGTTTGGATCCCTAGTTTGGGAGACCTAAGAAGCATTGTTATGGACGAAGCACATAAGTCCAAGTACACTATACATCCAGGTAGCGACAAGATGTACAAGAATTTGAAAGAAAGCTATTGGTGGCCTGGTATGAAGAGGACAATAGCTAGCTATGTGGGAAAATGCCTAACATGTTTGAAGGTAAAGACAGAGCATCAGAAACCTTCTGGAATGTTGCAACAAATGGAGATCCCTGTATGGAAATGGGATATGATAACAATGGATTTTGTTACCAAACTCCCAAGGACGGTAAGGGGGCATGATGCCATATGGGTGATTGTTGACCGACTGACGAAATCTGCTCACTTCTTACCAATCAGCGATAAGTATACGTTGGAAAGATTGGCCCAACTTTACGTCAATGAAATTGTGTCGAGACATGATGTGCCGATATCCATTGTCTCAGATAGAGATGCGAGATTTACTTCAAGATTTTGGTCAAGTTTTCAGCAAGAGATGGGGACGCGGTTGAACATGAGTACTGCATATCATCCTCAAACCGATGGTCAGAGTGAGAGGACGATACAAACATTAGAGGATATGTTGAGAGCTTGTGTGATCGACTTTGGAGGTAGTTGGGACAACCACCTCCCGTTGATAGAGTTCGCTTATAACAATAGCTACCACTCAAGTATCAAGGCGGCACCATTCGAAGCATTGTATGGTCGCAAGTGCAGGACACCACTTTGTTGGACGGACGTTGGGGAAAGACAACTAGTTGGACCCGAGTTAATCCAACAGACGTCTGATAAAATAAGCTTAAAACCCGATATATATATATAAATTAATTTATAAATTTTTATTGATATATATATATATATATACATGTAGTAATAATAATAATAATAATAATAATAATAATAATAATAATAATAATAATAATAATTGAAAATTGGATTAAAAGAGAACAAAATGTCTCATTGGGGGTGAAAATTGTAAATTTTTATCAAAGTATCAAGTGCAAGGGGGTTGTATGTCAACTTTGGAAACTTCAGGGAATGAGTCAGATGTCAACAGGCCATTGTTGAGGGACCTGTTTTGTAAAAAGGACAAATCTGATCTCTTGAAAGAGACATGTCGATGCTGAACTTTGGAGCCTCCTATTGGCTCGGTTAGTCAACTAAAAATGACAAAAATTACAGATTTAAGTAGCCACCGATGTCCTTTACAACTTTCGTTCAAGAAAATCGAAATTTCGTTGAGAAACAAGGGAGAAATCGGAGCTCGAAAATCACCCTCCACAACCTCCGTTTATCGTCGATATAAGGTAAAATACCCAACCAAAATTTAAGTTATTTATATGGTTAGCTTCGTTTTTAAGTCCTTTATCGAACCTTAGTAGCCTTATGTCTCAGATTTTGGTTTAGAGTGTTCGATTTTGCGTTTTAAGCTGATTTTCGAGTGGGTTTTTAACATAAATTTTAAATGAGCAAATGGGACTCAATACTTGATGGTTTTCGTTGATTTTTGTTCCTATAGTTGAGGAAAACTATTTCCTAGAGTTTTTCAAAAAGAATCGTAAGAAACGATGATGAGTCAAGACCGAACGACCCTTCTTTTGGCCGCCGACGTTATTGAGGGACTGCAACGATGAGTCGTTGTTGGGTTGTTCACCTCATCGTGGGCTGTCTCTCTCAAAGAAAAACAATGTGGGCCTGTCCAATTAAAGAGTTTAAAAAATAAATAAATGGGCCCTAACAATATTAAGTGGATTTAGATTGTGATTTAAAATATATTTTGACTATTTAATCAATATTAGAATAATTAAGTTTTTGGGCCTGACTTGAGTAATCACGTTCATATTTTAGAGGTTATATTAGTTTCTTATCTTAATTTCTAAATTTATTAATATATTATCTAATTAATATGTTAATTTATTTAAAAATAAATAAAATCATTTAAGTACTATTTTTCTAAGTGATTTTTATTTGTAGTAATTTAATAATCGCATTCAATGTGTCGTCTTAAGATGTATAAATTATAAGACACTTTAAGTCGGAATTGATGATTCCTTTGGTTATTATAAATCGACGTTCAAGCATAACATTTAGAGGTTTATTAAATTATTTTGATAGTTTAATAATGAGATTAAAGCGTCATAGTTTGAGTTAAATAATTATTGGGACACTTTAATTTAGAGAGATAGATTTATAAGATTATAAAATAATTATTTTGACGTTGTAAGGCGTCGTAGAGTTTTAGACTTGGGGGTTTGACTAAAGTTGTTGGAGGTTGACCGTGTTGACCAATAGTTGACTTTTATCTCGTTTGACCCACAAGTATTTTGATGATGAGATCAAATGGATATATTTGAGTCATTTAGAGACCTGATTTTAGAGTTTGACTTTAGGTCGACTCAGGTTGACTAAAGTTGACTTTTAGAGAACATAAGCCATTAATTGGATATGGTGGTATGAAATGTGTAGGTTTTCATTTGAGAGCTATCAGTAGCCGATCTACACGGAATCAGGTGAGTCTTCATGAGACTTACACTGGGATGCATACCTATGTACAAATTTATTTTCAGCATTATATGATTTATATGGTGATGTGTATGTATGCATGATATTTCAGTTTTCATACATGATACATTATATTTCTCATGTATGTTATTTATGATCAGTTGCATGCTATGTGTTTATTTTGTTTTTAAATAACTCTAGCATGTTATTTCATATGAAAGTTTTATGATCGGTTTTAGCGGGTGGGAATTTGACTAGTAAGTCACAGACAAGTGGCACGACCCAGTCAAGTGGGTGATCGAACAGAACAGAAAGTTTAACCCAGGGCGTGTCAGAGACAAGTGGCACGACCCAGTCAAGTGGGTGATCGAACAGAACCGAAAGTTTAACCCAGGGCGTGTCAGAGACAAGTGGCACGACCCAGTCAAGTGGGTGATTTAACAGAATAGAAAGTTCAACCCAGGGCGTGTCAGTGACAAAATGACCCATACCCGACAAGACAGTTTATGAGATCTCCTTTCTTTCAGCGCTGCTTGTTTTTAGAAAATGCATACTATTTGATAAAATGTTTTGAAGTTGATATATGTTATGTGAAATGATTTTATTCATGCAAACCATGAACTCACTGAGCTTTATGAGCTGACTATAGTATGCATCCCAGGACCAGGTAGTCCGAGGTTGGATAAGGGCAAGGGACACGCTTAGAGAGTACTGGCTTATTGTCGTTTTATATTCAATCTTTTGTTTAGACTTTTATGTATGAATCAGTTGTAACTTAACTTGATGTGGGACGGGTTAGCTCGTAAGTACGTGATTATGTGTTTTGGAGACTTCCGTTGCGAACAGTTTCGAATTTTAATTTAGCCAGTATCTTGGAGTATTTATGGAGAAATCATTTTAATTTACGTAACACCACTCGCAAGTTGAAAAAAAAAATTAGGGTGTTACACTTAAGTTTCCTTTGGACAAATCCACCATGGGTGCTCCAAATCTGAGATGAGAACTCTCAAAATCGCCCTAATGGAGAGGAATGTAGGATGTGGGAGTGAGAATGAGAGAAAACCCTAGAAAGTTGAGTTTTAATCGATCAGACAGTCTCCCACGGCCTTGGCCGTGACCTCAAGTCGCGGGCCAAGTCGTGCGTGTCTCTAAGCCATGGATCACAGTGAGTTGCGAGGGCTTATCCGCGGCTTGAAGCCGTGGGCCAAGCCGCGCGTGTCTCCTATTGTGCCTCCTGACGTCTTGTGTTAAACCGTTCCCCGACCATTTCTCTCGGCCGACCACTGAGTGTTCCTTGACCGATCGTTGATCGTTCTTTTAAAATTTACGGGTGTTACAGACAGTTTCGTAATTTTTACAAATACACGAAACGAATTCATATATGAACCTGTATGATTCACATATGAACTATATCTTCATATGTGAACCAGTGTAATTCACATATGAGCTCTTTTAACTGAGATATATGAACCTTTATGATTAATATATGAACCAATTAACTGATTCACATATGAACTAATTAACTGTAGGTTCATATGTGAATCAGTTGAACTAATTAACAGATTCATGTATGAACCTTTGTGATTCACATATGAACTAATTAACTAATTCATATATGAACTTATAGTTCATATATGAATCACAAAGGTTCATATATGAATCAGTTAAAAGAGTTCATATGTGAATTACACTGGTTCATATATGAACATATAATTCATATGTAAATCATACAGGTTCATATATGAACTCGTCCCGCGTATTTTACGAAACTACCCCTCTATCTTCTACAAACCATACAAGGAATTATTCGGTGCTTCACGATCAAAGCCGCAAATGTTGACCATATAAAGGTCTTGGATCACTTCTTTATTTCTCATATTTTTAGCATTTCTCAAATGAACCTAATCCAATGTTTGTGTGTGTGTGTATATGTATATATATAACACCACACATCACCCCTACCACCAGTTCATTCATCTCCATCACAATTACAATCGTATCCCCCATGTCTTATGTCGAAACCTTCCACGTGTTTCAGACCCACTCCCCCTCTTCTTCTTCCTTGTAGAGATTATCAACAACCCACCGTCTTCTTCTTCCTTTGTGGGGGATTTAAGTGTTTCTTCTACCACCAAACTATCATCCTCTAAACACAACCAAACAAGTCTCAAATATCACATTTTGAAACCTAGAAAATCACGCTTTCTTGAAACACAACCCAACAAAATCACATTTTGACAACCTAGCAAAATCATGTTTACACAAGGCTATGTTCCGTCGAGGTTTGGTTGTCAGCGTTAAATCGATGAAAATCCAGATCAAGACAGAACCTAGATTGATGAATCGATGAAAATCCCTCGATTTTCTCGATGAAATCCCGATAACTCTAGATCGATGAACTTTACTGGCATGTGTAGAGGTGGTGGGTGACAGTAGGATGGAGTGGAAGAGGGAGAGCGATAGGGGATTCCGGAGGAACAGATCTGTGTATGGGTTTTTGGTGGCGGTGATGAAGTTGTATGTTGTCAATAATCGGAGAGAGTAATGGAAGAGATAAGAGAATATATGGGAAGGAGGAAGGTGAGGACACCATCGGTGATAGGAAGTGTCGCCGATGACACGGAGTGTCGTCGGCACCGGTGAGGGAACATTTCTTCAAGATGTACATTTACAGATGATAGAGTAAAGTTCATTTTTGGTTCCTAAAGTTTGATGGTTTTTGTAAAAACTAGAAAAGTAAGAAAACGGGTAAAATGACCATAACGCCCTTCATTTAATTGGATTTAACGGAAAAAGTTAACGGGCATTAGTGGGAGGGACCAAAACCAAAGTGAAATTACATACGTTAGGGACCAAATCCGAGTTTCGATAGTTTAGGGACGATATCCGTTGAAAATGACAAACGTCAGGGACCAAAAGTGAACTTTACTCTTCTAATTTTAACAAAGTTGGATGGAGGGGCAAAAATGGGAGTAAAATTGAAACTATATGGATGAAAAAACAGTTTTGAAAAACCAGGGATGAAAATCGTTATAAACATCAAACCACAGGGACGAAAATGATAGTTTACTCTATATTTTATTTAAAAGTATATGTTTAAGGATTTATAAGTATTTCTTGATTTCCAAATCCAATTTTCTTTGCTATTCATGTCATCAATGAACACGCTATAATGGATTTTGGTTATCCATATTTAATGAATACACATAAACATATTTATTTTAGTGAAAACATAATGACAACGAAATAAAAAAGATGCATAACGGAAATGAAATTTTTTAAAATACATAGAAGTGATAAAATTGTGATAGAAGTGCCAATCAATAGAGGGTGAACGGTATAGTGGATGATAATGGTTGACTCTAACAATTTTTTGCTATGTACATTACAAAGCGAACAGGTTTTACTGACAGTTTTTTCGGTCGGTAATTACCGACGAATTTGTGGCGAATCACTGGGAGATTGACCATCACCGACGAATTTTCCGTCGGTGATTGAAAATTCGTCGATGAAGCCTCTTTATTTTGTACTGGTATAGACAAATCAAATATAAAAAAGCTCACTTGTTCGCACTTCGAGATGTGTTAATTGATAATCTATGGAAAAAATTCCAATGCTTAAAGACATATATGTTTGGTTCATGGATTTTGAAGGAATTGGAATGGATAATTCCTTTGACCAAATTCCAATTCCTTTGTTTGGTTCACATATTGATCATGATGACATCCTTTGAATTTCATTGAATTCCACAAATCAAGGAATTCATCTCATTCATTGCCTAAGGTGAAAGAATTGAATTCCATCCAATTCCTACCAACCAAACGCGTGATCAAATTCTATCAAATTTCATTCCAATTCATTCAAAGTCAAATTCCTTCAATGGATTGAAATTCCATCAAATTTCATTCTGCGAACCAAACGCCCCCATTAGATTTATGTTATTATGTAACTCATTTTATGTTATTATATAACTCATTTTATATAAGTTAGCTTATAAATTAGCTTATTGATAAGTTACTTGGAGTAACTTATGAGAAGCTTTTTGACACTTTTTCCAGTTATAATCCTGATTAATATTAATTAAAATTAGAGTTACTTACACCGTTGGTCCCTGCGGTTTACTCAAAATCTGGATATGGTCCTATTTTTAAATAAGTACACCAGGGATCCCTGTAGTTTGCATTTCGTTGCACTCTGGGTCCCTAACCACAGGACCAACAGTGTAATTACAGGGCCAGAGTGCAACGAAATGCAAACCACAGAGAACCAGAGTGCAACGAAATGCAAACCATAGGGATCCCTGGTGTACTTATTTCAAAATAAAGACCATATCTAGATTTTGAGCTAACCACAGACCCATAGTGTAATTAACTCTTAAAATTATTATTATTAATCATAAATAAATATTAATTACTCATTATAAATAAATAATAATTATTCATATATATTAATTTATAATAATTAAAAATTATTAATTAATTTTAATTATGTATTATTAATTAATTTTAATTATACAATAGATATTAATAATAATTATTAATTACTTATAAATGTTATTAACAATACCAATTATTTTTTTAATTATTACTCAATATATTTAGATAAACTATATCAATTATTTTGTAATTATTATTCAATATCTTAAGATATCAAAAAGTAAGTATAACAATTTTAAAAATGTTTATATAAGTTACATAAAAATTAAAGTTATACTTTTTTTATTTCATAAATAATTAAAATACGTTAAATAATTTTAATAAAATATTTAATTTAATTATTAATTATATTTTTGAAAAAATATTAATTAATTAGGATATGTGAGGTTGACAAATTTTATTGTTATTCATATTATATGTAATGGTTATTTAAAATCATAGATTAATGTAGATTTTTTCTAAGATTTGTTTAACCAAATTCAAAATTTATAGTATATATGTTAACACCCCAAAAATAAGTGCTAATTTAAACCAATAAGATTAAGATATAAAAGAACTTAACATGGAATATAATCACCCAAACATGGTGAAATAGTAATGGAGTCAACAATTTACAATGATCGATAGTTAATAACCTAGTACTCTAAACCACATTCTAAGTCTAGATTAAAAACGGGTGTCACTATGATCACCAAAACAATAATATCAAATCTAACTCCAAGTAATGTCCCAAAAAGGATTGACGTCTCCCAAAAGTTGCTCTATTGGCAATAGGCTCTCCGTTCAAACATTTGCCGACCCGCTACCTTGAGGACCTGATATATGTGTCTTTTTAAGAAAAAGTTTTAGGCTAACGCCTAGTGAGAACAACCAGTTTATAACCAATAAATGTGAAACTTAAGTTCAGAAATATACACATGAATTAGTATAGGTAAATACTCTTTCCGTTTTCAAGTAGAAATTCCACATACACATCTTACGATGACGGGGGAGACCCGATTTACCATGTTGGTGATGGAACACAAAAGTAAGTCGCGTATCCATGTTTGAGAACCCCACTACGGATCATTGGTCATTCAATTGACCCCTTTAGGTTTATGTCAAAACACTCTAATGGTCCTATGTTTCACTCATTCACAAGAAATTACAATTATCGGTCTTTGGCCATTGTCCGACTCCATGAGTCCATAACTATTACCCATCTTGACCCCATGCCTATTTCTCGTTACAATTCGGGAATATTCATTCCACACATAAACCGACTCTTATGCCTATGGATCCATTGCATTTAGTCTAGTTAAACGACTCATCTAGATATGTTCACTCATATCTAAACCATAATTATTTTCATACATATCACCACATTGGTAAAATTGCCATATTTTTCACATATAACCAATCATCCTTTAAAAATCCTTAATGTTAGGTATTCCAACATTATACAAATTAGTTTCAACCCCAAAACGTAGATTGCACATCAAACCTCCATATTTGTTATAATACACTCAAGTATCCAAAATACCACATTTTGACCTAGATGGTCTAAACCCTTCAATGTCCACTATATATATGAAATGAAAGACATTTAAGTAGATAAAGCAACTCATTTTGGCATATATAAAAGTTTAGAAAAAGATGATGAACTCACTACTTAGGTTTTGGTGAAAACTTAAAAAACCAAGTATTATGTGAAGAAGGATGGAGATCTTGATTTCCTCAACCAAACTCTTTGAATCTTGAGGCTAAAGGTGAAATCAATGCTCCTTAGATGCTTAAAGTAACTTCCTAGGTTTTGCCCAAATCGGATTTATGAAGAGAGAGATAGGAGAAATGACGAGTAATAAATGAAGAAGATGTATAAAAACTCATCTTAAGACCTGCAGGTGAGTTCCCGCGGGTTTGGCCTTGACTTAAGGTCGCACCATAGCCCGAATCTGATCCCAATAGCGAGTTCCACGGCTTTGGCCACGACCTCGAAACCGCTCAAGAACTTGCACAACTTGCTGCCCGCTCCTGATTCTTATTTCCTAATATATAGCATAAATTCTCAAACCCTACATGATAAGACTTATAACGAACCTACATCCGGTGTGTTCCAAGGTTAACAAATAGGCTCGTAAACATAACCTACAAAGTACAAGTAAAATTATGGGTGTTATATATATCATAATTAATTTTAAAAAAATTCAATTAACATATTATATTATTTAACTTCTCTTTACTTTCTTGTTCGTATTAATTAACATGTTATATTATTAGAAATTTATTTTAATTATATTATTAGAAACATATTTGAATTATATAATGAAATATTTGTAATTAACTCATTTTTGGTCATTTTACATAGTTGTAAGCTAGTTTTTGCCAAATATAATTTGTAAGTCAGCTAGCTTATCAGCTAGTTTGCCAAACATAGCCTTAATTGAATGTTTGTTTAGAATATAAGACAATTCAATTTGGAATTAACTATGAACAATTTAGTTTGATTAAAATAGATTAATAATGTAATTATCAAGTTAGTGTAAAAAAAACATGTGGATATAACTTGTAAAATTAATAAATATAGGAGTATTATTGAAAATCTATATAATAAGAGAAAATTGTATTAAAATGGAACCAACTTTGAGGTGATTCCTATATTAGGGAATCAATTTTCAAAATCATCATTTTAGGGTCTGATGCAAACTCTTCATATATTCAAGGGTCTCATTGACCTGATAACTTACTAATGCTGACATGGAACAGGTAAATGACAACTAAATTTCCATGTCATATTTAAAAATTAAAAACTAAATTAATAATAATGACATGTCACATCTTTATTTATATATTTAATTTTTAAATAAAGAAATTTAAACCTAAAATCCTATCCTCCCCCATCTCCAAATTCCCCATCTTCTTCGATGGGTATATTTGACACACCATCTCCAAATTCTCCAACTCTATAACTGTCTCATCCCATGACTCATCTTCTCCCTCAATGGTGGTAGTTGTTCCCTATCCCCATCTCCATTTGTGACTCCGCCATCCCCATCTCCGATTTAATTTTGAAGGTTGTAAGCTTCATCAATGGCGACGGTTGTTCTTCTATTATTTTTGTTCCCTGGTTCGAAGATCTGATTTCTCGAATGTGTTGTCCCATGGAAGCCCAAAATGAGAGGAGAGAAGGGCATTACCCAAAATTGTTGTTCCCATGTTGCTCTTTTTGCCGTCATCGTAATCAGAGACACTTTTCTTCTCCGTCATCAGAGATAAGAACAACAACGTCACTGACGTTGTCCTCCTCTGTCCACCTCCTGCTACTTACTTTATGTGTTAGCCATGTTTTTAGCGGTAGTAATCCTATACATCCGGCGATGCCTTTTGATCTGAACACCATAAACTTCAATCAAGGCTACGCTCCTATGTTCAGCGACTTCAATATCTATCGGAAGCATTAAAATGCTGCTGAAAATTTTCTTAAAAATCCAACAATAATGAAAACAACCAAAATTGAAAAAACCAAATTGGGATATACTTTAAATAGTTCCCGAAAACTTAGATGTGAGTTGTAACACCCTAAAAAAACAAAGTGAAATAAAACTGTGGAAGTATAGGCAATATGACATAGCATTTGGTATAAACCTCCCAAAAAGGGGTAAAGTACTAAACCTTTACAAAAGCCTGAGAATGAATATGGAAATCAACAACAAACTAATCTAAATACATCTATCTAGATTACATCGGTTGTCGACCCAAAATCACCAAAAGATGGGACTTAAACAATGCCCAACATTGACTACTAGTCATTCCAAAAATGCCTCTAAGACATGCTCGTCACTCACGACCTTGGCACCCCACCGCTAAGGGAACCTGTTATACATATCATTTGAGAAAAAGTGTTAGGCTTAAAGCCTAGTGAGAACATACGGTTTATAGAATTCAAGAGATATAAACATTTGTAACATAGATAAATCTTTACAAGACTTTTAGTTTACAAAAGAAGATCTTTATCAAGAAAGGACAATCGGTCCAAAAGTTAATCTCGCGATGACGGGGGATACCCGATTTACCAAGGGTGGTGACGGAACACAAAAGTAGGCCATGACCCGAGTTGTGAGCTAAATACTTGGAATCCATGGCCACGAACACTTCGGAACGTACTAAGATGTGAGGGAGGCCCCCCGAGGAAACCAAGTCATACTCATTCACTAGGACTACATTTGATGCATGACTAGTAACCGGTCTCATATAACCGTACCATAACGGCCCCCGAGGATCAAATGCATCCATAGCTACAAAATGGGGAAAAGACATCCCACTAATATAAGTCGACTCAAAACCTAGGGATCCACTAGTAATAGTCTAAACTTGTCACAATAACATGTGTGACTAATCAAAGCTAAACATATAGCTTCCAAAAATATTTATAACCAAAATGCCTTTTTCAAGTCTAATTGCTGATAAGAATGAAAATAATAAAATGAGATTTATATGCATTCTTTCAAATAACCCACATAAATGTGTAAGTAAAACTCCCTTTTTACTTCAATAAGATCAAACCCTTTGCATTTCAAGAAAATGATTAGTAACCCTAAAATCTCCCAAAAACTCAAGTTAGGTCAAAATGCAATAAACTTAAATCCAAACCCAAGGAGATATGTAGGAGTTCAAAATGTAAGCGTTTGATATGTATAAAGTTTGTAAAATGATAGTAGGAACTCACCAAGTTGGTTTTAGAAGGAAACCCAAAAAACCTAGATCTTGACCTTTGGAGAAGATGACAATGGAGGTGGTGTTGAAGCTTCCAAACCGAAACCTTGGATGAAATCCTTGACTCTAGCAATAAATGGGAAGATTGGTGGTTGGAGAAACCCTAGAAGAGTAAATGAGGACGGAGAGAAAGGAGAACTTGGAAAGGAAGAAAGAAATGAGAATGAATGAGATTTAGGGAAATATTTCATTAAAACCCACGCTGATAGAGCCCCTGATACGACGCACGACCCGTGCGTTTTTGCTGAAGGGCAACGCACGACCCGTGCGTAGCCCACTGCCGTCACCCCTGACCTTGCGCACGACCCGTGCGTTCTTTCTGAAGGAGTCGTGTGCCCTGTAGGCTAGCACAGACAGCCCCTTATTCCTTCTTCGCATGACCAAACAAAATTCGGGGTGTTACAATCCTCCCCAACTTGGGAATGATTTCATCCCCGAAATCCCAACTACTCGAAGAGATGAGGATACCTTCGCTTCATATCCTCCTTGGCTTCCCACGTCACATTGGCTCCCCGATGATGCTTCCACTGTACCTTGACCATAGTAACTTCTTTGTGACGCAATTTCTTAGACTTCCTCTCTAAGATGGCGTCGGGCTCTTCTACACATCGGTTACTCTCGTCTACTCTCAACTCGGAGAGGGGAATGACGCTTTCTTCAACCGCCAAACACTTCCGCAGGTAACAAATATGGAACGTGTTGTGAATTCTACTCAACTCCGACGGTAGTTCCAATTGGTAGGCTTGCAAACCCACCCGCTTAAGCACCTTAAAAGGTCTGAGGAAACGGGGACTCAACTTCCCACGCTTTTCGAACCTGATAATGCCCTTCCATTAGCTTTTCGAACCTGATAATGCCCTTTCATTAGCAAACCCACCCGCTTAAACACCTTTAGCATCACACGGTCGCCTACTTGGAACTCCATCGGCCGCCTCTTCTTATCGGCATAGCTCTTTTGCCGATCTTGAGCCGCTTTCAATCTTTCACGAATGCCCTTGACTTTATCGGTTGTCTCTTGAACGATTTTAGGTCCGGCAAATTGTTTCTCTCCCGCTTCAAGCCAACACATGGGAGTTCGGCACTTTCGCCCATACAATGCCTCAAACGGTGCCATCCCAATACTCGAGTGGTAGCTATTATTGTAAGCAAACTCCACCAAAGGTAGGTGAGAGTCCCAACTACCACCGAAATCAATGACACAAGACCTAAACATGTCTTCCAACGTTTGAATCGTTCTCTCGCTTTGACCGTCGGTTTATGGATGGTAAGTCGTACTCAACTTCACTCGCGTACCTAGCTCTTTCTGAAAACCATCCCAGAAATTCGAAGTGAACCGACTATCGCGATCCGATACGATCGACAATGGTACACCATGCCTTGAGACCATTTCATCAATGTACAGTTTTGCTAACTTGTCCATCGGTAAGGTCTCGCGCATGGCTAGAAAGTGAGCGCTCTTTGTCAATCTATCGACTATTACCCAAATGGTATCGAGACCTCGAAGAGTTTTAGGCAACTTTTTCACGAAGTCCATGGTAATATGCTCCCACTTCCATTCGGGAATCTCTAAGGACTGAAGACTCCCATACGGTCGCTGGTGTTCGGCCTTCACTTGTAAACACGTCACACAACGCTCTACGTAACGTGCCACATCGAGCTTCATCACCGGCCACCAATAATGCAACTTCAAGTCTCGGTACATCTTTGTACTTCCCAGATGAATGGAATACTTGGACTTGTGGGTATCTTCAAGAAGTAGTTCACGGTTACCCCCGACTTTGGGCACCCACACACGACCATTGAATAGTTTTACTCCACGGCTATCTTTCGTTAAGAGCACACGCTGTTTTGTCATGACTTCCTCCTTGAGATTCTCTTCCAACAATGCTTCTACCTACGAGGTCTTGATCTTCTCAACCAGGCTAGACACCAACTCGATTCTCGAATTGGTAGCTCGAATACTTCTGCTATAGTCCTTCTGACTTAGCACATCGGCCACCATGTTCGCCTTACCGGAATGGTAAAGCAATTCCCAATCATAATCTTTGAGCAATTCGAGCCACCGTCTTTGCCTCATATTCAACTCTTTTTGATCAAAGACATACTTCAGGCTCTTATGATCTGTGAAGAGAGTACATTTCGTGCCATAGAGATAGTGTCGCCAAAGCTTCAAGGCAAACACCACTACTGCTAGCTCCAAATCATGGGTAGGGTAATTCTTTTCGTGAATTTTAAGTTATCTCGAGGCGTAAGCGATCACTTTGCCTCTTTGCATTAACACACAACCCAAACCCATCTTCGAAGCGTCGCTATAGACCACGAAGTCTTCCGACCCTTCGGGCAACGCCAATATTGGAGCTTCGCACAACTTCCTTTGCAGAATCCGGAACGCCTTCTCTTACGTTTCGGTCCACTCGAACTTCACATTCTTCCGAGTTAAAGCCGTCAAGGAAGAAGCGAATTTTGAGAAGTCTTGAATAAATCTTTTGTAGTAACCCGCCAAACCCAAGAAACTTCGGATTTCGGACGGACTCTTGGGAGGCTCCCAATTCATCATGGCTTCAATCTTGGAGGGGTCCACTTTCACCCCGTCTCGAGTGACAACGTGACCCAAGAATTGTACCTCCTCAAGCCAAAAGTCGCATTTGGAGATCTTGGCGTACAATCTCTCTTTCCTCAAGACTTCTAGAACTTCGCGAAGGTGCTGCTCGTGCTCTAACTCGCTCTTGGAGTACACGAGTATGTCATCAATGAATACAATGACCGACTTGTCGAGAAATGGTCAGCACACCCTATTCATCAAATCCATAAATACCGTCGGTGCATTTGTGAGGCCAAAAGGCATTACAAGAAACTCGTAATGGCCATAACGCGTTCTAAAGGCCGTCTTCGGAACGTCTTCTTCTCTCACCTTCACCTGATGGTAACCCGAACGTATGTCGATCTTGGAAAAATATCCCGCTCCTTGGAGTTGATCGAACAAGTCGTCTATCCTTGGAAGCGGGTACTTGTACTTCATCGGTGCTTTATTCAACTTACGGTAGTCGATGCACATTCTCATTGTGCCATCCTTCTTCTTGACAAACAAGACCGAAGCTCCCCAAGGCGACGAGCTCGGTTTTATGAAACCCTTCTCCAAAAGATCTTGGAGTTGTGCCATCATCTCTTGCATCTCCGATCCAGAGATCAGAGAGATGAAGATATAAGATCAGAAATTCCTCAAAGTTGTCTTAAAGTTCAAGAAGTTTCAAAAGTTCCAAGAATTCAGATTCGTGTTCAAGACTTGTTGACTTTCATAGATGCTAAATGTGAAAGACTTTTCCTGATTCTTCAAAGCATCAGAGATTGAAGATTGCCAAAGCTTCAAAGTTCAAAGTTGTCAGAGTTAAAAGTTCGCTGAAGACGATTGTCAAATTTTTATTAAATCTTGAATACAAAGGGGGAGAAATTTACAAAGATTTCAATTTCAAAGTCATGAAGAGATGTTGAAATATGTTTCAAGAAAGTTTGTTTTTCAAAAGACGATCCAGATATCAGAGAGATGAAGATACAAGATCAGAAATTCCTCAAAGTTGCGTAAAGTTCAAGAAGTTTCAAAAGTTTCAAGAATTCAGATTCGTGTTCAAGACATGTTGACTTTTCAAAGATACTAAATGTGAATGACTTTTCAAGATTCTTCAAAGCATCAGAGTCTAAAGACTGTCAGAGCTACAAAGTTCAAAGCTGTCAGAGTCAAAGTTTGAAGAATCAAAGTTTGAAGATTTAATGAGAAAAGTCAAAGTATGTAAAGTCAACAGAGTCAACTTTAGTGTTGTAAGAGTTTAAGTTTGTGAGTGTTTGTATAGATTGTAAGCTTGTGAGAGTTTTAGTAGTGAGTATAAATAGATTAGTGTCTTGAGAGTTGTGGGAACTAGAAGCATTGTAATTGTTACATTTTGTGAAATAGACTTGTGACTGTTTCTCTCTCTACTCTCTCTACTCTCTCTCTAGAATACATAATTGTCAAATCTTGAATTGTTCTTGATTGATATTGGAATTTTTACATTTTCAAATTATCTAACGGGCACTGGGTAACGTGAACCTCGGATTTTAGTATTGGTGGGAATTCGTTAAGCAAAACTACTTCAACCCTATTTCGAGGTGGAAAAACTTTTTTAGACCAAGACACATATTTATTTCGCAATATATGTACGTTGGAAAGAAACATTAGAATTTAAAACAAATAAATTTCTCGATCAACGTCCCTAACTATTTGCATGTTAGAGCCTTTGTAATGGATCAATTTAATCCAAGCAAAAGACCAAACTTTCGTTTACATAAAAAACTAATACAATTAAATAAACGCTTTGTTAAAACCAATTAAATCAACCCCGACTTTCATTAGAATCAAAATGAATTAAAATCCAACATCCGTTTTAAGAACAATTGACCAATACCAAAACCTCGATCCTAAGCGACGATTACCCAGTAAAACAATTAATAAATATAAGATACAAGTGAAAGGTTTTGTTGTGTTTCAATCACGAGAAGGATTACAAGAATATATAAGATACATTTGAGAAGAAGAGAATAAGATTAACTCTAAGCTAACAAACAAGTTTATCTCTTATACAGGAAGTTACAACAGCCAAGAGACTAATTCTCTTGTTTATCTGTTATCTGTTGCATGCCCCCGCAAGACGGGCGACCAAATCGAGAGGTCGATCTTGGACATGAGCATATCAAACTTGGATCGGGATAGTGGTTTAGTGAGGGCATCAGCGAGCTGGTCACCTGTAGGTACATGCGTGACCCGTAAATTTCCATGTTGAACTTGTTCGCGAATAAAGTAAAAGACAAGCGCTAGATGCTTCATACGGGAATGGAAAATCGGATTGGCACTCAACTGGGTTGCACCGAGATTATCACAGTAAATGACAGGAACATTAGGAAGTAACACACCCATTTTATGAAGTAGATTTCGTAACCATAGGACTTCAGATGCTATAGATGCTACAACTTTGTATTCCGCCTCGGTTGAAGATTGAGACAAGAAACGTTGTTTCTTCGAGCTCCACGTTATGGAGTTACAGCCTAAAAACACAGTTTGACCCATTGTGGAGATAAAATCATCCTTGTTACCTCCCCAATCAGAATCTGAGAATGCATGGAGATTAAGCGGAGAGTCATGGTAGATCATGAAGCCTTTGTCTAAGGAACCGACAAGGTAACGTAGTAGCCTCTTTAAGGATGCCTAACGATTCATCTGGGGTTGATGCATAAACTGAGACAATCTATTGACTACAAATGCGACTTCAAGTCGAGTAAGGGAAAGGTATTGTAAACCTCCAATAGCAGTTCGGTAATCAGTCGGATTATCGATCAAGTCACCAGAATGAAGCGAGAGTGTGGAGTTGGTGTCCATTGATGTTGAGACCGGTTTTAAATTTCCCATGTGCAGTCTTTGTAGTAAATCAAGAATATATATTTTTTATTTAAGTAAAGACCTTGAGTAGTAAGTATAACTTCAACTCCGAAAAAGTAAGAGAGTGTACTAAGGTCCTTGAGAGAAAACTGTAACACTCGTAATTTCGATGTTATGTATAAAATAAATCTAGAGAAAATGGTCGAGGAAAGACTGAGAAAACGGTCAGTGGACGGCCGAGAAAACGGTTGGTGGATGGCCAAGAAAACGGTCGAGAAACGACCGGGAAAGCGGTCGGTACGAGTGTGGCTAAAGTGCCTAGCGAAAGTGACATATGTCACTTTAGCATGTCACTATCGCGGAGAGTATAAAACTCTTGGTACATCTGGTGCGAGAGTGCCTAGCAAAAGTGACATATGTCACTTTAGCTTGGAACTATCGCAGAGCGGGTCTGGAGGCTAAAAATCCGATTTTTTTGGGTTTTTCTTCATTTTCTCATATCTCCTTCACCATAACTCCGTTTGAGACGATTATTTTTGCTATGGTTTCGTATTTGAGAGCTTATCAAGGATAGATTTTTGGTTTTGGGAAGATTCAAGAGTATTTTGTGGTAGATTGAAGCAAAGGTCAAAAGCTCATTATCATCACCTCCACCTTCAAGAAATTTGGGGTTTTCTAGGTTTTCACCAAAACCTAAATGGTGAATTCACCCTTCTAGTTTCTAAACTTCATTATAAGTTATAAATGCTTCATTGATGATTTCCTAGTGATTGGTTTCTCAAATTTCGAATTTTATGATTTTGGAGAATTTAGGTCAAGAATTAGGGCTTTGGCCAAATTGGGGATTTTGATGTAAAATGTTTGGAGATCGATTCTAAATGGTTGAATATAAACGTTTATGGTTGGAAACTTATGAATCTAGTTTTTTGGAAGGATTTGCTTGTGGATTCAAGTTTCTTCAAGGAAGCTCAAGTTGAGGTAAAATCTAGATTTATCCTAATTCTAGCAAGATGAGTTCAAGTTGATTTGTGAAAACGTTGTACATGCCAAAATGTCTATTTTTAAGTGTCTATGTGTTTACATGAAATTATCATTTGTTGAGTTATTTGGTCGGTTTAAATCATTTGAGGTGTTTGGCTTTATAAACCTTGTAAAACTCCCACCTTTGGGACTTTTGGACATTTTGATAAATAAGCCATAAATGAAAGTGTTTTAATAATTTATTGCATAAATGGGGATTATTTGGTAAAAATGAATTTTGGTGTTTGTTGGAAATATGCATAGTTTGTGTTATGAGATGTTTGAAAGCATCAACGTCTGAGTCTTTGGGTTTTTGTCATTCTCGACCTTGTGAACATTTCGGAAACTGTAAATCTTTTGGTTTTGGGGAAAATATGTATTTTAAGTATTTCAATGAGTAAGTTTCGAGCATTGACATTTTAACAGTTGATTTTACGGGTGTAAATCCATTGGTGTAAATACACTTACTATATGTTTTGGAGAAATGTTCAACCTCGTGTTATGAGACGTTTTGATAGGGGTCAATGGTATAACCTTGTTTGAAAAATGATCTTCCTCATTCTAGGTTGTGTTGGAGTTTGGTCATGTACTTTGGAGCATGTGTTTGCATAAACGTTGGTCGAGTGCGTTTTATTGCATTTTATTGCTTTTGACAATATTGCTTTTGACAATAAGTCCTTTGGTTGTTTGAGCCTGTGGCTCAATATTTGATTATGATTGGGTTTTGGGGATATTTGTCCAGTTTTGATAACTCAACGTAGAGCTTTAGGTCATGATTTATATCTATTTCAGTTTTACGTGTTATGAGTGTATGATGAAAGATGTTGAGCTCGATAAATCATGAGTGTATGCTGAAAGATGTTGAGCTCGATAAATCATGAGTGTATGCTGAAAGATGTTGAGCTCGATAAATCATGAGTGTATGCTGAAAGATGTTGAGCTCGATAAATCATGAGTGTATGCTGAAAGATGATGAGTTCGATAAATCATAAGTGTATGCTGAAAGATGTTGAGCTCGATAAATCATGAGTGTATGCTGAAAGATGTTGAGCTCGATAAATCATGAGTGTATGCTGAAAGATGCTTAGCTCGATAAACCATGAGTGTATGCTGAAAGATGTTGAGCTCGATAAACCATGAGTGTATGCTGAAAGATGTTGAGCTCGATAGACCATGAGTGTATGCTGAAAGATGCTGAGATTGATAAACCATGAGTGTATGCTGAAAGATGTTGAGCTCGATAAACCATGAGTGTATGCTGAAAGATGCTGAGCTCGATATCCAATATGGGTATGACCGTACGGTGGGTTTTACTAACATAGTATGTGGTTTACTTTGTGTTCCGCTACATTATATGGAATCGGGTCTCCCCCGTCACCGAAAGGTATTATCTGGAGTATTACGTTTTACAGTCAATGCTTTCGGTGACCTTTTATATATATGGATTTTATTCATTGATTTATGGGGTGAGTATTATGCCACACCCGTGCTTCGGGTGCTTCGGAGTATAAAGTTTTATTCATGTTTGGAGTGAGTTTGGGTTGAATTTACTTTATGAAAGAACGTTTTGTATTTGGGCGTCCATCTTTGGAAACGCGTACTATTGGAAACAAAACATTTCTATATTTAAAGTAAATCATTTGAAAGATTATTTTGAGTAGTATCCTATCCCTTTTTACGATGTATTTTATTTTTAGGAAAAGTCTTGAACTCACTAGGCGTTAGCCTAACCTTTTATTTGTCGGCATGTGCAACAGGTTCTGGTTGAGAATAGTTCTAGTATCACTGTGAAGAGAGAAGTGCTAGTTGGGTGCTCGAGAAGTGAGTAGCGTGGTGAAGCCTTCCACATTGGTTTTATGAAGAACAACTTGTATTTGCGTTAAGTGACACCCGACTTCGGTTTAGTCCTTGTATATTATTGGAGTTTACAACTGTTGAGGTTAATCATAGAATTTTAATTCGAGGTGTATTAAGTTTTGATTTGTTGGATGAAGTTTTGTCCCTCGCTAGTCGTTTGATAAACTCTTCCAATGCTTGAGAATCTGGGCTTGTGATCACTATATCATCTACATAGACTACGAGATATATAGGAGTTGAATGACTATGGTGAATAAACATAGAGGCATCTGAAACCGATCACTTAAAACCAAAGCTTTCAAGAAATTTTGCAAGCTCCGTGTACCACGCCCGAGGGGCTTGCTTGAGCCCGTAAGTTGCTTTACGGAGTTTGCAAACATAATTTGGAAATGCAACATCTGTAAATCCCGGAGGTTGGGCCATATAAACCTGCTCATTAAGAGAACCATGTAAGAAAGCATTATTAATATCAAGTTGTCTAAGATGCCATTTGTTGGTCACAGTAAGGGTAAGCAATGTACGAATGGTAGCAGGTTTTACGATCGGGCTAAATGTTTCGGTGTAATCTGTCCTGGGTCGTTTGCTTTAAAGCGTTCTATTGTTCCATCAGATTTGTATTTGATACGGAAAACCTACTTGTCCTTGACTAGGTTTTGTCCTGAATCTGGAGGGACTAAGTCCCATGTGCCAAGCTTGTGTAGTGCACAAATTTCATCAAGCATGGCTTGGCGCCATAGGGGTTCTTGAAGTGCTTGGGCAACGGTAGTATGCTTGGTAGACTTGAGTTGGGTGATGGTGGGATTGGCTTACTTAGGGTTGGGCTTATAGATATGGTTTTTGGAGCGGGTGGTTATGGAGGATGTTGGGAGTTGTGTTGGTTGGTGTGATGAGGATTGGTGGTCAATAGTAGGATGTGATTCAGGCTAGGTGGTGGACTCCGTGATTGGGTGAGACGAGGTAGGTGACCTGGAAGGTTCTTCAGGGGTAATTGGTTCCCGGTTGGGTGTAGGAGAAGGGATAAGGAGAGGAAGAGAGAGAGGGCACCAACTATCAGGATTCGGATATGACGAGGGAGCTTGGGTGGAGACAAATTCATTGTATGGAAAACTGTGTTCCACAAAACGAACATGACGGGAAATATAGATTTTACGAGTAGTAGGATCGAGACAATAGTATGCACTTTGAGTGGCCGAGTAGCCTACGAAGATGCATGGAAGAGAGCGAATGTCGAGCTTGTGTTGAGCATAAGGATGGAGCCAAGGGTAACATAGACAACCAAAGCTTCGAAGCTTGAGGTAATTAGGTGGGGAACCAAAAAGACATTGCTACAGAGATTTATGTTGAAGTGTTATCGTAGGGACTCGATTTATTAAATAGGTGGCGGTGGTAAAATCTAGGGGCCAAAACTCAAGTGGAAGTTCGGAGTGAGATAAGAGGGAGAGACCAGTTTCCACAATATGGCGATGCTGACGTTCTGCATAACCATTGTGTTCTGGAGTATGAGGAGGCGTAGTAATATGAGAGATTCTAGCATTAGCGAGATATGTCTAGAGGGCCTTTGTATTCTCCACCATTATCTGAATAAATAGTTTTGATTGGTTTCTCAAAGAATTTTTCATCGAGAGCTTTGAACTGAATGAAAACTTCCTTAGTATCAGATTTATTTTTGAGTGGATAAAACCAAATGTATTTAGTGAAGTGATCCACAAAAATCACATAATATTTTAATCCATCATGAGAATGAATCGGAGAAGTCCATAAATCTGTATAAAG
Source organism: Arctium minus (assembly GCA_954870635.1). Taxonomy (NCBI): domain Eukaryota; kingdom Viridiplantae; phylum Streptophyta; class Magnoliopsida; order Asterales; family Asteraceae; genus Arctium; species Arctium minus. The sequence continues at coordinate 3,750,268 of OX941093.1, read as the reverse complement.
GAGTTCAAGAGGAGATTGAGAAATCAAACTATTATTATGAAATGGGAGCTTATGGCTCTTATTACACTGACATGCATTGCATTTAAAAGAGAAATCGTTGACTACATGAGAATAAAAAGATGAAACTAGAGATTTAAGGATCGCTAAAGTTGGATGTCCTAAGCGATGATGCCAATCAATGGCAGATGTTTTGTTGGAAAAAGCGACGATAGACTTGGGAGACGATGACCATTTATAAACGTCGTTTTAGGTGCCCCCGTAAGAAGAATTTCCCTCGTAAGACAATCCTTCAAAGAAAAAGAATCAGATGAGAATTCGATGGAAATATTATTGTCCTTACATATTTGATAGATAGAAATAATATTACGTTGCATATTCGGTACACATAAAACATTAGAGAGAGTAAGAGATTTTGAGGGAGTGGTGATAAGAGTGGAACCAGTATGAGTAATGGGGAGTCTAGTGCCATCACCAATCATAATTTCTTCGGTACCGTCAGAGGGTTGATATAGTGAGAGGGTGGAGCGATCGTGAGCAATGTGATGTGATGCGCCTGAGTCAAGAAGCCATAGTGTAGAACTAGTTGGTGCGGAAGTGGTGGCAACATTGGTTTGGGAGGGTTGGATGGGTTAGATGAGGGACGGGGTGGACGAATGGAAGGGTGTTTTTCTTGGAAAACATGACATTTTTGAAGAGAGTGGCCTTTGGTGTGACACCATTGGCACCTCCCAAGGAAGGGACGTTGTCCATTGTAGTTGGGTTGAGAAGTTTGAGTAGGTTTGGAGTGTGGATGGGTATGATGAATGTTATGAGGTGTGTTGGGCTGTCAATCATTGTGGTGATAAGTAGGACGACTGGAAGTGTGATGGACGGTGGCAGGAAAGGCGCCAAGCAAAGGTTGTGCTTTGAGAGTTAAATCACGATTGATTAACTTTTCATGAAGTTCGGCAAAGGAAATCGAGGTGTCTCGGGCATTGACAACATCAATGACCCCTTGATAAGAGGAGTCTAAACCTTCAAGAACTTTGTCGGTAATGTCTTCATTCTTAAATGGATCACTGAGGATAGAAAGTTGATCGGTTAAAGCCTTGGCAACTTGCATAAACTCGGTGATAGTTTGAGGTCCTTTGGTTATTATTTTGAGTTGGGCTTTGAGCTGTTTGATGTGGCCACGAGATGCACTAGCAAAGGTGTTAGCCAATGTTTCCCATAGTGCCTGAGTAGTAGTGGTAAGGGAGATGAGTGGAATAATCGTATGTTCTAATGTGATAATGAGAGCTCCAAACAGGAGACGTTCTTGCCAAACCCATGAAAGGTAGGCCGAGTTAGAGATTGATTCATTGTTTTTAACAATGGTTGGAGATGGTGCAGGATGCGAACCATTAAGAAATTTGAAGAGTCCATAACCGACAAGTGTGGCTTCGATTTGTAGCTTCCATGATAGATAGTTGGTTGAGGTGAGTTTAAGGATGTTGGAAATATATATGAGAATGATCGGAGCAGTGGGATCAAGATCATTTGGAATGGTGTAAGTTTCCATGGTGAATGAGATGAAAAAAAAAGACCTGGAGAAGAAAAGAAAGAAAAAAGAAAAAGGCTTTTGATCAGAACCCTGCTCTTGATACAATATAAGATACAAGTGAAAGGTTTTGTTGTGTTTCAATCACGAGAAGGATTACAAGAATATATAAGATACATTTGAGAATAAGAGAATAAGATAAACTCTAAGCTAACAAATAAGTTTATCTCTTATACAGGAAGTTACAACAACCAAGTGACTAATTCTCTTGTTTATCTGTTATCTGTTACACTAATTTAGAACCACGAAACAATTTTGTTATCAAGACCCCAATTAAAGTAAAGAAAAGGGAATAAAACTAACAAGCAAGATAAACACTAGACACGACCTATTGACAATTAACACTAACTAGAAACAAAGATCAACACTGAATAACCAAGTGAACATGTGTAGAAAATTTGAAACCTAATGTGCAGAAATTGAAGTGCCTAAAATTAAAATGGTGTAGAAATTAAACAAATGCAGTTAATTAAGGTAGAGTGTAGGAATTAGAGATACATAAAGACAATGAAAAAGATAATAGAGAGATGCATAAAAATTGAAACTTGATGCAAACCAACAAGAATATAGAAGGATTGAAGGAGAAAACTCAAGATTGATTCATTCATGTAATAATATTCGAACAAAATAAAAAGTAATTGAATAACTAAGCGGGTAGGGAAGAAGATACTCAATAACGTATATAAATCGAGTGTAAATTGATCTCCAAAGGCATAAGCTTCAAGTCCGATGATCTTCTTCCCCAAGAAATGTAGAAATCGACCAAGAGAAGGCTTCCAATTGAATGTGTCCCTATTCTAAGAAAAATAAGCGGCTCCCCTAAAAACAAACCTAAAAGGGGTTTAAACAGGTAATTCAAAAGCCCAAGTAAAAGAAGCCTAAGATAAAATAGTCCAAACGACTTTCACGGCCGTGAAGAATCTTTCATGCCCATGAAAGTGCAGCAGAAAAATGTCTTTGTTTCAGGAGCAATGTTTCTTGACAGTGAAGAAATCTTCACGCCCGCGAAATCGTGGAAGAAACTTTCCACGTGAATCAAGGGGTTTTCTTCGCGCCTGCAAAGCAAACTTTCGCGCCCATGAAGCATGGGTAGCAACTATGTCCTTTCGATTTCTCTTCCAATGGTTTCTCCTCTTCGCTCTCGATTCTCTTCTTATTTCCTTCGTTCTGGGTTTCATCTCCCACATACACTTGACTTTCCTCTTCTCTCTTCACCTTGAGCACACCCTCACCCATCTAATCTTTAAAATTATGCACAATCTACACAAAAAAACATATACCAAAACCATAAAAACTATTCCGAAAACCATTCCAACCGTGATTAGAGAAAGAAATGTGTTAGTACACAAATATGTTGGATCCAATATCATTGGAATTGAAAGTCAAAGCTCAAGTCAAAGCCTCTCATTGCAAAGTCAAAGTCAATTCAATAAAGAGAAGTCAAAGTCAATGGTGTTAGTTTAACCTGTTTTGTCTTTGTAAAAGCTTGTAGGTATAAATAGGTTTTGTTCTTTTGTTTTTAGTACGTTGCACTTTAACAGAGATATTATAGAGAGAGAAATATTAAGAGAGATTGAGAGGTTGTAATCTGTGAATTGAAATCTAATCATATGACATTTGAATCAATTTCTTGTTGTTATCTTGAGTGAATTGCACATCGTTGGGACACACAATTGGTATCAGAGCAGATAAAGATCATAAATCAAGATCAAAGTTTGAAGTTTTTTATTAAAATTTCAAGAACAAGCAAAACGTACTGTCAAGGATTGAATTTTGTGATTTTGTTTGTTTTTGGTTGTAAAAGTTGATGCATTGTATTCGTCTTATGTTCTAGAACGGGTTTAATTTGTATTGTATCGTCCAATTCAACACAAATTTGTGTGAATTTGGATTTGTGTTGGTTTGTGGTTCAAAGCCTGTACGTACTGTTTTTTAGATCGAGTGTGTATTTTTGGTTGATTTTGATGTAATCAATTGTTTGTAATATGTTCAGAGTGTGATCTAGACCAAATTGACAAAGTTTCATGGACTAATTTGGAGTTTTAGTTCGAATTTGGGCTGATTTGTGAAGTTTTGAGACGAGATTTGAGGAATTCTCATGATCATAGGAAGAAATCGCATGGATTATTGAAGAACTCGCATCGCTCTGTGATTAAAGAAAAGCTAAGGATAGATTTCGCATACAGTCATGTGCGAAAAGTGAGAATTTCACACATCGCAGCATACGAAAAGTATATTTTGAAAATTCTAAGGGAGCTTTTTGATCCTTCTTGATAAGAAAAGTGGGAATTTGCATACCCCTTTATGCGAAAAGAAGAAATCCGCCTCCCACAGTGTGCGAAATTTGAGGAATTCGCATCCAAAAGAGGAAAAAATTTCTAAGTCCAAAACTCGCATCGATACGTGAAGTTGAGAAGGAAAAATTTTTCTAAGTCAGAATTTCGTATCATTCCTTCGTGCGAAAAGTCATAATTTCGCATCCTTCGACGTGCGAAAAGTCATAATTTCGCATCCTTCGACGTGCGAAATCTCAGAATTCACATCACTCGGTGTGCAAAAAGTTGGATTTCGTATCCTATTGTGTGCGAATTTTGTGATGTACGAAAAGTGATCTCTAGTGGTGTGAGAATTCCATACTTAGACAAATTTTAACAAGCTTAAACATGATTTTTCAATGTCAAAAAAAATTTATCTCGAGGCGCTGCTAAGTCTGTGTAGGGTGACAAAATTTCTGAGTGTGATCAAATATTTCTGATTTTTGTTAACGATTATTTGTGCAAGTGTTATTAAGATGGGATATTTAGATGAAGAATATGAGATGAAACTCAAAGAAGAGAATACTAAACTCAAGGCATGGAATAAATCACTTGATACAACAATGGATAAGTATTCTCTGACTTGCAAAAAGTATGTTGAAGATAAGAAGTTACTCTGTGAAGAAATCAGTGTATTAAAGAACACAGTTGAAGAGCTCACACAAGAGATTTCTGATTTACAGCAAGATAAATATTGCAAGAAGAATGAAAAGAAAATGGAAGGTTTGGAAACTGAGAATATTGAGTTGAAAAGGTAGATCTCATATTTGGAAGCTCAAATTGTTAAAGACAAGCAAGAAGCTGTCAAGAAGTGTGAAGAAAAGTCTAAAGGTTCAGAAAATAAATCTGCTGAACTTCAAAAGAAGATTAATGATTTGGAACAACAGATTGCCAAAGACAAATCAAAGTTTGAAAATAAAAGGATTGAGTTTGAAAAGGAGAAGAAAAGGATTTGCAAATGAAAAACAAATGTTTGCAAAGGAATTTTCTGAATTCTCAAGAAAGACATTTGAAGAGAAGAAAATAGTTGATCTTAAATGTGCAAAACTTTCTCAACAAGTGACAGATTTTGAGAAAGTAACAATTATGGAAAGAGACAAGTTTGCAAAGGAGAATAAGATAGTTGAGCAGAAGAATGTTGGAGTTTTTAAAGAAATATCTGATCAGAGGAAGAATGTCGAGAAAGATTTTGAAGAAGAAAGGGAGGTTTTTGAGACAGAGATTAAGAAGCTGACAAGAAAGTTATCAAAACTATCAACAAAGGCCATGAAAGATCATAATACGAAGTCTGAATTTCAGAAAAAGATTGACCTGCTCACCAAGGAAAGAAACAGTTTATTTTCCAAGATCTCTACAGTGGTTTTGACTGAGCAGAAAACTCCTAAGTCAATTATTCAAACACCTAGAGATGATACAACATCATGTCCACATCATAAAATTGTTTCTACAAAGAGGCCAGTTAATTCAAATGATTAGATCCGTACTGCTAACATTTTCTATGATCAGAATGTTGATGGTTCAGGTACATTTAGAAGAAGAAATGGTAATGAAAAGTTCGTATGGAGAGTGAAAGCATATTCTGATGAGAAGAATGAGCTGTTAGTGCACATATTTGTTGGATACAACATCATGAAGACTGAAGGTCAAAGTTCAAGAAAGTCAAAGCTTAAAGTAAACTCTCAATGTGAAAGTCAAAGTCCCTTGTAAATAAGTCAAAGTCTTTGTAATGTGTTTGTTGTAAGCGTGTGTTTTGTTTATGTTTAATAGATATATGACTAGAAGGTTAGTTGTTGTAAGTTGGTAATAACTAGAACCTGTTTTGTACGCAGACTGTAACAGTTAGAGAGAGAAAGTTTGAGAGAGAGGGAAACTGTTTGTACGAATTGTGAGAATTGAAATTGAAATTGAAACAGGTAGTTTGATCAATTCGTATCATCTTGTTATTGTGATTGTTTGTAGTAAGAACTTGATAAAACTGGGATTAATAATTGGTATCAGAGCAAATTCAAGTCAAAATCAAGAAAAATATGGTTGTCGAACTATGTTTTGAGTTTTAGATTGAATTTCGAGTCTTTGTGAGTTTTTCGAGTTGTAATTGGTCTCATTGAGTTCGTTTTATATTCTAGATCAATCTTGTATAGGTGAATTGGATTCTTGTACTGTAATCTTAGTTAATTTTGAGAATTTGTGAGTTTTTAGATACATGAGTTCTGTCGCACTGTATATTGAATCAATCTGTAAAGTCTAGTGAATTTTCTTGAAATTCAATGATAGAATTCAATTCTAGATGTGTTAGTGTGCAATTTGTCAAAGTTTCAGATTAATAATCAAAGGTTTGATAGGACTTTGAGTCGATCAGAGGATATTTTTCATTGAGATCTCAAGAACTCGCAGATACTTCAAGAACTCGCTCGAAGAACTTGCGGGCTTATCAGATTTTGCAGAACCATTAGATTTCACTTAATATTTGTGTTTCTGAAAATTTAAGTATAGATTTCGCAGATGAGTATTGTGCGAATTGCATAAAATTCGCATATGTGTGTGTGAAGAATTAATCAGAATTCGTACGAGTCTAGTATGCGAAAAGCTTAATTTCGCATAATTGTTTGATACGAAAAGTTTTTCTTGAAAATCTTAAGGTAAAAATTCGCATATTTCTGTTGTGCGAAAATTTGTTGAGAAAATCGTTGAAGGACAGAATTCGCATATCTCTTGTTTGCGAAAAGAAGAGAACTCGCATAAGACTGATATACGAATTCTATTGATTACCCATAAAAGTTTTGAATTTTTCCAAGTGTTAAATTCGTGTGAGTCTGTTATGCGAAAAGTTTTATATGAATTCTTGATTTGTGCCTATATGTGAATTCTGAAGTTTTTTCTTATGTGCGAATTCTAGTTGATTCGTGCTTGTATGCGAATTATGTATACGAATTATGTGTACTTCACTCTATCATGCGAATTCTTTACTTGTAATTTTTAGAATTTTGATTCCTGAGAATTTCTTTCTAAGTTTTTCTGTATTGCTTGATTTCTATTGGACTAACGATCTTTGTCAAGTTATTATTGAATATTTTGAAACAGGATGACTTCCAAGGAAGCACTCTCAATCGGTACTGATGTAAAGCCCCCAGTCTTATTCAAATGGGAGTATGAGCAGTGGAAAGATAGGTTCCTGGATTTTATTGACAGACACGCAAATGGAGAGAATATACTACTATCTATCATGGAAGGTCCTATGGTACCCCCCACCATGGAGATACCTGATGAAGAATCCTCAGACAGTGAAGATGGAGATGAGGACAGAGTGAGAAAGACAAAGACTATTCCTAAGGATTTTTCACAGTACTGATGAGCAGAAGAGCAGATACAAGGCAGACAAGCAAGCAAGATCTCTACTACTACAGAGTATTCCCAATGAGATCTACATAAAGATTGACAACTAAAAAGCCAATGCCAAAAAGATGTGGGATCAACTCCAGAAGATGATGATGGGTTCGAAGGTTGGCAACCAGATGAAAGTAGCGAACTGCATCAACAACTACGAGGATTTTAAGGCTAAAGAGAATGAAAGCCTTGAGGATACATACGAGAGATTTGTTCTTCTTCTAAACAAGCTCTTAAAGAACAAAGTTAAGAAGAAGAAAATCGAGAACAACGTCAAATTTCTCAGTATACTCCAACCCGAGTGGAAGAAGCACACTCATAGAATGAAACAGATGAAGGACCTAAGTGACATACCTCTACATGAAGTCTATGAAACCTTAAGGCAGAATGAAGAAGAGGTAGAAGAAAAAAGAAGTTAGAAGAAGAAGAAAGTTGAGAAAGTTGAAGACCCGATTGCTTTGGTGGCTGGTAAAAAGGAGAAGGATAAGAAATAAAAGAAAAAGAAGAAATTTGTAGTTCCAAGCTCAGATGATTCTGTTGATTTTGATTCTGATAGTGACGACGGAGAAAATCTCAAGCAAGCTATGTTGCTATTGACCCGTTCTTTTCAGAAGAAGTTCTACAAGAAACCGGGTTCAAACTCTCAGAGGTACTCATCAAGGTCAAAGAATCATGAACATCGAGAAAGAGTTGAGGGAAAGAGGTTTGATGAAAAGAGATATGTGGATAGAAAGCCTGAAGAAAAGAAGAGGTTTGTGAATGACTATGGTAGTGTTGAGAAAAAGACTGAGGAAATGGTTAAGTGCTACAACTGCGGAAAGCTGGGTCATTATGCCAAGGACTGTCGGAAGCCAACTGTCAGGAATTCTGAATACTACAAGCAGAAAATGCTACTTGTTAAGCAAAAGGAAGCGGGGAAAGCCTTAATGGCGGAAGGCGAGTTCTGGCTGGACCACTCCGACGAAGAGGAAAAGGAAGAGACAACACATATGTATCTAATGGGCAATACTGTGAAGTATGATGATTCGGAGGAAGAGACATCTGATGAGGTACTTAATTTTTCCGAAAATAATTTTATAACCGAAATGGAAGCCATGATGGTCGAACTTCAAGACCTACAATCTAAACTAAAAAAGGAAAAGAACAGAGTTGCAAAGAAAAGTCAAAAGATTTTTGAACTTAACAAGGAACTTATTGGGAACAAAGATCTGATTGATTTTCTAAACAAATCTGCTTCTGATTTTAAACTGCAAAAAGATTGTTTTGAAAGTAAGATTTCTGATTTTGTTTCTAAACTATCTAAGTCTGATATTGAAAGGCAAGAATGTGTTCTAAAAGCTTATAAATTGCAGGTTGAGAACAAGACTTTAGAGAAAAAGGTAAATGGTTTGGAAGCCAAGTTATATGCTAGAGGCCAAACAGATCAAACCATTTTCTTAAATACACCCAATGAAAAAGCCGATGTGAAAGAGAAGTGGGGACTCGATTATGATAACCCCCACTACTTAAAGAAAGCTATCAGAAAACATCCAGCTTTATATAACTTTGATTTTCTATTTGCTGCTAGTAAATATCCTCATTTAAAACCCAAATTTGTTACCAAGTCATCTGAAGAGATTGAGGCCAAAGAAGATGAAAACAGAAAGAATTTAAAGAAAATGCAACTACCATTCTGCTATCAAAAGCTGAATGATAGTTATCTTTCAGAAAAAACAAAATGTCTTTCAAATGATTATTTTGCAAGTTATTCTATTACTGAGATGGAGGCAAAACCGATTAAAGCTAAAATTTATGTTCCTCCACTCATTCTAGAAAGCAAAATAGTTGATCTTGAAAATGCCTTATCAGATGAAAGAATTTTGGTTGATATAGAACAAAATGTGTTTTCAACTGTAATGAAGAACACTGTTTTCAAAGCTGAATCTCAAAAGTGTTCTAGTTCTTCTAAGGCACCTCAAACCTCTGAAAATGATTTTGATGACTTATTTGCGTCTGCAAATGATTTTTTAAATTTTGATGATGGGTGTGTAGAGGAAAGTATTGATATGTTTGAATTTAACGCTAAACTTCCAGATCATTCTGCTTTTATAATTAACTCTGAAGCTTTACCAAGTGTATATGAAGTTGGTGAATCATCGACTAAGGTTGGTGAATCAGTTTCAGTGAGTACTGATTACTATCAGAAAGGTAAGAAGCAAAAGAAACAGCGCTCACAGAAACAGACTAACATTGGTAAGCTTAAGAAAAGACAATATCAGAAATCTGATTTTTCTAACAAATCTAAATCTTTTGTTTCAGATTTGAAAAAGAAAAGGTCGGAAGAAAGAAAGAACAGAATGGCGACCAAAACGGAAGATTGATGAGAGTTCAGAATCATGTCCTGATACTTGTAATAGATCGACTGATAGTAGTTCTGATGTAGTTGGTTCTATTGCTTCTAAGAAACAAAAACTTGTAATTCCTTACAAGAAATATATACAATAAAGCAATTACTCCAATTATCTCGGTCTGCTACTAAGTCTTCTACATATAGACGGACTAATTTTGTTTCTCACCGATATTCTGATGATTGGCTTGGTACTTATCATGTCTATTCTTATAAGCCATATGTTTCAAAGATTTTTCAAATGTTTAGAGGATCCATATACAAATGGATACCAAAATCTTATGCTAATCAGATAGGACCCACTTTTAAATGGGTACCTAAAGTTGTTATTCCCTTATTTCTCTTATGCAGATCTGTCATATGTGGTACTTGGATTCTGGTTGCTCCAAGCATATGACAGGGCAAAATGATTTATTGTCTAATTATACAGAGAAATTTTGCGGGAATGGACGATTCGACAATGATTAGTTTTCACCGATTTTGGGCTACGGTGACGTGATTAATGACAACGTGACGATTACAAAGGTGAGCTACATAGAAGGTTTAAGACATAACCTGTTCAGCATTGGACAGTTATGCGACAAAGACCTAGAGGTAAATTTCAAAGCTAAGAGATGTTCTGTGCGTACTGAAGACGGTAAAGAACTCTTGGTCGGCACGAAAAAGTCTAACCTCTACATGATTAATCTGTCAAAAGTCCAGACTGACAATGAGGTTTGTCTACTATCAAAAGCCTCGCTGCAACAAAGCTGGTTATGGCACCGAAGGCTTTCTCATCTGAATTTTTGTTACATCAATAAACTGGTCACCGGAAAATTAGTCGAAGGACTTCCTGAGCAAAAATATGAGAAAGAACATATGTGCACAGCGTGCGAGAAAGGTAAAATGAAGAGAGTTGCACACAAGCCGAAGCCTGAACCAAGTACAAGTTCTCCACTTGAATTGTTGCATATGGATCTCTGCGGTCCTATGCGTACACAAAGCACTAACGGCAAGAAATATGTCTTAGTTATTGTGGACGATTATTCGCGATACACATGGGTCAAATTTCTAAGATCAAAAGATGAGACGCCCGAAGTCATCATCACTTTTCTTAAGACAACCTAAGTGAATCTGCAACACCCAGTCAAGCTTCTTAGAACAGACAACGGCACAGAGTTTAAGAACAAAATTGTAGAAGATTATCTCGAATCGGTCGGGATAACACATCAATTCTCTGCTGTCAGAACGCCATAACAGAACGGAGTAGTAGAAATACGTAACCGAACGCTAGTCAAGGCCGCTCGAACTATGCTTAGTCAATCCGATCTACCTCTGTTTCTATGGGCTGAAGTTGTATAGACTGCGTGCTATGCACAGAATAGTTCCATAATACACCGCCGGTTTGGCAAAACACCTTATGCTTTGATAAATAATCGTACACCTAGCATTAAACACTTCCATATTTTTGGATGTAGGTGCTTTGTACTAAATGACAGAGAGAGCTTAAACATGTTCGGACCAAAGGCTGACGAAGGCATCTTCATTGGATATTCTCAAACATCTGTTGCCTACCGAGTGTATCTAAAGAAGTCAAAGACTGTTATCGAAAGCGTAAATGTAACATTTGACGAAGAATTGGCTTCTGAACAAAGCAGTTCAGAAACCCCTACTTACATGAGTGTTAGCTTCTGGACAAATCAGTCCAGAACCTATGGTTAATTCGACTGATTCTGATAAACCCTCTACATCTACATCTCATTTATCAGAATTAGATTTATTGTTTGAATTCTTTTATGATGAGTTTCTTGGATCTAACTTGCCTAAATCTGTTGTGGTTGACAGGTCAGAAGATTCAACGACTAATCATCCAACCACTTCGGATGTATCTATTGAATTAGTTCCCCCGATTCAGAAAGAAACTCCAGTTCAAACAACTACTCCTTCAGTTGAAGTTGTATCTGAACATGTTGAGACAGAAGTTATTGATTTAGTTGGTTGTACTGTAACGTCTACTCAACAGCCATAAGTTGTTGTTCCAACTGAAGCTTCTGCATCAAATACTTCAACTCCTGAACAACAAGAGACTGAAAATGGATACTTAGATGAGCATCATGATCAATCTACATCAAATCCACTCCCTCATGAACATAAGTGGACCATAGAGCACCCGATAAGCCAAATCATTGGAGATCTATCAAAACCAGTGCAAACTAGGTCTGTTATATTAAATATGTGTATGCATGACTCCTTTCTGAGCAAGATAGATCCAACACGCGTATCAAAAGCTCTAGTTGACTTGGATTGGGTAACTGCAATGCAAGAGAAGCTGAACCAGTTCAAAGCATTAAAAGTCTGGAGACTTGTACCTAAGCCAAAAGGAAAATCTATAATTGGTACAAAATGGGTATTCAAAGGACGAAGATGGTATCGTTATCCGAAATAAAGCAAGACTAGTGGCTAAGGGATACCGGAAAGAGGAAGGCATTGACTACGACGAGACTTATGCTCCAGTGGCACGCATTGAAGCGATCAGAATGTTTCTTGCATATGTTGCCCACAAGAACTTCACCGTCTACCAGATGGATGTGAAGACTGCCTTTCTGAACGACATTCTAAAGGAGGAAGTCTACGTCTCACAGCCTAAAGGCTTTGTCAATCAAGAGAAACCGAATCATGTCTACATTCTCGACAAAGCACTTTATGGTCTAAAACAAGCACCTCGAGCCTAGTACGAAGTTTTATCTAGATTCCTAGTCAAGTCGGGCTTCTCCAAAGGTAAAATCGATACTACTTTGTTTATTAAAAAGGAAAAAGTCGATATCATTTTAATTCAGATTTATGTGGATGACATCATATTTGGCTCCACAAATCCAAAATACTGTAATATTTTTTCTAACCTCATGGTGTCAAGATTTCATATGAGTATGATGGGAGAGATGAATTTCTTTCTCTGATTACAAGTCAAACAATTTTCAATGGGGATTTTTATCAATCAATCAAAGTACATTTTCGATATTCTTAGAAAATTCAATATGGAAAATTGTACACCTATTGGAACCCCGATGGCACCTGGAACTAAGATTGGTACTGATCCTTCGGGAAAAGTTGTCGATGTTAGAACCTATAGAGTGATGATTGGTTCTTTGATGTATTTAACTTCTAGTAGGACAGATATAATGTTATCTACATGTTTATGTGCTCGATATCAGGCTAATCTAAAAGAATACCATTTGTCTGGGGTCAAAAGGATCTTTAGATATATGAAGGGCACTGTAGATCTTGGTCTATGGTATCCTAAGGATACAAGTTTTGAACTGACAGCCTACTCAGATGTAGATCATGCAGGCTATATGCTGGACAGGAAAAGTACGTCGGGGTATATACAATTTATGGGCGATAAACTTGTGAGTTGGGCATCAAAGAAACAACTCTGTGTTTCCACATCAACTGTTGAGGCAGAGTATGTCGCTGCGGCGAGCTGCTGTTCTCAAGTGTTGTGGATGAGATCACAACTCCAAGATTATGGCTTTCAATACAACAAGATGCCGATATACTGTGATTCAAAGAGCGCGATTGCCATATCTACGAATCCTGTTCAACATACAAAGACCAAACACATCGATGTATGATATCACTTTATTAAGGATAATGTCGAAAAAGGTACAATCGAACTTTATTTTGTAAACACTTTTTACCAACTTGCAGATTTATTTACCAAGCCTTTCGACGAAAAGAGATTTAATTTTCTTGTTTCAAAACTTGGTATGTTAAATCTCAAGACTTAATCAGTGATTACCTACTAAAGTTTTCGTTATTGTTATTTTTCTTCATTTCTTTATTTTTAATCTGAAAGATATCTGCACTTTAAGTTTGTTCATGATTTTAGGGGGAGTGTGAGAAGATGATAAGTTGATCTACATACATTTGAGGGGGAGTTCATATTTTTGCATATGATTATCACTGATAAATTTTTCTGATGCATAAATGCAGGGGGAGTAAGAGTAAGGAATTCTGAATATGATTTCTGATTACATCTGATCAGAACTCGTACATTCAAAGTTTTATTGCTTTATGTCATTTTATTTTTCAATAAATTTTTTGAATAAAGGTTTGTACTTTGAGGACTTTGTGACTTTTGCAGATTTGAGAGAGAGCTTAAATGATCATATCATATATGATTTTGAGCTGACTTGATGAGATTTAAGACTGAGTGAAAAGGTTTATTTCTAATCTTAATCTCATACGTGTCTGAAAGACGAACAACTTTTAGATATGAAAACATGTTCTTAAATGTTCAAACCACTTCTGATTCTTAAAAAGATTTCATGAATATAGAAGTGTGATTTTAAATGTTTTCATGTTACATGTGCTTTAATTGATATATAAACCGTGTGTTTTCAAAGATAAATACTTGCGTATTATCTTTTCCATATACTTTCAATTATTCACACACACCGGTTTAAATTTTTGTTGTAAATGTTATCACCATGTCTCATATTGAACAAAATTTTTCGATGGTGATACAACCCCTCTTGTTATTCAAAGTTTGAGCGTGATTTCATTTTGAAACGTTCTTTCAAGACTTGTCTATATCTTGTTTCATATAGACAATACCCAATTTTTGCTGACCTAAGTCTTAATTGCTAAATCATTTTTGTTTGATCTAATTATATCATTGTCAGATTCTCAAAACACTTCGCTTGACTTCGTTTCATTTGTTCAATTTCATTGTTTTGAGAAATCTTAGATGTTCAAAAGCTCACACATTGATAATGTGACACATACATACACTAACTTTGGTATTTTGTGCTTAATTGTCAAGAAAATCGTTGAGCAACATGTTCTTTTAAGAAAAACATGGGTTTTTTGTGAGGACTTAATTGAAGCTTCTATGGATTCACGTTAACCAGTGTTTCCTACCCAAGAAGTTAATCCTTAAGTGATCGAAGAGTGAGGAGTCAATATATGAGTGTAGGTTGAGTGATAAGGTAAAATGGAAATAAGAGTTTGGTTAGAAGCGAGCTTCAAGATTAAAAGAAAGAGGGTGTGAGAACAGAGTAAAAGAATATCAAACTCTGCACCAACTTTTTCTGAGTCGGGCAGCCACATTTCTAGTGTTTCACAATTCTTCGTGAACATTATTGAAACAGACAACTAGCCCATGCCAACTCTTGCTAAAAACCCCACCATCTACTCATCTTTTTCTCAAAAAGAAGATGTTTTATATTTCAAGGGGACGCAACACATAATTTATCTAGTTTTCATTTGGAAAATCTGGATATTGAAAAAGAAGGAAGTCTGCCCCACCTTCGCACTTCGATCATGCACAATCGAGTCTGTGTTTAATTGTTGTCTCAATGGTTTACACAATTTTTGAGCCTATAAAAAGCAATCATTTGTGCTTAATTCTTTCACACTTGACACGAACACACAAGGAATATGTTTTCTTGTCATAACGTTCATAGAAATTCCTTTGTGATGTTTCGATGATTGTATGGAAGACCTGGGGGAGTGAACATCACAAAAGCTCCTTTCCATTGTGTATTCGTTACACACAGTGACTTCGTGTTACTGACAGACATTTTAACTGATTCATTTGTTGATTCAGGTGTTACACTCATAATTTGTCTGAATTTGCAAAGATTTGGATGAATATCTTTTTGAATCGATGAATAGTCAGTGGCTCAGTATAAAAGATCAGTGGTCAGATCAGAATTTCAGTGACATTTCTTGTAAAGGTTTTGATGATTTTAATGCTTCAATCATCAAAAAGGGGGAGAATCGATCAAGAAATGTTTTTGTCAAAAATGTATGTAAGACTCTGTTTAAAAAAAAGTATAATTATTCTTACCCGAATTGAACCGTGATTAAATATGACAACCAAATATAGTTAATGTAAGACTCCATTTTAAAAACGTATAATTATTCTTACCCGAATTGAACCATAATTAAAATAGCAACCAAAGATAGTAGAGGGGTTAAAACCGTCAATTATTTAAACTCATTATAATTATAAATATATATATATATATCATGAGTAAATTACAATGAATCGTCCCTGTATTTCAATTTCTCCACCGCTATATTTCTCTCTCTCTCTAAAAACTCTCATTCTCTCTAAAATATCTATCAATCCGTTGAAGTAATCGATGAAACAATTACATATTCGGAATCTACACGACGAACCCTTCTTAGAGGTATAAATTTCTTCTTAAGTTATTTAAGTTGGTAAGTTAGGGTAGTTGAAGTTGGTTGGTAGATTATGATTATATATTGTAAAGTTATAATCATTTACATGTATAGAAATGTTTGTTTTTGTCAAAATTACAAACGGGTAAAGTTTAGAATTAAAACGGTGATATTTGTATCTAGATGTTTAACCGCACACCGAGTGTTCGGTTTAATGCTTAAGAGAATAAAGTTTCGTGGTGAAGCTTAGGATAATAACCACTAAGTGTTATGTTATGCGAGTAATAATAATATGTGGTTTAAATAGGCAATCGAACGGGTTAAAGTTCGTCGTCAGTCTCGATTGATCGCGTTTTACATCTCAATTTGGTTAAGGTATGGATTTATTTCTTTTGCATCGTGGGCAACTATTTGTTGTAGTTGACCCTTTTTAAAGCTGGTTCACCGCCTTGTGATTGATCAACCGAACGTGATCAACAAATGTGAAATTATACACACACATACACATTGATTTTGGTTTATTGAATCAATTGTTTGAACATTTTGATGTTTTATTAAAATGTGTCTCGTATGAGATTGTTTATGAAAAATGTGAAGTATATTGACTATAATTTCTATGATCGCCATTTGGGTAAGTGGTATATGTTTAGTTTTCATTGATTTTAGAATAACCCAATAAATGGGCACATTATTTGGGATGCCTTCTATGGCGGCTTTGTTGTCATAGCGTCCTGCAGATGACGGTCCACCAGAGTTAAGCCTATGTGGCTTACGTGAACCCACTCTGGGAGGACTTGGCTAACTTTGTTGGCTCCAGAGCGGATGAATCGATTCTAGAAATTTACCCACATAATATGTAACTGTGGTTAAATTCACGGGGGACTCGTTGTGTGTGCCCGCATGCCGACCTAGTTCGTGTGGTTTGGCCACCCCACGAATACAAAAGGAATTGACGGACTTTATTTATATTACGTTTTGAAGTTAAAGTGTCAACTGTTCTTGAGATTATTGCTTTTGGTTATATTACCAAACGTTTCTTTTGATTTAAATGAACTATGAACTTCAGTCTCAAGAACTTTCTTCGAATCGAATTTTTAAATCTTTCGCTTAGTTATCGATGTTTTCATTATTATTTACGAACTTATATTATAATCCATTCACTGAGCTATGTGCTCAGCCGTGTTTTTGTTTTCTGACACGACAGGTTCGAAGTGAAGTTTACGGGGACGGGACTTGAGATTGAGCGTGATATTTTGGAGTTTTTAGAGTCACTTTATTTTATAACTTTCTAAGTTTAAAAAGGACTTTTTTGAGGTATGATAGTTTGGATTGTAATATATGTTTAGAGTTTATTGATAGCTCTAAATTTAGCTGTGTATTTATGTTAAGTCCCGTTCGTGACATCACCCGTTCCGGACCACGGGACGGGGGATGTTACAAATGTGGTATCAGAGCATAGGTTACGACTTGTAGATTAAATAGGTTTGACCTGTGAGAATTGGGTAGACATTAGAATGGGTATACTATAATTTAATTATATTACTGATTTTCAGTCCGTAACTGTTTTGAATTCTGATTTTGATATTTTTCTGTATTAGAATGTCGAGACGTGGTCGCCCACGCAAGTCCAGATCTCAACCTGAGGATAACACAATTCCTAACCCAGTGAGGGGTACTAGTGAACCTAATATTGCTGATGTGGTACGTCAGACCATGTCAAGTATGATGCCTACTTATCTTGAGCAAGCCATCCAGGCTATGCGACAGACAACACAAAATCTTTCTCCAAATCTAAATCTAAATCTAAATTTTGTTCCTACAACAAATACTGGAAATCCTGGATCAAGTTCGGGTAATCCAACGGGAGAAATGCATACATGGATGGAGAGGTTTAATAAACAGAAACCTCAATCCTTCTCAATGGCCGTAGATTCAGTAGACGCTAAACAATGGATTCGACATATCGAAAAGATATTCAATGTCTTTGATGTCCCAGATTAGTACAGGGTCCGCTTGGCTACTTATAAGTTTAAGAAAGAAGCGAACAATTGGTGGGAAGCTTGTGTTCAAACTGACCCATCTGTTAAAAATTATCTTGGGATAACTTCAAAGAATTTTTCTTCAATCAGTATATTACGGCGGCATATCGCGATGCTTATGTTCAAGACTATTCAACGATCCAACAAAGCGAGGAAGAAACTTTTGCCGACTACATGGCTCGTTTTCTTAAGTTTTCTCGTTTTGCGGGAAATACCGCAGGCACACAAGCGCAACAAGCCAATAAGTTTAAATGAACACTTAACTCGAAGTATAAGGATAGTCTCTTGAATCTTCCTTTTAATACCGTTACTGAAGTGGCTGACGCAACAAAGAATATTGATCGGTCACAACAACAACGGTTAGCTTCACACGTTGACAATAAGAAACGTGGACCTGAATCTTTACAAAAGCAACCCTCGTTTCGTAAAGTCAAAGTCGAACATTAACCCACATAAAAGTTCAAGTCAATTCACGCCACAACTTCCAGTGTTTTCTAGCAGGGGGAGTCAAAATGTTCTAATCCAATTAATATTTGTGATCAGTGTAATCTTCGACATCGGCCGGGTCCGTGTCTAAAGATGACCGGTTCGTGTTTCAATTGTCAAGAACAAGGGCATAAGGCTAGAGATTGTCCTAAAGCTCAGAATGCAACTAGTAAAGGAAAAGGAAAACAAGCAACTACTAGTGGACGAGTCTTTGCATTACCTGGCGACAAATCTCAAGCGGGTATGATTTCAGGCCATGTTAACTTAATTGATTTATCTTTTTATTCCTTGTTTGATATCGGGGCAACACACTCTGTTGTTTCTGAACAATTAGAATCTCGGTTTAAACCTTATGAGCAAACCACCGATTTTCCAGTCGTGATGTCTACCCCAATGGGTGGTTCAATCTGTCTGTTAACTCGATTTTCAAATTATCTGTTATTTATTGGTGACCGCATACGGGAGGTCACTCTACTTCCAATGCATATGTCCCACTTTCAATTAATATTGGGGATGGACTGGTTGTCACACCACCGTGCAATTATAGACTGTAACGCCAAACAAATATTGTTTGGGGATATTGACAAACCAGAGACAATCTTTCAAGGAGGTACTCCAAAAGAAGATGTTAGCGCTTTAACCTCTATTATTGTGAAACAGTATACTTGGCAAAGTAATGAAAGTTTTCTGGCCTCATTACTAGATCCTGAACAAGTAATCCCTACATCTGCACCCGTAACTGTTGTTTCTGAATATCTTGATGTGTTTCCCGACGATCTACCGGGTATACCACCAGTCCGGGAAGTCGAATTTACCATTGATCAGTTCTGGGAGCTTCTCCTATTTCAAAGGCTCCCTACCGAATGGCTCCAACTGAAATGAAGGAACTCAAAACCCAACTCGATGATCTATTAAAGAAAGGTTTCATCCGACCCAACGTCTCACCCTGGGGATCTCCGGTTCTCTTTGTCAAAAAGAAAGACGGTACAATGCGTCTTTGTATTGATTATCGGGAGCTTAATAAAGTAACGATTCGTAACAAGTATCCGTTGCCAAGAATCGACGATCTGTTCGATCAATTACAAGGAGCACGATACTTTTCCAAAATTGATCTTCGGTCCGGGTACCATCAACTTCGTATCCGAGATTGTGATATTTCGAAAACCGCATTCAGAACTCGCTATGGGCACTACGAATTTTTAGTAATGCCTTTCGGGCTAACTAATGCTCCAGCGGTCTTTATGGATCTTATGAATCGGGTTTTCAAAGATTATCTCGACGACTTTGTTATCGTGTTTATCGATGACATATTGATATACTCAAAGTCAAGAGAGCAACATGATCAACATCTTCACATCGTTTTGGAAACTCTTCGAACGAAAAAGTTATACGCAAAACGTTCCAAATGTGAATTTTGGCTTGATCAAGTATCTTTTCTCGGACACGTAATCTCTGCGGAAGGTGTCAAAGTCGATCCAACGAAAATTGAAACCGTCACTAAATGGCCTCGACCTACGAACGTATCTAAAGTTCGTGGTTTTCTGGGTCTGGCTGGTTATTATAGACGATTCGTTGAAGAATTTTCTAAAATATCTCTACCTTTAACTCGATTATTCCGAAAAGGAGTCAAATTCAATTGGGGTTCCGAACAAGAATCCAGTTTCGAGGAACTGAAGTTTCGAGGAACTGAAGTTTCGAGGAACTGAAGCATCGATTGGTTACCGCACCTGTTCTTGTATTACCGTCTGGCACCTGCGGGTTTCAAGTTTACAGTGATGCTTCAAAGAAATGTCTCAGTTGTGTCCTTATGCAAAACGGTAGAGTGATCGCATATGCGTCACGTCAATTAAAGCCTTATGAGGTCAATTATCTGACTCACGATCTCGAATTGGCTGCGGTTATCTTTGCACTCAAAATTTGGCGTCATTATTTGTACGGTGAGACATGTGAAGTTTTCACCGACCATAAGAGCCTTAAATATATATTTACTCAAAAAGAGTTAAATATGCGTCAACGGAGGTGGATCGAACTTCTAAAGGATTACGATGTTCATATACAGTATCATCCGGGTAAGGCTAATGTAGTCGTCGACGCTTTAAGTCGTAAAGCTATGGAACAGGTTTCCTCATTACTTTTTCCTACAGAGTTAGCTTTGGAGATCGAACGGTTCAGACTGGAAATATATTCGAGTTCACAAACGGAAATTCTATCGAATCTGATGGTAGAACTGACTCTAATTTCTCAGATAAAAGAAGCTCAACAAGACGACGGTGAATTATGGGCAAACTTCCAGCAAGCACAAGAGAATGTTAGTTCGGAATTCAGGATCGATGATGATCAGGTGTTGTGGTTTCGGGATCGTCTTTGTGTTCCAAATAACTCGGAGCTTAAAGATCAAATTCTGACCGAAGCTCATAAATCTATGTTTTCTGTTCACCCGGGTACAACAAAAATGTATCGCGACTTAAATACCCATTACTGGTGGGTTGGAGTGAAGCGAGATATCGTCGATTTTGTAGCTCGTTGTCTCACTTGTCAACAAGTTAAAAGTGAACATCAACGTCGGGTGGTCTTCTCCAATCGCTGAACATCCCAGTATGGAAATGGGAACACGTAACTATGGATTTTGTAGTCGGAATACCCTGCACGACCTTGAAACACGATACAATTTGGGTAGTGGTTGACCGACTGACGAAATCGGCTCATTTTCTTCCTATCCGACAAACTTGGTCAATTGATAAATTGACAGAAGTATTCCAACGTGAGATTATACGTCTCCATGGCACTCCTGTATCGATTACCTCCGATCGAGACCCACACTTTACATCTCGATTTTGGGAAGGTTTACATAAAGCGTGGGGCACACGTTTGAATTTTAGTACAACCTTTCATCCGCAAACTGATGGGCAATCTGAACGTACGATTCAAACATTGGAGGTTATGCTCTGAGCATGTGCGTTGGAATGGCATGGAAGTTGGGATAGTTACTTGTACCTAATAGAGTTATCCTATAATAATAGTTGGCAGTCGAGTATCGGCATGGCCCCGTATGAAGCACTTTATGGCCGAAAATGTCGAACACCAACTTGTTGGAATGAAGTAGGAGAACGTATTCTCGAAGGCCTAGAACTGGTACAAGTTACTACCGAGAAGGTCGAAATTACGCATCAAATGATGAAAGAGGCTAAGGATCGTCAAAAGAGATACAAACGACGACGACCTATCGAGTTCCAACCGGGAGATAAAGTTTTCTTGAAGGTTTCCGCAACTCGCGGGATTAGACGTTTCGGTCTCAAAGGAAAGTTGAGCCCGAGATACATTGGTCCCTTTGAAATTCTAGAAAGGGTTGGAGTTGTGGCTTACCGGTTAGCCCTATCGCCGCAATTATCCCATACACATAATGTGTTCCATGTCTCTACACTTCGAGGGTACAACTATCATCCCTTACACGTCATTGAATATCCCTTGGAACACATAGAACCTGATCTTTCTTATCACGAGGAACCTGAAGCGATTATTGATCGTGATGAGAGAGGTACACGAAAGAGGGTGATTCCTTCGTAAAAGTTCTTTGGAAAAATCATTCTGAACGTGACGTGACGTGGGAAACTGAGGAGCACATGCGATGGGAGTACCACGAATTCTTTAATCGATGTAAGTTTCCTTCTAAATTCTATTTCGGGGACGAAATATGTTTTTAAGGGGGGAATAATTGTAAGACTCTGTTTAAAAAAAAGTATAATTATTCTTACCCAAATTGAACCGTGATTAAATATGACAACCAAATATAGTTAATGTAAGACTCCATTTTAAAAGCGTATAATTATTCTTACCCGAATTGAACCATAATTAAAATAGCAACCAAAGATAGTAGAGGGGTTAAAACCGTCAATTATTTAAACTCGTTATAATTATAAATATATATATATATATATATATATTTATATCATGAGTAAATTACAATGAATCGTCCCTGTATTTCAATTTCTCCACCGCTATATTTCTCTCTCTCTCTAAAAACTCTCATTCTCTCTAAAATTTCTATCAATCCGTTGAAGTAATCGATGAAACAATTACATATTCGGAATCTACACGACGAACCCTTCTTAGAGGTATAAATTTTTTCTTAAGTTATTTAAGTTGGTAAGTTAGGGTAGTTGAAGTTGGTTGGTAGATTATGATTATATATTGTAAAGTTATAATCATTTACATGTATAGAAATGTTTGTTTTTGTTAAAATTACAAACGGGTAAAGTTTAGAATTAAAACGGTGATATTTGTATCTAGATGTTTAACCGCACACAGAGTGTTTGGTTTAATGCTTAAGAGAATAAAGTTTCGTGGTGAAGCTTAGGATAATAACCATTAAGTGTTATGTTATGCGAGTAATAATAATCTGTGGTTTAAATAGGCAATCGAACGGGTTAAAGTTCGTCGTCAGTCTCGATTGATCGCGTTTTACATCTCAATTTGGTTAAGGTATGGATTTATTTCTTTTGAATCGTGGGCAACTATTTGTTGTAGTTGACCCTTCCTAAAGATGGTTCACCGCCTTGTGATTGATCAACCGAACGTGATCAACAAATGTGAAATTATACACACACATACACATTGATTTTGGTTTATTGAATCAATTGTTTGAACATTTTGATGTTTTATTAAAATGTGTCTCGTATGAGATTGTTTATGAAAAATGTGAAGTATATTGACTATAATTTCTATGATCTCCATTTGGGTAAGTGGCATATGTTTAGTTTTCGTTGATTTTAGAATAACCCAATAAATGGGCACATTATTTGGGATGCCTTCTATGGCGGCTTTGTTGTCATAGCATCCTGCAGATGACGGTCCACCAGAGTTAAGCCTATGTGGCTTACGTGAACCCACTCTGGGAGGACTTGGCTGACTTTGTTGGCTCCAGGGCGGATGAATCGATTCTAGAAATTTACCCACAGAATATGTGACCGTGGTTAAATTCACGGGGGACTCGTTGTGTGTGCCCGCATGCCGACCTAGTTCGTGTGGTTTGGCCACCCCACGAATACAAAAGGAATTGACGGACTTTATTTATATTACGTTTTGAAGTTAAAATGTGAATTGTTCTTGAGATTATTGCTTTTGATTATATTACCAAACGTTTCTTTTGATTTAAATGAACTATGAACTTCAGTCTCAAGAACTTTCTTCGAATCGAATTTTTAAATCTTCCGCTTAGTTATCGATGTTTTCATTATTATTTATGAACTTATATTATAATCCATTCACTGAGCTATGTGCTCAGCCGTGTTTTTGTTTTCTGACACGGCAGGTTCAAAGTGAAGTTTACGGGGACGGGACTTGAGATTGAGCGTGATATTTTGGAGTTTTTAGATTCACTTTATTTTATAACTTTCTATGTTTAAAAAAGACTTTTTGAGGTATGATAGTTTGAAGTGTAATATATGTTTAGAGTTTATTAATAGCTCTGAATTTAGTTGTGTATTTATGTTAAGTCCCGTTCGTAACATCACCCGTTCCGGACCACGGGGACGGGGGATGTTACAATGTATATGGGGGAGAAGATCAAGAAATGTTTAAGAAGTAATCAAGGATTGTTGGTTTGAGAAAGTAAAGTTGGAGCTGAAAGAAGAAATTTATGTCAAGGCAACGAATTTAAAGAGAGATTGTTAAAAGCTGAAACATAAAAGTTCAAAGATTTCTTAAAGCAAGCAGAATTTTACTGAAATTTTCTTTGAAGGACATTTGCTAAAGCAAACTGAGCTAAACCTGAAGATAATTTATTTCCAATGTCTGAAAGAGGTTTTTACAACCTTGGGGGAGATTGTTACTATATTTGAAGACAGACTTTCGAGAGAATACAGAAAATTTTGAAGACTATTTTATCAAACAAAGGGGGATATTGTAATTCTTGTGCTTAAAGGAGAGATTGATTTGCAAAATCTTTTTGAGATGATCTTGAATCCAAAGGGGGAGATTGTTAGTGCACATATTTGTTGGATACAAGATCATGAAGACTGAAGGTCAAAGTTCAAGAAAGTCAAAGCTTAAAGTCAACTCTCAATGTGAAAGTCAAAGTCTCTTGTAAATAAGTCAAAGTCAAAGTCTTTGTAATGTGTTTGTTGTAAGCGTGTGTTTTGTTTCTGTTTAATAGATATATGACTAGAAGGTTAGTTGTTGTAAGCCGGTAATAACTAGAACCTGTTTTGTACGCAGATTGTAACAGTTAGAGAGAGAAAGATTGAGAGAGAGGGAAACTGTTTGTACGAATTGTGAGAATTGAAATTTAAATTGAAACAGGTAGTTTGATCAATTCGTATCATCTTGTTATTGTGATTGTTTGTAGTAAGAACTTGATAAAACTTGGATTAATATGAACATAAATCATTTGTGCATACACTCATTGCCAAGAAGAACATTGTGCATAAAGGTAAACCTGATCTTGTTTATTCGATAAATCAATTAATCAGGTTAGCTAAAAACAAAGTTAACTGTTCTTACTGTGGTTCAAATGATTTTGTTGGTAAAGATTTTGCTAATTACTGGTATGGTTCTTATTATATTACTTTGAAAAGAACTGCAACTAACAAACCTGGACCCAAATACCAATGGGTACCAAAGCCAAAAGATTCATCTGTGTTGCAGGCATCTCAAGTCTAGAAGGAGTAAAGAGACCATGGCTTTTGGATAATACAGTTCAAAACCCGCATCTCAATGTTAAGAAGTTTGACTTCTATACAAAGCAGTCTAGGACTCGTGCTTCATAGATCAAGTTTGACTTCTAAACACAACAGTTTAGGACTCATACTTCAACGATCAAAAGAAAGTGTACTCCGATGCATCAAAAGAGATGATCAATCTTCAAGGGGGAGTATACATATTATTTCTAGTGATAATATTAAAATGCATATTTTCAGGAGGAGTAAATGACTTCTGATTACATCAGATCAGAATTCGTTTTTAAATGTTTTACTACTTTCATGTCTTTATTTTTCAGAAAATGTTTTTCTTTCAATAAGACTTTGTTGCTTTGACGACTTTTTGACTGAACGCATATTTTGAGGGGGAGCTTACATGATCATATCAATCATGACTTTGGAGCGAACTTTCTGAGATTACAGCTGAGCGTAAGGATAATTCTAATCTTAATCTCATTGTGTTTGAAAATTGGACAACTTTCAGACATGAAAACATGTTTCTAAATGTTCAAACCACTTCTTGATTCTTAAACAGATTTCATGAATTCAGAAGTGTGATTTTAAATGTTTTCATTATTATGAGTTTTCTTGATTAACTAACCGTGTGTTTTCAAAGATAAATACTTGTGTATTATCTTTTCTATATATTGTCAAGTATTCATACACACCGGTTTAGTACTTTTATTGTATATGTTCTTACCATGTCTCAAAATGAAACTATTTTTTTGATGGTAACACACCCCGTTTTGTACTTCATTAATATTTGAGCGTTAGTTCATTTCATTCACAGCGTTTCTTTCAAGAATGTCTATATTTGATTTGTATAGACAACATTCAATTTTTCATGACCTAACCTTTTATTGATATATCATTCATATTTGATCTTTTCAATACACTGTCAGATTCTCAAACAAGTCTCTTGTATTCATTTCATTCTTTCAATCTACTTGTTTTTGAGAAAATCATCCATGATTAAAATGCTTAAATCTTCATGATTATCTAATTGAGCATAACTTTATCTGACATGTATTACTTTTTCATGTACTTTAAATGACAAGGTTAAGTTATTGAGCAACTTTGTGCTTTTAGGACAAAATACATGGGAATTATGCGAGGACTTTTAATGAACTTCTATGGATTCACGATAACCAGTGTTTCCTACCCAAGAAGTTATCCTGAGTGATTGAGAGGTGAGGGGTAATAAATCAAAGAGTGGGTGAGGAAGTTCATCCGGTTGAACAACCTTATTGTGCTGAGATAAACTGAAGAAAGAGTTTGATTAGAAGTGAACTTTAAAGATTAAAAGAAATAGGGTATGAGAACAGAGTTAAAATAATATGAAAACTCAGCACCAACAATTTTCTGAGCCGGGCAGCCACAATACTGATTGTTTCATAATTCTTTCGTGAACATCATTAAAATAGGTAGTGAGCCCATGCCAACTCTTACTTTATACCCCACCAGCTACTCATCTTTTTCTCAAAAAGAAGATGTTTCAATTTTTCTTAGGGACGCAACACATATTATATCTCATCTTCCTTTGGAAGATGTAGATATTGAAACAGAAGGAAGTCTACCCCACCTTCGAATTTCGATCATGCACAATTGAGTCCGTGTACTACTGTTGTTGTATTAATGGTTTACACACTTTGAGCCTATTTGAAAAGCCTGAGTAGCTTCATTCATTCTACACTATGCACGAGCACACAAGGAATACGTTTTCTTGTCATAACGTTCATAGAAAATTCTTTGTGATTTTTGATGATTGAATGGAAACCCTGGGGGAGTAAACATCAAAAATCTTCTTTCCAATGTGCATCTGTTGCACAAAGTGGCTTAGTGCTACTTACAGGCATTTTAACTGATTCATTTGTTGATTCAGGTTTACATTCTTATTTGTCTGAATTTGAAAAGATTCGGATGAATATATTATGAATTGGCGGATGGTTTAGAGGCTCATTTGGAAAGATCAGTGGTCAAAAAAAGGTTCATGACATTTCTTGCCGAAGTTTTGATGATTTCTATGCTCTACATCATCAAAAAGGGGGAGAAATAATTTCAAGAAATGTTGTCTGAAAATTAGTTTGTAACAGTTTTGGAAAAAAGTTATCAAGAAATGACAGAAATATGGAGAGAAGATACAGAATGAGGAGAAAGTTCAAGATTTCAAAAAGTTTACTGAAGTTTACAGAAAATTTATTTGAAGATTATTTGCTGAAGCAAAGTGAGCTAAATCTGGAGATAATTTCTTTTCCGAAGTCTGGAAGAGGTTTTTATAACTTTGGGGGAGATTACAGAAAAGCTGAAGACATTTCATAGAAAGAGAAGTTTGTCATTGTGTTGAAGAGGTTTATCAAAAAAAAAGATTTGTGTATTCATGCTGAAAGGGGAGATTGAATCATGTTAAGATCAGACAAGGGGGAGATTGCTCGTTAATGCGAAATTTCTTTTTGAAGATGATCTTGAATCCAAAGGGGGAGATTGTTAGTGCACAAATATGTTGGATCCAAGATCATTGGAATTGAAAGTCAAAGCTCAAGTCAAAGCCTCTCATTGCAAAGTCAAAGTCAATTCAATAAAGAGAAGTCAAAGTCAAGGGTGTTAGTTTAGCCTGTTTTATTTTTGTAAAAGCTTGTAGGTATAAATAGGTTTTGTTCCTTTGTTTTTAGTACGTAGCACTTTAACAGAGATATTGTACAGAGAGAAATATTGAGAGAGATTGAGAGGTTGTAATCTGTGAATTGAAATCTAATCATATAACATTTGAATCAATTTCTTGTTGTTATCTTGAGTGAATTGCACATCGTTGGGACACATAAAATGGAAAAGAACAATAAAAATGGATGAAAGGACTAAACTAAGGACTAAAATGTATGAAAGACGCAGCTAAAAGTACATAAAGTTAGGTGTATAAAGTTCACTTAACACGAGACTTAATGAAAAACAACCAAACTACCCCTAAAATGGTATGGAGAAAGATGACTAGTCTATCTAAGGATCTAATGGATTTCCAAGGAACTTTCATGTGAGTTCATTGGTTATATTCGCGAAGATAATTAAGGTTGTAAGGTATGACTTGAGCCAACCCATCCATTTATCTCTAGAGTCCAACTTTTTGTCAGTTATAATCAAAACCACTAATTTACACTATCATTCTTTTTCTTCACCTCGAGCTTAACCATTATACCTAAAAACGAACACAAACTAAAACCTCAATTAGTCATTTCCTTTATATCAATTGCACAACATATAAAAAAATCCTTGTAATTCTTGTACCTGAAAGTCACATTATATTCTTTGCCAAGGCAATATTAATATAAGAGTTTATTTAGGGAATACCTACTTATTCCTAATCATAAACATTTTATCTTTCATACTTTGACCATATTAGATCACTTTTGGATTTGTAGGTTCATGCCTTGATGGACTACTTTATACTGTCATTGAGACATGATATACAAGCATTCGACCATGGGACTTGATCATTAGAAAAGGTAGAAAAGGCTTACATTTTGGAACCAAAGTTGTTCCCCATAGGCAAATGCTTGACATATATCAAATCGTTCTTCTTAAGCATCCTGACATATACTTCCTTTCCATTATACTTTTCGTGCTCAAAGTCGTCACGAATTAATAGAGCAAGTGAAAGTTCCTTTGTGGTATTGGTGAGAATCGTCATGGATGAGACCTATTTAGTTGGAGGACTTGTTAGTTAACCAAGGAAAAGTGTAGGTTTGACATTAAAGATGTTCGAATCGTCAATACATATATTTTTTGCAAACCGACAATACAAGAAAACAACCAAATTGTTTATAAACATATTGATTTCTAGATACGGTTTCAAAACATCTCATTAAGATCTAATCTTTTGGTGCAAATGAGGTTCTTGGTTTATCCAAGTTTACATTGACCACCTTTGTGTTTTGACGATTAACAAACAGGTCCCTTGTTTTGATGATTAACTATGCAACCATTTTTTCCGCTATGTGCAACCACTTTTTTTCCTTTGTCTAATTTGCGATTGAACCTTGAGGTACCGTCACCATAACTATTCAATTAATATTTATTCTTGTTAATATTTTGGGTTAATTTGTTTATATGTATATTTAGGGTTAACTTGTTTATTTGTTTGTTAATTTGGTGACGAACTTTTAAATGCTTCAGTCATTTGTACCATAAAGAAAGAATGTCGATTTCACGAACGAAGATGTAACTAAATGCTTCTAAATCTTTCTATGACTCAGTCGCTTACTTCTAGTAGGGCTAAAAAGCGCCTTTTCAAACCCAAAAATGAGTCAATTTTCCTTTGGCCTGACAAGTAATCCAACCTAGTTTTTCAAAAGATCAATTCGCAAGACTCATGCCTTCGAGGATAACAATAAATCCTTTAGGCAACTTTTATCTCACAGTAAACAAGTGTTGTAGTCCCTAATGTCTAATTTTAGACTATACAGTGTAGAGTAGGATGAGGTTTTGAAGGATCATATAAGTCTTCTGTAACAACCCAAATCTAAAAACAGCTAACAAATAAAGCATTACAACCCAAATGGTAATATATATATGACTACAACTACGATAACCTAGGTGTATCGGAACCTCGAGCTTCCTCCCACACCCTATCATGACACCACCTCCCGCGAATCCCTTGAACGAACTTCTAACCAAACCCTTACCTGAAAAGGTTTTTATTTTGAAAAAAGACGAGGGTTAGACCATGAGGTCTAGTGAGTTGCCTCTAGCAACAACATTCGCACCGCAAAACATTTAAAACAGTTTAAAAGCATTCATAAACAATTCTTCACTTTAAAACAGATAAAATTTAATCACAAACTACACACGTAATCGGCACACTGAAGTCACGCCACCCGTGACAACGTGTCAGTCTCACGCTACCTTAATTGGAACACACCCTCCATGGCATAAACGGAACATTCCTCCCGGTGTGAGCAGTGGCGGAACACACCCTCCGACATAGCCGTTAAACACCCCTTCCCATGAGTATGCATACAAAATATCTCAACACTAACAACATATCAAAACATGCAGTTGGTTCATACAAAGATCAACATGCAGTTTCATAATATCTCATGCGTGTTAATATAAAACACAAGTCAACACATTTTGGTTAGAAAGACTCACCTGCCGCCTCTTGTTCAAATCTCTCTGCTTGTGCTATTGACCGGTAACGTTTC
The DNA here is from genome assembly GCA_954870635.1 of Arctium minus. Classification (NCBI taxonomy): domain Eukaryota; kingdom Viridiplantae; phylum Streptophyta; class Magnoliopsida; order Asterales; family Asteraceae; genus Arctium; species Arctium minus. The sequence goes on along the minus strand of OX941093.1, from coordinate 3,720,021 downwards.
CCCCCTACGGTACAAATATAATAGGGTGGTGAGTCATCTACTTACCCATATAGCATAAGGGAAAACCCCCTCCCAAAAGCTCTCTCTATATCTCTCTCACTCTCTCCCTCTCTCTCACTCTCTACAACTAAACGAAACTGACGTAAGTTACTGACCCAAGAACTGATTCCCGGTTCCACTCAGACAGCAACTCCCGGCTAACCCGATCGAGAAACTCCTGAATCACCCGATTAGGACATCTCCCAGATCGCCCGATTGACAGGTTCCCGGGGTCACTCGATCGAGCATCTCCCGGGATCACCCGGCCGAGCAGCTATCGGGGTCTCCCAGTTGAGCAGCTCCCGGGGTCACCCGGCTGAGCCTCTCCCGGGTTCACTCGGTCGACTAGCTTCCGGTCCCGGGGCCCTCCTTAGGGTACGACGACTTGAAGAACACCACATCGGGGTGTTGATTTCCGGGCGACGGTAATCAGTACACACACACACCTTCAAACATAAACTTTCTTCCTTAAACCCAAACGATTAGGGACTAAAATTCATATCGATCTCAAGGTCTTAATCCAAATAAGGAATAACAAAAGATTACAGCACCTTATAAATGGGATAAACAATCAAATGAACCAACCCAAAACCTTCTAACAACAATGGCAATAATCAAAGATAAGGCTTACCTTGAAGAGGATAGATGTAGGTTCTGATTTCCAATAAATCTTGCGCTTCCCTTCTTTCTCTTCCAAAGGTCGCCTAAAGTGTCTCCCTGATTTCCTTCTAGCCGCCTTCAAACAAGAATGAGATTTAGGGAAACATAATAATAGGGTTAAAACCCCCTTCTCAAACAAATTACAACTAACCCCCCTCACTTTAGACTTTGGCAAACCACTCCCCCAAACTCTCAACTTTATTACTTTGAACCCGGTTATTACAATACCTCCCCTTCAAAAGAATTTCGTCCCAGAATTCCATCGGCAAACAATTTCAGATACTGGGACCTCATGCTTGCTTCCAAATCCCAAGTCACCTCTTGTCCTTTATGATATTTCCACTATACTTATACGAGACGAATCTCCTTAGTCCTCAACTTTTTCACCTTGTGGTCCAAGATAGCCATCGGCTCCTCAATGTAACTCAATTTTCTCATCCACACACACGTCATCCAATGGTACCACCACATCGGTCACCACCAGGCACTTTTTCAAATTCGACACATGGAAAGTAGGGTGGACACCTTGAAACTCCTCGGGTAAATCCAGTTTATAGGCCACCTTTCCTACTCGTGCTATTGTAGCGAAAGGACCGACACACCTAGGCCTAAACCTTCATTTCTTCCCAGAATGACCCACTTCCTTCCGATGCGAGACTTTTAACATTGCGTTTTCCACCACTTGGAACTCAAGACTCATACCTTTCACTCTAATCAACTTAGCTCCACTCAGTCTCTCAATCCATTCTGATCAATTTCATAGCCGTAACATAACCATCGGATTCACCCCTCGATTACCCACAACTTTCTTATGTCGGAAAGGATTCGTCTAACATACTTGTAACGTCTCCAAACAACTAAACCATATATTTTCTGCTTCGCCCACATACCTGGACTACCGCTTTTTAAAACACATCACATTAAGGTTTTCACATACAATTTCACTTCTTAAAAGAAAGAATTTTACCATAGTCAACTCCTCTGATAACATGCATTCCTGACTAAAATAATAACCACTCAACTCGCCGACATAACACATAGTCAACCCTAGTTATCACAATAAATTCACAGTTATAAGTTTCTTCATTCGGTAACCTACCATTGCAAAGTAACTTCTCTCAGTACGTCATACGTCTAATGCAAAAGCACTTTCTTTACTGAACCACACTAATCACAACCCAACGGTGTTGCCCAACTCATACACAGTATACATACATCGCCCCAAAGGTCATCACCCCATTCCCACATAAATAAAAGGAAATTCCACATTTCATCACCTTCATAGTCCACTAGCTCCAACTGAACGAACCATAATGACACCCACTTCAATTTCTCATCGCATCCAACAATCGTCCGATCATATTTGTAATAAATTCAACATTTATTCGCACAACAGGGAGTGACCATGCTCACCAAAAACTGTTCAAAATAGCTTAACACTGGACGACAGGTTCACTTGGAACCTTTTCCATACAATACCAAATCTGACACAAAGGTCTTTCACTCTGAGCACTTCATCCACCTACCTTTTCCACCTTCTTCTCGAAAACCACTAACATGCTTGAAAAACTCGGCTCACTAATAGGTGCAGGTTTTAGACCAACCGCACGATTTAGTTTTCTCAACACTAGAACCATAACATACACCATAATCTCCTTCTCACACCCTCATTAGAAGTTCATAAACCCACTAATGGTAAATCTGAAAATGTAGCTCCACATTTCTGTGTCACTCGCCAAACTTCTTACTCTCCGGTTACTCACTTATTTAGACATATTATATTTTCCCTCTTCACGCTTGCATGGAACACTGCTAACCCAACACTACCTACTCAATTTTCTGACAATCCCAAATGTGTCGAAAGCACATTTACATTAGTATGCTTCGCCAAACAGTTTCCCACAATTCTTACTCGAGATATCCAGCCAAGCCCTCCCAAAAAAAATACCCAAAGCTTGAAAGCACCGCGCATCTCTCGCTATCCAAATAGGGTTGTTCTATCCGCTAGAGTTCCTTCACACCCAAAGGATACTTCGACATTCCCACGGATTATCATAACTACTACCAAACATCCTGAACTAATCAATTCGATATTTCCATCAATACCTTTGTGGAATAAGATAAATTCACCCAACAACTCATCGGAACTCATGAACACATGGTTCCTCTTTTTGGTAGCCACCAACTATCACTCGAAAATTTTATTCTCAAATTAGCAATACCACGATACCAACCAAACACCCATACATCTCAACTACACACGCCACTTTTGAATAGCTTGTCAGAAATCTCCGACAAGGATTCCCACCTACACTCAATCCAGATCAGTGACACGAGCCCACTACCTATTCTCAAGAAGCTCCTTACCACATCAAAGACTTGCACGCCTACTTTGGCGTATATATCATTAACTCATCTACACAACCATCATCACCCCACATTTTCACACTACAGTCAAGATCTTCACAATTAATTTGTACACATACTAGATACCGCCCCCTTCCTACTAACCATAACACTAATATTCAAACAAAAGTCATTTCACGACCTGGTCTTTCTCGAATCTGAATAAACCATAAAATCTAATTCACCCAACATTCTCTCGCTCAGTAGTCAGTTGTGCTAAATACTTCACTCTTATACGAACCATCAAAACCTCATAGGAATTCACCTGCCCAAACTAGGGTCTTCCATTTTCGTAATTCCCACACAAGGTGGTCCAACAACATGCCAGGTACACACATTTCTCGAACAAATCATTACTTCCACACACAAAACTCAGCAATTAACCATAGTCACTTCTTCAATTTTCAGTGTCCTGACAACGACCTCAACAAATAGTCGTTGACTTCAATATCGATAGTCGACATGGTGGTCCTTCGACAATGTCTCCGTCCAACAAGGACTCTCAATGGAACCTACTTCTTCCAACACACCATAACTAATTATGTGCCCCACCGACTCTACACATTGAAGGCACAAGATTCCCTTGATATGTAGTCTAATTACAAGACCATCTCAAAACTTCGGCTCGCCGCTGATAACCTTTCATCAATGTACCATAACGCTACTTATCAACATGTTGTTATAAGAAGTATCTTACAGACTTCGAATTTCCACCTAAAACATAACCACCCACCGACAACCACATCTCAAGTTACTCGACAAAGGTGTATGCTACCATAATACGAACCTTCCTAACGTTAAAGACCAAGACTTCCGTCATTCCCTACCCTTCCCCAATGGGAACACCAAGGTCATGAATCGACCATCAACGACTCAAACGCCACACTTCCACCCTCAAAAATTTCCTCATCATTGGTTGCAGCATTTCCCACGGCCTAGAGAGTTCATAGCCTTCATGCATGACAACACAATAGTTTAAAACCTTTGACACAGTTGAAAATTTAGTAGGTACCACATTATGAAACAAGTTTGAGTGTACACGACACTACCCCGACATAATTGAATTATCATGCACAACGATCTCGAAGATCGTTCACACTCAACTCCACGATGAAATAAGCCTTATCCAACCAAAATCGATGTTGACACAATTGAAATTATTTTCAATAAAACTTTACTCATGTGATTTATGAAATTACGATAAAATTACTTATACTGGGCGAGTCAGTCGACTCTTACCCTCGTTGGCATGACGAACATGTCCATACCAGTCTCACTTATGAAACCATGCGATCAAATGATATTATAATTTCCACAAAAAGTTAACTCATTTATAAAAGAAGTGAAATAATTCTGCAATTACCAAGTTCAAAACTTAATACACAACGCAATAAACTTGCCCTTTTCAATCCACAGACACGTTTACATGCGTCATCTCATTTCCAAAACGAATGACTCGCAATGCGCACACACACACAAAAATATCTGACATGAAAGACTCAAGCAACTTGTTCGAAAACACAATGCATGATACTCCTTTTACATTCAAGGTTATTCACTCTCGCAAGGTCGACCGCTTACACTCACATAATTAATCACAGACTCCTTATTTCTGACCAACCAGTCAGGCCCCTCACAAAATTCAGAATTGAAACAACCCTCAGCATCAGTGCTTCCCAACATGCTTGCATGTCCATCTACACTGTTACCATCGTGAGAGTGAATAACCCAAATCCAAAAACAGCTAACAAATAAAGCATTACAACCCAAATGGTAATATATATATATATATATATATGACTACAACTGAGATAATCTAGGTGTACCGGAACCTCGAGCTTCCTCCCAGACCCTATCACGACACCGCCTCCCGCGAATCCCTGAAACTAACTTATAACCAAACCCTTGCCTAAAAAGGTTTTTGTTTTGAAAAAAAACGAGGGTTAGACCATAAGGTCTAGTGAGCTCCCTCTAGCAACAACATTCGTACCGCAAAACATTTAAAACACTTTAAAAGAATTCATAAACAATTCTCCACTTTAAAACAGATAAAATTTCAATCACAAATTGCACACTTAATCGACACACTGAAGTCACGTCACCCGTGACAACTTGTCAGTCTCACGCTGCCTTAATTGGAACGCACCCTCCATGGCATAAATGGGACACTCCCCTCGGTGTGAGCACTGGCGGAACACACCCTTTGACTTAGCCGTTACACACCCCCTCCCAAAAGTATGCATACAGAATATCTCAACAATAACAACATATCAAAACATGTAGTTGGTTCATACAAAGATCAACATGCGGTTTCATAATATCTCATGTGTGTTAATATAAAACACAAGTCAACACATTTTGGTTAGAAAGACTCACCTTTCGCCTCCTGCTCAAATCTCTCCGCTTGCGCTATTGACCGGTAACGTTTCCCCCTACGGTACAAATATAATAGGGTGGTGAATCATCTACTTACCCATATGGCATAAGCGAAAAACCCCTCCCAAAAGCTCTCACTCTCTCTCCCTCTCTACAACTAAACGAAACCGACGTAGGTTACTGACCCAAGAACTGATTCCCGGTTCCACTCAGACAGCAACTCCCGGATAACCCGGTCGAGAAACTCCTGGATCACCCGATTAGAACATCTCCCGGATTGCCCAATTGACAGGTTCTCGGGGTCACCCGGTCGAGCATCTCCCGGGATCACCCGGTGGAGCAGCTCCCGGGATCTCCCGGTGGAGCAGCTCCCGGGATCTCCCGGTGGAGCAGCTCCCGGGGTCACCCGGTTGAGCCTCTCCCGAGTTCACCCGGTCGACTAGCTCCCGGTCCCGGGGCCCTCCTTAGGGTACGACGACTTGAAGAACACCACATCGGGGTGTCGATTTTCGGACGATGATAATCGATACACACACCCACCTTCAAACATAACCTTTCTTCCTTAAACCCAAACGATTAGGGACTAAAATTCATATCGATCTCAAGGTCTTAACCCAAATAAGGAATAAAAAAAGATTACAACACCTTATAAATGGGATGAACAATCCAATGAACCAACCCAAAACCTTCTAACAACAATGGCAATAATCAAAGATAAGGCTTACCTTGAAGAGGATAGATGTAGGTTCTGATTTCCAATAAATCTTGCTCTTCCCTTCTTTCTCTTCCAAAGGTCGCCTAAAGTGTCTCCCTGATTTCCTTCTAGCCGCCTTCAACCAAGAATGAGATTTAAGGAAAGGTAATAATAGGGTTAAAACCCCTTTCTCATACAAATTACAACTAACCCCCCTCACTTTAGACTTGGGCAAACCACTCCCCCAAACTCTCAACTTTATTACTTCGAACCCGGTTATTACATCTTACATTCTATTAAAATGTCTATAGACCTTTATCTTTAGTGAACCATTTAATAGAATTTGAACCCGGATCAAATTTTGATCATCTGTCGAGGTACTGCGGAATAAAAAAAAACTGTAAAATCTGATCTAATTTATTAAAAAAGAAAAAGAACAAAAGAATCTTGTAGGATTTCCAAGAAGTTCTTTGATTTCTATCGAAATCATATGATTAACCATCTAACGTCTTATTTCAAGTTTGAAAGTGTGAAATAAAGGGATTTACGTAATCTTGTTGTTAGGTTAGCTAACTGTAATAAGACTTGGGCTTTTGGGGGATTCTTGTCAGAATTCATCGATTTGAGTCATGTGAGTTCTGCAATGCCATTAGGGATTGTAAGACCACTGAGGATTTTCCTGACCGTTTTTCAAGGCCGTTGGGATTAGTCAAAGTGCGTGCAAGTTGACCCAAACACCCGCGATTTAAAAGAAAAGGGATTTACATTTGTTTCAATGGATGTGTGTTTAGAGCAAATTTTATTATTATTTTTGTTTATTTTTTTCAATTTGAAGTTAATTTTGTTTCCAAAATTTGTAATATGGCAATACAATTTTCGTCTATGAGATTTACGATACTTGCATTTATGTTTTTTTGATGAATTTACTATTTTATCCCTTGGGTTTTACAAACATAGCCCGTCGAAGGGGTATAATTGTAAATAGCAAATAAGTAAATCGTATTAAAACCCGAACTAAAATATAGAAAAATCGATCATAATATGCTAAAAGAATGATTTATAAATATTTAACTACAAATTTAAATAAAGTTAAGAAGACTCATAATGTTTTTTTTATATAAAATTACAAAATAATTATATAATAATAAATAAGAAAGCTTCTTTAATATATTTTACTTTGGAAAATCTGTCTTCCTTAGTTCCTAATTTAAATTAAATTATTGTATTATGATTTAATTGCTTTTTTCTAATATTTGAAAACTAGAAATCCATTTAAGTTAATAAAAAAATTATTTGAAAACTAATAGATTTTTTTTTTGAAATACAACATTTTATTAAAAAAAGACTAAGATGACGTTTGGTTCACAAATCCTGAAGGAATATAATGAAATTGAAATGTTGAATTTAATTGACCAAATTCATTTCCTCGTTTAGTTAATTTCTTTTTGATGGAAAGAATCTTCAAAATCCTATAGATTCCACAAATAAAGGAATTTAACTTTTTTTAACAAGTAGATAGTATTTTGATGGAATGAAATTCTCTATTTTCATAATACCAAATATGCATCAACCCAATATACCCTAATCTCACACCACCCAATATACCCTAATCTGATTAACCACAAGAAGTCGACACCATCGTTTCTCTAACGTCTCGATCTCTGGCTTCTCCATCACAATACCAAGCAACATGTTTGATTTCACTCTGATCTCTCGATTTCTCCCTACTCGATCTCCTTCTCTCCCTCTGCTTGCTCGCTTTCTCATATGGTTTGCTTGATTTCTCTGTAGGGTCGATTTATGTTTCTATTTGCTCGATATTTGTTTGGTCGATTTTATGTTTCTATTTACTTGATACATCTCTTTCTGTTGCTCGATATTTCTGTTTTGCAAGAACAAAGTAAAATCAAAATCAGCCAAGTTATGTTTCTGTTTTGCTCGATATTTGTAAGTATTTTAAACATGTTTAATGGTTTTTGGAACAATCTTAATATCGATCTAGCAACGTCATTTGGTTTATGGTTATATTTGGGTTGTGTATTTGATATTGTTTTACCCATTAAAGTATTTAATGATTATTTTATTAAGCATTTTTAGTTTAAAAAATTAAAACTATCACAAGGTTATTTGGTCATTTACTAACATTTCATTCTAATTCTAAAGCTAAATTATATGAACCAAACAAAAACATTTCAATTCCTTTAACAAATTTCATTCCAATTCTATCAACAAAACAGGTGGTAAAATCTGACAACATTTTATTTCAATTTCTTCAAAGTCAAATTCATTTGACATAACCACAAGAGTTGTGGCGTACTGGTTAAGGCACTGGGGGGGATGCGGTGGAATATCCCATCTGCCTAGGGTTCAAATCCAGGCGTACACAACAATTATGGTCACTGAGGTTTAATCAAGGCTGATGTCTTACAATCATAATTTTCCAAGGGATTAGTCTAGGCATAGCCTAGGACACCCTTCCCAAAAAAAATCATTTGACATATTTCATTTCATCCAAAAACATTTTGTGACGCAGCATATGTTTGCGGAATGATCGACAAACGTCTAAATCCTTAAAACGAATCGAGAATTACGAATTGTAAAACTCAAACTCAAAATAATTGTCTCAAAGACGGAAAATTTTATTGATAATAACTTGATTACAACTGAAAACGATAAACCCTATTTATAACCTAAACTAGGAAAAAGATAATTATCGAAATTAAACTAATCCTAAAGATAACTAAAAGGAATAAAATATAACTACTCATAATTTTAATAAGAATAGATAATTAAAGAAATAAAATAAATGAATAAATAAAAGGGAAAGAAAAATGGATTCGTTTGAAACGTGTCATGTCATGGATGATCTCATGGAAGGAAATTAGAAGCATGGAAGGAATCGTGGATTGCATAGCTGCCTTTAATCAAACAGTGTGTTGCGCGAGTTTGTGGCGGCTTACGACACATCAAACTCGCCTGGAAGGAAGACAAGCAGTGGCTAACGTGGGTTTCATGCGGCTTTGGTCGCATGACACCCGCTTTCTCGATTTGTTCTTCGATCTCTATCGCAACTCTTTTTATATTCGGTGCTTTATGTTTACCTCTTTTTCGATACCAAATTCCGAGCCTCTTTCGAGCTCGTTTTTCTATTCGATCCCGTTTTCCTCTTTTCTAATTATTTTTAAAAATCCTTATTAACTCTATTCTCCCTGTATCATTTTGAGAACCAAACATCACCTAAACGTACAAGGTAATAAAGCAGAAAAACAAGACCTACTCGAGCAACTGCGAGGTGTAGAGAAGGATTAGGAGATACAAATTAGACCCAAGGAATAGAAAACAAAGAAAGAAAAGCGTTGAAGCTATCTTAGAACTAGAACCGGAGAGGAGGGCAAGATTACGGCGCAGTTACATGAGGTGGGCGAAAAGATGTGGTGTGGTCGATCACACGTCCCCAGGGATAGAGCCTTTACGAAGTGTTCGTGACACCCATTAGAAGATACAAACCTTTATTTCATGAAAAAAAAAACTCAATGGTTTGAGATTTTTTTTCAAAAAACAATATCATTACAATGTCTCCATAGTGCATAACTCGTAGCCCAAATGGTTGCTTGCCAAATCTTTCTTAGCCAAGGCGAAAATCGGTCCCTACCTATAGAATTCAAGACCTTGGCAGTAGTGGTTTAAGCTATTCTATCAAGTCTCCACCAATGACGAACCCAAAGTCCAGATTTTGTTAGCCAAACTGCACGTTACAATGTTGTGATCAATTGTTTCAGTTCATCTTCAAATAGTGGGCATAATATGGAGTCGATATCCATGCCTCGGTTGTCTAGAGCTGCTCGAAACTTAATATTACAAGTATTTTGAAAAATAATATATAAAACGAAACTTAATTTCAAGAGCAACTTATAAAAAAGGTACATAACTGTAATAACCAGTTTGTAAAACAATCTATGTAAAAATAGAATATTATTTTATCATGTAATTAGCGGGAAATTGACCAAAATAGTCAATCTTCTTAATGAACTTCATTTTTTAGCCACATTTTCCATTTAATTTCCATTTTAGCCAAAATTTACGTAAATGTTTTACGCAAACTCGATTTTTAGACCTCTTAAAAAACAAACGATACCTTATTATTTCAATCAATTTTCCAAATTTTTTAATGTGTATTTTTTATTTTAAAAAGCTTGTTTTACTATATATGGATATAGGAAACAGTAAAAATAAAAAGGCTGAAAAAGGGGTTTACAAGATTTGGTGACAAGTACCAATTTCAGAGCTACAATTTCGTTTGTTTTAGGTGAATTCTAAACATGAGGTAGGAAGGGGTATGTGAATGATATAGGAGGGGTATGTGAATGATTGTGAGTGAGGAGGGGTAGGAATAGCAATGCCCCTTTTTTAACCCCCAAATCAATATCAAAATTGAAATTTCTAGGGTTTATTCGAAAGGGTGGATATGGTGGAGCCTCCTTGTGTTCATCCTTCAATGGCGGTGTAAAGTTTGAAATCGAAGCCCCGCATACACTTTCTCTCTATATATTTATATAATGTGTATATTATTTGCCGGTAATTCCGGCTGCAGATGACGATGGCGGACGGTGGTTCGAGGTAAATCTAATTTCTACACCTCTCGATATATGCAGCTGATCCCAAAGTCATCCATCCTCCTTGAATTCCTTATTCTATTTTAATAGTACCAGATAATGAAATATGTGTAATGTAAAGTTCATTTTTTTCTCTCTCTAACTCAACCATGGAATTTAAGTTCTCTCTCTAGAAATTGGTGATTAATGAACTAATTTTAGGTCAATCCCCATTGATTAACCTTCTGTTCATAATTAATTACAAGAATTACAGCTGGGTAAACACTTCTCCATAAATGCATGTGTGTGTGAGAGAGAATTCTATTTCCGCGTTTAATTATATATATTATATATATATATATTTATATATCCATCACACTTCACAAATCGATAATCTGCCACTCTCCATTGCGTGTTTCAGTGTGTATCTACACATATACATACAAATATGTTATATATAATGTATATGATTTATCTTTTCTCTCATCTCTCTCTCTCTCTCTCTCTCTCTCTCTCTCTCTCTCCCTCTTAGTATATAGTTCGAGTGAGTACTAGTAGCATTCACGAGTAAACTTTCTCGTGATTGAAGCGATTGTCAAGCTTATTATTGTTCTCCTAAAATCAAACCAAATTCTTTCCAATCGGTGTTGCTCGAGCTCTGTATTAGTGGCAAGTGGGTTTCTGTGTGACTCTGCGGATGAGGATGACAGACAGACTAGTGAGGTGTTAGGAGAAGACAAAATAAGTGGGCGGGTGCAGGATGAAGAAATGATGGAGGATTGCAGAATAACTTGCTGAATTTCCGGATTTTGGTTCAAGTTCCTGCATCTAATCAAGGTAATATTTTCTATTTTTAGTTAATTCAACCTTTTATTTTCTGTATTTTTAATGGATTTGCCGCCCATGATATTTGTTGAATCTGATAGCTTTTTTAAATTTGGGATTTTGATGATCACCTTCATCTTATATGGTGTTCTGTTCTATGATGAAATTGAATTTCACTTAGTGTCATTAAATTCTATTTGAACTGAAGTACTTATGGTTGATGGGTAAAGATATTGCTAATTTATTACAAAAAGATAATATGCAGTTTCTTTGGGTTTTATGGATCTAGTACCGTAACTATATGAACAGATCTTATACCGAGTATATTTAGTGTATTTACATTAATTTCTTTTTTCTTATTATTTTTGATATCTAGGGATTTCTTGGTGTTTATGTAATGTTCATGTGCGTTTTGAATGTAGGAGAATGTCCCGGCCACTCCATCGAGGTGTTTCTGGTGGAGGGAGACTTTCAGGGAACATTCAAGATTTCTTGGAAGACTCTCAGATGAAAGTTAAAGTTAAATCAGAGAAAGATGATTTTGATAAGAACCGACTGTCCCCTGATCATCTATCTTCATGGAATCCATTTCACTTCCTTTATTCGATTAATTCATCATCCAAGCAAGGTGTTTCTGAGAATGGATTTGGTGTTCCTGATCCATTCAGCCCTGTAACTTCAAGGAAACGCTATAAACTGACTTTATTTTTGCTCAAGTTCAGTTTATTTGTGATAGTAATCCTTGCCCTTACTGGGTCTTTTTGGTGGACAATATCTCTCACAACTGCCTCTAGAGGTCCCGTCTTTCGTGGTTATAGGCGGCTTCAAGAACAGCTTGTGTCAGACTTGTGGGATATCGGAGAGCTCTCACTTGGTGCTGCTAGGATGAAAGAACCGGAGTTCTGTTCTCTAGAGTCCGAAAACCACGTACCCTGCTTCAATATTACTGAAAATCTTCAGCTGGGCTTCACCGAAGGACAAGAACATGACCGACATTGCGGGCCTACATCAAAGCAGAATTGTTTGGTTCTTGCTCCTCATCGATACAAGATTCCTCATAGATGGCCTACTGGAAGGGATGTTATTTGGATTGACAATGTTAAAATTAACGCACAGCAAGTACTTTCGTCTGGAAGTTTGACAAAGAGGTGGGTTCAAAATTTCTCTGTTAATCAAAACATTGAAGATATGGCAAAGATTATTGAGTCAATTTCTTATTACCTGTTAATTTATTGATGTGGCTACAGGATGATGTTGTTAGATGAAGACCAGATCTCATTTAGTTTTGCATCTTCTATGGTTGATGATAATATTGAAGACTACTCTCATCAAATTGCTGAAATGATTGGTTTAAGAAATGAATCTTACCTTGTACAAGCTGGGGTAAGAGAAATATACCTTCTTGAATCACCGAACTAATATGGCTCGTGTCTTTATACCTTTGCGGTTTTACCTTCACATGATAACAGTTTATGATATATTTGGTTGGTAAATCAAAAGGGTATATCTGTTTTGTTATTTATTGAATTGGGACTGATTTAGCAATTAGTATGATATTTTCTTGTTGACAATTTTCCTTAAATATTGATGCTTTTAATTGTACTGAAGAGCATGGTTTGATGATTTAGTTGTTTTTCTTCGTTGTTTTTTTCCAGGTGAGAACCATATTGGATATAGGTTGTGGTTTTGGTAGCTTAGGAGCACATCTCTTTCCAAAACAACTTTTGACAATGTGTATAGCAAACTATGAAGCTTCAGGGAGTCAAGTTGAGATAACTCTTGAAAGAGGTCTTCCTGCAATGGTTGCTTCTTTGACTTCAAAAAAATTGCCGTTTCCATCGCTTTCCTTCGACATGGTACACAGTGCGTGGGACGGGATTGACTGGAATCATAAAGGTACCAGTTTGTCATCTAATTTCACAATTATCTTTAGGTCCAATTCGAGAATGTCATTTAACACTTCAATTTGGTGAGTCCTACTTATGTCATGTGAGGAGAATGAAAATAATATTACAAGTCCTATTTATTTGATGGGATGATAAATGGAAAAAAGTTACTTATCTTGTTACTTCTTCATTATAGCTTGAAAACATTGGTAAAATTCTTCGCTTTTTACCAAACATCTGAAGTAGTCTTTGTCAAACAGATCAATTTTTCGACAATAGTGAAGTCATAGGTCTCCATGAACAATGGATTAGCAAGATTAGAGAGGTTCTTGAAATTCGATTCCTCATTTTTAAGTGTGAGATATAGTTAGATTTTATAATGTACCAAGACCAACCTAAAAGAGGATACATTTTCATTGTTTATATTCATACACTTGCATCAAATGTTGTCATGATGCATAATAAATGCATTCATCGATATCACTAGACAATCAGTTTCGCCTCTTGTTGCTTGTTTTCTTGGCTTGTTTGCACTTAATTGAATAAGTCATATTTTTGTGTCATTTGCCACAGACGGTATACATCTGATTGAGGTTGATCGAGTTCTCAGGCCTGGAGGATATTTTGTTTGGACCTCACCAATTGCCAACACGCCAGTTTCCGTTCGAAACAAAGATAACCTAAAAAGATGGGATTTTGTGCGTAATTTCGCGAAAGATCTCTGCTGGGATTTGTTATCACAACAAGATAAGACAGTTGTATGGAAGAAGCCTAGCAATAAAGATTGTTATGCTTCTAGGTAAGACTACATCCATAGAAACAACTTTTAACCTTTCGTCCTCCAAATTTATTTGTGCTTTTAACTTTTACTGCTAGTATGACATGGGCATATATCCATTTCTTGATACCATTTTGTGGGTCCCCTCTTTATTTCTTCTCGAATCGAGTAAATGGGATGAGATTCACATCTTGGTTTCTTCACATACCATATAAATGGGACTTCCAAAAATGAAATTGTTAAATAGCCAAAATGAGTATATGAACTTAAAGCTATGTTTGGCAAACTAGTCGATAAGCTAGTTGTTGACAGATCAGCCGAATAATAAATTAGTCATGTTTGATAAAAACTAGTTGATAAGCTAGATGACAATGTAAATGACCTAACATGACACGTTGAAATTGTTAACATATAAGGGGCAAAATTGGGAAAAGGTGGATACAAGCCCCTGTAGCTTATTGAAACGCTACTTGAAGTGGCTTTTCGAAAAGTCTTAGTTGGAAAAATATTAGGGGCATAATTAGAAAAAAGAAGTTGGAAAAAATTACATGAAGCTTATTGAGACGCTACTTGAAGCAGTATTTCAAAAAGCTAGCTTATGGCTAACCAAAGGGGATTTTTTCAATAAGCTCAAAAAAATAAGCTACCGTATGGTTGCCAAACATGGCCTAGGACTAGGACTTGTGAGTGATCTTAATCTTGTTATCAACTACTTCAATTGATAGGAAGCATGGAAATGGTCCATTGGTCTGCAAAGAGAGCCGTGATGTTGAATCCCCATATTATCATCCACTCGAGCCATGCATTGGAGGAACTCACAGCCGCCGGTGGATTCCAATTGAAAAAAGACCAACATGGCCTTCTAGAGTCACATTGAGCTCCAAGGAACTCAAGGTTCATGGTAATTCTTTACCAACATTGTGATGAAATCATAATTTTGGCTGCTATTATATAAAATCTATTGCATTTATGCAACTAAAATGGAACATAAGTCAAAGAAAATGAAAATAATTGTGCCCTTATTTTCCTATGGTTTATCAGGTGTGCTTTCTGATGATCTTGTTGAAGATGATCTTACCTGGAAATCAGCAGTCCGAAACTACTGGTCTCTACTCTCTCCACTTATATTTTCGGATCATCCAAAAAGACCTGGTATTGAGGACCCTTCCCCACCTTATAACATGGTCAGAAACGTCTTGGATATGAATGCTCATTTTGGTGGCTTTAATTCCGCATTACTGGAAGCTGGGAAATCCGTATGGGTCATGAATGTGGTTCCTACCAGTGGGCCAAACCACCTTCCACTTATCCTAGACCGTGGGTTTCTTGGCGTGTTGCATGACTGGTATATTCTAGTTTTTCCTATCTAACGGTTTTAATTTGTTTCTTGTCTATTTTCGATATATATACATATAGAGGGAGGATCAAACGAGATAAGTAACTATTTAAAAGAACACGAGAACTAACAAAATCATTAGTGATTTTACATTAACGCGCAAAAAAGCCACGCGGACCTGAAGCCGCGGCCAAAGTCCTTTTTTCGTGTGTTAATGTAAAATCACTAATGATTTTGTTAGTTCTCGTGTTCTTTTAAATATGTATTGTTCTCGTTTGAACCCGGCTCTCTCTCTCTCTCTCTATATATATATATATATATATATATAGGGAGAGGTTCATTTGAGAAATGGTAAATACATAAGAAATAGAGAAGTAATCTTAGCCATTCATCTGGTCAACATTTGCGGCTTTGACCGCGAAACATCGGATAATTCCTTGTGTGGTCTATAGAAGGTAGAGGGGTAATTTCGTAAAATACACGGGATGAGTTCATATATGAATCACAAAGATTCATATATGAATATGTCATATATGAATCTGTTAATTAGTTCAACTGATTCATATATGAATTTTTGTGATTCACAAAGGTTCATATATGAACCTTTGTGATTCATATATGAATCAGTTAAAAGAGTTCAGTTGTGAATTGCACTAGTTCATATATGAACATATAGTTCATATGTGAATTATACATGTTCATATATGAACACAACCCGTGTGTTTTGTAAAATTTACGAAATTGTCCTTTTATTTTTGGGATAGCCGCAACTTTTGACCGGTCAAAGCCGCAACTTTTGACCGGTCAAAGCCGCAACTTTTGACCGGTCAAAGCCGCAACTTTTGACCGGTCAAAGCCGCAATATTTGACTAGTCAAATCCGATCTTGACCATATGAATAGCTAGGATTACTTCTCTATTTCTCATATATTTACCATTTCTCAAATGAACCAAACACTATATATATATATATATATATATATATATATATGTGTGTGTGTGTCTGTGTCTGTGTTTGCAAATTGAGGTGAGGGGAAAGTTTATTTTTGAGACCCGTGAGAAATAACTACTATTCATTAATTATTCATGATGAATATACCTAAAATATTTATGAATATTCATCATGAAGAATAATTCATGAATAGTTGGTTATTAAAATATTTACGTTTCTCAATTGAATCTGCCCCTGTAAATTGAATCCAATTTTTTATCTGCACATTACTTACTTGGTATGTGAATGAAACTTGTAGGTGTGAAGCATTTCCAACATACCCTAGAACTTATGATCTGGTTCATGCCGAAGGCCTTCTATCACTTGAAACTGTAAAGCAACGTCGTTGCAGCATGCTGGATGTTTTCTTTGAGATAGACCGGATACTCCGCCCAGAGGTATCATGATTAATCGTCAATAAAACATTTTACAATTCAATATTAATATAAATAAAGTAGCTCATTCAACTAGATCTTTTTATAACCGTGGGTGTCTGGGTCATCTAACCGTATGGGCCCTGAAGTAGTGAAGTTAATAGTGGCCCTAAGAGAGTTTGTAACCACCAACCCTCTAGCTGGCCCACACCATCCCGCTCCAAGAGCATCGTGTGAAAGACAAATCAGGTATATAGCGGCCCACTAGGTGGCTGGCTTAAGTGCCAACAACGAGCACAATCTCCAAAAGAATTGTAACTTGTCTGTTTGTACAAGTATACCACCATGGAAACAACTGTGCTATATATCTAAGTTATGAACAATGAAGATAATTTATTGATTCAGTTTTAGACCTGTATGGATATACATATATCACACCCCTTATCCGTAACACGCATATGTGAAAATTTCTGAACTTTGAGAAAAAATGAATTTCAGGGTTGGGTGATACTACGTGACACAGCTTCTCTAATCGAAACAGCAAGAACGATCACTGCAAGATTAAAATGGGAAGCACGAGTTGTAGAAATCGAGAGCAACAGCGACGAAAAACTCCTCGTCTGCCAGAAACCATTCATGAGGAGACGATCGAACCCGTCGTGAACAGGTATCCGATTTTCTTGATCTTGGAATATTTTATCATCGATCTTAGGATACGAAAAGAGAAAGAGGGTTCGGCTGAAAACTTCAGTAAGGACCAAAAGCAAATTCCCATGGAAGCCGTAAGGCATACGTGGGACCAAATGTAATTACACGACGATTATAGGTGGGGCTCGCCAATTTTACACTTTTTCGTTCGTACGGTTGTTGTTGTCCTTGTAAACTATAGAAAACACATGATGAATTGGGTTATAGAAATAAGCAGAAAAGTTGGCATTGATGTTAAATATATACAAAGGCTTTATGGTGTCTTGTTCATGTTCTTGACCTATTTTGCACTTTCAAGATATTTTTGTAGTTTGTATGATCTTTCTTGCTACTAATCAAGACTCATTGCAACAAATTAAGAATCAAAGAGCTAGCTTATTAGCTAGTTTTCGAACATTTTTTTTTTTTGGGGGGGGAGAGGGGGGGGGGTAGAGATGCACAAACGAGCCTAGGTTTGAAACCCCGGTCCTCGTAGGTTTGGATGGGTTCTTTGGTTCTTTCCTTTTTGAGGTTCTTTTTTTTTTTAACGGCAAGTTAACACACGCACACGTTCCCAGGGTATCCGGGCTCCCACTTAAGGGTGCCACCCGACTAATCCCCGTCGACCACGACCCAGCCCAATTAAGGGTACCACTAAGTGGCAGACCCATGATCTGGATATCACAACATGTCGCCACGGGGTTCGAACCCGGGTAGTCAGGGATACCATCTACTGACCCCCACGAGGATGTTACCAAACCACTGGGCTACAACATGAAGGATTTCCTTTTTGAGGTTCTTGCTAAACTATCCAAATCTTTAGATTGAGATGATCCAACATATTTGGTTATAACCGTTTATTTTAGAAAATAAAAACGTTGCCCCTATCTTCTTGATCGAAAACCAGTGAAATATAACTACATTTGAAGTGAAATAAATTATACCATAAAATGATCAATTTATTATCTTTAATTTAAGGGGAAAAACTCAAAGAAGTTTTCTATTTTGAATGATTAAGTTTTAGTCTTTTTTTTGAATGAATGAACAATTGAACTTTTTCATTTTAAATGATCAAGTCCCTACATATTATTTTTTAATAAATAAACCATGAAACTTTTAAAAATTGGTTACATATAATATTTTAACAAAAAAAAGTTACATCTAACCATTTAGGAATGTTTTAAAGTAAAAAAAAAAAACTTAATCAGTTTTAGCATTTCTAAACCCTATGTCAATCAAACACCTCCCATCCAACGCCATCGCTCACCCTGCCACCTAACGCCGCCCCATCGTCATCACTCTCTATCACCGCCGTTGGCACCTGTCATCGATCTCCCTCTTTTTGATCTATCTTTTTTTAGATTTTTCCTTTTTTTTATTTGTCTATACGTATCACATTAAATTGTTAAAGATTGAGAATCGAATGAACATAAATAAATAAAAAAGAGGCAGATCGATAGTAAGAGCCAATAGCGGCTATGGATGGTATGAAGAATGGACAATGATAGGGTAGCGATGTGTGCAAGGAATTTTAATGGCGTAGGATTTGGGAACGTTAAACTTATTTAAGGTTTTTTTTAAAACATTTCTAGTCGGTTACATGTAGTTTTTTTGAGTTAAAATGATGTAGGTAACCATTTTTTAAAAGTTCGATGATTTATTTATTCAAAAAATATTCAACGACTTAATTATTTAAAATGAGAAAGTTTAATTATTTATTTATTCAAAAAAGAAGTTCAGGCATTTAATCACATAAAATATGAATATTTTGTTGGGTTTTGTGAAATTTTTTTCCTTTAATTTAATATCCGTATTGGTATTTTTTTGTTCGTTTTTCTTTTTAGTTTTTCGGTTCGTTTTCTTTTTTCAGGCTTTCCCACAATCCCCCCCCCCCCCCCCCCCTCTCCCCTCTCTATATATACAAACACTAAGCATGTATTATAGGAATGCAAATCAAACATGTTGCAACTAATAATGCAACTCAATGAAATTTAATCATAATCGTAGATCATTTATCCACGATATAAATGCATCAAACATAATAAATTGTTTGTACTAATAGCTATTAACCATAGAAATAATACATCTGGTTGCTGTGGTGTAGTGGTTATCACGTTAGTCTTACACACTAAAGGTCTCCAGTTCGATCCTGGGCAGCAACATTTCATTTTTTCCACCCATTTATTATGTATGTATCATCCGTACAAAACTTAATCCTAAAAGTATCAAGAAACCTTAGATTTAACCTTAAATACAATACCCAAATTTTCCATTTTACAATCCAAAAATAGATTACAAACATAGAAAAACCAACGACCAAATCTACGAAGCCACCGCCGCCGACTTCGTAGACCTGTGGTGCGACCTCGGTTTCACCGCATGCCGCCCACTGCCACTTCTATGCCTGCTAAACGAAGACGATCCACCACCACCTGCAACCCTCTTTGCCGATCTTCTACGACCATTCGAATTCCCACTCCCAAGTGCAGCTCTTGTAACTGCTTCTTTAGCAACTTCTCGCGCCTTTTGTGGATTCACCGCCTGCTTGTTCAAATACGCAAGTTTCGGAAGAAGCCCACAAAGCGTTTTTCGTATTTGATCGTCGCTAATATTGCTTTGAATTGGATTACCCAATAAATTCAGAGCTTGCATAGAGTTATAATTAGCCACTAATTGCCCAAGTGCTTTGCTTGTGGTAATCTTGTTGAAGCTTAAATCCAAGATTATTAGCTTTAGAAGCCTGTGTAGCCCCTCAACATTGCTGATTTTGTTTCCAGCAAGATACAGCTCTTTAATCAGGGTACAGTTAGATAACCCTGAAACCATTCATACTTAAATTCATTAGATTACTCGTTTCTTTTACAAACCCAGTAATTCATACAAACTTACAAACCGGTTTTCATGTCACGTGTCAAAATGCAGTGTTGTGTTTCATATGTGAAACTTCTTTTCCACACACAAAATGTTCCTGAATGTTTCACGTATGAAACAACAACACTGTATAAACACTGCATTCTCACGCGTGTTTTTGTTTCATATGTACATGAAAACTGGTTTGTAAGTTTTATTGAGTTTGTAATTAATTATGCGTCTACCCAAATGAGCTAATGAGGAGAGAAATGATGTTTCAACACATATTGAGCAGAAATGATCCAATATGTGGAATGTATTGGAGGCTAGACAGGCATAGATTGTACCAGAGTGTTGAGATGGGGGCTAGACGAGTACAGATTGCCCCACCAAGTGTCGAGTTCCTAGAGTGGTAGACCTTTGTGCATGATACCATGTGACGTGGGAGTCTAACATGTTCTTTCCAATGGAGGCTATACGGGCACAAAGTGTCCTAGAGTGCAGTAGTGGAACTAGGATTTTTTGGAGCGGATGCACCAAATAAATATGAAGAACCCAGGGGTGTTATTTGGTCGGTTAAATCAGTTTTCGGTTTATTCAGTTCGGGTTAATCGGTTTCAAGTTTTTTTTTTAAACTAATCGGTAACCAAACCAAATATGTTCGGTTTAATCAGTTTTCGGTTTATCGGTTCGGGTTAATCGGTTTTCTAAGTTTTTTTAAAACTAACCGGTAACCAAACCAAATAAGTTTGGTTTAATTAGTTTTCGGGTTATTCGGTTCGGTAACGGGTTAAACCAAATAAGGATTTATATTTTTTCGCTGGACATTTGCTCAAATAGTTTTCCCAAACTATGTGTCCGTTGCTTCTAATATATAATTGTATCATACGTTCATCTCAACAATTAACTTTATATTATTAATTAAAAAATATGAAATCATCGTTCGTTTTATAAAACATAGCAAGCTAAGTCCTTACTATTTTTAAAATATTTCAGAGCACCCCTTAAACTTTATAAAATTTATAGGGCACCCCTTGAACTTAGGGATGCACCTTAAAGGACCCTAATTTTCTTCCCAACGTCGGAGCGGATGCACGTGCAACCCCCTCCCCCAAGTGTAGATCCGCCCCTGCTAGAGTGTCGAGAGGGGGTTAAACAGGTGAGGGGGGTAGATGAGTACACATTACCCCTAAGTGTCGAGTTGCTAGAGTGGTAGACCATGATTTTGATACCAAGTGAGAATATATGAACCCGTTAGATTACTCTCCAAAAGAGAGCTCGAGAAGGGGGAGTTCCAACATATATCGAGCAGAAATGAGTCATGGGACTCTAGCACATACACGTAAGCATGGCATTTCAGAAACTTATTTGGACTCTAGTTTTGGATTAAGATAAGTCGAGTTGCTTACCCTGCCCGATTCTGGATATACGGTTGTAACTTAGGTCAAGAATGCGCAACCGAGTGAGCTCTCTGAGGCCTTCAATGGCACCTATCTTGTTTCTTGAAAGATCAAGAATGTGAAGACCCTTTGGCAAGGACCCTGGTGTTATATGCACTGCAAGAACATCAAGAACCGAAAAAATTAGTCATCTTTCTTGCACCCATCAATCAAAAATGAAATCTTGGATAACGGGTTGTCGACCTATTGAATTCCCAGATAAGTTTACTGATCGGAGACTTGAAAAGGCCGAAATTGCAGGGATGACCTTTAGTCCTATACCAGAAATGTAAGCCACCGTTGAAGACGAGTTTAAAGATTGTATCACCCTGTTAGCATACGCAATCTCTTCAGGAAGATCGACGGTTCTGGCTAAATGGCTCGATGCCGGCTGTTTGCCGTTATCGGGTGAGGGCGGAAAGGTAATTTCACTCTCTTCTTCATTAGAAACCCGGAAAACAGGCTCGGTTGGGATTTCTTGAACCCATTCATCGACTCTCATCAACGGTGATCCTCCAGAAAACGCCATCCATTGATTCTGTGGCCATAAACCCGAACTTCCATGGATCGCGTTCCATCTATCATCTCCGTTGTTGGGTTTTTCTAGCTTCGTGGATTTTGATTTCGATTTCGAGTTCTCGATTCTTCGGTTCGGTTCCAAGGTATCCGAAGAGTACCCCCCTTGTTGGTTGTTCACAAAAAGCCTACTTTGAATCCCTTTAACCGGTTCGTGTAGATTTCTATGGCTCCATAAGAACAATTTCCACCATAACCGCCTGCTTTTAGACGGCAAGATTTGACTCGAAGAACACTTTCTCAAGATCACTTTATCTGCACTACAATGACTCGTTACAGAAACAGGACTGATACAACAACCATCACCTAGCCTCTGCAAATCTTCGTAAGATTCACTAGGAACGATTATGTTCTTCAAGATCGGAACCCTTTTCGTTTCTAGATTCGAACAAGATCGTTTTAGCTTCGGTGAAGCCAAAAATGGTCGTTTTGAAGCCCCCGGATCGCTTAAATGTCCATCGTTGTTCATCTCTATATCGGATGAGTTGTTATGATGATCAACAACAAGATTTGGGTTTCTGCATTCATCTTGTTCTTCAATCGGCATTTTATCTACGGAAACTTGGAGATTTGGATTGGAATGTGGATCTTTTTCGTGTTCATCTTCACCTTCATATGCAACTTGCTCTTCTTGTTGTTGTTGTTGTTGAAGAAGTTGAGGTTTTACAGGACTTCCATGGCTGACCACTTTGATATGGCAGGTTGAACTATTGGGAATAGAGAAGGGTACATCCACCCTGAATGTTGACTTTGACTCTGATTCAAGATCATCTGTATGTATTGGTTTCTCAAGATGCTTTAACCTCACCTGCAAAATCTTATCATCCTTCTGTTCCTAACAACATAAACAAAATAATGAGTCAAAAACCATACTCCCCTTAGACTTTTATGGTCAAATTACAGTCACAACAACAATTTTTTTTTAGAAAGCGTCCTATTAAAAGTGTTACAATATGTTTATAGAACGTTTCAACCAGTTTTTTTACCCAAAATAATGTGTTTTATTAGCTACTTTCACTTTTGAGAAGTGTTCTCTATAAACCATCTTTTTATAGGACATTACCGTTAGTTTTTTTTAAGAGGTCTAAAGTCTGAAACCTTATTTTACTTCTCATTAAGAAGAGGTGGTGCTGAAATCTGAATCAATAAGACTGTATATTTCTGAATCAACAAGACTGTATGTTTCTATATCGTTCGGATAGAAAGAAGATGGCGATAAAGAGGTTTTAAGAAGTTAGGTCACTCACGACTTCTTATTTAAGAGTTAAAAGGTTCTGAAAAAAAAAAAAAAAAACAAGAAGTCTTTTTTCCCAAGAAACAAACAACCCTAAGGTGTCATTTGTTTTTTAAGAGGTCTAAAGTCTGAAGTCTTGTTTTAGTTAAGATTAATAAGAGGTGGTGTGTAAAAATGTCTGAACGATTCAAACTTAAGAGCCATTAAGAGGGTTTTTTCAAAAAACAAACAACCCCTAAGGCTATGTTTGGCAAAAAAAAAAAAAACTAGCTTATAAGCTAGCAGCTAGTTTATAAGCTAGCGTAGATGTTTGGATGGCCATAAGCAAACTTATTGAAACGCTACTTTGAGTAGCGTTTTGAAAAACTAGCTTATGCTCGGCTACAAGCTAGCTTATAAGCTAATTTGACAAACAAAGCCTAAGTGTAACATAACTGTACGACACTTTTATCTTTTGATCTTATAAAATAAAGTATTATACCGGGACGCATACACATTTTAAACGTTTAGGCTTCCTATAAACCCAATTTTGTTATAATGAGTATAAAGATTGAAAATTACTTACCAACACAGAACTATGATTAGAAACACAAAACAAGGGTCATTCGATTTTATATTGGAATGTTTGGGGCCAAATCTTTTACCAGAATCAAACAACAAAAATTGGAATTTAAGATATGAAATCTAACCTTAGTTTTCTTGTTTCTTCCTGGCGATGAAGTAAAGCAACAAAGAATCGACATGGATTCGGTTGAGAGATAGAATCAGACCCAGAAATCGATATTCAAAATTGGAGATTGTGGAAGGAAGTAGAATGAATCAAATATTAGCCATAATCAATGGGCAATTGGGAAAGAAGAGATAGAGGAGAATTGGGTGAAGATGGAAACAGATGGTGGTCGGAGATTGAAGAAGAAGTAATTCCGGTGGTAACCCTTTTGGAAGAACAACCTGCAGGGTTCACGTTCACCACCGTTACGGCGGCCAGAGTGGCGAATAGTGAAGAGCTTCCGCTTGGGAGGAGTGGTGGTGGTGGTGGTGGTGGTGGTAGACGGCGGAAGAAACAAGGAGAGGTGATTTATGATGTTGAATTAATTAATTAAAAAGGAGAAAGTGGAAGGAAATTATAAGAAGAGAAGGTACGCGCATAGGACACGCTTCTCTCGTCATCTGCTGATTGGATTCTCTTGTTCCTTGTTTATTTTTGCAATTATTAGTTTTTTTTTTTTCTTTTTAATCATAAATTATGTTTTATTATAAAAATGTTTCTCAAACTAATAATGCTTAAATATTTTTTTAATACATACATCAAAGTTCTAAGGCACTGTTTGGCAGTTGCTGAATGGTTTGGTGCAGAATGATTAAGTGGCTTTTATAATATAGTGGAAAATGAAATATAGTTGTTTGCTAATTGTTCATGATGAAATTAGGACTCTGAATGGTTAAGTGAGGGTCATGATACAAAATCATTCAGAGGGTTTTGTAACCATTAAGAGACATACATTTTTTTTGCTAAACAAGATTAACCTCTTAGCGATTCAAAGGTTGTATCTTAATGGAACCGTTAAGAGGTAAACAAACAGCCCCTAAATGACATGTGGCATGGCATGGCATGGCGTGACGACGACACTTGAGTGTGGCCATCGTTACTAGCTCTTAAGCTTGATCATTTGAGTCGGCACTTAAACTCAACGCGTACAAGTCGATCACTTTGAAGTGTTAATATTAGATCTTGATCCAGAGATGGACGGATTCGAAATACGGCTTAAGTGATGCACAAAGATTTGAGAGAGTCTTTGATAACTACGTAGAGATACGGGTTTTGTATGATTACATAAGGTTCAAACGGCGGTCGAGATTTATATCACAAAGAGATTTGGATATAAATCTCCATAACTTGATTCTTTTATCAACTTAGTTAAATCGGAAAGATTAAGAGTCAGTAACAATGCACACTTTTGGTGACCGGTCCGTAAAATCCACTTTTGAGAGATAGGACTTTTTATAGACACCTCGTGCTCCAAAGTGTGTAGCCATTTTGTTACTACGTTATCTCAAGAAAAGCTTACACTCATACTCATTCTTTAATTAAAAGTTACATCTCGTATTTTAAAACTATTTCACCAACAAAACGATAATTTTTCTCAACCGAAACTTGTGCAAGAAGTTCATGAAATTCTCTGATTATCAGTAGTTTAGTCCCTGTGGAAACGATCTTTGGTAATACTACCACTTTATTACTTATTGCGATTATAGTTGAGGTGTATACTTGCGCCCCCACCGTGGGAACACTGAAATGGCCACTTTGTGGAATTAGACGGTTTTCCGCTATCAAGTTTTTGGCACCGCTGTCGACGATTGGAGCGATTTTATATCATGAGATATTGACTTTAATTCAAGTATGTGTCACTTGTTTCATTTTTAAAGCATTTCTTGTGTTGTATGCCACGGCTACAACATGATGAACTTTTACCTCTTGATCTATAAATCGTAAAAACTTCGAAAAGGCGAAGAAGGGGTAAAGGAAATCGGCAAAATCCAGTTTTAAATCAAACCATGGTCGACGAGGATCCACCACCTCCGCCTGTTGAAACAACGATTAAAATTGCCGATAACAAAGAAAGGGGAATACAGGACTATGAAACACCCGAATTTGACCAATTACAATCGGAGATTCTTAGACCCAACATTACTGCATAAAATTTTGAGCCGAGAGCGGTAATGTTTCAAATGATCCAAGCAATGGGTCAATTTGGAGGATTGTCTTCGAAAGATCCGCACTCTCACTTAAAATCATTTTTAGAAATTACGGATCACTTTCCTATATCCCAGAGTTAAGGTAAAAATCTTACGGTTGACACTTTTTTCTTATACATTGAGAGATAGAGCCAAAGTCTAGCTAAATTCTCAGCCACCTCATTCAATTGATACTTGGACGAGTTTAGCTGAAAATTTTCTAAAGAAATACTTTCCTCCAACTAAGAATGTAAAATTAGAAATGAAATTTTGATGTTTCGCCAAAAGGATGATGAAGCAGTATCGGATGGATGGGAGAGATTTAAAGAGTTGATTAGGGAATTTCCTCATCATGGAATCCCTCACTGCATCCAGTTAGAAATATTTTATAATGGTCTTTCTAATGCTGCCAAAATCATTCCCGATGCTACGGTCGGTGGTGCTTTTACTTCTAAAACAGGATTTAACATTTTGGAAAAAGTGGCTAATAATAACACTGACTGGTCAAACCCTCGTACCGTAGTTCCTAAAACTGCATCAAGAGTTCATGGGATTGATGTCACCACCACTTTAAATGCACAAATTGTAGCTTTGACTATCTTGGTTAAAAACAATTTGAACATTAAAGAGTAAAAAGGTCAAGTGCAAGATATAAACCAATCTTTAAATGAGTCTTGTGTATTTTGTAAAGAGAATCATCATTTTGAGTGTTGCCCCGGTAATCCCGCTTCGGTGAGCTATGTTGGGAATGATTCTAGAAATAGTATGTTTTCCCAAACATACAATCCGAATTGGAGAAACCATCTGAACTTCTCTTAGTCTGGAAATCAAGGACTTCAACCCCCCCCTGGGCAAGTTAAGTCTAAAACCGACCACCAAATCCCCCGGTATTTCATCAAAGCCAACCTCAAAATTACCAACATGGATAATCTTCACAGTCACATGCACCTAGACAGCAAAATGCATCGGAAATAATGGTTTAATTGAATCATTGCTTAAAGGTTTTATAAACCAAACCAATGCAACCTTGAGGGGTTTCGAAACTCAACTCGAACAGTTTGCTGTCGAACTCAAAAATAGACCACAAGTAGGGATGGGAACGGGGCGGGGATCACATTCCCCGGCCCCGACCCCGGTTCGTAGTAGGGAGACCCGTCCCCGGCCCCGACCCCGGGCGGGTGCGGGGATTGATTCCCCATCCCCGGTCAACGGTGGTCAAAAACCCTGTCAAGACCTGGTCAAAGACCCGGACCCGTTCCCCGACTCCCTTGACCCGGTCCCGACCCTTTTTTGAGCTTTTTCCTGTCGTTTTCTCTAATTAACTAAAAGAGATTAAGATTTAATGCTTACGGTGGTGGACGACTAGACGGTGGTCGGTGGGCGAGTGCGACTGGTGGTGGTCTGCTGGACTGGTGGACGGTGGTCGATGGTTGATGAGTAACTGCCCACTCCCTTCATTTATTCTACTTAAAGCATGTACCAGTGCATTAGACACTTGTACTATAAGACTACTCTATTTGACTTATTTACTAAAATACTCAGAGGGTATAACACATACTTGAGATGTTTAAGGTGGAGATCAAATTGAACAAATGGCATGAAGAACTTCCATTGTGGGCTCTAAAAACAAATGTTTAATCTACACTTTTAAAGAAAAGTATAGCATTTCAACAAAAATATGGCCCCTGAGAACTTCCATTGTGGGCTCTAAAAACAAAGAAAAGTATTACATTTATTGATTTACATATATATAAAATATATATATATAAATTAACTTATTTACATATACCGGGTACGGGGCGGGGCGGGGGGTGTGTTACCCGGCCCCGGCCCCGTCCCCGGTTTTTTCTAAACGGGGATCCCCGGACCCGGTTAAGCGGGGAATCCCCGGCCCCGGTCGGGTCGGGGGAACCGGGTTCCCCACCGGGTCGGGCCAAATCACCATCCCTAACCACAAGGGACCTTGCTGAGTGGCACAGAGAACCAGAGGCGTATCTACTCATAGAGGAAGGGGTGCACTGGCCCCCGCTTGATCGTCCTATCGTAATGGAATTTTTTTATTGGTCGTATCTGTGCGCCCGTTTAATTTTGAAGTGTGCTCTCATATGCTTTTCAAACAGAAGAATTGAATTCAAGACCTCAGCTATAAAATAACAAAATCTTACCAATCAACTACAACTATTTTTTATTTACAATTGTCCTAATCTTACTTTTCTTTCTTTTTTTTAAATATTATTCTTCCAATTTACCCGTTAATCTTAAATTTGTTTTTTTTTTTTTGTCTAATTCTAATAACAACACAATTTTATCCAAAATAACTTGAAAGGAAATAAAGTTAATCAAATTTAACAATTAATACTTTGCATGAGTTTTTATTTTTAATTATTTCATAATTTAGTACCAAGGAAACCAAAACATTCCCTCGAAATCAACCAAAAAAGCCAAAAAAAAAAGTCTTTTGAAATCAACAAAAGAACTTAAAAATGATCTCTTGAAATCAACCAAAAAATGGATAAATTCTCTCGAAATAAAAAAAAAGTCCCTCGAAAATAAACCAAAAAACTTAAAAAATATTGTAAAGGCGGAATTCGGCTAAAAACACATCGAGCAAATTTACGGGCATTTGATCCAATTTTAAGGTGCACCCGCTCAGGAAAAATCCTGGGTCCACCACTGCTGAGAACCCTAAGGGCATTCACAAGGAACACGTGAAGGTTGTAGGTATAAGAGAGATTGAGAACATAGATGAGTCTAGTTAAGTCAAAAAATCCTCTCCCGCGTCAATTTCGCAAAAGTACTCACATATTTTTGATAGCTCAAACTTTCCAGGTCTATTTCCTTATCCTAATGAAGCACAAAGTCCATAAACCCTTAGCCAAGACAAGACAACAGGTCCACTTGTCTCATGCACTGCCAAAAATCCAGCATAATTTGCCCATAGTGGGTAGACTGTGCCCCATATTTGCGAGACTTGCCTTTTCCTAAGAGATTAAAAATAAAAAATGTGGAAGTACAATTCAAAAGTTTTTGGATATTTTTAAACAACTCCACATTAACATTCCTTTAGTAGAAGCTCTCGAGAAAATGCCAAGTTATGTTAAAATTTTAAAAGATCTTCTCAACAAAAAAGGAAGGCTGGGAGAATTTGAAACCGTTGCTTTGACCAAAGAATGTTGTGCTCTTCTTACTTGCAAAAATCCTCTGAAACTAAAGGACACGGGAAGTTTTACCATCCCATGTTCCATTGGTGGACAAGAAGTAGGATATCCTCTATGCGATTTGGGAGCAAGTATAAACCTCGTGACTTTGTTGGCTTTTAAAAAGTTAGGAATTGGCGAAGTTCGACCCACCACAATCACTTTACAACTCGCTGATAGATCTTTGGCGTGTCCCAAAGGGAAAATTGAAGACATTTTGGTAAAAGTCGATAAATTTATTTTTTCGGACGATTTTCTAGTTTTGGACTAGGAGGTAGATAAAGATGTCCCCATCATTTTAGGAAGAACGTTCTTGGCAATCGGGAGAACCTTGATAGACGTGCAAAAAGTGAACGACCAACAAGTAACTTTCAATGTGTTCAAATCCCATAAGTTTAATGGTGAGATCAAGGATTGTTCTTACCTACATGCCTTAGGTGATGATTTCGAGTTGAGCCTAATTGATCGCATAGGGGATGCTATTTTGGAAGAGGATTTGGTAGAGGTTATAGATGCATTTGAACAATTAGATTTCAAGGATAGATCAACCCAGATTCCCTCTATAATCAAGGCTCTCGATATAGAATTAAAACCACTTCCTAATCACCTTAAATACGCTTATCTTATGGAAGAAGACAAATTATTCGTAATTATTTCTTCCAATTTAAGTTGTGAACAATAAGTGGAGTTGATAGACTTGTTGAAAAACCCCAAGAAAGCCATAGGTTGGACAATAACCGACATCAAAGGAATTAGTCCTTCTCTTTGCCAACATAAAATAATTTTGGAAGATTATAGAGTTGGTAAAGTGCAACCGCAATGGAGACTTAACCCCATCATGAGAGAAGTCGTTAAGAAAGAAATTTTAAAATGGTCAAATGCGGGTATTATTTACCCCATCTAGAGTAGTGGTTGGATGAGTCAGGTACAATGTGTGCCAAAGAAAGGTGGTACCACACTTATCACAAATTAGAAAAATGAACTTCTCCCAAAAGGACCATCACTGGATTGAGAATTTGCATGGACTATAGACAATTAAATCTCGCCACCAAAAGGACCATTTTCCTTTTCCCTTTATTGACCAAATGCTAGATAGATTGGCTGGAAAGGAATTTTATTTCTTTTTGGATGGATATTCGGGGTATAACCAAATCATATCGCACCCGAATATTAAGAGAAGACTACCTTCACTTGTCCTTTCGAAACTTTTGATTTTCGCCGAATGCCATTTGGTCTATGCAATGCACTCGCAACGTTTCAATGTTGTATGGCGTCAATTTTCTCATACATGATTGAAAACACCATGGAAGTTTTTATGGACGATTTTTCGATTATTGGCACGTCTTGAAAAGTGTCTTGAAATTTTGAAAAAAAGTTTGGAAGTATGTGAAACACACGATTTAATTTTAAACTGGAAAAAGTGTCATTTTATGGTACAAGAAGGAATTGTTTTGGGTCATATGGTTTCCAAAAAAGGTTTGGAAGTGAATAAGGCTAAACTTGAAGTAATAATGCAATTACCCGGACCCACTTCGGTTAAATGCATTAGAAGTGTTTTAGGGCATGCGGGATTTTATAGACCTTTCATAAAAGATTTTCCGAAAATTGCAAAACCCTTTGCATTTTATTGCATGCCGATCAAAATTTCGACTTTACTTCCAATTGTAGAAAAGCTTTTGAAACAATCAAGGCAACCCTTGTCTCGGCACGTATTGTGATTTCCCCGGATTGGACCATGCCTTTTAAAGTGATGTGAGGTGCTAGTGATTGGGTCGTGGGTGTCGTCTTCGAACAAAGGCAGAATAAAAATTTCCACCCCATTTACTACGCAAATAAAACTCTTATTGAAGCTCAAATAAATTACACAACAACCGAGAAAGAGTTACTTGTCGTAGTATTTGCCTTTGACCGTTTTCGAGCCTATTTGATTGGCACAAAAGTCATCGTTCACACTGATCATTCTGCTATCAAATATCTCTTTAACAAAACTGATGTAAAGCCACAACTTATTTGGTGGGTCATTCTTTTACAAGAATTCGACTTAGAGATAGTTGATAGAAAGGGGGTAGACAATCAAGTTGTCGATCATCTTTCGAGGATTGAAAATAACGTGTCATGTGGTGGAAATCATGAGACTAAAGAATTTTTTCTAGATGAGCAAATATTGGCAATCCAACATCATTTTGAAAAAGATGTCCCATTGTATGGAGATATTGCAAACTATCTTGCTAGTGGAATCAGACCATACCATATGAAGGGACACCAATTCAAGAAATTCCTCCATGATTGCAAACACTATTTTTGGGACAATCCTTTTTTGTATAAATTAGGTGCATACCAAGTTTTGAGAAAATGTGTCCCAAATTTTGAGATGAAAAAAACTTTGAGATATATTCACGCCTCACCTTACGGTGGTCATTTTGGTGGTTAATGTACGGCGGAAAAAATTCTTCAAAGTGGTTTCTTTTGGCCCACATTATTCAAAGATGCATTTGAGTTCGTCAAAGGTTGTGACCAATGGCAATGGATGGGAAATTTGTCCCGACA
The DNA here is from genome assembly GCA_954870635.1 of Arctium minus. Lineage (NCBI taxonomy): Eukaryota > Viridiplantae > Streptophyta > Magnoliopsida > Asterales > Asteraceae > Arctium > Arctium minus. Next base: position 3,687,799 of record OX941093.1, on the reverse strand, counting down.
TAATGAAATGCCCTTAAATAACATTTTGGAAGTCGAACTATTTTATGTATGGGACATCGATTTTATGGGACCATTTCCAATGTCTTCAATAATCAATATATTATGGTGGCGATTGATTATGTATCTAAATGGGTAGAAGCCATTGCATGTCCACGAAACGATATTAAGACAGTGGTTAGCTTTCTTCATAAAAACATTTTTGTCCGATTTGTCACACCCGAGCTTTAATTAGCGATGAAGGAACACATTTCGTAAACAAAATGTTAAGTATTGTTCTTAGAAAATATAATATCCAACATAGAGTGTCCACGACACCATCCTCAAACAAATGGTCTTGTCGAACTTTCAAATCAAGAAATAAAATCAATTTTGGAAATAGTAATTGAGCCCGATAGAAAGGATTGGTCGCTTAACTTGAATGACTCACTTTGGGCTTACATAATAGCTTTCAAAACCCCATTAGATATGTCACCGTACAAATTTGTTTTTGTAAAGGTATGTTATTTACCTTTGGAACTTGAGTACAAAACTTTTTAGGCTATAAAGGAATTCAATCTATGTGATGATGCCGCAGGGAAAAAGACAAAGCTTCAATTAAATGAATTAGAGGATTTGAGACACCATGCCTACGAAAATGCCAAAGTTTATAAGGAAAAAACAAAGTTATGGCATCATTGTCGGATAAATCAACGAACTTTTGAGAAAAATCAACAAGTACTCCTTTTTAATTCAAGATTGAAGCTTTTTCCCGGAAAACTAAAGTCACGTTGGTCAGGCCCTTTTACCATTGTAGATGTCGGAATATTTGGTACAATTGACCTTTTGAACCCGCGTGATGGGAACACCTTCAAAGTGAACGACCATCGGGTCAAGCACTACATCCCGGATGAAGTGCCCAGACCCAATGACCTTGACCTTTGAGCTGAAAAAAATATATGTTTTTGTAAATAATGTATAGTGGGGCGGATTCGAAATACGGCTTAAGTGATGCACAAAGATTTGAGAGAGTCTTTGATAAACATGTAAAGATACGAGTTTTGTATGATTTACTAAGGTTCAAACGTCGGTCAAGATTTATATCACAAAGAGATTTGGGTATAAATCTCCATACTGGTAGAATTTGATTATTTTATCAACTTAGTTAAATCGATAAGATTAAGAGTTAGTAACAATAGACACTTTATAGGCACTTTGTAGGACTAGTCTATAAAAATCCACTTTCGAGAGATCGTACTTTTTATAGACACTTCGTGCTACAAAGTGACTAACCATTTTGTTACTATGTATATCTCAAGCAAGGTTCTAAATGGCGTGAGGCGTGGTGGCGAGGCCAAGCCTCAAGCCTTAGGAGCCACGGCGAAGCCATGACGTTTTCAAGGCATGACTTATGGCGACAAATTTCTAATTCATATATAATATTATATATAAAAACGTATGTTTTGTAGTGTTACTCAATGAGTCAATAGTAATAAATTAGGTTATATATTAAAAACTTGCATATAAGACATTAAAAATGTAAAGAAAAATCAAATATCTCATTAAGATAATTGCACATTAGGCCATGGTGTGCCATGGGCTTAAAGTGACGTGACACATGAGCCTTGGTGCCATGACGCGCCATGGCGGCTGTGCGGCGAGTTTTTTAAAACAATGATATCAAGGAAAACTTACACTCATACCCATCCTAGTTTCTTATTTAGTTTTTATTGTTAAAAAGTCCAAAACTCGCTCAAAAATATTTTCTTCTTCTTTCATTGAAATCAGTGTATTTTCGACTTAGGACTCGAAACTTTGAAGTCTAATCCCTGTGGATACGATCTCGGTATATTTACCACTTTATTACTTGTAGCGATCATAGTGTCGATGTATACGTGCGCCCTCAATATAGACTATACGGTTTTTCGCTACCAGTTTTTGGTGCCGTTGCCGGAGATTGGCGTATTTCCAAAGTTTCTTGAGTTATAAGTTGAGTTTTTCATTGGGTTTTTTTTACTATAATGGAAGGTTTTAGTTGGGATGCCCCGTATTTTAATACTTTCGATTATTCATGGGAACAACATCCTAACTTTTTAACAAATGTTCAAGATGATGGCACCCACACTTCATTTTCACCTCCCTATCAAGATTGGAAAGACACGTTTATAAATACATTCGACCAATCATGGGAGGGGAATTTTGATTATTCGTGTGATTTTCAAGGGAGTGATCCTTATTATGGATTCACGTCATTTGTTTCCAACTACCCACCCGAGAATGTTTTTGAATAACCCAAACCATCTCACTCTTTTGAAACTTTTTCCCCAAACTTAACGGAAAATTTTACAACATTTTTGGAAAATTTCACATCCTCTTTTGAAGCGTTGAACACTAAGATGGGACAACTAGTCGACGAGTTGAAAAATCAAAGTAGAGGTCCGTTACCAAGTGATAATGAAAAATCAAAATGTGTTGGTAAGGATGGGAGTGATGTTGAGAAAGAGTTGGAGATTTTTAGGCAAATTTCAAGCACATGAGTAAGCCTTCTTTACTTCCCAATAGTAAAGAGGTGCTTCAAGATGCTAAAATTCCTAACTTAATATTTTTGCTCATGTTGTCCAACCTTCTTTTTGTGATCACAATGTTCCTACGGGGATCATGCCATGGACTGTTGGGAGGATTTGTGTGATCAAGAGCTCAGGACTTTTGCCTAGATCGTGTTCTTTGGGTGGTGATGATGTTGGAAGAAGCTTTGGTATGGTGGAGGTGGCTATTATCTTGAAACCACTCCACTTTTGGAAGATGCACTCGTGGGTTGGTGAATCGCATCCTACATAACATTGATGCAAACTCATCTTCTTCTCTCAACTCCAATTTTGTGTCTTTTATTTTACATTTTTGTGTGTGTCTTTTGAGTCTATTCTTTTTCGACTAGTATCAATAATTTGGGATCAAAAAGAAAAAAAGAAAAGAAAAAAATGTCTCATGCATCTTATATCCTTAGATTTTTTTTTTGTTTCATAGTTTGAATAATCTATACACTACTAGCAGATTTCTAGAACTAAGCAACCAATTCTCCGGTATCCATATTGATTAAACTTTGAAACTCTAGAAATGACATAGGTCTTTTTTTAAACACTTGGTCGATACACATTTACTTTGTTGCCTTACCCGTGCCTTTGAGTCTTACCATTCCCTCCATATGAGAACATTGAGTATTTTAAGTTTTAGGGGGGAGAAAACTCAAGTGTTGAAAAAAAGAGCTAAATCTTTCGAAAAATTGAAATGATAAAAAATATATATATACAAATAGCTGAAGTTGACACTTTGAGGAAAAAAAAGTTGGGTAAAACACATCAAATACATAATAGAAATATTTTTTTTTCTTGTGTAACCCAAAAAGACAAGTTTGGGGGAAGATGAAAAATGTAAGAAATGTGAGAAGCCTTAAACACCAACCCTTCAAAGTTCTATGAATCTAAGTTTGCAAAGTCAATTCTCATAAAATGGGTGAATTATATTTTAGCTTATGGAAATCAAAATGCAATAAAAAGAACATAGTTGAAAGATTATGAAAATTTATCGATATTTTTAATCAAAGTGATTTAAGATGCAAAAATAAATAAAAAAAAAAGAGAAAGAAAAAGAAAAAATTGAAGATCCTATTTGTGATACTTCTTGTGTATTTTGTATCTTCATTTGTTTTTATTTTTTTCCTTTTAGTTACTTGGAGACAAGTAACAAGTTAAGTTTGGGGGTGTGATAACTCTTATTTTGAGCGTTATTTACATATCATTGGATGTGTTTTTCTTTCATTTTCATTGTGTTTCCTTTTTATTTTTTGTGTTTCTTCTTTTTATTATTTTATTTTCATTTGGAGTTGTTGAGAAAGTTTTTATGGTTAAATGCATCATTTTTGGGTTAAAAACGTTATTGCCTACTGTGGGCACAATCTGCTCACTGTGGGCACCCGAGGGACCATTGGGTAAAGCTATTATCCAGCTTTTGCTAGCTGTAAATTGCTGGAATTTAAGTTAATAGTGTCTACACAATTTTTGGGGAAATCATCACCCTAGGATTCTCAAGATTTTTCAAGTATAGATACAAGCTTGGGGAGGAGCATTAAAGGCATCTCATCTTCCATCTTCACCATCATCAAGAAAGCAAGAACAATATGTTCTTCATCTTCAAGCATTTACTTTCTTGGTTGAAGATATGAAGTATTAGTGTAGAATTTAATTTCTCACATTTAATTCTTGTCTCGTATTTAATTTCTCGCATTTAATTCTTGTCTCGTATTTAATTTCTCGTACTTATATTTTAATGCAAGTAGTTAACAAGTATCTCTTTTCTTATATTATGTCTTTTAATTTTATTATTATGAGCGAAACACCTCTTTGGGTGTGGGTGTTGGTCGACTTGAGACTAGTAGGCGACACTTGGGTGTTGCCATTATTGCTAACTCTTAAGTTTGGTCACTTGAGTAAGAACTTAAACTCAACACGGATAAGTCGATCACTTTGAAGTGTTAATATTAGATCTTGACCTTGAGAGAGGGCGGATTCGAAATACGACTTAAGTGATGCACAAAGATTTGAGAGAGTCTTTGATAACCACGTAGAGATACAGGTTTTGTATGATTTACTAAGATTCAAATGTCGGTCGAGATTTATATCAAAAAGATATTTGGGTATAAATCTTCATATTGGTAGAACTTGATTATTTTATCAACTTAGTTGAATCGACAAGATTAAGAGTTAGTAACAATAGACACTTTATGGGCACTTTGTAGGACTAGTCTATAAAAATCCACTTTCGAGAGATCGGGCTTTTTATAGACACTTCGTGCTACAAAGTGACTAACCATTTTGTTACTATGTATATCTCAAGGAAAACTTACACTCATACCCATTTTAGTTTCTTATTTAGTTTTTGTTGTTAAAAAGTCCAAAACTCGCTCAAAAATATTTTATTCTTCTCTCATTGAAATCGGTGTATTCTCGACTTAGGACTTGAAACTTTGAAGTCTAATCCCTGTGGATACGATCTCGGTATATTTACCACTTTATTACTTGCAGCGATCATAGTGTCGGTGTATACTTGCGCCCTCATTGTAGACTATACGGTTTTTCGCTACCACCGGTCGACGTCGCTTCCTCCACCGCTGCTACTGCTTGTTCTGTCACACCACCACTGTTGGAGCAACCGACCACCTCCTCTCCGCCGGATCTTCCACATCCGTTCTACAAACGACCGTTGGGTCATCTGTGGCGAGCGTCGACGATGATCAAGCACAATCCCCATCTCCGACGGCATTCATCCTAAGCTTCAACGAGAGTCACAAGGTTCTCACTAGGGTAATCCCTTTTCCCTCTTCTTCTCCTCTTATTACCACCACTGAAACCCTAAGTTACCGACCTCCACTCCCATCGATTACCACCACTACACCGTCAAATACCCTTACCCAAAAACCCTTATTTATCACCCTAACCCTTCCCTCTCATCACTGCCACCATCCCGCTGACCATCCCATCGACTACCCCTACCCCCGTAAACCCCGCCGGAGATTACCAATATCCCCAATCTCTGCAAACACCAACCACTCCTACACCACACTCACCCTCACAATCGGTTTGACTTGAATGAAAGGGATGCCTTTGAAGAAGAGGTTTTAGGGGAGGACTTACTTTTTGATTTTGAGAACAACCCTTCTCAAGAAATGGTGGATTATTTCCCATTTCTCCCACAAAAACCCATTGCCCATAGCCGCAATCTCTGAAATAGGGCAACCATTTTCTCCTCACAGTGGGGATTCAATGAACATATCTGCCGATGACCACATGCCCACTGCGGATACAAGTAAAGAAAACAAGGCCAATACAACTTACATCCCAAGTTCTGAAGAGGGATCGACTGACTCTAACAAGCCTAAATCAAGGAAAAAGTAGAAAAGGGATCGGTAAGAGGACGTTGGTAACTTGGAGGCCGATCGCAAGGGCAAGAGGGCACCTTCCACTCGACAGACCTGACAATACAAAAAGGTCAAATCGAACACTAAGGATTAGGTGGTGACGACAAGCTACGACTTGATTAAACGTAATAAGGTACATTTTGAACTTGCCTTCAACCCCAAGATGGTCGAGGTCATTATGCACGTTAAACACCACCTCCTGGCGTTAAAATGGGAAAAGATGGTGAGCATGCCTTGTGTGGCTAATATTACTTGGGTAAGGGAGTTTTTTGTTACCATCGGTGTATGCAAGTGTAGCACGATAAAAAATCCGTGGTTGTATAGTTGATTGGTCAGGTGCACAAATCAACAAAGGGCTTGGCTTAACGACCCCTTTTATTTGTTCATTCAGGTAGTTATTACAAGGGATCAATTCTGTTTCGAAGATGAAATTATGGGTGTTTTAGCAACACTCGGTCACAGTTGGAACATGGACAACCGTTGATCCATCATCTTAGCTCGGAGCCTTACACCGGATGCAACCTTATGGTTCCAATTTTTGAGGCACAACCTTATACCGACGGTGCACGACAACACCTTATCAAGGGATAAGTGTTCGTTCCTCTATTGTATTTTGAAGGAACTTCCTATCGATGTGGGGTTGATTGCCCATGCTGCGATTGGGGCATCAGCAACACGCATAAGCAGCAGTTTAGTATTTTCTACTCTCATCACCAAATCAGCAGCTAAGATTACATCTTACGAGTCGGACAAAATGTTTCCTCCCCTATTGGCACGAGGACAATTGAACGTCGACAAAATAACCCCATGCATGTTCCTCCTGTTCTACCAAGTGATCCATCGGCTGCCGAACCACAGACCCTTCCCTCTTTAGTCGTTGCCCATGGCCCGTCGGTTTCGTTAAAGCCCACTTTAGTTTCATCTGGGTATGGAACAGAGACATGGTTGACACCCTTAGCAGGACAGAACTAGGAAACCAACCAGAAGATGAACGCAATCCTCGATAAAGTGCAGTCCATCAATGACCGTCTTGCTGCCTTGGAAACAAAATCAGAGCGTGTTTGGGTATACCACCGGCACTGGAATCGTGTAGACCGGAAGTTCTTACGTGATGACAATGCTATGTATGCTGCAAACCTGCCTCATTTCCTTAGTGAAGATTGTGCGCTACAGATTCACCTTGCAGTACCGAAGACAACCGAGGCTACTTTGGCTACTACTCCTCCTGTTGTATCCACTGCTGCCCACAATGGGCATCACCTGTGCAATATTGATCCGATTGTTTGGTTATCACTTTTGTAAACATTATATTTTGTGTAACCTTCTTAAATTGGGTATTGTTTTGGCAATCTAAACTCTTTTTACTTAATTTACGGTGGAATTTCAATGCAATACTTGGTATTGTTTTTCTTTGTGCTTTCTCTAATTATATCTATTTTTCAGGTATATCTTCTATTGTGGAATTTGATTGGTTTTTGGAATTAAAAGGACATAGGCCCTTTTTGTTATTTTGGCCGACACACTTTCCCCTAGTCACCAAGCCTTACCATACATTTTGTTTCTTCGCTAATGAGGACATTGCGATATTCAAGTTTGGGGGGGGGGGGGGCATTACCATGCTTTATGATCATCAATACTTGTTAATCATACAAAAAAAATAAGTCTTCGAAAAATGGGAAGACAATCTTCGAGAACATAAAAGAAGACATTTGGAACCCAATGCTCATAGAAACCTTGAAAAAAAAAATATAACAAAAGTTAGGTTTCAAGAGTCAAAAACTACTCAAAGGGATCCAACAACTTACCTTTGGAAAATCCAGCTTTAACTAAGAATGAAGAGAGTGCATCATACCAGGCTCGTGGTGCTTGCTTGAGACCATACAAGGCCTTGTCAAAAATGTAGACGTGATGTGGTTTGTCTGAACTCACGAAGCCTTTGGGTTGCGAGACATAAACTTCTTCCTTGAGAACGCCATTTAGAAACACAGTCTTCACATCCATTTGAAATACAATGAAGTTCTTGTGGGCGGCATAGGCAAGGAACATTCGAATCGCTTCAATCCGAGCAACCGGTGCGAACGTCTCATCATAATCGATTCCTTCTTGCTGGCAATATCCTTTGGCTACCAGACGCGCTTTGTTTCGGACTATAATTCCATCTTCGTCCTTCTTGTTCTTGAAGATCAATTTCGTCCCAATCACCGTCTTGTTCTTTGGCCTGGGAACAAGTCGCCATACCTTGAGGATCTCAAATTGATTGAATTCCTCTTGCATAACTATCACCCAGTCTGGATCATTTAATGCTTCGGAGACGGTTGAGGGTTCGATACGGCTAAGGAACGAAGAGAAGAGGCAGTCATTTGCGGTAGCAGATCGAGTTTGAACGGGTGCATCGGGGTCGCCGAATATCTGATGTAGGGGATGAGCTCGTGTCCACTTCAAAGACTATGATTCCTTTACAAAACTTTAGGGGGGAGATTGTTAGGACATAAAATGTCCAAGTTAGAAAGTTGTGTAAAGGGGTTTACCTTTTAATCTTTGTATTGGACTTTAATGTAAATGGGCTTGGGATTTAGGTTAGAACAAAGGAGTTGAGAGAGTATAAATAGTTTATGTGTTTAGGGTTTTTATGAGTTAAGTCATTCATTCACAATGTAGCCGATATTGAGAGAGTGTGTGTTCTAGAGAGAGAAAGTGTTTCTCTCTCTAGGTTTTGTTCGTGTTCTTCGTTTTCAATATGAATAAAAGGTATTTTTTCCAATCTCATCTTGTTATCATTATTTGATCATGAATTGTTGATTATCTGGGATCTACACCAAGCAATTGTGGCGGCGAACCAAGCCTTGACGTCATAACACACCATAACGAGTTATTTAGAACCATGATATATATACAAAGCATAATTGAATAAAAGTATGTATCTTTAAAAAAATCATTGTTTACCTTTTTAAACAACTCTAAATAAAAAAGTATTAAATTTTTAAATCGGTCAAAGGTATGTTCGTTGGTAGCTTAATGAGTTTAATAAGACTCACAACTTATTCGGTCAGCTATACATGATTGTTTTGTAGTAGCTTAATAATATAGAAAGTGGTTTATTCAGTAAGTTTTTATGCAGAAAGCCAATTTTTTTTTTCCAAACTTGCACCTTTCAATTAAAAAACACATTCATTCCATTTATGAAATACCTCTTCCAAATATAAATCTTTCCAATCTATATAGACAGATTAATCTGTACAGACAACTTTTTCCATACATGACTTAATACAAAATCAACAAAACAGATCCTAAAGTCTCTTTTTAATTTGTTATATGTATATATAGCTTTATCAATTTTTAAATTGAAATTCAATTAGTTTGATATACAGAAACAATAAAAACAAAAATACTTATAATATATTAGAACGTTGTAATCAAAATTATCAAGTTTTCTAAATTAATTACACATCTTTGGCAATTGGTATTTATAGTCCAGAAGGTTGATTATTGCTCGAATCGGTCTTATTTCTGCTCGAGTTTTCGTCCGTATGTGGGGATATTCGTGGACGGTGGATCTCGTACGACTGTTGACGAGTTTTAACAGTGTAATTCTCTTTAAAATAAATTAAATTATATCAATAAAAATTTAAAGAAATATGCACACAATGAACATATATAAATCAAACTCAAATTTATGTACATAAGCAATAACTATAATTTATGATATCCATTTATAGGGTCAGGTTCACGTGAGACCAAACCTTAAAACATGAAACTTCATACCGAAACACTGTGAAGGTAAAAACATTCGAACCTTCATAATGTAATCACACTATGAAGGTAAAAAAACCTAAACCAAGTTTAAAAAAATCAAACCTTCATAGATAAAAGACTGTGAAGGTATATCTGAACCTTCACAGTGAAGACGCTGTGAAGGTAAAAAAAACACGAACATTCACAGCGAAAAACACCGGGAACGTAACATTTACGGTGTTTTCCCTATGAAAAGTTCGATTTTTTTTTACATTCACAATTTTTTTGGTGTGAAGTTTCATACTTTAAAGCTTGGTCTCACCGGTCTCACGGAAACTGTTTGCTCTCACGCGAACTTAAGTCTCCATTTATAAGATCTTTTCTTTAAGAATGTCACTGTCATCTATAAATATTGATCAGAGAGTTTAATAAGTTATTACTTGATATTGTTTGTGTTGTTTTTATTAAGAGATATTTATATTTTAATTGATACCAAAAATTAAAAATATATAATATTTTTATGTACATTATATATCTTCCACGTTCCGTAGAACATAATAAAAAAGAGTGTGACACATGAAAGTGATATTGAAATAAATAATATAACGGGAAAAGTTCAAAAAAACTCAATAAACTATCATATTTTGAATGATTAAGTCCCTGAACTATTTTTTTGAATGAAAAAACCATTAAACATTCTCATTTTGATTGATTAAGTCCCTCAACTATTTTTTTGAACGAAAAAAACATTAAACTTTCTAATTTTAAATGATTAAGTCCTTCAACATTTTTTTTGAATAAATAAACAATCGAACTTCTAAAAATTAGTTATCTTTTTTTAAAGATACCTGGAACTGACGATGAAGGTTTTAAAGTAAAAACAAATCAAAATAAGTTTTACCGTTCTCAAATTATACGTCATTAAAACCCCTCATAGACAATCGTATCGCTCTGCCTCGCCTCTCCCCATTGCCCTTACATTGTCCGTTCTCCATATCACCTAACACGTTGTTACTTCTGGCATCGATCTTCCTCTTTTTGATCTATTTTTTATTTATCAAAAGAGGAAGAATCAAAAGATAATCGGTTCCATGTAGTTTTTTTTGGGTTAAAATGATGTAAGTAACAAATTTTTAAAAGTTCGATGATTTAATTTATTGAAAAAAATATACAGGGACTTAATCATTCAAAATTGGAAAATTTAATGGTTTTTTCATTCAAAATGAAAAAGTTTAATGGTTTTTTCATTTAAAAAAATAGTTCAAAGACTTACTCATTCAAAATGAGAAAGTTTAATGGTTTTTCATTCAAAAAATTAGTTTATGAATTTAACCATTCAAAATGGAATAGTTTGCTGGGTTTTTATAGTAATTGGAAATATTATTATTTTGGTGGGACACTCACCACATGGAAATTGATTGTTAAAAAAAGGAAAGTGATTTGGTGGCCACAAAATGTTTAAATGGTAGATATGTCCTATTATTTTTAAACTTAAATTATTGATTGTTTTTTTCAATAATAAAAAATATAAATATGAAAAGTAAGAGTACAAATTTTATTTACATACTAGGCATATACCCGTGTGATGCAGTGGAATGTAAGTAAAGAACAAACAATTAATGTTATTTCCTTATATACATGTCATCAACAATTAACCATGACCTAAGAATCACAACTTATGAAACCTAAACCCGTAAAAATATTCAATAATTAGTTTATATTACAATTATTGACGAAAAAAAATTATAATGATATAATTTATAATAAGAATGAAACGTATTTTACGATTATGTATTTTTAATGTTCTAACGGTGGAAAAAAAATAAAACGTATGGATTGAAAACAAATTATTTCGTAGATATTCATGATATTTAATAGTATGGTTAAATTAAAAAATATTCAATATTGAGTTCATTTTGAAAGTATTGACGAGACGATTATAATGGTATAATTTTTAGAAAAATGAACGTATTTTTTCATTGCATTTTTGTTAATATATGATTATATGTCTTAATATGATAATGGTGTAAAATGAAAAAGTAAGGGATATAAAGTAAATTAAATAAGTAATTGTAAGAATAATAAATATAACATTATAAGGGTGATAAATATAATTATATAAAAGTTTGTACAATAACCATTTTAGATTTTTAATTGTATGGTATAGATTTGGATTTGAAGAGAAGTTCAAATTGGAAGTGAAATAATGCAAGATGGTGACAAGAATCAAGGCCCCACCACCATTGATTGAGAATGGTGGCCAATGGTAGCTCATATTCTTTTGGCAGGATTTTGGTATAGGCCCAATCTCTACGGTCAAATGGATTATAGGAGGGTACTATTATTTACACTAAAGGTTGGGTGTAAATTACATTGAAAATATAAAAAGTTACATTGGGAACATAAAAAGTCAAACCTATTGAGTTAAACATGAGAGATGGGGTGGGTAGGGGGGGTGTATATAAGGATTTTAGGGTGCCTATAAGTTTTTCCTTATAGAAATAGGTAGTAAATACACGATGTTATAAGTAAATGACATGAAGCTAAGTAAGGGGTTGTTCAGTAGCAGCTTAATGGGCTGAATAAGGGATATGGCTGATTCGGTCAGCCATATCTGAGTGTTCGGTAGCAGCTTAATCGGTCAGCTGGTGGCTGACCGAATCAGCTACAAAATGTAAGTCCTCCACGCTCAGCCCTTCCTTTTCCATCCTTACCCTTCTTCATAAAAAAGAAAAAGAAAAAAAAAAGAGAAGAAGCAGGCTTATCCCCTTCGTCTCCACCTGCACCACCACCACCATCTCCGGCGGTGTCCTCCCCTCCCCCACACTCCACCACTGTACTACTACTTCTGCCCCTTCGTCTCCACCTGCAACATCACCACCATTAACGCCACCTGCTCCAATTTTATCTCCACCACCACCGTACTACTGCTTCTGCCCTTCGTCTCCACCTGCAGCACCACCATTTTGGGTTTTTTTTATTTAGGGTTCATCCTCCACCTGCAGCACCACCATTTTGGGGGGGGGGGGGGTTATTTAGGGTTCATCCTTCACCTGTAGTACCACCATTTTGGGTTTTTTTATTTATTTATGGTTCATCGATTATTGAAGGTGATAAAACCCTTTTTTATTTAGGGTTCATCAAATTTGGGTTTTTTTTATCAGTTGAGAAGATGATAATTGTTGTTGATGATTTGTGTGCATTTGATCAGATGTTAGTTTTCAAGAACATTTGATTATCATACAATTGTTTTATTTATAAATATTGAGGGTAAAATGGTAATTTTTAACATTCAGACTGTTTATTCAGCACAACAACCGAACACCAACCTATCTGTTAACATCTAGACAACCATATCCACTCAGACAACTATATCCATACAGGTCTTAACAGAAAATGAACCGAACAGCCCCTAAGAGACATGTGTCATTTGAAAAATCCGTAAAATAAGTGAGCGTTACGCCGATTACAAAAGTTCTTAGACCAGAAAATACAATTCTAAGCCTCAACAAAATAAGTAAAACGAGTGAGTGTCGATATATGATGTTTGAATGACATTACTGATCAGCGTAGGGATTACTTGTATTAGTTGTGACTAGTTCCCATAAGGTTGGGGTAACCGAACGATTGTCCCCCAACACATATCATGGTTGTGCAACTGCAAGGTGAAAGTAGTTTTATATAGGCACCATAGGAATTAGAGGTGTAAACGAGCCGAGCAGAGTCGAGTAGTAGGTAATTCGAGCACGGCTCGAAAAATTATACCAGGCTCAAGCTTGAATATTTTTTGAATTATTGGGCTCAAGCTCGATGCTCGTTTATGGGCTCGAACTCGCGATCAATTATCTTGTTTATTGGCTTAAGCTCAGTAATTTTTATATTATTATTGTATGATTTATGAACATATGAGAATGTTTGGCTCGAAAAATGTATCATGTATGCTAAAATAGCTTGGCCCGACTCGACTCGAAAAATTTAACCGAGTTCTCGAATGAGCCGAGTCGTATATTGGTGTTACGAGGCTCAACTCGTTAAGTTAAACGAGTTTTCTTATGTGTTCGAGATCGACTCGAGCTCAATAATTATTAAACTCAAGCTCGAGATCAACGAGCTTGAGTAGCTCGTTAAAAGCTCGACTTACACCCCTAATTGGAATATGATCTCCCCGAGGAATCCGATGAGCCCAAAACTACCATGAATTTAGTTCGAGGGCATACCTCGACCACCTTAGATGCTTTTCTTTGATAATGTGAAGTTCGGACCGGATTGATCCAGTATATCAACTTAAAAATCAAAATTATGGTGTAATACATTAGAGGCAGACCCATGTATGTCCGAGCAGGCTCTCGTGCAACCGCTCGACTTTTTTTGCAAGTAGGATTTTTTTAGGTATGAAAGGTGCACCCTCTAAACTTTGAGGGGCGCTCTGGGATATTAGAAAATATAAGACATCAATCAAAAAACCGAAAAAGTACCTCGAAATCAACCAAAAAACCGAAAAAGTCTATTGAAATCAACAAAAAAGTCCATAGAAATTGACCAAAAAGCTTAAAAATTCCTCGAAATCAAGCAAAAAACTTTAAAAACCTTTCGAAATGGTGGAATTCGGCTATAAACACATCGGACGACTTTGCAGGCCTTTGATCCACCTTATAGGTGCAACCACTCAACAAAAATCCTAGATTCACCATTGTAAGACGTTATTATCAGCCTATAACTTAGATGTTATAAGGAACTCATACATCCTACTTTCTATTCATATGGGGACGAGTCATCATATATTTCAACACGGCCATAAAGATACAACTACGACCTTTTGCATATGATGGTTAAAATGGACATTTAGGGGGTGTTTACTTGTGGTTTAATGAACTTAATGACAAAAATAGCTTATTCGCACAGACGTTTGGGGTGTTTACTTATGGCTTAATGGCTTATTCGCACAGACAAAAATTACTTATTCACTAAGTAGGAAAGAGGGTGTTGTTCTTGTTAAGACAAAAGTTTGACATTTCTACCCTTAAGAAAAGAGAAACTTATCAGGTCATAACTCATAACCCCACCTCCATCATCGCCTTCATCCATCGCTTCCCACTTCTCCCCCTGTTCCTAGGGGTGTGCATCGGGCGGATCGGGTGGGTTCGGGTGGGAAAATCAAAAACCCGATCGGATTTCGGATATAAAAATCAAGACCCAAATTTTAGGTTTCAGATTTTGGATTGCTTTTTTTTTTGGTAAAGGAGTATCCCAGACCACTTTGGGACCGGACTAATCTCCTGGAAAACAGGCCTATGACCCGCGGGCATTCATCCCATGGCCACAATACTGCGAGTGGGACTCGAACCCGGGCAACCGCTATGAAGTCCCCATGCTCTTACCACCACGCCACAACCTTGTGGTTCGGATTGCTTTGGGTTCGGGTTGGTCGGGTTTCGGGTTGATGTCGGTCGGTTCGGGTATTATTATAATGCAATATATATATATATATATATATATATATATTCAATCGATTTTGAGAATGAATCCATTCGATTGAGAGATTAATGGAATCGATAGTAAATTTATAAATTAGAAAACGTTTCGACCAACTAAAATTTATGATTTTCAAAAGATAATTAGACAAATAATCATAATTATATAATATATAAATATGTATGTATATTATTTCGGGTTTTCGGGCAGGTCGGGTGGCCAACGATCAAACCCAATCTGAACCCGAATATCCCCAAAAAAGTCGGGTTTCGGATTTTCGGATTTTCGGGTATTCGGATTTTGCATAAACATTATATTTTCGGTTCGGGTTCGGGTTCAGATTTCAGACTTCTCGGGTTTTACACACCCTTACCTGTTCCCACCGTGCGATTCTACCATTCTACCCATCGCTCTCGCCGACCATTCTATCAGCGTCATTTTCTTCATCATCGGCTACCGCAGGACTCGTCTTCTTTGTCTCCGGCTATTACCAGCCCTGTCTCCGGCGATTAACAACCCAGGTTTTCTTCCTTGCCTCCGGCGACATTTTCTTCCCTGTCTCCGATGACATTTTCTTCCCTGTCTCCGGCGATGGTTGTCTTCTGTCATTATAATGTCGATTATATGTGAGACTAATTATATTCATGCCTTCACTTCCTGTTTATCCATAGGCATAAGTTATGTGATTGTTTCGTAAGAATACATCCATTAAGAATGTAATTTATTTAAAGAAAGTAATGAACGAAAGGGGGTAGCAATGGAGAAATAAAAGGTAGGATAGTTATCCAATCTATATGCAAGTATTACAAATTGCAACTCTGTTTACAAAGTTTTGTTTTTTCTTTCTGAAATTCAGTATGCGTACATTATAGAGAAATAATTGTTGGTAGTTGTACCAAAGAGTATGTACAAAACTTGAATTATGCATATAAGCTATTAGGTTGGTTAAATTTATAAAATAACCTATAATTCATATTAAGGGGTAAATTGGTCATTTATGTTAATCAGACTGTTTATACAGATAAAAAAGTAAACAACATGATCAATTTATCCAGACAGACAAATTTATCCATACAGAGCTTAATGAAAAATTTGGTGAACACCTTAGTCAATATGGGAAAGTATTAAGACCATAAAATTACTAGAAAGCAATTTTATTTACAATAAAATTCTCTGTAAAAAAAATACAAAACTACATATTTTAAGTGTGTCAATATGCCCAAGAGAAATACTTATAGAACTTCTAATAATAATGTAGGTTAGAGTTAGATGACATAGTTTAGGTGAGTGGTCATATGATTTGATTTTGGTTTGATCTTCAATAATGAATAAAAAGTAAAACTTTATAATATATGACAAAATTATGAAAAAAATACAATAAAATATAATAAGATAAGATAAGATAGTCCCAAATAATTTTTAAAATATTATAATTAGTGTAGTTAGGGGTGTAAATGATGCGAGTCGAGCTCGAGTATCATTATACTCGACTTGACTCGTTAATATATCGAGTCGAGCTCGAGTTTGAGTCGAGCTTATTCGAGTCGAGTGTTGACCGAGTCGATCTCGAGTAGCTCGCGAGTTGTCTCGTCTCATTTACACCCCTACATCTCAAGCCCTTAGGCTCAAGCCATTTAACAAAGGCAAAAGATGTAAAACAAGGAAGGATAAATGTCTATATATAGTGGAATTCAAAGCATTGAGTTCTATATCCCGCCAATGTGGGATGTATTAGACACACCATCCAAAGTTTACCCATGTCTTTTACACCATTATTTTCCAAAAAAAAAATCAAAAAACTTGAGCTTATTATTATTATTATTATCATTATCAATTAAATTAAATTAATATTACTAATTATTATTATTATTTTGCTTATCGAGTATCTCACGAGCTTATCGAGTCGAGTATCAGGTCGTTCGACTCGACTCGTTAGTATATCGAGTCGAGCTCGAGTTCGAGTTCGAGTCGAGCCTATTCGAGTCGAGTGTTGACCGAGTTTTAACCGAGTCGATCTCGAGTAGCTCGCGAGTTGTCTCGTCTCATTTACACATGTGTAGTGTTAGAAAACTATAAATTTTAATGAATTTAATTCGGTAGGTATTATAAAAAATGTTGAATAAACTATAAACTTGGTTCTTTGTTGAAAATAACATTTTTCGTTTTTACTTTTAGTCTATGTAGTTTTGAAATTACAAGATGACTATCGTGGTTTGCAAAATGTCCGGATTCGACCTTTCCTTCTAACGACCGTTAAAAAAATCTTGTTAAATGAAGGAATTTTCGTCCTTTTATCGAGTTTTGTCTTTTACCCAATCAAAATCGATTTTATGATTTTGTTCCATGTGGTTACTGATTGGGTAAAACAATAAAAAAACAGACAAAATGACGAAAAATAAACCTTATTTAACGGAATTTTTTAACGGTCGTTAAAGGGAGTGATCAAATCCGAACGTTTTTTAAAACCACGATGACGATCTTGCAATTTCGAAACTACAGAGACAGAAAGTGTTATTTTTGGCAAACTACAGGGACCAAATTTATAGCTTACTCAAAATTGTATTAGGAATCCCTTATTGGCATATTATCTCTTCAAAGGTATCAAGAGATCGACTTTATAAAATAACTTTTGAGGGATGCGTTGAAGCTTAGCAACGTATTTGGCTTTTAAGAGTATTTTTAGTACTAGAATCGTACTCGTGCAATGCAGCGAGATACATCGTGATTTTAAGAGAGTTAAAGTGGTTAGAATTAAGAATTGAAAGTTAATAAATAACATTAGATGTAGTACATAATGCTGTAATGGTTGTTTTTAAGATGTTTTAAGTAATTAACATTAAATAACGGTACATTAACCTTTAGCAATTGTTTTTAATAGTTTTTTATACGTGCTTTATAATATAGTATAGAATTTTAATAAAAATGTAATTTATTTTAGATTTAATAATATAATTTTTTTAAATATACATTAAATATTCTGTTAGATTTTCTTAATTATATTTTAGATTTTTTATATTTAAAATTTGATTTTTATCCTTTATTTAATTATGAAGGGGAGTGATTTTAGGGGATTAAAATTGGAAGTGATTTTAGGGGAGTTAAAATGGTTAGAGATAACGATTGAAAGTTAATAAATAACATTAAATGTAGTATATACAACTTTAATGGTTGTTTTTAAGAGATTTTAAGTACTTAACATTAAATAACAGTACATTATGCTTTAGAAATTGTTTTTAAGAGTTTTTTTTATCCGTGTTTTATAATATAGTATAAATAAGGTACCTTTTGGAGTTGAACGGTCGCAATACCTTTTGGAGTTGAACAGTCACAATAGTTTTGAGCCTCTATCAAATATAGATAGTATCGATTCTTAAAGTATTAATTATCTAATATGTTAGGGTAGTTTGTATGTTAAATAGAAGTTCAGGGTGCATATTGTAATTAATTCATAGTTTATTGGGTAATTGAGCCTAAAGCCCATTAGTTTTGTACGTGCCATATATAAGGCGTGGTTTAGTTCATTATTTAGTTTAGTCGCATTATTCATTATCATTCTAGTCAATAGGTTTACATTTGCTTATCAGAAATTTTCTCTGTAAACCTAAACCTTTATTGAATATTAATCATATGACTAGAAGTTGTGGCACATTTATTGTTCTTCATTGATTACTGTTCGTGATTGCACTGTAACTGGGATCTACAATTGGTGTCAGAGCAAAGAGACACAAGTTTTGATCCAAAAAGGTTTGTCTTAAACCCTTTAATTGCTTATTAGATAATATTCTTTTTGATAGATTCTTTTTCTGGTTTGAGATTATTCATATCTGTTTTTTGTTTAATCTGCTTCTGGATCGAGTTTTGTCATATCTGATTGATTTTCTGATTATTCGAAGGAATTGATTTTCTGGGTTGATCTGAACTATCTGCAAATCGAATTTTTCTTGTGTTCAGAATCGATCTTTGAACCTTTTCTGGAAAATCAAGCCTGGTTAAATTGATTGATTTGGATTATTGTCAAATCGATCCTGTTTGTTTTATCTGTGTTCTGCCATCATTCATTCTCTGCATAATCTGGGTTGATATATGTTCATATCTGCATTATAGTTTTTTCTAAAATCGAAATCGGTTGTTCTGTGTTCAATCTGGGTTAAGTTCAGTCGATTCAAGTTTGATTAAATCTTAAGTTCAGTACGATTGATTTCTGGGATTTTCTGGGTTCAATTGATTTTTGGTCGATTATTTGGTGTTTGGTCGATTGATTTTCTGGGTACGATTGATTGATTTTCTGGGTTCAAGTTTGATTCCGATCGATTTTATCGGTAGATTATTTGTAATCAATTTGATCTGTTTAATCTGTTAATCGAATTATCTGTTATCGAATTGTGTTTATCTGTTATTGATATCGACCGGACCCTATTGACCGGACCCCTGCGACCGGACCCTGTGACCGGATGTTCTTGACCGGACTCGTGTCTCGACCGGCCCCTGGACCGGACCTTGCAACCGGCTTTGTGACCGATGCCTTGCAAGCGACCGGTGCCTTGCTGACTATTCTTCGACCGGTGCTTGTTTCGACCGGACTCAGTTCGACCGGGTCCTTGTGACCGGTACCCTTTGCAACCGGAGCCCCTAGTGACCGGTGCCTTGTAACGCCAGGTGCCTTGTCGACCGGGTCTTTGCTTCGACCTTGTCCACGACCAGGTCCTTGCTTCGACCGGGTCCTTGCTCGACCGGGCTCTTGTCCTGTTTATTATATACCTGCTTTGGATCTATTTGTTTGTCTCACGATCGCTACAGTGCATTTAAGATTTAAAGAGTTAAGATGAATTCGAGCGACGCTCTAGCCATTGGTTCAGATCAAAAACCCTCGGTGCTCTATCAGGGAGAATATCCACAATGGCATGATCGCTTCATGAATTTTATCGAAGCGAAACCAGACTATGAGGAAATACTCTTGTGCCTGAACGAGGGGCCACAACCCTGGCCGATGAAAGTCCTGCCTGGAAACCAAGACGAAGGTCGACCAGACTGTTTTGTTCGGAAAGCTCTCAGTGAGTTTACCTCTCAAGAAAGGAGCCAATATGACGCTGAAAAGCATGCAAAGTCCTACATTCTCCAAAGCCTACCCAACGACATATATGCCTGCATCGATAGTTACAAGGCTACTGCGAAAGGAATGTGGGACCAGATTGAGAATATGATGATGGGTAGTAGAATAAGCACTGAACTGAAGATCACCAACTGCATTACCCGATATGACGGTTTCAAAGCAAGAAAAGGCGAGACACTCACGAAAACTTATGAACGGTTCAACCTGCTTCTGAACGATCTGCATAAAAACCTAATCAGGAAGACGAACACCGAGAACAACATCAAGTTCATGAACAATCTTCAGCCAGAATGGAAGATGTTCGTCTCTCATATCCGTCATACTCAAGCCCTGGAGAAGATTCCACTACATGAACTATATGAAATGCTTCTCCAAGATGAAGAGGAAGTTCTTGAGTTGATGGGAAATCAAAAAGCAGATGAAAAGCCGGTGGTTGATCCGTTAGCGCTTGTCTCAGACAAAAGAGGTCGATCTGTCAGTTGCACCCCTGAAAAGGAGCCAGTGAAAAGTGATTCTGATCCCAAAGATCCTGACAGTGACTCAGATCCAGAATACACTCAGATTAAAGAAGTTGTGCTATTCTTAACCCAAGCGTTCCAGAAAAGGAAGTTCTTCAACAAGTCTTCATCAAACAAGCAAAGATACTCCACTATTCCTCTCAATCGACGTGATCATAAAGAGAAAGAGAAGTATGAAGGGAAAAGACGCGTTGATGAAGGAAAGAAGACTGAAAAAAGGCATGATGAGAAAGCAAAAGAGGAGCCGATCAAATGCTATAACTGTGGTCGGTTGCGTCACTTTGCCAAAGACTGTCAAAAGCCTGTCGTGCGCAACTCAGAATACTACAAATCCAAGATGTTGCTGGCCAAAGAAAAGGAAGCAGGTAAGGCTCTCATGGCAGAAGATGACTACTGGCTAAATGTATCTGATGAAGAAGAAGCTGATGCAGAAGCACACTTGTGTTTCATGGGCAAGCACTCAACACAGTCCGATACTGATGATGATGAACGTGATTCCCCATGTCAGGTATGTGCTCCTTACCAAGAAGCCTTAATTGATCAGATGAAAATCACTGTGCACAAATTAGACTCCTGCAAACGAACCATAAAAGAAAATGAGCAACTCATCTCATCTCTAAAAAATCGTGTGTCATCACAGTGTGAACGCATTGAAAAACAAAGCATAGAAATTGCTGGCAACATGTGCATAATTTCAAATCTAAAGGAAGAGTGTGAGAGTTGTTCAAAAGAATCAAAAGAGTTAAAGACCAAAGTAGATGATCTTACCTATAAGCTTCGTATGTCCGAAAATGAGAAAATTGATATTGTAACTAAAAGTGTGGCTTATAAAAATGAAAATCAAAGGTTATCTACTCAGTTAAAGGATCTTGAACAGAAACTTTATAAAATTGGTCAATCTAAACAAACGTTGAATCTAATTGCACCAAAAGAATTCAAATATTCAGAGACGGGTATCGGTTACGATAACCCACGTTATCTGAAAAAGGCCTTAACCAAAGTTCCGACGCTATATGCGTTTGAATTTTTTGGAATAGACAAAACCTACCCATAGTACAAAATCAATTGGACCAAACCACTTGATGACGAGGAAACGAAACAGGACAATTTGCGAAGGAAGAATTCTACCAAAATGCAACTTCCTTTTGTTTATGATTCATTGAATGCGTCTTACAACGCTGAAAAATCCTGTTTCCTGTCCAATGACTATTTTTGAAGCTACACTCAAGCTGAACTAGATGCTAAAACCGTTGCAACCGAGGACGAACCAATGGACCTTAAAGTTTATGTTCCACCTCTGATTTTAGAAAAGAAAATAGTTCAACTAGAAGAGTCATTTGCACAGGAGAGGAACATTTTTCAAAAGGAAAAACAAGAGTTATTATCCCAAATTGAGAGTCTCAATTCCGATAAACAGGAAACTGGGTCGAGGGAGGAAAAGGAATATTATCAGACAGAGGTAAATAAGCTTAATTCACAACTGGCTGCTTTGGCAGCAGATCTGTGAAAGAGAGACTTCATAAAGTTGAGCCTTAAGCTAAGCCTGAAATTCTCCAAGTTGAGAAAATTCATCTGTCGGAAAATTCCTATCCACACTCGGACACCTCTTCCTGTAAAGCCTTTTTGGGTGACTCGTCACCAAAATTTTCAAACAAAGGAAAAGAGCCTAAATCTTTCGAAACGGATCATCATTCTGATTTTCAAAAGGATTCCGCTAATGATCCGCTTAAAGGAATACGTACTTCCAGTGTCCTGAATTCTTCAAGTGATATGGCTCCTTCTGATGAGGAAATGAAATTTTCAGCCTTTTTGAATTCTGAGGTGTGTCTAGACAGTCAATTAGACCAATTTGATTTTAATCCTTCACTTCCAAGTCACGTTGATTTTCTAAATTCAACTTGTGAGCCTCCGGTAAAATTTTACAAGGGTGAATGTTCCACATATGCCCCCACAAAACACTTCTGTGAACAATTCTTCAAAATCTAAATCCAAAAGACGTTCACAAAAGAAGAAAAAGATCGGTCGCTCTAACAAGAAACAATTATCAAAATTCAAATCTTCTGACTATGGGTTTAACGGTATTTCAGATACTTTTGGTCGACGCAAAGAAGTCAAATACGAGTGGGTAGCTAAGAAGTCTAAGGAGAGCACGGCGAAGACAGAATTACTTAATCCAGTTTTAAATTCTAGGAAAAACAATAACAGTCATGATGTTTTTAATTCTAAACCTTTGGTTGAACGTAATGGATTGTTTCCTTTCAAATTTTATTCAATTCAGCAATTACTTCAACTGTCTCATGATTGTGTTTGTTGCTCCTACTGTGAATTGAATGATTTTGTTGATCGTAGATTTGCATTTGATTGGTTTGGGTCCTATCATGTTTCTAATTATCATTCAAAGTTTGATGCTCCCCGCCATAGAAACAGACCCAAGTCTAAACGGGTCTCCCATTCATTATCGAATTCTCTTTTGTGGTCTGTACGAATAGAAATAACCGTACAACCTTGTTGTTTTTGTATTCATCACATGATTAACAAAACCAATAGATGAATACGAGACATTCATTCTTAAATCTTAACAACAATATATATATATATATATAAGGTGGGTTGGGTTCCGGTGAGAAGTTGAGTTTAGCGTGAGAAGTGGTTATCAATCGTTGAATGCACATAGATGCACATTAGGATGAGATGCACCGAGATGCACCAGATCAATTCTCTTCTAAAGTGGAATTCATGAGAGGGCATGAGATTAAAAGAGATTAAGGGTTCAGATCCACTTCTCACGCTTCTCACCATTAATTCTACTTCTCACACGATCATTCACCTATATAAGGATGGGTTCCGGTGAAAATGAAAGTTATGGTGAGAAGGGTAATAAGGGATCTTCACCTTAGATGCACATTAGGATGAGATGCACCGAGACAATCCTCGTATCAAGTGCGATTCATGGGTGAGTTTGAGATTAAAAGCGATCAAACTTCATATCCCTTCTTGCCTTCTCACCTGCTTACCTTAACTCTTCTTCTCACACGATCGTTCATCATATAATATAAGGGTTAGGTTCCGGTGAGAATGAAAGTTATAGTAATAAAGGTAAGAAGGGATCCCCACTCTTGGATGCGCATTAGGATGAGATACACCAAGATGCATCAGATCAATTCCCGTATCAAACACAATTCATGGGGTGGGGTGAGATTAAAAGTGATCAAGGGTCCAAATCGCTTCTTACCTTCTCACCTTAACATTTTTTTCCCACACGAATATAAACGTATTTTTCATTATTGGTTTTTATATTTATGGATTTTAAACAACGTAATGAAAATTTATACGTAAAATAAAGAACTACAAACATAATTATTGTTGATGAAGACATTGTGTCGATCATATTGTAATTGATCTGTGAACATGGTATGCTTGATAAAATACAAATATGGACCTTATCAGATATTTCAACACGTTAATAATACTTTTCTGAAAATATAAATTCTAACACGTTGATTTTGAACGAATTCACATTACGTTTTTTTTTTCTTTTCTTCCTTTTGTAAATTTAGCAAATAAAATGATAATTAATTAAACAATTTGGCAAATATTTTTCTCGAGTGATCGAAAACGAAAACATATTTCTTATGTCATTGGAGGGGGGGGTCACCATAAAAACCACTTGACCTACTAGGATAGAATTCAAGATGTACATACATCACAACTTTTTTCAGACCTTGTTTCAAACGTGATATGAGTTTGTTCGATTTATATTTATTGTGTCATGTAATAACGGTTGTATCAAAAAAAATGTCTTATTTCGCATGTTCTAAAAGGCTCGTTGCAACAACATGTGTGGCGCACCATGGCTTAAACCTAGGGGTGTTTAAAAAAACCGTTGGACCACTCAAACCGGTCGAACCAAGTTAAACCAGACCGTTTTTGGCGGTTTGAGCGGTCTGGCGATCCGGTCTAGTCTGGAAAATTGTCAAACCGAGCGGTCCGGTCCGGCCTGCGGTCTGGAGGTTTTTTTTGGCAGTTTGGACCAAACCGACCGCCAAATATATAAATATATATTTTTTATTTTTTTATATATATCTTTATTATAAAGAATAGATTATATAAAACTCAAATGTCCAAATATATACAAAAAGGTCCAAGGTATTTTAAAAGATTGAAATCTTTATGGATTGTGGAATACAAAGAATAGAAAAATGAAGAAGTGGAGTCGTGGATTTTATTTGCACTTTGCATATTACTTTTTTTTTAATGTTTTGTCTTGGGATATTTTGTTAACTTTTGTGGACTTTGTTCTTTATTTCAAATGGACTCAAACCAATGAGCCTTTAAAATTCAAAGTTTTATATTTGTTTATGTTTAAACTTTAAAACCCACTAAAAGGTCCAAACCGCCTAAACCGGTCGACCAAACCGCCTAAACCGCGGTCCGACTTGACCGGTCTGGGCATTTGATGTCAAACCGCTCTGTTTGAAAAATCAATAAACCGCCGCTTGCGATTTGGTTTGTGGCCTGAGGGGTTAAACCGCCCAAACTGGACCGCAAACACCCCTACTTAAACCTGTGTCTGACACCATATTAAGCTTGTGGCATGTCATGGTTCAATGCACAATTTTTGTAACACGATAAGTGCGGTTACATTGTAACGTGGTATTTGATTTTTTTTTTTTAACCTTTTTAGTGTCTTGATTTTTTGTTTGTAGTATATAACTTTATTTAAAATCATTTAATATCATTTACTCAATAAATAATAGTTGAAAATCTATGCATATCTATATAGAGGGTCATTCTTTTGTTAACCAATGATTTAGTGTTAACCATTTTGGACCAATAAGATTTCAAAGATTTTTTTGGTTTTAGTAATTATAACCTATTTATGCTAAGGGTAAATTAGAGATTTTGAATTTTATACTTATCTAATAATATATTAGAGGTTTCCTATTAAAACTTATAGATATTTATGGTATTTTTTTATATTTTAACTATTAATCATAATATTCTTCTTATTTAAAAATATTTTGTTTTTGTTTTTAATTAACAAACCTGATTAACACGTGTTGATATTTATGGTATTTATTCTTTTTATTTTAATTATTAATCCTAATCTTCTTATTATTCAAAAATATTTTGTTTTGTTTTTTAATTGACAAACCTGATATACGTCTTCTTCATAAATTATAGGATCTTAAATACGTTTATTTTTTCTTGTTTTTTTTATCATGGACGGGATTGAAGATGTAAACGTATTAATCCTGCATATGTGAGTTTGGGTTTTGGTGTACATATATGAGCTTTATTATGTGCATATATGAAAATGGATTTTTGTTATGCATATATGTTCTTTACTTTATAGTTCATATATGAACAACTAATACATTGGTTGTATTGTGCATATATGAAATATATGAATTTGAATTGATACAGTTCCATCTTGGGCTATACATAATTTATATTTCTGATTTTCCTCCAACTTGATTGATGTGCATATATGAAATAGTTCATGCATATATGAAAATGGGTTCTTGGTTCATATATGTAAGTGTGTTATTCCTGCATATATGAATTTGGATTTGGTGTGCATATATGGGATTTTTATGTGCATATATGAAAACTATTCAATTACAGTATATGAAAAGTGGGATTTGATATGTATATATGTTCTTGAATTGGTTGTGCATATATAAACACATATACACTTGGTTGTACTGTGCATATATGAAATACATGTGGATAAATTGTTTTGATTTGAAGATCGTACCTCCGAAGGAGTTGTAATAACCGGGTTCGAATCGGGTAACTTTAAAGTTTGGTTGATAATTAGTCAAAACCCTAAAAGTTGGAGGGGCTAAGTGTAAATTGGTAATTATAAGGATTTAACCTAGGGATTTCTTCATTCAATATGGTTGGCGGCTGGAGGATTTGAGAGGTCGATTGAAGCAGGTCGCAAATTAGAGAAGAGAATGAGAGACTTTGAAGTTTTGGATATCAACATATCTTCCAAGGTAATCTTCTAATCCCAGGGTTCTTGTTTACTTTTAAGAGTATTTTGGTTTGGGGGAATCTGTGATTTTACAGACTTGATTGAGATTGATTTATTAATTTTTCTACTCCTTAAGATCGTGTATTAGCTCTGTTAGATTAAGGGATCGATTTCTTTGTTGTTGAGGTTGTTAATGTCTTGTTGATCCTTAATCTTTGCACTTGAGATATTTGTATTTTGGGAGTAGAAATCATTTTGGTTGTGTATTTAAGCTTCTGAGTTAGAAGTTTTGGGGTGTTCGATAACCCAGAATCGCCTCCGGGCGAAATGGGCAACCTCGGGCGTTGGTTGATATCGGGGACCGGGGTGGGGTCTGGTCGAGGAGGCCCCGGTCGGTGTGGGGACCAGGGTGAGGTGGGTGAGAACCCGGTCGACCCCGGGAGGCGGGGTACCAGGGTGGTTTGTGAGAACCCGGGTCGTGACCCCGGGAGTCGGGGGAGCCCGGGGGTGTAGGCTTTCTGGTCGCAAATTGACCCCGGGGGTCGGGGTCATCCGGGGTAGCTGTTGGGTAGTTTAGAAGTTTTAAGTAGGGTCTTAGGAAAGTGGTTGAGAGTTTTCATGTCTTTTAGTGGAATGACTTATCGTTTTGTCGGTATCATCATAGGTTGTAAGATTGTTAGATCGCGGGCTTTCTTAGCAAGGACCAAAGGTGAGTTTTCTGAACTAAAACCTCGTAAGTTTATGAAGTTATTTATGCACGTGGATTTTTAATTTAAATGCTTGTGGCGTTTTAACTGTTTATGACATGAGGAAGTTATTTTAAAGCATATCTTTATTTACGTGAGCTTTATATACGTGAGTTCCTTTTAAATGCGGTATATGTTTTATTGATGGTTAGATGTATGCATACATTGTTGTGAGCGTCCAAAGACGGGAGGTGTGGCCCGCCTATGCTCATACCGGGGGGTGTGTCCCGTTTATGATATATGGGGGGGTGTCCCATCTAAGGCAGTATGAGCCAGACACGCCATTACTTTTAGTGACGGTAGTGTGTGCCGGAAGCGAGTTTATAAATGTGGTTTATATTGAAAAAGCTGAATGGGTTGGTTTGTTCTAATTTTTTTTCTGTAACTTGTGGTAGTACTATGAATTTGAGGGATCTCACTAGACCTTCGGTCTAACCCTCGCTCTTTCAAAACTAAAAACCTTTTCAGGTCGCCGTGAGTCAGGGAGTTCAGCTAAGGGTAAAGAGAAAGTTTGATTGGATCCCGGAGTAGAAGACCACCATCTAGCATGTTTCCTTTTGTTAATCTCAATTGTAATAGGTTGCCTTACTGCAAACTTGGAATACTTTTAAGATTCTGATTGTTGTCTTGGGCCGTTTTGGTGAACTTCCTTATATTAATAGACTGCTTTATAGTATCTGTTTGGGGTTGTTATAGGAGTAGGAATCGGAAATAGTTTTATGGAAATTCGGTGAAACACGCGGCTTCCCTTATCAAGTTAATTAGCCTTTTATGCAAAACGACGGTTATAACCCTCTTCATATATGAATATTGTTTAATTATCCATTTTTCCATTTAATTATTAAAAAGGTAATTGTTTTAATCTTAGCCATTGATTGTAAAAATGAACGGTCCAGATTGGTTATCATTGTTAACAATAAATTATTGATTACCAAAATAAAGGGGATCTTATCTATATAATTATCAAGGTCCTAAATTGCGTGAGGCATGACATGACGGTCAGACCAAGCCTCAAGCCTTAGGAGCCATGGTCTTTTTCAATGCATGACTTATGGAAACACATATGTATTCTACTATTACTCAATGAGTCAATTATATTAAACAATTTAAATTAGATTATATATGTAACACCCAAGTTTTGGGATTAATTTGATAAAGTTCAAGGTTGAGGGGGTAATTTGCAAAGCTAAAGAAACGTTGTTGTCTAGGGATTTATATTGCTTAAAGAAAAAAAGGGGGGAATTAAATTGGGAGTTTTGGTACGTCTGCCTAAAATCAGACGTGGGTATACGGTTACGGGAGTCGATGGCGACAATGGTTGAGCCCACGAGATCAAAATGGGGAGAGGTGAAACTCGCTCAGGGGTTCATTCTGGTGGTTCGAGAGGAGCAGACGAGATAGAGAGGGCAAAAGTCACGAAGGGAAAGGAGCAGAGAAAGAGTTGGAGTGAGGGTCTCAGATTCAACAATCCAAGGTATGAATTCGATGTTTATTTGTTAAAAACTTCCCACCTTGAGTGATATCTAATTACATGTAAGAAATCAATCTCGTATGGATGTTTTGCCCTAAAAGTTGGATATTAGAGCATCTCCAACCGGCCGCTAAATCCCCTTTTTTGCCAGTTGGAGTGCTCCAATCGACCGCTAAACCCAAAGAAGAGGTCCACCACTACCCATTTTTTTATAAATATTTAATTTGATATTGATTTTATAATTATATAAATTAACATATATATATATATAATTATATATGTATATATAATTATAAATAAATTAATTCTTTAATTTTTGTTTTTTTCTAATTTATTATATTTAAATTCGTGTATTTTTTTAAATGTAATTTTGATTAAAAATTTATAGTTTTAATTTGACAAGTCTTCATTAAATTAACTAATTACAAATTATAACTATTTTTACTAAAAATTGTTTAATAAATAAAATATGTTATTTTGATGTGGGTCCATAAATTTGGTGTTTTTTTTAGAGAATGGTTGAAGTTGAGGTTTTTTTTGTGTTGATGGGCCTACCAAATTTGGTGTTTTTTGTGTCAAGTTTGGAGATGCTCTTAGCGTCAGTTTGATATGGTCCTTGTGAAGGGTTTAACAAACTGATTTAAGGGTTACCTACGAGGATGAGTTGGTATGAATTTTGTGGTTAGTTGATGAGAAAATGAGTTTTATATGGGGTTTGGATTTATATGTATATAGGGGTGAGTTCAAATGAAAACTCATCTTTCATTGTGCACATGAGGACAAATCTCAACTATTGATCAAAACTTAGAAAACTAATCAATGGTTATTACATAATAAGGTTAATTGGGAAGTGATTAAGGACAAAATTGTAATTTTGAATCAACGCCTACCTTCTTTGACTTTTTATTTTTATTTTTAATTAAAAAAAATTTACCCCCTTAAACTTTAAAATAATTTATCTTAAAAATTATTAATATTTTAATCAAACAAATTACATCAAAAAAACAAGAATTTCGTGCTCTTCGATATGACATCCATCTCGATATAGTTTTTTTCTCGATTTAACCGTTTTTTACGTGAAATTCTATATACGTGTTATATTCATTATGAATATACATGCACGTCCCCGAATGTCCATATTCAGTCTGAATAACAAAGGTGAACGTTCATTCACTATTCATGATGAGTAATACATTATTCAGAATGAATAATACAGTATTCAGGATGAATAATACAACATTCAGGATGAATAATACACGAATTCATGATTCATGTATTATTTATCACAAATCGTATAGAATTTTACACTATATATGTGTTATATTCATTATGAATATTCATGCACGTCCTCGGGTGTCCACATTCAGTATGAATAACAAATGTAAACGTTTATTCACTATTCATGATGAATAATACATTATTCAGGATGAATAATACACGAATCCATGTTTCATGTATTATTTATCATGAATCGTGTATTATTCACCCTGAATGTTCTATTATTCATCCTGAATGATACATTATTCATGATGAATAATATATGAATGACCCTTGAATGTGTAGACACATGGCGCACTCTCTTTTGTTTCTCAATTCACAACCAAAATTTGGTTTAATTCATTATGAATATGTATGCGCATCCCCGCATGTCCCACATTCAGTATGAATAACAATTGTGAACGTTCATTCATTATTCATGATGAATAATATAGCATTCAAGATGAATTACACAACATTCATGACGAATAATACACGAATTCATGAATCGTGAATTATTCACCCTGATTGTTGTATTATTCATCCTGAATGATACATTATTCATGATGAATAACACATGAATGACCTGTGAAGATTTGGAGACGTGACACACTCTCTTTTGTTCCCCGATTCACAACAGAATTAATCGATAGGTTCTCGATTCGTCTTGATGGGTGTTGAGTTATGGTGTTGAAGAAACGTGATACCTTACGACGTTGAAGAAAGTGTTGAAGAAGGTGATGTCGAGTTACATACTTACGGTGTCGAGGCGTTGTTCAAACTTGAACGTACATAAATATTCATAATGAATATAACACATATATAGCATTTCACGTAAAAAACGGTTAAAACGACAAAAAAAAACTATATCGAGATGGATGTCATATCGAAGAGCACGAAATTCTCGTTTTTTTGATGTAATTTGTTTGATTAAAATATTAGTAATTTTTAAGATAATTTATTTTAAACTTTAATTGGGTAAAAAAATTTTAATTAAAAAAGAAAGTAAAAAGTCAAATTTGGTAGGCTAATGTTTAAAATTTCTTCCATTTTTACCCCTAAACATTTTATAATTAAAAACTCTATTTAATATGAGTTGTTGGATCAAAAGAGATCGAGTGGCTGAGATTTGTCCTCACGTGCACAATGAAAAATGAGTTTTCATTTTAACTTTCCTCTATGTATATATATATATATATGTGTGTGTGTGTGTGTGTGTGTGTGTGGATATATATAATTCAATGTTCTAAAAAACTCGATGCACAGACGTCATGGCGCGCCATGGCACCAAAGCTTGTATGTCACGCCACGTTAAGCTCATGGCACGCCATGACCTAATGCACACTTATCTTACGTTTTTAATATCTTATTTGCAAGTTTTTAATATATAACCTAATTTAACTTGTTTATTACTATTGACTCATTGAGTAACACTACAATACATATGTTTTTATATATAATATTATATATGAATTAGAAATTTGACGCCATAAGTCACGCCTTGAAAACGTCATGACTTCGTCATGGCTCCTAAGGCTTGAGGTTTGGTCTCGCCACCACGCCAAGCCTCACGCCATTTAGAACCTTGATATATATATATATATATATATATATATATATATATAGAGAGAGAGAGAGAGAGAGAGAGAGAGAGAAAGGAAAGTTCAAATGAAAACTCATTTTTCATTGTACACGTGAGGACAAATCTCAGTCACTCGATCTCTTTTGATCCAACAACTCATATTAAATAGAGTTTTTAATTTTAAAATGCTTAGGGGTAAAAATAGAAGAAAATTTAAACACACGCCTACCATATTTGACTTTTTATTTTCTTTTTTAATTAAAACCATTTTACCCAATTAAAGTTTAAAATAAATTATCTTAAAAATTACTAATATTTTAATCAAACAAGTTACATCAAAAAAACGAGAATTTCGTGCTCTTCGATATGACATCCATCTTGATATAGTTTTTTTTGTCGTTTTAACCGTTTTTACGTGAAATGCTATATATGTGTTATATTCATTACGAATATTTATATACGTTCAAGTTTGAACAACGCCTCGACACCGTAAGTATGTAACTCGACATCACCTTCTTCAACACTTTCTTCAACGTCGTAAGACATCACGTTTCTTCAGCACCGTAACCCAACACCCATCAAGACGAATCGAGAACCTATCGAGTAATTCTGTTGTGAATCGGGGAACAAAAGAGAGTGCGTCACGTCTCCACATCTTCACAGGTCATTCATGTGTTATTCATCATGAATAATGCATCATTCAGGATGAATAATATAACATTCAGGGTGAATAATTCACGATTCATGAATTCGTGTATTATTCGTCGTGAATGTTGTGTAATTCATCCTGAATACTATATTATTCATCATGAATAATGAATGAACGTTCACATATGTTATTCATACTGAATGTGGGACATGCGGGGATGCGCATACATATTCATAATGAATTAAACCAAATTTCGATTGTGAATTGGGAAACAAAGAGAGTGTGCCATGTGTCTACACCTTCACGAGTCATTCATATATTATTCATCATGAATAATGTATCATTCAGGATGAATAATAGAACATTCAGGGTGAATAATACACGATTCCTGATAAATAATACATGAATCATGGATTATTCATCCTGAATATTGTATTATTCATCATGAATAGTGAATGAACGTTCACCTTTGTTATTCATACTGAATGTGGACACCCGAGGACGTGCATGCATATTCATAATGAATATAACACATATATAGAATTTCACGTAAAAAACGGTTAAAACGAAAAAATCTTGAATATTGTATTATTCATCCTGTATACGGTATTATTCATCATGAATAGTGAATGAACGTTCATTTTTGTTATTCATACTGAATGTGGACACCCGAAGACGTGTATGCATATTCATAATGAATATAACACGTATATAGAATTTCACGTAAAATACGGTTAAAACGAAAAAGAAAAAAAATATATCGAGATGGATGTCATATCGAAGAGCACGAAATTCTCGTTCTTTTGATGTAATTTGTTTGATTCAAATATTAATAATTTTTAAGATAAATTATTTTAAAGTTTAAGAGGGTAAATTTTTATTAATTAAAAATAAGAATAAAAAGTCAAAGAAGGTAGACGTTGATTCAAAATTATAATTTTGTCTTTAATCACTTATCAATTAACCTTATTATGTATTAACCATTGATTAGTTTTCTAAGTTTTGATCAATGGTTAAGATTTGTCCTCATGTACACAATAAAATATGAGTTTTCATTTGAACTATATATATAGGGTGCGTTTCTTTTACAAACCAAGCAATTTGTACAAACTATGCAAACCAATCTTAGTCGTTCATCAAGTCTAATGAATATATGATTTTATTATGTTTCCTAATTTAAAATCATGATTATAATGAATAAACTTAACATTTTCCATATATATCACAATCATTATTAATGAATCATAATCGTTATCCATAAATATATTTATTGTTTCCTAATATAGTAGTTTGCATAGTTTGTACAAATTGTTTGGTTTGCAAAAGAAACGCACCCTATATATATAAAAAATAATGAGAGAAATGCAAGCCAATAAGTATGGCTTCTACAAATGTGCAGAATCTTTGAATTTATGGATTACTACTCACCTGCAGCGATACAACGATCGTAAGAGGTCTGTGAGCACATGAAGCAGCAGTCATGAAGCAGCCTTCGGTAGCAGTCATGAAGCAGCCTTCGGGTCGACTTCTGCCAAGTTCGAGAACATCTAAAATAGGTGTCGTTAATTTATAAAAATGCTTCAAGGTGACTGTGAAATATTTAACCCCATAAGTGTAAATGTTCGAACAATTTAAAACGAAAGTAACCTTCTTGGATGTATGTGAGAATTGTTAGAAAGAGAACGTGTATTGACGAATGTAAACTTATTAATTGTTGGGTAACGAGTAACATCGGAACGCCTACGTGCGAAGGTGAGTTCCACAAACCTTTTTATGATGCAACTTATATATTTGTAATTTGTGAATAAGTGAGTTATGTATATATGTGAGAAAAATAAATTCAAAGTATGTTATCATGGAAATATGTGTGAGAATCCTTACATTGGCGGTGTGTGCCCGAGACGAAAGTGCCCAAAAAGGGCGATTGCCCGTAAGTGAGGACCGGCTAAACCGTGTCAAAAGTGAGTAGTAGCCACTTAATTCAAGAGTTTATTAATGTGATTGCACGAGAAAGGTAGTGGGTTGATAAATTGAGAATGAATTTCTTGTTATGCATATATGATATATCTACACTTAATGTTACAAGCGAGAATTATATAATTCACTACTACAAATTATGCTTTTATAAACGGTTGTTTTCGGCTTTATACGCGGTTTTGGAACCACGTATATCACGGGTGTTTGTAAAAGTATCGGGCTTTTATACGCGGTTCCAAAACCACGTATAAAACTCAACTTTTATACACGGTTTCAAAACCGTTTAGAAAAGTAATATTAACCGCGTATAAAAATGATCATCTTACACGGAATTTAGATAAAACCGTTTAAAAAACCCCTGCTAACCGTTTATAAAAGTATTTATCTTACACGGTTTTTAGATAAAACCGTTTAAAAATGTCCTACTAACCGTTTATAATAGTCTATATCTTTCACGGTTTTTTGATAAAGCAGTTTACAATTGTAATAATTTTTCACGGTTTTCATAACAAAGCCGCGTATAAATGTAAGCATTAATAAAAAAAAAATTGCAGACATTTGTACATGGTTTTTTTACTAGAACCGTGTATAATGAGTTATATTTTAGCGACGGATTAATGACAAACTTTTAACGACGGATTTCCATCACTGACCCGTCGCCAAGTTTTGATATTTTTAAAAAAAATACACCATTTCCTGTATTTTTATACAAAACTTTCCATAAATTCAATTTTTGATTAAATCCACTCATTTTTATGTACAAATACACATGTGAATAGTACTTTTTTATTTACAACCTCAATTTTCTAAAATGTTTATTCGATCAAAAAATAAAATCTACATAATAACCAACTATGTAGGGGGCCAATCTAACTATCATCTCCTCAAAGCTAATATGTACTTGTGCCTCCAAAAAGAATATATTCATCACTTATTTGAACGTGTGTTGTCATAAAGAAAACATAAACACTTAAAAAAATATAACATACTAAATATAAAAATGCATATGGAGAGTTTACATACACTTGTAATGATTAAGTTTACTCGTAGACTAACACAATAACACTTGCAACTAAACACAATGTGGTGCCAATAGATATTATTGTCTGTGTTCATATATATTATACTAGTTGGCTACCCGTGCAATGCGGCATGATGCCAAACTTTTTTTTATATCTAGTGCTAAATTTGTGAACAAAAGCTTTCAACACATTAAACTAAGCAATTTTAACTTGCAATCAAGTTTTTGTAGCGTTTAATAGTTAAACAGTGCTATGTTCAAGAAGTTTGTTGTAAGATGGTGACTAATAAATTCCAAACGACAACTCAAAAGACAGATATTATACCTTGTCAGTGTCGTCACCTTGCCCTAACTTTGAACGTTCCATCTCCTAATTACAAAAACAAATAGAAGCAAATTAACTTGGTATATGGTTATCAAGACATGTATCTTTATGTATTAATGTTTGTTAAGAGTTTATATAGACACCGGAACATAATCTTATAAAAGCAAAAAATGATGTTAAACAAAACTATTCTCTATTTTAAGGTGATGTTATCCATCTTTTCTCAAAATAGAGAATAGTTTTATTTCTAATTAATAAATGTCACTAAATATCCATCTTTTATTTCTAATTAATAAATTTATGTTTTTAGTAACCGAGTTTGGACATTTAGTGACATTTATTAATTAGAAATAAAAGGTAACAATAAACTTAATAAAATAAAAATATATAATTAACAAAAACAGATTAGAGAGCTGTGTAAGTACATTGAGAAAGCAATTGCAAATTTGCAACTTGAATAACTCAATTCCTTCAACACTTGCACAAAGAACCAAACCAAACAAACATGTAAGTCTCACCCAAAGGTGGATCTAGAGGTATGATGTATATAAATCTAACATCTATCTCAAAGAGTAAAGAAATTGTTTCTTAAAAACAATCAAAATCATTGAAGGAGTAATCAAAGTTATTACTTCAAACAAGAATTATAAGGTCTGCGATGAAATGAGTCAAAAACATGGGTTTTATACTATTGAGATCAACTTGTGATTCATGTATCTAAATCTGCACATCTCAAAACAAAATCAACAACGCAGAAAAGGAGTAGTGAAAAAGTTCTCACGTAAAAAGAACATTTGTTTTCAAAAATCATCAACAAAATTGATAAAAAGAACCAAATGGGATCAAGATTAAATGGGCAAAAATCTATGGAATCAAACTTTTTTTTTGAAGTATATAATATTTATATACGGCAAATGCAACAAATAAACTCATACACCCTCCTCACCTTTGATGAGGTTTGAACCCCTGACATCCTATGAGGCCAGAGGCTTCGATACCTCTAGGTCAAAAGCCCTTTGGTTGAATCAAACTTAAATGTCTATGAGAAACATATATATTCTAATTTACATGAGACTAAGTGAGAGCAGACAATATAGAAGACATATATATTCTATGTTTTCAAATGCCAGACAATGATGAGCATCCATAACAGAGCATTGATGAAAAAGGAAAAATATAGCATGTGAACTCCCTCTCAATTGAAGTTAAAAGAAACACAAAAAACCCATATATAATAAAGTAGAAAAGACCAAACTTTTGTACAGAAAGAATCATGAGACCAGTAAATACAAGTCGGAACAAAACAATGCACAAAACAACCCAAGATAGAGTAAGTTTTGCAAGGTAGTCATAAAAAAAGATCTTGATAAATAAACACAAGGGATCCCTTTGACCTGGGAAACTTTTATATGCTTATCGTTGGCAATTGCTGAAAAGACGGTATTGTAAATCTAACGAACATATACTAACATAGATTTAGAAAAATATAAGAGCGATAAGTTGTTCCAATGAGGGGAAAACCGAACCTTTAGCGGGCACCAATGCTAACCACGGCTCCTCCAAATCAATCAACTAAAATTCATGAAACAAGGTCAATCAAAAGCATGTAAAATAATAAGAAAACCAAGTAAAAAAACCAATAACCAACACATCTGAAGTTATGAGCATAAATGGTGTAGTCTAAATCTTATAAATTGCTCAAGTAATTCGAAACCCTAACAATAAGATTTAAGAGAAGAACATACCGAAAACGAACCTGCAAAATGGAAATGAGGACTGACTTCACGCATTCTCACAACGAGCATAAAAAAATCAATGATTTTCGATGAACTCAACATCTTTTCCTGTAAAATCAAATCTAAAAATGCCTAATAAAGACAACAATTTTAATCTGCAATAGACAGGACCCTAGAGTTCTATGATATATTAAAGCAAACCTGTATAAAATCCACAAAAATTAATAGCAATTGAAGATTATAACCAAGAAAACTTCCAAGATTTATACAAGTTCATACCGAACAAAGGATGGATTTGAGAAGGGAAGCACAATCAGGCTGAGATACATTCATATCTTCAAACTGCTTCTGTATATTCGAATCTTGGATGGAATCACAACATGAACTGCTATTGTAACCACATAAAACCCGAGGAGTCTTAGGTCTAACTGATGTTTCTGTCATATACAGTTGAAGATCATTAGAACCAGAAGAAAATTCATTCGAAAAGAAACCCCAAAATGGTAAAACGAAATGGGGTTTCTGAGAAATTGATTACTTGAATATGTACAAAGAGGAAGTTTAGGAGCAGTGATGAGAAGAAGATTATGTTCATGATATGATGAACAACCATGGTGGAAAAAAGGGCGATTGAATTATGCAGTAGGGAGTATTCATAGTTGAACATACAGGGATAAGGTATGAATGGCGGTGAAAGGTTGTGGTGGTCATCAAGACTCGAGAGAGACAAAAATAAAGGGATGGAAAGGGATCAGAGCTGATTCAATTTTAGGAAACTTTTGGGGGGAGGGATAATTTTCATATTCCCGCCTCTTTTCTATTTTCAGTTTTTATATTTAAAAAAAATAAAATATTAAGTAATATATAAAAGTATACATACATAATTAGCCTTAGGTTCATTTGAGAAATGATAAATATTTGAGAAATAGAGAAGTAATCCTAGCAATTCATACGGTCAAGATCGGATTTGACTTGTCAAATATTACGGCTTTGACTGGTCAAGAATTATGGTTTTGACTCGACAAAAGTTGCGGCTATTCCAAAAATAGAAGGAGAGTTTCGTAACTTTTACAAAATACACGGGATGAGTTCATATATGAACATGTATTATTCACAAGTTCATATGTGAACCAGTGTAATTTACATATGAACTCTTTTAACTAATTCATATATGAACCTTTGTTATTCATGTATAAACTAATTAACTAATTCACATACGAACTAATTAACTGTAGGTTCATATGTGAATCAGTTGAACTAGTTAACAGATTCATATATGAACCTTTGTGATTAACATATGAACGCAAATGAACGCAAGGAATTATATCGGTTCATATATAAATCATACATGTTCATATATGAACTCGTCCTGCGTATTTTACGAAACTACCCTTCTATCTTCTATGGACCATGCAAGGATTTATCCGGTGCTTCACGGTCAAAGCCGCAAATGTTGACCAGATGAATGGTTATGTTACTTCTCTATTTCTCATACATTTATCATTTCTCAAATGAACCTCTCCCTACATAATTATTTATAGGGTCAGGTTCAGGGGGAAATCTAAAAAAAAAAATTGAGGAATACTCTGGTAGCATTCATCTGAACTGTATGCACTTGTGCATACAAGTAATTTATAATATGCACAAGTGCATAATATGCACACGTGCATAAAAACCAAAAAACAACTTAATTACCTGTCTGCACAAGTGCATACCATCCAGATCAAAGACTACCAGGGTGTTTCTCAGTTTTCTATTTTTTTTGAGTTTTTCCCTTGAACCTCCCTCATTATATATATATATATATATATATATATATTATTTTTAAATATTAAAACT
The DNA here is from genome assembly GCA_954870635.1 of Arctium minus. Classification (NCBI taxonomy): domain Eukaryota; kingdom Viridiplantae; phylum Streptophyta; class Magnoliopsida; order Asterales; family Asteraceae; genus Arctium; species Arctium minus. The sequence continues at coordinate 3,648,434 of OX941093.1, read as the reverse complement.
TTTGAATTATTAGTAAATACATTTAAGATATATTTATTATATAGTAAACGTATACTTCATTTTAGATTAAAAAAACAACACTTGATTCAATTTATAACTTATCATTGTATCTGTATTCTGTAAAAACATTTTAAAGTTATAAGTTTGAACTACATAAAACTAACCGATAAAACACTCAAGTACATAATAAGCGTTAATCCTTACTAGTACTGTATAATACATAATTATCATGTCATATTAATTTTCTATTTTTGGTTCATAATAAATATTTTATTTCCCAACATAATGCACATGTACACAACACGTATTTGTCAAACATTAGTGATTTAGTGGCTCTTAAGAGACTTGGGGCTTAATGGGCTTAAATGGGTCTTCACACATATATATGATATGCACTCTACACACACATAAATATATATATATATATATATATATATACACACATGTGTGTATGTAGTCACGTATATGATGAACTTCAATGGCTCTTAATGAACTGTAATAAGTTTTGATGGTCATATACTCATATTAGACTCAATGGTTATTAATAAACTTTACTAGTCATATTAATAAGCCAATGAAACCCATTAAATCCCAATAGAACCTTTTAAATCCTGATAGATCCATTAAAGCTCAATGGAACCCTTTAAAGCCCAAAAGATCCATTAAGGCCCAATTACACCCTTTAAAGCCCAACATAACCCTTTAAAACCCGATAGATTCACTAAGGCCCAATGAAACCATTCAAAGTCCAATAGAACCACTTAAAGTCGATAGATGAAACAAAGGCCCAATGAAACCTTTTAAAGCCCGATAGATCCATTAAGGTCCAATGAAACCATTTAAAGCACAATAGAACTCTTTAAAGCCTGATAGATCCATTAAAGTCCAAAGAAAACATTTAAAGCACAATAAAACCCTTTAAAGCCCGGTTAACATGTACACATGCATACAACTCATATACAGGGGCGGAACGCCTTGAGGGGATATCAGGAGCTGGTCCCTGGGCTTTTTTATGTTCCAATTAGCAGCCAAATTTTTTGAAGTCTAAAAAAACAAAATAAAAATATTTGGTCCCCTACTCTTCAAAGTCCAGTCCACTATTCAGTCTTCAATTTAAGTTCGGCCCAGACTCAAACATGATGAAACGATAGCACTTCGGTCGGTACTCGGTAGCAACTAGCAACCAGCGCCTCTCACTCTGATTATCGTGATGAAATCAGTGGCGACTCGCGACTGAAATCAGTGGTGAAATCCAGGGGTTAAATGGTGAAATCAGTAGCAAGCAAATTAACAGAAGCAACCTCCCACTATCTATACATTAACATATATACATGCATATATATATATATATATATATATATATATATATATATATATATATATATATATATATATATATATATATATATATATATATATATATATACAACACATATATACATCATATGCGGTTAGCAAACAACACACACATTATCTATACAGTCATATAAACACATATACATAGATCCATCGGCTTAGCAAACAACACATGTATACACACACACACATATATATACACACACATATAACACATATACATACACATGCGTACATATACGTTATAACACATAAACATGAAAATTTAAAAAATAAAATAAAAATTCCGTCGCTAATCCGTCACTAATAAGCGGCAGACACGTGGAATCCGTCACTAATTAGTGACGGATTAGCGACGAACACGTGGATTTTCATTTTTATTTATTTTTTAAATAGAAACTAGTGGATTCCGTTTCTTTTATACGCGGTTGTTTGTACTTTCATACGTTGTTTTTGTACTTTTATACGCGGTTTTAAATAACCGACCGCGTATAAAAGGGTATGACATTTATACGCGGTTGTCTGTACTTTTATACGCTGTTTTTAATAAACAACCGCGTATAAAAGGTTTAAATTTTTACGCGGTAGTTTGTATTTTTAGACGCGATTGTTTGTACTTTTATATGTGGATGTGTATTAAAAGTATTAAAAACCACGTATAAAGGTTACCTTTTATACGCGGTTATTTATTAAAAACTGCGTACAAAAGTGTTACCTTTATACGCGGTTTATTGCTAAAAACCACGTGTAAATGTAGCTTTTACGAACGGTTTTGTTAGTAATAACCGCGTACAAAAGTGACCCTTTCGTACGCGGTTTTAATAAATAACCGCGTATAAAAGGTAACCTTTATACGCGGTTTTATCGATGCAACCGTTTGTAATTGTCGAGTACCCTTTTTATACGGTTTTTAATCTAGAACCGTGTATAAAACCATATTTTTAGCAACGGTTCAAATTGAACCGTGTAAAAAGGTTTCAGATTCGTCCTTTCTACGCGGTTTTTGTAAAAACAACAAAAACCGTGTATAATTAGGCACGTATAAAAGTCATTTCTGTAGTAGTTATTGCTTATATTTATATATGTTGAATTTACTACCATAAATGTGGTCTCACTAAGCTTTAAAAGCTGACAAGTGTGGTGCAACACAGGGTCGGGATCGACAGGAATCGACAAAGGAAAAAAGCCACGTCTAGAGGACTCTAGACATCTTTTAGTTAACTATTTTGTATGATGTTTAAGACTTTAAATTATGTCATGAAGTTTAGTATTTCGGTCTTTCGAGCCTAGAACCATATTTATTTCGGTTGTAAGTAAGACCATCTTGTTGTGGAAAGTTGAAGTAAGTTGCATTTCGTTCCTGAGCTAAGTAAAATGTCATATACCCTTGCCAAGGGTTAGGGGGAGTGACAATATATCGAAAACTAACAAGTAAGACAAAGGTAAGAAAAATCAAATATCATGTTACAAAAACCATGCATCAGACCATTGTGTGCCACATGTTTAACATGATGTTAGACATAAGCCTTGAGCCATAACACGTCACGGTGGTTGTTGCGACGAGTTTTTTAGAACACTAATAATTATATATATGATATATATATATATATATATATATATATAAAGGTTGTTTCAATTGGAAACCATATTAGATTGGAAACTTTGGAAACCGTCAATTTCATTTGTTAAATTAATGAAATTGATTCATAAAGTTGTTTAATATGATCAAGTTGTTTCATGTAATTCTTTTGTTAATAAAATTGTTTCATATATTTGTGTTTTTATGTAGTTTCATCCATTTCCTTCATTCTGATGAAATTGTTTCATGTATTTTCGCAGTCTGATGAAACTTTTTCATTTTTACATAAAAAAACACAAATATATACAACGATTTCATCAATAAAAGAATTATATGAAACAATTTCATCAAATTAAACAATTTCATTGAAAACCAATGAAATCAAGGGTTTCCACGGTTTTCAAAATTAGAGTGGTTTCCATTTGATCGCTCCCCTATATATATGTATATATATATATATATATTTGCCGTTATAAGTCATGCCTTGAAAAAAATCCTGACCTTGCCGTTACTTATAAGGCTTAAAATTTGTTCTCACCGCCATGTCATGACTCACGCTACTTAAAACAACGTTTATTTCCTTATTCAACTTTGGTTAGAGGGAAGGATCTATTTCAACAAAAAGATGGGGGCTCAAAAAGCTATTATTGTATAGTTGAAGGGGCTTTTACGATAATTTCAGATAGTGGGTGTTGATTATCTTAAAAACAGTTGACACTGTGTAATCATCATCTTTCTCTTTGGATTCTTGAAAACCCCAAAAGAGAAGAAGAACCATTGATTCTTATGTATTCATCAAATTGATCCCTAAAAAGTTTCATAAAACTTAGGTTTCCGATTTCGATTTCGTAGAAACCAAGAACAACTTAGAAATGCATCGTTATGCAAATTAATTGCAACTTATCGGAGCCTCAGGCTCACCCAACCCTTCAAATTTGGGTTTTTTTTCGTGATTAATTCTTTATGAATTTGAATCTCTGTGTCTATATTTATACATCGAGATCAACGAAGGATATGAGTCCAACGAGGGTTTTGCGAACTGGGTTTATTCTATTGGTGATTTTTGTTAGGCTAACTTGCGCCGATGAGCTTCCTAGGGTTTCCAATTCTGTTTGCCCTACGAAATCGATTAAAGCTTCGATCTTCGGATTTCAAGATTCGGTTTGTCCCCTGGGTGGAATTGATCATTCTCTTGGTATTATTGAGGTAATTAAACACACTCTAATCGTTAAAAAATCATTGTTGTTCTTCAATTTATTTTCCTGTTTTATGATCAAATGGGTAGTTCATACATCAATTTGAGTTTTCAATCTGTTGATAAAGTCAATCTTGACTGCTTTCTAAGAAGTCAAATTTTATGTTCATATAAATCATGAGGATTATCGAATTTAATAATAGTCTTTTGTTTGTTTAGCAATTTGCATAAATTCATGGTTGATTGTTATGATTGATATGATATATAATCTCTGCATTTACGTAAAAGAAGGTTAGCCTGTTTTTAAGCACAAATTCAGACAAAAATGGAAGAAACAAGAAAATGATCCTTTCTAGCTGTCTTAAATATGGTTCCCAACTGGATTCCTTAAGTTGTGGTCTGGTTTACAATAATGACTATGTGAGTTAGGGTCTCTTTGTTAGCAACTTAATGAGCTTAATGGGTCGGTTAGCTATACATGACTGTTTGGCAAGTGGCTTAATGATATAGATTATGGCTTATTCAGTAAGCTTCGCGCCGGGGGGGGGGGGGTTGAGGTTTATGCAGAAAGCCAAGTTTTTTCAAACCTGCCCCCTCCCAATTAAAAAACACGCTCCTTCCGTTTACGGAGAACCTCCCCAAACAAAAACTTTTCCGATCTATACCAGAGAGTTATATCTATACAGGACTTAATAGAAAACCAACCAAACAGCCTACGAGGCTGCATATTCAACAAGCATGATTCCATAGAGATTTGTTTGGTTGTGAAATCATTTGGTGGCTCATTGATCGGCAAACAAGCAAATCGAAGCCCTGACTTGTTTATGCTTTTGTCTACTAGCTGAATCAGACGCTCTTCTAGGGTGTGTCTGGTACGTGAAATGCACTAGACATGTGAGAAGTGCCATTTTTGGTGAGAAGTGCTTTTAAGCCATTGATCACTTTTAATCAAATACCCTCCCATGAATTGCGGCTTTAAAGGGAATTGATCTGGTGCATCTAGGAGTTGCAAGTTCGTTTCTCTTAATTTTTTTGCAAAAAACCCATTGTTTGTCGTTTTCAATGAAACCATATTTTTATAACTTATTTATGTTTTATTTTTATATTATGTTAATTATTTTGTGCCCCTGTTTGGAAATTTTTCTGTATTCTCCTGTGCCTCCCAAACGAAACTAATGGTATTTGCATGCTTTTTTATTTGAAGGGAGACGAAACATCGTTGCAGAAGGCTTTAAGTATGGTCGATACCAAGACTCACGATTACATAGTTGTGCTCTTCTATGCATCGTGGTGCCCATTCTCTACGGTCTTTAGACCAAGTTTATCTATGATGTCTTCGTTGTATCCTTCCATCCCTCATTTTGCAATCGAAGAATCCGTCGTAAAGCCGAGGTTTGTGACCCGTTATGCTTGCATTTATGTTTCCTCAAAGATTTATTTCAGTTTGTTGTCGCATTTATATGGTTCGAGAAGTAATGTTAGAGTTTTTGTGTAGCATACTCTCAAAATATGGAGTTAACGGGTTTCCTACTCTCTTTGTTCTAAACTCGACAATGCGTGTGCGATACCACGGCTCCCGGACTTTGAGTTCTCTTGTGGCTTTCTACACGGATGTTACAGGTAACGGAGCTTCCTTATGAAGTATCTACAACGGATCTTTGATACAACCGTACTTCTTCTGTCCCGTGAAAATTACTACTTCGTCCTAAAAATAAATGTCCACAGTGAAAAAGGCACACAGTTTTAGAAATATGTAATTCCAATTTTTAATTTACCACTCCCTCCGCCCCATAAAAAATGTCCATATCCATTCCAATAATAAACTTCAAAAAAAAAAAAAAAAGATGCACAAATGTGTAATTATTACACTTTTTAATTACTTCTTTAGAAATGGGTTAGATATTATCTCATATCTCATAATAAATGTCCACAATGAAAAAAGGCACATATTTTTAAATATGTAATTACACATTTTAATTAGCTACATGACAGATTTACCCTTAATAATAGAGGGAACAATGAATTTCTCCATTTCATAATTAAGGGTAGAATTGGAAAGTCACACTTAATTTTGAAAGTGGACATTTATTTTGTTTGGAATGGATGGAGCAACCAAAAGACAATTTTACCCTTAATAATAGAGGAAATAATGAATTTCTCCGTTTACATTTATGTTGGGACAATCTATAAAATAGAAATGTGACCAATTGTTTTGTTTGGAATGGAGGGAGAAACCAAAAGACAATTTTACCCCAGAGGGAGTAATGAATTTCTCCGTCTCCTAATAAGGGTAGAAGTGGAAAATAGACACTTATTTTGAAACAAACTAAAATAGAAATGTGGCACTAATTCCGGGAAGGAAGGAGAATGTGATGTCTTATGAAAATTGCAGTATTTCCATTTTGGGAAAGATTTCAAGTTAAACGTTACCTATTTGTCTATTATCACCATTGCAATCAGGCATCGAGTCTGAATCGGTCGACAAAACCTCACTAGACAAAATGGACACTTGTGTGCACGAGGATGGAAACAACAGCAACAGCGAGCCAGAAACGTGCCCGTTCACATGGGCAAGATCGCCGGAAAATTTGCTCCGGCAAGAAACATATCTAGCGTTGGCAACTTTGTTCGTGGTTCTCCGTTCACTGTACCTAAGTTATCCATTTATGGTCACATCCGCTCGATATGCTCGAAGAACACGGTTTCGAATTAGGAACTTGTGGGAACACCCTTTCGGGTATTTGAATCGAGCGATACAGTTATTTAGTTCGCTTACGGGTTGCATGGACGTCGGTTTCTTTCATGGCAGTAAGCAGTAGATTAATTTGATGTTTTTTTTTTTTTGATACGAAAGTTTTGTTCTAATTTAATTGGTGTTTAATGTAATATAGATTACAGATTGTATGTTAATTGAAGTTGAAGAAAATGAGAGATTGGTATTCAAACCAAATGTGTATATAATTTCATTAAATTAAATACTCTACATTTCTATTTTGTTTTGTCAAAAAATAAGTGTTCATTTTTTAAAAATATTGTTTTCGAAATCGCCATCTGAGACTCGTTTTTACAGATCCGACTTTCAAGGAAAACTTTTCCACGCTTCCCTGTTGGCAATCAACACTCTCGACTCTCGTCTTCCAACTTGGTTCTGATTGGTTGAACGTATTCCGTGTGTCCTTTTGTGTTATGTTTATGATCTACTTGGTTGACTTTTCTTCAATTAGTTTGGTAGAACATCAACTTCAATAGATGTTAACAACAACGCTTGTGCAACGCTTGTGCAACGCTTGTGGTGTAGCGGTAATCACTTGGGGAATTCATAGCGCTCAACCCGGGTTCGATTCCCTGTATTCGTAACTTTGTGGCCACTGGGTATAACCTCAGGGCTGCATGCTTTAGTAGTCGGTTTCATTGCCAAGGGATTAGTCTGGGCCAAAAGGACCAGGACACCATTTCCAAAAAAAAACTTCAATAGATGTTATTAAAATACTTATATATTTAATAAAATATTATATTTCATAAACATTTAATTTTAAAGTTTATAGAGAGTTTTCCAAATTTGAAGAATTTTACACTCCCTTTCCTACTTTATATTTTGAAGAATTTGTTGGAGCAAAAAATTTGCTTAAAATCTCTATTTTCTCCATTTTGGAGAATCAAAACTCAAAATCTTCAAAAAAAAAAAAAAATTACATTCAACTCCAACAAATTTTTTATTTTGAAGATTACAACATTAATTATATTACTAAAACATTATTTCCCTTTAATAAACATTCATCAAGGTTTCTTATTGGTGAAAATATAATAAAAATATATCTTTCTCATGGTGATCATTTTTAGGAGTTCTTTAAATTTGGAGAATTTCACTCGTTCTTTTTTTCTTTCTATTTTAGATAAAATTTTAAAGAATCTGTTGGAGCAAAAAGTTACCCAAAATCTCCATCTTCTTTATTTTAAAGAATGTGAGATGCTAAAGTAACCAAGCAAAACAAATTTATTAGAGCATGTAAGGTTACAAGCAAAATGGTAGAAATTTGTTTTTAGGGTTTTTTTCCACAAAAATAATATGGTTATTTGTTATTATTTCAATCATTTTGATAGATTTCATTTATTTTTTGCAATACCAAACACATGATCAAATATTTTACAATTCGTTTATACTAGTGTGGAAACCACGTTGTGCGGTAGCATGAGTAATTTGGACAATAATATGTACTTTATCCATATAAATACATCTTAGTTGTTAAATATAATTATCAACAAATCTCATTTATATCATTTGTAAAATATAGTGTAACATCCTAATCATTTAGGGTGAATTTAAAATTTGAAAATTCGGCTATATAACGTCGGAAAATGGAGTAAACCAGTCCACCCGAATAGGGAGACCAAACAACCTGTATAAGTTGGATAAGACAAACTAACCCAAGTGTACATCAACCTAACACGGGGAATAAAGTATGACAATTACAAACCCAAAACAATTTAAAGAATATAAATCGACAACCTAATAATCTAACTTGGACAAGTAAGATTAAGGTCGGGTGTCGCTATTCTTCCAAAAGTGTAATTTCTATACTTCAATGTATTGGTCACTATATCTTCAAAAAGACCACTCTCCACTCCAAGGCCGTCCTCTCAATCCCGTCAAGCCCCACCGCTAGAATGACCTGCCATACATGACCACCAAAGAACAAGCGTTAGGCTAAAGCCTAGTGAGAACAGTTAAGCGGAAAGAACATTTAAATAATAAACCCATTCGAAGCCATGCGGTTGATCTAGTCGTGAGCTAAATCAAAACAAACCAAATAAACCATTAGTGTTCATCACATTATACCAATAATTCCAAACCACATAGCGAGCTCAACTACTCCAAGTCTATTGCTCGAATACATCAAGTCAACCACTCCAAGTCTATTCTTGAGAGTTCCAAAACAGGGGAACTCGAGTACCAGGGGATTACACCTTACTGTCCATGGGACGCTGCCCGACCGTATAGGCCCATACCTTACTTACCATGGAGCCCGATGCCTATCCCGTGCCAAGGGTAAACCTAATGTCCGGACGAGACATAGGAATACCGTGCCTATGGATCCATTGCACTACGACCAAAACCAAAGCATGATAACACATTCATTACCAGAAATGCATGTAAAGCTCGAGAATCCAATCACATTGATATCCATGGTTTCCAATGTGAAGTCTTGACCCTTACCAATGTGAAGTAATTAATAATACAATCCCATTAACAATAATACGTTAAGCATCATTGCAAAAATCCAGATTATCATTGTTGGGTCATCTGAAGATTTGAAGATGACCTCCCGATCTTCCATTTTGTATCATCATAATTAGAATATTTTGAGGTTCTTTTAACAGCTTGGTTTCTATACAAATGTTCGGTGAAGTCGAAGATCAGTCGAAGAAGACAAAGAAGGAGAATATCTCTCAAAGCGGATTGAAGATAGACTCCTCAGCCTAAAGCCAAGTATGCCTACTTGATCAACACCATTGGCCAGGATGGTGCCGATCTCAGTCTTCAGGAGCCGAAGACCTCTCAGTCTTCAGGAGCCGAAGACCTCTTCGGAAGCCGAAGATTTCTCAATCTTCGGAAACCGAAGACTTCTCAGTCATAGGAGCCGAAGACCTATCAGTCTTAGGAGCCGAATACCTCTCAGTCTTCAGGAGCCGAAGATCTCTTCGGCAACCGAAGACTTCTTAATCTTCAAGGCCTGAAGATTTCTCAAACACATTGTACTTTTCTGACAAAGTATCTTTGTGATATCTTGCATTGAAGTGGACCTCATCCGAAGATCAGAAAAAGTATGTTTTGTATTTTACACTATTTTAAGGAAAGGTCTCCACCATCCTCTGCAGGTCAACACTTCAAGCCAAAACACCTCAAGACAAAAGGTACATCTTGTACCTTGCTGAAGACCTGTGTCTATCCTTTGCTCAACAGGTGTCCCATGCATTTAATGCATGAGGCACTATAAATATGGAGGATGGTTCAACATGCAAGATAACCAGTTCTACAACCTTCAAGTTCTCTAAGTGCTTGGCTTTCTCCTCTCTACGAAGTTCTTATTGTTTTCTTATTGTTTTCTAAGTGTTTTACAATTGTTCTTCATTTCTCTTAGTGCTAGATTGTTTGAATAGATTTCATCTATTCTCTTCCGCAACAATCAATAGTTTTCTATGTGTAATTCTTGATTTCAAATCAATAAGAATTAAATTAAGTGAAAAACTGTGTGTATTGTATTCAACCCCCCTTCTATAATACTTTTCTTATTTACTTACTGCTATTTGGGACCAACAAGTGGTATCAGAGCGGTTTAGTTTAACTCAATAAACTAGATCCGCGATGGAAACCTCTTCTTCTTCTTCTTCTTTGAACAATTTTTCTTCTCAAAACACCACTGCTGTTTCATACGACAATGACTCTATTGCCAAACCACCAAAGCTTAACCCTAATAACTTCTTCTTGTAGAAAAGTCGTATGATACTCTTTTTAGAAGGAGTTGACAGTAGATATCCTACTATCTTACATGAAGGTCCTTTTCTTCCTAGGGTTTGGGACCGGTACAATGCCAAAAAGGCAGATAAGGGAAATGCTGATGAGGACTCTTCTGAGGAAGAAAGAACTCCAGCAAATGGGAGATACATTGTAAAGGATCCCAGTAAATATAATGATGAAGACAGACGTCTTATAGCTCTTGATACTAAAGTCAGAGCCATCATTGCCCTTTCTCTGCCTGATGAGGTCTACCACTCCCTTGTAAACTTTTCAACTGCTAAAGAAATGTGTTACACTCTGTGTGTTCTCTATGAAGGTACGTCTGAGGTGAAAAAGAGCAGAAAGATTGCTCTTGTAAGAAGGTATGAACTCTTTTTTCATGAAAAGGGTGAATCTCTCTCAGGCTACTACAATCGTTTTAACAGTCTTCTCAATGATCTTAAACTTGTGGGTCGCATCTATGATAATGAGGAAGTTTTGTGCAAGTTTATGGATTGTCTTCCTAAGTTTTGGGAAAACATCTGTACTTGTATAAAATCTACCAAGGATCTTGACTCCATGCCTCTCACTACCTTGTATGGCATTCTATTTAACTGTGAGCAAACTAAACTGCTTAGGAAGTCTATCACGAAAGACATCAAAGGCTCTTCTCTAGCTCTTGTCAGTGATTCTTCCAAAAGTGATTCTTCCAAAAATACTGTGTGTGTTCCTAGGATCACCTATCCCTCTGATTATGACAACAATAGTCAATAGGACCCCAATGACCCTTTAGAAGCCTATCTTAGTGAGGCTGATGATGAAGGAGATGAGACCTTTGTAGGTCAGTTGTCAGAAGGTGTTGCCATGCTGGCAGGTTTTTCAAAAGGCAAGCCTCGTTTCTCTTCTGGAAAATCTAGGTTTTCTAGAAAATGCTCTTCTACTTTTTCTAAAACCACTCCCTCTGACAAATCAAATGAGGAATGTTACAGGTGTGGGAGGAAGGGATACTTTGCTTCTGAATGCAGAAGTAGGTCCTCTGATAAATCTAGACTTCCCTCCTCTAACCGTACATCCTCTAGGTCTGTCAGAACCAAGTCTGATTCCTACCAACCTTCTTTTCAAAAGTCAAACTCGTATGTTCCTTCAAACTCTGACCGTGCTGAAAAGTACAAGGCCAAATACAAAAGAGAGAAGGAAAGAAATGCTTTTCTAGCCAACAAAGGAAAATGTCTTCTTGCTGAATCCCATGATTGGGTAGATGAACCAACTTTCAAAAGTGACAAGGAAATGGTCAACCTTTGTTTCATGGCTAAACTAGATGATGTTGATGACTGTGAAACTTCTTCCACCTCTATGGCTCTTGTTACTGTTGAGAGCTCCACCTCTTCTACTCAGGTACATCCTTTCTTTTATCTATCTGATACTGAGAAAATTGAAGCTTTTGACTCTTTGACCATTGACTTCTATGAAGCCAAAGACGCAAAGAAAAAGGCAAATGCTCAGATAAAATCTATTTCTTCTCAACTGCAAATTTGTCTTTCTCAGCTAAAACACTTTGACAAAATCAAGGCTGAGCTTGAAGATTTGAAAACCATAAATTTTACTCTTGCTAAAGAGAAAAATAAACTTCTTAAAAGGTTTAAAAAGGAGCAGGAAATTGTAAAAAGGTGGACAAGTTCCTCCAAAAACTTAGAAAGGATTTTCCAGGATCAAATATCTTGTGACGACAAGTCTGGACTAGGCTTTGGGAAATCTGACCTTGAACCTCCATCTGACACCCATGCTCCTTTCTCTCTTCCCTCATTCTATGAATCTTCTGAAGAGAACTATGACAACTCTGAACCTTTGGACTCTTCTGACCTCTCTAAAGATCTCAAGTTTGGAATGTTCATCAAAGCTAAGAGCATTGATTCACCTCACAAGAGTGAGGAAGCCCAAGACTCAAATGACCCTTCTAAGCCCATTGTTGAGTCTATGTATTCCTTGAAAATAAATGAGGGTTCCTCTTCTAAACCCAAGCCTTCCAAAATTCCAACTAAAACTCCTCAACCTTCTTCAAATAAATTCTCTTCCTCTAAAAAAGGAAAATCGGTTGCCGATCTTCCTCCCAAAAAGAAATTTCCCAAGAAAAACTCAAAGAAATCTTCTTCTCTTCCTATCCCAAGACCAATGATGTTGAAAAAGCTGAATTCCAAGACACCATATTCTATTACTTCAGCTAACTCGAGTAAAGGTATCTTGGGTCCTAAGCCTCTTGACACTTCGCTATCCTCAAAGGCCATGAAAGTCAATGTGACTAGTCATCACAAGGAAGCTGATCAAAGCTCCAAAAAGGTTTTTACCTATAGAAAATGTTATAACTGTGGTAATACCTCTCACCTTGCTAAGGATTGTCCTATGAAAAGATTTGATAAAAATGCTTCCAATGATTCTTCCCCTTCTTCTAACTCAAAAGGACCCATCTCCAAATGGGTACCAAAGAACTAATTTCCTTGTGATTGTAGGGTCTAGGACACCAACAAATCTGGTATCTCGACAGCGGGTGCTCAAGACATATGACCGACAACAAATCTCTTCTTGTTGACTTCGTGCCTACCAAAGGTCCTTTTGTCACCTTTGGTCATAACTCTAGAGGAAGTACTAAAGGTTATGGAACACTCTCAAATGGTTCCATCACCTTTAATAAAGTAGCTTATGTTGAAGGCTTGATGCACAATCTCCTAAGCATAAGTCAGCTGTGTGATCTGGGGTTCAAAGTGATGTTTGAATTATCTTCATGCATCATTTTCAACAAAAAGATGGAAACCGTACTCTCTGGCTACAGCAAAGAAAATGTCTATGTCATAGACATGGGACATAGCTCATCCTTCGGAACAAACGTCTGTTTTGTCTCTGAAAACTCTGCAAAAAGATGTTGGCTCTGGCATAAGCGTCTCTCTCACCTCAACTTCAAAACTTTGAATGTCCTTTCAAACCAAGATCTTGTTACGGGAATGCCAAAGTTATCCTTCGTGAAAGAAAAGCTGTGTGCTGCATATGAGAAAGGGAAACTCACAAAATCTTCCTTCAAGTCTAAGCAATGCTTCTCCATCTCTCAGCCTCTTCAGATGCTCCACATGGATCTGTGTGGACCAGTCAGTACCCCAAGCCTTGGTGGTAGAAGGTACATTCTTGTTATTATTGATGAATTCACTCGTTACACTTGGATATTTTTTTCTCAGGTATAAGAGTGACACCACTGAAGAAATTATAAAGTTGATCAAGAAGTCTGAAGTGCTGAATGGGCAGCTGGTAAGATATGTAAGAAGTGACAACAGAACATAATTCAAGAATAGTATGTTGGATGACTTTTTCAATGAAAAAGGCATCTCTCAGAACTTCTCTGCCGTCAGAACTCCACATCAGAACAGTGTAGTGGAGAGAAAGAACAGAACGCTATGTGAAGCTGCCCGATCTATGCTGAGTGAATCTCACCTCCCTACCTATTTTTGGGCCGAAGCAATCAATACTGCATGCTTTACCCAAAATAGGCCCATCATTGTGAAAAGACACAATAAGACTCCTTATGAAGTCTTTTATGGTAGAAAACCTAACATCGACTTTCTTCATGTCTTTGGGTGTGTGTGTTACATTCTCAACGACAGAGAAAATTTGGGAAAATTTGATCCCAAAGCTGATGAAGGAATCTTCGTGGGATATTCTCTCACTTCCAAAGCTTTCAGAGTCTACAACCTCAGAAGGAAGTGTATTGATGAATCCATCCATGTCAAGTTTGATGACCTCAAGATATCATCACTCTCTTGTGATGATGAAGAATTGAACCGTTGGATATCTTCTTGTGTTGGTGATGGTCCTCTTCCAACATCATCAGACATTCCCTATACAGTTCCTACTTCTCTTTACCAAAACAATGATCCTTCTACATCTCACAACACCTCCTCTCATCAAGAGGATGATCCTCAGCCTACCCAACCTCAAAATACACTCCAAATCATCCCAGTCTCTCAATCTGACATTTATTCCTCACCTATACCTGTCGATCTTCCATCCATCTCTCCTGACAATATCCCTTCCAACTCTCCTCTACAAATTTCTTACCCTCCTCCTTTACCTCCTGCCTTAAAGTGGACAAAGAATCACCCCATTGATCAAATCATCGGTGATCAACAAGCTGGTGTTCAGACCAGAAGAGGTATTGGAAACATTTGTCTCTATGTGAACTTCCTTTCCCTCATTGAACCAAAGAAAGTTGACGAAGGTCTAGCTGATCCATATTGGATCACTGCTATGCAAGAAGAACTTTCTCAGTTCGAAAGGAACAAAGTCTGGAGATTGGTTTCTCGTCCTTCCAGAAAAACTATCATAGAAACCAAGTAGGTCTTTCGGAAAAAAATGGATGAAGAAGGCACGGTGATCAGAAACAAGGCTCGTCTGGTTGCACAAGGATATAGGCAAGAGGAAGGAATTGACTATGATGAAACATTTGCTCCAGTTGTAAGACTTGAAGCCATCAGAATATTCCTTGCTCATGCTGCCTATAAGAACTTCAGAGTCTTCCAGATGGATGTCAAGAGTGCCTTTCTGAATGGGGAGCTAGCTGAAGAAGTCTATGTGAAACAACCCCCTGGCTTTGAAGATCCAGTTCATCCTGACTATGTGTACAGGTTAGGCAAATCCCTCTATGGTCTAAAGCAGGCTCCTCGTGCCTGGTATGACACTCTTGCTGACTTTCTCCTGAAGAACAAGAATTCAAGAGGTAAAATTGACAACACTCTGTTCATCAAGCAAACCTCAGGTAATCTTATCCTTGTTCAAATTTATGTGGATGATATCATTTTTGGTGCCACCGATGAGTCACTGTGTGATGAGTTTGCCTCTCTCATGAAAAGCCAATATGAGATGAGTATGATGGGGGAGCTTACCTTTTTCTTAGGACTTCAAGTTAAACAATCTTCAGAAGGAATTTTTATAAATCAAAGTAAATACATACGTGATCTTCTGAAAAAGTTCAATTTTAAAAACTCCTCCCCCATGAAAACTCCTATGGCACCACCTTTGAAACTCCATGCGGATCCGGACGGTGTATCTGTGGATATCACCAGCTACCGAGGCATGATCGGCTCCCTTCTCTATCTTACTGCAAGTAGACCAGACATTATGTTTGCTACTTGCCTGTGTGCGCGTTACCAAGCCAATCCTAAATAATCTCATTTGGCTGCGGTTAAACGCATTTTTCGGTATCTGAAAGGTACCATGAATATGGGTCTTAGGTATCCCAAAGACTCAGGTTTCGATCTAATGGGGTATTCAGATTCTGACTTTGCAGGATCAAAGATTGATAGGAAAAACACCACTGCAGCTGTCAACTCCTTGGTGGCAAGCTTGTTAGCTGGTCCAGCAAGAAGCAGACCTCAGTCTCCACCTCTACTGCTGAGGCTGAGTATGTAGCTGCTGGAAGCTGTTGTGCTCAAATTCTTTGGATGAAGAATCAGCTTAGAGACTACAATCAACTCTTCTCCCACATCCCGATTCTGTGTGACAACTCAAGTGCAATTGCCATCGCTAACAATCCGGTGCTGCACTCTCGTTCCAAGCACATCGACATCCGGTATCACTTCATTCGGGATCACATCTCCAAAGGTGATATCGAATTACATTTCATCCCTACCGACCTCCAACTGGCGGATCTCTTCACCAAGCCTCATGACGAAGCTCGGTTCAAGTTCCTAATCGGAGAACTCGGAATGTTAAATTCCGACATTTAATTTTTATTTAAAAAAAACAAAAAAAAAGAAGAAGAGAGAAAAGAAAATAGAAAATCAAAAAAAAATGAGAGAAAGAAAAGAAAATAAAAAAAAAGGAGAAGAAAAGAAAATCAAAAAAAGAAAAAAAGGAAAGAAAAGAAAAGAAAAAGAAAAATGAGAGAAAGAAAAGTTAAGAGAATTAAAAAAAAGTATTTTTTTTCTCTCTCTCTCTCTCACCTTCGGCTCTCTCTCTCCTCTCTCACCCACCACCACCGAACTCCCTATCTCTCTTCCCCTCTCCCTCACCGAAAATCCCTCTCTCTCTAACCTCTCTCTTTCGGTCTCTCTCTCTTAACCCTCCCTCTCTTCGGCTCTCTCTCTCTCCTTTCCCCCTCTCCCACCGAACCAAACACCCCTACCCTCCCCCCACCCTTGCCACCGAACTCCCACAACACCCCCTCACTCCTCATTTTTTTTTCGGTCCCTCCACACCAACCGAACACCCTCTTTTTTTTTATTCGGCTCCCCCCCATTCCCTTCCTTCGGCCTACCCCAAGCCACCGAAAACCCCACCCTTATTCCTCCCCTTTTCGGTCCACACACTCCACCGAGACCCCCCTTCGGTCTCTCCTCACCCGCCGAACACCAATCTCCAACCAAAACCATCCTTCCCCTTAATTTTTTTTCTTTCGGCTCCCTCACCCCCCCCCCCCCCCCAAATTATTTTTTTCGGCTACAACCTCCCCCCCCAACCATCCTTGGCCGAACCACTCCCCTCCCCCCCCTCTTTGGCCGATCCCACCCTCCCCCTTACCGTTTTTTTGTCCTTTTCTTTTTCAACTACTACCCACTTCCAAAGATTTCCCTTCCCCCCTACTCCCCATCCCGGGTGTACCGAAGCCCGTTTTCACCTGAATTCGACCCAAAACATTCACATTTTCAAAGCTAACCTAACAACAAGCTTTAAGACGAAAACATGGACATACCGAGATCGAGGATGTTACAATCCTCCCCAACTTGGAGGAGATTTCATCCTCGAAATCTTGTCTAGGTGAAGAGGTGAGGATATCTCCGCTTCAGATCCTCTTCGGCCTCCCATGTCACGTTAGCACTGCGATGATGCTTCCATTGAACTTTTACCATCGTGACCTCTTTGTGGCGAAGCTTCTTCGTCTTCTTTTCTAAGATCGCCTCGGGTTCCTCAATGCAACGGTTTCCTTCATCAACTCTGATCTCGGAAAGTGGGATAACACTCTCCTCCTACACTAAACACTTACGGAGGTAGCACACATGGAATGTGTTATGGATTCCATTCATTTCAGGAGGGAGTTCCAATTGATAAGCTTGCAGTCCTATTCGTTTAAGCACAGTGAAGGGCCCAAGGAAACGGGGACTCAACTTCCCGCGCTTCCCAAACCGTATAATCCCCTTCCAAAGGGACACCTTCAACATAACGTGGTCTCCCACTTGGAATTCTATTGGTCTACTCTTCTTGTGTGCATAATTTTTCTGTCGGTCTTGAGCCTCCTTTAAGCATTCCCGTATACCTTTCACTTTATCCGCCGTCTCTTGTACGATTTCGGGTCCGGCAAATTGCTTCTCCCCCGCTTCAAGCCAACATATGGGAGTTCGGCACTTGCGACCATATAAAGCTTCAAACGATGTCATTCCAATACTTGAGTGGTAGCTATTGTTGTATGCGAACTCCACCAAAGGTAGGTGTGAGTCCCAACTACCCCCAAAGTCGATCACACAAGATCTCAACATGTCTTCTAGCGTCTGAATTGTCCTCTCGCTTTGGCCGTCGGTTTGAGGATGATAGGTTGTGCTCAACTTTACACGCGTGCCCAATTCCTTTTGCAAACCATCCCAAAAATGCGACGTAAACTGACTATCGCGATCCGAGACAATAGATAGTGGCACGCCATGACGGGATATCACTTCATCAATATACAACTTCGCTAGCTTGTCCATAGGTAAGGTCTCACGCATGGCCAAGAAATGAGCGCTCTTGGTCAAGTGGTCCACTATCACCCAGATGGTGTCATGACTTCTCATGGTTTTCGGCAATTTTGTCACGAAGTCCATGGTGATGTGCTTCCATTTCAATTCCGGGATTTCTAAAGATTGCAAGCTTCCATAAGTTCGTTGGTGTTCGGCCTTCACTTGTAAGCAAGTCACACATCGCTCCACATAGTGCGCCACATCGAGCTTCATAATCGTCCACCAATAGTGTAACTTTAAATCCCGATACATTTTCGTGCTTCCCGGATGGATGGAATACTTTGATTTGTGGGCATCCTCGAGAAGGAGTTCTCGATTGCCCCCGATCTTAGGCACCCAAACTCGCCCGTTGAAAAGCTTTACTTCCCGTCCATCGTCCATCAAGAGTAGATGTTGTTTTACCATGACCTCTCCCTTGAGGTTCTCTTCTAGTAAGGCTTCGACTTGTGATGACTTAATTCGTTCAATGAGTGTTGATGTCAACTCGATTCGCGTGAAAGTATCCTTAGAATTCCCTCCGTAGTCCTTTCGACTGAGAGCATTGGCGACGACGTTTGCCTTACCCGGATGGTAAAGCAACTCGCAATCGTAATCCTTTAATAATTCCAACCACCTCCGTTGCCTCATATTTAGCTCCTTCTGATCAAATATATGCCTCAAGCTCTTGTGGTCCGTATAGAGAGTGCACTTCGTGCCGTTTAGGTAGGGTCGCCATAATTTTAAGGGAAACACCACCGCTGCCAATTCCAAATCGTGGGTTGGGTAGTTGACTTCATGAACTTTGAGTTGCCTTGACGCGTAGGAGATCACCTTACCCCTTTGCATTAGAACACAACCCAATCCCATCTTCGACGCATCGCTATACACCACAAAGTCTTCCATCCCATCGGGTAGGGATAAGATGGGAGCTTCGTAAAGCTTCCTTTGTAGAGTTCGAATCGCCTTCTCTTGGCTTTCGGTCCACACGAATTTCACGTTCTTTCGGGTTAGTGCCATCAACGTTGAGGCTATCTTGGAAAAATCTTGGATGAATCTCCGGTAGTACCCCGCCAATCCTAGAAAACTTCGGATTTCTAACGGACTCTTGGGTGGTTCCCAATTCATCATAGCCTCGATCTTCGCGGGGTCCACTTTCACTCCTTCCTTCGTAACTACGTGCCCCAAAAACTGTACCTCTTGAAGCCAAAAGTCGCACTTTGAAAACTTTGCGTAGAGTCTTTCTCGTCTTAGAACCTCTAATACCTCTCGAAGATGTTGCTCAGGACTCTCTTCGTCTTTAGAGTAAACCAAGATGTCATCGATGAACACAATTACCGACTTATAGAGGAATGGTCGGCACACTCGGTTCATCAAGTCCATGAATATAGCTGGCGTGTTTGTTAGACCGAACGACATCACTAGGAACTCGTTGTGTCCGTATCGCGTCCTAAATGCCATCTTTGTAATGTCGCCCTTTTTCACCTTCACTTGATGATACCCCGACTGAAGATCGATCTTTGAGAAGCAACGCGCGCCTTGCAGTTGATCAAACAAGTCGTCGATCCTCGGGAGCGGATACTTGTTCTTCAATGTTACCTTATTCAGTTCCCTGTAGTCGATGCACATCCTCATTGAGCCGTCCTTCTTCTTGACGAACAAGACCGGAGCTCCCCAAGTTGACGAACTCGGTCGTATGAAACCCTTCTCAAGAAGATCTTGGAGTTGAGTCATCATTTCTTGCATCTCGGTAGGGAGCTCGGGCAATCGGAGCCGCCCCCGGAATCAGATCAATCCGAAATTCTACTAGACCAGGCAAATATTCCGGAAATACATCGGGAAACTTACGTACCACCCTAACATCTTCTAGCTTTCTCTTCTCGAGCTTGGTGTCGATTGCGTATGCCAAGAATGATGAGCATCCTTTCGCCAAACATTTTCGTGCTTTGATCATAGAGATGACCACTACTTCACCCTTCCTCCTCTCACCGTAAATTATTGTCACCTCTCCGTCCACCATGGGTAGTCGGATCATCTTCTTGGAACACACAATCTCGGATTGTTTTCCTGCTAACCAATCTATTCCTACTACCACATCGAACCCCTCAATTTGCATTGGCATCAAGTTAATGGGGGAACTTCTTCCCTTCAACCTCGAGAGTGCAACCTCTCACAACATCCCAAATTATTACCTGACCCCCGTTAGCTATTTCTACTACAAGAGCTTTCTCTAATCTACTCATAGGCAAAACAAGCTTTTGACAAAATACATCGGACACGAAAGAGAAGCTAGCACCTGAATCAAACAATACACGTGTAGGCACAGAGTTTAGGAGAAACGTACCAGACACTACATCAGTAGAGGCCTTGGCTTCCTCGGTAGTCATTTGGAAAGCTCTTCCGGCAACTCTCGGAGGATCTACCTTCTTCCCGCCGTTTCCGCCGGCCTTCAACTTCAGGCATTCATCTCTAACATGCCCCGACTCTTTGCACTCGAAACACAATCGCCCCTTGACGGGAAAATCTTTATAAGCATGCCCGGGCTTTCCGCATTTGAAACAAGCTCCGGGAACGAAATTGCACGAACCGAAATGCTTGCTTCGGCACTTGGAACACCACCTAGCCTTGCGCCTAGGATCGAGTCCCCGTTGATAGTTGTTGCTAAAAGGTCTTGGTTTCTTGGAGGCCATAGAGTTCCCCTCCCATTTCTTCTTCTCGACCAAACGAGAACCTTCCTCTTTCCCCTGGTTGTAGGTGTCTTCCATTAACTGTGCCTCCTCTATTGCTTCTCGTAGAGTCGAAGCCTTCGACACTCTAACCATTGACATCATATCGGACGGAAGCCCCTTTATGTAAGCTTTGATCTTTTCCTTCTCTGTCGGAACTAAGTGTCCTACCAAACCCAGCTTATCCATAAATATTCGTGTGTACTCCTTCACGGATTAACTACCCATCTTCAAGTTCCGAAATTCCTCTACAATCCGGTCCATTGATCTCTCGTTACAATACTTCTCTAGTAATTTCTCTTTAAATGTTGCTCAAGACAGCTTGGCCAAGATGGCCACCCCTCTCAACATTTGCGAGCTGAAGACGACCTTCTGTCCATCTCCACACTCGCTCGATCGGAAAGCCTGTTCCATCTCCCGAATCTAACCCACACAAACTGTCGAATCATCTGAACCCTTAAACTCCGTTGGTCGGCAACCGAGAAAGGCCTTGAATGTGCAAGTTTTTGTCGCTTGCCCGACTCTCGGGGTTGTGATTGCATCAGTAGGGATCCTAGGTCCGGTGCCCCTGGATCCCGCCACGATGATGTTTTCATCCACCGTTTCATGTCTACGGTTGTTGGTGTACCAGTCCTCCAGGAGTTTAAGGAACATTTCTTGTTGTTATGCCATGGCCCTGTACATGGCTAGCATCATGCGGTCCATCATTATGTGGCCTCTTGACCTTCCGGTCGGTTTCTGGTATTAACCATGAGTCTGTCACACATAAACACGAAATAGAATAAGAAACTAGCTCACATAATCAATACATGGAAACGTACTACTACACTTATCAATTATTATAACAACAGTAAATCAAGTATGCTCACGTAAAACATCTTCATAATAACGTTAGCTAAGTGAAATTATGAACACAAGATACGTAAGAGTTCTTGTTACCATCACTACAACTTTTAACTTGTGTAAGTTCCGTCGACCCTAGACCATCCAATCTTAAGAGTTCTACCCCATCTCACGATTCGTAGCTTAATAATATCAACTTAAGTCTAGGCATCTTATATTCATACCTAGTTCACTTAAACTAAAGCTCTGATACCAACTTGTAACATCCTAATCATTTAGGGTGAATTTAAAATTTGAAAAGTCGGCTATATAACGTCTGAAAATGGAGTAAACCAGTCCACCCGAATAGGGAGACCAAACAACCTGTATAAGTTGGATAAGACAAACTAACCCAAGTGTACGTCAACCTAACACGGGGAATAAAGTATGACAATTACAAACCCAAAACAATTTAAAGAATATAAATCGACAACCTAATAATCTAACTTGGACAAGTAAGATTAAGGTTGGGTGTCGCTATTCTTCCAAAAGTGTAATTTCTATACTTCAATGTATTGGTCACTATATCTTCAAACAGACCACTCTCCGCTCTAAGGCCGTCATCTCAATCCGGTCGAGCCCCACCGCTAGAATGACCTGCCATACATGACCACCATAGAACAAGCGTTAGGCTAAAGCCTAGTGAGAACAGTTAAGCGGAAGTAACATTTAAATAATAAACCCATTCGAAGTCATGCGGCCGATCTAGTCGTGAGCTAAATCAAAACAAACCAAATAAACCATTAGTGTTCATCACATGATACCAATAATTCCAAACCACATAGCGAGCTCAACTACTCCAAGTCTATTGCTCGAATACATTAAGTCAACCACTCCAGGTCTATTTTTGAGAGTTCCAAAACAGGGGAACTCGAGCACCAGGGGATTACACCTTACTGTCCATGGGACGCTGCCCGACCGTATAGGCCCACACCTTACTTACCATGGAGCCCGATGCCTATCCCGTGCCAAGGGTAAACCTAATGTCCGGACGAGACATAGGAATACCGTGCCTATGGATCCATTGCACTACGACCAAAACCAAAGCATAATAACACATTCATTACCAGAAATGCATGTAAAGCTCGAGAATCCAATCACATTGATATCCATGGTTTCCAATGTGAAGTCTTGACCCTCACCAATGTGAAGTAATCAATAATACAATCCCATTAACAATAATATGTTAAGCATCATTGCAAAAATCCAGATTATCATTAATTAGCTTATTACTTAAATCTCACCCAAAACCCTAATTTTCACTTTGGGTTTTGCCAAAATTCCATGGAACAAATATTAGTTATCAAAAAGGGTTGATAAACATAGAAAATCAATAATCTTATTTAAAACACCATCCCTTAACATCCTTGTTTAAGCCATAACCCTAATATTTCCAGAATCCTAAGTTAGGTCAAAACACCATAAAACCCAAATATGTGATTAGGAGAAAAATACGAGAATGATAACACATAGACCCTAGTATTTATGTAAGAATTATGGGTGGAAAAAACTCACTTTGTGAGGGTTATACACAAACCCTAGATTATGGTTGTAGAAGGGAAGAGAGTAGAAGATGAGCCTTGAAGCTTGAATCTCTAGAACTACAATAAATGCAAACAAATCCTACACCAACCATAACAATCATCTCACAAAGTTTCCTTCAAGAATATTGATTGAAGAGAGAGAGAGAGATGACTTACCTTTTCTCTAAAAAAAAATCGGACCAAACCAAGTTAAAATGAGGAAATGAGATGAAATGACCGATTTTCAGCATTTAAGGGTCTGGTCCCCCGACCGCGACTATGACCCGCGAGATTGACATGGTCATTCTCGCTGGGCAATGTTGCCCGAGCCAAGTACCCCGCGGTACAGGCTCAACGATTATGCCTCGCAAGTTTGACACATGTCATTCTCGCTTGGCATAGCCGCACACCATCACCACCATTCGGCACGCTCTCCGCGATTATGGCCCGCGACAGTGACTCTGTCACAATTGCGGGCACATCACCCGAATTCGACCCGAAACTTTCACGTTTCCAAAGCTAACCTAACAACAAGCTTTAAGACCAAACTATGGACATACCGAGATCGAGGATGTTACATATAGTAGCATTTAATTAGCGGAATTTATATATATACATATGTATATATATATATCTATACACAATTTAGCCAATTTCTCCAACGGACACGTCTCTTTAATCGGTAGGAAATGAACTGATTTTGTAAATCGATCCACTATCACCCAAATGGCGTTGTGCCCCTTAGGTGATCACGTAAGTCCAGTGAAAAAATCCATCGATATTTCGTCCCACTTCCACACCGGTATTTCCAACGACCGGAGTTCTCCAAGCGGTCGTTGATTTTCCGCTTTTACCTTAAAGCAAGTCAAGCACCACTCAACGAAGTAAGCGATGTCTTTCTTCAAACCCGATCACCAATAACATTGCTTCAGGTCTCAGTACATCTTGTTGGTTCCCGGGTGTATGGAATAACGAGACTGATGCGCTTCCTCCAATACCCTCTTCCTTAGGTCACCCAATCTCGAAATCCACACCCGACCCTCAAAACACCTCACCCCACGACTGTCCACCGACAACGAGGTCACAATTATGACAATTCTCTCGTTCTTTGCACGCTCTTCTAAAAGTGCTTCTTCTTGAAACTTCTTGACTTCCTCTAAGAAATTGGAAGTCGCTTCAACTCGAAAGGCCACCACCTTCATTGTATCTGACCGCTCCTTCCGACTTAAAGCGTCGGCCACCACATTGGCTTTACCCGGATGGTAAAGAATCTCACAGTCGTAATCTCTCAACAACTCCATCCATCTTTGTTCCCTCATATTCAACTCCTTTTGGTCGAATAGGTGCTGAAGGCTCTTGTGGTCAGTATAAATCTGACATTTAACCCTGTACAGATAATGTCTCCAAATCTTCAAAGCGAAAACTACTGCTGCCAATTCTAGGTCATGCGTAGGGTAATTTTTCTCATGCTCTTTCAACTGACGAGATGCGTAAGCGATTACCTTTCCTTCTTGCATCTGTACACACCCTAAACCTAACTTAGAAGCATCGATGTAGATCACGAATCCTTCTGACCCGTTGGGTAAGGATAAAATGGGTGCACTACTCAGGCTTTCCTTCAATCTACCGAACACACTCTTTTGGGTTTCGGTCCATGCAAACTTGACATTTTTCCTTGTTAGGGCAGTTAACGGGGTGGCTATTCATGAGAAGTCTTGGATGAACTTCCGGTAATAACCCGCCAACCTAAGGAAACTCCTCACTTTCGACGAAAATTTCGGCGCTTCCAAACCTTTGATTGCCTCAATCTTAGCTGGGTCGACTTTAATGCCATCCTTCAATACGACGTGCCCTAAGAACCGCAATTCCCTTAAACAAAATTCACACTTCAAAAATTTGACATATAACTTTTCACGCTTAAGAAATTCTAACACCGCTTGTAGGTGTATCTCGTGCTCGCTCATGGACCGTGAATAGATGAGTATGTCATCAATGAAGACAATCACACACTTTTCCAAAAGTGGACTGCATACTCTATTCATCAAATCCATGAATACAGTCGGTGTATTAATTAATCCGAAAGGCATGACTAAGAACTCATAATGCTCGTACGTTGTGCGAAAAGTCGTCTTGGGTACGTCCTCCTCTCTTACCTTCAACTGGTGATAACCTGAACACAAGTCTATCTTCGAAAGTAACTTGCTCCTTACAGCTGATCGAAAAGATCGTTAATCCTTGGGAGCGTATATTTGTTTTTTATCGTCATTTTATTGAGCTCACGGTAGTCTATGCACATTCGTATAGATCCGTCCTTCTTTTTGACAAACAATACCAGTGCTCCCCATGGTGATATGTTAGGACGAATGAACCCTTTGTCGAGCAACTCTTGCAGTTGCGTCATCATCTCCTTCATCTCAGTTGGTGCTAAACGATAGGGTGCTCTCGCGATTGGTGTTGCTCCCGGCATCAAATCTATTCGGAACTCCACTTGCCGATCTGGAGGCAAAGTCGTCAAATCTTCCGGAAACACCTCCGGGTATTAACTTACCACCAGAACCGACTCTAGCCCCTTTTTCTCCTTCTTAGCATCTAGCACATATGCTAAGAACCCCAAACATCCCTTTACTAAACACCGCCTAGCCTTGATCATCGAGATCAAACATGACCTTCTATCCCGTCAATCTCCATAGATCACCGCTTCTTCCTTGCCAGGCAAAGCTATGCGGATCAACATCTTGTTACAGACTATGTTGGCATCGTTAGACGCCAACCAGTCCATCCCTACAATGACGTCAAACTCTCACATACCCATCGGGTATAGTCGTAATGGGAATGAGTGTCCGTCAATATCGATTCTACAACCCTCATATACCTCCCCTACCAAGAGTCGACTATCGCCGGCTACCTCTACTTCAAACCCATGACTCAACTTCTTGGGTTTCACATGCAATTTATGAACAAAGTTCGGCGACACAAATGAACGGTTTGCGCCCGAGTCAAACAACACTTTAGCAAAAGTAGAATCTATAGGGAAAGTACTTGTAACCACATCCGGTGTCTCCACAGCCTCCTCTGTCGTCATATTGAATGCTCTTGCCCTCTCCTGGGCTGGTTCCACCTTCCTCACTCCTCCTTTCCCTCCAAAACCTCCGACAGTTCCCTTCTTCAGCTGTGGGCAATCGGTCTTGATGTGGTCTAGAGAACCACACTAATAACAAGACCTTGTTCCCTGGCAGTCCCGATCCAAATGCCCTGACTTTCCACATTTAAAACAACCATCCCTGTCCATCATGTACTCCCCCTTGTGCATCCTATTACACTTGTGGCACGACTTGTCTCCAAACCTCTGTGTTGCCCGTTGCTCGAGTCTTGCACTCTTAAACTTCTTAGGGTCACGAGCTGACCCTTTCCACTTTATCTTCTCGCTACTCCTCATTTGGCAAGTATATCTCAGCGAAACGAGCCTTCTCAAGAAATTTGGTCGTATACTCCCGTACCGTCATCTCTCATTGCTCCAGATTCAAGAACTCCTCTTCCAATTTCTTCACAGTTGCAAGAGGGCAAAATTGCCATTTGAACCTGGCGACAAAGGTCTCCCATGCCATTCCCTTCTCCGCTTTCGAACCCCTACCTCCAGTCTCAGCCTCCCACCAAAATAGTGTATTGTGTCTCAGCATGGATAATGTGAACACTACCTTGTCCTCCTCAGCACATTTACTAGTATCGAAGGCTAGTTCCATCTCCCTAATCCATTTGATTACAACAATTGGGTCGTATTCCATTTTGAAGACAGGGGGATTGCAGGCGGCAAAGGACTTGTAACTGCATCCCTTTTATGTCACCGACCTTGCAGCTACAACAGGAGTCGATTGAGAGTGACTACTTACCACAGTCACCGGCGGTTCAGAAAATTCAGTCACTTCTTTCTCTTCACTCTTCTCCATACTTGCAAGGGCTTCCCTCGTCTGATGGGCCAACAATACTTGTAGAGTTTCCTAGAGCTTTCCCATTTCAGTGGTGAAGGTCTCCTAAGTTACAAAGGCTTGCGCCCGACCTCCGCCATGGATCCTCGAACGCCCTCTTCCTCTCATAGTTGCCGAACTTTCTTGAAGGGAAGGTTCTTGCTCAGCAATGACTTCTATGCTTCTTCCCCGGTGGTCGGCACGCGTCGATTTTCTCCCCTGAGTCCCCACTTCAGGTTTATCCAGCTGGGTGGACGCCTTTCGAGATTCTTTCCCACAGCCCCTTCCACGACCCCGACCCCGTCCCAGAGAGGATACCTATCTCGGAGGGGCTGTTGGTCCATCCACCAGCACTTCATTTACCGGAATTACTTTGGCAACTGATATTGATCTGTTCCTAGTCACGCGCTCAGATATGCTTACTGACAAGACACAAACAAACAACATTCAATTCAACAGGTCCAACATAATAATGCAAAATAAGCACACACATGTACCTGTAAATTCGCAATTACATTGGCCAGATGTAATTCCAAATTTACCTTACATGCTAGTCCTTACCACCCTAGTACTCGTCTTCCTAATGTCTTCCTATTTCTCAGTTGTGTTTCTACTTCTCCAGTTTAAGTCTAGGCCCGACTGGTCACCTAGATCCCTTAAACTATGGCTCTGATACCAATTGTAACAACCCAACCATTTTAGAAATAAAACATCAGCAGATAATATAAATCCATGCCAAAACGTCCGTAAGTCAACAACATAAGATTTCAAGGTGTGCGGTAAGGAAACCTAGTACACAACTGAGAACACAAGAAAAGAAACAACAATAATGGAGGTCTTCTAATTCCGGTCACTACTCACATCTTCTCTTTCCCTTTACCCGATCCTCCTACTTCGCGACTACCTGAAAAGGGTTTTTATTTTAAAAGAGCGAGGGTTAGACCGAAGGTCTAGTGAGTCCCCTCTAACAACAGTTCAAACAACAGAAGTAAAGAAAAGATTTATAGTAAAATAAACCAATTCAGTTATAAAAGAATATCACCGCACTTACAACCAAGCTTCTGGCACACACTACCGTCACTCGAGGGTGACAACGTGTCTGGCTCATACTGCCATAACTGGAACACACCCCCAATAGCATAAATGGGACACACCCCCTGGTATGAGCAAAGGCGGAACACCCCCCCCCCCCCCCCCGACTTTGGCCATATTCACTCAAAATAATGCATGCATACATTTAACCGACAACAGAAACATAAACCAACTTAAAATAAATCTTGCATGAATAAAGCATACGTAATATTAAAATGCTTTAAATTAAACTTTCATATGCCTTTAACCACTTTAACATCGAAAAGGTTTAGATAGGAAACTCACCTGTCGTCTTGTGTTAAAAATTCCCACACTTGAGATTGCCCAGTAACGGTTTCCTAAGGCACAAAGTAGGATCGTTCGATGAGTCACTCGGTTACCCTCAACAAAATGAAACTCTTATTTGAATCCACTAGAAATAATGGTCTAGAATCCGGCCTAAGCAAAACCCTCGGTGAAACAGATCATAGGATCGTCCGGTTGAGAGTTTCCCCAGGTTCACCCGGTTGGGACTCTCGCAGGATCACCCGGGTCGAACATGAACGGGATCACCTAGCTCCCTCACTCCCGATATCACCCGGCTCCCTCACTCCCGATATCACCCGGCTCCTCCACTCCCGATATCACCCGGCTCCTCCACTCCCGGGGTCACCCGGATAATACACTCCCGGGTCACCCCGGTTTCATCTTCCCATGATCACCCGACTGCACAAGCCCGGGGTCACCCGGGTATCAAACTCCCGATATCGCCCAGCTGGAACAAGCCCGGGGTCACCCGGTACCTCCTTCCCGAGGTCTCCCGACTAGAACAAGCCCGAGATCACCCAGGTGAGGTTTCCCGACCAGCGCCTAAGACGACCGAGTCGCAGTTGGGTGCTTCTTGGCCGCCGAAACACTTAACCCCTCGACCTAACTTAGTCGGGGATTGATTCTCAACGAACAACTTCCCCCACCCAAACTTTCCTACGGTCGATAACAAAAACACAAAAGCTCGAGTCCTGATTTCCTTTTCCAAAAATCGAGCGATGAACAAAAACCCCAACATTTTCTTATTTACAGAGATTTATGGATTTTAAAGAAATAACATTCTCATTTTGATCTAAAATATGCTCAACTAACCCAAACAAATAACAAGAGGGGAAACTATGAACTTACCTTGATGAAGATTAGTGTAGGCTTGAAATCTGTTGGGTCTGAATGAGATAAGTATGGTTTATGCTGCTGATTAATGTTGCTAAGTAATTACTACTGCTAGTAGATTTAATACTGCTTGAAGAGTTAGTGCTGCTACCTGAATAGTTAGTACTGCTTGGAGAGTTAGTACTGCTAGTAGTTAGTACTGCTGAAGATTAATGCTGCTGAAGATGGTTAATACTTCTGAAGAGAATTAGTGCTGCTTATAAAGATAAAGATGCCTTGGAGATAAAGACAAGCTGGAGATAAGACTGAAGATAATTATGGGATTGATATTGAAGAATCAATTGTATTTTTGATAATTATTTTGTATTTAGTCTTGTATATATAGTATAGAAATATTTGATAGAAATTAATTGATAAGTTTTTGTTTTGAGAGAGAATTAACCTCAAGGTTTACAACCCTAGTTCTAGAGAAGTAGAATTCGTCTTAGTGAGCCTGTTCATCAAGATTGAGGTTTTGTATGAAAGCTTGTAACTTTAATCATTCAATAAAGTTTACAAGTTGTGACTTATACTTTACTGTTACATTGATATTTGAATATTAAAGTGTTTTTCCGCAACTTCTTTAATATTGTTTCTGAGTTTCGTTATTCTTGTTAAGAATCAGATTCTGACAAGTGGTATCAGAGCCTAGTATTCTCAGAAACCTTCATTCATCATGGACAACACATTTGAATCAAACAATACTCTTGTTTCAAAGGTTCCCATGCTCAAACCTAATGAGTTTGACATGTGGAAAAATAGGATCAAGCAGTACATCCTCCTTACAGACTTTTCTATGTGGGACATTGTTGAGAATGATCCCTCTGCTGAAGGTAAAATTGGTCAAGATGGAAGAAGACCACCTCCAAAAACTGATGCTGAGAAGAAAGTGAGACAATTGGAGATGAAAGCCTTAAGCACCCTGCTTTTGGCCATTCCTAATGAGTATCAACATCAGTTTCACCACTGCACTGATGCTCAGATTCTATGGAATGCTTTAGAGAAGAGATTTGCTGGCACCAAGAGCACTAAGAGGAATCAAAGGGATATTCTCAAGCAGCAATATGAGAATTTTACATCTTCAAAGAATGAGTCTATGACTCAAACTTTTGATAGATTCAATAAGTTAATTGGTGAGTTGGCTACTGTTGGAGTCCAGATGGAACAAGATGATGTCAACCGAAAGTTCCTCAGATCTCTTGGAGATGAATGGACCATGTACACTGTGTCATTCAGACAGAGTGACAAATTGGAAGAAAAGAAATTGGATGATCTGTATAATGATCTGAGAGTGTTTGAATCTGAGGTGGAAGCAAAGAAGAAGCCTACTGGATATGTTCATAATGCTGCACTCCTTTCAGCATCAACTGATTCTACTGCTAACCCTGAATCAGTTAATGCTGCCAGTGGAGTAAATCAAGAAAAAGGCAATGAATATGTTTTTGAAGCCTTTCTTTCCAGTCATGGTAACTCCTCTTTAATCAATGATGACTTGGAACAACTTCATCCTGATGATCTTGAAGAGATGGATATTAAATGGCAGATGGCCATGCTTTCTATGAGGGTGAAAAAGTTCATTAAGAGGACTGGGAGGAACAACTTCTCCCAAAGAAGAGAAGATGGAGCAGGCTTTGATAAGTCAAAGGTGGAGTGCTACAACTATCATATGAAGGGAAACTTTGCCAGAGAATGCAGAAGTGGAGTGTCTCACAATAACCACCAACAAGCTCAGACTGGAAGCTTCAACCAGAACAGAAACTCTGCTTAAGCCCTTGTTTCTCAACAAGGAATGGGGTTTGACTGGAGTGATCAAGCAGAAGAGACCATTCAAAATCAAGCTCTCATGGCAGAGGTATTAGATCTCCCAACTGAGGTACTTTCTAATCTTTGTTCTCAAACTTGTATAGACACTGTTAAAAGGTACAGGGATCACAACCAGAGTATGAGTGATGACCTTAAGAGGTTAGAAAAGGATAGAAAAGACTATGTGAAAATTGTTGAGAGGTTTGAAGAACAAATTAAAGGGTTCCAAGCCAATGAACTTCAACACACATATGATACAAATTACTGGAAGTGGGAGAAAAATGATCTAGAAATCCAACTGACAAAGTCGAGGGAGGAGAATGAAAAGTTGAGAGGAGAGCTAGCCAAGGTTAAGCTAGATGTGGAAAAGTTTTCATATGCTTCTAAAGCCATGGATTCAATTATAAAGGTCCAAATTCATGATAAGATTAAACCAGGATTTGGGTACAATACCACACCACCACCATACAACAACAACTACATCCCTCCTAAATCAGACTTGCTAGAGACCAAGGATAGGAAGGACTTGCATGAGGGAGCCACTAAGATAGATCCTTTAGATGAAGTAGTTGTTGAGGACAAGACTGAGAAAGAAGCTGGTAAGAGTAAGGATAATACTGTGAGTGGTGAGATTCCCTTAGAAAATAACATTCTTACCAATGAGGGTGGTGGAAGGGATTGGGTCAAATCTGATGGCATAGAGAAGACTGAGGGAAAGTCTAAAAAGGTCCATTAAAAGCAGACTACAGTTGTAAATCCTGTTCTTTGCAAACAGTGTGCAGGTAATAAGTCTGAGCCCCTAACTCATGTTAAAAGGAGGGGAAATCAAAGAAATTGCAATAATCAGTGGGCTCAGAAACAAGGAGTTGATCTGAGTAGAATCATCAGACCAAAACCTTGTTTCATATGTGGCAAAATGAACCATCTTGCCAAGCACTGTTATTTTAATCCTATTAACCAAAGGATAAATTTTCAAAGATCTGTGCAAAAACCCTTTGGTTATAGGAAGGATGAAAGGAACCATGTGGCTAAGAAACCTGTTAAATCTAAAAGCCACATGAAGAAAAAGACTGTAAAAGAAAGTGTCAAGATGTGGGTTCCCAAAAGCACTAAAACTGTTAGTACTGCTACCATAAATAGTACTGCTGACAAAAATAGTGTTGCCAGAAGCAGTACTGCTGCTATCAATGTTAGTGCTGCTGAGAGTATTAGTACTTCTAAAACTAACATTGTTAGTACTTCTTCAAATGTTAATACTGCTAACTCTATTAGTGCTTCTAACAAGGTTAGTACTGCTAAACCTGTTAGTGCTGCTAACTCTGTTAGTACTTCTAAAATTAGTACTGCTTCTAGTGTCTGTGCTTCTAGACCAATCATCTTGACAAAGTACTCCAGTAAAGAGTATTCTAATTTTAAATATCTCATCAAAAAGGAGTGTAAGTACTTTGATGAGAAAGGGAGGCCCAATACCACTTTGGCTTGGGTTCCCAGTCAATACTAATTGATTTATCTTATGTGCAGGGCAGCCAAAAACTCAAGGGAAAGAGCATTTGGCATGTTGATAGTGGTTGCTCTAGGCACATGACAGGGAACATGGTTTGCCTCAAGAATTTCAAGAAAATTGATGGAGGGCATGTTGCCTTTGGTAATACTCCAGATGGAGGTAAGATTAGTGGTAAGGGTGATGTAACAAAAGGTAAGATGACCTTTGAAGATGTTTACTATGTTGAGCAGTTAAGGTACAACCTGTTAAGTGTATCACAGGTTTGTGACAAAAAGCATAACATATTATTCACTGATTCAGAATGCATTATCCTTGCTCCTAGATTCAAGGTAGTTGATGAAAAGATGATACTACTAAGAACTCCTAAAAGGATAATGTCTATTGTTTGGATATGGAGAATGTTTCAAATGATTCATCCCTAAACTGTCTTGTTTCAAAAGACTCTTTGGATGAATCATCACTTTGGCACAGAAGGATGTGTCACATGAACTTTAAAGCAATGAATAAACTTGTTAAAAACAACCTTGTAAGAGGTCTGCCTTCAAAAGTCTTTTCATGTGATGATCATTGTGTTGCTTGCCTCAAAGGCAAACAACACAAAACTTCTCATAAGTCCAAAGAGTTGAACACAATTTCTTCTTCTCTTCAGTTTTTGCATATGGATCTGTTTGGTCCTACAAATGTCATGAGTATAGGTAAGAAATCATACTGCTTAGTTATTGTTGATGATTACTCTAAATTTACTTGGGTGTATTTTCTAAGGACTAAGGATGAGACAAGTGGACTGATCAAATCCTTTATTCTAAGAATTGAAAACCAAACAAATCAAAAGGTAAAAGTCATTAGGTCAGATAATGGTACTGAATTTAAAAATCTTGACCTAAACACCTTTTGTGAGGAAAAAGGAATTGAGAGGCAATATAGTGCTCCTAGGACTCCACAACAAAATGGTGTTGCTGAGAGAAGGAATAGGACACTGATTGAGGCTGCTAGATCTCTGTTAGCTGATTCAAAACTTCCAATTACTTTCTGGGCTGAAGCAGTTAATACTGCTTGCTATGTCCAAAACAGAGTTATAGTAGTCAAGCCTAAAAACAAGACACCATATGAGCTTTTAAATAAAAGAAAACCATTTATTGGTTTTTTCAAACCTTTTGGATGTCCTTGTACCATTCTCAATACCAAAACTCACTTAGGAAAATTTGATAGCAAAGCAGATGATGGTTTTCTTGTTGGTTACTCATCTCAGAGTAAGGCATACAGATTGTTTAATTCTTCTTCTAGAATAATTGAGGAAAGTGACAATGTCAAATGCAATGAGAACTCACCAAATCCTATTGGTTCAGGTCCTCAGTGGTTATTTGACATTGATTCACTAACTAATTCTTTGAGTTTCAGTAGTGATGATCATGCAGGATCAGAAAGTAGAGGATCAGGGGATGATCAAATACAAGATATTATTCCTCAGTCTGTGATCTTTCCCATACCTACAATGGACCCTGTTGAAATCTGTGAAAAGGAGACTGTTACTGAACCAATTCAGAGTGAATAAGAAAGAATAGATGAGGAGAATCCAGAGCATGAAGAGCCAGAAGTAGCTGATGAGATCCCCTCAGCTGACTTAAATGACTCCAATTTAGATGTTGGAATTAATGAAGAACCTAGTCATCAGACAAGAACTCATAAGAATCATCCTCCTGAGCTGGTAATAGGAGACATCACTTCTCCTATGATGACTAGGAATCAAAGCAGACTTCAAGATTTGCAGGATCAGCAACATACAGTACTCTCTTGCTTTCTATCTCAGATTGAGCCTAAGAAGGCTTATGATGCAATGAAAGATTCAAGTTGGATAGAAGCCATGCAAGAAGAGTTGCTACAGTTTAAATTGCAAGATGTTTGGGACTTGGTGGACCTTCCAAAAGGTCATAGAGCAATTGGCACCAAGTGGATTTTCAGAAATAAAAAGGATGAGAGAGGAATAGTAATCAGGAACAAAGCAAGGCTAGTGACACAAGGGTACACTCAGGAAGAAGGCATAGAATATGAGGAAGTTTTTGCTCCAGTTGCACGGGTAGAGGCAATTAGGCTGTTTCTAGCCTATGCCTCATATATGAAGTTCAAGGTAT
This sequence comes from Arctium minus, assembly GCA_954870635.1. NCBI lineage: Eukaryota > Viridiplantae > Streptophyta > Magnoliopsida > Asterales > Asteraceae > Arctium > Arctium minus. Next base: position 3,613,284 of record OX941093.1, on the reverse strand, counting down.
ATCAGATGGATGTGAAGAGTGCCTTTCTATATGGAACAATTGATGAAGAAGTATATGTCTGTCAGCCCCCTGGATTTGAGAATCCATCATATCCTGACAGAGTATACAAACTTAAGAAAGCACTCTATGGTCTACATCAATCCCCAAGAGCATGGTATGATACTCTGTCTACCTATCTCTTGGAAAATGGGTTTGAAAGGGGAATCATTGACAAGACCCTTTTAATTAAAAGAAGTAAGAAGGACACCCTACTTGTTCAGATCTATGTGGATGACATTATATTTGGATCCATAAAAGATCAGATGTGTAGAGACTTTGAAGAGTTGATGCACAAGAGCTTCAAAATGAGTTCAATGGGTGAACTCACTTTCTTCCTTGGGCTTCAAGTGAAACAGCAGAAAGATGGGATTTTCATAAGTCAATCAAAGTATGTGAAAGACATCCTAGATAAGTATGGTTTATCAGATTCAAAGCCAGCAAGCACACCAATGGAAACACACAAACAGATCACTGCTGATCTTGAGGGGGAGGATGTTGATGTCCATCTTTATAGATCAATGATTGGATCTCTCATGTATCTCACAACCTCAAGACCAGACATCATGTTTCCAGTGTGTTTGTGTGCCATATTCCAAGTCAAGCCAAAGCAGTCACACCTTCAAGCAGTTAAAAGGATTTTCAAATACTTAAGAGGGCAACCTAGATTAGGTCTTTGGTATCCTTATGAATCTACTTTTGACTTGATTGCATATTCAGACAGTGACTTGGGTGGTGCTAATATGGATAGAAAGTCTACTTCAGGGGGATGTCAGCTTTTGGGTGCAAGACTAGTTTCTTGGCAGTGTAAGAAGCAAACCACAATGTCCTTATCCACAACAGAAGTTGAGTACATTGCTGCTGCAAGTTGCTGCTCTCAGGTTCTATGGATTCAGAATCAAATGTTGGACTATGGGGTAACCTTTCTTCACACTCTTATCCTCATTGACAATAACAGTGCTATTAGCATTGTTAACAATCCAGTCAAGCACTCCAAAACAAAGCACGTTGAAATCAGGTATCACTTTATTAGAGACTGCAATGAAAAGAAACTTATTCAAGTTGCTAAAGTTCATACTAATAACCAGTTTGCTGATCTATTCACTAAAGCTTTTGATGTGGGTAGATTCACTTTCTTGGTCACAAGTTTGGGCATGATCAACTCTGAATGAGCTCATGTTTAAAAAGTGCTTGTATACCTGTTATTTGTTTATTCTTTTTGGTGCTACTAATCATCTTTCTCAGGAAGTTTATTGCCTTGCTCAGACTAACACAAGCTTCAACAGTCTAAGTATAGTTAATGCTGCCAGAACAGTTTTAATGCTGCCAGTGCAAAGTTAATACTGCTAGTTAGTTAATACTGCTAGTTGGTTACTACTGCTCTCAATTAATACTGCGAGTAGGTTAGTACTGCTTTAACTGAAATTAGGGTTAATACTGTTTCTTTCCTGAATTCAATAAATACCCTCTCTGCCCGCCAAAAAGCTCACAATGACTCTTTGAATATTGTTCGTCTTCTCTCTAACTCTTTTCTCTCAAGCAACCAGAGTGTTTCAGTCAAGAATCCTCAAGTCAGATGGCATCCATGGCGTTTATTGATGAACACAATGAGATCGCAATGCTTCAAAAGCCTAAGCAGGCTGCTGGATTTCATCAAATAGTTGACTTTCTCAGGTCCAGTCATATAGCTCATGCTCTTACAGTGTCACCAACAATTTACATCGAGCACCAGAAGCAGTTTTGGGCCAATGCCACCGCTGTTACTGAAAACGGTGTGCAGTTTATCAAGACAAGGGTGTGTGACAAACCCTTGATAGTCTCTGAAGAGGTCATTCGCATCAGTCTACGTCTAGACGATGCCTCGGGTATTACCTCTATCTCTCATGAGGATTTGTTTTCCAATCTCACAAGAATGGGGTATGACGGCCAACCGGGTGTTTTCAAATTTTACAAAGCAAACTTTTCTCCCCAATGGCGTTTCTTTGTTCATACTCTTATGCACTGTATTTCTCGAAAAACTACTGGATGGAGTACCATTGCCTATGCTTTGGTCTGCTTGTCCACTGCCAGAAAGTATAATTTCTCAAAAATGATTTTCAATGACCTTGTGTCAAACTTGGATAATAAAAAGAGTTTGTTCATGTATCCAAGATTTGTCCAGGCAGTTATCACCTCTGAATTGACGGATATGCCTCAGTCTAATGAGGTATATGTACCTAAAATCCCTAAGGGCAAGGTCTTTTCAAATATGAAAAGATCTGCCAAGGACTCGGAAGGAGTTGACACCCCATTGTTCTCTACAATGATGGTGGTGTCCCACAACCAAGAAGGTATGGCATCAGGGTCAAGGCCCTCACTAGACAATCCCACTGATAGCCAAACCTAACCTTCAATCACTATATCACTTCCTCAGTCCCTTGTTCTTAAGCCAAATCCAGTTATATCCAAAACTTATACCAAGAGAAAGGTACACAAGGCTCCTTCCCTTGTTGTACCTCCTACAAACCCAAAACCTCAAAGCCCTCTAATGGAGCATTCTCCATTAGAGAATATCTATAGGGAAACCACTGGGGTGTCTTTCAACCCCAAAGAGGTGCTCACTAAGGATATGCCTGAGCATGTGGGTGAGAAGGCTGCTACTACTCCTGCTAGCACAGAGGAGGCCAGTGGTAACATCACTAAGACCTTCCCCATGGCAACTTTGAATGAGCAATCATTCAAAGGTCCCAGGTGCCAAGAAACCAAGGGGGTGGAGGGTGTTTCTGCTAGGCAGAAGACCTCTACTACTAAAAGATCTAAGGATCCTCCAAGGGTGGTAAACACACCCAAAGGAGGTGAGGACAGATATAACTACAATGAATTGCTGGAAACTATGGGAAACATTAATCTAGATGTCATCAAGCAAGGCTCAGATATAGAGGAGATGAAATTGATCATTCTGTCTCAACAAGTGCAGATTACCAAATTCAAGAAGATGGTGATGAAGTTGGTACAGAAAAAGAAAAGAAAGCAGTATGTCTTGAAGAAGAGGGGAGATGCTTTCAACAAGGGGAAGAATAAAGATGAAGGGGAGAAACACAGTCCCATTGGCATGGAAACTCAGTTTGAGGGGGAGTAGAATACAGAAAAAGAAAGTACAGAAGCAGAAAGTTCAAAAGCAGCAGAAAAGGCACAAGCAGCAGTAACAGGGCTATCTGTTGAAGAGATAGAAATTGCAGAAACCTTGGTCAAAGTAAAGAATGATACTCCCAAAGCCACTCAAAAGGCTAAGGGAGTAATAATCAAAGAAGGGGGTTCAGAAAAGAAAGAAAAAGAGGTCAGTTTGGAGGATCTAAAGAAGAAGGGAAAGGAGAAAATGGTTGAATCTGAGCAACAACCTTTAAAGAAAAAGAATCAGATAGAGTTAGATGAAGAAGTGGCTAAACAGCTTCAAGCAGAGTTGGCAAAGGAAGAAGAAATACAATCTGCCAAAGACAGAGAGCTTTCTCTGGATATGGCTAAAAAGCTCAATGAAGAATATCAAAAGAGTTTGAAGGATGCAGCTGCTGCCAAGATAGTTACAAAGAAGGCTTCAAGGCAAAGGCTGGCATTAAAGCAAAGACAGAGACAACCCTCAAAGACCTTCCTGGCCAATCAAGAAAGGAGGAAGATGATAAACTTCCTGAAAGGAGCTCTTGGAGTTCCTGAAGGAATGTTTCAAGGGGATTCCACTCAAAGGGAAGAAGCTGAAAGGAGGATGAAAGAGAGGCATGATCTCAATATCCAACAACCCTTCCCTGAGAGTGAGGACACCACTCCTTCAAAAGAAAAGGCTGAAGAAAAGAAGGAAGAACCTGTTGCTGTGGAAGTCAAATCTGCAAAGAGAGTGAAAACTCTAGCTTTCAAGAAACAGTCCAAAAATCCAAGGGTTGAAGAAGCAGAAATCGAGGAAGAACCATCTGTTGCAAGTCAAAGTGCACAACAATCAAGTCAGTCTAATGTGCATTATGAACTTTACATGACTGTAACAGATAGTGAGCCTATGAAGGCAGATCCCATTTCAGTCCAAGCCCCTGAAATCATCCACTGGGATATTCTTGAAGATCAAGGGAAAGAATATTTCAGAATCAAAAGAATGGGTGATCACTTTGAAGTCTACTCTACTTGGGGGAAGATAATCAGATGTTGTTCCAGGTCAGACTTGGAAGAAATGTTTAAAGTGGGAATGAATCTGTATGGGGATGTGCTGAAGACTCCAGGGATAAACATCAAGAAACTAGCAATGGAGTATCTATGCATGATGTTCAGTCCAGATCTTGTCAAGCATGTCATCAAAGATGTATTCAAGTCTGTGGACAACTGGATGCTCATAGAAAGGTGTGGGGTGTATATCTTGACCATAGATAAAAGCTTTCATGAATATTATCTGGTGGATAAGATATATAATCACAGCCTAGCTAAGCTTCATGGGATGCTGAAAGCCAAATTAATTTGTCCTCAAGGCTCAGAAATGGCAAAGATTGTGGTTAGCAGGATAATCAATCAAAGTCTGGGACTGCATCCAAATTTGGGCAATTGAGCTGAAGTGTTGAAAGCATCTTGAAGACCATATCATGAAGAACTTAACTTCTCCTTCTGAAAAGTTAAGTTAGGGGGAGATTGTTGGGTCTGAATGAGCTAAGTATGGTTTATGTTGCTGATTAATGTTGCTAAGTAATTACTACTGCTAGTAGATTTAATACTGCTTGAAGAGTTAGTGCTGCTACCTGAATAGTTAGTACTGCTTGGAGAGTTAGTACTGCTAGTAGTTAGTACTGCTGAAGATTAATGCTGCTGAAGATGGTTAATACTTCTGAAGAGAATTAGTGCTGCTTATAAAGATAAAGATGCCTTGGAGATAAAGACAAGATGGAGATAAGACTGAAGATAATTATGGGATTGATATTGAAGAATCAATTATATTTTTGATAATTATTTTGTATTTAGTCTTGTATATATAGTATAGAAGTATTTGATAGAAATTAATTGATAAGTTTTTGTTTTGAGAGAGAATTAACCTCAAGGTTTACAACCCTAGTTCTAGAGAAGTAAAATTCGTCTTGGTGAGCCTGTTCATCAATATTGAGGTTTTGTGTGAAAACTTGTAACTTTAATCATTCAATAAAGTTTACAAGTTGTGACTTATACTTTACTGTTACATTGATATTTGAATATTAAAGTGTTTTTCCGCAACTTCTTTAATATTGTTTCTGAGTTTCATTATTCTTGTTAAGAATCAGATCCTGACCAAGGAATTGCTCCCTTTCTTGCTCTTCCCCAAAATCGCCCAAGACCCTCTCTCTCTCTCTCTCTCTCTAATAATTTCAGCCGCCAACAATAATGAGAAGAGATCCCTAGGGTTAAACCTTTTTATTTCAAAATTACATCTAGCCCCTCCAACTTTGATCTTTGGTCAACTAATCACCCAAACTCTACAATTTCACATTTGAACCCGGTTATTACATATGAACTCTTTTAACTGATACATATATAAACCTTTGTGATTCATATATGAACTATACTTTCATATATGAATTAGTTAACTATTTCATATATGAATTACAAAGGTTCAAATATGAATCTGTTAATTAGTTCAACTGATTCACATATGAACGTACTGTTAATTAGTTCATATGTGAATCTGTTAATTGGTTCATATATGAATCAGTTAAAAGAGTTCATATGTGAATTACACTTGTTCACATATGAACATATAGTTCATATATGAATAATACAGATTCATATATGAACTCGTCCCGTCTATTTGTAAAAATTACGAAACTGTCTTTCTATTTTGGAATAGTTGCAACTTTTGACCAGTCAAAAACGCAATATTTGACCGGTCAAAGCCGATCTTGACCGAATGAAAGGCTAGGATTACTTCTCTATTTCTCATATATTTAACATTTCTCAAATGAACCTCTCCCTATATATATATATATATATATATAATACTATATATAATTTATAGGAGGCATTCAAAGGAGAACTTGGTTGATTGTGATAATTTTGAGATCGAATCTCAATAATACATTATTAATAATGAATGACTATTATATTAATTTTAGTAATTATCCATTCATTTTCAAAAAATTAAATTTATGGATAATATTTAGGGGTAATTTTTTTTTTAATTTATAAATTCTCTCCTCTCTCCGATGAACCTTACTTCGGCCAAACTTATTTTGACGTTTACCACTATGAATCTATGATACCTAAGAACTGTTGGATTGTGTGTATTACAAAAAAAAAAAACCAGCGGAAGCATAAACACACACAATCTTCCAGAGATCATGTTACAATCAAATACAAGTAACAAACATAAGAGAAGGATTTAGAATAACCTTTTGATGATGGTGAAGAAACCAATAGTAGGATTCTCTCTATCCGGAGCACACCCCAAAGATTTAGTAGCGTATGTTGCAAGAAATCGCCTTTTTCTCGTCTCTATTTGATCACAAAACCCACCACTTCAAATCCTTGTGTAAACACACCTTTTTGGTGTAGGCATGAATCACACAAAAGAGAGAAAAGAGATCCATTTTCTTTTCCAAAAGGTAGGAAATTTATATAATTGTATTTTATTTCCATTGTTGATAATATCATATTTAATCTAATAATTATCTAGACTAGTTTGATATTATCTAATAATAATTCAATTAGTCTAATAATTATCTAGATTAATTAGATATTATCTAATAAGAAGTATGGACTAATTACTAGTTAGTTCCAATAATAATTCCATATTAATTAAAACACTTTTAATTAATTACTTGTTAAACCCTCTAGAATGTTTTCTTGCTTTTACACAACTAAACTTTGTGTGCGACCCAATAGGCCCATGCATTTTAGGATCATTACTATTTTTTTGTGTTAAATGGGCATATCTCCAACAGACTCCTACTTGCACATGTCACAACAACTGAATAGTAATATCGACAATGGTCAATATCGATCAAATCACCAATGCCCTTTACGTTAGCATGAGGTACGTCTTTTAAGACTCAATTTATGCGTTAAGCAGCCATATAGGTAAGTGATCAAAAATCCCTTTGTTAAGATATCCGTCTGAACGTGAGACATGGAACATAGTCAATCTCCAGATCGTTCACCATTATGTTTCTCGATAAAGATTTGTAGTGACCTAAAGACGAACAACGTTGGAGAAACATCAAGGCATAACAGACTTCGTGTCAAGAATATCATGTATCTCTATTTATGGATAATAGATATTACCATCTTAGAATTGCTTGTGAAATGATCCATGAAGCAATCTCTTAGTGCGGGTCGTTCATATACATGATCTCTATCAAGTACATGTGAGTGTATAGTTGCATCTCTATGCTATATCTATCTATTATGGATAATCAACTAACACTCCACACCAGTCTTAATTCACTACTCCCTTATAGTGGAGAACGACTGACTGTGGAAGAATTCTGAACTAATTGTTCAAGGAAGTTAATAAACATGCAAAATTGAAACACTAATAATACACCGAATGATAGTAATTGCTCCAAGCATATATTAGGATCTCAATCATAATATTGATACATCATAAGATAAGTGTATAAGTTCTGAAATTTCAAATCAACTAAAATGAATACAGTCAAGCCAAATCGCTAGCAAATCTAATGCCTATAGATCTTGTATGAGCATCATGCTTGGTCTGCGACAAAGGATTGGTGAATGGGTCAACCAAGTTTCCATTTGTGCGAACTCTACTAATGATGATGTCTCTGTCTTCGATAACCTTCCGAACGTAGTGGAACTTCCTGAGTATATGCCATGTGCGCTTATGTGATTTGGGTTCTTTAGCCAAGATGACTGCACCTTCGTTGTCACAGAAGATCTCTATGGGATCATTAATGCTAGAAACTACACCAAGATCCCCGATGAACTTCTTCATCCACACGACCTCTTTAGCAGCCTCGTTGACTGTAATATACTCGGCCTCCGTTGTCGAATCTACTACGGTGCTCTTCTTGGAGCTTCTCCAAGAGACTGCCCCACTGTTCAACAAAAACTCGAATCCCGACTACGAGCAAGAATCATATCTATCGATTTGGAAACTCGCACCGGTGTAACCCTTTACACTGAGTTCCTCCACACCTCCATAAACTAAGAACATTTCTTTAGTTCATCTCAAATACTTGAGGATGTTCTTTACTGTTGTCCAATGGTCATTGCCAATATTAGCCTGATATCGGCTCGTCATGCTCAATGCACAAAACACATCAGGCCTAGTACATATCATGGCATACATGATCGATCCAATAGTTGAGGCATAAGGTATCCGACCCATCCTTTCTAACTCTGAACTAGAACTAGGGCACTGAGCCTTGCTCAGTGCCAAACCATGTTGCATAAGAATGAACCCCTTCTTGGAGTCCAGCATGTTGAATTTCTTCAACACTTTGTCTATGTAGGTACTTTGGCTTAGACCAATAAGACGCCTAGATCTATCTCTATAGATCTTGATGCCCAATATGTATGCTTCATCTCCCATGTCCTTAATAGAAAAACATTTCCCTAGCCAAGCTTTCACGCTTTGCAAAGTAGGGATATCGTTTCCCATAAGGAGTATGTCATCTACATATAACACAAGGAAGACTCCAATGCTCCCACTAGTTCTGAGATATACGCATGGTTCATCTTCACTTCTCATAAAACGAAACTCTTTGATTTTCTGATCAAAATAGATGTTCCAGCTGCGAGAAGCTTGCTTAAGTCCATAAATAGACTTTTGAAGATGAACCCTCAGGCTGTGTCATAAACACATCCATCTACCATATTTCATAGTCATGAAATGCTACTATGGCAATGAGTATCCTGATGGATTTCAACATAGCCACTGGTGAGAAGGTTTCATCAAAGTCTACACCATGAGTTTGTGTGTAACCCTTCGCCACCAGTGTAGCTTTGTACGTGTGTACTTTGCCATCCATGTCAGTCTTCTTCTTGAACACCCACTTATATCCCACTGTCTTTTGACTAGATGTCTGATCAACCAAGTCCCAGACTTGATTATCATACATGGATTGCATCTCTCTCTCTCTCTCTCCATAACCTCCTTTCATTTAGCGGCCTCAGGGTCCGCCATGGCTTCCTGAGATAACTGGTAGGCTCATCAAGATCTACATGTGTATCATCACCATCAAATATGAGTAAATTATATCTTGCTGGTACATGACGCACTCTATCAGACCTACGAACAGGTGGTGGCTGGATGTCAGATTCCTCAGTAACTCTTTGTTGAGGCTCAACAATTGTAGGTTCTATAACCTGTTGTTGAGAACTAGTGCTAACGTCGGATTCTATGTTGATTGACTCTTGAATTTCTTCAAGATCAATTCAGCTCCCACTGGACTCTTTGGACATCAACTCCCTTTCAAGGAAGACTGCCCTTCGAGAAATAAATACTTTGTTCTCTGAAGGTTTATAAAATAAATATCCAAAAGAATCAGATGGGTATCCAACAAAATAACACCTCTCTGATCTGGGTTCTAGTTTGTCTTGAGCTTCACGACGTACATAAGCTTTACAACCCCAGATTTTTAAATATACAAGTAAAGGAACCTTTCCATTCCATATTTCAGAAGGTGTTTTGGAAACCTTTTTCGTTGGTACAAGATTTTGAACCCTTGCAGCAGTTTCTAAGGCATAGCCCCATAAACCGATTGGAAGCACAGTTCGACTCATCATGGACCGAACCATATCAAGAAATGTTTGGTTTCTACTTTCAGCTAAACCATTATGTTGTGGTGTCCTGGGCGGAGTAAGTTGTGCGATTATACCACAACTCCTTAGATGATCTTTGAACTCTTGATTAAGATACTCACCACCCCTATTGGATGTGAGAGTCTTAATCTTTTTGTTCAGTTGATTCTCTACCTCATTTTGGAATATTCTAAACAACTTAAGGGTTTCAGATTTATGTTTAATCAGATAAACATATCCATACCTACTGAAATCATCAGTGAAGGTAACGAAGTATCTCTCGCCATGTCTTGTGACTGATCTGAATGACCCACATACATCAGTATGTATTATGTCCAACAGATCATTGCCCCGCTCACATATTCCTATAAACGATGCCTTTGTCATCTTTCCCAGAAGACAAGATTCACATTTATCATTCGATGTTTGGTCGAATGATTACAAAATCCTATCCACTTGGAGTTTGGTGATGCGTTTCTTGCTAATGTGACCAAGACGACAGTGCCACAGAAACGAATTATCCAAACCATCTTTATATTGAGTCGATTCAACATTATAGATTGAACTTCTATTGTCTCTTATACTTATAGTGGTTTCATAAATACCATGACATGGGTTAGCCTTAAAATAAAGCATATCATCTTTATAAACAAGGATAGATCCATTATCAAACCCAAAATCAAAACCATCTTTATATAAAGCATACAATGGAAATGATGTTTCTGGCCATATTAGTCAAGTAGCAACAATGAAACAAAACCATAGATAATCCAAACGAAAAAGAAAGCTCGTAATTTCCTATCGTGTCAACAGCAGCAATCTGCTTATTTCCCATGATCAGGTCCATCTCCCCACGTCTCAACTTCCTACTTCTTTTTAGTCCCTGCATATCAGTACATATGTGAGTACCACATCTTGTGTCCAATACCCAGGAATTAGAAGCAGAAGTACTATGAAGTTCAATCATATACATACCTGAAGTTTTTGCTCCATTAGCCTTGAGCTTCCTAAACTCCTCCATATATTTAGGACAAGAACGCCTCTAATGTCCTACCTCCTTGCAGTGAAAGCATACAACATCCTCAGAAGTCTTTGATTGAGGTATATCATATTGGGTTTTCCCCTTGCCTTTCACCTTGGGTTTAGGTTTGGGTTGAATAGTCTTTCCTTTCCCTTTGCCTTTTGCAGGGTCAACCTTTTTCTTCTTTACACCTCCCTCCCTGATCATCAGTGCCGGGGAAGCGGGCTTGGACTTGGTCATGTTAGACTCTGCAGTCTTAAGCACGCCATGGAGCTTCATTGTGGTTTTCTCTAAGTTGTTCATATTATAGTTCATAATGAACTGTTCATAATGAATTGTTCATAATGCACTGTTCATAATGCACTGTTCATATGAACTAGTCAGCGAGCTTAAGATGAAATATGTCGCAAGCTCCTGACCAAAAGGAAAACCTAGACGCTCAAGCTAGTCAAGGTACGATTTCATTTTCAGAATATGTACACTGATGTTGCTTCCCGGTGCCATTTTACATTGTACTAGAGCTTTGACATTGTCATATCGTTCTTTCTTGGCCTACTGTTGGAACATGTCCTTCAGCTGGTTGTTCATGTCGTACGCCCCAAGGCTTTCCATACCCTTTTGGAGTTTTGGAACCATGGTCGCCAACATTAGGCAAGCAACCTCGTTTGATTCGGGCAGACATTTTTCATAATTGTCCCGAACCGCTTGAGATGCTCCGGCAACGGGTGCCTCAGGGAGTGGTTCCTCAATGGCCCTCTGCTTATTTTCCATCCTAAGAACTATTCTCAGGTTTCGAAGCCAGTCCATGTAGTTCAAGCCTGTAAGCATGTCCTTTTTTAGGAGACCTTTCAAACAGAAGTTTGAAATCGATGAATTCACGTTGTTAGCCATCTATCAAAAGAGAAAACATTATTTTAGTGATTTGAATAATTCTTGTTAAGAAAAATTACTCAGTTGTTCAAAACAATTTAATTTTAACAAGACTAAGATCCATATTTCACTCCCACGTACGACGGGTTTGCCGCAGATTGTAATTGGAAGCTATTTAGGTAGTTAACCATTTTACCAATTCCATCTCTATGAAATTCTTAGATCCTTGCGGGATTTACTGACATCCATTATGTCGTTTGGCATGTTTAATCCCTTTCACGCTAATCTTTTCTCGTGACAGGTTTGTCGTGGATCACGAGTCCAGATTGTAAATCAACCATACTAAGACACATGACATCCGGCCTAAGACTCTCGGATATTGCGAACGTCATAAACAGTATCCCTAACATCTAACTGACGTGTTGGCTTTAGCCCTTTCCCCACACCGAAAGATTATTAGTTCAAATGCATGCCTTAAATGGGTAGCGTGAGATTTACATTAAAAACGGGATTTTGTTTTGAGTGAATTACATAAATGGTCCCTCGTGAATGTCTGGATTTCAATTTTCGTCCCTCGAGATCTGAAAGTACACTGGTGGTCCAAAAATCGAGTTTTTATCCCAAATCCGTCCCTCTCACTAACACCGTTAGTCTAGGCTCCGTTAACCCCATCATGTGCCCCTCACGTGAGGGGCATTTTAGTCTTTTTACCCATATTCTTCCCTACCTTCTTCCTCAAGAAGAACACCATCCACCGCCACCCCTCTTCTACTACCACCACCACCCACTACTACCATCAGATTTCAAGAACAAATACAGAAATGAAAAAAAAAATCATGAAAAACAATTTTCTCAAACCCAGAAATGAAACAAATCAACAAGGAATATAATAATCCTAAATGAAATGGAGAACAACATTGAATATAATAACCAAACCCATAAATAAAAATAAATCAGATTCATATACAAGAAACAATCACCCAAATACAAATATGAATCCCTAAATGAAATCTCTAAAATTACAAACAAAAATCGAAACTTTAAACAAATCTAATCTAGATTTGTGGATTGTAACCCTAAACAAAATGAATCCCTAAACAAATCTAACATGGATTGAAGCCCTAAGCAAAAACCGAAACCTGGATAATACGTGGGGATTCAACGGAGTGTTCTACGAGAATCTGATGGAGATCATGAACATCTTCATCAACACCAACAGTGAAGGCGAGACTTCGAGGCTGGTGATGGTGGAGAGTGGGTGGTGGTAGGCGGAGGATGAGGGTGTTTTAGGGATTTCATGGTGGAAGAAATTATAGGGTGGTGGTGGTGGCGGTGGTGGCGGGATAACGTCGCCGGAATCACTGCTGCTAGTGGCGGTGGTGGTTGTTTTGATTGATGGAAATAGGTTTGGAAGGAATTGGATGGAAATGGGTTTGGATTTTTCATTGTGGGTGTGGCATTTGAATAAGAAGCAAACGATTTGGAGGGATTCAAACAAAGCAACACTTTAAAGAAAAAAAGAATAGAAGTAGAAGAGAGATCTAGAGGGAGGCGGTGGTTTTGGAAGGAGAAGAGAGATTAGAGAGAGGTGGTGGTTTTGGGGGATACCATCTTCCAAGAATGGTTTCCTTTATGTTTTGTTTTAATTAAAAAAAATAAAAATCTTAATTTAATTATGTATTTTAAATAAAATAAAAAAGGGTAAAAAGACTAAAATGCCCTTCATGTGAGGGGCACATGATGGGGTTAATGGAGCCTAGACTAACGGTGTTAGCGAGAGGGATCAATTTAGGCTAGAAAACTCGATTTTGGACCACCAATGTACTTTCAGATCTCAAGGGACGAAAAGTGAAATCCAGGCATTCACGAGGGACCGTTTATGTAATTCACTCTTTTGTTTTTCTTAGTTAAAACATTTTTAACTGTTTTATTTTAGCAAAATTCGTTTTAACCATTTTAAAACATAATAAAACCAATTTTATCTATTTGCCAAAATGCACTTGCAAGTTTTTATTAACTCTTTAATAAAATTTTATTGCATTTCAAAATTATTTTAGATTATCTAGCATGCAAGACCTAGATAATAAATAAATAAATAAAACACAACCACATGCAAGTAACGGTTATATTTGCCTCAAACCTATGCGTTTTCCCGTGAGCCACCACGAGAAAAATATGGTCAAACTAGGGACTAACAACCACAAAAGGAGGATGTGTCAGCTCCCACTAAACTCGCCATTTCTTCAATGCTCGAGTGGGTCCACGTCAAGACTTCAATCTTCATGAATCTTGTTTGTTGTCTTCGGTCTTCTTTTACAATTTTGTAATAAATTCCTATTCTATTCTATACTATTTTACAAATACAAAAGAAATAGGAAACGACTCGCGGGCCACGCAAAATTACAACCATTAAAAAAAACAACAAAACAACACATCACATAGGTCTAACTGAGGCAAACTATTACCGGGTCCATACAAACATAAACTTTGTATATGAAAGCAATGGAGTGCCAAGTCCGTGCAAGAGACAACTCTTTGATAAAGATTGAATTTTACAAACACTTTGGCCCTTAAAATAAATCAATCTTTGCTTGAACATACAAGCACACTTTATACTTATGCAAGTATGGTTTCATGCCAAAGCCATCCAAACATGAAATATACAAGTGAATCAAAAAGTTCGGGAAAACACATCTAATAACAATAATCAAAATAAGAAATCGTTTTACATGGTCTTTTCTTGAAAGATTTCGAAAACCTAGTTTTCTCAAAACCCTAGAATTCGAAATTTTAATTTTAAACACTCTAAGTTTAAAAAAGAAAAGCCTTTCTTAAAAAGGAAACTTTAATTTTTTAAAACTTAAATTTTTATGGTTTAAAACCCTAGACTTCCCAAGTAAGAAACTTTTAAGTTTTGTAAAACATAATTTAGGGTCTAAAACCCTAAACGTCAAAATAGAAACTTTTGTTTTTACAAAAGCTAATCTAGAGTTTTAAAACCCTAAGTTTCCAGAATTAGAAACTTTATCTTTTCATAAAACTAATTTAAAGTTTTAAAACCCTAAACTTCCAAAAGTGGAAACTTTATGCTTTGAAAACTTCAAATTAAGACTTTTAAACCTAAAATTTCAAAACTTGGAAATCAATTATTTAAAAAAAACCTGATTTCGAAATTTAGGGTTAGAAACCCTAAACTTCCAAAAGAAAAAATCTTAGAATTTTCTTTGTGTGTGTTTCATACATTTAATTTCCCACTTGAATGTATAACCACACCCAAAACGAAATTCTATATTATAAAAAACGATTCTTTATGTACTTGTACATTGTAACCGTGGCTCTGATACCACTGTTGGATTGTGTGTATTACAAAAAAAAAAATAGAAGCATAAACACACACAATCTTCCAGAGATCATGTTACAATCAAATACAAGTAACAAACATAAGAGAAGAATTTAGAATAACCTTTTCATGATGGTGAAGAAACCAATAGTAGGATTCTCTCTATCCGAAGTACACCCCAAAGATTTCGTCGCGTATGTTGCAAGAAATCGCCTTCTTCTCGTCTCTATGTGATCACAAAACCCACCACTTCAAATCCTTGTGTAAACACACCTTTTTGGTGTAGGCGTGAATCACACAAAAGAGAGAAAATAGATCTTTTTTCTTTTCCAAAAGGTAGGAAATTTATATAATTGTATTTTATTTCCATTGTTGATAATATCATATTTAATCTCATAATTATCTAGACTAGTTTGGTATAATCTAATAATAATTCAATTAGTCTAATAATTATCTGGATTAAGTAGATATTATCTAATAACAAGTATGGACTAACTACTAGTTAGTCCCTTTAGTAATTCCATATTAATTAAAACACTTTTAATTAATTGCTCGTTAAACCCTCTAGAATGTTTTCTTGCTTTTACACAACTAAACTTTGTGTGCGAACCAATAGGCCCATGCATTTTAGGATCATTACTATTTTGTTGTGTTAAATGGGCATATCTCCAACAAGAACTTCTAATAGGAAGATAGAAACCGACTATGATACACATCGTGATACCCATAAACTTCTAAACAGTGAAACACAAATTGAAAGTCCAAGATCAAAGAATCTTTAGAGAGAGAAAGTAGAGAGAGAGAGCAATGAGAGCGCAAAGTAAGTTTCAATTGATGTAAGCGTGAAATTCTTACAAAGACATAAGACCAAAGGGACTTAAATACCCTTGGTCAGATACAACACAGATAGACACTAAATACAGTATATGACCAAGCCCTATAAATACAATGATTACTATAAAATCAGACCTAACAATCTCCCCCTTAGTAATCATTGGCGCTTTGGTCTTCAAAATTCATCTTCTAAATCAGCACGGACCATTAAAGCGACTTTAAGAAGCTTTCTGACTTTTAAGAAAAAATTTCTTCTCAGCATTTTTCAGATTGAGTTCTCTTTGCATCAGCTTGAGCTCTAGACGACACACCTCTTTTAAATGACCTTGAATGAACTGTGGTGATCGGAGCAGAGAATAGAATCTTTGAGTGAATCTTGATCAGCAGATAAACGTTTAAGCTCTTTGTCTCTTTAACTTCTCCTTGACTTCTCCCCCTCATGACCGTGATGATCTGGATCAACTTGGTCATGCAAATGTTGGAGACGAGACAGTATAAGATCTGCAAAATCAAAGAAACGGAGAAAACAGGGAAGGTTTGCGTGACCTAATGGTTGCGCAAAATGAGGTTTGCGTAACACGCAGGTTGCGCAAAGGGAGGTTTGCGTTACACGCGGGTTGCGCAAAGTGAGGTTTGCGTTACACGCGGATTGCGCAAAGCAAGGTTTGCGCGATCAACTGTTGGCGCAAAGCTAACTGAACTTCAAAATTTTTTACCTTTTTTAAGCTCATTGACTCCCCCTACACAAATGCACTAGATATGACAATTCAAGATAGCAATTTATGTAGAAGATCAGACACTCCCCCTCAAAAACAGATATGAACTTTTAGAAAATTCTCCTTGTTCACTCCCCCTTGAATAATGCACAAACCCATTAAAATATATTTATGAGAACACAATGATCAAATATCAATTTAGAAAAAAAATATACTGAATATAAATTTTGAAACAACTAAACATATAAAAATTTAAACACTAAACAAATAAAATTCTACTTAAAAAAAACACAGAGTTATCAATCAGTTGAAATCAAGCATGTGTTGTTGGATACAGAAACAAGTTTCATTGCATATCAAGTTAAAACATGTTCAGCTTCAAAAACTTTTATCTATCTATTCAGTGTGCTCACATGAGAATCTTTAATTAGCTTCAAGAAAATGCAAATCTAAAAATATAATAGAGAACTTTGCATGTACTCACACTAAACCATCAAGAATTAAGATTTTCACAAATTTACAGGTTTATTGCAACTCAAACATATCACCAAGAATCATGAGATGTGTGCTCATTGGCATCTTTTAGCATTGTGCTCATTGGCATCTTGACATGAGTATGCTCTTTGGCATCTTTTAAGCTCGTGCACTTTGGCATCTTTTGAATCAAAAAGTTTATTAAGTAAAGAACATGCCGTAAACGTAGCTTTCTATCTGACCCTATTGCAGGATTTGGGTCAGCCGCTCCAAGACCAGTTGGCCTTAGGGGACTAGGTGTCAAGCACCCCTTGGAACTTACTCTCCCAGATCAGAAAGGCTACATCGACATATCCAAAACCCATTCATACCAGTAGAACATGACTTTCGATCTGGTTCTATTGAAGGATTTGGGTTCGATCACTCCCAGACCAGTTGACCTTAGGGGACTAGATGACAAGCATCCCAAAGAACTTACTTTCCCAAACCAGAAAGGCCATAGGTACAAACTTTTAAACTTAGAGATTTCTGAATTTTATATAAATTTTCATCTCAATCACTCAGTTTTACATAAAAGTGTTTAGCCCATATTTTCATTACGATCTAAAATTCTGACTTTTTAGGGTTTCTAAGCATTGTAAACTATAAATATTCCGAATCACACAACTTTAAAGCAGAAATAAAAGTTTCAAACATGTTGCTGACTTTTCGACTTTTGTAAGACTTGAAAGTTGAACATATAAAACTTTAATATTAACAAAGCAACTTGAAAATTTATCCTAAACACACAATTTATTCAAAAGAAAGAAAACTTGTAAAGCTTTTACTTTATAGAATAAAATTTGTAAGGATTTAAACTTTTAATTAATATTTAGTCGGAACAAAATAAAATTCAATTATTTCATCTTTCACATTAAAAAAAAATATTTGTGTCTCAAATTAAAAAAATATGGGTTAGACAAAATCAAAATAAAGTTGAACAAACTCAGATTCAAGAAATATTTGAGAAAACTGGAATAACATCATAATCAAAGATGAATGCAGCGGAATTAAAAGTAGATGTACTCACAGTATCTCATTAGTCAGAATGCTTAAAGCATTGAAGAACGAGTTCTAGACTGACATGTCTAGAAGTCATATTCTATGAAGCACGGGTTCTGAGCTGAAGTACTCAGAAGCCAACATTCACTTACTCCCCCTTAACATGAGATGCCTGCAACTTTGAATCAGATAGAGATTTGGGTACCCACTTGTATTTGGGCCCGTGAAAGTTAGTTGCAGTTCGTATGGGGAAATAATTGTTAAATTTGACAGTATAAGCACAAGAAGTATTATCAGACAAATAATCACAATCATCAAAAGAGAAAGCATAATCATCTGAACTAGAATCAGAAGAAGAATATGAGACATTTTTGGAAATTTGAAACATTTGCTTTATAGAATATTTTGAAACTTTATTACAATAAGCAAATGAATCACTTTTATAATGTTTGTCTACATATCGAACTCCATCAAACATAGAATCAGTAGATGTCCGCTTTGCTTTCCAGATCTGCCTTCTTGACTTGCTCAAAGTCCTATATGTAAGAATTGAATCGGAAGAATTAGGACTGTCAGAAATAACTTTATCTTGTTTCTTTGACTTCTTTGACTTTCTTCTTTTACGCTTAGGTTTATAATATTGATCATTTAGCGTAAAAGAATCATCAAGAATTTTAGACGAAATATTTAAATCAGAAGAAATAATTTTATCCAAGCAACCAATCTGATCAACTAATAAATCTGAATTCACCTCGGAGTCTGAAGTATTTTGAGAAAAGATTTTAAAATTAGAAACTTCCTTTTTGTTTTCCTTAGAATCAGGAGAAAGGCTAGAAATAGAATCTAGTTTTTGTGAAAATAAATTTTCTTCAAGATTAGACGTGATAAAAGAAAGAATAATATCAGATTCAATTTCCTTTAAAATATTTTCATCCTCTATCTTATCTTCAAGATCGATGATTTTGCTTTCTAAAACTAACGGAGGAGTATATTTCTTAGAATCATAAATGATTGGAGAAATATTTTCCTTATCAGAATCAGGAGCATAAGAATCAATAAAATCATCAGATATTGAAGATTTGACAGGAGATATATCATTTAAAACTCTTCTTCCTCTCCTTGATTTTTCAGGAAAATATTTTGCATTTTCGCTTGTGTAAACAAAAGGAATTTCCTTTTTCTTATTATTTGTCCTTTTCTCATTTTCGAGTTCTAACACTTGCTTTTCACTGGTCCAATGAAATTTGAACTGAGGAGCATAGTGTGCAAGAGTTAGATAATCGTATTTATATAAGGTAGGAACTTCGTTTATCACTTTGTTTAAACAATGAGGATTGTCAAAACCAAGTCCCCACCTTTGTTTTAAAGCTTCTTCACTCCTTGGTTTGTTCATAAAAATTGTTTGTTCAGATTGGTTCCTTCGATAAAGCTTTTCTTCTAACTTATTTATTTTATCTGAAAATTCATCTTTTAAATTAGTCATAGCAGTCAAAGATTCAAGATAAGTCTTATTTGAATTTTCCAAGTCATCCAATTTCTTTTGAAAGATGTCTTTAGTGTTTTCCAAAATAGATTTTTCATCTTTAAAAGAAATTTTCAGTTTGTCAATCAAATCTGACTTTTCAGAATTTAAATTCTTTTCAGAAATAAACTTAGAGCGAAAATCAGATAAAGCAGTAATTATGATATTCATCTGAGAGGTAATGAAATTATAATCAAATTCAGAATATACCTCATCTTCATCAGAATCAGAATCGTCTGACTAGTCATCTCCAACCAAGCACATCTGAGCGATCTCGACGTTTGCAGCTTCGTTGTCAGAGTGATCCAGCCAGAACTCTTCTTGTGCCAGCAAAGCAATTCCGTTCTCTCTCTTTTCAGCCAGTTCCAGTTTCTTTCTGTAGTAAGCTGAGTCCTTAACCTTCTTTGCTCGACACTCCTTTGAAATGTGCCCAGGCTTTCCACAGTTGTAGCAGGTTGTAGTCTTTGGCTCGGGCACTTTGACTTTAGAACCTGAAGTGAAGCGAGAAGTGTTGGAGCTCGAATGATGTAACACCCTGGATTTTCATTATATGTATCGTTGTAAATCTTGTGTTTAACTCTTGTCGTTATCACCGTTATTAGTTTATCGTTCGCATGCGTGGTTTTTGGTGAAAATGTGAACTTCCAGTGAGTTTCGCGACTTGCTCGCGACTTGGAGTCGCGGCATAAGTCGCGATGTCCACTGTTGATTATGGGTTTACGAGCTTCGCGACTTGCATGAGAAGAGTATTCGCGGCATTAGTCGCGAAAGCCTCTGTTGGTTTTAGGGTTTTATGGCACGGGCGAGTTATGCCGCGAGTTGAGGTCGCGGCATAACCCGCGAAAGACCCTGGCCGACTTAAGGGTTTCAGTTTCCCAAAGATCTCATTCTCTCAATCTCAAAATCTCTCTCTCCTCTCTCTCTAAATCGTTTCTCTCTCTCTCTCTAGAGTTTGGTAGTTAATATTTGGTATTCGATCCGAGGTTTCGGTGTTTTAAGCTTCACCTTTACGTCGTGATCGTTATCTGGTTTTCCGGGTTTTATCCTAAAACCTACTGGTGAGTTCCTACTATCATTTTAAACTTTATACATATCAAAAGTTACCTTTTGGAACTTCTATATATCTCAATGGTTTCAGATTTAAGTTTTCTACATATTTGATATAACTTGAGTTTTGGGAGATTTTAGGGTTCCCGATCATTGTGTTTACTAAAATGATGGATCTTATCTTAATGTTGTAAAATGATGTTTTACTTGTACATTATGTGGATATATGAAAAGAATGTTTAAGAACTCATTTTATACCAGAAGTTGAACTGGAAATGACATTTTGTTTATAAAATGTGTTTATACCATATGTTTATTTAAGGTTGGTCACATATGTTGTTGTGACGAGTCTGTACCATTACTAGCAGATCCCTAGGTTTTGAGTCGACTGTATTGTTGGGATGTCACATTCCCCATTTTGTAGCTATGGATGCATATGATCCTCGGGGGAAACTTGGTACGGTTATGTGAGGTCGGATACTAGCCATGGTTCATAGTGATCCTAGTGAAGGAGTATACATTGGTTTTGCTTGGGGCTAGATCTCACGTTGTAGCACGGACTTATGTATTCGTATCCTTGGATTCCAATTGTTTAGCTCATAACTCGGATTTTGGCTTACTTTGTGTTACGCCACAATCCTTGGTAAAATGTTTTATCGTTGGTCATTTGATAACATGTTTATAATGAAAAAGCCCGGTTGTGGCAAGGGTTTCAATTGTAAGATTAAACCTCTTTGAAAATATTATCTTATGATACAAATGTTTATATCTTTTGAGCTTTATAAACTGTATGTTCTCACCAGGCTTTAAGTCTGACATTTTTTCTCAAATGATATGTATAACAGGTTTCCCTTAGCGGTGGGATGCACTGGGTTTTGAGAGACGAGTTGGGTCTCGAGGCATTTTGAGATGACTAAAGTGTTAATAGTTGGGCATTGTTAAGTCCCATTCTTTTGATGAATTTTGGATTGTCAACTGGTGTAATCTAGATAGTTATGTTTAGATTAGTTTGTTGATGAATTCTAAATCCGTACAAGTTTTTGTAAAGTCTTAAGGACTGATACACTTTTTGAGAAGTTTATAGCAATACAGATGTCATATTGCCTTATTTATGAAGTTTTAAATTACTCTGAATTTTAGGATGTTACAAGTTGGTATCAGAACTCTAGTTTAAGTGAACTAGGCATGAATGTAAGATGTCTAGACTTAGACCGAGTATGATAAGAATTGATCCGTGAGATTGGGTAGAGCTTCTAAGATGGGTTAGTCTTAGAGTCTACGGAAAGTGCGTTTATCAGGTGTTGTGGTGATCGTGACAAGAACCTTTATGTGTTATATGTTCATAATCTCACAAGGGATACGTAATCTGAGCTTTGCGTAAGAAACTTGAATCGCAAACTGAACTCTTGAGCTTTTCGGAAAGCACTGGATACGCAAAGTATACTTTGCGTGAGTAGACCAATGCGCAAACCTGAAATACTAACACAGATTAGAACAATATGATCTTGCGTAAAGTAGAATGAACTTGCGCAAAGTATGAAGAACTTGCGCAAAGCTAATATCTAGCGCAAACCAAAGGAAAAAACACAAAATCTTCTAAAAACTCGATTTCAACACTGATTTTGATGAAATTTTCTTATACCAACACGTTCGAAAACACCTTTTCAACACTTTTCAATCAAAATTCTCGATTAAAATCCACAAAACACACTATTTCGATAATGAAACAGTACGTGAAACTCGATTTTTCAAGAAAACAAAATATCTCAAAATCGATGATCAAACATTGTTTTTCTTGCAAAAAGATATGAATCAAAAATATTCTCCTATCAATTTTGAATCTAACAAACCAATTTGCAAACAAATTCGATCAAAAACACCTCTGAATTTGATGAAAAATCAAGAAAACGAGATTTTCTTGAAAATTTCAAGAAAATCGATCAAATTTTCGATTTAATTCACAAATTCAGATTCGAAAAAACAATCTCTCAATCCTCTCAAGATTCAGATGGCTCTGATACCAATTGAAAGTCCAAGATAAAAGAATCTTTAGAGAGAGAAAGTAGAGAGAGAGAGCAATGAGAGCGCAAAGTAAGTTTCAATTGATGTAAGCGTGAAATTCTTACAAAGACATAAGACCAAAGGGACTTAAATACCCTTGGTCAGATACAACACAGATAGACCACTGTGATATCATTCTAAATATTGGTTGATGCCACTGTAATACCTACTGTGATACCCGCTATTGTTTCATCGGAAGGATTCTTCCCTTTGTTCATCATTTTGTATCATCCTAGTCAAAAAACTTCAAACTATAGCTTCTTTTATTTATTTTTTCGGTTGCTAATCAAATCATCAATAATATTGTAGATTGCAATGATAAATGCATTCCAAATCTTTATAAAAAAGAATATAGCAATCGATAATATCAATCGATTTTGTTGAAATAATTAAGGAAACGTAATTCTTAATTGATAATTGATAAAAACAAATATTGATAACTAGTAAAAAATTAATAATTAAATTATAATTAATCAACTTACTAATACACCCTTTAACTATTAATTAAATAACAAAAGTAATTTAATAATTTGATTGACTCATATTGGATCTCATAGTTATCACAAACAAACGAGTTCTCATTTGATTAGATCCTATAAACAAACGAGTTCTCATTTGATTAGGCCCCATTGTGTATATATATATATATGTGTGTGTGTGTGTGTGTGTGCGCGCGCGCGTAGGGAGAGGTTCATAAGTGCTAAATGTGTGAGAAGTAGAGAATTGATCCTAACCTTTCATACGGTTAAGATTGGTCAAGAATTGCGGTTTGACTGGTCAAAATTTACGGCTACACAAAAAATAGAGGGGAGTTTCGTAACTTTTACAAATAGGCGGCAAATGGGTTCATATGTGAACTCGTGTGATTCACAGACGAACTATTTGTACATATATGAACCCTTTGTACATATATGAACCCTTTGTGATTCACATATGAACTATTTAACTGCTTCACATATGAACCTGTGTGGTTAGTTAAATAGTTCATATGTGAATCACACAAGTTCTTATATGAATCATAACTAATCACACGGGTTCATATGTGAATCAGTTAAATTGTTCATATGTAAATCATAAGGGTTCATATGTGAATCAATTAAATAGTTCATACATGAATCACATGTAACAGCCTTAAATTTAAACAATTAAAGACTGAAATTTTCCGGAAGAAGGGGCAAAATAAAACTTGCAAATTCCCAAAAAACTATGATTCACTAAGGGGAAGTTTGTACAAACAATGATGTTATCCCAGTTTAATCTAGTTGATGATTAACACACAAACACAATAATATCAAGAGATATAAAGATCAGAATAACATACCAATCCCTTGAATAAACAGTTAAACCTTGTGTGTTCTTGATAACCTTGAATACAGAGAATACGTACGGCTAATTTAATCTCTAAACAATAATTATCAAAGGTTAACACTAAAACTAAACTAATTAAAACATTAAATACCTAGGCCATATGGGCTTTAAGCTTAATGGGCTTTCTAATGGGCTTGGGCCCAATAGTAACTAAATTATCAATCTATTACAATTTAAACCCCAAACTTTAACTATCAAGTAAATACAGTTTAGACCCTTTAATCTTGAATACAATTATTTGATCCAACAATCTTCCCCTTTGGATTCAAGATTAAAAAAAAATCACAATAATCTTCAGGTCTTCACTATTCTTCTCTTTTCTTGAAAAACTTCAGATATGACGTTGATAGATTCAAAACTTGATATCTTTAAATAATCTTCAAATTATATTCTCCCCCTTAATATATTCTCCCTTTTTGTATATTCTCCCCGTTTTGATGAGTGGTGAGAATCATCAGCATCAAAACTTTGCAAAACAATCTCTCCCTTTGAATATAGTCATCAATTGAGCACTGTCTTCATGTAACGAGCCCTGTGTGAAATAAGAGCAGTCTCTCCAAATGGAAAGAGTGATTATTTCAATCTTTTTAGATGCAAATAAAAAAAATGGTAACCCTGAATCAACAAATGACTCAGTTAGAATGCCTGTCAATGACACAAAGTTACTGAGTAACACAAAGTTACTATATAAGGAGCTGGTTTGATGTTGGCTCCCCAGGACTTCCATTCAATCATCGAATAACACATGGTTATCTATGAACGTTCTGACAGAAAACAAATTTTTGTGTGCTCGTGCATGTGTATGAAAGAATTAAGCATAGATGATTGTTTTTCATTATAGGCTCAAAGTATGTAAACTTGTTGAGACAGCAACAAATTATACAAAGACTCAATGTGTATGAGAAAAGGTTCGAAGGTGGGGCAACTTTCCTTCTGTTTCAATATTAGTATCTTCCAAATGAAGAACCAATAGCATATGTGCTGCGTCCCCAGAAAATGTAAAACATTCTCTTTCGGAGAAAAGAATGAGTAGCTGGTGGGGTTGTATGCAAGAGATGGCATGGGCTAGTTGCCTATTTCAATGATGGTCACCAATGAATGTGAACCAATCAGATTATGTGGTTGCCCGACTCAGAAAGTGTTTGGTGCAGAGTTTTCATATTCTTTTACTCTGGACACTCACCCTCTTTCTTTTAATGCTCACTTCTAACCAATCTCTCTTTTCCATTTTACCTCTTCACACACCATCACTCAATTCTTTTGACCCCTCTCCCCTCAATAACTCAGGGAATACTTCCTGGGTAGGAAACACTGGTTATCGTGAATCCATGGAAGTTCTGTTAAGTTCTCACACTGAATCCCATGTATTTTCTTAAAAAGAACATGCTGTTCAACAGTCTTTTGTACATGAAAGCACAAAGGAATACAGTTACATGAAGAATAAAACTTGGAGAAGTCAGAACATTATATGTTTGACAATACGATTCTCCCCCTCAAACTAAAAAGAGTTTGACAATTAAGCTCTAAGGTGTTTTTCAAGTAAGCTCTTAGACAATAAAGCTCTTTCACATTTAAGCTCCCCCTCAACTGAAGGAATTTTTTTTTTAAACAGTAAAATAAAGCACTGAAGTGCGGGTTCTAATCTGAAGTGATTAGAAGCCATACTCCGTTGAGGTACGGGTTCTAAGCTGATTTACTTAGAAGCCTTTGTTCTTTCTCCCCCTTAAACCTTGGGTGCCTGCAACACAGATTTAGCTTTTGGTACCCACTGGTATTTGGGTCCTAATGGGTTAGTTGCAGTTCTAGTGGGAGATATGAAGTAAGAACCATACCAGTTATTCACATAATCTTTTCTTACAAAATCATTTGAGCCACAGTAGGAACAACTAATTTTCTTTTGTGCTAACCTGATCAATTGATGGATTGTGTAAACCAGATCAGGTTTGCCAAAAGTTTTACCTTTTGTAGCATAGTTCCATTTAGCATTTGATGTATGCACAAATGATTCTTCTTTCTTTTTCTCCTCCAAGGATCCTTTAATTCTCCAGATCCAGTTTCCTCTTTCTTTCTCACCATCCCTTCTCCAGAAGCTTTTCTTTTGAGACTTAGTCTTCTTGAAGTTACCTGAACCATCAACATTTTTGTCATAGAAAAGGTTAGAAGGACGAATCTGATCAGTAGACTTAGAAGTAAGACAATCATCTAGATCATAGAAAGGATTATAGAAAACATTTGAAAAATGTGAACTTGAAGTTGTTTTTAATGAACTATCTGAATCGGCTAGATCATCTCTTGGTGATTGAGCTATTGACTCTGGCGTCTTGTGCTCAGTCAGCTTCACCTTGAATACGATCTCTTCAAGTTCCTTTATCTTTGAAGACAAATTGTTTCTTTCCTTTTCAATCAGGTCAAGCTTCTTATGCAACTTAGATTTTGCATTCTTCTCCTTCATGATGTTTGTTGACAATTCAGATAGCTTTCCTGTCAGCTTGGCTATCTCGGTCTCAAATATTTTCTTTTCTTCATAAAAGTCTTTATTTATATCCTTCAGCTCAACTTTCTTCTTCTCATTGTCAGCCTTTTCTCTTTCAATAATGATAACCTTCTCAAAGTCTGAAACTTATTGAGAAATCTTAACACATCTAAGCTCTAATGATTTCTTTTCTTCAAAGTATTTTCTGGAGAAGTCAAAGAATTTATTGGCAAATTCTTTTCTTTCTTTCTCAATCTTCAACATCTCATCTTGAGCTATTGTATTGTCTTTGTCTTGGTTTGCCTTTTCTTTCAGCTTTTCAATCTCAACCTCAAGACTGAGAACTTTATCTTTAAACTTATCTCTGTCCGCAAAGACTTGAGAATTTGTCTTTTTAAGCTCTTCAGATGTCTTTCTAGCAATGTTTGCACTTCTTTGAAGCTCATCAAGCTCTCTTTGCATTGCATCCTTCTTTGACCATGTAGAGCTGGATTCAGATCTTTTCAACTTTCCTTGAAGATCTAAGATCTCTTTTTCTTTAGACTCAATTATTCCTGCAAAGTCAATTATAGAATCAGAATCTTTTGAATTTTCTTTTAAAGCATTGATCTGAATAAGAAGAGATGAGTTTTGAATCTGTAAAGCCTTGTTCTCAGCTTTAAGAGATGATATCTCGGATTTGAACATTTTTTCCTCTATGTCATACTCATCAACCATGCGAGAAGATATTGATAACCGTCCAGCAAGTTGTTTAGCCTTTGCTTTTGCTTCAGAAAGAGTCATGTTGTTAAAATCAAGGTTGTAACCTTCAGACATCTTTAGCTGTATGGTTAGTAATCAAACTTTTCTGTACCAAGACAACCAACTAGATGAGATCGTTAGAATCAAAATAAAAACCACACTAAAAAATATTCAGAAAAATAAATTTCCAAAAATAATTAAATGCAGTCCTTTCAATCAGTATAAAGCCTCAAATAATACTGAACAAACTGTGAGAATCTGACGAAAAAAAAATTCACAAAAGTGAACAGTGAATAGTACTCGCGTGAACAGTGACTTGCGCAAACCGGGGGTGGCGCAAAGTGAGGTATGCGCAAGTAGCGGGTCGCGCAAAGTGAGGTTTGCGCGTCTAGTGGGTTGCGCAAAGTGAAGGTTTGCGTGTCTAGTGGGTTGCGCAAAGTGAAGGTTTGCGTGAGCCTTGGGTCGCGCAAAGTGAGGTTTGCGTGACAAGGTCGTGGCGCAAAGTGTACTTCTCGCGAGTAGTGTGTCACGCAAATCAGAATTCGACCGGGAACTTGCTTCGACCGGTAACTTGTAATGATCGGTATTATGTTCGACCGGTAAGAGTGCTTAGACCGGTAGTGATCTGTGTGTGTACCGGGCGACCGGGGTGGTGTGAGGACCGGTATCGAGTTCGACCGGTAATGGTGAGGACCGATAGAGAGATTTGACCGATAAAGGGTAAAGATCGATAAAACTATTTGACCGGTATTCAATTTGACCGATTAAGGATATTGACCGATAAAATATGTTCGACCGATATGTTCCTAATGCTTTCGACCGGTATGTTCTTAAGTCGACCCAGAACGAAGATATTCAACCCAGAAAATTGACCCAAAAACACCCAAGTACTCAAAATCAGATGCAAAGATCAGACTTTTGTACCAATTAGCATGTATCGATCACAACTCAATCAAAAATAAAGATTAATTTCAACTTTTAAACTTCAATTCGATTAGCATAGGCTTCGACAGTTTGAGAACCCAGAAAACCAAAAATCCAATAAATTCAATCACTTGATGCTTTCTAATGCAATTAATCTATCAGATCATGTTCACTAGCATAAATCGCATCTATTCATATCGATTTTAAGCATAAAAGCATGTTAATTCAAGAAATCGATTTTCACCCGAATAACAGTCGATGAACAGTAAATTCGATGAACAGTAATAAAAAATTGATTCTTTTGGCTCTAATACCACTTGTTAAGCCAGTTTAATCTAGTTGATGATTAACACACAAACACAATAATATCAAGAGATATAAAGATCAGAATAACATACCAATCCCTTGAATAAACAGTTAAACCTTGTGTGTTCTTGATACCCTTGAATACAGAGAATACGTACGGCTACTTTAATCTTTAAACAATAATTATCAAAGGTTAACCCTAAAACTAAATTAATTAAAACATTAAATACCTAGGCCATATGGGCTTTAAGCTTAATGGGCTTTCTAATGGGCTTGGGCC
This sequence comes from Arctium minus, assembly GCA_954870635.1. Taxonomy (NCBI): domain Eukaryota; kingdom Viridiplantae; phylum Streptophyta; class Magnoliopsida; order Asterales; family Asteraceae; genus Arctium; species Arctium minus. The sequence continues at coordinate 3,584,492 of OX941093.1, read as the reverse complement.
CAATAGTAACTAAACTATCAATCTATTACAATTTAAACCCCAAACTTTAACTATCAAGTAAATACAGTTTAGACCCTTTAATCTTGAATTCAATTATTTGATCCAACAAATGACATCAATGTAAAATGATATAATAATAACAACCTACTTAATCTAGACTATTAACAATTATATTAAAATGGGTGTCACTATGTCATCCAAAAATGTCGCTCTTCTCGAAATCCCAAAATAGCCCGACTCCTTAGGTGCTCCTAACCTCACCGGTCGACATTTCAACTCATCCTAGAGCCACCGCTGATAGGATCTGTAAACCAAAGTACACCACAACAAGTGTTAGACTAGAAGCCTAGTGAGACGATATGTTAATACAATTATACATAAACGACATTAGAGTATAATATATTTGTGATCGGATCCGAAGTAGTAGCACATTACCATGAGTGCCACACTTTCATAAAATGTTCCACACCTGAACATATATACAAGAGATAACCCTTGAAAGACGGGGGAGACTCGTTTCCATCAAGGTGACAAGAACACGGGAGCGGAGTCACCTAATAATGTTATTGGGTTACACCTCAGGTTCCAGTCTTAGTGCACATACAACATAAGTATCACAACCTCAAACCATTATGTGCCTTTATTGCTTACTTCGTCGAGTTACACCTCAAGGTTTTATGGAATCTTATTGCATACCCAAACTAGACAAGTTCCACTTTAAGAACATCGATATCCTATATTGTATACTCGCTAGTGGCTCACAAATTGGCCTACCTATGATGAATGCACAATTTATATCCTAAATCCTCATGCATAAGGATTTAGGCACAATTCTTATGCATGCTCATGTACAAGGCTAAAATGCAATAATAAGTCGCATCACACTATCCTCATCTTAATACATGCATTTGTCCTTTCATGAATCACAAACATTTAATATTACAACACAACTTATTCATTTGCACATTTTGGTTTTTATCATGATAGACACATAAATAGTCAACATGATGGTTATATATGAATAGAAGGGAAACTTCCTAGTTCATCCCTACCTCAAAACCCATAAAGCCTCTTTTGGGTCATAACCTTTCCAATATTCCAAAATACCTGTTTGATTTACAATTGTTTATAATGATACTACTTATATATCAAAATCTAAGGAAAGTAACTCTCCTTCATAAGGAGGGTGAAACAAACCCACTAATCACAAATCTATGTCAAACATCATAGATATCCACATTTTCTCACATAATACAAGCAACATATATGTATGGAGGAGTAAAGGGTAAAAGACTCACCAAAAACGGTTTGTAAAGTAAAAACCCTAAAGTATGTGAAAATCCTAGAAATGGATGCTAGTGGTTTTGGAGCTTGCACACTTGAACACTTGAAGGAATACTATGAACTTGCACAAGTAGATAGTGGGATCACAAGTATATGAGCATTCAATGTCGTGGATCTTAAATGTGTAATCAATGAATAGGGAGGAGGGGAAAGTGATGGAAAATCACCCCAAGATAAAGAGAAAACAAGTTGGGAACAAAATGAGATCTCCTCCAAAAACCCTCTCAAAATTGGGCATAAGCTAAAAATCCCCTAGGACACACAGTGATATTGCCACGTGAGAATGCTTTGGGCATAATCGTTGGGCATTCTATCCCAATGTGTACCACAAGCTTTAAGCTCTCCGCGACAGTTCCTCCGCAAGAGTGCCTTGGGCATAATCGCTGGGCACTCTCGCCCAACCCATACCACGACCCTTCTTCTACCCGCAACCTTGCCATTGCGAGAGTGCCATGGCATTATCGCCTAACATTCTCTCTGAAACCCTGTAGTGGAGCATTATGACCAAAAGTTTCCTATGTACGCGAGTAGGACGAGTAAGACCAAACGGATAAGATTAGATACATTCACTAACGGTTGTACACGGTAAAAGAGGGTAGACAAGATTAATTAACTTACCAAAAATCGGGGTGTTACAATCCTCTGCCTCTGTGAAAATATTTCATCCTCAAAATCTAGTATTAACCAAAAAGATGAGGGTAGCGTCTTTTCATGTCCTCCTCCACTTCCAATGTTTCGCACCCTAGTGATGTTTCCATTGGACCTTGACCATGACTATCTCTTTATGTCAGCGCTTCTACAATTTACTTTCTAAAATGGCTTCGGGCTCCTCCACAAACCAATTGTTGTCCACTCGGATTTCCGATAACGGAATGACACTTTCTTCTTCCACCAAACACTTACGTAAGTAACACACGTGGAACGTGTTGTGAATTATGTTTATTTCTTGTGGAAATTCTAACTTGTAGGCTTGGAGTCCGACACGTTCAAGAATGGTGAAGGGTTCGAGAAAAAGGGGGCTAAGTTTTCCACGTTTTCCGAATCTGATGATCCCTTTCCAAGGTGATACTTTTAAGTTTACAGGATCACCCACTTGGAATTCTACTGCCCTTCTCTTCTTGTCCGCATAACTCTTTTGTTTATCTTGGGCCGCCTTCAACCGCTCTCTAATACCCTTCACCTTGTCGATCATTTCTTACACGATCTCTGGGCCGGCAAACTGTTTCTTTCCCGCCTCTAACCAACACACGACATCCTATACTTCCGGCCATACAAGGCCTCGAAAGGTGCCATGAAGATGCTCGAATGGTAACTGTTGTTATAGGAAAATTCCACTAATAGAAGGTGAGAGTCCCAATTCCCTCCGAAGTCTATAACACATGACCTCAACATGTCCTATAAAGTTTGAATGGTCCTCTCGTTCTAGCTATTCGTCTGGGGATGATACGCAATACTCAACTTTATTTTCTTACCCAACTCCTTTTGTTACCCATCCCAAAAGCGAGAAGTAAAACGACTATCCCGGCCGGACACAATAAACAATGGTACTCCGTGCCTTGAGATCACCTCATCAATGTATAACTTAGCTAACTTGTCCATCGGTAGAGTTTCTCGCATGGCTAAGAAATGTGCGCTTTTGGTTAGTCGGTCCACCACTACCCAAATTGTGTCACGACCCTTCAAGGTCTTCTGTAGTTTTGTCACAAAGTGCATGTTAATATTCTCCCATTTCCACTCCGGAATTGCAAGAGGCTGCAAGCATACTAAAAATGTTTAAATTAGGAAACAAATACATGTGAAACATACTAAAAATGTTTAAATTAGGAAACAAATACATGTGAAACAAATATATGTCAATCAATATTATAAATCCTAGTTTTAGATGAAAAGATCATGAAATAACATATGATGCACTAGTTCTAAAGGCTATCAAAATTCCATGAGTTCTCAAAAGAAAATCCCCCAATATAATAAAATATTATATTGTAATTTATAAACACACACACACACACACATATATATATATATGGTTGGGTTCCGGTGAGAAGTTGAGGTTAACATGAGAAGCGTGAGAAGTGGTTATCAACCGTTGGATGAGAAATGGATTAACATTAGGATGAGATGCACCAAGATGCACCAGATCAATTCCTTTCTAAAACGCAATTATTGGGAAGGCATGAGATTAAAAGTAATCAGCGGTTCAGATCCACTTCTCACGCTTCTCAACTTAACATCAATTTCTCACATGATCTTTCGCCTATATATATATATATAACCATATGTTCAAATGATAAGTGATCTTAGCTCTTCATCTAAAAAAATGGTTAAGATTTGTGGCTTTGACTGTGAAGCACCGGATAACTGGTTGCATGGTAACAGCTACGAGGAAGATAGATGGGTAGTTTCGTAACTTTTACAAATAGATAACAAGCAAGTGCGTATGTGAACTGTGATTCACATATGAACTATATGTTCATATGTGGACCCGTGTAATTCATATATGAACTATTTAACTAATTCATATATGAACCCAAATGATTTACATATGAACTATTAAACTGGTTCACATATGAACTATTTATCTGATTCACATATGAACTATTTAACTGATTCATATATAAACTATATGTTCATATATTAATTATTTAACTAATTTACATATGAACTATTTATCTTATTCACATATGAACTATTTAACGGATATATGTACCTGAATGATTCAATGCTTAATGGGATCGATCTTGATTATCGCCACCACTTTATTACCCTTCATTTAAAAAAAGGGTCAAGATTTGCGGCTTTGACTGTGAAGCACCAGATAATTTGATCATTTGATCCAAGGGCTAGGATCACTTCTCTACTTCTCACACACACATACCACTTCTCATTTGCACCTCTGTAGATCCCAGATACAGTGTAATCACGAGATAATAATCAATAATACGCAATAACGAACAATGAATAATCCACAACTGTTGGTCATATGATTAATGATCAATAAAGGTTTAGGTTTACAGAGAGAATTTCTGATAAGCAAATGTAAACCTATTGACTAGAATAATGACTCCAACTCCTCTAATCTCTCTTCTAACCTAAAACAAGGTTTAGCAAACAATAAATACTAAGCCGTATAGGCCTAATGGGCTTGAGGCCCAATAACAAATAACTTTCAACAAATTACAATTCAAACCCTTATAAATGCGTTATACAACTTTCAACGCACTCGGACTTTCAGTCCTAACAATCTCCCCCTAAAGTTGATTAAGGCATTTTCATCTTGAAAACTTCAGGCATTGATCTTCTTTCCCTCTTGAATCTTTGAAGAACTTTGGTGTTGCATGTCTTCATGTCTTTCCAAACTCCCCCTTGAATAAAGCTCTTGGTCTTCATAGTTTCAACTTTGTAACCAGATTCAATGTATAATAGCCTCGACTGAATGCACTATCAAGCAGCTTTCAACTGTAGAAACTCAACACATCGGATCAGCACACAAGAAAATAATGTGCGAGTTACGTGACATTCCACGATGCATCTTCAGTTTAATAACAAAGAATCTGTCTTTGAACCGCGAGTTGAATAGACTTTCAGCTTAAGAACTTGTAGAACAAATATGCTCGTAGGAGGTACAAACTTGTAGCAGACACCACATGATACGGGATAGAAGAACCAATAAAATATTTCCTGCTGCAATCTTTGAATCCAAATTTCACCCTCAGATTTAAGATTTGACTTTGAAATTGAACTTTGTAAATCTCTCCCCCTTTTTGATGATTGTGAACATCATGATCATCAAAACTCTTCAATTTCAACACATTCTTTGATCTCCTCCTTTGTGATGAACTAACAATATCCCCTTTATGATAATTTGACATTCTCTGCACTTTGATCTGAGTATCCGTCAATTCATGAAATGTATATATCCGAATCTTTTCAAATCCAGATATAATAGGAATTGTAATCCTGAATCAACAAATGATACAGTTAGTATGCCTGGAAGTAGCACGGAGCCACTTTGTACAACGGATGTACTTTGGAAAGGACCTTTTATGATATTCACTCCCCCAGGGCTTCCATTCAATCATCGAAAATCCACAAAGGAATTTTCTATGAATGTTATGACAAGAAAACTCATTCCTTGTGTGTACGTGCAAGTGTAGAATGATTGAAGCTACTTAGCTTTCTCAGGCTCAAAAATGTGTAAACTGTTGAGACAACAACAGATATTACACGGACTCAATGTGCATGAAAGAGGTGCGAAGGTGGGGAAACTTTCCTTCTTTTTTAATATCTAAATCTTCCGAGTGAAGACTAGATAGCAGATATGCTGCGTCCCCAAAGAAAATGAAACATTTCTTTGTTAAGAAAGAAACGAGTGGTTGGTGGGGTAAAAACAAGAGTTGGCATGGGCTCACTTCCTGTTTCAATGATGGTCACCAAAGAATGTGAACCAATCAGTAGATGTGGCTGCCCGGCTCAGAAAGTGTTTGGTGCAGAGTTTTCATATTCTTTTAACTTTGTTCTCACACCCTCTTTTTTTTGTCATTAAAGGTCTCTTCTAACCAAACTCTCATTTACATGTTACCGCTCAACACAATGAGAAAAACTCAACCGGATGAGTTATCTCCCCCACTCTTTGATTTAAGACCCCTCACCCCTCAATCACTCAAGGATAACTTCCGGGGTAGGAAACACTGGTTAACGTGAATCCATGGAAGTTCTGTTTAAGTTCTCACACAAATCCCATGTAAGTCCTAAAAAGAATAGTTGCTCAACAGTTTAAGTGAACAGTTAAGTACAAAATGTATGATAACATTGTCAAAATGTATGCTCATGAGATTTGAGCAATTGAACTTTGAAGATTTCTCAAAACAAAGATATTGAATTAATGAAATGAAATCAAGAGAATTGTTTTGAGAATCTGACAATGTATCAATCAGATCAAATAAAATGGTTAGGGTATCAAAGAACTGGATATTTTGTTTATATGAACAAATATAAACAATTTAGCAATGAAAGCACAAATTTGGAAATGATGATTGATGCTCAACAATATTGGAAAGCAAACGGGAGTATTACCATCGAAAAATTGGTTCGTTATGAGACATGGTAATAACAATTTCAAATGAAGTACTGAACCGGTGTGTATGAATACTTGACAGTATATTGAAAAAATAATACACAAGTATTTATCTTTGGAAACACACGGTCAGTTAAACATTAATGCTCAAAAATTGAAAACATTTAAAATCACACTTCTAAATTCATAAAATCTTTTGAGAACCAGAAGTGGTTTGAACATTTGAGAAAACGTTTTTCATGTTCGAAAGTTGTTCTTCTTTCAAACAATCAGAGATCTAGATCAGAAGATATTTACCTTTAAGCTCCCCCTCAAATCATGATAAAATGATTTAGGTCAGATAAGCTCCCCTTGGATATTTACAAAATATCCTTATCTGAACATTGAAGAATGGGTCCTGATCTATTATAATCAGAAACCATAATCTTGACACTTAAGTCTGGGTTTTGAACTGTTTTGTTCAAAAACCATAGTTCTTTGAGGTACGAGTCCTAGACTGTTTTGTCTAGAAGTCAATATGAAAAATAAACAAACATGTTACTCCCCCTCAAAAATGGCATAACCCTTGATTGTAGTCATGTGACATGAATAATCTGAATTAAATCACACATGACATTCCTGCAAAACAGATTAAGAAGATTTTGGTTTTGGTATCCATGCTGTGATGGATCCTTGATGGTTAATTGCCTTAGCTTTTAAGCTATTAAACTGAGGATTGGGGATGCTATAATTACCATACCAACTATTAACGTACCTTGGATGCACAAAGTCACTCTTTCCACAGTAAGTGCAACAGATCGTTTGTCGGTGCAGACTGGTCAACTTTCCTATAGAATAGACATAAGTATGTGAATCAGTCTTGGAAATAAATGACTTTGTATCAACTACAGGAGAATCATGAGACTTGTTTCCATCACTACTTTCTATAGTTGATTTCTTTCTCCAAACCATCTTGACTTTTCGAAACACTTGATTATTTGAATCATCAACAAGAGAATTATAGAAAAGATTTGAAGGACGAATCCGATCTTTTGAAAAATCATTTGATTTGACAGATTTCTTCGAAGAGTTAGTTGTAGAAGGTGAACTTGAAGAATAAGGAGACTGAACAACAGTATCGGGACTGGCTTGTTCAGATAAATCGGCTTAAAGATTTATTTCTTCAAGTTTCTTGACTTTTGCGGATAAAACATTTCTTTCTTTTAGAATCAAGTCAATTTGTTTTTGTAAATAGGATTTTACCTTCTGTTCTTTCAAAATCTCTGTTGTTAATTCAGATAATTTCTTTGAAAGCTTATGAATCTCAGTTTCGAAAATCTTTCTTTCACTTTCAAAATCATTTTCTATACTGTTGCGTTTATCAGATGTCTCTTTAAAAACTGCAACATTCTTCTTTTCAAGCATTTTCTTTTCACTCTCAAAAACTTTTCGCTCTTTCTCAAAAGAATCTCGCTCAGTTATCAAAACGTTTTCAAAATCAGAAATCTACTTTGAAAGTTTCGCATTTTGAAGCTCAAAAACCTTTCTTTCATCAAAAACTTTCTTTGAAAGATCAAGAATCTTTCTTTCAAAATTCTTTCTTTCATTTGAAGAATCAACTTTTTCTTTTTCAAAAACAGCAAGTCTTTTCGTCAGATCGAGATTTTCATTCTCCAACATGTTTCCTCTTTCTTCAAGCATCAGGTACTTCTCTTCTTTGGCTTCAAAATCTGCAACTTTTCGTTCAAGTTCAGATATTTTCTTTGAAGCTTCATGCAGATCCTTTTTCTTTATATTAGCTGCTCTTTCAAGATCTGAAATCTCTTGGTTAAGAGAGTCTATTTGGGCAAAAAATGAAGGGTAGTATGAATTAGATTCTAACATCTTTTCAAGTTCTTTTAACCTGTGCTTGAGCCAGTCATTGTCGTCCTGTAACCGAGAAATTTGTTGATAAATCATTGTTACTTGGAAAGCTTAAAGTCCAGGGACTGAACTTGACAAGAGATGAAACTCTAAAGTGTAAGGACCAAAAGTGACAACGTGTGAAACTTGAAAGTTTAGGGTCACAAATGACAAACGACGAAAACCTTGAAGTACGGGGGCTGAAAGTGACACTAACTAAAACTTAAAAACTAGCAAGGACTAAAAGTGATAAAAAAAAATTAAACTTAAAAACAAGGACTAGAAATGACAAATATTAAAACTACTAATTAGAGGGACTAAAAGTGTAAAATTTAAAGCTTCTAACGGACTTAACTGGACACTAACGAAAATGGACTAAAATTGAAATAAAACTTAACTAAATTAACAAACTAACTAACACTAACTGGACTAACGAAAAATGGACCAAAATGTAAAGAATTTAACGGCAAAATAACGGAATTCGTTAGTTACTATTCATCATCTTCTCCAACGAGACACACCTGCAAAACTCAAAAACGGTTAGAAATTTTCAATGCAAAACGATCGTTAAAGCTCCATGATCAGTCCTTAACAGATTAAAACTCAATCGGTCAACCCACGATCACAAACGAACCAACCGAAAGCTTTTCGAAAAACGATCGAAAACTTAAAAAATCAGTATGGGTTAAAACTTTTCGACCAAAAATGATCGATTATGTTCCCTTAAGCTCCCTCAACTGATTATAACTCGAATCAATCTCTCAAACTCACGAACGAAGCAACCGAAAGTTTTTTTCGGAAACCGAACGAGAATTTAAAAACTTGATATGGGTGAAAATTTTACAATAAAAAACGATCACTTTGTAATCAACCCTTAATGATTTAAACACGAAAAAAATCCGTCCACGATCTCTACCAAATCAACCGAAAATATTTTCGAAAAACACCGATCGAAAAACTTAAACTTTTGTGGCCGATGAAGTGTTGAACCGGGAGAGGCCGGGAGACGCAAGGGACCGATCGGGGAGACACCGGTCGGGGAGGGATCGGGCGCGAGGCATCTGTCGACAAGGAACCGGGCGGCAAGGCACCGGTCGGGGAGATGATCCGAGAGTTGATGGCACCGGGTGAGGGAGTGAGACCCCGGGCGATTGAAGGTCTGGTCGAGACACCTATATATATATATATATATATGCGATGTATATATAATAAATATTGAGCTGGAGAACAATCCACAAGATGTCAATTAAAAAAAATCCACCGCCCCACTATGGTTTCATCACCCAATCACAATTAATCAACCAAACTTACAAACAACTCACTTGCCCAACCCGGTCGAAGGACATCCCGGTCAAAAGGAACACCCCGGTCGAAGGACACCCCGGTCGACTTGAACCTGGTCGATAACAACCTGGTCGTGTTCTTTTTGATCGTATCGAATAGAAATTAATTCGATTCTGCTCTGATACCAATTGTAGATCCCAGATACAGTGCAATCACGAGATAATAATCAATAATACGCAATAACGAACAATGAATAATCCACAACTGCTGGTCATATGATTAATGATCAATAAAAGTTTAGGTTTACAGAGAGAATTTCTAATAAGTAATGTAAACCTATTGACTAGAATAATGACTCCAACTCCTCTAATCTCTCTTCTAACCTAAAACAAGGTTTAGCAAACAATAAATACTAAGTCGTATAGGCCTAATGGGCTTGAGGCCCAATAACAAATAACTTTCAACAAATTACAATTCAAACCCTTATAAATGCGTTATACAACTTTCAACACACTCGGACTTTCAGTCCTAACAACCTCTCCCTATATATGATTCATATACAAGTTATGACTAAGATTCAAAAGTGAACCTATGTTAGGATTCACATGTTCACATATGAACCATTAAAAATGTCGACGTTTGTGTTCACATATGAGATTTAGGCAAATGAGATTTAATTATAAATCAATTAGGATTCACATGTTCATATATGAACCAATGAAAAACATTGATGTCCGTCACATATGGAATTTAATTCAATTTGTAGATTGTAAAATCACCAATGATTTTAAGGTGAAAATCTTTATTAAAAAATCGATGATTATTAGTATCCAAAAAAATTATAGAAAAAATAGAAGATAAATTATGATATTTAATTTTTTCCATAATTATCTTAATTAGAAAAAAAGGACTTGAAAATAGAAAATTTAAACTATTGGTTGAAATTGCTCCTCCCTTTTTCATATATTTGAGGCTTCTCATTTTATATATATATATATATATATATATATATATATATATATATATGTGTAATAACCGAAATTTGTGAATCTAATGAAACGCCTAATTCTTTGTTTAAGGTTTTATGGTGAATTTAGAGACCAATTATCAGTTGAATTAGTCCTTATGATCGAACCTGATCGCCTGGAAAATTGAAGGCCATTGTGGGTCTCGGTACGGGACACGCGAGAGTGCCAACGATTGTGACAAGGTGTCACTTTCGCTGGGCACAGTCGTCGGGGGTTGAGTATGCGGTACACATTCGGCGATAGTGTCAGGTGATAGTGCCCTGGTCACTATCGTGGTTTCACAACCGTGTGGGTTTTACCGAGAGTTTGGGGGAGTTCAGGCGAGTGTGCCAGCGATAACGACAGATGTCACTATCACCGGCGGGGTCTGGGCTACTTATTGAACAACTTCGAATTGATTTCATTTATCTGATTTTGGGGAAGCACCTAGGTCGTTTTTCTCTATAGTTTAAAGGTAATTTTTCCTCTAAATCATCAATCCTCATTAATATTCTTAGCTACCACCCCTCTTGAACATATATGATCTTCCCTAGGGGTTTATAAGCATTACTTGGAAGGGTTCAAGTTTACTCAACCTCAATCCACCATCGTCTCAATTTTAGGGTTTGGTTTTCTTTTTGAAAACTACTAAGGTGAGTTCAATCTCTCTTTTACAAACTTTATACATGTTAACTGTAGATTTTACCTTCTAAACATCTCCACTTTGATTTCTATTTATTTGGGTGAATTTTCACCAAAACCAATTTTTTGGAGATTTTAGGGTTACTTATGTAAGTATGATTGAAAGGTTAAGAAACCTATATATTGGGTTGTTTATGGTTTATATACTTGTGAAATATGTTTTCCTCTCATCTCAAGTTCAAACTCTTTAAAGTCAAAAACTAGGGTTTTGGAAATATTGAGAAATATGTCAAATAGGAACTAGTGTGGGTTGTTTTGATGTGTGGAAGTAATATTCAAGAATTATATTGAAGACTTATTGGGATTTACATGAGAATTCATATGAATCTTCTAATTGCACATTTGATGGCATCTAAATTGTTTTAGGGATTATTGGGTTGATTGTGTTTATATGGGATTGGCATATTTAGCTGCATTTGGGCATCATGACCCCATGATTATTTGTATCATTACGTCCGATGATGGAACGCTAGTTTTTCACATCGAGACACGATTAGACATCGGATGTGGTATAAGTCCTACTAGGCATCGGATGTGGTATAAGTCCTGCGTGCTAGTACATGATATTGGATGAGGAACTCAACGTAAGGACCCTATGTGGTTGAAGTTGACATTCCGTGGGTATACGTTTAAAGCTACCGAGCCTGACATCCTTTGCGTGTATTTCTATTATGTGTTTGGTTTTACTAACATGTCAAGTGGCTTACTTTTGTGTTCCGTCACTTATGTTAGTAAGCGGGTCTCCCCCGTCAACCCAAGAGGTATTTGTATTAAAGCAAAATTTTATTTATATTTATTCTACCGGATTTCTTTATTTTTCTCACTTAGAATTTACTGATTTTCCCAATATAAATATTTGATCTCACTAGGCTTTAGCCTAACATTTTTTCTTAAAATGACATGTATAACAGGTCATTCTAGCGGTGGGACTCCTCGGGTTTGAGTGGAAAGTCAATAAGAGAGATAACATTTTTGGTGGCGTATAGAGGGGTACATTTGGTATAGTAATAATATATTTTAGAAGTGAGAGGACAACACCCGTCCATAATCTGGATTTAGTTGATCTAGATTAGTAGGTTGTTGAGTTCCATTTCATTTGTTTATTTGTAATGTAAACGTCATACAAAGTATTCCCCTCTTTGGGTGATTTGGTTATGTTAGTCATGTTTATTCCACATTTATTTCTAGTTTAAATTAACCCCAATTTTTAGGGTGTTACAATATATATATATATATATATATATAGAGAGAGAGAGAGAGAGAGAGAGAGAGAGAGAGAGACACACACACACACATATAGGGTTGAGTTCCAGTGTGAATAAAAGTTTTGGTGAGTAGGGTAAGAAGGGATCTACATCATCGGATGCATATTAGGATGAGATGCACCGAGATGCAGTAGATCAATCCTCTTATCAAGTGCGATTCATAGATGAGTTTGAGATTAAAAGTGATCAATGGTCTAGATCCTTTTTTACCTTCTCACCATAACTCTTCTTCTCACGTGTGTGTATATATATATATATACACACACATATATAATAATAATAATTTTAGATTTTGTTATGTTAGAATGGTAAAATAATAATTTTATGTATTCGTAGAGTGTTGTTCCACCTTTTTAGTTGGAACAAATAATCTCGGTGAATTATATCCAAACCCCCTCCTATAGGGGGTATGTAAGTGAGGTAAGATGGGGTATATGAGTGAAATATGGGGTATATGTGAGTAGGGAGGGGGTATGGATAACAACACCCATAATCTCTAATATGTCCTATTTTCGTCTAACCTTGTCCAATTTCATTCTTGTCCCATGTCATGAGATTATATTTTTTTTGTTCCATCCTATACCATGCCATCTGTATATCTAACGTATCCTTAAAGTTGTATCAACTTAGAACATCAAATCCAACATGATCGAGCCTTTCATCGTCATGTAATATATTTTCAAAATAATATATACTAATACAATTAATACCGGTAGATGTAAGTATGCTTTTATAATTATTGTTCGTTTAATACAAAACATCTCTATATAAACTAAACAAATTTTCTCTCTCCCAAGAATGGGTAATGCCAGGAGAGCATTTGAATATGGGTCTCTTATTGTTACGACACCTACATAATCAAATTTATAACCTTAAAAGGTTGATTTGTGCATCGGAGATTCTTTTAGATGTAAATATTAAAGTTAGGGCTTGTTTGATTTTGCAAAATGTTTTTGAGCAATTTGGATTTTGTAAAAAGGATTTGAAATTGGAATAGAATTCCTTTATTTATAGATATTTTATAAAAAAAAATATTATGCAAAAAAATAAATTAGTTTTTATTAATTGATTATTTAAAAAATATTTTTAACATATTTTAAAACATTACTACAACCAAATCCTATAAATTCCATGAAATACCATACCCCATGGTATTTTGAAATCTATTGTTTGTGAGATTTCATTGAAATTTCGGGATTTCAATTCTAGACTTTCTTTTAAACCAAATGCGAGATTTCAAATAAACTCAATTCCAAATCCAACAAACCCAACGCAGGATTGGTAGGATTTGGAATTGAATTTCATCCAATGTCGCGTTTGGTTTTAAGCAGACTCCAAAACTGAAATCTTACAATTTCAATCATTAGATTTAGAAATCTTATAGAAGTAATTGGTATTTCATTGGATTTAATAGGATTTGTTTTTAATAATGTTTTAAATAATGTTAAAAACACTTATTTTGTAATAATCAATTAATAAAAAGGCAATTTATTAAACTTTTATAATTTGTCTTTATAAATTATCTATAAAAAACGAAATTCAATTTCATTCCAAATTCCAAATATTAAAGATTTCAAAACATTTCAATCCCAAATGTTTTTACGAAAACCAAATTCCTTATATACATTACGTCAAACCAAACTCCCCCTTAAATATATTAATACACATGTCTTAAGTTAGTTCTCATTTTTTGACATTTTATTTTGAGTAAACTACGATTTTCGTCACTATGATTTGATACTTATAACTATTTTCGTCTCTGGTCTTTAAAATTTGCTTTTATCATCCTTGTGGTTTTCATTTCGTTTCGTTTTTCGTCCCTCAGACTAACTTTGTCAAATAAGTTCATTAAAATCAAGGCAATTTTGTCATTTTACATTTTGTTTTTATTTCTATTTTTCTTTTATTAAATTAAATCATATATAGAATAATTAAAAAAATTAACCCACCCACCCCCACATGATGCCACCCCAAGCCCACCATCTTCTTCAATCTTTCTCTCCTCCCTACAACATCTTCTCTCCCAACATCAAGACAAATCAACCTGCAAATTTCTCTCTTTTTTTCCTACTAACCCTTTTTCAAAATCCCCCTTTTCCCATTTTCCAAATCAAACCATCTATAATATATATATATATATATATATAGGGTCAGGTTCAAGGGAAAACCTAAATAAATAGAAAACCGAAAAACCACGAAAAAATGGATGAAAAGGTATATCAATATGGATGTCAAATTAACGAGAAAAATATGATTGTTTTTTTGGTATAATTTATTTCGCTCGAATTTTGTTTATTTTTCTCTTTTTTCGAATAAAAAAATAGGGGGCTAGAGTTTTTTAATTCAAAAAATATTGTTGTAACCGCCCATTTAATCACATCCATCAGACCATCTAATCTAACGGTTGATAATGTTTTTTTTAGTTTTTCATTTATTTGAGGTTTTCCCTTGAACCTCTGTCTATATATATATATATATATATATATATATATATATATATATATATATATATATATATATATCTACATTAATTACCCATTTCTCAAAGTTAATCCCAAAATCTATCTATTTTATTTCACAGTGGCTCGTGTCTCCCTCTACTGGTTCATCTGAGTTCAAACCAAGAAATACATCTCAAGATCTGTCCATTTCTCAATTTCCCTCTGCCTACTAAATCATCGAGACAACCCCTTACAGCCCCATTTAACATTTTTTTTTGTTAATTTTCTTCCTATTTCCTGAAAGTTTTAATCTTAGATTGATGGATCTTTTAAAAAATTGAAGCTAAAGAATTCAATCTTCGCCTCCACTACGTTTGATTGAAGAGAAGATATCCATTGGGTTTTGATTTTACAGAAATCACATGGGATTCTCTGCAAATTTCACTTTGCAAAAACAGGGAAAGGGTGGTCATTGATAAACCTGGAGTGGTTAGGTTTTATAGTATCCATTGTTTCGTCTTTTTTGGCATTCACTCACATAATACCCAGATACCATGGAAACTAATAGATGGAATATGTTGGTTAATTCAAGCTCGAACTTCCCTCTTGATTGTATCCATCATTGGCTCTACTAGAGTAATTGTGACAACAGAATCTGAATCACTAAATGGTAATGGTGAAGTATCAGAGGTTGATGACTTGAACAAGTCATCGAAAGTGAGTGGATAGGCAACGACTTCGATCCCATCGAAAGTCTGTTGGTCGTGGATGAATCCGTTGTTGACGAAAGGGTACACGGTGGATGTGAAACTTGGGGAAGGAGATGGTGGTACACGGTGCTTGGAGGTCTTCACAGGAGATTGAGGGGTGGAGGTATGGAGGAGGTAACCGACAAGGGGGTTTGTGTTTCTTTTTATTGTTTTATACTTTAAAGTTTTAAAGATAAAATATAAAAATGTAAAAAGACAAAATTATCCCTGATTTAACAAACTTTTCTGACGTTATCAGTCTTAGGGACGAAAAAGGAAGCCAAAAAGAAACCACAAGGACCAAAAAAGCAGTTTTTAAAGACTGGGGACGAAAATCGTTATAAACAACAAACCACAAGGACGAAAATCGTAGTTTACTCTTTTATTTTTTAGACAAAAATTTTAATTTTCAAATAATGAAAAATAAAGTACTACAAAGTACTATCTTCGTATCAAAATAAACGTTCACAATAAAAAATAAAAAAACACGAGTTTTAGAATTATGTAATCATTACACTTTTTAATTAATAAAACGGTCGTTTTATCCTTAATTATAGACATCAAAAAAAAAATTTCTCATAATTAATGGTAGTATGAAAAAAATAAACTTTTACTTTTCAAAGTGAATATTTATTTTAGGACAAAAGAAATAGTAATATAGAGTCTTGTAGACAACTCCTTTAGGACGTAGACGGTAGTTAATAAACTGTCGTTCCTATGGTTTAAAATTTGCAATCTTAATCCCTAGGATTTGCAATTTATTGTTAATTTTATCCCAGGACTAATTTTCAGCTTTTAAGTATAAAAGATTAAAACAATAACGAATCTGTAAACTACAGAAATTGAATAACAATAAATTTATAATGAGTAAATTACGGATTTGGTCCCTCACGTTTGTCGATTATTACGGAATTGGTCCCTTAACTTCAAAAATTACATGATAACCCTCCCAATATGCATTTTGTTATGGATTTGCCCCCTCGAGCGAACGGCCGTCTAACTGCTCCGTTAACCACGAGGGTATTATCGTCATTTTGCCTTATTTAATTTATTTTACCATTTTTTAATTACTTTTCTTTGAATGTTCATCTTCTTCAACATGAACATCAAGAATGTTCATCTTCTACCTCAAGAACACCAAGATTTTAAAGCTCAAATCAAACTCAAAAACCAAAAACTTAAATCAAACCAAAAACTCAAAAACCAAACTTAAATCTGAGAGAAGAGAGAGAGAGATCGAGACATAGATTTGAGAGAAGAGAGAGAGATCGAGAAAACAAATTTGAGAGAAGAGAGAGAGAGAGAGAGACGCCGACGACCTAGTCTTCTCCGGCGAGGTCGTTCTCCGACGAGGTCGTCTGTGCGTCTCGATCTCTCTCTCTATCTCATATATATATATATATATATATATATATATATATATCTTCTCTCATATCTCTCTCTCGATCTCTCTCAGATTTGTATTTCTTCATAAGTTGTTGCCATTGTTGTCCTGCTGCTTCTACTTCCGCTTAGAAAAAATAAAAAGGAGATTTCATGTGGGGAAGATGATGAGTGTTTAGGGCTTTGCTGTTTTGAAATTGATATAAAAATTAAGTTAATTTTCCTTGATTTAAACTTATAGATCCAGATGCAGAGGTGATTGCTATCTCCCAAGACTTTAATGGCTACCAATAGATTTGGGTTTTTGATTTTTGAATATGAGTTTGATTTGGATTTGTTCTTGGTGTTCATGATGTTCTTGAGGTAGAAGATGAATATTCAAACAAAATAATTATAATTAATTAAAAAAAGTAAAAATAAATAAAATAGGGTAAATGACGATAATACCCTCGTGGTTAACGGAGCAGTTAGACGGCCGTTTGCTCGAGAGACCAAATCCATAACAAAATGCATACCGGAAGGGCTATCATATAATTTTTGAAGTCAAGGGACCAATTCCGTAATAATCGACAAACATGAGGAATCAAATCCGTAATTTACTCAATAATTCATAAGAATGCATTACAAATCATAAGGACGAAAAGCTACAGGGACGAAATTCACAATTTTAACAAACCCAAAAAACGTAATTTACTCTAAAAGAATATGAAAAATAACACCATAAATTATAAGTGGACCATATGCTGACCATCGTCCTCTTAATTTCTACAGTCACCACCCTCTGCCTGCCTGCCTGCCTTAATTTCATCAGTTTTACAACTGAACAAAAAAAGAGGGTTTTGCAGACACCATGGATACGGAGAAGGAGCGAGATCGCCATGTTTACTTTGCTCGAATTGCAGAGCAAGCCGAGAGATACGATGGTAGTAATATTTACTTTCTTCCTTCCTTCGCCGCTTAATTGTTTCGAGGGTTTTCAGTTTTCTTCATAATTGGCCAATGGATTTCTTACTTTTAAGTTTCCAGATGCTTGTTAGATGTTACAGATTGAAAATCTATGTGTTCCTTTGTAGTTCAGTTCCCACTGTGTTTTCTGGTTTGCGTTATCCTCTTGAACTTGCATTTTTGTGAAGGTTCATTGGGGTTTTTTCTTCGTCATACTCAAATTTCAGGCATCTGTGTGTATGCGTGTATGTTATTTTCACTTTACACCAACTGAAAAATAATTGTTTGTTTCCATGTTTCTATAGTACAACGATCACTTAATTTCGAACAGATTCCACCGAGTGAAAGTTAATCGCCTTCTAATTTCGGTTCCATTTGAGTTTTGTTCTCAATTTGTATATATTTCCCTTCTTATTTGATACCTTTGTGGAGATCAGAAGAATGCTGATTACTTACAATTACATCGATGTTTTGTGTGAACTCGATCTTCTCATCATCTCTTCAATTCAGATGTTAACATATCTAATTTCATTGTAGATGAAAGTTAGTTAACACAATTCTCTATAAATTTGAATTATAATGAGAACTGAAATATGATTGACGTGGATTTTGAAACTAAAACAAGTGGTTGTAATAGTTGGCACTAGGCAATGTCCTCCAAGTGGAGTTTTGCAAGGACTTTCCATGGTCATACTTGATGTTATTGCTATGCTCTTTTTAGACATGTGTGGACTCAGTCTGTTTGTAACACTTTATGAAATTGGGGTGTTATTGTTACTCCCATAACTACTATATGCACCTCAAAAACACAAAGTGGTCCAGTTTGATTTCCAGAGTCTAATCTGCTTGTTTTGAAGTAATTAGAAAGTAGACACATTTTTGTGTTTTGTAGTACTACTCCAAGAAATTGATTTAAGAAAAAAAACATATAACTATTAGTCAAATGTGTAAAATGTCATAGAAAACATAAAGAAAGTGTATGCTATTGTTAAGTTATAGGATTTTCAAAAGGAAGTTAATTTTGGTGAACCAAATTAGTATCATAAAGGCTTATGTAATGATGACTAGGGGGTAACTCGGTAATTTTAGCTTCAAATTGTGCCAAAAAGAAGCATGTTGCAATTAATATGGGACATCCATTGTTTCAGTTTTAATGGGAGAAAGGGATGTTTTGCTATAAATTGATGTGGTTGTCAGTCATATGTAAAGGGAAGGTGGATAAAGTGGTGGGAAACATTGGAAGCATTATGTCAAACATAACTAAAGTTGGAGGTAAGTTTATTGGAAAACAATGAGTCCTATAGTCTATGAGCAAACTGATGAGCTACCAAACAGAACATCTACACAATGACTATGTAGCAAAAAATGCGAATGTTGAGGTGGATGTACAAACACAAGAGGATGGTTAGAAATTAGGATATTTTTTAGAAGGTCAGGGTGGTTCTTGTTGAAGAGAAATTAATGCAATAATGCTTGAGATGGGTTGGTTATCTGACTTATCTTTAGTCTGGATCTTTTGAAGCTTTCATGAGAAGAGGAGACATGGATAGGGAGGGATAGGACATAGGAGAAGGCTAGGATTACATGGGGCAACAAAGAGATTTCAAGGAGCATAGTTTATATAAGGAATTGACTCGAGAGCATGGAAGCATGCTATTCATGTTTCATCTCATTTCTGATTTTTGATGGGTTTTGTTTGTAGCCTGCTCAACTAGTTTGCTATGAAACACTTGTTCTTGATGTTGTTACAGTGAATGCTAATGTAGTTTTGACAAGCTTAGTGGAAAGAATGTCTTTTGGGGTAAAGTTCATGTCCGCATAGATCTCACCCTTCCCAGACTCTACTCTTGAGTGAGATTTACTGGGTCTGTTTGATTTTTGTTTTAGCGGAAATGATGCATATCATATCAATATGATGTTGAAAACTTGCCACTAATCAAGTCTTGTGACTTTTTCTTTGAAATGGAAGGAGTATGTAGTATGGGACCTTCTTGTTAGATGGAAAAAAAACATGTTATTTGTGAAAGTAATGAAACTATAAGACATTTGGGATAGGTTGGACTATGGTGAAGCAACTCCATTCAAGTCTTTGGTGAATTATGACTCACATGAACTGCTTTTCTTGCATGTCTATGCTTTTAGGTCATTTCTTTTCCTGTATTTTAGTAGAATACTTGTATATATCTATGACGAACAATGCACTGAAAACACATGCCTTTTAAAATCTATGCTGCCTCTTTGAAGTTTTATGAGTTAGACATTCTGCTAACTTTTTATTATTTATATTCTTGTTTGCGACTCAGAGATGGTCGAAGCAATGAAATCTATTGCAAAGATGGATGTGGATCTGACTCTGGAAGAGAGAAACTTGTTGTCTGTTGGATATAAAAATGTGATTGGAGCAAGAAGAGCATCGTGGAGGATATTGTTCTCTATTGAACAAAAGGAAGAGGGCAAGGGTCATGAGCAAAATGCAAAAAGGATAAAGGATTATAGAAAAGGGGTGGAAGATGAGCTTACAATAATATGCAATGACATACTTTCAACAATCGATTCCCACTTGCTCCCATCATCAAAATCTGGAGAATCTGCTGTCTTCTATCATAAGATGTGAGTCTTTAGATTATACAGAAACAATATCACTGACCACAAAATGCACTCCATCCATCTCATGCAAATTGCAACCTTTTGGCACAAATGTTTAAATGCCTCTGATTATCCAACCAACTTGTTATCAAATGAAGTCTTGGATGAAAAAGGTTGCTCCAAATCTGAATTATGTATATGCAAAAAAATCAACAACATTCCATTTGAATATGCATTGCCAAATAGTATTATTGCAATTTCATGGGATTTGAGAAAGTACCATCATGGCGTCTGAATATTGTAGCTGGATTCTCTCCTGTGATTTTTTATTCTGTTTAATTTTTATATTAATTATGCATGGAGCCTAACACAGTTTTTCTTATTCATTGACTGACCTCTTCATATCTAAACAGGAAGGGGGATTACTTCCGTTACTTAGCTGAATTTAAATCAGGGGATGATCGTAAGGAGGTTACAGATCAGTCGCTCAAAGCTTATGAGGTTATTTCTATATATGATTAGTGATGCACTAGTCATACTCGTTCACTTGTTATGTTTAATAATCAGAACTAGAGTGTTAGTTGGATCGTTATATTACGTTGCAGGCTGCAACTGCTATTGCTACATCTGATCTGCCACCTACTCATCCAATCAGACTTGGTTTGGCTTTGAACTTCTCGGTCTTTTACTACGAGATATTGTACTCCCCTGAAAGGTTAATCATAGCGTCATTCTTTGAGTTTTTTGCCTTTGTCAATGTTGACATCAATTCCTCAACTCCCTCTGTTCCAACAAGTAATAAATAAACAAATAAATAATGCTTCGACTTTTTTGGTCAAATGGACAACTTTCCGACTCAGTAGTTAACATGGATCCTATTTTCAAGAAAATTTTGTTAACTATTATAAATTTATAAGATATAATAAAATTAAGTTAATGTATTGAAAATTGCATCCAAATCCATATCGATCTTAACTGTGAAGAGTAGTTCATTTGACCTCAAAAGTCAAAGTGGAGGGAGCATATGGTTTCCTGTTGGTACTGATTTTCTAATATGAATCACAATCGATATTTCAGTTGATTTAGTGAAATATTTCTAACTTATGCAGGGCCTGCCATATGGCTAAACAAGCATTCGATGAGGCGATCACTGAACTTGATACCCTGGATGAAGAATCGTACAAGGACAGCACTCTGATTATGCAGCTGATTAAGGATAATCTTACTCTTTGGACATCAGATATCTCAGAGGAGGGAGGTAACCCCCCACCCCAAAGAAAATAACAAAAAAAAAAAAAACAAGCAAAGTGTTTCTACTATGAACATTCCTTCATGATGTAATTCGTTGCACAATCTTTTCAAGAAATCAGAATAAGCCTGCACTGTGTTATGAGTTTAAGGCAATCACTTGCAGTAACTTCATGGGTAACTTTGATTATCTAGAGTTTGTATTTCCTGATAATATCAGTTAACGAAAATCTACATCAGATTGGAATAGATGTCGTTTAGGATGACGAGAGAACGGTCTGGAGAGAGGAAGAGGGAAGAGATGAATTTTCAAAGTCTCAGAAAATATTACTCAACAAGTACTGCCTTAAAAATCTAAACTTACAGCCCTGTATATAAATAAAACTAACAAAGACCTAATATAACTTGTATGATGTTCAATATTAGTCCAGCCATGTAACAAAGACCATAATCTATCCTGGATCTAGTTTTTGCAATTGGTGCTTGACTAAAGTTTCATTAGTTCCTGATTTGGTTCTTGGATTTAGAAAATGTACTCAGGATTGATATTTTTAATGAATTTAATAATATATAAAAAAAAATTGCAAGTACTTTAGCAATTTAGTCCCGGATGGTTAGTATGCTTGAGATTTTCACTGTGAAGAAGTTTCCCATTCGGTAATAGTTTATTAAGCTATTAACACAATTATTGATTTATTATAATATTAAGATAGAATCTTGTAATCAGGGTCAAAGAATGTTGCATTCTACTAAATTTCTTTGTAATTTTTCTTTTACAGCGGCAGGTGAACACTCTAAGGCGGGAGAACCTCAAGGGAGGCCAGATTCATCCAGCAAATAAAGCAATCAGAATTCAGAGGGGTAAGCACTGACATATATGCATTTTCTCCTCTTTGATATATGTAGCCCTGGAATTTACACTTTGCACCCTCTACCATAATTACAGCCAACCTGATCCCTGCAATTATCTTTTGTTTCTTAAAATTAAACGGGTTCTGATTTGGAAATTTGGTATTGCTAAATGAACCCTTTTTGGGTTAATTCGTGGTCAAATTATGCATTGAAAATGTAAAAATAGAATCTTGACGTTGATCTGTGTGAGTGTGAAAAGGGTAGGGGGTTTATTTTCATTCACCTTGGCAGCATAATTTGAAAAATGAAAATCAAGATTCCCTTTTCGTTGTACACGGAAAACTAACAAGCGTGCTTCTCTATTCTCACTACGGACGAACGTTGCAGAGCTGGCTTAACGTAAATGATTAAGAGACTACAATAGCTGCTCCTGAGAATGATGGAATGGCTTAGCAAGAAATGAGAACTCTTTATGGATGTGCATAAAGATAAGTACCTGTTGGCTTGTTTCTTTTATCCATGTTATAAATGTCGAAGAGTCTCAAGATTATTGTAGAGTTAGCCTTTTCTTCTTTCGTGAATACATCTATGTTTGCGACTTTGCTGTGTCATGATTCTTCTTGAATCCTTGGTATATACATATAACTTTGTGTGTTTGTTTCAAGTCTCACTTGTTTTGCTAACATGTAGCTTCTTTTTGGGGTTTCACTTTTGCATCCTTTTTAATAAATGCATATAATAGGCATAGAGTTCATGTAATAAAAGAGAGAGAGAGAGAGAGACCAATTGTTGGTAATTTGGTAACAAAATAACTTTAAATTGTTGGATTACAAGAATTATGTGGAGTGATCAATAGTTAAGAAAACTTTGAGGAAATAGGCATGAATATGATAATTTAGTGTGTGGGGTCCGGTAGCAAGAGTGAGTGAGCCATTATATATTCTGGTGGTTGGTTGTGGTGGTGGTTGGTGGTGGAGGAAGAGGAAGAGGAAGAGGAGGGAGGAGAAAGGATTTGAGATGTTTATAGAATTCTTTAGGTTTTTCTACAATGTAAGCATGGCCTGTATCCTTGATGACCACCATGACTGCATTATCACCCAAATGCCTGCAGCACCATTTCAATCAATCAAATAAATAAATATATATACATCAATCAATAATTCATAGTGGATTGAGTAGAAGGTTATTAGAAAGTTGATGATTAGATTGAAACCTTTTAAGTCTGTAACCCAATTCCAAGGGAAATACTTGATCTTTATCACCCCATATTATCATTGTTGGCTGCAACCAATTTGAATGAGTAGTTCACAAGTAGAAGAAAGAGAATACAAGAAAGGAAGTTGAGGAGGTACCTGGGGTATTTTGGGAATTTCGGAAAGTTTTCGGTCTTTGGCTAGAGCATGAATGAGTTCCTTTTTCTCCTTTACGTGTTCACTGCACATCTCCTGCAGGAGGAAAGAAAACGAAATAAAATAAATAAATGATAACTCTCCTCCTATAAAATGCACAAGGAAAAAGATAATAAATTTACAAAATACCTTTTCTTTCCATCTTTTTCTTTGTTAATATAAAAAATTATTTTTCTTTCCTCGAGAACAGTGTAAATGTCCTGGCAAAATAAAATTTTGTGTATAATTAAATAAAGAAAAAACTATTAAAGACCTTTAAATTAAAAAAAGACGTGTGAAGTTGATATGAATATCTAATATTGTTGTAAAAGTTTATATTATATCCCACGAAAAAATTTTAATCTCAAAAAAAGGGAAAATTAAGAAAGACTCTAATAGCCCTTCATCTGGACAGTATGTATTTGTACATAATATGCACACGTGCATAAAAACTAAAAAACAACTTGATTTACTTGTATGTACAAGTACATACCGTTCAGATCAAAGGCTATCAGGGGGTGTTTTAGTTTTTTTTTTTTAGGTTTTCCATTGTATATTATTTCTTTTGTTTTTTATACGTTTTTATGTAATTTACATTTTTTTATCAATTGATAATGATTAATTGAAATCAAAAACTTAAACTCAAAATCTTGAAGTTAATAATCTTGGGGGGCGTTTGGTTCGTAAAATGATTTCTGAAGGAATGTAATATGTGTCTAAGGAATTCGAATCTGGAAGGAATTGGAATGGAATTTTGTCAGGTTTGACCAAGTGTTTGGTTGGCAGGAATGGAATGTAATCAGTCAAATGAATTGGAATCTGTTTGTTTGGTTTGCAAAGGAATTGGAATGAAATTCTGAAAAATGACAAAAATACCCTTTCTTTTATTTTTATTTTTTTAAATGCCGAGAGAGAGGGGGGAGAGATTGTGAGAGAGGGGAGAGAGATAAAGATAGGAGAGAGATAGAGAGAGGAGGGAGAGGAGAGAGAGAGAGGGTTTTTAGAAAAGGTAAGGAGGGTATTTGTGTCATTTTAAGAAAATCTAATGGAATGGAATTCAATTCCATCCATTTTAAGAAGGAATAACCAAATCCATGATTAAAGAAATTCATGGAATTCAATTCCATTCAATTGGTAACCAAACAGCAAGATGAAATTTGGTCAATGGAATTGACCATTCCAATTCCATCAGATTCCGGCGGAATCCAGCGAACCAAACGCCACCTTACTTTTTTGCTTTAATCCATACTAGAAACGTACTCGCGCAATGCAGCAAGATACATCACGATTTTAATTTTTCATTTTATTTTTTTGTCGATTTACAGTACGATTTTGGATGGTTTTGAGAAAGTAGTAATGTTTTTTTATAAATTTGTTTAAAACCTTAATAATATAATGTTTTTTATATAAAAAAATTAAGTATTTTGTTAGAATTCAATGATTATCTTATATATTTTAATGACATCTAGAAAAAATAACCAATTACATATTTAATAATATATTAATTAATAGTGATACATGGAAAAGGTCTGCATAAAAGAAAGACCTGTACATACCAAATTGGTAGGTGTTAGAAGACTGCAGTAGTAATATGTATCTTGTGCTTTGATACTTGTAAATTAAGATATTTTTAAAATCTTACATAAAATGATGGTACCTTGTGCCTAATAATTTGTATTTAAAAGTTTTTTATCCGTGTTTTATAATATAGTATAGATTAAAGTTATTGTCCTAATTAAAATAAAATGTTTACGAATAAAAGAAAAAAGACGCGGTGCACCATCCTTCATAAATGTAACATCTAGAAACTGCTCCACATTTTCTCCCATTCTTTTTTGACTCCTCTCTTTTTCTTTTAAAAATTGTTTTTGGTTATTATATAAAATTTTAATCACCAATAATTTATTTAAATATGTATTTTATACGATATGTTTATTTATTTATTATTTATTGAACTTAGATACATCAATTTTCCAAGAGAAATATTTTAATTAAATAACATGGATATAATATCTTAAAAAATTATATTCTTTTTCTAGATTGTTTAAAAAAATCCAGATTTCTAAATTTTCTATATATTTAAATTTTATTAATTTATTTTTATAAAATTATGCTCAAAATAAATGTGTTACATTTTCAAATAATTAGTAATGCATATTATTTTTCTTATGCTCGATTTTACTTGTATAAAATTTTATCAACATTAATAAATTTATTTTATTTAATTGAGGATTTTGTTTAAGCAAATGAATGCAAGTAAAAATGAGTGTGAAAATAGGGGTTTGGATCAGGTGAGACCAACTTGTTTTTTTTGTGTGAAACTCATACCACTATTTTAAACTTGAAACCTTACGGTCAAACACTTTGAAGGTAAAAGAATTCGAACCTTCACGGTATTTTGCTGTGAAGGTTTTTATTTTACAGTGTTTTGCTGTGAAATTTCAAATGAAACGTGAGGTGGAAATAGCGAAATCTTACGTGGATGAAATCCAAAAGTATGCAATTCGGAGTCTTCACCGGCGGCTTCACAAACGTAAACCTCATCAACTCCTTCATCTTTTCCGGCGTCTGCGGCAGAAGTATGTCCGCCGCCTCCTCCAAATTCTTCACCGGAAACAACCCTTCCGCCAAATCCTTCTCCTCCAAACACACCCCGGCGCAACATATCACTACCCTCTCCACCGCCTCCTTAAACTGCGCCGCCATGCTATACGCCACAAACCCACCATAACTCAACCCCACCACCGTCATTCTCCTCACCGAGTTCGCCTCCATGACTCGGTACACACACTGAGCCTGGAACGAGTCACTCCGATCCTCCCGAGTCGTATACGAGTCACCGAAAAACACCAGGTCCGGCACGTAGATATTGAAATGACGAACGAACCGAGGGATGACATCCGGACCCCACTGCCACATCGCGTTGGCTCCGAACCCATGGAGCAAGAGCAAATCGGGTCGGGTTTCTTTACGGGTCTTGGGTACCCAACAATGGACGACGGTGCCGTCACCGAGGTCGGTGACCGTTGATCGGAGACCGGAGCTGGAGAAAGATGATCGGAGACACCAGTTTCTGGAGGCCGTGAAACTAAAACACTTGGTCATGGCCGATCGGAATACACACAGTTATGGTGTTTTTAGTGTGTGTGTGTATATATGTATGGAGGAGGGGAGAAAGACGGAAAGAAGCAAAGAAGCAAAGAGAAAAGTGGGTCATAAATAAATAATGTGATTGGGTAGGAGTTGACATTGATTGGTGTCTTTAATGGATCATATATATATATATGGCCCCTTCATTTGTTAACCATGATATTGGTACTAACCGTGCTAACCAATCTGGACCGTTGGTTATTTAGATCAATGGATCATAATTAATTGAATTTTTAATTTTAGAAATAATAAATTAAAATATTAGGAAAATCTGGTGCATAAGGGCAGAAGGTTAAATTGGTAAAAACGCAAATACCATTAAATAAATATGTGCACACGTTGCCAAAAATATAGGCGCATAATTAGGGATTGGAATCATCTTCACGTTGCCAAAAATATAGGCGCATAATTAGGGATTGGAATCATCTTGATGGAATATATTAAAATATGAGCATTATTATAAAAATTTGTATTATATAATATATAATAAACTTTAAAATTACTATAATTCTCTAATTAATATTTCGAAAGTAGGACATATATTTGGGATAAAAATTTGGTTTGTGCATATCTATTGAAGTGCTCATAAAGTTTTCATAAGTAGTGAGGTTTTATGATTTTTCTTTGGAATAGTGTTTTTTTGGGATTATGACTCTACTGCATTATTGCATTGTAGATAGTTAGTGATTACGAACATGAATGAACAAATGCTTTAGTCATTCATTTGTGCATATGAGCATTTTTCTAAATTGTGCATAAATGCATACATTATGAAGTTACCAATTATCCGTTTGTAATCAACTACGGTTTGATGTGCAATATGTGCATATTAGCATGTTTTAGTTCCCCTATTATGATTTTTACATATGTTAACATTATTAAGTTCTGATGTATACTATTAGACTATTCAATATGAATAGGGAAAAAGGTTGAAGATATACAAATATGTCCATTAGCAAGGTTAATACTTTTAAATACTTTGAGAAAACTGTTGTACATATGGGCATAATTTGGGGTTAGGCATATGATGAAATTTGTGCATTGGATTGTATATGTGCATTGTTTGGAAGTTGTGCATATGGGCAAATGGTAAGATGTGTCAAATTATAGTGTTGCATAACATAATATACATTGTGATAAGCGATCTTTAATGGGTAAACTATTTGGATTGTATATGCATATGGGCATATGGTAATATGTGTCCATTTGGAGTTCTGCATAAGAGCATCTACGTAGTGGATAAACTGTTTTATTTGGGTAAACAGTTGTGCATATGCGAATTCTTTTGGAGTAGTGCACATGAGCATATGGTATGGAGCTTTCTTCAATGGGTAAACTGTTTGCTCTTTATGTGCCTGTGTGCAATGGATTGTATATGTGCATTGTTTGGAAGTTGTGCATATGGACAAATGGTAAGATTATCCGAATTCTTGCGATAATCCCATATTCATCGGTTCGACATAATCGTATTGACGTGTGCAAGGGGGGACGTTTTGATTATCAAAAATAGATTCCAAAAAACTCTCGTTATCAACATCAGACGTGATTCGATTTTCGTTCATTATGATATTTTTTTTTTGAAAAGCAAATATATTAACCAAACCACCACACAGTACAAGAACCAAAGGTTTGCAAGACACAAACCAGTGCAACACCAAACAAAAACAAGACCTGTGCAACAATAGCAAACCAAATCCTAACACAGGACCCGAACAAAACCACAATCACCAAAAGAAAAAAACAGGAAACACAAGACAAAAGTCAGAATCAGGAACCGAAGGTCGGGCACGAAATGAGTAGCTCAAAACCGCGCCCACACCGCACCTAAAACCACTCTGAACCTCCTGATGGAAACAGACCACGAACCAAAAAAAAAACTGAGGCCAAAAAACAACACCTGCCCGAACTGATCCATCCCGAATCTACCTCTCCAACCACCACAACTTACGGACAACTGGTTGGATCATTCAACCACTTCGTTCATTATAATATGCACTGGAAACACTAATGGTTCTTCTTCCACAACGATGATAAACCAGAAAGAAAATTTCAACTCGATGAGTTTAGAGGCTTATGCAGTTATAAGATGATTGAATGCTTGAAAATAGGAAAGATATAACTACTCGTATTAACTTGATATGATAGAATTTTAAATTAAAAATATTAAAATTGAAATTCATATCATTACCATAACAAAACTCCATGAAATATGGAATAATATTAAATGGGGCGTGAGTTATTAATTTACCATATTGCCCTTTGATATTTAATATCCTTAATCGCAATACATAATCTCTAGGAACAATCTGATTGGTCGAAAGTTGGTTAGCACGGTTAGCACCAATAGAACGGTTAACAAATGAATGACCCTCTATATATACATATATATATATATATATATATATATATATATATATATATATATTTTGCATGATTTATATTAATTTTTAAATATAAAACAAGTGATTTACCAAGGTAAATTATTAACGTTCAAGTTTACAATCACAATGGCATATATTCTTGCTTGGGCCGGATAAAGCTTGAATGACGGATAAATACCGTGGAATAATTAATGATTGGTTCGTTAATTACGACGTAACATATAATGTTAGAGCATCAATAATGTGCACTTTAGGAGGTTTTTGAAAAGGTTTTTTAAAAAACAAAAACCTCCTTTTGAGGTTTTTCATATAATGGAGAGGTTTTTCAATTGAGGTTTTTTGTATCTGTGACACGGCCTGCTTTTTCGTATTTAATCAGTTTTAATTTTATAGAATTTTATAAAAATTTCGTATTTAATCAGTTTTATTTATTAATTAGTTTTATTTATTAATATATTTAAAGTAATCCTATTTAAATATAATTATTAAATAAATAATATTAATAAATACATAATGAAAGTAATTATATTTTTAAAATAATATCTCAAATTTGACATATTTATACAATTCTAACAGATTTCTTGATGACCCAATTTTTATTTTCGTTATACATACTTTTAAGTTTAACATTTTTTAATTTTTATTTTACATACTTTTTATACAACTTTTATATATATTTTTAACAACCTATTTTTTATTAATTTTATTGTACATACTTTTAAAATAATTTTTTTTCTTTATTTTTACCTAGTTAGATTTTTTTTATTTAAGTGGTTAATTGTTTTACAATAAGAAATTTATATATAATATATATTGTATTAAAATATTTTAAAAAATTATGTAAAATAAATACATAATTAAATTAATAATATTATCTTGATATAAATAAAGATGTATTTGTATGAATTTTAATGTATTTATTTTTATAAATAAGAATAAAAATGATATAAAGTTAAAATAGTGGAACCTGAATAGTTTAAAAAAGTAATGAAAAAGTTTGGGTGAGGTTTTTCACATAGTGGAGGTATATAAAGGTTTTTAAGTTGTTGAGGTGGCAATAATGTGTAAGAAAAAAGCTATGAAAAACCTTGGTGAAAAAATCGCACACTGTGGATGTTCTTAGCGAACGTGAAATTACTGAATTTGCCAATCTTGGCATCTGGAGTGGTGTAACGTAATGCTTCTTTATCGGTGATTGCCCATTTTATTTAAACATGGAATGATGGATCGACGAATTTAGCAAGTTCGGCATATTACAAGACATGATGGGTTTTGTCTCAAGATTATCTGTAACGACAATTTAACTATTCAAGAGCTTATGTATCAGTTGTAATACAGATATACATATTGTTTATCGCTTGATGTTTAATATGAATTCGATCCATTATTAACGTCTGTTCAAATTGAACCCAGACCTGAAACCTTTTAGAGGTGCATGGGTACACTCGATTACTATCGTTGGGACGATCGATGGGGGTAGTATAGGTAGTGAGACCTATCATGGAAGTGATAACGTTGATTTCAGTATGTTTAGTGATCTCGTTTATGTTACTAAGATTAGCACCTTTTAGGGTGTTTTGGTCGGGGTATAGATATTTCGGTTGAGGAAGAATTTCTTGGGTCTAAAGGGAAGAACCTTTTTGAGGTGAACTGTTCGCTTCAAGTGTGTCTCTTTTACGGTAGCTGCTATGTCGATCAATGGGGGATCAAAAGAGTATCAAGTCAAGAATTTAATAGGGGAAGTGAGCCTTTTGAATCTGAAGTTATTTGAAGAGTGGCAAAGAAGGTTGGGGATAATAACAGTGTTGGTTGATATTATGGAGTAAAGAAAGGATGGTGACGAGCTATTGTTGGTAAGACCTTTGGGGTCAAAGTGTAGACGTATGAATTGCGAGTCATCAGTCATGGTGGTACCTGATAGTTGGTCATATAAGGATGTTGGGAAGCGTCGATGCCTAAAGTGGTGGCAAATGTGAAAATTTGGACCGGTTGGTCGAAGATAAGTAGTCAGTGATAATTGTGGTGAGTGCAACGGTTGACCTTGCTAGAGTGAAATAGCCTTCATGTAATTTGAGTATCATGCACTGTGTTTTCAAACAGGTTACAGGAGTCCCTCATGTCGTAATTTGCATATGTATGTGTGTGCACCTTCAGAGTTCTGGTTTTGAAAATGAGTTGACACACACACAAACGTGTGTTTGGATTAAAGAGAGAAGTTTATTTTTGCATTGTACCAGAGTGGAAACCTATTTCACTTTTATAAACGAGTTAACCTCAGATGTAGAAATCATAACAGCATTTGATCGCATAATTTTGTAAGTGAAATTGTTACGGACATATGTTGTCATACCAAGGAAAGTGAGAGTCGTTTGAATCGCTCAGTTTAAGCAATTTTGTTGTCTTTTATAAATCGCACGAGTAAAGTTGTTGAAAATATTTTCAATTGTGTCAACATCGATTTTGGTTGAGTGAAACTTATTTTATCTTGAAATTGAGGTGTAACGATCCTCGAGATCGTTGTGTATGGCGAATCCATTATGCCAGTGTAGTATCGTGTATACTCAAGTTTGTTTTATAATGTATTATTTTCTGAAATTTCAAATGTCAGTCGTTTAAATTTACTGTGTCGTCAAGCATGAAGGCTATGAACTCTCTAAGTCGTATGAGATGTTGCAATTAGGAATGAGGGAAGGTTTGAGAGTAGAAGGGTGGCGTTCGAACCGTTGATGGTCGATTCATGACCTTGGTATTCCCTAGGGAAGGATTGTGAATAACGAAAGTGAATGACTGAAGTCTCAGTCTTCGGCGTAGGGCCAGTCTTATGGTAAATTATCTTTGGTTCGGTAACCGGAGAAGGGGTTGCTGGTGAGTGGAAGTTCGAATTTGTTTAGATGCTTCTATAGGTAACTGGTTAAAGAGTAAAGTATGTGGTGTTCTGATGAAATGGTATCGTCGGGAACAAAAGTCTGGGGTAGCCTTGTGGTTAGATTTGGTATCAAGTCTGGTGCCTTTGAGGACTGTGGAAGTCCAAGTGATTATAGTGCGTATGAAGGAGTAAATGTGTTGTGGTTGTCGTTGAGTTGTTCAAAAGTGATTGAGACTATTCGGGGAAGAGTGTATCTGGTATGACGCCTTACCATCTTGTGTGGGCGTTATGAAAGTGGAAAGTTATCAATAGATTAAGTGTTTTCCTTTGGTGTTGGTCCCGAAGGTGCTTAACAAGTTTGTAGAAGGGGGGGGGGGGTTGAATACAAACACATAATTTAAAGTTTAATAAATTGTTTATTGATAAATCAAATACAATTTACAAGTTTGTTGCGGAATAAGATTAAGACAGACTCAATCTAAACAAACTTAAGAAACACTAAGATGGTTGCACAAGAAATTCAGAGAAAGGAGGATTAAGAGATATAGAAAACAAAGGTTTCTATTTGGAGTTCAAGGATTGAGCACCCCCTCAGATGGAGAGGTGAACTTCCTATTTATACCCTATGCATTAAATGCATGGCAGGGCACTTTACACATGGCGTTTACTGATTGGCTTTGAATGTCTGACTTTGGGAGACATGCTTTCGGCCGGATCATGAACAGTGTAGTTGACAAAGTTGTTGTACGAATTGTGGCAGAGGCATGTCCGTTCTGACACATCGTACTGAGTTGTGCAAGGTTAGACAAAAAGAAACTTGAGGTATAAGCTAAGTGATCATTCAATCGCTGAATATCTCTTTCAGCAGAGATATCAAGAGTTCAGCGATCGCTGAAGCTTTACTCATGTTCCTTCGCGTATAAGTAGAGTTGTCTTTGCTTCACTGATATCCGCATCAGGTCACTAGTAGACTTCTCTTTGTTCGGCAGCTTCGTCTTCGATTCAGCTATGAACATCTGTTGACGCGAGACTTGTCTTCAGGGATTACGTTACTGTTTACATCAGAACTATCAGCGATAACTGAACAGACTCAGTTTGATCACTGATAGTGAAACACTAATACATATTAAATGTTTGAGAAAGACTATCAGCGATAACTGAACAGACTCAGTCTGATCGCTGATGGTGAAACACTGATACATATTAAACGTAATTTTCACTAAGTATAGAAAATGGTCGTTATCAAATCACTGAGAGAGCTTGGATCAACAATCTCCCCCTATTTGATAATGACAAAGTAACTGAAGAAAATTACTTTATAATTCAAAATGATGGAATAATCAGGACTCATAACATACATGTCCCAATTACTATTTTGAGGGATCTTTTACAGTACTGATAGAGTTAAGTACTTCACTGAAATTCTCATTAATCCAAGAAAAAAGATTACAAGGTATGAAAATTACAAGTACAAGTGATGTATTAACTGCTGTAAGTTAAACTAATAGATTACAAGAAAGAAAACTAATCTATCAGCTATCTAAAGAGGGTTTAGGAGGATTGATCAAATATTCAGGTATTTCTTCTCATTTTTGCCTTCGCTCTAAAGATTCTTTGCAGATGATCGCTATGATTGGCTCAGCAGCAGGAGAGAGAGTACACCATAGGCACATGAGATCCTTGAGAAGAGCGAGGTGACAGATAGGGATTTCAGAGACTCTTTGAAATCTGAGCTGTTCCTCGTCATCTCTGAAGAAGATTCCAAAAGGTTCTTCAAGAACTTGTCCCGCAACATATGGTCCGCCAGGAGGCAGAGAGAGATCCAGAACTGAAAGATCAGGAGGAGGACCGAACAGAGCTTCTCTTGAGAATTTGATGGAGGTTTCATTTCTGATCACTGCGACATTATCAGATGAGGAGGAGACAGACTTTCTCTTGATTTGCTTGGACTTTGGAGGAAGAGTAGATGGCACGTTTAGTATAGCAGCGACTCTGTTGATGAGGGCATCATTTACCCTTTCAACATAGCCTCTGTATGTTGACTTTGATTTCTTCAGCGCATCTTTGAACTCAAGCCACTCCATGTAGCCAAATTCTTCCAGCTTTGAAATGAACGTGGTAAGCTATGTTGTGGATACAATATGCAACCTACACAAATTAATATTAAGTAAAAAATGGTGATTTTTTGTTACTTTGGTGACTCCTATTTTTAATACAAGCTCTTTTTTTTTAATTGGGAGATGTTATAGGTTATCAACGTAATACTCAGGAAGATCTTTTTACAGTGCTTATCTATCAAGGAAGTCAGGTAACATTCCAAACAGTTGATTTGTAGTAAATCCAATATCTTGATCATCAATCAACCACTAAAGGACCGTTTACCCAATGCTTACCCGGTAAATGTAGACCCGGTATGCGCTTACCAGTAAGAGTCAACACTTTCACGTAACTTACCGACTTAACGTATTGACCTATTTTCGTTAGAACAATTTACTCTGATCTTGTGCACTTCAAATACAGACACAAAAACATGCAACACATTAGTATTTCTTAACTGTGTGACCAAGTCTAAAGTTGCTTCCATGGAAGTCTATAAAATTTGAGTGTGTTATTTCTCCATTAATTTGTTTTGAATAACAGTTTATGGGTTCAGTTGAAGTTGGCCAAATTGATTAATTAGTCATAGACTTGAATCACACACAGAGTTGAAAGTTGTCTTATAAACATGTTAATTAGTCATCTTGTCACTGGGTTTTTTAAACTATTTTCGATTTTGAGATTTTCTTTCTCCAAACTGATTCATACTGAACAAGCCCTGCTACTTGATTCATAAACGTAGTAATTGATGCAACATCAGGAATTTTGGTTTTAGATGAAGTTTCCTGGTTGATTCCATTGACTTCTCTGAAGATGGTGTAAAATTTGATTTATGTAGTGCAACCCTAAGACAAAGAGCCTTAGATAAGGATAACGCAACACTAAAAGAAAGACAAGGACATCAAAACATATCTTGGTTAGGCCTCTTGATTGTGAGCAATTTGTGGATAATCAAACCTAATGAGAAGTTTATGATTGCAGATAATTATGCTCATCGTTAGTCCATTACCAATGTGAAATTCAGGGAATGTACTTTTTGTCACCGTCGCCACAACATATGCTATGCTCAAAATACTCCTTTCCCTTCCTTTTCTTATTCTAATTGTGTTGTTTTCTCTTTTAAAACCTTTTTCGATCTCCTAAACATAAAGTCTAAGGTGCAATACTGATTGGATAGATCAGTAGATTGATAGGTAATAAATTTAGTAAAGTTCTGCATTGACAGGGATCATTTACGAAAGGTTGCGTTTGGTATGCAGACTGGATGGGATAGTGTACAGCCGGTCATAAGAGCAAGATTTTTTGATGTGAAGATGTTAACATGGTGAGCATAACGAAGATTGCTTTTGGATTTTCTCTATAACATAGGTACTGTTTGCATTCTCCTTCACATGAATATTGGATACTAACTACTGATCACAATGATGGTGGTTCATTTAAGAACGAATTTATAGCTAATGATAGATGCGTACGACAACGAGCTGTAGTTCTAGCCATGGTATATTGACATTCTGTTATCTATCCACAAAATTAAGTATCTATTTCTAACATGTTCGAATTGGACTAAAATGTAGAGTGAAATCTCTATTATAGATGATAAGTTAAACTCTGGAAACAAAAACATAAATAATGTATACTACCAAGTACTAGAATCAATACTCAATACGTGCATAGATTCTAACTTTTATTCTTTTGAAAAGGAGAACGTAAAAGTATAAAAACCCAAAATAATACAGAAGACAAACTATAAAAAAAAAAATCCGGGCCTACAAACCGTAAGGATTTTGGATTTTCAAACCCACGGTAGATAAATGCCTTCAAGACCTAGGATGTTGTAGATCTAACTTTCATTGTCTCCAATGTAAACAAACATCGTATGTCTTCTTTTGACTCCCATAGTCATCCTATATGAAGAAAACTATTGATACACTTAGGGGCCGTTTACCCAAACATTTACCTGGTGAGCACTTACTGGTTAAATTTAAATTCAATGCTATCACTTACCTTATCGGGCAATTTTTTAATCCAGACGTGCACAACAATTGTGGCCACTGATGTTTAATCAGGCATGATGTCTTACAATCATAATTTGTCAAGGATTAGTTTAGGCATAGCCTAGGACACCCTTCCAAAAAAAAGAAAAAAAAAATAATCCATTAGAACGGTATCGTAGGCAAAAATTTACCCGGTAAGCGCTAATCGGGCAAGAGTCGTGGCCCTCACTTACCGGGTAAGACTCTCTACCATTCTTTCGCTCTTAATGGGTAAGATTATTAGTCATTGCCATATTCATCGGTTAAAGTAATATAACTTGGTAAACGCTTACCCTGGTAAGCGTTTGGTAAACGGACTCTTAATGTCTGAAATTAAACTGGGAAACTCATATAAGAAGACATGTTAATAGTCTTCGTAAACATCTATCAAACGAAGAACAATGGCTCGCGAAACATCTAGTGATATCGGTTAAAGTTGGATGATACTGGAACTCAAGTATGGTACCTTGTGGAAAGTCTATTATTCAATTATATATTATTATTAATCTTATCTAATTAGATGTTTCGCACCAGGTACTCTCATAGGTTGGGTCGAAAATGGGAAGATTTCATTCTAATTGCACGATGCTTGCAAATGGTGATTCGTCTCTGGGGTAGAATGTACCAAGGGGTGCCCAAGAGAACGAATGTAACTCATACTAATGATTGTTTTAATTGTTGATTTTCAAATATTCTTAGCTTTTTGACATTTGAAACTTTTTTGTTCAGGGCCTGATTTTGGCTACTATCCTAATTACCTACATAGTTAAATATGTTAGCAACTCCTCTGCAAGCGCAACCAAATCCTCCCTCACTGATTGCAAGCGCTCAATTGAACCACTTGGTCACAACCTTCAACTCGGCAAACTTGAAAACTCGCAGATCATTCGCACGACATTGAGATAAGAGCTCAGACAATGCTTATGTGTCACCGAGTTCCCTAGAGTTGTTGTTACAAATCAAACTCCGAACGAGAAGCCGTGTCAAAGCTGGTGGACGCAACTCTGCGGGAACGAGCCCACGATACCCTGATAAACAACCTCGTAAGGACGCCGTCGTCATCGCCGACTCTCCCATCTCTACTATTGAAGTGAAAACACTTATGTACGGGTAATTATGAATAACTAACCTATTTGTACGACGACGACTACAGACTCACCGGAATTTAGTCGCTGAGATAACAAGAGAGAGAAAGAAAAAGGTGGAAAACGAGTTCAACGGAGCAAGCATAATGTTCTTACTTTGAACTTTTTTTGTTCGTTTATATTCAATTTATTTATATTATTATTACCAAGTCAAGAAAAGACTGCCCCCTGATATCAGTGCGATGCATTTAAATTATGTGCAAAGAAATGAGTGATGAAATCCCAGAAAAGAGGGTGTTTATAACTGCACCTTTACTGTCTAAGAGGGTGCCATGGATTTCTTCTATCAGGTACCGTTTCGTTCCCTAATTTCTTCTTTGTTCTTTGATTTCCGCTTCAAAGTGTGTTTTTATGTTGTTCTTTTCAAGGATTGAAGGTAAATGTTGAGAGCGTCAATGGGACACCCCCTGCTATTCCAAATGGTGACGCACATATGGTAATTTATGCGTTAGTTTATGAGATACATTTTTTTTCTGTTTATCATCTTATTGCTAAAAGTAGGGATATGCTGTTAATTTGTAATAAAAAAAAATTCAAGTGTTATTTGAGGAATATTGAGGTTGATACTAAAATTCAAGGTATAGCTCTTCTAATAGAATGGGAAGAGTTAAATTGCTAAAAGTGAACTGGCCGATGGAGTATACTATCTAACTTGAACTTATTTGAGTTGATTGGTGGAAGGCCATTTTAGATTATATCAAAACAACTGTGCGGAAAAGGGATCCCGATGCTTAGGAAGCAAGGCTATATTCCTTCATCATATAGATGAGGGAAGGACTTATTGATCTCTAGATTAAAATCATGTCGTCTACGTGACCAACGAACGGATATAATACTATTAAATATGGTGTTAGGAAACCAAATGTTTCTATTATTTAGTTAGGACACTCAAGTCGGTTAAATATGACAAAATCACAACCACAAAACAACAAAAGAAGGAATACATAAGGAAAAACGTGATAGCCCAAATAGTGTCAGAGCAGTCTCTATGCAAGGTTTTTCGCCTTTTTAAAAAACTACAAGCTTTACATACTTAGAATGTCACACCTTTTTTTGGTTTCTACCTTCCACTTGTGTACAATTTTATTATACAATTTAGAAGTTAGAAATCTAGATTAAAGTCATATCTTATACCCGACCAACAAACGGGTATAACACTAGTTAAAACTATTCAGGAGTAGAACCGAAAGTGACAAAATTCTCAAAGCTTATTATAACACCAATCGAGTCAATAACCTAGCTTAGTATAATTTATAAGCTACTTTTTATTCATTTAATAAACTTTTATATCAAGATTTCTAATAACTATGTTAAAGTTTTTTTAAAATAAAGTAAAAAAATTTAAAATCTTTAAAATTTTTTGCTATTATTTAATTATAATATTAAAATATTCATTATATGAAAAGTTAGGAGAACAAATTTTTATTTTTTGAGATAATAATTAGTTTTGGAGGGGAAATACCACAAACGACTATTCTATTTTAACAACTCTAAATATAAATTAGCTTATTAAAATATTCAATATATGAAAATTTGTGAGAGAAAAAGTTTGCATTTTTGGGGTAATAGTTAATTTTGAGGAAAAACTATCTATTTAAAGATTTCTCTAAATTTAGAGATTTTTACTATGTCTTTTTTTTCTCTATTTTAGCATAGAGAAACATAGTTGTTAGAGCAACAAAATGTTAAAATCCCAATTTTTTCTATTTTAGCATAGATGTTGAAGATGCTCTCTATTTAGAGATCTCTCTAAATTTAGAGATTTTTATAATTTCTCTCCTTTTTTATCTCTATTTTAACATAGAAGATAACATAGCTGTTGGAGCAACAAAAATACTAAAATAACATTTTTTTTCCGTTTCCAACAGCTATGATAAAATGTAGAAAAAAGTAAGATTTTAATAATTTTTGTTGCTCCAAAAACTATGCTATCATCTATGCTAAATAAATGATTTCCCCCCAAAAAGCAAATTTTACTTTTCGCTGTTTTCCATATATTAAATATTTTAATAATAATAATTAAATAAATTAAATATTTTAAAAAGATAATTAATACTAAAGTTGTTAAAATAAAATAGTTATCGGAGTTGAATGCAAAAAAAATTAGATATTTATTTTTTTTTACTTTATTTTAAAAAAAACTCTAATAAACTAGTTTTTGTTTGCCAACCATGACCTTAAAGCTGTTTAGATGATTTTTTTTTATTAAGGGGGTGTTTTGGATTGCTTGTTTAAAACAACTTATGTTTATTTTAAAAAGTGTTTATCAACTTATGCGGTATCAAACCGAAGTTTTTAAAAAATGTTTGGATTAACTTATTGTAGTACCAAAACGTAATAAGCCACAGGGACGGATCCACTGTGGTGGCCACGGTAGCACGAGCCACCGTATTATTTCTCCGACGAAAGGTAAAAATTTTAGGTTCGTATAAGGTGCTACCGTATCGTTTTCGAGTGTGCTACCGTAACGTTTTCGAAACTTCATAAGGGTGCACTTTGTTCTCTGATCAGAAACTAAAAAAAAAAAAAAACATACAAAACAGCCCATCTTGTAGTCTGTAATTTCTGAAAGTGAAAGCCCATACAAGAAGAAACCCACGATTTTGAAACTTAGAAAAAGCCTAATTGATAACCTAAATTTTTACCAGTTACTTACCTTTTACGCCTCATTCTTCAAAACAGCGGGAATCGAAAACCCTTGTTGGCTTGCTCCACTCGATCGATCAAACTCAGTCACTCAGAAGAAGAAACAGGGACGAAACTCAGTGATTTGTGTGTGGACTCGTCGCCGACTCGGTCTCTGTTTCTCACTCGATCAAATCAACTCAGATTTTCTCCTTTCTCCACATCTCATTTAGGTATAACTCTTACTGTGTATTCTTTGTTTGAAATTGAAGAACACAGAAATCGAACTATCGAAATCGAAGGTGGGACTGTTCTGTGGGAGACTGGGAGTGTTGAAATTTTGGGTTTTAATTTTTTTTTTTGGTCTCTGTTTTTTTAAAGCTTTCTGACTTCTGGACTTCTGGAATTTTGGTACTGTGTCTGCGTTTTTTTATTTGAGTTTTGTGGATGCTTTGTTATTGTTTCCCATGAATCATCATCATCTTATGTTTTGGCATTTTGCTATTGGCTATTGGCTATTGATATTGATTTTTGTTTCCATAGTGCCATCTGTCCATCACTCCATCACATCTGAATATTTGTTTAATTAATTTGTAATGGACTAATGGTTAGATCATAAATGGTAATTTCACTATAGTATTATTGGTATTTGGTAATTCCTATTGTGGTATCGGTAATTTCACTAATTTGGTATAATTGGTGAATGTGATGGGAAAGTTCATTTATTTGGTCTCTATTTTTTCATTGCATTTTACAGTTCAACTTAGTGTTGTTATGCGCTATGGAAAAGTTTTTGAAACGAAAAGCTTCATCAACCGACGGTAATACATCCAATAATACAATTGATATTAACAATCTTCCTTGGGATCCATCAGAGAGGCCAAAAATTATAACTTATAACCCAAATCAAAGAGATGAAATTAGACGAAAATACTTGGTTAGGGGGCCTTGTCAACCACGAGGTCACGAGTTCCCAAGCAAAGTTGTAGGGGCTAAAGCAAGACGTTTTGTTGTTAATTGGTTTGATCAATTTCAATGGTTGGAATATAGTGTAAAAGTAGATAGAGCATATTGTTTGCCTTGTTACTTGTTTAAAGATCAAGGTGGGAATCATGGGACAGATGCATTTGTGACAAATGGATTTAATAGTTGGAGTAAAAAGGATAGACTTAAACTTCATAAGGGTGAGGTTAATAGTTTTCACCATAAAGCACTTAAAAAATGTGAAGATTTGATTAACCAAAACCAATCAATTGTTGTTGCCCTTCATAAGCAAACAGAACTCATGAAGACCGAGTATCACATGCGATTGAATGCTTCGGTTGAAGTTTGTAGATACTTGTTGGAAAATGCTTTACCATTTCGTGGAAACGATGAGTCCGAAAATTCAATGTATAAAGGGCTTTTCTTGGGGACTTTAAAGTTAATTGGAAGGACAAATAGTGATATTGAGAAGGTTATATTACAAATGCGCCAAAGAACAATCAATTGACATCTCTAATGATTCAAAAATATCTTATTACTTGCTTTGCGGAAGAAGTGTTGAAATCCATCATGGGGGAAATTGGAGATGATGTGTTTGCCTTGTTGGTGGATGAGTCTAGTGATGTCTCTAGAAAAGAACAAATGGCCGTGGTTTTGAGGTTTGTTGACAAATGCGGAATTGTTCAAGAGAGATTTATTGGCGTTGTTCATGTGATGGATACATCTGCTTTAAGTCTTAAATCTGCACTTGATGCTTTATTTGCAAAACATGGATTGAGTTTCACAAAGGTAATTTATTTACTTTATGTTTTAAATATATCATTTAATCTCCAAAGTCCTAAATGCCTAAATCTATCTTTGAAATACGTAAGAGGACAAGGTTATGATGGTGCTAGCAATATGAGTGGCAAGTTTAATGGGTTGAAAGCTTTGATCTTGAATGATAATGAGTCGGCGTTCTATATACATTGTTTCGCCCATCAACTTCAGTTAGTAGTTGTCGCAGTTGCAAAAAAACATGACAGTGTTAAGGACTTTTTTGATTTGCTAGCTTTGGTTGTTACTGTGGTGAACTCTTCTTGCAAACGGAAAGATATGCTACGAGAAATTCACAAAGATAGAATTCAAGAAGAAATTGGTAATGACGAAATTGAGACCGGTAAGGGGTTAAACCAAGAGATTTCGCTTGTACGAGCCGGGGATACACGATGGAATTCTCATCTTAAAACAATTACGAGTTTGATTTCTTTGTTTCCGGAGGTTAAGAAGGTGCTTGAATATGTCGAAGATGATGGTGATAATGGAGCTACCCGACTTCAAGCAAGTGGTCTTTTATCATACTTCAAGACATTTGAATTTGTGTTTTATATGCACTTAATATTAACCATTTTAGGGTTAACAAATTCATTGTCTCAAGCTCTTCAAAGGAAAGATCAAGACATCTTGGAAGCGGTTGATTTGATAGGAACAACCAAAGCCCAATTGCAAATGTTAAGAGAAAATGGGTTTGATCAAGTTTTGGAGAAATGTTACTCTTTTTGTGATAAACATGAGATTGTGAAGTTGGATATGGCGGAAGGTTATGTTAATACAAGAAATCCAAGGAAGAGGATGAATATTAACAATCGACATCATTATAATTATGATATATTCAACACTGTTTTGGATATGCAGATTAGAGAGTTTGGTGATCGTTTTTGTGAGATAAACACCGACTTGCTTCAAAACATGGCAACTTTGAATCCACGCAATTCATTTTCTCAGTTTAACAAATCAAGCCTATTGAAGTTGAGTAAGACTATTGAAGTTGAGTAAGATGTATCCACGTGATTTTGATGACAAGGAAAGGATGATTCTCGAGCACGAACTTGACATCTACTATCATTTTGTTTATAATGATGTTAGAATTGCCAACTTTTTGATGACAAGGAAAGGATGATTCTCGAGCACGAACTTGACATCTACTATCATTTTGTTTATAATGATGTTAGAATTGCCAACTTAAACGGCATTGTTGACCTTGCTAGATTGATGGTGGCAACAAGAAAACATCTTTCTCATCCTTTAGTCTACCGATTATTGAAGCTAACATTGGTTTTGCCCGTTGCAACTGCTACGGTTGAAAGATGTTTTTCATCGATGAAGCTTGTCAAGACAGATCTACGTAATCAAATTAGTGACGACTTTTTGAATGCGGCTCTCATTTGTGACATAGAAAAGGAAGCACATCTAAGGTTAAGGTTATGACCAAAGATATCATCGATCGTTTCCAAAAGATGAAGACACGTCGAGGACAAATTTAGGAGTCATTTATATACTTTTTGTAATTATTTTTGGGTATATAACTATATATCGACCGTTTTCAAAAGATGAAGACGCGTCGGATGCAAATTTAGGAGTTATTTACCGATCATATAAAAACAATATTTTTTGTAAATGTATTTTGGATATATATTTTATTATATTAATTATGTGATGTCACCATATGAAAAATTTTCTAGATCCATCCCTAATAAGCCAATAAGTTGTTATTTAAAGGTGTTTGGATTGCTTATACATATAAAATAACTAAAAAATGATAAGCACTTTTCAAATAAGTTGATAAGTTAAAACCAAATGACTTATCAAAAAATGTTTTTCAGCGATTTAATTTTTTCTCATCCAAACACTCATAAATGTTTACCTCCCGGTGTCAAATCACAATAAACTAAAAATAGACCTTAAATAAGCAATCCCAAACAACACCTAAATCCTCTCTATATAAAGTTGAGTGATTAATCCATGAGTATTAGGAGGACTTGACTTTTTCATAGATAAAGAAACTTGTCAATATGCTAGCTTAAAAACTATTTTTGGTCCATCAGAGTAAAGGTTATTTGGTCATTAAACTCAAGATTTGAATCACTTGAACCAATTCATCAACTATATATCAAAATAACACCATGGCTAACCAAACATTCAACCATTTGAGTCTGTACTTTGGCCAACAAAAGTACCAAGATTTCACTCAAATCTCATAAAACTCATGATTCAATCATACTCCTAATTTAAACAGAAAGAAACATAATCATTTACAAACCCAATAAATCAATCAAAATTCACAAACGAGTCTATATATATGTGCGAAACAACACATGAAAAATGCAATGTTTCAAGACTGTTGTGAATGAAAAACAAACCCAGTTTCTTAACATATGAAACAACACTATAAACAACGTATTGTTTCATCTATGAATTACTGAATTTGAAAAAACAAATGAACTCTAAAACATAACAATTGTCTACATATAAAACTAAGAATTAATTTTCAAAAATTGAAGGAATTTATCAGAGAGGG
Source organism: Arctium minus (assembly GCA_954870635.1). Lineage (NCBI taxonomy): Eukaryota > Viridiplantae > Streptophyta > Magnoliopsida > Asterales > Asteraceae > Arctium > Arctium minus. The sequence continues at coordinate 3,539,722 of OX941093.1, read as the reverse complement.
GTAAACCCAGATTTGTAAAAAATACAAAATCAAGGTATAATGAATAACCCCCACAATGAAATTTATATATGCCTCAAGAACAAAGCCAGCAAGAATATTCTTGATAATTAAATCTATGCACTTGCAGCCGAAAGGTGAGGCAATTTAATAAATAACAACAAATTATAGACATGTACCAAAATAAGGGAACCCAGATGAGATGAAAACCCCCAAATCCAGGAATGAGTAAGAACCCTAATTTTCGGAATTTAATTTGCGCCCCCAGAACAAAGCCATCAAGAAATCGATCATCAGATCTCTACCTTGAAGCTGAAAGAAGAGGCGATTTTCACACACTAACACACGCTCAATTACACACACTAAATTTCAGACGATCGATTTCATAGAATGACATTAGGGTTTAGAGACTGTTGATATAGCCAGATGTGTTGTTGGCCAGGGTATATATAGCACGAACTCAAAACCCTAAAGTTGGGATATTATAAGTGGGTGACAGGTTAAGCCCTTGTAGTTTTACAATATTTCATTTTGCCTCCCTGAACTCATATATACTTGAGTAAATTATAGATTTGGTCCCTGTGGTTAATAAAAATTTTGGATTAAGTCCCCCAAACAAATTAATTACAACCATAGTCACTGTGATTTAATTTTTGTTATGGATGGGGTCTCTCATTCTAACTTTCTTAACCTAAGCTCTACTAAGTTAAGGTTATTTTGGTAATTTTACTTTTTTTCCATTTTCAATTAAAAACTTAAAAGTTTAATAATTATAATATTATATATATGAATCGTCGCCATAATCGTAACTATAACCGGAATTCTCGTTGCCACCATCTTTTGCCCTTCTTTCCGGTCACACATTGTCACCACCATCGTTGACTCTTCTTTCCGGTCACACATCGTCTTCCCCTCCCCAATCCATAATCCATACGCCTCCAACTTCCCTAAATGAGAAAACCACCTCACCTTCCCCTTCTCGGTGTTGCCGCCATCACTGCAAATCCACCGAGAAATGAACCGGATCGATATCTGTCTTATCGATTTCTCTGCAAATCCACCGAGAAATACTTTTTTGTTTCATGTTTTTAGCAGCATCGAATTGAAGCAAATTCGGACCTGTTTTCTCGATTTCTCTAAAATTCCATCGAGAAATGCTTTTTGGTTTCATGTTCTCTGCAAATCTACCGATAACGGGTTTTATCTCTAGAACTCTACAGAGAAAAATGTAACAGATTTAGATGGAGTGTCCCTATTACTATAGGAAACCGAATTACAGATTTAGATGGAGTGTCCCTATATATATATATATATATATATATATATATATATATATATATAGAGAGAGAGAGAGAGAGAGAGAGAGAGAAAAGTTCAAATGAAAACTCATTTTTCATTATGCATGTGAGGACAAATCTCAGTCACTAGATCTCTTTTGATCCAACAACTCATATTAAATAAAGTTTTTATTTTTAAAATACTTAGGGGTAAAAATGGAAGAAAATTAAAACACACGCCTACCATATTTGACTTTTTATTTTCTTTTTTAATTAAAAACTTTTTACCCAATTAAAGTTTAAAATAAATTATCTTAAAAACTACTAATATTTTAATCAAACAAATTACATCAAAAAAACGAGAATTCAGTGCTCTTCGATATGACATCCATCTCGATATTTTTTTTTTGTCGTTTTAACCGTTTTTTACGTGAAATGCTATATATGTGTTATATTCATTATGAATATTTATGTACGTTCAAGTTTGTACAACGTCTCAACACCGTAAGTATGTAACTCGACATCACCTTCTTCAACACTTTCTTCAACGTTGTAAGACATCACGTTTCTTCAGCACCGTAACCCAACACCCATCAAGACGAATCGAAAATCTATCGAGTAATTCTGTTGTGAATCGGGGAACAAAAGACAGCGCGTCACGTCTCCACATCTTCACAGGTCATTCATGTGTTATTCATCATGAATAATGTATCATTCATGATAAATAATACAACATTCAAGGTGAATAATTCATGATTCATGAATTCGTGTATTATTCGTCATGAATGTTGTGTAATTCATTTTGAATATTATATTATTCATCATGAATAATGAATGAACGTTCGCATTTGTTATTCATACTGAATGTGGGACATTCGGGGATGCGCATACATATTCATAATGAATTAAACCAAATTGCGGTTGTGAATTGGGAAACAAAAGGGAGTGCGCCATATGCCTACACCTTCACGGGTCATTCATATATTATTCATCATGAATAATGTATCATTCAGGATGAATAATAGAACATTCAGGGTGAATAATACACGATTCATAATAAATAATACATGAATCATGGATTCGTGTATTATTCATCCTGAATATTGTATTATTCATAATAAATAGTGAATGAACGTTCACCTTTGTTATTCATACTGAATGTGGACACCCAAAGACGTGCATCATATTCATAATGAATATAACACATATATAGAATTTCACGTAAAAAACGATTAAAACGAAAAAATCCTGAATATTGTATTATTCATCCTGCATACAGTATTATTCATCATGAATAATGAATGAACGTTCACCTTTGTTATTCATACTGAATGTGGACACCCGAAGACGTGCATGCATATTCATAATGAATGTAACACGTATATAGAATTTCACGTAAAAAACGGTTAAAACGAGAAAAAAACTATATCGAGATGGATGTCATATCGAAGAACACGAAATTCTCGTTTTTTTGATGTAATTTGTTTAATTAAAATATTTATAATTTTTAAGATAAATTATTTTAAAGTTTAAGGGGGTAAATTTTTTTTAATTAAAAATAAAAAAGAAAAAGTCAAAGAAGATACGCGTTGATTCAAAATTACAATTTTGTTCTTAATCATTTCCCAATTAACCTTATTTTGTATTAACCATTGATTAGTTTTTTAAGTTTTGATCAATGGTTAAGATTTGTTCTCATGTGCACAATGAAATATGAGTTTTCATTTGAACACACCCCTATATATATATATATATATATATATATATATATATATATATATATATATATATGTGTGTGTGGAGAATAAATTACATGTTTGACTTTGATTTCGATTTTTTTTTAATTTTGATTTTAAATTTTGGTGATTATGATGGTTTGTTGTGTGTGTGTTTTTTTAGTTTGTGGTGGCAGGATAAGGTTGTATAAACGGAGAAAGTGACTGGTGACTGAAGTAGGTCAACCTAGAAGATGCATCATGCATCTTGGCCTCTTGGGGAAGATGACTTAGGCATTGTTTGGCAAACTAGCTTATAAGCTAGCTGGTAGCTGATAAGCTAGCTTTTCAATAAGCTAGCTTATTGTCATCCAAACATGTACCAGAAAAAAAAACTAGCTTATAAGCTAGCTTTTTTTTTGCCAAACATAGCCTTAGAGAGGTTCATTTGAGAAATGGTAAATGTATGAGAAATAAATAAGTAATCTTAGTCATTCATCTGGTCAACATTTGCGACTTTGACCGCGAAACACCAGATAATTTCTTGCATGGTCTATAGAAGGTAGAAGAGTAGTTTCATAAAATACATGGGATGAGTTCATATATGAACCTATATAATTTACATATGAACTATACGTTCATATGTAAATCAGTTAATTAGTTCATATGAGAATTAGTTAATTAGTTCATATATGAATCTGTTAATTAGTTCAACTGATTCATATATGAACTTACAGTTAATTAATTCATATGTGAATTAGTTAATTAGTTCATATATGAATCACAAAGGTTCATATATGAATCAGTTAAAAGAGTTCATGTGAATTACACTGATTCACATATGAACATATAGTTCATATGTGAATTATACAGGTTCATATATGAACACAACCCGTGTATTTTGTAAAAATTATGAAAGTGTCCTTCTATTTTTGGAATAGCCGCAACTTTTGACCCGTCAAAGCCGAATCCGATTTTGACCGTATGAATGGCTAGGATTACTTCTCTATTTCTCATATATTTACCATTTCTCAAATGAACCTAAGGCTATATATATATATATATACATATATATGTATTTAACAATAATCATTAAATTTCTAAGTTCTTAACTGAAATTGAAAATATAGAATGTTAAATTACCAAAACACCCTTGACTTAACAAAATTAAGGCAAGGGACTTAATCCATAACAAAAATGAAACTATGATGACTATGGATGTAATTGATTTGTTTGAGGGACTTAATCCATAATTTTTATATAACCATAGGGACCAAATCTGTAATTTACTCTATATACTTTATTCAAACTCATATATACTTTATTCTCCACCTTAAAACCCGGAAGTCTTTGTTTGAATGGGATATTTAACAAACTTATTTATATACTTCATTCATGTAACACCCTCAAATCTGGAAATAGCAACTAATTTAAAATTTTCTAAATACGTCGATAATTGATTCATCTACAGACCCAAATTAAGGTTTAACCTCAACACACATGAATTTAATCTCTACATACAGTCTATAACAAGAAAGGGTGCTACTAAAACCCAATAATAGTCACTATCTCAAAACTGCGGAAGACTTCACCAACCACTTACACTTGCACAAAGCTAAGGCTCAACTCTTCATAACTGTTAGAACCAAACCCCAACAGGAACCTGATGCACATGCCAACAAGTAAAAAGGTTAGGCTAACGCCTAGTGAGTCCAAGAGTTTTACATGAGTAGATATATCTTTAAAAAAATGAACTTCACTTGAAACCATGACCAGTCAATTGATGCCCTTTAAAACGTGGAAACGACTCTTTTCCAATATCATGCACTTTCAAAGGTGGACACCTCATTTCAAACATGCTTTATAAATTGATGCAACTTAAACTAACTCAAAACATGAATCATCATCAAAACCATGTATACCATAAGTCCGAAAACATGGACACTAGGTCCAATACTCAGGCGACCGAAAACGAACAGATTTTAATTACCAAACACGGGGTTGACATAATTCATTCAAACCTTAATATACGAGGAGGATGGTCCAATATTAAGGTCCTCATTCACTGTCGACCATATAGACCCAATGACAATAAAGTAACGCATCCTTATATTTAAAAATATTGATAGCCGACAATGGGGGAAACCCGTATCCGTTGAGGGTGGAGGAAAAACAAAAGTATGCTACGCTAGCAACGTTAATCGCATGAAACCTCCCGACATCACAGCCCGGTGTCCCTACGACTTCTTTAACAAGCGTCACCCCAAGTCAGTTGACCTTGATGGATCATTCCGAAGAACTCCATCCCGAAGGCCCGACACACTTAAAGACTACCTCCCAGGCATTACTTCAAGCGGCAGAGGTCCTAGTTCCTAATCCCCCGACAACACTAACAGACTCAACCCTCCTAGCGATCGCTTGTAAAGTTTCCGATCATAAAACATGGGTACCGAAGTTCAACCCCGCAATACCCAATTGACCATCCAAAACAGACTGACTTACGTGTCTATGGATCCAATGCAACACAGTCTAACCTTACCGGACTACATATGAATGACCAAAGCACTCGAGCCCGTAACCAACCTCAATACGCAACACAACGCATTAGTACGTACGTCATAACTGGACTCTATATTGAGCCATATAAAACCGGACAAGTGTCCTCGAGGCACCTTTTAAAACGACATCGAGTCAAAATACTCAAAACCTCTTTGTGACCAATGATTAACGTTTTTCAAATAATAAACATACTCGACCCATACCATGAAAGCACACTCTCCAAAATACTTGAATGGACTCCAACACAGTTTAAGACGGGACAAAAGGTTTTCCAAATAAATTTATACTCTTTACCCTTTCAAAACGTCCCATAACACAAACTTAAACCTTTTACCCAAACAAACATTGAAAATGTCTTTTAACCAAATAATCTCACTTATGAAATAAATTACCAAACACACCCATTTATGACTCATTTATCAAAATGCCCAAAATCCCCAACATGGGTGTTTTACAAGGTTTATAAAACTAAACTTCTCAAATAACCAAAACCCATCAAGTAACTCCACAAATGATAATTTCATGTTAAACACATAAATACCTTAAAATAAACATTTTGGCATGTACAACGTTTTCGCAAATCAACTTGAACTCACCTTGCTAGATTTAGGTTAAATCTAGATTTTTCCCCAACTTGAGTTTCTTTGGAGAAATCCGAATCCATAAGCAAAATCCTTCTAAAACCTAGATCCACAAGTTTTCAACCGTAAATAACCATATTCAACCATCTAGAATCTTTCCCCAAATCATTTTACATGAAAACTCATCATAACCCGAAACCCTAATTTCCAAAGTTGAAGAGGAGAGAATATTACCTTTACCAAAGTTGAATCCGTTTCCAACACTCTTCTAGGCCACCACTATGACCTCAAATTCCAAATCATCAAGCAAATGAGGAAAAAGGTTTGTTGGAACCCTAAGAGCTCAAAACTTAGAAAAACCAGTGTGAGTTGAAGACTTACAACCTTTACATCCCATCTCTAACTTAGTAATGGAATACCTCCTTGAAAATCAAAGATTGAGACCCCAAGATATCCCCTAACTCAAAGGAAAACCGAGAGGGTCGTTTAAGAGGAAATGGGAGTGAAAGAGGTGGCAAGAACTGAGAGGAAATTGCACAAAAATCGGGTTTATAGGCTGGCTCCCCCCGACGGCGACTGTGACCGGCGACTATGCCCCTTGGCATAGTCGCATGACACTATCACACACACCACATCACACGCGGTACCATTTCCGCGATTATGCCCCGCGACAGTGACCCTGGCAATGTCGCCGGGCACTGTCGCCTAACGTGTACCGAAGGCTTTGTCCATCCCGCGACCTTGCCCCACGATAATGACACATGTCATAGTCGCGGGCATTGTCGTCCAAGCAGTACTGGACCCCGAAAATTCCCTGTTTTGACCCAGAATGTTCCCGACAAGCGTAGGATCCAAAGCATCACGATCCATACCTATAAATCATAGCCTAATGGTCAAATCCCTATGAAATATACGCTCACATAAGCAATAACCTTTGTCGAAATTTACGGGTGTTACAATTCCAAAATACGTGTTCATATTTTTATTTATGTTTGTCTTAAACAAATCTTTACTTTCATAAATAGATAACTAAATTTTCAATTATATATGGGAAAAGTTAAAAAAAAAACCCAATAGACTTTAGTATTTAGAATGATTAAGTCTTTGGACAATTTTTTAGAACAAATAATTTTTTTGCCTTTTCAAAACTTGTTAAAAAAATCTTATACATTATAAAACTTTTTAAATAAATTCTTATTAGATAAATATCTAACCTGCAACCTGAATAAGCGGTAAAACTACAAAATAAACCAAAACTAATCATCTACCTAATCCACCCTCGCTCAATAGCATCACCACCGCACGACCGTTCACTCAATCCAATCGCCACTCCTTGCTCAATCGAATCTTGTACCCTTCCAGATCCACCTCTTTTTCCACCCTATGCGGCAGCACAAAATGGCCTAGTGGGTGTCTCCTCAGCCTTCCAAAACCACCGCTTTTAGATATGGCATTTTATATAGATCGTCTTCATTTATAACAGATTATGGCTCAACCCCTGTTGGTAGTCCGACGACTGTAATGATTTATTTCATCATAGAATTTATTCTGAATGTGGGATGCTTCACGAGATTGGCCATGATTTATTGTAGAGCGGTGGAGGTGGTGTCTGTAACGGCGTTAAGAGACTCACTGCATATGTTTACCATCTCCTTGTCGGTGAGTTTTCCGCCATTTTCGCCGGTGGCCTCCACCTTCGGAAGATGGAGAGTTATGACGGTATCGACGTAAGCGACAATTTGGTCGTCAACTGCTACTGATTGAGGTTTAAAATTTGTTGTTTCGATTCGAGATTTGATGAGTGGAATCAACACTCGTTCTTGATCACTTCGAATTTGCAGGAGTTATTTCCATCTGTTTCTAAACAATATCTTCCCCAACCGTGGGAATATGCCGAGCACGTTAAAATGGTCGGAGCCGACTAACAACAACAACCGATGTTGTATCGTCCCGACCAAGGTTCGAGGGTGGTCGAAAAAGATGGCACCTATTTGGATGAGAACTTGGTGGGCAAGAGAATGATTGCCCACGAAGATGGAAGGACGAGAATCGGTGAAAAGAGTGATTGGTGGTCCATACTTGGACTTGGGGTTTCTAGGGATGGGTTCGAGCTCCGATAAAGAATTGGATAGCAGGAGGAGGTTAGAGGAAAGGAGCGACGGCCCTGGTGGTAGGTTCTTGGCGGTTTTTCGGCGGAGCAGGAGGAATCTGATAAGGACGGCGATGTAGAGGGAAGTTGATTAAGCAATGTATAGGTCATAAGGATGTATCTAAAATGTTTTAGAAAATTCAAGGACTTATTTAACGGGTTTTGTAAAGTCCAATGACTTATTTGTTCCAAAAAATTGTCCAAGGACTTAGTCATTTCAAACACTAAAGTTCATTGGGTTTTTTTAGACTTTTCCCATTATATATATATATATTATATTATAAAACATTTGGTTCAAAGTCTTAAAAACAACTTTTTAAGCATCATCTATACTATATTATAAAGCATTTGAGAAAAACTTTTAAAAACAATTTTTTATGCATCACGTATTGTTCATTGATGCATATTACTTAAAATTCAATATTACAAGTAAATGATACGTGCATACAACTTTTTAAAGTTTGATGTGTGAATTCATAACTAACTGATAAACATAATCAAATACATGATAAACATCGCATTTTAAATATAAACTAGAAGCGTACTCGCGCAATGCAGCGGGATACATCACGATTTTAATGTTTCATTTTATTTTTATTTTTTGTCGATTTACAGTACGATTTTGGATGGTTTTGAGAAAGTGATAATGTTTTTTTTATAAATTTGTTTAATTTAGGCTTAATAATATAATGTTTTTTATATAAAAAAATTAAGTATTTTGTTAGAATTCAATGATTATTTTATATATTTTAATGACATATAAAAAAAATAACCAATTACATATTTAATAATATAATTAAAACAAATTTATAGTAATATAATATATTAATTAATAGTGATACATGGAAATGACTGTATAAAAGGAAGACCCTGGACATACCAAATTGGTGAGTGTTAGAAGCCTGCATAGTAATATGTACAAGTAAATAATGCATGAGTACAAGGTGAATGTTTGAATTCATAACTAACTAATAAACATAATCAAATACAGGATAAACATCACATTTTAAATATAAAGAATCTAAAATATAATTAGGATAATCATTGAATTTTAACATAATACTTAATTTATCATTTTTATTAAAAAAATTATATTATTAGACCTAAAAAAAATTACATCATTATTAAACTTAAATTAAATTAAAAAAAATTAAACAAATTTATATAAAAAAACATTATCTTTTTCTCAAAATCACACAAAACCGTAATATAAGATCGACAAAGACAAAAAAGTAAAATGAAACATTCAAATTGAGATATGTTGTTGTATTGCGCGAGTATATTTCTAATATTCTTAATTAATGCCCAAATATTTAAGAGTTGATAAGATAGATGCAGTAAATAAGAGTAAAGTTGTCGTTTGGTTAACTAAAAAGTATATAGTAATTATTAATGTATAAAATTATGTATCATTTCTATTGTGGACACTTATCATTTCTGTTTTAGATTTATATTTCTTTTTTCAAATAAACACGAGTTTGTATTTAGTCCAAATCAAACCAGTTTGAAATTGAAACCAAATCAGTTCATGTTTGGTCTAGTATTAATTATGTTATTTTTTACTTATGATTCTAATTGTCACACCCCGCTAAAGCGGAAACACGGGGCATAACAACTCGATACGCATAGCACAAGATTAAAGTTCATACCACCATACAATTTAATTATTTAAAACATTACAATAAAAAAAATAATATTTATCATCATTTACAATTCCCAAAATCTTAAACATAACGGAATATATTCGTAAAGGTAAGCTTGCTTCAAAACATTTTTCATGTAGCTTAAACATCGATGTCTACCTTCTTGACTTCCTGAAAAGCATGCATAAAACAAGGTCAACTACAAAGAGTTGGTGAGTTCACATGTTTTAAATATGCACAAATCATTTTTATATGCAAGTTGTCATTTGTAAAACATACGTATAAACCAAACTTCAATTCTTTGATTCATGAGTACCACAATTTAATTTCTTTATGATAAGAGTATGCAAAGATAATATTACGTTGAGCCACTACTAATCCGTCCCTGACCAATTTCAACGCCCCCGCTGACTAACTCAGAGGTGGTCTATGCCACATGGATAGTCAACTTCTCTAGTATAGTGCACCCCTGCTCGTCAGCATAAGGTGGGCTTGTCACACCAAATAGCGCTATCCACTAATACTATAGGCCCAATTTTCTTTGGGTTAATAGTAGTGCTTACGGGGTCTTAATCTTTAGAAACTCAACACATCAAGAGCATACATATCATATAGCTTATAATTCCAAACGCTTTTAACAAAGCCTTATAAATTGTCAAATCGCAATACTTTAAAACCATTCTCATGAATCTTTAAATACGCAATTTAAACATGCTTTCCACCCCAATAATCAATTAAAACGATAAAAGTGGGGTTGTGAATACTCACTTGCAGCGTAAAGTATACATACCATAGTGCATAAACAATTTAATTCAAAATTCGACAATTTTAACGAACAATCATTCAGTAGAAACAATTTGTAAATTCACATGCTTTCCACCCCAAAACGTATAAAAACTGTAAAAGAGGGGCTGTGAATACTCACAATGTTCAGCAAGATGTCCAGAAGTGGCTTCACGGTTGCACAAGACCCGGTGTTAAGTCCTTCCTATGAAAGTGAAATACACTATCAGTTCGGGTCCTACTCTTAGGGTTTAAGTGTCACTTAGATCGCTACGTCTTATAAAATGCCTTATGTGACCTTTAATTGGTTTTTAAGTAATATTTTACTTTGTGAAATACACGGAAATTTTGGATTTTATATGATTTGGGAACCTTACCATTTTAAAAATTGACATTGTGACATACATATAGGAATTAATCCTTGAATTGTGTCTTAAGAATGAATAGTGAGTACTTACATTATTTATGTTTATAAACGTGCATCTCTTGGTCACCTTATATTTTAACCCAAGATTAAATTTTTACATGTATACATTATTATTTGATGTTTTAACAAAAACTATAACTTATAAGCCTATTATTATTTTTAACAACCCAAAACTTATTTTTCTAGAACTAGAGTTTTACTTTTCTGCTGGCAGAAATTTAGGTTAACTTATTGGCATATTTAAGAATTTTCCCCAATTTATTATTTAACCAAATTTTTATATATTTAAATTTAGTGTGTTAGGGAACTTTTGGTACAAATGTCACTATCTTTTGAGGTGACTAAATAGGGTAATCATTACATTAAAGCTTATTGGTCACAGTAAACAATGCAGTCTATATCTTCTGTTTGTCACAACCAATTGAAGGGTCAAAACTTATTGTTTTTCGGTGATTCAAATTGGGTTGTAACCCTAACTCAAATATTAAACTTCCAGAAAAAGATTCACCTCATTTGGATAAGTAATGAGTGAGTTATGGACCTTTTATGCCAAGTGTTCTAATCTGCCAGATTATGACCTTTTGCACACTCAATTTGTCATGAGTGGTTGAATGCTCAAATCTTCATATTTTTAATTGAAACCAATTTTGTTTTAATTATAACTCATTAAAGTTACTTCCAGAAGAAAATCATTAATTTTTATGGATTTAAATGATGGTTATGGTTGTTTAAATGGAGGTTTTTGTCCAGCCGGATTCATCCTGCGCACATAACTTTATAGGTGAGGATGAGGGGACAAAACTCAATATTTTTGAGTGAATCCAGTTGGGTTAGATTTGTAACTCACAAAACAAAGTTCCAGAAGAAGATTCATAATGTTTGGTTGAATATGTTTCAAGTTATGGCCGTAGCAAGAACATGCATGCAATCTGCCAGATTCTAAAATGAACTTTCATGGCAATATGAATGCTTTTTAACTTTTATTATCACCCAAAGGGTGGTCTTTTTGTTTAAAACGTTTTTACAAAGCTTTTTAACATAAATTTTGTAAAAGAACATCATTTAGATTACAAATAAGGAGATACACATGCATGAACTCTACCATCTTAGATGATGAGAAAAATAGCCATGCATGTCTTCTAAGCTCCATTTTCTTGAGTTTTGATTACATGGATCATGGGTTATCACCATTTCTTGACATTTAACATGTCTTTGGTGTCTAACCTACCATTTGAAGGCCTATGAAAGTCCTTTTTAGAAACCTCAAGAAAGTGAAGAAAAAGGTGAAGAAAATGCAAGTAGAATGAAAGAAAAGGCAAGAAAAGAAGAAGATGAAGTAGAATGCAAGATATAGTACTTACCCACACTAGAGATTATTTTTTATCTTCAAAGTTTGATGGATTTGAGAGAGTTTTGGGGCTGATTTTCAGCCAAGAAAATGAGAGAAAGAGAGAGAGAGATTTTGAAATAGAGAGAGAGAAGTGGAGAGGAATTTCTTGAAAATGGGAGGAGCATGGGGGACATAATGAGGAAGAGTGTTAAAAAAAAAAAGAATTTGGGAGGGGGAGAGAGAGGTGGACGGTTTCCCTCTCTCTCTAACCTTTTTTTTTTTTTTTTTAAAGTTATATATATATCGTGTAATTTTTATAAAAAGATAGGTTAAGAGTAGGTAATTTCTCAATTATTTGCTTAAATTTTTGTTTTGATTGCTTAAAATTTAGAATTTATATTTGGTTAATTAAATTTTATAATTAACCTACTCATTATTATTACTATTAATAAAATAAAATGTTAATTTTATCGGATTGGCATTTTATAAGACAGTGTATCCCGTTACGCGCAGTAACCGGATATTCTAAGCGCACTGCAGGGAATCTTAGGAAACTAAAACCCTTGCCTATAAAATTAGGTCGTAAAAGGGTGTTCCTATATATTTAATCGTGATTTACACAGCTCGGGTGCTAACCTGGAGGTTCCGGAAGGCAGATGTCACACTAATCCGATATTGTTTGATCCAATCAAGACTTGATGAGCAGTCCTAAAGATACTGTTATTTTCAAAATCATCATGTCAGAATAAAGAATTGTAATCAACTACTTGATTACGTATATTTTGATATTTCAGTCTCTTAAAATAGGAAAAACCCAAAAAATATGATCATAGAAACATAAAATTTGACCTAAGAAGAGTATACATTCAACAATCACTATATAGATTTTCAATACCAAACACTCCAATTTGCCTTATAAAACAACATATCTCAAGTTTTACATGATGGATTATGTCAATCTCTCATAAGAAACAATTTCCTTTGATTTGAGTGTGCTAGTAAAGCTTGTTATTTTTGCGTTTATATTTGTTGTTTCAACTATTTGTTAGAATAAGGAATCGTTTACCCAACGATTACCCGTTCATCGCTTACTAATAATAATCAACATTTTCACTTAACATTACAGAATAAGATTTTAGTCTACTAAAACGACATTGTATGCAACATTTTTATCGGGTAAACCTTTGTCATGTTCATCCGGTAAAATAAAGTGATCTAGTAAGCACTTACCGGGTAAGTAGTTAGTAAACGGCCACTAAGACCTATTGTTAGGAGAGATAGGGACTACGATGCAAAACTGTAAATCGTACGTTGTCTTTTTTCTTAATATGTAAAAAGGCTATAAATAAGCAATTAACATGTTGAATAAGGTTCTTTATTTTTGTGTTTGTTGTGTGTCCTTTTAAGTTATTATTTCCAACAACTGGTATCATGACTTTGAAAGAGCCCGAAAAGGCTAGAAGGGTGAGAATAAATAAAAGAGCGTTGATTTGTTGTGTTTTATATTTATGTCGATAAAACTGAGGAATTTTTACTGGTTGACTACTGAAGTAGTTTTGAAAACCCTCAACAAGGGAATGGCAACATGTTTTAACCCCCTCCCCACCCCCACCCCCTTTCCAAAATGAACTTGTCTAGGATGTAGGAGTCAGGTAAAACTAGGAATGACAATAGGTTGGTTCGGGTCGGTTATTGGTATCTCCGTCTCTGAAACCGATAACCAAAATCGTCATTGTAACTGCCGTGATCCCCGTCGGGGATCTTATTGGGGATCCCCATCGGGTCCCCGCTGTTTCCCTGATCCTCGTTGGGGAACCGTTAAGGGCAGAAATCATCTTTCCCCGTTGGTTTCCCTTTTCACCGTTGGTTATACCCGAACCCGAAACCAAACCGAAAAAAAATTATAAAATGTTAATTTTCACAACTAAAAGTAAATTACAATTTTTTTAAACATAAGTCTAAATGTCTTATGTAACACCCGTAATTTTCAATGAGTGAAGATCACCCAGACGTTTTTGGAACTTGTAAATGGTGAGATTTTGTTAGGGAAAACGTTATCAAAAGTTCCTTAGACTATCGGAAGTGTTGGCATTGAAAAAGTTGAGTTTCGGGGTTTCAGAAGGGTCCCGCTACAATGTCCGACGACTATGACAGTGTCATAGTCGCACTGTCACAGTCGCAGGGAATGGACAGAAGGCTGGTACATCCCAGTGACAATGACCAGCGACTTTGCCACTGGCATTGTCGCCTGGCAATGTCGTCAGGTGTGCCAGGCCTCCATAAAGTCGCGATTTTTCATCCTTTCTCATTCCCTCTTCACCCAAATCAGTTCCAAACTCTCTCAAACCTCCCAAGAACGACCCAACACCACCCTTTGACACTTTGGGGCATCTTTGGCTCAAATATTTTCTTATCATGGTGGTAAACCTTCATCAAGCTCAAGTGTACAAGCTAGACATCAAAAGCCTCCATCTTCATCTTCAACCTCAAGCTCCATGTTAGGGCTTTCTAGGTTTTCACCAAAACCTATGTGGTATGTTCATCTCCCTATCTCCAAACTTCTTTATGAGTTATAATTGCTCCATTGATGATTTCCTAGTGTTTGGTTTCTTAAATTTCGAATTTGATGATTTTGGAGAAGGTAGGTCAAATTAGGTTTTTTGGCCAAAATGAGTATTTTGAGATAAGATGTTTGGGGAACGTTTCTAAATGGTTGAATATGAATGTTTATGATTGGAAACTTGTGGATCTAGGTTTTTGGAAGGATTTGCTTGTGGATTCAAATTTCTCCAAAGGAGCTCAAGTTGGGATAAATTCTAGATTTAGCCTAAATCTAGCAAGGTGGGTTCAAGTTGCTTTGTGAAAACTATGTACATGCCAAAATGTGTATTTTGAAGTAAAATATGATTCTCCTTGGTAATTGTCAATGTGTTGAGTTTTTGGATAAGTTTTCATATTTGATAAACTTGGGTTGTTTTAGTCTCATAAAATACCTATAATTGGGATTTGGATATCTTGATAAGTAATAACATGATTTATGCATCTTTGGTAATTTTTGTACAAATGAAGTGTATTTTATGAGTTATGCATTTTGGTGTATTTAATTTCATAAACCATTTGAAAAATGCATGTCTCCGTGTTACGAGACATTTTGGAAACGTAAGGGTATGAGCCCAATTGGAAAATCGTTTGTCCCAATTCGTGATGAGTTGTGGGTTAGTCACATCTTTGAGGTGTGCATCGGTGTAAACGCCGTTTAAATACGTTTTATTATTTGGGAGCTGTTATTCATTGGCAAAATGGATTTTGAGCATTTTAGCTCGGATTTGACTTAAAAAAGTCTTGAGGACATTTGTCCAGTTTTAATGGCTCAATATAGAGCCCCATTTATGATTTGCATTTGAATGCATCTTGTGGTATATTAATAATAATTACATGCTCGACTGCGTTAGTCATTTCTGTGTAGTCATGTAATTTTAGACTGTTTTGCATTGGATCCATAGGCATGTAAGTTAGTCTTTATTTGATGGTCAATTGGGTATTATGGGGTTGGATTCCGGGGCCCATGTTTTATGACCTTAACCTTTCAAGTGTACACTAGGAGGGCTGAGTCCGGTTATGCTATCGTGTTGATGGGCGTTTGGGGCCTCCGCCATGTCGGGGCAATGCCTTGGTTGTAACCCCCGACTGTGCCGGGCCTTTGGTGGTATTCATGGTAATATTCACTAAGGTCAGCTGTCTCTTTTGGTGTAGCTTGAAGGGAGTCGTAGGGACACTTGGGCTTTTATGTCGTGAAGTGTCATACGATTAACGTTGTATGAGTGACATACTTTTGTGTTCCTCCACTCTCAATGGATACGGGTCTCCCCCGTCGTCGCCTAACAATATTTTGGATGATTAATTGTCCATGCTTTAACATTTGGATTTCATTCCATTTTATGGTTGCGTGAGTATTGAATTTTGTTTCATGTTTTCGGTGACATATTATATTCATATGGATTGTTTTCCATGACTTATGAGTTAAGTATTATGCCCCACCCATGTTTTGGGTGTTTCGAAATATAAAGTTTTATCTGCATTCTTATAAATTGGGAATCCATTTTCTATTCACGTTTTGAGTGAGTTTTGGGTTACATTACTTTATAAATAATGTTTTGTGTTAAGGCGTTCGACCTTAAAAATACATGTTATTGGAAAACGAGTTGTTTTCATACTTAAAGTAATCATTTTGAAAGTTTGTATTTTAAGTTGCATTATTTCCTTTGTAACGAAATATTTATTCATGTTGAAATCTCTTGAACTCACTAGGCGTTAGCCTAACCTTTTTATTTGTCGGCATGCGCATCAGGTTTCGGTTGGGGTATGGCTCTAGCGACACTGTGAAGAGGAGAGTACTAGTTATATGCCTGAGGGTGAGTAGCTTGGTGAAGTCTTCCGAAATTACCTTGGGAATAGCAACATGTAATTGGGTTTAGTAACACTCGACCTTTAATAGTCTTTATGTAAGACTCTATTCATGTTGTTGATGGTTAAATTCTAGAATCGTATTCTAAGTATGAACTTGCCGTAAGAGATTTTATCCATCTTTGATATATTATTGAAAATTTTAAATTAGTTGCTCTTTCCAAATTTGAGGATGTTACATTTTAAACAATGTCAATATAAAAGTAAATAAAAGTCCAAATATCATCCAACAAATTAACATCACGGTTTCACAATTAGACAAATAAACTAGACTTTTCCGTGAAGCTTATTTGGGGTGTTGAGGTAAAATGGATAAAAAAATTCTTTTAAATTTTAATGTTAGTAATTTTCTTATAATGTTAATATATATATATATATATATATATATATATATATATATATATAGGGTCAGGTTCAGGGGAAAACCTCAAAAAAACGAAAAACTGAGGAACGCTCTGATAGTCTTTCATCCGGACGGTATGCACTTGTGTATACAAGTAATTTGTAACATGCACACGTGCATATACACAAATGAATAATGCACATGTGAATAGAAACCAAAAAAACAACTTAATTACTTGTATGTACAAGTGCGTATCGTCAAGATAAAATGCTATCAAGGTGTTCCTCAGTTTTCCATTTCTTTTTTGTTTAGGTTTTCACTTGAACCTACACACACACACACATATCGGGCCGGTGATCACCACCCCCGTCCCTATCTCTGATAAAATCCCCGATCCCCGCCCCGTCCCCGAACCTGACCTGAAAATTTCGGTTTTCGATTTTCATCATCGATTTCGATTATTTTTGCCACCCCCTATTGTTTTGCAACATTATGATTCTCAAATTCATCAATATGCGCCTCAAAAATATCATGTTTCACAACATTCTCTCCATTTTATTTTTAAAAGGAGTCGATCACAAAATCATTTCTTTCACGGAAGCAAATAACCAAAACCCAGTTTTTGGCCTTATCAACCATGTAAAGTATTTGCAACATCTTTTTATCCAAATTATAGAGTTTGACCTATCAAATTTTGGAAATTCAAGTTTTAGTGCATACCCAAAGATTAGTTTGAATCGATCCCACCATTGGTATGCTTCTTCGAGATTCGATCAAAGATTTCGCACTTTTGACTGCAACACACGTGGGTACCCGAGCTTTTGGCCTCCCATAAAGTCAGAGGTTCAAACCTCATCAAATGTGAGAAACATGCATATGAGTTTATTTGTTACATTTGTCGTATATAAATATTATATACTTCAAAAGAAACATGGTTTCTTTCCGTCTCGCTAGCACACAAGACGCCTCGACAAACCAACACCATATAATGATATAAACATCGACTATCCGATACAATGTACAACTTATTAATACATGAAATACAAGTCGCAATAACATGGGTATGGACCAAAACCATTAATAGCAAACAAATCATTACTCATTTTTCAAGAATCTTACAATAATCAACAAAAGTTACCAAAACACCAATAGGGTTGGTTGTAATTTACAAAAATAAAAACCATTAATTTCAACTATTTATGTTCTTCACCAATCTAAGCAGATTCATAGCCCCTCAAAAGGGTTTATTTTCAAGTATTGACTCATTATACGAGTTCTTTACATAGCATTCATGTCATTCTTTTCTCGTTTTCATTTTGTTGGGTCCCATTCTCATATAGACGGGAATGGGACCCACATAATGCAAATGAAAGAAGAACGTAAAAGGAAATAAGGAATGAGAATCTTACCTGAATCTAACTACAACACAAGATATGTCGTCTTTACTGTCTCTCTTTAAAGCTTCGGCTACTAATCGCTTAGCGGCCTTCTGGGGGTCCTTGATTCTTCTTGCAATATCGACCGCTTCTTGATTATCCATCACCTGGATTAATCAATAAAACGAAGATCAATAAACATAAAAATCTTCTCAATTTCGTAGATGTTTATGAAACAGAAAGATGGAACACCTTCCAAAGACCGTCACTTGCCAACACAAGGAGGTCGGTTTTCGAATCTACGGTTGTATCTTGAATAGCAGGGTCGGATCGCAAATGGGATTTAAGGCTTTTGTCTCCGAAAGCACGAGAAACCGCCAGTTGTCCATTCACTCGAGGGACATCCCCTAATGAAAAGAAACAAATCAATTATCATAAAAGATATCAGTATTCATTCCTCCAACTCTCTCTAGTTACTGAAAAGAATAAAGATTCCTAAAAGTGACAACTTTGCCATTGTTAAAGGGCAAGAAATGGAGTGGGTGTGGAGAATATGGTAGGATAGAATGGGGAAGTTGCATCTTTTGCATTTAGAGAGGGAATGAAGGTGAGAAAGATCCCTAAAAATGACAACTTTACCCCTAGTTGAAGGACAAAAACTTTACTGGAGGCAACAAGATGATGGTGGACTCTAGAAACAGAAGGGTTGGCATTATTTGAGTTCATGATAGAAGAACAAAGATTCTTGAAAATGACAACTTTACCCCTGAAGTGCAAGAGCTTTACAAGATTGAAGGACCGAGAATCTTAAAAATGGCAACTTTACCCCTGAAGGGTAAGAGCTTTACTAGATTGAAGAACCAAGATTCTTAAAAATGGCAACTTTACCCCTGAAGGGTAAGAGCTTTACTAGATTGAAGAACCAAGATTCTTAAAAATGGCATCTTTACCCCTGAAGGGCAAAAACTTTACTAGATTGGAGGACCAAGATTCTTAAAAATGGCAACTTTACCCCAGAAGGGAAAAAACTTTACTGGAGGCAAATGATGATGGTAGAATAGAAAACAGCAGAATTGGCAGTCTTTGAGTTCACATGGAAGAAAGGATAGAAGTACCAAGATTTTTAAAAATGCCAACTTTACCCCTAAAAGGCAAGAACTTTACTAGATTGAACACCATTAGATTGTTTACATGGCAAACTAACAGATAAGAATACCTCACTGAAGTCAAGTTAACCGATAGTCAAACCGATGAATAGCTAGAGTTGTTGATTTCTAGGGGCAAACCTGGCATATTTGAGACAAATCCTCCTTTGTGCTCAATGCTGACCCTTTCTGCACTAGGCTCATGATCAGTACTCATCTGTATGGCTTCACCTCCTTTTGAAAGAACAGCTCGAGAATCACCCAAATTCGCTACCCATAACCTTTGACCGTTTATAAGAACCGCTGTAACCGAGGTGGACCCACCTCGTCCCAAGTCAGAGTCATGTGAAAGAATTGCTTCATCGGTCTTCTCATACGCTTTGGATATCGATCGTTTTGGGTCAACCCAAAACTCGCTCTGCATAATTATATCAAAATCAAACAAACCCAAACACGATTCATTCACATATGAATGAGTAAAATTAAGAGCAATGACATTTTGAACCAAGTATGCGGGTTCTTGTAGTTAACTAAACATCATTTTTGTGAAAATGCCAAAAGAACACTCGATAGTTTGCAAGAACTGATAAAGTTAGACACTGTATTTATTTAAAAAAAACAAACTGATAAAGTAAATCCCACTAAAAGTAGGGTATGGGGGTACGCAAACCTGACCTCTACCCAAAAAGTAGAGTGCTGGTTTCTGTAAAGACCCCGGTAAAAATGTAAATGCAAAAAAAATAAATATATAGAAATTGCCATTTTTGTCCAAAATAACTTGTTCTTGCTCAATGTAGTCTTTTTTTTTCCAATTTTGCAAGAACGTTAATTTGTTCGACACTAGAAGCCAAGTACGATGGTTTAAAAAGCACAAACATATGCACCTCACTCAAGATGTTATCGAATAAATGCTTCTGAAGGTAGGAAGGCACGCGATCTCCCGAATGACCATCGTAAATGGCAAACAACCCGAGCTCGTGTTGATCTATTTCCACAAACCTAGCAACATGATAATCCTCCATTGGATGATTAGCTTTTCCTTTAACTAAGTCGAAACCGAACTTGACACTACCCTCATGGTTTTTTCCCTTACCAGAGCTATACGATGACGGGCCTCCTATGAACTAAAACAAACCGAAGAACATTAGAAGACAAGTACAAAAAACATGTTACCTTAGTCTTACATTAGGATCAAAAATCACACACATACAAAAATAGTAATTGCAGGAATAGAAAAAAATCACACACAATCGTTAAGCAATTTGCAGGTTATTTAGGAGAATAATCTTCTCACATAGTTAAGAACGTCTTTGCCTAACAAAAGAACGTCTCTTTCTAACACAAGAATGCCTCAAAATTTGTCAGAATGTCGTGCATTTAAAAAATATCCGCATTGCTAGGATTTTATGATTCTTGGTGAATTCTACAATTGTAGAGAGATGAAAGCTAGCACAATTTATAAGCCAAATTCATATAGAAAATTGGATAAAAAATAACCTCCGCCCATAATAAATCTTGTTTAAAAACGAACATGTATATCTCGTTTAAAAACGAGCATTAAGAATCCGCCAAAATACCATTTTAGAGCATGATTTATCTCATAACACATGTATATCTCGTTTAAAAACGAGCATCAAGTGTTCTTTAGAAACAACCAATACGAAGAAGTTCTGGTTATTTCTTCACAAATCAAATAAACATCCGAAGAGATAAAAAACCTTCTAAATTAGTAAAACTAACCATGAACCTACACAATATAAGGCAGGTATGTGCATGATGAAACGTTACGAAGTTGTTTTCTTGTTGCAAAATAATCATCATTCTTGCAAAAATGCCAAGAAAACAAACACCATAACTCGCAAGAACAATACTTAGGGGTTGTTTGTTTTTTTTAAAAAACCTCTTAATGATTCTTAAGTCTGAATCGTTCATACCTTTTTACACACAACTCTTATTAATGATAACTAAAATAAGATTTCAGACTTTAGACCTCTTAAAAAACAAACGGCACCTTAGTTTGCAACAAAATACCAAAAATGGTGATTTGCTAAATTTTGCTTTACAAAAATGACCAACTTGGCAACTTTGAACCAACAAATATGATCATGTATCACTAAGAAAACCATTCTACTTACCATTTCTTTTGCCAAAACCTTCATTCTTGCAAAGTGAAATATTCTTTTCTTGCATTTTTTTCAAAAAAAACAACAACAATGGTTTGTTTGACTTTTAAGAGTCAATTAACTCTTAAAAGATAAGTCGTTGATGGTCTGATACCTCTAGCTTGCTTTGATTTTGACATAGAAACAGTGGTATACAAAGAGAAATGAAACTGGATTTGGTTAACAAAATGGAGCCCTGATTATGTTAACCTTACAATTATCCATTAATCAAAACAGGGATATACAGATCAATCCAGTAAGAATCAAACAAACCCCTCTTGAAAACATAGCTAAAACATACAAAAAGAAAACAAAAACCCTCATAAGCATATATTAAATTCGATCATCTAAACCACATAGCAAGAACAATCTACTGATAAACTTAAATAATGGTAAAAAAAGGATAATTACCTGCAAACAGCATAAATGATCCATCAAATAATCTGCAAACGAGAAACGATTCTTAACATCCAACAATTTGAAGCCAAACCCACTTCAAAACACAATTAGATTTGGCGATTTCACCAACGAAATGATCAAAAGTCCGATTATATACAAAAACCCTACAAACAGAAACCCAAAAAAGAGAAATAGTTTACAGATTTCAACAAGTTTTTGCTTCTACGAAAGAAGAATTATGATTAAAAATGGTGGTGTCAATTTTGTAGTCAAAATTCTTGGGTGTTGGCATTCAAGATAGAGTGTTTAATTTAGGTATAAATAAAGAGCGTTTCAATTTCAATTCTTCTTTCGGCATTATAGAAAGAAAAGAAGACTCATTCGCGCGTTGACTTCAGATGTTTCTTGACCAATGCCGCGTCGAATCCTCAATCAGAAATTTACCATTACACTAAACTACAAATTTGGTCCCTGTGATTTGCTGAAAATAACATTTTTAGTCTCTGCAGTTTTGAAATTATAAGACCGCCAAAAAAATTGTGTTTTGCAAAACGTCCGGATTTGATCCCTCCCACTATTGACCGTTAAAACAATTTAATTAAATAAGGGGCATTTTTGTCATTTTATCAATTTTTCTTTAACTCAATCAAAATCAATTTTTTGATTTTGGTCCCTATAGTTTTTTATTAGGTAAAATATAATTTTTTTTGATAAAAGAACAAAAATATCTCTTATTTGACAGAATCTTTTAATGGTAGTTAGAGTGAGGGACCAAATACATATGTTCATTTTGTATTTTCAAAACTGTAAGGACAAAAATGTTAATTTTGACAACCATAGAGACCAAATTTGTAGTTTACTCTTAAAAATTACAATACTTATATTTTAGAAAAATTGATATAGAGAAGTAAATTTTGATATTCCTATTTTAGCATTAGATATTAGTTTTATATTTATAATGATATTCGAGTTAAATAATACTAAGGGTGTGTTTGGTATGCAGAACAGAGTGGAATAGGACAGAACATAACAGACTTGTTCCATGTTTCGCGTGATCATATGTGGGACACGCTAGAACTAAATGGAACATGCATGGGACACACTTGTCCCACTCCAACCCCCTGGAACTAAGTAAAACAACAATACTTTAACTAATATACCCTTTGTTAAAAACATAAAACATGTCTTCTCATCATCCACATCTCCAAGCTAGGGGTATGCAAAACCCGAATAGTCTGAAATCCGAATCTGCATCCGAACCGAAAATAAGGTGTTTTTGCAAAACCCGAATACCCCGAAATCCGATATTCCTAAACCCGACATTTGGGAGGATATCCGGGTTCGGATTGGGTTTGATCGTTAGCCACCCAACCCGTCCGAAAACCCGAAATAACATAAATCTATATTTTAAATACTATATATATATATTTATATTTATCTAATTATTTTTTGAAAATCGTAAATTATAGTCTGTTGAAATATTTTCTAAATTTTAAACTTGCTATCGATTTCATCAATTTTTCAATCGATTGTATTCATCATAAAAAACGATTGAATTTATATATAACTTTTGCATTATAGAATACCCGAACCCGACCGACATCAATTCGAAACCTGACCAACCCAAACCCGAAACAACCTAAAATCCGAAACTTAAAATTTGGGTTTTGATTTCCATATCCAAAATCCAATCGTGATAAATTAGTTTTATGTTTTTGATAATCCATTGCACTATGTATTAGTGATGTAAATTAGTTTTATGTGATGTAATCTATGATTTTTCATCAGAGGTAAATTCGTGTCCTGTTCCATCTTGTCCTTCCAAACGCTGGACAACTGTCTTGTTCCATCTTGTCTTGTCCTGTCAGCGTACCAAACGTACCCTAAGAGCTATGGACGAACACATGTTTTTTCACTAGGTATTTTATATTTTCTTTTTCTTTTTAAAAAAAATTGGAGATTTCTCCTTTCATCTCCCTATTTTTCTTTATTTTTACAGAATAATTTGAGCAAAATTTGTATAGATCTCCAAAAACTTTAAAATAACTAGTTGGTGAAGATGCTCTAACAAAAAATAAAATATAATATATGATTATTAATCGTGATACATGAGAAAAAAAGATTTTTGGTTAAAAGGTTAAAAAGTGGTGAAAATACTTTTATATTGTTTGAATGTTACGTTATATTTTATGAAGATGGTGAAAGAACGAACAGGGACGGACGTATAAATTTTTTCATACGGTAGCATCATATAATAGAAATAAAAAAATAATTACAAAATGTACGTTGTTTACCGACGTTCAATATTGCCCGATATTCTTTTAGCCTAATTCCATAATTTCGAGGGATTTTAAGGCTGTTTGCTTGATTTCGAAGGATTTTTAAGATTTTTTTTTATCAATTTTGAGGGATTTTTTTTCGGTTTTTTGGTTGATTTCGATAGTTTCTTTTGGTTTTTTGGTTGATTATGAGGTACGGTTGCACCTTTTTGAAGTTTCCAAAATAATACGATAGCACCTTACAAAACGATGCGGTTGCACCTTTCACGAACCTATAATTTTTTTACCCTTCGTCGGAGAAATAATACGATGGCACGTGCCACCGTATTCCACATACTAAATCCGTCCCTAAGAACGAAGGTTATATGACCTGATTTGTACCTTCACCGGTTATTTATGTGAATATTACATTTCTCATAAAAATAATATTTTTTATGGAACCCAACCCTATTAATCGTGAATAATCGTATCTAAAATAATTGGAAATCTATTTCAATATATTAAACCAAATAATTAACTTTTCTTTATGTTAAGCAATCTTTTTAGTTTTTACAAGACTTATCTAAAACTTTTGATATATGAATAATGTGAAATGCGTGATTTGTTAAAAAGAAGATGCATAAAGAAGTGCACGAAGCCTAGAAAGCAAGAGCCCAATTAAGAACATGACCAAAAGAAACCAACACCAAAAATAAAACAAATCACTCTAGACGGAAGTCAAGCCGAGACCCCAACAACAAAGAGGAATAGCAGTAGGAGTTAACCATCAAAGCCTTGGTCCCGCACCAATCCTACCAAGAGAGTCCAAAACCTTTTGCACGCTTGGAGACCCAATTGAACGAGAGAATTTGAAGTTGAAAACAATTATTGACTTGTTGATTGTCAACCACTTTAAAAGTCCAATTGTTCCGTTGAACCCAAATCGAGTAAGAGTACACCAAACCACCGCCCACCGCTTTCCAATATATCCTAAATGAATTTTGAATGACAATAGAGTCCATACAAGCAAGAAGATCATCTAGAGAGATAGATGGCGAGATGCTTGAACCCCACCATTTGAAGACTTTATCCCACAATTGAAAGCTCTTTGGACACTTGATGAAGCAATGCTCGAGAGATTCGATCTCTTCCTCACAACACAGACAAAGAATGGAATCAAGATCAATGCCTTTGTCGTGAAGAATCTCTCTAACCGGTAATCGCCTCCATCTAAGACACCAAATAAAAATATAAACTTTCTTTAGAACAATTGAGCACCATTGGGTGTGAACTATATTCTCTGAAATATGTAAAAAATGATTATCAATCAAAATCCTCAAGCATTTGACCGGAAAGCCACCATTCTCATTTAACCACCAAACCCGCTCGTCCCTCTCATGAACCCGCAGTGGGGCATTATGAAGCAAGGAATTCAACTATTCCACCTCACCACCTGTCCTCCCTCTTGGCCCCCGAACCTCTCATGAACCTGTATTACGACATTTTGAACTCACATTGGGCATTATGAACCTGCATTGGGGGCATTACGAATCGGCATTGGGGCATTACGAAGCAAGTACCACCCTAAGTATCACCATATCTAGACACACAGTTTTGAACTAAAACCCCTTTATCCCTTTTCCAATCGATAAAGTCTAGGAAACTTTTCACGAAGTCTGTAATTACCCAACAACTTATCATCCCGAAAGGAAGAGTTTTCTCCATTTCCATTTAGAATCCCAAAGGAGTCCGAAAAGGCTATACCGAGTTTCTCCAAGTCAAAACCCACATGGATCACCCCACCCCAAGCACCCAACAACCCAAAACTCCTACGTACATGTTGGTCTCTAAAACCCATATTCCTAAAAGACCCAAGACCCCCATTTTGGCCATAAACAATTTAAATAACCCGAACCTAGAGAACGTTGCTGCTAGTAAAGAATCTTCACCACCATTTCCCCATAAGACCCTAGTTTGCCACCCGAAGACTGCCCCCCCTAACACCCCTCCTATAAGGTGTTTAAAATAGTTCCCCATTTAACCCAAGCCCACCTACGAGTGGAATCATCCCTTCCCCCACCAAAAAAAAACGCCTTCCCCATACCCTCAAGAATATAAAGACTCCAGCTGAGAAATAAGGAGAAAAAGTATAGAGGAAGACTTCCCATAACTGATTTCAGAAAAGTTAATCTAGCACCCTATGAGAGACACTGTATGTTCCAAACAGAGAGCTTAGCTTTAAATTTCTCGATGATTTGATTCCAGTTTTTGATTTTATTCTTATTTCTACCAATTGGAAGGCCAAGGTACGTGAAAGGAAGAAGGCCCGCACCACATCCCATCTCCAAACCCATATCCGAAATAGTGTGATCAGGCATGCCCACACCATAAAGTTTACTTTTAGCCACATTTATCTTTAACCCCGAGGCTAGTTGGAAACACTTCTAATTGCCCATAAAATTTTGAATGTTATCTTTGTCCCAATCCTAAAGAAGATCGCGTCATCCGCAAGTTGAAGATGGGTAATACAACGTGATCATGGCTAACCGGAATACCCTTAAAAATGCCATGATTTTGAGCTTCTTGCATCACCAATTTAGACCTTCAATTGCAATCAAAATAAGAAACTGAGATAACGGGTCATCTTAGCGCACCCCTTTTTGCAGCCGAAACTCCGGTTGTAACACCCGTAATTTTCGGTAAGTAAATGTCACCCGGGCGCTTTGTAACTTGTAATTGGTGGGGTTTTTGTTGGGAAAGCTTTATCTAAAGTCCCTTGGAGTATCAAGAGTGTTGGCATTGAAAAAGTTGAGTTTTGGGGCTCCGAAAAGGTCCCGCTACAATGATCGGCGACTATGACAATGTCATAGTCGAATTGTCACAGTCGTAAAGAATAAACAGAAGAGGGGACAATGCTGGCGACTATGACCAACGATGTAACACCCTCAAATTTGATAAGAGCAACTAATTTAAAATTTCGATATAACATCAAGTGAGGAACAAAACTTCCTCCTACAAATCAAAACTCAAAATACCTCAAGGTAAAATTCTATAATTAACCTCAACAATTATGAACTCCATTAACATATAAGGACTAAACCGGAGTCGGGTGTTACTTAGCCTAAATACAAATTGCTCTTCCCAATATAAAAGCGGAAGACTTCACCAAGCTATACACTCCTCGAATACACAACTAGCACTCCTCTCTTCATAGTGTGACTAGGACTATTCTCAACCGAAACCTGTTGCACATGCCGACAAATAAAAAGGTTAGACTAACGCCTAGTGAGTTCAAGAGTTTTACACGAATGAACATATTTATAAAAGGAATAATCTCCTCTTAAAATTATAACCTTTCAAAAGATTTACTTTAAATCCGGAGACGACTCTTTTCCAATATCATGCATTTTCAAAGGTGACGCACTCATTACAAAACATTCTTTATAAAATTATGCAACCCAAAACTCACTCGAAACGGGAAGAAATGTGGATAAGACGTTATATCCCAAAACACCCAATCATGGGTGGGGTAAAACACTCAACCCATAAATCATAGTTAATAATTCACCAATACGATATGTCACCGAAAACTTGGACACTAGGCCCAATACTCACGCAATCATAAAATGGAAGGAAACCAAATACTAAAACTTGGTAATGACGTATTTCATTCAAACCTTAATATATGCGGGGGAAACCCAATATTAAGGTCATCATTTACCGTCGACCACACAAATTCAATGATAGCAAGATACAACGTTAACATTTAAAATAATAATGGTCGACGATGGGGGAGACCCGTATACGTTGAGGGTGGAGGAACACACAAGTAGGCCACCCATACAACGTAACTCGCATGACACCTCAACGCTTCCATCTTGGGTGACGAGAACACGTGAATGATGTCACCCGCGATGTTATTGGATTTCACCACCTATCCCGGTTCTAGTTCCTATGCCATAAACAGACATCACAATCCTCAAACCGTTTATGCCTCTAGTGCTTACTCCGTCGAGTTACAACTCAAGGTCTTACAGACAAGGGTGCCTATCCAATCTAGACGAGTTTCACCTCAAGGGCTTGCGCCCCCTATTGCCTACTCTCTAGTGACCCAAACGGTCGACAACTATAACCAAATATCCCTTGCCCACCAAAACAGACTGACTTACGTGTCTATGGATCTATCGCAACACAATCTAACATTATATGACTAAACCGAAATGACCAACACACTCGAGCATGTAAACAACCTCAATATGCAACACGGTGTATTAGTATGTCAGGATCGAAATTCTAAACAAGAATTTAAACTAAACACTCAGAAACTATGTTAAAGAAGTCGCGGAAAAACACTTTAACAATAAATCAATCAAACAGTGTATAAACTCAAATCACAAGTTATATTGATTTAACTTAATTATTACAAACAAAACATCAATCTGTTGAACAAGCTCAACAAACGTTCAATACTTCTCTATTGAAAGGACTACAAAGAACCTTGAGGTTAATTCTCTCTAAACGTATATAACTGTAATACCCGTATAAGACTCGGTTTTGAAAAACATATAATTACTTCTTAACCGAATTGAATCGAAATTAAAAATGGTAATCAAGGATAGTTAAGGGTTAAAATTATCATTAACCTAAACTCTTTATATATATATATATATATATTTTATATATATTACGTTTTATATCTATATATATATATAATATTAAAATGTCAATTAAGGATTGTTGAGGGATTAAAGTCGTCAATTATCCAAACTTATTATTATAATTAAAAAAAACATAGATATATACATATCTATAAGAGTGAATTACGTTGCATCGTCCCTGTGGTTTTTCTTTTCTCTCCACCGCCTCATTCTCTCTCTCATCTCAATCTTCTCTCTAGATTATCTCCCAATCCGTTGAAGCAATCGACGAAAAAATTACATATTCGAAATCTACGTTTCGAGCCCTTCTTAGAGGTATAAATTTCTTTTTTAAGATATTTAAGTTGGTAAGTTTGGGTAGTTGAAGTTGGTTGGTAGATTATGGTTAGATATAGCAAAGTTATAATCATTTACATATATAGAAATGTTTGTTTTTGTTAAAATTACAAACGGGTAAAATTTAGAATTAAATGGTGATATTTATGTCTAGATATTTAACCGCACACCAAGTGATCGGTTTAATGTTTAAGAGAATATAAATTTCTGATTAAGCTAGTATTTATAAGCTTTGAGTTTTAGGTTGTGCGGTTAATAATAATTGGTGGTTTATATAGGAAATCGAACGGGTTAAAGTTCGTCATCGGTCTCGATTAATCTCATGTTGCATCTCAATTCAATTGAGGTACGAATTTCCCTACTTCATTCTATACGAGGATAATCCCTTGATAAGATTATCCATTCCATGATTAAATCATGACACTACAAAAGTAAGTGCATGTATTTCGAACCCGAAATTCCTTTATTTTGTCGAAATACGATATTCCTTTGTACAACAACTTTCCTATGATTTTGTGCTTACTTTATGAATCACTTTGGAAAAACGATACTTTGAAAGTATTCATGTTCATTCAACTATTATTCTTATGTGAGGCTTGAAAAGTCATTTTAAACTTTAGTTGAATGATTTTGATAGTGAACATTTTCTTTCAATAATATTTTGAACCATAAAGGTCGTTTGATAGATTTCATGGTGGTTATTTTCTTTTAACTCTCATGATTTATACTTGATGTTATAATTTGTACGACACAGTGATCAGGGCATAGATCATTGTGACGCTCTGTGGTGCTCGTAAACCACAGCGTCCCCATACTGGTGCTCTATAGTGTGAGCTTTACCTAGGCATGGGTGGGGGCGTATGGACTGGTCCTAGGATATGCGCATTATGATACGCATTTGTTGCGTACAGGAATGGATGTGTGTGCCCGCACTTCATCTCACAACCCATGTGGACTGATCCTCCCGTGGAATTTATGACACATTGAAGGTTTCATCCGTTGAATCCTCTTTGTGATTAT
Source organism: Arctium minus (assembly GCA_954870635.1). Taxonomy (NCBI): domain Eukaryota; kingdom Viridiplantae; phylum Streptophyta; class Magnoliopsida; order Asterales; family Asteraceae; genus Arctium; species Arctium minus. The sequence goes on along the minus strand of OX941093.1, from coordinate 3,509,100 downwards.
GAACTGGGAAACCGGTCTTGTAATTTATTTTTACACGATGCTTTACCACATTTTTTTAAAGTATTTTATAACTCATATGTTGGCTTATTCTTTGACTTATGTTATGTCAAACTATTATGATTGTTTCCGCTACGAAATGAATTTGTTTCCGCTATTATTATATATATATATATATATATATATATATTTAATCCGTTCACTGAGCAATTGTGCTCAGTCGTGTTCTTTGTTTCTGATACGGCAGGTTCAGTAGAAAAGATTCAGGGAAATTCTGGGAACTGACCGAGTAGGCCTGAAGTTACAACCGGTGGATCTTTTGATAGTTTAGTTGTTGTTCAGGTGTTATACGCTTTATTTTTAGCCGGTTGTGTTTATGTTTGAGGTTCCGCAAAAAGTTATCTTGTGGGTTGTGTTTAATTTCTTGATACCGACCCTAATGCTTAATTAGTTTATATTTTGTGTTTTGGGTCAAAAGTGTGACACACATCCTGTTTTCAGCCACGCGGGACTGGGGGTGTTACAATTATGGTATCAGAGCATAGGTTATGGTCTTGTAGTATATAATAGGCCATGACCTGTGAGGATTGGGTAAGCTTATGTCGAGTAAACTTACGTTAGGACTTATAATTTATTATTAATATTTTTAAATTCTTTTATTCAGTTATCATGCCTCCTAAGCAGACTCGACGAGGCAGGCCTTCATCGCAAAGGCAAGGTATTGGTGGTGATTCTACTCAGCCACCACATACTCACTCTGATGTTCCTCCAGTGAGTCCTCCTCCTGTCAGTTCTCCCTCTGGCAGTGCATCTGCAGCTGTTCTTGATGCAGCTATACGTCGGTCTCTAGCTAGTATCTTACCTGGGATGCTAACACAGGCTCTCCAGTCTATACAACCTGGTATCACTCAGCTAGGAAGTGCTCAACCTACTTCTCAAGTGACTCCTATTATGCCTCCGGGCACATCTTCTGGCCCATCTGGATCTGATATGTCTCTACATCAGTGGCTTCGTGAATTTAATAAGCAAAAGCCACGTACTTTTAGTTCAGCAGCTACTCCGGTTGATGCAGAACACTGGATTTCCCATCTTGAGAAAAAATTTCTGATTTTAGGGTGTCCAGATAACATCTCTGTCCAGTTGGCTGTTTATAAGTTAGAGGATGATGCTGAGAGATGGTGGCAATCCTAGAAGAGAATCCATGGGGGAAATAATTCTGTGGGGTCCTTAACTTGGGCACAATTCAAGGATATCTTTCTTAATCAGTATTTCTCCAGACCTGAACGAGATGCTTTGTCTCGTGAATATGCCACAATAAATCAACGTGATGATGAATCTGTTACTGACTTTATAGCTCGCTTCCAGCGACTTCTTAGTTTTGTTGGATCATCTGCAGGTTCTTCAGAGGACCAGATACATAAATTCTTATGGGGGTTACACGACAAGTTTAGTAGTCGACTGATTGACCGGGAATTCACTAGTATCAGTCAGGTTATGGACGCCACTCGGCGTATAGAGCTGTTTAAATTGAGATCTGCATCTAGTGGTCTAAATAATAGCAAGAAAGGATCTCTCAGTTCTTCAGGTAGTAAGTCTGGTGGGTCATCCGCTAAACGCCAAAAGTTCGGCCAGACATCTCACGGACGATCTTCCTATAGTTTGTCTCAATCTTCTTCTATCAGAGATTCATCAGATGGGGTTCATAAAGTTTTATGTAAGGAGTGTGGAAAGTTTCATAAGTCAGGTCCTTGTCTTTCTAAAACAGGAGCATGTTTCAATTGTGGCAAGACAGGCCATATTGCTCGTAATTGCAGGTCTAAACCATCAAGTCAAAGTCAGGGTACTACTTCCCAATCTACTGATGGTGGACGTGTCTTTTCACTGGCTACTGATAAGCCAACTTCGGGTATGGTTTCCGGTATTTTATCTATTAATGCTCGTCCTGTGTATGTATTGTTTGATACGGGTGCGACACACTCAATCGTATCTAATGCATTAGAAGTTTTTCTAAAACCCTATGAATCACTGACGGAGCATCCATTAGTGATCACGACACCGATGGGCACATCTGTTTATATTATTAATCAGTTCCAGCATTGTCCGTTATTAATGGGTACTCATGTACGGGAGGTAACACTACTACCCATGAGAATGAGTCATTTTGACATAATTCTCGGTATGGATTGGTTGACCCAACATCGAGCTATTATTAATTGTGAAACAAAGCAGATCATCTTCGGTGATGTAAATCATCCCAAAGAAGTGTATCAGGGGTCTGAGCCGAATCCCGACTCTTGCACTTTCTCATCTCTTCAGGTTGAGCCATTTTTCTGGCAGGGGAGTGCGAGTTTCTTGGCTGCACTCACAGATCCTGAAGAGGTACCATCTAAACTTGATTTAATTCCTGTGGTTAATGAATTTTCGGATGTATTTTCGGATGAACTTCCTGGACTCCCTCCCAATCGTGAGGTGGAGTTTTCTATTGAACTGTTGCCCGACACAAGTCCGATCTCAAAGGCTCCTTATCGTATGGCTCCATCTGAAATGAAAGAGCTCAAGGAGAAAACTCAAGATCTTTTAGATAAAGGTTATATACGACCTAGTGTATCTCCATGGGGAGCGCCAGTTCTGTTTGTAAAAAAAAGACGGTTCTATGCGACTATGTATTGACTATCGCGAACTGAACCGAGTCACTGTGCGCAATAAGTACCCATTGCCTCAGATCGACGATTTTTTCGATCAACTTCAAGGGGTAAGATATTTTTCTAAAATTGATTTGAGGTCTGGTTATCATCAGCTCCGAGTTAGGGAGCAAGATATTCCAAAGACAACATTTCGTACTCGGTACGACCATTTTGAGTTCGTCGTTATGCCATTCGGATTGACGAATGCTCCTGCTGTTTTTATGGACCTTATGAATAGAGTGTTCAAAGACTACTTGGACGAGTTCGTCATAGTGTTTATTGACGACATTCTTATATACTCTAAATCTGAAGATGAGCATTCTAAACATCTACGTATAGCTCTGGAGGTTTTGCGATCTAAGAAGCTATACGGGAAATTTTCTAAATGTGAATTCTGGCTTCAGCAGGTGACGTTTCTTGGTCACATCATCTCAGCTGATGGTGTACAGGTGGATTCTACCAAGGTTGAAGCTGTTTCTAAATGGCCGAAACCGACTAATGTGTCTGAAGTGCGTGGTTTCCTTGGTCTGGCAGGTTATTATAGGCGCTTTGTCGAGAATTTCTCTAAAATTGCTTTACCAATGACTCAGTTACTTCGTAAAGGAGTTAAGTTTGTTTGGGGTGAGGCTCAGGACCGTAGCTTCGAGGAATTAAAGCGCCGACTCATTACTGCCCCGGTGTTAGCTTTACCTTCGGGTACCGGTGGTTTCCAGGTCTATAGTGACGCATCTCGTCATGGGTTAGGTTGTGTATTGATGCAACATGGGAAAGTTATAGCCTATGCTTCACGACAATTGAAGCCATATGAGGCTAATTACCCAACTCATGATCTCGAACTTGCTGCAGTCATCTTTGCTTTGAAAATCTGGCGACATTACTTATACGGCGAAACTTGTGATATTTTTACAGATCATAAGAGCCTAAAGTACATCTTCACCTAGAAGAGCTAAATATGAGACAACGACGATGGCTCGAGTTGCTTAAGGACTATGATGTTCGCATTCAATATCACGCCGGTAAAGCGAATGTTGTAGCTGATGCTTTGAGTCGAAAAAGCGTAGGTGAAGTTTTTTGTCTTCTAGTTCCGCAGGAAATAGAAAAAGATTTAGAGCGCCTTCAGATCGAGTTCTGTCCATATCACGGAGATGGATGGTTGGCTGCCTTGTCTATTGAGTCAACTCTCATTTCCAGTATCAAAGAGGCTCAAAAGTCTGATGGCGAGTTATGGGCAATCATAGATAAGATAGAAAAAGATTATTCGTCTAAATTCTCTATTGATGATGATGGTGTAATTTGGTACGGTAGTAGGTTGTGTGTGCCTAATGTGTCCGAGCTTAAAGAAGTTGTTCTTCGTGAGGCACACAGTTCACCATTATCTATTCATCCAGGATCCACGAAAATGTATCGAGACCTAAAACAAAATTTTTGGTGGAACGGTATGAAACGTGATATAGCTGAGTATGTTGCTAAATGTTTGACTTGCCAGAAAGTGAAAATCGAGCATCAGCGAGCCAGCGGTCTGTTACAACCCTTAGAGATTCCAGTATGGAAATGGGAGCACATCTCAATGGACTTTGTGACAGGATTACCAAGAACTATACGTAAGCATAATGCTATCTGGGTGATCGTTGACAGATTAACGAAATCGGCACATTTTCTGGCTATACGAGAGACCTTTTCAGTTGACAAGTTAGCTGAATTGTTTGAAAGAGAGATTGTTCGACTACATGGCACTCCAGTTTCAATTACTTTTGACAGAGATCCCAGATTTACCTCTAGGTTCTGGAAGAGTCTCCACCAGGCCTGGGGTACAAAGTTAACCATGAGTTCGTCTTATCATCCTCAAACTGATGGTCAAACTGAACGAACAATCCAAACTCTTGAAGATATGCTTCGAGCTTGTGTTCTTGAGTGGTCTGGTAGCTGGGATGAGTATCTCTGTTTAATTGAATTTGCCTACAACAATAGTTTTCAATCCAGTATCGGTATGGCTCCGTTTGAGGCTCTTTACGGACGCAAATGTCGAACTCCTTTGTGTTGGAATGAAGTAGGCGAGAAAGCTATCGAAGGCCCTGATCTTGTTCGAATAACCACGGAAAAAGTTGAAGTGGCTAGGCAGAAAATGAAAGAAGCTCAATCACGACAAAAGAGTTATGCGGATAAGCATAGACGGTCAATAGAATTTCAGCCCGGTGAGCATGTTTTTGTGAAAATTTCTCCTTTTCGAGGTGTTCGAAGGTTCGGATTCAAGGGTAAACTGAGTCCTCGATATATTGGACCTTTTGAGATATTAGAGAGAGTTGGCGAGGTGACGTATCGTTTGGCACTACCTCCACAACTTTCACACATTCATGATGTTTTCCATGTATCGTCGCTCCGGGGATATCGCTATCATCCTTTGCATGTGATTGACTATCCTTTAGAACGAATTGAGCCAGATATCTCTTATGTTGAAGAGCCGGAAGCGATCATAGATCGAGAAGAGAGGCGATTGCGGCGCATAACCGTCCCTTTTGTGAAAGTATTGTGGAAAAATCATACAGATCGGGAAGCGACATGGGAAACAGAAGACTCGATAAGGAAGCTATATCCGCAATTATTTTAAGGTATGAAATATACATCCTTATTTTGGTTTCGAGGACGAAACCTTCTTTTTAGAGGGGGAGAAATGTAATACCCGTATAAGACTCGGTTTTGAAAAACGTATAATTACTTCTTAACCGAATTGAACCGAAATTAAAAATGGTAATCAAGGATAGTTAAGGGTTAAAATTATCATTAACCTAAACTCTTTATATATATATATATATATATATATTTTATATATATTACGTTTTATATCTATATATATATAATATATTAAAATGTCAATTAAGGATTGTTGAGGGATTAAAGTCGTCAATTATCCAAACTTATTATTATAATTAAAAAAAAACATAGATATATATACATATCTATAAGAGTAAATTACGTTGCATCGTCCCTGTGGTTTTTCTTTTCTCTCCACCGCCTCATTCTCTCTCTCATCTCAATCTTCTCTCTAGATTATCTCTCAATCCGTTGAAGCAATCGACGAAAAAATTACATATTCGAAATCTACGCTTCGAGCTCTTCTTAGAGGTATAAATTTCTTTTTTAAGATATTTAAGTTGGTAAGTTTGGGTAGTTAAAGTTGGTTGGTAGATTATGGTTAGATATAGCAAAGTTATAATCATTTACATATATAGGAATGTTTGTTTTTGTTAAAATTACAAACGGGTAAAGTTTAGAATTAAATGGTGATATTTATATCTAGATATTTAACCGCACACCAAATGATCGGTTTAATGTTTAAGAGAATATAAATTTCTGATTAAGCTAGTATTTATAAGCTTTGAGTTTTAGGTTATGCGGTTAATAATAATTGGTGGTTTATATAGAAAATCAAACGGGTTAAAGTTCGTCATCGGTCTCGATTAATCTCGTGTTGCATCTCAATTCAATTGAGGTACGGATTTCCCTACTTCATTCTATACGAGGATAATCCCTTGATAAGATTATCCATTCCATGATTAAATCATGACACTACAAAAGTAAGTGCATGTATTTCGAATCCGAAATTCCTTTATTTTGTCGAAATACGATATTCCTTTGTACAACAACTTTCCTATGATTTTGTGCTTACTTTATGAATCACTTTGAAAAAACGATACTTTGAAAGTATTCATGTTCATTCAACTATTATTCTTATGTGAGGCTTGAAAAGTAATTTTAAACTTTAGTTGAACGATTTTGATAGTGAACATTTTCTTTCAATAATATTTTGAACCATAAAGGTCGTTTGATAGATTTCATGGTGGTTATTTTCTTTTAACTCTCATGATTTATACTTGATGTTATAATTTGTATGACACAGTGATCAGGGCATAGATCATTGTGACGCTCTGTGGTGCTCGTAAACCACAACGTCCCCATACTGGTGCTCTATAGTGTGAGCTTTACCTAGGCATGGGTGGGGGCGTATGGACTGGTCCTAGGATATGCGCATTATGATACACATTTGTTGCGTACGGGAATGGATGTGTGTGCCCGCACTTCATCTCACAACCTATGTGGACTGATCCTCCCGTGGAATTTATGACACATTGAAGGTTTCATCCGTTGAATCCTCTTTGTGATTATGAACTGGGAAACCGGTCTTGTAATTTATTTTTATACGATGTTTTACCACATTTTTTTAAAGTATTTTATAACTCATATGTTGGCTTATTCTTTGACTTATGTTATGTCAAACTATTATGATTGTTTCCGCTATGAAATGAATTTGTTTCCGCTATTATTATTTATATATATATATTTAATCCGTTCACTGAGCAATTGTGCTCAGCCGTGTTCTTTGTTTCTGACACGGCAGGTTCAGTAGAAAAGATTCAGGGAAATTTTGGGAACTGACCGAGTAGGCCTGAAGTTACAACCGGTGGATCTTTTGATAGTTTAGTTGTTGTTCAGGTGTTATACGCTTTATTTTTAGCCGGTTGTGTTTATGTTTGAGGTTCCGCAAAAAGTTATCTTGTGGGTTGTGTTTAATTTCCTTAATGCTTAATTAGTTTATATTTTGTGTTTTGGGTCAAAAGTGTGACACACATCCTGTCTTCAGCCACGCGGGACTGGGGGTGTTACAATAACTATCTATCTAACTATCAAATACTTCTAGACTATATATACAAAACTGATTACAAGATAATTACAAAAGAAATATTGATCTTTAGTATCCATTCCATAATTATCTTCAGCTCCTAGTCTTTCGTATCAATCCATCTTTATCAACATTATCTTCACGATCATCAGAAGCAGCATTAATCTTCTCAGCAGTACTAACTTCCTCAGCAGTACTAACCATGTTTGCAGTATTAATCATGCTTGCAGTAGTAAATCTTCAAGCAATACTAACTACTAGCAGTACTAACTCTCCAAGCAGTAGTAATTCTACTAGCAGTAGTATTCTTCAAGTAGCAGTATTAATATCTTCAGCAGTATTAATCTTTAAGCCCAACAGTAGTATTCATCCTTAGCACTTTTCAGACCTAACATAGTATGTAAATCATAATCGGGCTCTACATTGAGCCATTAAAACCGGACAATTGTCCTCAAGACTCTTTTAAGTCAACATCGAGCTAAAATGCTCAAAATCCTCTTTGACCAGCGATTAACGTTCTCCAAATAAAAATGCACTCGACCCACATCATGCAAACACATGCTCCAAAATACTTGGATAAACTCCAATAATGTTTAGGTTGGGACAAATAGTTTTCCAAATAGATCTATACTCTTTATCCTTTCAAAACGTCCCATAATACGAAATCAAACCCTTTTTCCAAACAAACAGTTTATTTTGACTTAAATAATCTTCATTTATGAATAAATCATTAAAACACCTTCATTCATGACTTATTTATCAAAATGCCCAAAAATCCTCAATGTGGGTGTTTTACAAAGTTTATAAAGCTAAACACTTCAAATAATCAAAGGGTACCAAATAACTCAACAATTGATAATTTCATGTAAAACATATAAACACTTTAAAATAGACATTTTGGCATGTACAACTTTTTCACAAATCAACTTGAACTCACCTTGCTAGATTTATGCTAAATCTAGATTTTACCCCAACTTGAACTCCTTTGAAGAAACTTGGATCTTCAAGCCAAAAACTTCCAAAAACCTAAATCCATAAATTTCCAACCATAAATATTTATATTCAACCATATAGAATCGTTCCCCAAACATCTTGTATCAAAATCTTCATTTTGGCCAAAAACCCTAATTTGACCTAATTTTTCTCAAAATCTTCCAAACCGAAATTTGAGAAACATAAACACTATGAAGTCATCAATAGATATTTTATGACTCATAATAAAGTTTACAAACTAGGAGGATCAACTCACCACTTAGGTTTTGGTGAAAACCTAGAAAACCCCAAATTTCTTGAAGATGGAGGTGATGATGATGAACTCTTGATTTTTGCTTCCACTCCACCACCAAATACTCTTGGATCTTCCTAAAACTAACAATATATCCTTGAAAATATCTCAAATACGAAACCATATCAATTTGAATCACCAAAAACGGAGTAGAAATGAGAAAGATATGACCAAATGAAGATAGATGCTGAATTTATGCACTGCACCCCGACCGCGAAAGTGACAGTGTCACTTTAGCTGTCACTTTCGCCCAGATTGTACCGTGGGCCAATTTTTCTCTGCGAAAGTGCCCGACTAAATTGCAGTGTCACTTTAGCTTGACACTTTCGCTCAAAAGGTACCGAGAGCCATTTTCGCCCGTTTTCTCGACGGATTTCCCGACCGTTTTCTCGGCCATTCCTTGACCGTTTTCCCAACCATTTCTCGACCTTCTCTTGGAACATTTGATGCCATTATACCAGTTATCATGCCATTGCCATAATTTCATGGCACATTCGTTGAGACAACTGAACACTCGGTACGCCGGTGCCATTGTGACATATGTCACAACTGCATGGCACTATAACCGGGACTATCACACTTCCAGTACCATTTGTTCTATTGTGACAGATGTCACGACTACATGGCACTATAGTCATACTTCATATTTAGTTCTTCATTTACCAATTCACCCAGTTCAATACTTTTCCTCCATTAGGATAAAAATCAAGATGTTACAAGTGACATTGCCCAGGGCAATGTCACATGTCAATGTCGCACAAGGGGCTGCATGGTGCTATTAAAATCGGGATTTCAGCCTTCTTTCTCATTTCTCACATCCAAACTCCTCCCTTTCTCTCCCAAATCGTTTCTCCACCTCCCATTGCAAACCCTAACTCATTTTAAGGCCATTTCCATGGATTCTAAGGTGTTCCATCATCATCAAGCTTGCAACCCCAACCTCAAGTGCTAGATCAAGTGTTTCTCCTCATTGCTTGAGATTTCTAAGTTTTGGGGTTTTGCTCAAAACCTAAGTGGTAAGTTTATCCCCTCCATTTCTAAACCTTATTATGAGATATAAATGCTTCATTGGTGATATTCTAGTGTTTTATTATTCCAATTTCGGTTTGGATGATTTTGGAGAAATTAGGTCAAAATTAGGGTTTTGACCAATTTGGGGGATTTTGATGTAAAATGTTTGGGGAATTATTCTAAATGGTTGAAGATGTATATTTATGGTTGGAAATTTATGGATCTAAGTTTTTTTTGAAGGATTTTGCTTGTGGACTCGAAATTCTTCAATGAAGCAAACTTTGTATTACATATCCGGTCCAACCAGTATTTTGGGGTGAACGAGTCAAGAGAGCTAAACGGAGATCATTGCTGGGCATATGTATAGAACTAATTTTGGGGTAAAATCTAGATTTAGCCTAAATCTAGCAAGGTGAGTTCAAGTTGATTTGTGAAAATGGTGTACATGCCAAAATGTTTATTTAAAAGTGTTTATATGTTTTGCATGAAATTATTAACTGTTGAGTTTTTTTTATGAATCTTGATTTTTTGAAGGGTTTAATTTTATAAACATTGTGAAACACCCACTTTGGGATTTTTGAACATTTTGGGTAAATAAATCATGTTGGTGTGTTTCCTTGATGATTTTACATATCTAAATGGAGTTCATTTGATGTAAGTGTCATCATTTGTGTATTTGATCTTATAAACCATTTGGAAAATGCGCATTATTGTGTTATGAGACATTTTGGAAAATGTAAGGGTGTGAGTTCATTTGGAAAAACGGTATGCCTCAACCAATGATGAGTTTTGAGTTAGTCATACTTTTGGTCGTTGTGTTTGCATAACCCGTTGTGGAGTTTTGAGTATGATGGCGTTTATTACGTGTCATTTGAGAGTTACATGTTTTTGGTGCTTTGGTCATTCAATTTGAGTCATGTAATGTTAGACTGTTGCAATGGATCCATAGGCACGTAAGTCTGTCTGTCCTGGGAAGGCATGGGATGTTGGTTATAACTGTTGACCGTGTAACTTGTCTAGATTGGATATGAACCCTTGTCTGTAAGACCTTGAGATGTAACTCGACGAAGCAAGCACTAGAGGCATAAACGGTTTGAGGTTTGTGATGTCTGTTATGGCATGGGAACTAGAACCAGGATAGGTGGTGAAATCCAATAACATCACGGGTGGCCCCATTCACGTGTTCTCATCACCCAAGATGGAAACGGGTCTCCCCCGTCGTCGATCATTAGTATTATAAATGTTAATGATGGATCTTACTATTGTTGGTTTTGTGTGGTCGATGGTAAATGATTGCCTTAATATTGGGTTTCCCCCGCGTATATTAAGGTTTGAATGAAATACGTCATTCCCATGTTTTGGTATTTGGTTTCCCTCCATTTTACGGTTGTGTGAGTATTGGGCCAAATGTCCGTGTTTTCGGTGACGTTTGTTTATATGGGTTCTCATCCATGGTTTATGGGTTGAGTGTCATGTCCTACCCGTGTTTTGGGTGTTTCGAGTTATAAAGTTTTATCCGTGTTTCATAAATTGGGAGTCCGCTTTCTATTCTCATTTTGAATAAGTTGTGGGTTGAATCTAAAACTACGAAAGAACGCTTTATATTGGGATCTTAGCCCGTAAAACAATTTGGTTTGGATAACGTTTATATTGGTGTCTCCTTCGTTTAAAATGCATATTTTTGGAAAACGAGACGTTTTCATAAACGAAGCATATCATTTTGAAAGATTATGATTTCAATTGCATTCTTCCTTTTTAACGATATATTTATAAATGTTGAAAACTCTTGAGCTCACTAGGCGTTAAGCCTAACCTTTTTATTTGTTGGCATGTGCATCAGGTTCCAGTTAGGGGGTTGGTTCTAGCATTTTCTGTGAAGTGATGAGTGCTAGATGTCGGTGCATGAGTGAGTGGCTTGGTGAAGTCTTCCCCCTTTATCTTGGGATTAACAACTTGTATTGGGTTTTAGTAACACCCGACGCTATTTAGTCTTTATGTAAGTTTGTATTTATTTGTTGATGGTTAAACCTAGTTTAGTAATTCAAGTATGGACTTGTTGTAAGAGATTTTAACTTCAATTGAGGCTTTATTGAAAATTTTAAATGAGTTGTTCTTTCCAATTTTGAGGGTGTTACACCGGTGTCGGTAATCCATTTACTAGAATGGAAACGGTTCTCGAACTCAAACATGCCCAAATCCAACGACGCCACTTGTCCCCAAAACTTATTTGAACCATAATGTCGTGGAGATAATCCCAGTTCAAGCAGTCAAAAGCCTTCTCAAAATCGACTTTAAAGATTGTTATTTTTAATTTATTCTTTTTAGCAAAAGCCACAGTGGTGTCCGCAACCAAAACCTCATCCAAGATGAATCTATCTTTTAGAAAAGCATTTTGAGTCTCCCCAATAAGTTTCCCGACAACCTTTTTGAGTCTCTTTGCCAACGTTTTTGCTATTATTTTGTAAAGGCTACCAATCAAGCTAATGAGACGAAAGTCCACAAAGTGAATCGGGTCCAAAATCTTCATGATAAGAGCTAAAATTGAGGTGTTACATCCTAGATTTATCATTTCCTTATCCCAAAACCATTCCATGACATCGAAGATTTCACCTTTCATAACAAGCCAAAATTTATTTAAAAATTTGAAGTTGAAACCATCGGGACCGGGACTCCGGGAGTCTTTAAGGCCCCACAAAGATTTATTGTGTTAAATACCTCTTCCTCCGTAAACTTAGCCTCGAGAGTGTCAGCCTCCTCTTGAGTAAGACATTTCAATAAGTTACTTCGGATTTTAGGGCATAAATTCGATAGACCTCCAAATTTTAAACTAAAGTATGAGTAAGCCTCAAGTTTAATAGTCTTGGGTTCATCACACCAAGAGCCGTCAACCAAGATTTCCGAAATGTTATTCTTAAAGAACTTCCTTTTTAGCGATGTAATCACCCTCACGAATCCACTTCGATCTAGCTTTTTGGGATAACATATTAGTTTGTTTCCCTTCTAGATCAATCCAACAGGTACGAGCAACTTTCCATGCTTCGATATCCGAATTTGAAATCCTTCTAGTTTCTACTTCTGCCTCAAGATGACAAGTTGTGTCCTTCGCAAGCTTTAATGTAAGTTTAAATTTACGTTTGCTCCACTCCTTAAGATCAACTTTCACATTCTTCATTTTGTTTCTAAAGACTTTCTCTGGATGATACGTGTTTTTTACACACCTTTAGACATGTGATAAGTAGAACCAAGAAGCAAGTATACAAGATGGATCTATATCGTCTTTTAAGTAATAAAATGGTAAAAACCAAGTATTGTATTCCATAGGGATAAATATCTTAAGTTGCAAGATCTCGAGATGAAAAACTAACTTCAGATGGCGAATTTGAAGACTTTGCATTGGGTTTGAGTTAACAATATTGAAATAACATAATAAAAAGAAAAGCGTGGGTGTAAGACTTGTGGTGAAACGTAAACACGAATTCCAGTTGACTAATATTGTAGGGATGCTACAACATGTATCTGGTAATGATTAGTTCTACCATCTATTTTAAGGGTATTCCTCTCGGACTTCAATATGTGCATTAATGTTTAGATCAACCAACATATATCTATGTAGTATCCAACTAGTGGTAATGCAGAATAGAGTCCTTAAAATATATGAATTTACAAATCTCTTTGTATAAAATCACTCTCTCAAGCCGATTCTCATATCATCCAAGTTGGTGTGTTCCAAGTATCTTATCTCTAAGTCCACTACACTTTAATGCTTGAATAGCGACCAACCCGTCGAGAATAAATTAATTTGGAAAATATAGACAACAAATCTCTTTGTTAGCAACTTTCTCAAGTCTACTTTCCATATCATTCAAATTGATGTGTATATCAATGGCTTATCTCTAAGACCATGACACTTTTAACACTTTCAAAGTGATCGACTTGTCAAGAAATGTCATTGTTTTATAAAACTTGAAATGAAACAATAGAACATCATTATTGCCAAACAATATTTACTTTCTTTTGGTTAAAAATCTCACCATTTGCCTCACACTCAAGCTAAGAAAATTAGCTACTCATAACAAAAAGTAAATGTGAGGAAATCTAAAGTACGGAAAGTAAAAACATGAAAGTAAATGCTATGCCAGTGCTACAAAAAAATTCAAAGTAGAAGAACAAAAGAAAATGCAAAAGACTTGTATATTAATCAAAAGATTAGAGAGAACTTTTAGAACTGAAAAAATTCAGATTCTAAGGTGTGTGGAAACTACTAACCCAAACCCTCTATTTATACTAAGAGAGAGAGAGAGAGGGTAAAATGTGAATAACAACTAATCTTTAGCATCTAAGAGCATCTGCAGTCATTGCCAAATCAGCTTTCTCTCTCTGCCACATCAGTTTTCTCTTTCATACTCATCTTATAAATCTTTCACTCCCAATCATGGACCGGTTCATGATTTATATGATAAACAAACTACAATATTATTTTTATAACAATTAAAAATTACTTATTACAATTAAAAGACAATAATTACTCCCTCCGTCCAAAAATAATTGTCCACAATTGACTTGACACACGGTTTTAGATATATTTGCCCTTAATTAATTTTTCTCTCTATTCACAACTCTTATATATTTATGCATTAATTAAGGATAAATGTGAAAATTTAGTTATCTACCTTTTTAGGACGAAAGAAGTATAAATTAAAATTATAAAAGTCATGAAAAAATAAAAGATAATAAATAAAATTATAACGATATATAAAAAGTTATTGAAATTAATAATAGAAGAATTAATTTAATTTTTATTTAACAAAAATAATCAAAATAATTTATTAATTAATTAAACCATTTAGTGAAAAAGGTAATTGATTGAATAAAAATAAATAAATTAGTTAAAATTAAAGGCAAAAACCGCTCCTTGCAGAGGAAGCGGTCTGCCATGTAAGCATAGTCCCAATGGTATCAATTTTTTGATGGACTGTTACATAGGCATGTGGACTTTTAAAAACCCACCATTGTGGGTGCTCTAACTAAGCAAGGACAATAAAGTAATGAAAAGTACAATTGTCAACTAATACATGATTAATCATAGAGTGAATTGTGGATTTGGTTCCTGTGGTTTTATGATTTCTTTGATCATGGTTCTCATTCTATGTTTATTGTGGATATAGTCTCTGTGGTATGCAATATATTGTGGCTAGAGTCCCTAAACACTAACATCATTAACTTTAAAGGGTTAAAGGCATCATGTGCCTTGCACACTATGGGTATAATAGTCATTTTACTTTTCCCTTTCAATTTATTTTATACACCTTTAAAACAAACAATACTAAATTGTGGATTTGGTCCCTATGCATCACTCATCATCTTTAAAACATATTTATCATCTCTCTTAAAAAAAATTTCATCCAATCTTCATTGTCAAAGTACAAGAAAAACTAATTTATTAAAGTGCAAAAAAAAAAAAAAATTACTTGCATTTAAAAATAACAATTGTTTGAACCCAACACTACATCCTAAAAAAGACAACCTATCAAAATAACAATTGTTTGAAACCAATATTACATCCCCAAAAAGACAACACATCAAAATGACAATTGTTTATATCAACATTTATGTAGTAATTGTTGGCAACGGTTTTGTTTATTTTCTTGACGACATATAAGTGACTTGAGTAGGAAGTACATTAATCCTTTTCATAAAATGCATAGACCATTTGGAAACCATGATGTGGGAAAAGGCTTATATGCATGTCAGTTGACATCTGTAAACACAAATATATTATGACATAGAAGGTTGAAGGGAAAACAATAGTGTCACAAGAGTATCTCAAATCGGCCGTTAAATCGCCTATCAAAATTTATTTATACCAAAATTACCATTTTAACATTAATAATTTGTTTTTAAAATTAACATATTTATATTAAGTAAATTATATATACATTTAATATATATATTTGATTTTTTTAGAGTGTGATTGGAGTTGAGTTTTTTTTGGTGTTGATGTACCCACCAAATTTGGTATTTTTGTGTTAAATTTGGTGTTGTGGTTTGAGATGCTCTAAATAGTCATACTTGAATTACACACCAAGTCACTTGAAACTTGTTGGGGATCCATACCCTTTCAATTAGCATTTTAATATCTAATGCACTATATAATGAAGTTTGGATCTCCAAAATGAAAATGATTATATCACATTTCCAAATGGTCTATGTATTTTATGAGAAGAATTAATGTAATTCATACTCAATTCACTTAAATGTCATCAAGAAAATAAATAAAACCGTTGCCAACAACTACTACATAAATGTTGATATAAAACACTTGTCATTTTGATGGGTTGTCCTTTTATGGATGTAATATTGGTTTCAAACAA
Source organism: Arctium minus (assembly GCA_954870635.1). Lineage (NCBI taxonomy): Eukaryota > Viridiplantae > Streptophyta > Magnoliopsida > Asterales > Asteraceae > Arctium > Arctium minus. The sequence continues at coordinate 3,493,077 of OX941093.1, read as the reverse complement.
TTGTTATTTTGATAGGTTGTCTTTTTTAGGATGTAGTGTTGGGTTCAAACAATTGTTATTTTTAAATGCAAGTAATTTTTTTTGTACTTTAAAAAATTAGTTTTTCTTGTACTTTGACAATAAAGATTGGATGAAAAAAAAATTAAGAAAGATGATAAATGTGTTTTAAAGATGATGAATGATGCATAGGGACCAAATCCACAATTTAGTATTGTTTGTTTTAAATGTGTATAGAATAAATTGAAAGTGAAAAATAAAATGACTATTATACCCATAGTGTGCAAGGCACATGATGCCTTTAACCCTTCAAAGTTAATGATGTTAGTGTTTAGGGACCCTAGCCACAATATATTGCATACCACAGGGACCATATCCACAATAAACATAGAATGAGGACCATGGTCAAAGAAATCACAAAACAACAGGGACCAAATCCACAATTCACTCTTAATCATATTATCCAACTTTTTAATTGTCCAAGAGATAACAAAGATACTTTAACCAAGCCACAAAAATTTATCTTCAAGCAAAATCTCTTTTATCTTCAACTTTTTCACCTACTATCACATGCTGCTCCAATACCGCAACATGACCTGTATGGCTTAGAATCTGCCCAAATTGACAAATTAGCCTCTCCACAAGTAAAAACAAGTAAACAATAATCTCTAGCTCCGAAAACCAATAAGTGAAAAATAAGATAGAAAATGAGTCAAGGTTGGGATATAAAAGCAAAATAACCTATCTATAAATGAAGAAATGAGTGTTTAAGCATTAAATACTTGGTGCGTATCACTGGATCCGAAGACATAACCCTCTTACCCCATGCATTTTTAACCACCTCCTCAAAATCTGGCTCATTCATCCAAATGTTAAAAAATTCAAACGGGTTGGATCCAAAATCTCCAACCAAGTCTTTCATAAGAATGGAACAATGATCTGAGAACTTTCTATCCAAAATAACGTTAGAGACATTAAACAATTTGGGTCCAAAATTTTGTATGATTAAGAATAGTATTTAGCCTTGTTGGAAAATTTTAGTAAAAATGTGATTTTTTACTAACTTTGGACTCAATTAAATACATGTATATGTATTGTATATATCTAACTCTTCGTGGGTTTGTACTCTCCTATATGAGAGCTTCGAAACGATATATTATGTGTCCAAAACGGAATATGTGTGAATGAGATATCTATGTTCAAAGTTGAGTGTTTGGGATGAAATTGGCAAAATCAAGTGGGTGTGGATTGTGTTCCACATAGGAAGGAGGACAAAAAGTTTTAGTGGTTTATAACTAAAAATGTGGGAGGGACTTGCAAGTCCTTTGTTTGGTTTTACTCCATCACCTACCCGCGAGCAAGGGGGGGTGCCGATTGAGACTTTCGTAGGCTAAATTCGGCGAACTTGTGCGTGGGTGCGACCTGCGGACACGAATGCTGCTCCGAAATCTTGTGCTCGCGCAACTTGGTTTTTTCGAAATTTTTGTTTTGATCAGTGCACAACGCGGGTTAGGCCGTGGGCTTACCCGCACCGTAAGTCGCGATGTTCACTGTCTTCAGGACAAGAAACAGTGCACTACGCGAGTTTTACCTGCGTGGTAAGTCGCGATATTCACTGTTTCAGAATCCGTTTTGTAACTCCTTGATACTCATTATTTTATAAGATTAATGATCAATTAATCTCACATTAATCCTTCGGTTTCAATTTTGAGTATAAAAAGGAGAGTTTGGGTTCATTCTACATATCTCGAATACGGAACACACATAATTCTCTGAAATTTCTCTGCATACGTTATTTCCTCTCCGGTATTTTCAGGCAAGTGCTTCATCCGGCAGTACAAACTGCTTACGCTGTTGTACCCTGGGAACAAACGGTAATTCTGTTTAAGGGAATCGTGTTCAACACGAGCCTCAACATCGTTTGATTCTACGGTTTATTCGTTTACAATTTTTTTTTTTCTGTAGATTCCCTTTGTATTCGAATTGTACTAATCATTTATTGATTGTTTTAGTTATTTCGTTGTATTTATATGTATTATTAAAATACATAAAGTGGAAAATTACCAACCACCTTGTTTCTTAAACGGTGTGGGTCCAAAACCTCCAACCAAGTCTTTTAGCATCTTTTATTGTTTAACTAATACAAAATAACATTAGACACGTTAAACATACAATAAATAGGTTACCATCTATTTTTGTTCTTATGTTTATTTCAATTATTTGACTTTTATACACCACTATAATAACAATATTGTAGTTTTTTTAAATCAGTTGTAAACATTTATCACTGACTTTATAACAGATTTGAATAATTTAATGAATTATAGTCTTATATAACTATTACTTTCTAAATTTGCATGTCGTTGTTATCATGGTAATAGTTTTATGAGTAAATTGCATTTTTCGTCCCTATGGCTTGTTAAAAAATTTATATTGATTTTCAAATAACGATTTTCATCACCATAGTTTATAATTTATCGTTATTTTGGTTCTTTTGATTTAAACTTAATCATAGTTTTCATTTCTATGGTTTACACTTCATTGCTATTTCTAGTCCCTTATACTTAAAATGTAGTACTCCCTCATTCCAAAATAAATGTCTACATTACTATTTTAGTTTATCGCAAAATAAGTGCCAACTTTTAAAAATACAAATCTACTTTAAATTTCATTCTATTCTTAATTATGAAATAGAGAAAATTTATCTATGTATAATTAAGGATAATTCTTTTGTTAATTAAAAAATGTGATAATTAATTACATATTCTTTAAACTATGTACATTTTTCATTATGGACATTTATTTTGGGATGGATGAAGTAGTTAGCTTCAGAGACACAAATAGAAATGAATTGCAAATTATAAGGCCGAAAATCGTAATTTTAAAATTATAGGACTAAATCCACAATTTTCAACAGAACACATGAAAGAAAACGTAATTTACTCTTAGTTATTTTATAGTTTAAAAGATAAATTGTTATGTTTGCCAAACTAGTTGATAAATTAGCTGATGACTACTAAATTAACTGATGAATAAGTCACGTTTAACAAAAACTAGCTGATAAACATGTAAAATGACCAAAAAAAATATTTTGAAAAAAATAATTAATTACAATATTTTATAATATAATTAATATGTTAATTAATACAAACAAGATAGTAAAGAAAAATTAAATAATATAATATGTTAATTAAAATAATTTAAAATTTATTGTTATATATAAAATTTAAATATGTTAAAACAAATTTTAGAAATAATCTACATTAACTTGTAATTTTAAATAACCATTAAATTGAAATAAATAATTGAATAATAATTTAAAAAAATAATAATAATTGATAACTAAAATATATTAACTAATATTATGTAACAACCAAAAAATCAAAGTGAAATAAAACTTCGGTAATATAGGCACTATGACTTCTGTATTGATAAAAACCTCCCATAAGGGGAAAAGTACTAGTCTTTACAAAACCTACGTACGGATATGGAAATCAACAACAAACTAATCTAAACATATCTAGCTAGATTACATCGGTTGTCGACCCATAATCACCAAAAGATGAGACTTAAACACTGCCCAACATCAATGACTAGTCATCTCAAAAATGCCTCTAAGACATGCTCGTCACTCACGACCATGGCGCCCCACCGCTAAGGGAACCTGTTATACATAACATTTGAGAAAAAGTGCTAGGCTTAAAGCCTAGTGAGAACATACAATTTATAGATTTCAAAGGGTATAAACAATTGTAACATAAGTAAATCTTTTCAAGAATTTAGTTTACACATAAAGATCTTTATCAAGAAAGGACAAACGGTCCAAAAGTTCATCTAGCGATGACGGGGGATACCCGATTTACCAAGGATGGTGGTGGAACACAAAAGTAGGCCACAATCCGAGTTGTGAGCTAAATACTTGGAATCCATGGCCACGAACACTTCGGTCCGTACTAAGATGTGAGGGAGGGCCCCCGAGGAAACCAAGTCATACTCGTTCACTAGGACTACATTTGACCCATAGCTAGTAACCGGTCTCACATAACCGTACCAAAGGCCCCCGAGGATCAAATGCATCCATAGCTACAAAATGGGGAAAAGACATCCCAAAATATAAGTCGACTCAAAACCTAGGGATCCACTAGTAATAGTCTAAACTTGTCACAATAACATGTGTGACTAACCAAAGCTAAACATATAGCTTCCAAAAACATTTATAACCAAAATGTCTTTTTTCAAGTTTAACTGCTGATAAGAATGAAAATCATAAAATGAGTTCATATACATTCTTTCAAATAACCCATGTAAATGTGCAAGTAAAACTTCATTTTTCTTCAACTAAGATGAAACCTCGTTACATTTCATAAAAAGATTAGGAACCCTAAAAATCTCCCAAAACTCAAGTTAGGTCAAAATGCAATAAACTTAAATCCAAACCCAAGGAGATATGTAGGAGTTCAAAATGTAAGCTTTGATATGTATAAAGTTTGTAAAATGATAGTAGGAACTCACCAAGTAGGTTTTAGGAGAAAACCTAAAAACTAGACCTTGAATTTTGGAGAAGATGACAATGGAGGTGGAGAATCCAATACCGAAACCTTGGAAGGAGTTCTTATACTAGCAATAAATGGGAAGCTTGAGGTTGAACCAAACCCTTAGGAGAGTAATGAAGAAAGAGAGGGAGAAGAGAAAACTTGGAAAGGAAGAAAGAAATGAGATATGAATGAGATTTGGGAAAATATCTCATTAAACCCACTTTGATGTAGCCCCTGACACAACGCACGACCCGTGCGTTTTTGCTGAAGGAGGAACGCATGACCCGTGCGAAACCTACTGCCGTCGCCCCTGACTTAGCGCACGACCCGTGCGGAATTTCTGAATCGTGCGCCCTATAGACCAGCGCAGGCAGCCCCCTATTTCCTTGTTTCTTCCTCGCAAAAGACCAAACGAAATTCGGGGTGTTACAATCCTCTCCAACTTGGGAATGATTTCGTCCCCGAAATCACAACTACTCGAAGAGATGAGGATATCTTCGCTTCATATCCACCTCGGCTTCCCACGTCACATTGGCTCCCCGATGATGCTTCCACTGCACTTTGACCATAGTGACTTCCTTGTGACGCAATTTCTTAGACTTTCTCTCTAAGATCGCGTCGGGTTCTTCCACACATCTATTACCCTCGTCCACTCTCAACTCGGAGAGGGGAATGACGCTTTCTTCAACCGCCAAACACTTCCGAAGGTAACAAATATGAAACGTGTTGTGGATTTGCTCAACTCCGGCGGTAGTTCCAATTGGTAGGCTTGCAAACCCACCCGCTTAAGCACCTTAAAAGGTCCGAGGAAACGGGGACTCAACTTCCCACGTTTTCCGAACCTGATAATGCCCTTCCATGGCGACACCTTAAGCATCACACGGTCGCCCACTTGGAACTCCATCGGCCGCCTCTTCTTATCGGCATAACTCTTTTGCCGATCTTGAGCCGCTTTCAATCTTTCACGAATGCCCTTGACCTTATCGGCTGTCTCTTGCACGATTTCAGGTCCGACAAATTGCTTCTCTCCTGCTTCAAGCCAACACACGGGAGTTCGACACTTTCGCCCATACAACGCCTCAAACGGTGCCATCCCAATACTCGAGTGGTAGCTATTGTTGTATGCAAACTCCACCAAAGGTAGGTGAGAGTCCCAACTGCCCCCGAAATCGATGACACAAGATCTCAACATATCTTCCAACGTTTGGATCGTTCTCTCGCTTTGACCGTCGGTTTGTGGATGGTAAGCCGTACTCAACTTCACTCGTGTACCTAGCTCTTTCTGAAAACCATCCCAAAAATTCGAAGTGAACCAACTATCGCGATCCGATACGATCGATAAAGGTACTCCATGCCTCGAGACCACTTCATCAATGTACAGTTTTGCTAACTTGTCCATCGGTAATGTCTTGCGCATTGCTAGAAAGTGAGCGCTCTTAGTCAGTCTATCGACTATTACCCAAATGGTATCGTGACCTCGAAGAGTTTTAGGCAACTTCGTCACGAAGTCCATGGTAATATGTTTCCACTTCCACTCGGGAATCTCTAAGGACTGAAGACTCCCATACGGTCGTTGGTGTTCGGCCTTCACTTGTAAACACGTCATACATCGCTCCACGTAACGCGCCACATCGAGCTTCATCACCGGCCACCAATAATGCAACTTCAAATCTCGATACATCTTTGTACTTCCCGGATGAATGGAATATTTGGACTTGTGGGCATCTTCCAGAAGTTGTTCACGGTTACCCCCAACTTTGGGCACCCACACACGACCATTGAACAATTTTACCCCATGGCTATCCTCCGTTAAGAGCACACGCTGCTTTGTCATGACCTCCTCTTTGAGATTCTCTTCCAACAATGCTTCTAACTGCGATGTCTTGATCTTTTCAACTAGACTAGACACTAACTCGATTCTTGAATGGGTAGCTCGAATACTTCCGCTATAGTCCTTCCGACTTAACGCATCGGCCACCACGTTCGCCTTACCGGGATGGTAAAGCAATTCACAATCGTAATCCTTGAGCAACTCGAGCCACCGCCTTTGCCTCATATTCAACTCTTTTTGATCAAAGACATACTTTAGGCTCTTATGATCCGTGAAGAGAGTACATTTCGTGCCATAGAGGTAGTGTCGCCAAAGCTTCAAGGCGAACACCACCGCTGCTAACTCCAGATCATGGGTAGGGTAATTCTTCTCATGAATCTTGAGTTGTCTCGATGCGTAAGCAATTACCTTGCTCCTTTGCATGAACACACAACCCAAACCCATCTTCGAAGCGTTGCTATAGACCACGAAGTCCTCCATCCCTTCGGGTAACGACAAAATTGGAGCTTCGCACAACTTCTTTTGAAGAACCCGAAACGCCTTCTCTTGCGTTGCGGTCCACTCGAATTTCACATTCTTCCGAGTTAAAGCCGTCAAGTAAGAAGCGATTTTCGAAAAGTCTTGAATAAATCTTCGGTAATAACCCGCCAGACCCAAGAAACTTCGAATTTCAGACAGACTCTTGGGAGGCTCCCAATTCATCATGGCTTCAATCTTGGAGGGGTCCACCTTCACTCCGTCTTGAGTGACAATGTGACCCAAGAATTGTACCTCCTCAAGCCAAAAGTCGCATTTGGAGAACTTGGCGTACAATCTCTCTTCCCTCAACACTTATAGAACTTCGTGAAGGTGTTGGTCGTGTTCTATCTCGCTCTTGGAGTATACGAGTATGTCATCAATGAACACAATGACCGACTTGTCGAGGAATGGTCGGCACACCCTGTTCATCAAATCCATAAATATTGCTGGTGCCTTCGTTAGGCCAAAAGGCATTACAAGGAACTCGTAATGGCCATAACACGTTCTAAAAGCTGTCTTTGGAACGTCTTCTTCTCGCACCCTCACCTGACGATAACCCGAACGTAAGTCGATTTTGGAAAAACACCCCGCTCCTTGGAGTTGATCGAACAAGTCGTCTATCCTTGGAAGCGGGTACTTTTTCTTCACCGTTGCTTTGTTCAACTCACGGTAATCGATGCACATCCTCATCGTGCCGTCCTTCTTCTTGACAAACATGACCGGAGCTCCCCAAGGCGACGAGCTCGGTCTTATGAAACCCTTCTCCAAAAGCTCTTGGAGTTGTGCCATCATCTCTTGCATCTCCGATGGCGCCAAACGGTAAGGAGCTCTAGCAATAGGAGCCGCTCCCGGTACGAGATCAATCCGAAACTCCACTTGCCGATCGGGTGCTAACCCGGGCAAGTCGTCCGGAAAGACATCGGGGTACTCCCGCACGATCTTCACATCATCAAGCTTTGACTTCTCAAGCTTGGCGTCGATTACGTAAGCTAGAAAAGACGAGCATCCTTTCACCAAGCACTTGTGTGCCTTTTCCATTGTAATTAACGCCACTTCACCTTTCCTCCTCTCACCATAGATGATAACGACTTCACCACTTTGATTGGGAAGTCGAATTAACTTCTTGGAACATACGATCTCGGCATGATTGTTCGCTAACCAATCCATGCCGACCACCACATCAAAACCTCCGATAATCATCGACATCAAATCAATCGGGAATTCTCTCCCTTCGATACCGAGAGTACACTTCCTCAGAACATCAAGAATCAGCACTTGACTACCATTTGCTATTTCTACCACTAACGCATCCTCTAGACTATTAGTGGGCATGACAATCTTTTGACGAAACAATTCAGATATAAACGAGAAACTGGCACCAAAATCAAACAACACACGAGCAGGTACGGAGTTTAGAAGAAACGTACCCGGATGCCTTGGCCTCTTCGGCCGTCATCTGAAATGCTCGACCCGGAACCCTAGATGGGTTCACTCTCTTTTCCGGTGCGCTACCCGACTTGAGCTTCGGGCAATATCTCTTCATGTGCCCCGGTACCTTGCACTCGAAGCAGACCATCCCCACGATAGAACAGTCGCGGGCGATGTGATCATTCTTGCCACACTTGTCACAAAATTGAGGAGCGGCGCTACAGTTGCCATGGTGCTTGAACCGACACTTTTGGCACCACTTAGCCTCTTGGTTGTTGTTGTTGAAGCTTCGGTTCCCGACAAAAGGTCGAGTCCTCTTTGGAGGAGCGGAACTGCTCTCCCATTTTCTCTTTTCAGGCACCACCACAGCTTTCTCAGCCTTGCTTCTCGCGAACAGTTCCTCCATAAATTGAGCTTCCTCAACCATCTCCCGGAGATTAGAAGCTTTAGAATTGTGGACCATAGATAACAAGTCCGCTGGTAGGCCATTGAGATAAGCCTTCATCTTATCTTTCTCCGTTGGGGCCGCATGCCCCACCAACCTCAGCTTCTCCATAAATTGACGTGTGTACTCCCTCACCGTCAAGCTTCCCTTCACTAGGGACCGAAATTCTTTTTCGATACGGTCCATCGATCTTTCGCTGCAGAATTCCTCCATAAGCTTTCTTTTGAACTCGGCCCAAGACAACTGCGCCAAAACGGTATAAGAGAGAGTGGATTGAGTAACATCCCACCAAGTGAGTGCCGCATCTCTCAACAACTGAGTGCCAAACCACACCCGCTGATCATCTCCACATTCGGCGGAGCCGAAAGCTTGTTCGACGACTCTAATCCACTTCACGCACAGAACAGGGTCGTCAGAACCAGAGAATTCCGGAGGCCCGCATCCCAGAAAGGATTTGTACGAGCAACTCTTCCCACCTCTTGGAGTACCAACCACCCTGTGTTCTTCAGTTCTAACCCCATTGTTTGCGCCGCCCGAACCAAGAACAACAACATTCTCCGCGACCGTCTCATTTCTCTTGAGACTAGCATCGCGGTCCTCTAACACCTTCATGAACGCCTCTTGCTGCTTCTCCATAGCCGTCGATACCATCTGCATGATGCTGGACATCATGTCGGTTTGAGGGTTTGCCAATTGCACAACTGGGTTGGTGGATGCCAACTCCACCCGAGGCACCTGCTCCACCTCCCCAGTAAATATTGGTGGCATACCGGGAGGAACGACCGTCGGTACTCTGACCACCGGGTTCCGCTCTGGCGAACTATCATCGCGAAGGTCTTCGACGTCTAACTGACGGCTTCGTGTGTTCACCATAATTGAGAAATGGCTGCCACACAAGCACGAGAAAGAGGTAAGAGAAAGGTTAACGGAACAAACACAAAAGAAACGTACTACTACATCTACCAATTGTCATAACATTAGCAAACTAAGTACACTTACGTAAAATATCCTCATAATAACATTAGTTAAGTGAGATTATGAACATATAGCACATAAGGGTTCTCATTACCATCGTCATAACGCTTGATGAACATAACTTCTGTCGACTCTAAGACTAACCCATCTTAGAAGTTCTACCCAAACTCACGAATCAATGCTTAACATACTCAGTCTAAGTCTAGACATCTTACATTCATGCCTAGTTCACTTAAACTAGAGCTCTGATACCAACTTGTAACAACCTAAAAATCAAAGTGAAATAAAACTTCGGTAATATAGGCACTATGACTTATGTATTGATAAAAACCTCCCATAAGGGGAAAAGTACTAGTCTTTACAAAACCTGTGTACAGATATGGAAATCAACAACAAACTAATCTAAACATATCTAGCTAGATTACATCGGTTGTCGACCCATAATCACCAAAAGATGGGACTTAAACACTGCCTAACATCAATGACTAGTCATCTCAAAAATTCCTCTAAGACATGCTCGTCACTCACGACCATGGCGCCCCACCGCTAAGGGAACCTGTTATACATAAAATTTGAGAAAAAGTGTTAGGCTTAAAGCCTAGTGAGAACATACAGTTTATAGATTTCAAAGGGTATAAACAATTGTAACATAAGTAAATCTTTTCAAGAATTTAGTTTACACATAAAGATCTTTATCAAGAAAGGACAAACGGTCCCAAAGTTCATCTAGCGATGACAGGGATACCCGATTTACCAAGGATGGTGGCGGAACACAAAAGTATGCCACGATCCGAGTTGTGAGCTAAATACTTGGAATCCATGGCCACGAACACTTCGGTCCGTACTAAGATGTGAGGGAGGGCCCCCGAGGAAACAAAGTCATACTCGTTCACTAGGACTACATTTGACCCATAGCCAGTAACCGGTCTCACATAACCGTACCAAAGGCCCCCGAGGATCAAATGCATCCATAGCTACAAAATGGGGAAAAGACATCCCAAAATATAAGTCGACTCAAAACCTAGGGATCCACTAGTAATAGTCTAAACTTGTCACAATAACATGTGTGACTAACCAAAGCTAAACATATAGCTTCCAAAAACATTTATAACCAAAATGTCTTTTTTCAAGTTTAACTGCTGATAAGAATGAAAATCATAAAATGAGTTCATATACATTCTTTCAAATAACCCATGTAAATGTGCAAGTAAAACTTCATTTTTCTTCAACTAAGATGAAACCTCATTACATTTCATAAAAAGATTAGGAACCCTAAAAATCTCCCAAAACTCAAGTTAGGTCAAAATGCAATAAACTTAAATCCAAACCCAAGGAGATATGTAGGAGTTCAAAATGTAAGCTTTGATATGTATAAAGTTTGTAAAATGATAGTAGGAACTCACCAAGTAGGTTTTAGGAGAAAACCTAAAAACTAGACCTTGAACTTTGGAGAAGATGACAATGGAGGTGGAGAATCCAATACCGAAACCTTGGAAGGAGTTCTTATACTAGCAATAAATGGCAAGCTTGAGGTTGAACCAAACCCATAGGAGAGTATTGAAGAAAGAGAGGGAGAAGAGAAAACTTGGAAAGGAAGAAAGAAATGAGATATGAATGAGATTTGGGAAAATATCTCATTAAACCCACTTTGATGTAGCCCCTGACACAACGCACGACCCGTGCGTTTTTGCTGAAGGAGGAACGCACGACCCGTACGAAACCTACTGCCGTCGCCCCTGACTTAGCGCACGACCCGTGCGGAATTTCTGAAGGACCCGTGCGGAATTTCTGAAATGGGTTTTTGCTGAAGGAGGAACGCATGACCCGTGCGCCCTGTAGACCAGCGCAGGCAACCCCCTATTTCCTTGTTTCTTCCTCGCAAAAGACCAAACGAAATTCGGGGTGTTACATATTAAAATAATAATACTATAAAAAATGATACGATTAACAATAATTCTAAATAATTAAAAATTAATATTAATGTATAATAATTTAATTAATAATTTCAATTAATATTAGTAATATTAATTTTTAATAATTAAAATTTATTTATAATTAGTAGTTAATAAATAATAAGTAAAATTAATAAGAGTATAATTTAAAAAGTTTATAAAAAGCTTCTCATACGTTATTCAATGTAGCTCATCAATAAACTAACTTATAAGTTAGCTTGTGTCTATCCAAATATGCATTTAGAAAATAAGCTAACTTATTTTTACCAATGATGCCAAAGTCTAAATACTAAAATTCATATAAATAAAACTTGAAAATTAAGATGCACACACAATGTTTGAATGGTATTGATAACTATTTAAAAAGTAATTTGAAAATAATTATTTACACATATTTATTTGTTCATTTTTCCTTTCAAAGTTGATATATATATTCTATAATATTAATTTAAATATCTAATAAATTTACAGGAAAATCAAAATAAAAAGTGAAAAGCCATCCTTTCTCTTGTCCATACAACTACCCTTCCATTGTCATTCTTTATATATGTTTCTCGTCCATCTGAAATTATTTATTAGAAATATTTTTTTAATTATGAATGTTAGAGTCAACTTGTGCGTAACTCCATTAATCCCAAGATCCTGGAGAATAATCAAAAGGATTCTCAATAACGTTGCTGAATATTTATTATAAATATATATATTATATAGATCCAAAATGGTACTCTCCCTGTCCAGAAAAATGTTATACAATTTAGAAATGTGTAATTATTACAGTTTTTAATTAATAAAAAGACAAATTTACCCTTAATTATTGAGAGAAAAAATTCTTCATCTCATGATTAAGGGTAGAATGGGAAAGTAGACATTTAATTGTGAAAGTGGACACTTATTTTAGTACAAATTAAAATAGTAATATAAACATTTATTTTGGGATGGATGAAGCATGAAATTTATGTTTTTATTTTAAGAATCATGAGAACCCTTTTGTAGCCCTTAGATGGTTCTTTTTCTTTTTGCTTGAATGAAATGCTCACAAAAACACGGTGGCATGGATGTAACTAAATGGAACTTCGATAGTATGGGGGTAGGAGACGTAACACCACAAAACATGCATAACATAAAATAAAAATATAACATCTCAAACGGGTCCCAATACAATGCATACGGAACTAAGGTTAACATAAATTCAAAGAAAAAATTGTTCTATCACAGCCGAGATACGAAAGGTCCACGACTAGCATCGCGTCTAAACCCGCTGCCATCGACTCCATCTAACTCTCAACACTTTTCCTTTCTCTTTTGACGAAGCTCCAACGGCTCCCTTACCTGAAAATGGGTTTTAAGAAAATTGAAAACGAGGGTTAGACCAAAAAGGTTTAGTGAATTTCCCATCCTTGGGCAGTTGTAAAACAATTTTGAGAAATCGAAGTATCAACCGATCAATTTAACAAATATCAATCATTGTAAAATAATAACCATAGACAAAATTCACGACCGAAAACAATACCCGGATGTTAACAGAATTATTACACTCGGGTCCCCCAGTAGATCCCCATTCGCCCCCAGTAGATGTCGACTCCGTGTGCACAGGAAACGAATTCTGGACACGCGGTTCAACCATCCCCGATGGTTCTCAATAAGCCATGGCGTATAGTCCTCACGGTAGAAATACACATACCACATATATGCTAACTCATATAAACACATGCATAATATTAATGATAAGCAAAACATTTCACCATTACCAAAACACTGTACTCTTTTAGAGAAATCATGGTAAAACCGACATAATAATCCATTTCCAGTTATAAAGAGTTTGGACAAGGGAACTCACCTGATTACGCTGGATTTAACACGCAAATTGGTCTCACCCCAAGACAACACAAATTTCCTACAAGTTTAAATAGACGAACATGGTTAACCAAACTCACACTCTAACACAACTTGGTCTAACCATCCCCAGCTCTTAAAGGTTTCGCGTCGACCCACCCCCTGAACCTAATCGGTTTCTCGCCGCTTCCTATTTAAGTCCTGGTCTTGGCGGGTTAAGAGGCTCCCGGGTCCCCCCAGTGTAAGCCGCTCCCGGGCCTCCCCCGGTGTGAGCGAGCTCCCGGGTCCCCCCCGGTGTTAGCGAGCTTCCGGGTCCCCCGGTGTGAGCGAGCTCTGGGTTACCCTCTCTGGTTCGTGTCCAGTCCGAGGACTTCCCGGATGGACAAACTTGTGTTGGGTTATAAACCGCACCAACAAAACATGGGGTTTTCGCTCCCACTCAAGGCAAATCATTAAGGGTTTAGGATTTCACTAACTAGGAGAAAAACAAACCAAAACTTAAACCCTAAACCAAGGATTTACACCCAACATTTCCAATGAGCTCCATTAAAGGCCATTTCTAAAGGTTTCCTTGAAGATTAACCAACAAAGATATAAGAAACAACAAGGATTATGTAGAACTTACCTCAGATACCGAATCCTCAACAATTCACAAGCCTTCTTCAATCCAACCACGCCTCTAGCCCTTTCTTCCTTCTCTGCTCTCAAGTTTTCAGCCGCCACTAGATTCTCCTCGTGAGAAATTAGGGAAATTTCACCTCTTTTATATTTACTTGATATTTCACTCAAATCCTTAAATTTTCCATTTATTCACTTTGGCCACCATTTTACCCTTACTTATTTAATTTTATCCATACTTATGCTCTTCATAGAAATACGGTCATTACAATACCTCCTCCCTTAGGAGAATTCCGGCCCCGGAATTCTTTTGCTAAACAGATGTGGGCACTTAGACCTCATCTCTGATTCCACTTCCCAAGTGGCTTCCTGCGCCTTGTGGAAACACCAATGAACCTTTACTAAGCAAATCTCTTTATTTCTCAGTTTTTTAATCTTATGATCGACTATCGCCTCTCGTTCTTCGATGAAATTTAACTTTTCATCTACTTGCACATCTTGTAATGGCACCGCCATATCAATATCGGCTAAGCATTTTCTCAAGTTTGAGACGTGGAATATGTTGTGGATTCCCCGCAATTCTTCCGGTAGGTCAAGCTTGTTCACCACTTCCCCACTTCTCTCAACAATCGCGAACGGTCTGATGTACCGCAGGCTCAACTTTCCCTTATTTCCAAATCGCACAACTCCCTTCCCATGGGATACTTTAAGCATCACATAAACTTCGACTCGAAATCCTATGTATTCCCGCCATTTAACCCCGTAGCTCTTTTGACGGTCACGAGCTACCTTCAACCTTTCCCGACTGAAATAATAACTACCCAAATTTCCAACTTGACACAGGGTCACCCTTGAACTTCATGTCCAAGGCTATAGGTAAGAATTCCTTTATTCAACAACACAATTCTTAGTACAACCCTATATGTGATTGCACCCAACACTAACAACACATCTACTTATAATACAACGTCGATCACTAATCCTTTGATGGTAAACAATTCAACCGTAGAATGCACACATCAACCAAGACATCATCCACACTTATTCATTTGGATATCCATATATTTATATATTTAACCATACACCATTATTTGATCCAACTCCTATTTATCCCACTGACAAGCTGAGCTAGTCCCAAAAACACATGATAGAATATCACTGAATCTATCAAATCCCATAAACTTCCGAATCCATTCCGATTTCCTTTCCTTACAACAAGGAGCAACACATCCCCACATAACTCGCTCAATATGCACAACAATACACACAAAGCTCACTCGGAATATCTATCGCACTAAAACTTACTCACGTTCGCCGATCTTTCCCTCCGAGCATCTCGATCAACCACTTTACCATGCCTTCTCGAAACCTAGAACACCCATTTTCAAAGAAAGACTTACCAACAGGTGCAAATTTTCCAACACCTTAACCATAACATACCCAATAATCTTTTTCTCATATCCTCGTAAAATAACAACTTTTAGACATACTCCACGTTCTTCAGCTTCACTAGGCGAATTTCTTAGTTTCAGTATACTCACTTATTTCAACATGCTAACAATATCCTCTCACACAATCCTGAATCACCAATTTCCCTTTATCGGTAACATATCCCTATTACATACTTTGCTCCGCCACAATCCTCACTTGAGGTATTCAGATGGGTCACGCAATAATGCCTAATACTCACTATACCAAGCACCTCTAATTCTTCAGACAAAGTCGACCCATCCACTGGGATCCAATTCTACCCAAGGAATACTTCAACATTCCCAGCTAAACTTCAAATCTACAACAAAGCACCACAACCAATTGAATAAGGCATTCTCATTGGCTTAATGTAAGCTCCTCCGAAGCTCAACGCCACCAAGTAGAACACGAGTTTTCCTTTCAGGTGATCGTCACATATCACTCAACCCCTTTGACCTCAAGAACACCAATAAACGCAACAACTATATCAAACATACTTGCCACATTTGGATCTCTCCTCAAAATCTCCAAACATAGATTTACACTAACCCTTGTCCCACATTTCTACAAATATTCACCA
This sequence comes from Arctium minus, assembly GCA_954870635.1. NCBI lineage: Eukaryota > Viridiplantae > Streptophyta > Magnoliopsida > Asterales > Asteraceae > Arctium > Arctium minus. Next base: position 3,476,894 of record OX941093.1, on the reverse strand, counting down.
CCCAACATAACAACACCCATTATCACATCAATGACTTACACGTGCACCTTGGCATACAATGCCACCAACTTGTTCATAAAGTTACCACACTACGATGACACTGCAGACCAGGTTCTCACGATCAATTGCATACATAACCGATCTTGCCTTCATTTTCACCTGCATGCAAATAAAACCTAATCTATCTCACGACTTCGTCTCTTCCCAAATCCAGATGAACCACAACTTAAAATTTTCCGATATAATCCATGCACTCACTTTGATTGTACTAATTACTTCTGTTAGAGCTAAATTGTATTCAAGATTAAAAGGAGGGTCTGAAATGTAAAGTGTGTAAAGTGTGTTGATTCATATTGTAATTGTTGTTAAGTGTTTGAGTTTAGTTTGAGATAGGTCATGTTGACCATTTAAATACCTTGTGTCTTTGTTAGATTTGTAGACACACATACATACTTGAGATTGTAGAGAGAGAATTTCTTGTATTCAAAGAGAGCTTACCGTGAGAGTCATTTTGTAATCAAATCATATTCAATACAAATGACTTGTGATTAAATCGAGTGTGATTAAGCTTGAATCTGTGCCTATCAATTGGTATCAGAGCAGACAAAGATCAGAAATCAAGATCATAATCTAAGATTTTGACCGATTTGTTCAAGAACTTGCAGTTCACTGTTCAAGATTCGAATTTCTTGATTTTATGTTGTTTTGGATGTATTCTTTGTTGTATTGTACTCGTTTTATGGTCTAGAACACAATTGATTTGTAATACTTCGTTCAATTCACAACAGATTGAGTGAATTTTGGATTTAATGTGATTTTCATTCGAGTTTGTAAAACACACTGTAATCACTTCAAATTTCAATTGTTGTTGTTTTTGTTGTTAATTGATTGTTTGTAAAGTGTTCAGATTGTTCTCGAGATCAAATTGATGAAGTTTCAAAACCTAATTCAAGAGTTTGGATCGATTTTGGATTGATTTTAGTGTTTTTGGGCCGAGATCTGAAGAATTCGCATGGGAAAACGAAGAACTCGCATGAAAGAATGAAGAACTCGCATGATGAAATTCGCATCGCACTGTGATCTGAAAAAACTAAGGAAAGAATTCGCATAAGCCCTTATGCGAGAAGTGAAGAATTCGCATAACAGAGAGATACGAATTGTCAAGAATTCTCATATAAGAGTGATACGAATTGCCAACATTTCGCATGGTTTTTTGAAAACTTTTCTAAGTGTGGAATTTGTATCGATGCGAAAAGTTTAGTGTTTCTGAAAAAAAATTCTAAGTGAAGATTTCGCATCTCCCTGTGATACGAAAAGTTTATGCGAAAAGTTTGAAAATTCAAAATTTTCTAAGTCAAGAATTCGCATAACTCTCTTGTGCGAATTGTAAAGAATTCGCATATAACTACAAACGAATTTCTTTGATTTCACATATCTGAGTGGGACCCCCATGCTAAGTCTGCGTAGGGGGACATATTTTCGAGTATGATCAAAGTTTCTGATTTTTGTTAACGATCATTTCAAGCTTATATTTTACAGATATCAAGATGCCTTACATTGACGAGAAGGAAAATACTGTCTTGACAAAAAGAGATTGTGCTATCGCTTATACGCCAGAGATTCCAGCCCTTGAAGCTGAAAATAAGAATATGAAAATTCAGAATTCATCTCTTCAGGCTCAGATCATTAAATTGAAAGATAATTCTAAAGTTTTAGAAAAATATTTTATTTGCTCAGATTGTGTTGCTAACTCCAAAATCAATTTTGCAGGGATCATTGAATCAAAAGAAAAAGAGATTTCTAATCTTCAAACTAAGATGAAGAAGTTTGAAGGACTAAATGCAAATTCTACATGGTCAAAGAAGGAGTTGATGCAAAAAGAGCTTGATGATCTTAGAAGACGTGCAAACATTTCTGGAGAGACGTGTGACGGACTGAGAAAGACAAATTCACAAATCCTATCTGAAAGATACAAGTTAAGAGACAGAGTGTTCAGTCTTGAGGTTGAAAGACCTTACTCCTGTCATAATCAGAGATTGTACTCAAATACTCAAATGAGGAAATCAACCATCAAGGGGGAGTACATTCTTTTCTGAAAAATGCATTAGAGAGATATGACGGACTACATTCCCGAAGGAATTATAGATCTCTATCCTGTACTTTTTCACTAATAAATCTTACTGATATGACGGACTACATTCCAGAAGGAATTGTGGATCTCTATCTTGTTTTCATTGATAAATCTACTTTGCATAATTTATAGGGGGAGTAACGGTTGTGGCTTCTGATCACATGACAGATCAGGACCCGTTTTTCAATGATCAAAGAAGGATATTATGCTAATATCCAGGGGGAGCTTAAAGGTAAATGTCTTATGATCTAGATCTCTGATTGTTTGAAAGAAGAACAACTTTCAAGCATGAAAAACAGTTTCTTAAATATTCAAACCACTTCTCTATTCTAAAAAGATTTCATGAATTAAGAAGTGAGTTTTAAATGTTTTTCAAATTTTGAGCTATAACGTTTAACTGACCGTGTGTTTCCAAAGATCAATACTTGTGTATTATCTTTTCTAAATACTGCCATGTATTCACACACACCGGTTCAGTATTCATTTGAATTTGTTATTACCATGTCTTATAACGAACATATTTTTCGATGGTAATACCCTCGTTTGCTTTCAAAGTAGTTGAGTATGATTCATCTTTTTCAAATTTGTGCCTTTATTGCTAAGTTGTTTATATAAACAAAATATCCAGTTCTTTGATACCCTACCCATTTCGTTTGATCTGATTGATACATTGTCAGATTCTCAAAACAATTCTCTTGATTTCATTTCATTCATTCAATATCATTGTTTTGAGAAATCTTCAAAGTTCAATTGCTCAAATCTCATGAGCATACATTTTGACGATGTTATCATAATTCTTTGTGCTTAACTGCTCGGTTAAATTGTTGAGCAACCATGCTTTTTAGGACTTACATGGGATTCGTGTGTGAGCTTAAACAGAACTTCCATGGATTCACGAAAACCAGTGTTTCCTACCCAGGAAGTTATCCTAGAGTGATTGAGGGGTGAGGGGTCATAAATCAAAGAGTGGGGGAGATAACTCATCCGGTTGAGTTGTTCTCATTATGTGGAGCGGAAAAATGGAAAAGAGAGTTTGGTTAGACGTGAGCAAATTGTTAAAAAGAAAGAGGGTGTGAGAACAGAGTTAAAAGAATATCAGAACTCTGCACCAACCACTTTCTGAGCCGGGCAGCCACATCTACTGATTGGTTCACATTCTTTGGTGACCATCATTGAAAAAGGCAGTGAGCCCATGCCAACTCTTGCAATTACCCCACCAACCACTCGTTTCTTTCTTAACAAAGAAATGTTTCATTTTCTTTGGGGATGCAACATATATGCTATCTAGTCTTCACTCGGAAGATTTAGATATTGAAAAAGAAGGAAAGTTGCCCCACCTTCGCACATCTTTCATGCACATTGAGTCCGTGTAATATCTGTATCTGTCTCAATAGTTTACACAATTTGAGCCTTATGAAACACAATCATTGTGCTAAATTCTTTCATACACAAGCACGAGCACACAGAAAATTTGTTTTTTTGTCAGAACATTTATAGATAAACCTTGTGTTTTTCAATGATTGAATGGAAGTCCTGGGGAGTCATCATCAAGCCAGCTCCTTAAATTGTACATTCGTTGTACACAGTAACTTTGTGTTACTGACAGACATTCCTAACTGTTTCATTTGTTGAAGCAGGGTTACCACGTTCATTATATCTGAATTTGAAAAGATTCGGGTATATACAGTTCATGATTCAGTTACTCAGATCAAAGCGCGACGACTGTCAAATTATCATTGAAAGGGGAGATTGTTATTCGAATACAAAGGGGGTGATCAAAGACTGTGTTGAAATTGAAGATGTTTTGATGATCATGATGCTCACAATCATCAAAAAGGGGGAGAAATTTACAAAGATTCAATTTCAAAGCCATGAAGAGTTGTCAAAGTGAAAAGACTTGTGAAGAAATTATGAGAGTTCAAAAGTCAATTCAAAATGCTTCTGCTAATTCAAAGTCAAAAGATTCTGAAGAAAGTTTGTTCAAAGATAAATCAAGATGATTTGTGAAAGTTTGTTTCTCTGAAAATAGTCAAGAGATCAATGTGATGAAGATATAGTTTTGAAAGATTTCTCTGAGATGAAAGAAGTTTCAAAGTTTCAAAGGTGTTTCAAGAATTCAGTTTCGTGTTCAAGAGATGTTGACTTTCAAAGCTTCAAAGTGAAAAAGATTTTTCAAGATTCTTCAAAGGCTGAAAGATTAAAGGTTGTTAAAGCATCAAAGTTCAAAGTTGCCAGAGACAAAAGCTAAAGAATCAAGAGCTGAATACTAGTGTCAAATTTTTTATTAAATCTTGAATACAAAGGGGGAGATTGTTAAGTCTAAATATTGTATCCAAGATTTAATGAGAAAAGTCAATCTTGTAAGGTCAATATTGTCAAAGTCAAAATAGTCAAAGTTGTATTTGTTTTACTTAGTGATTAAGTCTTTGTTATATTAGGTGGTATAAATAGGTGTTTGGTTTGTAATTTTGGTAAGTACTTTCATTGTAATATTTCTGTTTTTGAGAGACGTGTGATATAAAATGAAGATCTACTTTCTCTCTCTACTCTCTCTCTAGAATTGTTGAATGTTTGATCTTGTTTAGAGATTTAGCTTGATAATTAGGGAATAACACAAAGAACTTGAAGAAATCATGTTCAAGGTGAAGCTGACTGAGCAAAAGATGCCAAAATCAATTGTTAAATCACCGAGAGATGATCCAACTGCATCAGAATGTTCATTTAAATCAGTTGCAAGTTCAATTTTTACAAATGTTTCTAATAATCCTTTGTTTGATGCAAATGATAATCATACTTCTAAACATAAAGAACAGATTCGTCCTTCTATCCTTTTCTATGAAAAATATATTGATGGTTTAGGTAACATCAAAACGAACAAGTCTCAGCTATTAATGGTTTGGAGAAGGAAAGATGAGAAAAACAAAGAAAAATGGATTTGGAGAGTAAAAGGATCCATAGATGAGAAAAAGGATCAAAAATCATTTGTGTATACATCGATTGCAAAGAAGAACAATGATCCTAAAGGTAAAACTTTTGGCAAACCTGATCTTGTTTATACTGTTAATCAATTGATCAGGTTAGCATAAAAGAAAATTTATTGTTCTTACTGTGGTTCAAATGATTTTTTTAGCAAAAATTATGTGAATAACTGGTATGGTTCTTACTACATTTATCCTAATAGAACTGCAACTAACAAATCAGGACCCAAATACCAGTGGGTACCAAAAGCTAAATTTGTGTTGCAGGAACCTAAAGACTAAGGGGAGAAAGAACAATGGCTTCTAAACATTATGGTTTAGGACCCATATCTAAAAGATCAAAATAGACTTCTGAATACAATAGTTCAGAACTCGTACTTCAACGAACAACGGTTTCTGATTATACCAGATCAGAACCCGATCTTCAATGTTTAATATGTTTGGTTTTTGAACAAAGCAGTTCAAGACCCGGTCTTCAATGATAAAGATGGGAGTTTGACTTCTGAATTTACTTTAATCCTAGTAATTCAGAACTCGGTTTAATGATTAAGGACTATGCAAATATTAAGGGGGAGCTTATATGTTTTATATTTTTACTGATACATTTTCTGATTTTTCAGGAGGAGATTAAATGATAAATTCATTACTACTTTTAGGGGGAGTTACTATTCTCAATGGAGAATTTGTAACAATGGCTTCTGAATACTTCTGTTCAGAACCCGCTCTTAAGTGTTTTTCTTTTAAGGATGCTGATTAGATAACATCTTTCAAAGGAGTTTTTTTTACTGTTGATTTGAGGGGGAGTTTATAAGATTTTCACTGTTATATTTTTAAAGGGGAGATGAGAAAAGTTAGTCATACTTTCACTATCATATTATTCTAATGATTTGATTTTTTTCAGATACCAAGGGGGAGTATCTTAAGTTTTGTCAAGGATGCTTAAAAGGTAATATTCATTTTAGGGGGAGTTAAGATTTCTATACGGAAGGTATATTATTCTGAATCTTAAACTCTATCATATTTTGAAAGATGAACGACTTTCAGATGTAAAAAATGTTTTTCTTAAACGTTCAAACCACTTCGTGTTCTCAAAAAGATTTTATGAATTTCGAAGTGAGATTTTAAATGTTTTTCATATCAAGTGCTTTCATGATTATATGACTGTGTGTTTCTTAAAGAAAAATACTTGTGTATTTTCCTTTCATATACTTTGTCAAATATTCATACACACATCGGTTCAGTACATTATTTTTTTTTGACTTTGTTATTACCATGTCTCAAAAGATAAATCTTTCGATGGTAATACTCCCGTTTGAAATTCAATGTTGTTTGAGATCAGACGTCATTTCTTCTTTAAATGTGCGTTCATTGTTAACTTGTTTATATCCTGTTTATATAAACAAATGTCCGCTCTTTGATACCCCATTACATTTTTCATCATGATATTTGATCTGATTAAATCATTGTCAGATTCTCAAAACAATGAAATTGAATGATAATAAATGTTCAAAGTTTTGAGAGATCTTAAATGTTCAACATGCTCAAATTTCATTCTTATCTTTAATGAGCATACATTTTCTGATAATGATATCTTGTGCTTAAATGTCAAGATAACTGTTGAGCAACAAATATTCTGTTAGGCCAAATTACATGGGATTCAGTGTGAGTGCTTAAATGACTTCCATGGATTCACGTTAACCAGTGTTTCCTACCCCGGAAGTAATCCTTGAGTGATTGAGGGGAGAGGGGTCAAAAGAATTGAGAGTGGGTGTGTGCTGAGATAAATGTAAAAGAGAGATTGGTTAGAAGTGAGCTCAAATGTTAAAAAGAAAGAGGGTGTGAGAACAGAGTAAAAGAATATCAAACTCTGCACAAACTTTTTCTGAGTCGGGCAGCCACATAATCTGTTGGTTCACACTTCTTCGTGACCTTCATTGAAATAGGCAACTAGCCCATGCCAACTCTTGCAAACAACCCCACTAGCTACTCATTCTTTTCTTAACAAAAGAATGTTTCACATTTTCAAGGGGAAGCAACACATCATCTATTTGATATTCATTTGGAAGATGCTAATATTGAAAAAGAATGAAAGTTGCCCTACCTTCGACCCTTTCTCATGCACATTGATTCTATGTATAACTATTGTTGTCTCAATGGTTTACATTATCTTGAGCCTTATTAAAGCAATCATTGTGCTAAATTCTTTCATACACTAGCACAAACGCACAGGAAATTTGTTTTTCTGTCAGAACGTTCATAGATTAACCTTGTGTTTTTCGATGATTGAATGGAAGTCCTAGGGAGTGAACATCACCCAAGCTCCTTATATAGTACATTCATTGTACTCAGTTACTTTGTGTTACTGACAGACATTTTAACTATTTCATTTGTTGATTCAGGGTTACTACTCCTAATTTATCTGAATTTGAAAAGATTCGGATGAATACATTTATGAATTGACGGCTGAATCATTTTATCAAATCAGATTGGGGGAGATTGATTATTTTCCTACATGGGGGAGATTGTTCATGAAGACCATGCTTATATTGTTATTTGGGGGAGATACTTCAAAGACAGAACTGACCTTGAAATGTTTTGATGATTTTGATTCTCAAAATTCATCAAAAAGGGCGAGATAATTCAAGATTTCAAAGTCAGATCCGTTTTAAAGCGAAATTCAAGCAAATTGTTACAAAGGGGAAGAATACAATAATGAGAAAGCAAAGTCAAGCAAGAAGTGATTAAAGGAGAAAAGTTTGTCAAAGCAATGATTAAAGAAAGTTGAAAAGCTGATGATGTTTCTAAAAAGATTATTGCATTTTTGTAATCAAAGGGGGAGCTGAAGAAAGTGCTAAAGTTGTTAGGAAAGCCAAAGAGGGAGATTAACCTGAAAGCGATATCAAAGTTTGATCAAAGCGTCAAAGATTTGAAGATATCAGAGTTGTGAAAGACTGTTTGTTGAAGATTTTTTCAAGGAAAAGAAGACCTGAAGATTCGTGTCAAAATTTTTTAATCTTGAATCCAAAGGGGGAGATTGTTAGAGCTAAATTGTATTGAAGATTAAAAGGAGGGTCTGAAATGTAAAGTGTGTTGTTAAGTGTTTAACTTTAGTTTGAGAGAGGTCATGTTGACCATTTAAATACCTTGTTTCTTTGTTAGATTTGTAGACACGCACACATACTAGTGATTGTAGAGAGATAATTTCTTGTATTCAAAGAGAGCTTACTGTGAGAGTCATTTTGTAATCAAAGCATATTCAATACAAATGACTTGTGATTAAATCGTTTGTGATTAAGCTTGAAACTGTGACTATCAACTTCATCCATTTACGAACCGCTAAAACCTCACAGGGAAAACACTCCTCCAAGCATTGATCTTCCATTACAAAACGCCCACGCACAGTGATCCAATATCCGACAAGCGTACATCTTTCCTGAACGACCTCTTACATCTACGCACACCGAGGTGAATTCTTAAATTCCAACCTCCTGACAATGACTTTAACTTTCCACATCTTGAACATTGGCTAATTTTGATCATAAAAGAAAAACGACATGATGATGCTTCCATAACGTCGGCCAGCTTAGATTTGCCAATATCGTGGCCTCAACAGAAGTGGAGTAAATGTTCCACCATGTGAGGGTCGCCCCTCTGAGCATTTGAGAACCAAACGTAGATTTTTAGCCTTCATCGCACTCATTTGATCGGAAGGCCTACTCAATTTCCCGAATCCAGTTTATGCAAGCCACTAGATCATCCGTGCCTTTGAACTCTGGCGGTCGACAACCAAGGAATGCCTTGAACGTGTAAGCTTTAGTCGCGAGCCTTGCTTCCGGGGCCGTGATCCCATCGGTGGGAATTTCATGTCCGGTACCCCGGATCCTGCCACAATGACGTTTTTGGAAACCGTCTCAGGCTTTCGATTGTTGGTCTCTCTGTATTCTAGAAGCTTAAAGAATAATTCTTGTTGTTGTGCCATGGCCCGATTCATGGCCAACATCATTCGGTCCATCAATCGGTTTTCCGTCGTAACCTCTTCCAAAATAGGATCCGATGTATTCAGATTGTGTTGGGAAATGTGCTCGGGTCCCCCGCCCAACACGTTAACCACACGAGAAGGCTCTTCCGCCACAGTTACCCACGAGTGATCGATCGTGGATGCCATGGCTTCTTGGCCCTCCGGTCTATTCCGGGTGTTAACCATTTGTCTACCACACATATACAAGAAAGAGAATGAGAGACGAACTACAAGAACAAAACAAGAAACGTACTACTACATTCATCAATTATTATAACAAGAGTAGATCAAGTATGCTCATGTAAAACATCTTTATAATAACGTTAGGTAAGTGAAATTATGATACATGATACGTAAGAGTTCTCGTTACCATCACTACAACTTTCAATTTGTGTAGGTTCCGTCGACTCTAAGACCATCCTATCTTAAGAGTTCTAACCCATCTCACAAATCCTCGCTAAATAATCTCAGTTTAAGTCTAGGTATCTTACATTCATACATAGTTCACTTAAACTAATGCTCTGATACCAATTTGTAACATCCTAAAAATTAGAGAGAATTTGAAATTCGAAAATTTGGTAATATAACCTCTGTAAATAGAGTAAACCTGTATAATACGAATGTGACAAGCTAAACCTAAGTGTGCCATCCCAAACGGGAAATAAAGTATAAAAGTTACAACCCAAAACAAATGAAGAATATAATTTGATAACCTAATAATCTAACTCGGTCAAGAAAGATTAAGGTGGGGTGTCACTATTCTTCCAAAATGTGTATCCTTTATAATCCAAGTATAGTTCACTATATCTTCAAAACGTCCTCTCAGTCCCGACCCACCACTAGAATGACCTGCCATACATGACAACCAAAGAACAAGCATTAGGTCAAAGCCTAGTGAGAACAATTAAGTTGAATAGTAAATAATAAACCCATTTGGAGTCGTACAGCCGGTCTAGTCGTGAGCTAAATCAAAACAAATCAAATAAATCATTAGTAGTCGCTGTATGTTACAAATGACTTAAACCACATAATGAGCTCAACTACTCCAAGTCTATTGCTCGAAAACATCAAGTCAACCATTCTAGGTCTATTCTTGAGAGTTCCAAAACGGGAACTCAAGCACAATGGAATTACACCCTACTGCCCATGGGACATTGCCCGACCGTATAGGTTCACACCTTAATTACCATGGAACCCGATGCCTATTCCGTGTCAAAGTGGTGAACCCTATGTCCAAAACGTTACATAGGTACACCGTGCCTACAGATCCATTGCACTAAGACCAAATATAAAGCATTTAATACAATTGACATAAAAATCATTTACATAAGTGTTAACCCAAATTGTTCGTATATAATTTATCGACATGAAGTCTTGGCTCTCCAACTTGGAGAGATTCCACTTCCACAAATCTACTAACACGATACCATAAATCCCATTTAAAGATAGATTATCCACAACCAAACAATTACTTGAATCACATCCACAACCCTAGTTTCTCTTGGAGTGTACCAAACCCTCATAGAAACAATGGTAAATTCCTAAATGTGTGGAGAGTTATAGAACACCATTATTCATAGTTTAAACACAAGTTCTAACCATTCTTGTTTAGGTTCAAAACCATAATGTTTCCAAAATTCATCTTTAAGTCAAAATACAATAAAACCCAATATATGATTAGGAGGTTTAGATGAGAGTTATAACACATAATCCAAGTAAATATGAAAATACAAAAGGTTAGAAAGCTCACCTTGAAAGGGTTATATGAAACCCTAGATTATGGATGTAGAAGGGAAGAGAGTAGGAGGTGAATCTTGAATCTCAAGAACTCACAATAAATGCAAGTAAATCCTACACCAACCATAACAATCATCTCACAAGGTTTTCTTTAAGAACATTGAATGAAGAGAGAGAGATGACTTACCTTTTTTCTCTAAAAATCGGTCCAAACCAAGCAACAATGAGAAAATGAGAGTAAATGGTCGATTTTATGAAATAAAAGGGTCTGACCCCGACCGCGAGAGTGCCTCGCGAGATTGACATGGTTACTCTCGCTTGGCACTATCGCCCGAGTCTAGTGCCTCACGATACATTCTCGACGATTATGCCTTACGAGAGTGACACCTGTCATTCTCGCTTGGGATTATCGCAAGCCTCCCCCACCTCTCAGTACACTTCTCGCGAGTGTGCCCCGCGAGAGTGACCCTTGTCACTATTGCGGGCACAGTCGCCCCGGGCGTACCGAAGCCCGTTTTCACTCGATTTCGACCCGAAGAACTCACGATCCCAACGCTAGATTCCAAGGCAAGATTTATAATCAGATTAGGGACGTACCGAAAACACGGGTGTTACATTATCATTGTTGGCATCCATTACCTGGATAACAAAGTTATTGTTGTTCACATGCTATGAGACAGAAGAAACCAAAAGTATATAAAATTGATCATGTATATAATTTGGTGGTTCACTAGATGGTATTATCATCTCCTTATTTCCAGAAAGTTGCAAGGATAAGGAACATGGCAAACCACAAAGGATAAAATAATATTAGACACTGGTTTCTTGTTTCAGAAAATAGATAAGAAATTAACTCGAATTGCACTTGTGCTTTGGTAAATTCACTATGATGTTCTGTTGTGCCTTAAAAATTGTTGCCAGATTGGAACATATATATAACAACCCACTCAAGACATAATAACAATAATATAATAATATAATATTCCAAGCCAAAACGGCCCCAAGTCTACAATTTAATTTCAAGGTTTGCAACGACAACCTATTACACAACTGAGTAAAAATGAAATAACTACAAGGAGTCCTCTAGCTTCCGGAATTAACTCACATCTTCTCCTTACCCTTACCGGTACCTGCTACTTTGAGATAAACTGAAAAGGGTTTTAGTTTTGAAAGAGCGAGGGTTAGACCGAAGGTCTAGTGAGTCCCCTCTATACGTTTATGCAACAATTCAAACATCAATATTTAAATCAAAACAAATTTATAAACATCTCATGAGTAATTCACACTACCGACCAACACTACCGTCGAAGACGGCGTGTCTGACTCGCACTGTCTTATTTTGGGACACACACCCAATGGCATAAACGAGCCACACTCCCCGGTACGAGCAGGTGGGCCACACTCCCCGACTTAGGTCACAACTTCCGAAAGTAATGTATGCATACATTTAATTATCAACAATTTATAAAACACGCTTTAATAAACCTAGCATGAATATGTCAATATAATTAAATCAAAGCTTTAATTAAACCTTCACAAAATTTTGATAATAAAAGCATTTAGTTTAGAAAACTCACCTGACGTCCTGATCAAAGGCTCACGGTGAGATTATCCAGACCACAGATTCCTAAGGCATAAAGTAGGGTTGTTTGGTAAATCTCACAAATAAATTCCCAAAACGAGGGAAATCTAAAAGAATCTGAGCTACTCGGAGAAGGGTCAAACTAGTCTAGGAACCCTCGATCTCGAACCTGAAATCTATCAAGTGCATGACCGGGTCACCCACTCGACGGGGGTTGACCGGTGCCTTTGTGCCCGGTATCGACCGGGATCTCTCCCCCCAGTATCGACCGGAGCCTCTTCCCCGGTGTCGACCGGGACCTAATCCCCCGGTATCGACTGGGACTCCACTCCCCGGGGTCGCCCGGTGGCATACCACCCGGGGTTGCCCGGTGGTATCTGGGCCCAGTATCAACCGGTGTCCAACTTCTCCGAACAAATCCGTCAAAGGCCAACAATTCACCAACAATACAGATTCCAAAAATTATTTTCTCAGAAGACGGTAAACGACTCGATTCCTTCCCTCTATGATCACCGGTCTCACTCTCTTCCCATAACCACAAATCGAACAGTCAAATTTCCATCTCAAACCTCAAAACCCTTTTCCAGAAAATACACAACGATCGATTGGTAACTAATGACCCCGAGAGAAAGTTTTTGTGAATGCAAACGCTAGACCTCTACTCAAAAACAAAAGAACAGAGTTAGAACTTACCTTGGAAGATCGACGAATGCTTGAAATTTGCTCCTTTGCTCTTCTTCACTAGAATCTCCCTCGAGCACTCTCTCCTAACCCAATATTTCCAGCCGCTAGAGTCACAAATGAGGTAGGTTCTAGGGTTAACTCCCTTATATTCCCTTTTCTCTCTCTAGACCCTTAAACTATGAGACTTTTAGCAAAAACTCCCCCCAAGGTTTAACTTATTACATATAACACGGTTATTACAATATATAGAGAACACCAAGTTTTTGCTCATAATTATAAATATGAGGAAAATAAAGAACAAACATTGTTTTCATATTGAAGGAACGGTTTATCAGGAAACAACAAAGCATGACTTGTTTCTAGTTAAGTTACACACACCATGGAATTGAAGCAGAGTAGAAATTTCACAAGCTTGGTTAAAAAACTGTTGCTTTTGGGTTTGCAGTTATTACTTGTTATTCATAATACCTGGCTGTAAATTGTTGGTTAGGATTTCTCTGTTAGATAATTGATTCCTCAAAACAGATTCCTCAAAACTGATAGCAGATCGAGAAACTGATTCCTCAAAATCGCACTTTTAAACACTCACACACCGATTCCTCAAAAAAGCACTTAAAACATAAACAAATCGAACAAATCAGGTCGAGATGGAGAGAAGCACAAATCGAACAAACCAAACAAATCGTTTAAAAAATCGAGTGAAGCAGGTCGAGATGGAGAGAAAACATACCTGAAGAGAGGAGAGACGAACGACGATCGGTGAGGCACCGGTGATCGACGATGAGAACGTTGGAGAGAGGCGATGAGAAGAACGTTGCAAATTGTGCTATCGTAGAAAAGAGAAATATCATATTAGGGTTAAAAAAGGGTAAATTGGTCATTTGGTTTTAAAAGCTGATAAGCCAATAAGTCATAAGTTAGAAGCAAATGACTTATCAAAAAGTGCTTTTCAGCAGTTTGGCATAAGTCATTTTAATTTTTCTCCATCCAAACACTCAAAAATGCTTATCTCCGATGCCAAATCGCAATAAGCTAAAAATGTTGTTCTAGAATCAAGCACACACAATAATAATCAGAGTAATAACATACATGAATCAAAGGAAAGAGATAATCGATTGGGAAAATACTATATTCATCTATCTCACAAAAAGGAGGCTGGCTACAATAGTATGAATGAGATAATTTCTAAGAGTTAACCTAAAAAGGAAATAACAAGGAACTATGTATAGGGTCAATTTACTTGACATCTACAAAAGTCATACTTAACAAAATTCATAACAAAAGTAACAAGGGACTAACTATTACAACTTGATTAAACATGATCTAACAATCTCCCCCTTTTAATCAAAGTTGTAATCTTCAACGGTTCCACCTTTTGAAACTAGTTCTCCTCATAGCTAGGAAACTTTCAAATCTTCTGATGCCTTCTCTGAATTCAATCCTATCTCTGATTGCTTGAATCATTCTTTCCATAGAAATTCTGTCAGATTTAGGCATATGATCTCCCATTTCAAGTCTTCTCATTTCTGAATGTCTATGCCTCTCTTCAAGCTCTCTCAGCACCATCTTTAAAGTTCCATCTGAGAATTTTGCTACTTCACTTGCTCACATGAATTGCTTCTTGTGAGTTTCAGTGTTGACATATATGACTCCAAGTTCAGGAGTTACAACTGGAGTGAAGAATTCCAAATCTCTCATCAAATAGTGATTGAAGTTAGGGGAAGTCAGGTTTACACTGTTCTGATTTGTCTCTGCTCCCAACTGAAAATAAAGAATGTATGAGTTGTTGACCAGACACCTCATGTACCTCTTCACAGCTTCAAGATCAAAAACTACAGCTCTAGGTCTGACCGCTCTGCTTCTGAATTCATGGTAAATGAACTCCAGGTCTGCTATGTTCAGGTTTTCAAAGTCAGCTTTACTGAAGGTTGATTCCTGTAGATCTCTCCTCTAAACATCAAACTCTAGATACCAAACAACAAAGTAATTCTTCATCCTGACTTCCTTTATCTGAAGAATTCCAGGTCTGTTAGCATAACCTTTTGTTCTTGAAAAGTTCTCAACAAACTTCAGATAATTTCTTTGGTAGTCTAGAGGCCATTCAATCACTCCATACAGCTTGCAAGGATCAATCTTTATCAGTTCTTTTACAAAAATCTTGATGGATTCTTCAAGGAATGGAACTCTGAGAGACTTTCTGATCAGCCGAATAAACTCAAGAGAAGTGCCCTGTTCATCTTAACTTGTAAATGGTATAGATCCAGCTCTAAATGGAACAGAGGGACCTTCTTCAGCATCCTGTTGTTTCTTTGCAAGAAATCCTGCTTCCATAGGCGTTACAAACACAGGCTTTGTTCTTTTAGCTGCACTCAGAATTCTTGGACTGTCAGGGTTTCTTATGTAGGGTAAAGCTTCAACATCAGCTTTTTCTTTGTCAGATTTCTCTTTCTCTTTTATTTCTCTGGCTTCCCTCTTTCTTCTTTTGTCTTCTCTTTCCATTCTCCTCCTTTCTTTACTTAGAGATCTTCTCAACTTTTCCATGTCAATCAAGATAGGAGCAGTAGGATCTGAGACATTTGATCTAAAAATCCTTTCTACAAACTTGGGCAAAGGCAAGGAAACATTTTGAACATTAGGAACAGAAGCTTCACTAGCTGTAGGAAAAACACAGTTTCTGTCAGGAGAAAATATTGGAATGCCAATTGGAATGCCAGTTGGAATGTAGGGCTCATCTTCTTGTGCAACCACATTCACTTGTACTGGTTCAACAGTCTGTACTGGTTCATCTTCTTGATCATCTCTTCCAAAATCATCACCAAATATGTCATCGAAGACACTTTCATTTAGAACACTTCCAGGAATTTCTGCTTCAGGTGCATTTTTGAAAAAATTCTTCAGCATTGACAGAGTTTTCTGGAAGACTTGCACATTGAAGACCAAAATCTGTTTCCTTTTCACCTTCTTCCTTCACCCTCCAAAACATTTCATATTTAGCTTCAACTTGCTCATCTGTGTCTAGCTCATCTACATCAATAAAGTTTCAAGTTGTGATTCCCATAGCCTCCATCACTTCTTCACAAGTTGCAGTCGTAGGCTTTTCAACCCTTGACTCGTCATTAGCAACATACACAACTAATCTCATTGTCTCTCCTTCTTCTAAAACTTCTTCATCGTCACTAATATTATATACCAAGTCCTGAATAGATCTTTCAGTATGCTCAGCTCTCTGACTTGTACTTGTACTTGTACCTTTACCTTGATTGTTAGATTTTTCTCTTCCAAATACAATACTTATGGGCACAACATTCTCCACCATAACCAATTGTCTTCCAGAGGCAGATTGTTCTCTCCTTGTCTCCCCCTTATGATCATGATCATGCCTACTGAACTGAACAACTGCTTGGGTTTGGCAAGATAACTGAAAAGCTTGATTTAAAAGAGTGAAAGCTTTCAATACATATGTATCAGAAAAGTTTGACTCTGTGGATCTGCCTATATCTGCTGGTTGCACAGATATTGGTTGTTGTTGTTGTTGTTGATGGTAGGAGTGCAGAAGTGAAAAAAGATCTGCATCTTGTTGGTTATCCGGAGCTTCAGATAAAAGTTTTGCGAGAAGCAAAGACTTTAGTTCATCAATGGATAAGTCAACAAGGTTTGGTGTATTTGGTGATGGGGTAGGTACTGCTGGTTCTCTCCTTGTGGGCTCAAGTTCAGCAACGTGCTTCCCATTTAACATTCTCTTTATATCCCCCAACTCCTTCTCAACTCTATCATATTTTTCTGACCACCTGTTCTCAACAACCTTTAGGGCGTTGTCGAGATATTCCCTTGACACATATTCGGGTGAGTGGTAGCTAAATAATGTGCACTCAAAGCGTGGACACTGAGTTTCCCAGCGTGGACACAAGTATATATCAACACTGGTGTCGGTCCGTGTGATTTGAACACGATCTTTACCAGATAAATCAAACACAAACATATAAGATTAACCAACCTGTTTTGAATACAAATCAAAGGATTACAAGGTTGATATTTCACTTTGAAGCTTTATCTTGTTTTCTCTCTGATGAACAGTTGGGTCGATGATGTGTGTTGTAAGTTATTTGATTGTGAGATATTATAATATCTCACCTAACTTAAACAAAACAACATAATATCTAAAACTAATAATATCTAAACTAATAATAATATCCTAAAACTAAATATCCTAAAATATCTATTAATTAGATATTTAGGAATAATATTAAAATACTAAAAACAAACTTTAACATTTATTACAAATTAACATTAGACTTATATCGAGAGTGTCTTTTCAGCTTTAGCTTCAGATTCCAGTCTTCAGATTGGATGATCTTGAATCCAATAAATCTGTGATTTAACAATCTCCCCCTTTGGATCAAGATCATTACTAAAATGATTTAGCAATTCAGTCTTCTCTTTCAGCTCAGAAGTTGCAATCTCTTTCTTTCTCTTCAATATATAATAATCTCCAGTTTTAGCTCAAAATGCTTTAGCAAAGTATCTTCAAAGAAAAATTCTCTCAGATCAGCATGTCTTCAGAATACTTTGATCTCTCGCATTTCTTGGTTAGCTCTTCTCCCATTTCTTCAAAATAGTTTGAAGAATTCTCTAAACGTTTGATCTTCCCCATTTCTTTATTAGCTTTCTCCCCCTTTTTGATGAAAAGAGCAACGAATTCATCAAAACTTTAGCAAGAAATGTCTTTCATAAGGAGCCTCTGATCCGTCAATTCAAAAGATATTCATCCAGATCTTTGCAAATCCAGATAAAATAATCGTGTAACACCTGAATCAACAAATGAATCAGTTAAAAAGCCTGTCAGTAACACTAAGTCACTGTGTGTAATGAATACACATTGGAAAGGAGCTTTTTGATGTTCACTCCCCCAAGGCTTCCATTCAATCAACGAAACACCACAAAGGTAAATTCTATGAACGTTATGACAAAGAAACAAATTCCTTGTATGTTCGTGCATGTGATAGAATGAATTAAGCACGGATGATTGCTTATAGGCTCAAAATTGTGTAAACCACTGAGACAACAGTAAGTTAAACACAGACTCAATGTGCATGATTGAAGTGCGAAGGTGGGGCATACTTCCTTCTTTTCAATATCCAGATTTTCCAAATGAAAATCAGATAGCAAATGTGTTGCTTCCCCTTTGAAAATGTGAAACACTTTCCTGTTAAGAAGAAAATGAGTAGTTGGTGAGGTTTGATCAAGAGTTGGCATGGGCTAGTTGCCTGTTTCAATAATGATCACCAAAGAGTTTTGAAACATTAGAATTGTGGTTGCCCGGCTCAGAAAAAGTTGGTGCAGAGTTCTGATATTCTTTTAACTCTGTTCTCACACCCTCTTTCTTTTAAACATTTAGCTCACTCTAACCAAACTCTTTTTTTTTGATATATCTCATCACACATCCCACACTCATTTCTTTTCGATTTGTCACACTCAATCACTATGGATTAACCTCTTAGGTAGAAATCACTGGTTAACGTGATTCCATAGAAGTTGTGTTAGGTCCTAGCACAAAGAAATCCTTGTTTTCCTAGAAAGCATGTAATGCTCATAATGGTTTAACTATATCAGTTAAAGCACAAAGTAGATCTTGAAAACATTTAAAAGCACACTTCCAATTCATGAAATATGTTTGAGAATCGGGAAGTGGTTTGAACATTTAAGAACAATGTTTTCTATGATTGAAAGTTGTCCTCCTTTCAACCATATATGAGATGAAGATAAAGAATTATACCTTTTGAGTGCAATCTTACATCTCATGAAGTCAAGCTTAAAGTCATAAAGATATGATCTTGTAAGCATCTCTCAAACTGCAAAAGTCTTATGTCTTAGTCAAAGCAAATTTATTCACTTAAATTAAAAAGACAAAAAGCAGTAAAACAATGAAAGTACGAGTTCTGATCAGAAATAATCAGAAGTAATAATTCTTTTACTCGCGCTGAAATTATGCATTAGAAAAATTATCAGAAATATTATGCATAAAATTTCAGACAAATATGTACTCCCCCTTGATGGTTGATTTTCTCATTCGAGTATTGGAGTACAATCTCTTTTTCAGCATAGGAGTAAGTCTTTTGATCATTGAAGTGCGGGTCTTGAACTGTTGTATTCAAGAGCCATTTTTGACATTGATGTCCGGGTCTTGAGCTGATTTACTCAAGAACCATTGTTCTCCTACTCCCCTTTGACAGTAGGTGCCTGCAACACAGATTCATCCCTTTTCTTTGGTACCCACTAGTATTTGGGTCCATGAGTGTTAGTTGCATTTCTTATGGGAGTAATTGAGTAAGAACCATACCAGTAATGGTCACTCGTTTTATGAACAGAATCATGTGTACGACAATAAGAACAATATAATTTCTTACCTGACAATTGATTAATTGATCTCTCGTGTAGACAAAATCATGTTTACCTTTACGCGCATTGTTCTTCTTGATATTCTGCGTATGTACACATGACTTCTTACTTTCCAGCTCATCTTTCTTCTTTGCTTCAACTGGTTTCCTGTTCCAGACCAGTTCTTCTTCTTTGTAGCTTATTCTCCTTCTTTGATGTGTACCTGAACCATTTATATATCTATCAAAGAAAATTTTAGTACTACGAATCTGATTAGAAGATTTAACTGACCATTTGGAATAAGCAATTCTAAATGTTGAACTTGCAGCTGACTTGAAAGAGCATTCCGAATCAGCTGAATCATCTCTAGGTGAGTGGACAATTGACTCTGGAGTCTTGTGCTCAGTCACCACCACCATTGAGATAATATTTTCAAGCTCATTAATCTTTGAAGAATAATTGTCTCTTTCTATGACAAGAAGGTCAAACTTTGTCTCAAACTCTGACTTCTTTTTCTTCTCTCTCAGTGTACACTTAGAAAGTTCAGATAGCTTTGCATTAAGCTTTCTAATTGCATCTTCAAAGGTGCTTCTCTCTTCTTCAAATCCCTTTTTAGCACCCTTTCTTCCATCTGATATCTCTTTTAAGAATCCAACGTTCTTCTGTTCAATTGCCTTATTCTCTTTGGCAAACTGATCTCTTTCCAAAATGATTACTTTCTCAAAGTTACTAACTTATTGAGAAAGCTTTATACTTTTAAGCTCAATCACCTTCTTCTCCTCAATACTCTTCTTGGAAAGATCTGAGAACTTCTGTGCAAACATTGAACTTTCCTGTTCAAACACAGATTTGTCTTTGACAAACCCTTGATTCAAGTCTGATATTTTCTTTTGAAGATTAGCATTTGCACTCTCCAAGTTCTTGAATTTCTCCTCATTCATCTCAACAGACTCTTGCTTCTGTATTTGAGCTTCCAAATCAGAAATCTGTCCTTTTAATTCAGAGTTCTCAGCTTCCAAAACCTTAACTTTTTCTATTGGAGACAATATTGATTTACCTTTAAGCTGATCCCATAACTGTTTTGCTGTAGCCCATTTGCTATTTATTTGAATAGAAATCTCATCTGAACTTCCTTTCAATATAAGAACTTTGGCAAATTTATCAGCTTCATGTCTCCTTCTCTGCTCATCTGTGTATTCATTAAGGTATACTGGAACCTCTTTCATTTCCATAAATCCATAAGCTCCTCGATAAGAATTGAACTTTGTTGGAATTTTCATCATTCCTTCCTGCAAAGATAATCTGATATAAGTATTCAATTCATGTTTGTCAATAAAGTCTAAGAAATGGATTTTCCACTGCTCATATTTTCCTTTGACTAAAATAGGAGGTTTCATTTCAGTTCCAGATGATAAAAAATCTTTCGAAATAAACATCTGGTCTAGTTGATACTGGTCTTTAAGATCTGAAACTTTCTGTGACAGACTTTTCTCTCTAGGTGATGCAAAGTACTCATCATCATCATCCATGAATCCTGTTTTTAAAAGAACTTGTACTTGATCGTTAGCCCAGATAAAATCAAGTGAATATTGAAAAATATTGAAATTAAGATTCAGAAAGACTGACAGAAACTGGAGCAAAAGCACAATTTTGTGCTAAAAGAAGGTAGCGCAAAAGTTAACTTTGCGTTAGAAGACGCTGGGGCAAAAGAGGTTTTGCGCGAGAGGCAGGTCGCGTGAACTGGAGGTTTGCGCGAGTGATGGTTGGCGCGAGACAGAGATTTGCGCGAGAAGTAGGTCGCGCGTTTTGAGTTTTGCGCGAGTCGTTGATGGCGCAAAGTGGATACTCGACCGGTATGATGTTGTGACCGGGGTGTTGCTCGACCGGGGCCTTGACCGGTATGATGCTTGACCGGACCTACGACAGGTGTCTACTTCGACGGGAGAGTTGTCGATTGGTGCTACCTTCGACCGGTATTACCTTCGACCGGATGATCGACCGGTATGTTGTGGTGACCGGTGTCTACGACCGGATTGGAATTGTGACCGGGGTGTGGACCGGTGTCGAATTCTGACCGGTGGCTTGAGTGGCGCACAGGTAGATTTGCGCGAACAGTGTGTGGCGCAAAATAAGGTTTGTGCGAGACGAAGCTGGAGCAAAACACACTATGAACTGGCGCAAAACTTGCAATTCTCGCGAGTTCGTCCCTACAGCTTCGAAAATCGACTATAATTCACAAATTAACCTATCTAGACTTCGATTAGCAGTCCCAAATTTTGACAAATTGACCACTAACACTTTTAGAACAGATTACAAGCCTTTGATTTCGAAAACTAAACTCTTTTCGAAGATTTGATCTATGGAACATTGTCGATGAACTCGTGAACAGTTTTGCAACAAAATCACAAAATTTGAATCGATTGAAGATCTATACTGAAATTAAATTATACCCAAACGATCTAGCACACTATCCGATCCTTTCCTGATCGATTTCAACTCCAATAACACACAAACACTCGAAAAATATTTTAAATATGAATAACACAGAGTCGATGTTCTTAAAATTTGATTTGAATCTGGTTTTAGCTCTGATACCAATTGTCGGTCCGTGTGATTTAAACACGATCTTTACCAGATAAATCAAACACAAACATATAAGATTAACCAACATGTTTTGAAAACAAATCAAAGGATTACAAGGTTGATATTTCACTTTGAAGCTCTATCTCGTTTTCTCTCTGATGAACAGTTGGGTCGATGATGTGTGTTGTAAGTATTAATAAAACAAAACAACAACATAATATCTAAAACTATTAATATCTAAACTAATAATAATATCCTAAAACTAAATATCCTAAAATATCTATTAATTAGATATTTAGGAATAATATTAAAATACTAAAAACAAACTTTGACATTTATTACAAATTAACATTAGACTTACATCGAGAGTATCTTTTCAGCTTTAGCTTCAGATTCCAGTCTTCAGATTGGATGATCTTGAATCCAATAAATCTGTGATCTAACAACTGGGATCGCTACAAGTAATAAAATGGTACAAGTACCGAGTATCGTACCCACAGGGACTGAACTACTGAGAATTGCTGACTTTCATGAACTTCTTGCACAAGTTTCGAGTTGGGAGAAAATATTTGTTTGATTGGTGAATTAATTCTAAAAATGCGAAATGAACTTTTTATAAATAAAGAATGGGTATGGGTGTAAGCTTTCCTTGAGACAAATGTAGTAACAAAATGGTCAGGCTCTTTGTAGTACGGAAAGTCTATAAAAAGCCCGATCTCTCGAAAGTGGATTTTTAAAGACCGGTCCTACAAAATACCCATAAAGTGTCCATCGTTACCAACTCTTAATCTTGCCGATTTAACTAAGTTGATAAAAATCAAGTTCTACCGGTACGGAGATTTATATCCAAATCTCTTTGTGATATAATTCTCCTCCGACGTTTGAACCTTAGTAAATCATACAAAACCCGTATCTTTCGTGGTTATCAAAGACTTTCTCAAATCTTTGTGCATCAGTTAAGCCGTATTTCGAATCCGCCCCTCTCGAGGTCAAGATCTAATATTAACACTTTAAAGTGATCGGCTTATCCGCGTTGAGTTTAAGTCCCGACTCAAGTGACCAAGCTTAAGGATTAGTAATAATGGTTACACCCAAGTGTTGCCTACTAGTCTTAAGTTAGCTCACACCCACACCCAAGAGGTGCTTAGCTCATACTAATAATAGAAAACATAATAATATAAGAGAAATAAAAGTTAACTAATTGCATGAATATAAATAAAGTAAGAGCAAAGTAAGAAAGTAAACTACGGAATTTAAAATGCTAAAATTAAAGACAAAGAAATTAAAGTACTAAAATTAAAGAGCAAGAAATTAAAATACTTAAAGTTAAACTTGCAATAAATTAAAAGACTAGGAAGTTTAATACATAAAAGTAAAGAACAAGAAATTAAAGACAATAATGTAAACTAAACTAATCTTCAAAACTAAGTTCTCTCTTTTTGGAGAGAAGAACTTAGAATGAAGAGAGAGTGATGGAGTGGATGATGGAATTGTTGTTGGTGGATTGATAGATGGATGGTTGGTTGATAGATGGGTCGATAGTGAAGACCCAAAGCCTCTCTTATATAGGAATGAGAAGGAGAATACCCATTGGGATATTCCAAAGGATATTCCTTTTGTCCTCATGGATCTTCGGGTGCCCACCGCGGGCACTCACTGCCCTCCCCGACAGTTTTTCCAAATTCTGCACAAAAATTACTTTTGATGCCATTATCATAACTTGCTTTAATTATGGACCAAACGAAGATAGAAAGGAACAAAAGTGGGTATAGCTGGGAAATAAGACACGGAAAAGAGTGATAAATAACACTCAGGAATGAGGGTTATCACATCCTTAAACTTGAACTGTTACTTGTCCTCAAGTAACTAAAAACTAGAAAAGAAAGTTTTACGAAGAAAGAAAACGATAGAGAAAAGAGAAAAGGAATATATATATATATATATATATATATATATACCACCTACGGAGGGACTGTTGATCTTTCTCTAGCGGGAGTGATGTACATTCTTCCATCCTTGACTTAGGTTCTGATGAAATTAATCAGTAGGACTTGAGGGTTAGTGTTTGATGGGTACAAAATTTTACTAACTTCCTCAAACTTGAGTGATACTACAAAAGGATTTTATGTCTCTCTTTATTTTTCACTTTTGAGTATTTTTTTATTGCATTTCCCAAGACTTGTGATTTTATCAATTGTTCTATGCCTTTGGGTTGTGCGTGTCTCCCAATTTTCCGAAGACTTATTTTATCCCCCCCCCCACCCCTTTTAATACTTTTTTTTGAATGATCACGTTATTTTGATGGTGATAATTTTGTACTCCCCTCCTCAAACTTGAGATTATCGATGTCCCCATCGATGGAAAAAATATGGTATGGTGAGGTATCAACGGGTAAGTATATGGGTTGGAATGAAGGGACGGCCTACGTCCTTTTAATCACATCAACAACTAAAGTCATGAATGTAGAAATGTACCTGAAAAGAATATGCTAGAGAAAACAACAAAATGATCAAGATCCACGGATTAAAACAAACGCCATAAAATGTTTAAGCAACATACAAAAGTGGCGTAACCAAAGTTAACAGTTCCCAAAGACCCAAAAGAAATATCACAAAAGGTAATTAACGCAAGTTTTGATAATAACATCAAAAGTACCCTCATGGCACTTGATGAAGCTATGGATGAACATCGTCGGCGATGAAGAGTGAGTTTGACTCTCGTCACTACTAGAAAAGTGAGTTTCAGCGACGGGCCTTTAGCGACAAGATGTTTCAGAAAGTGACTATGGCGAGGACATATAGTCTCTATAAACTGTTTTTGACGATAAATTGACTTTTAGCGACGACAAAAGTCGTTGTTAAAACCCTTGTTTCTTGTGGTGCGTTGGCGCTAGTGATTGAGGAACCGACGGTGGTTTGCACGACGAGAGTTGATGATACGATACTCAAGGAGGTGGACGGTTACGTCTGTGGTGGCATGGTGGAGCTAGCGTTGACGATGGTGGATGGTATGGTGGTGGACGACAGAAGGCGACGTGATCGGTGAGAAGGAGTTGGGTGAGGGTTGGGAACCAACTTCTTGGAGCGTGCCATGTAGAAAATGAGAGGGTTCATTTTGAAAGTGATAAATCACCCTCCTCTTGTTTAAAATCCCGCCTAAATTCTTCGTGGGAGCCTTTTTGCAAAAATCACGACCAACTCCTGCAAATACATAATAACAAAAACACAAAACTACTAAAATTAGACAAGACTATTTACAAGGTTGTTTCCAACCCAACACTCGAACTTTTAGGATGACAAGACGGGGGGTGAGGGCACATCCTTCGACAAAAACCATTTTTTTTTTTTTTGTGTTTATGATGGCTCAACCTCACTTATTTCATACCTTGATTCACTTTCATTGGTGGTTGCACTTTAACTGGACTCTCCAATTTTCTCTCATCCTCACTTCCTTTTTCAAAATTCTCAACACACTCTTCAATATCTAGACCAAGGTCTTCACTTAGCAGATTAATGGCTGAACAATCTTCCAAATCACCATATAACTTAAGGGACTTAAAAACATTAAAGGTCACTTTTTGGTCATTTACCCTCATGGTAAGTTCACCCTTTTGGACGTCAATCAACGTTCTACCGGTTGCTAAAAATGGTCTGCCTAAAATGATGGGGACATCCTTATCTACTTCGTAGTCCAAAACTAGAAAGTCAGCCGGAAAGATGAATTTATTGACTTTTACCAAAATGTCCTCAATTTTTCCTTTTGGATATGCCAAAGATCTGTTTGCGAGTTGCAAAATGACTGTGGTGGGTCGAACTTCACCAATTCCTAATTTTTTAAAAACTGACAAAGGCATGAGGTTTATGCCTGCTCCCAAATCACATAGAGCATATCCTACTTCTTGTCCCCCGATAGAACACGAGATGGTGAAACTTCCCGGGTCCTTTAGCTTCGGCGGGATTTTGCAAGTAAGAAGTGCACTACATTCTTTGGTCAAAGCAACAATTTCAAATTCTCACAGCCTTCGTTTCTTGTTGAGAATATCTTTCAAAATTTTAACATAACTTGGCATTTGCTCGAGAGCCTCTACCAAAGGAATGTTAATGTGGAGTTGTTTGAAAATGTCCAAAAACTTTTTGAATTGTTCATCCACATTTTTGTTTTTTAATCTCTTAGGAAAAGGTAGTTCTCGCAGATCTGGGGTTGCTTTGTTCTTTTCAGGAATGCATGGAAGTACTGGTTCTGGAGTGGGCACAGCCTACCCGCGGTGGGCAAGCTGTGCTGGGATGCATGAAATAATTGGGCCAACTGTTTGGGCCGAAGTTTCTGGTTTTTATGCTATCTTAGGAGTTGGGAACAGAGCTGGAAATTTTGACCTATCAAAAGGGTGCGAGTTTTCTTCCAAAATTGGTGAGAGCAGTGATTTTTCGACCTTTTTAGATTTTTCTACGCTCTCAATTTCTTTTATGCTCACAGCCTTGACATGTTCCTTATGGATGCCTTTAGGATTTTCGGTGTCACTCAGCAAAGTCCCTTGTGGCCTATTATTGAGTTCGATGGCAAATTGTCCAAGTTGGGTTTCAAAACCCCTCAAGGTTGCATTGGTTTGGTTTATAAAATCTTTAAGTAACGATTCGATTTAACCATTACCGTCCGATGCATTTTGTTGCCTAGGCGCATCTGATTGTGAAGATTGTCCATGCTGAAAATTTTGAGGGTGGCTTTGGTGAAATCCCGGGGGATTTTGTGGTCGGTTTTGGACTCCCCGGGGGGTTGAAGTCCTTGATTTCCCGACCATGAGAAGTTTGGATGGTTTCTCCAATTCGGGTTGTATGTTTGGGAAAACGGGCTATTTCTAGCGTGATTCCCAACATAGTTTACCGCTGCGGGATTACCGGGGCAACACTCAAAAGGGTGATTTTCTCCACAAAAACTACGCGACTCATTTAAAGCTTGATGAATGGCTTGCACTTGACTCTTTTCTCCAGTAAGGTTCAAATTGTTTTTAACCAAATTAGTTAAAGCTACAATTTGTGCATTTAACACGGAGATGGCATGAATCTCATGAACTCCTGACGCAGTCTTAGGAATTATAGCACGAGGGTTTGACCAATCAGTGTTATTATTGGCAACCTTTTCCAAAATGTCATACCCCTCGTTGTATGTTTTTGAAGTAAAAGCTCCACCAGTTGTGGCATCGAGAATGATTTTAGCAAAATTAGAAAGACTATTGTAAAAGGTTTCTAATTGGATGCAGTGAGGGATTCCGTGGTGAGGAAATTTTCGAATTAAATCTTTGAATCTCTCCCATGCATCCGATACTGCCTCATCTTCCTCTTGTTTAAACATTAAAATCTCATTTCTAAATTTTACATTCCTAGTGGGAGGAAAGTATTTCTTTAGAAAATTTTGAGCTAAACTCGTCCAAGTGTCAATTGAATGAGGTGGCTGAGAATTTAGCTAGGCTTTGGCTCTATCTCTCAATGTATAAGAGAAGAGTGTCAACCGTAAGGCTTCTGCGGAAACTACGGGAATGAGAAAATGATCTGTCATTTCTAAAAATGATTTTAAGTGAGAGTGTGGATCTTTCGAAGGTAATCCTCCAAATTGACCCATGGCTTGGATCATTTGAAACATTACCGGTTTCGGTTCAAAACTTTGTGCAGCAATATTGGGCCTAAGAATACCCGACTTGAGTTGATCAAATTCGGGTGTTGCATAGTCCCGTATTCCCCTTTCTTTATCATCAGCAATTTTAATCGTTGTTTCCACAAGCGGAGGTGGAGGATTTGCCGCCTCTTCCGCCATGGTTTGATTTAAAATTTGGTTTTGCCGATTTCCTCTACCTCTTCTTCTTCTTTTCAAAGTTTTTTCAATTTCAAGATCGAGAGGTAAAAGTTCACCGTGTTGTAGCCGTGGCATACAACACGATAAATGCTTTGAAGGTGAAACAAGTGACAAAGGCTCGAACAAAAATCAGTATCTCAGGATGTAAAATCGTGTCAGTCCCCGGCAACGACGTCAAAAACTTGGTAGCTAAATAACGTGCACTCAAAGCGTGGACACTGAGTTTCCCAGCGAGGACACAAGTATATATCA
Organism: Arctium minus; assembly: GCA_954870635.1. Lineage (NCBI taxonomy): Eukaryota > Viridiplantae > Streptophyta > Magnoliopsida > Asterales > Asteraceae > Arctium > Arctium minus. Next base: position 3,448,710 of record OX941093.1, on the reverse strand, counting down.
ACACTGGGATCACTACAAGTAATAAAATGGTACAAGTACCGAGTATCGTACCCACAGGGACTGAACTACTGAGAATTGCTGACTTTCATGAACTTCTTGCACAAGTTTCGAGTTGGGAGAAAATATTTGTTTGATTGGTGAATTAATTCTAAAAATGCGAAATGAACTTTTTATAAATAAAGAATGGGTATGGGTGTAAGCTTTCCTTGAGACAAATGTAGTAACAAAATGGTCAGGCGCTTTGTAGTACGGAAAGTCTATAAAAAGCCCGATCTCTCGAAAGTGGATTTTTAAAGACCGGTCCTACAAAATGCCCATAAAGTGTCCATCGTTACCAACTCTTAATCTTGCCGATTTAACTAAGTTGATAAAAATCAAGTTCTACCGGTACGGAGATTTATACCCAAATCTCTTTGTGATATAAATCTCCTCCGATGTTTGAACCTTAGTAAATCATACAAAACCCGTATCTCTACGTGGTTATCAAAGACTTTCTCAAATCTTTGTGCATCAGTTAAGCCGTATTTCGAATCCACACCTCTCGAGGTCAAGATCTAATATTAACACTTTAAAGTGATCGGTTTATCCGCGTTGAGTTTAAGTCCCGACTCAAGTGACCAAACTTAAGTATTAGTAATAATGGCTACACCCAAGTGTTGCCTACTAGTCTTAAGTTAGCTCACACCCACACCCAAGAGGTGCTTAGCTCATACTAATAATAGAAGACATAATAATATAAGAGAAATAAAAGTTAACTAATTGCATGAATATAAATAAAGTAAGAGCAAAGTAAGAAAGTAAACTACGAAATTTAAAATGCTAAAATTAAAGACAAAGAAATTAAAGTACTAAAATTAAAGAGCAAGAAATTAAAATACTTAAAGTTAAACTTGCAATAAATTAAAAGACTAGGAAGTTTAATACATAAAAGTAAAGAACAAGAAATTAAAGACAATAATGTAAACTAAACTAATCTTCAAAACTAAGTTCTCTCTTTTTGGAGAGAAGAACTTAGAATGAAGAGAGAGTGATGGAGTGGATGATGGAATTGTTGGTGGTGGATTGATAGATGGATGGTTGGTTGATAGATGGGTCGATAGTGAAGACCCAAAGCCTCTCTTATATAGGAATGAGAAGGAGAATACCCATTGGGATATTCCAAAGGATATTCCTTTTGTCCTCATGGATCTTCGGGTGCCCACCGCGGGCACTCACTGCCCTCCCCGACAGTTTTCCCAAATTCTGCACAAAAATTACTTTTGATGCCATTATCATAACTTGCTTTAATTATGGACCAAACGAAGATAGAAAAGAACAAAAGTGGGTATAACTGGGAAATAAGACATAGAAAAGAGTGATAAATAACACTCAGGAATGAGGGTTATCAGTGAACTAACACCGGGATCACTTAGATTTCCCGTTTGCACAACAGTAGATGATTCTACTGTGTGACCTGTGCTCATAGCTGGCATGGAGTTAGCTATGACAGGATTTCCATACGGTCCTCGTAGTCCGGATTGCGGATCTACTCGGGATGTTCCGCTCAGGTCACGAAGACGACTGAGATCAAAACCTGTAAAAATTGTCCTATTTACAAAAATTGGTTTTCTAACAAGTGGCTCTAGGACTTGTGCATTCAAAGGAATTGAGATCGGGGGCAACTGATCTCTGTTTTCAATATCATATGTCTCCGAATGAGACATTGATAGATTGTGTGTTGAATCCCCGTGAGAAAATAAAACTAACTCATGTTGAGAGGAATCAGAGTGGCTGGTTTGGGCGTGCAATTGCATGAGTGATCTGCTCATATCTACATCTTCAGGCAACAAATGCACTGAAGTGTTTGATTTGGTTGATCTTCGGAAATATTGGGTTGTGGATCTCTCTCTCTCTCTTCTATTTATTTTCTCTCCCTTTCTCTCAAACTCTCACTTTCATCTTCAACTATGTCTCCCTCAATTCTCCTTTTTCCTTCAATAACATTATCAATGACTGCATCAGCAGTGGCAGTATTAAGTTCAGCAGTATTGGTGTCCATTTCCATATTATAGAAACCTGCAAAGGCATCTATTTGTTCATCATCCTCAGCATTTAAAATTCCTGCACCATCATCATTACTGTTGTCATCATCCTAGTCATCTGATTCATCCGCATCATTTCCATCATCATCATCTCTTCTTTCAGTTATAGTTTTCTCAGAATCTGTTTCATCTCTTCCTAAGTCAATATTAATAGTGACTCTGTCTGGTGAGATGGTAGCAGAATGCACTTCTTTATCACTGCTTTGATCTATCAACTCAAGAGCTTGAGTTTCAGATTGGTCATTAGCTTGTACTTCTCTATCTTGTTCTTCCACAGAAAGTTGTTCAGTGATAAGTTTTTGTTGTTGTTGTTGATCCAAGGCATATTCAGAGCCTAGACCTTTATTGACTATAGGTGTCACATGAGTTGGGGTAAGAACCCGTGACCCTTAAGTATCAAGTCTTGGTCTCCGACCCTCTCCGGTTCCCCTCTCTGTATATTTTCTTTTCACAACCCATACCCGAACTCCCTGAGTTACAGGTACCCTCTCAGACTCCGCTCGCCTAGGGGATGAACCTTGAGTATGTACAACCGGTTCTGGCTTTGCCATAGATTCTCTATACTCTAGAAGACACTCGGCCTCTGGATCAACATATCTCAGTAACATTTCTGGAATGGGCATGGAGTAAGCAAACTGTTTCTTCTGCTTAACCAAGAACTTCATTTCATGCACCACAGTTGCTTCATGAGAACTCCTTCTGGGGATCTGCCTGTTCCCTCTCAGTACACTTCTGACCAAGATAGTCATGAACCTCTGATATGGCAAATAATTGAGGACTTTGATAGTGTTTCTCTTGGTAGATATCTTCTCAAGCAGTTCAGTCCAAAATACTAAAGCATAGTCTATGTGCAAGTCATGTACTATGGAATAGAAGAGCTTCAGTATATGGCTGCTGGCATTGTCAGTTCCATATGTTTTTGCCGTTAAGAATCGGTTGATAACTGAGAACAATGCATAGTAGAAGGGTGGCATATTGTTATTCTTGAATTGGCTGACTTTGTTTAGTTCACCAACATAGCCCATTTCTCTAATTCCAGGAAGAGCAGTCTCTTCAGTGGGTAATTCATCAAATACTGTTCTGCCCTCCCTTGAATTAGCTTATGTCAATTGAAGGGATCTTCTGAACAATTCAAGAGAAATATCAGTAGAGTATAAGTCAACATTGACTCTAAGAACTGGACATCTGATTTGTCCAACAGTGATGTGAGTGAGATGGATGGTCTTCCATGTCTGTTGAACATATATTTCTGGTACATCAGCACTATCAGACAGTGCTTTGTTTAAAGGGTGATTCTGAAGGATGTGGTTCACCAGTGGATTGATGTTCAACTTGAATTCAAGCTTGTGGTTGTTTGAAGTTTGAGGCACCATGTCAGATGGTAGAATGAGTAACATGTCGGGATTGACATTTGATGGTGGATGGACAGTTGTTCTGCTTGAGGGAATGGAGTACTCCAGATGAGCCTCATGGACAGAGTTTTCATCCATTTGCACATTTGGGGAATTGCTAGCTGCCATTTGACCTGAAAGATGAGACAAAAAGGTTTGGACAAGGTCCAAGATGTCAGAAACAATATTTCAAAATTTTGACATTTGAAAACACATTTTTCTGAAATTCACCAAGTATAGGATTCACAGAACACTAAGTTGCGAATCCCTAGACTTAGGAATGGAATAACAAAGGAAGTGTTCAGGATTCGCAAGGAAGCATTATGCGAATCCTACACTTAGGAAAATTAGACATGACACAGAATTCGCAAGATGTTAATCTGCGAATTCTTCACTTAGAAGAATTTGACACTTAAGAACATTCAGGATTCGCAAGATTAGGGTTAGCGAATCCTGTCCTTAGGGTTTTTCTAGGAGATAAAACAAAGGATTCGTGAACAATCAAACACCTCAAGAATTTGTAAAACACATGAATCTTTCAAAAATTTGAGAGACTTAACACTTTTCTTGAATATTCAAAGTGTTCTTAAGAACACCAAGAACACTGTCTTAAAACTCAGATTACAAAAATCATGAAACTCGATGATTGAACCTTGAACTTTGCATCAATGTAATAGATTTAGTGTTTTAAACATTCATTTAACCTCTAATTTGACTTTTAACATCAGATTAACCACTTATTTTTGAAAATCGACTAAGAACAGTCGAGAAGCCGTGAAAGCAGACCAATCGACAAATTTGATTTTATGAGTCCAATGTTTTAAGTTTTTGATTTAACAAGTAATCAAAAGGTTTCTAAACGGTATTGCGAGGGTTATGAGGTCATTATAACATCAAGTTTCAGACATTAAGTTCCAAAAATTTAAGAGTTCATCATGTATCTGTTCGAAGTCCGTAGGTCCAAAAAGTTCAAAATCAGACCCTAAATCTAATCCAGATGAGAAAACCTGCATTAAACAATCACATTGACAATAGCAACATAAAACGAACAACATTTAAACAACCAATCAACCTGATTTGAAAAACGAAGATGGAATCAGAGGGGTTGAATGAAGAACTCGTGAAAAAGGGTTTTTGAAAGGGTTTTAGCTCTCAAAGGTTGCGAGTTTGAAAAGTGAGATGAAAAAATACCAAGTTTCGTATTTATACTAAAAAAGACTCAAACACGTGGCAAAAGTGGAATGGACCTCAAACTTTTGCAAGCTGATGTGTTGCTTACTGAAGAATTCACAAACAACGTGTGTGAGGATTCGCAAGGAACAAATTTACGAATCCTGTGCAAGATAGACAACTTTTGCAAGCAAGCTATCTACGAATTCTTAAGGATTCGTAGATAGTATTTATGCGAATGTCTAAAATTCTTAAGCCTATAGTTTACGAATTCCGCAGCTTTCGCAAGTATTCACTCTGCGAAACCTGAAGCTTTCTCAAACTAATAGGTTGAGAATTCTAGACTTAGCACAATTTCCATTTTTCAAAAACATTCCAAATTGGGAAATTTGCTATTTTAGGAAACTTTTCAAAGAACTTGCCAAAAATAGAAACTTTCTATTTTAAAGAAGCTTTCTAAAAATGGCATTTTAACCAATTTTAATTTAGAAAAGGTTTTACACACACACCACTTACAACACATCTTTAGTCCCCCTTGATGTAGCAGTTTAGTACTCCCTTGAGTTCATCAGATACTCCCCCTTGATCTGATATCTGGTTGATCTTGTTTGACACTATTTGTTGTTGTCAAATATCTGATATTCATTGATGTTTGTAATTGCTTTTTGCAGCTCCCCCTTAACATATTGTGGATCTTTGTTAAGGTTTGCGCAGACATGCTCCCCCTTCATATCAAATTTTGATAGTTGAGTATGAGTTCTAAGCTGTTGTACTTAGAAGTCATAGTTTTGACATTGAGGTAAGAGTCCTGATCTGTAGTAATCAGAAGTCATTGTTCCTTCAGTCCTTCTTGACTGGGACATCTTCTATCTTCTCTTTTCCTTTTTCTTCTACCTGCAACACATGTTTAGGTTTTGGTACCCAGATAAACTTGGGTCCAGTTTGGTCAGTATTTGAGAATTTCTTTGAGTGATTCTCATACCTGTGATAAGCACTGTGATGATAAGATCTATTATATGCTTGTGCTTTGTGAGTGAACTTATCAGAGTAACAATAAGAGGAACATAATTTTCTTTTTGCTATTCTGATCAAATGAGTTGCTGATTTGACAAAGTCAGGTGCAAATGACTTACCTCTTGAATCTCTGTTCTTCTTCTTGTTAGCTCTGTGAAGCTTTGCTGCTTCTGGAGAACCCTTTACAACCCAGACCATTTGATCTTTCCTTGGAGACTGAGTTGGAGATTTTTGAAAATGATTAGCACTCTTATCAGCTGATTTTACATAAAAGGACTTTGTAGTGTTAATCTGATCTGGTTTAGAAACATTAGTTTTCACAGTTTGTTTTCTAAAAACCATTTTCTGAAACATGCTTGATACTGACTAAAAAGAACACACTGATTCAGCTGAATCATCATCATAGGAAGATGACATAGATGAATCAGTTGTTAACTTGTTAGATAAGTCAGTATTATCAATCTCAAGTTGTTGAATTTTATCACACAACTTGGATCTCTCATTGCAGAGTTTATCAAATTTGCTCTGAATTCCAGATTTACTCCTTTTCTCCTTTATAATCTCAGTAGATAAGTTTGCCAATTTACTGGTTAGCTTTGAGATTTCCTTTTCAAAAATCTTTCTTTCTTCCTCAAAATCTTTTTCTAAAATCTGATTTTTATCTGAAATTTCTTTGAACAAATTTACATTTTTGTTTTTAAAAACTTTTCTTTCATTATCAAAGGATTTCTTTTCAGATATAATGAGTTGTTTAAAGTCAGAAACTTGTTTTAAAAGATTTGAGACTTTAATCTCTAATTGTTTCTTCTCAGACTCAGACTTCTTGGAAATATCAGACAATCTCTGGTTAAAAGTCTTTTCTAGGTCAGCTATTTCTTTGTTATTTCTCTCACCCACTCTCTTAAGCCAGTCATGACCTTTGTCTTGATACAACTTCACTTGAACTTCAACCTTTGTCACTTTGACATTTAAAGCATCTATATCATCTCTCAATTTCTTGTTTTGACATCTGAGAGTTTCAAGCTCATCTTCCATTTTGGGTATCTCTGACATGTAGGATAATGCACAGTCTCTTGGAGTGAGTATAGTGTTTCCCATATCATCTGTGTATGGCATCTTTCCTGTGTGTCTGAAATATGTGCTTGAAGTGATCTTTAGTCAGAAAATCAGATATTGAAGTACATAAAATCAACAAGTATGCAAGAATGTGAATGTGAATGATAAGGCAAGAATTCACAAATAATAAGCAAAGGATACTCAAAGGATATAACTTTCGCAAACCAAAGGATTAGAACCAAGATTCGCAAGCAAGAGGGTTGAGAAAGTTGTGAAATTCGCAAGATAGTTGTCTGCGAATTTTGAAACTTTCGTAAGCTATACTCTGCGAATTCTCAAGAATTCATAAACAAGCAGTCTGCGAATCTTTTGACTTTCGTAGGGAACACTTCTGCGAATCTTGCACTTTGAATATTTTCAACTTTAATCTTGAGAATTCTTAATCCTGCGAGTTCTAGCCTTTGTCCTGTGAGTTCTAGGAGTTTTGCGAGTTCTTCACCATGTCTTGCGAAAACTTTATGTTTTAAGCCTTTTCTTCAACTTTTCACCAAATCAATAGCAATACTTGTTCAATCAGTACCAAATTTTGACAATATGCTCTATTACTGATCATGAGCAAACCTTAATCACTTAATTTCCAAAAACTTCAATAAATCTGACTTTGTGATTCTTGACAGTTCGCAGATGAGTATTTCCAAAAACCCAAAGATTGATTAAATAGACTAATCAAACTTGATCAAATCTATTTCTAACCAACATGAAACATGTTTATCTTCATCATACACATCTATTGAACCTAAAGTTGCATCAAAAATGACCACTGAATCACAAAATCACCAATGCAACAGTGAAGTTTCCGAAAATGGAAAACTGGAACTAATTTCTGCACATATTAGTTGAATCTGAGTTTCTGAGGTAGCTCTGATACCAATTGTTGTTCCAGAATCAAGCACACACAATAATAATCAGAGTAATAACAGACATGAATCAAAGGAAAGAGATCATTATTGGGAAAATACTATATTCATCTATCTCACAAAAAGGATGCTAGCTACAATAGTATGAATGAGATAATTTCTAAGAGTTAACCTAAAAAGGAAATAACAAGGAACTATATATGGGATCAATTTGACACCTACAAAAGTCATACTTAACAAAATTCATAACAAAAGTAACAAGGGACTAACTATTACAACTTGATTGAAAATTATATAACAAAAAAGCATATCAAATAAGCCAATCCCCCCTAAGAATAAAAGTCGCCCCCGGCGAGTTTCAGAGTGTCATTCAGACCAGAACTTCAAACTCAACACACACTCATCAATGGATCCTCTAACGGCTCTCCGGGAGATGACGATGAGAAACGAGCTCGACAAAATCGTCCGATTCGACAACGAGTACCGATTCGGCTCATCCTACTCGTTCCCCTGCACAATTGAAACGGCATACAGATCAAAACAAGGTAACCTCTACACTCTCGAAACCCTAGTTTACTTCATCAAGAATGTTAACGTCAAGCACCACGATTACATCCGTAACGCTGGCACACAGAAGATCCCCGCCGTGACTCTTCTCGATCGCAAACCCTTAATTGAGTACCTACAAGGTAGGATTTCATCTACAGACGCTATCGAGTTCCTGCCGCCTCCACCTCAACATCAAAACTTTGAGAATCATGAGTATCGCATTGGTGATTACCCTAATTTGAACGTGGTACCTGGCGACGAATTGGATGTTGAAAATCAGGAACCTAGGGTTAGGGTTAGTGAAAACCCGATGGATTTGGTTAGGGCAATTGAAAGGCCATTAAAGGACCGTGAAACGATATTGGAGTGTAGGCATAGGGATTTTTACAGCGTGCTTACAGCTGCAACAAAGAGGGACGAGGAAAGACAGAGATTAGGGTCACAGCAGAGGAAAGATGGTTTGGTAGCTAAGAACAGGATTGATAGAGGGTTTGGTGATGATTTAGGGTTGTTAGATGGGACTCCCAGGCCCAAAATGCACTTGAAAGGGAGTAAGATTGGTGATGGTGTGCCGATTATTTTGGTTCCGAGTGCTTCACAGACCTTGATTACTATTTATAACGTTAAGGAGTTTTTAGAAGATGGAGTGTTTATACCTACTGATGTGAAGATGAAGCAGATGAAGGGGCCAAAACCGGAGTGTGTAACAGTCTTGAAGAAGTTTAGTAGTAGGGACAGGGTGGTGGCAGCTTATGAGGTGAGGGATAAACCTTCTGCATTGAAGGCAGAGGAATGGGGTCGAGTAGTGGCTGTTTTCGTTTTGGGGAAGGAGTGGCAGTTTAAAGATTGGCCATTTAAGGACCATGTTGAGATCTTCAATAAAAGTAAGTGATATTTATGCTTAAGATATCTGATTAGAATTGTTTTTAACTAAAATGCTGGATTTTTATCAATGTTCAATTGAAAAATCAGATGACCATGCTCTTAATTGAATTTTTTGAAATCACAGCATTTCAATGTTGTGTTATTTCTTAGCATATTTCCAAGTTCCTTCATGTTGTTCATGACTGTGTAAAAGATAAAAGCAGCTGTGGTAGAACATACCAGATGCTGTGGTATAGAATTCAATAAAGATGGTATTCATAGTTCACAATGTAACCTTCAAATTGATACGGTTGAATTTGGATGATATTGATCTTGAATGGTTTGTTGCAGTTCTTGGATTTTACATGCGCTTTGAGGATGACAGTGTCGAGTCTGCAAAGATTGTAAAGCAGTGGAATGTGAAAATCATATCGGTAAGATTTGCTTAGATGATTTATTATGCACTTGGGTTCACTTAAACTTGTCCTTTACATGTTCTAATCCTTTTAAACTGGTACATCTTCAATGTTTAGATAAGCAAGAACAAAAGGCATCAGGACAGAGCTGCTGCACTTGATGTTTGGGACAGACTAGAAGAATTTGTGCGTTCACGGTCACGTTCTTGAGGTATGCAATGATTTCACATACAGAGATAGGTATTAGCTACTTTTTCTGTTTCGGTTACTTGCTCCTTTTGTTTTTTATGGTAGATACTAGATTGCAATAACTTTTCAGTTGGCCTTGAAGACATTGAGTTAATAAAAATTATTATTATGAAGGATAAGGGTCTCCTTTATTTTGATTCAGATACATTTCTACCTTGTAGGATATAGAACAAAGCAATTTTTGTTGTTTGTAATTTATACTCATTATTCACTTTGGAGGTGTGTATCTTGAGTTCCTTTACTTGTCACTATGCTCATCAAATCACTAACCCCTTCATTTTAAAGGAACAAACCAAACAAAACAAGTATATCCCACTTAGAGATAGGGTCCGAAGGGTACGATATTCACATACCTTACCTTTATCTCAGGAACAAAATAACAATAAAGCAAATAGAGTAAAACTAATAAAAGAAAAGAATGTTAAGAACTAATGTAATCCTTTCTAGATGCATACATGATTGGAGATTTGGATTTCATCAACTTATTTGCTGGTAGTTACTTAGGGTAATGGCTTAATGAGCTTAATAGAACTCACATTTTGGTCCGCTGTACATGACTGTTTGGTAATGGCTTAATGATATAGAAAGTGACTTATTCAGTAAGCTTCTAGGGGGGAGCTTATGACCCTCCCAATTAAAAACACACTCCTTTCGTCTATGAGAAAACCCTCCCAAACAAAAACCTTCTCAATCTATACAACTAGATTAATCCACACAAACAGTTTTATCCGGGCAAGACTTAATGGAAAACCAACCAATCAACCCTATAGATTTGATCTAGACCAAAGAATCAGGTAGATCAACCGAAAGAGAGTGGATAGGGACATAGTTTTAAAAATCCCAATCGGGACTCGAGGAGTTTTCCCTCCATGAGGCGAGGCGTAAGCCTCGAGGCGTGTATATGTATATAATATATATATATATATATATATATATATATATATATATATATATATGCGTGTGTGTGTGTGTGTAATACAAGGTGGAAAACATAATTCCATACCAAATAAATTCATAAATACTAATAATAAGCAAAACATAATTCCATACCAAATTTTAAACGTCATAAGGTCATAAAATATAACAACAAACATTTAAAACGCTGAGCATAATAAAAAAATAACGAGATAAAAAAATCAGAAAAAAGAAGACAACAATAGTGAGAAAACAGTAGCTAAGAAAGACTTACCTCTTGGATTAGGACTTGAGGTTGTTCCTTGAGAGATCGGAAAATCTTCTTTGGAGAAGAAAATGTGAGTAAATGAGAAAGAGAAAAAAAATGGAGTTGAACTTTGAAGGAATTGATGGTGGCTTGAGAAGAGAAACGTTACAACAATCCAAAAAGTGGTGTCACCTTCTTATTTCTTGTTGAGAAGAGGAAAGGACATCCAAAATGACTTTTTTCTACTTTAAAATTATTAAAAGTACAATTCCTTTTATTTTGACCTTTTCTACCTTTTTTAAATAGACAAAAAGTTATAAAGTACAAGTCTCTTAAAAAAATAAAAAAACAAACATCAGTCTCACTAAAAATAGTAAAGTAGCTGAGGCTTGTGCCTCACCGCCTCGAGGCACCGCCTCATCGATTGAGGCGTAAGCCTCGTCTAGGGACCATGAGACTTAAGCCTAAGAAGCGGTTTTGGACCGCCTCGCCTCGAGGCGTACACCTCGAGCGATTTTGAAAAGCATGGATAGGGAGATGCAGGCACATGATGGTTTTTATTTGTTATATTAGATGGGAAAATCTCAATGTCAAACATGGTGATGGAATCTCTGAGCCTCAACAATTTTTTTACCCCTCTCTCTTTTAATGGCAAATACTTGAACTTACACCAAAGGTTGGTAGAGATCACTTGTACCTTTAGGCCCAAGGCCTCTTGGTAGCATTAGCAAATAGTTATTTATCTCTCTTTCAAATTGTGAATGAGCATTATGCTCATTGTCATGACATATGAAAAATCTCTATACAATAGGGCACCATCTTCATATGGAAGTAAGGTAGCGTTTGGTGCAGTTGTCTGTCTTGCGTTTGTACGACTAGAACAAGACTGGACTAATTGTTTGTATTGCGTTTGGTAAGCTAGACTGGAGATGACATGACAAACTGTTAAAAGGACGAGATTGCCCTTATATTGTTGTTTAATGTTTTCATTTATCATATAATAATTATAATCTATGCAGTTAATTGCGGCGAAATTTGCGGTGAAATTTCGGTTTTCGGTCTGGAGGATAATTTCGGCGGCAAATAGCAGTGAATAATAGCGGTAGCGAAATTTGCGGCGCAATTCACTGAAATTTCACCGCAATTTAGTGAAAAATTGTGGTCCGAAAATACCGAAATTATTATCACTATAAATTTGGGCTTTTTCTTTTATGGCCTTTCAATTTCCTTTCGGGCGTGTTTTTATTTTTGATCTTTGGACTTTGTGGATTTCCAATTTGACTAACCCAACACTCCTACGTCTCAATCTCCTCTACAGCGACCACAGTCGCACGCTATTCCACAGTACACACGACTCCTAACTCGATTTTTTCCAATCGGCTCTACTCCTACTTGATTTTTCCTAATCGACTCCTACTCAGACCTTACCTAATCGGCTACTGCTCCTACTCGACTTCAGAACCCTCTGATTGTTACTTCTCTTACTCGTCGATTGCTACTTCTCCAACAACAGCAAGTTATTCGATTGCTTTTACTTTTCTGCTTTAAAATTTACAGCCAACAAGAATAAGTTTAAAATTTACAGTAGGTTATTCGATTGCCACTTATTCAAGTTATTTGAATTAATGAATTATTTGACTTGAAATGTGTTAGGAATACAATATATTAATTATTAAGTTACATATATATATATATATATATATATATATATATATATATATATATATATATATATATATATATATAGGGGTAGGTTATTATGCAACCTTTTACATGGTGCAACCCATGTAACCCCTCTATCCACTACTCATTTTATTTTCACATTTTTAATTAAAAAGGTGAAAATAAAATGAGTGGTGGATAGATGAGTTGCATGGGGTTGCATTTGAACACCTCTCTCTCTCTCTCTCTCTCTCTCTATATATATATATATATATATATATATATATATATATATTCATATTAATTTATGAACCTATTTTGTTTTTACCGCTATTTCACCGATATCTTACCGCAATAACCGCTATCGCAATTCTAGGTCCTGACCACAATTTCCGCAATAGACCGTGTTAACTGCTTAGATTATAATGACAAATCAACCAAATATTTAACCTTCTCTAATATGAGCTGGAGCTAGAGTTGGTGGTGAAATATAAATATTCTGGTTATATTGGTAGGGTTGCAAGGGGTCGTGAAATTTAATAGGATATGTCAAAGTTGGAATATGACAAAATAATTGGAATGAAATTTAATTAGGTTTGATAAGCATTTGGTTGGCATGAATTCGAATGAAATCTGTAAAAAAAATTGAAATATGTTTATTTGGTTCGTTGAATATAACTTCTGAATTTTAATAAAATGATGACAAAAGACCAAAACGCTCTTTTACGACATTTACATATTTTATTGTCTAAACTATAAATCAAGTTTTTTTAATGATGTTAGTAGTGGCGTAGCGGCAAGGTCAAACCTCAAACCTTACATGCCACGTTTTCATGACATGGTATAAGGCGGCAAATTTGTATGTAATATATAGACTTATATATATACATAGATTTTTTCTATATAATACTCAATAAGCTAATGATATTAAAAAATTTATATAAATTATTATTATAAAAAAGTCTTTGATTAAATATTTAAAATAAAACATAGAAAAGTAATTTTATAACTTCGTTAGAATCACGGGTCCATGACGTGTATGAATTCGTAAAACCATGAATGATGTGATCAGGTAAATATATAAAATTGTAAAATCTAAAGTTAAAAGTGTAAAAACATAAAAAGTACCTTTTTTAAAAAAACTATTTTTCTTTAAAAAAAAGTCGTTGTCTTGTAAAAGAACTCACGCCATGGTGCGCCTCAAAGGGCCATGTCGTGAGTCACACCTTATAGAAACGCTATGTCTTATCGTAACAGGGTAGACGTTGTCTTATGCCATATCCGCCATGACATGCGCTTTTTGAACCCCTGATAAAATTAATAATAATATTAATTGGTGGTGGTGGCAACATTTCAACAATGACAATAATAGTGGTGATGGTGGTGGCAGCGATAACAAGGGTGGCGGTGACGATGGTGGTTGGGGTGGAGACAATATTGGTGACGATGGTGGTTTCAGTGGTGGTTGGAGTGAAGGCAACATTGGTGAATTGGTGGTAGTAGTGGTAGTGGCGGATGTACATGTTGGTGGTAGGGGTCCTAGGACCCCAACAAAATCCACCATTTTTCTACAAAAAAGCCATAAAAAAATACAAGTACCAAAGTTTTTTTACTGGCCCCAACAAGAAGAAAACAAAGGTTCCAAACCTGATATCTTGATCCTAAATTTTAATCGGCCAATTTCGAGTACATATATATAGGAGCGTGTACGAGTCAAGTTTCTAACCAACTACTCAAGTTCGAACTCATTTATCTCGAGCTTGGTCTTATTAATTATCTAGCTTGAGTCAATCTCGAACACATAATAAAACTCGTTTAATATAACGAGTCAAACTTCATAAAATCGATGCTTGTTTCGGCTCGTTCGTAATATGAAATGTAAAAATTATAAATTTCAAGTCAATAAAAGAGTTGATCGATCGTGTGAGCCCATAAATGAACAGCGAACTTGAGCTTGGTAAATCAAAAAATATTCAAACTTGAGTCTACATGAAAAAATTATTCGATCTCAATTTTAGTATAATTCCGCACAAAAAACCTACTACTCCTTAAGTTATCTTTATGCGGTAAAAAATCAACTCAAAACCAAACCAAATGAGTTATCTTTATTCGGTAATCGAACCCTTTAAGCCGAAAACGGAAACCCGATACCGTTTTGGGCTAGATGAATTATTCAGTTTTGAAATTTTTTCGACACAATTAGGTGTGCCCCCAACCATAAAAATTTCTGGATCCGCCACTGAGTAGTGGTGGTTGGTGCTGGTGGCGTGGCGGATACAATGGTGGTGGTGGGATGTAATGGATTAAAGAAAATAAAGATAGAATAATCATTTTCAAATGATGGGATGAAAAGTAATTGGAATTTCTTATTAAAACCTAAATGTTATAGGATAATTGTGTCGTCGTTTAAAGGATATGACGATAGAGATAGAAATAGTGATAGAGATAGAAATAAAATATATCAGGGTTAAATTAGAACTAGAATATCTAGTTATCTACCTGTAATACATCCCTATATAAATGGTTTATAATTAATGAGAATTTACAGCTTTTCTATTCTCTCTATATTTATTGGTTCTACAACACGTTATCAGCACGTAAAGCTCGAAAATTAACCACTACTGTTGTTATCTGACGGTTGTTCTGTTCGCCAATGCTGCCAAGACTTGCATCACACTGCTTCAATACGAGTACGCATCTTCATACCCTCTATATACATATATGAAGCCTTACATATTTTATGCTTATCCTATGAAAGTTATGTTCTATATTTGTATCTTCTCTAGTTATCTTATGCTCTATAATTTTTTTTAAATCATCGCATCATCAAATAATTATATAACTGTTGTAGGATAAGTGTGCGATCGTCTAAAGGATATGACGATAGAGATAGAGATAGAGATAGAGATAAATATATCAGAGTTAGATTAGAACTGAAATATCTTCTAACTATCTACTTGTAACTCCTCCCTATTTAAAGGGCTTATGATTAATGAGAATATAGAGTTCTTCTCTCTGTCTTATTGTTATTCTCTCCATATTGTTGTTCCATTTGTTTTTCCCTTTAACACGTTATCAGCACGTAAAGCTCAAAGCTGTTTTTCATCGTCTCTAAACGATTGGTGCACGTTGTCGTTGAACGGTTTGTCGCAAAATTGCATCGCTACTGCGTTATCTTTTGCTTATTGCCACGCATGTCAAAAAAAAAATCTAGTAAGTTTTCTATCAATTTCTTCATAAGTGAATATTATGAATCATGTTTATTTTTTTTTCATTTTTTTTCTTAAGTTTTCTGTAGAATACTTCCGTTATTTTCGTGATTGATATTAATTGAATTAAAAAAAAAATCGAATTCATGATTATTTATTTATTTATATTGAAATAATTAAATAAATGAAAATTATATTGATGTAAAAAAAAAACCTATATTAAAAGATAATTATTGGAATTTATATGTGATTTTAATATGATTATGATCTAATTATCTGAATTATTAGGATAATTGAATGATTTTGTTTTTATTTTTTTTAATTATCAAAAGGAATTAAATAAATAATTTTTAAGTATCCACAAGGGATAAGTATTATTGTTTTATTTAACTAAAACAAAACTTAATTTGTTTTTTTTTTCCCATTATTTTACGTTTTTGTTTAATAAATATTTATTATATTAACTTTTATTTAAGTTTAATATACTTTATCTATGCGAGCCAATCTTGACTTATTTTCTGACATGTTTACTTAATTTTATTTAATTTGACCTATTAAATATATATTCTTTTAGACTAGTCCAAATAATAAATTAGACTATTAATTATTTTAATATTTGTTTCATCTTATTTATTTTAATTGTGTTAGTATAACTTTTATTGTTTTAAAATATTATTATGATTTATTAATGTTTATCAAATTAGATTAAAGTATTCATATATTTAAATGATTATCCATTTAGTTACAATATTATATATTTATTTACTATTTATTTGTGTTAATATTCAAATGTTTATCCTAATTAATAATTGTTAGTATAATTCAGATGTTTATCTTAGTTATGAGTTTCTACTCATTAACCTCAATCTTATAAATTATCTTTGAAATTTATAATTTCAACCCCCATAACTTCTGTTATTTTGCCAAAAGGTTCAAAAATAACATGAAAATGTTAAATTCAAACATTTATCTTGATTGTGAGTTCCTACTCATAATTTTAAACTATATAATTAATTTTTGGAAGTTACATTTCCAAGCTCATATATTTTGATATTTACCAAAAGCTACAAAAAAATTACTATTAAGATATTAAAATATTAAAATTCGTTTCATATGTCTAACTCATAGTTAATTTTGGCCTCATGCCAAAAGCCCTATAATCATCAATATTATCAAAAATTAAATAAATCGCAAAATATTGATTGGATTTTGTCAAACGGGTGTAAATAGCCCTAAGGTTTGTAGGGATTTAAGAAATCCATGTGATTCCCCTACTACCTGAAAATCCAATAGATTGAGTGATTTTTTTTTGCAAATTGAAATATTGATGAAGTATTATCAATAAAATTAAAGCATACAAAAATCCAATATTATTATGATAATGAAATTTCATAACCAAAATCCATTTCCTTATAAAAAAGGAAATCATATATTATTATTTATATATGTAAATGGTTGAAACAACTCATCCCAAAATCAACGTCATAAACTCAAAAGAATATGAGTATCATAAATGAGTACATAAACCTCCTTTTGAAAAGGTACAAGAAAATACCTAAAGTCCATCAACTCCCCATTGACTCTAAAATCAACCTCTTGAAAAGGTACAAACAAATACCCTCATGTTTTGAGACGACATATAAATCCTAAGTTTCATAGGATACCTTTACTAGAAACCCCCAAAGAAATGTGGGATGTTCCGAAAGGGATAATCGGGAGTACTTATGAATGTGTACTTCCCGAACTAATCGTACAGTGGAATGAAACCCACTTACTCGATTACAAAAAGGTAACTGATTTCAACAAAGAAATGTTATATCCAAAACACGTCTCAATCTCTGTGGCAAGGAGCTCACAGAAGATGACATGATTCCTAATATCATTTCCACATTTCATATATAAGTAAATATTAATGAACCAATATAAGTTGGAATGTAACACTTAGACAAACTCATCAACCTACTGCAAGTGGTTGAGAGACACAACAAGGTTCTTTCGAATAACACCACATATATCGGGATAAAGAAAATTCCTAATATCAATAATGAAAGTGTTAGAAGTGGAAATAACTCCAAATGATTGTGAGTTAAAAACCATTTCACACATATGACATTTCTGCACCATGTAGACGAGACCCTAGAAAGGGTCAGGGTATTGGTAAGAGTCAGGAAGGATTTTTCAACACCTGGAGTAGGATATAACTACTACCCAGGTGATAATGGACAATCAAATAAGATATGCACTAAAAAGTATTTCTATAAAAAAGGGAACACGTTGAAAATGAAATATAACATATTTGTTTTAATATTTAATATTGATTATGCATATGTTTCTTTGAAATTAATTTTAAGTACCAAAAATTAATTTCTTTGCTAAAGTAAAATCGAATATGTAACCATTATAGATGTAAAGAAATACATCAAAACAAATACAAAAAAAAAAATTCAATATTCTCCGTTCCGTGTAGGAATGTATCGAGGAGAATTGATTTTTTTTACCTATCACACCCTTAAAAAAAGATAGACTAATACTTGTTTTATAATACATCCAACCAAATTACTTAGACGATGGACTGTCACTCTCTTGTTGGTACAAAATTAATAGGAACCTTGTAAAGATATTCGTATCAAATGGAAATGGAAATGAGCATATATACATAAGTTCTAATGAATATATGAAAGTAAACATATATCATGGAAACTAATGTGTCAAACTAGTAGATTATTGGGTCATCGGAACTTATTTTGTCACCAATAAAGAACTTTTGGGGGCAATAACACATATATGTTTTGGCATGACCATGCGGGACACCGTGGTTATGACATAGTGATTCGTGTATTGCAAAATACACATAGACACATTCTCTTTCGAGTGAAAGGCAGAATGAGGAAAATTGCAACTGTTGACATATGTAGCATAAGAAACAACATTGCTATATGCCTTCTCGAATACCTAAAACTTTTGTATATAACCTACTCCTTAGCCAAGACAGGATTGAGACCATCCTAAAGCTAAAGACATAATACAAAAATATTCCATTGTTACAACGAATACAAGGTGATATTTATGGACATAAACATCCAGAATGCGGGCCATTAAAGTACTTTATGGTTCTGGTTTCGACACGATGAACGCATGTCGTATTATTGTCCACATGAAATACTGCACTCCTAGCACTAACTATACGTTTAAGGTCTCACCACCCTGATTATTTCATCAAGTCTACATGACTTTGAATGTTGGAGAATTTACATCATAAGGATTTGATGTTAATTGCATATGTATTAGGATAAATGTAAAGTTTCCTATACCCCATGTGTATATATAAAATGGTCTCATAGAAGTTGTTATCAAAAGAATATGATGACATCTAGGGTATTAGTAATGCGCACCAATTTACCCACATCTACCTGGGGTTATGCAATTATTATATACAGTTTTTTTCGTTTTTAGACCCACTACTTGCTCATGCGTACCAGTTGGTAACTGGATATAAGCCTGATACTTTACATTTACGCATGTTTAATTATATGTGCCAATTGCGCCCCCACAGCGCATCAAAATGGGTCCTTAAAGACGATTTGGTATATGTTGGATATGAATCCCCAACAATTATCCGCTAATTATAATATTTGACTAGTGATCTCTTTACCGCTAGATTTGCGGGTTGTCACTTTCATGAAACAGTCTTCCCGTCGTTAGGGGGAGATAGGAAAAAGGATTTTCCATGGGAACGACAGGAAGTGTCATTGAATATTCCCACTCTGTCTCATTTCGATCCCCAAAACTTCACAACGTAATGTTGAAGTCAAACGAATCAGACTCGATACCTGATACGTTTAACATTCCAAAAGTGACAAGATCACATATACGAGCTGCAAATATACTTGCAAGGTTAAAAAGTCCCCAACAGGGGCACCACACCATTGGAAAGTGCGTTGCAATCACACATAGTGGAGGTGTGGTTGAGGTCGTAGCTCCCAAACAGAAATGGGGGAAGCTACTTGGTTCGATAGATACTCATCTAAAGGAAGAGAAGAGTAAGGCACAACTATTTGTCATCAATACATAAACCTCTCATGAGATTGTCTCTGATTAAACTATGTCTATGAATCATCACTGGAGGACGCTCCGAAGTTAATATTGATTCTAGAGATGAATATTAATCTCAAATGAACTATGAGAGCACATATGAGTCGATGGACAGATCATATATAATTATTGATGATATATTTCACATATATTATTGTTTATGAGGTGATAGAGCACATTGACATCGAACCATGCTCAGTTGGAAAATATCAACAAAGAGCAAACTGGCCTAAATAAGCAATCCAGAAGAATCATATTATTTGACAAATGAACAGGTATTTGGTTTGGTAGTGCTAACCCACCAAGTGTAAAGCCTGTAAGACATAGATAAATCATTTGTCCTAAAGCGTAATGAGAATAATTAAGTCATAATGTATGAGACTCTCCTTTGGCGCAAGGTTTCTCACAACGCCCTGGATTGACCACGAGGAGACTTACTCTCTCATGATGGATGTTATGACATCCGTATAATTTACTAGCCTAGTAGTTTCCGAAGGACTGGAAATGCAACTCATGAATGTGGTTACCACATATCTCTACGGGGATCTAGATTTAGAGATATATAAAAGTGCTTAATGATATTACATTACCAAAATCAAGCAACCCTAAACCACGAAATGCGTTTGCAATAAATTGAAACGCCCACTTTATAGATTAAAACAATATAAGTGGATGTGGTATACCCACCTAATGGAATACTTGATTGGGAAAGGATATATAAGAACGATGAAATGTTCTCTTGCTTATTTATTATGGAAAACAAGTTCCAGATTTTCAAAGTAGCTCTATATGTCAATGTTATGAACATAATAGGCACTCTTGATGAAATGAGAGGAACCACAAGCTACTTGAAATCTGATTTTGAGAGGAAAGATCTTGGGAAAACTTGGTTTTTGTCTAGATATTTGAGCTAGGACACCGAGTTTGTGAAATATTAATTCACCGATCGCATATGTCCAGAAAATAATCAGACAATTTAATATGGACAAAACGCATCCGATTAGCACTCCCATGATCGGTCGAAGTGTCGGATATAAAGAAAGATCCATTTCGTCTAAAGGATGATGACGAAAGATGCTGGGAGCTGGAATTCCCTATCTAAGTACAATATGCGCATTATTGTACTTAACATAATACACTTGACCATATATTGTATTTCTCAGTGAACTTGTTAGCTCAGCGCCAAAGCAAAATCATTGGAATGATATTAAATTAATCTTTTGGAACCATTGACATGGTTTATACTTTCCCTATAGAAAGAAAAATGGGATTGATAATGGAACTTCAATACCTACTTAGAATGTAAGCAGCAAAAGTACTAGCTAGCTCTTATAAAAAAAACACCAAATAATGTCTTGGTATGTGTTTGCTGATATTAGGTATTTGTCTGACCCATACAAATGATGTTCCCAAACTGAATAAAGAATTACCACAAGGAACACGTCGATTGCTTGGAAGTAAACTAAGCGATCCTTTGTAACTACCTCCTTGAATTAATCCAAGAATATTACTCTCCATGAGATAATAAAATAATGTATATGATTAAGGACTATCATTACATATATTATAGGAGTTAGTAATTCTGGGTTCAACCAGTATCCTACTTGCATATATGGAAATAATGTATCATGTATCGAAGAAATGAACATAAGATACATCAGGGGTAATAACACAAAGCATATTATGCTTAAGTTTCTATACAATCAGCAATAAAAGACTCTCCTTTAGATTCAAGTGAATCAAGTAAGGTGTCAAAAGAATGTGACATATTTTACCAAGTCAGTACCTAAAACCATATATTGGGAAACGTGTAGAAAGTAAATGGAAATGTTTTCCAAATTCCCTTGGTTAATGCACGAATCAGGGGGAGTAGTAGACAAAAGGGGGAGTCTACTATATTTGTGATATTGGTATGTTGTGCTCTTTCCTTCAACCAAGGTTTTATTTTTCCCATTGGGTTTTGTTCATTGGTGTAAGGTTTTAGTGAGGCAACTGTTTATATACCATCATGTTTTCCTAACTCTCATGATTAAAGTACGAATCTAAGATAAAACTAGACTGAAGGAAAAGTCTATGTATTGCAAAGGAAACTGGTGCGTTGTACTCTTTCCTTCGTCATATTTTTATATTTTTCTCACTGGGTTTTATTTTGGCGTAAGGTTTTAACGAGGCAACAAGTGTGCACCACCACTCCTTTAACTCGGCACAAGGGGGAGTGTTGTAGGATAAGTGTGCCATCGTCTAAAGGATATGACGATAGAGATAGAGATAGAGATAAATATATCAGAGTTAGATTAGAACTGAAATATCTTTTAACTATCTACTTGTAACTCCTTCCTATTTAAAGGGCTTATGATTAATGAGAATATAGATTTCTTCTCTCTGTCTTATTGTTATTCTCTCCATATTGTTGTTCCATTTGTTTTTCCCTTTAACAATAACCTTATTTTTATAATAGATGCCACTATACCTTTGCTTCTAGATCTTTTTTTCCAATTCAATATGAAGTTCAACCATTTATGGTAAACTTATCGTTTGTTCAAAATATTTTTTCCCCACTATTAACAACCGAAAAGCACCATTCTTTTAATTTATTTCATAATGCCTAAAACCCGTTTTTGGAATTACTGTTATAATAGACCTAAAAATCAAAAGCTTCAGAAAAAAAATCGTAGTTCAATACCGATTAGGATAAGATGAGGATCCATATTTCTTTTTTTTTTAACCCAAAAAAAATTGACAATTTTTTTGGAATTAACAGCCCCCTCGACTTCATTATTCATCCTTTTAAAAAGGTTTTAATTATGCTAAACATATTATATTTACTTGTGCTTTGTTGGTTCGTATAATATTTTAAATGGATAATTATTTACATTATAATATCCCATCGAGTATAAACTTTTTTCTTTCTTTGTTTTTTTTTCTTGTTCATTTTTTTATATATGTTTAATTAATGTTTTAAACATATAATTATTATAGGTAGCTTTTTCTTTTAATTAATCTTTGATTTTGATTGCTAAAATTATGTTTCGTGAATATATATATGTTTTGTGAATATCTTATTACTAACATGGATATTATTGTATATATAATTTTGCTATATATCAAATATTAAATATGAGAATAATATATGGTTTGCCCCAAAAGATCTGTGGTTTGTTTGGTTGATTTTATATATTTTTTTTTGGAAAAATTAAAATATATTAATTGCAAAGGGTTGTAATTTTAATTTTTTTAGATAGGGACAATTGTAAATAGAATAGATATTGTTAATTTCCTATTTAAAAATGTAATCATCTGAAGATAGAGTTCCAAGAAATCAAGACGAAGTCCTTGAAGTTCACCAGAATGGCGAGGTCGGTGGAAGATTCCAAGATGTCCTTAGACTGACCGTGGTGGTTGTCTCACAACACCACTTTAAGGGGGGCAAAACCATATATTATCAGTTGTTGTGATTGTTTATCCTGTGCTTGTTTTTATTATGTTACGATAAATGCAAACGATTTTAAAATAAAAGCAAACGAAAAAAAAATTATTCGATAACTAATGATATTTTAAAATTTTGATATGCTTATCAAAAGCTAACCGTTTTTTGAATAAAATTTTTAAAACAAGTTTTTTTCCAAACGTTTTAAAAAGAAAAATTAATGTTTTCCAAAACTTCAAACATTTCACAAAAGTTATTCATGTATTTCATAAACGAAAGTAATCGCATTGCATTGAAAGATTTTGTCAAAACGGGTGTAAATAGCCCTAAAGCTTTGCAAAGATTTAAGTAATCCACGTGATTCCCCTCCTTACCTGGAAATCCAAAAGTGTTTTTGCGATTTATTTTTGAATATTGAGATACTAAGATAACATTTTCAGCAAAAGAAATGTTTGAAATACAATCTTATATTGCCATGATAATGAAGTTTCATGTGCATCCTTTTCTTTTCCCTCATAAAATAAGAATACCTTATCTCTTGTTTATGTAGATGGCTGAACCAACTCGCCCCAAATTTGATATCCTGGATTCAGAAGGACTTGAATACCACAGATGGGTATCCGATGTAGAAACCACCTTCATTGGCAAGGACTATAGCTACACAATCAAACCCCTACTGACCCTAAAAACAAACCGTCAGAAAAGGTACAAACAAATGCCTTAATGTTCTTGAGACGACACATCAATCCCAGTCTTCGATGGGAGTACCTTCAACTGAAAACCCCCAAAGAACTGTGGGAAGATTCGAGAATATTCACGACTCTTTACTTCCTGAACTAATCGTACAGTGGAATGAAATCGGCCTACTCGATTACAAAAAGGTAAATGATTTCAACAAAGAAATGCTGCGTCTCAAAGCACGTTTAAACTTTTGTGGAAAAGAACTCACAGAAGACGACATGATTCAAAAAACACTTTCCACTTTCCCTACATCAGCAATCATACTAATGAATCAGTATCGATTGGAGTATGATAGTAAAAGAATCACAACCTTTAACAAACTTATCAACCTACTGCAAGTGGCTGAAAGACACAATGAGGTTCTTTTGAATAACAACGCTAGACCTGTCGGGACAAAGAAAATTCCTGAATCCAATCATGCAAGCGTTAGAGGTGGAAAGAACTCCAAAGGACGGGGAGTTAAACATACTGAATCATACGCACGTGGAAACTATTCATCATGTGGTCGTGGACAGGGTCATATGCAGGGCCATGGTCGTGGCCGTAGACAGGGGCGCGACAATAGTCGTGGTGGATTTTCCAATTCATGGCACAGAGATGCAACTGCTGGACCAAGTAATCAAGGCCACTCTAAAGGAAAAGCACCAATGGTTGATTCTGCCAAAAGAGCAAGAGAAGGAAATGAACCTTGCTATAGATATGGCATCATTGGGCACTGGTATAAGAATTGTCGAGCAAGCGACACCATAGCCGCCACCTACAAGAGGTATAGGGAATCCAAAGAAAAGGAATCTCACTACCTTGAAGAAACAAGTGATCACCCAGAAGTCAACTTAACAGTTGCAGATTTCACCAATAACAAAAGCAATAATTCATCGCTAGAGCTCCCAGATTTTGACTAATTTTCCCACCTTTTTCTTTCATAGTTATTGAGACACTGTTTGTTATTATTATTATTATTATTATTATTATTATTATTATTTAGTGAACTTAATTTATGGTTTGAATTGATGATCAAATAAATTTTATTTTGTGTCTATCTAAACCATTGATGTAAAGGAATACGTCAAAGCAATTAAATATTCTCCGTTCCTTGTAGTAATGTATCGAGGAGAGCTGGAGTGCTTAGTTGACTGTGGGACTACCCTCACAAAACTAAGAAACAGATTACTATTCACTGAAATAAGTGATTATAAATCCTCAATGACCACAATGATTGGATCATCCAACTTAATACTTGGTCGAGGAACTGCCATTTTCTTGTTGCCTAATGGCACTAAAATGACAATCACAGAAGCACTCTGTGCCCTTAAAGGTAAACGAACCTTGTTAAGTTTCAAAGATATACGCTCCAATGGCTATCATATTGAAACACACAGTGAGAATGGAAATGAATATATGTATGTCACCTCTAATGAATATGAAGGAAACGTATATTAGAGAAATTAATATGTCAAAATAGTGGGTTATATCTTACCACAATTCGGATTATTGAATCATATTATGTCATCAATAATGGAATTTGGAATAGTGACATATACAAGCTTTGGCATGACCGCCTGGGGCACCCTGGCCGTGATATGATGATACGTGTGTTGAAAAACACACATGGACACCATTTCTTTTGAATGAAAGGCAAGATGAAACAATTACCTGAATCGACGAAATTGCAATCGTTGACTTCTGAAGCACAAGAAGCAACAACATCATCACAATATTCCTCCTTGAATAACCCTAACTTTTGCAAAGCATGTTCCTTAGCTAAAACAGGATCGAGACCATCCTATGCTAAAGACACAAAGCAAAACATTCCATTCTTACAACGTATACAAGGTGATATTTGTGGACCTATTCATCCAGAGTGCGGGCCATTCAAGTATTTTACGGTTCTGGTTGATGCTTCGACACGATGGACGCATGTCGCACTATTGTCCACACAAAACTCTGCATTTGCAAAACTCCTTGCACAAATTATACGTATGAGGGCTCACCACCCTGATTATCCTATCAAGTCGATGCGACTTGATAATGCTGGAGAATTTACATCACAAGCATTTGATGATTATTGCATGTCTATTGGGATCGATGTAAAACATCCCGTACCCTATGTGCATACACAAAATGGTCTCATGGAAGCTACCATCAAAAGGATACAGATGATAGCTAGGGCATTGGTTATGCGCACCAATTTACCCACTTCTGCATGGGGTTATGCAATATTACATGCAGCTTTACTTATTTGCTTTAGACCCACTACTAGCCAACCATTTTCTACGTACCAGTTGGTAATTGGATATGAGCCTGATATTTCACATTTACGCATATTTGGTTGTGCAGTATATGTGCCAATTGCGCCCCCACAGCGCACCAAAATGGGTCCTCAAAGACGATTAAGTATATATGTTGGATATGAATCTCCAACAATTATCCGCTATTTAGAACCCTTGACGGGTGATCTATTTACCGCAAGATTTGCGGATTGTCACTTTGATGAGACAGTCTTCCCGTCGTTAGGGGGAGATAGGAAAAAGGATTTTCCAAGGGAACGACAGGAATTGTCATGGAATGTTCCCAACCGGTCTCATTTTGATCCCCACACTTCACAATGTGAAAGTGAAGTCAAACGAATACTAGATCTTCAAAACGTAGCAGACTCGATACCTGATGCGTTCACTGATATTGCAAAAGTGGCAAGATCACATATATCGGCTGCAAATGTACCCGCAAGGTTAGAAGTCCCCAAACAGGGGCACAACACCATCGAAAAGAGTGTTGCAACCACACACTGTGGAAGTGTGGTTGAGGCCGTGGCTCCTAAAAGGAAAAGGGGGAAGCCACTTGGTTCGATAGATACTCATCCAAGAAAGAAAAGGGAGAGTAAGGCACAATTTGAACCACTTATCATCAATACTGAAAACCATTCTCATGAGATTGTCTTTGATTACTGTTATGTCCATGAATTATTACTGGAGGACGCTTCGAAGTCAATATTGATTCCAGAGAACAAAGAAATCTCAATGAATTATGAGAATGCACACGAGTTGATGGAAAGATCATCCATACTCATTGATGATATATTTGCATATATTGTTGCTCATGAGATCATAGAGCACGATGACATCGAACCACACTCAGTTGAAGAATGTTAACAAAGAGCAGACTGACCTAAATGGAAAGAAGCAATCCAGGCAGAACTAGATTCGTTGGCAAAGAGACAGGTATTTGGTCCGGTAATGCTAACCCCACCAAGTGTAAAGTCTGTAGGACATAAATGGGTCTTTGTCAGAAAGCGTAATGAGAAAAATGAAGTCATAAGATATAAGGCTCGCCTTGTGGCGCAAGGTTTCTCACAACGCCCTGGGATTGACTATGAGGAGACATACTCCCCTGTAATGGACGTAATAACGTTCCGCTATCTAATTAGCCTAGTAGTTTCCGAAGGACTGGAAATGCAGCTTATGGATGTGGTTACTGCATATCTCTATGGGGATCTGGATTCAGAGATATACATGAAAGTGCCAAATGGCCTTCCACTACCCGATTCGAGTAAACCATGAAGTACGTTTGCAATTAAACTAAGGCGTTCACTCTATGGGTTAAAACAATCCGGACGAATGTGGTATAACCGTCTGAGTGAATACTTGATTGGAAAGGGATATAAGAACGATGAACTGTGCCCTTTCGTTTTTATAAAGAAGACAAGTTCTGGATTTTCAATCATAGTTGTGTATGTTGATGATATGAACATAATGGATACTCTTGATGAAATAAGAGATACTGCAAGCTATTTGAAATATGAATTTAAGATGAAAGATCTTGGGAAAACTCGGTTTTGTCTAGGTATAGAACTAGAACACCGAGTTTGGATAAAGCGCATCCGGCTAGCACTCCCATGATAGGTCGAAGTTTGGATATAATGAAAGATCCATTTCGTCCAAAGGATGATGATGAAGAAGTGTTGGGAGCTGAAATTCCCTATCTAAGTGCAATAGGCGCATTATTGTACTTAGCACAATGTACTCGACCTGATATTGCATTCTCAGTGAACTTGTTAGCTAGATTTAGCTCGGAGCCAACGCAACGTCATTGGAATGGTATCAAAAATATCTTTCGATACCTAAAAGGAACCATCGACATGGGCTTATTCTTTCCCTACAAAGAGAAAAATGGGGTTACAATACCTCTTAAAGATATTAACAAAGAAGGTGATATCCCCTACAATGAAACCCCAAATGATATATTAGTAGGCTTTGCTGATGTTGGATACCTCTCTGACCCACACAAAGGTCGTTCCCAAACAGGATATGTTTTTACAATTGGGAACACAGCGATTTCTTGGAAATCAACCAAGCAAACCCTTATAGCTACCTCGTCGAACCATTCAGAAATTATTGCTTTACATGAGGCGGTTCGAGAGTGTATATGGATAAGATCTGTCATTACACATATTAGAGGAGCAAGTGGTTTAAATTCAACCACTAAAAATCCTACATGCATATATGAAGATAATGCAGCTTGTATTGAACAAATGAAAGTAGGATATATCAAGGGTGATAATACAAAACATATTTCGCCAAAGTTTTTCTATAATCAGCAACAACAGACTCTCCTTAAGGTTCAAGTGAATCAAGTAAGACCTGAGGAGAATATGGCTGATTTGTTTACCAAATCATTGCCTAAGGCTACATTTGAAAAACATGTGGAAAGCATTGGAATGCGGAGACTTTCCAAACTCTCTTGATTAACGTACGTATCAGGGGGAGTAGTAGACAAAAGGTGGAGTCTACTATACATGTGATATTAGTATGTTGTGCTCTTTCCTTCACCCAAGGTTTTATTTTTCCCAATGGGTTTTGTTCCTTGGTGTAAGGTTTAAGTGAGGCAACAGTTATATAAGTCCCATGATTGATGTACAAATATGAGGGAATACTAGACTAAAGGAATAGTCTATACACATGTGCGTTGTACTCTTTCCTTTGTCCTTTTTTTCCCATTGGGTTTTTATTTTGACGCAAGGTTTTAACGAGGCAACGATATTGCACCATCACTCCTTTTACTCGGCACAAGGAGAGTGTTATAGGATAAGTGTGTCATCGTCTAAAGGATATGACGATAGAGATAGAGATAGTGATAGAGATAGAAATAAAATATATTAGAGTTAGATTAGAACTAGAATATCTAGTTATCTACCTGTAATCCATCCCTATATAAATGGTTTATGATTAATGAGAATGTACAACGTTTCTATTCTCTCTATATTTATTGTTCTACAACACTAAAGAATTTAGTTTCCACTATATATGGAATTGGAATTTAGTCTTGAAATTCAAAGAGAATGGAATTTGATCAAAGGAATTGACTATTTCAAATTCAAATTTTAATTAACCGAACACCATCTTATTTTTAAAATTATTGAAGGAAAAGCCTATGCTAGATTAACAAGCCTGCATAGTTTCTACTTATTTTCTTGCATTGTGCTTAGTATCATCCTTTTATTTATATGTTAGCTTTAGAGGTGTTTAGTGTTGGTGATTTTAGTGAAATCATTGGTTCATTTTATGTAATTGGGTTCACAAGATAATAATGGGGTTGATAGTTTAGCTATAACATGAGCTAGGAGGTGTGGAGTGCACACTCGTGTAAGCTAACTAGAACCCGAGATCGTTGGATGGTTATGTTTGGTGAGTTACTAAGTGGAAAATGCTGAGCACGACCCGTGCTGTAAGACTCCGTTTTAAAAAAAAAAAAAAAAAAAAAAAAACGTATAATTATTCTTACCCAAATTGAACCGTAAATAAAAATGACAATCAAAGATAGTTAGGGGTTAAAACCATCAATAAACCAATCTCTTTATAAATAAATATATATATATATATATATATATATATTATATACATGTATTATATATGTATATATATTATATATGTATGACTTGATTTATATTACTATTATATATATATAAAAAAAAAAAAAAAAACTAAACTTTAATACAAATGTAATTAGATGGATTTCATATCCATCCATCGTTTCCTTCATTTCGCATCCTCACCGCCATACTCATTTTCATTTTCTCTCTCTAGTATCAAACTTCTCTCTAAATTCTTACTTCTCTCTAAAATTTCTATTAATCCGTTGAAGTAATCGAAGAAACAACTATATATTCGGAATCCACTCTTCGAGACCTTCGTACAGGTATAAATTTCTTTTTATGTTATTTAAGTTGGTAGGTTAGAGTAGTTGAAGTTGGTTGGTAGATTATAATTATATATTGTAAAGTTATAATCATTTACATGTATAGGAATGTTTGTTTTTGTCAAAATTACAAACGGGTAAAGTTTAGAATCAAAATGGTGATATTTGTATTTAGATTTTCAACCGCACACCAAGTGATCGGTTTAATGTCTAAGATAATATAATTTCGTGGTTAAGCTTAGGATAATAACCATTGAGTTTTAGGTTATGCGATTAATAATAATTGGTGGTTTAAATAGGCAATCGAACGAGTTAAAGTTCGTTGTGAGGATCGATTGATCGCGTGATAATCTCAATTCGATTAAGGTATGGATTTCATTTCTTTTGAATCGTGGGCAACTATTTGTTATAGTTGACCCTTCCGAAAGGTGGTTCACCGCCTTGTGATTGATCAATTGAATGTGATCAACAAATGCGAAATTGTACACACACTTACACATTGATTTTGGTTTATTGAATCAATTGTTTGAACATTTTGATGTTTTATTAAAATGTGTCTCGTATGAGATTGTTTATGAAAAAAATGTGAAGTATATAGATTATAATTTATGTGATCGCCATTTGGGTAAGTGGCATATGTTTAGTTTTCGTTGATTTTAGAAGAACCCAATAAATGGGCACATTATTTGGGATGCCTTCTATGGCGGCTTTGTTGTCATAGCGTCCTGCAGATGACGGTCCACCAGAGTTAAGCCTATGTGGCTTACGTGAACCCACTCTGGGGGGACTTGGCTAACTTTGTTGGCTCCAGGGCGGATGAATCGATTCTAGAAATTTACCCACAGAATATGTGACCGTGGTTAAATTCACGGGGGACTCGTTGTGTGTGCCCGCATGCCGACCCAGTTCGTGTGGCTGATCACCCCACGAACATGACTGGAATTGACGGACTTTATTTATATTACGTTTTGAAGTTAAAGTGTGAAATGTTCTTGAGATTATTGCTTTTGATTATATTACCAAACGTTTCTCTTGATTTAAATGAACTATGAACTTCAGTCTCAAAGAACTTTCTTCGAATCGAATTTTTATGTCTTCTGTTTCGTTATCGATGTTTTCATTATTATTTACGAATTTATATTATAATCCATTCACTGAGCCCTGTGCTCAGCCGTGTTTTTGTTTTCTGACACGGCAGGTTCGAAGTGACGTTTACGGGGACGGGACTTGAGATCGAGCGTAAAAATTTTGGAGTTCTTAGACTTGCATTATTATATAAACGTTCTAAGTTTATAAACACTTTTTGAAGTGTAAGATTTTGGATTATAATATATGTTTGGAGTTTATTAGTAGCTTTGATTTAGTTGTGTAATTATGTTAAGTCCCGTTCGTGACATCACCCGTTCCGGACCACGGGGACGGGGGATGTTACAAATATGGTATCAGAGCATAGGTTTCGACTTGTAGAATAAATAGGTTTGACCTGTGAGGATTGGGTAGACATTAGAATGGGTAGATTAGAATTTAATTCTATTTACCGATTTTTAATCCGTAACTGTTTTGAATTCCGATCTTGATCTTGTTATGTGTTAGAATGTCGAGACGTGGTCGCCCACGCAAATCCAGATGTTAACCTGAGGGTTACCCAAACCAATCCAGTGAGGGGTACAAGTGAGCCGAATATTGTTGATGTGGTCCGTCAGACCATGTCAATTATGATGCATATATGCATTAAGCAGACCATGTTAACTTAATCGATTTATCTGCGTATGCCTTGTTTGATACCGAGGCAACACACTCTGTTGTTTCTGAACAAATATAATCCCAGTTAAAAACCTTTTGAGCAAACCACCTAAATTACAGTCGTGATATCTACCCCAATGGGTGGTTCAATTTGTTTGTTAACTCCATTTTCAAACTGTCCATTATTTATTGGAGACTGCATACGGGAGGCCACTCTACTTCCAATGCATATGTCCCACTTTCAATTAATATTGGGTATGGACTGGTTGTCACACCACTGTGCAACTATAGACTGTAATGCCAAATAAATATTATGTGGGGATATTGACAAAGCAGAGGCAATCTTCCAAGGAGGTACTCCAAAAGTAGATGTTAGCGTTGTAGCCTCTATTACTGTGAAGCGGTATACTTGGCAAAGTAACGAAGGTTTTCTGTCCTCGTTACAAGATCGCTAACAGGTATTCCCTACTTCTGCACCCACACTTGTTGTTTCCGAATATCTTGATGTCTTTCTCGACGATCTACCGGGTATACCACTAGTCCGGAAAGTCGAATTTACCATTGATCTAGTTCCGGGAGTTTCTCCTATTTCCAAGGCTCCCTATCGAATGGCTCCAACTAAAATGAAGGAACTCAAAACTCAACTCGATGATTTATTGAAGAAAAGTTTTATTAGACCCAGTGTCTCACCCTGGGGAGCTCCGGTTCTCTTTGTCAAAAAGAAAGACGGTACAATGCGTCTTTGTATTGATTACTGCAAGCTTAATAAATTAACGATCCATAACAAGTATCTGTTTCCGAGAATCGACAATCTGTTCGATCAATTACAAGGGGCACGATACTTTTCCAAAATTGATCTTCAGTCCGGGTACCATCAACTTCGTATCCGAGATTGTGATATTTCGAAAACCGCATTCAAAACTCGCTATGGGCACTACGAATTCTTAGTAATACCTTTCGAGCTAACTAATGCTCCAGCGATCTTTATAGATCTAATGAATCGGGTTTTCAAAGATTATCTCGACGACTTTGTTATCGTGTTTATTGATGACATATTGATATACTCAAAGTCAAGAGAACAACATGATCAACATCTTCACATCGTTTTGGAAACTCTTCGAACGAAAATTTTATATGCAAAATGTTCCAAATGTGAATTCTGACTTGATCAAGTCTCTTTTCTCGGACACGTAATCTCTGCGGAAGGTATTAAAGTCGATCCAACGAAAATTGAAACCGTCACTAAATGGCCTCGACCTACGAATGTATCTGAAGTTCGTGATTTTCTGGGTCCGGCTGGTTATTATAGACGATTTGTTGACAGCTCTCTAAAATATCTCTACCATTAACCGATTACTCCGAAAAGGAGTCAAATTCAATTGGAGTTCCGAACAAGAACCTAGTTTCGAGGAACTGAAAAATCGGTTGGTTACCGCGCCTATTCTTGTATTACCGTCTGGCACCGACGGGTTTCAAGTTTACAGTAATGCTTCAAAGAAAGGTCTCGGTTTTGTTCTTATGCAAAACGGTAGAGTGATCGCATATGCATCACGTCAATTAAACCCTTATGAGGTATATTATCCGACTCACGATCTCGAATTGGTTGTGGTTATCTTCGTACTTAAAATTTGGCATCATTATTTGTACGGTGAGATATGTGAAGTTTTCACCGACTACAAGAGCCTTAAATATATATTTACTCAAAAAAAAAAAAAAAAAAAAAATTAAATATGCATCACGGAGATGGCTCTAACTTCTAAAGGATTATGATGTTGATATACAATATCTCCGGGTAAGGCTAATGTAGTCGCCGACGCCTTAAGTCGTAAAGCCGTAGAACATGTTTCTTCTTTACTTGTTCCTACAGAGTTGGATTTGAAAATTGAACGATTTAGACTATAAATCTATCCGAGTTCGAAAACGGAAATTCTATCGAATCTGATGGTAGAATCGACTCTAATTTCTCGAAACAAAGAAGCCCAACAAGAAGACAGTGAATTGTGGGCAAACTTTCTGTAAGCACAAGAGAATGTTAGTTCGGAATTCAGGATCAATGATGATCACGTGTTGTGGTTTTGGGATCGTCTTTGTGTTCCGAATAACTGAAAGCTTAAAGATCAAATTCTGACCGAAGCTCATAAATCTAATTTTTCTGTTCACCCAGGTACAACAAAAATGTATCATGACTTAAAGAACCATTATTGGTGGGTTGGAATGAAGCGAGATATAGCCGACTTTATATCTTGTTGTCTCACTTGTCAACAAGATAAAAGCGAACATCAACGTCCGGGTGGTCTTCTCCAATCTTTGAACATTCCCGTATGGAAATGGGAACACATAAATATGGATTTTGTAGTTGGACTACCCTACACGACCTTGAAACACGATGCAATTTGGGTAGTGGTTGATCGACTAACGAAATCGGCTCATTTTCTTCCGATTCGACAAACTTGGTCAATTGATAAATTGACAGAAGTATTCCAACGTGAGATTGTACATATCCATGGCACTCCTGTATTGATTACCTTTAATCGAGACCCACGCTTTACGTCTCGGTTTTGGGAAGGTTTACATAAAGCTTGGGGCAAACATTTGAATTTTAGTACATCCTTTCATCCGCAAACTGATGGGCAATCTGAACGTACGATTCAAACACTGGAGGATATGCTCCGAGCATGTACGTTAGAATGGCATGGAAGTTGGGATAGTTACTTGTACCTGATTGATTTCTCCTATAATAACAACTAGCGGTCGAGTATCGGCATGGCCGTATGAAGCACTTTATGGCCGAAAATGTCGAACACCTCCTTGTTGGAATGAAGTTGGAGAACGTATTCTCGAAGCCCCAGAATTGGTACAAGTTACTGCCGAGAAGGTCGAAATTGCGCGTCAAATGATGAAAGAGGCTCAGGCTCGTCAAAAGAGCTACGCCGACAGGCGACGACGACCTATCGAGTTCCAACCAGGAGATAAAGTTTTCTTAAAGGTTTCCCTAACTCGTGGTATCAGACGTTTCAGTCTCAAAGAAAAGTTGAGCCCGAGATACATTGGTCCCTTCGAAATTCTACAAAGGGTTGGAGTTGTGGGATACCGGTTAGCTTTACCGCCACAATTATCTCACATACATAATGTATTTCATGTGTCTTTGCTTCGATGATACAACTATAATTGCTTACACGTCATTGAATATCCATTGGAGCACATAGAATATGATCTATCTTATCACGAGGAGCCTAGAGTGATTCTTAATCGTGATGAGAGAGGTACACGGAAGAAAGTTATTCCTTTAGTAAATGTTCTTTGGAAGAATCACTCAGAACGTGAGGTGATGTGGGAAACCGAGAACCATATGCGACGAGAACACCCCGAGTTCTTTAATAGATGTAAGTTTCCTGTCTAAATTCGATTTCGGGGACGAAATCTCTTTTAAGGGGGGAATAATTGTAAGACTCCGTTTTAAAAAAAAAAAAAAAAAAAAAAAAAGGTATAATTATTCTTACCCAAATTGAACCGTAAATAAAAATGACAATCAAAGATAGTTAGGGGTTAAAACCATCAATAAACCAATCTCTTTATAAATAAATAAATATATATATATATATATATATTATATACATGTATTATATATGTATATATATTATATATGTATGACTTGATTTATATTACTATTATATATATATAAAAAAAAAAAAAAAAACTAAACTTTAATACAAATGTAATTAGATGGATTTCATATCCATCCATCGTTTCCTTCATTTCGCATCCTCACCGCCATACTCATTTTCATTTTCTCTCTCTAAATTCTTACTTCTCTCTAAAATTTCTATTAATCCGTTGAAGTAATCGAAGAAACAACTAT
Source organism: Arctium minus (assembly GCA_954870635.1). NCBI lineage: Eukaryota > Viridiplantae > Streptophyta > Magnoliopsida > Asterales > Asteraceae > Arctium > Arctium minus. Next base: position 3,412,916 of record OX941093.1, on the reverse strand, counting down.
ATATTCGGAATCCACTCTTCGAGACCTTCGTACAGGTATAAATTTCTTTTTATGTTATTTAAGTTGGTAGGTTAGGGTAGTTGAAGTTGGTTGGTAGATTATAATTATATATTGTAAAGTTATAATCATTTACATGTATAGGAATGTTTGTTTTTGTCAAAATTACAAACGGGTAAAGTTTAGAATCAAAATGGTGATATTTGTATTTAGATTTTCAACCGCACACCAAGTGATCGGTTTAATGTCTAAGATAATATAATTTCGTGGTTAAGCTTAGGATAATAACCATTGAGTTTTAGGTTATGCGATTAATAATAATTGGTGGTTTAAATAGGCAATCGAACGAGTTAAAGTTCGTTGTGAGGATCGATTGATCGCGTGATAATCTCAATTCGATTAAGGTATGGATTTCATTTCTTTTGAATCGTGGGCAACTATTTGTTATAGTTGACCCTTCCGAAAGGTGGTTCACCGCCTTGTGATTGATCAATTGAATGTGATCAACAAATGCGAAATTGTACACACACTTACACATTGATTTTGGTTTATTGAATCAATTGTTTGAACATTTTGATGTTTTATTAAAATGTGTCTCGTATGAGATTGTTTATGAAAAAAATGTGAAGTATATAGATTATAATTTATGTGATCGCCATTTGGGTAAGTGGCATATGTTTAGTTTTCGTTGATTTTAGAAGAACCTAATAAATGGGCACATTATTTGGGATGCCTTCTATGGCGGCTTTGTTGTCATAGCGTCCTGCAGATGACGGTCCACCAGAGTTAAGCCTATGTGGCTTACGTGAACCCACTCTGGGGGGACTTGGCTAACTTTGTTGGCTCCAGGGCGGATGAATCGATTCTAGAAATTTACCCACAGAATATGTGACCGTGGTTAAATTCACGGGGGACTCGTTGTGTGTGCCCGCATGCCGACCCAGTTCGTGTGGCTGATCACCCCACGAACATGACTGGAATTGACGGACTTTATTTATATTACGTTTTGAAGTTAAAGTTTGAAATGTTCTTGAGATTATTGCTTTTGATTATATTACCAAACGTTTCTCTTGATTTAAATGAACTATGAACTTCAGTCTCAAAGAACTTTCTTCGAATCGAATTTTTATGTCTTCTGTTTCGTTATCGATGTTTTCATTATTATTTACGAATTTATATTATAATCCATTCACTGAGCCCTGTGCTCAGCCGTGTTTTTGTTTTCTGACACGGCAGGTTCGAAGTGACGTTTACGGGGACGGGACTTGAGATCGAGCGTAAAAAATTTGGAGTTCTTAGACTTGCATTATTATATAAACGTTCTAAGTTTATAAACACTTTTTGAAGTGTAAGATTTTGGATTGTAATATATGTTTGGAGTTTATTAGTAGCTTTGATTTAGTTGTGTAATTATGTTAAGTCCCGTTCGTGACATCACCCGTTCCGGACCACGGGGACGGGGGATGTTACACGTGCGGTTTTCCTGTTATAAACGACACGACCCGTGTAGTTTTGTTCATAAAATGAGCATGGGCCGTGCGTTTGTCAACAGAAAATTTCACACGACCCGTGCGTTTTTCTTCTTGAATTTGGCATGGGTCGTGCATCTTCATCAGTTTCGTAACTGATAAGAATTTGTGTAACCACCAACATTAATGTCCAAAATCAATCCCATTAATTGGGAAATTATTATCATTAATAATATAGGATCGGTTACGATTCTTTTGGTGTTTAAATAGGATCGATTTCTGCCAGAATCGATACCAGTGAATTTGAGATTATCCTCGAGTGAATTTCGTGATACCCAGGCAAAATAGGGTCGAAATATCACTTAAGGAAAGCGAGCTCTCATGCGATCTCACATTCTTATCCAAGTTCCGATCACTCCATCTTTTCTCTCTACCCATCGATATTCTAACCCACTCCCCAACAGTCTTAAGTGATATTTCTCATGAGAGAAATGGCGAGTGATCAATCCATGAGAGACATGACGACCAAGTTCACGAAACTGGAGAAGTTCGAAGGCGTCGACTTTCGGCGATGGCAAAAGAAGATGCACTTCTTGTTGACCACGTTGAAAGTCGTGTATGTGTTGAGCACGTCGATGCCGGAAGTGATGGAGGACGAGACGTTGGAGATGACCCGGCGTCGCGGCAAATGGGAAAACGACGATTACATATGTCGCGACCACATCTTAAACGGTATGTGTGACTCCCTATTCAATATTTATCAAAGTGTTGAATCCGCTAAAGAGCTATGTGACTCTCTTGAGTCCAAATACATGGCGGAGGATGCTTCTAGTAAGAAGTTCCTCGTGAGTAATTTCAATAATTACAAAATGGTGGATTCAAGGCCTGTGATGGAGCAATATAATGAGCTCCTACACATTCTAGGTCAATATGCTCAACATGATATGAAGATGGACGAATCCATCTCTGTATCGAGCATAATTGATAAATTGCCTCCCTCTTGGAAAGACTTCAAACATATGTTGAAACACAAGAAGGAAGAGTTGTCTCTTGTACAACTCGGTAGTCACTTGCGCATAGAGGAATCTCTTCGGGCACAAGAGACTGAGAAACCTAAAATGAAAGAGGTTTCTGCACCTTCGGTGAACATGGTGGAAGAGGGAAGATCCAACAACTTCAAGGGAAAACGCAAGTTCAATGAAGTCAAGAAAGGTCCCAACAAAAAGGTTAAATTAACCTTTTGGACTTGTGGGATGACCGGTCATCTCAAACGGGATTGTCGGGTTGTCAAGAATAAGAATGGAGCAAGCGCAAGTAGTGGTGGGCAAGGATCCAAGGATCAACACCCACGACAAGGTCAGTTTATTGACTTTGGTTTTAATTCAAATTTGAATTATGTACCACTAATATCTGAATCATTTTATGTGCAGGATGATAATGATGCTTGGTGGATTGACACGGCTGCCTCGAGTCATGTATGCAAGGATCGACGTTGGTTCACCACTTTGGAACCGGTTGAAGACGGATCCGTGCTACACATGGGGAACGAGTCAAATGTTCCCATTCTTGGGCGTGGCTTATTTAGACTAGAGTTTAGTTCTAGCAAAATTATTGAACTTTTAGACGTTTTGTTTGTACCACAAATTCGAAAGAATTTGGTTTCTGGTAGTATCTTGAATAAGTTAGGATATAGGCAAGTTTTTTAATCCGGCAAGTTTATCTTGTCAAAAGGTGGCTCTTTTGTAGGATTTGGTTATTTGAATAATAATATGTTTATGTTAAGTTTGAATAAAAAGGATTGTGTTTCTAATTCCGTTTATGTTGCAAATGAGAATTGTGTTGATTCCTTTTTATGGCATGCAAGACTTGGTCATGTTAATTTTAAAAGAATGGTTGAAATGTCAAATGACGGTCTTATTCCGGCTTTTGACGTTAAAACCGGAAAATGTAAAACTTGCAAGTTGACAAAGATCACTAGACAACCTTTTCCTAATGTGAAAAGGGATTCATCGGTGCTTGAATTAATTCATAGTGATCTTTGTAATTTGCATTCAACTCCGTCTTTTGGTAATAAAAAGTATGTCGTTACTTTTATTGACGATGCTTCACGTTTTTGTTATATTTATTTATTGCACTCAAAAGATGAAGCGTTAGAAAAATTTAAGATTTATAAAACGGAGGTTGAATTGCAAATGAACGGTTTAATTAAATGTTTACGCACCGATCGTGGTGGAGAATATTATGACACCATGTTTTTCCAATCCGTAGGAATTATCCATGAGACTATGGCGCCATATACACCACAACAAAATGGTGTGGCGGAACGGAAAAATAGAGTTCTCAAAGAAATGGTGAACTCTATGTTATCCTACTCGGGATTGAGTGATGGATTTTGGGATGAAGCCATGTTAACGGCTTGTTATTTATTAAATCGAGTTCCCAATAAAAGGAACAAGATTACCCCATATGAACTTAGGTTCAAGAAAAGGCCTAACTTGAATTATATTCGAGTTTGGGGTTGTCGAGCGGTTGTTCGACTACCCGAACCCAAAAGGAAAACCTTGGGTGAGAAAGGTATTGATTGCATATTTGTTGGATATGCCGAGCATTCCAAGGCATATAGGTTCTATGTTATTGAACCTAATGATTCTATAGCGATTCATACCGTTATAGAATCGAGAGATGCATTATTTGATGAGACTAGATTCTCTTCAATACCTAGGACAAAGGATCTTGTTCCAAATAGTAGTGTAACTAGTGAGGTTGAAGAACAAGCAATTATTCGAACCGAATCTCCGATGCTTCGAAGGAGCAAAAGAGGAAGGATTGAAAAATCCTTTGGTCCCGATTTCCAAGTGTACTTGGTAGAGGGATCAAGAGATGAGATTGGGTCACAATTCTCTTACTATTATAGTATTGAGGAAGATCCAAAATCATTTGATGAGGCTATGAAGTCTCAAGATATTGCTTTCTGGAAAGAAGCAATAAATGATGGGATGGATTCCATCATGGGGAATAATACTTGGGTATTATCGGACTTGCCACCGGGTTGTAAACCGTTGGGATGCAAGTGGATCTTCAAAAGGAAGATGAAAGCCGATGGATCAATCGACAAATTCAAAGATCGATTAGTAATCCAAGGCTTTAGGCAACGGGAAGGCATCGCTTATTTTGATACCTATGCCCCGGTTGCAAGAATCTCCACGATTAGATTGTTGATAGCCTTAGGAGTTATCCACAATTTAGTGATTCACCAAATGGATGTCAAAACGGCATTCTTGAATGGTGACTTGGAGGAAGAAGTTTACATGAAACAACCAGAAGGATTTGTTATGCTCGGGATGGAGCATAAGGTGTGTAAACTTGTAAAATCATTGTATGGGTTGAAACAATCACCCAAACAATCGCATCAAAAATTTGATGAGGTTATCTTGTCCAATGGCTTTATGTTAAACCAAGCGGACAAGTGTGTGTATAGCAAATTTGACACATCCGGTAACGGAGTAATCATTTGCTTATACGTTGATGACATGTTGATCTTTGGCACCGACCAAAATCAAGTTGATAAAACCAAAGAGTTTTTGTCATCAAAATTCTCCATGAAAGATATGGGAGAGGCGGAGATGATCCTTGGAATAAGAATCAAGCGTGAGAACAAAGGGATTGCAATTATGCAATCTCATTACATTGAGAAAGTATTAAAGAAATTTAATTGCTTTGATTGTTCTCCGGTGAGTACTCCATTTGATCCGAGTGTGAAACTTATGCCCAATTCGGGTGAAGCGGTGTCACAACTCGAGTACTCAAAGGCTATTGGATGCTTGATGTATGCCATGACAAGCACTAGGCCGAATATCGATTTTGCCGGAGGCAAGTTGAGTAGGTATACTAGTAATCCTAGTATACATCATTGGCAAGCGATAAGACGAGTATTTAAATACTTGAAGAAAACCATTGATTATGGTTTGTCATATGTCGGGTTTCCTTCGGTTTTAGAGGGATATTCGGATGTAAGTTGGATTAACAACTTAGAAGATCACTCTTCTACGAGTGGTTAGGTATACTTGCTTGGGGGAGGTGCCATCTTATGGGCTTCCAAGAAGCAAACTTTCATTACGAGTTCGACTATGGAGTCGGAATTTATGGCGTTAGCCGCTGCCGGTAAAGAGGCGGATTGGCTAAGGAATTTAGTCCATGAAATTCCGTTATGGCCGAAACCAATATCACCCATTTTCATCCGTTATGATAGTACGACTACTTTGGCTAAAGCTTATAGTTAAGTATATAATGGCAAGTCTAGACACTTAGGTGTTAGACATAGCATGATTCGTCAGCTAATCACGAATGAGGTGATTTCAGTTGAATTTGTTCGGTCGCAACAAAATCTAGTGGACCACTTGACGAAGGGGTTAGCTAGGGACTTGGTTCACAAGTCGGTGATCGGGATGGGATTAAAGTCCATTTGAATCTCTAACGGTGAGATACCCAATTCCCTTCTAATATAACGTTAGAAGTTGAATTCAATGGGAAAGCTCACTCTAAAGGATTGGAGCACAAGATAATCATCCCAAGGTATATGCTCGGTACTGCAAGCGAGGAGGTAATTGTTCTTTTGTAAAAGTGCATGTGCAGGTGCATGATGAAAGGAACTACCTATATTAGTGCAAAGTGTGGCCGCTTCAAGAATCTTGAACTTAGCTTTGATGCACTCACGAATGGATAAGGACACACGACCTGTATAGTGTCAAGTTTAAACTTTAGAGAATCTTTTAAATTCATGTGTATGTTATTTTCTGGTACTCAAATGGGTTGAAGGGTTCAATCCATAGGACACCCGGATTCTCGAGTATTTGAAATATGTAATGTACTAAGATGGAAATTCAATCTTCTAGATATTTTCATTTTTGCAAGAGTTTGTTTCCTATATTAATTGTTGTTTGTGAACCAAGGATTGCACTAAAATAGGGGAGGAATGTTGGTGATTTTAGTGAAATCATCGGTTCATTTTATGTAATTGGGTTCACAAGATAATAATGGGGTTGATAGTTAAGCTATAACATGAGCTAGGAGGTGTGGACTCGTGTAAGCTAACTAGAACCCGGGATTGTTGCATGGTTATGTTTGGTGAGTTACTAAGTGGAAAATGTTGAGCACGACGCCTGCAGTTTTCCTGTTATAAACGGCACGACCCGTGCGTTTTTCTTCTTGAATTTGGCACGGGTCGTGCGTGGTCGACAGAAGGATTTGCACGACCCGTGCGGTTTTCTTCTTGAAATTGGCACGGGTCGTGCATCTTCATCAGTTTCGTAACTGATAAAAATTTGTTTAACCACCAACATTAATGTCCAAAATCAATCCCATTAATTGGGAAATTATTATCATTAATAATATAGGATCAGTTACGATTTTTTTGGTGTTTAAATAGGATCGATTTCTGCCATAATCGATACCGGTGAATTTGAGATTATCCTCGAGTGAATTTCGTGATACCCAGGCAAAATAGGGTCGAAATATCACTTAAGGAAAGCGAGCTCTCACGCGATCTCACAATCTTATCCAAGTTCCGATCACTCCATCTTTTCTCTCTACCCATCGATATTCTGACCCACTCCCCAACATTTAGTTACAGCTTAATAGTTTTAATGGTCTATCTGACTTATTCATACATCTATTTTGGGTTGTTTACTTAGAGCTTAATCAAAAGTGACATAGCTTATTCGCATAGATGGAATACCTCATTTGTCGAGATTCAGCCATCCAAAATTACCTCCCCTATCCCTTGTTAAAACACGCTCCATATAAAAAGAAAATAACCTAGCGACTCCCCTGCACTCTGTGTTCTCGTCACCCTCTCAGCTTGAAGACGGTGACGTCTCTGCTTGATGACAACGACCTCTCTATTTGATGACGACGACCTTGGTTTATGCTTCCTCGAGCGATGACGACCTCATCGCTGCTTCTCTCCAATGCTTGTGGGTTTTCGTTTCTTCCAACGACCAAAATTAACACTGCACCCTAAGGGTTTCAGTACAATTTTAAGGGGTTCTATCTCTCCGACGCCCCTGGGTTCTTGAACAAGAGAATTTGATGTAGGTATTTGTTGGTTGTTGATTTCATGTTTCATGAACAATTATAGCTTGTTGATTGTGGTTGTCCACCAAATACTCCTGCTTTTGGTTAATGGGTTCACCATCTTGTGGTTGATTTCATGTTTCTTGATTGATATTGGTATTCAAGGTTATTTTATTGATGTTGGATTTAGGGTTTATTTATTGGGTGGCTTTTGGTATTGATGTGAATTGGGTTGGTTTTATTAGTATTGATTGAAATAGATCAATTTCTTCCCAAAAGGGTCATGGATTCAACTTTTTTTACAGTAACCAAGACGTTTGTGTTCAAACTATCATATTTAAGTACTTTTTTTTTGTCAATTTTAAATATGAAATGATGTATTTCATACTAAGGGGTAAAATAGTCATTTCTGTCATTCAGACTGTGGTTGAGAAAAAAAAGTAAATAACAATACGTTTTTATCGGGATAAACAAATTTATCTAGAAAGACAAATTTATCCATATTTATCCATATAACACTTAGGGCCTGTTTGTTAGCAGCTTAATGAGCTTAATGAGACTCACAGCTTATTCAATCAGCTATATGTGACTGTTTGATAGTGGCTTAATGATATAGAAAGTGGCTTATTTAGTAAGATTTTATGGGGGAGCTTTATGCAGAAAGCCAAGTTTTTTCCAAACCAGTCTCTCCCATTAAAAAACACGGTCATTCCATCTATGAAAAAACTCCCTCAAATAAAAACCTTCTAAATCTATACAGACAGATTAATCCACACAGACAACTTTATCCATACAGAACTTAATGGAAAACAAACCAAACAGCCCCTTAATAGAAAATTTAGTAAGAGGACTCTCATTCCGATACATGAAAACTTTAAAAGTTAAACTAAATAAGATATTATAGTATTTAGCTAAAAGTGTCTCAAAGATAATTACTGTACTCTTTATTATAATATAAAATAGTTAATCAAAAAGTTTTAAAAAGCAAGTTATTAAACATTAAATATCACTAGAAGCGTAATCGCGCAATGCAGTGAGATACATCACGATTTTAATATTTTATTTTATTTTTTTGTCGATTTACAGTACGATTTTTGATGGTTTTGAGAAAATGATAATGTTTTTTTATAAATTTGTTTAATTTAGGCTTAATAATATTATGTTTTTTATATAAAAAAATTAAGTATTTTGTTAGAATTCAATGATTATCTTATATATTGTAATGACATCAAGAACAAATAACCAATTACATATTTAATGATATAATTAAAACAAATTTATAGTAATATAATATATTAATTAATAGTGATACTGATACATGGAAAGGTCTGCATAAAAGGAAGATCATGCACATACCAAATTGGTGGGTGTTAGAAGCCTCCAGTAGTAATATGTATCTTGTGCTTTGATACTTGTAAATTAAGAGATTTTTAAAATCTTGCATAAAATGATGGTACCTTGTGTCTAATAATTTATATTTAAGAGTTTTTTATTTGTGTTTTATAATATAGTATAGATTTAATAATGCGTAATCTTTTAAATTTTTTGATTTTATAAGTAATCACCGCATATATATAATTTTTTAAAACTCTTTGAATTCCGTAAGACTACTAATAACTAATTGATAAACCCAATTCAATCTATGATAATCATTTATCCCTACTAATACGTCACAATGTATCATTTGTGGTCGTCCGGGGATTAGTCGGTGTGCGTAAGATGGCCTGGAAACTCACGATTACCCAAAAAAAATGTTTCATTATCATCATCCACTCATAAATACTCCATAACCAATGCATAAAATAAGTTACATCTTTATTTTTAAATCTAAAATAGCTGAATTATAATAAAAATTTGAATTAAACAAAGGGAAAATTACATCAAAATGGAACAAACTTCGACATTTTTATTATTTTGGGGAACCAACTTTTAAAATTATCATTTAAGGGCTTAGAGCAAAGTTTACATTTATTTAAGGGATTCATTAACCGGATAAGTAGGTAACCGGTTACCTTCATATGAGGTGACAAAATTATAAATTAAAAGAATATTACTTGGATATTTTATGCATCCACATCATCATTAATATATAGGGGTAAATTACAGTCCCTGGGTCAATAACTATTGTTGTAACTTATCACATCCTTTCATCAATCGAGTTCTTACCTTTATAACCTATAATATAAAGAACTTCAAAAGCTCCCTTTTCACCATGGAATTCAATATCTTCTACTATCAAACTTAAATCTTGATTACACAGTGATGGTTATTTGGGTAAAAGATGGCATCCGATTACTATGTTGAAGTGAAGAAGATTGTGATTGGGGTTTTTGTCATTATCAGATTCAGATCTCGATGGTCGTCTCTTGACTGTTTCTTCTTCTCGTCGTCTCTTCTTCTCCAACTATTGCTTCAATAATATGTGCATAGTTGATTTCACCTATATAACCTTGCTATTCTTTGAATGAAATGAGTAAACCCGATTCCTACTTTTGAATAGGAAAGGGAAGACCAACCTTGCCAAATATTACCTTCCTCTCGAACGGGAAGATGTAGAGATCAAAGGCATGTGATTAAATGATGGGAAATTTTATCATTTTGTTTCTAATTCCCAAAATAGTTTGTTTTAGGGTTTTGATTTCAAGTTTTAGGGTTTTTCATTTTAGAGGCTTTTATCTTTCCCTCTGGTTGGTGCTAGATTTTTGAGATTGTGTGTTATAAAAAAAAACTTGATGAATGTTCTTGCATATTTGGTGATTATTTTTGTTATGAATGCTTTTTTCCTCATAAATATTTTTAGGATTATGAATATTTAAATGTTCTTGAATGTTTGGTGGTGGTTAATTACGTGATTTCCTCATACGAGGTTGGGGATTTTTGTTGTTTGTTGTTTGTTTTTTGATTTAGATTTAGATTTAGTTTTTTTTTTTTGTACATTCAAGCACTGAATTTAGGGTTCTTAATGGTTGAGGAAGAAAGATGGGAACGAAGAAGCAGGGTAGATACTAGATAAACAGACATATTGGGAACAAACCACAACAAGAACAAGAACAGACATATGAAATAAATCTTTTGCTTTTAAATATTGATGTGGAATTTTACTTTTATAAATAAATTATTTATGTGCCATGTCATAATTAAGGATGACATCTCATCATTTTAAATTTAATTTTGTTAATTACCTTGCCAAGTCATCATTTAGCAGGTCAACATATTAATAAGACCCTTAAATAAATGTGAACTTTAACTTAGACCCTTAAATGATAATTTTAAAAGTTGGTTCCCCAAAATAGAAACGAGGTCAAAATTGGTTCCATTTTGATACAATTTTGCCTTAAACAAATTATACAAAAACAAGATATTTATTAATTTGACAACAATATATATTAATGTGTTGTAGGGTAAGTGTGCCATCGTCTAAAGAATATGACAATAGAGAGATAGAGATAAATATATCATAGTTAGATTTGAACTGAAATATCTCATAACTATCTACTTGTAACTCATCCCTATTTAAAAGGCTTTTGATTAATGAGAATTACAGATTCATTCTCTCCATTTATTATTTTTCTGTTTGGTTTTTTCTTTAACACGTTATCAGCACGAAAGCTAGAACAAATTGCATCGAACTACTTTAATACAAGTAAGTATCTTTATATTTTTTTTTCCCTACATATATGAATGTCTAATGTATGTTAATCTTATGAAGGCTTATGCCATAGTCTAACATGGATATATGTTTCATATTAATAACTCATCAAGTAAGTTTTCTTATTTTGAAATCTGATAATAAATGATTACAAAATAGACAACTTCGGAAAAAAAACGAATTGCTCAAATGTCGTTTTATGTTTATTTTAGTTATCCTTGAATAGCAGTCGAGAGAGAATAAAGAGATTAGGGTTTCACGAGTTTGAAAAAAAATGATACAAACACCATATATCAAACCATAAGTTAGATCTGGTTGCCTTAGTAAGAACTTATGCTTATCTGAAGTTTGGCCAGAGGTTCTTTTCCTCTTCTTTCTCGCATGGTTAGTAGCCACTAGAGTTAGGCCATAGTGGAAGAGGGATAAAATTTAGTTTTTTTTTTTAATTCGCTTAATTTTGATGGAGATTAAAAATAAAAATAAAAATAAAAATAAAACTCACGAATATCTTTTTTATGTTTACGTGGTTGCACCTTTATAATTTTTTTTTATATAATTAATAGTTTATCTATAGAGTGAATTGTGGATTTGGTCCTGTGGTTTTGTGTTTTCTTTGATCATGGTCATCATTCTATGTTTATTGTGGATATAATCCCTGTGGTATGCAATATATTGTGACTAGGGTCCCTGAACACTAACACCGTTAACTTTAAAAGGTTAAAGGCATCATGTGCCTTGTACACTATGGGTATAATTGTCAATACTTTTCCATTTCAATTAACTTATACACCTTTAAAACAAAGAATACTAAATTGTGGATTTGGTCCATATGCATCACTCATCATCTTTAAAATCCATCTATCATCTCTCTTCATTTTTTTCATTCATTCTTTATTGTCAAGGTATCAGAAAAACTAATTTGTTAAAGTGCAAAAAAAGTTACTTGCATTTAAAAATAACAATTGTTTGAAACCAACACTACATCCTAAAAAAGACAACACATCAAAATAACAATTGTTTGAAACCAACATAGTAGTGTTATTTTCATTCGTTTTTACTTACCTTTTATCTTTTTTACGAAACAATTTATATATTTTTATTGTTAAAAATAACAATTGTTTGAAACCAACATAGTAGTGTTATTTGTTTTAAAGGTATTCTAAGTTAAATTAAAAGACCAAAGTAAATTGACAAGTATACTCATAGTGTGCAAGGCACATGATGCCTTTAACCTTTCAAAGTTAACGGTGTTAGTCTTCAGGGACTCTAACTACAATATATTACATACCATAGGGACTATATCCACAATAAACATAGAATGAGAACCATGATCAAAGAAAATACAAAACCACAGGGACCAAATCCACAACTCACTCTTATCTGTATATTCATTAAGTATTATAGCCGTAATTTTTGGTTTAAAGGTCTTTTAAATTTTTAATTAAAATAATATGACTACTTATTTTAAGCATGTTATTATTTATATATCTTTATAGTTTTTAATATGGCTTTATTATTTTTGAAGTGATCTACTTTCAAATATATTCATTTGTTTATTTTAATAACTCAATTCAAATGCTTATCCAATTACTTTACAATATTATTTATTTATTATTTGTTTGTATCAATATTCAAATGTTAGAGCATGTTTATGTTGGATGCAAGATCATGAAGACCAGAGGTCAAAGTACAAGAAGTCAAATGCTGGAAAGTCAACTCTCAATGAAAGTCAAAGTCATTTTTGTAATAAAGTCAAAGTCAATGTATTGTTTTGTATTTGTTGCTTAGTATAAATAGTTTTGTTTTTGTTTAATAGATATATGACTTGAGAATTGTATGCATTCAGAGATAGAGAGAGTTGTAGAGAGAGAAATATTGTTCTAGAGAGAGAGAGAGAGATAAACAGATTGTAATCATTTGAATTTGAGAATTGAATTGAATTGAAACAGGTAGTTTGATAATCTTGTTTGTGTTTGATTAATTGTGATTAGAAACTTAATTCAGGGACACACAATTGGTATCAGAGCACATCCAGATTGAAATCAAATCAAGAAATGTTGTCGACACTGTTTCATTGAAGTCCGGATTCAATTTTGAGTGTTTGTTTTAGAGTTTGTAATGATTGAAATGAGTTCGTTTATTGTACTAGAACGAGTTTGTATACTTTGATTAGTCAATTGCACTGTAATTTTCTTGAATTTTCGAAATCTGTCAAGTTTGAGTTTCACGAGTTGTCGAGCACTGTAATGGATCTAATTGTATTGATTGTTGATGTTTGTTGAAATTATTTGATAGGATTTTGTTCTAGGAGTATAAGTGATCGATTTGTCAAAGTTTCAGATCGAAATTTGAGGTCTGGATGAATCTTTTGTAGATTCAGGGGTGTTTTTCTTCGAAAAACTGAAGAACTCGCAATCTTGCTCAAGAACTCGCAGAGTGTCAAGAATTCGTAATCTTTGAAAGAACTCGCAGAAAGCCTCAAGAATTCGTTGAGATCATCAAAATTCGCATTGTTTTCTAAAAATGCTTAAGGACAGAATTCGCAGTACTGTGTATTACGAAAAGCATAGAATTCGTAATTGGGTCTTTTGCGAATTTCATAGATTTCGCAGAGGATTAATTCGAAAAAGTTCAAGTTCAGAATTCGCAATTGTTTCTATTACGAATTGTCCAAAATTCACATTACTCTGTTTTGCGAATTGCTCAGAATTCATAGAATTTCAGGAAATTTTTTATCAAGTACAAAATTCGTATCAAGAATTCGCATTAGACTTGTCTACGAATTCTTTGTAATTCGCAGAAAAGTAGTCTACGAATTCTTCGTATTTTACGAAAAGTTTTGGAAATTTTTCTAAGTGTAGGATTCGTAAGTCTCTGTCTTGCGAATTCTATCACATTCTTGTTTGCGAATTCTGTTTGTTTCTTTTAAGCTTGCGAATTCTACTTTCAATCTTGCGAATTCCTTGTGTTTTAAGTGAATTCTACGAATTCTTTGTGATCAGTGTATTTTGCGAATTCTTTGTTGTTCTAAGTGTATCCTGCGAATTCTAGACTTAGTGAATTTCATAAATTTCTTTGTTTAGTTCATTTAAGTGTTATTCAATATTCTTCTGATTTCTATTGGACTAACGGTCAGTTTCAAGTTTCTTATTGCATATTTTTTGAAACAGGATGACTTCTCAAGCAAAAATGACATCAAAAGAAGATATTGCTAAACTTAAAGCAGAGCTTCTTTCTCTTGAAGAACGATTTGCACGAAGATGTAAAAAGTTGAAAAAGTTACATATGGAAGTTGCTGCATCTAAAGACCATATGGAATACTATAAGCAGAAACATGATGACCAAGTTGCCATTTACATTGGTCTTAAAGAGTGGATGCATGCACATGTAGGTTTCCTGAAGAAGGCAACAGGTTCGGGTAAATATTCATAATTTTTTGACAAATACAAAGAACATATCCAACAACTTGAAAAAGAAGTTCTTCAAGTCTTGAAAGATGATAAATGGTTGGAAGCTGAGAAACTAAAGACTGAGAATTTTGAATTACTGCAAAAGATCTCTAACTTGGAAGATCAAATTGTCCAGATCCAGCAAGCAGATTCTGTTGAAAGCTATGAAGAGAAGATTAAGAATCTGGAAGATGCTAATGTTGAGCTTCAGAAGAATATATTATATTTGAATCAAAAGATGGTCAAAGACAAATCAATTTTTGAGAAAGAAAAGAAAGAGTTTGCTAAGAAATTCTCAGAGTTTTCCAGAAAATGTGCTGATGAGAAGAAAACAGTTGAGCTAAAATGTATAAAGCTTTCTCAACAAATATCTGATTTTGAGAAAGTGATTATTTTGGAAAGAGAAAAGTTTGCAAAGGAAAGAAAGACCATAGAAGAAAAGAATGTTGGAATCTTCAAAGAGATATCTGGTCAGAGAAAGAATGCTGAAAATGGTTTTGAGGAAGAAAGGAATATTTTTGAGGCTGAGATTAAGAAGCTTAATGACAAGTTATCTGAACTATCAGAGAATGTACCGAAAGAACAGAAAGCGAAGTCTGAATTCAAGAAAGAGATTGGCCTGCTTATCCAAGAAAGAGACAGTTTATCTTCAAAGATGAAAGAGCTTGAAGACATTATTTCAAAGGTGGTGGCGACTGAGCAAACGACTCCAAAGTCACAAATCCACACACCTCGAGATGATTCAGCTGATTCTGAATGTTCGTTCAAGACAACTGCAAGCTCATATAAGAAAACTGTTTCATCAAAAAGGTCAGTTAATTCATTTGATCAGATTCGTAGAACTAACATTTTCTTCGATAAATATGTAGATGGTTCAGGTGCACAAAGAAGAAGAAGAAGAAGAAGATACAAAGAAGAAGAATTGGTATGGAAAGTGAAACTAGTTGTTGATGAGACGAATGATGAGAAGAAAAAAGAAAAGAAAGGAAAGAAAGAAGAAAAGCAAGGAAACAAGTCATATGTACATGCATCAAATGCAAAGAAGAACAAAGTGCTGAAAGGTAAACCTGATCTTGCTTACTCGAGAGATCAATTGATCAGGTTGTCTAAAAAGAGGTATTGTTCTTATTGTCGTACTTATGATTTTGTTCATAAGTCTAGTGATCATTACTGGTATGGTTCTTACTCTGTTACTCCTATTAGAACTGCAACTAACAAACATGGACCCAAATACCACTGGGTACCAAAGCCGAAAGATGATTCTGTGTTGCAGGCATCTAATGTAAAGGGGGAGTAAGAGAACCGATGTATGGCTTCTGAATATTTCAGTTCAGAACCCGTGCTTCAATGAACTAAGGCTTCTGAATAAATCAGTTCAGGACCCGTACTTCATCGGAGTTTGACTTATAAACACAACAGTTTAGAACTCGTACTTCAACGAGGAAAGAGATGATACTCTCGGGCTGATAAGAAATTGTACTCCGATACTCAGATGAGGACATCAACCTTCAAGGGGGAGTACATATGTTTCTGGAAATATATATTCGGAAGATATGACGAACTACACTTCAGGAGGAGTTGTAGATCTCTATCATGTGTTTTTTCACTGACAAATTACAGATGCATATTTTCAGGGGGAGTATGAATTATGATTTCTGATTACTTCTGATCAGAACTCGTACATTCAATGTTTTACTGCTTTATGTCATTTTATTTTTCCAATAAATTTGTGAATAAAGTTTCTTTGACATGACTTTATGACTTTTTGCAGATTGAGAGAAGCTATCAAGATCATATCATTATGATTTTAAGCTTGACTTCATGAGATTTAAGACTGAACGACAAAGGTTAACTTTCTTATCTTAATCTCATATATGGTTGAAAGAAGGACGACTTTCGATCATAGAAAACATATTCTTAAATGTTCACACCACTTCCCGATTCTTAAACATATTTCATAATTTGGAAGTGCGGTTTTAAATGTTTTCATTTTATTTGAGTTTGAATGTTTTACAAACCGTGTGTTTCCAAAGATAAATACTTGCGTATTGTCTTTTCTATATACTTTCAAGTATTCACACACACCGGTTTGATTTTTTTTTGTTTAAAATGTTCTTACCATGTCTCAAATTTGAAACATATTTTTCGATGGTAAGACACCCCGCTTGAAATTCAACGAATATTGAGCGTTATTTCATTTCGAAACGTTCTTTCAAGAATGTCTATATTTTGTTTCATATAGACAATATCCATTATTTTTGACCATAAACCTAAACAACTATATCATTTCTTTTTTATCATTTTCATACAATGTCAGATTTTCAAACAAGTCTCTTGTATTCATGTCTATTCATTCAATTTACTTGTTTGAAATATCTTCAATGTTTCAAATGCTCATATCTTCATGATTATATTCTGAGCATACACACATCTGAATTGTATTTGAGCTTTAACTGTTCAAGTTAAACCATTTTTGAGCAACATATGTTTCATAGGAAAATATGGGTTCTTTGTGCTAGGACTTAAATGAACTTCTATGGATTCACGTTAACCAGTGTATCCTACCCAAGAAGTTAATCCTTAGTTATTGAGTGTGAGAAGTCAAAAAAAAATGAGTGTGGGTTGTGTGACGAGGTAAAATGGAAAAGAGAGTTTGGTTAGCAGTGAGCTCAAATGATTAAAAAGAAGGAGGGTGAGAGGCCAGAGTAAAAGAATATCAAACTCTGCACCAAATACTTTCTGAGCTGGACAGTCACATTACTAATGTTTCACAATTTTTCGTGAACATTATTGAAATAGGCAAATAGCCCATGCCAACTCTTGTTAAAACCCCACCAGCTACTCATTTTCTTCTTAACAAGAAAATGTTTCATATTTCAAGGGGATGCAACACATTTGCTATCTGATTTTCATTTGGAAAATCTGGATATTGAAAAAGAAGGACGTATGCCCCACATTTGCACTTCAATCATGCACATTGAGTCTGTGTTTATCTACTGTTGTTTCAATGGTTTACACAATTTTGAGCCTTTATAAGCAATCATTAAGTGCTTAATTCTTTCTACACTTGCACGAGCACACAAGGAATTTGTTTTCTTGTCATAACATTCATAGAAATTTCCTTTGTGGTGTTTCGATGATTGGATGGAAGATCTGGGGGAGTGAACATCTTTCCTATGTGTATTCGTTACACACAGTAACTTCGTGTTAATGACAGGCATATTAACTGATTCATTTGTTGATTCAGGTGTTACTTTCATAGTTTGTCTGGATTTGAAAATATCTAGATAAATACTTTGTTCGAATTGGCAACGAATCATAGGTTCCGTTTGTAAGATCAGTGGTCAGAACATATAAAGACATTTCTTGTGAAAGTTTTGATGCTATAGATGCTCTATTCATCAAAAAGGGGGAGATGAATTAAAGAAATGTCTGAGTCAGAAATTTCAAAGTTAAAGAATTGTTCGAGATCAAAGGTTAATTGTGAAAGAAGGATGTAAAGTTGAAGAGTTCTGAAGATGTGCTGAGACTTTACATAAATTTTCTTTGATGGTTAGTTGCAAAAGCAAACAGAGCTGTAAATGGAGATAATTTCTTTCTGAAGTCTGAAAGAGGTTTCTTATAACCTTGAAGAGATTATTGAAGATCGTTTATATCTTAGTTGGGGGAGATTGTTAATATTTTTTAAAGACGGACTTGGGAAGAATATAGTCAAAGAAAGGGGAGATTACAATGTTTGTGCTTAAAGAAGAAAATTTGTTGCAAAGGGGAGATTGTAAATATGATGCCTAAAGAGAAGACTGAATTGCAAAATCTTTCAAAGATGATCTTGAATCCAAAGAGAGATATTGTTAGAGCATGTTTATGTTGGATACAAGATCATGAAGACCAGAGGTCAAAGTACAAGAAGTCAAATGCTGGAAAGTCAACTCTCAGTGAAAGTCAAAGTCATTTTTGTAATAAAGTCAAAGTCAATGTATTGTTTTGTATTTGTTGCTTAGTATAAATAGTTTTGTTTTTGTTTAATAGATATATGACTTGAAAATTGTACGCATTCAGAGATAGAGTGAGTTGTAGAGAGAGAAATATTGTTCTAGAGAGAGAAAGAGAGAGAGAGAGATAAACAGATTGTAATCATTTGAATTTGAGAATTGAATTGAAACAGGTAGTTTGATAATCTTGTTTGTGTTTGATTAATTGTGATTAGAAACTTGATTCAGGGACACACATCAAATGTTTATCTTAATTAATAATTGTTATAATTCAAATGTTTATCTTGATTATGAATTCCTACACATTAATCTCAATCTTATAAGTTATTTTTGGAATTTACATTTCCACCCCCATAACTTTTGTTATTTTGCCAAAAGCTCCAAAAATAGCATGAAATGTTAAATTCAAATATTTATCTTGATTGTGAGTTCCTACTCATAATTTTAAACTATATAATTGATTTTTGGAAGTTACACTTCCAACCCCATATATTTTGGGCTTTACCAAATACTCCAAAAATACTATTAAGATATTAAAATTTGTTTCACATGCCAAACTCATAGTCATTTTGGCCTCATGTCAAATGATCTATAATTAACAATGTTATTTTTAAATTAAATAAATCACAAGATATCGACTGGATTTTTTCAAACGGGTGTAAACAGCCCTAAGGTTTGTAGGGACTTAAGAAATCCATGTGATTCCCCTACTAACTGGAAATCCAATAGATTGAGTGATTTCTTTTTCGCAAATTGAAATATTAATGAAGTATTATCAACATAATATAAGCATACAAAAATCTAATATTGTTATGATAATGAAATTTCATACATAAAATAATAATTATAACCATAATCCATTTTCTTATCAAATAGAAAATCATATATTATCCTTTATACACGTAAATGGTTGAATCAACTTATCCCGAAATCAACATCGTAAACTCAAAAGAACTTGAGTACAAATATGAATATCCAATGTAAAAACTATTTTTGTCGGAAAGGTACAAAAATATACCTAAAGTCCATTAACTCCTTGTTGACCCTAAAACCAACATCTTGAAAAGATACAAGCAAATACCATCATGTTTTGAGACGATAAATAAATCATAACTTTCATAAGAATACATTTACTAAAATCCCCGAAAGGGAGAATCAGGAGTGTTCATGTACTTCCCGAACTAATCGTACAGTGGAATGAAACCCGCTTACTCGATTAGAAAAAAGGTAACTGATTTCAACAAAGAAATGTTGTATCCCAAAATGCGTCTCAATCTATGTGGAAAGGAACTCACAGAAGATGACATGATTCATAACATTATTTCCACTTTTCATACATCAGTAAATATTAATGAACCAATATAAGTTGGAATGTAACCTTTAGAAAAAACTCATCAACCTATTGCAAGTGGTTGAGAGACATAACAAGGTTCTTTCGAATAACCATACCACATATGTCGGGACAAAGAAAATTCCCAAAATCAATAATGAAAATGTTAGAAGTGGAAACAACTCCAAAGGATTGTGAGTTAAAAACAATATCACACATGTGACATTTACGCACCATGTGGACGAGACCCTAGAAAGGGTCAGGGTCATGGTAAGAATCGAGAATGATTTTTCAATACCTGGAGTAGAGATACAACTACTGCCCCAGGTGAAAATGGATAATCAAATAAGAAATGCACTAAAGGGTGCCCCTATTGAAAAGGGAACAAGTTGAAAATGAACTATATCATATTAATTTAAGATTGATTAAGTATAGGTTTCTTTGACATTTATTTAAAGTATTAAGAATTAATTTCTTTTGCTCAAGTAAAATAGAATATGTAACTATTATAGATGTAAAGAAATACATCTAAATAAATAACAAAACTATCAATATTCTCCGTTCCATGTAGGAATGTATTGAGGAGAACTTGAGTTTTTGTAGAATATTCCACACAATCTAAAATGATAGACAAATACTTATTTTATAATTCATCCAACCAAAATACTTAGACGATGGACTGTCATTTTCTTGTTGGTAGAAGATTAATTTGAACCTTGTAAAGATATTCGTATCAAATGGAAATTATAATGGAAATGAGCATATGTATATAAGTTCTAATGAATATGAAAGTAAACATATATCATGGAAACTAATGTGTCAAATTAGTAGATCATTGGGTTATAGAAACATATTTTTGTCACCAATAAAGAACTTTGGGACAATGACACATATATGTTTTGACATGACCATGTGGGACACCATGGTTATGACATAGTGATCCGTGTATTGCAAATTACACATAGACACATTCTCTTTCGAGTGAAAGGCAAAATGAGGCAAATTACAAATGTTGACTTCTGCAGCATAAGAAGCAACACCATCATCATAATATGCATTCTCGAATACCTAAAAGTTTTGTATACCCTTATCCTTAGCCAAGACATAAATGAGACCTCCTAAAGCTAAGGACATAATACAAAAATATTCCATTGTTACAATGAATTCAAGGTGATACTTATGGACATAAATATCCAGAATGCGAGACATTAAAGTACTTTATGGTTATGGTTTTGACACGATGAACGCATGTTGTATTATTGTCCACATGAAATACTGCACTCCTAGCACTAGCTACACGTTTAAGGGCTCACCACCCTGATTATTTCATCAAGTCTACATGACTTGGAATGTTGGAGAATTTACATCATAAGGATTTGATGATTATTGCATATGTATTGGGATCAATGTAGAATTTCCTATATCCCATGTGTATATATAAAATGGTCTCATAGAAGTTGTTATCAAAAGAATATGATGATATATAGGGTATTGGTAATGCGGACCAATTTACCCACATCTAACTGTGGTTATGCAGTTTTGTTTCGTTTTTAGACCCACTACTAGCTAACCAACCCCATGCATACCAGTTGGTAACTGGATATAAGCCTGATATTTTACATTTACGCATGTTTGGTTATGTAGTATATGTGCCAATTGCGCCCCCACAACGCATCGATAGATCCTTAAAGACGATTTGGTATATGTTGGATATGAATCCCCAACAATTATCCATTATTTATAATCTTTGACTAATGATTTCTTTACCGCTAGATTTGTGGGTTGTCACTTTCATGAGACAATCTTCCCGTCGTTAGGGGGAGATAGGAAAAAGGATTTTCCATGGGAATGACAGAAAGTGTAATTGAATATTCCCACACTGTCTCATTTTGATCCCCAAAACTTCACAACGTAATGTTGAAGTCAAACGAATCAGACTCGATACCTGACACGTTTAATGTTATTTTAAAAGTGACAAGATCACATATATGAGCTTCAAATATACTCGCAAGGTTAAAAAGTCCCCAACAGGAGAACAATGCCATTGGAAAGTGCGTTGCAATCACACATAGTGGAGGTGTGGTTGAGGTTGTAGCTACCAAATGGAAGTGGTGGAAGCTACTTGGTTCGATGGATACTATTCTAAAGGAAGAGAATAGTGAGGCACATCCATTTATCATCAATACACAAAACTCTCACGAGATTGTCTTTAATTATAATTATGTCCATGAATCATCACTGGAGGACGCTCCGAAGTTAATATTGATTCTAGAGATGAATAGTAATATCAAATGAACAATGAGAGTACATGAGTCGATGGACATATCATATATAATCTGTTGAGGAGTGGGGCAGAATATCGATGGAGAGGAGAAGAAGAGAGTGATCGACTTGGAAAAGAATGTGAGATCGTGTGAGAGCTCACTTTCCTTAAGTGATATTTCGACCCTATTCTGCCTGGGTATCACGAAATTCACTCGAGGATAATCTCAAATTCACCGGTATCGATTCTGGCAGAAATCGATCCTATTTAAACACCAAAAGAATCGTAACCGATCCTATATTATTAATGATAATAATTTCCCATTTAATGGGATTGATTGTCTGGAGGTTACACAATGATTTGGGGGTTACAAAATTGATTTTCATAAACAACTTGACAGTTACAAAAACTGGATGTCCGCGCGACTGGAGGCGCTAGTGGACCCGTGCGGATATCCGCGACAAGCATTAGACGACAAACATTCTAATGCTTTGCGTGACTGGAGGCGCGAGTGGACTTGCGCGAAGATCCGCTCCAAACACTGGATGACCAACATTTCAGTGCTCCGGGCGACTGGCGGCATGCGTGGACCCACACAGAGATCCGCGCCAAACACTGTCAACCATTTACTAAGTAACCCTCCAAACAAGACTATCCAACAATCCCGGGTGCTTGCTAGCTTACACGAGTGTGTACTCCACACCTCCTAGCTCATGTTATAGCTTAACTACCAACCCCATTATTATCTTGTGAACCCAATTACATAAAATGAACCAATGATTTCACTAAATCACCAACATTCCTCCCCCATTTTAGTGCAATCCTTGGTTCACAAATAACAGTTAATATAGGAAACAAACTCATGCATAAATGAAAATATCTAAAAGATTGAATTTCCATCTTAGTACATTACACATTTCAAATACTTGAGAATCCGGGTGTCCTATGGATTGAACCCTTCAACCCATTTGAGTACTAGAAAATAACATACACATGAATTTAAAGGTTCTCTAAAGTTTAAACTTGACACTATACAGGCCATGTGTCCTTATCCATTAGTGAGTGCATCAAAGCCAAGCCCAAGCTTCTTGAAGCGGCTACACTTCGCACTCATATAGGTAATTCCTTTCATCATGCACCTGCACATGCACTTTTACAAAAGAACAATTACCTCCTCCCTTGCAGTATCGAGCACATACCTTGGGATGATTATCTTATGCTCCAATCCCTTAGAGTGAGCCTTCCCATTGAATTCAACTTCTAACGTTGTATTAGAAGGGAATTGAGTATCTCACCGTTAGAGATTTAAATGGACTTTAAACCCACCACACTTCTCGTTGAAATTTACATAGGGAGTAGTATGTATGAATCTTTTCTTCGGTTAAATCTAAATAATTGATTTGGGTTGTAATGGATCCAAATAGGCTTTAATGGATCCATTTGGACTATAATGGATCCACTTGGACTTTAATTGATCCACTTGGGCTTTAATGAATCCATTTGGTCTGTAATGGATTCAATTGAGTGTTAATGGATCCACTTAGGTTGTAATGGATCCAACTGAGTTTTAATGGATCATTTTGGACTTTAATGGATCCAATCGGGCTTTAATGGATCCATTTGGGCTTTAAGGGATTCATTTGGGCTTTAATGGATCGATTGGTCTTTAATAGACCCATTTGGGCTATACTGGATCTAATTGGGCTTTAATGGATTCACTCGGGCTTTAATGGATCCACTTGGTATTTAATGGACCTATTTGGGCTGTAATTGATCCAATTGGGCTTTAATGGATCTACATGGGCGTTGAATGAACCATTTTGGGCTTTAATGGACCGTTTTAGGATTTAATGGACCGGATTTTTCCGTCGGAAAAAGTCCTTTGCCTTGAAGTGTGTAGACGGATTTACAGATATATATCAGATAAATTCCATAAAAATTTTAAAAAATTCAATACTTAACTAATTTTAAAAGTATTGAGAAAACTTTTTAAAGGTGTAATTTACAAAATAAAATACATATTTTAAATGTATTTTTAGTTAAAATTATCATTAATTAATTTATTAAAGGGTATAAAATAAAAAAATGAAAAATGAAAAATGAAATAATAGGAAAGACAATAATAGATCTGGCAAAAACTGACACGACACGCTAACCCGACATGAAATAGACGGGTTTAGGTAATACATTTCAACCCGTTTAAGTAAACAGGTTGACACGACACGACACAAAAATTAAGCAGGTAAGGTCAGTGTCCAAAATTTCACCTCGAAAATGTCCCAAATAACTTGTTTATATATATATATATATAGTCTTAGGTTCATTTGAGAAATGGTAAATATATGAGAAATAGAGAAGTAATCCTAGCCATTCATACGGTAAGATCGTATTTGACTGGTCAAATAATGTGGCTTTGGCTAGTCAAAAGTTGGGGCTTTGACTAGTCAAAAGTTCCGGCTATTCCAAAAATAGAGGGACAGTTTTGTAATTTTTACAAGATACATGAGCCGAATTCATATATGAACCTGCATGATTTACATATGAACTATATGTTCATATGTGAACCAGTGTAATTCACATATGAACTTTTTTAACTGATTCATATATGAACTTTTATGATTTATATATGAACTAATAACTGTAGGTTAATATGTGATTCAGTTGAACTAATTAACAGATTCATATATGAACATTTGTAATTCTCATATAAACTAATTAGCTGATTCATATATGAACGTATAGTTCATATGTGAATCATACATGTTCATATATGAACTTGTCCTGCGTATTTTACGAAACTACCCCTCTATCTTCTATAGACCATGCAATGAATTATCCGATGCTTCACGATCAAAGCCGCAAATGTTGACCAGATGAATGACTAGGATTACTTCTCTATTTCTCATATATTTACCATTTCTCAAATGAACCTCCCCCTATTTTTTTACTAATTTAAAGTAAATCATTTTGAAAGATTATGATTTAAACTGCATTTTTTCATTTTAACAATATATTTATTCATGTTGAAAACTCTTAAACAAACTAGGCGCTAGCCTAACCTTTTTATTTATCGGCATGTGCATTAAGATCCGGTTGGGGAATGAATCTAGCGTTCTCTGAAGAGATGAGTGCTAGATTTATGCACAAGAGACAGTAGCTTGGGTGAAGCCTTCCGCACTTTGGATATAGCGACCGTCATTGAGATATAGTAACACCCGACCTCGATTTAGTCTTTGTATAAGACTTGAGTTAATAATTGATGAGGTTAATTATATAACTTATTTTGAGGTATTTCGTGTTTTGATTTGTAGGAATAAGTTTTATCCTTTATTTGATGAAATATTAGAATTTTTAAATTAGTCACTATTTCCAATTTCGATGGTGTTACAGGTGCCACCTTGGAGGTATGCACTAAGACCTCCGCCATTTGAGGTAATGCTTTGGAGGTATTCCTAAATTTTCCAGGCCTTGTGGTATTACTCATGGGAGTAGACACTAAGGTGAATCGACTCTTGAGGTGAAACTTGATTGCTGCTATGGGTCTCCCCCATTGATTCCAACTAATGAGTTATTTTGTTCTATAAATGGATTCTAATTTTTGTTCAATAATGTACATATTTACTTGTTCAAACCCACTAGGGTTTTTGGCCTAACACTTGTTGGTGTCGACATGTATCTTAGGTTAGGGGTGTACACGAGTTGGGTTGGCCGGTTTGGGAAATTTTTACAACCCAACCCAATTATGGCGGTTTGGAAAATCTTAACCCAACCCAACCCAACCCTTGCGGGTTATTGTGGGTTGGGTGGTTTAGTAGTATACATTGAATGGAATACAATAATAACTACTAAAGATATACAAACGTTTACCAAACCAAGTGGTTATTTGGTTAACATTTAGCAGTGTTAGGGCTGTAAATGAACCAAACGCTTAGTGAATTGTTCAGCGCGAATTTTGTTTATTTAATAATTGATATAACATGAACAAATTTTTATGTTCGTTTAGTTAAGTAAACGAACATGAACAATGAGCTCGTTCGTTCATTTATGTTCGTTAAAATCTGTTTATTTATGTTCGTTTACGGTTGTTTATATATATATATTATGATATTAATATGTAAAATCATTAATTAAATTAAAATTTTAGAATTCCTTTTTTATCCTTCCTAATTTTACCCGGTTTTTCATTTTGCTATGTTATTTCAGAACAAAATGATGATTAATGATGGTTGTTTTTTGGTCATTTGTGTACGTTCGTTTATGTTCGATTGTTTACATTCGTTTAGCATCTTAACGAACAAACGTAAACGAACAAACACATTTTCCTAACGAACGAACATGAACACAAAAAATTCCGTTCTTTTACCATTCGTGTTCGTTCATTTGTTTGGTTAAGTTTTATGAACGAACATGAACAAGCCTCCATTCGTTTGTTTGGTCAAGTAAAATGTATTATATATATATATAATATACTTTGGGCAATAAATTTGTCTAGATAGACTAGTTTTTATATTCTTATATTATATTTATATATATATATATATATATATATATATAATTTTATAAAAGTTATATATTAGCGGCGCGTTGGGCGGGTTGAAATAAACGTAACCCAATTTCAACCCTCTTAATTTGCGGGTTGGCGGTTTTGGCGGGTGGACGGTTTGGCGGTTTGGCGGGTTGGGTTTAATTGGGTTGTTAGCGGTTTGGGTTGGGCGGGTTTCGCGGGTTGACGGAGTTTTGTACAACCCTATCTTAGGTTCTAGCGGCGTGGTCGCCAAGAAGAGTTAGAGGGACTTTAGATGTGAGCTTGGGTGATACTTTTGGGATGCCAATCTTGAAGAACATTATTTTGGGTCATAGTTGACACCCTTTGTAATCTTATTTCTTACTAGGAATTAGATTAATAGGTTGTTGTCTTTTACCGTTAAATTGCATACTTTTAATCAACATGCGTATTTGTTTCCGTTTTTGGCATAGCTCGTATCTTGATATTTTATATACCACATTTCCATTTTTGGATATTTTTGTTTATCCCAATTTTTGGGGTGTTACATACAACTTCCAGGAGATCGTCTCAGACAAGAAAAATGTCTTCTTATCTTAAAGATTTCCATTGTAATGTTGTTTGTTCCAACAAACAACAAGTTCGTTATCCAATAGCAAATATTTTGTCATATGATCGATTGCCACCATCTTTCAAAGCTTTGTCGGTTTCTTTGTCGTCACATGTTGAACCTAGGTCATATGTAGAGGTGGTTCAACATAAAGAATGGATTATAGCTATGGATCAAGAGCTAGAAACGATGAAGGTTAATAATACATGGACAATTGTTCCCGAGACAGAAGGAAAAAATGTTGGTGGATGCCGCAAGGGTGTACAAAGTAAAGCTTAAGGCCGATGGTTTTGTTGAAAGGCACAAAGATAGGCTTGTAGCCAAGGGATTCACCCAACAAGAGGGTGTTGACTACTTGGACACGTATTCTCCGGTAGCTAAACTAGTAACAATAAAGACTATGCTTGCTTTAACAGCTATACACAAATGGCAATTGATTCAATTGGATGTCAACAACGCTTTCTTACACAGGGGCGTCCAACATGGATTGTAAACTTCACAAGTCTATTTACGGCTTAAAGCAGTCGTCGAGGTAGTGGTACACAAAGTTTTCTGATTTTTTGACGAGTATTGGTTTTATACAATCTAAGGCAGACTACTCCCTTTTTCATAAAGGTAAGGGTAGTAACTATGTAGCGGTGATCATTTACGTGGACGATATCATAGTTACAAGACCATCTTTAACTGAAGTTGATAGTGTTAAATGTCAGTTAACAATCGTTTCAAATTGAATGATCTGGGCGATTTAAAATACTTTTTGGGTCTAGAAGTAGCTCGATCTGAACGGAGCATTTTTTTCACAAAGGCATTATGCTTTACAGTTGCTAGAAGATACCCGTTTGTTGGATGTCAAACCATCACCTATACCTATGAAATCTCCATTTTATCATTCTATTGATAATGGAGAAGCTCTCGATGATCCATCGCAATACAGAAGGTTGGTTGGTAGACTTCTATATCTAACCTTTACGAGACCAGACATATGTTTTACTATTCACAAGCTAGCTCAATTCATGTCAGCTCCAACTACGACACACTGGAGTGCAACAGTTCACTTACTACGGTATATTAAACAACAACCTGACCAAGGGATTTTATTGTCTTCTCAGTATTCTACTCAGATTAGAGCCTTGTACGATTATAACTATGGCATGTGTGCTAGTACTCGATGATCAACAATGGGCTTTTGTGTGTTCATAGGATATTCTCTAATCTCCTGGATCTAAACAACAATCTGTTGTGTCTCGGTCATCCACGGAAGAGGAATATCGGGCATGGCTACTGCCGCTGTGGAGTTAGTTTGGTTACGACAACTACTTAGTGATTTTAAGATCTATTTTTTGCCCCTCTGTTGTTATTTTGTGACAATGAATCTACGATTCAACTTGCATCCAATCCAACATTTCACAAACGGACAAAGCATATAGAGATCGATTGCCATTTTGTTTAGGAAAAGGTCTTGGAAAAAACTATCAAACTTATGCCCATACGAAGTCATTTTCAGATTGTTGATCTATGCACCAAAGTGTTGACAAATTTAATGTCCAAGATGGCCTTGCAAAATATCTATTATGTATGTCCATCTTGAGGGGGCGTATTAGACTAAAAGGGGTCTATCTTTGTAATTAGTTGGAGGTTTTGTTTTCCTGGCTATTACTTTTGTATAAATAGAGTAGGGGTGTATAACTTTGATTAGTTCAATTCCACATAAAAAGTTTCCCCAATTTCTTCACTTTCTCTCTCTAAAACTCTGATACCAACAAAAAAAACATTGTATAGCAATAAAATATGTAAAATAATAAGAATATAATATGTATTTGGTCTATTTTCATAAACATGAAATATATAAATATTAGTAGTATTTGTTATTCGTTTTAACCGAACTAGAAAAAATTTAACAAAAAACCGAACCGAGTAAGGATCCTTATTTAGTTAACCGAATTGTTTAACCCGAAAACCGAATAACCCGAAACGTTTAACCCAAATCTCATTCGGTTCGGTTGGGTTATTCATTTATTCGGTTTCGATTATTTTTGACATCCTTAGTTTCGATTATTTTTGACACCCCTGATTTTAGGATAACTTGAAGAAAATTGAGGAAGATGAATGGAAATATAAGAATCCACGAAGCTTTTCAAACATTTCAATTCCTCTTCTTTTTGTTCACTGTCAAATCATCTTCTTCTTCATTCTTTTGAATATTATACCAATTTATGTACGTAAATACTAATCACTTGCTTCTATATATTCGATTTTCTTAAAAACCCTATTTTATATCCGTGTAAATAGTTTTAATTTTTAGAAGATATGGAAGAAGATTCTCGATACCCAATGAAAGTAAAAGGCTTTATACTCATGAAGTCCTCCAATTTATTCTCCATAACCCCACCACCATCACTACTTGATACAGGTTTGTAAAGTTTGTTGATTTTTGTGCATAAGGGTACAAATGATGCAAGTTAAATCTATTGGTGATTTTAGTGTCATCAGCCATTCAAGTGTAATTGAATATAACACAAATGCTAATGGGCTTCAAACTGTGATCTAATACAAGTTAGGTGGTGCAGAGTGCACACTTGTTATAAGACGAGTTTGATCCCGGACACGACAAAATGGCGGGAGGTCAAGGGGGTCGCGCCCCCTTGCGGGGTCTAAGGGCCAGAGCCCCTGGCGGTGGTCCCTCGGGGTTTGGGGCAGCTCCCTAAAAGCTCTTTAGAATTTTGGACTTGTAATGCAGTGGAAAACCTTGATTAGAGGCTCTCTGCAGAGGCTCTGGTGCCTATCTCTGCAGAGGCTCTGGTGTCTATCTCTGTAGAGGCTCTGGTGGATCTCTGCAGAGGCTCTGGTGCGCATCTCTCGATCAGAGGCTCTGGTGCCCATCTCTGGACCAGAAGCTCTGGTAGGTATCTCTGGATTGGCTATATCTGAACATCCAGTTACTGAACATTTATTACTCAGTTATTTCCAGCCCATGATTTTAGCTAAAACGGTTGTAACCGACCATTATTGCTAATAATTTGCCATTATTGCCATTTCAGTTATTTTCTTATTTTACGAATGGGACTAGTATATATACCATATATACTTATGTTTTAGACTCACGATTGAACAATCTTTATATACTCTCCAACAATTTTGCTCTCGTTTTTGTACCTAAAAACGATAGTGGTCTTGAGTCTTATCCCATATTGGATTTCGTGCAACCCAGGCATAGGGTCGAAATACCAATTCAGAAATTGAATTTACACGATTCTCAAGAAATCCGTTCACTTGATCGACCGCATTGCCATACTTTCTCTAACATAATCGATAGTAGTTAAAAACTAAACTCGAATCGAACTCCATTACAATTTTTTAAACTCGAACTGAAGCTCAAACTCGTTTGAAGCTCAAACCAATCTCAAACTCAAACTCAAATCAAGCTCGCACCCGAACTTGAATCAAGCTCGAACCCGAACTCGAATCAAGCCTGAACCAAGCTCATCCGTTGAAATTTATGAAATTTAAGGTCTTCTTTTATAAATGATAAAACTTAAAGGTGTTTTTGAACTTTATAAAACTCAATCAATATGACAAAGTTACAAACTACAATCACCTCCCTCTTTTTCTATAACACTTCTTCCCCCTTTATTTAGTATCTTTTTTCCAATGTGGGACAATTTCACTATATAGTACCTCTTTTCCAATGTGGGAAAAATTCACTATTAAGTACCTCTTTTCTTTTTCTTTTTTTGTCTTTTTTAATTATGATTTTAATAAAAAAAATGATTGATTAATTTTTATAGTTAAAAAACATACAATTTTGTGCAAATATCTAACAATATACGACCTTTTTTTTATATTGGTAAGTTGCGATCCCCTTTGTGAGGAGGCACCCCTTCTCCCGAAGTTATGGGGCTATTTTGTCGAGTTCCTTAGAGAGAGTTGTATTGCACCGAATTAACTTGGGTTACGGTGTGGTTCTGGGTGTATTCACTGCATCTACTTTTGGTGTAACTGGTTATTCCTTATCTCGGGACCAAATTGGTTATTGGGTAGTGAAATGTTATTAATAAAATTTTACATTATCTCTTACAAATTATATTTTGAAACTAATTATATATAAAAAAGATCGAGTATCTCACGAGTTTTTCGAGTCGAGTATTGGGTAGCTCGACTCTATTCGAGTTCGAGCTCAACCTATTCGAGTCGAGTGTTGATCGAGTTCGACCGAGTCAATTTTAAGTAGCTCGTGAGTTGTCTCGTACCATTTACACCCTAATTGTATAGGTGTTGTATAGGTGATTACTCTACCCACCACCCCCCTAACCTGAATTCTAGGGTTTTCATTTGTTTCACATTTCAATCCATCTATTTTTAAATTCCTTCTTTCATGATCATTTGATGGTGTAATCATGTTGAACAAAATCGACGGTTTCGGTCGCTACCACTCCATACCTACAGTTTCGGTCGCCAAACATTTACAGCGAGAACAAAACCCACAACCAAGTATAGTTTGGTGGTTTAAAACACATGGTGGTGAGGCTGTTCCTAATCATTTGCATCGCCATTGATGAAACATAATCCCTCTTCCCAAATCGGTAGTTCACCACTCCCACCATTTCCCCTTCTCGGTGAACCACCGCAGCTACCATCACTGGAATCCCGTAGATGAAGCAATGAATCAAGCAGATCCAGATCTTTTTCTCGACTTCTATGCAAATAATAGATATTATATTTGTTTTTTTTTACGAAATAATGAATATCATATTAATAGATAGAAATACATAAATTACACACAGTTTTTAAAAGAAAAAAAAGGATAAAAATACCCTTAATTTAACGAAATTAAGGTTAACGATGTTAGGACAAACGACCAAATTCATAACAAAAATGAAACTACAATGAGCATATATATAAGGGAAATTGACTCAAATAGCCTAATCCCCCTCCCCTTTTCACCTCCTAGCCATTCCCCCCCCCCCATTTTACGAAAATAGCACTAGGTCCACCTCCGCAATTGCGAACGTACGTGACACGTGTCACTCTCCCGTAAACCTGACGATTTTTTAAGATTTTTTTTGTATTAGATGCATGTAATCAATTCCCACACCCCTAACTAACTTTCTCTTCTTTATTCTATATAATATCTCGGTCCCCCCATCTCAAACCCCACATTTTTTTTGTATTAAATGCATGTAACCGATTCCCACACGTGTCACGTAAGTCCGTAATTGCAAAGGTGAACGTAGGTACGCAATTGCGGGGGTGGACCTGCCAGAGGGTGTTCTGCCGTGTGGCAGTAGGGTTTACGAGAGAGTGACACATGTCACGTAGGTCTGCAATTACGGAGATAGACCTAGGTCTGCAATTACGGAGGTAGACCTAGGTCTGTAATTACAAGGGTGGAGGTAAGGCTATTTTAATAAAATCTGGGAAGAAATGTTTAGGAAGTAAAAAAGGTGGGAGATTAGAGTATTTGAGTCAATTTCCCTATATATAATTATTTCATTTGAGATCCAATCCAAATTTCCATATAACCAGATTGACGTAAATTTGTAATTTACACAATACTAAAAGTTCCATTTTGAAAATAATTTTAAGGGAAAAGTCCAAAAAAACCCAATGGACTTTAGTGTTTGGAGTGATTAAGTCCTTAGACAATTTTTTGGAACAAATAAGTCCTTAGACATTTCAAAACACACTAAATAAATCTTTGGACTTTTGGGAACCTGTTAAATACATCCTTATTATTTAAAAATGTAACTTGTAACCTACATAACAGGTAAAACTACAAATTGGAAGAAAAAACAAAAAATATGTCACCTACTTTATCACCCTACAAATAAGAAAAATTAACTAAAATAGTCAATCTCATCAACAAAATTAAAATTTTAAGCATTTTTCAAAGTCTTTTCTTAAATAGTCGAA
Source organism: Arctium minus (assembly GCA_954870635.1). NCBI lineage: Eukaryota > Viridiplantae > Streptophyta > Magnoliopsida > Asterales > Asteraceae > Arctium > Arctium minus. The sequence goes on along the minus strand of OX941093.1, from coordinate 3,379,671 downwards.
ACATATTACTTTTTTGCCTTAAAAACTATTTTTGGCAAAAAAAAATTAAAATTAAAAAACATCTTTATAATTTGTTATTTAATTTACTTTATATTTTCTACTTTTTTATTTTCATTTTAACTTTTTATTATATTAACACATATAATCGTATATTAACTAAAATACATAAAAAAATACGTTTTTTTACAAATTACACCATTATAATTGTTTTGTCAATACGTTTAAAATGAGCCTAATATTGATTTTTTTTGGATTTAATCTCATATTATTAAATATCATAAATACGTACTAATTATATTTAAATATTTAATATTTACATTTTCTATCCTTTAAGGTTATTTATTTAATAATATAAGATTAATATGTAATTATAAAGGGTAAATATTAAAAATAATTTGTACGTATTTATGATATTGAATAATACAAGATAAAGTTCAAAAATAATGTTGAGTTCATTTTGAACGTATTGACGAAACGACTATAACGGTGTAATTTGTAAAAAAACTAATTTTTTTTTATATATTTTAGTTAATATTCGATTATGTATGTTAATAAAATAAAAATGTAATTGAAAAAGTAATTGATATAAAATAAATTAAATAACTAATTATAACTTTATAAGAATGCAAAGTGTAAATTGTTTCTAAAACTATAAGCAGAAAGTGATCTTTACACATAAAATTTTGTACGTGAGAATGTTATTTTTATTTTTTTGGAAAAAAAGCAATCCTTACATAGGAAAAAAAAAACATTATGTGCAAATTTGACAATTTTAGGAAAAAAAAAACTTTGAAAAATGGTAAAAAAAAATGAATTTGGTTGATAAGATTGACTATTTTAGTTAATTTTCCCATTTTTAATTTGTAGGTGGATAAAGTAGGTGACTTTGTTTTTAATTTGTAGTTTTACCTGCTATATGAGTTGCAAGTTACATTTTTAAGTAATAAGGATGTATTCAACAGGTTATCAAAAGTCCAAAGATTTAGTTAACAGGTTTTGACATGTCCAAGGACTTATTTGTTCCAAAAAATTATCCAAGAACTTAATCACTCCAAACACTAAAGTCCATTGGTTTTTTTTAGACTTTTTCCTAATTTTAAATAGGGAAATTGACCCAAACATTGAACTGGATTGGCCTCCTAGCCCATTCTCGCTCTGCTTTACGGAAATAGCCCAAGGGACGCAATGGAGCCCAGGGGCGCAATGGAGCCCTAGGGCGCAATTGCGTCCGGTTAACCCTAATTAGGGTTTCTCCTTGGAATTTTGTTTGTTTGCTATTTTTCACGATTTCCAGCTGCTTTTTCATGTTGATTTTTACTGTTTTTTTCAAAAAGTTGTAATATCAAATTTATTTTAGCAGATAAATTGATTCCCTGTGTTTTTTGAAATTGATTCCCTAGATTATTGCTATAAAATCAACAACCACTGAAGTTGTAAATCACCATTTTCATCCACAAATTTCAGACAATTGTTTTGCTTGTGTATCTGTGCGTGTTTTTTTTGAAAATATGAGATCCAGAGATGATAAAGTCAAGTTACATCTCCTAAGCGGTGGTTCATGGCAGCAGGATGGTAACGGGTGGGAGTATGTTACCGATCAACCGATAACCCGTGTCAAGGTGGCACCTAACATTACGCATCTTTGGTTGGTTAATTGTATTCACAGAAAATTTCGTATCGATCCTGCTCTTGGTACGATTAGAATATCGTATAAGGTTAATGATGGTCTTTATGAGTTATGCAACAATGACGATGTTTTGTCTTTCATTCAATTTTTTGACGGTGAAAATAATCCACCAACACTCTGTGTGTTTGTCGATCCATCGATGTCCGGTGGAAGCGATCTCGGTGGTACTTCGAATGCCGGAGGCGGTGTGGATGAATCTGATGATACCCCATATGTTGTTCTCGAAACACAACAAGGAGGAGAAGCAGAACAACAAGAAGATGACGACGACGAAGTTTATAGACATGATGAGGAGTCTCATGTTTACCACTTGGGTTTATCTGATGTTGATACTGATGAAGACGACGACGTACCAGAAAGTAGTCCTATCAAATCATACGGTGGGATAAATGATTTCTTTGATATGCCCCCTCCACTTCCATCAGCGACCCCAGTCATCACACCCAACCTACCCCCACGTTATAGTCGTAGTAGAAGAGTAAGTTTGGGTCAAGTATTCCAGACGAAAGACGATCTTACACTTGCTCTCGGTTTGAAGTTTCTTGAAGAGGGTTTTGAGTTTGGAGTTCATCGATCAAACAAAACCAGATACGATGCCAGATGTAGGCAAGCCGGATGTTCTTGGCGTATCTATGCGACCTCTGTCGAAAATACCAATATGTTTCATGTTCGTATATTGGAAGACGTACACACTTGCTCGAGGACGCAGCTGCATCCCAACCACCATCAAGCAAACAGTAGAGTGTTGGGTAATTTTATTTACCCTAAAGTGAAGGATACCAGCAGGACATACCGTGGATCCGACATTGTCAACGACGTCAGATCGGATTTGAAAATAGATATTTCTTACTGGCAAGCCTGGCGCGCAAAATCTTATGCACTCACGATGGTGCGTGGTACCCCTGAAGAATCGTTTACCCGACTCCCCTGCTTTCTCTATAATCTGGAGCTTCGGAATCCTGGTACCGTTATCTCCATAAGGACAGACAGTAGAGAACGTTTTGAGATGTGTTTTGCTGCCCTCGGTTGCGCGGTACGTGGTTATTTTAATAACTTTCGTGGTTATTTTAATTGAACTGCTATATTGAATAATGTTATAATATGAAAATGCCTTAAATATCTAGATTCTATCGTTTACCACACACTTGCGTCCGGTCATTATCATCGATGCGGCTCATTTGAAGGGTACTTACTTGGGCACAATGTTCTTAGCCGTTGTTATGGACGCAAATAACCAGATTGTGCCCATCGCTTTCGGAGTTGGTAGGTCTGAGAGTGGGGATGTGTGGACTTGGTTCTTAACCATGCTGAAGCGTTGTATCGGGGAACCCGAGGGGTTGGTTTTTGTATCCGACAGGGCTGCTTCAATTCACCAAGCAATTAATACAGTGTACCCGGGCGCCCATCATGCACTTTGTTGTCGCCATCTAATGATGAACGTAAAAACCAGGGACAATAGGGTCAGATACAGGAAGAAGTTATTTTGGAGGACGTGTAAAGCATATACGGTGGAGGAGTTTGAACTGAATATGACGGGTCTACGAGCTGCTTTACCTCTTGGAGCTCCGCTTATAGACCAGGTTGGACCGGAGAAATGGTCAAGGGCCCATTTCCCAGGAATGCGTTACAACATAATGACATCGAACAGTGCCGAGTCGGTGAATGCATTGTCTCGTTTTGCACGGAGCCTGCCTATTGTGGCCCTTATGGATTATTTCCGATGTTTTCAGCAAGAATGGTATTCGATTCGTCGGAGAAATGGAGGTTATCATCCTTGGATTTTTGACTGTTTGAATTTTATGTTTTCATTTTTGCAACACTAACGTAACAAATTTGTGTTATCGCAGAAGAAATGGTGAATCGTCTCACGCCTTGGGCGGAGGCCAAAATAGAAAAGAGAATTCACAAGTCGGCAACGTGGACTGTACATGAGATTGGTCGAAGATACTGGGAAGTCCGCGATGGGGTTAGGGACGCAGAAGTTGACTTCAATAATCGTCTTTGCTCGTGCAGGAAATGGCAGCTATCAGGAATACCATGCGGCCATGTCATCGCCGTCGCAAGAAATCAACGGTGTACAGACGTCTCCCATCTGGCGACTGGTTACTACGGGTCGGATAATTTCCGACAAACTTACGCAGAGCTCATACATCCAGTCGGTCCAGGAGAAGGATGGGTTGTTCCAGACCACCCGCTTATGACCGTTAGACCACCGGTCGTAATAAGAAGGGCTGGTCGACCGAGTAACCATGACCGTATCCCGTCTCAGGGCGAGGATTCCATCCAGAGAAGATGTTCTCGTTGTGGACAAACAGGACACACTCGAGCAAACTGTCCATCTCCTGCACCAGTAAATGTGAGCCGACAAAGGGCATCTGGTAGTCGACAAACTGAAAGGGCATCCGGTAGTCGACAAACTCACAGGGCATCTGGTAGTCAACAAACTCAACCAGTATCAACCCAAGAGAATTATGAAAGTTTTAGACATGGTACTTTTGATTTAAATGTTGATCTAAACGAGTAAACCATGTCTGTAATAAACCTTTTATTAATATTATTATTGCTCTATAAAGTTGACTTCCCTTTTATCCACCTTATCGTGTTTTTTAAGTTGGAAGCTGTTATTTACTAAAGTATCCATCAAACCAAAATTTTATTGAAACCAAAGAAAACGTATGAAGTGCATCGATACAACAACCATCTTTGGAGGAGCCTACTACGGGTAGATTTCCTGGATCCTGATGATCCAGTCAGACTTTTTCTTAATCATGTCCTCCATGCCGGTGTAGCTGTCTTTGATTTCTATCACTTCATCTTCTAAGTCATTAATCTCTCGTTTCATCGCCCTAACCCTGCGCTTCATTTCTTCCAAGAACTCCTTCTTCTCCGCAATACACGCCTCTTTATCTTTCTGAATATCCATGTTGCTTAGCCACATCCTTCTTATGTTTTGTATATCTGCATTCGCCGCATCACATGACTCTCTCAACCTGGTAGGAAGTACTTGAGACATTGGTAGACCCGGCTGCTGGTGAGCTTGATACTCTGGTGGGGATTCTCCCCCATGAGCATGGTAGTATGCCTCTCGTGCATTGTTAAACTCTTCCCACTCCTGAGGCGTAATTGGACGATCGGCCGCAGTTCTACCAAACTGTGCCCACTCCTCCGTTGTCTCGGGTGCCTTCCAGTTAATCCTTCTTGATCCATCATTTAATTGTTGGATATATGCGGAGCCTGAAGTGCCAGCACCATTCGCTGACCTTCTACCCCTAGAACGTGAACCACCAACCATTAAGTTATGAAAATGTAGAGAATGGTTGTAAACGGTGTGGAGGGTAGATAACAAGTTGTGAATTACTACTTCACCATAGAATCTACTTATGGTCGATGAGAAGATAGGGAGGGGCGCAATTGCGCACCACTACTCAACTGCAAAGTGCCTGACAAGATTCACTGCAAAGTTATGAAACGATTCCCCTGCAAAGCATGTTGTCAGGATTCCCTTGTAAAGCATTAAACGACAACGATTCCCCTGCAAATGTAGAGGGGCGCAATTGCGTCCGGGCGCCATTGCGCCCCTGTCCTTAGATTTTGGCTATAAATAACGGGGTTATACCAAAGTTATAGTTCACATCATACAACATTTTCATAGCATAATAGTCCCCTCTTTGACCAAACACATGGCTGGAAATGCATCATCGTCAAACCCACCGTCTTCACAAATAATACCCTCCAGACTGAAAAAAGCGATAGAGAAAAGTGAAGCGGAGATCGAACAACTCACCGAAGAGTGGAAGGAAATGATGGCCACTTGCGAAGGATCGACGCGGACAAGGAGGAGATAAGAAGGTTGAAGAGGGAGATAAAAGAGAAAGAAGACCGTATTCGCCAAGACAACGTTCAAGTAAACAAGCTTATGCAAGATTTTGCAGTACTGCAAGCGCAGGTTACCCAGAAACAAAATTGGATTGATCAATGTAAAGCACTTTATCCTTAGCATTTTTGTATTTTCTATGTTGCTAGTTTGTACCCTTACTTGCTATCACTTTCTTTCATGGTGCTTGTGTTGTTGTATTTCTTTCGTTGGTTGTTTAGTTCATATGCATTGTATCCGTTCAATGTTATTAGATATGTTCAATTTATTGAAATGATGCTTGTCTTGAAATTAACTAAAACTTCCAAAAATTTTATATACGTAGATAAATATACAAGGTCCGGAAAAGGTCCTAAAATGAATCATACATTTCGATCTGTCTGTATCATGGACCAAAAAACATCCGTCATATGACACCTCAATGCTGCCGCCCTTGTCGACTCATCCTCCTAGGCTATTGGGACCTCGTTATTCGCTAAATGGGTGAGGAACATGCATGACAAAGGACCACAATCGCCCAAAGAACCCTGCTGCTGTGGTACCCCATCTGCGTGTACCCAAGTGAAGTCATGGCTTGCAGCTGCAAGTGATTGGCAAACAGCTAGGGTAAGAAGTTCCGGTAGATCGTTGGCGAACTTCGTCATCATTTCATTAAAGGTGTCCACATATGACGGGCTCCTGAAGCTATCATATATAACCATCTTCATGGTTTCTAGGTTTAAGTCGCCAACAACCCAATGCTTTTGGTCTATGCAAATGGGAATAAATACCTGAAATATTTGTTAAAAAACAAACCAACAGTGAATAACATTAAACTATACAGAAAGTTATAAATAACAAGTTTTTTTAGAAATTGAAATTCATACATGTTCAACAGACCACCATGGTACACCATCCGGCTCCTTCAACATTTTGTAGACAGATTTCGGCCCCCCACCAAAGAGCAAGACATGCATGAAATCGGACGTCATCACCGTCCAAGGGGCACTGGGCGAACGCGACTCGCGGATAAACCGAACCCATCCGTCGATGTGCTATATAAAAAATAAAAAAATGTTAAGACATAAATGGACATTATGATAGACAAACTGAAATGACGCTTTAGTACTAACATCATTTTCGAGCCACCCCGAGCCCTGCAGACCGAGTAATAATCCCCACCAGTCCCTACCGACAGCATGGGTGGGTATGCACCTAAGCCAATAATCCGGCAAATTATTATCATGCCACCTTTTGGCAATAGCGGATGAAGTGTAACTGGAAGCAGAAGAAGTGGTGGTGGCAGCAGTGGTGGCAGCATCTGCTTGCATACGAGGATGAGGGACCTTCGATGGGCGGCGCTGGATAGGTGGGCGTGTACTAGGAGGCAAAGCGGTGAAAGGAGGGTGCAATGATTTCCCGGGATATTTCTCGCGCTGCAGCCTCTGGATAACAACGGCCGACGGACGAACCTGTGTGTCCTGGGACACTGCAGGATGAGGCGTATCCTGGAACAAAGCCCCAACAAACCCCTCCAAACCCATCTGTTGCGCTCCACTATCATGGAGCAACGCCCCGAATGTGCCCTGCAAAATATGTTGGGTCCTCACAACTTTGTTCTATTAAATAAATAGCAAATGTAACAAACAAATCTCTTAACTTACATGCTGAGTATGTTGGCCTTGTGTAAGCCCCGTGTACGCTGCCCCAGAGCCCTGCAAAATAACATTGAGGATATTCAGTTTCCATTCATAATATAAAAATCAAATTACCCACCAAATTGAAGAACTTACATGTATAATTTGTTGTGGTGGTGTAACGAACTGAGATCCTAATAGGTCATCAAACGTGCCTAAGCCTGATGAACTCTGCACATTAATCTAAGTGATGTCATATGTGGTTTAAAAATGATGTCATATGTGGTTTAAAAACGATTGAAATAACTAACATTATCCGTGTATTGGGACGGCCCTCCGAAGTACGGAGATCCGAACCCATGCGGTATATCGTCGGGCTGGGAGGGCTGTCCACCCTGCTACTGGGATGGAATCTGGCATCAAGCATATTAAACCACGTAAAGGTTCAAAAGATAACAATTAAAACCAGGTCCGATAATTTAAGTTAAACACTTACCTGCCAAGCGCTAAACTGCCTCTCCACCTCGGCAATGCGTCTCTCAAGACTTTCTTGGTATGCACGATCAGATGCCCATTTCTCGGCTTGCCGTCTCTCAAGATCTTCATGCTCTGTGCGATGAGAAGTCCGAAAGTCATGGTAATCATCCTTCCACCGCGTAAACTCAGCCCACCGATCAGCATAGGGGTCAACATGTGGACTATGCTGATAGTGGCCTGCTGGACTATGCCCTGCACGAAATGGTGGCTCCTCGTAAGAACTGGCCCCATGTGGCTTGCTGACGCCTGCGTCATCGTCAGTCTGGTCGTCTCCCTCTGAATCAGTTTGAACTTCTATACCAACAATTAACAACATTATCATAAATATCAGATAATCTAGAACGACTTCTCTTTATAAAAAAAATTATAAATATTGGATAACTTAGAATGACTTCTCACCCTTGTCAACATCCTGCGTAACTCTAGCCCTCTTCGTCATTCAACGCCCCGCCGTACTACTAAACCAGCGATGGCTCTCCGTATACCATTCCTGACTCTCCTCCCACGGCGTCGAAACAAGGCGATCACGTGGCATCCTATCCTCCTAATATATTGAAAAATAACCATGTTAGAAATCCACACGAGGGCCCCACTTATCACAAATTTTTGGTCGTAGTCAATGTAACTTACCGTCGAGACATCCATGAGATTATGGGCATGATAGCTACCAATAACTGTCGAAGACCTAGCCCAACGAACCGCACGTGGCATCCTGGTGGTCAATATATAATACGTGCTGGCCATAGGAAAGGTCTCCAAAATCCATATCTGTGAATTATAATACCCAGACAGTAGTAAATATTTTCTAGAAATAGGGAATTCGTGTAGGTTGTAAAAATATTAATTTGATATCAACTTACTAACCTTGAAGGCAAATAAAAAACCAGATAACGACATCCTATATTTATGGTCCGGTCATTTTTGGATCGCTTTATTCATCTGATTGTAGGTGTGCGCTCATATATAGGATCCCCAGGGATACTGATTAAACACGTTCATATCATAAATTGCCCGAAGTACAGGGTCAGGAATATGCTAGGACCACTGATGACCGAGGAAGAACGTCTCAACCATCATCATCAGACAAATACGGACGGCAGAATCATCATCGATATGGGCCCGCCCCTCGTCAGCAGTGCCGATAATATTGAATAAATCTGTGATGTGTCGCACTGTCAACTTGCCTCGCGGGAACATCCGGCTAACAAACCCACCGGACCGATTCTTATGCAACTTCGGGTGCGGTCCGAAACGGAGTGCTGTGATAAGACAGAACTCCTCACGGCCGAACCGAAACGCGTGCTCACCAACCTCAAAAATCATCTCGTCATCCCGTATATTTTCCGGGAAGACCTGTGTCTGCAAGAATATGTGGACCAAGGTCGGGTCGGCAGATGTATCGGTCAATTGCAACCAATGACCGAAACATGTCTCCTTGAATAGATCTAATCGCCGGGAGTTCAATTTCTGGCGAATCGAGTCCACCATGGACGTCTTACTCTTAATATTCAACTTTCCTGTGTGGAAAGTTCTTCCCTGCATAATAAGTGTCAGTTTCTAATATTCAACTTTTCTATAGGGACCTAAATTGTCAGTTTCTAATGTAGAGGGACCTAAGGTGTAAATTTCAAATGTTAAGGGACCTAAAGTGTATGTTTCTAAAGTAAAGGGACCTAAAGTGTAAATTTCAAAATTTTAGGGACCTAAAGTGTCACTATCTAATTTTAAGGGACCAAAAGTCTCAGTTTCTAAATTTTAGGGACCTAAAGTGTCAATTCATAAATTTCAAGGACCTAAAATGTAAATTTAAAAAGTTAAGGGACCTAAACTGAATGTTTCTAAAGTAAACGGACCTAAAGTGTAAATTCCTTAATTTATAGGACCTAAAGTGTATGTTTCTCAAGTAAAGGGCCCTAAAGTCTAAATTTTAAAATTAAAGGCACCAAAAGTGTAAATTTCTAATATATAATGTCTAATTTTTTTAAAGTGTAATTTTTAAAAAAATTAAAGGATTATTGTATAATGTGTAAATTTTTACAATGTTCTATAATGTCAACATTAAATTTAAAACTAGGCTATTATTAACTATAAATTTAAACCATACATAACAACAAAACCTATCAATGGAAATGAAAATATACCAAAATAATTCATCCAAAATAATGTTTTTAACTACAACCATTTAAGACTATACAACATACACAATAACAAAATCTAACAATGGAGATGAAAATATACCAAAAAAATCATCCAAAATAATGATTTTAACTACAACCATTTAAGACTATACAACATACACAATAACAAAATCTAACAATGGAGATGAAAATATACCAAAAATAATTCTTTTAACTACAACCATTTAAGACTATACAACATACACAATAACAAAATCTAACAATGGAGATGAAAATATACCAAAAAAATCATCCAAAATATTAAAATGATAACTACAACCATTTAACACTATAAACCATACATAACAACAAAACCTATTAATATAAGTGAAAAAGACACTAACCTCAGCCATTTGTGGATCGAGTAATTAAAAATGTGCGAAATTGTAGTTTGTCGGCGAGAGAAAATGACAGCTCCGGCAAGGTGGGGTTGGATCGAGTAATTAAAAATGGGAGCTGGTCGGCGTACTTTCAGTATAAAGTGCCCAGGGGCGCAATGGGCGCCCTAGGGCTCCATTGCGCCCCTGGGCTCCATTGCGTTCCTTGGGCTATTTCCGTAAAGCAGAGCGAGAATGGGCTAGGAGGCCAATCCAGTTCAATGTTTGGGCCATTTGGGTCAATTTCCCTTTTAAATAAAAATCTGTCCCCTTTAAATGAAGAAAGCCTGCATTTATGCACCACCCACCCAACCAACTCTCACTCCATTTCAATGATGATAATCTTCAAGTAAACCCTACGACTTCAGAAAACTTCCGGCGAATATTCGCTTCCATTGATGGCGGATGATGCAGCTCTGCGAAAATCTATGGTATGTTTAGCTGCGATAATGGTGGTGATTGGAGTCTACACACATTCATTGAAGAAGATAATGGCGACGTATCTGTTTGGAATGTTTGCGATCGGAGGTATCGTTCTTCCTGATTGGGAATTCTTCGATCGTCCTGTTTCTCAATGGACTTCTCCGATGACTGTTCCTCATCTGCCTCCTCTTCATCCTCCTCACTCGCCTCCATCTCCTTCCAGGTCAATTCGATTTCTAGGTTTTCAGTTCCTTTTCTGATTTGCAATTTTGAAAATCCAAATCCATGTGTTTTAGCAAAATTATTGTGTTAAATCACGTCGTTGGAACATAGATCGAATTATACGTATAATTATTATAGGATTTATGATTATGAGATATAAATTCTACATTATATTATTGAAACATAATGGCAAATTAAAAGAAGAACGTCCAGGTGAATTACAGATGTAAATAAATGATTCTATACATATAAAGTTGGGTTACGGTGATAAGTTGAGGCACCTGAGAAGTGGTTATCAAACGTTTGATTAGAAATGGATGCATATTAGGATTAGGATAAGATGCACACCGGATCAATTCCTTTCTAAGCCGTAATTCATGGGAGGACATGAGATAAAAAGTGATTTGCGGTTCAGATCCACTTCTCACGCTTCTCACAATATTCTTTGCCTATACAAATATATATATATATAGAGAGAGAGAGAGAAAGAGAGTAAATATCAAATATAAGCTCAATATTTGTTATAAACCTTTGCAGTTAAACCAATCCAAATTATTCAATGGGTTTGATTTTAATATGATTCTTATTGTTTCACATGTTTTGTTGTTATTTATGTTTAAGGGTGTGCATGTGTGTGTTTTTATGTGAAACTTATGTTGATGTTTCTTCTCCACATGCAAAATTGTGTTGAAAGTTTCACAACTTCACTATATAAATATCTTATGTTTTATATGAGTTGTGTTTTAAGGGCAAATTGCATGAAAAAGTAAGGTACTTTGCCTTAATTCCTGTTTTGGGTAACGTACATTCAAAACATCCATTTTGGTATCTAAGATGTGAACTTTCAAACATTTAAGTACTTGAGTAATTTATTTAAGCATTAACCAGTTACCATGCTGATGTGGCGAGTGATGTGACCTCCATATCAATATTATTTGCTGACGTGGATAGCGACATGGAATTTTAATCTAATATTAGTTTTAAATTTATCCTTAATCTTGACATTTCAATTTTATAAATATATAATGTACAAATAATTATAATATATACATTTATAAAATTAATAAATTTAAAACTAATTTTAGATTAAAAATCCATCAATAAAATAATATTGAGTTGGATGCCACAACACTCGCCACATCAACATGGTATGCTTAAACCGGTTACTCAGGTAGTTAAATGTTTGAAACTTTATATCATAGGTACCAAAACGGATGTTTTAAAAGTACGTTACCCAAAACAGGAATTAAGGCAAAGTACGTTACCTTTTCATGCAATTTGCCCTTGTTTTAACACATAAAAGTTAGTTTGTAGGTTTATAAGAAATATTTTGGGTTTGTATTTGAGATGCTATATATATATATATATATATATATATAGAGAGAGAGAGAGAGAGAGAGAGAGAGAGAGAGGGGGGGGGGAAGTTCACTTGCAAATATGTTTTCCTTTGTGAACTTGGAGACAAAGAAGAGTGCAACACATGCCTCTCTCTGTTCCCATTCGTCATGATATATCTATATATACATATACACACAAAATATCATTCTTTTACAAACCTACTAATTCATACAAATTTATAAATCAGTTTTCATGTGTTGTTTCATATAACACATGTGAAAATGTAGTGTTATTTCATATGTGAAACGTTCACGATTGGTTTTTGTATGAAAAAAAACAATCTTGAACGTTTCATATTTCATTTTTCTGATGATCTAACATGTTTTAAAAAACTTGTTACCTTTTATAGTTTAAAGAAATTATATATAAATTTGTTATTAAAATGCATCTTTTGTTATGATAATGCATGCATACTTTTTGATCAATATTTGTTCTTTTATTACAGGTTTAGGTTGTACCCTTTAAGAACAGTATTGTACACAATGGTATATGGTTATGGTTTCTATAAATGGTGGATGTACATATCAACCTGACTGAATTAATTACTACTATGGATTTTCAATACTTCAAAGTACCTCATATGTGTAAAAATATTCCTATTTATTTATCTTTATTTGGGTGTCATGATGTTGTTTCAATTAATTGTTGTCTATCTTTATTAGGTCTACTTTCTAGGGTGAAAATGGTTGGGTTAGGTTTGGTTAGTTTGGTTTAAAGGTATTTGAACAATCCAATTTAATATATATATTTTGAAAAATTACAACCCAATTCAACCCAAATAAAAGTATAAACCAATCCAACCAAAATAGTACGGAATGGGTTGAGTTGGGTTCAAAGTCCAAGGTATTCATGCTGTGTACTTTTAGTTTTTTTGTTTTTCTCATCCGGATATTCAAAGGTTTTAAGAAATTCTACAAAGTTTTTAGGGATTTTGACTTTTTAAGGGTGTGCGGCTTGGGTTGGCCGGTGTAAAGGCATTTGAACAACTCTCACCTTGATGTTTGCGATTTGAAAAATCTCAACCCAAACAACAGTATAACCCAACTCAACCCAATATTTACGGTTTGTATTGGTCTGGTTTTTGTGCACTCCTAGTGCTTTTGGTGTATATATTGTTGGAGTCATATATTGGTTAGACATAAACCATCAACTTTGTATATATGTAGGAACCCTCTGTAAAGGTTCTTTTAGACTAAGGGGTCGTTTACCTAATGCTTACCCAGTAAATGCTTACCAAGTCACGTTACCTTATTTTTTAACATGGCAAGGACCATGAATCTTACCCGGTAAGAACAATGACAAGGTCTAAGAGTCTTACCCGGTAAGTGATGGTTATGACTCTTACTTGGTTAGCGCTTACCGGATGAATTATTGTCTACAATGCTGTTTTTTATGGACTAAAATCTTAACGGGTAAGTGATAGTGTTGAATTTCCCGGTAAGCGCTTACCGGGTAAGTGATTGGGTAAACGACCCCTAAGTTTTCAAAGGGACATATCCCAATGAATATGAGTACGTGTGAAAAACTTGTATCATCATTTTTTTGGGTATGAAGGGATCACACGTTAAACTTTGAGGGTTGCTACAGGATATCAGAAAATACAAGATAAATCAATTAAAAAATCGAAAAAGTGCCTTGAAATCAACCAAAACCTTAAAAAGATCCCTTGAAACGGTGGAAGTCAACTAAAAATATATCAGGCTTACGCTTAATACGTAGTATTGTGTCTTGCTCAATAGGTTAAATTCATTTGGAAAAATGTATTTTATTCCCCAAATCGATAAAATTGACTTTTTCCACTTTTTCCACTGTCAAAGCACATTGAGTTTTCCACAGGATCAAATGATGACTTTACGACCCTTTAATCCATCTTAAAGTTATACCCACTCGACAAAAATCTCAGGTCCACCTTTGATCATTTTATTATCTATACTATATTATAAAGATGACATAAAAAACTCTTAAAAACAAGTCTTAAAGCTTAATGTATCGCTATTTAATGCTAATTACTTAAAAAACAGTCATAAAAGTTGTATGTACTACATTTAATGTTATTCATTAATTTTCAATCATTAACCATTTTAATTCCCCTAAAATCATTTTCCACTTTAACTTCCATAAAATAACTCTCAGCATATTTTAGATATAAAAAATCTAAAATATAATTAAAAAAAATTACAGAATATTTTATAAAAAAAATTATATTATTAAAACAAAATAAATTACATTATATTATTAAGTCTAAGTAAAACAAATTTATATAAAAAAATCATTATACTCTCTCACAACCATCCAAAATCGTAATGTAAATCGACAAAAAACAAAAAATAAAATGAAACATTAAAATTGTGATGTATCTAGCTGTATTACGCGAGTACACTTCTAATATTTATTCAAAAAATACAAGTTGGACATTGATTCTAATTTGTGTATCGAAAACATTAAATTTAATCCTTTTATTTTATTAGCTTTTAACCGTATCAATGAAAAAGTAAAATGTGTATATAAATAAGCTGTATTAAAATAGCATATACCCACATTTTAATCACGTTATTTATTTATAAATATTAAAAAAATATGACAAAAAAGTGTTGACAGATAAATCCAAGCTGACAAAATTACCTTTTTTAGCCGGTGAATTATATCCATACCCCCTCTATAGGGGGTATGTGAGTGAGGTAGGAGGTGGTATGTGAGTGAGGAGGTGGTAGGGATAACAACACCCTCGATCTTGTGAAATAGGTTTCAAATCTTAAGACGGAGGTTGATTCAATGACGATTGTCGTAGAGAAACAAGTTTTGAAAAATGAAAACTTTGAGCTGAAAAGGAGAATATCAGACTTAGAAAAGGAGATTGTCAAAGAGAAAGAATAGTTTGAAACAGAGAGAAATAAGTTTGTTAGTGAAAGAAGTGTGTTCAAATAGAAATTCTCCGAATTTTCAAAGAAAACTCTTGAGGAAAAGAAAGCTTCTGAGCTCAACTGTTTAAAACTTTCAAAACAGATTTCTGATTTTGAAAAAATTGTGGTGATTGATCGCGATAACTTTGAGAAAGAAAGAAAATCTTTTGAGAATGAAAAGAAAATGCTTGAAAAGAAAAATGTTGTGGTTTTTAAAGAGATATTTGATAAACACAACAGTATAGAAAAGGATTTTGAAAGTGAAAGAAATATTTTCGAAATTGAGATTCATAAGTTTTCAAAAAAATTATCTGAATTAGCAACAGAGATTTTGAAAGAACGTAAGGTAAAATCCGATTTACAAAAACAATTTGACTTGATTTTAAAAGAAAGAAATGTTTTATATGCAAAAGTCAAGAAACTTGAAGAAATAAATCCTAAAGCTGATTTATGTGAACAAGCCAGTCCCGATACTGTTATTCAGTCCCCTTATTCTTTAAGTTCAACTTCTACAACTATTCACTCGAAGAGTTTTGTCAAATCAAATGAATTTTCAAAAGATCGGATTCGCCCTTCAAATCTTTTCTATAATTCTCTTGTTGATGATTCAAATAATTAAGTATTTCGAAAAATCAAAATGGTTTGGCGAAAGAAACCAACTATAGAAAGTAGTGATGGAAACAAGTCTTATGATTCTCCTGTACTTGATACAAAGCCATCTGTTTCCAAGACCGGTTCACCTACTTATGTCTATTCTACAGCAAAGTTGATCAGTCTAAACCGAACAAAGATTTGTTGTACTCATTGTGGAAAGAGTGACTTTGTCCATCCAAGGTACGTTAATAGTTGGTATGATACTTATAGCATCCCCAATCCTCTGTTTAATAGCTTCAAAGCCAAGACAACTAACCATCAAGGATCCATCACAGCATGGATACCAAAACCAAAATCTTCCTAATCTGTTTTGCAGGAATGTCATGTGTGATTTAATTCAGATTATCCACATCACATGACTACAATCAAGGGTTATGCCATCTTTTGAGGGGGAGTACCATGTTGTTTATTTTTCATATCGACTTCTGAACACTTCAATTCAGGACTCGTTCCTAAATGTTTGACACTTCTCAATGTTTACATCAATGTTCTATTTTGGCAAGTTAAAGGAGTGTTAGGGATTTTAATGTTTCTATGGTCAATCTAGAACCAGAAGGATATAACTAAGAAACACATCCAATTCATAGATATCAGTGAGGGGTATAGCTTGATAGATGAGTTCGGAGTGAAAAGAATATGGTGAGGATGTGACAGGACTTAAAAGAATTATTGGTCCTTACCAACCGAGTCAGTTATCCGGGTTATCTCATAATCTATTCATTCTCGTTCTTTGGAGATGGATATTGAAACAGACATAGACCCAGTGTCAATAACTCGTGTCACCCCACCTAGCTACTCAGGTATCTCACAAAAGATACTTGTTTCATATATTCACGGAGATTTAGCACATAATCTATCTATTCCTCGCTCGGAGGTCTTAGATATTGAAAAAGGAAGACATCAGCTCCGGTCTCTGAACTTCATATTCATCTCACTGTGTCTATTGATTTCTTAACCTGCGTCCCAAGTTGAATCAATCTTTGAGCCTAATCGATATGATTTATACTTCTTTCACACACGCACGAATCTTTGTGATTCCCCTTCCATATCTTTGCGATATTGCCAGAACAGTTTGAGAAGTAATTTTTTCAATATTTTACTTCAGTGATAACTGGAAGTCCTATCAGAGATAACCCTTTGCCAACTCTGAAAATAGGCCACACAATAATTTCAATTGTTGTGATAACAGTTACAATTGTTTTTCTGTGTTAGCTGTTACCCTTAGTTACTGAATCATTTTATCTGGTATTTTGCTACTCATCCATTTAATCTTTGAAGTTACATGATGCTCAGGATTCTCCTAATCATCATGAGGGGGAGAACGACACAAAACTCAAAGACACAGATTATCATGTTGAGGGGGAGTTAGCAAAATCTGAGGGGGAGTAACATAATTTCTTATCTAAGGTTGAAAAGCCATTAGATTCAAAGATTGCAATTCATCTATCCCTTTCAAGTGGTGTTTGCTACAAGTTATTTCCTCCTACGAGCTGATTGAAACAAGTTCTTAAGCTGAAAGTCAATTCAACTCGCAGTTCAAAGACAAATTCTTTGTTTTTACACTGAAGATGCACCGTGGAATGTCACATAACTCACACATTATCCTACTTATGTGCTGATCTGATGTGTTGAGTTTCTACAATTGAAAGTTTCTCAATAGTGCGTTCAGTAGAGGCTATTGTACATTGAGTATGGTTACAAAGTTGAAACTATGAAGACCAAGAGTTTTATTCAAGGGGGAGCTTGGAAAGACATGAAAACAAACAACACTGAAGTTTTTCAAAGAATTAAGAGGGAGAGATGATCAAGACCTGAAGGTTTCTAGATGATAAATGCTTTATTCAACTTTAGGGGGAGATTGTTAGGACTAAAAGTCCTAGTGCGTTGAAAGTTGTATAACACATTTATAGAGTTTAAATGTTTTATTATTTAATGCATTGTAAATGCCTTTAATTGTTAATGGGCTTGTTTGTTTGTAATAGGCTTGGGCCTGACTAGGTCTAAGCCTTGGTATTTAAGGTTTGTTTTAATTAGATTAGGGTTCGGAGAGGAGAATTGTCATAATAGGTTTACACGCTTCAAGTGAAATTATCTCTGTAAACCTTAAACCCTTTATCAATCAATCTAATCATATGACAAGAATTTTTTATTCAATTCTTATTGTTTATTGATTATTATTATTGTGATTGCACTGTTCTGGGATCCACAGTGAGTGCTTTCGTTGCAACAAACCAGGGCATTGAAAGATGAATTGTCCTCTCTACCTTCAGGAAAAGAAGAAAGGAAGTGTAACTTCCACTTCAGGTATTTATGTGATAGAAGTTAATCTTTCTACTTTTTATACATCATAGGTATTAGATACTGGATGTGGTTCTTATATTTGTAGAAATGTGCAGGAACTAAAAAGGACTAGAAGGTTGAGCAGAGGTGAAGTTGATTTGCGTGTTGGAAATGAGGCAAAGGTTGCTGCTATAGCCGTAGGATCTATTTTGTTAACTTTGTAGATCCCAGAAACAGTGCAATCACAAGTAAATAATCAATAATAAGCAATGATTAAACCACAACTGCTGGTCATATGATTATATTTATCAGTAAAGGGTTTAAGATTATAGAGAGAATTTCTGATAAGCAAGTGTAAACTTTCTAATGACCATTCTTCCTTTCTACTAAACCCTAATCTCACTTAAAATACTAAGGGCTTGGGTCTAAAAGCCCAAGGCCCATTACAACCAAACCTAAGCCTAATAACAATAAAAGGCATTTATAATGCGATAAATAATAAAACAATTAAACTCTATAAATGTGTTATACAACTTTCAACACACTAGGACTTTCAGTCCTAACAATCTCCCCTAAAGTTGAATAAGGCATTTATCATCTTGAAATCTTATGCCTTGATCTTCTTTCCCTCTTGAATCTTTGAAAAACTTTGGTGTTGTTTGTCTTCATATCTTTCCTAGCTCCCCCTTGAATAAAGCTCTTGCTCTTCATAGTTTCAAATTTGTAACCAGATTCAGTGTACAATAGCCTCGACTGAACGCACTATCAAACAACTTTCAACTATAGAAACTCAACACATCTGATCAGCACACAAGAAAGATAATGTGCGAGTTACATGACATTTCACAGTGCAACTTCAGTTTAAAAACAAAGAATCTGTCTTTGAATGGCGAGTTGAATATGCTTTCAGCTTCAGAACTTGTTTCAATCAGCTTGTAGGAGGAACAAACTTGTAGCAGACACCACATGATACGGGATAGAAGAACCAATAAAATCTTTTCTGCTAAGATAATAAAATTTTGTTACTCCCCCTCAGATTTTGCTAACTCCCCCTCAACACGATAATCTGAGTCTTTGAATTTTGTGTCGTTCTCCCCCTCATGATGATTAGGAGAAACCTGAGCATAAAGACTAACCGGATGAGTAGCAAAAGATCAGATAAAGCGATTCAGTAACCAAGGGTAACAGCTAACACAAAAACACAATAGTAACTGTTATCACAATAATTGAAATAATTGTGTGGCCTATTTTCAGAGTTGGCAATGGGGTATCTCTGATAGGACTTCCAGTTATCACCGAAGTAGATTATTAAAACTTACTTCTCAAACTGTTCCGGCAATATCACAAAGATATGCGATTAGAATCACAAAGATTCGTGTGAGTGTGAAAGAAGTATAATAATGTCGATTAGGCTCAAAGATTGATTCAACCTGGGACGCAGGTTAGAGATCAATAGACACAGTGAGATGAATATGAAGTTCGGAGACCGGAGTTGATGTCTTCCTTTTTCAATATTTAAGACCTCTGAGCGAGGAATAGATAGATTATATGCTAAATCTCCGTGCATATATGAAACAAGTATCTTTTGTGAGACACTTGAGTAGCTGGGTGGGGTGACACGAGTTATCGACACTGGGTCCATGTCTATTTCAATGTTCATCTCCAAAGAACGAGAATGAATAGATTATGAGTTTCAAAAGTCTAACTCACAAGTTTCAAATGTTTCAGATTTGAGCTAGAAAAGGCAGGGCGTTAAGTATGAATGGCAACCAAAACAGAAGATAGACGAGAATGCAAAATCTTTTTCAAGTGTTAATTGTAATAAGACTATGCCTAGTAAAGATGTTTTGAATGCGAATGTTGCTACTATTTTGAAACCAAAACTTGTTGTTTATCGCAATAAATATTCTATGAAGCAATTATTCGAGTTATCTTTATCTGCTAGAAAGTTTTCCAATTATGATAGACATGCTTATGCTTCTTGTAAAGATTCTGATGTTTGGTTTGGAACTTATCATGTGCACTCTTATCATTCTAATGCTTCCAATGAATTTCAAATGAAAAACGAACCCAAATTTTAATGGGTACCAAAATCTTGTGCTAACACAGTTGGACCCAAATTCCAATGGGTACCAAAAGCTAAATCTGTGTTGCAGGAACTCAAAGTTTAAGAGGGAGCATAGAACTTAGGCTTTTGAACAAATCAGTTCAAAACCCGGACTTAAATGTCAAGATGGAGGCTTCTAAGCAATTCAGCTTAGAACCCGTACTTCAATCGAAGTATGAATTCTAGACAAAACAGTCTAGGACTCGCACCTCAACGAACAATGGCTCTTGAATACAACAGTTCAAGACCCGCACTTCAATGCTCAAAAGTCTTTACTCCAATTTTCTTTTATGGATATCTAAATCTCTTGTTTCGTAATTTCTCTTGTGCAGATCCGTCATATGTGGTAATTGGATAGCGGATGTTCCAAGCATATGACTGGACAGAAAGGGATGTTGACCAACTTTAAAGAGAACTACTGTGGAACAGTTAGATTCGGGAATGATCAGTTTTCACCAATACTGGGTTATGGTGATATGGTACATGACAAAGTCACGATCAAGAAGGTGAGCTATGTTGAAGGCTTAGGACACAACCTGTTCAGTATAGGCCAGTTCTGTGACAAAGACTTAGAGGTCAATTTCAAAGCCAAGAGGTATTCTGTTCGCACTGAAGAAGGCAACGAACTCTTGGTCGGCACTCGAAAGTCCGATCTCTACACAATCAATTTGTCAAACGTCCAGACTGACAAGAAGGTGTGTCTACTCTCTAAAGCCTCGATGCAGCAAAGCTGGTTATGGCATCGACGACTCTCTCACCTCAACTTTAGGTACATCAACAAGCTAGTCAGTGGAAAGTTAGTAAAAGGACTTCCAGAGCTGAAGTATGAAAAAGAACATCTTTGTGCAGCATGTGAAAAGGGAAAGATGAAGAGAGCTCCACACAAACCAAAGCCTGAACAAAGTACAAGCTCTCCGTTAGAGTTGTTGCATATGGATCTCTATGGTCCGATGCAAACGCAAAGTCTAGGCGGAAAGAAGTACATACTAGTTATCGTGGACGATTATTCGCGATACACTTGGGGTCAAGTTTCTACGTTCAAAAGATGAAACACCTGATGTTCTCATTACATTCCTGAAGACGACCCAGATAAATCTGCAGAAACCGGTCAAGCTTCTAAGAACAGACAACGACACAGAGTTCAAGAACAAAACAGTTCAAGAATATCTCGAATCGGTCGGGATATCACATCAATACTCTGTTGCTCGTATGCCTCAACAGAATGGAGTGGTCGAAAGAAGAAATCGTACGCTAGTCGAGGCTGCTCGTACTATGCTAAGTCAATCTGACTTACCTCTATTTCTGTGGGTTGAAGCTGTATCGACTGCGTGCTACACTCAGAATCGCTCCATGACACACTGCAGATTCAAGAAGACTCCTTATGCGTTGATCAACAACCGAACACCGACAATCAAATATTTCCATATATTTGGGTGTAAGTGTTTTGTTCTAAATGATAGAGAGAGTCTGAACAAGTTCAGTGCCAAGGCAGACGAAGGCATCTTCATTGGTTATTCATATACATCTACTGCATACTGTGTTTACTTGAAGAAGTCAAAGAATGTTATTGAAAGCGTCAACGTTACGTTTGATGAAGAAATGACTTATGAACAACTCAGTTCAGAACCTGTGATAACTGGAGTACTAGCTTCTGGGCAAATCAGTCCAGAACCTGCGTCTCAAGCGATCAAATCAGATGAAGCATCAACGTCTACTAATCATTTATCTGATTTAGATTTATTATTTGAATTGTTTTATGATGAATTTCTTGGATCTAATGTGAAGAAATCTGTTGTGGTTGACAGGATGAAAGACTCAACGACTACTCATCCAACCAGTTCAGATATCTCTAATGAATCCAACTCCTCGATTCAGCAAGAAATTCCAGTTCAAATGCCGACTAGGGGTGCTCACGGATTGGGTTGGCCGGGTTGAAGGCACTTGAACAACCCAACCCAATGTTTGCGGTTTGGAAAATCTCAACCCAACTCAACCCAATAAAAAATGCAACCCAACCCAACCCAAACCGTGCGGGTTGGGTTGGGTTGGTCGGGTTGAAACTTTAATATATCATTTTACAATCTAACCAAGTGATTTTGTTTGAAAAAATTAAATAAAAAAGGAAATATAAACATAAATCTAATAAGAAAAGAGAAGAGTAGACGAAGAGTATCTCTTGCCTCTTGATTCTATCGATGTTGAAGATTATTAAAAACTTGCAGGTTAGATTCGTACGATTTTAATCGGCGTGGTCTCGTTGACAGATCTAAACTATGGCTAAGATAGGAAGACTTGAAAATTGATAGAAAGAAGAGTCGTTAAAAGTCTAAAACCATAAATAAATAAAAAGCGTCGGGTTGACGGGTTACTTTTGGCTCAACCCGTTTCCAACCCAATAGATGCGGTTTAGGCAAAATTTGTATCGATTATGTATCGGGTTACCTCGATTTGAGTTTTTTTGCGTTTTTTCAGGTTGGGTTGGCCGGGTTGGTCGGAAATTTGAGCACCCATAATGCCGACTTCAACAGTTGAAGCTGTGATCAATAATGAAGAGACAGAAGTTGCTGAACAAGTTGTACCTACTGAGACTTCTGCACCTACTACTTCAACTACAACCATAATTCCTCCTGAACAACCAGAAGAAGGTACCAGTGGATTCATAGATGATAATATTGATATATATTCATATAATCCACTCCCTCATGAACATAAATGGACCAAAGAGCATCCGATAAGCCAGATCATTGGCGATCCAACCAAACCAGTGCAAACTAGGTCAGCGTCAATGAATATGTGTATGCATGAATCCTTTCTGAGCAAGATCGAGCCTACTCGCGTATCTGAGGCCCTTGCTGATTCAGATTGGGTGACTGCAATGCAAGAAGAACTGAATCAGTTCGACGCACTAAAAGTCTAGAGACTCGTACCCAAACCTCAAGGTAAAACCATTATAGGTACGAAATGGGTTTTCAAGATCAAGAAAGATGAAGATGGTACCGTTATCAGAAACAAA
This sequence comes from Arctium minus, assembly GCA_954870635.1. Classification (NCBI taxonomy): domain Eukaryota; kingdom Viridiplantae; phylum Streptophyta; class Magnoliopsida; order Asterales; family Asteraceae; genus Arctium; species Arctium minus. Next base: position 3,356,406 of record OX941093.1, on the reverse strand, counting down.
GCAAGACTTGTTTCCAAAGGATACGGGCAAGAGGAAGGAATAGACTACGATGAGACTTATGCTCATGTGGCGCGTTTAGAGGCAATTCGAATGTTTTTGGCCTACGCAACTCACAAGAACTTCACTGTCTTTCAAATGGACGTGAAGACCGCCTTTCTGAATGGCATTCTAAAGGAAGAAGTCTATGTCTCGCAGCCAGAAGACTTTGTCAATCAAGAGAAACCGAATCATGTCTACATTCTCAACAAAGCACTCTATGGACTTAAACAAGCTTCTCGCGCCTGGTATGATGTCCTATCTCAATTTTTAGTCAAGTCTGGTTTTACAAAAGGTACGGTAGATACCACTTTGTTTATTAAAAAAGAGAAAGCCGATATCATTATTATTCAAATCTATGTGGATGATATTATTTTTGGCTCTACAAATCCTAAGTACTGTAAGAATTTTTCAAACCATATGGTGTCAAGATTTCAGATGAATATGATGGGAGAGATGGATTTCTTTCTCGGATTACAAGTCAAACAATTTTCATCAGGATTTTTATCAATCAATCAAAATACATTCTTGATATTCTTCAGAAGTTCAAAATGGAAAATTCTAAACCGATTGGTACCCCAATGGCACCAGGTACTAAGATTGGCATCGATCCTTCTGGAAAGGTTGTTGATGTTAGGACTTACAGAGGGATGATAGGTTCTTTGATGTATCTTACTTCTTGTAGGCCAGATATAATGTTTTCAACATGCTTATGTGCTAGATGTCAGGCTAATCCCAAAGAATCCCATGTGTCTGCAGTTAAGCGCATTTTTAGGTATCTGAAGGGGACGGCAGATCTTGGTCTGTGGTATCCTAAAGATACTAGCTTTGAACTAACAACATATACAGATGCAGATAATGCTGGGTGTATGCTAGACAGGAAGAGCACGTCTGGTCATATACAGTTCCTCGGTGATAAACTCATAAGTTGGGCATCGAAGAAACAACTTTGTGTATCAACTTCAACGGCCGAAGCAGAATATGTAGCTGCTGCTAGCTGCTGTTCTCAGGTCTTATGGATGAGAACACAACTGCGTGACTACGGGTTTCATTTCAACAAAATCCCGATCTACTGTGACTCAAAGAGCGCCATCGCGATAACAGCGAATCCTGTTCAACACACCAAGACCAAACACATAGATGCCAGCTATCATTTTATCAAAGATAATGTCGAAAAAGGAACAATTGAACTTTTCTTTGTAAAAACTGATTATCAGCTTGCTGATTTGTTTACCAAACCCTTAGAGGAAAAGAGATTCAACTTTCTTGTCTCTAAGCTTGGTATGCTAAATCTTAAAACATAATCAGTAGTTACCTATCAAAGTTTTCTAATTGTACACTTTTTCATCATTTCTTCATTCTTATTTCTAAATGATATCTACACTTCAAACAATCCGTTCATGAACTAAGGGGGAGTATGAGAAGCCATTGATAGATGTTCAATGTTATTTTGAGGGGGAGCTCATAAAATTTCTGCATTTATCTTTTATGTCAAATTTTTTGTAATGCATGATTTTAGGGGGAGCTTTTCAAATCAAAGGAGTTAGGATATGACTTCTGATTATTTCTGATCAGAACTCGTACTTTCATTGTTTTTTTGCTTTTTGTCATTTTAATTTAAGTTAATAAATTTGCTTTGACTAAGACATAAGACTTTTGCAGTTTTTGAGAGACGCTTACATGTTCATATCTTTATGACTTTAAGCTTAGCTTCATGAGATGTAAGATCGCACGTAAAGGTATAATCATTTATCTTAATCTCATATATGGTTGAAAGAAGGATAACTTTCAATCATAGAAAACTTTTTTATGTCCTCAACTATTCTCAACAGGTCTATACATATACTGAAAATAAAAGATAATAAAAAAATAAAAGATCTTCAGTATATTCTTCTATCATTATGTTCAAACCTTCCATAATTATCTCCAGTCTTGATCTGCACGTATCTTGATTATCTCTTAAGCAGTATTAAGTTGTAGCAGCATTAACACTTTGAGCAGTACTAATTTTCACCAGCAGTAGTAACTGTGCTCAGCAGTATTAACTTTGATCAGGCAGTACTAACTTCAGCAGTACTAACTACTAGCAGTAGTAAACAGTTGTAATAGCAGCATTAACCAAACTTAAGCAATTCTTTAATTCCCAACAAAAACATTGTACTTAAAAGTTCAAACCACTTCCCGAATCTCAAACTGATTTCATGAATTGGAAGTGTGACTTTAAATGTTTTCAAGATCTACATTGTGCTTTAACTGATATAGTTAAACCATTTTTTAGCATCATATGCTTTCTAGGAAAACATCGGATTTCATTGTGCTAGGACTTAACACAACTTCTATGGAATCACCTTAACCAGTGATTTCTACCCAAGAAGTTAATCCATAGTGATTGAGTGTGAAAATCAAAAAGAAATGAGTGTGGGTTGTATGATGAGCAATAATGAAAAAGAGAGTTTGGTTAGAAGTAAACTTAATGCTTAAAAGAAAGAGGGTGTGAGAACAGAGTTAAAAGAATATCAGAACTCTGCACAAACTACTTTCTGAGCCGGGCAGCCACATCTCTAGTGTTTCACATTTCTCTGGTGAACATTATTGAAATAGGCAACTAGCCCATGCCAACTCTTGTTTAACCCCACCAACTACTCATTTTCTTCTTAAAAGGAAAATGTTTCATTTTCAAAGGGGAAGCAGGACATTTGCTATCTGATTTTCGTTTGGAAAATCTGGATATTGAAAAGAAGGAAGTCTGCCCCACCTTCGCACTTCACTCTTACACATTGAGTCTGTGTTTAACTTACTGTTGTCTCAGTGATTTACACAATTTTGAGCCTTATAAGCAATCATCAAATGCTTAATTCTTTCTATCACTTGCACGAACACACAAGGAATTTGTTTCTTTGTCATAACGTTTATAGAAATTACCTTTGTGGTGTTTCGATGATTGAATGGAATCCCTGGGGGAGTGAAAGCTCCTTTCCAATGTGTATTCGTTACACACAGTGACTTAGTGTTACTGACAGGCATTTTAACTGATTCATTTGTTGATTCAGGTGTTACACGTTTATTTTGTCTGGATTTGCAAAGATCTGGATGAATATCTTTTGAATTGATGGATCAGAGGCTCCAAATGAAAGACATTTCTTACTCAGAGTTTTGATGAAATCGTTTCTCTATTCATCAAAAAGGGGGAGAACCTAAAGCTTGAAGAAATGTCCAGTCCATTACATTACAAGACTGGAAAAGAGAAGAACTAACCAAGAAATGCGAGAGTTCAAAGTATTCTGAAGACATGCTAATTTTAGAGAAATTTTCTTTGAAGATACTTTGCTAAAGCATTCTGAGCTAAAACCTGGAGATTATTACATATGGAAGACAGAGAAGGAGATTGCATCTTCTGAGCTGAAAAAGAAGACTGAATTGCTAAAATCTTTTTAGTAATGATCTTGATCCAAAGGGGGAGATTGTTAGCGCAAAGATCTATTGGATTCAAGATCATCCAATCTGAAGATCCAATATGAAGCTAAAGCCGGAAAGTCGACTCTTAACATAAGTCTAATGTCGTTTGTAATAAAATGTCAAAGTATTGTTTTTAGTATTTTATTATTATTTCTAAATATCTAAGTTATTAGATATTAGTTAGATATTATATTTTAGATATTATGTTAGTGTGTTAGAGAAGCTAAGATATTAGATCATATTCAACACACACACTCACGGTGAAAATCAGAGAGAAAACATCAAGAGCTTCAAACCGAAATCATCAACCTTTGTATTCCTTGATTTGTAATCTAAGATAGGTTGGTAATCATATTGTTGTGATTGTTTATTATTGATAAGAATTGGTTCAACGATTAAATCGGGACACACACCGGATAACTGACTCGGTTTGGTAAGGACCAATAATTCTTTTAAGTCCTGTCACATCCTCACCATATTCTTTTCGCTCCGAACTCATCTATCAATCTAGACCCCTCACTGATATCTATGAATTGGATGTGTTTCTTGGGTAGGTCCTTCCGGTTCTGGATTGACCATAGAAACATTAAAAACCCTAACACTCCTTTAACTTGCCAAAATAGAACATTGAGGTAAAATTTCTGATTTGAGATAATCTGAAGTCAAAAACATTTAAGACCGAGTCCTGAACTGAAGTGTTCAGAAGTAAATATGAAAAATAAACAACATGGTACTCCCCCTCAAAAGATGGCATAACCATTGATTGTAGTCATGTGATGAGAATAATCTGAATTATATCACACATGACCGTCCTGTAAAAACAGATTAGGAAGATTTTGGTTTTGGTATCCATGCTATGATGGATCCTTGATGGTTAGTTGCCTTGGCTTTGAAGTTATTAAACTGATGATTGGGGATGCTATAAGTACCATACCAACAATTAACATACCTTGGATGCACAAAGTCACTCTTTCCACAGTAAGTGCAACAGATCGTTTGTCGGGGCAGACTGATCAACTTTCCTATAGAATAGACATAAGTAGGTGAATCAGTCTTGGAAATAAATGACTTTGTATCAACTACAGGAGAATAATGAGACTTGTTTCCATCACTACTTTCTGTATTTGGTTTTGTTTCTCTAAACCATCTTGACTTTTCGAAACACTTGATTATTTGAATCATCAACAAGAGAATTATAGAAAAGATTTGAAGGACGAATCCGATCTTTTGAAAATTCATTTGATTTGACCAACTTCTTCGAAGAATTAGATGTAGAAGGTGAACTTGAAAAATAAGGAGACTGAACTACAGTATCGGGACTGGCTTGTTCAGATAAATCAACTTTTGGATTTATTTCTTCAAGTTTATTGACTTTTGCAGATAATACATTTCTTTCTTCTAGAATCAAGTCAAATTGTTTTTGTAAAATGGATTTTACCTTCTGTTCTTTCAAAATCTCTGTTGCTAATCAAGATAATTTCTTTGAAAGCTTATGAATCTCAATTTCGAAAATCTTTCTTTCACTTTCAAAATCCTTTTCTATATTGTTGCGTTTATCAGATATCTCTTTAAAATCCGCAACATTCTTCTTTTCAAGCATTTCCTTTTCACTCTCAAAACTTTTTCGCTCTTTCTCAAAAGAATCTATCTCAATTATCAAAATATTTTCAAAATCAGAAATCTGTTTTAAAAGTTTTGCATTTTGAGCCTCAAAAACCTTTCTTTCATCGAAAACTTTTTTTGAAAGCTCGAGAATCTTTCTTTCAAGATTCTTCCTTTCATTTGAGAAATCGAATTTTTCTTGTTCACAAACAGTAAGTCTTTTCTTCAGGTCGAGATTTTCATTCTCAAACATGTTTCCTCTTTCTTCAAGCGTCGACAGGTTTTTCTCTTCTTTGGCTTCAAAATCTGCAACTTTTCGTTCAAGTTCAGATATTTTCTTTGAACTTTCAGCACTTGACGTTTAAGCTTCGCATTCAAGATGTAAAATTTTTCTTTTAAGAGAATTTATTCGGTCAGTAAACATACTATGATATGAGCTATTTTCTGCTGCCTTTTCAAGTTCAGAATTCCTGCGCTTGAGCCAGTCATTGTTTGACTGTAAGCAACATATATCTTTATGTCTAGCTTTCCGATCTCAGATGATCTAAATCTGACTGAAGAAAAGCTTTCTCTTCCAACAGTGTGATAATGGTCTTTAACATGTTTTCCAATTTCTTTTCGAGAGCTTCAATCATTGCTTTGTGTTCAGACATGGGTATATAAGGCATTGTTACTTGCAAAGCTTGAAGTCCAGGGACAGAACTTGACGAGAGATGAAAGATTCAAAGTACAAGGACCAAAAGTGACAACGTGTGAAGCTTGAAAGTTTAGGGGTCAAAAATGACAAACGACCGAAACTTTTGAATTACGGGGACTAAAAGTGACACTAACTGAAACTTAAAACTAGAGGGACTAAAAATGATAGAAAGTGAAACTTAAAGGTAGAAGGACCAAAAATGACATAAAATGAAATCTCTAACTAGAGGGACTAAAAGTGTAAAAAGAGAAACTTCTAACGGACTTAACTAAAAACTAACGAAAATGGACTAAAAATGAAATAAAACTTAACTAAATTAACAAACTAACGGACACTAACTGGACTAACGGAAAAGGGACCAAAATGTAAAGAATTTAACGGCAAACTAACGGAATCCGTTAGTTACTATTCATCATCTTCTCCAACGTGACACACCTGCAAAACTTCGAACGGGTTAGTAATATTCAATACAAAATGATCGTTAAAGCTCCCTGATCACTCCTTATCAGATTAAAACTCAAACGGTCAACCCATGATCACAAACGAACCAACCAAAAACTTTTTGGAAAACGATCACAAACTCAAAAACTCGGTATGGATTAAAACTTTTCGACCAAAATTGATCGTTTAGGCTTCGTGAACACGCCTTAACAGTTTATAGTCCAAATAATCAACCCACGATCAAAATCGAAGCGACCGAAATTTTTTCGAAAACCGATCGAATTTTTTTTTGAAAACTTGTCGTTTCTTGAAGTAAGCTTCACAGATGCAGCTTAACATGAAATCCAAATTTTATCTCTCTCTATAATCTCCAAACTCTTAAATGAAGTCTACATATACTTTTCAATAACCAACAGCAAACTATTATCTTTATCCATCATCACCAACCAAAACACAACTTAACAGACTTTAGAATTTGTTACTGCATATCGAAATCGGAAATTTGAACTTTCATGAAGGCTGTTTCACTTAAAATCTGTTAATGCACAAAGACTTTAAAATTAATATCAATTCTCAGTTAACAAAGCAAAATAAAATCTAGCCACCAACCCACTATCTTTTTAGGCTTCCAATCACATTTGAAATTGGAAATTGATAATCACTCCAAAATCACTCTCTTTTTAGGCATCCAATCACAATTGATCACAAGGCACCGTGAGTGGGATGGTATTGCAAGGCACCGGGAGTGGGTAGGCACCGGGAGAAGGTAGGCACCGGGAGATGGTAGGCTAGACACCGGGAGAGGTAGGAAGGTCGCTATGTAACACTCTAAATTTCTGTTTAATGGGAAGACTGCAGGAAAACAGTGCCCCGCGCGGGTTAGGTCGCGCCATAAGCCGCGCGGAGCACTGTCCACTTGTGCAATCAGTGGCTGGCGCGGGTAACCACGCGGGTCAATCCGCGCCACAACTCGCATGGACACCTTGACGAATTAAATGGGGATTTCAGCCCCCATTTTCATTTAAACCTTCATCTACTTCCTCCCAAACTATCTCTTCACTTAATACTCCCCAAAATCGAACCAAGAATCATCCCAACCACCATCCACCACATTTATTGCAAGAATCAAGTTTCCCCAAGCAAAGATTTCAACCAAGGATCTCAAGGCTTAAGACCATCTTCTTCCTCCATCCATTTCTAGGGTTCCTTGCAAGTTTCTAGGGTTTTATATAAAACCTAGATAGTGAGTTTCTTCTAACCATTTTCAACTGAGATACATGTCTTGTGTGTTTATTTGTCACTACTTCATATGCATGAATAAATCTGATCACCTGATAAGTTTGACCTAACTGTTACCTTTGTGATTATTGCGGGTTTTGGCTAATGTTCATCATGTGGACTTTGATGGGTATATAGTTAGCATTATTTTGTCATGATTGTGTAAAATCATGGGTTTTATGAAGATCATTGTTGAACCTACATGCGTTAGTTTTTTAGGCCTAATATGGGATTGGAATCATGGTAGTCTTATACATGTATCATATTGATATGGAAAAATGTATAGAGATGGATATTATATATATATATATATATATATTGGAGGAACCGTGAGTATGTTCTAGGAGGATGTAGTCTTAGGTTTCACCTTGTCGGTATGCACCTAGACCTCCGCCATTTGGAGTAATGCCTGAGAGGTAGTCTTCAAGTGTGTCGGGCCTTTGGGATGTTGTTCATGCGAGTGAACGTCAAGGTACATTGACTTGAGGTAAAACTCATTGGTGTGATGGGTCTCCCCCATTGATTCCCTTACGACCCATGTCGACTAAAACGCTCTATAATTGTTCATACCATGTTCTATGAATGTTATGTCATGCTTTTGTACAACTCACTAGGCTCGTTTAGCCTAACACTTGTTTGGTTTGATGTGTATCTCAGGTTCTAGCGGCACGACCACTAAGAAGAATTAGCAGGCTTTTAGATGTGAGCTTGGGAGCTTTTGGGATACCATTATAGAAATGATTTTTGGAAGTAGATGACAACCGTTTGTAATTTTATTTCTTGTCTAGAATTTAGATTAAGAGGTTGTTATCTCTCATTGGTTGTCATTACAAACTTGTAATTAAACAGGCATTAATTGTTCCCTCTTGGGTGAGCTCATGCTTTAGCATTTATATGATTACCACATTTCCTTTTTTTTTCTTTTTTCGGAAATTTTGTTTATCCCAATTTTTGGGGTGTTACACGCTAGACACCGGGCGATGCAGGGAGGGCGCTAGACACCAGGCGGGATAAAAAGCGGGAGGCGGGACTTATAAACCCGGTACTTGAGGACTCGGTGAGCACGACGAACAGCGAAGAACACGGCGGAAACAACCCAGATTTCAACAAAAAATTACCTTTTAAATCGAAATTTCTGGACTTTTTAGATTCAAAAACACAAACCAAAGATTGATTTTGTCAAATTAACACTTAAAACACAAACCTAACCGTTGAATTTAACAGATTAATAACCAAAACTCAAACCAAAAACTTTAATTTGAAGAACACAGTGATGTGCCGACACCAACACAGAAGTAAATAATCAATAATAAGCAATGATTAAACCACAGTGATTAAACCACTTTAATTTCCAAAACTGATCGATTTCTTTCAATACTTGATTGAACTTTTCCAAATATAAAACCAAAAAATCTAACCCAAAACAACTTCGATTTTGATGATCACAGAAAACCGTTCGTAAGCAAAAAATCGATAAACAGAAAGGGATTTTAGACAAACCTTTTGATCGTATCGAATGAAAATTAATTCGATCCCGCTCTAATACCAATTGTAGATCCCAAAAACAGTGCAATCACAAGTAAATAATCAATAATAAATAATGATTAAACCACAACTGCTGGTCATATGATTAGATTTATCAGTAAAGGGTTTAAGGTTTACAGAGAGAATTTCTTATAAGCAAGTGTAAACCCTTTAATGAACATTCTTCCTTTCTACTAAACCCTAATCTCACTTTAAATACTAAGGGCTTGGGTCTAAAAGCCCAATTCCCATTACAACCAAACCTAAGCCCAATAACAATAAAAGGCATTTACAACGCGATAAATAATAACACAATTAAACTCTATAAATGCGTTATACAATTTTCAACGCACTAGGACTTTCAGTCCTAACAAACTTTACCGACCAGATTATTATTAGAACTTGATGATTGTTATCACGTACCATCTATTTCTAGAAATTTTATTTTTGTATCGTGTTTGGACAGGAAAGGTTTTACCTTTAATATTGGGAACAAATGTTGTTCATTCTCTTTTGGTAATATATATTATGGTGACGCAAGTTTGATTAATGGTCTTTATGTTCTTAATATGGATAATTCGATTTCTAACATAGATAAAAGGGAGGTCAAATCGAATAGTTCGAATTTAACCTATCTCAGGCATTGTCGTCTTGGCCATATAAATGAAACTCGCATTTCCAAACTCCATAAAGATGGATTATTGAACAAATTAGAATTTGAATCATATGGGACGTGTGAAGCTTGTTTAATTGGACAGATGACAAAGGCTTCTTTTGTTGGACAAAGTGAGAGAGCAAGTGGTGTATTGGCAATCATACACAGTGATGTATGTGGTCCGATGAACATACATGCTAGAAGTGATTATACATACTTTATTACATTTACTAATGATCTCAGTAGGTTCGGCTATGTATATTTAATGAGACATAAGTCCGGGTCCTTTGAAATGTTCAAAGAATTTCAAAATGAAGTACAAAACCAACTTGGAAAGAGTATTAAGATTCTTCAATCTGATCAAGGTGGCGAATACTTAGACCATGCTTTTCTTGATCATCTTAGAAATTGTGGTATTGTATCACAACTCACTCCACCTGGAACACCACAATGGAATGGTGTCTCCGAAAGGAGGAATCGTACACTATTGGGCATGGTACGATCTATGATGAGTCAAGATGACCTTCTGACATCCTTTTGGGGATATGCTCTAGAGACAGTGGCTTTCACACTAAACCGAGTTCCATCAAAATCTGTTGAAAAGACACCATATGAAGATTTAGGGTTGTAAGGTTTACGTACGCCGTTTAATCACAACTAAATTAGAACCAAAATCTGATAAATGCATATTTGTAGGATATCCCAAAGAAACTATGGGATACTACTTCTATATCCTCACGACAATAAAGTGTTTGTTGGGAGTACTGGTGTCTTTAAGGAAAAGGAATTTATTTCCAAAGGTATCGGGGGCAGGAATGTAGAACTTGAAGTTGTTCAAGATCAAAATATGTCAACACAGATGGAACCAACACATACACCACAATTAATTATGGATCCACAAACTGATGTGGAAAGGCAGTCTGATGTTATAACACAAAATGCTCGTAGATCTAGTAGAAAATGGAATGAGCCTGGGAGATATGGATTTCTCATCACTCATACTGTGGATGTGATGCTCATGGATGATGAACCCACTAGTTACCAAGATGCTATGGCAAGCACTGAATCCAAGAAATTTCTAGATGTTATGAGAATAGAAATGAACTCCATGTATGAAAACCAAGTTGGGAACTTAATTGACCCACCCAACGAGGTACGACCTATAGGGTGCAAATGGGTTCTCAGTCGCAATGATTAAGTCTATTAGAATTTTATTAGCCATTGCAGCATATCACGATTATGATATTTGACAAATGGATGTCAAAACAGCTTTCCTTAATGGAAAGTTACTTGAGGACGTAAATATGATACAACCCGAAGGTTTTGTCGTTCCTGAAAAATCTCATAAGGTATGCAAGTTGTAACGATCTATTTATGGATTGAAGTAAGCTTCAAAGAGTTGGAATCATTGTTTTGATGAAGCGATCAAAGAGTTTGGCTTCTCAAAAAATGAGGATGAACCTTGTGTCTACAAAAAGGTTAGTGGGAGCACTGTATCATTTATTTTATTGTATGTAGATGACATACTACTCATTGGAAATGATATTCTGACACTTGAGTTTGTAAAGGCTAGGTTAGAAAAATGTTTTTCAATGAAAGACTTAGGTGAAGCTTCCTATGTGTTAGGCGTTCGGATCTATAAAGATAGATCGCGGAAATTACCTGTCTTAAGTCAGAGTACAAATATAGACAAAGTGTTGAAACGGTTCAACATGTTTGATAGCAAGAAAGGGTTATTACCTATGTCTCATGGCATATCACTTTCTAAGATGCAATGCCCTACTACATTTCAAGAGAGTGAACGAATGAGTAAGATTCCATATGCTTCGGCAATTGTATCTATCATGTATGCCATGATATGTACTCGACCTGATGTATCGTATGCTTTAAGCATGATGAGTAGATACCAATATAATCTAGGTGATGGTCACTGGATTGCCATCAAGTATAACCTAAAATACTTAAGAAGAACAAAGGATTCATTCTTGATATATGGCAGTAAAGAAGGTTTGAGTGTAAAGGGTTACACTGATGCAAGTTTCCAAACGGATAAAGATGATTTTGGATCGCAGTCGGGTTTTGTGTTTTGTCTTAATGGTGGTGTTGTGAGCTGGAAGAGTTCCAAGCAAGCAATAGTAGTTGATTCTACAACAGAAGCTGAGTACATTGGAGCATCAGATGCTGCCAAGGAAGCCGTTTGGATCAAGACATTTATTTCTCAACTTGGAGTTGTTTCTAGCAGTGATTGTCCTATAGAGTTGTTATGCGACAACAATGGAGCTATAGCATAGGCCAAGGAACCTAGATCTCACCAAAGATCCAAACGTGTTCTTAGAAGATATCATCTCATTAGAGAGATTATTGAAAGAGGCGATGTTAGTATAAGCAGAGTGTCAACTAACAGCAATGATGTTGATCCACTAACCAAGTCGTTAACACAGCAGAAGCATGATGGCCACTGTAGATCCATTGGAATACGATGCATGGATGATTGGATTTAGTGCAAGTGGGAGATTGTTAGTGAATGCTCAAAAGCTAATCATACGATGATTATAATTTTGAGTTTTGTTTCATGAAATTAATAAATAAATAAATAAAAGGCGCAATTTATTATGTCTATGTTTTATTATGTGTTTTTAATTATTAATAATAAATAACCTTAGAATAATGTATTCTGAATGTCCCTAGTTAAATATTATTTTGGATTTTAAGGTTGAAATAATATGATAATGACTAGCATATGTAGGGATTCATATAGAGATATTGAATCTGCATATGGGTACAAAATGGAGATTTTGTGTATCGGACGTGACTCGCTATGAGAACACTTCATTGGATGTCATGTGAGTGTCATAAGTGTTTCTCATGTGGTCAATGTACATGTAATTCTTTGACTTGAGAAATATGGAGCTTGTTATATGGGAGTAATATATTTTGACATTTGTTCTAATCATTCTGTAACTGGGTGACAGAATAATTTTTGGGTATGTTATAAATTGTAACACCCCAAAATTTGTTGTGAGTAATCGTTTCCACTTAGACCTTGTTTATACATTTTAATGGTGTGATAAGACCTCTACTTGAATTATCATCTTATGCAATTGCTATTGTCAATAAATCGTGCCAATCATTAAATTTGGGAAGATTAGAATTCGAACCTGGAAGTTTTTGGCATTTGGTACTTACCCGAAGACTATGCCCGGTGAGTGTGCCATGGTCATAGTCGCAGGGGCACTATCGCGTGGAGTGAATGAGTCTCGGTACAGGTTAGGCGAGAGTGCCCGGTGATAGTGCTCAGAGTCACTCTCACATGTCACAATCATAGGGATTAGAGTGGTCGTGGTACATTCCTCGCGAGAGTGCCCAGCGAGAAGGCCAGGGGCACTCTCGCGTGTCATTCTCGCCATGTGTCCCATAGCTGATGTTTCATAAGTCGTTTTTCACCACTAAACCCATAAATCTGATTTGAAGAAAAGATCGACCCTCTCCTCTCCCTTTTGGGCGATTTCCACACATCTCTTCCCTCTTCATTTAATTCTCAACCTAAATTCCCCAAGTTGCATTCAATAGGATCCAACCATCATCCTTATGTCATTCAAGTGAAGGTTTAAAGATCATTAAAGCTTCAAGTGAAGTTTCATTTCTAGGGTTTCTTCATTCTAAGGTTTTCACTTACAAACCCTATTGGTGAGTTCTCTAAAATACTAAGAATGAGCACACACCTTTACACCCATGTGTTTACATTGGTAAATATACATATATATATATACATGAATATCTACATCATAATCACTTCCTAACCTCTTGATTTTTTAATAAATGTGACTATGTGGGAGTTTGTCCTAGTAAGGTTTTAGGTGGAACTTGAATATGGAAGATTCAATGTACACATGAAGTTTGATGTAATAAATGTTAATCATTACTTACATTTGGTCTTAAATGAGTTGAGTTGAGAATGTTCAAATTGTCAAGTTGTGTTGGAGTTATTAAATATTTTATGTGAACTTGATAGCTTTGATTTAATCTAGAGGAATAATGGTATGTCGAACCCAACCCTTATGCATGAGGGGTGGTGTATCGAGTATTATAAGAAGAAAAGGGGGTATCCCTAATGTGAATGTCTAGAGAGTAGACACTAAAGGGCTATGGACCCTTGAGGTGAAACTCTCCCAAGACTGAGTAGGCACTAAGGTTCTACGACCTTGAGGTGGTACTCTACGGAGTGGACACTAAAGGAGTTAAAAGAGACTTGAGGTGAGGCCGAATGGTGGACACTAAAGTCAAGGACCTGAGGTGTAGACCTCCAATAAATAAACATGGCGACTTTATCCAGGATTGAGACTATTGTGGACTTGTTTGAAGACGGTATTACACTATTATTGCGGAACGGGTATCGATGTTTATAATTCTCTTATTTTGTGTTACACTCCTAATCTTATTTTTCTGAACTCACTAGGCTTCTAGCCTAACAGTTGTTGCTTGTGTGTTGATTTTCAGGTCACTCTAGTGGAGGCCCTAGGAAGACTTGATTGGTCGGTTGGTGCATGTAGGTGCATCGTATGAAGCGACATTTTTGGGAATCATGGGAAAAGAGAGAAACATTTTGGGGATGTAGCGACACTCGACTTAATCTAGTCAATTGCCTTAGATTAATCGGTTGTTGAAATTACATCCCATTTGATAGTAATCATTCGAATTTACAAACTACCCGTTTTGGCATTAGTTGTATTAATTGGGAAACCTTGATCCGGTTATGTTCCAGAACTCCCTCTTGAATTGTTGATAACTTGAATGTTACATGTGGGTTTGATTGTTCGCAATTACAGGTTTTATAAATCTCCACATTTTTGACGAGTTATGGTCGAAATTTCAAGTTTTTAATTTACCCCATTTTTAGGGTGTTACATAAATCACATGGTAGAACTAGCATGTATCGAGATAGGATTTGTCCCTCCTTTATGACGGGAGTGATGTATCTGAGCCCCTTGATAAATATACACTAAGGAAATGATGCATGCTCAGATAATTGATATAAGATTTCATGATCTGTTTTATTAGTATATAAGGGAATCAAGAAATTAGAGATTGGACATAATGAGAATGACACAATCAATGTCTCGTGTTCAATCTAGACATCAAGGACAAAGGAATTAAATGTGTAAATTAAAATTGACTACAAACCGATAATTTGTTGTATCACCGATTCTCGTCATTTGGGTGACAGTGATGTATTGCTAGATATTGCTCATCGTTTATAATTATAAATACGAGATTTATATTTATTACCAACATGTCAAAAACCCATTGGGTCACACGCTTTGAACTTATTCGAATAAGGAGTTTCAATAATTAAAACGTTTAATTATTATATCAGATTTGTATTGATTTAATCTGATTAAATCAAATAAGATATTATTTATGTTGGACATAAATAAAGTTGACTAGGGATGACCTTTGTAAGGGAGTGATGGTGTATGGAAAGTCTTACACTCAAGTATGGTGTAGGGATGGTGGTGGTTATGCCATACCTCTCATACTCATATATAATGTATGACATTTTATGCAAGTTTTTGAGTCTTGCAATTCTCTCTCAAAAAACACCTACAACTTCATGATCCCTTTTCTTTCTAAGTTTTGAAACCGATTCGGATTGTTCGCGTGGATACCGTGGAGGCATCAAGCTTTGTTTTTGCTGTGATTCAAAGTCTCGTTAATTGTGAGGTCTAATTTCAAAACACCCGATTTATTCCGGTTCGTATGGTTCCTTGGAGGGTTACGGTTTTATTTTCCGCTGTGCTTGAGATCCCATAACTCAACACTGTTCATCTATTCATAATTGGTTTTTGATACAGTTCGAAACATGTTTTTTAAGGGTGTCCTTGGCTATGTCTAGACTAATTCCGGTAAATAATGACTGTATGAAATCAGCCCTGATAAACTCAGTGGCCACAACAGTTCGAAACATGTTAATACATGCACATATGTGTAAGGTTAACATGATCATATTTGAAGAAATGTATAACCCTAACATGATCATATATGAACATATGCATAATCTAACATGTTCATATATGCACATATGTATAAATCTAACATGTTCATATATGCACATATGTATACATATAACATGTTCATATATGCACATCTGGCTATAAAAACTTGTTCATTTCTACACATCTGATAAAAAGATTGGACGATAACAACAAAATCAAGCCACAAAACCCTAATTTTCAGTTTGCCTACTCCAAACTGTATAAACATAAAAATAAGATATTCTAATTAAAATAAAATTATCAAAACCTAACCATGGGAATCAACGAAATCAACTTTGGATTCTTCAAAACCAGTACCATATGTTGGGCAATCACATCTATCATCATCGTCGACATTTAAGTGTGGGGTTTTCCCTGGTACTTTAATGTCATAAGGGTATTTTGTTCGCACACCAACAGGTTCCCTCACGTGTATTATCACATGTGATAAATGTGTTCTCGTATTTTTGTAAAATGGAGGTATTCTCATTTGAATCTCCATACACACACATACACACACACTAATATATATATATATAGTTGGTTTTTCCAGTAAGAATAGTAGTTATCGTGAGAATGGTAATAAGGGATCCCCACCATTGGATGAATCCTAATTGAAGATCAATTTAAAATGCTTTCTAAGCTAATTCATGTGGTATTTTCGGACTAAATCTGAACCATTAAATCAACACTAATTAAAAGTGATCAAGGGTCCAATTCCCTTCTTACACTTCTCACCTTATGACGGATGCCGAGTCCACCAAATAATAGTTAACTAACTAGACATTTGTCAACAATTAAAATTGCAACAGTAGTAAGTCGGGTCGAATCCACAAGGACTCAGTTCAACTTATTACGACCAAATACTTCTCACACAAGAATGGAAATTTAAAGTAGATATGAAAAGAAGGGGGGTAGATTGATTTTAAAACTAACATGCAAATCAAACAAATTATAAAAATGCAATCGAAATTAAAAACCCAACATTAGCTCGCTCTCGATGATGATGCTAACACCTATAATTGATCTCGCAAATGTAAAAAGTTAGGACAAGCTTAAGCCGGTTATGGTTATCAATGAGCTCTGACAACCTTTGTTTTCACCAAATTGGACATTAGCAAAAATGAGCTCTTTAGCTAAATCTTAACTACAAATGGAACAATGAACAATCTCTCAACATTCCAGGCGTAGTTAGCCTTAACGAATAAAAAACACCGACTCAAAGAATTAAGCTCATAAGTTCAACTTAATTATTACCTTGATCGTAAGATTTCAAGAACTCAATTTAAAAACCTTATCAAAATCAAAAGAGTCCATTGTTACTAAATCAAAATCAATAGACAATTACATACCTAGGATTTTGACTAACAATAATTCATAAGACTATCAAATAATTGGCCAAACTAGTTAACATTCAAATGAAATTGACATTTAACCTAGAAATGAAACAAATAAACTTGTCCCAAACAATTACAACGAAATCTCAAAGTGAAAAGACATCAAAATCCAAAGCTAACCGATGTTGGAAGGAAGAAACTAGCCACGCATGGGTAAACTAGGATTGACAATTCGAAAGAAACTAGCCACGCATGTCTAAACTAGGATTGCCAATTCGAAAAATGCAAGAATTTACCGAAATTGACGAGAAATTGATGATGAAATGCTCCCTAATTTCCCTTGCTTTACTGTTGTGTTTTCTGATTTTCTTCCTTCCTCCCTTTCAAACGACGGTTCCCACTCCCTTTTAAACCTCCCAAATGAAAACCGCTCCAAAAATCAGAAAATCCCAAGATTTTGAGCCGCTCGCGGCTTCGGACGCGACTTTAGCTGCTTGGAAACTCACCCGCTATGGACTAGGGGTTCGAAACGGTGCATGGCGCGGGTTTGGGCGCGACTTTGGCTGCGTGAGAGGTCGTCCGGGTCTCTGGATTGATCGACAACAGTGCACAACGTGGTTTTGGGGGCGGATTTAGGTGTTGTGGAGGTGCCCACTGCCTCCATCTCGATCTCCCCTTGGTCTCGATCAGCGACTGATTGCAAAGGAAAGATAGGCCTATCTTAGACTTCTTCTTTTGGGTCTTTTGCTTGTCTTTTGAGCCTGATTTACATAATAAAAAGTGTTGTTCCAGTTATCAAGCTCGATCAGATTAAACACAAGATCTAATCACAAACTCATTTGTCATTGATTTGAATGATTTACAATTGTCTCTCTATCTCTCTCTCTCACTCTAGAAGTATATGACTTTCTCTCTCTAACCACACGTCTCTCAAAATACAATTATCTCTCTTAATATACGTGGTTACACTCTCTACACCTGTGGTTACAAGATTTACAAAGGACCAAAGGTATTTATACCTAGCCAACTTGGTTGACTTTACAACATCATGCTAATAAAGGAAAGTCAACACATTGACTTTTACAACTCAGCTAATAAAAACATTTAAACTTTAAACCCTTTAATCTTGAATACAAAATTTAGGATCAACAATCTCCCCATTTGTATTCAAGATTAAAAAAAATTTTTGACAAAAATCTTCAGCTCTTTCTTTTCTTGAAAACTCTTCAACAATGTAGCTTTCAGAACTTTAAAACTTTGACATCTTCATCTTTCAAACAAACTTTCTTGAACTTTGAACACTCTCTCTTTGTCTTCTTCTTTGACAAACATCTTTACTTTGTACATATCTTCTTTTTACAAACTTTATTTCTTCAAAACTTGAAGCTTTTGTTCTTCTCCCCCTTTACTAAAACTATACATTTGTATAACTTTGTATCTCTTTCTGTCTTTCTAATACAATCTCTCTCAAATTCTTCTTCACAGATAAAATATCATCAAACTTCTCTGATATGAAAGATTCAAATTATCTCCTCCTTTCTGATTAAAATCTTGAAATAAATTTCTGACTTGAAAATCTCAGAATATCTCCTCAAAACTTTGAAATTGAAACTTTAGAAACATCTCCTCCTTTTTAACTTTTTTCAAAAAAAACTTCAGAATTCTAACAATCTCCTCCTTTCATTCTTTGCAACTGTATTTCTGACTTTGAAAATTTCAAACTATCTCCCCCTTTTTAATGAATTGTGAGACGTCAGAATCATCAAAACTTTTCAATGTCGGCACGATCTTTGAGACAGCAACAAGTTTTACACGGATTCAATGTGCATGAAAGAGGTGCGAATGTGGGGCAAATTTTCTTCTTTTTCAATATCTAAATCTTTCGAGTGAAGACCAGATAGCAGATATGTTATGTCCCCAAAGAAAATCAAACATTTTTTTGTTGAGAAAGAAACGAGTGGTTGGTGGGGTTAATGCAAGAGTTGGCATGAGTTATTGCCTGTTTCAATGAAGTTCACCAAAGAATTGTGAAACAACAGTAATTTGGTGCAGAGTTCTCATATTCTTTTAACTCTGATCTCACACCCTCTTTCTGTTTTTAATCAATAAGCTCATTTTAACCAAACTCTCATTTACATTTTACCTCATCACACTGAGAAAAACTCATCCCATTGAGTTAAATACCCCCACTCTCTCACCCCTCAATCACTCAGGGATAACTTACTGGGTAGGAAACATTGGTTAACGTGAATCCATAGAAGTTCTGTTAAACTCACACACAAATCCCATGAAAATTTTGTCCTATAATGCATTATCCAACAGTTTATCTTGAACATTTAAAGCTCAAAATGTGATAACATTGTCACATGAATGTATGCTCTTCAAGAATATGAATGATAATTTGAGCATTTGAACGTTGAAGATATCTCAAGACAAGGAAATTGAATGAATGAAATAAAAACAATAGATTTGTTTTGAGAATCTGACAATGTATCAATCAGATCAAATATCATGAAATATGAACGTGAAAGGTTAGGGTATCAAAGAACTTGAGATTTGTTTATATGAACGAATATAAACAGTTTTTCAATTAATGCACAAATTTAGAAATGATGATCGATGCTCAACAATTTTGAAAGCAAACGAGCGTATTGCCATCGAAAGATGTTTCGTTTTGAGACATGGTAATAACAAAATCAATAATAAATACTGAACCGGTGTGTGTGAATACTTGACAATATATAAACAAGATAATAAACAAGTATTTATCTTTTGAAACACACGGTCAGTTAAGCATTGAAGATCATACATGAAAACATTTGAAAGCACACTTCAAAATTCATAAAATATTTTGAAGAATAAGAAGTGGTTTAAACATTTAGAGAATTTGTTTTCATGCTTGAAAGTTGTCCTTCTTCTATATGGGTTCGTTGGGTTTACTTGTTTTGTCTAAGTGCCACGCATTTTTGGCTAGTGAGAAAGAACTCGCGGTGGTTGTGGATGCTACGTAAAATTCTGGACATTTGCACTCATGTTCGGAACCATTTCATGATAAGACATGGAAATGGAGAGGAAACAAATGCTTGGGAGGATCGTTGGGCTCAAGGTACACCTTTATCTTCATTCATATCTTATAGATTTATTCATGCACATGACTTTACCAAACATACGACAATAAAAGAGATGGTGGAGAGATTTATGGGTATTTGGCCGAAAGATTGGATGGAACGCTACCCGATTCATCAGTCTTTGTCGTTCCCGATATTAGAGCCGAATGTGAGGGATGCATTGGTTTGGGTCGACTTGCGAAATAATATTGTGGATTTCTCGGTTAAGGAAGCTTATAGCACGTTGGAAGGATTACAACCGCCTAATTCTTGGTTTAAGGGGGTGTTTGGTTTCCGGGACACATTGCAAAACACATTTTTTGCTTGTGGACTGCATGCCATAAATGCCTTCTTACACAAGACCGAATGGTGGCTTGGGATCGGAGTGATGCTATTCTTCTCTGTCCGTTTTGTAAAAGTTGTATGGATTCTCATAATCATTTGTTCTTTGAATGCGGTTTCTCAAAGGATGTTTGGTCACGTATCAAACATTTGGCCAATTTGGAGGATTGTCCTGATAGTTGGGATGATATTATGATGGTTTTGTCGGATACGAGAAGGTCCCCGAAGCAACTTACTCCTAAACTTTTCTTGGGGGCGGTCGTATACTACATTGGGAGAAAAGAAACAATCGACTCTTCAAGGATGAGATGCGTTCGGCTATGTGGGTTGTCAAGGAGATCAAGGATATGGTGCATTTGCGTGTGACATGGAAGATGAGGAACAAGTCGGTCCCTGTTAATGGCCAAGTATAATTTCCAATCGTGGTTTCTTGAGTTGGACGTTGGCCTGCTTGGTTTTGGTTACTTGCATTTTCTTTTGTATGCTTTTCGAGTCTATTGGGTTATGTCTGTTTTGGTTGATTTATTGCTTGGTATGGTGTTGTTACCAAGTTTTTCTGTTTTGTTGTTGGGTGTTTGTCTTTGGCCGGGATGCTTGTTTCTGTTGTTCATTTCTAATATATTTTCCTGGAGTTTTCCTTTCAAAAAAAAAGTCGTCCTTCTTTCAAACATGCAAAGATTAAGAATCAGAAATACTTACATTCAGTGTAAGATTCTTAGTTCCCCTTCAAATCATGAAGAATTGACAAAAATCAGATATGCTCCCCCTTGATATCTGCAAAAAGTCAAAATCTCGTCAAAATATCAATCAATTTAATTTCTAATCTCCTCCTTAAAACAAAAATACTCCCTTATAAAGATTGATCATTCAGGCTAATCTGCAAAGATCAAAATCTTTGAAGTGCGGATTATGAACTGAAGTATTCAGAAGGTATTGACACATATACTCTTTTGAAAATAGTAACTCCCCCTAAAGAAATGAATTACCTGCAAAAGATAAAAGATTTTGGTAATCATCTGGGATGATTCCTCATTCGTCAGTAATAAGAAAATTAAATCAAAATTGTGAACTCCCCCTGGAATTAAGCGTACAGATCATGAACTCCCCCTAGAATAATGCAAATAATTTCAATCAGACTTAGATAGACATATTTAGCATACATAACTTGTTGATTAAAAATTTGAATCTCTTTTCATCCAACGGCTTGGTGAAAAGATCTACAAGTTGATAGTCAGTATGTACAAAGTGTATCTCTATCGAACCTTTCTCCACATGGTCTTTGATGAAATGGTAGCGTACATCGATGTGTTTGGTCTTTGAGTGTTGTACCAGGTTAGCAGTTATTGCAATCGCGCTCTTCAAATCACAGTAGATTGGCACTTTATTGTAGGTGTAGCCAAAGTCTTTTAGTTGTGTCATCATCTACAAAACTTGTGAACAGCAACTCGCCGTAGCAACGTATTCCACTTCTGCTGTCGAAGTCGAGACATAGTTTTGTTTCTTTGACGTCCAGCTATCCAAACTGTCACCTAAAAACTGACACGATGCAGAAGTGCTCTTCCAGTCCAACTTACAACCTGCGTGGACTGCCTCTGTAAACGCAGTTAAATCAATACCTGAATCCTTTGGATACCAAAGGCCTAACTCTTCAGTTCCTTTAAGATATCTAAGAATTCTTTTGACGGTAGCAAGGTGTGACTCTTTTGGATTGGACTGATACCTTGCACAGAAGCACATGGCAAACATTATGTCGGGTCTACTGGCTGTTAGATAAAGAAAAGATCCAATGATACTTATGTAGTTCTTTTGGTCAACAGACTTACCAGATAAATCTATGTCCAAAAGCGTTCCAGTCGTCATCGGAGTTTTTATTGAAAAACTTTCAGCCATGTTAAACTTTTTCAAAATATCTTTTATGATTAATGAATATTCCTTCAGGTGATTGTTTCACTTGGAGACCAATGACCCAACAATCCCCCCAACATCTGCCAGTACTAACAAGATCTTTGCTAGAAGTCAATGGTTGCACAGCATGCCTTTGGCATTGAAATGCACTCCATGGGATTCGAACTCGTGACCTGCTCTGATACCAATTATTGTTCCAGTTATCAAGCTCAATCAGATTAAACATAAGATCTAATCACAAAGTCATTTGTCATTGATTTGAATTATTTACAATTGTCTCTCTTTCTCTAGAAGTATATATAACTTTCTCTCTCTAACCACACGTCTCTCAAAATACAATTATCTCTCTCAATGTACGTGGTTACACTCTTTACACCTGTGGTTACAAGTGTTGATCCATGCTCTCTCAGTAATTTGATAAAGACCCTTTTCTACACTTAGTGAAAATTACGTTTAATAAATATGTATTAGTGTTTCATCATCAGCGATCAAACTGAGTCTGTCCAGTTATCACTGATGATCTTTCTTGTAAACATTCATATGTATTAGTGTTTCACTATCAGTTGTTAAATACTGAGTATGTTCAGTATCGCTGATAGTTTCTGATGTAAATAGTCAAACGTAATCCCTGAAGACAAGTTTCGCGTCAACAGATGTTCATAGCTGAATTGAAGACGAAGCTGCTAAACAAAGACAAGTCTACTAGTGACCTGATGTGGATATCAGTGAAGCAAAGACAAATCTACACACGCGAAGAAACCTGAGGAAAAGCTTCAGCGATAGCTGAACTTCTTTGTATCTCTGAAGGAAGAGATATTCAGCAATCGATAATCACTTAGCTTATGCATCAAGTCTCTTTTGTCTTTCCCTTGCACACCTAGTACGATGGGTCAGAACGGACATACCTCTGCCACAATTCGTACAACAACTCTGTCCACTACAATGTTCATGATACGGCCGAAAGCATATCTCCCAAAGTCAGACCCTCTCAGCCAATCAATGAAGAACACGTGTAAAGTGTTCTGCCATGCATTTAATGCATAGGGTATAAATAGAAAGATAAACTCTCCATCTGAAGAGCCCTAAGCCTTCATCTTTCTAAAATATAAAAACCCTTGTTTTCTATAATCTCTAATCTCCCATTCTCTATATTCTTGTGCAACCATCTTAGTGTTTCTTAAGTTTGTTTAGATTGAGTTCTACTTAATCTTATTCCGCAACAGACATGTAAATTGTGTTTGATTTATCAATAAACAATTTATTAAACTTTAAAAACTTGTGTTTGTATTCACCCCCCCCCCCTTCTACAAACTTGTTAAGCACCTTCGGGACCAACAAGTGGTATCAGAGCGGACTGTTTAATCTAATAAAGAAGAACTTGCTTTATTCTCTTCCTTGTTATTCTAAATGGCACTTAACACTAATACAAACTACTATGATAATGGTTCACTTTCTAAACCTCCTCGATTTAGCAGAGATAACTTTGCTCTCTGGAAGAATCGAATGATGCTATTTCTAGAAGGTGTAGACCCTACTATACCTGATTACGTAGCACATGGACCTTATGAACCTTTCACTATGATAAGCATCATTCCCGCTACTGCCACCACTCCTGCTGTCCCTGAGCACTATGCTTTTAAGAAGATAAGATAGTGAAGTGATGAAGACAAAAAGAAAGTTGGACTAGATGCAAAGGCAAAAACCATTATCTTTATGGCTCTGCCTGATGAAGCTTTCCATTCCATCATGCATCTTAAAACGTCAAAAGAAATGTGGGAAAAAAATATGTGTTCAATATGAACGCACCACTGAAATCCAAGAAACTCGAAAGATTAACTTGGTAAGACAGTATGAAAGTTTTATCGCTAGAAAGAACGAATATCTCTCAGACGTTCACCAGAGGATTAACTGCTTAATCATTGATCTAAGAACCGTGGGAGGACCTATTCTAATTCTGAGGTCTTAACTAAATTCTTAGAATGTCTTCCTGAATGCTGGGACAGTTATTCAATATGTCTCAAGCTGACAAAAGACTTAAATTCTCTTTCTCTCAGCACCTTGTATGGAATATTGCTCAACTATGAGCAATCAAATTTCCTGAAGAACAATCTTGTAAAAGATTCTAAAGACTCCAAAAGCACTCCTGTTGCTTTAGTCTCTTCAGAGATAATTCCATCTCAACGATCTACTCTCACTATCACTGAGTTAGATTCTGAATCTGAGAAACTATCAGACACTGATCTTTCAGAGTTTGATGAGTCCTTAACACTCTTGACAAACTCTTTTAAGAGATTTGCAAGAAAGAGCAATTTCAGAAGAAATAAGCCTCTCTCTCTCTCTCACTGACAAGCCAAAATCAACCCCTGTTGATAAGGCTACTGCTACTTGCTTTAACTGCGAAAAGATTGGACACTTTGCAAATGAGTGCAGGTCGAAGAAAGTCTTCAAACCTTCTACCTCCAAAAGATCCAGTGATGACAAATACCTTAAACTGAAAGAAAAATATCAAAAGTTGAAAAACTTTAAGCGAAAAGGTAAAGGTTTCATCGCTGAAGAACATGATTGGGATGAATCAGAAGAATCAAGTTCTGATGAAGAAGAAGTCGCTAATCTCTGTCTCATGGACGAGATTAAAGAAGAAGTGGAAGAATCTCCAGAAACTTCCATGAGCTATATATCATCTCAGGTATCTATATCTACTAATCCCTCTCTATCTGAAGCAGAGAGAAGTCGCGTTGTTGATGTGCTGACGATTGATCTATACAATGCTCTAAACGGCAAAACTCTAGTTGAGAACAAAAACATTGATTTAACGGAACAACTAGAGAAATGTCATGAAAAGATCAAAGAACTGACTATTTTAGAGGAGAGTTTGAAAGATCAAGTCATTGTTAATGAAATCATCAGCATAGAACGCGAACAAGCCATCGCTGCTTTAAAAGCAGAAAAGGCTACTGTTGATGGATGGTGCAAATCCTCAACAAAGATCACTAAGATTATAAGTGCTCAGATCCCTGCCAGTGATAGAACTGGTCTTGGTTTTTGGAAACCACAGGATGAGCCTAAAGAAGACAGCTTCATGCTTAAGTTTGGAATGTTTGTCTCTTCTATCCCTGACACTTCTTATGCTTAGTGCTCTTCTTCATCTTCCTCTAATCCCATCCCTAAGGAAATATCTAAAGACTCTAACCCTGCAGATAAAGGAAAATCTATTTCCCATCCTTAGAAGGCTACCAAGAAAGCAAAGCTGAAAGTTCCTTCTAAACTTTCAGTAAATTGATCTTCTAGCTCTGTGACAGAAATCTTTGATATTTGTTCTCCAAAGCTGAATATTGATCTTAAGCCTAAGAGATCTGAAGAAATGAAAGTTCCTCCCAGATCTCATGCTAAAGGCATTCTTGGAGTTGGCCCTGCTCATCTCAAATTCTCAAATCCTACTACTCATGGTCCTAAAACCACCTTCAAATATAGAAAATGCTATCATTGTGGGTTTACTGACCATATTGCTAATAATGTACAACTGCCACTAAAGCTGATAAAACAGCTAAAGTGAAGATGAATGCCTCCAAGGTTGAGAAGGTCACCAAAGCTGAGAAATCGACCAAGGTGAAGAATACCACTAAGGTTAAGAAATTAACCAAAGTGAAGGTTACCACTGAAGCTGAATCTTCATCTGCTGTGAAGATTGTTGAACCTTCCATCTCCACTGACCCTAAATGGCCCATTGAAAAATGGGTACCAAACAAAGCTTAATCTTCCTTATGTTTGTAGGGATCAAAAGGCATCTGGTATCTTGATAGTGGATGCTCTCGTCACATGACAGGACAAAAAGACATGCTCACTGAATACAAGGAAGAGAAAGGTCCCTCAGTGACCTTTGGTGGAAATGGAAAAGGATATACCCGAGGGTTTGGTGTCCTCAGCAATGGGACAACTACCTTCAGAAGAGTCGCGTACGTAGATGGACTGAAGCACAATCTTCTGAGCATCAGTCAGCTATGTGACAAAGACTATGAAGTTCGCTTTACCAAGAAAGCATGTTCAGTGGTAAATGAGAATGGAAAACTTTCTCTCAGTGGTTATCGTAAGGAAAATGTCTATGTAATAGATATGGACTCTACTACCACTGAAAACGTATGTTTTCTTTCTAAAGCCTCCTCTGATGTCAACTGGATATGGCACAAAAAGCTCTCTCATCTAAACTTCAAAACCCTGAATTCTCTCTCATCTAAGGAACTGGTTTCTGGTCTTCCTCAGCACTCATATGCTAAGGAATCTCTATGTTCAGCATGTGAAAAAGGAAAACAGACAAAAGCTAGTTTCAAATCTAAACAAGTTTCCTCAGTGACAAGTCATCTTCAACTCTTGCATATGGATTTGTTTGGCCCTGTCAATATCCAATCCATAGCTGGAAAGAAATATACACTTGTCATTGTAAATGAATACTCTCGCTACACCTGGGTTATCTTTCTTCGCTGCAAGAGTGATACTCCAGAAGAACTAATATCCTTTGTTAAAAAGATGGAAGTGCTGAATAATCTTACTGTTCGTTCAATAAGAAGTGATCATGGGAACTGAATTCAAAAACAGTTCTCTGAACAATTTCTTTGAGAACAAGGGAATTTCTCACAACTTTTCCTCAGTAAGAACGTCTCAGCAGAACGGAGTCGCTGAAAGAAGAAATAGAACTATCAGTGAAGCTGCTTGATCAATGCTCAGCGATTCTCACTTCCCTACTCAATTTTGGGTTGAAGCTATGAACACTGCATGTTTTACTCAAAACAGATCGCTGATAGTAAATCGATTTGGAAAGACAGCTTATAAACTATTTCATGGAAGAAAATCCTCTATCAGTTTTCTTCATATCTTTGGTTGTCAGTGCTTCATTCTAAACAACAAATATCTACTTGGAAAGTTCGATCCAAAAGCTGATGACGGAATATTTCTTGGATATTCCTCTATCTCCAAATCCTACAGAGTTTTCAACAAGAGAAGACAAACTGTGGAAGAAACAATTCATGTCACCTTTGATGAAACTCGCTCAGCGAACTCTAAACCAATCGCTGACAATGAAGAGCTAAATGCTTGGATGTTTCTCATTACAGAGAAACAGAACCCTTCTTCTCAAACCATCAGCACTCAAATCCTCCAGCTGCTAATGATGATCCAAACATCATACCTCCTAATGCTGAATCCACCTCATGGGTTTCAGCTGAGCCTCTAAACACACTCCCTCCATCAGATCCGTCTTCGGCTGAAAACCTCTATTATAACAATGGTCTGTCTGACACTCAACAATTAATAGTTGATGAACCTCAGGCTTCTTCATCAGTAAATCCTATTGTTGATCCAACTCCTGAAGTGAGCGATCATGCTCCTGCTCAGCGATGGACCAGAGATCACCCCATAGATCAAATTCTTGGTGATCCCGACTCAGGTATTCAGACTCGTCGAAGTTCAGGTAATATCTGTCTCTTTGTTAACTTTATTTCTTTAATAGAGCCAAAGAAAACTGATGATGCCCTCAGAGATCCAAACTGGGTCAGCGCTATGCAAGAAGAGCTGACTGAGTTTACTCGTAACAAAGTTTGGAATCTCGTTCCTAGACCATCTGATAAAACTGTTATAGGCACCAAATGGGTGTTTAGAAACAAGTTATATGAACATGGAACTGTAACCCGCAACAAGGCTAGACTTGTTGCTCAGGGATACAGGCAAGAGGAAGACATAGACTATGATGAAACCTTTGCCCCTGTGGCTAGGCTCAAAGCAATTCGACTCTTCTTAGCTTATGCAGTTTACAAACACTTCATTGTATATCAAATGGTTGTAAAATCAGCGTTCCTAAATGGAAAGTTGAATGAAGAAGTCTATGTAGAACAACCCCCAGGGTTCTCTGACCCTAAGCATCCAAATTATGTTTATAAATTGGATAAGGCTCTCTATGGTCTAAAACAAGCCCCTCGTGCTTGTTATGACACTCTATCATCCTTTCTTATCTCTGAAAATTTTGAACGTGGTAAAATTGATAATACCTTGTTTTTCAGAAAGATAAAAGGTCATATTATTCTTGTACAAATATATGTCGATGACATAATATTTGGTTCTACTGACCCATCTTTGTGTACTCGTTTCGTTGAAAGAATGAAGAAAGAATACAAAATGAGTATGATGGGTGAGCTAACGTACTTTCTTGGTCTTCAGATTAAACAATCTGAAAAAGGTACTTTTATCAACCAAGGTAAGTATGTTAAAGATATGCTGAAAAAGTTTGATCTAACTCAAACTTCAGCGATGAAAACTCCTATGGCACCTCCTCTGACATTAAACAATGATCCAGCTGGAAAACCTATTAATGTCACTGCCTATAGAGGAATGATAGGCTCCCTTCTGTATCTCACAGCAAGCCGACCTGACATCATGTACTCTACATGTCTGTGTGCACGTTATCAGTATGAACCCAAGAAATCTCATATGATCATTGTCAAGCGAATCTTTAGATATCTCTTCTGCTGACCGAACCTCCCTCTCAGGTTGAGGGGGAGAAGGTTGCTGACCGAGCCCCTCCCTCTTCTGCACTCGCTCAAATTCTAAATGAAGAAGAGGAGGAGGACGAAGATGATGATGATGATCTCGATCTTCATGATCAAGAGAAGGAGCAACAAGCTTATGATGATGAAGACGACGATGAGGAAGACCAATATCTTTGGTTCTCAACGACTAAAGTCACTTTAGCAATAGCTTTGAAAGAAGCTACAAAAGAAGCAGGGGGAGAGGTGAAACTTCTTCAGGTACTCCTTCCCAAGGCAAGCAAAAGGGTATAGCTGCCGAGGGAAACCTGAACATAGTCTCACAATCTGAGGGGGAGAATCCTTCTCAGGTATGTCTTTCTATCCTACCCATATCCTTCTATACCTACCACACCCCTGTCTCTTTCTAAGCCTTTATCTTTCTTTTTCCCAAAAATATACACTAACTCCTTTTCACTTCTTGTCCAGACAGTTCTCTCCACTGCTTAAGGGAACCGAACTACAAATAATCCCAACTTCTACAGCTGAAAAACAAATAATCCCAATCTTATTCAGTGAGATTGATGAACAAGAAGAAGAAGAAGAAGAAGAAGCCCTGCTCCACCCAGGAAGGCCCTCTAGACCAGCTCATTGGTCAGAGGAAGAACTGAACAAAAGAACATAGATGATCTCTCATCCGGAGAGTCAACGGCTGAAAATCCCTCTTCAACAATCAACAAATGAGATTGACTTCCTTACTGAAGTTGAGATAGAAGAATCCATCAGAGCTGAGAAGTTGATTGCTGAATGCCAACAAGATGCAACTCTTGCTCTTAAGGTTCAATCTTCTCAGGTCAAAGACAAAAGATTAAAGAAGAATCCAGTGGAAGTTCAAACTGCACTTTTAAAAGAAAATTGAAGAGGAACGCTCAAGAGAACAAGAGGTCAGCGATAACTCAGTCGAATGGTGTAAGCAAAAAGTTGACTATCGCTCCAACCTACTGAAAATAACAGCCGTTTTCATCTCTGGAAGAAAGAAGAAGGACCGAATTTCTGTAACCATGGAGATAACCAGAGAGGATGCAAGCTCAAAGGCAATGTTCATTTCAAAGCTTGAGAGTTTTGGCTACATGGAATGGCTAGAGTTCAAAGATGCGCTGAAGAAATCAAAGTCAATCTACAGAGGCCATGTCGAAGGCATCCTAGACGCCCTCATCAACAGAGTCACTACAGTCTTAAATGTGCCATCAGCTCTTTCTCCTAAGCCAAGGCAAATCAAAAGAAAGCCTGCTTCTTCCTCCTCTGAAAATGTCGCTGCTATCAGAAACGACACCTCCATCGAATTTTCAAAGGAAGCATTGTTCGGAGCTCCTCCTGATCTCTCAGTTCTAGACCTATCCCTGCCTCCTGGTGGACCATATATTCCCGGGCAAGTACTCAACAATCCTCATGGAATCTTCTTCAGAGATGATGAAGGGGTACTCATATTTCAAAGAGTCTCTGAGATTCCCATCTGTCCTCTAAATCATCTCAAAGATCTTTTGTGTCTATGGTGTGACTTCTGTCCATCAGCTGATTCGATCAAATCAATCATTCGTCAAGAATCATCAGATCGAAGGCAAAGAGGAGAAGAAATACTTGACTATATGATCAATATTCCAAAGTCTTATCTAGATAGCTGATAGATTAGTCTCTTACTTCTTGTAATCTATTAGTTAAACTTACAGTAGTTAGTTCTTCACTTGTACTTTATATTTTCATCTCTTGTAATTCTTTCTTTGAATTAATGAAAATTTTAGTGAAGTACTTAACCCTATCAGTACTGTAAAAGATCCCTCAAAATAGTAATTGGGACATGTATGTTATGAGTCCTGATTATTCCTTATTTTGAATTAAAAAGTAATTTTCTTCGGTTACTTTGTCATTATCAAATAGGGGGAGATTGTTGATCCATGCTCTCTCAGTGATTTGATAAAGACCCTTTTCTACACTTAGTAAAAATTACGTTTAATAAATATGTATTAGTGTTTCATCATCAGCGATCAGACTGAGTCTGTTTAGTTATCATTGATGATCTTTCTTGTAAACATTCATATGTATTAGTGTTTCACTATCAGTTGTTAAATACTGAGTATGTTCAGTATCGCTGATAGTTTTTGATGTAAACAGCCAAACGTAATCCCTGAAGACAAGTTTCGCATCAACAGATGTTCATAGCTGAATCGAAGACGAAGCTGTTGAACAAAGACAAGTCTACTAGTGACCTGATGTGGATATCAGTGA
Organism: Arctium minus; assembly: GCA_954870635.1. Taxonomy (NCBI): domain Eukaryota; kingdom Viridiplantae; phylum Streptophyta; class Magnoliopsida; order Asterales; family Asteraceae; genus Arctium; species Arctium minus. The sequence goes on along the minus strand of OX941093.1, from coordinate 3,325,202 downwards.
AGCAAAGACAAATCTACACACGTGAAGAAACCTGAGGAAAAGCTTCAGCGAAGCTAAACTTCTTTGTATCTCTGAAGGAAGAGATATTCAGCGATTGATGATCACTTAACTTATGCATCAAGTCTATTTTGCCTTTCCCTTGCACACCCAGTACGATGTGTCATAACGGACATACCTCTGCCACAATTCGTACAACAACTCTGTCCACTACACTGTTCATGATACGGCCGAAAGTATGTCTCCCAAAGTCAGACCCTCGTAGCCAATCAACTAAGGACACGTGTAAAGTGCTCTGCCGTGCATTTAATACATAAGGTATAAATAGAAAGATCAACTCTCCATCTGAAGAGCCCTAAACCTTCATCTTTCTAAAATATAGAAACTCTTGTTTTCTATACTCTCTAATATCTCATTCTCTATATTCTTGTGCAACCATCTTAGTGTTTCTTAAGTTTGTTTAGATTGAGTTCCACTTAATCTTATTCCGCAACAGACTTGTAAATTGTGTTGGATTTATCAATAAACAATTTATTAAACTTTAAAAACTTGTGTTTGTATTCAACCCCCCCCCCCTTCTACAAACTTGTTAAACACCTTCAGGACCACCAACAACAAGATTTACAAAGAACCAAAGATATTTATACCTAGTCAACATGGTTGACTTTACAACATCATGCTAATAAAGGAAAGTTAACACATTGACTTTTACAACTCAACTAATACAAACATTTACACTTTAAACCTTTTTAATCTTGAATACAACATTTAGGCTCAACAAAAAGAAAGGCTTAATTGGCCCATTGTAGGAATAAAATGATATAAATAAAAGGGTGTTTTAAACCCATTTATAACACAAAAATATAGCCATCAAAATATCTCCACACTTGGAAATTTGACCGTCCTCGGGCAAACACATAAGATTTTAGCACAATACACGACTCATGAGTTGATTTCAAGTTTTCATAAATATTCATAGCATTCCATGAGAAAGTGGTTCGACTAGTATAGCAATAACTAACAAACAAGACAAACCCAAGATGAAGACAGGCTAATTTCACAAACCCCTCACAAAGGGTAGAAAACTATTATATCCGCTCAATTCACTCCAAAGGGTAAGTGTTTACACTCTTGGCATCAATTCACATGCACATACACTACCATAAGCTTGAACTAGATCTCGATTATCCATCGTTAAAGGTCAACACTAAGTGCAGATCAAAAGGTCTTTTAATTGGGTTGTAACTTGGCTAAGGGTCAAGGTGGGGAAAATTTGGTCAAGTGACTAAAAGTTGGACTTTGGAAATAAAACCATGCACAATAATGTTTACTCCTCCATTTTATACACCCAAGCAATGACATTTTTGCTTCATTTTGAGCTCTTATTTAGCTAAGCACATGGTGACAATTGTTTTTCGTTTCAATATTGGTCTCCAAATTTTTTTTTCTTTTTTTTCCAGACTACAGTTCTTGCTTCCAAGGAGTCTAACTAAGAAAATGCACAAGTTGATTCCCAAAATCCGGTAGGTGAAGTGTTTGGCCAAGGGGTTAATATGTGGCGTAACGACAACAAAAATGGGTAATTGGGCTCAAAATGGGTGATCAAGACGGGATGCATACATAAGGGTTGGCTTTTAGGATAAATGGTTTAAAAATAACATCAAAGATGGCCTTTTTCATTTCTACACCAGTATTGCCTAAGTACAATCTTGAAGATTCCTAACACAAGTTCTAGAGTGAAATGAACATGGAGGATGCAATGCACACACAAAGGAAGTAAGATTGAAAATAATGTTCAATCATGGCTCAAAAATCTCACAGGTGCATATTTAGTCTATAAAATTAGCAAATCTCACAAAGGTTGTCTCAAGTTAGTCAATCAAAACTACTCATGCAAACCACATAACCATTTATGATATGGTGTTCATGTAATGACAAGAAAAGCAAACACCTCATGTGTATCACTCAAATGAAAAAAAAAATCCCAACTAGCCCAACTATATAGGCCTCGGTAAATAATTCCCTCCCCACACTTAAACCATATATTGTCCTCAATATATGCATGATGTAGCACAAGTGTATAAGCAATTAAAAAAACAAAAGAAACAAGAAATCTCTCCTGATTTGATGAGGTGTGCCCGATATATGGTTCTTAGTGTAGGTGGGTTCCTCCGTGCACTTAGGGGGGGGGGTATAATCCAAACTTGAAGGTGGTGGAACCTGGAAACAATCACTCATCAAAGAAAACAACTACACTAGGAAGAGAAATGATGCAGTAAAATTGGGTTGCCTCCCAATCAACGCCTTTTTTTAACGGCGTTGGCTCGACACTATCCAAACTAAACAATTACGGGAGGTGGCTCAAGAGCCATAACATCAATGTCCTTAGACTGGAAATCTTCATAAAAAGGTTTCAGTCTATGTGTGTTCACTTTGAACGACTTACCCGTTTTCGGGATTTCAATATCTACTTCTCCATGAGCATAAACTTTAACAACTATAAAAGGGCCAACCCACAGTGATCTAAGCTTACCGGGAAATAGATTTAGGCGTGAATGAAAAAAGTAGAACCTTTTTCCCGACTACAAACTCTTTCTGGGAGATTAACTTGTCGTGAAAAGATTTGGTTCGTTCTTTATATATCTTGGAGCTCTTGTATGTGTCATTTCGGATATCATCAAGCTCTAGCAATTGTAGCTTCCTTAGAACTCCAGCGTCATCCATCCATATATTTCACTTTTTGACCGCCCAATAAGCCATGTGCTCTAATGCAACAGAGAGATGACATGGTTTACCATAAACTATCTGGAAAGGAGACATACCTTAGGTGTTTTGTAGGTTGTGCGGTAGGCCCACAAAGCATCATCCAAACGCTCGTTCCAATCCTTATGGTTAGAATTTACGGTCTTCTCAAGAATTGATTTGATCTCCCGGTTAGAGACCTCGGCTTGCCTATTGGATTGGGGGTGGTATGTGGTTGAAATCTGGTGGGTCGCATGATACTTCTTGAAAAGTGCCTCAATCACCTTGTTGCAAAAATGTGTTCCCCGATAACTTATGACGGCCCTTGGAGTCCCAAATCTGGAGAAAATGTTAGATCTAAGAAAAGATGAAATAGTAAGAGCATCGTCAGTTCTGGTAGCCTTGGCTTCCACCAATTTAGAAACATAATCGACACATAAAAAGATATAGGTGAAACCGGAAGAGACGGGAAATGGTCCCATGAAATCTATACCCCACATATCAAAGATTGCACAAACCAAAATTGGGTTTTGGGGCATTTGATTACGTGGTCCGATATTCCCCGTCCTTTGGCACCTATCATAACTCTTGCAAAACATATATGCGTCTTTAAAAATGGAAGGACAAAACAGTCCACAATCTAAGACTTTATGGGTCGTACGCTTTGGACCAAAATGCCCCCCACAAGCATATTCATGACAAAATCAAAGTACACTTTGTACTTGATGTTGGGGGACACATCGTCTGATGATTTGATCAGAACAATGCTTCCAAAGGTAAGGGTCATCCCAAACATAAAACTTAGCATGACTTCTAATTCTACCTTTTTCAGTCCTAGTCAACATACCTGGTAAGGTGTTTGTAACCAAGTAATTTACTATATCAACATACCAGGGCGTGGTCTCTTGTATGGTTAGAAGATGCTCGTCGGGAAACTCATTCTTCAAGGTAGAAGGATCTTCACCATTTAACAGTCGACTTAAGTGATCGACTACTAAATTCTCCGATCCACTCTTATCCCGGATTTCGAGGTCGAACTCTTGTAGAAGCAACATCTAATGGATAAGGCGTGGTTTGGAGTCTTTCTTCTTCATCAAATATTGATCAGAAAAAACTATTACTTTAGTACCAAGTAGATATGAGCGGAACTTCTCTAAAGCAAATACTATGGCTAAAAGCTCCATCTCGATCGTTGAATGGTTGCTTTTGGCACTATCCAACGTGCGAGAAACATAGTATATGACATGTGGGTCCTTACCGAACTTCTGTCCTAAAACATCCCCGACCACGTAATTACTCGCGTCACACATTATCTCAAAAGGGAGATTCCAATTTTGGGGGCTGAATAATTAGGGCAGAAGTTAACTTATCTTTCAGTTCATTGAACGCCTTCTTGCATGCTCCATCTAAGTGGAAGCCCACGTCCTTTTGTAAGAGACAACATAATGGTCAGGTGATCTTCGAGAAGTCCTTGATAAACCTCCAATAGAACCCTACATGAACAAGGAAAGACCGAACTTCCCTAACACAAGTAGGGTAAGGTAGAGTTTTAATAACATCAATTTTAGCTCTATCTACCTCTATACCCTTCTTTGAAACAATGTGACCCAAAATAAGACCATGATTAACCATGAAATGGCATTTCTCATAATTTAGAACAAGGTTAGTCTCGATGCATCTTTTCAATATTTTGGTCAGATTGTTCAAACACTCATCAAAAGAGTCACCGTACACTATAAAATCATCCATAAACACTTCAATAATATTTTCAACATACTCAGAGAATATATTTACCATGCATCGTTGAAACGTAGCGGGTGCGTTACAAAGGCCGAAAGGTGTACGCCTATAGGAAAACGTACCGAATGGGCATGTAAAAGTAGTTTTCTCCTAATCCTCCGGTGCTACTGTGATTTGGTGGAAACCTGAATAGCCATCCAGACAACAATAGTGAGATTTACCGGCTAATTGCTCAAGCATTTGGTCAATAAAAGGTAGCGAAAAGTGATCTTTATGAGTAGACGAATTTAACCTCCTATAGTCGATACATACTCTCCATCCATTTTGGACTCGAGTAGGCACCGACTCACCTTCGGTGTTTCTAACCACAGTCAAACTCGTCTTTTTATGTACTACCTGAATGGGACTTGCCCATTTTCTATCAGATATTGAGTAGATAATACATGCATCAAGGAGTTTGAGAATTTGAGAATCTCCTTTTTCACTACCTCCATCATTGGTGGAATGAGGCGGCGTTGGTCTTCTCGGAAGGGCTTGTAGTCATCTTCCAACAAGATCTTGTGCATACAAATTGATGGACTCAACCCTTTGATATCGACTATAGTCCAACCGATCGCCTCTTTATTCTCTTCAAGCACACTCACCAACTTTTGCTCTTCATCACTTGAAAGCTCAGTGAAAATGATTACCGGCAAAGTGTTTTCCTTGCCTAGATAGGCATACTTTAGGTGGCTTGGCAACTCCTTCAACTCAAGTACGAGGGCCTACACAATAGAAGGAAACAACTTTGTGTAAGAAGAAGGTAAATTAACATTTGATACCTCAAATTTCTTGTGTCGATCAGATTCCAAAGCTAAGACCATCTGCTTGAGCTCGGGCCCTAAGTCATACTCCTTCATCAATAGATTAACCGTCTTTGCATCTAGGTGCCTTGTGATTGCAACCTCCAATAAATCACGGTTAGTCAATACAAATCATGAGTAATAGGAGCTAAAACATCAACAAAATTAACGGAAGACACATCAGTAGTATATTTCATGGCATCATAGATATTAAAATTAATAACTTCACCATCGAACTCCGTAGTTAATGTACCATCATGAACATCAATCTTAGTCTTTGATGTTTTCAGAAAAGGTCTTCCCAACAATATTAAAGGGGACTTGGAGGTATTATGATCCTCGAAATTGGCCGGGAAGACCAATTCATTAACTTGAACCAAAACGTCCTCAAGGACTCCCTTGGGATACATATTAGATCTATCATCTAGTTGTTTAACAACTCCTGTCCTATTAAGAGGTCCCACATTCAATAATGAATAGATTGAGTAAGGCATGACATTTATAGACTCCCCTAAATCTATCATGGCTTTATCAATCAAAACATTCCCTAACTTACAAAGGATAGTAAACATACCTGGATCCTTGCACTTAGAGGGCATCTTATCTCCTTGAAGAACGGTGGAGACGTTCTCGTCCATACTTACCTTCTCGTTCTGGCCCGGAAAACCTCCAATGGCATTAACGTCTTCGGGTGTAACCAGGACATCTTCTTGCAATTGGGGGCACGCGTCCGTAGGATGGTTCACCTCCCTTTATATTACACATGTCTTGACCTGTTCTTTGCCCACAACTAATTTCTTAACGAGATTAGTCAAATCATATAATCTACTTTCAATGCTAGCAACATTTACCTCATGGGGCTCTCCGCATATCACCTCGAACACTAAAATGCTAAGAATTCTCAGCCATAGTGGTGATTAAAGCCCTTACTTGAGTTGGGGTTTTATTGAAGATTACCCGTCCACTTGCGGCATCTATCATTTTCCTTTCCATAGGAAGGAGACCCTCATAAAAATATTGCAGAAGAAGTTGCTCAGAAATCCCATGTTGTGGACAACTAACGCTGAGATGCTTGAATCTCTCCCAATACTCATGGAGAGTTTCTACATCTCTTTGTTTTATGCCACAAATTTCCCTACGAAGTGTGGCGGCTCGGGAGGTGGGAAAGAATTTATCAAAAAATAACCTCGCCATTTGGTTCCAAGTCGTTACCGAACCGGGTGGCAACAAGTAGAGCCAATCCTTAGCCCGATCTTTTAAAGAAAAAGAGAATGCCTTTAACTTTATTAGATCTTCCTTAATATCATTGGGTTTCATACTCAAACACACTACATGGAATTCCTTGAGGTGCTTGTTAGGGTCCTCGTTCTCCAAACCGTGATAGGTGGGGAGATGGACCAAACCAGTATTTAAAACAAAATTAGCATTACCTTGAGGATACCTGATACATATGGGAACTTGGACTACATCATGTGTTGCCAACTCTCGGAGAGTCCGCTCCTCTCCGTCCACCATCTTAACTTTTGGTTCTTCTTCCTTTTTCTTCCTCAGATTCCATCTTTGGTTCTTCTTTTTCGCTTTCGGTCTCGGATGGTAAATCAATATCTTCCCAGATGTTGATTATTGGTGAAAAGGAATGTAACAACCCAAACTCGTAGAAATAAAGCATAATCAACTTTAATATAATCAATGCCAATCGGACCCAATTCAACAATTAAAATAACAAGGCTTGCGGAAACAACCTATTACACAACTGAGATATTAAAATAACGACTAAGACTGGAGGACTAAAATTAGCAATATTCTAAAATTAAGCCCCGGCTTACAGCTTCTCACTCCCCTTACCGTATCCTCTTACTTCTCGACCTCCTGAAAAGGTTTTAGTTTTGAAAGAGCGAGGGTTAGACCAAAAGGTCTAGTGAGTTCCCTCTAATAACAGTTCTCAAGCCAATACATCATATAAAAGATTTATAAACAATTATAAACCAGTTCAGTTTTATAAAACATCACACCCGCAAATCACGCTTTCAGCACACACTGAAGTCACACATAGGCGACAACGTATCTGGCTCATACTGCCTTATTCTGGGACACACCCCCCATTGGCATAAAAAGGACACACCCCCCGGTATGAGCGCAGGCGGGACACACCCCCCGACTTAGGCCATACTCGCCAACTACAATGTATGCATACATTAAACAGACCCACCATAATAAAATGTACAACACATTTACTAAATATCGCTTGCATAAAATAGCATAACATCGGTAGTGAATTTGGTAGAAAAACTCGCAGGAATAAACTGAATAATCATTTTAAAATAATTCTCACGAGATCATCATATCACCATCGAAATATTTGGGGTAGAAGGACTCACCTGGAATCTTCAATTACTCCTTTGCAACCCGCTCTCGCACTTTAATAGAACACCTAATTAATACCAAGTCAAGGTGAAGATTTCCCTCGACAAAAACTCAAACCAAAAAACACAACTACTTATACTCACAAATCTAACTGGGGTCGGCCTCCCCGACTTCCGGTTCGGCCACTCCCGGCATCCCCGGGTGGTCATCCCCCGGTTAGGCTCTCCCGGCCTCCCCGGGTGGCCTTCCCCCGGGACTCCCCCTGGTTCGGCCGTCCCGGTCTCCCCGGGTAATCCTCCCCCGAGACTCCCCCAACCCGACTCCCGGGTGCTCCCCAGCCCGCCTCCCGAGCGCTCCCCAACCCGACTCCCGGGTGGCGCCGACTCCCAGCTGCACCCCCGGTTCTCCCCTTGTTCTGACTCCCGCCTTTGGGGGTTTTCGGTCGAGTCCAGAGAACAACACCAAACCACAATGGCCGCAACTCGACGGTGTTGCACCACTCATACGCATTATACATACATCGCCCCAAACAAAACATCCCAGATTCTTGCATAATAAAAAGAAAACTTTACAATTCGATACTTCCATAGTCCACCAGTTCCAACTGACCGAAATATAATGACACATACTTCAATTTCTCATCACATCCACCAACCATCCGACCATAATTGTAGAAAATCCAAGCTTCACCCGCTCAATCATGGAGTGACCGTGCTCACAACAAACTATTCCAACTAGCTTAACACTGGAAGACTGGCTCACTTGGAACCTCCTCCACGCAATACCAAGTCTGACTCACTCCGAGCACTACATCCAACCACATTTTCCACTATCTTCTCGAAAACAACAAACATGCTTCCAAAGATTGGCTACTAACAGGTGTAAGCCTTAGACCAACCACACGATTTAAATTTCTCAACACCAGAACCATAACATACACTCTAATCTCCTTCTCACACCCTCACTAGAGTTCAAAACTCATTAACCGCAAATCTGAGAACATAGATCCCCATTTCTGTGTCCCTTGCCAAACTTCTTACTCTCGGTTTACCTACTTCTCCGACAATTCCAAATATGTCGAAACCCACTTACTTTACTACGGTTAGCCAAACGATTACTCACCACTCTCACGCGAGATATTCAACCAAGTTCCCCCGAACTTTTATTTTTTATTAATTCCCCCAAAACATTACCCCCTTCTCGAAGGCATCGCACAATTCTCACTCTCCCAACAGGCTTACCCTATCTGTTAGAGTTCCCTCACACCCAAAGAATACTTCGAGATTCCAACGGATTTTCCTGTCTACTACAACACATCATGAACTAAACAGTTTGACATTTCCATCAACATGTTACTGGGTTAAGGTGACTTGCCCAACAACTCTTCGCGACCCAAGAACCCAATATTCCTCTATGAAGTTGCCACCAACTATCACTCGAACACATTATTCTCAAATTAGAAATACCACTATACCAACCAACACCCAAATATCTCAACCGCATGCTAGTCACTTTTGAATAGCTCACTAGAAATCTCAGAGCAAGGATTCTCACCTACGCTCATTCCATAACAACAGCACAGGTCCACTACTTAACCTCAAAGAAACTCTTTATCACACTAATGACTTGCATGACCACTTTGGCATAAAAAAATAACACTAACTCATTCAAACATCCACCACCAAAGTCTCCGCGACCACTTTGTACGCATGCCAAAAACCGTCCTCTTCATACCGTTCATAACACTAATATTCGAATTAAAGACATTTCACGACTTTGTCCTCCTCGCACCTGAATAACTCATAAAATCATAACCATCTAGTCACTCAACGTGATTTCGTTCTTTGTCGGCTCCTCGCGACCTACCAGAATCAATTCAGGCAGTTTGTAAGATTAAGCGCACTGCTTCACAGACCAAAGTGCTAGAAGCTCCAACACTTCAGTTGTGCTGAGTACTTTATTCTTAAGCCCAAATATCAGAACCCAAAGGAACACACCTAATCAACCGGTAATCTTCCGCTTTCATAACGCCTACCCAAGATGGTAAATTGTCATACCAAGTACACTTTTCCTTGAATGGCCTCATCCACCCTTGAACAACTCAATAACAACCACACCCGAGTTACTCCTTCTTACACACCATAACTAACTTAGGGCTCCACAGTCCTCAATGATGAAGGCACCAGACCTACTTGATACTAAATCTAACCACAAGGCCGCCTCAGACTTTGGCTCCTACCGATGCCATTTCTTCCTAATGTCACAGATTTCGCCTTTTAACAAGCTACCTTTAGGAGCATCTAAACGACTTCGAACTTCCACTCTGAAACCACCTCTCAAGTTACCGAACCAGAGGGTAAGCTACCATAAAACGGACCTTCCTAACGTCAAAGATCGAGACTTCCAACATTCACTTCCGTTATTCACCGCCCTTCCCTAATGGGAATACCAAGGTCATGAATCGACCACCAACGGTTCGAGTGCCACACTTTCACTCTTAAAGTCTTTCCTCATCCTTAGTTGTAACATTTCTCACGACCTAGAATGTTCATAGCCTTCACGTATGATGACACAAAAATTGTAAACTTTGGACATAATTGAAATTTAGCAAATACCACAATACGATGCAATCTTAAGTATATGCGACACAATACCAGCAAAATTTGATTAGCCATGCACAACGATCTCGAGGATCGTTCACTCTCAACTCCACTATGAAATAAGCCTTATCCAACCAAAAACGATGTTAACACAATTAATATAAAAAATTATTTTCAATAAAACTTTACTCATGCGATTTATGAAATTACGGAAAATTTACTTATACTAAATAAGTCAGTCGACTCTCACCCTTGCTGGCATGACGAACATGTTCGTACCAGTCTCACTTATAAAACCATGCGATCAAATGATATTATCATTTTCACAAAAAGTTAACTCATTTATAAAAGAAGCGAAATAATCTTCCAGTTACTAAGTTCAAAATTTAACACACCACGCGATAACTTGCCCTTTTCAATTCAATCACACGTTTACATGTGTCATCTCATTTTCAAAACGAATGACTCGCAAGGCATACACGCACAATCACACACACATATATCTGACATGAAAGACTCCGGCAACTTGTTCGAAAATACAATGCATGATATTCCTTTTACATTGAAGGTTATTCACTCTCGCAAGGTCGACCGCTTATACTCACAACAACTAATCACAGACTCCTTACTTCTGATCAACCAGTCAGGATCCTCACATTGGCCACAACCTGCGGCACCAACGCTTCCTGACATCCGTATGTCCAATTATAAGTTACCACCGCAACTAAAGATTTGCGATTCAGGCGTCTTCACCTTGACCAGAAAAACATACCAACAAAAGCTCATCTCCATCCTATCCTTACTCCATATTATCAATCAACACTGTTATTACCTCTCAACCATCCTTGCCACTCTTCAAATAACTACAGATTCAAAGGCTCCTTCCTATTATTCGATTCTTGGGTTGAAACTCTCTCTTGATCCCCCCTCAATCGACATAACAACTATCATAACGAAGACTCACTTGAAGCGAATAGCTCACCTCCCAACAGTTATTCTTCCCTTTTGGACCCAAGAAGTTCTTCCTCACATCGAATTATCTATAACCCAAACAAAAATCACCCTAAAAGGTGTTAGCATTAATACCAAAAACGATGTTATCATTCCAATGATAGATCTCGCTACCCCTACTACTCCTCCATCGATCATCTCGCGATAGTAATCGAGTATACCCATGCACCTGTAAATTCATAATGGCATTGGCCAGATGCAATTCTGAATTTACCTTACATGAGAGTCCTCACTACCGTTGACACGACTCTCGATCATCAACATCTTCCTTAAAGACTTCCTATTTCTCAGTTGTGTCCCCCTACTCCACAGTTTAAGTTTAGGCCCATCCGGTCACCTAAATCCCTTAAACTATGGCTTTGATACCAATTGTAACAACCCAAACTCGTAGAAATAAAGCATAATCGACTTTAATATAATCAATGCCAGCCGGCCCCAATTCAACAATTAAAATAACAAGGATTGCGGAAACAACCTATTACACAACTGATAATTTAGAAGAACGACTAAGACTAGAGGACTAAAATTAGCAATCTTCTAAAATTAAGCCCCGGCTTACAGCTTCTCGCTCCCTTTACCTTATCCTCTTACTTCTCGACCTCCTGAAAAGGTTTTAGTTTTGAAAGAGCGAGGGTTAGACCAAAAGGTCTAGTGAGTTCCCTCTAATAACAGTTCTCAAGCCAATACATCATATAAAAGATTTATAAACAATTATAAACCAGTTCAGTTTTTATAAAACATCACACCCGCAAATCACGCTTTCGGCACACACTGAAGTCACACATAGGCAACAACGTGTCTGTCTCATACTGCCTTATCCTGGGAGACACCCCCCATTGGCATAAACAGGACACACACCCCGGTATGAGCGCAGGCGGGACACACCCCCCAACTTAGGCCATACTCGCCAACTACAATGTATGAATACATTAAACAGACCAACCATAATAAAATGTACAACACATTTACTAAATATTGCTTGCATAAAATAGCATAACATCGGTAGTGAATTTGGTAGAAAAACTCGCAGGAATAAACTGAATAATCATTTTAAAATAATTCTCACGAGATCATCATATCACTATCGAAATATTTGGGGTAGAAGAACTCACCTGGAATCTTCGCTTACTCCTTCACAACCCGCTCTCGCACTTTAATCGAACACCTAATTAATACCAAGTCAAGGTGAAGATTTCCCCCGACAAAAACTCGAACCAGAAAACACAACAACTAATACTCACAAATCTAACCAGGGTCGGCCTCCCCAACTTCCGGTTCGGCCTCCTCGGTCCGTTTCTCCTGGGTCTCCCCCGGTTCGGCCACTCCTGGCCTCCCCGGGTGGTCATCCCCCAGGTCTCCCCCGGTTCGGCTCTCCCGGCCTCCCCGGGTGGCCCTCCCCCGAGACTCCCCCGGTTTCGGCCGTCCCGGTCTCCCCGGGTGGCCCTCCCCCGGGACTCCCCCAACTCGACTCCTAGGTGCTCTCCAGCCCGCCTCCCGGGCGCTCCCCAACCCGACTCCCGTGTGGCGCCGACTCCCGACTGCACCCCCGGTTCTCCCCTTGTGCCGACTCCCGGCTTTGGGGGTTTTCGGTCAAGTCGAGAGAAGAACACCAAAGCGACTGGTGCTCGATCTCAGGAAATGGAGTTTGCACCAAAAGCAAAATAATCCTTCCAAGGAAGGAAACAATCACACCGAAATAATCCAACAAAGCTACACAAACTAAATCTTATGAACTAAATCTTTTACTCAAGAACAAGCAGAGAAAAATCAAAATAAGGATTTTCTTACATAGTCCCATCTAGACTTATCCCAATAACAAACCATTCAAACAATAATAGAAGATTGAATGAGGTTTACCTTAGTGAATAAGACTAGCACCTTCTCTAAATTCACCTCCTTCTTCAACTTCTCCCAAAATGGATTCTCTCCCAATTCTTTCTGGTTCCCCCTTAGCCGCCTCAAACAACAAGCATGAGAATGAGAGCTAGGGTATTAGGGTTAAACTCTCTTTTATTCAAAATTATTATCAGCCCCCTCCCTTTAGGCTTTGAGCATAACTTCCCCCAAACTTCTATTTTTTATTAATTTGATCTCGGATATTACAAGGAAGACTCACCTTGCTCCTTTCGAAGTCTAGCTTGTTTCCTCAACCGTTTAGCGGTTTTCTCTATCTTCGAATCGAAGGGTTCGGGTGTACCTGTACGTGAAGATCTAGGCATAAACCATTAGAAATATCGAGTCCCCGGCAACGGCGCCAAAAATTTGACGGATGCCGAGTCCACCACATAATAATTAACCAACTAGACCTTTGTCAACAATTAAAATTGCAATAGTAGTAAGTCAGATTGAATCCAGAAGGACTCAGTTCAACTTATTACGACCGAATACTTCACACACAAGAATGAAAATTTAAAGTAGATACGAGGGGGGTGGATTGATTTTAAAACTAACATGCGAATCAAAGAGATTATAAAAATGCAATCGAAATTAAAAACCCAACATTAGCTCGCTCTCGATGATGATGCTAACACCTATCATTGATCTCGCAAATGTAAAATGTTAGGACAAGCTTAAGTCGACTATGGTTATCAACGAGCTCTGACAACTTTTGTTTTCACCAAATTGGACATTAGCTAAAATGAGCTCTTTAGCTAAATCTTAACTACAAATGGAACAATGAACAAGCTCTCAACATTCCAGACGTAGTTAGCCCTAACGAATTAGAAAACACTGACACAAAGAATTAAGCTCATAAGCTCGGCTTAATTATTACCTTGATCGTAAGATTTCAAGAACTCAATTTAAAAATCTTACCGAAATCAAAAGAGTTCAACTGTTACTAAATCAAAATCAATAGACAATTACGTACCTAGGATTTTGACTAGCAATAATTCATAAGAATATCAAATAATTGGCCAAACTAGTTAACATTCAAATGAAATTGACATTTAACCTAGAAATCAAACAAATAAACTTGTCCCAAACAATTACAACGAAATCTCAAAGTAAAAAGACATCAAAATCCAAAGCTAACCAATGTTGGAAGGAAGAAACTAGCCACACATGGCTAAACTAGGGTTGCCAATTCGAAAAATGCAAGAATTTACCGAAATTGACGATGAAATGCTCCCTAATTCCCCTTGCTTTGTTGTTGCGTTTTCTGTTTTTTTTTCATTCCTCCCTTTCAAACGACGGTTCCCACTCCATTTTAAACCTCCCAATTGAAAACCGCTCCAAAAATCTGAAAATCCCACGATTTTGAGCCGCTCGCGGCTTCGGACGCGACTTTAGCCGCTTGGAAACTCGCCCGCTATGGACTAGGGGTTCGAAACAGTGCACGGTGCGGATTTGGGTGCGGTTTTTGTCCACGTGAGAGGTCACCCGGGTCTCTGGGTTGATCGACAATAGTGCACAACACGGTTTTGGGGGCAGGTTTAGGTGTTGTGGAGATCGTCCGCCCCTTGGTCTTGATTGGCGACTGATTGCAAAGGAGAGATAGGTCTATCTTGGGCTTCTCCTTTTGGGTCTTTTGCTTGTCTTTTGGGCGTGATTTACATAATAAAAAGAAAGGCTTAATTGACCCATTGTAGGAATAAAATTATATAAATAAAAGGGTATTTTAAACATATATATAACACAAAAATATAGTCATCACCTTAACTCCTATTCTTACATGAACTTTCGTCTATATTACATACCATTACAACAAAAGCAACTTAAACTATCAAACTTAATTCTACTGACGTTCCTGTGTAGGTTACTCGTTATAACCCGTTTCTTCAAGTTTCTCAACATTCTAACGCTCGATATGAGCTAGTTTCTTTAATGTGTGATATATTAATAAAGGAATTTTGTTGAATAAGCTTTAAAATTTCCGTTAGGCACATGTATATAACCCTATCACTGTCATTTTCATGCAAACATAATAATTCATCATGAATTTATCATATATCCACCTAAATACAATCACCGGAAATGTGTGCTCGTTAACCGGCCATTTTTGGTACATTTGGTCAAAGCACAAAGACCGTCATCATGAGCCATGAAATGTCATTTCCTAGTGCAGTTACGAGGACTACCATGCCTCATCTCTTCTCGAGAATCGATACAACTTCCTTCTATCGTTCATATGTAGTTCCTAACTCAAACGGATCGGTTTTCTAGTGGTAAATCACTAAATACCAATTGTTTCACAACCGAAAAGAACCGCATATATCCATATACCTTATCAATGCATGTTTATGTATATGGCATGGTTATAACGTAATTTTTACAAATATACCATTTAAAAATATATATTCTTTATGAAAGGTTTAGTGGTTTTGTAATTTAATAATTTTAGTAATCTTTTTAAATGGTTTTAATTTCTTTCCATTCATTTCCTTCACGTTTCCTTGATTGTTAGGATTGCGGATTAACATAGTCTAAGGTTTAAAAAAAAAAATACAAAAATTCCTGCTACTTGTATAACCAAGAAACAACGCATACAAAACAGTTCCTAACACCTACTTGCAGTTTATGTATATCATTAAACCAAAGTATTCACAATGAATCAGTATAAATTCCTTACGAGTTCTTGTTCTGTTTTGGGGTTGTTTCGTATGGAGGAAGAGGCACACCGAACACCCAGTCGAGTACGTTCAAGTACTTGGATCGAAAAACATCTCTTTCAATGGCGTAACAATGCATAATGATTGCTGTCGAGATGCTGAAGATTAAGACGTCAACTCTTTTCAAGTTGTTGAATTGTGGGATGTATCCGATGTCGGACATGGTTGTGAAGAAGCTTTCGATGGCTCGAGCAAGGCAGTAGAGCGAGATCTCAATTCTCCGGCTCTTCTTCTCGATTGCCAATCCCACCCCCGTTGGGAACTGCATCCATGCTCAACAACACAAGTAATACATAAGTAAACAAATGGACCCCATTAAATAGTAACCTTAATACTTTATGAATATCTGAGTTTATATGCATACATCTTACCCTTCCTAGACCCCATTTCACATGGGATTTACTGGCTTCGTTTGGTTTGGCTTGATTTGATTTGGTTACACACACACATATACATATATATTAGAGGTCAAATCAACCAGAAAAATATTAAGAACCATCAGAACGAGTTCCACATGTAAAACCAAACGGATCGACCTTGGCCCAACAGTACAATAACCATTCCTTCCTGGAGGTCAAGGTTCACCAATAATGAGTCTGTGCTTTACTTAAAAAACAATACATATGAAACATACAGTCAGAATTGTTCACATGTGAAACAGAACGTGTCCATATATTTCATATATGAAACACACACACATAAACAAGAAACAATGTTATTTCATACATGAGACAAACAAAATTGTTCACATGTGAAACAAAACATGTCCATATGTTTCATCTATGTAACACACACACATACACCGATACATATAAACAATAATACCACCTTGAATCTTAGCCTAAAATGAAAGTCACCGAATGGTTTGGATTGGTTTTCATGGTTCAACATTTTTGTCATTGTCGTCTGATTTTTACCCTATATTATTAATCACGTATTGATACATTATATGCAAATTTTCATGTATCAGATATGCTCTGATGAGGATATAATCAACATCTAAAGCCACATCTGTTTATAGTTTGATACAGACAGATAAAGATCCACCTAAATAGCATACGATTTCGGATAATGCAAATATTTTGAAATCCATTTACTACTCCCATGAAGAGTCCATGGTTAACTTTCAAGAATCAAGAAATGTTTATCGAACTCAAATTCATAAACTCCTATAGAATTTTGGCACCAAATTTTTCTCTTTTTTGGTACTTGATTATTTCAATGTGGGTGTTAATCCACATCTGGAGTCAATCTCGAAATTGTAACAAAATTGACCTTTACAAATCACAAGTGGATCTTATATAATCATGTCACTTTGTGGTGTATGTTGATCAAGAAAATGAGAAAGTGGTATTACCGTGCCCAGTGCTAGCATGGTGATGTTACATCTCTTGAAAAGCCTGAAAAGGAAGCATGTCCAGACCCTGATAAACAATATGAGCATCAACCACATTAATTCAATATTTCAAAATTAATCCTTAAGAGTGCTAGATATGGAGTTTGATTTGCATTATAAACCGGAAGGGATATTGCCGACAGCCAAAATATTGCAAGAAAATAGTTGCAAAGGTTTAAGTGATTAGGATATCAATTTGCAGGTGTTAAAAATTTTCTATCCAGTCTTTGAGGGTAGAGGTTAGGTCTTCCGTCTTCGTACATCTCTCAGACCCCACCTTCGGGTGGGATATACCAGGCTCGCTTGATTTTATTTAATAGCTTGACAAATAAAAGAAATGAAAGGGTTTTCAGTTCTACCAGCAGTTACTAAACTAAACCCAATGATTTGAAATGGTCATGCTAAAAACACTTTCTCGAACAAAAATATTTCAATAATGGGAGTCCTTGATCCATTTCCTTTTGTGGTAACTGTGGGTGTCCGAGCCAGCTTACATGCCAACTAATTACCACAACCATAAAAATCGAAATATGTCCTCAGTTTTTCAATGCTCTATCAAACTAGCTATGTTTTTGGGAGTGGCAACCACCATCCAGCCGTCAAGTTTACTCTCATTTTAAGAGGTGGGTTAATAGGTAAAGGAAAAACAATGTGTATGCGTTAACTGAAGCTCACCAGGCAGAAGTACAGTATGTAGAGAGAAACAGACTTGATCTTGCAGTACCTAAAAGACCTTTTGCCAATATTGTGAAAGGCCTGCATCAGGTAAAGAATAATGAGTTTAAAAAAAAACATTTTATTATCCTTACAGGAGAACGCACTTATAATATAATCAGCTGAAGGTATTATAAAGACAATCCGAAGAATACAAACAAGAGCGCCGGTACACGTGTTCTTATCTCCACATACAATTTTGTAGATATGCAAGGTAACAACTACTTAGATATAACTTTAATATGCCAAAAGAACTCTATGATGAATGACAGAAGGGAAAACGTAAGTATACAGAATTGTGTCCTAAACCTTAGATTATCTACCAACACTTAATCTACATCGGTACCATTTATAGCTGCCACCTCATTTGACAATTTTAATGATTTCTTTAGCTTCTCAGTTATCCAAAATCCTCTGAGCAATCAATCCCCATATGATGATGTTTGCACTGATTTAATGTTAACAATTGTAATGAAATACTAAAATGTGATTTTATTATTTTCATATGGGTCAAATGGAAAAGAGAAACTGATCTTCAAAAACCCTAAACAAGTAGAGGATTTCACCAGGGTGGGGAGTGACGAGAATTCCTATTAATTTAAGTATATACATTTTAGATGTTTGACTGTGTATTGCATAGAATTTTTATATAGGATGATTGGTTTAAAAAACCTACGGGTATTGGACCTTTTAAAATTTAAGAAAGATGAAGTAGAATGAAGGTGTGAATAGAGGATGATGGAAATTGACAGGTTGGGAACGCTAAGCTCTTGAAATTTCATTATTTCATTTTTACCAGTAGCAGTTAGTCCCCCTATGTGGTCAAGTGGTGGTAATGGCAATGTAGTGATGGGTTTGTAAAGTGACAAAATTTGAGAATTATGACAGAAATTAAGGGATTAGAATGCAAATCATCTTGAAGCCGAAATTTTTTATTAACATTTGGTCCAGATTTCTCTAATTCAATTGATAATATACTGTGCAGATTTTTAAAATGAAAGTAAACATATGATCATATCTGTATGAAGCCAAACTGACACAAGTTGTAGGTGGTCCCACATAATAAAGTTTGCTAAAAGAAAGAAAAATATCACAATAAGGACATGAGGAATGAACAAATACATACCGTTTTGCAAGTCCTTGGCGATGTACTATAAGTGCAGGAATCAAATAAACTGGAAGATAAACTGGTACTGCTCTTTTGTATGCTTGGAGAAAGAATGAAAAGGCATGCCAACTACATGATTGATTTTCATGTATGATCTGCAAAATTTCACCTGTTAGATTGAGTTATCAAAGATTATCATTGCACGATACCCTTTGTAACAGTTACACAATTTTTGTGGAAGGAAAATTCAGATAACCAAAACCAAGAGTTCCTAAACATGCAAATAAAAGAAATTTTCCCTTTTTTCCCTTGTCCTCTAGATGCCAAAAACACGAATTTACCTTCCTTCTCTCATATTTCTTTTTTTTTTTCGTTCTTTGAGGTTATCACTAAAAGGCTTTAGTTGGAGTCAAAGAATTGATACAAGTAAAAAAATTTAAAAATCATTATAAAATATTTAATCTTTGATCTTCCATACCAAAAGAGATGACTGATCATTTGATTTACCAGAAACAAGCCATTTCTTGTTAATCTTGAGAAGCATTCCTTTATCCTTGTGGATGAGCACTAAAAACATTAACCTTACACATACCATGATTCCCACTTATGGGAAACTGACGAATACAGTTAAAGAAATATAAGTAAATTCATAAAACTGCTTTAGATGGAATCAATGGTCAAATTGCATGATGATGAAAGATCCAAATTCAAGTAGCCCTCAGGATCGTCGAAACTCATAGCTGGGCACTTGAACATAACATCTAAAGGTTTTCAACTAAAATAAGCAAGACTTGGTACACAGATTATATAGGAGGAACTAAGGGAACATGTAGCTATGCAGACGTGTTCATAAGTATTGGTGTTAGTCCAAGTAACTCGGGAAAAATCATTGGCTTAGAAGACCGCAAGCAGGCAGGCGTCCAGCGTATAAGATTTAAAATACTTGAATTAGTGGGGGGCCTCAGCCTATACTTGCAATAGCAAAGGCATAAACTAACAGATAAAAGCAAGGCAGATGGAAAGCAATAGCCAACCATGGAAGAAAAGGAAAGACTGCTGGAAGAAAGATCAGTCATGCATACCGAACAGGGAACTTTCATGTGAGGGTCGAGCATCACATCAATGCCTGTGCTCTTGTAATACTTCTGTATCTGCTCTAGATTAGTAAAAGGTACGCCACAAGCAATATCTCTAATACCTTGAAGGATGATTGGGTCCTTTCCACCATGTTTATTGAGAAATGATTTGTATGTCTGAGGTAAACTATCCTGCTTTAATATGTAGGCACACCTGGGGAAGCCACATTGTTGCACTTGTAAACTATTTGAGAAAATAGAGAAGAAAAAATATTGAAAGAATAGTTGTAAGAACATATTTTGGATGAAATCTTGAAAAATGCGCCATTACAGAGTTCTGCAGACTGCAAGGCCACATTTCATGTGGAGAATTTTTAGGCAGTGACTGTATCGCCATTCTACATGAAGAAAATTTTCAACTTATGTCTCCTTAAGACATTAGAAGTTGAAAAAGATATCATTTATAAGTACAATGCATCACAGCGTCCGGAATAGCATAGCATGGTTGATTAATTGAGGCATATATTTCAGCTTTCTAAATTATTAAATTGGAACATGTATTGTTATCCTTCGGAAAAAGATAGTCCAAACACATATGATAGTAATGATAACGGTAACAGAGACAAACATCTATATCATTTCCTGCGGCATGTATATATGTATTTTCTTTTTCAAAATTTATGCAGTTTCAGCTTGCAAGTATCTCAAGAAAGATGCTTCGACTACGAACAACCATTTGTTTCTTTGTGGAAGCCTAGGACAGTGCCAACTGTGGTTGTAAATATTGCTGTATTGCAGCTATATTATCATAAATCTCATGTATGTTGAATTCTGTCAATCAACGGAAAAACATGGTATGAAATCTGTTGGATAATATGTATATGATAAACGAAGCATACCTCTACCTCAGTTTTTACTTCTCAACCTTACAAAAACTTGCATGCTTTTTTTGTTTCTTTCCTACACAAATTTCCATATGTCTATTCATGAACCAGTTGGCTAAAGTAAAACAGTTTCCATAACCAAACAAGGGTTCCTTCTATTCATCTCAATCTTCAGCAACCTACCAAACTCTTATCACATTTCTCCTCATTATTTTATGACATTCTTTTGAGATGAACCAAAGTCGTCAGTTACCACAGTAAACTTTGATGTGCAATCATTTTAAAAGCTTGGTACTTTTCTTTTCTAAAGTCAGATACCCTCTCATTCTAAGGCTAGAAAAGAAGAGACAGAGATAATATATTTAATGAAGAAATACAGAAATCTATAAAATCTTAAGGAGAAAAGGTTGAAATGGGAAGAAGCAGCTACATACAATATTTGGGTAGAGGAGAGACACATTAGGAATAGGTCTCCATGGGACCAAGTGAGAGGTTTACAAATGCGTCCAAATCGTTTGCTTTTTATTCCACAACGTGATGCCAAGACAGCTGCACGCATAAAAATATAAACAGCCAAGCTTGTATGCTGTGTGTTGAATCCAGTGAGGAGCATTGAAGGTCCAGCTATTGCCCCTGCTAATAAAGCCCTCCATCTTGCTGTTCTGAAATATTATTGCACATTGAAAGTCATATTAAAGAAAATGACAGGAAACCAACTATTTCAGAAAAAGACTGATTATGATGTATTTCAAAAGCTCTATTCAACATTTTTTAAGTTCTCCACTTAGAGGATAATGCATGTATTACACATGCCTTTTCAACTCAAAGGATCCTAGCCAAATATTGGAATTAGTTGCTTCAACATTTCCAAAAGCACAAATGCTAAGGTTGGTGGTACTTTTTTTAGAGTTGAACTCTTCTTTAATCACAACCACATTAAAGTTTGCCTCATAGCCATTTGGCGATCAAATAAATCCTCATTCCATAAATTAGTGAAGGAAAAGCGGTTTAGAGATAAAAATTAAAAATATACTTGAAGTCTCAAATAAGAAACACAAGAAAGAGAGAGAGGGAGATGCCTCTGGTGTCCTCCCAAAGCAGCTATAAACTCATCAACTGAAACAAATGTCCCAGCAAAAGTGCCAAGGAAGAGACCATATCTCATTGTTTCTTTCAGTGCCAAAATCAAATCCTGACCACCCGAAGCCATTTGCACCCTCCTGAACCAAAAGCATCAATATGTAAAACTTGTAAAAACAATCAATATTGCCTTACTATTTTTGAAGAAAATAATCAACACACATATCTTGGATAACTGAATTTTACCCTTTTCATTAAAGATTGCAATGAGGTCATTTTCTAACAAAACAATCCACAAGGAATGGTACAAGCAATACCAACCCCCTATAAATTCCCAAAAACCATTAAAAAAAATGTTTTTTCAACCTAGTACTTTTAGAATGATACAGAATCCTCATAAATTATACAGTATAGCTCTCCTTTTACAGACTGACTATAATGAATTTTCTACATGAGCGGTGAGTTGCAACACCTAAATTACCAAATTGTAGTATTACATGGATTCAAAATTTTACAGAACTTATAACTCGTTTCCATAGTGCTAGCAATTTAGACTTGAGAAAAGTACGCCACGCCTTTTGATCCGACAAAGATCAAATTTAACTTTTTTGGAGGGCCAAACCTAGCATTTTCGAAACTCAAAACAGTACGGATTTTCATAACAAAATTGGCATGAACGTATCATTTGTATCAACTTCGATGTATTGTATTTGTGAGAGTTCCTTGAAATTTTTATATCAAAATTCAAGTAAAAAACTAGTCCAATTGATCGATCGATTTTCCTTCTCCAAGGAAGGGTTATACAAAATTAGAAACTGAAGAGATCTAATAATACATACAGGAGTTGAAATCACTTACTTAACAGAGGATAACGATCGTCGACGCCGCAATCGAGCAAGGATTGCAAAGAGAGATAGGCCGCCTTTAATACCAGCTCCAATGGCGAATCCTTTCACAGAGGCAGTGAAAATCCTCCACCGCTTATCATAATCTTCGACCGGAAACGAATCGAAGCTTAGCAAAGCGCAGGAAGACGAAGACGATGTGAGACTAGTCTTCTTTGAGTTCTTCCCGCAATGTGGACAGGTTTTCCGTCCGTCGCAGCCATCTTCACACAAACAACCGTCGCCGGCAACGGTGGAATTGTTGGCCGACGGCGACATATGTAAAATTTTGGGGAAGTGTTTCACGTGTGTAATCACTGATCAATCAGAAGACTGTAGATATGTGTATCTTGGAATTATCGACATGCCATGGATAATCGTTTTTCTTTTTCTTTTTTTGGGTGTAAAACGAGTGAGTAGTTATTGTTTTGGGTTCCTTTTTCTGTAAGAGCCAGAAAAAATTAAAAAAAAAAAAATATATATATATATATATATATATTGGAAATATATTTTGCAATCCTGAAAAATGTTATAACCCTTGCAACCAACATCTTAACCGTTGAATTCATGATCGACGGTTATTTTATTTTTATTTTTCTGTTTTTTTTAATTAAAAATATTGGGCCACATATCTATTGCAACCGTCGATCATGAATCCGACGGTTAAGATGTGGGTTGCAAGGTTTGCAACATTTTTAAGGGTTGCAAATAAAGAGAGAGAGAGAGAGAGAGAGAGGAGAGTGGGGGTGATTGACTGACTGATTTTGTTAGCTGGGCACGGCCCAACCTATATGATCTCTACTATATATTAAAGCTCTTAAACGGTTCTTGAAAAAGACCGTTCTTGAAAAAGACCGTTCTTGAAAATCGGTTTTTGGAAAGGCCATTTTTGCACTCCACGTTCTCCTCCCACGACTACCAGTGAAACACTCTCACAGGGATGAAATCGTCCATCTCTGATAGTTTATTTCTCCGGCGAAGAACACACGTTCTTTCTCCCGATGGCCAACATGAATTTCTTCTATTATCCCTGTTTAACTTCTCTTCTCTGCCTCCAAAACCCTAGATTCCAAACCCTAACCATTCCCTCAATAAATCAATCGATGTCAAAACCATCAGGTTTTCGATACCAATATATCACAAATCATAACCAAATATGGTGTTGGTAGAGTTAGGGGGAGCATTTCATGTGCCCTCCAGCAGATGAGCAATGCCACAATCATCGACGAGAAGGTGATGCTGGAAAAGAAGGGACCATTCCGAAAGTGCAACACTGCAATTATTTGTGTTGGTTTTCTGCTCCTCCTCCTTCTTTTATGCTTATGTGTTGGGTTTATCATATGGTTGTTGATTTCTCATATGGGGTTTTCTCGGTTTTTTATTTGAGTTTGTGGGTTGCATATGATTTCCTCAGTTTCATAAGTTTAAGCGTTCAATTTTTTTTACTAAATTGATATAGTGTTTGTTATCTTTTGCTTTTCCTTTAGTCACCCTATAAAACTTTGATTGAGACGGGAACTGCTGCTATATTCAGGTAATCATCGATTGTAAAGTTAGGCATACAAACTATTTGAGAAATTGGAAGTTATTTTCTTATAATTTGGTGTTATTACTTCTAATTTTGGGTTATAAAACAGTGTTATCAAATCATAAAAAGAGATCAATGTACAATGTTGGATTATAGGATCCTCAAGATGAAGAATATGAGGTAAATTCTTTTATTCGTGTATTTTAATCGTAGTTTTCAGCTGCTAATTACTCATTAATCATCATGTTTGTCATCAGGGTTTTGCTAATTACTCGTTTATAATCATGTTTTTCATTAGGGTTTTGCTGATTTCCTGCAAGAAATGAAGAAATGTCATCTTTAATGGAACACATCAAGAAAGAGGTGAGCAGCTTTTCTTGATTTCAACAACTCGAAACTTGACCTCCATTATTGTCGATCTTGAATTTGTGAAGTAATTTACATGCTAAAAATGTCTGAAAATTTGTATTTGACAGGAGAAAGAACACAGTTTTGGGGAAATACAATCCATGTTTTGAGAAATGGCACAAAGTTTCGATCATTTTAGCAACGTATACGAAGAACCATATTGGTGTCAACAAAAAAGATGTTTACTTCTTAGTGAACAAACATAAAGGAGGTTGATTTTGCGTATCGTAAATCAGATACTATGAGTTACTTTATGTCCAAATGTTTGTCATGTAAAGCCCAAACCAATGTGCGGTTGCCATTGTGGCCGTCACCAGAGGAGGTTCGAGAGCAGATCATGAGCATATGGGACAAGACTGAAGTGATCAAGGTGAGCGATAATGAGCTCGAATTTCTCACAGGATGTGAGAAGATTGATGATGAGGCTGCAATGTCTTTGTGGCACCTGTCACTCTTGGTGACAAGGGTTGCAATTACTACACCAAGGTATGTGTCGATCCTCACTCCACAATACAACATGGGTCAAGTCGAAAATAAATATATATAATGTTTATCTGAACCCAATATCTGAAACAAATACGTACAACTTTTATTGCATATCGTATGGCTATTACATTCATTATCATTTTGGATATAAGAAGTTTGGTTCTAGAAAAAGGATTAGGCTATATCACATATGTTATAGTTCTATAATTGATAGAAATAATAATGTGGGTAAAATTGATAATTGCATTTAGATATACATAGAGCATGCTAATTTAAATATTTTGAAGAATGGAAATAAAAAAAACGCAAGATCTAAATTTGAAAAATATTAGCTTTGAATTGTCAAAGAAAGCATACATGTTACTGAAATACCATTTTTCTTTGGTCATTTTTTTCCTTTTATATGTATGATACTATGATAGACTAAACATTGAATTTAATGAAAATATCAGTTATTAATATAATATCTTAAATATCCTTTATTGATGAAATACAAAATCTTGTAAATCAAAATCAATATTATCAGTATATTTTTAATAGAAAAATATGATTTTGATAGACATGTTGTAGAAAAGGGAATACATTGCTTAAAACAGAAAACAGAATTATTGGATTTATTTTTGGAAATGAAGTTGGGTTAGGATATTCTGTAGTTGAGTTTTGAGTGTTAAATAAATTGTTTCATAGAGTTTACTTCCATGAACGGTTGTAGTCATCTGTCGGTAAACCTCCACAGTGACAAGGTTGGGTTTGAATATGTTTCTTTTCAGAATGAAACATCTGATGTTTAACACTTGCTGTATGGCCGTATGGGTCGATTGCAGGCATCCGATCGTGGTAGTAAATTTTTATGCTCCCTGGTGCCGCTGGAGTAACTGTCTGGTATGTGTTTCTTTTTGACTGCACCCTTCGTTCCAGAATAAATGTCCACATTTATGTTTTAGAAGCATACGCTTGTGTTCCATTTCTAAACTTTGAAGTTCATTACTTGCTCTATTGATAAGGGTAAATATGTTATTTAGTTAATTAAAGGTTGTAATCCTTACACATTTCTATCATTACGTGTCGTTTTGATATTGCACATTTATTTTGGGACGAAGGAGTAAATGATTATTTGAAGATTGTGAGCTGATCTTTTGCAGTTGTGGATATGTAGTTAAGAGCGAATATTGTGAATCAAGTGTTTCGATGATGATCTGACTAATGTGGATGATGAAAGTGTTCTCGATGATGATCTACGTGGCTTCAAAGGACCGGTAACCTAGAAGTCAAAGTCGTGGATCAGACTGTAAGCTTTAAAAACTCGGAGTCTAAAGTAAACTATGATTATTTGGTATACGACATTAAAATTTCCAATATTATTCTTACGGATCAATATCTTCATATTCAATTCAATAGGAATTGGAAAAAGGCTTTCATTGTAGAAAATAATCAAGTAGATGTTCCTGAAATGTTTAAAAGGGTAATTTCTTTTCCATACGTTGATTAATTCATTGAGATATGTTCCATTATTTATGCTTGGATACAGAGCTCTTAGCCTGAGCAATTTATCAAAGGGCTAACAACTGTTATTCTACAAGGACGATCCTAAATTATTCCTGACCGCTTGCGTAATAACCAAAGTCGAAGAGATCTGATTTTCTATTTGGACGGGGCACACAATCTTGAAGCATGGAAGTCTGTGCAAATTAGTTTTCCCTTGCCATTAAAGAAGCTGATGGACAAAGATGCTCAAGTAACCTGGAACTTGATGATTCCATATCTTCACATGAACTTGTAGATAACCCTGGTGATAAAGACAACACAGGTTAGAGAACATAAAATATGCATTCATTTGCTTCTTATATTGTTTCTTAATTAACAAATAGTTGTTGGATACGTACATTTAGTGCTTCCCATTCACTTTGGTTGTTGCATATTTGGAGAAGGAGGAGCACTGGGTAACTACTCAAATAACATAAAATGTTTATAATACCATGACATGAAATATATTTAAAATTCTGTCACTTAATTGTTTTAGGATGATTTTTCTATTGTTAGGACAGAACAATAACTAATATGTTGTTAGGGTCCAAACTTGTCTTGTATCCATCCACAAGACACGAAAGATTTATATTATTATTGCGCTCTCTTTTACTAGCTTAAATCTTACTAATTGGAGCTAGCGAATTGGTTTCCTATTATTGGCTATCTGATGTTGGTTTGGCTGCTGTTGCTGATGGATTTACCAAACTTGAGAAATTGAGCTGAATATGGTGCTATAATTAGCTAACTGGAAGCTTTCTAAACTTCTGTTTTGGCGAAGCGCACAATAATTATGCCACTGGACCAGGAAAACAAATACAACTTCACAAGTTACTCGTCATCACGCATAAATTACAAGTACCACATGCCAAAGATGGGAAGGAACTTTCTTGAAGCATCATGCCTGATTTTCAACATATTCCAGGCGAACTCAATAGCCCAATGTGCCCAGTCAGCTATACCAGATCAAACACTTATCACCAATTTATTGCCCACTGATCTAATCATGATGAAATCCGAGCTTTTTTCTTTCTTTATTGACCATCTCAAAACTATTGAAGCTGTTAAGAATAAATTTGTATTGTATATGTTGTTTATATACAAAAGTTCTCATTCATCAAGTTATTTGAAATGTGCACAGGACTGTTGGATATGCGCTGTTTGTTGCAATTTATGCTGGAAGTAAGCAGCTGACATGTAATGAATTTCAATTTCATATTTCGAATATGGTTTTCCTTTTTCCTTTTTTTGGTTGATATTAGACATAAATGATGCAATAGGATATTGATGCAAGTAACCTTTTTTTTGTAGGTACTTGCAATACCAGAGTTACCAGGTTTGTTCCATCTCCGTTGGGGTGGTTGGTGATATATGTGGTGGTTTGGATGACGAGATGTTACCTTTTTGTGATAATATCATGACATTGCACCTTAACCCATGAAAACAATATTCATTTTTATTAAACAATATAGATTTTCATTGTTGGTATAAAATAAAATTTTATATCCATATTTTTTGGATACATTAATTGTTTATTCTAATAATATTTTTTTTTGTTTTTAAACTGTATTTTACTTGTAATATTTCAAGTGGAGAAGGAAGGAAATAGAACAAAAAAATGGATGGGGATCTTTTTTTAGTGTACTTTTGTAGATGATGATGAGAAAAGTAGTGTAGCACTGCAAACTGTAAAACAGAGGGTACACATCTCTTAATGCCGGTAACATTACGGTAAACAAACCAAACATTCAATGAACCGTTCCACAGGAAGTTCGTTTATTTAATAAATGCAAGAACATAGACATATTATTTTTGTTCGTTTAGTTAAATGAAACATAAACAATTGTCTCGATCGTTCATTCATGTTTGTTTATACATAAAATATATATTTATATATTTCTGACATGAACATGTAAAACCATTAATAAAACCATAAAATTAGCATTGAGAGGTACAAAAAAATAAACAAACATGAAATTAGATTGCCGTTTCGGGTTTTGAACTTCAGAATTGAGATGCTCCGCAATATAAAACCACATAGATCCATAAAATTAACATCAAGAAGGAAGGAAATAGAATAAGAAAATGATTGCCGTTTTAAGTTATCGGTTTCGATTTCGAAATGCTTCGCGCCGCATCGTGCGCGGGTATATGCCTAGTATGATAGGATAGGTTAGATGGTGTTTGGGATTAGCCGGAATGAGAATCGTCTCATTGGGGAATTTGGTGTACCCGTTTTAACGGGTATGGGGATTTTCTGTAAAACCAGGGATTGAGGATGATGACGTGGATCCCTGAAAGTTAAAAATCGGGGATGGAGACGGGACATGTAACGTGATCCTCGTCCCACCCTGTCCCCGTATATTAAATATATTATATAATTAATACTAAATATTATGTATATTTATTACTAAATATGTTGTATATCTATTTTTAAATACATTATTAAGATTTAGATGTTTAGATTTAGAAATGGTATTTTTATCTTTCTTGTTACATTTTTTTACTTGTCTTATTTTTTTTAGATAAAAGTCATGAAGAGCCGAAAGCGTTTAATCAAATAATTACGTATGATGTTGTGATTTTGTTTGCATGAATATTTGATAGTTCGTAAAAACAAATTTTGAAAATATGTGAGGTTTATAAATGGACCATTATCGATCGAGTATAGTGCTCAACACATTTCATTTAAAATATACCACAGAAATGGAGGGAAAATCTCCGATTACCCGTTGGGGATCCTCATTCCCTGTTAGGGATGGGGATGGGATCATATTCCCCAGCGGGGGTGGGGAAGGAGACGGGGACGGGGATTGGGGTCCCCGCCCCATCCCTTCCCTGCCCCATTCTCATGCCTATTTACGATTGCTTATTTAAAACAATTTATGTTGTGTTAAATCGGAGTTTCATAAAAAGTGTTTGGATTAGTTTATGGTGGTACCAAAACGTAATAACCTAATAATTTGTTTTTAGGGAGTGTTTTTGGGATTCCTTATACATGTGAAATGACCAAAAAACTGATAAGTTATTTCAAATAAGTTAATAAGTTATAATAAAATAACTTATCAAAAACTTCTTATCATCAGTGCCAAATCGGTATAAGCATTTTTTTATTTTTCATATCCAAACACTAAAATTACTTATTACCGTGTGGTGCCGAGATAAGTTAATAAGCACTTTAAATAAGCAATCCCAAACACCCCTTAGATCAGATCCGACTGTTTTGAATTGGAAATATATAAAACCAATAATTAGGTCAGGACAATACGGCCTGTTAGACCGGTCTTGTGCGCCTTGTTAGAAAAACAGACTTGGATACTTATTTTTATTTTTGAAACAACGGGCTAACATGAGCTAGAATGTTAAGATTAATGGATGGGTTTGGGCAATTAAAAAAAATATTCTGAATATGTCCTCCCAGCCCAATTGTATTTTTATAATGAATTAAAATAGTAAACTACAAATTTGGTTCCTATGGTTTATCAAAAATATAACTTTCCGTCCCTATAATTTTGAAATTACAAGATGGCCATATTATGGCTTGAAAAAATATTTGGTTTTAGTCCCTTCTTCTAACGGCCATTAAAAAGTACCAATAAAGAGGGGTATTTTCATTATTTTATCGATTTATTTGTCTTTTATCCAGTCAAAATAGATTTTATGATTTTGGTTTGTGGTTTTTGATTGGATAAAGGACCAAAAAAATCGGTAAAAGGATGAAAATGTCCCTCTTTATTGAAACTTTTTTAACGACCGTTAGAGGAAAGGACCAAATCCAAATATTTTTGCAAACCACGAGAGCCATCTTGTAAATTTCAAAACTGTAACCACAAGGTTGTGGCCTGGTGGTAAGAGCCTGGGGACTTCATAGCGGTTGCCCGGGTTCGAGCCCCACTCGCAGCATTGTGGCCACGGGATGAATGCCCGCGGGCCATAGGCCTGTTTTCAGGAGATTATTCCGAGCCCAAAGTAGTTTGGGATATTCCTTTACAAAAAAAAAATTCAAAACTGTAGGGACGAATTTTTTTATTTTTGACAAACCATCAGAACCAAATTTATAGTTTACTCTAATTAAAATTTATTTATGACTAATAATTGATTACTTTTTTATTATAAAAGAAAAATTAGAAACTCACTAACTTTGGGCTAGCTCCCTAGTGAGTACTAACGGTTTTCCAAATCTATATTATATTTCATGTAGTACAATTTAATTTTGATCTTGAAATTAGGTGATAAAATATTTTGTTGCAGAAAAATTCGTACTCTAGAGATTGATAAACGTATCATACTTCATATTTTGATAAATGTTTTATACTTCATATTTTGAGAATTTTTTTCTTAACCTATCTTATTGTTATGTTTTTACGGCTTATTTTAAGTTGGAAAAAAATATTTATTTTCAATAATTTTATATAAGTTTTTTTAATGTCAAAGATTTTTTGGGTTAGCCTAAGGACAAACCCGACCCGGTTATAGGACATGCAGGGGCGGAGCCAGGATTTGGGTCTAGGGGGAGCATATATATATTGAGAGAGAAAGAAATGTTCAAATGAGAACGTTAACTATTTAAGAAAACACGAGGACAACAAATCATGTGTAAAATCATATATGATTCGGCAATAACGTCAAAAAAAGTGGACGCGAGCGACTTTGGCCGTGACTTAAGTCGCCGACAATCATATATGATTTTGTATGTGATTTGTTGTTTTCATGTTTTCTTAAATTGATAATGTTCTCGTATGAATAAAAGATGTTTTACCAAAAATATATTCTGATGGCTGAAAATATTACCCGATAAGGCAACTAAGTAGTGCTCTTGCCGGTAAACATTTACTAAGGGGTCGTTTACCAGACGCTTACCCGGGTAAGCACTTACATCTAAAATTCAACATTGTCCCTTACTTATCGGGTAAGATTTTAGTCCACTAAAACGGTATCGTAAGCAACAATTTTTTCGGTAAGCGCTATCTGTGGTAAGAGTCTTCTTTGTAACACCCTCAAATTTGGAAAGAGCGACTAAACAAAAAATTTCAACAATACCTTAAAAGATAATGAAATCTCTTACAACAAGTCCATAATTGAAATACATATCTAGGTTGAACCATCAACAAATAAATAAAGTCTTACATGAAGACTAACTAAAGTCGAATGTTACTATATCCCAATAACAATCGCTATCTCCAATATAAGTGCGGAAGACTTCATCAAGCTAATCACCTCTTCGAGCACACAACTAGCACTCATCACTTCTCAGTGTCGCTAGAACTAATCACAGAATGGAACCTGATGCACATGCCGACAAATAAAAAGGTTAGGCTAACGCCTAGTGAGTTCAAGAGTTTTATATCATGATTATAAAGGAAAACGTAAAATGAAAATATTGCAACTTATAATCATGATCCTTTAAAATAATAGAACAACTCATTTGCTAAAAATATGCATTTTATAGATGGACGCCTCAACGCCAAAACATTCTTTCATGAAATAATGCAATCCAACACTTACTCAAACGAGGATAATGGTAATGCTCAAATAATAACATCTGAGTAAACTTTATAAAACAAACGACCCAACTATGAGTAAACTCAAGTCTCCAAAATTATAACACAAAGGAGATAATCCAAATTCAAAGTGTCACCGAAAACAAGGATAAAAATTAAATACCCAAAACGACACTTTTCGATGACGGGGGAAACCCGAATTCCAAGGCTAGTGGTGGAACACAAAGTAGGTCACATTCCAAGTTACTGAGCTCACCATACTAGGATCAAGGCCACGAACACGCCGGCTCGTACTAAGATGTGGGGGAGGGCACCCAATGATTCCTAGTCATGCTCATTCACTATAATTACATTTAACCCATGGCTAGTAACCGATCCCACATAACCGTACCAAAGGCCAAAAAGGGATAAAAATGCATCTGTAGCTACAAAAGGGGGAAACATCCCAACATATAAATAATAGCCCATTTTCTTCAAATAACAATGACCTACTCATATGCCCATGGATCCACTGCATTACAGTCTAAAACAGTACATGACTCCCATTGAATGACCAACGCACTCAAAACATGTAAATTCTCAAATGATGCGCATTAACCGCCATCATACTCAAAACTTCACAACGGGCTATTAAACCGGACAAATTTCCACAAGACTCATTTATTTTCAAATATGCATTTCCAAGTTTAACTGCTGATAAGAATGAAAATCATAAAATGAGACTATATACATTCTTCCAAGTACCTCACATAAATGTGCAAGCAATACTTTATAAAACATCCCGTTTCATGAATGATGCATAAAACCCGACAAACATTTTAAAAGGGTATTTCTTTGACCAAAGATCTATTTATGTAATAAAATATCAAAACACATTCATTTGTGACACCTTTATCAAAATGCCCAAAAATCCCAAAAGTGGGTGTTTTATAAAGTTTATAAAGTAAAATACTTCAAATAATCAAAGATTACCAACTAACCCAACATTTGATAATTTCATGTAAAACACATAAACACTTTAAAATGGACATTTTGGCATGTTTATGTTTTCACAAATCAACTTGAACTCACCTTGCTAGATTTAGGCTAAATCTATATTTTACCCACTTAGAGCATCCTTGAAGAAACTTGAATCTTCAAGCCAAACCTTCCAAAACCTAGATCCACAAGGGTCCAACCATAAATATACATATTCCACCATAAATAATTGTTCCCCAAACACTTAACATCAAAATCTCTATTTTGGGCAAAACCCTAATTTTGACCCAAAACTCCCAAAATTATCCAAACCGAAATTTAGAGAAATCAAACACTAGGAAACCATCAATGGAGCATTTATAACTTATTTCATGGTTTAGTAATGGAAGGGATACACTTACCACTTAGGTTTTGATGAAAACCTAGAAAACCCTAAAATGGAGCTTGAGGTTGAAGATGGAGGTGAAGATGAAGATCCTTGTTATCTAGCTTCCATCCTTGCACTTGGTAGGTTATTGTTACAACAAAACTTGAGGGTTTGAGGATTTAGAACTCCAAAACACCATGGATGAAGGAGATGGGTCTTGGGAGGGTTTTGGGAGAGTTGGGGAGGAAGTGAGAAGTGAGAAATGGAGAAATGAGCCAAAAACCCGTATTTGGCAGCCTCCAACAGCCCTGGTGCGACATTGCCATGCGACAATGCCCAATTTTCCCAGTTCATTGTTTTGGCCGTAACTTCTTCGTTATAGCTCCGTTTTCGCTCCGGAAAGGACCGTTGGACTCGTAGTTGGATTCTTCATCCATTAAGACTATGAAATATAGGATTCGAGTCCAAAATTCTATATCTTATTTTTCCCTTAAAATTATTGATTTCTACATCAACTTGAAATGATACCTTTCGAAATTCGGGGTGTTACATTCTCCCTCACTTACCGGGTTAGACTCTCGATCCTTGCCTTAGCTCTTACTGGGAAAGATTATTGGTCCTTGCCATATTCATCTGGTAAGGTAATGTGACTTGATAAGTGCTTACCCGGGTAAGCGTTTGGTAAACGGACCCTAAGCATATGGTAACCGCATAATCCTTAAATCGAAACTTCAAATATCCTAAAATCTAAAAAGAGGCTCTGGAAGCATGAGAAGTCAAAGGGAGCCAAATCTAATTTAGATGTCTAAACCATGAGTTTCTACCATTTTATATAAATAGTTATTATTATATTTATAAAAAAAAATTAAAATTTTAGGGGGAGCCACTGCACCTCCTGGTGCCTTGGTGGCTCCGCCCCTGAGGACATGTACAAACAAGTCGTCAAGTTTGCAAAAAACGGACTTGAGTTTGCTAATTAGGCACGTTGGATAATTAAATTAGGTTACGTCCGGCTTGGGCCCGACCCAAGACTGCAAATGGTCACCTTTAAGTGACACATAAGCGAAAATGACATATATTTAATTAAGAAATTATGAATTTGATAAATCTAATGGATACAAATGGTCACTAAGGTATATCTAATGAGGCGAATGATTGTGTGAGAAGTTGAGGTTAACGTGAGAAGCGTGAGAACTGGATCTGAACCGTTGATCATTTTCAATCAAATGATCTCCCATGAATTGCGGCTTAGAAGGGAATTGATTTGATGCATCTCGGTGCATCTCATCCTAATATGCATCTATTTCTCATCCAACGGTTGATAACCACTTTTCACGCTTCTCACATGAACTTCAACTTCTCACTATTACCCAACCCTATCTAATGAATTGCTAAGAGCATCTCCAACAACTTCTACATATTTTTTCTAAAATGTAGAAAAATAATCAAAACCTCCAAAAATATACATCCAACTAGTTTCTTCATTTTTGTCGGTTATATATTAATCATAAAAAAAATCAACACATTTACTATCCGAATAAACTTCTAGCATTTAATTGGTGGGCAATAAAATAATATTCTCCCTCTATCAACATTCAATTTTGGATATTCTTCAAAGTTGAAGATTTTTACAATCATTCTTCTACTTTCCTCAAATGAAGAAATTCTGAGAGCAAAAAATTGGGACAAAAACTTCACTTTCTCCGCTTTGAAGTGGAAATGCTCTAATGTGACATCAACATTTTGTTTTGACGTGACAGTAATTTGTATAAGAAATTATGGGGTATAAATTATTAATAAGAATTGTGTTTGGTAATTGCTAACTTCACATAAAGATTTTTGATGATATGATATGATATGATATGATATGATATATATATATATATATATATATATATATATATATATATATAGGGATAGGTTCAAATGAAAACTCATCTTTCATTGTGCACATGAGGACAAATCTGAACCATTGATCAAAACTTATAAAACTAATCAATGGTTAATACATAATAAGTTTAATTGAGAAGTGATTAAGGACAAAATTAGAATTTTAAATCAGCGTCTACCTTGTTTGACTTTTTATTTTATTTTTAATTAAAAAAAATACCCCCTTAAACTTTAAAATAAATTATCTTAAAAATTACTAATATTTTTAATCAAACAAATTACATAAAAAAAGAGAATTTCGTGCTCTTCGATATAACATCAATCTCGATATAGTTTTTTTTCTTCGTTTTAACCGTTTTTTTACGTGAAATTCTATGTATGTATCATATCGAAGGGGAATGGAGGAACATCGGAGGGGCTGGGGGAGAACTCATCGTCGAATACTTCAGACCAGTCTCCAATTGAGCCGAATCTAGTCGCCATGCACGCCATGCAGACCCCGGAAGCCATGCACGCCATGCATGAACAACCGGCTATGGGTTTGTCCATGCATCCACCTTTAGTGCAACCTGTTGGTGAGGTGGGGGGCAATAGTCAGTCTGAAGTCTGGAAACGTGGATAAAGGAAAGGGGATAGAGAGGGAGTAGAGTCATGTAACACCCTAAAAATCAGAGTAAATTTAAAACCTGGAAAACTTGGCAACATGACATTCGTATTGATATAAACCTCCCATAAAGGGGATGAGTCCTCAAGACTTTACAAAAACCTGAACATAAATGGGATTCATCGACAAACTAATCTAGACACTTCTACCAAGATTACATCCATTGACAAACCATAATTTATCAAAAGAATGGGACTTAACAAATGCCCAGATTCAATACTAGTCATCTCAAAATGCCTCGAGACCAAACCCGTCTCTCAAAACCCCGGCAGCCCACTGCTAAGGGAAACCTGTTATACAAATCATTTGAGAAAAAGTGTTAGGCTTAAATCCTAGTGAGAGCATACAGTTCATAAATCTCAAGAGATATTATCAATTGCAACAAAGTAAATCCTTTCAAAGGTTTGGTTGTGCAAAATACAATTCTTGATAATAAATGGACAACCGGTCCAAAACACATCTTCCGATGACGGGGATTACCCGATTTACCAAGGATTACAGTGGAACACAAAGTAAGCCACAAATCCGATTTATGAGCTAAATACATGGAACCATGGCCACGAACTCTTCAGTCCGTACTACGATGTGAGGGAGGGCCCCCAAGGAACCATGACATACTCGTTCATTAGACTACATTTGACCCATGGCTAGGATCCGGTCTCACATAACCGTACCTAAGTTGCCCCCGAGGATCAAATGTATCTAACTACAACGGAAGGGGCATATCCTTCCCAGCCATAAGCCGACTCGATACCTAGGAATCCACTAGTATAGTCATGACTTGTCACAATATTTCATGTGACCAACCAAGCTAGATAAATAGCTTCAACACATTTATATTTCAAAATGTCATTTTCCAGACCAACTGCTGGTAAGAAAGGTAATCATAAAACCAGTTTATATCATTCTTTTAAATAAGCCTCATACTGGGCAAATAAAACATTATTTTACTTCAACAAGATGAAATCCCTCATTTTAGTCAAAAGCGTTTCGGGAACCCTAACATATCTCAAAACCCCAAGTTACATCAAATTGAAATAAACGGACAATCCGAAAACATAGAGATATGTAGGAGTTAAAAACACAATCTTTGACATATATAACAGTTTAGAAAAGTTAGTAGGAACTCACCTCTGTTTCCTTCTTCTTAACGAGCGCTACCTATGACAACACCGAAAGAATCGGTAAGTCGAAACACAGATAACTCTTCCGCTACCTGACTTAGAACTCAAAATAACAGAAGCTAACAACTAACAGAACCTAATCCGGTCGAAGGCAAATACTGGTCGAAAGACTCCCAGTCGAAAGGCAAATACCGGTCGAAGGACTACCGGTCGAACACAACCTACCGGTCGAATGCTCTTCCGGTCGAACACAACCCACCGGTCGAATGCTCTTCCGGTCGAACACAACCCTCCGGTCGAATGCTCTTCCGGTCGAACACAACCCTCCGGTCGAATGCTCTTCCGGTCGAACACCTATCGGTCCTAACAAGTCCGGTCGTCTTGTTCATCAAGAACAGTCGATGCAGAACCCAGATCCAAAACAAGAAATACTCATATCTCAAAATGGAACGGTTTAAAACCTTCACAACGAGATTCTACACGGCTAAAAGCATTCAGATCAAAGCATTAAGCTAGATTCGTACCTTGATTTGCCCGAAACGATCAACCTCTTAACACTGCTTTCTCCTGCTCTTTTCTTTCTCTCTGGCTTCTCAAACACGATTCAGATCAAAATGAGATATTAGAAAATATCTCAGATTTGATTTCTATTTATATAGTCCAAGTTACAAATTACCCCCTTGAACTTTGGGTAAAGGTCAACTTTTTACCCAACCCCAAAATTCAGGGTGTTACAAGTCAAGAAGTGGGGGGGCCGACGCGAGAAAATAATTATGTGGCAGCGGCGGGGATTTAGAATGGGAAACCTGCGTCAAAGCCGTTGAAGGGTATTCTCAAAACATCGAATCGATTCACAGCCTTGGGGGGAAACGAGGGGATTGGAGGGTGTCATACGAGCTTAGAGCGTGTCGAGTCAGCGACCGTTAAGTAGCGAAGTGATGGAGCTAAATCAGGAGGCAAGGGAGGATTGCCAACTCAAACTAAGGTTAGAAATGTTTAATTGTACTATTTGGAATGTACGTTGTCTTAATGCCACGATTAAACAAAAGGAGGTGAAAATTTTAATACGGGATAATGATTTGAGTATGTGTGCGGTAGTTGAGTCTCATGTTAACAGAGACTTGTTACCGGGGGTGTGCTCTAAAACGTTTGGGAGATGGAATTGGGTTTCTAACAACAGTTGTTCTAATGGAGGTACTTGCATTATTTTAGCTTGGGATATGCGTATTGTAGATGTTATGGTCTTGGAATCACATGGGAAATATATGCACGTTGAAGTACACATTCGGGGTATCATGGATCCTCTTTTCTTCACTATTATATATGGGGTGAATAACGGCATAACCCAACGTGAGCTTTGGTCGGGGATTCGGAAGTTTAGAGCAATTTTGGGTCCTACGTCGTGGGCTTTGCTAGGTGACTTTAACACGATGCTTTTCCCGCATGATGGGTATGGGGGGTTGTCACGGCATAACGGGGACATGCTTGAGTTCTTTGATTGTATAGAAGATGTGGAAATTTTTGATATTAACTATTCAGGTGTACAATATTCTTGGTATCATAAGCCAAACGAAGAAGGAGGTCTAAGGCGTAAGCTGGATAGGGTCATGGCTAATACGGAGTTCACAACTTCTTATTAGGACGCGTATGTTCGGTTTCTTCCTAGGGGGTGTCTGACCACTCTCCGACCATCCTCTCTTTCCACGGTGGTATTCGAAAGAAGGTAAGGGGTTTTCGCTTTGATAAATTTCTAGTCGATCATCCGCTTTTCTTGCAAACTGTTAAAGACGCTTAGAAAACTTCTGTTGAGGGCACGTTTATATTTAGAGTAACGTCTAAACTGAAGATGCTTAAAGCTCCCTTGCGGAAACCTCGTGCGACCTATGGTAATTTGGCTTCTCGCGTGGCCGCTTTGAAAACTGAACTGGATGCTATTCAATTAGCATGTGATTTGGATCTAGGTAATTATGAGCTAAAAGAAGATTTGTCACACATCCGATTGGCTTATCAGCAAGCTTGCTGGGACGAGGAGCGCGCATTGCGTCAAAGGGCCAAAGTGAAGTGGTTGAATGAGGGCGATTCTAATACCAAATATTTTCATCATGTAGTTCGGGAGAAACGACACACTCAACAAATTCAAGCGGTTTGTGACTCGACAGGGGTTTATGTATACGGTGATGAGGTGGCGTTGGTTTTTCTCGAGCATTTCCAATCGGTGCTTACAGGAGTAGACGCTATGGTAGACCCGGATGTACCTTCTGATTGGTTTATGAAAAAACTTACGTTGGCCGAATCTAATCACATGATTCGCCAAATTACAGATGGAGAGATATGGTCGGCCATGCAACAAATAGGGAACGACAAAGCGCCTGGTTCAGATGGCTTCTCGGCAAAAAAATTTAAAGCATCCTGGGATGTGGTGGGTCATGATGTCGTTGTGGCTATTCACAATTTTTTCTATCGAGGACATTTGGCGAAAGAACTCAATCACACCCTCCTTTGCCTTATTCCAAAGTCCCATAATGCGACAAATGTGACAGATTATCGGCCAATTTCGTGTTGCTCGGTCCTATACAAATGCATTAGCAAAATTATTGTAGATCACATGAAAGATTTCCTAACTGTATTGGTGGGTGACTCACAATCGACGTTCATACCGGGAAGAAGGGTTGCAGATAACATTATGATGGCTCATGAGTTGGTGATGGGATATCAAAGTGATGTGGCACCACCAAGATGCGCTTTTAAAATCGATATTCAAAAATCCTACGACAC
The DNA here is from genome assembly GCA_954870635.1 of Arctium minus. NCBI lineage: Eukaryota > Viridiplantae > Streptophyta > Magnoliopsida > Asterales > Asteraceae > Arctium > Arctium minus. The sequence continues at coordinate 3,284,909 of OX941093.1, read as the reverse complement.
GGTTAATTGGTCATATCTTATTAATATGCTTATGGGGTTTGGATTCCACCCGGCGTTAGTCCGGTGGATCAAGGAAATGATATCTACTCCTTCCTTCTCTATTTCCATTAATGGGGATGTTAAATGTTTCTTTAAAGGAGGACGTGGACTCCGTCAAGGGGATCCGCTTTCCCCCTACCTTTTTACGATCGTTATGGAAGGGTTTACAAGGATTTTCGAGCAGTGTATCTCTGAAGCTGCCTCGTTTGGATATCACCGTGGTTGTGAGGAGTTGAGCTTGACTCACTTGTGCTTTGTTGATGATCTTTTTGTGTTCACGAGAGGTGATGTCCACTCGGTGGAGATCCTTAAAAAAGTGTTGCATCTTTTCAAACGACGCTCGGGCCTCTCTCCTAGCCTTCAGAAAAGTGAGGGTTTTTTTTGGAAATGTTCCTGTTAATACGCAAAATGCAATTATTGATTGTCTCCCGTTTCGGAAGGGGTCTTTCCCAATTCGTTATTTGGGGGTTCCTTTATCCCCCACTCGGCTCAAAACGACGGATTATGGTGCTTTAGTTACTAAAGTTCGATTGCGGATTTAGAATTGAAAAACAAAATTCCTGTCTTTTGGTGGTCGAAAACAATTAATAATCTCGGTTCTTCAGTCACTCCAACTTTATTGGATGGCGATTTTTGTCATCCCTTCAAGCGTGATTCATGAATTGGAAGGCTTGTTTCGAGATTTTTTGTGGGCCAAGGGGGAGTCTTCTAAAGGAAAGTGTCGGATTGCGTGGGACTTGGTGTGTCGGCCTAAAAAGAATGGGGGACTCGGATTCAAGAGGTTAGCCTTGTGGAATCGAGCTCTTTTGGCGCGTCACTTGTGGGACCTTCTTCGTAAACGTGAGTCTCTGTGGGTTAAATGGGTCTACTTACATTACTTTCGGTCCACGTTGTTGTGGCTTGCACGGAGGACAAGGAAATGGTCGTGGGTTCTTTCAAAGCTTATGGATTTACGACCTCAATTACGGAGATTTTTTTGGTTCCATATCGGTGATGGGAAAGATATTCATGCATGGGAAGATAATTGGCTCGAGTGTGGTTGGTTAGAGAGCATTATTTCTTATAGAGTTGCGAGTTCGATGGGTATCTCGTCTACGTGTTCGGCTAGGGACTTTTTGAATGAGGTCCACGGCTTGTGGCCTCCGGAGTGGTATCAGATGTATGTGCTTCTTCAAAACACTACTTTGCCGACGCTTCGGGAGGATGTTCGGGACAAGCTTTGTTGGAGGAATTTGCAAATGATATGGTTGACTTTACGGTTAGTATTGCTTATGAAACGTTAGATGGTCCTCATGAGTTGATATCGTGGCATACTTCGGTGTGGTTTAAGGGCCACATTCCCAAGCATGCGGTGTGCATGTGGACTGCGTGTTTGATTCGTTTGCCAACTCAAGACCGAATTCGTCTGTGGAAAGAAGATCCTCCCGACATGAAGTGCTCTCTTTGTCAAAGTTGTAGTGATTCTCATAATCACTTATTTTTTTAGTGCCATTTCTCTAGAGAGGTATGGAATATTGCTACGTCAAAGATAGATAGGCGTGGATTCCTGGATTCGTGGGGTGATATCATTATTGCTTTGGGTGATCGGGGGAGATCGCCACGTACTCTTGTGCAAAAGTTGGAGTTATCTGTTGCGGTCTATTTTATATGGCAGGAGCGCAATCGACGTTTGTTCACTAGTGAGACCCGCGTGCCTATGCATGTTGCTAAAGATATTGTTGATATTGTTATGATGCGTGCGGATTAGAAGACTAAAAGGAAGAATACTCATCGCCATGACAGGTAGTTCGTGTGTTTGGTTTGGCTGGGCGGCTGAGTTTTGGAAGTTTTTTTTGGAGTTTTTTCTTTAGCATTACTGTTGTTAGTTTGTTTTGCTTGGTTAGCTTATGTTTGTTTTGGTTCTGCGTAGCTTGGTTTGGTGTTGTCTCTAACTTCTTTGGCTACGATGTGTGGCCTTTGTTTTTGGTGTTTCCTGCCCTCTTGTAATTTTGTCGGTTTTATAAAATTGCCTGGATGAGAATCCTTTCAAAAAAAAAAGTTAACACATGTTCGAGGTGATATTTAAAAGTAATAATGTTCAAAAATTTTCATATGAATATGATATTTAAAGTAATAATCTTCATATTTCTTCATATGAACATGTATGAAACTACTACATGTTTGAGTTGATGAACACATAGTCCCCATATCAGTTACCAGCAATTACCGCTGCAAACATCCAGGTATGATTGTTTGCATAAACCAATCATGCAATTACCAATGTATGCAGATTCATGAACACTAATGAACAGAATGGACCTACACAAAGTAATATTGACCAAGTCCCCATATCGGTTAACAACAATATGAGCACTAATAAACCTAATGAACCAAACATCCAAGTATGATTGTTTGCATAAACAAATAATTCAATTACCAATGTATGCAGATTCATGAACACTAAATAATGAACCTAATGAGCCTATACAAAGTGAGACGGAGTCCTCATATCAAATGCATGCAGATTAATGAACACTAATGAACCGGGGGTTACGATTCTTTTGGAAGGAACATTAATTGAGAGAGAATAAAGACATAATATTTCATTGATTTTTTTCCCAAAATACCCTTATCACTATAGTTCACTCCTATTTTTCTTTAATTGTACATTTATTAAGGGTTTTAAAAAATATTCAATCTCAATCATTGATTTCCAAGATCAAGGGCTTATAATGGTTCATAAGTTAACACAAAAAATCTGGTTAACAATTGAACCAGACCATATATATATAGCCATAGGTTCAAATGACTGGTCAAAAGTTGCGGTTTTGACTCGTCAAGAATTACGGCTTTGAATAGTCAAAAGTTGCGGCTATTCCAAAAATAGAATGACAGTTTCGTAATTTTTACAAATACACGAGACACGTTCATATATGAACCTGTATGATTCATATATGAACTATATATTCATATGTGAACCCGTGTAATTCACATATGAACTCTTTTTAATTGATTCACATATGAACTAATTAACTGATTCACATATAAACTAATTAACTGTAGGTTCATATGTAAATCAGTTGAACTAATTAACAGTTTCACATAGGAACCTTTGTCATTCTCATATGAACTTATTAACTGATTCACATATGAACATAGTTCATATGTGAATCACACAAGTTCACATATGAACTCGTCCCGCGTATTTTACGAAACTATCGTTCTATCTTCTACAAACCATGCAAGGAATTATCCGGTGTTTCACATTCGAAGTCGCAAATGTGAACCAGATGAAGGGCTAGGATCATTTCTCTATTTCTCACACACTTAGCATTTCTCATTTGAACCTCTCCCTATATATATATATATATATATAGAGAGAGAGAGAGAGAGAGAGATAAAGAGAGAGATAGAGAGAGAAAGGATGGTTCAAACGAGAATGCTAACTATTTAAGAAAACAAGAGAACAACAAAAAACATTAGACATGTACAAAATCATATGTGATTTTACACTAACCTGAAAAAGTCGGACGCGGACGATGTCCAACGTGACCTAAAGGTCGGGCGCATAGTCGCGTGAATCATATATGATTTTGTATGTACTCGACTGTTCTTATGTTTTCTTAAATAGATGTTGTTCTCGTATGAACCCACGTGTGCATATATATATATATATATATATATATATATATATATAGGGAGAGGTTCATTTGAGAAATGGTAAATATATGAGAAATAGAGAAGTAATCTTAGCCATTCATCTGGTCAACATTTTCGGCTTTGACCGCGAAGCACCGGATAATTCCTTGTGTGGTCTATAGAAGGTAGAGGGATAATTTCGTAAAATACACGGGATGAGTTCATATATGAATCTGTATGAATCACAAAGATTCATATATGAATCTGTTAATTAGTTCAACTGATTCATATATGAATCTTTGTGATTCATACAGATTCATATATGAATCTGTTAGTTAGTTCAACTGATTCATATATGAATCACAAAGGTTCATATATGAATCAGTTAAAAGAGTTCAGTTGTGAATTGCACTGGTTTATATATGAACATATAGTTCATATGTGAATTATACATGTTCATATATGAACACAGCCCGTGTGTTTTGTAAAATTTACGAAATTGTCCTTCTATTTTTGGGATAGCCGCAACTTTTGACCAGTCAAAGCCGCAACTTTTGACCGGTCAAAGCCGCAATATTTGACTAGTCAAATCCGATCTTGACCATATGAATGGCTAGGATTACTTCTCTATTTCTTATATATTTACCATTTCTCAAATAAACCAAACACTATATATATATATATATATATATATATAATACAACTAGTCAAAACAAATTTAAATATAACACAATAAAATAAAATCAATCTTCGTCTAAAAGTTGTTAAAGCTTATTTTCATGTTATTTTTTTTTTGGTTTTGTTAAAAAATCCATTTACGTCAATTAAATTATCAATATTTTGGTGTTCACATTTATCATTTATCTCCTGTTTTTGATTCCATTTCCCAACTTGTATTTTAATGTAATAAATTTTCATTTAATAAACGTTGTATGTTAATATATATGTTGATTCTATTTATTAATGACTACGAATACAAATATAATAATTCAACAACTATATTATAAAGTTATAGAAAAATCAAAATAAATATTTTATATTTAATTTTATTTTATATTTTGAATAATTATATGTAACATCCGTAATTTTCGGTAAGTAAAAGTCACCCGTACGTTTTTGCAACTTGTAAATGGTGGAATTTATGTTGGGAAAACATTACTCTGAGATCCTTAAAGTATCATGAGTGTTGGCGTTGAAAAAGTTGAGTTTCGGGGCTTGGGAAGAATCCCGCTACAATGTCCGGTCATAATCGCACTGTCACAGTCGCATAACCTGGACAGTAGGCTGGTACACTCCAGCGACTATGCCAAGCGATTTTGCCACTGGCATTGTCGCCAGGTGTGCCAGGCCCCCTTAAAGTCGCGATTTTATGCTTTGGCTCATTCCCTCTCCACCCAATCAGCCTCAATCTCTCTCAAAACCTCTCAAGAACGACCTAACATTATCATTTGATATTTCGGGGCATCTTTGACTCAAATCTTTGGGTATTATGCTGGTAAACCGTTATCAAGTTAAGAATTGGAAGCTAGGATCATGAGCCTCCATCTTCATCTTCAACCTCAGGCTTCATTTAGGGTTTTCTAGGTTTTCACCAAAACTTAAGTGGTAAGTTCATCCTCTCCATCTACAAACTTCTTTATGAGTTATAAATGCTCCATTGATGACTCCCTAGAGTTTATATTTCTCAAATTTCGGTTTGAATTATTTTGGGGGAAGTTTGGTCAAACTAGGGTTTTTGGCCAAAATGGAGATTTTGATATAAGATGTTTGGGGAACGATTCTAAGCACCTGGATATACGTACTTATGGTTGGAAATTTGTGGATCTAGGTTTTTGGAAGTTTTCGCTTGAGGATTCAAGTCTCTCCAAAGGAGCTCAAGTTAGGGAAAAATTTAGATTTAACCTAAATCTAGCAAAGTGAGTTCAAGTTGCTTTGTGAAAACTATGTACATGCGAAAATGTGTATTTTGAAGTAAAAATATGTTTTACTTGGTAATTGTTAATGTGTTAAGTATTTTGATAAGTTTTCATATTTGGTAAACTTGGGTTAATTTGATCTCATGAAATGCTCATATTTGGGATTTGGATATTTTGATAAGTAAATAGCATGATTTATTTTTGGTGATTTTGTACAACTGAAGTCTATTTTATGATTTATGCGTTTTTTTGGTGTATTTGATTTCATAAACCATTTGGAAAATGCATGTCTCCGTGTTATGAGACATTTTGGAAACGTAAGGGCATGAGCCCATTTGGATGATCGTTTGTCCCAATTCGTGATGAGTTTTGGATTAATCTCATCTTTGAGGTATGTGTCTGTGTAAACGGCGTTTAAATACGTTTTATTATTTGGGGATTGTTAATTGTTGGCCAAATGAATTTTGAGCATTGTAGCTCGGTTTTGACTTAAAAGAATCTTGAGGACATTTGTCTAGTTTTTAATGGCTCGATGTAGAGCCCACTTATGATTTGCATCTGAATGCATCTTTGTTGTATATTAATGATAATTACATGCTCGAATGCGTTGGTCATTCCCGTGTAGTCATGTAATTTTAGACTGTGTTGCATTGGATATATAGGCACGTAAGTCAGTCTTTATTTGATGATCAATTGGGTATTGCGGGGTTGGACTCCGGGACCCATGTTTTATGACCTGAAGCTTTCAAGTTTACACTAGGAGGGTTGCGTCCGGTTGTGCTATCCTGTTGTAGGGCTTTTGGGGCCTCCGCTACTTGAAGGTAATGCCTTGGAGGTAGTCCTTAAGTGTGTCGGGCCTTTGGGTTGTATTCATGGTAATATTAACTAAGGTCAACTGTCTCTTTGGGTGTAGCTTGAAAGGAGTCGTAGGGACACTTGGGCTTTTATGTCGTGAAGTGTCATACGATTAACGTTGTATGAGTGACATACTTTTGTGTTCCTCCACTCTCAATGGATACGAGTCTTCTCCGTTGTCGGCCAACAGTATTTTAGATATTGTAATGTCCATGCTTTGATATCTGGATTTCATTACATTATATTGTCGCGTGAGTATTGGATTTTAGTTCCATGTTTTAGGTGACATTTTATATTTATATGGATTGTTTTCCATGATTTATGGGTTGCATTTTATGACTCATCCGTGTTTGGATGTCTTGTATAATAGAGTTTTAATACCGTTTATATTATTTGGAAGTTTGATACATTTTCACGTTTTGAGTGAGTTTTGGGTTACATCACTTCATGAAAGAATGTTTTATATTGGGGCGTTCACCTTTAAAAATGTGCGTTATTGGAAAACGGCTCGTTTTCGTATTTAAAGTAAATCGTTTTGAAAAATTATGATTTAAGTTGCATTCCCTCCTTTTAAAGATTTATTTATTCATGTTGAAAACTCTTGAACTCACATTCGTTAGCCTAACATTTTTATTTTTCGGCATGTGCATCAGGTCCCGGTTGGGGTATGGTATTAACGACACTGTGAAGAGATGAGTACTAGATTTATGCACGGGGATGAATAGCTTGGTGAAGTCTTCAGCAGTTATCTTGGGAATAACAATTTGTATTTGGGTTTAGTAACACCCGACCTCTAATTAGTCTTTATTTAAGACTCTATTCATTTTGTTGATAGTTAATTCTAGAATCGTATTTCAAGTATATGGACTTGTCGTAAGAGATTTTTTTTATCCACCTTTGAGGCATTATTGAAAATTTTAAATTAGTTGCTATTTCCGAGTTTGAGGGTGTTACATTACCTTGGAACCGATGGGTACCTTCTATTATTTTTAATAAAATATATTTTATTTACTTATAAAAAATTAATAAACTACGTTTAAGAAAACACCGTTTGTAGTATTTATTAGCATCAACTAATTTTAATGACATGAAGTGTTTTGGAAGTATCGTGTGTAACATTTATTTGTTTTGGAAGCACCGTTTGTAATATTTATTTGTTTTGTAAGCATCGTTTGTAATACTTATTAGTTTTTAATTTTTATCATATTACTTTCATGTTTGTGGTATTTATTTCTTTACGTTGGAACTTTGTAATATATTAATACTTTTTTATAATATGAATGATAAAAAAAATTAGACAGTGGGTACCCGGTACAGGAACCGGAACCAACGGTTCCAGGACCGGTTCCCAAATATAAAGAACAGTATAACCGGTTCCGGTTCCTTCATTTCATGAACCGCCGGTTTCGATTTCGAGAATTTTGGACGGGTATCCGCCTTTGCTCACTCTTATGTTCTATCAATCAACTTTTGACAAGTCATTATTTTATTTGATTATTTTTTATTCATTTATTTGATATTTTGATACAATTTCTATTGGGGGTGCTATTTGCACCAAAAAGGTGCAAATAGTCAAATCTTGTTTTCCGATCCAATCATTAAAAGTTGCAAATAGTCAAATCATTATTATTATTATCTTTATATATATATATATATATATATATATATATATATATATATGTGTGTGTGTGTTTTGATTTTATAAATTTATAAAATTTGTAACTTTTGATTTTATTTTATTCTATAAATTTGTAACTTTTGATTTTATTTTATTTTATAAATTTGTAACTTTTGATTTTATTATAACTTTGTAAAATGTATTTTTCTTTTTGTAACAATTACATTTTCTCATAACTTTGTAAAATGTATTTTTCTTTTAGGGACCAATTCCGTAACAAACGCTAAACGTTAGGGACAAAATCTGTAATTTACTCTGTAAGACTCAGTTTTTTTTAAAAACATATAATTATTCTTACCCAAATTGAAACGTAAATAAAAATGACAACTAAAGATAGTTAAGGGTTAAAACTGTCATTAACCTAAACTCTTTATATATATATATATATATATATTAATATATTACACATAGATATATATAGATATATATATATTACGTACCTATAATAGTAAAATCATTTTTAAAAAATGCAAAATGACAAAAGAACCCTATCTTTAATTGATTTTTTTAACAAAATTAATGTGAGGGACGAAAAACGAAAGGAAATACAAACCACAGTGACGAAAAAAACAAATTTTAAATACTAGGGACGATAATAGTTAGATACATACAAGACATAGTACATCAACGTTTTTGGACATGAACATTGGGATATTACCTATAACACTTTAAACTTCTTTCGATCAGATCAAGATGCACCATTTGAACACTGGATGACAATGCCTGAAATAGGTGTCTTGATTGCTTCAAAATATAATATGATATTACATGTTATAAGTATGACCGACAGTGAGACGTACTTGCCGTTTAGGTCCACTCCGCCAGTGTGGTATGAGCATGTTATTTTTACAATCGGGTACGTTAATGGTAACCATTTTGTGAAATTAGATTTGAAAGAAGGATACCCGTTTCCACAAATTGTAGGACATTTTATCCATTACAGTTATCCGTGCGCTGCTGGATGGGCTACCCCGTATTCTGAGCGAATAAAGAAGTACATGCAGCTTTTACGTGTTAATTGTACTACAGATAATGTTATTTTAGAATAATCGAATGTAATATAGATTATTTTATGTTCTATTTATATGTTAAATCGTAATATTTATGTTTTATTTTTATAATTATATAATTAAAAAAATTAGTAATATTTATATTTATAAATATTTATTTCTTTTCAAATCAAATAAAAATAATAATATTAAAAAAGAAAAAACAAATAAACAAAAATATTTATATAAATATTTATTTCTTTTATAAATATTTATTACAAAACTATATAATAAAAATAAAAAAAGAAATATATAATAAAAATAAAAAAACAAAAAAAAAACGAAAAAACAAAAAAAACACAATTACTTCCTAATGATTTTTGGTGCATTTAGCACCTTTTTTTTTGGTGCATTTAGCCTCCCCTTTCTGTTTTTAAATTTAATTGAATTTTAAAAAAGGAGAGAAGAATAATGGTTAACAATTATAGTAATCTCTACGTCTATAAAAGCAAGGTGGGAAAAAAATAACGAAAACAAAAGATTGTTGCAGAAGATGGCGACGATTACTGTTCCGGCGCAAGTTCCTCCCGTCTCCGACGACGTTGAGGAGCTCCATAAAGCTTTTGAAGGTTTCTCCTTAATTTTATTTGAAAAAAAAATCAAATTATTGTTCGAATCGGATTGCCAATGTTGTATACTTCGTTTTGATGTATGAATCTCGACTGATTTATTTCCTTATCGTGTTTGTGTTTGTTTGTTGCTTACCATTGATTTTCTTATATACATATATTCCGATGGATCTATAGAGATGAAATGATTCTGATCTCGTAATTTGCATATGTTAATTGATGATCGTGTTCTTTTCGTGCAATGATATGTAAGAATACGTAAATTATTTCACAAAAATCTGATGATTTGTGAATTCTCGTTTTCGTATGATGGTGAAATCGTCGAACTGAGCAATATATCTTTGTGATTTGAGTGATTTTTTGGGAAATAGATCAAATATATGGTCTGATTTTAAAGTCGATTCCATATCGACGTTCTTATTCCTTATTTGTTTCTTACATATTTGCTGATAATTTGTTTGTGATAATGTCATCGATTCTGGAAAAATTCTGGAAATTTAGGTTTTGCTATTCTAACTGATTTCTAAGATGAAAATTAAAAAAGGTTAGGTCAATCGAATTAAACTATAATATAAGGGGACATTGCTTTGGATTTATGATTATGAAGACATATCTTTGATTATTGGTTCCCTATTTAACAATGCCTATATTGAATCAATCAGTCATTGTTTTCTGATCAATTTGCAAATCTTGGTTATGTTTGAAGGATGGGGAACAAATGAGGGTGCGATCATTTCGATTTTGGCTCACAGAAATGCTGATCAACGGAAGCTTATTCGACATGCTTATGCTCAGGCTCACAACCAAGATCTCCTTAAAGCACTCGAAAAGGAACTTACAAGAGATTTTGAGGTTAGAATTAGACTTAGGGGTTGTTTACCAAATGCTTATCGGGTAAGCGTTTATCGGATGTCACCTACCTTACCGGGTGACCGATATATAATCTTACCTAGTAAGTGAGGGAGAAAGACTCTTATCCGGTTAGCACTTACCGGGTAGGGGCGGACCTACTAAGGACTGAACGGGGTCCTATGCTACCGCTCACTTGATTAATACAAAAGGAAAAAAAATTAGTTGTCTGAAAGTTGCACCCGTTTGATTCTGAGGGGTGTCCTTATATATTCCCAAACCAAACTTGTAATAGAAATCAAATATAGGTGAGATGGTTTAGATGGTTGGAGTAACATTTTGAATAAAATTGGTTGCGTGTTCAAATCTTATTTCTAGTAAAAACTTAAATTTTCATCTCTTAGTTTCCGGCTCCATAGTGCATTAACAGAGGCCCTATAATGCTATTACTAAAAATATTAACAACACATATATGATTACAAGGATTAAAATCATAACCTCAAGTAGAGTTATAGACATACCTACCACTACACTAATAGTTTTTTTTTTTTTTTTTTTTTTATAATTTTCTCCAATTTTGAGTTTATAACTTTCCCCCCTGATTTTGTTTCCTCCTCAATGCCAATTTATCTTGATAGTCATCGTTTTTTATCTCATTTTCAAGGCAATATATATTTATTTTAAACTTCAAGATCGATTCTATTTGAAAAATGTATTGTATTCCCCAAATCGACACAGTTGACTTTTCACTTGGTGAAACCGTGTTGACTTTCCCCCCAGGTCAAACGGCGACTTTGCCATCTCTTGATCCAACTTAAAATTGCACCCGCTCAGAGAAATTCCGGGGTCTGCCGCTCTTACCGGGTAAGAGACATTTATCAACAAACCATTTTGATGGCCGAGAATGTTACCCGATAAGGTAAGTGAGGATGGTGATTTTTGCCGGTAAACGCTTACCCGGAAAGCATTTGGTAAATGACCCTCTACTTAATTTGCCACCTATAATTAAGGGGGAAAAGTATATGTAACCTCAAGGGGTTCGCTTAGCAGCATTCTTTGGGTGCAAAAAATGTATTATAAACACAAGTGTCATTGAATAAAAAATGTGTTCAAAAGACACTTTTAAAAAATGTCCAATAAAAAAAACTAATAACACACCTTATTTATTTCATAAGTGTCATAAAAAAACTTGTTAGGATGTCAAAGCATGTAATATCAACTTATCATAACACATTCGTATATGACACAAAATTATTTATCCTATAAACTCAAGTCTTATAAAATAGTTTATTAAAACATTTAGATATATTTGACGTACTATAAATTAGAGGCTTTATTTTAGAGGCTTTATTTTACTTGTTAATTTAGAGGCTTGTTCTCCTGTGGACACTTGATCCCCCTGAACGTGATGCGGTTTTGGCCAATGAAGCATCAAAGAAGTTTAGTACAAGTGATAGAGCTCTTGTTGAAATAGCTTGTACCAGGTCTTCACGTGATCTGCATCTAGCAAGGCAAGTATATCACACTAAATATCAGAAATCCCTCGAAGAAGATGTCGCATCTCATACAACTGGAGACTTCAGAAAGGTACAAATATAATTATAAGTTAGCTTATGGTTGCAAAACATAACTTCACTCATGAAGTAACATTCCCGGATTAAGGTGTGTATATATATAGAGAGAGAGAAAGGTTCAAACGAGAATGCTAACTATTTAAGAAAACAACAAAAAACAGCAGATCATGTACAAAATCATATGTGATTTTACACTAACCCTAAAAAATTGGACGTGGGCAATGTCCACGCACATATATAGTCGCGTGAATCATATATGATTTTGTACGTGAATCATATATAATTTTTTGTGTACTCGGTTGTTTTCGTGTTTTCTTAAATAGATGTTGTTCTCGTATGAACCCACCTAGGTTTGGTTCCGGTGAGAAGTTGAGGTTAACGTGAGAAATATGAGAAGTGGTTATCGACCGTTGGATGAGAATGGATACACATTATGATGAAATGCACCGGATCAATTTCCTTCTAAGGCGCAATTCATGGGAGGGCGTGAGATTAAAAATGATCAACGGTTCAGATCGACTTCTCACACTTCTCATGTTAACATCAACTTCTCACACGATCCTATGCCTATATATATATATATATATATATATATATATATATAGAGAGAGAGAGAGAGAGAGAGAAGGGATCGTGTGATAATAACAACTATGATGGAAATGGTGAAAACACTTCTTTGGATGAGTAGACATTTTTATCTAACTTCATCTATCTTCAACTAAGGGGTTGTTTGGTTGGTTTTTCAGTAAATCCATAAAGTTGTCTATGTGGATTAATCTGTCAGTATAGATTGGAAAGATTTTTGTTTGGGAGGGTTTTTTCAGAGATGGAAGGAGCGCTTTTTTAACCGGGAAGAATGAGTTTGGAAAAAACTTGGTTTTCTGCATAAAACTCGCCCTAGAAGCTTACTGAATAAGCCACTTTCTAATAATTAAGTCACATACCCAACAGTCATGTATAGCTAATCGAATAAGTTGTGAGTCCCATTAAGTTTATTAAGTTGCTAACAAACAAGCCCTAACTCCATCTACCTACAACTACCTTTATCTTCACTTTCATTCATTTTCATGAACTTTTACATACATTTAATTTCTTTCACATGAATGAATTTGTTAAAGTTTTGGTTACTGTGATAAAAATAGATAAATAAAGGTAGATGAATGTATATAAGGTTTTGTTCTCACGTTCTCATGTTCTCACCATAACTTTTATTGTGTGTGAGAGAGAGATAGTTTTCGGTAAGAATAGTAGTTATTGTGAGAAGGGTAAGAAGGGCTCTCCACCCTTGGATCAATCCTAATTGAAGATCAATCGAAAGTACCCTTCTAAGTTAATTCATGGGTTATTTTGGGACTTAGTTTGAACCATTAGATCAGCACTATTTAAAAGTGATCAAGGATCCAAATTCCTTTTTACACGTCTCACCTTAACTCCTATTCTCACACGATTCTTCATCTATGTATATACCCATAACTAATGCAACATACTTACAAAGTTGAGTTGTGATGTTGTGAATGTGATTATTGTAGCTGTTGTGGCCTCTAGTGACCAGCTACAGGTACGAGGGGGATGAGGTGAACATGAGTCTTGCAAAAACAGAAGCCAAGTTACTCCATGATAAAATCTCGGAGAAATGTTATAGCGACGATGATTTTATTAGAATTATCACCACCCGAAGCAAAGCACAGATCAACGCAACCCTCAATCAGTACAAAAACGATTTTGGACAAGATATTAACAAGGTATGAACATCAACTATCAATCGAATTTATTTTGATTTTCAAATAAATATAAACGTCTTTTGTCATAAATTTCCTTTCCTATAGTTTTTAGTCATGTACTGTTAGGAAACTTTCCCTGATTTTGAAGAGAGTGATTAAAAAGAAACAATCATTTTACTCTTATGGTAGAGACTAGGTGTGCTTGCAAGTGGGTACCCGTGCAACCACAACTTTTCCAAAATAGTGTACTTTTTTTTCATGATCTTTGTTTTGTTTGGTTGTGTGCTACGATGCAACCACAAAAATATCTTCTTGGATCCGACTCTATTTGCCTATGCCCCCCCCCCCCCCCCCCCCACACTATAACTCCAAGTGAGACATATTGGGCTCATTGGTTTGGTTTGATGATGGTTTTTATTTGAATAAAAGGACAAATATGATGGTTAGTGGCGGACCCAAGATTTTGGCCCAAAGCGGACTGTAAGATGGATCAAAGGCCTGCAAAGTTGTCTGATATATTTTAAGTCGAATTTCACCGTTCGTAGTTTTTTTTTTTTTAAAGTTTTTTGGTTGATTTCGACGGATTTTTTCGGTCTTTTGGTTGATGTTCCTTGTATTTTTTTAATATCTCATAGCACCCCTCGACGTTTAGCAGGTGCACTTTTCATACCAGAAAAGAGCTCTATTTGCGAAAATTGGTTGAGCGGGTGCACAGGACCCCTTGGACCTTAATAGGTCCGCCCCTGATGATATGGCTGGAAAAGTTAATTGTTCTTTTGGGAGTTGAAAACTAGTCCATTCGACCATATTCGTATCAACTACAAATTATTTTGATGTATAGGATTTGAAAGCGGATCCAAAAGATGAGTTCTTAGCGATGTTAAGAGCCACGATAAAGTCGTTGACAAACCCTGCAAAGTACTTTGAGAAAGCGCTAAGGCTTGCAATCAACAGACAAGGAACGGATGAGTGTGCACTCACAAGGATTGTGGCTACCCGAGCCGAATTTGACATGAAAAGCATAAAAGAAGAATATCAAAAGAGGAGCAGCGTCTCGTTGGATACTGCGGTTGCTAAAGATACCAGAGGAAACTACGAAGACATGCTTCTAGCTCTCCTCGGTTCTACTGACGCCTAAAAACGAGCTTGGCTGAGATGGTTACGGTTTGATGATTTTGAGGTTGTTCATCTTTTGTGGCTTATTTGTTGTCTTATTCACATATGCATATCAATGATCATAAATAAATAATTATACGTTCTATTTTGATATAATTTAAAATTGTTTAACATGACAACTCAAAATAAATTATATAAATTGAAAATGTTTGGTCCATTACAACCACGGAATTAAACGAGAACCATAAAAAAGTTAAGAGTCCTCACCCTTTCTAGGTAAGAAGATGCTCGGTTATCAAAATACTCTCTCCATATCTAAATAAGTGTCCAGTTTCAAAAAAGAGATCCAAAATTTCCAAATCTACCTTTTATTAACTCATTAATTAACGTCATTTTGTTAACTAAGAAATATAATAATTATGCATGTCTAAAACTATTTGTCATTTCTAGACACTTATTTTGGTAAACATTAACCGATTAAGAGTCACCATCCTCATTTACCGGGTAGGATTCTCGATCGGTTAGCAAAATGGTACGGTAAATTGTTGATAAAGACCATCATCTCTTATGGGATAAGCGTCTCTCACCCTGTAAGAGGCAAAAATGTTTAGTTATCTAGTAAGAGACATTAATTATTTAATAAACTACTCCTTAGTTACTATTTAAGTATAACTAGGGGTGTTATTCGGTCGGTTAAATCGGTTTTCGGTTTAATCGGTTTTCAAACTTTTTAAAAATTAACCGATAACCAAACCAAATAAGGTTCGGTTTAATCGGTTTCGGTTTATTCGGTTTCCGGTTATTCGGTTCGGTAACCGGTTAAACCTAATAAGGATTTATATTTTTTCGTTGAACATTTGCTCAAATAATGTTTTCAAATCAAGTGTTCGTTGCTTATAATATATAATTGTATCATACATTCATACTCAACAATGATTTATATTACGTAAAATACACCATCTATCAAAACTTATTTCTACCATATGACATTATTTTTCTTCATGCGACGATGTAATTCAAGCATAAAATGTAATATAATAATAAAATATTATCTACTCTCAATAAAAAACATTATATATCAATAAAATATGTAAAATAATAATCGTATAACATGGCTTAGGTTTATTTTTTTTAAACATGCAATATATAAAATATTAGTAGAATGTGTTATTCGGGTTATTCGGTTTAACCGAATTAGAAAAAAATTAACCGAAAACCGAACCGAATAAGGATCCTTATTTGGTTAACCGAACCGTTTAACCCGAAAACCGAATAACCCAAAACCGTTTAACCCAAATTTCATTCCGTTCGGATGGGTTATTCGGTTTCGGTTATTTTTGACACCCCTGAGTGTAACGACGTTTTTTTCTCTCAATTAACATAACAAGTATTTAATTCTTTTTATTTCGTATGTATTTTGATTAATAGGAGATCATGAATTATTCATTACGTAAAAGAATTCACCTAAAAATCAAACAATCTCACGTAAACTGAAAACCAATATCTATACTATATTATGAAAATTCTATTTCAGTTTTTTTTCAAGTTTCAAGATTACCTATTTTCAAGCTTAATGTACAACCCTTTATAGCACATGATTGAAATCAGCTCTTCCCTCTTCTTTCCATGATCTCTCCCTTCCCACGTTCTACACCAATTTCTCTCCCACTCCTTCACCAATCTCCTTAACCGTCTTTGGCCAACGCTTGATACCCATTATTCTCTTGTACCGTGACATTCATCCGTTTCACCACCAAGATATCATTCTCCGCCCCATTCTTACCTTTGCAATTCGATCTTCTCCATCTCCATTGTTAGGGTTTCTTCAAAGGGAAGTCTATCTGAATTGATTGAATTCTTTCTTATATCTCTTTCAATCGATCAAGTTACCATTGCTACCTCGAAGTGATGACAGGGCTACATATATTGTTTCTTGATTCTTGCTGATTAGAACAATTTTCTAAGCACCAGGCCCTTAATAACATCAAGGTACAACCCTTATCTTCAAAATGTTATATATATATTACTTCATTCACTTATGGATCTCACATGTTCTGTTATTTGGTCTTGAATCATTTTTACTGATTTGGAAGTGTAATTTTAATGATTATTTTTTGAAGAAGTTGCCTCTCAGTTATTGGTGGTATTAGTGCAATAGTGGTTCCTAATATTGATAGCAGTTTGATTACTTTTTTCCGGCTTAACACGTCTTCATATTTCATTTGTTTATTGTAGGCGATGGCAGATTCTAAGCTTGATAAGAAGTGTGTAAATAAGTTCAAGAGGCTCAACAGTTGAAGTGAGTACAACCTAACACCAAGTTTTTAATTTCTTTCTACCACCTGTTATTATTTTAGTTCGTGTGCAAAGTTCTTGTCTATTTTGTGCTCTTTGAAGATTCCAGGATGAGTGCCCAATAAAAACTTCGCATTGGAGGAGAAACTCTCGCAATTCAGACGGATCCACCATTAAAGTATGCCCTTTTTTCCTTCATCAGACATGTCTTTTGTAAAAGCAACATAAATTTATTAGTCCGAACAATTTTGAATAAAGTTTTCAATTTTTATGAGAAGGTGAGGAAATTGAAGCAAATTAATTGTGATTTATGATGTAGGGCCTGACTGTGCATAATTAGGTGTTGGAGCATTTTTAAGAATGGATCTCTTAGACCAAATGATTAGGGTTTGGTTAGAAATGAGTATAGTTGGAACACAGGTAAAACAATTATTGATGAAAAAAGATGATATCCTTTTCATTTTAATTAATTTTAATTTCTAATTTACATAGGCAAATATGTTGTATTTAGAGACCCTAGAGTAGGGTTCTCTTATGATTCTTCAAATTTCTCTTCTTATGAAATTGTCACTGATGCAATAAAAGGTATTTTTATGGTGCCTTCTACTTACCACAAAATTGTTTATTTACTCGTGTTCTTTATGCCCTAAAAAGCTTTGAGAAAAAGATTTTTTTTAAGAAAACCTTTAAAAGGTGTTATTTTTTAATGTTTATACCTTCGAACAAACCTTAAAAGTTCATTTCTTGAGTCTGAAAAATGTAGGAAAATGGCACCTTTATAATGTTTCTTCCTCTTTCTCTCTCTAAATATCTATTTGCTATTCAAAATTTCAATCTAGGGATAATCTTGTGTTCTTGCACAAATGGTTCTTGAAGTTCCCTCAATATAAGCAGAGGATCTGTTCATTACCGGAGCAATGAACCCTATATATATTATGATCATCTTCTGCCCACAAATTTTGTTCAATTAATCTACAATGGTGGTGGTATTTGCCAAATTTTCAATAGATATTATAATGATGTTGAACCTTCAACTAACATTAATAAAAGTTATGTATTCTTGATCTTGATCACTTGGATTGCATATTTGTTGTTCTTAAACTTATTTCAGCTCTTTTCGCAGTTAGCAAACTGGTTTATGTTCTACTATATCACACACACTTTATCCAATAGTTTAGAGATTGTTCTAACGGTTGTCGGTCTCTACTATTGGCCCTGTATAGGGGTCTATTCGACAATCACCCCATAGTTTCTAGGACTTGGGCCTTGGTTGCAGCTGTCATAGCTTGTGCCATTCAGCCAACAAGTGCTATCATTTGGGTTTTTCTCAGCCTCATGGAGCTTTATGTGTCTTGCAATAAGTTGAAGTTCATTTTTATTGAAGTTGTGCCTATTGGGTAGGTCTTATTACAACTCATGTTCTTTAAGAATAATCACATACATAAATTTGCTTATATTTTCTAACTTCATTGTTAGGTTGATTTACTTGGCCTGACATTTCTGCTGGACAGTTTGATGTATGGTTTGTGGGTTTTAGTGCCCCTCAACTTTATAAAGTTCAATTTTTTTATCCTCTAGAGGTGACTATTATGGAATTCACCCATGACACATTACTGTCATGATCTTCACTTTCCTACTTTTTATGGTGGTTGGCATCACACAGTCTAAACACTAAACACTAAACACTGGAAGCTTTCAGGACTCATTTTGTGGATTTTAGGGTTTTATAATGTATTAGGGCACAAATAATTCAGGTATGCCTGCTTCGATGGTTAGAACCTTATCAGCCAACTCGCTACCTTTTAAAGAGTAAAAACACCCGGTGGCATATATGAACCATCATACTTGTTTTTGTCACAAACAAATAATTGTTCTTACCCTTTGGGGTAGAGGATATGTCTATGTACATCCCCTACCTTACTTTCGAGTGAGGGATATACATGGTTCGTTTGGTTTTATTTGGTTTTGTAAATAACCATTCTTACGAAAAATGCAAAACAACACTACACTTTGCAATAATGAGCAATTTTGAACATGTGAATCCCAATTTGATCAAGTAACAATGTATCACAATAATAAATCTGAATTGAATGATTGAAAGAGGGTTACAAAAGAATTGAATGATGAAAAAACCCTCTCTCTAATCTCTCTGAAGCACACTATGTAATCTCTTCAATTCTAACCCTAATTACTCTCTAAACAATGCTTTATATACTTAGGCCCTATTACAAATAAAGCTTAAGCCCATTATATCAAATAAGCCCAGTAACCATTAAAGGCTTTTACAACTCGATAAATAAAACAATAAACTCTATAAATACTTTATATAACTTTCCACGTACTAGGACTTTCAGTCCTAACAATCTCCCCCTAAAGTTGTATAAAAGATTTACCTTCTTGAAATCTTCATGTCTTGAACTTCTCTCCCTCTTGAATCTTTGAAAAACTTTAGTGTTGCTTGTCTTCATGTCTTTCCATGCTCCCCCTTGAATAAAGCTCTTGGTCTTCATAGTTTCAACTTTGTAATCAGATTCAATGTACAATAGCCTCGACTGAATACACAGTTGAGCAACTTTCAACTGTAGAAATTCAACACATCGGATCGACACACAAGAAAGATAATGTGCGAGTTACATGACATTCCAGTATAATAATACACACACTTATGTTACGTCTTGCAGAAACAGTTCACAATAATCAAGTTGGAATTCGTTTTCATTTCTGAAATACGTTCTTCGTCCTCCCATGATTATTTTTCCAACAACATCTAAAACAAGGATATTTATATTTTTAAAATTAGATTTATATTGTCAAATTTATATCTAATAGTATATAAAAAATATAAATGTAATGACTAACTTAAATGTACCGATCATCATTTTTTTTTCGTGGTTCGATCTTCAACAAGGGTTCTTATCGAAGGCACCAATGGATAGATTACAAATCCATTTTCGACATCAGTTGTTAATGGTTGTAACTTTGTGTCTTTACTTATTAGGATTACCATTTCATTGTAGACCAACCTATAGCCTTCATACCTTGGGGGATCATCATAAGTACTTTCAATATGAAAATGATCCAAAGAAAAAACCCCTCCGACCAAATTCCTTTGTTTGTATAATTGCATCAAATAGCCTCGAACAATTGCTACCATTTTTTCTCTCTAACATAGAATGAAATATTTGTTATATAGATTTAAAAATGATGATAACTTTTACCATGCATTTAAAGTATGTATATTTTTAACTTACATTTTGATCAAGTAAAATAATATATAGACATTCTTTTTTGACATCTTCCAAAACAAACTCCACACGGACAGTTCTCAAGTTTCACCGTCTCAAAAATTTGTATCGTAGAGGTGAAAACACTTCATTATACGGATAATCCATTTACTACAAGTTTATAAGCATTAATAATATTGTTAACACCATAAAAACTACATTAATTTACATGAAAATATAAAAAACAAAATATATTTTTCCTATAAACTATAAATTTATAATTAACTAATTGTACTTATAAAACAGAAAATTACATTAATTTACATAAAAATATAAAAAACAAAATATTTTCCTAAACCTTAAACCCTAAAATAAATTGATTATCTATACTATTTATACTATATTATAAAACAATCATAAAAAACTCTTAAAAACAACCATTTAAGCATTATGTACCACTAAGGGGGTGTTTGGGATTGCTTATTAAAAATGCTTATTAACTTATTACGTTTTCAAACAGCAAATAAGCTGTTTTGAGTGTTTGGATTGGGAAAAACAAAAAAGATTTATGACTTTTCCAGCCCGCTAATAAGCAGTTTTTGATAAGTTATTCCAAACCGAGGGGTTGTTTGATTTTTTATACATTAAGTTCTGAATCTATTAAGTTGTATTTAAGTATTAATCTGTCTTGAATAAATCAAGATAAGTTATTGTTTGATTTTTTTTCTTAATGAATAGCCTGAACAACTAAAATGACCATTTTAACCTTATATCTACATAAGCGTTGAATGAAAATAATTGATAAATATTTAAAATGACAAAGATTTATAATAATATGAATTATTTAAAATAACATAAATAAAATGAATTCAACCAATTAATAACTCAACATTTAATAACTTAAAATATATTTAAAACAATAAAGTATTATTGTTTGATTATAATTTTTTTAATTTATGGATGTTGGTAAACTATTTAATTTTTAATGAGTCGTGTAATTAAAAATTGTAGGACAAGGGTAATTTTGGAAAAAAATATATAACTTAATACATTAAGATAGGATATACTAACTTAACATATTAAGCAATCTCTTAGTATTAAGTTAAAATCAAACACCTTAATATAACTTAATAAATTAAGGGGTTGTTTGGTTAGATTTTCATTAAGTCCTGTATGGATAAATTTGACTTTATTCATAAAGTTGTATGTATGTATAAATAAAATTGTTGTTTGTTTGTTGTGATGAATGAACTGTCTGAATGATAAAAATGACCATTTTACCCTTCTAATAAAGAATAAAGAACATCAAGGAAATAAATCTTTGAATCAAATCCAAACCTGAAATTTTGATTAAAAATCTCAATCACAAATCCAAACCCAAAATATAACATTTTTAAGTTCATCAAATCCCTAAAAATAAAACCTAAAATTTGATTCCTTAGATTAATATATATATATGAAAATCAAACACTGGTTCCTTGGTTGTGGCAGAGATGAAGAACGAGAAGCTAAAACCTTTTGAGGTCGAACCTTGAAACCTTCGATCTGCAACAAAGAGGGGTATGATGGTGAAAGGAAGAAGACAACCCAAACCTTGAAACCTTCGATCTGGACGCTGGTTGGGTGGGATGAAGATGAAAGAAAAGGATGTAGATGAGAAGATCTAGAACAGTTGGGGGAAGAAGACAACCCAAAAAAAATGAGGCGTGTGTTTAGAGGGGTAGGAGATGTCATTTTGGTGGCTTAATGGATACAAGAAATGTAGGAGAGCTTATCGAATAAGTCAAGGTCAATTGTAATAAGTCACAAACAAACACTTTAGTATGGCTTACCGAATAAGCCATATAGGTTATTAAGCCCATTAAGCCAATACCAAACAGGCCCTAAGTTAACCAACTATTAAGCTTATTAAGTTGAAAACAAACACCCCCTGACTTATTTAAAACTCCTTATTAACTTATTTAACTAAATTACATATTTGCACTTCTTTCTAACCCTAATCGCATCCTGATACACTGGACGACACCCTCCTCTCTTCTTTGTGGACGCTCTCTGCTACCATCTCTCGCCGGCTGCATCTCTCGTCGTAGAAGAACAACCAACTCCTCTTATCTGGTTCGTTCTCCATTTCTCTCCATCTCTCCCGATTTGTATTATTCGATCTGGCTTGCGGTATGAAATCGAGAACAAAATCGATTTTGCTAACGTTTTCAGATCTTGCTTTTTCTCTCCATCTACAGTCTACCTCTCGATTTTGCTAACGTTTTCTTCTCCATCTACCACTCGATTTTGACTGAAGAATGATTGAAGCTACTGTTCAGTTTTTTTATTTCATCCATAAAGTTAGCTATGTTCAGTTTTTGTTTATCAAATCAAAATTAGTTAGCTATGTTCAGCTGTTGATCTTGAACATTATGTTACTATCGATTGAAGCTACTGTTTTTTGAATGGATCGATTGAAGCTTCTGTTTTTTGTGTTTTTATTATGTGTTCAGAAATTGTTATTCAATCGATAAGGTACTTCTGATCTGTGTTTTTATTCAATCAATTGAAGCTATCGATTGTTATTGAACGATTGAACAAAACACTAATAACGATTGAAGCTATTATTTTTATTATGATACAACAATTCCTGTTTGTGTGTTTTTATTACCTGTTACCTGTTCCTGTTCGTGTGTGTCTTTTATGTGTTCTTGTTCCTCATCCAACGTATTTTGGTTTTGTTTTTTTTTGATAACCATTCTCTATAACTTCTCTGACTTTTTTGACTTAGTCTACAGTTCTTGATTCGTTATTGGTGTTTTTTGGATCAGGTAACATTGAATCTTATATTCCCAATTTTAGATTATAGTAATTGTTTTCATATATCCCAATTTTAGGTAACATTGAATCTTAATGGTTTAATAATGCAGCAAGAATTGTTTTATGTTCTCTATACAAAACCTCTCAAGTCTCAACTATGTGAAGTTTCTTCAATATACAAAATACAAAGTTTACTCATTCTCTAAGACAGAAAAGTAGTATAAAGATATTGTAATAACCGTGCAGAAATTCGAACAAATTAATAATTTAGGTGTTAGTTTATTTTAAAGACTAAAGTTTGGGGCCAAAAGTGTAAAGGCGAAATAGAAGGGATTTAACCCTAGAACCTATATGCTCATTCCTACTTTTCGGCTGGGAGTTTTAGGAGAAGGCGAGGAGGCGATTTTGGAGAAGGCAGTAAGGGAGCTTTCTGCTTTTGGGGATTCAGCTCTGTATCGATTCTCTTAGGTAAGTCACGCTTTAGCCTATTGTTCTTTGTTAACAGATTTCATGTTTGGTTCTTTAAGGCTTCGTTTTTCGATCTGGTCTATTTTTGGGTTGGGTATCGGCGTTGTGTCCCTCCTGTGGGAAGGGGTTTTGAGGGTTTGTAGAAATCGACTCTGTCGATTATGGTTTCGAGGAGTGTCGCCGTCAAAGGTGGGGTGACTTGATTACCATCATTCGATGATCGCCACACCCATCGATTCGTGGACTTCGTCGAGCCGACCTCTGTGTAACCTGCTCGAGACGAGGAACCACCGGGTGACCCCGGTCATGTTTCGACCTGGTGGCCCCGGGTAAGCTTCCACTGGGTAACCCCGAGAGCTAGACGCCGGGAGACCCCGAGAGCAAGGAACCGGGCGCCCGGGATACCCTTAGACCGAGAGTCCCCGGGAGATGGGGACCGGGTGAGCCCGGGAGTTGTCGACTGGGTAGAACCGTGGACCGGGTGAGCCTCATTATGTTTAAGGAATCATTTCTCGAACCTCATCGGTCTGAAGCTGGTGGTTGAGTGAAATTAGTTTCTTGGGGATGTTTTAGAGAAGGAACTGTCTCACCGTAAGATTAAGTAGGAACTCATCGCTCATTTAATTCTTAACCGTAGGGGGGTATCGTTACTGGTTTCAAGCGTGAACGAGGGGAGTTTAGCGGGAAGTTTCAGGCGAGTTTTTCTAAATTAAATGCTTTTAAAGTTATGCGGTTAAAGACTATATGGAAGTTTACTTTAAGTATTTACAAATTTCGTGTTGCTTTACACATGTGAGTTTCATTAAAAGTAGTTTATATTTTTATTGATGTTGAATGTATGCATACATTGTGTTTGTGAGTTATGGCCTAAAACAGGGGGTGTGTCCTGCCTGCTCGTACCGGGGGTGTGTCCCAAATAAGGCAGTACGAGTCAGACACGCCGTTATCCTGGTATGACTGTAGTGTAGGTCGGAAGCGTGGTTTATCAGTGTAAAGTCATTTTTTAAACTTAATTGGTTATCGATGTAAATTCTTGTATGGTGTTTTAAACTGTTATTAGAGGGGACTCACCAGACCTCCGGTCTAACCCTTGCTCTTTCAAAACTAAAAACCTTTTCAGGAAGATGTGATGTGGGAAGGGCAGACAAGGGCAAGGAGAAGGTGTGAGCTGGAGTTGGCTAGAAGACCGTCATTTTAGTTTTATTTTCTCGTAATCTCAGTTGTGTATTAGGTTGCTTATCCACAAACCTTAGGACTTCTTTCTAGATGTTGGGGTCGTTTTGGCGTACCTTCTTTATATTTAATGTTATGTTCGACTCTTGTTTGTTTTGGGTTGTTACAATTGGTATCAGAGCCATAGTTTAAGGGATCTAGGTGACCGGACAAGCCTAGACTTAAACTAGGAGAGTAGAACACAACTGAGAAATAGGACGACCTTAGGAAGACGAGTGATAGGGTAGTGAGGACTAGCATGTAAGGTAAATTTGGAATTACATCTGGCCAGTGTAATTGTGAATTTACAGGTACATGTGTGTGCTTAACTTGCCTTATTGCATTGGACCTATCGTGTTGAATGTTGTGTGTTCCTTATTGCCTTAACTTGCCTTGTTGGGTCATTGACCAACATCTTCCTAAATCGAAACATGGCGCTGGCTGCTACGCTATAAGGAAATAAAGTTGCGCCTTCTCCATCAACAATTGCTTTTGGCGTAGTGGTAAGCGCTTGATCCTAACATGTGGTATCAGAGCAGGTCACGGGTTCGAATCCCATGGAGTGCATTTAAATGCCAAAGGCATGTTGTGCATCCATTGACTTCTAGCGAAGATCTTGTTAGTGCTGGCAGATGCTGGGGGGGGCATTGTTGGGTCATTGACCAGCATCTTCCTAAATCGAAACGTGGCGCTGGCTGCTACGCTATAAGGAAATAAAGTTGCGCCTTCTCCATCAGCAATTTCTTTTGGCGTAGTGGTAAGCGCTTGATCCTAACATGCCTTATTGCGTTGCCTTATTAAGTAGTCATGTCAGAGCATGTAACAAGGAGTAGATCGGTGTTGGTAGCTGAGGCAACACTGGTGGATGAAGCTATTGCGGATGGGCCAGTAGTTCCTCCTCGGTCGGCTGCCACTCTGGGAAAGGGTCGTGGCCGACCTAAGGGGAAAGGAAAAACGACCTGAAAGGCGACTACTCAAGTGGGCGAACCGGAAACGGGAACTCAGGGGAGGAAAACAACGTGTGTTGCCCGACGAGTGAGAAGTGTGGAAGTGGTGGCTAAACAAGAGTCCTCTCTTCAAGAGAGTTCAGCTACGGTAAGAGGAAGAAAACCGACGAGGAGCCGTGGTGGAGGTCGGGCCCAAGCCTTTGTAAGTCAAGAGACCTTCGCTACTGAAATGGGGAAGTTACAGGAAACTCTGCAAGCTTTATTGGCTCATCAGACTAGGGAAGCATCGACCAGTAAGGAGAAGAATGAAGAGAAGGACATGTCTGAGATGTCGGAACCGCCGATTACTGGGATGGGCAGTCACTCACTATCAACCTCGGTTGTAGCTACTACTGCGTCGTCAGAGAAGGGATGTAGCTACAAATCCTTTGCGGCATGCAAACCCCCTGTCTTTAAGGGGGAATGCGACCTAATGGTGGTTATCAAGTGGATTGGTGAGATGGAATTGGCCTTCGACACCAGTAAGTGCGCTGAAGAGGACAAGGTTGTATTTGCATTGTCCATGCTGAGGGACAATGTCGTGTTTTGTTGGGAGGCAGAAACTGGAGGCAGAGGTTCGAAGGCGTCCAAAGGCATGGCTTGGGAGACGTTTGTTGCCAAGTTCAAACAGCAGTTTTGTCCTCTAGCAAGAGTAAAGAAATTGGAGGAGGAGTTCCTAAACTTGGAACAAGGAGAGACGACGATTCGAGATTACACAACCAAGTTTCTCGAAAAGGCTCGATTTGCTGAAATTTATGTACCGAACGAGGAGCGGCGAGTGGATAGGTATCTGTTTGGGCTGAGGAGTAATATCCAGGAGTTGGCGGCCGCGCGAGAACCTACCACTTTTCAAGCGGCCGTCAATGCGGTGGAGATGACTGAGAAGGACAAGGCGCGTCAGATGTCGGAAAGGAGTAATGAAAAGAGAAAGTGGGAAGGACTTTCACGTGATGCTAAGAGAGCAAAGTCTGCAAGACCCGAGCAACGAGCAATGCCAAGGTTTGAGAACAAGTCGTGCAGCAAGTGTAACCGGATGCATAAGGGGGAGTGTTTGATGGACAGAGATGGTTGTTTTAAGTGCGGAAAGGCAGGTCACATGGCTCGGGATTTTCAAGGATCGAGGACTTGTTACCAATGTGGTTCTCCAGACCACATCAAAACGGATTATCCACAACTGAAGAAGGGGGGTTGTAGGAAATTTTGGGGGAAGAGGGGGAGAAAGGAAGGTGGAACCCGCCCAAGCAAGAGCGAGGGCGTTTAACCTGACAGCAGAGGAGGCGGTGGAAAAACCGGATGTGGTGACAGGTACTTTCCCTATAGACTCGACTTTTGCTAAGGTGTTGTTTGATTCGGGCGCAAACCGCTCGTTTGTGTCGCCAAATTTTGTTCATAAATTGCATGTGAAACCCAAGAAGCTTAGTCTTGGGTTTGAGGTAGAAGTAGCGGATGATAGTCGAGTCCTGGTGAGGGAAGTATATGAAGGGTGTACTATTGATATCGACGGTCATTCATTTTCGTTACGACTATACCCGATGGGTATGGGGGAATTTGACGTCATCGTGGTGATGGATTGGTTGGAGTCTAATGATGCCCATATAGTGTGCAATAAGAAGTTGATCCGAATAGCGTTGTCTGGTAAGGAAGAGGTGGTAGTGTATGGAGACCGTCGGGATAGGAAGTCGTGTTTGATCTCTATGATCAAGGCTAGGCGGTGCTTAGTAAAAGAGTGTGTGGGGTTCTTAGCGTATGTAGTAGACGCTAAGAAAGAGAAGAAGGGGATGGAGTCGGTTACGGTAGTAAGTGAATACCCGGAGGTGTTTCCGGAAGACTTGACCGCTTTGCCTCCTGATCGGCAAGTGGAGTTCCGAATAAACCTGGTGCCTGGAGCGACACCAATCGCAAGAGCACCCTACCGCCTGGCGCCAGCCGCAATGAAAGAGATGATGACTCAACTACAAGAACTGCTCGATAAGGGGTTTATTCGTCCCAGCACTTCACCGTGGGGAGCGCTGGTGTTGTTCGTTAAGAAGAAGGATAGGTCTATGCGAATGTGCATAGACTACCACGAGCTTAACACGGTAACAACAAGAATAAGTACCCACTTCCCAGAATTGATGACCTTTTTGATCAACTGCAAGGAGCGAGCTACTTTTCGAAGATAGACCTGCGATCGGGCTATCATCAGTTGAAGGTGAGAGGGGAGGATGTGCCCAAGACTGCCTTTCGTACAAGGTATGGACATTATGAGTTCTTAGTCATGTGCTTTGGCTTGACTAATGCTCCAACTGTATTTATAGACCTGATGAATAGGGTATGCAGTCCACTCTTGGACAAGTGTGTGATCGTCTTCATTGATGACATATTAATCTATTCACGGTTCATGAGCGAGCACGAGAAACACCTTCGATCAGTGTTGGAGTTGCTTAAGCAAGAGAAGTTATTCGCCAAATTCTCGAAATGTGAATTTTGGCTGAGAGAGGTGCAATTCTTAGGACACGTGGTGTCGGAAGAGGGAATAAAGGTGGACCTAGCAAAGATTGAGGCTATCAAAAGTTGGGAAGCGCCAAAATCGCCGTCGAAAGTAAGGAGTTTTCTTGGGTTGGCAGGCTATTATCGAAAGTTCATTCAGGACTTCTCGCGGATAGCCACCCCGTTAACTGCATTAGCTAGGAAAAACGTTAAGTTCGTGTTGTCAGAAGCTCAAGAGAATGCGTTTGGTAAACTGAAGGAAAGCCTGAGTAGTGCACCCATTTTAGCTTTACCCAACGGATCGAAAGGATTCGTGATCTACAATGATGCTTCAAAATTGGGTTTGGGGTGTGTACTGATGCAAGAGGGAAAGGTGATTGCTTATGCGTCTCGTCAGTTGAAAGATCATGAGAAGAACTATCCGACGCATGACCTAGAATTGGCAGCGGTAGTTTTCGCCTTGAAGATTTTGAGACATTATTTGTATGGGGTTAGGTGTCAGATTTATACCAATCACAAGAGTCTTCAGCACCTATTCAACCAGAAAGAGCTGAATATGAGGCAGCGAAGATGGATGGAATTGTTAAGAGACTATGACTGTGAAATCCTTTACCATCCGGGTAAAGCCAATGTTGTAGCCGACGCCTTGAGTCGGAAGGAGCGCGGCGACGTCACGAAGGTAGTGGCATTTCGAGTCGAGGCAACTTCCCCCTTTTTGGAGGAAGTCAAGGGTCTACAAGAGGAAGCACTCATGAGAGAGAATTTGAAGAACGAGAGATTAGCCGGAATCATGACTTCGCTAACCGTTGACAGTCGTGGAGTGAGATGTTTTGGTGACCGAGTGTGGGTCCCGAAGTTGGGCGACCTTTGGAAGAAAGTGCTGGAAGAAGCTCATAAGTCTCGTTATTCTGTACATCTGGGAACCAATAAAATGTATCGAGATATGAAACAAAGTTATTGGTGGTCGGGTTTGAAGAAAGACATAGCTTACTTCGTTGAGCGTTGCCTGACCGTACGGGGAGCTGCAACCATACGGGGAGCTGCAACCGTTGGAAATACCGGTATGGAAGTGGGATGACCTAAGGGGCATGATGCCATTTGAGTGATAGTGGATCGACTCACAAAATCAGCTCATTTCCTACCGATTAAGGAGACGTACCCGTTGAAGAAATTGGCTAAGTTGTATATAGACGAGATAGTGTCCATGCATGGAATGCCGTCGTCCATAGTTTCAGATCGGTATGGTTGATTCACGTCATCTTTTTGGAGGAGCCTACAAAGAGAGTTAGGCTCGCAACTCAAGTTGAGTACTGCTTATCACCCGCAAACGGATGGTCAGAGTGAGAGGACCATTCAAACATTGGAATACATGCTTCGACCATGCTTTCAAGGGCTCGTGGGAAATTCACCTACCATTAATAGAGTTCTCTTACAACAACAGTTACCATGCGAGTATTCAGGCAGCACCGTTCGAGGCCTTATACGAACGCAAATGTAAGACACCTTTGTGTTGGAACGAGGTGGGAGAACGACAGTTGGCGGGTCCAGAAATAGTTTAAATAACGGCTGATAAGGTGAACCTGGTTCGAGAAAGATTAAGACCGGCACAAGATCGACAAAATATGTACGCAAATAAGTGAAGGAAACCAATCGAATTCCAAGTGGGAGACAGAGTTATGTTAAAAGTCTCGCCTTGGAAGGGGGTATTCTGCTTCGGGAAGAAGGGTGAATTGAGACCGAGATTCGTTGGGCCATTTGTTATCATTGAACGAGTGGGAGAGGTACCGTACAAGTTAGAACTACCCGAAAACCTACAAGGGATTCACCCTAAATTTCACGTGTCAAATCTGAAGAAGTGTTTGACGGAGGTGGATGTAATGGTACCATTGGATGACATTCGTGTGGATGAGGAACTATGTGGAAGAACCGGTGGCTATTTTGGAGCATAAAGTGAAGAAGGTGAGGAATAAAGAGATCTGTTTAGTGAAAGTGCAGTGGAAATTCCATAAGGAGCAAGACGCGACGTGGGAAGCGGAGCCGGACATGAGGTCCCAATATCCTAGTCTGTAGATCCCAGTTACAGTGCTATCAACAGCAAATAATAGTAATCAATGATGAACAATGAATGTGCCACAACTTCTAGTCATATGATTAATACTCAATAAAGGTTTAGGTTTACAGAGAGTATCTGATAAGCAAAAGTAAACCTATTGACTAGAATGATAATGAATGAGACTAAACTAAAGTATGAAACTAAACATGCCTTATATATGGCACACACTAGGCCTAATGGGCTTTGGGCCCAAATATAATAAAACTATCAAATAATTACAATATGCACCCTGAACTTCTATTTAACATATAAAATACCCTAACAATCTCCCCCTTTAAATAGAAGTTGATAATCACGCCAGTTAGGAACATGTGTTTTTGGAAATCCGAAACTGATCTCGAAGTGGCGCATTGACGTTCTGTACTCCAGCCGTTCTTTGACAACATCCAGTGCATGGAAAACAAGACTCTTGTAATTCGGATCCAGGAGCTGAATACCTTTGTCGTTCACATATGCCACGTCGAATTCTGGAAAATTTAGAACAGTGAAAGCTGGTACATTCTGGGCGTCTGATGGAATACTCAAATCAGGTTTAAGCAGATTTATCTTTGCTTGATTGCTTTCTAGCCCGATCTGAAAATCTTCTACCGAGGCAAGCTTCATAGCACACTTCATGTATCTTTTTACAGCTTCGAGTGCATCTGTAACTTCCCCAGGTCTAATAGTTCTGGTCTTCAAGTCTCTAAGCAGGAATAGAAGATCTCGTGGTTCAAGACGTGCAAAATCAGCTTCAGAAAAATTCCATTGCTTACCATCTTCTCTTGTCACCACAAAGAAGGAATACTTTATACTCTTGAAGTAGCAAGAGTGAATTTAATCGACCGATTTAATTCTGAGCTTTGTCTTGTTGTAGCCATCTTTGAAATATTTATACACGAACATAAGCTCGTGTTGCTTCTCCCTGTTTTTCATTGACTGAAGACCATGTACTACGACCTCATCGTACGGACGAATCCAATGAGAAAAGAGTTGCTTCTGACTTTCTTCAAGAAATGGAACATTAATTCTAACTCTTTCCCATTTTAGCGGCTGAACTGGCTTAGTACGATCAGTTCCTGAAATTGGTGATGCTGGAGGAGATCGTCTGGGAACATTTGACTGTGGAAGATCAGGGTGAACTGTCGTATATGTCAAAAGGGGTACCTCGACAGAAGTCTGTACATCTAGCTGATAATCTTGAGCCGTAATTTCAGAATTCAATAACTCATCTATCTCGGCTTGAAAGACTACCAACGCTCTTTCTGTGTTGACCGGTTCTTCTGTCGGGTCTATATCATAATACGGATCAACTATGATAGCCCAGTTGTCTGGATCTAGCGATGAACCTCCATCATGTTCCTCAGGCTTTTCAACCGTTGGAATATCAGCATATAGTACCAAATCCATTATCTGCTCCTGTACCTGTTCCTGCCCTTCCGCTTGAGTACTTGAACCCGAACCCATTTCTGTTTGTACCTGTACATTACCCACTGTTTGTGCTGTCTCTGGCTCAGATATTCGTTGGCGCTTCTCCCCCTCATGATGATCAGGATCGTCCTGGTCATCATGCTTGCGCTTGAGCTTTTCTGCCTGGCTGCGGTAGGTGTCTTCCAAAAATGAAACTCGTTCAGTCAATACAGATATGGTGTACTGCATAGACTGAAGGAGTGCAGTTTGGTACTAGAAGGCTTCAGAAGATATAGTGGGTGGGGTTGTTGGGGTAGGAGTAGATGATTGAGCACGTAGTAGAGAAAGAAGATCTGCATCTTGAGTGGGTTCAATTTGAGACTGGGCCAGGAGTTTGGCTAGGAGGATGGATTTGAGGTTATCGATCGATAAATCAGAAGCTGAATGTGAGGGTGGTGGTGTGGGAGGTAGTGGTTCAGGCTCAGACATTTGCGCTTTGCCTTTGATTATTCGTTTTAGTGCATCTACCTCTTCCCTCATCTCAAAACGCATAATAGAATGGACAACCTTTAGGGGGCCGTCCAGAAATTCCCTTGAGACAAACTCGGGGTGACTAACACCTGGGTTACTCAGACTTCCAGTTGTGGTGACGACTGTAGAAGTCGCACCGCCTACGGGCACAACTGGCGTAATGATAGTTGTGGTAGGACTTCCACCCAATCCTCGTAAACCAACAGAATTTGGAATTACTATGGGTGTTCCGGTTGGGCCACTAAGGCCTCCAGCAGTAGCCGAAAAAGGTACACGTGTCCTAGGCAAAGGAAATATATCATCAAGAGGCTCTAGACGCTGTGCACTGAAAGAAGGTGAGGACGGGGGCTGTTGTCCTCTTTCTTCAATCCCAGTACTCTCCAAGCGAGAGACCGGTAGCGATTATGCTAAATCCTCGTGAGCAAGTGAAACCAACATCTGTTGAGAGATGTTGGAGTGGCTAGGGGTTGTGCAAGTGCGTCGCTAGGTCCACGACGGCTTCTTCAATACCCTGTCTCAACACATGAGACTGGGTAGCAGATGTGGCTACCTGGCTGGATGAGGTTAGGGGGAGGTCAACCGGGGATGGTTGCCTCATCACTCGTGTTCGCTCGAAATTATGTTTACTCTTTCTTTCCTTCTCTCTCCTCACATTTTCATTTTCAACTATAGCTCCCTCCGCTCTCCTTATCTCTCCAGGTGAAGGTTGGTCATCGTCACCATCAGAGTCATATGACTCATCACTTGATTCTGATGATTCTGTGGCAGATTCAGACTGGATGCTGGATGGATCTGTTGTCGCCTCGGTTTCTGTGGCAGAAGAGGACTGAATCTGAGCGCTTTCTGTAGCTATGTCCTCTTCCACCGTCTGAGAGGCTGTCGGTGATGGGGTAGGCGATCGGCGCGAAGTACTGGCCTCGCTTCGTCTAACGGCGCTGCCCGCTCCAGAACCCCTCACAATATTTTCTCTCATCACGCCCTGTCCGGGAGCCCCAGCCCTCCGGACTCTACCACCTCTCATGCGTGGACCCTCACGTCGCGCTCCCTGGGGAGGTCCTTCCGGATCTGGACGGACCATAGGAGCTGGAATGTTGTGTGTGCGCCTATACTCTACCACACTCAACACCGTTGGACTCGCATAGGCCAGTAACCCATCAGGAATTAGTCGGGCGACTATATTTTCTAGTTCAGGGCGATTTGGGATACGATGGGTTTGATTATGAGGACATATCGATGTGAAGAGCGACGAGCAATGGTCGAATGGAGATCCATGTAGTTTCGGATAAAGATCTGGAGAAAACGCATGCACGGAATGTAGTTCCTTCGTTTTGCCACGTTTTCTCTGACCTTTTGACCGAGCTCAAACCATAGAATGTCAGCGTAATCGGCATGTCAGTGGAATGCCACTGCATTGAAGAGGCGGAGGATGTTGATACTTGTCTGATCGATGCCTTTCGTAATGGCCGACAGACACCGATTTAGATACGTGAATAGCGTGTACCAGATGGTGGTCAGATTCTTTCTGTTGAAGGAGGATGGGAATCGGAGAGGCGTGCGGTAGCCCAGTGACTGAATGTCTGAGCAGAGAGTTGCGTCGGAGAATATCGGATCGAAGTTGTTTCTCCCCGGGAAAGAGGTGGCGTTAGGCAGGTGGAGAAACTGGCGGAAGAGTTCTCGCGTTAGCAGTACAGTTGTAGTGTCAATTCGGCCCTCCAGATGGAAGCCATCGTCGGCCTCAACCGGAGTAAGTGATCGCCAGAATTGTTGCAGGTATAGGTAGGGAACGTCAGCGGTCTCCGTGAGAGCGTAGGAGAGAGGGTGGCCACGAAGGATCTCGATCATCACTTGATATTGGCACTCAGGTTGAGTGACGTCGAGATGAAAATTGTTCGGAGTGAGAGGAAGGAACTGATCCGGATGAATCAGTTCAGCGTCAGCGATGGGGTCAATATCCTGGTTGGGATTTTGAGCCATTGTACCTGTTAAGATGGAACATGCTAGTCCGTAGGTACATTCAAGACAGGTCTCGTTGGAAGAATCCCGTCAATGGTTTGAAACCATAACTAATTCAAATTCCTACTCATTTATCAAAAGGAAAACAATCAATCTCTATATTTATTCCCAACTGAAATCTATCTCATCTCAGATTCAATTAGTCAACAGGAATTAACCTAAGATTGACCCAATAAAGCTCAAACCAAAAAGAATACTTTGACAAACTGAAAGACCCCGGGGAACCAAGTCGACCGGGGTCAAGCATCGCCCGGGGTCAACCACGCCCGGGGTCAAGCAACGCCCGGGGTCAAGCAACGCCCGAGCAACGCCCGGGGTCACTTAATGACCAGGGTCACCCAACGACCGGGGTCGCCCATCGACCAGGGTTAACAAACGACCGGGGTCGACAAATATCTAACCACCAGATGATTGAAAACATAACCATTAAGATCAGATAGATATGGAACTTAGGCCAAACTGATCATATGAAACAAAACAAAACCAAGTTATATTTACTCGACAAACTTAATCCCAGGGCCCAAATCGACCGGGGTCACCCAATCGACCGGTGTCACCCAAGTCGACCGGTGTCGCCCCGTGGATCGATGTCACCTCGACCGGTGTCAAGGCGACCGGTGTCAAACCAAATCCCAGATTAAAATAACGAAGAACAACCAAGACTAATCATTAAACCATATAAACAACAACTATAATCACTACTCATAGAATCATCGAACAACCCACTTGTTTCGAATAAGAAACCCAATTAATCGACAAACTTAAACCCGGGGACCAAGACAACCGGTGTCAACCAATCGGCCGGTGTCGACCTAGTTGACCGGTGTCTATGACGAACCGGTGTTTATACCAAACGGCCACTGAGCCCAGATTATATATAAAACCATATAGCAATCGATAGGAAATACAAACCCAAAACCATTAATCAAAACGATCGATTTCCCATCACCAAACCATAGTTATTAAAATAGACTGTAAACGAGCCTCTAATCGACATACATTCGATCCAGAAACGAACCTTGTGACCATATAGCGTCGATGAGGCGATAAGGGTGGGGATGCGGTCGACGTGCCTTAGCCGGAGGCCGGCGGTGGCGGTGGACAGAAACCAAATCGATCGAAGTCGATTGTGAGTGTGGTTCTCGACCACAGGCGGTGGCGGTGGTCAACCGGGGTTGAAGGACATCGACTGTGGTCGATTGAACTTCGACCGGTATGCACGATGAACATCGTCCTGAGGGTCGATTCACCGGCGAGAGATTAGTGAGTAAGAGAGGCATACCTGTTAGCGATCGATGATTGAGAAAAGTCGAGAAAACGAGCGGCCGTCGAGAGAGAGAGAGAGAGAGAGCGATTTAGAGATTTTAGAGAGAGAGGGCGATTGAGAGATTGAGAGCGAGAGATGGATGGAAAGAGGGAAATCAAAGAGCCCGGGGTGATTTAAACCCCCGGGTCGTGATTTAGGTTAGAGTCGGGTTGGGCCGGGGTCGGTACGGGACGAGGTCGGTTTAGGCCGGTTACCGGTATGGGCCGGTCCAATCTAAATAAAAACGATTTTTTTAATAAAGGAAATTAAGAAAAATTTAAAAAAAACAAACCGAAAACTTAACTAAAGAAAGAAAAATAGGAAATAAAAGGAGAAAAACATCCTAAGAATTAAGTAACGAAAACCTACTAACAGAAACTGCTCCCCCTCAAATTTGGAAGCACGAGCGATACAAATAATTCTCGCTCCCCCTTGACGAAAGCAGGCAGGAAACAAGATACAAGATAAACTTACCTGCTCCCCCTTGAACGGAGGACTAGTAAAACTTACTGATCATCTTGCGGTAGTGCTCCCCCTTAACACATGAACAGCTCGAAAATTCACCACAAACGACATACTCTTTAAGTGATCGACCTAATTGACTCTTTCCACATGATCTTTTATGAAGTGATAGCGCACATCAATGTGTTTCGTTTTCGTGTGTTGGACGGGATTGCTTGATATAGCAATGGCGCTTTTCGAGTCGTAGTAAATGGGGATCTTCGAGTAGTGAAATCCATAGTCTTTCAGCTGGGTGCGCATCCAGATTACCTGTGAGCAGCAACTGGAGGCGGCGACATACTCTGCCTCGGCGGTAGAGGTTGACACGTAGGTTTGTTTCTTCAATGCCCAGCTGACAAGACGATCACCCAAGAACTGGACA
Source organism: Arctium minus (assembly GCA_954870635.1). Lineage (NCBI taxonomy): Eukaryota > Viridiplantae > Streptophyta > Magnoliopsida > Asterales > Asteraceae > Arctium > Arctium minus. Next base: position 3,248,237 of record OX941093.1, on the reverse strand, counting down.
TGTCCCGTCGTGCTTTTCCGGTCTAGCATATTTCCGGCATGATCAGCGTCTGAATAAGCTGTCAGCTCAAAACCTGTCTCTTTCGGGTACCACAAACCAAGATCAGCAGTACCTTTTAAATAACGAAATATACGCTTGACTGCAGCTAAATGAGACTCTTTCGGTTTTGACTGAAATCTTGCACACAAGAATGTCAAAAACATAATGTCTAGTCGGCTAGCCGTCAAGTACATCAGGGAACCTATCATTCCTCTATAAGTTGTAACATCCACATCTTTTCCGTCTGGATCGGAGTGTAGCTTTATACTAGTAGACATGGGCGTTTTCATTGGTGAAGAATTTTCCATCTGGTATTTCCGAAGAATATCCGAGATGTACTTAGATTGATTAATGAAAATTCCTGTGGCTAATTGTTTAACTTGAAAACCCAGGAAAAAATTCATTTGACCCATCATACTCATTTGAAAATGTTTACTCATGAGGGCTGAGAAGTTCTGACAGTACTTGGGGTTTGTTGAGCCAAAGATTATGTCGTCGACATAAATCTGTACAAGAATGATATCACGCTTTTCCCTTTTAATAAATAGAGTGGTGTCGATCTTACCTTTGGAAAAGCCAGATTTAACTAAGAAAGATGACAGTGCATCATACCAGGCTCGTGGTGCTTGCTTGAGACCGTACAAGGCCTTGTCAAGAAAGTAGACGTGGTGAGGTTTGTCGGAACTCACGAAGCCTTCGGGTTGCGAGACATAAACTTCCTCCTTGAGAACGCCATTCAGAAACGCGGATTTCACATCCATTTGAAAGACAATGAAGTTCTTGTGAGCGGCGTAGGCAAGGAACATGCGAATCACTTCTATTCGTGCAACCGGTGCGAAAGTCTCATCATAATCTATTCCTTCCTGCTGGCGATATCCTTTGGCTACCAGACGCGCTTTGTTCCGGACTATGATGCCATCTTCGTCCTTCTTGTTCTTGAAGATCCATTTTGTCCCAATCATCGTCTTATTCTTTGGCCGGGGAACAAGGCGCCATACTTTGAGGCTCTCAAATTGGTTGAGTTCCTCTTGCATAGCTATCACCCAATCTGGATCATTCAATGCTTCGGAGACGGTTGAAGGTTCGATACGGCTAAGGAACGATGAGAATAGACAGTCATTTGCGGTAGTGGATCGAGTCTGTACAGGTGTATTGGGATCACCGATGATCTGATGTAGGGGATGAGCTCGTGTCCACTTGGTGGTGTGTGGAAGAGGATGATATGTCTGTTGTGAGGTATCGGAATCTACATAACCACCTGGGGGTAGATCCTGAACTGCTTCGAGGGATGACGGCCTATGAGGTGGAAGCTCCGGATCTAGAGTCGGGCGTGTAGCAGAGGACGACTCAGCGGGTGATGAAACTATAACAGTATCCGGGATTGCCGGAGAGGGAACTTCGTGAGCACCTTCAGTAGGGGTCGGTTCAGGAGGTCCTACTGTTGCAGGTGCTTCAGTAGGAACTTGAGAGATTGGAGGGGGATCACTCGAGCTTGGTGATGTTGATTCAATGATAATAGAGGGGGTAGCATCAGGAGAGGTTGACTCACCTAAGTCTGAAGGACCAGTGACTTGTGTCACTTCCTGTGCTTGAGCGGCATTCCTGTTACATGATATAGCATTAGGCTTAGAAGGAAAGTAGTCATCATAAAAATGCTCAAAAAGTAAATCCAAATCAGAAAGATGTGCTCTTGACGTAGACGCTTGATCTGGATTTACTGGAGATTGTGTAGATCCTGAACTTAATTGTCCAGAAGCTAACACACCAGTTAAAGCGGGTTCTGAACTGAGGTGTTCAGAAGCCATATCAGCGGCCTCGTCAAAAGTCACGTTTACACTCTCAACGACGGTCTTAGTCCGTTTGTTGTAGACTCTGTAAGGTTTGGATTGCTGTGAATAGCCGATGAACACTCCTTCGTCCGCTTTTGGGCTGAATTTGCCGAGATCGTCCTTGTCATTCAGTACAAAGCATGTGCACCCGAATGCATGGAAATAGTTGATGTTCGGGATGCGTTTGTTGATGATCTCGTATGGTGTCTTGTTGAACCGCTTGTTGATGATGGAACGGTTTTGAGTGTAGCATGCGGTAGCAACGACCTCTGCCCATAAGTAAAGCGGGAGCTTGAACTGGGATAACATCGTACGTGCGGCTTCGACGAGAGTTCGATTACGGCGCTCTACTACCCCATTTTGCTGAGGAGTACGAGCAGCTGAGAAAGTGTGGGTGATGCCCACTGAAGTCAGGTAACCGGTGATCACTTGATTCTTGAACTCTGTGCCGTTATCCGTCCTTATGGTCTGAACTGATTGATTGAGATTTACTTGAACGCTCTTCAGAAGAGAGATGATCAGTTCGGGGGTTTCATCCTTTGAACGAAGGAATCTAACCCACGTGTAGCGAGAAAAGTCATCAACCATAACTAGGACATACTTCTTGTGATTGATACTCTGAATGCGCATCGGTCCACATAAATCCATATGAATGAGTTTAAGAGACCGAGAAGTACTTGGAGTGGCTTTAGACTTGTGAGAAGCCTTCTTCATCTTGCCCATTTCACAGGCGGCACACAGGTGATCTTTTTCGAACTTAAGATCTGGCATTCCCTTCATGTGTCCACCGAGCACCAACTTATTGATAGTCTTGAAGTTCAGGTGTGAGAGTCTACGATGCCATAACCAGTTTTGTTCAGCTGAGGCTTTGGACATCAGACAAACTTCCTTGTCTGCTTTCAGAGACGAGAGGTCAATCGTGTAGAGATTTGTGTGACGCGTTCCAGCAAGGATTTCTTTTCCATCTTCAGTCCGAACGCTACACCTTTTTGCTTTAAAGGTGACCTCTAGATTCTTATCGCAGAATTGACCGATGCTGAACAAGTTGTGACCAAGACCTTCGACGTAGGACGCTTTCTTGATGGTTAGATTATCCTTAATTATATCGCTATAACCCAAAATTGGAGAATAATGATCATTCCCAAAGCGTACATTTCCATAAAACTTCTCGGTGAAGTTCGTGAGAAGCTCATTTCTTCCGGTCATGTGTTTGGAGCAGCCTGAATCTAAATACCACACATGACCGTCCTGTAAAACAAGTTAAGGCTTTTTAGGTACCCATTCGTAAATGGGTCCTTTGGGGTTAGACTTAACACCCGACTGGGAGATCCGTTTAGACTTGGGTCTGTTTTTATGACGGGGAGCATCAAACTTTGAATGATAGTTAGAAACATGATAAGAACCAAACCAATCAGATGCAAATCTACGATCAACAAAAATCATTCAATCCACAGTAGGAGCAATAAACACAATCATGAGACAGTTGAAGTAATTGCTTAATGGAATAAACTTTTAAAGGAAACAATCCATTACATTCAACCAAAGGTTTAGAATTAAAAACATCATGACTGTTATTGTTTTTCCTAGAATTCAAAACTGGATTAAGTAAATTTGTCTTTGTCGTGCTCTCCTTAGACTTCTTAGCTACCCACTCGTATTTGACTTCTTTCCGTCGACCAAAAGTATCTGAAATACCGTTAAACCCATAGTCAGAAGATTTGAATTTTGATGATTGTTTCTTGTTAGAGCGACCAGTCTTTTTCTTCTTCTGTGAACGTCTTTTGGATTTAGAATTTGAAGAATTGTTCACAGAAGTGTTTTGAGGGGCTGATGTGGAACATTCACCCTTGTAAAATTTTATCGGAGGCTCACAAGTTGAATTTAGAAAATCAACGTGACTTGGAAGTAAAGGATTAAAATCAAATTGGTCTAATTGACTGTCTAGACACCTCTCATAATTCAGAAAGGCTGAAAATTCCATTTCCTCATCAGAAGGAGCCTTATCACTTGAAGAATTCAGGACACCGGAAGGATTTGTTTCTTTGAGCGGATCATAGGCGGAAGCATTTTGAAAATCAGAACGATGATCCGTGTCTAAAGACTGAGGCTCTTTTCCTTTGTTTGAAAATTTTGGTGACGAGTCACCCAAAAAGGCTTTACAGGAAGAGGTGTCCGAGGGTGGATAGGAATTTTCTGACAGATGGATTTTCTCAACTTGGAGAATTTCAGGCTTAGCTTGAGGCTCAGCCTTGTGAAGTCGCTCTTTCATCAGATCTGCTGTCAAAGCAGCCAGTTGTGAATTGAGCTTATTTATCTCTGTCCGGTAATATTCCTTTTCCTTCCTCGACACAGTTTCCTTTTTATAGGAATTGAGACACTCAATTTGGGATAATAACTCTTGTTTTTCCCTTTGAAAAATGTTAATTACTCTTCTAGCTGAACAATTTTTTTTTCTAAAATCAGAGGTGGAACATAAACTTTATGATCTATTGGTTCCTCCTCAGTGTCAATGGTTTTAGCATCTAGTTCAGCTTGAGTGTAGCTTCGAAAATAGTCACTTGACAGGAAACAGGATTTTTCAGCGTTGTAAGATGCGTTCAATGAATCATAAACAAAAGGAAGTTGCATTTTGGTAGAATTCTTCCTTCACAACTTGTCCTGTTTCGATTCCTCATCATCAAGTGGCTTGGTCCAATTGATTTTGTACTCTGGGTAGGTTTTGTCTATTCCAAAAAAATTCGAACGCATATAACGTAGGAACTTTGGTTAAGGCCTTTTTCAGATAACGTGGGTTATCGTAACCGATACCCGTCTCTGAATATTTGAATTCTTTTGGTGCAATTAGATTCAGCGTTTGATGAGATTGACCAATTTTATAAAGTTTCAGTTCAAGATCCTTTAACTAAGTAGATAACCTTTGATTTTCATTTTTATAAGCCACGTTTTTAGTTACAATATCAATTTTCTCATTTTCTGACATACGAAGCTTATAGGTAAGATCATCTACTTTGGTCTTTAACTCTTTTGATTCTTTCGAACAAATCTCACACTCTTCTTTTAGATTTGAAATTATGCACAGGTTACCAGCAATTTCTATGCTTTGTTTTTCAATACAGTCAGACTGTGATGACACACGTTTTTCCAGAGATGAGATGAGTTGTTCATTTTCTTTTATGGTTCGCTTGCAGGAGTCTAATTTGTACACAGTGATTTTCATCTGATCAATTAAGGCTTCTTGGTAAGGAGCACATACCTGACATGGGGAATTACGATGATCATCATCAGTATCGGACTGTGTTGAATGCTTGCCCATGAAACACAAGTGTGCTTCGGCATCATCTTCTTCTTCATCAGATACATGTAGCCAGTAGTCATCTTCTGCCATGAGGGCCTTACCTGCTTCCTTTTCTTTGGCCAACAACATCTTGGCTTTGTAGTATTCTGAGTTGCGCACGACAGGTTTTCGACAATCTTTGGCAAAGTGACCCAAACGACCACAGTTATAGCATTTGATCGGCTCCTCTTTTGCTTTCTCATCAGGCCTTTTCTCAGTCTTCTTTCCTTCATCAACGCGTCTCTTCCCTTCATACTTCTCTTTAGGATCACGTCGATTGAGAGGAGTAGTGGAGTATCTCTGCTTGTTTGATGAAGACTTGTTGAAGAACTTCCTTTTCTGGAACGCTTGGGTTAAGAACAGCACAGCTTCTTTAATCTGAGTGTATTATGGGTCCGAGTCACTGTCAGGATCTTCGGGTTCAGAATCACTTTTCACTGGCTCCTTTTCAGGCGCGCGACTGACAGATCTACCTCTTTTGTCTGAGACAAGCGCTAACGGATCAACCACCGGCTTTTCATCTGCTTTTTGATTTCCCATCAACTCAAGAACTTCCTCTTCATCTTGGAGAAGCATTTCATATAGTTCGTGTAGTGGAATCGTCTCTAGGGTTTGAGTATGAGGGATATGAGAGACGAACGTCTTCCATTCTGGCTGGAGATTGTTCATGAACTTGATGTTGTTCTCGGTGTTCGTCTTCATGATGTGGTTTTTATGCAGATCGTTCAGAAGCAGGTTGAACCATTCATAGGTTTCCGTGAGCGTCTCGCCTTTTCTTGCTTTGAAGCCATCATATCGGGTAATGCAATTTGTCATCTTCAGCTGAGTGTTTATTCGGCTACCCATCATCATCTTCTCAATCTGGTCCCACATTCCTTTTGCAGTAGCCTTGTAACTATCGATGCAGGCATATATGTCGTTGGGTAGACTTTGTAGAAGATAAGACTTTGCATGCTTTTCAGCGTCATATAGGCTCCTTTCTGGAGGGGTAAACTCACTGAGAGCTTTCCGAACAGAACGGTCTGGTCGACCTTCGTCTTGGTTTCCAGGAAGGACTTTCATCGGCCAGGGTTGTGGCCCCTCGTTCAGGCACAAGAGTATTTCCTCATAGTCTGGTTTCGCTTCGATAAAATTCATGAAGCGATCATGCCATTGTGGGTATTCTCCCCGATAGAGCACCGTGGGTTTTTGATCTGAACCAATGGCTAGAGCGTCTCTCGAATTCATCTTAACTCTTTAAATCTTAAATGCACTGTAGCGATCGTGAGACAAACAAGATGATCTAAAACAAGTATATAATAAACAGCACAAGAACCCGATCGAGCAAGGACCCGGTCGAGGACAAGGTTGAAGCAAGGACCCGGTCGACAAGGCACCGGGCGTTACAAGGCACCGGTCACTAGGGGCACCGGTCGCAAGGGGTACCGGTCACAAGGACCCGGTCGAACTGAGTCCGGTCGAAGCAAGCACCGGTCAACAAGGAACCGATCGAAGAAGCAATGCACAGGGTACCGGTCGGGGTACCGGTCGCAGGGGCCGGTCGAGACACGAGTCCGGGCGCAAGGCACCGGTCAATAAGGAATCGGTCGAAAGAGTCCGGTCGCAAGGGATGGGTCCGATCGATAAGGTCCGGTCGAAGATATCCGGTCGATAACAGATAAGCACAACAAAACGATTAAGCAGAAACAGATCAAATCGAACAATCGAATAATCGCAGATAAACTTAAACTCAATCGATATGCAAACCCAGAAAATTCGTTAATCGACCAATAAGAAATCCCAGAAGCAAATATGCAGTCTTAACCCAGAAATCGACCCAGAACCCAGAACAACAAGATTTAATCTAGATTTAATCGATCGAACTTAACTCAGATTGAACACAGATCAAACACTTTAGATTTTAGAAAATCTTTAATGCAGAAACAAAATCTCAATCCAGAAAGTAATCGACCGAACTTGAACAGAAATCAACCAACCTCACTTTTTTGGATTAAAACTTTTGTCTCTTTGCTCTGATACCAATTGTAGATCCCAGTTACAGTGTTATCAACAGCAAATAATAGTAATCAATGATGATTAAAACGAATATAAACGAAATTTTTCCTAAATGGTTCGCTAAACGCTTGTATATTCTTATTAGTATTTATTGTATTTTATTCTACAATTTTATGTAAATTACTAAACCGCCAAACCCGCCCAACCCGCCATAACCCGCAAGGGATGGGTTGGGTTGGGTTATACTTTTGAATGGGTTGGGTTGGGTTGAGTTTTTCCAAACCGCCATAATTGGGTTGGGTTGTAAAAATGTCCGAAACCGCCCAACCCAACCCGCGTACACCCCTAACCCCGGGAGCTAGACACCGGGTGACCCCGGGCATGTTTCGACCTGGTGGCCCCGGGTAAGCTTCCACCGGGTAACCCCGGGAGCTAGACACCAGGAGACCCCGAGAGCAAGGAACCGGGCGCCGGGGGTACCCTTGTACCAGGAGGCCCCGGGAGATGGGGACCGGGTGAGCCCGGGAGTTGTCGACCGGGTAGAACCGTGGATCGGGTGATCCTCGTTATGTTTAAGGAATCATTTCTCGAACCTCATCAGTCCGAAGCTAGTGGTGGAGTGAAATTAGTTTGTTGGGTATGTTTTAGAGAAGGAACCGTCTCACCGTAAGATTAAGTAGGAACTCATCGCTCATTTAATTCTTAACCGTAGGGGGGTATCGTTACCGGTTTCAAGCGTGAACGAGGGGAGTTTAGCGGGAAGTTTTAGGTGAGTTTTTCCAAATTAAATGCTTTTAAAGTTATACGGTTAAAGACTATGTGGAAGTTTACTTTAAGCATTTATAAATTTCGTGTTGTTTTACACATGCGAGTTTCATTAAAAGTAGTTTATATTTTTATTGATGTTGAATGTATGCATACATTGTGTTTGTGAGTTATGGCCTAAGACGGGGGGTGTGTCATGGTTGCTCGTACCGGGGGGGTTCCGTTTATGTCATTGGGGGTGTGTCCCAAATAAGGCAGTACGAATCAGACTCGTCGTTATCCTGGTATGACGGTAGTGTAGGTCGGAAGCGTGGTTTATCAGTGTAAAGTCATTTTTTTTAAACTTAATTGGTTATCGATGTAAATTCTTGTATGGTGTTTTAAACTGTTATTAGAGGGGACTCACTAGACCTCCAGTCAAACTCTCGCTCTTTCAAAACTAAAAACCTTTTCAGGCAGGCGTGATGTGGGAAGGGCGGATAAGGGCAAGGAGAAGGTGTGAGCTGGAGTTGGCTAGAAGACCGTCATTTTAGTTTTATTTTCTCGTAATCTCAGTTGTGTATTAGGTTGCTTATCCGCAAACCTTAAGACTTCTTTCTAGATGTTGGGGCCGTTTTGGCGTACCTTCTTTATATTTAATGTTATGTTCGACTCTTGTTTGTTTTGGGTTGTTACAGATATGGTAGGTCAAAATTCGATCGTTAGGGTTTAGCCGAATTATCCAAGATATTTTTTTCTTTTATTTGACCGTACATTTTTCCTGTTGTTCTTATGTTATAAAAATTTGTTTATTCTAGATCTATTTTGTTTCATGTTATATAGATCTATATGATGACACATATATGTTATGGCTTCTTATGTTCGATTTCTGCAATGATGTATGATTAGTTTGTTTGTTTCATCCGTTTGTTAGTCGAGCCACATAACCTGCACATCTTCTCTTGTTTTCTGTTTGGGCCTATCTTCCATTTTCAGGAGCTGCTATATGTGAAGAATAGTTGATTGAGCAGTATGTATTGCATTTGTATACACAAATCAACTCCAGCCAGCTTAAGGTTTACGGATATCTCATATTTTTATATTTAGGAGTTAGGACGTTAGATAATTTTTTGGTTATATAATGAAGACAGCCAGCTATCTTGTTTTATTAATTTTTGATTTGCGCCAAAAGCACAAACAAAAGTACTGCTTTTAAAGCTAAAAAGATTTCTTTATAAGTACATGTCAGATAAAAAGATTTCTTTATCAGATAAAAAGATTTCTTTATAAGTACATGTCAGACAACATGTTGTACAAATTGAAAAACTTTTTTAACTCATGTATTTCTTAAGCATCTCATAAAGCATAACTTACAACAAGAATTTTAAAACCATTCTACCATACTTTAGACCCATGCTTTCTTTTTACCTAAGCCATATTCTTTTAGCATACCATGCTTTCTCTTTTTGAACTACTTATCTCAGGATGTGGTGAAGGGAGTGTCGTACCTTACAGAGCAAAAATGGAGATGAGGCAAAGTGGAGCAGAGTAAAGAGCAGAGCTTCAATGCTGAGGTTTTCTTTCGTACCTACAAGATATGTTGTTAAAGCAACCATTTGATATGTTGTAAGAAAATAAGCAAAGATTTAGGGCTTTTTACCTTACTGCACAAAGCAAAATGGAGTTGGAGCCGTTGGGAGCAAAATGGTGAGTGTTTGGGATATTTTTATATACTACAATTGTAAACCAGGGATCTTTTTATATACTACATCAGAAGCCAAAGACTCTTGGCTACAATGTTAAAGACTTGGGTAAAAACATAAGATAAAAGCATTCACAAAACAAGAAGGTTTTTGTACATTAACTCTTTTATTCAAGAAAGATAGTTTGAAAGTATTCTTAGTTTAGTGCATAATGTGTAGTTTGGTTTGTGTGTTGGTTTTATATGTGTTTACTGCAGGTGAGAGCTCAATTTAGCATCCATGGGAGTTTGAATGTAAAAAGAGTGGGTTGAATATGCCAAATAAGAGGAAGAAAGCGGGAAATAGTGTTGGAGAAAAAGGTAGAACTAAGAAAGTAAGCCTCACAGTTTCATTTTTGGTGGTTTAGGAGGTGGTGCATCAACAAGATGTACATTACGTTTTCTAGCTTGTAAATTCATAGCTTTTTGAATTATATGCATAAATGGTTGTATCTCATGCTTGATGTATTGTAATTACGAGTTTAAATGTATATGCATTATAAGGTAGTAATAGATATGTCACCTTAAGACACGCCTTGAAAAACGTCATGTCCTCGCCGCAACTCGCAAGGCTTGACCTCGCCACCACACTATGCCTCACGTATGAATAATCTATAAGGTCGGTTCACATAGACATATTTAATTAGATTTTTTTCAATAATTCACATATAAACATTGATTTTGATATTCCATTCATACCATCTCACAATATTTATTCTTATTTGAACCGACATAAACTAATATGTGTTATTTCATATGATTTTTCTTCATCAAAGGCTTAGGATTTTAAGTATTAATTGACATATATTTGTTTCACAGTGTAAAACTTTTTACCGTGTTTGTAAGACAAAAAATACATTTAAAAAACTTAAAAACAGAGTCAACAAATTCAAAGCAGTAGAGATAATTATATGGACAAAGTCAAACCAACCATCACCCAAAAGTCCACACCCTGTGCTACGATTCATTACAATTTAACTAAAAAAATAACGTTCAAACTCAATTTTATGATCTTTTTCTAACACCTCATCCCATCCTTACGTAAAATATGTTACAGTTACACAAGTGCGATGCTGCTCTCGCCGCCCGGGGGTTTGCGAACACCGCCTAAGTAGTCTCTCGACTCTGCTTTTCCGTCAGCAAAGATGTTGCTCCCACTCATTTCCCGAAGCTTCGCTGAACTCAGCGGCTTCTCTACAGATGTCGGAGCCTCGTCTCCTTTGAAAATGTTGTTTCCCGAAAGTTCCGTCAGTTTCTGGTTCGGGATCTTCTTCGCCGTCTTCATCACAGAATCTTCAGGCTTGTTCTGACCAACACAACACAACACACAAGAGATCGTTGGCAACTTTCACACCAACAAATGCACAAGACCCGAGTTTTTTCAATAAAAACTCACCCATTTTCAGGACCAGGCCTGGCTTTGGGATTGAAAGAGGGCCCTATCAGGCTTTAACTAGATCTTGAAAAAAAAATGGCCTCATCGGCTTTGGGTTTGGGGTTTTGTGTTCAACTCTACTAACACCCATATTCTGGTGCTATGTTTGGCAAACTAGTTTATAAACTAGCTATATGCTAAAAACTATATAGACTATCTCAGAAACTAATCATGTTTGATATAAACTAGTTTGCCGATAAGCTAGAAGACGATGTAAAACATGTTAGAAAATATAGGGGCATAATTGGGAAAAATCTTTATACGCATCTTATTGAAAGAAACGCTACTTGAAGTTGTTTTTCAAAAAACTAAATTACAACTAACCAAACGGGACTTTTTCAATAAGCTTAAAAAAATAAGCTAGCTTATGATTATTGGTCTAATTTTGAATGATCTAATGTATGGAATTGTGTTGTTTCTGTGGGCATATATGATATGGAATGTGATACAAGGGACGATGATTGGGATACATACATTATTAGGAGAGGCTTCACCGATGCTTATGCTTTCTCTGAGAGCCAAAGCACGAGCAGCCACTGGGCGGGGTTTTATTTCAGGTGGAGGTGCAAATATATTATGACCGCTTAGTTCCTTGTTCTTTGCATCGGAAATTTGCTTCTTCAATCTTGCTTCCGACTCACTATCCAACGTACCACTTAGCTCCCTCTGCTTAGCTTCAGAAATTGACTTCTTAGGGGACACTGTTTCTTCATCGCCAAACGAAATGTGACTGATCCCTGCAACTGCTTGCTGATAAGCAATACAAAAAGAAAGTTACTTATTTAAAGAAAGCAAACATATACATCCATAATTAACTTATATTATGTTCAGTTACATTCAGAGGCCCTTGCAATCCTTATATTGATATGAAATGTTTAAACCAAACTAAACATACCCAATTAATATAAAATGTTTATATTTATAAAAATAGAATATGTAATCACACAAATTTGCATGATCTCTCTCAATCCCATGAAAATTGCAACCATTGGCCCAGTGTTTGACTGCTAGTAGATTGTCTAAATCATCCTTCTAATCATCATATATAAGAGGGGTACAAGTTTTTAGTGACAAAGGGTTCAATTTGAAGAAAATCCTGAAAAGCAAGATCAATTTTTAGCTCAAAACTTGTCAGAAAACTGAGAGATGTTACAATTGTTATGGGTCATCCAAAATAATAAACTCAAGCAATTAATATGCAAGGGGTGGTTAATGTGGTTCATAGTTGACTTGCATCTTTCTATCGGAGTCGTTGGTAATATTTGCACATCAGAAATGGTCGAATGGTCACCTGGTACATCCGAATTCCAGTTGGATTAGATGGGGTGCGAGTGGCAGCATCAGTCTCTTCTGCGCCATTCTCTCCACCTGCTGCAAATATACCACTTCCAGTGATCTCCTTTAACTTATACCCCGAAACAGGTTTCCTGGAATGATTGCACAAAGTTGCATTTGAATAAAGATTCTAACGCCCGGTGTGAAGGCCTTAACCCCATTGTGTATCACTTTGAACATGTACTTGCATTCAAAGACACATAACTAAGAGGAAGAGAGCACAAGATAGAAACCCTAAATCATTGCCTAGGTATGTAAGAACCCATATGATGATAAAGTTTTACAGGAAAAACTTATCCTCTATCACAATGATTCACAGACAAGCAAGTGATCACATATCACTGGTCCATAGTAATTACAATTGAAAACCTAATACTCACTCTGGTTTCATGTTTCTAAGGATTGGCATCCTCATTAAACAAAAGAGCATCTACATCTCCAGAAATTTGGTAGCAAGTTATAGTTTACCTTTCCGATCATCGAACCCCATAGTTTAGAGAATATGTTGTTACATAAATTCAAACAAATTTTTTTCTATTTAGTAACTCCTATTATTAATAAAAAGTTTACCCCCATTGAAGTAAAAACTCTATCAATTTCACTCTCAGATCCAATATTCTTTGTTTATCAATTTGATTCTTAAATCAAAATGTGAATAATTATCACATTGACTTAGAAGTTTTATGAAAGGACTCCAATTCTGAGATTAAAGTATCAATTTACAATTGAAATATCGCCATTCATGTCAATAGTTTATTTTAGTTACTAAAACAAAAGGCAAAGAAAAAACAAGACGTAAATTAAACATCGTCGTGAAATTAAAAAAAATAAAAAAGGAAATATGAATACAACAGGTAGATCTCAGACCTTTTGTTCAAGCTCTCAACTTCTTCATCAGTAACCTGACCTCCAAACACGACCTTACTGATCCCATCCGACGGCTGCCATTCATTTCATCAAACAAACTAAACTTCAAAAACAAAGAACAAAAAAACCGAAAAGAAAAACATTGTTATTGAACTTTTTCTCCATGTTTACCTGGTGCGAACGGGCGAAGGATCGAGCAGCAGAGCCGGTGACCGGTGAATCGGCCGGAGGATTTTCCGACCAGGTCAACAGATCTGCCGTTGAAGTGTGAGGTTTCCTCACCGGCGTGTTCCTCTCCATTTTTTCCGATTTCGAGAATGTTCCGACGGAAGATCCAATCCTTCAAAACGACGTCGTTGTATTTGTTACGATTTCAAAGTAGCTCCTGTGGCTGGCTACTGAGCTGCCCCTGTTTTTAAAAACCGCACCGGTAGAATCAAAGACTTTTTTCTATATCTTTACACTTCCTCTCCTTCTATTTATATAATCAATTATTTACATTATTGGTCCTTCTGCTATCCACAAACTATCATAAATGACCTGTAAATTTATTTTGCAACAAAAATGGTCTATCGTTCGTAAAATATTGACAATCAAGGCAATTGCTTACACCTTTCAAAATTACATAATGATTTTTATCATTTAGCAACACCCTTGAAATGAGCTATGGGTCGTTTACCACACGCTTACAGGATAAGTGCCTATACGATAGAGCGTCACCCTCATTTACCTTATCGGATAACATTGTCTGTCATCAAAATTGATTGTTTGTAAGGAACTTTTATCGGGTAATTTGTCTTCTCCCTCGTTTATTGAGTAAGAATTTTGGTGTTTGTTATGCCTCTTACCGGGTAAGATTCTAAATATTTGTCATCCTCACTCGGAAGGTAAGTGACACTTGGTAAGTGCTTACCCGGTAATCTTTTGGTAAACATTCACTTAGGGGTTGTTTGGCAGTTGCTGAATGGTTTAATGCAGAATGATTAAGTGGTCTGAATGATTAATAGGTTTTTATGGTATAGTGTAAAATGAAATATGGTTGTTTGCTAATTGTTCATAATGAAATCAGGGCTCTTAATGGTTAAGGGAGGGTCAGGATACAAAATCATTAAGAGAATTTTGGAATCATTAAGAGGCATACCTTTTTTTTGCCAAACAAAATTTACCTCTTAACGATTCATAGGTTGTCTCTTAATGGAACCATTAAGAGGTAAACAAACAGCCCCTTAGTCATTGTAGATGCGATATTTGAGCTTAATGAAATTCTAATAACAAATTTTACATGAACATAGATAATTTTGATAGAAGGGATGTGTATTGATGAGTAAGGCCTTGTTTGTTTTTTCTATTTCAGCTCTTAATGACCACTTATCACTTATTCGGTCAGACATTTTAAAATTCAGACCGTTTGTTTTTTTTGTTTTTTCAGACTCACTTATCACTTAAACTTATCTGGACAAAAAAGTGGTAAACTAACCACTTATTTCCTCTTATTCCTCACCGCTTCCCCTTCTCTCGCCTCTTGTTTCTCAAAATCTCCAACCCTACTCCATCTGAAAATCACGTACACCTCCATCTCAGAAATCGATTACAGGCTCTCTCGATCAGCGATTCCATCTCCTTCTCCCTTCCGATCGATCAGGTATTACCTTCCCTCCCTGTTTCCCTGTTTCTCCTCTCTTCCCCCTCTCCAAATCGAGCAACTCCTCTCTGCCTCATCTCCAAATTGAGCACGATCGACTCCAAATGGGGACTCTGGACGATCTTCATCTGCAAGTACATCGATCTCCTGCTCCATCTACAAGTCTTTCGATCTTCATCTCTATATCGGTATGTCGATATTCTACTCCCAATTTTATGTTCTTTTTGCTTGATTTCATCATTGTTGGTTCGATTTCTTTCTTCTTTTGGTTCGATTTCATCATTGTTGGTTCCTTTCCTGTCGATTTTTCATCACTTTTGGTTCTATTTCATCACTTTTGTTGGCTGTTAGCCGATTAATTTGATTATGGGCTTGTGGACATAAAAAGAATCCTCAAAAAATGGTTCAATGGACAAAAAAATATCATTTTTACATGACAAATAGGGCAAGTCCTTTCTTTTTTTATACCGAAAAGTGGTTGTATATTTTGTGTTATTGATGATGCGTTTTGTAAGTCGTTTGTTATGTGATTTATATCAGATCGATATTGTTTTAAGTTTTTGAATCGATGTGGATATGTGTTTGATTCATTCATTGCCTGTGTGTTATCTCGGATAAACGTATTTGGAGATTTGAACGATTGAATGATTATGTGTTTTGATACGTAGGAATTTTTGTGTTGTTGAAAATGGAGTAAATATGATTTATGAAGTATGCAATCAACAAGGTTTTAAGGATTTATGGCATTCATCTTCAATATTTACTCATGTTGTATGATGTTGTTTGATTTAGAATGACATTGGCAGTTGCAGGAATAACATAAATGTATGTATTGCTTGTAATTTGTTTTGAATCTTGTTATCATATTATTCATTTGGTGACTGGATCGATAGGAAGCCCCATGGCTCCACCACCTGTGATCACAAAATTATTCTCAGCAAGGAAGAACGTGAGGCCATCACCATAATTTGTATCCTGCCGCCTTTAGAAGTTGTGACTTCTTGTTGACCTTTATGTTTTGCACATCTAAACATTCCATTTTTTAAACATCCCCTTTTTAAGTATGGATGTACCTACAAATGTTAGATTGAGGCTTGATTATGCTTTTCTATTGCCTGCAGGTTTGAATTGTCGTTCTCGACCACATAGTTGTTCAACAATCGGAGTTTGCTACATTCGAGCCCCTAATGGATGTGATTTATGATCCTTCCTCGGTCACTCGAATCTAGAGATTGATGAGTGTGAAATAGATGTTATCCAATGGTTTTGTGTATATATAATTGTGAACCTCTTACACAAAACCTTTAGGCATGATCTGAAAAGTGTGTTTGTATCAATTGCTACTTTAATAGGACTTGAATGTAAAGGGAGATTGATTTTCGTTGTTATGAAACATTTAATTTGTTCCGATCAATCGATGTACTTTGATATGAGGTGTTGTTCGATTTTATAGCAAGCTTTTTGTTATGGAAAAATTTATGAGAAAGACAGAGAGAAAGGCATTATTTGTGATTCACAGTCACATGGTGGTATTTCATATATTGTTCAAGATCACAAAGATTTGATTAGTTTACTATTTTTATTCAGATTTCAGACTTCAGCACCACCACTTAAAAATCAGAAGTGAAATCAGACTTCAGACTTCAGCACCACTTAAAAAACAAACGCCACCTAAGAGTATGTTTGACAACCATAAACTAAATTATTTTTTAGCCTTGTTTAAAAAATCTTGTCGAATTAGCAATAAGTTAGGTTTTTATAAATCTACTTAAAATAACTGTTATAGGTTCCAGAAGCTTTTTTCCAGTTTCTTTTCAATTACGTCTTTTATATTTTTTTCAACTAAATATTCAACATGTCTTTTTAGGTAATTTTATATATCATATAACTTCTTTGTCATTTTGCCAAACATAGCCTAAATGGTAACAAATAATAACATATTTATACTTCATTTATATTTGATCCTAAAACTCATTATTAAAGTCACACATCATTTGTCCTTCAAAACAAATATTTTTTTGGGGATTATATGATGTTTCAGTGAAAACCTTCGACTTGTGCATAACGTAAGATGTGTTCAAATAGACAATAATATAGGTAATATACCCAATAATCATGAAATATAACAGGTAGAATAATGATTCAATTGTGTGCAAACAAACAATGTAATAAGGTCAAACATAGCACATTCATAGTTTGGGCTTGAATAAGTAAGGTAGCCTTCTTATTCCACTTTACAACTTATTTAAACATTTAGGTATGACCGGTAAGAAAGTCAGGTCAATTATCTCACACAAGTAACCTATTTGCCTACTCTCTACCCTCTGCTTAAGCACCCTTGTCGATACCCTCTATGATTCTACTAAAAATTTGCTATTATAGTCCTATACCTCAAAGAACTTCTATCACATGCCATGTATTGAAAATGCCTAAAATGTGATGTACATCTTTAACTCTTCATCCTAGGTTCTCCTGGGCCTACCCCTCCTCTTCACCCCTTCAAGTGTCACTCTCTCCACTTGATGGTTGTGCACCCGTGCACTGCACAGGGCATCAAAGACTGAGGGGCATCAAGTTGTCATCTATTACTAGTTTTTGGTTTAATAATTTGGAAATTGGACAACTGGACTTTAATTATAAAAACAAATCAAGGCCTCGTAGTGATTTACTGAATGCGCATCTTGAACCGGTGAAAGCCCAACATTTCAACAACTCAAGCTGATTTTTATTTAACATCTTAATGAACAAACATGTTTTCTTATTGAACAAATATGATCACAAAAACTTTTATTCTCTTTTACGTTCGTTTAGCATCTTAACGAACGAACATTAACGAATTTTTTTTTTACGAATGAACAAGAATACAAAAAATTCCATTTGTTTACCGTTCGTTCGTTTGTTCGGTTAAGTTAAACGAACGAGAAAGAACACAAAAACTTTCGTTCTTTTACCATTCGTGTTTGTTTACTGGTTCGGTTAAGTTAAACGAACGAACACGAACAAGTCTCCTTCGTGTTAGTTCAGTTCGTTTTGCATATTGAAATTTGCAATTAATGCACATGAACGCATCACTGTATCAGCACAGTTGGAGCACATTGCACAACAATAGCAACATATTGTGATATTGTCTCATTGGGTACTTGTTCATTGCAATGCACAATAGCATAGATTACGAATTTTACAATTTATCATTGTTCTTTTGACCTTTGTTTAATTTAAGGTTTGACATTACCACATTAGATTTAGACTTTTTAGACTTGTAACTTTCTCAGTTTTGCTCTTTGCTTACTATGATATTAACTTCGATTTAATTACTATTTTAGTTAAAACTAATTATAATGTTCCTTATCTTTTAGTTTTAAGTTTCATATATTGAAGTAAATGTTCTATTGTGCTAATTTCAATTTGGAAAAAGGGAAAACTAAAAAAGAAGGATCACGATCTTAATTCAGGTTTTATCCTTCTATCATTCTATGTTTTGTAGTTTGAGGTTTTGGTTTTTATGTCCCCCGTTTGAATTGTTTTTAATTATAATTAATAAAAATCAATGTGAGGATGAGTCACCTAGTTTAATTAGGTTCCAAACCCTTTAAAAAATTGTATTTTTCGTCGTCTCATTTGCTTAAAGAATAAGCATAGGAGCATTTTTTTAGCATTTTCGCACGGGGCATCAAAAACCCTAGGAACGACTCTAAATGGTGTTATCAACTGTTTTCTAAACACATGCCTAAATTTACATGAGATAGGAAAGATGGTATATTATCAGTCGGCGATTGAGTTTGGTAAATACATAGCCAAGATTTATAACATTTAGGATAGAATATGTGAGAATAAGAACTTTGTAGCCAAATATGATAAGAAGTGAATTGTCTGAGGACTTATATGCAATTTAAGAAATGTATGTATATGTTAATCCATAGGTGGCATTGAGTGGAATACCTAAATTTGAAATTTTGTTCCGCCTCTTCTGATGGGACTTTTCGGGAAGCATGTGCAGCTTAATGGAGTGGCACGTGCCGGTGCCAGATTTGTGTCCCCATACTTTTTTTTTTTTCATTTTCCTAAACTGCCCTTCTCTTTTTCCCTTTTTACAAATTTGGTCCAACTGTTTTTTAATAATAAGAGCATCTCTAATAGCTTTCCAAAAATTTCTCCAAAATGGAGAACCAAAAGTTAAAATCTCCAAAAAAAATTACATCCATCTCTAACAGATTCTTTATTTTGGAGACATATCATTGATTATATTATTAAAATACTTCAGATATTTAATAAAATATTATTTCTCTCATCTAAACATTTCATTTCAAAGTTTCTCATCAGTGAGGTATAACAAAAGTCATTTCTCTTTCTTGGTAATCATTTTTGGGAATATCTCCAAATTTGGAGAAAATTACACTCTATCTCCTATTTTCTCCATTGTGGAGAAAGTTTTGGAGAAGCTTTTGGAGCAAAAAGTTGTTCAAAATCTCCATTTTCTCCATTTTGGAGAAGCTGTTGGAGATGCTCTAAGATGTTTGAATTTTAGCAATGTTATATATTTCACAATAATTTTTAAGGGTTGTTCACTTGTTTGGTTGGTTTTCCGTTAAAATTTGTATGGATAAAACTGTTTGTGAGGATTAATCCGTCTATATAGATTGGGAGTGTTTTTGTTTTAGAGAGTTTTATTATATAGATGGAAGAAAAATGTTTTTTAATTAGAAGACAAGTTTTGAAAGAACTTGACTTTCTACATAAATCTCTCCTTATAAGCTTACTGAATAAATCATTTTCTATATTATTAAGTCATGTATAGTTTATCAAATAAACTGCAAGTCTCATTAAACTTATTAAGTTGCTAACAAACAAACCCTAACAACACGTTTCGTTCACGGAAGGGAATTTGATGGAATTAGAATTCATCGAAGGAATTTGACTTTAAAGGAATTGGAATGGAATTTGATGTAATTTGACCACGCGTTTGATTGGTAGAAATTAAATTCCTTCACTTAAGGCAAGGAATGATGAATTCCTTAAATTTTGAAATTCAATGAAATTGGAAGGATTCAATCGCTTTTATTTCGTGAACCACACATGGGCTTGGAATTTGGTCAATGGAATTGGTCATTCCAATTCTTTCAAATTCCTTCCAATTCCATGAACCAAACAACCCCTAAGAGTCCGTTTGGTTTATAGGAATTGATTGAAATGTATTAGATTTCATATAGGGATTTGGATTTGAGAGGATTTGGAATCCGTGTTTGGTTTGTAGGATTGGAATGGATTTGAATTCCATTATTTATTAAAAAAATCATTAAAAAATATAACATAATTAAATTACCTTTTATTTATCTGATTATTAGAAAACAATTGTTTTTAACATATTTTTAAACATTATTATATAAAATCCTACGAAATCCCTTGAAATTCTAGCAATCCCCTTGGGATTTCAAAATCCTATGTTAGAGGGATTTCAAAGAAATTCTAGGATTTCAAATCCGAATAATCCTGCAAACCAAGCACGGAATTAGAATGGATTTGAAATTCAAATCCCTCAAATTCCAATCCATTCCGGTAAAGCAAGTGTGCCCTACGTGATAAATATTCATAAGCGTTTATTGACATTTTAGAGTTTTGTTGGATATCTTTTGAAAATGTTTCTACAAAAAATTATAATTGTTTTATTTGAATTATTTCAGTAAAAATTTAATGTATATATTATTAAACTTATTTTTCAACAACGTTAAAGAATGACAGAAGGTACATATCAATTGGCATTAGATCGCCATCAAATGAGTGCAACTCAGTTGACCAAATGGTCAATGATCCAGTGATATCCAAGTTATCGATAAATTTTAATATTTTTAGAGGTTAAGAATTCAAGTTTGATCAAAAACGAAAACTGTATTTGAGACTTTTTCATATATAAATACTATATATTTAAAAATATATTACAAAAACATTTAAAACTATAACAATAGCAACATTAAGATTTGTGCAAATTTTCAATCTATATATATATATATATATATATATAAACAAAATCAAACCAGATGACGTGGCGTGTTGAGGGATCAAGAATCACCTCTCTGATTTTTCTCAATTTTTGCTTTTGCTTTTTTTGTCAAATTTCCATAGCAAAAAAGTTTCAATTTTTGCTTACGTTATTTGATTGATTCCAAGAGGTGTCTTATGTTAAAACTTTGAATTCCAAGAGGCGCAAATTTCATCTCTCCAATTGAATCTCTTACGTTAAAATTCTCTCATTTTCCTTATTTCCCCTTTATTTCTATACTTTAATTTGCCTTCTCCACGACTAATCTTTCTTGGCAATCTACTCGCTAGGTTTTGCTGTAGAGATCCATGGAAGATAGAGCATTCATCATTGAGAGGCATGCCTAACCTTTCTCGGCAATCTACTCGTTGGGTTTTGCTGTTCTAAGATCCATGGAAGAATGAGCAGTCATCATGGAGGGGCAACCGACTTTTACTGGCGAGAGAAGAGAAAAAGGAGCAACTGGTCAAAATTGTGGGTCTAAAACTCTAAATGGATTTGGTGGCTATGAACACCATGGTTGCAGGCTATGTTCAACATGGATTTGTCAACGAAGCAGTAATCTTGGTTTAGAAGATATGATCCATGGGCACGGTACCAAATTTGGTCACTTGGAATATGCTAATAGCATGTTTTTCACAAGGCAACGATGATTTAAGTGTCGCTAAACTTTTCCAATTGGTGCAAGAAGCTGGGATTGATCCCGATGTGGTTTCTTGGACTTCGCTCATTTCTGGATTCGTTTACAATTACCAAAATTGTGAAGCTTCCGATTCGTTCAAGAAAATGTTGTCTACCGGGATGCATCCAATTTCCGCTACAATTAGTTCCCTTTGGCTTTTGCCCATTTGTGCGATTCTTGCAGATTCTACACATGGGAAATAGATTCACGGATATTCGGTAGCGATTGGGGTGGAAAAAGATATCTTTGTTCGTAGCGCTCTTATAGACATGTACCCAAAATGTGGCTTCATGATTTACGAAGCTAAAACACTCTTCAAGAACACGCCTAAAAGAACCATGATCACTTGGAACTCCATGATATTCGGATTCACGAATCATGGACATTGCAGTGAAGTGATTGCATTATTCAATCAAATGGTTGACAAAAAAACGAACTTGATCATCTAACTTTCAGAGCAGCTCTAACTGCTTGCAACCAATCTGGAATGATCGATCTTGGCAACAAAGGTTTTTTTAACCTTTATCTTTTACATTTATGGGTTGTTATACTTTTATAGCATTGCAACATCGAAGCATCTATCATGGAGAGGCCTTCATATACATTTTCTTTTATCACTCATGCTTTTAAATCTATCAGACTTGCATACTTCTTTAGTCATTTGGGGTTCTATTTTTATTCTTGTGTTCTCACTTTTTCTTTACTTAATTTAGGACAAATGAATTGGACTGTTTCATATCTTACAGGTATCATCTTTATTTTGGCTTTTTGTTGGAGTCTCAATTTTCCTAATGCAAAGTTGAAGTTATTTGGGATTCGGAGCTGTGGAGGTTAAAGAATTTCGGTGTTGGGTTGCTCTTTTAAGGTCCAATGCTTACAAGATGTTGGTGCTGATGTAACTACGACTATTGCTATCAGGTGATTTGGTAACCAGTGGTTAACACTAGGCTTATTTAGTTTGTGGGCTTTTGACATTCGAGTTCTCGAAAAAACTAGCTTATGGCTTACCAAACATAGTTTATTCGATAAACTCAAAAAATAAGCTAGCTGAGAGATTGACTTTTCTTAACTTAGAGGGCATCTTTTCAATCCTTTCTAAAATAGTATATGATGAAACATAAAAATAGCCATTTAGAATAGTAAATCTGTTTGAACTTTAACCCTCAAATCTTTACTAATAATAGTAAAGATAATTATATTATATAATTGTCAAAGTGCTTTGCTTTGCTTTGGCTTAAGCATAATCACTTGATTGTTAAGCTTCTTAATGCCATATAGAACCTGCCATTCACATAGATTATAGAACAACATAATCGAATCTTACTTTTCATTGAAAGAAATACCTCTAATTTATATAAATTAAAATTGATCTATATTTGGGATGTTCTTGAATAAGAATTAACCAACATCCTATTCTACCCATACACTAAGGGGTTGTTTACCAAGCTCTTATCAGGTGAGTGCTTACCTGACATCACCTTACCTTACCGGTTAGCATCACAAGAACCGGAAATCTTACCCATCAGGAGGCATAACAAGGACTAAGAATCTTACCTGGTAAGTGAGTGTGATAACTATTGCCAGTAAGTTACCCGGTAGGAGGCATAACAAGGACTGCGAATCTTACCCGGTAAGTGAGTGTGATAACTCTTGCCAGTAAGTTACCCAATAGGAGTTTAGTAAACGACCCCTAAATCTATCAAGTTGTACATTCACTATAGTGCAACCAACAATAGCTATCATCGCCTAAGGACTTGATAATTCTAAGGAAGCCAGTTTGGTTGGCATACTAAATGATCTTGAACCCATAAAGTATCCAAACTGTGAAACTCTTAACACATGTTTAATTGTTAACACCTCCTAATAACTCACATGAATGCAATACACAAATGTATGAAGGATTTTAAGCAACTCATGAAGACTTGATCTTCCTTCATGAAGACTCAAAAGACATGAACTGAGTCCATCCCTTGATACATAAAAAATGTGAAGAAACTTTTATTAGATCCATGGTTATACACACCAGAGTGTATCATTAACTAATACAAGATATGAGAGAACTTTATATATGAAAAAAAAAATCTCCGCTACATGTTAAAAGTCTGTGTTTATGCCTATATGTACACATCTAGATGTGATATTGTGCACAATTTCCCTGCATTTGTATGGGCTATAGATGTATGTTTGCACAACATTGTTGTGCAATATGTTTAACATACCTTGTGTCTAGCAATTCTTAGTTATGATATCGAGAAAAATTCTCCTTTTATTATTAAGGGTAACATTATTTTTTGTTTAAAAAGTAATAATTACACAATTTTAATACTTTGGGTCTTTAGCAACACTAAGGGGGCATGTAGAAACATGGGTTATATCTGGAGAAATGTTGTTTACCAATAAGTTTTTAGCAATGCTTTTGCCTCCCACATGTTACTCAATGTAACATTTCTTGATATTTCATGGTTTATGCTTATAACATTTGATTGACTAATTATTTACACTATTAAAATACTATCATTGATTATATACAAACCATACTATCTCTCCTGATATAGCTCACGTCAGTGATTATATACATTGTATCATACAAAATACATTTATTTATTTTATATTGTTTAACTGTAGTAGAAGCTTATCTATAAAACATTCTTTATTGTGACTACACATCTCGATGGCTATATACATATGTAACACCCTAAAAATAGGGCCAAATAAAAATTCGAAATTTTGGCAATATGACATCTAAAATACGGAGGTCCAAAATACCCTGTAAACAGAAACCTCAAAGTATAAACAATTCCCAAGGTTTAGACAACTAAAGACCCACATTTAATTGGGTTAGTTTGCACCATAAAGTTTGCAAAAGAATGGGACATAACAATTACAACAACCTACTTAATCTAGAATTAATTCAAACTAGATTAAAATGGTGTTGCTATTCCACTATAATCTCTCTTCACAAAAATCCTCAAAAGACCGGCACTTCAAGATCTCCTACGTGCCCGGTTGACAAGCCCAACATCCTAGATTCCACCGCTAGTGGGATCTGTGAGAAAATCAACAACCATAACAAGTGTTAGGACGAAGCCTAGCGAGATCTCATAAAATTATATAATTCACAAACAAGAATATCATAATATAAGACTTGTGTTACCAAACTCCATTGCCATCACAATGTTAATCCCGCTTGCAACGATGTTCTCAAACCTGAACATAAGCACACAAGAGATAACCCTTGAAATACGGGGGATATCCGTTTCCATCGAGGTGACATGTACACGGGAGTGGAGTCACCCATGATGTTATTGGATTACACCTAATATCCCGGTCCTAGTTCCCATGCCATCAAGACATCACAACCTCAAACCATAACATTGCCTTTATTGCCTACTCCGTCGAGTTACACCTCAAGGTCTTACGGGACATTATTGTCTATCCATATCTAGACGAGTTACACCTAAAGGGCCCATGTCCCCCTATTGCCTACTCGCTAGCAAACCAGAATGACCAACAATAATAGGTCCAAATACACATATAACTACACCCCATGCACAAGGGAGTAGAAAATCCATAAACTTATCAGGTGATCACATACTAATTAAATATACTCAACTATATATATATATCCCACTTGTCAACACATAGGCGCCATATTTATCATACAAGGTTCCATATTGTTAAAATAATATATATCTCAGTAATGGCAATCCACCTTTACATTTCAAGTAGTACATCTAACATGCTTTCGATAAATACCACAATAGAAGTTTATATTACTCTTCCACATTTCCATGAAACCCTAGCTAGTTAGGTCAAATCCATAAAATAAGGATCTCTTCATGTATTACCCATAAAAGTATATAGATTAGGTCATAAGAGAAATAAATAAGCATATAAGTACAAGAGTTAGAGCTTATGGAAGAAACTCACCAACTAGGGTTTGTAAAGTAAAAACCCTAGAAATGGATGAATTTGAAGAAGGTTTGATCCTTTAAAGCTTTAATCTTAAATGAGGCTCCTATACTTGCATTCAATAGCCACCAACCAAACAATAATTGTTAGGGTTTATTCTAGGTCATTAAATGAGGAGAGAAGGGAGGAAAATCGCCTACCAAGGAGAGAACAAGTCTGAAATCGAGTTTGGAAGAATGTGGATCTGATTTGGGGTTTGGTCGCTTAAATCAACAGCCAGCCTCTAACACGGGCGACAATGACCAGGCGACTATGCCCTAGGCAATGTCGCCGGGCATTGTCGCACCTATGCCTTGACCTACTGGAATTTTCGACCAAAATGGCAACACCTCGACCCCCACCTGCGACTTTGCCCCAACGACTATGCCCTGGGCATTGTCGCACATACCCTTAGGGTTGCTGTTTGCTCGACGCTAAAATGCCCACAATCCACAACTCGACTACTCTCGGCTCTCCTAAGTTGTTAAAGTCCCTGGGTGGTGTTTCTCAAGACCGGAGGGTGGTAGACTAGGGTGTAAACACCTCGCGATCAATTAATATATATATATATATATATATATATATATATATATATACACGATCGTGCGGTTAACAAATGCCCAAGCACACACTCTTATAATTATTGAACACACATACACACGCACACTCCATATATGAATATTATCGTCACTACTTGGTCATGCAATGCATATTAAGAGTTTGTAAACAAATAAGGGTTCCTTAAGGTAGGGTCAAGTTGTTATAGGCTCGATAAGGAAAGCGTCAAGACGCGCCATGATTATTTACTAAAAAAACGGGGTGTTACAACAAAATACACATGCCATAATTTATAAACAAAATTGGTTTGTAATATATTGGGTTTTTTTTTGTCTTCATTCATTTCTCTATATTGTATTTTATTAGTTTTCAGTTAATAAATTACGTTTAATCTTAACCTACTTACATGTTCTGTAACAACCTCGCAACGCGTTGTCCACATTTTACTATCCATTGAATTCTTGTAGTTTTTTAAGGAAAATTTTCTATAAAATCAATAACACGTTTTTATGTCATTTTAACCTGGAGATCGTATTTTTAAAAAGTGTTACTAAAAAGATATATTTTTAACAGTTATAAAAGTTACTCAACATTTAGAAACCAGTATAAAACCATTTAAATTTTAAAAACCTTTATAAAACTATTCAATTTCATTAACATATCACAACATTTTAAGTTAAAAATTACCCAAAAATAATCAGTTCTAAAAATAACAATGACTTTAATAATGATTTTAAAGTTCATCAGCCAAACTTGAGATTGAATTTGATCAACTTTACAAATTAGAATTAGATGATGTTTAAAATGATTGATATTATCCCATCAAAAAGAATTATTAATTTATACTTAATAATCATTTATGTCAATTAATCAAATTAAAAATAAATTAATAGGACCTTCTTTTAAGAACTTCTCAAATCCAATTTAAACCATAAAAAGTTAGTTAAAAAAATAAAATAAAATTTAATTTTTAAAAAAATTACCTCTCCTCTTTCTTCTTCTCCTATTACTTCTCTTTCTTTTCTCCATAACATACAACACAATTAACTATGCATACAAAATAAAACATTGTGAACATTTAAAAAAAAATACTATTATAATTTGTCAACACATCGTAAACGCAGTCAAATCTATGATATCTTTGTGAACATGTTATGAAAATCAACTAAAACAACAAAACTAAACCATAAGGGTTGTGGTGTAGTGATGTGGTGGAATATCTCATCTGCACAAGGTTCGAATTTAGACATACATAACAATTGTGGCCACTGAGTTTATCAGGGCTGATTTCATGCAGTCATAATTTGTCGGGATTAGTCTAGGCATAGCCTATGACACCCTTTCAAAAAAAAACAACAAAACTAAATCTCAACCTACTATTTGTAAACACATTGTGAAAACACTAGTACGAAATTTCTTAAGGTTGGTTTCATTGTGTCCACAAAGTGTTCACCTTTGTACATATTTAATTGTGAATGTGTGTGCATGTATGCTATAGGAAAGAGGTGAGAAGAGAGAAATTTTATGGAATTTGATCTTTTTTTTCTTAAAAGGATGCATTAATTATAATATTACTAGAAGCGTACTCGCGCAATGCAGCGAGATACATCACGATTTTAATGTTTCATTTTATTTTTTGTTTTTTTGTCGATTTACAATACGATTTTGGATGATTTTGAGAAACTCAGAATGTTTTTTTTATAAGTTTATTTAATTTAGGCTTAATAATATAATGTTTTTTATATAAAAAAATAAGTATTTTGTTATAATTCAATGATTATCTTGTATATTTTAATGACATCTAGAAAAAATAACCAATTACATATTTAATAATATAATTAAAACAAATTTATAGCAATATAATATATTAATTAATAGTGATACATGGAAATGTCTGCGTAAAAGGAAGGCTTTGCACATATCAAATTGATGAGTATTAGAAGTCTGCAGTAGTAAAATGTATCTTGTGCTTTGATATTTGTAAATTAAGAGATTTTTAAAATCTTGTATAAAATGATGGTACCTTATGCCTAATAATTTGTATTTAAGAGTTTTTTATTCGTGCTTTATAATATAACTAGAAACGTATTCGCGCAATGCAGCGAGATACATCACGATTTTAATATTTCTTTTTATTTTTTGTTTTTTTGTCGATTTACAGTACGATTTTGGATGGTTTTTAGAGAGTGATAATGTTTTTTTTTTATAAATTTGTTTAATTTAGGCTTAATAATATAATGTTTTTTATATAAAAAAAATTAAGTAGTTTGTTAAAATTCATTAATTATCTTATATATTTTAAATTTTTTATATTTAAATTGAGATGTTTATCCTGTTTTGATTATGTTTATCAGAATTCAAAGGGTTTAAGGATTAGAGATAAGGATTTTGGGGGATAAGGATGGAATTTATTAATGAGGGTTAAAAGCATTTAAAAGTATTACATATTGCTTCATTAGTTGTTTTTTAAGAGATTTTAAGTATATTAACATTAAATAATAGTACATAATGCTTAATGGGTAATTTAGGCTTAATAATATAATGTTTTTTATATAAAAAAATTAAGTAGTTTGTTAAAATTCATTAATTATCTTATATATTTAAAATTTTTTATATTTAAATTGAGATGTTTATTCTGTTTTTAAAATTTTTTATATTTAAATTGAGATGTTTTTTCTGTTTTGATTATGTTTATCAGAATTCAAATTTCATAATTTTAGGCTTAATAATATAATTTTTTTATATAAAAAAAATTAAGTAGTTTGTTAAAATTCATTAATTATCTTATATATTTAAAATTTTTTATATTTAAATTGAGATGTTTATCCTGTTTTGATTATGTTTTTCATGATTCAAATTTCATAATTTTAGGGTTTAGGGATTAGAGATAAGGATTTTGGGGATAAGGATGAAATTTATTAATTAGGGTTAAAAGCATTTAAAAGTAGTACATATTCCTTCATTAGTTGTTTTTTAATAGATTTTAAGTAGATTAACATTAAATAATAATACATAATGCTTAATAGGTTGTTTTTAAGAGTATTTTATGTCTCTTTTATAATATAGTATAGATATAGATTTATCTCTTTAATTATTTTAAATTAGTGCCTTCAGATAAATTTTATAAATCTCATAAATTATAGAGTTTTCAAGTGATTACGTCGATATATATATATATATATATATATATATATATATATATATATATATATATATACCAAAAGTTGGATTTAATAAAGAAAGATTAATTGTTATATTTGGCAAGTTTAGAAGGCAATTAAAGATGGAGGGGTATTTAGGTAAATTGTAGCTGGTAATGTTAACTTATACGGTACCTGACGTATGGATAAAGGTTTCTATCATCCCCCTGCCGTTACGCCTATCCAAATTTAACGGAGATACTGTATCTTCCGATTTTATTTATTTAATAATATTATAATTATAATTACTTTTATTTTATTATATTTTTATGTTGAGGTGTCATGAATAAGAGCATATCAAGTTCCAACTCATTTTCCAAAACCAAGAAAATAAAGATGATTTTGGACGAGGGTTTTTTAATTAAATATAATTTTTTTTAGAGTTTTTGAATTTTAAAATTTTAAGTTAAAAACATTTTCAATAATTTTTAAGTTGTGAGAGACTTTAAAAATGGGGGTCTAAATGTGGGAAGTTTGAAAGTGTCTAATTGGGGTTTAATCAATGTTTTTAAAACCGGGTTGATCCGGCCGAT
Organism: Arctium minus; assembly: GCA_954870635.1. Classification (NCBI taxonomy): domain Eukaryota; kingdom Viridiplantae; phylum Streptophyta; class Magnoliopsida; order Asterales; family Asteraceae; genus Arctium; species Arctium minus. The sequence continues at coordinate 3,218,318 of OX941093.1, read as the reverse complement.
CGAACCGGTTGAACCGGGAACCGGTGAAGAGACTGGGTCAATTGCGACCGGGTTGATGTCATTTTATGACCCGGATTGAACCGGTCGGTTCTATTAAAAAACCGGTTGAACCGATCATAACGAACCGGTTGACCCGGTAACAAAAGTTAAAAACCAATAGTCCAATAGGCAATACGTATTAGCGTTAAAAACCAATAATCCAATGTCTCAAGATCCATGATTTGGTTTGATCGTTATGTTTCGTTTTGATGTATTTGGATTGATGAAAAACTTATGCTTATGTGTGTTCATTTAATGTTTTTGGATTGATGTAAAACTTGTTGTTATGTGTTTTTTTAATATTTTTGGATTGATGTAAAACTTGTTATATGTATTTTTAATGTTTTAACTTGTGGACATCAAAATTTTGCTTTTATGTATATATATATATATATATGTATGCAGGAAAATGAAAAATACATAGAAATGCTTGAAACCGGGTTGACCCGGTTGAACCGTGACCCGGTCACCACATCGGGGTAACCAAAAAAGCGATTTTTAAAACATTGGGTTTAATTGGGAAGTGGTGGTGGAGGTTTGTTTGTGAGAAAGAGGCCTTGTGGGTTAGGATTATTAAAAGTATTTATGGGGTTAAGGGTGGGGTTGATGGGAGGGAAAATCGATGGGTTAGTGGAAAATCGGTTTGGAGTGGAATTATAAAAGTGGGTAGAGAATTAGAGGGTTTCGGGATTAATTTCTTTTCGTCATTTGGGAAAGTGGTAGGGAATGGATGTGAGACTAAATTTTGGTCGGATAGATGGCTTATGAATGACTTATTGGCTGATAAGTTCAAATGACTTTTGGAGCCTTGAAACAAATAAGGATGTGAGGGTAGCCGAGAGGGGGGAAAGGGTGGGTGATGAGTGGAGGTGGAATTGGGAGTAGAGAAGGGAACCTCGTGGGAGGGAGAGGGGGGAACTTGATAACCTTATTTGTGCTTTACAGGAGTGGAGGCCTAGTACAAGCGGAGACGATCGTGATAAATAGCTTTTGGGACCGGATGGGGACTTCTCGGTTAGTAGCTTAAAGAAGGTGATCGAAGAGAAATTAGTGGGAGTGGAAGAGGTCGAAGTGGAGACAAGATGGTCGAAGATAATTCCGAAGAAAATAGGAATCTTCATTTGGAGGGCGAGACTTGGAAGACTTCCGTGCCAGGAGGTATTAGATAAGTTGGGGATAGAGTTGAATTCAACATTATGTCCACGATGCGCATTAGAAGTGGAATCGGTGGACCATGCTCTTTTTAGGTGCGAGGAGGTGAAAAAGATGTGGCAAGGGGTGGCGAGATGGTGGAATATGGATATTGGAAGAATCGAGTTGGTTAATGAGTTGTTCAACACGGGTAATGGGACGGGAGGGGATGAGGGTTGCCTAATCTATGGACAGAAGTTGTGTGGCCTTTTACGTATCTTATATGGACAAATCGGAACCATATCGTCTTCGAAAATAATAAGAGGAACCTAGAGGAACTGTTATTCGAGTTTCAACGAAGGAGTTTTGAGTGGATCGAAAGAAGAGTGAGGAACCACAACATCGAGTGGAATGTGTGGGTAGCAAATCCAAGGAATCTTCTGGAGTAACTAAGGTTGCTCAGTTGGTAAAGGAAGGAAGCTGGAAAAGTTTGCTGTGGGGTGCTGACAAGAGCATGGTCGAACTATCTTTTCTGTCGGTTTTGGTGGTTATAGAGTTGCTGCGAGATCAATGGTCTTATAAAGTGTTAAAGGACCTCTAATGCCTCTATGCACTGTGATTTGGCGTCCGTTTTGGTTATCTTGGTTTTCTAGATGTAGTTCGGTCTTTGTGGGCTGAATCGTCATTGGTTTCGACTTTGTTTTTGCTACAATGTTGTGGCTGCAACTACTGTTTTTGAGTGCAGGCCAGTTTTGTCTGCGTTTTGATGTTGCGTTCTTTACTTCCTTTCGTGTGCCAAGGGGTTGGAGGTGCTGGTGGTTAATTGACAGCAGATGGCTGTTGCTCTTCATCATTTGATGTTCGGCGATCGAAGGTCACATGAGCTCGTGTGCTCAGTAGATGGCGCGGTCCGCCTCTGTGTCTCTATGGATGCTACAATACGTTTCGAAGGCTGACACTGACTGTTCGAAGAAAGGATTCCCTGCTGTTCGAAGTTGCTGCTATTCTATGATTGGTTCGAAGATTGTTGCTGTTCGAAGTCACAACGGAGGATTGGTAGGCTGCTGGTCTTTGACTGGGTCGAAGTCACATCGAAGATCGATTATGTCGGGAGATGTCTTGGACAACAACAAGGGGTTGCAGTTTCGAAAAAGTCGGGAACGGTCACCGGAAGGCTGCTGATCTGTTCATAGTTGCTCGTTTCTGTTTGGCACGCATTCTCGATGTTTTCCAGGACCTTCGCGGCGGTTTACTTCTCGCAAACACAACTCTTGGGTTTCTTAAACTTTGTTCTTAATTGTGTTCGAGTTTCCTTTTTGGTCGTTATGGCCTTCACCGGGTCATAACCGGGCCCTGTCGTAAATTGGCATACCTTTTTACGGGTTGTGGTAATATATGCTATTTGCCTTTCAAAAAAAAAAATATATAAATATATTAGTAGATTGAAAAAAAAAAAACAATACCTACAATAAAATTGACTTTATTTAACCTTTGTTATCAATATATTTTTTTCATGTTTAATTAAATAATTTAATATAAATTATCAATAATAAATAATAAATAATAAATAAGAGAATTAACATCCTGGGTTGCTTTTTTCCTCCTCAAACAGATCATTTTTGTTAGCTATTTTAATTAAAATTCGACAAAAACTTATTATCAATACAATTGCAATAATTAAATACATAATTCCTAAAATCATTTTATTAAAATGTGCAACTAAAATGACCGTAAGCTTTCATGATCACTTTGTCTTTTTTAGACCGATTAAAATTGTTGACAACTAAATATAAATTTTAATATTTTTTAAATTATTTAAATGATGTTTTAGAACATATTTTGAATGGTTTTCGGCTTTTCGCACATTGAAATTTGTCTTTTATTATAAAAATAATAATGATGACTTCATGGTTTCTATTGTTTTTGCCCAAAGAACTATTGGAAAACGATCTATGTGTCACCAAACTAATGTTTGACACTTTTTGGGGCAAATTTGTAAAGCATGTAAGTGCTAGGGGTTAATCTTGGCAAGTAGGAAAAGTAGAAATAGACGGCTAGAAGTGTCAAGTGCATGAAAGAAGAGGGGGGGGGGGGGGAGGTAAGTGAATATGACTTGGTCAATACCAATCGCAGTAGCCCTCGTCACGTGTAGCCCGTGTGACCGTACAGGACATGCCAAGACCTTCGATTTCAATAAGTTGTTTCGTCCCGTCGGTTTTAGAATTTTGGTCTGACCTCATGATAACTGATGGGTAAACATTGAATATTAATGATTTTAGAACTCCGGTTCATGCATGTCATGTCGTTTCCTTGTTGAGATATTTCCGTTTCGAATTTAATTGTCAGTGGTAGAATCGATGTGGGGTTCAGATAGGTGGCCACGACCACGGTTCTACTGGAGATAATCGTCGGTCAAAGGGTTGGGCTGGAGTTGTAAAAGGAATTACGTCATCGATTTAATTGTTAATAGAGAAACTAACAACATAATTGTATAAAATTCAAATTATTAAGTATTGTAATAGATATATTTGTGCAAGGCTGTTCCAAGTATTGTAATAATAAGTTGTAATATATAGTATTGTATAAAAATTTTTAGAATAATATAATTAGTATATAATAAAGAAAACCAAATGCTAAACAAAAATTGATTTTAATTTAGTTGGATAACGCCTCCAGTTTTATGTATGCGCCTAGGGTTTGACTTTATATATGAGATTTTAACTGTTTTTTAAATCTTATTATTATTATCTATACTATATTATAAAGATGACATAAAAAACTCTTAATTACAACTCACTAAGCTTTATGTACTATCATTTAAAGCTATCTACTTAAAATCTCTTAAAAATAATTACTAAAGCCTAATGTACTACCTGTAAAGCTTTTAACCCTAATTAATATATTTCATCCTTATCCCCCAAAATCCTTATCTCTAATCCCCAAACCCTAAAATTATGAAATTTGAATTCTGATAAACATAATCAAAACAGGATAAACATCTCAATTTAAATATAAAAAATTTAAAATATATAAGATAATTAATGAATTTTAACAAACTATTTAATTTTTTTATATAAAAAACATTATATTGTAAAGCCTAAATTAAACAAATTTATATATAAAAAACCATTATCACTCAATAAAAACCATCCAAAATCGTATTGTAAATCAATAAAAAACAAAAAATAAAAATAAACATTAAAATCGTGATGTATTAAGCATTATGTACTATTATTTAATGTTAATCTACTTAAAATCTCTTAAAAAATAATTAATGAAATAATATGTACTACTTTTAAATGCTTTTAACCCTAATTAATAAATTTCATTCTTATCCCCCAAAATCCTTATCTCTAATCCCCAAATCCTAAAATTATGAAATTTGAATTCTGATAAACATAATCAAAACAGGATAAGCATCTCAATTTAAATATAAAAAATTTAAAATATATAAGATAATTAATGAATTTTAACAAACTACTTAATTTTTTTTATATAAAAAACATTATATTGTTAAGCCTAAATTAAACAAATTTATATATAAAAAAACCATTATCACTCAATAAAAACCATCCAAAATCGTACTGTAAATCAATAAAAAAAAATAAACATTAAAATCGTGATGTATCTCGCTGCATTGCGCGAGTACGCTTCTAGTTTTTTTAATTTTATTAAACTTTTTTAAGATAACGTAATTATAAATGAAAAGAAAACATAAATTAATTATATAAAAATTTTGTAAACTTTTAAGATAACTTAGTTATCTAAAATTCTTTAATTATTTTTTTATTTCATATTTATCTATTAATCTGTCACAATTTCTATACCTAAGAGCCAGTTACAATGCTTATCCGATAAGCATTTATTGGTAATAGTCAATTTTTTCATTTAACTTAACGGGTAAAATTTAGTTCCTTAAAACGACATCGTATATGCAACATTTTTATTCTGTAAACGCTTATCGAATAAGAGTCATCACTCTTACTTACCGAGTAAGATACTCTGTCGTTGGCATACTCTTACCGAGTAAGATTCTCAATCCTTATCATATTCATCCGATAAGGTAAAGTGAGCCGGTAAATGACAGAAAATCTATGTTCAAAAAATAGTAATACCTAGTTGTTTGTCTTCTTTTAGGGGAAATATACGTAATGCTGGTGGTTTATTATTGGTGAACTAAACTATTGTCTTATATATTGTAAGTTTTACTTATTATGTAATCACTTTAAGTTTTATTACTATTTTAACTTTTTTACTCTTATCACCATATTATTCGAGATCTATGAACATTAATTTTATGATATAAATGTCATTTTGATTTTGATTTGAATCTTGTTTATTATTATTTTATACTTTCATGTATATTCTAAACTAAAAAAGTTTGTTTTTTATTTAGTAATAGAAATTTAATAAATAATGTAACCGAAAAAAATTGAGTAAATTACACGTTTAGTACCTGTCGTTCAAATAAAATTGCACTTGCGTCCGTAAATCAAAATAATTATGGAAAACGTCCCTATGGTTTACATTTTCACACGCCTTTGGTCTGTAATAACCCAATTTTGTCAATAGTATAAATTCAAGGGTTGTTCTATAAGTGATTATTATTTTAGGGGTCAAAGTTGTAAATTGAGGGAACTATAAGAGGAAGCACGTCAAAGCAAAGCTAGAAGCACGACAAAGCTAGAAGCACGACAAAGCATAGCTAGAAGCACGATAATGCAAAACTAGAAGGACGACACTACAAAGCTAGAAGCGCAAAACTAGAAGCACGACAAAGCAGTGAGTTTTAGATTTATATAAACCAATTACCCAATCATTCCCTTGATTTTTTGGGTTACCGTTCAAGAGAGAAAAAGAGGAAAGGAAAATGAGAATTAGGGTTAGTCATCTTAGTGATTCAAAGAATCTCTCAAGCTTGGTTACTTGTCGGTGAATTTTGTTATACGCGGTGTTCGGTTGTGGCGGTAATTGCCGGTTTTGCTCATTTGGGCCGTTTTTGCGTATGTTGCTTCAAACTCTTAATAAGGTGAGTTTTCTTCTAACCATTTTCGAACTGGAATACATATGTATTAGAATGTTGAAATTAATATGCTGCTTCAAGGCACAGAGGGATATATTGTGCTGAAAGAGGCACATAGTGAGATATTATGCTTCAAGGCACATAGTGAGATATTGTGCTTCAAGGCACGGAGTGAGATATCACATTACACTATTTCACTTTGGCTGTACTTAAAGGTCAGCGGAGTTGGCTGTACTTAAAGGTCAGCGGAGTAAGTTAATAAGTTGTGCTTGAAGGCCAACAGAGTGTTTTGTGAGATGTTGTGCTTGAAGGACAACATAGTGTTTTGTGAAATTTATGAATGTTTCATATATCAATGATTTTATAATATCATTTACAAACTGTCAAGGATTATCTCACTAGACCATTTGGTCTAACCCTCATTTGTTTTCAAAATATGTATTCCAGGGGAAGTTTATGGTGGAGATAAAAGGATTGCTAACTTGGGAAGAAGATAATTGTGAGTGAATTCATTTACCGGTTCGCTAGTATTGATCATGTTGTTTATATTTTGTTATCAATTTGGGTGATCATGTATTAGTAAGGATCTGAAGCTAGAGAAATTAAATTATTAGGTTGTCTTTTCCAAATACTTTAAATTACAAATTTGTAATTAATAGGTGTATATTATTTTCCAATTTTTGGGAGGCTCGTGCTTCGGCATATTTTATATACCACTTTTCCGTTTAATGAAAATTTTTGTTATCCCAATTTTTGGGGTGTTACAAACTGGTATAAGAGTTTTAGTTTAAGTGAACTAGGTGTGACTCTTATATGCCTAGACATAAGCTGTGATTTCTAGTGATGCAAATCGTTAACCTTAGGTAGAATTCTTAGATGGGGAGAGTATTAGGATTACAGAAATGCATTAATTGAGAGTTGTGATGATGACGACAAGAATCCTTGTGTATAATATGTTTAAAATTTCACATGGCCCGTGTTATTATGAATTTATTGTTACGTAAGTGTGTTTGTAATTATAATTATGATGATTGTAGTAGTATGTTTTAAACCGTTGATATTTTAAAGAATTAACCGGTATGATCTTTATCATGTGTGGCAGTTCACAATGGTAAACACAATGAGTCGGGTTGTGACTCCGGACGAAGGGGTTGAGGCGAGCGTGACGGCTCAAGAAACGCCCAGACAGACTGGACTGATTAATAACCCACCAAACCCTCCAATCCCAACCATATTGAGGGATGTCATTGATGTGGTTCCACGAGAGAACCTAGAGACTGAAGATCTAGTTATACAAGTAGTGGACCCTCAATCGGTCATGATGGCCAGTTTATTGGAAATGACGAATTTCGCGATGGATAAATGGGATGAAAGGTTTATGAAGTTACTTGAGGATCGTGACGCTAGCAACCGGAGACATTAGACGGTTGCGGAAAATGCAGTGAACGGATCTGGAGGTATAGGGAACGTTATTCGGACTGAGGAGCAGGTTGCGGGCGGTGAAAGGAGAAGGGAAATAGGCTGTTCTTATAAAACCTTCTTGTGCAGCAAGCCACCATAGTTTTCCGGAACCACCAATCTAGTCGCCTACATGAACTGGATTAGGGAGATAGAGATGATCTTCGAGGCCAGAGAATGTGATGACTTACAGAGAGTCAAATTTACATCTCAAATGTTTAGAGGTGAAGCCTTGAGTTGGTGGAAACTCACCCGGACGACTCTTACTCCGGGGGTTTTGGCCAAACTTTCTTGGCTAATCTTCAAGAAGAAAGTAATGGATAAGCACTGCAATGAGAGGGCTCTTGACAGGATTGAATAAGAGTGCCGATGCCTCAAGTAGGGAAACCAGTCGATTATCGATTACTCTAGGCAATGTGTGGAAAAAGTGAGTTTGGTGGAGCATTTGGCCACCGACGAAAAGATGAAGATCAAGACATACGAAAGAGGGTTGTCGGCTGAAATGAAGACGGCGGTAAGGAACGCCAACGTAACAACTTTACAAGAAGCCATAGAAGAATCCCAACTGGTTGAAGACGACATTGGATAAGGAAGGGAAGAAAGAGATCAAATTGGTGAGAAGAGGAAATAGGAAGGGCCGGCCGGGCCCGTTTAGATCATTTTATGGTGGAAGGAATGTGGACACTCGACGGAAGTCAAAGTGGTGCCTCAAACGTAGAGTAAACACTTAGGCCCGTGCAACTCTAGGCCTTACTCGGGTCCGTCTGAGTGTTTCAAGTATGGGAAAAAGGACCATGTGAGTCGAGATTGCCCCATTTGGGGGCCAGTGTGCTTCGAGTGTCGTTAACCGGGGCTTGTAAAGAGAGAATGTCTGAATTGATGGGGGGAAACCGGGTAGTTGAAAGTGGAACGACATCAAGGAAGGAAAACCCACTGAGGGCGCCAAGCCGAGCTTTTCAGATGACATCGGAAGAGGCCAGAGAGACCGTCGATGTGGTGTCGGGTACATTCTTAGTAAACTTTCTACCTGCACGTGTTTTGTTCGATTCAGGTGCGAACCACTCATTTGTGTCAAGCAATTTTTGCAAGCAATTTGTCATTCCCGTTAGTCCTCTGTCTGATGTTTGATAGTAAAAGTAGCTAATGGGGAGCAAGTAGTAATCCGAGACTACTTTAATGATTGCACCTTAGAGATTAATGGGAACTCTTCGAGGTGAATCTGTTGCCTATAACTATAAGAGGCTTTGATGTGGTAGTAGGCATGGATTGGTTGAGTAAGAACAACGCGAACATCTTTTGTTCTAAAAAGATGATCAGAGTACTCTTGGAAAATGATGGGGTGGTGATCATTTATGGAGAAAAGGGTAAGAGGTCCACCTTAATTATCTCATCACTTATGGTGCGCAAGTGCTTAGCCAAAGGATGCTCTTCATAATTGGTCTATGTGGTAGATGCAAAGCTGAAAAAGAAAGGGGTTGTGGATGTGGAAGTAGTGCGGGATTTCCCTGATGTCTTTCCAGAAGACTTACCCGGCTTACCGCCAGAACGTCAAGTAGAGTTTCATATAGACCTCACCCTGGGAGCCGTTCCGATTTTCTATGCTCCTTATCGTCTAGCACCGACGGAGATGCAGGAGATGATGACTCAATTGCAAGAACTTCTAGAGCAGTCTTTATAAGATCGAGTTCATCACCGTGGGGAGCTCCAGTTTTGTTTGTGAAGAAGAAAGACGGGTCCATGAGAATGTGCATAGACTACCGAGAGCTAAACAAAGTCACGGTGAAGAACAAGTATAAACTTCCTCGAATCGAAGACCTCTTCGATTAACTGCAAGGCGCGAGATGCTTCTCAAAGATCGACTTATGGTTCGGATATCATGAAGTGAGAGTGAAAAAGGACAACATTCCGAAGACAACCTTCCAGACGAGGTATCGGAACTATGAGTTCTTGGTGATGCCATTCGGCTTGACAAATGCTCCAGTTGTATTAATGGATTTAACGAATCGAGTGTGTCATCCTTTTTTAGACAGATCAATCATAGTCTTTATCGATGATATCTTGGTCAACTCGAGGAATGAGGCCGAGCATGGACGACACTTGCAGGATGTACTAGAGGTACATCGGAAGGAGAAATTATTCGCCAAGTTTTCGAAGTGCATTTGGTTACAAGAGGTCCAATTCCTGGGTCATGTAGTATCTAAAGACGGGGTGAAGGTGGACCCAACAAAGATCGAAGCCATGATGAATTGGGAACCGCCGACAAGTCCGACCGAGATTAAAAGTTTCTTGGGACTGGCCGGTTACTATCGGAGGATTATCCAAGACTTCTCAAAGATCGCTTCTCCACTAACGGCCTTGACTCGGAAGAATGTCAAGTTCGCATGGTCCGAGACTCAAGAGCAAACTTTTTGAACCCTCAAGAAGAAGTTGTGCAAGGCCCCAATTATGTCCTTGCCCGAGGGGACGAAAGATTTCCTAATTTATAGCGACGCCTCGAAGATTGGCCTTAGGTGTGTCTTGATGCAAAGAGGCAAGGTAATAGCCTATGCATCACGACAACTCAAAGATCATGAAAAGAACTATCCGACCCACGACTTGGAGCTAGATGCGATGGTTTTTGCATTGAAGTTATGGCGTCACTATCTTGTTGGGACTAAATATGTTATAGCTAAATTGTATTCAAGATTAAAAGGAGGGTCTGAAATGTAAATTATGTAAAGTGTGTGGGTGTTTAATGTAAATGTTGTAAAGTATTGACAAATTCCTAAGGTCATGTTGACCATATAAAGAGCAAAGTCATGTTGACCATATAAATAGCAAAGTCATAGTGTATCGATGCGAGTTGTTCGAATTGTTCAAGCTGTGAAAATATTCTAAGGGAGGAATTCGCATCTCAGTGTTAGACATTCATACGAATTGCTTAGAATTCGCACCCTTGTTTATGCGAAATGTGCAGAACTCGCACATAGTCTTATGCGGAAAGCTAGAACTCGCATACAAGTTCATGCGAAAAGTGAAGATTTCTTATCTTTCATGTGCGAATTGTGTGTTCATACGAATTGTTTCATGCGAATTGTAGTGTGTGAGTGCCATACGAATTCTATACTTGGCATATTTTTCAAGTGATTTTAACAGTTGATTTTTCTGATTTTCTGACTAACGATCATTTCTAGCTAATTTTTTTTAGATATCAAGTTGCAATATGGGTGTAGAGGGGCATATTTCTGAGTGTGATCAAAGTTTCTGATTTTTGTTAACGATCATTTACATTTATATTTTACAGATATCAAGATGCCTTACACTGACGAGAAGGGAAATACTGTCTTGACAAAAAGAGATTGTGCTATCGCTTATATGCCAGAGATTCCAGCCTTTGAAGCTGAAAAAAAGAATCTGAAAATTCAGAATTCATCTCTTCAGGCTCAGATCATTAAATTGAAAGATAATTCTAAAGTTTTAGAAAAAGATTTTATTTGCTCCGATTGTGTTTCTAACTCCAAAATAAATTTTGTAGGAATCATTGAATCTAAAGAAAAAGAGATTTCAAATCTTCAAACAAAGCTGAAGAAATGTGAAGGACTAAATTCAAATTCTACATGGTCAAAGAAGGAGTTGATGCAAAAAGAGCTTGATGATCTTAGAAGAAGAACAAACATTGCTGGAGAGATGTGTGACAGACTGAGAAAGATAAATTCACAAATTTTCTCTGAAAGAGACAAGTTAAGAGACAGAGTGTTCAGTCTTGAAGTTGAAATAAACATGCTTAAAGAATAAGCCACAAAAGAGATGAACAACTCAAGAGCTCATGAGGAGATAAAGAAGTTTGAAAAGAGGAGAAAGGATTTGGAAAGAGATAATGTTGAGCTTCAAAAGAAGATTACTGAATTGAAAGAACAAATCTCTCAAGATGGAAAGAAGTCAAAGAAAGAAAAAGAAGAGTTTGAAAGAGAAAGAAAAGATTATGCTCAAAAGTTTTCTGATTTTTCAAGAAAGTCTTTTGAAGAAAAGAAATCTATTGAACTCAAATGTACAAAACTTTCTCAATAAGTGTCAGATTTTGTGAATGTTATCATCATGGAGAGAGACAAGTTTGAGAAGGAAAAGAAGAATGCTGAAAAGAAGAATGTTGGTGTGTTCAAAGAAATATCTGATAAAAGAACTTCTTTAGAGAAAGACTTTGATGAAGAAAGAAAAGTGTTTGAGGTTGAGATAAATAAGCTGACTAGAAAATTATCTGAACTGTCATCAACTGTTCTAAAGGAGAAGAAGACGAAGTCTGAATTGCACAAGAAGTTTGATCTACTCTCAAAGGAAAGAAACGGTTTGTCAATAAAGATCAAAGAACTTGAAGAGATCATGTTCAAAGTGAAGCTGACTGAGAAAAAAACGCAGAATCAATTGTTCAATCACCTAGAGATGATCCAGCTGCATCCGAATGCTCATTTAAATAAGCTGCAAGTTCAGTTTTTGCAAATGTTTCTAATAATCGTTTATTTGTTAATTCAGATGATATTGTGTCTAAGTAAGAAGAACAGATTCGTTCTTCTAACCTTTTCTATGACAAATCTATTGATGGTCCAGGTACTATCAGAAGGAATAAATCTCAACAGAAAATGTTTTGGAGTAGGAAAGATGAGAAAGAAAAAGAAAAGTGGATCTGGAGAGTAAAAGGATCTACAGATGAGAAGAAGGAACAAAAATCAGGTAAAAGTTTTGGCTAACCTGATCTTGTTTACACTGTCAATCAATTGATCAGGTTAGCACAAAAGAAAATTAATTGTTCTTACTGTGGTGCAAATGATTTTGTTTGTAAAAATTATGTGGATAACTGGTATGGCTCTTACTACATCTCTCCTAATAGAACTGCAACTAACAAACCAGGACCCAAATACCAGTGGGTACCAAAAGCTAAATCTGTGTTGCAGGCACCTAAAGACTAAGGGGAGAAAGAACATTGACTTCTAGAAAATGCAGTCTAGGACTCGTACTTCAGAGATCAAGTAGACTTCTGAATACAACAGTTCAGAACTCGTACTTCAACGAATGATGGTTTCTGATTACAACAAATCAGGACCCGATCCTCAATGCTAAAGGACAATGACTTCTAAGTACAATAACTTAGGACTCAATCTTCAATGTTCAAGAATGATGACTTTTGAGTAAAGCAGCCCAGGACTCAGACTTCAATGACAAATGACTGTACTCTGAAACATAAAAGATGATCAATCTTCAAGGGGGAGTACATAGTATTTCTTCTGATAACTTTGTGAATGCAAATTTTCAGGGGGAGTTTGACTTCTGAATTTACTTCAATCCTAGTAATTCAGAACTCGGTTTCATGATTAAGGATTATGCATATGTTAAGGGGGAGCTGACATGTTTTATATTTTTATTGATACATTTTCTGATTTTTTAGGAGGAGTTACTATTCTCATTGGAGAATTTGTAACGATGGCTTTTGAACAAAGAAGTTCAAGACCCGATCTTCAATGATAAAGATGAACAATTACTATTCTCACCGGAGAATACGTGACGATGGCTTATGAATATCTCAATTCAGAACCCGCTTTCAACTGTTTTTCTTCTTCGGGATGCTTAATAGATAACATCTTTCAAATAAGTTTTTACTTTGAGGGGGAGTTTATAAGATTTCATTGTTATATCTTTAAGGAGAGGAGAATAGAAAAGTAAATTACACTTTCATTGTCATATTTTCTAATGATTTGACTTTTTACAGATACGGAGGGGGAGTATCTGATGTTTTGTGAAGGATGCTGAAAAGATAATATTCATTTTAGGAGGAGTTAAGAATTTCTACGCTAAAGGTATATATTTCTAACCTCTTAAACTCTATCACTTGTTGAACGACGAACAACTTTCGTTCGTGAAAATCGTTTTCTTAAATGTTCAAACCACTTCGTGTTCTCAAAATGTTTTATGAATTTCGAAGTGTGATTTTAAATGATTTTCACTTGGATACTTTGATGATTATCTAACCGTGTGTTTCCAAAAGATCAATACTTGTGTATTATCTTGTCTATATACTGTCAAGTATTCATACACACATCGGTTCAGTACATTATTTTTGACTTTGTTATAACCATGTCTCAAAATGATAGATCTTTCGATGGTAATACTCCCGGTTGTATTCAATGTTGTTTGAGACCAGACGACATTTTTTATTAATTGTGCTTTCATTGTCAAATTGTTTATATCTTGTTCATATAAACAACTCTCTTTCTTTGATACCCCATTTCATTTTTCTTCATGATATTTGATCTGATTAAATCTTTGTTAGATTCTCAAAACCATGATATTGAATGATCATAAATGTTCAAAGTTTGAGAGATCTTAAATGTTCAATTGCTCAAATTTCATTCATATTATTCATGAGCATACATATTCTGATAATGATATCTTGTGCTTAACTGTCAACATAAACTTTTGAGCAACATATTCTTTTTTAGGACAACATACATGGGATTCAATGTGAGTGCTTAAAAGACTTCCATGGATTCACATTAACCAGTGTTTCCTACCCCGGAAGTAATCCTTGAGTGATTGAGGGGAGAGGGGTCAAAAGAATAGAGAGTGGGTGTGTGCTGAGGTAAAATGAAAAAAAGAGATTGGTTAGATGTGAACTCAAATGTTTAAAAAGAAAGAGGGTGAAAGATCAGAGTAAAAGAATATCAAACTCTGCCCCAAACTTTTTCTGAGCTGGGCAGCCACATTATTTGTTGTTTCACAATTCTTCGTGAACTTCATTGAAAAAGGCAACTAGCCCATGCCAACTCTTGCAAACAACCCCACCTACTACTCATTCTTTTCTTAACAAAAGAATGTTTCATATTTTTCTGGGGAAGCAACACATCATCTATTGGATCTTCATTTGGAAGATGCTAATATTGAAAAAGAAGGAAAGTTGCCCAACCTTCGACCCTTTCTCATACACATTGAGTCTATGTATAACTATTGCTGTCTCAATAGTTTATATTATTTTGAGCCTTATAAAAGCAATCATTGTGCTAAATTCTTTCATACACAAGCACGTACACACAAAAAATTTGTTTTTCTGTCAGAACGTTCCTAGATTAACCTTGTATTTTTCGATGATTGAATGGAAGTCCTGGGGAGTGAACATCACCCAAGCTCCTTATAAAGTACATCCGTTGTACTAAGTAACTTCGTGTTACTTACAGGCATTATAACCGATTCATCCGTTGATTCAGGGTTACCATTCCTAATTTGTCTGAATTTGAAAAGATTTGGATGAATACATTCATGAATTGACGGCAGAATCATTCTATCAGATCAAATTGGGGGAGATTAAATATTTTGCTACATAGGGGAGATTGTTCATGAAGAGCTTATATTGATTATTTGGGGGAGATGATTTAAAAGACAGAGCTGACATTGAAATGTTTTGATGATTCTGATTCTCATAACTCATCAAAAAGGGGGAGAATTTCAAGACTTCAAAGTCAGATTAAAGTTAATCTTATCAAAGGGCAAGATAATTAGAGATTTCAAAGTCAGATCTATTTCTAAGCGAAAGTCAAGTAAGAAGTGATAGAAGGAGCTAAAGTCGAGAAATGTCTGAAATTGTAATTTTTACTCAAAGGGGAAGGTTAAAAGGAAAGCCAAAGGGAGAGATTTTCTAAAAAGAGTCTATCAAAGTTTGATCAAAATGTCAAAGGTTTGAAGATGTCAAAGTCATGAAAGATTAATTGATGAATATTTTTCTGAAGAAAAGAAGACCTGAAGATTAGTGTCAATTTTTTTTAATCTTGAATCCAAAGGGAGAGATTGTTAGAGCTAAATTGTATTCAAGATTAAAAGGAGGGTCTGAAATGTAAATTGTGTAAAGTGTGTGGGTGTTTAATGTAAATGTTAAGTGTTGACAAATTGCTAAGGTCATGTTGACCATATAAATAGCAAAGTCATAGTGTAATTAGATATAGAACACACACGCGCAAATTGGTAAGAAACACCGTGAAAACACACACACATACAGCTTACTCTCGAATGCACTAAATAGGGATATGAATCTTTGTAAGTTGTGTGATCAATAAAAAGATTGTTTTTGATAAATATTTTGTCAATCAATAGCTAGAAACTGGAACAACAAAATGCACCCTCGTCACCGATCACAAAAGTTTGAAATACATTTTTGATCAAAAGTAGCTCAACATGCGTCAAAGGAGATGGTTAGAACTGTTAAAGGACTACGATTGCGAATTGCTTTACCACCCCGACAAAGCCAATGACGGACGTGTTAAGTCGAAAGAGGCATGGAAATAGAGTCAAGTTGTCTCTTGCTAGGATTGATGTAGTGTCAATCCTAGTGGAGAACATCAAGGCATGTCAAGTCGCGACACTCCAAGAAGAGAATGTCAAAGCCGAAGTCATGGTGAAGCAAGGGAACAACTAACGGAAGATAGTCGTGGCCTCAAACTCTTCCAAGGTCGAATCTGGGTACCAAATTTAGGAGGAAATAGTGAGATACTCCTGGAGGAAACCCACAAGTCCAAGTATTCCATACATCTCGGTAGCACGAAGATGTACATGGATCTAAAGTTGAACTATTGGTGGCCGATGATGAAGCTTGATGTGGCCAACTACGTGAAGAGATGCTTCACTTGCCTTCAGGTCAAAGCGGAACACCAAAATCCTTATGGGAGTTTGCAAGCCTTGACGATTATGGAATGGAATTAGGAGAATATTACCATGGATTTTGTCACGAAACTACCAAAGACTTTGAGGGGTCATGATAAAATTTGGATGGTAGTGGACCGGCTTACTAAGAGTGCACACTTCTTGGCAATACGAGAGACGTTGTCGATGGAAAACTTAGCCAAACTCTACATTGTTGAAGTGGTGTCGAGACATGGTGTCCCGCTATCTATCGTTTCGGATCGGGATAACTGGTTTACTTCCATGTTTTGGGATGGCCTGCAAAATAAGTTGGGTACAAAGGTCAAGTTGAACACGACCTAACACCCTCAGACGGACGGGAAAAGTGAAAGGAACATCCAGACTCTTGAAGACATGATGAGATCGTGTGTTATCGACTTTGGGGTAAATTAAGACTCACACAAACTCTTAGTGGAGTTCGCCTACAATAATAGCTACCATTCGAGCATCGGGATGGCACCGTTTGAAGTATTGTACGGTCGAAAATGTAGAGCGCCAGTGTGTTGGCTCAAAGCGGGGGAAAAACAACTCGTCGGGCCGGAGATTGTACAAGAAACGACAGATAAGGTGAAAGAGATCCGAGGATGATTGAAGGCAGCTCAAGACCGACAGAAGAGCTATGCGGACAAGAAACAAAGACCGGTCGAATTTCATGTAGGTGACCGGGTTATGTTGAAGGTATCTCCATGGGAAGGGGTCATCTGTTTTGGAAAGCACGGGGATTTTAGTCCCCATTTCATTGGATCCTTCACTATTCTAGAGCGGAGCAGACTTCAAGCCTACAAGTTGGAACTACCACCGAAAATGGACGGGATTCATCCGACCTTGTGTGTTATCTTCGCAAGTGCCTAGTCGAGGAGGAAAATGGCATTCTGTTGACGGAAATCTGCGTTGATAACGAGAGTCGTTGCATAGAGGAGCCGGAGGCCATCTTAGAAAGCAAAACGAAGAAACTCCACCATAAATAAGTGACTATGATCAAGGTCCAATGGAAGCATCATCGAGGTGCCAACATCATGTGGGAAGCCAAAGAGGACATGAAGAAACGATACCCTCAACTATTTGGATAGGACGTGATTTCGGGGACAAAATCTTTCTCTAGGTGGGGAGGATTGTTACGCCCGTAAAATCCAAATAAGAACTATTGAAATGTTACGTTCCACTTTTGTAGCCTATAGTGCATCGAGTGTAATTTTCTAGGATTTGAAGATGACTGTTGGGTCTTCAAGGTTTTAAAGATGACTCTTGGCCCTTCAAGTATTTGAGAGTGACCTCCCGATCTCACTTGTAATATTTGAAAAACATCTTTATACTTAGAAAGTTCTTAGGTTCCTTGTAATAGCTTAGTCATGCTTTTAAAGATCGGTGAAGTTGAAGACTAGCCGAAATCAGCAAGAAGTGAATCTTCAGATGCGGATTAAAGATGAGCTTCCAATCTTCAACTAAGCTATACATGTCAGTTTCCTCATGAAAAATCGGTAGGATCCTCATTTTCGGAGGATCCTCCGTTGTTTCCTTGCCTAGAAGATCTTCACCAAATCATGAAATGATGGGGACATTTTTTGAAGATCCAGAAAAAGGTTGTTTGTCTTTTTATCTTTTTCAGGAGTTGTCTACAACAAGGTTTGAAGGACAACTATGTTCCACAATGTAACAAAAAGGACACTTTGTCTTATTGAATGACATATCTGACATTCAATCCCAAAGTGACAAGTGTCCCCAGAATTTAATGCACATGGTTGTATATAAATGTGAAGATCCCTCCAATGCAAGGTTACGTTTTTACAATAGATCTTAGTGCACTCAAGAAAAAATTGGTAGGATTCTTTCTCTCTCAAGAACTTCATTGCTTTGTTCTTAGTGTTTCATAGTTGTCTTAAGTTTTCTATCTTCGTGAAAGATTGTTAAAATAAATTTTAATCTGTTCTTTTCCGCAACAATCTTAATGGTTTTCTGTGTATAATTCTTGATATTTATATCAATAAAGAATTAAAATTAAGTGAAATTTTTTGTATTGTATTCAACCCTCCCTTCTACAATACCTGCTACTTTTTGCCATTACATTTTGGGACTAACAAGTGGTATCAGAGCAGGTCAGTTTAATTCAATAAACTTGATCTGAAATGACATTATCTTTGTTAATGCCAAAAATCGTCCAAAGGAAGATCTAAGGTCGGTGTGGAGCTTTAACAACTAAAGTAGGCAATCACTCGACAAATTATGCGATAAGAATAAAAAATAAAGCAAACACAGAGATTTGGTGACACGAAAACCCCATCGAGGGTAAAAACCGCAGATGACAGTGAGGATCGTCAAGTGCTCTATGGACGTCAAACAGGGACGTCGTCCTTAGGAAGGAATGATTACAAGTACAAATGACAATGTAACAATAAAAAATAATGTAATCGTGCGTCATATGCTAAAATGTCGTGCAATGGAACACTTCTTTCGAGAGAATCTGCTTGAAAGAATGCGTGAGAGTTGTATCTTTGTAATTGCTTGTTATCAGATAATGATTTTGATGTCTGTGTAGCTCTTCGAGGTTTTATATATAGCTTTAGTCGCCATAAATGAGCATTGATTGTCCAACGATCTTGATATTGATTGATCTTTGATAACAATCGTCCGTTATATCTGTTGGTCTTTATGTGTATTAAACCTGTAATGAAAGATTCACAAAGGAAAAATGGTGTATGCAATAAATGATCAATGATCATTAGTAACGTTACATAGATCGTAAGATATAAGTCTGTTGAGAGATTCTTATTAGTCGTGGTCGTAGGAAACTCACGATAATCGTCGTCGAGGACGAAGGTGTCTACTGTCGTACGATGTCGTTAGGACCTTATCTTAATACAAGAATGGTCCATAGACTAGAGACGTTTGGTTATCTTCTGTCGGTCGTGACTTGTGAAATTTTACCCAAACAGTTTGCCCCCAAAATTCGTAAATTAGGCGGCAAGCCGTTTTTTCGAATTTTATAACCAGGTGTGACACGTGTCGATTTCTTGTAACTGAATTGTTTCCTTGAGAACTGAAGTGATTCTTGGGGGAAGCGTGCATCCGTTTTAACTGCTGTGACGTCATGGTGACGTGGGGCACGTGGTGTCAGGTGTAGGGACATGTGTCGTCCATCCGTAGAGGAGGACGAAGAGTTGATGACAGGTTTCGATCATCTGATGGTTCGTCCTGATATCGGATCGTATATAAATATTGACCATACTTGAATCCTTTCCTTTTACGCGATCAAAAATTCTCAGAGAGTATCTTTGCCAAAAACCTGCATAGCATAGCAAATCGTTGCCGAAATTGTTTCGAGGTTTTTAGAGCTTTATAAGGTACAATCTCTCCTTTAGTTTTTATGCATTTTAAGACTCAATCCTGAAAGCCTAGGAAGAACTGGGATGCTTTCGGTTTTTACGTAGCGACCATACACGATCCTGACTTTTCAATGTCGCTACATCCCATGAGCGTTTCTAGTGAGGAGGAACACGTCGAATCTTTCAGGCTCTTAGCTGGGATTCCGGCGGACGTGACCCTTAGTCTGCCGGTGTTAATTCGTCTAGAGCAATGCCCAGATGGATACTTCGTGATATACGAGTATCCATTCAAGATTAGGTTTACGTGGCCCTATTCGCTATTATCGAGATCGTTTCTCACGATCTTTGACTTGTCTTCGGGGCAGATGATGGCACAGTTTTGGAGAATCGTTCATGTGATTGAACGATTGACGGATAAATGGGAATCGCCATTTATCGTTTATGACCTTTTCTCTGCCTATACAGTTAAGACGGAGGCGAACCACCGGTACAACCTCTTTTCTAAGTATAGAGGGCCTCGTACCTTGGTTCAAGCGACTGCGGTTAACGACCGCAACTAGAAGACGAGATATGTCTTCGGTCGCTTATCATCGGTCGTCGATGACATTTAGTGGCTCACCATGGGATGGAATACCGAAGGTAAGATGTTGAATCTTTTTTAGTCGTAATTTCATTCGAGAGTTTTTTACTAACATTTGTTTTCCTTTCTTTGTCAGTGATTGATTTTACAGTAGCTGAACCTTCTGAAGATTCAGCTGCCAAGATCGAATGATTCTTTAAATTCAGCGTCGAGGAACGTTCATTCTTTACGATCCGCCCTACCGCCGACTGGGACGAGGGGGACGACGACGTTCAATACGTCGGGACATCCGTCGCCTCTTCCATAGAGGAGAGGCAAGAGCAAGAGAAGGAGGAAGAACCCATCGAGGAATCCCTGAAAGTGGAGATGGCAGGTATGTCTATTCCTCGCGTAGAGTCTCAGGATAAGGGGAAGGGTTCGCAGGTCAAGGAGGCACCGACCCCGATCGACATGAGTTTTACCCTCCCAGGTGATTTCATGTCGACAGGCAATCTGGGGAGGAAGACTTTATTTCCTCATCTGGGGAAATTCCTTCTGCCGACCTTGTCCGATCGATACAAGGATGTATCGATCGACGACTTGGATACCCATGCCTCGGGGCTTTTTTTCATGGTAAGAATCTTTTGATTCTTTTTTAGGTTTATAGTCTTCCATCGTTTTTTTAACATTATATCTTTGTGCAGGCCTTTGAAGCTGGACTGGTCCCAAGGGCTTTGGCCAGAGAGCAGGCGACACTTTCCAGGGGTTTGGAGGCAGAGACCAGGGCTAAGGCAGCGGAGGCCAAGAAGGAGAAGTACTCCGTACGACTTGACGATGCCCTCAATCAAGCTGAGGTCGACGACCATGTAAAGGAAGAGCTCCAAGGGCAGCTTAGGGAGGCCCTTGGTCGAGCGTCTGCGGTGGAGGCGGAGCTGGAAGTGACTAAGGGGCTATTTGTTTACCTCTTAATGGTTCCATTAAGAGACAACCTTTGAATCGCTAAGAGGTAAATCTTGTTTGGCAAAAAAAATGGCTGCCTCTTAATGGTTCCAAAATCCTCTGAATGATTTTGTATCCTAACCCTCCCTTAACCATTAAGTGTCCTGATCTCATTATGAACAATTAGCAAACAACCATATTTCATTTTACACTATATCATAAAAAACTCTTAATCATTCAGACCACTTAATCATTCTGCACTAAACCATTCAACAACTGCCAAACAACCCCTAAGAAGGTCTCGACCGTGAATAAAAAAGAGGTCGAGGCCCTTAGATCGGAGGTGGGGGTGACGAAGGAGCAAATCGCCTAACTTGAGGAAGATGTAAAGTATGTTGATACTTTCACTCATCTCCAGGTTCGTGCGGCCTTGATGCGACATCACCTGAGAGGCCAAGATTCCCTGGCGTCGGCTGAAGACGAGCTCAACTTCTTCTTGAAGTTAGTCGGGGCTGAGAAAGACCGTGACACAGAATATGAGCAAGAAGTCGAGTCGGGGGATGACGCCTCTAAGGGTGGAGATGCTGTGTTTGACCCCCAGCAGCAGGAGCAACAACAGGAGCAACCGATTCCTTAGTTTTGGGTTAATTTTTCTTTTTTGTATTTTTAATCGGGTGACCGTTGGTGGTAATGCCATACACACTAATACCTTTTTTAGGTGATTTAAATGAAAGACTTTTTGAACAGATTGCACTGTCGCAATAATTTATACCTTGTCGAAATAAGTAACAAAGTAATTGCATAAGTAACTTACGACAGACGTAAGGAAAGTAAATGATAATCAAGATTAATGAAAATCTAAGTAACCCATAACAGATATAAGAAAGTGATCGTAAGATAACAAAGATTAAATGAAAATTTAAGTAACTCACGACAATCACAAATAAGAAGTATGAAGTACTCCAAACATTTTTGAAGTAAGATCGAACATTAGTTGAGCTTACGATTTTAAGCAAATACACAAGGAACTTGTATCTCGACACAAATTGATTAACCTGTTATTGGTGATAATTCCGTAAAGGATTTACGATTGTTATAAGGTTTTGACCTCAGATCCTTTTGGTCATACGACATGATCGTGAGATAACCGTAAGGCATAAATGTAGTTAAATGATCGACCAATCCTGCAATAACTTCATAGGGGGTCATTGGCTTGACCAACGAATCTTCGATGCTTAAGTCAGTAAGGTTTGTAGAAAGATAATCATAATGAAAGAGGAAATAGGTTTTAGAAGAAATACCTCTTTAGATGTACCACATTCCAACTTCGGGAAATGTCACGACTGTCGAGGGTTTGTAGTCGATAAGCTCCCTTTCCGACAACCTCGGTTATTCGATACGGTCCTTCCCACTTGATGGATAACTTACCTGAGTCAGGCTCTTGTGTGTTTTGAAACACTCGTCATAAGACATGATCACCTGTTTGGAAGATTTTGGCCTTGACATTTTTATTGAAATGTCGTTCGACCAATTGTTTCTGAGAACCCATTCTGATCAATGCTGACTCTCGCAATTCTTCGAGTGCATCGAGGTCATAACCTAGATCAACTAAGTTGTGATCGACCGTCCAATGTCTTGAGGTTGGAATTTGAGTCTCGACAGGCAAGACTGCTTCACAACCATAGACAAGAGAGAATGGAGTTTGTCCTGTAGATGTACGAGGTGTCGTACGATTAGCCTGAAGAACTGTCAGGAGTTCTTTGACCCATTTGCCTTTGGCAGCCCTGAGTCTTTTCTTGATCGAGTTAACGATCGTCTTGTTACTTGATTCGACGAGTCTATTGGACTGAGGATATCAGGGTGTTAAAGTCGTAAGTTTGATGTTACGATCTTCACAGAACTGTTGGGTTCTGTCGCTTATGAATTGTGACCCGTTATCACATACGATTTCAGATGGAATTCCAAACCTGCAAATGATGTTAGTTTGGATAAAGGAAATGACTTCCTGATCCCGGACCTGGGAGTAAGCAGCCGCTTCTATCCATTTTGAGAAATAATCTGTAAGGACTAGAAGGTATACCTTTTGCCCGGGGGCTTGCGGTAACTTGCCGACTATATCCATTTCCCATCGCATGAAGGGCAATGGAGTTAAAGTCGAATGCAAGGGTTAAGAGGATTTATGGGACATACGTGAATGTTGCTGACATGCGTCACATCTTTAGACATACCTTATCGCGTCTTTTCGTAAAGTTGGCCAGTAATACCCTTGTTTGGAGATACGATTCGCCAAGCTACGACCTCCCGAGTGATTGCCACACGCGCCTCGTGCATTTCTTTCAAAATGCTCTGGACGTGACTTTTATTGGTGACACACCGTAAGTTTAGTCCTGTCGACGATCGTCTGTAGAGCTGATCTCTAATCATGATGTATTTGGATGCCTTAAATCGAATTTTTCTGGCTTCCATTTTGTCTTCGGGAAGTTGGTCGTGTGTTAGAAATTTTCTAATATCACTCGACCAATTGTCTTCCTCATCGATCATCTGTACATCTTTTTCTTGGTCGATGGACGATGTCTCCAGATGAATTATGGGAATGGTATCAAATGGATGATAGCCAAGTGTCGACCCAAGGTTAGTTAATGCGTCAGCTCGAGTATTCTGATCTATTGGAATTTGTGAAATAAAAAATTATTCGAATTCTTCGGATTTGTATTTGGCTATCTTGAGATAGGCTGTCATTTTGGAATCTTTAGCGGCAAAGTCTCCATTCATTTCATTCACGACTAGGAGCGAGTCGCTCTTAACGTGAAGCTTTATTGCCCCCAAATCGTGGGCAATGTTCAATCCTGCGATCAAAGCTTCATATTCAGCCTCATTATTAGTAGCTTTGAAATCGCATCATATGGAGTACACCATCTTGCCCTCTTGTGGCGATTTGAGGATGACGCCAAGTCCTGCCCCCCGAGAATTGGATGATCCGTCGATGTAACATCCGCAATTTTGTGAGTAAGTCTTAAGTCTAATTATCTCTTTTATTGCTTAAGTTGCCTTATCTGAGTTAACTTAATCTCTAATTGTATAGAAGGTTCCTTTGGGCACATTTGCTGTTAATCGTGGCTTTTCGGATGAGAAATCGAGGGTCTCGATACTTTCGGCGACATTGCCAACGACTATGACACATGTTAATGTCGCGGAGGCAATGTCGCGGGATGCCAAGGGGTTACGGTATGTCCCGCGCGAGAGTGCCACGCGATTGTGCCCTTGGGCACTCTCGCTGGTCACAATCGCGGGGATTATACCGAGAGGCATTGATGGTCGGCGACTATGCCCTGGCGACAGTGCCAGTGGCAATGTCGCGGGGCATGTTTAGGAGACGTTTGGGAGGCGATTTTCACTCTATTCCACACTCTTCCTTCATTTATTGCATTAGAGATTCTTGGACAATATTCAATACTCAACTAACCACTTCTAAGGAGCACTTTAGAGCTAACATTCAAGCCTTGGAACCTCAAGACTTCACCTCCTCATCACCTCATCTATTTTTCTAGGGTTTTTATCAAAAACCTAGGTTGTGAGTAATCTAACCTTTTTTTTACAACTGAGATACATGTATTTATTTGTATATTCGTTATTAATTCCATCAAATGAAAATTAGGGTTTATTCATATTTTGTTTAATTAACTCCATGGACTTGGGGTGGTAAATGGGGACTTGAATGATAGATGTTTGTTGATGTTGGTGGTATGAACAAGTAAAAGAGAGTGTTCTATTGGTAAAAATTCTATGGTATTCTTACTTCACATGTTGAGTTATGTTCCTCACTGTATGTGTTAAATTCTAAAGTTTGGTCATATATGCATGAGCATGTAGCATTAATCATACTACTTGGAGTATATTTGATTTGGGGACAATGAATTGAGGAAAAGGTTGGCATGGGCATTGATGTTGCTTTGTAAGATGTCAGAATACCCTTTGGACATACGTGAGAGGTATGGATGAACCAAGTCAAGTGGCCACTAGGAGGACATAGTCTTGGGCGCCACCGTATTGGTATGTGCCTAGACCCCCGCCATTTGGGGCAATGCCGTTGTTGTACCCCCAAGTGTGCCGGGCCTTGAGGTGTGGACTTTAGAGCCTTGCACTAAGGTATCTCGTCTCTTGGGTGGAATTTGTTTGGTGATATGGGTCTCCCCCATTGGTTTCAGTATGGAATATAACTTTGGTATATGATTGTTGGGGACAGTTCATGCATGCTTTAATTGTCATTTTACTCACTAGACTTTTTGGGCCTAACACTTGCTTGTGTATATATGTATCTCAGGTTCTAGTGCCGCCATTCTCAAGACGATTTAGTCTGGACTTTGTGAGCTTGGGGGATGTCAGAGGATTTTTGTGAAGACCGTCATTGGACTATAGACGACAACCTTTTTGTAATCTTGTTCTCTTAACGAAATTAGATTAGGTGGTTGTTGTGTCATTTTCCTCTATAATTACAAATTGTAATTAAACAGGTATTCTTATTTACCCTTTTTTTTGTAAGGCTCGTGCTTTGGCAATTATATACCAGCTTTTCCATTTTCCAGAAAATTTTGTTAGCCCATTTTTTTTGGGTGTTACAAGTTGGTATCAGAGTTTTAGTTTAAGTGAACTAGGTATCGTGTTAGCGTATCTAGACTTAAGCTTTAGACTTTATTGATTCACTGTCCAATTGGGGGTAGAAGTCCTAGGTGGGGAGAGTGATAGGACTGCGGAATTACACAGATTAAGAGTTGTAATGATGGTAACAAGAATTCTTGTGTATGATCTGTTCATAATTTCATCTAGCTACTGCTATTATGAATGCATTATTACGTGAGTATGCTTGCAAATACCATTATTATGATAATCGAAATGTGTATTAGTACGTACAATGAGTTCAACTCGCTTAGTCTTTCCTCAACCTCTTTTCTCGTGCGTGTATGGCAGATATAAATGGTAAATACTCGGAGCAGGCTATCAGACATGCCAGAGGGCCATGTGGAAGTACAATCTACTGCGAACCAACCTCATTTGGTCGTGAACCCGAGAAACCTCCCATAACCAATACCTTGGGAGGAGGACCCGAACAAATTCCGCACACGAATATTGCTACTGGCAATGCTATCTTGGAGGATGTGACTATGGATACCAGGATCAGAGACAACATGATGAAAGCTTTGAACTCCGCCATGGCCCAACAACAAGAGTTCTTCATGAAACTACTGGAAGATCGAGATGCGAGCCACCGATAACCCAAGACCATGGCAGAGAACGTTGTGAACGAGTCGGGCGGTGGACCGGACCCTGTGGGAACTGAAGAGCATGTCACTATTAGAGAGAATCGGAGGGAAACCGGGTGCACTTTCAAGACCTTTCTGGGGTGTAACCCAAAGGAGTTTTCGGGTTCATCGGATCCGGTCGCTTGCATGTATTGGTTAAAGGAAGTAGAAATGGCATTTGAATCTAGTGAGTGCGGCGAGTCACAGCGAGTCAAATTCGCCTCTCAACTTAGGGGAGAAGCCCTAATCTGGTGGAATCTCACCCGCTCTGTTCTTACTCCTGAAGTGCTCGTCAAGCTAACTTGGCCGGTTTTTAAGCAAAAGATTCTGGACAAATATTGCAGCGAAAGGGCACTGGACAAGATAGAAGAAGAGTTCCGAAATTTTAAGAAAGGGGCCTTATCCATCACTGATTACTCCAAGCTCTTCTTGGAGAAGCTGAATTTGGTGGGGCATTTGGCTCCTGATGAGCGATCGAAAATCAAGGCTTATCAGCGTGGGTTACCGGCCGAGATGAGGACGACTGTGAGAAATGTAAGAGGATCGACGTTACAAGAGGTGATTGAAGAATCTTTGCTCGTGGAAGACGACATGCTGGCAGGAAAAGAGGAGAAAGGTTTGGTTGGAGAAAAGAGGAAGTAGGAGGGGTCATCCGGACCGCACCGTCAATTCAAACCAGCGTTCGGGGGAAAGGGAGGTGACCCCCGCCGGGAGGTGAGATGGTGTCATCGATACAAGAGCAAACACAGTGGCCCATGCAGTCAAAGGACATATTCCGACCCTCCCGAGTGTGCCAAATGTGGGAAAAAGGATCACATGACCCACAACTGTACTATACGAGGACTCGTTTGTTACGAATGCAGAGAGGTGGGACATATAAATAGAGAATGTCCCAGATTGGTTGGAAGTCACCGCAATTCCACTAGCGGTCCAACCCCAAAGAAGGAGAATCCGCCGAGAGTGCCGAGTCGAGACTTCCAAATGACCGCCGAAGAGGCAAGGGAGACTGCCGATGTGGTATCGGGTACGTTTCTTGTAAACTCATTGCCTGCTCATGTTTTATTCGACTCGGGTGCAAACCGATCTTTCGTGTCAAGTTCTTTTTGTGCAACGTTTTCTATATCCGTTAGTACCCTTCCCGATACCTTAGTAGTGGAAGTAGCCAACGGGGATCATGTGTTGATTCGGGAGTATTACCATGACTATGCTATAGAAATAGATGGAATACCCTTCAAGTTAAACCTTTTGCCAATGTCGATTGGAGGTTTCGACGTAGTGATAGGCATGGATTGGTTGACCGCAAATTGCGCTGATATTATTTGTTCCAAGAAGATGATTAGGGTGCCAGTGCCGAATGGTGTGCTCATAGTTTATGGAGAGAAAAGGAAGGGGTCCACTCCCGTGATCTCTTATTTGAAGGCCCCCAAACACCTAGCTAAAGGATGCTCATCGTATTTAGCTTACATCATGGATGCAAAGTTGGAAAAGAAGTCAGTGGAGGATGTAAAAACCGTTAGAGACTTCCCGGATGTTTTCCCAGAGGAATTGCCTGGTCTGCCACCAGAACGCCAGGTAGAGTTTCAGATTGACCTCACCCCGGGAGTGTCTCCGATAGCCCGTGCTCTATACCGCTTAGCACCGGCGAAAATCCAAGAGATGATGACCCAGCTGCAAGAGTTGTTAGGGAAGGGCTTTATCCGACCGAGCTCGTCTCCTTGGGGAGCCCCAGTGTTGTTCGTAAAGAAGAAGAATGGGTCCATGCGTATGTGCATAGACTATCGGGAATTGAACAAAGTCACGGTGAAGAACAAGTATCCTTTACCCCGAATCGACGACCTCTTTGATCAACTTCAAGGAGCGGGGTGGTTTTCCAAAATCGACCTCCGTTCCGGATATCATCAGGTGAGGGTGAAGAAAGAAGATATTTCGAAAACGGCATTCCGGACTAAGTACGGTCATTACGAGTTTTTGGTGATGCCTTTTGGGTTGACCAATGCTCCGACCGTATTCATGGATTTGATTTACCGCGTGTCCCGCCCTTTCTTAGACAAGTCTGTAGTTGTCTTCATTGACGATATATTGGTTTACTCGAAGAGCGAGGCTGAGCATGAAGGACATCTAAGAGAAGTGTTCTAAGTCCTCCGAAGGGAAAAGTTGTTCACAAAGTTTTCGAAGTGTGAGTTTTGGCTCCAAGAGGTACAATTCTTGGGTCACGTGGTGTCCAAGGATGGAGTGAAGGTGGACCCGACAAAGTTCGAGGCAATGATGAGTTGGGCGCCGCCAAAGAGTCCGACTGAGATCAGAAGTTTCTTGGGATTGGCAGGCAATTACAGAAGATTTATCCAAGATTTCTCAAAGATTGCTTCGCCACTCACGACATTGACTCGAAAGAACGTCAAGTTCCTTTGGACGGACGCTCAGGAGCAAGCCTTCCGCACCCTCAAGAAGAAACTTTGTGAAGCTCCGATCCTATCCTTACCCGAGGGATCGGACGACTTTGTTGTGTATAGTGATGCCTGTAAGATGGGTCTTGGTTGTGTACTCATGCAAAGAGGGAAAGTGATAGCCTACGCGTCGCGTCAATTGAAGGATCACGAGAAGAATTACCCGACCCACGACTTAGAGTTAGCGGCGGTGGTTTTCACGTTGAAGTTGTGGCGCCATTATTTGTACGGAACCAAATGTACCCTTTTCACCGATCACAAAAGTTTGAAGTATATTTTTGAGCAAAAGGAACTCAACATGCGTCAGCGGAGATGGCTCGAATTACTTAAGGACTATGACTGTGACTTACAGTACCATCCGGGTAAGGCCAACGTGGTGGCGGACGCCTTGAGTCGACGTGGTTATGCTAGTGGGGCCGTTTTGTTACTCACCAGAATTAACATGGTGTCAATTCTAGTCGAGAACATCAAGAGGTGTCATACCGAAGCACTCAGGGAAGAGAACCTCACGGCTGAGGTGATGTTAAAACAGCGGGAACTATTGACGGAGGATGGTCGAGGCTTGAAGTTATTCCAAGGCCGGGTATGGGTACCAAAGTTGGGAGGAAACCGCGAACTCCTCCTAGAAGAAGCTCACAAATCCAGGTATTCCATACACCCTGGCAGCACAAAGATGTATAGGGATCTTAAATTGAGCTATTGGTGGCCGGTGATGAAGCTCGACGTGGCCAAGTACGTGGAGAAATGTGTCACATGTTTGCAAGTGAAGGCGGAGCACCAAAGACCATACGGCAGTCTGCAACCCCTAGCAATTCCGGAATGGAAGTGGGAACACATCACTATGGACTTCGTCACCAAACTACCTAAAACTTTGAAAGGCCACAACACGATTTGGGTAGCAGTGGATCGACTCACCAAGAGCACACACTTTTTGGCGATGGGAGAGACGTTGCCTATGGACAAATTAGCTAAATTGTACATTGATGAAATTGTGTCAAGGCACGGAGTTCCGTTATCTATATTGTCAGATCGAGATAGCCGGTTCACTTCAAAATTTTAGGATGGGTTACAAAAAGAGTTGGGCACAAAGGTCAAGTTGAACACGGCCTACCATCCTCAGACGGATGGACAAAGCGAGAGGACCATCCAAATGCTCGAAGACATGTTGAGATCGTGCGTCATTGATTTCAGGGGAAATTGGGACTCCCACCTACCTTTGGTAGAATTTGCTTATAATAATAGCTATCATTCGAGCATCGGAATGGCTCCGTTTGAAGCTCTTTACGGTCGGAAATGTAGGACCCCGACTTGTTGGCTTGAAGCGAGGGAAAAGCAATTCGCCGGACCGGAGATTGTTCAACAAACCGCGGATAAAGTGAAAGACATCCGGCCATGTTTAAAAGCGGCTCAAGACAGATAGAAAAGCTATGCGGATAAGAAAAGAAGACCGGTTGATTTTCAAGTGGGCGATCGAGTGATGTTAAAGGTGTCACCATGGAAAGGAATAATCCGCTTTGGAAAGCGTGGAAAACTTAGCCCCCGTTTCCTTGGCCCCTTTGTGATTTTAGAGAAGGTTGGACTTCAAGCGTACCGACTAGACTTATCACCAGAAATGGACGAAATACATCCTACTCTCCATGTTTGTTACCTTCGCAAGTGCCTGGCCGAGGAAGAAAGCGTCATTCCATTGTCGGAAATTCGGGTAGATAATGGGAACCGGTGTATCGAAGAACCATAAATGATATTGGAATCCAAGACGAAGAGACTTCGACATAAGGAAGTAACAATGGTTAAGGTTCAATGGAAACATCATCGTGGTTCTAACGTCACTTGGGAATCGGAGGAGGACATGCGACCACGCTACCCTAATCTATTTTCGTAGAATGGGATTTCGGGGACGAAATCCTATTTAAGGTGGGGAGGATTGTAACATCCGCAATTTTGTGAGTAAGTCTTAAGTCTAATTATCTCTTTTATTGCTTAAGTTGCCTTATCTGAGTTAACTTAATCTCTAATTGTATAGAAGGTTCCTTTGGGCACATTTGCTGTTAATCGTGGCTTTTCGGATGAGAAATTGAGGGTCTCGATACTTTCGGAGACATTGCCAACGACTATGACACATGTCAATGTCGCGGAGGCAATGTCGCGGGATGCGAAGGGGTTACGGTACGTCCCGCGCGAGAGTGCCACGCGGTTGTGCCCTTGGGCACTCTCGCTGGTCACAATCGCGGGGATTGAACCGAGAGGCATTGATGGTCGGCGACTATGCCCTGGTGACAGTGCCAGTGGCAATGTCATGGGGCACTATTGCCCACGTGGTCTGACCAAATAAAAGCACCCTTCCAGCCCCTTTTTCATTCCAAGAACCATAAATTCAGATCTAGGGTTCGTTGGGAGACGTTTGGGAGGCGATTTTCACTCTATTCCACACTCTTCCTTCATTTATTGCATTAGAGATTCTTGGACAACATTCAATACTCAACCAACCACTTCTAAGGAGCACTTAAGAGCTAGCATTCAAGCCTTGGAACCTCAAGACTTCACCTCCTCATCACCTCATCTATTTTCTAGGGTTTTTATCAAAAACCTAGGTTGTGAGTAATCTAACCTTTTTTTTACAACTGAGATACATGTATTTATTTGTATATTCGTTATTAATTCCATCAAATGAAAATTAGGGTTTATTCATATTTTGTTTAATTAACTCCATGGACTTGGGGTGGTAAATAAGGACTTGAATGATAGATGTTTGTTGATATTGGTGGTATGAACAAGTAAAAGAGAGTGTTCTATTGGTAAAAATTCTATGGTATGCTTACTTCACATGTTGAGTTTTGTTCCTCACTGTATGTTTTAAATTCTAAAGTTTGGTCATATATGCATGAGCATGTAGCATTAATCATACTACTTGGAGTATATTTGATTTGGGGACAATGAATTGAGGAAAGGTTGGCATGGGCAATGATGTTGGTTTGTAAGATGTTAGAATACCCTTTGGACATACGTGAGAGGTATGGATGAACCAAGTCAAGTGGCCACTAGGAGGACATAGTCTTGGGCGCCACCGTATTGGTATGTGCCTAGACCCCCGCCATTTGGGGCAATGCCGTCGTTGTACCCCCAAGTGTGTCGGGCCTTGACGTGTGGCCTTTAGAGACTTGCACTAAGGTATCTCGTCTCTTGGGTGGAATTTGTTTGGTGATATAGGTCTCCCCCATTGGTTTCAGTATGGAATATAACTTTGGTATATGATTGTTGGGGACAGTTCATGCATGCTTTAATTGTCAATTTACTCACTAGGCTTTTTGGGCCTAACACTTGCTTATGTATATATGTATCGCAGGTTCTAGTGCCGCCATTCTCAAGATGGTTTAGTCTGGACTTTGTGAGCTTGGGGGATGTCAGAGGATTTTTGTGAAGACCGTCATTGGACTATAGATGACAACCTTTTTGTAATCTTGTTTTCTTACCGAAATTAGATTAGGTGGTTATTGTTTCATTTTCCTCTATAATTACAAAGTGTAATTAAACAAGTATTCTTATTTACCCTTTTTTTTGTAAGGCTCGTGCTTTGGCAATTATATACTAGCTTTTCCATTTTCCGGAAAATTTTGTTAGCCCATTTTTTTTGGGTGTTACAGTCGACATGTAGAGTCCATGTTGGGTCATCGAGAGTTGCCACAATATGTGTCGATGTTTCCAGTTCTGGACTGAAATCTTTAACGAAGTCAGCTAATGCCTGCGATTTGATCGCAACTCTTGGTTTATATTCAATGTCGTAACTACTAAGGTAGATACTCCATTTTGCCAGCCGACCTGTCAACTTTGGTTTTCTTAAGACAGACTTAAGAGGAAAATTAGTCACGACAGTAATAGGGTGTGATACGAAATAATGACGTAACTCTTTCGCTGCAGTGATCAAAGTTAACTAGAGTTTTTCCATGGAGGGATACTTGGTTTCCGCGTCGAGAAGTGACTTACTCATGTAATATATTGGTCGTTGTTGTTTGTCATCTTCTCGGACGAGGACGACACTTACAACGTTCGGGCTGACTGCTAAATATAGCTGGAGGATCTCGTGATCCTGAGGTTTCGATAGTAAAGGTGGGGACACCATGTACTTTTTTAGCTCTTGGAGTGCGTTTTCGTGATCGTCTGTCCATTCGAAACCCCTGTTTTTTCGTAAAACATTGTAAAATAAACAACATTTATTCGAAGATCGAGAGATAAACCTGTTCAATGCTGCAATACGTCCATAAGTCGTTGTACCTCTTTGATATTGCGTGGAGATTTGATATCTAGGATGGCTTTTATCTGATCAGGCTTGGCCTCGATCCCTCGTCGGGTGACCATATATCCAAAGAATTTGCCTACACTTACTCTAAAGGATCATTTTGTAGGATTAAGCCTCATATGATATTGTCTAAGGATATCGAACGACTGTCTTAAGTGAGCGATATGATCGATCACATGCTTTGATTTAACGAGAATGTCGTCGATATATACTTTCATTGTGTCTCCAAGATGCTCTTTGAACATCTTGTTGGCTAATCAATCATACGTGGATCCTGCATTCTTAAGACCAAAGGGCATAACTTTGTAACAGTAGATCCCTTTATCCGTCATGAACGCCATCTTCTCTTGGTCGTCTCGATGCATCAGAATTTGGTTGTATCCCGAGTACGCATCCATGAATGTGAGTAATTCGTGACCTGCAGTCGCATCGACCATGGCGTCGATGTGTGGTAATGGGAATGGATCTTTTGGACAGGCCTTATTGAGATCCGTGAAATCAATGCACACTCTCCATTTCCCATTTTTCTTCTGTACGACCATGACATTGGCGAGCCAATCGGGATATTTGACTTCCCGAATTTTTCCTGTCTTGAGCAAGTTACCAACTTCGTTGTTGATTACTTTGTTGCGTCTGGGGCGAACTTACGATGCTTCTGTTTAATAGGTTTAAACGAAGGATCAACATTGAGCCGATGTGTGATGACATCTGAGTCGATGCCAACCATGTCTTCATGTGTCCATGCAAAACAATCGGCATATTCCTGCAAAAAAGAAATCATGGAACCCTTTAAGGGAGGGTCGAGTGACGTACCAATGTAAACTATTCTGTCGGGTTTCTCCTGATCCAGGACGACTTCCTCCAATTGATAGTCGTCAGTAGTTTCAGGGTCTGCCTGGATCTGTAATTGCTAGATGTTCTGCTTTCTAGGCTTCATAGAGATTTTGTAACACTCGCGAGCGATCTTCCGCTCACTCTAGATCTCTTAGACGCCCCAAGTTGTAGGAAACTTAATCGTCTGATGGTACATCGAGGCACAACTTTCATGTCATGTATCTAGGGTCGCCCCAAGATAACATTGTATGCCGAGGAACAGTCGAGGACGTTGAATTTAGTCTGTTTGTTGACTCATTTGGCGAATACCGGGAGTATGATTTCCCCAATGGTGTTATCCATGTCGCCATTGAAACCCACACGGACCGTCGAACGTCGTACGATCTCGGATTTATCGATTCCCATTGCTTTAATCGTGTCGAGGAAGATAATATTGGCTGAACTTCCACCGTCGACCAAGATCCTTTTTGTCGAGCAATTACTGATCGTGAGATGGATTATCAAGCCGTCATGATGCTTCTGCCATTGATCACCAAGATCCTCTTGATCAAAGGTAATGGGTATGGCTTCTAGTTCCAGCTCATGTTTAGGTCTCGATGTTCGTGAAACTGGGAATTCTTCGATTCTTTAACTAGCATGGCGTTTTGTGGCTGAGTAGGTTAACCCTCAGACATCGGATCCTCTAGTTACGCAATTGACAACCTTTTTATGCTCAGGTGAGGTTGGTCGCGTGTGTACACCCAATAAATCATGCAAATGTCCTTTAGGGACGAGCCATGCTAATTCTCGCCTTAAAGCAATACAGTCATTTGTCGTGTGATCATGATCGTTGTGGCAGTCGCACCACTTGGATTTGTCTTTCTTGGCATCGTCTTTTTCGCTTTTTGATAGCCATTTGACGTTAGTTTGAACATTCTTAAGAGTTTCGACGATGTCTTTGGATGTTCCTTTAAACCCATAAGAAGAGAACTTTGGATGCTGGGGAAACTTATTTACTGGAGCAGTTTCCTTTTGTCGAATCTCATGTTCGAGACTTGTTTGGAAGTCTTGACATGAGCAGTCGACCTTGCTTTGAAGTCTGGCTTCTTGACACACAACTGTTTCTTATCGCCTAAATGCTTATAACAGAAAGCTGCATCATCCTCGCCTCGCATATAAGCCAATGTGCGAGCTCGTACGTCTTCAAAGTTTTCTAGGGGATATTTGTCAAATCCATGTAGAGATCAGAGCTATCGTCGAGACCCTACTTGTATGCCTCGATCGCAGTTCGAACATCAATGTTCCGTACGTTGATCATCTCTGAGTTAAAGCGGTTGAAATAACTTCGAACCGATTCACCTGTCTTCTGAGTGATGTAGTAAAGGTCACTGGTTTGTTTTTCCATCTTGCGACTGCTGGCGAACTGTTGGAAGGATTGGTTGACCAATTCGGCAAAACTGCCGATGGACTTGGGTCGCAAATTAATCAACCATTGCAAGGCAGCTCCGGTGAGGGTCACACAAAACTTTTATACATGCAGACTTCTTGATATTGGTGAGGTATCGACACGATCCACATTAGTTGCTTGTACTGTGCAATATGATTCGTAGGATCGTTGATTCCTGAATATTTTGGTGTGAACATCGGGATGTTATACTTCTTCGGTACGTCGACCAGAGCAATCTCATCGACGAAAGGAGACGCTTGAAATCCAGTTCTTGGTTCGACGTCTATTGTCACAACAGCCCCAAGTAGCTTTGCAAGCAGTAATAACATCTTTACATTTTGCTCTTCAAGCTATTTTAAGCGTCGTACGACATGATCATTTGGATTAGCACTGTTGCTGGGCATGAATCTAGAGTCTTGAGATGTAGGACCTGTATTGGAAAAAAAGTCATTGTTTCGCAACGTGCCCACATTATCCCCATACAATGGTACATACGTGTAAGGCATGGTTACTGATGGAAGCGTTGTCATATGAGGTGGCATTGTAGGGATTGTCTGGATGGATAAGGTAGCGACTCCAGTAGTTTCTCCCATACCTTGCGTTGGCCTGGGGTATGGAGGAGGTGGAGGTGGAACACCTGCAAAAGACATGTTAAAGGGTGTCTTGGACCAAATGGAGGTCCAAATTGGTTACTCATGTTTGGATTCCTCATTGCTGGATTTCTCATGGCAGAGAGTTCTTCGTTAGCCCTGCGATTTTGCTCGTCCAAGGTATGAACTTGGTTACGAGCAGCGTCTAGTTCCATGCGCATTTGAGCGATGATACTAGCTTGAGTTCCTTGTGCTGCCATAATCCTGTCAAACAAGAATCCTGCACCTACATTGTTAGTAGGTCGCACTTTCTGCCGATGATGTTACTCTAGATGGGGCCCCATGGTAGGCGCCAAACTGTTAATGCCAAAAATCGTCCAAAGGAAGATCTAAGATCGGTGTGGAGCTTTAACAACTAAAGTAGGCAATCACTCGACAAATTATGCGACAAGAATAAAAAATAAAGCAAACACAGAGATTTGGTGACGCGAAAAACCTCGTCGAGGGTAAAAACCGTGGACGATAGTGAGGATCGTCAAGTGAACTATGGACGTCAAACAGGGATGTCATCCTTAGGAAGGAATGATTACAAGTACAAATGACAATGTTACAGTAGAAAATAATGTAATCGTGCATCGTATGCTAAATGTCGTGCAATGAAACACTTCTGTCGAGAGATTCTCCTTGAAAGAATGCGTGAGAGTTGTATCTTTTTAATTGCTTGTTATCAGATAATGATGTTGATGTCTGTGTAGCTCTTCGAGGTTGTATATATAGCTTTAGTCGCCATAAATGAGTATTGATTGTCCAACGGTCTTGATATTGATTGATCTTAATGACGATCGTCCGTTATATCCGTTGGTCATTATGTGTATTAAACCTGTAATGAAAGATTCACAAAGGAATAACGGTTGTATGCAATAAATGATCAATGATCGTTAGTAACGTTACATATATCGTAAGATATAAGTCTGTAGAGAGATTCTTGTTAGTCGTGGTCGTAGGAAACTCACGACAATCATCGTCGAGGATGACGGTGTCTACTGTCGTACGATGTCGTCAGGACTTTATCTTAATACAAGAATGGTCCATAGACTGGAGACGTTTGGTTATCTTCCATCGGTCTTGACTTGTGAAATTTTACCCAAACAATCTTCCTCCACAAACAATGGCTCTTCTCTTGAAAATCCCTCTACTACTTCATACGCCAATGACTCTAAAGCCAAAACACCTAAGTTCAATCCCAACAACTTCTCTTTGTGGAAAAGTCATATGAAGCTCTTATTGGAAGGAGTTGATAGCAGATACATATCTATTCTTCATGAGGGACCCATTGTCCCTAGAGTCTGGGCTTGCTTTGACACCCAAAAGACTCGCCCTGAAGCTCGGAAAACCGTTGCTGAAGATGCTTCTGATGATTCTTCGGATGAAGAAAAATCTGCTACAACTGGTAGATATATTCTTAAAAACCCCAACAAATATAATGATGAAGATAAGTGTCTTGTTGCTCTTGACACTAAGGTCAGAGCCATCATTGCTCTCTCCCTCCCTGATGAAGTTTACCACTCCTTGGTAAACCTTTCTACTGCCAAGGAAATGTGGTCAAATTTATGCATTTTTTATGAGGGAACAGACGAAGTCAAAATGAGAAAAAAGATTTCTCTTGTCAGAAAGTATGAATTCTTTTCTCATGAAAAAGGGGAATATCTTTCTCACTATTATAACCATTTTAACAGTCTTCTTAACGACCTGAAGTTGTTAGGTGGGGTATATGACAATGAGGAAGTCCTATGCAAGTTCATGGATGGTCTTCCCGATCATTGGGAAAACATCTGTACTTGTATCAAGACAACCAATGATCTTAATCATAGCCTCTTATTATTCTGTATGGATCTCTCTTTAACATGAACAAACTAAGATCCAAAGGAAGACTGTCATAAAAGAGATAAAAAGCTCATCTATGGCTCTTATTAATGACTCATCCAAGAAATCTGTGTGTATTCCTGTAAAAACTTATCCTCTGATGATTCTGATCATGAAAGTCTGAAGGAATCAAATCACCAATCAAAGGCATATCTAAGTGATGCCGATGATGAAAGTGAGGAAACTTCCATTGACCAACTTTCAGATGGAATGGCCATGCCAGTAGGCTATTCCAAGAAAAATCCTCGTTTTTCATCTAGCAAAACCAAGTTTGGCCAAAAACCTTCATCCTCTTTCTCAAAATTTTCTCCCTCCGATAAAGCAACTGAATGCCACAACTGTGGGAAGAAAGTCCATTTTGCTTCTGAGTGTAGGATTAAACGTTCAGGAAGATCCAAAAACTTCTCCTCCTCTTCCCTATTTGTTTCTAAATCTGAAAGGAGAAGATATGAAATCTCCAGTCGATCTCCTTCTCCAAGATCTAGAAAATCTTCTCTCCCAACCAATTCTGAGCGTGTTAAAAAATACAAGGCCAAATACAAGAGAGAGAAGGAGAGAAGTGAAAACCTGCTAAAAAAGGGAAAAGGTCTAATGACTGAAACCCATGACTGGGTAGATGAACCAACTTCTAAAAGCGAGAAGGACATCTTCAACATTTGCCTTATGGAAAAGATAAATGATATGGAAGATCCTGAAGGACATGCATCCTCCAGTGCTTTAGTCTATGCTGAGTGCTCATCGTCTTCCTCTCAGGTACATCCCTTTTACTCTTTGTCTGAATGTGAAAGGATTATGGAATTTGACTCTTTGACGGTTGATTTCTATAATCTCAAAGATGCCAAGAAAAAGACAAATGCTCAAATAAAATATCTTTCTTCTCAACTTCAAATCCGTCTTTCACAACTGAAGCATTTTGATAAAATCAAAGCTGAACTTGAAGATTTGAAAATCATCAATTTTATTCTTGCAAAAGAGAAAAATAAGATGTTTAAACGTCTTAAGAAAAAGCAAGAAATTGTGAGAAAATGGACCAGTTCCTCTAAAAATCTTGAAAAGATCTTTCAAGATCAATTGTCCTGTGATGACAAATATGGTATTGGATTTGGATAAATGGATATTGATCCCTCTTTTGTTTAACCTCCTTTTTCTTCAAAACTTCCTTATTTCTGTGAGTCATCTGATCATGACTCAAGTATGTCTCATTCCATGGACTCCCCTGATCTCTCTGAAGCTTTAAAGTTTGTCATGTTCATCAAGGCCAAGGAGTCTTTCTCTGACTCAAGATGAAGAGGCTCAAGGCTCAAATGATATTTCCAAACCAATTCATGATCTCTTAATATCTTTGAATATTGATGAGGCTTCTTCTTCATCTCCAAAACCCTCTAAAATTCCAAAGAGAAACCCTCAACATCCCTTGAAGAAATTCTCAATCTATGAGAAAGGAAGATTGGTAGACTCTTCCGATTTATCTTTAAAGAGAAAATTGTCCTCTCATTTTTTCAAAAATGAACCTTCTGTCCTCCCCACCAGATTTATTCCCTGATCTGTAAACTTGAAGAAATCCAAATCTAAGGGAATCTATAGTTCATCTCTCCCCAATTCTCAAAAAGGAATTATTGGATCCAGACCTAGTTCCTTATCTTCATCTTCCAAATCCATTAAAATCAATCAGAAAAGTCAAAGCAAGGACAATGGTCTTAACTCTAAGAAAATTTTCATTTATAGAAAGGGTTACAATTGTGGTGATACTTTTCACCTTGTTAAGGATTGTCCAAAGGAACACATGAACAAAAAGGATCAAGAAGATTCCTCTTCTTCTTCTTCTAACCCTAAAGGGCCCACTTCAAAATGGGTAATGTTTGGGTAAAATTTCACAAGTCAAGACCGACGCAAGGAAACCAAACGTCTTCCGTCTAGGGACCATTCTTGTATTAAGATAAGGTCCTGACGATCACACACACCAAGGACCATAGTCATCACCTATGACGACAGTCGTAAGTTTCTCTCGACCGCAACCAAGAAGTCACTTGACGACTCCTATCTTACGACCTCTTTAACATAACTAATGATTATGTCATTTATTACATACGATCGTTTTCTTTTATGGTTCTTTATTACATGTTTTAAAGTGCATAATGGCCAACAGATATAACAGACGAACATCATCAAGATCAATCATTATCAAGACTGTTGGACATTCAATGCTCATTTATGATGACCAAAAGCTATATATACAAGGCTCGAAGAATCATTCGAGATAGCACACTAATCAATCTGAACTCGTCTACAACACTCAAGAACATTCAACTTATTTTCTTTTAAGTAAGAACTCTCGAAAAGGTGCTCTAATCGCATGACGAATAGTTGCAAGCTTACGATTTACTTATTTATGTCTGTAATATTGTCATTTGTACTTTCAATCACTCCTTCTAAAGGACGACGTCCCTGTTTGACGTTGTTAGAGTTAAATTGTATTCAAGATTAAAATAAGGGTCTTTGTTGTAATTGTTGTAAAGTGTGAGTGTTTGTCTTGTAATTGTTGTAGTTTGTTGACCAAGTGCTAAGGTCATGTTGACCATATTTAAAGCAGTTCAAAGAGTTGTATAAATATATTACACACACACGCGCGCGTATTTCTGGTAAGAACACTGTGAAAACACACACTGAGCTAATTGTAAAATGCACTAAATAGCTATATGGATTGATTTAGATTGTGTGAATCAATAAAGAAAGTGTTTCTAAATCATTTGTGTAGTAATTGATAGCTAGAATCTAGAACAACAATTGGTATCAGAGCTAAATTCGATTAAATCAACTGAAAATGGTTACGCACTGAGTTTAGAGTCTTCTTTATTGATTTTTGAATTCTAAAGTATTTTTTTTTTCAACTTTTTGGTTTGATAGTGATCGATATACATCATAGAATGAATTTGTATGGTTAAATTTCAATTTGAAACTACTTTTGATCACTCAATTTGAATTTTTATGAGTTTTTGGTTCGAACGAGTTCACGGACTGTATGATCATGGAGTTTTGTGTTTGTGTCAATTTTTGTGAAATTCATTGATTGTATTTGATTCTAACACTAATCGTGGATGATTTGGTGAAGTTATAGCTCCTAACTCGAAGAACTGTTGTGAATTTGGACTGATCTGTGTTTTTTGGACTGAAACTTGGAAGAACTCGCAAGATTCAGAGATTTCGTATGAAGAACTCGCATAGGACTTAGAATTTACATATATTTTATTGAATATCGTTTAAGTGTTGAATTCACATGAGTGTTATAAGCAAAATTCTCAGAATTCACATATGCCTTTGTACGAAAAGTAGGAATTCGCATAACACCATTGTACGAAAAGTTAATTGAAAATTATCTTAAGGAAAAAATTTGTATAAGCCTGTGTGCGAAAAGTGCAGAATTCGCATATAAGAGTGATATGAATTGCTAAGAATTCGCATAAACAAATCGTAAGAATTCTTGATCTTTTCGCATACTTTGTTGAAATTTTTTCTAAGTGAAGATTTCGCATCTCCTAGTGATACGAATTGATCATGCGAAAAGTTTGAAAGATCAAATTTTTCTAAGGCAAAAATTCGCATAACTCTCTTGTGCAAATTGCTTAGATTTCGCATATAGTTGCATGCGAATTGTGTTGTTTTCGTATATCTCTTGCTTGCGAATTATGTAAGGTGTGCGAGTTATGAACTTGTCTTTGTGTGCATGCAAATTCCTCAGGTTCTGTGAATTATGGTGTTTGTTTTTGTGCAAATTGTCTTTCTAATCTTAGTTGTGTAAGGATTCTATACTTAGAACATTTTGGGAAATTTCTTTTCTGAAAATTTTGAAGTGTTGTATATAGTCCTCTTGTCGAACTAACGATCAATTCTAGCTCATTTTTTTCTACAGATTTGCAAAGATGTCTAAAGATCTTCGTTCCATGGGGTCACAATCCAAACCTCCAGTACTTTCTATTGGTGAATATGCTGAATGGAAACGACGGATGACTCAGTTTCTGAACCACAAGAACCGAGAGTATATGAAATCCATAACTGACGGACCAGTAAATCCTGAAGTCACTATTCCAGGCCAAGCAACTACATAAACTTCTCCAGAAATACAAGTCCGGTATGTACCAAAACTGTATCAATATTACAGTGAGAGGGAGAAGGAGCTTGCCAAAATAGACGAGGAAGCCCTCATATACTTAACGATGGCAATCCTAAACGATATCTACAATCGCGTAGACAGTCGTGAATCCGCGAAAGCAACGTGGGATAAACTTGAGAGGCAATTCCAAGGAACAGAGAGGTCCATACAAGCTAAACTGAATCAAAGCATTAATGCTTATGAGGGATTTCATGCCAAAGAGGGAGAAGCTTTGATATATACTTACAACAGGTTCAACATGATTTTGAACGGCCTGAGAAGAAACGGGATGAACAAATCAGTATCTGAGATAAATTACAAGTTCATCAAGAACTTGAACCCTGAATGGAAAATCTATGCCATAAACCTGCAAATGTCTAAGAACATGGCACAGGAGGATGTGAATGATATTTTCTCTACCTTATCTCAACACGAGGACGAGGTAAAGTTATTGAGCGAGGAGAAGAAAATGGTAAAAGATTCACTGGATCTGCTTGCTGAGAAGAAGAAGGGTTCTAGTTTTGGTTCCGTTTCTGGTTCAAAATCAAAGCTGAAGAAATCCAAAGCTTATCTCACCGAGCTAACTCAATCCTGTTCTGAGTCTTCTGTTGAAGTAGTTGAAGTTAATTCTGATGATGATGTTCAGAGGTTCGCTGAAAACTTGGCCCTAATCACAAAGCAGTTTAACAAGAGCTTCGGAAAGAAGAAGTATTATTCAAAGCCGAAGTATGAAGGGTACAAAAAGGAGAAATCAGAAAAGTACAAACCCCGTTTTGGAAAGAGAGAAGAGAAGAAGGAAGAAAATAAGGATAAGATTGATCCTCAGTCTGGACGGTGCTTTAATTGTGGAAAAGTTGGTCATTTTTCAAAAGACCACAAGTTCAAGCGCGTAAAGAACTTGGAATACTACGCGAAAAAGTCACTGATTGCAATGAAGCAAGAAGAAGGGAAAATGTTGATGGCGGAGGAAGAGAACTGGTTCTTCCAGAGTTCTGATGAGAAAGTTGCCCACTTTACCCAGGTATGCATGATGGCTAACATTGATGAGAATGCTGAAGCCACTTCTGAGCAATCTGAAGGTGATTCCGAGGTAAGTACTAATTCTGAAAACTCTGAACTTGTTGAATCTTTAATGGCACAAATCCAGCACATGGAATCAGAATTTGAAATTTTAATGCGCAAACTTAGCTGTGAATGACAATCAATGATGAATTTTTGTGATGAAAATGCATTATTGAAAGTTGTTGTTAAGGATAAAGAGAAGGAATGTTAATCCAAGATCAAACTAAATCTTAGAGAGAGAAAGTAGAGAGAGAAAGTGAGAAACGCCAAATGTAATGTATTCCAAAATATGGAATGTTGAGTTACAAACAACAAAGTCACAAGGGACTTAAATACCCAGGGCCTAAACAGATACAGAAAAGCAAGCAAAACAGCTGTTAAG
Source organism: Arctium minus (assembly GCA_954870635.1). Classification (NCBI taxonomy): domain Eukaryota; kingdom Viridiplantae; phylum Streptophyta; class Magnoliopsida; order Asterales; family Asteraceae; genus Arctium; species Arctium minus. The sequence goes on along the minus strand of OX941093.1, from coordinate 3,174,756 downwards.
GCCATAGAGAATAAATACAATGATTACTATAAAATCTGACTTAACAATCTCCCCCTTAGTAATCATTGGCGCTCCGGTCTTCAATGTAAGTTGTCACATCCATCTTCGAACTCTAATCAGACCTGCTAAGCGTCTTAGCGTAACTTCTTGACTAAAAAAAAATTTCTTCTCAGTATCTTTCAATCTATGTTGCCTTTGCTGCCTTGACAAGACTGGACCTGTTTGTAATAAGCTTGGAGAAACAATCGGTTCATCAGCTTGTGCTCTAGAAGACGCATCTATTTCAAATGTACTCGAAGAAGCTGTGGTGGTCGGAGCCGGAATAGCAGAAGGACTAGTATAGCTGAGAAAATAGAATCTTGAGCAGACAACTCTGTGTCTCTTTAACTTCTCGAATCTTGAACATATAAACTTTGAACTCTTTGTCTCTTTAACTTCTCCCCCTCATGACCTTGATCTGGATCAACTTGGTCATGTCTATGTTGAAGACGAGACAACTTTAGATCTGCAAAACTGATTCGAAAAAGCTAGCAAGAAATTTGACGATCAAAGAATGAGATTTGAAACATAAGTCGAACCAGAGAAGGTTTATACTTAAGTAATAAAAAAATACTTCAGAATAAAGGAGAAAGGAAGTTTTGCGCTACATGTTGATGGTGCGAAAAGAGTTTTGCGCTACCTAAAGAAAGCGTAAATATGAGTTTTGCACTACCAACTGTTGGCGCAAAATCAGGCTTGAGAGTTGAAATGTTTCACCTGTTGAGCTCTTTTACTCCCCCTACACAAATGCACTAAATATAATACTTCAAGTTAGCATTCGTATAGAAAATCAGGTACTCCCCCTCGAAATGAGAAATGATCTTTCAGAATATTCTCCTTATTCATTCCTCCTCGAAATATGCACATACCACTTACACAGATATGAGAATACAAGCATCAAAACATCAGCTTAGAAAGAAAAATATACTGAATATGTATTTTGAAACAACTAAATAATTAAACTTTTAAACACCATACAAATTAAATTCTACTTAGTAAAACATCACAGATTAATCCATCAATTGAAATCAAGTGTATATTGTTGGATACAGATACAAGTTTCATTGCATATCAAGTTAAGAGATGTTCATTTTCAAAAACTTTCATCAATCTATTCAGTGTGCTAGCATGCGAACTTCTATTAGCTTCAAGAAAATGCAAATCTAAAAATATAATAGAGAACTTTGCCTTTACTCACACTAGGCTGTCAAGAATTAAGACTTTCACAAATTTATAGGTTTATCGCAACTCAAACATATCACCAAGTATCATGAGATGTGTGCTCATTGGCATCTTTTAGCATTGTGCACATTGGCATCTTCACACGAGTGTGCTCTTTGGCATCTTTTAAGCTTGTGCACATTGGCATCTTTTAATCAAGAAGTTTGGTAAGTAAAGAACATGTCATAAACGTAACTTTCTATCTGCTCCTATTGCAGGATTTGGGTCAGCCGCTCCCAGACTAGTTGGCCTTAGGGGACTAGGTGTCAAGCACCCCTTGGAACTTACTCTCCCAGACCAGAAAGGCTACATCGACACATCCTAAACCCATTCATACCAGTAGAACATGACTTTCGATCTGATTCTATAAAAGGATTTGGGTTCGATCACTCCCAGACCAATTGACCTTAGGGGACCATATGACAAGCATCCCACATAACTTACTTTCCCAAACTAGAAAGGTCACAGGTACAAACTTTTAAACTTAGAGATTTCTGAATTTTATATATTCAAATCATCTCAATCACTCACTTTTACATCTAAGTGCTTAGCCCATATTTTCATTATGATCCATAATTCTGACTTTTTAGGTTTTCTAAGCATCGTAAACTATAAATATTCCGAATAACACAACTTTAAAGCAATATCAAAAGTTTCAAACTTGTTGCTGACCTTTCGATTTTTTTGTAAGACTTGAAATTTGAACATATAAAACTAAGATATAAACAAAGCAACTTGAAAATTTATCGTAGACACACATTTTATTTAAAAGAAAGAAAAACTGTAAAACTTTTACTTTATAGAATAAAATTTGTGTAGGTTTAAACTTTTAAATTCAACATGCCGAGTTTTGAAAGCAGAAAAGTAAAACGTTTTTTTTATCTAAGGCTTTTGTAAAAAAATAGCAAGTTGATATTCAGTTGGAACAAAATATAATTCAATAATACTTTCTTCCACATGATGCTTTATGAAGTGGTACCTCATATCAATGTTTTGGGTCTGATCGAGCGTGCTCAGATTCTTGAAAAGCTTGAGATAACTGGAACAACATCACTGTCAGAGATAGGTGCAGCGGAATATTAAGTAGATACGCTCACAGTTTCTCATTTGTCCAGAAGCTAAATACATTGAAGAACAAGTCCTAAACTGATATGTTTAGAAGTCCATTGAAGTACGGGTTCTGAGCTGAGATACTCAGAAGCCATCGTTCTCTTACTCCCCCTTGACAATAGGTGCCTGCAACACTGAATCATTCTTTGGCTTTGGTACCCACTTGTATTTAGGTCCATATTTAGTTGTAGTTCTTATGGGAAAAAAATTGTTAGATTTGACATACAAAGCACGAGAAAAATAATCAGATGAATGAACATAATCATCAGTAGAGGACGAAGCATAATCATCTGAACTTGAACTAGAGGAGGAATAGGAGACATCTTTTGCAATTTGAATCATTTGCTTTATTGAATATTTGAAAATTTTATTACAAGCAGCAAATGAATCACTTCTACAAATTTTGTCTACATATCGATCCTCATCAGTCGCATATTCATCAGATTTTCGCTTGACCCTCCATATCTGCCTTGTAGGAGTCCTTAAAGTCCTATCTGGAATATTCGAATCAAAAGAATTAGAATTTTCAGAAATAACAGTAGCTTGTTTCTTTGACTTCCTTGACCTTCTTCTTTTACGCTTTGGTTTATAATAATCATCATTTAGCGTAAAAGATTCATCAAGAATTTTCGATTTAAGATTAGAATCGGAAGAAACAATTTTACCTAAGAAGCCCAACTGATCAGACAATAAACCTGAACTTGCCTCGGAGTCAGAAAAATTTTCAGAAAAGTTTTCAGATTTTAGAACTTCCTTTTTGTTTTCTTTAAAATCAGAAGAAATGCCAGAAACAGAATCTGTAAATAAAATTTGTGTTTGAGAAATTAGTTTTTCTTCAAGACTTGTCGTCATGAAAGAAAGAATTACATCTGTTTCAATTTCTCTTTGAATATTTTGTTCTTCCATTTTATCTTCAATATCAATGATTTTGCTTTCTAACACTAATGGATGGATATATCTCTTAGAATCATAAGAAACTTGAGATATATTTTCTTTATCAGTGTTAGTGGCACAGATATCAAAATAATCATTAGACAATGAAGATTTAATAGGAGATATGACATTTAAACTGTTTCTGTTCTTCTTTGATTTTTTGGGAAAATATTTGGCATTTTCGCGCATGTAAACAAAAGGAATTTCCTTTTTCGTGTTGTTTATTCTTTTCTCATTTTCGATTTCTAAAACTTGCTTTTCACTTGTCCAATGAAATTTGAATTGAGGAGCATATCTTGCAAGATTTAGATAATCGTATTCATATAAAGTGGGAACTTCTGTTTTAGCTTTGTCTAAAAAATGAGTATTTTCAAAGCCAAGTCCCCATTTTTCTTTGATAGACTCATAACTCCGTGGTTTGTTCAAATAAATAGTTTGTTCAGTTTGATCTCTCAGATATAATTTTTCTTCCAACTTATTTATTTTATCCGAAAAATTTTCTTTTAATTTGGTCATTTCCGTCAAAGAATCAAGATAAATCATATTTGATTTTTCTAAATCATCCAATTTCTTTTGAAAGATTTCTTTTGTATGAGTCAAAATAGATTTTTCATCTTTCAAAGAAATTTTTAATTTTTCAATCAAATTTGACTTTTCTGTATTTGATTGTTTTTCAGATAATAACTTTGAGCGAAGATCATGTAAAGCAGTTATAATGATGTTCATTTGCGAAGATATAAATTTGAAATAAAATTCAGAAGGTACCTCAGATTCATCAGTTAAATCGTCATCATCACTCTGATCATCTCTTATGAAGCACATAGTAGCAGTTTCCATATTATCAGCTTCGTTGTCGGAGTGATCTAGCCAGTATTCTTCTTCAACAAGAAGAGCGGTTCCATTCTCTCTCTTTTTAGCTAGTTCCATTTTCTTTCTATAATACGTCGAATCCCGAACCACCTTTGCTCGACACTCCTTTGGAATGTGACCCGACTTTCCACAATTAAAACATGCATCAACTTTCTTAGCCTCGGTCACTTTGACATTCCTAGACCCAGAAGTGAATCTAAGGTTGTTGGAACCCGAATGATGTTGGAACTTCCTATTGTAGTGCTGAGAGAGAAGAATCATCGCCTTCTGTAGCGCTTCACCATCATCATCAGTAGCCCCGTCATAAGCATTATCAGACAATGCTTGTTTAGCCAATTGGCTTGTGAGGAGTGCAATCGTGTCTACTGTCTTCTTGTTCTTATTGTCAAGTTTAGCTTTCTTTTCTAGCACTAAGCATTCATCAGTCATCAAACTCTCATAAAGTTCCTGTATCTGGATGGTGGAGATCCGGACATCATTCCTCAATCTGTGGCAAGATTTTCTCCATTCAGGTTGAAGAGCATTAAGAAACTTGAGATTAACTTCCAAATCTGTCTTTTCCACCTTTATCTTATGTAGATCATTTATCACAGCATAAAACCTGTCGAAAACACTCTTTAGAGACTCACTGTCTTTGGCTTTGAACTCTTCAAAATTGTTCATATAACGCGTATGACGGAGTTGTGTTGCAACCGCAGACCCAAGCATAATCTTCTCTAGATGTGCCCACATTTGCATTGGATTGTTCTTGTAACAATCAATCCGGTTGTAGATAGAATTTGGCAAGTCTAGCATCAGATTTGCCTTTATTTCATGATCAACTTTATATCGCAAAGACTCTTCGGCAGTGTATTCGTCGCTAGGCTTTATCACTCTAGAAGCCAATGTAGTTGCAGTCACGGGAATCTCTTTCAGGGGCTTTTCGAAAGGTCCTTGAGTGAGTATCTTCATCATGTTATCTCCGTTTGCTTGACGCTCGATGAAGTTAATGAATCTATCTTGCCATTGAGTGAACTCATTCTTATTGATCAAAACCGGAGGACGCGTATCTGTTCCCAACGACATCATGATATCATTTTTGTAGAACTGAGATTGAAGAGAGAACTTTGAAGAATCCATAGAAAACTCTAAGTCTGGAACCGAGAGACTGGCGCAATCCTGGAGTTTGCGCGAACAGAGGATGGCGCACACTTGAGTTTTGCGCTAATAGAAGTTGGCGCAAACAAGTTTTGTGCGAGAAGTATATGATGCAAAGAAAGCTTTGCGCGAAACGTAGATGGCGCAAAGAAAGCTTTGCGCGAGACGTATGTGGCGCAAATGAGTTTTGCGCGAGACAGAGATGGCGCAAAATATGTTTTGCGCAAGACTAAGGTGGTGTAAACTTAACTTTTGCGCGAGATGTAGGTGGCGCAAAAGTTTCTTTGTGCAAGATGTAGGTGGCCCAAAAGTTTCTTTGTGCAAAGAACTGAAGAAGAAAACTTGAACTTTTCGCGAAGACTTGAGTCCTGAACTTGATGAAAATCAGAAGAATCTAGCGCAAACTAAGGATGAACTAGCGCAACATCCTGATGAACTGGCGCAAAATCTGATGAACTGGCGCAAAGTTGTGATGAACTGGCGCAAAGTTGTGATGAACTGGCACAAACCTGAGATGAACTGGCGCAGAGAATAAATACAATGATTATTATAAAATCTGACTTAACAAGGAAAAAGATGCCTTGACAAAGGAAAGAGAATCTTTGAAAAGTCAGATCACGGAACTAAAAAAGGACTTAGTTAATTCTAATTCTGAAAAGAGTGAATTCAAAATTAAGTTTGAAGTTTGTTTCTAGGAAAGGAATGAGGCATACTGTAAGATTAAACAACTGGAAGACTTAAATTTGAAAAGAGGACAAACTGAGCAGACATTAAATCTTTTAACCAACAAACTTCAAGAAGTTCGGTTTTATAATCCAAAGATGGATTGGGTTTATCAGAAAATGATGTTTTAAAGAAAGCCCCAGTGAGTTTGTGTAACTTTGATAAATTGGTCTCAAATGGAAAGAAAATCCCAAATATTCATGATACTTTTGTTAAAGCTGAAACTCCTATATCTGACGCTTCGTTTAAAGGTAAAGAGGTAATGGAAGATGATACATCAAGTTGCGCTGATTCTCAAAACAATTTTAAATCGGTTGGATTTAAATACAATGATTCAAACAAAAGCTATAAAAATAGAAAATTAGAATTTGTTGAGTTTGAATCATTGTTTTCTACACCGTCATCTACTGAATCAGCAAACGATGATAAGATCACATCTGAAACTGAATGTCAGTATGACGATTATGAGTCTGATACTGATATTTGTGATCAAATCCTTTTATCTAAATCTGTTATCTCTAACTCCTCAAATGAAGTTAAGGTAGAAGAGAATTCAAATGTCATGAATTGCAACATTCAAAAAGAGTTTGTTGATCAAATGTCTGAGGAGATTTTTGAAGAAATGTTGAATTCCTCGTATCCTGTCCCAATTTTGGAAAAACTTGAGTCTAACTCTGTGATTGATCAAAAACCTTATTTACTTAAACAAATCTCAGATTTACAAAAGTCTATTGTAGAGGTAGAAGATGAAAAATGTGATCTTCGATTCAAATTAGATAAATCTTTAGAAGATAACAAAGAGTTGTGTAAAGAAATCAATGGTTTGAAAGATGATTTGTTTAAAAAGAACTTAACTGACAAAAAGGTGTTTGATAATGAAAAATGGAATGTTAGATCCAATCCAAAGTTTGTGACTTCAGTCATGCCTATAGTTGTTTATTCTGAATGTCCTGAGTATCTGCCAAGCATTTTTGAAAAGGGAGAAACTTCTAGTACTTTGAAAAAGAATTCATTCTCTAAGAAGAAGACTAATAAAATTTCTTTTCGTGTTTCAGATCTAAATAGAAGTGTTGGTAAAGGAGAATGGAGGAAGAAAGATAGTGAAAAGAAAGATTGTCCAGTTTTGTCTAAAAATGATGTTGTTTCTAGTAGTGATGAAAAGTTGACATGTAATAGTTCAAATGCAAATAAATGTCAAGTTTGTTCGAATAAATGTACCACTTTTGATAAATCAAAGATGTTGACATTTGCTCGCAAGAACATTATCTGTAATCTCTGTGGTGACAACTCTTTCTCATTGTACCCCATTCCTCCTAAATCAAAGACTATCAAAAGAGCTCATAAAGCTAAATCTGCCTCTAAGTCCTCAACACAACATATTCATGTATTTCAAGCTAAGTCTGCTAATTTTCCAAAGAAAAAGCAGTTTCATGATCTTAATGTAAAAATGGTCTGGAAATGGTTACCCAAACCAAGATATGAGTGGAGAGGTAAGGGAAAATTAGATGATTTGAAGAAACTGCATGATGCTAACAAAACATGAACCATCTGGATATGGGTACCTAAAAGGAAGTGATTTGTTCCTTTTGCAGTCCTGTCATTTGTGGTTCATAGACTCTGGATGCTCAAGACATATGACAGGATACAAGAACTTACTGCATAACTATATGGAGGAACCTGCAGGAATAGTTAATTTTGCGAATGCTGATTTGAAAGGGTATATCAGAGGACACAACATGCTTACAAATGGCACGGTAACCATTAAAAAAGTTTTGTATGTTGAAGGACTTGATCACAACTTGTTCAGCACGAGTCATTTTTGTGATAGTTTGTATCAAGTACAGTTTACTACAACTCACTGTCACATTGAGACTCCGGATGGTTTAGAGATTTTTAGAGCTGAAAGATATGGTAATCTTTATGCAGTAAATTTTCCAACTCTTTCCGCTACACGTCCTGTATGTATACTTGCAAAAGTATCAAAAGCTCAAAGTTGGATATGGCATCGGCGCTTGTCTCATAAGAACTTCAAGGCTATTGATAAGTTAGCGAGACAAGGAATTATGAAAGGTCTACCGGAGATGAGATTTGAGAAGGATTCGCTTTGCCCCGCATGCGAAATGGGAAGATGAAACGAAGTTCACATAAATCAAATACTGAATCTTCTTGCTCAACGCCCCTGGAATGAATTCACATGGACCTTTGTGGCCCTATGCGTACTCAGTCTATAAATGGCAAAAAGTAAATTCTTGTGATGATAGACGAGTATTCAAGGTATACTTGGTTGGAATTTCTACGAAACAAATCTGATGCACCAGATCTGATCATTGCCTTCATTAAGAAAATCCAAGTTCACCTTCTGATATGTCCCTAATTATCAAGTTCTAATTACAATTACAATTAACAACAACAAGATGACAACAATTACTCAACCTGTTTATATGATTCAATTCACAAAAGGTTTTTGTACAAACTTCTCTCTGTTATTTTCTCTCTATACAAACTCATTTTCAGCGTACAATTCTAACATCTAACTTCTAACTGTTCTAACTTCTAAGACTTCTAACCCTCTAGTCATATATCTCTTAAAAACAAAACACACGCTTTTACAAAGATAACTAGAAACAAAATTACAAGGACCTTTAACTTTGACTTTGCTTTGAGAGTTGACTTTGAGCTTTGACTTGATTGACTTTGATCTTTTGACTTCATGATCTTGTATCCAACATATTTATGCTCTAACAATATCCCCCTTTGGATTCAAGATCATTTCTAAAAGATTTTGCAATTCAATCTCCCTCTTTAAGCTCAATTTGTGCAATCTCCTCCTTTCTGTACAAAACAACCTATCTCCCCTTTTATGCTCAAAACAATCTCCTTTTCTTTGATAAAATCTGTATTCAAAAACTTTTGTAATCTCCCCAAAGTCTGTCTTGAAGAATAATAACAATCTCCCCCAAGGTTGTAAAACCTCTTTCAGAAATCAGAAAGAATTTATCTTCAAATTCCGCTTAGTTTGCTTCAGAAAATAGTCTTCAAAGAAATTTTCAGTAAAATCAGCTCGTCTTCAGAATTCTTTGAATTTGCTATTTCAGCTTTCAACAAACTTTCTTCAAATCCACTGTCTTGACATAAATTTCTTCTTTCAGTTCCAAGTTTTCTTTATCAAACCAATAATTCTTGAATACTTTCCAAACATTTCTTGATCTTCTCGCAAACATCTTTATCCTCTCCTCCTTTTTGATGATAGAAGCATGAAATCATCAAAACTCTTTACAAGAAATGTCATTGACAATCTGATCTGACCACTGATCTTTTCCAAGAGCCTCTGACCATCTATCGATCCAAAAGATATTCATCAAAATCTTTGCAAATTCAGACAAATTACGAGTGTAACACCTGAATCAACAAATGAATCAGTTAAAATGCCTGTCAGTAACACGAAGTCACTGTGTGTAACAAATACACATTGGAAAGGAGCTTTTTGATGTTCACTCTCCCAGGTCTTCCATTCAATCATCGAATAACACAAGTTTATTTTATGAACGTTTTGACAGAAAAACGAATTTCCTGTGTGTACGTGCTTGTGTTTGAAAGAATTAAGCACAGATGATTGCTTTTGATTAGGCTCAAAATTGTGTAAACCATTCAGACAACAACAGTAATACACAGACTCAATTGTGCATGATCGAAGTGCGAAGGTGGGGCAAACTTCCTTCTTTTTCAATATCCAAAATTTTCAAATGAAAATCAGATAGATTATGTGCTGCGTCCCCTTGAAATATGAAACATCTTCTTGTTGAGAAAAAGATGAGTAGCTGGTGGGTTTTTTTTTATCAAGAGTTGGCATGGGCTAGTTGCCTATTTCAATGATGTTTACGAAGAATTGTGAAACACCAGCAATGTGGCTGCCCGACTCAGAAAAAGTTAGTGCATAGTTTGATATTCTTTTACTCTGTTGTCTCACCCTCTTTCTTTTAATCTTTAAGCTCGCTTCTGACCAAACTCTCTTTTCCATTTTACCTTATCGCATAACCCACACTCAGTTATTTTGACTCCTCACTCTTCGATCACTCAAGGATTAACTTCTTGGGTAGGAAACACTGGTTAACGTGAATACATAGAAGTTTCGTTTAAGTCCTCACACAATGAACCCATGTAGTCCTATAAGCACAATGTTTCTCAACTGGATTAACTTTGCAGTTAAAGCACAAACAATACAAGTTAGATGTTTGTATGCTCATGAAGATAATCATGAAGATTTGAGCATTTTAAAACATTAAAGATATTTCAAAACAAGTATATATAATGAATGAAATGAATACAAGAAACTTGTTTGAAAATATGACATTGTATGAAAAAAGATCAAATAGAATGATTTATCAATTAACGCTTAGGTCAGCAAAAATTGGATATTGTCTATACGAAACAAAATATAGACACTCTTGAAAGAAATGTTTCGAAATGAAATCAACGCTCAACAAACATTGAAATTCAATCGGGGAGTCTTACCATCGAAAATTGATTTCAATATGAGACATGGTAAGAACATATTCAACAAAAATTAAACCGGTGTGTGTGAATACTTGAAAATATATGGAAAAGATAATACACAAGTACTTATCTTTGGAAACACACGGTTTATTAAACATGAAAGCACATATAACATGAAAACATTTAAAAATCACACTTCTATATTCATGAAATCTTTTTAAGAATCAGAAGTAGTTTGAACATTTAAGAACACATTTTCATATATGAAAGTTGTCCTTCTTTCAGACACGTATGGGATTAAGATTAGAAATAAACCTTTTGCTTAGTCTTAAATCTCATCAAGTCAGCTCTAAGTCATATTAGATATGATCATTTAAGCTCTCTCTCAATTCTGCAAAAGTCACAAAGTCGTCAAAGTACAAAGCTTTATTCACAAAATTTATTGAAAAGTAAATGACATAAAGCAGTAAAACTTTGAAATACGAGTTCTGATCAGATGTAATCAGAAATCATATACCATACTCCATATCTCTTACTCCCCCTGCAATTATGCATCAGAAAATTTATCAGTGATAAATATATGCAAAAATATGAACTCCCCCTCAACTGTATGTAGATCATCTTTTCATCTTCTCACACTCCCTCTGAGATCATGAAAAAACTTAAGTGCAGATATCTTTCAGATTAAAAATAAAGAAATGAAGGAAAATAACAATAACAAAACTTTAGTAGGTAATCACAGATTAAGTCTTCAGATTTAACATACCAAGTTTTGAAACGAGAAAATTAAATCTCTTTTCACCCAGAGGCTTGGTAAATAAATCAGCAAGTTGGTAATCTATGTTTACAAAATAAAGTTCGATTGTACCTTTTTCAACATTATCTTTAATAAAATGATATCGTACGTCGATGTGTTTGGTCTTTGTATATTGAGCGGCTTATGCAAGAACATGCGAATAGCCTCAATACGCACCACTGGAGCATAAGTCTCGTCATAGTCAATACCTTCCTCTTGCCTATATCCCTTAGCCACTAGTCTTGCTTTATTTCTAATCACAATACCATCTTCGTCTTTCTTATTCTTGAACACCCATTTCGTGTCGATAATGGTTTTACCTTCTGGATTAGGTACTAGTCTCCAGACTTTTAATGCTTCGAACTGATTCAGCTCATCTTGCATCGCAGTTACCCAATCTGAGTCGGCTAGAGCTTCAGATACTCGAGTTGGCTCTATCTTACTCAGAAATGAGTCATGCATACACATGTTTAAAGTAGCAGACCTAGATTTCACCGATTTAGATGGATCTCCTATGATCTGATGTATCGGGTGCTCTTTGATCCACATATGTTCTTGAGGGAGTGGATTTGATGTAGATTGATCATGATTTTCATCTAGAAATCCACTTTCAGCTTCATTAGTACGCTCAGAATTTGGTAAGGGTGCAGTTGAAGTATTTTGTGCAGAAGCTTCAGTTGGTACAACAGTATATGGCTGTTGATTAGTCGTTACAGTGCAGCCAACTGACTCAACAACTTCTGACTCTTCATGAATGTTCACATCTTCAACTGTTGGAGTAGGCGTTTGAATTGGAATCTCTTGTTGAATTGGGGAATTTGATTCAGTAGATATAACTGAAATGGTTGGTTGATTTCTTCGTGAATCTTCTAATCTGTCAACCACAACAGGTTTAGACACTTTAGTTCCAAGAAATTCATCATAAAACAATTCAAACAACAAATCTAAATCAGATAAATGTGAAGTAGGCGATGACGCTTCATCTGATTTATTAGCAATAGGCACATGTTCTGGACTGATCTGCCCAGAAGCTAGTACACCAGTTATAACGGGTTTCGAACTGTCTTGAACAGAAGCCATCTCCTCATCAAATGTAACGTTGACGCTTTCTACTACGATCTCCGACTTCTTCAAATACACTCTGTAGGCTGCAGACGATTGAGAGTAGCCGATAAAGATGCCTTCGTCTGCCTTCGGACTGAACTTGTTTAAGTTCTCCTTGTCATTTAGTACAAAACACTTGCATACAAAAATATGGAAATGTTTAATGCTAGGTGTACGATTATTGATTAAAGCATATGGCGTTTTAACAAACCGACGGTGGATTATGGAGCGATTCTGCGTGTAGCAAGCAGTCGATACAACTTTGGCCCATAGAAACAGAGGTAGATCTGATTGACTAAGCATAGTTCAAGCGTCCTCGACTAGCGTTCTGTTATGTCTCTCTACTACTCCGTTCTGTTCTGGCGTTCTGGCAGTAGAATATTGATGTGTTATCCTGACCGATTCGAGATAATCTTCTACAATTTTATTCTTGAATTCTGTGCCATTGTCTGTTCGTAGAAGCTTGACTGTCTTTTGCATATTCACTTGGGTAGTCTTTAGGAATGTGATGATGACTTCGGGCGTCTCATCCTTTGTTCTCAGAAATTTAACCCAAGTGTAAAGTGAGTAATCGTCCACAATCACTAGAACATACTTTTTGTCGTTAATGCTTTGTGTACGCATAGGACCGCAGAGATCCATATGCAGAAGTTCCAAGGATAAACTTGTACTCAGCTCAGGCTTTGGCTTATGAGCTGCTCTCTTCATCTTTCCCTTCTCGTACGCTGCGCACATATGTTCTTTCACATATTTAAGCTTAGGAAGTCCTTTTACTAACTTTCCGGTGACCAGTTTGTTGATGTAACGAAAATTCAGGTGAGAAAGCCTTCGATGCCATAACCAACTTTGTTGCAGCGAGGCTTTTGATAGTAGACATACCTCATTGTCAGTCTGGACTTTTGACAGATTAATTGTGTAGAGGTTAGACTTTGTCTTCCCGACCAAGAGTTCTTTACCGTCTTCAGTACGCACAAAACATCTCTTGGCCTTGAAATTAACCTCTAGATATTTGTCACAGAACTGTCCAATGCTGAATAGATTATGCCTTAATCCTTCAACGTAGCTCACCTTCGTAATCGTCACGTTCTCTTGAATCATATCACCATAACCAAGAATTGATGAAAACAGATCATTTTCGAAGCGTACTGTTCCGCAATATTTCTCTGTATAATTAGATAATAAATCTTTCTGCCCGGTCATATGCTTGGATCAACCAGAATCCAAGTACCACATATGACGGGTCTGCACAGGAGAAATCACGAAACAATAGATTTAGGTACCCATTTATAGATGGGTCCTACAGTGTTAGCGCAAGATTTTGGCATCCATTTGTATATGGACCCTTTGATCTTTTGAAAAACATTTGAAGCATGAGAATGATAAGAATAAACATGATATGTGCCAAACCAAACATCAAAATATTTCGGAGAAGCATAATCATTTCTTTTATAATTAGAAGATTTTCTAGCAGATAGAGATAATTGGAACAATTGCTTTATTGAATGACGCTTGTAAGAAGTTACAAGTTTTGGTTTTTGTAAAGCAACATTCTCAATTACATCAGTTATACTATCAGTTCCGCTATTACAATCAGGATCAGAATATGATTTAGCATTCTCGTCAATCTTCTTCTTTGGTAGCCATTCTGATTTAACTCCAGATTTTCCTTTTCTCACATCTGAAACATTTGAAACTTTAGAATTAGAACTGTAAGATTTGAAAGATTGCCTTTTCTTTATCTTACCAGTGGTTTTCTGTTTCTGTGAATGCCTAGATTTCTTCTTCTTACCTTTGGCATTCTTGGTATTCACAGAAACTGGTTCATCAACTTTCGTTGATGCTTCACCTTTCTCGAACACACTGGGTAATCCAAAAGAGTTTATTATAAATTGTGAATGATCAGGAAGTTTAGCATTAAAATCAAATTGACCAACACAATTGTTAGATCATAGATTTATTGGATTCAAGATCATCAAGATTGAAGATGAAAGATTCAAGAAGTCAAGATTACAAAGTCAATTCTTAAATAGTCTAGGTCCTTTGTAATAAATAGTGAAAGTTATTTTTATTTGTATTTTTATTTATTTTAGTGTTTTTCCTAAAATAGGTATATGACCTATTAGGTGCTAGGGTTGTAACAGGAGTGTGTGCCCTGATTAGAGAAATAAGCCGCCACATTCTATCAGAGAGAGAAAGAGAGAGAGAGAGAGAGAGAGAGCTTAGAGAGAGAAATCCATTCAAGAGAAAACCTTGTAACCATTTGGATTGAATATCAAAAACAGGTTTGTTTAATCTCTTGATTGTGATTACATTGTTTATGTGATAAGAAACAGAATCTACAGGGACAATCAATTGGTATCAGAGCTAAACCAGATTGAAATCAAATTTTTTCCAGAAAAATACTTTCTGTCGGCACTGTTCATCATCTTCTAGAATCGATTTTCGATTTTTTTTGTGTATTTTTCGAGTTGAAATCATTTGGGTTTTGTTCGAAATCAGTTTTAGATCGAGTTTGTATTGGTTTATTTCAGTATTGCACTGTAATCGTTTCACATTTTAGTAATTTTTGGTGTTTTTGGTTTTTCACGAGTCAACACTGGTTCATCAATCGAAATCCTTTTTAGAGTGTTTATTTTTGAAATTACTTGGTTGTAATTTGTTCTAGATGATTAGGCAATCGAATTGGCAAAGTTTCAAGTTGTAAATCGAAGTCTAGATTAGTTTTTGGGATTTTCAGGGTCGTTTTTCGAAGTTCAGTGAAGAACAGCAAGTTTGCGCCAGTTCATCTAGTTTGCGCCAGTTCATAGTGTTTCTCGCTATATTCAAAGGGACTTTTGCGCCAACTCACCATAGCGCAAAGTTTAGTTTTGCGCCATCAGCTCGTCGCGCAAAACTCCTTTTGCGCCATCTCCTCTTCGTGCAAAGTTCTTCGCGCAAAGTCCATCTCTCACGACCTCCATCTAGCGCAAAACTCCAAATCTCGCAGGCTTCAACTCGCGCAAATCTCAGAACACAAGTCTTACTTAGCGCAAAGCCATATTTTGCGCCAACTCCTTGTAGCGCAAACTTCAATTTTGCGCTAGTTACTCTTAGCGCAAAACCAGCTTGCGCCAGAATTTGTTTCGCGCCAACCTTTATTAGCGCAAACTTAGCGGGACCCCCGTGCTAAGTCTGCGGAGGGGGACAAAGTTCTGTTCGTGATCAAAATTTTCTGAATTTCATTCTAAGATTTTCAGTATTGTTTGATTTTATCTGGACTAACGATCAATTTCGAGTTTCTTATTGCATATCTAAAACAGAAACAGGATGACTTTCAGAGAAGCTCTCGCCATCGGAACTGACACAAAGCCACCAATACTCTTCAAAGGAGAGTATGAGAAATGGAAAAATCAGTTCATAGATTTCATTGATAAACATGAATTAATGATCTTATTAGAATATCTCTAAGAGAAGGGAGTATGACAACTCCAAGGAGAGTCTTTACTGTTATAAAGAAGAATGGAGAAAGAGAAAAACAAGAACTTCCATTACCACTTGATATGTACTCAGACGAGCAAAGAAAAAGACATCAAACTGACTGTTTAGCCAGATCTTTTATATTGCAAGGAATTTCTGAGGAGATTTTAAAGGAGATTTCTATCAAGTTAGAATGCAAAAAGGCTACAGGAAAGCTGTTATGGGAACATATTGAGAAGGAAGAGACAACACACCTGTGCTTAATGGGAAAGATGGTGGATGAAGCTGAAGATGAAGCTGAGTCAGATGAAGAAGAGAATGAAGAGGTATGTGACATGACTGAATCTGATTTTGTAAATCAAATAAATGTCATGATGATTAGACTTCAAAAGTTAGAGTCAAAGCTTAAGCGTGAAAGAGGAATCAATAAAGACAAAAACCAATCAATACAGAAACTTAGCGAGAATATTGCAACTTCCATTAGAAAGAAATAGCGAGAATAATGCAACTTCCATTTCGTAAATAATCATTAGAAAGAAATTTTGATTTATTAGAACTGTAGCTATAATTCAACTTCTCATAACGAAATGGAAGTTGCATTTTAGTTGTGTTCTTCCTTAGCTTCATCCTCTCTAGACAGTTTAGTCCACTTAACTTTGAGTTCAGGGTATTGTGGTGCCAATTTTAAAAATAAAAAATCATACAACGCATGCACTTTAGAAATACCCTTTTTAAGGTAGTGTGGGTTCTCATAACCAAGACCCCAACACTCACTACTCTCTTTAGGTTTATTCAAATGAATGGTCTGTTCAGTTTGACCTAAAGTGTAAAGTTTTTCTTCCAAAACATTCACTTTTTCAGATAAAGACTTGTTTTCTTTTGAAAGAACTGAACACTTTTTAGCAACCTCTTTGGATTCAAATTGACACAATTTATATTTAGAAGTAGTTTCAGATAATTCATTGTGAATTATAGTCTTCTCTTTCGTGCTGGTATCAATGTTTTTATGTAAAGCTTCAATCAATACATTCTTCTCAGCAATGTCATTGCTAAGTTTCAATATTGATTGGTTTTTCTCTTTAATGATACCTTTTTCACGCTTAAGCTTAGACTATAATTCTTGGAGTTTAATCATCATGACATGCATTTCATTGAGAAAATCTGATTTTGTCATATCACATACCTCTTCAGTGTCTTCACAGTCAGAATCAGCTTCATCTTCAGTTACTGTCTTACCCATAAAGCACAAATGGGCTTTCTCTTATTTCTCTTCTTCCTCATTAGAATGGTCGAGCCAATACTCATCCTCAGCCATAAGAGCCTTGCCAACCTCCTGCTGCTTGGCCAAGAGCATCTTATTTTTGTAGTACTCGGAGTTTCGGACCTTGGGCCTTCGGCAGTCCTTCGCAAAATGTCCGAGTTTTCCGCAGTTGTAGCACTTTGTCGGTTCTGGCTCTTTCTTCTCTTCAGTTCTATACCTCTTTTCCTCAGGCCTCTTCTCTTCTGTCTTCTTTCCTTCTATTCTCTCCTTGTGTTCATAGTTCCGTGAACCCGAAGAATACCTCTGACTGTTCGAGCCAAGTTTTTTGTAGAATTTCTTCTGAAAGGCTTTTGTCAGCATTAGCATAGCCTGCTTCAAGTTCTCACAGTCATCGAAGTCTGAGTTATCATCACTGTCCACTTCCTCGGACTCAGAAACTACTACTTTCCTTTTCTTCTTGAGGCTCACTGACTTCTTTTCATCAGCAACCACCTTCTTAACCTTTTCTTTTCATCTTTGATCTCCTCCACCTCTTCCTCGTTTTGCCTAAGAGTCTCGTACACCTCGTGAAGTGAAATCTCGTTCAGATCCTTCATCTGTTTCATTTGCCTAGTAATCCTCTTCCACTCATGACAGAGGATGCTGAGAAATTTGACATTAAGCTTTATCTGAGACTTTCTGACTTTGTTCTTATTGAGCTCGTTCAGTAAAGTCACAAATCTATCGTAAGTTGTCTCAAGAGATTCACCCTCCTTGGCCTTGAACTCTTCGTAGTTGTTGAGGCAGTTGGAGACCTTGAGTTGGTTGCCTATCTTAGATCCGAGCATCATCTTTTCTAATTGATCCCACATTTCCTTGCCCGTGGCGTTGTAACTGTCAATCTTGACGTAGATCTCATTGGGAATGCCTTGTAGAATGAAAGATCTAGCCAGTCTATCAGCTTTTACCTTTTTTCTCTGTTCTTTTGTGTACTCCTCAATTGGTAGTGGGTACTCTCTCTGTTCCTCTTCTACTCCTTCATTTTCAACCACATGAACCTTCATAGGAGGTTTCATGATTCCTTCCTTCAGAGATAATCTGATATAATCTCCCAAGTCATTACGGTCGATGAAGTCTAAAAAACGATCCTTCCACTGCTCATACTCTCATTTGAATAAGACCGGTGGCTTTACATCAGTTCCGATAGCGAGAGCTTCCCTTGAAGTCATCTTGTTTATAAAATAATAAATAAGAACTTGATAATGATCGTTAGTCCAAGTGAAATCAGAAAAATACAGAAAAACTTAGAAAGAAATTCTGAAATGAAATTTCCAAAAATCTCTAAGTATGGAATTCGCACAATACTGTGAAGTACAAGGAATTCGTATGCACAATTCGCATATCAGCTTAAACAACACAGAATCTGCACACTACTCACTCAATCTTCAAAATTCGCACACAAGACTATTTCAGAATTCACATGCAAAAACACTTCAGAATTCGCACACACACAGAATTCACATGCAATTATATGCGAGTTCTAAGAATTCACATACAACTCTATGCGAGATCTAGACTTGGAAATTTTTTGGAAAATTAAACTTTTCACATGAAACTTTTCGTATAAAACTTTTCGCACAACATGATCAAACGAATTTTATACTTGGGAAAAAATTTCAAACTGAGCAATTCGCATACACCCTTATCCTCAAACTGAGCAATTCGCATACTAAGCAATTCG
The DNA here is from genome assembly GCA_954870635.1 of Arctium minus. Classification (NCBI taxonomy): domain Eukaryota; kingdom Viridiplantae; phylum Streptophyta; class Magnoliopsida; order Asterales; family Asteraceae; genus Arctium; species Arctium minus. Next base: position 3,155,892 of record OX941093.1, on the reverse strand, counting down.
CATACACACTTATCCCAGACGATTGTGATTAAACGCTTTAATAAGACAACTTATGAACTGATTAATAAACTTAAACCGAATATTAAATTTTTACGTGTTTTTGGTTGCAGGTGTTATATCCTCAATGACCGTGATAATCTTGGCAAATTTGACAAGAAGGCAGACGAAGGCTACTTTATTGGTTATTCTTTAACGTCTAAAGCCTATTGTGTTTATAATCGCCGGACCAAGACTATCATGGAAAGCATATATGTGTCTTTTGATGAAAATTCTATGCTGACTTCTGAACAACACAGTTCAGAACTCAAGCTTAAGGAAAAGGCTTCTGTTCATGATGGAATAGAACCCGAACCAAAACAGCCTAAGTCATCTAACTCTTCTACTGTTACATCTGAGTTAGATATGTTATTTCTTGATGCTTTTATGGACATATATGCAGATTTTGACAAATCAGGCGTGTCCGCATCAACTTCAGAGGTTCCAACAGTTACTGAAGATATTTCTGGACCTTCTAATGCTGTCACAGCAACAACCTCTTCAGGTACATCTACACCTACTGTTTCTGATAACACTAATACTGATTCTGCATCCGCAGATACATATTATGGACAAGAAGTCCTGAGCACTTCCTCTGTTGCTCCAGAATTACCTTCATCAGATACACCAAGTACAAGAAGTTCTGAATACTTCTGAGGTTGTTCCTGCAATAATAGATGAATACAACGAGCAAAATACACAAGTATCTATTCAACCACTCCCAAGCACAAATCGATGGACAAGGGATCACCCCTTCATAATATAATTGGACATACAGAGTGGCGTACAAATGCGTGCAACATCAGCCAATTTTTGTATTTACTCAAGTTTCCTTAGTTCCTTAGAGTCGAAAAAGGTTTCTGAAGCTCTTCACGATCCTGACTGGATATTAGCGATGCAAGATGAACTACAACAATTCGAAAGGAATAAGGTATGGCGGATAATCCCATGACCAAAAGACAAATCAGTGATAGGCACAAGGTGGGTCTTTAGGAACAAGAGAGATGAGGCTGGAGTTGTCATACGAAACAAAGCCCGCCTTGTTGCAAAAGGTTACTGTCAACAGGAGGGGATAGACTATGATGAAACGTTTTCTCCTGTTGCAAGGATTGAAGCCATCAGATTTTTTCTATCTTATGCAGCTCATAAGAATTTCACCGTCTATCAAATGGACGTGAAATCTGCTTTTCTCAACGGTATACTACATGAGGAGGTCTATGTAGCACAACCTGAAGGCTTTGTTGATCCATAACACCCAGATCATGTCTACGCCCTAGACAAAACACTTTATGGCTTAAAACAGAAACCACGAGCTTGGTATGAAACTCTTACTTAGTTTTTACTCGCCTCAGGTTTTAAAAAGGGTACTATCGATACAACTCTGTTCCTTAAATCAAAAAGGGGGAGAAATTTCAAGATTTCAAGGTCAGATCAGTTTCGAAGCAAAAGCAAAGTCATGTGAGATGTGATAAAGGGAGAAAAGAAAGTCAGATTGTTGTCAAAAGTGAAGTCTGAAGATTATCAAGTTGTTGAGCTTATTTGAAACTATATTTTTAACCAAAGGAGAAGATTACAAAGTGTTAAAGTTTTGAAGACTTCAACGTTTTGTGAAGATTGTCAAAAACAATTAGAAATCAAAAGGGAAGATTGTTTAAAAGCATTGTCAAAGATCAAGCAAAGTGACAAAGATTTGAAGATGTCAAAGTAGTGAAAGATCATTTGCTGAAGATTTTTTAAGAAAGAGAAGACCTGAAGATTAGTGTTTTTAATCTTGAATCCAAAGGGGGAGATTGTTAGAGTTAAATTGTATTCAAGATTAAAATAAGGGTTTTTGTTATAATTGTTGTAAAATGTGAGTGTTTGTCTTGTAATTGTTGTAGTGTGTTGACCAAGTGCTAAGGTCATGTTGGCCATATTTAAAGCAGGTCAAAGAGTTGTATAAATATATTACACATACACGCGTATTTCTGGTAAGAACACTGTGAAAACACACACACACACACAAAGCTAATTGTAAAATGCACTAAATAGGTATATGGATTGATTTAGATTGTGTGAATCATAAAGAAAGTGTTTCTAAATCATTTTTGTAGTAATTGATAGCTAGAATCTGGAACAACAGACGTCCATAGTGCACTTGGCGATCTTTGCTATCTCCTGCGATTTTTACCCTCGACGGGGCTTTCTGTGTCACCAAATTCTCTATCTCTTATTTACATTTATTTACATAGAGTAAAATCCTCGACTAAAAGTGCGGCTAACTAACAGTTTCAGTGCAACTTTTTTGACTAGCAAGATCATGGAAGTCAGGGAACTCAAGCTCATATCATTTCTCAAATGCGTATGGAGCTTGATGCAGCTCGCAGTCGTATTAACGCTATGGATGAGCAAAATCGCAAGACAGCTGAAGAACTCTCAGCAATGAGGAATCAAAATGTTGGAAACCAATTTGGGCCTCAGTATGGTCCAAGACCACCTTTTCACATGCCTTTTGCAGGTGTTCAACCAATATTGCCTCCGTTTCCCAGGCCAACGCAAGGTACTGGAGTAGCCACAGGAGTCTCCACTTTCTCTATCCCAACGATTCCAACGATGCCACCACCAACAGTAGAATTTTCATCGATGCCCATGCCTCCCACGAATGCACCAATCAATGGTGACGCTAGAGAGACATCACATCGCATCGCAACGGGTTTTTTCCAAATGCAGGTGTCACATCTTAAGACTCTAGATTCGTGCCAGTTTCGCTCTCGACGAGTAACAATTTCAATCTGGACGATCTTGTCGCACGACGACTGAAGCAATTAGAAGAACATAATGGGATAATGTTGTCGCTACTCGCAAAGCTACCAGGAGCTGCTGTGCCTGTGGACATTGAACCAAGGACCGGATTTCAGGCATCACCTTTCTTCGATGAAATCGCCATGGTCGACGTCCTAAAAAAGTACAACATTCCGACGTTTACTTCGTAATACTCTAGAATTAGTGATCCGACCGAGCATATCGCACAATATAAGCAGTTGATGTGGATTGTGTCGATACCTCATCAGTATCAGGAGGTCTGCAAGTGCAAAAGCTTTGGTGTGACTCTCACGGGTGCTGCACTTCAATGGTTGATTAACTTGCGACCCAAGTCTATCGGCCGTTTCACAGAGCTAGTCAACCAATTCTTTCAACAATTTGATAGCAGTCGTAATATGGAAAAGCAGACTAGCGACCTCTATTACATCACTTAGAAGAGAGGCGAGTCAGTTCGAAACTATTTCAATCGCTTCAATTTTGAGATGATCAGCGTACGAAACTGTGAGGTCCGGACTGCAATCGAGGCTTACAAGTGAGGTCTCGACGACAGTTCAGACGTATATATGGATATGACAAAGTATCCATCGGAACACTTAGAAGACGTTCGAACTCGGACACTAGCCTACATGCGGATCTAGGATGATGCGATCTTCCGTCGCAAGCACTCCAATGATAAAAAAAAATAAGTGTCAAGAAGCTGGACTTCAAGGCTAGTTCGACCTCCAAGGTCGAGACGTCCAAACAAATCTCGAACGTGAGATTTGGCAAAAAGAAGAATGCACCGGCGAATAAGTTCCCCCAATATCGTAAGATTTCATCTTACGAATTCAAAGGAACCTCTAAAGAGGTGTTCGATGCCTTAAAGAACGTCCAGACCAATGTCAAGTGGCCTCCAAAAAGTGAAGGAGATGACGCCAAGAAAGACAAATCCAAATGGTGAGACTTTTATAGCGACCATTGCCACATAACAGACGACTGTCTCGCCCAATGTTTTAAAAACCGGTTTTTTGGTTGACCCGGTGTGGTGACCGGGTCACGGTTCAACCGGTCTAACCGGATCAACCGAGTGGTTGACTGGGTTTCAAGAAATTTTATGTATTTTTCATTTTCTTGCATATATATATATATAAAACCAAGAATTTGATGTCCACAAGTTAAGACATTAAAAATACACATAACAAAAAGTTTTATATTAATCCAAAAACATTAAAAAAACACATAACAACAAGTTTTACATCAATCGAAAAACATAAAAAACACAAATATAAGAAATTGATTTTTTTAACCGGGTCAACCCGGGTTTTTACCGGTTCAATTAGACCGGTTCAACCGGTTCTATCAAAAAACCGGCGGTTCAATCCGGGTCGTAATTTCCAAAAAAAACGGTCGTAATTGACTCGGTCTCTTCACCGGTTCCCGGTTCAACCGGTTGAACCGGCCGGGTCAACCCGGGTTTTAAAACATTGGTCTCGCCTTAAGGCTAGAATTGGCTTGGCTCGTACTAAAAGGCCACCTGCAAGACTTGATAGGAGAAAACGTTCGGCCAGCTTCACCAGATCAAGCAAAAGTCGTTAATTGCGTGACTGGAGGTTCCGATATTTGTGGATTAACTTGGCAGCCAAGCGACATGCTAGTCGAGGACCTGAGGAACTTCCCATCTTACGATTGTCATGACCAAAACATGAACTGGACATGGAGGCTATTCCTATAACCTTCGATCAAGAGGATCTCAACGAACAATGGCAAAAACATCACGATGGCTTAATCATTCAGCTTACGATCGGGAACTGCTCGACTAAAAGAATCTTGGTCGACGGAGGAAGTATGCCAATATCATTTTCCTTAGCACAATCAAAGCTATGGGAATCGAAAAGTCAGAAATCGTGCGACGTTCGACGGTCCTTGTGGGCTTCAATGGCGACATGGCTTACACCATCGAGGGAATTACTCTCCTAGTATTCTCTAAAGGGGTCAACAAGCAGACCAAATTCAACGTCATAGACTGCTCGTCAGCATACAATATTATCCTAGGGTGACCTTGGATTTATGATATGAAAGTTGTTCCATCGACATATCATCAGACAATCAAGTTCCCTACGCCCTGGGTGTTTAGGAAGTTAAAAGCGAGCAAAAGATCGCGCAAGATTGCTATAAAGTTACGATGAAGCCTCGAAAGCAGAGTATCTAGCAATTACAGAACCAGGTCGATCCTGACACCATTGACGACTATCGAGTAGAAGAAGTTGTCTTGGTTAAGGACAAATCTGACAGGGTCGTCTTCGTAGGTACGTTTCTCGACCCTTCCTTGAAAGAATCACTGATTTCTTTTTTGCAGAATAATGTCAATTGTTTTGCTTGGACGCACAAGTATATGGTTAGCATCGACCCTGAGGTCATCTCACATCGACTCAACGTCGATCCATCATTTAAGCCAGTCAAACAAAACTGACACAAATTCGCTCCCGAGTGAAACAAAGTAATCAACGAAGAAGTCGACAATCTACTCAAGACTGGGAAAATTCGGGAAGTAAAATATTCCGAATGGTTAGCCAATGTCGTGGTCATACAGAAGAAGAACGGAAAGTGGAGAGTATGTATTGATTTCACTGATCTCAACAAGGCTTGTCCTAAAGACCCGTTCCCATTACCCCCACATTGACGCTATGGTCGACGCAACTTCCGGGCATTAACTCTTAACGTTCATGGACGCATATTCGGGATACAATCAAATCCTAATGCATCGCGACGACCAAGAGAAGATGACGTTCATGAAAGACAAAGGGATTTACTATTATAAGGTCATGCCTTTCGGTCTCAAGACGCGGGATCAACGTATCAGCGACTGGTAAATAGGATGTTCAAAGAGCATCTTGGCGACACAATGGAAGTATACATCGACGATATGTTGGTGAAATCAAAACAGGCGATCGATCATATCGATCATCTGAAGCAATCATTCGATATTCTCAAGGAGTATCATATGAAGCTCAATCAAACGAAATGCTTTTTCGGAGTAAGTGCAGAGAAATTCCTTGGATACATGGTCATCCGTCGTGGGATCGAGGCCAATCCTGACCAAATAAAGGCGATCATGGACATTAAGTCCCTGCGTAACTTTAAAGAGGTCCAGCGACTTACTGGACGAATTGCGGTATTAAACAGGTTTATCTCTCGATCTTCAGATAAATGCCACCTATTTTATAATGTTTTGAGAAAACAGGGGTTCTAATAGATGAGCGACCAAGAAAATGCGCTCCAAAAACTCAAGGAGTACATGGTGTCGCCATCTTTACTGTCGAAGCCTGAAGACCATGAGGTCCTCCAGGTTTATCTAGCAGTCAGCACGACCGCTGTAAGTGTCGTCCTAATCCGAGAGGACGAAAAGCAACAACTTCCTATCTATTACATAAGTAAGTCACTTCTGGACACCGAAACCAGGTATTCCTCTATGGAAAAACTTTTGTTAGCTTTAATTACAACAACAAAAAAAGTTACGTCATTATTTCGAGTCACATCCTATAACTGTCGTGACTAACTTTCCTCTTAAGTCTGTTTTTAGGAAACCCGAGTTGATAGGTCGACTGGTAAAATGGAGTATCTACCTTAGTAGTTACGACAATGAATACAAACCCAGGACCACCATCAAATCGCAAGCATTGGCCGACTTCGTCATCGATTTCAGCCCAGAATTGGACGTACTGACGGAACCTATGGCCACTCTCGACGACGCAACCTGGACTTTACACGTCGATGGATCATCCAACGCCCGAGGGGCATGTCTTGGCTTCGTCCTCAAGTTGCCACAGGGGGCAAGATGGTGTACTCTATACGGTGCGATTTCAGAGCTACGAACAATAAATCTAAATACGAAGCTTTGATCGTAGGAATGGACATGACTCACGACTTAGGGGTAACAAGATTTCACGTCAAAAACGATTCCCTTCTAGTCGTGAATCAAATGAATGGGGAATTCGCAGCTAAAGACTCTAAAATGATGGCTTATCTCAGAAAAGTCAAAGCCAAAGCCAAAGCCAAATCCGAGGAATTTCAGGATTTTTCTATTTCACTGATCCTGAGGGATCAGAATACCCAAGCTAACGCATTGGCTAATCTCGGATCGGCACTTGGACAATCCCCATTCGACGTCGTTCCAATAATTCATCTGGCGACGCCATCCATTAAAAGTGAAAGCGACGTCCAAGCAATAGAAGAGGAAGACAACTGGTCGAGCTACATCAGAAGATTCTTAACGAACAACCAACTTCCTGAAGAGAAAATGGAAGCCTGAAAAATTAGATTTAAGGCATCCAAATACCTTATGATTAGAGGACAAATCTACAGACGATCGTCGACAGGACTAAATCTACGACGTGTTACCAATAAAAGTCTAATCCAAAGCATTTTCCAAGAAATGAACGATGGAGAATGCGGTAACCACTCAGGCGATCGTAGCTTGGAAAATCGTATCTCTCGACAAGGATACTATTGGTCGACCTTACGACAGGATGCAATAAGGTACGTCCAAAGCTGCGACGCATGTCAATGACATTCAGGTATGTCACACAAACCTTCTGAACCCTTTCACTCAACTTTAACTCCTTGGCCCATCATGCGGTGGGGAATGGATATTGTCGGCAAGTTACCCCCGGCCCCTGGGCAAAAGGTATTCCTTCTAGTCCTCACAGATTATTTTTCAAAATGGATAGAAGCGGTTGCTTTCTCCCAAGTTCGGGAAAAAGAAGTTATCTCATTTATCCAGACTAACATCATTTGCAGGTTCGGTATCCCATCCGAGATCGTATGCGAAAATGAATCGCAATTTATAAGCGACATAACCCAACAGTTTTGCGAGGATCGTAACATCAAACTTACGACCTCAACACTTCTCTATCCTCAATCAAATGGACTTGCCGAGTCTAGTAATAAAACTATCATAAACTCAATCAAGAAAAGACTCAAGGTAGCAAAAGGCAAGTGAGTTGAGGAACATCCGACAGTTCTTTGAATCGTACAACGCCTCGTACGTCCACAGGACAATCACCCTTCTCTCTGGTCTGTGGTTGCGAAGCTGTCTTGCCTGTCGAGACCTAACTCCCGACCTCACGATATTCGTCGGTCGACCATAACTTAGTCGACCTAAGTTACGACCTCGATCCCAAGGTAAACGTCTTACGACTAAACCTTAAATGATCTTACGACCAGTTGGTGACGTCCTATGACTAGACCCCATAAAAGTCTCGTGACCTGTGGTGACGTCAAATGACTTGACCTACTAACCTACGACCAACGGGTGACGTTTTTTAAAGAATAGACCCTGTATGGTCTTAAAACCAATAGGTGACGTCCTAAGACTAGACCCTATAAACTAATCAAGGACGAAAACTTACCCGTCACCTCTGGAGTACCTTCATTGGTCTCCTCCTTTTGTTCTCCTTCTTCCTCTACGAAAGTAGCAACTGACGACCCGACGTATTGTACGTCCTCGTCTTCGTCCGCAGTAGGACGAGAAGTGAAGAAGGAACATTCATCGACACTGAACTCGAGGAATCGTTCGATCTTAGTAGCTGAGTCGGCAGAAGGGGCGGTTATCGAGAAATCAATCACTAGCAAAACAAAAACAAACGTTAGAAAACTTTGGACAGACAAAGGAAAAGACGAATTAAATACTAAAAAGACTCCATGTCTTACCTTCAGTATTATACCCAGTGGTGACCCACTGCTTATCATCGCCAAGCGAAGAGATACGACCAAAGAATAGACTTTCAGGCTTGAATCTAATGCGCTCAAAACTAAAGGTTTTTGGCAACGATTCGAGAAGGTTATCACTCTCTAAAGCTTGATCGCGTAAAAAAGAAAGGATTCGAGCATGGTCAATATTTATACTTGATTCAGTGTCAGGTCGAGTCGACAGATGGTCGACACCTATCATCAACCCTTCGCACGCCAACCATCGGATGAACGACACCTGTCCCTACGCCTGACACCACGCGCCCCACGTTGCCATGACGTCACGGACGTTATGCGGCTGCACGCTTCCCCCCCCCCCCGAAATCTTCGGTTTTCAAGAAACTAATTCGGTTACATTTGTCGACACATGTCTAATCTGGTTACGAAAATTCGAAAAACCGACTTGCCGTCCAATTTTCGAATTTTGGGGGCAAACTGTTTGGGTAAAATTTCACAAGTCACGACCAACGCAAGGAAACCAATCGTCTTTCGTCTAGGGACCATTCTTGTATTAAGATAAGGTCCTGACGATCACACACACCGAGGACCATAGTCGTCACCTATGACGACGGTCATAAGTTTCTCTCGACCGCAACCAAGAAATCACTCGAAGACTCCTATCTTACGACCTATGTTACGTAACTAACGATTATGTCAGTTATTACATACGACCATTTTCCTTTATGGCTCTTTATTACAGGTTTTAAAGCGCATAATGGCCAACAGATATAACGGACGAACATCATCAAGATCTATCATTATCAAGACCGTTGGACATTCAATGCTCATTTATGACGACCAAAAGCTATATATACAAGGCTCGAAGAATCATTCCGGCTAACACACTAATCAACCTGAACTCCTCTACAACACTCAAGAACATTCAACTTATTTTCTCTTAAGCAAGAACTCTCAACAAAGTGCTCTAATCACATGACGAATAGTTGCAAGCTTACGATTTACTTATTTCTATCTGTAATATTGTCATTTGTACTTTCGATCACTCCTTCTAAAGGACGAAGTCCTTGTTTGACGTCCATAGTACACTTAACGATCTCTGCTATCGTCCGTGGTTTTTTCCCTCGACGGGGTTTTCCGCGTCACCAAATTATCTGTCTCTTATTTACTTTTATTACCCGTCGTACAACTTGTCGATCGATCGCTTACTTTAGTTGTTAAAGCTCCACACCGACCTTAGATCTTCCTTGGGACGATTTTTGGCATTAATAGGTAGCAATGAAATGATTTCTCTGTGATTGCAGGTGTTTGAGCGTCAACAAATCTGGTATCTAGATAGTGGGTGTTCAAGACATATGACCGGAAACATATCTCTCCTTATTAACTATGTGTTTGTGAGGGGTCCCTCCTTAACCCTTGGAGATAATTGTAAAGGTTTCACTAAAGGCTATGGAACAGTGTCAAATGGTTCCATCACCTTCAATAAAGTGGCATATGTTGAAGGTCTGATGCACAATCTCTTAAGCATCAGTCAGCTATGTGATATGGGATGCATTGTCACCTTCAAGCTGTGTATTATCGGGTGTTAGAAAGGACAATGTTTATGTCATAAACATGGATCAGAGTTCCATTGGGTCAAATATTTGTTTCATATATGAAGAATCGGCCAAAAAGAATTGGATCTGGCATAAACGTTTGTCTCACCTAAACTTCAAGACTATGAATATTCTCTCAAACAAAGATCTTGTTGTTGGGATGCCCAAGTTATCTTTTGTAAATGAGAAACTTTGTGCAACCTATGAAAAAGGGAAGCTGGCCAAATCCTCCTTCAAATCCAAGCAATGCTTCTCAATGCTTCAAATCCAAACAATGCTTCTCCATCACCAATCCTCCTCAAATGCTTCACATGGATCTATGTGGACCAGTCAGCACTCCAAGCCTTGGTGGAAAAGGTACATCTTAGTGATTGTATTGATGAATTCACTTGTTACACTTGGGTAATTTTTCTCAGGTACAAAAGTGACACCACCAAAGAAATCATAAAATTCAACAAGAAATTGGAGGTGCTAGACGGTCAACTTGTGAGATCTATAAGAAGTGATAATGGTACCGGATTCAGAAAGAGTACCTTAGAAGACTTCTTCAATGACAAAGGGATATCTCAAAACTTCTCAGTTGTCAGAACTCCTTAATAAAATGGTGTTGTGGAAAGAAAGAATTTGAATCTATGTGAAGTTGCCCGATCTATGCTAAGTGAATCCAACTTACCTACCTATTTTTGGGCTTAAGCAATCAACATAACCCGTTTCACTCAAAATTGGTCTGTGGTTGTGAAAAGACACAACAAAACTCCCTATGAAGTCTTCTATGGCCGAAAACCCAACATTGGTTTTCTCCATATCTTTGGATGTGTCTGCTTCATTCTAAATGATCCGGAAAATCTTGGCAAAGTTGATTCTAAGGCTAATGAAGGAATCTTTGTGGGATATTATCTCTCTTCAAAAGCCAACCGGGTCCACAATATTCGGAGAAAATGTATTGATGAATCTATTCATGTGAAGTTTGATGATCATTAATCATCATCTCTTTCATGTAATGATGATGAATTAAATCGGTGTATTTCATCATGTGTTGGAGAAGATTCTCAAAATCCTTCATCTAGCTACAATCCATCTATTTCTTTCACCTCATACACATCTCATCAAAAATGGTGATTTACCTATTTCCTCATCTTTGATCCCCAATCTTCAAATAGTCATTCCTGAAGATCAAAATCTCTCTTACCCTATTCTTCCAAATCTTATTCAACCTGAACCTTCCTCTATCATTCCTACCTATCTCCTCATCTTCAATCCACAATCTTCAAATAGTCATTCCTGAAGATCAAAATCCCTCTGACCCTATTCTTCCAAATCTTATTCAACCTTAACCTTCCTCCATCATTCCTACCGATCTCCCATCTTTCTCTCAACCTCAGAAAATGTTGCCACCACCTCTTCCACCAACAAATAAGTGGACAAAAGATCATCCTATTGACCAAATCATTGGTGATCCACAAGCTGGAGTTCAAACTCAAAGAGGGGTAGGGCATATCTGTCTTTATGTGAATTTCCTAACCATTTTTGAACGAAAACGAATTGAAGAAGCTCTGGCCGATCCATGTGGAATAACCACCATGCAAGAATAACTCTCTCATTTGGAGAGAAATAAAGTATGGAGACTTGTTCCTGAAGAAATCTATGTGAAACAACCACCTGGATTTGAAGATCCTTCACATCTTGACAGTGTGTATAAATTGGACAAAACTCTATATGGCCTCAACAGCCTGGTATGATACTTTGTCTAATTTTCTTCTAGAAAATTAGTATTCTCGAGGTAAAATCGACAACATCTTGTTCCTCAAGAAGACATCAACTAATATCATTCTTGTTCAAATCTATGTGGATGACATCATCTTTGGTGCTACCGATGAATCTCTTTGTCGGGAATTTGCTTCTCTCATGAAAAGTTGATATGAGATGAGTATGATGGAGAGCTTACATTTTTTTAAACTCCCAATTTGAAGATTCAAAACAAAAAAAACGGTGGTTTGAGTTTCAAAAAAGAAAATTTGAAAACTCACCGATTTTTTGAAGAATTAAAAACCAAAAATAATTGAATTTTTTTGGACTCCCCGAAAATTAAAAAACAAATTGAAATTTTTTTTAGTCTCCGATTTAAAAAAAAGTTGAAATTTTTTTCGGGAGTCCCCGTTTTTTTTAAAATTGGGAGTCTCTGATTTCAAGAAAACAAAATTTTTTTTGAGTAACCGATTCTAAAAAAAATTGAATTTTTTTTTGGGAGTCCCTGATTTAAAAAAGAAATTGCAAATTTATTTGGGAGTCCCGATTTCAAGAAAACAATAAAAAAAATTGAAATTTTTTGGAGTCCTCGAAATTTAAAAAAAAAATTGAAGTTTTTTTTATTTTGAGTCACCGATATAAAAACATATATTTTTTTTACCCTCTGATTTGACACCAAAAAAATATATTTTTTTACCCTCCGATTCGAGTCCCCAAGAAAAAAGAAAAAAAATTCTCCCCAATTTCTTTCCAATTCTTTTTCTCCCCGATTTTCTTCCCTTCTTTTTCTCCCCGGTTTTTCTTCCCTCTTTTCTTACCGATTTTTCTTCCCTCTTTTTCTCCACGATTTTCTTTCCTACATTTTTTCCTCCGATTCTTCCCCATTCTTCTCCCTGATTTTCTTCCCCATTTTTTTTGTTCTCGATTTTCTCTTCTTATTTTTTCTTTCCCATAAAAAATAAAAGAAATCTATACGGAAAAGAGCGCCCCCCCCCAAAAAAAATTGGGCCACTGAATTTATGAGTTCTAATTATCTTATCCCTTCTCAAAGTGTCAGCACCAATTTTTTTTCCTAAGTCTTGGTGTCATCATCAAATAGGGGGAGATGAATTGTCGGATCACTAATTGATTTGGTGATGACTCTCCGACCAATACTTAGAAAAGTAAAAAGTATATGTCTTCGTATATTTTTTACTATTGCAAGTACATGAGTAAACATCAATATGGATAAAGAGACTTACAAATGACAATGAAGACCACTTTGAACAATGGCTCTCTCTCCACCAATCAAGCTCTCAGCCCAGGTATGATTTCTTTCATAAATTCTCCTAATCTGAAGTAGGGAGATGCTAAGGAACCATCCTTCTCCGGATCGGTAGCTCCCTCCGTATCACTCACTGTGGCATAAAAGAAGAAAACCAAAGCCACCGATACCTCCACACCTGCTTCTGAGACTATGCCACCAAAAAAGCCTTCGGTAGCTGCCCCCATCTACCACCACTCTTAAAAGCGGAGGCACTCCAAATCTCCTCCTATGTCTTCTCTAAAAAGAATTAGGAAACTCTAGAGGCCATACCATCTAAACTGCCCACTAATTCTCAAAAATAGGTGGACGTTGAATTTCTCCCCTCCGGGCCTAGGGAATCTGCTTTACCCAAGGTCACCTCCTCTATATCCTCCCAAAAGGATACAGTTGTAAAATTGGGTACCCCTATTATTCCCCTATCAACCATTTCTTTGGTTGATAAGGATGACTTGGACTCCTTCCCAACCCAAGGTGCTTCTTCAACACCTCACGGCCTATCACTTGGGATTCTCATTCCTGATGTTTCTGCATGATTCAAGGATATATCTTCCTTTCCAGGGGCAGGTTCGGAGGATCCCAAAAACTTTCTGGACTTCTTACTTTCCGACACTAGGAATTAGTTGAAGGGGAGTAACCAACCACTCAAGTTTAAACTCTATGAAAACTTAATTCGCGATGGACTGTGTGATCGAAGCCACCAGGAATTAGTTGAGGGGGAGCAACCAACCACTCAAGTTCAAACAATTCCGGCTATTGCCTTATGTATCTTTGTATATATTTATTTACTTTCTCATTCTTTATTCATTGCTTTTACTTATTCGTTTGTACATAATTATAAAATTATATATAAAAAAACTATGTGAAAAAGAACCCAAAAGAGTAAACCAGGGTCAATCTATACTATTCCCGATCTCACTTGTAATATTTGAAAAACGTCTTTATCCTTAGAAGTTTCTTAGGTTCTTTTTAATAGCTTAGTCATGCTTTTAAAGATCGGTGAAGTCAAAGACTAGCCGAAATCAGAAAAAGTTAATCTTCAGATGTGGATCAAAGATTGTTAGTGAATGCCCAAAATCTAATTATACGATGATTGTAATTTTGAGTTTTGTTTCATGAAACTAATAAATAAATAAAAGTCATTGCCCATTTTATTATGTCTATATTATATTCTGTGTTTTAATTATTCATATTAAATAAACTTAGAATAATGTATTCTAAATGTCCCTAGTTAAGTATTATTTTGGGTTTTAAGGTTGAAGTAATATGATAATGACTAGCATATGTAGGGATTCATATAGAGATATCGAATCTGCATATGGGTACAAAAATGGAGATTTTGTGAATCGGACATGACCGGCTATGAGAACACTGCATTGGATGTCATGTGAGTGTCATAAGTGTTTCTCATGTGGTCAATGTACATGTAATTCTTTGACTTGAGAAATATGGAGTTTGTTACGTGTGAGTAATATATTTTGACATTTGTTCTAATCATTCTGTAACTGGGTGACAGAATGATTGTTGGGTATGTTATAAATCACATGGTAGAACTAACATGTATCGAGATAGGATTTGTCCCTCCTTTATGACGGTTGTGATGTCTCTGGGCCCCTTGATAAATATATACTAAGGAAATGCATGCATGCTCAGATAATTGATTTGAGATATCATGATATGTTTTATTATTATATTTGGGAATCAAGAAACTAGATATTGGAAATAACGAGAATGACACATTCAATGTCTCGTGTTAATTCTGGACCTCAAGGAAAAAGTAATTAAATATGTAAACTAAAATTGACTACAAACCGATAATTTGTTGTATCACCAATTCTCGTCATTTGGGTGGAGATGATGTATTGCAAGATAGCGATCATCGTTTATAACTATAAATACAATATTTATATTTATTACCAACATGTCGAGAACCCATTGGGTCACACACTTTGAACATATTCGAATAAGAAGTTTTAATAATTAAAACGTTTAAGTATTATATTTGATTTGTATTGATTTATTCTGATTAAATAAAATAAGATATTATTTGTGTTAGACATAAATAAAGATATGTAGGTCTGGTCTTAAAAAGATGAATGATGATGCATGGATACTCCTACACTCAAGTAAAGTGTAAGGATGGTGGTGCTTTTATGTCATGCCTCTCATATCCATATAAAATGTATGACATTTTATGCAAGAGTGAATCTTACAATTCTCTCTCAAAAAATAACCTACCACTATATGCTCCCTTTCTTTTCTAAGTTTTGAAACCGTGACTAGCATCACGAGAAGGCAAATGGTTCGGATTGTTCGCATGGATACCGTGGAGGCATCAATATTTGTTTGTTGTTGTGATTCAAAGTCTCGTTAACTGTGAAGTATAACTTCGAAACACCCGATTTATTCCGATTCGTATGGGTCCTAAAGGGTTACAGTTTTATTTTCCGCTGTCCTTAAGGGGTTACGGTTTTATTTTCTGTTGTCCTTAGCTAAGGTGTAGGGATGATGGTGCTTTCATGTCATGCCTCTCATATCCATATAAAATGTATTACATTTTATGCAATAGTGAGTCTTGCAATTCTCTCTCAAAAATCACCTACAACTATATGTTCCCTTTCCTTTCTAAGTTTTGAAATCGTGACTAGTATCACGACAAGGCAAAGGATTCAGATTGTTCCCATGGATACCGTGGAGGCATCAAACTTTGTTTGTTGTTGTGATTCAAAGTCTCGTTAACTGTGAGGTATAATTTCGAAACACTCGATTTATTACGGTTGGTATGGGTCGTTGGAGGGTTATGGTTTTATTTTCTGTTGTGCTTGAGATCCTGTAACCTAAAAAAGATGAGCTTCCAATCTTCAACTAAGCTATAATTGTCGATTTCCTCATGACAAATCGGTAGGATCCTCATCTTCGGAGGATCCTCCTTTGTCTTCTTTACTAGAAGATCTTCACCAAATCATGAAATGATGGGGACATTTTCTGAAGATTCAGAAAAAGGTTGTTTGTCTTTTTCATCTTTTTTAGGAGTTGTCTACAGCAAGGTTTGAAGGTCAACTATGTTCCACAATGTGACAAAAAGTACATTTTGTCTTATTGAATGACATATCTGATATTCAATCCCAAAGTGACAAGTGTCCCAAGCAGTTAATGCACATAGTGGTGTATAAAGGTGAAGATTCCTCCCATGCAATGTTACGTTTTTACAAGAGATCTTAGTGCACTTAAGAAAAAATCAAAATAACTCTTTCTCTCTCAAGAACTTCATAACTTTGTTCTTAGTGTTTCATAGTCGTGTTAAGTTTTCTATTCTTCGTGAAAGATTATTAGAATAGATTTTAATCTGTTCTTTTCCACAACAATCTTAAAGGTTTTCTGTGTGTAATTCTTGATATTTATATCAATAAAGAATTAAAATTAAGTGAAATTTTTGTGTATTGTATTCAACCCCCCCTCCTTCTACAATACATGTTACTTTTTGCCATTACATTTTGCAACTAACATCCAAAAACATAGATTGCGAGTTTTCTAACCTTTGTAAAACTAGATACATGTCATATGGTGTAAATACTTCATGTGTGGTAATATTTTAATAACCTCTTATTTGAAGAGCTTTAGAAGCACTTGGTCAACAAATGTGTTAGTTGGAACATTGGAAACTTCTAGCATGTTGTTTTTCAATAAATGTAAATGGGTGACTTTTATGATTACACTTACATTTTACTAGGTTGATCTAAATGGGATTTTGACCTAATTTGGAAATGTGTATGGTATTGACTTATGTAAGTATGGTCATTATGTCATTATGTACATAAGGTACGTTTTATTTCCCGATATTATATATGTTGGACATATATGCACTTAACCCTAACTTGAGGGTCTTGGGATTATGAAATATAAATGCATGAATATTATAGTGGTTGGACCACAAATGCCCACCTTGACGTTATACATACTTTACTTGGAGTAAGATGTATTGGGATATGGATGTATGTTGCAAATTTGGATGAACCGCAAGTAGGCACTAGGAGGATGTAGTCTTGAGTGCCATCTTGAAGGTATGCACCTAGATCTCCACCATTCGGGGTAATGCCTTAGATGTAGTCCCCAATGTGTTGGGCCTTTGGGGTGGTGTTGCTCGTTAGAGTGACATCAAGGTGTATCGACTCTTGAAGTGAAACTTGTTAGGTGTTTTGGGTCTCCCCCATTGATTCCTCACTGAAACATTTATGACATTTTAATGACTTCTCGCTTTAATTGTGATTTTATATATTGTACAAACTCATTAGGCTTTTTTGCCTAACACTTTCTTGGTATCGACATGTATCTCAGGTTCTAGCGGTGTCATCCCTAAGAAGGCTTAGGTAGTGATAGAATGAGCTTGGGGGAAAGATTTTTGGGACACCATATCGTTGAAGATCTTCATTCTTTTAGAAGACTTGGAGGACACCCGAACGTATAATCTTGTTTCTAGAGAAATTAGATTATTAGGGTGCCTTTTCCAAATACTTTAAATTACAAATTTGTAATTAACAGATTTTGATATTTTCCCATTTTTGGGAGGCTCGTGTTTCGGCATATTTTATATACCACTTTTCTGTTTAATGGAATTTTTTGTTTATCTCAATTTTTGGGGTGTTACACACAGTCATCCAATCTCAGTCGACAACCCTTTCCTGCCATCCTCACCCACATCCGTAAGTTGAAACTCCAACGCACAAGGACGAACTCCAGTCTCCACATACAACCTGTAGCACCCAGAAATCTACGACCGAGAGAAAGACAATTGTTGGCAGTGCTTCACGTGAGTGTCCGCGCGGGTCAAACCGCGTCGTGATCCGTGTGGGGTTCTGTCCAGAGGACGGTGTGCCTCTCCATGCGGGTTGGGCCGCGCCACCAACCGCGCGCGTGCGCACTGTGCGCTGTTAAAAGAAAACTAATCAGCCTCCACATCATTTTCCAATCTTTCTCTCCCAAGAATCGACCTCCACCCCCCCCCCCCCCCAATGAACCCTAAACTCGTTTTGGGGGTTTTCTCCTAAAACCCAGTGTCCTCCATAATCTAGCAAGATTTTGAGAAGCTAGAGCTAAGGTACCTTCATCCCTTTCACCTCCTTCATCAATGTTTTATAGGATTTCAACCACCCTTGTTCTCCCATTCGTGGATTAGAGGTTCATGCCCATTTTGCTGAACTAGAGGTGTTTTGGTTGGTGGATTCAAGTTTGGGCTAAGGTAATCTTCTTCTTCTTAATGTGTGGAAAGTTAGGGTTTTGGTATAAGTTGAGATTTCAGCTGTAATGTTTGGGGAAAACGATTATTTATGGTTGAATATGTTTACTTATGGTTGGAAATGTATGGATCTAGGTTTTCAGAAGTTTTTGGCTTGAGGATTCAAGTGTTCTTCAAAGGAGCTCAAGTTGGGGTAAAATCTAGATTTAGCCTAAATCTGGCAAGGTGAGTTCAAGTTGATTTGTGAAAACGTTGTACATGCCAAAATGTTCATTTTAAAGTATTTATGTGTTTTACATGAAATTGTCAATTGTTGAGTTATTTGGTAACTTTGGACTATTTGAAGTGTTTAACTTTGTAAACATTATAGAACACCCATATTTGGGAATTTTGGGCATCTCGGCAAATAAGTCATAAATGGAAGTATTTTAATAATTTTATTGCATAAATGGAGTTCACTTAGTCAAAATGCACTTTTGATGTTTGTTGGAAAATATGCATCATTCTTGTAGTGGGACGTTTTGAAAATACGAATTTGTGAGTCATATTGATTTTGGGCTGTTCCCGACTTTCTGGACATTTTAGCAATCATAAACCTATAGGTTTTGGGCCGAAGGCCAAATTGAAATGGAGAGTCAAGGATTGTTGGAAAACGGTGTAATTTATCGACTTATGTATTTTGGTCAAATATTTATTATGTCGTTGGGCTTGATTTAAACTTAGGTGAGTCTATGGAGTATTCGTCGGTTTTGGTAGCTCGATATGGAGCCATGTCGTATGGTGTACCTAGTTGCATCTCATTTGTGAGTTTACATGTATTGGTTGCGTTAGTCCATCCGTTGAAGTCATGTAACGTGTTAGACTGTAATGCAATGGATCCATAGGCATAGAGGTCGGTTTTATCGTGTAAGTGGGATAAGATTCCTATGTTGTAATATGGGAATAGGCGTTGGTGATATGATGTAAGTCCTAAATAATCAAGCGTGTCAAGGATGGCGAGATCCCAATGACTAAAGACTCAGTTTGAGTTGATGTCCGTAATGACTAAAGACCGGGATAGGGTTGATGTCCGAAATGACTAAAGACTTAGTTTGAGTTGATGTCCGCAATGACTAAAGACTCGGTTTGAGTTGATGTCCGTAATGACTAAAGACCTGGATAGGGTTGATGTCCGCAATGACTAAAGACTCGGTTTGAGTTGATATCCGATATGACTAAAGACTCGGTTTGAGTTGATGTCCGCAATGATTAAATACTCGAAGTGATTCGATGTTTATAATGACTAAGGGTCTAGATTGGGTTGATGTCATAGGCTTTTCCATCCTCGAGACATGTTCATAACATAGACAAGTGGCTTGTTTAGGTGTGTCGTCACGTCCAATGGAGACGGGTCTCCCCCATCTCTGAAAGACGTTGTTTTGGGTATTGAGCATTATCATGTTTCAGCGGCATTTCGTATATGGATTGTTATCCATGTTGTGTGGTTTTAATTGTTAAACCTTATTCAAGTCTTTGGATATTTTGGATAATAGAGTTTGTCCAGGTTTCAGTATTTAAATATAAGTCCTTACTTGTATTCTATGTGAGTATTGGGTTTTCGAAGTCCTCTCCGAATGAATGTTTGGTATTGGTAGTTTCATCATGAAAATGGTGGACTTTGAGAAAGGCGTTGACTTTATACTTTGATACACACCACTTTATAAATCATTATTTAAATTTAGTTAACGACTTATATGTTTGTATTGGAAACTCTTGAACTCGCTAGGCGTTAGCCTAACCTTTTTATTTGTCAGCATGTGCAACAGGTTTCGGTTGGGAATAGCTATAGTGACCCGGTGCAGAGAGGAGTGCTAGTACTGTGCTCGAGAAGTGGTTACTTTAGTAAAGTCTTCTGCATTTGTTTTCGGGAAGAGCAACTTGTAGTTGGGATTAAGTAACACCCGACTTGGTCTAGTCCTTGTATAAGACTGGAGTTATAATTGTTGAGGTCAAATAGAGAATTTTATTTTGAAGATTTATCTTTAACTTGATGTAATATCGAAATTTTAATTAGTTGCTCTTACCAAATTTGAGGGTGTTACAAGTTGGTATCAGAGCTTAAGTTTGAGAGAATTAGGTATTGATTTTAGATGCCTAGACTCAAACTAGCGTAATTTTAAGGGATTGAATGAGAGATTGCACCATTAGGCACTTTAAGATTTGATGATTCGAGGTGAGTGGATCCACTAGGAACGGGAATCACGCCGAAAATGGCAAGGATGATCATGTACAGTACGTTCATAATAGCACCTGGCCAGTGTTATGGTGAACCTACGAGTTACATGGTATGCTTAAACTACCTTGGTATGATGATCGTTGGGGTAGTGAAGAAGTTTCTAACTGGGTAGCCATTAGAAGAAGTTGATGATTTTAGTATCCGACACTTGGAGTGACTGTAACCATGGTGATGGCATTTAGTGGACTGTTTCGGGTCCGATTGATTGGTTGGATTAGAACCCTAAACTTTTGGAACCGATGTTATTTCAAGGAGAAAGTGTGAGGTGAACCTATGAAGTCTTTGATATTTGTCTTAAGATGTTGAGCATCTGGATGACGATAGTGTAACTAAGAAATCGAGGAGCGTGGTCTCAAGGTGTTGAGTGTCGATCAAATTCATGCACGAAATGTATTTCTGAAATAAATTTCATCGACTATTTCTCATGTTTCCAAATCGTCATGTGGATTATATTACAAATCTTGGAGCAATGTTTTAGCACACACAAGGTTTAAAAACATGATTTCGAGCATGCACAAAATTGTTTTATGGCATGAGGTTGCAAACTGGGTTGAGGATTTCCTTTATTCTCATTGTTGTCCAACATTAGTTCGGATTTTGCGATGTCTGTACTTTGATGTCATTTAAGGTCTTGGACAAGTAACTGAAACCTATGACTCTAACATTGGATCTCCTCCACATATGTTAAGGTTTTGGACAGAAAGTTATTTCCATGTTTTGGTGTTTGAGTTCTGTTGGGAATTTTATTTCATATGAGTTTCGTTGAGTATTTATGGAATCCTATTTTGCGAAGTTTTGCAACGCGTGAGTGAACCTGGAACTGCGTAGACTAAGTTCTTTGCGTGTGTTGGTTTATGGGTTATTGAGAAATTTGTTTCATATGAGTTTTGTGGTGGATGTCACCCTATATGCTATTTTGGGAAGCTCAATGGCATGTGATTTCTCTTTTGAGTTCTATACGAGCATATTTCGCTGCACACTACTTAATACTATAAACGATTTATGCTTTTGGTGTGAGTAAGCATATGGATGATTTATGATAATTGGTGTTAAACTTTTGCTTTTAACATCCTTGGGTTGTTGATTTTACTGTTATAGTCTCACGAAATGCATTATAGTGATTACTCGTGTGCATGACATTATAGCCACCATCTTGGGTCAAAGAGCGTTTTACCCTTGTGGTTAAAAGTTGAAGCCAATTTAAATTATTCTATGTTTGACCAAATTACAATCACTTATCGTTTTACTAAATCTGAGAAATAAACCGAGGTATGTGGGTATTGTTGGAAATTTTATCCCATGTCATTGTATGGTTAAATAAGAAACTTTTGGAATCTGATTACGTGAATTTCCTTTTGGGGTTTTGTACAAATGTCTTGTTATACTTTGTCTTAGTATGTAAAAGTGTTTTTCAGTCATGGCACAAAGAGATGCATGTTGGGACCATAGCGGTTCCTTGGAAAGGTTGTTGAACGTCTTTCGTTGTCAACATTATTAGCTTGAATAATAATTAAATGAGTTTGAAAGGATTTTATACGCACAACAGTTGTGACCACTTTGTACACCTACCGAGTAAATGGTAGTAGATTTTATTCGTATGTCTAATCGTTATAAAACTTTTTGCATTTAGAAGTTTTATGAAATTCCAAATTGGCATAGTAGTTTGAAAAACCTTGAACTCATTAGAACTATAGGTGCAGACCCTCCATGTGATAGAAGTCGTGTTTAAGGACTAAAGGAGTCCTCGGAGTTCGAAGTGTCGAAGGACCTGACTCATGGTCAGTTTCGAACTTTGAATCTCAGCTTTGTGATCTGGTTCACGCATAGATAACTGGAATATTAGATTTACGCATTCTTTTGGGTATTCGAGTGGTGATCCTTCTGCTTTGGTAAAACCATGGGTTAAAGCATTGGTGGTTGTTTACCTATGGTCGGTTATGAATTGATGGATTGACTTTCGACATCATGCATAGGTTGGGTGTGTGCCATCCGGAAGAGTTTTCGGGAATAAGGAAAATATGGTGATTCGTTTGATTGAATTTTAGTGCCATGATAGGTGTCAACGTTACTCCTTCAATGCAAGTCTGGATTGAAATATGTGGTGGTGTACCCACATTTGCAACATAGTTGTTTTGAGAATAGGTGTCGACCCTCGATTCGTAGGACTTTGACTGTTGAGGTGCTTCAGTGCACTCTCATTGAAATTGGGTATGTTTGTAAGTTAAGTGGCAACCTTAAGGGCGTTAGATGCTAGCAATTAGGGATCGATCATGGGTAATTCTGTAATCAGCAAGGTTCCCGCTGATTTGGCAATCGATGCTTGAATGCATTACGGGAGTTGTGTAACCATGGGGTTGAAGTGATCCGCTATCTGTAGGTGTTGTGCTTGTGTCGGCTTGAGGGACGGATCTAATGATGTATTGGATCGGATCAAGCTAGTGCTAGGAATCTCGCCCAGGAAAGGACGATAATCCTTTATGAGATTGATTATTGGAGAAAGTAGTGAGACCGTCGAAGTAGACCTTAAATGGAAATCGTTATTAAGGAGATCGTGGCGTGTCAGAATTAGAAGTATTTAAGGGTAATGTTCGTTTTGGGGTGACCTTGATGGAAGTGGTTAGACAGGGTCGTAAACTACTCTTGAGGTGGTAAGTGCGACTTAAGGTTGGGAGGCAACCGAGGCCTTAATGATGGGAAAATGGATTGATAAGGGCTTGAGGTTCATTCTGTCATCGGGAAGGTATGTCGAACGATGAGAGCGGGTACGCGGCGGCTTGTTATGAGGAATTTAAAGAAAACCTTAAAACGGGATACAATCGGTGCGTATAGGAGGCAAGGATTCGTGAAGGTATTCCCTCGTGGATAGGGAAACCATTTGATTCCGCTAAATGCAGCAGTGGGCGTTTGGTTGGTGCCAGATTTCGAGGATGAAATCACTTTTTAAGGTTGGCAGGAATGTAACACCCCGAAATCTACGGCCGAGAGAAAGACAATTGTTGGCAGTGCTTCGCGCGAGTGTCCGCGCGGATCAAACCGCGCCGTGATCCGTGCGGGGTTCTGTCCAGAGGACGGCACGCCTCTCCGCGTGGTTTGGGCCGCGCCACCAACCGCGCGCACGCACTGTGCGCTGATAAAAGAAAACTAATCGGCATCCACCTCATTTTCCAACCTAAATCTCAAAACCCTCCTCTTTCTCCCCCAAGAATCGACCTCCACCCCCCCCCCCCCAATGAACCCCAAACTCGTTTTGGGGGTTTTTCTCCTAAAACCCAGTGTCCTTTATAATCTAGCAAGATTTTGAGAAGCTAGAGCTAAGGTACCTTCATCCCTTTCACCTCCTTCATCAATGTTTTCTATGATTTCAACCACCCTTGTTCTCGTATTCTTGGATTGGAGGTTCATGCCCATTTTGCTGAACTAGAGGTGTTTTGGTTGGTGGATACAAGCTTGGGCTAAGGTAATCTTCTTCTTCTTCATGTGTGGAAAGTTAGGGTTTTGGTATAAGTTGAGATTTCAGGTGTAATGTTTGGGGAAAATGATTATTTATGGTTGAATATATTTACTTATGGTTGGAAATGTATAGATCTAGGTTTTCAGAAGCTTTTGGCTTGAGGATTCAAGTGTTCTTCAAAGGAGCTCAAGTTGGGGTAAAATCTAGATTTAGCCTAAATCTGGCAAGGTGAGTTCAAGTTGATTTGTGAAAACGTTGTACATGCCAAAATGTTCATTTTAAAGCATTTATAGAACACCCATATTTGGGAATTTTGGGCATCTCGGCAAATAAGTCATAAATGGAAGTATTTTAATGATTTTATTGCATAAATGGAGTTCACTTAGTCAAAATGCACTTTTGATGTTTGTTGGAAAATATGCATCATTCTTGTAGTGGGACGTTTTGAAAATACGAATGTGTGAGTCATATTGATTTTGGGTCGTTCCCGACTTTGTGGACATTTTAGCAATCGTAAAACTTTAGGTTTTGGGCCGAAGGCCAAATTGAAATGGAGAGTCAAGGATTGTTGGAAAACGGTGTAATTTATCGACTTATGTATTTTGGTCAAATATTTATTATGCCGTTGGGCTTGATTTAAACTTAGGTGAGTCTATGGAGTATTCGTCGGTTTTGGTAGCTATGGAGCCATGTCGTATGGTGTACCTAGTTGCATCTCATTTGTGAGTTTACATGTATTGGTTGCGTTAGTCCATACGTTGAAGTCATGTAACGTGTTAGACTGTAATGCAATGGATCCATAGGCATAGAGGTCGGTTTTATCGTGTAGATGGGATAAGATTCCTATGTTGTAATCTGGGAATAGGCGTTGGTGATACGATGTAAGTCCTAAATAATCAAGCGTGTCAAGGATGGCGAGATCCCAATGACTAAAGACTCGGTTTGAGTTGATGTCCGTAATGACTAAAGACCTGGATAGGGTTGATGTCCGAAATGACTAAAGACTCGGTTTGACTTGATGTTAGCGCACAGATCTATTCGATTCAAGATCATCCAATCTGAAGATCGCAATCTGAAGCTAAAGCTGGAAAGTCGACTCTTAATATTAGTCTAAAGTCAGTTTGTAATAAATCGTCAAAGTTGGTTTATTGTATTTTAGTGTTTTAGTTATAAGTCCGAAATATCTATTTGTTAGATATTATTTAGGATATTATTTTGTTTGTTAGATAATATCTTAGTTAGATATTATGTTTTTGCAAGTTGGTAGAACACACACATAACACATTTCAACGGCGTAAGACTTAGAGAGCTTCAAAGAGTAAATCACAAACACCAATCTATAATCCGCGTTTATTTATCAATCAGGTTGGTAAATCATTGTTTTTGTTTGTGTTGATAAGAACTTGTCATAAATCAGGGACACACAATTGATATCCGCAATGACTAAAGACTCGGTTTGAGTTGATGTCCGTAATGACTAAAGACCTGGATAGGGTTGATGTCCGCAATGACTAAAGACTCAGTTTGACTTGATGTCCGTAATGACTAAAGACCTGGATAGGTTTGATGTCCGCAATGACTAAAACTTGGTTTGTAATAAATTTGTTTTCGGGAAGAGCAACTTGTAGTTGGGATTAAGTAACACCCGACTTGGTCTAGTCCTTGTATAAGACTAGAGTTATAATTGTTGATGTCAAATAGAGAATTTTATCTTGAAGATTTATCTTTTACTTGATGTAATATCGAAATTTTAATTAGTTGCTCTTACCAAATTTGAGGGTGTTACACAACCCGTAAGGCGTAAGCCACGACCAACACCCTGTTTTACCTTCAACTTCGGCCAACATCGAGAACCATCTCCATATCCGACCAACAGGGAGACTCACCTTCATCTCCAGTCATTTATTAGGTTTTGGTTCTTTTAGTTCTTATTCCTATTGAAGTTGGTTTTGTTCATTAAAGCAGATTAAGTTAAACACTTAAAGGTGAGAAAAATGATGGCAATCATAAGGTTGAGGCTAGCCAAAGAAAAGCTCTTACCAGTAGCTTATTTCCATAACCAAACACAAAGATGAAGACGTGGGGGTAGGGGGATAACCAAAGAAAAGCTCTTACCAGTGGGTTCCATAACCACACATGGAGATGGACACATGGGAGTGGGGGAGATGATGTGGTGTATTATATATATATATATATATAGCCATAGGTTCAAATGAGAAATGCTAATTAAGTGTGTGAGAAATAGAGAAGTAATCATAGCCATTCATACGGTCAAGATCGGATTTAACTGGTAAAATATTGCGTCTTTGACTGGTCAAGAATTACGGCTTTGACTGGTCAAAAGTTGTGGCTATTGCAAAAATAGGACAGTTTCGTAATTTTTACAAATATGCGGGACGAGTTCATATATGAACCTGTATGATTCACATATGAACTATAGGTTCATATGTAACCAGTGTAATTCACATATGAACTCTTTTAACTGATTCATATATGAACCTTTGTCATTCATATATGAACTAATTAACTGATTCATATATGAATTAATTAACTGCAGGTTCATATGTGAATCGGTTAATTAAACTAATTAACTAATTCACATATGAACCTTTGTGATTCACATATGAAGTAATTAACTGATTCACATATAAATGTATAGTTCATATGTGAATCACATTGGTTCACATATGAACTCGTCCCGCGTATTTTACGAAAGCACCCCCTCTATCTTCTACAGACCACGCAAGGAATTATCCGGCGCTTCAAGGTCAAAGCCGCAAATGTTGACCGGATGAAGGGCTAGATCATTTCTCTATTTCTCACGCACTTAACATTTCTCATTTGAATCTCTCCCTATATATATAATAGAGTTAATTGCATTCTTGGTCCTCTATTCTAATATAAAATAAAAATAAAATGAGTGAAATGCCAAAAGTGCCCTTCAAATTGACCTACTTAACAAATCCTTTTAACGGTGTTAGGACACATGGACCAAAGGCGTGTGAAAATGTAAACCATAGGGACGTTTTCCATAATTATTTTGATTTAGGGACGCACAGTACAATTTTATGTAAACGACAGGACCAATCGTGTAATTTAGGTTTTTATACAAGGCCTCCAAAATGTTAGGACTGACCATGTATTTGTGTTTGAACTATATTTGTTTGTTACTCTTATAAGTTATATCGATAAGGTTGGGTTCAAGTAAGAATGAAAGTTATGGTGAGAAGAGTAAGAAGAGATCTCCACCGTTGGATGTACATTAGGATGAGATGTACAGAGATGAGATACATTGAGATGCACCGAATCAATTTCCGTATCAAGCGCGATTCATGGATGAGCTTGAAGATTAAAAGTGATCAAGGATCCAAATCCTTTCTTACCTTCTTACCTTAATTTTTTTTTCTCACACAATCCTTTGTCTATATCGATATGAGTATTAAATTGAAGGTAATAGAATTCCAATTTTCTATGTAGTTTTTTTAATTAAAAAATTTAATTGTGTTAAAGATCTTTTAGATTTTTTTTTAAATAAGATAATTTATATGGTTCTCAAAACTTAATCCGTTCATTTGAAAAGAGTAATTACAAATTTCCAAAAATAAGTTTCAATATCATAAAATTTGGAATTTTTTGTGTTCGTTATTTATTTATACTTAATCTTTAATATTTGGGTGTATTTTTGAAAAAAAAAAGGTTAAGAATAAAAACGAAAATACTTTATTAGATTATAAATGGTTGGGAATTGAAGATGAATAATAAAAACATTCAATGGTAAAATTTAATTGAAAAGGTTGTCACAGTGAATTTGTTACAATCAATAGTGGTGATACTTATTTTTATAGTTGTACGAATATGCATATTAATCGTTGTTTTAAAAAACTCGTCGTAACAACCTTCATAATGCGTCGTGGTTTAAGTCTTGTGTATAACGTTCCGTTAAATCTGTTGCACGTCAAAGCCTAATGCACGGTTTTAGTAACATGATATTTGATTTTTCTTACCTTTTTAATGTCTTCTTTGTTAGCTTTTAAGATGTATAACATAATTTAAACTTGTTTAATATCTATGTTTATATAATAGTATAAAACATATGTTTATATATATATATATATATATATATATATATATATGTATATATATAATTTTATATATGGTATGGAGATTTGCCGTCATAAGTCACGCATTGAAAAAAACGTTGTGGTCTTGTTGTGGCTTTTAAGGCTTGAGGTTTGGTCTCGTTGCTATGTCATACCTCATGCTATTTATGTAAGATCCCACATTGGTTGGGGAGGGAAACGAAAGTTGCCTTATAAGAAACTGGATACCTCCTCTACTGGACGCGTTTTAAAACCGTGAGTCCAGGTGTGTGGACAAAGCGAACAATATCTTATACGGTTAGTTTGAGATGTTACAATTTAGAACCTTGATATTTGGATTTGATTGTTTTTTTAATATTCAAATTCAAAGTCTAATAAAATATCTGAATTTAAATAAGTTGTTGCACGTATTCAGAAAATGTTTTAAAAGGATTTCTGAATATGAATATGTATATGAATCTAACAAAGCATATTTTTTCATAAAATAACAAAATCTAAATCAACTCCATCAACCACTTAATTAGGATAAAAGTGATCAATGAACACAAAACCGAGTTAAACACCAACCTAAACATACCCATAATATGTCACTTGTAAATAAGATTAGAGGATATAATATATACAAATCTTAGGGGTCGTTTACCAAAATGCTTACCCGGTAAGCACTTACCGATAAAGCCCGACACACTAACTTACTTTGTCGGACAAGATTGTAAGTAACACTATGGTATTATATACAACAATTTACCCGGAAAACGCTTACCCGGGTAAGAGTTGTCATTCTCACTTACCGGGTAAGACTCTTCATCCTTATCCTCGCTCTTACAGGGTAAGATTTTATGTTTTTGTCAAGTTCATCAACTAAGGTAAATGCCCCGATAAGCACTTACCGGGTAAGCGTTTTGTAAACGGCCCCTAACGTGAAACTTTGCAATGGTTCTACAAGGCTTGAGTTGGAGTCGATTTTCTAGATAATTTTATACATTACTTAGTCGTATAAATAACCACAGGTGTCAAGGATAGAAAATCGTAAGAAATTCATAGAAATGCTAGGATTTTTGGGATTTAATCGAAGGAGCGACTTATGAAGTTCTAGCTAGGGCTTGATTTGAGTTTTGGTAGAGATATATGAAAGGTAATAACCGAGTAATAACTATGTAAATTAAATGCTTATGGTAAAAGAATTACGAGTTGTTGTCTCACCTTAGTGGCTCAAACGACCAATTTTGACCACGTCCGAGACAACGATGGTGGTTTCGATTTTTAAATCTAAAAGACCTTATATAGACTAATTTCAGCTAAATCAATAGTCGAAAATGATAATCTATAACTAACACACACACACAAATATATATATATATATATATATATATATATATATATATATATATATATATATAGTGGAAGTTCAAATAATAAGGCTAAATACGTGAGGAGGTAATGAGGGAAGGTTTATATATGAATCGTTAAAAAATAAAATTCCATTTGAAACAACATATATGAACTCATATGAATACTCTGTAATGTTTTACATATGCATCTTCAAATAGATTTTTTGGATTTTTTCAATAATTCACATATGAACATTCCCTTAACCTTCTCTTATCATATTACTTGGACTTCTTATTTGAACCGAACCTATTTAAAGATTTAAAAACTATTAAGTACAAGATTTTAAAACTCTTTGAACTTCATAAAGGTAACTTATAACCGGCTATAAACTATTTCAAATACAAGATATTTATTGAACCATATTAATAGGACATGATACTCTATTATCATTATCCACACATACAATACCTCATCATTAAAAATAAAATAAATTACATCTTCATTTTTAAATTTAAACTATTTAAATTATAATAAAATTTTGAATTAAACAAATTGTTAGAAATTTGGGCTTGGTTGATGTATCAATCGAGATAGACTTGAATTACGAAATGCTTTTCGATGGTAATATTTCAACCATTTCACAACCTTGGGTTACACGAAATTCACTTTGTAATAACCCAAATTTGCACTTCGTTTGTAGGCAAAAGAAAAAAAAAACGAGACTAAGATGTAACACCTTGGATGTTATAAAGCAAGGGCTCTAGCAAGTAGCCAGACAACTTGGTCCGTGGCCCAAATCACGTATGTCACTAGTTCGGCAAGTCCAAGTAACCTTGAGGGAAGCCACAACTCTAGCCGCATAACCTAATTCCTCGGAAACGCATTTCTAGGACATGCAACTTATCTCACGACTAAAGTTGTGACCAAGGTCACAGCTTCACCCAGATCAGTTAATAAAAGTGTTTTTCACCTTGAATTGTAAAGTCTTATTCCCTCCATATTTATACACAAGTCTATCCTAGATCCCTGATTTACATAGCATAATTATAGGGATCATTCTCTACAACTAAGGGAGCTAATATTGATAACGTAATATACATATTTCTTTCCATATTTCTATGCCTATCACAAATATACTGCTATTACGCCTCTGCAGTCAGAACGGGAGGTTTTCGAACGTTTAGACTGGACCGGAACTCATCAAACAACACCTTCGGTAGACCTTTTGTGAAAATATCGGCGAATTGGTAACGAGACGGAATGTGTAACACTTTGACATGACCATGTGCCA
The DNA here is from genome assembly GCA_954870635.1 of Arctium minus. Taxonomy (NCBI): domain Eukaryota; kingdom Viridiplantae; phylum Streptophyta; class Magnoliopsida; order Asterales; family Asteraceae; genus Arctium; species Arctium minus. Next base: position 3,125,043 of record OX941093.1, on the reverse strand, counting down.
CCTTTTCCCTTACAAAATGAATGTCAAGTTCGACATGCTTAGTACGTTGGTGTTGGATGGGATTCCCGGATAAATAAATGGCACTTACATTATCGCAATACACAATGGTAGCCGTAGACAGGGGACATTGCAGCTCAAGAAGAAGATTTCGTAACCAACAAGTTTATGATACTACATTTGCCACGCCTCTGTATTCCGCCTCGGCACTAGACGTTGAAAGTGTCGATTGCCGTTTTGAGGACCAAGACACCAGGTTGTTACCGAAAAACACACAATATCCGGACGTAGAACGTCTCGTGTCGGGGCACCCCCCAATCAGCATCTGTATAAGAGATAATCTTCGAAGTGGTGGATGGCGTAAGTTGGATCCCAAAGTTAAGAGTACCGCTAACATATCGTAAAATGCGACGTAGAGCGTGCATATGATGTTCCCGCGGATCATGCATGAATAAACAGATTTGTTGTACGGCGTAAGCAATGTCTGGTCGGGTAAGGGTAAGGTATTGAAGAGCCCCCGCCAAACTGCGATACAGAGTGGGATCCGCAATCGGGGGACCAAAAGTGGCACTCAATTTTGCCTTCGTGTCGACCGGAGTCTTTGTAGAGTTACAAGACGACATATCCGCCCTTGCGAGAATATCCTGAGCATATTTCTGTTGGGAAAGAAATAAGCCCGATTTGGTTTGTGAAACGGAGATCCCTAAGAAATAATTAAGTTGTCCTAAATCCTTCATGGCAAATTCAGCAGACAACTTCCTAATAATCTCTTGTCGTAAAGCATCAGTTGAAGCGGTGAGAATAATATCGTCTACATATAGTAACAAGTAGGCGGTGTCATTCCCTCGATGATACACGAAGAGACTATTATCTGATCGGCTTTGGGAGAAACCAATAGATGAGATAAACCCGGCGAACCATTGGTACCAAGCTCGTGGTGCCTGCTTAAGACCATATAGAGATCTCTTAAGACGACATACATGTTGGGGAAGGGAATTGTCGCGAAACCCCGGTGGTTGATGAATATAAACCGTCTCTTGCAAAGACCCGTGAAGAAAAGCATTCTTCACATCAAGTTGGTGAATGTTCCACTTTTTCGATAGGGCAAGGCTGAGAACGACCCGAATGGTAGCCGGTTTGACTACTGGACTGAAGGTTTCAATGCAGTCCACTCCAACCTGTTGAGACCTGCCATTACACACCAAACGAGCTTTATACCTTTCAAGGGTACCGTTAGAATGATATTTGTGTGTAAAAATCCACATACATCGGATAATATTAACGCCCTTTGGCCTAGGGACAAGTTCCCATGTGTCATTTTTAATGAGTGCATCAAACTCGTCAATCATAGCTTTGTGCCAATTAGGATCGCGTAAGGCATCAATGTGAGACTTAGGAAGAGGTGAGATAGAAGTAGAAACACTAGAGAAGGCATATTTTGGATTGGGTTTGACAATCCCATGATGACTTCTAGTGGTCATGGGATGACGAGTTGGAGGGGCAGCAGGAGGTTCAACCGGGGCAGGAGACATAGGAGAAGTAGGAGAAGAATGGGGGGTCTGAGGTGATGTAAGAGAGGTAGGAGACATAGACGAAGAGGTAGGTGGGGTCGAAGGAGGTGAGGGGTCATCGACTGGTTGAAAATTATGGGTGGGTGTAGAAGTTGACGAGGACTGGTTTGGTATCGGGTAGGACGGTATGTTAAGGGAAGGTGTATTGGAAGGGGACGTCGATTGGTTGGTATGTGATTGGGATGGGGTTGTTGAGGAAGAGAAAGGAAATGTGTGTTCGTCGAAAGTGACATGACGAGAGATAATGATGCGTTTCCTAGATACGTCATAACAAATGTAACCACGATGATGAGTTGGGTAGCCTAAGAACACACACAGCGGGGAAGAAGTTTATGTTGTGGGTTTGCGTTATGAGGAAAACACAAGCACCCAAAAACACGTAAATGAGAGTACGATGGGATTTTGTGATAAAGTAGAGTGGTGGGAGAAGAATAGTGAATGACGTGAGATGGAAGGACATTATGGAGGTATACTGCCATATGAATCGAATAATGCCAAAATGTGGGTGGGAGATGAGCATGTATCATTAAGGTGTGGGAGATGTTGTTGAGGGTGCGTAATTTACGTTCCGCTTTTCCATTTTGGGAGGAAGTGTATGGGCACGAAAAACGAAACCGTATGCCATGTTGGTTACAAAGTTGATGAAACATGGAATTATTATACTCTCTACCGTTATCGCACTGAAAAGTTTTAATTTCTTTGTTAAACTGAGTGCGAATATATTGCCGAAATCTAAGAAATAGGGAGAATGTTTGAGACTTGTTCGCCATTGGAAATATCCATACAAAATTTGTATAATCATCCAAGAATAAAAGGTAGTATCTATGGCCACTCGTGCTTAGAATTGGTGAGGTCCACAAGTCGCTATGAATTATATCAAATGGTGAAATCGAGTTAGACATAGACGGGAAAAATGGCCATTTATTATGTTTACCAAGTTGACACGAAACACAAATATTTGGAAAAGAAGAACTACAACTCGAAATTAAATTGTCACTACGTAATTTGCTAAGGATAGGTGAGCCGGGGTGGCCGAGACGCGCGTGTCATAGAGAAGATGGGGCAGCAAGGAAAGCAGAATGTGCGGAGACCTGTTGACCGGATGATGGAATCGGATAGAGATCACCCGTACTATTACATCTCATGATAGATGTCCCCGAATGTAGATCCTTGACACAAAAACCAAACGGGTCAAACTCGAATGAAACGGAATTATCTTTGGTAAACTGTCGAACAGAAACAAGATTTTTAGTAATATTTGGCACTAACAGAACCTGTTTGAGGGATAACGGAGGATAGGGAGAAGATAACGTAGATTCTCCATACGCGGTGATAGGAATAGAACTACCGTTACCGACTATGATTTTACGAGGATTGCACAAATTAAAAAGATTAGAGAACTTACCCGGGTTGGATGTCATGTGAGATGTGGCTCTAGAATCCATGTACCACTGGTCATTGGGAGGGTTCAAAGACAAAGTTTGGAACGCTGCATCAATGTTTGTAGGAGTGTACGTGGTTGGTGCCGAAACATGGTGCGACTGCGATGGGCGGGCACCGAGAATTCCACGTCCCAAAGTCGGGCGCTGACAATGAGGCGAGGATGGAGTCCATCCGGTCGTTGGATATGGACACGGGGGAGGTTTCCATTGTGACCATGGTGGTTGATTAAATGGTTGTGCTCCATAGAGATGCCATGGGGGCTGATTTCCACGACCGCGACCACGGAAGTTGCCATGACCCCTACGGCCTCTACCTCGTCCACGATACGAGCCTCGTTGGGATGCTCCGGAAGCCCCGGCCGAGGAAACCAAGTCATCCGGTTGTGATGGTGGCAGACTGGTAGTATTGTTGGAGATAAGAGCGGTAGGACTCCCGGCGGATACCTCTGATTGTTTCATCTTGCGTGCTTCTTCTAGTGCGAGCATGCTTCGAGCCCGATAAAAGGGCGGTAACGGATCAGTTTGTTGTATGATGGTAGCCACTCCATCATAATTTTCGGTCAGCCCGGCTACTAACTGGAGCACCAGACGTTGTTCTGAAACCGGGGAACCAACATTAGAGAGTTGGTCTGCAAGCAATTTAAGAGCCTGACAATAAGCAGAGATCGAGGAGAAATCTTATTGTCGCGTGCGGGAAAATTGTTGTTCAAGATATACGGTGCGAGAGCTTTTGTTGTCTTGAAAAATATCTTTCAAGCGATTCCATGCGATTTCTGCAGTTGAGTTCGGCGCCAAAATAGTGAGAAGAAGATCATTCGATATAGTCCCGTATATCCATTGTAGCACTACTGCATCTAGACGAAGCCAAAGTGCGGGGTCAACGGACTCATCTTTTGGTGGGACGATGTGATCAAGAACGAGGTAGGCACGGGCATGTATTTTGAAGAGTTCGGCCCAAGAAGAATATTGAACGTTTTCAACCTCCAATACGATGAGGATGAAGGACTTTATGTTGGATACGGCGAGAGCGGGATGGTACGAAGATGGTTGAGTGTTGGGAATGACATCTTTATCGGTATTATTATTGGTTTTGTCACCCATGATGAAGGATGAATGACAGATGCGAGACAATAGAAAAGAAAAGACGTTGGTGGGTGGCGGTGCACAATGCTACAGATCTGTGCTGCCGTGAAGAGGAGGGAATTAGGGTTTGCTCTGATACCATAAAAGTGTTTTTCACCTTGAATTGTAAAGTCTTATTCCCTCCATATTTATACACAAGTCTATCCTAGATCCCTTATTTACATAACATAATTATAGGGATCATTCTCTACAAATAAGGGAGCTAATATTGATAACGTAATATACATATTTCTTTCCATATTTCTATGCCTATCACAAATATACTGCTATTAGTTAAGACCCATTTCTTTCTAGGGTTTGGCCATTGTTTCTCGACCTCCCTATTTTCTCTCTTATTTTGGTGATTTTGAAGAACTTTTGGTTTGATTTTGGATCTCTTCAAGCGTGTTTGAAGATTGGAAAGCTTCATTGAGGATTATTAGCTTGGGTTCTTCATGTTTTTCATCAAAAGAAGTTTGAGTTTTCTTGATTTATAGGTTTAAGCAACAACCAAGTAAGGTGAGTTCATTCTACCTTGATAAAACTATGCACGTGTAAAAATTGTCTTCATTTGAGTCTTTAAACGTTTTCCTTGAGTTTTTTTTAGCAAAGCTTATTTGTTTATTTGATGTATATGCAACTTTGGGTACATTTGATTTCACTAAAACTTGAGAAATGCTTACTTTTGTGTTTATTGAATATTTTGAAGCTACAACTCATAAGGACTTGAACTTTTGATGATTTATTTCTAATAATGATAGGTCATTGGACTTATTCACACTTTTGAGTAATGTCTTGCATAATGATTGTAAAATGCACCCTATTTGTCTTACTTGGGTTATTCATGAGATATATACATTGTCTTTGGGATTTGGGCATTTAAATCATGTACAAGGAGTTTGGAAGTTTGCCCACTTAAGTAGTTCTATTGCCCTATTTGAACACAAATGCATATTTTGCATGATCACTTGGAACTGCATGTTGGATACTTTTGATGCTACATGCAATAAATTGCCAAGATTGTGATTCTAATATTTTAATCCTTATGTTTTATTGTTGCTCAAGTGAGAATGTTAGTATTCCCATCTTGAAACCTAGCGAGCATGCACTAAGTTAATATTAGGGGCTTACGGTGGTACTTGAAAGAGTCATATACGGAGCTCCAGTCTTGCAGTGCTACTCGATATAGTCGTATACGGAGATTGTTAACGTGTATGATGAACTCATCTAGAGAACGAGGGGACACCAAGGTTATGTCGGCTCTTGTTGTGGTACTCAATACAGTCATATATGGAGGCAGTGACCTTTGGGTGAAGCTCACCTGACCTACTTTTATGTTCCGCCATATTTAATAGAAACATGTCTCCTTTGTCATTTAGAGAGAAGATTTTTATTTTTTTTCATTTTGAAAACATTAAATGCTAGAAAGAGGATTTATTGGTACACACATGTTTTTAGATATGGAAGGTACTGTATTTAAAGATTATCTTTTTCATATTTACTATTACATGTGATATAAAGTGTTTAAACTTAGTAGGTTTTAAGCCCAACATATTATTGTCGACATGTATATTTGGTCATTGTAGTGGCAGGCCTAGACACTTGTGCTGGAGCATTGGATGTCACTCACCGGTTGTGATTTATTGTTGTATAAATTAGATTAGGAGGTTGTTAACCTTACACCCATTTATTACATGTATAACTAATTGATGTTATCCCCTATTATGGGGGACAACTTGTATTTTAGAATATGAATACTAAGGGCGCGTTTGGTTTGCGGGAATAGATTGGATTTTAAGTAAGGATTTGGATTTGGGGGGATTTGAAATCCCGACCCATTGCAAAGGATTTTCAAATCCATCAGGTTAAGGATTTTAAAGAGGTCAAAGGATTTCAAATTCAGTCAACAAATTTCATTCCTGCAAACCAAACACATGATTGGAATGGACTTGAAATCCTAATCCCTCCAAATCCATTCTAATCCCGCAAACCAAACGGACTCTAAGGGCGCGTTTAGTTTGCGGGAAATGGATTGGAATGGATTGGATTTCAAGTAAGGATTTGGATTTGGGGGGATTTGAAATCCTGACACATTGCAAAGGAATTCCAAATCCATCAAGTTAAGGATTTTAAAAGGGTCAAAGGATTTCAAATCCGGTCAATAAATTCCATTCATACAAACCAAACACATGATTGAAATGGATTTGAAATCCAAATCCTTCCAAATCCATTCCAATGCCGCAAACCAAACGCACCCTAATCTTTTTGTAAGTTGTTATTTCCTAAATCCTTGGGGTGTTGCATAAAACACTCGAGATTCTATAATGTTTTCCGAATGTTCTATTTTTTAGATTGAATATTATAAAATTATAAATTAGTGGACAATTAATTTAGCGGGAAGGTAGTTATTTTGGTGCTAAAATATTTATTAAATAACTATAAACGGATAAGAACGGTAAAATAATTGCTCAGATTAGAAGAGAGTCATATTGGAAGTTAGCCTTCTGAACTTTTGTCTTTAGAAGTTAGCCTTCTGAACGTTTACCTTATGAGCAACTTCAGTGACAACTCCTAGTGCATATCGTTTTAACTGGATCACCACAACACACAAGAGGGTGCGTCTTTTTTTTTTTTTTTTTACTTTTATGACAATCACATATTTTAGTTACTTATATAAGTATTCTCTGTGCACCTCCTAACCCATATTATAGTTTAACTAAAACCTCTTCAATCTCGTATAAATTACAATTACACCAAAATGATTGATGACACTAAAATCATCGATACAACTCGGACTAAAAACTATAATTATATAATCTTTAATTTGACACCAATATTAATATATATTTTTTTGAGTTTTTTTACTAGGTCCTAAAACTAACAAGTAGGGGTGAACATCGGAACTGGGTACCCGCCTTTGGAACCGGAACCGCTTCGGAACTGCCGGTTCCGGAATCGGAACTGATCACATCGGTTCCGGTTCCTAAACTACGGAACCGATTAAGACTGGTTCGGTCCTGGTTCTCATTTTTTTGGAACCGTTACCCGTTAGGTACCCGCGAGACCGGTTCCGGGACCGAGTACCCGGTCCCACTGGGTACCCATAACCGGAACCGACGGTTACCCATTGTTTTTGGAAAAAAATAATTTTATATATTTAAAAAAATTATTACCAATTTACCATTTAGGGTTACTTTCACAATTAACAATTTAACATTACACTTTATACGACCGCTTTCTAGTTGTTGAAGTCGTTATGTTGCTGTCAGTACTCGAGAGTCTCTAATTTGTTTATGTAATAATTAGTTTTTAATCAGATTATTTTTCACCATTTGTTGTATTTATTACTTTAAATTGGTAGTTTGTTGTTTGCACTAAACATAAAAAGTTAAAATTACCTTTTTATTGTATAAAATGTTAAAAAAAATTGAAACCGGGCACCCAAAACTGGAACCGATTCCCAGCGGTTCCAGGACCAGTTCCAAAATATAGAGAACCAATGTAAGCGGTTCCGGTTCCTTCGCTCCAGGAACCGCCGGTTCGGTTTCATGAAATTTAGGCGGGTACCCCGTTATACTCACCCCTACTAATAAAACATGTTTAATTACTACTCCTAATTTATATTTTATTTAAACATAAATTTCAAAATTTTCAATAAAAATTTACATTAATTTTTTATTATTAATTTATAATAAAATTTTACATCTCAGTATATAACATAGGTACACAACTAACATCACTCATTTTTGTTGACTTGTGTTTCATTTAAGTCAAAATAAAATTAAATTATTGTACATGTTCAAGATTGTTAGAGAATCTCCAATTGGAGGTTATTGCAAGTCTTTTTACTATTTGAATAAGTTATTGAAATCACTTTTTATCATTGGAGTGAAAAGGTAATTGTAAAGCTTTTATGAAAAGCTTTTAATTCACTGACGGCTCATTGCATAATTTAATTTACATTTTCCTCCTTCAATTTTTCATTTTATCCCCTCTTTCTATATAATTTTCATTTTAAACCTTAGTATATTTTAATTAATTAATCTAATTCATTAAATATTTATAATAAAATCAAATATATTATATAACAAAATACATTATTATAAACCTTTCGTCAAGACTATCAAAATGACACTAATATCGTATAACGAAAAAAAATATAAAAATCATATAATATATTTATTGTCTTTAATTTTTCTAACGAACTCATTTTTTATAGGTTAAGTATTGTTTGCTAAAACCACAAATTAAATTAGGGGCTTTTATAAAACATTTTAAATAGATGAGGATAGATTATAATGTAATTGATTAAAAAACTTTAGAAAGGGTTTTTGCATTGGAGAAGGTGTTTAAGGATAGGTTTTTGTTAAAAAAAGTTAGTGGAAATCTGATGTGGCAAAAGTAAAAACTTATGCATTGTGGATGCTCTTAGCTATGGTGAGGGGTTGGATCTAACAGGACTTCCTAGTTCACCACAATCGCAATCTAGCCCGTATAAAAAGTTTTTTTCTTTATCTTATTAAAGTTTTATATATGTAATTTTGATCGTACGTTGATTCATTTTTAAGAATGAGAATGAAAATGAGAATAAAAATTTAGGAGAATGAAAATAAGAATAAAATTTTCATTTCCTCTCACAATTTGGTCAAGTATGAAAATAATAGGTTTGGAGTATTGAACTTGTTATTTTATATCATTCTCATTCCTTATCTTCAATACTCCCAACTAAACACCCCTTAAAACTTATTGTCACTCTATTTAAGTTAGGGGTGTGCAGAAAGTCAACCGATCCAATAGGAACCGACCGATCCAATAGGAACCGACCGACAATGATTGGATATCCAATTGTAATTGGATCGGATCGGATCGAAAATTTTGACATCCAATTGGATCGGTTCGGTTCTTGGATGATGGTCCATAACCGAACCGAACCGAACCGAATTCACCATCCAATACCAACCGACCGAACCGAACCGATATAAACCGACCAAATACTAATTATTAATATAAAATTATATTGTTTATATATAAATTTATAAAAATTATGGAATATTATTTTATATTTATATATATGAATTGTTGTAGATTGGATTTAAAACATTGGATGGATCTCATCCGATCATCCATCGGATGTCGGATGGATACAATCCGATCATCCATTGGTTGGATCCAATTCGATCCAATGGACATCCAATAAAAATATCCATTGGATGGAACCGAACCGATCCAATCATCCATTGGATTGAAAAAATCCAAGATCCAATGGATGATTGGATCGGTTCGGTTGGAAAAATCCAACATCCAATGGATGATTGGATCGGTTCGGTTGGGCTCACATCCATTGGATGTCAACCGATGAACACCCCTAATTTAAGTAAGGTTTCACTTCGACGATTGGTTGGTAAAATGTTTTGATTAACAATAAATGAAATGGAATTGTCAAATGAATATGGATACATATTCTATCTATTTAATTCATAAATTGTAAATTTAGAATTACAATAAAATAACTAGAAGTGTACCCGTATAATGCAGGATGATATATTTATATTTTAATGTTTCATTTTATTTTTTGTATTTGTTGATTTTATAATATGGTTTTGTATGGTTTTAAAAAAGCGATAAGGTTTTTTTAATAAATTTGTTTAATTTAATTTTTTATTTTATTTTAATTTATGTTTAATAGTGATATAATTTATTTTAGGTTTATTAATATAATTTTTTTTATAAAAAATAATTTAGTATTATGTTATAATTTAATGATTATCCTAACTATATTTTAGATTTTTAATATTTAAAATGAGATGTTTATCTTGTATTTGATTATGTTATCATTTAGTTATGAATTCAAACATGCAACTCTAAAAAGTTGTCCCTCATAAATTGTAACACCCTCAAATTTGGAAAGAGCGACTAATTTAAAACTTTCAATAATACCTCGAAGAGGGATAAAATATCTAACAACAAGCTCACACTAGAAATACAATTCTAGATAAAACCGTCAACAAAATCAATAAAGTCTTACACAAAGACTAATTAGAGTCGGGTGTTACTATAACCCAAAGACAACCGCTACATCCAAAGTAAATGCGGAAGAATTCACCGAGCTATTCACTTCATCGAGCACACAACTAGCACTCATCCCTTAACAAAATCGCTAGAACTAATCCCGAGATGGAACCTGATGCACATGCCGACACATAAAAGGTTAGGCTATCGCCTTGTGAGTTCAAGAATTTTATATCATGATCATAAAAGAAATCGTAAAACGGAAATATTGTAACTTATAATCATGACCTTTAAAATGAATTACTTTAAAATAAGAGAACGACTCGTTTACCAATAATATGCATTTTATAGGTGGACACCTCTACGCCAAAACATTCTTTTGTGAATTAATGCAACCCAACGCTGACAAAAATGCGAGTAACGATGAATGCTCAAATATTGGAATTTTAATAGAATTTATAAATCAAACGTTTGAAATGCGAGTCAACTCAAACCCCAAAATTTTAGCAATTGGAGAATAACACAAACTCAACACGTCGCCAAAAACAAGGATAAAACTAAATACCTCAAAACAACACCTCTCGGTGACGGGGGAGTCCCGAATTCCAAGGCTAGTGGCGGAACACAAAAGTAGGCCATATTCCAAATTACTGAGCTCACCATACTAGGACCCATGGCCATGAGCACGTTGACTTGTACTAAGATGTGGGGGAGGGAAACCCGAGGATCCTAATCATATTCATTCGCTAAGATTACATTTACGACCCATGGCTAGTAACTGGTCCCACATAATCGTACCAAATTGCCTCCGAGGACCCAATGTCTCAACTAGCTACAAATGGGAAATAACTATCCCTTAAAAACAGGCTCAGAAATTACATCACGGATGCAGGTCCGGGTATTGGACTCCACGAGCCCTCACCGTATTGTCCCCGAAATCCCATGACTAATTCTGGTGCCAACATATAAATAATAGCCCATTTACTTTAGATAATAAAGACCGACTCATATGCCTATGGATCCACTGCATTACAGTCTAAAACATTACATGACTCCAATCGAATGACCAACACATCAAAATATGTAATTATCAAATGATATGCATTGAGCGCAATCATACTCACACTCTACGACGGACTATTAAACCAGACAATTGTCCCCAAGACTCATTTTAGTCAAATCGAGCCAAAGCTCAACAAAATAGCTTTATCGTACAATAAAACACTTTTAACCAACGGTTATGCAAGCACAAAGACCAAAAGTGTGATTAACCCAAAACTCTTCATTGGATGAAACAAAGCGTTTTCCAAAAGCCCCTAATTCCCCTAATATTTTCCAAAATGACTCGTAACACAATGACATGCATTTTCCAAACGGTTTACAAAGTCAGATGCACCAAATGGACAATTACTCAAAATGACATCCAATTATATATTAAACCATTAAAGAAAACATATTCAAAATGAATTATTTATCAAAATACCCAAAAATCCCAAAGAGGTGGGTTATATAAGTTTATAAATTTAAATATTTTCAAATAACCAAAACTTATCAGCAGTTAACAATTTAATGTAAAACACGAACACTTTAAAATAACTATTTTGGCATGTACACCGTTTTCACAAATCAACTTGAACTCACCTCGCTGGATTTAGGCTAAAGCTAGATTTTACCCCAAATGAGTTTCCTTGAAGAAATTTGAATCCACCAACCGGATCTTCAAAACCTAGATTCACAAGTTCCAACCATAAATATACATAACCAACATTTAAAATCGATCCTCAAACATCTTATATCAAAGTCCCCAAATTTGGTCAAAACCCTAATTTTGACCTAACCTTTCCTAAAGTCAACCAAAGCGAAAATTAGAGAAACATAGCACTAGGAAATCATTCATGGAATGATTATAACTCATAAAGACGCTTAGAAATTGAGGGGATGAACTTACACTCAGGTTTTTTGAGCAAAACCCCAAAACTTAGGAATCTTCAAGAAGTGGTGATGAACACTTGAATCTTGCTCAAGAGGTTGAAGTTACAAGTTTAGGTGATGAGAGAGTACAAGGATTTAGGGGAAAGACCCCCAAAAATGGGTTAGGGTTCATATGAGAAGGTGGGGTTCGGTTGAGATAGGGTTTAGAAGAGAGTGGGTTAAGGGAATGAACGAGAAAAGTGAGAAAAAGGGGGTTTAAAGGGGTCTGGACCCTGACGGCGAGAGTGCCCCGCGAGAGTGACACTCTATCACAATCGTGGGCATAATCGCCCGCTTCTCCCCACTCTCGGTACAAGGGCCGCGAGAGTGCCCCGCGAGAGTGACACCCTGTCATAATCGCGGGCACAATCACCCAAACCGTACCGATATCCAATTTGTTGACCTTTCGACCTGAAACGTCCCCGATCCAAGCTTCTAACTTCACAAGGGGTTTATAATTATGGTTTTTGATCAGGAGTTTGTAAGGAAGGGCAAGATAAAGGCTTAACGAAAATATGGGCGTTACAATCCTCCCAACCTTAGAATGATTTCTTCCTCGAAATCTATTTCTCACACGAGACATTCCATTACCACCCTTAGTACTTATTGGGTTTTCCCGATCCCCAAGAACATAATGAACCAATTGAAGACCCCAAGGATGTCCTTCTCCCGAAACGATTGTCTCTCTTCCAAGGGATTGTCTGTAATCCACTTCATGCTTCTGTTGACACTCGGCGACCTCCTGTCGCAACTGACATACTGAGTTTCATGAAGATTCCCACATTCAACATTCGTCTTGATACGTCACGCTCGTACTAGGGTGTACGTCGAATCTTATTATTTCCAACCCTATATCCTCGGTTGCCCCCAACCTTAGACGACACGTACTACCTCAAGGGCAGTTTAAAACCTCAACTTCTCATTGACTCGCTCATTCCAGCTCAACACAATCCTGAATCCGTATTCTAATGCCCAACGTCCATTCAAAGGATTCTCAGTTCCTACCGCATCCAGAAAATCATGCAGATCCATACCTAATTACCGACCTTTAATTTCCTTTAAGTTCTTCCACCGTGGAACTAGCATTTCTCATAATCCCACGGTTACACTTCCAAACGACTCAACGATCGCCGACCTCAAAGTACAAGTCGACTAGCACTGCTGATCCCAAAAAGATTTAAAGTTGACACCTAAAATGGATTTGAGACTTCAAACACACAGGTTTACGAACAAACCATAACATCCTTAATATTCCCAAATACCCATAAAGGTAGTACACTATCAACACATAACATGCTGTCAATATCAACCCATCAATTCAAAACCAACCACACTCAAGCAATCGCACAAAGCTCAACCCAAAGATTTACCGAAAATATCACCTCTTATATATAGGGGTAACATGTAAATCTGATACCTCAATTACTCATGCGTGAATCGATCCAAAACCGAAACCCAAAATTCAAGACTGGCCACAAGTCGGATCATCCGACGTTTCAAATCCCCAAGGACTCCTCTAGTCCTTAATTACAACTCCTTTCCAGATAGGGTTTTAAATCTATAGCCCTAATGATTTCAAGGTTGTTCAACTAGTATGCCAATTTGAAATTTATAAAACTTTAAAATATGCAAGTTTTACAATAATTAATCTTGCGGTAAAAAGAAATCCACTACCGTTCTCTCGATAGGTGTGCAAAATGGTCACCATGTCATGCATATAAAACCATTTCAAAATTCGTCTGATCAATACTTGCGTTAATAAAGACAATAACAAAAAGGTGCGCAACAAAATTTTCAAACGGGCTGCCATGGTCCTAACATGTCTCAAGTTATGTCGTGTATGAAGAATAATTTTATGTATTAAAACAATGTACAATCGAGCGTTTGGACAAACTCCTGAAGAAGAAATCTACATAGTCAAGCTCTAAAAATTTCTTTTAACCACAATATGACATGGAAGAAAATTTCTCAATAAGACCTGCAGGCCTGAGTTTATTTCTGAAAATTTAACAAGGCAAAACGTGCATGCGATTTCGTTAAAATTAAAACAATTTAAATCGATTTCAACTTTTAAACTGCAAAATAACATGTTCTTTGTCCCCAGAATAGTGGTTGTCATGACATGCATACCGATAACCCATTTGACGCATTGCGAAGACTTGTAATAATAAAATCAACGACTGAAACATGATCAAGACAAAAGTCCAACACATGACAATATAAATCTTACGTATGTTTGCTCACACCAACAGTATGAATTAATTTAAATTTTAAGTAACGTGTAACGAGATGTATTTATAACTAAGAGAAATCACACAATATCGAAGCTTCCAAAAATAACATACGGGATACACTTAATAACAAAATCTCAAGACGTCCCTCACGGTTGCGAAAAGACATGTGCAAAACCCGCATGAGACAAAAATATTAAACAATACTCACAGGTTAACGCACACAATAATGCAATTATACGCGTTCCAAAATTTATCTACGTGACGCAAAATGTCGTAAGATAAGACGCCATAAAACCCAATTGAACTTTCATAAAACTCATTAACCCTAAAATCAAGCGGTATTAAAAATTTCATTTCCCAACATAAAAAGCATAAGACAACAATAAGTCTAGAAATGTTAAAATTCTATGACCATAACGTACGATAAAGTGACTCTTTTCAACAAAACTTACATGGGATACGACGCCTAATAAGCTCGTAAATTTACATGCAATAAAATTAAAACCCACAAGTCTCAAAGTACACTCACGTGCCCAAAAACGTCGCAAAACAATACCCATAAAATTCAACATGACTCGTACAGACTAAAATTCCCAAGAAAACTCAAACGCAAAAATGTGGGAATAACTTCTTCTTTAAAACCTTAACATACGTGGAGGAGATCCAATGTCAAGGTTGAAATTTCGCAGTTACTTACCCAATACCCCAAATAACATTAAAACACATATATTACAATATCCGAAAAGAAGTGGCATTAGACCAGAACTGGGATGAAGAGATTTTTAATGAGAATTTGGAACCACGTGCAACAAAACGATTTCATGCATGCTTAAATTCATAGTTTAAAATCTGTTGAGTGTTAAATGCCTTACCAAGACTTCATAACACAACTCACTTTATACTTTGAAAACATGATAAACAATTGATGCAAACTTATTTTAGAAATGAATTTTGTGCATTAAATTTGGTCGACTCTCGGCATCCTAGGTCCATGTTAGGACTGAAAGTCCTAGTGCGTTGAAAGTTGTATAACACATTTATAGGGTTTAAATTGTAATTAATTTAAAGTTGTTTTGTAAATGGGCCTCAAAGCCCATTAGGCTTATACGCCTTATATTTATATGGTTTCTTAGCCTAGTTTAGGTTAGAGAAGATTTTAGACGTCATTATTCTAGTCAATAGGTTTACATTTGCTTATCAGATATTCTCTCTGTAAACCTAAACCTTTATTGAGTATTAATCATATGACTAGAAGTTGTGGCTCAATCATTGTTCTTCATTGATTACTATTGATTGCTGATTGCACTGTATCTGGGATCTACAATTGGTATCAGAGCAGAATCGAATTAATTTCTATTCGATACGATCAAAAAGGTTTGTCTAAAACCCTTTAATCGCTTATTTTGTCATATTCAATTTTTTGTGTTCTAGTTCATAACGAGTTCCAGGTTGTGGTCATATTGTTATCTGAGTCCAGTCTGCTATATTCGATTTGTTTTGAGTATGGTCGATTTTTCTTATTGATCGATTTTTTTCTGGGTTGATATATGTTCATACCTGCTTATCGATTTGAACTAAGAAGTCGATTTTCTGATTTTCTGCCATATCGATTTTCTAAAATCTGGGTTCATCAAGTTTGAGTTCGGTCGATTTCTGGTTTATTGATTTTCTGCTTCATCAAGTTTCTGAGTTCATCAAGTTTGAGTTCGGTCGATTTTCTGGTTTATTGATTTCTGCTTCATTAAGTTTCTGAGTTCATCAAGTTTTTTATTTTTTGTTTCTGGTTTATTGATTTCTGCTTCATCAAGTTTGAGTTCGGTCGATTTTCTAGTTTATTGATTTCTGGTTTATTGATTTTTTGCTTCATCAAGTTACTGAGTTCATCAAGTTTTTTACTTTTCGGTCGAAATTTCTGGGTTGAGTTGATTGAGTTCGGTCGATATATGTGCTTATGCAAATTCGTGTGATTTTAGAATCGATTGCGTTTGATTAATTTGTTTGATTAATCTGTTTAAGCTATTGTTCTATCCTCGGACTTACCCTACTCCGGACTCCATCGCCCAGGTCATTGTTGACCGGGTTGGAGTGACACCAGTCCCCGGTTTGGGCAACACCGTCCCCGGTTTGTTAATCCATAATTCAAATTGAATTTCATGGGACGTTGGTTTATTTGCCTTCCATTTTTTAAGTTTCAATCGTGATTGGTTGCATTAAGTAAGTGGGCCGGTGGAGTTCATTTGTTTTTCAACCAAATTGATTCTTGCATCCATGCATATATAATTCATAGCCATACATTGCATACATATTTATATATATATATATATATATATATATTTACACATCGCATACATATATACATATATATTTCGTTTCCATCTCGGCCCCCGTACACAACGGTCACCGAATTTGGGGTGACACCGGTCGGGGTGACACCGGTCACCTGCTTGGAGTGACTTCGGTCACTGTTGTTTGACACCGGTCCCGGATTATTGTTGACACCGGTCACACCGATCTCCTTCCCGCCCGGTCCCTTGTCCCGGCCTCTCTCGGGTATCTCTCGGCCTCCCGGTCTCACCTTCCAGTTTCGAGCAGCCCAACCCAACAGTTTCGATAGTGAAGGTTACAACAAGTTTCGAGTCCTTTCGATCGGTTTTTCGAAAATATTTCGGTTAATTCGGTAGCGATCGTAAACGAACCTTTTCAATTTTAAATTGTTAAGGGTTGCTTACAAAGTCTAAACGATCGATTTCTATCAAAAAAAATTCATCTCATGTTGTGTTTTTAAGTTTTCGTTCGGTTTCCGAAAAGTTTTCGGTTGCTTCGTTCGAAAGTTTGAGAGATTGTTTTGAGTTCTAATCAGTTGAGGGAGTTTAAAGGAACATAAACGATCGTTTTTGGTCGAAAAGTTTTAACCCATACCGAGTTTTTGAGTTGTCGATCGTTTTCCGAAAAGTTTTCGGTTGGTTCGTTTGTGATCGTGGGTTGACCGGTTGAGTTTTAATCTGTTAAGGACTGATCAGAGCTTTAACGATCATTTTGTATTGAATATTACTAACCCGTTCGAAGTTTTGCAGGTGTGTCACGTTGGAGAAGATGATGAATAGTAATTTCGTTAAGTTTCCGTTAAGTGACGGTTAATTTATTACTTTTTGGTCCTTTCTCCGTTAGTCCTGTTAGTTTGTTAGTTTAGTTAAGTTTTATTTCAATTTTAGTCCATTTTCGTTAGTGTCCAGTTAAGTCCGTTAGAAGTTTTAAATTTTACACTTTTAGTCCCTCTAGTTAGTAGTTTCATTTGATGTCATTTTTGGTCCTTCTACCTTTAAGGTTCACTTTCTATCATTTTTAGTCCCTCTAGCTTTAAGTTTCACTTTGTGTCACTTTTAGCCCCCGTACTTCAAAGTTTCAAAGTTTGTCATTTTTGATCCCTAAACTTTCAAGTTTCATCTCTTGTCATGTTTAGTCCCTCGATATAGTCCCAACGGTTTGATTTTCAACTATCGATTTTAGACGATTAAGTAGTTAGACTTATTATTTTCGTCAATTTCGAAAAGTACAAACAGATTTGGGGTCTAAGGACTTATAGTTTCACTTATCAATAAGAAAGGACCAAGGAGTTGTTTACTTTTTTTTCGTTAAATCCTAAATTGGTGAGTTGTGTGTTCGGATGAATTTGACTGTCTGGGAGACAGGAGACCGATGGTTTTCAGGAAGGCAAAGAGACAAGTGAGGGTCTCGACTTTATTCCATATAACCATTTTGACCCAATGGTTTAATGATTAAATCGTAAAAAAACACTCATGTATGACTGAAGGAATAATCCATCCAGACTATTAAACTCATTAAAATGTAAGTAAACAAGCCTAAGTTTTTAATTTTCTTCACAATTGAATTTATGAGTTGTTGGGTCTGTTATATTATAGAATAAAAGGAACTTTTGTTTTATTATTATTTTTTATGCACAAACAAATTGGTTGGTGGAACATTAAATTATGAGCATATATTGGAGTTAATTTAGGCTTTTTAGTCACATGTATAATTAATTTATTTATTGATTCAATTTTCTGTTAAATTCAAAACTGTTTGAATGTTGCATATTTTAATACTAATATTCATGATGGTTGATATGTAAATTGATTTGAATTTGAGTTGTTATACGAGCTTTATTCCATGGACCCTTGGTATAACCATATCATGAGCATGTGTAGTTTTCATTTTGTGTGTATATATTTTTACTGTATTATAAAGTAGATTTGGGATCACGTGAGATCAGTCTGTTTTCGTGAAACCCGTGAGACAAAGTTTTTACACTTGAAACTTCACATCAAAACACTGTGAAGGTTCAGATTTTTTTTATCTTCACAGTGTTTTGCTATGAAGCTTCAAGTGTAAAATCGTGGTCTCACGAGTCTCATGAAAACATGTCGGTCTCACATGAACCCAACCCTTATAAAGTATTTATCATATATTTTTAATTAATTTATAAATAAGTTTACAACTTATTACTATAGAGGGACAATCATTTGCTAACTTTTTAAATCATACAAACCCATCTAGATCATCTGAATTTTTGATCAACCGTTAAGGATTTCTCGGATTTAGATTTATTAAATAAATAGGGTAAGGGTAGTTTGGGAATAGTTTTAGCTATTTTAAATTTAAAATCTATTAATTAATTTGAATTAATCTAATTATGGTTACATTATCTTCTTAATTTTCCTCACATTTTCCTAATCTCTCTCTCTTTCTCTCCCAAAATTCTGGCCACCATCGGCCACCATGATGAACAAAAATCCGGTCACTATAGCATGATGAACAAAAATCCGACCACAATGATGAACAAGAAAGTGAACCCGTCTCTCTATCTCAAAAATTCCGGCCACCATGATGAACAAGAAAGTAAACCGAAAGGGATGCCAAACTCTGGAGAATACTTCTAAACTCCGGTGGGTTTTCTGCATTTTCATAAATGGTTCATACGTTTTTTCTCATATGAAACGAGAAAATTTCGAAATAATCATATATTTTCATAAACGGTTTCATATTTTTTCATAAATGGTTTTATATATTTTTCTCTCATATAAATAATCGGATTTTTAAGTTTCATATAATTTTTCCTATATGAATATTCATATTTTTTTCGAAATAATCATATATTTTCGAAGTTTCATATGTTTTTTCTCATATGAATCGTGAAAATTTCGAAGTTTCTTATGTTCTTTTTCATATGAAACTCGTCGGAAATGGAGGAGGTCGCCGCTAGTGGGAGGACGTTGCCGGAAGTGGATGGTGACGGAGAGAGAGAGAGAGAGAGAAAAAGTTGGTTTTTGTTGGGTTTTATGTTTTAATTATTTCTGGCCATGAAGAATAGTAAAAATAGCCCAACAATAGTGGCCCGATACAAGCTATATATTGCCTTGTATCCTAGGGTTTTACAACAAGTGAAGAGAAAGTCCATAAAATACAAAAGTGAGAGAAGAGAGAAAATTGGTCTACAATTTTCAGCAAAGCGCAACCATGCCGTTTTTCCTGTTCTCGGAGTTTGAACCGTCGGATCGTCGTGATTTTTGGATAGTAGCTTCACGACATCTTTATATATATTCAGAATGGTGAAGATAGATTTTGGAGATCCGGAAGTCGCCCTTTTTCTATTCGAAAACTTGCTATTTTCTGGGTGATGTTTCTTCCTCTTTTCCTTTTTGGTTTGATTCCATACTTCTTGATGGTTTGTTCCAAGAGTATGATGATTGTGGTGTGCCTCTAGTTTTATCTAGAGAATACTTTTGTTTTGTTTGTTGGTGGTAGTGGACTTTAAGCAGCCTAAGGGTCCCATGGTTTTACTCTCGCCTTGAGAGGTTTCCATGCTAAAATTCGTGTGTGTTTGATTGTTGCTTATTTCTGTTTTTGATAGTTGATTATCATTGCATTTAGTATACCCTATTTGTTTGAATCCTCAAAGGTTCATATAAGTCTGGAAAATTTTGTCCAATGAAGGTTTATTTCGCATTTATCGTTACCGTTGTGACGCGTTTTTCCCAATAGAGTGGTATCAGAGCTTTTAGTTATTGTTATTGGATTTGACTTGTTTGAACGACGGAAGCTAATACAAGTAGGATGATAAGTCTAAATGGTTTTAATTATCATGTTTGGAAAGGGAAGATGGAAGACCTTCTTTATGTGAAGAATTTTTATTTGCCTGTTTTTTCAACCGACAAACCTGAGAATAAAACATATGAAGAATGGAATATTTTGCATAGACAAGTTTGTGGGTATATTCGGCAATGGGTAGATGATAATGTTTTGAATCATATTAGTGGGGAGACTCATGCTCGTACTTTGTGGAACAAGCTCGAGCAGTTATATACTCGAAAGACTGGAAATAATAAGTTGTTTTTGATTAAAAAGATGATCCAACTTAAGTACCATGATGGAACTCCTATCACTGATCATTTGAATGCATTTCAGGGAATTATTAATCATCTTGTAGGAATGGGTATCAAGTTTGAAGATGAAATCCAAGGCTTATGGATCCTTGGTACTCTACCAGATTCGTGAGAGACTTTTACGACATCATTGTCCAACTCCACACTCGATGGTGTTATTTCCATGGAATTGGCTAAAGGTAGTATTTTAAATGAAGATATGAGAAGAAAGTCGCAGGCTTTCTCTTCACAATCAGATATCTTGGTCACAGAAAGACAGGGGAGAAGTCAGAGTAAAGGTCTGAGTAATAGAGGTAATCATCGGGAAAATTCAAAAGGAAAGTCTGTTGATTTTAAATGCTACCATTTTGGTAGGAAAGGGCACACTATACCGTTCTGCAGACAGTTGAAGAAGGAGAACAAAAGGGGCATTCACAACAATCAAAAGAACAATCATAAGAAAGATGATGGTGGTAATGACAATGTTGAAGTTAATACTACCATTGAAGAGTTATTTCTTTGTTGTGATGACGATATGGTCAACCTTGCAGAAGATGATTCGAGTTGGGTTGTTGACAGTGGTGCTTCTTGTCATGTTACATCACGAAGAGATTTTTATTCATCTTACACTCCAGGTAATTATGGTACTGTTAAGATGGGTAATAATGATCTATCAAAGATTGTTGGAATTGGCGATGTTTGTTTGAAATTTGACACTGGGATGGAATTGGTTTTGCGAAATGTAAAACATGTCCCAAATATGAGACTTAATATTATTTCTACATGCTTACTCGATGATGATGGTTACAACAACAACTTTGGTAATGGTATATGGAAACTCACTCATGGTTCCTTGATCGTGGCAAGAGGTAAAAATGCTCAAAGTTATATATGACACATCCGAAGATCTCCAACAACATTGTAAATGTTGTGGAAAATATTGATATGACTGATTTGTGGCATAAGAGACTTGGTCACATGAGTAAAAATGGGATGTCTTTTTTGTCAAAGAGAAAGGTGTTACCGGGTGTGCACGTTGTTCATTTGAAGAAGTGTTCTCACTGTTTGGCAGGAAAACAAACTTGAGTTACTTTCAAGAGTCAGTTTCATTCTCGAAAGAAGAATATACTTGATTTGGTGCATTCCGATGTTTGTGGTCCAATGAAGACTAAGACGCTTGGTGGCTGCTTATATTTTGTCACATTCATCGATGATCACTCGAGGAAGGTATGGATTTATACCTTGAAGTCTAAAGATCAAGTATTAGATGTGTTTAAGCAGTTTCATGCCTCCGTAGAGAGACAGACTGGGAAGAAGCTCAAGTGTATTCGAACAGATAATGGAGGTGAATAAATTGGGCCTTTTGATGCTTATTGTAAAGAACAAGGTATTCGGCACCAAAAGACTCCTCCGAAGACACCACAATTGAATGGTTTAGCAGAACGGATGAATAGAACATTGGTTGAGCGAGTCAGGTGTTTGCTCTCACATGCAAGGTTGCCGAGTTCCTTTTGGTGGAGAAGCTTTGAATACGGTGGTACATGTTATTAATCTAACCCTTGTGTTCCTTTGCATTGTAATGTTCCTGACAGGGTTTGGAGCAGCAAAGATGTTTCGTACTGTCACTTACGCGTCTTTGGATACAAGGCTTTTGTGCACATTCCCAAAGATGAAAGGTCGAAGCTCGATGTGAAGACTAAGCCATGTGTGTTCCTTGGTTATGGCCAAGATGAGTTCGGCTACAGATTATATGATCCGGTTCAAAAGACACTTGTTCGAAGTCGAGATGTTGTTTTCATGGAAGATTAGACTTTGAAAGATGTTGAGAAGGAAGACACGATTCCTCAACATAATGATGATCTTATTGATTTGGATCTGGTTCCTCCTAAGCATATTGAGACACATGATGAATATGGTATTCAGAATGATGAACAAGATGGCACTGATGATACTAATGTTTCGGAGCAAATTGAGATAGATGCAGAAGTTCATCCAGAGTTACCAGTTCCATGTATGCCATCATTTATCCCACTTAGGCGGTCTATAAGAGACTGTCATCCTTCTACACGATACTCTGCTGATGAGTATGTCTTACTCACTGATGGGGGAGAGCCGGAGTGCTATGCCGAGGCCATGGAAGATGAGCACAAGAAAGAGTGGGTTGAAGCCATGCAAGACGAGATGACTTCCTTGCATGAGAATAATACATTTGAGTTGGTAAAGTTGCCTAAAGGCAAAAGAGATTTGAAGAACAAGTGGGTCTACAAAGTGAAGACAGAAGAACATACTTCACGACCCAAGTACAAAGCTAGATTAGTGGTCAAAGGCTTTAGTCAACGAAAAGGTATTGACTTTGATGAGATTTTCTCTCCGATCGTGAAGATGGGATCTATCCGGGTGGTTCTTGGCTTAGCAGCTAGTCTTGATCTTGAGGTTGAGCAAATGGATGTCAAGACAACTTTCCTTCACGGTGACTTGGACAAGGAAATCTACATGGAACAACCTGAAGGCTTTCAGGTTAAGGTAAAGAAGATTATGTGTGTAGACTTCAGAAAAGTCTATATCGTTTGAAGCAAGCACCCAGACAGTGGTACAAGAAATTTGAGTCGGTTATGGGGAAGCACGACTACCGAAAAACTACCTTAGATCACTATGTTTTCTCTCATATGTTTGGGGATGATGATTTCATCATTTTGTTGTTATATGTTGATAACATGTTGATTGTTGGCAGGAATAAGGAAAGGATTGTCAAGTTGAAACAACAGTTGAGCAAATCTTTTGCAATGAAAGACTTAGGGCGAGCGAAACAGATTCTTGGTATACGAATCACCCAAAATAGGGTTGCCAAGAAGCTTCACATGTCACAGGAGCAATACATTGAGAAGGTGCTTTATAGATTCAACATGGATAAAGCTAAAGTGGTCAGTTCACCCCTAACTACTAACTTTAAGCTAACTGATAAGGATTTTCCCTCTTCAAAGAAGGAGATTGAAGAGATGGATCGAGTTCCGTATGCATCGGCCGTTGGGAGTCTGATGTATGTGATGGTATGTACAAGGCTTGATATAGCACATGCAGTAGGTGTTGTTAGTCGATTTCTGTCAAATCCAGGTAAAAATCATTGGGAAGCAGTTAAATGGATTCTCCGATATCTGCGAGATACTTCCAAATTGGGTATAACATTTGGGAATAAAAAGCCAATGCTTGTTGGGTATACTGACTCTGATATGGCAGGAAATATGGACAACATGAGTTCCACTTCTGGATAATTGATGACCTTTGCAGGGGGGCAATATCATGGCAATCAAGGCTACAAAAATGTGTTGCCTTGTCTACAACTGAGGCTGAGTATATCGCGGCAAGTGAAGCATGCAAAGAATTACTATGGCTGAAAGGTTTTCTGAAGGAGCTTGGTTTCAAGCAACAACGCTACGTGGTTCTTTGTGATAATCAAAGTACCATTTGTCTTGCGAATAATTCAACCTTTCATGGAAGAATGAAACATATCAAGATGAAATATCATTAGATCCTAGAAGCTCTTGAAGATTGATTGCTTGAACTTGATAAAGTTCATACCAATGATAATGGTTCTGATATGTTGACAAAGGCCTTAGCAAGGGAAAATCTAAAGGTACGTTGTGGGATCGCTGGGATGGCGAACTTTTCCTCATAGGCAGAAAGGGGGAGATTTGTTGGGTTTTATGTTTTAATTATTTCTGACCCATGAGGAATAGTTAAAATAACCCAACAATAGTGGCCCGATACAAGCTATATATTGCCTTGTATCCTAGGGTTTTACAACAAGTGAAGAGAAAGTCCATAAAATACAAAAGTGAGAGAAGAGAGAAAATTGGTCTACAATTTTCAGCAAAGCGCAATCGCGTCGTTTTTCCTATTCCCGGAGTTTGGACCGTTGGATCGTCGTGATTTTTGGATAGTAGCTTCACGACATCTTTATCTACATTCAGAACGGTGGAGATCGGTTTGGAGATCTGGAAGTCACCCTTTTTCTATTCGACAACTTGCTATTTTCTGGGTGATGTTTCTTCCTCTTTTCCTTTTTGGTTTGATTCCATACTTCTTGATGGTTTGTTCCAAGAGTATGATGATTGTGGTGTGCCTCTAGTTTTATCTAGAGAAGACTTTTGTTTTGTTTGTTGGTGGTAGTGGACTTTAAGCGGCCTAAGGGTCCCGTGGTTTTACTCTCGCCTTGAGAGGTTTCCACGCTAAAATTCGTGTGTGTTTGATTGTTGCTTAATTCTGTTTTTGGTAGTTGATTATCATTGTATTTAGTATACCCTATTTGTTTGCATCCTCAAAGGTTCATATAAGTCAGGAAAGTTTTGTCCAACGAAGGTTTATTCCGCATTTATCGTTACCGTTGTGACGCATTTTTCCCAACAGTTTTTTCCTAAAAATATGAAATTTGAAAGACAGAAATACCCTTGGGTTGCATAGTTTATACTAATAAAAAGTTTCTATACGAATGAGCCTCTATTACTGTATATATTAGTTCTTAAAGTTTCACATTTAAACTCTATAAACCAACTTATACACAAGGACATGAGAAATGTTAATTTTTGCTAATATGCTAAAATATTTCAATAATTTTGGATTTTATTTTTTTTATAAGACATTATATTACATTAGTTTTAAAAAAAATAATTAAAAAATTCTTTTTCATTTTTACGACTTTAAGGAAAACTTCACATGCTACTACGTCATATAAGTACGAACTAAGCATCTACTCGTGTTCCATATTAAGGTCCATGACCAAAATGCATACAATTTTAAAATTTTGTAATTATTACACTTTTTTATTAGCAATAAATTTTTTTTACCTTAATTATAGAGAAAGAAATTTATACTTAAGAGTAAAATAGAAAAATAGACTTTTATTTGTGAAAGTCAACACTTATTTATACTTAAGGGGTCGTTTACTAAACGTTTACCGGGTAAGCGCTTATCAATATCATTATCTTATTGATTGAGCATGGAAATGATCGAAAAGCATACCCGATAAGAGAGAAGACAAGCATCTAGAGTCTTACCCGATAAGTGTGGGAAACGAGTCTTACCGGTAAGAGCTTACGGAGTTTTTAAATTCTTACTAACAATCCATTTTCATGTCCAAAATATTACATAATAAGGTAAATGAAGGTGAACTTCTTGTCCGTAAACACTTATCTGGTAAAAATTTTGTAAACGGTCCCTAAAATAATAATATATACACTTATTTTTAGACGAAGGAGGTATCTCATAAGATTTATTTTTAATAAGTTGTTTTAAATAAAAACTTTTAAATTTTGATAAATTGGTAAAGTTATAA
Source organism: Arctium minus (assembly GCA_954870635.1). Lineage (NCBI taxonomy): Eukaryota > Viridiplantae > Streptophyta > Magnoliopsida > Asterales > Asteraceae > Arctium > Arctium minus. Next base: position 3,098,949 of record OX941093.1, on the reverse strand, counting down.
TTGGATAATAAGTAATAAAATTATTTAATATTTTTATTCACGGGCAAGTAAAATAAATTTAAAAAAGAATTGAAAAGATAAATAATTTGGAAAAAATAAAATAAAGTCGCCCACCGTGGGGCTCGAACCCACGACCACAAGGTTAAGAGCCTTGCGCTCTACCAACTGAGCTAGACGGGCTTTGATATCAATTTTTTCTTAATTCCCATAAAGAACAGAAAATAACTCTATTTTCCCATTTTGTCCTTAATCATGGGATGGAGAAAATTTTCCATTTCTATTATATTAAATTATACTTTATCCTTTTATACTAGAGTTCATCTTAATTTAAAGACACTATCATTTGTAAATTATCTATACTATATTATAAAGCACGATTAAAAAACTCTTAAAAACAACTGTTAAAGCTTAATGTTCTGTTATTTAATGTTAATTACTTAAAATCTCTTAAAAACAACCATTAAAGCTTTATGCACTATATTTAATGCTATTTATTAACTTTCAATCCTTATCTCTAACCACTTTAACTTCCCTAAAATCACTCCTCACTTCAATCCCCTAAATCATTCCCCGGCATAATTAAATACATGATAAAAATAAAATTTTAAGTATACAATATCTAAAATATAATTAAGAAAATCTAACAGAATCATCCAAAATCATTATCACTTTCTCAAAATCATCCAAAATCGTACTGTAAATCGACAAAAAATAAAAGAAAGCATTAAAATCATGATGTATCTCGTTGCATTGCGCGAGTACGCTTCTAGTATATTAAAAGTTGTATATTCTTGAGATTTGACAATCAATGATCATCTTTATTTTTGAGATCCAGAATGATATGATAGTATTTCTTAGAAGCTTGAAGTTAATCATTTGCACACATTCATGAAATATAAGCCATGATAACTGAATAATCATCTTGAGAATAATGTAACTTGAAAATTTGTGATTTGTATATGTACAACAGTTAGAAGCATCTTCTATACATGAGTTGATATGAACCATTACAAGACAATTTTCATGGCTATCATTCATACTAAAACTACAACTTTATATGCACTTTGTACAACTGTTGATGTAAGCCCATATGAACAAACAAGACATCACCACTGTCATCATCTCATTACCAGATTTACAAACGAAGACGACAATAGAATTTTCCTACTGAATCTTTTGTACCTAGGGTGAAACAAATGATTATGAGCCTATATAAGTCATCAAAAGTATTGTATAACTCTTGATGCACGATGAACTAGTGATAACAACAAGAGACTTTTACTAAAGAGAACTTGAAAACATGTGTTTTTTTATACAATTATTTAAGAATTTTCTCGTAAAATGGGATGACTAGTATGAACAATCGTGACTAGCCCCATAGATAACAATACTCCTTCCAGAAAAATGTTTAATTGTCTATAACCATCATCTTAACAGTGTTTATAATTACATCTTTACATCATTTTATGCAAGATTTTAAAAGTCTCTTAATTTACAAGTATCAAAGCACAAGATACATTACTACTGCAGGCTTCTAACACCCACCTATTTGTGTGCAGGACCTTCCTTTTATGCAGACCTTTCCATGTATTACAATTAATTAATATATTATATTACTATAATTTTGTTTTAATTATATTATTAAATTTGTAATTGGTTATTTTTTCTAGATGTCATTAAAATATATAAGATAATCATTGAATTATAACAAAATACTTAATTTTTTATATAAAAAAACATTATATTATTAAGCCTAAATTAAACAAATTTATAAAAAAACATTATCACTTTCTCAAAACCATTCAAAATCATACTGTAAATCGACAAAAAAACAAAAAATAAAATGAAACATTAAAATCGTGATGTATCTCGCTGCATTACACGAGTATGCTTCTAGTATTGTATGGATATCAAAATAATAACAACTAAAAGTTTTTAATTAAAAAGGTCGGGGCAACGATTGTGATCATATAAGAAGAGAAGGGTTACATTAGGGGGCCAAGGAGGGGGGAGGGCCCCTCAAAAACCCAACCAACCCGACTAATCCGATCAACCCAACCCAACCCAATGCGAAATAATTTAACCTGAAGTAACCCGACGTCTAATCGAGTTGTAAAATTTTCAAACCGTAGATATTGAGTTACTTTTATTTGAACCCAACCCAACCCGATGAACCCGATATCCTTTTATTTTTTGGATTTAATATAATTGTTAAGTCTCTATTAATATGCCCATTAGACAATTACACCATCACGTACATTCTTCATATATGTATATTTTCAATCTATTCTCCATCTTTATATAACTCCTTTGTATAATGTTCAATAATTGTGAACACACATACACACATTATATCTATATCTATATCTATATATATGTGTGTGTGTGTGTGCAAATTGAGAAAATTAATTGAATGTAATATACTTAAGATTTAAGAAGTATGGATAAGTTGTACAAATGGTTGATGATGAAAAAGAAATTAGGAGTAGACAAGAGAAAACAAGTTAGAAAAATATTTTGATGTACCAAAGTATCAACCCGACCAACCCGTACGGTTTGAGTTGGGTTGGGTTGCACTTTGGTTTGGGTTGGATTGGATTGAGATTTTTTAAACCGCAAGCATGAGTTGCGTTGTTCAAATGCTTTCAACTCGATCAACCTAATCCGTGAACACCCTAAGAGGGGGTCATGAACATGTATAATAGAAGTCAGTAATACATTTGGCTTTTACAGTATAATAACATATTAGTTTTTATTCAGTTTAAAATTGAATTGAGAGATACTAGTAATTTGCCCGCGCAATGCGGCGGAATGTCAAATTTTATTGTTAATGAAGAAACCTAATCAAACATCTTACTTTTTGCCTTTTTGGGTGCATAAACGTAGCCAAAGGCTTCAAATTGCAAGTTATTATGCTTCTAGTTGTGATTTGATAGACTAATTTTAAAAGTCAAAGCAACAAGTATTGTGAAGTCTTTGCTTGAAGAAGTAAATAACCAGTTTGTTCAATTTGTTCGTAATTGTGTCAAAACAAGCATTAAGAAAGGAAGCAGTAAAAAGTTGTATTGAACTCGAAATGTTGATCCAAATGAATGGAGTACGATCATATAAAATGAAACTACACTAATATCATATTGAAATTATGATTGAATCAAAACTATACAACCAAAAATACAACAAAAATTTGAAAGTCAAGAAACCAAAATTTGTATCTGTACACATTGAAATGACACATATAAAAGTGCTTCAACGAAGCTATTTCCATGCATGGAAATATCCAACTCACCTTTCTAGTTCAAATATGATCATGAAAGTAACATTTTGCATAGCATTAAACATAAAACTCACCTCTCTCGTTCAAACATCCAACTCACCTCTCTCATTCAAACATCCAACTCACCTTTTTGCATAACAAATAATCTAGACATGGGCATAGATATGTGGAGCAATTGAAAGCAAATGTTAGATATTATCAATAGCAAATCAAATATGTAAAAATAACCATCACCTAAAAAAGGTCTTGGAGATGGTTCCATAGCAACCCTATAATTGTCAAAAACACATGCATTAGGTAAGAATAAGTGCATAAATCTTATGCAACAATAACAAAGTCACAAACAAATGCAATTGTATCTGAACTGAAACAAAGTGCCGGTTGGATGGTAGCACTTATACGCTTACCCGATAAACACTAATCAATTACATTTACCATATTGATTAAACATGGCAAGGACCGAGAAGCTTACATGGTAAGAGACAAAGTGCTTATCGGGTTTACGATACTTACCAACAATTCATTTTCATAGCCAAGGATGTTAGATATGGTAAATGAAAGTGGATCTTTTGTTGGTAAGCGCTTACCTGGTAAGAATTTGGTAAACAGACCCAAACTTCAAACTATGTCAACAACATATAAAGCATCAAGTCTACAAATTTACCAATATTTCATTGTTTATGTTTATCAAGATAAGAGTGGATAGACTGGACTGAAACCTACCAATGCTTTATGTTTATCAAGACAAGATTAGCAATACTTCGGTATCTTTTACATAATAATTTCATAATTACGAAATATGTTTAATGTCTAGAGGAATATGAGTTGGATTAAAAACATGAATTGAAATTTGTGTTACTAGTGTTGGAGTATCAGTAATTGTAGCCTATCTAGTACAACAAATTCTTTAGGAAAATGGCTTGCAAAAATTATTAATGTTAGGTAAAAAAAAACAACATAAAAATGCTAGCATCTAATGTATGTTTAACATAGTTTAATCTCGTAATCTGACTCACATATTTAATCCCAATGACAATGTTGTTTAGATCCATGACCTTCTACATGTTTTTAATTATTCTACAATGTTGAGAATAATTTTTGTCCTGCCACGTGAAAGCCATATACAGAGACTAAGAAAGATCAAAGAAAGGGAAAATAAACAAAAACATCACTTATATAACTTGATAACCTTTATGATCTGATTTCTAGGTTGTGTCAAGTTTGCATTAAAGATCGATTTCGCCTAAATTCAAATTTTAAAAAACCTTATAACATCAAACACAAACAATTCGTGAAGTAAAATTTATGTTACATTTTGCCAAATCCAAAACTGACATTTTTTTATAACTTACACATAAGAAGCATTGTGAAAAGTAAGAAGGGTAGAAGAAAAAAATAGTCAAATATGATACTGTAAACCTCAATAAGGAAATATAAAAAAATGAAACTCATAAATACTTGATGACATTGTCGAATCGAGAACTCTGGTGATCTAAAACCTCACAAACACAAAGAAACTGGCAACAAATGAACAAATTGAGCAAATGTAATACAATCGAACATTAGAAACCCTACCTGATTTGTGTCTTCGTCAAGAGGAGCAAGAAGAGCGAGAGTGAATCATTGATTTGGGGGAACCGAGAGAAGCGAATCATATGAGGAACCACAGATGAAAAAAACCATGCGTCGTGGTATGAATTGAACTCTAGTGATGTAAAACCTCACAAACACAAAGAAACTGGCAAAATAAAAAGAAATCGAGCAAATGTACCACAGTAGGAAATCGAGGAGGAACCACAGTAGCAAAGGAGGAACATAGAAATCAAATTCTTACCACAGTAGCAAAGGAAATCGAGAAGGAACAAAGAAATCAAATTATTACCACAATAGCAAAGGAAATCGAGAAGGAACATAAATGATGATGGAGGTGCTCTTGCTGATTTCTCTTGAACAAGAACGAAGATAGAGGTGCTCTAGCCGATTTCTTGAAGCAATATCGATAATGGAGGAAGGGGAAATTGATATATATATATATATATATATATATATATATATATATATATATATATATATATATATATATTAGGTCTAAGCAAGATTGATAATGGATCGATAGGTCTAAGCAAGATTGATAATGGATCGATTGGAGCTTCAAGGGTCATCTTGGAGGAATCACCGGGAGCTTGAAGCGTTTCTTGGATAGGGAGGGAGACATTGGAAACCTAAAAAAATGAGTTTTCTTCAATTAGGAGAGAGAAACTGACATAGATGGAAAAGACAAAAGTGCTTTAAATTTAAATTTTAAATTAAATTAGTGCATTGTAGGGTTGTACTTTATGTTAAAAATGTTGTCTTTAAGACTTTAAAACATTAAGACTTTAAGACTTTTTAGTAAATTTGGTTTATAATGTAGTATAGATAATAGTCATTTTCTTAGTTTTCAACGTTATTTTTTTGCTTTAGTGGGTTACTGTAAATGAATCTAATTGTATGATTAGTTGACTTTTTTTAAACTTTTTATAGTTCAACAAAATAAAACAAATACAAATAGTTTGTGGATTTTCATATACGTTATTCTTTCTATTTTTGATACACAATTATATATACTATTTAACAATAATTATAAGGGAGAAGTTCATAAAAACCCAACAAACTATTCCATTTTGAATGGTTAAGTCCCTAAACTAATTTTTTGAATGAAAAAACCATTAAACTTTCTCATTTTGAATGAGTAAGTCCCTGAACTATTTTTTTGAATGAAAAAACCATTAAACTTTCTCATTTTGAATGAAAAAACCATTAAATTTTCTAATTTTGAATGATTAAGTCCCTGCATATTTCTTTTCAATAAATTAAATCATCGAACTTTTAAAAATTGGTTACTTACATCATTTTAACCGAAAAAAACTATATGAAACCGATTATCTTTTGATTCTTCCTCTTTTAATAAATAAAAACTAGATCAAAAAGAGGGAGATTAATGTCAGGAGCAACAACGTGTTAGGTGATATGGAGAACGGACAATGTAAAGGCAATGAGGAGAGGCGAGGCGGAGCGATACGAATGTCTATGAGGGGTTTTAATGGCGTATAATTTGAGAACGGTAAAACTGATTTTGATTTGTTTTTACTTTAAAACCTTCATCGTCAGTTTCAGGTATCTTTAAAAAAAGGTAACCAATTTTTAGAAGTTTGATAGTTTATTTATTCAAAAAAAAATGTTGAGGGACTTAATCATTCAAAATTAGAAAGTTTAATGGTTTTTTCGTTCAAAAAAATAGTTGAGGGACTTAGGGGCCGTTTACCAAACGCTTACCCGGGTAAGTGCTTATCAAGTCATATTACCTTATGGATGAATATGGCAATGACCAAAAATCTTACCCGGTAAGAGCTAAGGCAAGGACCAAAAGTCTTATCCTGGTAAGTGATGGCGAAGACTCTTACCACGGTTATCACTTACCGGAAAAATTGTTGCATACGATACCGTTTTGGTGGACTAAAATCTTACCCGGTAAGTAAGTGATAGTGTTAAATTTTACCGGTAAGCGCTTATCGGGAAAATTGTTGCATACGATACCGTTTTGGTGGACTAAAATCTTACCCGGTAAGTAAGTGATAATGTTAAATTTTATTGGTAAGCGCTTATCCAGGTAAGCGATTGGTAAACGACTCTTTACTCATTTAAAATGAGAAAGTTTAATGGTTTTTTCATTCAAAAAAATAGTTTAGAGACTTTAATGATTCAAAATATGATAGTTTATTGGGATGTTTTGAACTTTTCCCTAATTATAAAGTAAAATTGATTTTGCGAGGTTTTTTTTTTCAATTTTGTCTTTCTAAAGGATTTCAGATTTATTATTTTATAAATAATTTTTTTACTAAACTATACGTTGGATCAAAATATTGCATTTTTTTGATGGAGGAACTGCAATTAACCATTTGTCACATAGTTCAATAAAAATATTTAATTGATAATCAAATGTCTATAATATCTTCCGATAGTATAAACTACTTATGAACCAAAATTAATATGAACAATATTTTATAACGAATAAATGAAATTATAGGTTCTAATTATATATGTGAATAAAAAATTTCTATTATAAAAGTGTAAGATTCAAAAGCAGGATTAGTCATGTAAGCAACTTTGACTGATCCAATTGGATCATTTTACAATCGTGGGTGTTTAAGCTAAATTGGGTGCAAATCCACTAATTCTATAGGTCATCGTAGTAAATTGGGTGCAAATCCAAAAGTGCAAGGATTCGAACCAATAAAGTTTTTTATCGCAAATAGAAGCATCCAATCAAACTAATATATTATAATCTTGTAAATAATTCTACAATTTTCACAATATAGTCAAATAATATCAACGATTGGAAAAATATATAGTTCCACCACTGATTGGCTCGACATATCTTTGAACTTGAATCTCATATAAAAATACAAGTTACAGAATAAATCGGTTTTTGGTTATGGTTACGTGTTTAACTATGAGGGATAAATAGGTCATCAAACTATAAAGATATCAAAGAATATTAGTATACTACTCATGTAACACCCCCAAAGTTTGGGTTTTAGCATTTTAATATAGTAGATTTATTTTAGTATTAAGTTAAAAAAATATTATAGAGTTAAGCATTTTAGGAATCAAGAGAAAATGTTGTGGGCCAATGTGAATATATTATGTATATTTTTATTAGTTATATATCTGAAGGGCGAAGGTGTAAGATTGACAAAGTGGAAGGGTCGTATGTTGAAATTTTATTATTGAATAAAAAGAAATAAAAGAAATTTATGATAAATATTTCGTATATACGTAGGTTAGTAGATGACTTGGTCGAAAGATTAAAAGTGTAAGCTGATGTAGTTAAGGGTCTGGTTGTAAAATTTTTAAAGATTTGAATTTTGAGATTGAAAGATAATCTCATTTAGTTGGGGATAGAGATTTGGAGGAGAAATTTGAGGAGTTGTGCAACTATAAATTCAAGTAATTATCGAGTTAGGGTGGCCATTCAATTTGGAGGAATGAAAACCATCATTTTGGTTGTTGTAACACCCTCAAATTTGGAAAGAACAACTAATTTAAAACTTTCATATATACAACAGTTAAGGATATAATCTATTCTTCAAAACAACACTAGAGTCACCAAGAATAGAAATCTGGGTTAGACATCAACAATGAATAGGTCGAGTCTAGTATAGAGGCTAATTAAAGTCGGGTGTTACTAAAACCCAATAATAGTTACTCTTTTCAACGACTAAAGCGGGAGACTTCATCAAGTCACTCACCCATGCACATACTCCTAGAACTCAACACTTCACCAAACGCTAAAACCTCTTCCCCATCCGGAACCTGATACACATGCCGACAAATAAAAAGGTTAGGCTAACGCCTAGTGAGTTCAAGAGTTTACAACATGAAATAAATATATCTGTTAAATGGAAAGAATGCAGTTTAAATCATAGACCTTCAAAAATATTTACTTTAAATATCAAACGACATTATTTTCCAATAGCACTCCTTTAAAACAAGGAACCCAACATGAACCTTCTTTCGTAAAACCACTTTAATCCTAAACTCACCCAAAACGTGAACAATAAGCAAACTCCCAATTTATAATATTACGAAATAAACTTTACTTCTCGAAAACACCCCAAACGTGGGCGGGGCATAATACACAACCCAAAAATCTTGAGTAAACAAATCCGCATAGGCAAAATGTCACCGAAAACATAGATAATAAAATGATGCAATTTAATACCCAAATAACACCTTCCGGTGACGGGGGAGACCCGATTCCATTGTACGTGGTGGAACACAAAGTTAAGCCACATAACCATGTTGTCGAACTACACCTCAGATCGTGGCTGTATTGCCTGCTCCGCCGGGCTACACCTCCAGTCGGACTTTATTTCAAGCCCCAAACACCGTATCCCCCATTGCCTGCTCTGCCATGCTACACCTCAAGGATACACGATCATATTGCCTGTTCGGTCTCTAGCGGAGTTCTATCCTCAGGGTACTCACTCGACCCTTAGTGCCTACTCCCTAGCATTCAAGGTAGGAGCCTCAACTCCTTACTTGATAACTCCCGATATCTAACCCTCGTGCACAAGAATTAGACATCCAATCACAAGGCCCATGGTCTCACAGTACAACCCATAAAGGTTCATCTTCGTCAAACAACCGGGACGATATTATTGCCAACACAACATGATTTCCCAAAGTGAGGATCCCAAGAGTCCTCACCCATAAATACGACTGACTTACATGCCTATAGATCCGATGCATTACAGTCTAAGATACATGACTCCAAATGAATGACACATACACTCAAACATGTATTATCCAAAACAAGGCGCAATAAAAGCAAAACTCACCCAAAGATCCACTTTAAGCTAATAAACCGGACAAATGTCCCCAAGACTCGGTGATTACAAAAACTGTGCCTTAAGCCCAACCAACAATTGACCTTATGCTAAAATCCACAAAATGCAATAAAATGTAACCGACCCTGACTATGTAACCACATGCTCCAAAATGTATGAATACCATCCAATATCATTTAGATTTAAGTAAATCATTTTCTAAACAAGTTTTAACCACATAGTTTTACAACATCCAAAATATTCACAAGGTTGAGAATGACCAAACTCCAATGACTCACACATTGATATTTTCAAACCATTTTACAACTCGAAATACACATATTATCAATAACCACCAAAATGTATTTTTTTACCAAATACCTTCCATCTATGAAAATGGTTATCAAATCATTTTTTCAAATCCCAAAAATCCCAAAGATGTGTGTTTTATAAGTTTATAAAGTTAAACACATCCAAATAACCAAAACTTATCAGGTGATCAACAATTAACAATTTCACGTAAACACAAAACACTTTAAAATGAACATTTTGGCATGTACAACGTTTTCACAAATCAACTTGAACTTACCTTGCTAGATTTAGGCTAAATCTAGACTTCCCCCCAACTTGAACTTCTTTGAAGAAACTTGAATGCACAAGAAAAACCTTCCAAAACCTATATTCACAAGTTTCCAACCATGAATATACTCATTCAACTATTAAGAATCAATCCCCAAACATTTTACATCAAAATCCCCAACTTGACCAAAATCCTAATTTTGACCTAATTTCTTTAAATCACCCAAATTGAAATTTTGAGAAATATAGATGCTAGGAAATCATCAAGAGAGCATTTATATCGTATATTAGGATTTTGAAATGGAAGGGATACACTTACCACTTATGTTTTGATGAAAACCTAGAAAACTTTACCATGGGGCTTGAGGTTGAAGAAGAAGATGGTGAACTCTTGTCTCTAGCTTCCAATATTTACCACTTGAAGTTGAAACACCTCAAGAGCTCAAGGATTGGAACCAAAATGAGTTAGGGATTGAGGGGAAGGAAGGGAAAAAGATTTGAGAGAGAAAGGGGGAGTTTAGAGAAGTGAAAATGAGAAAGAAGTCTGAAAATCGCGACTTAATAGCAGTCTGATGCCCTGGTGCGACATTGACCAGCGACATTGCCTTGGCAATGTTGCCACGCCCTCCCTGGCCACTATTTTCTGCTGCGACAACGACAGGTGGGACTATGACACTGTCATAGACGCTCGGCATTGTAGTCGTGCCCGAACCAAGCTCTGAAGTTTGACTTTTTCAATGCCAATACCCCCGATACTCTAAGGGACTTTAAATAATGATTCCCCAACAAAATTCCCACTGTTTACAAGATACAAAAACGTTTGGGTGGCTTTTACTTACCGAAAATTACGGATGTTATAATTTTCCTAACCTTAAAAGAGATTTCGTCCTCGAAATCTAGATTTCCATGAAACGTTGCCTGCAGGATAGATTGTCTCTACTCCGCTTGTCAGAGCTACCACCATAACCTTATGCTGATCCTTACGATAAATGTCCCCTTGGGCACATCACACTTATATCCGAATGAACAATTATCTTACTAACGTAGCCTTCAACCATGAGACTACGGTTGTCTCCCAAACTTGGGTGACACGTACTACCTCAAGGGTAGTTTGTGATCTCAGCTTCTCACCGGCCAATTCACCTCAGATCCACATGTTTTTAGAACCCGAAACCAATAATCGACATCAAACCCCAAAGAATCCTCAAAATTCTTAATGATGCGTTCTTGATATTGATAAGTCCGTCCTTCCAAGGGTGTACCAATACGCTATCCGGTTAGCTAGTTAATGCAGATCTGCTATCAATCAACTCCGATCTACTCACAAACCTCAAAACATTTCCTCAATAAGATCTATACCACATCAGAAAACCTATACACATCAATACTTAATTACCAACATCTAATCTTCCTTTAAACTCCACCACCGAGAGGTCAACATTTCTCATGGTCTAACGGGAACACTTCCAAACATCCCAAGATTCATGGACTTCAAGAAAACAAGTCGACGCCTAAAACCAAAATGGTGATATTGAAAACTTGGACATCCCACCCAATATTTCATTCCAGAAGCATGGTCGCATTAAAGTTGACACCTAACGGGGACTAAGATTCAGAATCTTACATCCCTAACAAACGGATCACACTATTTCTTTTGTTCACAAAAACCCATTAAGACGGTACACCGTTAATATATAATATGATGTCAAACAGACAAGCAACCCATCAAATGGAACCCAAATAGGCGCATATAATCCCACAAGACCTTATCACGTAGGTTTACCGAAACAGAAAGATCATCCCTTAATTAACTGGGAAGGCATAGATCTAATACATCCATTATTCATGCATGCACAGGTCCAAAACTGAAACCCAAAAATTCAAAACTGACCGCAAGTCGGATCATCGATGCTACAATTCCCAAGGACTCCTCTAGTCCCTAATTACAACTCCTTTCACGATAGGGGTTTAAATCTATAGCCACAATGAGTTCAAGGTTTTCCAAGCTAATATGCCAATTTGAAATTTACAAAACTTTCAAACGCAACTGTTTTATAACAATCGATCGTACATATAAAATCTACTACCATTTACCCGGTAGGTGTGCACAGTGGCCACATACGCCACACATATAAAACCATTTCGTAAAATATTTGATCATTAACACACACTTATAATGACAATAACAGAAGATGGGCAACAAACTTTTCAAATGGACCACTATGGTCCATACATGTATTAATTTATGCCGTGTACGTAGAATAATTTTCTCCATAAAAACAATGTGCAAAAGATGTTTGTACCAATTCCAAAAGATGAACTTCACAAATTCAAGCTCCCAAAATTTTCTGCTTCAACCATAAAATGTCATGGAATATCATTTCCAAAAAGACTCTCATGTAACAATTTATTTCTCAAACTTAGCAAAATGATAGAAGCATGAGATTTGGTCCAACGTACAATAATTTAGTTCGATTTCAAACTTTAGGTCGTACGAATAAAATGCTATTTCTCCCAAAAATAACAGTTACAAGGACATATATACCGATAACTCATTTAAGGCATTGCGGAAAATTTATGACAACAAAATCAACAACTGAAGCATGTTTAGATCAAAAGTTCAATACGAAACAACATAAATCTTTCATATGTTTACTCACGCCAACAATATAAATTAATTCAATTACTAATTAACATACAACTAATTAACAATTGTATAAAACCCAAAAGAGAAATCATACGACATTGACACTCCCAAAATAGCATATGGGGTAATATATACTAAAATCTCTAGACGCCTCTTACGGTTAGGGCTGTAAACGAACCGAACGTTCAACGAACCGTTCGTGAACTGTTCGGCGGGAAGTTCGTTTATGTTCGTTTATTTAATAAATGAACGAACATGAACAAGTTTTTTTTGTTTGTTTAGTTAAATGAACGAACATGAACAAATGTCCCGTTCGTGTTTACTAACGTTCGTTTAGCGTTCGTTTATGTTCATTTAACGTTCGTTTATGTTCATTTACTAATGAAAATAAATTGACAATTAACGTTTTTTATAAAATTAATAATTAGACCATTGCTATTTTTAATTAATATTAATATTTAATATTAATAACAAAAATGTTTTATTTTAGAGAGAAAAAAATAAATAAATGGAAGGCATTTGCTTTTCCACATTAGCTTTCCTTATATATCAACTTATATACCTCTTTTTTTGCTAAAATTCCGATGTGGGATGACCCTATTGCTGATGAGTCATAACCTCTCCATATCAAAGAGAAGTGGGATTTTCTCATCCCACATCGCTCAAAAACAACAATCTGCAGCTCTATCCCCTACTATATATATCATCCTTGTCCCTTAAATCTTCTAGTGCAATACCATTGAGTTGAGCATCAACCGGTGACTTGAGCCACATTGGCTTGAGTATTAATTGGTGGCCTGAGCCTATTGGCTTGGCCAAAGTAATTTTTTTTATTGGAGTATCCATTTGAAGTGGGTGCACCTTCTCTTTTTTTAAGTTTGTTTTTGTTTGTGATGATTCTTAATGAACAAACATAAACAAACACAAACACTATTATTTTTTAAACGAACGAACACGAACATCAAATATTTTACAAGCATTTGTTCGTGTTCGTTCGGTTCGTTTACAGGCCTAACGGTGGTTGTTTTTTTATCATTTGTGTTCGTTTATGTTTGTTCGTTTACGTTCGTATATGTTCGTTCGTTTATGTTTATTTATGTTTGTTCGTTTACGTTCGTTTAACTCTTAATGAACGAACATAAACGAACACAAACAAACATATTTTCTTAACGAACGAGCATGAACACAAAAAAATTCGTTCGTTTACCGTTCGTGTTCGTTCGTTTGTTCGGTTAAGTTAAACGAACGAACATGAACAAGCCTTCGTTCGTGTTCGTTCGGTTTGTTTACAGCCCTTCTTATGGTTGCGAAAATACCGGTGCAAGACTCGCACGAGCCAAAAATATTAAACAAAGACTCATAAGTTAACGCACACAATAATGCAAGTATACACCTTTCAAAGTTCTACTGCACGACGCAAAACGATCGTAAAATAAAACGCCAAAAAAACTCAACTGAATTTTCATAAAACTCATTGACGCTAAAATCAAGCAGTGCCAACATTTTCATTTACCAACATAAAAGCATAAGACGACAATATGTCTAAAATGTTAAACTTCTAAGAGTTTCCCCTTTGTACCACAATGAAAAGTAAAGTGACACTTTTCAACAAAGCTTGCATGGGACACGAAGCTTAATAAATTGCAAATTTACACGCAACAAAATTCAAAACTCACGCATTTCAAAGTTTACTCACGCGTCGAAAAACGTCACAAAACAATACTCCATAAAATTCAACAAAACTCGTACAAACTAAATTTCCCAAGAAAACTCCGACTCAAGAACATGGGAATAACCTTTCCTTTATAACCTTAACATATGTGGAGGAGATCCAATGCCAAGGTTAAAATTTCATAGTTACTTGCCCAATACCCCAAATAACATTAAAACACGGATATTACAATATCCGAAAATAGTGTTAGACACGAAACGGGGATGAAGAGATTTTCAATAATTAAAAAAAAATATTTGCAACCAAGAGCAACAAAACAATTTCATGCATGCTTAAACTCACGGTTTAAAATCTAATGAGTGCTAAATGCTTCACCAAGGCTTCGAAACGAAACTCACTTCATACTTTGAAAACATGAGAAACAATTGATGCAAACTTATTTTAGAAATAAATGTCGTGCATGGATTTGGTCGGCACTCAACACCCCGAAATCACGTTCCTCAATTTTCCGTCATACTATTGTCATCCGGATGTTGCGATCATCGACGATTTCATCTGTTCACCTTACAATTTCTCCTCGAAATAGAGTCAATTAACAAGCCTATGGTTCTAATTCGACCAATAACTCCGACCCAAAATGGTCAACTTAATGTATTCATCGCGCTTAACCATCACTCCAAAGTGACAATGCTATGAACATCAACTCCTCTATCGACTACTCGCTTAGAAACTTTCTCACTACCTCAACGTTAATCATGACAAGGCAATTCAAGTATACACATGTAACATGTAGGTTCACCATAATACTGGTCAAGTGCCATTATGAACGTACCGTACATGATCATCCTTAATATCCTCGACAAGTTTTCTGTTTTTAGCGACTCGATCAACCCCAAAATATCATATCTTAAGGTACCTAATGGTGCAATTTCACTTTCAACCACTTAAAAGAAAGCTAGTTTGAGTCTAGGCATCCAAAAATCAATACCTAATTCTCTCAAACTTAAGCTCTGATACCAACTTGTAACACCCTCAAATCTGGAAAGAGCAACTAATTTAAAACCTTCAAATATACAACAGTTAAGGATAAAATATATTCTTCAAAACAACACTAGAGTCATCAAGAATAGAAATATGGGTTAGACTTCAACAATGAATAGGTTGAGTCTAGTATAGAGGCTAATTAAAGTCGGGTGTTACTAAAAACCAATAACAGTTACTCTTTTCAACGACTAAAGCGAGAGATTTCATCAAGCCATTCACCCTTGCACATACTCCTAGCACTCAACACTTCACCAAACGCTAGAACCTCTTCCCACATCCGGAACCTGATGCACATGCCGACAAATAAAATGGTTAGGCTAACGCCTAGTGAGTTCAAGAGTTTACAACATAAATAAATATATCTATTAAATGGAAAGAATGCAGTTTAAATCATAGACCTTCAAAAAGATTTACTTTAAATATCAAACGACATTATTTTCCAATAGCACTCCTTTAAAACAAAGAACACAACATGAACCTTCTTTTGTAAAACCACTTTAATCCCAAACTCACCCAAAACGTGAACAATAAGCAAACTCCCAATTTATAATCTTACGAAATAAACTTTACTTCTCGAAAACACCCCAAACGTGGGTGGGGAATAATACATAACCCAAAAATCTTGAGTAAACAAATCCGCATAGGCAAAATGTCACCGAAAACATGGATAATAAAATGATGCAATTTAATACCCAAATAATACCTTCCGGTGACGGGGGAGACCCGATTCCATTGTACGTGGTGGAACACAAAGTTAAGCCACATAACCATGTTGTCGAACTACACCTCAGATCGTGACTGTATTGCCTGCTCCGCCGGGCTACACCTCCAGTCGGACTTTATTTCAAGCCCCAAACACCGTATCCCTCATGGCCTGCTCTGCCAAGCTACACCTCAAGGATACACGATCATATTGCCTGTTCGGTATCTAGCGAAGTTTTATCCTCAGGGTACTCACTCGACCCTTAGTGCCTACTCCCTAGCATTCAAGGTAGGAGCCTCAACTCCTTACCTGATAACTCCCGATGTCTAACCCTCGTGCACAATAATTAGACATCCAATCACAAGGCCCATGGTCTCGAAGTACAACCCATAAAGGTTCCTCTTCGTCAAACAATCGGGACGATATTATTGCCAACATAACATGATTTCCCAAAGTGAGGATTCCAAGAGTCCTCACCCTTAAATACGACTGACTTACATGCCTATGGATCCGATGCATTACAGTGATACAGTCTAAGATACATGACTCCAAATGAATGACACACACACTCAAACATGTATTCTCCAAGACAAGGCGCAATAAAAGCAACACTCACCCAAAGCTCCACTTTAAGCTAATAAACCGGACAAATGTCTCCAACACTCGGTGATTACAAAAACTGTGCCTTAAGCCCAACCAACAATTGACCTTATGCTAAAATCCACAATATGCAATAAAATGCAACCGACCGTGACTATGTAACCACTTGCTCCAAAATGTATGAATACCATCCAATATCATTTAGATTTAAGTAAATCATTTTCTAAACAAGTTTTAACCACATAGTTTTACAACATCCAAAATATTCACAAGGTCGAGAATGACCAAACTCCAGTGACTCACACATTGATATTTTCAAACCATTTTACAACTCGAAATACACATATTACCATTAACCACAAAAATGTATTTTTTTACCAAATACCTTCCATCTATGAAAATGGTTATCAAATCATTTTCTCAAATCCCAAAAATCCCAAAGATGTGTGTTTTATAAGTTTATAAAGTTAAACACTTCCAAATAACCAAAACTTATCAGGTGATCAACAATTAACAATTTCACGTAAACACAAAACACTTTAAAATGAACATTTTGGCATGTACAACGTTTTCACAAATCAACTTGAACTTACCTTGCTAGATTTAGGCTAAATCTAGACTTCCCCCCAACTTGAACTTCTTTGAAGAAACTTGAATGCACAAGAAAAACCTTCCAAAACCTATATTCACAAGTTTTCAACCATGAATATACTCATTCAACTATTAATAATCAATCCCCAAACATTTTACATCAAAATCCCCAACTTGACCAAAATCCTAATTTTGACCTAATTTCTTTAAATCACCCAAATTGAAATTTTGAGAAATATAGATGCTAGGAAATCATCAAGAGAGCATTTATATCGTATATTAGGATTTTGAAATGGAAGGGATACACTTACCACTTAGGTTTTAGAAAACTTTACCATGGGGCTTGAGGTTGAAGAAGAAGATGGTGAACTCTTGTCTTTAGCTTCCAATCTTTACCACTTGAAGTTGAAACACCTCAAGAGCTCAAGGATTGGACCCAAAATGAGTTAGGGATTGAGGGGAAGGAAGGGAAAAAGATTTGAGAGAGAAAGGAGGAGTTTGGAGAATTGAAAATGAGAAAGAAGTCTGAAAATCGCGACTTAATAGCAGTCTGATGCCCTGGTGCGACATTGACCAGCGACATTGCCTTGGCAATGTTGCCACGCCCTCCCTGGCCACTATTTTCTGCTGTGACAATGACAGGTGGGACTATGACACTATCATAGTCGCTGGGCATTGTAGCCGTGCCCGAACCAAACTCTGAAGTTTGACTTTTTCAATGCCAATACCCCCGATACTCTAAGGCACTTTAAATAATGATTCCCCAACAAAATTCCCACTGTTTACAAGATACAAAAACATTTGGGTGGCTTTTACTTACCGAAAATTACGGGTGTTATAATTTTCCCAACCTTAAAAGATATTTCGTCCTCGAAATCTAGATTTCCATGAAACGTTGCCTGTAGGATAGATTGTCTCTACTCCGCTTGTCAGAGCTACCACCATAACCTTATGCTGATCCTCATGATAAATGTCCCCTTGGGCACATCACACTTATATCCGAATGAACAATTATCTTACTAACGTAGCCTTCAACCATGAGACTACGGTTGCCTCCCAAACTTGGGTGACACATACTACCTCAAGGGTAGTTTGTGATCTCAGCTTCTCACCAACCAATTCACCTCAGATCCACATGTTTTTAGAACCCGAAACCAATAATCGACATCAAACCCCAAAGAATCCTCAACATTCTTAATGATGCGTTCTTGATATTGGTAAGTCCGTCCTTCCAAGGGCGTACCAATACGCTATCCGGTTAGCTAGTTAATGCAGATCCGCTATCACTCAACTCCGATCTACTCTCAAACCTCAAAACATTCCCTCAATAAGATCTTTACCACATCAGGAAAACCTATACACATCAATACTTAATTACCAACATCTAATCTTCCTTTAAATTTCACCACCCGAGAGGTCAACATTTCTCATGGTCTAACGGGAACACTTCCAAACATCCCAAGATTCATGGACTTCAAGAAAACAAGTCGACGCCTAAAACCAAAATGGTGATATCGAAAACTTGGATATCCCACCCAATATTTCATTCTAGAAGCATGGTCGCATTAA
The DNA here is from genome assembly GCA_954870635.1 of Arctium minus. Taxonomy (NCBI): domain Eukaryota; kingdom Viridiplantae; phylum Streptophyta; class Magnoliopsida; order Asterales; family Asteraceae; genus Arctium; species Arctium minus. The sequence goes on along the minus strand of OX941093.1, from coordinate 3,079,899 downwards.
AGTTGACACCTAACGGGGACTAAGATTCCGAATCTTACATCCCTAACAAACGGATCACACTATTTATTTTGTTCACGAAAACCCATTAAGACGGTACACCGTTAATATATAATATGATGTCAAACAGACAAGCAACCCATCAAATGGAACCCAAATAGGCGCATATAATCCCACAAGACCTTATCCCGTAGGTTTACCGAAACAGAAAGATCATCCCTTAATTAACTGGGAAGGCATAGATCTAATACATCCATTATTCATGCATGCACAGGTCCAAAACTGAAACCCAAAAATTCAAAACTGACCGCAAGTCGGATCATCGATGCTACAATTCCCAAGGACTCCTCTAGTCCCTAATTACAACTCCTTTCACGATAGGGGTTTAAATCTATAGCCACAATGAGTTCAAGGTTTTCCAAGCTAATATGCCAATTTGAAATTTACAAAACTTTCAAACGCAACTGTTTTATAACAATCGATCGTACATATAAAATCTACTACCATTTACCCGGTAGGTGTGCACAGTGGCCACATACGCCACACATATAAAACCATTTCGTAAAATATTTGATCATTAACACACACTTATAATGACAATAACAGAAGATGGGCAACAAACTTTTCAAATGGACCACTATGGTCCATACATGCATTAATTTATGCCGTGGACGTAGAATAATTTTCTGCATAAAAACAATGATGTTTGTACCAATTCCAAAAGATGAACTTCACAAATTCAAGCTCCCAAAATATTCTGCTTCAACCATAAAATGTCATGGAATATCATTTCCAAAAAGACTCTCATGCAACAATTTATTTCTCAAACTTAGCAAAATGATAGAAGCATGCGATTTGGTCAAACGTACAATAATTTAGTTTGATTTCAAACTTTAGGTCGTACGAATAAAATGCTATTTGTCCCAAAAATAACAGTTACAAGGACATATATACCGATAACTCATTTAAGGCATTGCGGAAAATTTATGACAACAAAATCAACAACTGAAGCATGTTTAGATCAAAAGTTCAATACGAAACAACATAAATCTTTCATATGTTTACTCACGCCAACAGTATAAATTAATTCAATTACTAAATAGCATACAACTAATTAACAATTGTATAAAACCCAAAAGGGAAATCATACGATATTGATACTCCCAAAATAGCATATGGGGTAATATATACTAAAATCTCAAGACGCCTCTTACGGTTAGGGCTGTAAACGAACCGAACGTTCAACGAACCGTTCGTGAACTGTTTGACGGGAAGTTAGTTTATGTTCGTTTATTTAATAAACGAACGAACATGAACAAGTTTTTTTGTTCGTTTAGTTAAACGAACGAACATGAACAAAGGTCCCGTTCATGTTTACTAACGTTCGTTTATGTTCGTTTAGCGTTCGTTTATGTTCATTTACTAATGAAAATAAATTGACAATTAATGTTTTTTATAAAATTAATAATTAGACCATTGCTATTTTTAATTAATATTAATATTTAGTATTAATAACAAAAAGGTTTTATTTTAGAGAGAAAAAAATAAATAAATGGAAGGCATTTGCTTTTCCACCTTAGCTTTCCTTATATATCAACTTATATACCTCTTTTTTTGCTAAAATTCCGATGCGGGATGACCCTATTGCTGATGAGTCATAACCTCTCCATATCAAAGAGAAGTGGGATTTTCTCATCCCACATCGCTCAAAAACAACAATCTGCAGCTCTATCCCCTACTATATATATCATCCTTGTCCCTTAAATCTTCTAGTGCAATACCATTGAGTTGAGCATCAACCGGTGACTTGAGCCACATTGGCTTGAGTATTAATTGGTGGCCTAATTTTTTTATTGGATTATCCCTTTGAAGTGGGTGGACCTTCTCTTTTTTTAAGTTTGTTTTTGTTTGTGATGAATCTTAACGAACAAACATAAACAAACACAAACACTATTATTTTTAAACGAACGAACACGAACATCAAATATTTTACAAGCATTTGTTCGTGTTCGTTCGGTACGTTTACAGGCCTAACGGTGGTTGTTTTTTATTTATTTGTGTTCGTTTATGTTTGTTCGTTTACGTTCGTATATGTTCGTTCGTTTATGTTTATTTATGTTTGTTCGTTTACGTTCGTTTAACTCTTAATGAACGAACATAAACGAACACGAACAAACATATTTTCTTAACGAACGAGCATGAACACAAAAAAATTCGTTCGTTTACCGTTCGTGTTCGTTCGTTTGTTCGGTTAAGGATAAAATATATTCTTCAAAACAACACTAGAGTCATCAAGAATAGAAATATGGGTTAGACTTCAACAATGAATAGGTCTAGTCTAGTATAGAGGCTAATTAAAGTCGGGTGTTACTAAAAACCAATAACAGTTACTCTTTTCAACGACTAAAGCGGGAGATTTCATCAAGCCATTCACCCTTGCACATACTCCTAGCGCTCAACACTCCACCAAACGCTAGAACCTCTTCCCACATCCGGAACCTGATGCACATGCCGACAAATAAAATGGTTAGGCTAACGCCTAGTGAGTTCAAGAGTTTACAACATAAATAAATATATCTATTAAATGGAAAGAATGCAGTTTAAATCATAGACCTTCAAAAAGATTTACTTTAAATATCAAACGACATTATTTTCCAATAACACTCCTTTAAAACAAAGAACCCAACATGAACCTTCTTTCATAAAACCACTTTAATCCCAAACTCACCCAAAACGTGAACAGTAAGCAAACTCCCAATTTATAATATTACGAAATAAACTTTACTTCTCACCCAAAGCTCCACTTTAAGCTAATAAACCGGACAAATGTCCCCAAGACTCGGTGATTACAAAAACTGTGCCTTAAGCCCAACCAACAATTGACCTTATGCTAAAATCCACAAAATGCAATAAAATGCAACCGACCCTGACTATGTAACCACTTGCTCCAAAATGTATGAATACCATCCAATATCATTTAGATTTAAGTAAATCATTTTCTAAACAAGTTTTAACCACATAGTTTTACAACATCCAAAATATTCACAAGGTCGGGAATGACCAAACTCCAATGACTCACACATTGATATTTTCAAACCATTTTACAACTCGAAATACACATATTACCAATAACCACCAAAATGTATTTTTTTACCAAATACCTTCCATCTATGAAAATGGTTATCAAATCATTTTCTCAAATCCCGAAAATCCCAAAGATGTGTGTTTTATAAGTTTATAAAGTTAAACACTTCCAAATAACCAAAACTTATCAGGTGATTAACAATTAACAATTTCATGTAAACACAAAACACTTTAAAATGAACATTTTGGCATGTACAATGTTTTCACAAATCAACTTGAACTTACCTTGCTAGATTTAGGCTAAATCTAGAATTCCCCCCCAACTTGAGCTTCTTTGAAGAAACTTGAATCCACAAGAAAAACCTTCCAAAACATATATTCACAAGTTTCCAACCATGAATATACTCATTCAATTATTAAGAATCAATCCGCAAACATTTTACATCAAAATCCCCAACTTGACCAAAACCCTAATTTTGACCTAATTTCTCTAAGTCACCCAAAATGAAATTTTGAGAAATATAGATGCTAGGAAATCATCAAGAGAGTATTTATGTCGTATATTAGGGTTTTGAAATGGAAGGGATACACTTACCACTTAGGTTTTGATGAAAACCTAGAAAACTTTACCATGGGGCTTGAGGTTGAAGAAGAAGATGGTGAACTCTTGTCTCTAGCTTCCAATCTTTACCACTTGAAGTTGAAACACCTCAAGATCTCAAGGATTGGACCCAAAATGAGTTAGGGTTTAATGGGAAGGAAGGGAAAATGATTTGAGAGAGAAAGGGGAAGTTTGGAGAAGTGAAAATGAGAAAGAAGTCTGAAAATCGCGACTTAATAGTAGTCTGATGCCTTGGTACGACATTGACCAGCGACATTGCCCAGGGCAATGTCGCCAAGCCCTCCCTGGCCACTGTTTTCTGCTGCGACAATGACAGGTGCGACTTTAACACTGTCATAGGCGCTGGGCATTGTAGCCGTGCCCGAACCAAGCTCCGAAGCTCGACTTTTTCAACGCCAATACCCCGATACTCTAATGGACTTTAAATAATGATTCCCCAACAAAATTCTCACTGTTTACAAGATACAAAAACGTTCGGGTGACTTTTACTTACCGAAAATTACGGGTGTTACAGTTGTAGTCGGTAAAAATCGACGGTTGGATATAAACCCAATGTAAAACTCAAAGTTGTAGTTGTATAGCTCGAATTTGTAACACCTTAGGCATATCCCATATCGGCCGTGGACAAGTGTGATGCTGGGTGTTATAAGTAATATCTTGGCCTTCCTAACAACAACGCGTTTTGGGGCCACAAGCACGTCAGGTTCTGGGAACTCTGAGGTTAAGCGTGCTTGGGTGGGAGTAGTCCCAGGATGGGTGACCCCCTGGGAAGTTTCTCACCAGGCCGTCAGAAACAAATCCGTGCGCTACACGTTGGTTAAATCCAGGGGCAAAACGGACAATATTGTTGTCGAGGCAGGCGGGATGTTACAGATGGTATCAGAGCCACTCCTGTGCCGTTCGGGATATGGGGCAAACCTCATCGAGGACGATGAGTCCCAAGGGGGGGTGTTTGTAACACCTTAGGCATATCCCATATCGGCCGTGGACAAGAGTGATGCTGGGTGTTATAAGTAATATCTTGGCCTTCCTAACAACAACGCGTTTTGGGGCCACAAGCACGTCAGGTTCTGGGAACTCTGAGGTTAAGCGTGTTTGGGTGGGAGTAGTCCCAGGATGGGTGACCCCCTGGGAAGTTTCTCACCAGGCCGCCAGAAACAAATCCGTGCGCTACACGTTGGTTAAATCCAGGGGCAAAGCGGACAATATTGTTGTTGAGGCAGGCGGGATGTTACAGAATTAGATGTAAATTCTTACGTCGATCTGTAGTATTATATGTTATTAATGATCTTTTATAAAAAGAATGAATTAAAATGATTAAAACCATGCCAAAACGACCCTTGAATGTGTTCCATAGTTACTGCCAGAAGCAAGGGACGAGATCGGGTCTGGGCGTGGTAATGGCCTATGGGTGCTTTTATTATAAAACTATTTAATTACTTCTACTAATTTGGATGAGTCCTTGGGCCAGTGGGTTATAAGCCCCAAGTTTAACATCTTATAAATTTCAAGTGTTTGTTATTTAATTTCTTATTTATTTAAATAATCATTTTCCTTTTTATTTAAGTTATGATATTGGTTATCAAATATTAATTAGTTTTTGTCTACCATTTTAAGGCAAACAAAAGATTTCATGAATTTCAAAAATATATTGGCATAATTTGGATTCCGTATTGATGATTTTTACCCAAAATTAAATTTAAGAAAAATATTATTATAATACGTTGGGGTATTTTATTTACATCTTTGATCATGGCCTCAAATATTTATAGATTTTAAAAGTTTGTTACGAGATCTTGAAATAAGTTAAATTATGATTCTGAGACTATTATTCTATAAAATAATTTAATTGGGTTAGCCATCGATAGAAGCGGATGTTTAGTCAACTGAGTCGACTTAGGGATTTAGCTAAGTTTTGAATAGTTAGCTAAAGATTTTGTTGGTTCATAGATTGACCAACACCTGACTGAGATACTTAAAACTACGTTATGAATTGTGTAGGTAGGATTGTCAACGAATCAGGAACGCTTACACCCCAAGGTGAGTTTCATGTGACTTCGAATTTGGGATACATGCTATTATGAATGACTTATTTTTTTGCGATGTTATGCAAGTGCATGCTCAATGAGTTATTTTTAGAATGAATGAAGCATTTTGAAATGCATGAAAAGTTTTTATGATATTTTTTGGTTGGTAAAGATAGTAGAAAACCACAATGATGTTTTGACCGGTATATGTTGCGAAATACCTTTGTACCGTGTCGATAGATGTTATCCGGTACATGTATCACAAGTTATACCTCTGTACTTGGAGATTCGATGATATTGATGATGTTTCAATCGGTACATGTTGCGAAGAACCTCTATACTGAGTCGATTGTGAATACTAAATTCTCATGGTGCCACCTCAACTCTATATATATAAAGATATACTGATTGATGTTTCAACATGTAGACTAAAAATAACGATTTTTTATTAAAAATTAGGGGTTAAAGTGACATGAGTACCCAAATGACCCTTTAGTTTTCAAAGGCTCATCATCATCCTTTATATACATAAATCTTCTATTGATATATCACTTTTCTTATCAATGTCGGATACTCCAAATTTAACTACAATCCACAATTTGTAAATACTAAATTCTCATGCTGCCACCTCAACTCTATATATAAAGATATATTGATTGATGATATATTAATGTTTCAACATGTAGACTAAAAAATAACTATTTTTTTTATTAAAAATTGGGGGTTAAAATGACATGAGTAGTCAAATGACCCTTTAGTTTTCAAAGGTTCATCTTCATCCTTTATATACATAAATTTTCTATTGATATATCACTTTTCTTATCAATGTGAGATACTCCAGATTTAACTACAATCCATTATTTGAGAATACTTTATTCTCATGGTGCCACCTCAACTCTTCTTGGTTGTTGCTTTAATATATATAAAGAAGTTTTGTTTATGTAAACCATGAACTCACTAAGCGTAAAGCTGACCCAAGCATGTATCTCAGGGTTCGATAAGGGTGAAAGCTCGAAGGGAAAGGAGAAGATTTAGCCGATGTTTAGTTTTATTATATTCATATTAAGTTTCTTTAGACGATGTTATTTATTTTAGTACTTTTGATATTGATGTAAAGACTTTCGCCCCTAGATTTTCTAATGTAAGTTACTTTTCGATCGAGGTGTATGTTAGGATGATTTATATGTTAAATAGAAGTTCAGGGGTGAAAAATGTAATTCTTTAATTGTTTTATTAGCTTGTTGGGCCTAAAGCCCATAAGCCCATTAATCTTGTAAGCCTGGTATATAAAGGCATTATTAGTTCATTATTCAGGTCACACACAAGTCATTATTAGATTGCTAGTCAATAGGTTTACATACTGTGATCAGATATTCTCTCTATAAACCTAAACCCTTTGAGTGTTTCATATAATCATATGACTAGCAGTTGTGGCTTAAATATTGTTCTACATTGATTCATTATTATTGTTTTCTTCTGATTGCACTGTACTGGGATCTACAATTGGTATCAGAGCAAAGAGACTAGAGGTTTGATCCAAAAAGGTTTGGCTAAAACTCTTGATCACTAGTCTGTTTTGTGTCGAGTGATTATTTTCTGGATTGGTATTTGTTTATCGATTTAATCTGAGTTTTTGCCTTACTGTTTTCTGCAAATCGATTCTGCTTTCTGGAAATCTAGTAGTTCGATCGATCTGTGTAATTGAACTGCTCAAAATCAAAATTTGTTATCGATACTGTTTTCTGGAAAATCAGGAGATCGGTCGACTTTCTGTTAATCGATTTTATCGGTCGATTATTTTGATAAATGTTTTTTTTATCGGTCGATTTCTTGATAGATTATCGATTGATTTTCTGGGTTTGGTCTCGATCGATTTCCAGAATCCATCGACTTTTTCGGGAGGATATTTGTTATCAATTTGATTTTATCGGTCTTATCTGATTAATCGTATTATTTGTTATCGGTTCTGTGTCTATCTGTTCCTCATCGACCGATACCTGCTGACCGATACCTTGATTGACCGATACATAGCTTGATCGGATCCTTGTCCCGACCGGTACCCTACTTGACCGGTATATTGTTGGACCAGTGTGTTGTGTTGACCGATATCCATTACTCGACCGATACACTCAGTGACCGGTACCTAGACTCGACCGATACCCTGCCTTGACCGATATCTAGGCTCGACCGATACCTTGTCCGACCGATACCGTGTTCGATCGATATATCGTTCGACCGGTACTTTTCTGACCGGTATATTTGTCTTAACCGATACTCTATGAACCGGTACCCTGTTTGACCGGTACCCTCTGTTCGACCGGACCCCTGCTCGACTGGGTCCTTGCTTCGACCGGACCCTTGCTCGACCGGGTCCTTCTCGACCAGGTCCTTCTCGACCAGGTCCTTGTCCTATTCTGCTTATTATTTAGATATATTGTTTTTGGATCATCCTTATTGTCTCACGATCGTTACAGTACTATTTAAAGTTAAAAGAGTTAAGATGAATTCAAGAGACGCCTTAGCTATCGGTTCCGATCAAAAACGCCCGGTGCTCTATCAGGGAGAATACCCTCAATGGCATGATCGATTCATGAACTTTATCGAAGCGAAATCAAACTACGAGGATATATACAAGTGTCTGAAAGAGGGGCCGCAAGACTGGCCGATGAAAGTCGTGCCTGGAAACCCAGATGAAGGTCGACCATAACGTCGTGTTCGGAAAACTCTCGGTGAGTTTCTCCCTCAAGAAAAGAACATGTATGAGGCTGAAAAGCATGCTAAGTCCTATCTTCTACAAAGCCTACCCAACGACATCTATGCTTGCATCGATAGTTACAAAGAGACTGCGAAACGTATGTGGGACTAGATTGAGAAAACGATGATGGGGAGCCACATAAACAATCAGCTGAAGGTGGCAAATTGCATCACCCGATATGATGGATTCAAAGCTAGGAAAGGCGAGACGCTCACAGAAACCTATGAACGGTTCAATATGCTTCTGAACGATCTGCTGAAAAACAAGATCACGAAGACGAACACCGAGAACAACATCAAGTTCATGAACAATCTCCAGCCTGAATGGAAACCGTTCGTCTCTCATATCCGTCATACTCAAACCCTGGAGAAGCTTTTTCTACATGAACTTTATGAAATGCTGCTCCAGGATGAAGAGGAAGTTATGGAGTTGATGGGGAATCAGAAAGCAGATGAAAAGCCGATAGTTGATCCCTTAGCACTTGTCTCAGATAAAAGAGGTAAATCTGTCAGCCGCTCGTCTGAAAAGGAGCCAGTGCAAAGTGATTCTGAACCCGAAGATCCTGACAGTGACTCGGATCCAGAATACACTCAGATTAAATAAGCGATGTTGTTCTTGACTCAAGCATTCCAGAAGAGGAAGTTCTTCAACAAGTCTTCAAACAAGCAAATATTATCCACTCGCCGTGATCATAAAGAGAAGTCTGAAGGGAAGAGACGTGTTGAAGAAGGAAAGAAGTCTGAAAAGAGACATGAAGAGAAGCCAAAAGAGGAGCCGATCAAATGCTATAACTGTGGTCGGTTGGGTCATTTTGCCAAAGATTGTCGCAAGCCTGTCGTGCGCAACTCAGATTACTACAAAGCCAAATTGCTGCTGGCCAAAGAAAAGGAAGCAGGTAAGGCTCTCATGGCAGAAGATGACCACTGGCTGCAAGTATCTGATGTAGAAAATGAGGATGTTGAAGCACACCTGTGTTTCATGGGCAAGCATCATCATCGTCTGACACTGATGATGAAGATCGTAATTCCCCATGTCAGGTATGTGCTCCTTACCAAGAAGCTTTAATTAATCAGATGCAAATCACTATGCACAAATTAGACTCTTGCAATCTAACCATAAAAGAAAATGAACAACTCATCTCATCTCTAGAAAAACGAGTTACTGCACAGTCTGAATGTATTGAAAATCAAAGCTTAGAAATTGCTAGCAACCTGTGCATAATTTCAAATTTAGAAGAAGAGTGTGAGAGTTGTTCAAAAGAATCAAAAGAGCTAAAGACCAAAGTAGACAATCTTACCTATGAGCTTCGTATGTCAGAAAATGAGAAAATTGATATTGTGACTCAAAGCATGGCTTACAAAAATGAAAATCAAAGATTATCTAATCAGTTAAAGGAGCTTGAACGGAAACTTTATAAAATTGGTCAATCTAATCAAACGCTTAATCTAATTGCACCAAAAGAACCCAAGTATGCGGATACGGGTATCAGTTACGATAACCCATATTATCTGAAAAAGGCCTTATCCAAAGTTCCTACGTTATATGCGTTCGAATTTCTTGGAATAGACAAGGCCTATCCAGAGGACAAAATCAATTGGACCAAACCACTTGATGATGAGGAAATGGAAGAGGACAATTTGCGAAGGGAGAATTCTACTAAAATAAAACTTCCTTTTGTCTATGATTCATTGAATGCATCTTACAACGAAGAAAAACCCTGTTTCTTATCAAATGACTATTTCAGAAGTTACACTCAAGCTGAACTAGATGCTAAAACCGTTAAAACTGAGGAGGAACCACTAGAACATAAAGTTTATGTTCCACCTCTGATTTTAGAAAAGAAAATTGTTCAGCTAGAAGAGCCATTTGAACAGGAGAGGGACAATTTTCAAAAGGAAAAATAAGAGCTTTTATCCCAAATTGAGTGTCTCAATTCAAATAAAAAGGAAACTGTGTCAGATGAGGAAAAAGAATACTTTCAGACAGAGATGAAGAAGTTAAATTCACAAATGGATGCTTTGGCAGCAGATCGGATGAAAGAGCGACTTCACAAGGCTGAGCCTCAAGCTAAGCCTACAATTCTCCAAGTTGAGAATATTCATCTGTCTGAAAATTCCTATCCATCCTCGGACACATCTTCCTGTAAATCCTTTATGGGTGACTCGTCACCAAAATTTTCAAACAAAGGAAAAGAGCCTCAATCTTTAGAAACAAATTCTTCCGATGTCCTGAATTCATCAAGTGATAAGGCTCCTTCTGATGAGGAACTGGAATTTTCAGCATTCTTGAATTCTGAGGTGTGCCTAGATAGCCAACTGGACCAATTTGATTTTAATCCTTCTCTACTAAGTCACGTTGATTTTCTAACTTCTTCGTGTGAGCCTTTGGTCAAATTTTACAAGGGTGAATTTTCCACATCTGCCCCACAAAACTCTTATGTGAATAATTCTTCAAATTCTAAATCCAAAAGACATTCACAGAAGAAGAAAAAGACCGGTCGCTCTAAAAATCAACAATTATCAAAATTCAAATCTTTTGACTATGGGTTTAACGGTATTTCAGATACTTTTGGTCGACGCAAAGAAGTCAAATATGCGTGGGTAGCTAAGAAGTCTAAGGAAAGCACGACGACGCCAGAATTAGTTAATCCAGCTTTAAATTCTAGGAACAACAATAACAGTCATGATGTTTTGGATTCTAAACCTTTGGTTGAATGTAATGGATTTTTACCTTTAAAAGTTTATTCAATTCCACAATTACTTCAACTGTCTCATGATTGTCTTTGTTGCTCCTTCTGTGGATTGAATGATTTTGTTGATCGTCGTTTTTCATCTGATTGGTTTGGTTCTTATCATGTATCTAATTCTCATTCTAAGTTTGATGTTCCCCGTCTTAGAAAAAGACCCAAGTCTAAACGGGTATCCCATTCGGGTGTTAAGTCTAACCCCAAAGGACCCATTTACGAATGGGTACCTAAAAAGCATTAACTTGTTTTGCAAGACGGTCATGTGTGGTATTTAGATTCAGGCTGCTCCAAGCACATGACCGGAAGAAGGGAGCTTCTCACAAACTTCACCGAGAAGTTTTGTGGAAATGTTCGTTTTGGGAATGACCACTATTCTCCTATTATGGGTTATGGCGATATCATTAAGGATAATCTCACGATCAAGAAAGTGTCCTACGTCGAAGGTCTTGGTCACAACTTATTCAACATAGGTCAATTCTGCGATAAGAATCTAAAGGTCACCTTCAAATCCAAAAGGTGCAGCGTTCGGACTGAAGATGGAAAAGAAATTCTTGTAGGAATGCGTCGCACAAATCTCTACACGATTGACCTCTCGTCTCTGAAAGCAGATAAGGAGGTTTGTTTGATGTCCAAAGCCTCAGCCGAACAAAACTGGTTATGGCATCGTAGACTCTCGCACCTGAACTTCAAGAATATCATTAAGTTGGTGCTCGATGGACACGTGAAGAGAATGCCAGATCTTAAGTTCGAAAAAGATCACCTCTGTGCCGCCTGTGAAATGGGCAAGATGAAGAAGGCTTCTCACAGGCCTAAAGCCACTCCTAGTACTTCTCGGTCACTCAAACTCATTCATATGGATTTGTGTGGACCGATGCGCATTCAGAGTATCAATCACAAGAAGTATGTCCTGGTGATGGTTGACGACTTTTCTCGCTACACGTGGGTCAGATTCCTCCGTTCAAAGGATGAAACCCCCGAACTGATCATCTCTCTTCTGAAGAGCATTCAAGTCAGTCTCAACCAATCAGTTCAGACCATTCGGACGGATAACGGCACAAAGTTCAAAAATCAAGTGCTCACCGGTTACCTGACTTCAGTGGGCATCACCCGCACTTTCTCAGCTGCTCGTACTCCTCAGCAAAACGGGGTAGTAGAGCGTCGTAATCGAACTCTTGTCGAAGCCGCACGCACGATGTTATCTCAGTCCAAGCTCCCGCTATATTTATGGGCAGAAGCAGTTGCTACTGCATGCTACACTCAAAACCGTACTATCATCAACAAGCGGTTCAACAAGACACCATACGAGATCATCAACAAATGTGCTTCGTACTGAATGACAAGGATGATCTCAGAAAATTTAGCCCCAAAGCAGACGAAGGAGTGTTCATCGACTATTTACAGCAAGCCAAAGCCTACAGAGTCTACAACAAAAGGACAAAGACCGTCGTTGAGAGTGTAAACGTGACTTTTGACGAGGCCGCTGATATGGCTTCTGAACACCTCAGTTCAGAACCCGCTTTAACTGGTGTGTTAGCTTCTGGACAATTACGTTCATGATCTACTCAAACTCCAGTAAATTCAGATCAAGCGTCTACGTCGAGAGCACATCTTTCTGATTTGGTTTTACTTTTTGAGCAATTCTATGATGTTTATTTTCCTTCTACGCCTAATGATATATCTTGTAACAGGAATGATGCTCAAGCACCAGAAGTGACACAGGTCACTGGTCCATCTGACTCAGGTGGGCCAACCTCGCCTGATGTTTCCCCCTCTGCTATCATTGAATCAGCATCCCCAAGCTCGAGTGATCCCCCGCCGATCTCTCAAGTTCCTACTGAAGCACCGACAACAGTTGGAACTCCTGACCCGATCCCTACTGAAGGTGCTACCGAAGTTCCCTCTCCGGAAATCCCGGATACTGTCATCGCTTCATCACCCGCTGAGTCGTCCTCGGCTTCACGCCCGACTCCAGCCCCGGAGCTTCCACCTCACAGACCGTCATCACTCGAAGCTGTTCAAGATCTTCCCCCCGGTGGTTATGTGGATTCCGACACTTCTCAACAGACATATCAACCTATTCCACACGCCACCAAGTGGACTCGAGCTCATCCCCTACATCAGATCATCGGTGATCCCAATTCACCTGTTCAGACTCGATCCACCACCGCGAATGACTGCTTATTTTCTTTGTTCCTCAGCCGTATCGAACCTTTAACCGTCTCAGAAGCATTGAATGATCCAGACTGGGTGATCGCTATGCAAGAGGAACTCAACCAATTTGAGAGCCTCAAAGTATGGCGTCTTGTTCCCCGACCAATGAATAAGACGGTGATTGGGACGAAATGGATCTTCAAGAACAAGAAGGACGAAAATGGAATAATAGTCCGGAACAAAGAACATCTGGTAGCTAAAGGATATCGCCAGCAAGAAGGTATAGATTACGATGAGACGTTTGCACCGGTTGCCCGCATTGAAGCGATTCGCATGTTTCTTGCCTACGCCGCTCACAAGAACTTCATCGTCTTTCAAATGGATGTGAAATCCGCGTTTCTGAACGGCGTTCTCATGGAGGAAGTTTTTGTCTCGCAACCCGAAGGCTTCGTGAGTTCTGAAAAACCTAATCACGTCTACTTTCTTGACAAGGATTTATACAGTCTTAAGCAAGCGCCGCGAGCCTGGTATGATGCTCTCTCATCCTTCTTAGTGAAATATGGTTTCTCTAAAGGTAAGATAGATACTACCCTATTTATTAAAAGAGAAAAGCGCGATATTATTCTTGTACAGATCTATGTCGATGACATAATCTTTGGCTCCACAAACCCTAAGTACTGTCAGAACTTCTCAGCCCTCATGAGTAAACATCTTCAAATGAGTATGATGGGGCAAATGAATTTTTTCCTGGGTCTTCAAGTTAAACAATTAGCAACAAGAATTTTCATTAATCAATCTAAGTACATCTCGGATATTCTTCGGAAATACCAGATGGAAAAATCTTCACCTATGAAAACCCCCATGTCTACCAGTATCAAGCTACACTTCGATCCTGACGGAAAGGATGTGGATGCTACAACTTATAGAGGAATGATAAGTTCTCTGATGTACTTGATGGCTAGCCGGCCGACATTATGTTCTCGACTTTCTTATGTGCAAGATTTCAGTCAAAACCTAAAGAGTCTCACTTAGCTGCAGTTAAGCATATTTTTCGTTATTTAAAAGGTACTGCTGATCTTGGTTTGTGGTACCCGAAAGAGACAGGTTTTGAGCTGGCAGCTTATTCAGACGCTGACCATGCCAGAAATATGCTGGAACGGAAAAGCACGTCGGGACATGTCCAGTTCTTGGGTGATCGTCTTGTCAGCTGGGCTTCGAAAAAGCAAAACTGCGTGTCCACCTCTACCGCCGAGGCGGAGTATGTCGCAGCCGCTAGTTGCTGCTCACAAGTCATTTGGATGCGCACCCAGCTGAAAGACTATGGCTTTCACTACTCGAAGATCCCCATCTACTGTGACTCGAAGAGCGCCATTGCGATATCCAACAATCCCATCCAGCACACGAAGACGAAGCACATTGATGTGCGCTATCATTTCATAAAAGACCACGTTGAAAGAGGTGCCATCGAACTCTACTTCGTTAATACAGAGCATCAGTTAGCAGACCTGTTTACTAAATCCTTGGACGAAAAACGTTTTAACTATCTTGTGTCCAAGCTAGGTATGCTAAATCTGAAAGTTTGACCCTTTCACAGACCTATACGAGTCTCATTCAATAACGAATGACTGTGACCTACTGCCCCAGTGACTTGTCTCTGGCTGCTCATATCCACACTCATTGGTTTATGCATTTTACTCGTTAAGCTCTGTGCAAGTCTTCAAACTCTGTATTAATAAATTAGATTTCGTTTGTTTCTATATTTTCTCGTGTGTTTTTCCTTGTTCTTCGTTGTGTTTCTTTTGCTTTTGCAGTTCCTTCTTCCAATCTCTTAACGAGTCAGTCCTTTATGGTGAACTTCCGAAGCTGTTGATGTGTTAAGGGGAAGCTCTACCGCTCGATGATTGGTAAGGTTCTATAGTCCTCCGTTCGAGGGGGAACAGGTAAGTTTTCTTGTGTTTCGATTTCCTCGCGGTAATCGTCAAGGGGGAGCGTTCGTGTCGTAAGTGATTCCTATCTTGAGGGGGAGCCAGATCATGCTCTCTATTTTATTCCTCTGTCCTTAGGTTTCTTTGAATTTTTTTTTTAATTTTTCTGATTACTTTTTAGTTTGTTTTTAGTTTTTTTTAGATTAGACATTCTAGTTTATATTTATTTTAGTTTATATTTATTCTAATAAAAATAAAAATATATCTTATCTGTTTTTAAGTTTGGACCGGCCCAAAATGGGTACCGGCCCATAATCGATTCTCGGTCCATCCCGGCCCCGACCCAACCCGGCCCCGGCCCAACCCCAAACCCGACCCATCCCACTCTCGATCTCTCAATCTCTCTCTCGAAATCTCCCTAAATCTCTCGATCTCCATCACTCTCGTCTCTCTCTGTCTCCTCTCGCTCTCTCTCACTATCGATCTCGATCAACCACAGGTATGTCTCATGTTATCTCTTTTCTATCTCGCGATCTCGACCACTCTGGAGGATTCAATCGACCCCGGTCGATGTTAATTGCCTCCCCCCCACCTCGCCGTTAACCCCGGTTGCCCTAGGCCGCCGGTGGGTCTCTCCATCGTCCTCGGTCGTTTGGTTTTTCGGCCGTCGCCTATATCACCCGAACCCTCGACTGAATGTCGACGAGGGATCCCAGGGTCGATTTACGAATCACATGCGTAGATAGTTTGAATCTGGTGTAAGCTAATACCGGTCGATTATTAATATCGGTCGATTGACCCCGGTCGGTTTAGTCTCCGGGGTTTGGTAAAATTTGATTTAGATCGACAGTTGGGCTTAAGTACTAATGGTTTACCTGTAAATGGTTTTCCATGCTATAGATTCGCTTATGGGCATAATAGATTGGTTGATTTGGGATTTTATGGTTTATTTCGAATGGTTTGTGTTGAATCTGTTTAATCGTTTGGGTTGATACCGGTTGACCCCGGTCGATTGATTTCGGTCGCTTGCCTCGGTCGATACCGGTTTTTTTTGGGTTGACACCGATCGGTATAAATACCGGTCCTTGGATTTTGTTAAACCTAAGTTGATACTGGTCGATAGGTTGATACCGGTCGATTGGTTGATACCGGTCTCTATGGTTTACTGTTTTTCCTCGGTCGGTGTCATTCCGGTCGGTGCCCTTCCCGGTCGGTGCCTATACCGGTCAATGTCTATATCGGTTGAAGTCTATACCGGTCGTTGAATCATACCGGTCGCCCCCCCGACCCCGGTCGTTTCTTCCCCGGTCGAGACCATACCGGTCGGCTGACATTACCGGTCCTGGACCTTACCGTTTGTATTCCATTCCGGTCGTTTGCTATACCAGTCGATTGACCATACCGGGCGTCCTAGATCCCGGTCGGTGACCATACCGGTCAGTGCAAGACCCCGGTCGACTTGGTATTTTCTTTCACACTGTTTGTTGGTGGTTATTGAATTGCTTATGTGCTTACTTGTTAAGTATGTGCTAAGTGTGAGAGTTGGATTCCAGAAACCTTAAATAGTTGAATTTTTTCGTGGTTATTGACCCTAGTTCACGAATTAGGGTCTGTACGGATCCATGCCTTGGCGTTTGAATTGGTTATGGTTTAAACCATTGAACATTTAACTTCGAAGCTATCTTCTTTTGCATGTACCTAAGCTCTAACACGTTTATTTTTAACAAGTACAATGGCGCAAAATCCAAATCAGGCGATTGACCCCATAGCCGATGCCGAACTGATTCCCGAGGATCAGTTCCTTCCACTCATGCCCAAAAACTTTCATCTCGACGTCACCAAACCTGCAATCCAATATCAGGTGATGATCGAGATCCTCATTGGGCATCCTCTCTCCTATGCACTCATGGAGACTGCTGAGGTGCCCCACCTTTATCTGCAACAGTTCTAGTGTTCACTGATTGCTCTGGAGTCCGATGATGGCTTCCAGTTGGAGGGTCGGATTGACCACACGCCCGTGCTTCTCACCCATGATCTTTTCCGACAGTTCCTTCACCTACCGACCGCCACTGCATTTCCGGGGAGAGATAATTTTGACCCAATCGTGCCCGACGCAATCCTATGCTCCGATATGCAGTCCCTTGGTTACGGCTCGATTCTACGCCTTCCATCTGGGTTCAACAGGAAGAATCTCACAACGACTTGGTACATGCTCTTCACGTACTTAAATCGGTGCCTTTCGGCGATCACGAAAGGCATCGACCAATCGAGTATCAATATTCTACGGTTATTCCACGCTGTGGCGTTCTATCGCCATGCTGACTACGCCGACTTCCTTTGGTACGAGCTAGTTCAGAAAGTACGAGCCAACGCTACAAAAAGACAGAACTTTATACCGTTCATGAGGTTTCTCCAGATTATCATCCGCAATTTCATGATCATTCATCCAACCATTGCGCGCCGATCATTGCACCTAACATGTCCGCAAAACCTGACTCACAAAATCCCGAGTCGTCCGGATCCCGAAGGACTTGTTGCCCGAATTATTCCCGAAGGGTTACTGGCCTACGCTCGTCCTACGACGCTGAATGTGATACACTATAGGCGCACACACAACCTCCAAGCTCCTATGGTCCATCCAGAACCGGAAGGACCTCCCCAGGGAGCGAGACCCGAGAGGCGTGAGGGTCCACGTACACGAACGAGAGACGGGAGAGTCCGACGGGCTGGGGCTCCCGGACAGGGCGTGATGAGAGAAAATATCGTGAGGGGATTTGGAGTGGGCAGCGCCGTTGGACCAAGCCAGGCCAGTACTTCATGACGATCGCCTTCACCGACAGCCACTCAGATGGTGGAAGGGGACACTGCTACTGATATTGCACATGTTCAGTCCTTTTCTGCCACAGAATCTGAGGAAACTACAAATCAAACCAGCCAATCGGAATCCGCCACCAAATCATCGACATCAAGTGATGAGTCTTCTGACTCTGATGGTGACGATGATGAGCCCTCACCTGGAGAGACAAGGAGAGCGGACGGAGTTATAGTCGAAAAAGATATTGTGAGCAGAGAGAGGGAAAGAAAGAGAAAATTTGATACTGAGCGTACACGAGTGATGGCTCAACCTTCAACGGTTGACCTCCACCAGCCTACATCTAGCCAGGTAGCCACATCTGCTACCCAGTCTCATGTGTTGAGACAGGGTATTGAAGGAGCCGTCGTGGACCTAGCGACGCAACTGCACACCCCCCCGAGCCACTCCACCATCTCTCAACAGATGGTGGTTTCAATTTCTCACGGGGAATTAGCACAAACGCTACCGGTCTCTCACTTGGAGAGTTCCGGTATTGAAACAAGAGAACAACATCCCCCGTTCTCGACTTCTTTGGGTGCACCGAGTCTAGAGCCATTTGACATTATATCTCCTATTCCTAGGACACAGGTTCCATTCTCGGCTACTGCTGGAGGCCTTAGTGGCCCGACCGGAACACCTATAGTAATTCCGACTTCGGTTGGTTTACGAGGATTGGGTGGAAGTCCTACCACAACTATCATCACGCCAACTGTGAACGTAGGCGGTTCGACTTCTATAGTCGTAACCACAACTGGAAGTCTAAGTGACCCAGGTGTTACTCACCCAGAGTTCGTCTCAAGGGAATTCATGGATGGCGCCCTAAAGGCTGTCCACACCATCATGCGAGCTGAAATGAGGGAGGAGGTAGATGCGCTGAAACGTCTGATCCAAGGCAAAGGTCCTGCGACTGAGCCTGAACCACTACCTCCTACACCCCAACCCTCTACTGCTGCTGCTGATATGTCTATCGATGACCTCAAGTCCATCCTTCTTGCCAAATTACTTGCCCAATCTCAAACCGAACCTACCCAAGATGCCGATCTACTTTCTTTACTCCGTACCCAAGCATCTACACCTACACCACCCCCAACCCACTATATCTTCAGAAGCCTTCCACCAACAACAAGCCCTTCTTCAGTCTTTGCAGCACACCGTAGCTGTATTGATTGAACGACTATCATCCGTGGAAGACACTTGCCGAAGCCAGGCAAAGAGGCTCAAGCGCCGACATGATGATCAGGATGATCCTGATCACCATGAGGGGGAGAAGCGACAAAGACTATCCGAGCCAGAGACACAGTCAGTGGGTACAGTTCAGGTGGAAACGGAAAGGGCTTCGGGTTCTGGTACTCAACCGGAAGGGCAAGGACAGGCACAGGAGCCGTCGATGGAGTTAGTGCTATACGATATTCCAAGGGTTGAAAAGCCTGAGGAACAAGATGGAGGTTCACCGATAGATCCTGAAAACTGGGCTTTGATCGTCGATCCATATGCAGTTTCAGACCCGACAGAAAAACAGGCCAACACCAAAAGAGCACTGGTAGTCCTTCAAGCTAAGATTGATGAGCTTATCAATTCTGAAGATTATCAGCCAGTCATACAGACTTCTGTTGAGGTTCCGCTTTTGACCTATACTGCTGATCACCCTGATCTTCTGCATCCAGATATTCCTGTTCGATCTCCTCCTGCATCACCAGTTGTGGGAACAGAAAGTACTCCGCCAGCTAGACCATCCAAGTGGGAAAGAGTTAGAATAAAAGTTCGATTTCTGGAAGAAATCCAGAAGAAGATCTTTGCCCATTGGATTCGGAAATATGATGAAGTTGTGCTTCATGGTCTCCAGTCGATGAAAAGCAAGGAAAAGTAGCGTGAGATCATATTTGTTTATAACTATTTCAAAGACAGGTACAACAAGACAAAGCTCAAACTTCAATCAGTTGATAAGATTCATGCTTGCTACTTCAAAGGAGTTAAGTATTCCTTCTTCGAAGTGACAAGAGAAGATGGTAAGCAGTGGAGCTTTTCTGAAGCTGATTTTCCACGTCTTGAACCTAGAGATCTGCTGTTCATGCCTAGAGATTTAAAGACCAGAACTATCAGACCCGGGGAAGTTATTGATGCACTCGAGACTGTCAAGAGATATATGAAGTGTGCACTGGGTGTTATTTTGGAGCGGCTGGAGTACAGAACTACATTGAGATACTTCGAGATCAGTTTTGGTTTTCGAAAGACTTATGTTCCAAACTGGCGTGACTTCGAACTTCTATTTAAAGAGGGAGATTGTTAGGGTGATTTATATGTTAAATAGAAGTTCAGGGGTGAAAAATGTAATTCTTTAATTGTTTTATTAGCTTGTTGGGTCTAAAGCCCATAAGCCCATTAATGTTGTAATCCTGGTATATAAAGTCATTATTAGTTCAATATTCAGGTCACACATAAGTCATTATTAGATTGCTAGTCAATAGGTTTACTTACTCTGATAAGATATTCTCTCTGTAAACCTAAACCCTTTGAGTGTTTCATATAATCATATGACTAGCAGTTGTGGCTTAAATATTGTTCTACATTGATTCATTATTATTGTTTTCTTCTGATTGCACTGTACTGGGATCTACAGTGTATTTTGATTGTTAAGCCGTCACAACCCTGGATTTTGGGGTGTGACAAGTTGGTATCAGAGCCATAGTTTAAGTGAACTAGGTTATTTTTTTAGCCTAAACTTAAACTGAGTGTAAGCTTGAAGGATGAGATAATAAATTATTAAGTTTGAATTTTGGAGACGAAAGCCTAGATTTAAGTGAATCTTATGTCTAGTAGCCTAAACTTAAACCAAAAAGGCAATATCTATGGTGCTCATAGAAGGGAGATCTAATGTTGATTTTTAGTAACAAGGTTGATAGTTTCATGAGATCGAGGGTGCAATGGTAGCATGAATTATATAGATTGAATGTTAGATATAAGCGTGAGATAAACTTGATTTGATTTGTGGATAATAGTTAAGTGATTTGTTGTATAAAAAAATTGTTTGCATATAAGGATTTTGGGTTTTCTTCTAAGTTGAGATACTTGATGCCTGGTGTCTGATGAACTTAGGGCTTGTTCGTTTGTGGCTTAATGGGTTGAATAAGGGATATGGCTTATTCACTCAGCCCATGGTTGAATTGGTCAGCTGAAAAATGTAACTCCTTTGTGGCCATCCATTTATTTTCCTATCTACCTTTCTCCCAACTACCCCATTAAACCATTTTCCCAACTAAAGAAACCCTAATATTAAACCATAGCCAATCGTCTCTTCCATTGCTGCTCTCATCAAGACTGCATCTATCTACATGTATCTTTCTCTCCATCGATAGCATCTCCATCGATTACTTCTCTCCATCGATTTCATCTATTTCTCTACTGGTTCAAAGCTACGATGTTCTGTTTTCTCCGTATGAGTTTTTTTTTTTTTCTGTGTATACACATCTGATAAACAATATTAGCTTCCCTATTAATGGCAGAATCTCCAGTAAAAAGACCAATATTAATATTGAATACGTGTCCTCACCGAATGCATCCCTGTAAAATCAAGAGCCAGACGACCATTTTCTAAACAAATGAGTGGCTACTGTAGAAATGCTTTATTTGCTACTGTTTACTTAACAAGAGGATAAGTTTAAATTGAAGTTGTCTTTATTTAGAAAAAACGTTTAAATTGATTTTTTTTAATAATTATAAGTCATTCATTGAACATTTTTATCAAACATTTGTTTTATTTAGACAAAAATAAAGACTGGGGTAAAATGGTCATTTCTGACATTCAGACTGTTTATTCAACACAACAACCGAACAACAACTTATCTGTAACATACATACAATTTTATCAATAGAGATAGCTATATCCATTCAGGTCTTAACAGAAAACGAACTGAACAACACCTTAGCATGATATGAAAGTGATTTGGGATAATATGATTAATTATATTTTATTATGAATTATAAGTAGCATTCGGATGCATCGATGTGTAATAAAGTATTGTTATTATTGCCGTAGAATTTCAAGACGCACTCTTGTGATGGCTTCCGAAGAAGCAGAACCAAACCCTAATGCTCAACCGAACCCTATGGGACAACCGATCGTAGCGACTAATCGAAGTCGTGGTAGGGGCCGAGGTAGAAGGACGAGAGCTGAAATGGCTGTGCCGACAGTGCAAGCAAGTTCGACAACAAGGGAGGAGGAGGTAGGGGCCAAGGACAAAATTTGGAACCCATCACAAGGGCAGAACTAGCCGAGGACATAGAAAGTTGTGTTCAGGTTGCTTTACCTGGAATTTTAGCTCAGGTACAGGCACGAGGAATAGGAGTAGGGAATATAGGGAATCAAAACCACGATGAAGGAGCCGGACACAATATCGGTAATGTGAGAACAGGATGTAGCTATACGACCTTTATGACTTGTAAGCCTCTTGAATTCCAAGGGGACAGTGACCCGATAACCTCTATGAGGTGGATCAAAGAGATGGAAGTAACCTTTGAAACTAGTAAGTGTGTGGAGGAGGACAAGGTTATCTATGTGACAAGAATGTTGAAATCTAAAGCCATATTCTGGCGGGAGATGGAAAAAGATTCGAGAGGTTGAGTTGCAACTGTCAATATGTCTTGGGAGGATTTCAAACACATCTTTATAGAGAAATTTTTCACAAAGAGTGAAGTGAAACAATTGGAGGAAGAGTTTCTAATACTAGAACAAGGGAAGATGAATGTGAGAGAGTACAGAACTAGTTTTATCCAAAAGGCAAGATTTGCAGAACATCATGTGTCAACTGAAGAGAGAAGAATTGAAAGGTACATTTGGGGTTTGAGTGATAGTATACGAGAGTTTTTTCAAACAATGAGGCCAAGAACATTTCAAGAAGTGGTGGATGTTGCTGGGGTAGAGAGAGAGAAAAGAAACATCAGGAAGTGGAAAAAGGCAACCTGAAACGGAAATGGGAAAACTCGAATAAGAAACCTAAAGATGCAAAATCCAAGTATGGTTTTAAGAAAAGTGAGGATGAAATAAGCATGTCAATGTGCAACAAGTGTAACAAGAAACATCCAGGAGAGTGTAGGTATGGGAGTACAACCTGTTATCGATGTGGAAAACTAGGACATAGAATTAGAATTTGCAGTGAAAGTCAATCATGCTTTGAATGCGGAAAGTTAAGGCATATAAGGACCAATTGTCCGAAATTGCAAAAAGGATCTAGCGATAACTTAAGGTTGACAGAAGGAGGTGACAATGGACGAAAAGAGATACCCCAAGCAAAAGGCAGGGCATATGCCTTAATTGGATATGAGGAAAGGGGAACATATGGCGAGATTGCAGGTATGTTTCTTATGAGTAATGTTAACACCTAAGCTTTATTTGATTTAGGTGTAAATATAAATTTCATTTATGTGTTAAATTGTCTAATATCTAAATAAAGAACATTGAGAGTTAGATAGAACTTTTATGATAGTATCAACCATTGAAGGACAATTAAGAATTTATAAAGTTATTAGTGATGCATGATCAAATTAGATGGAAAAATGGTTGCAAGTTAAATTTAATGTCATATGATGCTATTCTATGAATGACCTGGTCACAGGAGATTCAGTTAAGATATTTTAGTGATCGAAATTCCGAGGACGGAATTTTTGTAAGGGGGAGAGAATTGTAACACCCCAAAGTTTGGGTTTTGGCATTTTTATATAGTGGATTTATTTTAGTATTAAATTAAAAAAAATATCATGTAGTTAAGCATTTTAGGAATCAAGAGAAAATGTTGTGGATAAATATGAATATATTATGTATATTTATATTAGCTATATATCTGAAGGGGCTAAGGTGTAAGATTGACAAAGTGGAAGGGTCTTAAGTTTAAATTTTATTATTAAATAAAAAGAAAAAAGAAATTTATGATAAATATTTCGTATATACGTGGGTTAGTAGATGACTTGGTCGAAAGATTAAAAGTGTAAGCTGATGTGGTTAAGGGTCTGGTTGTATAATTTTAAAAGATTTGAATTTTGAGATTGAAAGATAATCTCATTTAGTTGGGGATAGAGATGTGGAGGAGAAATTTGAGGAGTTGTGCAACTATAAATTCTAAGAATTATCGAATTAGGGTGGCCATTCAATCTGGAGGACTGAAAACCATAAGTTTGGAGAAAAGGCAACCGAAAGGCAAAGAAGAAATTGATCTCGAAGTTAAGCTAGAATTTCCGAGTTTTGGATCGATTTGAGGTAGTTTTCTGATCCAGACTCATAATTAAGTTTTTCTATATGATGTATTATGTCTTAACCGTTTGGCGTAGAATTCAGGTCGTGTAAATGGCTTGAAAGTTACTATTTTGGTTGTAGTCGGTAAAAATCGACGGTTGGATATAAACCCAAAGTAAAACTCAAAGTTCTAGTTGGATAGTTCAATTTAGATGTAAATTCTTACGTCAATTTGTAGTATTATATGTTATTAATGATCTTTTATAAAAAGAAGGAATTAAAATGATTAAAACCATGCCAAAACAACCCTTGAATGTGTCCCATAGTTACTGCCACAAGCAAGGGACGAGATCGGGTCTGGCGTGGTAATGGCCTATGGGTGCGTTTATTTTAAAACTATTTAATTACTTCTACTAATTTGGATGAGTCCTTGGGGGCGGTGGGTTATAAGCCCCAAGTTTAACACCTTACAAATTTCATGTGTTTATTATTTAATTTCTTATTTATTTAAATAATCATTTTCCTTTTTATTTAAGTTATGATTTTTGGTTATCAAATATTAATTAGTTTTTGCCTACCATTTTAAGGCAAATAAAAGATTTCATGAATTTCTAAAATATATTGGCATGATTTGGATTCCAAATTGATGATTTTTACCCAAAATTAAATTTAAGAAATAGATTATTATAATATGTTGGGTATTTTATTTACATGTTTGATCATGGCCTCAACTATTTATAGATTTTAAAAGTTTGTTACGAGATCTTGAAAGAAGTTAAATTATGATTTCGAGACTATTATTCTATAAAATAATTTAATTGGGTTAGCCGTCGATAGACCCGAATGTTTAGTCAACTGAGTCGACTTAGGGATTTAGCCAAGTTTTGAATAGTTAGCTAAGGATTTTGTTGGTTCATAGGTTGACCAACACCTGATTGAGATACTTAGAATTACGTTATGAATTGTGTAAGTAGGATGTCGACAAATCAGGAACGCTTACACCCCAAGGTGAGTTTCATGTGATTTTTAATTTGGGATACATGCTATTATGAAAAGATGTATTATGAATGACTTATTTGTTTACAATGTTTTATGCAAGTGCATGCTCAATGAGTTATTTTTAGAATGAATGAAGTATTTTGAAATGCATGAAAAGTTTTTATGCTATTTTTGGGTCGGTAAAGATGGTGGGAAAGCACAATGATGTTTTGACCGGTATATGTTGCAAAATACCTCTGTATCGTGTCAATAGATGTTATCCGGTACATGTATTATGAGTTATACCTCTGTACTTGGAGATTCGATGATATTGATGATGTTTCAATCGGTACATTTTGCGAATAACCTTCGTACTGAGTCGATTGTTTAGATGCAATACATGTATCGTGAGGTTGTAACATACCTAGATCCAAAACAGCTAAAATATAAAAACATTACAACCCAAAAGGGGAACATATGACTACAACTAAGATAATCTACGTCTACCAAAAACTTCGAGCTTCCTCTAAGTCCCTATCACGACACCGCATCCCGACCAGATCCCTCGGACGAACTTCTAACCGAACCCCAAACCTGAAAGTGGTTTTAGTTTTGAAAAGCGAGGGTTAGACCATGAGGTCCAATGAGTTCACTCTAAAACAACATATAACAACCACAACTAACAAGCATAAACATACCTGCTATAAAATAACTCACGTCAAAAGTGGATCAATTCAAACAGTAATTTTAAAAGGTTTACGAATACACAACCTATTACATAACTGAGATACTAAATAAAAATAATCAAAACTATTCTGGAGTCTTCTATTAGTGGACGCTGCTTAAATCTTCTCTTTCCCTTTTCCCGAACCACCAGCCTCACGCTTACCTGAAAAGGGTTTTAGATTTTTAAAAGAGTGAGGGTTAGACCAACGGTCTAGTGAGTTCCCTCTAAAACAGTTACTATTCACAAGATCAAATAAAGATTTATTAACAAAGCAATAAATATTTAACCACGATTGAATAATTAAACTTTCCTTCAACTCTTCAGCTCACACTACTGTCACCCTAGAGTGACAGAGTATCTGTGACTCACACTGCCTTGCTGGGACACACCCCCAACGGCATATACGGAACACACCCCCCGGTATGAGCACAGGCGGAACACACCCCCGACTTTGAGCTTATCACTTTCCAATCATGCATGCATTCATTTTCCACTTTAACAAAATAAATAATCAAACTTCACATTTATAAGAAATTCTCGCAATTGAATAATAGCATAATCACTTATCAATACTTGCATAAAATTCTGTTACCAACAAACATACATTCTTTCCAGAAAAGAGCTTTAGTTCAGAAAACTCACTTGAGGTCCTTTGATTAAATCTTTACGCCTACTCGGAGAAAGAACCTATAAATAAACCATTATCCGGTAAACTTTCAATATTTTCTACGACGAATGGTAATCGACCCTTAACCCATCATAAAACCTAAGCGGTCGAACCCACTTACTGAACTTACTTCCAATACCCCCGACTCACTCTACGAACCATGATCCGAATTTAAATAAAAGAACGATAGGTCCAACATATGAAAACAATTGGGCCAAACTAACCGATGAAACCCACTAAAACTATTATACAGAAAAACCACAATGGGCTATGGCCCAAACGTGAGCTCGATCCGGTCCAGATAATCGACCGGGGCTTCCACACTGTTGACCGGACTGGTCCGAAGAGATCGACCGAATCGACCAGGGTCTGACATCGACCGGGTCTCTAACTCTCGACCGGACTCGACCTATGACCGGACTCGGTCTTCGACCAGACTCCCTTTTCCGACCGGGGTCGGTGTTGACTGGGGTCTCTACACCGGGGTTTGTCCAACGACCGGGGGTCTCCGGTCCCCCACCCCAAATACCGGTCGATACTGTCAGGATCTTAATTCTAAACAAGAATAAACACTTAGAAACAATATTAAAGGAGTTTGCGGAATAACACTTTAATATTCAATAATCAATGAAACAGTGAATCAGAAGAACAACTTGTAAACTTTATTGAATGATTGTAAAGCTACAAGATTCAACACTCAACCTCAATATTGATGAACAGGCTCACCAATACGAATTTTACTTCTCTAGAATTAGGAGTACAAACCTTGAGGTTGATTCTCTCTCTCAAAAAACAAAAATTCAGAATTCTCTCTTTATCAAATCTAAACTATTCTCTATATAATTAAGATAAAAGATAATTACAAATAATAAAAGATCTTCAAAATAATCTTCCATCCTTATCTCCAAGCTTTCCATAATCTTCAAACTTGATCTACACGAATCTTGATTATCTCTTAAGCAGCACTAAGTCTTCAGCAGCATTAATACTTTAAGCAGTATTAATGTTCAGCAGTACTAACTACTAGCAGTACTAAAATTGCTTAGCAGTAGTAATCTCCTCTAGCAGTATTAATCTTGACTTATCAGTACTAATCTTGATCAGCAGTATTAACTTCACTCAGCAACATTAATCTCAGAAGTATTAATCAAGTTCTTCTAGCAGCATTAACTGTACTTGTGCATTTCTGAATTTCCCAACAATCTCCCCCTAACTTGACTTTTAGGAAGAGAAGTCAAGTTCTTCAGATGGTCTTCTTAGATGCTCCCAAAACTTCATGGCTCATACACCTGTATTTGCATCCAACCCCAAACTCTGATTGATTGTTCTTTGAATCAAATACTTAGCCATCTCTGAATCTGGAACACATCCTAGATTCTTCTTCAACATTGCATGAAGCTTCAGTCTGCTGTGATTTTACACTCTATCCACTAGGTAGTACTCTATTTTATGTCCATAGTTAGTGCATATACTCCACTAGTTTCATATAGAGTCCAATTGTTGACAGTTTTGAACACATTTCTGATCACATGCTCCACTTCTTCAGGTTTGAACATCATACACAGATACTCCATCAGTAATTTTGTAATTGAAATCTCTGGAGCTTTCAGTTGATCTGCATACAATTTCATTCCTATGTCAAACATCTCTTCTAAATCTGACCTGGAGCATGTTCTTACAATCTTTGCCCAAGTGTTATACACTTCAAACTTTTCATCCTTTCTTTTGAGCCTTATGTATTCCTTGCCATCAACCTTCATTGTGTCCCATAGAATAACCTCAGGTGGCTTCACTCCAACAGGTTCAGCTGAAATTGGTTCAGGCACTTTGTCCATCACTATCATGTACATATTTACATCATCAGTTCTTGCTGGTTCTTTCTGTTCAGATGGCTTAGGTGCCCCTTCTTCTTCAGCAACCTTCTCAGCTTCTTCTGTAGCTATTCTAGGCTTCTTGGTTGACTTTCTCCTTGCCATCATCTTGGTTCTTTTTAAAGTCCTTAGACTTTCACCAAGAGTGGCTTCTTTCTTTGGTGGTGTTTCTTGCTCATCAGGGAAAGGCTTTTCTATCATGAAGTCATTTCTTTCTTTCATTCTCTTCTCCATTTCCACCCTGGCAGTTTCATTCCCTTGAAGCTTTAGTATCTCTGAATCATACAGCTCTTTAATCTTCTTAAAAGACATCTTTGAGAACATCTCTTTTCTGACTCCTACAGCACCTTTGAGAAATGTAATCATCTTGTTTCTCTCTTGGGTACCTAGGAAGGTCTTTGAGGGTTGTCTCTTCTTTGCAGCTGTTTTTACCACCACTGATTTCTTCAGAGTTGCAGTTTTCTTCTATGCAATTTCAGTTGCCAGTCTTTGTTGATAAGCTTCATTCAGTTCAGCAGCTAGAGCCTTAGCCATCTCTCTGTCCTTTTCAACCTGAACCCTTTCTTCTTGCTCAATATCAACTTGTATCTTCTTGGCCAGATCTTCATCTGATTCAACCAACCTTTGCTTTTTGATTGGTTGATCAGATTCCACCATTTTAGCTTTGCCTTTATCTTTGCTTGCCACCTTTTCAACACTTGCTTTTTTTACAGCTTCACCTCTTTCTTTGATGACAAATCCTTTGGCCTTTGAGGTGACCTTGGGAGTATCATGTTTGGCTTTGATTAAGGTCTCTGCTATCTCCAGATCTGTTAAAACCTCTTGTACTGTTTCTGCTGCTTCATTCAGTTCAGCAGTATTAACAGTTTCTGCTGCTTTGCTTGATTCAACAACATTAACTGTTACTGCTTCTTGTTCTGTTAATGCTGCTTTCTCTTTTTTTGCTTCTTGTACAAACTCAGTTTGCACTGCTTGTTGCTCCCCCTCAAAATCAGCTTTCTCTTGCTCCCCCTTATTTGTGGCATCTTTCATGTTGGCATCAGCTTCTGACTCCCCCTTTTTGGGAGCATCAGTCACTGATTCCCTTCTTTTAAGCACATATTGTTTCTTCTTCTTTTTCTGAAACAATTTCTTCACCATATTCTTCAGGTTGACAATCTGTTCTTGTTGAGACAGAATGATCAGTTTCAGCTCTTCTATGTCTTTTCCCTACTTGATCACATCCATGTTGATGTTGCCCATTGTTTCCATCAATTCATAGTAGTTATATTTGTCCTCACCTTCTCCAGGAGTGTGACCCCCTTTTGAAGTATCATGGGATCTTTTTGTAGTAGAGGTCTTCTGCCTAGCAGAAGCACCTGCTACCCCCATGATTTCTTGGCACCTGGGACCTTTGGATGATTGCTCACCCAAAGTTTCCATGGGGAAGGTCTTATTTATGTTACCACTGACCTCCTCTGTGTTAGCAGGAGTAGTGGCAGCCTTAGCACCCATATGCTCAAACATCTCCTCAGTGAGCACCTCCTTGGGATTGGGAGACACCCCTGTGGTTTCCCTGTAGATATTCTCTAATGGAGAATTATCCATTAGAGGGTTAAAGGCTCAGTGGGTGAAGGTACAAGAAGGGAAGGAGCCTTTTTTACCTTTTTCCTTATGTAAGTTTGGATTAATGGATAAGTTGGCTTTTGAACAAGAGACTGAGGGATTGATATGGAGGGTGAAGGTTGGGATTGGCTAGCAGTGGGATGGTCTAATGAGGGCCTTGACCCTGCTGCCATACCTTCTTCATTGTGGGACACCACCATCATTGTAGAGAACAATGGGGTGTCAACTCCTTCCGAGTCCAATGGAGATCTCTTCATGTTTGAAAAGACCTTACCTTTGGGGATTTTTGGTACATATACCTCATCAAAGTGAGGCATATCCGTCAATTCATGAGTTATAACTTCCTGTACAAACCTTGGGTACATGTAAAAACTCTTTTTGCTTCCCAAGTTTGATACAAGATCACTGAAAATTATTCTTGAAAAATTGTACTTTCTGGCAGTGGCCAAGCAGACCAAAGCATATGCAATGGTACTGCTAAACTCACTCCATCCAGTAGTCTTTTTGGAAATGCAGTGCATCAGGGTATGAACAAGAAAACGCCATTGGGTATAAAATTTTGCTTTTGAGAATTTGAAACCACCCAATTGGCCTCCATACCCCATTCTTGACAAATTTGAGAACAAGTCCTCATTTGGAATAGAAGTAATACCTGCAGCATCGTCTAGACATAGACAGATGCGTATCACCTCTTCAAAAACTGACAAGGGTTTGTCACACACCCTAGTCTCTGTGACTATGGTGGCATTTGCCCAAAATTTTCTTTGATGCTCTATGTAGATAGTTGGCGACACAGTAAGAGCATGGGCAATGTGGCTGGACTTGAGAAAATCCACAACCTGGTGAAATCCAGCAGCTTGTTTCGGCTTCTGTAGCATCGCAATCTCATTGTGCTCATCAATGAATGCCATGGATGCCATTGTGCTTGAGTAATCTTGACTGCAACACTTGGTGCTTGAGAGAAAAGGGTTAGAGAGCAGATGAATAAAAAGCAAAGAGTCGTTATGAACTTTTGGGCGGGCAAAAAGGGTATTTATACGATTCGGGACATAAGCAGTATTAACTCCTAGCAGTATTAACCACTGGCAGTATTAACTAACTAGCAGTATTAACTGAGAGCAGTAGTAACTCCTAGCAGTATTAACTGAGAGCAGTATTAACCACTAGCAGTATTAACTAACTAGTAGTATTAACTGAGAGCAGTAGTAACCACTAACAGTATTAACTAACTAGCAGTATTAACTAAGAGCAGTAGTAACCACAAACAATATTAACTAACTAGCAGTATTAACTGAGAGCAGTATTAATTGTGCACTGGCAGTATTAAAACTGCACTGGCAGCATTAACTATACTTACACTTTTTGAAGCTTGAGGTACTCTGAGCATGGTAATAACTTCCTGAGAAAGATGTTAGTAGCACCAAAGAATAAACCAATAACAGGTATGTACACACTTTTTAAAACATGAGCTCATTCAGAGTTGATCATGCCCCCACTTGTGACCAAGAAATTGAATCTACCCACATCAAAAGCTTTAGTGAATAGATCAGCAAACTGGTTGTCAGTATGAACTTTAGCAACTTGAATTAGCTTCTTTTCATTACAATCTCTAATAAAGTGATACCTGATCTCAATGTGCTTTGTTTTGGAGTGCTTGACTGGATTGTTAACAATGCTTATAGCACTGCTATTGTCAATGAAGATTGGAGTGTGAAGAAAGGTTACCCCATAGTCCAGCATCTGATTTTGAATCCATAGAACCTGAGAGCAGCAACTTGCAGCAGCAATATACTCAGCTTCTGTTGTTGATAAGGACACTGTGGTTTGTTTCTTACACTGCCAAGATACTAGTCTTGCACCCAAAAGTTGACATCCTTCTGAAGTAGACTTTCTGTCCATGTTAGAACCTCCCAAGTCACTATCTGAATAAGCAATCAAGTCAAAGTTGGATTCATAAGGATACCAAAGACCTAATCTAGGTTGCCCTCTTAAGTATCTGAAAATCCTTTTAATAGCTTGCAGATGTGATTGCTTTGGCTTGACTTGGAATCTGGCACACAAACACACTGGAAACATAATGTCTGGTCTTGAGGCTGTAAGATACATGAGATATCCAATCATTGATCTATATAGATGGACATCAACATCCTCCCCCTCAAGATCAGCAGTGATCTGTTTATGAGTCTCCATAGGTGTGCTTGCTGGCTTTGAGTTTGTTAATCCATATTTTTCCAGGATGTCTTTCACATATTTTGATTGGCTTATGAAGATCCCATATTTCTTCTGTTTCACTTGAAGCCCAAGGAAGAAGGTAAGTTCACCCATTGAACTCATTTTAAAGCTCTTGTGCATCAACTTTTCAAAGTCTCTACACATCTGATCTTTTGTGGATCCAAAGATGATATCATCCACATAAATCTGAACCAATAGGATGTCCTTCTTACTTCTTTTAATGAAGAGGGTCTTGTCAATTATTCCTCTTTCAAACCCATTCTCCAGGAGGTAGGTAGACAGAGTATCATACCATGCTCTTGGGGCTTGATGCAGACCATAAAGTGCTTTCTTCAGTTTGTATACTCTGTCTGGATATGATGGATTTTCAAATCCAGGGGGCTGACAGACATATACTTCTTTATCAATTGTGCCATACAGAAAGGACTCTTCACATCCATTTGGTATACCTTGAACTTCATGTATGAGGCATAGGCTAGAAATAGCCTAATTGCTTCTACCCTTGCCACTGGAGCAAACACTTCTTCATAGTCAATGCCTTCTTCTTGAGTGTACCCTTGTGCCACCAACCTTGCTTTGTTCCTTATCACAATACCTCTCTCATCCTTTTTATTCCTGAAAATCCACTTGGTGCCAATAGTTCTATGACCTTTTGGAAGGTCCACCAAGTCCCAAACTTCTTGCAATTTGAACTGCAGTAACTCTTCTTGCATAGCTTCTATCCAACTACAATCTTTCATTGCCTCAAAAACCTTCTTAGGCTCAATCTGAGATAGAAAGCATGAGAGTACTGTGTGTTGCTGATTCTGCAGTTCTTGAAGTCTGCTTTGATTCCTTGTTATCATAGGAGAAGAGATGTCTCCTATGACCAGCTCTGGAGGATGATTCTTTTGAGTTCTAGTCTGATGACTAGGTTCTTCATTGATTCCCACATCCAGATTGGAATCATTTAAATCAGCTGAGAGGATCTCAACAGCTGCTTCTGGCTCTTCATGCACTTGATTCTCCTCATCTCTTCTTTCTTCTTCACTCTGAATTGGTTCAGTCATTGTCTCTTTTGCACAGACATCAACAGGCTCTATTGTAGGTATGGGAAAGATCACAGACTGAGGAGTAATGTCTTGTACTTGTACTTGTTCATCCCCTGATCCTCCACTTCCTGAACCTGCATGATAATTACTACTGAAACCCAAAGAGTTAGTTAGTGAATCAATGTCAAATAACCACTGAGGACCAGATCCAATAGGATTTGGTGTGTTCTCATTGCACTTGACATTGTCACTTTCCTCAATTATTCTAGAAGAAGTATTAAAAACTTTGTAAGCCTTACTCTGAGATGAGTAACCAACAAGAAAACCATCATCAACCTTGCTATCAAACTTTCCTAAGTGAGTTTTGGTATTGAGAATGGTACAAGGACACCCAAAAGGTTTGAAAAACCCTATAAAAGGTTTTCTGTTATTTAAAAGCTCATATGGTGTCTGGTTTTTAGGCTTGACTACTAGAACTCTGTTTTGGACATAGCAAGCAGTATTAACTGCTTCAGCCCAGAAAGTAATTGGTAGTTTTGAATCTGCCAACAGAGATCTAGCAGCTTCAATCAGTGTCCTATTCCTTCTCTCAGCAACACCATTTTGTTGTGGAGTCCTAGGAGCACTGTATTGCCTCTCAATTCCTTTTTCCTCACAAAAGGTGTTTAGATCATGATTTTAAAATTCAGTACCATTGTCTGACCTAATGACTTTTACCTTTTGATTAGTTTGGTTTTCAATTCTTAGAATAAAGGATTTGATCATCTACTTGTCTCATCCTTAGTCCTTAGAAAATATACCCAAGTAAATCTAAAGTAATCATCAACAAT
This sequence comes from Arctium minus, assembly GCA_954870635.1. Lineage (NCBI taxonomy): Eukaryota > Viridiplantae > Streptophyta > Magnoliopsida > Asterales > Asteraceae > Arctium > Arctium minus. The sequence continues at coordinate 3,045,574 of OX941093.1, read as the reverse complement.
AACTAGACAGAATGATTTCTTACCAATACTCATAACATTTGTAGGACCAAACAGATCCATATGCAACAACTGAAGAGAATTAGAGATTGTGTTCAACTCTTTGGACTTATGAGAAGTTTTGTGTTGTTTGCCTTTGAGACAGGCAACACAATGATCATCACATGAAAAGACTTTGGAAGGTAAAACTCTTACAAGGTTGTTTTTAATAAGTTTATTCATTGTTTTAAAGTTCATGTGACACATCCTTCTGTGCCAAAGTGATGATTCATCCAAAGAATCTTTTGAAACAAGACAATTAAGGGATGAATCAGTTGAAACACTTTCCATATCTAAGCAATATACATTATCCTTTCTGGGAGTTCTTAGTAGTATCATCTTTTCATCAACTACCTTGAATCCAGGAGCAAGGATAATGCATTCAGAATATGTAAATAATATACTATGTTGTTTGTCACAAACCTGTGATACACTTAACAGGTTGTACCTTAACTGCTCAACATTGAATACATCTTCAAAGGTCATTTTACCTTTAGTTACATCCCCCTTACCACTTATCTTACCTCCATCTGGAGTATTACCAAAGGCAACATGCCCACCATCAATTTTCTTGAAATTCTTGAGGCATGACATGTTCCCTGTCATGTGCCTAGAGCAACCACTATCAACATGCCAGATGCTCTTCCCCTTGAGCTGCTGGTTGCCCTGCACATAAGTTTAAACAATTAGTATTGATTGGGAACCCAAGCCAAAGTGGTCTTGGGTCTCCCTTTCTCATCAAAGTATTTACATTCCTTTTTGATGAGGTTTTTAAACTCAGAGCACTATTTATTGGAGTACTTTGTCAATATGATTGGCTTAGCAGCACAAACACTAGGAGCTGTACTAACCTTAGAAGCACTAACAGAGTTAGCAGTACTAATAGGTTTAGCAGTACTAACCTTGTTAGTAGCACTAACAGAGTTAGCAGTACTAACCTTGTTAGCAGCACTAACAGAGTTAGCAGTATTAACATTTGCAGAAGTACTAACTATGTCAGCAACACTAACATTGATAGCAGTAGTATTGCTTCTAGAAGCACTATCATTGTCAGCAGTACTATTTGGGGTAGCAGTACTAACAGTTTTAGTGCATTTAGGAACCCACATATTGACACTTTCTTTAATAATCTTTTTCTTCATGTGGCTTTTAGGTTTAACAGATTTCTTAGCCACATGGTTCCTTTCAACCTTCTTCCTATAACCAAAGGGTTTTTGCATAGATCTTTGATAGTTCATCCTTTGGTTCATAGGGTTGAAATAACAGTTTTTGGCAAGATGATTCAATTTGCCACAGATAAAACAAGGTTTTGGTCTATTGATTTTACTCAAATCAACCCCTTGTTTTTGTGCCCACTGATTATTCCAGTTTCTTTGATTTCCCCTCTTTTTATCATGTTTTAGGGGCTCAGTCTTCTTACATGCACACTGTTTGCAAGGACCTGGATTCACAACTGTGGTCTGTTTGTAATGTACCTTACCAGACTTTCCCTCTGTCTTCTCTATGACCTTGGATTTGATCCAAGCCCTTCCACAGTCCTCATTGGTGATAATGTAATTCTCTAGAGGAATCTCACCACTCACTTTGTTCTCCTTACTCTTACCAACCTCTTTCTCAGTCTTATCCTCAACAACTACTTCATCTAGGGGGTCTATTTCAGTGGCTCCCTCAGGCAAGTCCTTCCTATCTTTGGTTTCTAGCAAGTCTGAGGTAGGGGGGATGTAATTGTTGTTATATGGTGGTGGTGTGGCATTATACCCAATTCCTCTTCTCAGCTTATCATGAATCTGAGTTTGTAGTAAAGAGTCTATTGCTTTAGAAGCATTGGAAAACTTTTCTACATCAAGCTTAACCTTGGTTAGCTCCTCTCACAGCTTTTCACTCTCATCTTTAGATTTGGTCAGTTTAAGTTCTAGATCATTTTTCTCCCACTTCCAGTAATTGGTGTCATATGAGTGTTGGAGTTCATTGGCTTGAAAACCTTTAATCTGTTCCTCAAACCTCTCAACAATTCTCACATAGTCCTTTATATCCTTTTCTAATCTCTTAAGGTCATCACTCATATTCTGGTTGTGATCCCTGTACCTTTTAACAGTGTCTATGCAAGTTTTAGAACAGAGATTAGAACTTACCTCAGATGGGAGATCAGATACTTCAGCCATAAGTGCTTGATTTTGGATAGCCTCTTCTGCCTGATCACTCCAGTCAAACCCCATTCCTTGTTGAGAAACAAAAGCTTGAGCAGAGTTTCTGTTATGGTTGAGGTTTCCAGACTGTGCTTGTTGGTGGTTGTTGTTGTGAGACACTCCACTTCTGCATTCCCTGGCAAAGTGTCCCTTCAGATGGCATTTGTAGCACTCCACCTTTGATTTATCAAACCCTGCTCCATCTTCTCTTCTTTGGGAGAAGTTGTTCCTCCCAGTCCTCTTTATGAACTTCTTCACCCTCATGGAAAGCATGCCCATCTGCCATTTAATATCCATCTCTTCCAGATCATCAGGATGAAGTTGTTCCAAATCATCATTAATTAAGGAGGAATTTCCATGGCTGGCAAGAAAGGCTTCAAACACAGAATCAGTTCCTTTTTCTTGATTTTCTCTATTAGCAGCATTAACTGATTCAGGATTAGTAGTAGAATCAATTGATGCTGATAGGAGTGCAGCATTATGAATATATCCAGAAGGCTTCTTCTTTGCCTCCACCTCAGCTTCAAATACTCTAAGATCATTGTACAGATCATCAAGTTCTTTCTCTTCCAACTGATCATTCTGTCTGAATGAAACAGTGTACATGGTCCATTCATCTCCAAGGGACCTTAAGAACTTTCTGTTTACATCATCTTGATCAATATGTACTCCCATAGTAGCTAGTTCACCAATCAGTTTGTTAAACCTGTCAAAAGTTTGAGTCATGGACTCATTCTTAGTTGACATAAAGTTTTCATACTGTTGCTTCAAGATTGCCTTTTGATTTCTCTTGGTACTTTTGGTACCAGAGAATCTCTTCTCTAGAGCATTCCAGAGCATCTGTGCATCAGTGCAATTACAGAATTGGTGTTGATATTCATTGGGAATGGACAAGAGCAGTGTGCTCAAGGCTTTCATCTCTGTCTGTCTTGTCTTTCTTTCTGCATCCGTCTTTGGTGGAGTTCTTTTTCCATCTTCACCAATCTTTCCTACATCAGATGGGCCATTCTCAATGATGTCCCACATAGAGTAATCTGTGAGGAGAATGTATTGCTTGATTCTAATCTTCCACATGTCAAATTCATTGGGTCTGAGCATTAGAACCTTTGAGACCAGAGTACTGTTTGATTCAGTTGTGTTTTCCATGATGAATAAGATTTCTGAGAATACTTGCTCTGATACCACTTGTCAGGATCTTAATTCTAAACAAGAATAAACACTCAGAAACAATATTAAAGGAGTTTGCGGAATAACACTTTAATATTCAATAATCAATGAAACAGTGAATCAGAAGAACAACTTGTAAACTTTATTGAATGATTGTAAAGCTACAAGATTCAACACTCAACCTCAATATTGATGAACAGGCTCACCAATACGAATTCTACTTCTCTAGAATTAGGATTACAAACCTTGAGGTTGATTCTCTCTCTCAAAAAACAAAAATTCAGAATTCTCTCTTTATCAAATCTAAACTATTCTCTATATAATGAAGATAAAAGATAATTACAAATAATAAAAGATCTTCAAAATAATCTTCCATCTTTATCTCCAAGCTTTCCATAATCTTCAAACTTGATCTACACGAATCTTGATTATCTCTTAAGCAGCACTAAGTCTTCAGCAGCATTAATACTTTGAGCAGTATTAATGTTCAGCAGTACTAACTACTAGCAGTACTAAAATTGCTTAGCAGTAGTAATCTCCTCTAGCAGTATTAATCTTGACTTAGCAATACTAATCTTGATCAGCAGTATTAACTTCACTCAACAACATTAATCTCAGAAGTATTAATCAAGTTCTTTTAGCAGCATTAACTGTACTTGTGCATTTCTGAATTTCCCAACAGATACATACAGTATGCTTACACGATGGGTTTCAAATCCCCCAAACCACAGCGGTCAGTTTTTTCAAACAACAACACGCAACTTGAATTTCAGAAATCGATTCAATCAAAACAAAGATTACCTCGAACACTAAAACCAAAAGTCTATAACATTATAAGGCATTGAATCCTACAAATTCAAAATCAACAGATTTCACCAACTCACCCAAACCCATGGATTAACACTATAACCATACCCCTGATGAGAATAATATAGATCAATAGGAGTATTACCTTAAGAAAATCACCAAGAACTTGATTAACTCGATCGATGCCTTCTTTCTCGCTTGATCGTCCACAATCGCCTCTCTCTCTCTTCCGAAATCTCTCAGCCGCCTCCCAAGACTAGAATGAAGGGTTTTGGGGTTAAAAATCCTATTTAAAGAATGTTACTTCTTACCCCCTTCAAATCTTTAAATCTTGACCAAATAAACCCCCAGCTTTTCTTTATTAGATTTATACCCGGATATTACACAACATTCACACCACAAGAATCATTTAAGACAATTTATAAGCATTTATAAATAAATTCTCCACAAAACAATAAACTTTCAGTTGCACAACTACACACATAATCGACACATTGAAGTCACTCCACCTGTGACTACGTGTCAGTCTCACGTTGCCTTAACTGGAACACACCCTCCATGGCATAAACGGGACACCCCCTAACGTGAGCACTGACGAAACACATCCTCCGACTTAGACGTTTCACATTCACTTCCAATGTATGCATACTGATAGTCCCAATGAAATGCAAATCAAATCAAGAAGACAACAAGAATTATTTCAGGACGCTATTTCAATTAACCATGAATTCAACATATTACAAATCAACTTCTCTCAACATTTCTCTCTCTAAACCCACTCTCTAATTGTGTCTAATGATTCTATAAACAAAAATTCTATTTATACCTACATGCTTTACAAAGACAAAAACACAAAACTAAAGTAACATCTTTGACTTTGACTTTGCAATGAGAGACTTTAACTTGAGCTTTTGACTTTCAATTCCAATGATCTTGGATCCAACATATTTTCGCATTAACAATCTCCCCCTTTGGATTCAAGATCATCTTTAAAAATATAGGCATGTTATCTCCCCTTTTTGGATTCAAAATAAATTTCAGCAACAAGGAACGATCTCCCTCTTGTTTTGCTCTTCAACAAATTCAAACTCCTCCTTCAAAGTTTTTGTCAAATAATTTTCTTCTTTATATATCAAACAATCAAATTCAATCTCTCCCTTTATTCTTTATCAGTAAATCAACAACTTTAACAATGTTCCCTAAGATTTATAATCATCTCCCAGTATCCAAAAAAACATATCTCTAAATTTAGCTCAGTTTACTTCAGCAAATAATCTTTAAAGAAAATTTTTAGCAAATCTTCAACAAACTTTCTGAATTCTCTGAACTTTCTCTTTCATTCTGAACATTCTCTCCATAATCCATTTCTTGACTTTCACAATTCTTGAATCTCTCCCATAACATCTTATCTATTTCTTGACTTTCTCCCTAAAACTATTACAAACTGTTCACCATACAACATTTCTTGAAAATATTTCTCCCCCTTTTTGATGATGTAGAGCATAGAAATCATCAAAACTGTCTTTAAGAAATGTCATAATTTTCTGACTAGTGATCTTTCAAAACGAACATCTTAACCATCCGTCAATTCATAATGTATTCATCTGAATCTTTTCAAATTCATACATATAATGATGAAAACCTGAATCAACAAATGAATCAGTTAAGATGCCTGTAAGTAACACAAAGCCACTTAGTAAAACAAATGTACTATACAAGGAGTTTTATTGATGATCACTCCCCATGAATTCCATTCAATCATTGAATAAGACAAGGTAATTCTATGAATGTTCCGACAGAAAAACAAATTTTCTGTGCGTTCGTGCTTGTGTATGAAAGAATTAAAGCAATTTATGCTATATTAGGCTCAAAATGTGTAAACCACTGAGACAACAATAGTAATACACGGACTCAATTGTGCATGATCGAAATTCGAAGGTGGGGCAAACTTCCTTCTGTTTCAATATCCACGTCTTCCAAATGAAGATGAGATAGATTATGTGTTGCGTCCCCAATCAAAATTGAAACATCTTCTTATTAAGAAAAAGATGAGTAGCTGATGGGGTATAAAGCAAGAGTTGGCATGGGATCACTGCCTATTTCAATGATGTTCACAAAAAAATTGTGAAACAATCAGTAATGTGGCTGCCCGGCTCAGAAAATGGTTGGTGCAAAGTTCTGATATTCTTTTAACTTTGTTCTCACACCCTCTTTCTTTTTATCATTTGAGCTCATTTCTAACCAAACTCTCTTTTCATTTTACCTCATCACACACCCACACTCAGATATTGACACCTCACCTCTCGATCACTTAGGATAACTTTTTGGGTAGGAAACACTGGTTATCGTGAATCCATAGAAGTTCATTAAAGATCACACAATTCCCATGTATTTTGTCCTAAAAGCACAAAATTGCTCAATCATTTAACTTTAACAGTTAAAGCACAGTACATATGTCAGATGTAAGTATGCTAAATATGATAATCATGAAGATCTGAGCATTTTAAACATAGAAGATTCTCTCAAAACAAAGAAATTGAATGAACGAAGTGAAATCAATAGATGTGTTTTGAGAAACTGACAATGTATTGAAAAAATCAAATATGAATGATTTATCAATAAAAGCTTAGGTCAGGAAAAATTGAATGTTGTCTATACGAATCAAATATAGACATTCTTGAAAGAAACGCTTTGATTGAAATAATGCTCAACAAACTTTGAATTTACAAAAGGAGTGTCTTACCATCGAAAATTAGGTTCATTTTGAGACATGGTAAGAACTTATACAATAATGATACTAAACCGGTGTGTGTGAATACTTGAAAGTATATGGAAAAGATAATACACAAGTATTTATCTTTGGAAACACACGGTTTGCTAAACATTAAAGTTCATAAAATGAAAACATTTAAAATCACACTTTTGGATTCATGAAATCTGTTTAAGAATCGAGAAGTGGTTTGAACATTTAGAAACATGTTTTCATGTCTGAAAGTTGTCCTTCTTTCAAACATAATGAGTTTAAGAGTAGAATAATCCTTACGCACAACATTAATTTCATAAAGTCAGCTCCAAAGTCATGATAGATATGATCATGTAAGCTCCCTCTCAAAATATGGAAGTAGTAAAAAAGACGTCAAAGCAACAAAGTCTTATTGAAAGTAAAACATTTATTGAAAAATAAAGACATTAAAGCAGTAAAACATTTAAGAACGAGTTCTGATCTAATGTAATCAGAAGTCATTGTCCTTACTCCCCTTGAAAATATGCATCACAAAATTTGCCAGTGTAAAATATGTGCAAAAGTTTATAATTCCCCTTAGAATGTAGATCATCTAAACTTTGTCTCACACTCCCCCTGAAATCATGAACAGAACCTTTCAGTATATATATCATTCAGATTAAAAAATAAAGAAATGAAGAAAATTAACAAAAAGAAACTGTACTAGGTAGCTACATTCTATGTATTGAGATTCAACATGCCAAGTTTCGAAATGAGAAAATTAAATCTCCTTTCGTCCAATGGCTTGATAAACAAATCAGCAAGTTGATAATCTGTGTATACAAAGTAAAGTTCAATTGTACCTTTTTCGACATTATCTTTGATAAAGTGATATCGCACATCAATATGTTTGGTTTTGTGTGTTGAATAGGATTAGCAGATATCGCGATGGCGCTCTTCGAATCACAATATATAGGTATTTTGTTGAAATGGAATCCATAGTCTCGAAGTTGTGTCCTCATCCACAATACTTGAGAGCAACAACTTGCAGCAGCTACATACTCTGCTTCAGTGGTTGATGTGGAAACACATAGTTGTTTTTTCGACGCCCAACTTATGATCTTGTCTCCAAGAAATTGAATGTGACCCGGTGTGCTTTTCTTGTCTAGCATACAACCTGTATGATCTGCGTCTGAATACGCTGTTAGCTCAAAACCAGTATCTTTAGGATACCACAAGCCAAGATATGCAGTTCACTTCAGATATCTAAATATGTGCTTGACCAAAGATGGGATTCTTTGGGCGAAGCTTGATATCTAGCACATAAGCATGTAGAAAACATAATATCAGGTCGACTAGCCGTTAAGTACATCAATGAACCTATCATGCCTAAGTCCTAAGATCAACAACTTTTCCTGAATGATCAGCTCCGATTTTAGTACCTGGTGCCATAGGGGTTGAAATAGGAGTACAATTTGACATATTAAATTTCTTTAAAATGTTAGCAATATACTTCGACTGATTTATAAAAATCCCCGTTGAAAATTGTCTAACTTGTAATCCGAGAAAGAAATTCATCTCTCCCATCATACTCATTTGAAAACGTGACACCATGAGTGCAGAAAAATTCTTACAGTACTTCGGATTAGTAGAACCAAATATTATATCATCCACATATATTTGAATTAAAATGATATCAACTTTTTCCCTTTTTATGAATAAGATAGTGTCAATTTTACCTTTAGAGAAGCCAGACTTGACTAAAAACTTTGAAAGAACTTCATACTAGGCACGAGGGGATTGTTTTAAACCGTAAAAATCTTTGTCAAGAATATAAACATGATCTGGTTCATCTCATTGACAAAACCTTCAGGCTGCGAGACGTAGACCTCCTCCTTAAGAATGTCGTTAAAAAAAAGCAGTCTTCACGTCCATTTGGTAGACGGTGAAGTTCTTGTGTGCAGCGTAGGCTAGGAACATCCTGATTGCCACAATACATACAACTGGAGCATATGTCTCGTCGTAATCTATGCCTTCCTCTTGCCGATAGCATTTAGCAACAAGTCTTGCTTTGTTTCTTACAACTATACCATCTTCATCCTACTTATTTTTGAATACCCATTTCGTGCCAATGATGGTCTTTCCTTCAGGTCGGGGCACGAGTCGCCAAACTTTAAGCACTTCAAATTGGTTGAGCTCTTCTTGCGTGGCTGTAATCCAATCTGGATCACGAAGAGCTTCTGAAACTTTTTTTGACTTTTTTTGGTTCTACGTTACTAAGAAACGAATCAAACATGCATTCATTCATTGTTGCAGACCTAGTTTGCACTCACTTTGACGGATCTCCAATAACTTGATGTATCGGATGCTCTTTGGTCGACTTGTATATATAAGGGAGTGGATTAGATGTAGACTGATCATGTTGATCATCTAAATATCCAGTATGTTCTTCTTGTTGGGGTTCAGTTGAAGTAATTGGTGCAGAAGTCCCATTTGGTGAGACATTTGATGTCTGTTGACTAGGCATTACTGTGCATTCAACTGATTGAGTAGGAATATGATTTAGAGTTTCTATTTGAATCGGGGGATCAAATTCAGTTGAGACATCTGAAGTGATTGGATGAGGATTACTTGAATCTTCTGATTTGTCAATCACAACAGATTTAGTCACTTTTGAACCTAGAAACTCATCATAAAAGTGTTCAAATTGATATGTCCTAAACTTATCAAGTTCTAATCACAATTACAAATCACAAAAACAAGATGATTCAAATTTACTCAACCTGTTTATATGATTCACTTCACAGATTTCGTATACAATCTCTCTAACACTTTCTCTCTCTACAACAGTTATGCGAACACACTCCTCTAACTTGCAACTTCTAACTTCTAACTACTACCTTTCTAGTCATATATCTATTAAAAACAAAACAACACACGCGCTTACAAAACAATAAAGGAAAATACATTGACTTTTGACTTTGACTATTATTACAATTTCACTTTGACTTTGCTTTGAGAGTTGACTTTGAGTTTTGACTTGGCTTGACTTTGACCTTCAGTCTTCATGATCTTGTATCCAACAAATATATGCTCTAACAATCTCCTCCTTTGGATTCAAGATCATCTCTAAAAGATTTTGCAATTCAATCTCCCCCTTTAAGCACAAAAATTACAAACTCCTCCTTGTAGAACACTTGACAACTCAGATCATCTTCAGAAATAAACATTTGAGCAATCTCCCCCTTTGTCAGAATATTATCATATTAAATCTCCCTTTTCTTTGACAAAATCTGTCTTCAAAAACTTTTGTAATCTCCCCAAAGTTTGTCTTCAAGAATCGTAACAATCTCCCTAAGGTTTTTAAACCTCTTTCAGACACAGGAAATAAATTATCTTTAGGTTCAGCTCAGTTTGCTTCAGCAAATTGTTTTCAAAGAAAAATTCAGTAAAATTCATCTTGTCTTCAGAAAACTTTGAATTATCTCTTTCAGTTATGAACAATCTTCTTCAAATGAACTGTCTTGACATAAATTTATTCTTTAAGGTCTAATTTGTCTTTATAAAACCAACAATTCTTCATCACTTCTCAAAACATTTCTTGATTCTCTCTCATCTTTAACATTTCTGACTCAAACATTTTTTGAATACTTCTCCCCCTTTTTGATGATTGGAGCACTGAAATCATCAAAACTTTACACAAGAAATGTCTTTTACAATTCTGATCTGACCACTGATCTTTCCAACGAGCCTCTGAACATCTATTGATCCAAAAAGATATTTATCCGAATCTTTGCAAATTCAGACAAATTATGAGTGTAACACCTGAATCAACAAATGAATCAATTAGAAGTGTCTGTCAGTAACACAAAGTCACTGTGTGTAACAGATACACATTGGAAAGGAGCTTTTGTGATGTTCACTCCTCCAGGTCTTCCATTCAATCATCGAATAACACAAGTTTATTCTATGAACATTTTGACAAAAAAACGAATTTTCTGTGTGCTCGTGCTTGTGTTTGAAAGAATTATGCACAAATGATTGCTTTTAATAGGCTCAAAATTGTGTAAACCATTGAGACAACAATAGTTAAACACAGACTAGATTGTGCATGATTGAAGTGCGAAGGTGGGGCATACTTCCTTCTTTTTCAATATCCACATCTTCCGAATGAAGACGAGATAGCATATGTGTTGCATCCTAGAAAATATTGAAACATCTTCTTTTTAAGAAAAAGATGAGTAGCTAGTGGGGTTTTTATAAAGAGTTGGCATGGGCTAGTTGCCTGTTTCAATGATGTTCATGAAGAATTGTGAAACACCAGCAATGTGGCTGCCCGGCTCAGAAAAAGTTGGTGCAGAGTTTGATATTCTTTTACTCTGTTCTCTCAACCTCTTTCTTTTTATCATTGAGCTCTCTTCTAACCAAACTCTCATTTCCATTTTACTCATCGCACAACCCGCACTCAGTTATTTTGACTCCCCCCTCTTCAATCACTCAGGATTAACTTCATGGGTAGGAAACACTGGTTAACGTGAATCCATAGAAGTTTCAATTAAATCCTCACACAATGAACCCATGTAGTCCTATAAAAACATGTTGGTAAAAATGGTTTAACATTGCAGTTAAAGCACAAAATATGAAATACAAGTCAAATATTTGTATGCTCATAAATGTAATCATGAAGATTTGAGCATTTTAAACATTGAAGATATTTCAAAAGAAGTACATTGAATGAATGAAATGAATACAAGAAACTTGTTTGAAAATATGACATTGTATGAAAAAAAAATCAAAATCAAAATGATTTATCAAGTAAAGCTTAGGTCAACAAAAATTGGATATTGTCTATACGAATCAAAATATAGACAGTCTTGAAAGAAATGTTTCGAAATGAAATCACGCTCAAACTTTGAATATCAATCTGGGTGTATCACCATCGAAAAATTTGGTTCAATTTGAGACATGGTGATAACATATTCAACAAAAATTTAAACCGGTGTGTGTGAATACTTGAAAGTATATAGAAAAGATAATGCACAAGTATTTATCTTTGGAAACACACAGTTTATTAAACATTGAAAGCACATGAAACATGAAAACATCTTAAAATCACACTTCTATATTCATGAAATCGTTTTAAGAATCAGAAGTGGTTTGAACATTTAAGAACATTTTTTCATATCTGAAAGTTGTCTTTCTTTCTGACATGTATGATATTAAGATTAGAAATAAACCTTTCTCGTGCAGTCTTAACTCTCATCAAGTCAGCTCTAAGTCATATATGATATGATCATGTTAGCTCTCTCTCTCTCAATTCTGCAAAAATCAAAAAGTCGTCAAAGTACAAAGCTTTATTAACAAAACTTATTGAAAATAAAATGACATATAGCAGTAAAACTATGAAAGTACGATTTTTGATCAGATGTAATCAGAAATCATATACTCCCCCTGAAATATTGCATTAACACTATTTGAAATCAGGAAAAATATGTACTCCCCCTTGAAGGTTGATCTTCTCATTTAGATATCGGAGTACAATCTCATATATGAACGGAGTAAAACATCTTTTGTTCGTTGAAGTACGAGTTCTAAACTGTTCTCTTTAGAAGTCAAACTCTTTATCATTTGAAGTACGGGTCCTAAACTGTAGTATTCAGAAGCCTTTGTTCTCTTACTCCCCTTTGACTCGAGGTGCCTGCAACACAGATTCATCTTTCGGCTTTGGTACCCACTGGTATTTAGGTCCATGTTTATGAGTTGCAGTTCTATTAGGAGTAATTGAGTAAGAACCATACCAGTAATGATCACTAGTTTTATGAACAAAATCATATGTACGACAGTAAGAACAATAATTCTTCTTATGAGTTAACCTGATTAATTGATCTCTCAAGTAAACAAGATCAGGTTTACCTTTGATATTATCCCTGATTCAAGTTCTTATCGATTCAAACAAACAAACAAGATGAATTAATCAGATTACCAATCAACCTGTTATGTAATTCTAATCAAACAATTCGTACAGATGAATTTCTCCCTCTAGAACTCTCTCTCTCTCTCTACAATCTGCGTATGTTCTCTAGTTACAAGTATGTTCCACACAAGACTCTAACCACAACTAATAACAACAAGTATATAAAACAAAACTACAAACGCTTACAAACAAAAACTTACAAACCAAGACTTTGACTTTTATTACATTGACTTTGACTTCCACACGAGAGTTTGACTTTCAACTTTGACTTTCTTGAACTTTGACCATTTGTCTTCTATGATCTTGCATCCAACATATTTATGCTCTAACATTCTTCCCCTTTGGATTTAAGATCATCTTCAGAAAGATTTTGCAATTCATTCTCCCCCTTTATAGACTTCTTTCAATTCAAATCATCTTAGCTTTAAAGTACAATCTCCTCTTTTCTTTAATAAACAAACAGTATCTTCAAGACTTTTAGTAATCTTCCCAAAGCATATTCTTCAAAAATAGTAGCATTCTCCCCAAGGTTATAAAAACCTCTTTCCAGACTTCAGAAAGAAATTATCTTCAGGTTCAGCTTGGTTTGCTTCAGCAAAACGTCTTCAAAGAAAATTTCTGGAAAATCAGCTCATCGTCAAAATTCTTTGAATTTTATCTTTCAACTTTCAATAATCTTTCTCAAACCAGCAAGTCTTGAATACTTTCCAAATAACTTTCTTAATCTTCTCCCCATCTATAAATTTCTAAATCATACATTTCTTTATACCATCTCCCCCTTTTTGATGATTGCGGCATAGAGATCATTAAAACTTTCAACAAGAAATTTCACTTCATCTATTCTGACCATTGATCTTATCAAGAGCCTCCGATTCCTCATCAATTCAAAATAATGGATTCATCTAGATCTTTTCAAATTCAGACAAATAAGAATGTAACACCTGAATCAACAAATGAATCAATTAGAAGTGCCTGTCAGTAACACGAAGTCACTGTGTGTAACGAATACACAATGGAAAGGAGCTTTAGTGATGTTCACTCTTCCAAGTCTTCCATTCAATCATCGAAACACCACAAAGGAATTTCTATGAACGTTATGACAAGAAAACATATTCCTTGTGTGCTCGTGCAAGTGTTTGAAAGAATTAAGCACATGATGATTGTTTTTAAGTATAAGACTCAAAATTGTGTAAACCACTGAGACAAGAACAGTTAAACACAGACTCGATTGTGCATAATCGAAGTGCGAAGGTGGGGCAGACTTCCTTCTTTTTCAATATCCAGATTTTTCTAATGAAAATCAGATAGCATATGTGTTGCGTCCCCTTGAAATATGAAACATTTTCTTGTTGAGAAGAAAATGAGTAGCTAGTGGGGGTTTTATCAAGAGTTGGCATGGGCTAGTTTCCTGTTTCAAAAATGTTCACGAAGAATTGTGAAACACTAGCAATGTAACTGCCCGGCTAAAAAAAAAAGTTGGTGCAGAGTTTGATATTCTTTTACTCTGTTCTCACAACCTCTTTCTTTTAAACATTGAGCTCACATCTAACCAAACTCTCTTTTCCATTTTACCTCATCACTAAACCCACACTAAGTATATTGACTCCTCACACATTCGATCACTCAAGGATTAACTTCTTGGGTAGGAAACACTGGTTCACGTGAATCCATAGAAGTATCTGTTATATCCTCACAAAAGAAACCCATGTTTTCCTATAAAAATACATGTTGCTCAACTGGTTTAACTGTAACAGTTAAAGCACAAAATATACAAGTCAGATGTATGTATGCTCAATGAGATATAATCATGAATATGTGAGCATTTTAAACATTGAAGATATTTCAAACAAGTATATTGAAAGAATGAAATGAATACAAGAGACTTGTTTGAAAATCTGACATTGTATAATAAAGATCAAATAAAAATGATTTATCGATTAAGGCTTAGGTCAGCAAAAATTGGAATATGTCTATACGAAACAAGATATAGACATTCTTGAAAGAATGTTTAGAAATGACATCACGCTCAAAATTCAATGAAGTACAATCGGGGTGTCTTACCATCGAAAATTTGTTACAATTTAGAGACATGGTAAGAACATATCCAATAAAAGTTAAACCGGTTTGTATGAATACTTGAAAGTATATGGAAAAGACAATACACAAGTATTAATCTTTGAAAACACATGGTTTGTATAACATTGTAGCACAAATAAAATGAAAATATTTAAAATCACACTTCTATATTCATGAAATCGTTTAAGAATCAGAAGTGGTTTGAACATTTAGAAACATGTTTTCATACCTGAAAGTTGTCCTTCTTTCAGATACATATGAGATTAAGAATAGAAATAAACCTTTTCGTTCAGTCTTAAATCTCATGAAATCAAGCTGTAAGTCATATAAGATATGATCTTGTAAGCTCACTCTCAAATCTGCAAAAAGTCAAAAATCGTCAAAGAAACTTTATTCACAACATTTATTGAAAAAATAAAAGACATAAAGCAGTAAAACATTGAATATACGAGTTCTGATCTGAAGTAATCAGAAGTCATAATTCATACTCCTTTTCTTATACTCTAACTCCCCTTGTATTTATGCTTCAGAAAAATTTATCAGTGATAAGCATAAGTCAAAATATTAACTCCCTCTCAAATATATGTAGATCATCTTTTCAACTTCTCTCACTCCCCCTGAAATCATGAATACCTTTCAGTGTAGATATCTTTTCAGAATAAAGATAAATGAATGAAGAAAAATAACAATAAGAAAAACTATAATAGGTAATCACAGATTATGTCTTGAGATTTAGCATACCAAGTTTCGAGATAAGAAAATTAAATCTCTTTTCATCGAGAGGCTTGGTAAACAAATCAGCAAGTTGATAATCAGTGTTTACAAAATAAAGTTCTATTGTACCTTTTTCGACATTGTCTTTTATAAAATGATATCGTACATCTATGTGTTTGGTCTTTGTATGCTGAACAGGAGTTGCTGATATAGCAATGACGCTCTTAGAGTCACAGTATATCGGATTCTTGTCAAATTTGAAGCCATAATCTCGAAGTAGTGTTCTCATCCACAAGACTTGAGAGCAGCAGCTTGCAGCAACAACGTACTCTGCCTCAGTCGTCGATGTGAAAACACATAGTTGTTTCTTTGATGCCCAACTTACGAGTTTATCTCCAAGAAATTTAATATGACCCAATGTACTTTTCCTGTCCAACATGCAACCTGCATGATCTGCATCTAAGTAGACTATCGGTTCAAAACCAGTATCCTTAGGATACCACAGACCAAGATCTGCAGTGCCCTTCAGATATCTAAATATGCGCTTAACTGCAGACATATGGGATTCTTTTGGATTAGCCTGATATCTTGCACATAGGCATGTAGAGAACATAATATCTGGCCTACTTGAAGTTAAATACATCAAAGACCCAATCATTCCTCTATAGGTTCTAATATCGACAGGTTTTCCCGAAGGATCCATGTCAATCTTAGTTCCCGGTGCCATCGGGGTTCCAATTGTTGTACAATTTTCCATTTTGAATTTTCTCAGAATATCAAAAATGTACTTTGATTGATTGATGAAAATCCCCGTTGAAAATTGCTTGACTTGTAATCCGAGAAATAAATTCATCTCTATCATCATACTCATCTGAAAACGTGACACCATGAGGTTTGAAAAATTCTTACACTATTTAGGATTTGTTGAGCCAAATATTATATCATCCACATATATTTGAATAAGAATGATATCAGCTTTTTCCTTTTTAGTAAACAAAGTAGTATCGATTTTACCTTTTGTGAAGCCCGACTGGACCAAAATTTTTTATAATACCTCGTACCAGGCTCGAGGCGCTTGTTTAAGACCATAAAGTGCTTTATCCAAGATGTAGATATGATCCGATTTATCTGGATTCACAAAGCTTTCAGGTTGTGAGACATAAACTTCTTCCTTCAGAATGCCGTTTAGAAAGGCAGTCTTCACGTCCATCTGATAGACTGTGAAGTTTTTGTGAGCAGCATACGCAAGAAACATTATGATCGCTTTAATGCGTGCCACTAGAGCGTAAGTCTCGTCATAATCAATGCCTTCCTCTTGCCGGTAGCCTTTTGAAACAAGTCGTGCTTTGTTTCTAATTACGATAACATCTTCGTCCTTCTTGTTTGTTAGGATCGAATTCTCAACAAGAATTAACTCTCAGAAACAATATCAAAGAAGTTTGCGGAACAACACTTTGATATTCTATAAAACAGTAAATCAACACAAAAAATATGAATAACAAACTGTTAGCTTTTATTGAATGCTTTGAAGTTACAAGATTACTCACTCAACCTCAATATTGATGAACAGACTCATCAATACGAATTCTACTTCTCTAGAATTAGGATCTATGCCTTGAGGTTGTTTTTCTCTAAAAGAATGAAAACTCTAAGTTAAAGTTATCTAACTATTCTAAACAATACAATATATATACTGAATACAAAGATAATTACAATAAATAAAATATCTTCAGTATATCTTCTATGTATATCTCTAAGCTTCCATGTATATCCTTTCATACGAATCTTCATCATATAAGCAGTATTAATCTTCAGCAGCATTAACTTCCTTCCAGCAGTATTAACTACTAGGCAGTACTAACCACTAGCAGTACTAACTGGCTAAGCAGTACTAACTTTGTTCAAGCAGCACTAACTTTGACTAGCAGTATTAATAATACTAGCAGTAGTAACACTCAGTAGTACTAACCTTTAAGTCTTCTAGCAGTAGTAACTTTGAACTAGCAGCATTAACCATACTTGAGTTTTTCTTCAGTTCCCAACAATCTCCCCCTAACTTGACTTTTAGGAAGAGAAGTCAAGTTCTTCAGATCTTCTTCAAGATGCTCCCAAAACTCTATCAATGTCTAAATCCCAGTGTTTGCATCCAATCCCAAACTCTGATTGATGGTTCTTTGAATCAAGTATTTAGCCATTTCTGAATCTGGAACACACCTTAACTTTTTCTTCAGCATGGCATGTAGCTTCAATCTGCTATGATTATACACTCTATCCACTAGGAAGTATTCAGTGTGATTTAAATCCAAAGTCACTGAATATACTCCACTAGTTTCATATAAAGTCCAATTGGTAATTGCTTGAAAAACACTCCTTATGATCTCCTTCACTTCATCAGGTTTGAACATCATACACAGATACTCCATCACCAGTTTTGTAATTGAAATTCCTGGAGCTTTCAACTGATCTGCATACAACTTCATCCCTATATCAAACATTTCTTCAATATCAGACCTTGAGCAAGTTCTGACAATTTTAGCCCAAGTACTGTAGACTTCATACTTTTCATCTTTTCTCTTCAGTCTGATATACTCCTTGCCATCTACTTCCAAAACATCCCGGTGAATGACTTCAGGAGGTTTAACTCCTACAGGTTCTGCTGCAATTGGTTCAGGCACTTTGTCCATCACAACCATGTACATCTTGACATCCTCAGTACTTGCAGGTTCTTTTATTGTAGATGACTCAGGTGCCTCTTCTTCTTCAGCAACCTTTTCAGCCTCTTCTTCCACTAATCTAGGCTTCTTTGTAGGCTTTCTCCTGGCAATCATCTTTGTTCTTTTTAAAGTCCTTAGACTTTCACCAATTGTTGTTTCCTTCTCTGGAGTTTCTTGCTCATCAGGGAATGGTTTTTGTAAGAAATCATTGCTTTCTTTCATTCTTTTCTCCATTTCAACCCTTGCAAGATCATCCCCTTGAAGCTTTATCATCTCATCATCATACATCTTCTTGAGCTTCTCAAAAGACATCTTTGAAAACATCTCAACCTTGACACCTACTGCACCCTTGAGGAAAGTAATCATTTTCTTTCTCTCTTGAGAACCCAGGTATGTCTTTGAAGGTTGTCTTTTCCTTGCAGCCATTTTGATCTTTGCAGACTTCCTCAAAGATGTGGCTTTCTGCTTGGCTTGTTCTGTTGCTAAGCTTTGTTGATAGGCTTTGTTTAACTCTGCAGCCATTGCTTTAGCTATCTCTCTATCCTTTTGCACTTGCATGGTTTCTGCTTCTTCAAGTTCAGCCTGTATCTTCCTAGCTAGAGCTTCATCTGATTCAATCAGCTTCTGCTTTTTCATTGGTTTATCAGATTCAACTAGCTTTGCCTTACCTTTCTCTTTACTCATCACCTTCTCAATGCTAGAGTTCTTTTGCTGCATCACCTCTTTCTTTTATGACAAATCCTTTGGCCTTTGAGGTGACCTTGGGAGTATCATGTTTGGCTTTGATGAGTGTTTCTGCAACCTCAAGCTCTGTAAGGACCTCTTTTACTGTTTCTGCTGCTTCTTTCAGCTCAGCAGTATTAACTATTTCTGCTGCTTTACTTGAACTGGCAGTATTAATGGTTTCTGCTGCTGGCTCTGTTTCTGCTGCTTGCTCATTCTCCCCCTCAACATCATGTTCTTCCTCTTGCTCCCCCTTTGCTTTGGCATCAGCTTCTGACTCCCCCTTTTTGGGAGCATCAGTCACTGGTTTCCTCCTTCTGAGCACAAATTGTTTCTTCTTCCTTTGGAGAATCAGTTTCCTTACCATTTGCTTCAACTTGATGATTTGTTCTTGTTGTGACAGAACTATGAGTTTAAGCTCTTCTATATCTTTGCCCTGTTTGAGTACATCCATGTTTATGTTGCCCATTGCCTCCATCAATTCATCATAGTTATATCTGTCCTCACCTTCTCCAGGAGTGTTACCCCCTATTGAAGGATCATTGGATCTTTTAGTAGTGGAAGTCTTCTGCCTAGCAGAAGCACTATCCACCCCTGTGGTTTCTTGGCACCAGGGTCCTTCAAATGATTGCTCATTCAAAGTTGCCATGGGTGAGGTCTTATTGATGTTACCACTTTCCTCCTCTGTGCTAGCAGGAGTAGTGGCAGCCTCATCACCCATATGCTCTACCTCCTCCTCAGAGAGCACCTCCTTTGGGTTGGGAGACACCCTTGTGGATTCCCTTTGAATATTCTCTACTGGAGAATGCTCCAATAGAGGGCTTAAAGGCTTGGGGGATGATGGTACAAGAAGGGAAGGAGCCTTCTTTACCTGTTTTCTCTTGTAGGTTTGGGTGATGGGAGAGGTTGGTTTTTCAAGAAGGGACTGGGGAATTGATTTTGAGAGGGAAGGTTGGGCTTGGCTAGCAGTGGGTTGGTCTAATGGGGGCCTTGACCCTGCTGCCATACCTTCATTGGCTTGGGACACCACCATCATTGTAGAGAACAATGGGGTGTCAACTCCTTCAGAGTCCCCAGCAGATCTTCTCATATTTGAGAAAACCTTGCCTTTGGGGGGTTTAGGTACATATACCCCAACAGGTTGAGGTATATCCGTCAATTCATGGTTGATAACTGCTTGAACAAACCTGGGATACATAAAAAAGCTCTTTTTGTTTCCCATGTTTGAGACAAGATCATTGAAAATCATTTGTGAAAAATTGTACCTTCTGGCAGTGGCCAAACAGACCAAAGCATAAGCAATGGGACTGCTGAACTCACTCCATCCAGTGGTCTTTTTAGAAATGCAGTGCATCAAGGTATGAACAAGAAAACGCCATTGAGGTGAGAATTTAGCTTTTGAGAACTTAAAAACACCCAATGGGCCTCCATACCCCATGTTTGTCAGAGTAGAAAACAGTTCATCATTAGGGATAGAAGTTATACCAGAGGCATCGTCTAGACGTAGACTGACGCGAACTATCTCTTCAGTAACTGTCAATGGATTGCCACATACTGTCGTCTTGATCATTCGCACACCATTCTCAGTAACAATGGTGGCATGTGCCCAGAATTGCCTCTGATGCTCTATAAAGATAGTTGGAGACATAGTGATAGCATGGGCAATGTGGCTAGTCTTCAGAAAGTCGACTATCTGATGAAAGAGTAATAACCCAACAGGTTGGGGTGTCAACTCCTTCAGAGTCCCCAGCAGATCTTCTCATATTTGAGAAAACCTTGCCTTTGGGGGGTTTAGGTACATATACCCCAACAGGTTGAGGTATATCCGTTAATTCAAGAGTAATAACTTCTTGTACAAACCTGGGATACATAAAAAAGCTCTTTTTGTTTCCCATGTTTGAGACAAGATCATTGAAAATCATTTTAGAAAAATTATACTTTCTGGCAGTGGCCAAGCACACCAAAGCATAAGCAATAGTGCTGCTGAACTCACTCCATCCAGTAGTCTTTTTGGATATACAATGCATAAGAGTATGGACAAAGAAACGCCATTGGGGTGAGAATTTTGCTTTAGAAAATTTGAAAACACCCAATGGGCCTCCATACCCCATTCTTGTAAGATTTGAAAACAGTTCATCATTTGGGATAGAAGTTATACCAGAGGCATCGTCTAGACGTAGACTGATGCGAATAACCTCTTCAGTAACTGTAAGTGATTGATCACAGATTCTTGTCTTGATCATTTGCACACCATTCTCCACAACAATGGTTGCATTAGCCCAGAACTGCCTTTGATGCTCAATGTAGATGGTAGGGGATACAATAAGAGCATGAGCAATGTGGCTTGTCTTGAGGAAATCCACAATCTGATGAAATCCTGAAGCTTGCTTTGGCTTTTGTAGCATCGCAATCTCGTTGTGCTCGTCGATGAAAGTCATGGATGCCATTGATCTTAGTGAAAAGCTTGCCTGAAAACTTCGAACTTGAGAGAGAAAAGGTTTTGAGCGCAAGAGAACAGTATGCAAAGAGTCGTTATGAACTTTTAGGCGGGCAAAAAGTATTTATAGTATTCAGAATATAAGCAGTATTAACCTAGAGCAGTATTAACTAGTAGC
This sequence comes from Arctium minus, assembly GCA_954870635.1. Lineage (NCBI taxonomy): Eukaryota > Viridiplantae > Streptophyta > Magnoliopsida > Asterales > Asteraceae > Arctium > Arctium minus. The sequence continues at coordinate 3,023,840 of OX941093.1, read as the reverse complement.
AGTATTAACTGCTAGCAGTAGTAACTAACTAGCAGTATTAACTGAAAGCAGTATTAACCACTAGCAGTATTAACTGAAAGCAGTATTAACCACTAGCAGTATTAACTGAAAGCAGTATTACCCACTAGCAGTATTAACTGAAAGCAGTATTAACCACTAGCAGTATTAACTGAAAGCAGTATTAACCACTAGCAGTATTAACTACACTTACTCCTTTTAGACTTGCTAAACACTGAGTACTGCTATGCATATCCTGAAAAAGAAGATTAGTAACACCAAGAATGCTATACAGAAATAAAACCACTTTTTAAGAAGGAGATTATTCAGAGTTTATCATTCCCACACTTGTTACCAAGAAAGTGAATCTACCCATATCAAAAGCTTTAGTGAATAGATCAGCAAACTGATTATCAGTGTGAACTTTGACAACTTGAATAAGTTTCTTTTCATTACAATCTCTTATAAAGTGATACCTGATTTCAATGTGCTTTGTCTTTGAGTGTTTAACTGGATTATTTACAATGCTAATAGCACTGCTGTTGTCAATAAAGATTGGAGTGTGTAGAAAGGTTACCCCATAATCCAACATTTGATTCTGAATCCATAAGACTTGAGAACAGCAACTTGCAGCTGCTATGTATTCTGCCTCTGTTGTAGATGTGGATACTGTGGTTTGTTTCTTGCACTGCCATGAGACTAGTCTAGCACCCAAAAACTGACATCCTCCAGAAGTAGATTTTCTGTCCAAGTTTGCCCCACCTAGATCACTGTCTGAGTATGCTATTAGGTCAAAAGGTGAGTTATGAGGATACCAAAGTCCCAATCTGGGTTGCCCTTTGAGATATCTGAATATCCTCTTAACAGCTTGAAAGTGAGATTGCTTTGGCCTAACTTGAAATCTTGCACATACACAGACTGGAAACATTATATCTGGCCTTGATGCTGTGAGATACATGAGAGAGCCAATCATAGATCTATAATGATGCACATCCATATCCTCCCCCTCAAGATCTGCTGTGATCTGCTTGTGTGTTTCCATAGGTGTGCTGGCAGGTTTTGATTCTGAGAAACCAAACTTGGTTAGAATATCCTGCACATACTTGGATTGACATATGAAAATGCCATCTGACTTCTGTTGAACTTGGAGTCCAAGGAAGAAAGTAAGTTCCCCCATGGAACTCATTTTGAACCTTTGATGCATTAAATCCTCAAACTCCTTGCACATGTTGTTTCTTGTAGATCCAAAGATAATGTCATCAACATAGATTTGGACCAGCAAGATATCCTTCTTCTTTCTTTTGATAAATAGAGTCTTATCAATGACTCCTCTTTCAAAGTCATTTTCCAAGAGATAGGATGACAGAGTGTCATACCATGCTCTTGGAGCTTGATGTAGTCCATAAAGTGCTTTCTTTAATTTGTATACCCTGTCTGGATAGGTTGGGTTTTCAAACCCTGGTGGTTGACAGACATATACTTCTTCTTCAATTGATCCATAGAGAAAAGCACTTTTTACATCCATTTGATAGACTTTGAAGTTCATGTAAGAAGCATAGGCTAGGAATAGTCTGATTGCTTCTATCCTAGCCACAGGTGCAAAAACTTCTTCATAATCTATACCCTCTTCTTGAGTATAGCCTTGAGCCACCAGCCTTGCTTTGTTCCTTATGACAATACCTCTTTCATCTCTCTTGTTTCTGAAAATCCACTTTGTGCCAATTGCTCTGTGACCTTTAGGAAGGTCTACTAGATCCCATACATCTTGTAGCTTGAACTGTAACAGTTCTTCTTGCATTGCTTCTATCCAGCTAGATTCTTTCATAGCATCATGTGCCTTTTTAGGCTCAAGCTGGGATAGAAAACAAGAAAGGACTGTATGCTGTTGATCTTGCATTTCTTGAAGCCTGCTTTGATGTCTAGTCATCATAGGAGAAGAGATATCTCCTATTACCAGCTGTGGAGGATGATTCTTTTGAACTCTTGTGTTATGACTAGGTTCTTCATTCAGTCCAGCCTCTAGATTGGAGTCATGCAACTCAACTGAAGTGTTTTCAGATGCCACTTCTGATTCTTTACTTTCTTGAGTCTCCTCATCTCTAGTTTCTTCTGCACTCTGATTTGGTCCAGTAAATGATTCCTTTTCATAGTCTTCAATAGAAGTCACTGTGGGTATGGGAAATATCACAGATTTAGATATACTTTCTGAGACTTGTGTGATCCCTGATCCTCCACATCCTGTTCCTGTAGAATCATCACTACTGAAACCAAAAGAATTAGTTAGTGAATCAATGTCAAATAGCCACTGAGGTCCAGACCCAACAGGATTTGGTGTGTTCTCATTGCATTTGACATTGTCACTTTCTTCAATTATTCTAGAAGTTGAGTTAAATATTATGTAGGCCTTACTCTGAGATGAATATCCAACAAGAAATCCATCATCTGCTTTGCTATCAAACTTACCTAAGTGAGATTTGGTATTTAGAATTGTACAAGGACACCCAAAAGGTTTGAAGAAACCAATAAAAGGTTTTCTTTTATTTAAAAGCTCATATGGAGTCTTGTTCTTTTGCTTGACCACTAGAACTCTGTTTTGGACATAACAAGCAGTATTAACTGCTTCAGCCCAGAAGGTAATTGGCAATTTTGAATCAGCCAACAGAGATCTAGCAGCCTCTATTAGTGTTCTATTCCTCCTTTCAGCAATACCATTCTGTTGAGGAGTCCTAGGAGCACTATATTGCCTCTCAATACCTTTCTCTTCACAAAAGGTGTTTAGATCATGATTTTTAAACTCAGTTCCATTATCTGATCTAATGACTTTTACTCTTTGATTAGTTTGGTTTTCAATTCTTAGAATAAAGGATTTGATAAGACCACTTGTTTCATCCTTAGTTCTTAGAAAATATACCCAAGTAAATCTGGAGTAATCATCAACAATAACTAAGCAGTAAGATTTCTTGCCTATACTCATAACATTTGTAGGACCAAACAGATCCATATGCAATAACTGGAGACAAGTAGAAACAGAATTTAACTCTTTGGTCTTATGAGAAGTTTTGTGTTGTTTGCCTTTAAGACAAGCAACACAATGATCATCACATGAAAAGACTTTTGAAGGTAACCCTCTTACAAGGTTATTTTTAACAAGATTGTTCATAGTCTTGAAATTCATGTGACACATCCTTCTGTGCCATAGAGAGGATTCATCTACAGAAGCTTTTGAAACAAGACAATTAAGAGATGAATCACTATCAACATTGTCCATATCAAGACAGTAAACATTGTCCTTCCTTGGAGTTCTAAGTAGTATCATGCTTTCATCAACTACCTTGAACCCTGGAGCAAGGATCATACACTCAGTATTTGTAAATAATATACTATGTTGTTTGTCACAAACCTGTGATACACTTAACAGGTTGTACTTTAATTGATCAACATAGTAGACATCCTCAAATGTCATCTTACCTTTGGTGACATTACCTTTTCCACTTATCTTACCACCAGTAAGATTGTCTCCAAATGCAACATGTCCTCCATTGATATTCTTGAAATCCTGAAGGCATGACATGTTGCCTGTCATGTGCCTAGAGCAACCACTATCAACATGCCAAATGCTCTTTCCCTTGAGCTGTTGGTTGCCCTGCACATTAGATAAATCAATTAGTATGATTTAGGAACCCAAGCCAAAGTGGTCTTGGGTCTCCCTTTCTCATCAAAGTATTTACATTCCTTTTTAATGAGGTTTTTAAACTCAGAGCACTCTTTATTAGAGTACTTTGTCAATATGATTGGCTTAGCAGAATCAACACTAGAAGCAGTACTAACCTTAGAAGTACTAACAGAGTTAGCAGTACTAACAGATTTAGCAGTACTAACCTTGTTAGCAGCATTAACATTATTAGCAGTAGTATTACTTCTAGCAGCACTATCATTGTCAGCAACACTATTTGTGGTAGCAGTACTAGCAGTTTTAGTGCTTTTAGGAATCCACATATTGACACTTTCTTTAACAGACTTTTTCTTCATGTGGCTTTTAGTTTTAACAGTTTTCTTAGCCACATGGTTCTTTTCAATTTTCTTATAACCAAAGGGTTTTTGCATGGATCTTTGGAAATTCATCCTTTGTTTCATAGGATTGAAATAACAGAATTTTGCAAGATGATTCAATTTGCCACAGATAAAACAAGGTTTTGGTCTATTGATTTTACTCAGATCAACCCCTTGTTTTTGTGCCCACTTATTATTCCAGTTTCTTTGATTTCCCCTCTTTTTGTCCTGTTTTTGGGGCTCATTTTTCTTACAAGCACACTGTTGGCAAGGACCTGGATTCACAACTGTGGTCTGTTTGTAATGGACCTTACCAGACTTTCCCTCTGTCTTCTCTATGTCCTTGGATTTGATCCAAGCCCTTCCACAATCATCATTGGTGATAATATTATTCTCTAGAGGAATCTCATCACTCACCTTGTTCTCCTTACTCTTGCCAACCTCTTTCTCAGTCTTATCCTCAACAACTACCTCATCTAAGGGATCTATTTCAGTGGCTCCCTTAGGTAGATCCTTCCTATCCTTAGTTTCTAACAACTCTGAACTAGGAGGGATGTAGTTGTTGTTATAGGGTGGTGGTGTGGTATTGTACCCTATACCTCTTCTCAGTTTATCATGAATCTGAGTTTGTAACAAAGAATCCATTGCTTTGGAAGCATTAGAAAACTTTTCTACATCAAGTTTGACTTTAGCTAGCTCTCCTCTTAGCTTTTCACTTTCTTCTTTAGATCTGGTCAGTTGAAGCTCTAAGTCATTCTTCTCCCACTTCCAGTAATTTGTGTCATAAGAGTGTTGAAGCTCATTAGCTTGAAAACCCTTAATCTGTTCTTCAAATCTCTCAACAATCCTCACATAATCTTTTATGTCTTTTTCCAATCTCTTAAGGTCATCACTCATATTCTGGTTGTGATCCCTATACCTTTTAACAGTGTTAATACAATTTTGAGAGCAAAGATTGGAAGTTACCTCTATAGGGAGATTAGACACCTCTGCCATTAGAGCTTGATTATGAATAGCCTCTTCAGCTTGATCACTCCAATCAAACCCCATACCTTGTTGAGATACAAGGGCTTGTGCAGAGTTTCTGTTGAAGCTTCCAGATTGAGCTTGTTGGTGGTTGTTATTCTGAGACATTCCACTTCTGCATTCTCTAGCAAAGTGTCCCTTTTGATGGCATTTGTAACATTCTACCTTGGACTTGTCAAATCCTGCTCCATCTTCTCTTCTTTGGGAGAAGTTGTTCCTCCCAGTTCTTTTGATGAACTTTTTAACTCTCATGGAGAGCATGGCCATCTGCCATTTAATATCCATCTCTTCAAGATCATCTGGATTGAGTTGTTCCAAGTCATCATTAATGAGAGAAGAGTTTCCATGACTTGCCAGAAAGGCCTCAAACACAGTTTCAGTGCCTTTCTCTTGGTTTGTTCCATTGGCAGGACTAACTGATTCAAGGTTGGAAGTAGAATCAGTTGATGCTGAAAGGAGTGCAGCATTGTGAACATACCCAGAAGGCCTCTTTTTAGCCTCTACCTCAGATTCAAAAACTCTAAGATCATTGTACAGATCATCAAGTTCTTTTTCCTCCAACTGATCATTCTGTCTGAATGCCACAGTGTACATGGTCCATTCATCTCCAAGGGACCTTAAGAACTTTCTGTTCACATCATCTTGATCAATCTGTACTCCCATAGTAGCTAGTTCACCAATTAGTTTATTAAACCTGTCAAAAGTTTGAGTCATGGACTCATTCTTTGTTGAGATGAAGTTTTCATACTGTTGCTTTAAGATTGCCTTTTGATTTCTCTTGGTACTTTTGGTACCTGAGAATCTCTTCTCTAGAGCATTCCAGAGCATCTGTGCATCAGTGCAATTGCAGAATTGGTGTTGATACTCATTTGGAATGGCCAAGAGCAGTGTGCTCAAGGCTTTCATCTCTGTCTGTCTGATCTTTCTTTCTGCATCAGTTTTTGGTGGAGTTCTCTTTCCATCTGCACCAATCTTTCCTGCTTCAGAAGGACCATTCTCTATGATGTCCCACATAGAATAGTCAGTGAGGAGTATGTATTGCTTGATTCTGATCTTCCACATGTCAAATTCATTGGATCTAAGCATTGGAACTTTTGAGACCAAAGTACTGCTTGATTCTGTAAGATTTTCCATGATGAATAGTTGTTTCTGAGAAATCAGGATCTGATACCACTTGTTAGGATCGAATTCTCAACAAGAATTAACTCTCAGAAACAATATCAAAGAAGTTTGCGGAATAACACTTTGATATTCTATAAAACAGTAAATCAACACAAAAAATATGAATAACAAACTGTAAGCTTTTATTGAATGCTTTGAAGTTACAAGATTACTCACTCAACCTCAATATTGATGAACAGACTCATCAATACGAATTCTACTTCTCTAGAATTAGGATCTATGCCTTGAGGTTGTTTTTCTCTAAAAGAATGAAAACTCTAAGTTAAAGTTATCTAACTATTCTAAACAATACAATATATATACTGAATACAAAGATAATTACAATAAATAAAATATCTTCAGTATATCTTCTATGTATATCTCTAAGCTTCCATGTATATCCTTTCATACGAATCTTCATCATATAAGCAGTATTAATCTTCAGCAGCATTAACTTCCTTCCAGCAGTATTAACTACTAGGCAGTACTAACCACTAGCAGTACTAACTGGCTAAGCAGTACTAACTTTGTTCAAGCAGCACTAACTTTGACTAGCAGTATTAATAATACTAGCAGTAGTAACACTCAGTAGTACTAACCTTTAAGTCTTCTAGCAGTAGTAACTTTGAACTAGCAGCATTAACCATACTTGAGTTTTTCTTTAGTTCCCAACATTGTTTTTGAATACCCATTTTGTACCAATTACTGATTTACCTTCAGGTCTTGGTACAAGTCTCCAGACTTTCAAAGCTTCAAACTGGTTCAACTCCTCTTGCATGGCAGTCACCCAATCTGAGTCAACTAGAGCTTCTGATACGCGAGTAGGCTCTACTTACTTAAGAATAAGTCATGCATACACATATTCAAAGTAGCAGACCTAGTTTGCACCAGTAAAGTTGGATCTCCAATAATTTGGCTTATCGGGTGCTCTTTGGTCCACTTGTATTCGTGAGGGAGTGGATTCAATGTAGATTGATCATGATTATCATCTAGATATCCACTGTCTTCTTCTTGTTGTTCAACATTTGTTGGGGGTACAGTTGAAGTTTCTTGTACAGAAGTTTCTGTTGGAACAACTTGTTCAGTCTGTTGATTATCCATCACAGTGCAGCCAACTGAAGTAGTAACTTCTGGTTCAACATGTTCAGGTGCAACTTCAACTGAAGGAGTATTTGTTTGAATTGGAGTTTCTGTCTGAACCGGGGGAACTAGTTCAGTAGATACATCTGAAGTAGTTTGATGATTAGTCATTGAATCTTCTGACCTGTCAACCACAACAGATTTAGGCAGTTTAGATCCTAGAAACTCATCATATAAAAATTCAAACAATAATTCTAATTCAGATAAATGAGATGTAGATGTAGAAGCTTTATCCGAATTATTGTCTTTAACCGCAGGTTCTGGACTGATATTTCCAGAAGCTAAAACTCCTGTAAGTACGGGTTCTGAACTGATTTGTTCAGAAGCCACCTCCTCATCAAAAGTAACATTAACGCTTTCTATCACAATCCTGGACTTCTTCAAATACACCCGGTATGCAGCAGATGTTTGAGAGTAACCAATGAAGATGCCTTCGTCAGCCTTCGGTCCGAACTTGTTCAGGTTCTCTCTATCATTTAATACAAAGCACCTGCATCCAAAAACATGAAAGTGTTTAATTCTAGGTGTACGATTGTTTATCAAAGCATAAGGTGTTTTACCAAAACGGCGATGTACTATAGATCAATTCTGTGTATAGCACGCAGTCGAAACAACTTCTGCCCACAGAAACAGAGGTAGATCAGATTGACTCAGCATAGTACGAGCGGCCTCGACTAGCATTCGATTACGTCTTTCTATTACTCCGTTTTGTTCTGGCGTTCTAGCAGCAAAGAATTGATGTGTTATCTCGACCGATTCGAGATAATCTTCCACAGTTTTGTTCTTAAACTCTGTGTCGTTGTCTGTTCTAAGAAGCTTGAATGGCTTTTGAAGATTTACTTGCTTAGTCTTTAAGAAACTGATGATGACATCGGGTGTCTCATCCTTTGATCTCATAAATTTGACCCATGTATATCTCGAATAATCGTCCACAATAACTAAAACATATTTCTTACCTTTTATGCTTTGCGTTCTCATTTGACCACAGATATCCATGTGAAGCAATTCTAGTGGAGAACTAGTACTCTGTTCAGTCTTTGGCTTTTGTGCAGCTCTCTTCATCTTTCCTTTCTCACATGTTGCACATAGATGTTCTTTCACGTACTTCAGCTCAGGAAGTCCTTTGACTAGCTTACCCGTGACCAGTTTATTGATATAACGAAAATCAAGTGAGAAAGCCTTCGGTGCCATAACCAACTCTGTTGCAGCGAGGATTTTGATAATAGACAAACCTAATTGTCAGTCTGGACCTTTGACAGATTTATGGTGTAGAGGTTTGACTTTCGCGTGCCGACCAAGAGTTCCTTACCATCTTCAGTATGTACAGAACATCGCTTGGCCTTGAAATTTACCTCTAGATCTTTGTCGCAGAACTGGCCAATATTGAATAGGTTATGCCCTAAACCTTCCACGTAACTCAACTTCGTAATCGTCACATTATCTTGAATAAAGTCACCGTAGCCTAGAATTGGTGAAAATTGATCGTTGCCAAATCGTACATTCCCGCAGAATTTCTCTGTATAATTAGACAATAAATTCTTTTTCCCGGTCATATGCTTGGAACACCTGCTATCCAAGTACCACATATGACGGGTCTGGATAAGAGAAATCAGGGAAGAACAACTTTAGGTACCCATTTGAAAGTGGGTCCTATCGGATTAGCATAAGATTTTGGTATCCATTTGTATATGGATCCTCTGAACTTTTGAAAAACTTTTGATGTATATGACTTATAAGAACAAACATGATAAGTACCAAACCAATCATTTTGGTGAGAAACAAAATCATTCCGTTTATAAGTAGATGACTTAACAGTAAACCGAGATAATTGGAATAATTGCTTTATTGTATATCTCTTGTAAGAAGTTACAAGGTTTTGTTTATTCAAAGCAACATTACCAACTTCATCAGAAGTACTACTAATAGATCTATTACAATCCATATCAGGAATGAATTCTGAACTCTCATCTATCTTCTGTTTTGGTCGCCATTCTGTTCGACCTTCAAACCTTTTCTTTCTTAAATCTGAAACAAAAGATTTAGATTTGTTAGGAAAATCAGATTTCTAAGATTGTATTTTCTTTAGCTTACCAGTGTTTTTCCGTTTCTGTGAGCGCTGTTTATTTTGCTTTTTACCTTTTGCATAGTAATCAGCATTCACAGGAACTAATGCACCAACCTTAGTTGATGATTCACCTATTTCATGCACACTTGGTAAAGCTTGACCATTAATGACAAAAGTAGAATGATCTGGAAGTTTAGCATGAAAGTCAAACATATCAATTTCCTCAACACACCCTTCATCTGAATTTAAAAAATCATTTGCAGACGCAAATAAGTCATCAAGATCAACTTCTGAAGTTTGAGGTGCAATAGAAGATGTTGAACAGTCATTAGATTCGTTTTTGAAAACAGTGTTGTTTAAAATAGTTGAAAACACATTTTGTTCTAAATCACTCAAAATTCTTTCATCAGTTAAAATATTTTCAAGTTCAATTATTTTTCTTTCTAATACTAGTGGAGGAATGTAAATCTTATCTTTAACTGGTTTTGCCTCCATCTCAGTAATAGAATAACTAGCAAAATAATCGTTTGAAAGAACTTTTGGTTTTTCTGAAAGATAACTATCATTCATCTTTTGATAGCAGAATGGTAGTTGCATTTTCTTTAAATCCTTTCTCTTTTCATCTTCTTTAGCCTCTACCTCATCCAATGACTTGGTAACAAATTTGGGTTTTAAATGACGATATTTACCAGCGGCAAAAAGAAAATCAAAATTATACAGTGCTGGTTATTTTCTGATGGATTTCTTTAAGTAATGGGGGTTTTCATAACCCAGTCCCCATTTCTCTTTAAAATCAACCTCTTCATTAGGTGTGTTTAGAAAAATAGTTTGATCTGTTTGGCCTCGTGCATAAAGTTTGGCTTCCAAACCATTTACCTTCTTCTCTAAGTTCTTGTTTTCTACCTGCAAAATATGAGTTTTTAGAACACATTCATGCTTTTTAAGATCAGACTTAGATAGTTTAGATTCAAAATCAGAAATCTTACTTTCAAAACAATCTTTTTCTTGTTTAAAAACAGAAGCAGATTTGTTTAGAGAATCAATCAGATCTTTGTTCCCAACAAGTTCCTTGTTAAGTTCAAAGATCCTTTGATTTTTCTTCACAACTCTGCTCTTTTTCTTTTTTAGTTTTAATTGTAGGTCTTGAAGTTCAATCATCATAGCTTCCATTTTACTCATAAAATCAGATTCAGATAGATTTAGTACCTCATCAGCTGTCTCCTCATCAGAATCATCATATTTCACTGTGTTGCCCATCAAGCACATGTGGGTTGTTTCCTCTCTTTCTTCCTCATCTGAATAGTCCAGCCAGAACTCATCTTCAGCCATCAATGTCTGGCCAGCCTCTTGTTGTTTAGCCAAGAGCATCTTGTTCTTGTAGTATTCTGAGTTTCTGACTTTGGGCTTTCGACAATCTTTGGCGTAATGACCAGTCTTGCCACAGTTGTAGCACTTGATCATGTCATCTGTTTTCTTTTCAGCCCTAGTATAATCATTCAGATACCTTTTCTTCTCTTTTGGATTTATGTCCACATATCTTTTCTCCTCAAATCTTTTACCTTCAATTCTTTCCCGATGTTCATGATTCTTTGAACCAGACGAATACCTCTGAGAGTTAGAACCCAGTTTCTTGTAGAACTTCTTTTGAAAATCACGGGTCAATAAAAGCATTGCTTGCTTTAGGTTTTCGCCATCATCACTGTCCGACTCAGAATCAGAATCAGAACTGGGTATCACTACTTTCTTCTTTTTCTTCTTTTCTTTCTTTTCTGTCTCCTTCTGGCCAGCTACTAAAGCAATAGGGTCAGTTGTTTTCTCATATTTCTTCTTCTTAGCTCTTTTCTCTTCAACCTCTTCTTCATTTTGACGTAAAGTCTCATAAACCTCGTGTAGTGGAATGTCACTTAGATCCTTCATCTGTTTCATTCTGTGAGTGTGCTTCTTCCACTCCAGCTGCAGAATACTGAGAAATTTTACATTGTTCTCAATCTGCTTCTTCTTAACTTTGTTCTTTGAAAGTTCATTCATTAGAAGCACGAATCTATCATACGTTTCCTCCAAGCTTTCATTGTCCTTGGCCTTAAACTCTCCATAACTGTTTATACAATTGGCCACTTTCATCTGATTTCCCACCTTGGAGCCCATCATCATCTTCTGTAACTGATCCCACATCTTTTTCGTGTTCGCTTTGTAGCTGTCGATCTTAATATAAATCTCATTCGGGATACTATGAAGTAGAATAGATCTAGCTTGTTTGTCAGCTTTGAATCTGCTCTTTTGCTCGTTAGTGTACTGAGCAAAATCCTTGGGAACAGTCTTTGTCTTACGGATTTTGTCCTCATCTCCATCCTCACTGTCAGAAGAATCTTCATCCGGTATCTCAATGGTAGAAGGAATCATTGGACCTTCAGTAATAGACAACAAAATGTTTTCCTCGTTTGCTTGTCGGTCAACGAAATCTAAGAATCTGTCTTTCCATTGTTAATATTCTCCCTTGAATAGAACAGGAGGCTTGACATCAGTGCTAGATGAAAGAGCGTCCTTTGAAGTCATCCTGTTATTAAGAAATATTCAATAAGAACTTGAAAATGATCGTTAGTCCAAGTAAAAACCAGAAATAAAAGAAAATTTCAAAAATATAAATTTCCAAAAATTTCTAAGTATAAAATTCGCAGGCTAAAGAGAATTACAAGGAATTCGCAAAACACTGAGACACACACAGAATTCGTATAAAATAAACTTTAGAATTCTCAAACAATGGAATTCGCAAGAAATGAAATCATGAATTCGTAAACAATAACAATTCAAGGATTCGCAGACAACAAAGGTCTTAGAATTAGCAGACAAGACAAAGGTTTCAGAATTGGTAGACCAGAAATCACAACACACGTATCTAAGAATCTTGAGGAATTCAGATCAAACTATGTACGAAATATTCACTTTTCGCACAAAGGATATCTGCGAATTCTATCCTTGTAAAAAAATTTCTCAAAACTTTTCACAAATTAGACTTCTGCGAATTCTTGGCAATTCGCAGATAGGCCAATACAAAACCTGAAGAATTCGTAACACATAAACTTGCGAATCCTGTACAATTCGCAATATGCACACTTGTGAATTCTACACTTAATGATTTCAAACAACACAATCTGCGAAAATTCATCAATTCTACGAGATCTTCTTGCGAGTTCTTGAAGAATCTGCGAGTTCTTTAGATCTTCGAAGAAAAACCACTTTGATTTGATCAAAAACTCATCTCTACTTCGAATTTTGATCCAAAACTCTGATAATTCAATCTTCTATACTTCTAGAATCAAAATCTAAAAATGAATTTCAAATAGATTGACACAATCATACACATTGATTCAATTACAGTGCGTCGAACTCGTGAATGCAAAAATACGTACAAATTTCAAATTTGATCTCAATTACAGTGAAAAACTAGAATTAACCTATACAAACTCAATCTAAAACATTAAACGAACTCATTCTAATCAATTACAATCTGAATCTTGCACAAAAAATCAAAAATCCGATTCAACACTCAAGAACTCAGTGCGACTCCATTTATGTCGATCGATTTTCACTTGGATTTGCTCTGATACCAATTGATATTGTTCCTGATTCAAGTTCTTATCGATTCAAACAAACAAACAAGATGAATTAATCAGATTAACAATCAACCTGTTATGTAATTCCGATCAAACAATTCGTACAGATGAATTTCTCTCTCTAGAACTCTCTCTCTCTCTACAATCTGCATATGTTCTCTAGTTACAAGTATGTTCCACACAAGACTCTAACCACAACTAATAACAACAAGTCTATAAAACAAAACTACAAACGCTTACAAACAAAAACTTACAAACTAAGACTTTGACTTTTATTACATTGACTTTGACTTCCACACGAGAGTTTGACTTTCAGCTTTGACTTTCTTGAACTTTGACCATTTGTCTTCTATGATCTTGCATCCAACATATTTATGCTCTAACAACCTTTCTGCACACTGTTCTTCTTGGCATTTGGTGCATGTACACATGATTTCTTACCTTTCTTCTCTTCATTCTTTTCATCATCAACTGGTTTCACTTTCCATACCAGTTTTTCTCCTTCATACTTTCTTCTTCTTCTTCTTCTTCTTCTTCTTCTTCTTCTTCTTCTTCTTCTTCTTCTTCTTCTTCTTTTTCTTCTTCTTCTTCTGAATGTATCTGAACCATCTACATTTCTATGAAAGAAATTGTTAGTAGTACGAATCTGATCATATGAATTAACTGACCTTTTTGAAGAAACAGTTCTTTGATGTGAGCCTATGGCTGTCTTTTTAGAGTCAGCTGAATCATCTCTAGGTGTGTGAATAATTGACTCTGGAGTCTTCTGCTCAGTCACCACCACCTCAGAAATAATTTCTTCAAGCTCTTTTATCTTTGAAGAGAAACTGTCTTTTTCTTTGACGAGCAGGTCAATCTTTTCTTGAAACTCGGACTTCGTTTTCCGTTCTTTCAAAGCACAAGCTGATAGTTCATATAACTTCTCTATCAGCTTCTTTATTTCTGATTCAAACATCTGTCTTTCTTCTTCAAAACCATTCTCAGCATTCTTTCTCTGACCTGATATTTCTTTGAAGATTCCAACATTCTTCTGTTCAATGGCCTTTTTCTCCTTTGTAAATTTGTCTCTTTCCATTATGATTACTTTCTCAAAGTCAGTTAGTTGTTGAGAAAGCTTGGAACATTTAAGCTCAACAGTTTTCTTCTCTTCAAAACTCTTCATTGAAAGTTCTAAGAATTTCTTTGCAAACTCTTTCTTTTCCTTTTCAAATGCATTTTTGTCTTTGGCCATCTTTAGCTCCAGATTAGAAATCATCTTATTCAGCTCTTCATTATCACTTTTCAAACTCTTTATCATCTCCTCATTTTTGATCCACTTGCTGGATTTGAACAATTTGATCTTCCAAGACTGAGATATTTCTTTTCAGCTCAGTATTCTCAGCTTCCAAACTCAGTACCTTTTCTTCATTCAACCCAGAAGTCTGTTTCAGAAGATCTTCATTTATTTTCCTTAAGACACTGACTTCTTCTCTCATTATCCGCTTTTCATCATGATATCTTTTTGACCTCTTTTAATAGTAGTCAACTGAAGAAGCAAGATTTTTGTTTTCTAGTCTAAGCTTAGCAATCTTTTCTTCATCATCAGAAAAACTCATCTTGAATATCTTGTTTCAAAAAGAACTTGAAAAAGATCGTTAGTCCAAGTGAAATCAAGATACAGAAAAATCTTAGAAAGAAATTCAGAAAATAAATTTCCAAAAAATCTCTAAGTACGGAATTCGCACAGTAGAGTGAAGTACAAGGAATTCACACACATAATTTGTACATACAATTCGCACAAACTACATAATTTGCACACTACACACACCAACCTTAGAATTCGTACAAACCAAACTTTCAAAATTCGTATGCAAATACACTTCAGAATTCGCACACGCACATAATTCGCATACAATTATATGTGAGTTCTAAGAATTCGCATACAACTCTATGCGAGATCTAGACTTGGAAAAATTTTGGAAAAATAAACTTTTCGCATGAAACTTTTCGCACAAAGGAATTATACGAATTCTGGACTTGAAGAAATTTTAAAAACTTTTTATGTGAGTTCTGAAGAATTCGTATAACACACTAATGCGAATTCTTAACTTTTCGCACGAGACACAGATGGGAATTACGTCCTTTGAAAATTTTCACAAACATTTTCGCATAAAAGACTTGTGCGAATTCTATCCTTGATATTTTTCACAAAAACTTTATGGGAATCCTGACTTTTCGCAAAACAAACTATACGAATTCTGAGGATTTCTCAATACACACACATGCGAATTATACAAAATTTCGCACATCACACATATGCGAATTCTTCAATTAAGAATTTTCAGAAAACACAATATGCGAAATCTAATTATTATCCGAAATCCTATAAGTCTGCGAGATCTTGGTGCGAGTTCTTGAGGGTTCTGCGAGTTTTTCAGATCTTCGACCAAAATACACTTTAATCCACTCAAAATCCCATCTAACCTTCGATTTTCAATCCAAAACTTCGACAATTAGTCCACTAGAACAACTAGAAACGATTACAATCAAAGAATTTTGAAAAAGAACACTTAAAGATACAAATCAAACCAATTACAGTGCAATGAACTCGTGGACTCAAAACTCGTGAAATTTCAAAATTGACGATCAATTACAGTGGAAGTTACAAACAAACCAATACAAGATCGATCTAGAACATAAAACGAACTCAATTCAATCGATTACAACTCGAATTACACACAAAATATCCAAACTCGATCAAGACTCGATGAACAGTGCGAAAACCATTTTTCTCGATTGATTTCAACTTGGATTTGCTCTGATACCAATTGATATGTCCCAAACTTATCAAGTTCTAATCACAATTACAAATAACAACAACAAGATGATTTAAATTTACTCAACCTGTTTATATGATTTACTTCACAGATTTCGTATACAATCTCTCTGACACTTTCTCTCTCTACAACAATTCTGCGAACATACTCCTCTAACTTGCAACTTATAACTTCTAACTACTACCTTTCTAGTCATATATCTGTTAAAAACAAAACAACACACGCGCTTACAAAACAATAAAGGAAAATACATTGACTTTTGACCTTGACTATTATTACAATTTGACTTTGACTTTGCTTTGAGAGTTGACTTTGAGCTTTGACTTTGCTTTGAGAGTTGACTTTGAGCTTTGACTCGGCTTGACTTTGACCTTCAGTCTTCATGATCTTGTATCCAACAAATATATGCTCTAACACAAATAATAAATCTAATTCTGTTAGATGAGATATAGACGTTGACGCTTTATCAGAATTAGAAACTTTAACCACAGGTTATGGACTGATCTGTCCAGAAGCTAAAACTTCGGTAAAACTTTACCACATATGACGGGTCTGCACAGGAGAAATCAAGGAACAATAGGTTTAGGTACCCATTTATAGATGGGTCTTATCAAGTTAGCACAAGATTTTGGCACCCATTTGAAATTGAGTCCTTTTATCCTTTGAAAAACTTTTGAAGCATACAAATTATTAATATGATATGAACCAAACCAATGATCAGAATATTGATGAGTAAAAAATCATTTCTATGATATGTGGAAGACTAAGTAGTAGACGGATTTAATTGGATCAATTGCTTTATTGTATAAGACTTGTAAGAACGTACAAGTTTTTGTTTAGGAGAAGCAAATTGACCAACTACATCAGAAACACTATCAATAACCCTATTACATTTAGAATTATAAAATGATTTCGTAGAGTCTTCAATCTTCTTCTTTGGTGTCCACTCTAGTTGTCCTTCAGTTCTTTTCTTTTTCATATCTGAAACATATGAATTAGGGATGTGAGAACTATAAGATTTTTGAGATTGTTTCTTTCTTGACTTACCAGTGTTAATCCGTTTCTATGAGTGTCTTTTATTTTGTTTCTTACCTTTGGCATAATAGGAGCTCACAGGAACTGATTTATCAACTTTCGTTGATGATTCACCTTTTTCATACACACTTGGTAAACCATTAGAAGAAATAACAAATTGAGAATGATCTAGAAGTTTTGCATTAAAATCAAACTGTTCAACGCATTTATCAAAACAACCATCAGAGTTCAGAAAATCAATCTCTTCATCAAACAAAACATCATCATCATTTGATATAGGATCTTTGGAAGAATTTAAAAATAACTTCTTATCCTTTGAAACATCATATTTGAAGTCAGTGTTTATGAAAACAGTGGAAAATACCATTTGTTTTAACTCAATCAAAATTCTCTTTTCTACAAGAGTGTTCTCAAGATCAGAAATTTTACTTTCTAAAATGAGTGGAGGAACATAAATCTTGCCTTCAATAGGTTTTGTATCCATTTCCTCTGTAGAATAACTTTGAAAATAATCATTTGAAAGAAATTTTGATTGATTAGAATTATAACTAGAATTCAATTTTTTATAACGAAATGGTAGTTGCATTTTAGCTTTATTTTTCCTGTTCTCATCTTCCTTAGCTTCTACTTCATCAGATGATTTTGTCCATTTGAATCTGAGTTTAGGGTGTTTCTTGGACAATTTTAGAAAATGAAAATCATATAAAGAAGGCATTGTAGAAATACCTTTTTTCAAGTAATGAGGATTATCGTAACCAATACCCCAATACTCATTGAAACATGTGAACTCTTTTGGTTTATTAAGATAAATAGTTTGATTAGTCTGACCTCGAGTATAAAGTTTTTGTTCCAAACCATTCAATTTTCAACCAAAGTTTTATTTTCTGATTTCAAAGTTAAACATTTCTTTGCAACCTCTTTCAACTCAAGTTCACACATTTTAAATTTAGATGCAGTCTTTTCTTTTGCAAAGGAATCAATGTTGTTATATAAAGTTTCAGTCAATACATTCTTCTCAACAATGTCTTTGTTGAGCTTCTGTATTGCTTGATTTTTCTTTTCAATGATACCTTTTTCACGTTTTAGTTTAGACTGCAGATCCTGAAGTTCAACCATCATGGATTGCATCTGTGAAAGAAAATCAGATTCAGTCATATCATTTACCTCATCAGAATCCTTTTCATCTGAATTCTCCTCAGCAACTGCCTGTCCCATTAAGAACATATGGGCAGTTTCTTCTCTTTCGCTCTCCGAATCGGTAACATGCAGCCAATGGTCATCTTCTTCCATCAAGGCTTTGCCTGCCTCTTTCTGCTTTGCTAAGAGCATCTTGTTCTTATAGTAATCTTAATTCTTCACTTTGGGCTTTCTACAGTCCTTAGCAAAATGACCCAACTTTCTACAATTATAGCATTTGACTGGTTCCTCAACTTTCTTCTCCTCATACCGATTCACATACTTTCTTTCTTCTAGCTTTTTCTCTTCAAATATTTTCTTTCCTTCTACTCTCTCCTTATGCTCAAAATTCTTATATTCCAACGACTATCGTTGACTGTTTGACCCTGGTTTCTTGTAGAACTTCTTCTGTAAGGCCCTGATTAGTAAGAGCATTGCTTGCTTCAGATTCTCGCCTTCACCAGAATCAGACTCATCACTATTCTCTTCCTCAGATTCAGAAACAATCACCTTCTTCTTTTTTAGACTGACATACCTTTTCTCTTTTCTCTTGACCACCAAGGCAACTGGATCAGCTATGGGTTTTTCACCTTTCTTCTTATAATCTCTTATCTCCTCTACCTCTTCCTCATTATGACGCAGAGTCTCATAAGCTTCATGCAGAGGAATCTCATTAAGATCTTTCATTTGTTTCATTTGACGAGTAAAACTTTTCCACTCTGGCTGTAAGATGCTCAGAAACTTCACATTCAGCTCTATTTGAGATTTATTCACCATGTTCTTGCTCAGTTCATTCAGAAGAGGGACAAATCTGTCATATGTAGCATCTAGACTCTCACCATCTTTAGCTTTGAACTCTTCATAATTATTGAGGCAGTTTGAAACTTTCAGTTGATTACCCACCTTAGAACCTAACATCATTTTTTCCAATTGATACTACATCTGTTTACCTGTTGCCTTGTAGTTGTCTATCTTCACATATATCTCATTAGGTATCCCTTTAAGTAAGAAATATTTAGCCAATTTATCAGCCTTGTATCTCTTTTTCTCTTCATCTGAGTACTCATCTGGATCTATCTCATATGCTTGAGTATGAACTTCTACTCCATTTTCTTGAGTAGTATGTACTTTGGTCGGAGGTTTCATAAGACCATCTTTCAAAGATAATCTGATATATTCTCCAAGGTCATGTCTGTCTATAAAGTCCAGAAACCGAACTTTCCATTGCTCATACTCTCCTTTGAATAAAACCGATGGTTTGACATCCGTTCCAATAGCAAGAGCATCTCTAGAAATTTTCTAACACAAAAATTCTGAAAAAGGCCAAAAATCTTGAACTTGCACTTTTCGCAAAGCTTTTCAACACACTTGTCGCAGAGCACAGCTAGTGAGTTCTAACTTGTCGCAAACAGAGGCTTGCAAGTTCTTGGTTGTCGCAAGCTGAAGGATGCAAGTTCTTGAACTTGTCGCAGGCTGAAGCTTGTGATTTATGACTTGTCGCTAATCGAAGATTGCGAGTTCTGTACTTAGAAAAATTCACAAAATATCACTTCTTGTATGATTCCACTTGCGAGTTCTACACTTAGAAAAATTTCAGACAAAAAACTTGTCGCAATGCATACGAGTTCTATACTTAGAAAAGTTTTAAGCAAAAAACTTGTCGCAAAGGAACACTTGTCGTAAACTTTGACTTGCGAGTTCTCGAACTTGTCCCAGACTGAAGAATGTGAACAGTAGCTTGTCGCAGATTGAGGCTTACGATAAGTAACTTGTCATAAGCTACACCTTGCGAATTCTGGACTTGTCGTACACCAAGTTCTGCGAGTTCTTGCCTTAGAAAAATCTCAACAACAAAACACAAAATATCAAAGAAGCAAGCGAGTTCTTCAAATGGTGCTTGCGAGTTCTTCAAGAAGCTTGCGAGTTCTCTGAATCATGCGAGCTCTTCAATATTTCGAGTCTAAGATCACTTTTCCAACCTTAAATTTGTAGATTTATCCTCGACAACAATCTGAACAGATCTCAAATACATCATCTTTACTAAAATCCACTCTAAAACAAAATTCGATCATTACACAGTCTTCAAAACTTCGAACAAAAATTCAACAAAAAAACCAAAATTCACACAAATTTGTTGTGAATTAGGCTATACAATTCAAACAAAACTTGTTCCAAAAATAAAGTCGAATACAAATGAATCAATTTCAGATCAACAACATCACTATTTTGATAAATCTGAATCTGCAAAGTGACTTTTGCGAGTTCTTCAAAATCGACAGATTCTTGAGAATTTCTGAAATGTGCTTGCTCTGATACCAATTGATAGTCCCAATGAAATGCAAATCAGATCAAGATGACAACAAGAATTAATTCAAGATGCTATTTCAATTAACCACGAATTCAATAGATTACAAATCAACTTATCTCAATATTTCTATCTCTAAACCCATTCTCTAATTGTGTCTAATGATTCTACAAACAAAAATTCTATTTATACCTAGATGCTTTACAAAGACAAAAACACAAAACTAAACTAACATCTTTGACTTTGACTTTGCAATGAGAGACTTTGACTTGAGCTTTTGACTTTCAATTCCAACGATCTTGGATCCAACATATTTGTGCATTAACACATACAAAAGATCACACCTTTTACAATATATCAAAACATACCGTTCATATAAAGATTCAACATGCAGTTTCATAATATCTCATTTGGTAACTATAAAAGCAAATCAACACACTTTCAGTTAAAAAGACTCTCACTTGATAAATATCACATGCATAAAAGTAGGATGAATACCAATGGTAATTTAATAAACTTCACATGTGTACAATAGCATAAACAATAGAAAATACTTTGGTTAGAAAACTCACCTGTCGTTCTTTGCTTAATTCCTCACACTTGCGGTTTTTCCCGGTAACGGTTTCCTAAGACATAAATATAATCGTTCGGTGAGTCACTCGGTTACTCTCAAAATGTAAGGAAACTCTCAATCATCGCCAATAGAACTAAAGATCTAGCAATTCTTCCATGCGTAATACTCTGGACGCCTGAAGGCTTGGCGGTTAACCGACCCGAACCCGACTTACT
This sequence comes from Arctium minus, assembly GCA_954870635.1. Classification (NCBI taxonomy): domain Eukaryota; kingdom Viridiplantae; phylum Streptophyta; class Magnoliopsida; order Asterales; family Asteraceae; genus Arctium; species Arctium minus. Next base: position 3,002,669 of record OX941093.1, on the reverse strand, counting down.
GGATAACTCTTTGTTCTATAATCTCGGGGTCTCCCGATTTAGACTTTCCTGGGGTCACCTGGTTGAGAGTTTCTCGGGATCACTCGGTTGGGACTCTCCCGGGATCACCCGGGTAGAACATTACCGGGATCACCCGACTGGTACATTATCGGGATCACCCGACTGCCACAATCCCGGGGTCACCTGGATGCCACAATTCCGGGGTCACCCGAGTACCACATCCCTGAGGTCACTCAGATACAACATTCTCGGGGTCACCCGGGTACCACCTCACCCGGTGGTGGCTTCGGTGCCTAAGTCGGCCACAGTCGTACCCAGGTTCTTCCCCGACCACCGTGAGCACTCAAACCCCTCGACCTAACTTCGGTCGGGGACTGATTCCCATTCGAAAGTCCACCATTCCACCCCTCCCCTCAGCCGAAAAAGAATAACAAAAAGCTAGGGTTATGCTCCCCTATTCACAGTCGATCGGTAACAAACCTAAAACCCACACGTTAACAAACACTTTCAAGACTCGATACCATTAAAGACCAACCCATTAGGTATTTAGGGTCATAAACCAATCTAGGAATGAGGATGAAGCAAAAACTACTTTTATTTGGAGATACAGATCACAAAGGGTTTTCCAAATCCTTGCCAAAAACTTTGAACAAGCCCTTAGCCTTACTTCCAATCTTACTATTGAAGTCACGGTTATTACAATATCTCCCCCTCAAAAGAATTATGTCCCCAAAGTTCCATCGCTGAACAAACTGGGGTATAAGGACCTTAAGTTCGCTTCTACCTCCCAAGTTGCCTCTCGTCCCTTAGGATATCGCCATTGAATCTTCACAAGGCAGATCTCCTTGATCCTTAACTTCTTAATCTTACGGTCAAATTTTTCTTTAGACCCTAAGATAAAGATTAACTTCTTATTTGCTTGCATACCTTGCAAAGGTATCGTCGCCCAAACTTCCAACAAATGCTCCCAAATAGAGGTAAGAAACCAAATACGAATTTTCCAAAATTTCATCGAACACTTCCAGATCATACACTGTAACACCCCGAAATTTCGGTAAGAAAACTCGTCGTTGTACTTTTCCTTGACCTTCAACTCTGTTTTAATGAGTATGCGAATTATCTTCGTTGTGTATTGGGGCATGAGAGGTTCAGGGTCAAAATGGGAATTTTTCGGCTTTCAGTACCCTTTGGGTGATAATGCTCGGCGACAATGCCAAGGGCAAAGTCGTGGGGCAAGGTCACGGGCCTTGGGTTGCTCTCGGTACACTCTCCACGAGAATGAAACGCGAGAGTGACCAGGGAACTATCGCCTCGTCACAATCGCCCCGACTCGTGTGGCCGCGGTAGATTCTCAGCGATTGTGCCCGGCGATAATGCCATGGCACAATCGCGGTGTCACTATCACCCGCGGGTGTTTGGGAGCATTTAAGATCCGATTTTATGGATTTTTGGCCATAACTCTTTCTCTTCTTCTTCTTAAATGCTCTCAACTAAAAATCTAGGTTAAGGTACGATTTTGGTTCTTCTTAAAGAGGCTCAACCACCACTCCATTAAGATCTTCACTTCCAAGCTAGGATCTAAGGCCTAAATCATCAATGTCTCCTTAACCACTCTTCCTTTCCAAGAACATTTGGGGATTTCTAAAGTTTTGATAAACCCTCATTGTGAGTTCATACTTCCTTTTCTTACACTTTATACATGTCAAAATAACATTTTTGAACTCTTAATCATCTCCCTACTTTTATATTCTTGTTAAAGATTTTGACCTAAACTAGGGTTTTGGAGATTTTTAAGGTTTTCATATTTTACTAATAAGATAAAGGGGTTTTACCATATATGATGTAAAATGTGGTTTCACATGCTTATTGGTGAGGAGTTATTTGAAAGACCTTGTTTTGTTATATTAATAATTTCATAATATAGTGAAGTTGTTTGATAAAATGAATCTATGTGAAGAAAGAGATGTATTATTGATATTGGGACAATGACCATCATAAAATGATGAGATCTTTGAGAAAAGTATTTTGAAAAGAATCTATGCTAAAGGATGGAAAATGGTCATTATGTTACCCTTGGATGGATTTGATCTTACTTGGTATTGTTTATACAAAGAAATGCATTTTTGGGAAATGATTGGTATTGAAAACTATATGTTTGATTTTAGTTGGTCAAAAATGTAATTGTGACGAGTCTAGACTATTACTAATGGATCCAAAGGTATAGATTCAGCTTATTTTTGGGTTAAACCCCATTTGTAGCTAGTTGAGACATTGGACCCTAGGGTGGCAACTTTGTATGGTTATGTGGGACCGGATACTAGTCGTGGGTCGTAAATGTAAATCCTAGCGAATGAGCATGATTAGGATCATTGGGTGCCCTCCCCCACATCTGAGTACGAGTCGGCGAGCTCATGGCCTTGATCCTAGTATGGTGAGTTCAATAACTTGGAAAGTGACCTAATTTTGTGTTCCGCCACAATCCTTGGAAAATCGGGTCTCCCCCGTCATCGCAAGATGTATTTTGGACCGCAAGGTCACTATGTGGATATCATTACTTATCTAAACCCTTTGTCTTTGAAAGGTTACTTATTGTTGACCTTTAATTATTTCCAAATCATTTATATAAATTGTATGTTTTCACTAAGCGTAAAGCCTAACACTTTTTCTCAAATGACGTGTATAGCAGGTTCCCTTAGCGGTGGGATATTGAAGGTTTGAGTGACGAGCGTGGGCTTTTGAGGCATTTTTGGAATGATAGATACTTGGAGTATTGGCGTATAAACAATTACTTTATTTTGGGAATTTGGGTTGACAACTGATGTAATCTAGATAGAATTTATTTAGATTAGTTTGTTGTGGATTTCATATTCGTTCGTAGGTTTTGTAAACACTATCTTACTTTTACCCATTTTGTGTGCTTTACTCCAAATACAAATGTCATATTGCCCATTTTTCAATTTTTAAATTTACTCTAATTTTTAGGGTGTTACATACGCTATCTTTCCAACTCTTTCCATAATTTCAACAGACCCCAAAACGTAGCCCAACACTAGTTTTCTATTGAACGTACCATTCCATTCTATGGGGACGACTTCCGCATCAAGCTACTCCCTCTCAACTTGAGATTCACAAGGCTCACGTTCTTTCAATCATATCAACTTAACTTCACACGGTTTCCCGAATCTATAACATCCTAGGCCAACCGTACCAGATATTGTACGCTTTGTCCACACACCCGGACTCACGGTTTTAAAACGCGTCTATTTAAAGTTTTTACATATAACTTCACTTCTTTAAAATAATGAACTTAACCGGAGATATCGCCACAATAACATGTATCCCTGACTACGATAAAAACCCCTCAAATCGCCTACTTAACACGATGTCAACCTTAGAACATCACCATGAACCCACGGTTATGAGTTTATTCATCAAGTATCCTGCCATAGAAAAATAATTTCCCTCAACACTACATACGCCTAGTGCAAAATAAAACACTTTCTTTCCCGAACCACAATGATCACAACTCATCGATGCTGCACAACTCATACGCATTATACATACGTTTCCCCAAACATCATCACCCCAAATTCTTACATAATGAAAATAAAATTTCCACAACTCAATACTTTCATAGTCCACCAGTTCCAACTAACAAAATTATAATGACACACACTTCAATTTCTAATCGCATCCACCAACCGTCCGACCATAATTGTAATGAATCCAAGCTTCACCCGCTCAATCATGGAGTGACCATGCTCACACCAAACTATTCCAAATAGCTTAACACTGGATGACGGGCTCACTTGGAACCCTTTCCATGCAATACCAAGTCTGGCTCACTCCAAGCACTACATTTAACCACCCTTTTCCACTTTCTTCCCGAAAACAACAACATGCTTCCAAAGATTGGCGCACTAACAGGTTCAAACCTTAAACCAACCACACTATTTAGATTTCTCAACACCAGAACCATAACATGCACCCTAATCTCCTTCTCACACCCTCACTAGGGTTCATAACTCACTAACGAAAAATCTGAAAACATAGTTCCCCATTTCCATGCCACTTGCCAAACTTCTTGCTCTCAGATTACCCACTTTTCCGACAATTGCAAATGTGTCGAAAACACATTTACATTACTATGTTTAGTCAAACAGTTACCCACAAATCTCACGCCAGATATACAACCAAGCCCTTTCAAACATTACCCAATGCTCGTAGGCACCGTGCATTTCTCGCTCTTCAAACAGGGTTGACCTGTCCGCTAGAATTCCTTCATACTCAAGGACTACTTCGACAACCCCACGGATATTCATATCAACTACGAAACATCGCGAATTAAAACATTCGACATGTCCAACAATACTTTAGTGGTATAAGATAAACACGTCCACAACTCACCGCAACCCAGAACACATTGTTCCTCTCTTAAATGGCCACCAACTATCATTCGAACATTAATCTCAACTTAGCAACACTACGGTACCAACCAAACACCCACACATCTTAACAACATCCTTGCCACTTTTGAATAGCTCCCCAAAATTCTCCGAGCAAGGATTCCCACCTACGCTCATCCTATATCAATAACACAAGCCCACTACCTAACCTCAAAGAAACTCTTTACCACCTCAATGACTTGCAAATCTACTGTGGCATAAAAAATATCACCAACTCATCCACACAACCATCACCCTACCTCATCATCACACTACAGTCAAAATCTCCACGACCATTTTGTACGCATACCAGGTACCGTCCTCTTCATACCTATCATAAGACCAATATGTGAATTAAATACATTTCACGACTTTGTCTTCCTTGACTCTGGATAAACCACAAAATCATGGTCATCTAAATCACTCAACATGATCTCGTTCCTTGTCGGCTCATCGCGACCTGCCAGAAACAAATTCAGGCAGTCTGTAAAATTAAGCGTAATACTTCGCAGACCAAAGTGCACGAAGCGCAACCACTTCAGTTGTGCTAAGTACTTCACTCAAAAACAAAATATCAGAACCCAAAGGAAAACACCTAATCAACCAGCAATCTTCCGCTTTTGCAACGCCCACACAAGGTGGTAATGTGTCATACCAGGTACACTTTTCCCCAAAAGGCCTCATCCACCCTTGAACAACTCAACAACAACCACACCCCAGTTACTCCTTCCTACACACCATAACCATCTTGGAGCTCCACAATCCTCAATGACGAAGGCACCAAACTTACTTGATACCAAATTTAACCATAAGTCCGCCTCAAACTGTTGGGAACTGAAGAAAAACTCAAGTATGGTTAATGTTGTTGGTTCAGAGTTAATACTGCTAGAAGACTTAAAGGTTAATACTGCTGAGTGTTACTACTGCTAGTAGTTAATACTGCTAGTTAAAGTTAGTGCTGCTTGAACAAAGTTAGTACTGCTTAGCTAGTTAGTACTGCTAGTGGTTAGTACTGCTTAGAAGTTAATGCTGCTGAAGATTAATACTGCTTATATGATTAAGATTCGTATGAAAGGATATACATGGAAGCTTAGAGATATACATAGAAGATATACTGAAGATATTTTATTTATTGTAATTATCTTTGTATTCAGTATATATATTGTATTGTTTAGAATAGTTAGATAACTTTTGTTTTTCATTCTTTTAGAGAAAATCAACCTCAAGGCATAGATCCTAATTCTAGAGAAGTAGAATTCGTATTGGTGAGCATGTTCATCAATATTGAGGTTGAGTGAGTAATCTTGTAACTTCAAAGCATTCAATAAAAGCTTACAGTTTGTTATTCATATTTTCTGTGTTGATTTACTGTTTCATTGAATATCAAAGTGTTATTCCGCAAACTTCTTTGATATTGTTTCTGAGAATTAATTCTTGTTGAGAATTCGATCCTGACAAGTGGTATCAGAGCCTGATTTCTCAGAAACAACTATTCATCATGGAAAATCTTGCAGAATCAAGCAGTACTTTGGTCTCAAAGGTTCCAATGCTTAGACCCAATGAATTCGATATGTGGAAGATCAGAATCAAGCAGTACATACTCCTCACTGACTATTCTATGTGGGATATAATAGAGAATGGTTCTTCTGAAGCAGGAAAGATTGGTGCAGATGGAAAGAGAACTCCACCAAAAACTGATGCAGAAAGAAAGATCAGACAGACAGAGATGAAAGCCTTGAGCACCTTGCTCTTGGCTATTCCCAATGAATATCAACATCAGTTCTGTAACTGCACTGATGCAGAGATGCTCTGGAATGCTCTGGAGAAGAGATTCTCTGGTACCAAAAGTACAAAGAGAAATCAGAAAGCCATTCTGAAGCAACAATATGAGAACTTTATGTCAACCAAGAATGAGTCCATGACTCAAACTTTTGACAGGTTCAACAAACTTATTGGTGAACTAGATACAGTGGGAGTACAAATTGATCAAGATGATCTGAACAGAAAGTTTCTAAGGTCCTTGAGTGATGAATGGACCATGTATATTGTGTCTTTCAGACAGAATGATCAACTGGAAGAAAAGGAACTTGATGATCTTTATAATGATCTAAGAGTTTTTGAATCTGAGGTAGAGGCTAAAAAGAGGCCTTCTGGCTATGTTCACAATGCTGCACTCCTTTCAGCATCAACTGATTCTACTTCCAACCCTGAATCAGTTAGTACTGCAAATGGAACAAACCAAGAGAAAGGCACTGAAACTGTGTTTGAGGCCTTTCTGGCAAGTCATGGAAACTCTTCTCTCATTAATGATGACTTGGAACAACTCAATCCAGATGATCTTGAAGAGATGGATATTAAATGGCAGATGGCCATGCTCTCCATGAGAGTTAAAAAGTTCATCAAAAGAACTGGGAGGAACAACTTCTCCCAAAGAAGAGAAGATGGAGCAGGATTTGACAAATCCAAGGTGGAATGTTACAAATGCCATCAAAAGGGACACTTTGCTAGAGAATGCAGAAGTGGAATGTCTCAGAATAACAACCACCAACAATCTCAATCTGGAAGCTTCAACAGAAACTCTGCACAAGCCCTTGTCTCTCAACAAGGTATGGGGTTTGATTGGAGTGATCAAGCTGAAGAGGCTGTTCAGAATCAAGCTCTAATGGCAGAGGTGTCTGGTCTCCCTACAGAGGTAACTTCCAATCTTTGCTCTCAAAATTGCATTAACACTGTTAAAAGGTATAGGGATCACAACCAGAACATGAGTGATGACCTTAAGAGATTGGAAAAAGACATAAAAGATTATGTGAGGATTGTTAAGAGATTTGAAGAACAGATTAAGGGTTTTCAAGCTAATGAGCTTCAACACTCTTATGACACAAATTACTGGAAGTGGGAGAAGAATGACTTAGAGCTTCAACTGACCAGATCTAAAGAAGAAAGTGAAAAGCTAAGAGGAGAGCTAGCTAAAGTCAAACTTGATGTAGAAAAGTTTTCTAATGCTTCCAAAGCTATGGATTCTTTGTTACAAACTCAGATTCATGATAAACTGAGAAGAGGTATAGGGTACAATACCACACCACCACCCTATAACAACAACTACATCCCTCCTAGTTCAGAGTTGTTAGAAACAAAGGATAGGAAGGATCTACCTAAGGGAGCCACTGAAATAGATCCCTTAGATGAAGTGGTTGTTAAGGATAAAACTGAGAAAGAAGTTGTCAAGGATAAGGACAATACTGTGAGTGGTGAGATTCCTAAAGAAAATCATATTATCACCAATGAGGGATGTGGAAAGCACTGGATCAAGTCTAAAGAGATAGAAAAGACTGAGGGAAAGAACAAGAAGGTTCACTATAAGCAGACCACTGTTGTGAACCCTATTCCTTGCAAACAGTGTGATTGCAATAAATCCAAGAGCCTAAATTATGGTTTAAAAAGAGGAAATCAAAGAAACTGGAATAATCAATGGGCTCAGAAACAAGGAGTTGATCTGAATAAAATCAATAGACCAAAACCTTGTTTTATATGTGGCAAGTTGAATCATTTGGCTAAGTATTGTTACTTTAACCCTATTAACCAACAGATGAACTTTCAAAGATTTGTGCAAAAATCTGTGGGTTATAGGAAGGCTGGAAAGAAACATGTGATAAAGAAATATGTTGAAAGTAAAGGCACTTTAAAGAAAAAGATTTTAAAAGAAAGTATCAAAATGTGGGTGCCTAGAAGTACTAACAGTATTAGTACTGCTAACAATATTAGTACTGCTAACACAGTTACTACTGCTAACAGTGTTAGTACTGCTGAAAATATTAATGCTGCTAATACTGTTAATACCTCTTCAAAAGTTAATACTGCCAACACAATTACTGCTGCTAACACAGTTACTACTTCTAACAAAGTTAGTGCTGCTAAGCATGCAAGTGCTGCCAAGGTAGTTAGTACCTCTAAAACTAGTACTGATTCTAGCAAACATAGTTCCAAGCCTATTATTGTAACAAAGTACTCCAAGAATGAGGAGTTAAAGTTCAAAAATCTTGTCAAGAAAGAATGCAAATATTTTGATGAGAAAGGGGTACCCAAGACCACTTTGGCTTGGGTTCCTAAATCATACTAATTGATTCATCTAATGTGCAGGGCAACCAACAGCTCAAGGGAAAGAGCATTTGGCATGTTGATAGTGGTTGCTCTAGGCACATGACAGGCAACATGTCATGCCTTCAGGATTTCAAGTATATCAATGGAGGACATGTTGCATTTGGAGACAATCTTACTGGTGGTAAGATAAGTGGAAAAGGTAATGTCACCAAAGGTAAGATGACATTTGAGGATGTCTACTATGTTGATCAATTAAAGTACAACCTGTTAAGTGTATCACAGGTTTGTGACAAACAACATAGTATATTATTTACAAATACTGAGTGTATGATCCTTGCTCCAGGGTTCAAGGTAGTTGATGAAAGCATGATACTACTTAGAACTCCAAGGAAGGACAATGTTTACTGTCTTGATATGGACAATGTTGATAGTGATTCATCTCTAAATTGTCTTGTTTCAAAAGCTTCTGTAGATGAATCCTCTCTGTGGCACAGAAGGATGTGTCACATGAATTTCAAGACTATGAACAATATTGTTAAAAATAACCTTGTAAGAGGGTTACCTTCAAAAGTCTTTTCATGTGATGATCATTGTGTTGCTTGTCTTAAAGGCAAACAACACAAAACTTCTCATAAGACCAAAGAGTTAAATTCTGTTTCTTCTTGTCTCCAGTTATTGCATATGGATCTGTTTGGTCCTACAAATGTTATGAGTATAGGCAAGAAATCTTACTGCTTGGTTATTGTTGATGATTACTCCATATTTACTTGGGTATATTTTCTAAGGACTAAGGATGAAACAAGTGGTCTTATCAAATCCTTTATTCTAAGAATTGAAAACCAAACTAATCAAAGAGTAAAAGTCATTAGATCAGATAATGGAACTGAGTTTAAAAATCATGATCTAAACACCTTTTGTGAAGAGAAAGGTATTGAGAGGCAATATAGTGCTCCTAGGACTCCTCAACAGAATGGTATTGCTGAAAGGAGGAATAGAACACTAATAGAGGCTGCTAGATCTCTGTTGGCTGATTCAAGATTGCCAATTACCTTCTGGGCTGAAGCAGTTAATACTGCTTGTTATGTCCAAAACAGAGTTCTAGTGGTCAAGCAAAAGAACAAGACCCCATATGAGCTTTTAAATAAAAGAAAACCTTTTATTGGTTTCTTCAAACCTTTTGGGTGTCCTTGTACAATTCTAAATACCAAATCTCACCTAGGTAAGTTTGATAGCAAAGCAGATGATGGATTTCTTGTTGGATATTCATCTCAGAGTAAGGCCTACAGAATATTTAACTCTTCTTCTAGAATAATTGAAGAAAGTGACAATGTCAAATGCAATGAGAGCACACCAAATCCTGTTGGATCTGGACCTCAGTGGCTATTTGACATTGATTCACTAACTAATTCTTTTGGTTTCAGTAGTGATGATTCTACAGGAACAGGATGTGGAGGATCAAGGATCACACAAGTCTCAGAAAGCATATCCAAATCTGTGATATTTCCCATACCCACAGTGAATTCTGTTGAAGACTGTGAAAAGGAATCATTTACTGAACCAAATCAGAGTGAAGAAGAAACTAGAGATGAGGAGACTCAAGAAAATAAAGAATAAGAAGTGGCATCTGAAAACAATTCAGTTGAGTTGCATGACTCTAATCTAGAGGCTGGACTGAATGAAGAACCTAGTCATAACACCAGAGTTCAAAAGAATCATCCTCCACAGCTGGTAATAGGAGATATCTCTTCTCCTATGATGACTAGACATCAAAGCAGGCTTCAAGAAATGCAAGATCAACAGCATACAGTCCTTTCTTGTTTTCTATCCCAGCTTGAGCCTAAAAAGGCACATGATGCTATGAAAGAATCTAGCTGGATAGAAGCAATGCAAGAAGAACTGTTACAGTTCAAGCTACAAGATGTATGGGATCTAGTAGACCTTCCTAAAGGTCACAGAGCAATTGGCACAAAGTGGATTTTCAGAAACAAGAGAGATGAAAGAGGTATTGTCATAAGGAACAAAGCAAGGCTGGTGGCTCAAGGCTATACTCAAGAAGAGGGTATAGATTATGAAGAAGTTTTTGCACCTGTGGCTAGGATAGAAGCAATCAGACTATTCCTAGCCTATGCTTCTTACATGAACTTCAAAGTCTATCAAATGGATGTAAAAAGTGCTTTTCTCTATGGATCAATTGAAGAAGAAGTATATGTCTGTCAACCACCAGGGTTTGAAAACCCAAGCTATCCAGACAGGGTATACAAATTAAAGAAAGCACTTTATGGACTACATCAAGCTCCAAGAGCATGGTATGACACTCTGTCATCCTATCTCTTGGAAAATGACTTTGAAAGAGGAGTCATTGATAAGACTCTATTTATCAAAAGAAAGAAGAAGGATATCTTGCTGGTCCAAATCTATGTTGATGACATTATCTTTGGATCTACAAGAAACAACATGTGCAAGGAGTTTGAGGATTTAATGCATCAAAGGTTCAAAATGAGTTCCATGGGGGAACTTACTTTCTTCCTTGGACTCCAAGTTCAACAGAAGTCAGATGGCATTTTCATATGTCAATCCAAGTATGTGCAGGATATTCTAACCAAGTTTGGTTTCTCAGAATCAAAACCTGCCAGCACACCTATGGAAACACACAAGCAGATCACAGCAGATCTTGAGGGGGAGGATATGGATGTGCATCATTATAGATCCATGATTGGCTCTCTCATGTATCTCACAGCATCAAGGCCAGATATAATGTTTCCAGTCTGTGTATGTGCAAGATTTCAAGTTAGGCCAAAGCAATCTCACTTTCAAGCTGTTAAGAGGATATTCAGATATCTCAAAGGGCAACCCAGATTGGGACTTTGGTATCCTCATAACTCACCTTTTGACCTAATAGCATACTCAGACAGTGATCTAGGTGGGGCAAACTTGGACAGAAAATCTACTTCTGGAGGATGTCAGTTTTTGGGTGCTAGACTAGTCTCATGGCAGTGCAAGAAACAAACCACAGTATCCACATCTACAACAGAGGCAGAATACATAGCAGCTGCAAGTTGCTGTTCTCAAGTCTTATGGATTCAGAATCAAATGTTGGATTATGGGGTAACCTTTCTACACACTCCAATCTTTATTGACAACAGCAGTGCTATTAGCATTGTAAATAATCCACAAGGGTGTCTCCCAACCCAAAGGAGGTGCTCTCTGAGGAGGAGGTAGAGCATATGGGTGATGAGGCTGCCACTACTCCTGCTAGTATAGAGGAGGAAAGTGGTAACATCAATAAGACCTCCCCCATGGCAACTTTGAATGAGCAATCATTTGAAGGTCCCTGGTGCCAAGAAACCACAGGGGTGGATAGTGCCTCTGCAAGGCAGAAGACTTCCACAAATAAAAATCCAATGATCCTTCAAAGGAGGGTAACACTTCTGGAGAAGGTGAGGACAGATATAACTATGATGAATTGATGGAGGCATTGGGTAACATCAACCTAGATGTTCTGAAACAAGGAAAAGAAATAGAGGAGATGAAGCTGGTAATCCTGTCACAACAAGTTCAGATTGCCAAATTAAAGAAGATGGTGACAAAGCTTGTACAGAAGAAGAGAAGAAAACAGTTTGTTTTAAAGAGGAGGTCAACTAATAAAGATGCTTCCAACAAGGGGGAGAAAGAGGCTGAAAAAGAGAAAGCAAATCCAGCTGAGAGGGCATTTGAGGTTGAGAGGGAGAAAGAGGCAGAAAAAGAATCAGAATTTACTGAAGCAGAAGAAACTGTTAATACTGCTGAAGCAGCAGTAACAGAAGCAGCAGTAACAGGGCTTTCTGTTGAAGAAATGGAGATTGTAGAAACACTAGTCAAAGCAAAGAATGACACTCCTGAGGCTACTCAAAAGGCCAAGGGAGTAGTCATCAATGAAGGAAAAGTTCAACAAAAGGCAACAGAAAAGGCAAAGGAGACAAAAGGAAAAGGAAAGGAGAAAATGGTTGAAGCTGAACTGCCTGCCAAGAAAAAGAGTCAGATTGAGTTGGATGAAGAAATGGCAAAGCTACTTCAGGCTGAAATGGAAAAAGAAGAACAACTTCAATTAGAGAAGGATAGAGAACTTGCAAAGATCATGGCTAGAAAGTTGAATGCAGAATATCAGAAAAGCATCAAAGAAGCAGCTCAAGCCAAGAAAAGCTCTGTGAAAGTTTTTAAGCAAAGAATGCCATTCAAAAAGCAAAAGAGACAACCCTCCAAAACATTTTTGGCCAATCAGGAAAGAAGAAAGATGATAAATTTCCTGAAAGGTGCAATTGGTGTTAAGGGGGAGATATTCACCAACATGGCATACACTCAGGTTAAGGAGTTGTATCAGAAAGAGATGCTTAAGCTTCAAGGTGATTCAGTCCAAAGGGAAGAGGCTGAGAGAAGAATGAAGGAAAGGCATGACCTGAATATTCAAAAGCCATTCCCTGAGGACACCACACCTTCAAAAGATAAAACTGAAGAGATGAAGGAAGAACATGAAGGTGTTGGTATAGAAGCTACATCTGTGAAGAGGGTGAAGTCAATTGCCTCCAAGAAGCAGAACAAAAGGCCAAGAGTTGAAGAAACAGCAGAAACAGCAAAACCTTCAGTTACTTCTACAACTGAATCTGTAAAGAACACAGAACAATCCAATAAGCAATATAATCTTGATTTTTATATGACTACAACAGCTGATGAACCAGTTTCAGTTGATCCCATCTCTATGAAAGCTCCAGAAGTTATCTTTTGGGATACTTTGGAAGATCAAAGGAAGAAATACTTCAGGCTTAAGAGAATGGGAGATCTATATGAAGTGTACTCTACTTGGGGTAGACTCATAAGAAGTTGTTCAAGATCAGATTTAGAAGAGATGTTTAAAGTTGGGTTGGAGATATATGAAAAGGAACTGAAAGGAGAAGGAATGAGCTTAATCAGATTAGCTATGGAGTACTTATGCATGATGTTTGACCCTAGCAAAGTTCAACATGTGATCAGAGATTTGCATCTACAGAATAAATTCCAAAGAATAGAAAACTGGATGATATTTGAAAGGTGTGGAGTCTATGTCATCACTGTGGACAGAGCTTATCATGAGTACTACTTAGTTGATAAAATCTATGATCACAGCAAGGCCAAATTACAAGCAATGTTGAATGCAAAGCTTACATGTTCAAAAGATTCAGAAATGGCAAAGATTGTGGTTAGCAGAATCATTAATCAAAGTTTGGGTTTGGATCCTAATCTAGGAGTATGAATTGAGGTGTTGAAAGCATCTTGAAGAAGATTTGAAGAACTTGACTTCTCTTCCTAAAAGTCAAGTTAGGGGGAGATTGTTGGGAACTGAAGAAAAACTCAAGTATGGTTAATGCTGCTGGTTCAGAGTTAATACTGCTAGAAGACTTAAAGGTTAATACTGTTGAGTGTTACTACTGCTAATAGTTAATACTGCTAGTTAAAGTTAGTGCTGCTTGAACAAAGTTAGTACTGCTTAGCTAGTTAGTACTGCTAGTGGTTAGTACTGCTTAGAAGTTAATGCTGCTGAAGATTAATACTGCTTATATGATTAAGATTCGTATGAAAGGATATACATGGAAGCTTAGAGATATACATAGAAGATATACTGAAGATATTTTATTTATTGTAATTATCTTTGTATTCAGTATATATATTGTATTGTTTAGAATAGTTAGATAACTTTTGTTTTTCATTCTTTTAGAGAAAATCAACCTCAAGGCATAGATCCTAATTCTAGAGAAGTAGAATTCGTATTGGTGAGCCTGTTCATCAATATTGAGGTTGAGTGAGTAATCTTGTAACTTCAAAGCATTCAATAAAAGCTTACAGTTTGTTATTCATATTTTCTGTGTTGATTTACTGTTTCATTGAATATCAAAGTGTTATTCCGCAAACTTCTTTGATATTGTTTCTGAGAATTAATTCTTGTTGAGAATTCGATCCTGACACAAACTTTGGCTCCCTGCCGATGTCATTTCATCAGAATGCCACAGATTTTACTTATTAACAAGCTAACTTAAAACGGACCTTCCTAACGTCAAAAGGTCGAGACTCCCGACATTCACTCCCGTTATTCACCGCCCTTCCCTAATGGGAAAATACCAAGGTCATGCATCGACCATCAGCAATTCGAGCGCCACACTTTCACTCTCAAAACCTTTCCTCATCCTTAGATGTAACATTTTCCATTACCTAGAGAGTTCATAGCCTTCATGCATGTCATCTCAAAAATTTAAATTTTTGTCACATTTGAAATTTTAGTAAGTACCACATTATAAAACAAGCTTGAGTTTAGACGACACTACACTTGCGTAGCTGATTAGCCATGCACAACGATCTCGAGGATCGTTCATCCTCAACTCCACGATAAAATGAGCCTTATGTAACACCCCGAAAATGGGGCTAACAAAAATTTCTGAAAATGGAAATATGATATTTAAAAATGCCAAAGCATTGAGCCTCCCAAAAATAGGGAAAGAATAACCACTTGTCAAATTACAAGTTATAATTCTAGAAAAGGGAAATAACAACCTAATAATCTAGTTTTATGTGAAACAAGATTACAATTCGGGTGTTATCTGAAATCCCCAAAAGTGTAGTCTTCTATGGATTGATGTCCCAAAAATCTTCCACAAACTCACTCTTAGATTGATGTCCCAAAAATCTTCCCCAAGCTCACTATAAGTCCGGCTAGACCTTCTTAACGTCAGTGTCACTAGAACCTGAGATACATACCGACACCAAACAAGTGTTAGGCCAAAAAACCTAGTGAGTTGAACAAGCAATAAGAATTTATCACATGAAAGTTTTCACACAACATTTAACAAAGAAATCCTCATACTTGGAGACAATGGGGGAGACCCATAGCACTAATCAAGTTCAACCCAAAGAGTCGATATACCCTGATGCCAACTGCTATGAGTGACATCCTAAAGGCACGACACATTCAAGGACTACAACCATGGCATTACCTCGAATGGCGGAGATCTAGGTACATACCCACATGGTGGCACCCCAAGACTATATCCTCCTAGTGTATAGTGACTTGGTTCGTCCAATTATTTAATAATCTTGATCTCATTACATTTCATCCGCTTAAGACATATATAATACCAATCATAGGTGATAAGATGTCATAATTATTGGATATGTCACAAAGGGTCCTACGTCATGCCCTCACATAATGTGCCATCAATGTATTTCACATAATGTACATAAAATGTACCCATATAATAACAATAGGATTAACCCTTTTTACTTGTACAATAATAAGCATTACGAGTGTACCCAAAATCCTTCATAAATCATTTAGAACAATCACCCAAGCTAGGTTAAGACCCAAGTTGTAGTTCAATCCTTCCTTCAAGGTAACCAAAGGCAAAACCCCATTATATTTGGGCATTCCCATAGTCCCTTTTTCATATTCATGACATTCCCAACTTAAACCCATTATGAACCCATTAGCAATAGGCATGTGATTTCACAAGAAAAGTAGAAATATGAACAAGTATGACATATTAGTATGTATCTAGTTTTTTACAAAGTTTAGTAAACTCACAAACCTAGGTTTTTAGTCAAAAAGAACCTAGAAAAGATGATGAAACTCTAGAAGTGAGGAGAGATGGAGCTCACAAGCTTGAAAGAGTGACTTTAATGCTTCCTAGATGATTCTTAAAGAGGTTTTAATGCATCAACCAATTCCCTTAAGCAATAAATGAGGTGGGTGGCCAAAAAGGAGAGAAAATCGCCTCTAATAGCTTCCCCAACGAAACCCTAATATGATTTTGTGAAATGTGGAGTAAAATTTGGCTTAGAGGGGATTTTATACCCCCAGCACCCCGACCGCTAGAGTGCCAGGCAACTTTGCCACTTGGCATTGTCGCTAGGCACAATCACCGAGCTAAACTTCCTCGCGGTACAATCTCGGCGATTGTGACCTGCCAGAGTGCCCCATGGCACAATCACGGTCACTCTCGCCTGAGACGTACCGCAACCTCAAACACCCTCGTGACTTTTCCTGACAACCATGACAGGATGTCATAATCGCCGACACTGTCCCCAACTACAGTCGTTTCTCGATTTTGTTCAGTTTCTTGATGATTTGTAAATAATAAATTCACACGGATTACGGATCATAATTCATGCTCAAAACACTAAGGCGGTTTAATGCGAATTTCGAGATTATTTAAATAGGCTTACTTGGAATTACCCGAGTGTTACACCTTACCCCACCAAGATCGATGTTGGCACAATTGAAAATATTTTCAATGAACTTTACCCATGCGATTTATAAAAATACAGCAAAATTTCTTACACTGAGTGAGTCAGACGACTCTCACTCTCATTGGTATGACAACACATGTCCGTACCAATTTCACTTATAAAATCATGCGATCAAACGTTGTCATGCTTTCCACAACTAAGGGTAACTCATTTATAAAAGAAGTGAAATAATTTTCCAATCAACTAAATTCAAAATTTTCACACAACGCAAATAAAATTTTCTTTTCGATCCAAACACACATTTGCACGTATCAACTCATTTTCAAAACGAGAAACTCCCAAGGCACACACACACATGTATATTACGACATGAAGGACTCATGTAACCTGTTCGAAAACACGATGCATGACACTCATTTTACAATGAAGGCTATTCACTCTAACAAGGTCAACCATTTGCACTCATCACAATTTATCACAGACTCCCTACTTTCGACCAACCAGTCAGGATCCTCACATATTCCACAACCTTCGGCACCAACGCTTCCCAACATCCGTGTATGACCAACTTCCAGTTACCACCACGGCTAATGATTCACAATTCATGCGTCTTCACTTTAACCCAGATAAACTTACCAACAATAGCTCATTTCCATCCTATCGTTACCCCGTATTATCAATCAACGCGATTATCATCTCTCAATCACTCTTGCCACCCTTCAAATAATTATAGATTCAAAAGGCTCATTTCTATTATTCAATTCTTGGGTTGAAATTCTTCTGATTCCCATTGATCGACATTACAAACTACCATAACGGAGACTCAATTGAAGCAAAGAACTCACCTCCAATCGGTTATTGTTCTAGAATCCCAGAAGTATTTCCACAAGTCGAATTATCTATAATCCGAGCAATACACACCTTAAAAAGTGTCAACATTAGTACCATAAACGAGCTCACACAACACACCAAAATCAACGCTATCATTCCAATGATAGATCTCACTACCCATAATATCCCCATCGATCATCTCAACGATAGTAATCGAGCATACCCATGCACCTGTAAATTCATAATGGCATTGGCCAAATGCAATTCTGAATTTACCTTACATGAGAGTCCTCACTACCGTTGACACGACTCTCGATGATCAAGATCTTCCTTAAAGCTTTCCTATATCTCAGTTGTGTCCTCCCTACTCCACAGTTTAAGTTTAGGCCCTCTGACTTAGCCGTTTCACATTCACTTCTGATGTATGCATACAAAAGATCACACCTTTTACAATATATCAAAACATACCGTTCATATAAAGATTCAACGTGCAATTTCATAATATCTCATGCGATAACTATAAAAGCAAATCAACACACTTTCAATTAAAAAGACTCTCGCTTGATAAATCTCGCTTGCATAAAAGTAGCATGAATACCAATGGTAATTTAATAAACTTCACATGCGTATACTAGCATAAACAATAGAAAATACTTTGGTTAGAAAACTCACCCGTCGTTCTTTGCTTAATTCCTCACACTTGCGTTTTTGCCCGGTAACGGTTTCTTAAGGCATAAATATAATCGTTCGGTGAGTCACTCGGTTACTCTAAAAAATAAAGGAAACTCTCAATCATCGCCACTAGAACTAAAGATCTATCAATTCTTCCACGCGTAATACTCTGGACGCCCGAAGGCTTGGCGGTTAACCGACCCGAACCCGACTTACTGGATAACTTTTTGTGTTATAATCCCGGGGTCGCCCGGTTTAGACTTTCCTGGGGTCACCCGGTTGAGAGTTTCTTGGGATCACTCGGTTGGGACTCTCCCGGGATCACCCGGTTGGGACTCTCCCGGGATCACCCGGGTAGAACATTACTGGGATCACCCGACTGGTACATTACCGGGATCACCCAGCTTCCACAATCCCGAGGTCACCCGGATGCAACATTCCCGGGGTCACCCGACTACTACCTCATCTGGTGGTGGCTTCTGCGCCTAAGTCGGCCACTACCACACCCAGGTTATTCCCCGGCCGCCGCAAGCACTCAAACCCCGTGACCTAGCTTCGGTCGGGGACTGATTCTCGATTGAAAGTCCTCCATTCCACCCCTCTCCTTGGCCGATAAAGAATAACGAAAAGCTAGGGTTAAGTTCCCCTATTCACGGTCGATCGGTAACAAACCCAAAACCCACACATTAACAAACACTTTCTAGACTCGATACCATTAGATACCAACCCATTAGGGATGTAGGGTCATAAACTACTCCAGGAACAAGGATGAAGCAAAAACTACTCCTTCTATTTGGAGATACAGATCACAAAGGGTTTTCCAAATCCTTGCCAAAAATTAGATGAAAAGGTAGACATTAATCTTACCTTGAAGGTGATTTATGCAACTTGATCTTCACCAGAAACTTGCTCCTCTTCCTTCTTCTTCCCAAATCACCTGGAGTCTCCCTAAGCCGCCTCTCAGCATCAAATGAATTTAGAAAATGAGGTATTAGGGTTAAAACCCTTCTTTATCGAATTATACTAATTAGCCCCTTCACTTTAAACTTTGAACAAGCCCTCACCCTTACTTCCAATCTTACTATTGAAGTCACAGTTATTACAGAGGTATATCTGTGTACTTAGAGATTTGATGTTATTGACGACGTTGACCCATATAGTACTTGATGTACGATATGTCAAGATGATTTATTTGCATGCATGATTTTGATGATGATGTTTTCTCAAAGCTTGCTTTATATATCTAAAACGTTTTTATATGAAAAGTTTTGTTTATATAAACCATGAACTCACTAAGCATAAAGCTAACCCAAGCATGTATCTCAGGGTTCGATAAGGGTGAGAGCTCGAAGGGAAAGGAGAAGATTTAGCCGATGTTTAATTTTATTATTTTAATATTAAGCTTCTTTAGACGATGTTATTTATTTTAGTGCTTTTGATATTGATGTAAAGACTTTCGCTGCTAGATTTTCTAATGTAAGTTACTTTTCGATCGAGGTGTATTTTGATTGTTAAGTCGTCACAGCCCTGGATTTTGGGGTGTGACAACTCAAATTTCAAATTAATGCTACTTAGGCAAAATAGAAGTAAAATACTCCCTCTGTCCCAAAATAAACGTCCGCATTGAAAAAGACACGCAATTTTAGAAGTGTGTAATTATTACATTTTTTAATTAACTAAAGTACAATTTTATCCTTAATTATGAAGAGATAAATTTTATTCATCACATAATTAAAGGTAGAATATCAAAGTAGAAATTTACTTTTGAAAAGAGACACTTATTATGGAACAAACAAACAAAAATAATAATGTAGACACTTATTTTAGTTTAAAGGGAGTAACCATTTTACGCTTTTTGGAAAGTAACAAGGGTGTATTTTTTTTAATATTAAAACTTAATTGTAATATGATTTTTGAATTAAATTAAAATTTATAAGTTTGTGCTTTATATACAAATTACAACTTGTATATCACAAGCCACAAAAAGAAAAACAAAAGCTAACCCCACCTCCCTCTTGACCACCGACATCCCACCCAGGCAACCATCGCTTGCCGCCACAGGCGATGGCCCTCAACCTCCTCTGTACACACTCTAAACGTCGTGTTTGTTTTGTATTTGCAGGATTAGATTGAATTTTGAAATATTTAGAATTAAAATCCAGTCCAATCCCTTGTTTAGATTGAAGGATTTCTAGGATTTGAAATGCGGGGAGTTTGGTGAAATCTCACAAATTCCTCAAAACAATTTCATCAAACAAAACGCTCCCTAAAATTTTTGGTTTTTAATATAATTTTTAAAGTTTTTATCATGAACCTAGAACGAAAATAAACCTTAAAAACTCCATTTCTTTACCTGTCACATTGGGGAACATCCTCAAGCACGTCCCTGCATTAGAAAACAATGCAAATAATTGATTCATATGTAAACCTAGTGCCGGTAACAAAGAAGAGCAATCACGATTTAGGTAAACACTAGTATCATTTGGGAGTTCTTACCAGAATTCTTAAAAACAACTTATTAATGCATGTGTACCACTTATTAAAGTCCACATTTAAACTCTATAAACCAAATAAATCAACTGATAAACACATTAAAATATAGGATGAACGTATATTTATAATTATAAGAAATTTTAGTCAAATATATACTTATCTTCAATACGACGTAAGCTACATTGATAATTTTTGTTCAT
This sequence comes from Arctium minus, assembly GCA_954870635.1. NCBI lineage: Eukaryota > Viridiplantae > Streptophyta > Magnoliopsida > Asterales > Asteraceae > Arctium > Arctium minus. The sequence continues at coordinate 2,981,683 of OX941093.1, read as the reverse complement.
CAACTTACCCTAATAATCAAATCCTCTTGTATACGTGTTCTTGTCAATATCTTGAATAATCTCATTTAATTAAAATATTCAGAGGTACATGTTCCTTTTGTGTTCCAATAAATCATGATCATAACATAGCTATAGTCGTTGTAGGTAATCTTTTTTTTTTTTGTACTCGTATTAAGCAGATATATCTTGATTCGTATTTTGTTTGTAGAATAAAGCATAACAACAACTAAACTATTCATCTTAACAAACTTTGACATTGAAACGAAAAGTAACTAAGAGCTTGAAAAGGGAAGATCCAATGCCAAACAATATCAAAGTAGGTCTATAGATGATGGTTTAAAGCGACAGTTAGATATAGGGTTTGGAAAACAATACAATTTAAATACGGCCAAGTTTAGTTTAATTTCCATATGTAAGTTTCTTTTTATCTAAAATAAGGTTAGACAGAGTGTTATTATAAATAAAATGCGCATCTTTTCTGACAATACAAAAAAAAAAGTGTACAAAAAATAGAAGGTTACAATCATCACATCGTCAACTGTTGTTAGCCCACTAATAGCACCCTTCTCTTGCCCTGTTGCCTCACCCTCTTTGACGTTTCCCCTTCCCCAACCCCATTAACATGAATATGAAAACCAAGAGATTAATTTCTTAAATTTTTCACGACGATATTTTCTTTAATCGAATTAAAGAGTCTTTCTCATTTTCTATAAACTTCTTCCATTATGCTTTTTGTTGTTGAAAAGTATATCTTTTATGCTTAATTAACCAGAAGATCACTAATATTGTACAGGTTTTAGGTGAAATTATTCTAAAAAAGGTAGGTTTTTTCAACATATCAATATTTAAAATACACTTTTGAAAATAAAATTTTGTTTATAATAGATTATTATGTAGAAAAAATAAACCAAAAAACAATTTGTCTCCCTTAGAGGCACCAACATGATCTCAAAGACCCCATTTGTGCCCCTCCTTCCCCTCAAGTTAATCATTTTTATGTGTTGAAAAAGATTAACAAGAGCACCAAAGTGCTAATAAATAGGACCCCTCTATCTTGTTTCCCCAAAATGATAAAAATGATATTTCAAAAAATATTGATGTTTATTCTTTAAAATAATCAGAATATAAAGAAAGTGAATTTCTTTTATATTTGTTAAAATGACCATCTAAATTATTAAAGGAATTCGTCATTGGCGATTTTTCTATTAATGTCAGAGGTGGGACTCGTTTTCTTACAGAAGTACTAGAAAAATCCAATCATATTGCCAAATTTTAAGGTTCTTAGGTGTTGTTCGGATCGTTTTCTGTTAAGACCTGTATAGATATAGTTGTCTGTATGAATATAGTTATCTGAGTGTTAACAAAAATGTTGTTGTTTGGTTATTTTGCTGAATAAACAGTCTAAATGTCAAAAATGACCACTTTACCCCTCTTTATTTTGGAGACTTTTTTGTGTTATTTCCTTTTATTTTTATTGCTTTATTATGATATTTATTCTGTTCAAGTCAAGGAATAAACATATTGGATCCAATATATCTTCAGAGAAATCTGATGATGAAAGTGATTGGGTTTCAAACAAAATTTCTAAAGAATCAGTGAATCTTAAATTCTCAAGAAATAGTGTTAAGAACATGAGTTTAGGGTCCGAAAATGGAGCAAAATACAATGGAAATTCTGGTTTGGTTTCACCGCCCTTCTTCTTCTTCTTCTAAAGAATATATGAATCGATTATTTCACCACCCTTCTTGTTCTTGTTTGGTTTGGTACAGTAAACACCACCAGTTCACATCTAGATAGAAGAGCTTTGTAAGAAGATAAGGGGGAAGAAGAATGGTAGGTCATCGGTTTGGGGCTCGATTTGTGAATCGATTTGGGAACTTTGTTCCCACACACCAAAAATGCACAAATTAGATCATGATCGATGGACACAAAAATGAAATCAGTGTCGTGTTCAAGTTCACACATTTCAAAGGTTTTATGATTTGTAGAATGGGGAAGAAGATGATAGAGGGTGAAAGGCAAAAGGGGATTAAAAGGGGGAATAAATGGCTGAATATAGAAGACTTGGTTTTTCTGGTTGACCGATTCAACCATTAGCTGAGCGAATAAGCCACAACCGAACAATTATATATGGCTGAGCGAATAAGCCATATAGGCTATACAGCCCATTAAGCCACAACCGAACAACCCCTTAGTGACTTTTTGAAATCAACGACTAATGACAGATGAAACGTATCTTTTCGTCAATGACGAATTCTTTTTGTTGATTTGGCTGGTTATTTTTGCAAATATGAAAAACAAAATTGGTCATTTTCTCACTTTGTTTATGTATTGTGGTCATTTGGTGAATACCCCTCAAAAGAATTAATATGTGTCTTTTTGTTGATGTTATTTTCTAAAATAACGCTTATAACAAAGTATATAATTTTTTTATCTTACATTATTTTTAACAAGATTACTGATTTTCTTGTCTCAAAGTTATTTACGTCCAATCATCTGCTCTTTGTCATCCGACACGTAAGATTGAACTTGACAGCCTTCATGCTCTGTAAAGTTTTGCACTAACACCATTTGTGCCTATACATGATTACTTTTATCTCTTCTATCTTTTGCCACGACATGTGGTTCTTGTCTCCCTCGTTCATAGTTGAGGAGTGAGGTGGATTATTGATTTAAACACATCCAAAATGTTTTGATGTGAAATATGTTTTACATGTGTGTATTTATCTTATAATGGTATTTTTTAACGTCTAGAGACATATGTCTTGTATATATAAATTGGTGAAATAAGGTTTCTGTTGGGATTTCAAAAGTCGTACACCCATAAATCTCTCTCTCTCTCATACACACACACAAACACAAACACACACACTCACTCTCAAATGAAAAGTAACGAACTCTATTAGAGCTTTAATAAATACCACTCGGGATCCAATTTGAAATTCCTATCACCCGAGTCGTTGCACATGTCTTGCCTGGATTTGATTTTTGAATATAGAGTTGGCATGCATGTTGGTCCAAGCTTCATTTTCTTGAATTAATGCGATTCCTGAGGGAATACAACATGTTTAACTTTTCTAGACGACATTGTATGAAATATTAATTGGTCTTATCATTAAGCACGTCAAGTAAACTAATCATATCATAATATAACTCAGACGTTTGTAATCATCAAGATTAGACAAGTATGATTAATCATATAAACTAAAATCAAATTCACATACTTGCACCGATATACATGACTTATTTTTTATTGTTGTTGATTCAATACATAAATCAAGGTGTTTTGACTCAGGTTATTGCAAAATTGCATTTATGAATGAATGTATCATAAGGGTTTATAGAAAATCGTCAACCCATGAAACTGCCCCAACCCAACCCGCTAACAACCCAATTAAACCAGCCTGCCAACTCCCGAAACCACCAACCCGCCAATTAAGAGAGTTGAAATTGGGCTAGGCTTAGCTCAATCCATCCAACTATCCAACCCGCCGCTAATATATAATTTTTATAAAATTATATATATATATATAAAAGAATAAAAAATACTAGTCTACATTGACAAATTTATAACCCTAAAGTGTATGTATATATATAATATAGTTTACTTATTGTATATAACTTTTACAACCCAAACAATATATATTATACAATTTAGATTATTACAACTCAAACATTTATAAAATAGATTTACCACAAAAGAATGATTGTAAAGAATCTCATAGGAGAAAAATATTGGAATCATTTTTGCAACAACAACAACAAGTGGATGTGCCTGAGAATATGAATGATGTTGATAGATATTTCGTTGATCAATATATCAATCTAAAGATTCCCTCATTCAATGTAGTACTTTGGTAGAAAGATAATACTAATATGTATAAAAGCTAAAGATGTTCTCGCTATAACACCAATGTTCGAGTTGACTCGTCCGAAAACTCGATAAATTTTTTCGAGTCGAATCGAGCATACACTTTTTCAATTCGAACATGTTCAAAGTTACAAAGGTTGAGCCAATAAACGAGCTAATCGATCTCATGTTCGAGTCTGTAAACAGTATCTATCTCGAACATTGAAAAAGTATTCGAGCTCGAGCCCTACTATGAGGAAGTTATTTGAGCTCAAGTTGAGTTCGAGCCCAGTACTATTTTTTCGAGTCGAGTTCGAATAACTTGCAACTCGACTCGACTCGCCTCTTTAACACCCCTACTAGCAGCCGTATTTTGGACCCATTTAGAAGTTCATTGAATCCAAAAATGGTGGAGGCCCTTGTATATTTTGATGATTGTAATAATTAATAAATTTATTTTGTATATTTTTAGTAGTATTTATCGTATTTTATACCTCAATTTTGTGTATACTACCAAACCGCTTAACCCGTCCAACCCGCCACAACCCGCAAGAGTTGGGTTAGGTTGAGAATTTTTCAAACCGTCATAATTAGGTTGGGTTGTAAAAAAGTCCGAAACTACCTAACCCAACCCGTGTACACCCCGTGAATAAGCGGAGAAAGTGACATTAAACCTTGATGTTAACCTGTAAGTGTAAGTGTAAGTGTAAGTGTAAGTGTAAGTGTAAGTGTAAGTGTAAGTGTAAGTGTAAGTGTAAGTGTAGGTTCATGTGAGAAATGCTAAAAATATGAGAAATAAAGAAATGATCCTAGCCCTTTATCTGGTCCACATTTGCAGCTTTGACCGTGAAACACAAGATATTTCCTTGTGTGATCTGTAGAAGATAGAGGGGTAGTTTCGTAAAATACGCGAGACGAGTTCATATATAAATCTGTATGATTCACATATGAATTATATGTTCATATATGAACCAGTGTAATTCACATATGAACTCTTTTAACTGATTCATATATGAACTATATGTTCATATATGAATCAGTTAATTAGTTCATATGTGAATCACAAAGGTTCATATATGAATTTGTTAATTAGTTCAATTGATTCACATATGAACCTACAATTAATTAGTTCATATGTGAATCAATTAATTGGTTCATATATGAATCACAAAGGTTCATAAATGAATCAATTAAAAGAGTTCATATGTGAAGTACACTGGTTCACATATGAATATATAGTTCATATATGTGAATCATACAGGTTCATATATGAACTCGTCCCGTGTATTTGTAAAAATTACGAAACTGTCATTCTATTTTTGGAATAGCCGCAACTTTTGACCAGTCAAAGTCGTAATTGTTGACCAGTCAAAGACACAATATTTGACCGGTCAAAGCCGATTTTCACCAAATGAAAGGCTAGGATTACTTCTCTATTTCTCACATATTTAGCATTTCTCAAATGAATTTCTCCCTATATATATATATATATATATATATATATATAGCCGCAACTTTTGACCAGTCAAAGTCGTAATTGTTGACCAGTCAAAGACACAATATTTGACCGGTCAAAGACGATTTTCACCAAATGAAAGGCTAGGATTACTTCTCTATTTCTCACATATTTAGCATTTCTCAAATGAATCTCTCCCTATATATATATATATATATATATATATATATATATAAGGGGTCATTCAAAGAGGAACTCAGTTATTTGTAATAACTGTGAGATCCAATGTGAACCATATTAAAGAATAAATTAGGAAATTATTAATTTTGGCAATTTTGATTGAAATTTTAATTAAAGAAAATTTTAGGTATTTATTTTTTTATCTCTCCTCCCTTTCTTCTCTTCTCTCTCATCTCTCCGGCCTACAGTGAACCTTATTCCGACGGATACACAATGTGATATCTACAAAAAACAACACTTGTTAACATAAGATACATATAAACGATCATGATTGTGATACCCAAAATAATATGTGTCACACTGTAATACATATTCGTGATACTTTCATGTGATACCCATATAATCACTGTGATACCCATTGTGATATCCATGATATTTTCATGTGATACATCCAAACCCTAAAATTTGGAAATTAGGTTTATGGTAGAGAGAGAAAGTTAGAGAATACGCATGGGAAAAAAATATTTTAGGAATTCTTAATTTAATTAGATATAAAAATAAACTTACTAAAATATTATTTTCTATTTATTTAAAATTTGTATTAATTATTCTAAATATGTGGATCACATTGGATCTCACAGTTATCACAAACTATGTAGTTCTAATTTGATTAGACCCTTTTATATATATATATATATATATATATATATATATATATATCAAATTCTGCCATTGTCGCAACTTGTGTGCTTCATCATCAACTTTACTAGAAGTCAAATCTCCAAAACCTTCAAGTATTTCATCCTTTTGGTGTTAGCAGAGGTTTGAAGCTTGGATATTAAGAGGGTCGGTCCTAAGATTTCGGATGCCCATGGCGAAAGTAAAAAAAATGCCCCTAATATGTATCTTTGCAATTATTTCAGTTGAAGAACTAATATATACCCGCACAATGCAGCAAAATAGAAAGCAAACCAAAAAAGAGCAAAAAATGTAACAATAGAAACTTACAATCTTCGTCCAAGTCTTTTTAACTGACCTCTAAGTTCGCAGCTCCATAATAACGGCTTCTTTTATCATCACTTGTAAAAATAATCCCACAACCATATGGGTTCTTGATACCAACAACAACATGAAACATGTTGGCTATTTCTTATCTGTAAAACCATTCAGAATATTCAATTTGTGGACTACTTTCCTTGTTATGCATACTAAGCCATATCAACAAGTTTTAAAACTAGCAGAAAACTCACTTCAGACCATACCAACAAGCAATTAATAACAGTGAATTAATAGAGTAACATCTATTATGTCTCATTTTGACTGTTTACAAACTAATAAAAAACTTCTCAAATGGAGTATGAAAATATGAAGAACGGTAAACATAGATAATGATAAGAGTAAACTACGATTTTCCTCCTTGTGGTTTGATATTTATAACTATTTTAGTCCCTGGTCTTTAAAAACTGCTTTTTTAATCCTTATGGTTTTCCTTTTGATTTCATTTTCATCCTTCTTCAAACGCTGTTAATCATTGAAGGGTTAACCCATCAAAAAAGTGATAGTAAATTACATATTTGGTCCTTTAGGTATATAGATGTTTACAAATTTATCCCTTTCATTTTTATTTATTACATTATATATTTACTCCTTTTACTTTCTCTTTCTTTATTGTATATTAATATTACATACATATAATTATATATGTTTTTTATTTAAAATTAAAAAAAATGATTAATTAATAAAAAAATAGTTGATAAATACTAATTTATTTCGCATTTATTGTAATTTTATTACGGATTATATATTCAAGTTTTATATATAATGTGATTAACTAATGAGATGATTAAGGGGATGACAATCATTATCTATTTTTTTCTCAAATCTTATTAAACCTCTTCAATTGGTAAAAGTTTAATAGGATTTGAGAAAAATAAAATCGATTGTCGTTTTTCTTAAATTCACTTTATTTGTTTACATTGTGTTTACAATGTGTACACAATATGACAATATGTATGTTAATACAGAGATAAAAGGAAATAGGAAGAGATAAGTATAGAATACCCTAAAAAAAATGCATTAATTTTTGTTTAATAAATAATGATAATTATCCTCTTAATTATCTAATTAATTTATAACGTTAATTATTTTAAATTATGGATTATGATGAACTTTACGAATCTGACATATTTTGGAATTCTCAAATGATCAAGCCCATATATATATATATATATATATATATAGGGGTTAAATCAAATGAAAAACCACAAATATGTTACAAACATGTGAGAACCAATATAAAAATATTTTTTCACATGATATATTTTCAGAAAATGCTTGGATTTAATATATTTCTTCCCATATATTTGTTTCATAATATGATAATTTTACATGTATTTGTTTCACCACATCAATATTTTTTACCTGTATTTTTCATTTCACTAGGTGAATCAAATTTTATTTTTCACGTGTAATCTTTTCACAAGGTGAACAAAAACATATATGAAACAATATCTTAAATCATAGGTTTTGATGGAAAAAAATCATGTAAAAAAATATTTTTATATCGGTTCTCAAGGTTTGTAACATATTTTTGGTTTTCATTTGATTATATATATATATATATATATATATAAGAGGGGTTCAAGGAAAAACGTTAAATAAATAAAAAAAACCGAAAAATCATGAAAAAAACGAATGAAAACATATATCAATATTGATGTCAAATTAACGAGAAAAATATGAATGAGTTTTTTTGTGTAATTTGTTTCATTCAAATTTTGATCATATTTTATTTTTTTCGATTTAAAAAATAAGGAGGGAAGATTTTTTAAATTAAAAATAATTTTGTAACTGTCTCTTAAATTACATCCATTAGATCGTTTAATCTAATGACTAATTGAGTGTTTTTCATTTATTTAAAATTTTCCCATTAAACCTCCCCCTCCTCTCTCTCTCTCTCTCCTTATATATATATATATATATATATATATATATATATATATATATATATATACTATATTATAAAGTATTTATAACAACTTTTAAAAACAATTGTTGAAACTTAATGTACCGATATTTAATATTAATTACTTAAAATCTCTTGAAAATAACCATTAAAGTTGTATATATACTACATTGAATTCTAATAAAATACTTAATTTTTTTATATAAAAAAACATTATATTATTAAGGATAAATTAAACAAATTTATAAAAAAAAACATTATCTCGCTGCATTGTGCGAGTATGCTTATAGTATATATATATATATATATATATATATATATATATATATATATATATATATATAATACATAATAAAAATTAGAATACATGTGAAATAAATTTGTATTTATCAACTATTTTTTTTAAATTAATCAAATTAGTTTAATATTTAAATTAAAAACAAATATATAAATATATATAGTATTAAAACATAATAAAAAAAGAAGAAGTAAAAAATAGTAAATTATATAACTTAATAAATGAAATTTGAAAGGGTAAATTTGTGAAAACCTATATACTATAAGGAACAAATATATAACTGATTTCATCACCTTTTTTATTTTAAACCCCCAAATTTTAACGGACGTTTAATAAGGGATGAAAATGGAATTAAAAGAGAAACCACAAGGATGAAAAAAGCAGTCATTAAAGACCAAGGACGAAAATCGTTATAAATATCAAACCACAAGGACGAAAATCGTAGTTTACTCTAATGATAATCTGAAAATCTGAAAAACGATAAACATAGATAATGATATCTGAAAATCTGAAGATAAACAACTAAAAGATATTGCAACTCTTTGAGAGAGAGGTATGTATCTTTATAATTGTGAATACTTTTTCATTTGTTTGTTCCTACATATTTGTTTCGATATTCTTTTATGCATGGATAGTCGATAGTATAGTCATGCAATGTTATTGATTTTAAATATATGATACTTTTACAACTAAGTTATGTTATATCTTATTGATTTATTGTGGTTCTGTTTGATCTTTCTTTCTTTCTACATCCCTATTATAATCCCAAATCTATTGCAAAAGCAAAATTGCTTCTAGTTTTAGCAACTTTCAACACTTTTCTCTTTTTTCCTCTTTGCCGTATGATCTTTGGATATCCATCCTCACTTACACCTTTTGAGTTAGTAGACAAATAAGTGAGTAGAGACTGATTTATCTTATAGAACCACATGTATCATATCAAAGATTGTAACATCACATGACATGACCTTTCCTTCATTGTTAAAAGTATTAGTCATTGTCCAATCATGAACTTCTCAATCTGGGATCCACACTCTTTTACCTTAATCTGAAGATAAACAACTAAAAGAATTACACCTAAACAAATAGAGAAACAAACATAATCTAAAAGTGGACATGAGATTTATATTTTCAAATTAATTTCACCATTAATCCACATCCTTTTTATTGTCCTCATAATACTCTGAAGCTAAGTTCAACGAATTAAACAATGCTAAAAACAAGATTTCATATCACTACTCTTAATATTTCTTAATATTCATATAATCGGTTGCTTCTCAACCCAAAATAACAACAAAACAACAATTTAAACAATTAAACATATCACTAACCTAAACTAAAAAAATAAGCCATTAATGATTTATGATTATTGATTATTGATTAACCCTAAATATTTGCTCGGTGCTGCCCCCAGACAGCATCGGCCACTGGCTGGTCCTAGGTGAGTCGATTAGAAGAGATGAAGATTGGTGGAAGACAAACCACAATGAGTGATGAGTCGAAGATTGCCTCTGCCTGGAATGAGAGTACGAGAGCGTGAGCGTTGAATAAGGGAGTGAGAGCATGAGCGTCGATTGAGAGATTAGGCATATTGGCGAGTGTCTGTTCCCTTTGTTGAAGCAGGCCTTGCCTTTGGGCTTGATAACAAATACTTTTTTTAAAGCTCAAAATGAACCTACGTATGTAGAATTGGGTTAAAAAAGTGATGCCCTGGGCCGTCGCCCTACTGGCCTAGGCCCAGGGCCGGCCCTAGATATTAACAAACGTGTTCTTTGAACTTAATAGAGGTTCGTTAAGTAATTATTATGCTTTAGATACCAATAGGTAAAGCACAGGGGCAAGCATGTAATTTACTCTTAACGTTTAAATAAAATGAGTTAGTTTCATTTGTACATGCATAATTAGTGAAGAACCATTTTTAATCAAAATACATTACATACATCCAAAATAAAATATATTTATAAAAAAGTAAATTATAGATTTGGTCCATGGGTTGGGTTCCGCTTAACATGAAAAGTGTTAGAAATTGTTATCAACCGTTGCATACACATTAGGATGAGATGTACCGAGATAGATGTATCGGGATACACCGGATCAATTCTCTTATGAAGTATGATTCATGGATGGGTTTAAGATTATAAGTGATCAAAGATTTAGATCCACTTCTCACGCTATTTACATTAACTCAACTTCTCACACGATTGTTCACCTTAATCCATGAACTATATATATTATCAAAATGTTATATGGTTGTCAGTTTATTTTAAAATTAGTCATTCACACTATTGATTGTTATCTTTATCTGTCAAATATCATGATAACAAATTAACAATATAGTCATTTATCTTTGAAGTGTGACATAGCAATAATTTTTTTTAATCTTTTATTTTTTCATTCATCACCCCCACCTCCATCCACCAACCTCATCACCACTACCAACCATCACCACAATACAACCAGAAAACCACAAGGTTGTGGCGTGGTGGTAAGCATCAGGGGACTTCATAGCGGTTGTCCGGGTTTGAGCCCCACTAGCAGCATTGTGGCCACGGGATGAATGCCCGCGGGCCATAGGCCTGTTTTCCAAGAGATTAGTCCGGGCCCAAAGTGGTCTGGGATACTCCTTTACCAAAAAAAAAAAAAAAAAAAACCACAAAGAGGATCAGATGTGCAAACACAAACAAATCAACAAAGGGCATAACGGTCTTTTCATCATTTATAAGCGTCACTTTAATTGTGTTTGGGGTAAATGACACCGACCAAAAAATTGAGTTGTCTCTTTAATATATTTTAAATTGATGGTCTATTTTATAATGATGTAGAGTCTTATCCAGTAAATGAAAGTAATAAATCTTATCCGGTAAGTATTTATTGGATAAAAATGTTGCATACTATTCATTTTTAATAGACTAAAATCTTACTCGATAAGTTAAATGAAAATGTTGACTATTACTGGCAAACGTTTATCGAGTAAACGTAGGGTAAACGGGTCCTAATACACTAAGGGATTGTTTGTTTGTTTTTAAAAACATCTTAATGGCTCTTAAGTCTGAATCGTTTAGATCTTTTTACACACCACCTCTTATTAATCATAACTAAAATAAGACTTCAGACTTTAGACCTCTTAAAAAACAAAACGACACCTTAAATTTACACAAAAGTGCATTCTTTACAACTCAAAGTTAAAATATTGCACTATTTTTTTAAATTTGAAGAGCATCTATTACTCACTTTAATTCCAAAAAAATTAGCAACAACGTTTATTTTAGATTGTATTGGTTTATAGACGGGGCGGATTTAGTATGTCAAAGGTGGGGGATGGGCCTCCATTAATTAGGTGTGAATATGGTACTGTACCATGTTTTTTTTTCTCAACATCGTGTACCAACTAATTATAATTGGTACGTAAAAATTTATACCATGTACCAACCAACTCTAATTGGTGCCAACATAATTGGTACCAACTTTTTTCGGTTGGTACATGTTGATACGGTTTTGTACCAACATCTCAAAACTATACAAACCTGTTGTCCATAAAACTTTTAGTAATAAATAAAATGCGTAAATTGAGTTCTTTGAGTCTGAGGGACGAGTAAACCTTCTAGTTTTTTACTTTATGGCATAGCCTAGGACACCCTTCCCAAAAAAAATGTTAATTAACTAAACAGTTAAATCTCTTTAAAAAAACAATCAAGTCATCTCATCATCATATGCATCAATATGCGTAAATAGTACATTAGTAATGAATATATTACATTTCATTGATTTTTTATTTAATAAACAATTAAAAATAATATATATATATAAGTCGGTAAGTGTAATACCCTAAAAATAGGGGTTAATTTAAACCTGAATTTATGCGGAATAAAACAAAGCTATCATAAATAAATCACCCAAAGAGGGGGATCCATGTATGACGTTTACATCACAAGAATCAAGTGAAATAAAATTCAACAACCTACTAATCTAGACTGACTGTATCTAGATTATAAACGGGTGTTGCTATTTCACTTCCAAAAGTACTCTATCGCTATACCAAAAGTACACCTCTATGTGCCATCAAAATGCTACTTCTCTTCAAGACTCTCCACTCAAACCCGAGAAGTCCCACCGCTAGAATGACCTGTTATACATGTCATTTTAAGAAGAAGTGTTAGGCCAAAGTCTAGTGAGAACAAACAGTTATATTGGGAAAACAATAAGTTCTTAAATGAGATAAATAGAGAAAGTCAGTGGAATAAATATAGATAAAATATTACTTTTATACAAATACCTCTTGGGTTGACGGCGGAGACTCGCTTACTAACATAAGTGACGGAACACAAAAGTAAGTCACTTGACATGTTAGTAAAACCAAACACATAATAAAAATACACGCATTGGATGTCGGGCTCGGTAGCTTTAAACGTAACCCATCGAATGTCAATATCAACCACGTATGGTCCTTACGTTGAGTTATCATCATTCAATGACGTGTACTAGCATGTATGATTTATACCATACCGTCGATGTCAAACCGTGCCTCAATGTGGAAAACTAGCGTTCCATTATCAGGCATAATGATGCAAATGATTATGCACTCAAAAGCAACCAAATAGTCAATCCAGTATAAGCAAGACCAACCAATATCCATAAAACAATTAAGATGTCATCAAAGGTGCAAATCAAGATTTCATATAAATCCTCATGTAGTTCCAAAGAGGTTCCAATATAATTCTTTGAATAATATTTCCACATCCTAAATCAATCCATACAAGTTATCATTCAATAGATATATATATATATATATCAATATCTCAAAACCATAGTTTTTGATTCAAAGTATTTAAACTTGAGATTACAAAAAAACATATTTCACATGCATATAAAACCATAATTAGCCTAAGATATAAGTTTCTTACCTTGCTATCACACACATTCAAGTAAACCCTAAAATCTCGAAAATTTAGGTTTTGGTGAAAACTCACCCAAATCAAAAGAAATCAAAGTGAAGATATTTAGAAGGTTAAAATCCACATTTAACATCTATAAAGTTTGTAAAAGGGAGAATGAACTCACCTTGTAGGGTTGTGGCTTAAAACCCTAGAGCCCAAAAACTAGAGGAGAGGATGAGAGGATGCTAGCTTTCTTGAGAACTTGGAGTTTCTTCCACTAAATGCATTAATAACCCAAAAATGTTCAATGAATGATCAAGATGTGGGTAGACGGAAGAAATTAATGATGAAGAGGGAGTTTGATGAAGACTTACCTACCTAAGAGAGAAAAATCGGATATCCAACTTGTTCAAATGAGAAATGTAACAAAAATCCCGACTTGGCCTCATTTATACTCCTATCTGCCCGTCGACGATAGTGACGAGCGATAGTGACATCTGTCACTATCGTGGGCATACTCGCCCGAACCCCCCAAACTTTCGGTACGTTTTCAGCGGTTGTGACATCGCGATAGTGACCATGACACTATCGTCTGGCACTATCACCTAAGGTGTACTGCGGGGTTTTAACCCTCGGCGATTGTGCCCAGGGAGAGTGACACCATGTCACAATCGCTGGCACTCTCGCATGCCCTGTACCGAAACCCACAATGACATCCCACTTCCCGTTCATGCAAGCTTCGATCACAAGGAACAATCACACTTTGTTGGGTCTGAAAGATGCCAAGGATGGATACTACTGCTGAATGTGTTAATACTGCTAGTTCAACATGGTAACTACTTCTGAAGTTAATGCTGCTAGAAGAACTTGGTTAATACTTCTGAGGTTACTACTTCTGTGGTTAATGTTGCCAGTTGTAGTTAATGTTGCTGGAACAAAGTTAATGCTGCTAGAAGAAAACAGTTAATACTTCTAGTTAGTACTTCTGTTATTAATGCTGCTAGTTGATGATTAATGTTGCTCAACAAGATTAGTACTGCTAGTTCAAAGTTAGTACTGCTTGAAGAGATTAATGCTGTTGAGCATGGTTAGTACTGCTAGAGTTAATACTGCTCAGAGTATTAATGCTGCTTATGATTAATACTGCTTATAAGATGGAGATCTGTATGGAAAGGATGACAGCTGGATAAACTGAAGATATTCATGGAAGCTTAGAGATAATGATGGAAGATATTCTGAAGATATTTTATTAATTGTAATTAGCTTTTATCTTCAGTATATATATATTGTATTGTTTAGAATAGTGAGATAACTTTTGATATTATCATTCATTCAAAGTTTTAGTTCTAGAGAGAAAAATCAACCTCAAGGCATAGATCCTAATTCTAGAGAAGTAGAATTCGTCTTGAAAGAGCTTGTTCTTTAAGATTGAGGTTGAGTGTGTAATCTTGTGATTTTAATCATTCAATACAAGTTTACAAGTTGTTGATTATATACTGTTTTGGTTTACTGTTTTATTGAATATCAAAGTGTTATTCCGCAACTTCTTTGATATTAGTTTCTGAGAATTTATTCTTGTTAAAAATTCGATCCTGACAAGTGGTATCACAGCAAGTATTCTCAGAAACCTGCAATCATCATTCTTCCTTGAAATCAGAAATCATCAATGGCTAAAGTTTCAGATTCTTCAAGCACAGAAATCCCCACAGAGGTAATGTCTAATATTTGCTCTAAAACTTGTATGGAAACTGTTAAAAGGTACAGGGATCATAAACAGACAATGAGTGATGACCTTAAAAGATTAGAGAGAGATATAAAAGACTATGTAAGAATTGTTGAGAGTTTTGAGGAACAGATCAAAGTTTTCCATGCCAATGAACTTCAACATTCTTATGATACAAATTACTGGAAGTGGGACAAGAATGACCTAGAACTTCAGCTGAAAAGGTCTAAAGAGGAGAATGAGAAGATAAAGAGTGAGTTTGAGAAAGCCAAGCTGGATATTGAGAAATTTTCCAATGCTTCAAAAGCAATGGACTCTTTGCTCCAAACTCAAATCCATGACAAACTTAGAAGAGGAATAGGCTATAACACCACCCCACCACCATACAACAACAACTACATCCCTCCTATATCAGACTTGCTAGAGACCAAGGATAGGAAGGAATTATCTGATGGAGCCACTAAGGTAGATCCATTAGAAAAAGTGGTGGTTGAAACAGACTCTGAAGAAGAGAACTCTAGTAAAAAAAATAAGGAGAACACTGTGAGTGGTGAGATTCCTCTAGAAAATCACATTATCACCAATGAGGGATGTGGAAAGACTTGGGTCAAATCTAAGAACATTGAGAAGACTGAGGGAAAGTCTAACAAAGTCCACTACAAACAGACCACAGTTGTGAAACCTGCTCCTTGTCAACAGTGTGCTTGCAATAAGTCTAAGCCCCAAAAACATGATAAACCAAGGGGAAATCAGAGAAATTGGAATAATCAGTGGGCACAAAAACAAGGGGTTGATCTGAGTAAAATCAATAGACCAAAACCTTGTTTTATCTGTGGAAAGCTTAATCATGTTGCCAAATACTGTTATTTCAATCCTATCAACCAAAGAGTTAATTTTCAAAGACAAACTCAAAACTCCTTTGGTTATAGGAAGCAAGGAAGGAATCAAATGGCTGAGAACAGAGCACCTAAAAAGTCTCATGTTCAAAACAAGTTTACTAAAACTAAGAAAAATACTTCAAATAAACAAAGGAGTAACTTAAAGACAAAGAAAACAAACAACTTTGCTCAAGTTTGGGTTCCAATTGCAAAGAAACCTGTTAGTACTGCTATCCCAGACAGTACTGCTAACAAGAATAGTGCTGCTAACTTGATTAGTACTGCTAACCAAGTTAGTACTGCTAACAAGGCTAGTGTTGCTTCTAGTAGTAATGCAGCCAAGCCTATAATCTTGACAAAGTACTCCAGTCATGAGATTCCTAAACAACTCATTCAGACCAAACTGACAGATTATATTAATGAGAAAGGTCAACCCAAGACCACTTTGGCTTGGGTTCCATCAAAGACTAACTGATTTATCAAGTGTGCAGGGCAATCAAAAGCTCAAGAGGAAGAGCATTTGGAATGAAGATAATGGTTGCTCTTGGCACATAACAAAGAACATGGACTGCCTTCAAATTCTTTAAAAGATTTGATGGAGGATATGTTACTTCTGATCTAGAAGAAGGTAAGAAAAGTGAAAAAGGTATAGTTTCAAAAGATAAAGTAACTTTTGAAAATTTTATGGTATGTGGTACTACTAACCTTGTGTCTGTAAGTGTTTCAGGTTGCTAATACTGAAAGGTAGTTAGTACTTCTAGTTCAGTGAATACTGTCAGACTGTGTTAATGCTGCTGGTATGTGTTACTACTGCCAGTCTGTGTTAATGCTGCTGATAAGTGTTACTACTGCTAATGTAAGTTTTCTATATCTAAAAATGATCTTCAATGATTTAATGTCAAACCTGGATATCAATCAAAAAGCTTTTATCTGTATCCAAGGTTTGTACAAGAAGTACTTAATAATGAATTGACGGACATACTTCACTTTGATGAGGTATATGTACCTAAACCCCCTAAAGGCAAGGTTTTCTCAAACATGAGAAGATCTGCTAGGGACTCGGAAGGAGTTGACACCCCATTGTTCTCAACAATGTTGGTGGTGTCCCAACCACAAGAAGGTATGGCAGCAGGGTCAAGGCCCCCATTAGACCATCCCACTGCTAGCCAAACCCAACCTTCCCACTCTATATCAATTCCCCAGTCTCTACTTCATAAGCCAACTTCACCAATAAAACAGGTAAAGAAAACAGGTAAGGAAGGCTCCTTCACTTCTTGTATATTCAACCTCAAAACCTACAAGCCCTCTAATGGAGCATTTTTCATCAGAGAATATCCAAAGGGAAACCATAGAGGTGTATCCCAACCTCAAGAAGGTGCTCAATAAGGAGATGCAAGAGCATATGGGTTGTAAGGCTCACACTACTGACTTTGCACAAAGTGCAGGACAGGACAGTGTGAACATATCTAAGACCTTCCCCATGGCAACTTTAGATGAGTAATTATCTAAAGGTCCCAGGTGCCAAGAAACCAAGGGGGTGGATAGTGCTTCTGCTAGGCAGAAGGCTTCCACTACTACAAGATCCAATGATCCTTCAAGGGTGGGTAAAACACCTAAAAGAGGTGAGGACAGTTTAACTACAAAGAATTGATGGATACACTTGGTACAATTAGTCTGAAAGTTCACAATCAAATTATGGAGATAAAACAAATGAAAAGGTGATCACTTCTTATCACTAGCAGATAGATCATATCAAGAAGTTGGTACTGAAAAAGAAGAAAATTAAAGTTTGTATTGATATGAAATCTTATTTTGAGTGGGAGATAAGTGAAGAAGCTGAAATAAAGCAGTAACTACATCAGAAACAGAAAAGAAGATAACAGCAGAAACTGAATCAAGAAGAACTAGTAATTGCAGAAAGTTTTGAAATTATCATAAAGACCTTATGTTGAAGAACTTAACTTCTCAGTTTTGAAAAGTTAAGTTAGGGGGAGATTGTTGGGTCTGAAAGATGCCAAGGATGGATACTACTGCTGAATGTGTTAATACTGCTAGTTCAACATGGTAACTACTTCTGAAGTTAATGCTGCTAGAAGAACTTGGTTAATACTTCTGAGGTTACTACTTCTGTGGTTAATGTTGCCAGTTGTAGTTAATGTTGCTGGAACAAAGTTAATGCTGCTAGAAGAAAACAGTTAATACTTCTAGTTAGTACTTCTGTTATTAATGCTGCTAGTTGATGATTAATGTTGCTCAACAAGATTAGTACTGCTAGTTCAAAGTTAGTACTGCTTGAAGAGATTAATGCTGCTGAGCATGGTTAGTACTGCTAGAGTTAATACTGCTCAGAGTATTAATGCTGCTTATGATTAATACTGCTTATAAGATGGAGATCTGTATGGAAAGGATGACAGCTGGATAAACTGAAGATATTCATGGAAGCTTAGAGATAATGATGGAAGATATTCTGAAGATATTTTATTAATTGTAATTAGCTTTTATCTTCAGTATATATATATTGTATTGTTTAGAATAGTGAGATAACTTTTGATATTATCATTCATTCAAAGTTTTAGTTCTAGAGAGAAAAATCAACCTCAAGGCATAGATCCTAATTCTAGAGAAGTAGAATTCGTCTTGAAAGAGCTTGTTCTTCAAGATTGAGGTTGAGTGTGTAATCTTGTGATTTTAATCATTCAATACAAGTTTACAAGTTGTTGATTATATACTGTTTTGGTTTACTGTTTTATTGAATATCAAAGTGTTATTCCGCAACTTCTTTGATATTAGTTTCTGAGAATTTATTCTTGTTAAGAATTCGATCCTGACACACTTATGTCTGATCCCTAAACCGCAATAAGACCTTAAGCAAGAGATATGCATTTCACTAATTTCGTAAATTTCAGGGTGTTAAAATCCTCCCGAACATGGGAATGATTTCGTCCCTGAAATCCTAGCTAAGTGAATAGGTAGGGATATTTCTGATTCAAATCCTCCTCGACCTCCCAAGTCACGTTGGCGCCACGATGGTGTTTCCATTGAACCTTGACCATTGTGACTTCTTTGTGACGGAGTCTTTTGGTCTCTCTCTCTTGGATGGCATCGGGTTTTTCGATACAACGATTGTCGTTCACCCAGATCTTCGACAATGGAATGATGCTTTCTTCCTCCACCAAAACTTTCGTAAATAACACACATGGAATGTAGGGTGGATTTCGTCCATCTCTGGCGACAAACCTAACTTGTAGGCTTGCATTCCGATGCGCTCAATGATGGTGAACGGTCCAAGAAAACGGGAGCTCAACTTTCCATGCTTTCCAAACCGTATCAAGCCCTTCCATGGAGATACTTTCAACATCACACGATCTCCCACTTGAAACTCTACCGGTCGCCTCTTTTTGTTGGCATAACTCTTTTGTCGATCTTGCGCCTCCATTAAACGTTCCCGTATAGTTTTGACTTTGTCGTCTGTCTCTTGCACAATATTCGGCCCGGGAAATTGCTTTTCACCCCTTTCTAACCAACATACGGGGGTTCTACATTTTCTCCCGTACAAAGCTTCAAACGGTGTCGCTCCAAGGCTAGAGTGGTAACTATTGTTGTATGCAAATTCCACCAAAGGTAAGTGAGTATCCCAATTACCATCGAAATCGATCACGCAAGACCTTAACATATCTTCCAAGTTTTGAATCGTCCTTTCACTTTGTCCATCCATCTGTGGGTGGTATGTCCTTTCACTTTGTCCATCCTTTCACTTTGGATTTTTCATCAAATTCGGACTTGTTTTTTATCTAATTTCTTTGTGAATTGGTTTGTTGGATCCGTTTTTGATAGTAAAACTCTTTTGATTCACATCGATTTGCAAGAAAATCAAGTTTTGATGTTCAATTTTGAAGATTTTCGAATTCTTGAAAAACCGTTTTTTACGTACTGTTGATTTCAAGAATTCTTGTTTTAAGTGGTTTTGATCGATTTGTTTGATTGA
Source organism: Arctium minus (assembly GCA_954870635.1). NCBI lineage: Eukaryota > Viridiplantae > Streptophyta > Magnoliopsida > Asterales > Asteraceae > Arctium > Arctium minus. The sequence goes on along the minus strand of OX941093.1, from coordinate 2,961,474 downwards.
AAAAGTATTAGAAACTGTTTTTCGAACATATCTGTGGAAGAAATTGTCTTTAATCTCTAATCTGTAATCGAATTTGGTGATTTTTCTTGTTTTTCAGCGGTTTGCGCCAGATCCACACTTTGCTCTAGTTCATCTGGATTTGCACGAGTTCATCCAGTACATATTGTGCGTCTTCAGGTTTACTTCAAGAGAAGTTCAACTTTTCGCCTTGGGTACATCACTCAAAGTACAGTTTGCGTCATATACAGCTCACGCAAAGTAACATTTGTGTCTCTAGTTTTTCACTCAAAGTGACATTTGCGCCACTAGCATCTCACGCATAACAATTTTTGCGTCATTAACCTCTCACGCAAAGAGTGGTTCTTGCTACCCTCTACTCAAGTAAAAGTGCAAGTTCTCGCCAACAACATATCACGCAAATCATAGTTTGCGTCTTCAACTGCTCACGAAAATTTCTTCTGCATCATCTGTTCATCACGAAAATCTAGTTTTGCGCGATTTTTTGTTCACGCAAACCCAGTTTGCGCCATTGCCTTCTCACGCAAAACCTAGTTTGCGTCAACAATTGCTCGCGAAAATCTAGTTTGCGCTACATACTGCTCACGCAAACTTTTAGTTTACGCCAACTCTTCTATGTTCAAGACTTAGCATTTTCTAACGATATAGATTCTGCAAAGTTTGCTTTTCAAGCTCAGTTCTACAAGAATGATCTTATGATGCAATTGGGCACAGAAAATCGTCCTCCGGTTCTGATTGACGAAAACGAATTCACTCAATGGCAAGATCGGTTCCTGAACTTCATCAAACGTCAAGTTAATGGAGATAACATGATGAAGTCTCTCACTGAAGGACCTTTCGTTAAGCCTAACAAAGAGACTCCCATAACAACAGAAGAGACTTCGCGTATGAAAGATGATCGAGAATTAAAAGCTAACCTGATGCTACCTTTACCAAACTCTGTCTACAACCGGGTTGATCATTGCAAGGATTATCCAAATATGTTGTGGGAACAATTGGAAAAGATTATGCTTGGTTCATCAGTCGCAACCCAACTCCGGCATACACGTTATATGAACAATTTTGAGGAGTTTAAATCCAAAGAAACTGGGTCTCTAAAGAGTATTTTCGACAGATTTTGCACAGTACTGAATGATCTGCGCAAGATAAATGTGAACAAGACAGAGCTCGAGACAAACCTGAAATTCCTCAACGCTCTTCAGCCAGAATGGAACAAGTCTTGTCACAGATTGAGAAACGATGTTCGGGTTTCTTCAATGCAAATTCAAGAGATGTACGAGATCTTGTTGACTGATGAGAGCATAGTGCTTGAGAAGAAAGCAAAACTGGATAAGAAGAACAAGAAAACAGTGGACCCGGTTGCTCTCCTCACGAACCAACTGGTAGAACAAGCATTGTCTGATAATGCTTATGACGGGGCCACTGAAGATGATGGTGAGGCACTTCAAAAAGCAATGATCCTTCTCTCTCAACACTATCAGAAGAAGTTCCAACCTCATTCAAGTTCCAACACTCCTCACTTCACTTCTGGGTCGAAGAGTGTCCGAGTGTCCGAGGCTAAGAAACCGGCTGCATGCTACAACTGTGGAAAGCCCGATCACAACTCAAAGGAGTGTAGAGTGAAGAAGGTTCGGGATTCGGCATATTATAGGAAGAAATTGGAACTAGCTGAAAAGAGAGAGAATGGAACCGCTCTACTTGTTGAAGAAGAATTTTGGCTGAATCACTCCGAGGATGAAGCTGATAATGTTGAAGCTGCTCATATGTGCTTCATCGGAGATGATCAAAGTGAAGGCGATGACACTGATGAAGATGAGGTAATTTTTGAGTTTGATTACACTTTCATTTCTTCACAAATGAACATTATTATAACTGCTTTATCTGATCTTCGCTCGAAGTTAATATCTGAAAAGAATTTAAATACTGAAAAGTCAAATTTGATTGATAAATTACAAATTTCTTTGAAAGATGAAAAATCTATTTTGACTCATACAAAAGACATCTTTCAAAAGAAATTAGATGATTTAGAAAAATCAAATATGACTTATCTTGATTCTTTGACTGAAATGACCAAATTAAAAGATAATTTTTCTGATAAAATAAATGAGTTGGAAGAAAAATTATATCGAAGGAATCAATCTGAGCAAACTATTTATTTGAACAAACCGAGGAGTTATGAGTCTATAAAAGAAAAATGGGGACTTGGTTTTGAAAATCCACATTGTTTAAACAATGCGATAGAAAAATCCCCTACTTTATATAAATACGATTATCTAACACTTGCTAAATATGCTCCTCAATTTAAAATTGATTGGATGAATCAAAAACAAGTGTTAGAAATCGAAAATGAGAAAAGGTTGAATAATAAGAAAAATGAAATATCTTTTGTTTATACGAGTGAAAATGCCAAATATTTTCTTGATAAATCAAAGAAAGGCAGAAAAAGTTTAAATGAAACATCTTCTATTAAGTCTTCAGTGTCTGATGATTTTGTTGATTTATTTCCCAATATATCTGATAAGGAAAATATCTCTCCAATCTTTTATGATTCTAAGAGATATACTCCTCCATTAGTTTTAGAAGGTAAAATCATTGACCTTGAAGATAAAATGGAAGATCAATATATTCAAAAAGAAATTGAATCTGCTGTATTTCTTTCTTTTATGACATCAAGTATTGAAGAAAAATTATTTTCTCAAAAATCGGGTTCTATTTCTGGCCTTTCTTCTGATTGTCAAATAAACAAAAAGGAATTTCTAAAATTTGAAAATTTTTCTCAAAATTTTTCTGACTCTGAGGTAAGTTCAGATTTATTGGTTGATCATTTGGGTATCTTAGGTAAAATTACTTCTTCTAATTCAAATATTAAATCGAAAATTCTTGATGAATCTTTTACGCTAAATGATGATTATTATAAACCAATGCGTAAAAGAAGAAGGTCAAAGAAGTCAAAGAAGAAAGATATTGTTATTTCTGAAAATCCTAATTCTTCTGATTCAATTCTTTCAGATAGGACTTTGAGCACACCTTCGAAGCAGATATGGAGGATGAAGCGGACATCAGATGAATCTCAGACTGATGAGGATAGATATGTAGACAAACATTATAAAACTGATTCATTTGCTTCATGTAATAAAATTTCAAAATACTCAATAAAGCAAATGATTCAAATTTCAAAACATGTCTCATATTCTTCTTCTGATTCTAGTTCAGATGATTATGCTTTCTCTTCTGCTAATTCTTATGTTCATTTGTATGATCATATTCCTTGTGCTTCTTGTGTCCAATCTTACAAGTATAACCCCATAAGAACTGCAACTAACAAACATGGGCCCAAATTCAAGTGGGTACCAAAATCTCAAATTACTTCTAAGTTGCAGGCATCTAATGTCAAGGGGGAGTAAGAGAATGTTGGCTTCTGAGTACATCAGCTCAGAACCCGTACTTCACAGACTACGACTTCTAGACATATTAGTCTAGGACTCGTTCTTCAATTCCGCTTCTGACTAATGAGAAATTGTGAGTACATCTACTTAATTCTGATGCATATATCTCTGTTTATGATGTTATTCCAGTTTTCTCATTTTTTTCATGAATCTGAGTTTTTTTTTATATCTCTTGTATTTGTACAACCCAAAATTTCTTTTGAGACACAAATTCTTTATACATTGTGTGAAAGAAAGTATTTGAATTGTATTTTGTTTCAACTAAATATCAACTTGCCGTTTTATTAAAAAAAATCGTTTTAGTTTTCTGCTTTCAATTTCGGCATGTTGAATTTAAAAGTTTAAATCTTTACAAATTTTATTCTATAAAGTAAATGTTTTACAGTTTTCTTTCTGTTGAATAAAATGTGTGTTTAGGATAAATTTTCAAGTTGCTTTGTTTATATTAAAGTTTTATATATTCATCTTTTAAGTCTAACAAATATCGAAAAGTCAGCAACATGTTTGAAACTTTTGATATTGCTTTAAAGTCGTGTCATTCGGAATATTTATAGTTTACAATGCTTAGAAAACCTAAAAAGTCAGAATTTTGGATTGTAATGAAAATATGGGCTAAGCACTTAGATATAAATCCGAGTGATTGAGATGAATATTATATATATAAAATACAGAAATCTCTAAGTTTAAAAGTTTGTACCTGTGACCTTTCTGGTTTGGGAAAGTAAGTTCCTTGGGATGCTTGTCATCTGGTCCCCTAAGGTCAATTGATCTGGGAGTGATCGAACACAAATCCTTCTATAGAATCAGATCGAAAGTCATGTTCTACTGGTATGAATGGGTTTAGGATGTGTCGATGTAGCCTTTCTGATCTGGGAGAGTAAGTTCCAAGGGGTGCTTGACACCTAGTCCCCTAAGGCCAACTGGTCTGGGAGCGGCTGACCCAAATCCTGCAATAGGGTCAGATAGAAAGTTACGTTTACGACATGTTCTTTACTTACCAAACTTTTCGCTTAAAAGATGCCAAAGTGCACAAGCTTAAAAGATGCCAAAGAGCACACTCATGTGAAGATGCCAATGTACACAATGCTAAAAGATGCCAATGAGCACACATCTCATGATACTTGGTGATATGTTTGAGTTGCAATAAACCTATAAATTTGTGAAAGTCTTAATTCGTGATGGATTAGTGTGAGTACATGCAAAGTTCTCTATTATATTTTTAGAATTGCATTTTCTTGAAGCTAATCAAAGTTCGCAAGCTAGCACACTGAATAGATTGATGAAAGTTTTTTAAACTGAACATGTTTTAACTTGATATGCCATGAAACTTGTTTATGTATCCAACAACATATATTTGATTTCATTTAATGGATAAATCTGTGATATTTTACTAAATAGAATTTAATTTGTTTAGTGTTTAAAATTTTATATGTTTAGTTGTTTCAAAATACATATTCCGTATATTTTTCTTTCTACATTGATGTTTACATTTTTGTGTTCTCATATCTTTATAAATGGGTCTGTGCATTATTCAAGAGAGAGTGAATAAGGAGTTTTTTTTCTAAAAAGATCATATCTGTTTTCGAGGGGGAGTATCTGATTTTCTATGTGAATGCTAACTTGAATTGTCAAATTTAGTGCATTTGTGTAGGGGGAGTCAAAGAGCTTAACAGGTGAAATTTTTTAGATTCCAAGTCATATTTGCGCCAACAGTTGGTAGAGCAAAACTTAGATTTGCGCCAACAGCTTCTAGCGCAAAACAAGCTTTGCGCATCCTTCAACTAGCGCAAAAATAACTTTGCGCTTCCTTCTGCTAGCGCAAACCTAAGTTTGCGCCACAAAACTTTTAGCGCAAATCCTCCCTTTTTCTTCTTTATTCTGATTTTGCAGATCTTAAGTTGTCTCGTCTCCAACATTTGCATGACCAAGTTGATCCAGATCATCAAGGTCATGAGGGGGAGAAGTTAAGGAGATGATAAAGAGACAAAGAGTTCAAAAGTTTATCTGCTGATCAAGATTCGCTCAAGATTCAATTTCTTCAACTATACTTGTTCTTTTGCTGTTCCAACTCCGATCACCACAGTTCATTAAAGATCATTTAAAAGAGGTGTGTCATCTAGAGCACAGGCGGATGAACCGATTGTTCTTCCAAGCTTATTACAAACTGGTCAAGTCTTGTCAAGGCAGCAAAGGCAACTGAGTTTAAAAGATGATGAGAAGAATTTTTTTTAAGTCAAGAAGCTGCTTCGCAAAGTCTCTTAGATGGTTTGTGCTGATTTAGAAGATGAATATTGAAGATCACAACGCTAATGATTACTAAGGGGGAGATTGTTAAGTCTGATTTTATAGTAATCATTGTATTTATAGGCTTGGTCTTATACTGTGCTTAGATAGTTTTATCTGTTGTATAAGCCAAGGGTATTTAAGTTCCTTTGGGCTTTGGTTTTTGTAAGGATTCACGCATTCTAATCAGATTACATCTTTGTACTTCTAATTGTCTCTCTCTCTACGTTCTCTCTCTATAGATTTAGAGATTCTTGGATTAACAACAGTAAATTCTTAAATGAGATAAATAGAGAAAGCAAGTGGAATAAATATAGATAAAAAAATTACTTTTATACAAATACCCCTTGGGTTGACGGAGGAGAACCGTTTACTAACATAAGTGACGGAACACAAAAGTAAGCCACTTGACATGTTAGTAAAACCAAACACATAATAAAAATACACGCATTGGATGTCGAGCTCGGTAGCTTTAAACGTACACCCACGAAATGTCGACTACAACCACGTAGGGTCCTTACGTTGAGTTATCCTCATCCAATGACGTGTACTAGCACGTACGACTTATACCATACCGTCGATGCCTAATCGTGCCTCAATGTGGAAAACTAGTGTTCATCGGACATAATGATGCAAATGATTATGGAGTCGTGAAACTCAAATGCAACCAAATAGTCAATCCCATATATGCAAGACCAACCAATATCCATAAAACAATTAAGATGCCATCAAAGTGCATATCAAGATTTCATATAAATCCTCATGTAGTTCCAAAGAGGTTCCAATATAATTCTTTGAATAATATATCCACATCCTATATCAATCCATACAAGTTCTCATTCTCTCTCTCTCTCTCTCTCTATATATATATATATATATATCAATATCCCAAAACCCTAGTTTTTGATTCAAAGTATTTAAACTTGAGATTAGAGGAAAACATATTTCACATGCATATAAACCACAATTAGCCCAAGATATAAGTTTCTTACCTTACTATCACACTCATTCAAGTAAACCCTAAAATCTCCAAAATTTACGTTTTGGTGAAAACTCACCCAAATCAAAAGATATCAAAGTGGAGATGTTTAGAAGCTTAAAATCCACATTTAACATGTATAAAGTTTGTAAAAGGGAGAATTAACTCACCTTGTAGGCTTGTGGCTTAAAACCCTAGAGCCCAAGAACTAGAGGAGAGGATGAGGGGATGCTTGCTTTCTTGAGAACTTGGAGTTTCTTCCACTAAATGCTTAAATAACCCTAAAATGTTCAATGAATGATCAAGATGTGGGTAGATAGAAGAAATTAATGATGGAGAGGAAGTTTGATGAAGACTTACCAACCTAAGAGAGAAAAATCGGATATCCAACTTGTTCAAATGAGAAATGTGACAAAAATCCCGACTTGGCCTCATTTATACTCCCATCTGCCCGTCGGCGATAGTGACGAGCGATAGTGGCATCTGTCACTATCGCGGGCATACTCGCCCGAAGCCCCCAAACTCTCGGTACATTTTCAACGGTTGAGACACCGTGATAGTGACCATGACACTATCTCCTAAGGTGTACCACGGGGTCCAAACCCACAACGATTATGCCCAGCGAGAGTGACACCATGTCACAATCGTAGGCACTATCATGCTCCATGTACCGAAACCCACAATGACATCCCACTTCCCGTTCATGCAATCTTCGATCACAAGGAACAATCACACTTATGTCTGATCCCTAAATCGAAATAAGACCTTAAACAAGAGATATGCATTTCACTAACGGCGTAAATTTCGGGGTGTTACAGTATGGTACGGTATTACCGTGGTAGACGATTTTCAATACCACGTACCAACCAAGTTTGTGAAGTTGGTACGGTAGTACCAACCAACTTAATTGGTACCAATTGAACTGGTGTGGTTGGGTTATTAACTGGTTGGTTCGTCATGGTACAAATTTGACACCTCTACCATTAATATTTCTTTTATGAAGGTTAAAAATATTTTTTTTGACTTTCTACCATAGTTCCTCCCCCCCCCCCCCCACCCCCACCCCCCCGCGTAATTTTCTGCCTGTACCTCCACCAACCAAAAAACCAAAAAATGTACCTCAAAATCAATCAAAAAAACCAAAAAACTCTCATAATCCAACAAAAAAACCGAAAAAGTCCATTCAAATCGATAAAGAAAACTTAAAAATCACTCGAAATCAACCAAAAAACTTTAAAAATCCCTCAAAATGGTGCAATTAGGCTAAAAATGCATCGAACGACTTGCAGGCTTTTAATCTACCTTAAAGGTGCCTCTACTAGGCAAAAATCCTGAATCTGCCACTATGTAGAGATGCATGAAACATTCCTGGTTCCAAAAAGTCTGGTTCTAGTACGCTCGGGACCATTCCAGAACAAAAGGTCCAATCAAGATCCGAATATAGTTCTACCGAAAAACCCGGCCCAAAAAAGTTAAAAGAAATCCCAATCGGTCCCACTTCCACATGATGACATCCAAAGCCCGATGATATGGCTTGATGTGGTCTTTTTGCTTACTAAAAACGGGTTTGGAAAGCCGGAAAATTAGAGCATCTCCAATAGAATATCCAAAATGGAGAGTCAAAAATCAAAATCTCCAAAAAATTACATTCAACTCCAACACATTCTTTATTTTAAAGATTACATTATTAATTATATTATTAATATAGTTTATATATTTAATAAAATATTATTTCTCTCTCTATTTTCAACATTTAATTTCAAAGACTCTTATTGACGGGAATAATATAATTTCATTTTCTCACACCTAAGCAATAATTTGTAAGGAGTTCTTCAAATTCTCTCCAGCCTACTTAATGTTGAATAGGGTTTTGGAGAATTTGTTGAAACAAAAAAAAATCCTAAAATTTCTATTTTAGAGAATTTGTTAGAGATGCCCTTATGCACATGTACATCAGGTGGTATTTAGAGCATCTCCAATAGATTCTCTAAAATAGAGAGAATGAATATTTTATTCTCTATTTTGCTCCGATATAATCTCTTTATATAGTTTTCTAAAATAGATAAAAAATTATAGTTTAGAAAATTTTCTAAAATTTAATGTGCGAAGAGAATAATGTTTTTTTAAACTTTTCCACCAATGAGATTGAATTATTAATACGAATTAAAAAAATTGTATTGTAATATTAAATTTATAGAATATTTTGGTAGTGGAAGGTTCAAATAAGAAGACTAAATATCGTGAGAATATAAGAAAGGAATATTCATATGTGAATCATTATAAAATTCATTTGAAAATGCATATGTGAACCTATATGAATAATATGTGATGTTGGTTCACATATGCATCTTGACATATATTTTTTTCGATTATGTAAGCATTCTATTAACCTTCCATTCTCACCTTCTCACAATATTTAGTCTCCTTATTTGAACTTGCCCCTACTTTAATGATATAATTAAGACTAAACTTCAACTTTAGTCCTTGACGTAGGAGTGCTCAGGGGTTGGGTAGGTCGGGTTGAAGGCTCTTGAACAACCCAACCTAATGTTTGCGGTTTGAAACATCTCAACCCAACCCAACTCAATCAAAAGTGTAACCCAACCCAACCCAAACCGTGCGGGTTGGTCGGGTTGAAACTTTAATACATCATTTTACAATTTAACTAAATGATTGTGTTTAAAGAAACTTTAATACATCACTTGAAGGTTAGATTCATGTGATTTCAATCGACGTGTCCCGTGGATAGATCTAAACTAGGGCTAAGATAGTAAAACTTGAGAATTGAGAGAAAGAAGAGGCGTTAATGAAACAACCCAATAACATATAACAATGAAAAACTAGCAGTTTAATATAAGTTTTTCGCCAAAACGGCCCCAAGTCGACAATTTTAATTCAAGGTTTGCGGTAGGGCAACCTAGTACACAACTGAGATGTAAAAAGGAAACATAAACTTCTATAAGGAAGTCTTCTAATCGTGGACTCTGCTCACACCTTCTCTTTTCCTTTGCTCGAACCTCCTACTTGACGACAACCTGAAAAAAGTTTTAGGTTTTGAAAGAGAGAGGGTTAGACCGATAGGTCTAGTGAGTTCCCTCTAATTGTAGTTCACAACATTATCAGCAGTAAGTTTATAAAACAAAATTATAATCATTTCGGTTATAAAATTTAACGTCACGATTACAAACATGCTTCTGGAACACTACCGTCACCTGGAGGTAACTGCGTGTCTGGCTCACACTGCCTTACTTGGGACACCGCCCCAATGGCATGTACGGGATACTCCCCCTAGTATGAGCACAGGCGGGACACTCGCCCCGACTTGACCATCACACTACATCCGAGTATGCATACATTTTCACATATATAAAAATGTTATAACACATGGCTCGCATTAAACGTTAAAAACACACTTCGTATTTAATAAAATCTCACATGTAAATATTATCGCATAATCGATAATAATAAAGTTTCAGTTAGAAAACTCAACTTATCCTTTGCTCACACTCGGCTCAAACGTCCACACCAACTACAATGAAATTGGTAGAATGGTAAGACATTAACTAGGACTCCCAAGTTAGACAAACGCTCGACAAACCCTTACTTTCTTAGTTTTGATTGAAATGGATCATCAATCCATGGATTGAGACGTCGACTCAGAATTTGGGCAACACTCGCATACAACAGGGCCAAGACCCGTGTCTTGCAGGGCCGAATCCTGTGTCTTATCGGGGCCGAGACCCGCATGCTTCAAGGTCAAAGCCCACATGTTGCAGGGTTAAGACTCACATGCTCTAATGGCTGAAGCCCGCATGCTGCAGGGTCGAAGCCCGTGTCCCACATGACCGAAGCTCAGGTGGCGTGGAGACTAAACCCGGCTCCATGCCGTCCCCCACACCCGGTCCTACGGTTTCCCAAACCTGGCTCCAGGCGGTGTCGCGCCTCTATTGCCATGATCTAGGAACCCACGCCGCTACGCCAAAAACGAAGGGGAAAGTCAATTTTTGATGCAATAAATCCCCAAACCAAGGAACTATAACTAATGTTGACCTTAATCATAAAAGAGATTGATACAAACTAAGTTTCCCCAAATTATTTAAGGTCTGCAAGATATTAATCAAAACCCTAAGAGTTTACTCCAAATCTCACAGTCTCCTTTCCAATCTAGAACACAAATCCAAGAATGGAACCTCTAGGAATAGAAAACATTAATCATAGACGAACTTTCCTTGATGAGAACTTAAACTCCCAAGAAATTTGCTCCCTTCCTTGCTCTTCCGCAAAATCGCCTAATCTCTCTCTCTCTCTCTCTCTCTCTAAAAGTTCATAGACGCCAACAAGAATAATAAGATATCTCTAGGGTTTAACCCCTTTTATTTCAAACTTACAATTATCCCCCCCCCCCCCCCAAAACTTTGGGCTTTGGCCAACTAATTACCCAAACTCTAAGTTTTCGAAATTTAGACCCGGTTATTACAATATCCTCCCCCCTCAAAAGAATTTCGTCCCCGGAATTCCTTCGCTGAAAAGGCTGGGGTATTGAGTCCTCATATCGATTCCACCTCGCAAGAAGCTTCCTGTCCTTTGTGGAATTTCCATTATACTTTCACCAAACGAATCTTTTTATTCCTTAGCTTCTTCACCTTGTGATCCAAAATGGCCACCAGTTCCTCTATGTTGGTTAGCTTCTCATCCACCCGTATATTATCCAAAGGTACCACGACGTCCACTTCCGCCAAACACTTCTTCATGTTTGACACGTGAAACGTAGGATGAATTCCTCTCAGATTCTCCGGTAAGTCAAGTTTATATGCTACCTCCCCGACACGTTCCACGATAGCGAACGGTCCGATGAACCTTGGTCTCAACTTCCCCTTTTCCCCAAAGAGAATCACACCCTTCCAAGGTGAGACCTTTAACATAACCATGTCCTCCACTTGGAATTCGATTAGTTTCCTTCGTTTATTGGCATACATCTTTTGACGGTCCTGGACCACTCTCATCCTTTCCCGAATTAGGTTCAATTTATCAGTTGTCATTTGTACTATCTCCGATCCTGCCAATTGTCGTTCCCCCACCTCATTCCAACACAGAGGTGTCCTGCTTTTGCGCCCATAGAGAGCTTCAAACAGTGCTGCTTGAATACTCGTACGGTAGCTGTTATTGTAGAAGAATTCTATCAACGGTAGGTGAACCTCCCACGAACCTTTGAAATCAATGGCACATGCCCGAAGCATGTCTTCCAACGTTTGGATGGTCCTCTCGCTTTGACCATCTGTTTGTGGATGATAAGCGGTACTCAACTTGACACAATATTGTCTATGTACAACTTAGCTAACTTCTCCAATGGATATGTTTCTTTAATCAGTGGGAAATGAGCGGTCTTTGTGAGACGATCTACGATTACCCAAATGGCGTCATGCCTTTTAGGTGATCGCGGAAGTCCGGTGACAAAATCCATCGCGATTTCATCCCACTTCCACACCGGTATATCCAATGGTTATAGCTCCCTGTAAGGTCACTGATGTTTTGCTTTCACCTTTCAACACGTCAGGCATCGCTCGACGATGTAAGCGATGTCTTTCTTCAAACCCAGCCACCAATAACTTTGCTTCAGGTCTCAATACATTTTATTGGTTCTCGGATGTATGTAAGAACGAGACTTATGCACTTTTTCCAACACCTTCTCCCGAAGGTCGCCCAATTTCGGAATCCATACTCGATCACCAAAACATCTCACTCCACGACTGTCCACAGTCAACGTAGTTACAGTTCCAACAATCCTCTCGCTCTTCAAATTGTCACCCATGAGTGCTTCCTCCTGGAACCTCTTGAATTCCTCCAAGAAACTGGATGATACTTCGACTCGAAAGGCCACTACTTTCGTTGTATCCACCCGCTCTTTCCGACTCAGAGCGTCGGCCACCACATTGGCTTTACTCGGATAGTAAAGAATTTCACAGTCATAATCGCTTAACAGCTCCATCCATCTTCGCTGCCTCATATTCATCTCTCTCTGGTTGAATAGATGCTGGAGACTCTTGTGGTCAGAAAAAGTTTGGCACTTAAGACGTTCAACTCCCTCAAACACGTGTAATAACTCAATACAGATAATGTCTCCAGATCTTCAAAGTGAAAACTACCGCTGCCAGCTCCATATCATGCGTCGGGTAGTTCTTCTCATGATCTTTCAACTGACATGACGTATAAGCAATTACCTTTCCTTCTTGCATTAACTCACATCCTAATCCCAACTTGGAAGCATCGCTGTAAATCACGAATCCCTCCGACCCGTTGGGTAAGGATAAGATGTGTGCACTACTCAAGCTTTCCTTCAACTTACCAAACGCACTCTCTTAAGCTTCAGACCACACAAAAGTGACATTTTTCCTTGTTAAGGCAGTTACAGGTGTGGCTATCCGCGACAAATCTTGAATGAATTTCCAGTAATAACCCTCCAATCCAAGGAAACTCCTTGTAACACCATAAAATTTAGAGTAATTTAAAAATCTGAAAATTTGGCAATATGACGTTTGTATTTGGAATAAACCACCCAAAAAGGGTAAATGTATAAAGCATTTACAAAACCTGTGAACGGATATGGAAATCAACAACAAACTAATCTAAACATGTACTATCTAGATTACATCGGTTGTCAACCCAAAATCACCAAAATAAGGAGGTTGATTTAATGCCCAAAACACCAAATATCTAATCATCTCAAAAATGCCTCAAGCCCACGCTCGTCACTCAAACCTTTGGCAACCCACCACTAAAGGAACCTGTTATACACATCATTTGAGATTAAAGCCTAGTGAGAACATACAGATTATAATTTAAATAAATATAAACACTGGTAACGAAAGAAAAACCTTTTCAAGAGAGTTGAGTAAATAGTTGAAATATTAATCACATAAGGACCTTTCGGTCCAAAATTACATCTTGCGATGACAAGGGAGACCCGATTTACCAAGGATTGTAGCGGAACACAAAAGAAATCCACAATCCGAGTTATGAGCTAAATACTTGGAACCATGGCCACGAACAACATTGGTCCATACTAAGATGTGAGGGAGGGCACCCGAGGAATCCAAGTCATACTCGTTCACTAGGATTACATTTACGTCCATGGCTAGTAACCGGTCCCACATAACCGTAAAAAATTTCCTCCGAGGACCCAATGTCTTAACTAGCTACAAAGGGGGAAACCGTCCCACACATAAGCCGACTCAATACCTATGGATCCACTAGTACTAATCTAGATTTGTCACAATTTCATTTGTGACCAATAGTAGGCAAACATTACCTTCGATACCATTTATTTCCAAAAATGCATTTATATGATTAACTGGTGATAAGAATTTGCTAAGTCCAAACATAAGAGTGAGAATCATAAAATGAGATATATATATATATTCTTTCAAATAACCCACCTATAAAGGCAAGTATAAACATTTTCCCATCATATTTGTTGGAAAGGGGTGAAAACCCTAAAATCTCCCAAAATATAAGTTAGGTCAAAATCTTATAAATGTGAACCAAAATCAAAGGAGGTGAGTAGGAGTTTAAAATATCAGGTTTTGACATGTATAAGGTTTAAGGAAAAGAAATATGAACTCATCAAGTGGGTTTTTGATGAAAACCCAAAACCCTAACTTGCTTCTTGGAGAAGAGGACAAAGGAGATGGTGATTTAATGCCCTAAGATTGAATCCTTAGTTGATGCTCCCAACTTCTAGCAATAAATATGGTGGATAGGGCTTGGTGAAACCCTAAAATCGGTTGTTGGAGAGGGAGTGGTTTTGAGAGAGAAACAAAGTAGGTAGATGAGAAATAAATGAAGAAAGAGGGAAAGAAACTCGACTAAAATGGCAGGGGCATCCCCGCGGCTTTGGCCGCGACATGAGGTCGCGGCGTAGCCCGCGCGTGCCTTCGAGATTGAAAACATTCAGTGAGTTACGCGGCTTAGACCGCGACTTCTAAGCCGCGAGGTAACCCGTGCAAGTCACTGAGTTTCACAACCAAACTAAATACTTAGAACACAAGTTTGGCTCAAACGCTCGGTGCTAACGACTAACGGTAAACGCAAGATAATTATGATTAAATAAGGAAGGCTAGAAATCTTAATGATAGAAATTATACATTTGAAAAAAAATCGGGGAGTTACAATCCTCCCCAACTTGGAAATGATTTCGTCCCCGAAATCCCAACTACTCGAAGAGATTAGGATATCTACGTTTCCTATCCTCCTCAGCTTCCCATGTCACATTGGCTCCACGGTGATGCTTCCATTGCACCTTAACCATCGTGACCTGTGACGAAGCTTCTTTGAATTCCGATCCAAAATAGCTTCGGGTTCCTCGACACAACGATTACCTTCGTCTACTCTTATCTCTGAAAGAGGTATGACGCTTTCCTCTTCCGCCAAACACTTCCGGAGATAACAAATATGAAACGTTTTGTGGATCCCGTTCACTTCCGATGGAAGATCCAGTTGGTAGGCTTGAAAGCCCACATGCTTGAGAACTTTGAATGGTCCAAGGAAACGAGAACTCAACTTCCCACGTTTTACGAACCGAATAATCCATGGCGACACTTTAAGCATCACGCGGTCGCCCACTTAAAACTCCATCGGCTGCCTCTTCTTATCGGCATAGCTCTTTTGCCGATCCTGGGCTACTTTCAATCGTTCCCGAATACCTTTAACTTTATCGGCCATTTCTTACACAATTTCGGGTCTGGCAAATTGTTTCTCTCCCGCTTCTAGCCAACACACGGGAGTTCTGCACTTCCGCCCATATAAAGCCTCAAACGGTGCCATTCCGATACTCGAGTGGTAGATGTTATTATAAGAGAACTCCACCAAAGGTAGGTGAGAGTCCCAACTACCCCCGAAATTGATAACACAAGACCTTAGCATGTCTTTAAGCGTTTGGATCGTTCTCTCGCTTTGACCGTCAGTTTGTGGATGGTAAGTCGTACTCAACTTTACTCGTGTACCCAGCTCCTTCTGAAAACCATCCCAAAAATTTGAAGTGAACCGACTATCGCGATCCGATATGATTAACAAGGGTACCCCATGCCTCGAGACCACTTCATCGATGTAGAGTTTTGTTAACTTGTCCATCGGTAGGGTTTCGCGCATAGCCAAAAAGTGAGCGCTCTTAGTCAAACAATCGACTATTACCCAAATAGTATCGTGACCTCGAAGAGTCTTGGGCAACTTGGTCACGAAGTCCATGGTAATATGCTCCCACTTCCACTCGGGAATCTCTAAGGACTGAAGACTCCCATATTGTCGTTGATGTTTGACCTTTACTTGTAAGCACGTCACATAACGCTCTACGTAACGTGCCACATCAAGTTTCATTACCGGCCACCAGTAATGTAACTTCAAGTCCCGGTACATCTTCGTACTTCCCAGATGAATGGAATACTTGGACTTGTGGGCATCCTCAAGAAGTAGTTCTCGGTTGCCCCCAACTGTGGGCACCCACACACGACCGTTGAACAATTTTACCCCACGGCTATCTTCCATTAAGAGCAAACGTTCCTTTGTCATAACTTCATCTTTAAGAGTTTCTTCCAACAAGGCTTCTACTTGAGACGTCTTTATCTTCTCAATAAAACTTGACACTAACTCGATTCTCGAAAGGGTAGCCCGAATACTTCCGCTATAGTCCTTCCGACTTAACGCATCGGCCACTATGTTTGCCTTACCGGGATGGTAAAGCAACTCACAATCGTAATCCTTGAGCAACTCGAGCCACCGCCTTTGCCTCATGTTTAACTCTTTTTGATCAAAGACATATTTTAGACTCTTATGATCCGTGTAGAGTGTACATTTCATGCCATAGAGGTAATGCCGCCAAAGTTTCAAGTCGAACACCACCGCCGCTAACTCCAAGTCATGGGTAGGATAGTTCTTCTCATGAATTTTGAGTTGCCTCGAGGCATAGGCAATCACCTTGCCTCATTGCATCAACACGCATCCTAATCCCATTTTCGAAGCGTCGCTATAGACCACGAAGTCTTCCGACCCTTCGGGTAGCGACAAGATTGAAGCTTCACACAATTTCTTTTGTAAAGTCCGGAACGCCTTTTCCTGCTTCTCGGTCCAAATGAACATCACATTCTTCCGAGTTAAAGCCGTCAAGGTAGAAGCGATCTTTGAGAAGTCTTGAATGAATCTCCGATAATAGCCCGCCAAACCCAAGAAGCTTCGGATTTCGGACGGAATCTTGGGAGGCTCCTAATTCATCATGGCTTCAATTTTGAAGGGGTCCACTTTCACTCCGTCTCGAGTGACAACGTGACCCGAGAATTGCAACTCTTCAAACCAAAAATCGCACTTGGAAAATTTGGCGTACAATCTCTCTTTTCTCAACACTTCTAGGACTTCACGAAGGTGTTGCTCGTGTTCCAACTCGCTCTTGGAATATACGAGTATGTCATCAATGAATACGATGACCGACTTGTCGAGGAATGGTCGGCACACTCTATTCATCAAATCCATAAACATCGTCGGTGCGTTCGTTAGGCCAAACGACATTACAAGGAATTCGTAATGGCCGTTACGCATTCTAAAGGTCGTCTTCGAGACGTCTTCTCCCCTCACCTTCACTTGGTGGTATCCCGAACGTAAGTCGATCTTGGAGAAACACCCCGCTCCTTGGAGTTGGTCGAACAAGTCGTCTATTCTCAGAAGAGGGTACTTGTTCTTCACCGTTGTCTTGTTCAACTCACGGTAATCGATGCACATTCTCATTGTGCCATCCTTCTTCTTGACAAACAAGACCGGAGCTCCCCAAGGCGACGAGCTCGGCCATATGAAACCCTTCTCCAAAAGCTCTTGGAGTTGATCCATCATCTCTTGCATCTCCGATGGAGCTAACCGGTAAGGGGCTCAAGCAATAGGAGCCGCTCCCGGCACGAGATTAATCTGGAACTCCACTTGACGGTCGGATGGTAACCCGGGCAAGTCATCCGGAAAGACGTCAGAAAACTCACGCACTATCTTCACATCTTCAAGCTTTAGTTTCTCGAGCTTGGAATCGATCACGTAGGCTAGGAAAGATGAACATCCTTTCACTAAGTATTTGCGCGCCTTAGCCATGGTGATGATTGCCACCTCGCCTTTCCTCTTCTCGCCATAAATCACAACAACATCACCACTAGGATTGGGAAGTCGGATTAGTTTCTTGGAGCATACGATCTCGACATGATTGTTCGCCAACCAATCCATGCCGATCACCACGTCAAAACCTCCAATAATCATCGGCATCAAATCGATCGGGAATTCTCTCCCTTCGATTCCGAGAGTACACTTCCTCAGAACATCTCGGATTAGAACTTGACTACCATTCGCTATCTCTACCACTAACGCATTCTCTAGACTATTAGTGGGAACATCAAGCTTTTGACGAAACGACTCAGATATAAAAGAGAAAACTGGCACCCGCATCGAACAGTACTCGAACAGGTACGGAGTTTAGAAGAAACGTACCCGATACCACATCGGTAGATGCCTTGGCCTCATTGGCCATCATCTGAAAAGCTCTACCCGAAAACCTATATGGGTTCTCTCTCTTCTCCGGCGCGCTACCCGACTTGAGCTTCGGGCAATCCCTCTTCATATGCCCCGGTGCCTTGCACTCGGAGCAGATAAGCCCTCTGATCGGGCAATCTCGGGAGGCGTGATCAGACTTACCATACTTGGAACAAGTTTGAGGAGTGGTGCTACAGTTTCCATGGTGCTTGCTTCGGAACTTCTGGCACGATCTAGCTTCTTGATAATTGTTGAAGTTTCGATTCCCGACGAAAGGTCGAGTCCTCCTAGAAGGTACGAAATTTATTTCCCATTTCCTCTTGTCTCCGACCACCACCGCTTTCTCTGGTTTTCCCTTCACGTAAACCTCTTCCATAAACTGGGTTTCCTCTATCGTCTCACGAAGGTTAGAAGCCTTAGAGTTGCGGACCATGGACATCATGTCCGCCAGCAGGCCCTCAAGGTAGGCCTTGATCTTCTCTTTTTTTGTTGGGGCCACATGCCCCACCAAACTCAGCTTCTCCATGAATTAACGGGTATACTCCCTCACCGTCAAGTTTCTTTTCTCAAGTGATCAGAACTCTTCTTCGATGCGTTCCAAAGCCCTTTCACTGCAGTACTCCTCTAATACTTTCTTCTTGAACTCGGCCCAAGTCAACTGAGCCAGAACAGTAGGGGAGAGGGTGGACTGGGTGACATTCCACCAAGTGAGAGTCGTGTCCCTGAGCATCTGAGAACCAAACCTTACTTTCTGATCATCCCCACACTCAGATGAGCCGAAGGCTTGCTCGATTCCTTGAACCCATTTTATGCACGCTACCGGGTCTTCGGAACCAGAGAATTATGGTGGTCTACAACATAGAAATGTCTTGTATGAGCAAGCTCTCTTGCCTTGCCTCGCCTCGACTGTTATTGGTTCCTCAGTTCGGTTCGCATGACCCGTACCACCGGATACAATTACCTCAATATTCTCCACAATCGTCTCATTCTCCGATTGCTCACATCACGATCCTCGATCAATTTCAGAAGAAACTCCTGCTGCTTGGACATCGCTTCATTCATGACCAACATCATGCTGTCCATCAGCTCGGATTGGGGAGTTGTCTCCCGAATAACTGGGTTGGACGAAGCCAGGTCCACCCGTGGAATAACTTCAGGCCCTCCGCCTAATATTGGTTGGGTAGATGGGCGCAACCCTCTCTGGTTGATCAGAAGTTGAGGTTGTCGCCTCGACACCATCCACTCGTGTACATGGTCTACCAAGCGTACTAACCATCTTGATCTGCCACACAACAAGGAAGGGAGTAAGAGAGAATCAAACACGAAGGAAAACGTACCACCACATTACCAATTGTAATAACAACGGCACTTCAAGCACACTCACGTAAAACATCCTCATAATAACATTAGCTAAGTGAGATTATGAACATATGGTACATAAGGGTTCTCGTTACCATCATCACAATGCTTGATGAACATAATTTCCGTCAACTCCAAGACCAACCCATCTTAGAAGTTCTACCCAAACTCACAAATCATTACTTAACATACCCAGTCTAAGTCTAGACATCTTACATTCATGTCTAGTTCGCTTAAATTAGAGCTCTGATACCAACTTGTAAAACCCTAAAATATAGTGTAATTTAAAAATCTGAAAATTTGGCAATATGATCTTTGTATTTGGAATAAACCACCCAAAGAGGGTAAACATATAAAGCATTTACGAAACCTGCGTACAGATATGGAAATCAACAACAAACTAATCTAAACATGTACTATCTAGATTACATCGGTTGTCAACCCAAAATCACCAAAATAAGGAGGTTGATTTAATGCCCAAAACACCAAATATCTAATCATCTCAAAAATGCCTCAAGCCCACGCTCGTCACTCAAACATTTGGCAACCCACCACTAAAGGAACCTGTTATACACATCATTTGAGAAAAAGTGTTAGGCTTAAATCCTAGTGAGAACATACAATTTATAATTTTAAGAAATATAGACAATTGTAACGAAAGAAAAACCATTTCAAGAGAGTTGAGTAAATAGTTGAAATATTAATCACATAAGGACCTTTCGGTCCAAAATTACATCTTGCGATGACGGGGGAGACCCAATTTACCAAGGATTGTAGCGGAACACAAAAGTAAGCCACAATCCGAGTTATGAGCTAAATACTTGGAACCATGTCCACGAATAACGTCGGTCCGTACTAAGATGTGGGGGAGGGAACCTGAGGAATCCAAGTCATACTCGTTCACTAGGATTACATTTACGGTCCACGGATAGTAACCGGTCCCACATAACCGTACCAAATTGCCTCCGAGGACCCAATGTCCCAACTAACTACAAAGGGGGAAAACGTCCCATACATAAGCCGACTCAATACCTATGGATCCACTAGTACTAGTCTAAATTTGTCACAATTTCATTTGTGACCAATAGTAGGCAAACATTGCATTTGATACCATTTATTTCCAAAAATGCATTTATATGATTAACCGCTGATAAGAATTTGCAAAGTCCAAACATAAGAGTGAGAATCATAAAATGAGAATATATATATATATATATATATATATATATATATATATTCTTTCAAATAACCCACCTATAAATGCAAGTATAAACATTTTTCCATCATATTTGTTGGAAAGGGGTGAAAACCCTAAAATCTCCCAAAATATAAGTTAGGTCAAAATCGTAAAAATGTGAACCAAAATCAAAGGAGATGAGTAGGAGTTTAAAATATCAAGTTTTGACATGTATAATGTTTAAGGAAAAGAAATATGAACTCACCAAGTGGGTTTTTGATGAAAACCCAAAACCCTAACTTGTTTCTTGGAGAAGAGGACAAAGGAGATGGTGATTTAATGACCTAAGCTTGAATCCTTGGTTGATGCTCCCAACTTCTAGCAATAAATATGGTGGATAGGGCTTGGTGAAACCCTAAAATCGGTTGTTGGAGAGGGAGTGGTTTTGAGAGAGAAACAAAGTAGGTAGATGAGAAATGAATGAAGAAAGAGGGGAAGAAACTTGACTAAAACGGCAGGGGCATCCCCGCGGCTTTGGTCGCGACATGAGGCTGCGGTGTAGCACACGCGTGCCTTCGAGATTGAAAACATTCAGTGAGTTACGCGGCTTCCAAGCCACGGGGTAACCCGTGCAAGTCACTGAGTTTCACAACCAAACTAAATCCTTAGAACACAAGCTTGGCTCAAACGCTCAGAGCTAATGACTAACGGTAAATGCAAGATAACTATGATTAAATAAGGAATGCTAGAAATCTTAATGATAGAAATTATACATTTGAAAAAAAAATCGGGGCGTTACACTTCTCTCTTCCGACGGAGTATTCGGTGCCTCCCAACCTTTGATAGCTTCAATGTTCGCTGGATCAACCTTGACTCGCTCTTCCGACACCACGTGTCCTAAAAATTGCACCTCTCTCAACCAGAATTCACACTTCGAGAATTTGGCGTACAATTTCTCACATGTAAGCAACTCCAATACTGATCGCAGGTGTGATTCGTGCTCGTTCCTGGACCGGGAATAAATTAGTATGTCGTCAATGAAGACAATCACACATTTTTCTAAGAGTGGACTACACACTCGATTCATCAGGTCCATAAACACAGCTAGAGCATTAGTCAAACCGAACGACATGACCAAGAACTCGTAGTACCCGTACCTCGTGTGAAAAACAGTCTTGGGCATGTCCTCTTCTCTGACCTTCAACTGATGATAACCCGATGGAAGGTCGATCTTCAAGAAATAATTCGCTCCTTGCAACTGATCGAAGAGATCATCGATTCTTGGTAGCGGATACTTGTTCTTGATCGTCACCTTGTTGAGCTCATGATAATCTACGCACATTCTCATAGATCCATCCTTCTTCTTGACGAACAACACAGGCTCTCCCCACGGTGACGTATTGGGACGAATGAACCCCTTGTCGAGTAATTCTTGCAGTTGAGTCATCATCTCCTTCATCTCGGCCGGTGCTAAACGGTAGGGTGCTCTTGCAATTGGTGCCACTCCTAGAATCAAATCTATTATGAACTCCACTTGCCGATCGGGAGGCAGAGTGGTCAAATCTTCCGGAAACACCTCCGGGTATTCATACACTACCGGAACCAACTCTAGCCCCTTCTTCTCCTTCCTAGCATCTATCACATACACTAAAAACCCCACACACCCCTCAAATTTGGTAAGAGCAACTGATTAAAAATTTCGATAAAACATCAAGAAAGGGATAGAACTCTTTCGATCCAAAACTCAATATGCCTCAAATACGAATTCTATAATTAACCTTAACAATTATATAACTCCAATAATATATACAGACTAAATTGAAGTCAGGTGTTACTTAACACAAATACGAGCTGCCCTTCCCGAAACTATAGCGGAAGACTTCACCAAACTATTTACTCCTCGGGCACACATCTGGCACTCCTCACTTCACGGTGCTACTAGAACTATTCCCAACCAGAACCTGTTGCACATGCTGACAAATAAAAAGGTTAGGCTAACGCCTAGTGAGTTCAAGAGTTTTACATTAATAAATATACCTTTAAATGGAATGAACTTCACTTAAAATCATGACCTTTCAAATAGTGTACTTTAAAACGTGGAAACGACCCTTTTCCAATATCATGCATTTTCAAAGATGGACACCTCATTACAAACATTATTTATAAAATGATGCAACTCAAACTTACCCGAATCGATAATATGAATCGACTACCATTTAAGAAACGTAGATAAAGTGTTACACGCCAAAACACCCAAGCGCGGGTGGGGCAAAATACCCAAGCCATAAATCATTGTCAAAATCCGCATATACAATACGTCCGAAAACATGGACACTAGGCCCAATACTCACGCGACCATAAGCGAAAGGAAACAAAATATCAAAACATGGGGATGACATACTTCGTTCAAACCCTAATATACATGGAGGAAGGTCCAATATTAAGGTCCTCATTCACTGTCGACCACATAAGACCAATGATAATAAAGTAAGACGTCAACATATAAGATACAGTTGGCCGACGACGGGGGAGACCCATATCCGTTGAGAGTGGAGGAACACAAAAGTATGCCACTCTTGTAACGTTAATCGCATGACACCTCACGACATGAAAGCCCAAGTGTCCCTACGACTTCTTAATAAGTTACACCTTAAGAGACGGTTGACCTTGACGAACATTACAAAGAACTCCATCCCGAGGCCCGACACACTTAAAGACTACCTCTCATGCATTACTTGAAGCGGCGGAGGTCCTAGTGCCTACCTCTCAGGTAGCACCTCTAGACTCAACCCTCCAATGCCTACATGTAAAGTTTCCGGTCGTAAAACATGGGTACCAGAGTTCAACCTTGCAATACCCAATTGACCATCCAAACAGACTGACTTACGTGCCTATGGATCCAATGCAACACAGTCTAACATTACATGACTACATAGGAATGACCAACGCACTCGATCATGTAATAAACATCAATATGCAACACGGTGCATTAGCATGTAAACCATAACCGGATCTACATTAAGCCAGTAAAACCGTACAAGTGTCCTCAAGACTCTTTTAAGTCAACACCGAGCTAAAATGCTTAAAACCCTTTTTGACCAACGATTAACAATTCCCAATTACATAACGCAATCGACTCACGTCATGCAAACACACTCCAAAATACATTGGTAGATTCCACAACAGTTTAGATTGGGACAAATAGTTTTCCAAATGGATTTATACTCTTTATTCTTTCAAAACGTCCCATAACACAAAATCAAACCTTTTACCCAAACAAACACTAAAAGTATATTTTCACCAAACGATTTCCATTTATGCATTACACCATCAAAATACTTTAAAATGACTTATTTATCAAGATACCAAAATAATCCCAAAAGTAGGTGTTTTGCAAGGTTTATAAAGTCAAATACTTCAAATAATCAACTCACCAAATATTCCAACAAATGATAATTTCATGCAAAACATAATAACACTTCAAAATGAACATTTTGGCATGTACAACGTTTTCACAAACCAACTTGAACTCACCTTGCTAGATTTATGCTAAATCTAGATTTTTACCCCAATTTGAGCTTCCTTGAAGAAATCTGAATCCTCAAGCCAAAACTTCCAAAAACTTAGATCCACAAGTTTTCAACCATAAATATTCATATTCAACCATTTTAAATCGTTCCCCAAACATTTTATATCAAAACCCTCATTTAGGCTAAAACAACCCTAATTTTGACCTAAATTCTCCAAAATTATCACATCTGAAATTTGAGAAACAAGAACACTAGGAAATCATCAATGGAGAATTTATAACTTATAGCGAAGTTTAGAAACTAGAAGGATGAACTCACCACTTAGGTTTTGGTGAAAACCTAGAAAACCCCAAATTCCTTGAAGATGGAGGTGATAATGATGAGCTATTGACCTTTGCTTCCAATACACCACCAAATACTCTTGAATCTTCCCAAAACTAACAATCGAACCTTGAAAAGCTCTCAAAGACGAAACCATAGCATTTTGAATCGCCCAAATGGAGTAGAAAAGAGCAAGATATGACCAAATGAAGAAAATCCCGATTTTATGCACTACAGATCTGGTGCGACCCTGCCATGCGACAATGCCATCTGTCACTGTAGCGGGCACTGTCGTCCGGGATGTACCGAGGTCCCCTTGCCTCTTGCGACCCTGCCATGCTACAATGCCATCTGTCACTGTAGCGGGCACTGTCTCCTGGGATGTACCGAGGGTTTTTTCGACGGCTTTCCCGACCGTTTCCCGGCTGTTCCTCGACTGTTCTCCCGGACATTCCTGGACCTCTCTCTTGGATATTCCTTGACTGTCCTTTGGAAACATTTGATGCTATTATGCCAGTTATCGTGCCATTGCCATAATTTCATGGCACAATCGTTGGAACGACCGAACACTCGGTAACACCGGTGCTATTGTGACAGATGTCACAACCACATGTCACTATAGCCGAGACGACCATTGTAACACACTAAAAATAGGGATAGCAAAAATCCGGAAAACGAATATGAGGTATACTAAAATTGCCACAGCAAGAGCCTCCCAAAAATGGGGAATATATATATATATATAAATAACCTGTTTAATCACAATTGTAATTTAACGGACAATGAACAACAACCAACTAATCTAATTTCTACATCTAGAAAAGAGATTACAAAAAGGGTTGTCATCTATAGACCCAAACGGTCTATATCCAAAAGTATAACGCGTCCATGTGCAATTCCCCGAGCTCCCACCCCAATGCAACTAAACCTGCTTAAGACTGCCGCCGCTAGGACCTGAGATACACATCGACACCAAACAAGTGTTAGGCCAAAAAGCCTAGTGAGTTGAACAATAATAAGCATGCATGAAAATGCATATTTCTTATCAGCAGTTAACCATAGTTCAACAAATGTGGAGTCAATAGGGGAGACCCATAGCACCAATCAAGTCCCACCCAAGAGTCGATATACCTTGATGCCCTTAACAAGGAACACCCCAAAGGCCCGGCCCACCCGAAGACTATTGCTAAGAAAATTCCCCGAATGGCGGAGGTCTAGGCACATAGCATCACAGTGGCGCCCAAGACTATATCCTCCTAGTGCACTGACTTGGTTCGTCCACATAACATTTATAAGGGGTCCTTTAGGTATATTCCAACCCACATAATTCAATACCAACTATGAGTATAATATTACCACCTTATCCTCATGATGTCTAACAAAAGACCCAATGTAAATCATGCTCATCATACATATAAACATATCACCAAAATGGTGTTCCAACCAGAATCATCATCATGCCCATATATGCATACATCTAACATATCAAGGTACCCACATTATGTATCTATGAGACAAATCCCAAATAATGATACATATAACAATAATCTTGGCAAATCACCCATATATATATACATCTTCCAACTATTATCATGAAAAACCCCCAAACATTTGAACACATAGAGATAAAGTAACAAATAGGAGATTATGATGTGTATCTAGTTTTAACAAAGGGTTAGTAAACTCACTATCTAGGTTTTGAACCAAAACCTAGAAAATAGATGAAATGGAGAAGAATGACGTCTTGAGACTCCAAACACTTGATTGCTAGGTCTTGAATGCACCCTTGAAGTAGTTGATAAAATACTTGTAAACCCCCAACAACCTCTATGTAATAAATGAAGCAAGAGAGTGGAGAAGTGAAGAAAATCGCCCTAAAATGCTCTCAACCAAACCCTAGTTCTGATTTTTGAAGTTATGAAGTGAATAGGGGCTGAAATGGTGTTTTAATTCGACCAGACCATGCGGGCGATAGTGCCAAGGGCACTATCGCGAGTCACATTCGCGAACCCAAACACACCCTCGGTACATCCTCCGCAAGTATGCCCGATGATAGTGACAATTGTCACTATCGTGTGTCACTATCGCGAAACTCCCCCCACTCACGGTACATTCTCAGCGATTGTGCCCGGCGATAGTGACAATGTCACTATCACGTGGCACTCTCGCGCCAAACCCAAAACGACCCGAAAACTTAACCAAAATCGAAAACGAGCGTGAGATCTAAACACATGCATCTTTAATACTAACCAGATAACATCATAGCAATAAAATAAGGTTCATAAGCATATAAAGGTTCGTATTTCCAGATAAACACAATTTATGTATTAAGGGAACAAATGCTTACCTTGAGAATTTCCGGGTGTTACAATCCTCCCCACCTAAATTGAGATTTCGTCCCCGAAATCTCATCCTAGATTAAACAAGTGAGGATAACACTTCTTCATATCATCCTCGGACTCCCAAGTAATGTTAGCACCCTGATGATGCTTCCATTGGACTTTAACCATGACCACGTCCTTATGCCTCAACTTTTTCACTTTCGATTCTAAAATTGACTCCGGTTCTTCCACACAACGATTTCCGTTGTCCATACGAATTTCCGACAAAGGAATCACGCTTTCCTCTTCGGCTAGGCACTTCCGAAGGTAACACATGTGGAACGTAGGATGTATCTCATCCATTTCCGGTGGTAAGTCCAACCGGTAAGCTTGCAAACCAATCTTCTCCAAAATAACGAACGGTCCAAGGAAACGAGGACTAAGCTTCCCACGCTTCCCAAAACGTATGATCCCCTTCCATGGTGACACCTTCAACATGACCCGGTCACCCACTTCAAACTCAACCGGTCTTCTCTTCTTGTCCGCATAGCTCTTTTGTCGGTCTTGCGCCGCCTTTAGTCTTTCTCGAATTTCTTTCACCTTGTCCGCCGTCTCTTGCACTATTTCCGGCCCGACGAATTGCTTTTCACCCGCTTCTAGCCAACAAACTGGGGTCCTACACTTCCGTCCATACAAAGCCTCGAACGGTGCCATCCCGATACTAGAATGGTAACTATTGTTGTACGCGAACTCTACCAAAGGTAGGTGTGAGTCCCAACTTCCCCCGAAGTCTATTACACACGATCTCAACATATCTTCTAGCGTCTGGATCGTCCTCTCGCTTTGACCATCCGTTTGAGGATGATAGGACGTACTCAGATTCAATCTACTGCCCAACTCCTTTTGCAAGCTAGTCCAAAAGTTCGAAGTGAATCGGCTATCCCGATCCGATACCACAGATTTCGGAACTCCATGCCTTGACACCACCTCGTCGATGTACAGTTTAGCCAATTTATCTATTGGCAAGGTCTCCCGCATCGCAAGAAAATGCGCGCTCTTGGTCAACCGATCGACGATCACCCAAATTGTATGGTGACCACGTAAGGTCTTTGGTAGCTTCGTCACAAAATCCATGGTGATGTTGTCCCACTTCCACTCGGGAATGGACAGCGGTTGCAGACTTCCATACGGTCTTTGATGTTCCGCTTTGACTTGAAGGCATGTGACACACCTTTCCACATAGTTAGCCACATCCAGCTTCATCACCGGCCACCAATAATTCAACCTTAAGTCTCTATACATCTTGGTGCTACCGGGATGTATAGAATATTTCGACTTATGCGCCTCCTCGAGGAGTAAGTCATGATTTCCCCCAATCTTTGGCACCCAAATTCGCCCTTGGAAGAGCTTGAGTCCATGACCATCTTCTGTTAAGAGTTCCTTTTGCTTGGACATAACCTCGGCCTTGAGGTTCTCTTCTTTAAGTGCTTCCGCTTTGGTCGTTCTTATACTCTCCAACAAACTCGACACCACATTGATTCTGGTAAGGGACATTTTGACACCTTCGCCATGATTTCTTCGGCTCAATGCATCCTCCACCACATTAGCCTTACCGGGATGATAGAGTAGGTCACAATCGTAATCCTTCAAAATCTCTAGCAATCTCCTTTGTCGCATGTTGAGCTTCTTTTGGTCGAAGATGTACTTGAGACTCTTGTGATCCGTGAAAAGAGTACACTTGGTTCCATACAAGTAGTGTCGCCACAACTTCAACGCGAAAACTACCGCCGCCAACTCCAAATCATGAGTCAGATAGTTCTTCTCATGATCCTTTAATTGTCGCGACGCGTAGGCTATCACCTTCCCCCTTTGCATTAGTACGCACCCAAGTCCTATCTTGGAAGCGTCACTATACACCACAAAGTCTTCCGATCCTTCGGGTAAGGACAAGATCGGGGCTTCGCACAACTTCCTCTTGAGCGTCTGAAACGCTTGCTCTTGTGCATCGGTCCAAAGAAACTTGACGTTCTTTCTTGTAAGGGAAGTGAGCGGTGTAGCCGTCTTTGAGAAATTTCGAATGAAACGTCGGTAGTAACCAGCTAAACCCAAGAAGCTTTGGATCTCCGTCGGACTTGTTGGGGGTTCCCAACTCATCATTGCTTCGATCTTTGCTGGATCCACTTTTACCCCGTCCTTTGATACCACATGCCCCAAGAATTGCACTTCTTGAAGCCAAAATTCGCACTTCGAGAACTTCGCGAACAGTTTCTCCCTTCTTAGAACTTCTAATACTTCCCGTAAGTGTCTTCCATGTTCGGACTCATCCCTTGAATATATTAAAATATCATCGATGAAGACGATCACGGATTTATCCAAAAATGGGCGACACACAAGGTTCATCAAATCCATGAATATGGTCGGAGCGTTGTTTAAGCCAAACGGCATCACTAAGAACTCATAATGACCGTATCTCGTTCGGAAAGCCGTCTTCGTAATATCTTCGTTCTTCACTCTCACTTGATGATAACCGGACCGAAGGTCAATCTTCGAGAAACATCCCGCCCCTTGGAGTTGATCAAAGAGATCGTCGATACGGGGTAGAGGGTACTTTTTCTTCACCATGACTTTGTTTAACTCCCGATAATCTATGCACATCCGCATGGATCCATCTTTCTTCTTCACGAACAAAACCGGTGCTACCCAAGGTGACGAACTTGGTCGAATGAAGCCCTTCTCCAACAACTCTTGAAGTTGCGTCATCATCTCCTTCATTTCTGTCGGTGCCAAACGATATGGAGCACGAGCTATCGGAGCCGCTCCCGATGTGAGGTCAATCTGAAACTCCACTTGTCGTTCCGGCGGTAAACCGAGTAAGTCTTCCGGAAAGACGTCCGGATAATCTTGCACTACCTCCACATCTCCCACCGACTTCTTTTATTTCTTTGCGTCCACAACGTAGGCCAAGTACGAAGGGTAGCCTTTCGCTAAAAACATGCAAGCCTTAAGAGATGAGATAATAGGATTATTCCTCTTTCCTTTCTCTCCATAAATGGTTGCCACCCCATTTTCCGGCAATGGTACTTGGATCATCTTTTTGGAGTAAAAGATGTCCGCCTTATGCCTCACTAACCAATCCATGCCTATGACTACATCAAACCCTCCTATAGCCATAGGTAGTAAATCTACACCGAAAGAAATTCCGTCGATCTCTAGAGTGCAATCACAAAAATGGTCACGAATGATCACTTGATCTCCATTAGATACTTCTACTACTAACGCATCGGGAAGAACACTAATAGGAGTGGTGAATAGTTTACAGAAGGCATCTGACACAAAAGAACACGTAGCACCCGAATCAAACAAGACACGAGCCGGCATGGAGTTTACTAGAAACGTACCCGAAACGATATCCGTGGTCTCCGTTACCTCCTCGGTAGTCATTTGGAAAGCTCGACTTGGTGCCCGTGATGGTTGATCGACCCTAGCCGTCGAACCCACGGAATTTCCACCACTTCCTCTAACCAGCCTTGGACACTCTCGCTTCATGTGCCCCGGCTCTCCGCATTCATAACATACCGACCCATGGAGGGAACACTCTCGAGTTGAGTGGTTTTTCTTACCACACTTGCTACTCCCGGCTGGACCGGAGAGAGTCCTCGTAGCGCACGGCCCCGAGTGCTTTGACCTGCACTTGTGGCACCACCGATCTTCACGGCGTTGATCACCCGATCTCCCGCTTACAAAGGGTTTAGATTGACGAACGGGTCCAGATAGCCCCTCCCACTTCCGTTTCTCACCAACGTACCTCTTCTCATCCCTTTCCGAATTGATGTCGTCCTCAATGAGTAAGGACTCCTCGATAACCTCTTGTAGAGTCGAACACATAGCATTCCTTACATCCGTTCGCATTCCGGCCGGTAAACCCTGTTGATATGCTTTCATCTTCGACTTTTCGTCGGGGACTAGATGTCCCACCAAGTTTAGCTTCTCCAAGAAGAGCTTGGAGTAGCAAACAATCGACATATTCCCCTTCTTTAGATCTCGGAACTCCCGCTCCAACCTGTCCAACGACCGCTCGCTGCAGTATTTGTCCATGATCTTCTCTTTGAATACCGTCCAAGTTAGCTTAGCCAGAACTTCCGGGGTGAGGGCGGATCGGGTGAGGTTCCACCAAATCAGAGCCTCTCCCCGAAGTAGCTGAGAAGCAAACTCGACCCGTTGAGAAGGATCGCATTCACTGGACTCGAAGGCCATCTCTAATTCCTTGAGCCAGTACATACAAGCAACCAGGTTGTCTGAACCCGCAAACTCCTTAGGGTGACACCCCAAAAACGTCTTGTAGGTACACCCTTTAGTCTTTGATCTGATTCCCTCAGCGGATGGTTCTTCAATCGTTACCACATTCGGTCCACCCGACCCCACAATAACGTTTTCAGCCATAGTCTCGGGTTGACGGTTACTGGCGTCTCGATCCTCTAGAAGTTTCATGAAAAACTCTTGTTGTTGGGTCATGGCCGAAGTCATGGCCAACTGTTGTTGAGCCAAAGCCGCATTCATGGCCAACATCATGCTATCCCGAAGTCGGGTCTCCATGGTAACTTCCTCCATGATGACGTCACCTGTGTTGAGGTTCCGGCGTGGAATGTGCTCAGGCCCTCCTGCCAAGATTCTGGGTATAGGTATGTCATCGGAGGTTGCCCCCATCGGGGGTCGTACTGTTGCAGATTCCACTTCTGGTTTCCCTTCTGGCATGTCTGGTAATCTACTTCGAGTGTTTACCATTAAAATCTGTCATGCACGTACGAGAAATAGATTGAGAAAAGACTAAGCGAGTTGAACTCATTGTACGTTCTACTACTTTCATCAATTATCATAATAATAGTAAACCAAATATACTCACAAAACAATGCATTCATAATAGCAGTAGCTAAGTGAAATTATGAACGAACCATACACAAGTATCCTGGTCACCATTATCACAACTTTCAATTACAGTAATTCCGTAATCCTAACGCTCTCCCCACCTAGGATTCCTACCCCAAGTGGACAGTGAATTCATAAAGTCTAAAGCTTAAGTCTAGATATGCTAAACAATACCTAGTTCACTTAAACTAAAGTTCTGATAGCAACTTGTAACACCCTAAAAATAGGGATAACAAAAATCCGGAAAACGGACATGAGGTATACTAAAATTGCCACAGCAAGAGCCTCCCAAAAATGGGGAATATATATGTAAATAACCTGTTTAATCACAATTGTAATTTAACGGACAATGAACAACAACCAACTAATCTAATTTCTACATCTAGAAAAGAGATTACAAAAAGGGTTGTCATCTATAGACCCAAACGGTCTATATCCAAAAGTATAACGCGTCCATGTGCAATTCCCCAAGCTCCCACCCCAATGCAACTAAACCTGCTTAAGACTGCTGCCGCTAGGACCTGAGATACACATCGACACCAAACAAGTGTTAGGCCAAAAAGCCTAGTGAGTTGAACAATAATAAGCATGCATGAAAATGCATATTTCTTATCAGCAGTTAACCATAGTTCAACAAATGTGGAGTCAATAGGGGAGACCCATAGCACCAATCAAGTCCCACCCAAGAGTCGATATACCTTGATGCCCTTAACAAGGAACACCCCAAAGGCCCAGCCCACCCGAAGACTATCGCTAAGAAAATTCCCCGAATGGCAGAGGTCTAGGCACATACCATCACAGTGGCGCCCAAGACTATATCCTCCTAGTGTACTGACTTGGTTCGTCCACATAACATTTATAAGGGGTCCTTTAGGTATATTCCAACCCACATAATTCAATACCAACTACGGGTATAATATTACCACCTTATCCTCATGATGTCTAACAAAAGACCCAATGTAAATCATGCTCATCATACATATAAACATATCACCAAAATGGTGTTCCAACCAGAATCATCACCATGCCCATATATGCATACATCTAACATATCAAGGTACCCACATTATGTATCTATGAGACAAATCCCAAATAATGATACATATAACAATAATCTTAGCAAATCACCCATATATATATACATCTTCCAACTATTATCATAAAGAACCCCCAAACATTTGAACACATAGAGATAAAGTAACAAATAGGAGATTATGATGTGTATCTAGTTTTAACAAAGGGTTAGTAAACTCACTATCTAGGTTTTGAACCAAAACCTAGAAAATAGATGAAATGGAGAAGAATGACGTCTTGAGACTCCAAACACTTGATTGCTAGGTCTTGAATGCACCCTTGAAGTAGTTGATAAAATACTTGTAAACCCCCAACAACCTCTATGTAATAAATGAAGCAAGAGAGTGGAGAAGTGAAGAAAATCGCCCCAAAATGCTCTCAACCAAACCCTAGTTCTGATTTTTGAAGTTATGAAGTGAATAAGGGCTGAAATGGTGTTTTAATTCGACCAGACCACGCGGGCGATAGTGCCAAGGGCACTATCGCGAGTCACATTCGCGAACCCAAACACACCCTCGGTACATCCTCCACGAGTATGCCCGGTGATAGTGACAATTGTCACTATTGCGTGTCACTATCGCGAAACTCCCCCCCCCCCCCACTCACGGTACATTCTCTGCGATTGTGCCCGGCGATAGTGACAATGTCACTATCGCGTGACACTCTCGCGCCAAACCCAAAACGGCTCGAAAACTTAACCAAAATCAAAAACGAGCGTGAGATCTAAACACATGCATCTTTAATACTAACCAGATAACATCATAGCATTAAAATAAGGTTCATAAGTATATAAAGGTTCGTATTTCCAGATAAACACAATTTATGTATTAAGGGAACAAATACTTACCTTGAGAATTTCCGGGTGTTACAACCATACTCTTAGTACGATTGGTGCTACTGTGACAAGTGTCACAACTATAAGGCACTATAGCCATACTCCATATGTGGTTCTTCCTTTACCGATTCTCCCAGTTCAACATTTTTTTCTTCTTCAATTGGGATAAAAATTAGGATGTTACAATGATAAGCGATACTCAACTTGAGTTGCGTGCCCAACTCTCTTTGAAGACTTCTCCAAAACGACGACGTGAAACGACAATCCCGATCTGATACTATAGACGACGAAACTCCATGCCTAGACACAATCTCGTCTATGTACAACTTAGCCAACTTCTCCAACGGATATGTTTCTTTAATAGGTAGGAAATGAGCGGTCTTTGTGAGACGATCCACGATTACCCAAATGGCGTCGTGCCCTTTAGGTGATCGCGGAAGTCCGGTGACGAAATTCATCGCGATTTCATCCCACTTCAACACCGGTATATCCAATGGTTGTAGCTCCTTGTACGATCGTTGATGTTCCGCTTTCACCTTTCAACACGTCAGGCATCGCTCGACGAAGTAAGCGATGTCTTTCTTCAAACCATACCACCAATAACTTTGCTTCAGATCTCAATACAATTTATTAGTTCCTGAATGTATGGAATAACGAGACTTATGCGCTTCTTCCAACACCTTCTTCCGAAGGTCGCCCAATTTCGGAATCCATACTCGATCACCAAAACATCTCACTCCACGACTGTCCACAGTCAAAACTGCCCCAAGTCAACAATTTTAATTCAAGGTTAGCGGTAGGGAAACCTAGTACAAAACTGAGATGTAAAAAGAAAACATAAACTTCTATAAAGAAGTCTTCTAATCTTGGACTTTGCTCACACCTTCTCTTTTCCTTTGCTCGAACCTCCTACTTTACGACAGCCTGAAAAAAGTTTTAGGTTTTGAAAGAGCGAGGGTTAGACCGATAGGTCTAGTGAGTTCCCTCTAATTACAGTTCACAACATTATCACCAGTAAGTTTATAAAACATAATTATAATCATTTCGGTTATAAAATTTAACGTCGCGATTACAAACATGCTTCCGGCACACTACCGTCACCCGGAGGTAACGACGTGTCTGGCTCACACTGCCTTACTTGGGACACACCCCCAATGGCATGTACGGGACACTCCGCCCAGTATGAGCACAGGCAGGACACCCGCCCCGACTTGGCCATCACACTACATCCAGTATGCATACATTTTCGCATATATAAACATGTTATAACACATGGCTCACATTAAACATTAAAAGCACATTTCGTATTTAATAAAATCTCACATGTAAATATTATCGCATAATCGATAATAATAAAGTTTCAGTTAGAAAACTCACCTTAGCCTTTGCTTACACTCGGCTCAAACGTCCACACCACCTACGATGAAATTGGTAGAATGGTAAGACATTAACTAGGACTCCCAAGTTAGACAAACGCTCGACGAACCCTTACTTTCCTAGTTTCGAATTAAATGGATCATCAATCCACGGCATGAGACGTCGACTCACAATTTGGGCAACACCCGCATACAACAGGGTCGAGACCCGTGTTTTGCAGGGTCGAAGCACGTGTCTTATCGGGGCCGAGACCCGCATGCTTCAAGGTCGAATCCCACATGCTGCAAGGTCGAGATCCGCATGCTCAATGGCCGAAGCCCACATGCTGCAGGGTCGAGACCTGCATGCTCTAATGGTCGAATCCCGCATGTTGCAGGGTCGAAGCCCGCGTCCCAATGACCGAAGCCCGGGTGGCGTGGAGACAAAACCCAGTCCATGCCGTCCCCCACACCCGGTCCTAGGGTTTCCCAAACCCGGTTCCAGGTGGTGTCGCGCCGCCAGTGCCGTGACCTAGGAACCCCAAGCCGCTACGCCAAAAACGAAGGGGAAAGTCGATTTTTGATGCAATAAAAGTGATTGATACAAACTTAGTTTCCCCAAATTATTTAAGGTCTGGAGGATATTAATCAAAACCCTAAGAGTTTACTCCAAATCTCACAGACTCCTTTCCAATCTAGAACACAAATCCAAGAATGGAACCTCTAGGAATAGAAACATTAATCATAGAGGAACTTACCTTGATGAGAACTTGAACTCCCAAGAAATTTGCTCCCTTCCTTGCTCTTCCCAAAAATCGCCTAATCACTCTCTCTCTCTCTCTAAAAGTTCACAGCCGACAACAAGAATAATAAGAGATCTCTAGGGTTTAACCCCTTTTATTTCAAACTTACAACCCCCCCCCCCCTCCCAAAACTTTGGGCTTTGGCCAACTAATTACCCAAACTCTACGTTTTCGAAATTTAGACCCGGTTATTACAGTTAAAAGTCTAAAACCATAAAATAAAATAAAAACATACAAGGTTTGGTTACTTTGGGCCCTAACCCGTTTCCAACCCAATAGATGCGGTCTGAACAAATTTTGCATCGATTATGTATCGGGTTTTCTCGTTTGATTTTTTTTTACGTTTTTTCGGGTTGGATTAGCCGGGTTGGTCGAAAATTTGAGCACCCCTACCTTGAGGTTTAGTGAAAAATCTAAAAGTAGGACCTAACTTTGATAAATCTAGGAATTATAGTTTGTGGTTTTAATTTTGTTTCGAAAGTGGTTCTTAGTCATTAACTCTATTCATTTAGCTCCGTTAGAGTGTTGGATATTTCAGTATTTTCATCAAAACCTTTAATTTTCTTGAAGAAAAAACATAAAATTTTATTTTATATTTCCTTTAAAATATAACTAATTTATATTGAGAGAGAAACTTTGTAATAAAATAAAATACACAGTATAAAATAAATATTATATTCTTTTTTTAAAATAAAAAAGTAAAGATTTTAATATATAAAAAAAAAACCTAAATTGTCTCTTGTTCTAAGAGCACCTCCAAGCGGACGGCAATTCTCTGATTTTTCCCGTTTTTGGGCTCCAACCGACCGGCAATTCCAAAATATGCCGGTCATTTTATGAACGGCAAATCTCAGGGGGCCCACCACTAAGCCATTTATTTCATTTTTTTTGTTTTATTTTAATATTAAATTCTTTTAATAATTAATATTTATATCTATAATAAATAAAATATGTTATTTTAATGTGGGGTCCACAAATTTGGTGTTTTTTTAGAAGATGGTTGGAGTTGGGTTTTTTTTTTTTGTTGATGGACCCACCACATTTGGTGTTTTTGGTGTGTTTCTTTTGTGCTAAGGTTGAAAATGCTCTAACAGAGATAAATAAACAAAGTTAATGACTATTGACTAATGATCACTTTCAAAACAAAATGAAAACAGAAGGATGATTAATATCAAAGTTTAGATATCACTTTCAAAACTTTTAATTATACCTCAGTTACCAAAATTGAAGCTTACTCCGTACTTATTTTAGAAATCATTTTTTAAAAAAATGAAAAAAGAAAATTTATTGAAATTAAATGTAATTTTTTTACCATTTTACTTTTTACTAAACTCTAATCCTTTTTTTTTTTTGATTAATTAAAATATTTGAAAGGAAACATGAATATTTATTCTAAATTAGTGCAAATACGTTTTTCGTCTTTTGTGGTTTGTTGTAAGTTTCTATTTTTTTTTAAAATTACGATTTTCATCTCTATTTTTATAATTCATTATTATTTTCGTCTTTATAATTTAAACTTGATTTTTTTTCTTTGTCCCTATGATTTATAATATATTTCTATTTTTTTTTGATAAAGGAGTGTCCCAGACCACTTTGGGCCCGGACTAATCTCCTGGAAAATAGGCCTATGGCCCGCGGGCATTCATCCCGTAGCCACAATGCTGCAAGTGGGGCTCGAACCCGGACAACCGCTATGAAGTCCCCAAGTTCTTACCACCACGCCACAACCTTGTGGTTATTTTAGTCCCTAATATTTAAAACTAATTACCCTCAAGGACGAAAATAGAAATGAAACTCAAATCATAAGGATGAAACCTAAATTTCGAAACGACTGGGACGAAATCCGAAATTTTTAACAACCCACATGTAGTGGTGTACAAAAAACCGTCATTCCGCGAAACCAGTCTAACCCTACCCGTTAACAACCCAATTAAACCCAACCTGCTAAACCGCCAACTGGCCAAACCGTCAAACCGCTAATTAGAAGGATTAAAATTGGGTTAGCATAACTCAACTCAACCCAAACTGCCAACCCGCCGCTAATATATATTATCTCGATAAAATTATATATATATATATATATATATATATATATATATATATATATATATAGGGTCAGGTTCAAGAGAAAACTCTAAATAAATGGAAAACCGAAAAACAACGAAAAAACGAATTAAAAAGTATATGAATATGGATGTCAAATTAACGAGAAAAATATGATCGTTTATTTGGTGTAATTTATTTCGCTCGAATAAAAAATAAGGGGTGGAGTTTTTTTAATTTAAAAAATATTGTTGTAACCGTCTGCTTAATCACATCCATCAGATCATCTAATCTAACGGTTGATAAGGTGTTTTTTAGTTTTTCATTTATTTGAGGTTTTCCCTTGAACCTCTGTCTATATATATATATATACTATATTATAAAGCACGGATAAAAAACACTTAAATACAAATTATTAGGCACAAGGTACCATCATTTTATGCAAGATTTTAAAAATCTCTTAATTTACAAGTATCAAAGCACAAGATACATATTACTACTACAGGCTTCTAACACCCACTAATTTGGTATGTGCAGGACCTTCCTTTTATGCAGACATTTTCATTTATCACTATTAATTAATATATTATATTACTATAATTTTGTTTTAATTATATTATTAAATATGTAATTGGTTATTTTTTGTAGATGTCATTAAAATATATAAGATAATCATTGAATTCTAACAAAATACTTAATTTTTTTATATAAAAAACATTATTTATGCCTAAATTAAACAAATTTATAAAAAATCCATTATCACTTTATCCAAAATCGTACTGTAAATCGACAAAAAAATAAAATGAAACATTAAAATCGTGATGTATCTCGCTGCATTGCGCGAGTACGCTTCTAGTATACTATAATATTTACAACCATTATAACTTTCGACCAAAAAATATATACATATATTAGTCTAATTTACAGCCCAAAAATATATATATACATATATTAGTCGAATTTACAGTCTAACACCCAAAATTAATCCAACTAGGTCAAGACCAAAATTAATTAAACTACGCTGATCGGTACTTCTGAATAAGCACGACTGCACAAGTAAACTGAAACAACTAGATCGATGTTGATGTTTTCATTGCATAAATGAACATATGAAGGATGCTTATCAAAGTAAGAGAATTGGCAATGTCTTTGTAAAATCACTTAAGAAGCCATTGTAAGAAGTATCTGGATAGGGGGTGTGATAAAAAAAAAAACAAAAATCGTTTAGCTTTCTTACTATTAATGGTAATGAGGTGATATTTAAAAAAGAGAAATGTCGAAAAGTTCGTTGCTAGGTTTGTGGTTAAGGATACACAACTTTTTGTGTTATAGAGGGTGAAGGATTTAGAGAACTTATTAAAAACTTGCAACCTAAATTTAGTGTCCTGGTAGAGTGACTGTTGCTAGAAATATTTATCGATTGCTTTGCAATGGGAAAAATATATTGAAGAAAGAGTTAACAAAGGTCGGACAAAGAATATGTTTAACAACTAATTTGATTCGGAGAGGTCCAACATGATCGTACTTGATTGGTGATTTGAATCAGATGCTATCATTCAATTTTTGAAGTTTAATTCTAAGACTTAAGGAATTTAGTATATATTTGATGATTGTAATACCTAATAACTTTGTTGGGTATATTTTTAGTATTATTTATCATATTTCATTAGTCAACTTTATGTATATTTCTAATCCGTCAACCTAATCTAACCCGTCCAAACCCGTTAGAGTTGGGTTATACTTTTTAAGGAATTAGGTTGAGTTGAGATTTTTAAAATATCATAATTAGGTTAGGTTATAAAAATGTTAATGTTGGTCCCAAATAGTACTAAGTAAATAAAAAAAGTATTGTAGAAGGGGGGTTGAATACAATACACACAGTTTTTCACTTAATTTAATTCTTATTGATTTGAAATCAAGAATTACACATAGAAAACTTTGATTGTTGCGGAAGAAAATAGATGAAATCTATTCAAACAATCTTACACAAAAAGAAATGAAGAACAATTGTAAAACACTTAGAAAACAATAAGAACTTCGTAGAGAGAGAATGCCAGTGCACTTAGAGAGCTTGAATGCTTGAGAGTTGGTGATCTTGCATGTTGAGCCATCCTTCATATTTATAGTGCCTCATGCATTAAATGCATGGGACACCTGTTGAGCAAAGGATGGACACGGGTCTTCAGCAAGGTACAGGATGTATCTTTTGTCTTGAGGTGTTTTGGCTTGAAGTGTTGACCTGCAGAGAGGATGGTAGAGACCTTTCTTTAAAATGGTGTAGTAGATAAAACTTACTTTATCTGATCTCCAGATGAGGTCCACGTCAACGCAAGATATCACAATATACTTTGTCAGACAAGTACAATGTGTTTGAAAGAATTCCGCAAGCATCGGCTGCCGAAGACTTAAGAGATCTTCGGCTCCTGAAGATGTGAGAACATCTTCAGCTTCTAAGGAGAGATCATCGGCTACCGAAGACTTGAGAGATCTTCGGCTGCTACTTGAATATGTGAGAACACCTTCATACTCTAAGGAGAGATGAGAACATCGGCTGTCGAAGACTTGAGAGATCTTCGGCTCCTGAAGATGTGAGAACACCTTCATACTCCTGAGAGATATGTGATTGACACCATCCTGGCCGATGGTGTTGATCACTTGGGCATGCTTGGCTTTAGGCTGAGGAGACTATCTTCAATCCGCTTTGAGAGATGTACTCCTTCTTTGTCTTCTTCGGCTGATCTTCGATTTCACCGAACATTTGTATAGAAACCAAGCTGCTAAAAGAACCTCAGACATATTCTAAGTAGGATGATATAAGATGGAAGATCAGGAGGTCATCTTCAAATCTTCAGATGACCCAACAATCTCCCCCTATTTGATGATGACATCCATACTAAAGAATGAAACAAAGAGTATACTGAATAAATTCATTTTGACCCATCTTTACTCTTTTTGGGTTCTTTTCACATAGTTTTTTTTTGTATAAGGATTTATAAAGTATATCCGACATTTACAAAAGAATAAAATAATGAAGTATATATGTACAAACTAAGTAAGAGAAAATGCACTTGTATTAAACATGACGTCTTAACAAAACACGGCTACAAGTACATAAAAAAGATAGAGAGATTTAGAGAAGAACCTCATTCATTTTTCGGTCTTTTGTGAAGCTCAGCAATAATATCACTACGAATGAGAGAGGCTTCAGAACTTACGGGGATAAGAGATAGGATAGCAACCAGAAATTTGGTGTCAGCAATGGAGATCTCCTCATGTCTGAAGAACATGAGAGTTTCCTTTTCATCGAAGAAATATACTCCTCTGGTTGGCCTAGACACTACAGTACCAATACTTGAAAAACGGGTCGGACACGGACTGCCTGGAGTCTTTAGATTTAGATTCTTCATATCAGGGATTAATCCCTTGGCAGCCAGATCTTTGAATAGATTTTGATTGACAGAAGAGGAGAGTTGTGGAGAGGAGGAGATGCACATCTTTTTTAGATACTGAACTTGAGCTTCTTCTTCAGGAGAATGCTTGTAATCTCTTGCAAAGTCTTTCATTTTTTCAAATAGACCATTGATGGTCTTTTTGGCCAAAGCCCTGTGACGACTAAATAATTTAGACAAGAGTTCAGATATTTCGTACCATTCAGAGAGTCCATAATCTTCAAGGTCGTTGAATTTGATATATTGACGAGTTTTGCCTTCCCTGATGATAACCATCCGAACCTCTGTATCTGAACCTTTGGTGGTGCCAAGCTTTATTTCATCAATTTTAGACTTCAACTTTCTTCCCATTAAAGTCTTTCGGTACCAAAGGATGTCATGAGAATCAAACTTGGCTTTAGAAAAGCCAAAGTCAGAGGTGACCTTGTTTGGTGGTTGAATCTTGAGCCTATCAGCTTCAGATACAAAAGCCTTTAGAGCAGCAGACTTTTGTTGATGGGATAAGAAGGCCTCTTCGTCAGGAGATAGCTTTGTCTTTCTTTTGTCTCCTCCTTGTCTTGAAAGCTCCCCCTCAATTGGAGCATCGGTGGAAATGGGAGTGGGACCCTGACGGCCGCTGTCAGAAGAGATTGGAACCGCCTGTTTCTCCCCCCCCAGCGGCTGTCCGGGGAGCAACCTTCATAGAATCAACCTTCTGATGAAGAGACTTCAAGGACTCAAAAGCTGAGCAGTGAGGGCCTGATGAGACTCGGAAGCCGCTTGTAGACGACGAACCTCCTCATCACGAGCATTGGAGGCTGCCTGAAGAGCAGTGACTAAGGTAGTGAGGTGATGATTGGAGGACTCAAGAGACATCAGCTTGTCACAAGAGACCTTGACAAAAGAGCCCAGAAGTTTCTGATGATCACGAAACTGAGCCCCCAAGAGGCGGTGCTGTCTGTTTGTTTCCTGTATAGCCTCCAGAATTTCAGGGGGGATGATGGGATCAGAAGGAGGAGTGTCCCGTACATCAGAGGTAGAAGGAAGAGAGGAGGTAGATACCTCCTTGTGACCCTGTTGCAAATAAGCCAAATATTGTGAAATACCCTCCACGCTGGCCTTGGGTAAGACCCGCGTTTCACCGGGCGGTGCATAAACATCGACCAAGAATTGGTCGGGTGAAAGGCCGTGTAGTGAGAAAGCAGAACCTTGGTCCGGGGAGAAGACCAAGTCATCCTCATCCACTAAGGATAAAGTGTAGGAGGGAAGGTAAGGGTCCCCAAATATTACAGTTGCATCATTTTGTGAGGATACAAAGGTGGTGGCAGTGGCTATGTCGGAATCCCCGGGCCCGAATGGGACAATATCAACATCCGTCGATTGTGAAGAATCGGAGGATGGGGTATGTGGGATGGCCCTAGAAACCTTCCTCGTTCTTTTGGGAGAAGAGGGAGGGGAAGAGGTAGAGTGCCGCCGCTTTGAGGTGGTGGGTGAGGCCTGGGTAACCACTGAAGGTCCTTTCAATGGTATGGCCGTTTGGGCAGGTGCGGCGGTGTCAGTAGCTGATGATGAGAGAGTGCTAGCCGACGTCACTAAGGGTGAGGGAGAAAGGTCCACTACAGAGGTGGGACCTTTGGACACCGGAGTGTCCTTAGCATCTCCCCACTGTAGATTGGGAGAAGTAAGGAAAGAGACCATACCTGGAAGCAGAGGGTTGTCAGTTGCCAAAGACCCCTTATGAAGAAGAGGTCTAGTCACAATGGGCGCCTTGTAGTGGAAGGTGATGCTATGAGAGGCATCAATGGCAGTAGCAAACTTTTGGTAAAGGATGATCCAGATAAATCGAGGAAAGGCGACATGCGGTCTCTTTTGAGGGGTGATGACACTGACTAATTCATGGAAGAAGTACCGGGCAAAATCAATCTTTCTTTGAAAGATAAGAGCATGAGCGAGCTGGGTGATGTAGGATGGACATTGATCATGGCCACTTGTTTTCTTGCTAAGGCATAAAAGAACATGAGAGAAGAAGAAATGCCATATACCTCCCATGTTTTTGCGTAGCAGTGTCTGCGAACTCCGGGCATGGTCGCCAGGGATGTAGTTCAGTGCCGCAACAACCTCCTCGTGCTCGTTGCCAAGTGGGAATGCTTCATAAGACTGGTACACAGGAAGGTGAAGAGCCGAACGAACGTCATCAACACCAAAAGTGAGATCGGGTGAAGTGGGGTCTGAGAGAATGGAAGCAGACACCTTCTGGGATATACTATCATAGACACACGAAAGCCAAAAGTTGCCAATGAGCAGTTTGCTCATTTTTGGTGGGTTGTGTGTCAAGGCAAAGTGAAGAGGGGATTTAATGATGAAGGAATCTATAGGGTTAAATTCACTGTGTTTGGGATCACTTTTCAACCTTGCAACATGGTTGCATGGGTTGAAAATGAGATCTGCATGAGAGGTAGGAGGTGTCATCACATTTTTCTTGACAACCTTGGGAGAAGAAGAGGAAGCCATGGAGGAGAGAAAAAATGTAGGTTGTTTATGAGAGAAAGGAGGATGAGAAAAGGATGAGGAGGGGTTATATTTATAGTGGGAAGAGGAGCGAAAAAGAAAAGGAAGGGATTTGAAAAGGTAGTTAATAATGGAAGGAGATAATAGTGTGTAAGAAGATTTGATGGAGGATTTCTAGGAGTTGGGGAAAGAAAAGAAGAGTGGAAAGGATTATGGAAGGAAAAGGTGAGATTTGGTAGGATGGGATAGATGGAAAGAAAAAAATAGGGAAGGAAAAGTTTTGGAAAGTATTATAGAAGGAAAGGTAGGATATAGTAGGTGGAGGAAGGGAAAGAAGGGATGGGATGGGTGAATAGGGGAAGTCTAGGGAAGTGGGAAATGAGAAGTAAGGGAGAAATAGTGAAAAATAATTGGAGGGGGGGGGGGGTAAGGTCGGCCGAGAGAGGGATTGAGGGGGTCGGTTAGGTGGTCGGCCGATTGAGTGAGGGAGGGGGTCTTTGCCGAAAATTTGGTGTGGGTTGGGGATCGGATGGCGTCGGCCGCCGATGGATAATGGAAAGAGGGGAGAGGCAGGTACCGAGAGGGAGAGAGAGATGGGTTTGGGATGGCTTTCGAAGAGAAGGATCGAGCGAGAGAGGGTGGTGGGGGTAGGCTGCCGATGGGAAGGAGAGAGGGCGGATCGGTAGCCGAAGAGAGGGAGGGAGGAAGGGGTGTAGGTGGCTTCGGCTAGGGAGAGGGATAGGTGAAAGAAAAAGAGAGCCGATAGGAGAGAGAGAGAGAGAGAGAGAGAGAGAGAGAGAGAGAGTTCGGCTTAAAGGAGAGAGAGTCGAATGAGAGAGAGAGTCGAAAGTGTGGGTGGTCGGTAGCCGATGGGGTGGTGTTGGTGGTCGGCTACCGATGGGAGGAGACAGTGAGAGAGAGATCGGCTAAGAGGGAGAGGAAGGGAGATTGATGGAAGAGAAAAAAAAGGAAAAGAAATAGAGGAAGGTCTCGATGATGTCGGCAAGATGACATCACCTTGATGATGCCATTAAGTCCAACTACA
Source organism: Arctium minus (assembly GCA_954870635.1). Lineage (NCBI taxonomy): Eukaryota > Viridiplantae > Streptophyta > Magnoliopsida > Asterales > Asteraceae > Arctium > Arctium minus. The sequence continues at coordinate 2,916,479 of OX941093.1, read as the reverse complement.
ATAAACCTTGAATTATCATCGGTGCAAAAATAACTGACTTTTTTTTTCTTTTCTTTCTCTTTTTTTTTTGATTTTCTTTTCTCTTTTGTGTTTTTTTTTAAGAAAAAAAATTAAATATCGGCATTTAACATACCGAGTTCTCCGATGAGGAACTTGAACCGAGCTTCGTCAAGAGGCTTGGTGAAGAGATCCGCCAGTTGGAGGTCGGTAGGGATGAAATGTAACTCGATATCACCTTTGGAGATGTGATCTCGAATGAAGTGATATCGGATGTCGATGTGCTTGGAACGAGAGTGTAGCACCGGATTGTTTGCGATGGCTATCGCACTTGAGTTGTCACACAGAATCGGAATGTGAGAGTACAGCTGATTGTAGTCTCTAAGTTGGTTCTTCATCCAAAGGATTTGAGCACAGTAACTTCCAGCAGCTACATACTCAGCCTCAGCGGTAGAGGTGGAGACTGAGTTCTGCTTCTTGCTAGACCAACTAACAAGCTTGCCACCAAGGAGTTGGCAGCTACCAGTGGTGCTCTTCCTATCAATCTTAGAGCCTGCAAAATCAGAATCTGAATACCCCATTAGATCAAAACCTGAGTCTTTGGGATACCAAAGACCCAGATTCATGGTACCTTTCAGATACCGAAAAATGCGTTTAACCGCAACCAAGTGAGATTCCTTCGGATTGCCTTGGTAACACGCACACAGGCAAGTAGCAAACATAATATCAGGTCTACTAGCAGTAAGATAAAGAAGAGAGTCGATCATGCCTCGGTAGCTGGTGATATCCACAGATACACCATCCGGATCAGCATGGAGTTTCAAAGGTGGTGCCATGGGAGTTTTCATGGGGGAGGAGTTTTCAAAATGGAACTTCTTCAGAAGGTCACGAATGTATTTACTTTGATTTATAAAGATTCCTTCTGAAGATTTTTTAACTTGAAGTCCTAAGAAAAAGGTAAGCTCCCCCATCATACTCATCTCATATTGGCTTTTCATGAGAGAGGCAAACTCATCACACAGTGACTCATCAGTGGCACCAAAAATGATATAATCCACATAAATTTGAACAAGTATAAGATTACCTGAGGTTTGTTTGATGAACAAAGTGTTGTCAATTTTACCTCTTGTATACTTGTTCTTCAGGAGAAAGTCAGCAAGAGTGTCATACCAGGCACGAGGAGCCTGCTTTAGACCATAGAGAGCTTTGTCCAATCTGTACACATAGTCAGGATGGACTGGATCTTCAAAGCCAGGGGGTTGTTTTACATAGACTTCTTCAGCTAGCTCCCCATTCAGAAAGGCACTCTTGACATCCATCTGGAAGACTCTGAAGTTCTTGTAGGCAGCATGAGCAAGGAAGATTCTGATGGCTTCAAGTCTGGCAACTGGAGCAAATGTTTCGTCATAGTCAATTCCTTCCTCTTGCCTATAGCCTTGTGCAACCAGTCTGGCCTTGTTTCTGATCACCGTGCCTTCTTCGTCCATTTTGTTTCGAAATACCCACTTGGTTCCGATGATGGTTTTTCTGGAAGGCCGAGGAACCAATCTCCAGACTTTGTTCCTTTCGAACTGAGAAAGTTCTTCTTGCATGGCAGTGATCCAACATGGATCAGCTAGAGCTTCATCAACTTTATTTGGTTCAATGAGAGAAAGGAAGTTTACATAGAGACAAATGTTACCAACACCTCTTCGAGTCTGTACACCAGCTTGTTGATCACCAATGATTTGATCAATGGGGTGATCTTTTATTCACTTTAGGGCAGGAGGTAAAGGAGGAGGGTAAGAGATTTGTAAAGAAGAGTGGGAAGGGAAATTTTGAGGAGAGATGGATGGAAGATCGACTTGTATAGGTGAGGAATGAATGTCAGATTGAGAGACTGGGATGATTTGGAGTGTATGTTGAGGTTGGGTAGGTTGAGGATCATCCTCTTGATGAGAGGATGGGTTGCAAGATGTAGGGGGATCATTGTTTTGGTAAAGAGAAGTGGGAACAGTGTAGGGAATGTCTGATGATGTTGGAAGAGGACCATCACCAACACAGGAGGATATCCATCTGTTCAATTCTTCATCATCACAAGAGAGTGATGATATCTTGAGGTCATCAAACTTGACATGGATGGATTCATCAATACACTTCCTTTGGAGGTTGTAGACTCTGAAAGCTTTGGAAGTGAGAGAATATCCCACGAAGATTCCTTCATCAGCTTTGGGATCAAATTTTCCCAAATTTTCTCTATCATTGAGAATGTAGAAGACACACCCAAAGACATGAAGAAAACCAATGTTGGGTTTTCTACCATAAAAGACTTCATAAGCAGTCTTATTGTGTCTTTTCACAATGATGGACCTATTTTGGGTAAAGCATGTAGTGTTGATTGCTTCGGCCCAAAAGTAGATAGGGAGGTGAGATCAGCATGGATCGAGCAGCTTCACATAGCGTTCTGTTCTTTCTCTCCACTACACCGTTCTGTTGTGGAGTTCTGACGGCAGAGAAGTTCTGAGAGATGCCTTTTTCATTGAAAAAGTCATCCAACATACTGTTCTTGAATTCTGTTCCGTTGTCACTTCTTACTGATCTTACCAGCTGCCCATTCAACACTTCAGACTTTTTGATGAACTTTATGATTTCTTCAGTAGTGTCACTTTTGTACCTGAGAAAAAATACCCAAGTGTAACGAGTGAATTCATCAATAATAACCAGAATGTACCTTCTACCACCAAGGCTTGGGGTACTGACTGGTCCACACAGATCCATGTGGAGCATCTGAAGAGGCTGAGTGATGGAGAAGCATTGCTTGGACTTGAAGGAAGAGTTTGTGAGTTTCCCTTTCTCACATGCAGCACACAACTTTTCTTTCACAAAGGACAACTTTGGCATGCCCGTGACAAGCTCCTGGTTTGAGAGGACATTCAAAGTCTTGAAGTTGAGGTGAGAGAGACGCTTGTGCCAGAGCCAACATCTTTTAGCAGTGTTTTCAGAGACAAAGCAAATGTTTGTTCCGAAGGATGAGCTATGTCCCATGTCTATGACATAGACATTTTCTTTACGGTAGCCAGAGAGGACGGTTTCCATCTTTTCGTTGAAAATGATGCATGAAGATAATTCAAACATCACCTTGTAGCCCAGATCACATAGTTGGCTTATGCTTAGAAGATTGTGCATCAAGCCCTCAACATAGGCTACCTTTTTAAAGGTGATGGAACCATTTGAGAGTGTTCCATAACCTTTAGTACATCCTCTGGAATTATCACCAAAGGTGACAGAAGGACCTTTGGATGGCACGAAGTCTACAAGAAGAGATTTGTTCCCTGTCATGTGTCTTGAGCACCCGCTGTCAAGATACCAGATTTGTTGGTGCCCTAGACCCCACAATCACAAGGAAATCAGTTCTTTGGTACCCATTTGGAAATGGGTCCTTTTGAGTTAGAAGAAGAGGAAGAATCCTTGGAAACATTTTTATCAATTCTTTCCATAGGACAATCCTTAGCAAGGTGAGAGGTAGTACCACAGTTATAACATTTTCTATATGTAAAAACCTTTTTGGAGCTTTGACCAGCTTCCTTGTGATGACTGATCACATTGACTTTCATGGCCTTAGAGGTTAGAGGATAGTCAAGAGGCTTAGGACCCAAGATACCTTTGCCAGAGTCAGTTGAAGGAATAGAAGAGGGTGTCTTGGAATTTAGCTTATTTAACATCACAGCTCTGGGGATTGGAAGAGAAGATGGTTTCTTTGAGTTTTTCTTGGGAAGTTTCTTTTGGGGAAGAAGATTGGCAAAAGATTTTCCCTTTTTGGAGAAAGAGAATTTGTTTGAAGAAGGCTGAGGAACTTTGGAAGGTTTGGGTTTAGAAGAGGAAGGCTCGTTTATTTTTAAGGAACACCTAGACTCAATAATGGGTTTAGAAGGGTCATTTGAGTCTTGGGCTTCCTCACTCTCATTGGGTGAATCAATGCTCTTAGATTTGATGAACATTCCAAACTTGAGATCTTTAGAGAGATCAGAGGAGTCCAGAGGTTCAGAGTCATCATAGTTCTCTTCAGAGGATTCATAGAATAAGGGAAGAGAGAAATGAGCATGGGTGTAAGAAGGAGGTTCAAGGTCAGATTTTCCGAAGCCTAGTCCAGACTTGTCATCACAAGCTATTTGATCTTGAAAAATCTTTTCTAAGTTCTTGGAAGAACTTGTGCACTTATTCACAATTTCTTGCTCCTTTTTGAATCTTTTCAAAAGTTTATTTTTCTCTTTAGCAAGAGTAAAATTTATAGTTTTCAAATCTTCAAGCTCAGCCTTGATTTTGTCAAAGTGTTTTTAGAAAGAGTAGAGGAGGGTTTTCTAGAAAACCTGGATTTTCCAGAAGAGAAGCGAGGTTTGCCTTTAGAAAAGCCTGCCAGCATGGCAACACCGTCTGACAGCTGAGCCACAGAGGTCTCCTCTCCTTCATCATCAGCCTCACTGATATAGGCTTCTGAAGGGTCATTGGGGTCCTCTTGACTATTGTTGTCAGAATCAGAGGGATAAGTGATCCTAGGGACACACACAGTACTTTTGGAAGATTCACCGACAAGAGCTAGAGAAGAGCCTTTGATGTCTTTTGTGATTGACTTCCTAAGCAGTTTAGTTTGCTCATAGTTGAAGAGAGTGCCATAAAAGGCAGTGAGAGGCATGGAATCAAGATCCTTGGTAGACTTGATACAAGTACAGATATTTTCCCAAAACTCAGAAAGACAGTCCATAAACTTGCACAAGACTTCCTCATTATCATAGGTGCGATCCACAAGTTTAAGATCATTGAGTAGACTGTTAAAACGATTATAGTAGTCTGAGAGAGACTCACCCTTCTCATGAGAGAAGAGTTCATACTTTCTTACAAGAGCAATCTTTTTGCTCTTTTTCACCTCAGACGTACCTTCATAAAGAACACACAGAGTGGACCACATTTCTTTTGCAGTAGAAAGGTTAACAAGAGAATGGTAGACCTCATCAGGCAGAGAGAGGGCAATGATGGCTCTGACTTTAGTATCAAGAGCTATAAGACGTCTGTCTTCATCATTGTATTTACTGGGGTCCTTTACAATGTATCTCCCAGTAGCTGGAGTTCTTTCTTCCTTAGAAGAGTCCTCATCAGCTTTTGCCTTATCTGCATTGTAACGGTCCCAAACTATAGGAATAAAAGGACCTTCATGTAAGATAGTAGGATATCTGCTGTCAACTCCTTCTAAGAAGAGTATCATACGACTTTTCCACAGGAAGAAGTTATTGGGGTTAAACTTTGGTGGTTTGGCTATAGAGCCATTGTCGTATGAAACAACAGTAGTGTTTTGAGAAGAAGCATTTTTGAAAGAGGAGGAAGAAGAAGAGGCTGCCATTGCGGATCTAGTTTATTGAATTAAACTAAACCGCTCTGATACCACTTGTTGGTCCCAAATAGTAGTAAGTAAATAAGAAAAGTATTGTAGAAGGGGGGGTTGAATACTGTTATCCCAGATTTAATCTAGTTGGTAAACAATCAATCAAGTAATCAATCAACACAATAATAATCAAGAGATATAAAGATTAATAATAACGTACCAATCCCTTGAATAAACAATGAAACCCTTGAGTGTTCTTGATACCCTTTGAATACAAAGAAAACTTACAGCGACTATTTAGAAAATTATCAGAGTTCTTTCAAGGTTAACCTAAAACTAAACTAATCAAAACTTTAAATACCTAAGCCTTATGGGCTTTAATCATAATGGGCTTTCAAATGGGCTTGGGCACAATAGCTAATAAACTATTGACTTATTACACTTTAAACCCTTTAACTATAACTATCAAACAATTACAGTTTAAACCCTTAACTTTAACTTTAATCTTGAATACAATTATGATCCAACAATCTCCCCCTTTGGATTCAAGATTAAAAAAAAATTTGCAATTGTCTTCGGGTCTTCTCTTGTCTTCACTTTTCTCTTGAGAATCTTCAGATATGACGTTGATAGCTTCAAAACTTCAAAACTTGATATCTTTAAACAATCTTCAAATCTTTAAAATCTTTGAAAATTTGAATATCTTCAGATCTTCAGATTGTATTCTCCCTTTTTGTATCTTCTCACCCTTTTTATATCTTCTCCCCCTTTTTGATGAGTGGTGAGAATCAACATCATCAAAACTTGGCAAAACAATCTCCCCCTTATCAAGACAATCTCCCCCTTTGTGTATGATCATCATGTAAGCATAGTCTTCATCATGTAACGAGCCCTGTATGAAATAAGAGCAGTCTTCCCAGATGGAAAGAGTGATTATTTCAATCTTTTCAGATTAAAATAGAAAGTAGTAACCATTCAAATCTTTTCAAATTTGAACAGTTAATAAGTGTAACCCTGAATCAACAAATGACTCAGTTAGAATGCCTGTCAGTAACACAAAGTTACTATATAAGGAGCTGGTTTGATGTAGACTCCCCAGGTCTTCCATTCAATCATCGAATAACACATGGTTATCTATGAACGTTCTGACAGAAAACAAATTTCTGTGTGTTCGTGCATGTGTATGAAAGAAATTAAGCATAGATGATTGCTTTTTCAATATAGGCTCAAAATATGTAAACTTGTTGAGACAGCAACAAATTGTACAAAGACTCAATGTGCATGAGAAAGGTTCGAAGGTGGGGCAACTTTCCTTCTTTTTCAATATTAGTATCTTCCAAATGAAGAACCAATAGCGTATGTGCTGCGTCCCCAGAAAATGTGAAACATTCTCTTTTTGAGAAAAGAATGAGTAGCTGGTGAGGTTGTATGCAAGAGATGGCATGGGCTAGTTGTCTTTTTCAATGATGGTCACCAAAGAATGTTAACCAATCAGATTATGTGGTTGCCCGGCTCAGAAAGAAGTTTGGTGCAGAGTTTAATATTCTTTTACTCTGATCTCTCACCCTCTTTCTTTTAATGCTCACGTCTAACCAATCTCTCTTTTTCATTTTACCTCTTCACACACCATCACTCAATTCTTTTGACCCTTCTTCCCTCAATCACTCAGGGAATACTTCCTGGGTAGGAAACACTGGTTATCGTGAATCCATGGAAGTTCTGTTAAGCTCACACACTGAATCCCATGTATTTTCCTATTAGAACATGTTGTTCAACAGTCTTTTGTACATGTAAGCACAAATACCACTTGTTACATGAAGAATAAAATATTCGGAGATGTCAAAACAGAAGATGTTTGACGATGCAATTCTCCCCCTCAAACTAAAAGAGTTTGACAATTAAGCTCATATCATTTTGTCATGAAGAATAAGATTTTGGAGAATCAAAAACGAATGTTGTTTATATGAACAATATATAAACATATTTTCAATGAAAGCACATGAAATGACGTTTGATTCAATCAACAGTGAATACAAATAACGTGAGTATTACCATAGAAAGATTTAACTTTTGATACATGGTAATAACAAAGTCAAAATAGAATGATCTGAACCGTTATGTGTATGAATACTTGACAAAGTATATTGACAAGATAAAACACAAGTATTTATCTTTAAGAACACACGGTCAGATAAGCATTTAAGTATCCAAAAATCTGTTAATATCACAGATATTCTCCGTTAACCTTTTTTTTTTATAAATAAATAAGGAAATAAAGCATATAAAAAATAGATAGAGCACTGAAGTGCGGGTTCTAATCCGATGTGATTAGAAGCCATACTCCGTTGAAGTACGGGTTCTAAGCTGATTTACTTAGAAGCCATATTTTTAACAATGAAGTCCGGGTTTTGAACTGTGTTGTTCAAAAGCCATTGTTCTTTCTCCCCCTTAAACATTGGGTGCCTGCAACACAGATTTAGCTTTTGGTACCCACTGGTATTTGGGTCCTAATGGGTTAGTTGCAGTTCTAGTGGGAGATATGAAGTAAGAACCATACCAGTTATTAACGTAATATTTTCTTACAAAATCATTTGAGCCACAGTAGGGACAACTAATTTTCTTTTGTGTTAACCTGATCAATTGATTGATAGTGTAAACCAGATCAGGTTTGCCAAAAGTTTTACCTTTTGTAGCATAGTTCCTTTTAGCATTTGATATATGCACAAATGATTCTTCTTTCTTCTTCTCTGGAGATCCTTTAACTCTCCAAATCCAGTTTCCTCTTTCTTTCTCATCATCCCTTCTCCAGAAGCTTTTCTTTTGAGACTTAGTCTTCTTGAAGTTACCTGAACCATCAACATTTTTGTCATAGAAAAGGTTAGAAGGACGAATCTGATCAGTAGATTTAGAAGTAAGACAATCATCTAAATCATAGAAAGGATTATAGAAAACATTTGAAAAATGTGAACTTGAAGCTGTTTTTAATGAACTATTTGAGTCAGCTAGATCGTCTCTTGGTGATTGAGCTATTGACTCTGGCGTCTTGTGCTCAATCAGCTTCACCTTGAAAACGATCTCTTCAAGTTCCTTTATCTTTGAAGACAAGCTGTTTCTTTCCTTTTCAATCAGATCAAACTTCTTATGCAACTCAAATTTTGCATTCTTCTCCTTCATGATGTTTGTTGACAATTCAGCTAGCTTTCCTGTCAGCTTGGCTATCTCCGTCTCGAATATCTTCTTTTCTTCCAAAAAGTCTGTATTTGCTTTCTTCAGCTCATCTTTCCTCTTCCCTTTCTCAGCCTTTTCTCTTTCAATAATGATAACCTTCTCAAAGTCTGAAACTTGTTGAGAAAGTTTAACACATCTAAGTTCTAATGCTTTCTTCTCTTCAAAGGCTTTTCTGGAGAAGTCAGAGAATTTCTTGGCAAATTCTTTTCTCTCTTTCTCAATCTTTAACAATTCATCTTGAGCTTTTGAATTGTCTCTGTCTTGGGTTGCCTTTTCTTTTAGCTTATCGATCTCAACCTCAAGACTGAGAACTTTATCTTTAAACTTATCTCTGTCCGCACATAGTTGAGAATTTATCATTCTAAGTCCTTCAAATGTCTCACTCGCAATGTTCGCTCTTCTTCTCAATTGATCTAGCTCTTTTTGCATTAGTTCCTTCTTTGACCATATTGAGCTAGATTCAGATCTTTTCAGCTTTGCTTGAAGGTCAAAGATCTCTTTTTCTTTAGACTCAATTATTCCTGCAAAGTCAATGAAGGAATCATAATCTTTTAAATTTTCTTTTAAAGCATTGATCTGAATAAGAAGAGATGAGTTCTGAATCTGTAAATCCTTGTTTTCAGCTTTGAGCATTTTTTCTTCTTTGTCATACTCATCAATCATGCGAGATGATGTTGATAACCGTCCAACAAGTTGTTTAGCCTTTTCTCTTACTTCAGATAGAGTCATGTTGTTAAAATCATGGCTATAACCTTCAAACATATTTAGCTGATACGACATCCTAGCTGTAAGGTTAGTAAATAGACTTTTCTGTACCAAGACAACCAACTAGATGAGATCGTTAGAATCAAAAGTAAAGACCACACTCAAAAAATTTCAGAAAAATAAATTTCCAAAAATAATCAAATGCAGTCCTCGCACACAGTATAAAGCACTAATATCTATGAATAAAATACTGAAAAATTAAGAAGATTTTGATCAAGAGCAAAACTTTTGTCCCCCTTCGCAGACTTAGCACGGGAGTATGCAAGTACCCGGTCGAATGGCAAGACCGGAGTAACAAGGTCTCCGGTCGAATGGGAAGACCGGAGAAACAATTATCCGGTCGAATGGGAAGACCGAAGAAACAATTATCCGGTCGAAGGTGCAAGACCGGATTAACAAGTATCCGGTCGAAGGTGCAAGACCGGATTAACAAGTATCCGGTCGAATACTAGACCGGAAACCACTAAGGTCCGGTCGATACTCCTATCCGGTCGAAGGAAAGACCGGGGAATACTAAGGTCCGGTCGAAGGAATGACCGGAGATCACAACTATTCGGTCGAAGTAAGGACCGGTGTTTACAAACACTCGGTCGAAGGCTAAGGCCGAATAGGTATCGGTCAAACAATAATATCGATAAACACGATGAATGACCGAAGAACACGATGAATAACTGGTATTAGACCGAAACCAAACCCAGAAAATTAATTCGACCGATAAACACAATTAAACCAACAAATAAGCAATCCTTCGATCGAATGTAACCCAAAAACACAAATAATCAAATACTAATCGACCGGATTCGATAACAGATTCATGAAATAGGATGAACAGTACTTCGCATGAATAGTAACTCGATGAACAGTGATTTTCGATGAACATTATTTTTTGATGAATAGTAAAATTTTTTGATTCTTTTGGCTCTGATACCAATTGTTATCCCAGATTTAATCTAGTTGGTAAACAATCAATCAAGTAATCAATCAACACAATAATAATCAAGAGATATAAAGATTAATAATAACGTACCAATCCCTTGAATAAACAATGAAACCCTTGAGTGTTCTTGATACCCTTTGAATACAGAGAAAACTTACAGCGACTATTTAGAAAATTATCAGAGTTCTTTCAAGGTTAACCTAAAACTAAACTAATCAAAACTTTAAATACCTAAGCCTTATGGGCTTTAATCATAATGGGCTTTCAAATGGGCTTGGGCCCAATAGCTAATAAACTATTGACTTATTACACTTTAAACCCTTTAACTATAACTATCAAACAATTACAGTTTAAACCCTTAACTTTAACTTTAATCTTGAATACAATTATGATCCAACAAATACAATACACACAGTTTTTCACTTAATTTAATTCTTATTGATTTGAAATCAAGAATTACACATAGAAAACTTTGATTGTTGCGGAAGAGAATAGATGAAATCTATTCAAACAATCTTACACAAAGAGAAATGAAGAACAATTGTAAAACACTTAGATAACAATAAGAACTTCGTAGAGAGAGAATGCCAGTGCACTTAGAGAGCTTGAATGCTTGAGAGCTGGTGATCTTGCATGTTGAGCCATCCTTCATATTTATAGTGCCTCATGCATTAAATGCATGGGACACCTGTTGAGCAAAGGATGGACACGGGTCTTCAGCAAGGTACAGGATGTACCTTTTGTCTTGAGGTGTTTTGGCTTGAAGTGTTGACCTGCAGAGAGGATGGTAGAGACCTTTCTTTAAAATGGTGTAGTAGATAAAACTTACTTTATCTGATCTCCAGATGAGGTCCACATCAATGCAAGATATCACAATATACTTTGTCAGACAAGTACAATGTGTTTGAAAGAATTCCTCAAGCATCGGCTGCCGAAGACTTGAGAGATCTTCGGCTCCTGAAGATGTGAGAACATCTTCAGCTTCTAAGGAGAGATCATCGGCTACCGAAGACTTGAGAGATCTTCGGCTGCTACTTGAAGATGTGAGAGCACCTTCATACTCTAAGGAGAGATGAGAACATCGGCTGCCGAAGACTTGAGAGATCTTCGGCTCCTGAAGATGTGAGAACACCTTCATACTCCTGAGAGATATGTGATTGACACCATCCTGGCCGATGGTGTTGATCACTTAGGCATGCTTGGCTTTAGGCTGAGGAGACTATCTTCAATCCGCTTTGAGAGGTGTACTCCTTCTTTGTCTTCTTCGGCTGATCTTCGACTTCACCGAACATTTGTATAGAAACCAAGCTGCTAAAAGAACCTCAGACATATTCTAAGTAGGATGATATAAGATGGAAGATCAGGAGGTCATCTTCAAATCTTCAGATGACCCAACAGTTAAAAACCACCCAGGGTCGTTCCTGACATTTTATAGGCCCTGGGCGAGATTAAAAAAGGGGCCCTCGATAAGTAAGAAAAAATATTTATGTATTGTTTTTTTTTATCATGAAGGATAACATTGAATTGAAGAAATACTAATACTTTATATATAACCGTTTTTCGTAGTATTTCTAGACGCAAAATCAATCTATAATGATTTTTAAATTAATATTATCTACCATCATATTTTACATAGCATCGTCAATTTGTACTAGGGTTAAAATCATCCTATGATATATCTTTAGTATGTAGATTGACACCATTTGGGGTCACAATATTGACTATTCGGAGTAATATTTTGTAAATCAATACAAATCAGTTTATTTTCCATGTCACCTCATATTAATGGTTTTCATCACTATTTTAAACTGTTACGATATGTTTTCGAATTTGGGAAGGAATACATTTTTTTAATGTTCTTGAGTAGGGAAAAAGAAAAAAAAGGATGTCATTTTTTACAAATATACTGTTATTTATTTCATAGTGGATTATAATTGATGGATATATGTGTGATTTTTTAAATTTATTTAATTATTCTAAATTCTTTATTTTTCTTTCCTCTCACATTTGGGAGGAAAATCAACACTCATTTTTTTTCCTCCTTAAAAAACTTGAGAACACAAGATTTTCCCTTTTCTCTACTTTTCCTTCCTTTACTTCGTAAAAAAAGACTCAAGAACACAACCTTGGAGTTAAAACAAACTTTTCCGAATCATCATTCTCATAATCAAAAGCATTGATGGTTATATCTTGAGATCTTATTCTTATTTTATACAAAAGATCATGACTTAAGAATAATACACTCAATATTAGGTAATAAATAGTCAATAATGTATGAAAACAAGGTAGTTTTAAAATCTTAAAATAGATCTAAGTTGGGTCGTCTCATATGATTGAAATTTTTTTAAAGATAAGGGTTTCTTAGTTACTAACAAGAAATTTACTATATACTAAAACAAAAATAGAATTATGTGATGGAATAATCAAGAGTCGGTGGAAGATGAATGATAGAGAATATATAAGGTTTTTAAAACAAGTTGTTTTAGACTTTCCCACTATATAAAAAACTTAGAGAAACAATAGACAATATTATAAAATGAACGAAAAATTTAATTTTTACATATTTTCTTCTCCAATGTAATTATCTAATAAATATTTGGACATTTAATGGTTAATATAATATTAAATTTTTTTTAGATCAATTTATATACTAAAAGTAATTTGTGTCTCTTTTATTTATTAATTTTATTAAACTTCTACTATATACTAAAAAAATTTAGACCCCTAATTTTTGTAGGCCCTAAACGTACGCATGACCCGTCCTCCCCCAAATACGGCCCTGAAACCACCCAACGTAACCCACCTACACCCTCACCACATGGACTAAAAACGTAATTTACTCTTAAGTATTTAGTTTTTTGATAATACGATGACGCAACAAATACGTCAGCAAAAGATTTAATGGTGTGAACTGAACTCGAAAGGGACCACCCAACAATATCCGTTAGTTAAGGGGAAAGAGCCACGTGTAATGTAGCATGGACCCACCGCCCATCCCACTTGTTAACTTGTCTCCTACCCCCTTTAGCATTATGGCCAAAATTTACATTTGCCATTGTTATAACCCTAATCTTATATACATTTTTCAATTATGCCCCTTCAACTTCATAAATTTTCACTTAAACCCAAATATTCATAAACAATATCAGAACAAGGACGTGGAAGCTTCAACCACTCGAGTATAATTATCAGGGGCGGACCTATGTACAAGGCACCAGGTGTACGAACGATCACTCAATTTACTCGTTGAAATAGAAAGAAAAAAATTAGGGTCCATAAAGATGTACACACTTAACCACAATGTTGTGGTGTGGTGGTAAGAGCTTGGGGACTTCATAGCGGTTGTCCGGGTTCGAGCCCCACTCGCAGCATTGTGGCCACTGAGGATAAACTCAGGGCTGCACGCTTAGCAGCTGGGCCAAAGACTCTACTTACCAGGGGATTAGTTTGGGCCAAAGGCTCAGGATACCCTTATCCAAAAAAAAAAAGATGTACACAGTTTAAATTGATGTATGCTCCTTTAGATTAACAAAAGACAGTTGCAATCTATTGATAGTGTCGTTACATGTGGTATTATAGTTCATTTATTTAAATCCCTTTGGTGGTTATTTAATTTTTTTGGTAAGATCAGTTGAAAAGAAAAAAAACCAACTTGGATGTTGCAAGAAATCCTTTATATATTATTTGTGATGTAATCCTTAGTTTTTTATAGTTGAAATATATTTATTTCTTCTTTATAATTTTTAAAATGTACTTTTTTTCCCTGAATTATGATGATCATGTTTCACCCCTGATCACTCATTTAGGTGTCGTTTGTTTTTTAAGAGGTCTAAAGTCTGAAGTCTTATTTTAGTTATGATTAATAAGAGGTGGTGTGTAAAAAGATCTGAACGATTTCAGACTTAAGAGCCATTAAGAGGTTTTTTTTAAAAAAACAACGCCTTAATCAATAAGTCAATGACTTAATAATCCCCAACTAAGACCATCTTTTTCATTTACCCCTTTCATATCATATACGTATTCACATCCTTATTTACTATATTTAAGTTATTTTATGCTTTGTTGGTTAGGTTTCATAGAAATGACATTGATTGCAACATAGGATAACTTTTTTCGACTATTTTTAATAATATAATGAATATTGTAAATTTCAAAATAGAGAAACTGCTGGATTTTAGTTTTTTTTTAGATTTTTAATTTTGAGAATAATCTATTGGAGATGCTATTAACACATCTTCAAGAGATTCTCTAAAAGGATAACCAAAACTAAAAATCTCCATAAAAAATTACATTTAACTACAACAAATTCTTTTTCGAAGATTGCAATATTAATTATATTATTAAAATATTTCATTCATTTAAAAAAATATTATTCATCTCTCATAAACATTTAACATTAAGGTTTTTTTTACTGGTGGGATTAATATAAAAATATGATTTTCTCTCATATATGGTAATTCTTGGTCTCAACCAGCAAATTAGTAAATATACAAATAACATCCGATTCAACACTTAGAAGAAAAAATCTTAATATCTGCCTTATAATAGTCATATCCGATATATATCATTTATTAGATTTGACATATCATATGCTATCACCTGAACCTTGTATAACAAATGCTTTTATTATTTCAAGGTCTTGGATCTTAGTCATGATCTAATTTATAACTAAGATAGTTTGTTGGAATCAAGCTTCGAATTTGGATCCTCACTCGAATGAAGAATTCAACTGATCCATTAATATGACCAATCAGTTACAAGAAGAACCAACAATTATCTAAAGTTATTTTGGAATCTGATGTTCCTACTTCATAAATATTCTATAGCTGGAATTTGATCTATAACTTATATTTCGAAATTGAAAATGTTGGGTCATCTGAAAATTTGAAGATGACCTCCCGATCTTCCATTTTGTATCATCATACTTAGAATATTTTGAGGTTCTTTTAGCAACTTGGTTTCTATACAAATGTTCGATGAAGTCGAAGATCAGCCGAAGAAGACAAAAAAGGAGAATATCTCTCAAAGCAGATTGAAGATTAAGTCCTCAGCCTAAAGCCAAGTATGCCTACTTGATCAACACCATTTGACAGGATGGTGCCGATCTCAAGTCTTCAGGAGCCGAAGACCTCTCAGTCTTCAGGAGTCGAAGACCTCTCAGTCTTCAGGAGCCAAATACCTCTCAATCTTCAGGAGTTGAAGACCTCTAAGTCTTTAGGAGCCGAAGATTTCTTAATCTTCAAAGCACGAAGATCTTTCTTACACATTGTACTTTTCTGACAAAGCATATTTGTGATATCTTGCATTGACGTGGACCTCATCTGAAGATCAGAAAAAGTATGTTTTGTAGTTTACACTCTTTTAAGGAAAGGTCTCCATCATCCTCTGCAGGTCAACACTTCAAGCCAAAACACCTCAAGACAAAAGGTACATCATGTACCTTGCTGAAGACCTATGTCCATCCTTTGCTCAACGGGTGTCTCATGCATTTAATGCATAAGGCACGATAAATATGGAGGATGGTTCAACATTCAAGATAACAAGCTCTACATTCTTCAAGTTCTCTAAGTGCTTGGCAACTTTCTCTCTACGAAGTTTAATTTTTTTCGAAGTATTTTATAATTGTTCTTCTTTCTCTTTGTGTAAGATTGTTTGAATAGATTTCATCTATTCTCTTCCACAACAATCAATAGTTTTCTATATGTAATTCTTGATTTCAAATCAATAAGAATTAAATTAAGTGAAAAACTGTGAGTATTCTATTCAACCCCCCCCCCCTCTACAATATTTTTCTTATTTACTTACTACTATTTGGGACCAACAAGTGGTATCAGAGCAGGTCAGTTTAACTCAATAAACTAGATCTGCAATGGCATCTTCTTCATCTTATTTAAACAATGTTTTTTCTCAAAACACCACTGCTGTTTCATACGACAATGGCTCCATAGCCAAACCACCAAAGTTTAACCCCAATAACTTCTTCTTGTGGAAAATTCGTATGATACTCTTCTAAGAAGGAGTTGACAACAGATATCATACTATCTTACATGAAGGTCCTTTTATTCCTAGAGTTTGGGACCGGAGCAATGCAGATAAGGCAAAAGCTGATGAGGACTCTTCTGAGGAAGAAAGAACTCCAGCTACTGGGAGATACATTGTAAAGGACCCCAGTAAATACAATGATGAAGACAGACGTCTTATAGCTCTTGATACTAAAGTCAAATCCATTATTGCCCTCTCTCTGCCTGATGAGGTCTACCATTCTCTTGTTAACTTTTCTACCGCAAAAGAAATGTGGTCCACTCTGTGTGTTCTCTATGAAGGTACGTCTGAGGTGAAAAAGAGCAGAAAGATTGCTCTTGTAAGAAAGTATGAACTCTTTTCTCATGAAAAGGGTGAATCTCTCTCAGACTACTACAATCGTTTTAACAGTCTTCTTAACGATCTAAAACTTGTGGGTCGCATCTATGACAATGAGGAAGTCTTATGCAAGTTCATGGACTGTTTTCCTGAGTTTTGGGAAAATATTTGTACTTGTATCAAGTCTACCAAGGATCTTGACTCCATGCCTCTCACTGCCTTGTATGGCACTCTCTTCAACTATGAGCAGAGTAAACTGCTTAGGAAGTGTATCACAAAAGACATTAAAAGCTTTTCTCTAGCTCTTGTTAGTGATTCTTCCAAAAATACTGTGTGTGTTCCTAGAATCACCTATCCCTCAGATTCTGATAATAATAGTCAAGAGGATTCCAATGAAGGTGAGGAAATTTCCAGTAACCCTCGCTTCTCTTCTGGAAAATCCAAGTTTTCAAGAAAATCCTCTTCTACTTTTTCTAAAACCACTCCATTTGACAAGTCTAATGAGGAATGTTACGTATGTGGGAGGAAAGGACACTTTGCTTCTGAGTGTAGAAGCAGACTATCTGATAAATCCAGACTACCCTCCCCTGACCGTACCTCCTCTAGGTCTGTCAGAACCAAATCTAAGTCTTATCTACCTTCTTTCCAAAAGACAAATATGTCTGTCTCCTCAAAGTTTGACCGAGCTGAGAAATACAAGGCAAAATATATAAGAGAGAATGAGAGAAATGAAACCTTGCTCAAAAAGGGAAAAGGTCAAATGACTGAAACCCATGATTGGGCAAAAGAACCCACTTCTGAAAGTGACAAAGAAATGGCCAACCTTTGCTTAATGGCTAAAATAGATGATGTTGATGACAGTGAAGTTTGATGATCTTAAGTCATCATCTCTTCATGTGATGATGATTGGTGAATTTCATCATGTATTGGTGAAGATTCTCAAAATCCTTCATCTAGCTCAAAACCATATGTTCCTTTCTTCTCAGACACAACCTATCAAAATGATGACCTACCCATCTTCTCATCTCCAATATCTGATCTTCAGATAGTCATCTCTGAAGATCAAGATCCCTCCTATCCTACTCTTCCCCATTTCTCATCACATCACTTCTCCTTCCTCCATCATTCCCATATTCCTCCCAACCTTAAAATTCACCACAAATCATCCCACTTTCCCAACCACACTTTCCTTCTTCACCTATTCCTGCCGATCTTCCATCTCTCTCTTTCTCCTGAAGATGTCCCATCCAACTATCCTCTACAACCTTCCTTTCCTCCTCCTCTACCTCCTGCCCCAAAATGGGAAAAAGATCGCCCCATTGATAAACCATTGGTGATCAACAAGCTGATGTTCAGACCAGAAGAGCCATGCAAGAAGGTCTCTCTCATTTTGAGAGAAATAGAGTGTGGAGACTTGTTCCTGAAGAAATCTATGTGAAACAATCACATAGGTTTGAATATTCTTCACATCCTGACTATGTGTATAAATTGAACAAAGCTCCAGGGATTCAAACAGGCTCCCCAAGCCTGGTATGATACTTTGTCCAATTTTCTGCTAGAAGACAAGTACTCTCAAGGTAAAGTCGATAACATCTTGTTCCTCAAGAAGATAATAGGTAATATCATTCTTTTTTAAATCTATGTGGTTGACATCATGTTTGGTGCCATCGTTGAATCTCTTTGTTCAGAGTTTGTCTCTCTCATAAATTTGATATGAGATGGGCATGATGAGAGAGCTTACAATTTTCTTGGGTTTACAAGTTAAACAAACTTCTGAAGGGATCTTTATAAATAAACTATTTTCGTGATCTCCTAAAGAAATTTTTTTGGAAGTTGCTCTCCCATGAAAACTCCTTGACACCCTTCTGTTTAAAAAAAATTCAAAATTTTCGGTTGCCGATTTACTGTTCATTTAAAAGAAATTAAAAAAAAACAAAAAAACAAAAACATCGGTTACCGATTATCTGTTCAAAAAAAGAGAGAGAGAGAGAGAAAAAAAAAAGAAAAGGAAAAAAAATCTCTCTCTCTTACCCCTCTTTTTTTTTCGGTTTCTCTCTCTCTAACCCTCCCCCTTGCCACCGAAAACCCTATACCCCCCCTTACCCCTCTTTCGGTTTCTCTCTCTCTCTACCCTCCCTCTCTTTCGGTTCCTCTCTCTCTCTCTCTTATCCCTCCCTCTCTCGGCCTCTCCTCTCTTTCGGCTTCACTCCCCACCGAAACCCCACACAAACCACCCCCCTTATCACTCCACTGAAACCAACCCCCTTATCACTCCAGCTTCACCCCACCGAAGGTCCCCAATCTTCGGCCTCCCCTAAGCCGAAGACTCCCCTCCCCTCTACCTCTCCCCACCGACCCCCCCTCCTTTCCCTCCTATCCACCGAAGCCCAAACCTTCGGCCTTCCTCTCCACCTTTCGGCCTCACCAACACACCGAAAACCCAACACACCCCTCATACATACCACACCTTTCAATCGGCCGAAACCCCCTCCCCCATGATCCCTTGACCGAATTCCCCTTCCCCCTTTTCTCTTTTTTGGCTTCTAAGCCACCTAAACACCCCCCCAAGCCGACACCTACCCCTTATCCCCCCCTAACATTCCATCCTCCTATACTCCTCTCTAGCCGACAACACCCCCTTATAATTTTTCTTTTTTTTTTCGGTCCTTCTCCAAACCGAACACCCCCTCCCTACTCAAGATTTTCGGCTTATTCCCCCCCCCATTTACTTCGGCTGAACCACTTCCCCCCCCTCCCTCTATTTGGCCGATCCCCCCCCCCCTCCCTCCTTCCTTTCCTTTGTCCTTTTTCTTCCATCAAATCTTTCCATTTTTTTTAATCATTTCCATTTCTCCCATTTTCCCATTCCCAAGATTTTCTCCTACCCATCCCATCTCTTCTTATTTTCCTTACACCTCCTACCATCTCTCACTTTCCATTCCAAATCCTACCAAATATTACTTTTTCCTTCCATACCTTCTCTCTTCCCCATATTTTCATCAAATATCCCATCAAATCTTTTCTTTTTTTCCTATCCCTACCATCTCTCACCATAATTACCTACCATTTTCTACCCCCTTCTCTCTTTCTTTTCTTTTTCTTTCCTGTTAAAAAAAACAGAAAAGAGCCTCCCCCCCCAAAAAAAGGGCCACTGAATTTATGAGTTCTTCATGTATTGTAATTTTTCTGAGTGTCAGTACCATTTTTTTTCTATGTGTTGGTGTCATCATCAAATAGGGGGAGAAAAACTATTGTATCACAAATTGATTTGGTGACAACTCTCCTACCAACACTTAGAAATTCAAGAAGACTTTTCTCAACAAGGGCTCTCTATCCACCAATCGAGCTTTCAGCCCAGGTATGATTTCTTTCATAAATTCTCCCGATCTACAATGGGGTGATGCTCACGACACTCCGATGTCCAAGACTCCCTCATCTGTAGTGGCCCCATCTGTCCCATCCTAAGTGAAGCCGACTAGTAAAAAAAATAAAAAAATAAAAATCCTCAAAAGCTTCCGGCACCTCCGTACTTGCTTCGATGACCATACGACCGAAAGAACCTTCGGTTGTTTCCCTGGCCACATATCCCTCTCCAAAGCGGAGGCACTCACCTTCTTCCCCCCCCCCCCCCCTCTCCTCTAAGAGGCTGAGGAAGGTTTCAAGGGCCAAACCACCTATTCCATCCACCTGTTCTTCAAAATCGGCAGGTGTTGAAATTTTCCCATCTAGGTCCGGGGACTCTTCTAAACCCAAAGCCACCTCCTTTGTATCCTCACAAAAGGATACAATTGTAAAATAGGGGACTCCTATTATTCCCTCATCAACCTTTTCCTTGGTTGATAAGGATGACTTGGACATCTCCCCAATCCAAGGTGCTTCTTCTCCACCTCACAGCCTATCACCCGGGATTCTCAGTCCCGATGATTCTGCACGATCAAAGGATGAATTTGCCTTTCCAGGAGCAGGTTCGGAGGATCCCAAAAACTTTCTGACTTCTTACTTTCCGACACCGTGAATTAGTTGAGGGGGAGCAACTTACCACTCATGCTTAAACTTTGCTGAAACATATTTTGCGATGGACTGTGTGATCAAACCCATCAGACATTAGTTGAGGGGGAGTATGAATTGAGGGGGAGCAACCACTCACTTAAGTTCAAACAATTCCGGCTACTGTCTTCTGTATCTTTGTATATATTTTTTTATTTCTCATTCTTTATTCATTGTATTTATTTATTCGTTTGTATAGTTATACTTTTTCATTCATTTGTAAATGTCAGATATACCAAAAAAAAATGGTCAATGTGAAAAGAACTCAAAAAGAGTAAAAATTGGTCAAAATGAATTATTCAGTATACTCTTAGTTTTATTCTTTTGTATGGATGTCATCCTCAAATAGGGGGAGATTGTTGGGTCATCTGAAGATTTGAAGATGACCTCCCGATCTTCCATTTTGTATCATCATACTTAGAATATTTTGAGGTTCTTTTAGCAACTTGGTTTTTATACAAATGTTCGGTGAAGTCGAAGATCAGCCGAAGAAGACAAAGAAGGAGAATATCTCTCAAAGTGGATTGAAGATAGACTCCTCAGCCTAAAGCCAAGTATGCCTACTTGATCAACACCATTTACCAGGATGGTGCCGATCTCAAGTCTTCAGGAGCCGAAGACCTCTCAGTCTTCAGGAGTCGAAGACCTCTTTGGAAGCCGAAGATTTCTCAATCTTCAGGAGCCGAAGATTTCTTAATCTTCAAAGCACGAAGATCTCTCTTACACGTTGTACTTTTTTGACAAAGTATATTTGTGATATCTTGCATTGACGTGGACCTCATCCGAAGATTAGAAAAAGTATGTTTTGTATTTTACATTCTTTTAAGGAAAGGTCTCCACCATCCTCTGCAGGTCAACACTTCAAGCCAAAACACCTCAAGACAAAAGGTATATCCTGTACCTTGTTGAAGACCTATGTCCATCCTTTTCTCAATAGGTGTCCCATGCATTTAATGCATGAGGCACTATAAATATGGAGGATGGTTCAACATGCAAGATAACCAGCTCTACAACCTTCAAGTTCTCTAAGTGCCTGGCAACTTTCTCTCTACGAAGTTCAATTGTTTTCTAAGTGTTTTATAATTGTTCTTCATTCTCTTTGTGTAAGATTGTTTGAATAGATTTCATCTATTCTCTTCCGCAACAATCAATAGTTTTCTATGTGTAATTCTTGATTTCAAATCAATAAGAATTAAATTAAGTGAAAAAATGTAAGTATTGTATTCAACCCCCCCTTCTACAATATTTTTCTTATTTACTTACTGCTATTTGGGACCAGCAGAAAAGATATGGTTTTTACTTTGTATAAGTCTTGTAACTTTCTATATTGATCCAAGAATGAAAAGCTTTCAACAAATTCGAAAACTAGTTGAAGTGTAATCAAGATCTTCACCAGAGTGGATTGGTTTGTCACCTAGCCGAAAAAGATCAATACAAGATGAAATCAAATAGTAGTCTAACAAATAATACTATTGCCAAACCGGATTTTGATGTACAAACTTGACTAGCAAGTTTAGCACACCAACTTCACAAAACTCTGGTATGGGGACATGCTCAGCATGTCAGCCAAAGTAAATTCTTAAGCATTATTTTATTAGTGTGATACTTTCTTTATTGTTCCCTCTGCATACAAAATGATGAGATGGATTAACAAGTGTCTACGTTAACTTTAAATGCTTAAATGAAGGGTACAATCATGCATAGATCAATAAATCATATGAAGACACGTGTTAAAGTTGGATAGTAGAATGTAATGCTACTCACCCATTTTGAAAGAACTTCTAAGTGATAGTTTCTTAGGTAAAATCAGTGTCACCATCTAAAGGGCAATCTCAGTGTTTCAAATATGAAAGAGTACCTTCTTCCTTCAGTCTTTTAGTGTTAGCAAATATGTCACCAGTCAGATTATTTAGGATGATGTCTTACCTTCCTAGCTTTTGCAACAAATATGTAATTCTTTATGTTTTAATAAAACAAATAGAATTAAAAATGAAAATTTGTTGTGTTTGTATTCAACCCCCTCTCTTCTACAAATACATCATGTGTAAATCATTACATTCCAGGATTGGTTTGTTTAATCTCATAAGGAAGATCCGAAATGACTTCCATAACCAATTACAATGTCTCTCTATCTAAACCACTTTGTTTTCAAGAATATAACTTTTCTCTTTGAAAAAATCGGATGTTACTCTTTTTTTAAGGAGTTGATAACCAAATCCCAAGTGCTCTAAAAAATGGTCTATATGTTCCTACCACCTTTGTGGCTGGTGATAGAGATGAAAATGAAAAAGTTGTTGGACTTGGAAGGCAAATCATCAAAGCTCTAGATCTATGGACAAAAGATGATAAGAAGCATGTGGTAGTTGACATCAAAGCCAAAACCATCATTGTGATGTCACTTCCTGATGACGTCTATCACTCTATCATGAATCTTACCACTACAAGAGATATGTGGAACACTCTTACTGTGTTGTATGAAAAGACATATGAAGTTACGCAAAGCAAGAGAATCAGTATTAGATAGTACGATCTGTTTATATGCAACAAGGTGTACAACATGTTCAATTCTCTTCTACATGATCTAAAAGTACATGAAGAAGTCTTTAATAATGTTGAGGTATCTACACTAGTACAAAATTCACATTTGCCACGGTTAAAGACCGTGGCCATAGGCATTTAGCCACAACTTTTTTCGTCAATCAAACCGTAGCCTATTCTCCCGTGACCATTGATATCCTTTTGGCCACGTTTAAAATGTGTCACTATATCAAATGAAAAACCATAGCCAAAGCCTAAAAACCACGGCTATAAACATATCTAATTTTTATGATATTGGAGCTTTTTACTATTACCATGGCCATAAACTACTTATCGTCACACAAACTCATGTTAAAAGTGACCCATTCATTACATATATTTATGTTTAATTTTAATAAGTGTGGCTATTAGGTACCTTTTGGTCACATAAAATAAAGAAAATCATGGCAATAAACTACTTATTGCCACACAATTTATGTTTAAAATGGCCGATGATTACCCGATAACCACGTATATTTGTTTTAACGTGGACATAAACTACTTATGGTCACATAAATTTTATATTAACTGTGACCAATTTATGACATATGGTTACCATAGATGTTGGACTCGTGGCTATTGGTTACCTTCTGGTCATACAAAATAACTAAATATGTAGCCATAGACAACTTATGGCCATGCAATTCATGACATATGGTTACACTGAATTGTGTGAACCGTGGCTATTGATTATATTTTGGTCACATGAACTAACTAAAACTGTAGCCATAAACCAGTTATCGCCACATAAATTTCATATTAACCATTTGGTTATACAAAATTGTTAGAAATGTAGCTATTGATTAACTTTTGGTCACATGAGTTAATTAAAATCGTGATCATAAACTACTTGAAGCAATGAAAATTCTACATTAACCATGGCCATTTCATGATATATGGTTACGTTGAATTAATTGTAGCTATTGGTAGCCTTTTGGTTACACGAAATAGCTAAAACCATGACCATATACTTTTATAGTCACACAAATTTTATATAAACCGTTGTCATTGAATGATATATGGTAACGTTGAATTGTTAAAACCTTGACTATTGTTTATCTTTTGGTTACACAAGATAATTAAAATCATGGACGTAAACTACTTATAACCACAAAAAGTTCATATTAACTGTGGCTAATTCATAACATATGACACTGAATTGTTAAAATCGTGGTCATTGGTTACCTTTTTGTCACATGAAATAACCAAAACCATGAGCGTGATCAATTCATAATATTTGGTTACATTAACTTGTTAGAAATGTGACTATTAATTATCTTTTGGTGACATAAAATAACTAAAACCATGACCATAAGGTACTTATAGCCATGTAAATCTATAATAATCGTGATCATTTCATAACATATGGTTACAATAAATTTTAAGAATCGTCGCTATTGATTACATATTTGTCACACAAATTAACTAAAATGGATCTATTAGTTACCTTTTGATCATACAAAACAACTAAAACCATTGCTATAAACTACTTACGAGCTCGGTTCAAATTTGGCTGCTCCTTGGCCATCGTAACACACCACAACAATAATCACCCCTCAGCAACGGTTTAAATTATGTGTGGCAAAATGATAAAAAAAAAATTAAAATAATAATCAAATGAAAAACATTAGTCTAATATTAATAAACGTATGATCAATGTATAAGTACACCACTGATAGACCTACCACAACTAATTGTCTAATACATTAGACTTTTGCTTGGTAAATCCACTCCTCATGCTTCAGTTTCGGTATCTCATTGTTGTATAATTTTTCTTTTTCTTATGATTTTTTTGACTTCTCTTTACGTTGATAAGAAGTTCCATGGTTGCAATACCTAAAACAAAAGTGTAACACCCCTAAAAATGGGGGTAAATTTAAACCTGGAAATCTTACGAAATAGGACAAACTTAGATAGATACGAATCACCCAAAGAGGGGAACAAAGTAATAGCGTTTACAACATCTATAAATGGACATTATAATCGACAACATACTAATCTAAACAATTATATCTAGACTATAATGGGTTGTCGGCTCAATCTTCCAAAAGTGTCTATCTCTTCTGTAGGCCATGTCCCCAAAAGAATCTATTTCAGAAATGCCATAATGGCCCAACGCTCTTCCCTCAAACCTTGTGCGACCCGCCACTAAGGGAACCTGACATACATATCATTTAAGAAAAGTGTTAGGCTTTACACCTAGTGAGAACAAACATTTTATATAAATAACTTGGAAAAGATTGATATGTAAATAAAAGCTTGCAATGATTCAAGAAAGTAAAGCATTCCAATTGGCCACATAAGGACCTTACGGTCCAAAAGCATCATACGATGACGGGGGAGACCCGATTTCCAAGGATCGTGGCGGAACACAAAAGTAAGCCACTTTTCGAGTTGTGAGCTCAATATTGGGAACCATGGCCACGAACAACACCAGATCATACATAGATGCGGGGGAGGGCACCCGAGGATCCCAATCATGCTCATTCATTAGGATTACATTTATGGTCCATAGCTAGTATCTGGTCCTACATAACTGTATCAAATTGCCTCCGAGGACCAATGTCTCAACTAGTTACATACGGGAGGAACGTCCCAAAATAAGCCCACTTCTATTCCTATGGATCCACTAGTAATAGTTTGGAGCTTGTCACAATTACATTTGTGACCAAACTAATATTACAAATATAGTTTCTACATTTTAACTCTATAAAATGCATAACTTTGAAATAACCAATACCACATGGAATAAATCAATAACGAGGTTCAACCATGACTATTTCATCTTCCATATAATTTACTCATAAAATATGTTTTTCCAAAAGTGTTGTATTTCCAAAAGATCATTGTTGACATGAGAAATCATCCACGTATTCCTTTGTCCAAATACTCATTTTACTAAATAAACCTTTAAATGAAGTGCAACCATAAAATGGCCAAAAATGTGTTCATTCAAGTATTTAACCATCAAAATGGAAGTTTACTAATATTTTATGGTTCCACACATAGAATTCTTCATCATAACTAAAAAGGGTAAAAACCCTAAAATCTCCAAAATCCTTTAAACAAGAAATATAATCCAATGAGTTATTTAGGAGTTCAAAATGTAGGTTTTGACATGTATACAGTTTAGCAAAGTAGAATGAACTCACCTTGGGTTTAATAGTTTGAAAGCCTAGATATTGAGAACTCTTGGGACTTGACCAAGACTTTATTGAGATCACTTTAAAGTTTATTAACACCTAAGGATGGAGCATTCAATGATCATAGACCCCAAAAATCGAGTCATAAATGAGGAGAGATGAGGGAGGCAAGAGTTTACCTTAGTTGGAGAGAAAATCGCCCAAAATGTAGAGAAAATGAGTGGGGTTCGATTTTGGTAAAGTGAGAGAGAGAAGAGGGAAAGTTTGGAAGAAAAGCAAAATTTTTGTCAGACTTAATGCGGACGTCCACTTGCAGTATGCGGACGTCCACTTCGAGATTTCCTGAAAATCCCTCAATACTATGTTGCTTCCGCGGAAGCATACGGAAGTCCACTTAATGCCCACAACGAAACTCGACGGCTACAAACAAGAAGGCTAGATGGATCCTTCTCAGAGGTTGCGACATTGAATGATCGGAAAAAGCACTATAGACGATGGCCAACGGAGTCGATTGAGAATGAACACATACTACGGTCACAGGTGGTTTAGACATCCTAGAGCCCTCCCTACCCTCACTTTTCTCTTTACTACCCGATGCACGTGCTTCCCTAACCGGATTATCCCTTTCTAAGGGGACATATTAAACATAACACGATCTCCCACTTGAAATTCCATCGGACGCCTCTTTTTATTGGCATAGTTCTTTTGTCGATCTTAAGCCGCTTTCAACTGTTCCAGAATGCTCTTCACTTTGTTGGCCGTCTCTTGCACAATTTTGGGACCGACGAATTGCTTCTCTCCCGCTTCAAGCCAACACACAGAGTTCTGCACTTTCGCCCGTATAAGGCTTCAAACGGTGTCATCCCAATACTCGAGTGGTAGCTATTATTGTATGTGAACTCCACCAAAGGTAGGTGAGAGTCCCAACTACCCCCGAAGTCAATCACGCAAGACCTTAGCATATCTTCAAGTGTTTGGATTGTCCTCTCACTTTGGTCGTCGGTTTGAGGATGGTAAGTCATACTCAACTTCACCCTTGTACCAAGCTCTTTCTGTAGGCCATCCCAAAAGTTTGAAGGGAATTGACTATCGTGGTCCGACACAATAGACAAGGGCACTCCATGCTTTGAAACCACTTCATCGATGTAAAGCTTTGCCAACTTATCCATCGGCAGGGTCTTGTGCATGGCCAAGAAGTGAGCGCTCTTGGTCAACCGATCAACTATTACCCATATGGTATCATGACCTCGTAAGGTTTTAGGCAACTTAGTCACGAAATCCATGGTAATATGTTCGCATTTCCACTCGGGGATCTCTAGGGATTGAAGGCTCCCATAAGGTCGTTGATGCTCGGCCTTCACTTGTAAGCAAGCCATACAACGTTCCACATAACGTGCTACATCAAGTTTCATAACCGGCCACCAATAATGTAACTTCAAGTCCCTATACATTTTTGTACTCCCCGGATAGATGGAATACTTTGACTTATGGGCGTCTTCAAGGAGAAGTTCCTACTTTCCCCCAACTTTGGGCACCCAAACTCGTCCATTGAACAATTCTACCCCACGACTATCTTCCGTCAATAGTAGTTGTTATTTCGTCATCACTTCATCCTTGAGATTTTCTTCCAACAAAGCCTCAGATTGAGACGCCTTGATTCGCTCAATGAGACTTGACACTAACTAGATCCTCGAAAGGGTGGCCTGAATGTTTCCACTATAGTCTTTCCGACTCAAAGCGCCGGCTACCACGTTTGCCTTACCGGGGTGGTAAAGCAACTCACAATCATAATCCTTGAGTAACTCAAGCCATCGTCTTTGCCTCTTGTTCAACTCTTTTTGTTCAAATACGTATTTCAAACTTTTATGATCCTTGTAGAGCGTACATTTCGTGCCACTGAGATAATGCCACCAAAGCTTCAAGGCGAAAACTATTGCCGCCAACTCCAAATCATGGGTAGGGTAATTCTTCTCGTAAACCTTGAGTTGTCTTGATGCGTAGGCGATCACTTTACCTCTTTGCATCAACACGCAACCCAGTCTCATTTTTGAAGTGTCGCTATAGACCACGAAGTCTTCTGACCCTTCGGGTAGAGATAGAATGCGAGCTTCACACAACTTCTTTTGTAAGGTCCAAATAGAAATGGGGAGTCGGATTAATTTTTTGAAACATACGATTTCGGCATGATTGTCCGCTAGCCAATCTATGCCAACTACCACATCGTACCCACCAATAAGCATAGGCATTAAATTAATTGAAAACTCCTTCCCTTCAATCTCCAAAGTGAAATTTCTCAAGACATCGCGAAGCACCACTTGACCACCATTCACTATTTGTACCACTAAGGCATCCTCTAGACTACTAATGGGCATAGCAAGTTTCTGACAAAAAGAATCAGACGCAAAAGAGAAACTAGCACCCGAGTCAAATAACACACATGCAGGTACGAAGTTTAGGAGAAACGTACCCAATACCACGTCCATCGATGCTTTGGATTCCTTAGTGGTCATTTGGAAAACCTGTCCCGGAACTCTGGGAGGATTCTCATATTTATCTGATGTATTACCCGCTTTAAGCTTCAGGCAATCTCTTCTCATGTGCCCCGGTGTCTTGCACTCAAAGCAGACTATCCCCTTCACTGGGCAGTCTCTTGTAGGATGATCGGTCTTCCCACATTTGGTGCAAGGAATTGGGTTTGAATTGCAATTGCCATGGTGCTTGCTCCGACACTTTTGGCACCATCTTGCTTCACGTCAGTTGTCAAAGCTTCGACCCCTGACAAATGGTCGAGACCTCTTGTGAGGTCCATAGTTGCTTTCCCATCTCCTCTTATCTCCTACCTCAACTCTCTCCTCTTTGCCTCTTGCGTAAACGTCTTCCATGATTTGAGCCTCCTCGACAGTCTCACAAAGGATGATGGCTTTGGAGTTTCGGACCATTGCCATCATGTCCGCCGGTAGGCCCTTCAGATAGGCCTTGACCTTCTCCTTTTCAGTTAGGGCCACATGCCCCACCAAACCAAGCTTCTCCATGAATTGTCGGGTGTACTCCCTCACCGACATGCTCCCTTTCTTGAGACTTAGAACTCTTCCTCATTTTTATCCATAGCCCTCTTGTTACAGTATTCCTCCATTACTTTCTTCTTGAATTCGGTCCAAGATAACCAAGTCAAGACAGCAGTGGAGAGAGTGGACTTAGTGACGTTCCACCATATGAGGGTCGGGCCTCTAAGCAACTGGGAGCCAAACCTCACCTTCTGATTCTGTTCACACTCGCAAGTGTCAAGGGCTTGCTCGATATCCCGAATCCAGTTCATGCAGGCAACTGGACTGTCAGACCCGGTGAACTCCGGGGGTTTAGTGCACAAAAATGATTTGCAGGAACAAGCCCTCCTACCTTATCTCCCCTCATTCGTTACCGTCTCCTCGGTCGGGATCACGTTACCAGTGCCCCCGGAACTTCAGCCACTACATTCTCGGCAACCGTCTCATTTATTCGGTTGTTGACATCTCGGTCCTCAATCACTTTCAAGAGGAACTCTTGCTGCTTGGTCATTGCCTCGTTCATGATTAGCATCATGTTAACCATCATCTCAGATTGGGGAGTTACCTCCCGAATGACCGGGTTGGACGAAGCTAGGTCCACTCGCGTAATAATCTCAGGTCCTCCACCCAACAGTGGTGGTACTGGTGGACGTACCGCGGCCTCGACCTCTCTGGTTGATCATCCGTCTAAGTGGTTGCTTCTCCTTCATCCACACGTGTACGCGGCCTTCCACGCGCACTTACCATTCTTAATCTGCCACACACATACGAGCATGGGGTAAGAAAGAGATCAAAAGGGGTTAAACACAAAGGAAACGTACTACTACATTCATCAATTGTCATAACAACAATATAGCAAGCATGCTTATGTAAAACACATTCATAATAACGTTAGCTAAGTGAAATTATGAACATATGATACGTAAGAATTCTCGTTAACATTACCACAACTCTCAATTAGTGTAATTTCCGTCAACTCTAAGACCGTCCTATCTTAGAAAATTCTACCCAATCTCACAAATCAAAATTTATTATCTCAACTTAAGTCTAGACTTCTTACATTCATGCCTAGTTCACTTACACTATGGATCTAATACCAACTTTTAGCACCCTAAAAATGGGGGTAAATTTAAACCTGAAAATCTAATGAAATAGGACAAACTTAGATAGAAAGGAATCACCCAAAGAGAGGAACAAAGTAATAGCATTTACAACATCTATAAATGGACATTAAAATCGACAACATACTAATCTAAACAATTATATCAAGATTATAATGGTTGTCGTCTCAATTTCCAAAAAGTATCTATCTCTTCTGTACGCCATGTCCCCAAAAGAATCAATCCCAAAAATTCCATAATGGTCTAACGCTCTTCCCTTAAACCTTGTGCGACCCGCCGCTAAGGGAACCTGATATACATGTCATTTAAGAAAAAGTTTTAGGCTTTACGCCTAGTGAGAACAAACATTTTATATAAATAACTTGGAAAAGATTGATATGTAAATAAAAGCTTGCAATGATTCAAGAAAGTAAAGCATGCCAATTGCTCACAAAAGGACCTTACGGTCCAAAAGCATCAAACGATGACGGGGGAGACCCGATTTCCAAGGATCGTGGTGGAATACAAAAGTAATCCACGTTTCGAGTTGTGAGCTCAATATTGGGAACCATGGCCACGAACAACGTCGGCTCGTACATAGATGTGGGGGAGGGCACCCGAAGATCCCAATCATGCTCATTCACTAGGATTACATTTACGACCCATGGCTAGTATCCGATCCCACATAACTGTACCAAATTGCCTCCGAGGACCCAATATCTCAACTAATTACATACGAGAGGAACATCCCAAAATAAGCCAACTTCTATTTGTAAGGATCCACTAGTAATAGTCTGGAGCTTTTCACAATTACATTTGTGACCAAACTAATATTACACATATAGTTTCTACACTCTAACTCTATAAAATGCAAAACTTTGAAATAACCAATACCACATGGAATAAATCAATA
Source organism: Arctium minus (assembly GCA_954870635.1). Classification (NCBI taxonomy): domain Eukaryota; kingdom Viridiplantae; phylum Streptophyta; class Magnoliopsida; order Asterales; family Asteraceae; genus Arctium; species Arctium minus. The sequence continues at coordinate 2,885,015 of OX941093.1, read as the reverse complement.
AAGAGGTTCAACCAGGACTATTTCGTCTTCAATATAATTTACTCATAAAATATGTTTTCCTAAAAGTGTTGTATTTCCAAAAGATCATTGTTGACATGAGAAATCATCCACATATTCCTTTGTCCAAATACTCATTTTACTAAATAAACCAACCTTTAAATGAAGTGCAACCATAAAATGACCAAAATGTGTTCATTCAAGTATTTAACCATCAAAATGGAAGTTTACTCATATTTTATGGTTCCACACATAGAATTCTTCATCATAACTTAAAAGGGTAAAAACCCTAAAATCTCCAAAATCCAAAGTTAGGTCAAAATCCTTTAAACAAGAAATATAATCCAAGGAGTTATTTAGGAGCTCAAAATGTAGGTTTTGATATGTATATGGTTTAGCAAAGTGGAATGAACTCACCTTGGGGTTAATAGTTTGAAACCTTAGATATTGAGAACTCTTGGGACTTGACCAAGACTTGATTGAGATCACTTTAAAGTTTAGTAACATCTAAGGATGGAGCATTCAATGATCATAAACCCTAAAAATCGAGTCATAAATGAGGAGAGATGAGGGAGGCAAGAGTGTACCTTAGATAGAGAGAAAATCGCCCAAATAGAGAGAAAATTAGTAGGGTTCGATTTTGGTAAAGTGAGAGAGAGAGAAGAGGGAAATTTTGGAAGAAAATCAAAGTTTTCGTCAGACTTATTGCGGACGTCCACTTGCAGTATGCGGACGTCCATTTAATGCAAATGTCCACTTGCACCATGCGGACGTCCACTTCGAGCTTTCCTGAAAACCCCTTAAACCTCTGTTGCTTTCGCGAAAACATGCGGACGTCCACTTGCACCATGCGGATGTCCACTTGATACTAGTCGCCCGATTAATCGTCAGATCACTGTTTTGGTCATAACTTCTTCGTTTTAGCTCCGTTTTAGCTTTGGAAAGGCCCGTTGGATTCGTATTTGAATTCTCCATCCAACAAGACTATAAAATCTAGGATTAAATCCAAAATTATATTTCTTTTATTTCTCTTGAAAGATCGATTTCAACACTGATTTGAAATTATACATACCCGAAAATTACGGGTGTTACACAAAGGGTAGTATTTAATATGCATACACCAAATATGAGCACACCCATACATAACACCAAATACCATGGTGCATCATCTCTAACAAATCCAGCATGCAAATTCACTTTATTTTGATGAACATGCAAAAGTTTGGAGCATAATGCATGGTTCAATATGTGCATGTTTACGCATTTAAGAGAAAAAAGGGTGATCAATGCCTTAACCATTTCAGTCATATTATTGCTAACAAGTGGATAAATATCCCCCCATTTGCCTATTTATTGCTACCTAAAGAGCATAATACAACTCATGTAAGCGATATATGTTCTTCAATCATGCATTGTCATCATCTCACTTCCTCTTCATGCCAAAAAAAAGGTGAAGTTTCTTGACTCAGTGTACGAGGTTAATTTGCTTGAAGGGAAGATCCGTAAGAGTAGATAGAATAGAGTTATGTAGAAAATGCCAAGAAAAGTACAAGTGCACTTTTACCAAATCATAAACATACAAGGCATGTAAAAGTAATTGGCTCTCCAGATTTCAATTGAAACTTGCAGCACACCCTCTACAACGCATATATACTCTGACAGATAAACATGTTTAAAAGTTAAGAAAACATAACAAAGGAACTCATACATTTTCACATAAATTATTTGAAAAAGTAGACTTGTTAGACATACTATAAGAGAACATGCAAATAGGAAAGAAGGAATCCATAATATTAAGTTTGATATTGTTCCAATTCATCGTAATTTGACATTTTATGTGCTATCATTTGAACCTTATATAAGAAAGGATTTTATTAGTTCAAGGTCTCGGATCTTAGTCACAATAAGATATCTATAACTAAGATAGTTTGTTGGAATCAAACATCGGATTTGAATCCTCATCCGAATGAAGAATCTAACCTGATCCATTAATATGGTCAATCAGTCACAAGAAGAACCATCAATTATTCTAAGTTATTTTGGATTATGATGTTCCTACTTCATAAATATTTTATAGCTGGAATCCGATCTATAACTTATATTTCGGAATAGAAATGAAGGACTTTACTTTGTAAAAGTCGTGTAACTATATGTATTGATTTAAGAATGAAAAGCCTTCAACAAAATCGAAGACTAGTTGAAATGAGGTCAAGATCGTCACCAAACTGGATTGGTTTGTCATCTAGCTGAAAGAAGATCAATACAAGATGATATCAAATAATAGTCTGACAAATACTACTATTGGAAAGCCTTTTGGAGTGCAAACTTTTCTAGCAAGTTTGGTTCACCAACTTCACTAAAACTCATCCTGGTATGGGAACATCCTCAGCATGTCAACCAAAATAAGTTTTAAAGCACTATATATTTTATTAGTGTCATACTTTCTTTGTTGTTCACGCTACATACAAAAAAGATGGGATGGATTAACAAGTGTCTACATCAACTTCAAAAGTTAAATGAAGAGTACAAGAACACATGGATCAACAAATCATATGAAGATAAGTGTTAAAGTTGGATAGTAGATTTTAATGCAATGGTGGCTATAAAAGGTCACCCTTGTCATTTGTTGCTACTCACCCGTTTTAAAAGAACTTCTAAATGATAGCTCTTTCGGCAAAATCGACATCACCATCTGAAGAAATATCTTAGTACTTCAAATATGAAAGAGTACCTTCTTCCTCTACTCTTTCAGTGGTAGCAAATTTGTCACCAGTCAGATTGTTTAGGATCAGGTCTTATCTTCATAGCTTCCACAATAAATATGTAATTCTTTATGTTTTATTAAAACAAATAGAATTAAAAGTGAAAATTTGTTATGTTTGTAATCAACCCCTCTTTTACAAACACATTATATAAGTCATTATAATCCAGGACCAACAACTGAAAGTTCTCCAAATTTGAAAATTTTCACACACTCTCACGATTTCTCATTTTGCAGGAAGTTTTGATGATTCTGTTGAAACAAAATTGTATCTAAATTTTTTATTATCTTCATTTTAAAATTTTTATTAAATATAATTTTAGGAACTTGTTACAACTTACAAGTACTTACAACACTTAATAGGATTTAGAATTATATTGCTTGCAACTTATAATAAAGAGAGATTAATCGAAATACCCCAAGTTCAAAATTGAGTTACTGAAATGCCCCATCTCTCTCCAATTTAACCAAAATACCCAAAAATCCCGTGAAAATACCCCTCGATTGTGGACTAAAAATAAAAATTTCATTGTTAACCCTAAAAGCCCCTCGATAGAGGACTAACACCCCTCTATAGAGGACTAACACCCCTCGATCGTGGACTAACACCCCCTCGATCGTGAAAACAACCCTCAATTCGTAATAAAGATTTGGGTTATGTGGTTAACCGTGAAAACACCCCTCGATTGATAATAAATATCGAGGGGGTTTTACGGGAATTTTGGATATTTTCATAAAATTGGAGAGAGAGTGGGTATTTTCGGTAACTCAATTTCATACTTAGGGTATTTCGATTAATTTCTGTATAATAAATAATAATTTGAATTTGATAACCTTTTATATATGATTTTCATAAATCCTTACTACCTTTTGAAGCAAAAGCAATGAAAAGAGAATAAAGAAACAATGAATGTATGATGATGATGATGATGGTGATGATGATTACTAGAAACAAAATGATTCTCCATTCATTTCAATGAGATTCTCACATGCCTTCACTTATCCATCACACATATTTCTTTCTCTTTTTCAAATTAATAATAAAATATAACAAAATTTTCCTAAAATAAATTGTTGTAACGAATATTAAAGTAACAAAATCTTAGCCTAACTCTAATGGAACTTCTTATAAGAACCTATTTTTCATATTTTTTTCCTACATCATTTTCAACTAATCATATTAAAAATCACATAAAAATCCATAATGATAGTTCTTATAAGAACTTTTTTTATGGGTCCTATGTATTTTTTTCAACATCAATATTAATAATTTTAAATTGAGGGCATGAGGAGTACCCAGTCCTTGGGTTGGTCCAGTCTTTGACTGGGCTGCCCCTCCAGCCCAGTCTTAGACTGTGGTTGGGCTCTAGGTTCAGCGTAAGCTGGGCCGGGACAACGGCGGATTAGTGGGCTGCCCGTGGATGCCCGATGCCGCCGGGGAGGTGTGCGTGTGTTCGTGGTAGTCGTTCGTTGGTTCGATGCCGCTATGCCTTCCAAAAAAAATATTAATAATTTTAAAGTCAAGAAAATATTTTAAGAAACTAGCAAATTTTCACTTCACACCAATTTCAAAGTAAGAACTAATGTACAAGAACTCAAAGGGGCCAGGGTGAGGTTCTTATAAGAACTTTGCGTTTGAGGTGTCTTGATATTCTATTATTTTATATCCATTTTGACTATTAATCTTGTAACATTTGATGACATAATGGATACGACCTACCAAATAGGAAATGTCAAAACGTAGTTCATTGGCAAGGAAAAAATAATTTATGAACACTAAGGGGCTGTTTGGCAGTTGCTGAATGGTTTAGTGCTGAATGATTAAGAGGTTTTTATTATATAGTGTAAAATGAAATATGGTTGTTTGCTAATTGTTCATAATGAAATCAGGGCTCTTAATGGTTAAAGGAGGGTCATGATACAAAATCATTAAGAGGATTTTGGAACCATTAAGAGGCAGCCCTTTTTTTTTGCCAAACAAGATTTACCTCTTAGCGATTCAGTGTGGTTGCCTGTTAATGGAACCATTAAGAGGTAAACAAACAACCCCTAATTAGGAACTTTAACAAATTTATTGCATTTTGCCTTTTTTTTTCTTTAAAAAAAACAATACATAAGCACAACCTCTAACTTAAAACACGATTTAATATGTGAAGGTTTTTTTATTAATAATTAAATAATAGTTATGAAAACTTGTCGATTAAATTAAATGACATAAATATTATGTTAGTAGTAAATAGTAATTTATTTTAAAGCAGATAGAGTTAAGTTTATTAACAAATATATAGATTTTGATTATTACAATCATACCTAAAAAAGTAAATGGTAAAATTATGGTTGATTTGGTGTGTATGGATGTGCGTGTTTAATGTTGGTAATGAGATACTCCCTCCGTCCCAAAATAAGTGTCCACAATTGACTTGCCACATAGTTTTAGACATGCATAATTATTACACATTTTTGTCACCAAATGATATATTTACCCTTATTTAATGTTTCTCTTTATTCACAACTCTTATATATTTGTGCATTAATTAAGGGTAAATGTGAGAATTTACTTATCTACTTTTTGAAAATAGACTCTTAGTTTGGGACAAACATAAATAAAAATGTGGACACTTATTTTAGAACGGAGGGAGTAATATAATCAAAAAATAGAAAGGGGTGGGGGTGGGGTGGGGTGGGGTGATGTGGGTATTTAAGAAAATCAATTAAGAGTTAAAATGATCAAAATATTCCCCATTTAACAAAACAAATTTAATAGACTTAAGATAAGAAAACCGATCCATAAAACAATTAATGAAATCATGAGTTTTAAGGTTTATAAACCTTTTTCATGATTTTCATGAAACAAATTTGTAATTTATTTAAAATGAGCAATTTTACAAAAAGTATAAAAATTATAAAATAATGTTACCAATTTAAGCCACACAATCGTTATTGTATATAATGTTAATAGGATGATTAAAGTTTCACATCATAATGTTAATAGGATGATTAAAGTTTCACATCATAAGTAACTGAGTATGCTTTTAACCTAGACGGTTTATCAATCGGTTATATCAATATAGTGTGGCAATCCGTCCCACAATGATAAAAATTGAGATTTACGGGCCTCTAAGCTCATTAAAATAAGGTGGGAATTGCGACAGCTCGTCTAACATAGATGAAAATTGAGATTAGTGAGCTTCTTGGAAGTCTAAAGTTATAAAGTACCAATTGAAAGTGAATGGAAGAACTTGCATTTTCTTATTACATCAATGGCTTTATATAGTGATACAAAGGGAGTGTATATACCTAGCTAAGATACTAATTACCTAAACTATAAGGAAAATTAAATCAAAAGAATATACACTCTCAAATATGAAAGATACAAAATAAATCTAGAATATACACCTTCAAATATGGAGATACGTTATCTTTTAGGATCATGGTGTTGATTCTCAATATCCTTGACATACCCCCACAAGTCAGACGACCGAGAGATAAGTCCGATCTTAGACAGTAAGTTATGAAAGTGTGATTTTAGAAGTGGTTTGGTGAGGACATCCGCCAACTGGTCATCACCTGAGATAAGCGTGACACACAATGAACCGTTTTAAACTTGGTCGCGGACAAAGTGAACATATAGTGCCAAATGCTTCATCCGAGAGTGGAAAATTAGATTGGCAGAGTAAGTAGTGGCTCCTAAATTGTCACAATATATCGTTGGAAGTGTTGTGGACGAGTAATCAAGCTCAAATAACAAAGACTTTAACCATAGAATTTCAGCAGTAGTACACGCAACAACTCTAAATTCGGCCTTAGTGGAAGAATGAGCTAGAGCTTGTTGCTTTTTGGAGATCCAAGATATTGGAATTTTGCCGAGGTACACAATGTAACTGGAGGTGGAGAGAAATTGATCTTTGTCGCCTCCTCAATCTGCATCAATGAAGGCATGAAGCTGTAAAGGGGAGTCATGGGAAAACAAAAGACCATGATGAGCGGTACCATTAAGATAATGAAGCAACCTCTTTAGAGCATTCCAGTGATCATCGGTAAGACAATGCATGAATTGAGATAACTTGTTGGCCGAGAAGGAAACATCTGGTCAAGTGAGAGACAAAATGTTGAAGGGCACCAACAAGTGCTCGATATTCGGTGGCGAAGGGAACTGGTCGACCATTTGAGAGTGTAGGGGTACTGATAGGGTTGGAAACCAGCATATTGGAATGTGTGAGGATATCGGAGATATATTTGGTTTGGTTAGAAATAAGCCAGTGGGTGTGGGTATTACTTCTACTCCAAGGAAGTAAGAAAGGGGACTGAGGTCTTTGAGAGAAAAATGAGCAGAGAGTGTGGAGATGAAAGTTGTAAGATGTGAGGGGGATGGACCAGTGATGATGATATCATCCACATAGACTAGCAGATAAAACGATATAGTGCCACTTTTGTAGATGAAAAGAGAGGAATCTGATATGGTGGGTCGAAAACCATTGGTGATGAGAAAGGATTTGAGCTCATTGTACCAAGCTCAAGGAGCTTGTTTGAGACCGTAGATAGCCATTGTAAGTGTGCAAACATGATTAGGATATCTTTGGTCAAGAAACCCCGGAGGTTGGGCCATATAAACATCTTCTGTAAGAGTGCCTTGCAAAAAGGCATTATTCATATCAAGTTGGCATAAGGACCAGTGTTAGATCAGAAATATGTTGGATACAAGATCAGAAAAGACAGAAGGTGAAAATCAAACAAGTCAAAGCTGAAAGTCAAACTCTCAAGCAAAGTCAAAGTCAAGTGTAAATAAAGTCAAAGTCAATGTCTTTATATTAGTTTTTGTAAGCTTGTTTTTGTTGTTTTGTTTTAATAGTCTTGTGATTAGAATTTGTAGGTAGTACAAGTGTGTGAACTGTTGTATTTTGCAGAGAGAGTTTTAGAGAGAGAAAGTCATAAACAGATTTGTAATCGTTTGAGTTGTGAAATTGAAATTGAAACAGGTAGATTACTAATCTTGTATGTATTTGATTGTTTGTGATTAGAAACTTGAACAAATCAGGGACTATCAATTGGTATAAGAGCAAATCCAAGATTGAAATCAAGAAAAATCAGAGTTCGCACTGTTTCATTGAAGTCCAGATTTGATTCTGAGTTTGTGTGTGTTTTTTCGAGTTGAAATTGGTTGATTAATGATCGAATTGTGATTTAGATTGTGTTTGTATAGATTGATTCACGAATTGCACTGTAATTCTTCTTCAATGTGATGAATTTGTTGCTTTTGAGTTTCACGAGTTCAAACACTGTCAAAAGATCAATATGCACATTTGTGTAAATCTTGTTGTAATTAGTTGGTAGGAATAGGTTCTAAAAGTGTTGTTGATCATTTTGTTGAAGTTTGGATTTGTAATTCAATGTTTAGATGTGTTTATGGGTAGAACAGATCGATTTTCGTCTCATATCTGAAGAACTCGCAAGTTTTACTCAAGAACTCGCAGACCTTGTCAAGAACTCGCAAGAATAGCTCTAATTTTCGCAGATCATTAACTTTCGCAGTTTTTGTTTGTATTCTGAAAATTAACAAGTGTAAAATTTGCAGTTTTATTTGTTGCGAATTACTCAAGATTCGCAAGCCATTGTTTTATGAATCCTTCAGAATTGTTTTTGATCTATCTGGGAATTTCTAAAGAATTCGCATGATCTAAGGATTCGCAGATCTTTTTGTTTGTGAAAAGTTTTCTGAAAATGTTTTAAGGATAGAATTCGTAGAAAGCATATTTGCGAATCCTATAGAATTCGTAGAAGTTTTTCTTACGAATTCTTGTGCTTGTGTTTGAGAATTCTTGATTCTTTTAACTTGCGAATCCTGAAGATTGTTTCCTTACTAATTCTTGTATTTTGCGAATTCTGAGTTTTTGATTACTCACGAATTCTGTTGATTGCGAATTTTGATGTTCATTTCTTGCGAATTTCTGTAATTTGCGAGTTCTATATACTTCATTGTATATTTTGCGAATTTCATACTTGGAGAATTTTGGAAATTTCATTTCTCATTTTCTGTCTAAGTTTTTCTGATTCACTTGATTTCTATTGAACTAACGATCAATTTCAAGTTTCTTATTGCATATTATTGAAACAGGATGACTTCAAAGGACGCTCTCTCAATTGGCACTGATGTCAAACCCCCTGTTCTGTTTAAAGGGGAGTATGAGCAATGGAAAGATAGGTTTTTAGACTTTGTCGATCGGCATGCTAATGGAGAGAACATCATCCTGTCTATCACTGAAGGTCCCATGATTCCTCCTACCATGGAAATACCTGATGAGGAATCTTCGGATAGTGAGGATGGATGTGTGTATCTTTTGTGCTTTAACTGATAAAGTTAAACCATTTTTGAGCAACATTGTGCTTTATAGGAAAATATGGGTTCATTGTGTAGGACTTTAATGAAACTTCTATGGATTCACGTTAACCAGTGTTTCCTACCCAAGAAGATAATCCTTAGTGATCGAGTGTGAGGAGTCAAAAAGAAATGAGTGTGGGTTGGGTGATAAGGTAAAATGAAAAGAGAGTTTTGTTAGATGTGAGCTCATTGATTAAAAAGAAGGAGAGTGAGTGAACAGAGTAAAAGAATATCAAACTCTGCACCAACTTTTTCTGAGTCGGGCAACCACATTACTAATGTTTCACAATTCTTCGTGAACATTATTGAAACAGGCATCTAGCCCATGCCAACTCTTGATAAAAAAAACCACCAACCACTCATTTTCTTCTTAAAAAGGAAATGTTTCATATTTTTCTGGGAACGCAGCACATAATCTATCTGATTTTCATTTGGAAAATATGGATATTGAAAAAGAAGGAAGTCTGTCCCACCTTCGCACTTCGATCATGAACAATTGAGTATGTGTTTAATTGATGTTGTCTCAGTGGTTTACACAATGTTGAGCCTTATAAAAAGCAATCATCAAGTGCTTAATTTTTTCAATCACTTGCACGAGCACACAAGGAATTTGTTTTCTTGTCATAACATTCATAGAAATTTCCTTTGTTGTGTTTCGATGATTGAATGGAAGTCATGGGGGAGTGAACATCACCAAAGCTCCTTTCCAATGTGTATTCGTTACACACTGTAACTTTGTGTTACTGACAGGCATATTAATTGATTCATTAGTTGATTCAGGTGTTACATTTCTATTTTCTCTGGATTTGAAAAGATCTAGATGAATATCTTATTTTGGATCGATGGTGAATCAGAGGCTCAGTATGAAAGATCCGTGGTTAGAAAGATTACAGAGACATTTATTGTTGAAAGTTTTGATGATTTCATGCTTCTATCATCAAAAAGGGGGAGATGGCAAAGTTAAAGATAATTTCTTTCTAAACACTGAAAGAGTTTTGAGATAACTTTGGGAAGATTGTTGAAGAGCTTTAAGGAAGATTGTTATTTGTTTGAAGACAGACTTTGAGTATAAATCACCAAAGGGGGAGATTGATTTGTTAAATCTTTTTGTGATGATCTTGAATCCAAAGGGGGAGATTGTTAGATTAGAAATATATTGGATACAAGATCAGAAAGACAGAAGGTGAAAGTCAAACAAGTCAAAGCTGAAAGTCAAACTCTCAAGCAAAGTCAAAGTCAAGTGTAAATAAAGTCAAAGTCAATGTCTTTGTATTAGTTTTTGTAAGCTTGTTTTTGTTGTTTTGTTTTAATAGTCTTGTGATTAGAATTTGTAGGTAGTACAAGTGTGTGAACTGTTGTATTTTGCAGAGAGAGTTTTAGAGAGACAAAGAGATTTGTAGAGAGAGAAAGTCATATTTGTAATCGTTTGAGTTGTGAAATTGAAATTGAAACAGGTGTATTATTAATCTTGTTTGTATTTGATTGTTTGTGATTAGAAACTTGAACAAATCAGGGACTATCAAGCCTTGAGAGACAACAAGAGAGAGGATAAGACGAAGGGTGGTGGGTTTGATAATTAGGCTAAAGGTGTCTTGATAATCAAGACCAGGACATTGATGAAAACCCTTTGCAATGAGTCGAGTCTTTAGACGTTCAACAGATGCATTAGGGTTGTACTTGATTCGATTAACCCATTTACAATCGACAACGTTTTGAGAAGAGTGATTAGGAACTAAACGCCAAGTAAAGTTGCGAATGAGAGCGTTGAACTCATCACTCATAGTTTGACGACATTGAGGGTGTTTTAGAGCTTGAGTGATATTATGGGGTTCACTTGGTTAGGAATATAAAGCAACAATTGCAATATACTTGGGATTGGGTTTGCGAATGTCATTTTGAAGGCGGGTGGTAATGGTACGGTGGGGGGGAGGGGGAGAAGGAGGGAGGGGAGGAAGGGGAATCATGGTGTTGTTCGGGGATGTTAGAGTATTTGGGTGATGATTCGATTGGAAAACTTAAGGAGATAATAGGTGAGATAATAAGAATGGAGGGTGGGTACTAAGCATCAAGAGAAACATTGCAAAGAGAAGACGACGACAGTTGAATGATCGAGAAGAGATATTCGATTTCGATAAATTTGACATGATGAGAGGTATATATCTTGTTGGTTGTTGGCTCAAGAACATGATAAGCACTTTAGGTAGTTGAGTAACCAACAAAGATGCATGGTTGGGAGCGAGGTTCTAATTTATGAGAGTTAAATGGTAGTAGCCAAGGGTAGCAAAGACACCCAAAACTACGTAACTTAGTGTAATTTAAGGGTGTTTGGAATAATTTAAGGTATGGAGAGGAATTGGAAAGGGTCAGGGTAGGTAGACGATTGATAAGGTAGACTGTTGTGGTTAAGGCAAGGGTCCAATATGTTGTAGGCATGTTGCATGAGATAGAAGGGTGAGACCTGTTTCAACTATATGTTTCGACATAACCATTATGTTCCGGGGTATGGGGGTGAGATGAGTAATACCGTTTGTAGAAAGAAGGGGAGTGAGTTTGAGATACTCTCCTCCATTGTAAGAATATATTTGTAAGATTGGTCATTTGAAAAACTTTTCAACTAGAGCATAAAAACGAGTAAAAACTTGGAAAGTGTCTGAGATGAGAGTGTAGGTGAAGTCCAAACATCATAGAATAATAAATCAAGGGGGGCACTAGAAGTAATGGTGGAAGTTGAAAATGGGAGTTTATGACTCTTATTAATATTACACGCATTACATGAAGTAAATGAAATACTAGGAATTTGTAAAGGAAACTTAAGCAATAGAGTTTTAAGAACGGAAGCAGATGGACGACCTAGACGATGGTGCCAGTCATAGACTGACACTTTGATAGTGAAGTTGACGGTAATAGTGAAAGCACACCATTCATAAATGTCATGCTTAGTTGGCCCTTCAAGCAGAATTATCCCCAAGGAAGGCTCCTTAACATGGAAAGAATTAGGCAGAAATTCAATTAGTACATTGTTTTCTTGACAAAACCGAGAGATAGAAAGAGTGTTACGAGAGATAGAAGGTATATATAGAACATTGGAAAAAGTATAAGATTTATGAGAAGTAGGGATAATGAGAGAACCAGTGTGAGAGATTGGTTAGAGAGGACCAATCACCAATTACGAGCTCTTCGATGCCACCATATGGTGCATGCAGAACAAGGTTATTGAGATCTTTAGTGACATAATGTGAGGTGCCACTATCCAAGAGCCAAACGGATGAGGGTGCAAAAGTAGCAGTAGCGGTATGGGCTTAAGGTGCACGTGGACCTCTTGTTGTAGAATGGGGTTGCTGGTTAGTATTTTGGGTAGAGGGAAAGGTTATTTTAGGGAAAAACTGTTTGAAAACAAAACATTGGGACACATAGTGTCCCTTAGTACGACACCATTGACAATTTCCAAGAAATTGGCAAGAGGGCCTGGTGGATGGGACCATGGATGGTGTGGGAAGAAGACCATCAGCAGGAGGTTTGTAGTGAGGACGAGGTGGTTGGGTGGGTCTCGTATGGGTTGCATGAGCGGTGGCTGGAAAAGTCGAGGGGATGGATGAAGGTTAACTTTTGAGAATTAGTTCTAGGTTGATGAGTTTTTCATGGAGTTCTTCAAACGGAATAGAGTTGTCGCGTGCATTGACGACATGAATGATAGGTTTGTAGACATTATAATCGAGGCCTTTGAGGACTTTGTTGATGATGTCCTTATAGTTTATGGGCTTGCCAAGGAGGGAGAGTTCATCAATGCTTGCTTTGATAGCTTGCATATATTTGGTGATGGTTTGGGTTGATGACTTAGTGATATGACGTAGGCGATCCTTGATCTGGTTGATATGACCACAAGAAGGCTTCGCATATGTAGAGGCTAAAATGTTCCATGCCTCGTTAGAAGTTTTGGATTGAGAGATAAGAGGCACAAGGGTAGGGAGAGTGTGCCCACAAGTTCTCCGGAAAGGAGCTTGTTTGGCGATCCCATGTGGAGTAAGCCGAATTTGGTTCGGTTTTGGAAATTGGCAGTGATGGTAGGAGGAGTAGGAAGGTGAAAACCATCAATAAATTTATAGAGGTCAAAGCCAATGATCATGGTTTCAATTTGGGTTTTTCAGGCAAGGTAATTTGTAGGGCTGAGTTAATAGAGTTCTGAAAGGATATAATCGTAAGAGGTTGAGTAGGTTTGGTGTTGTTGGAGATAAGTTGTTGGTTAGGGATGGTCCTTTGAATTGTTTCATTTGCCATGATAGAGGAAAAGAGTGATATGGATAGAGGGGGAAAAATCTGAGAGATCTTCTTGTTGAGACGAGGAGAGGAAAAAAAGGTTTAAGGATGTTGTAGCTCTGATACCATGAAAGTGCATGGAAGAACTTGCATTTTCTTATTACGACAATGGTTTTATATAGTGACACAAAGGGAGTGTATATACCTAGCTAGGATACTATTTACCTAAACTATTATGTGTTCCACTAAGTGCAAATCAGATCAAGATGAACAACTATTTCCATTTCAATTTGTCATATTATTGATTTCAAATCAAACGATTACAGGATACTCTCAACTCTCAATATTTCTCTTTCTATGATGTTTTCTGTAATAGTGCTTCCAGGTTAACACCAAAAACAAAACCTATTTATACCTACAACAATTACAAAGATAAAACAATTAAACTAAACTAGTTGACTTTTACAAATGACTTTGCCCTTTGACTTTCCACTTAAAGAAGCATTGACTTTGACTTTGCATGAGAGTTGACTTGAGCTTTGACTTTTAATACCCATTATCTTGGATCTAACATATTTGTGCACTAACAATCTCCCCCTTTAAGTAAATCAGTTGTTCAAAGTCAATCTTCCATTTCTTTGAAATATCTTCAGATTTTCAGTATTCTCTTCCAAAATCTATGAATAACTTCTTCAAAAATTTTAAAAACCTCCCCTAAGGTTATGAAAAAACCCTTTCAGACTTCAGAAAAGAAATTATTTTCAGATTCAGTTCATTTTGCTTCAACAAATAATCTTCAAATAAATTTTCAGCAAATTTCATCAAACTTTTTGAACCCTTGAACTTTCTCTTTCATTCTGAATTTTCTCACATATTTCTGTAAACAAATCTTTCAAACTCTATCATTTCTTGAAGATACAAAAATAAATCAAAAGAATATATACTCTCAATAACATCTACCACTTGCAAATGAATTGAAAATTATTTGGTCAATCAATCTGCTGATGAAATGAAGTCAACATAAAGTCAAGCATCCCAAATCTATATCAAAGAAGTTGGATCATGTTCTATAAAAGGACAACTACAAGTTTTATAGAAAAGAAGGAAAAGATGTATATATAATTAAGAAAAGGATTGAAGAAATGGAATACTTTTTGGATGACAAAAACCTTTCTATAAATATAGTATTCTTTGAGGTGGGAAAAAAAAGCATTTTTAGAAGAAATTTAATGAAGTTATTATTTCTAATCAAAGTGTAAAATTTGATTTTGTTTTGATAAATTCCATTAATATTATTATTTTTCAGTAATCATTATTTTTTTTAATGACTTTGATCTATAATTCTTTTATTTTATTTTTATAGAACAAAGTCATTTAGAGTGTGTTCACAAATTATATATATGTAGGAGGGTTCAAATGAGAAGACCATATATGTTGAGAATATGAAAAAAGATCTCATCGTTTAGATAGTTTTTTCAATGGTCTAGATCTTAACGCCATATTTGGAGGGAGAGAGAGAGAGAGAGAGAGAGAGATGGATGATCAAATAAGAAGTTGACCGATTTGTGAGAAACCGATAAGTTTTAAGATCATATATGATTACACGTGATACGAATGTTTAATCATATATGATTACACTCATCTAAAAGGGACACGAGGACTTGGTGAATGCAACCAAATGTTTGGGTGTGTCGGTTAACGCAACATGTGTGTAATCATATATAATTAAGCGTGTGTATCACGTATAATCATATATGATTTTGGAACTTCGCACTTTCTCATAACTTGACCATTTTCTCGTTTAAACTTAACCCTCCCCCCCCCCTCCCACACACACATATACATGCATATATATATATATATATATATATATATATTAGGTTTAAAAGTGGTCAATTTGCAAGAAGTCGAGAGCAATATAAACCACATAATACATTAATTAAATATACCATAAATAAAAAATGGAAATAATTTTAGAAATTACGATAATTACCATTTTGAATTGAACCAAGTTTTCTGTTAAAAATATAACTATAATAAAAATACTATTTATATCCCTTAAAAATCGTATTATATCTTTTAGATTAATTTATTTTTTTAATTTTAATTGATTCAATTTTTTTATCAAGTTTTGTATAATTTTTTTCCGAGATACACTTTTCATAAAAAAAAATCACAATTTTCATGTGATATTTACAATCAATTCATCATCATTTTTCTCTAGTTTTTGAGTCCACGTTTTGAATCTCATGTGATTAATTTCATTTAATATATGATCTATTACGTATCACATATGATTCACAATTGTTGTACATAACATATGTGTGAGTATAAGTTATGTATTATCACATATGATATGATAATAGACGTCAGAATATAAGTGACGTATTATCACATGTGATAATATTTGCATCACAATTAAAAAGATTTATAAATGTAAAAATACATAATCACATATGATTAACAAAAATATTTACAATTATCGCATTTGATTGATACTAGGGCTGACAACGGGTAGGGTATGGGTTAATCCGTTATTCAATCCATTTAAAATAGCGGGTAACGAAACGGGTAATTATCCATCTCATAGAACCCTTATCCATATCCTACCCTACCCATTGAAATTAGCGGGTAACGAAATGGGTAATGGATAAATGTTAAAACAAAATTTCGAACTATAATTGATATTGTTAAACCTCAAACATATAAGTAAAACATAAGTTCATAAATATAGTTATTGTTTTATATCAAAATTTTGTAGTAAACACTTTATTACTCTAAATATAATCATAATATAATACTTTAAAAACAATATAAAAATTGTAAGACTAACACTTTTCATTGTATATTTTTCTAAATCAGGCTTGTTTCTCATTTAATCAACATGAAATCTTTTACTCGATAAATATTAAAAAATAAATTAAAGTAGACGTTAATATATGATAACATTATTAAAAAATATTAATAATTAACTTAATATAATTATGTATACATAGACTAATATTTAATTTTATATAATTATATAATTTTATATTTAATTTTAACGGGTACCGGGTAATGGATAACGAAAAACCGTTTATCCATATCCTACCCACTAAAATTTCGGATAAACGGGTAATGGATAAGTGGATAAATGGATAAAGTTTTCTTTATCCATACCCTTATCCAACGGGTGGAAACATAACGGGTAACGGGTTTACCTTTACCCATTGTCAGCCCTAATTGATACGATCATTGAACAAATTATCACATGTGATAAATACTTATAATCAAACTCTTACAAATTTATCTTTTTAATGAAATCGATTTATTAAGGATTATTAGAAGTCGGTTTAAAAAACAAACTCAATCCCAATTTATTAGGGATTATCACCACAGTTACATATAATGCTATTTTTTTTAATTTAATTTAATAATGTTTTATTTATTCCATTTATTAAATAAGGTATATGACCCATATTATTTCTTATAAATTATTTTATTTCTCACATCATCCTTTATAGACTCTCTCTATACATACTTCTGTATATGCAATTTTATGTAATGGAATTTGAGCATGATTAGATCCAATAGAGCCAAAAAAGAATTGGCAATCACTCAAGTTGATATCAAAATCTTTTAGAGTTGTCATATCTCTTCTATAGCTAAGGCATCTCTTTTTTTAAATTATTGGGGGAAACTATGTGGGATTAGGTGGGATCTAACAACCTATCACTATGTCATTAATATCCCTATTTCTCACTAATTAAATTTATCCCATTAATTCACTAATTAATCTTAATTAACTATCTAATTAATTTTAATACATATAAGGACCATTTAACTTTATTTTTCGATAATTATACTATATGTTCTTATCATCAATATTATAAATATATTGACAATATTGATCATGTCTAAGGTTATGTTTGGCAAAAAAAAGGTAGCTTATAAGCTAGTGTACATGTTTAGATGACCATAAGTTAGCTTATTGAAATGCTACTCAAAGTAGCGTTTTGAAAAGGTAGTTTATCAGCTACAAGCTAGCTTATAAGCTAGTTTGCCAAACAAAGCCCAAGTAAAAAACCCTCATCAATTTATAACTGGATGAACATACTTAATTTATGATTGTATTAAATTAAAAAATACTTAACAAAAATAATATTATTGTAAGTTTTAATTTTTTTTTTTCATGTTTTAATTTTTTTAAGTTTATTGCCTGTCTAAATCTCAATGACCCACCTCGTATTTTTCACAAATTTTATTAACAACCCTTAATTTTTTAAAACAAATTCATTTGATTAATTAATAACGAGTATTAAATCTAAACCATATAGTCTAGGAAACACAGTTTGTAACAATTTTTCTACAATATCTATAGTTAGGCTATGTTTGGCAAAACATGCTAGTTTATCATAACTTTTTTTTATGGTACATGTTTGGATGACCATAAGCTAGCTTATTAAAAAACTATTCATAATAACGTTTTGAAAAGCTAGTTTATCAGCTATCAGGTAGCTTATAAGCTAGTTTGTCAAACAATGCCTAAACATAGAGGTGTTCAGTAAATTGGAAATAAATTATTATTTCTTTTTTCAGAAAATAAAAGTTAATTTTATGTTTCGTTTCCTTTGCTTTCATAGGTTTTCTAACAAATTTTATAAAAAAACAAAAACGTTTATGTAAAAATTAATGTGATGGATAGTCATTAAATTCGTTTATCATTTAAATTAATAATAGTAAATTACATTTTTCGTCCCTAGATTTTGTAGCTTTTAACCAATTTGCCTGTAAAATTCTTTTATTCTAGATTTGTCTTTTACGTTTACAAAATTTCTTGGATTTCATCTCTCCCATTAACGTTCGTTAATTTTTTTTATTAGCTATGGGTTATTTTGGTCAATTTACATTTCAACAATTTTAATTTTTCTTCTCAAAAACAAAACCTAAAATACTCGTCTCTCTTTGCCCCTTCTCCCTCGTTATTACTGCCACCAACACCACCACCCAACACCGATACCACCACCACCAATGCAAACGACAAATACGAAATATATGTACTTTAAATTAGATGCAAAAGCATATGCATATGTATGTAGAAACAAATTAAGGAGCAGAAGCAGAAGCAGAATTCAAATAGGAATAAGACTTTCATCTGTTTGTTCTTCCACAACTCATTGTAGAAATTTGTACCTTCGCCACTACTTTGAACTCCCACCACTACAAATTAAGCCGGAAAACCTTCTATTCGAATACATACATGTTTATCATAAGGTATTATTTCACATAATTTTTTCCATCTAATTAATGTTAGAATTTAATATATTGATTAACATATATTTGTTTCACAATGTCTTTGTATCATATGTATTCGGTTCAAATGGTGAAACAAACACATTGTAAAACAAATATATGTTAATCAATACACTAAATCGAAGTCGTGGATCGAAAAAACATTACGTGAACACATGCATGATGCACTCGATTATCAAGGTTATCACAATTTTATGGATTATCAAATGAAGGTCCTCCACTATATATATATATATATATATATATATATATATATATATATATATATATATATATATATATATAGAGAGAGAGAGAGAGAGAGAGAGAGAGAAAGAGGGATAATCAAACGAGAACAATAGCTATTTAAAAGAACACGAAAACTAACAAAATCATTAGTGATTTTACACTAACGCGCAGAAAAACCACGCGAACCTAAAGTCGTGGCCAAAGTCCTTTTTTCGTGTGTTAATGTAAAATTACTAATGATTTTGTTAGTTCTCGTGTTCTATTAAATAGGTATTGACGTATTGTTCTCGTTTAAATCCGACTCTCTCTCTCTCTCTATATATATATATATATATATATATATTACTTAATCACAAGGGTTGTGGCGTACTGGTTAAGGCCCTGGGGGATGTGGTGGAATATCCCATCTGCCCAGGGTTCAAATCTAGGCGTACACAACAATTGTGATCACTGAGGTTTAATCAGGGCTGATGTTTTACAGTTATAATTTGTAATGGGATTAGTCTAGTCATAGCATAGGACACCCTTCCCAAATACATATATATACATATATATATATAGGGTGCGTTTCATTTGAAAACCAATCAATTCGTGGAAACTTTGCAAACCACTATTTTAGGAAACATTTTGTTAAGTTTCCTAATCTAAAGTCATGATTATAATAAATGAATCTTATCATCTTCCATATATATCACAATTATTATTAATGAATCATAATAGTTTTCCATAAATATATATATTGTTTCCTAAAACAATGGTTTGCAGAGTTTCCACGAATTGATTGGTTTTCAAATGAAACGCACCCTATATATATATATATATATATATATATATATATATATATATATATATATATATTACCTTTTAAAGAAAATAATAGAAAGTAGAAAATTATAATGGTTTGTACGTGTTTATAAATTATAGATTGAATTACATTTTTCATTTATGTGGTTTGGTGTTCCTAAACGGATTTCATTCATATTTTGAAAAACTAACGAAACATGCCCATATGGTTGCAATTTTTAAGGAGTTAGGTCCCTGTAGTTGCATTAGAGACCCAACTTGTTAATTTTTTAAAATTGGGACGTTAAAAACACTAAACCATAGAGACAAAAATGTAATTCACTCTAAATTATATTTTTATTAGTTTTAAGTTTAGGTTTTAATTAATTTTAAGTTTATTATTTTATAGTCTTCTTCGTTATATACTAATTAAGGATAAAGCGGCACATTTTACACTTTAAAATGCATTAATTGATCATTTATAAGACATATAATATTAATAATAATGTTTAAATGCATTGGTTTTTGAATTTGTTTTATAATGTAACTTTTATTATTTAAAAGATTGCTTGTTTTATATAATATAATTTAATTCATTATTAATAATAAAAACTATTAAGTTGGTGAAAAAAGATGAAAAAAACGTAGGTATAATTTATAAAGTTAATAAATATAAGGTATTACTGAAAATTTATTTAATTAAAGATAAAAATAATATACCTAGAATCCTATATTTTAGTGTAAGATTTGGTGTTATAAATTAGAGAAAAATTAATGTTTACACCAAAAGTTACACCATTTTCTTATAGATTTGGTGTTATCATAGACATACCCTTATTCTTAAAAAGAATAAATTACAAAAATTGTCTCTGGGGTTTACGAAAACTCCTGATATTATCTCTGACTTTTGAAATTATAAGGATCGTCATTGTGCTCTACATTTTGTCACAATTTTCAGCCTTAACACTAACGACCTTTAGTTGATGTTGTTAAATGCCCTCACATACTCGCTACGTAAAGAGCATTTTGGTCTTTATGCTTTTTTGTTTATTTGAAAGTAATATACAAGTATTAAAAACATATTTACAAGTTGTTAAAGCAATTAAAAAAAGAAAACAACTAACCTAATTCCCTCACATGACATCCCTCTCCATCTTCATTCATCCTATCACTAGCGCCTACTTCTTCCCCATCTTCCGCGACATCATCCTCCATTTTCTCTACCTCTCCCCGGCCAACACAACAACCCCTCTGCATTTATATTACTATGTGGTTTTGATTAATCACCCCTTTCGTTGCTATGGTTTTGATTAATTCTTTAAAATCATTTTCCCATAGCGATTTTTTAGGTACTTCATCTCACTTCATTGGATGACATGACCAGAATGGAACAAAACAATAGGAATAATGGTGTGGAAGAGAACGAAATCCACGAAAAAGAGGGAAGAAGATAAAGCCTCTGTTGTATTACGATCGGATTCTTCTCTACCGGTGATAGGGGTACTAGAGAAAGATGGGGTTGATGGTGAAGAGGGTGCCAGGGAGAGAGCTAGTGATAGTGAAGGGGACGTTGGAGAGGGGGGGGGGGACGTCGGAGATGTGTAACACCCGGAAAATTCAAATAAATATCATCGTTCAAAATCCTCGTTTTAGGTGATGTCTCGCTTTGGAAGCTATGTAAGAATCCCGTAGTTTCGGTTTGGGCACTTGGATCGACAAAGCGAAGAAAACGGGGCGAGTAGTGTGTGGCGCGAGAGTGCCACGCAACTATGACACATGTCATAGTCGTTGGTCACAATCGCGGAAGAAGGGAAGGTCGCGGTACGTACCAGGCGACTATGACACGCGATAGTGACAGTGGCACAATCACGTGGCACTCTCGCGCCACACACTACTCGCCCCGTTTTCTTCGCTTTGTCGATCCAAGTGCCCAAACCGAAACTATGACACATGTCATAGTCGTTGGTCACAATCGCGGAAGAAGGGAAGGTCGCGGTACGTACCAGGCGACTATGACACGCGATAGTGACAGTGGCACAATCACGTGTCACTGTCGCGGAGATGGTACCAAACGTTGGGTGAGGCTCGCGACTATGACCCGCGACAATGCCCTTGGCACTGTGGCCGGGCATTGTCGCCCACGGGGTCCAGATGGATTAAAATCCATTTTTTCATCCCAAACACCTCATTTCTCTCCCAACTCGTTTCAGATCCGATCTTAGAGAGCTTCTTAGGCGATTTTCTCTCCATAAACCCCTCTCCTCATTCCTTGTCAACCTAGAGTTTGTTGAGACCAAGTGTGGATCATCAAGAACTTAAGCTTGTGAATTCAAGTGTTGTAGCCAAGGTAATCTCCTCCATCCTTCACCTTAAAGGCTAGGGTTTTGGTATTTCCTTCCTTCTCCCCTTTTTGTTGGGATTTAATGTAGCTATGGGTTTGTGTTGTATCTAAGGATCTTGGTTGAGGGTTTGGAGCTAAGGATCTAGAAGGTTTCAAGTCTTCCTTCAAGGAGCTCAAGTTGTGTTGGTAAAACCTAGATTTAGTCTAAATCTAGCAATGTGAGTTTTAGTTGCTTTGAAAAACTATATACATGTCAAAATGCATATATTTTGGGGTTTGGAAAATATGTCTATGGGTTTACCTTGGTTTGACAAGTTTTGTGAACATTTGTATATTTGCACAAGTTGTGTTATCAAACTCTTGAGAAATGGCTTACAATATTTTATGAAGTATTTTGTGTCTTACGTGAAATTGTTAACTGCTGATAAGTTTGGTTCTTTTGGAAATGTTTAACATTATAAACTTATATATAGTATGCACCTTTGTGATTTTTGGGCATTTCGATAAATGTGTCATACATGAATGGGTTTTGAAGAATTATTGCATAAATAGGTATTTGGTCAAAAATGCATTTTTAAGTGTTTGTTGGGTTTTATGCATCATTCGCGAAATGAGATGTTTTGGAAAGTGTAAAAGTGTGAGTCCTTTGGTTTTGGATCATTCCCGACTTTGGGGAACATTTTAGAAATGGAAAACCTTTTGAGTTTTGGGCCGAAGGCCAATGGTAGTTTGAGAATCAAAGATTTTGGGAAAATATGTATTTTGGGTTATGTAACCATATTGGCTCTCGTGTTTTAGCCAAACGTCTATTAAGCCTCTTAGGACTTGATTTGTACTCAGTGGAGTCTTTGGAACACTTGTTCGATTTTGGTAGCTCGTTGAGGAGCCTTGGACGTATGGTGTACTTAGTTGCATCTTATGTGAGAGTTACATGTGTTGAATGCGTTAGTTCGTTTGAGTCATGTAACGTTTAGACTGTAATGCATTGGATCCATAGGCATATGAGCCGTTATGTTCATCATGGAGTTTTGATGTCTATGTTTGAGTCTAGTGAGTGGTCCCCAAGTCATGTTGTTATGTAAGCTTGCGGTGGTGCTCTTGGAGAGTCGTATACGGAGCTAAGTCTTGCGGTGGTGCCCATGGTGAGCCGAATACGGGGACTTGTGACTTTGTGGTGAGACTCATCTAGAGGTCGAGTAGACGCTAGGTCATTTTAGTATCTTGCGGTGGTAACTTAGAGGAGCCGGATACGGGGATCCATGGTCTATGCGGAACTCGAGAACGTTGATAAGTGGCTTAACTTTGTGTGCCCGCCACATTCGATGGAATCGGGTCTCCCCCGTCACCGAAAGGTGTTAATTTGGGTATTCCCTTACCCATGCCTTCGGTGTTAAAACGTACCATTTTATTTGCACAAAGAGTCTTTTGACAAAATACCGTGTGGGTACGTTTTGGTGAAATTTGGTTGTCGTTTAATTATTTAAGACAGGTGTTTGGAAATTTGAAGGAACTTGATTTGCAAATAAAGCCTCTTTATAATCAGTGTTTCTAAAATGGTCTTATTTGGAGTAAAATGTTCACTTTAAATGTTTTTATGATTTATATGATGAAAACTGCTTTAACTCACTAGGCGTTAAGCCTAACACTTTTTCTTTTCGACATGTATATCAGGTCTTAGATGAATCTATGTGGCGAGTGGAGCTTGGTAGAAGTTCCGGTAGGATGGCTTTAGTGAGGTCGTCTGGTTTGGTGAAGATAGCAGCTTTGGTGGTTCTAGTAACACCCGACTAACGTTGTCCCTAGTTGTGGGACTAGATAGTTTCGTTAGAACTCTGATAAATTGTTTTAGTGATTCTTCCTTGTAACTTTAGACGTTTGATGTTCCCAAGCTTTGTATTTATGGGATTTTTGTAAGTTTTAAATTGTCTGCTATTTTCAAATTTTAGGGGTGTTACAAGTTAGTATCATATCTCTAGTTTAAGTGAACTAGGTATGGATCTTAGATGCCTAGACTTAAGCTGAGACTTTAAGCTATGACTTATTCGTTATGGGTAGAACTTCTAGATGAGTGTAGGTTTCGGTGGTCGACAGAAATGCACTAGTTATGAGTCGTGGCTATGGTGACGAGGATCCTTATGTATATTATGTTCATAATTTCACTTAGCTACTGCTATTATGAATATACTGTTACGTAAGCATGCTTGACTCTACCATTTTTAAGATGTGTGAGTTGTGTGGTATTTCATAAGTTGCGATTATAGTATTGGTCTAAGATTCTTAATCTCATTCTCATGTGTGTCAGAAAAGAATGGCAGATACAGGAAGAGAAACGAAAACTCAAGAGGCAAATCCTCAAGGCGAGTTGTTGGATAACGTGGTTCGATTGATGAAGTCGGCTATGGAGCAACAAGAGGAAAGAATAATGAAGGCGTTAGAGGTCAGAGATGCGAATGACCGAAGACGTGAAATAATTAACGAGCCTGCTGTACAGAGTCCCGGTGACACCGGGAATGTGACCCGGCTGGAGTATCTTGTTGCTGCTAACATGAAATATAATGAGAGAACTCGCGCATACAAGAATTTTCTGTGCAGCAAGCCACCAGAGTTTTCAGGGACTGACAGTCCAGTGGCGTGCTTGAATTAGATCCAAGATATGGAACAAGCGTTCGACACTAGCGAGTGTGAGGAGGGGCAGAAGGTGTAATTTGCCACCCGCTTGTTGAGGGGCCGAGCTCTTACTTGGTGGAACGTCACCAAAACCGCTATGGGAACTGCTACTGCTTTGTCATTAACGTGGGATGCATTCAAGAAGCAAGTGTTGGACGAATATTGTAACGAAAGGGCGATAGACAGAATAGAAGATGGATTCCGAGCCCTGAAGAAAGGAGATATGTCGGTGAGAGAATACTCCAATCTCTTCATGGAAAAATTGGATCTGGTAGGATATATCGTCCCAAGTGAGAAGGATAGGGTCAAGGCCTACATGAACGGACTGCCAGCCCGCATGAATGCGATGGTCTGATGTTCCAAGGCTTCCACTCTTCGGGAAGCGATAGAAGAATCGCAATTTATGGAAGACGTTCATTCCTGGAGTGAAGAAGAAGAGACAGAGTTTTTGAAAAAGAGAAAACGGGAGGACCGGTGGAGTCCACCCTATGAATACCATAATTATGAAGAAGAGAAGAAAAGTAGCCATCGCAGGAAGTCGAAGTGGTGTCGGGAGTGTCGAGCCAAGCATGCGGTAAGGTGCAACCCCAACCCTTTGACGTGTCTCAATTGTGGCATGTTGGGCCACTCCTATCGGGATTGTTCCATCAAGGGTACTATCTGTTTTGTGTGTAAACAGTCGGGCCATATTAAGAAGGATTACCCTCGTGCAGGAATCAGTGAGGGATCAGGAAGTGGGCACAACGTATCCAGGCTGGGATGGCATGATGCTGACGACAGCTGGGTTCCCTACTTGTTGCGTTCCATAGAGTAGTTAAGCTATAGTGTTCGAATCTTTGCTAGAATGGTTTGCCGCTATCTCGTTTAATGGATAAGTGGTTCCAGTTTTTGGTACCTGATGCTAGAGATCGATGTTATTAGCTCTTCTAGGAGCCTAGAGGGCCGGTAAGGGGGCTCTGAGTATCAAGTCAGGTGGTCGAGGTTTGAATTGATAATAGAGAGAGATTAGGAGTGTAAGTAATAAGCTCCGGGTTTGATGACCGATTGATGTGGTTGTTTTAATTGAGAACCAACATAAGGATTTAAATTAAAGACTTTGGTAATTGGAGTTAAATAGTACCGGTGTGAGAAGAGGTTTTTTGAGGCGAGTCGAGTGTCGGTTTGCTTAGAAAGATCAAGAAAATGTTTTCGCCCGTGATCGTAGAAGGAGTCATTGGCAAGCGATCGCTAAGAATTCGGGATGTTGTCTATAGAAGCTAATAATATAAGCGGTAGATAGTATTTGGTCATAGAACGCAAGGAATATCTGCGTGACGTTTTGGAAGACCCCACTAAGAGAGATTTTTGAAAGTTAATGAATTCATGAGTTGGTCGACTCGAGGCTATCGCGGAATTGCAGACCCAGTCAAATCCTAGACTTAAGATTTTGGCGTATTGTAAGGTAGGGCACCCCCCTATTATGATAGGTGGAATCAACTCCCAAGTGATGACGATACTCGGTCTGGTACGACCAAGTAAATGAGTTTTGGAGTGCAGTTCGTTAGGAGCTTAGCGGAATTTCCTAGGCAAGGGTTAGAACTAAGTTGTAAGTGCCGTGAGGATTGTGGGAAGTTTGGAGGAATGTCAACTGTAATTAAAGTTGGGAACCCTAATGATCTTGTCAGTGACTCTTGTTCAAGATCTTGCCTCTAGTTGATGGTGATGTTATCTTTTGATAAGTGTTCTAGGTTTTCCGTGCAGCTTGTTTGGGCAAGAAATAAGTGGAATCTCTGGTGGCCTTAGAAATGATCTTAGGGTTGTAAGAGGTATCCTCAGGTTTAGGCTCCGTTAGAGAGTCTTATGGCAAAGGCCATCCTTAGGGTCGTTTCCTAACCTAGGTTCTTAGTTGGAGAATCCTATCGGAGTTTACCGTGGAACGCGAGTCGATGGTGTATCTTTTGAATGAAACCTAGATCAACAAGTCGACGACCCCTCATGGAACTGGTGGACCGAGGAATGGAGAAAGGTGGTGAACTAGTAGTCCGCCTAAATCATTCGGGTGAAGGACTTTGGGAAGAGTTGTTGATTGCCACGAAGGTGGTTAAAACACTTCTTGTAGCCCCTTCCCTAGTAGGTATAAAGGGGTAAAAAGGGGCGGAACTCTTAAAGCTGATAATCGCTTGTTCGATAAGGAGTATCGAGGTTGAAAGATTTTGCAATAATCTGGCTAAGAGCCAAAATCTCGGATATGGCACGTTTTTGGTGAAATTGGATTCCCTTACGTAATGCTTCAAGCCTCGTGGAGTTTGTGGATCACAACCGAGGGGTACTTCCGGTGCGAGATTTCGAGGACGAAATCATTTTCAAGGTGGGGAGGATTGTAACACCCGGAAAATTCAAATAAATATCATCGTTCAAAATCCCCGTTTTAGGTGATGTCTCGCTTTGGAAGCTATGTAAGAATCCCGTAGTTTCGGTTTAGGCACTTGGATCGACAAAGAGAAGAAAACGGGGCGGGTAGTGTGTGGCACGAGAGTGCCACGCGATTATGATACATGTCATAGTCGCTGGTCACAATCGCGGAAGAAGGGAAGGTCGCAGTACGTACCAGGCGACTATGACACGCGATAGTGACAGTGGCACAATCGCGTGTCACTGTCGCGGATATGGTACCGAACGTTGGGTGAGGCTCGCGACTAGTGATGGCCAAAAATCGGGCTCGGGCCGAGCCGGGCCGGGCCAAAACGGGATTCAGGCCCAAACAGTGAAAGCAAAAACGGGCCAATCGGGCTTCGGGCCGGGCCGGACTGGGTTTCACCCGAAAATGTGTGGCCCGGCTAAGCTTGGGTTAAACCGGTTATAGGAAAGTCGGGTCGGGCCGGGCCCAAAACCGGGCCTCGTATATATATATTTTTTAATAATTTCTTTATATAATAATTAATTACTAAACTTTAAAAATACATTTTATTTATAATTTTAAGTTACAAACTTACAATACAAGTATTTATAGGGGTTTGGGGGGGTAAAAAATACAAAAAAAGTTCAAAAAACATATATAAACGGTAACATAATGTCTTTTTTTTTTAAAAGTACGAATCGGGCCGGGCCGAGCCGTGAATCGGGCTCGGGCCGAGCCGGGCCGGGCCACCAAAAACACTAGAAACCCAAACCGGTCCATGATTTCGGGCTTGGTTAACTGATCGGGCCGGATCGGGTCGGGCCGAGATGGCCATCATTACTCGCGACTATGACCCGCGACAATGCCCTTGGCACTGTCGCCGGGCATTGTCGCCCACGGGGTCCAAATGGGTTAAAATCCATTTTTTCATCCCAAACACCTCATTTCTCTCCCAACTCGTTTCAGATCCGATCTTAGAGAGCTTCTTAGGCGATTTTCTCTCCATAAACCCCTCTCCTCATTCCTTGTCAACCTAGAGTTTGTTGAGACCAAGTGTGGATCATCAAGAACTTAAGCTTGTGAATTCAAGTGTTGTAGCCAAGGTAATCTCCTCCATCCTTCACCTTAAAGGCTAGGGTTTTGGTATTTCCTTCCTTCTCCCCTTTTTGTTGGGATTTAATGTAGCTATGGGTTTGTGTTGTATCTAAGGATCTTGGTTGAGGGTTTGGAGCTAAGGATCTAGAAGGTTTCAAGTCTTCCTTCAAGGAGCTCAAGTTGTTTTGGTAAAACCTAGATTTAGTCTAAATCTAGCAAGGTGAGTTTTAGTTGCTTTGAAAAACTATATACATGTCAAAATGCATATATTTTGGGGTTTGGAAGATATGTCTATGGGTTTACCTTGTTTTGACAAGTTTTATGAACATTTGTCTATTTGCACAAGTTGTGTTATCAAACTCTTGAGAAATGACTTACAATATTTTATGAAGTATTTTGTGTCTTACGTGAAATTGTTAACTGCTGATAAGTTTGGTTTTTTTGGAAATGTTTAACGTTATAAACTTATATATAGTACGCACATTTATGATTTTTGGGCATTTCGATAAATGTGTCATAAATGAATGGGTTTTGAAGAATTATTGCATAAATAGGTATTTGGTCAAAAATGCATTTTTAAGTGTTTGTTGGGTTTTATGCATCATTCGCGAAATGAGATGTTTTAGAAAGTGTAAAGATGTTAGTCCTTTGGTTTTGGATCATTCCCAACTTTGGGGAACATTTTAGAAATGGAAAACCTTTTGAGTTTTGGGCCGAAGGCCAATGGTAATTTGAGAATCAAAGATTTTGGGAAAATGTGTATTTTGGGTTATGTAACCATATTGGCTCTCGTGTTTTAGCCAAACGTCTATCAAGCCTCTTGGGACTTGATTTGTACTCAGTGGAGTCTTTGGAACACTTGTTCGATTTTGGTAGCTCGTTGAGGAGCCTTGGACGTATGGTGTACCTAGTTGCATCTTATGTGAGAATTACATGTGTTGAATGCGTTAGTTCATTCGTTTGAGCAGGCCCGTTCCTGACATTTTATGGGCCCTGGGCGAGATGTAGAAAAAGGGGCTTCGATAATTATGAAAAGAAAAATATTTGATATTTTTTTTATTATATGAAATAAAATTGAATTCAAAAATACTAATAATCGTATAAATTCGTTTTTCCTAGTATTCCTATACGCAAAATCAATCAATAATTATTTCTAAATTAAATTAATGTTATCTGTCATGTCAATTTTACATAGCATCATTAATCTGTTATACCGTCAAAAACATCCTTATGATGTACATTTAATATATAAAATGACATATTTTTTGGTCAAAATGTTGACTATTCGAAGTAATACTCTATGTCTATGTAAATCAATATAAAAACAGTTGCATTTCCATCTCACCGTAGGTTAATGTTTGTCATCCCCATTTTAAATTTTTAGGGTTGAAATAAACTTTTTCAAAACCGTCAATCTTAGAATCAAAACCCATTTTGGTTATAGCTTAAGATTTAATTATTGTTTTATAGATAGGATAGTACTTAAGATTAATACACTCAATATTAGGTAATAAATAGTCAATGATGTTTGAAAAAATAAGGGTATATGTATAAGTTGAACCATCTCATATGGTTGGTTATTTTTTTTTCAAAAGGTAAGAGCAGGTTCTCTTAGTTAATAACAAGAAATCTATTATATTCTAATACAAATATAGAATGCAGGTGGAATAATTAAACGATTTAGTATGAGATGAATGATGGATAATATATCAATATTTTCTAGGTTAGTAGTTTTAGACTTTGATACTAGATAAAAAAATCATAGAGAAACAATAGACAATACTATAAAATGAACGATCAATTAACTTTTTACATATTCTCTTTTCCAATGTAATTAATTAATACATGTTTGGGTCCTTAATATAATACCAAATTATTTGGGTCCCCTTAATTAGACTTTGAATTTTTAACAGGACGAGTGGGAAATGAAGATGGAAGATATATCAAAGTGTTTTAGGCAAGTAGTTTTAGATTTTGGTAATAGATAAAAAAAACTTAGAGAAATAATAAACAATACAATAAAATGTACGACCAATTAACTTTTAACTTATTTTTTCTTTTTAAATGTAATTAATTAATATATGTTTGGGCTCTAGTATAATACAAAATTTTGTAGGTCCTATGAGATACTAAAAAAATTTGTCTCTTTTATTTACTACTTATTTATTATACTATATACTAAAAAATATTGGGCCCCTATTTCTCGTGGGCCCTGGACGTACGCCCGACCCGCCCTCCCCCAGGCACGGCCCTACGTTTGAGTCATGTAACGTTTAGACTGTAATGCATTGGATCCATAGGCATATGAGTCGTTATGTTCATCATGGAGTTTTGATGTCCATGTTTGAGTCTAGTGAGTGGTCCCCAAGTCATGTTGTTATGTAAGCTTGTGGTGGTGCTCTTGGAGAGCCGTATACGGAGCTAAGTCTTGCGGTGGTGCCCATGGTGAGCCGGATACGGGGACTTGTGACTTTGTGGTGAGACTCATCTAGAGGTCGAGTAGACGCTAGGTCATTTTGGTATCTTGCGGTGGTAGCTCAGAGGACCCAGATATGGGGATCCATGGTCTATGTGAAACTCGAGAACGTTGATAAATGGCTTAACTTTGTGTGCCCGCCACATTTGATGGAATCGGGTCTCCCCCGTCACCGAAAGGTGTTAATTTGGGTATTCCCTTACCCATGCCTTCGGTGTTAAAACGTACCATTTTATTTGCACAAAGAGTCTTTTGACAAAATACCATATGAGTGCATTTTGGTGAAATTTGGGTGTCGTTTAATTATTTAAGAATGGTGTTTGGAAATTTGAAGGAACTTGATTTGCAAATAAAGCCTCTTTATAATCAGTGTTTCTAAAATGGTCTTATTTGGAGTAAAATGTTCACTTTAAATGTTTTTATGATTTATATGATGAAAACTGCTTTAACTCACTAGGCGTTAAGCCTAACACTTTTTCTTTTCAACATGTATATCAGGTCTTAGATGAATCTGTGTGGCGAGTGGAGCTTGGTAAAAGTTCCGGTTCGATGGCTTTAGTGACGTCGTCCGGTTTGGTGAAGATAGCAGCTTTGGTGGTTCTAGTAACACCCGACTAACGTTGTCCCTAGTTGTGGGACTAGATAGTTCCGTTAGAACTCTGATATATTGTTTTGGTGATTCTTCCTTGTAACTTTAGACGTTTGATGTTCCCAAGCTTTGTATTTATGGGATTTTTGTAAGTTTTAAATTGTCTGTTATTTTCAAATTTTAGGGGTGTTACATGATGGGTGTTTTGCATGTGTGAATCGTAATCGACAAGACTTAGGTTATGTTTGGCAAACTAGCTGATAAGCTAGCTTATTACTGATAAGTTAGCTGATAAAAAAATCACGTTTGGCAAAAACTAGCTTATAAGCATGTAAATTTACTAAAAAGGCCATCTAAAAAAAATAATCAATTACGATATTTAATAATATAATTAAAACAATTTTATAGTAATATAAGTAGTAAATAATATAATATGTTAATTAAAAAAATTACATTTATTGTTATATATATTATAAATTTTGAATTTTAAACTAAATTTATATATATATATATATATATATATATATATATATATACTAACTTATGATTTTAAATAAACGGTACATATAATATGGAAAAAATAAGCAAATAATGATTACAAAAATAATAATAATTGATAACTAAAATATATTGATCAATATTAAAAAAAATTGATATAATTATCAATAATTCTAAGTAATTAAAAATTAATATCAATGTATAACTAAAATTTATGTTATAATTTTCAGATAATATTAATTAATATTTAAATTAATAATAATAAATTTTAATAGTTAATATTTATTTTTAATTAATAATTAATAATTAATATATAATAATGAATATTAATGATAGCATAATTGGAATAATTACAAAAAGCTCCTCATAAACTACTTCAAGTAGCTTATCATAAAGCTAACTTATGTTCATCGAAACATGTACTCAGAAAATAAGTTAGCTTATTTTTGTCAAACGACGCCTTAACAAAATGAACATGGGGCCTAACGGCCCGGGACAAAAACCTTAACAAAATGCAAACCACAATGGCGTTCCTTCTAATTTCCAAACTTAGAGACGATATCCGGAGTTTCCACAAACTAACCTAGGGATGATTTTTGTAACTTCCTAACAAAGATAGCTGGTATGCCAACCTTTGAATATAGTAAGTTGCCAAAATCATTCATGTGGTTTATGAGAACTCTGGTTTTCGTCACTCGACTTTCGTATGTACGCCATACCTTGTGTAGTTTCAACTTTGTTACTAAAATTCAAGTGTATGTTTCAATTGAGTGACAAAAACTAATGTGTTTGTAAGCCATAGGGTCGCTTTTCATAATTTACTCTACTAAAGAAAATGAAAATAATGCTTTAATGGAATTTTTTAACACTTAAAATATTGTTGTTTGCATTACAATAATAAATCAATAATGCATGTAATTATAAAGAAAAACAAAGTCCAATATTTTGATTTTAGTTTAATTTGAGTAGAAAGAGTATTTACAACAATAATATCTAATAGTAGCATAATAATGAATTAATTATAACACTTCCACCACAAGATTGTGTAGGGCAGCCAAACCCACCTCCTCCGCGCCAACCCACCCCACCCTACCTGCCTCCCTCACCCTCCCAATCCCATAAAACAACTCGGATCCTTTGAAGGGTTATCTCTCTTGATGCTATTGGACTTTATATATATATATATATTGTTTGGTTTATTTGAGAAATGGTAAATATATGAGAAATTTTACAAAACACACGGGTTGTGTTCATATATGAACATGTATAATTCACATATGAACTATATGTTCATATATGAACCAGTGCAATTCAAAACTGAACTCTTTTAACTGATTCATATATGAATCAGTCAGTTGAACTAACTAACAGATTCATATATGAACCTTTGTGATTCATATATGAATCACAAAGATTCATATATGAACCTTTGTGAATCACAAAGATTCATATATGAACCTGTATGAATCACAAAGATTCATATATGAATCAGTTGAACTAATTAACATATTCATATATGAATCTTTGTGATTCATATATGAACTCATCCCGTGTATTTTACGAAATTACCCCTCTACCTTCTATAGACCACACAAAGAATTATCCGATGCTTCGCGGTCAAAGCCGCAAATGTTGACCAGATGAATGACTAAGATTACTTTTCTATTTCTCATATATTTACCATTTCTCAAATGAACCTCTCCATATATATATATATATATATAGAGAGAGAGAGAGAGAGAGAGACAGGTTCATTTGAGAAATGGTAAATGTATGAGTAATAGAGAAGTAATCTTAATCATTTATTTGGTCAACATTTGCGGCTTTGACCGCGAAGCACCGGATAATTTCTTGCATGGTCTATAGAAGGTAGATGAATAGTTTTGTAAAATACGCATGATGAGTTCACATATGAACTATATGTTAATATGTGAATCAGTTAATTAGTTCATATGAGAATCAGTTAATTAGTTTATATATAAATCTGTTAATTAATTCAACTGATTCATATATGAACTTACAGTTAATTAGTTCATATGTGAATCAGTTAATTAGTTCATATATGAATCAGTTAAAAGAGTTCAGATGTGAATTACACTGATTCACATATGAACATATAGTTAATATGTGAATTATACAGGTTCATATATGAACACAACCCGTGTATTTTGTAAAAATTACGAAAGTGTCATTCTATTTTTGGAATAGCCGCAACTTTTGACCAATCAAAGCCGCAACTTTTGACAAGTGAAAGCTGAAATATTTGACCAGTCAAATCCGATCTTGACCGTATGAATGACTAGGATTACTTCTCTATTTCTTATATATTTACCATTTCTCAAAAAAAACCTAAGGCTATATATATATATAGGGTTGATTCCGGTGAGAAGTTGAGTTAATGGTGAGAAAAGTGAGAGGTGGTTATCGACCGTTGGATGAGAAATGGACGCACATTAGGATGAGATGTACCAAGATAAGATGCACCGAAATGCACTGAATCTATTCCCTTCTAAGCCGCAATTAATGGGAGGGCTTGAGATTAAAAGTGATCAACGGTTCAGATCCATTTCTCACGCTTCTCATCGTTAACTCAACTTCTCACACGATCATTCGCCTATATATATATATATATATATATATATATATATATATATATATATATATATAAAAGATGACATCGAGAGAGAACTCTGAAAAAATAAAGAACCGAAGAACTCATCTAATCCGTTAGATTGAGATGATGGCCAACAAATAAGATTAAAACCTTTTTCAAAAAAATAAAAACATTTCCTCCTAAGTTTTAAAATCAAAAATAAGCAAAAACAACAAAAATTGTAACAAAACAAATTACACCAAAAAAAATTATCATTTTATTATCTTTAATTTGACATTCATTTTGATATACCTTTTCATCTATTTTTTCTTGGTTCTCCGGTTCTTTTATGTTTCGGGGTTCTCCACGGATCTTCCCCATGTATATATATATGGAAAGATTTGGTTGCAAATCTAACTTTCGTTGTGAATAGTAGGACAAACGAGAGCTCTCCACGTACACATGTTCCAAATATTCACAGTATATTCATCATGAATGGTCTATCATTCATAGTGAATGGTGTTTCATTCATTAAATGATGTATCATTTATCATAAATGTTGTAAAAAATTAACATTCATTATTCATGATAAATTGGGACAAATGGGGACGCATGTTAAACTCTTATTTGTTCCCTTGTTCACAACGAAAATGAAGCTTGCAACTGAACATTAATTTCTCCCCCCCCCCCCTCTCTCTCTCTCTCTTATATATATATATATATATATATATATATATATATAGGTAGGTAAGTTATTTTGTTAACCAATAAAATGTTATTAACTATGTTAACCACCATTGACCAATAAGAAAGCTTCAAAATCTTTGGTTGATTAAACTCATTAATTAAATGCTTAGGGGTAAAGTTGGTATTTCATGTAGTTTTTTTAGTCTCATTAATGAGGAGTTACAAAAATTATCATCCATGAATAATAATAATATGAGCATTCAAACATATGGACATTCATGAACAATAATATTATGAACATTCAAACATATGAACATTTATGAACAATAATAATGTATGTCAATGAACATTCACGAACAATAATAATATGAACATTCATGAACATTCAACGTACGTCGGTTTCGATTTTGATTGAGAGTAATTAATGAGCCAAACTTTATGTCTCAAAATATTGGAGAATTATTTTTCCAAAAAAACCCTTTTTCACATTGGTTCAATATATTGGTCATTTAAATAAAACACTTTAAATGCATATTAATTTAAATTAAATCCCATCCATCCAATCTCATCATCAATGGTGAGGATTGGTTCACAAAGTTAATAACAATTACAAGGTTAACAAAATAACACAACCCTATATATATATATATATATATATATATATATATATATATATATATATATATATATATGTGTGTTGGGGGGGGGGGGTTGGGTTGGGTTTCGACGAGAATAGAAGTTATAGAATAGAAATTATTGTGAGAAGGATAAGAATCCTCTCCACCTTTGGATGCACATAAGGATGAGATGCATCGAGATATACTAGATCAATTTCTATATCAAGCGTGATTCATAAGGTGGGTTTGAGATTAAAAGTGATTAAGGGTCCATATCTTTTCTCACTTGATCTTTCGTCTATATATGTATGCGTATATGATAGAGTAAGGTAACTACAATTTTGATCGGCAACAATGTACTATCTTTGATGCGATCGGGTAGACATACATAAGAGTATGTGGCAAAGACGATAAGTGTACGTTTCTATCAAAGATACATACGCACAAAAGAATGCACAATCATAATACGTATGTTTAAACAAAAACATATAGTCATACATATTACATACACACATGCCACATTTATACATACTCCTTTTCATTTATTAAAACTCGTATAAAAAGTCACATTTAATATAAGAAAAAAATAGAATTGAATTAATTTTAAGTGAATTAACGATGAGCATGCATGGAATTAATGATTTCATGCATAACTTCAATAACAATAAAATTTTATCCGTAGAAAATTCTGTTAATCATATATTTCTTTCTATTATTGATATATATATATATATATATATATATTTATGGTGATTTTGATTATAAAATAATTAATAAAAATCACCCACATTGTAAATTTGTAATTAAAATTGTTACAGAAAATTTAAAAATAAAATAAAAATAATGCTTAATTAATCCACGAGTCCTCATTACCTGTGACTTGATCACCATCACTTCTTGATGAAACCACAGCGTCCTGATTATTATTACCATTCCCCCCCTCAAAATTCATCAAATTATCATCTTGACCCCTCCATCTTTTCGAAGAAGAACTTGGAAACGCATTTGATGGTTCCGATCGCTGGTTATCAGATTCCGTCACATTCATCTGCTGACCAAGTGTTGTTTGTGAAAGAGATTGAAACGGAAACATAGGATTTTGCAAATTCGATAAATTGAGGGGTTGTTTTGAAAACCCTGAAGAATCAGAAGGGGGTAATTGAAAATTACTCGTGGTGGCAGTAGTGGAATTCAAATATGAAGGCTGCTGTTGTTGTTGTAGCTGAATTTTCTGCGCCGACGGCCGTAAAGGATGCAACGGCGCCACCCCGCCGCCGTAAAGATCAAGCCGCCGAGAAAACGGTGACGAAGTAGAGGAAGCAGAGAACGGGGCGGCGGGGATTCCGGTGAATTCTTGAACCATTTGCCGGAAATTTGTGGTGTCGGTGGTGAGTACGGTGGTGGGTGCTCGCCGGGAAGCTCTCGTACGTTTCTTGGGGTTCTTCGTTGTCACTCCTATTTGTTCGGTTCCAGAAACCCGATTCGTATTATCATCAACCGGAGTCGGGTTAAGATACGGATCTTGATGGGTTGACTCAAAGTTGGTGTAACTCGAATCGGGTCGTACGTTTCTCGACCAGAGAGAATCAAGATTGTACATCGGATTCGGATTCGGGTTTAGGGATTGTGAGAAGGTGGAAACCGACGTCGGATCAAAGAAAGTGGACGGTGGTTGTTGGTGGTGTGGTGGTTGGTGAATCGGGTTCGGGTTAAAGTGGGTTGAAGGGTTTAAAAACGAAGAAATGGATTCGGTTCTTGAATCAAAAACCTCATCACCACCACCACCACCACCACCGCCGCCGCCGCTAGATGATTGTAAGCTGCCACTGTTGCCGGAATCCATGGTGTGAAAGTGAAGAGATCAAAAATGGAAGCAAGTAAAAGGGAGACTATTAGATTGTTTGTTTCTTTATTTATCTTTGTATATGTGAAAAGAAAGGTTGTTGCTTTTACCAGAGATGGAATTGATAAAACCAGAGGCATGTACAAGTTTTAATGCGTGATGTATAAGTGACTGAAGAGAGGTTGTTCTGGGATTAGTAGGTGTTTGATGCGTAGAAAGTTATTACCGAAAGATGGGTTATTTTCATGATGTTTGTTGGATTTATGGGATCTATGAGGAACCCAAAATGAAAATGTGTACGATTGATTGCTGTATGAATTTTATATTTAAAACATAAAAATTAGAGTAGATTGCGGATTTGGTCCGTAAGGTTTTTCAATTATTACGGAATTGGTTATTTATTATAACAGAACCGTCTACCTATAGATTTATCGTAAACTAGCACTTTTTTTTTTTTCATACAGCAACGACCAAATTTGTAATTTACCTTTAACTAAAAAAATTCTTTATTTTTTGATTTTTTTACTCTATTTTATATAAAGGCTTAATCATTTGAGAACTCCAAAATTTATAAGATTCGTAAGTTTCATCCTAAATCACCAATTTAAAATAGTAATTCTTATTAATTAATGAGATATTTATCAAATAAAAATTAATGCATTTTAGAAGTTCATATATATATATATATATCTTTCTGTCTCTCCTCTCTATGTAACATACACAAATGTATAATTAAATGTGCACATATAGTAAACACGACATAAACAAGCTTAAGAAATTTTTACAAATGTATTTATAATGTATTTACAATATTTACATGATGTTCACAAATGATATATTAGTTTTATTGATGTAGTTGGTATTCACAATATTTTCACAAGTTATACCAACTCTAGATTTAGGGGTTGTTTGGCAGTTGCTGATTGGTTTGGAGTAGAATGACTAAGAGACTATTATGATATAGTGCAAACTGAAATATAGTTGTTTGGTAATTGTTCAGAATGAAATTAGGGCGCTTAATGGTTAAGGGAGGCCCAAGATACAAAATCATTCATAAGATTTTAGAACCATTAAGAGACAAACATTTTTTTTGCCAAACAAGATTTACCTCTTAGCGATTCAGATGTTGCCTCCTAATGAAACTATTAAGAGGTAAACAAACAACCCCTTATAGTGTGTTCACAATGTGTTCACAAACTATCTATACTATATTATAAAACATCCATAAAAAACTCTTAAAAACAATAGTTAAAGCTTAATGTACTTCTTTTTAATGATAATTACTTAAAATTTCTTAAAAACAACCATTAAAGTTTTATGTACTACATTTAATGTTATTTATTAACATTCAATCATTATCTCTAACCACTTAAACTTTCCTAAAATCACTCCACATGATAAAAATCACATTTTAAATATAAAAAACTAAAATATAATTAAGAAAATCTAATAGAATATTTTATTTTATTTTATAAAAAAACATTATATTATTAAACCTAAAATAAATTACATTGTTATTAAACTATCAAAAAAACTCTTAAAAACAAACCTTTATGCATTAAATACTGTTTATTTATACACATTACTTAAAATTCAAGATTACAAGTAATGATGCATGAGAACAAATTTATAAAGCTATATGTTTGAATTCATAACTTAAATATAAAGAATTTAAAATATATAAGATAATCATTGAATTCTAACAAAATACATATTATATATATATATAAAGCAATATATTATTAAGTCTAAATTAAACAAATTTATAAAAAAAATTCATTATCACTCTCTCAAAACTATCCAAAATCGTACTGTCAATCGACAAAAAACAAAAAATAAAAGGAAACATTAAAATCATAATGTATCTCGCTGCATTGCGCGCGTACGCTTGTAGTAATAATAATTTTAAGAAGTGCAATGTTCACAATGTGTTCACAAACTATAATAATAATTTTAAAAAGTGTTCACAATGTGTTCACATGAGAGAGAGATAGAGAGAGATTTTATATTAAAATTTCTTTTTCAATTAATTTTTTTGTGACCTAAATTGGATCTCACGGATCTCACAAATTGTACGGATCTCAAAATAAAAACCCCCATTATATGTATGGGGTCATTCAAAGGAGAAATCACATGTTTGTAATAAATATGAGATCCAATCTCAACCACAAATTAAAGGATAAATTAGGAAATTAATAATTTTGATTTAATCTAAATTTTTAATTGAAGGGCATTTTAGGTATTGTACAAATATTCTCTCTCCTCTCTCTAGTGAACACCGATTAAACACAACATACACAAGATAACACATTGTGATACCAAAAATACATACAATACCCGTTGTGATACCCAAAATATATAAATACCCATTGTGATACCCAAAATACATACAATACCCATTGTGATACCGACTGTTCAACCTACCATGATACCAACTGTGACACCACCTAAAGAAGGATTAGAGAAAGGTATCACCGACTGTGATATCATTGTGATACCAACTGTGGGATTCAAAACAAATCTCATGGGTATCACCGCGTTGTATACCACCAAGATAGATCAAACAAAATCTCATGGCGAAGGTTCAATCAAGAGACGGAGGATAAAAAAGAGGCGCATATTATCATGATACAGTTGCTTCTTCACCTCTGTACCCTTCTCATGAAACCGTATAACCCCTTTTATCATCTCCTCCAAAACGCTACTCGCTATCCCATTATTCATGATCTGAAAGAATCCCCATAGCTCTGATGAATTTTTTACTTTCTCCACAACCTCTTTTCATCGGATCTGGTCTACGTTGATTCCTTCTAAATCAATGGTCGGAAGACTTTTCTCCGGACACGTTGATTCCTTCTAAATCAATGGGGTCGAATCACAAAGATTGAACATCGTATTCTAGGGTTAATATTTTTCTTCTTTTATTGTTCTTAGTAATCCAACGTGTTTGTCCCATTTAGCACCTCAGATTTCTTGATGAAGTTGATGATTTCTTCAGAAGTATCACTTTTGTACCTGAGAAAAGATACCTAAGTGTAACGTGTAAATTCATCAATAATTACAAGAATGTACCTTTTTCCTCCAAGACTTGGAGTGCTAACTGGTCCACATAGGTCCATATGAAGCATTTGAAGAGGATTAGTGATGGAAAAGCATTGTTTTGTTTTGAAGAAAGATTTAGTAAGCTTTCCCTTCTCACAAGTTGCACATAGTTTCTCTTTCACAAAGGATAGCTTTGGCATTCCAACAACAAGATCTTTGTTGGAAAGAGTGTTCAAGGTCTTGAAGTTGAGATGTGATAGGCATTTGTGCCAGAGCCAGTTCCTTTTGAAAGACTCTTCTGAAATGAAGTAGATGTTTCCTTCAACCGACTTTTGGCTCATCTTGATGACATACACATTGTCCTTTTAACACCAGATAAAACAATATGAATATTTTTATCTAAGATGGTGCAGTCACTAAGTCTGAAAGTGACAATGTATCCCAAATCACATAGTTGACTAATACTTAAGAGATTGTGCATCAGTCCTTCAACATAGGCTACTTTATTAAAGGTGATAAAACCATTAAAGAGGGTTCCATAACCATTAGTGGAACCTCTAGAGTTATCTCCAAAGGTTACTGTAGGTCATTTCTCAGTCACATAGTCAATAAGAAGAGATTTGTTGTCGGTCATATGTCTTGAACATCCACTGTCCAGATACCAGATTTATTGATGTTCAAACACCTGCAATCACAAGAAAATCAGTCATTTGGTACCCATTTTGAGGTGGGTCCTTTAGGGTTAGAGTAGGAAGAAGAAGAGTCATTTGGATTCTTTCTTTTAATCCGTTCATTGGGACAATGGCCTTTGCTAAGTGAAAGGTGTCCCCACAGTTATAACATTTTCTATAGATAAAAACTTTCTTAGATTTCTGACTTAGATCTTTGTCCTTTCCCTTAATATTGAATTTAAAAGATTTAGAGGAAGCAGGTGAAAGACTTGGCATAGGTCAAAAAATCCCTTTTTCAGAGGAAGGGAGAGGAAAGTTAGAAGCACCCTTGGACTTGGGTTTATTCAAGTTTAAAGATCTGGGAATGAACTTGGTAGGAGGAGCATGAGATTGAACTTTGGAGGAAGGAGACATCCTTCTTTTCAAAGGCAAATCAGAAACTACTGACTTTCCTTTATCAAATTTGGAAAACTTTCTTGAGGAAGATTGAGAATTCTTCTTTGAGAAATTTGAAGGCTTAGAAGAAGAAGAGGTAGCCTCATCAAGATTTAATGATTTTAAAAGATCATTATTGGGTTTAACAAGATCATTTGAACCTTGATCTTCCTCAGGTTGGCACAAAGGAATAGATTCTTTGGCCTTCACAAACATTTCAAATTTTAAGGAATCACGAAGATCCAAAGAATGTACAAAATGAGAATCATTAAAATCTGTGTCGGTGAGCTCATAAGAGGAGGATGGAAGTTTTGAAAAAGAAGAAGGAGCTTGAGTGGAAGAGAAATCAACCTCCATTTTCCCAAAACCTAGACCAGACTTGTCATCACAAGACATTTGATCTTAAAAAATATTTTCTAAGTTTTTAGAAGAGCTTGTCCATTTGTTTACAATTTCTTGCTCCTTTTTAAGACGTTTAAACATTTTACTTTTCTCTTTTGCAAGAATGTAATTTATGGTTTTCATGTCTTCAAGCTCAACCTTGATTTTGTCAAAATGCTTAAGGTGAGTAAGACAAGTCTGAAGTTGAGAGGAAAAAGATTTCACTTGAGCATTAGCCTTTCTTTTAGCATACTTTTCATTATAGAAGTCAACAGTTAATGAGTCAAAGGCTTTAATCTTTTCAGATTCGATAAGAGAGTGAAAGGGATGTACCTAAGAAGAAGAGGAGGAACAGTCAGTAGAAACAAGTGCATCTGTCATGTCATGGTCTTCATTTTCGGCCATGTCGTTGAGCTTGGCCATGAGGCATTTGTTGGAGGCTTCTTTGTCACTTTTAGAGGTAAGTTCATCAACCCAATCATGGGATTCGTCCATAAGGCCTTTTCCTTTTCTGAGAAGGCCTTCATTCATCTCCTTTTCTCTCTTATATTTAGCTTTGTATTTTTCAGCTTTGTCAGTGCCTTCTTTGAAAGAAGAAGAATAAGGGTTTTGAGAGGAATACCTAATCACAAAGTCAAGTCTCATTCTTCTGAACTTAGAAGAATTTCGGTTAGAAAGAATAGAATTAAATTTTCTTGAAAATTTGCTTCTACACTCAGAGGCAAAATGACCTTTCTTGCCACAATTGAAGCATTCCTCATTTGACTTTTCAGAGGATTTTTTAGAAAATGAGAGAGAGAGGTTTTTCGGTCATACCTGAGTCGGCTGGAAGGAGCTTGAGATTTGAACTTAGAAAAACCATCAAGCATAGCCATCTCATTAGTCATTTGATCGACCGAAGTTTCTTCACCTTCATCATCGACATCACTACGATATGCCTTCGAATGGTGATATGAGTCCTCTTGACTTTCTTGGTCAGATTCCTCGGATGGGTAGGTGATTCTTGGGATGCACACAAATTTCTTGGAAGAGTCACTAATAAGAGCAATAGAAGAACTCTTTATTTATTTTATGACGGTCTTCCATTGGATCCTTGTTTGTTCATAGTTGAAGAGGGACCCATAAAGAACGGTAAGAGGCATATGATCAAGATCCTTGGTTGTCTTGATGCAAGTACAAATGTTTTCCCCAAAGTCAGAGATACCATTCATAAATTTGCACAAGACTTCCTCATTGTCATACACTCTTCCCAAGAGCTTAAGGTACTTAAGAAGGCTGTTAAAGTGGTTGAAGTAATCAGAAAGAGACTCTCCTTTTTCATGAGAAAAGGGCTCATACTTTTTGACAAGAGCAATCTTTTTGCTCTTTTTAACCTCATTTGTTCCCTCATACAGAATGCATAAGCTAGACCACATTTCCTTGGCAATAGAAAGATTTACCAATGAGTGATACACCTCATCAGGGAGAGAGAGAGAGAGCAATTATTTCTCTGACTCTAGTGTCAAGAGCAATGAGACGCTTGTCATCATCATTGTATTTCTTGGGAATTTTGAGGATGTATCTCCAGGTAGCAGAAATTTGTTCCTTATCCGAAGAATCATTAGAATCACCAATAACAACTTCTTTGTCTTTTGAATCAAAATGAGATTTTTTGGTCTCAAAGCGAGCCCGGACTTTAGGGACAATAGGTCCCTCATGAAGAATAGAGATGAATCTGCTATCAACTCCTTCTAAGAAGAGTATCATACGACTTTTCCACAGAGAAAAGTTCTAAGGATTAAACTTTGGTGGTTTGGCTATAGAGCCATTATCATATGAAGTAGCAGAAGAGTTGTGAGAAGAAGAGTCAATTTTTGAAGAAGAGGGTGATGCCATTTCAGATCGAGTTTATTGGATTAAATTGACCCGCTCTGATACCACTTGTTGGTCCCAAAATATAAAAGGAAGAAGTAAACAACTATTGTAGAAGGGGGGTTGAATACAATAATAAAAAAATTCACTTAATTTTAATTCTTTATTGATATAAATATCAAGAATTACACATAGAAAACTTTTAAGATTGTTACGGAAAAGAATAGATAAAACTATTCTAACAATCTTTCACAAAGTAAGAAAAACATTAAACACAACAAAGTATAATACACAAAGATTAAAAGCTATGAAGTTTCTAGAGAGAATAAGGTTGCCAACTTTCTTGAGTGCACTGAGATCTCTTTCAATAGCGTGGTTTGCATGGAGAAGTTCTTCACTTTTAAATACCACCTTGTGCATTAAATGCAA
Organism: Arctium minus; assembly: GCA_954870635.1. Taxonomy (NCBI): domain Eukaryota; kingdom Viridiplantae; phylum Streptophyta; class Magnoliopsida; order Asterales; family Asteraceae; genus Arctium; species Arctium minus. Next base: position 2,840,732 of record OX941093.1, on the reverse strand, counting down.
AGGACACTTGTCAACTTGGGATTGGATGCCAGAGATTTTCTAGCAAAAGGAATAAGATATTTGATGTGACTTATCAAGAAGCAAAGTAGATCTTTGTACCTTGATAAGACAATACCTTAATAAAATATATTTGGCACATATCCTTTTTCTGATCTTTTGGAGAATGTCTCCATCATTTCAGAATTTGGGTGAAAATCTTCTGTGCAATAGAATGTTCCATCTTTTTTGTCAGAAGGATGTTGGCAAATAGGGCACTAGCCAAATTATGATAATTCGGTTAGTAGGGGATCCTACAGAAAATGAGATGTTAATTCGGTAGGTAGAATGACTACCAATTAAAGAGAGGTAAATCGGCAGGTAGGATACCTGCCGATTGAGGAGAGGTACTTCGGTAGGTAGGTAGCTTAGTAATCTGAGGACTTACTTCTTGCTGACTTCGGTTGATCTTTGACTTCATCGACCTTTTGAGGCACGACTAAGCTATTACAAAGAACCTTGAAATAAACTAAGTATAAGGATGATCAACATTTTACAAATATGAATTAACAAACCGAAGGGGAGGTCATCTTCAAATCGTTGATGACCCAACACAACGGTTTATGTTGCTTTTCTTACTTTCCTAGGTTCACTTGTATCACCGAGAAGAAAGCACCATTTAGGGATTTGGTTTTTTAGTCTTTTAGGTTTGATTTATGGTTTATGGTTTAGGTTTTAGGGTATTCCTTGATATTCTAGATGAATAATCTGAAATTCATAACAACTACATGTTCTTTGATTGTTGAGTAATTTTGGATTGTATTTAAGAATTGTATTTAATTGTTCTTGATTGTCAAGGTGAAGAAGACGGAGATTCAATGAAAAGAAAAAATTAATTTTAAAGAAATGCTAAAATAGGCCGAACATGGTAAAAAGATCATAATACACATGAGTTGAACGGAGAAAGTAGACGGGCGTTACTATAAGGGACCAAATTGCATAGGTGGAAGGTTCTTTTATAATAAATGAAGATAAAGCTGGACCAGTTCCATAATAGCTAACAAACCTTAAAGACCAAATTTGTAATTTGCTCAAAAATTATATATATATATATATATATATATATGTGTGCGTGTGTGTGCATATATATATATATATATATATATATATAGGGAGATATTCAAATAAGAAGTGTTAAATGCATGAGAAAGTGATCATAGCCCTTCATCTGGTCAATATTTGTGTCTTCGACTGTGAAATATCGGATAATTCCTCGCATGGTCTACAGAAGCTAGAGGGGTGGTTCCGTAACTTTTACAAATAGACGACAAACAAGTTCATATGTGAACCCTTGTGATTCACATGTGAACTATATATTTATATGTGAACCCATTGATTAGTTCACATATGAACTTACGGGTTCATATGTGAATCAGTTAATTAATTCATATGAGAATCAGTTAATTAGTTCATATGATTCACATATGAACCTACGGGTTCATATGTGAATCAGTTATAATAGTCCATATATGAATTACACAGGTTCACATATGAACATACAGTTCATATGTGAATCTCACAGGTTCACATATGAAGCTGTTTGCCGCTTATTTGTGAAAGTTACGAAACTACCACTCTATTTTTGGCATAGCCGCAAATTTTGACCAATCAAAGCCACAATTCTTGACTAGTCAAAGCTACAATTATTGACCAGTCAAATCCAATCTTGACCTTATGAAGGGCTATGATTACTTCTCTACTTCTCATATATTTAGCACTTCTCATTTAAACCTATGGTTATATATATATATATATATATATATATATATATATATATATATAAACAGAGACAGAGAGAGAAAGACCATTTCAAATACAAACAATATAAATGTTACACACCTTACAAACCAATCTCAATCCTTTATGCAGATTAACAAATTAATGTAAACGATGTAGATTAAATTGGTTACGAAAATTTCTCTTGAACTTATCGGCAACTGATTTGATAAACGCCTAAACATTTCAAAATACACAAAATCAAGGGTTGAGGTTGGTTTGTGTAACTCCCGGGAATTTCGGTGAGCTTTATTATCAACTTCCAATACCTCAATTTGCCTTCGTATGTTTTACATGTGTATCTTTTATGTTGCTCGTCTCTCGTGTACGTCGGGGTCTGATCGTATTTGAAAACAGTGAAAAATCCGGAGCCTGAGGGGGTTTGGGCGACAGTGCCATGCGACAGTGATATGGTCATTGTCGCCGGTGTCATAATCGCTCCAGGGGAGGGGGTCTTGGTACACATTTGGCGACAATGCCTTGCAATTGTGACATGGTCACTATCGCTTGGCAAAGTCTCAGAAGGCCATGTACTTACAGTACATTATCTGCGAGAATGCCTCGTGATAGTGACCATGTCACCATCGCTTGGCAAGGTCGTCGACGAGGGTCAGATGGGTTAAATACGGCATTTAGTCCTATTCCTCACATCACTCCACATTTATTCCTTCAAAACTCTCTCAACTATCTTTTCCTTCACTCATACCGATTCTAGGGTTTGCGAGAGGCATTAATTCCTCATTTCTTACAAGAATCTAGCTCCACCAACCAAAGATTCAAGATTAAAGACCTAACTTCTACATCTCCTACTTGCACCTCCATCAAGAAAAGTTTTAGGGTTTTGGGGTTTTCATCAAAACTATATTTTGTGAGTTCATCTTTCATATTAAATGCTTATGTGCTTCTATGAAAACCTTTTCTTTACATTACTATAAATATTTGCATTTTTCTCCATTGTGTTCTTGAACTATCTAGGTCAGAATCTAGGGTTTTGACACTATGGTGATGTTATGAGATATGATGTCCTAAAATGTTGGTGGGATGACAAACATGGATTATTTATGTATTATGAAACTTGTGAAATCAAATAGGTGAAATGATTTATTTGGGTTTATATTGGAAAACTAGATTTGTGAGTCTATGGTCTAAATGTGTTAATGACATTTGTGTATGGGGAAGGTTATGTTAATATGTTTCCTATGATTGGGTGGAATGAGATTACATGAAAAGTAATGTTTTACATGTATGTTGGGTTTACCGTAATGACGTGGTGCTATATGAGATTCATGTGTTTGGAATTTATAGCAAGATACATTTTGTTATGTTGGTGAATCATGTTAGCCATGGAAATGGTGAGGTCCCAAGGTAAAGATCCATGTATAGGGTTGAACTTGGTGACTCTTTGGGGTAAAGGCTCGGATAGAGTTGAACCCATATTTACATTGAACTAAAGATTCATGAATAGAGTTGATGTTCTAACGACTAAAGATTCATGGATAGAGTTGATGTCGGTAAATAACCATTCCAACTAAATGCTCCATATAGGTTGTAGCCTACTTTTGTGTTCCGCCACAACCTATGGTGGAATGGGTCTCCCCCGTGTCCAATAAGGTTTAGATGTTGGAGGATTCATTTATTATTATTACCCTATTTATTGTTAAATGTTCACCAATGTATTATACTTCTTGCACATATATATTTGGATGTTCTCACTAGGCTCCAAGCCTAACACTTGTTTGCTTTGGTGTACATACCAGGTTCCGTTAGCGGAAAGGTGGCTAATCCTTGAGCTGAGAGTTGGGTCAACATTTTGGGGACATAACATTTGACGAGATATAGAGCGTGCATTTTACTTGTTGATATTTTGGGAATTGATGACGACACCCAATTATAATCTAAACTAGAATATTTTAGATTAAGTTGGTTGTCGGTCCTCATTCCATTTCATTTGTGTATTGTAAACACATATACTCTCCCCCATTCTTGGGGTGATGTCATTTGTGAAACTTCATTTCATATGAAATGTTCCAGGTTAAAATTCCCTTCAAATTATAAACGTTATATTGCGAAAATTTCAAGTTTTTGAAATCACTAAGTTTTAGGGTGTTACAGGTTGGTATCAGAGCATTAGTTTAAGTGAACTAGGCATGAACATAAGATGTCTAGACTTAATCTGGAGTTATTAAGTTATGATTTGTGAGGATTGGGTAGAAATACTAGGATAGGATGGTCTTAGAGTCGACGGAATTGCATGAATTAAGAATTGTGATAATGGTAACGAGAATCCTTGTGTATGGTGTGTTCATAATTGTACTTAGCTAATACCATTATGAATATATTGTTACATGAGCATGCTTGCTAATGTCATGACGATTGGTGAATGTATTATTACGTTTTCTTTTGTGTATTCGATCGAATCTCTTATCCTCTCTCGTACTTGTGTGAAAACCTTTGTTCTATCATGGTGAATACTCGAAATCGACCGTTGGTCGAAGGGGAAATTCATGAGGATAGCACATATAATCCAAATCCAGTGGTTAGGGCGGTGAATGTTGTCCCTCCTAATATGTCGTCGATATTCACCGGAGAGTTGGAGTACATACCCAAGGTGGATTTGGCATCCTCGAACCCGGTCATTTGAGAGGCAAACCCTCAAGCCGATATGATGGCTAGCATCATGCAGATGGTGACGTTGGCTATGGAGAAGCAACAAGAGGCTTCCTGAAGATGTTGGAAGACAGGGATTCTAGTCTCAGGAGGCCGGAGATAGTTGTTGAGAATGTGGTGGCTGGTTCAGGTGGTACCGGGAATGTGATCAAGATGGAAGAGCATGTGGTTGTCGGTGCTCAGAGGAGCGGAAAAACTTGTTCCTACAAGACTTTCTTTTGTAGCAAATCGCTCGAGTTCTCGGGATCCAATGACCCAGTTGCATGTATAAACTGGATCCAAGCAATAGAGCAGGCATTTGATTACAGCGAGTGCGGGGAGGAACAAAAAGTAAGATTCACTTCGCAAATGATCAGAGGCCCGACACATCGATGGTGGAATGTCACCAGGTCCACCCTCTATGCTGTCATCCTGGCCCAGTTGTCTTGGGATGCATTTCGAGAAGAAGATCATGGAGGAGTATTGCAATGAGAGGGCAATGGATCGGATTGTTGATGAGTTCCGAGCCCTCAAGAAGGGTAATCTATCAGTGAGGGATTACTCGAGGAAGTTCGTTGAGAAACTTTATCTGGTAGGGCATGTGGCTCTAACTGAAAATGATAAAGTGAAGGCGTATCTGAAAGGGTTGCCGGTGGACATGATGTTCATGGTTCGCAACACCAAGCCCTCTACTCTCCGTGAGGCCATTGAAGAGGCCAAATCCATGGAGGATGTTTATGCTTAGAGTCGCGAGGAGAGGGCCGGGACGACCGAGAAGAGGAAATAGGAAGACAACTCTATGCCCTCCCAAAAACCACGAGCCTTCAACAACAACATCAATAAGGGGACCGAGCCTAGGCGGGAAGCTAGGTGGTGCCCTAAATGCAGAAGCAAACATTTCGGCTCGTGCAACTCTAGCGGGATGAATTGTTTCAAGTGTGGTAAGGCGGGGCATGTGCATGAAAATTTCCTGACCCGAGGGGTCATATGCTATGAATGAAAGGAACCGGGCCACATCAGAAGTGAGTGCCCGAAGTTGAAGGCGAGAGGACCGTAAGGAAAGAAGGAAATCACTCCGAGGGTGCCGGGGAGAGCATTCCAGATGACCGCCGATAAGGTGAAGGCTTCATCGGACGTCGTTTCGGGTACGTTCCTTGTCAACTCAGTACTCGCTCGCATATTGTTTGACTCCGGTGCTAGTTTTTATTTTGTATCCAGTTTGTTTTGCCAAAACCTTTCGATGGCTACTAGCACGTTAGATGATTCCTTATTATTTGAGATAGCTAACGGTTGTCAAGTAGTGGTCCGTGAGTTGTTGCAGGGTTGCACCTTAGAGACCGGAGGGAAGGAATTCTCAATCGATCTCATGCCAATGACCATTGGGGGATTCGACATGGTGATTGGGATGGATTGGTTGGCCGATAATCAAGCAGAGATTTTGTGTGCCAATAAACTGATTCGAATTCTGACTGATGATGGTGTTGAAGTGGTCGTCTATGGAGAGAGAAGGAAGGGAGATGTACCCCTTATCACCATGGCTAAGGCACGTAGGTGTCTTGTAAAGGGGTGTTTCTCTTTTCTAGCCTATGTGTTGGACGCCAAGCTCGAAAATAAGAAACTCGGAGACGTGAAAGTGGTTCGGGAGTTCCCCGACGTCTTCCCAGATGACTTGCCCGATTTGCCACCGGAAAGGAAAGTTGAATTTCGGATCGACCTAGTCCCAGGAGCGGCTCTAATCGCTAGAGCTCCCTACCGATTGGCTCCTTCTGAAATGCAAGAGATGTTATCTCAACTCCAAGATCTCCTCGAGAAGGGTTTTGTAAGGCCGAGTTCCTCGCCGTGGGGAGCCCCGGTCTTATTCGTCAAGAAGAAGTATGGTACGATGAGGATGTGCATCGATTACTGGGAGTTAAACAAGGCAACCGTGAAGAACAAGTACCCACTCCCGAGGATCGACGACTTGTTTGATCAACTTCAAGGAGCGGGTTGCTTTTCAAAAATCGACCTTCGATCCAGGTATCACCAAGTGAGGGTTAGGGACAAAGACTTCCCAAAGACGGCGTTTAGGACCCGGTACAGACACCATGAATTCTTGGTCATGCCTTTCGGATTGACCAACGCGCCGGAAGTATTCATGGACTTAATGAGCCATGTGTACCGACCATTCCTTGACAAGTCAGTGATCGTATTCATTGACGATATTCTTGTCTATTCCAAGGATGAGGTTGATCACGATCGACATCTTCGCGAAGTCCTGGAGGTCTAGAGAAAAGAGCAACTCTACGCTAAGTTCTTGAAATGTGACTTTTGGTTGAAAGAAGTCCAATTCTTGGGACACGTTGTCACCCGAGATTGATTGGAGGTGGATCCTTCGAAGATCGAGGCCATGATGAATTGGGAACCTCCAAAGAGTCCATCCGAGATTCAGAGCTTTTTGGGTTTAGCGGGTTATTACCGACGATTCATTCAAGATTTCTCTAGGATCTCTTTTTCCTTGACATCTCTTAACCGGAAGAATGTCAAGTTCGTTTGGACGAATGCCCAAGAAAAATCTTTCCAGACTCTCCAAAAGAAGCTCTGTGAGGCGCCAATCTTATCCTTACCCGAAGGAACCAAGGATTTCATGGTCTTTAGTGATGCCTCGAAGATGGCATTAGGTCGCGTTTTGATGTAGCGAGGGAAAGTGATCGCCTATGCATCACGGCAACTCAAGGTGCACGAGAAAAACCACCCTACTCATGACTTAGAATTGGCAGCGGTAGTTTTTGCATTAAAGCTTTGGAAACATTACCTTTATGGTACTAAGTGCACCCTCTATACCGATCACAAGAGTTTGAAGCACATTTTCGACCAGAAAGAGTTGAATATGAGGCAAAGGAGGTGGTTAGAACTCCTAAAAGACTACGATTGTGAACTTCTCTATCACCCTGGTAAGGCAAACGTGGTGGAGGACGCTTTAAGTCGCAAGGAGTATAGTGGTAGCCTACAAGCTTCCCTCTCTCGAATTGAATTGGTCTCGAGTTTGATCGAAAAGATCAAGACATGTATATCCGAAGAACTTAGAGAAGAGAATCTCAAGAGTGAGGTGATGGTAAAACAATATATACTCTTGACTGAAGATGGCCGCGGGGTAAAACTCTTCAAAGGGCGAGTATGGGTACCCAAGATTGGGGGTAACCGTGAGCTACTCCTTGAAGACGCTCATAAGTCCAAGTATTCCATTCACTCGGGGAGTACAAAGATGTAATGGGATTTAAAACTCAACTATTGGTGGCCCGTCATGAAGTTGGACATGGCGAATTACGTGGAGCGATGTGTGACGTGCCTTCAAGTCAAGGCCGAGAATCAACGACCATACGGAAGCCTCCAATTCTTGGAAATTCTGGAATGGAAGTGGGAACACATTACCATGAATTTCGTGACTAAGTTACCGAAAACTCTGAGAGGCCATGATACCATATGGGTAGTGGTGGACCGCTTGACCAAGAGTACACACTTTCTAGCTATGAGAGAAACTCTTCTGATAGACAAGTTGGCTAAAATTTACATCGACGAAGTTGTTTCGAGACATGGTGTACCTTTGTCCATCGTGTCAAATCGTGATAGCCGCTTCACAACAAACTTTCGGGATGACCTTCAGAAATAGTTGGGGACTAGAGTAAAGTTGAGCACGACCTATCATCCCCAAACCGACGGACAAAGCGAACGAACCATCCAAACATTCGAAGATATGCTAAGGTCGTGTGTCATCGACTTTAGCAGGAGTTGGGACTCTCACCTACCTCTAGTGGAAATCGCTTACAACAATAGTTACCATTCTAGTATTGGTATGGCTCCTTTCGAGGCCTTGTATAGTCGGAAGTGTCGAACTCCGATTTGTTGGTTGGAGGCGGGTGAGAAGCAATTTTCCAGACCCAAGATTGTCCAATAAACCGCGGGCAAGGTCAAGGGTATCCGAGAACTTTTAGAGGTAGCCCAAGACCAACAAAAGAGTTATGCGGATAAGAAGAGGCGACCGGTGGAATTCCAAGTGGGTGATTGAGTTATGCTCAAAGTATCACCTTCGAAGGGAATCATACGGTTTGGTAAGCGGGGAAAGTTGAGTGCACGATTTCTTGGACCATTCACCATAACCAAACGGGTTAGACTTCAAGCATACCAATTGGAGCTTCCACCCGAGATAAATGGAATCCACAACACATTTCACGTGTATTATTTCCGAAAATGTTTGGCGGAGGAGGAAAGTGTCATACCCCTTTCGGAGATAAGACTGGATGAGGGTAACCGATGTATTGAGGAACCTGATGCCATTTTGGAAAAGAAATCCAAGAAACTCCGTCACAAGGAAGTCACGACGGTCAAAGTCCAGTAGAAGAATCATCGCGGGGCCAACGTGACTTGGGAAGTTAAAGAAGATATGAAGAGAAGATACCCTCACCTTTTGGGGTGAGCGTCGATTTCGGGGACAAAATCCTTTCCAAGTTAGGGAGGATTGTAATGCCCGGGAATTTCGGTGAGCTTTATTATCATCTTCCAATACCTCAATTTGCCTTCATATGTTTTTCATGTGTATCATTTAAGTTGCTCGTCTCTCGTATACGTCGGGATCTAATCGTATTTGAAAACAATGAAAAATCCGGTGCCTGAGGGGGTTTGGGCGACAGTGACATGGTCACTGTCCCCGGTGTCATAATCGCTCCAGGGGAGGGGGTCTTGGTACACATTTGGCGACAATGCCTTACGATTATGACATGGTCACAATCGCTTGGCAAAGTTGCAGGAGGCCATGTACTTATGATACATTCTCTACGAGAATGCCTCACGATAGTAACCATGCCACTATCGGTTGGCAAGGTCGCTGGTGAGGGTCGGATGGGTTAAATACAGGATTTAGTCCTATTCCTCAGATCACTCCATATTTATTCCTCCAAAACTCTCTCAACTCTCTTCTCCTTGACTTATACCGATTCTAGGGTTTGCAAGAAACATTAATTCCTCATTTATTACAAGAATCTAGCTCCACCAACCAAAGATTCAAGATTAAAGACCTAACTTCTACATCTCCTACTTGCACCTCCAACAAAAAAAGTTTAAGGGTTTTGGGGTTTTCATCAAAACCATATTTTGTGAGTTCATCTTTCATATTAAATGCTTATGTGCTTCCATGAAAATCTTTTCTTTACATTACTATAAATATTTGCATTTTTCTCCATTTTGTGTTCTTGAACTATTTAGGTCAAAATCTAGGGTTTTGACACTATGGTGATGTTATGAGATATGATGTCCTAAAATGTTGGTGAGATGACAAACATGGATTATTTATGTATTATGAAACTTGTGAAATCAAATGGGTGAAATGATTTATTTGGGTTTATATTGGAAAACTAGATTTGTGAGTCTATGGTCTAAATGTGTTAATGACATTTGTGTATGGGGAACGTTATGTTAATATGTTTCCCATGATTGGGAAGAATATGATTACATGAAAAGGAATGTTATACATGTATGTTGGGTTTACCTTGTAATGACGTGGTGTTATATAAGATTCATGTGTTTGGAATTTATAGCAAGACACATTTTGTTATGTTGGTGAATCATGTTAGACTTGGAAATGGTGAGTTCCTAAGGTAAAGATCCATGGATAGGGTTGAACTTTGTAACTCTTTGGGGGTAAAGGCTCGGATAGAGTTGAACCCATATTTACATTGAACTAAAGATTCATGAATAGAGTTGATGTTTTAACGGCTAAAGATTCATGGATAGAGTTGACGTCGGTAAATAACCATTCCAACTAAGTGCTCCATATGGGTTGTGGCCTACTTTCGTGTTCCGCCACAACCTATGGTGGAACGGGTTTCCATCGTCTCACATAAGGTTCAGATGTTGGAGGATTCATTTATTATTATTACCCTATTTATTGTTAAATTTTCACCAATGTATTATACTTCTTGCACATATATTTCTGGATGTTCTCACTAGGCTCCAAGCCTAACACTTGTTTGCTTTGGTGTACATACCAGGTTCCGTTAGCAGAGGGGTGGCTAATCCTTGAGCGGAGAGTTGGGTCAACATTTTGGGGACATAGCATTTGACGAGATATAGAGCGTGCATTTTACATGTCGATATTTTGGGAATTGATGACGACATCCAATTATAATCTAAACTAGAATATTTTAGATTAAGTAGGTTGTCGGTCCTCATTCCATTTCATTTGTGTATTGTAAACGCGTATACTCTCCCCCATTCTTGGGGTGATGTCATTTGTGAAACTTCATTTCATATGAAATGTTCCAGGTTTAAATTCCCTTCAAATTATAAACGTTATATTGCAAAAATTTCAAGTTTTTGAAATCACTAAATTTTAGGGTGTTACAGTTTGTAAGTTGTATAACATTTACATGGTTTGTATTTGATTTGTCCTCTGAGATTAATTTATTTGATAACTCCATAATTTGTGAAATCCATGAGATCTATTCTAAGACACTAATTTGAAATATTTAATATTATCAAATCATTTTTTAGGAAAGTCAAAATCCAAAAATATTTATCCCCTCTCTAATCTCTTTGTAATATACACGTACACACACCCAATTGAATATGCACACAAGGTGAAACAATGTAATTAGACATAAAAAAATCCTTATTAGGGTGTTCACGATGTGTTCACAAGATTCGCATGATGTTCACAAATGATAGGTTCGGTTTATTTTTGTTAGTTTATTTGGTGTTCAAAGGCTATACAAAATCATATAGATTCAAAGTGTATCCATAATGTGTTCACAACCTATAATAGGATTTCTAAGAAAATATTCACAATATGTACACATTCAATGGTATGCATGTGGTTAGATGGGAGAGAGGAAAAAGAAAGAGTAAATTACGGATTTGATCCCTGTGGTATGCTATTTTTACGGATTTCATCCCTAGACTTAATTTATTATGGATTTGGTGCCAGTGGTATTCCGTTTCTGTTGGATTTAGTCCTTAGCTCTGACGCCCGTCTCTTTTCTCCGTTAACCTTAAGGGCATTTGTGTCTTTTTATATTTTTTTATCATTTTATAATTAAGTTTTAGTAGGTTTTCAATATTTTTTTCTTTTTTTTATTGACCATTCATAAAATGACACATGTCATAAAAGGAAGAAGAAAACCTTCCCCCCTGTCCCTGCCCCCCCCGCTCTCTCTCTCTCTCATTCCCGTTTAACCTCATCTCGTACCTCTCCCTTCTCACCAAACCACCCTCATACCCTTCTCATCAGACCATACCCTCCCCATTCTCACCGGCGCCAAACCCCTCCATATATCATCACCAACAGCTCCACCTCTCCCTGTAGGATTGATGGAGATGGTTCTTGTTGTAGCGACCATCCAAACTGAGTTGTCGACCACGGCAGCGACCCACCTCCATCTTCGTCTTCATCACCTATGACTTACGATCCCCTATTGCACCTCCATCGTCCCTACCCAACTCCAACCACTCTCCACCTACAGAGATCAAACCGAAAGTTTACTCCGATCATCTTCTCCCAAAGTTAAACACACACACACACACACATACAATGGAAACAATGCTCTCCACACACACGCAGACACAATTATCTGGATATACATATAGCTCTCGATCTGTTTTCTTCTCATGTGAGCCCATCTCTCCCCATCATCACCAACACCTAAACCACCAACCCTCACTAGAAACCTTCTTCTCACAGTGGTTGTATGTATGTGTAGCCGTGGGAAGACAAGAATGGGAGGTGAAAAAGAAGATGGGAGATTGCTACAGTGGCGGTGGCTGGTCAGAGTGGTATTCAAGAGTTGGGATGATGCATTTGTCGTATATATATTGATAACTTCGTTATCTAACGGGGTTTTACCCTCCGAATCATAAGTTTACGGCTCATCTTGAAGTAACAATTGGTATTTCGGACTAATTTTTTTTGTAAAAGTGGTGTGTAGACATACAAGATGTCAATTGGAAGAAAAAATGCATATTATAACTCCATTTTGACATCTCGAATGAAGAAAACATCAAACCAAGTGAACAGGCGAAGAAACCCAAAATCAATGGTCATGGTACTATGACCATGCGACAATGACCATGTCATAGTCGCAGGCCATAGTCGCACCACATGTACCATAAGGGTGTGGCTTGAGGTGACAATGACCATGCGACTATGACACTTTGAGACTATAAAAAGCTGCAGGAAGTTAATGTTTAGGGTTATCTCGGGATTATTGGAGGCTAGGCTTGTAGGGGAGCTGTTGAGGTTGTTTTTAGAGCTGAGAAGAGACCTTATATTGATTGGGAAGGTGGAAACAACTTTTGGAGCTTAAAATTGGTAGTGTGTATCAATCATTGAGGGAGTTTATCATTCCAAGTGTATTTTGTTAAGAAACAATGTATTTGGGTGTTGTCATCTTCTTCTCTATGGTGTTATTTGCTACTAGTAACATGAGCTAAACATTTTGAGGTTGGGGGAAGGATGGATTTTGGTTTTATACCGTTGAATATATGATATTTGCATTTATTTAGTTATTACACTTGTTGGTTGAAGTTTATTTTCCTTGTTCTTATTGTTTATGGGATTGGCCATCTTGTTCATCTTTTGGTTATATTTCCTTTTGAGAAATTGGTTTTATAACTTGATAAAAGTTAGATAAAACTAGGGTGAGATATTGGATAGAGATATACCAAGTAAACCCTAGTTTGTTTTTGTGATTCTTATGCTTAATAAGAGATTTCAAGATTACAAGTCAGATATAGGCAAGAAGGCCTATAACCATTTTTGCACACATCATGGGTTGCCCAACCTTACTACAGAAGGTAGAAGATACAGGAACAGATTGCGAGGTGCAGCTGCGCAACCTCAGGATGAGGCTTGACAGGGTACAGTGGGTAGGGGCGGCGGACCACCACCACCACCTCTGGTTGGTGGACATCAGGATATCCCACCCCTTGGGGTGAGCAGCTCATTCGGGAGGTGGCGAGACTGAGAGAGGGGCAGGAGAGACTGAGCGAGGGGCAGGGTCAACTCACCCAACACATTGATTGGGTTCTCGGTCAGAAACACCATGACATCACGTATCAGAGACGACCTAGAGATCCTGCCCCCGGACCATCATCCTCGCGGCCTCGTGAGGAAGACAACGACTGATCGTTTCGTTTTCTTTTTCATTTTGTTCGTGTACTTATCTGTTCATGTATTTATTTTTACTCACTTTCAAAGTGATGGTTTACTGCTATAAACACTACTTTGTAACTAATGGGGCACATTGGGGACAATGTGTCTCAAAGGTTTGGAGTTGTTGTTTTTGATTATTTTTAGTGGGTGGACTTGTATGAACTCTTATTTTGATCATTAGAAATGCATGGGTTGTATAATGCTTAATTAATCGGAATGAATACATGGGTTGGAGTTATTGGTTAAGTGAGTTGGAAAAACTTTTCTTGACATGCATACCTATTGTTGAGTCATGTTTGTAGAGAGATAGTGAAGTTGTGTACACTAATTGTGGACATTAGTAGAGATCATGTTAGTGTATTTTATTATATCCAAGATTTAATGAGAAAAGTCAAAGTCTGTAAAGTCAACAGAGTCAACTTTAGTGTTGTAAGAGTTTAAGCTTGTGAGTGTTTGTATAGATTGTAAGCTTGTGAGAGTTTTAGTAGTGAGTATAAATAGATTAGTGTCTTGAGAGTTGTAAGAAGTTAAGCATTGTAACTGTTACATCTTCAATACATACGACTTGGAAATTCTTTCTCTCTAGAACATATAAATGTCAAATCTTGAATTGTGCTTGATTGAATTTGGGATTCTTACATTTTCAATTGGAATCAGAGCGAGACCAAAATCATTCAGAGAACTGGATTACACTTGGATTGATCGAATTTTCTTGATTTTATCAAGAACACGCAGAACGTCACTGTTCAATCGAATTTCTTATGATCAAATGTTTTTAGTGCAAGAAAATGGGCTCATAATTTTCGATTTGTGTTTTTGGAGCTTTCTTGTTTAGATATCATCTCAAAATTCACATTGTTTCATATTCAATTTTGAATTTTTTGGTTTTTGAAAATGTCGAACTATGATTGATCGATTTACTCATTTCTTGTTATTTTTAATCAAAATCTTGTATTAGAAATGTGTTTTAGTAGTCATTTTGATCATGTTTGTGCATTATGGAGGTTTAGTTGCAGGTATTAAAGATTTTTGGTCGAATCCGTGATTAGAACTGAAGAGCACGCTAGATTTGAAAAAGTCGCAAGATTCAAAGTGAAGAACACACACATCACTAAACGCGCAAAACAACGAAGAACACACACGTAGTTATCTGCGCAAAGAGGAAACGTGCACGAGCCTATTTGCGCGAAGTGATGCTACAGTGATCTGCGAGTTCTTATGTTTAGCGAGTTTACATTTTGCGCGTAGTGATATTTCAAAAATATTTCTAAGTATAGAACGCGCAAAGGTACCAAAACGCGCAAGTCTTATCTGCGAGAAGTTCAAAAACGAGCACATCCTTTTAGCGAGAATCTCAAAACACGCACATAGTGTTCTGCGCGAACCATAAACGCGCACATGCTTGTTAGCGCGAAGTAAAGTGAACAGTGTTTTGCGAGTTTCTTTGTTGTGCGAGTTTGTGCCTTAGAAAATTTTCTGATCTTAGCGGGACCCCCGTGCTAAGTCTGCGGAGGGGGACATATTTCTCATAGTGATTAAAATTTTCTGATTTTTTGACGATCTTTTTGAAGTAATTTTTTTTTCAGATATCAAGATGTCTACTATTTTGTCAGGGAGAGATTGTGCTATAATATACGTGCCTGAGATACCGAAAATAGAAGCTGAAAGGGATAAACTGAAAGATCAAAATTCAGTTCTTCTAAAACAGATTCAGGAGTTTAAATCTAACTTGTTTAATTCTGATAAAATTTCTGTATGTGCTAAATGTACTAATAATTCTCAATCTGATTTTGCAGGTATCGTCAAGGAAAGAGAGAAAGAGATTAATGAAAAACAGAAAGATATTGCTATCAAAGAGAATATCATTAAAGCAAGAGAGAAAGAGATTAAAGAGAAAGAGAAAATTATTGAAATAAAGGAAAATACTATTCAGACTTGTGAAAAAGAAATCAAGCTGAAAGAGAAAAAAATAGCAAATCTTCAAAGCCAACTGAAGACAGCTGAACAGAAATAATCAGAATTGCAATCTGAATCAGTTAAGCTTCAACAAAAGTTTAAGGCTTTTGAAGACAAGATATCTGCTTTGGAGTCAAAGAATGCTGATCTACTGAAAAGCCTCCAAGCAGATAAAGACAAGTCAAGGATAGAGAATGCTTCTACCCAACAGATGTCTGATCTTTCAAAGAAAACTATACAAGAGAAAAAGGATCTTGAGCTTAGATGCATTAAACTCTCTAAGCAAGTGTCTGAGTTTGAAAATATTTTAATTATAGAAAAAGACACTTTTGCCAAAGAGAGAAAAGTTCTTGAAGATAAAACTACTGAATTTCCCAAACAGATCTCTGCATTACAAGACTTACTTGAAAAAGAAAGGAAATGTTTTCAATATATTATTCATTCATGAATTTTGATATCCCAAAATATTATTCTTCATGAATTTTGATCTGATTAAATCATTGTCAGATTCTCAAAACATTTCTATTCTTTCATGATTATTCATTCATACAAAGTTTTGAGAAATCTTAAATGCTTAAAATGCTCAAATTTTATTCTTATCTTTTTTAGCATACATATACTGACAAATGATTTCGTGCGCTTAAATGTCAAGATAATCATTGAACAACATATTCTTTTAGGACAAAATACATAGGATTCAATGTGTGAGCTTAAGTGACTTCCATGGATTCACGATAACCAGTGTTTCCTGCCCCGGAAGTAATCCTTTGAGTGATTGTGGGGAAAGGGGTCAAAAGATTGAGAGTGGTGTGTGAAGAGGTAAAATGGAAGTGAGAGATTGGTTAGAAGTGAGCTTTAATGTTTAAAAGAAAGAGGGTGAGAGATGAGAGTAAAAGAATATCAAACTCTGCACTAAACTTCTTTCTAAGTCGGGCAGCCGCATAAACTGTTGTTTCACAATTCTTTGTGAACGACATTGAAAAAGGCACCTAGCCCATGCCATCTCTTGCAAACACCCCACCAGCTACTCATTATTTTCTCAAAAAGAGAATGTTTCACATTTTCTGGGGAAGCAGCACATAAGCTATTGGTTCTTCACTCGGAAGATACTGATATTGAAAAAGAAGGAAAGTTGCCCCACCTTCGACCCTTTATCAATCACATCTGAGTCTATGTATAATCATTGATGTCTCAATGGTTTACATACTTTGAGCCTTATGAAACACAATCATTGTGATTATTCTTTCATAACACAAGCACGAGCACACAGAAAATGTGTTTTTATGTCAGAACATTCATAGAAAATACCTTTTGTTTTTTAATGATTGAATGGAAGTCCTGGGGAGTGAACGTCATCTCAAGCTCCTTCCATTATACATTCGTTGTACACAGTAACTTTGTGTTACTGACAGACATTCCTAACTGTTTCATTTGTTGATTCAGGGTTACAACTCATAATTTGTCTGAATTTGAAAAGATTCGGATAAATATATTCATGAATTGACGGCTCATTATCAGACCAGTTGGGGGAAAATGTTCATATTTTACCAGAAGAGATCATGAAGACTATTCTACATTGTTTAAATTGGGGGAGAAGTTTCAAAGACTGAGCTGAAATTGAAATGAGTTTTGATGATTTTGATTCTCACAATTCATCAAAAAGGGGGAGAAATTTACAAAGTTCAATTTCAACGTAAAAAAAAAAGACTTGTAAAAAAAAGGTCTGGATTTCAAAGACATTCTGAAGAAAGTTAAGATGTTTCAAGAAAGTTTGTTTTCTGAAGACAGTCCAGAGATCACAGAAATGAAGATACAAGATCAAAGATTATTCAAAGCTGTTTTAAAGTTCAAAGATGAAGATTTCAAAGAAGTTTCAAAGTTGTCTTAAATATAAAGATTCAAAGGAATTTCAAGAATTCAGATTCGTGTTCAAGACATGTTGAATTTTCAAAGATACTAAATGTGAATGACTTTTCAAGATTCTTCAAAGCATCAGAGACTAAAGACTGTCAGAGCTACAAAGTTCAAAGCTGTCAAAGTCAAAGTTTGAAGAATCAAAGCGCTGAAGACGATTGTCAAGTTTTTATTAAATCTTGAATACAAAGGGGGAGATTGTTAGTGTATTTTATTGTATCCAAGATTTAATGAGAAAAGTCAAAGTCTGTAAAGTCAACAGAGTCAACTTTAGTGTTGTAAGAGTTTAAGCTTGTGAGTGTTTGTATAGATTGTAAGCTTCTGAGAGTTTTAGTAGTGAGTATAAACAGATTAGTGTCTTGAGAGTTGTAAGAAGTTAAGCATTGTAACTGTTACATCTTCAATACATACGACTTGGAAATTCTTTCTCTACTTTCTCTCTAGAACATATAAATGTCAAATCTTGAATTGTGCTTGATTGAATTTAGGATTCTTACATTTTCAGATCACCCTAGTGAGATTTTGAGCTTTAATGCCTTCAATTCTGAGAGATGCTTTAACTTTATTCACCATCATTATACGCGTCTCATTTTCTTCAATTTGATAGTTTGTTCTCATTTGTTTTTGCATTGAGTAGTAAAGATTGGTTTTCAAGTTTAACATGTGTATTACTTGTGAATTGTGTGGACCTTGAGATATGATATCGGGCTAGGTGTGAAATTTCCTTTGGTCTATCATCTCGCTTCCCTCTTTCTTGCCCTTTTGTTGATATGTGATCTCTTAACCACTTTGTAGACGTGACTAAAGTCAAAATACCTTGATCTAACCAGATACACTAACCTACCCGTAGTCTAAGTGCATCATGGATTGAGAAAGACAGCCAATAGCATCAGAACAATTTTGGGGGTGAATCGATAAAAGCCATGAAAGAATTTATTTTATTGCAAAAAAATCAAAATTCCGAATAAAGTTGGTGTATAGCTTAAAAGACGAAAGCCTTGCATTAAATGTGCGGTTGCCAAAAGGAAGATGAGAATATGGAGCCACTATTAATTTTGATTCACTTAGGACTAATTATGCCTTGACCATTCCTTTTATTCCTTTATCCAAAATCGTATTGCATCCTTTTAAGCCCCGATTAATCTTTTGGAAAACGTGATTTGTGAATAATACAAATTTAATTGTATCTTACTACTCAATTCCTTCCATGAGATCTTATTTGACTATAGCATGTTTCTATACTATGACCTTGCTATTTTGTTGTACATTAACTCTCCCGCATGTGTTTGTGCTAAGTGTGAACCTAGGATTCAAGTGTTAAGAGATCATCCCGTGAGGCTAGGGTTGAAGTGAAATCCTCCACTAGTCGTGTACATGATGAAATTGATCTTAACAAGCATGTACTTTATAATAGTTTCATGTCAATAATAGTTTTGTCTAAACTCAGTTAATCAAGAATCTAAGAAATTTATATTGGTTCTTATTAACTTCGTATTAGTCTTCCTTCGTTTAGAATGTTCTAAAATGTTTGTTCATATTGTTCCATTTCGAAAACCCATCACTTTGGTAAGCTTGCTTGTTATTTCATTATTATATTTCCTTACTCTAATTTTTCTTGAGGACAAGCAAAAGCTAGGTTTGGAGTTGTTGATAACTTCGTTAGCTGACGGGTTTTTACCCTCCGAATCATATGTTTACGACTCGTCTTGAAGTAACAATTAATATTTCGGACTAATATTTTTTGTGAAAGTGGTGTGTAGACATACAAGATATCAATTGGAAGAAAAAGTGCATATTATAACTCCATTTTGACATCCCAGATGAAGAAAACATCTAACCAAGTGAACGGGCGAAGAAAAACCAAAAATCAGTGGTCATGCTACTATGACCATGTGACAATGACCATCTCATAGTCGCACCACATGTACCGTAAGGGTGTGGCTTCAGTCGACAATGACCATGTGACTATGACACTGTCATAGTCACGCATCATAGTCGTGGTCGTGGTCTGAGACTATAAAAAGCTGCAGGAAGTTAATGTTTAGGATTATCTTGGGATTATTGGAGGCTAGTCTTGTAGGGGAGTTGTTGAGGCCGTTTTTGGAGCTTAGAAGAGACCTTGCATTGATTGGGAAGGTGGAAACAACTTTTGGAGCTTAAAATTGGTAGTGTGTATCAATCATTGAGGAAGTTTTATCATTCCAAGTCTATTTTGTTAAGAAACAATGTATTTGGGTGTTGTCATCCTCTTCTCTATGGTGTTATTTGCTACTAGTAATATGAGCTAAACATGTTGAAGTTGGGGGAAGGATGGATTTTGGTTTTATACCGTTGAATATATGATATTTGCATTTATTTAGTTATTACACTTGTTGGTTGAAGTTTATCTTCCTTGTTCTTATTGTTTATGAGATTGGCTATCTTGTTCATCTTTTGATTATATTTCCTTTTTGAGAAATTGGTTTTATAACTTGATAAAAGTTAGATAAACCTAGGGTGAGATATTGGATAGAGATATACGAAGTAAACCCTAGTCTGTGTTTATGATTCTTATGATTAATGAGTTGAATGTTTATGTGTATTGGTTGAGAGACTTCAATATATATTGCATGATACATTCTTGTTATTGCTTGAGAGACTAGTAAGTATTTTTGGAATTGCTAAATTTAACCTTGTGTATTGATTATTTGAATGTGTATTGTTTATTTGTTGGTGGAATCCAAAACAAATCCAACCCCTAGCCTTTCTCTATCAATTAAGTATTATCTTTGTGGTGCTTGAATTATTGTTTGAATAGTATTTCCGTGCTTGCTTCCATTTCCCTTAATAACTAGTTATTTAGTCATACTCAAATCAATTTATCAACAGTCCAGTTAGAAGTTGTGGTAGCTTTTGTGGTACTTAAACTCGTAGTTCTTTGAATCGATACTCGTACTTAGTACGTATTACTTGATTGACACTGTATACTTGCAGTAGATTTGGAGGGTTGTATAAACCATCTATCATATAAACGTATATATATAATAAAGATTTTTTTTGGTCCTCCAAGTTTCAAAATACACATTCTGACCCTTGATTTAAAAAAAATACTAATTTACAAAAATGTTAAAATAAAGAAAAATGACAAAATGACCATTTGCCCTTTATTTTAACAGACTTAGGAGACGACCGTTTGATCTAGGGACCAGATCCAACAGAAACTACTTACCACTGGCACCAAATCCATAATAAATGAAGCCTAGAGACGAAATCCGTAAAAATCAGCATACCACAGGGACCAAATCCGTAATTCACTCAAAAAGAAAAGATGAGAGAGGAGAGAGGAGAGAGGAGGGAGAGAGTTTTTTACAACATATTATATTTTAGCGTTTAACTAAAATTTTGTGGTATAAGTTGGATCCTACAAATCTCACAAATAAACAAGTTCTTAAAAGATCCGTAGCCAATTAGTGGAAAAGTATCCACCGTTTTCTTTTTCATCTTATTGCTCTTGCCATGCTTATGTGCTTATCCTTCCGGTTAACGTGCATCAGCTCAACTACATTCTTTTTAAGGTAAAGTGGGATTTGGGATCTTTTGAAGTGAACCCCTATCATCAAATTCTACTTAATTATAGGACAAATCAAATACAAATCGCCTAAATGTTACACATCGTACAAACCAATCTCAACCGTCCAACAATTTATAACACATTTGGTCCCTCAAAGTACTTTCATTTTTATAACAGATTTGATTCCTCCCCCAACTTTCATTTTTAGGATTTCGTCATGCCCTTTAATCAATAAAATTTGAGGTACAAACACATATCTTCTAAATATAAAGAGCACAATAATTAATAAAATTTTAAGCTTAGATTGTGCCATTAAAATATTTTATTTTTCATAATTTTATTTTCATGAAATCATTTAGCTCAAATAAAATATAATTTTGATAATTTTTTTGTCTTAATTAGTTGACAATTAAAAAAAGAAAAAGAAAGTGCTAAAACTAAATATTCGACAATATGTTAGATGATAAGATATAAAAGTAGAAGTCTAAATAATTTACTAAAACTAGTTAATATTCAAAAAAATATTATAGTTAAACTAGATATAAAAATATAAATTTAACTAATTTACTTAAACTATTTAATATACACTAGAACTGGTTATAGTTAAATTATAATTAACTAGAAGTGTACTCGCACAATGCAGAGCGATACATATCGATCTTAATATTTTGTTTTAAATTTTGTCGTTACCGATTTTATAATATGTTTTTGTGTAGTTTTGAGAAAGCGATAATGTTTTTTTATAAAAAAAATTTATTTAATTTTTAATTATAATTTAATTTAAGTTTACTCATAACGTACTTTATTTTAGGTTTAATAATTATAAAATAAATATTAAATATTCTGATAGATTTCAATGGTTATCTTAATTATATTCTAGATTTTTTATATTTAAAATTTGATTTTATTCTGTATTTAATTATGTGGAGAGTGATTTTAGGGGAGTTGAAGTAGTTAGTGTAACACCCTCAAAATTTGGAAAGAGCAACTAATTAATTATTTCAATAAATACATCGAATAAATGATAAATTCTCTTTTTACAATTCAATACTCGAAGTACCCTTGATGGGATTCTAGATTTAACCTCAACCAATAATAATTCAAGTCTTATACAAGACTAAATAAGGTCGGGTGTTACTTAACCCAAATACAAGTTGCTATTCCCAAGATGAATGCGGAAAATTTTACCAAACTACTCTTTCTCGTGCATATAACTAACATTCATCTCTTCAGAGTGTCGCTAGTACCATTCCCCAACCGGGACCTGATGCACATGCCGACAAATAAAAGGGTTAGGCTAACGCCTAGTGAGTTCAAGAGTTTTCAACATGAATCAATATAACGTTAAAAGGAAAGAATGCAACTTAAATCATAATCCTTCAAAATGATTTACGTTAAATATGAAAACGACCTGTTTTCCAATAATACACATTTTTAAAGACGAACGCCCCAATACAAAACATTCTTCAAAAGTGATGCAACCCAAAACTCACTCAAAACGTGAATAGAAATCGAACCCCCAATTTATGAAACACCTTTCGGTGACGGGGGAGACCTGAATTCCATCGAATGTGGCGGGCACAAAAAGTTAAGCTACTTATCAATGTTCTCGAGATTCACATAGGGCCACGGATCCCCGTATACGGATCCTCTGAGCAACCACCGCAAGATACCCAAATGACCCTAGTGTCTACTCGACCTCTAGATGAGTGTCATCACAAAAGTCACAAGTCCCCATATCCAGCTTACCATGGGCACCACCGCAAGACTTAGGGGTTGTTTGGTAAGCTCTTAATGTAACCATTAAGATCCTACCTCTTAATCGGTAAGAGGTAGAGGTTGTTTGGAAAAAAACATTTATCCTCTTAATGGTTACAATCACCTCTTAACCATTTTGTGTCTAGGGTTCCCCTCAACCATTCATAAGCTTGTTATTTCCATTGCTACCCTTTGTTAAAAAAAAAAAAAGACACATCGCCTCCATCTTCTCCCTTCTCCCACGATTCCACGAACGGGCTCTTCCTTCTCCCTTCTCCCTTCTCGCCGGCGCCGCGCCCCCTGCTCTCGCCGGCGCTTCTTCCACTACTCGCCGGCGATCAACTCCCTTCCCTTCTCCATTCTCCCTTCTCGGCTACAGGTACATCGCATCCTCTCGTTTTTTTTCTTCTTTTCTTCTTTCTTCCACAGCTGCAGGTACATCAACCCCTTTGCTGTTGATTTTTTTTCTTCTTTTCATCTTTCTTCCACATATTTCTGTTGAATACATCTCCATTTTATGCTTTTGAATTTTTTGCTGTTGAATACATCTCCAACAGTAGGTAACAAAAAATCTGATATTTTTTTTGAATAGATCTCGATTTTTATGTTGTTGAATACATCTCCATCAGTAGGTAACAAAAAATCTGAATTTTTTTTTTGTTGAATAGATCTCGATTTTTTGCTGTTGAATTTTTTGCTGTTGACTTTTTTGTTACATACTGATTTTTTGCTGTTGAATTTTTCGATTTTTTGCTATTCTTTGATGATTTGATACATTAGTAATGGATACATCTTGTTGGTAATGGATCTTTGATAGTAATGGATCTTGTTGATTTTTTTGCTTTCTTAGTAATGGATATATCTTGTTATTTTTTTGCTTTGCTAGAGAAGAAAGGTTCAACCATGCTCATGCGCAACTCAGAAATGTTATCGAGCGTGCCTACGGTGTCTTGAAGGCAAGGTTTCCAATTTTAAAGCAAATGGCTCCCTATCCGTTTCGAATACAAAGAAACGTTGTAATTGCTTGTTTTGCGGTTCACAATTTTATAAGAAGATGCAATATCCACGATCAACTATTCATGGATTATGACAATGACTCCACGTTTATTGCTGAGGGACAAGAAGAAATTGAGGGAGGTGATGAAGATGACATGGATGGAAGGCCTTTTGGTACTCAAAACAATGAGTACATTGCTAATTTACGTAATCCGATTGTGAATCAATTAATATTAAATGCATAAATTTAAGAATTGTTTGAAAATTATTATGTTGGAATTTGATTGTTATGTTTTATTTACCTAGAACTTGAATAATTAATGTTATGATTGTTTGGATTAATATGAAATGCTTTTTTGAACTAATAATATTGATTATGTAGTTACATTTGTAAAATAATTGTTTTATTCAGATATCTGCCAAACATCTATCTGCCATTCAGAACTAAATCATTCAGAGGGTTAAAATGGTAATTTATTGTCATTCAGACTGTCCATTCAGAGCAGTTACCAAACAGTCATATTTCATTCTGCACTAAACCATACAGAGCCTCTCAACCATTCTGACCTCTTAACTATTCTGCACTCAACCATTCAGCAACTGCCAAACAGCCCCTTAGCTCCGTATACGGCTCTGTAGAGCACCACCGCAAGCTTACATAAAAACATGACTTGGGGACCACGGACATCGAGTTCAACCACCCACGATCTATACCTAGAGCCCTTCGCTAACCATAAATATTTCTAGTCCTAAAACAGGGAAAAAAATTCACAATTAAACCAACTGACTGACTCATATGCCTATGGATCCAATGCATTACAGTAAAAAACGTTACATGACTCCAACGAATGAACTAACGCATTCAAAACATGTAACTCTCAAATAAGATGCAACTAAGTACACCATACGTCAAAGGCTCCTTATCGAGCTACTAAAACTGAATAAGTACTCCAAAGACTCATCTGAGTATAAATCAATCCCCGAAGGCATAATAAACATTTGGCTAAAATACGGGAGCCAATATGGTTACATAACCCAAATTATATCTTTTCCCAAAATCTTTGTCTCTCAAATCATAATTGGCCTTCGGCCCAAAACCAAAAAGGTTTACAATTTCATAAATGTTCACAAGGTTGGGAATGACTAAAATTCAAATGACTCACACGTTCGTATTTTCAAAACGTCCCATTACACAAACGATGCATATTTCCAACAAACACTAAAAGTGCATTTTGACCAAATAATCTCCATTTATGCAATAAATCATCAAAACACTTTCATTTATGACTTATTTATCAAAATGCATAAAAATCCCAAATGTGGGTGTTGTACAAGGTTTATAAAGCCAAACACCTCAAATAATCAAAACCCACCAAATAACTCAACAACTGATAATTTCATGTAAAATATGTAATCACTTTTAAATGGACATTTTGGCATGTACACCGTTTTCACAAATCAACTTGAACTCACCTTGCTAGATATAGGCTAAATCTAGATTTTCCCCAACTTGAGCTCCTTTGAAGAAGTTTGAATTCTCAAGCCACATCTTCCAAAAACATAGATCCACAAGTTTCCAACCATAAATATTCATATTCAACCGTCTAGAATCGTTCCCCAGTCTTTTTATATCAAAATCTCCATTTCGGCCAAAAATCCTAATTTGAACTAACTTCCCCAAAATCATTCAAACCAAAATTTGAGAAATATAAAACCCTAGAGAATCATCAATAGAGAACTTATAACTCATAATAAGGTTTAGAAATTAGGAGGATGAACTCATCACTTAGGTTTTGATGAAAACCTAGAAAACCCCAAATTCCTTAAAGATAGAGGTGATGATGATGAGCTCTTGATTTTTGCTTCCAATCCACCACCAAATACTCTCGAATCTTCTCAAAACTAAAAATCTAACCTTAAAATCTCTCAAAAACGAAACCATAACATTTTTAATCGCTCAAAACGGAATAGAAATGAGCAAGATATGACCAAATGAAGAAAATCCCGATTTTATGCACTGCAGGTCTAGCGCGACCCTGACATGTGACTGTAAATGCCAAAAATCATCCAAAAGAAGATCTAAGGTTGGTGTGGAGCTTTAACAAATAAAGTAGGCAATCACTCGACAAATCACGCGACAAGGATAAAAAAAATATAAAATGAACACAAAGATTTGGTGATGCGGAAAACCCCGTCGAGGGTTAAAACCGCGGACGACAGTGAGGATCGTCAAGTGCACTATGGACGTCAAACAGGGATGTCGTTCTTTAGAAGGAATGAATACAAGTACAATTGACAATATTACAGTACTAAAACAGTGTAATCGTGCGATTGAGCTAGATTTCGTGTAATAGAACACTAGTGTTGAGAGAATCTACTTGAGAGAATTCGTGAATGTTGTATCTTCGTAGTTGCTCTTATAATCAGATGATACCCCTGATTTGTTCTTCTGGGTTGTATATATAGCTTTGGTCACCATAAATGAGCATTGATTGTCCAACGGTCTTGATATTGATTGGCCTTGATGGCGGTCGTCCGTTATATCCGTTGGTCATAATATGCATTAAACCTGTATTAAGAGATCCACAAAGAAAAAAACGGTTGTATGCATTAAATGATCAATGATTGTTAGTACCGTTACATAGGTCATGAGATGTAAGCCATCGAGAGATTTTCTCTAGTCGAGGACGTGAGAAACTCTCGACGGTCGTCGTGTGGGACGATAGTGTCAACTGTCATGCAATGTCGTCAGGACCTTATCTTGATACAAGGATGGTCCATAGACTGGAGACGTTTGGTTATCTTTCGTCGTTGTAACTTGTGAAATTTTACCCAAATAGTTTGCCCCCAAAATTCATAAATTATGCGGCAAGCCGTTTTTTCGAATTTTGTAACCAGGTGGGACACGTGTCAATTTCTTGGAATTGAATCATTCCTCGAGAACCGAAGCGATTATGGGGAAAGCGTGCTGCCGTTTTAACTGTTGTGACATCATGACGACGTGGGGCACATGGTGTCAATTGTAGGGACAGGTGTCGTCCATCTGTAGAGGATGATGAAGAGTCGATACAGGTGTCGACCATCTGATGTTTCGTCCTGATATCGGATTGTATATAAATATTGACCATACTTGAATCCTTTCCTTTTACGCGATCAAAAATTCTCAGAGAGTATCTTTGGCAAAAACCTGCATAGCATAGCAAATTGTTTCGAGATTTTTAGAGCTTTTATAAGGTACGATCTCTCCTTTAGTTTTTATGCGTTTTAAGACTCAAGCCCGAAAGCCTAGGAAGAACTGGGACGCTTTCGGTTTTTACGTAGCGACCATACACGATCCTGACTTTTCAATGTTGCTAGATCCCACTAGCGTTTTTAGTGAGGAGGAAGACGTCGAGTCTTTTAGGCTTTTAGCTGGGATTCTGGCGGACGTGACCCTTAGTCCGCCGGTGTTACTTCGTCTAGAGCAATGCCAGATGGATACTTTGTCATATATGAGTATCCATTCAAGATTGGGTTTACATGGCCCTATTCGCCATTATCAAGGTCGTTTCTTACGATCTTCGAGTTGTCTCCGAGGCAGATGATGCCACAGTTTTGGAGAATCGTTCATGTGATTGAACGATTGACGGATAAATGGAAATCACCATTTACCGTTTATGAACTACTCTCCGCCTATACAGCTAAGGCAGAGGCGAACCATCGGTACAACCTCTTTTCTAAGTATAGAGGGCCTCGTACCTTGGTTCAAACGACTGCGGTTAACGACCGCAACTGGAAGACGAGATATGTCTTCGGTCGCTTATCATCGGTCGTCGATGACATCCAGTGGCTCACGATGGGATGGAATACCGAAGGTAAGATGTTGAATCTTTTTCAGTCGTAAGTTCGTTCGAGAGCTTTTTACTGACATTTGTTTTGCTTTCTTTGTTAGTGATTGATTTTACAGTAGCTGAACCTTCAGACGATTCAGCTGCCAAGATCGAACGGTTTCTCGAATTCAGCGTCGAGGAAAGTTCATTCTTTACGATCTGCCCTACCGCTGACTGGGACGAGGGGGACGATGACATTCAATACGTCGGGACATCTGTCTCCTCTTCCGTAGAGGAGAGGCAAAAGAAAGAGAAGGAGGAAGAACCCACCGAAGAATCCCCGAAGGTGAGATGGCAGGTCTGTCTATTCCTCATGTAGAGTCTAGTCGTAGGGCGTCATCTACGAATGAGTTTAGTCGAATAGACGTTACTCACTAATCGTACGATCCTTCAATGTGTCAGTCATTCATAGATCGTAAGTTTTTTATGGGGTCTAGTCGAGTAAACGTCACCCATGAGTTTATACAGTTAGTGGGTCTAGTTGTCTGGACGTCACCACTGGTCATAGGATATTTTCAAGGTTTAGTCGTATGATGTTCCTTGTAGATCATATAAGGTCTAGTTTTTTTTGCTTAAGACGTCACTTAGTAATTTTTGATGTTTCAGGAGGATCGACCCCCACCAAACCATCGACTGGGCTCTCAAAGAGAGAGGCCAAGATAAAAGCCCCCCGACATCTAGGTCAGGGGTTAAGAAGACGAAGGTGGTCTCGAGGGAACCGCCTTCGAAGTATAGTGGTCTCGAGGCCACTATTCCGGATAAGATGAAGGTGTCTTCGGCGATTGACGCAGAGACGATTTCGCAGGCTCCTCCTGTGGACACGACGGGATAATCCTCCTTGTCTCAGGACAAGGGGAAGGGTCCGCAGGTCAAGGAGGCTCCAGCCCCGATTGACATGAGTTTTACCCTCCCTGGTGATTTCATCTCGTCGGTTAATCTGGGGAGGAAGACTTTGTTTCCTCATTTGGGGAAATTCTTCCTACCGACCTTCTCTGGTCGATACAAAGATGTGTCGACCGACGACTTGGCTGCCCATGCCTCGGGGCTTTCTTTCATGGTAAGAATCTTTCGACTTCTCTACTAGGTTTATGATCTTTAATCGTTTTATTGATGTTACCTCTTTGTGTAGGACTTTGAAGCTGGACTGGTCTAGAATACCCACATGGACTAGATTCGGGGTATCGTCCCAAATGTTGTAGCCAAATAGCAAGCGGCACTTGCCAGGGCTTTGGAGGCGAAGACTAGGGCCACGACAGCGGATGCCAAGACAGAGAAGTACTACGTCCGACTCGACGATGCCCTCAATCAAGTTGAGGTCAAGGATCGTATAAAGGAAGAACTTTGTGGGCAGCTGAGGGAGGCCCTTGTTCGAGCGTCTGCGACGGAGGCAGAGCTGATAGTGACTAAGAATGTCTCGACCATGAATAAAAAAGAGGTCGAGGCCCTTAGATCGAAGATGGGGGAGGCGAAGGAGCAAATCGACGGACTTAAGGAAGATGTGAAGTCTGTTTAGACTTTCACTTGTCTCAAGGTTCGTGCGGCATTGATGTGATGCCACCTTAGGTGCCAAGATCCCCTAGCATCGGCTGAAGACGAGCTCAACTTCTTCTTGAAGGCAGTCGGGGCCGAGAAGGATGTCGACCCAGGAGATGAACAAGAGGTCGAGTTGGGGGATGAAGCTTCTAAGGGTGGAGATGTTGCGTCCGACCCCGAGCAACAACAAGAGCAACCGGGCCCTTAGTTTTCTTTTTTCTGTACTTTTGATCGGGCGACCGTTGGTGGTCGTGCCGTATAATGTAATACCTTTTGTGGTATTAAATGAAAATATTTTGAACAGACTAAACTGTCACATAATTTACACCTCGTCAGAATAAATATCAAAGTAATTGCATAAGTAACTTACGACAGACGTAAGTAAAGTAATCGAAAGATAAACGATACTTTAACGAAAGTTAAAGCAGTCCACAATAAGTATAAACAATCGATCGTAAGTTAATAAAGATTAGATAAGAATCTAAGTAACTCACGACAAACACAGATGGCTAGAGGCATAATATACTTCGAACATAATCAAATGTTAGTCGAGCTTACGACTGAGCAAGCGTATAAAGAGCTTGTGTTTCGACGCAAATCACAAGTACATAGATTGGCGACCTATTTAATTAAGATAAATTAACAAGGAATTTACGATTTGTCTATGAATTAATAAGGTTTGGACCTTAAGACCATTTAGATTTATACGACATGGTCGTAAGATAATCGTAGGGTGTACATTTAGTCGAATGATTGACTGATCCTGCAATGGAATTATTAAAAGAAGGGGGGTCGTTGGTTTGACCAACGACGCTCTGATGCTTAAGTCAGTAAGGTTTGTAGAAATATAACCGTAATGAAAGAAGAAATGAGTTTTAGAAGAAATACCTCTTTACATATACCACATTCCAACTTCGAGGAATGTCTCGACCATCGAGGGTTTGCTGTCGGTAGGCTCCCTTTCCGACAACCTCGGTTATTTGATATGGTCCTTCCCACTTGGTGCATAATTTACCTAAGCCAGACTCTTGTTGGTTTTGAAACACTCGCCGTAAGACATGATCACCAGTTTGGAAGATTTTAGCCTTAACATTCTTGTTGAAATGTCGTTCGACCAATTGTTTATGATAATCCATTCTGATCAATGCTAACTCTCGCAATCTGTTGAAATGTCATAACTTAGATCGACTAAGTTTTGATCGACCGTCAAGTGTCGTGAGGTTGGAATTTGGGCCTCGATAGGCAAGACCGTTTCGCAACCGTAGACAAGAGAAAAGACTTTGTCCTGCGGATGTACGAGGTGTCGTACAATTAGCCCAAAGAACTATCGGAAGTTTTTCGACGCATTTGCCTTTGGCAGGCTTAAGTCTTTTCTTGATCGAGTTAACGATCATCTTGTTGCTCGATTCAACGAGTCCATGGGATTGAGGATAGCGGGGTGTCGAGGTCGTAAGTTTGATGTTACAATCTTCACAGAACTGTTGGGTTCTGTCGCTTATGAACTGAGACCCGATATCACATACAATTTCAGATGGAACTCCAAACCTACAGATGATGTTAGTTTGTATAAACAAAATGAGTTCTTTGTCCCGAACTTGGGAGTAAGCTTCCGCTGCTATCCATTTTGAGAAATAATCTGTATGGACTAGAAGGTATACTTTTTTCCCGGGAGCCAGAGGTAACTTGCCGACAATGTCCATTCCCCATCGCATGAAGGGCCATGGAGTTAAGGTCGAGTGCATGGGTTCGGAGGGTTTATGGGACATACCTGAATGTCGCTGACATGCATAACAACTTTGAACATACCTTATCGCGTCTTGTCGTAAATAGCCAGTAATACCCTTGTCGGGAGATACGATTTGCCAAGCTATGACCTCTCGAGTGATTGCCACACTCTCCGTCGTGCATTTCTTGTAAGATGTTTTGGACTTGATTTTTGTTGATAACACATCGTAAGTTCAGTCCTGTCGATGATCGTCTGTATAATTGATCTCTGATCATAATGTATCTGGATGCTTTAAATCGAATTTTTCTAGCTTCCATTTTTTCTTTAGGAAGTTGGTCGTGTGTTAGAAATTTTCTAATATAGCTCGACCAATTGTCTTCCTCTTTGATCATCTATACATCTTTTTCTTGGTCGATATATGATGTCGTCAGATGAATTATGGGAATGGTATCGAATGGATGAGACCCAAGTGTCGACCCAAGGTTATCTAATGCATCAGCTTGAGTATTCTGATCTCTTGGGATCTGTGAAATAGAAAATTCTTCGAATTCTTCAGATTTGTCTTTGGCTATCTTGAGATAGGCTGTCATTCTTGAATCTTTAGTGGCAAAGTCTCCATTCATTTGATTCACTACTAGGAGCGAGTCGCTCTTAACATGAAGCTTCGTTGCCCCCAAGTCATGGGCCATGTTCAATCCTGCGATCAAAGTTTCATATTCAGCCTCGTTGTTAGTAGCTTTAAAGTCACATCGTATAGAGTACACCATCTTGCTCCCTTGTGGCGACTTGAGAATGACCCCAAGTCCTGCCCCCCAGGCGTTGGATGATCCGTCGACATATAGAGTCCATGTTGGGTCGTCGAGAGTTGCCACAATATCTGTTGATGTCTCCAGTTCTGGACTGAAATCTGCGACGAAGTCAACTAATACCTGCGATTTGATTGCAGCTCTTGGCTTATATTCAATGTCGTAACTGCTAAGTTAGATACTCCATTTTTCCAGTTGACCTGTCAACTCTGATTTTCTTAAGACAAACTTAAGAGAAAAGTTAATCACAACAGTAATAGGGTGTGATTCAAAGTAATGGCATAACTTTTTCGCTGCAGTAATCAAGTCTAACAAAAGTTTTTCCATGGGAGAATACCTGGTTTCCGCGTCGAGAAGTGACTTACTTACGTTGTATATTGGTCGTTGTTGTTTGTCATCTTCTCGTACGAGGACAACACTTACAACGTTCGGAATGACTGCTAAATATAGCTGGAGGATCTTGTGATCCTCAGGTTTCGATAGTAAAGGTGGGGACGCCATGTACTTTTTTAGCTTTTGGAGTGCGTTTTCGTGATCGTCTGTCCATTTGAAACCCCTGTTTTTTCGCAAAACATTGTAAAATAAACAACATTTATCCGAAGATCGAGAGATAAACCTGTTTAGTGCTGCGACACGATCTGTGAGTCGTTGGACTTCTTTGATGTTGCGCGGAGACTTGATATCCAGAATGGCCTTGATTTGATCAGGATTGGCCTCGATCCCCTGTCGGGTGACCATATATCCCAAGAATTTGCCTGCACTTACTCCAAAGGAGCATTTTGTAGGATTAAGTCTCATATGATATTGTCTGAGGATATCGAATGATTGTGTTAAGTGATCAATATGATCGATCGCTTGTTTTGATTTGACGAGCATGTCGTCGATATAAACTTCCATTGTATTTCCAAGACGTTCTTTGAACATCCTGTTGACTAATCGTTGATATGTTGATCTTGAATTCTTAAGAGCAAAGGGCATGACTTTGTAAAAGTAGATCCCTTTGTCTGTCATGAATGCTGTTTTTCTTGATCGTCTCGATGCATCAGGATTTGGTTGTATCCTGAGTACACATCCATAAATGTAAGCAGCCTGTGTACAGCAGTTGCGTCGACCATGGTGTCGATATGCGGTAAGGGAAAAGGATCTTTTGGACAGGCCTTGTTGAGATCTGTGAAGTCAATACACACTCTCCATTTCCCATTTTTCTTTTGCACAACTACGACGTTGGCCAGCCAATCGGGATATTTAACTTATTGAATTTTTCTAGTCTTGAGCAAGTTATCAACTTCGTCGTTGATTACTTTGTTTCGTTCAGGGGCGAACTTGCGACGCTTCTGTTTAATAGGTTTAAATGAAGGATCAATATTGAGTCGATGTGTGATGACCTCTGGGTCGATGCCAACCATGTCTTCATGTGTCCATGCAAAACAGTCGGCATATTCCTGCAAAAAAGAAATTAGTGAACCGTTTAAAGTAGGGTCAAGTGACGTACTGATGTAGACCACTCTGTCAGGTTTTTCCTGATCCAGGACAACTTCTTCTAATTGATAGTCGTCGTCAGTTTCAGGATCTGCCTCGCTCTGTAATTGCTAGAAGTTCTGTTTTCTAGGTTTCATAAATATTTTGTAACATTCGTGAGCGATCTTTCGCTCACTTTTGATCTCTTGGATGCTCCAAGCTGTAGGAAATTTGATCGTCTGATGGTACGTCGAAGGCACAACTTTCATGTCATGTGTCTAGGGTCACCCCAATATAACGTTGTATGCTGATGAACAGTCGAGGATGTTGAATTTAGTCTGTTTGTTGACTCCTTTGGCGAATACTGGGAGTATGATTTCCCCAATGGTGTTAGCCATGTCGCCATTGAAGACTACAAGGACCGTCAAACATCGTATGATCTCGGATTTATCGATTCCCATCACCTTGATCGTGTCGAGGAAGATAATATTAGCCGAACTTCCACCGTCGATCAAGATTCTTTTCGTCGAGCAATTACCGATCATGAGCTGGATTATCAAGCCATCATGATGCTTCTGCCATTGATCACCAAGATCCTCTTGGTCAAAGGTAATGGGCATCGCTTCCAATTCCAGATCTTGTTTGGGACGTGACATCTGTGGAACAGGAGATTCTCCGGATCCTTGGCTAGCATGACGTTTCACTCCTGAATAGGATAAGACGCAGACGTCGGATCCTCCAGTTATGCAATTGACAACCTTTGTATGCTCAGGTGAGGTTGGTCGCGTGTTTACACCCAATAAATCTTGCAAATGTCCCTTAGAGACGAGCCAAGCCAATTCTCGTCTTAGAGCGATACAGTCGTCTGTCATATGACCATGATCGTTGTGGAAATCGCACCACTTAGATTTGTCTTTCCTGGCATCGTCTTTTTCTCTTTTTGATGGCCATTTGACATTAGTCTGAACATTCTTAAGAGCTTCGATGATATCTTTGGATGTTACCTTAAATCCGTAAGAAGAGATCTTAGGATGTTGGGGGAACTTATTTACTGGAGCAGTTTTCTTCTTGTTGAATCTCACGTTCGAGACATGTTTGGAAGCCTCGACGCGAGCAGTCGTCCTTGCTTTGAAGTCTGGCTTCTTGACACTCAATGCTTTCTTATCTCCCGAATACTTACAACGGAAAGCTACATCATCCTCGACTCGCATGTAAGCTAACGTGCGAGCTCGTACGTCTTCAAAGTTTTCTGGGGGATATTTCGTCAAATCTATGTAGAGACCAGAGCTGTCGTCGAGACCTCACTTGTATGCCTCGATCGCAGTTCGAACATCACAATTAAAGCGATTGAAATAACTTCGAACTGATTCTCCTGTCTTCTGAGCGATGTAGTAAAGATCGTTAGTTTGTTTCTCCATCTTACGACTGCTAGCAAATTGTTGAAAGAATTGGTTAACCAACTCTGCAAAACTGCCGATGGATTTGGATCGTAAGTTTATCAACCACTGTAGAGAAGCTCCAGTAAGGGTCGCACCAAAACTTTTACACATACAAACTTCCTGATATTGATGGGGTATTGACACGGTCCACATCAGTTGCTTGTATTGTGCGATGTGCCCCGTTGGATCGCTGATTCCCGAATATTTTAGTGTGAATGTTGGGATGTTATATTTCTTCGGCACTTCGACCAGGGCAATCTCATCGACGAAAGGTGATGCTTGAAATCCAGTCCTTGGTTCGACGTCTACTGGCACAACGGCCCCAGGTAGCTTTGCAAGCAGTAATAGCATCTTTTAATTTTGCTCTTGAAGTTGTTTTAGGCGTCGTGTGACAGGATCATCTGGATTAGCATTGCTGCTAGGCATGAATCCAGAGTCTTGAGACGTAGGACCTGTATTAGGAAAAAAACCATTGTTTCGTAACGTGCCCCCGTTATCTCCATTCATTGGTGCATGCATGTAAGGCATGGTTACTGATGGAAGCGTTGTCACAAGAGGTGGCATTGAAGTGATTGTTGGGATGGAGAATGTAGCGACTCCAGTAGTTGCTCCCATACCGTGCGTTGGCCTGGGGTATGGAGGAAGTGGAGGTAGAACACTTTCAAAAGACATGTTAAAAGGTGGTCGTGGACCGAATGGAGGTCCAGATTGGTTACTCATGTTCGGATTCCTCATTGCTGGATTTCTCATGGCAGAAAGTTCTTCGTTAGCCCTGCGATTTTGCTCATCCAAAGTATGAATTTGGTTATGTGCAACGTCGAGTTCCATGCGCATTTGGGCAATGATCTGGCTTGAGTTCCTTGTGCTGCCATGATCCAGTCAAACAAGAACCCTGCAATTACAATCGTTAGTAGGTCGCACTTTCTTCCGAGGATGTTACTCTAGCTGGGGCCCCACAGTGGGCGCCAAACTGTTAATGCCAAAAATCGTTCAAAGGAAGATCTAAGGTCGGTGTGGAGATTTAACAACTAAAGTAGGCAATTACGACAAATCACGCGACAAGGATAAAAACATATAAAATGAACACAGAGATTTGGTGACGCGGAAAACCCTGTTGAGGGTAAAAACCGTGGACGACAGTGAGGATCGACAAGTGCACTATGGACGTCAAACAGGGACGTCGTCCTTTAGAAAGAATGAATACAAGTACAATTGACAATATTACAGCAGTAAAATAGTGTAATCATGCGATTGAGCTAGATTTCGCGTAATAGAACACTAGTGTCGAGAGATTCTGCTTGAGAGAATTCGTGAATGTTGTATCTTCGTAATTGCTCTTATAATCAGATGATGCCCCTGAGTTGTTCTTCCGGGTTGTATATATAGTTTTGGTCTCCATAAATGAGCATTGATTGTCCAACGGTCTTGATATTGATTGACCTTGATGGTGATCGTCCGTTATATCCGTTGGTCATAATGTGCATTAAACCTGTAATAAGAGACCCACAAAGAAAAAACAGTTGTATGCATTAAATGATCAATGATTATTAGTACGGTTACATAGGTCGTGAGGTGTAAGCCATCGAGAGATTTTCTCTAGTCGAGGACGTGAGAAACTCTCGACGGTCGTCGTATGGGACGATGGTGTCAACTGTCGTGCGATGTCATCAGGACCTTATCTTGATATAAGGATGGTCCATAGACTGGAGACGTTTGGTTATCTTTCGTCGTTGTAACTTGTGAAATTTTACCCAAACAGTGACAATGCCCTCTGTCACTGACACGTGCACTATCTCCTGGGATGTACCGAGGGCCCATTGCCTCTTGCGACCCTACCATGCTACAGTGCCCTATGGCACTGTCGCTCGGCACTGTAGCCAGACTCGTATCGAGAGTTTTTCAACTGTTCTTCGACCGCTTTCTCAACGGCTTTCCAGACCGTTTTCCCGGCTATTCCTTGACCGTTCTCCCGGCAATTCCTAGACCGTTCTCTCAGAACATTTGATGTTATTATGCTAGTTATCGTGCCATTGTCATAATTTCATGGCACATTCGTTTGGACGACCAAACACTCAGTAACGCCGGTGCTATTTTGACATATGTCACAACTGCATGGCACTATTGTCGGGACTACCACACTTTCAATACCATTTGTGTTATTGTGACAGATGTCACAACCACATGTCACTATAGCCGAGACGACCATACTCTTAGTACCATTGGTGCTATTGTGATAAGTGTCACAAGCACATGGCACTATAGCTGATACGACCATACTTTCAGTACCATTGGTGCTATTGTGACAAGTGTCACAACCACATGGCACTATAGCCAAGGCGACCATACTCTTAGTACCATTGGTGCTATTGTGACAAGTGTCATACCCACATAGCACTATAGCCGAGACGACCATACTCTCAGTACCATTGGTGCTATTATGACAAGTGTCACAACCACATGGCACTATAGCCAAGGCGACCATACTCTTAGTACCATTGGTGCTATTGTGACAAGTGACACAACCATAAGGCACTATAGTCATACTCCATATGTGGTTCTTCTTTTACTGATTCACCCAGTTCAACATTTTTTTCTTCAATTGGGATAAAAATCAGGATGTTACAGTTAAAGATAAGAATTGAAAGTTAATAAATAGCATTAAAGATAGTACATAAAGTTTTAATGGTTGTTTATAAGAGATTTTAAGTAATTAACATTAAATAGCAGTACATTAAACTTTAACAATTTTTTTAAGAGTTTTTTTCAAATGCTTTATAATATAGTATAGATAATATTTGACAACTATATTAAAACGTTATAATTTAGTACTAATCAGTTGAAAACTATTAATGTTATTATGATGAATAATGTTATAATTTAGCACTACCTTAAATTTTCATTATTTATCATAATAAACTAATAATATTCAACCGGTTAATGCTAAATTATAACATTTTTATATATTTGATATATATTTATTATTTTATCATTTAACAACAATTATTTCTATTTTAATAAACTAGTTAAATTTATATTTTTATATCTTATTTAAGTATAATATTTTTTAGAGTGAATTGTAGATTTGGTCCTTGTGTTTTGATATTATTTGTGACTAGGGTCCCTATAGTATGTTTATTGTGGATTTTGTCCTTGTGGTATTCAATTTGTTTTGGTCATGGTCCCTCTGACTAACGCCGCCGTTAACTCCGTTAAATCAATGGCTAGTTTAGCATTTTTGCATATTTTGGTCTTTTTCTTATAAAAAATAAAAACAATATTTTTATCCACACAAATATGTGTGTGTATATATATATATATATATATTTTAACATCAAAATAAATAAAAATAAGATATTATTTTATGATTTGATTAGTTTAAACTAAAAAAGGTAATCATTTTAAATATGATTAATTTTATTGTTTTAATACTTTTGTCTTTTTAGGTATGAAAACAAGGTTGAAGTTTATAAAAACGATATGTTCAATTTTAAGTTGTGAAGATGATATTATGTATGTATCTTTCATTTCGTTAAAATCTAAATAGTTGATTTTGAGTTTTTTTTTTACTGAAAAACAATATGAAAATTTGAACCTCTAATTTTAGTATGATAAAATTAGAGTTTATTTCTCAATGGTTTTTGTGAATCCCAGATTGCTCAAGTAACAATGATAATTGAAAGATTAATTGTATTAAATGATTGAGAGAGTTACAAACATAGGATTGAAAAGCAAACTCTCTCTCTAAACCTGATAAGCGCACAATATTGTTTTCTCTTTTTCTAACTCTTGACCTAATGATTAGAACACAAACAATAAATACTCAGGCTAAAACCCTAAAGGCCTAAGGCCCAACAAGCAAAACAAAACCCAATAATAAAATAAGGCTTTTACAACGCGATTAATAATTAACAAATAAACTCTATAAATACTTTATAGAACTTTTCACGCACTAGGATTTTCAGTCCTAACAATCTCCCCCTAAAGTTGTATAAATGATTTATCTCTTTGAAATCTTCACTTCTTGATCTTCTCTCTCCTTCTTGAATCTCTGAAACACTTTGGTGTTGCTTGTCTTCATGTCATTCCAAGCTCCCCCTTGATTAAAGCTCTTTCTTTTTATAGATTCAACTTTGTAACTAGATTCAATATACCGTAGTCTCGACTGAATGCACAAGTGAGCAGCTTTCAACTGTAGAAACTCAAGACATCGGATCAGCACACAAGAAAGATAATGTGCGAGTTACATGACATTCCATAGTACATCTTCAGTTTAAAAACAAAGAATCTGTCTTTGAACTGCGAGTTGAATTGACTTTCATCTTAAGAACTTGTTTCAATCAGCTCGTAGGTGGAAGCAACTTGTAGCGAACACCACATGATGAAGGATAGAAGAACCAATGCAATCTTGAAATTCATGGCTTTTCAACCTCAGATTTAAGAAAAATAGGATATGTTGCTCCCCCTCCGCTTTTGCTAACTCCCCCTCAACATGATAATTTGTCTTTGAAACTTGTGTCGTTGTTATTGCATTCTCCCCCTCATGATGATTAGGAGAATCTTGAGCATCATGTATGTTCAAAGACTAACCGGATGAGTAGCAAAAGATAAGATAATATATTTAGTAACCAAGATGGGGTAATCAACTAACACAGAAACACATTAGTAATTGTTATCACAACAATTAAAATAATTGTGTGGCCTATTTTCAGAGTTAGCAAGGGGGGTATCTCTGATAGGACTTCCAGTTATCACTGAAGTAAGATTTTAAGAATCTACTTCTCAAACTATTCCGGCAATATCACAAAGATATGCGATTGGAATCACAAAGATTCGTACGTGTGTGAAAGAAATATAAATATGTATCTTTTCGGCTCAAAGATTGATTCAACCTGGGACGCAGGTTATAAATCAATAGACACAGTGAGATGAATATGAAGTTCGGAGACCGGAGCTGATGTCTTCCTTTTTCAATATCTAAGACCTCCGAGTGAGGAATAGATAGATTATGTGCTAATTCTCCGTGCATTTATGAAACAAGTATCTTTTGTGAGATACTTGAGTGGCTAGGTGGGGTGACACGAGTTATCGACACTGGGTCCATGTCTATGTCAATATTCATCTCCAAAGAACGAGAATGAATAGATTATGTGGTAACCCGTATAACTGACTCGGTTTGGTAAGGACCAATAATTCTTTTAAGTCCTGTCACATCCTCACCATATTCTTTTTACTCCGAACTCATATATCAAGCTAGACCCTTACTGATATCTATGAAGGATGTGTTTCTTAGGTAGGTCCTTCTGGTTCTGGATTGACCAAAGAAACATTATAAGCCCTAGCACTCCTTTAACTCACCAAGACAGAACATTGAAGTAAAATTTCTGATTAGAGATAATCAAAAGTCAATAAACATTTAAGAATGAGTCCTGAACTGAAGTGTTCAGAAGTCGAGATGAAAGTTTAAAGGAAAAACCTGGTACTCCCCCTCAAAAGATGGCATAACCCTTGAGTGTAGTCATGTGACGTGAATAATCTGAATTAAATCCCACATGACATTCCTGCAAAATAGATTAGACAGATTTTGGTTTTGGTATCCATGCTTTGATGGATCCTTGACGGTTAGATGCCTTAGCTTTGAAGCTATGAAAATGGAGTTGGGGATACTATAAGTACCATACCAGCTATTGACATACCCGGAATCCACAAAGTCACTATTTCCACAATAAGTGCAACAGATATTTGATCGGTTTAGACTGATCAACTTAGGTGTGGAATAGACATGAGTCGGTGACTTTGGATCAACTACAGGAGATTTGTACAACGTGTTTCCGTCAATGTCTTCTGTAGTCGATTTCTTTTTCCCAACCATTTTCACTTTTCGAAACACTTGATTATCTGTATTATTTACAAGAGAATTATAGAAAAGATTTGAAGGGCGAATCCGATCTTTTGAAAACTCATTTGATTTGACACAACTCTTCGAAGAAATAGTTGTGGAAGCTGAACTTGAAGAATAAGGAGGCTGAACAACAGTATCGGGACTGGTTTGTTCAGATAAATCGGCTTTGAAATTTAGTTCTTCAAGTTTTTTGACTTTTACGGCTAAAACATTTCTTTCTTCGAGAATTGAATCAAATTGTTTTTGTAAATCAAATTTTATCTTCTGCTCTCTCGAAACCTCTGTTGCTAATCCAGATAACTTTTGTGAAAGCTTATGAATTTATGTTTCGAATATCATCCTTTCACTTTCAAAGTCTTTTTCGATACTGTTGTGTTTATCATATATTTCTTTTAAAACCGCAACATTTTTCTTTTCAAGCACTTTCTTTGCCATTTCAAACCTTTTCGCTCTTTTGCAAAATTATATCTCTCAAGTATCAAAACCTTTTCAAAATCAGAAATCTGTTTTGAAAGTTTTGCATTTTGAAGCTCAAAAACCTTTCTTTCGTCAAAAATATTCTTTAAAAGATCAAGAATCTTTCTTTCAAAATTCTTTCTTTCATTTGGAAAATCAACTTTTTCTTTTTCAAAAACATCAAGTCTTTTCTTTAGATCAAGGTTTTCGCTCTCTACAGCTTTCCGTTTCTCTTCAAGTTCCCGAGTCTTCTCTTCTCGGGCTTCAAAATCGGCAACTTTTCGTTCAAGTTCAGTTATTTTCTTTGAAGCTTCAACACTTGATAGATCACATTTCTTCATATTCGCTTCTTTCAGATTCTCAATCAACTCGTTCTGGTTCTCTGATTTTTCAAACTTTTTCGAGAGTTCTGAAAATTGCTTCTTCAAAACATTATTTTCTTCAACAAGTTTTTCTTTTTCTCTTTTTAAACTTTGTGCCAAACTTAGATTATCAACATTTTCACTATTAACTTGCACAAGCACGTTGTAATTGTTTTCCAATCTAGCTTCAAGAACTACAATCTTGGATTTGAGATCAGAAATTTCTTTTTGATAATCAGAATAAGACATTGTTACTTGAATAAAATGATCATAAGACGATCGCGATTTGATTCAAGAAAGGTGTAGAGGAACGAATAACACTCTAAGACAACACTTTAAGATAAGGACAAATAACCTCTATTAAAGAAAAAAAAGGATTTAAAAATAAAACAGAAAACAGTCTGGGTGGGAGCCGGGTGTGAGTGGGGAGGGCTTCGGTAGAAAAGGGTTTGGCAAGGGAACCGGGTTTGGGAAAGAAAGTAGGTGTAAGTAGCGACTTGGGTTTGGATGGTGGGACTTGGGTTTGGGATTAAAAGCGGGTATGAGGAGCAACTTGGGTTTGGGATAAAAAAAAAAGAGGGGTTCGAGAGAGTGAGAGATGAGAGGGGTTCGAGATTAAAAAAATAAGAGAGGGGTTCGAGAGAGTGAGAGAGGAGAGGGGTTCGGTTGATTGGGAGGAGAAGAGGGGTTCGAGTGATTGAGAGAGGAGAGAGGAGAGGGTTTCGGGATAAAAAAGAGAGGGGTTCAAGTTAAATATTTTTTTTCATAAAAAATAAAATAAATTATGCTAAAAAATAAAAAGAATAAAAAAAACACAAAATTATTTTATTTTTGCGAGAAGAGGGCTTCGCGGGTGGAAGAGAGCTTGGGAGGAGAGGGCTTCGCGAGGACAGGGCTTCGCTAGGACAGGGCTTCGCGAGATCAGGGCTTGGGAGGACCTGGCGTGGGAGGAAAGGGCTTGGGGGACCTTGGAACGCGAGACCCTGGTAGGTTTACCAGGGTTTCGCGGCGACCTTAAGATGTGGACAACAAAAACAAAAATAACAAAGATTAAACAAAAACAAAGTGACTTTAGGAATGGAAATCGAATAACTCCGGTATTCTAACACCTTTTCAATCGATCTTTGAACTAAAAACCAATGATTTTTCAAAAAAAAACTTAAGAACACAGACTTAAACTTTAGATCTATAAAAACCAAAATTCAAGATTAATACTCCGAATCAGAAGATGAAACTTTACCAATCACTTAATCTAACTAAACTAAAGAGATTTGGAGGAACTAGACTCAAAGATTTAGCAAAAATCAACACGCCCAAAAAACAATCAGAGAAGTCGATCGACTGAGAGAAGAGAAAAAAATTACCTTTTTCGAATCAAATCTTCGTCTCTTTGCTCTGATACCAATTGTGAATCACAGATTGCTCAAGTAACAATGATAATTGAAAGATTAATTGTATTGAATGATTGAGAG
Source organism: Arctium minus (assembly GCA_954870635.1). Lineage (NCBI taxonomy): Eukaryota > Viridiplantae > Streptophyta > Magnoliopsida > Asterales > Asteraceae > Arctium > Arctium minus. Next base: position 2,797,902 of record OX941093.1, on the reverse strand, counting down.
AGTTACAAACATAGGATTGAAAAGAAAACTCTCTCTCTCTAAACCTGATAAGCACACAATATTGTTTTCTCTTTTTCTAACTCTTGACCTATTTATTAGAAAACAAACAATAAATACTCAGGCTAAAACCCTAAAGGCCTAAGGCCCAACAAGCAAAACAAAGCCCAATAATAAAATAAGGCATTTACAAAGCGATTAATAATTAACAAATAAACTCTATAAATACTTTATAGAACTTTCCATGCACTAGGACTTTCAGTCCTAACAGTTTTCAATGGTTTTTGTTGTTAAAATCATAATAAGTTTGTTTTTTGCAATGATAGTAAAAGAACAATAAAATGTAATCATCTTTAACATAACTTAAATCTTAATTTAATAAAGAGTGAATTACACCGGTGGTCCATGTTGTTTGCGTAAAATTTGGATTTGATCCTTAAAGTGAACTATCTACGTTAGTGGTCCTTAACTTTATAATTTTCTTTCACTCAAAGTCCCTCCTACTTAACACCGTTTGTTTCATCCGTTAAATAAAAGGACAAATATGTCTTTTTATAAAAACAAATCAATTCCTAATTAATCACAATCATTAAACGACAAAACCAAGCTATTGGATGATACTTTTACATGGCACCATCACTCCCTACTTATCAAACTGCACCCACTTACAACATCTCGATCTCGGATGCAACCATTTTTCCGACGAGTTCCGAAAAATATCTTCATTAACCCACCTTCAATTCCTAAACTTAAACCTCAGTTACAACCCATTTGAAATAACTTACTTGAGTTTAGGAGACAACCCATTTGAAATAACTCCATTTCCTTCACAAATCTTCAATCTTGAAAAGTTACAAACTCTTTATCGTTCAAACTCCAGCATCCAAGGAACAATCCCGGAAGAAATCGGAAATCTTGAAAAGTTACAAAGTCTTGAACTTTCCGATAATTACCTCGTCGGAGAAATCCCGCCGGAAATCACTTTCCGGTGGGGTTTGGAAACCTGGTTAATCTTGTTAAACTCGATGTTTCAAACAACAGTCTTGAAGATGATCTCTCCGAGTTAAGAAACTTGACTCGGTTGGAATCGTTGCAGCTGTTTGAGAACATGTTTTCCGGTGAAATCCCAGTAGAGTTTAGTGACTTCAAGTTTTTACGGAAGCTTTCGATTTACGACAACAAGTTCACCGGAGAACTCCCAGCGAGAATTGGGTCGTGGTCAGATTTTGAGTTCATTGATGTATCGGAGAATTTGTTGGCGGGTTTGATTCCACCGGATATGTGTAAAAATGGGAAGATTTTTGATATTTTGATGCTTCAAAACAAGTTCACCGGTGGCTTGCCGGAAAGTTATGCAAATTGTTCGTTGTTGAGTCGGTTAAGAGTGAATAATAATTCACTTTCCGCCTTTCCGGTAGAGTTCCTGCCGGAATTTGGAGTTTGCCGAGTGTAAAATTGATTGATCATGCAATGAATTTGTTTTTATAAATAAAACATATTTGTCCTCTCATTTAACGGATGAAATAAACGGTGTTAAGTAGAAGGGACTTTGAGTGAAAGAAAATTATAAAGTTAAGGACCACCAACGTAGATAGTTCACTTTAGGGATCAAATCCAAAATTTACGTAAACCACAGGGACCACCGGTGTAATTCACTCTTTAATAAATCAAATCTTAAAATCATATCTTATTTTATGATATAGTTTTATGATCTGATTTGTTTAAATTAAAATTTTAATTACATTAAAACAATAAAACCATATCTTTTTCGATAATTACAATAAAATAATAAAATTAAATCATATTTAATATAATTATTTTTTTTTAAACTTTAAACAATCAAATCATACAATAATATCTATTTTATTTATTTTAATATCGTTATATATATATGTGTGTGTGTGTGTACGCGTAAAAATATTATTTTTATTTTTCTTATCATAAAAAGAAAAAAAATGGCAAAATGGCTAAAATGTTCCTTGATTTAATGGTGTTAAAGGAGATGTTAGTTAGAGGGACCATGACCAAGACAAATTGAATACCACAAGGACCAAATCCACAATAAACATACCATAGGGACCCTAGTCAAATAAAGTATCAAAACACGAGGACCAAATCTACAATTCACTCTATTTTTTATTATATTAATTCGTTCTAGTAAATTACTTACTTACACTTCTACTTTTATATCTTATTATCTAATATATTGTTGGATATTTAGTTTTAGCGAGTTTTTATTTATTTATTTTCAAATAATTAAAACAAAACATTTATCAAAATTATATTTTATTTGAGCTACACGGTTTTATGAAAATGAAATTTCAAAAAGATAAAATATTATAATGGCAAAATGAAAGTTTAAAATTTTATTTAGTTATTTTGCTCATTATATCTAGAAGATATGTATTTGTGCCCCAAATTTTATTGATTAAAGGGCGGGACTAAATCTTAAAAATGAAATTTGGGGGAGGGACAAAATCTCTTATAAAAATTAAAGGTACTTTGAGGGACCAAACCTGTAATAAATTAAAAAGTAGTTGGAGAGACTAAATCTGTTAATGAAAATGAAGGTTGAGAGAGAGGAGGGTCACTAACGGAAATTAATTGAAGGCATTAAAGAGAGAGAGAGAGAGAGAGAGACCATATCTGTTATAAATATGAAACTATAGGAATGTCCCTCGTTAAAAATTCTTTTCAGGGATCTTATTCGTTAATTTATGTAAACCATATGGACCAAATTTGCATTTAACTCTTTATTTAAACTAGTGGTGCTCATGGGTTGGGTTGGTGTAACGACCGTTATCCCGAAGTAGCATTTAAATAAGTTATAGTGGGGTCGAAAGGGTGATATAAGAAAGTATAGGGTCCATTTTGAAAATTTTAGGCATTAGGGATCTAAAACCATAAGCTGATTGTCATTTTCTCATAATTGGAATTGTGTTTGTGTGTGCGGCGCACATTTTAGAGAGGGTGAAAGGATTGTAGCTTGGGATTGGTGAAGCATTGAAGATTGGCTCTGGAAATTCTTAAGTAATCAGTGTGGGAATCCATCTTCAAGAGGTAAGCTACCTAATCTTTGTTTGGATTTACAAATTTATAAATTCTTTAGAGATCTCTTTTTGAGCTGAACATTGAAATGGTTGGGTTATAAATCAATTTGAGGATTCTAAGTGTTGTTCAGGTAAAATCATGGATTTGGGTTTTGTTAGAAAAATATTATTCCTCTCTATTTTTTTTGGGCAAATCGATTTTCAGAAATCGATTAGAGGAAGTTGGGGCTTGATTTCATTTGGGTAGTCATCTCTCAGATCTAGCCTAAAATTTGGGGTCTGTTCTTGTTCTTATCTGTGTATTTTGTGTTCTGGCCGATTGGTAAGATCAATGGAATGGAAAACCTCATCGAGGGAGGATTGAGACTCGGCGACCCTGTAGTCGAACCTCTGTCTCGATTGACACCCTGCCGATAAAGGAACCGAGTGTTCTTCCAATGACTCGGGTTTGGCCTTTAGTCGGGTGTGGCATGACCTGGGCTAGCAATCAATCCAGGCGTGGGACACCACTTGGAACCGCAGTGAGCCGGGTGAGGAGTACCAAGGGAAGAGGACCTCATCCGTGGAGCGCCAACCCTGGTTGGAGTTGGACTTATGCCAGACTCGGCTAGCGGCTTGGTGATGCGGGCTTGGGTGACAGCCCGGCTTGGGCAACAGCTAGGTTTGGGCGCCAGCCTTGTCGAGGGCGTCCAACGAGCTATTTTAGTTGGGATTCTCATTTAGATATCAACTTGGGGAGCCCCTACTTCCGAGAGTTTGTCATCTTGGGACGTTATCCTTCTAGGTTTCGTTCAGAGGTAGTTAGTAAGTATTTTGACCTTGAACCTTTATTAAATGTAGGGACTCGACTCTTTTGAATCTAGCTTCGCGTGTGCTAAGGTCCAAAATTTTTAGGTGAGTTCCCTTATACTAAAATTCCTTGTGAACTGAAAATGGCATTTATGATGATGATTATTACGTATGACGCTTTTCGTGAAATGATTTCGAATAATGATATACTGAGTTAATTATCGAGATTATGCATGTAATTATTGTATGGGCGTCATCCTTGTGAAAGTGGATTATTATATATAAATTGGGCGCCATTTCTTACCTTTAACCATCGAGGATCGTTTAACCGTGTGTATAGAATCCGTTTCTCTACACGCGGTCACGACATCGACTTGGGGGACGATTGGGGATCTACTGGGGCCCCGGGAGACGGACGAATCTGTATCTTGTGATTGGTAAATGTGTGAGGCTGTAATTCATTAAATGATTTATCTCCGTGATTAATTATTTATAGTTTGTATTGGGAATTCACTAGACCTTCCGGTCTAACCCTCGCTTTCAAACTTTTTCTTTAAAACCCATTTTCAGGTAAGAACACTGTTGGTGGTTCGTCCAAGGAAAAGAAGAAGTGTTGATTCTAGGGTTGTGGAGTGTGATGCCTTAGTGCGGTTTAGTTGCTATGACTTAGATTCTCGGTTGTAATAGTTATACATTACGTTGGAACCTTGTAAATTTTTCCTTAATTCACTCTTGTGTTGGGACCTGCTTTGGGAATTAAATTTATATTGTTATGTTTATTTTGGGATGTTACAAATTGGTATCAGAGTCATAGTTTAATAGGTGACCATTTAGACCTAAACTTAAACTGTAGTCAAGAGACGCAACCGAGAAATAGGGTGTCTTAGGGGTTACCACTATAGGAGAGTATGTAATGAGAGAAAGGGACTAACATCTAAGGTAAATCTGGAATTACATCTGGCCAATGTAATTGCAAATTTACAGGTGCATGCACGTGCCTAAATATCTTATTGCATATGAGTCGGTTAATTAAAAGCTTTCCTATGTGTTATTTCAGCAGTCATCATGTCTAAACGAGTTTTGCGGAGTAGGGCAGGGCCGGTGGGGGAGAATATGCCTGTGAATAAGGTTTTTGTTAAGGCACCGATGGGTCCCACTGGGTTGTTGGAAGCCCGAGGAAGGGGTTGTGGTAACGGGGACTGTGAAAGACCACCCGAAAGGCTACGACTCAAGTTGAGGGGACCAATGTTGGGAATCGGGGAAAAGCCAAGACCCGTGTCACTCGTCGGACGAGGAGTGTTGAAATTCCTGTAGAGATGGAAACCTCGCATCAAGAAATCTCAGCAACTGTGAGGTGGCGGGGAAACGCAAGGGCTCGTGGTTGGGGCCGAAATCAGGCCTTTGTGACTCACGAAACCTTTGCCACTGAAATGGGGAAGCTCCAAGAGACTCTGCAAGCTTTATTGGCACAGTAGGAGAAATCGGTGTCGGGAAACTGAGATAGGAGCGAAAGCAGGGAGGCTACAGAACTGTTGAGTCCACCTGTGACGGAAGTAGGAGGTCATTCTCCATCAGTGACCTTAGTGGCAAACGAAGTGACTGCAAAAGGATGCAGCTACAAGGAATTTGCCGCTTGCAAGCCCTCTACTTATAAGGGAGAATGCGACCTAGTCCTAGTGATGAAATGGATCAAGGAAATGGAGTTGGTGTTTGATACCAGCAAGTGTGCTGAAGGAGACAAGGTGATTTACGCCCTATCCATGCTGAGATCTGAAGTTGACTTATGGTGGGACGCGGAAACGGGTGGACAAGGGTCTTCGGCAGCTAAGGGTATGTCGTGGGAGACTTTTGTTGGGAAATTTAAGGCGCAATTCTGCCATCTGGCGGCAGTTAAGAAACTTCAAGAGGAGTTTATGAATCTGGAACAGAAGGAGATGACAGTACGAGAATACACTTCAAAATTCATCGATAAGTCTCAGTTCGCTGGAGTGTACTTACCAAACGAAGAAAGTCGATTTGAACGTTATATTTTCGGGTTGAAGAGTAGTCTGCGGGAACTGGTCTCTTCGAGAGAGCAAGTTACTTTTCAAGCGGTCGTCAACGCGTCCGAGATGACAGAAAAAGAGAAGGATTGACAAGAGAAAATGGGACGAACCGGGATTCGATGCAAGGAAAGGGACGACGTTTCGTTCAGAATAGAGAGTAGCACGTGGAGGTAGGGATAGGCCGTATAGAAAATGTCACCGGGTTTATCGTGGGGAATGTGGAACGGAGACGAGGTCATGTTTCTAGTGTGGAATGTCGGGGCACATGTCTCGAGATTGCCCAAGTAAGAGAACCTGTTATCAGTGTGTGTCACCTGATCATTTGCGATCGGACTGCCTGCAAGTGAAAAGGGGCGGACTGACTCAAGGAGGAGATCGCGATGGTGGGCGAAGAGAGGAAAATAAATGGGAGTCGGCTCGTCCTAAAGGGAGATATTTCAATATGATGGCGATAGAGGCGGAGGAGGTTCCGGATGTGGTGGCAGGTACGTTTCTAGTGAACTCCTTATGTGCTAGAGTACTATTTGATTCAGGAGCGAGTTGCTCTTTTATATATCCCGAATTTGCGAAGTGCTTGGGTGTAAAGCCTAGACGCTTAGAGTGGGCGTTCGAAGTAGAAACTGTCGATGCTAATCAGGTGTCCATTAAGGAGATGATTGAGGGTTGTGTTATAGACATCGAAGGCAGTCTAGTGCCAGTGGTGTTGTACCCAATGTCAATGAGGGAGTTCGATGTCGTGCTTGGGATGGATTGTCTAGCTAGGAATGATGTTAGTATTATCTGTAATAAGAAGATGATCCGTATGGTGTTGCCTGAGAAGGGAATAGTAGTGATTTATGGATATAGACGCGATAGGAGCTCTAGCTTGATTTCCATGTTTAAGGCAAGTAAAAGCCTGAGGAAGGGGTGTCGGGGGTTTTTGGCGTATGCGTTAGACGCTTAAAAGGAGAAGTGTGGAGTAGAGGATGTGTGAGTAGTGAGCAAGTACCCGAAAGTATTTTCGGAGGATTTGACGAGTCTAACCCTGATCGTCAAGTCGAATTCCGAATTGACCTGATGCCTGGAGCCGCACCAATAGCGCGTGCGCCATACAGATTGGCACCTGCAGAAATGAAGGAAATGGCGTTGCAATTGGAAGAATTTCTAGATAAGGGGTTTATAAGGCCTAGTACCTCTCCGTGGGGAGCGCCGATCCTCTTTGTGAAAAAGAAGGACGGAACTATGCGAATGTGCATAGATTAACGGGAGCTAAACAAGTTGACGATTAAGAATAAATATCCGATCCCAAGGATAGACGACTTATTTGATCAACTCCAAGGAGCAAGTTTCTTCTCCAAAATTGATTTGAGGTCGAGTTATCATTAGCTCAAAGTGAGAGAAGAATATATACCGAAAACGGCTTTCCATCTGAGATACGGACATTTCAAATTCCTCGTAATGCCATTTGGTTTGACCAACGCTCCCGCAACTATCATAGATATGATGAATAGGGTTTGTCAACCTTACTTGGACAAGTTTTTCATAGTGTTCATCTACGACATCCTGGTGTATTCGAAGACCGAGAGGGAGTACGAGAACCACTTGCGGACGGTGTTAGAGTTGCTAAGGCGAGAGAGGCTTTACGCGAAATTCTCGAAGTGTGAGTTCTGGTTGCGAGAAGTGCAGTTCCTTGGGCACGTCATGTCCCAAGACGGAATCAAGGTGGATCCGACAAAGGTGGAAGCAATCCGAGATTGTGAAGCTCCGAAGAATCCGTCTGAAGTTCGAGGTTTTCTGGGGTTGGCCGGGTACTACTGAAAGTTTATCAAAGAATTTTCACGTATCGCAACGCCATTAACTTCATTGACTAAGAAGAGTGTAAAGTTCGCGTGGACAGAAGCTCAAAGGAAGGCTTTCTAGAAATTGAAGGACATGTTGAGCAGCACACCAATCTTGGCCTTGTCGGATGGCACGGAAGACTTCGTAGTGTATAACGATGCTTCAAGGCTGGGTTTAGGATGTGTTCTAATGCAGCGTGGGAAGGTGATCGCTTATGTATTGTGCCAGTTGAAGAATCATGAATCGTGATACTCTACTCACGACTTGGAGCTAGCCGTTGTCGTCTTCGCATTGAAAATCTGGAGACACTCTCTTTATGGGACGCAGTGCCAGATCTTCATGGATCACAAGAGTCTCTGCCACCTTTTTGATCAAAAGGAGCTGAATATGTGTCAACGAAGATGGATGGAACTGCTAATGGACTACGATTGTAAGATCGAATATCACCCAGGGAAAGCCAACGTGGTAGCCGATGCCTTGAGTCGGAAGGAAAGAAGTGAAAATGTGAAGGTGGTTGCTATGAGAGCTGAGGTGACTCCAACTTTGTTGGAGGAAATTAAGAAGTTCCAGGTGGAATGAAAATCTTAAGAGTGAACGGATGGTCGGTCTTGCGAACTCGCTAGTGGAGGACAGTCGAGGACTAAAGTGCCTCAACGGAAGAATCTGGGTCCCTGGACTCGGGGAAAAGAGAAAAATAATTCTGGAGGAAGCACACAAGTCGAAGTATTCGATTCACCCGGGAACGAACAAGATGTATAGTGAGCTGAGACGAGATTATTGGTGGCCGAGATTGAAGACATAACTTATTTCGTGGAAAGATGTCTGGCGTGTCTACAAGTAAAGATGGAGCACCAGCGACCGTATGGGAAACTACAACCATTAGACATCCCTATCTGGAAATGGGAACATATCACGATGGACTTTGTGACTAAGTTGCCTAGAACCCTGAAGGGTTACGACGCAATTTGGGTCATCGTCGATTGACTTACCAAATCGGCGCATTTCTTACCTATCAAAGAGACCTACACTATGGAGAGATTAGCGAAGTTATACATCGACGATATTGTCGTTCGCCATGGTGTACCATTATCGATTGTGTCCGACCAAGATAGTTGGTTCACATCAACCTTTTGGAAGAGTTTCTAGCGAGAAATGGGGTCACAAATCAAGATGAGTATGGCCTACCATCCGCAAACCGATGGACAGAGTGAACGTACTATTCAAACCCTGGAAGATATGTTGACAGCGTGCTTGTTATATTTCCAAGGCTTGTGGGAAAGTCATTTGCCGTTAATTGAGTTCCCTTATAACAATAGTTACCATACGAGAATCAAGGCTTCCCCGTATGAGATGCTCTACGGTAGGAAGTGTCGCACTCCCTTGTGTTGGAACGAAGTCGGAGAGAAGCAATTGGCCGGACCAGAGTTGGTACAGTTAACCGCTGATAAAATCGTTCAAGTGCGGGAGAGGTTGAAAGTAGCGTGTGACCGACAAAAGAGTTATGCGGACAAGTGTTGGAAGGACATAAAATTTCAAGTTGGGGATAAGGTAATGATGAAAATATCACCTTGGAAGGGAGTGGTCCGTTTCGGGAAGAAAGGGAAACTAAGCCCACGCTATATCCAACTCTTCAGAATTATTGAACGGGTTGGAGAGGTGGCGTATAAGTTAGAACTACCTGAGGAGTTGAGGGGTATCCACAACACGTTTCACGTCTCAAATTGGAGAAAGTGCCTAGCGGAAGTTGATATGGCGGTGCCTTTACAGGACATACGTGTGGATGAGAAGTTAAACTTCGTCAAAGAATCGGAGGCGATTGTGGATCGTAAAATAAAGTGTTTGAGGACAAAAGATATCTACCTGGTGAAGGTTCAATGGAAGTTCCACAAGGGGCGGGAAGCAACGTGCGAGGTGGAATCGGAAATGAGGTCCAAATACCTACACCTTTTCGACTCAGGGAATTCCGAGGACGTAATTCTTCTAAAGGGGGGAGTATTGTAACGATCGTTATCCCAAAGTAGCATTTAAATAAGTTAAGTGGGGTCAAAATGGTGAAATAAGAAAGTATGGGGTCCATTTTGAAAATTTTAGGCATTAGGGATCCAAAACCCTAAGTTGATTGTCATTTTCTCAGAATTCGAATTGTGTTTGTGTGTGTGGCGCTCATTTTAGAGAGGGTGAAAGGATTTTAGATTGGGATTGGTGAAGCATTGAAGATTGGCTCTGGAAATTCTTAAGTAATCAGTGTGGGAATCCATCTTCAAGAGGTAAGCTACCTAATCTTTGTTTGGATTTACAAATTTATAAATTCTTTAGAGATCTCTTTTTGAGTTGAACATTGAAATGGTTGGGTTATAAATCAATTTGAGGATTTTGAGTGTTGTTCGGGTAAAATCATGGATTTGGGTTTTGTTAGAAAAATATTATTCCTCTCTATTTTTTTTTGGGCAAATCGATTTTCAGAAATTGATTAGAGGAAGTTGGAGCTTGATTTCATTTGGGTAGTCATCTCTCAGATCTAGCCTAAAATTTGGGGTATGTTCTTGTTCTTATATGTGTATTTTGTGTTTTGGCCGATTGGTAAGATCAATGGAAGGGAAAACCTCAACGAGGGAGGATTGAGACTCAGCGACCTTGTGGTCGGACCTCTGTCTCGATCGATGCCTTGCCGAGAAAGGAACCGAGTGTTCTTCCAATGACTCGGGCTTGGCCTTAAGAAGGGTGTGGCATGACTCGGGCTAGCAATCGAGCCGGGCGTGGGACACCACTTGGAACCGCAGTGAGCCAGGTGAGGAGTACCAAGGGAAGCGGACCTCATCCGTGGAGCGCCAACCCCGGTTGGAGTTGGCATTATGCCAAACCCGGGTGGCGGCTTGGTTATGCGGGCTTGGGCGACAGTCGGGCTTGGGTGACAGCTGGGTTTGGGCGCCAGCCCTGTCGAGGGAGGCCCACGACCCATTTTAGTTGGGCTTTTCATTTAGAAATCGACTTGGGGAGCACCTACTTCCGAGAGTTTGTCATCTTGGGACGTTATCCTTCTAGGTTTCGTTCGGAGGTAGTTAGTAAGTATTTTGACCTTGAACCTTTATTAAATGTAGGGACTCGACTCTTTTGAATCTAGCTTCGCGTGTGCTAAGGTCCAAAATTTTCAGGTGAGTTCCCTTATACTAAAATTCCTTGTGAACTGAAAATGGCATTTATGATGATGATTATTACGTATGACGCTTTTCGTGAAATGATTTCGAACAATGATATATTTAGTTAATTATCGAGATTATGCATGTAGTTATTGTATGTGCTTCATCCTTGTGAAGGTGGATTATTATATATAAATTGGGCACCATGGCTTACCTTTAACCATCGAGGATGGTTGAACCGTGTGTATAGAATCTGTTTCTTTACATGCAGTCACGGCATCGACTTGGGGGCCGATTGGGAATCTACTGGGGGCCCCAGAGATGGACGAATCTATATCTTGTGATTGGTAAATGTGTGAGGCTGTAATTCATTAAATGATTTATCTCCTTGATTAATTATTTATAGTTTGTATTGGGAATTCACTAGACCTTCCGGTCTAACCCTGGCTTTCAAACTTTTTCTTTAAAACCCATTTTCAGGTAAAAACACGGTTGGTGGTTCGTCCAAGGAAAAGGAGAAGTGTTGATGCTAGGGTTGTGGAGTGCGATGCCTTAGTGCGGTTTAGTTGTAATGACTTAGATTCTCGGTTGTAATAGTTATACATTACGTTGGAACCTTGTAAGTTTTTCCTTAATTCACTCTTGTGTTGGGACCCACTTTGGGAATTAAATTTATATTGTTATGTTTATTTTGGGATTTTACAGTGGGCCAGGTTGAAGGCACTTGAACAACCCATCCTAATGTTTGCGGTTTGAAAAATCTCAACACAACCCAACCCAACCTAAAACGTGCGGGTTAGGTTGAGTTGGTCGGGTTTGTCGAGTTGAAATTTTAATATATAATTTTACAATCTAATTAAGTGATTTCGTTCAAAAAAACCAATATCAAAATGGAAATATAAAAATAAGGCTAATAAGAGAAGAGAAGAGTAGAGAAGAGTATCTATTGCCTCTTGATTCTATCGATATTGAAGATTTTTTAAGATTTGAAGGTTAGATCGTGCAATTTTAATCGGCGTGGTCTCGTGGACAGATCTAAACTACGACTAAGATATGAAGACTTGAGAATTGATAGAAAGAAAAGTCTCTAAAAGTCTAAAACCATAAAAAAAATGTACCAAGTTTTGGTCGGGTTGACGTGTTGGTCAGGTTACTTTGGGCACAACCCGTTTCCAACCCAATAGATGCAGTTCGGGAAAATTTATATCAGTTATGTATCGGGTTACCTCAGTTTGAGTTTAGCCGGGTTGGTTGGAAATTTGAGAACCCCTAATTTAAATTATCAATTATGTATCTTTGAAAATTGACAACATAATATACATTCATAGAGTTTGAAGTATATTGTACAAAAGATTAAGGGCATGTTTAGTTCATGGAATTGGAAGGAATTGGAATGGCCAATTCCATTGATCAATTCCAATCCCATGTTTGGTTCACGGAATGAAAGCGATGGAATCCTTCCAATTCCATTGAATTACAAATTTAAGAAATTTATCATTCCTTGTCTTAACTCTTAAGTGAAGGAATTGAATTCCTATCAACCAAATGCGTGGTCTTTAATTCTATAAAATTCCATTCCAATTCTTTCAAAGTCAAATTCTTTCGATAGATTCTAATTCTATCAAATTCAATTATGTGAATCAAACGCCCCCTAAGGGGGCGTTTGGTTCGCAGGATTCCGATGGAATCTGAAGGAATTGGAACCACCACCGATCGGAACCACCGCCGTCCACCACCGATCGGAACCACCACCGACCACCGTTCTGAACCACCGCCAACCACCACCGATCGGAACCACCATCGACCACCGTTCTGAACCACCGCCTTTCACCACCGATCGAAACCACCGCCGACCACCGTTCTGAACCACCGCCGACCACCACCGATCGGAACCACCGTCGACCACCACCGATCGGAACCACTATTGGCCACCGTTCTAAACCACCGCCGACCACCACCGATCGAAACCACCGCCAACCACCACCGATCGGAACCACCGCTCGACCACCGTTCTGAACCATCGCCGACCACCACCGATCGGAACCACCGCCGACCACCGTTCTGAACCACCGTCGACCATCACCGATCGGAACCACCGCCGACCACTGTTCGGAACCACCGTCGCCCACCACCGATCAGGACCACCGCCGATCACTACTCTGAACCACCGTCGACCCCCACCGATCAGAACCACTGTCAACCACCGTTCTGAACCACCGTCGACCACCACCGATCTGAACCACCGTCGACCACAACCGATCTGAACCACCGCCAGCCACCACCGATCTGAACAATCGCCAGCCACAACCATCGACCACCACCAATCTGAACCATCGCCAACCACCACCGATCTGAACAACCGCCATCCACAACCGATCTGGACAACCGTCAACCACCACCGCCGATCACCGATCTGAATCACTGTTGACCACCAATCTAAACCACCACCGATCTGAACCACCGACCTGAACAATGTTAGTTGGATTTTGGTTTCAAAACATTCAAAAAGGGTATTTTGGTCATTTACTAATATTTCATTTCAATTCCAAAGTTACACTATGTGAACTAAACAGATAGATTCCAATTCCCTTAACAAATTCCATTCCAATGTTTGTCAACCAAACAGGTAGTCAAACATGATGACATTCCATTCCAATTCCTTCAAAGTCAAATTCTTTTGACAGATTACATTCCATCCAAAAACATTATGTGAACCAAACGCCCCCTAAGTGTTTTGAAACCGAATTTATTTAATAAATGAAACAACTCTCTATAAATATTGTATTTTCATATGTATTGTTTATATATAAAATAATACATGAAAACTAAATAACAAATTTGTATGATATATTGATTATACTTATAGGGTTGGGTTCCGGTGAGAAGTTGAGATAACAGTGAGAAACGTGAGAAGTGGTTATCAACCGTTGGATGAGAAATTGATGCACATTAGAAGGAGATGCACCAAGATAAGATACACCGAGATGCACCAGATCAATTCTCTTCTAAGCCGCAAATCATGGGAGGACGTTGAGATTAAAAGAGATCAACGATTCAGATCCACTTCTCACGCTTCTCACCATTAACTCAACTTCTCACACGATCATTCGTCTATACTCTTATATATATATATATATATATCATTTAAGAATTATGATTTGAATCTATCATTTGAAACAAAATCGAACCAAATAATTGTTAAATGAACCGAACATTTAAAACTCGATTTAAAAAAGTAAAATGTGATGATTCATCCTTTTTATGTTGTATAATTGCATTTAAGAATTATGATTTTGAAACTATCAAATGATCTTTAAAAGAACCGAATATTTAAAACTCGTTATAAAAAAGTGAAATATGATGGTTCATTATTTGTATGTTGAATGATATTTAAAAGATATTGGAAATGCCTAATTTCACGAAATTAAAATTTTCATCTTTTATCTTGTTGATCGAGACATCATTTATAGCAGTGATGAATCCACGATTTTTTTACAGTTCACATAATAATATCTTAATATAAAAAATATAAAAAGTAATTATAAAATTATTGGACATATATTGGACTTATTTCAAAGTTATCAACAAGGCCTTTGACCTTTCTATAGTTATGTAATTCGTGAAAAACAAATATATATTTTTAATGTATTTTAGCTAATAATTAAGTAATTAATTAATATGATAAGTGTATAAAATGAAAAAGAAAAAGAAGTAAATTAAAAAAAGCTAAAGTCTTTGACGAGTCAAAACCGTATTTTATCTCCAACGACCATCATCAATTTGCTTAACCATAGAGTTTTATTTCTTATTTTTTTTAATATAAAGTTCTAACATTTATAGTTTTACGACCCCAAATAACTTATGCTTTTATATTTAAAGGCCTAAAAGATCTCAAAAGCAGGATCAATATGTAACGATGAAATTTTAACACCAAATATAATGTAATTAATAGTGGTGCATGCCTTTTACACAACACAATTTACGGGTTTTTTTCTCCTAAGGAAGGCTCAAGAATTTTTGATCCTCTCACACTACAAATAAAGAGGTTTCACTGACGGATTTTTCCGCTTGTAATTACTGACAGATTTGTGGCGTATCACTAAAGGAATTGACCTAGAATCTGTCGGTGATAGAAAATCTGCCGATGATAGTTTTTTCCAGCTGATTACCAACGTATTTTTTTATCGGTGAAGTCTCTTTGTTTTGTAGTAGTGTACCAATTCCATTTTTAATACCAAATCATCTTAAATGGAAACACCAAATGAGATAATGAACAGTAAAATACTAAATTTGGTATAACTCTATTCATTTACACTGTTTTTTCTTTTTATTAAAAAAGGAAAATATGGGATTATGAAATATCGTTTACACCAAAAATTACATTATTTTTTTTGATCGTTTGATGCAAAAACAATGCTTTTCATAGCATATGGTCATAGTCCACGAACCTAATGAGCTCTGACACAAACCAACACCAAGCGAAGTCTTCTTTCGAGCAAGCCCTTAGGCCCCATTTGATATTCATAGTTTTTAAGATGTGTCCAAATAAACTTCTCTTTTAACAAAAAAACAAATATTTTTATCTTATTTTCACAAATATATTAATTAATTAATAAAAGGCGTAATAATTTAAAATATTAAACCATATCAATAATAATTGGCAAATTGATTAAAGTAGTTATTTCAGAAATTCCGCTTACCCTCCTAGACATTCTTTCTCTTGTTTATATAAAATAGCCTGTAGGTTCGTGAAAACCGTTCGTATATACGAACTACTCCCAAAAACCCAAAAATTTCCAGATTATGATATGTGTTCGTATATACGAACTTGACTTAAAAATTCATATCAAAGCTTGAGTTCGTAAAGTGGGTTCGTGAAAAACATGAAAGTAGTAAAAAAATTACATAATTGGCCCCTGTTAGTGAACTAGTTCGTATATACGAACCAATTTAATTAATTTCCCATAACGTCTGTTAATTAGGTCAACTGATTCACATATGAACTTACAGTTAATTAGTTCATATGTGAATCAGTTAATTAATTCATATATCAATAAGAGGTTTTGTGAGATTGGTAAGAATATTGTTGAGTATTTAATTTGGAAGAGTTGATTTTTTGATTTAATGGCTTCCATACACCTGCTGAGCTTATTTTCACAATCAAGATTTTATTTGATGTATGAAAAGTGCATCTTCTAAAATTTAAAGGATGTTTCAGGATATTAGAAAATATAAGAAACATCAACCAAAAAAAGTAACTCGAAATCAACCAAAAAAACTGAAAAAATACGTTGAAATTGATCAAAAAACTTGAAAAACCATTGAAATCCACCAAAACACTTTAACAATCTCTTGAAAGGATGGAATTTGGCTAAAAACATATCGGACGACTTTACGAGCCTTTGATCTACCTTGAAGGTGCCTCCGCTCGACAAAAAATATGGGTCCACCACAGTATTCATCAACCTTAATTTTCACATTTGGTTTCACTTTCATTCACATTCACAAACTTGTTCAAACGTTTAATCACTTCACATTCATTAGTTTGTTAAAGTTTTCATTATAGTGATAAAAATAGCTACATGCATGTTTTGTTCGCACCAAAATTCTTACGAGAATATCCAACTAGGGTTTAGATTCACTTCTCACGTTTTTCACGTTAACTCAACTTCTCACACAATCCTTCGCATATCCAACTATATGTATATATACAAAAAAAATTATAGGGTTTGAGTAGGGATTTTGGGACCCGAGGGATACCCCCATCACCAATTTCTAAATTTTGGGATTCCCCGTTGGTTGTATAACCAAATTCGGATACCAGACTTTCGGTTACGTACGAATTATTTTCCCATCTTAAATAAAATTGTCACAAAATTTACATTCTCCCTCAATTTAACCTAGAATGAAAATTTAGGCTATGAAAAATTAACCCATAATATTATAAAAACCAAATAGTTTTTTTTTTAATTATTACTAATCCTATTAATTACTGTTTAATACCTACACCCAATCAACCCTTCAGTATTCTTTTTTTTTTTATCATAACAATATTAAGACGTTATGCTGATTTAAGCATGCCAACCTTCACAAAGTAATAATTTGAATCCCCACCAAGGTTCTAAATGACATGAGGCGTGGCGTGACGGTGAGATCAAACCACAAGTCTTATGAGTTATGGCGAGGCCATGTTGTTTTTCAAGGCATTTCCTAAGGTGACATATATATACCCACACATTTGTATATGTTAGTGTGTTGACTAATATTGTAAAGCAATTTAAATTCATATAAAGTTAAGAAGCTAAAAAATAAAAAAAATAACTATTGATATCAAATATATAGAACTTATAACAAATTAATAGCAAGAGTGCATAATCGGGATTAAATCTCTTGAGTCATTACTCACTATTTTTTTCAATTTTTTACTCTTTGTGTACAAGAATGTGAGTTAAAACTTACCTATTAAGTGTTTTGGTTTTTAAGTTTCCTTTTATTTTTGTGTATTAAAGTCTTTATTTCTACACTTAATCATCATTTATCATCCAAGTTATATATTATAAAAGTAGAAAAAAATCTCACACCTTACAAAATAATGTCTCGTAATGCACCATAACGTGTTACAACGTAAGTCAAGCCTTAGAATGGAGGCACATGGATTAACATGGCGGCGAAGCCAAGCCTCAGTGTCGTAACGCACCATAATGAGTTATTTAGAACCATTACCACCACCGTGCATCCTTTTTACATGTAAGCTATAAAAAAAATCAGCCAAGACCATTGGTGGTGGGTCCAGAACATATGGCAATCGAGGGCTCATATTGGTTGGGTGCAAATACATCAACCCATGAAAACCATCAAACATTTAGTCTAAAAGATTAGTCGAAGTATGTAAGCTGGTTTGAAAACCCAAGATTAATATATATATAGAGAGAGAGAGAGAGGGGGAGGTCATGCGAGAAGTTAAACATTTTGCGAGAAGGCGAGAAGTGTTTAATCATATATGATTACACGGCTTGTAGGTGTTTAATCATACATGAATATTAAACGTTTATGTATTGCTAATATAACATGTGTTTAATCATATATGATTAAACACTTTTCGTATTCTCGCAAAATGTTTAGCTTCTCGTTTGAACATGTCCCTATATATATATATATATATATATAGGGGTTGTTTTATTTGCAACCCTTAAAAAGCAACCCACATCTTAACCGTCGGATTCATGATCAGCGGTTACAATAGATATGGGGTCCAATATTTTTAATTAAAAAAAACAGAAAAATAAAATTAAAATAACCGTCGATCATGAATCCAACGGTTAAGATTTGGGTTGGAAGGGTTGCAACCTTTTTTAGGGTAGCAAAATATCCTTCCAATATATATATATATATATATATATATATATATATATATATATATATATATATATATATATATATCTTTTATGGGCCAAGTAGGATAAAAGTACAAGAAGGTGCTCGGTTGGTAGAAACGGGTCAAACTAAAAAACATATAAGAAAGAATATAGTTGGCTAGCTTCCATATGAAAACAAATAAATATATATTTGACCACGAAAGTCAAATATAATTTTAATTTAAATATATTTTAACTTAGAACAAAACTTTTACCAATATATTTTTAAATGATAAATACTAAACAACGTATACTTAGGTGACATTTGTTTTTTATGAGATGCTGAAGTCAGAAATCTCAATTTACTTTTGAGTGATAAGAGGTGGCCGGTGATAAAATTTGAAATCTGAATCAATAAGACTGTTTATTTTTGTAAATTGCTAAATGTTTGAATTTGTTTAAATTGTGTATTTACCCATTATAATATTATAGTGTTGAATTTATATATAGGTTTATAAAATTTTACATATTTATTCATCATTATTACTAATCGTGACTTGTATATGTACTTTCTATAGCAAGCACGCATTCCCCTCGGGCTGGGCTCTCGCGTGTCTGGGGTCCGATCAGATCAACCAGCGACCGATTTACGCAACAAGGAGTTAAGCAAGGGCCAGGAGATTGATGAAGGAAATTGGCCGAAGTTATAAAATTAACATTCATTTAAACAAATAAGGTTAATCGATTGAGAGATAATATATTTAGATTATATAAAAAGAGAGACTTGCATTAACGTTTTACGTGAAGAAATTGATGGTTTAATCAAGTATTACAAGGAGTATCATAACAGTGGGTTTTAATGCACCAACTTGGGTTCCAGTTGGGCGTTAATGGTTCCACTTGGGATTTAATGGATCCATATGAGTGTTTATGGATCGGTTGGGCTTTAATGGACTCACTTGGGCTTTAAGCGATCCAGTTGGGCTTTAATGGTTCCTGCTGGAATTTAATGGATCCAGTTGGATTTTAATGGATCCACTTGAGCTTTAATGGATCCAGTTGGACTTTAATGGATCCACTTAGGATTTAATGGACCAGTGGGGCTTTAATGTATCCAGTTGCGCTGTAATGGATCCAGTTGCGCTTTAATGGATCGGTTGTGCTTTATGGTTCCAACTGGGCTTTAATGGATCTAGTTGGGCTTTAATGGATCCACTTGGGCTTTAATGGATCCACTTGGGGTTTAATGGATCCAATTGGACTTTAATGGATCCACTTGGTCTTTAACGGATCCAGTTGGATTTTAATGGTTCCTGCTGGGCTCTAATGGATCCACTTGCGCTGTAATGGATCCACTTGGGTTTTAATGGATCCCCATGGGCTATAATGGATCCATATGGGCTTTAATGGATCTAGTTGGGCTTTAATTGACCCAGTTGGGCAGTAATGGATCCACTTGCGCTTTAATGGATCCAGTTGGGCTTTAATGAACCTATTTAGGCTTTAATGGATTCACTTGCGCTGTAATGGATCCAATTGTGCTTTAATGGATCCGTTTAGGCTTTAATGGATCCATTTGAGCTTTAATTGATCCAGTTGCACTGTAATGAATCCAATTGGGATTTAATGGATCAGTTGGGCTTTATGGTTCCATTTGGGCTTTAATCGATCCAGTAGGGCTTTAATGGATTCACTTGGGCTTTAATGGATCTAGTTGGGATTTAAAGGTTTTTGTTGGGCTCTAATGGATCCAGTTGGGCTCTAATGGATCCAGTTGCATTGTAATGGATCCAATTGGGTTTTAATGGATGCAGTTGGGCTTTAACGGATCTAGTTGGGCTTTAATAGACCCAGTTGGGCAGTAATGGATCCACTTGCGCTTTAATGGATCCAATTGGTCTTTAATGGACCCATTTGGGCTTTAATGGATCTAGTTGGGATTTAATGGACCTAGTTGGGATTTAATGGACCTATTTGGGCTGTAATGGATGCACTTGGGCTTTAATGGATCGGGGTACGACAACGGCGACCATATAAAGCCTCGAATGGAGCCATTCCGATGGACGATTGCCAACTGTTATTATACGCAACCTCTACCAGATTGATAAATTCGTCCTAATTGCCTGACCACTCCAAAACACAAGCTCGCAACATATTTTCGAGCGTTTGAATGCTTTGTTCCGATTGACCATCCGTATGTGGATGATATGTGGTGCTCATACATAATCGAGTACCCCAACCATTTTGTAGTCCAGTCCAGAATCGAGATGTAAATCGAGGATCTCGATCAGAAACTATCAAAACAGGAGTTCCATGAAGTCGAACAATCTTCTTTTGAAAGAGTTCGACAAGCTTACTAACAAAGTACGTATCCTGTATGGGTAAGAAATGAGCCGATTTAGTTAACCGATCAACAACGACCCATATAGCATTGTGGCGTCTGAATTTTTTTGGAAGCCCGATAACAAAATCCATAGTGATATGCTCCCATTTCCAGACAGGTATTTCCAATGGTTGAAGTAAACCATTGGGTCGTTGACGCTCTATTTTAATCTTTTGACATGTGAGGCACTTAGATACATATTCAGCAACATCCTTTTTCAAACCGTTCCACAAGAAATGTTGCTTAAGGTCCCTATACATCTTTGTAGATCCAGGATGAATGGAGAATGGAGAACTGTGTGCCTCACGGAGAACCGAATCTCGAAGTTCAGACATTTTGGGAACACATAACCGGTTTCGATACCAAAATACATCATTATTATCAATTTTGAATTATGTTAATGACCCATATTCTACTTTCTGTCGGATCGCCTAAAGTTCCCCATCAGACTGTTGAGCTTCCTTAATCCTAGAGATCAGAGTTGACTCAATGGTGAGTGTATCCAACCATCCGTCTCCACAATAAGGACAAAATTGAATTTCAAGTCACTCCAAATATTTTTCTATCTGAGGTGGAACGATTAAACATGAAAGTGCACCCACATGTTTTCGGCTTAATGCATCAGCTACGACATTCACTTTACTGGGATGGTACCCGATACGAACATCATAATCTTTAAGCAATTCAACCCATCTCCTTTGTCGCATATTTAACTCTTTCTGTGTGAATATATACTTTAGAATTTTATGATCCGTGAAGATGTCACATGTCTCGCCATAAAGATAATGCTGCCAAATCTTTAAGGCATAAATAACTGCGACAAGCTCGAGATCATGGGTCGGGTAATTCACCTCGTACGGTTTCAATTGACGCAAGGCATAAGCGATCACCTTTCCGTGTTGCATCAGAACGCAACCCAAACCATGTTGTGATGCGTCACTATACACTTGAAACCCACCTGTACCAGGAGGTAATGTTAAAATCGGTGTAGTTACAAGTCGACGTTTAAGTTCCTCAAAGTTGTGATTATGAGCTTCGCCCCAAACAAACTTTACGTCTTTACGTAATAGTTATGTCAATGGTATCATGATTTTTTATAAACTTTCTACGAACCGTCTGTAATAACCTGCCAAACCAAGAAAACCACGTACTTCGGAAACAGTGGTCGGTTTAGGCCATTTAGTGATAGCCTCAACCTTGGCAGGGTCGACTTTTACCCCGTCGGCTGATATGATGTGACCCAGAAAGGCCACCTGTTCTAGCCAGAACTCACACTTTGAGAATTTAGCATATAATTGCTTTGTTTGGAAAATTTCTAGAACTGTACACAGATGACTTGTGTGTTCCTCTTTTGATTTAGAGTAAATCAGGATATCGTCGATAAATACAATCACAAAATCATCGAGATAATCCTTGAATACTCTATTCATGAGGTCCATAAAGACAGCTGGGGCATTCGTTAATCCGGATGGCATAACAATGAATTCGTAATGGCCATACCGGGTACGAAATGTTGTCTTAGGTATATCTTGCTCCCCAATTTTGAGCTGATGATAACCAGGCCTCAGATCAATTTTAGAGAAATATTTTGCCCCTTGAAGTTGATCGAACAGATCGTCGATATGAGGCAAAGGGTACTTGTTACGCACCGTCACTTTATTTAGCTCACGGTAGTCGATGCATAACCGCATTGACTCGTCTTTCTTTTTCATAAAAAGTACAGGCGCTCCCCAAGGTGATACACTAGGACATATGTATCCCTTATCTAAAAAATCTTGTATTTTCTCTTGTATCTCCTTCATTTCAGATGGAGCCATTCGATATGACTGTTTCAATATTGGAGCAGCTCCAGGAATCAAATCGATAGTAAACTCAACTTCCCTAGTGGGAGGAAGTTTAGGGATTTCATCTGGAAATACGTCTATAAATTCGTTCACCATAGGAATAGATCTAAGTTCAGGCAGTACCTCACCGGGGTCCTTTAGTGCTGCAAGAAATCCTTTAGGTCCTTGCCATGCAATAGATTTATCCGAAAAGGACGATACGACTTTAGTTCCCGGTTTTGGCTCAGATCCTTGATACACGCTATCTGGTTGATTTAAATTTCCGAAGATAAATCTCTTTGTATCACATTTCAATGGTTGCCCGATGTTTGGATAACCAGTCCATGCCGATGATAAAATAAAAATATTTCATGGACATCAGAAGTAAATTCACCTCCCGGACACGGTCATTGATTATAAGAAGACAATTTATAAATTCGGAGAAAATACAAACAGAACTACCCAATAGGGGTAGTAATAATCAACGAAAATTCTGTCAGCTTTTCAAATGGTTTCAATTGATCCTCTAAAGTATCAGACACGATTGAATGAGTCACGCCCATATGAAATAGTACATAAATAGGTAAACCACATAAAGTAAGAGTACCATATACCATACCAGCGGTGGACTTGTCTGTTGTCAGCGCGAACACCCGTCCACCAGTTGTGGACTGCTTCCCTTTTTCATTCAGTTTTTCTTGCTGACCCTGTCTACAGTCTCGGGCCAAATGTCCTTTCTGTCCACAATTATAGCATGCTCCGGTCATTCGTAGACACGGACCCGATCGATGTGTGAGACTCTTTGCATTTCTGAGGAAAATTTGCATAAGATTCTCTGTTAGACGCTCCCTGAGAAGATGTTGAGGATCGGAAGTTAGAGGATTTTCCCAAGCTTGAGTGACTCGAAGATCTGAAATCTGTACTACCAGACTGCACATCACGAATGCGCTTTTTTCCAAATTCTGATTTCAAAGAATAACCTTCTTGTTGTGCTCGATCAATATCTTTTGCAACTTCTGCCATTTCACTAACAGGCGAGTATTTGTGATTCAAAAGCTTATGTTTATACTTATTATTCAGACTCCACTTGAATTTATCCACTTGATTACTTATGGTACCGGCAGTGGCACTAGCAAACCGAGCTAGTAGTAGAAATCTAAACTGATAATCTACTATAGACTCATATTCACGTTGTGATATAGCATCATACTCGCGGATGTATGCGTCTTTGTCTGCGGTAGTGAAATATTGCTGATAAATTGAATTGTTCCCAAGATAGTGTTCCTGCTTCTGGGTTACTTTGGACCCAAGCCTCCCACCAGTTGTGAGCATCATCCTCCAATTTATAAGAAGCTAATGTTGCTCGATATTGGTCTAGACAACCCAAAACTTTAAAAAAAATCTCGAAGTGTCTAATCTAATTCTCAGCGTCAATTGGATTAATAGTAGAAGAAAAGACTCACGATTTCTATTTATTGAACCGTTTAAGCCAAACATGAATACCTCCTAAATCGGCATTAGCGTGAGTTTTTGTGAATGGAGTATTTGCAGAAGGAATAACATGAGATTGACGAAGTGCCTCTACAGTTTGGGCCACAATATTGGGTATCATACCCTCAACAACTTGTTGAATAGCTGCTGTCATGTTAGGATCAGGCTGATTTGAAGGAGGCGGATGGGATTTTCTTTATCACTTGACCCAGTTTCATTTCTTCGGGGTCTACCCCTCCGTCGAGGTTGATTGCTAGGAAACATTGGAACTGATTCAACAATGAAACTTGTTCAGAATAACGGATAAGAGTACAAACATTTACGAAAAGCGGCAGTAAGGATTTGCGATATTAATGAATAAGTATAGATATAAGGAAATGAAAACAAATAAAACCAAAATTTACCCGCCTAATTCTACCCAGCCTCACATATCAAACTTAAAGTACTATAGGATTAATTCTTATTGCTCTGATACCACAAATTGTAACACCCCCACCCCGCGCAGCCTGAGACAGGAGGTGTACAATCCGGTAACCTGATAAAAACTACAAAACACCACAATTCAAAATTGTACTAAGCTCCCCAAAATAACAGTTAACTTATAACGAAACTTAAACATAATTACAAACCCAAAATATTATCGTCTGAACTAATCCCAAAAGATTATACAAACCCGATATACAAAAGTTGATCTTAAGTCTTTTTTTTATCCCAGGGATATCGCGATCATTCAACCCGTCCCTGCAGTGAAACCTAAACCTGCCTAGGAAACAGAAAACACCCTGGCTTAGCAAAATCGCTCAGTGGGTGGATAATGTGCATAACAGTGTGAACATAATTTAAGTTCAAATAAAAGTTAATATAAAACAGTTGTTCTGAACATTAATAAAGAATATATAAATCATTTATTTATTTATTTTTAAAATCAACAAGTCACCTGTATTGCAATAATACGTTGTATAATCGGATGATCAGTCCAATCAGACATAGAATGTCAATGTCGGACACAACACCACCCATTCCCCTGTAACCAGTTTAAACTCTAGTATTCGGCTCTATCCGGTAACCAGACATTTTCTGGTGTTCGGCTCTTGGATGAATCCTACGTCCTCTATTTGGCTTGGCCTTAGTCTTTATGAGAACGCCATGGTCATTAATAGCCACCACGGAAGGCATCTCAACACCTGTGGCCCAAGTGTTGAGTCTAATTCAAATTCAAGAAAACTCGTGTTCTTAAAATCAATGTTTCAATTATCATAAATTCAAATTCTTTCATCAAAATATTCGAATCATGAAACGTATTTAAACGATTAGTATAAACTCAAGTTTGAAATGAAATAAATGTTTCCTATACAATTACTCGAAACCATACGGTTCAGAGTCACATATATCAAGATGGATGGGATTTCCAGAATGTACTGGTTACCCTCGATTTAAAGAAATAGGATATTCGTACCTTAGTTATCCATTTCCTTACTTCCTATTACCTATGATCATTTAATAAGACACTTAACTAATGCTCAACATAATCATTAAGATCTTAGGGGCTGTTTGGCAGTTGTTGAATAGTTTAGTGCAGAATGATTAAGTGGTCTGAATGATTAAGAGGTTTTTATTATATAGTGTAAAATGAAATATGGTTGTTTGTTAATTGTTCATAATGAAATCAGGGATCTTAATGGTTAAGGGAGGGTCAGGATACAAAATCATTAAGAGGATTTTGGAACCATTAAGAGGCAACCCTTTTTTTTGCCAAACAAGATTTACCTCTTAGCGATTCTGATATTGTATTTCCCAAACACAATCAAGCAATCAAATACTCTCAATCAAGATTCAAAGATATAACAGTTTATGATCTTAGAGAGAGAGAGTAGAGAGAGAAAGTGTCGTATTCATTAATATGACAATGTAAAGCTCTTGGTTCTAGTTACATGATTGTTACAAGGCAAGGCTATAGGTATTTATACCACAAGTCTATTCAAGACAATCACACACAAGACTAAACAACAAACTACAAGATTGACTAAAACTTTGACTTAGAAACTTTGACCTTGTAGACTTTGCTAGACTTGACTTTTCTCATTAAATCTTGGATACAATAAAATACACTAACAATCTCCCCCTTTGTATTCAAGATTTAATAAAAACTTTGACACTAGTCTTCAGCACTTGATTCTTCAATCTCTAACTCTGACGGCTTTGAACTTTGAAGCTCTTTCTGAAGTTGTTGAAGAATCTTGAAAAGTCTTTAACACTTAGCCTCTTTGGAAAGTCAACAAGTCTTGAACAAAACTTTGAAACTCTTTAAAAATCTTTGGAACTTCTTTAAACTTCGAGAAACTTTTGAAGCTTTGAGGAATCTTTGAACTTTGTATCTTCATCTCTTTGATCTCTTGACCGTCTTCAGAAAAACAAACTTTCTCGAATCATTTGGACTTGTCTTCAGAATCTTTTGAGAAGGATTTCTTTTCATCTGATTTGAACCTTCAGAATCTCTCCGCAAGTCTTTTTGACTTTGACATCTTCTTTGATGACTTTGAAATTGATCTTTGTAAATGTCTCCCCCTTTTTGATGATTGTGAGCATCATAATCATCAAAACATCTTCAATTTCAACATTCTCTTTGATCATCCCCCTTTATATTCAACGTAACAATCTCCTCCTTTATGATAATTTGACATTTTCCATCATTTGATCTGAGTATCTGAATCATGAACTGTATATACCCGAATCTTTTCAAATTCAGATATAATGAACATTGTAACCCTGATTCAACAAATGAAATAGTTAGGAGTGCCTGTCAGTAACACGGAGTTACTGTGTACAACGAATGTACAATTTAAGGAGCCGGTTTGATGATGACTCCCCAGGACTTCCATTCAATCATTGAAAAACACAAGGTTTATCTATGAATGTTCTGACAGAAAAACAAATTTTCTGTGTGCTCGTGCTTGTGTATGAAAGAATTTAGCACAATGATTGTGTTTCATAAGGCTCAAATTGTGTAAACTGTTGAGACAGCAAGAGATATTACACGGACTCAATGTGCATGAAAGAGGTGCGAAGGTGGGGCAACTTTCCTTTTTTTTCAATATTTAAATCTTGCGAGTGAAGACCAGATAGAAGATGTGCTGCGTCCCCAAGAAAAATTGAAACATTTCTTTGTCGGGAAAGAAATGAGTGGTTGGTGGGGTAATTGCAAGAGTTGGCATGGGCTCACTGCCTTTTTCAATGATGGTCACCAAAGTATGTGAACCAATCAGAAGATGTGGCTGCCCGACTCAGAAAATGGTTGGTGCAGAGTTTTGATATTCTTTTAACTCTGTTCTCATACCCTCTTTCTTTCTAACCAAACTCTCATTTACATTTTTCCACTCCACACAATGAGAAAAACTCAATCGGATGAGTTATCTCCCCCACTCTTTGATTTTATGACCCCTCACCCCTCAATCACTCTAAGGATAACTTCCGGGGTAGGAAACACTGGTTTACGTGAATCCATGGAAGTTCTGTTTAAGTTCTCACACGAATCCCATGTAATTTTGTCCTAAAAGAATGGTTGTTCAACAGTTTATTTTGAACGATTAAGCACAAAATATGATGACATTGTCAAAATGTATGCTCATTTTAAAAATATGAATGGAATTTGAGCATTTGTACTTTGAAGATCTCTCAAAACAAAGATATTAAATGAATGAAATGAAATCAAGATAATTGTTTTGAGAATCTGACAATGTATCAATCAGATCAAATGAAATGGTTAGGTAATCAAAGAATTGGATGATTTGTTTATATGAACGAATATAAACAATTTAGCAATGAACGCTCAAGTTGGAATGATGAATGATGCTCAATAATAGTGAAATCAAACGAGGGTATTACCATCGAAAAATAGGTTCGTTTAGAGACATGGTAATAACAAATTCAAATAAAGTACTGAACCGATGTGTATGAATAGTTGACAGTATATAGACAAGATAATACACAAGTATTGATCTTTGGAAACACACGGTCAGTTAAACATTAAAGTTCAACAATGAAAAACATTTAAAGTCACACTTCTTAATTCATGAAATCTTTTGAGAATAGAGAAGTGGTTTGAACATTTAAGAAACTGTTTTTCATGCTTGAAAGTTGTTCTTCTTCCAAACAATCAGAGATCTAAGTCAGAAGATTTTTACCTTCTAGGATCCCCCTCAAATCATGATAGAATGATTTAGGTCAGATAAGCTCCCCCTGGATATTTGCAAAATATCCTTATCTGAACATTGAAGAACGGGTCCTGATCTGTCATATGATCAGAAGCCACAATCTTGACACTTAAGTTCGGGTTTTGAACTGTTTTGTTCAAAAGCCATAATTCTTTGACTTTAAGGTTCGGGTTTTGAACTGTTGTGTTCAAAAGCCTATGTTCTATGCTCCCCCTTAGACTTTGGGTGCTGCAACACAGATTTAGGTTTTGGTACCCACTGGTATTTGGGTCCTGAAGTGTTAGTTGCAGTTCTTGTGGGGTTTACATAATATGAACCATACCAGTAATTGACAAAATTTTTACTTACAAAGTCATGTGCTCCACAGTAAGAACAACATATTTTCTTCTGAGCAACCCTGATCAAGTGATTAGTTGAGTAAAACATATCAGGATGAACAAAAGATTTACCTTTATGCGCTCTATTCTTTTTGGCATTGGATGTGGAAGCAGATGCTTTGTCATTCTTCTTTTCTTCATCTGAAGAACTCTTCACCCTCCAGACCATCTGATTTTTCTTAGATTGCTTTCCAAGAGATTTTATATAAAAGTTTGCTGAACCATCAATAGATTTGTCATAGAATAGATTAGATGGTCTAATCTGACTTGATTTGACAGTGTTTGGTTTGACACTTTTGTTTTTCAAAACATTTTTGTCAGAAATAGAACTTGAAGCTGTTTTGAAAGAACAGACTGATTCTGTTGAATTATCAACAGGTGATTGACTAATCACATAAGCTGTTACTTTATCTGACAATTCAATGTTTGCAGCTTCCAAGTCATTTATCCTTTTAGTCAAAATGTTTCTTTCATCTGAAAGTGTGTCAAACTTTTGTTTCAAATCAGATTTGGCCTTCTGTTCTTTTTGATAATCTGATGACAGAACAGTTAATTTGGATTGGAGCTTTAATATCCCAGATTCAAAATGTGAACGTTCAAGCTCAAAATCTTTTTCCAAGTTCTTGTTCTTTTCAGAAATATCTTTAAAAATCCCAGTATATCTCTTTTCAGCATTTCTCTTTTCAAGCTCATAAGACTGCTTCTTTTCTTTGAAAATCTGTCTTTCTTTTTCAAGCAAGTCTTGTAAAGTAGAAATCTGATTGGGAAGTTCAGTAATTTTATTTTCAAGAACTTTTCTTTCCTTAGCAAATGTGTCTCTTTCAGTAATTAGAATCTTTTCAAAATCAGACACTTGCTTGGAAAGTTTAAGGTATCTAAGCTCTAAATCCTTTTTCTCTTGAAGAGTTTTCTTAGAAAATTCAGATGACTGTTGGGTAGAAGATGTCTTCACTTTTGATTTTTCTTTTTCTGCTTGGAGGCTTGTTTTCAGTTCTGCATTCTTCTTCTCTAGAGCAGATATCTGTTCTTCAAAAACCTTAAACTTGAATTGAAGCTTGACTGATTCATCTTGCAATTCTGATGATTTCTGTTAAGTCATCTTCAGTTGGATTTGAAGATACACAATCTTTTTCTCTTTGAGTTTGATTTCTTTTTCACATGTTTGAACAGTGTTTTCTATTAAAGAAATCATTTTCTCTTTCTCTTTAATTTCTTTCTCTTTCTCTTTGATCTCTTTCTCTTTCTCTCTGATTATACCTGCAAAATCAAATTTATCCATATTAGTACATTTTGCACAAACAGGAGTTTTATCAGAATTTGATAAATTTAATTTCAACTCCTGAATCTGCTTAAGAAGCTTTGAATTCTGATTTTTCAGTTTGTCTCTTTCTGCTTCTAGAACAGGTATCTCAGGCATGTATAATACTGCCATATCTCTTGCTGACAATACTGTATTTTCTCTCTAATCTGTCTTTGGCATCTTGAAAGATATATGAGCTTGATATGAAATGATCGTTCAAGAAGTGCAGATTACACTTGGTGTGTAAAATCCAAAACTGATCAAATTTGAAATAACTAGCAAAAATTGACTAAGAACTAAAACTCGCAGATCACTGAAAAAATTTGAAACTCCCAGATGCTTGAATGCGCAAAACACTGTTTACTGATAAACTCGCAAACAGAGACGTGCGCGTTTGTAGAACTCGCAGATCGAATAAACTCGCAGAGCACAATTTCTGACAAACTCGCAGATCGCTGAAATGCTTGAAACACGCAGATCGCTGTAATGCGCAAAACACTGTTCCTGAAGAACTCGCAGACCGTACCGTGCGTGTTTCTTGAACTCGTAGAAACTTACTTGCGCGTTTTAGCAAACTCGCAAGCTATAACTCGCAGATGGAATATCGCGGAAACTCGCAGAACAAAGAGTAAAACTCGCAAACTTTGATATGCGCGTTTTATGAACTCGCTAATAACGCCTTGCGCGTTTGAGACCGAATTCTTCAACTTGCGCGTTCTACAGATCTTGCGCGTTCTTGCGATGAACTTGCGCGTTTTTCAGATCTTGCGCGTTCTTGGGTTTTCCTTGTGTGTTCTAAGCCTGATCGATCAAAAATAAGTAAAACTTGATTTCTGAATCTGAAAAACACACAATTAGTCCAAACTACAATGCGAAACAAGATTACACCACTGAAATTACAAAAGAAATCGAAAATTACAGTGATTGATTTGAAATACAGTGTTCGACTTTCAGTATTCACGAAATCAACATTTTGATCAAATTGATCAATCTAAAGTCGAAATTAGCCTATGTGATCTGAACGAAAGTTGATCCTATGGATAAAACGTACACAATCAAATCAATTTCTTGATTTAATTGTGCAAAAACATGAAAAACTAAGATCAAACAGTAGTTTTCAGTCCACCAAAAATATTTCAAACAATTCTTCAAATTCGATCTTAAATCTGCTCCTTCTTGTTTGCTCTGATACCAATTGATATTGTATTTCCCAAACACAATCAAGAAATCAAATACTCTCAATCAAGATTCAAAGATATAACAGTTTATGATCTTAAAGAGAGAGAGAGTAGAGAGAGAAAGTGTCGTATTCATTAATATGACAATGTAAAGCTCTTGGTTCTAGTTACATGATTGTTACAAGGCAAGGCTATAGGTATTTATACCACAAGTCTATTCAAGACAATCACACACAAGACTAAACAACAAACTACAAGATTGACTAAAACTTTGACTTAGAAACTTTGACCTTGTAGACTTTGCTAGACTTGACTTTTCTCATTAAATCTTGGATACAATAAAATACATTAACAGATTCAGAGGTTGCCTCTTAATGGAACCATTAAGAGGTAAACAAACAACCCCTAAACAATATTTCCAAAATCTCATTTTTTGACTTCAAAACATAATTTGACAGCTTCTGTATGCCTTAAGTTGTGATATATATATATATCTTCCATTTAGAAGCCAAAATGGACACTATCATCTGAATGAAAGTTGTAAATTCATATCTTAGGATTCTATAGAAATTTGATTCATGCAATTCGGAGCTACGAGCATGCCTTACAACTTTTACAAAAACAGTGCGCATGTTTTTGTTACACTGTGAGCTGATTAAAAAACTCTTTTGGTACATTTAGACGCATAATTAGGACTTGCATTCTTCATAAAAGTTTTAAAGGACATTCTAAGGTTTCCAGCAGTATATCGTACACCTCATTTAGACCAACGGTTGATTTTCTATGATTTTTTTAATAATAAGACATAAACTATAAAACTACAAAAGTCTCTCAAACATTTTATCAAACACTTGATGTGCAACCTAACTTTGAAGCTCAAATATGTTTTTAATGGTTTCATTCCTTAATCCATGACCTTATTATTGTCTTCTAAACACAATTTAACAACACTAAATACATTCATCACCAATTATACATCATATAGTTTAAAACTATAACTTCTAACATAATTGAACTCTAACCTCAATTGCATGAAGAATGTTTACTTCAAATAACCAAAATTTCTTTAATTTGATTTCTTCAAGCCCTAATTAGATTTAATCAGCCCCTACACATCATAATACAAAGGTTTACCATAAGATTAATCAACCCAAAACAGGAATTATAGTCTAAGAATGGAGTTACCTTGAGAATTTAGCTTTAATCTTCTAAAACCAACCTTATTTCTTCAATCTCCCATCAAAATTAGGTTTCTCTCACCAAGCTCTCTCTTTCTATACGGTGTAGGTGAATAAGTGAAGAAGATGAGATGATTAATTTTAGTTTAGGTATAAAACATATAAATATAGGATAATTACTAATTAGCCCTTCTAGTTTCTTATTCATTACACTTCAAACCTTCTAATTATTTTCTTTATATCATTATCCCAGTAACCCTAGATACAAGTCATACAACTATCCAGTTAAAATTACAAGTCATGAAAGCTTCGATTCTTAAAATAAGAATACTGCGTAGAATAGAAACATATGTCCGAATCAATGAAAATAGGGTTATAATAATTGGGCTTTAATGGATCCAGTTAGGCTGTAATGGATCCACTTGCACTGTAATAGATCCACTTGGGTTTTAATGGATCCAATTGTGCTGTAATGGATCCAGTTGTGCTTTAATGGACCTATTTGGGCTTTAATGGATCCAGTTGCACTATAATGGATCTAATTGGGCTTTAATGGATCCACTCGGGATTTAATGAATCTACATGAGTGTTTTTGAATCGGTTACGCTTTAATGGACCCACTTGGGCTTTAAGCAGTTCAGTTAGGCTTTAATGGTTCATGCTGGTCTTTAATGGATCCAGTTGGATTTTAATAGATCCACTTGGGCTTTAATGGACCCATTTGGGCTTTAATGGATCCATTTGGCTTTAATGGATCAGTTGGGCTTTAATAGACCCACTTGGATGGTAATGGATCAACTTGGGCTTTAATGGATCCACTTGGGCTTTAATGGATCCACATGATGCTTATGGATCGGTTGGGCTTTAATGGAACCATTTGGGCTTTAAGCGGTCTAGTTGGGCTTTAATGGTTCCTGCTGGGCTTTAATAGATCCAGTTGAATTTTAATGGATCCATTTCTTTTAATGGATCGGTTGGGCTTTAATAGACACATTTGGACGGTAATGGATCAACTTGGGATTTAATGGATTCACTTGGGCTTTAATGGATCCAGTTAGATAGTGTTTTTATAATAATAATAATAATAAAATTTTAAAATACAATTTTGGCCGATTTCCGGCAGACCTATCCATCGAAAATTCAAAATTTTCCGACGGAAATTCAATTAAAAAAAAATTAGTTTCCGGCGGATTAATCCGCCGAAAATTACGCGAATTAGGTCTTTTCTCTTCACTCCACGCCTGTCTCTATACCACTGAAATCCCTCCGACAATTCTCCATAGCCGACCCACCACCTCCACCTCCACTATCGCCCCACCGTCGGCGACCCACCACCACCACCACCGGCGCCCCACCACCAACCTCCACCACTGCCACCACCCGACGCCTCCCTCCACCGGCACCTTTCCGCCGGTGAACCACCACCACCATCAGCGCCTCCCCTCTTCACACCTTTTCATCCGATTTTTGGGTAAAATATCTATGTGTATATAATGTATGTATGTAGATAATGTATATATGTATATCAAAATGTGTATGTATATATATAATGTATATATGTGTAATTTTTTGGTAAATTAATGTACATACATGTTATTGTGTATGGAGATAACATATCTATTTATGTATGTATGTGTAAATTTTTGGTAAAATTGATCAATGTCTCTATGTGTGTATGTATAAATATGTATTTATATGTAAATGTGTATGTAGATAATGTATGTATGTATGTATATGTAAAAAACATATGTGTATAATGTATCGTATATACACATATATAAATTGATCAATATCTCTATGTATGTATGTGTAAATGTCTATTTATATGTAAATGTGTATGTAGATAATGCATGTATGTTTGTATATGTAAAAAGCATATGTGTATAATGTATCGTATATATGTATGCATTTTTAAGTCTAAAACTCAAATTGTTTAGAATTTGTAAATTGTTGGGTATATATTCACAAATTGTTATGTGAATTGTTGGGTAAATTGTTTTAGACAAATTGTTAGGTAAATTGTTTTAGAAATTATACACAAGTCTATTGATTTGTACAAGTTATAAAAATGGAAAAACATATATTTATGAATGGGTCATGCCAATTTTTTCTTAGAAATTTTAGTAAAAGATTAGTGTGTTATAAGTTGGTATCACGAGTGCACTTAGAGCTTTTATGGGCACAAACCGAACCTTATTTGTTCTATATGCATAGTTTGGGTTTCAAATAACCTAATAGGTGCACCTAGAGCTTTCAAGCGCACAAACCCAACCCGGGTTTTTTCTATATGCATGGTTTGCCTTCCAAATAGTCAAACAGGTGCACTTAGAGCTTTCAAGCACACAAACCCAACCTGGGTTTCTTCTATATGCATGGTTTGACTTCCAAATAGTCAAACTGGTGCGCTTAGAGCTTTCAAGCGCACAAACTCAACCTGAGTGTCTTCGATTTGCATGGTTTGACTTCCAAACAGTCAAACGGGTGCACTTAGAGCTTTTATGCGCACAAACCGAACCTTATTTGTCCTATATGCATGGTTTGGGTTTCAAATAGCCTAATAAGTGCACTTAAAGCTTTTAAGTGCACAAACCCAACCCCGGTTTCTTCTATATGTATGGTTTGACTTCCAAATAGTTAAACGGGCGCACCTAGAGCTTTCAAGCGCACAAACACAACCCGAGTTTCTTCTATATGCATGGTTTGACTTCTAAAAGTCAAACTAGTGCACTTATAGCTTTTATGCGCACAAATCGAACCTTATTTGTTTTATATGCATGGTTTGGGTTTCAAATAACCTAATAGGTGCACTTAGAGCTGTTAGCGCACAGATCTATTGGATTCAAGATCATCCAATCTGAAAATCGCAATCTAAAGCTAAAGCTGGAAAGTCGACTCTCAATATTAGTCTAAAGTCAGTTTGTAATAAAATGTCAAAGTTAGTTTTAGTATTTTATTATTATTCCTAAATATCTAAGTTATTAGATATTTTAGGATATTATTTTTATCTTAGATATTAGTTAGAAGTAGATATTAGGTGAGATATTGATATATCTCACTATCTAATATCTGATCTGATATAACACAACAACAACCAAGAACACTGTTCATATCAGAGAGAAAACAGAGAGAGAGCTTAAAGATAAATCAGATCAATCTTTGTAATTCTTGATTCTTAATCAAACAGGTTGGTAAATCGTACTTGTTTATGATTGTTTGATTGTTTGGTAAGATCGTGTTCAAATATAAAGGACCCACAATTGGTATCAGAGCTTAAACCAGATTCAAATCAAGTTTTAAAATCATCGACTATGTGTTCTTCATTTCAAAATCAAGAACAAGGTCACTAAACTTTGAAGATGGAGATTTGAATCTGGTTTAAGCTCTATCTGTGTATTTGCGATTCAGCAAGGTCACAAACTTTGAAGATGGAGATTTGCACGAGATGTTGATGGCGAAAACTTTGAAGATGGAGATTTGCGTAAGATGGTGATGGCGCAAACTTGAACTTTGCGCGAGTAACTGATAGCGCAAAAGTAACTTTGTGCGATTAACTGATAGCGCAAATGTAACTTTGCACGAGGAACTTTGAAGTACTTTTGCAGTTTGAGAGACGCTTACATGTTCATATCAATTATGACTTTAAGCTTAGCTTCATGAGATGTAAGATCGCACGTAAAGGTATAATCCTTTATCTTAATCTCATATATGGTTGAAAGAAGGATAACTTTCATTCATTAAAAACATGTTCTTAAATGTTCAAATCACTTCCCGAATCTCAAAACGATTTCATGAATTGGAACTGTGCCTTTAAATGTTTTCAGGGTATAATTTGTACTTTAACTGATATAGTTAAACCATTTTGAGCATCATATGCTTTCTAGGAAAACATCGGATTTCATTGTGCTAGGACTTAACACAACTTCTATGAATACACGTTAACCAGTGTTTCCTACCCAAGAGGTTAATCCATAGTGATTGAGTGTGAGAAATCAAAAAGAAATGAGTGTAGGTTGTGTGATGAGATATAATGCAAAAGAGAGTTCGGTTAGAAGTAAACTGAATGTTTAAAAGAAAGAGGGTGTGAGAACAGAGTTAAAAGAATATCATAAGTCTGCACCAACTACTTTCTGAGCCGGACAACCACATTTCTAGTGTTTCACATTTCTTTGGTGAACATTATTGAAACAGGCAACTAGCCCATGCCAACTCTTGATTAACCCCACTAGCTACTCATTTTCTTCTTAAAAGGAAAATGTTTCATTTTCAAAATGGAAGCAACACATTGGCTATCTGATTTTCATTTGGAAAATCTGGATATTGAAAAGAAGGAAGTCTACCCCACCTTCGCACTTTAATCATGCACATTGAGTCTGTGTTTAACTTACTGTTGTCTCAGTGGTTTACACAATATTGAGCCTTAAAAGCAATCATCAAGTGCTTAAATTCTTTCTATCACTTGCACGAACACACAAGGAATTTGTTTCTTTGTCATAACGTTTATAGAAATTACCTTTGTAGTGTTTCGATGATTGAATGGAAGACCTGGGGGAGTGAACATCACAAAGCTCCTTTACGATGTGTATTCGTTACATACAGTGACTTAGTGTTACTGACAGACATTTTAATTGATTCATTTGTTGATTCAGGTGTTACACAATTATTTTGTCTGGATTTGAAAATATCTGGATGAATATCTTTTGAATTGACGAATCAGAAGCTCCTTAAGAAGGACATTTCTTGACATAAAAGTTTTGATGAACTCGTTGCTCTTTTCATCAAAAAGGGGGAGAAGAGCTACACAAGAAATGGGGAACAACACAAGTTTAGAGCAAGTATTCTGAAGATATGCTGATTTGAGAGAAATTTTCTTTGAAGATACTTTGCTATAACATTCTGAGCTAAAACTGGAGATAATTTCTTCCCATCATCTGAAAGAGAGTTTATCTACGTTTTTTGGGGAGATTGCTACTTGTTGAAGACTAAGAGGGAGATTGCATCTTCTGAGCTGAAAGAGAAGACTGAATTGCTAAATCATTTTAGTAATGATCTTGATCCAAAGGGGGAGATTGTTAGCGCACAGATCTATTGGATTCAAGATCATCCAATCTGAATATCGCAATCTGAAGCTAAAGCTGGAAAGTCGACTCTTAATATTAGTCTAAAGTCAGTTTGTAATAAAATGTCAAAGTTAGTTTTTGTATTTTATTATTATTCCTAAATATCTAAGTTATTAGATATTTTATGATATTATTTTTATCTTAGATATTAGTTAGAAGTAGATATTAGGTGAGATATTGATATATCTCACTATCTAATATCTGATCTGATATAACACATCAACAACCAAGAACACTGTTCATATGAGCGAGAAAACAAAGAGAGAGCTTAAAGATAAATCAGATCAATCTTTGTAATCCTTGATTCTTAATCAAACAGGTTGGTAAATCGTATTTGTTTATGATTGTTTGATTGTCTGGTAAGATCGTGTTCAAATATAAAGGACACACAAGAGCTTTCAAGCGCACAAACCCAACCCGGGTTTCTTCTATAAGCATGGTTTAACTTCCAAATAGTCAAACGGGTGCACTTAGAGCTTTCAAGAGCACAAACCCAACCCAAATTTCTTCTATATGCATGGTTGGACTTCCAAACAGTTAAACGGATGCACTTATAGCTTTTATGTGCACAAACCGAACCTTATTAAAAGATTGGTGGTCTGTGGTGAAGACAAAGCCTAGAGGGGTCTATGAGTTGCCATCAACTACACATGAAGTACCAGCCAAAGAAAATGTGGATGGGGAACAGTTTTTCCAAGAAGATGATAGAATTGCACCCATAGGGGGAAACGAAGACGTGGATGAACCCATCCGTCTTGCCACAGAGGGAGAAGACAACGAGGTTGCCAATGATGGTCGTGACAAGTGGCATGTTGACGAGAGTGGTGACGAAGAGGAAGAGTTCCAAGACTCGGATAGTGACTATGACGAAGAAGAACCTAACTTGTTTGATCATTCCTGAGATGATTAAATAGTATTTTAATCTTAGGCTTACTAAACTTTGTGTAGTTAGGGCCTTTATGTGTATCTCTAGCATATGTAATATGTTTGTGTATGTATATATGTGTATGAATTTGTTCTATATGCATGGTTTGGGTTTCAAATAGCCTAATAGGTGCACTTAGGGACTTTATGCGCACAAACCCAACCCTATTTGTTCTATATGCTTGGTTTGGGTTTCAAATAGCCTAATAGGTGCACTTAGAGCCTTTATGCGCACAAAACCAACCCTATTTGTTCTA
The DNA here is from genome assembly GCA_954870635.1 of Arctium minus. Classification (NCBI taxonomy): domain Eukaryota; kingdom Viridiplantae; phylum Streptophyta; class Magnoliopsida; order Asterales; family Asteraceae; genus Arctium; species Arctium minus. Next base: position 2,759,472 of record OX941093.1, on the reverse strand, counting down.
TTTTAGGTTTCAAATAGCCTAATAGGTGCACTTAGGGCCTTTATGCGCACAAAACCAACCCTATTTGCTCTATATGCTTGGTTTGAGTTTCAAATAGCCTAATAGGTGCACTTAGGGCCTTTATGCGCACAAAACCAACCATGTTTGTTCTAATATTCATGGTTTGAATACTTGAATTACTTTTGTATGCTTTTTAACATTGCTTTGTAGACAATACCGTGTGCGCCGCTTGCGTCTGGGTCCGGACGAGGTACTCCTATCTGATGTATAGCCGGAGCCTCTAGTAGTGGTTCAGCATAACCAGACGATGAGGCGTCTGGTAATGTCCATGGCATCGCTGCTCCGGAGCAGCTCCCGACACATAGAAGGCAGCTAGGACCTCATGATGTTGGCTCGAATGAGTAAATTCATTTCTATTAACTTGTTAATAAAATGAATTATTATTTGTATGGATATTAATTCAATTCCTTATGTAGATGGAATTGTTACGAGGCGAGCCGCATTGCCACGAGGATAAATCGGACCTTCTTGACTGGCGCATGGCGTACTTGATCCCACATCCCTCTGGACGTGAGGAACACTTGAGCGTTTTCATGTTTGGATTGTATATTTAAATAATTATTATCTTCGATAGTTTTATTTCCAACTTAAGAATAACTAAACTTGTACGTACAGGGCCACTACACGAGGGATGCTTCTTTAGACGCCCGGATGCGAGATATCTTGGAGAGAAAGTGTTTGAAACAATACAACGACAACATGAGTTCCGACTGGAAGAGAGCCGCCAAGTTGTCCGTAGATAATGAGTGACCCTATGATGAGAACGACCCTAACCAAGATATGAACTCAAGATATGAACTTGCTGAAGACATTCCCTCCCGATTGGGTCTCCCCGCCAAACTGGATCGCGATGATGATGGATGAAACAACAATCATTGGAAGGGGGTTTCTGTGGTGTCGCATGAGAACCGGATGACACTGGTGGATGACAAAATATCCAAGCACTGCAATGGATCGATCTCGTTCGGAGAGATATCGACTCGTTTGGTAGGACCTTAAAATGTTATAATTAACCATTGTTTGCTTTAGTAGTTTGTTATTTAATATGTTATAATTAACACATGTTTGTATTATTTTCCCTTTGCAGACCATAGCAAAGGGTGTGTCACCGTCGGGTTTGGAGCTCTTCGATCATACCCACAAGAAGAGGCGGTCGGGATCGGATACCTTGTCTTCATCCACCGGGGATTATGTGACATCGAGGTGTAGCCGGGTTGTGGTAAGTATTTCGTGTTTAACTTTAAACTTTATCTATCTAGTTTGGGTTGCCATTTGTTGGGCAAACATTAGGATTTTTATACCGTAAGACTCTATCTTAGTGTGTAAATATGTATATATCTATATAGTTTGGGTTGCCATTTGTTGGGAAAACAATAGGATTGTTTAACATAGTTGGGTATGTCCCATTTACAGTCGTTATGCTGTCGAACCCAACTCTATTTGTTCTATATGCATGGTTTAGGTTTTAAATAGCCTAATAGGTGCACTTAGGTCCTTTATGCGCACAAACCCCACCCTATTTGTTCTATATGCATGGTTTAGGTCTCAAATAGCCTAATAGGTGCACTTAGGGCCTTTATGTGCACAAACCCAACCTTATATGTTCTATATGCATGGTTTGATTTTCAAATATCCAGCCTACAAACCCAACCTTATATTGTTAGGGTTAAATATTTGTTAAATAGAAGTTCAGGGTATATTTTGTCAAGTTAACTATAGTTTTTAGCTTGTTGGGCCTAAAAGCCCATAAGCCCAATTGGTTGTAAAGCCTATGTATATAAAAGCTGATTTACTTTCATTTACAAGTTAGTCTCATTATTTTCATAACACTAGTCTATAGGTTTACTCTCTCAGATCAGAAATTCTTTCTGTAAACCTGTAACCCTTTGATTTCATAATAATCATATGACTAGTAGTTGTGACCATATAATTGTTCATCTTTGATATTATTTGCTGCTGATTGCACTGTACTGGGATCTACAATTGGTATCAGAGCAAAGAGACTAAAGGTTTGATCCAGAAAAAGGTTTGTCTAAAACCCTAAAATCATTTATTTGTGTTAATCACTTTTATCTGTTTTAAGTGATTATATGTTTCTTTGTTTTATCGGTCGATTGATTTCTGAAAAGGTTATTATCGGTCTAATATTATTGTTTGATTCTAGGTTTAATTGCTTATTGGTCGAAACTGATCTGGGTTGTGTTTGAAGGTTATTATCGGTCTAATATTGATCTGGGTCGAAATTGATCTGCATATTGGTACTTGGTTTATCGTTTTAAATTTCTGGGTTTGATCTCGATCGAGTTCCAGAAATCATGGAGTTCATCGGTGGGTTCTTCGAGTTTATCGGTCTTATCTATTATTTGTTTTGGGTTTATCTGTTGTTTGTTAAGTTTCTGTAATCGACCGATAGTACTCGACCGGTGCTTTGACATTATCGGTCTTTCACTTGACCGGTGTATTGTTGATATCGGTCTTTTACTCGACCGATACACTGATTCGATCGATACCCTGATTACAGGTCTTTGACCTTTGACCGATATATTGTCCCTTCCGGTCCTTTGGTTCGACCGGATTTGTTAGACCGGTACGTTGTTAATACCGGTCCTTTTGATTTGACCGATACGTTGTCAATACCGGACCTTTGCTTGACCGGTACATTGTCAATACCGGTCCTTTGCTTGACCGGTAGGTTGTCAATACCGGTCCTTTGCTTGACCGGTACATTGTCAATACCGGTCCTTTGCTTGATCGGTACGTTGCCTTTACCGGTCCTTTACTTGATCGGTACATTGCCTTTACCGGTCCTTTGCCTGACCGGTACCCAGTTCGACCGGATTTTTGCTAGACCGGATCCTTGTTTTTTTCTGCTTATTATTATTATTATTATTTTTTGGATCATCCTACTTGTCTCACGATCGTTACAGTGTTTTTAAGTTAAGAGATTTAAGATGAATTCAAGAGACGCATTAGCTATTGGTTCGGATCAGAAGCCCCCGGTTCTCTATCGAGGGGAATATCCTCAGTGGCACGATCGCTTCATGAACTTCATTGAATCGAAACCAAACTATGAAGCCATTTACAAGTGTCTGACAGAGGGGCCGCAAGACTGGCCAATGAAAGTTGTACCGGAAAACACAGAAGAAGGTCGACCTGCACGCAATGTTCCAAAATCTGTCGGTGACTTTACAAATCAAGAAAAGGATTTGTATTATGCTGAAAAGCAAGCAAATACATATATTCTACAAAGTCTACCCAACGACATCTATGCTTGCATCGACAGTTATAAGGAGTCTGCAAAGAAAATGTGGGACCAGATTGAGAAGATGATGATGGGGAGCCACATCAACAATCAGCTCAAGGTGACAAACTGCATCACCAGATATGATGGCTTCAAAGCAAGAAAAGCTGAGACACTGACATAAACATATGAAAGGTTCAATTTGCTTCTGAATGATCTCCAGAAGAATAAGATCACAAAGACGAACACCGAGAACAACATCAAGTTCATGAACAACCTCCAGCCTGAATGGAAGCCGTTTGTCTCCCATATTCGTCATACTCAGACCCTGGAGAAGCTTTTTCTACATGGACTTTATGAAATGCTGATCCAGGATGAAGAGGAAGTTATGGAACTAATGGGGAATCAGAAAGCTGAAGAAAAGCCGGTAGTTGATCCGTTAGCACTCGTATCTGAGAAAAGAGTGAAGTCTGTCAGTCGTTCGTCTGAAAAGAAGCCAGTGCAAAGTGAGACTGAACCCGAAGATCCTGATAGTGATTCGGATCCTGAACTCACTAAGATGAAAGAAGTTATGGTATTCTTGACTCAACAATTCCAGAAAAGGAAGTTCTTTAACAAATCTTCCAACAAGCAAAGGTTTTCCACTCGCCGTGACCATCAAGAGAAGTCTGAAGGTAAGAAACGTGTTGAAGATGGAAAGAAGTTTGACAAGAGACACGAAGAAAAGCCAAAAGATGAGCTGATCAGATGCTACAACTGTGGTCGGTTAGGCCACTTTGCCAAGGATTGTCGCAAGCCTGTTGTGCGCAATTCCGATTATTACAGAGCCAAGCTTCCACTGGCCAAAGAGAAAGAAGCAGGTAAGGCTCTCATGGCTGAAGATGACTACTGGCTACAAGTCTCTGATGAAGAACCTGAAGATGCCGAAGCACACTTGTCTTTCATGGGCAAGCATTCATCACCTTCTGACACTGATGATGAAGATCAAAACTCTCCATGTCAGGTATGTGCTCCTTATCACGAAGCTTTAATTGATCAGATGCAACTTGCCATAAATAAACTAGACTCTTTCAAGCTACTCATAAAAGAAAAAGAACAACTCATCTCATCTCTAGAAAAACGAGTTGCTGCAAAGTCTGAATGTATTGAAAATCAAAGTTTAGAAATCTCAAGCAATCTGTGCACAATTTCTAATTTAAAAGAAGAGTGTGAGAGTTGTTCAAAAGAATCACAAGAGCTAAAGACCAAAGTAGGTGATCTGACAAATGAGCTACGTATGTCTGAGAATGAGAAAATTGATATTGTGTCTCAAAACGTGGCTTATAAAAATGAAAATCAAAGATTATCTAATCAGTTAAAGGAGATCGAAAAGAAGCTTTATAGAATTGGTCAATCTCATCACACGCTAAATCTAATTGCACCAAAGGAACCCAAGTATGCGAATACGGGTATCGGTTACGATAACCCATATTATCTGAAAAAGGCCCTATCCAAAGTTCCTACGATTTATGCATCTGAATTTCTTGGAATAGACAAGACATTTCCAGAATACAAGATCAATTGGACCAAACCAATTGAGGATGAGGACTGGGAAGAGGATAAGTTGAGAAGGGAGAACTCTACTAAAATGAAACTTCCTTTTGTTTATGATTCATTAAATGCATCGTACAACGAAGAAAAACCTTGTTTCCTATCAAATGACTACTTTAGAAGTTATACTCAAGCTTAATTTGATGCTAAAACAGTTAAAACTGAGGAGGAATCTCTAGATCATAAAGTTTATGTTCCACCTCTGATTTTAGAAAAGAAAATTGTTCAGCTAGAAACGTCATTTGAACAGGAGAGAGACAATTTTCAAAAGGAAAAACAAGACCTCTTATCTCAAATTGAGTGCCTCACTTCCAATAAAGAGGAATCTGTGTCCGACAAGGAAAGAGAATTCTTTCAGACAGAAATAAACAAGTTAAACTCACAACTGTCTGCCTTGGCAACAGATCGTCTGAAGGAACAATTTCACAAGGCTGAGCCTCAAACTCAGCCTACAATTCTTCAAAGTGAGAAACCTACCCTGTCTGACATTTCTTATCCTGCCTCCGACACATCTTCCTGTAAAGCCTTTTTGGGTGACTCGTCACCAAAATTTTCAAATAAAGGAAAAGAGCCTCATGTTTTAGAAACGGATCATTGTTCTGATTTTAAACATGCTTCCGCCTATGATCCACTTCAAACAAATTCTTCCGATGTCCTAAATTCCTCAAGCGATAAGGTCCTTTCTGATGAGGAACTGGAATTTTCAGCATTCTTGAATTCCGAGGTGTGTCTAGACAGTGATTTGACCCAATTTGATTTTAATCCGTCTCTACCAAGTCACGTTGATTTTTTAAACTCTTCTTGCGAGCCTCCGGTAAATTTTTATAAGGGTGAATGTTCCACATCCGCCCTACAAAAACCTTTTGTGAACGACTCTTCAAAGTCAAAATTGAAACAACGTTCACAAAAGAAGAAAAAGACCGGTAGATCCAAAAGATAACAATCTTCACGTTTCACATCTTCTGACTATAAGTTTAACGGTCTTTCAGATACTTTTGGTCGGCGCAAAGAAGTAAGATATGCTTGGGTAGCTAAGAAGTCTAAAGAGAGCACGGCAACAGCAGAATTAGTTGATCCAGTTTTAAAGTCTAGGAAAAACAATAACAATCATGATGTTTTTAATTCTAAACCTTTAGTTGAATGTAATGGAACTTTACCTTTAAAAGTTTATTATATTCCTCATTTACTTCAACTGTCTCATGATTGTATTTTTTGCTCTTATTGTGGATCGAATGAGTTTGTTGATCGTCGTTTTGCATCTGATTGGTTTGGCTCGTATCATGTTGATAATTATCATTCTTAGTTTGATATTACCCGTCATAGGAAAAGACCCAAGTCTAAACGGGCATCCAAAACGGGTGTTAAATCTAACCCCAAAGGACCCATTTACGAATGGGTACCTAAAAAGAAATAACTTGTTTTGCAGGATGGTCATGTGTGGTATCTAGATTCGGGCTGCTCCAAGCACATGACCGGAAGGAAGGAGCTACTTACAAACTTCACCGAGAAGTTTTGTGGGAATGTACGGTTTGGGAATGATCATTATTCTCCCATCAGGGGTTACGGAGATATCGTCAAGGATAATCTCACGATTAAGAAAGTGTCCTATGTCGAAGGCCTTGGTTACAAGCTCTTCAGCATCGGTCAATTCTGCGACAAGGATCTAGAGGTCACTTTCAAAGCCAAGCGGTGCAGCATTCGGACTGAAGACGGAAAAGAAATCCTTGCTGGAACGCGTCGCTCCAACCTCTACACGATTGACCTCTCGTCTCTGAAAGCAGATAAGGAAGTTTGTTTAATGTCTAAAGAGTCTGCCGAACAAAGCTGGTTATGGCATCGTAGACTCTCGCACCTGAACTTCAAGACTATCAACAAGTTGGTGCTCGGTAGTCACGTCAAGGGCATGCCTGATCTTAAGTTCGAAAAAGATCATTTGTGTGCCGCCTGCGAAATGAGCAAAATGAAGAAGGCGTCTCACAAGCCTAAAGTCACTCCTAGTACTTCCCGGTCCCTTGAACTCATTCACATGGATTTATGTGGACCGATGCACGTCCAAAGCATCAATCATAAGAAGTATGTCCTGGTGATGGTTGACGATTTTTCTCGCTACACATGGGTACGATTCCTCCGATCAAAGGATGAAACTACCGAATTGATTATCTCTCTCCTGAAGAGTATTCAAGTCAGTCTCAACCTATCAGTCCAGACCATAAGGACGGATAACGGCACAGAGGTCAAGAATCAAGTGCTCACCGGTTACTTGACTTCAGTGGGCATAACGCATACTTTCTCAGCTGCTCGCACTCCTCAGCAAAACGGGATAGTCGAGCGCCGAAATCGAACTCTTGTCGAAGCAGCTCGCACGATGTTATCTCAGTCCAAACTACCGCTATTTTTATGGGCAGAAGCAGTTGCTACCGCTTGCTACACTCAAAACCGCACTATAATCAACAAGCGGTTCAACAAGACACCGTATGAGATCATCAACAAACGCATCCCAAACATTACCTATTTTCATGCATTTGGATGCACATGCTTCGTATTGAATGACAAGGATGATCTCGGCAAATTCAGCCCCAAAGCGGATGAAGGAGTGTTCATTGGATATTCCCAGCAAGCCAAAGCCTACCGTGTCTACAACAAACGGACAAAGACCGTCGTTGAGAGTGTGAACGTGACTTTTGACGAGGCCGCTGATATGGCTTCTGAACAGCTCAGTTCAGAACCCGCGTTAACTGGTGTGTTAGCTTCTAGACAAGTTCGTTCAGGAGCTACACAATCTCCAGTAGATCCAAATCATGCGTCTACGTCAAGAGCACACCTTTCTGATTTGGATTTACTATTCGAGTATTTCTATGATGACTTATTTAATATTAAGTCTAATACTATGTCTTGTAACAGGAATGCTCCTCAAGTACCAGAAGAAACACAAGTCACTGGTCCAACCGACTCCGGTGGCCCATCCTCGCCTGGTGTTCCATCATATACTGACAGTGATTCTGCATTCCCGAGCTCGAGTGATCCTCCCCCTATCCAAGATCCTACTGTCGCACCGGCAATAGTAGGCCCTCCTGAACCGACACCTGTGGAAGGCCCTTCTGAAGTTCCCATTCCGGCAATCCCGGATCCTGCTCTAAATGCATCTCCTGCTGAGTCGTCCTCTGCTGCATTCTCGACTCCAAATAAGGAACTTCCACCTCACAGGCCGTCATCACTCGAAGCAGTTCAGGATTTACCCCCCGGTGGATATGTGGACCCCAATACTTCTCAACAGACATATCAACCTCTTCCACACACCACCAAGTGGACTCGAGCACACCCCCTTCATCAGATCATTGGTGATCCAAAGACACCTGTTCAGACTCGATCTACTACTGCAAACGACTGCTTATTTTCTTCGTTCCTCATCCGTATCAAACCTTCCACCGTCTCCGAAGCATTGAATGATCCAGACTGGGTGGTCGCTATGCAAGAGGAACTCAACCAATTTGAGAGCCTCAAAGTGTGGCGCCTTGTTCCACGGCCAAAGAACAAGACGGTGATTGGTACGAAATGGATTTTCAAGAACAAGACGGACGAAAATTGAATCATTGTCCGGAACAAAGCGCGTCTAGTGGCTAAAGGATATCGCCAGCAAGAAGGAATAGATTACGAGGAGATGTTTGCACCGGTTGCACGCATTGAAACTATTCGCATGTTCCTCGCCTACGCCGCCCACAAGAATTTCATCGTTTTTCATATGGATGTGAAATCTGCGTTCCTGAACGACGTTCTCAAAGTGGAAGTGTATGTCTCGCAACCCGAAGGCTTCGTGAGTTCTGATTCTCCGAATCACGTTTATTTTCTTGACAAGGCCTTATACGATCTTAAGCAAGCGCCACGAGCCTGGTATGACGCTCTCTCATCCTTTTTGATTAAATCTGGTTTCTCTAAAGGTAATATTGATACTACCCTATTTATTAAAAGAGAAAAGAAAGATATCATTCTTGTACAGATTTATGTTGATGACATCATCTTTGGCTCCACAAACCCCAAGTACTGTCAGAACTTTTCCGCCTTAATGAGTAAACATTTTCAAATGAGCATGATGGGGCAAATGAAATTTTTCCTGGGTCTTCAAGTAAAACAATTAGCAACAGGAATTTTCATTAATCAATCTAAATACATCTCGGATATTCTTCGGAAATACCAGATGGAAAACTCTTCACCTATGAAAACCCCCATGTCTACTAGTTTATAGCTACACACCGATCCTGATGGAAAGGATGTGAATGCTACAACTTATAGAGGGATGATAGGCTCTCTGATGTACTTGACGGCTAACCGGCCTAGCATTATGTTCTCGACATTTTTATGTGCAAGATTTCAGTCGAAACCTAAAGAGTCTCACTTAGCTGCGGTTAAGCGTATTATCCGATATTTAAAAGGTACTGCTGATCTTGGTTTGTGGTACCCAAAAGAGACAAGTTTTGAATTGACAGCCTACTCGGACGCTGATCATGCTGGAAACATGTTGGACCGGAAAAGCACATCGGGACATGTCCAGTTCTTGGGAGATCGTCTCATCAGTTGGGCTTCGAAGAAGCAAAACTGCGTGTCCACCTCCACCGCCGAGGCGGAGTATGTAGCAGCCGCCAGTTGCTGCTCGCAAGTCATCTGGATGCGCACCCAGCTGAAAGACTACGACTTTAACTACTCGCGGATCCCCATCTACTGTGACTCCAAGAGCGCCATTGCAATATCCAGCAATCCAGTCCAGCACACGAAGACGAAGCACATCGATGTGCGATATCACTTCATAAAAGACCACGTGGAAAGAGGTACCATCGAACTCTACTTTGTTAATATAGAGCATCAGTTAGCAGACCTGTTCACCAAAGCCTTGGACGAAAAATGCTTTAATTATCTTGTGTCCAAGCTAGGTATGCTAAATCTGAAAGTTTGATCCTCTCATAGCCCTCAACGAGATTCATTCAATAACGAATGACTGTGTCTAATGCCCCAGTGACTTGTCTCTGGTTGCTCCGATCCACACTCCTTGGTTATTGCATTTTACTCGCTAAGTTCTGTGTCAATTTCAAACTTTTGTATCAATAAAGTAGATTTCGTCTGTTTCTATTTTTTCTCTCTCGTGTGTTTTCTTTTCTTCGTGGTGCTTTCGTGTTTATTTTTTTGCAGTTTCTCCGGTTGTTATCTGAAAGCGTAAGTCGTTTATGGTGGTCTTTAGAAGATGTTCATGTGTTCTGGGGGAGCACGATTGTACGATGTTTTGGTAAGGTTCTCTAGTCCTCCATTCAAGGGGGAGCAGGTAAGTTCTTTCCTGCGTTTCGATTTCCTCGCGGTAATCTTCGAGGGGGAGCTCTGTCTCGTAAGGTCTTCCATGCTCGAGGGAGAGCATTACTTATCTGCTTGGTTTATGTGTTACCATCAGGTTTATGTTTTTAGGTTTATCGTTTTCATTAGTATTTTTTTTTCGGTTCTCATCATCCGTTTTTTTTATTTTCTTCAATTTTTTTTAGGAACAAAGTTTTTTATAAAAATACAAAAGTATTTTTTTATTTTAATTTATTTATTTATAATTATGAAAAATCCAAAAATATCAGTTTTGTTTTGTTTCAAGTTTTGTTTGGACCGGACCAATATCAGGAACCGGCCCAATTTCTTGCCTCCGACCCAATCTTGGTTCGACCCACTACCCAACCCGGGCGACCCAAGTTCTTCGACCGGGGTATTTAAAACCCCGGTCTTCTATCTCCCACCTCACTCTCGATCTCTTCATCTCTCTGACTATCGTTTTTTTTTCTCTCGAACTCGACCGGCATCGCTCTCGATCAGTCCTTTTATCTCTCTCGCCTCTCCCCTCGCTCGACAAAAAGGTATGGTTTCTCTTTTTCGTTTAGGGTTAACATAGTACCGCCGTATTGATCGATTGTTAGTTTTTGGATATCCAGTTTTCGTGTTTGGGTCATCTATATGTCGATTCGATCTTGCTCCGGTCGTTGCGGTTTCCGGTCGAGCGTTTCGGCTTCTCCGGTCATTAGCTCTTCCGGTCGTTTATTTTACTAATATTTGACCTAAATTTTTATCGATTATTCGACCTAGATTTTATCGGTCTAATAGCATTCCCGGTCGAATGGCAATCCCGGTCGAAGACCTACACCGGTCAAATAGCCCTAACGGTCGAATGTCCATATCGGTCGAATGGCTATACCGGTCGAATGCTTTTACCGGTCGAATACCAATACCGTTCGAATCCTTTTCCGGTCTAAGACCCTTGCGGTCGAATGCTCATACCGGTCCAACACTCCTCCAGTCGAATGTCCTTACCGGTCTAAGCCTTTACCGGTCGATTACCTCTACCGGTCGAAGCTTTACCCCGGTCCTTTTGGTATTCTTAACTGCACTGTATTGTGAGGTTGCTATCTGTGCATAACTCTATATTTCTAGGATGTAAGATTGTGAGGTGAATCTGTGAGCTGATCGTTTCTATGTGGTAGTGCGCGAATTGGTCACGGACCCTACTTCACGAATTAGGGTTTGTTTTTCCAATAAACTGGAGTTAGTATAGGTTGTGGTTGACACCATGGCCATGTAACTCCAACGCCATCTTGTTTTCAATATATCTGAGTACTAACTAATTAACTCTCAACAGGTATAATGGCGCAAAACCCACCCCCTGCGATTAATCCAATCGCTGATGCCGAACTGATTCCCGAGGATCAGTTCATTCAGCTCACACCAAACAACTATCATCTCGATGTAACCCAACCTGCCATTCAATATCAGGTCATCATCGAGATCCTCAGTGGGCATCCTCTATCATATGCTCTATCGGAGACAGCGGAAGTGCCGCTATTATACCTACAACAGTTCTAGAAATCTCTACATGCCTTGGAGGCCGACGGTGAATTCCATCTGGAAGGCCGAATTGATCACACACCTGTGCTCCTCACTTGTGATCTTTTCCGACAATTTCTTCATCTGCCAACCACCGGTTCAGTCCAGGGGCGAAATAGCTTTGACCCGCTCGTATCAGACGCCACTCTATGCGCTGACCTCTTGTCCCTAGGTTACGGCGCAGATCTACGTCTACCATCAAGTTTCAACAGCAAGTACCTGTCCACGTTATGGTACACCATGTTTACTTACCTCAATCGATGTATTTCGGCTATCACGAAAGGCATCGACCAGACGAGTATTCACATTCTCTGACTATTCCACTCAGCGGCATTCCATCGCCACGCAGATTTCGCCGACTTCATATGGTGCGACCTTGTTCAGAAAGTTCGGTTGAACGCGACGAAGAGACAGAACTTCATACCTTATATGAGGTTTCTCCAGCTGATCATTCGAAGCTACATGACTCTGTATCCCGCGATACCTCGCCGTACCACGCACCCTACTTGCCCGCATCACCCGACCCGCAAAATACCAGCTCGTACTGATCCGGAAGGTATCGTCACCCGACAAATCCCCATCGGGTTGCTGGCCTATGCTCGTCCTTCGGCACTGAGTGTTATAGCGTATAGGCACACACACAATCTTCCAGCTCCTATGGTCCAACCAAAACCGGTAGGACCTGCCCAGGGAGCACGACCTGAGAGCCGTGAGGGTCCGCGTCCCCGTACGAGAGGTAGTAGAGTCCGGATAGTTGGGGCTTCCGGACCGGGTGTGACGAGCGAAATCGTTGTGAGGGGAACTGGAGAGGACAGTGCCGTTGGATTGAGACAAGCCAGTACTTTACGAAGATCACCTACCCCTCCACGGGAGACATCTCCGATGGTTGAAGAGGACACAACTACTGAATCCGCCAACGTTCAGTCCTCTTCTGCCAATGCATCGGAAGAGGAAACATCTGCTGAAACTGCAACCGAGTCTGCGGAGGAAACAGGTACATCTAACTCTCAGTCGTAAGATGCCACCGACTCTGAGGAGGCAGCAGATCTATCCGGCAGTCAGTCGGAACCAGCCACCAACGTATCGGAATCAAGTAAAGTGTCTTCTGACTCGGATGGTGACGATAATCAGCCCTCACCTGGAGAAACAAGGAGAGCGAAGGGAGTTTCAGTTGAAAGTTTAGAGGTGAGTAGAGAGAAGGAAAGAAGGACTAAGTTGCATCATGAGCGTACACGAGTGACGGGGCAACCATCAACGGTTGTACACCCCCTAGCCACATCCACCCAGGTAGCCACATCTACTATCCAGTCTCATGTGTTGAGACAGGACATTGAAGAAGTCGCCGTGGACCTAGCGGCGCAACTGCACACCCCACCCAGCCACTCCGCCATCTCTCAACAGATGGTGGTTTCAGCTTCACACGGGGATATATCACAAAAGCTACCGGTCTCTCACTTGGAGAGTTCCGGTATTGAAACAAGAGAACAGTAGCCCCCGTTCTTGACTTCTTTCGGTGCACAAAGTCTAGAGCCGTTTGATATAATTTCTCCTATTCCTAGGACACGGGTCCCTTTTTCGGCTACTGCTGAAGGCCTTCGTGGCCCAGCCGGAACACCTATAGTAACTCCAACTTCGGTTGGTTTACGAGGATTGGGTGGAAGTCCTACCACAGCTATCATCACGCCAGCTATGAACGTAGGCGGCTCGAATTCTACAGTCGTAGCTACAACTGGAAGTCTGAGTGACCCAGGAGTTACCCCAACTGAGTTCGTCTCAAGGGAATATATGGACGGCGCCATAAAGGCTGTCCAAACCATGATGAAAGAGGAGGTAGCTTCACTGAAACGAATGATCAAAGGCAAAGGTCCAGCGACTGAGCCTGAACCACTACCTCCCACACCCCCTTTCATTCCTGCTACCGAAATGTCAATCGAGGACCTAAAATCCATACTCCTTGCCAAGCTTCTTGCCCAATCTCAAACAGAACCCTCCCGGGATGCCGATCTTCTATCACTTCTACGTGCTCAAGCATCCACACCTACCCCACCACCCCCCAACCCACTATATCTCCCGAAGCCTTCCAGCTCCAGCAAGCCATGCTTCAGTCTCTACAGCAAACCGTAGCTGTATTGACTGAACGCCTATCAGCCGTGGAGGACACCTGTCGTAGCCAAGCAGACAGGCTCAAGCGCCGGCATGATGATCAGGATGATCCTGATCACCATGAGGGGGAGAAGCACTAACGTCTGACAGAGCCGGAGATACAGACTGTGGAAACAACTCAAGTGGGAACGGAACAGGGTTCGGGTTCTGGTACTCGATCAGAAGGGCAGGGACAGGAACGGGAACAGTGTATGGATTTAGTGTTGTATGATATTCCAAGGGTTTAAAAGCCTGAGGAATTTGATGAAGGTTCTCCGATTGTACCTGAAGACTGTGCGTTAATTCTTGATCCTTATGAAGTCTCTGAATCGACAGAAGAATGTGCCAACACTGAACGAGCGCTGATAGTCATGCAAGCCGAAATAGATGAGATTCTACATCCGGATTATCAGCCACACGATCAGACTTCTGTTGCGGTTCCATGTTTGACTTATTCTGTTGATAACCCTGATCTTCCTGAATCTGATATTCCCGTCAGATCTCCTCCAGTCTCACCAGTTAGGGAATCAAAAAGTACTCCATCAGTTCGTCCGTCCAAGTGGGAAAGAGTCAGAATCAAAGTTCTTTTCCTTGAAGAAAGTCAAAAGAAGATATTTGCCCACTGGATTCGGAAATATGACGAAGTTGTACTTCATGGTCTATAGTCTGTGAAAAACAAGGAAAAGCAGCGTGAACTTGTATTCATGTATAAGAAGTTTCAAGGCAAGCACTCCAAGACAAAGGTTAGGATTACATCAGTTGACCGGATTCAATCTGCATTCTTCATGAAAGTAAAGTATTCAGACTTCATGGTAACGAGAGAAGATGGTCAGAAGTATTGTTTTTCTGAAGCTGACTTTCCGTGCCTTGAACCACAATATCTGCTGTTCATTCTTCGAGACTTAAAGACCAGAACCATCAGACCCGGGGAAGTCATTGATGCACTCGAGACTGTAAAGAGGTATATGAAGTGTGCGATGAAACTTGCCTCGGTGGAAGACTTTCAGATCGGGTTAGAAAGCGACCAGCCAAAGATAAATCTGCTCAAGCCTGATTTGAAGATTCCGTCTGATGCCCAGAGCGTACCTGCATTTACTGTGATAAAGCTTCCAGAGTTTGGCATGACTTATGTGAACAACAAAGGTATTATGCGGTTCATTCGTTTTAATCAGGTTGCCAGATTCTGTGATGGTACGTTAATGTTGCTGAAAGACAAGTTGAAGCATGCACTTGACCAAGATGAAAAAGGGGTTCAGCCTTTGGATCCTAAATACAAGCCACTTGTTCTTGAAGCACTGGGTGTAATTGAAGAGCGACTAGAGTACAGGACACAAATTCGATATTTCGAGATCAACTTTGGTTTTCGAAAGATTTATGTTCCAAACTGGCGCGATTTTCAACTTCTATTTAAACGGGGAGATTGTTAGGGTTAAATATTTGTTAAATAGAAGTTCAGGGTATATTTTGTCAAGTTAACTATAGTTTTTAGCTTGTTGGGCCTAAAAGCCCATAAGCCCAATTGGTTGTAAAGCCTATATATATAAAGGCTGATTTACTTTCATTTACAAGTTAGTCTCATTATTTTCATAACACTAGTCTATAGGTTTACTCTCTCAGATCAGAAATTCTTTCTGTAAACCTGTAACCCTTTGATTTCATATTAATCATATGACTAGTAGTTGCGACCATATAATTGTTCATCTTTGATATTATTTGCTGCTGATTGCACTGTACTGGTATCTACATATATGTTCTATATGCATGGTTTGGCTTTCAAATAGCCTAATAGATACATTTAGAGCTTTCAAACACACAAACCCAACTCGGGTTTCTTCTATATGCATGGTTTGACTTCCAAACAGTCAAACAGGTGCATTTAGAGCTTTTATGCACAAACCCAACCCCATTTGTTCTATATGCTTGGATTGGGTTTCAAATTACACCTATTAGTATGTGTGTAGATATATATATATATATATATATATATATATATATATATATATATATTTTGGGTTGCCATTTGTTGGGCAAACATTAGGATTGTTTAACTTAGTTGGGTACGTCCCATTTATAGTCATTATGCTGTCGAAATTGACTTGTACGTACTTTGTAAAACCACAGGGTGGGTATTCGATAGGCCTCAGCAAGAAGTACGACGATGACCCTAGCCAATATCCGCTAGTTGATACTGAGTTGTGGCAGGAGGTTGCTGGGGGACTGAAGAAAGGTCGTTTGTTTGGGTTCGGGTACCACCCAGATCCCAAGGCGATCTTGACTGGGACAGCCTCACAGGATGGTGCTTCTTCTTCTTCCCAATAGGTGCGTACCACATTTCATTAAATGAGGTTTATCAATTTATTTTATAATTCATGTTAAAATTGTTCTAACGTCTTTTTTATTTTATAGGAAATTGAGGATTTAAGGACCCAAGTTAAGGAGTTGATGGAGCGGGAAGAGAGACATGTGTAACACTCTAAAAATCAGAGTAAATTAAAACCTGGAATTATGGCAACATGACACTTGTATTGATATAAACCACCCATAAAGGGGATCAGTCCTTAAGACTTAACAAAACCTGTACAGATATAGAATTCATCAACAACTAATCTAGACACATCTATCTAGATTACATCAGATGACAATCCATAATTCACCAAAAGAATGGGACTTAACAAATGCCCAATTACAATACTAGTCATCCCAAAAGCCTCGAGACCAAACCCGTCTCTCAAAACCCTGGCAACCCACCGCTAAGGGAAACCTGCTATACACATCATTTGAGAAAAAGTGTTAGGCTTAAAGCCTAGTGAGAACATACAGTTTATAAATTTCAAGAGATATAAACTTTTGTATCAAAGGGAATCCTTTCAAATAAGCATTTCCAAATTAACTGTTGATAAGAATGAAATCCATTAAAATGAGACCATAAACCTTCTTTCCAGTACCTCACAATTTAATGCACAAGTAGTTCTTTTATAAACTTCCCAAAATATAAACATCAGTATCATAAGGAAATCTTTTCATAACGGTTTAATTTATAAGAGATAACATTTCGCCACAACCGGGCCTCTTCGGTCCAAAACTCATCATACGATGACAAAAGAACCATTTTACCAAGTGTTAGCTCCACTCTCATTGTATAGAAGTATTGAAAAATAGGCTAAGTATGGAAATCGCAGAAGTCAGCCGCTGAACACCCAAGTACACCACAGAAGGTGCAAAGCTCAGAAGTTACTCCGCAGAAGATGCACCCGAGGTCAAACCTGATGATGATTCTCAGATCACAGAGCCTCTGTGAAGGCTAACCTCTGGAGATCAATGTTGAAGCTTTTCTTAGAAAGTTCAAGACAAGACCACGTGCAGAACACGTGAAGCCTGCTGTACGAAGATCCTCAAGATCAAAGTAATGGGTGTCCCACGATGTTTACTTTACAGGTGGCATTCCGTTTATGGAATGTCAGTTTATGTCTTGTACTAAGGGGTGCATCCCTCTGCTATATTAAGGGAGCACCACCTTAGAGCACAATGTACGAGAGCACACACAAAAATAGCAGTCTGTATAATCCTTGAGCATATTTGCACATACCAGTGCGTGTTCTTGGTGTTCTTGAGTGATCAATGAAACAGTTCTTTGAGTAACTTTCTTGTAATACTTTACCTTCTGTTCATTAATTGCTTGTGTGTTTACTACCTTGTATGTTCAACCTTTTCTACACATCTTAAACGCTTCCGCACTTCATTTAACTAATCTGTGTGCAGTAAAAGGTTAAATCAAGTTAAAGAACATCATAACTGGGATCAAAAATTGGTATCAGAGCGAACTTTGATTTTCAATATCAAAGGATCTTGTTCTATACTTGTTTCCAGTATTCAAGGTAGTAGTTTGAGTCTGTTCTTCGTCTCAAACTCCATTTACAGTCACACTCTGTTTTCTGAAGCTATATCAACCTGTTTGGTATAGAAACATGTACAAGTGTGTCCTTCATTCAAAGACAGATTCAAAGCTAGTTGGTTGGTCATCTATTCTTACTGATTCATATTCTCATCATTTCTAAAACCATTACTGTTATACTCTTTCTGGTTCGTGCCATACTCTGTTTTTCCTCTCTAAACTAAAATGGCAAACACTGTTAACTACTTCAGTGCTGGATCTCAGTCTAAACCTCCCACTCTTCTAAGGGATGAATATCCTCAGTGGAAGATCAGGATGGTGCACTTCATTGAAGGTGTGGATCCTGGTCTGGTTGAATTTCTTCACAATCCTCCTTTCATCCCAATGAAAATTGTTCCTCGTGTTCCGGCCACTGCCAATACTCCTGAAATCCCTGAATATCAACATCCCAAACCTGTCCTTGAATGGAGTGAAGAAGAAAAGGCACAACATGAGCTTGCAAAGAAAGCCAAAAGATTAATCATAATGGCTATCCCAAACGATATCTTTTAATCTCTTGACTCATGTGAAACTTCAAAGGACCTATGGTTAGAGCTAGAGAAACAACTTGAGGGTGGTGCCAAAACCCTCAAGAACAACAGAGCCTTATGCATAAATGAGTATTTTGCATTCAAAGCTCTGTCGGGTGAATCCATTCAAAGCACTTACAATAGATACAATTTTTTGATAAACAAGTGTAAGAGGTATGGCATCCACATAACCTCTGATGAAAACAATGTAAGATTTCTACAGAGCCTGAATGATGAATGGCTTCATCTAACCATGTCCATGCAAGCCACATTGGATCTTGATGTTTGGTCCATATCTGATCTCTTTGGAATACTGATTAGCCAAGAGAACAGAATTTCCAAACTGACAACCTCTGTTGGAGGTCCTCTGGCTCTTGTGGGAAGTGCCTCAGAAGGCAAAGAAAAGGGAAAGAAGGATAAGGCAGCTGAGGAGGCACAGAGGAAGAAGAAAAAGAAGGTACTTGTAGCAGAGAGTGAAAGTGAAGAAGATTATGAGGAGGAGATTGACATGGCTGCTCTGGACAAAACACTTACACTTATGACCCGACAATTCAATCGAGGTCTCAAGAAGCCGGAGTACAGAGGGAGAGAAGAAAGAGATGACAGAAGCAGAGGATATGGTGAAGCGAGAAGACATCAAAGAGAAAAGTCTGGGGAGCCAAGGCAAGAAGAGAGAAATGGATAGAGGTCAGACGGCAGAGCTGGTGAAAAATTCCCAAAGGAAACTGAAGGGTGCTTCAAATGCAGAAAACCAGGCCACTTCGCCGCAGAGTGCAGGTCCTCTTCCAACAAAGGGAAACCCACAAGCGACGCTCCTTTCTATAAAAAGAGAGTAGAGTACTACACTCAGAGATCCCTAATGGCAGAACAAGAGAACCTTGTAACCGATGAATCCTCTGATGAAGAAGACAACGCACTCTTCTGTGGAATGGCAGAAGTCCACTCTTCTGACAATGAGAGTGAGGTATCCACTTCTAATTCTTGTAACTCTGACTTTGAAAACAAGATTCTTGAAATACAAAATGATCTTCTAGATTATAAAAATACATGCTCGGATCTTGAGAAAAAACTTGCCTTCTTTGAAAGAGAAACTAGGCTTCTCACAGAGGAGAAGGACAAGCTTTACTTTGAAAACAAATCTCTTATCTCTGAGCATATTTCAACAAAAAAGGATTTCAAGGACAAAGTCACAAATCTTGACAAAGCTTTGAAAGATAAGGTCAAAGAGCTAAAGAAATGTGAGAGTGATCGTTTAAATGCCATTTCTTTGAAAAACTTTTTTCAAAAAGAAAGAGAAGTCCTTCATCAAGATCTATTCGACAGAGATCTCCAAATTAAGAGGTATCAGGATGCTCAAAAAGTTCATGAAAAGGTAAACACCCAGATCGGCAGAAGAGGATTAGGGTTCGAGGACATTGACCCTTACACAGGAAATAAAAGAAACAAATCTTTATCAAACATCTTCTGCCCTGGACAATTTTTAAAACCAAGTCTTCCAAACCTTTTATCCACATTTAAGAGGCGCAGAACTTCTGAAGGACCACATCTGAGGAAACCTCTGCAGATGGAAAATGTATGGTATGAAAACAATGATTTACCATCTGCACCTTCATCAAAAGGAAAATCTATACCAAAGAAATATCTGTCTCAAAAACAGATAGGGGTCTTCAGATTTGGTCACCCAGAAACGCAAACTCAAATGGCCTTTGTGTGCATGATGATTCCTGAAAAGGAACTGTCCTCTGAAGCACCAGAGTTTGTTCTAGCCTCTGTGGAAGAAAAACTATTTAAAAGATTTTTGGAAAGCGACTTCAGAAGAACTTATGAAAATCATTTTCTCAACTATTCTGATTTAACCTCTGAAATAAGAGAAATATTTGAGCAAGATCTACAAAACTCTCTTAATGTTCCTATGGTCATTCCTTGTATTTCAAAAATTCTAAATACCTTAGAGGACACCAATGGACAAAGCAAGGCACTTACAGAAGGTTAGGCTCTCATTCACAGAGACTTTTTCGATTCAGACTCTGAGTCAGAATCAGAGTTCTCTGTCGACAATGAGACAAGTTCTGTGGAACTTGAGATACTCCCCTGTGGTCCAGAAAAGAGTAAACTTACTTCTGGCATTCTTAATAGAACAGTTCTTCCCAAAAGGAAAACCACAAGTGTACCTATCTATCATGATTTTCTGGACATGTGCTTACAAGCAAAGACTTCTCTTGAGCTTAAAAATTCTAAAAAGAACAAGATCTCTCATATTTCAAAAGCTCCAAAACCATTAAAACCTTTTCAAGAAAAATTCACTTGGCAACAGAAGGATAAATGGCCTAAAATTGATAAACTTGATGCTTCTATTGCAGTGAAAGCAAGGAAAGAAGATCAAGGGAGAGTACAACCACAGAGCCACTCAAGAGGAGTTTTTGAATAAACTCAACCTAGATTAGACAAAGCTTTCTGTAAAAAGAAACCCAAATCTAAAATGGGTTGTAGTAAAATTTGCTCTGTACCCTCCTTTGACAAATTTAATGAGATTTTCAAGAAGTTTTCCTCAAATGTTCCTTATTGTAAATGCTTTGATCTTATGCATGCTTTGAATCAACATTTCTAGAGGCCCTCCTGTCTTATATCTCACCCCAAACACAAGAATGCAAAATTCAAGGGTGAGAAGAGACAATCTGGTACCTCTGCAAATGAGGATAAATCCAAAACCAAAGGTGTTAAGGCATCTTCACAGCCTCCTAACAAAAATGGACCCATTTGGAAATGGGTACCTAAATCTCTCTAATCTGTCCATAGGAGAAACAACATGTGCCTATCTGGTACCTAGACTCCGGGTGCTCAAGACACAGGACTGGCGACAGAGGGTTGCTTTCCTCATACATAGAAAAACATGGAGGAGGATCTGTGACTTTTGGAGATAACAAAAAGGGTCAAATAAAAGGCTATGGAATCATTGCCAAAGGAGACATCGATGTCAACAGAGTTTCCTATGTGGATGGCCTCAAGCACAATCTTCTGAGTGTAAGTCAACTCTGTGACAATGGACTCGATGTGATGTTCAAAAGACAGTAGTGCTCTCTGTTGAAAGAAGATACAACCACAGAGCTTCTGCGAGCCAAAAGACGAGGTGATAACTAACAGAGAAGAAAAGCTCTGCTTAGTCTCAAGTAAGAATGAAGAAGCTTGGCTCTGGCACAACAGGTTCTGTCATCTAAACTTTCACACACTTAACAAACTTGTGAAACTAGAACTAGTAAGTGGTCTACCAAGTATTAGATTCGACAAGGATCATCTATGCTCAGCTTGTGAGATGGGCAAACTCAAAAGGGCTGCCCACAAAACTAAGTCTGACATATCTTGCACCAGACCTCTACAGATGCTTCATGTTGACCTCTGTGGTCCTATATCTGTGCAAAGTCTTGGTGGCAAGAAGTACATCCTTGTACTCATAGATGAATTCCCTAGATATACTTGGGTTGAATTCGTTCGAAAGAAATCAGATGTTCCTGAAGTACTAATCAATCTTATCAAGAGAATACAAGTTCTTTATGACTGCAGGGTACAGAGAATCCGAAGTGACAATGGGACAGAGTTTAAGAATTCAACCATTGAAGCATATCTTTCGACAGAAGGCATATCACAAAACTTCTCTGCTGCAAGGACTCCACAACAAAACGGTGTTGTTGAACGAAAGAACAGAACACTAGTGGAAGCCGCAAGAACTATGCTCACTGCTTCAGGGCTCTCTATTTCTTTCTGGGCAGAAGCCATTTCAACCGCATGCTTCACCCAAAATCGATCCTTGATCGTGAAGATACATGCAAAGACACCATATCACTTACTACACCAGAGGAAGCCGAACATTAAGTACTTCCATGTCTTTGGATGCAGGTGCTTTGTACTGAACGACAGAGACGAGATAAAGAAATTCAGGCTTCAAAGATAGTTTCAGTGCCTTTTTCTGAACTTACTCCACTGGCAGTACTAACTGCTTCAGGGTTGGCAGTAGTATCAGTGGATGCTGAAAGAAGAGCAGCATTGTGAATATAACCAGAGGGCTTCTTCTTGGTTTCTACCTCAGTTTCAAAAACTCTTAGATCATTGTATAGATCATCAAGTTCTTTCTTTTCCAGATTGTCACTCTGTCTATATGAGACAGTGTACATAGTCCATTCATCCCCAAGAGATCTGAGAAACTTTCTGTTGATATCATCTTGTTCCATCTTCACCCCTACAGTAGCCAGTCATAGACTCATTCTTTGTGGAAGTGAAGTTCTCATACTGCTGCTTTAGAACATCTCTTTGATTTCTTTTGATGCTTTTAGTTCCAGCAAATCTTTTCTCTAGAGCATTCCAGAGAATCTGACAGCAGTGCAGTTGCAAAATTGATGCTGATATTCATTGGGAATGGCCAAGAGCAGAGTGCTCAAGGCCTTCATCTCTGTTTGTCTGATCTTCCTTTCACCATCTGTCTTTGGTGGAGGTCTTTTCCCATCTGGTCCTATCCTTCCAGCTTCAGAAGGACCATTCTCAATGATATCCCACATTGAGTAGTCAGTGAGAAGAATATATTGTCTGATTCTGATCTTCCACATGTCAAACTCACTTGGTTTGAGCATTGGAACCTTAGAAACCAAAGTACTGTTTGATTCTGTAAGATTTTCCATGATGAATAACTGTTTCTGAGAGAGTTTGGCTCTGATACCACTTGTCAGGATCGAATTCTCAACAAGAATTAATTCTCAGAAACAATAACAAAGAAGTTTGCGGAATAACACTTTGATATTTAACCAAACAGAAAATCAAAACAGAATATAATCAACAAACTGTAAACTTGTATTGAATGCTTTGAAGTTACAAGATTACTCACTCAACCTCAATATTGATGAACAGGCTCACCAATACGAATTCTACTTCTCTAGAATTAGGATCTATGCCTTGAGGTTGATTTTCTCTCTAAAAGAATGAAAACAAAAAGTTAATTCATTATTCTAAGCTATACAATATATATACTGAATACAAAGATAATTACAATAAATAAAATATCTTCAGTATATCTTCCATGTATATCTATAAGCTTCCATAATCTTCAGATTATCTAGCTGTCATTTTTTCCATCTGAATCTCTTTAGCAGCACTAACCATGATCAGCAGCATTAACTTCTTCTAGCAGCATTAACTACTAAGCAGCACTAACTACTAGCAGTACTAACTAGCTAAGCAGTACTAACTTTGTTCAAGCAGCACTAACTTTGACTAGCAGTATTAATAGTACTAGCAGTAGTAACACTCAGCAGTACTAACCTTTAAGTCTTCTAGCAGTAGTAACTTTGAACCAGCAGCATTAACCATACTTGATGAATTCTTCAGTTCCCAACAAGTACATACCATACATTATTGCAAGTATGGTATGGCTAGATTGGTCAGGACTGCCTACCTTGCAAGTCAAGCAGCGATTTAGAATAGAGAAGAGAACGTTCCACAGAGGTGGAAGGTTCTGGCGTCTGAAGTCGGTTCTTTTGGAAATTGGTGCAGCGTACCCGATAAACCTAAGGAACTCCAGAATCTCATCGTCAGAGGGATCGTCAGAGTATCTTATTAGGTTTAGCTGGGTCTTGGTGGGAATCTCGAATACCTCTGCGACCCGTCTTCGGTTTATACCAAGATCCAATATTTGAGTAGTGGAAGGATGGGTGGCATAGCCCATGACACAGTAGCCATAACGGTCCAGTTTTTCATGCTTAGCACTCAACCAGAATTGTTGAATGTAAGTTTTAGGAATATCAGTTCTTTTTAGGGTTAGGGCTTTTGTGAGGATGTGGTTCTTTAGTATTTGAATTAAAGGAGCAGCTTCCTCAGGATATCCCTTTGGTTCCAAGACAACATAGTGATTGTTAGGCTTGAGATTCAGTTGCCTGGAGTGATAATCATGGTGTGTGAAGGAGAGCATTCTGCTTGTGAGGACATATTCTTGTTCAACAGAATGGGAATCGTCCTTTTTAGCTTCAGAAGATCCCTTGGAGTTCTTGGAAGAAGCAGAATGAGATGCCATGGAAAGATATGGAGAGCGAGAATTCTTTGCAAAGGGATTCTTGAAAGAGAGAAGATAGTAGGTAAAAAAGAATTTGGGGTATGAGAGGGGTTTATATATAAGGAGAGAGGGTAAAAAAGAATGAGCGGTAAAAGATAAAATTTTCAAATCCGTGATGAGTGGTAACGGATAAGAAGCCGTTTTAAAAAACGACGGTACAGGTTACGAACCAATCAAATATTGCCACGTCAGATGATGGCGGTGCACGATCTAGGACGTGCGCCACCCTATTCTCACACGCGTGGCATTTACTATTCTCACGTGACAGTGAGATTCAAAAAATAACCCGCAGCACATGATCTGAATTTCTCAAGTGATGGGAATGACAGAAGCTCTGTAGATAAGAGGCTTCTGAGATCATAGGCAAGGTTGTGATCAGAAGAGCTTTTTATGAGGGAGGAAAGTGCGATGAAATGATAGAGTTCTTTTTAAAAGGCATGTGGTCGAACATCCTCAGTTTAGAGGTGCAAAAATTCTGTGATAGATCGCAGAGGCTCTGTGGTCGACCTCAGAGGTTCCGAGACCAAGAATTTCCTTTTTAGGAAAGATTTTCAAAGATTTGATCATTTCAAAGTTTTGACAGAAAAATAAAGTACAAAGGGTGATCTTTCTGAGGGCATAGTGCTCGAGAAAGAGTTTTGACCCTTGGTTCAGATGAACTAACCTCACTCTGTAGTCTGTGTTGCGCAGAACTGTCTTGCTCCTCCTTGAATAATCAAGATTGGTCTTTGATGGTTTGGTCTGCTCCCCCTTCAACTATGCTTGGATCATGTAAAGATAATATTTGCACAAGACATAGATTCTCAGGAAAGAATATACAATAAAGAAAGCCGAAGAGATTATTTACAAACAAGGGATATGTTACATACAAATATGTACAACAGAGGCTCTGTGGTCAACTCATGTTGAGCATACCAATCTTACCAACTAGAAAAGTGAATCTTTTCTCATCCAATGCCTTCGTGAAAAGGTCGGCAAGTTGGTAGCCTGTGGGCACAAAGTACATTTCTATTGTCCCATGCTCCACATGATGTTTCAGAAAGTGATACCTGATATCGATATGTTTGGTCTTGGAGTGCTGCACAGGATTGGCAGAGATCGCAATGGCACTTTTGGAGTCACAGAGGATGGGGATTTTTTCGATATCAAATCCATAGTCTCTGAGTTGGGTCCTCATCCACAGAACTTGTGAACAACAACTTGCAGCAGCAACATATTCTGCTTCTGCCGTAGAGGTCGAGACACAGTTCTGCTTCTTGGAAGTCCAACTTACTAGTTTCCCTCCTAGGAATTGGCAACTCCCAGAGTTACTCTTTCTGTCGAGCTTGCATCCTCCGTAATATGAATCTGTATAAGCCATGAGATCAAAGCCAGAGTTCTCCGGATACCAGAGACCAAGATTTTTGGTCCCTTTTAGGTATCTGAAGATCCTCTTGACAGCATAAAGATGAGATTCTTTGGGGTTAGCTTGAAATCTTGCACATAGACATGTGGCAAACATTATATCAGGTCTACTCGCGGTTAAGTACAGCAGAGATCCTATCATCCCTCTGTAGAGTTTACACTCCACAGATTTGCCCTCTGGATCTGCATGGAGCTTGGATCCAGTGACCATTGGAGTTTTCATTGGTGAAGAGTCAGAGAGCTTGTATTTTTCAAGTATGTCAGAGACATATTTTGATTGGTTTATGAAAATACCCTCTGTGGTTTGTTTGACTTGCAATCCTAAGAAGAATGTAAGTTCTCCCATCATGCTCATCTCAAACTCACTTTTCATCAATGACTCAAACTTTTTGCAATATAAATCATTTGTAGACCCAAAAATAATGTCATCAACATAAATTTGTACAAGCAGAATCTCACCTTTTCTCTTCTTATAGAATAAAGTCGTATCAGTAGTACCTCTTTCGAAACCATTTGCAAGGAGGAAGTTTGAAAGTCTGTCGTACCATGCTCTGGGGGCTTGTTTCAGTCCATACAGAGCCTTGTCCAGAAAATAGACGTGATTTGGGTACTTAGAGTTCTCACACCCTGGTGGTTGTTGGATATATACTTCTTCTTGAATCTGCCCGTTCAGAAAGGCTGACTTGACATCCATTTGATATACTTTGAAACCTCTGTGGGCAGCAAAGGCAAGAAAGATTCTTATTGCTTCGAGTCGTGCCACAGGGGCAAAGGTTTCTTCATAGTCAATGCCTTCTTCTTGACAGTATCCCTTGGACACTAGTCTTGCTTTGTTTCTGATCACCACACCGTCTTCATCCTTTTTGTTCCTGAAGACCCATTCGGTCCCTATTGCGGTTTTGCCTTTCGGCAGAGGCACTAGGGTCCATACTTCGTTTCTTTCAAACTGCAGAAGCTCATCTTGCATAGCTTCTACCCAGTTTGGGTCTTCAAGAGCTTCAGATATCTTTTTGGGTTCGATGATACTCACAAAATTTGTATAGTAACAAAAATTTGCAGTACTCGATCGAGTTTGGACCTTGTCAGAAGTGTCACCAATGATTTGGCTCTGTGGGTGACTCTTGGTCCACTTTGTCATGCGGGGCAGGTGATCATTGGAAACTTCTGTGGTTAATTCAGGAGCACGTTCGTCTTGATGTAGATCATTTTCTGTTGAGAGAAATTGATCATTTGTACTTGCCACAGGGCTTGGTTGTTCATCATGAGTTGGGTAGATAGCTCTGTGGAGCCTTGATCTAGTGTTGACCCTTCAGAGATATTTTGAGGATGACCATGATCTTGATTGATCTTGGGGCCTTGATTCGTATTGTCCTCTGAGTGCTCCCCCTCGATGGTTGCACATGCGGCATTACTGGAAGAGGGTGAAGCATTACTAGGACCAGTTAGAGAAGTACCTATTTGGTCCTCAGAGGGTTCGGCTTCAGAGGCTCTGCGGTCACCTTCAGAGGGTTCATCATCATTGAACATCTCTTCAAACAGATGATGAAGATCATTTGTTCGTGATGATCCACCAGAATCTTCATCTTGAAGTTTGAGTCCTGAGCTGATTTGCTTAGAAGTCACTTGAAAAGAATCATCAAATGAAACATTAATACTTTCGAGTATATGCTTGGATTTGAGTACATAGATTCTGTATGTCTTGGAATTTGATGAATACCCAACAAATTTGGCTTCATCGGCTTTGTCCAGTCATAGCAGCAATTCTTTGATTAATGATGATCTGGATCAAATTCACCCTGATGATCTGGAGGAGATGGATATTAAATGGCAGATGGCCATGTTATCCATGAGGGTGAAGAAGTTCATTAAAAGAACTGGAAGAAATAACTTCTCTCAAAGAAGAGAAGATGGAGCTGGTTTTGACAAAACCAAGGTGGAATGTTATAAGTGTCACAAGAAAGGACACTTTGCTAGAGAATGCAGGAGTACTGTTCCAAACAACAACAATCATCAACAAGCTCAGAATGGAGGATACAATCTGAACAAGAATCCTGCTCAAGCCCTTGTTTCTCAACAAGGAATGGGATTTGACTGGAGTGATCAAGCTGAGGAAGCCATTCAGAACCAAGCTCTTATGGCAGAAGTGTCTGATATCCCCACTGAGGTAAGTTCTAATCTTTGCACTAAATCTTGCATTGACACTGTTACAAGATACAGGGATCACAATCAAAGTATGTGTGATGACCTCAAAAGATTAGAAAAGGACAGAAGAGATTATGTGTTGATAGTAGAGAGATTTGAAGAGCAAATCAAAGGCTTTCAAGCTAATGAACTTCAACACTCTTATGACACAAACTATTGGAAGTGGGAAAAGAATGAGTTAGAAACCAAACTGTCTAAGTCCTTAGAAGAGAATGATAGACTGAAAGAGGAACTGTCAAAAGTTAAGCTTGACATAGACAAGTTTTCTTATGCTTCAAAAGCAATGGACTCTCTTCTAAAGGCTCAGATACATGATAAAATGAAGCCTGGTATTGGATACAATAATACACCCCCTCCTTACAATAACAACTATATTTCTCCTTCATCAGACTTGTTAGAAACTAAAGAGAAAAAGGACTTGTCTGAAGAAGCTTTTAAGATAGATCCTTTGGATGAGGTAGTAGTTAAGGATTTGACTGAGAAAGGAGCCAGTGAGAACAGGGATAATAATGTGAGTAAAAAGATACCATTAGGAAACAATATTATCACAAATGAGGGATGTGGGAAAATCTGGGTCAAGTCCAAGGAGACAGAGAAGACTAAAGGAAATGATAACAAGGTCCATTACAAACAAACCACAGTTGTGAATCCTGGATCTTGTAAACAGTGTGATTGCAATAAAGCCAAGAGCCTAAATTCTGGTTTAAAAAGAGGAAATCAAAGAAACTGGAATAATCAATGGGCTCAGAAACAAGGAGTTGATCTGAATAAAATCAATAGACCAAAACCTTGTTTTATATGTGGCAAGTTGAATCATTTGGCTAAGTATTGTTACTTTAACCCTATTAACCAACAGATGAACTTTCAAAGATTTGTGCAAAAATCTGTAGGTTATAGGAAGGCTGGAAAGAAACATGTGATAAATAAATATGTTGAAAGTAAAGGCACTTTAAAGAAAAAGATTTTAAAAGAAAGTGTCAAAATGTGGGTGCCTAGAAGTACTAACAGTGTTAGTACTGCTAACAATATTAGTACTGCTAACACAGTTACTACTGCTAACAGTGTTAGTACTGCTAACAATATTAGTACTGCTAACACAGTTACTACTGCTAACAGTGTTAGTACTGCTAAAAATATTAATGCTGCTAATACTGTTAATACCTCTTCAAAGGTTAGTACTGCTAAGCATGCAAGTGCTGCCAAGGCAGTTAGTACTTCTAAAACAAGTACTGAATCTAGCAAAAACATTTCCAAGCCTATTATTGTAACAAAGTACTCCAAGAATGAGGAATTAAAGTTTAAAAATCTTGTCAAGAAAGAATGCAAGTATTTTGATGAGAAAGGGATACCCAAGACCACTTTGGCTTGGGTTCCTAATTCATACTAATTGATTTATTTAATGTGCAGGGCAACCAACAGCTCAAGGGAAAGAGCATTTGGCATGTTGATAGTGGTTGCTCTAGGCACATGACAGGTAACATGTCATGCCTTCAAGACTTCAAGCATATCAATGGAGGACATGTTGCATTTGGAGATAATCTTACTGGTGGTAAGATAAGTGGAAAAGGTAATGTCACCAAAGGTAAGATGACATTTGAGGATGTCTACTATGTTGATCAATTAAAGTACAACCTGTTAAGTGTATCACAGGTTTGTGACAAACAACATAGTATATTATTTACTAATACTGAGTGTATGATCCTTGCTCCAGGGTTCAAGGTAGTTGATGAAAGCATGATACTACTTAGAACTCCAAAAAAGGACAATGTTTACTGTCTTGATTTGGACATGGTTGATAGTGATTCATCTCTAAATTGTCTTGTTTCAAAAGCTTCTGTAGATGAATCCTCTCTATGGCACAGAAGGATGTGTCACATGAATTTTAAGACTATGAACAATCTTGTTAAAAATAACCTTGTAAGAGGTTTACCTTCAAAAATCTTTTCATGTGATGATCATTGTGTTGCTTGTCTTAAAGGCAAACAACACAAAACTTCTCATAAGACCAAAGAGATAAATTCTGTTTCTTCTTGTCTCCAATTACTGCATATGGATCTGTTTGGTCCTACAAATGTTATGAGTATAGGCAAGAAATCTTACTGCTTGGTTATTGTTGATGATTACTCCAGATTTACTTGGGTATATTTTCTAAGGACTAAGGATGAAACAAGTGGTCTTATCAAATCCTTTATTCTAAGAATTGAAAACCAAACTAATCAAAGAGTAAAAGTCATTAGATCAGATAATGGAACTGAGTTTAAAAATCATGATCTAAACACCTTTTGTGAAGAAAAAGGTATTGAGAGGCAATATAGTGCTCCTAGAACTCCTCAACAGAATGGTGTTGCTGAAA
Organism: Arctium minus; assembly: GCA_954870635.1. NCBI lineage: Eukaryota > Viridiplantae > Streptophyta > Magnoliopsida > Asterales > Asteraceae > Arctium > Arctium minus. The sequence goes on along the minus strand of OX941093.1, from coordinate 2,729,031 downwards.
GGAGGAATAGAACACTAATAGAGGCTGCTAGATCTCTGTTGGCTGATTCCAAATTGCCAATTACCTTCTTGGCTGAAGCAGTTAATACTGCTTGTTATGTCCAAAACAGAGTTCTAGTGGTCAAGCAAAAGAACAAGACCCTATATGAGCTTTTAAATAAAAGAAAACCTTTTATTGGTTTCTTCAAACCTTTTGGGTGTCCTTGTACAATTCTAAATACCAAATCTCACTTAGGTAAGTTTGATAACAAAGCAGATGATGGATTTCTTGTTGGATATTCATCTCAGAGTAAGGCTTACAGAGTTTTTAACTCTTCTTCTAGAATAATTGAAGAAAGTGACAATGTCAAATGCAATGAGAACACACCTAATCCTGTTGGGTCTGGACCTCAGTGGCTATTTGACATTGATTCACTAACTAACTCCTTTGGTTTCAGTAATGAGTATACAGGAACAGGAAGTGGAGGATCAGGGATCACACAAGTTCAAGAAAGTCTATCTAAATCTGTGATTTTTCCCATATACACAGTAAATTCTGTTGAAGACTGTGAAAAGGAATCATTTACTGGACCAAGCCAGAGTGAAGAAGACACTAGAGATAAGGAGACTCAAGAAAATAATGAAGTGGCATCTGAAAACACTTCAGTTGAGTTACATGAATCTAATCTTGAGGCTGGACTGAATGAAGAACCTAGTCATAACACCAGAGTTCAAAAGAATCATCCTCCACAGCTGGTAATAGGAGATATCTCTTCTCCTATGATGACTAGACATCAAAGCAGGCTTCAGGAAATGCAAGATCAACAGCATACAGTGCTTTCTTGTTTTCTATCACAGCTTGAGCCTAAAAAAGGCACATGATGCTATGAAAGAATCTAGCTGGATAGAAGCAATGCAAGAGGAACTGCTACAGTTCAAGCTACAAGATGTATGGGATCTGGTAGACCTTCCTAAAGGTCACAGAGCAATTGGCACAAAATGGATTTTTAGAAACAAGAGAGATGAAAGAGGTATTGTCATAAGGAACAAAGCAAGGCTGGTGGCTCAGGGATATACTCAAGAAGAGGGTATAGATTATGAAGAAGTGTTTGCACCTGTGGCTAGAATAGAAGCAATCAGACTATTCCTAGCCTATGCTTCTTACATGAACTTCAAAGTCTATCAAATGGATGTAAAAAGTGCCTTTCTCTATGGGTCAATTGAAGAAGAAGTATATGTCTGTCAACCACCAGGGTTTGAAAACCCAAGCTATCCAGACAGGGTATACAAATTAAAGAAAGCACTCTATGGACTACATCAAGCCCCAAGAGCATGGTATGACACTCTGTCATCCTATCTCTTGGAAAATGACTTTGAAAGAGGAGTCATTGATAAGACTCTATTTATTAAAAGAAAGAAGAAGGATATTTTGCTGGTCCAAATCTATGTTGATGACATTATCTTTGGATCTACAAGAAACAACATGTGCAAGGAGTTTGAGGATTTAATGCATAAAAGGTTCAAAATGAGTTCCATGGGGGAACTTACTTTCTTCCTTGGACTCCAAGTTCAACAGAAGTCAGATGGCATTTTCATATGTCAATCCAAGTATGTACAGGATATTCTAACCAAGTTTGATTTCTCAGAATCAAAACCTGCCAGCACACCTATGGAAACACACAAGCAGATCACAGCAGATCTTGAGGGGGAGGATATGGATGTGCATCATTATAGATCCATGATTGGCTCTCTCATGTATCTCACAGCATCAAGGCCAGATATAATGTTTCCAGTCTGTGTATGTGCAAGATTTCAAGTTAGGCCAAAGCTATCTCACTTTCAAGCTGTTAAGAGGATATTCAGATATCTCAAAGGGCAACCCAGATTGGGACTTTGGTATCCTCATAACTCACCTTTTGACCTAATAGCATACTCAGACAGTGATCTAGGTGGGGCAAACTTGGACAGAAAATCCACTTCTGGAGGATGTCAGTTTTTGGGTGCTAGACTAGTCTCATGGCAGTGCAAGAAACAAACCACAGTATCCACATCTACAACAGAGGCAGAGTACATAGCAGCTGCAAGTTGCTGTTCTCAAGTCTTATGGATTCAGAATCAAATGTTGGATTATGGGGTAAACTTTCTACACACTCCAATCTTTATTGACAACAGCAGTGCTATTAGCATTGTGAATAATCCTGTCAAGCACTCAAAAACAAAGCACATTGAGATCAGGTATCACTTTATAAGAGATTGTAATGAAAAGAAACTTATTCAAGTTGTCAAAGTTCACACTGATAATCAGTTTGCTGATTTATTCACTAAAGCTTTTGATGTGGGTAGATTCACTTTCTTGGTAACAAGTGTGGGAATGATCAACACTGAATAATCCCCTTCTCAAAAAGTGGCTTTATACCTGTATATTATTCTTGGAGTTACTAATCTTCTTTTTCAGGATATGCATAGCAGTACTCAGTGTTTAGCAAGTTTAAAAGGAGTATTTCAGTTAATACTGCTAGTGGTTAATACTGCTTTCAGTTAATACTGCTAGTGATTAATACTGCTTTCAGTTAATACTGCTAGTGGTTAATAATGCTTTCAGTTAATACTGCTAGTGGTTAATACTGCTTTCAGTTAATACTGCTAGTGGTTAATACTGCTTTCAGTTAATACTGCTAGTGGTTAATACTGCTTTCAGTTAATACTGCTAGTGGTTAATATTGCTTTCAGTTAATACTGCTAGTGGTTAATACTGCTTTCAGTTAATACTGCTAGTTAGTTACTACTGCTCGTAGTTAATACTGCTAGTTAGTTAATACTGCTAGCAGTTAGTGCTGCTCTAGGTTAATACTGCTTATGTTCCGAATACTATAAATACTCTTTGCCCGCCTAAAAGTTCATAACGACTCTTTGCATACTGTTCTCTTGCGCTCAAAACCTTTTCTCTCTCAAGTTCGAAGTTTTCAGACAAGCTTTTCACTAAGATCAATGGCATCCATGAATTTTATCGACGAGCACAACGAGATTGCAATGCTACAAAAGCCAAAGCAAGCTGCAGGATTTCATCAGATTGTGGATTTCCTCAAGTCAAGCCACATTGCTCATGCTCTTCTTGTATCCCCTACAATCTATATTGAGCATCAAAGGCAGTTCTGGGCTAATGCAACCATTGTTGTTGAGAATGGTGTGCAGATGATCAAGACAAGAATCTGTGATCAATCACTCACGGTTACTGAAGAGGTTATTCGCATCAGTCTACGTCTAGACGATGCCTCTGGTATAACCTCTATCCCAAATGATGAACTGTTTTCAAATCTTACAAGAATGGGGTATGGAGGCCCATTGGGAGTTTTCAAATTCTCTAAAGCAAAATTTTCACCCCAATGGCGTTTCTTTGTCCATACTCTTATGCACTGTATCTCCAAAAAGACTACTGGATGGAGTGAGTTCAGCAACACTATTGCTTATGCTTTGTTGTGCTTGGCCACTGCCAGAAAGTATAATTTTTCTAAAATGATTTTCAGTGATCTTGTCTCAAACATGGGAAACAAAAAGAGCTTCTTTATGTATCCCAGGTTTGTTCAAGAAGTCATTACTCATGAATTGACGGATATACCTCAACCTGTTGGGGTATATGTACCTAAACCCCCCAAAGGCAAGGTTTTCTCAAATATGAGAAGATCTGCTGGGGACTCTGAAGGAGTTGACACCCCATTGTTCTCTACAATGATGGTGGTGTCCCAAACCAATGAAGGTATGGCAGCAGGGTCAAGGCCCCCATTAGACCAACCCACTGCTAGCCAAGCCCAACCTTCCCACTCAAAATCTATTCCCCAGTCCCTTCTTGAAAAACCAACCTCTCCAATCACACAAACTTACAAAAGGAAACAGGTAAAGAAGGCTCCTTCCCTTCTTGTACCATTACCCACTAAGCCTATAAGCCCTCTAAGGGAGAATTCTCCCCTAGAGAATATCCAAAGGGAAACCACAAGGGTGTCTCCCAACCCAAAGGAGGTGCTCTCTGAGGAGGAGGTAGAGCATATGGGTGATGAGGCTGCCACTACTCCTGCTAGTACAGAGGAGGAAAGTGGTAACATCAATAAGACCTCCCCCATGGCAACTTTGAATGAGCAATCATTTGAAGGTCCCTGGTGCCAAGAAACCACAGGGGTGGATAGTGCTTCTGCAAGGCAGAAGACATCCACTAATAAAAGATCCAATGATCCTTCAAAGGAGGGTAACACTTCTGGAAAGGGTGAGGACAAATATACGTACTATGAATTGATGGAAACAATGGGGAACATCAATCAAGATGTTCTCAAACAAGGAAAAGATATTGAAGAAATGAAGCTAGTCATTCTGTCACAACAAGAACAGATTGCTAAGCTGAAGAGGATGGTGGTCAGTCTGGTACAAAGGAAGAAGAGAAAGCAATTCCAACTTAGGAGAAGGAAAATTGAGAATGATGCTCCCAAAAAGGGGGAGATCAACATGGAAGAAGCCACAAGAGAGGGGAAGATTAATGTTGAGGGGGAGCAGGAAGCAGAAGCAGAAAGAGTTTCAATACCAAAAGAAACAAAAGAAGCAGCAGAAACAGTTACTACTGCTGACATTAATAAAGCAGCAGAAATTGTGAAAGAAGTTCTAACAGATCTTGAGATTGCAGAAACCTTACTAAAAGCCAAGAATGATACTCCCAAGGTCACTTCAAAGACCAAAGGAGTAATCATCAAAGAACAAGGTGAAGTGATCAAGAAAGACAATAGCAAGAAGGCACTCAACAAAGACAAAGGAAAAGCAAAAATGGTGGAATCTGATCAACCAATCAAAAAGCAAAGGTTGGTTGAATCAGATGAAGCTCTAGCTAAAAAGATGCAGGAGGATTTTGAAAAAGAAGAAAGAGTTCAGTTGGAAAAGGACAGGGAAATGGCAAAAGCTCTAGTTGCTGAACTGAATGAAGCTTATCAACAGAGTATGGCAACTGAAATTGCACAGAAGAAAGCTGCAAGTATGAAGAAATCAGTGGTGAAAACAGTTGCAAAGAAGAGAAAACCCTCAAAGACATTCCTAGGTACCCAAGAGAGGAACAAAATGATTATATTTCTCAAAGGTGCTGTAGGAGTCAAAAAGGAGATGTTCTCCAAAATGTCTTTTGAGAAGATAAAAGAGCTCTATGATTCAGAGATGTTGAAGCTTCAGGGAAATGAAACTGCTAGGGTGGAGATGGAGAAGAGGATAAAAGAAAGTAATGACTTTGATTGTCAAAAGCCATTTCCAGATGAGCAAGAAACACCTCCTAAGAAAGAGTCCACTCTGGGAGAAAGTCTAAGGACTTTAAAGAGAACAAAGATGATGGCAAGAAGAAAGCCAATCAAGAAGCCTAGAGTATCTGAAGAAGAGGCTGAGAAGGTAGCTGAAGAAGAAGGGGCACCTGAGTCATCTAAACAGACAGAGCCAGCCAACACTGATGATGTAAATTTGTATATGGTAGTGATGGACAAAGTGCCTGAACCAATTTCAGCAGAACCTGTAGGAGTGAAGCGTCCTGAGGTCATTCTCTAGGATACATTGACAGTGGATGGAAAGGAATACATAAGGCTGAAAAGAAAAGATGAAAAGCATGAAGTGTTCAACACATGGGCAAAAATTGTTAGAACATGCTCTAGATCAGATCTTGAAGAGATGTTTGAGATAGGAATGAAGTTGTATGCAGATATTCTAAAGGCTCCAGGAATTTCAATTACAAAACTGGTAATGGAGTATCTGTGTATGATGTTCAAACCTGAAGAAGTAGAGCACTTGATCAAGGATGTCTTCAAATCAGTAAACAGTTGGACTCTATATGAAATTAGTGGAGTATATACAGTGACTTTGGATTTAAATCACACTGAATACTTCCTAGTGGATAAAGTGTATAATCATAGCAGATTGAAGCTACATGCCATGCTGAAGAAAAAGTTAAGGTGTGTTCCAGATTCAGAAATGGCTAAATACTTGATTCAAAGAACCATCAATCAGAGTTTGGGATTGGATGCAAACACTGGAATTTAGGCCATGATAGAGTTTTGGGAGCATCTTGAAGATTAATTCTGAAGAACTTGACTTCTTTTCCTAAAAGTCAAGTTAGGGGGAGATTGTTGGGAACTGAAGAATTCATCAAGTATGGTTAATGCTGCTGGTTCAAAGTTACTACTGCTAGAAGACTTAAAGGTTAGTACTGCTGAGTGTTACTACTGCTAGTACTATTAATACTGCTAGTCAAAGTTAGTGCTGCTTGAACAAAGTTAGTACTGCTTAGCTAGTTAGTACTGCTAGTAGTTAGTGCTGCTTAGTAGTTAATGCTGCTAGAAGAAGTTAATGCTGCTGATCATGGTTAGTGCTGCTAAAGAGATTCAGATGGAAAAAATGACAGCTAGATAATCTGAAGATTATGGAAGCTTATAGATATACATGGAAGATATACTGAAGATATTTTATTTATTGTAATTATCTTTGTATTCAGTATATATATTGTATAGCTTAGAATAATGAATTAAATTTTTGTTTTCATTCTTTTAGAGAGAAAATCAACCTCAAGGCATAGATCCTAATTCTAGAGAAGTAGAATTCGTATTGGTGAGCCTGTTCATCAATATTGAGGTTGAGTGAGTAATCTTGTAACTTCAAAGCATTCAATACAAGTTTACAGTTTGTTGATTATATTCTGTTTTGATTTTCTGTTTGGTTAAATATCAAAGTGTTATTCCGCAAACTTCTTTGTTATTGTTTCTGAGAATTAATTCTTGTTGAGAATTCGATCCTGACAAGTGGTATCAGAGCCAAACTCTCTCAGAAACAGTTATTCATCATGGAAAATCTTACAGAATCAAGCAGTACTTTGGTTTCTAAGGTTCCAATGCTCAAACCAAGTGAGTTTGACATGTGGAAGATTAGAATCAGACAATATATTCTTCTCACTGACTACTCAATGTGGGATATCATTGAGAATGGTCCTTCTGAAGCTGGAAGGATAGGACCAGATGGGAAAAGACCTCCACCAAAGACAGATGGTGAAAGGAAGATCAGACAAACAGAGATGAAGGCCTTGAGCACTCTGCTCTTGGCCATTCCCAATGAATATCAGCATCAATTTTGCAACTGCACTGATGCTCAGATTCTCTGGAATTGCGAACAGAGGAGGCTGAAGGAGCTGAATTGCGAACAGAGGCTGTCGTTGAGAAACGAGAAAAGAAGCTTAAAAAGAAAAGAACTCCCAAAAAGAGAGTCGCAGAAGAAGAGGCTCCAAAATCCTCAACAGATGTTGCCAAGCCAAAGAAGAAGGCTAAGAAATTGACCAAGGCAGCAACCTCTGAACCTGTACCCTCTCCAGACGTGAGTGAACCTGCAGAGTCCGAACAACCTCTATAGAGGAGAAGAAGAAAAGCCCAAGTCATTGAAAGCTGTGAGGAAAGCCCATCCAGCCCTCTTCGAGTCGCATTGGCCATAGCTGAGGAGATACAGAAGCTGCACTCTGGAACCTTAGGGGAATTCGCAGATTTTACAGTGCAAGACGTTACGGGGCTTTCAAGCTCTGATGATGAGGGTAACAAAATCTCAGAGGATATAGGAGAAAAAGATGCCCTTGGCACACCACCAAAACCAACTCCCAGTGCAACCCACACTTCTACCCCTGCAGTTCTAGTGCAGAAGAGTATTGAAACAGGACCGCACAGTCCGAACCCAGCCCAAGCCATCCGGACAGAGGATATTCCTTCATCCTCTGTATCACCATTCGGAGAAACCAAACCCACCTCACCCTCTCAAAAGGGTGAGAGTGTTGCTCTGTGTGTCCATTCTCCCCAGGACACATCTCTTCCACACACAGAGGTATTCGTTACCTCTGTCACACACAAGAGTGACGCCCAAACCACCTCAGAGTTGGTGATGAAAGAACATGATGATTCTGTGGCTCTAGAACAACCACAAGATCCATTCAACATAAGTCTTAAGGGAGTCTCTGAACCCTCCCCCAAAGAACGTGTTGACAGAACTTCCATAGGTGCTTCCTCTGTGGAACATCGAGGATTGGAAGGAAATCCCTCAAAGCTAAACATCCCCACAGGCTCTATGGGTGCCAAAAACTCGTTGGCTAAATCTGGAACATGTGTTGTTCCAGAGGTTACCTCTGACACTTTTGTCACAAAGGGCGAGTTTCAAGCCTTTGCTGATATGGTGCTCACAAAACTTGACGAGTTGAAAAGCTCTGTCTCTGTGGATTCTCAATCCATCGCAGATGCTCTTCAAGCAAACACTGCCGCCTTGACTGCTCTTCGTCAATCCTCAACTCAACATTCGGCGGCGATCAATGAACTAAACACAAACTGCGCGAAAAGGGCTGATCTTCAATCTTGTGGACAAGCCCTCATTGCACACTCCAATCAAAGTCAGGTACTCGGGGATCTTTGCACAGAAGAGTTCCCAAAGTATGCTACACAAGGAGTTCAGACTGGAGTGAATGAAATGGCCAAGCTTTGAGAGGAAATAAAGGACATAACTCGCAGTGTTATGGTTCCATTCAATCCCCAAGCATCAACCTCTGTGCCTGACCCCTCTGCCTTTGCCACAAAAGCCGACCTAGAAGCAATGGGAAGTCAGTTTCTGAGCAACCTCAACCTTCTTCGATCCCAATTCAATGAACAAGGAGAAAAGGTGGTTGCAGACTTGAAGAAAACCGTAGCCACATTTCGGTTCAAAACTGACTTGGAAATCAACGAGCTATCAATGGCCGCATGGGACGCTCTACAGAAGATCAATAAACATGTTGATGAGCACCTCTGCAAAAGGAAAAAGAGAAAATCCCCGACTACTTGCCAAGCGGAGGCCTCGCAAAAGGTTTCAAGGCATGAGGACCAGGATCCAGATGCCTCTGGCCCTGGCCATCATGAGGGGGAGAAGGCATTAACACCAAAAGCACCTGTCATCTCAACCACTCCTCTTCAAGTCCTACCCTTACAAAGAACATCTTCAGAGGCACACAAAACACAGAATCTCACGTCCTATGCCTCTGAGGACCCAATACCTACTTCAATTATCCAAGGAACAACTTCTGCAGGGTCTCAGAAAGGGAAGGTTAGTGTGGACTCTGAACAGATCGCAGAAGGACTCGCAAAGTTTGTAGAACCCTCAAGTCCTGAACTTATGCCCACTGCACCCACACCCGTTGTACAGTTTCAAAGCCTTGATCCAGTAAACGCTGCAGATACTTCAGAGACCTCTCCACGGAAGAAACAGTCCTCAGAGCAAAACTCAGAGCAGAAACGTCAAGAGGACAGAGTAAAAGAGATAGTTCAATCGATGGACGCCATGAGAGTTCCAATCTCAAGGCCTCCACCGAAAGAACTTAAGTTTCAAGAGAACATTCATACCTATCTTTACAGCGCAGAGCCCGAAGCTGTCTTCTTAGCACCAAATCTGCATCCCTTAATCAAAGAAGACATCAGAAGACGCTTCGAGCGAACTGCACTAGAAAGGGATGAAGTATTCTCCACAGAAGATATCAAAACCGTGATGAGTATCTCTCTGCACTCCTTCGCCAACAAGTCAATCATGTATGCAAAATATTTAGTTGAGAGAAAAGATGGGAAGCAATACACGTTCACAGATGCAGACTTAAAGAACCTCTGTGCCTACGATCTTCCTCAACTACATGCCTTCACAGAGCAAAGACTTGAAAAGCGTAAGGAGTACATGATAGCGAATGGCAGGATCAAGGAGGTGATGCGCGAACATGTAAAATATCACAGCAAAATGGACTTCGAGGTAGCTCTACAACTCGGAGTCGAAAAGCTGTCGATCACCAAGCCACATGATCAATTCCCTGGAATCGAGAACGTTCCTTCAAACTCCTTAATCACAGAGCCTGAGTTCAGATTCATCTACAGAGATGATGATGGGCTTAAAAAGATGTATCGGCCAAATCAAAGTCACAAGTATTCGAACAACACTCTACAGAAGATAAAGAACACGATTCTGAAGAAGAAAGGCTCTGAGATTGTGCAAGCAGGACCTGCAGAGACAATGATAGGACAGATTGATGCACAACTGAAGTACAGGGAACTCATTCTACCTATGAGAAAAACTCTAGCTGAAAGCTTTACCAACCCGATAAATGATTTTCCCCAATGACTTCTGTAATCTTTTCTTGTTCATTCATGTATTTCGATGCTTAATGTAATTGCCTTTTGGCATTTTTCTTTTATGAATGAATATCACTTTTCAGAGGTTGAGTTCCTTTCACCTCTTTTTGTTTCCATCTTAGCCAACACCACAATTTTCAAATTTTATTTTTTCAATACATAGGGGGAGATTGTTAGCTCCACTCTCATTGTATAGAAGTATTGAAAAATAGGCTAAGTATGGAAATCGCAGAAGTCAGGCGCTGAACACCCAAGTACACCACAGAAGGTGCAAAGCTCAGAAGTTACTCCGCAGAAGATGCACCCGAGGTCAAACCTGATGATTATTCTCAGATCACAGAGCCTCTGTGATCACTCACAGAGCCTCTGTGAAGGCTAACCTCTGGAGATCAATGTTGAAGCTTTTCTTAGAAAGTTCAAGACAAGACCACGTGTAGAACACGTGAGGCCTGCTGTACGAAGATCCTCAAGATCAAAGTAATGGGTGTCCCACGATGTTTGCTTTACAGGTGGCATTTCGTTTATGGAATGTCAGTTTCTGTCTTGTACTAAGGGGTGCATCCCTCTACTATATTAAGGGAGCACCACCTTAGAGCACAATGTACGAGAACACACACAAAAATAGCAGTCTGTATAATCCTTGAGCATATTTGCACATACCAGTGCGTGTTCTTGGTGTTCTTGAGTGATCAATGAAACAGTTCTTTGAGTAACTTTCTTGTAATACTTTACTTTCTGTTCATTAATTGCTTGTGTGTTTACTACCTTGTATGTTCAACCTTTTCTACACATCTTAAACACTTCCGCACTCTATTTAACTAATCGGTGTTCAGTAAAAGGTTAAATCAAGTTAAAGAACATCATAACTGGGATCTACACCAAGGATTGTGGTGTAACACAAAGTAGACCACCAATCCGAGTTATGAGCTAAACAATTGGAATCTGAGGATACGAACACATAAGTCTGTGCTACAACGTGAGATCTAGCCCCAAGCAAAACCAATGTATTCTCCTTCACTAGGATCACTATGAACCATGGATAGTATCCGGCCTCACATAACCGTACCAAGTTGCCCCCGAGGATCATATGCATCCATAGCTACAAAATGGGGAATATGACATCCCAACAATACAGTCGACTCAAAACCTAGGGATCCGCTAGTAATGGTACAGACTCGTCAGAACAACATATGTGACCAACCATAAATAAACATATGGTATAAACACATTTTATAAACAAAATGTCATTTCCAGTTCAACTTCTGGTAAGAATGAAAATCATTAAAAATGAGTTTCTTAAACATTCTTTTCACATATCCACATAATGTGCAAGTAAAACATCATTTTACTTCAATAAGGCGGAAACAGTCATTTTAGTCAAAACTGATCGGGAACCCCGAAAATCACCAAAAACTTCATTTATATCAAAATGTAGAGAACATGAAATAATACCATAGAAATACTTCGGATTTCGCAAATAAGAGTTTTGACATGTATAAAGTTTGTAAAATGGTAGTAGGAACTCACCAATAGGTTTTAGAATAAAAACCCGGAAAACCAGATATCGATCACGACGAAGAGGTGAAGCTTAAAACACCGACCTCTTGCTAGAAACACCGAAAACTAGCAACCAAAAGCTACCTCGAAGATCGCTAGAAGAAATTAAGAAAAGAAAGAGAGAGAGACTGATATTGAGAGTTATATGAAAATATCTCTCAATCTAGATATTTAAGCTAGCCTCGAAAAAGCAACATGACAGAAGGAAATTCGTGCGCCCTCAAAGAAGGAAATGCGCACGGCCCGTGCGCAAGCCCACTGCCTCGCCGCTGTTTCATACGCACGACCCGTGCGTTTTCTCTGAAGGAGGGCGCACGACCCGTGCGTCCTGCAGAACAGTGCAGAAACCTCCTCTTCTCTATTCTTCTTCGCAAAAGACCAAACGAAATTCGGGGTGTTACAAATCTCCCACCTCAGAACGATTTCGTCCTCGAAATCTACTCTTCTCAACGGAACACTGTTCGCAGAGAAAATCATCACAACCTCAAAAGCCAGAATCAATAACGAGATTCTAATACCGACATCCACATTAGCTACCCTTCTTGGGCACAATTCGCTCCAAACCGAGCGAACACTCAACACTTCAAAGTAACCTTTACTCCCAAGGTTACAGTTGCCTCCCAACCTTAGGTGACAATTACTACCTCCAGGAAATTAGCGACCTCAACTTTCCATCTACCAATTTCTTTCGAACTACATGGTTCCGAACTCAAAGCCAACGGTCGACGCTAATCTTCCCAAAACTCTCAGATTTCACTGATCCATTCCTAATATCGATAAAGATATTCTTACAAGGCGCACTAATGCGTCTTTCCGACGATCGGTTAACACAGATTCTGTTATCACTCAACTCCGATCCGACTCCAAATCTGGAAGTAGCCCTTATTCAAATTTCTTAATACTTCCATAAATACTTCGTCTACAACCACATTATAAAGATTAACCTCTAAACATACCACCAATCTATACATTCGGACAATAAAGGACGGACGCTACTAAAACCCATGCGTAGTCACTATCTCCAACCTGTGGAAGACTTCATCAACAACTTACTCTAGCTCAAGGCTAAGGCCCGACTCCTCAAAGCATTGCTAGAACCGAACCCCTAACAGGAAAATGATGCACATGTAGATAAATGAAAAGGATTAGGCTTAACGCCTAGAGAGCTCAAGAGTTTTACATAAGTAAAAGCAATTAAATTGATGAACTTCTATTTAAAATAGAACCTTTCAAATAATGAATTTTAAAACATGGAACAACTCCTTTTCAAAGTTATGCAATTTCAAAGATGGATCCTTTATTTCAACGATGCTTTATAAATTGACACAACTTGTACTAATTCGAAGTATGAAACATTAGTAACACCATGCATACCGTACGTCCGAAATCATGGACATTAGGTCCAATACTCACGCGACCAAAACGAAAGAAAACTAAATACCCATACGCAGGAAAACACACTTCATTCAAACCTTAATATACGTGGGGAGAACCCAATATTAAAGCCATCATTTACCGTCGACTCCACATAACCAAAGTTGGTAAAATATAACATTAGTGTTTAAAATACCCCGGGTCTACGACGGAGAGACCCGTACATAAAGAGAATAGAAGGAGACGTAAGTAGGCCGCCCATACAACTTCCTCGCATGACCTCTAAACGTTTCCATCTTGGGTGGCGAGAACAAATGAATGGGGCCACTCGTGATGTTATTGGATTTCACCACGTATCTCGATCTTAGTTCCCATGCCATACCAAACATCACAACTTCAAATCGTTTATTGCCTCTAACCATACTCCGTCGAGTTCCACCTCAAGGGCTTACGGACACGGGTGCCTATCCAATCCAGACGAGTTCCAACTCAGCAGCTCGTGCCACCTATTGTCTACTCGCTAGCCAACCCTGGCGGTCCCTAAGTGTAACCCAAAACCTCAGGCTTTACAAAACAGACAGACTATCTATGGATCTACAACACTGTCTAACATTACATGAATCCAACTGAAAAACCAAAGCTCCCAAAACATGTAATTCCCAATGGCATGAAATAATCGCCATCATACTCCAAAAATCCCACAACTATTTTTAAACCGTACATATGTCCTTAAGTTTCCATTTAGTCAAAGCTGAGCCAACGACCCAACAGTTTACGTAAATACCAAAATGAAAGCCGATATAAATATTGAAACACGTTTGACCAACTATTATGCAAACACGACCAAAAGTATAATTAACTCAAATCTCATCGTTGGTTGAAACAAACCGTTTTCCAAATGAACTCATACCCTTATGTTTTCAAAATGCCTCATAACACAATAATATGCATTTTCTGAAAAGGTTTATAAGATCAAATACACCAAATGACACTTACGTCAATTGAACTCCAATTATATAAGTAAAATCATCAAAGAAACACTTCAACATGATTTATTTACCAAAATAACCAAAGATCCCAACATGGGTGTCTCAACATGTTCATAAATTTAAACATTTCAAAGTAACCAAAACTTATCAGCAGTTAACAATTTAATGTAAAACACAATCACTTTAAAATAAACATTTTGGCATGTACACCGTTTTCACAAATCAACTTTAACTCACCAAAAACACAAATAAACTCCATCATACTAAAATCTTTCATTGCGGTTATAAATCCGGACAAATGTCCACACGACTCATCAGTCAAAACCCGAGCCAAAGGCCCGACATTTAACGTTTCCCCAAATAATGAAATGTCTTTAAACAATGTTTATGAAAACACACACCACCAGGACATGATTTCTCAAAACTCAACACGTATTGAGACCAAAGATTTTCCAAAAGTTTATGAATGCAAACTAAGATGCACAAAGTCATCAAAGATGCATAAATCATAATGTAGATTTTACGTGTACAAAATCACCCAGAATATGTAAATCACGCTAATTACTTGCTGAAATATTCAAGCTCGACATGAGCAATTTATGATGTTAAAACAATCCAAGTTACCGAATACGAAAACTTAACAAAATACTCGCACCTTGAGAAATACCGAGTAAAACATACGCAATAATTTACGCTATAACCGTGAAAATAGGTTCTTTCACTTCAACATGTGCAACAATTGTTTGTACAACTCCAAAGGGAAAAATCACAATTTTATCTTTAAAATTCTTCCTCTATAACCAAGAGGCGTTGCAGCAAAAGAATTTTCAAATCACCCCATATACAACAATTCATTCCCCAAAGGGCGGTAAAATAACGGGGATGCAAATAAAATTTCAAATCGAGTTTAAAGCTTCACGTGTAAAGATAAACACATCTGACCAAAATAGAAACTACAACGACAAAATACCGCTAACTCGCTAAATGCTTTGCGGAAATTTTAACAGTAAGAGTTAATGATGGAAATACAATCAGAACGAAAGTCCTGTCTTAAAAATAACATAAATCGTTTATGCAATCATTCACCCCCACGTGATACTTAAATCCAATGCACAAAGTACACGACAGTTGACATTGGTTAACAAAACCCAGAAATTAACGCACACAATGATGCATATGCACATGTTCCTGAAATTATTTACGCGACACAAAAGTCGTAAGATGAGACACCATAATCCAACTGGATTTTCATAAAACTCATTAACGCTAAAATCAAGTGGTGTCCAAATTTCCATTTTTCAACACAAGGTAATGCGACCATTTTGACAAGTGGTGAGTTTAATTTTGACCATTTTGATGAGACACGACACCCAAAGAGCTCATAACTTGCACGCAATGAAATTAAACTCACGCATCTCTAAATATACGCACGCGACAAAAGAGTCCGTAAAACAAAACTCCATGAAATTCAACAAAACTCGTACAAACTAAAATATCCAAGAAACTCCGACTCAAGGCATGGAAATACCTTTTCCTTTAAAACCATTGACATACGTGGAAGAGATCCAATGTCAAGGTCAAAATTCCACAGCTACTTGCCCATTAACTCAAAAAGCGTTAAAACACATATATTACGACATCCAAAAATAGCATTTAAACACAAGACGTGAATAAAGAGAGTTTTGATAACAATTTGAAATCAGGTGCAACAAACCATTTTAAGCATGCTTATGCTCATAGTTTAAAATATGTTGATTGCTAATTGTTTTGCCAAAACGTTATAAGGTAATTTACTTTATGGTTGGCGATCATGAAAAGAAATTTATGCAACCTTATTTTAGAAATAAATTTAATGCATGAATTCGGTCGGCACTCACATCTTAATACTACGCTTCCCAACATTCCGACCTACTATAATCAACTGGATGCCTCAGGCATCTTAGGGCAACCATCCCATTAGTTAACTTACAATCTCCTCGAAATAGAATTGATCTAACAAGATATAGTTCTTATTCCACCAACGAATCTGGCTCAAGATGATTAACTTAAGGCATTTAACGCACTTACTATCATCCCAAAGAGACATTGCTATAAACAACAATCATTCGTTAGCTTACTCGCATAGAAACTTTCACACTACTCTAACGGTCAACATACCAAGGTAGAGCAGGTAAACACAAGCACGAGAAAGGGTAAGGAAGAGTTTAACTGAAACACGCACGAAAGAAACGTACCGTTACGTCTACCAATTGTCATAACATTAGCAAACCAATTACACTCACGTAAAATATCATCATAATCACATTAGCTAAGTGAGATTATGAACATATAACACATAAGGGTTCTTGTTACCATCATCACAACGCTTGATTAACATAACCTCCGTCGATTCTAAGACTAACCCACCTTAGAAGTTCTACCCAATCTCACAATCAGTGCCTATCAAACTCAGTCTAAGTCTAGACATCTTACATTCATGCCTAGTTCGCTTAAACTAGAGCTTTGATACCAACTTGTAACACTCTAAAAATCAGAGTAAATTAAAACCCGGAATTATGGCAACATGACACTTGTATTGATATAAACCTCCCATAAAGGGGATCAGTCCTTAAGACTTAACAAAACCTGTACAGATATAGAATTCATCAACAAACTAATCTAGACACATCTATCTAGATTACATCAGATGACAATCCATAATTCACCAAAAGAATGGGACTTAACAAATGCCCAGTTACAATACTAGTCATCCCAAAAGCCTCGAGACCAGACCCGTCTCTCAAAACCCTGGCAACCCACCGCTAAGGGAAACCTGCTATACACATCATTTGAGAAAAAGTGTTAGGCTAAAAGCCTAGTGAGAACACACAGTTTATAAATTTCAAGAGATATAAACTTTTGTATCAAAGGGAATCCTTTCAAATAAGCATTTCCAAATTAACTGTTGATAAGAATGAAATCCATTAAAATGAGACCATAAACCTTCTTTCCAGTACCTCACAATTTAATGCACAAGTAGTTCTTTTATAAACTTCCTGAAATATAAACATCAGTATCATAAGGAAATCTTTTCATAACGGTTTAATTTATAAAAGATAACATTTCGCCACAACCGGGCCTCTTCGGTCCAAAACTCATCATACGATGACAAAAGAACCATTTTACCAAGGATTGTTGTGTAACACAAAGTAGACCACCAATCCGAGTTATGAGCTAAACAATTGGAATCCGAGGATACGAACACATAAGTCCGTGCTACAACGTGAGATCTAGCCCCAAGCAAAACCAATGTATACTCCTTCACTAGGATCACTATGAACCATGGCTAGTATCCGGCCTCACATAACCGTACCAAGTTGCCCCCGAGGATCATATGCATCCATAGCTACAAAATGGGGAATATGACATCCCAACAATACAGTCGACTCAAAA
Organism: Arctium minus; assembly: GCA_954870635.1. Classification (NCBI taxonomy): domain Eukaryota; kingdom Viridiplantae; phylum Streptophyta; class Magnoliopsida; order Asterales; family Asteraceae; genus Arctium; species Arctium minus. The sequence goes on along the minus strand of OX941093.1, from coordinate 2,711,526 downwards.
CCTAGGGATCCGCTAGTAATGGTACAGACTCGTCACAACAACATATGTGACCAACCATAAATAAACATATGGTATAAACACATTTTATAAACAAAATGTCATTTCCAGTTCAACTTCTGGTAAGAATGAAAATCATTAAAAATGAGTTCTTAAACATTCTTTTCACATATCCATATAATGTACAAGTAAAACATCATTTTACTTCAATAAGGCGGAAACAGTCATTTTAGTCAAAACTGATCGGGAACCCCGAAAATCACCAAAAACTTCATTTATATCAAAATGTAGAGAACATGAAATCATACCATAGAAATACTTCGGATTTCGCAAATAAGAGTTTTGACATGTATAAAGTTTGTAAAATGGTAGTAGGAACTCACCAATAGGTTTTAGAATAAAAACCCGGAAAACCAGATATCGATCACGACGAAGAGATGAAGCTTAAAACACCGACCTCTTGCTAGAAACACCGAAAACTAGCAACCAAAAGCTACCTCGAAGATCGCTAGAAGAAATGAAGAAAAGAAAGAGAGAGAGAGAGAGACTGATATTGAGAGATATATGAAAATATCTTTCAATATAGATATTGAAGCTAGCCTCGAAAAAGCAACCTGACAGAAGGAAATTTGTGCGCCCTCAAAGAAGGAAATACGCACGGCCCGTGCGCAAGCCCACTGCCTCGCCGCTGTTTCATACGCACGACCCGTACGTTTTATCTGAAGGAGGGCACACGACCCGTGCGTCCTGCAGAACAGTGCAAAAACCTCCTCTTCTCTATTCTTCTTCGCAAAAGACCAAACGAAATTCGGGGTGTTACAAATCTCCCACCTTAGAACGATTTCGTCCTTGAAATCTACTCTTCTCAACGGAACACTGTTCGCAGAGAAAATCGTCACAACCTCAAAAGCCAGAATCAATAACGAGATTCTAATACCGACATCCACATTAGCTACCCTTATTGGGCACAATTCGCTCCAAACCGAGCGAACACTCAACACTTCAAAGTAACCTTTACTCCCAAGGTTACGGTTGCCTCCCAACCTTAGGTGACAATTACTACCTCCAGGAAATTAGCGACCTCAACTTTCCATCTACCAATTTCTTTCGAACTGCACGGTTCCGAACTCAAAGCCAACGATTGACGCTAATCTTCCCAAAACTCTCAGATTTCACTGATCCATTCCTAATATCGATAAAGATATTCTTACAAAGCGCACTAATGCGTCTTTCCGACGATCGGTTAACACAGATTCTGTTATCACTCAACTCCGATCCGACTCCAAATCTGGAAGTAGCCCTTATTCAAATTTCTTAATACTTCCATAAATACTTCGTCTACAACCACATTATAAAGATTAACTTCTAAACATACCACCAATCTATACATTCGGACAATAAAGGACGAACGCTACTAAAACCCATGCGTAGTCACTATCTCCAACCTGTGGAAGACTTCATCACCAACTTACTCTAGCTCAAGGCTAAGGCCCGACTCCTCAAATCATTGCTAGAACCGAACCCCCAACAGGAAAATGATGCACATGTAGATAAATGAAAAGGATTAGGCATAACGCCTAGAGAGCTCAAGAGTTTTACATAAGTAAAAGCAATTAAATTGATGAACTTCTCTTTAAAATAGAACCTTTCAAATAATGAATTTTAAAACATGGAACAACTCCTTTTCAAAGTTATGCAATTTCAAAGATTGATCCTTTATTTCAACGATGCTTTATAAATTGACACATCTTGTACTAATTCTAAGTATGAAACATTAGTAACACCATGCATACCATACGTCCGAAATCATGGACATTAGGTCCAATACTCACGCGACCAAAACGAAAGAAAACTAAATACCCATACGCAGGAAAACACACTTCATTCAAACCTTAATATACGTGGGGAGAACCCAATATTAAAGCCATCATTTACCGTCGACTCCACATAACCAAAGTTGGTAAAATATAACATTATTGTTTAAAATACCCCGGGTCTACGACGGAGAGACCCGTACATAAAGAGAATAGAAGGACACGCAAGTAGGCCGCCCATACAACTTCCTCGCATTACCTCTAAACGTTTCCATCTTGGGTGGCGAGAACAAATGAATGGGGCCACCCGTGATGTTATTGGATTTAACCACGTATCCCGATCTTAGTTCCCATGCCATACCAGACATCACAACTTCAAACCGTTTATTGCCTCTAACCATACTCTGTCGAGTTCCACCTCAAGGGCTTACGGACACGGGTGCCTATCCAATCCAGAAAAGTTCCAACTCAGCAGCTCGTGCCACCTTTTGTCTACTCGCTAGCCAAACCGGGCGGTCACTAAGTGTAACCCAAAACCTCAGGCTTTACAAAACAGACAGACTGTCTATGGATCTACAACACTGTCTACCTCGAAGATCGAAAGAAGAAATGAAGAAAAGAAAGAGAGAGAGACTGATATTGAGAGATATATGAAAATATCTCTCAATCTAGATATTTAAGCTAGCCTCGAAAAATCAACCTGGTCGTGCGCCTCAAAGAAGAAAATGCGCACGGCCCGTGAGCAAGCCCACTGCCTCACCGCTGTTTCATACGCACGACCCGTGCGTTTTCTCTGAAGAAGGGCGCACGACCCGTGCGTCCTGCAGAACAGTGCAGAAACCTCCTCTTCTCTATTCTTCTTCGCAAAAGACCAAACGAGAAGAGATATTTCGGGCGGAAGCAGGAAGACGTGATGCCTAGTATGAGAAGATGTGTCAAATGGTAATGCGTTTCAGTCAGTCCCAACCACCCATGTGATGAGATATTTGTTTATGTTGAACACTTTGTTGAATTTTGTTGTTGGAACAATATTTGAACAATGTATCGGGATTTAGGACCTTAATTTATGACAAGTTAGTTGTATTTCATGTTTTTTACAGCTTTTGGCACTTTTTACAGTTTTTACAGCTTTCAACAGGTTTTACAGCTTTTTAGCAGTTTTTTTTAATGAAAAAACAGTTTTTTCCTGTTTCTATTTTTAAAATTTTTTGGTGGATTTTTGGCAGATAAATCCGCCGAAAATAATTTCTAACACCCGAATTTTCGGTAAGCCACTTTCCCTTATGTATGTTGTGGTATTTGGAAATGTAAGTTGATTGCTATGAAGGTCGTACCCTTACCCTCGCGAATGTCGGGATCAAAAGTCGAATTTCGAGGCGAGGAACCACCGGGGCGACAATGCCTGGCGATTGTCACATCTGTCACTATCGCGCGGGCAAAGTCGCAAATGTCGGGGTACCTACGGTACATACTCGACGATAGTGCCCGACGATTATGCCAAGGGTCACTGTCTCTTGGCAATATCGCACGGATGGTACCTCGGAGGGGGTGAAGCGGGCGATTGTGCCCCGTGACTATGCCCATGGCATAGTCGCCGTGTCACTCTCGTGCACGGGGTCCAAGTCCATAAAACTACGATTTTGACTCCCTCCTCATTTATGTCTTGATCTACCTTCTCCTTCCTCTCTCAAAATCGTGTTCTTAGCATTTATTCCACTTTGGAGGCCATCTAAAGCTAGATTTGGAGCTATAAGAGTGGATCATCAAGCTAGGAGCAAGAAACCTTCATCTCACCACTTTGCTAATAAAGGTTTATGTCAATGTAACACTTCACTTTTTTACATTTGATGATTTTGGAAATTTAGGTCAAAACCTAGGGTTTTGTCCAAACTAGATGTTTTGATGAAACGATTATGAAGGGTGATTTTATACTCTTAAATAATGATCTCTTGTTGATTTTGAAGAGTTTTAGTAAACAAAACAAATTGGCCATTTTATGTATAATTGGCAAGCAAGGCTTTTCCCTTCCATTGAAAACTAATATTTTGTAAATCTTACATGGGAAGATATACTATGAGATGTTTGGTGTTCCATTGGGATAAACTATAGTGTAATGGATCCATAGGCACTAGTGGTATTATGTGTATTACATGATGACATTTTAATTGGCAAGATGCGGGGAAATACTTGGGAGCTCGTGCTATAGACCGTGGGTGGTTGAATATGATAACCTTGTGCTCCATAATATCTATATTCTAGCTAGTGAGTCCTTCTTAGACCAATTGGAAGCTCGAACTATAGACCGTGGGTAGTTAAACTCGATAACCTTTGGTGCTATAATAGAAGCTCCATAACGTTGATTTGTGACCTACTTTCGCGTTCCGTCACCTCAATGGTAACCCGGCTCTCCCCCGTTATTTGGTACAACCTTACTTCCTTCCAAGGGACCTTAAGGCTTGAAACCATCATAAAACTTGGCTAAAACTTGTATTAGTAACAATTGTCTTTAATTGATATTTTATTCATATTTGAACTCACTAGGTGAAAGCCTAACACTTGTTTTCTTGAATGTCATGTATTTACAGGTTCCATTAGTGGTAGGGCTCGTAAGGATTGAGCACCATGGGTTGAGTGTAACACCCGTAAATTGGAGATTTCCTTTAGTAATAATTCGGGAGTCGTTTGTCTTTTGGGACGAAAAGGTGCCGAGAAATCAAGTGAATTTTGCTATGAAATCTTCGAGGATCGAATTAAGTGCGAAAGACGCGAGAAAATAGGATTTGGGTTGTCGCGAGTTGTTACACGACTTAGGGTCGATGCACAAGTCGCGTAACTCACTGGAAGTGAGTCTTTGGGGAAACGGGTGGCTTATGCCGCGACTTAAGGTCGCGGCATAACCCGCGACATGCACTGTCCATTGAAAAACGCAATGTTCAGCCATTAGACCTCATTTCTCAACCCCAAACCCTAACTCACTTTCCCTTTTCTCTCCCAAACCGGCCATAAAACCCAAAATCGAACCTTAACCCATTTCTAGGGTTTTCCTCCTTAAACCACATGAATCTTCATCACCTATCTAGTTGAGATCATGAACCACCTTCATCTTCATCTTCTTCACCAAGTTCTTGGGGGTTTTGTCTAAACCTTTCACCATTTGAAGATTGGAAGCTTATGGTTCGTTTTGGAGATCTACAAGTGTTTTGGTTGGTGATTCAAGCTATTGGTTGAGGTAATCTTCTCTTCCTTCAAGTATGGAAAATTAGGGTTTTTGGTATAAGATGAAAAGTCCATGTAAATGTTTGGGGAACATTTCTAAAAGGGTTGAATATGATTATTTATGGTTGGAAATGTGTGGATCTAGGTTTTGGAAGAATCGTGCTTGTGGATTCGAGTTTCTTCAAGGAAAGCTCTAAGTGGGGTAAAATCTAGATTTAGCCTAAATCTAGCAAGTGAGTTCAAGTTGATTTGTGAAAACGTTGTACATGCCAAAATGTTTATTTTAAAGCATTTATGTGTTTGACATGAAATTATCAACTATTGGGTTATTTGGTAACTTTTGATTATTTGAAGTGTTTAGATTACTAAATCTTGTAAAACACCACATTTGGGATTTTTGGGATATGTTGATAAATGTGTCACAAAAGAACATGTTTTGGTGATTTTTTGCATAAATGGGTATTTGGTCAAAAATGCATTTTTTAAGTGTTTTCCGAGTTTTATGCATCATTCATGAAATGAGATAATTTGAAAAGTACGAAGCTGTGAGTCCTTTGGTTTTTGGTCATTTCCAACTTTGAAGAACATGTTAGAAAATGATAATCCATTTTGGGTTTTGGGTCGAAGGCCAATTGTGATTTCGGGAACAAAGTTTTGGGGAAAATGTATATTGGTTTATGTAACCATCTTGGCTCTCGTATTTTAGCCAAACGTTCGTTATGCCTTTTGGGGCTTGGTTTACACTCAAATGAGTCATTGGAACATTTGTTCAGTTTTGGTAGCTCGTTAAGGAGCCTTGGACGTATGGTGTATTTAGTTGCATCTTATTTGAGAGTTACATGTTTTGAATGCGTTAGTTCATTCTTTTGAGTCATGTAACGCTTTAGACTGTAATGCATTGGATCCATAGACATATGAGTCAGTTGGTTAGTGGGGACTTTATCCCCGTTTGGGACTGGATGTTGTTATGGCTAGAGGGAGGACTCGAGGTAGATATCGTGGGTGGTTGAACTCGACGACCGCGTAACCTTTATTGAGGGCTCGAGGTAGATTTCGTGGGTGGTTGAACTCGACGACCGCGTAACCTTTATTGAGGGCTCGACGTAGATATCGTGGGTGGTTGAACCCGATGCCCGTTTGTCGTCTAGTCTGGTTACTCATCATGAAATTTAGTGTCCGCGTTTGAATTCTAGTGAGTGGGCCAAGTCATGTGGTTGATTATGTAAGCTTGCGGTGGTGCTCTGCGGAGCTGTATACGGAGCTAAGTCTTGCGGTGCTAGCTCAGAGGAGCCGGATACGGGGACTTGTGACTTTGGTCGAGACACTCATTAGAGGTCGAGTAGACACTAGGATCAGTGGTGTCTTGCGGTAGTAGCTCAGAGGAGTCGGATACGGGGAACCATGGTCTTATGTGAAGCTCGAGAACATTGATACGTGACTTAACTTTGTGTGTCCGCCACATTCGATGGAATTCGGGTATCCTCCGTCACCGAAAGGTGTTGTTTTTGGGTATTGAGTTTTATTATTCAAGTTTTCGGTGGCGTTGTGTATATTGAATTTTATCCGGGATTTACGGGTTGAGTATTATGCCCCACCCGTGTTTTGGGTGTTTCGGGATACATTGTTTTAACCGCATTTTCATAAATGGAGAGTTTGATTTCTATTCTCGTTTTGAGTAAGTGTTGGGTTGCATTACTTCACGAAATAACGTTTGGCGTTGAGGCGTTCATTTAAAAATTGCATAATATTGGAAAAGGGTCGTCCTCACATTTAAAGCAAGTCATTTGAAAGGATCATGATTTAATTTGCATTATTTCCGTTTAATGGTTTTTATAATCATGATGAAAACTCTTGAACTCACTAGGCGTTAGCCTAACCTTTTTATTTGTCGGCATGTGCAACAGGTTCTGGTTGGGAATAGCTCTAGTGACACCGTGTAGAGATGAGTGCTAGTCGTGTGCTCAAGAGGTGATTATCTTAGTGAACTCTTCCGCATTTGTTTCGGGAAGAGCAGCTTATTGTTGGGATTTAGTAACACCGACTTCGGTCTAGTCCTTCTATAAGACCAGAGTTCATGTTTGTTTAAGGTCGAATAGAAAGTCTTATTTTGAAGATTTATCTTTTTACTTGGTGTAATATTGAAATTTTAATTAGTTGCTCTTCCAAATTTGAGGGTGTTACATTGAACGAGTAGCAGAGACTTTTTTGGGAGTAAACATTTTGAGGGTTTGACGTACATAATGGAATAGAGTACTTTTGGGAGACTTGGTGACAATGGTTTAATCTAGATGATTGTGGCCTAGATTAGCTAGTTGTCATTTATAATCTCCAATTATATATGTTGTAAACGAATTAACCATTTTCCCGTTTTTAGGTGATCTCCATCTATTTCAATCTTATCATTGTTTAGGTTTAAGTTTAAAATCTCCCATTACCTTTAAGGGCGTTGCATCACTTTCCAAGTTTATGTTCCATTAAAATTATAGACGTCCTATTGCCGAAATTTTCAAATTACCCCTAATTTTTAGGGTGTTACAAGTTGGTATCAGAGCACTAGCTTAAGTGAACTGGGCATGAATGTAAGATGTCTAGACTTAAGCTTGGAATTATTAAGTTATGATCAGTGAGGATTGGGTAGAACTTCTAAGATAGGAGGGTCTTAGAGTCGACGGAACTGCATAAATTAAGATTTGTGATTATGGTAACGAGAATCTTTGTGTATGATGTGTTCATAATTGCACTTACCTAATGCCATTATGAATATATTGCTACGTAAGCATGCTTGATTTACTAATGTCATGACGATTGATAAATGTAGTAGTAGGTTTCATTGTGTTTTGATCGAATATCTTACTCGCTCTCTCTCTCTCTCTCTCTCTCTCTTGGTTATGTGGTAGCCATTACTCCATTATGGTGAACACACGAGGCCAACCGGTGATCGAAGGGGAAGTCCAAGAGGCAAGTGTATCCAATCCGAATCAAGCAGATAGGATGGTGAATGCTATCCCTCCCAACTTGCCGCCGTTGGTTGGTAAAAGGGTAGAACATATACACAGCGGGACTTTGGCATCTTCAATCCCGGTTATTCAAGAAGCAAACCCTCAGTCCGACATGATGGCCAGTGTCATGCAGATGGTGACATTGGCTATGGAGAAGCAACAAGAGGCCTTCCTAAAGATGTTGGAGGATAGGGATGCCAGTCTCAGGAGGCATGAGACAGTTGTTGAGAACATGGTGGCTGGTTCTGGTGGTACTGGTAATACGGTTCGGACAGAAGAGCATGCGATTGTCGATGCTCCAAGGGGCAGGAAGACTTGCTCCTACAAGACCTTTCTTTGCAGCAAGCCTCCCGAGTTCTTGGGATCCGATGAACCAGTTGTATGTATGAACTGGCTCTAAAAGACTGAGCAAGCTTTTGAACCTAGTGAGTGCGAAGAGAGTTAGAAGGTTAAGTTTGCTTCTCAGATGCTCTGGGATCTTGCTCTCAGATGGTGGAACATCACCAAGTCTACCCTAGACGCCACCATCCTAGCTCAACTGTCATGGGCCATGTTCAAGAAGAAAATCATGGAGGAATATTGTAATGAGCGGGCTATCGATCTGATTGAAGAAGAGTTCCGAGCTGTTAAAAAAGGTAACAAAATGGTGAAGGAGTATACTCGCCTCTTCATTGAGAAGCTCGACCTTGTGGGGCATGTGGCCCAAGTGAAAAGGAGAAGATCAAGGCCTACCTTAAAGGCCTACCGGCCGGTATGATGGCCATGGTCCGAAACTCTAAGGCTTCCACTTTCCGTGAAGCCATCGAAGAGGCCAAGCTCATGGAAGATGTATATGCCCGCAAGAAGGAAGAGGATCCTGTACCGGTGGAAAAGAGGAAGTGGGAAAATAACTCTGGGTCTTTCAAACAACCCAAACCGTTCATCAACAACAATCGAAGCAATGATTCAAAGAGGGAGGCTAGGTGGTGCCTGAAATGCAAGAGTAAGCACTTGGGCCCATGCCACTCAAATCCCGACTCTTGTTACAAGTGTGGCAAGATTGGCGACGCTCAGAAAGATTGTCCGGTCAGAGGGCCGATTTGCTTTGAATGTCAAGAACCGAGCCACTTCCGCAACGAGTGTCCAAAATTCAAGTCGGGAGGAAAATCCGGGAGGAAAAAGAGCACACCCAAAGTTCCGGGAAGGTCTTTCTAGATGACACCTGAGGAGGCTAAAGCATTGACTGTTGTGATGTCGGGTACGTTCCTTGTTAACTTCGTGCCTGCGCATATTCTTTTTGATTATAGTGCAAGTTATTCCTTCGTATCTATGTCCTTCCTATCGAGGCTACCTATGACCGCTAGTACTTTAGAGGATGCTCTAGTGGTGGAGATAGCCAATGGTTGTCGAATCATGATTATTCAAGTCTACGACAATTGTGTATTGGAAATCGAAGGGAAGAAGTTTCCAATAAAACTCTTTCCCATGTCTATTGGTGGATTTGATTTGATTGTCGGAATGGATTGGTTGGGAGAGAACCACACGGAGATTCATTGCTCTAAAAAGTTGATCTGTATTCCATTGAAGGGTGATGAAGCAGTGTTGATGTATGGGGAGAAAAGGAAAGGGGAAGTAGTAGCCATCTCTATGGCCAAAGCGCGCAAGTTTTTGGTGAAGGGGTGTAAGTCCTATTTGGCATACGTTGTGGATTCCAAATTTGAAAAGAAGAAGTTAGATGATCTCAAGGTTGTATGCGAATTTCCTGATGTGTTCCCGGACGAATTGCCCAGATTACCACCCGACCGGCAAGTCGAATTCCGAATAGACTTGATTTCGGGGGCCGCTCCGATCGCCCGAGCGCCTTACCACTTAGCGCCCTCGGAGATGCAGAAGATGATGTCCCAATTGCAAGAACTCTTAGAGAAGGGTTTTGTGAGGCCGAGCTCGTCGCTTTGGGGAGCTCCAGTCCTATTCGTGAAGAAAAAGGATGGCACGATGAGAATGTGTATAGACTATAGAGAACTGAACAAGGTAACTGTGAAGAACAAGTACCCACTCCCAAGAATCGAATATCTGTTCGATCAACTTCAAGGGGCGGGGTGTTTCTCCAAAATTGACCTTCGTTCGAAATATCATCAAGTTATGGTGAGAGAATAAGATGTGGCGAATACCGCATTTAGAACACGTTATGGCCATTACGAATTCCTTGTGATGCCATTCGGGTTGACAAACGCACCGGCGGTGTTCATGGACTTGATGAACCGTGATGTCGACCGTTCCTCGACAAATCTGTAATCTTGTTCATCGATGATGTACTCGTTTACTCCAAAGACGAGGCACATCATGAACAACACCTTCGGGAGGTTTGAGGTGTTGAGGCGGGAGAAGTCGTATGCAAAGTTCTACAAGTGTGACTTTTGGCTAGAAGAAGTCCAATTATTGGGCCATGTAGTCAACCGCGATGGAGTGAAGGTGGACCCGTCTAAGATCGAGGCGATAATGAATCAAGAACCACCAAAGAGTCCGTATGAGATTCGAAGCTTTTTAGGCCTAGCGGGTTACTACCGGAGGTTCATCTAGGACTTCTCAAAGATTGCTTCTTCTTTGACGGCCTTGACCCGCAAGAATGTGAAGTTTTTATGGGGGGAAGCTCAAGAGAAATCCTTCCGGACACTTCAAAAGAAGTTGTGTGAGGCTCCGATTCTTTCGTTGCCCGAAGGATCCGAAGACTTTGTGGTCTAAAGTGATGCATCCAAGATGGGCTTGGGTTGTGTGTTGATGCAACGAGGCAAAGTGATCGCCTATGCGTCAAGACAACTCAAGGAGCACGAGAAGAATTATCCAACCCACGACTTGGAATTGGCGGTTGTAGTGTTCGCTTTAAAATTATGGTGGCACTACCTATACGGCATCAAATCCATCTTGTTCACGGACCACAAGAGCTTGAAGTATGTATTTGATCAGAATGAGCTAAATGTGAGGCAATGGCGTTGGTTGGAACTATTAAAAGACTATGATTGTGAACTACTCTATCATCCGGGGAAGGCGAATGTAGTGGTGGACGCTTTGAGACGGAAGGAGTATAGTGGCGATATTCGAGCCACGCTCGCAAGAATATATGTGGTATCCAACTTAATTGATCAAATAAAGTCGTCTCAAAGAGAGACCTTGCACGAGGAAAATCTCAAGATTGAGGTGATCGTGAAGCAACAATCACTATTGACCGAAGATGGTCGTGGGGTGAAATTGTACCAAGGTCGTATTTTGGTGCCCAAGATTGGAGGTAACCGAGAATTACTCTTAGAAGATGCGCATAAATCCAAGTACTCCATCCACCCGGGGAGCACCAAGATGTATAGGGACTTGAAGTTGACATATTGGTGGCCCGTCATGAAGCTGGATGTGGCAAGCTATGTGGAAAGGTGTGTGACATGTCTGCAAGTGAAAGTAGAACATCAACGACCTTACGGTAACCTCCAATCCTTGGAGATTCCGGAATGGAAATGGGAGCACATCATGATGGATTTTGTGACTAAGTTACCAAAGACACTTAGAGGGCACGACACGATTTAGGTAATAGTTGACCGATTGACCAAAAGCGCTCACTTTTTGGCAATGCGAGAGACACTGCCCATGGATAAACTTTCCAAGTTGTATGTCGATGAAGTCATCTCGAGGCATGGTGAGCCATTATCAATTGTATCAGACCGAGACAATCGTTTCACTTCCAATTTCTGGGATGGATTGCATAAAGAATTGGGTACGAGAGTGAAATTGAGTACGACCTATCACCCCTAAACTGATGGACAAAGTGAACGGACGATTAAAATCTTGGAAGACATGTTGAGATCATGTGTCATCGATTTTGGTGGTAGTTGGGACTCTCACCTACCTTTGGTAGAGTTTGCTTACAATAGTAGCTATCACTCCAGTATTGAGATGGCACCGTTCGAGGCATTTTATGGGCGGAAATGTAGAACTCCGGTATGTTGGCTCAAGGCCGGAGAGAAACAGTTTGCCGATCCCGAGATTGTCCAAGAGACCGCTGACAAAGTGAAGGGTATCCATGAGCGTTTGAAGGCAGCTCAGGATCGACAAAAGAGTTACGCTAACAAAAAACATAGACCTATAGAATTCCAAGTGGGCGACCGTGTAATGTTGAAGGTGTCCCCTTGGAAAGGCATTATACGGCTTGGTAAGCACGGGAAGCTAAGTCCCCGATTCCTTAGGTTGTTTACCATTTTGGCAAGAGTGGGACTTCAAGCCTACAAGTTGGAATTGCCACCCGAGATGGCCGGGATTCATCACACCTTTCATGTGTAATACCTATGCAAGTGTTTGGCGGAGGATGAGAGCGTGATACCCCTCTCGGAAATCCGATTCGATGAGAGAAATCGTTGCGTAGATGAACCCGACGACATCCTAGATCGGAAATCAAAGAAACTTTGCCACAAGGAGGTTACAATGGTCAAGGTGCAATGGAAACATCACCGCGGAGCCAACGTGACGTGGGAAGCGGAGGACGATATGAAGAAGAGGTATCCGAATCTATTTGCGTGAATCAAGATTTCGAGGACGAAATCATTTCCATGTCGGGGAGGATTGTAAAACCCGAATTTTCGGTAAGTCATATTCCCTTATGTACGTTGTGGTATTTGGAAAAGTAAGCTGATTGTTATGAACGTCGTACCCTTACTCTCGTGAATGTCTGGATCAAAATTAGAATTTCGAGGCGCGGAACAACCCGGGCGACAATGCCCTGCAATTGTGACATCTGTCACTATCACGCGAAGGAAAAGTCGCAAAGGCCGGGGTACCTACGGTACATACTCGGCGACAGTGCCCGACGATTATGCCAAGGGTCACTGTCGCTTGGCAATATCGCGCAGATGGTACCGTGGAGGGCGTCAAGCCGACGATTGTGCCCCACGACTATGCCTATGGCATAGTCATCGTGTCACTCTCGCACACGGGGGTACAGGTCCATAAAACTCCGATTTTGACTCCCTCCTCATTTATGTCTTGATCTACCTTCTCCATCCTCTCTCAAAATCGTGTTCTTAGCATTTATTCCACTTTTGGAGGCCATCTAAAGTTAGCTTTGGAGCTATAAGAGTGGATCATCAAGCTAGGAGCAAGAAACCTTCATCTCACCACTTTGCTAATCTCCAAGTGTCAAGATTTCTAGGTTTTTTCATAACAAACCTAGTATAGTGAGTCAATCTACAAACTCCCTTCATTAAATACATGCATTTATTGTTAATAAATGTTTATGTCAAGGTAACACTTCACTTTTCTACATTTGATGATTTTGGAAATTTAGGTCAAAACCTAGGGTTTTGGCCAAACTAGATGTTTTGATGAAACGATTATGAAGGATGGTTTTATACTCTCAAATAATGATCTTTTGGTGATTTTGAAGAGTTTTAGTAAACAAAACAAATTGGCCATTTTATGTATTATTGGCAAGCATGGCTTTTCCCTTCCATTGAAAGTTAATATTTTGTAAATGTTACATGGGAAGATATACTATGAGATGTTTGGTATTCCATTAGGATAAACTATAGTGTAATGGATCCATAGGCACTAGTGGTATTATGTGTATTACATGATGACGTTTTATTTGGCTAGATGCGGGGAAATACTTGGGAGCTCGTGCTATAGACCGTGGGTGGTTGAATACGATAACCTTGTGCTCCATAATATCTATATTCTAGCGAGTGAGTCTTTCTTAGACCAATTGGAAGCTCGAACTATAGATCGTGGGTAGTTAAACTCGATAACCTTTGGTGCTATAATAGAAGCTCCATAACGTTGATTTGTGACCTACTTTTGTGTTCCGTCACCTCAATGGTAACCCGGGTCTCCCCCGTTATTTGGTAAAACCTTACTTCCTTCCGAGGGAGCTTAAGGCTTGAAACCATCATAAAACTTGGCTAAAACTTGTATTAGTAACAATTGTCTTTAATTGATATTTTATTTATGTTTGAACTCACTAGGTGAAAGCCTAACACTTGTTTTCTTGAATGTCATGTATTTACAGGTTCCATTAGTGGTGGGGCTCGTAAGGATTGAGCACCATGGGTTAAGCGAGTAGCGGAGACTTTTTTGGGACTAAACATTTTGAGGGTTTGGACAGAATGGAATAGAGTACTTTTGGGAGACTTGGTGACAATGGTTTAATCTGGATGATTGTGGCCTAGATTAGCTAGTTGTCATTTATAATCTCCAATTTTAGATGTTGTAAACGCATTAACTATTTTCCCCTTTTTGGGTGATCTCTGTCTATTTCAATCTTGTCATTGTTTAGGTTTAAGTTTAAAATCACCTCTTATCTTTAAGGGCGTTGGATCACTTTCAAGGTTTATGTTCCATTAAACTTATAGACGTCCTATTGCCAAAATTTTCAAATTACCCACAATTTTTAGGGCGTTACATAATTAATTAAATAAATAAACAAATAATATACAGATAAATAAATAAATAATAATTAATAAATTAATTAATAAATAAATTAATTATTTTCAACGGATAAAAATCCGCCAAAATTATTCGCCGAAAATACCTGTTTTCCTTTAAAAAATAAAAAAAATAAAGATTTTAAAACTTTTCGGCGGATTTAACCTTCGAAAATTGGTAGGATTAATATTTTTTAATTAGAAAAACAATTATTTCGGTTAATTATTTAAAAAAAATTCAGACCAATTTTCGGCGGATGAATTTGTCGAAAACTTTGGTCCGTCGAAAAATCCGCCGAAAAAATGTATTTCGACGCCTTTTTTCCGATCGAATAATCCGCCGAAAAAAGATGTCAATTTTGTAGTGAAATGGTTGAATGAGTGCCAAAAACATCACGTATGACTAGAAAAAATATTTGTAATTAAAATACCTGTAAACCATCTATTAAAAAAGGGAATTCTAAATATAAAGTAGAGTAAGGGGTTGTTTGGCAGTTGTTGAATGGTTTAGTGTTGAATGATTAAGAGGTTTTTATGGTATAGTGTAAAATGAAATATGTTTGTTTGCTAATTGTTCATAATGAAATCAGAGCTCTTAATAGTTAAAGGAGGTTCAAGATACAAAATCATTAAGAGGATTTTGGAACCATTAAGAGGCAACCCTTTTTTTTGCCAAACAAGATTTACCTCTTAGCGATTCAGAAGTTGCCTCTTAATGGAACCATTAAGAGGTAAACAAACAGCCCATAAATTACATTTTTAGTCCCTATGGTTTGATGAAAATTTCTATTTTCGTTCTTATGGTTTTGAAATTATGATTTTCATTCCCATAATTTGTAATTCATTACCTTTTTCGTCCTTATGATTTATTTTTTTTTTACTTTTTTCATCATATGATTTACAATTGATTTCTATTTTAGTCTTTCATACTTAAAAATAGTGTATTGCATTCAGGTATGAAAGTAGAATTGAATCGTAAACCATAAAAATGAAAACCGAAATTTCAAAACCACAAGGATGAAATTCGCAGTTTTTAACAAACCACATAAAAGAAAAACGTAATTTACTCTATAAAATAAGATGAATGCAAATAACTTAAAATACCCCATTTCTTTTAATCTTGCAAGATAAAAAAAACCATCATCTTTGAGAAATAAAAGCAAAAGGAAGAAAACAATGTTTTTGTATTATCCACCATGTTCTCAAAACAAACAAATTTAAAAAATAAATTGAAATAATGAATTCTTAATGAAATCAAATCAAATAACTGGACCACCCACAGAAATTGTGTTTATAGTCAAAGTTTGGTTAATATGGTCCGAAGAAATGGATTCGATCACATAAAAGACACTCTTTTAATTGACGGACTGACTTGGTTTGAAATCGGGAAAAAACTTCATCTTGGAATGGTTAGGTCCAAAAAGTCCCAGTCTAGTCAGTTAAGTATAGCTTTTGTTAACCACAAGGCTTGTGGTGTAGCGGTAATCACCTAAGGAGTTCATAGCGCTCAACCCGGGTTCGATTCCCTACATTCGTAACTTTGTGGCCACTGGGTATAACCTCAGGGCTGCATGCTTTAGCAGTCGGTTTCATTGTCAAGGGATTAGTCTGGGCCAAAGGCCCAAGACACCCTTTCCAAAAAAAGGATAGCTTTTGTTTAAGTTCATTAAAAAATAAGTAATAAGAAAATACATTAATGAAAGTTAAAAAAAAATAAAATAAAAAGCAAAATAGACTTTATCCGGTCTCAAAAAGACTGATCTCTATTTGGTGCGGCTAAAAATGTTTGGTCCCAAAAAGAACATGGGCCCTGCTTGGTCTAAAGTCCAAACTGATGACGTCATGATTCAGTCTTATCTGGTCCAGTCCAAATGGCCCATCGTTGATGTTAGTAGTGTTTAGGGGTGTGCATCGGGTGAGTCGGGTGGGTAAACTAAAAACCCTATCGGATTTCGGATATAGAAATCATGACCCGATTTTTAGGTTTCGGACTTCGGATTGTTTCGGGTTCGGGTTGATCCGGTTTCACGTTGATGTCGGTCAAGTTCGGGTAATATATAATGGAAAAATTATATATAAATTCAATCAATTTTGAGAATAAATTCAATCGATTGAGAGATTGACAAAATCAATAATAAGTTTAAAAATTATAAAACATTTCAATACACTAGAATTTTCGATTTTCAAAAGATAATTAGATAAATAAATATATTTATATAATATTTAAAATATATATGTATATTATTTCGGGGTTTTCGGATGATTCGGGTGGCCAACGATCAAACCCAATTCGAACCCAAATATCCGAACCCAAATATCCCCCCAAAAGTCGGGATTCGGATTATCGGATTTCGGGGTATTCGGGTTTTGCAAAAACACTTTATTTTCGGTTTGGGTTCGGATTCGGATTCGGATTTCGGGGTATTCGGATTTTGCACACCCCTTAGTAGTGCTTAAATCAAATAACGGGACCAATATTTGAACTATTAATTTGAGTCTAAGATAAAGAAAATTGGGTTTTATGCGGCCTGAACCTCTTATTTTTTATTTTTGTTGGAACCCATATATTCTTGTTTGTATATTTTAGATTGTAACCACGCTCTTCAAGACTTCAACCTGCATTTTAGAAATTTTCACTCGATGGTGTTGTTCTTTTAAACGAGATGGTACCATAGTAAGATTTTATTAGAATCACTGAAAATTTAAAAAAAATCCCCGATTACCCCAAAACATGCATTGGGAGAATCAATACAAAATAAATACAAATCAAATACTACAACAATACAAGTTTACCAAAACTTTCCTCTGCCATCATCTTCAGATTCAACCTCTTCTATTTTAACCCCCTCATCTGAATGTCTTGAGCCAATGTTGCAAATGAATTCAAACAAGGAACTTTTTTCTAATCGTAATGCCACTCAACAGAACTCTGTTTCAATCCGCTCAAGCTATAATCCTTTTTCTGTATTCTAGATTGCAGTCCCCTTATCTTTATCTGATTTGTTTTGCCCCATATCTCACTTCACTTTTCTTCATTTGTTCATCTCCCTTCGTAACTTCACTTTGTTGTACATTCCCACTTTTATCTTTCACCACCATCCCTTTTCTTACTACTTTAGGATTCCCATCACTTTTTTTCCTTTTTCTCATATTCCTACTAGCATTCTTATATGTACGTAAAGCTATATGATACACATTCTTAGACCCCATAACACATGCCTCAAAACTATCTCTAAACACACCAGAATGGTTAAAAGATGGTGGTTTTCACTGATATTCCAATTAGGGGTTTGTCTAAAAGACTAAAACCATCGTAATTAGATCAATATGATTTCTTAATTAAATAAAAAATATATTATTTCAATATTTAGGGCTTCAAGTCTTTATTTATGTTTATATTGACAACTTCTTCTGGTTTTTGGGGTTGTTTGTCAGTTGCTGAATGGTTTGGTTAAAAATGATTAAATGACTCTTATAATATAGTGCAAAATGAAATATGGTTGTTTGGTAATTGTTCAGAATGAAACTAGGGTACTGAAGGGTTTTAGAACTATTAAGAAACATATTTTTTTACCAAACAAGATTCAACTCTTAACGGTTCAAAGGTTGCCTTTTAATGAAACTATTCAGAGGTAAACAAACAACCCCTTAGTGTGTGTGTGTGTGTGTGTGTGTGTATAGAGAGAAAGGGAGGATCAAACGAGAATGATATCTATTTAAAAGAATAAATGAACGACTCTCATCCAATCATTTTAATGAATTAAATTTCAAAATTATTTATTCAAAAAGTTTGTTAAAAGGGTATTTTGGTCTTATATTACAATTCATTATTTATGGGTAGATTTTAATTCCTAAAATCATGGGATCACATCATCTCTCTCATACGATTCATTATGTTTCATCTCCAATCTTCCTCTCCAATCTTTCAACCAATTCCCAATTTTTGTATATTTCATACTGGAAAAATATATGAGTTATTCTTTAAGAAATCCAAAGAGGAATTCTTCCAGTAGTATCGGCCATTTACCCCACTTCCCTCCACATTTCATCAGGCCGTGTTGATCGACACCCTCCAGTGTTGGGCGAAATAGGATAAAAGTGGGGCGACAATGGCAGTTTCGGTGTTGTTCGACACCCTCCTGGATTGCACAGAGAAGAGATTCCCGGAGATGGCTATTATTGTTTTAGACCAGCGTTGTCAGTGTGCGAAAGGACGGGCAAATCTGTTGAAACATGGTGGAAGTTTAGCAGTGGTTTCCAAGACGATATTTTGTATGTCTCTGGCGGCAAGCGAGATAGCGTTAAGGATATTGTATTCGGTGGCGATGTTCTCCAGTAACAGTAATGTTGTACAAGAGATGTTGCAAGTGGGGGCGGTGGAAAAATTTTGTGGGTGTTACAAGTAGATTGTGGAAGCAAGATGGAGGAGAAAGCAAAAGAGATTCTAAAGATGTATTCTATGGTTTGGAAGAAGTCTCCTTGTATCCTTAATCATTTGATTTCCCTATTCCATGTTTTCCATGGATGTGAAATCCGTTGATTAATCATGGTAATTTGTGTTTTAGTTTTGATCATTTATGATCTTAGGTGGATGAGCACATATGATTTAAAGTTGCAAAGTTAGTAGAAACATTTTGTCCAAGTTAGTTATAGAACAAAATCATATATGATTTTGTTGTTAAGAATTATAGCTAAGCGTTTTGTTTAATTCATTTGTAGTCTAATCACGTATGATTTAAGGTTGCAAACTAATAACATCATTTTATCCAAACTACATTATCATAAAATCACATATAATTTTGTGAATGATATCAAATATAAAGATTTGTCCAGTTACTATAAAGTATAATCACATGTGATTTAGTGATGCATATTACACTTAAACAATCTGTTCAATTTCTTTAGAATATAATCATATGTGATTCTAGGTTGCATATTATACCTAAACAATATGTCCAACTTATTTATCATATAATCATTTATGATTTTGGGTTGCATATTCAGGATTTGCCTGAAAAACAAACAGAACAAGATCAATTATCAAAATGGATTTAAATGGTTGCATGAATAAAGGAAAAGAATGAGATATTATGATCCCTGATTTTTAGGAAGTCAATACTATTGTAATTAACCCATGCCTTAATATGACCTTAACACCCTTTTAAGGTTCATTTTGGAAACTATTATTTTCAGAAGTATTTTTAAAAAATGATTGGCCGAAAGTCGTCCCTTTATTCTTTTAAATAGTCTTCATTCTCGTTTGAACCCACCTCTCTCTCTCTCTCTCTCTCTCTCTCTCTATATATATATATATATATATATATATATATATATATAAGCATCACCGTAATACTGGTAATAGTGGTGGTTGGATATCATTTCCAACATCTATATGGTACTAAAATAAACCCTTTAGGTAAGATATTTATCTCATATTCACTCGAAGGCTTATTGGGTTTGTTCGTGTAACATCCGGAATTTCAGGTAAGTATAAAGCTTCGTTAATCATTTATTTGGTGTTTAGCAAAGTAGAACTTATATGCTTAATTGTTATTTTTGCGTAAATGTTGTTATTGGTATGGTTTGGAAGTTTTAGAGCCACCCTTTGTAAACAGGGAGTTACGCGACTTACTCTGCGGGTTTAAGTCGCGGCGTAACCCACTGGAGTGCATCTCTCAGTGGAAACGGGTGACTTATGCCGCGGGTACAAGTCGCGGCATAAGTCGCGGGGCGACCTGCTAGTCTCCAAAACCCCTTTTTGCCCGATTTTCTTTCATAATTCTCTCATCTCTCTCCCTTGGCGATATTTAGAGCTCCCAAATCAGTTTCCTTCCTCACCAAAACCCTAACCCTCATAAATACTTCATCCATTGGTGGTTGGATCTTGGCTTCTTGCATTTATTATCCTCAAGGAAGCTTTTCTAGGGTTCTCAAGTGCTACCATCCACCTTCAAGTCTCATCTTCATCTAGGGTTTCATCTTTTCTAGGTTTTGGTCAAAAACCTAGATTGTGAGTTTACTAATCTTTGGTTAAAACTACATACACATCATAATCTACTACTTGTTATCATCTTGCATCCTACTTGAAATGTTCATTGTATATACTCAAGTATTTGGAGGATTTCTTTATGAGCCCATATTTATTTATGTCATGCTTTGAGATATTAGGATATGTATATGAGTATCTTGTTATGGAAATGATATCTTATTTGGGACTCCATTTTATGGGTCAAAACTACATGGTTAAATTGTGGTTATATTGGTCTTGTTATGGACTTCATCTTAAATGGCTTGTAATATTGTACCCATGGTTGGTATGGTTAATATTCTTGGTCATATTGTGCCTTGAGGCCTATTAATAAATTATGTTGGACGAACCAAGTCAGTAGACACTAGGAGGATGTAGTCTTGGGTACCACCGTGTGGGTATATATGTGCCTAGACCTCCGCTATTCGGGGTAATGCCATGGTAGTAGTCCTCGGATGTGCCGGGCCTTTCAGATGTCACTCATAGTAGTTGGCATCAAGGTATATCGGCTCTTTGGGTGGAACTTGATTGGTGTTAAGGGTATCCCCCGTTGACTCCACATTTAATGAAATTTGGTTAATTGCGGATAAGAATTGTAAATGCTTTAACATGCTATTTCTTGTTCAACTCACTAGGCTTTTTGGCCTAACACTTGTTTGGTGTCGATGTGTATCTCAGGTTCTAGTGGCGCTGTTTCTAAGCAGGCGTAGTTACTTAGGTGAGAGCTTGGGGAAAATGCACTTTGACATATATCTTTTGGAGAAGGCATTTGGGTTTATAGATAACACCCTTTTTGTAATCTCTTTTCTAGATATAGAAAGTAGATTAGTTGGTTGTTATTTATTGTCCGTTCAATTACAATTGTGATTAAACAGGTTTATTTATTTCCCCATTTTTGGGAGGCTCTTGCTAAGGCAATTTATATACCATCTCTCCTCTTTGGGAAAGTTTTTGTTATCCCTATTTTTAGGGTGTTACAAGTTGGTATCAGATCTTTAGTTTAAGTGAACTAGGTATTGTTTTAGCGTATCTAGACTTAAGATTTAGGATTTATTGCTACACTTTCCATTTGGGGTAGAAGACCTAGGTGGGGAGAGTGTTAGGACTTACGAAATTATGCAAATTAAGAGTTGTAATTGTGGTAACAAGAATCCTTGTGTATGGTTTGTTCATAATTTCACTTACCTACTGCTATTATGAATATATTGTTATGTAAGTATGCTTGCAAATGCCATTATTATGATAATTGAAATGTGCATTAGTACGTACAATGAGTTCAACTCACTTAGTCATTTCTCAATCTCTTTCTCGTTCATGTTTGGCAGTTAGTGATGGTAAACACTCGGAGCAGGTTACCGAATACGCCAGAGGGGCACGTAGAAGTGGAATCCACTGCTGACCAGCCTCCTTTGGTCGAAACCTCCAGGGGAACTCCCATACCCACTATCTTGGGAGGAGGACCCGAGCATATCCCATGTATGAACATTGCAGCTAGTAATGCTATCTTGGAGGAGGTGACTATGGAGACCAGAATCAGAGACAGCATGATATTGGCCATGAACTCGGCCATGGCCCAACAGCAAGAGTTCTTTATGAAGCTTCTGGAAGATCGAGATGCTAGTCACCGACAACCTGAGACAATGGCAGAGAATGTCGTTATGGGGTCGGTTGGTGGACCGGTCATTGTGGTGACTGAAGATCAGACAGAGAACGGAAGCAAAGGGATGCACCTACAAAGCTTTTCTTGGGTGTAACCCTAAGGAGTTTTCAGGATCCGCCAATCTGGTTGCGTGTATGTATTGTCTCAAAGAGGTAGAGATGGCTTTCGAGTCTAGCGAATGCGATGTCTCACAACGGGTGAAGTTCGCTTCCCAACTACTGAGGGGTGAGGCCTTGATCTGGTGGAATCTCACCCGGTCCGCCCTCACTCTCGAAGTGTTGGCTAAGTTGACTTGGCCCATGTTCAAACAGAAAATCATGGACAAGTACTGAAGTGAGAGATCGTTGGACAAGCTGGAAGAAGAATTTAGATGTTTGAGAAAAGGGGCTCTTTTTGTCACAAACTACTCCAAGATTTTCTTGGAAAAGCTAAATTTGGTGGGACATCTTGTCCCGGATGAGAGATCAAAGATCAAGGCTTATCAGCAAGGGCTGCCGGCCAGGAAGAGGATGGCAGTAAGGAATGCTAGGGGGTTGACTCTTCAGGATGTGATTGATGAGTCGTATCTTATAGAAGATGATATGGAGGCAGAGAAAGATGAGAGAGTTTCAGTAGGAGAGAAGAGGAAGTGGGAAGGGCCGTCTGGGCCCATTCGTCAATCTAAGTCATTCGCGGGAGGAAGATTTGGTGATAATCGTCGTGAGGCATGATGGTGCCACAAGTGCAAAGTCAAGCACTCTGGACCATGCGACCCAAAACCTCACTCGGGTTCTGTCGAGTGTGCCAAGTGCGGCAAGAAGGGTCACGCGATTCGATATTGCCCTATCCGAGGGCCGGTATGTTTTGAGTGTCGTGAACCGGGGCACATGAAGAAGGATTGTCCGAAGCTTGTAGGTGGTCACCGTGGAGGTTCTTTGGGGTCGACGGCAAGGGTCGAGCAACCATCGAGGGCACCAAGCCGAGCCTTTCGGATGACTACCGAGGAGGCAAAGGAGACGGCCCATGTAGTTTCGGGTATGTTCCTAGTAAACTCCTTACCCGCTCGTGTATTATTTGATTTAGGAGCTACATGTTCTTTTGTATCGGATTTATTCTGTAAGCAATTTGTCATCCCTATTAGTGTCCTTCCCGATGCACTAGTAGTAGAGGTAGCTAATGGGGATCAAGTGATCATTCAAGATTGTTATTGTGATTGCACTCTAGAGATTGATGGGAACCCTTTTGGAGTAGACTTACTACCTATGGCAATAGGTGGGTTCGACGTAGTCATAGGCATGGATTGGTTGACGAGGCATAAGGCTGACATCTTTTGCTCCAAAAAGATGATCCAAGTGCCTTTGTCGGGAAGTGGTGTAGTCACCATCTATGGGGAGAAAGGAAAGAGAAGTAACCCTATCATCTCCTCACTTAAGGCTCGCAAATTTCTAGCGAAGGGTTACCCTTCGTATCTGGCTTACGTGGTGGACGCAAAGAAGGAGAAAAAGTCGGTGGAAGACGTGAGGATTGTGCAAGACTACCCGAAAGTGTTTCCGGAAGATTTACCCCGGATACCGCCGGAACGCCAAGTGGAGTTCCAAATCGACCTTATTCCAGGAGCGGCTCCGACAGCTCGTGCACCCTACCGTTTGGCTCTTATAGAAATGCGGGAGATGATGACGCAACTTTAAGAGCTGATCGAGAAAGGATTTATTCGACCGAACTCGTCACCTTGGGGAGCCCCGGTCTTATTTGTAAAGAAGAAGTATGGGTTCATGCGGATGTGCATCGACTATCGGGAATTGAATAAGGTCACGGTGAAGAACAAGTACCCCCTACCGCGCATCGACGATCTCTTCGATCAACTTCAAGGCGCGGGATGCTTTTCAAATATCGATCTTAGATCCGGTTATCATCAAGTTAGAGTGAAGAAGGAAGACATACCGAAGACGGCTTTTCGGACGAGATATGGTCATTACGAGTTTTTGGTGATGCCCTTTGGCTTGACCAATGCTCCGGCCGTATTCATGGATTTGATGAACCGCGTGTGTCGCCCTTTCCTGGACAAGTCCGTGATTGTCTTTATCGACGACATCCTGATCTACTCAAGGGACGAAGTCGAGCATGAGGAACATTTGCGCGAAGTGTTAGAAGTTCTGCAAAAAGAGAAGTTGTACGCAAAGTTTTCAAAGTGCGAGTTTTGGCTCAAAGAAGTGTAGTTCTTGGGCCATGTGGTGTCTGAAGATGGGGTGAAGATAGACCCAACAAAGATAGAGGCGATGATGAGTTGGGAACCACCAACGAGTCCGACGGAAATCCTAAGTTTCTTGGGGTTGGCGGGTTACTACCGGCGTTTCATTCAGGATTTTTCCAAGATAGCTTCGCCACTCACTTCCCTCACAAGGAAGAATGTCAGTTTTTTGTGGACCGACGCACAAGAGCAAGCCTTTCAAACGCTCAACAAAAGATTATGTGAAGCTCCTATCCTAGCCTTGCCCGAGGGATCGGACGACTTCGTGGTGTATAGCGATGCTTCCAAGATGGGTTTAGGGTGTGTGTTGATGCTGTGGGGAAAAGTGATAGCTTATGCGTCACGACAGCTAAAAGATCACGAGAAGAATTACCCGACTCATGACTTGGAATTGGCGACGGTGGTCTTTGCATTGAAGTTATGGCGGCACTATTTGTACGGAACCAAATGTACACTTGTTACCGATCACAAGAGTCTTAAGTACATCTTCGATCAAAAGGAACTCAATATGCGACAAAGGAGGTGGCTTAAGTTGCTAAAGGACTATGATTGTGATCTGCTCTACCATCCCGGTAAAGCCAACGTGGTGGTGGATGCATTGAGTCGAAGGAGTCATGAAGGTGGTGTTAAGATATCCCTCACGAGAATCGATGTAGTATCGAGTCTCTTGGAAAACATCAAGGCGAGTCAGATGGAAGCGCTCAAAGAAGGAAATCTCAAATCTGAAGTCATGGTGAAGCAAAGTGGACTTTTGACGGAAGATGGTCGAGGACTTAAACTCTTCCAAGGGCGAATTTGGGTGCCAGAGTTTGGTGGAAATCGGAAGTTACTACTCGAAGAAGCGTATAAGTCGAAATATTCTATACATCACGGTAGCACCAAGATGTATAGGGATTTAAAGTTGAACTATTGGTGGTCGGCGATGAAGCCGGACGTGGCAAATTATGTGGAGCGATGTGTCACTTGTCTGTAAGTAAAGGCAGAACACCAAAGACCATACGGGAGCTTACAACCGTTGTCCATTCCCGATTGGAAGTAGGACAACATCACCATGGATTTTGTGACAAAGCTACCGAATACCTTGCGGGGTCATGATACTATATGGGTGGTCGTGGATCGTTTGACCAAGAGTGCCCATTTTCTTGCTATGCGAGAGACCTTGCCAATGGAGAAACTGGCTAAGCTTTATATCGATGAGGTAGTGTCGAGGCACCGAGTCCCGCAATTTATCGTGTCGGATCGGGACAGTAGGTTCACCCCAAATTTTTGGGCTAGCTTGTAGAAAGAATTGGGCACTAGATTAAATATGAGCACGGCCTACCATCCCCAAACAGATGGTCAAAGCGAGAGAACAATTCAGACGCTCGAAGATATGTTGAGATCGTTTGTTATAGATTTCGGTGGGAGTTGGGACTCACACCTACCTCTGGTGGAGTTTGCATATAATAATAGTTACCATTCTAATATCGGAATGGCACCGTTCGAGGCGTTATACGGACGGAAGTGCCGAACCTAAGTTTGTTGGCTTGAGGCAGGCGAGAAGCAATTCGCCGGAACGGAAATCGTTCAAGAGACGGCAAACAAAGTGAAAGAAATTCAAGAACGATTGAAGGCGGCCCAAGACCGACAGAAAAGTTATGTGGATAAGAAAAGAAGATCGGTCGATTTCCAAGTGGGCGATCGTGTCATGTTGAAAGTATCTCCATGGAAGGGGATTATCCGGTTCGAGAAGCGCGGGAAGCTTAGTCCTCGTTTCCTCGGACCCTTTGCTATCGTAGAAAAGGTTGGACTTCAAGCGTACCGGTTGGATTTTCCACGGAGATGGATGGAATACATCCTACATTTCATGTGTGTTACATTCGGAAGTGCTTAGCCGAGGAGGAAAATGTGATACCCTTAACGGAAATCCGAATTGATAATGGAAACCGTTGTATGGAAGAACCGGAATCGATTTTGGAATCGAAAGTGAAGAAGTTGCGAATAAAAAAGTAGTCATGATCAAGGTCCAATGGAAGCACCATCGTGGTGCTAATGTCACTTGGGAGTCCGAAGAGGACTTGAAGAAGCGTTATCCTCATTTGTTCGTATAAATGTGATTTCAGGGACGAAATCTTAATTAGGTGGGGAGGATTGTAACATCCGGAATTTCACGTAAGTATAAAGCTTCGTTAATCATTTATTTGGTGTTTAGCAAAGTAGAACTTATATGCTTAATTTCTATTTTTGCGTAAATGTTGTTATTGGTGTGGTTTGGAAGTTTTAGAGCCACCCTTTGTAAACATGGAGTTACGCGACTTACGCTGTGGGTTTAAGTCGCGGCATAAGCCGCGTAACCTACTGGAGTGCATCTCTCAGTGGAAACGGGTGACTTATGCCGCGGGTGCAAGTCGCGGCACAAGTCGTGGGGCGACCTGCTAGTCTCCAAAACCCCTTTTTGCCCGATTTTCTCTCATAATTCTCACATCTCTCTCCCTTGGCGATTTTTAGAGCTCCCAAATCAGTTTCCTTCCTCACCAAAACCCTAACCCTCATAAATACTTCATCCATTGGTGGTTGGATCTTGGCTTCTTGCATTTATTATCCTCAAGGAAGCTTTTCTAGGGTTCTCAAGTGCTACCATCCACCTTCAAGTCTCATCTTCATCTACGGTTTCATCTTTTCTAGGTTTTGGTCAAAAACCTAGATTGTGAGTTGACTAATCTTTTGTTAAAACTAGATACACATCATAATCTACTACTTGTTATCATCTTGCATCCTACTTGAAATGTTCATTGTATATACTCAAGTATTTGGAGGATTTCTTTATGAGCCCATATTCATTTATGTCATGCTTTGAGATATTAGGATATGTATATGAGTATCTTGTTATGGAAATGATATCTTATTTGGGACTCCATTTTATGGGTCAAAACTACATGGTTAAATTGTGGTTATATTTGTCTTGTTATGGACTTCATCTTAAATGGCTTGTAATATTGTACCCATGGTTGGTATGGTTAATATTCTTGGTCATATTGTGCCTTGAGGCCTATTAATAAATTATGTTGGACGAATCAAGTCAATAGACACTACGAGGATGTAGTCTTGGGTGCCACCGTGTGGGTATGTGCCTAGACCTCTGCCATTCGGGGTAATGCCATGGTAGTAGTCCTCGGATGTGTCGGGCCTTTCGGATGTCACTCGTAGTAGTTGGCATCAAGGTATATCGGCTCTTTTGGTGGAACTTGATTGATGCTATGGGTATCCCCCGTTGACTCCACATTTAATGAAATTTGGTTAACTGTCGATAAGAATTGTAAATGCTTTAACATGTTATTTCTTGTTTAACTCACTAGGCTTTTTGGCCAAACACTTGTTTGGTGTCGATGTGTATCTCAGGTTCTCGTGGCGCCGTTTCTAAGTAGGCGTAGTTGCTTGGGTGAGAACTTGGGGAAAATGCACTTGGACATATATCTTTTGGAGAAGGCATTTGGGTTTATAGATGACACCATTTTTGTAATCTCTTTTCTAGATATAGAAATTATATTAGTTGGTTATTATTTATTGTCCATTCAATTACAATTGTGATTAAACAGGTTTATTTATTTCCCTATTTTTTGAAGGCTCTTGCTAAGGCAATTTATATACCATTTCTCCTCTTTGGGAAAGATTTTGTTATCCCTATTTTTAGGGTGTTACAGTTTGAACTTGAAATAGGTTGGATTGAGTTAATATTAAAACTTGATTTGAAATTGGTAAGTTTGGCTTTTGCTCACCAAAAATATTGTATTTATTTTAACAATCTAAAAAGTATATTTTTAAGGGAAAATTACAATGAATAACAAAATATTTTGCTAAATCTGACCATTAGACCAACTATATATATTGTATGGGTTGTAGTGTTGGGCGACAAGACCCATTAGAAGAAGTTGGAAGTTGCAGAAATGAGGATGGTCAAATGGACATGTTGATGAAGCATGCTCGACATGATACCAAATGAGGTCTTCTGGGCAGCGCTTAGGAGGCATACTTATCATAAATAAATTTACAGATGAGAGGTTGCGATGGTTTGGATACATTCATAGGAGACAAACGTCGGCACGGTGAGGAGGGTAGAAAACATGATGATCAAGAGGTGAGGAGGAAGGTAGACCCAAGTTAATATAGCAAATGCAACTGAGATTGGACATTGTAGCCTTAGACATTTTCGAGGACATGACCTCTAGTTTAAATTCTTGGAGACTCAAGAATAGGGTAGTAAATTATTCGGAGAAAAATCACACATAATAATTGAGGTACCTTCACAGTAAGATATTGACCATTTGCAGACACCCAATAATTCAACAATCCATCAAAGAAATGAAAAAATTGGAAACACTGCCATAAATAACTACAACAAATATTATTTACTTAAGAACCTTGTGAAAATATTCATCCGAAAGAGATTGCACCTGGTTCAAGAGTGTTAGGACTGAAAGTCCTAGTGCATTGAAAGTTTTATAAAGTATTTATAGAGTTTATTGTTATTTATTTAATGCATTGTAAAAGCCTAAATTATTGTTAATTGGGCTTGTTTGGTTTAGTGGGCCTTGGGCCTTTAGGGTTTTAACCCTTGGTACTTAATGGGTGTTTAGAGTGTGATTAGGGTTTGAGGTTGAATGGTCATTAAAGAAATAGGTATATGGCTTAAAGCAATATTCTCTCTGTAAACCTTTGAGCTTATCGATTATCAATCATATGACCATAGTTGATGAATACCATTGATTGTTCTTCATTGTTTTGATTAATACACTTGCTTTGGGATTCACAATAAAGAGCAACCTCACCCTAATGTCTTTGAACAATTTCCTGAATAGGTTTAATCATCTCCTCTAAACGGTACCCAAAATATTGAGAAAACTTTACCGGTTCAATTTTAGAATAAGCCATGGAAGTCGTATCTCCCAGATAGTACTAATGTCTGAGTTGTTGTCTGTTGCAATCATTTGCTTGATACCTATGTCGTTATAAAAAAATTGTATAAAGTGACTATGGAATCAAAGAAGAAAATTGTGATTGCATGAGAAATAACAAAAAAGTCGTACCTAAACTAAAGAAAGAGTCGGAGATTGGAGATGATGAAAATGGGATTGAATCGTATGTGAAAATATCGGCGTAATCTAGAGGAGATTTGGAGACGCAGACGATTGATTGAAGGTAGTGGTTGGGGAAGTGAGTGAAGCTTGAAGGAAATGGCATGTATTTAGCATCGACAGTTGTATGATGCACATAATATCTGACACCTCTTAATTTTCAACAATAATTGTTCAAAATGTTTTTATAATAAGGTATAAATTCAACATTAAATGTTTAAGACCCTTTATAATATAGTATAGATTACTAAAAATCTTGTGACATGTTGAAGTTAAAATTTTATAATAATTTTTAAAAGTTTTTTTTGGCACTACAAGAAAAATGACCTTCAGAGAAGGTTTCGTTTTGTACTTAATACTCTAAAAAGCTTCTCTATAGGCTTTAGAGAAGTTTTTCAATTCCGTCAAAATCTTATCTCTGTAAGGGTAGCTAAAGGTTTTTGGGAGAGTTTTCAAGGGGTATATATTTAAATTAACTTTTAGAGACGTTTTTTGGGCTTTAGGTAAGCTTTTGAAGCTTCTCTAAAGATGAATGACTTTTTTCTAGAAACCTTCTCTAAAATATTTATTAGTGACACTTTTCGAGCATATAAGATGGTTTATAAGCATCACTAAAAAGTACTTTTAGAGAAAGTATTTGGAAAACCTTCCCTAAAGGTATAGGCTTTAGTGACACTCTTAGAAACCTTCTCTAAAACTATAATTTAGTTACACTTTTACAAACATTTGTAAAGGTTATTTTTAGTTACAAAAAAACAAAATCTTCTCTAAAACTATCCTTTAGTTACCCTTTTAATAAAATGAAATTCTTCTCTAAAGGGTATATTATATTTTTTTTTTGTCCAAATTTCAACTTTATATATATAGTAATAAAATAAAATAAGAAATAGAATTGATCAATAAAAACAACATAAAATCATAAAACAATAAAATTTCATATTTATATAACAAAATACAATTTTTTGGAACAAACCGTAATGTT
The DNA here is from genome assembly GCA_954870635.1 of Arctium minus. Lineage (NCBI taxonomy): Eukaryota > Viridiplantae > Streptophyta > Magnoliopsida > Asterales > Asteraceae > Arctium > Arctium minus. The sequence goes on along the minus strand of OX941093.1, from coordinate 2,681,055 downwards.
TAATCAATCCATACATTCATCCAAATTCTTTAAAAACCATACAAGTTCATACTACCACGTTCCAATTTCGGTACATTCAACACTCTTGTCAACTCTTTCATTAGTCATCTACGTAAACACTTCTTGTACCGGTTTCTTGTAATCTTTTGGATTCTCAGACTGTCACCCCAAATTTATTTGCTGTTGAAATAAAGGAATATATGAAATCTACTATTCATCTTATTATTATTTTTATTCACATTTTTAAGTAGGAAATTCTTCAGACACTTTACAACTTACCAAACAAGGATTGGTTGTGATTGATATCAATAACCCGAATAATCCTTTGACACCGCAACAATTCTTGCACATTCAACAATGAACAACCTGATCACAAAGAAATCATTAACATTATAAATGTTAAAAGAATCCAAAAAACGGTTACCTCAAGTCTCATAACACCCAATCCTAAAATGGCCATAGATGAGTCGTCTTTGGGCTTTGCAACATTCAGAGTAGACCCAGGCCAGAAAGCACCAAAATTATAAAGATCAAGAGGACCTTGACATACATGCAATAGAAATTTTGAGCAAAATAGCCTACATTAGTTCAAAATGATAACCAACTACAAATTGATTAACTTACCGTACAACAAGGAGACTAGATGTAAGCAGGCTAAGCATGAGGCTTGTTTACGTTCCAGGGGAGAATAAGATGGAAACAACCATGATCTAAAAGGACGAGTCTAATCTATTTGAAGTTGGGAAACCACAAGCTGGCATCATGCATATCGATCAATTTAATTGTTTTGCTAAAGACGGTACATCTTAAAATTGTGCAACAGAGCCTTTGAGCAATACAAAAGAATATAAGGAAGCACAACTACTTTACAAGATCATAAGAAAAAGCTCACCTTGATATGTTTAAAGAACGTGATTATCTATCGTTAAGGTAGGTTTAATCTTACGAGTAGAAAAAGGGTTGTCTACTCTCTCAATGAAGCCATTTGGAATAATAAAATTGAAGATTATGACCATATCGATGTCGAGGATCAATTTGTTTCGATAAAAAAGGGGGTATATATTAGATTTATAAAATAAATGTAAAAGACAATCTAGTCGTAGAATGAAGACTTAAGACCTCGAGCCAATGTTATAAGGAACGTGTACGTGACTTTTCGTTTTTTGACAAGCCTTTCCCCACCTGCTAGTTGACAATTAAGCATACAAGTTTAGAGAAACTGGAACAACAACTTTACTTTTTGAGTTTGACAATAAAACTAAATGTTACCTTCTCTCCCGAACAGGAATCAAGAGAGTTGTGCATAAATTTGGCTGCAAGTGGAAGCTTGTAGTAGGTAAGTATACATACGTTTATCTGTGGCGAGGACACTCTTTAATAAACAAGACATTCTTGAAACATTTTGGAGTGAAAACAGAATTGTACCTTTCTTTTTTAATGAGCCAAGAAAGGAAGTATTCCCTGTTTTCTTTAAATGCATCTAGCCAAACACCATCTTGTGCTGGCTTTTCATGCAGTACTGTAGGAATTATGCAGAAATCTTCCATTTCTCTATAACATCTCTCAAAGAGATTAAAAGGGGTTTCACATATCCTAAAAAATGAAATTAAAAAGAGCAGGCAATTGATTGATGAAAATCTACCTCAACGACTATACTCTATGTGCAGGCGAGTTAACTTACCTAAGCATAAAATAAGCAAAAAAACACCAGAACTAGCTGGTAAAATTCATTCTTCTGAAGCCCTGTGCAATCAATTAAGAAAAACCAAAATGGAAAATACAATGGAAAAGACTGAAATCACACAAATACAAGTGGAATCATAATCATAAAATCTTTCATTAATGACGATTTACGTATAGGAAACTACAATTGAAACTTAAAATTTAGAAGGATATTGAAACTAAGACCTAGAAATTGAATCAGACGGAGAAATCGAGGATAGACATACTAAGGGGTTGTTTACCCAAACACTTACCCGATAAGCGCTTACCGGTAAAATGCAACACTATCACTTACCTTACTGGGTAAGATCCATTAAAAGGCATTGTATGCAACAATTTGGCCGGTAAGCGCTAACCGGGTAAGAGTCATTGACCTCACTTACCAGGTAAGACTCTTGGTCATTGTCTTCGCTCTTACCGGGTAAGATTCTCGGTCTATACCATATTCATTGGTTAAGGTTTTATAACTTGGTAAATGCTTACCTAGGTAAACGTTTGGTAAGCCAGTCTAGTAATGTTATCCTCCTGAACAAAGCATAGCCAAACACACCGAGCTTTAAAGATAAATCCTTTAGTTGAACAAAAAACATATAATAATCATGATTGAAGGAAGAATGACAATCTCAAATGCAATACTCAGATTGCTTGCATCACACTCTCAAAAAATTCTCTTGACATCAAAATTAGGTAAAATAAATTGCATTCAATTGATAGGGATTATTACAGTTAAATTTGGGTGACAAATAAATTGACTTGACATCAAAATTGGGTAAACTTTTTCTTTGATTCAATGATAAAGAAAAAAGAAAAGAACGGTGTTCTACATAATTAACATTATAACTAATAATTTCATTTTAAATGTATTAACTAATAATTTCAAACCCAATTGGATAGTAATGTCAACTTGTGGAATCTGCAATGAATCATGAAGATGATGGTGGTGCATATTGAAGTTGGCATACGTGCGTTTTTCATGTAACAGTCATATGACCAAGTCCTCGAGTCTGTTTAAGTTTTGAATAAGTATTGGGTCTAGTCCTGTTTTGTTTCCTGTTTTCTAGCAGTTTGTTCGTTGAGTCTGTTTTGTTTGTAAGCCTATAAATGGCATCTTGATTGATTGAATAAGATCATCACATTCACAGTGAGTTTACGTGTGTTATCACTTGGTTGCAGCAAGTGGTATCAGAGCGAATTGTGTGATCCATTCGAGAAGAAAGCAACAAGATGACTGAAGGAAATTCGTCACAAGGTTTTGTTATTCCCAAATTCGATGGGGATTATGATCATTGGAGTATGGTCATGGAGAACTTGCTTCGATCTAAAGAATTATGGCCGACAACTAAAACTGGCTATGTTGAGCCTAATGTCGGAGATCAGACCTCAAACGCAAGAAGAAAGGAATTGGCTGACATGAAGCTTATCGATTTGAAGGCTCTGAACTATTTGTTCTATTCAATCGATAAGAATATTCTCAAGACCATTTCGCAGAAAGATACAGCGAAGCAGTTGTGGGAAGCAATGAAGGTGAAATACAAGGGGAATGCACGAGTAAAGAAGGCTCAGTTGCAGCGGTTAAGAAGAGATTTTGAGACCTTAGAGATGAAGACTGGCGAAACCATTGTGGAGTACTTTGGTAGAGTCATGACTGTGTCAAATGAAATGAGGAATAATGGTGAAGAAATGATTGAGGTTAAGGTGGTAGAAAAGATGTTGAGAACACTTACACCAAACTTCAATTTTGTGGTATGTTCAATTGAAGAATCCAAAGATATGGATACATTCACTATTGATGAGCTACAAAGCTCGTTACTGGTGCATGAGCAGAAGCTAGTCAAGAAGGAAGTAGAAGATCATGCACTAAAGGTTGAAGATCAGAACTATGGTCGTGGTTTTGGTAGAGGTAGTCGAGGAGGATCGGTAAGAGGTAGAGGACGTGGACGAGGCAGAGGACATGGCAACTTTGACAAGTCAACAATAGAATGTTACAAGTGTCATCAGATGGGACACTTTCAATTTGAATGTCCTCGAGAAGACAAGGGGGTAAATTATGCAAAATTTGATGAGAATTAGGAACTGGTTCTTATGGCTCACAAGAAGGACGATATCGTTGTAAACAAGGGGTATTGGTTCTTAGATTCTGCATGCTCAAATCACATGACAGGTATGAAAAACTGGTTTACTAGGCTGGATGAAACTATCAAACACAACGTGAAGTTAGGCAATGGGTTGAGACTGGAGGTAGAAGGCTTGGGAGATGTTCGTTTTGAAATAGGTGGCATCACTCAAGTCTTTACAAATGTTTACTATGTTCCTCAGTTAACTTCAAACCTGCTTAGTGTGGGTCAACTCCAAGAAAAGAAAGTAAAGGTGGTGTTTGAAGATGGAGCATGCTATGTTCATCATCCAACAAGAGGTATGATCATGAAGTCAACAATGGCCAAAAAACAGAATTTTCATAGTGTATGGGTATCAAAAGGATGTTACCGGTCATTGCTTGCAAGTAACAGATGACAATACCACCCACATCTGGCACAAAAGATTTGGTCATGTGAAACACAATGCTATTAGAACTATGAAGTATCATAATATGGTGAAGGGAATACCTCAAGTTTGTGGGAAAACGCTAGTATGTGAGACTTGCAATGTAGGGAAACAAAGCAGGATAGCAATTCCAAGGAAAGCAATTTGGAGATCCACTCAAAGGTTAGAGCTTGTGCACACAGATCTTTGTAGGCCAATTACACCAACGTCTCAAAGTGGAAAATGGTATGTACTTGTTTTTATTGATGATTTCACACGCAAGACATGGGTTTACTTGTTGGGAAATAAAGGGGAAAGTTTTGAGCACTTTAAGAAATTTAAAGCAATGGTTGAAACTGAAGTGGGTTCTAAAATAAAAACGTTGAGAAGTGATAGAGGGGGAGAGTTTACTTCACATCAGTTCACTGAATTTTGTGAAGTAAATGGAATCAAGAGGCAGTTAACAACTGCCTACACCCCACAACAAAATGGGGTAGCTGAGAGACGAAATAAAACATTAATGAATATGGTTAGATGCTTGTTAGTAGAAAACAGGTGCCCAAATGCTTCTGGTCGGAAGCAACTATCTGGGCTTGTCACATTATGAACAGATGTGTGTCTAGAGCTCTAGACAAGAAGGTTCCTGAAGAATTATGGACTGGAGAGAAACCAAATGTTGATTACTTCCGGGTGTTTGGATGTATTGGTCATGTCCATATTCCCTCTCAAGTCAGAACCAAGTTAGATGCAAGAAGCCAGAAGTGTGTGTTGTTTGGCATTAGCATTGGCTCTAAGGCCTACTGGCTCTATGATCCAATTCTAAAGAAGATCATCATTAGCAGAGACGTCATATTTAAAGAGGATCAAATATGGAATTGGGGTAAAGAAACTGCAAGGGAGGAAGAGTTGATAATAGAAGAAGAACCTGGTCATCAAGTTGCAGTTACAGATAATGAAGAATATGAGAATGGGAATATCGAACCACCAGTTCAAGAACAAGTTCAAGAACAAGTTCAAGAACAAGTTCAAGAACAACAGGCTCAAGAAAGTGATACCCTCATTCATGATGAAGACCCACAATCAAGCATTGCAGATCAAAGAAATATTGCAGTCACATGTAATGCAGCTAAATCTTCTACCAGAAATAGAAGACAACCGGTTTGGATGCAAGATTATAGAACTGGTAAGGAGTTATCAGAAGATGAAGATGGGTTTGCCATGTATACAGCACAAGGAGATCCTACTACCTTTGAAGAAGCAAGACAAGAAGCTAAGTGGATGAAAGCCATGGAAGATGAAATAGATTCAATAGAGAGAAATGGAACATGGGAATTAGTAAATATGCCTGCTGAAACTGTACCTATTGGTGTAAAATGGGTATACAAAACCAAGCTGAATGAAGAAGGGTATGTAGACAAGTATAAGGCAAGACTTGTGGTTAAAGGCTATGCACAACAAAAGGGAGTGGACTATGAAGAAGTGTTTGCACCAGTGGCTAGGTAGGACACTATTTGAACCATTCTAGCTATCTCTGCTCAAAGAAATTGGAGGGTGTTTCAACTTGATGTTAAGAGTGCTTTCTTAAACGGTGAGCTCAAAGAGACTGTGTATGTTGAACAACCCCCTGGGTTTATCAAACAGGGAGAAGAAACAAAGGTGTACAAGTTGAAGAGAGCTTTATATGGGTTGAAGCAGGCCCCAGAGCATGGTTCAATCGAATAGAGAAGTATTTCAAGAGGGAAGGATTCAAACAAAGTCCGTTTAATCATACTTTGTTTATCAAAAGGGTATGGAATAATACTCTTGTGGTAAGTCTCTATGTTAATGATCTCATATATGTAGGAACAAATGCTATGATCTGTGAAGGTTTTAAAAATTCAATGCAAAAGGAATTTGAGATGACATATCTTGGCATGATGAAATACTTTCTAGGTATGGAGGTAAAGCAATATGAGGATGGGATTCATTGTAAAACCCAAAAAAAAAGGGTGAAATTTGAAAGATATATATATATATATATATATATATATATGTATGTATGTTTATTTATTCATTTAAAAAAATAAATTTTTATATATATAAATCATATATATATATATATATATATATATATATTATATTGATGTAGTTATAATTGGTTTAAAATCAAGCAAAATGCTTAATCATAAATAAGGAAATGTGAATTTATGAAAGTGGTAAAAGTAGGGGCATTGAGTAAATGTCAGAATGTTTAGGGGGCCAAAGGTAAAATCTCTCAAAGTTGAAGGACCTGTTTCGACAAAAGTACACCTCTGTTTTAACTCTGATTTTTTAGAACGACTTCACGACGGGGCAGATGGTTGGCATGCGATTGGCTTGATTCGTCAACCAATACGCCAAATTTTTTGAGTATAAACGAAGAGCAAGTCTTAAGGGTCATTCTCGTTCAAAAATTTTTAAAAACAAGCAAGAATCGGAGAAGAAATCGGAGCTGAAAAGTAAAGGTTGAGTTCTCGGTTCTCCGAAGATTAGAGATAATATACTCAACCAATCTTCAAGTTCTTTACATGTTCGGCTTCGTCTTCGAGTCCTCTACGAAACCTTAGTAGTCTCGTTTCTCATATTTAAGTCTAGACGATTAGATTTTGATGTCTAAGGTCTGTTAAGTTTTGCAGCCAAGAAAAAAAAAGAGAAAGGGAAATTTAGAAATTAAAACCTAAGAATGTAACTCAATACTTGATGGAAGTTTATGTTATTTATGTCAAAGTGTTGGAAGAATGTGGTTTATAAATTGGTGCAAAAGAAATGGGGAAAAATGAGCCATAAATGAGTTTTTTTTTAGCTCAAAGATGGAGATTTTTGAATGGGTTGCGTTTTCCTGCTAATGTTCTTCCAGTTCCAACTTTTCAAAGAAAAGAAAAAAAAGGGGGGAAAGGAGAGAGAGAGAGAGAGAGGTACAATCTCCTGACATGACTTTGATGCCCTTTTGAGTCTATTATGTTCACCATCACCAATATAATTTATAAATTCATTTATATATTATTCTATATTGAAAATACATTATGGACATGCAACTATGTTTAATTATTTATTTTATTTTATAAATTTTATTATGCTTCATAAAGTTTCAAAATACAACTTTAGCTACAAATATTTATTATAAAGTTTAAAAAATTTTCTTATACGGTTAAGAATCTCGGTATTTTAAGCATTTTTCGGATATTTGCCTTATAAAATGTCCAAAATGCTTTGGACCAAAAATGACTGGTTATTTAAGTATCTTGCTACCGAAAGGATGTAATCTTGGATTTGATATTTTTCTAGTTATTTATTTCTAAAATGATTGTAAAATAATAATAATAATAATAATCACTATTTAGTTGGGTGATTTAATAACGAGAATTAAGTGTCGTAAATAGAGATTTATAACTTATCACGACACTTTATACCTAACGTAAGGTTCCTATATTTTAAAGAGAGCAATTAGGTGTTAATGACCGCTTAATTGTTAAGACGTTGCTTGATGTTAAGATATTTTTTAGGATATTGAACTTGGGGTTAGGTACTTATTAAATTATCCATTTATGTAATAGACGATTTTAAAATCGTGTTTAAGTGTCGTTTTAAGGTTTATAATTAGATGAGACACATTAAGTTGGAACGGGAAACTCCTATAATTATAAGCTTACGTAAGTAATAATATTAAGCATAGATGACCAAGATTGACCGTAGTTGACTATAGTTGACCGTAAGTTGACTTTTGGGTTGACTTTTAGAGAGATTAGTCATTAATGGGTTATGTTACTTTATAAATTGTAGGTTACCAATCAGCGGCTTTCACTAAGCAACCTACACTGTCAGGTGAGTCTTCATGAGACTTACAATGGGATGCATGCCTACGTACAAATTTATTTTAGCATGATATAAATTATTTGAGATGTGATTGTATGCATGATAATCCAGTTACATACATGTTACGATTTATTTTACATGTATGCCATCTATGACAAGTCGCATGCTATATGTTTATTTGTTTTAAAATAACTACGCATGCTATTTCATACTACAATCTTATCGTCAGTTTTTTTTAAGGGCGGACATTTGACCAGTAAGTCACGACCAGTATAAGGCACGACCCAGATAAGTGGGTGATCAATTAAAACAGGTATATCAACCCAGGGCGTGTCTGTGACTAAATGACCCATTCCCGACCATGCATTATATGAGATATCTTTATTTTCAATGTTACAAGTTCGTATTGAAAGTCTTTACTCTTACTATAAAATATATGTGTTTGATGTGTACGTCAAGATATGATTTTATTCACGCAAACCATGAACTCACTAAGCTTTATAAGCTGACTATAGTATGCATCTCAGGCCAGGTAGTTCAAGGTTGGATAAAGGCAAGGGACACGCTTAGAGACTTATCTATTTATAATTTTAAATTCAGTCTTTTGTTTTAGACTTTTATGTATGGGACAGTTGTAACTTAACTTGGTATAGGACGGGTTAGCTCTTAAGTTACATGTCTATGTATTTTGAAGACTTCCGCTACGAATGGTTTTAGAGTTTTAATTTAGCCGTTATTTTGGAATATTTTGGAATACTTGGAGAATTTTTTTAGATTACGTAACACAAAAAAAAAATGAGGGTGTTACATTCATATTTGCCAAAAGAAGTATACTAAGGAAATTATTGAAAGGTTTCGAATACAAGAGAGTCCTTCATGTTGTAGCCCAGAGGTAAGGTAACATCCTGGGGGGGTCAGTGGAAGGTATCCCTGACTACCCAGGTTCGAACCCCGTGGTGAGCATCCTGTGACATCCATGATCATGGGCCTGCCACATAGTGGTACCCTTAATTGGGCTGGATCGTGATCGAAGGGGATTAGTTGGGTGGCACCCTTAAGTGGGAGCCCAGATACCCCAGGAACGTGTGCGTGTGTTAACTTGTCGTTCAAAAAAAAATTGTGCCTGGTGCTGTTCTTACTAAGGAAGGAGGAGGGGAGGAGATTGGGCCCAGTGCTTCAAAGAAGGCCCAAGGGCTAGTGTGTTGTGGCGCTTCAAACCATCTTTGTCTTTTGACCAGTGGGTGAGGGACCCTTACCTCCCTTACTATCCCTCAGATCAGTTTTAGAGGAAGTATTAGTTAGAGAGAGAGAGAGATAGATCTTTTGAGTATATGGTTTTGTTATGCACGTCTAGATAGTCGATCGAGCGTTTATTCGGTCCAGTGCTTCATCAGAATTTTTGAGTAATTAGCAAGGTTTAGAGACGTGTCTATGATTATTAAGTATCTCTCATCTTTTGTAAGTAAATGGGCTTATGTAATGACTCACTCTCTCTTCATGATTAATGAAATATGATTTTATGTTACAACGTGTTAATGAAACTTGGTGTGAATTCCTTATTACGTACTTCACTATTATGCCTGTCAATTGAGTTATACTTAATAGTGTTATATTGTGAGTGAAGTTAGAAACTTTCGAAAATGACCAATGCCCTATTATGTCAGTATGGTTTCCTGTGGATCGGCAAGGAACGCACCCAACAGGGGAGGTGCCAACTGCGTGGCACTACATGTGGTGCGAGGGGGTAACCGAGGCCGAGGCAGTGTCCAAACCGCAAGTTCCAGTGCAACTCCATCCGCACAAGCTAGCTTAGCTATCGATAGGGGTCAAGAAGGAGGTCAAAGAATCGAAGGAGGAAAACCCCCCCTCATAAAGGAGATGATAGCTGAGCAGATGGCACAAGTCCTACAGGATACATTGCCAAGCATGCTTAAGATAATGTTGGGCGACAAATATAAAGAAAATGGGGATAAGGAGGAAGAAATTGTTCGACAAAAGAACACCACAATCAACACTCAAGCTACTGAAAAGATTGAGTCATCCACTAAGGAGAAGGCGGAGTCGCCTGCTGAAGGGAAAACCGAATTACCAGTCAAGGAGAAAGGATGTAGTTTCAAAACATTCAAGGGAACCGGACCGAAAGAATTTAAGGGAATAGAGGGCCCAGTTGGCTTAATGAACTGGATAACCAAGATGCAGAGCAGCTTTAAGATCTGTAGGTGCTCAGAAGATCAAAAGGTGACCTATGCTACTACAACCTTTGTGGACTATGCATTGCATTGGTGGGAGAGTGAATGCGCTATCAGAGGTGATGACGACGTTGCTTCCATGACTTGGGAGAAAATGAAAAAGATGATGATGGACAAGTACTGCTCGCAATCGGAGGTGAACAAACTAGAATCGGAATTTCTAAGTTTAAAGCAAGGGTCACTGTCAGTTCAAGAATATGTCCATGAGTTTCTTGAGAAGGCAAGGTTCGCCAGTTACCAAGTGGCTACCGAGGAGAGAAAGATAGCCCGCTTCAAGGACGGTCTAAAAATTGAAATCAAACGGTACGTGGACATGACCAAACCAACCACGTTTGTTCAAGCGGTGGAGATGGCAAAGGTGGCTGAGGAGAACAACGTTAAGGAAAACAGTGATAGGAGAGATGCAAAGAGAAAGTGGGAAGGATCAAACAAATCCAACAAGAAGTCGAGATGGGCATCAACTCCGACACGGGCACGAAACGAGGAATACACAATCCCTCCATGCAACAAATGCAACAAGAGACATAGGGGAGAATGTAAAGCGGGGGGTCTGACATGATACAAATGTGATAAACCCGGGCATACATCTCGAGAGTGCCTGGAAGGAAAAACTTGTTATGAATGTGGAGCTACGGGACATCTGCGACCTGATTGTCCCAAACTTCGAAAGAGCATGACGCCCCATGCTAAGGCAGTGAATAATGGATCAGGGAAGGGATCAGATAAGAGGAAGGAACTGCCAAAAGGGCATGGTCGAGCTTACAACATGACCTTGGAAGAGGCCAAGGAAACACCTGACGTCGTATCTGGTATGTTCCCTATCGACAATGTGTATGCACATGTGTTATTTGATTCTGGTGCAAATGGTAGTTTTGTATCTACTACTTTCCGCCACTATTTGAATAGGAATGCTTGTAGGCTAGACAAAAGCTACACCGTAGAGACAGCTGACGGTGGTCAGAGTAAGGTAGATGAGGTCATTAATGGATGCACGATCATTATAGATGATAAGGAGTTCCCTGTTAGACTTATGCCAATGCATTTAGGGGGTTTTGACGTAGTCTTGGGAATGGATTGGTTGTCCGAAAATCATGCACAAATTTTATGCAATAAAAAGATGATCAAGATTCAGACTCCAGCTGGAGAAACGATTCTCGTTTACGGCGATCGAAATAAGGGCGGTGTAGGAATAATCACTGCCCTTAAGGCAAACAGGTGTCTGCGAAAGGGATGTGTGGCTTACTTGGCATATGCTATCGATGCCAAGCTCGAAAAGAAGGTTGTGCAAGATGTTCCAGTGGTAAGAGACTACCCAGGAGTGTTTCCAGAAGAATTACCGGAAGTGCCGCCGGAACGTCAAGTAGAGTTCCGGATCGACTTGGTACCAGGGGCGGCACCAATCGCGAGGGCACCTTATCGGTTGGCCCCAACGGAGATGCAAGAGTTGATGAAGCAACTACAAGAACTCTTGGAAAAAGGTTTTATCAGGCCAAGTTCGTCGCCTTGGGGAGCGCCGATATTATTCGTCAAGAAGAAGGACGGTACGATGAGGATGTGCATCGACTATCGTGAGTTGAACAAAATTACAATAAAGAATAGATATCCCTTGCCAAGGATTGATGATCTCTTTGATCAGTTACAAGGAGCTAGCTACTTCTCAAAAATCGATTTAAGATCTGGTTATCACCAGTTGAAGGTTCGAGAAGAAGACATACCTAAGACCGCTTTTAGAACTCGTTATGGACATTACGAATTCGTTGTAATGCCGTTTGGGTTGACGAACGCGCCTGCAACATTCATGGATTTAATGAATCGAGTTTGTGGACCATACTTGGATAAATTTGTCATAGTCTTTATAGACGACATCTTGATTTATTCGAAGAACAAAGGAGAGCACGAGCAACACTTAAGGACGGTTCTTGAATTACTAGCAAGGGAACAATTGTATGCCAAGTTCTCGAAATGCGAGTTTTGGCTGCAAGAGGTGCAGTTTCTTGGTCATATAGTCAACGCTGAAGGAATCAAGGTAGATCCGGCTAAGATCGAGGCGGTAATGGACTGGGAGTCTCCGAAATCAGCATCCGAAATTCGAAGTTTTCTAGGCTTGGCAGGATATTATCGGAGATTCATTCAGGATTTCTCCAAATTAGCAGCGCCTTTAACGACGCTGACAAAGAAGTCGGTCAAGTTTGACTGGGGAACGAAACAAGAAGAAGCGTTTCAGACACTCAAGGAGAAACTTAGTAGTGCTCCTGTTTTATCCTTACCAGATGGGACAGAAGATTTTGTCATTTATAGTGATGCATCGAAGATGGGTCTGGGTTGTGTACTAATGCAGCGAGGCAAGGTCATAGCCTATGCGTCATGTCAGTTGAAGGAACACGAGAAGAAATACCCGACCCACGACATGGAATTAGCAGCAGTAGTATTCGCACTAAAAATCTGGAGACACTATTTGTATGGTACGAAGTGTATGATCTATACGGATCATAAAAGTCTGAAGTACTTGTTCGACCAAAAAGAACTAAATATGAGACAAAGGAGATGGATGGAATTACTTAAGGATTATGATTGTGAGATCCACTACCATCCGGGTAAGGCCAACGTAGTCGCTGATGCACTTAGTAGGAAGGAGAGAAGCGAACCGATCCGGGTGCGGGCCATGTGGATAAATGTTAAGGTGGAACTGATAGATCAAATCCGAGATGTCCAAAAGGAAGCTTTACTTGAAGAGAATGTTAAGAAGGAGAGAATGGTAGGACAACTTAAGACTTTGACAATAGGACCAGATGGAATATATAGACTTCGGGATCGGGTTTGGATCCCTAGTTTGGGAGACCTAAGAAATATTGTACTAGACGAAGCACATAGGTCCAAGTACACTATGCATCCAGGTAGCGACAAGATGTACAAGAATTTGAAAGAAAGTTATTGGTGGCCTGGTATGAAGAGCACAGTGGCTAGCTATGTAGGAAACTGTCTAACATGTTTGAAAGTAAAGACGGAGCATCAGAAACCGTCTGGAATGTTGCAACAAATGGAAATCCCAGTATGGAAATGGGATATGATAATGATGGATTTCGTTACCAAACTCCCGAGGACAGTAAAGGGGCATGATGCCATATGGGTAATTGTTGATCGACTGACGAAGTCTGCTCACTTTTTACCAATCAGCGATAAGTATACATTGGAAAGGTTGGCACAACTCTACGTTAATGAAATTGTGTCAAGACATGGCGTACCGACATCAATTGTCTCGGATAGAGATGCCAGATTCACTTCAAAATTTTGGTCAAGCTTTCAGCGAGAGATGGGAACGCGGTTGAACATGAGTACTGCATATCATCCTCAAACTGATGGTCAGAGTGAAAGGACGATTCAAACGTTAGAGGATATGTTGAGGGCATGTGTGATTGACTTTGGAGGTAGTTGGGACAACCACCTCCCGTTGATAGAGTTTGCTTATAACAATAGTTACCACTCTAGTATCAAGGCGGCACCGTTCGAAGCACTATATGGCCGCAAGTGTAGAACGCCGATTTGTTGGGCAGATATTGGAGAAAGACAACTAGCTGGACCCGAGTTAGTCCAACAAACGTCTGATAAAATTGTACAGATTAGGGAGAGATTAAAGGTTGCACAAGATTGGCAAAAGAGTTATGCGGATGGAAGGCGCCGACCTTTAGAGTTTCAAGTGGGCGATAAAGTCTTGTTAAAAATATCGCCATGGAAAGGGGTTGTGAGATTTGGGAAAAGAGGTAAGCTAAGTCCAAGATATATAGGACCATTTGAGATAATCGCAAGAGTTGGAGCAGTGGCTTATCGGTTGAAACTACCAGAAGAGCTAAGCGGTATCCATGACACCTTTCATGTGTCAAACTTGAGAAAATGTTTAACAGACGAATCAACTGTCGTGGACTTGGAAGATGTCGAGGTTAATGACAAGCTCACTTACGTAGAAGAGCCGGTCGAAATTTTGGATAGAAAGACAAAAAGACTAAGGAATAAAATTATACCGTTGGTGTTAGTTAAATGGAGATTCCACAAGGGTGCAGAGATGACGTGGGAGTCAGAAGAAGAGATGAGAGCTAAATACCCTCAACTGTTTAGATTGTAATAATTCTGAGGACGTAATTCTTCAAAGGAGGGGAGAGTTGTAAAACCCAAAAAAAAAGGTGAAAGGTGAAATTTGAAAGATATATATATATATATATATATATGTATGTTTATTCATTTAAAAAAATGAATTTTTATATATATAAATCATATATATATATTGATGTAGTTATAATTGGTTTAAAATCAAGCAAAATGCTTAATCATAAATAAGGAAATGTGAATTTATGAAAGTGGTAAAAGTAGGGGCATTGAGTAAATGTCAGAATGTTTAGGGGGCCAAAGGTAAAATCTCTCAAAGTTGAAGGACCTGTTTCGACAAAAGTACACCTCTGTTTTAACTCTGATTTTTGAGAACGACTTCACGACGGGGAAGATGGTTGGCATGCGATTGGCTTGATTCGTCAACCAATACGCCAAATTTTTTTAGTATAAACGAAGAGCAAGTCTTAAGGGTCATTCTCGTTCAAAAAATTTTAAAAACAAGCAAGAATCGGAGAAGACATCGGAGCTGAAAAGTAAAGGTTGAGTTCTCGGTTCTCCGAAGATTAGAGGTAATATACTCAACCAATCTTCAAGTTCTTTACATGTTCGGCTTCGTCTTCGAGTCCTCTACGAAACCTTAGTAGTCTCGTTTCTCATATTTAAGTCTAGACGATTAGATTTTGATGTCTAAGGTCTGTTAAGTTTTGCAGCCAAGAAAAAAAAAGAGAAAGGGAAATTTAGAAATTAAAACCTAAGAATGTAACTCAATACTTGATGGAAGTTTATGTTATTTATGTCAAAGTGTTGGAAGAATGTGGTTTATAAATTGGTGCAAAAGAAATGGGGAAAAATGAGTCATAAATGAGTTTTTTTTAGCTCAAAGATGGAGATTTTTGAATGGGTTGCGTTTTCCTGCTAATGTTCTTCCAGTTCCAACTTTTCAAAGAAAAGAAAAAAAGGGGAAAAGGAGAGAGAGAGAGAGGTACAATCTCCTGACATGACTTTGATGCCCTTTTGAGTCTATTATGTTCACCATCACCAACATAATTTATAAATTCATTTATATATTATTCTATATTGAAAATACATTATGGACATGCAACTATGTTTAATTATTTATTTTATTTCATAAATTTTATTATGCTTCATAAAGTTTCAAAATACAATTTTAGCTACAAATATTTATTATAAAGTTTAAAAAAATTTCTTATACGGTTAAGAATCTCGGTATTTTAAGCATTTTTCGGATATTTACCTTATAAAATGTCCAAAACGCTTTGGACCAAAAATGACTGGTATTTTAAGTATCTTGCTACCGAAAGGATGTAATCTTGGATTTGATATTTTTCTAGTTATTTATTTCTAAAATGATTGTAAAATAATAATAATAATAGTAATAATAATCACTATTTAGTTGGGTGATTTAATAACGAGAATTAAGTGTCGTAAATAGAGATTTATAACTTATCACGACACTTTATACCTAACGTAAGGTTCCTATATTTTAAAGAGAGCAATTAGGTGTTAATGACCGCTTAATTGTCAAGACGTTGCTTGATGTTAAGATATTTTTTAGGATATTGAACTTGGGGTTAGGTACTTATTAAATTATCCATTTATGTAATAGACGATTTTAAAATCGTGTTTAAGTGTCGTTTTAAGGTTTATAATTAGACGAGACACATTAAGTTGTAACGGGCAACTCCTATAATTATAAGCTTACGTAAGTAATAATATTAAGCATAGATGACCAAGATTGACCGTAGTTGACTATAGTTGACCGTAAGTTGACTTTTGGGTTGACTTTTAGAGAGATTAGTCATTAATGGGTTATGTTACTTTATAAATTGTAGGTTACCAATCAGCGGCTTTCACTAAGCAACCTACACTGTCAGGTGAGTCTTCATGAGACTTACAATGGGATGCATGCCTACGTACAAATTTATTTTAGCATGATATAAATTATTTGAGATGTGATTGTATGCATGATAATCCAGTTACATACATGTTGCGATTTATTTTACATGTATGCCATCTATGACAAGTCGCATGCTATATGTTTATTTGTTTTAAAATAACTACGCATGCTATTTCATACTACAATCTTATCGTCAGTTTTTTTTTAAGGGCGGGCATTTGACCAGTAAGTCACGACCAGTATAAGGCACGACCCAGATAAGTAGGTGATCAATTAAGACAGGTATATCAACCCAGGGCGTGTCTGTGACTAAATGACCCATTCCCGACCATGCATTATATGAGATCTCTTTATTTTCAATGTTACAAGTTCGTATTGAAAGTCTTTACTCTTACTATAAAATATATGTGTTTGATGTGTACGTCAAGATATGATTTTATTCACGCAAACCATGAACTCACTAAGCTTTATAAGCTGACTATAGTATGCATCTCAGGGCCAGGTAGTTCAAGGTTGGATAAAGGCAAGGGACACGCTTAGAGACTTATCTATTTATAATTTTAAATTCAGTCTTTTGTTTTAGACTTTTATGTATGGGACAGTTGTAACTTAACTTGGTATGCGACGGGTTAGCTCTTAAGTTACATGTTTATGTATTTTGAAGACTTCCGCTACGAATGGTTTTAGAGTTTTAATTTAGCCGTTATTTTGGAATATTTTGGAATACTTGGAGAATTGTTTTAGATTACGTAACACAAAAAAAAAAATGAGGGTGTTACATTCATATTTGCCAAAAAAAGTATACTAAGGAAATTATTGAAAGGTTTCGAATACAAGAGAGTCCTTCATGTTGTAGCCCAGAGGTAAGGTAACATCCTGGGGGGGTCAGTTGATGGTATCCCTGACTACCCAGGTTCGAACCCCGTGGTGAGCATCCTGTGACATCCATGATCATGGGTCTGCCACATAGTGGTACCCTTAATTGGGCTGGATCGTGATCGAAGGGGATTAGTCGGGTGGCACCCTTAAGTGGGAGCCCGGATACCCCGGGAACGTGTGCGTGTGTTAACTTGTCGTTCAAAAAAAAATTGTGCCTGGTGCTGTTCTTACTAAGGAAGGAGGAGGGGAGGAGATTGACCCAACAAGATACAAGAAGTTGATAGGAAGTCTTATGTATGTTACTGTCACAAGGCCAGACTTAACTTATGTAGTATGTTTATTAGCAAGATTCATGTCAAAACCAAGGCTGGAGCACCTGAATGCAGCGAAAAGGGTGTTAAAATACTTGAAGGGAACAACTACTTATGGGATATTTTATGGAAGAGAGTCAAATGAAAAACTAAAAGTCTTCACTGACAGTGATTATGCAAGGGATGTGGAAGATAGAAAGTGTACTTCTGGCTACATATGTTTGTACAGTGGGGCTGTTATAAGTTGGAGTTCAAGGAAACAAGAAATTGTCACACTCTCATCTACTGAAGCAGAGTATGTAGCAGCAACCAACTGTGCATGTCATTGCAAATGGCTCAAAGGTCTACTTGAAGATTTGGGTGAGAAACAAGAAGGTGTAATTGAAGTTATGTGTGATAACACATCAACTATAAAGCTATCAGAGAATCCGGTTATGCACAGGAGAACAAAACATATTGATGTAAGGTTCCATTACTTAAGGGATTTGGTTAATCAAGAGGAATTGAAGTTGGCATTCTGCAACACTAAGAACCAGCTAGCTGATATAATGATGAAGCCAATCAAGTTAGAAGATTTTTGCAGGTTGCGAGCATCATTGGGTTTGAAGGAAGTAAACTGAATTAGCTCTAGTTCAGTTTAGGGGAGGATATTGAAGCTGGCACACGTGCGTTTTTCATGTACCAGTCATATGACCAAGTCCTCGAGTCTGTTTAAGTTTTGAATAAGTATTGGGTCTAGTCCTGTTTTGTTTCCTGTTTTCTAGCCGTCTGTTCGTTGAGTCTGTTTTGTTTGTAAGCCTATAAATGGCAGCTTGATTGATTGAATAAGATCATCACATTCACAGTGAGTTTACGTGTGTTATCACTTGGTTGTAACAGTGCAGATTCCCGTAATTCCAATCTTGAGCCATAGATGGAATTGCAAAATGGACAGAACACAAATAACCGGTTTTGATTTTGTGAGTCACAAACATGGGGAGCCGAACACTTGTGATTGACAGTTGAATTGTTTTGATTTTGTAATAATAACCAAACAATTGATTTTGTAATACGCAATTGAGCAGAAATTTCATCAAAATCGAAGTAAAGAAACCTCCATAATCATACACAATTGAGCATAAATTAACGAGAACAGATCTGAAGAGAGTGAAGAACATATGCATAAGTAGTACCTGCACGATTTAGAATTGCAATCGATTTAGAATTGCAATCTGGTTGCAGGTCACTCAACCTTGAAGAAATCTCCACCGGACGTTGACGCTCCCCCAACCTTGAACGATGCATTGATTTTGACGTAAATCATCCAGAACAATAAATCAATTAACTCCGAGAAATTAAGAAATTCAAATCCGCTAATCTAAGGTGCCGTTTGTTTTTTAAAAGGATTTTTTTAAAAAAACAAACAACCCCTAAGTATAGAACAAGGTAGAAAAATACTCGAGCCCTAAATCGAAGGTACGAAAGACAAAACTGAACTCAGAGTCGCTATATCGAAGAGATGAAAGACAAACTAAGGGGTTGTTTGTTTTTTTTAAAAAACCTATTAATGACTCTTAAGTCTGAATCGTTCAGATCTATTTACACAACACCACTTATTAATCTTAACTAAAATAAGATTTCAGACTTTAAACCTCTTAAAAAACAAACGACACCTAAATTGCGAGTCGGTCAAAAAGCGAAATCGAAGATCAAAATCAAGAGAAATCATGGAGTGGTAGAACTCTCGTACCCTAATTCAAAGAGAAATTGAAGAGATCTTATAAATCAAGAAGCCGTACTCTCTCCGTTGATATTTAATGATATTTTTATTTTTATAAATTTAATTTACTGAAAATTGACCAAAAAGTAACTAAAAATATTTTATTGAATTTAAAAATAAAAATAATCTTTAGTGACCCTTTTAAAAGTGTAGCTAAAACTTTTTATTCAACTTTTAGAGACATTTTTAGTTAAAAGCGTCTTTAAAAGTTTTAGGGACGACTTACATAGCGTATTATTTGGTTGAGAATCCTTCTCTAATAATCAAGTTACACTTTTCATTTTTGTCATGTAATTCCTTCTCTAAAGACCACCTTTAGATACACTCTCAAATCCTTCTCTAAAACTCTTTTCCTTGTAGTGTGGGTAACTTGGGTTTCTGGCCAACTTATGAGTGCCGATTAATCTACTGGGTGACCACGAATGGACTGGAGTATTCGCAGGTGAACCTCCATTGACACCACCTAGATTCGAACTCAGTAAATATGAGATTTCTGCCACAATAATATGGTTTCATAGGTTAAATAATTTATACAATAGTATTTAGAAGTTGAATGATTTTAGTAATTATTAATAATTTCTCTTTAATTAAATAATTTAATAAAAATACCTAGTTAGTTATTATAATTTTTGTTTTTACATATTAAGAGAGAAAAAGTATAAGACGAAGAGGCCAGTTCAACTATTTGGGCCTAACCAAGTTATCCACGATGTAGCCCATATCTTAAGTTCTTAACAATTCAACAAGAAGTAAAGTAGAGATGACCAAATTGGATCAGCCCTCGGACCCATAGGGCCTCGATACGGTCTGACATTCCGGCACTGTTTACAAAATTTATGGAATTTCAAGATTCGACCGGGCTTGGGACTAGTTACTGGACCAAGACCGAGCCAAGACTCGGGCCTAGGATTTTCGGTTGGGTCAGACCAATCGACCCATTTTAAAAGGGACCGATTTGGCCAAATTTTGGTCATCTCTAGTGTCCTTTTCATATTCTAATTGTGGATATAAATACTTCCATATATATAGAGTCGGGTTCAAACGAGAACAATACCTATTTAAAAGAACACGAGAACTAACAAAATCATTAGTGATTTTACATTAACACACGGAAAAAGGACTTTTGCCGCGGCTTTAGGTTTGCGTGACTTTTTTGCACGTTAATGTAAAATCACTAATGATTTTGTTAGTTCTCGTGTTCTTTTAAATAGTTACTGTTCTCGTTTGATCCTCTCTCCATATATATATATATATATATATATATTGGAAGGATATTTTGCAACCCTGAAAAATGTTGCAACCCTTGCAACCTACATCTTAACCGTTGGATTCATGATCGACGGTTATTTTATTTTTATTTTTAATTAAAAATATTGGGCTCCATATCTATTGTAACCGCCGATAATGAATCCGACGGTTAAGATGTGGGTTGCAAAGGTTGCAACCTTTTTAAGAGTTACAAATGAAACAACCCATATATATATATATATATATATATATATATATATATATATATATATATATATATATGTTTTCCCCTTTTATATCAAGAATCGATTCATTTATGAAACCTAACAATAATTACAACCAAGTACCCTAGACTAGACTAGAGTAGATGGAATATTATTAACAGCGAATTAAATTAAATCAATAGTACCATAACTGAAATTTATTGAAAACCGAAAAATAAATAAATCTAGAGAACATATGAAAATTAACTGTACAAGGTTATAAAATTCTCCCAAAAAAATGCAAGTAAAACAACTTGATCATGATCATGAAAACCTCCATCGGTCATTCAAAGTTAAAGTAAATCGGTGTCGAAATTTTCCTTTTCTTTTTCTTGCCTGTATGATCATATAATAAACATATAAGGGTTGGATTTGAAGTCTGCATATATATATATATATATAGATCATTGTAGATAAGCCTTAACTTGTTCAAGACATTTGGTTGAACATCTTTTGGAACTTTGAGTCCTTGAAAATGGATCTTCCTTGATTCCACCAACAACCCATGTTTCTTTTGCAATATCACATGATAATTTGTAAAAATCACCTTCATATTTCATCAAATCCATCAAATTTTCCTTTTTCTTCTTCTCATCATCATCATCATCATCATCATGTTCTTCACCATCATCATCTTGTTCCTCTTCTTCTTTCTCTTCTAACCAACTCTTTGCAGGTGCAGAATGACATCTCATCAACAAGAGTGCATTTGATGGTGGCACACATAGATCTCCATCATCATCATCTTTAGGTTTTTCAACTTCTTCTAGGTTCTCCAAAACCATAAACCACTTTGTGAATGTACTTCTTGATGATCCATCTTCATGATGATCTTGATCATGATTCCCTCCAAACCCCATTACTTTCTTTTCATGATTGATCTCATCATCATCATCTTCATCATCAACTTCATCTTCTGAAGTAACATCTGCATTTGGAAATGCACCAAAACATCCCAAATCAAACTTAAAACTCCTTAAACATGTCAAGAATTGCATGGATTCTTTCTTCTTCAACCCAATTGCTTCAACCCAATTAGGTTTCTTTTTGTGTTTCTTGTTGTTATGAAGCCTCATCTCAATCTCTTCCATTACTGATTCCCAATTCTTGCATGGTCCCGACTTAGGTCGAACCTTGATCTGGCCCGCACATGTTACTTTCGGAGAAGTTGGCTCAGATAACTCCGATCCCATCTGGTTCCTTTTCGACCATGAACCACCGCCACCGCCGATAGATTTTCCACGTTGGTTCGAGGACGTTCTTGATGGGCTACAAATCGACTTCGGCATCAATGTAAGATGAGATCTTGTGGGAAAACATACCAAAAGATCTGTTGAAGATGGTGCTTTGATCACTTCTCTTCTTTTCATCTTTCTCTTTCTCTCTCTCTCTCTCTCTAACAAGCTTTCTCTCTCTAGAATTGTGTGTTTTTGTGCTTGAGATGTTGTCCTTGATGATGGGTGATAATGAAGTGTGTTTATGTTGTGATAAAATGGGTTGATTTTGAATGCAAATATGGCATTAAAAATGAGGACTTTTTTATGACTACTTTTTTGATATATTCAAATGGGGTATTCACAAGATGACTTCTTTTTTTACCTCACCCTTTAACTTTTTTTTTATTATTTTCCAAAAAAATAAAATAAAACACATGCTTTGTTTGTTAAGTAATTTTATAATAGCTCTAATCACATTTAATAAATTTAATCAAGAATGATAATAACTTCTGAGTCATTCTAAATAATGCAAAGCGTAGCGTGGCGACGAGAACAAAGTCAAGCTTTACAAGCCACGATGAGGCCATGACGTTTTTCAAGACATGATTTATAGCGGAAAATCTCTATATCATATGTAATATTATATATGAACATATGTTTTATACTATTATTCAATGATATATAATAAACAATTAAATTAGGTTATTTATAGAGAGAGAGGGGGGGGGGGGGGGGGAGATGAGTTCATACGAAAACAACATCTTTTTAAGAAAAACGAAAACAACCGAGTACAGACATCATATATGATTCACGTACAAAATCATATATGATTCACGCGACTGTGCGTGCGACCTATGGGTCGCGCTAGACATCGCCCACGTCTGATTTTTTCGGGTTAATGTAAAATCACATATGATTTTGTAAATGCTCTGTTTTTTTTGCTATTTTCTTGCTTTCTTAAATAGTTAGCGTTCTCGTTTAAATCTTTGTCTATCTATTTCTCTCTCTCTCTCTCTCTATATATATATATATATATTAAAAACTAACAAATAAAGATATTAAAAAGGTAAGAAAAATCAAATATCGTGTTAAAAACCCTCCCATTAGGCCATGGCGTGCCACGTTCTTAACGTGGCATGAGACACAAGACGTACTTGAGCCACGTCACTCCATGATCACTGTTGCGCAAGCCTTTTAGAACAATGTTTAAAACATTATAAGACATCCCGATATAATTTTAATATATAGTTCTTATAAATAACCATTAATTTCTTACACAATAATTCATCCATTATCTATATGTTTGTTATAATGTAATCTTATTTATGATGTTCAATAAACCAATACGGCAAATAGATGTACTTATCAGAACACATTTATATCTATCACTATAATAAAATTGGGTTTATAAGATGCAAAAATTGTTTTTAAGTATCCTAATAGATTGTTTTGTAAAACTTATATTTATAGGATCAAACAATAAAATATTCTATGAAAAAGTGTTGGTTACAATAAGTTTGTAGGACGTTTTTGGACGTCTTAGAAAGTTTTTTTAGGATTGTTTAAAAATACAGATTCATGGTAGTTATTTTATAGAACATTTTTGAGATATGTCCCACAAACACATCTTTTTACAGGACATTTGTTTTTACAAAACATTTTTTTTGTTCCAATAGTATCCTGTATATGAATGTTGCTTTTGTATCTATATGCATCATTCAAGTTTGATCACGAACAGGTTATTTTCAAACGTTCAATACAATTATATTGAAAATTGAAAAAGTAAGTCTTTATGTTAATGTATGTGACGAGGAAATTAATAGGTAGGGATACGTTTAGCAATACTGCATAGTTGTACATTCGGCCTACCTCATTAATTAATTGCAAAAAGAAAATGATTAAAAAAAAAACATAAAATCAAACAATAAAAAATGGAAAAGTGAAAGGTTTGATGATGACCACGAGCTTTGTTTTATGATCTCATGATACCATCAACTTGATGAGAGCTCAATGTGACCATTACTTTTCCATTATTATGTTGTACTAGTTTTATTAAACCTTTAATACTGACTATAGATCTATAATAACGGTGTTTTAATTATATTTGATATGTAATTTTATATACATTTTCGGTTATCAATGTTGGAAGCTATTTTTGTATGACATTTTATTTTTTTGGTACATTACGACAAAATCGGTTTATAAGACGTCATAAATTTGTAATTAGTATAGTAATAAGGTTTATAGGACCAAATATATATGTGTCATATGTAAGAGTGTTGCAATAGATTTATGAGACATTTTTTGATATCTTAAATAGTTTTTTAGTACACTTCTGAAATAAAACGTCTAATTAAATTTTTTATATGACGTTATTTGAAAAATGTCCTATAACAATGTGTCTGTAGGACACTTTTCATAAGCATCATATAAAATAAAAAATTATTTAAGATGCTCAAAACCATTATATAAAAACTATTGCAACGCTCTTACATATGACACACACACACACACACACACACACACACATTTATATATATATATATATATATATATATTTTATCCAATCAACTGAAGTCCTATAAAACTGTGATTTCTGACATCCTATAAACCCGATTTTGTTGTAATGGTAAACTAAAATTGTAATGTTACAATGATCATCTTTTAAGATTCAATTGATTTGCAAAATGTTATGTTGTAAATATCGAAATAATATCTTGTTTGGTAGAACTTTTAATGAGTCGGATATGAAGGTTTAGCGGTTGTATGTTATTAGCTTTATAGATTGAAAGGTCTAGAGGCCTTATTCGGTCGGTCATAAGTTGGTATTTGTTGTTTCGTTTTTATTTATAACGTGGATATCTGATCAGTTTGTGTGCACCTTGACTATGTAACACCCCTCAAAAAGGCGCATCTTTAAACCATAAAATGAAACGTGATAATTCCTAAATTGAAATATAATCACCCAACTAGGGGAAAGAGTAACAGAGTTTACAATACAATACGGATAGTAGATAACAACCTATTAATCTAAATGAAATCTAGATCTAGATTACGAATGAGTGTCGCTATGGTCTCCAAAAAGATCTATCAAGAGTAACTCCAAACTTCATCCACAAGAATCGAACTCCAAAAGTTTCCTTTACCGGCAATCATCTCTCCACTCAAGCATTAGTAGCCCCACACCCTTGAGAACCTGTTATACATGTCATTTTAAGAAGAAAAAAAAGTGTTAGACTAAAGCTTAGTGAGGTCAAACAATTTTATATTCAATAAATATAAAATGTAAATACCAAGTTATAAACCTGAATTCAAAACCAACAATCCAATATTCTCCTTTTAAGAATCATTGTAACAAAAGCATCTTGCGATAATGGAGGAGGCCCAATATACTATTGATAGTGATGGAACACAAAAGTAAGCCATTTATCTATGTTATTAAGCCCCACTACGGATCAATGGTTATCCAATTCGACCTTGCAAAGTTCATGACATAAGACCACCGATGACCCTAGATTTCACTCATTCGCTAGAAATTACACCATATGGTCAGTAGCCGATGTTTGACTATAAATGTAACACCTGTGATTTCAGTACGTCCCTATCTAGTACCACTTCATTCAGAATAATCTCTAATATGATCACATATCTTATTTTCGAATCTAGAGTGGAGATCGGAGGTCCTTCGGGTCGAAAACGGGAGAAATCAGGCTTCGTCATACCCGGGGCGACAATGCCTGGCGACTGTGACCTTGGTCACTATCGCACGGGGAATAATCGCATGGGGGAGTGACCTCTCGGTACATCCAGGGCGACAATGCCCGACGATAGTGCCAGGTCACTGTCTCATGGTCACAATCGCGGTGTTTGTACCGAAAGGGGGTGAGTTCGGGCGATAGTTCCCTGCGACTATACCCATGGCATAGTCGTCGTGTCATAATTGCGAGCGGGCAGTTGACTTTAATACCCCAGATCCGATCTCAGCTCATTTATTTCATCTTTGTGTGGGAGTTGGACGGTTTTCTCTAAGAGCAAGGTAGGTCACACTCTCTCTTGCATTGATTTCTTTTAGAGGAATCCATTGAACATTTATTTCTTTTGATTTAGGTTGGTTGTGGTTAAAAAACCCAAGTGATTAAGGATCCAAGTCCAACTTCTTCTCTTCTCTAAAGCTTTCATCACCTAGGGTTTGTTCTTATTTCCCTAGCACGGTGAGTTCATGCAACCTTCACTATTTCATTATTACTAGGGTTTACTTATTCTAAACCCTCATTTATGCTTCCTAAGTATGTATGGGGATTTGTTGTATTTAACCTAACACATGAGTTGGAGATATTAGGGTTTCATAACCTAAATGAGAATGTTTGAGAAAAATGTTTCACACCAAGATTAATGGTCTTCTACACTCTTCTAGTAACCAACAATTACTCTATGGGATTTTGGTAAACCCAAAGTGAAAACTAGGGTTTTGGAAAGATCCAAATATTGGGTTGGTAAATAATAATCTTGACATTTGGGTTGGGCCTTATGATATTATTGTTGTCAATAGAATTGTATCACTTATGATTCATTAATGATTGGGGGGTCAAGACTCCGTGATGGTAACCGTATATATATATATATATATATATATATGCAACTTGGTTTAAATCCTTACATACATGATGAATGATATATGTGTTGGTATGTTTTGATATTTGGTCTTAGTGCAATAGATCCATAGGCACGGTGTTCCTAGGTCCCGTTTTGGACATTAGGTTCACCACTTTGGCACGAAATAGGCATCAGGTTCCATGATAAGTAAGGTGTGGGCCTATACGGTTAGGCAGCGTCCCATGGGCAGTAAGGTGTAATTCCATTGTGCATGAGTCCCTGTTTTGGAACTCTCAAGAATAGACCTAGAGGGGTTGACTTGATGTTTTCGAGCAATAGACTTGGAGTAGTTGAGCTCATTATATGATTAGAGTTATTTGTAACTTATAATGTTCACTAATGGTTTGTTTGGTTTGACTGGATTTAGCTCAAGACTAGATCGGTTGTACGACTCCAAATGGGTTTATTATTTATTTATTATTCCATTTAATTGCTCTCACTAGGCTTTAGTCTAACGCTTGTTCTTTGGTTGTCGTGTACGGCAGGCCATTTGTTGGGAAATTCAGAAATGCTTAAGTATGGTTAATGCTGCTACAACAGAATTACTACTGCCAGTACATCATGATTACTACTGCTAGTAGATTTTAATACTGCTTGACAAGTTAGTACTGCTACTTAAATAGTTAGTACTGCTTGAAGAGTTAGTACTGCTAGTAGTTAGTACTGCTGGAGTTAGTACTGCTAAAGAATTAATGCTGCTGAATGTTATTAGTACTGCTCTTGAACTTAGTGCTGCTTATGAGATGATGAAGTCTTCGCATGGCAAGGATGACAGCTGGATTATTTGAAGATAATATGGAAAGCTTGAAGATAAATATGGAAGACTATTTTGAAGATCTTTTATTATTTGTAATTATCTTTTATCTTCAGTATATATAGAATTAGTCAGAATAGTTTAGAAAATTAACTTTTAGAATTCTGAGTTTTTGTTTTCATAGAGAGAATCAATCTCAAGGTTTGTAATCCTAATTCTAGAGAAGTAGAATTCGTATTAGTGAGCCTGTTCATCAATATTGAGGTTGAGTGTTGAATCTTGTAGCTTTATACTTATTCAATAAAGTTTACAAGTTGTTCTTATGATTTACTGTTCCATTAGTTATTGAATATCAAAGTGTTATTCCGCAAACTCCTTTGATATTGTTTCTGAGTGTTTATTCTTGTTTAAAATTAAGATCCTGACAAGTGGTATCAGAGCTAGTATTCTCAGAAATCTTATTCATCATGGAAAACACAGCTGAATCAAATAGTACTCTGGTCTCAAAGGTTCCAATGCTCAGATCCAATGAATTTGACATGTGGAAGATCAGAATCAAGCAATACATTCTCCTCACAGATTACTCTATGTGGGACATCATTGAGAATGGCCCATCTGATGCAGGAAAGATTGGTGAAGATGGTAAAAGAACCCCTCCAAAGACGGATGCTGAAAGAAAGACAAGGCAGACATAGATGAAAGCCTTGAGCACACTGCTCTTGGCCATTCCCAATGAATATCAACACCAATTCTGCAATTGTACTGATGCACAGATGCTCTGGAATGCTCTAGAGAAGAGATTCTCTGGTACCAAAAGTACCAAGAGAAATCAAAAGGCAATCTTGAAGCAACAGTATGAAAACTTCATGTCAACTAAGAATGAGTCCATGACTCAAACTTTTGACAGGTTTAATAAACTAATTGGTGAACTAGCTACTATGGGAGTACAGATTGATTAAGATGATGTAAACAGAAAGGTCTTAAGGTCCCTTGGAGATGAATGGACCATGTACACTGTTTCATTCAGACAGAATGATCAGTTGGAAGAGAAAGAACTTGATGATCTGTACAATGATCTTAGAGTATTTGAAGCTGAGGTGGAGGCAAAGAAAAAGCCTTCTGGATATATTCATAATGCTGCACTCCTATCAGCATCAATTGATTCTACTGCTAACCCTGAATCAGTTAATGCTGCTAATGGAGCAAATCAAGATAAAGGCACTGATTCTGTGTTTGAAGCCTTTCTTGCCAGTCATGGGAATTCCTTCTTAATTAATGATGATCTGGAACAACTTCATCCTGATGATTTGGAAGAGATGGATATTAAATGGCAGATGGCCATGCTTTCCATGAGGGTGAAGAAGTTTATAAAGAGGACTGGGAGGAACAACTTCTCCCAAAGAAGAGAAGATGGAGCAGGGTTTGATAAATCAAAGGTGGAGTGCTACAAATGCCATCTGAAGGGACACTTTGCCAGGGAATGCAGAAGTGGAGTGTCTCACAACAACAACCACCAACAAGCACAGTCTGGAAACCTCAATCATAACAGAACTCTGCTCAAGCCCTTGTTTCTCAACAAGGAATGGGGTTTGATTGGAGTGATCAAGCAGAAGAAGCTATTCAGAATCAAGCTCTTATGGTTGAAGTATCTAATCTGCTATCTGAGGTAAGTTCTAATCTCTGTTCTAAAACTTGCATAGACACTGTTAAAAGGTACAGGGATCACAATCAGAAGATGAGTGATGACCTTAAGAGATTAGAAAAGGATATAAAAGACTATGTGAGGATTGTAGAGAGGTTTGAAGATCAGATCAAAGGTTTTCAAGCCAATGAACTCCAACACTCATATGACACAAATTACTGGCAGTGGGAGAAAAAGGATCTAGAACTTAAACTGACCAAATCTAAAGAGGAGAGTGAAAAACTGAGAGAGGAGCTAACCAAGGTTAAGCTTGATGTAGAAAAGTTTTCCAATGCTTCTAAAACAATGGACTCTTTACTAAAAAATCAGATTCATGATAAGCTGAGAAGAGGAATTGGGTATAATGCCACACCACCTCCATATAACAACAATTACATCCCTCCTACCTCAGACTTGCTAGAAACCAAAGATAGGAAGGACTTGCCTGAGGGAGCCACTGAGATAGATCCCTTAGAAGAGGTAGTTGTTGAGGATAAGACTGAGAAAGAAGTCAGTAAGAGTAAGGAGAACAAAGTGAGTGGTGAGATTCCTCTAGAGAATAACATTATCACTAATGAGGACTGTGGAAGGGCTTGGATCAAATCCAAGGACATAGAGAAGACAGAGGGAAAGTCTGGTAAGGTCCATTACAAACAGAACACAGTTGTGAATCCAGGTCCTTGCAAACAGTGTGCATGTAAGAAGAATGAGCCCCAAAAACAGGATAAAAAGAGGGGAAATCAAAGAAACTGGAATAATCAGTGGGCACAAAAACAAGGGGTTGATCTGAGTAAAATCAATAGACCAAAACCTTGTTTTATCTGTGGCAAATTGAATCATCTTGCCAAATACTGTTATCTCAATCCTATAAACCAAAGGATGAATTTTCAAAGACCTATGCAAAAACCCTTGGGTTATAGGAAAATTGAAAAGAACCATGTGGCTAAGAAATCTGTTAAATCTAAAAGCCACATGAAGAAAAAGTCTGTTAAAGAAAGTGTCAATATGTAGGTTCCTAAAAGCACTAAAACTGTTAGTACTGCTACCACAAATAGTGCTGCTGACAATGATAGTGCTGCTAGAAGTAATACTACTGCTAACAATGTTAGTGCTGCTGACATTGTTAGTACTTCTTCAAAAGTTAATACTGCTAACTCTGTTAGTGCTGCTAACAAGGTTAGTACTGCTAAACCTGTTAGTACTGCTAACTCTGTTAGTACTTCTAAGGTTAGTACTGCTTCTAGTGTTGGTTCTGCTAAGCCAATCATATTGACAAAGTACTCTAATAAAGAGTGCTCTGAGTTTAAAAACCTCATCAAAAAGGAATGTAAATACTTTGATGAGAAAGGGAGACCCAAGACCACTTTGGCTTGGGTCCCCAATCAATACTAATTGTTTAATATTATGTGCAGGGCAACCAGCAGCTCAAGGGGAAGAGCATCTGGCATGTTGATAGTGGTTGCTCTAGGCACATGACAGGGAACATGTCATGCCTCAAGAATTTCAAGAAAATTGATGGTGGACATGTTGCCTTTGGCAATACTCCAGATGGAAGTAAGATAAGTGGTAAGGGGGATGTAACCAAAGGTAAAATGACCTTTGAAGATGTATTCTATGTTGAGCAGTTAAGATACAACCTGTTAAGTGTATCACAGGTTTGTGACAAATAACATAGTATATTATTTACAGATTCTGAATGCATTATCCTTGCTCCTGGATTCAAGGTAGTTGATGAAAAGATGATACTACTAAGAACTCCCAGAAAGGATAATGTATATTGCTTAGATATGGAAAGTGTTTCAACTGATTCATCCCTAAACTGTCTTGTTTCAAAAGCTTCCTTGGATGAATCATCACTTTGGCACAGAAGGATGTGTCACATGAACTTTAAAACAATGAATAAACTTTTGAAAAACAACCTTGTAAGAGGGTTACCTTCCAAAGTCTTTTCATATGATGCTCATTGTGTTGCCTGTCTCAAAGGCAAACAACACAAACTTCTCATAAGACAAAAGAGTTGAACACAATCTCTAATTCTCTTCAGTTGTTGCATATGGATTTGTTTGGTCCTACAAATGTTATGAGTATTGGTAAGAAATCATACTGCCTAGTTATTGTTGATGATTACTCTAGATTTACTTGAGTATACTTTCTAAGGACTAAGGATGAGACAAGTGGACTTATCAAATCCTTTATTCTAGGAATTGAAAACCAAACTAATCAAAAGGTAAAAGTCATTAGGTCAGACAATGGTACTGAATTTAAAAATCATGACCTAAACACCTTTTGTGAGGAAAAAGGAATTGAGAGGCAATACAGTGCTCCTAGGACTCCACAACAAAATGGTGTTGCTGAGAGAAGAAATAGGACACTTATTGAGGCTGCTAGATCTCTGTTAGCTGATTCAAAACTTCCAATTACTTTCTGGGCTGAAGCAGTTAATACTGCTTGCTATGTCCAAAACAGAGTTCTAGTAGTCAAGCCTAAAAACAAGACACCATATGAGCTTTTAAATAAAAGAAAACCTTTTATAGGATTTTTCAAACCTTTTGGGTGTCCTTGTACCATTCTCAATACCAAATCTCACTTAGGAAAGTTTGATAGCAAGGCTGATGATGGTTTTCTTGTTGGTTACTCATCTCAGAGTAAGGCTTACAGAGTTTTTAATACTTCTTCTAGAATAATTAAGGAAAGTGACAATGTCAAATGCAATGAGAACACACCAAATACTATTGGGTCTGGTCCTCAGTGGTTATTTGACATTGATTCACTAACTAACTCTTTGGGTTTCAGTAGTGATTATAATGCAGGTTCAGGAAGTGGAGGATCAGGGGATGAACAAGTACAAGTACAAGACATCATTCCTCAGTCTGTGATCTTTCCTATATCTACAATAGAGCCTGTTGAGTTCTGTGAAAAAGAGACTGCTGCTGAACCAAGTCAGAGTGAAGAAGAAAGAAGAGATAAGGAGAATCAAGTGAATGAAGTACAAGAAGTAGCTGATGAGATCCCCTCAGCTGACTTAAATGATTACAATCTAGAGGTGGGAATCAATGAAGAACCTAGTCATCAGACAAGAACTCAAAAGAATCATCCTCCAGAGCTGGTCATATGAGATATCTCTTCTCGTATGATAACAAGGAATCAAAGCAGACTTCAAGAGCTGCAGGATATGCAACACACAATACTCTCTTGCTTTCTATCTCAGATTGAGCCTAAGAAGGTTTATGATGCTATGAAAGATTCCAGTTGGATAGAAGCTACGCAAGAAGAGTTACTGCAGTACAAGTTGCAAGAAGTCTGGGACTTGGTGGACCTTCCAAAAGGCCATAGAGCTATAGGCACCAAGTGGATTTTCAGGAACAAAAAGGATGAGAGAGGCATTGTGATAAGAAACAAAGCAAGGCTGGTGGCACAAGGGTACACTCAAGAAGAAGGCATTGACTATGAAGAAGTGTTTTCTCCAGTGGCAAGGGTAGAGGCCATTTGACTATTTTTAGCCTATGCCTCATACATGAAGTTCAAGGTATACCAAATGGATGTGAAGAGTGCCTTTCTGTATGGTACAATTGATGAAGAAGTATATGTTTGTCAGCCCCCTGGATTTGAGAATTCATCATATCCTGACAGAGTATACAAACTGAAGAAAGCACTTTATGGTCTGCATCAAGCCCCAAGAGCATGATATGATACTCTGTCTACCTATCTCTTGGAGAATGGGTTTGAAAGAGGAATTATAGACAAGACCCTCTTCATTAAAAGAAGTAAGAAGGACATCCTATTGGTTCAGATTTATGTGGATGATATCATCTTTGGATCCACAAAAGATCAGATGTGCAGAGACTTTGAAAAGTTGATGCACAAGAGCTTTAAAATGAGTTCAATGGGTGAACTTACATTCTTCCTTGGGCTTCAAGTAAAACAGAAGAAAGATGGGATCTTCATAAGCCAATCAAAATATGTGAAAGACATCCTGGACAAATATGGATTAACAGACTCAAAGCCAACAAGCACACCTATGGAGACTCATAAACAGATCACTGCTGATCTTGAGGGGGAGGATGTTGATGTCCATCTATACAGATCAATGATTGGATCTCTCATGTATCTCAAAGCCTCAAGACCAGACATCATGTTTCCAGTGTGTTTGTGTGCCAGATTCCAAGTCAATCCAAAGCAATCACATCTTCAAGCTGTTAAAAGGATTTTCAGATACTTAAGAGGACAACCTAGATTAGGTCTTTGGTATCCTTATGAATCCAACTTTGACTTGATTGCTTATTCAGATAGTGACTTGGGAGGTGCTAACATGGACAGAAAGTCTACTTCAGGTGGATGTCAACTTTTGGGTGCAAGACTAGTATCTTGGCAGTGTAAGAAACAAACCACAGTGTCCTTATCAACAACAGAAGCTGAGTATATTGCTGCTGCAAGCTGCTGCTCTCAGGTTCTATGGATTCAGAATCAGATGATGGACTATGGGGTAACCTTTCTTCACACACCAATCTTCATTGACAATAGCAGTGCTATAAGCATTGTTAACAATCCAGTCAAGCACTATCAGGTATCACTTTATCAGAGATTGTAATGAAAAAAAGCTAATTCAAGTTGCTAAGGTTCATACTGACAACCAGTTTGCTGATCTATTCACTAAAGCTTTTGATGTGGGTAGATTCACTTTCTTGGTCACAAGTGTGGGCATGATCAACTCTGAATGAGCTCATATGAAGTGATTTCATACCTGTTATTGGTTTATTATTTGGTATTACTAACATCTTTTTCAGGAAGTTATTACCTTGCTCAGAGTTCCTCAAGCTTCAAGAAGTGTAAGTATAGTTAATGCTGCCAGTGCAGTTTTAATACTGCCAGTGCACAGTTAATACTGCTAGTGGTTAATACTGCTCTCAGTTAATACTGCTAGTTAGTTAATACTGCTAGTGGTTAATACTGCTCTCAGTTAATACTTCTCTCAGTTAATACTGCTCTCAGTTAATATTGCTAGTTAGTTAATACTGCTAGGTGTTAATACTGCTTATGTCCCAAATCGTATAAATACCCTTTTTGCCCGCCCAAAAGTTCATAACGACTATTTGCTTTCTATTCATCTGCTCTCTAACCTTTTCTCTCAAGAACCAAGTGTTCCAGTACAGATTATTCAAGCTCAATGGCGTCTATGGCATTTATTGACGAGCATAATGAAATCGCGATGCTACAAAAGCCAAAGCAAGCTGCAGGATTTCATCAGATAGTGGATTTTCTGAAATCTAGCCATATCGCCTATGCTCTGACAGTGTCTCCATCAATCTATATCGAGCACCAACAACAATTTTGGGCTAATGCCACCATTGTTACTGAGAATGGTGTGCAAGTTATCAAGACAAGGGTGTGTAGCAAACCCTTGACAGTTACTGAAGAGGTAATTCGCTTCAGTCTACGTCTGGACGATGCCTCTGGTATCTCATCTATCTCTAATGATGAACTGTTTTCCACTCTTACAAGAATGGGGTATGGAGGCCCATTGGGTGTTTTCAAGTTCTCAAAAGCTAAATGTTCACCCCAATGACGTTTCTTTGTCCATACCCTTATGCACTGCATTTCCAAAAAGACTACTGGATGGAGTGAGTTTAGCAGTACCATTGCTTATGCTTTGGTCTGCTTGGCCACTGCCAGAACATACAATTTTTCAAGAATGATTTTCAGTGATCTTGTATCAAACTTGGGAAGCAAAAAGAGTTTTTATATGTACCCAAGATTTGTACAAGAAGTTATAACCCACGAATTGATGGATATGCCTCACTTTGATGAGGTATATGTACCAAAAATCCCCAAAGGTAAGGTCTTTTCAAACATGAAAAGATCTCCATTGGACTCGGAAGGAGTTGACACCCCATTGTTCTCTACAATGATGGTGGTGTCCCAAACTGAAGAAGGTATGGCAGCAGGGTCAAGGCCCTCATTAGACCATCCCACTGCTAGCCAATCCCAACCTTCACCCTCTATATCAATCCCTCAGTCCCTACTTCATAAGCCAACTTCACCAATCACCCAAACTTATACAAGGAAAAAGGTAAAGAAGGCTCCTTCCCTTCTTGTACCATCACCCACTGAGCCTTTAAGCCCTCTAATGGAGAATTATCCATTAAAGAATATCGACAGGGAAACCACAGGGGTGTCTCCCAACCCCAAGGAGGTGCTTACTGAGGAGATGTTTGAGCATATGGGTGCTAAGGCTGCCACTACTCTTGCTAGCACAGAGGAGGTCAGTGGTAACATAAATAAGACCTTCCCCATGGCAACTTTGGGTGAGCAATCATCCAAAGGTCCCTGGTGCCAAGAACCCACGGGGGTGGAGAGTGCTTCTGTTAGGTAGAAGGCTCCCACTACAAAAAGATCCTATGATCCTTCAAAAGAGGGTAACACTTCTAGAGAAGGTGAGGACAGATATAACTATCAAGAATTGATGGATGCTATGGGTAACATAAACATGGATGTCATCAAGCAAGGGAAAAATATTGAAGAGATGAAAATGGTGATTCTGTCTCAACAAGTACAGATTACCAAACTGAAGAAATTGGTGACAAGATTGGTACAGAAAAGGAGAAGAAAGCAATTTGTGTTAAAGAAGAGGGACAGTGTTAAAGATGCTTCCAACAAGGGGGAGAATAAAGAAGCAGAAACATAGAAGGAAAGAAAATCTGAGATGAGACTTGATGTTGAGGGGGAGAAAGAACCAGAAATAGAGAAAGAAACAGAATCTCAAGTAGCAGCAGTAACAGAAGAGAAAGCAACAGAAACTGTTAATTCTGCTGAAGCAGCAGAAACAGTTAATACTGCTGAAGTAAAAGAAGCAGCAGTAACACTAGCAGTAGTAACAGAGCTCTCTATAGAAGAATTGGAGATTGTAGAGACATTGGTAAAAGCCAAGAATGACACTCCTAAGGCTAGTCAAAAGGCCAAGGGAGTGGTCATCAATGAAGGAGGACTCTCAAAGAAAAGAAAAGAAACAAGTAAGGAAAGTTTGAAGGATGTTAAGGGAAAAGCAAAGTTGGTTGAAACTGAACAACCCTTAAAGAAGAAAAGTCAGATTGAGCTAGATGAAGAGGTGGCAAAGTAGCTTCAAGAACAGATGGAAAAGGAGGAACAACTCCAAACTGAAACAGATAGAGAACTTGCACTGATAATGGCCAGAAAGCTAAATGAAGAATATCAGAAGAGCATGAAAGCTGCAGCACAACAGGCCAAGAAATTACCAGTCACAAGAATGCCACTCAAAAAGCAGAAGAGCTCCAAGACCTTTTTAGCCAATCAGGAAAGAAGAAAAATGATAAATTTCCTGAAAGGTTCAATTGGTGTCAAAGGGGAAATGTTTACTAATATGGCATACAGTCAAGTGAAGGAGCTGTATAAGGAAGAAATGGCTAAGCTGCAAGGGGACTCCTCACAAAGGGAAGAGGCTGAAAGAAGAATGAAAGAGAGGCATGATCTCAACATTCAACAACCATTTCCTGAGGAAGTCACACCTACAAAAGAAAAGAAGGAAGAGCCAGAAAATGTTGACATGGAAGTTAAATTTGCAAAAAGGGTGAAGACTATAGCTTCCAAAAGGCAGTCCAAAAGGCCAAGAGTTGAAGAAAGAGCAGAAACTGAAGCAGAACCTCATGTGACTCCTTCAGCAGAACCAAATCAAAATCCAGAATCATCCAACAAGCAATCAAATGAGCAGGTTGAATTGTTCATGACATTAACAAATGATGATCCAGTACAAGCAGACCCCATCTCTATTCAAGCTCCTGAAATCATCTTTTGGGATATCTTGGAAGATCAAAGAAAGAAATTCTTCAGGATTAAGAGACTAGGGGACATCTATGAGGTGTATCCTACTTGGGGAAGTTTCATCAGAAATTGTACAAGATCAGATCTAGAAGAGATGTTTCAAGTTGGAATGAGACTGTATGAAAAGGAGCTGACAGAAGAAGAAAGGAGCTTAATCAGATTAGCCATGGAGTACTTGTGCATGATGTTTGATCCAAGCAAAGTTCAACATGTGATCAGGGATTTGCATCTGGAGAATAAATTCCTAAGAATAGAAAACTGGAGGATATTTGAAAGATGTGGAGTCTATGTTATCACTGTGAATGGAGCTTATCATGAGTACTACTTGGTGGAAAAGATATATGAGCACAACAAGGGTAAACTACAAGCAATGTTGAATGCCAAGCTTATTTGTTCAAAAGATTCAGCAATGGCAAAGGTTGTGGTTAGCAGAATCATAAATCAAAGCTTGGGTATGGATCCTAATCTAGGGGTGTAAACTGAAGTGTTGAAAGCATCTTGAAGACTAACTGAAGAACTTGACTTCTCTTCCTAAAAGTCAAGTTAGGGGGAGATTGTTGGGAAATTCAGAAATGCTTAAGTATGGTTAATGCTGCTACAACAGAATTACTACTGCCAGTACATCATGATTACTACTTCTAGTAGATTTTAATACTGCTTGACAAGTTAGTACTGCTACTTAAATAGTTAGTACTGCTTGAAGAGTTAGTACTACTAGTAGTTAGTACTGCTGGAGTTAGTACTGCTAAAGAATTAATGCTGCTGAATGTTATTAGTACTGCTCTTGAACTTAGTGCTACTTATGAGATGATGAAGTCTTCGCATGGCAAGGATAACAGCTGGATTATTTGAAGATAATATGGAAAGCTTGAAGATAAATATGGAAGACTATTTTGAAGATCTTTTATTATTTGTAATTATCTTTTATCTTCAGTATATATAGAATTAGTCAGAATAGTTTAGAAAATTAACTTTTAGAATTCTGAGTTTTTGTTTTCATAGAGAGAATCAATCTCAAGGTTTGTAATCCTAATTCTAGAGAAGTAGAATTCGTATTGGTGAGCCTGTTCATCAATATTGAGGTTGAGTGTTGAATCTTGTAGCTTTATACTTATTCAATAAAGTTTACAAGTTGTTCTTATGATTCACTGTTCCATTAATTATTGAATATCAAAGTGTTATTCTGCAAACTCCTTTGATATTGTTTCTGAGTGTTTATTCTTGTTTAAAATTAAGATCCTGACACCATTCTAGCGATGGGGCTCGTCGGGAATGAGTGGACGACTTTGGGGTCGAGAGCGGTCTTTTTGAAGATACATTGACCAAATCATTGACTTTAGAAGATATACATTTTGGGAGAATAGCAACCCCCAATCATAATCTATCTTGACCAAGTTAGATTATTAGGTTGTTGTAATTTATTCTTCATTTGATTGGGTTGTATACGTCATACATTGTTTCCCCGTTTTGGGATGACACTTTGGTTTAGGTTGTTTCTACCGCACTTGTGATTTGGTTTTCCCCATTTTAGGGTGAAAAGGTTTACCCTATTTATAGTCGTTATATTGCCGAATTTTCAATTTTTAAATTCACTCCAAATTTCAGGCGTTACAAGTTGGTATCAGAGCATTAGTTTAAGTGAACTAGGTATGAATGTAAGATACCTAGACTTAAACTGAGATTATTAAGATATGATTTGTGAGGTGGGGTAGAACTCTTAAGATATGATGGTCTTAGAGTCGACGGAACCTACACAAATTGATAGTTTTAGTGATGGTAACGAGAACTCTTACGTATCATGTGTTCATAATTTCACTTAGCTAACATTAATATGAAGATGTTTTACGTGAGCATGCTTGAGCTACAATTGTTATGATAATTGATGTATGTAGTAATACGTTTTCTTGTGTTGCTCTTATAGTCCGTCTCTCATTCTATTTCTTGTATATGTGTGGCTGACAAATGGTTAACACCCGGAATAGACCGGAGGGCCAAGAATCCATGGCAGACCACCCTCGGGTGACTGTGGCGGAAGAGCCTTCTCGTGTGGTTAATGTGTTAGGCGGGGTACCCAAGCACGTTCCCCAACGCAATTTGAACACGGCGGAGCCTATTTTAGAAGAGGTTACGGCAGAAAACCGAATGATGGACCGAATGATGTTGGCCATGAATAGGGCCATGGTGCAAAAACAAGAATTATTCTTGAAGCTTCTAGAAGACAAAGAGACCAACAACCGGAGGCCTGAGACGGTTGCCAAAAATGTCATTGTGGCGGGATCCGGAGGAACTGGACATGAAATTCCTACCGATAGGACCGCGGCCCCAGAAGCAAGGCTCACGGCTAAAGCTTGCACGTTCAAAGACTTCCTTGGTTGCCGACCGTCGGAGTTCAAGGGCTCAGATTATCCAGTGGCTTGTATGAACTGGATTCGGGAAATTGAGCAGGCCTTCCGATCAAACGAGTGTGGCGAAGGCTAGAAAGCCACTTTTGGTTCTCAAATGCTCAGAGGGGAGGCACTCATATGGTGGAACGTTTACTCCACTTCTGTTGAGGCCACGGTATTGGCAAATCTAAGTTGGCCGACGTTCAAGAAGATATTGTTGGAAGAATATTGTAACGAAAGATCGATGGACCGGATCGAGTAAGAGTTTCGAAACATGAAGAAGGGTAATCTGTCTGTGAAGGAGTACAATCGGCTGTTCATGGACAAGCTGGGGTTAGTGGAACATCTGGTCCCGACAGAGAAGAAAAAGATCAAGGCCTACCTCAAAGGCCTTCCTTCCGACATGATGTTAATGGTCAGAGTGTCGAAGGCCTCCACTCTTCGAGAGGCGGTTGAGGAAGCACAATTGATGGAAGATGCCTACAACAGGGGTAAGGAAGAGGGTAACCGACTTGTGAAGAAGAGGAAATTGAAGGGAAATTCTATGGCCTCCAAGAAAACAAGACCTTTCAGCAACAACAAGAACTACCAACGAGGAGTCGATCCTAGGCGCGAGGCTAGGTGGTGTTCCAAGTGCCAAAGCAAGCATTTCGGCCCATATAACTTTGTCCCCAGATCTTGTTTTAAGTGTGGGAAGCACGGTCATGCTTATAGGGATGCTCCTGTTAAGGGGCGAAATTGTTTCGAGTGCAAGGAACCGGGGCATGTTAGAGAGGAATGCCCGACGTTAAAGATGGGAGGAGCCGGCGGGAAGAATATGGATCCTCCGAGAGCGCGCGGAAGACCTTTTCAAATGAATGCGAAGGAAGCCAAGGCCTCTACCGATGTGTCGGGTACGTTTCTCCTAAACTCTGTGCCTACACGTGTATTATTTGATTCGGGTGCTAGCTTCTCTTTCATATCCGATGTGTTTTGTCAAAAGCTTGCCATGCCTTTGAGTAGTTTAGAGGATGCTATAGTGGTAGAAATAGCTAATGGTGGTCAAGTGATAATCCGCGATGTCTTGAAGGGTTGCACCTTTGAGTTTGAAGGAAGGAAATTCCTCATTAATTTAATGCCGATGCAAACTGGTGGATTCGATGTGGTAGTGGGAATGGATTGGTTATCGGAGAATCATGCCGAGATTGTGTGTTCCAAAAGGATGATCCGACTACCCGTTGTGGATGAAGAGGCGACTATAATTTATGGTGAAAGGAGGAAATGTGAGGTAGCAATTATCTCTATGATCAAGGAGCGAAAATTTTTGGCGAAGGGATGCTCATCCTTTTTGGCATATGCGATCGACTCCAAACTTGAGAAGAGAAAGCTTGAAGATGTTAGGGTCGTACGTGAGTTTTCCGACGTTTTCCCGGAAGACTTACCCGGTATACCACCCGACCGCCAAGTGGAATTCCGGATTGATCTCGTTTCGGGAGCGTCTCCGATTGCCCGAGCTCCTTATCGATTGGCTCCCTCCGAGATGCAAGAGATGATGACTCAACTCCAAGGCCTTCTTGAGAAGGGTTTCATACGACCGAGCTCGTCGCCTTGGAAATCTCCGGTCTTGTTCGTCAAGAAGAAAGACGGCTCAATGAGGATGTGTATCAACTACAGAGAATTGAACAAGGTAACGGTGAAGAACAAGTATCCACTTCCGAGGATCGACGACTTGTATGATCAACTTCAAGGCGGGGGTTGCTTCTCAAAGATCGACCTCCGATCGTGGTATCATCAAGTGAAGGGCGACATTCCAAAGACGGCGTTTAAGACACGTTACAGTCATTACGAGTTCCTAGTATACGTCATACATTATTTCCCTGTTTTGGGATGAACACTTTGGTTTAGGTTTTTTCTAACGCACTTGTGATTTGGTTGTCCCCATTTTAGGGTGAACAGGTTTACCCTATTTATAGTCGTTATATTGCCGAATTTTCAAATTTTAAATTCACTTAAAATTTCAGGGCATTACAATAAAGCCCGCACCACAAGGGTTGTGGCGTACTGGTTAACGCCCTAGGAATGTAGTGGAATATCCCATCTACCCAGGGTTCGAATCCAGTCGTGCACTACAATTGTGGTCACTGAGGTTTAATCAGGGTTGATGTCTTACAGTCATAATTTGCCAAGGGATTAGTCTAGGCATAGCCTAGGACACCCTTTCCCAAAAAAAAAAGCCCGCACCGCAATGCCCCTGATGACCCAATGCTTATTTCTAGTTACAAGAAAGGAATGATTATCCCTTAAAATCGTTCACTTGACTCTTATGCCTATGGATTCATTACATTTAGTCTAGTATATAAAGTAGTCTAGATATGTTCGTTCATATTCAATCCCATAACCATTTATATCAAAATGTATTAAGAACGGTGAAATTGCCATATTTGTCATTAAACCCAACATTAACTTAAATCCTTGATTTTAGGTTTTTCTAACACAACTAGTTACTTGGATAAATTCGATAAATAGATTGTACACAAAACCCACATTTTATACATAACCTACCTAAGTGACCAAAATACCATATTTTGACCTAAATAATCCAAATCTTCACAATGTATAAAATAAAGGTATTTAAGTAGTTAAAATGCGACATTTTAGCATGTATAAGAGTTTAGAAAGGAAGAATGAACTCACAATACTAGGTTTTGACTAAAACCTAGAAATCCACCAAAACCCTAGAAAATAAGGACTCTTGAGACTTGTTGATCCAAACTCTCTTAGTAATTTGATGATGATTCTTTATGCTTAGTGAAATTTACAATTTGATGATGATTCTTTATGCTTAGTGAAATTTACTTAAATATATTTTGTATTAATTGTTTCAGTTTCAGCGATCATCACTGAGTTTGTTCAATGATCGCTGAACATGCATTGTAGTAGAATAAGCTTAAGTACTCCTCAAAGATAAAACTCACACCAAAGAAACATTCAATGATGTCAAAGAAATAGCTGAAGATAAAGACCTGTCTATTCTTGATGTGAAGCGACATTCAATGATAACAAGACTCAGCAATAAGTGAAGATGCCTCAGTGATTCATCATTATCACTGGTCAAGAGTCTTGTGCAACAAGATTAGTTTTTCTCTTACTCTCTTGCACAAGAGGACGAAGTTACATAGTACGATTGCTTTTCTGTCCCCAATCGTGCTTAACAAATACCTAGCCTTACTGTTTACATGCGGCGAAAAACATTTATTTCAAAAGGACAAGGACATGCATTCCACTCATCTATTGAGACGTGGATTGTACTTTCTGAGGTGCACTTAATGCACTAGTTATAAATGGCAGAGAAGACCATCCTTCTCTGTTACACACCTTCAAAGCTTTCATCGTCATTCTTATCTTCTCTTCTCTTTTGCTCTTATCTTGTGCACGAAAACTTAGTGATTCTCAAAATTGTTTAGATTAGGTTTTACCTTATCTATTTCCACAACAATCTATAAATTGTGTATTGGTTCTTCTATAATCAATAAAATAATTTAAAAAGTAAAAATTGTGTGTTTGTATTCATCCCCCCTCCTTCAATAAACTGTTTGCACTTGTAGAACCGTTTGGACCAACAAGTGGTATCATAGCAGTGTTTTCTCTAAATCTCTTTAAAGCGATTCTCAAAATGGCTTTACTTACAAACAACAACTATAATGATAATGCCTCTCTTGCAAAACCTCCACGATTTAGTAAAGATAACTTTTGTCTCTATAAAAATCGTATGTCTCTCTTCCTTGAAGGTGTAGATCCTAAGATCCCTCACTACATTGAAAATGGACCTTATGTTCCATCTATACTTGCTCTTGTTGTTCTTGCTACTAGTACTACTGAATCCATACTTGAAAGATATGTAGCAAAGGAAATTTATCAATGGAATGATGAAGATAGGAAGAAAATGGCTATTGACACCAAAGCTAGAATTGTCATTGCCTTGGCGCTCCCTAATGAAGTATATCATTCTGTAATGAACCTCAAAACCTCAAAATCCAGGTGGGACACACTTTGTGTTCAATATGAAGTACAAGAAACCGAAAAAATAAATTTGGTGTGTCAATATGAAATGTTCATTTGTGGCAAAAATGAATCTTTGTCTGAGGTACACCAATGCTTTAACTACTTATTAATTGACCTCAAAACTGTTGGTCGAGAATTACAATAAGAATTATTAATTGACCTCGTCATCTGACTCATCATACTTGACCT
The DNA here is from genome assembly GCA_954870635.1 of Arctium minus. Classification (NCBI taxonomy): domain Eukaryota; kingdom Viridiplantae; phylum Streptophyta; class Magnoliopsida; order Asterales; family Asteraceae; genus Arctium; species Arctium minus. The sequence continues at coordinate 2,637,502 of OX941093.1, read as the reverse complement.
CTTTTCCCATTAGACAGAGATGAGCAGTTTCTTCCTTCTCTTTGTTATCCTCTTGATCAGAATGATCCAACCAAAATTCGTCCTCAGGCATTAATGCTATGTCTGCTTCTTGCTGTTTGGCCAATAGAAGTTTGTTCTGATAATATTGGGAGTTTCGAACCTTTGGCTTTCTACAATCTTTAGCAAAATGTCCAATCTTGCCACAGTTGTAGCATTTGATTGGATCATTTTCTGGCTTTTCAGCAACAGTGTAATCATTCACAAACTTCTTCTTTTCTTCCGGCTTCCTATCTATATACCGGTTCTCTTCATGTCGCTTTCCTTCAACTCTTTCTCGGTGCTCATGATTCTTGGAGCTTGATGAAGAATATCTTTGAGAATTGGATCCCGGCTTCTTGTAGAATTTCTTTTGGAAAGCTCGGGTCAATAAAAGCATGGCTTGTTTGAGACTTTCTCCATCATCACCATCTGATTCAGATTCAGATTCAGAACTTGTAATCACTTTCTTCTTTTTCTTCTTCTCTTTCTTTTCTTTCTTCTTCTCTCCAGCTACCAATGCAATAGGATCAGGAACTTTTTCTGCCTTCTTTTTCTCAGCTCTTTTCTCTTCCACTTCTTCTTCATTTTGCCTCAGAGTCTCATAAACCTCATGTAATGGAATGTAATTGAGATCCTTCATTTGTTTCATCCTACAAGTATGCTTTTTCCACTCTGGTTGTAGGATGCTCAGGAATTTGACATTGTTCTCAAGTTGCTTCTTTTTCACCTTATTCTTGGACAACTCATTCAGAAGAAAGACAAACCATTCATAAGTATCTTCTAAGCTCTCATTCTCTTTGGCTTTGAATTCCTCATAACTGTTGATGTAGTTAGCCATTTTCATCTGATTCCCTACTTTGGATCCCATCATCATTTTCTGCAACTGATCCCACATCTTCTTAGCATTTGCCTTGTAGCTGTCTATTTTGACGTAGATGTCATTCAGGATACTTTGAAGAAGAAGAGATCTTGCTTGCTTGTCTGCTTTATATCGACTTTTCTGTTCCTCTGAATATTGACTATACTCTACTGGAACTGTTTTCATCTTCTGTTCTCTTTCCTCAGTACCATCTTCACTATCAGATGAGTCATCATCAAGTATTTGAACTGTGATTGGTGCCATAGGACCTTCCATGATAGACAGAAGAATATTTTCTCCATTTGTGTGCCGGTCCAAAAAATCCAGAAATCGATCCTTCCACTGTTCGTACTCTCCTTTAAAAAGAACTGGAGGCTTGACATCAGTTCCAATGGAAAGAGCATCTTTAGAAGTCATCTTGTTTAAACCTGTTTGAGAAATATGTGCGATAAGAAACTAGAACTGATCGTTAGTCCAAATGAAAGAATAAGAAAAATACAGAATATTAAAACCAAATGTAAAACACATATATTCACTAAGGATCGAAGTGCAAAAAGAATCACAAAAATATTCTAACTAAACCACGCTTTGCGCAACACACGGATTACGCAAACCACAACTTTGCGTGACACACTGCTTGCGCAAACCAGACTTTGCGTGTTGAATGGCTTACGCAAATCACACTTTGCGTAACATATTGCTTGCGCAAACCACACTGCGTTTCGAGTAGCTGAAACAAACCAAACCAAGTCTTGCGTGTCGAGTAGCTTTGCGTGATGAGAGGCTACCGCAAATCTGACTTTGCGTGTCAAGTTACTTGCGCAAAGCTAACTTTGCGTGACAAGAGTATTACGCAAAGCTAACTTGTTGATCCGAACTCAATTACATCAGCTTTTCGCAACCCGTTTAAAACGCAAACCTTATCTTGCATTTCCTGTTGAATACACAAACCTCGATTTTCGTGACTCGTTGATTACGCAAAGTTCAACTTGCGTTTCTAGTTGAATACGCAAACCTTAGAATCCTTTTCTGTTGATCACACAAACCTTAGAAAAAATGACGATGAGTTTACTTGATGAACTTGCGCAAACCTCGAATGAACTTGCGCAAACCTTGATGAACTTGCGCAAAGTTTGGATCTTGCGCAAACTTCAAAAATTGAACAAATCTTCACCAAAAATCACTCTAGACCTCGAATTACAGTACAAAAATTTGAGAATTTGCTCGCCTAAACATCTAGAACACAATTCTAACAACTAATTTCGATCAAATACAGAAAACAATACAAATTGATTTGAATACAGTGCTTTCGACTCGTGAACTTCAAACTCAACAAAAACCAAAATCAAATATCGATTACAGTGCAATTCTTGAAACAAACTATATAGACTCGATCGATTTCACTATAAGAACAACCCTGATCGATTACAACTTCTAATTCGCACAAAAACTCGAGTTTTGATCTAGCACAGTCGAACACATATACGAACTTTTGTATTTTTCTTGATTTCCGATTTGGATCTGCTCTGATACCAATTATTATTCCCATATTCTAGTTCCTAATCACAAACAATTAATCAAAACAAGATTTATGAATCAATTACCTGTTTGATTTCACTTCCAAAACTAACGATTACAATCTTTCTCTCTCTAAAACTCTCTTTCTCTCTCTACAGATCTCTCTCTCTCTCTCTCAAATTCTCAATTAGACAACTAACTCTTCGTACAACTGAATACCACTTTTACAAAACATAAATAGAAATCTATTTATACCTACAACTAAAATACAAGGAAATTAAAAACAAAATACAAATACAATACATTGACTTTTTATTACAAAAGACTTTGACTTTGAAGAGAGTTGACTTTATTCAGCTTTGACTTTCTTGAACTTTGACCTTCAGTCTACTTGATCTTGTATCCAACATATTTATGCTCTAACACAAAGTTTTTGGAATGTCTTCCTGAAAGTTGGGACAATTATTCAATGTGTCTCAAGTTGTCAGAAGACCTCAAAAACTCATCTCTCAATGCTCTGTACGGCATCTTGCTAAACCATGAGCAATCTCGACAACTGAAGAAGAATCTTGTAAGGGATTCAAAAGATTCTAAAAGATCTTATGTGGGTTTAATCTCTTCAAAAAAGACTATTCCTTCACATAAATCTTCTACTCTCACTATCATTGAGTTATATCCTTCTAACTCTGAGGAGTTGACAAACACTGATCTTTCAGAGTTTGATGAGTCACTGGCTCTCCTCACTAACTCCTTTAGGAGATTTGATAGAAAAAATAACTTCAGAAGGAACCAACCTCTAGCTATCGCTGACACTGATAAAGCTTCAGTGATATGTTTTAACTGTGAAAAGAAATAACATTTTGCTAGTGAATGCATGTCGAAGAAAGTTTTGAAACCCTCCTATCTTCCAGATCCAAAGGTAACAAGTACCTCAAACTTAAAGAAAAATACAAAAAGATGAAGAACTACTAAAGAAAAGGTAAATGTCTTGTCGCTCAAGATCATGACTTGGAAGATTCATCCGATGAATCTTCCTCAGATAAAGAAGATACTTGATGTGTTTGAAAATTTATAACGCAAGCGTACAGGTTATGTAGCATACATGTTGATCACAGGTAAGTGAAAGTTTAAACACTAACCACTTAATAATCATGGCCTAGCTATGTGAATCAGATAATTGGTTTGATTATTATTGTTGTTCGAGATTCTAACTCACAATTAACACACAAACATGTAAGAAATATTTCTTATTGATTTAGCAATGATTACATCAATCCTTTTAGCTACAAGTCTTGGTGTCACAAATCTCACTTGATGGAATAATTCTCTCTCTAGATATGCGAACTCTGTGTGTGTGTGTTGTATGATCCGTCTCACTTTTCTAACACTAAGACAAACTATATATATGGTCAACATGACCCATTGACTTATAAGACAATTACAAACCAAACACCTAAACTTTACAAACTTTTACACTTTAGACCCTCTTTTAATCTTGAATACAATTTAACTCTAACAATCTCTCCCCCTTTGGATTCAAGATTAAAAAAAATTGACACTTATCTTTAGGTCTTCTTTCTTCAAAAAAATCTTCAACAAATAATCTTTCACAACTTTGACATCTTCAAATCTTTGACACTTTGATTGATATTTGATAGCGCTTTAAGTAAATCTCCCCATTTGGATTTCTTAATCACTTTTAGCAATCTTCGCAAACCGTTGAAACTTTCTTCACTTTGACATTCTCTTCAATCTCCCTTTGATTACAAAATTCAATAATCTCTTTCAGAAAATCTCTTTAGCACGACAATCTTTGAAGTACAATCATCTTCAGTTTTTCAACTTTCTTGAATCATCACTTTGACAACAATCTGACTTTATTTTCTTCCCCTTTATCACATCTTACTTGACTTTGCTTTCGCTTTGAAATTAATTTGACTTTGAAATCTTGAAATTCTCCCCCTTTTTAATGAATTATGAGAATCAGAATCATCAAAACATTTCAATGTCAGCTCTGTCTTTGAAATATCTCCCCCAAATAACAATGTAAGCACAGTCTTCATGAGAAACACATATATTCTTCTCCTTTGGAAACATATGAACAATCTCCCCTAACGAGAATAGAATCTCCGTCTGATCTGATATTCTGCCATCAATTCATAAGATGTATTTATCCGAATCTTTTCAAATTCAGACAAATTATGAGTGGTAAACCTGAATCAACAAATGAAACAGTTATTATGTCTGTCAGTAGCACAGAGCCACTGTGTGTAATGAATACACATGGGAAAGGAGCTTTTTGATGTTCACTCCCCCAGGGCTTCCATTCAATCATTGAAAACCCACAAAGGAATTTTCTATGAATGTTATGACAAGAAAACTTATTCCTTGTGTGCTCGTGCAAGTGTTGCAATGATTGAATCATTTAAAGCTTGAACAGGCTCAAAGTATGTAAACCATTGAGACAGCAACAGATATTACATAGACTCAATGTGCATGAGAAAGGGTCAAAGGTGGGGCAACTTTCCTTCTTTTTCAATATCCGAATCATCCGAATGAAGATCAGATAGATACTATGTTGCTTCCCCTTGAAAATTGAAACATCCTTTTGTTAAGAAAAAAATGAGTAGCTGGTGGGGTTATTTGCAAGAGTTGGCATGGGCTAGTTGCTTTTTTCAATGAAGGTCATGGAGAATTGTGAAACAACAGTAATGTAGATGCTCGACTCAGAAAAAGTTTGGTGCAGAGTTTATTATTATTTTACTCTGATCTCTCACTCTCTTTCTTTTAAACATTTGAGCTCACTTCTAACCAATATTTCTTTTACATTTTACCTCAGCACACACCCACTCTCTATTCTTTTGACCCCTCTCCCCTCAATCACTTAAGGATTACTTCTGGGGTAGGAAACACTGGTTAACGTGAATCCATGGAAGTCTTTTAAGTACTCACACTGAATCCCATGTATTTTGTCCTAAAAAGAACTTGTTGCTCAACAGTTATCTTTACAGATAAGCACAATAAATCATTATCAGAAAATGTATGTTCATTAAAGATAAGAATGAAATTTGAGCATTTTGACCATTTAAGATCTCTCAAAACAATGAAATTGAATGAATGAAATGAAATCAAGTGAAGTGTTTTCAGAATTTGACAATGATTCGATCAGATCAAATATCATGAAGAAAAATATTGGGATATCAAATAACGGAAATTTTTTTATATGAACAAGATATAAACATATTATCAATGAAAGCACATTTATATGGAAATGACGTCTGATTTCAAACAACAATGAATTTCAAACGGGAGTATTACCATCGAAAGATATATCTTTTGAGACATGGTAATAACAAAGTCAATAAGAATGTACTGAACCGATGTGTGTAAGAATACTTGACAGTATGTAGACAAGATAATACACAAGTATTAATCTTTAAGAAACACACGGTCAGATAGACGTGAAAGTATTTGATATGAAAAACATTTGAAATCTCACTTCGAAATTCGTAAAATCTTTTTGAGAACACGAAGTGGTTTGAACGTTTAAGAAAACATTTTTCATACCTGAAAGTCGTTCACCTTTCAAAATATGATAGAGATTAAGATTCAGAAATATATACCTGCAGTAGGAATCTTAACTCCCCCTAAAATGAATATTATCATTTAAGCATCCTTTAACAAAACTTCAGATACTCCCCCTCGATATCTGTAAAAAGTCAACTCATCAGAAAAATATGAGAGTGAAAGTATGACTAACTTTTCTCATCTCCCTCTTAAAAATATAACAGTGAAAATCTTATAAACTCCCCCTCAAATCAACAGTAAAAACTCCTTTAAAAGATGTTATATAATTAGCATCCTTAGAAGAAAAAGCGTTTAGAGCGGGTTCTGAACTGAAGTATTCAGAAGCTATCGTCACATATTATCTGGTGAGAATAGTAACTGTTCATCTTTATCATTTAAGACCGGGTCTTGAACTGCTTTGTTCAAAAGCCAATCATCTTGACATTGAAGATCAGTTTCTGATCTGGTGTAATCAGAAACCATCATTCGTTGAAGTACGAGTTCTGAACTGTTGTATTCAGAAGTCTACTTTGATCTTTTAGATACGGGTTCTAAACTGTAGTGTTTAGAAGCCATTGTTCTTTGACATTGAGGATTGAGTCCTAAGTTGCTTTACTTAGAAGTCATTCATCTTTGACATTGAGGATTGAGTCCTAATTTGATTTACTTAGAAGTCATTCATCTTTGACATTGAGGATTAGTCTTTAGGTGCCTGCAACACAGATTTAGCTTTTGGTACCCCACTAGTATTTAGGTCTTGGTTTGTTAGTTGTAGTTCTATTAGAAGAGATGTAGTAAGAACCATACCAGTAATTCACATTATCTTAGCTAACAAAATCATTTGTACCACAGTAAGAACAATTAATTTTCTTTTGTGCCAACTTGATCAATTGATTAACAGTATAAACAAGATCAGTTTTGCCAAAATTTTACCTTTAGGAGCATTGTTCCTTTTAGCATTGGATGCATGCACAAATGATTTATGTTCCTTCTTCTCATCTGAGGAACCTTTCGCTCTCCAACTCCACTTTTCTTTTTCATTTGTCCTTTTATGTTTACCTAAACCATCAACAAGTTTATTATAAAAAATGTTAGAAGGACGAATCTGATCTTTATGTTTAGAAGTTTGATTATCATCTGAATCAAACAAAGGATTATTAGAAACATTCACAAAATGTGAACTTGCAGCTGTTTTGAATGAACATTCTGATACAGCTGGATCATCTCTCGGTGATTGAACAATTGATTCTGGCGTCTTTTGCTCAGTCAACTTCACCTTGAACATAATCTCTTCAAGTTCTTTAATCTTTATTGATAAATTGTTTCTTTCCTTTGAGAGTATATCAAACTTCTTATGCAATTCAGACTTTGCATTCTTCTCCTTCATAACAGTTGATGATATCTCAGATAGTTTTCTTGTCAGCATGTTTATCTCAGTCTCAAAAACTTTTCTTTCTTCCTCAAAATCTTTCTCTACACTTTTTCTCTGTTCAGAAGTCTCCTTAAACACACCAACATTCTTCTGTTCAGCTTTCTTCTTCTCTTTTTCAAACTTATCTCTTTCCATGATGATAACTTTCTCAAAGTCTGACACTTGTTGAGAAAGTTTTGTACATTTAAGTTCAACTATCTTCTTGTCTTCAAAAGACTTCCTTGAAAAGTCAGAAAACTTTTGTGCATATGCTTTTCTTTCTCTTTCAAACTCTTCTCTTTCTTTCTTTAACTTCTTTTCATCTTGAGAGATTTGTTATTTTAGTTCGGCAATCTTGTTTTGAAGCTCAGTATTATCTCTTTCCAAATCCTTTCTTTTCTTTTCAATCTTCTTTATCTCCTCATAAGTTCTTGAGTTGTTTATCTCTTTTGTGGCTTTTTCTTTCAACATGTTTATTTCCACCTCAAGACTAAACACTTTGTCTCTTAACTGATTTCGTTCAGAAAAGATTTGTGAGTTTATCTTTTTCAACCCATCACACGTCTCTCCAGCAATATTTGCTCTTCTTCTGAGATCATCAAGCTCTTTTTGCATTAACTCTTTCTTTGACCAAGTAGAATTTGCATTAAGACCTTCAGATTTCTTCAACTTGATTTGAAGATTTGAAATCTCCTTTTCTTTAGACTTAATAATCTCTGCAAAATTAATTTTAGAGTTAGAAATGGAATCTGAGAAAATAAAATCTTTCTCTAAAACTGTAGAATTCTCTTTCAATTTATTTATTGGATCAAGAAGAGATGAATTCTGAATTTTCAGATTCTTATTTTCTACTTCAAGGGCTGAAATCTTTGGCATATAAGCGATAGTACAGTTTCTCTTGGTCAAAACAGTATTTCCTTTCTCATCAATGTACGACATCTTGAAATATATTTAAAATGAGCTAGAAATGATCATTAGTTCGACAAAAATAATCAACAGTTAAAGCACATAAAAATTTTCATAAAAGAAATTTCCCTAAAATTTCCAAGTACAGAATCCTTACACAACTGAGTTAAACACAATTCGCACAAAAAGACAATCACCAGAATTCACAGAATTACAAACAATTCGCATGTAAGATTTATACGAGAACAACACAATTCGCATGCAACTACATGCGAAATCTTAACAATTCGCACAAGAGAGTTATGCAAATTCTTGACTTAGAGAAAATTTTGAACAATCAAGCTTTTCGCATGAGATTTTCGTATCACAACGAGATGTGAATTCTTTACTTAGAAAATTTTCAAATAATCATGCAAAATGTAAGAATTCGTATGGAAAAATTACGCAAATCCTTAGCAATTCGTATCTCTCTGTTATGCGAATTCTACACTTTTCGCATACAAGCTTATACGAATTATGTCCTTAGAATATTTTTCAATTAGCTTTTCGTATGTGAGTGTTATGTGAATTCAAACTTTTCGTACAAAGTCATATGCGAGTTCTGAGGATTTCGCTTACAACCCTCATGCGAATTCAACACTTAAGCAAATTTCAAGCAAGGATATATGCGAATTCTAAGAACTATGCGAGTTCCTCATACCAAATCTGTGAATCTTGCGAGTTCTTCAATGTTTCGGTCCAAAAACACTATAACTGGTCCAAAATCGCAACAAATCTTCGAATTAGGAGCTGTAACTTCATCAATTCAATCAAGATTAGTGTTAGAACTAAATACAATCAATGAATTTCAATAAACTCGACTTAAACACAATAATCCATGATAATACAGTGCGTGAACTTGTGCGACTCAAAAACTCACAAAAATTCAAATTAAGTGCTCAATTTCAGTTCAAAAGTGAAATTTATGTTCACAGAATCAATCCATTATGCAAATCGAACACTATCAAATCAAGAATTTGATCAAAAACCTTTTAAAACCAAGAATCACTTGAAAACTCTAACTCAGTGTGCGTAAACCATATTTATGTTGATTTCAATCAAATTTAGCTCTAATACCAAATGTTGTTCCAGATTCTAACTCACAATTAACACACAAACATGTAAGAAATGATTTCTTATTGATTTAGCAATGATTACATTAATCCTTTTAGCTACACGTCTTGGTGTCACAGATCTCACTTGATGGAAAATTCTCTCTCTAGATATGTGAACTATGTGTGTGTTGTATGATCCGTCTCACTTTTCTAACACTAAAACAAACTATATATATGGACAACATGACCCATTGACTTACAAGACAATTACAAACCAAACACCTAAACTTTACAAACTTTTACACTTTAGACCCTCTTTTAATCTTGAATACAATTCAACTCTAACAATTATTAACTAGGTAGACATAAAATAAACGAGATTAAGGAGAGAGGATACAATATGAAACATTTAAAAGCAATACTAAGCAAAATAAATGACGATTACAACTAAAGCGGCACTAGATAATGTCAACCTCGGATTTTAGTAATCGTGGGAATTCGGTGAGAAAAACTACTTCAACCTTCTTTCAAGATGGAAAAGTTTTTCTAGACCAAGACACATATTTACTTTCGGAATATATGTATGTTGGGAAGAAACATTAGATTTTAAAACAAATAATTTTACCAATCAACATCCCTAACTATTTGCATGTTATAGTCGTTCTCATTGACCAATTTAATCCAAGTAAAAGACCAAACTTCCGCTTATATCAAAAACTAATTGAATTAACTAAATGTTTTTTTTAAAAACCAATTAAATCAACCCCAACTTTCGTTAGAGTCGAAATGGATTAAAACCCAACATTCGGTTTAAGAACAACTAATCAATACTAAAAACCTCGATCAGAAGCGACGATTACCCTATACAACTATCACTAAACCGAAACCAAGCAACAAATTATTTATTTAGACTCCAACAAAATCAAAGAGAAAGTAAATGTAAACTAGAAAGATAACTACATTAGACACAACCTTGTAAAGATTAACGCTAACACAAATCAAAGACAAACAACAAATCACTAAGTAAACATGTGCAGAAAATTAATTAAGTGTAGAAATAATCTAGTGCAGAAAATCATAGAAGGTGCAGAAAATTAAAAGGTTGCAGCAATTTAAAAGGGTGCAGGAAGGAATTGACTTGCAGTAAATTAAAATATAGAGTAAGGAGTAGAGATGAATAAAAGTAGAGCGTAATGAAGCAGATGATAAGAAAGTGAAGAAAAACTAAAGCTTAATAATAACCAACAAGAATAAATAGAGATTCAAGGAAGAAAATTGAAGAACGATTCATTAAGTAGTAATATTCGAACAAAACGAGAATATAATCAAATATACTAAAGGGGTAGGGAAGTATATACACAATAACATATGAAAATCGAATGTAATCAATCTTCAATGGCATAAGCTTCAAGTTTAAGAGTCTTCTTCCCCAAGCTATGAAGGAGTCAACTAAGAGAGCTCTCCAAAAATACAAGTTATCGTATTCTAAAAATATAAAACAAATCCCCTAGAAACAAACCTAAAAGGGGTTTAAATAGGTAAGTCAAGAAGCCCAAGGAAAACTCCCAAAATAAAATAGCCCATACGACTTTCACGATCTTGAAGATACCCTTCACATGCGTGAAAGAAAACATAAAGTTAAAATGAAGTTTTTTCAGACAAGGTTCACTAGCGTGAAAGGTGCCTTCATGGTCGTGAATGTGAACATAATGAAAATTCGTTTTCTTGAAGGTTTTCTTCGTGTCTATGAGGCTATCCTTCACACCGATGAAGTGTGGCAGAATCTCCAATATTCAAATTCTCGATTTTTTGCTTCATCTCTTCATCAACTTGGTTACTCATCTTCGCTTTCTTTACTTCATTCTTGGCATCACTCTTCAATCCTTCTGATTCATCCACCATACCACCTTCAACACCTCGTATAATATGTACAAAAACATACCAAAAGCATAAAAACTATTCCAAAAATCATTCCAACCGTGATGAGAGAAAGAAATGGAAAACAACAATAAAAATGCATGAAAGGACTAAACTAAAGACTAAAATGCATAAAAGATGCAACTAATATACACAAAGTAAGGTGCATAAAATGCACTTAACAATACAACCTATGGTTTAGGACTTAAAGGGTATCTGGTATCTCGATAGTGGATGCTCTAGACACATGACAGGAAACAACTCGCTACTATCTGAATATAAGGAAGAGAAAGGTTCCTCAGTGACCTTTGGTGGAAATGGAAAGGCTATACCAGAGGTTTTGGTGTACTGACTAATGAAGTAACAACATTCAGAAGAGTTGCTTATGTCGAAGGACTAAATCACAATTTACTCAGTATTAGTTAACTGTGTGACAAGGATTTCTCAGTGCATTTCACCAAGAAAACTTGTACTATCAGCGACAAGGATGGAAAAACTTGCCTTGACCGATACTCACATGGAAAATGTCTATGTTATCAATATGGAATCCTCTCTCACAGAGAATATATGATTTCTCTCTAAAGCCTCTTTAGATGTCAACTGGCTTTAGCACAAGTGACTCTTTCATCTCAATCAAAGCACTGAATGACTTATCTAAAACGGAACTAGTCATTGGTCTTCCTCAACACTCGTATGCTAAGGAATCTCTCTGTTCAACATGAGAAAAAGGAAAGCAAACCAATGCTAGTTTCAAGTCAAAGCAAGTTTCTTCAGTGACCACTCCTCTTTATCTACTTCATATGGATTTATTTGACCCTATCAACATACAATCCATTGCAGGAAAGAAGTATACCTGCGTTATTGTTGATGAGTTCTCTAGGTATACTTGGGTCATTTTTCTCAGATCCAAAAGTGATACCCCTGAAGAAATCATTTCCTTCATAAAAAAGATGGAAGTACTGAACAACAAGACTATTAGCTCAATAAGAAGTGATCATGGTACTGAATTCAAAAACAGTACTTTGGATAACTTCTTTGAGAGTAAGGGAATTGATCAAAATTTCTCAGAAGTAAGGACACCACAGCAAAATGATGTCGCTGAATGCAGAAACCGAACGATCATCGAAGTTGCTCGTTCAATGTTCAGTGAATCTCATATTCCTACTCATTTCTAGGCAGAAGTTGTCAACACTACATGTTTTACTCAGAATCGTTCACTGATAGTCAAGCGATTCAAGAATACAGGCTACAAACTTTTCCATGTAAGAAAGCCAACTCCCAACTTTCTTTACATATTTGGTTGTAAATGTTATATTCTCAACAACATGGATAATCTTGGAAAGTTCGATGCCAAAGCTGATGACCGTATCTTCCTTGGATATTCTTCAGGGTATTCAACAAAAGAAGGCAAAACATTGAAGAAACAATTCATGTAACTTTTGATGAATCTCGTTCAGCAAATTCAAGACCTATTCTTGACAATGAAGAGCTCACCGAATTCGAAAGAAATAATGTTTGGAATCTTGTCTCTCGTCCATCCACTAAAACTGTTATAAGAACTAAATGGGTGTATAGAAACATGTAAGATCCCACATTGGTTGGGGAGGGGAACAAAATTTCCCTTATAAGGGACTGGATACCTCCTCTATCAAACGCGTTTTAAAACCATGAGTCCAGGTGTGTGGACAAAGCAGACAGTATTTGGTACGGTTAGCCTGGGATGTTACAGATGGTATCAGAGTCGGGAGCCGGGAGCCAGACTAGTGTGCCAGCGAGGATGTTGGTCTCCCAAAGGGGTGGATTGTAAAATCCCACATTGGTTGGGGAAGGGAACAAAATTTGCCTTTTAAGAGACTAGATACCTCCTCTACCAGACACGTTTTAAAACCGTAAGTCCAGGTGTGTGGACAAAGTGGACAGTATTTGGTACGGTTAGCCTGGGATGTTACAAAACAAGTTGGATGAACATTATATTGTTACCCAATACAAGGATAGACTTGTTGCTTAGGGATATAGACAGAAGGAAGGCATAGACTACAATGAAACCTTTGCTCCAGTGGCTAGGTTCGAAGCATATCGATTATTCTTAGCATATGTTGCTCACAAAGATTTCAAAGTTTATCAAATGGATGTGAAGAGTGTCTTTCTAAATGAGAAACTTCAAGAAAAAGTCTATGTTGAACAACCTCCATGTTTTCATGATTCTAAGTATCCATATTATGTCTATAAGTTGGATAAAGCTCTCTATAGGTTAAAACAAGCTCCTCGTGCTTGGTATGATACCATATCTTCTTTTCTAATCGCTGAAAAGTTTGATCATGGAAAGATTGATAGAACCCTATTTCTTTGGAAAGTAAAGGGTCATAATATTCTTATTCAGATATATGTTGATGACATCATATTTCGATCCACGAATCCATCACTATGTGTTCGGTTCGCTGAATTCATGAAGAAAGAGTATAAAATGAGTATGATGGGTGAACTAACATATTTTCTTAGTCTTCAGATAAATCAATTTTAGAAAGGTATATTCATAAGCCAATTTAAGTATGTTAATGACATGCTGAAGAAATTTGAGTTAACTCAATGTTCAGCTATGAAAACTCCTATGACACCTCTTTTGACAATAAATAAGGATTCTAATAGAAACCTGTCAATGTTATTGCCTATAGAGGAATGATCGGTTCCTGTTGTATATCATAGCTAGTCGACCAAATATCATGTACTCTACTTATGTTTATGTACGATATCAATCTAAACCCAAGGGGTCACATCTGATCGTTGTAAAGCGAATTTTCAGATACCTGAAAGGTACACCCAATATGGGTCTTTGGTATCCCAAAGACTCAAGGTTCAAACTAACTGGCTATGCAGATAGTGATTTCACAGGATGTAAGCTGGATAGAAAAAGCATCACTAGAGTTGTCAGCTTCTAGGTGGAAAGTTGGTGAGTTGGACAAGCAAGAAGCAAAATTCAGAGTCCACATAAACTGCTGAAGCTGAATATGTTGTTGCTGGTAGCTGTTGTGCTCAGGTCTTGTGGATGAGAAATCAACTCATTGACTATGATCTTTAACTGTCAAAAATCGCAATCAACTAGGACGGTACCAGTGTTATTGCCATAGCTAACAATCATGTTCTCCATTCAAAGACTAAACATATAGAGATCATATATCATTTTATCAGATATCATGTTATCAATGGTGACATTGAATATCAGTTCTCATTGAGTACCAACTCGTTGATCTTTTTAGAAAACCCCTTGATGAATCAAAGTTCAATATGTTAATCAGCGAACTTTGAATGTTGAATATTGAAGACTATTTCTTTAGTGTTTAAGTATTACTCAGTGATATGGATGAATGTCTCATTCACTGAACTCTTTTCATATGTATCTATCTCCTAAGGTACGTCTTTCTATCTCAATCAATGAGGTGTTTGTTCTTTGTAACATATCATTTAGTGATCCTTCTTTTAAAACTTAATACTGATCACTGAAATTCTTTAGGTTATTAAAAGCTTTTAAAAGAGATAATGAAGAGTCATTCATTTATGACGTCATTAAATTGGTTTTTTAAATGGAAAGACAATTGTCCCACGTAATACCCCACATTCTGACACACGACTATTTTCCATTCCATGTCCAATCAAACTCCTCGGACTTGTAAAAGTTATCATAACTAAACGTCTCTTTCTCTCTCCTCTTTCTCTTTCATCCTACCTATAAATTTTATTCACACTCTTCATCTCACTCTTTGTGCTCTTAAAACTTTCAAAGCAAGAAAAGCATTCTCTCTCTCTAAGCAAAACACCAAGAACACCAAAAACACACAATAAGATTTCTTTAAATCTTCAAACTCCGAACAAGTTTGTTGTTCTTTATTTTGCTATTTTCTTAATCACTTGTTTGTTTTTCTCTTTTCTTCGTAAAACAAACAAGCATTTATTTTTAAAACCATTCTTCTTTTTGGTTTTATAAATCCCTTATCTATTCTAAAACCCTAAAAATCTTCTAGAACTTCTTGAACCCAGAAAGTTCTTAGTCATTTTGTTCTAAGGTTTTTATTCTTCTAAAAACACTTGTTTATAGTACATTTTGCACCATAAAAACATCTTTTAGCATATTTTGGTATACTAAATATTGTCCTTCTACCCATTTCTATTTCCTTCTAAACTCAGAAATGGAAGTCGCTAGATTTGTGAACTTCAACTTTGAAGAAGTAGTGTTCAAGGCAAACAACCATTTGGCCTTACTAGAAATCCCCAAGGAGAAGTCTTACTACCAGAATGCCTCTTGATTCCCAAACAATTGTCTCCTCAGCCATGCCCTTACTATGGAACCCATCGTTATCAAGTCCTTCCTTCAGTAATTCTGGTCCACTGCCTCTGTTGTCCAAGGACAGGACAACAAGGGTAATGAGATCACCAAAATCTCATTCTCACTAAACAACTCTATCGTTGGATTCAGATCAGCTACCGTGCGTGCAACACTTCATCTCCCAAAGGCTGAAACCTATGACGATGAACCCTCCGTTGAAGACATAGTTGACTTCCTTGACTCCATCAACTATGACTGGAGCAAAAAGAATGACTCAACTGAACTTAACAAATCGCTGACGAAGATTGAAAAGAACATAATGTCAACTGCATAGAACTATATGTTCTCCCACTTCATTGAATCTATGGGTGGAAAGACTGGTGGCCAAGAGCAAAAGAGTCGCTTGGCACTGAACATTGGACATTCAATGATTAATGGAATCAACATAGACTAGGATCAGATGATCTTTGATGATCTCATTGCCAGACTGAACAAGAGAAAAAGGAAATTTGTGGTCCCTAATGTCAGATTCCTCAACGCCACATTTTCAAGGATGCTCAATAACAAGTATCCCAAGTCTAGAGACCTTCATCTATCCAGGCTTGGTAGCCGAATCCTTGACCACAAGGCCAATCCATCCGATGTCTCCATTTTTCTAGGTATGCTTCGCATTGCTTACCCCTCAACTCTCTTAATTTTTTCTACTTCTTCAGTTACTACGGCCGCAGCTGAACCCCCAAAGTCTACCCAAGTCACTAAATCCTCATCCTCATTGAAGAAGAAACCATCTGAAGCTCCTCTTAGTTTTTCAAAGAAGGATAAGAAATCCCAAAAGGAGAAAACCTCAAACTCGATAAAGAGTTTTTGACAATCCATGAACGTTGAATTTGGCCTCAACTCCAAGGCACCCACAACCCAAGCAACCACTTCAACACCCTTTTCTACCGCTGAAGCTTCTGTTGAATCTACCTAAGTCACCTTAGTGACTTAACTAACTGAATGTTCCATTTCAGGCATTTCCACTGCCTTCCTGATGCACGATAGCATGACCCCTTCTCAACAATTGTTTCTCCATCTCCTTCATTGGTCTCGATTACACTGGATGATGATCCTTCAATGGTTGTCCCCACTGTTGATGAGGTCTTTCACATAGACTCCTTGAAAGTTGGGTTGAGAACATAGGACCTGAGGCAATCCCTCACAGATACTCTCAACAACAACTCACTAGTTAGATATTGCCAAGGACACCTCAAGTACTCCATCTTCCCAACCCACTTCTTTTTTAGTTACTGGCCCTAAGCTTCCTTATGCTCAAGTTTTTAAAACTGTTTCAAGCCCTAAGTTAGACGAGCTGAAAAAGGATGTCAAGGAAATTCTACTTTCCAGTTGCCATCTCCACCATCACCACTGAAGTTACCTCTCTCTCTCTCTCTCTCTCTCCACTAAAGCTGACGACGTTCAATCTTCCATCGAGGTGGTCGAAGCTGACAATGATGGTTTGTCCTCCCTGAAGAGTGAAGTGTCAGGAATCAAAGCTAAGATTGCTACACACTCATCAACAATTGGCACTCTTTAGAGCTCTTTTTCAGCTATCTCTAAAAGTGTCCAATCCCAACTCAATCAGCATGGAGAGACTTTGAAGCAGATACTAGAAATTCTTCAACAACTTATTCCATATCCAACACCATCCTTCAAAGATAATGGATCGCCTATCCCAGACCATGCTCATCGATTTTGTCCTTCAAATGGCCAAATCACTTGTTGGGATGGAAAAGTTATCCAGAAAGAAGAAGATGAAGAAACCTCTCCCTCATGATTATGACAAAGAGGGGGAGAAGACCAAAATTATAGTAGAGTGGGAGAAGCTGAAACTCTTGCCATATCTGAGGGGGAACAAGTTTAATCAGTGAACGCCCCTCAGACCTCTGATGCCGAGCACCAACTTTCTCTCGCAGTGAGAACACCTAAGGAGGACGAGTACTTAGATGATGTTGAGATCACTCTAATCGTTCCTATCTTTGAAGCATCATCTACTAGCTTCCATCGTTACTGATGCCAACGATGAGGAAGAAGAAGAAGAAGATGGAGATGGAGACGATGAAGAAATCGATATTCCTGACACTGGTGTTGACCGTGGTGGAGATGATGATGATGATGATGAGGATAATGATGATAAAGATGACTTCTTCATTCAGCATACTTTAAGCATAGTTGTCAAAGAGATATCTATCAACGAGCCTCAACAAGGGGACAGGCCCTCTGAAAAGAACCAACAATACTACATCGGCAAGGGTAAAGGATTAGCTGAAGACAACTTGACCATAATCTACAAACCTGAGGTAACTTATGCTCTAACCCTCTTCACCTCTCCAATCTCTGAACCTGACTATAAATCCCCTACACCTATCTACTTCTTTACCATCCTTACCTTCAATTATTCCTTATATAGTCCTATCCCCTGCTTGAATCCCCAACAAGACCATCAGATCAACCTTCTCAGGCTAAGGATGATCTCCTTACGTAGAAATCAAAAAATCTGATGCTGAAGAAGAGGATGCAGACCTGATATCTCGAGGACCTTCAAACACTAAATTTCCAATTTGTTTTGAAGTTGAAGAGTCAAAGAGGATGGCTCAACTAATAGTCCAACTCGATTGGTCTAGAAGAAAAAATCCCTTTTCATACCCCTGGAGATGAGTTTGGGTTCTTCACTGAAACTGAAAGAGAAGAAGCCCTGAAAGTTGAGCAAGAGATAGAAAAGTACAAGCATCAGATGAAGGAAAGTATAGAGCTGGAAAATGCTCTTGTTATCGAAGCTCACGTTGAAAGAAAGTTCAAGAGGAAGAATCCTATTAGTGCTCAATATCTCTTACTTAAAGAAGTTGAAAAAGAAAATCAAAAAAGAGCTAACACAGAAGGAGAAAGATCTGAGGTGGTGTAGAGACAGATTAGAACATCAACTGAATGAGCATAAAATTATAATTGTTCCTATCTCTGGACACATGAAGGATTGAGGTCTTCTCGTCTCAATGGTCATCTTCATAGATGATCAGAATATAGTCACTGAATATCCTTCATTTCTAGAAGTAGATGGTTTCTACGAGTGGCTGGAGATTCGACATGTCATTCAGAAGTCTAAATCAAAGTACAAGGAGTATATCGAAGAAGAGTTGAACAAGTTATTCAACAAAATTTATAAGGTCATCGAAATTCATCCTTTGCCACCAAAGATTTCTCGCCGAAGAAAGACCATGGCTAACGTTGAAGAACATCCCTACAAGAATGAACATGATGTCAATTTCTCTATGGATGAACTCTTCAAGCATGTCAAGTCCCCTGACTTGTCAATGTTGAACCTGTCCTTAGCATCCAAAGGTCCCTACACTCCTAACACGGTGCACTCCAAGCCTGAATGTGGACTAATGGTCATAGACTATGAAGGACAATACTGACTTCAGCGAGTCTCAGAACTTCATCTCTGCCAGATTGATCATCTAGAATATCTATGATCATAGCTGAAAGAAGACATGTCTGGAGCAATGATGGATACAAAAGATTAGAAAGGAAATACTGAAAAGAAAAAATCAAGAAGAAAATGTCCCTGCATATATTCCTTTCAATAAATTATATTTTTAGTCCTTGTGGTTGCCACCTATTATCAAGTTTGGTCCCTCTTTCAAACGAATTACAATTTTGGTCATTGTGGTTGCCATTTTATTTCATTTTTTGTCCCTCTGACCAACTTTAGTTAAAAAGGTTAATTAAATTAAGGGTATTTTGGTCCTTTCACCTTTTCCTTGTCTTTCATTTTCTATTTTATTAGATTATATAGAAATTACAATTATAGTCCTTGTGGTTTGTCTTTCTCTCTTCTCTTTTATTTCCTACCTTTTTTTCATTTTTTATTTTGTACTCTTATTATATAAATTAATTAATGATAATTTTAACTAATAAAACATTAAAAATACGTATTTCATTTTATAAATTACACCATTAGAAAAATGATGTAGATAACTTTAAAATAAGTTAAACAATGTGGGTTTAATGCCCGCGCGTTGCTGCGGGTTATCGTGTGCGTTGATGGAAAGAAATATTAAGACCATAAATTTGAGCATGACCAATTATAAGAACAAAACATTTTGTGTCTGTTAGCAGTATGACTATAATTTACAAAATGCCCTATGAAAATTAAATTCAAGAAAAAAATAAAACCAGGGATGTGTGTGTATGATAGAAAGCGAAAATAAATTGGCAAATGGTACATTACATCATTAAACCTAAAAAAAGTTACATTGTTATTAAACCTAAATTAAATTATAATAAAAATATGAATTAAACAAATTTTACATCATTATTAAACATAAAATAAATTATGATAAATTACTTTATTAATAAATAAAAAATTTGTGCGTGAATCACCTACGACTATGTGCTTGGATTGATGGGGAAGACGGAAGGTTTTGGGTTGGAGAAGACACAGTCATTGAGATGCGATGCATGTTAAGGGATATTTATTTTATGCTTATATAATAAAAATAATTTTTATAATATAGCTTTTATTTATTTAAATTAGAAAATGAAAAAGTTATAAATGATCGAAATGTCATTTACTTAACGGTCAGGAGCTAACAACTTTTAGTTTCGAGGACCAAAACGTTACGAAAATGCAAAATCGAAAGGCTATTTTGGAATAAACAAATTATGGGGACTAAATCCAAGAGAAAAATAAAACTATAGGGACCAAATCTGTAACTCTAAAAACATAGGACTAAATCTAAAAGGGAGATAAAACCTCAAGGACCAAATCTGTAAATAAATAAAAATTATATAAAAAATCAAAAGAGGCACTGTTCACTACTTCCTGGTAAATGTTATATATTATAATATTGAATACCTTTAAATTTTTATGCAATTTATTTGATATAAATCTACAAATCCGACTACATTAATTCGGAAATTTATTGTTTTCTTTATTTATGTAGGAAAAAAATCGAAACTTATCTATGTCTATTAATTAAAAAAATGTATCATTTTTAGATATTCTATGTAATTAAATATTTTTATTAAATGTGGATGAAATAAAAAAAATATTTATAATATAATTATTATGTAATTTTTTTTCAAAATATAAACTTAAAAATTTATCATAATGAAAAATAAATAATCAAGTAACAACTACTCATTTTCTTTATTTTATTGAATTAGTAGATCAGAAAAGAATGATTTACAAGGTGAAGTATGCATGGTTAATGAGCCGACATTCTAAATCAAATGTCAGGATCGAATTCTTAACAAGAATTAATACTCAGAAACTAATATCAAAGAAGTTGCGGAAAAACACTTTGATATTTAATTAAAACAGTAATCAAACACAGTATATGATGATCAAACAGTAAACTTGTATTGAATGCTTAAAACTACAAGATTACACACTCAACCTCAATATTGATGAACAGGCTCACCAATACGAATTCTACTTCTCTAGAATTAGGATCTATGCCTTGAGGTTAATTTTCTCTCTTCAAAAACAATTATCAAAAGTGCTTTCTATTCTAAACAATACTATATATATATACTGAAGATAAAAGCTAATTACAATTAATAAAATATCTTCAGAATATCTTCCATCATTATCTCCAAGCTTTCCATAATCTTCAGTTTATCTTCCATCATTATCTTCAAGCTTCCATGTATATCTCTAAGCTTCCATGTATATCTCTAAGCTTCCATGTATATCTTCAAATTGTCCAGCTGTTATCCTTTCATACAGATCTCCATCTTATAAGCAGTATTAATCATAAGCAGCATTAATACTCTGAGCAGTATTAACTCTAGCAGTACTAACCATGCTCAGCAGCATTAATCTCTTCAAGCAGTACTAACTTTGAACTAGCAGTACTAATCTTGTTGAGCAACATTAACCATCAACTAGCAGCATTAATAACAGAAGTACTAACTAGAAGTATTAACAACTAGAAGTATTAACTGTTTTCTTCTAGCAGCATTAACTAGAAGCATTAATATCAGAAGTACTAACTAGAAGTATTAACAACTAGAAGTATTAACTGTTTTCTTCTAGCAGTATTAACTACAACTAGCAACATTAACCACAGAAGTAGTAACCATGTTGAATATTAACTTCAGAAGTATTAACCATGTTGAACTAGAAGTAGTAACCATGTTGAACTAGAAGTAGTAACCATGTTGAACTAGAAGTAGTAACCATCCTTGGCATATTTCAGACCCAACAATCTCCCCCTAACTTAACTTTTCAAAACTGAGAAGTTAAGTTCTTCAACATAGGGTCTTTATGATAATTTCAAAACTTTCTGCAACTTCTAGTTCTTCTTGATTCAGTTTCTGCTGTTATCTTCTTTTCTGTTTCTGTTGTAGTTACTGCTTTGTTTCAGCTTCTTCACTTATCTCCCCCTCAAAATAAGATTTCATATCAACTTGATTCTCCTTCTCAATTCTTCTCAAGTTCAGATGTTTAAGTCTCCCCCTTTTTGAAATAATCATGATCTTTTCATCTCTTTTATCTCCATAATTTGATTGTGAACTTTCAGACAAATTGTACCAAGTGTATCCATCAATTCTTTGTAGTTAAATCTGTCCTCACCTCCTTTAGGTGTGTTTACCACCTTTGAAGGATCCTTGGATCTTTTAGTAGAGATCTTCTGCCTAGCAGAAGCACCTTCTACTCCCTTGGTTTCTTGGCACCTGGGACTTTTAGATAATTACTCATCTAAAGTTGCCATGGGGAAGGTCTTAGATATGTTCACACTGTCCTGTCATGCACTTTGTGCAAAGTCAGTAGTGTGAGCCTTACAACCCATATGCTCTTGCATCTCCTTATTGAGCACCTTCTTGAGGTTGGGAGACACCTCTATGGTTTCCCTTTGGATATTCTCTAAAGGAGAATCCTCCCTTAGAGGGCTTAAAGGCTTAGTGGGTGAAGGTACAAGAAGGGAAGGAGCCTTCTTTACCTGTTTTCTTTATCTGTTTTATTGGTGAACTTGGCTTATGAAGTAGAGACTGTGGGATAGATATAGAGTGGGAAGGTTGGGATTGGCTAGCAGTGGGAATGTCTAATGAGGGCCTTGACCCTGCTGCCATACCTTTTTCAGTGTGGGACACCACCATCATTGTAGAGAACAATGGTATATCAACTCCTTCCGAGTCCCTAGCAGATCTTCTCATGTTTGAGAAAACCTTGCCTTTAGGGGGTTTAGGTACATATATCTCATTAAAATGAGGTTAATCCGTCAATTCCTTATTAAGTACTTCTTGTACAAACCTTGGATACAGATAAAAGATTTTTGATTGATATCCAGGTTTGACATTAAATCATTGAAGATCATTTTTAGGTATAGAAAACTTACATTAGCAGTAGTAACACTTATCAGCAGCATTAACACAAACTGGCAGTAGTAACACATACCAGCAGCATTAACACAGTCTGACAGTTTTCACTGAACTAGAAGTACTAACTACCTTTCAGTATTAGCAACCTGAAACACTTACAGACACAAGGTTAGTAGTACCATATATCATAAGATTTTCAAAAGTTACTTTATCTTTTGAAACTATACCTTTTTCACTTTTCTTACCTTCTGCTGGATCAAAAGTAACATGTCCTCCATCCAATCTTTTTAAAGAATTTGAAGGCAATCCATGTTCCTTGTTATGTGCCAAGAGCAATCATTATCTTCATTCCAAAATGCTCTTCCTCTTGAGCTTTTGATTGCCCTGCACACTTGATAAATCAGTTAGTCTTTGAGGGAACCCAAGCCAAAGTGGTCTTGGGTTGTCCTTTCTCATTTATATAATCTGTCAGTTTGGTCTGAATGAGTTGTTTAGGAATCTCATGGCTGGAATACTTTGTCAAGATTATAGGCTTTGCAACATTAATACTAGTAGAAGCACTATCCTTGTTAGCACTAGTATTGGTTGCAGCAACACTATTTCTGTTAGCAGTACTATCTGGGATAGCAGTACTAACAGGTTTCTTTACAATTGGAACCCAAACTTGAACAAAGTTGTTTGCTTTCTTTGTCTTTAAATTACTCCTTGGCTTATTTGGAGTATTTTTCTTTGGTTTAGCAAACTTATTTTGAACATGTGATCTTATAGGTGCTCTGTTCTCAGCCATATGATTCCTTCTCTGATTCCTATAACCAAAAGAGTTTTGTGGTTTTCTTTGAAAAGTGACTCTTTGGTTGATAGGGTTGAAATAACAGTGTTTGGCAAGATGATTCAATTTGCCACAGATAAAACAAGGTTTTGGTCTATTGATTTTACTCAAATCAACTCCTTGTTTTTGTGCCCACTGATTATTCCAGTTTCTCTGATTTCCCCTTGGTTTATCATGTTTTTGGGGCTCAGATTTATTGCAAGAACACTGTTTACAAGGGACAGGATTCACAACTGTGGTTTGCTTATAATGGACCCTCTCAGACTTTCCCTCAGTCTTTTCTATGTCCTTAGACTTGATCCAAGCCTTTCCACATCCCTCATTGGTGATAATGTTATTTTCTAGAGGAATCTCACCACTCACAGTGTTCTCATTACTCTTTTCACTAGAGTTCTCTACTTCAGAGTCTGTTTCAACCACCACTTTGTCTAAAGGATCTACCTTAGTGGCTCCAACAGGCAATTCCTTCCTATCCTTGGTCTCTAGTAAGTTTGATATAGGAGGAATGTAATTGTTGTTGTATGGTGGTGGTGTGGTGTTATAGCCTATTCCTCTTCTAAGTTTGTCATGGATTTGAGTTTGGAGCAAAGAGTCCATTGCTTTAGAAGCATTGGAAAATTTCTCAATATCCAGCTTGGCTTTCTCAAACTCACTCTTTATCTTCTCATTCTCCTCTTTAGACTTTTTCAGCTTAAATTCATACTGATCTTTCTCCCACTTCCAGTAGTTTGTGTCATAAGAGTGTTGAAGCTCATTGGCTTGGAAACTCTTAATCTGTTCCTCAAACCTCTCAACAATTCTTACATAGTCTTTTATATCTCTCTCTAATCTTTTAAGGTCATCACTCATTGTCTGGTTGTGATTCCTGTACCTTGTAACAGTTTCAATACAGGATTTAGAACAAAGATTAGATGTTACCTCTGTAGGAATTTCTGAGCTTGAAGACTCTGAACCTTTAGCCATGATGATGTGATTTTGAGTGTAGATTTCTGAGAATACTTGCTCTGATACCACTTGTCAGGATCGAATTCTTAACAAGAATTAATACTCAGAAACTAATATCAAAGAAGTTGCGGAAAAACACTTTGATATTTAATTAAAACAGTAATCAAACACAGTATATGATGATCAAACAGTAAACTTGTATTGAATGCTTAAAACTACAAGATTACACACTCAACCTCAATATTGATGAACAGGCTCACCAATACGAATTCTACTTCTCTAGAATTAGGATCTATGCCTTGAGGTTAATTTTCTCTCTTCAAAAACAATTATCAAAAGTGCTTTCTATTCTAAACAATACTATATATATATACTGAAGATAAAAGCTAATTACAATTAATAAAATATCTTCAGAATATCTTCCATCATTATCTCCAAGCTTTCCATAATCTTCAGTTTATCTTCCATCATTATCTTCAAGCTTCCATGTATATCTCTAAGCTTCCATGTATATCTCTAAGCTTCCATGTATATCTTCAAATTGTCCAGCTGTTATCCTTTCATACAGATCTCCATCTTATAAGCAGTATTAATCATAAGCAGCATTAATACTCTGAGCAGTATTAACTCTAGCAGTACTAACCATGCTCAGCAGCATTAATCTCTTCAAGCAGTACTAACTTTGAACTAGCAGTACTAATCTTGTTGAGCAACATTAACCATCAACTAGCAGCATTAATAACAGAAGTACTAACTAGAAGTATTAACAACTAGAAGTATTAACTGTTTTCTTCTAGCAGCATTAACTAGAAGCATTAATATCAGAAGTACTAACTAGAAGTATTAACAACTAGAAGTATTAACTGTTTTCTTCTAGCAGTATTAACTACAACTAGCAACATTAACCACAGAAGTAGTAACCATGTTGAATATTAACTTCAGAAGTATTAACCATGTTGAACTAGAAGTAGTAACCATGTTGAACTAGAAGTAGTAACCATGTTGAACTAGAAGTAGTAACCATCCTTGGCATATTTCAGACCCAACATCAAACAAAGCAATAAGGCTCATTTGATTTGGCGTAATGTTTTCGAGAGATTTGGATTTTATTTAAGGATTTGAAATTGGAAATGTTTAGAATATTGGGGTATATGGTTCGTAGTTTATAATAGAACTTAATACCATTCTCTACATAAGTTTTTAAGTTTATATTTTGATTTTTTTATTATGATAAATTTAAGTTTATATTTTGATTTTTTGAATAAGTATAATATAAATTTATTAATTGATACACATATAAAAAAACATGTATTTAATAAACTAACTAAAATGATACATTTTTTTAATTAATAGACATATATAAATTTTGATTTTTATATTACATAAATAAGAAAAAAAGGATAATTTTTTTAAAACATAAAATTGAAAGTTTTTTTTGGATTATTGTAGACGGATTTGCAGATATATATATCAGATAAATTGCATAAAAATATAAAAATATTTAATATTTAACTTATTTTAAAAATATCGACAAGACTTTTCTAATGGTGTAATTTACATTTTTAATGTATCTTTAGTTAAAATTATCATTAGTTAATATAATAAGGGTATAATATAAAAAATGGAAAAAAGTAGGAAAGAAAAGAAAAGAAAAAGAAAAAAGACAAACCACAGGGACTATAATTGTAATTTACTAATAAAAAGGGACAAAGAAAAGGTAAAATATCTCAAATATCCTTAATTTAGCAAAGCTTTTTAACTAAAGTTAGTTAAAGAGACCAAAACTGAAATAAACTAGCAACCACAGTGACCAAAATTAGAATTAATTTGAAAGAGAGACCAAACTTGATAATGGGTGTCAACCACAAAGACCAAAAATGTAATTGACTCTATTCCTTTTCATGATCTTAGGTGATCCTTTTTTTCTTTGTAAGTTATCAGTTTTTACTTTCATATATGTACCTCTCATATATTGTAATTTCATTTCATATTTGTAATCTTTCAAAACTTGAATGAAATCTCAGTGAAATATTTACTCCATCTAAGTGCTGAAAAAGATCCCTCAAAACAGTAAATAGGACAACTATTTATGAGTTTCATTTCCTTACTGATTTACATAAGCATTTTTCTTTATGTTGCTTTGTCATCATCAAATAGGGGGGAGATTGTTGATCCAAACTCTCTTAATGATTTGATAATGATCCTTTATATTTAGTGAAATTTACTTAAGTCTGTTTTGTATTAACTGTTTTAGTTTTAGCGATCATCACTGAGTCTGTTCAGTTATCGTTGAACATGCATTGTAATAGAATAAGCTTAAGTACTCAAAGACAAAACTCACACCAAAGAAACCTTTGTTGGTGATTTTAGTGAAATCATCGGTCATTTTGTGTAATTGGATTCACAATATAATAATGGGATTGGTAGCTAAGCTATAACACGAGTTAGGAGGTGTGGAGTGCATACTCGTGTAAGCTAACTATAACCCATGATAGTTGGACGGTCGTTTGGTGGTTTGTAACTAAAACAATGCACCGGGCGGGTTATGTCGCGGGTTAACCCGCACGGCTACCCGCGTCGTGCACTGGATTGTGGGGTTGAAACAATGCACCGGGCGGGTTATGCCACGGGTTAACCCGCACGGCTACCCACGCCGTGCACTGGTTTGTGGGGTTGAAACAGTGGCCCGGGCGGGTTATGCCGCGGGCTAACCCGCGTAGCTACCCGCGCCGAGAACTGTTGCAAATTTCGTTTTTGTAACCCCCAAAATCTCTCTGTAACCCCCACCATAAAGTCCAACAATCAATGCCATTGAATGAAAATTATTATCGGTCCTTAATATAGCGTCGGTTACGATTCTCTAGGTGTTTAAATAGGATCGATTTCTGCCATAATCGATACCGGTGAATTGAGATTATCCTCGAGTGAATTTCGTGATACCCAGGCAGAATAGGGTCGAAATATCACTTAAGCAAAGCGAGCTCTCACACGATCTCACATTCTTATCCAAGTCGATCACTCTCATCCTTCTCTCCATCGAATTCTTTGACCCAAACTCCCCAACAATCTTAAGTGATATTTTCTCATTGTGAGAGAGATGGCGAGTGATCAGTCCATGAGAGATATGACGACTAAGTTCACCAAACTTGAAAAATTCGAAGGTGTCGACTTTCAAAGATGGCAGAAGAAGATGCATTTCCTGTTGACGACATTAAAGGTAGTGTACGTCCTAAGCACTTCTATGCCGGAGGTGATGGAAGACAAGACGTTGGAGATGACCCGGCGTCCGACAAATAGGAGAACGACGACTACATCTGTCATGGCCACGTTTTGAACGGTATGTGTGACTCCCTCTTTGACAATTATAAAAACGTCGAATCTGCCAAAGAACTATGGGACTCTCATTGAGTCCAAATACATGGCGGGGGATGCTTCTAGTAAGAAGTTCCTCGTGAGTAATTTCAATAATTACAAAATGGTGGACTCGAGGCCTGTGATGAAGCAATATAATGAGCTATGTTAATCATAAAATCCCAAACATATCAAGCAATTACTTAAGAATATGATCAAGAACTAGAGAGAGAAACTAGAGAGAGAAAGTAAATCTTGAATAACCACAAGTCTGAAATATTACAATACGTGCTTAGTTCTCTAGTTACCTGATTACAAAAGCCAAAACCCTATTTATACTACCAACCTATTACAAGAAATTAACCACTAAGTAAACTAAAACACCTTTGACAAACTATTACAAAGACAATGTTGACTTTTACATCTTTGATTTTCCTATTAAATCTTGGATACAATATTTAGATTTAACAATCTCCCCCTTTGTATTCAAGATTTAATATAAATTTGATACAGATCTTCAGCTCTTGATTCTTCAGCTTTTGTCTCTTTAACATTGAACTTTGAAGCTTTCACAATCTTTATTCTTTCAGCCTTTGAAGAATCTTGGAAAGTCTTTTTTACTTTGAATCTTTTAAAATCAACATGCCTTGAACGCAAAACAGAATTAAAACTTTGACTTTAAACTTTGAAACAACTTTGATGAAACTTTGAGTAGACTTTGAAACAACTTGTATCTTCATCACTTGTGATCTATGAATTGTCTTCAGAAAACAAACTTTAACAGATCATCTTGATTTATCTTTGAACAAACTTTCTTCATAATCTTTTGTCTTTGAATAAGCGGAAGCATTTTTCACTTTGACAACTCTTCATAGCTTTGAAA
Source organism: Arctium minus (assembly GCA_954870635.1). Classification (NCBI taxonomy): domain Eukaryota; kingdom Viridiplantae; phylum Streptophyta; class Magnoliopsida; order Asterales; family Asteraceae; genus Arctium; species Arctium minus. The sequence continues at coordinate 2,608,500 of OX941093.1, read as the reverse complement.
TTGATCTTTGGAAAATTCTCCCCCTTTTTGATGATTGATAGCAACATGATCATCAAAACTTCATCAATTTCATCACAGTCTTTGATTTCCCCTTTTTTAATCAAATAACAATCTCCCCTTTGACAGTCGCCGCGCTTTGATCTGAGTAACTGAATCATGAACTGTATATACCCGAATCTTTTCAAATTCAGATATAATGAACGTGGTAACCCTGATTCAACAAATGAAACAGTTAGGAATGCCTGTCAGTAACACAAAGTTACTGTGTACAACGAATGTACAATTGAAGGAGCTTGCTTGATGATGACTCCCCAGGACTTCCATTCAATCATTGAAAAAACACAAGGTTTATCTATGAATGTTCTGACAGAAAAACAAATTTTCTGTGTGCTCGTGCTTGTGTATGAAAGAATTTAGGCACAATGATTGTGTTTCATAAGGCTTAAATTGTGTAAACTGTTGAGACAGCAACATGTATTACACAGACTCAATGTGCATGAAAGAGGTGTGAAGGTGGGGCAACTTTCCTTCTTTTTCAATATCTAAATCTTCCGAGTGAAGACTAGATAGCAGATATGATGCGTCCCCAAAGAAAATGAAACATTTATTTGTTAAGAAAGAAATGATTGGTTGGTGGGGTAATTGCAAGAGTTGGCATGGGCTCACTGCCTTTTTCAATTACGGTCACCAAAGAATGTGAACCAATCAGTAGATGTGGTTTCCCGGCTCAGAAAGTGGTAGGTGCAGAGTTCTGATATTCTTTTAACTCTGATCTCACACCCTCTTTCTTTTTAACATTATGCTCACTTCTAACCAAACTCTGTTTTCCATTTTTCCGCTCCACGCAATGAGAAAAACTCAACCGGATGAGTTATCTCCCCCACTCTTTGATTTTGACCCCTCACCCCTCAATCACTCAAGGATAACTTCCTGGGTAGGAAACACTGGTTGACGTGAATCCATGGAAGTTCTGTTTAAGCTCACACACGAATCCCATGTAAGTCCTAAAAACATGGTTGCTCAACAATTTAACTGAACAGTTAAGCACAAAGATAACAATTTCAGAATGTATGCTCATTTAAAATTATGAATGAAATTTGAGCGTTTGAACGTTGAAGATTTCTTAAAACAAAGATATTGAATGAATGAAATGAAATCAAGAGAATTGTTTTGAGAATCTGACAATGTATCAATCAGATCAAATCAAATGGTTAGGGTATCAAAGAATTGGAAATTTGTTTATATGAACGAATATAAACAATATATCAATGAAAGCACAAATATGAAAAAGATGAATGATGCTTAACAACTTTGAATTTCAAACGGGGGTATTACCATCGAAGAAATATGTTCGATATGAGACATGGTAATAACAATTTCAACAGAAGTACTGAACCGATGTGTGTGAATACTTGACAGTATATGGATAAGATAATACGCAAGTATTGATCTTGAGAAACACACGGTCAGTTAAACATTAAGATCAAAATTTTGAAAAACATTTAAAAGCACACTTCTAAATTCATGAAATCTTTTGAGAATAAGAAGTGGTTTGAACATTTAAGAAACTGTTTTTCATGTTTGAAAGTTGTTCTTCTTTCAAACAATCAGAGATCTAGGACAGAAGATATTTACCTTTTCAGCTCCCCCTCAAATCATGATATAATGATTTAGGTCTTTTAAGCTCCCCCTGGATATTAGCATAATATCCTTCTTTGAACATTGAAAAACGGGTCCTGATCTGTCATGTGATCAGAAGCCACTTTATTCACATCATTTATTCAAAAATAAAATGACAGAAAGCAGTAAAACGGTTTTATAGTATGAGTTCTGATCTGAAATAATCAGAAGTCATCACCTTTACTCCCCCTAAACTGTTGTGTTTAGAAGTCAAACTCCTTTAAAGAACGGGTCCTAAGCTGTGTACTTAGAAGCCATAATCTTGACATTGAGGTGCGGGTTTTGAACTGTTGTGTTCAAAAGCCATAATCTTGACAATGAGGTGCGGGTCTTGAACTGTGTTATTGAAGAGCCATTATTCTCTTACTCCCCATTTACTTGAGGTGCCTGCAACACAGAATCAGTTTTTATCTTTGGTACCCACTGGTATTTGGGTCCAGAAATGTTAGTTGCAGTTCGTGTGGGGGTGATAGAGTAAGAACCATACCAGAAATGATCACTGGTCTTGTGAATATGATCATATGTACCATAATAAGAACAATAATATTTATTACCTTTATGTGCTTTGTTCTTCTTTGCTTTGTGTACATGTATACATGATGTGTTTCCTTTCAGCTCATCTGTCTTGTCATCTTTGACTGATTTCTTCTGCCAGACCAATTTCTCTTTCTTGTAACTACTTCTCCTTGGATATGTATCTGAACCATCTAAATATCCATCATAGAAAATGTTAGTTCGACGAATCTGATCAAAAGATTTAACTGACCTTTGTGAAGAGACAGATTTCTGATTTGAACTTGAAACAGATTTTTCAAGCCCTTTGATCTTTGAAGCAAAGGTGTCTCTTTCTTTCACAAGCAGGTCAATCTTTGTCTTGAATTCTAACTTCGTTTTCTACTCTTTCAGCGCAGTAGCAGATAGTTTAGATAACTTTGAAGTCAGTCTTTTGATTTCAGTCTCAAAGATTGATCGTTGTTCTTCAAACCCTTTCTCTGAATCATTTCTCTGGCCGGATAGTTCCTTAAAGAATCCCACATTCTTTTGTTCTATGGCCTTCTTTTCTTTAGCAAATTTCTCTCTTTCCAAAATAAGCACTTTCTCAAAATTGGAAATTTGTTGAGAAAGTTTTATGCATTTAAGATCCACTGACTTTTTCTCTTCAAAACACTTTTTAGAGAAATCTGAGAACTTCTTTGAAAAACTTTTCTTTTCAGTATCAAAATCAGCTTTATGTTCAGCAAGTTGTTGTTCTAAAACAGATATGTTCTTTCTTAGTTCAGCATTCTCATATTCCAATCTCATTATCTTCTCATCATTTATTCCAGAAGAGCTCTTCAGAAGATCTTCATTGATTGTCTTTAAAGCACTAACTTCTTCTTTCAGTATGATGCTTTCCTCATAATACTCTTTTGACGTTTGAGAATGAAAGTCAACAGCATAACCCAGATTCACTTTCTCTAATTCAAGCTTTCTATTCTTCTCTTCAAGCTCAGCAAAATATCCCATATTGAATGAGTACATCAGCTTGATATGAAAGATCGTTCCCAAACTGTAAATCGGAAAATCAAAAATCAGATCAAATTGAAATCTTTTTAAAAAAAATTAAAATTTTAACACTTGATATGCGCTAAGTGTTGTGGCGCAAGATTGAATTTTGCGTGAAGTGTAGGTAGCGCAAACCAAGCTTCTCGTGATCAACGTGAGACGCAAAGTACGGTTCTCTTGACCCATGGAAGACGCAAAGTAGGATTTGCATGATAGCCTTGAAGCGCAAATGAGACTTTCCATGATAGTCTTGAAGCGCAAAGTAAAGTTCTCTTGATCCTCGTATGGCGCAAAGTAAGTTTGCGTGAGACGTTGCTTTGCGTGAACAGCTAGATACGCAAACAATACTTTTCGTGACAAGAGCAAAACGCAAAGTAGATTTGCGTGAGCTACAGGATGCGCAAACTATGCTTTGCGTGATAAGCTAAAGACGCAAACTGTAGCTTTGCGTGATTTGATGAAGACGCAAACTGAAATTCTCCTTAAAGCCCGGATAAACTCGCGCAAATGTCAATGAACTCGCGCAAATCGAAGATGAACTCGCGCAAATCGTGGATCTGGCACAAACTTGTATCTGACTTGCACATTTCGATCCAAATCGATTCAAATCTGCAAAATTGATCTCAAGAACTTATCAGAATCATCGAAAAACACTACGAAACACAAACTTACTATCAAATTTCGATTAAAAACAACAATTCACACGATTTCGTTCAAGAACAGTGTACGAGCAAATATTTCAAGAAAAGTTCAAAAATCGAAAATTGAGATCGAATTAGTTAGAATCACAAGATGTAATCAATACACGAATCAATCCTAAACACAAATCAAATCCAATGAATCCATTTTCTTGCACTAAAAACGATTTTTCACACAAAATTCGGATGAACAGTGAAAAACACGAGTTCTTGAAAAATTTTCAGAAAATCAAATTTTCAATCTAAAAACTCCAGATTTCAATTCAAACTTTGATCAAATCATTTCTGAAAAGTTTGGTTCAACTCTGATACCAATTGTTAATCATAAAATCCCAAACATAACAAGCAATTACTCAAGAATATGATCAAGAACTAGAGAGAGAAACTAGAGAGAGAAAGTAAATCTTGAATAACCACAAGTCTGAAATATTACAATACGTGCTTAGTTCTCTAGTTACCTGATTACAAAAGCCAAAACCCTATTTATACTACCAACCTATTACAAGAACTTAACCACTAAGTAAACTAAAACACCTTTGACAAACTATTACAAAGACAATGTTGACTTTTACATCTTTGACTTTCCTATTAAATCTTGGATACAATATTTAGACTTAAAAAGCTCCTTTGCATTTTAGGCCAATATGCTTAACACAATATGAAGATGGACGAATCCATCTCTGTATCGAGCATAATTGATAAATTGCCCCCCTCTTGGAAAGATTTCAGACATATGTTGAAACACAAGAAGGAAGAGTTGTCTCTTGTACAACTCGGTAGTCACTTACGCATAGAGGAATCTCTTCGGGCGCAAGAGACTGAGAAACCTAAGATAAAAAAGGTTTCTGCACCTTCGGTGAACATGGTGGAAGAGGGAAAATCCAAAACTTCAAGGGAAAACGCAAGTTCAATGAAGCCAAGAAAGGTCCTAATAAAAAGGTTAAATTAACCTGTTGGACCTGTAGGATGACCGACCATCTCAAGCGGGATTGTCGGGTTGTCAAGAATAAAAGTGGAGCAATCTCTAGTGGTGGTGGGCAAGGATCCAAGGATCAAAACCCACGACAAGGTCAGTTTCTTGACTTTGGTTTTAATTCAAATTTGAATTATGTACCACTAATATCCGAATCATTTATGTGCAGGATGATGATGATGCTTGGTGGATTGACACGGGTGCCTCGAGTCATGTGTGTAAGGATCGACATTGGTTCACTTCATTGGAACCGGTTGAAGACGGATCCGTGCTCCACATGGGGAACGAGTCAAATGCTCCCATTCTTGGTCACGACTTAGTTAGGCTAGAGTTTAGTTCTAGCATAATAATTGAACTTATTGACGTTTTGTTTGTACCACAAATTCGAAAGAACTTGGTTTCTGGTAGTGCCTTCAATAAGTTAGGATATAGGCAAGTGTTTGAGTCTGGAAAGTTTATCTTGTCAAAAGGTGGCTCTTTTGTAGGATTTGGCTATTTGTTAAATGACATGTTTATGTTGAGTTTGAATAAAAATAATTTTTTTTTCAAATTTTGTTTATGTTGCAAACGAGAATTGTGTTGATTCTAATTTATGGCATGCAAGGTTTGGTCATGTTAATTTTAAAAGAATGATTGAAATGTCAAAAGACGGTCTTATTCCGGCTTTTGATATTAAAACCGGAAATGTAAAACTTCCATGTTGACAAAGATCACTAGACAACCTTTTCCTAATGTGAAAAGGGATACGTCGGTGCTTGAATTAATTCATAGTGATCTTTATGATTTGCATTCAACTCCGTCTTTTGGTAATAAAAAGTATGTAGTTACTTTTATTGACGACGCTTCACGTTTTTGTTATATATATTTGTTACACTCAAAAGATGAAGCGTTGGATAAATTTAAAATTTATAAAACGGAGGTTGAATTACAAATAAATTGTTTTATTAAATGTTTACGGACCGATCGTGGTGGGGAATATTACAGCCCCATGTTTTTCCAATCCGTAGGAATTATCAATGCGACTACGACGCCTTATACACTACAACAAAATGGTGTGGCGGAACGGAAAAATAGAGTTCTCAAAGAAATGGTGATCTCTATGTTATCCTACTCGGGATTGAGTGATAGATTTTGGGGTGAAGCCATGTTAACGGCTTGTTACTTGTTGAATAGAGTTCCCAATAAAAGGAACAAGATTACCCCATATGAACTTTGGTCCAAGAAAAGACCTAACTTGAGTTATATTCGAGTTTGGGGTTGTTGGGCGGTTGTTCGACTACCCGAACCCAAAAGGAAAACTTTGGGTGAGAAAGGTATTGATTGCATCTTTGTTGGATATGCCGAGCATTCCAAGGCCTATAGATTCTATGTTATTGAACCTAATGATTTTATAGCGATTCACACCGTTATAGAATCGAGAAATGCATTATTTGATGAGACAAGATTCTCTTCAATATCTATGCCGAGGGACCTTATTCCAAGTACTAGTGTAACTAGTGAGGTTGAAGAACAAGCAATTGTTCCAACCGAATCTCTGATGCTTCAAAGGAGCACAAGAGGAAGGATCGAAAAATTCTTTGGTCCTAATTTCTAAGTGTACTTGGTAGAGGGATCAAAAGATGAGATTGGGTCACAAATCTCTTACTGTTATAGTATTGAGGAAGATCCAAAATCATTTGATGAGGCAATGAAGTCTCAAGATATTGCTTTCTGGAAAGAAGCAATAAATGATGAGATAGATTCCATCATGGGGAATAATACTTGGGTATTATCGGACATGCCACCGCGGTGTAACCCGTTGGGATGCAAGTGGATCTTCAAAAGGAAGATGAAATCCGATGGATCAATCGACGAGTTCAAAGCTCGATTAGTAATCCAAGACTTTAGGCAACGGGAAGGCATCGGTTATTTTGATACCTATGCCCCGGTTGCAAGAATCTCCACGATTAGATTGTTGATAGCCTTAGAAGCTATCCACAATTTAGTGATTCACCAAATGGATGTCAAAACGACATTCTTGAATGGTGACTTGGAGGAAGAAGTTTACATGAAACAACCAGAAGGTTTTGTTATGCCCGGGATAGAGCATAAAGTATGTAAACTTGTAAAATCATTGTATGGGCTTAAACAAGCACCCAAACAATGGCATCAAAAATTTGATGAGGTTATCTTGTCTAACGGTTTTATGTTAAATCAAGCGGACAAGTGTGTATATAGCAAATTTGACACATCCGGTAACAGAGTAATCATTTGCTTATACGTTGATGACATGTTGATCTTTGGCACCAACCAAAATCAAGTTGATAAAACCAAAGAGTTTTTGTCATCAAGTTTCTCCATGAAAGATATGGGAGAGGCGAAGGTAATCCTTGGAATAAGGATCAAGCGTGATGTAACACCTTGGATTTTCATTATATTTCATCGTTGTATTCTTGTGTTAAGCTGTTGTCGTTAGCACCGCATTTGATTTGAAGTTCGAGTTTAGTTTTGAGAACTTTGGGCAAACAAACAGTGAACTACGCGAGTTGCACCGCGAGTGAAGGTCGCGGCACAACCCGCGTAACCCACTGAATGTTTTGGGTTTTAAAAACCACGCGAGTTGCACCGCGACTTGAGGTCACGGCACAACCCGCGTAACCCACTAGATGATATTGGGGTTTCGGACACGGGCGAGTTATGCCGCGAGTTGAGGTCGCGGCATAACCCGCGAAAGACCCTGGCCGACTTAAGTGGCTTCAGCCACAAATATCTCATTTGTGAGATTTTCTCAAAATCTCTCTCTCTCTATCTCTCTAAGTTGGTTTTCTTTGGATCTTCGAGCTTCCGTTAATCGCTAGTATTAAGTGTTGTGCTCGGGGTTTCGGTGTAGAAAGCTTCGTCTCCTCGAGGGGGTCGATATCTGGTTTTTCGGGTTTTCGTATAAACCTGTTGGGTGAGTTCCTACTATCATTTTAAACTGTATACATATCAAAAGATACCTTTTGGAACTCCTATATATCTCCATGGTTTCAGATCTAAGTTTTCTACATATTTGATATAACTTGAGTTTTGGGAGATTTTAAGGTTCCCGACCATTTTCGATTAAAATGATGGGTTCATCTTATTTGAAGTAAAAGAATGTTTAAAGTTCATTTTTGATGATTTTCATTCTTACCAGAAGTTAAACTTGAAAATGCATTTTTGTTTATAGATGTTATTTTATACCATATGACTATCTATGGTTGGTCACATATGTTGTTGTGACGAGTCTGCACCATTACTAGTGGATCCCTAGGTATTGAGTCGACTTATATTTGGGATGTTTTTCCACTAATTGTGAAATGGATGTTTATGATCCTCGGGGGCCATTTGGTACGGTTGAAACCGGTTACTAGCCATAGATCATAATTCCCCTCTTTGTAGCTACGGATGCATATGATCCTCGGGGGCCATTTGGTACGGTTATGTGAGACCGGTTTCTAGCCATGGGTCATAGTGTAGTCCTGGTGAACGAGTATACCTTGGTTTCCTCGGGGGCCCTACCTCACATCGTAGTACGGACCTGTGAGTTCGTGGCCATGGATTCCAAGTGTTAGCTCATAACTCGGATTGTGGCCTACTTTGTGTTACGCTACAAGACTTGGTAAAATGGTTATCTTTGGTTATTTGCTGTCGAGTTTTGTATCAAAAAGGCCCGATTGTGGCAAAGGTTTCATTTGTAAAACTAAACCTTATTGGAAAGATTATATTATGATACAATTGTTTATATCTCTTGAAATTTATAAACTGTATGTTCTCACTAGGCTTTAAGCCTTACACTTTTTCTCAAATGATATGTATATCAGGTTCTCGTTAGCGGCGGGTTGCCAAGGGCTTGAGTGCCGGGATTGACCTCGAGGGTTTTTTAGATGATTAGTATTGGATTGTTGGGCATTTGTTAAGTCCCATATTTTTGGATGATTCTGGATCCAAAACTGATGTAATCTAGATAGTATACGTTTAGATTATTTGTTGTTATAATCCTTATCCGTATTCTGACTTTTGTAAAGGTTAAGTACAGTTTCCCTTTTTGGGAGGTTTATACCTTTTGTTGATGCTTAATTGTTTAGTTTCCACAGTTTTAAATTCACCCTGGTTTTTAGGGCGTTACACGTGAGAACAAAGGGATTGCAATTACGCAATCTCATTATATTGAGAAACTATTAAAGAAATTTAATTGCTTTGATTGTTCTCCGGTGAGTACACCATTTGATCCGAGTGTGAAGCTTATGCCCAATTCGGGTGAAGCGGTGTCACAACTCGAGTACTCAAAGGCTATTGGATGCTTGATGTATGTCATGACAAGCACTAGGCCGGATATCTCTTTTGTCGTAGGCAAGTTGAGTAGGTATACTAGCAATCCTAGTATACATCATTGGCAAGCGATAAGACGAGTATTTAAATACTTGAAGAAATCCATTGATTATGGTTTGTCATATGTCGGGTTTCCTTCGATATTAGAGAGATATTCGGATGCAAGTTGGATCACCAACTTAGAAAATCACTCCTCTACGAGTGGTTGGGTATACTTGCTTGGGGGAGGTGCCATCTCATGGGCTTCCAAGAAGCAAACTTACATCACGAGTTCGACTATGGAGTCGGAATTTGTGGCATTAGCCACTGCCGGTAAAGAGGCCGAGTGGCTAAGGAATTTAGTCCATGAAATTCCGTTATGGCTGAAACCAATATCACCCATTTCTATCCGTTGTGATAGTGCAACTACTTTGGCTAAAGCTTATAGTCAAGTATATAATGGCAAGTCTAGACACTTAAGTGTTATACATAGCATGATTCGTGAGCTAATCATGAATGGGGTGATTTCGGTTGAATTTGTTCGGTCGCAACAAAATCTAGTGGACCACTTGACGAAGGGGTTAGCTAGGGACTTGGTTCACAAGTCAGTAATAGGGATGGGATTAAAGTCCATCTAAATCTCTAAGGGCGCGTTTGGTTTGCGGGATTGGAATGGAATGGATTGGATTTCAAGAAGGGATTTGGATTTGGGGGGATTTGAAATCCCTTCATGTGTTTGGTTTGTAGGATTATGATGGATTTAGAAGGAAGCGAGGTTTAATCGATTAAAATCCATCCGGATTGGATTTGAAATCCTGGCCCAACCCAAAGGATTTCAAAATCCATCATACATTGGATTTTAAAATAGTCAAAGGATTCTAAATCCAGTCAAAACTTTCCATTCCCACAATCCAAACGCAGGACTGGAATGGATTTAGAATCCAAATCCTTCCAAATCCATTCCATTCCTGCAAACCAGACGGGACATAATGGTGAGACACCCAATTCCCTTCTAATACAACGTTAGAAGTTGAATTCAATGGGAAAGATCACTCTAAGGGATTGGCGCACAAAATAATCATCCCAAGGTATGTGCTCGGTACTGCAAGTGAAGGAGGTAATTGTTCTTTTGTAAAAGTGCATGTGCAGGTGAATGATGAAAGGAACTACCTATATGAGTGCGAAGTGTGGCCACTTCATGAAGCCTGGACTTGGCTTTGATGCACTCACGAATGGATAAGGACACATGGCATGTATAGTGTCAAGTTTAAACTTTAGAGAATCTTTTAAATTCATGTGTATGTTATTTTCTGGTACTCAAATGGGTTGAAGGGTTCAATCCATAGGACACCTGGATTCTCGAGTATTTGAAATGTGTAATGTACTAAGATGGAAATTCAATCTTTTAGATATTTTCATTTATGCATGAGTTTGTTTTGTTATATTAATTTTGTTTGTGAATCAAGGAGTGCACTAAAATGGAGGAGGAATGTTGGTGATTTTAGTAAAATCATCGGTCATTTTGTGTAATTGGATTCACAAGATAATAATGGGGTTGGTAGATAAGCTATAACACGAGTTAGGAGGTGTGGAGTGCACACTCGTGTAAGCTAACTATAACCCGGGATAATTGGACGGTCGTTTGGTGGTTTGTAACTGAAACAGTGCACCAAACGGGTTATGCCGCGGGTTAACCCGCACGGCTACCCGTGTTGTGCACTGGATTGCGGGGTTGAAACATTGCACCAGACGGGTTATGCCGCGGGTTAACCCGCACGGCTACCCACGCCGTGCACTGGTTTGTGGGGTTGAAACAGTGGCCCGGGCGTGTTATGCCGCGGGTTATGCCACGGGTTAACCCGCACGGCTACCCACGCCATGCACTGGTTTGTCGGGTTGAAACAGTGGCACGGGCGGGTTATGCCGCGGGCTAACCCACGCGGCTACCTGCACCGAGAACTGCTGCAGATTTCGTTTTTGTAACCCCCAAAATATCTCTGTAACCCCCACCATAAAGTCCAACAATCAATTCCATTGAATGGAAATTATTATCGATCTTTAATATAGCGTCGGTTACGAATCTCTAGGTGTTTAAATAGGATCGATTTCTGCCATAATCCATACCGGTGAATTGAGATTATCCTTGAGTGAATTTCGTGATACCCAGGCAGAATAGGGTCGAAATATCACTTAAGGAAAACGAGCTCTCACGCGATCTCACATTCTTATCTAAGTCGATCACTCTCTCATCCTTCTCTCCATCGAATTTTGTGACCCAAACTCCCCAACAACCTTCAATGACATCAAAGAAATAGCTGAAGATAAAGACCAATCTACTCGTGATTTGATGTGGCATATCAATGATAACAAGACTGTCTACTACAAGTGTGAAATCTAACCAAAACTCAGCGATGGATGAAGATTCCTCAGTAATTCATCATTATCAATGATCAAGAGTCTTGTGCAACAAGATTAGTTTTTGTCTTTGTAACACCCCGATTTTAGGAAGGTATAATTTCTAGTTAATACAGAAATCGGTGTTTTAAGAGAAAAAAAGAAATAGTATTTTGGACTTGAATCCTAGATTTTATAGCCTTGTTGGATGAAGGATTCAATTACGAGTCCAACGGTTCTTTCCGGAGCAAAATCGAAGCTAAAACGAAGAAGTTATGACCAAAACAGTGATCGGGCATGAAAAAGGAAGAGAACCGGGCGAGCAATGTTCGACGCGACTTTAGGTCATCCGCGCGACTTTGGGGTACGTGGGCGGATTTTGGCACGGGTTTAGCCGCGTGAAAACCCGCGTGAAGCACTGTCGAGCATAAAACACGATTTTCAGCCCTAATTCTTCATTTCTTAATAACTTTTGCATCTCAACTCCGATTTTGGTGATTTTTTTGCTATGATATCGTTTTTAAGATTTCTTCAAGATTAGAACAAGATAATGGAAGTCTATTGGAAATTTTAAGAGTATCTTATGGTGGTAAGCTCCTCATTTCTCTTAATGTTAAGCTAGGGTTTGATGTTTTCATCCTTTTCCCATTCACCCTTCAACTTGGGTGTGATTTTGATGAATTGTGAGGTAAAGGAAACCTTATGGATGTGTTTGATCTAATATGTAGGGAGATTTCTTGGAGATTTCAAGCCTTCAGCAAAGGAGATTCAAGTTTTGGGGGTAAAACCTAGATTTAGCCTAAATCTAGCAAGGTGAGTTCAAGTTGTTTTGTGAAAACTATGTACATGCCAAAACGTATATTTTAAAGTGAAAATATGTTTTACTTGGTAATTGTTAATGTGTTGCGTATTTTGATAAATTTTCATATTTAGTAAACTTGGGTTGATTTGATTTCATGAAGTGCTCATATTTGGGATTTGGATATTTTGTAAGTAAATGGAACGATTTATGCATTTTTGATGATTTTGTACAAATGAGGTCTATTTTATAATTTATGTGCTTTTGGTGTATTTGGTTTCACAAACCCTTTTGGAAAATACATGTTCCCGTGTTATGGGACATTTTGTAAACATAAGGGTATGAGTCCATTTGGGAAAATCGTTTATCCCAATCCGTGTTGAGTTTTAGGTTAATATCATCCTTAAGGTATGGTCTACATAAAAGTTTTTTAAATGCATTTAATTTTATGAGAACCGTTATTTGTCGGTCTATTGGGTTTTAGCATTTAGCCCAGTTTTGGCTTAAAAGAGTTTTTAGGACATTTGTCTGGTTTTAATGGCTCAATGTAGAGCCCCATTTATGATTTACATCTTAATGCATCTTATTGCATATTAATGATAATTACATGCTCGAGTGCGTTGGTCATTCTTGTGTAGTCATGTAATGTTAGACTATGTTGCATCGGATCCATAGGCACGTAAGTCAATCTTTATTTGATGGTCAATTGGGTATTGCGGGGTTGGACTCTGGGGCCCATGTTTTATGACTTGAACCTTTCAAGTGTACAGTAGGAGGGCTGAGTCCGGTTGTGCAATTGTGTTGAAGGGTCTTTGGGCCTCTGCCACTTGAAGGTAATGCCTTGGAGGTAGTCCTTAAGTGTGTCGGGCCTTTGGGGTGGTATTCATGGTAATATTCACCAAGGTCAGCTGTCTCTTTGGTGTGTAGCTTGAAAGAAGTCGTAGGGGCACTTTGGCTTTTATGTCATGAAGTGTCATACGATCAACGTTGTATGAGTGGCATACTTTTGTGTTCCTCCACTCTCAATGGATACGGGTCTCCCCCGTTGTCATCCATCGACATCTTGGATATTATAAGGTCTACATTTTAGTATTGGGTTTCATCCCATTTTATGGCCGCATGAGTATTGGGTTTTGGTTACATGTCTTCGGTGGCATATTATATTCATATGAAATATTTTTCTATGATTCATGGGTTACGTTTTATGACTCATCCGTTTTTGGATGTCTTGTATGATAGAGTTTTATTACCGTTTACATTATTTGAAAGTTTGATACGCTTTCATGTTTTTGAGTGAGTTTTGTGTGGTGTCACTTCATGAAGGAATGTTTTGTATTGGGACATTCATCCTTAAAACGCGTGTTATTGGAAATAGATCGTCTTCATATTTAAAGTAAATCGTTTTGAAAGTTTACGATTTAAATTGCATTATTTCCTTTTAAAGATATATTATTCATGTTGAAAACTCTTGAACTCACTAGGCGTTAGCCTAACATTTTTATTTGTCGGCATGTGCATCACGTTCGGTTGGGAATGGTTCTAGTGGCACCGTAAAGAGCTAAGTTTAGTTAGAGGCACGAGAGTGAATAACTTGGGTGAAATCTTCCGCATATCTGGAAATAGCAATATTTGATGGGTTTAGTAACACCCAACTTTTAACTAGTCCTTATGTAAGACTTTATCTATTTTGTTGACGGTTAAATCTAGAACTGAATTTCAAGTATGGACTTGCCTTAAGAGATTTTATCCATATTTGAGGTATTATTGAAATTTTTTAATTAGTTGCCCTTTCCAAATTTGGGGTGTTACAGTCTTACTCTCTTGCACAAAAGGACGAAGGTACATAGTACGATTGCTTTTATGTCCCTAATCGTGCTTACCAAATACCTAGCCTTACTGTTTACATGCGGCCAAAAACATGCCACTTCAAAAGGACAATGACATGCATTTCACTCATCTCTTGACACGTGGACTGTATTTTCTGAGGTGCATTTAATGCAGTAGGTATAAATAGCAAAGAAGATTCTTCTTCTATGTTACATGCCTACTAAGCTTTCATCATCATTCTTATCTTCTCTTCTCTCTTATTCTTATCTTCTGCAATAAAACTTAGTGATTCTCAAAAGATTGTTTAGATTAGGTTTTACCTTATCTATTTCCGAACAATCTGTAAATTATGTATTGATTCTTCTATAAAGTAAAAATTGTGTGTTTGTATTCATACCACCCCCCCCCCCCCCTTTACAAATTGTTTGCACTTGTAAAACCCTTTGGGACCAACAAGACTTGGTCCACACTTGAAGTTACACCAAGAACCTCCTTAAATGCTAAAGTGATCAATTCCTTAGCCTTGAATGAACTTGGATCGAATTAAATGAAAGGAGATGAGGATGGGAGCAAATGAGAGTAAATGAAGGGAAAAGGGGAGAAGAAATGTTCTTTGCTTTTCATTCTCAAAAGAAGTCGTGAAGTTTGGAAGTTAAGCAAGCAGATAGTGGCCCGGGCCACCTATGGGGTGGCATAGGTCACCTGACCCCAAAGTCGCCCAGATCCTTTAGTCGATCATGCATGGGTGCCTTCCGTGCGGCCTTCCCTTAGTCGCCCTCTTCCTAACTCGAGCCCCTCCCCATGTGCTCTTTGTGCGTCCCTAAACCCTACCCGAGCGCCTTGCCCTTGCGAAAATGGCTCAAGCTATTTATTATTGAGTTTATACTTTATAGATTTGTACCATAAAAGTTAAAGAGGTATTGTATGGAACAAGTTTTTTTGTGTATCAAATAATCATATGTATACTATTGACATTTTATAGGTTAGGAAATATTGTAAAAGGGCATTCGATAAGTCCTAGAACAAATCTTTAATAAATGGTTTTTATTATCGAAAATAAAACTTTAATACAATAGATGTTAACAACTTATATAAAACAATTTATTCGAGTATTCTTAAATGCAAAATAAATCAATAATAATTTATAAATTAATATTATCTATTGCATATATCATCATCAATCCGTTTCACCATCAAATACATTTTATGATATATATATATATATATATATATATATATATATATATATATATATATATATATATATCCTCTCTTCTCGCTCTGTCTGCTTAATGCCTTCTATTGAATCGTTATATATATATAGAGAGAGAGGGGGGGTAGGTTATTATACAACCCCTTTATATGGTGCAACCCATGTAACCCCTCTATCCACCACTCATTTTTATTTTTAGTTTTTTTCCTTTTTCTTAATTACAAAAGTGAAAATAAAATGAGTGGTGGATAGACGGTTGCACAATGTAAAAGGTTACATTTGAACGCCTCTTTCTCTCTCTCTCTCTCTCTCTCTCTCTCTCTCTCTCTCTCTCTCTCTCTCTCTATATATATATATATATATATATATATATATATATATATATATATATATATATATATATACCTTCCATATAAAGATTGACATAATTTCTATTACATTGTTGACCGTTCAAAATAACACTTTATGTTAGATAATATAAATTATTTGGGTATGTATTTCACCGGCATGTTAATGTTCTTCATAACTGTTTTTAAACTTTTAAGGTAAAAACAATCTTTTTCGGAAATTATCAACTTTTATTCAAACACCCATGTCGGATATTGCTTGAGATATGTTGGATCATCTACTATGGTTGCTATTTTTTTAAAAGGTAGGATTTTTTTAATTCATAACAAGAAATTTGGTTTATTCGTATACAAAAAGAGAACTCATGTGGAAGAAGTAATCGAGAGAGTCGGTGGAATATGAAATGGAAAATATTACCAAGATTTTTGGGCAAGAAGATATATGAGAATATGGGAGAAAAGATAATTCATTAAGACTCAATAAGAAAAATATGGAGACCTATGATATGCTCAACGAATGGTTGGTTGAAGAATACAATAGGATCTCGTGGTGTGTAGTGTAGTCCCAGTAAAGAAAAAATGAAGAAATGAATGGAAATATTTAAATTTATTTTTCCTTTTTTTCTTGCTCTACAATAATAAGATGTTTTAATTAGAAGTTTATGAAACATGATAGATACAAGGGAATTGACTAAATGTATTTAATAGAGAAAATTTATTAGTGAATCAAAAAACAATGAAACACATCATAACTCATAAGAACAATAGATGAGTCGTCAAACAACAAATAACAATAACCGTGAAACAGTAGTATAATACCAACTATAGAAGCAAAATTATGTAGTAATAGCCAACAGAAACAGAAACAGGTACGCAGATAATATTGTTCAATAAAAGCCGAAGTATATAGAAATAGCCAACAAAAGCTTATAACAACAAACTCATGAGCTTAAAGGTACAAGTTCAAAGTTTAGAGTCATCCATTGAAGTGGTGAAGTACAAATGCAGTCAAGTAGTCAAACACATAGAGATAGAGATACAAATATTAATAGCCTTGAACCTTGGTATCAAATAAAAAACTTAGAAAGGTAATAAACAAGAATAGAAAATGAACAACCATTTAAATTTGTTTCTTTCTAGATTTTCTTCTCTAATGCAATCAGTTAATACATTTTTTGGCTCTTCTTATCTACTAGTCTCAATACTTCGTTTATTGTGGACATGGTCTTGGTGGTTGTCATTTTCTTTACGACTAAAATTCATATGACTAACACCGTTTAAAAAACTCAATTAACTACAAAGGCAAATCTATCATTTTACATTTTTTTCCGATTAAATGTTTTTTTTTCTTTTACATTTTCCACCGCCCCCTTCTCCCCGATTGAGATCGATGAAGTGTCGATGCATCTCTGATGAAGCATTAGTGCATCTTCAGGACTCATAAAGTTCGTTGAGATGCTCTATTGTGATTAGCCGTATCTCTACATTAAATCGTCCCAGCTTCATTTGCCACCTGGGTCACCTCACGATTTGATTTTAGGGATTTAGCTTGCTTTATGGTTTCATTTATGTTTTAGATTTTTGGTTTATTTCATATTTTTGATTTATGGTCTCTATCACAAACATTTTGAAAGATATTGATGTTCTTCATTGTTTATGTGGAGAATGATGAACATTCAATCAACAAAATAGAACATTAAAAAACCCATTAAAATGGAAGAAAATGATTAAAGAAAAACTAAAATATCTTTATAGTTAACGGAGACTATGCATAATTGTTTGGTCCAGAGACTATAGTCAGAAAAAAATGACAACATCAAAACCATATACGTAATAAACGAAGTATAAGAACTCTAATAATAATTTTTGACAAATCTCAACCACCAAAAGTTTAATTCACAATTTTTTTATTTAAAAATGATTAATGTAAAATTAAAAGAAATGTGATTAGTTAAAGTGGGCAAGCAATGATGAAGGTTAGGCGATAGATGAAAGGGTCCTTGTGCCCACTACTACACACCTTTGCTTTAGGAATTAGACTTCACCCAACCTTTTTAATTTCTTTTTTGTAGGGTTTTTCACATGTAGACTCCCAAAGGCTATTTGGTCCCCCTTTCCCCAAATATCTTTCTTTTTAATATTCACATACTTATTTTTTAATAAATTAAAAGGTTATTTGATCATTTTTATATTTTTCCCAATGTGATAAATTTGTAACTAAAATAGACACAACGTATTAACAGTTAGGGGTTGTTCGGTTCGTTTTCTATTAAGACATGTATAGATAAAGTTGTCTGTATTGATAAAATAGTTTGTATAATAACAGATAAGTTGTTGTTCAGTTGTTGGGCTGAATAAACAGTCTGAATGTCAGGAATGACTATTTTACCCTCGCTCTATATTTTTGTATGGAGGCTCAATAAATGTCTTCTTCATTAAAAAAAAAAGAATTGAGTTCTTCGTTCTCCAGATTGAAACAGAACCATCGATAAGAAACCTACACCATAAACAAAACAACTGTAGAAGCAAAAAATTCCCTCTGATTTTGTCAATTTCAACATCCTTCATGTTCTTCTTCACTAATTCCAATATGATGCAAAGGACCTAAGATCCAGGTAGACAACGAGATCTATGGTGATTTGAGGTTTGTAACAATGGATGAATATGGTGGCAATGGTCCGGTGATTTGAGATTTGTAATGAACAAGGTGAGATTTAAGATTTGTAATGGTTTCGCTAGAATATGAACCCTAATTTATTGAAAAAAAAACTTTATCCCCAATTGTTGCTCGATTTCTTTTTGTTGATGTCGCATATGTTGTTGGCCATAGACACGATCGAAGCTTTATTTGAAAGGAAGATGCATCGATTAGCAGCATTTGAATATTGTTGCTTAATGTTGTTTTTGGGAGTCGAATCGAACTCAACGGCAGACCATCAGCTCCTTACAACCCCAGAAAATCAAGTGTGGTTTGTGTTTCAGTTGAGTAATAGTGGAGATGACGGTGGATTTAAAGTGGGAGAAGGAGATGACGGTAGATTTAAGGTGGGAGAAAGAGATGAGGTCGATTTACAAATCCAAAATCAGACAATACTTAAAATGTCAAAGGGCAAACATGGAATAAAGGGATGAATAAATGGCTGACTCCATAAGACTCTATTTTTTTGGCTGACCGATTCAGCCATTGGCTAAGCGAATAAGCCACAACCGAACAACCAACTATGGGTGAACGAATAAGCCATATAGACTATACAGCCCATTAAGCCACAACCGAACAACCCCTTATTATGGCTTTGTGAAAGTACAATAAGGAGTTGTTTGGTTGATTTTTTTCTTAAATATTATACAGAAAAAGTTATCTGTATGGATTAATCGGTCTATATAGATTGAGAAATTTTTTGTTTGGGAGAGTTTTTTCATATATGTAAGGAGCATGTTTTTTAATTAGAAGTGGCAGGTTTGAGAAAAACTTGGTTTTCTGCATAAAGCTCCCCAATGAAACATTGTAACTGACTGAATAAATTACTTTCTTTATCAGTAAACTACTACCAAACAGTCATGTATAACTGACTGAATAAGTTGTGAATCTCGTTAAGCTGCTAATAAACAAGCCCTTGCACATATTTGGTTCCCTAAGGCGACGTTTGGCTCGTAGATTCTGTTGGAATTGGAATGTTGAATTCCATTGATCAAATTTCATTCCTTTATTTGGTTTATTCTTTTTCACGGATGGAATCTCTAAATTCCATCAAATTCCACAAATGAGGGAATTTAACATTCCTTAGCAACTACAAGGTATTTTTGGAATGAATTCTTATTCATAATACCATATATGCCCTCAATCCAATATAACCTACTCAAATAGAACTTATTTGATTAAACCATGCCTCCATTGGTTCCTTCTCTAAACCACTGCCGACCACCGTTGTTCTGAACCATCGCCGACCACCACCGACCACCACTGTTCATAATCACCGTCGACCACTGCCGATTTGAACCACCATCGACCACCGCGGATCTGAACCACCGTCGTTCTGAACCACCGTCGACCACCGCCAATCTGAACCACTGCCGACCACCAACAACCACCGTCGACCACATCCGATCTGAACCACCATTCTAAACTACCACTGACCACTACCAATCTGAACCACCATTACAAATAAAGTATTTTTATTGGCTATTTTATTAAAACATGTTTTGTTTAGAAAAATTAAAATTATCAAAAAAGGTGTTTTGGTCATTTATCAATATTTCATTCCAATTCCAAATATACATTATGTGAACCAAACAGACAGATTCAAATTTCTTTAACAAATTTCATTCTAATTCTATCAACCAAACAAGTGGTCAAACGTGACAACATTTCATTCCAATTCCTTCAA
This sequence comes from Arctium minus, assembly GCA_954870635.1. Classification (NCBI taxonomy): domain Eukaryota; kingdom Viridiplantae; phylum Streptophyta; class Magnoliopsida; order Asterales; family Asteraceae; genus Arctium; species Arctium minus. Next base: position 2,588,328 of record OX941093.1, on the reverse strand, counting down.
AGTCAAATTCCTTTGACAGATTCCATCCAAAAATATTTTGCAAACCAAACCCCCCCTAAGGGTGTGTTATAACAGAAAACGATCATTGCTCCATGTTTGGCCTGACTTTTATGACTCATGGAACAAGTTAGAACAATCATATATTTTACCAATCTACCCTCAAATAAAACCTAATTCTTTACTAAAATAGCAAGTACACCTCTTTCTTTATATTTTTACCATTCTTAAAATTTTATTTGTTGTATTTTCTTCTCTTTAACTTTTACTTTAGTGTTCTCAAAATTCCATTTTCTATACATTTATTATATTTTGGTTAATTGTATTGACAAAAACTCTCTAATGATATATCTTGTTAGATAAAATATTTATTTTATTATGATGTTTAATAAAATACATAGATTAATCAAAACATAGAAAATATATAAAATAATAAATGGAACTTTGGAGAAGTAAAGCGAAAGTTTAAAGAGAATAAAATATTTATAAATGTGATTTTAAGTATTTTTTTAGTTTATGAATAAGATACAAAATAAAAAATGTTTATTTCTTTTGATTTTATGAATGTGAGATTTTTAATCAATATTTATGCTAGACATTTTTTTTAATTTTTAAATATTATTTGTCAATTCATCATTTACATTGATTATTTGGTATAAAAAGAACCAGTAAACAACTCATAGAGGTAAATTGGTCATTTTACATGTCTTAACAAACGTTGAACAATTGTCCTGTCCTATATAGTTCTGTCTTGTCATGTTATGTTATATTTTGTTCTGTCATGTTAAATTTTGTCTGGATACCAAACGCACCCTATAAGATGAGTGCAATAAGTGGCGTAGAAAAAGTAAAAAAACTATTGATTACAACATTTTTTGATTTTGTGAGATGAAATTCATCCAACACTTCTATTATGTGTGAATGATTGAATAGAAGAAAAGGTGTACGAATACAAAAAAAAAATATTCCGTTTGCTAAATATCGAACATAAAGTATTGTGGACCTTCAAAATATCTAAAAAATCAGAAAGGATGGAAATAATAATGGATGATGTTAAATGGACCTAAAGATGATGTTACGAGAATCATCTAGTTTTGTATATTGTATGTGTAGATCTTGGTAACCACTTAAACGTCATTTTTCTTAAATAACATATCCCTAAAAAAAACTCTCTCGATTATTACATTGTAAAAAATAATTTATTCAACTATTTTTTACTATTATAATAATGCTATGTTAACAATCATTATGTGAAATTTGTTTTTTTATTTTTTCCCGAAAAGTTAGACGAAATAGTAAAAGGAAGTATGTAACAATATACTTAATTAAACGTGTTTACGTCGGGGATGGACTGAGTGGGTGAGTTTCTTCATACAAAAGAACACATGTTTAAATGAAATCTATAACAATATACTTAATTAAACATGTTTTCGTTGAACATGGACAAAGGATGAGCCCAAGGAGAAGAAACTCATTATATAGAACATTAACGAGGTACAAGGGATGGAACAACAAACCTTGCCCTAATCGTATCCTGTCGAAGAAGTCATATAACAAAATAACCCTCTCTTCTAATGTGCTATTGGGCCCACTTCAACCAATTTTTTTTTACTTTGCTGACGTGAGAATGGTGATGGTATTAGAGAAAAGGCACACCTCTACGCAGGGGCAAACGGCCCCAACTAAGCCACGCCAAGAAACTTGATTTTTTTTTTTCTTTTAGTAAGTTTCCTTTAGAGTTTAACCCATTTCCAATCGGTACTCGACCGACCATTCTATGCGCCTCCAAACGAACATAATGAGTGAAATCGATATTTGGATTCTGAAATCGGCTTTTGAATGAGTGAAATGGATTCTCCAAAAATCGATTTTGTGTATCTTGGTTCTTCTTCATCTTGATTCTTGGCTTTAGGTAAAACCCTAAAACACTTCTTATTTTTTTACTTTTAATTTTGATTTCTGATTTATAACTGATTTTTGGACGAATTTAGTAAATTGATGTATATCATTTGTCATTGATATAATGATTTTTATTTTGTTATTGTTATTGGCCAGATGGGTTTTGTTAACGACAGAATCTAGGTTTTGTTGGATAGTGGATTTGAGTTTCGTCTTTTTAGTTTCTTCTGTTGATTTTGAAGTTGCCTTTGACTTATTGAAGTTGATTTTGACTTATCCTTTTGACTTTATTTAATTTGTGATCACTAGGTTTGTTATAAATTGGTTTCGATGCAGTAGGTATACGTGGAACGAATCGACAAGCGTCTAAATCCAAAATGATATCGAGTCTACAATCATGTAACCCGAAAAATAAGAGAAAACTCTTAAATTAGAGATGAAAGATAAATTTATTGATCAATAATAAAACTGAATATTAAAGAAAACATTAAACAATATTTATAGCTAAGCTAATTAAGAGATAACTATGGAAATAAATCTATCCTAATTCTAAACAAACTAGGTTATCAAATAAAATATTAGCTAAGGATAAATTCTAAAACTAAAAGGAAACTAAATAATTAAAATAAGGAAGGAAATCGATCAGCTAAAAAAAACATCAATCCACGCTCTTGAGAGTTATCCTAAGACTTGAGTCGTGCTAAAACTCTCGGTAGTCTCTGGAACTCCTGGGTTCTCCAGTGGACAGCGAGACTTGTCCTGAGACTTAAGTCTCGGTGAACCTCGCGTTGGCTTCTCTCTTGATTTTCTGATGTGGTCTATTTTGCTCATGAAACCATATTGCTATCCGCTCTACATTAGGTTTAAAGGCAAGCGCCAACATGTTTTACTACAAATTGATTTAATTGTTTGTTCCATCTGTGAATTGGTCGAATTTTGAAAAATATATAAAAAGTAGTAAAATGTGTGGGTTTAACCAACATAGTAAAAAAATTAACCGAAAACCGAACCGTTTAAGCCGAAAAAGAAAAGCCGAAACCGTTTTGTTTCACATAAATTGTTCGGTTTCGAAATTCTTCGACACCCCTAAGTGTGCCCCAAACTATAAAAGTTTTTGGATCCGCCACTTGCCTTTACGTAGGGGTGTAAATGATGTGAGTCGAGCTCGAGTATCAATATACTCGATCAAACTCGATACCCATTTCCTAGGCTCGAACTCGACTCGAAAACTCACAAGTAGTTTAAATCCAAACTTGAGTTGACTCGTTAGTATGTCGGTTCAAGCTCGACTCCGAGTCAAGCCTACTTAAGTCAAGTGTTGACTAAGTAGCTCGTGAGTTATCTCGTCTCATTTACACCTTAAAACACGCCCCTCCTAAGTAGGCTTGTAAGCGAACCGAACGAACACGAACAAACGCTTGTTCATGTTCGTTTAGCTTAACCGAACAAACGAACGAACACGAACAATAAACGAACAAAAAATTTGATGTTCGTGTTCGTTCGTTTAAAAAATACTTTCATTCATATTCGTTTATGTTCGTTCGTTTAAAAACAAAACAAACATTAACATGCTTAAAACCAAAGGTGCACCAACTTTAAAGGGTGCTACCACTAAAATTTTTGCATTGGCAAGAAGCAAAAAGCCAAATGATACCCAAGCCATAAGGCAAAGCTCAAGCCAACGGGCTTGAAACACCAAGGAAGGCAATGAGAGAAGTGTTTAGAAAAACAAGGGGGTGAGGTCTATTTATACTAGAGGTAGATCAAAATTTTGTCATTTGCCACCGACGTGAGATGGAGAAAAATCTCTTCCCTTTGATGAAAGCGATGAAAATAGAAAAAAAAAAACTGATGACTAACTATATGCAACCAACATCGGTGGTTTACTTAAAAATATGTCCTACATATTTGTATATAAGAGAAGGTGGTGTGGATACTTTTTTGTTAGATAGTTTTTTTTCCAAAAATTTATAGATTTTCTATTATTATTATCATATATATATATGTATCATATAATAAATATAATATGTATAATTATGGCTCAAATATTAAAAATTTTAAATATTTATGTTAAAGTTTTTTTCATTAGTAAACGAACATTAAACGAACGTAAACGATCATAAATAAATGAACATAAATGAACGAACGAGACCTTTGTTCATGATCGTTCGTTTAACTAAACGAACAAAAAAATATGTTCATGTTCGTTCGTTTAATAAATAAACGAACATAAACGAACTTCCCGTCGAACGGTTCGCTGAACGTTCGGTTCGTTTACAGCCCTACTCCTAAGTGCAATTTAACGAGGGTTGCCAAGTCATGGCAAATATGTTTTTCTAAACCTTCTTTCACCTTTTATGTAAAGCTCATCTCTTTTCCGTTTATTATACCCATCGCCTGTGGGATCTCCTCAATCCACCGTTCATTGTTTCACTTTCTCCTTGCATTTTAAAGTAATAAATAAAGCGTTCCATTTTCATATGTTAATAAATAAATAAATAAATATCTACAAAAATTAGGGAAATTAATTAAAATGTTCGTATTTCAATCTCGTATTATCTAAATGCCCAAAATCTCTTTTGGTTTGCCGAAATACCCAATTTGGCCGGGATATAGGGCCGAGATTCGACCCATCCTAGAGTTGCCAAAAAAGCCGGAGTTACCCAATTGCGTGTTTTTTAGAGATTGCGTTAATTTTACAGTGTTGCGTTAATTTTACAGATTACGTTGATAATATGTTAGAGGGATGGGATTGTTGTGTACCATTATTAGGGTTTGGGTCTATGATTTTATGTGATTTCAAAGTTTTTTTCACGTTTTTTTTTGCCTGATTCTACTATTTTTTTTCCACACTTTGGTTTGATTGTCATACAATAATTGTACTATTGTCACTGAATATGTGGTTCACATTCATCTTCTCCATTCAATTTTGTCTATAAAGATCAGTAAGATGCAAGACAAGTTCGTTCATCACATCTATTCCATTGTTCTTTCTTGCTCTCTTTTTCATCATTTGAATTGCTTCATTTTTCATACTACTGAAAAAATAAGTTCATAGGATCTATTTATGTTACGATGGTCAATGGGTGCAAAACACCAATGAGTGGGATTATATTGGCTACACAAGGCGTGGTGTACAGATTCCAGTAATCATTTCATATAAGAGGTTTCTTGATTACGCCATGGGAAAATGTGGAATCGAAGATTCTGCTACTTGCAAGTTAGTGTTCAAACGTGAAGATCGCTCAATAGTGGAGCTAACCAACGATGAACTAATCATTGGTTTTATGCAAATTGCAGCCGATTTAGAAATACCTCTAGAACTTTTTGTGTATGACGCAACATTGATGTGCGACGAAAGTGATGACGAAGATGATGACAGAGGTGATGACGAAATCCATGTCGGTGGTAGTCAACTGGAGCCTGGTTCTCAATTTCAGGCATCGTACGACACCACACTTTATTCTGATCATGCATAGCGTCCTAACGACTCTTATCCCGATGTTGTTCCGAAGACAGAAGAAGAAGAAGGAGGAGGAGGAGGAGGAGGAGGAGGAGAAAAAGAAGAAGAAAGACGGTTTGCTGGAGTTGCTCGTGACGAAACCTATGTTTTCACAACGGGTATATCTGATCTGGACAGATCAGATACCGATACGGGTGAGGACAAAGAAGAAGAAACATATACCCCTAGCAATAAATCACTTGGTGAGTTAAACGATTATTTTGATATGCCTCCTTCCCTTCCAAACCCGAGGACCAATATACCATCCTACCAACCCGCACCTTACAATCGCAGTACAAGTATACATGAAGGACAACTATTTGATATGAACAAGCAAATGGCCATACAACTCGGAATTAAGTTCTTGGAAGTAGGGGTGCTCGCGGGTTGGGTTGGCCGGGTTGAAGGCACTTCAACAACCCAACCCAATGTTTGCGATTTGAAAAATCTCAACCCAACCCAACCCAATCAAAAGTGCAACCCAGCCCTACCCAAATCGTGCGGGTTGAGTTGGGTTGGTCGGGCTGAAACTTTAATACATCATTTTACAATTTAACTAAGTGATTTTGTTTAAAAAAACTAAAGTCAAATTGAAATATAAAAATAAGGCTAATAAGAGAAGAGAAAGAGTAGAAGAAGAGTATCTTTTCTCTCTTGATTATATCGATGTTGAATATTTTTGAAGACTTGAAGGTTAGACAATTTTAATCGACGTGGTCTAGTAGACAAATCTAAACTACGACAAAGATAGGAAGACTTGGGAATTGATAGAAAGAAGAGTCGCTAAAAGTTTAAAACCCTAAAATAAAATAAAAGGTAAAAGCGTACTAATTTTGGTCAGGTTGACGGGTTGGTCGGGTTACTTTAAGGCCTAACCCGTTTCCAACCCAATAGATACGGTTTGGGAAAAAATTGTATCGATTATGCATCGGGTTACCTCTGTTTGACCTTTTTTACGATTTTTCGGGTTGGGTTGGCTGGGTTGGTCGAGTTGGTCGGAAATTTGAGCACCCCTACTTGGAAGAGGGTTTCGTGTTTAGAACGAAGAAATCCGACAAAACCAGATACGAGGCTGTCTGTGACCAAAAAAAATGTAAGTGGCGTATGTCGGCGAAGTCCGTGGGCCCTAAAGGAGGGTTGTTTGTCGTTAGAAAGCTGAACGACGTACACACTTGTTCGAGGACGCAACTGAATTCCAGACACCGACAGGCCAACAAAAGGACTTTGGACCACATACTGAAAGACAAGTTTTTTGACGCTAGCAGGGCATTTCGGCCGAATGACATCATCAACCATATATAATCAACGTAAACGCAAACCTCTAAAATTAACATATAATCAACGTAAACTTAATACTACAACATATTATCAACGTAAACGCAAACCTCTAAAATTAACATATAATCTCTAAAATATTTTCCAAATTAACGCAATCTCTAAAATTAAGAATGAAGACCACCTTCATCAATAGAAAAACTTCAACAACCATGTGAAGAAGATGCTTATTTTAAGAATTTTCCAAAAACCAAATTAGATGATAGGAAAGAAGAATGGATTACATACATGTAGTTCTCTAAGGTTATTGAGCAACTCCATTGAGCCTGAGATGGCGCTGGTGGCTGGACTGGGAGCAACTGAGCAAGGCGGTGAGCCGGTGGCTAGAGTTCTAAGGGATGAGAGACAGAGAGAGAGGTCTGGACCTCGATTGAGATTTGAGATAAGGGATTTAGGTTTAAGTTTAAATGTAATGAAACTGAAATTTTAAAAAAAGGTAAATATTTTTCGGATATTCGGGCGGGTCGGGTTTGGGTTTTGGTTTTTGATACCCAACCCGATCCCGCTTTACCCAAAAATTTAAGCGGGTCGGTTAGATCGGGTTAATCGGATTTCAGATATCGGATATTGGGCCACATTTCATGTCGGGTGGGATCGAGTTAATCGGGTTATTGGGGTTTTGCTCACCCCTAGGTAGAGCCGTAGAGGTGTCAATTTTTTCTACCCAAACTCTTTAGTTTCCACATGTTATTGAAACTAGTGTGTCAACCGTGTGTTGCACGATAGCGAAAAATATTTTAAAGAAAAATACTTGTTCGAGTTAAAATAAATACAACTATTCAATTAATAATTAATAAGATCCAAATTAAAATGAAGAATGTATTTCCATAAGTGGTAAATTTTCATTTATTGATAACCATTTCTTGTTACGAAGAGTTTAAGATGTATCGGTAATAATTTTGTTGTTATGCTTTTTAGAACTCAAACGACATGTCGAACAACCATATCACTATTATTGTTATGAAAGGTTCGACTAAAATTAGTCAACCTTATGAGTTGCAACAATTTGGCATCTCTTCCTCTTGTCAATATAAAATCACATGTTTCAAAAAAAAAATCATCTTCTCGCCTATATGGGATTACCAAACTCACCAAATTTCATATTTATATAAAACATTCATTCCTCATTTCTTATAGTCACTTAAATATCTCCAATCTAAGTCTTCTCTCTTTCACGTGGATAAATATATAAGTATTTTTATGTAATGTTATATAAAATTTCTCCAATGAGCGGTTAGTTAAAAAATATTTTTAGCCAAGTAAGTCTTTTAATCATCAAAGTCATCCCTCCTTGTTTATAACCATCTTCATTCTCAAATATAACATTTCTTATCAATATGAGATAACTAAAGCAATACCACAATGCAATATTTGAGAAAATTTAACTCTCACAATGCCACCTCAAATGCCCTTGGTTGTTCCTTTTATATGTATAAAGATAAAGATTGAGAGATTTTACTTTATTTGGGGAATAGTTGGTTAGGGTTGCCAGCAATCAACTTTTGCCCAAATATAACAATGAGATCTTCATAAAAATGTTTCATACTTTTATACTTGTTCATTCTTATACCCACCTCCTTTCAAAGATATCTCATCCACATTTCTTATACACTCTTATTTATTCCAATCTTTTAACTTATCACAATGTCACATCATTCTCTATGATTATTCCTTTTATATAAAGATAGATTAATGATTATTACAAAACTACAATTATTTCGGCTATGTAAAAAACGAAGAAAAAAAATATCAAATAAATATATATGTTCAAATAATAAAACAAAAGTAATAGAAACAATTTCAGATTCTTTTATATAAATTTGGTTTACATAAAATGAAAATAAAATATTTAACTATCACATGACATGTATTGTCATTTAATAAACACTAATTATTTAACCCAAAAATGGATCAAAGTTTGGATGAAAATTCAATTCATATCTTATCATTTATATAGTCATTTGTGCTTTCAAGTTTTCACTTTTGTCACCGATGTGGGATGATAAACAATTTACTACAATTCACCATTTGATTAATACGTGATTCTCATGGTGTCATGTTACATTTTAAGGTTTTGTTTTTTATGTATAAATATATAAAGATTGATATATGTTGATTTTTGTATAAACACACTTTGTTCCAACAATCATTGATCTTTTTTTTTATCTTCAATGTCACCCCCTTCTTTTATATACACACTAATCTTCTAAACTAATACTCTCTCACTAATATGGGATATCAAAACTCAACAACAGTTCAATATTTGAGGATACTCAAATCTTATGGCGTTATCTAAATTTTTTGCACCAATATGTGGGCGAGCATGATGAATTTAGTCAATCAATCTCTTTTACTTTCAAATCTATCTCGTTCTTTCAGATGCCCACCTTCTTTTCAAATATTTTACATTCTTATAGTGTCATATAAATACCTCAACATCGTGCTTATATATATATATATATATATATATATATATATATATATATATATATATATATATATAGATGGAGGTTCAGGGGAAAACCTCAAAAAAACGGAAAACTGAAGAACACTCTGGTAGCCTTTCATCTGGATGGTATGTTGTTTTTTGGTTTTTATGCATAAGTGCATTATGCACTTGTGCATATGCACAAATGCATGTTACAAATTACCTGTAGTGCATACCGTCCAGATGAAGGGCTACCAGGGTGTTCCTCAGTTTTTCGTTTTTTTGAGGTTTTCCCTGAACCGGACCCTATATATATATATATATATATATATATATATATATATATATATGATAAAGTAAATTTACATTTACTTATGATAAACAAAAATAATCAAATAGATATTATTTTTAGAGTTCTTAATTCAATTCGACTTTATAATTTGTTAATTTGAATAAATTTTATAGGATATTTCTATTGGTGATAATCAAAACTCAATTACAATTTAAAATTGGATAATCTTCTTTCAACAATACATCACATCATTAGTTGTGGTATTTTAACAATATAAAACATCTACTAATACCACCTTATCAAATACTATAAAAAAAATAGATTTAGTTGCCACATATGCATCATTTGAGACTTTTTTTAAGCTTTGATTCGTTTGAGCCAACAATATGACTTGTTACAAAGTATGACCTCCTCCTTTCATATACACATTTTCTTCTTTCTATCTTCATTTTCTCACCAATGTGGGATAAACAAACATAATCAAATTTCAAGAATTAAGGAATACTCAAATCTTAAAATGACTTGCTACAAAAAATGACATTCTCCTTTCATATACATATTTCCTTCTTTCAAACTTCTTTCTTCTCACCAATATGGGATAAATAAACTTAACCACATTTCAATATGTATGATAAGCAAACTTAACCATATTTCAAGATATAAGGAATTCTCAAATCTCATCATGACTCGCTACAAAAAAATGACCTCTTTTAATATACACACTTCTTTCAATCTTTCTTCTTCTCATCAATGTGGGATAAACAAAGTTAAACCATATTTCAAGATTTGAGGTATACTCAAATCTCATCATACCAAGTCATCATTTTTGGTTGTTTCTTCAATATACATGTTGATTTGTGACAAAATACCATTGACGCTATTTTATTACTATTGTGTGTGTATGCAGAAATTATGTTTCTAATTTAGCTTATAAATATTGTCTTGTAACGTATATTTATTAAAGTGGCTCAAATATGCAATTAACTGGACATCAAATTGTTGTACTACATATTTTGATTTGTACAATAAGAGGGACGGTGAAAAACAACCAACTCAAAACCCGAGATGATTAGCCGAAATTAGCCAACCAAATGGGCATATATAAAGGGTCAACTAAAATAAGCTAACCCAGGAGTTTCCACAAAGGTCTCCTCTCTTTCTAATAAATGTATATATTATTCTTCCATTCTATCATATTCTCACCAATATTGGATAAGCAAAACACCACATTTCTTGATTTGATGAAGACCTAAATCTTATTATGCTTCAAACGTTTAGGGGAAAATGACTACTACTTTTTGATATCGTTTTATTACTACAGTGTGTGTATGCAAAAATTATGTTTCCAATTTCATATATTTATTAAAGTGAGTCAAAATATGCAATTAAGTGGACACCAATTTGTTATACTATATATTTTGATTTGTACAATAAGAGGGACAGGTGAAAACAACCAACCCGAAACTCGAGATGGTTAGCCAAAATTAGCCAACCACATGGGCATATATATAGGTCCACCTAAAAGAAGCTAACCCATGGGTTTCCACAAAAGTCTCCCCTGCTAATAAATACCAATATCACTCTTTTATTTTATCATCTTCCCACCAATGTGGGATAATCAAAGAGCACCAAATTTCAAGATTTGATGAATACTTGAACCTCATGATGTCACCTCATAATCCTTGATTGTTACTTTAATATATATATATATATTGATGTATTGATCATTCTATGTTTTATGAGTTGTTTTTTGTTTACGATTTCGAAATGTAAAACCGAAAAGAATTGTAAATAGCGATAACATACTCACCCCCTCTAGGTTGTCTAACAAGTATCAGAGTATGGGTGAAATGGGTTAGGTTAGTCGGGTTAAAGGCATTTGAACAACCCAACCCACTGTTTACGGTTAGAAAAATCTCAACTCAACTCAACCCAAACAGAAGTACAACCCAATGCAACGCAACCCAACCAAACCCAAACCATGCGGGTTGGGTCAAGTTGATACTTTGTTACTTCATTTCACATAAATAGATTCAATCAAACAATTAAAAGTCTTGTACTAGAAACATAAACTAAGAACTAAAAAGACACATTTAAACAATTTTCTGATTATGCCGAGTCAAAAGGATTATGTCCTTTCAGGTTACATACTTAATGTAAGTCAAATTAGAAATTTGCAAATCAACACAAAAGGTCAAAAAAAAACTTTGAAGCCACATTTACGTTTATCCTTAAGAGCATTCAAGAAAAACCAAGAAGCACCATTTATGTGATTTTGAGTCTTAAAACAATAAAAAAAAAAACAAGAACATTAGAAGAGACATATAAGAGTAAGAGGGGAATCACGTTCATCGGGTTTCGTTGGGTTCAACTAGGTTTAGCCCAATCTCAACCTAATACCTATAGGTTGAATTTTTTACAACTCGATTAAGCCTCAAACTGCTTCGGGTTATTTCAAGTTGGATTGGCCTGATTTTTGTTCACCCCTATATCAAAGTAGGGATTCAATATTTCAATTTGAGCTTAATTTGATTATAATTGTAGATAATCTAAGTTGCAATACTTGGATACTATGTTTAACATGAAAGATGTAGGGGTCGTTTACCAAACATTTTTCAGGTATTACTTACCTTATCGGGTGAGCATGGCAAGGACCGAGAATCATACCTGATAAGAAGCATAGCAATGATAAAATATTACCCTGTAAGTGAGGAACAAGACTCCTGCTTACCGGTAAGTGCTTACCGGTAAGTGCTTACCGGTAAGCGCTTACCAATAATTCATTTTTTATGACCAGGAATGTTACCTGATAAGGTAAGTGATGATTATAACTTTTACTGGTAAGTATTACCCGATAAACATGTGATAAACAACCCTTTAGTTATCCGAGTGTTTTTGGGCATGCTTGAAATATTTTCTTATCTATACTACTTTATAAAGCAAATTTCCCAAAAGTCTTAAAGTCTTAAATACAAATCATAAAAGCCTATGGTACTACCTTTTAAAACATAAAGTCTTAAAGTCTTAAAATTCTTACTACCTTTTATGCATCATGTACAAGTCATGAATGCAGATCCAAACACGCTCTCATCTAAACTGACGATTCATCAAAGCTCAAGGTATAACTTCGTGCTTTTTTAAATTATCCTCCCTGACTCTTCATCCTCCCGATTTTTCCCAAAGAGACTCTTGCATCATCAGATGAACGCTCCCAAGTTGACGATCGAAGCTTCACCCTCCTGATTTATTTCACTCCCAAATTGACGTCTGGTTCTATATTGACACCTTCAATCGATTGAACCTGAAACCTGACGATTGACTTTGACGCCTTCAAGTAAGGTTAAATCTGAAAAATGTTAATTTTTAAAACCCTCCTATTTTTTAGGTCTTATCTTTTATTTGGAAAGAAAGACACAATTATTATCGTAGTTAACTTGGTATTTTTATCTAGAACATTTTGATTATGTAGATCTCTTGAGTCATGTAACTTATGCATTTCTTGATGCTTATTAGGATGTTGATACTTTGCTAACAATCAATTTATTATGTGGTTTCTCTTACTACTATTCATTTTGGCTATTTCTCCACTCACCCATTTTCAAATTGATAAGGTTCCAAGTGTTTTGACGGGAGCAAAACTCAACCCAAAGGTTGGTGCAACAGGCAGTTGGTGGTTTGTTACTACAGTCTCTCTGTTCCCACCGAAGTAATGTTGGCTAATATGATTGCTTCCCAAGATGACGATTGAAATTTTTGTTCCTTCTAATCGTCTGTATGTTGCCCTTCAACCTTCTTTCTCGGTGGTTCACTTTCGACTCAACTCAGCCTATTTTTGTTGTAATTTTCCTGTTGGTTGTAGTAAATTTTCCTGTTCCTTTTAGTTTCTTTTGACACTCTAGCTCCCCTTTCTACTTGTATGGTTCTAAAGTTGAGGTTTCTTTTGTTGTTTTTTTTATCACCGGTTAATTTAAGGTTTAGTTTTGTACTTCTGTTAGTTTAGGTTTAGTTTGATTTTGCATCAATTTAAGGTTTATTTTGGTACTTCTGGAAGGTTTTTACATAGGTTTTACAAAGTGATATTCTTGGCAGACTACTCTTTGTTGCTTGTGTCTACCCTTTGTATTTTGTTTTTATAATGAGTTTTTGTTTGTTGTTTTTTTGTTTGTATCAAATGCTTTTTATCATATTATCTGGTTCACATGTATTTATTTAGTTTCGTGAGTTTCCTTGTTTTATACAATCCTTGATTAATTATGTTATGCAAATGAGCCTCCTTCAATGATTTTGATGTTCACATGTATTTATTTGGTTTCATGAGTTTCCTTGTTTTATACAATCCTTGATCAATTCAATTATGCAAATGAGCTAGATTGATTGTTTTTAAGGATAGATGTTAGATTTGTATACATCATACCTCTAGATCCACCTTTGGATAAAACATACATGTCTGATTGGTTTGGTTATTTGTTTAAGTGTTAAATGAATTGGGTTATTCAAGATGCAAATTTGCAATTGCTTTCTGGATGTACTTACACAACTATCTAACCTCTTTTTGTTATTTATTTTTATTATATTGAGTTTATTTTTACTTTTTATTTCTAATTAATAAATGTCACAAAATTTCAAAACTTGGTTACTAGAAAAAGATGGATAACATTGCCTTACAAATTACAATAGAGAATAGTTTTGTTTTAAAATCATTTTTTGCTTTTATAAGATTACGTTTCAATGTCTATATAAACTCTTAATCAATACATAAAGAAATATGTTTTGATAGCCATAATACCACTTCTTTTTCTACCCATTCTCACACTGTACATAAAACGAACCAATTATATGTATTATTTTATTGCTTGAAATCTTGGAACATTCAATTTTTATGTTTTTGACTTTCTTCCTTTTTCTCCCTAAAAATATGACTTTACCATTTCTCTTCAAATTTTAACTTTTGTAGACATCACATGCTATAACGCATGTTTCAGTTTTCAAATTTCAAAAAATTCAGAGATTTCAAAACCAGATATCTCTCTTCCGAGCATATGCTCTCTCCTTCCAAAATCAGTGACGAAGCTCGCGTTCGTTCTTCTCTCCCCATCGTTTCTCCCTAGCAAACAAACATGTAAATAGTTTTTTGTGTTTTGGAGGTGATTAAAGTATGGGAGATTTAACTGTTGTAGCCCTATGTAATTAATGCATTGTTTTTTAACTGGGTTTCCATGGTAGGAATTCTAAATCTCTAACCTTTCTACATAACCACCTTCTCCAAGAAGAGTCTTCGATCAGATCGATATGGATTCATGGATACCGAGCTTCAATGGGTATGCATTCTCACTTTTCGTAGTTTCCTCTGTAAAATCGATTTTAGTTTTCCGGTAGTTATCTGATATTAGGTTTGTTAACATGTGATGAAGTTGTGGGTTTTTATTCCTATGTGAAGTCATCAATTTTATAATTTATTCTTTTGTTTTATGTATTGCTTACCACTTGTTGAAAGTCCTCAAAGAACGTATTTGATTTTTTTTCTAACCCACATTGTACTTAACCTTGCTTTTATATTTGAAAATGAAGTTGGCATTGAAATAGTTATCGAGTTGCAACAGCCGCATAGAGGTGATCGCCCGGAATGTGTCAACGTGTATGGTTGTTTTCCTCTTAGGGATTTTATCTGTTTATAATTAGGATTTACTTGTTTTGAGTCTGTGTCCTATAAGGATTACATATGTGATATGCATGGAATTTATATAAATTATAGGGTTCCATTCAGGTTCGTTTTGTTGCTTCAACTTCTGTTTCTTCTTTCATTTTGTGGTTCCATAACAAATTCTTGAAATCTAAATCAAAAAATCAACTGGGGAGAAGAGTTATTGTCTACTGGTTTTTTTGTTCGATTAGGATTCTTGATGGCTTGCCTATTATTTTATTTTTTCCGGTGTTTGAAGCTGTTGTTGATTCCTGCAAAGGGGAGAAGAAGGAAGGAGATGCGAAGATGGGAGAAGGGTTAAGATAGCAATGGTAAGAAGATGGCTTACCGAGGATTAAATCATTTTGCAGGAGGCATTAGTAATCGAATCTGGTTGTTATTTTGGAATTTTATAAAAAAAAACAGTTATCATAACTATTTGTTTTCTTTTTGTTACGGATTTTGAGGTTAACAGTTACTTTATTAATTTTGTTATACCTTTGTGGTTGTATATTCCTCGAAATGGGAGTAAATGGGTATTTTAAGTGGATTTTTTGGGTTTTCCCCATTGATTTTGGGATAGGAGGTCAAATGATATAAATGGTAAGAGTTGTTACCCTCACTTATTGGGTAAGACTCTTTAGCTTTATAATTGTATTTTGCGGGTAATATTCCTGGCCCTTGTTGTGTTCATTCGGTAAGGTAAATGACCTGATAAGTTTTTACCGCATAAGCGTTTAGTAAATGGCCTCCAAGTACACATCCTATCATCGTAATATTTTAAAATCATCTCCAACAAAACCATTAAAGCTTCAAAATCATTTACATTCATGACTCCTGCCGAATTACACGGGTACATAACTAGTTATCATCAAAGCATGAGTTTTGAAAGGTCTATGCATGTCTTAAACTTACTTTTCTTTAATAAATTTTATGTTAAAAATGTAACTCCAAAATAGGGGCAAATTGTAACGATGGTTTCGAGGAGGGAGTTGAATGCCATCAATCGTAAGTAGAAGTTAGAGGGGATTGTGTGTTATTATTTGGAAGAAGTGGACTTGAGTGCAAACGTTTCAAAAGTTTAATTTAGACGCGGAATAATTATCATGATATAAAAATAGAAGAGAAGGTTGTGCGAGGTTATAAATCCCGTATGTTGATAATAATTACGAAGATTCATTAGTACGGAGATTTTACACGGTCGAAATCCTATATTTTTACATATGGTTGTAAAGAGACCCAGATGCTCAGATCGTGTTCTACTCTAACTCGCAATGGTCTCTCGTGAACAGAATGTTGGATGCCACAATTGTTAAAAAAAAAGTGTAAACTACGATTTTCGTTCTTGTGGTTTATTAAAAACTCTGACTTTCATCTATGTGTTTTCTAAATTATGGTTTTAGTCCATGTAGTTTGCAATTTGTTGTTGTTTTTGTCCCTTAGGCAAACTCTAAGGACGAAAATAACAATGAATTGTCAACCAAAGAAAAACACAGTTTACTCAAAACGTAGTTTAATTTAACCCCAATGGACATTCTAATTGGTCGACTATTTAATGTGCTTTAGATTCTTATGTGAGTTAGGCACATCTAAAGACAATCTTTATGATTTATGCTAAAATTTGAAGCAATTAAGAATTTGTAGCAGTTTCATGAACATTAATTATAATTATATGATACCGATAGGGGGTCTCGTTTTGAACATAACAAAAACAATATTCCATCGAGTGCATATGTGATGAACGTTAAAGGTGCACATGTAATGTTAAAAGATGAAAACTTTAAACGTCAGTACTAATAATCGTGATAAATAACTAAAGTAAAATACGAATCGTAGATGCTATTCTTGAACCTTGAAAGTCAAAACGATAAGGTCGAACCCTAAAACCAATCTTGAAAGCACGAATGAATATTTTGTAATCATCTACAGTCAGTAACTGTAACTATTTCATTCCCATTTATGATATTCACAGGATCCATGTAAAGATAAATTTTAAACCTTTTGATCAACATATATGGCTCCAAGAGCATAGAGTGAGATACAGGGGGTGGGGGTGGAGAACTTTTTGGTAAAAGAAGTGAATAATAATTCTTCATGTAATTGATTGATTTGCATGTAATGCAATTTAGCCAGCTATGTTGGCCCTAAAAGGAGTGCAAAAAACCAAAAGGGCACTACTTTTAGAATGTAATACCATCACATGATCTCATTCTCTCACCAATAATCCACAATAATACAACTATCAATTACATCAAACTTATAAAACTTCAAACAGAATATTCATATCTAATAAAAAATATCTTACTTATATCTATAGATGATACGATTCTCTCATGATAAATAATAGATAGTCGTAAAGTTGTTAAAGGCTCAAGGCGCACTTAGACGCAAAGGGGTCTCGGGGCCTAGGCGTTAGGCATGGGCCTCAGAAATGCAAAGGGTATCTTATAATATATATATATATATATATATATATATATATATATATATATATAGACACACACACACAATTACACACGAACTCAAATATGGAGCAAGTACAAGCCTACAATGTTGCACTAGCCAACAATACTTCGATAGAGGCAGAAGGGAGAAGGGTTTAAAGCGTGAGTCGTGAGGAAGAAGAGTTCAAGTTTGAGAATTTATAGAGAAGGAGGCTTGAAGTTCTAAGGACTAGGTATTTAATATCAGGGTTTGACTTACGTCATTTATTTAGTGACTCTTTTTTAAGAAGTGTAGGAGATGAGAAGATGATGAGAAAACTTATTTAATATTAGGGTTTGACTAGGTATTTAATAACTCTTTATGAGGCGTGCCTAGGCCCACAAGCCTTAGTGAGCCTCGTGAATATGCCTAGCCTCGACTTTTAAAAAAGCCCAAGACCTTGACGCTCACTCGGGCGTAGGCGCGCCTTGTGCCCACTTTTAAAAACTATGGATAGTCATTTATCTATCTAGCCCAAGTGACTAATAATGGCATCACATCAGATATATGGACGGAGAAAAAACTTTTTTGTCGACGATAACCTTTTTCTACATTATTAAGTGTAGTGGTTGGTTAACGCATCGATATCAAATACAATGATTAAAAATATTATTCGTTTTCAATAATGGGAACAAGTGAGAGGGGAACACAACAGAAGCACCTAAGATGCAAATAAATCCAAAAGCTAAGGATATATACTCTTATTAAGCCACTGCACACTGGTGGG
Organism: Arctium minus; assembly: GCA_954870635.1. Taxonomy (NCBI): domain Eukaryota; kingdom Viridiplantae; phylum Streptophyta; class Magnoliopsida; order Asterales; family Asteraceae; genus Arctium; species Arctium minus. Next base: position 2,569,984 of record OX941093.1, on the reverse strand, counting down.
CTATAGAAGCCCCATGGCCAGCTTACAAACAATGCAGAAAAGCATATATGTGTATATATATCTATCTATTTCAATCATATCCATTTCACTACCACTAGTAGCAAATCTGGCATTTCCTTTGGATTCTTCCCACATTTATTTGATCCCACCCACCCGACCCCCCCACCCCAACCCGCAGCATCAAGAATCTCTCACTTTTTGGGTAAGTCCATCCACAAGAAGCTCATTTGCAAACTTGTATTCACATTGATGGTGATTGTTGCATACACTTGATATCTACAATATGCACAAAATTCCACTCATTCACATTGTATTCTTGCACAAAAACTCCATTCATTCACATTGTATTCTTTTGGGCAACTCATTATTCCAAACTGATGGACACCTATTGTGATGAAAGTTGTAGTATTTTATATTGTGTTACATTAGCTCTAAACAAGGTTCTTTATTATAATGCAAAAATCCAAGAAACATAAGCACAATTGATCATTGATTATCAAGTAAATCAACACAAGCAAGTGATATTTATATATATATATATATATGGGACTCAACCCAGACCCTACTGTGTGTGAGAAGTACTGGGTTCGTTTGGTTTGGTTTGCACGGCTTGGTTGCATTTGGTTTTATCATTGAAGTCTATGGATAGTCTCTTTCTTGAAGCTAGCTTTAACCAAAATGGTAATGCAAGTGTTTCCTTTATCACATATGTCCTACCATGGCAATAAACATTCGTATGTGTACCAAACGACGCAAAATGCACAATGAACGGTTAATTCGTAGTACAAATCATTGATTTTATCAGGCAGAATTTATTAATTTACATTAGCAACATAAGATAGCCAAAAAGGATTAACAACTATATGCATAATAGAAGAAACATTGGAAGAAATTGAAGAACAATAAATTACTAAAGGAAACTGACCGCTTGAATTAGAAGGAATTCATTTCAAGAAGGTAACTCCGGCGTTTGATCAGCTTCTCCACGGCCTCTCCATACATCCCATCAAACCCTCGACCCGCGGCCACCAATCCTTCATCCCACCTCTGCTCCTCTTCGGCTTCCTCAGCGGTTGCACCAATGGCAGCATTCGTAGTTGGTCTCACCACCACCAATGTCGCACCTTCCATCGTTACACCATTCGATAGCTCCAATTTCGCTTCATGCCTCATTCTCATCCACACCGCCGGCACTCTTGTCCGGTTACTCCTCCACCAGACACCACCACTGTTTAAGTTACCATTTTGCCCTTCTTCATCATCTTGATTTTCACCTTTATCTTCCCTAAATTCTTTGATTCCTGATTCATTCATGATCACAGTTCCTTCACCTTCTCTATCTTTGACTATCAATTTTGAGAGGTGAATGTTTTCTTTGACGATTTCCTTCACCATGTAATGCCTCGCGGAAGCCGCAATCAAGGCGCTGATCGTCCACACGACTCTCGTCTTCAAACCACCACCGCCTCCGAGATCCGATTCACCTACTCCGACACAACGAAACCCTAGGATCACGCAGCTCTTCAACGACTTCCCGAACTCTGCCTTCCACTTGATCCCCGCTCGTTTCTCCAACCTCAGATCTCCCGTCGGTAACTCGATCTCAAGCTCTTTAATCCTCTCGAATCCACGAAGGATCGTCGCCGGAGAGTTTTGCGATTGATGAGGACTGCTAGTGCTTTGCAGCGTGTGACCTGGAGGAGGAGATATTAGGTCCTGGATTGACTTGACGATGGATTTGATGAAACCGATGACGGAGGAGGTGTCTCCGTCGTCGTCGGAGTCAGCTGAGGAGATAACTCGGTCAACTCGGAGGAGGAGTGAGTCCGATTGAGGTACAAGCGAGTTGAACCGGCGTGATACAGCACGGCATCGGATTAGGGTTTTGATGTCGGAGATATTGTTGAAAACTGTGAGGATGATGGGGTCCGGGAGGCGATCGAAGCCGTCGGTGACATTTTCCGGCGACGATTCCATGAGTGAGAGTGTATATATGGAGCGGAAGGAGAGAGGTGGATGAATGGAGGTTGGGGTTGGAAGACGAGTGAGCATCGGGGAACCCATGCTTTTGACCGTTGACTTTTTATAGAAGGGGGAAGAGAGAGACTTTTTATTCTAATTGGGTAATGCCGGCTTTCGTATTTATTGGGATTTTTTGTAAATAAAATGTGAACAATTATTTTTATTTTTAAAAATATTTTAAACGGAATAAACTCTCTTTTTTCTGAAATTTGCGGTTTATTTTTTTAATTTAAAAAATAAAACATTGTTTTTGGTCATAAAAATCTAATTTCAATTTTCTTGAAAAATAATATTTTTTTTTACATTCCATAGTTAACTAGAAGGGTACTCGTGCAATGCAGCGAAATATATCACGATTTTAATATTTCATTTTATTTTTTTGTCGATTTACAGTACGATTTTGGATGGTTTTGAGAAAGTGATAATATTTTTTTATAAATTTGTTTAATTTAGGCTTAATAATATAATGTTTTTTATATAAAAAAATTAAGTATTTTATTAGAATTCAATGATTATCTTATATATTTTAATGACATCTAGAAAAAATAACCAATTACATATTTAATATATAATCAAAACAAAGTTATAGTAATATAATATATTAGTTAATAGTGATACATGGAAAGATCTGCATAAAAGGAATGTCCTGCACATACCAAATTGGTGGGTGTTAGAAGCCTCCAGTAGTAATATGTATCTTGTGCTTTAATACTTGTAAATTAAAAGATTTTTAAAATCTTACATAAAATGATGATACCTTGTGTCTAATAATTTGTATTTAAGAGTTTTTTATCCGTGTTTTATAATATAGTATAGATAAGAAAATGTTGTTCAAATTGCAAGTAGAGTAATTTACAGATTTGGTCCCTGTGATTTTTGTGAAAATTACAAGTAGTGTCCTTATACTATGTTTATTGTACTTTTGTTTCGACTAATAGTGTTTCATCAACTTAAAGCATCTCCAACAGCTTCTCTAAAATGAAGAATATGGGGATTTTGAGCTATAGTTTTGCTCCAACAGTTTCCCCAAAACTATCCCCAAAATGGAGAAAGTAGGAGAGAGAATGAGTTTTTCTCCAAATATGGAGATAACCCCAAAAATAATTACCAAGAGAGATAAACTATTTTTTATTATATCCCACCAATGAGAGCTTTGAAATGAAATGTTTAGATGAGAGAAATAATATTTTATTAAATATATAGAATATTTTAATATTATAATCAATGATTTATAGAGAAGCTGTTGGAGATTGATGTAATTTTTTTTAAAGATTTTGACCTTTGATTCTGAATTTTGAAAAATTTTGGAGAAGCTATTGGAGAGGGCATTGTGGCCTTTTTCTTTTTTCTTTTTTTTTTACCACCACCACCTATCGACCACCCATCTCCACCACCATTAAATTAAATTAAAATAAAATAAAATAAAATGTTTAACCAATAGCATATGATCATAAATAACCACCGTCATTATCAACCAATAGCATGACTACCACCATCAACCAATAGCATGACTACCTCGATGTTACAATTAACTAAAAAAAATCAGTAAAAACAAATTCCAAAGATCAAAAGACAAAATTTCCAAACTGGTAGAGTAATGGAGTACAAATTGCATGGCTGAAATAATAATTTTGACTACTGTAATCGTGTGTTGTCTCTAAGAATAAATAAACTTTGCAGAACCGTTTCACTTAATCCTCGATTGTGGTTAAATCAACAATGAATTTGGTGGATCATCCATGTCACGAATTGGAAGGCAAGCCCAAAATTTTGACTAGTTTTCCGTAATATTTTTTCTACGGTTAAATACTATCAAAAAAAAGGACATACAATAAGAGGGAATGGGTAAAAGAATTGTGTAGGAAGGAAAATCCGTGCATGTTGGCCCTTCAAGAAACAAAATTGAAAGAAGTTAAGGATAATCGTGTTTTGGATTTCTGGGGTTCAAAAGAATGGGATTTTGCCCAATCACCGGCTTCAGGTAATTCGGGTGGGCTTATAGTGGTTTGGGATAAAAAATCTTTCAACGGCAAGTATGTGATTCAAGACAAGAGTTTTATCGCGGTAGTGGGAAATTGGGAAAATCGACAAGGTCTGATAGGGTGTGTCAATGTTTATGGACCCAAGGAGCAGAAGGATAGATTGGAATTATGGGGCAAATTGGAGGTACTTTGTGAGAAAAACGAGGTTCGATGGGTGTTCTTTGGTGACTTTAACGAAGTGCGGAGTGAGCGAGAAAGATTAAATTCGGTCGTTAACGAGAAAGGTATGGAGGAATTCAACGACTTTATTAGAAAGGGCAAATTGTCGGATGTTCCAATGGGTGGGAAGAAATTCACGCGTGTTAGTGATGATGGTTGTAAACACAGCAAATTGGATCGGTTCCTTGTTACAGACGACTTTGGAGCAATGTGGAAAAATTTTAGAAGCAAAAGTGTTGGAGCGAAAATGGTCGGATCATGCTCCGATTATGCTTTCCGATCAAGGTCACGACTTTGGACCGAGGCCTTTTAAATTTTTCGATGCTTGGTTAAAAGATGAATCTTTGGGGGAAGTGGTAAGGGAGGCTTGGTCTAAGGAAGTAACCTCATCAAAGTCGGACTGTATCTTTCGGGACAAACTCAAGAATGTCAAATCTGCGCTAAAAGGATGGTGCAAAATACAGTGGGGCGATATTGGGAAAGATTTAGAAACGAAGAGGGTTGCGGTGAAAAAATGGGAAGAGGAAGCTGATAGGAATCACTTGACACCAGTTGAGAGACAACAGTGGGTGGAAGATCGGAAAAAGTGTCTTGACCTGGAAGCAAAAAATTCGGAGATGGCGAAACAAAGGGCGAAGGTAAAGTGGATCACAGAAGGAGACGAAAATTCTAGATTATTTCATGCAGCGATAAAATACAAAGAAAGAAGGAATTGTATTAGGGGACTTGGGGTTGGAGGGGAATGGACGGAGGACCCAAAAGAAATTAAGGATGTGGTTCACAAATTCTTCAAAGACAAATTTTCAAACCAAAGGATACGTCAGCCACACCGACGGTCGGATAGAATAAAAAAATTGTCAGAGTTTGAGGCCATCAACATCGAAGAAAGATTATCGGAAGAAGAGGTTTGGAATGCTATTAAGAGTTGCGGATCCTACAAGTCACCGGGACCAGGCGGTTTTACAATTGGGTTCGTAAAAGCCTTCTGGGCGGTGATTAAAGACGACTTATTGGCAGCTATAAATCGGGTCCTGGAAAAGGGGGAGATTAGCGAGGGGTGTAATGCCTCTTTCTTGACATTGATTCTAAAAATCGATAGCCCATTCGGTCTAAACGATTTCAGGCCAATAAGCCTAATCGGGATCTTTTATAAAATAGTGGCTAAAGTGCTAGCGGAAAGGCTGAAAATGGTGGTGGGGAGCGTGATTAGCAAAGAACAAACGGAATTTTTAAGAGGAAGGTATATTCTCGACGGGGTACTTATAGCCAACGAAACTATGGCTTTTCTTAAAAAGGCGAGAAGGAAAGGGATGATCTTCAAGGTGGACTTCGAGAAAGCATACAACACGGTTGACTGGCAGTTTCTTCTTGATATTATGAAGGAAATGGGGTTTGAGGAGAAATGGAGAAATTGGATCAAGGCTCGCTTGAAATCCTCCAAGGTATCTGTTTTAGTTAATGGCGCCCCATCAGAAGAATTTCAAATGGAGAGAGGGTTGATACAAGGAGATCCGTTGGCACCGTTTCTTTTTCTGATGGTCGCTGAAGGCCTCCATGTGATGATGGACGAAGCGACGTCAAAGGGGTTATTTGAAGGTTTAAAAGTAGGGGTTGGTGAGGTTCCGATCTCTCATATTCAATACGCGGATGATGTGCTATTCTTTGGGGAATGGAGAGTCTCTAATCTAAAAAATTTAATGAAGGTGTTGGAGTGTTATCATCTAGTTTCGGGCCTCAAGATCAACGTTAGAAAAAGTAAGTTGTATGGGGTGGGCGTGTCGGATGAAGAGTCTCGAGCTTGGGCGAAAGGGTTGGGATGTGGCAGCGACACATCTCCTTTTATCTACCTCGGGTTACCGGTGGGGGCTTCTATGTGTAGAATTGATCATTGGAAAGCGGCTATCGAAAAAGTAAAAAATAAGCTTGCATCGTGGAAGACGAGAATGATTTCCTTCGGAGGAAGATGGACACTGGTTCGCTCGATACTAGGCAGTATTTCGTTATACTTTTTCTCTTTGTTTTGTTCCCCGCAAGGAGTGCTAAAAATTCTAGAGAGTGTGCGAAATAAAATTTTTTTTTTTTTGGGGGGGGGGGGGGGGAGGGGAGGATGTGACAAAAAAAAGGGGTTGGTTTGGGTTAAATGGGAAAGGGTCTTGGGGAGCTTCAAAAGGGGTGGGATGAATATTGGGTCCTTGAAGGATGCTAATTGGGGTTTACTTGGGAAGTGGTGGTGGAGATTTCACAAGGAGAGGGATGCTTTTTGGGTAGAAGTGATTAGGAGTATTTATGGGTGGGATGGTGGCCTTCATGGGAATATTATTAGGAGAGCAGGGGGATCGGTGTGGGGAAGAATAGTGGAAATAGGGAGGGAGTTGGATAAAAAAGGTATAGCATTCTCGGATTCGTTTGGAAGAGTAGTGAGGGAGGGATCAGAGACGCGCTTTTGGGATGATAGGTGGATTGCAAACATAAGACTTAAGGAGTCATTCTGACGTCTTTACCATCTTGAGATAGACAAGGAGGTCTCGGTATATGAGAGGGGGGAATGGAGACATGATGAGTGGGGGTGGAAGTGGGGGTGGAGGAGGGAACCAAGGGGGCGGGAGGTAGGGGAGTGGGAGAACCTATGCAACTTAATCCAAAATGTGGCACCTAAAAGAGAGGGAAGAGGGGGTGCACGGTGGACTTTGGACGTTGATGGAGGGTATACGGTAAAAAAGTTGAGGCAAATTCTAGAAGAAAAAAGGATTAGTAGTGGGTCGGTCGTAGAGGAGACAAAGTGGCTTAAGTTGGTTCCAAAGAAAGTCGCAATCTTTATTTGGAGAGTGAAATTGGGGATTATCCCAACAAGGGTAGTGCTGGATAACTTTGGCATTGAGTTAGATTCTATGTTATGTACGAGATGTGGGGAAGGGTTGGAGACGGTTGATCATGCACTAGTAAATTGTGAGGAAGTTAAAAAACTGTGGCTAGTAGTGGGGAGGTGGTGGAACGTGTCTATGGATCTGACAATTTCCTTGACAGATTTGTTTGGAACAGTGTCACAACTAGAGGCTAATGAGAAATGTGCTCAAAGATGGGAAGTAGTATGTTGGTGTTTGCTGTATTTTATCTAGACCAACCGTAGTAGATTGGTTTTTGATAAAAAAGAAGGGAAGGTACTGGATCATTTTTTCGAGTTTCAGTTAAGAATATTCGAGTGGATTTCAAAGAGGGACAATCAACTTGCGGGTGATTGGGCAAACTGGCTTTCGAACCCTCGACTAAGCTAGGTTCGGTAACATGATTGTTCGATTGAGATGGGGCGACCTGAGCTAGTAGTAGCGGTCTGGTGCATGGTGGTCCTTCGGTAGCTATAGAGATGGGTAGTTCGGTGCTCCTTTGGTAGCTTACAGGTGATCGCTCGAGACTGATGCATAGATCGTGGTTTGACAGGCCGAAAAGATGTGTCTGCCTTCTCCTGCAGGTTGAATCTTCAGAATTCTTGGGGTCTGACCGTCTCTCTGCGTGAGGCTGTTCGGTTTCGTTTTGGTTCGGAATGGGGCGGGGTTGGAGTTGTCAGACTCTTGTTGTTCTGCTCTGTCAATTGCGGTGGTTTGCTGCTCGCAAACATGATACCTTTCTCCTTCTACTGGTTTACACTTGTTTTGCCTTTTCGTCGTTTGTTAGCTCGTTTTATGTTCTGTCCTTATTGGCCCGGATGTGTATTGTTGTGTTTGATCGCTCTGTTTGGTTCTGTTGGGTCAACACCCGACATCGTTGTATTTTGGTTCCCTTTGTGGGTGGTTGTAATATAAATTTCCTGCCGTTCAAAAAAAAGGTTATAAGACCATCCACATCCCAGCAATTCATTTTCACTTTCAATTGTGTCACATCAGCTTTTGCAATTACCCTCTACACACATGCAATTCACCTATACTTTCAAAAGTGGTCCCCACTACAACATTTATTAATTATTTTATAAATTATTATATAAATTTATATTTTTTTAGTTAATAACATGATATATAATTATTTTAAAAATAACATATATACATATATAGATTTTTTAAAACAAGAATGATTAATTTAATTAAAAAATAAATTAAAATCATTAATTAATAGAAAATATATACTTGAAATCTATTTAAATTAAAAAAAATCAAAAAATGATTATGTAATGGCCGCGTGGCCTTGCAAGCAGAATTGCAAATTTTGCAATTATCAATCCTATGTGGCACCTTTATTCAATTTGCAATTCAATTTGAAACCCCATGTGGGTAGTCTAAAAATATATAATTATAAGTGCCTATATTTCTATTTTTATTTAAATCAAAATAAGTGTTCACTTTTAAAAAGTAAGTGTCAACTTTCTAATTTTATCATTAGTTATGAGATGGAGAATATTCCTCTCTCTAATATTAAAGGTAAATATGAGTTTACTCAATTAAAAAGTGTAATAATTACTAGTGTATAGAAAACTACGACATTTTGATTGTGGGCATTTATTTTCTAATGGAGGGAGTAACATTTATATCCCTAAAATAGAGAGAAATAATTCTTATTTTAGAATGGAGGGAATAACATATTTAATCTTAGAGTAAATTACGGATTTGATCCTCGTAGTTTGTCAGTTTTTACGGATTTCGTCCCTAAACTTCATTAATTATGGATATGGTACCAATGGTATGCACTTTCTGTTGTATCTAGTCCCTAGACCAAACGACCGTCTTCTAAGCCCATTAAAGTCAAGGGCAAAATAGTCTTTTGACATTTTTCCTTATTTTAACCTTTTAAGAGGAAGATTTTGATGGAAACCAAGCTTTAAATATAACTATAAGGTGGTGTTGTGTCTGATTTATAACTGGGTCGAAAATAGGTAAACGGGTCAAGAAGATGACCAATGCTCCAGTATGATGATGTAGTCTTCTTTTAATTTTGATCTCATTATTTGCAATTTGACCCCAAAAGTCGTAAAAATTCACAATTTGCCCACTATTCTAAAACTACATTTCAGAACGGTCCATAATACATAAAACTAAATCCTAGTGAAAAAATAGAAATGTATAAGCTTGATCGTATAGCAAGTGATCGGAAATTCTAAGAGGTTGTTTGTTTAGAGTATAATAGATCCAACTGTAAGAAGAGTTTATTTGTTCAACTATATATAGTTGTTTGTTTGCAAGCTTAATGATTAAGTCCTCATAATTGGCTTAATCGGGACAACACTCCCCCACCGCCATTGCTTAATCCATCAAGTCATGTTCTTTCCAACTTGCCCCCCTCTTTCTTTCATCAATTTCATGATTTTTTATATGCATATTCCACATAAAATGATGAATACACACGTGCCATGCACATTTTTTGAAATTTGAGATGACAAGTTATTACAACCCGTCTTATATAAATGGAAACTGAGATTTGTAAGTTTTTTATAAACGTACAGCTTTGGCTTCTAATAATTTCCATTATGGTTTTAAATTGCTTTGATGGTTATTCGGTCAGTCTACTGTTTAGGTAGACTCTTATGAATGTTGTCAGATTTGATCTTTGTGTCATCAAAATGATGGGGTGCCTCATCGAAGACAATGAGTCCCTAAGTAATACAACAAAACAATGTGTGTGTTGGAATCTCACATCATCTAAATTTGAACTGTGTTTTTATATATGTTAGAAGGTGTTAGCCCTAATTCTGGAATGTAAAAGTATTGAAAATATTCTAAGTCCTATTTCAGAGGACTTCCAGAGATAGACTTCAGAGGACATGCCTGCCTCTGAAGTACATTTCAGAGATTCAACAGAAGAACATCATAGATGGCTTCATCAGAGGTTCCTACATCAGAGCTCTGAAGACATCCTCTCTAAAGAAGAAGCTGATGATTCCTACAAGTATTGACAGAAGAACAGATGACACGTCACATAGTGATAAGATTTACTTTTTAGAGTATGTTACTGTTCAAGCATGTCTTGAGTTTACCTTTTAGGTAAAACACTGTTCAAGCATGCTTCTTATGTCAGGATAGTACACTGTTCTCTTTATGGTCCTATAAATAGGACCATCACCCCATTGCTTGAAGTGTGATTTTCCTTAAATCTTATATTTGAATTATCTTTAATATACTGAAAAGTATTCTAAGAAGATCTTCTAAGATTTATCCACCTTTTTGGTGTTCTTATTAATCTACCTGATTTATCCGATGAATATTAAGTTTGTTGTTATATTTACCTTATTGGATATCTTCTTATAAACTGTGAGTTGAATCTAGATATTAACTTGTATTGCTTCCGCTGTCTTTATTATTATCTGTTTATATCATTGTTATAAGATTAAATTTGGGATCCAACAATTGGTATCAGAGCTTTCTTTGTTTTCTAAAACAATCAAGATCATATCTGCATACTCGGATAGATTTATATCTTATTGATTCAAGCTTTCATAATTTGTGCATGTTCATATAAACTTTGGTTTATTTAAAAAGAACTTCATATGTTCCAGGTTTGAAAGTCACTCACAGTATTACTTGTTGGTAAAAGATCTTCTTAAAAGCATCAGTTCTTCAAATCTTCATTTTTCTTTACAAAGTGGCAAATTCCAGTATCAATGCCATTTATACAGCTGGTTCAGTAACAAAACCTCCTACACTTCTAAGGGATGAATATCCCCAATAGAAAATAAGGATAGTAAATTTTTTGGAAGGTATGGACAGGGATCTTTTAAGATCAGTAAATGATGGACCTCACCAACCAATGGTGTTGGTACCAAGAGTTTCAGCAACGGCAGATACTGCTGAAATACCTACATACTATGAAAAGAAAACTTCAAACTTTACTGAGGAAGAAACCAAAATGATGGAAAATGATTCCAAAGCTGTTAGATTATTGATTATGGCCATTCCCAATTATATCTTCCAAGAACTTGATTCTTGTGTAACTGCAAAAGAGATATGGGATCAGTTATTAAACCAACTTGAAGGTGGCCTACAAACTCAGAAAAACAGGAGAACTCAATGCATTAATGAATACCATGACTTTCATGCACTACCTGAAGAAACCCTGCACCAAACTTATTCCAGACTCAACATTCTCATTAATAAATGCAAAAAGTTTGGAGTTATGAGGACAAAAGAGGAATATAATGTTCTTTTCATTAAAAGTTTAAATGAAGAATGGTCACAACTGTCCATGTCTATTCAAGCCAATCAAAATCTTGAATCTTGGTCATTAACTGACATTTATGGTACCCTAGTTGCCCAGGAAAAAGAAGTTGTTAAACAAAAGTCAAAAACCTCTTAAGGTGGACCACTTGCCCTCATTTAAAAACAAAAAGGTGTTTCAAAAGAAGGTCATGATGAAGATTCAAAGAACTCAAAAGAAAAGTCATTGAAAAGAGAGTCAAAAAGAAAATCCAAAAAGGCCATGCTAGCTGAAGAAGATGATCATTCAGACTCAGACTCAGATGAAGACATTAATGCTTTTGCCAAATCTCTTGCTTTGATTACCCATCAATTCAACAAAAAATTGGTAAGAAAGTTTTTGAAGGAAGAAGAGATGATGAAGAAAGGAGAGGAAATCCAGAAAGAAGATTTCAGAAAGCTGAATATCAACAAGAACCCAGATCTACTCTGCAAAATGATCAAAAGGGTGTTCATTTCAACAATCATGAAGCTGTTCAACAATCATGAAGCTGTTCAACAATCAAGAACTCAACCATTTCAACCAAAGTATCCTCAACCTCAGAGGTACTTCCAACCCCAACCCCAAGCTTAGAAGACTGAAATTGTTGTTGCTCTTCCACCAAATCAAAATGATGGGAGATGCTTTAGATGTGAAAAACCAGGCCATTTTTCTACAAACTGCAGAGGTAAACTGATCAAGGATCAGGACTACTACAAAAACAAGTACAAGTACAATGTCATAGAAAGAGTACTTGTTGTAGAAATGGAAGAGTGGATGTCAGACTCAACAAGTGTAACACCCGTGATTTCCTAATGTCGGGCGACGATCGGTCAAGGAAATGAGCACTGGACGGTCGAGAGAAACGGTCAGGGGACGGCTCAACATGAGGCACGGGGAGTGTGGCTTGCGACACGCATGGCTTGGCCTGCGGCCTCAAGCCGCGGCTAAGGCCGCGTAAGTCTCTGTAGTGTGCCGACCAGTGGCACGCGTGGCTTGGCCCGCGACCTCAAAGTCGCGGCCAAGGCCGCAGGATTAGTCTGATCGTTTTAAAACCCAAATTTCTAGGGTTTTATCTCATTTACCTCCCACACTTTTCATTTCTCTCCATTGGTGCGACTTTTGGAAGCTCACATCTCATATTTGGAGCACCGATGGTGGATTTATCCTAAGGAAGTATGAAGGTTTGGTATTTGGAAGTTTGGATTGAAGAGACAATGGATTCCTTTGGTTGGTTTTGGGTGGAGAGCCTAAACATCCTAAAGTGATAAGTTTATTTGAATACTTTAAGTTTTGATATAAGGATCTTTATAGATCTAAAGGTTTTACCTGTTGTTGATGGTTTATGCTAGACATGAAGAAGTGGGTTATTTGGAAACCCAAGTTTATTGTTGAAGAGAAAGCTTGGAAATGGTGAAGTCTACACCATTAGAGACTAAGGATTTGGGTTTGAAATCTAGGTTTAACTTAACCTAGCAAGGTGAGTTCAAGTTGATTTGTGAAAACGGTGTACATGCCAAAATGTCTATTTTTACATGTTTATATGTTTTACATAAATTACCAACTGTTGAGTATTTGATTATTTGAAGTGTTTAACCTTATGAGCTTTGCAAACACCCACATTTGGGATTTTGGGCATTTTGATAAATAAATCTTGAGTATTGGTATTTTAATGATTTACTTCATGGAAGTAGTCTTTGGAGCATAAATGTATTTTTATTGTGTGTATTGGAGAAATGGTTGATTTTGTGTCATGGGATGTTTTTGGGAAGATTAAATAATATAAACCCACTAGAAAAAGTTTTGTCCCAATTGAAGCTATATTTGAGTTGCTTATGTATTTTGGAGCATGGGTTGACATTATCGCGGGTTGTTTATGTTTGATTTCCTTTTTATGATTTTAACAAGTGGTCTCTAGATTTGTTGAGCTTATGGATCGGTTTGGATTTTGTTGGGTCTTGGGGACACTTGTCCGATTTTAATAGTTCAATTTAGAGCGTTTGGTTATGATTTGCTTTTATTGCATCTTATTTGAGAATTACATGTTTTGAATGCGTTAGTTCATTCGTTGAGTTATGTAACGTTTTAGTTAGTGCAATGGATCTATAGGCACGGTGTTCTTATGTCTCGCTTTGAACAAGTTCACCACTTTGACACAAAATAGGTATCAGGTCACCATGGTAAGTAAGGTGTGGACCTATACGGTCGGGCATCGTCCCATGGGCAGTAAGGTGTAATTCCCTTTGTGCATAAGTTCCCTTTTTGGAACTGGGTTCCCCTGTTTTGGAACTCTCAAGAATAGACTCAGAGGAGTTGTCTTGATGTTTTCGAGCGATAGACTCAGAGGTGTTGAGCTCGGTGGTTTTTTTTGTATAACCTACATGTTTTGATTTCCTACATAATTATATGATCCACTTTTGTGTTCCGTCACACACTATGTAATCGGGTCTCCCCCGTCACCTCAAGGTGTTGTTTTGGTTATGGAGTTTTATAATCCATGTTTTCGGTGACGTTTTGGGTATGGATTGTTATCCATGTTTTGGGTTTTGCATACTGAACTTTATCCATGTTTTGGATAATAGAGTTTATCTACGTTTTCAGTATTTGATTATTAAAGTGTCAGTTATGAATTACGTGAGTTTTGGGTTTTGGAATTATATTCGAAGAAACGTTTTGTTTTATGATTTTAATCACGAAGAGGGTGAATGTTGAAAAGAGGTTTCTTTCAGACTTAATGTATTTCATTTTGGAAACTAAGATTTATATAGCGTTCTTTAAGTTTATTGCTTTATACATTTATGATGAAAACTCTTGAGCTCACTAGGCGTTAATCCTAACCTTTTATTTGTCGGCAAGTACATCAGGTCCAGTTGGGGTTTTGTTCTAGCGATGCCATGAAGATATGAGCACTAGATTTACACGAGGGTGAGTAGTTTGGTGAAGTCTTCCGCAGTTGGAGACAGTTACTGCTATTGGGTTTTAGTAACATCCGTACCTTTTATAGATCGCATATAAGGATTGAAATGTGTTTATTGAAGTTAAACCTTAATTTGTTGTTGTAGATGATACAAACATCGATGTAATTATAAAACTTTAAATTAGTTGTTATTTCCAGATTGAGGGTGTTACAACAAGTGATGGAGAGGAAGAGCCTACCAACCTCTATGGTATGGCTATTGCAGATGGTGATCAGACTGATGGATCATCAGAGGACTGCTCTGAAAAGGTAAATTCTCCATCCACCTCTGAAAATGAACTTGAAATGGATGTTCTTAAATTAACATATGAGTTTCAGATTTTAAAGCAAAAACTCATTGAAGAAAAAGAAAAGAGAAAGCAAATGACAAAAGACCTAAACTTTTATAAAAGAGAAAAAGATCTTCTTAAATCAGAAAAGAAAGAAAATTTTAATGAAAAATCTGAGCTTGAAAAATCTCAGAGACTAAAAGAAAAATTATTTTTCTGCAAAATTCAAAGAACTTGAAAAAGTTTTAAAAGCAAAAGAAGAGGAAGTATAGAAATATGAGTATGAAAGGCTCAATTATGTTGCTCTAACCAATGCCTTTCAAAAGGAAAGAGAAGTCTTACATCAATCTATGGAAAGAAAGGAACTTCAGATCAAGAGTTATCAAGATGCACAAGATATGCACATTAAAATCAATTCTCAGATGGATACTCAAGGGTTGGGATTCAATGAATTGGATCCATTCACTGGATTGAAGAAAACTTCATTTTCTTCCACTTTCTGTATAGGAAAGGTCCAAAGGCCTGACTTTCCATCTCTGGTTAATTCTAACATTTTCAAAAGGATAAGAACCTCAGAGGAATCAAGAATCAGAGCTCTAAATTTCAAAAATACCTCATACTCTAAAGTAAAAATTGTTTCAGAACCTATCTTAAAAATAGAAAAAGAAACTTCAGAGGTTCATTTTTCAAAACCTCAGAGCAATGATCCCAAAGAGATATTTAGATTTGATTCATTCATCACTAAAGAACCAGAGGTCTCTAAAGCTAGTACCTCTGAAGTAAAACCTCAGAGCTTACTAAATCCAGAAGCACCTCTGTATTCTTCTGAAACAGATGAATGCATCAGAACTACTTTTGAAGACAACATTAGAAAATTTTATAAAGAAAATGTCATGTCTGATTTTATCAAAGAATCTTGCAAGAAAAGGATAATCAAAGTCTCCAAACCTAAAGATATTGTGAAAACTTCAGAGGTAGTCATCTCTGACAAGCTTAAAAGAAACTTTCTTGATTCTGATTCTGAATATGACACAGAGGTAGATGAACAAATTTTCTATACACCAGAGAAGGTAATTCATAAAACAAAACAGACTGTTGGTTCTGGAATTTTGAACATCCCTATTCCTATTTCAAAAGAAAAATTCAGAATTCCAATATGTCCTGATTTTGTAGACATGTGTCTACAAGCAAAAACCTCTCTGGAATTTAAAAAAAAGAGTTAAAGGAAAAGGCTAAGAATAAAACTAACACTTCTCAATTCTACACCTACAAACCTATCAAATTAACTCCTGAACAAAAAGGCAAATGGCAAGAAATTAACCATTCTGATCCTGTTTGTGCAGTGAGCAAGAAAGATGTAACATCCCGATTTTTAGAAAGTTATCATTTCTCGTTTTTTTTACCGAAACCGAGTCAATAATGAAAAATAAGATATTTGATTTTGGGCTTGGATTTCTAATTTTATAGTTTGGATGGATGAGAAATTCAATTACGAGTCCAACGGTTCTTTCCGGAGCGAAAACGGAGCTATAACGAAGAAGTTATGACCGAAACGGGATTTGACCAAATAAGAAGAAAATCAGTGGCTGACGTACCTTGTTACGTGGGTTGCTGAAGCTGAACCCACGGAGCAACCCACGAGAATGGTGGCCAAGATCAGTGACTGAAGTACCTTGTTACGTGGGTTGCTGAAGCTGAACCCACGGAGCAACCCACGAGAATGAAAATTAGGGTACCTTGTTATGTGGGTTGCTGAAGCTGAACTCACGGAGTAACCCACGTGGAGGGCTGGACGATTTTTATGCATTTCTTTCCCCAATTATTTCTCATTTCTCATCTTCTTCATTTCAAGAATTCTCTCCCAAACCCTTCCTCTTCACCTACTTCTTCTAATCTTCTTTCAACCACCAAATCATCAACATTTGTTGCTAGAAGTTGGGTGTTTCATCCAAGTGTTTGGTTTGGAAGCTTCATCACCAACCTCATCTTCATCTTCTCCAAGTGTTCTTCACCATTGTTGACCAAATTTGGAGGTTTTCCAATAAACCTACTTGTAAGTCATTCTAACCATTTCTAAACCATGGAATAAGTTATAAAAGCTTCATTGATGGTTTTCTAGTATTTGATTTCTCTAGATTTCGGTTTAGATCTTTGTTGGAAGTTTTGGGTCAAAATTAGGGTTTTGCCCAAAATAGAGATCTCGTTAATTAAGTGTTTGGGAATCAATTATTTATGGTAGATAATGTATATTTATGGTTGGAACCTTGTGAATATAGGTTTTTGGAAGATTTGGTTTGAAGGACCAAGTTTCTTCAAGGAAGGATATAAGTGGGTAAATACTAGATTTAGCTTAAATCTAGCAAGGTGAGTTTACTAAACTTTTGTTAAAACTGGATACACATCATATTTACTTATTTGTTGATATTATTACATAATTGCTCAAAATGGTCATCTTTACGGGTTTATGTATTTGATGGTATTTTCATGAGATTATGTGAAATATGAGTATATGGGGTATTATCCCATGATTTACTCGATGTTGGGTAATTATTTGGGAATTGTATTGATGTATGTCCACAATGGGTAATTGACATGAATATGGAATATATGTTGGTATGTCATGGTGACTTTCACTTGGAATATAATTGTGGTAAAATTGTATCTACAATGCGGTTATGTGAATATGTAAGTCTTATGTTAGACTTTTGATATTAGGAGGGTGATGTTATATCCATGGTGGGTATTGAATTATGTTGGTTGGACATATACTTGAGGACCTCCTAATTGCATAATGTGGATGGATCGAGTCTGTGTTTCATTATAGGAATGTAGGTGAGGTGAGGTATGGGAAATTCCCTTGGGTGGTAGTCTCCATATAAACCTAGACCTCCGCCGTCGGGGAATTTCTTGAGTGGTAGTCCTCGATGCGTGTCGGGCCTTTGGGTTGCCACATTGTTCGGCTTCAAGGCGCATTTCTCTTAGAGTGAACCAGATCGGAGATATGGGTCACTCCCATTGATTCCACATCTACTTGATTAATTGATTAGTTGAATAATTGATTAATTGACTAGTTGAATAATTGATTAATTGCGGATAAGAGTCAATCATGTTATACCATGCTATTTTATTGTTCAACTCACTAGGCTTTTTGGCCTAACACTTGTTTGGTGTCGATGTCTATCTCAGGTTCTAGCGGCGCCGGTTCTAGGAAGGCGTAGTACTTGGGTGTGAGCATGGGAATTATCGAACTTGAACATATTATTTTAGAAGATTGATTTGGGATTTATAAGTGACTCCGTGTGTATTTTATTCCCTAGTATTTGGAATTGTTGATTGTTGTTTATTGTCCGTTTAAATTACGATTGTATTTAAACAGGTTTGTGTAATTCCCCACTCTTGGGAGGCTCTTGCTTTGGCAAATTTTAGTATACCTCATGTCCGTTTTTCGGATTTTGTTATCTCCATTTTTGGGGTGTTACAAGTTGGTATCAGAGCTTTAGTTTAAGTGAACTAGGTATTGTTTTAGTATATCTAGACTTAACCTTTAGACTGTTTGACTTCACTGTCCACTTTGGGTAGAAATCCTAGGTGGGGAGAGTGTTAGGATTACAGAATTACTCTAATTGAAAGTTGTGATGATGGTGACAAGAATTCTTATGTATGGTTCGTTCACAATTTCAATTAGCTACTGCTATTATGAACGCATTGTTACGTGAGCATGCTTGGGTTACTATTGTTATGATGATTGATGAAAGTATTAGTACGTACAAAGAGTTCAACTCACTTAGTCTTTTCTCAATCTATTTCTCATACGTTTATGACAGATTGATATGGTTAACACTCGAAGTAGAGCACCTGACATGCCAGAAGGTCAACCAGAGGTGGAATCGACAGTTCTACGACCTCCCGTGGGTGTAACCACCAATGACATTCCTAGACCCATAATCTTGGGAGGCGGACCAGAGTATATTCCCCGCGGAAACCTCAACTCGAGCGATCCTATCATGGAGGAGGCAACCATGGAAACCCGGTTACGGGATAGTATGATGCAGGCTATGAGTGCTGCCATGGCTCAACAACAACTGGCCATGACTTCGGCCCTGGCTCAATAGCAAGAGTTATTCATGAAGCTCCTAGAGGATCGTGACACCAACAACCGTCAACCTGAGACCATAACAGAAAATGTTATTGTGGGATCGGGTGGACCGACTGTAGTAATGATTGAAGAACCATCTGATATCGGTAACAATTCAAAGACTAAAGGATGCACCTACAAGTCATTTCTGGGGTGCCACCCTAAAGAGTTTGCGGGTTTAGACAACCCGGTTGCTTGCATGTACTGGCTCAAGGAGGTAGAGATGGCCTTTGAGTCAAGTGAGTGTGATCCTTCTCAAAGGGTCAAGTTTGCTTCTCAACTACTTCGAGGGGAGGCTTTGATTTGGTAGAATCTCACTCGATCAGTCCTCACTCCTGAAGTTCTGGCTAAGCTAACTTGGCCGGTGTTCAAAAAGAAAATCATGGACAAGTATTGTAGTGAGCGTTCGATGGACAAGTTGGAACGGGAGTTCCGACATCTGAAAAAGGAGAATCTGTCTGTCACCGAATACTCCAAACTCTTTTTGGAGAAGCTAAACTTGGTGGGACACCTAGTTCCCGATGAAAAGTCGAAGATGAAGGCATATCAACAAGGTTTACCGGCTGGAATGCAAACGGACTTAAGGAATGCTAAATGCTCGACCTTACAAGAAATCATTGAAGAGTCCTTACTCATCGAGGATGATGTCAAGGCTGAAAAGGAAGAAAGAAGTGTTGCGGGTGAGAAGAGAAAGTGGGAAGGGCCATCTGGGTCCGTTCGTCAGTCGAAATCTTTTGCTAGCGGGAAATCTGTTGACTCTCGTAAAGACGATCGATGGTGCCACAAGTGTAGAACCAAACACTCAGGCGCGTGTGTTTCTAAGTCCTACGCGGGCCCGGTAAATTGTAATAAATGCGGCAAGAAGGGGCATATGGCTCGGGACTGCAATGTTCGTGCGACGGGATGTTATGAATGCGGTGAACCGGGACATATAAAGAGAAATTGCCCAAAGCTAGTAGGAGGGAACGGTGGAAATTCTGCAGGTTCGACGGCTAAAGTCGAACAACCAACAAGGGCACCGAGTCGAGCCTTTCAGATGACTACCGAGGAGGCAAAGGAAACCGCTGATGTTGTTTCGGGTACGTTCCTAGTAAACTCCTTGCCTGCTCGTGTTCTGTTTGATTCGGGTGCTACGTGTTCCTTTGTGTCAGAAAATTTCTGTAAGCAGTTTGTCACTCCTATTAGTGTTCTTTCCGATGCTCTAGTAGTGGAAGTAGCCAATGGTGATAAAATAATCATTCGTGATCATTTCCGTGATTGCACTATAAAGATTGATGGGAATTCTTTTGGAATAGATTTACTACCTATGGCTATAGGAGGCTTCGATGTGGTTATAGGTATGGATTGGTTGGTGAGGCATAAGGAAGACATCTTTTGTTCCAAGAAGATGATCCGAGTGCCATTACCGGAAAACGGTGTGGTAACCATTTATGGGGAGAAAAGGAAAAGAAGTAATCCTATTATTTCATCCCTTAAGGCGCGCAAGTGTCTAGTGAAAGGTTACCCTTCATACCTGGCTTATGTGGTGGACGCGAAGAAAGAGAAGAAGTCGGTGGAAGATGTAGATGTTGTGAAAGATTTTCCGGATGTTTTTTCGGAGGACTTACCAGGGCTACCGCCGGAGCGACAAGTGGAGTTTCATATTGACCTCACTCCGGGAGCGGCTCCGATAGCCAGAGCTCCATATCGTTTGGCACCAACTGAAATGAAGGAAATGATGTCTCAGCTTCAAGAATTGTTAGAGAAGGGTTTTATTCGACCGAGCTCTACTCCTTGGGGAGCGCCGGTCTTATTCGTGAAGAAGAAGGATGGATCTATGCGAATGTGCATTGATTACCGAGAGCTGAACAAAGTCACCGTAAAGAATAAGTATCCCTTACCTCGCATCGACGATCTCTTCGATCAACTTCAAGGTGCGAGATGCTTCTTAAAGATCGATCTCCGATCCGGATATCATCAAGTCAGAGTGAAAAAGAATGATATTCCAAAGACGGCTTTTCGAACGCGATACGGTCACTATGAGTTTTTGGTGATGCCTTTCGACTTAACAAACGCTCCGGCCGTGTTCATGGATTTGATGAACCGTGTGTGTCGACCATTCTTGGACAAATCCGTGATCGTCTCATCGACGATATTTTAATCTATTCAAAGGATGAGTCCGAGTATGGGAAACACTTACGGGAAGTGTTAGAAATTCTAAGAAGAGAGAAGTTATTTACGAAATTCTCAAAGTGCGAATTCTGGCTCCAAGAGGTACAATTCTTGGGGCATGTGGTATCAAAGGACGGGGTAAAAGTGGACCCGGCAAAGATCGAGGCGATGATGAGCTGGGAACCTCCGACAAGTCCGACCGAAATTCGGAGTTTCTTGGGCTTGGCGGGTTATTACCGGCGTTTTATTCAAGACTTTTCCAAGATAGCTACACCGCTCATCTCGCTTACGAGGAAGAACGTCAAATTTCTTTGGACCGATGCACAAGAGCGATCTTTTCAAACGCTCAAGAAGAAGTTGTGCGAGACTCCTATCTTATCCTTACCCGAAGGATCGGAAGACTTTGTGGTGTATAGTGACGCTTCCAAGATGGGACTTGGATGCGTACTTATGCAAAGGGGAAAAGTAATAGCCTACGCATCGCGACAATTAAAGGATCATGAGAAGAATTACCCGACTCATGATTTAGAATTGGTTGCGGTAGTTTTTGCATTAAAACTATGGCGACATTACTTGTACGGGACAAAGTGTACTCTTTTCACAGATCACAAGAGTCTAAAATACATCTTCGATCAAAAAGAACTCAACATGCGGCAAAGAAGATGGCTTGAACTCTTGAAGGATTACGATTGCGAACTACTCTATCATCCCGGTAAGGCCAATGTAGTAGCTGATGCATTGAGCCGAAGGAGTTATGATGGTGGGGTCAAAATGTCTCTTACAAGAATTGACGTGGTATCAAGCTTGTTGGAGAGCATCAAGTCGTGTCAAGAAGAAGCACTCAAGGAAGAGAACCTCAAAACCGAAGTTATGGTAAAGCAAAGAGAACTTCTAACGGAAGACAGTCGTGGACTTAAGCTTTTCCAAGGGCGAATTTGGGTACCAAAGCTGGGAGGAAACCGAGAATTACTTCTCGAAGAAGCGCACAAGTCAAAATATTCTATACATCCCGGTATCACCAAGATGTACCGAGACTTGAAATTGAATTATTGGTGGCCGGTGATGAAATTGGATGTTGCCAATTATGTGGAAAGATGTGTCACGTGCCTTCAAGTCAAAGCGAAGCATCAAAGACCGTATGGAAGTTTGCAACCATTGTCCATTCCCGAGTGGAAGTGGGACAATATCACTATGGATTTTGTGACAAAGCTACCAAAGACGTTACGGGGTCACGATGCCATTTGGGTAATCGTGGATCGGTTGACCAAGAGTGCGCATTTTCTTGCAATGCGGGAATCTCTTCAAATAGAGAAATTGGCCAAACTCTATATCGATGAGGTGGTATCGAGGCACGGAGTTCCGCAATCCGTCGTATCGGATCGGGATAGTCGCTTCACTTCAAACTTTTGGACTAGCTTGAAAAAGGAGTTGGGCACTAGACTGAATTTGAGCACGGCATATCATCCTCAAACGGATGGTCAAAGCGAAAGGACGATTCAGACGTTAGAGGATATGTTGAGATCGTGTGTAATAGACTTCGGGGGAAGTTGGGATTCACATCTACCTTTGGTAGAGTTCGCGTACAACAACAGTTACCATTCTAGTATCGGGATGGCACCGTTCGAGGCATTGTATGGACGGAAGTGCAGAACCCCGGTTTGTTGGCTAGAAGCGGGTGAGAAACAAGTTGCTGGACCGGAAATTGTTCAAGAGACGGCCGACAAGGTGAAAGAAATTCGAGAAAGACTAAAGGCGGCACAAGATCGTCAGAAGAGCTACGCGGACAAGAAAAGAAGACCGGTCGAGTTTCAAGTGGGTGACCGTGTCATGTTGAAAGTGTCTCCATGGAAGGGAATTATTCGATTTGGAAAGCGTGGGAAGCTTAGTCCTCGTTTCCTCGGACCCTTCGTTGTTTTGGATAAAATTGGTTTACAAGCCAATCGGTTGGATTTACCAACGGAAATGGATGGAATACATCCTACGTTCCATGTGTGTTACCTTCGAAAGTGTCTAGCCGAAGAGGAAAGCGTGATTCCTTTGTCGGAAATTTGTGTGGACAATGGGAATCGTTGTGTAGAAGAACCAGAAACAATTCTAGAATCAAAAGTGAAGAAACTACGTCATAAAGACGTAGTCATGGTTAAAGTGCAATGGAAGCATCATCGGGGTGCAAATGTTACTTGGGAATCCGAAGAAGATATGAAGTTACGATACCCTCACTTGTTTAGTTAGAGTATGATTTCGGGGACGAAATCCTTATTAGGTGGGGAGGATTGTAACATCCCGATTTTTAGAAAGTTATCATTTCTCGTTTTTTTACCGAAACCGAGTCAATAATTAAAAATAAAATATTTGATTTTGGGCTTGGATTTCTAATTTTATAGTTTGGATGGATGAGGAATTCAATTACGAGTCCAACGGTTCTTTCCGGAGCAAAAACGGAGCTATAACGAAGAAGTTATGACCAAAACGGGATTTGACCAAATAAGAAGAAAATCAGTGGCTGGCGTACCTTGTTACGTGGGTTGCTGAAGCTGAACCCACGGAGCAACCCACGAGAATTGTGGCCAAGATCAGTGACTGAAGTACCTTGTTACGTGGGTTGCTGAAGCTGAACCCACGGAGCAACCCACGAGAATGAAAATTAGGGTACCTTGTTATGTGGGTTGCTGAAGCTGAACCCACGGAGCAACCCACGAGAATGAAAATTAGGGTACCTTGTTATGTGGGTTGCTGAAGCTGAACTCACGGAGTAACCCACGTGGAGGGTTGGACGATTTTTATGCATTTCTTTCCCCAATTATTTCTCATTTCTCATCTTCTTCATTTCAAGAATTCTCTCCCAAACCCTTCCTCTTCACCTACTTCTTCTAATCTTCTTTCAACCACCAAATCATCAACATTTGTTGCTAGAAGTTGGGTGTTTCATCCAAGTGTTTGGTTTGGAAGCTTCATCACCAACCTCATCTTCATCTTCTCCAAGTGTTCTTCACCATTGTTGACCAAATTTGGAGGTTTTCCAATAAACCTACTTGTAAGTCATTCTAACCATTTCTAAACCATGGAATAAGTTATAAAAGCTTCATTGATGGTTTTCTAGTATTTGATTTCTCTAGATTTCGGTTTAGATCTTTGTTGGAAGTTTTGGGTCAAAATTAGGGTTTTGCCCAAAATAGAGATCTCGTTAATTAAGTGTTTGGGAATCAATTATTTATGGTAGATAATGTATATTTATGGTTGGAACCTTGTGAATATAGGTTTTTGGAAGATTTGGTTTGAAGGACCAAGTTTCTTCAAGGAAGGATATAAGTGGGTAAATACTAGATTTAGCTTAAATCTAGCAAGGTGAGTTTACTAAACTTTTGTTAAAACTGGATACACATCATATTTACTTATTTGTTGATATTATTACATAATTGCTCAAAATGGTCATCTTTACGGGTTTATGTATTTGATGGTATTTTCATGAGATTATGTGAAATATGAGTATATGGGGTATTATCCCATGATTTACTCGATGTTGGGTAATTATTTGGGAATTGTATTGATGTATGTCCACAATGGGTAATTGACATGAATATGGAATATATGTTGGTATGTCATGGTGACTTTCACTTGGAATATAATTGTGGTAAAATTGTATCTACAATGCGGTTATGTGAATATGTAAGTCTTATGTTAGACTTTTGATATTAGGAGGGTGATGTTATATCCATGGTGGGTATTGAATTATGTTGGTTGGACATATACTTGAGGACCTCCTAATTGCATAATGTGGATGGATCGAGTCTGTGTTTCATTATAGGAATGTAGGTGAGGTGAGGTATGGGAAATTCCCTTGGGTGGTAGTCTCCATATAAACCTAGACCTCCGCCGTCGGGGAATTTCTTGAGTGGTAGTCCTCGATGCGTGTCGGGCCTTTGGGTTGCCACATTGTTCGGCTTCAAGGCGCATTTCTCTTAGAGTGAACCAGATCGGAGATATGGGTCACTCCCATTGATTCCACATCTACTTGATTAATTGATTAGTTGAATAATTGATTAATTGACTAGTTGAATAATTGATTAATTGCGGATAAGAGTCAATCATGTTATACCATGCTATTTTATTGTTCAACTCACTAGGCTTTTTGGCCTAACACTTGTTTTGTGTCGATGTGTATCTCAGGTTCTAGCGACGCCGGTTCTAGGAAGGCGTAGTACTTGGGTGTGAGCATGGGAATTATCGAACTTGAACTTATTATTTTAGAAGATTGATTTGGGATTTATAAGTGACTCCGTGTGTATTTTATTCCCTAGTATTTGGAATTGTTGATTGTTGTTTATTGTCCGTTTAAATTACGATTGTATTTAAACAGGTTTGTGTAACTCCCCACTCTTGGGAGGCTCTTGCTTTGGCAAATTTTAGTATACCTCATGTACGTTTTTCGGATTTTGTTATCTCCATTTTTGGGGTGTTACAAAAGAGAAGAAGATGTTTTGGGCCAAGAAAAACAAATTGAAAATAAGGCCAATTTCCAAGCTAAAAAGTCAGAAGTAGTTAGGAATACTTGTAATATTCCTAGTGCTAGTTTTAAGAAGGTTCAAAAGAAACATGTACCAAATGATTTAAATGAAATGTAAAACTTTGCTCCTACTTTATCTTGCTCTGTTAATTGCAATTGCATTCAACTCATGATTAAGCTGAAAAATCATTTCAGAGGTTCTCATTGCTTTCTGAATCAGTCTCTGAACAAGACTTCAGAGACAAAGCCTCAAAAGCAAAAGAAAAACCATTCTGGAAAAGCATTAAAAGATGGAATGCCAAATGTTGATAAAAATCCTCCAAAGCCTAACAAAAAAGGACCCATAATGAGATGGGTACTTAAAACTCTCTAATCTGTCTTGCAGATACAGTATATGTCTTTATGGTACTTAGATTCTGGATGCTCAAGGCATATGACTGGAGATAAGAAGTTGCTATCCTCTTTCAATGCAAAATCTGGAGGAGCAGTAACTTTTGGGGACAATATGCATGGTCAGATTAAAGGTTATGGTGAGTTAACAAGAGGTAATGTATCTGTTTCCAAAGTTTCTTATGTTGATGGACTCAAGCACAACTTAATAAGCATAAGTCAACTTTGTGATCATGGTTTTGATGTGAAATTTCAAGAAAAACATTGTTAACTTCTTCACTCAAAAACATGTCAAGAAATGCTAAGATCAGACAGAAAAGGTAATTTATATAGAATGAATTTTACCAAACATATAGACATTGGTTCAGAGAAGCTCTGTCTACTATCTCTGAACAGTGAAGATGTCTGGCTTTGGCATAAGAAGTTCTCTCATTTCAACTTTTCATCATTTGATAAGTTAGTCAAACTTAATCTGGTTAAAAGATTACCATCTCTAAAGTTTAACAAAGATCATCTTTGTTCTGTATGTGAGATGGAAAAAATGAAAAGATCTTCCCACAAAACCAAGAGTGATAATAATTGTCCAATACCTCTACATATGCTTCACGTGGACCTCTGTGGTTCTATCTCTGTGTAGAGCCTGTCAGGTAAAAAGTATATTCTTGTTTTAATTGATGAATACTCAAGATATACTTGGATAGAATTCATCAGAGCCAAGTCTGATGTACCTGAAATTTTGATAAAGTTGTTAAGAAGATTGCAGGTTTTGTTCAATAGCAAAATTCAGAAGTTGAGAAGTGATAATGGAACAGAGTTCAGAAATGCCAAAATCAACTCCTATCTTTCAGAAGAAGACATAACTCCCAACTTTTCTGCAACTAGGACACCTCAACAAAATGGTGCTGTTGAGAGGAAAAACAGGACTCTTGTTGAAGCTGCAAGAACAATGCTTGCAGCCTCTGATCTTCCAACCAACTTTTGGGCAGAAGAAGTGGCAACAACATGTTTTACCCAAAACAGAGCCACTATTGTCAAAAGATTCAAGAAAACATCATATGAACTCATTAACAACAGAAAACCAAATGTCAAATATTTTCATGTTTTTGGGTGCAGGTGTTACATCTTGAATGACAGAGAATCTCTTGGCAAATTTGACAAAAAGGTAGATGAAGGAAAATTCATTGGTTATTCTTTAGCCTCAAAAGCCTTCAGAGTGTTCAATCTAAGAACAAAGACCATCCAAGAGAGTATCAATGTCTTATTTGATGATACAAGAAGTTCTGACAAACAAACTATCAAAATCACAGCTAAGAATGCCTCTGAATCATCAAAATTAAGGGAATCTGAGCTAAACAACATATTTGAAGATTTCTTTGATAATGATGATAACTCTGAATTAATCTTCAGAAATGCCCAAGAGATTCTCGGTCATTCAGAAGAAGGACCTAAAACCCCTCTATATGTAATGAATTCTTTCAAGGCAACATCAATGCCTCCTTACCCATATAAGAGGAGGTTTCCTCAGAGCATGCTTCAATACATCCATGAAAATCACCCAACCCGTCTCTATCTTAGAAGTGTTGCCCAACCATCAGAGCCGATGGTGGGATCCCCAACACACTTAGGTTTTGAACCTGAGTTAGAATCAGAGAATGAATCCTCTAAGGCTCCTCAACATTGATGACAGAGAGCAACCACAGGGTGTATCTGATGAGGGTAGTAATGATAGATTAGGTGAGAATGAGAGTCCACCAGAGGGAGAATTTATTGCCACCATAGGAGCTGAGAGAAGTAAGGTAGTAAGAGATGCCTCCGAAGGCACAACTGAGCGAACACCAAGCCCAACTCCTTATGCAACCAAATCTACTATCCTAGGTGGTCCAACACCAGAGGATATTGAACAAGAGGTGCACACCTCGAACCCCACCTAATCCATCCGCTCAGAGGCACCTCATTCTGCCTCTGAAGCACGCACCATTGGGGAACCCTCTGAACTAACTAAGTCCTCCCAAAAGGACTTAGCTATAAAGAGAAGTACTCATTTTCCCCAGAGTACGCCACACTCCAACCTACAACATGATGCCTCTGTGGCTCATGATATAGGTGACCGTCCTATAGACCACGAGGTCTTTAAGATCTACCGTAGCGATTGCCCTACTAAAGGGCAATGGGATGACTTAGTAGCACAGGGACTCACTTGTTTGGACAACAAGGTGTCCAAGCACATTCGGTTCTCATCCTTTGAATCTGACTCAAAGGATGACCAACCAATCAAAACTATCATAGAGAAATCCTCTAACAAGGATCCTCAAGGATTGATAGGAAGTCCTTCCGGAACCAACATCAAACAAGTTCCGAAAGAAGGCCCCTCTGTTCTCGAGGGAAAATTTGAATCATGTGTTGATTCTAAGGTTACCCACTCTGATCATGTCACCAAAGAAGAGTTCAAAGTCTTTGGTGATGAAATTAGAGGATCCCTGAGGGTGTGTTTGGTTTACAGACTGGATGGGATGGGACAGGACAAAAACTCACTGTCCTATGTTTGGCGTGACATGGGACAGGACAAAAATTCACTGTCCCGCGTTTGGCACGACATGGGA
This sequence comes from Arctium minus, assembly GCA_954870635.1. Classification (NCBI taxonomy): domain Eukaryota; kingdom Viridiplantae; phylum Streptophyta; class Magnoliopsida; order Asterales; family Asteraceae; genus Arctium; species Arctium minus. Next base: position 2,541,583 of record OX941093.1, on the reverse strand, counting down.
CAGGGACAAAGACTGGACAAGGTGGGACAAGATGGGACAAAAAATTGTATTTTCTTGTTCCACCAAAATAGGTGGAACAACATGGGACAAAAGTGAGACATAAACTAAAAATCATTGATCTACCGCCATTTGATGTATAATCCTAATATGGTATTAGTGTTAAGGGTCACCACTACCTATCGCCACCACTACCACCATCGGTGGCCACTAGTAGCCACCGTCAACCATCGTCGGCCACCTCTACCTATTTCTCCACCATAACAACCTCCTCCACCACCTCCACAACCATCGGCCATCACCACCACCACTACCATCGTCGACCACCTCCACTAACACCGATCACCACCACCTTTGGCCGCCACCACCATCAACGGCCACCGGTAGCCACCACCCACCATCTTCGACCACTTCCACCTCTTCCTCTACTAATACAACAACTTTCTCCACCACATCCACAACCACCGCCTATCGCCACCTCCACCGATCACCACCACCCATTTCCGTCGCCACCACCGACGCTCATCGCCAACCACCGACGGTGACCTCCGCCTCTTCCTCCACTACAATAATCTCTATTACCCCTGTACACCGCCACCACCACTACCATCGTCGGCCACCTATACCTCCGCATCAACAATAACAACCTCCTGCACCACCACCATCCACTATCTTTCACGTTCTTCACAACTACCGACCTTCACGGGCCACCCATCACATTTATCTTTACCTATCGCTGCAACTATGCATCCGCCAATTCATTATGATCTTCCAAATTGAATCAAATATTATATTTTCTTTATATAAATCGGATTTTTTCGAACTGCCATCATATATTTCAGGTTCTTCATTCAAATTTTCTACCATTGTTTTTGTATGTATTTATATGTATGAAAATCGTTTAAAAAAATAAAGATGTTTTTTAATTAAATTATTTAAAGATATACTGTATTTGTGTTATTTATAACTATTATATGACATATAAAATCATCAAACAACTTTTAGGGAAATTTGTCCAGTCCTGTCCTATCCAGTCCTAGTCATACCAAACACAAGACAGACATTTGTCTTGTCGTGTCCAGTCCCGTCCAGTCCTGTCCTGTCCTAGCCTCTTGTTCTGTCCTGTCCAGTCCCGTCCAATCATGTATGCATATCAAACGCTACCTGAATGATCTAAAACTTCATCTGAAGAAGACCTCAGAGGCCCCGACCTCAAACTCTGAAGTAACAAAATTAACTCCAGAGGTCTCTGAGCTATGTGTTGCATTACACTCCAACAACAACCGCTTAGAGTCTCTGGAGAAGCTTGTTCTCAACAATTTAGCTACATTCTCTAAGGAAATCTCAGAGGCCAAAGCATAGATCATCAGAGCCATTCCAGCTCCCTCTGCTAAGGATCTGTAACACCCCAATTTTTCGAAAGGTATCATTTCAAGTTAATACTGGAATCCTAGATTTGATAGTCTTGTTGGATGAAGGGTTAAATTACGAGTCCAATGGTTTTTTCCGGAGCTAAATCGGAGCTATAACGAAGAAGTTACGGCCAAAACAATGAACGAGTGGAAAACCGGGCGGACAGTGCATTACACGACTTATGTCGCGTCTTAGAGTCAACCACGCGACTTAAGGGAAGCGGGCGACTTATGCCACGACTTAAGGTTGCGGCATAACCCGCGAAATGCACTGTCAGGCCAAAACTCGATCTTTCAGCCTTCAAGTTTTGGTTGAGGTAATCTTCTCCTTCTTCAAATATGAAAAATTAGGGTTTTGGTATTTGATGAAAAGTTCATGTAAATACTTGGGGAACAATTTTAGGGGTTGAATATGATATATTTATGGTCGGAAATGTGTGGATCTAGGTTTTGGGAAGCTTGAGTTGAAGAGTTGGAATGGATGTCTTCGGAAAACTTTGGGTGGGATCTATGCTTTTGGAGGCCAATGGTTGGGGATTGAAACCTAGGTTTAACTTAACCTAGCAAGGTGAGTTCAAGTTGATTTGTGAAAACGGTGTACATGCCAAAAAGTCTATTTTTAAAGTGTTTACATGTTTTATATGGAATTGTTAACTGTTAATCATCTGATAAGTTTTGGTTATTTGGAAGCATTAAAATTTATAAACTTATAAAACGCCCATATTTGGGATTTTGTGCATTTTGATAAATAAATCATATATTTTGGGTATCTAAATGATTTATTTCATGGAATATATTTTTCAGTATAAATGCATTTTATTGGGTGTCATGGGATGATTTGAAAGGATAAAAGGTATAAACCCACTTGTAAAAAGTTTTGTCCCAATCTAAATCATGTTGGAGTTATTTGTGTGTGTTGAATCATGGGTTGCATTATGTCGGGTCGATTACGTTTGATTTCATTTTCATGATTTTCAACGTTGGGTCTTTGGATTTGTTGAGCTTATGGCTCGGATTGGATTTTGTTGGGTCTTGGGAACACTTGTCCGGTTTTGATAGCTCATTGTAGATCGCTTGGTTATGATTTGCATTTATTGCATCTTATTTGGGAATTACATGTTTTGAATGCGTTAGTTCATTCGTTTTGAGTCATGTAATGTTTTAGCCCCGTCTGCTATGGATCCATGAGCACTTTTGTTATTTTGTTCGATGTTGGGATGACTAGCCTCTCCACATTGTGGCACGTTAGGCATCAAATTGGGTTATAAGTCCTTCGTGCAAGTATCTATGGGTGTATGCTGAAAGATGCTGAGCTCGATACTTTTATTATTTGTCCAATGGTGAAATGCTAGTTTTCCCCATTGCGGCGCGGTTAGGCATCTTCGGTATGGTGTAAGTCCTCCCTGCAAGTATCTATGGGTGTATTCTGAAAGATGTTGAGCCCGATACTTAATACCAGTTTAACGTAATGTGTGGCTTACTTTGTGCACGTCGCATTATGCGGAATCGGGTTTCCCCCGTCACCGAAAGGTGTTGTCTTTGGGTTGAGTCTTTTATACATTTGTTTTCGGTGACATTTTGCATGCATGCATTTATTCCATGTTTTCTGGGTTGAGTATTAATCCCCGCCCGTGTTTTGGGGTGTTTTGGAATATAAAGCGTTATTTACGTTGTCTTAAATTGGGAGTCGATTTATATTCATGTTTAAGTGAGTTTTGGATTGCATCGGTTTATAAAGAATGTTGTGTTGGAGCATTTTCCTTAAAGAGGTATATTATGGGAAAACGAGTCGTTTCCATTTCTAAAGTAAATCATTTTGAAAGATCTTGTTTTGAACTGAATTCTTTTCCTATAAAGATATATTTATATATGTTGAAAACTCTTGAGCTCACTAGGCGTTAAGCCTAACCTTTTTATTTGTCGGCATGTGCATTAGGTTCCAGATGGGGGGTTTGGTTCTAGCAGCTATGAAGGGTTGAGCCTTAGATTTGTGCCAGTGTAAGTATTTGGTGAAGTCTTCCGCAGCTTGGAGATAGTGACTATTATTGGGTTTTAGTAGCCCCCGCTCTTATTGTAGATTGTATGTATAGAATGAGATGTGTGCATTGAGGTGAAATAATAAATTGTGATTGGAGATGTATCATTTATCGATGTATTTAGAAAATTTTAAATCGGTTGCTATTTCCAGATTTGAGGGTGTTACAGGCTCCCTCTGTCACCTCTGCAGATTTTTCTACCTTCAAGGTTGAGCTTCTCCAAGTTCTATCAGAGACCATTGCAAAGTTGCCAGTACCAGTTGTTGCTCCATCTTCAATTCCATCCTCTACAGCGGATCTGGTCACAAAAGTCGACTTAGCAACTTTCAAGGAAGGCATTATGAGTCGCATGCTGTCTTGTTCCTCAAAGATAAGCATGGTTGCAGAGAAGAAGGTTCAAGCTCCCTTGCAATTCACAAATTTCATGCAGAGGATCAGGTCTCTGACATTCTCACTGCTGCTGCTGATGCTGATGCTATAGAGGCCATCAAAAAGGCCTCTATAAATGACAAAGGCAAATGTGTGATCGATGAGAACCCCTTCCCCAAATATCAGAAGAAGCGCGCTACCTCTAACCTTTGCAGAGAGGAGTCGAATAAACAAAACTTGATGATTCAGAGGACCCTGAAGAGGATGGGGCCTTTGATTGTCAAAAGGGGGAGAAGCGAGAGAATGTCAGAACTAAAGCCACAAAATCTAGTGTCTCTGTCCCCTCTCCCTCTACAAGAAAAAGGCAAAGGAGTTCAAGACGAGAGTAAACCAGAGAGGCACTCCACCTCTGCTGAAGACCACCAAACGATCTTGAAGTCTCCAATACCTGTTTTATTTCTAGCACCAACAACTTTAGAAGCACCTGTCATCTAGGTAGTAAATGTTATTCCAGAGACTATAGGTGCTCTGGACGAAGAAGAAGAAGATGAGAAATTGATTGACTTCTCCAGCTCTGAAGACGCATTCTCATCACCTGAAAATCCAACTATAATAATGAGAGATGCATTCGGGTCAGAGTCTGAAGAAGAAGCTGCTGATGTGGAAGAAGCAGAAAAAGATGAGGTAGTTGAAGTTAAGAGTATGTCTACAAGAATGCTCAATCTCATCATCCTTCTACATCAGAGGTAGAGCATAGAGTTGAAGACACTTCTCAAATAGAAAATCTAATCTCCTCTGCCATCAACGAAACCCCGCCATCTCCTCTGCCATCCTCAAAGATAACCATGGTTGTTGATGAACAGGCCCCTCCAGAGGTACCTGTTCAGAAGACAAGCATTGGCATCCCTGTACTCTCCAAGTTCACTCAACCCCCAGTATTTCCTGCCTCTGAGCCAGAGACTTCGATAGAGGACCATTTCAGATACCTCTACTGCGAGTTCAACCTAGAAGATACTCAAGTCCTCCCTCTGAATCCAAGAATCAAGGAGAACATGGAAGATTATGAGCTGAGATTTATCAGAGATAAGACCAGTCCAAGAGCAAGTGTTCTCTCATATTCCCATATCACAGAGATAAACAAAGTCTCTGAAAAGAAATTTGCTTACAATAAAATCACCTACAGACATTTTGAGGTGATTCGCTCTGATGGGAAGATTTATGAGTTTAATGACAATGATCTCGTAAATCCAAACCCTTATGAACTGCCTCATCTCTATGCCTACTACTCAGCAAAATATGAACGAGGAAGGACATTCAGAATGGGTCTATACGAAGTCAGGTGTGCTATGGAAGCTCATATCAAGCTAAGGGCCAGACTTGATTTTAAGATCACTCTGAATCTAGGAGAAGCAAGACTTGGAGTAACTGAACCAGTGGAGACAATTGCAGATATGGAAAAGTACAAGACTGGTTCAATAATTCCAGAGCCTCTGGGATTTGTCTACAGACGCAACATTGTCAAGAAAATCTTCCTGGCTTCAGAGGTGTCCAAATATTCAGATGAGACTTTGAGAGGTGTACTAAGAATGATACATGCGAAGGAAGAATGACACAGAGCTGACCTATTGGTGAAACTAGACTTAGAAATTAGCTCAATGATTAACTTCAGAGAGCTCATTATGAAGTTCCATAGGATCTGCTCTAGTGATAGGTTCTAGTTCTTTTACTTTATATTTTTTGTTATCTTCTCCGTTTGTAATTCCTATCATTTGAGAAGTAACATTTAAGAGGATGATTTTCTCCTTTATGCTTTCTAGATTAAATTTTTTATCTCTGCTATTTTGCAATTTTTATTTTCAATACTTAGGGGGGGATTGTTATCCCCAATTCTGGAATGTAAAAGTATTGAAAATATTCTAAGTCCTATTTCAGAGGACTGCCAGAGATAGACTTCAGAGGACATGCCTGCCTCTGAAGTACATTTCAGAGATTCAGCAGAAGAACATCAGAGATGGCTTCATCAGAGGTTCCTACATCAGAGCTCTGAAGACATCCTCTCTGAAGAAGAAGCTGATGATTCCTACAAGTATTGACAGAAGAACAGATGACACATCACATAGTGATAAGATTTACTTTTTAGAGTAGGTTACTGTTCAAGCATGTCTTGAGTTTACCTTTTAGGTACAACACTATTCAAGTATTCTTCTTAGGGAGAACCAGTTCTCTCCATATGGAGTGCGAAAGGTGCTTGCAGCAATGGAGAAGACCTCCAAGGGGGAGAGAAGTCGGCCAATTGGAGAGTTTAATTCGTATATTGGAGGCGGTGCAACCGAAAAGAGGATGTGAGGACAAGGTAGAGTGGCATCTAGACGACTCAAAGACTTTCAACGTTAAAAATTAAGGGAGCTAATCGACAATGGAGGAAGTAATCCAATCGAGAACGCGGACAACACGTCTTGATTGAGGATTATTCCAAGGAAGATTTGTGTATTTGTTTGGAGGGCAAGCAAGGGTAGATTACCGTGTCGATCGGTCTTGGATCGTATGGGGGTGGATTTGGATTCTGTCTTATGTCCAAGATGTGGGGGCAACATCGAAACGATTGATCACGCTTTGGTGGGATGCGCGGAGGTAAAGAGGTTGTGGCAAAAGATCGGGAGATGGTGGCATAAAGACTTAGAGGAAGTCGAAACGGTTCAAGGTATCCTTCAAGTTGGGTCTGTTTCGAGATGTAACGATTTAGGTACGGAGATTTGGAACGTGGTGAAATGGGCGATTCTTTATTTTATCTGGTATCATAGTAACAGTGTGGTATATAAAGCCGAGAAGAGGAGAATTCTGGACTTCTTTTGCGACTTCCAACGAAGGATCTTCGAATGGGTAAAAAGGCGTTGTAAGAAGTTCGCGAAGGACTGGTTGGGTTGGCTCGCAGATCCTACATCGTCGTCGTAAACCAGGAAAGGTCTGTGGTTTGGTTGTGTTCGGAGGTGTGGTTCGAGGTCGGTGTTGTGTTGAGGCGGCGTTAGTCTGGTACGTTTGCCTCTCGCAAACCGACGTGTGCTGCTTCGTTTTTCTTCTGTCTTCCTGTTTTTTTTGTTTCTCGTTTTCTGTTGCTTGTTTCTTGTTTCCTGGTGTTGTTTCTTGTTTGTGACTTGGTTGGATGTTCCTGTTTGGTTTTTGCTGTTGGTATATATTTTCCTGCTTTTCAAAAAAAAAAAAAGAAGAAGAAGAAGAACCGGTCCATCCTCCACTTTTTATAGACCCTATTTTCATTAAAATAATAACATAATTAAATATTAAAACTTCAAAAAGAATTCTATTTTTATATAACCTTTTCATATCTTTTATAATAAATAATATATTTTCTTTTATAAATTTCTAATAGAACGAAAATGTTTAATAAAAATACAGGTTGATTTTAATTTATCTTATTTTCTTGTTACATTTATTTTAAAGTAAATCCTTTTTATGTAATAATTATTTGAGTGAATTGTGGATTTGATCCATGTGGTTTTGTGATTTCTTTGATCATGGTACTCATTCTATGTTTATTGTGGATTTGGTCCTTATGGTATTCAATTTATCTTGGTCATGATCCTTCTGACTAACATCTCCGTTAACTTCGTTAAATTAAGGACCATTTTCGCCATTTGCCATTTTTTGTTCTTTTACGATAAGAAAAAAACAATACTTTTATACACATACATATAACGATATCAAAATAAATAAAATAGAATGTTATTGTATTATTTGATTGTTCAACTTTTTTAAAATATTAACTATATTAATACGATTTAATTTTATTATTAAATTATAGCATAAATAATGGAAATACTTTCATTTATAAAATTACAGGATATTTGTTAACTTTTATATATTAGGCTAATATAAAATTTGTCAAATATTATATTTCAAAAAAGGGGTGGATGAGGCCAATTACACGCATACCTATTATTTTTCTCATCTTATACATTTACATCAAATTTTATTTTTTACATTTCCAATATAATTTAATTTGATTCGAACATTTAAAAAAAAGGAGGAAGAAGGTGCATATAACATTTGTGATAGCATTACCCTTATAAAAAAGATTGAAGAGAAAGGACTATAGCATGTACGGCGGTGAGAAAATGTGTAAGTCGTCGTTATCGGTTCAATAATTATAAACGTTCAATCGATTGATGGAATGAATAGAATTCTCTACCATTTGTGATAACTATGGTTTATTTTATATTTACAAAAAATGTACAATGATGAATATATCATTTGATTTAATTTTATATTTTAAAAAATAAAATTCAGTCTAATAAAGAAAAAGAAAATATCACCTGTAGCTTTTGTCCTTGTCAAATAGGAAAATTGAATTGAAAATAAACTAACTTTGAACTTAGACTTCCGAACTAAATTTCGAAGAATAGTATTTCTCAAAAGAAGGCATGAAAAAGAATTGAAATTCCTAACTACAATGCAAGAAATTTAAATTCCACTATATGCGGAATTGGACTTTCGAACTAAATTTCGAAGAATGAACTAAGCGCATATATGTAATTTGGTCAATTTCCAAATCTTTAAGATCTCACCGGATTCCAACCAACCAAATACTACGATAAAGTTCGCTACATATTGAATCCCATTACAAGATCTCCATCCTAAACAACCCGAGTTTTTCATCATCCCCCATCATGAGGGACGAACCGAGAAATTTTTTCATACAGTAGCACCATATAATATAGATTTTTTTTTACAAAAAACACGGTTTTAATCGATGTGTCTTCGTCTTTTTACCGACGTTCAATATTGGCTGATGTTTTTTTAGCCTAATTCCATGATTTCGAGAGATTTTTAAAGTTTTTTGCTATCGATTTCCATTATTTATGCTATATTTATGTTATTAAATCGTATTAATATAGTTAATCTTTTAAGAAAGTTAAACAATTAAATCATATAATAATATTCTATTTTATTTATTTTGATATCGTTATATGTGTGTGTATAAAAGTATTGTTTTTTTCTTATCGTAAAAGGACAAAAAAATGACAAATGACGAAAATGGTCCTTGATTTAACGAAGTTAACGGAGATATTAGTCAGAAGGACCATGGCCAAGACAAATTGAATACCACAAGAACCAAATCCACAATAAACATAGAAGAAGGACCATGGTCAAAGAAATCCCAAAACCACAGGGACCAAATCCACAATTCACTCTAATTATTTTAAGTACTATTTTGATATTTATTTTAGAGTAAATTATGATTTTCGTCCTTATGGCTTGCAAAATATTTCTATTTTCGTCTCTGTGGTTTGAAAATTACGTTTATCATCCTCATAGTTTGCATTTTGTTTCTAATTTCATCCTTAAACCCTGACACGTAATTAGGGTTGTTCATCAGTTGACATCCAATGGATGTGAGGGGAACCGAACCAATCCAATCATCCATTGGATGTTGGATTTTTCCAATCCAATGGATGATTGGATCGGTTCGGTTCCATCCATTGGATGTTCTTATTAGATATCCATTGGATCGGATTGGATCCATCCGACATCCAATGGATGATCAGATCGGATCGGATCCATCCAATGTGTTAATTTAATGCAATTTTCTAACAATAAAACGAATTGATTAATCATTTTTAATTTGTGTTAAAACCAACACAAGTGACACTAAGAATTCAAAAATCAACACAAAACAAATTTAGATTTAAGCAAATTGCAAAAAAAAAATTGAATGATAGTTGGATGGAAAATTGGATGGTAATCGGATGGTTAATTAGATGTTGGTCGGTTCGATTCAGTCGGTTTTGGTCGGTTATGGACTGCCATTCAAGAACCGACCGATCCAAATTGGATGTTGAGATTTTCCATCCAATCCGATCCAATTACAATTGAATATCCAATTATGGTCGGTCGGTTCTAATTAGATCGATTGACTTTCTGCACAACCCTACACGTAGTCACTGATTCTATTAACCCCACCAAAACGTGTAATTTTGCTTTAAAAATAATATATTTCGACTCCCGTGTCCTTTTAGCCAGTAAACGAATACGCAACCACCTACACCTCAACCAATTACCAAACCACCCTAAAACCACAAATACTTTAAAGAGATGTTTTTTGTTTTGCAATATTTATTTTTTACCGTTTTAAAAATATTAATTAATTATTTAATTAAAATTAATAATAATTAATAAATTGTTAATCCTATACTCCTTATTTTTTATTACATTACTTTTATTTTTAATATTATTATTGAATATCCATTTTTATTATTATATGATTATTATTATTTTTTTTTACGGCAACTTGGGTTATGCCCACACACACGCACCCGCGGTATCCGGACATCCAATTGGACATCCAATTATTATATGATTATGATCATCGTCTTTCTAATTAACATTTTTAATCAAGTTAATTTTTATAAAGAACGTTTGTATCTTGTTTGTTATAATGCCAATATTATTTCAGTTTGTTTTCTCTTTATCACTGAAATAAGATATTATAGATTTAAGAAAAATAGGAAAACATGTAAATTGTCAGTTATGGTAATACTGAAATATATTAGGTACATGAACATTTAATCGGTCCATCAATATATTATATACTATCATATTAGCAACTTACAAAAATTTTCTTATAAATTATCTTACACTAGGCATTAGCTACAAACTTAAAGTTTTATAAACAAATTTCGCTTAATTAATTAATTTATTATTATATATTTTAGAGTAACTGATGAAACGAAAGTGTCAAGTAAGAAATTGTTTGGTTATCAAAAATGGCGTATTCATTAAAAATAACATAAGGGTTGTTTACCAAACTTAGAGGTTATTTACCACAGGTATGAAATTTGTAATTTACTCTATTTAATTATAACTGGTACAATTATTTACTTTTCTAATAACCAAAAAGTAAGTATAAAAAATAAAGCTTGAACTAAAAGTGATATGACTTTGATTTAATTAAAAATCAAATTAATGTTTTCATTAATATATATATTTTCTCTCAAAAAGTTGATAATGATATTTATTAAACAATAGTAAGATTATAAATATAATGAGTTGTAAAATTAATAATTAACTAATTAGTTTTTAGAGTGAATTGTGGATTTGGTTCCTATGGTTTTATGATTTCTTTGACCATGATCCTCATTTTATGTTTATTGTGGATTTGGTCCTTGTGGTATTCAATTTGTCTTGGTCATGGTCCTTCTGACTAACATCTCCGTTAACTTCGTTAAATCAAGGACCATTTTCGCCATTTGCCATTTTTTTGTCCTTTTACGATAAGAAAAAAACAATATTTTTATACACACACATATAACGATATTAAAATAAATAAAATAGAATATTATTGTATGATTTGATTGTTTAACTTTCTTAAAAGATTAACTATATTAATACGATTTAATTTTATTAATACGATTTAATAGCATAAATAATGGAAATCGATAACAAAAACTTAAAAATACTTCGAAATCAAGCAAAAAACTTTAAAAATCTCTCGAAATCATGGAATTAGGCTAAAAACACATAAGCCAATCTCGAAAAACGCATATAGTGGAATTTAAATTCCTTGCATTGTAGTAAGGAATTTCAATTCTTTTTCATGCCTTCTTTTGAGAAATATTGTTCTTCGAAATTTAGTTCGGAAGTCCAAGTTCAAAGTTAGTTTATTTTCAATTCAATTTTCCTATGTAACACCCCGAATTTTGAAAAGCATCATTTCAAGTTAATACTGAATCAGTAGCTTTAAAGGGAAAAATAAGATATCTGATTTTGGACTTGAATCCTAGATTTTATAGTCTTAATGGATGAAAGATTCAATTACGAGTCCAACGGTTCTTTCCGGAGCGAAATCGGAGCTATAACGAAGAAGTTACGGCCAAAGCAGTTAATAAGAAGAAAACCGGTCAAACAGTGCATTACGCGAGTTGTGCCGCGACTTAGGGCCAACCTCGCGACTTGAGAGGGCACGGCCAACTTATGTCGCGACTTAAGGTCGCGGCATAACCCGCGAAACCTACTGTCAGGCGTGATTTTCAGCCCTCAAGCCTCATTTCTCTCAACCAAACCCTAACTCTCTCCCCCTTTTCTCTCCCAAACCGAACCCCAAACCCCAAAGTCAAACCTTAACCAATATTGAGGGTTTTTCCTCCTTAAACCACATGATTCTTCATCATCTAACCAGTTGAGATCATGAACCACCTTCATCTTCATCTTCTTCACCAAGTTCTTGGGGATTTCATCTAAACCTTTTCACCATTGGAAGATTGGAAGTTTATGGGTCGTTTTGGTGACCTACAAGTGTTTGGTTGGTAGATTCAAGCTTTTGGTCGAGGTAATCTTCTCTTTCTTCAAATATGGAAAATTAGGGTTTTTGGTATAAGATGAAGAGTTTATGTAAAAGTTTGGGGAATGTTTTTAAATGGTTAAATATGGGTTTTGATGGTTGGAAACTTATGGATCTAGGTTTTGGAAGTTTTTGCTTGGAGATTCAAGTTTCTTCAAAGTAACTCAAAGCGGGGTAAAATCTAAATTTAGCCTAAATCTAGTAAGTTGAGTTCAAGTTGATTTGTGAAAACGGTGTACATGCCAAAATGTTTATTTTAAAATGTTTGTGTTTTACCTCACATTGTTAACTGCTGATAAGTTTTAGTTATTTTGAAAAATGTTTAGTTTTATAAACATGTTGAGACACCTATTTTGGGATTTTGTGCATTTTGATAAATAATCATATATTTTGGGTATCTAAATGATTTATTTCATGGAGTATAATTTCGAGTATAAATGCATTTTATTGGGTGTCATGGGATGATTTGAAAGGATAAATGGTATAAACTCACTTGGAAAATGTTTCGTCCCGACCTAAATCATGTTAAAGTTATTCGGGTGTGTTGAAGCATGGGTTGCATTATTTCGGGTCGTTTACGTTTGATTTCATTTTATGATTTTCAACGTTAGGTCTTTGGGTTGTTGAGCTTATGGCTCGTTTGGATTTTGTCGGGTTTTGAGGACGCTTGTCTGGTTTTGATAGCTCAATGTAGAGCGTTTGGTTATGATTTGTATTTATTGCATCTTATTTGGGAATTACATGTTTGAAATGCGTTAGTTCATTCGTTTTGAGTCATGTAATGTTTCAGCCCCGTCTGCTATGGATCCATGAGCACTTTTGTATTTTATCCGGTGTTGGGACGACTAGTTTTCCACATCGAGGCACGTTCGGCATTGGATGTGATGTAAGTCCTTCGTGCTCGTATCAATGGGTGTATGCTGAAAGATGTTGAGCTCGATACATTTATTGCTTTATCCGATGGTGGAACGATTAGTTTTCCCCATTGAGGCGCGGTTGGCTTCTTTGGTATGGTGTAAGTCCTCCGTGCTAGTATCTATGGGTGTATTCTGAAAGATGTTGAACCCGATACTTATACCACTTTAACGTAATGTGTGGCTTACTCTGTGCACGTCACATTATGCGGAATCGGGTTTCCCCCATCACTGAAAGGTGTTATTTTTGGGCTGAGTCGTTTATTATTTGTTTCGATGACATTTTCATACATGAATTTATTCCATGTTTTATGGGTCGAGTATTAATCCCTATCCGTGTTTTAGGATGTTTTAGGATATAAAGTATTATTTACATTATCATAAATTGGGAGTCATTTTATATCCACGTTTTGAGTTTGGGTTATCTCCCTTATACTATAATTTTGGAGACTTGAGTTTAATCATATTTTGGTCGTTTGTTTTATAAAGCTTACTCAAATTTCATTAATTGAGCATTACCATTATTCCCGTTTCAATTAAGTGTTGGATTGCATCATTTCATGAAAAAGTGTTTTGGCGTTTAGGCGACCATCTATAAAATGCATATTATTGTTAAATGAGTTGTCCCATTATTTTAAAATAAATCATTTTAAAGGATCATGATTATAAGTTACAATATTTCCATTTTACGTTTTCTTTATAATCATGATATAAACTCTTGAACTCACTAGACGTTAAGCCTAACCTTTTTATTTGTCGGCATGTGCATCAGGTTCCAGATGGGGGTTTGGTCCTAGCTGTCCCAAGAAGAGATGTGCTTAGTTCTCCCGAGTGTAAGTTAGTGAAGACTTCCGCAGTTTGGAGATAGTGACTTTTATTGGGTTTTAGTAGCACCCGTCCTTATTATAAACCGTATGTATAGAATGAATGTGTGTGTTGAGGTTAAATATTAAATTGTGGTTGTAGATGATTCTTTTATTGGTGTATTTAGAAAATTTTAAATTAGTTGCTATTTCCAGAATTCAGGGTGTTACATCCTATTTGACAAGGACAAAAGCTACAGGTGATATTTTCTTTTTCTTTATTAGACTGAATTTTATTTTTTAATTTATAAAATTAAATCAAATGATATATTCATCATTGTACATTTTTTGTAAATATAAAATAAACCATAGTTGTCACAAATGCTAGAGAATTATATTCATTCCATCGATCGATTGAATGTTTATAATTATTGAACCGATAACGACAACTTACACATTTTCTCACCGCCGTACATGCTATAGTCTTTTCTCTTCAATCTTTTTTATAAGGGTAATGCTATCACAAATGTTATATGCATCTTCTTCCTCTTTTTTTTTTTTAAATGTTTGAATCAAATCAAATTATATTGAAAATGTAAAAAATAAAATTTGATGTAAATGTACAAGAGGAGAAAAATAATAGGTAGGCGTGTAATTGGCCTCACCCACCCCTTTTTTGAAATATAATCTTGAGTAAATTACAAATTTCGTCCCTATGGTAATTGAAAATTTTGGATCAGGTCCCTCAAATGAAATAATTGCATGTATGGTCACTATGGTTTCACTTTTGTTATGGATTCGGTCCCAATCCAAAACAAAAGTGAAACCATGGTGACCATACATGCAATTATTTCATTTGAGGGACCTGATCCAAAATTTTTAATTACCACAGGGACGAAATTTGTAATTTACTCTATAATCTTTGACAAATTTTATATTAGCCTAATATATAAAAGTCAACAAATATCCAGTAATTTTATAAATTAAAGTACTTCCATTATTTATGCTATAATTTAATAATAAAATTAAATCTGTTAAAGAGAAAAACAAATAGAACAACAATATGGAGAGAATAACAATAAGACAGAGAGAAGAAATCTGTAATTCTCATTAATCATAGCCCCTTTAAATAGGGAGGAGTTTACAAAGAAAAAGAAACATTAATTATGGTAATCTAATAATAAGAAAATTTTCTGTCAATCACTTCCTTTTGATGATGACACATAATCCTTCAACACTCCCCCTTGTGCCGAGTCAAATGAGTGATGGTGCACAATTGTTGCCTCGTTAAAACCTTACGCCAAAATAAAAACCCAGTGGGAAAAAATAAAAGTCTGACGAAGGAAAGAGTACAACGCACCAGCTTCTTTGTAATACATAGACTTTTCCTTCAGTCTAGTTTTCTCTTAGATTCGTACATTAATCGAGAGAGTTAGGAAAACATGATGATATATAAACAGTCGCCTCACTAAAACCTTACACCAAGGAATAAAACCCAATGGGAAAAATAAAACATTGGTTAAGGAAAGAGCACAACATACTAATATCACAAATATAGTAGACCCCCCTTTTGTCTACTACTCCCCCTGATTCGTGCATTAATCCAGGGAGTTTGGAAAACATTTACGTTTACTTTCTACATGTTTCCCAATATATGGATTTAGGTAATGATTTGGTAAAATATGTCATGTTCTCCTAGCATCTTACTTGATTCAATTGAATCTCGAGGAGAGTTTTCTTATTGCTGATTGTATAAGACTTAAGCAGAATATGCTTTGTGTTATCACCCTTGATGTATCTTATGTTCATTTTTTCGATACATGATGCATTATTTCCATATATGCAAATAGGATGCTGGTTGAACCTAAAATTACTAACTCCCCTAATATATGTATGATAGTCCTTAATCATATACATTATCTCATGGAGAGTAATATTATTTGATCAGTTCAAGGAGGTAGTTACAAGGGTTTGCTTAGCTTACTTCCAAGCAATCGGCGTATTCCTAGTGGTAATTCCTTATCCAATTTGAGAACAACTTTTGTATGAGTCAGACAGATACCTAATATCAGCAAAGACATACCAAGAGGTTGTTTGGTGTTTTTTTTATAAGAGCTAGTACTTTTGCTGCTTACATTCTAAGTAGGTATTGAATTTTCATTTTCATTATCAATCTCATTTTTATTTCTATAGGGAAAGTATAAGCCCATGTTAACGGTTCTAAAAGATTTACTTGATATCATTCCAAATGACATTGCGTTGGCGCTGAGCTAAATCTAGCTAACAAATTCACTGAGAAATACAATATACGGTCAAGTGTATTGTGTTAAGTACGATAATGCGCATATTGTACTTATATAGGGAATTCCAGCTCCTAACACTTTTTCGTCACCATCCTTTAGACGAAATGGACAATTCCTTATATCCAACACTTTGACCAATCATGGGAGTGCTAACCGAATGCGCTTTGTCCATATTAAATTGCCTGATTATTTTCTAGACATATGCGATCGGTGAATTAATATTTCACAAACTCGGTGTCCTGGCTCAAATAGCTAGACAAACCCAAGTTTTCCCAAGATTTTTATCTCAAATTTAGATTTCAAGTTGCTTGTGGTTTCTCTTATTTCATAAAGAGTGCCTATTATGTTCATAACATCGACATATAAAGCTACTTTGAAAATCTAGAACTTGTTTTTCTACATAAATACGCAAGGGCACAGTTCATAGTTCTTATATATCCTTTCCCAATCAAGTGTTCACTTAGGGGGTTATACCACATCTTCATAGATTGTTTTAATCTATAAAGTGAGCGTTTCAATTTTATTGCAAACGCACTTCGTGGTTTAGAGTTACTTGATTTTGGTAATGTAATGCCATCAAGCACTTTTATATCTCTGAATCTAGATCCCCGGAGAGATATGTATTAACCACATCCATGAGTTGCATTTCCAGTCCTTCGAAAACTACTAGGCTAATTAATTAGAAGAACGTTATAACGTCCATCATGGGAGAGTAAGTCTTCTCGCGGTCAATCCAGGGCGTTGTGAGAAACCTTGTGCCAAAGGAGAGTCTCATACATTATGACTTAATTATTCTCATTACGCTTTACGACAAATGATTTATCTATGTCTTGCAGGCTTTACACTTGGTAGGTTAGCACTACCAAACCAAATACCTGTTCATTTGTCAAATAATATGATTCTCCTGGATTGCTTATTTAGGCCAATTTGCTCTTTGTTGATATTTTTCAACTGAGCATGGTTCGATGTCAATGTGCTCTATCACCTCATAAGCAACAATATATGTGAAATATATCATCAATGAGTATGTATGATATGTCCATCGACTCATATGCACTCTCATAATTCATTTGAGATTTCTTTGATCTATGGAATCAATATTAACTTCGGAGCGTCCTCCAGTAATGATTCATAGACATAGTTTAATCAGAGACAATCTCATGAGAGGTTTATGTATTGATGACAAATAATTGTGCCTTACTCTTCTCTTCCTTTAGATGAGTATCTATCGAACCAAGTAGCTTCCCCCATTTTCGTTTGGGAGC
Organism: Arctium minus; assembly: GCA_954870635.1. Taxonomy (NCBI): domain Eukaryota; kingdom Viridiplantae; phylum Streptophyta; class Magnoliopsida; order Asterales; family Asteraceae; genus Arctium; species Arctium minus. The sequence continues at coordinate 2,524,131 of OX941093.1, read as the reverse complement.
TACGACCTCAACCACACCTCCACCATGTGTGATTGCAACGTACTTTCCAGCGACGTTGTGCCCTTGTTTGGGGACTTTAACCTTGCGAGTATATTTGCAGCTCGTATATGTGATCTTGTCACTTATGGAATAACATTAAACGTATCAGATATCGAGTCTGATTCGTTTGACTTCAACTTTACATTATGAAGTTTCGGGATCAAAATAAGACAGAGTGGGAATATTCAATGACACTTCCTGTCGTTCCTACGGAAAATCCTTTTTCCTATCTCCTCCTAACGACGGGAAGACTGTCTCATCAAAGTGACAATCCGCAAATCTAGCGGTAAAAAAGATCATCCGTCAAGGATTCTAATTAGCGGATAATATTTGGAGATTCATATCCAACAAATATACTTAATCATTTTAAAGACCCATTTTGGTGCGCTGTGGGGGCGCAATTGACACATATACTGCACAACCAAACATGCGTAAATGTAAAATATCAGGCTGATATCCAGTTACCAACTGGTACACATGAGACTGGTTAGCTAGTAATATGTCTCAAAATGAAGAAGTAAAGTTGCATATAGTATTGCATAACCCTAAACACATGTAAGTAAATCAGTGCGCATAACTAATGTCTTGGCTACCATCTATATTCTTTTGATGACAACATCTACGGGACCATTTTAGATATACATATGGGGTATAGAAAACTCTATATTGATCACAATACAAATGCAATAATCATCAAATCCTTATGATGTAAATTCTCCAGATTCCAAGTCATGTAGACTTGATGAATTAATTAGGGTGGTGAGCCCTTAAACGTATAGCTAGTGCTAGGAGTGCAGTATTTCATGTGGACAATAATACGACATGCGTTCATCGTGTCGAAACCAGAACCATAAAGTTTTAATGGCCCGCATTCTGGATGTTTATGTCCATAAATATCACCTTGTATTCGTTGTAACAATGGAATATTTTTGTATTATGTCCTTAGCTTTAGGATGATCTCATTCCTGTCTTGGCTAAGGATTAGGGTATATACAAAAGTTCTAAGTATTCGAGAGGGCATATTATGATGGCAATGTTGTTTCTTATGCTGCAGAAGTCAACAATTGCAATTTGCCTCGTTTTTCCTATCACTCGAAAGAGAATGTGTCTATGTGTATTTTGTAATACACGGATCACTATGTCATAACCATGGTGTCCCACATGGTCATGTCGAAACATATATGTGTCATTTCTCTAAAGTTCTTTATTGGTGACAAAAATGTTTCGATGGCTCAAAAATCTACTAGCTAGTTTGACACATATATATGTTTACTTTCAAATTCATTAAAACTTATGTATATATGCTCATTATAATTTCCATTTGATACGAATATCTTTACAAGGTTCCTATTGATCTTGTACCAACAAGAAAATGACAGTCCATCGTCTAAGTATTTCGGTTGAATGAATTATAAAATAAGTATTTGTCTATCATTTTAGATTATGTGAGAGGTAAAAAAAATCAATTCTCCTCGATACATTCCTACACAGAACGGAGAATATTGAAATTTTTGCATTTGTTATGATGTATTTCTTTACATCTATAATGGTTACATATTCAATTACTTAGCAGAGAAATTAATTTTAATACTTAAAATTAATTTTCAAAGAAACATATGCTTAATCAATATTAAATATTAAATTAATATGTTATAGTTCATTTTCAACTTGTTCCCTTTTTGATAGAAACACTTTTTAGTGCATTTTTTATTTGATTGTCCATTATCACCTGGGATAATAGTTGTATTCCTACTCCAGGTGTTGAAAAATCCTTCATGACTCTTACCAATACCCTGACCTTTTCTAGGGTCTCGTCCACATGGTGCATAAATGTGTCAAATTGTTTTTAACTCACAATCATTTGGAGTTGTTTCCACCTCTAACGCTTTCATTATTGATATCGAGAATTTTCTTTGTCCCGACATATGTGGCGTTGTTATTTGAAAGAACTTTGTTATGTCTCTCAACCACTTGCAGTTGGTTGATGAGTTTGTCTAAAGGTTACATTCCAACTTATATTGGTTCAATAATATTTATCGATGTATGAAAAGTGAAAATAATGTTATGAATCATGTCATCTTCTATAAGCTCCTTGTCATAGAGATTGAGACGCATTTTGGGATACATCATTTCTTTGTTGAAATCAGTTACCTTTTTGTAATCGAATAAGCGGGTTTCATTTCGCTGTACGATTAGTTCGAGAAGTACATGTTCATGAATACTCCCGATTATCTCTTTCGGGGCATCCCACTGTTCTTTGGGGTTTTTAGTGAAGGTATTCTTATGAAGGTTATTATTTATTTATCGTCTCAAAACATGATGGTATTTGCTTGTACTTTTTCAAGAGGTTGTTTTAGGGTCAATAGGAAGTTAATGGACTTTAGGTATTTTCTTATACCTTTTCAAAAGGAGGTTTATATACTCATTTATGATAATCAGATTCTTTTGAGTTTACGACGTTGATTTTGGAATATGTTGATTCAACCATTTACGTATATAAGGGATAATATATGATTTTCTTTTTGATAAGACAGTGGATTGTGGTTATAATTATTATTTTATGTATGAAATTTCATTATCATAATCATATTGGATTTTTGTATGCTTGAATTTTATTGATAATATTTCATCAATATTTCAATTTGCAAAAACAAATCACTCAATCTATTGGATTTCCAGGTAGTAGGGGAATCACATAGATTTCTTAAGTCCCTACAAACCTTAGGGCTATTTACACCCGTTTGACAAAATCCAATCGATATTTTGAGATTTATTTAATTTAAATATAAAATTATTAATTATAGAACATTTGGCATGAGGCCAAAATGACTATGAGTTTGACATATAAAGCCAATTTTAATACCTTAATAGTATTTTTGGAGCTTTTGTTAAGATACCAAAATATGGGGGTTGGAAGTGTAACTTCTAAAATTTAATTACAGAATTAAGAATTATGAGTAGAAACTCAAGATAAACATTTAAATTTATATATAAAATTTATAAAGCATTCAATGTCAAAATGAATGAACTACAAAACATTTTAACAATTATATGATCCTCAATCACAAATATGACTACTAAGAATTCAAGAGACTTTAAATATACTTAAATACTAATATAATATTTGAATATTACAATATAAATAATAGGAACATATTTACATATCCATATATAGTTGGTTTAAAATAGCAACTAGAATATTAAATAACCCATATCATTGAATTAAATAAATTATCATATCTTAAATTAGCTTGTTATAAAACAAACATATATGATAAAAGTGTATATTTTAGGAATATTTAAACAAATATATAAATTTTTTTTATTAACCAAAATAAAATAATAATTAATTTATAAATTGACATACATATAGAAGATTTCAAAAGAGATAATAATGGTATTAGAAATCCATAATCAAGTTTATAAATATTTATTGCCCCATATAATTAAATTAAAAATGGCAAGCCAAGTTAAATAAATTAAATATCATATTCAAATAATAATTAATTAGCATATCTCACAATAATATATTAGTCTAATTTAAAAGATACCATCAAATTGTAGACATAAATAAACACATAACATTATATGATGAAATTGACCATCTAAACATGTTTAAACTAATTGAATAATCATAAATAAATAAAATAAAAATAAATTCAAAATTCAAAATTAAAAATTATAAAATCTATCATGCATATACATAAAAGCTATCATTCCGCATTAAAACACAATAAGTTAATATAATAAATATTTAATAAATAAAACCAATTTAATAGGAGGTAAATACAAACCATATTTCAAGTACATACGGTGAGCTACATCCGTGAAAATTAATTGAAGAATACGATTTTTTTAATTGCTTTTTTTACAACAATTCTAAAGTTGCATAGTCCCCCAAAAAAATTGTTGATTTCAAATCAAATTAAATAACGATCAATTACTATTATAAAAAAAACCATATCACCATTAAAAAAATAGAAGGATTTTGAAAGTAATTGATTATAATCTTTCAAATTGTCAGAACCATTTTTATGTTTATTAAAATTGATTGAGACCACAAACTAATAAGAATAAGAAAATAAAATAAAAACTGAAGCATATAAGCATGATCATGGCTAAAAGAGTTAATCATGATTAATCATAATTCATAGACAAAAAAATTGTAAGTTTTTGTAGAGATACTTACTTGAATTGCAATATTGGAAAAAACAGACCTTCTAATGGTGGTAGATTGCGAATAGAACAACCGTTTAATACGGTGGAAACGATTTGAGGGAGCGATAGTGCAAACGAGCTACGTGCTGATAACGTGTTAAAGAGAAAAACAAATAGAACAACAATATGGAGAGAATAACAATAAGACAGAGAGAAGAAATCTGTAATTCTCATTAATCATAGCCCCTTTAAATAGGGAGGAGTTTACAAAGAAAAGGAAACATTAATTATGGTAATCTAATAATAAGAAAATATTCTGTCAATCACTTCTTTTTGATGATGACACATAATCCTTCAACAAAATCGTATTAATATAGTTAATCTTTTAAAAAAGTTAAACAATCAAATCATACAATAATATTATATTTTATTTATTTTAATATTGTTATATGTGTGTGTATAAAAGTATTGTTTTTTTCTTATCGTAAAGTGACAAAAAAATGACAAATGACAAAAATGGTCCTTGATTTAACGAAGTTAACAGAGATGTTAGTCAGAAGGACCATGACCAAGACAAATTGAATACCATAAGGACCAAATCCACAATAAACATAGAAAGAAGATCACAGTCAAAGAAATCACCAAACCACAGGGACCAAATCCACAATTCACTCTAGTTTTTATTTTGAATTTTTGTTAAGTAATTAATAATTCTAGAACAATAAAAATTAAATATTTATAAGAAATTAGCAGTTCTTCATGTGGGGTACCAGGTGAATTGGAGTGGAGTGTCTTGAGAGGGACAAAATAATTTAAAAAATAATTAAAAAGACACGTTTTGGTTGGTTAACGGAACTATTTACCACGTCAAGGCTTAAGGATGAAAATTGAAATAAAATACAAACCGTGAGGACGATAAACGTAATTTTAAAACCATAGGGACGAAAAAAAAAAGTTTTTAACAAACCATATGGACTAAAATAGTAATTTACTCTTATTTTTATTACAACGTATTAAATTGTTAGGGGTTGTTTGTTTACCTATTAATGGTTTCATTAAGAGGCAATTTCTGAATCGTTAAAAGGTAAATCTTGTTTGGCAAAAAAGAAGGTCTGCCTCTTAATGGTTTCAAAACCCTCTGAATGATTTAGTGTCTTGACCCAACCTTAACCATTTAGAGTCCTTATTTCATCCTGAACAATTAGCAAACAACCATATTTCATTTTGCATTATATCATAAAAGTCTCTTAATCATTCTGACCACTTAATCATTCTGCACCTAACCAATCAACAACTGCCAAACAACCCCTTAGTTATGGTTATCATTATATTGTATATTCTTTAAAAAATGGTAATTTAAATAATTCTTTTAAAAATTAGTAAATAAAAAATTTAAGATCCATTTAAAATTAAGTAATAATTATATTTGATTTATGGGTTCATGAAATGGAAAAAAAATCTGATTAATATCATCTTTTATTACAACATCAAATCTTACAATAAATATCAATTTTGATACCAAATTACTCCAATGGTAATACCAAATCTTACATCAAATTTGGGTGTTAAATAATTAATAAGAGACCAAATTTGGTCTAACATTGTTCATTTACAACAATGAGAAAAGATAAAAATAAGAATACCTATATCTTATATTTTGGTGTAAAATTTGTGTCATTAATCAAGTAGATTTATTACTTACACCAAACTTTACACCAATTTTTAAGATATTGATGTAAAATTTAGGATTACCATCAGAGATTTCTTTAACAAAGTCATGGACAGACAGACGTTTGGGTGTTCATCAGTTGAAATCCAATGGATTTAGATGGATCCGATTCGATCCAATCATTAAATGATGTTTGAATTTTGTCATTCGATCCAATCATCCAATGGATGTTGGATTTTGTCATCAGATCCAATCCAATTAACATCGAGCATCCAATTCGATCCAATCCAATGGATGATTGGATTGTATCAGTTATCCATTGGATCAGATTCGTTCCAGGCAATATTTTGATACAATTTTTTAACCAATTAATCAATCGTTTCAACCAATTATTCATATACTTTTTTTTATCAACTAAAAACCAATATTGTAAAATATTAATAGCTATATACAATTAATAATTAGATGGTAGCCGGATGATAATTGGATGGGCAATTAGATTAGATCGACATCCGTCTTATATATTAAACCCTGAACTACCATCCAAAGACCAACCGTTTTAATTTGGATTTTGAAATTTTATATCGAATCTGATCCAATTACACAATTGGATTTTGGATTATGATCGATCGATTTAAGTTGGATCGGATGACTTTCTGTACACTCACGATACAAATATAAAATGAAAGAGAATAAATTGTGAGTGTAAGGAAAAAAGAAATGGAATAATAAGAAAAAACCAAACACTTTAATTTCCACCACAAGAAATGTATCCGTACATAGATTAATAATCAAGCTAATTAATTTATAAAGTCGCATAATCACAATCTTGAGATAAAACACGTGCATTCTTGGTCAACTTGTTGACCTTCAAATTGCACACGATCGATAACTTCTTGTTCTTCACCGGAAATACCCCAACCTGAAATCTCACCGGAGCATCAAACTTCAACGCCAATTTGATCGGCCGGTGAAATGTGCCTTTCAAGCTCTTCTGTATCTCCTTTGGTAACTTCTTCTCAGACCCACTTGTTAGATTCAACTTCATGTTCTCCAAACTCTCACTATCTTGTTCCAACGCCGGAAACCTACCTCGGGCAATCGTCCGATCCCGATAACTCAACGAACTCCGACCACCTTTTAAAAAGTGTATGTCCGCACGATCGTTGTCGTTCTTCGATCGTAACGTGAAGTGAAACTCGTGTTCCTTCTTGTCCCCTTTTCCTTTCGTCGTCACACGGATATGTCGGACTCGGAATCCGGGGTCTTGTTTATCGGAAACCGCTAAGCTCACGCACGTTATGAACCCAATGAAGAGTAACGAGAGGAGGACGAAAGTCATGATGCAGCTCCATGTGATGCAAGACTTTCTTTCGGGGACGGTGATGCGATAACGTTCGGCGACGATGGCGTTTTCGGGTGGTGGGACACGGTAGATTTGGTCTTTCGGGACTTGGATGACGTAGGTGCCGTGGTTTTCGGGGAGGAGATCGAACTCCTCTTCGTCGTCGGAGGTGGGTGGTTGAATGTGGTGGTTATTGTTGTAAGCATTATTATTACCATCGGAAGAATACTCCCGCCCCTCCATGGTGTGATGAGAGGCGGAGTACGGTGGCTGGAAGATGGCGGGTTGAGACGATGGTGGTGGATGGAATGGTGTTGTTTATGCATGGTGGAAGGGAACATAAAATATTTTACGTGAAAAAGGTTTGAGAGGTTGAGCACAAAAGTAGGGTTTGTGTTGATGAAAATGTTCAATAAAATTTTGATCTATAATTAGGAATGGTTTACTTAGTCAAATTAACCATGTTATAACCATACAAAATTAACAGTTATTATTAATTTTCGTCAAAATTTTATTTAAATTAACTAATTAATACAAATAATAAATTTGGTACGAAAAATTAAAAGAAAAACAATTTGAAAGAGAAAATTAATGTTTATATTAGTTATTTATGTTAATTAATTTGAGTGATATAAAATCGATAAATTTGTTTTTTGAGAAGTATACACATATATAATATGGGTGTACATAGACTTGTTAAAAATTAATTTAAATTCAGTATACACATATATTGTACTTGAACGTTGAACAATTTCGGTTTGTGTTCTATTATATACCTTTCAAAGAATATCAGTGGGTGGGTGAGCTTCGGATAGGTATAGTAACTGTTAGAAGATGATGATGATGATGATGATGATGATGATGATTGAAAGAGACGATGAATATGCTGAAGGCTTGAGACTTCGATATATTGATTGAGAGAATAAACGTACAATATGTAAAACAACAATGAGAAAAGTTAACCTAGACTAGAAGATACAAGAGTTTTATATACAGAGACTATATGAGCCCACGGGTCTGGGCCTTATACACATATATAACTAACATCCCCCCTCAAACTCAATCGGGAGAAGAATGAGCCAGATGGAGTTTGGAAACTAGATCACGAAACCGTCCTGGTAGATGGGCTTTAGTGAAAATGTCGGCCGGTTGATCAATAGTTGAAATAGGAAGAAGCTGGATAGTCTGACGAGTCACGTGTTGACGAACAAAGTGACAGTCAATTTCAATATGCTTCGTTCGCTCGTGAAAGACATCATTGTGAGCAATCTGAATCGCACTGTTGTTGCCGCACCACAATGGAGTTGGAGAATGTTGAGGAGCCCCCATGGCAGAGAGTAGCCAGCGTAACCACACAAGTTCTTGAGCCGTGTCAGCTAGTGCTCGATACTCAGTTTCAGTATTGGATCGAGCTGTGAGAGATTGTTTCTTGCTCCTCCAAGATATGAGTGAGTCTCCAAGAAAGAAACAGTAGCCGGTAGTGGAGCGATGATCAGTCATGTCACTGTCCCAATCAGCATCAGAAAATACTCGCAAAGTCAATGATGATGTGGATGTAAAGTGAAGACCGTGAAACATGGTCCCTTTTAAATATCGAAGAATGCGCAGGACAACAAATAGTGATCAGAACAGGGTGCAGATATGAACTGACTGACGGTATGAACAACATATGCAATGTCAGGGCGAGTCACTGTCAGGTAAACAAGTGACCCCACTAACTGTCGATATAAAGTAGGATCACGCAGAGGAGGTCCAGCATTCGGAGCTAAATGAAGGTTGTGCTAAAGAGGAGTGGATGCAATTTTGTTGTCATTAAGCCCAACTTTTGACAAGGGATCTGAGGTGTATTTGGCTTGACAAAGATAAATTCCCGATGGATCGGAGAGCACCTCAAGACCAAGAAAATAGTGTAAAGAGCCAAGGTCCTTCATCTCAAAACAGGAGTTGAGAGATGTCTTGAGATGAGAGATGCCTGTAGAGTCACTGCCAATAATAATCATATCATCCACATACAAAAGAAGTAAGATTGTGCCAGCCTCAGTGGTCCGAGTAAACAGGCCGGAATCATAGTGGATGGGTGAGAAACCCAGAGAGGTGACTGTGGAACTGAACTTCTCAAACCAAGCTCGCGGAGCTTGCTTGAGTCCATAAAGAGCCTTCCGAATATGACAAACATGACCTTGTGGAAGTCGAACGCTTGGAGGAGGTGTCATGTAGACTTCCTCAGATAAGTCACCGTTCAAGAAGGCATTCTTAAAATCCATCTAAAAGAGAGGCCATTGTTTGGTAGCTGCGATGGCTAGGAGACTGCGAACAGAAGTGACTCGAGAAATAGGTGCAAATGTCTCCTCATAATCAATGCCGTACTCTTGATTGAAGCCTTTGGCTACAAGGCGAGCTTTGTACCGATCAATAGAGCCATCAGGTTTTGTCTTGATTTTGAACACCCATTTGGAACCAATGGGTGACTTGCCCGATGGAAGAGGGACAAATTCCCATGTCTGAGCTTTGTCAAGAGCCTGAAGTTCCTCAACCATAGCTTTTTGCCAATCAGGATTAGAGGAGGCTTCCTTGTAGGAAGTAGGTTCGTGATTGGACAACAGAGTAGCATAAACATGATAATCACGAAGATGAGAGGGAACTTGTCTTACCCGATCTGATCGTCTAACATTCGGAGATTGAGACGTTCCAGGAGCCAGAGACTCAGCAGGCAGCTCAGATGTTGGCTGTGCGGATGGAGCAGATGATTGATGTGGATCAGGAAAATTAGGAGAAGTAGGCGGTGTAGAGGCAGGAGACTCTGAAGGAGAGGCGAATTTGGGAGGTGTTTGAACAATAGGCGGAGATGAAGTGATCTCAGATTGGAGTGAGTCCAATAAGAGGGAAGCATCAGTAAAGAACGGAGCGGTGAAGGTAGGGGACTCACGAAACTTAAATATAGAAGAAAAAGAAACATGTTCCCAGAAGGTAACATGACGAGATATACGAAGACGCTGGGAGATAGGATCCCAGCAGCGATAACCCTTATGCTCAATACCATATCCAAGGAAGCAGCAAAGTCTGGAGCGAGGTTCAAATTTGGTATGTTCATGAGGTTGTAACTGAACAAAACACGCACTACCCCAAACTTTTAGAAGTTCATAGGCAGGAGTGATCTTATGAAGAGCCTCATAAGGAGACCTATTATTAAGGATGGGAGTAGGATGACGATTGATAGTATAAACTGCAGTGAAAGCAGCTTCACCCCAAAAACGTTCTGGACATTTTGCAGAAATGAGAAGAGTGTGAACCGTATCAAGAATATGACGGTGTTTGCGTCCGGCACGACCATTTTGAGGTGATATGTCGGGACAGGAGTACTGAGAGAGAGTCCCCTGAGATTGAAGAAAGGAGAGAAGAGATGACTCTTTGTATTCCATAGCATTGTTAGCCCTAAGAATCTTTATAGATTTTGAGAATTGGGTGTGAATCATCCGAGCAAACATAATATAAATTTTAGGTAGCTCCGAACGATGTTTCATGAGATATATCCATGTGAAACGTGTATGATCATCAATAAAAATAACAAAATATCGAGCACCCCCCATGGATGGATGTGGTGTGGGTCCCCATACATCAGAATGAATAAGATCAAAAGGAGAAGTAGAATTAAACTCATTTGTTTCAAAAGATAAAGCATGATGTTTGCCAAGTTTGCATGATAAACAAGAAATATTGTCAGTTGACATACAATTTCCTAACACCCCTAAATTAGCTAATGATTTTATTCTGGCTAGAGATAAGTGACCTAGCCGGGCATGCCACAAGTCAAAGGAAGAAGTGCTAGAAACTGAGGCAACAAGACTTGAAGAGGGTAATGGAAGACGAAGGTAGACAACTTCAATCATCCGTCTAACTTTACGGCCGAGTCCAAGGATTTGCTTGGTCTTTGGATCCTGTACAACACAACCAGAAGAATGAAATAAAATGATCAGATTAGATTCTAGAAGCTGCGCAATCGAAACTAAGCTCAGAGATAGTCTCAGAACATTTAGAACATCCGATAATTGTATATGAGGAGTGGAGAAATTTCCACTAAAAGATACTGGTAGGCCAGTGTTGTCAGCAGTTCGTACTGACGTAAAATGCTGAGGTGGTTTCTTAGAAACAAAACCATCAGTGTAGGGAATCATATGATTGCAACACCCAGAGTCAAAAAGCCATGAGTTACCTGATGCAGTTGAGTGTTGAGAATTCATACCCATAGCACCAGACATGATCTGCTCCATGAGCTCCTGATTGCGACGCATCAGTTCCATGAGGTCAGGTGCGGAGGCTGGAGAGACCTCGTTATCAGCGAGAGTAGACCCAGCAACAGTGTGAGTCCGGTTCTGAGGGCCAGTGTTCTTTGAGTTCTTAGGGCAGTCAGACTCATAATGGCGCGGATGAGTGATACCACACCGACGACACTTGCGAATAGGACAATCAAGGAGAAGATGACCAGTAGAATGGCAAAAGGCACACTTAGATGTGTTCATCTTTCCCACATATTTGGAATGGTTGTTGTTGGTCAATTTACCTTTGGACTTGGGATAAGACGTGTAGAGAACGCTATCAGTAGTGGGCATCGGTGAGCGCATGTGAAGACGGGTTTCTTCACTTAAAAATTCTGATATGGCTTCTTCAAGTGTAGGTAGTGGCTGCCTATGAAGGAGAGAAGCACGAACATTCTCAAATTTATCAGTAAGACCCATCAGAATGGTGATCAAATGTAGCTGATTGAAGTAGGCTGTGAATTGTTGAGCTGTTTCATCAAAAAATTTGTGGTGCTCCAAGACTTATATGATCTCTGAGAGACTGCATTTCAGAGATATAAGAGTTTACGGATTGATCAGGAAGCTGACGTTTGTTCTGAAAGGTGGTCCACAGTTGATAATGATGATATAGGCCCGATGACGTGTACCGCTTAGCAAAAAAATCCCAGAGACTTTTGGCGGTGACATAGCCAAGAAACTGTTGGTTGATCTCAGGAGTAGTGGAGGCATTAATGAAACCTAGAATACGAGCATTATTGATGTCCCACTCATTCATGCGTTTTGCAAAATCAACAGCATTCTCAATTGCTGCCTGAACTGGAAGTTTGGATGCACCAGTAACATATGTGTAAAGCCCATGAGATTTTAGCATAATTGTCATATGGTGATGCCACAGGATGTAGTTGCTACCATTGAAAACAACCAAGATGGGATTTGAGTGACTGAGATTGGCAGCCATGGATGTGACGAGAAACAGTTCAGAATTGCACTAGGGTGACCGATATCGACCGGTCTGATGTTGCGACCGGTATGAACCGGTAGGGTGTTGCGACCGGTATGGACCGGTAGACTTGCGACCGGTATGGACCGGTAGGGTGTGCGACCGGTATGGACCGGTAGGGTGTGCGGACGATATTCTTCCGGGGAGTGCGGCGACGACTAGGGTTACTGGAACGTACCCGGGAGTGTGGCGATGGCGATGAGAGACAGAGAGTGCGGCGTCGGCTGGGGTTTCGGTTGACTGCAGCGACGGCGAGATAAGGAGCGACGACGAGAGAAGGATGATGACGATGAGAGTGAGGAAGAAAGCAAACCTACAGCTATGATACCATGTTAGAAGATGATGATGATTAAAAGAGACGATGAATATGCTGAAGGCTTGAGACTTCGATATATTGATTGAGAGAATAAACGTACAATATGTAAAACAACAATGAGAAAAGTTAACCTAGACTAGAAGATACAAGGGTTTTATATACAGAGACTATATGGGCCCACGGGCCTGGGCCTTATACACATATATACACTAACAGTAACCAAGCTAGTGAATCATTCATTCTGCAATCTTGTTAGTAATTTCCGAATTAAGGGGCTTCGAGATAAGCCTTACACAATGGGGTGTTAGGATAATCATTATCTATTAATACAAGTTGGTATTATAATAGAACTCAAAGTCCTAGTTTTTGTGGTTAACCACATACATGCGTCGAATATATATAGACGTCTAGATATCGAGTTTATGGTATCGAAAGGTGAGGAATGATTGTAACAGAGTTTTGAGTTATTTTCTTTGTTATAATAAGAGTTGTTCCCGTAATTCTGTGTGTTCTTGTTTTCACATAATCGGTTCTTGATATTACATTTGGTATCAGAGCTAGCATGCCGGAACCTGAAGCTCGAACGGGGATGGGAGGTGCTAAAGATGGATCTCCCCTATCATTGAATTTTTAGATGCTCAACACCACAAACTACACTGTGTGGGCTATTCGAATGAAGGTAATCCTCAACGTACATCAAGTATGGGACGTTGTTGACCCAAGATCGACATATGCAAAGAAAACCAACATAACAACCGTCGTTTTGTTTCAAGCAATCCCCGAAGACATAATCTTGCATGTCGGCATGATGGGTACTGCAAAGGAAATCTGGGATGCAATAAAGACTTGCCATCTAGGTGCAGACAGGGTTAGAGAAGCGCGCCTGCAAACGCTCATAGCCGAATTCGATAATATGAAGATGAAAGAAACAGGTACGATTGATGAATATGCAAGTCAATTGTCAGGAATTGCATCGAAATCGTCTTCACTAGGAGAACCTCTGGACGAAAAGAAACTAGTCAAGAAATTTCTTACAAGCCTGCCGAGAAGGTTTATCCATATCGTGGCCTCTATTGAACATATTTTAGATCTCAAGACCGTGGGATTTGAGGATGTTGTTGGCCGGTTAAAAGCTTACGAAGAACGGATTCGTGATGATTAAGCTAATCTCGAGCAGGACAAACTCCTGTTCACCAAGTCAGAACCATCTACTCGTGGATCAGACTTAAACAGGGGCGGTCGAGGTCGAGGTTCAGTACGAGGTCGTGGAAGCCGCCAAACCACCAGCTGGTCTCAACAACAAAATCGCCCCTCAAACACAACCAAGAATGAGTCTGACAAAACGAAAGGAAAGGGCAAAGATCGATCTAAAATACAATGCTATAGATGTGACAAGTATGGTCACTTTGCATCTACGTGTCCGGACCGAGAGCGAAAGAATAAACAACCTAAAGCGCATGTTGCTGAAATCGATGATCATGATCCACAACTATTTATGATCAAAACGCTCTATGAGACAGTCCTTCTAAATGAGGAAGCTGTTATACCGCATAGATATGAATCATAAGATAACGATCTATGGTATTTAGATAATGGGGCAAGCAACCACATGACAGGTAACCTCTCGTTTTTTACTGAAATCAACAGAAGGATAGGAGGGAGAGTTAAGTTCAGTGATGACTCTTTTGTTGAAATACAAGGCAAAGGGTCCATACTTTTCGAAGGAGAAGAGGGTAGTCAAAAGTTACTCACTGACATTTATTATATCCCAAGTCTCAAAGCAAACATTATTAGTTTGGGACAAGCAACAGAAGGGGGATGTGTAGTGTCGATGAAAGGTGACTACTTGTTTCTTCGTGATAGCCGAAATACCCTCTTGTTCAAGGTGAAAAGATCTTTGAACAGACTCTACAAGACAAAGATTTCAGTAGGGAATCCAGTGTTCCTACATACTCAACTTCATGACCAAGGGTGGATGTGGCATGCAGGACTAGGACATGCAAACTTTGACACAATCACAATGATGTCAAAGAAAGATCTTGTTATCGGCATGCTAAACATCGCAGAGAACAATCAACTATGCGAGTCATGCTTAGTTGGGAAACATTCTCGAAGACCATTCCCAAAGAAGACATCATATCGTGCTAACAATGTTCTAGAACTTATCCATGGAGACTTATGTGGACCAATAGCACCGTCCACGATTACCTGGAATAAGTACATCTTTGTTCTACTCGATGACTTTTCACGATTTATGTGGTGTTATCTCATGCAGGAAAAGAGCAAAGATATATTCTACTTTAAGAAGTTCAAAGAAAGAGTAGATAATGAAACCGGAAACAAAGTAAAAGTGTTCCGGACCGATAGAGGTGGTGAGTTTACGTCACGAAATTTCGAGAATATGTGTGAAGATAATGGGATAGTGAGACATCTTACGACACCATATTCACCACAACAAAACGGGGTAGTCGAAAGACGAAACCGTACTCTACTCGAAATGGTACGAAGCATGTTAAAAACCAAGCAGGTTCCTAACTATTTCTGGGGGGAAGCAGTTCAACATGCAACGTATATTATAAATCGAATTCCGACGAAATCACTTCACGAAACAACCCCATACGAATGCTTCTGTCATCGTAAACCAAATATCGAGCATCTAAGGATATTCGGATCTGTTGCCTATACGAAAATCATTGGTACACAATTAAAGAAACTTGATGATCGCTCCAAGAAGGTGGTGTATTTCGGGTCTGAATCCGGATCTAAAGCTTACCGTCTATATGATCCGCTCACTCGCAAAATAATAGTTTCCCGGGACGTGATCTTTGATGAAAGCTCGAATTGGAATTGGAATATAGGACCCGAATCTACATTAAAACCTGGCATGTTTTGGGTTCACTGGCAAAATCTTGTTGACACCGGAGAGGGACAGGTAGCAAATGAAGCAGATCAAGGTGAAAAAGAGAATGAACAAGGATCTATTACAAATAACAATGAGGATGAAACACCTCAACAAACACACGCTGAATCTGAAGTGTAAGTTGAACAAGCTGAACCACCTCAGCTGCGAAGATCGTCCCGAAACGTTCACTTACCAAGGAGGTATGCTGACTTTGAGGTAAATTTTTATGCTGAAAATCACGAGCTATTATTCTCCTTCAGTGAAGATGACCATCGAACTATCTTGAAGCCAAGGATAATCCAAAGTGGGTAAAAGCAATGGAAGAAGAAATTGCCGCAATCGAGAAAAATGGTACGTGAGAGTTAGTCGCTCAACCTTGCAACTCGACCATCATAGGATTAAAATGGGTCTTCAAGGTAAAAAGAGACGCAAGTGGCACTGTGAACAAGTACAAAACAAGGCTCGTAGCCAAAGGATATTTACATCAATCTGGTGTTGATTTTGATGAAGTATTTGCACCGGTTACTCGTATTGAAATTGTTCGGATTCTTATTGCCCTCGCAACTTCAAAAGGATGGGAGTTACACCATTTAGATGTGAAATCTGCCTTTTTACATGGTGAACTCCAAGAAGAGCTATTCGTTCACCAACCGGAAGGTTTTATGAAGAAAGGGAAAGAAGATTACGTGTACAAGCTAGTAAAGGCCTTGTATGGGTTACGACAAGCACCACGCACATGGAACATAAAGTTGGATGGAATCATAAAGAATATGAAACTTCAGAGGTGTGTGCAAGAACAAGCAGTGTACCGAAGATGCATAGGAGCTGATTTAATACTCGTCGGAGTTTACGTCGATGACTTGGTTGTTACAGGATCAAATACAACCATCATATCTAAATTTAAGCAAGCAATGGCAAAAAATTTCGATATGACCGACTTAGGTATACTAAGATACTACTTGGGCATCGAAGTGTATCAGCAAAAGAATGACATTATCATCACACAAGAAGGCTATGCCAAGAAATTACTCAAAGATGCGGGAATGTTCGATTGCAATCCCACATTGACTCCTATGGATGCAAATGCAAAATTCTCAAAAGATTATAAAGAAGAAGATATGTATGCAACATAATATCGAAGTCTAGTGGGTAGACTAAGATACTTGTTACAAAAAAGACCTGATCTCTCGTATGCAGTTGGCATTACAAGTCGGTACATGCAAACTCCAAAGAAGTCTCATATGGCGGCAATCAAACATATCCTAAGGTACGTAAAAGGAACTTTGGGTTATGGAATAAAGTATGCTCGTAAAGAACCCATAGAGTTGGTTGGATATAGTGACAGTAGTCACAACATAGACCTGGACAATGGGAGGAGCACAACCGGGCATATTTTCTACCTAGGAAAATCACCTATTACTTGGTGCTCGCAAAAGCAAGAAACGGTAGCATTATCTTCGTGTGAAGCGGAATACATGGCTGCAAGTTCAGCGAGTTGTCAAGCAATTTGGCTACGTGAATTACTTGGAGAGTTAACCGGATCAAAGGTTCGAGCGGTGACGATTAAAGTAGATAACACATCCGTAATTGCATTGGCTAAAAATCCAGTTTTTCATGCACGAAGCAAGCACATAAAATCTCGCTATCACTACATTCGTGAACGAGTTGAGGAGAAAGAGATCGTGGTGGAACACATTAGCGGGAATGAACAACGAGCTGACATTTTGACAAAGGCACTTGCTAAGATCAAGTTTGACGAAATGCACAAGCTTCTTGGTATAGAGGATCTCTCGATTTCCATTCGGAAATTAGGGGGTAAATGTTAGTAATTTCCGAATTAAGGGGCTTCGAGATAAGCCTTACACAATGGGGTGTTAGGATAATCATTATCTATTAATACAAGTTGGTATTATAATAGAACTCAAAGTCCTAGTTTTTGTGGTTAACCACATACCTGCGTCGAATATATATAGACGTCTAGATATCGAGTTTATGGTATCGAAAGGTGAGGAACGATTGTAACAGAGTTTTGAGTTATTTTCTTTGTTATAATAAGAGTTGTTCCCGTAATTCTGTGTGTTCTTGTTTTCACATAATCGGTTCTTGATATTACAAATCTAGCTACATGTTTCTTTCTCTCTTCCCTCAAACATTTATATTTCTCAATTGAAAAGACTTGTACCAAACAACCTCCTAAGTTGCAACAAATACAATAGCCAATAAGTGGTGTGAGAATGGGAAATTTGTTTTCAAAATCTTCATATTTCTTTTCAAAAATTAAGTGTTTTAAAAAATGACACTGTCAAATTTTGGCTAATGAAGGGTCTTTCTCCCTAAGACCACCTCCTATTGATACCGAATAAATTCCTATTTTTGGATGAAATGACATGTTCGTGATAAACAAAGTGTAAAATGTGTAAAATGATTGAAAATGGAAATAATATTTCTTATACACTTCCTGAATATGAAAAACATTCGAACTTGGTTAGTGAATGGACCAATGCGGAAGATGCTTGGAATTGTTTGAATCTTGAAGCTAAAAATATGTTGTACGTCACTCTTTTAAAGAAGAAAGTGATCAAGTTTGTATGTGTAAAATCGCAAATGAAATATGAGAACCTCTTAACTGAACATATAGAAGAAACTCTAAGGTAATTAAGGAGTAGTAATATTAATTTGTTTGTTCAAGAATATAATAGCTTCGAAATATCTCCTAATGAATCTGTTAATTACATGTTCAAGATATTTAACCTTATTATTAAAAGTTTGAAGGGACTTGGTATGATACGGTATAAAGAATACATATAGAAGATTCTCTATGTTTGCCAATGGAGTGGATGCACAAGATCACCTCCCTTGAAGATTCAAAAGACTTAACCACAAGGGTTGTGGTGTAATGGTTAAGGCCCTGGAGGATGTGGTGGAATATCTCATCTGTCCAGGGTTCGAATCCATGCGTACACAACAATTATGGCAATTGAGGTTTAATCAGGGTTGATATCTTACAGTCATAATTTGCCAAGGGATTAGTCTAGGCATAGTCTTGGACACCCTTCCCAAAAAAAAGATTCAAAAGACTTGTCCACCATAATGACAGATGACTTGATCGAAATTTTGAAAGCACGTGAAATTACCCTAAAAACAGAAAAGAAGATCGTGAAAAAGAAGTCATTAGCTATTGAAACAAGTACATCGGTTGGCAAGAAGGAGTCAAACCCTCAACATCAAACAAAACAGAAAAAGAGCTTGAATCAGAGATCTAGCTAGCATTTGAGGTAAGAAAACTAAATTCAGTGTCTTCTAACAAATGTAGTAGTGGTTTGGAAAGCCTCCAACGGACCAAAAGAGAATGGAAGGAGGGAAACCATTCTTTATAAGAAGGCTTCAACAAAGAAGTGGGAGAACATACAACACCAAGCTTGGAGCATGTTTTGAATATGGTGACAACAATAATTAGGCCAATTATTGTTTAAAGAAGAAAAACCAAAAAAAAAAGAAAAAAAACAACCTCCATCGGTAAAGAGTAGATGAAAGTGAAGAAGAATATGACAACCAAGAAGAGATTTATCTCATGGGCTATGGAGATGATGAGGTTATTGAAAGTTACTTTCCAAATGATGATGATGAATATATGAGGGATGATGATTATGATTAACACAACCTATAACACAACTAGGGAGATCTTGAAGACGAAAGGTGTCCTCAAGTATTGAACTCGCAACGAAGGTTGTGTGGATCAAGTAGCCTTGGGTAATAAATATGTTGATACGACACAAAAGGAAAGTAAATAGATTTTGTTCTTTTATATACTAGATCGACATATAGTTCACTCTACATGTTGAAGAACTAGTGGAAATATCATTGTCCGAGTAAATATACAATTCAATTCAATTCTTAGAGAGATGTTGTGACTTCTATAAGTAGCATTATTGACAGGGTCGTTCCAATCTTTTTGGAGGCCATGTTAATTTGTATCAATACAAATATAAAATTTTATACCATATATTATAAGAAAAATTGCATCAAAATGGAGTCAACTTTAACCCGATTCTTATTTTTGGGAACCAACTTTCAAAATCCTTATTTAAGGGTCTAGAGCAAACTTTTCATTTATTTAAGGATCTGATTTACCTAATAACCTACTAATGATGACATGGCTTAGGTCAATGCCAACTAATATGTCATGTCATATTTAAAATTTACATAATAAATTTGAAATGATGATTTACTCTAATAATTATGACATGATACATAACTTTTTTTAACAACTATAATTTCATATTGTATTTTAAATTATAAAGTTAATAAATAATTAAACGATTTCATCTATTCATGAAAAAATACCACACGTTCGTTAAAAAATAAAATTCCTCATATATGCTTATTATTATTTTTAGCTAACTAATTTAATATTGTAAATTAATTTATTGTTCTCCGAGCATATAAGAAAATTATACCTATTGAATGTAGGTTTTGTGACAAATTTCACATTGCATCAAAATAGACCATAACAGTTAATATGAATTTACTAGTTATCGTATGATTTGGTTACTTCCACTGCTTACCTGAGGCATAGCCGATAATAACATAAAGTTTAAATGAAAATTATTGCATATGATTCATCTATATTTGATTACAGATATAACATGTTATCACTTTAAACTATATAAATAAGAACCGAACATACAAAACCGTTATACAACAAATGAACCAAAAATCAAGCATATGAAACAAACAATCAAGTCTATGCTTACACCATCCGATTTCTCTTCACACATCGGCTAACGGAAACCTCTATGCCTCTCATCATGCCATTCGACTCCAAATTGCTGACAATCTCGATATTGATCTCATCAATACTCTTGACATTCCGGAATGTCTGAGATATTTGTCATACTATCAATATCACTATCGTTTCCATTAGAAGCTTCCTGCAACTGAAAGCACAACCCAAATTCCACAAAGCATCACCCATGGATGATGCCTTTTCATTCCCATTTTCACTAAACATTTGTGAGCAATTTTACCAAATTTTCTTAAAGATTCAAGATTCACACAAACCCATTAAACTTGGATCCTC
This sequence comes from Arctium minus, assembly GCA_954870635.1. Lineage (NCBI taxonomy): Eukaryota > Viridiplantae > Streptophyta > Magnoliopsida > Asterales > Asteraceae > Arctium > Arctium minus. The sequence continues at coordinate 2,503,327 of OX941093.1, read as the reverse complement.
TAATTCAATTTTCTTTATTCTACTAACATAGATGGCAAGTTTGTATATAATTGATAGAAACACATCTGATATGCTCAAACTTGCCCTTAAACAGACTCATCTTTTACAAAGAACGATTTACCTAAACAAAGTGATGTATGAGGTTTTAAAATGGCCAATGAATGAAAAACCAAAATAAGTCCTTTTCTTTTTTGCAAGAAAAGTGAAGATATAACAAGAGCAAAGATGTGATGATTATTCAATAGCAAGTTACTTGATGGAGATGTGAATGAATGGCACGACAGAAGGGGAAGAGAAAAGGAAGGGACGTATGGGACCTTTGGGTTCTGCAGTTTCTTATCATTGGTGTGTGTTAGATCTTTTTAGTTTGTTTTTTTTATTTAATTAATGATGATATAGCACCCTTAATATTCATCTAAGATTTTGTTAATTTATAATTTGTCACGACATATTAATGTGACGGGTTACCTATTTAACAAGTCAACCAAACTCTTAAATAAATGTAAACTTTGGTCTAGACCCTTAAATGGAGATTTTGAAAGTTTGTTCCTAAAATAGGAATAAACTCAAAGTGGATTCCATTTTAGTGTAATTTTTCCTATAGTGTATTAAAAGTCTATCAAATTAAAATAACAAAAATGTCTTCTGATAACAAAGTAATACACAAAATTCACTTAGATAGAATCATTTTTATAACATTGTTGGAACAAAATCTTCATAATCAACTTTATCTAATAAGTCGTTAGTCATAACCAACTTTCTCTAATAAGTTATTAGTTTGAAAGAATATCATACAAGAGTTTGCTAATAGTAAATTCTCAAGAAACCCTAGCTTGATTCTAGGGTAAATTCTCTCTAAAACTCTCAACTTTGATGTTTTGTTATCAAAGGGTTATAGTGCTTTGAACAATGAAAATCAGTATCATATGAACAAAGTCAACGAAATTGAAGGTCAGGCTGCTCATTGAAAAAGAAATTGGAAGATTATTAAACAGGGTCATGTTTGGAGCTTCAATTAAAAATTATCCATCAAGAAAGAAAAGATGAACGAGACTACCAGACCAAGAGAGTTCAATATTTAAATTAGAGACCTTAGAAGAAGGAATTGCAAATTTGCAGTCGTAATCGGGAATCGGACGAATGAGCAAATCTGGTACAAGAGGGAAATGATTGGGGCATTGGGCTAGATTGCTAAAATATTATACTCTTTGAATGGGTTAAATAGAAAGGAGAATGCCGAAGGGATTGGGCTAGAATATGGGTTAAAAATCATTGGGTACAAGCTAAAATATATAAAAATTGGCCCTAAAGAGTTCTGGGGTCCCATAAATTTTGGGGTTGTGTTCGGAATTTCACATTGTTACATCCTACGACACGACTCTGGTTACTGATTGATTCAAACATGCATGCACATCAAAGTTGGTTCCATGTGATTTATAGAAGTGAGATGCACGCCTACGTATATAGAAATATGTTTTTTGTTGGGAACTAAAGATGTGACTAAGTCATTAATGCTGCCAGTTCAGAGTTAGTACTGCCAGATGATCTTAAAGTTAATACTGCTAGGTATTACTACTTCTAGTAGAATTAATACTGCTAGTCAAAGTTAGTGCTGCTTGAACAAAGTTAGTACTGCTAGTGGTTAGTGCTGCTTAATAGTTAATGCTGCCAAGACTCAGTTAATGCTTCCAAGGTGATCAAGGTGATTAATGCTGCTTCTAAGATAATGAGAAGATAATGCTGAAGAGATAGCGTCTGAAGATAAACATGGAAAGCTTGAAGATAATTATGAAGATTATTTTGAAGATCTTTTTAAGTTTTGTAATTATCTTTAATTTCAATATATGTATAGAATCGTTTAGAATAAGATGTAATTCTGTGTTTTTTTGTTCTAGAGAGAAAATCAACCTCAAGGCATAGTTCCTAATTCTAGAGAAGTAGAATTCGTCTTGAAAGATCTTGTTCTTCAAGATTGAGGTTGTGAATGAAAAGCTTGTAACTTGAATCATTAAATAAAGTTTACAAGTTGATTGTGATTCACTGTTTCATTGTTTTTCTGCTTATTGAATATTAAAGTGCTATTCCGCAGTTTCTTTAATATTGTTTTTGAGTATTCATAATTCTTGTTGAGAATTCGATCCTGACAAGTGGTATCAGAGCCTGTTCTCTCAGAAACATTCATTCATTCATCATGGAAAACTTTGCAGAATCAAATAGTACTCTTGTCTCTAAGGTTCCAATGCTCAAAACCAATGAGTTTGACATGTGGAAGATCAGAATCAGGCAATACATTCTCCTCACTGACTACTCAATGTGGGATGTCATTGAGAATGGCCCCTCTACTGAAGGTCAAATTGGACCAGATGGGAAAAGATCTCCACCAAAGACAGATGGTGAGAGGAAGATCCGGCAGACAGAGATGAAGGCCTTGAGCACTCTGCTCTTGGCCATCCCCAATGAATATCAGCATCAATTCTGCTACTGCACTGATGCTCAGATTCTCTGGAAATCTCTAGAGAAAAGATTTGCTGGAATTAAGAGCACCAAAAGAAATCAAATGGATGTTCTGAAGCAGCAGTATGAGAACTTCACTTCTTCAAAGAATGAGTCTATGACTCAAACTTTTGACAGGTTCAACAAGCTTATTGGTGAACTGGCTACTGTTGGAGTGAAAATGGAGAAAGATGATATCAACAGGAAGTTCCTCAAATCTCTTGGGGATGAATGGACTATGTACACTGTCTCATATAGACAGAGTGACAAACTGGAAGAGAAGGAACTAGATGATCTGTATAATGATTTAAGAGTTTTTGAATCAGAAGTAGAAGCCAGGAAGAAGCCCACTGGGTATATTCATAATGCAACACTTCTATCAGCATCTGCTGATACTACTGCCAACCCTGAAGCAGTTAGTGCTGCTAGTGGAGTGAATTCAGAAAAAGGCACTGAAACTGTCTTTGAAGCCTTTTTGTCAAGTCATAGCAATAACTCCTTGATTAATGATGATCTGGAACAAATTCACCCTGATGATTTGGAGGAGATGGACATTAAATGGCAGATGACCATGTTATCTATGAGGGTGAAGAAGTTTATTAAAAGAACTGGGAGAAACAACTTCCTTCAAAGAAGAGAAGATGGAGCTGGTTTTGACAAGACAAAGGTGGAATGCTATAAGTGCCACATGAAAGGACACTTTGCTAGAGAGTGCAGAAGTGGTGTGCCAAATAACAACTACCAACAAGCTCAGAATGGAGGCTACAATCAAAACAAGAACTCTGCTCAAGCCCTTGTTTCTCAACAAGGAATGGGGTTTGACTGGAGTGACCAAGCTGAGGAAGTCATTCAGAATCAAGCTCTTATGGCAGAGGTGTCTGATCTCCCCTCTGAGGTAATTTCTAAACTTTGTACTCAATCTTGCATAGACACTGTCAAAAGGTACAGGGATCACAACCAAAACATGTGTGATGACCTCAAAAGATTAGAAAAGGGCAGAAGAGATTATGTGTTGATAGTTGAGATGTTTGAAGATCAAATCAAAGGCTTCCAAGCCAATGAACTTCAACATTCTTATGACACAAACTACTGGAAGTGGGAAAAGAATGAGTTAGAGACCAAACTGTCTAAGTCAAAAGAAGAGAATAATAAGTTGAAAGAAGAACTAGCTAAGGTTAAGCTTGATATAGAAAACTTTTCATATGCTTCAAAAGCAATGGATTCTCTTCTAAAGTCTCAGATTCATGATAAGATGAAGCCTGGTGTTGGCTACAACAACATACCCCCTCCTTACAACAACAATTACATCCCTCCTACATCAGACTTGTTAGAGACCAAGGAGAAAAAGAACTTGTCTAAGGAAGCATTTAAGATAGATCCTTTGGATAAGGTGGTTGTTGAGGATATGACTGAGAATGAAGCCAGTGAGAATAAGAACAATGCTGTGAGTAAAGAGATACCCTTAGAAAAAAACATCATCACCAATGAGGGATGTGGAAAAATCTGGGTCAAGTCTAAAGAGATAGAGAAGACCAAAGGAAAGGCTAACAAGGTCCATTACAAACAGACCACTATTGTGAATCCTGGCCCTTGTAAACAGTGTACTTGCAATAAAACTGAGAGCCTAAATTCTGGTACAAAGAGAGGTAATCAAAGAAACTGGAATAATCAATGGGCTCAGAAACAAGGAGTTGATCTGAGTAAAATAATCAGACCAAAACCTTGTTTCATATGTGGCAAGTTGAATCATTTGGCTAAGTACTGTTTCTTTAACCCTATTAACCAAAGGATGAACTTTCAAAGATTTGTGCAAAAACCTGTTGGTTATAGGAAGGCTGGAAAGAAACATGTAGCTAAGAAATCTGTTGAAACCAAAGGCCAAATAAAGAAAAAGGTTTTAAAAGAGAGTATTAAAATGTGGGTGCCTAGAAGCACTAAAACTGTTAGTATTGCTACATCAAATAGTACTGCTGACAGGGATAGTGCTGCCAGAAGTAATACTGCTGCTACCAGTGTTAGTACTGCTGAGAATATTAATGCTTCTAACACTGTTAGTACTTCTTCAAAGGTTAATACTGCTAACACAGTTACTGCTACTGACACAGTTACTACTTCTAACAAGGTTAGTACTGCTAAGCATGCAAGTGCTGCTAATGCAGTTAGTTCTTCTAAAACCAGTACTGCTTCTAGCAAATGTGCAGCCAAACCCATTATTGTGACAAAGTACTCCAACAATGAGGAGTCAAAGTTTAAAAATCTTGTCAAGAAGGAATGCAAATATTTTGATGAAAAAGGGGTACCCAAGACCACTTTGGCTTGGGTTCCTAATCAATACTAACTGATTTATCTTATGTGAAGGGCAACCAACAGCTCAAGGGGAAGAGCATTTGGCATGTGGATAGTGGTTGCTCTAGGCACATGACAGGCAACATGTCATGCCTTCAGGATTTCAAGCATATCAATGGAGGACATGTTGCATTTGGAGACAATCTTGCAGGTGGAAAAATAAGTGGAAAAGGTAATGTCACAAAAGGTAAGATGACATTTGAGGATGTCTACTATGTTGATCAGTTAAAGTACAACCTGTTAAGTGTATCACAGGTTTGTGACAAACAACATAGTATATTATTTACCAATACTGAATGTATGATCCTTGCTCCAGGATTCAAAGTAGTTGATGAAAGCATGATACTACTTAGAACTCCAAGAAAGGATAATGTTTACTGTCTAGACATGGACAATGTTTCAAGTGATTCATCCCTGAACTGTCTTGTTTCAAAAGCTTCTGTGGATGAATCCTCTCTTTGGCACAGAAGGATGTGTCACATGAACTTCAAGACAATGAGCAAACATGTTAAAAACAACCTTGTAAGAGGTTTACCATCAAAAGTCTTTTCATGTGATGATCATTGTGTTGCTTGTCTTAAAGGCAAACAACACAAAACTTCTCATAAGACCAAAGAGTTAAATACAATTTCTTCTTGTCTCCTGTTATTACATATGGATCTGTTTGGTCCTACAAATGTGATGAGCATAGGGAAGAAATCATATTGCCTAGTTATTGTTGATGATTACTGTAGATTTACTTGGGTATATTTTCTAAGGACTAAGGATGAGACAAGTGGACTGATCAAATCCTTTATTCTAATAATTGAAAACCAAACTAATCAGAAAGTAAAAGTCATTAGATCAGACAATGGAACTGAATTTAAAAATCTTTATCTAAACACCTTTTGTGAAGAGAAAGGCATTGAGAGACAATATAGTGCTCCTAGGACTCCACAACAAAATGGAGTTGCTGAGAGAAGGAATAGGATACTAATTGAGGCTGCTAGATCTCTGTTAGCTGATTCAAAATTGCCATTTACTTTTTGGGCTGAAGCAGTTAATACTTCCTGTTTTGTCCAAAACAGAGTTCTAGTGATTAAGCCAAAGAACAAGACACCTTATGAGCTCTTAAATAAAAGAAAACCTTTTATTGGATTTTTTAAACCATTTGGGTGTCCTTGTACAATTCTCAATACCAAATCTCACTTAGGAAAGTTTGATAGCAAGGCAGATGATGGATTTCTTGTGGGTTACTCATCTCAAAGTAAGGCCTACAGAGTTTTTAATTCTTCTTCTAGAATAATTGAGGAAAGTGACAATGTCAAATGCAATGAGAACACACCAAATCCTATTGGGTCTGGTCCTCAGTGGCTGTTTGACATTGATTCACTAACTAACTCTTTTGGTTTCAGTAGTGATGATTATGCAGGTTCAGGTAATGGAGGATCAGGGACTACACAAGTTCAAGAAAACATACCTCAGTCTGTGATTTTTCCCATACCTACAGTGGCTCCTGTTGAAGACTGTGAAAAGGAGCCATCTACTGAACCAAATCAGAGTGAAGAAGAAACAAGAGATGAGGAGAGTCAAGAAAATACAGAACCAGAAGTAGCTGCTGAAATTACTTCAGTTGAGTTGAATGACACTAATCTAGAGGTGGGACTCAATGAAGAACCTAGTCATCAAACAAGAACACAAAAGAATCATCCTCCTCAGCTGGTAATAGGAGATATCTCCTCTCCTATGATGACTAGAAATCAAAGCAGGCTGCAAGATATGCAAGACCAACAGCATACAGTGCTTTCTTGCTTTCTATCCCAGCTTGAGCCTAAGAAGGCTCATGATACTATGAAAGATTCCAGTTGGATAGAAGCCATGCAAGAAGAGCTTCTACAGTTCAAGCTGTAAGATGTTTGGGATCTGGTAGACCTTCCTAAAGGTCAAAGAGCAATAGGTACAAAATGGGTCTTCAGGAATAAGAGAGATGAGAGAGGAATAGTAGTAAAGAACAAAGCAAGGTTGGTGGCACAAGGGTATACACAAGAAGAAGGAATAGATTATGAAGAAGTATTTGCACCAGTGGCTAGGATAGAAGCAATCAGATTGTTCCTGGCCTATGCTTCTTATATGAAGTTCAAAGTCTATCAAATGGATGTAAAAAGTGCATTTCTATATGGCTCAATTGAAGAAGAAGTTTATGTCTGTCAACCACCAGGGTTTGAAAACCCAAGCTATCCAGACAGAGTATACAAACTGAAGAAGGCACTTTATGGACTGCATCAAGCACCAAGAGCATGGTATGACACTCTGTCATCCTATCTCTTGGAAAATGGCTTTGAAAGAGGAGTAATTGATAAAACTTTGTTCATCAAGAGAAAGAAGAAGGACATCTTGCTGGTCCAAATCTATGTGGATGATATCATCTTTGGATCCACAAGAGACAATATGTGCAAGGAGTTTGAGGATCTAATGCATCAAAGGTTCAAAATGAGTTCTATGGGGGAACTTACTTTCTTTCTTGGACTCCAAGTCCAACAAAAGTCAGATGGTATTTTTATTTGTCAGTCCAAGTATGTGCAGGACATTCTAACCAAGTTTGGTTTCTCAGACTCAAAGCCTGCCAACACACCTATGGAGACACACAAGCAGATCACAGCAGATCTTGAGGGGGAGGATATATATGTTCATCACTATAGATCTATGATTGGATCTCTCATGTATCTTACAGCCTCTAGGCCAGATATAATGTTTCCAGTCTGTGTGTGTGCAAGATTTCAAGTAAGGCCAAAGCAATCACACTATCAAGCTGTTAAGAGGATATTCAGATATCTCAAAGGGCAACCTAGATTGGGACTTTGGTATCCTCATGACTCATCATTTGACCTACTTGCATACTCAGACAATGACTTAGGTGGAGCAAACTTGGACAGAAAATCTACTTCTGGAGGATGCCAATTCTTAGGTGCAAGACTAGTATCATGGTAGTGCAAGAAACAAACCACAGTGTCCACATCTACAACAGAAGCAGAGTACATAGCAGCTGCAAGTTGCTGTTCTCAAGTCTTATGGATTCAGAATCAAATGTTGGACTATGGGGTAACCTTTCTACACACTCCAATCTTTATTGATAATAGCAGTGCTATTAGCATTGTTAATAACCCTGTCAAGCAATCAAAGACAAAGCACATTGAGATCAGGTATCACTTTATAAGAGACTGCAATGAAAAGAAGCTTATTCAAGTTGTAAAAGTTCATACTGATAACCAGTTTGCTGATCTATTCACCAAAGCCTTTGATGTGGGTAGATTCACTTTCTTGGTAACAAGTGTGGGAATGATCAACTCTGAATAAGATCCTACTTAAAAAGTGGTTCAATACCTGTATATTGGTTATTCTTGGTGTTACTAATGTTCTTTCTCAGGAAATGTAGAGCAGTACTCAGTTCATCACAAGCTTAAAAGTGTAAGTATGGTTAATACTGCCAGTACAGTTTTAGTACTGCCAGTACAATTTTTAACTACTGCCAGTGCACAGTTAATACTGCTAGTTAGTTAATACTTCTAGTAGTTAATACTGCTCTCAGTTAATACTGCTAGTTAGTTAATACTGCTAGTAGTTAATACTGCTCTCAGTTAATACTGCTAGTTAGTTAATACTACTAGTAATTAATACTGCTCTCAGTTAATACTGCTAGTTAGTTAATACTGCTAGTGGTTAATACTGCTCTCAGTTAATACTGCTAGTTAGTTAATACTGCTAGTGGTTAATACTCCTCTCAGTTAATACTGCTCACTGTTAATACCGCTTTCACTATCTTTTTAAGGTTAATACTACTTATAATCCAAAAGCTATAAATACCCTTTCCCCGCCTAAAAGATCATAACGACTCTTTGTCTACTGTTCATCTTCTCTCTCACTCTTTTCTCTCAAGTGTCAAGTGCTCGCTAGGCAAGAATCCTTGCGTACAGATGGCTTCAATGGCGTTTATTGATGAGCACAACGAGATAGCCATGCTCCAAAAGCCAAAACAAGACGAAGGTTTTCACCAGATAGTCGATTTTCTGAAGTCAAGCCACATCGCTCATGCTCTCACTGTGTCTCCTACCATCTTCATCGAGCACCAAAGGTAATTCTGGGCCAACGCCACTACTAGCACTGAAAATGGAGTGCAGTGCATCAAAACAAGGGTTTGTGACAAACCCTTGACAGTTACTGAGGAGACCATTCGCATCTGTCTACGTCTAGACGATGCTTCAGGTATATCTTCTATTCCAAATGAGGATTTGTTTTCAAACCTCACCAGGATGGGGTATGAAGGCCAATTGGGGATTTTCAAGTTTTTCAAAGCTCAATTTACACCCCAATGGAGGTTCTTTGTTCATACCCTGATGCACTGTATTTCTAAGAAAACTACTGGCTGGAGCCAATTTAGCAGTCCCATTGCCTATGCTTTGGTATGTTTATCTACTGCTAGAAAATATAATTTTTCACTAATGATCTTCAATGATCTTGTCTCAAACCTGGACAACAAGAAGAGTTTCTTCATGTATCCCAGGTTTGTACAGGCAGTTATAACCAACGAATTGACGGATATACCTCACTTTGATGGGGTATATGTACCTAAACCCCCTAAAGGCAAGGTCTTCTCAAACATGAGAAGATCTGCTAGAGACTCGGAAGGAGTTGACACCCCATTGTTCTCAACAATGATGGTGGTGTCCCAACCACAAGAAGGTATGGCCTCAGGGTCAAGGACCTCATTAGACCAACCCACTGAGAGCCAATCCCAACCTTCCCTCTCTCACATTTTTCCTCAGTCCTTTGTTGCTAAACCCACTCCTCAAATTTCCAAGACTTATGCCAAGAGAAAGGTACACAAGGCTCCTTCCCTTGTTGTACCTACTATTAACCAAGAGCCTCAAAGCCCTCTATTGGAGCATTCTCCAATAGAGAATATCCAAAGGGAATCAAATAGGGTGTCTCCCAACCCTGAGGAGGTGCTCTCTAAGGAGATGGATGAGCATATGGGTGAGAAGGCTGCCACTACTTCTGCTAGCACAGAGAAGGACAGTGGTAACATCTCTAAGACCTTCCGCATGGCAACTTTGGCTGAGAAATCAACCAAAGGACCCCGGTGCCAAGAAACCAAGGGGGTATTTGATGCTTCTGCTAGGCAGAAGGTCACTACTACAAGATCCAAGGATCCTTCAAGGATGGGCAAAACATCCAAAAAGGGTGAGGACAGAACTGAAACTGATGAATTGATGGAAAAAATTCCAATGATCCTTCAAGGGTGGGTAAAACACCTAAAGAAGGTGAGGATAGCTATACTTACTTAGAATTGATGGAAACAATAGCCAACATCAATGTTGATGTGGTTAATCAAGGAAAGGAAATCAAAGCCTTGCAGCAAGTGGTCATCTCCCAACAACAGCAGATTTCAAAACTTAAGCAACTGGTGGGAAAGCTCAATGCCAAGAAAAGAAGAAAACAATTTGTACTAAGAAGGAGGAAACCAGTGCCTGATGCTCCCAAAAAGGGGGAGACAGAAGCTGATGTCAATAGGGAAGATGCCAAAGCTAAGGGGGAGCAAGAGAAAGTTGAGTTTGAGGGGGAGCAAATATCTGCAGAAAATATTGTACAAGAAGCAGTAACAGAATCAACAGCAGCAGAAACCATTAATACTGCCAGTTCAAGCAAAGAAGCAACAGAAATGGTTAATACTGCTGCTCTGAAAGAAGCAGCAGAAACAGTAAAAGAGGTCCTTACAGAGCTGGAGATTGCAGAAACACTCATCAAAGCCAAACATGATACTCCCAAGGTCACCTCAAAGGCCAAAGGAGTTGTCATAAAAGAAAGGGTTGATACAGCAAAGAACTTTAGCACTGAGAAGGTGATGGGTAAAGAGAAAGGTAAGGCAAAGCTAGTTGAATCTGATAAACCAATGAAAAAGCAGAAGCTGATTGAATCAGATGAAGCTCTAGCTAGGAAGATACAGGCTGAACTTGAAGAAGCTGAAACTGTGCAAGTGGAAAAAGATAGAGAGATAGCAAAAGGAATGGCTGCAGAGCTAAATAAAGCCTATCAACAAAGCCTAGCAACAGAACAAGCCAAGCAGAAAGCCACATCTTTGAGGAAGTCTGGAAAGATCAAAATGGCTGCAAAGAAAAGACAACCTTCAAAGACATACCTGGGTGCTCAAGAGAGGAAGAAAATGATTACTTTCCTCAAGGGTGCTGTAGGTGTCAAAGTGGAAATGTTCTCAAACATGTCTTTTGAGCAACTTAAAGGGTTATATGATGCAGAAATGATCAAGCTTCAAGGGGATGAAGTTGCAAGGGTTGAAATGGAGAAAATAATGAAAGAGAGCAATGATTTCTTACAAAAACCATTCCCTGATGAACAAGAAACTCCAAAGAAGGAAGCCACTATTGGTGAAAGTCTAAGGACTTTAAAAAGGACAAAGATGATGGCTAGGAGAAAGATGATCAAGAAGCCTAGAATAACAGAAGGAGAGGATGAAAAGGTTGCTGAAGAAGAAGGGGCACTTGAGTCATCTGAAAAGAAAGAACCTTCAAGTACTGATGATTTAAAGATGTACATGGTAGTGATGGACAAAGTGCCTGAACCAATTTCAGCAGAACCTGTTGGTGTAAAGCCTCCTGAAGTTATTCACTGGGATACATTGACAGTGGATGGAAAGGAGTATATCAGGATCAAGAGGAAGGATGATAAGTGTGAGGTATTCAACACTTGGGCCAAGATTGTCAGAACATGCTCAAGATCTGATATAGAAGAAATGTTTGAAATAGGGATAAAGGTGTATGCAGATCAGTTAAAAGCTCCAGGGATGTCAATTACAAAACTGGTGATGGAGTATCTGTATATGATGTTCAAACCTGAAGAAGTGGAGCATATCATAAGAAATGTGTTTCAAGCAGTCACAAATTGGACTCTATATGAAACTAGTGGAGTATATGCAGTGACTTTGGATAGAAATCACATAGAATACTTTCTAGTGGATAGAGTATACAACCACAGCAGACTGAAGCTTCATGCTATGTTGAAGAAGAAGCTTGGATGTGTTGAAAATTCAGAAATGGCCAAGTATCTAATTCAGAGAATGATCAATCAAAGTTTGGGGCTAAAAGTTGATACAGGGATCTGAAGAATGGTATTTTGGGAGCATCTGAAGAACTTGACTTCTCTTTCTAAAAGTCAAGTTAGGGGGAGATTGTTGGGAACTGAAGATGTGACTAAGTCATTAATGCTGCCAGTTCAGAGTTAGTACTGCCAGATGATCTTAAAGTTAATACTGCTAGGTATTACTACTTCTAGTAGAATTAATACTGCTAGTCAAAGTTAGTGCTGCTTGAACAAAGTTAGTACTGCTTAGCTAGTTAGTACTGCTAGTGGTTAGTGCTGCTTAATAGTTAATGCTGCCAAGACTCAGTTAATGCTTCCAAGGTGATCAAGGTGATTAATGCTGCTTCTAAGATAATGAGAAGATAATGCTGAAGAGATAGCGTCTGAAGATAAACATGGAAAGCTTGAAGATAATTATGAAGATTATTTTGTAGATCTTTTTAAGTTTTGTAGTTATCTTTAATTTCAATATATGTATAGAATCGTTTAGAATAAGATGTAATTATGTGTTTTTTTGTTCTAGAGAGAAAATCAACCTCAAGGCATAGTTCCTAATTCTAGAGAAGTAGAATTCGTCTTGAAATAGCTTATTCTTCAAGATTGAGGTTGTGAATGAAAAGCTTGTAACTTGAATCATTAAATAAAGTTTACAAGTTGATTGTGATTCACTGTTTTATTGTTTTTCTGCTTATTGAATATTAAAGTGCTATTCCGCAGTTTCTTTAATATTGTTTCTGAGTATTCATAATTCTTGTTGAGAATTCGATCCTGACATTTTTGCAAGCATTTTCATGTTCGTGTTATGTGTTATGCAAATATGAACAACTTATTATTAAATATTGGGGATGTTTGAAATGTTTTAGATACTTGCGGATCACGTATCAGGGTGCCAATAGCATGTTGGGTATTATTTAAGACGAGGAAACGAGTATACGTGGTGAAAATTCCTTTTATACTTAGTAGAATGAAAATTATCATACATGATGGAAAACACTTGTATATTTGGTTGGATGGTCTGTATATGTGGTGAGAAGCACCTGTGTTAGACTTATCATATGGTTTATAAAGTACTAAATTTTCAATTCTTATGAAATATATGCATGCATTCACTAAAATGAGATGTTGCGGTTCGCGATGCCCAAAAAAGGTCTAAATTAGGGTTTTGTTGCCTAAAACATGGATTGTCCCTTGTTGGGTGTTTCGCATGTTTTATTCTCATTTTATCGCATATATTGCATCGCCTTTGTGTCCAGTTCTAGCGTGTCTCGTGCATTTTTCTTACCTTTTTGTTTAGTTTTTCTCTTTTCGATGCCTATTACTTTGTCGCATGTATATTCACGTTTTTGTGAGTGTTTTCAATAAGCAGCTGTATGTGGACTCTAGAAAGAGAAGAAGGAAGGAAGTGCAAGCGGTATAGAAAGCAGAAAAGATGGTGAAAATAAGTTGGAAGTTGCTCACGCCCGCAAACATTTAGCTGCGTGGCCGCCAGCAAGAGGAAATTTGGATGCTGTTAATTTTGCACTGCTCGCGGCCGCGAGCATTAAAGAGTGTGCCTGCGAACGGCGCTGCTGTCCCGAATTATTGGTTTTAGTTAGGGCTATTTTGGTCATTTGGGCCTGGATATTTAATGTTTTTGGTGTTGTGTTTTTGGGCAGAGACCCCTATCGTACTCTTTACTAATTTTAGGGTTTCTTTAACATTCTAGAGTAGATTTTTAGCCTCTTTTGGAGAGGGAGACTATAAACTTTGGATTTGCAGTTATAGCCATGGTTTAAATTCAATTTTGAGCATGAATCTATGAATAGAGAGTAATTGTATCTTCTTCCCCTTTTTTATGCTTTCTTTTATTTCTTAATTTATGTTTATAACTTGTATATTTGAGTTTGGATTATTGATTTTAAGTTCCTGCACATATTTGGTTCATAGATCTAGATTCTCCAAATGATTTAATGGTTTCTACCTTTTTCCTTGATTTTGGCTTTGTCTAGTCTATTCAATCGAAAATATAGCATTATTACATTTGTTTCTTCAATCTTAGACTATAGTTCATGTTTGATAGATTATATTTTATCATTATTTATTGTTCTTGATAATCTAGATTTAGGGTTTTTATGTTTTATCATTTCTAAATTGCTTTCTTCATAAAATAGTTCTTGTTTAATCTTCTTACTAGTTTAATATCTTGTTATCTTAATTTTTGTTCATTTGATTCTTAGTAATTTCAAGTTTCTTCAATTTATGTTTGGTTAATTCATTGTTTAGGGAAAATATTGGTAAGGACTTGATTTGTATCGATTGGTTGTTTTTAAGTAATTGATTTCTCGATAAAATGGTTGTTTGGTTAGCCGACTAACGGAAGTTGGGGGTTGTTAAATAATCACTAATCGGTAATTGTTGAATTTAACAGTTGAAATTTAAATGGAAATTTGGTTTTGACTTGGGTTAATCAATTGGTGGTTTCTATCACATCATGAAAATAGATGTTTTGATTATTTGGGAATAATTTTTCTTACTTAAAGCTTCTTCTTAGAATTAATCGATTTGGAAATAATCGGTTTTCAATTAAGAAAAGTTTTTGTCACCTTGGAAGAGGGGCAAAAGTAATGTTTGAATTTGACAAATCCCACTTTGAAAGGTCCAAACCAATATTCACCATTTTAGATATCTTAGTTGAGAATTTAATGTCTTTTGAATTGAGTTCCTAGTGCTAAATTGTTTGATTCTTCTTTTAATTGTTGATCTAGTCCTACTTGTTTCCTAGATTCGTATGTTTGCTTAGCGTTGCTTGATTCTTAGTTTCGTTATGTTTAGTGTAGCTTAAGTGTTTAATTGTGTTATTTTATTTCTACTGTTAATCAAATCTATGAAAATTGATTGTGCGCAACTAGCTAATATCGCGAGTAAATCTGGGCTTATTCTATTGTCTCCTCGCGTTCGACCCGTATGCTACGACACCGTACGCTTGCGGTTACAAATGATTTTAAAACTCAAACTTTGGGAACCTTAAGAGGATTTTTTAGGGTTGGGTTCACATGAGACCAACATGTTTTCGTGAGACCGGTGAGACCAGAAAATAACACTAAAACTTCACAGTGATTCATTGTGAAGGAACGAAAAACAACAAACTTTCACAACAAAAACACTATGAAGGTTTACCTTTACAATACCTTCACAGTTTTTTACTGTGAAGGTTTAGTGTTATTTTTGTGGTCTCACGGGTCTCACAGAAATAGTCTGGTCTCACATGATCTGAAGTATATATATATATAAGGAATACGTTCACAAGAATGAAACTCAAAGGAATTCACGGGTAGAATTATTGCGCGGAAGTGTTAGTGTGGGACAAAAGGGGACAACGGATAGGAGAAATGGAGGTTTGGGATTTAGAGGGGTTTTACTGAAGTATTATTTTATTAAATGAGATGAGTTGACCTTTCAACCAATCGATACAACACAGGAGAGCTACTTTTGCTAAAAACTCGAGCAATTTCTTAAAACCTTGCTTCAGATTTGAAACTTTGAGTATTCATAGATGCTCTTGTTATTCCCAAGCACCAGTTTAACTTGGGGGGGGGGGGGAGGGATTTAGTAGCAGTGGTTGGCAAGGTAGCTTTGTTACCTATTCCATTAAAAACATAGCTCCATGAGCAGAAACTCCCATCATGATGAATCCTGCGATTTATTGGTGAAGTAGTTCGGGTTCTCCGGGAATATATGTTGGTTTAGCAGAAAAAATTAGAGGCTTTCAATTAATCCTTTTCGGAGAATTAGATGGTCTTCCTAAACAGGATTAAATCCAGGTATTGTGGACATTGCGTCTATCCGGGATTCTTTTATATATAAAACATGGGTCATAAACCCTCCTACAAATTTGTGTGACATAATCTCCACCTGGCCTGCCCATTTTTCTACTATAACTCCTTGTTAGTCCCAAGACAGTAAAACAAGTATTGTAGAAGGGGGGAGGGTTGAATACAATACACACAAATTTACTTAATTTTAATTCTTATTGATATAAATATCAAGAATTACACATAGAGAAATAAAGACTGTTGCGGAATAAAAATAGTTAAGAACTATTCTAAACAATCTAACACTTAGAAGAAATTTCAAGAACACAAAGACTTAAACTTAGAGAGAAAAGGGAAACTATCAACCTGCTTGAAATCTTGCAAATGTGAAATCTTGAGCTGAAAGCGTGAGTAGCAAGGTGCTACCTCCATCCTTTATATACTATCCAATGTAATGAGTAAAAAGGACATAGAGCAGTAAAGGCATGGGTGGTTGAGATATTGTCAATAAATTATAAGATATTTGATGTGACTTATCACAATACAAAAGGTAACTTTTGTACTATGAAAGTACAATATCTCTATAAAATATTCATGGGAAAATCTTTTTGAGATCAAATAGAAAATAAACGTCTCAATCATATTTAGACCAAGTGTATATCTTCTTAAAGAAGGAAGCTTCCATTCCCATTGTCAGAAGATAATTGGGAATGAGGAAGTATGTCAAATCATGAGGGTTTGACATAAATGTTCTTACAAATAAAGAAGCAATCTGTAAGAAAGGAAACTGCCGAATAAAGAGTTCGGCAGATGAGGACTGTGCCGAACAAGGGTGATTCGGCAACAAAGAAAGGATAGGCCGAATAGAAAATCGGCATGAGGACGGTCTGCCGAATAGGAATCGGCAAGGGGATGATCTGTCGAATAAGAATCGGCAGGCCAGGCTTAGTTCACTTTGAAGTTCATCTCAATCCGCATTGTAGACTTCCTTCATGTTGACTTCAGTTTGTCTTCGACTCACCGATCTGTTTAACCATAACTAAGCTATTACAAAGAACCATAGTACATAGTACAAATATCAATAAAGACTAAGGAGAGGTTATCTTTAAATCTTAGATGACCCAACACTCCTCTGTTTTTTCCGGTATAAGCTCGACCAATACAGAAAAATCTATTAGGCCAATTGCCTAAACTGGTCGACTAAATTTTCTTCTAAAGTACGATAAACCGACTTCGTCAAGCTCTTCAACCGTGTTAAACAAAAACCCATCGGTATTGGCCCATGCTGGGAGGTTATTTCTTCGTAATTTCGACCAAAGGTCATCCCCGATGGCCACTACAACGCTTGGAGTCAACTGGGTCACCTGCAGTTTACCGGCTTCTTGAAAATCTAGAATATGAACTCACCGGAATTGAGGGTCATGGGGACGATGGTCCCTGTGTTTATATATATATATATATATATATATATATATATATATATATATATATATATAGTGAAGAGTTCAAACGAGAACCCGTGTGATTTACGAAAATGTGAGAATAGCCTCAAAGTCAAGTATTATAATTTAAGTATTAATTAATAGACGTTTTAAGGGAGTTTTAAGTTTTTAGTTAATATTAAAGGATTTTCTATTATATTAAAATGTGGAAGGGTATAATAGGTAATTTGATATGATAAAATTCAAATAATATGATTGATCACCTGGTAAATGATAATTACACGACACATTGGTTATCACAACGGTGGTGGTTATCACGATGACATATAGTCTATTGAAGTAGAAAATCGCAGAGAAGTTCAATCAATTAGGGGTTTTATCACAACTTTGAAGAAGGCTACTTCTATTATGTTTTGAGTATCACAAGTTTATCACATATGCAGTTAGGGCTTCGACTTATTCAATCTTCTACATCCAAATCACAGTGTTTATCACAACATTTATCACAGAGATTATCATAAGGAGTCTGCTTATAAGACAGGTGCAACTTCGACTTATTCCATCTTCATTTATAACACGGGTACGACGATTATCACAGGGGAAGTAGAGAATCGAAGAGTGAAGTTCAAAAAATTTAGGGTTCTACACAGATTTGACTTACAAGAGAAGAAGGCTTATTCCATATTCTGACTTGGGTCTTCGACTCAATACATATAGGGATGCGATTATCACAGGTTTATCACATATCTGAATTGGGTCTTGTACTTATTCTGTATTCGGATATTATCACATGTTTATCACATCTCTGACTTGGGTCTTGTACTTGGTCGGTATTCGGCGATTATCACATGTTTATCACATATTCTGGATTGGGTCTTGTTAGTATTCGGCGATTATCACAGGTCTATCACATCTTATCATATCTCTGACTCGGGTCTTGTACTTAGTCGGTATTTGGCGATTATCACAATGTATCACAATGTTCTATGGTTGATTATATGATATTGAAGATTATCACACTCCTATCACAATTTGAATATTCAATATGTAGCTCAATATACTCGACAAATTGGATATCGTGATCACTTCCTCCGCAAACTTCTTTGACACCACCATCGACGTCAACCATCTTGGATCGACAAAATAAAAATAAAAATTTGAAAGTCAATTATTAGAATTATATGTATAAAGATTTATCTCCGGTCGAAAATCTTGGGATAATTATCATTAATTAAAAAAACCTAAAAATTATGAAAAATGAAAATTACATTAAAGCCCTCAATGATTTATTTTTATTTATTATTATTTAAAATATTGGTTAAATAAGTTGGAGGCCAACAGCTGTTCTCACATTTTCGCAAAACAGGAGTGTTCTCGTTTGAACCTCCATACACACACACACACACATACAAACACACACACACACACACACACATATATATATAGGGTTGGGTTACAGTGAGAAGTTGAGGTTAACGTGAAAAACGTGAGAAGTGGTTATCAATCATTGGATGAGAAATGGATGCACATTAGGATGAGATGCATCGAGATAAGATGCACCAAATCAATTCCCTTCTAAGCAGCAATTCATGAGAGGACATTTCATTAAAAGTGATCATCGGTTCAGATTCACTTCTCATGCTTCTCACGTTAATCTCAAATTCTCACACAATATTTCGCCTATATATATATATACATCTATATATGGTTGAGTTCTTTTGTTAACCCTAGTTTTATTGTTAACTTTGTGAACTAATCTAAACCCTTCATCTTGACATTGGATGATTGAGATTAAAACTAAATTTTTAATTAATAAAAAAGGCTTTATTTCTTAAATGGTCATGTGGACATATGTGGTTAAGGGTAATTTGGGGAATTAAATCTCCCATTGTTTCAAATCCTATTAAATGCCTCATTAATGTTTGCTTGAACAACAATCGTAACCGAAGATTCTTGAGTGGTTCGGAAACCGCCGGCCAATCTCCGGTAATCACTCATCCCTGTAACAATTGCAGAAATCGGTTGTGAAATCCGATGAAAGTATTAAGCTTACATATCAATGGAGAATCTGGGAGGGGAGTTTGCTAATCTTCCAAAAGGTAATCCTTTCCATATCCTAGGGTTTTATGAAGATCAAACAATATATAACAATGATCTATTTCATTGTTCAGTTAGGAGGAAGAGTTCAAGAATAGCACTGATGACATCTTTCTCTAACTTTAAGAATACCAAGGAGAATCCGGTTGATGTTGATGCTGAAACAACGGATTTCGAACCAAGAATAGATACTAAGGTTAATATGAGAGTCAAGCTTAAGATTCCATATCGTGATGGGCCAATGAAAACGGTGCATGGTATAACCCATTACACCCATTTTACTTCATGGTTTTTGCCCCTTTTTTTGAGTGTTTCATTAGTATTCATCTATGAGAAAGTGTGTAACTGGTTTGAAATTGTGTTCATCGATGTTCATATTTGTAGTGTTCGCCAAACAACCTTCTCACTTGAGTACAAAGTGAACAGTAATAGTACAAATGTCCAGAAGTTACAACACATTTCCTAATCTGATATTGTTAAACTCTGTTCTTACATTTCTAACAAAATACACACACATGCAAATCTTATAATTAAATTAACTACAAAATACTTACCATGTTTATAATGGTAAGAAAAGGGAGTGAACGATAAATCATTTTGAATTTGCAAATTCCATGAATTAGTTAAATATCCACTAACCTCTCTGTCCATCTCCACAAAATTATTTACCTCTGTGAATGTGTGTAACAGATTTTGAGAGTGCGTCCACCTCTGTGAATGTGTGTGTTCATCAGTTTTCACATATGTGAAGGTGTGTAAAATATTTGTCAGTGTTTTCAAGGATTGTTCATCATAAATGTTCATGAACAAATAAGTAACCCTCGAAAAAGAAGTCTTAAAAATCAGAAACCTGTGTGTTCATCTCTATAAAACTGTTCACCTCTGTGAAGGTGGGCAACAGATTTTGAGGGTGTGTTCAATGATATTCATCTATGGGAAGTTGTGTAACATATTTAATGGTGTTTTTACAAGGATATTCACTTCTGTAAAAGGTTAACAAAAAAGAAAGACTAACAACAAATATAACACAATATTTATATGTTCAATTCAGTAAATGGGTATCAATGTGGAGGTGTATTACATGTGTAGGTGTATTACAGATTTGTTATAAACATTATCCTTGTTAAAATTTGGAAATCGTATTAGTAAATCTTTTCGTTTGTTCATCATCATCCTTTAGGACAAATGCGTAATGCTCAAAATGAATTTCTTGAAAATCAGTCACATTCGTTGTTTTGGACAGTGTTAATAAAATGACTAACTTAGATTCTTTCGAATATTGGGAGAACTAACTACACATGGATTTAAAATAGCATACCACTACCTGTTGGGAACATAGAGCTAGTGACATACCCAAAATTCATTGGAGTCCATTTGTGATTGTGCATGAACAATGGCAAAAGTTTTTGAATATACGATCATAATGTGCATTGTTTTCATACTAATTGTACGTGAACAATTATGAAAGCATTTGATTACATGATCACTATAATGTACATTCTTTAGGTGCATTATTATGTTCATCCATCATGATCAGTGATTGGTCATTATATGTCATTATTTTATGGCCATCTATTCATTCATGTTCATCCCTTTACTAATGTTCACCTATATCGCTCATGTTCTTCTATATGCTCATTTTCTCATCCATTCATAACGGCCTTGCTCAAAACCACCACTCAGAACGGTTTGATAACGGTGAGCTCTAGTCGCACCAATCTTATAACTACAACTATTTAAAACGTGTTTATAATCCGTATATATTGCATCTATCTATTCTTCCTAGAGAATCGACGATCATTTGAGTTAAATAAAGCATGGTTGTGCGCTTCGAAAAACTCATATATTTCATAACTAGACCTATCCTTTGTCAAGTGAATTTTAACACACGCCTCATATCCTGACTGTTTTAGATTTGAGTTTCGATAGAGCTTATCGCCCGGTCGAAAATCGAGGGAATAAAAAAAAATTCCTTTGGAATGCCTTCCTTACTACAGACGAACCACCTCGTCCGAATATCACCATACTTATTCGTCTTTTTGGCATTCAATCTCACGTCAAAACCAGACTTGTCTGTGTACTTTCTGTACATTGCTTCTGCTTCTTTTAAAGATTTAAACTTGTCATTGAGTTTCGGTTTAATGTCATCAGCGACGTTTGGGATAAAAAACATAGTTCCCTCGGAAGACTCCAAAAGATCATACTCTACCACCTCATCTACCAAAAAAAGACAACAATAAGGACAACCTTTAGTACACAAGGTTTCACAATTTCAGTTTCGGTACTGTTATGTAAATGTTCTGGACAATACAACTATAACTGTTCATGTTGCATCATCTAACTACCAACAAAAATACCGGAACAGTTTGGCATTTCGTGATAGATGTACATTAGTAAACACATGGATAAACATAATAGTGCACCTAAAGAATGTACATTATAGAGATCAAGTAATCAAATGCTTCATAATTGTTCACGTACAACTAGTATGAAAACAATGCACATTGTGATCATATATTCAAAACTTTTGCCATTGTTTTTGCCATTGTTCATGCACAACCATATGAAAATGATGTTCAACAATAAACCAAATTCACATATGGATAAAATTGTGAGTGTGTGAAAAGAAGATATATAGAAGAACATTAGTGATAGAATAACAATCTTGAAGGGATGCATATGAATTAATAGATGGCCACATGTTAACACCAAATAATGATCAATGTTTAATCATGAACACGAGCAGTTGGTTGCATCTATTGAGCAATCATGTTCATAAAACTACCAAGAAAAATACACAAGTGGAAACTAACATAAATTTGAACCTGTGTTAATCAATCTAGAAATACTCTCAATGACAACATATGGAACATAGATGAATCTTTTATTTTGAACCTAAATATTATAAAAAAAATACTTGAGTTGACTGTCATTAAATTGTGTACAACACATGGGTCTAATGTGTCATTGAGATATGTGGACATTACAACTAAAATTGTTCATCTCATAACTGAAGTGGCAAAGTTGTTTGGCGAACAATGGCAAAAGTTGAACATTCATGAATACCTACAAATATGATCATTGTTGAACACACCTTCAAAACAGTTACATTACAGCTAAATCATTATGTAAAAGATTAACAAAAAAGAAAGAATAACAACAAACGTAACACAATATTTATATGTTCAATTCAGTAAATGTATATCAATGTGGAGGTGTATTACAGACTTTGTATTAAAAGAAAAACCCCATTCAACAATGACTCACGAATGTTCATTACTGGGCTGAAATTTTTGTTTTAATGAAAATAGTAATGAACTAAATAATGAAAACAACTCGAAAACATTAAAAAAAACTTACCAATACAACTTTTGTTATTTGATTCGACTATATCCACGGTGCAAATACCGTTGTTCTCGTTTTCGTGTTCCTGGTTTACGAGTTGATTTTGATTTCCTTCATCCATGTTCTGTGTTTCCGGATTCGAAAAAGTTTCATCAATCACATCTCTATTGACGTCGTTATGGAGCCCGGAATTCATAATGTCGGAGGGCGTTGTTGCGTTCATTGTAGGGATGTTCATGAGATTTTTCGAATTAAAATGAATACCGGATAAAGTTTTTGAAAACAACCACTATACGATTTTGACAAAAATATGGAATCGGACTTTGAAAATGTTCATATGATTTTAACATTAAGTTGAAAATGGAATTTTTTTTGATATCATAACATACGCTAGAATCAATGGGGCTTTATTCTTATAACCCCCAAATAAATATATGAAATATTGGCTAATTAAGAATTGACCTTTCTACCCTTTAACATTAAATATTTAAACAACAAAAACAACAATCAAAGATGAATTTCTATTGGTTGGAATAGGTTCATAAAGTCAACAACAAATTGTTCGTTAACAAATGATCATTGCTCTCTCTCTCTCTCTCTCTCTCTCTCTCTATATATATATATATATATATATATATATATATATATATATATATATAAAGTAGTTATTTACGTAACAGGTCCCTAAATTTTTATGTTTTTTTACAAAAAAAAAACAAGAAAAACAAAGAAAAAGTGCAAAAAGAGGACAAAAACATAGTTGGACGATTTTGTCCCCGACTATAACGGAGCTTTTTAACGGAGTTAGTGGTCAGGTCCTACTGTCAGAGAAAAATCAATACCTGAAGGACGAAATTTTGAATTATGAAAGTTTAGGTCCCACTTTCAAAGAAATCCTGAAACGTCAAACACCAAAATTGGAGTTTACTCTAAACAATATTTAGGTAAAACTATTAAAAATAAGTAATTAAGCGTTATGTACTTCTTACTAACGCATAATCTCTTAAATTTAAAATTTAAAAGTAATTACAAGTTCACAATGTAAATACAATTTTTAAATTTATTTAAACTCTATAAAACTAACTAATAACTAATTGATAACATGATGATCTTGAGCCATAACAAAATATTTTATCATTATTTTTATTCGTAAAAATTCATCATTAAAACTAAAATAAATTACATTGTGTCAATCTAAAATATTTAAATTGTAATAAAATTTTGAATGAAAAAAATTATATGAAAAAAAACGATAACTTTTTAATCTTTCTTTTTAACTTTTTTAGGGTTCTTTTACCTGGTCTTTAATTTAACAAGATAAACCATCATTTGTAAAAAGAAATTATTCAAACACAAAGTTTAAATTTATTTTTATAATAAAAATTACAATATTTTTTCATTATCGATTTACAAAAAGATTATGCATCTCATTGTATTGCATAGATACACAAGTAGTTAGTTATAGATAAATAGGTTCAAATTACATGCCTAAATTCTTCAAGCAATTTTTAGAGGACTAAATTACAAAGATCCTCCTATGGTTCTAAGAAGATTATAGATTTTGTCCCACAAACAAATAATTACATGTATGGTTATTGAGGTTTCATTTTTGTCACGGAACGGGTCTGTGCCTCTACTCTGTTAAATGTGTTTCTGTTAAGCTCCTCACATGCTTCTCATGTGAGGGGCATTTTTGTTCTTTTAGACTGTGTAACACCCGCAAATTTCTATCTGTGTAAGCCAATCCTTTGAGGAACCCTCGAGTTCCGATCTCAGAATTTCATCCCCTACGCCTTATTTTCTAGCCTTATTGCATCATGGGCACTCCGGGTGAAAAATGGAGGAAGTCGGGGCGAGGTACCCTCTGGGCGATAGTGCCCTGGCGATAGTCCCCTGGCGATAGTCCCCTGGGCACAATCGCCGGGCATAATCGCCAGAGGTGTGGTGCCCACGGTACAGATTGGGCGATAGTGCCCTGGGCACAATCGCCGGAGACCCCCTGGTCGTTTTAAATCAATTTTTGAGCAACCTTCCCCGTTATTTTTCAACCATTACACCCTTTTCTCTCTAAAAACCGAACCCAAACCCTAAAATCGGTTTCTATGCATCCAAGACACCAAACCTATCATGTTCCAAGTGTTCTCCTCCACCCAACAAAGATTAGAAGCTCCATCTTCATCTTTCTCATCAAGTTCCACGGTTGGGAGTTCGGGTTGAAGTGTTGGATTGGGAGTCCTCGGAAGTCTCATCGTCTTCAAGGGTAAGTTTTCTTGTATTAAGGTTATAAATTCTCCTTTGATGGTTTCATAGTGTTTGGTTTCTCAAATCTCGGGTTTGGTAAGTTTTGGAGAAAACTAGGGTTTCGATCTCGTTTGGGGTTTTTTGCATATTGTTTGGGGGAAATGCTTCTAGATGGTTGAGTATGGGTATTTATGGTTTGAAATGTATGGATCTAGGTTTTTGGATGCTTGAGTTGAAGAGTTGGAATGGATGTCTTCGGAAAGCTTTGGGCGGGAGCTATGCTTGGAAGGCCAATGGTTGTGGATTGAAAACTAGGTTTAACTTAACCTGGCAAGGTGAGTTCAAGTTGATTTGTGAAAACGGTGTACATGCCAAAATGGTTATTTTAAGGTGTTTTACGTGAAATGGTTAACTGCTGATAAGTTTTGAATGTTTTGAAGTAAAAATGTATTTCACTGGGTATTTGTCAAAGCGTGAGTATTTCAATGAGTTTTCATATTTGATAAACTTGGTTTATTTTAGTTTCATAAATGCTCATATTTGGGATTTGAACATCTTGATAAATAACATCATGATTTATGCATTTTGGGGATTTTGGTACAAATGAAGTCTAGTTCATATTACATGCATTTTGGTGTATATGCATTCATAAACCCTTTGGAAAACCCTTGGTCCCATTACGTGTTGAGTTTTGGGTTAAATGCGTCCTTGTAGTGTGTGTCTTCATAAACGTTATTTTTAAAAGACATTTCATTATTGGGAGGGTCGATAATTATTGGTCAAATGGGTTTTGAGCATCTTAGATCGGTGTTGGCTTAAAATGAGTCGTGTGGACATTTGTACGGAATTATAACCTGCGGGGGTTTTGAATAAGATGACGATTAATTTCGCATCGTTGGGGAGTTACATGTCTTGAGTGCGTTGGTCATTCAATTGGAGTCATGTAATGTTAGACAGTGTTGTATTGGATCCATAGGCACGTAAGTCTATCTGTTTGGTAAGGCCTGAGGTTTTGGGTTACATTTAGTGACCGCTCGGGTTTGCTAGCGAGTAGGAATATGTGGCTCGGACCACAGAGTTGGAACTCGTCTAGATTGGATAGGCGCTCACGCTTGTAAGCCCTCAAAAG
Organism: Arctium minus; assembly: GCA_954870635.1. Taxonomy (NCBI): domain Eukaryota; kingdom Viridiplantae; phylum Streptophyta; class Magnoliopsida; order Asterales; family Asteraceae; genus Arctium; species Arctium minus. The sequence continues at coordinate 2,477,315 of OX941093.1, read as the reverse complement.
TGGAACTCCAATGGAGTAAGGCCAGAGGCGTTAAACGGTCCGTGGTATGATGCTCGGTGGAGGCATGAGAACCAGGATGTCGGGGTGTTCTGGTAGAATCCAGTAACACCGCGGGGTCCGTGGTATGATGCTCGGTAGAGGCATGAGAACCAGGATGTCGGGGTGTTCGGGTAGAATCCAATAACATCGCGGGTGGCCCCATTTACGTGTTCTCGCCACCCAAGGTGGAAACGTTTAGATGATATGCAAGGAAGTCGCGTGAACGGCCTACTTGCGTGTTTTCTATTCTCGGTGTATACGGATCTCTTCATCATTGATTCGTGATATTTTTCATGGTATTGTGGTATTTTACCAATGTGAGTTTTAGTGGTTGACGGTAAATGTTGGCTCTAATATTGGGTTCTTCCCACGTATATTAAAGTCGAATGGACCGCGCCGTTTCCACGTTCGGTATTTGAATTTTATTATACTTTATGGTCGTGTGAGTATTAATTCGAGTTACATATTTCTAATGGCGTACCATATTATTATAAATCGTTTTCCTTTGCATAAGGGTCGAGTATTATGTCCCGCCCGTTTCTTGGTGCTTTGGAATATAAGGTATTATTTACATTTCCATGAATTGGAATGTCGAACTATGACCCCATCTTGGGTGAGTTCCGGATTACATCATTTTTATATGAAACGTGTGTTTGGGGGCATTGTCTTTAAAAGTGCATATTGCGGGAAAATGTGTCGTTTCCATTTTAAAGTATATTATTTCGAAGGATCTCGCTTTAAACTGGTTTCCTTGCTTTTAAAGATTTATTCATTCATGTTAAAACTCTTGAGCTCACTAGGCGTTAAGCCTAACCTTTTTATTTGTCGGCATGTGCATCAGGTTCCTGTTGGGGGTTCGGTTCTAGCAATGCTTCGAGAAGTCGAGCCTTAGCCTTGTGCAAGTGTATGTAGTGAGAGAAGTCTTCCGCAGGTTGGAGATAGTATCATGTTTGGGTTTAGTAACACTCGTCCTTACCATAAATTGTGGTATAGAATGTGTATATGTGTTGAGGTTAATTCTTAATTTGTGTTTGTAGTTTGAAGTATTTATTGATGTATTTAGAAAATTTTAATAAGTTGCTATCTTCATATTTGAGGGTGTTACAGACTGCTTTTTCACGATATAAGTTGGTATATCATATGTACGAATTGGTATAGCGTATTATAAAAAGATTAAAAAAAGAGAGAAACTACAAGTTTCTATCCTTATCGTCCCCCTCTTTCTCCACCACTCCTCCAGCCTCCCCCGTATGCAATCTTCCCTTAAAATCGAAAAAATAGAATACAAATTGAGAAAACAAATTTGCATTTCTTCCCTTGAAATAGAAAAAACATAAGCAAAAACAAATCCATAAAACATATATGTCGTTCATCGTAAATCTCGTCCCTATGGTTTTGATTAATCCTTGAAAATCTGATAAACCCTATATTTGAGCTGGGTTTAGGGCTCCCGAAATGAGAGAGAAGAAGACAAATAACAACTTTTTTATGCTCCTTTTCCAATTCTTTCCTGTCTCTGAAATACAGGGTAAACACCACACAAAAGTTGCCACGTTTACAAGGATAATAAAGATAATTCTAAATAAAATCTTGCATCCACATGGGCTTTCGTAATTCTCTTTTGGGCCTTCCATGTGGTTGAGTGTCATCAGTTGGGTCTTCTACTTAGGCTTGCTCTGGTGGCGTATCAATACCCCGTTCCTGAGAATGGACCTTGTCCTCAAGGTCAAATGATGGGTAGGCCGAACGAAAAAGCTCAAACGATTCCTATGTTGCTTCCGACTCTGGTTGATTTTCCCATTAGACCAGTAGTTGATGTTTATGCCCGTCTTTGGTGGATACTGTTCGAGTGCCCAAGATTTGTTGTGGAACTTGAACGGGACGTGAGTCCTTGATATGTGCCGGTAGGGGGCTGAGTTGCGGTGGTTGACCAGTGCACGGTTTAAGCAACGATACATTAAAAACTGGATGAATTGTTGATGTTGGTGGTAGTGCAATATCGTAAGTGACATCTCCAATTCTTCGCAGAACCTTGTAGGGGCCATAGAATTGTTTTGCCAGCTTTTGGGAAGGTCGATGTAGAATAGATATTTGTCGATACGGCTGAAGTTTGAGATAGACCCAATTACCAACTTCAAACAATAGTTCCCGATGATGTTTATCATCCTTTTGCTTCATTCGATGGCGGGCTATAAACAAGTGAGTCTTAAGCTTGGAGAGAAATTGTTGTCTCGAAATCAACAACTCGTCTAAGGAAGCAATGGTAGTGCGACCGGCGACATAAGAGAGAGCATCATTTGTTGGTCTGCCATATAAAGCTTCAAATAGAGACATTCTGATAGAGGAATGATACGATGTATTGTACCAAAATTCCGCTAGATGTAAGAACTTGACCCACTTGGTTGGCTCATCACTAACAAAGCAGCGTAGATATGCTTCCAAACACGGGTTGACTACTTATGCTTGGTTATCAGACTGCGGGTGGTAAGAAGTACTAAATGCAAGCTTGGTACTTGGTAAAGAGAAAAGTTCACGCAAAAAATGACTTAGAAATATATGGTCTCTATCAGATAAAATTACCTTAGGAAGGCCATGTAAGCGGTAGATTTCTGTGGAAAGGACGATGGCTAAAATTGCGGCTGAAAATTTAGAGGGAAGAGCTATGAAAAGCACATATTTGGACAGTCGATCAACTACAACCCAAATAACCGATTTCCCATTTGAAGAAGACATGTGAGTTATAAAATCCATGGAGATCTCCTCCCATACGTGTGTAGGCAGAGGTAGGGGTTGTAGAAGCCTTGTTGGTTTGCGAGTATCATATTTGATTTGTTGACATTCGGGATACCGACCGACAAAATCTTTAACGTCATTATAAAGTCCTGGCCAAGTAAACTGAGCCTTAAGATGGGTGACTGTAGCCTTAACGCCATAATGGCCGCCTAAGGGGGATGCACGATATTCAGCCAACAATTGGGGATGAATGCTTGTTTCCTTGGGAATAAACAAACGACCATTTTTGTAAAGTAAACCATCTTTGAATGCAAAGGAATCAGAATGCTCAGAGATAGCCTTGGATTTGAGAGTTTGACCAGTAGCAGTGGTGACATAAAACTGACGAAGTTCGTTGATGAATGAGTACACGGGTGACGATATAGCAGCAAATGTCAATGTGTCACCTGAACCAATTCTAGACAAGGCATCGACAACCCGATTCCGAGTTCCTGGCTTATAAACAATCTCATATTGAAACCCCAATAACTTAGACAACCAACTTTGTTGCTCAGGTGTTTGAGTTGTTTGTGTAAATAAATTCTTCAAGCTTTGTTGGTCCGTGTAGATACGAAACGGACGAACAAGAGGTATTGGCGCCACTTTTTAACCGCTTTAGTGACAGCAAACAATTCGCGCACGTATGCGGAAGCATTAGTCATCTGTACTGTACGGACATCTTCTTACTGAAAAACGCAAGCGGATGATTATCTTGTGTGAGTACTACACCTATCGCGATAGAGGATGCATCTGTGTCAATCTCAAAAGGTTTTTCGAAGTCTGGCAATTGTAGCACAGGTAAGGATGTCATTGTTGTTTTAAGTCGCTGAAAAGAATCATTGGCTTCATTTGACCAAGAAAAATCCTTTTGTTTAAGTATGCCCATCATTGTACCGGCTATGGTGGCATAGTGACGCACAAAACGACGATAGTACCCTGTTATCCCCAAAAACCCACGTAGCACAGTAAAAGTTTTTGGAAGAAGCTAGGACACGATAGCCGAGATTTTGTCTGGATTGGCTCGAACCCCGTCCGCAGAAATGATGTAGCCGAGATAGTCTACTTCAGAGATTGCAAAGTGGCATTTTGACAATTTAGCATAGAAAATATTTGTAGAAAGGGTATGAAGTACCTCGTGAAGATGGTGGAGATGTTCGATCCATGATTGACTATAAACCAAAATATCGTCAAAAAAGATGAGGACAAAGCGCCGGAGAAATGGGCGAAACATCTCGTTCATAGCGACGTTGGTAAACCCGAATGGCATAACGAGGAACTCAAAGTGCCCATCCATAGTACGAAATGTTGTTTTGTGAGCATCATCGCTGGACACACGAATTTGATGGTACCCTGAGCGAAGGTCGATCTTCGAGAAAATCGAAGCACCATGGAGTTCATCAAGAAGCTCATCCACAGTTGGGATTGGAAATCTATCACACACCTTGATTGCGTTAAGTGCTCGATAATCGACACAAAAATGCCATGATCCATCTTTTTTTTAACTAAAAGAATCGGCAATGAGTACGGGTTTGTACTCGGTTGAACGATACCTTCCCGAAGCATGTCGGACAGGATAGCAGTTATAACTTCTTTTTGGTGATAGGATAGCGATATGGCTTGACATTTACTGGGGTGGAGGATGGTAAAAGGTGAATATGATGGTCATAAGGTCGTATTGGTGGTAAGCCTTTAGGAGTTTGGAAGACAGACGCATAGGAGGAGAGGAGGTCCTTAAGGTCTGGGAAAGGAATCAAAGAGAAATCAGGGACTTGGGAGTCTGGTAAGCTAGAAGTGGGAAGTGTTGGATCACTAGGGAGAATGGAAATTGCATAAAACTCATAGATGGAGTTTGTATTTCTTAACCTAGTAAACTGGTGATGTGTTGCTGAAGACGAAACATTGGGTTGATCACCTCGAATTTTAACCATGGAACCCTCGTGATTGAACCGGATCAAGGGAATAGATTTGCCATAAAAGGGCCAATAGATTGTAACCATTCGACACCAAGGTCAACATCTGCCCCTTGAATTGGGAACACAAACAAGAAAGTGGTGAAGTTTTGGTCGGCCAAAGTAATACGAGTGTTCTCACAAACGACCCAAGGAATGCAACAGTTGGCCATTTCCTACCATGATGGAGATTGGTGACGTGAAAAGCATCGGAAGTTTAAGAAATGATGCAATTCTCGGTTGCAATATATTATGTGAACTACCCGAATCAATTAATACTGTGACGGGCATGCCTTGTATGAACACAGTGAGCCTAAGAGTCTAGGCAGAAGAGGACCCAGAGACTGCCTCAGAGGACAACTAAAAATGAATATCGGTGGTGTCAGTTGATGAATGAGTTAAACGAGAAGATGGGGAAGGTGGTGGTAGTGTTGGTGATATGTCTAAAAGTTCTGTAATTAAAGGCTCCGATTGTATCTATGTTGGTGGGTCAATAATCAGGAAGAAATTGCAAGAGCATTTATGTCCAGGTTGGTATTTTGAATCGCAGTAATAACAAAGACCTTAAGCCTTTCGGGTTTGCATTTTAGCATGGGATAAGCACCAAAAAGGGGTTATGGATGGAGTCAGTGACTGTTGTATGAATGGAGGAGGGGCCAATATAGGTGATGGTGATATACATGGTGCAAGGGCGGATCATGGCTGATGGAAGAAATGGGCAGGAGCGTTGGTGTCTTGAAGCTTGCTCTCAATAAGTTTAGCAAGGCCAATTGCTTGCTGAAGGGAAGTGGGGTGAAGAATGGCCAGCTCACGACGAATATCGGGTTTTAATCCAGACAGAAAACAATCCAGGAGAGCATCAGGAGGTAACCCAGAAATATGATTAGAGAGTCGTTCGAAAGCGGTCTGAAATGAGGTGACATTACCTGTTTGTTGTAATTTGAACAGGGCGGCTCGCTTGTTTTCATAAGATGATGGTCCGAATTATGTCTCTAATTGTTTGGTGAAAGTTTCCTAATAAGAAAATTGCTTATTTTGGGTCATCCATCGGAACCAGCCTAATGTGTCACCTTTCATGGAAAAACCCGCCATAGAGATGCATGGTTCGTTGGAGATGTTGTAGAATGCAAAATATTTCTCTACGTGAAAAACCCAATTGAGAACCTTTGTTCCATCAAAAGTTTGTAATAATATTTTTGGGTCTTTTGGTTGGAAACCAAACTTATCAAAGTGGGAAGAATTATGGGTAAATCGTTGATGAATGTGTGAGGTAGAGGACTCAAAATCATGTGTGATTGGTGAACTCTGAGGAATGGATAAAATTTGAGCTTGGAGTTGCTGGAGAATGGTGGTTATTGATTTTTGATCGGTTTGTTGTTGGACGGCGGCAGATTGCAGGCTGACGATGGTGGATTGCAGGTCTTCCACCTGAGAGGACAAACCTGCAATAGTTTCTTCCAGGTCTTTCGTTGGTTTTGGAGGCATTGGGTAGTCAATGAAAGCACCAAAATTATAAACCCTATATTTGAGTTGGGTTTAGGGCTCCCGAAATGATAGAGAAGAAGACAGATAACAAATTTTTTATGCTCCTTTTTCCAATTCCTTCCTGTCTCTGAAATACAGGGTAAAGACCACACAAAAGTCGCTACGTTTACAAGGATAATAAAGATAATTCTAAATAAAATCTTGCATCCAGATGGGCTTTCGTAATTCTCTTTTGGGCCTTCCATGTGGTTGAGTGTCGTCAGTTGGGTCTTTTACTTGGGCTTGCTCTGGTGGCGTATCAAAATCACGTCCTCAATGTGTTCACACTCTCTTCTTGTTCGAACCATAGAAGCATATGCGAGGAACGGTATCATATTTTAACCACAAAGGTTGTGGCGTACTGGTTAATGCCTTGGGGAATGTGGTGAAATATCTACTGTCCAGGGTTCGAATCCAGTCGTACACAACAATTGTGACCACTGAGGTTTAATCAGGGCTGATGTCTTACAGTCATAATTTGCCAAGGGATTAGTCTAGACATAGCCTAGGACACTCTTCCAAAAAAAACGGTAGCATATTTTAAAACCCATTTGTTTCTATTTCTCAATGTAACCCCCAACTTGGTTTGGTGGTGTCGTTGTAATAGCCAAGTTCAATCTAATAAATTAGAGTTGGGGGTGGGAAGTGGTCTAAAGTCAAAGTTAAAGGGGGTTAAGTGTAAATGGTGTATAAAAAAGTTTTACTCCTAGGGATTGCTTCATTTGCTCTTTGGTGGCTGAAGATAAGGAAAGCAGTAGTGGTGTACGATTGGGGAAGAAGAAGAAGGACTGGAAGTTCTGTAAAATTGTTTCCTCTCAAGGTAAAACTCTAAGTATTCTTCTATAGCAAGGTTAGTATTGCAGACATTGTGTTGTTTTTCTCCTTGTTTGGGTGGATTCTGTGAGTCTGGGTCTGTGACCCCATCGGACCTTCCTCGATCGATTGTTGTTGTTTTATTAGAAGTGATTTTAATGATTTGATTATGTTATGACGTACTCTAAATCATTGGGTTAAGAGTGGTGGATTGTTAAAGGATCCTAGTTATTCTGGAATTTTAATATTTCGATTGAAAACCTTTGTCGCCTTCGGTCGGGGTGGGGGACCGGAGTGTATAGACCCTGGTCGAGTGGACCTCGGTCGCTTAGACCTCGGTCAAGTAGTTGACCCCGGTCGATATTGATACACCGGTCGAATTGGTAGGCACCGGTCGAAATTGTTCACCGGTAGACGATTGGGGATTTAGACACCGGTCGTTGTTTGTTATAGCATCGGTCGAGGTAGGGGGTAACCCCGGTCAAAGTGTCACCCGGGCGACCACTGGGTCCGATCCCCGGCTTCACTTGTGGGCCGAAGCCCACTTTCTTTTTTATTCAAATACAATTCAACCTTAGGCCATAGTTATTAAGGTTCGGCCCAATTCTTTTTTTTAGTTTAAGGACATAGGAATCTTGCATCAAGTAGAGGATTGTTGGGCTAAGTTTCGTTTAGAAGATAGAGGTCGTTGGGATTATGGATTAAGGTTAATCTAGTTATAAAATAGATTGAATTGGGAGTACACCGGCCAATGTTTCCTTTATAGGTTTCGAACCGAATTATAGGAGTAGACGCGAGATTTGAGCTAAGGACGCCAGGTGAGTTTTCTGAACTAAAATCTCTTATGACGATTAAGTTATGTTTTATGTATATGAAATTATATGCAAGCTTTGAAATGATGTTGCTTTAATACTTATTTGCGAGATTTATTTAATTGTTAAAGATGATTTTATTATTGTTGTCAAAGTGGGAAATGTATGCATACATTGTCCTAAGTGTGTAGGCTCAAAGTCGGGGGGTGTGGCCCGCCTGTGCTCATACCGGGGGGGGTGTTCCGTTTATGCCGTTGGGGGTGTGTCCAAACAAAGGCAGTGTGAGTCACAGACACGTTGTCACCTTAGGGTGGCGGTAGTGTGAGCGGAGAAGTTTGCTGAAAGTTAAAGGTTTTCCTTGAAGCTGAAAATGGCTTATTTTATGATAAATCCTTGAATGTTTGTTGAGTTAAAAACTGTTTTAAGAGGGGACTCACTAGACCTTCCGGTCTAACCCTCGCTATTTTCAAATCTAAAACCCTTTTCAGGTAAAGTGTGGCAATAGGAGGAGCGGATAAGTTCTAAGTGAAGTTAGGAGTTGGAGCTGAACTAGATGACCTCCATTGTAGACTCTTGTCTCTGTATTCTCATTTGTGTACTAGGTTGTCTTTCCGCAAAACTTGTATATTTTTTAGATGTTGTATTGGGCCGCTGGGGATTATTATTTAAAAAAGTTAGTTCTGCCTAGTGTCGTGTAAGTTGGGGTGTTACAATTGGTATCAGAGCCATAGTTTAAGGATTTAGGCGACCGGACGGGCCTAAACTTAAACTGTGGAGTAGATAGACACAACTGAGAGTTAGGAAGTCTTTAAGTAAGACCTTGATTATCGAGAGTCGTGATAACGATAGTGAGGATTCTCATGTAAGGTAAATTCAAAATTGCATCTGGCCAATGCCATTATGAATTTACAAGTGTATGGGCATACTCGATTTCTATTGTTGAGACAATCGATAGGTGTAGTTTTGGGTAGTGAGTCATATCTTTGAATGATAAGTTGGTTTGGAAGGTTGTGTGAGTCCGCTTATGGTGGTAGGGATAATACCGTTTAGGATGAATGTCGTGCGGGATGTAGATAGTTCGTTAAGACAGGACCTCCTGAGTCCATAAGGAAGGGAATGATGATAGGAGGTGAGCTTTTCGCTCCAAGGGAGTCTTCGGTGAGGTAAAGTGGTATGTCGATTAGTGGGAAGTAGGAGAGTGTTAATCCAAGAATCGAAGGATAGAATTGAGGCTTCTAAAGCTGTAGTTAATTGAAGGGTGGTTGAGAGGCGATATCAGTGTTAACTAATAATATGTAGTGAGGATCAGATGGAAATGAGTTATTGTCGGTGAGTTTGTTTGGGTCCAGAGTGGGGACGCTTGATTTGCGAATCAATAGTCACGGTGATGACTAGTTGTTGGGATTTCAAGGTTGTTAGAAGATGTTGATGCCGGAGGTTGTGGCACAGTAGAGGACTCTTACTGGTTGGTCGGAAGCAAGGAGTCAGGGATAAATTATAGTGAATGTAAACAGTTGACCTTGTTAGAGTAAATAACCTTCAATGTCATCGATCCCCATGCATTGTGTGTCAAAAAAATTGCTAGAGTTTGTCATATCATTCACATCAGATATTTTGGTGTGTGTGTGCCTTACGAGGTATTTGTTTTAAAAACGTGTCGACGCGTGAAAATATGTGTTGGATTGAAAAGACAAGTTTATGGCATTGGGTGATAAATTTCGATTTTTGGTGGGGAAATATTATGTATCTCTTCATAAATGAGTTAACTTTTGGTTATAAAAATCAAAACAACATTTGATCGCATAATTTTATAAGTGAGTTTGGTACAGACATGTGTTGTCATAACAATGAGGGTGGGAGTCGTTTGTCACGCTCAGTGTAAGAAATTTTGTAGTATTTTATAAATCGTGTGTGTAAAGTTCATCGAAAATATTTTCAAATGTGCCAACACCGATATTGGGGTGTGGTGAAGAGAAATTTGTCGTGGAGTTGAGGTTGATCGATACTTGAAATCGTTTTGCATGGCTAAATTAGTGATGGGTCGTATAGACTAAAGTTTGCTTCATAATGTAAGTATTTTCTAAATTTTCAAACGTGTCAAGAGTTTAAATAATTGTGTGTCATGCATGAAGGCTATGAACTCTCTACGTCGAGGGGAAGGGTTGCAATTAAGAATGATGAAACTTTTGAGAGTGGAAGTGTGTCGCTTGATCAGAGGATAGTAAATACTTGATATTGGTATTCTTCTAAGTAAGGGTGGTGAATAGTGGAGGCGGTTAATGGAGGCATTGATCTATGACGTTAAGGATGATTGTACTATAATGGTTTACCGTTGGCTCCATAACTTGAGATGTGGATGTCGACAAACGGTTGTGACTGGAGTGGAATTTGAAGTCGTAAAGATATTTTTGGCAATTATTTGCGGCAGTAGAAGATGTAGGTTTCAGTGGGGATCCTTGCTGGTGGGAGGCATAGTAGAAGTATCTCAATGTCGTTTGCTGCTGTGGAAGGCAGAAACCATTTTCGTGGTGAATGGCGGGACGCTGAAAATAAATAAGTAGTTATGGTTAATTTTGAGGAGTTTTGTGAGGAAGCGAAAAGTTATTCAGAAAAGGTGTGTACCTAATGTGATGTTGGACAACCTTGTATGGATCTTACAAAAAAATGGAAGATCGCTAGTTCGGTCACGTGGTTCTTTATCGATGAGGTTTTGTTGGTTATATGGGAGTGAAGTTTATATATCACGACTGGGAGGGGTTTGCGCTTTGAGCATTTAAGTCTTCGAAGTAGTACGCTTAATCTTTCGGGCTACTACAGTTTGATTTCCGCAGGTTGCGAGGTGCCGACAAGGAGTGATATCTTGTTGGATGGTTTTGAGGATCCAAGTTTTGCGATTTAATCAAGTACGAGAAAGACAAGAATGTGAAATGTCTTGAAGTCCGATTTTAGTATTGCGACCAGTGTGAGTAGGATGACGTATGTATGATTGCCCAAGAGTCGTGAAGATTTGTAGTTGTTCTGGGATGAGGTAGTAGAGTGATGGTTGTAACCATGTGTTGGCGATGTCTTTATGACACATCGGGGAGTGCAAATCTTTAAAGGGGTAGGGAGCTTCCTTGAGGATATGTATAAGGTTGGTGTTATTGTTATAGGAGGAGCGTCCTCGTCCAAAAATCTATGGGGAATGAGTTGTAAGTGGTAAGAATGTGGTTGGGATGCTAAGTTGAAAATAATTTTGTCAAATGATGGTTGGCGGTTATCTAAGAGAGGAACCGGATGTTCTGGGTTACGGCAAGTTTTTGGCAGGAATATCTTATATCCCTAGAATGATTGTTGAAAGTTTCGAACTGTTTAATTCAGGGGGTTGTGTAGTAGATAGGAAATCCGTGGGTATGTTGAAGTATTCTTTGGGAGTGAAGGGATTCTAGCAGTTTGGGCAATCCAGTTTGGCGTGCAAGTATTGTGCGGCGCTTTCGATTAGTGAGTAAGGTTTTGGAAGAGTTGGGTTGACTATCTCGCGTGAGAATTGTGGATAGTCTGTTGATCAAGCAAGTAGTGTAAATGTGAGTCAATACGTTTGGGAATCATCAAGGAATAGAGTAAGCAATGATGGGTGAGATGTGTATATTGCAGCGAGGAGAGAGTGAAGATATCATGTCGGAAAGGTGGGAATCTGAGAGTAAGAAGTTCGGCAAGTGGCACAAAATGTGGAGGTACGTTTTCAGATTCTGCTGTTAGCAAGTTTATAAATCCCTAGTGTGGGTATGAGAGAGAGAAGATGGCGTTTCGGTGCGGTGTGAGGGTCGATAAATAAAAATCGTGCGGCTGGCCCAAAAGTTCACGCCTCTAATCAGTGAGTCGGCTGTTAGAAGTGGGTTTGAAGTCTTCAAGGAGGAAGGTAGAGGTGATGGAATGTAGTACTCGGAACGAAGGACCATAATGTCAGTTTTAGTAGCGCATGAAAAGGGGATTCCAAGTGAGACAGTTGTCCAGTGTTAAACTATTTGGTATAGTTTGTATGAGCTTGGCTGCTCCGTGTTGAGTGGATGAAGCTGGGTTTTATTGCGCTTTTGGTTGAGTGATTGTGGATGCAAGGAGAAAGGGAGGTAGGCGCCGTATTATTTGGCCAGTTGGAACTGGTGGATTACGAAGATTTTGAATTGTGGAAGTTTCTATCAATATGTGAAAAGTTAAAGAGATGACGTTGGGGCGATGTATATTCAGCGTGTAAAAAATTTGATAATGCCGAGGAGTTGAGATCAATGTGGTTCGAAAAAGAAAGTGCTGCTACGTTTGACTTATGTCGTTCTAAGAGGGGTTGCTTGCAAGGGCAAGTTACTTAATGAAGAAACTCGTGACTGTGAATTGCTGATGATGTCTACATTTGTCGACGTGTGATGTTGGTTAGTTGGGTGAGTATTTAGTCAAGTGATGCATGTTGTCGTGGTGTGACTCCGGCTAAATTCTATTGGTTAAGGAAGTTGTTGTAATTGAGGGGTAAATCTGATGGTTACGTACGGCTACGTATTGATCAGAATGGCTTGGGTAATCTAATGGTACTATTTTGGTTAGGTTGAGAATTATGAGTCATTAGTCCCAAGCGGTGACAAACGTAAAGTTACCAGTCTCGCATTGGAAGGGTGTGAACCGATTCAGAAAGAAATGGAGGTTAAGACCTAGATTTGTTGGATCGTTCCTATCATGGAGCGCGTTGGAGAGGTATCGTGTAGACTGGATCTACCCGTGGATCTGCGAGGAGTGCACCCCGTTTTCCATGTATCTAAACTGAAGAAATATTTAGCAGAAATCGATGTCGTTATACCTTTAGAGGATGTCCAAATAGATGAGAAGATAAGCTATGTAGAGCAACCAGTAGCCATCTTTGATCGTTAAGTGAAGAAATTGAGGAACAAGGAAATTCAATTGGTGAAAGTTCAGTGGCAATTCCACAAGGGCCAAGAAGCGACTTGGGAATTAGAGTCAACTATGAGAACTCAATACCCCAGTTTGTTCAGCGAAGGAATTTCGGGGATGGAATTCTATTGAGGGGGGGATATTGTAATAGCCAAGTTCAATCTAATAAATTAGAGTTGGGGGTGAGAAGTGGTCTAAAGTCAAAGTTAAAAGGGGTTAAGTGTAAATGGTGTATAAAAGGGTTTTACTCCTAGGGATTGCTTCATTTGCTCTTTGGCGGCTGAAGATAAGGAAAACAGTAGTGGAGTGCGATTGGGGAAGAAGAAGAAGGACTGGAAGTTTTGTAAAATTGTTTCCTCTCAAGGTAAAACTCTAAGTATTCTTCAATAGCAAGGTTAGTATTGCAGACATTGTGTTGTTTTTCTCCTTGTTTGGGTGGATTCTGTGAGTCTGGGTCTGCGACCCCATCGGACCTTCCTCGATTGATTGTTGTTGTTTTATTAGAAGTGATTATAATGATTTGATTATGTTATGTCATACTCTAAATCATTGGGTTAAGAGTGGTGGATTGTTAAAGGATCCTAGTTATTCTGGATTTTTATTATTTCGATCGAAAACCTTTGTCGCCTTCGGTCGGGGTGGGGGACCGGAGTGTATAGACCCCGGTCGAGTGGACCTCGGTCGCTTAGACCTCGGTCAAGTAATTAACCCCTGTCGATTGTGATACACCAGTCGAATTGGTAGGCACCGGTCGAAATTGTTCACTGGTCGACGATTGGGGATTTAGACACCGGTCGTTGTTTGTTATAACATCGGTCAAGGTAGGGGGTAACCCCGGTCAAAGTGTCACCCGGGCGACCACAGGGTCCGGTCCCCGGCTTCAATTGTGGGCCGAAGCCCACTTGCTTTCTTATTCAAATCCAATTCAACCTTGGGCCATAGTTATTAAGGTTCGGCCCAATTCTTTTTTTTTTAGTTTAAGGACTTAGGAATCTTGCATCAAGTAGAGGATTGTTGGGCTAAGTATAGTTTAGAAGATAGTGGTCGTTGGGATTATGGATTAAGGTTAATCTAGTTATAAAATAGATTGAATTGGGAGTTCACCAGCCAATGTTTCCTTTATAGGTTTCGAACCGAATTATAGGAGTAGACGCGAGATTTGAGCTAAGGACGCCAGGTGAGTTTTCTGAACTAAAATCTCTTATGACGATTAAGTTATGTTTTATGTATATGAAATTATATGCAAGCTTTGAAATGATGTTGTTTTAATACTTATTTGCGAGATTTATTTAATTGTTAAAGATGATTTTATTATTGTTGTCAAAGTGGGAAATGTATGCATACATTGTCCTAAGTGTGTAGGCTCAAAGTCGGGGGTTGTGACCCGCCTGTGCTCATACCGGGGGGTGTGTTCCGTTTATGCCGTTAGGGGTGTGTCTCAACAAAGGCAGTGTGAGTCACAGACACGCTATCACCTTAAGGTGGCGGTAGTGTGAGCGGAGAAGTTTGCTGAAAGTTAAAGGTTTTCCTTGAAGCTGAAAATGGTTTATTTTATGATAAATCCTTGAATGTTTGTTGAGTTAAAAATTGTTTTAAGAGGGGATTCACTAGACCTTCCGATCTAACCCTCGCTATTTTCAAATCTAAAACCCTTTTCAGGTAAAGTGTGGCAATAGGAGGAGCGGATAAGTTCTAAGTGAAGTTAGGAGTTGGAGTTGAACTATAGGACCTCCATTGTAGACTCTTGTCTCTGTATTCTCAGTTGTGTACTAGGTTGTCTTTCCACAAACCTTGTATATTTTTTAGATGTTGTATTGGGCCACTGGGCATTATTATTTAATAAAGTTAGTTCTGCCTAGTGTCGTATGAGTTGGGGTGTTACATTCGTGATGGTGGGTATAAACACAAAGAAGAAAAACCATATCTAAAGATCCATTCACTAGTTTTAAAAGAAGCCAAGTTTGATGTTGTGTGTGTCCTTGTAAATATCTTGTGTATGCTTCCTTGTAAACATTTAAAAATTCAAAATTTAGGGCTTTTCCTTTAATTTTGATTGTGTTATTTGGAAACAGGTTTTTGTTGTTGATTTTTTCTTCAAAATGGGTTTTGGGTCGTATTATCTGTGTGAGTTGTGTGTTCTTTGTGGCCAGATAAGATCAATGGAGGAGACGGAGATAGGGTGGGTGGTCGGATTGGAATGGTAGTTGTAGGTCATCATCGGAGATCGAGGAGGGACTGTCAGAGAATGGGAATAGGGAGCGATGTTTGAGAGGGGCGCAAGAGGGGTATAATGACAGCAGATCTAACGAGGCTAGAACAAGGGACCGAATTCATAATAGAATTTAAACCACAATGATCATATAATGATTTTGTTTGAGGAACATAATCCATAATTTTCATATAACTATTGGACTATCTTTGTAAATACTCTTTATAAAGAGAACATTTGGAGTCCAATAATTTATAGCGTTAACTATAATTTTCGTCCCTCTAGTTTGTTTAAAAATGCATCTTTCGTCTGTGCTTTTCAAATTACGGTTTTCATCCCTGTGATTTGCAACTCACGATTGTTTATGTTCATGAGACCAACTTCATCAATGATTTACCGTTAAGTATGAAGAACGAAAACAACAACGAATTGTAAATTACTAAACAAAAAACAATGAATTGTAAATCATAGAGACGAGAAAAAACAATGAAATAAAAATGTAAAGACAAAAACCATAATTTTAAAAATATAGGGATGGAAATAGCAATTTTTAACTTAACAAACGACAATGGTGAAAAATGTAGTTTACTCTAAATTACAAGGAGAGTTGGGTTGTTTATATACAATCTAGCCCACTTTGTATATTGAGTGGGTTACTTTGATCACCATCTTTACCCTTAAGGCCCAAATACATTCCAAACCATTAAGACCCCTTTCAAAACCCCAATAAAAAAAAATATATATATATATATATATATATATATATATATATATACCAAAATAGTAAATATAAAATCAAATATTTAAAAAAAAAACATAAACTTTTTCTTTTGAGAAATATGAAAAGTAATTTATGATAATGATAAAATTATTTGTTTTTAATTTGCTTGCATGTATTTAGAGATGGTCAAAAACCAGTCTTGGCCAGGCTAGGTTGGGCCCAAATCGTTTAGGTCCGGGATTTTCATTTTGTTATCGGTCCTAGCATAACCAGTTCGGGTCCTGACCAAAAACCCATGGCCTGGTCTCCATGCATTGTAAGCGGTCCCTAGAACCGGTTCCGGTCCCAACCCAAATCAACAATTTTTTCTTCTTCCAAAAATCAATTTTGAACGTATAAAAAATCTTGTTCGAAGATTTTTTTTGTACAATATCTTATTGAAATACACTCTAAAATCTTTAATTGAGTCATTCAAATACGCTTTAAAAATATTTTTTTTCAAATATTTTTTTACACAAAAATGTTATAGATGTTTTTATAATAATTTTTTTTTTGAGATTTAGTATTGGAACACTTTTGAAAAATATCAAAAAAAAACTTCAAAAACTGAAAAGAAACTTGAAAATCTTATAGAAATATTGAAAAACTAGATATATAATTTATAAAAACTTAATTGTAAAAAAAATCGGACTTGGGTACACGGGTCTCAAAAATTTGGGAGTTCTCTAAATTTGGGAAATTTTACACTCTCCTACTTTCTTTATTTTGGAGAAATGTTTGGGAGAACATGTTAAAGCAAAAAACATGTTCGAAATCCCTAAAATCTCTATTTTTCTCTACTTTGAAAAATCTGTTGGAGATACTCTAACAATTCCAATTTTAATATTATTTTTTTTAGATTAAAATTGAAATAATATGATATTAAAGTATAGATACTTAGAATAAATGTAAAAATGAGTTGACTCTTTATAAACGAGACAATTTTGTTATCATTACTTATGTGATTCTAATTTATGAACAACTAGAAGCATACTCGTGTAATGCAGCGAGATACATACATCACGATTTTAATGGGTTTTTTTTCTCGATTTACAGTATGATTTTGGATGGTTTTGATAAAGTGATAATGTTTTTATAAATTTGTTTAATTTAGGCTTAATAATATAATGTTTTTTATATAAAAAAAATTAAGTATTTTGCTAGAATTCAATGATTATCTTATATATTTTAATGATATCTAAAAAAATAACCAATTACATATTTAATAATATAATTAAAACAAATTTATAGTAATATAATATATTAATTAATAGTGATACATGAAAAGGTCTACATAAAAGGAAGGCCCTGCACATACCAAACTGGTGGGTGTTAGAAGTCTCCAGTAGTAATATGTATCTTGTGCTTTGATACTTGTAAATTAAGAGATTTTTAAAATCTTGCATAAAATGATGGTACCTTAAAATGTTGTAATTAAGAGTTTTTTATGTTTGCTTTATAATATAGTATAGATAAATTAAAAAATACGTATCAATGCACTGAAAAAGAATGTTATATTTAAGAGATGTTTAAACATGCATTTAAATTAGTTCTTGTGATTTAATATAATATCAAAAATATTAAAATTTAGATAATTATTTAAAATATTAAAACATTTTCAATAGATTTTAAAAAAATAATAAAATGGATATTAAATTTTAAAATCTCTACAAAGAGTTACCTCTAACTCAAATCCATATCATAGATTACTATAACTGATTATATTGTTAAAATATTTCATGCACATTTAATATAATATTATCTCTTTATTAAAAATTTAGCTCCTTATCTTAAAATATTTATAATATAATATTTCATGCACACTTAATATAATATTGTTAAAATATTTCATGCACCCTTAATATAATATTATCTCTTTATAACTGATTATATTATAATATAATATAATATCTCATGTTAACCATTTTTTGGGAAAATTTTGAAAATTTTCACTCCTTATCTTCTACTTTTCTTCATTTTGGAGAACTTATTGGAGCAAAAGATTTGTTTAAAATCCCAAAATCTTCATTTTTTCCATTTTAGAGAATATATTGAATATACTCCTAGGATGTGTTTGTTTACCTCTTAATGGTGTCATTCAATCAGACCTAATCTTGTTTGGATGGATTTTTAAAAAGGCTTTAAATGGTACAATATCTCTTAATCACTCATTGACCCGTCCAACCCCCATATGATTCAGCTCCTAATTTTTCCCACGTTTTGCCCTCGCCTTTTCATTTCTTGACTTGTTCTTTCCTCTCGATTCTCCCCCTCCTCTCGATTTTCTTCTTCTTCTTGATTCTAATATGGTATTCACGCTAGAGTTTTAAGAGAAGTTGCATTTTTGAACAACATCCGGCTTTCCATTTTCTCCACAATGTATTTATGAAATTTACTTAATACTAACTATTGTTTGTTTCTTATAAATTTTACTCAATAATACTTGTTTCTCACATGTTAAATGTAGAAAAATATTATCTTTATGATGTTGCGTATAAAAACACTCGTGGATTTCTGACTCCATACGTATATTGTTAGCCAATTTTCGACGTCGAGGTGCCTTGACTAAAGAAAAAAGGTTCAATCATGCATGTTCACAGCTCAGAAAAGTTATCAAACGTGCTTTTGGTCTATTGAAAAACAAGATTCCAAATTTTGAAGCAAATGACTCTTTATCCTTTTTTAATACAAAGAAATATTGCAATTGTTTGTTTTGTATTCCATAACTTTATAAGAAGATGCAATATGCAAAATCAATTATTCATGGATTACGACAATAACCTCATGTTCATTAATGATGCACAAGAACAAATCGAGGAAGAAAAGATGGATGCAACGCTTTGGGGTCCCCATGACAACGAGTACATGGCTAATTTGTATGATAATATTGCAAATCAGTTGGTTTTAAATGCTTCAAATTAGATGTCGTACACAAATATTGTGTTTAAACTTGGATTTCATGTGATGTTTTGTTAGGCGAAAACTTGAACAACTATTTGTTATGTTTGTTTGGCTGGATATGATCATGTATTATCTTGGACCATTAATTATTTTCTATATTTCATTTAGAACTTTTGTAAAATATTTATTTTCATTGAGTCACGTAATCATTTTACATCAATGATTTCAATGTTGCTAGATAGTAAATATACATTTTTAGCCTAGTGGTAAGGCCTTGGGGGGATAGTGCATGGTATGCCTATCTACCAGGGTTCGAATCCTGGGGGATGCACTTCGGCGATACTCAGACCTTGGGTCGGCCTTCGGGTCGGTTCAGGTCTAGGTTTACGGGCATACCAGTCTATGGGTATGCGGGTTCGGTCTTGACCGAGCTTAGTCGTACCTGGGCGGGTCCAGTCGATTTGGGCTGAGTCGGGTCGCCGCGGATTAGTCGGTGCTGCCCAATTGGATGCCCGGATACCACGGGTGCGTATGTGTGTGGGCATAGCCCAAGTTGCCGTAAAAATATATATATATATATATATATACATTTTTAACAATGAATTATTTAATTATATTATTTAATTTATTTATAAAAACACAAGAAAGTCCTATTATCTTGGGATCCAACTGGCAGTAATTAGTAATTAATTATATGGTTTGATGTGCACAAAACCCATGGAAATCACGTGTGTTTTGAGTTCTTCCACGTCAAAGTAAACACTTCTCGAGAACTTCTAGGTAACCTAATTTGCTTCAAGTCAATCTCAAAAGTCAAAGGTACAAGTTACAAAAGCACAAACTTTTATTTGAAGTAAACACTTCAAATAAAATGCATAAAATAAGATTTTTAGACATGTTTTTTTATCCAATAAATTTTTTAAAACTTTTTATCAAAAAAAAAAAAAAAAAAAAGTAGGATAAAGAGTGTAAGAGCATTTCCAACAGCTTCTCTAAAATAGAAAAAAAAATTTGAGTTTTTGTTCTGTAAACTTCTTCAATAGCTTTGCTATTTTGTTCTCTATAATAGAAAAAACTTGAAATTTTTTCAAGTTTAGGAAATTCTCTAAAACTTGATGGTGGGAGAGAGAAATGGTTATTTTATTTAATGTCGCAAATGAGATTGAATTTTTATCATTTTATACTTAGCTACATATATCCGCGCACGATGCGATGCGAACCATCTTGATCACTATTTTCTTATCTCCAACCGTGATAGCCTCAATGCTGCAAATATGAACGGGATCAATTATCTAGTGACTTTCTTAGCTAAGATAACAGAAAAAGTATAAGTTTTTTTTTATGTAGAACACATACCAAAATAGCACAATACAATATAAATTAAAATTCCAAAAAACTTTAGAACCCGATGGTCGAGTCTGACAAAGATGTCTAAAACATTGTATGTATTTAGCGAGATGGTGTATCATTTCTACCCTAGTTATCATCTAAACTATTGGCTTTGGAAACGCTGGTTTCAGAATGGTAACAACAATTATATATATATAGGGGTTGTTTAATTTGCAACCCTTAAAATGGTTGCAACCCTTGCAACCCACATCTTAACCGTCGGATTTATGATATGCGGTTACAACAGATATGAGGCCCAATATTTTTAATTAAAAAAACAGAAAAATAAAAATAAAATAACCGTCGATCATGAATCTGACGGTTAAGATGTGGGTTGCAAGCACTGTTCTAAAAAACTCACCGCACAGTCGCCATGTCGCGCCATGGCACCAAGGCTTGTGTCTCACGCCACGTTAAGCTCGTGGCACGCCATGGCCTAATGCACAGTTTTTGTAATGCAATATTTGGTATTTTTTATGTTTTTAATATCTTATTTGCAAGTTTTTAGTATATATCACCTAATTTAACTTGTTTATTACTATTGACCCATTGAATAACACGCCAAAACATATGTTTTTATATATAATATTATATATATAAATTACAAATTTGACGCCATAATTCACGCCTTGAAAACGCCAAGGCTTCACCATGACTCCTAAGGCTTGAGGTTTAGCCTCGTCGCCACGCCTAGCCTCACGCCATTTAGAACCTTGGTTGCAAGGGTTGCAACCTTTTTAAGGGTTGCAAAATATCCTTCCACTATATATATATATATATATATAACTAATGTAAGATTGAATTAACATTTTGCAGTTATTGACTTACTCTGCAGCATTAGCACCAGGACTTTGTATTGATCCATGTAGAGACAAAAGAAATGCAATCATGGAAATCATCATTTTCCTGCCATATGAAGTGGGAATATGATTCTCATCTGCATTCCCTATAAAATTTGGAAATTTAGAAAGAAAAAGAGCTGCAAGAAATATCGTTCATCTATAGTTAGGTCTAATTGTTATGCTACATCCAGAATGTAGTACTTTAACAATGGATCTATCTTCCACCAATCACATAATAATTTTAATATACAAAACACAAATGATTAAGCGCACAATATCAAACATAAATTAAGTAAAATATTATAGCACAAAACCTTGGTGCAACATATCAAATTCCCAATTTCTCAAAACTTTGGGAAGAGAAAACTAAAGAAACTTGAAACGAAATTTATTCCAAACTTCACAAGCTTTTTTCAAATCACAAAAGCTAAATCTTATACGAAAATACGTTATACCTTCAATTTTAAATAATTGTACATAAAGCCCTAATAGGATAGAGATAATGAGTTGACATCATCCAAAATCGTGAAATCGAAAAAACAATTGACAAAGATATGTATCCGCTCGTGAAACATCTCGAAATCAAAATGGCAACCATGTTTCATGTTAAGTTTGTAATATTCGTCATTATCGATACTTAGTCTATGAAGACATTGTGTGCTCGAGTCGTTTGGTGCACATATATGTGAATCATGCATCGACTCTGAATTATTTTGGTATGCATTTTCATCTATTATGTGTACATCATATACTACAACTAAATCAAGAAATATTATAAAATAAGCTTATTTTAAAAATATTGACGAACAAATAATAATGGTGTAATTTATAATAAGAATGAAACGTGTCTTTAATATATTTTAGTTGGTCTAGAATTATGTATTTTTAATATGCTAAAGGTAAAAAAAAAAATAAAGGGTAAGAATATAAAACAATCTAATTCGTAGATACTCATGATAAAACAATCTAACTCGTAGATATTCAATAGTGTGCTTGTTTTGAAGATATTGACGAAACAATTATAATGGTATAATTTGTGGAAAAAAAACGTATTTTTTCATGTCACTTTTGTTCGTATACGATTATTTGTGTTAACATTATAAGGGTGTAAAGTAAATTAAATAACTAATTATAAGGTTGTTAAATGTAACTTTAAATCTTGAAAATAATTGTTTTACAATTTTAATATAATAGTATAGATATAGATATTATATATAATGCTACACATTTATGCTATTTTAAAGTATTATAAAACCCATAAAAATATTGAATAATTAGTTTATATTAAAATTATTGACGAAAAACTTATAATGATATAATTTATAATAAGAATGAAAGGGATTTTTAATATATTTTAGTTGATCTACGATTATGTATTTTTAATATGTTAACGGTGAAAAAAAATAAAACGTATGGATATAAAACAAATTAATTCATATATATTCATTATATTTAATAGTACGATTAAATTAAAAAATATTCAATATTGAGTTCGTTTTGAAGATATTGACGAGACGATTATAATGGTATAATTTGTAAAAAAAGAAACATATTTTTATTGCATTTATGTTCATTTACGATTATTTGTGTTAACATGATAAGAGTGTAAAATGAAAAATGGAAAAGCAAGGATATAAAGTAAATTAAATAACTAATTGTAAAGGTGTTAAATGTAACATTGAATCTTGAAAATAACTGTTTTACAGTTTTAATATAATAGTATAGATATAGATATAGATATTATATATATATATATATATATATATATAATGCTACACATTTATGCTATTTTAAAATATTATAAAACCCATAAAAATATTGAATAATTAGTTTATATTAAAATTATTGACGAAAAAGTTATAATTATAATTTATAATAAGAATGAAACGTATTTTTAATATATTTTAGTTGATCTACGATTATGTATTTTTAATATGCTAACAGTAGAAAAAAATAAAACGTATGGATAGAAAACAAATTAATTTATAAATATTCATTATATTTAATAGTACGGTTAAATTAAAAAATATTCAATATTGGGCTCGTTTTGAAGGTATTGACGAGACGGTTATAATGATATAATTTATAAAAAGAAAAAGAAAACGTATTTTTTCATTGCATTTATGTTCATGTACGATTATTTGTGTTAACATGATAAGGTGTAAAATAAAAAATGAAAAAACAAGGATATAAAGTAAATTAAATAACTAACTGTAAAGGTGTTAAATGTAACATTAAATCTTGAAAATAACCGTTTTACAATTTTAATATAATAGTATAGATATAGATAGAATATATATATAATGCTACACATTTATGCTATTTTAAAATGTTATAAAACCCATAAAAATATTCAATAATTAGTTTATATTAAAATTATTGACGAAAAAATTATAATGATATAATTTATAATAAGAATGAAACGTATTTTTAATATATTTGTGTTAATCTACATTTATTTTTAATATGTTAACGGTGAAAAAAAAAATAAAACGTATGAATAAAAAACAAATTAATTCGTAGATATTAATGATATTTAATAGTATGGTTAAATTAAAAAATATTTAATATTGAGCTCGTTTTGAAGGTATTGACGAGACGATTATAATGGTATAATTTGTAAAAAGAAAGAATGTATTTTTTCATTGCATTTTTGTTCATATACGATTATTTGTGTTAACATGATAAATGTGTAAAATAAAAAATGAAAAAACAAGGGATATAAGAGATAAATTAAGTAACTAATTGTAAAAGTGGTAAATGTAACATTGTAAATGAAACGTGAGGAGGAAAAAATGGCTTTCCAAGAAACTGAAAAACGGTATTAGAATTTTAATAATATAGTAGAGATTAAGTTTTTTTTTAAATTGTATTGAATGATAAATTAAAGAATATTATAATAACAGAATTTGTTTTAAAATCTTTAAAATAAAGAATTTTTCAGAGTTAAATGTAATTTTTTTTAAGATTTCAACTTTTAGTTCTCTATTTTAGAGAAATTATAGAGAACATGTTCGAGATGCTCTAAAATTCTTCAAATTTGAAAAATTCCCCAAAAATGATTACAATGAAAGAGAAATATATTTTAATATATTCCAGGGACGGATCCAGAAATTTTTTCATACGGTGGCACCATATAATACTGACAATTTTTTTTTACAAAAAGCACGGTTTTTATCGACGTGTCTTTATCTTTTTACCGACGTTCAATATTGTCCGATGTGTTTTTAGCCTAATTCCACAATTTCGAGCGATTTCTAAAGCTGTTTGCTTGATTTCGAGAGATTTTGTAAGTTATTTTTATCGATTTCGAGAAATTTTTTTCGGTTTTTTTGGTTGATTTCAATAGTTTCTTTTGGTTGATTTCGATAGTTTCTTTTGGTTTTTGGTTGATTATGAGGTACGGTTGCACCTTCTTGAAGTTTTCAAAATAATACGGTAGAACCTTCCAAAACGATACGGTTGCACCTTATACGAACCTAAAAAATTTACCCTTCGTCGGCGAAATAATACGGTGGCACGTGCCACCGTAGCCACCATAGTGGATCCGTCCCTGATATATTCTCACTAATAAGACTTTGGAATTAAACTTGTTCAAAGAGAAAAAATATTTTATTAAATATATAAAATATTTTAATAATATAATCAATATTTGGTAAAAAATTGATTACCGTCAATCCCAATCGGTCCCACCCAGAACCCGCCTCCAAGTATATCAATGTGAGAGGACACTCACTTGGCGGTTTAGGCTAGCAGAATGCTTACCCAAGACCTGTATTGTATTTGGACAATGTCACTCCATCCCTTTGCCAACTGAGCTACATGCCAGAGACAATAATATAATTGATATTGTAATCTTCAAAATGGAGAATCTTTAGAGTTGAATGTATTTTTTCTTTTAGATATTTTGAAGTTTCATTTTCCATTTTGAAGAAAATTTTAGAGAATTTGTTAAAGATGATCCATAATTTCTTCAAAATGTGGAAAAAAATATTCAAAATATTCAAGAAAAAATTACATTCAATTCCAACAACTTTTGCATTTTAGATAACGTTAACTATATTGCTAAAATATTCAATAATTTAAAAAAAGTTTTTTCTCTCTTATTTTCCATTTATTTGGGTTGTTTAGATGTGTTTAAATTGGAATAACAAATATGAGTTTTTGAAGAAATCTCTAAATATGAAGAAAATTGCATTTTCTCACCAACTTTCTCCATTTTGGAGAAACTGTTGAAGATGCTCTAATCGTTTTGTTTATCGTAAGTAGAATCTCGGAATTTTATTATTTAAGTGACAACTATTAACAGTCTTTGATCGAATAACATCAACGTGTACATGTTTTTATAAATTATCCATGTGGGATAGATCTTGTTTCACAAGAGACATTAATCATAGATAATTAAAGACGTTATATGGAAGACTTACGGTCGAGTCGCGTTGGATTATAGAGGCATTAATTTGGACACAACTCCCTTTCCTATTTGTGAAGAAGTACCTGAGACCACTCCCTTGCAATTTGTGTAGCTGCCAAACAAATATCGAATCGGTTCTACCAATGGTGGGGCATCAGATCAAACTGGGTGAACACGGTATTAGAAATCTTGTCATATCAAGGGAACGAAGTTTCCTCGCCCCAGATAAAACATATCTTGCAGGCTTCGATTTGGGCAGTCTGCTACCTAATTTGGGGTAAGCGGAATGATTTTATCTTCAGAAAATCATCATCTCCAACCGCGATTACTTTTACCGAAATTCATCCTCGAGTATTCGAGTGGGTATCAAGACGGCTTAAAAAGGGCTCCATTTCGTGTGAATTATGGATCGAGAACCCATCCTCTATCACACTTAACGGTTATCCCTCGTTGAAGGTTTCCCTAGTCGCTTTTTGTTATCCTTTCCTACAACTGCTCATTCTTGAGCTGATTTACTTGTTGCCTTTTTCTTTCCTGTTGTTCATTGCACCTCCCAGTCCCTGTTTTATTTTTCCGTGTACTCGTTTCGGTTTTTCAATATAATTTTGCTGCTGCCTTTCAAAAAAAATTAAAGACCATGTTTAGCAATCATAAATAGTTTACCAACTAACAACAATTGTTTTTTAGCTAACAATTAGCTTATCAATAAATAACTAGCTTATCCGTTTGTCACTTAAATTAGCTTAAAGTTATTGAAAATCTTATTTACAAGTTAGTCGAAGGTATTAATAACAGGGTGTAGAAAGTCATTCGATCCAATTCAGACCAACCTATCCTATTAGAATCGACCACAATCGGGTATCTAGTTGTAATTTGATCGGATTGTTTCCAAAACTTCAACATCGGTTGGTCCTTGGATGACAGTCCATAATCCAATAAAAACTGAACCGGTCCAATCCAATAATCACCCAGTTACCCATCCAACTACCATCCAATTATAACTATATATAGTTATGAATAATTTACAATGTTGTTTTTTAGTTGATATATATACATAGTGGTTTTTAATAAATTAAGAAAATATATTAATACTTGGTTGCAACAGTTGATTAATAGTTTGAAAATTGTATACAAATATTGGATAGATCAAATTTGATTTAATGGATAACTATAACACCCTCAATTCTGGAAATAACAACTAATTTAAAATTTTCTAAATACGTCGAAAGTTGATTCATCTACAATCACGAAATAGGGTTTTAACCTCAACACACATAATTCATTCTCTACATACAATCTATAACAAGGACGGTTGCGACTAAAACCCAATAGTAGATGTTATCTCCAAACTGCGGAAGACAACACCAATTACTTAAACTTGCACAAGGCTAAGACTCAACTCTTCATAACTGCTAGAACCAAACCCCGACAGGAACCTGATGCACATGCCGACAAATAAAAAGGTTAGGCTTAACGCCTAGTGAACTCAAGAGTTTTCAACATATATGAAGTAATCGTTTAAAAAGGAAGAATGCAAGTAAAATCATAATTTTTCAAAATAATATGCTTTAATATGAGATGACTCATTTTCCAAATCTGCACATTTTAAAGACGAATACCCCAACATAAAATATTATTTCATAGAGTAAATTCAACCCAAAACTCACTCAAAGCATTGAATAGAAATTGAACTCCACATTTATAAAAACGTAGATGAAAATTAGTTTCCCAAAAACACCCAAACACGGGTGGAACATATTACCCCACTCATAAATCATGGATAAAACCCATACATATAAAATGTCACCGAAAACATGGATACCAAAATACAATACCCAAAATAACACCTTTCGGTGACGGGGAAGACCCGATTCCATCGAATGTGGCAGGACATAAAGATAAGCCACGTATCTATGTTATCGAATTGCACCTCAGATCATTGACTTTAGTGCACACTAACTTAAGCTTCACCTCAAGTCCCCAACGCCTTTAGTGCACACCCTTTAACAGGCGTCACCTCAAGGACCCAACGCCTTTAGTTCACACCCTTTAACAGGCGTCACCTCAAGGACACGGTACCTTTAGTGCACACCACTTGGCGGGCGTCACCTCAAGGATACCCGATCTTAGTGCCCATTCGCTCTCTAGTAGAGTTCCAACCTCAAGGTTCCCACTCGACCTTTAGTGTCTACTCACTAGCATTCAAGGTAGGAGTCTCAACTCCTTACTTGATAACCCATGATGACTAACACACGTGCACAAGAATTAGACATATAAACACAAGACCCGACAATTTACGCAAATCTCTAATGTACCCCAATATAAACATCGAAACGCATTTGACCAACGATTATGTAAACACTACAACCCAAGAGTAATTAACCCAAAACTTCTCATTAGTTGAAACAAAGCGTTTTCCAAATGGACCCATCCCCTTCATGTTTCCAAAATAACTCTTAACACAATGATATGCATTTTCCCATGGTTTATAAAATCGTATACACCAAATGGACAATTATATAAAATGACTTTCATTTATATACTAAATCATCAAAGAAACATATCGAAATGATTTATTTATCAACTTTCCAAAAATCCCAAAGATATGAGTTACATAAGTTTATAAAGTTAGACATTTCCAAATAACTAAAACTTATCAGCAGTTAACAATTTCGTGTAAAACGCAAACACTTTAAAATAAACATTTTGGCATGCACATCGTTTTCACAAATCAACTTGAACTCACCTCGCTAGGTTAAGTTAAACCCATGTTTCAATCCCCAACCATTGGCCTCCAAAAGCACAGATCCCACCCAAAGCTTTCCGAAGACACCCGTTCCAACTCTTCAACTCAAGCTTCCAAAACCTAGATCCACACATTTTCGACCATAAATAAACATATCCAACCATAAATGATTGCTCCCCAAACATTTGTATCAAAATCCCCAAATCTGGCCAAACCTTAATTTTGACCTAACCTTCCCAAAGTCAACCAAAACGAAATTAGAGAAACATAATACTAGGAAATCATCCATGGTGTGATTATAACTTATAAAGAAGCTTAGAAATTGAGGGGACGAACTTACACTTAGGTTTTTGATCAAAACCCCAAAACTTAAGAATCCTCAAGAAGTGGTGATGAACACTTGAATCTTGATCAAGAGGTTGAGGTTACAAGTATAGATGGTGAGGGAGTACAAGGTTGTAGGGGGAAACCCCCAAAAATGGATTAGGGTTCGTTTGAGGGGGGGTGGGGTTCGGTTGAGAGAGAGTTTAGGAGAGAGTGGGTTAAAGGAATAAATGAGAAAAGTGGGAAAAAGGGATTTAATGGAGTATGGACCCCGACGGCGAGAGTACCCCGCGAGAGTGACACTCTGTCACAATCGCGGTCATAATCGCCCGCTCCTACCCACTCTCGGTACAAGGGCCGCGAGAGTGCCCCGCGAGAGTGACACCCTGTCACAATCACGGGCACAATCGCCCACACTGTACCGAGGTCAAAATTTTGACCTTTCGACCTGAAGCGCTCCCGTTCCAAAGTTCTAACTTCATAAGGATTTATAATGAAGGTTTTCGATTAGAAACTAGAAAAGAAGGGTAAGGCAAGGCTTAACAAAATACGTGTGTTACAATCCTCCCAACCTTAAAGAGATTTCGTCCTCGAAATCTAGATTCTCATAAAACGTTGCCCACAGAATAGATTATCTCTACACCGCTTGCCAGAACTACTCCCATAACTTTGCGATGGTCCTCACGATAACTGTTCCCCTTGGGCACTTCACCCGTATATTCGAATGAACAATTAATTTACTACCGTAGCCTTTAACTGTGAGACTGCGGTTGTCTCCCAACCTTGGGCGACACGTACTTCCCCTAGGGTAATTTGTGACCTCAACTTCACACCGGTCAATTTATCTCAGATCCACAAGTTTCTGAACCCAAAACCAACGATCGACATCAAACCCCAACGAATTCTCAATATTCTTAATGATCCATTCTTGATCTTTTGATAAGGCCGTCCTTCCAAGGGCGTACCAATACGCTATTCGGATAGCTGGTTAGTGGAGATCCGACTACCAACCAACTCTGATCTACTCTTGAACCTAAAAAAAACATTCCCTAAATGAGTTCCTTACCACCTTAGGGAAAACTATACACATTAGTACTTAATTACTAACATCTAATCTTTCTTTAAATTTCACCACAGAGGGGTCAACATTTCTCATGATCTAACAGGGATACTTCCAAACCTTTCAAATATTCATTGACCTCAAAAGAGCAAGTTGATGCCTAAAACCAAGACGGTGATACCGAAGACGTGAACATCCCACCCAATACTTCATCCCAGAAGTATTGTCGTATTATGGTTGACACCTAACAGAGGGCTAATATTACCAATTTTACATCCCTAACAAACGGACCACAAAAATCCTTGGTTTCCCGGAACCCATAAAGATGGCACACCACAAAAGTAGCATGACGTCAAACGAACAAGTAATCTGACTAGTCGAATCCAACCCGGGGCAGATATTCACACAAGGCCCTGCCTGCCAGTTTCTGATACATAAAGATCACCCCATAGCTAATTGGAAAGACATGAACCTATTACCTCAATTATTCATGCGTGCACAGATTTAAGAACTGAAACCCCAAAATTCAATATTGGCCACAAGTCGGATCATCCGACGCTTCAAGTCCCAAGGACTCCTCTAGTCCCTTAATCGCAACTCCTTTCGCGATAGGGTTTTAAATCTATAGCCCTAATGAGTTCAAGGTTTTTTTTTCAACTGATATGCCAATTTGAAATTTTATAAAAACTCACAAACACAATGGTTTTATTACAATCAATTCGTACGTATAAAATTCACTACCGTATGCTCGGTAGGTGTGTAAGGTGACAACAAATACCACATATATAAAACCATTTCAAAAATCCTTTAGCCCTTACCTATGCTAATAATGACAATAATAAAGATGTGCAACAAAATTTTTAAATGGACCTTTATGATCCTCGCATACGTCAATTTATGCCTGGTATATGAAAAATAATTTTCTACACTAAAACATGTGCAACAAAGGTTTGTACAAACTCCAAAGAGGAGTT
The DNA here is from genome assembly GCA_954870635.1 of Arctium minus. Lineage (NCBI taxonomy): Eukaryota > Viridiplantae > Streptophyta > Magnoliopsida > Asterales > Asteraceae > Arctium > Arctium minus. The sequence continues at coordinate 2,446,873 of OX941093.1, read as the reverse complement.
TCACAATTTCCAACTCCAAATTTCTTTCCTTTAAACCACAATTAATGTTATAAAGTAAAATTTTCAATAAGGCTCACATGCACAGTTTATTTTCTAAACATAGTAAAACGATAAGTGCTTGCAATTAGGTCAAACATAAAATAATTTAAATCGACCCTTTCTTTGACCCAAAATGGTGGCTATAATGCCATGCATACGAGTAATTCAATATAAGGCATTGCATGTGACCATAACACTAAAATCAATAACTAGAGATTGTTTAAAGCAAAAGTTTAACACGAACCATCGTAAATCATGCATATACTTACTCACACCAAAAGTATAAATCGATTATAATATTAAGTTGTATGCAATGAAATGCTTGTATAATTCTCAAAAGAGAAATCACCCGATCTTAAAACTTCCCAAAATAACATATGGGGTAATATATACTAACAAAATCTCAAAACGTCCCTTACGATTGCGGAAATGTTGGCGCAAGACCCGCACGAGCCAAAATACTAAACGAAAATTCATAAGTTAACGCACACAACAATGCAAGTATACACCTCTCAAAGTTCAACCGCACGACGCCAAATGTCGTAAAATAGAATTCTATAACACCCAATAAAATTCTCCATAAACTCAATGAAACTTAATGAGACCCAACGACACTCAAAGTCAAATGGTGCCAAAAACCGACGTTCCAAAAATTAAATAGCATGAAACAAAGTTATGATTAAAATGTCATGATTCCAAAATTTTATCTTTTATCGCATCTGATATAAAACGACATTTTTCAACAAAACTCACACGAGACTCAACGCTTCAATAAAACTCGCGAATTTACACACAATAAAATTAAACTCACACAATTCAAAATACACTCGTGCATAACAAAGCGCCAGAAAATAATAATTTTTTTTTCATAAATTCAACACGACTCGTACAGACTAAAATTCCAAAGAAAATTTCGACTCAAGAACATAGGGACAACTCTTCCTTTAAAACTTTAACATACGTGGAGGAGATCCAATGTCAAAGTCAAAAATTCCACAGTTATTTGCCCAATAACCCAAGTAACATTAAAACACGGATATTACAATATCCGGAAAAATAGTGTCAGACACGAAACAGGGATAAAGAGATTTTCAATAAAAATTGCAACCACGTGCAACAAAACAATTTTATGTATGTTTAAGCTCACGGTTTAAAATATGATGAGTGCTAAATACTTTACCAAGGCTTCGTAGTATAACTCACTTTATGCTTCGAAAACATGGGAAACAATTGATATAACTTATTTTAGAAATAAATTTTGTGCATGACTTTGGTCGGCACTCAACATCCCGAAATCCCATTCCTCAATTTTCCATCATACTATTGTCATCCGGGTGATCAAACTTCTTAAGGCAATCATCGAAAATTCCATCGGTTCATCGTACAATTTCTCCTCGAATAATGTCGATTCCAAAAGTCTACGGTTCTAACCCATCCATTCATTCCGACCCGAAACGGTCCACTTAAGGCTATCGACATGCTTATTGACATTCCAAATATCGTATGCTCAAATCCTCGACTCTTTCTAACAGTTACTCATTCAGAGACTCCTTCACTACCCCAACGGTTATCGTACCAAGGCAGTTCAAGCATACTTATGTAACTCATAAGCTCACCATAACACTGGCCAGGTGTTATTGTGAACGTACTATATATGATCATCCTTGCCATTTTCGGCGTGATTCCCGTTCCTAGTGAATCCACTCACCTCGAATCATCAAATCATAAAGTGCCTAATGGTGTGATCTCACATTCAAACGCTTAAATTACGCTAGTTTGAATCTAGGCATCAAAATCAATACCTAAATCTCTCAAACTTAAGCTCTGATACCAACTTATAACACCCTCAATTCTGGAAATAACAACTAATTTAAAATTTTCTAAATACGTCGAAAATTGATTCATTTACAATCACAAAATAAGGTTTTAACCTCAACACACATAATTCATTCTCTACATATAGTCTATAACAAGGACGGTTGCGACTAAAACCCAATAGTAGATGCTATCTCCAAACTGCGGAAGACAACACCAATTACTTAAACTTGCACAAGGCTAAGACTCAACTCTTCATAACTGCTAGAACCAAACCCCGACAGGAACCTGATGCACATGTCGACAAATAAAAAGGTTAGGCTTAACGCCTAGTGAGCTCAAGAGTTTTCAACATATATGAAGTAATCGTTTAAAAAAGGAAGAATGCAAGTAAAATCATAATTTTTCAAAATAATATGCTTTAATATGAGATGACTCATTTTCCAAATCTGCACATTTTAAAGACGAATACCCCAACATAAAATATTCTTTCATAGAGTAAATTCAACCCAAAACTCACTCAAAGCATTCAATAGAAATTGAACTCCACATTTATAAAAACGTAGATGAAACTTAGTTTCCCAAAAACACTCAAACTTAGTTTCCCATGTATACCGTACGTCCGAAAACATGGACACTAGGTCTATTACTCACGCAACCGTAAACGAAAGAAATCTAAATATCAAAACATGGGGATGACATATATCATTCAAACCTTAATATACGAGGAGGAAGGTCCAATATTAAGGTCCTCATTCATTGTCGACCATATAAAACAAATGACAATAAAGTAAAACATCTTTCTTATTAAAATACTAAGCCGACAACGGGGGAGACCCGTATCCGTTGAGAGTGGAGGAAACACATAAGTATACCACCCATACAACGTTAATTGCATGACACCTCCCGACATCATAGCCAGGTGTCCCTACGACTTCTTTACAAGTGTCACCCTAAGTCAGTTGACCTTGATGGATCTTCCGAAGAACCCCACCCCAAAGTCCCGACACACTTAAAGACTACCTGTCCCAGGCATTACTTCAAGCGGCGGAGGTTCTAGTGCCTACCGTCCCGACAGCACTAACAGACTCAACCCTCCTAGCGATCACCTGTCAAGTTTCCAGTCATAAAACATGGGTACTGAAGGTCATCACCCCACAATACCCAATCGACCATCCAAAACAGACTGACTACGTACCTATGGATCCAAGGCAACACAATCTAACATTACATGTAACCAACGTCAAAATGCAACAAAGTATATTAGTACGTACGTCATAAATGGGCTCTAAATTGAGCCATTCAAAACCGGACAAGTGTCCTCAAGACTCCTTTAAACGACATCGAGCCAAAATACTCAAACCTCTTTTGACCAATGATTAACGCTTTTCAAATAATAAACGTACTCAACCCATACCATGAAATCACACGCTCCAAAATACTTGAATGGACTCCAACACAGTTTAAGTCGGGACGAAAGGTTTCCCAAATAGATTTATACTCTTTATCCTTTCAAAACGTCCCGTAACACAAAATTAAACCTTTTACCCAAACACACACCAAAATGCCTTTTAACCAAATAATATCACTTATGCAATAAATTACCAAACACACCCATTTATGACTCATTTATCAAAAAGCCTAAAAATACCCAATATGGGTGTTTTACAAGGTTTATAAAACTAAACGTATCATTTAACCAAAACTCATCAAGTAACTTCCCAAATGATAATTTCATGTTAAACACATAAATACTTTGAAATAAACATGTTGGCATGTACAACGTTTTCACAAATCAACTTGAACTCACCTTGCTAGATTTAGGCTAAATCTAGATTTTACCCCCAAAACTTGAATCTCCAAGGATGAAGGCTTGAATCTCCAAGAAACTTCTCTAGATCTTAGACCCAACACATCTACAAGGTCACCTTCACCACACAAGTCATCAGAATCACACCCAAGTTAAAGGATGAAAGGAAAAAGGGTGAAACCATCAAACCCTAGCTTAATATTGAGAGAGATAAGGATCTTACCACCATAAAATACTCTTGTATACTCTAATAGACTTCCAATATCTTGCTAAATCCTTGAAGATCTCTCAAAAACGAAACCATGGCAACTTGAATCACCAAAAACAGAGTTGTGATGAAGAAGATATGAAGAAATGAAGTTTGGTGGCTGAAAATCGGGTTTTAAGCTCGACCAGGGGGTTTCGCGACTTACCCTCGCGACCTTAAGTCGCGGCATAAGTCGCCCGCTTCCCCTGGTTTTCCTCTCGTTCATTGTTTTGGTCGTAACTTCTTCGTTATAGCTCCGTTTTTTCTCCAGAAAGAACCGTTGGACTCGTAATTGAATCCTTTATCCATCAAGACTATAAAATCTAGGATTCAAGTCCAAAATCATATATCTTATTTTTCCCTTTAAAGCTACTGATTTCTGTAATAACTTGAAACGATACATTTTCGACATTGGGGTGTTACAATCCTCCCAACCTTAAAAGAGATTTCGTCCTCGAAATCTGGCACCAACCAAGCACCCAACATCGCACTTGACGAGGTCAATTGATTACCTATCCAAAAGGAATTCCTTTACGAACCTTACCCCATATACGAACCCTATTACATTCCGGTTAAGGTTGTTACTCTACTCCTCCTAACGTGTCGTCACAACTCAATTTCAAGCTTCGACATAACTCATCGATGACGTATTGAACATTGAGTCCTTACCGAACCATCTTCTTATCATTAAGATCTCGGTTGTCTCCCAACCTTAGGTTGTACACATCACCTCACGAGTGGCTTACAACCTTAAATAAAAAAAACTTCCACCAAGGACACCCCAAAACGAACTTAATTCTTAAAGGCTTCTAATTCTGACACATCACAGCTTATTCACAAATCGATTTGTACTTAAAGTCTATCTCGGCATTCTCGCCAGATTTCTCCAATAAACACCACCACCAAGGATTTATCGTCCTTTCCCTGACGAAGTTCCTAACACTAGTTTGGTTTGATCCAAATTACGATGAATCTGTTCCCTAATCTGACCCGAACACCATATCTGTAGATATCAGATTACTCTAAACCCCACGGTTACACAATTCCCATACTGCATTCAAGCATCGGTTGCCAATCAACAAGTACCTCGTTGGTTACAGGATTACCAATGATCGATTCCTAGTTTCCATCATCTAATCTTCTTAAGGTTACCACTTAAATTGCTAACGCACCGGTTTCATCGGAAGTACGATGAAGCATCCCAACGGTTATTATCCTCAAATCGAATGTCGACACTTACCTTCAAAACTTTTACACCTCAACCGTGGATATACCACCATAAATTTCCTTCCATATTTTACACTGATGATTCAAAGTTGACACCTATCATGGTACTAAATTCCGACACACAAATCACCATAATTTCCTTATTCTTGAAGACTCACCCGGATGGTACACATTCGACCCATCGGCTCATATCCTACCGAAGTCAAGCAACCACCAAATGATTTATCCCAAAGGTTTACCGAAACAGAAAGATCACCACTTAAATATCTAGGAGAATACACAATTCTACTACTTCAATTATTCGCGCATGTACCGATTCATAAATTGAAATCCAAATTTCGGACTAACCACGGATCGGATAATCCGACGCTTCATTTCCCAAGGACCCCTTAGTTCCTTAGTTACAACTCCTTTCACGACAGGGGTTTAAATCTATAGGTCTAATGAGTTCAAGGTTTTCAACAAATATGCCAATTTAAACCTTTATGAAACTTTCAAATACATAAGCTTTATAACAATTAACCGAGCAGTAAAATACAATACCGATCACTCGATAGATTGAAAATTGATCACCGACGCTACACATATAAAACCATTTCCAAAATTTGTTTGACCAACATTTACGTAAATAAAACGGTAACAAAAGCTGTGTAGCAAAATTTACACTTTAAACATGAAAATAAATTCTTGTATCACAACACGTGTAGTGAATGTTTGTACAACTCTAAAAGAGAACTCCACAATTTTAACTTTAAACTCTTCCTTCTTTAACCAAACGTTGCGGCATAAAATTCTCACCAAACTCCAAATCTCGGTAGAACAATGAGAGAGCAAATAAATTTCAAATGGAGTTTAAAACTTTGAGCCGTACGGATGAACACATTTGACCAAAATAGTAATTATAACGGCATGAATACTGCTAACTCGTTTAATGCATTGCGGAAAATTTCTAACAGCAAAATCGATAATTGAAATAACATAAATCCTTTATATACTTACTCACACCAACAGTATAATTTAATCCAGATACAACAAGTATACAATGACTGACATTTATACATAGCCCAAAGATAACTCTCACAATAATGAAACTTTCCCAAAACAACATGTGAGATGACATCTATTAACAAACTCATAAATTAACGCACACAAATGCATATGTATACGTTCCCAGAATTTATTTATGCGACGCACAATGTCGTAAGATAAAATGACCATTTTCAACAAAATTTTAACGAGACACGACGCCCAACAAGCTTGTAAATTTACATGCAATAAAATTTAAAACCCACGCATTTCAAAGTACACTCACGCGCTCAAAAGGTTGAAAAACTATACTCCATAAAATTAAACACGACTCATACAGACCAAAATTCTCCAGAAAATTCTGACTCAAGAACAAGGGGACAACTCTTCCTTTAAAACCCGAACATACGTGGAGGAGATCCAATGTTAAGGCTAAAAATTCCACAGTTATTTGCCCACTATCCCAATTGACATTAAAACACGAATCTTATAATATCCGAAAATGATGTTAGATCTGAAATGGGGATGAAGAGATTTTTTTTTCGATGACAAATTGTAATCATGTGCAAGAAAACAACTTCAAGCATGTTTAAACTCACGGCCTAAAATCCGGCGTGTGGCAAATATTTTTCAAATATTCCATAATATAACTCACTTTATGTTTCAGGAAATATGAGGAATAATCGATGCAATTTATTTTTAGAAATGAATTTCGTGCATAGAATTGGTCGGCATTGGCATCCCGAAATCACGTTCCTCAGTTTTATACTATTGTCATCTGGATGCTCAACATCTTAAAGCAATACCCGAATGTTTCATCGGTTCACCTTAAAATTTCTTCTCGAATAACATCAATTCCATAAGTCTAAGTTTCTACTCCAACCAATTTTCCTGACCCACAATGGTCAACTTCCAGCATTCATCATGTCTTAACTATCACTCCAAAGCGACATTGCTATAAACATCAACCCTTCCTTAGATCACTCGCTTAGAAATTTTCTCACTACCCTAACGGTAATCGTACCAAGGTAGTCCAAGTATACACACGTAGCATGTAGGTTCACCATAACACTGGCCAGGTGCCATTATAAACGTACCATACATGCTCATCCTTGCGACCCTCGACAAGTTTCCCGTTTCTAGCGACTCGATCAACTCCAAAATATCTTGTCTTAAGGTTCCAAAATCATATATCTTATTTTTCCCTTTAAAGCTACTGATTTCTGTAATAAGTTGAAACGATACCTTTTCGACATCGGGGTGTTACAAAGAAGAAGGTGTGAGCCGGAGTTGGGTTAGAAGACCTCCCTTATAGTTTTCGTTCCTTGTAATCTCAGTTGTGTATTAGGTTGTCTTTCCGCAAACCTTGAATTTCAGATGTTATTTTAGGTCGTTTGGTGTTGTTAATTAACACAGTTAGTTTTGTTTTATGTCGCGAGTTGGGTTGTTACAATTGGTATCAGAGGCATAGTTTAAGGGATTTAGGTGACCAGATGGGCCTAATCTTAAACTGTGGGGTAGGGGGACACAACTGAGATATAGGAAGCTCTTAAGGAAATCTTGATCATCGAGAGTTGTGTCAACGGTAGGTAGGACTCTCATGTAAGGTAAATTCAGAATTACATCTAGCCAATGCCATTATGAATTTACAGGTGTATGGGTATACTCGATTACTATCGTTGGGACGATCGATGGGGGTGGTATGGGTAGTGAGACCTATCACGGAAGTGATAGCGTTGATTTTGGGTATGTTTTGTGATCTCGTTTATGGTACTAAGATTAGCATCTTTAGGGTGAGTATTGTTCGGGGTATAGATTTTTCGGTTAAGGAAGAACTTCTTGGGTCCAAAGGGAAGAACCTTTTGGAGGTGAACTATTCACTTCAAGTGTGTCTCTGTTGTGGTAGCTACTATTTCGGAAATGGGGTATCATGAGAGTATCAAGTCAATAATTTAATAGGGGAAGTGAGCCTTTTGAATTTGTAGTTTTTTTTAGAGTGGCAAAGAAGGTTGGGGATAATAAGAGTGATGGTTGATATTATGGAGTAAGGATAGGATGGAGACGAGCTATTGTTGTTAAGACTTTTGGGGTCAAAGAGTAGACGCATGAATTGCGAATCACCAGTCGCGGTGGTATCTGATAGTTGGACGTATAAGGATGTTGGGAAGCGTTGGTGCCTAAGGTTGTGGCAAAAGTAAAAATTCTGACCGGGTGGTCGAAGATAAGTATCTGTGATAATTGTGGAGAGTGCAAATGGTTGACCTTGCTAGAGTGAATAACCTTCATTGTAAAATGGGTATCATGCATTGTGTTTCTGAACAGGTTACATGAGTCCTTCATGTCGTAATTTGCATATGTATGTGTGTGCACCTTGAGAGTTCTTATTTTGAAAATGAGTTGACACGCACAAATGTGTGTTTGGATTGAGGAGACAGGTTTATTTTGCATTGTACAAATTTTTTTGAAAATAGTGAGTGGAAAATTATTTCACTTTTATAAATGAGTTAACCTTAGTTGTGGAAATCATGACAATGTTTGATCGCATAATTTGGTAAGTGAAATTGTTACGGACATGTGTCGTCATACCAAGGAGAGTGAGAGTCGTCCGAATCGCTCAGTTTAAGCAATTTTGTTGTATTTTATAAATCGCATGAGTAAAGTTGTTGGAAATATTTTCAATTGTGTCAACATCGATTTTGGTGGGGTGAGACCTATTTTATCTTGGAGTGGAGGCGGAACGATCCTCGAGATCATTGTGTATGGCTAATCCATTATGCCGGTGCGGTATCGTGTATACTCAAGCTTGTTTTATAATGTAATATTTTCTAAATTTTCAAATGTCAGCAGTTTAAATTTACTGTGTCGTCATGCATGAAGGCTATGAACTCTCTAGGTCGTGGGAGATGTTGCAACTAAGGATGAGGGAAGGTTTTGAGAGTAGAAGGGTGGCGTTCGAACTGTTAATGGTCGGTTCGTGACCTCGGTATTCCCTAGGGAAGGGCGGTGAATAATGAAAGTGAATTATGGAAGTCTCAATCTTCGAAGTTAAAAAGGCCAGTCTTATGGTAGATTATCTTTGGTTCGGTAACCTGAGAGGTGGTTGCCGGTGAGTGGGAGCTCGAAGTTGTTTAGATGCTTCTAAAGGTAGCTGGATAATGAGCAAAATCTATGGTATTCTGATGAAATGGCATCGACGGGAACCAAGGTCTGGGGTAGCCTTGCGGTTAGATTTGGTATCAAGTAAGTCTGGTGCCTTTGAGGGCTGTGGAAGTCCAAGCGGTTATGGTGCGTAGTAAGGAGTAAATGTGGTGTAGTTGTCGTTAAGTTGTTCAAAGGTGGTTGAGACCGTTCGGGGATAAGTGTACCTGGTACGATGCCTTACCATCTGGTGTGGGCGTTATGAAAGCGGAAGATTGCTGATAGATTAAGTGTTTTCCTTTAGGTTCGGATATTCGATTAGGAACGAACTACATAGCATAACTGAAGTGGTTGAACTTCGAGCACTTTGGTCTTTGAAGTAGTGCGATTAATCTTACAAACTGCCTGATTTGATTCCTGACAGACCACAGTGATCCGACAAGGAGCGAGATCTTGATGAAGGGTTTTATTGAGCATGTTTTTGTGGTTGTTCAAATTCGAGCAAGACAAAGTCGTGAAATGGCTATATTGCAAGTATTAGTGTTATGATCAGTATGAAGATGACGGTATCTGGTATGGGTGACGAGTGATCGTGAAGACTTCGACTGTAGTGTGGGGTTGTGGTGGGGTGATGATTGTTTGGATGAGTAGTGTTAGTTTTATGTCAAAATGGTCGGGCATGTCATTGGTGGTAAGGATTTTCTTTGAGATTAAGTAGTGTTTTGGTGGTGTTGTTATGGGTAGAGTGTGAATGAGAATCTTTGCTCGGAGATTTCTGGGGAGTTTGTCAAAAGTGGCAAGTATGTAGCTAAGAGGTGTGGGTGTGTGGTTGGCATCGTGATGGTGCTAAGTTGGTAATAATCTTTGGATGATAGTGGTGGCTATCCAAGAGATGAACTATGTGCCCTAGATGTGGTGAGTTATAGATGGGTTTATTTTTTTTACCGCTAAAATATTGAAGGAAATGTCGGATGTTTTAGTTCGTGATGTTTTGTAGTTGGTAAGAATGTCTGTGGGGTTGTCGAAGTAGTCCTTGAGTGTGAAGGAATTTCAGCGGACAGTTCAATCCTATTTGGAGAGCGAGAAATGCGCGACACCATCGAGCATTGGGGATGGTGTTGGAAAGGCTTGGTTGAAGAACTCGATCGAGAATCGTGGGTAACCGTTTGGCTAAGCATGGTAATAAAAATGTGTTTTCGGCACATCTGGGATCGTCGGGAAAATGGCTAAGCTGAGAGTGAGAAGTTTGACAAGAGACATGGAAATGGGGATCTATGTCTCGGATTTGCCATAATGAGATATGAACCCTAATGAGGGTGTGATAAGGAGATTGGGGTGTAGGTTATGGTTCTGGTGTTGAGAAATCTAAATTGTGCAGTTGGTCTAAGGTTTGCACCTATAAGTGAGCCAATTTTTGGAGACATGTTTGTTGTTTCGAGGAGAAAGTAGAAAAGAGGGGTGAAATGTAGTGCTCGGAGTGAGTCAGACTTGGTATTGCGTGGAAAGGGTTCTAGGTGAGTTTGGTTCCAGTGTTAAGCGATTTGGGATAGTTTTTGGTAAGCATGGTCACACCATGTTGAGCGGACGAAGTTTGAAATTATTACAATTGTGGTTGGTACGGTTGGCTTGGAAAGTTTTGGAATATTAAATCTTGGGAAGTTTCAGATGGTATGTTACAGTTGGTTATTCGGAGGGTACGACCTTGGTTTTGGGTCAGAATGTTTGGGCAACTGAGTGAAGTTAAGTTGATATGATGGAAAGAATACAAACCTTGTGAATCTTAAGTTGAGAGGGCGCAGCTTGATGCAGAAGTCCACCCCATAAAATGAAGTGGTGCGTTCGAGAGAAAGCTAGTGTTGTGCTACGTTTTGGGGTCCGTTGAATTTATGGAAAGAGTTGGAGAAATAGTGTATGATCTGGAAGTGTATAGGGAGTTGGATTTAACTATTAAATAAAATTATAATAGGCCCAAAGTCAGATCAGGATGGCCGATTCACATCATCGTTTTGGAAGAGTTTGGAAAGAGAGTTGGGCTCGCAACTCAAGCTGAGTACCACATATCATCCTCAAACGGATGGTCAGAGCAAGAGAACCATTCAAACATTGGAAGACATGCTTCGGGCGTATGCGATTGATTTCAAAGGGTCATGGGAAGTTCACTTACCATTGATAGAGTTCTTTTATAACAACAGTTATCACGCCAGTATTCAAGTGACATCATTTGGAGCGTTGTACGGACGCAAATGTCGGACACCTTTGTGTTGGAACGAAGTGGGAGAAAGGCAGCTAACAGGCCCTGAAATTGTGCAAGTGACGGTTGATAAGGTCAACCAGATAAGAGAGAGGTTGAAGATAGCTCAAGAGCGCCATAAAATGTACGTGAATAAGCGAATGAAGCCAATTGAATTCCAAGTGGGAGACATGGTTATGTTAAAAGTCTCGCCTTGGAAGGGAGTAGTCCGTTTCAGTAAGAAGGGCCAATTGAGACCGAGATTCGTTGGATCGTTTGCTATCGTGGAACGTGTTGGGGAAGTAGCGTACAAACTGGAATTACCCGGGGATGCAAGGGATTCACCCTACGTTTCACGTGTCAAATCTGAAAAAGTGTTTGGCGGAAACCGATGTGGTGATACCGGTGGACGATATTCGTGTAGATGAGAAGCTAAGCTATGTTGAGGAACAGGTGGCCATTTTGGACCATAAAGTGAGGAAGTTGAGGAATAAGGAAATTCGACTTGTGAATGTGCAGTGGCAATTTCACAAAGGTCAGGAAGCGACTTGGGAATTAGAGTCGGATATGAGGTCCGAATATCCTAGTTTGTTCAACGAAGGAATTCCGGGGACGGAATTCTTTTGAGGGGGGGATATTGTAATACCCGTGTAAGGATTTGTACAATATTTTTATATAAGGTCTAAAGTGAAAAGTTTATTAGGAAAGGGCTAAACCCTAAGGACCTATTCTATTCTCATTATTGGCGGTTGAAGTCTCATTCAAGGGAGAAAGGAAAGGGTAAGGGCGATTTTGGAGAAAACGAGAAGAAGAAGGAAGAAGCATTTCCTTGGATTCAAGTTCTTAATCAACCTCCATCAAGATAAGGTTTCTATGCTTAGTATTCCTTTTATCAGAAGATTGGTAGGTTGGGTGAGACTCCCCTTTTGATTGGGGTGAAGTCTGATGTTCATTTGGGAGGATTTGGGGGTTTCAAGATCTTATGATTAACCCCTTAATCGATTTAATACTTTGGGTTGATAAGATAGTTTTTGTTGTTGTGATTAAGAAATCTTCTATCGCCGGAAAGGAGTTACCATCTTGGTAAGTGTGCGATTGAATCGCCGCCGCATAGAACCTATATGTGGGTTACTTCGTAAAAAGGGACTCTGGTCCGAGACATGCCCACACTGGGCGCTTGCCCGCACCGGTCGCTTACTCGCACCGGGGGCTTGCTGCACACCGGGCGTTGGCTTCGCACTGGGAGAGGAGGATTCGGGAGATCCCGGTTTCTTGTAGGCGGGGTGACCCCAGGTTTGCTTAGACCGAGAGAGAGACTGGGAGTAAGCGTCGGGCGACACCATCCCAAACCCCGGGCGGCGATAAGCCCGACCCCGGGCGCTGTCTTGAACGGGTCGGCCCAATGCCAGGACCCAAGAAGCTTTAGCCCACGTCCCTGTTTACCGTGGGGTTAATGGGCCAGTCAGCCCATTTCAGTTTGGGTCGAGGACCTCTATTCATTTTTAGTGAATTTAGAAGGTTGAAGCGAGAGAAGTTCAGTCGTAGATTTATAGAGTCGGTGAGGGAGTTACCGGTCTACGTCGCTTTTCGTATAGGATTTGTTCCCGATAATAGAAGTAATCACGAAACCTTAAGCAAAGGACATTATGTGAGTTTTCTAAACTAAATGCTCTTCGATGATAAAGTGGTTAAAAGCATGTGGAAGTTGTTTAAAGCATTTTATTTATTTATGTATGCTTTATATATATGCGAGTTTTACCTTAAATGTGGTTTTACATTTTTGTTGTTGGTTAAATGTATGCATACATTGTAGTTGGTAAGTATGGCCTAAGACGGGGGGTGTGTCCCGCCTGCGCTCATACCGGGAGGTGTGTACCGTTTATGCCAATAGGGGGTGTGTCCCAGATTAAGGCGGTATGAGCCAGACACGTTGTCGCCTATGTGCGACTTTAGTGTGTGTGCTGAAAGCATGATTTGCGGGTGTGATTTTTATAAAAAAAACTGAATTGGTTTATAATTGCTTATAAATCTTTTATATGATGTTGTGGCTCTGAACCGTTATTAGAGGGAACTCACTAGACCTTTCGGTCTAACCCTCGCTCTTTCAAACTAAAAACCTTTTTAGACAGGCGTGACGTTGGAGGATCGAGCAAGGGTAAGAAGAAGGTGTGAGCCGGAGCTGGGTTAGAAGACCTCCCTTATAGTTTTCGTTCCTTGTAATCTCAGTTGTGTATTAGGTTGTCTTTCCGCAAACATTGAACTTTAGATGTTATTTTGGGCCGTTTGGCGTTGTTAATTAACACAGTTAGGTGCCGTTTGTTTTTTAAGAGGTCTGAAGTCTTATTTTAGTTATGATTAATAAGAGGTGGTGTGTAAAAATGTCTAAACGATTCAGACTTAAGAGTCATTAAGAGGTTTTAAAAAACAAACAAACAACCCCTTAGTTTTGTTTTATGTCGCGAGTTGGGTTGTTACATCATTGGTCTATGATATTCTATACGTGTCTTACATTATAAAATATTATAATAAACTTCATATAACCGTGTTGAATTCCACCAATTAAGCAACAGTTGTATCCGACATTTAATCATGTTACATGACCATGTAACACGAATTACTTGGCTATACATATCAATCATGGGGTTTGAAAGCTTTACTTCTATGAATATGTTTTGGAAAATTTAGAAAGATAACAAATTCGTCCTCATCATCTATAGGGATGGTAATTTGACTTGTCCCTAGTGGGCACTCGGTTCCCCTGACCCAGTCGGGGACGGGGATTCTTCACATCACTGGGTCTCAAGTTCAGGGATAGGGATACACCATCTCTACTCGTCATGGATGAAAATGGGTGCCAAGACGATATTCTCCACCTTGTCCCACCCTACTGTTTTGCACTATTCATTAATAATGTATCACCTCGGTCATTGATCTTTCACTATTTGTATATTCTTTATACATTGTTTTGAGTAATATGCAAAACTCATTTTATTAACACTAATGCAATAGAATTAACATATAAAATTACTCTATTCAAGTCAAAATGCTAGTTGCTCATTCAAAATTTATGGGTTATACTATCATACATTAATAATATCTTATTAACTTATTTGACTTCTTGGTTCACCAAACCCCGTAAGAATTGTGTTTAAACGAAATATAAAATAATATATTTTAATTAAACGTTTTTTGTATTAATTGGGTTGGCGACAAGCCAAGATGAGCCCATATTCCAATGAGGATATTTGATTCCCCGTCATCGATTAGGGACGAACAGGATGAATTTTTTTTGAAATGGGGATGAAGAAGGCGATTTTTTTTTGTAACCGTGGGTTTCCGGGCCAGCTTACGCGCACCGACTAATCCCCAGGTGATCACGAATGGCCTGGAGTCATCGCAGGTAAAGAAGGCGAATTTTTAATTTCAAGATTTATGGTTTGAAAATGGACAAATTGTGTCAAAATGAACCCCACATTGTTTGTATGTCCATTTTGTGGATTTATATATTAAAATATTCATCTCGAGGAACCAAAAATATATTTTTCTTATTTGGCGAACCATAATTGAACGCTTCTAATTTTGAAAAACCAAAATGAATCCAACCTTATTTTCATTTGTATTTTGAATAATATGAAGTTGGTTACCACGTCATGTAAAAGAAGAAATTAGTACAATAAACTCAGGTTTATAGTACGCTAAAAAATATCCAAGTATTTTAATAGACTGATTTATAACAGTTAATGTTATACGACCAATAATAAAACGTCATATCTAAAAGTGTTGCAATAAATTTATAAAACGATTTTGGTCGTTTTAACATTTTTTTAGAACATTTTCAAAATAAAGTTTAGAGTAAACTATAAATTTGGTCTCTATGGTTGGTCGAAAATGACACTTTTCATCCCTGCAGTTTCGAAATTACAAGATAGTCATTGTAGTTTGCAAAAACGTTCGGATTTGGTCCCTCCCTATAACAAACGTTCGGATTTGGTCCCTCCCTATAACAATCAACCTTTTTTATCTGTTACCCAAACAAAAATCACATGGACCAAAATCTTAAAATCGATTTTGATTAGATAAAAGACAAAAAAAATCAATAAAATGACAAAAATATCTCTCATTTAACGAAAAATTTTAACGGCCGTTAGAAAGAGAAACCAATTCAGACGTTTTTTGCAAACCATAATGGTCATCTTGTAATTTTGAAACTGTAGAGATGAAAAGTGTTATTTTTGACAAACCGCAAGGACCAAATTTATAGTTACTCTAAAGTTTATTAAGCTATTTTCAAATAAAAGAAGATAGCGTTTTTACATGTGATTTAATTTAGAGTAAATTACTTGTGGTTTGTTAACAATTTTGATTTTCATCATGTGGTTTGTTAACAATTTTGATTTTCGTCATCGTGGTTTAAAAATTATGATTTTGTCCATATGATTTGCAATTTATTACTATTTTCGTCCCTAGACGAATTCTTATATTTAAGCATAAGAGACAAATGGGTTGTTTGGCAATTGGTGAATGGTTTGGTGCAGAATGATTAACTGATCAGAATGATTAAGAGATTCTTATGATATAGTGCAAAATGAAATATAATTTATGATAATTGTTCAGAATAAAATTAGAGCGCTGAATGGTTAAGGGAGACCCAAGATAAAAAAAATATTCAGAGGGTTTTGGAATAATTAAAAGACATTTTTTTTTGCCAAACAAGAATCATCTCTTAAGAATTCAAATGTATACTCTTAATGGAACTACTAGAAGCATACTCGCGCAATGCAGCGATATACATCACGATTTTAATGTTTCATTTTATTTTTTTGTCGATTTACAGTATGATTTTGGATGGTTTTGAGAAAGTGATATTGTTTTTCTTATAAAATTGTTTAATTTAGGCTTAATAATATAATGTTTTTTATATAAAAAAAAATTAAGTATTTTGTTAGAATTCAATGATTATCTTATATATTTTAATGACATCTAGAAAAAACAACCAATTACATATTTAATAATATAATTAAAAAAAATTATAGTAATATAATATATTAATTAATAGTGATACATGGAAATGTCTGCATAAAAGGAAGGTCCTGCACATACCAAATTGGTGGATGTTAGAAGTCTGCAGTACTAATGTGTATCTTGTGCTTTGATACTTGTAAATTAAGAAAATTTTAAAATCTTGCATAAAATGATGATACATTGTGCCTAATAATTTGTATTTAAGAGTTTTTTATCCGTGCTTTATAATATAGTATAAAATAGATATAGATTAAGAGGTAAACAACATTAAAGAATTGTAAACTATGGGGACCAAAACAATAATAAATTATAAATCATAAGAAGGAAAATAACGATATATTACAAACCATATAAACGAAAACCTTATTTTCTAAACCACAATGACAAAAATCCCTAACTTTTAACAAACAAACCATATGGATGAAAAAACATTATGTACACTTTAATTTAATAATAAAATAAAAATAAAAATAAAAGTAGAGGGGTAAAGTTGAATAGACTGAAGGATGGTGGGTTATGAACAATAATTGGTGAGTTGAGAGCAGTTAATTATGGGTTTTGATGCACCAATCATGGATGGCTCGTGGAAAGCTTTCCTTTACACGCCTAAAAAGTGTTACCGTTTTTTTTTCCTTGTCTCATTGACACCATATCCAACCCCTCATCCTCTTTTGCCCTGAACCCTAAACCCCATCAAAAAATCCTATTAGGCTATGTTCGACAAACTAGCTTATAAGCTAGCTTGTAGCTGATAAGCTAGATTTTCAAAACGCTACTTTGAGTAGCGTTTCAATAAGCTAGCTTTTATGGTCATCCAAACGTGTACCAAGGAAAAAAGCTAGCTTATAAGCAAGCCAACTTTTTTTGCCGAACATAATTGTATAAAGAAACTTTTGAGAAAATAATACCGGTTTTAATATATTATAGAAGAAAATATAAGTTTAAGTATGGTTGACGTAATATTTTAACGTGTCTTCTTTTATGGAGATTAAACAAGCATAGATAGTGAGAATATGTACTGAGAATAAATGGTCTAAGTTTGGCCGATATGAGACTTTAACACGCCACCTTCAATGGTGGCTTGATTGGCACGAATTATCTTAGTGTTTTGGGAGGGGGCTAGACGAGTATTGATTCATTGCCTTAGAAGTGGTAGACCTCAACTCTGATACGATGTGAAAATACGTTGAACCCCATAGATTACTCTCCATAAAAGTCGTCTATGTATGTTTGAACATCCCTTGATCTCCATTCAAGGGCTCTTTTGGAGAGTAATTTAATCATATTCTCACATAGTATCAGAGCCAAGGTAACCACCCTAGGGACTCTGACATTTTGGGGCGATTTGTACCTGTCTAGCCCCATCGACACTTTAGGAGAATCTGTGTCCATCTAGCCTCTGTTAGAGGGAGTGTTGAAGTCGCACATCGGCTACACTTGGACAATTTATTCTCCATATATGTTCGGACCTTCGTTCTCTCCTCAAGGACTTTTTGGAGAGTAATCTAGTGATGATTCCACATATTATCACACAATTGTCTGTGAGTGTCAAGCCTCAAGTGTGTAGATTCATAGAGATAAACTTTGTCTCTGATACAATGTTAAATATGTGGAACCCATCAACTACTCTTCAAAGGAACAGGAAAATGGGGATCCTAGGATATATTAACTACGGAACAGAATAAACCCAAATATAGCTGATGTGTGACTCTAGCGACTAACATTTATCCATCTTGTTAAATCCATTAAAACAAGAAAAATTCATGAAGTTTAATGTATTGAGCAAGATAATCCCAATGTAGCAACAAAATGTTCGTTTTCCGCTTTATTGACAAGCAAAGTAAACGTCTGTCTTTGTATTATAAAACCTAAAATACCATGTAACTGTGTTGATTATACTTTTAAAAAACACTGATTCAAAAAGAAAATGTTATGTGTATAGTTCTTTTGTTGTTGATACATGTGTGTTGTTTCAAGTGGAGTCCAACTCTTCTTCAACCATGGATATTTTCACCTCGTCAAAGTGGATTTCTCTTTCAATACCTAAAACTTTTTCGAAAAATAGATGTTTTTTAGTGTAAAATTACAGTTAGAGTCGTAAATTAATCATTCTGTTTTGTTGAAATACAAAAAAATGTCAAAAATAAATAATATTACATACTTTTTCAAAAATCAAATTACAAAGATAAGTATGATGGTTAAGCTCATTTGTAATAGAGAATCGAACATAATAAAAGTTTGAATACCATGGCATTTTGCCGAACGTTTTTATTTAATTATAAACAAAGACATTTAGAGGTATTTAACGTTGTTGTTATTGCAATTATTAATTTATGAGTTCAAATAGATTAAGAATATCAGTGCAGGTGCATAATCAAATGAAAATACACTACAACAAAATAGGTTTTATATGTAGTCTAGAATGTCTAAGCGTCTAAATAATATACTTTATAAAGCATGATTTATAGGACCAAACTATAAAACGTCTTATCTGAAAGCGTTATAGTAGCTAGGTTTATTGGATGCTTTTGGGTGTTCCAACAAACATTTTAGGATGCTTTTAAAATAAAGTATTATTAGTTATTTTATAGGACACTTTTGAGACACTCATCTTTTTATTGGACAAATTTTCAAATAGTTTCGTATAAAATAGCTAATACGACATTTTATTTTAAAAACATCGTAAAAAACTTGTTAAAACGCCTAAAAATGTCCTATCAACTTATTGTAATTCTTTTAGACAGGACATTTTTTCGGGTTGGTCGTATAAACTTAATTCCTATAAAATATTCTATTAAGATGCTTAGACATTTTGTTGGAATGTACAGTATCGTTTCACAAAGTGAAACGAAAAATACAAAATAAGAAAAGACATTAAAATAATTACATTGTGAAAGATCACTATATTTTGCACGAATTGTTTCACAATATGAATTATAAAAAATGGTTTTCATAATTCTAAACTTTTTTTTTTTTTTATAATTTTCATTTGATTAGTCTTTAGTAATGTATCCATCTATTTTTGATTTTTTTGAAAATAAATAAATATTGTTTCCAATTTTTATCAATTACAATTTATCAAATACGATACATATATAACCCGTGACAAAAAAGTTATTCATTATTATTTTTATATTTAATAATATTTTAATTATTTTTATGTATAAATCCATATATTATTGGTCACATTGATTTTTAATTTATTTTTTATTTTTGAAATAATTGGTCACATTGATTTAAGTTTCTAATTCTCGTACTTTAATGGGAAAAAAAAGGAATATTAAAGGTAACTCTCCCCCCACGGCCCCCACCCCCACCCCCACATAATTGGTCTTCAATTCTACTATTATTTTAGAGTAAATTACATTTTTAGTCCCTATGGTTTGTTGAAAATTTCTATTTTCGTTTTTATGGTTTTTAAATTATGATTTTCATCCCTATGATTCATAAATCATTACTTTTTTCATTCTTATGATTTAAATTTGATTGCTTTTTTCATCCCTATGTTTTACAATTCATTTCTATTTTGGTCCTTCATACTTAAAAGTAGTGTTTTGGTCTCAGGGACCAAAATAGAAATGAATTACAAACCATAGGGACGAAAACTAGAATTTCAAAACTACAGAGATAAAATTCGCAATTTGTAACAAACCACAGGGACTAAAAACATAATTTACTCATTATTTTATGTTAAAGAGTAAATTACAGAATCGTCCTTAGGTTTATGAAAAATCTTGTTTTTGTTCTTAACTTTTAAAAATTACAAGAACATTATTCAGGTTGTATTTTATTACAGATTTTGTCTCTGGCCGCTAGAGCTAGTAAGAGATGTCATTATGTGCTATTCACGTGAGAAGCATTTCGGTTATTTTTGCTTATATTAGTAAAATGATTTTTACTGTACAAGTGTTTAAAGTTTAGTACAAATATATTATTTAAATAAAATAAAAACAATATGTTAGTTAATCCCAATCCTCCGCCTACCACTGCCCTTCTCTCATTCATCTGCTTTCATAATCTGCCATGGTTTCCAGCTTGTTCCTCCAATTACGACTGGGTTGCAGAGCTAAACCCAATCTCTCATTTTGTAAAGGAACAAATTAATCATTTGAATTGGGTTTTGAGTGTTGATTTAGGATGGAGCGAAAGCAATGTGAGAAATGGATTGTGTCACATGTCCCATCAAAACAGACAGAAAAAAGATTATATATTCTAATAAATAAACAAAAATCAATTTTGATTTTTGTTTAATTTAGTCTTTTAAAACTCCCATTTCAAAACCCAGAAAAGGTTTCCCCGTTTCAAATACCCCTCCATCATTAGAGTTTGACTGAGGGTGAACTACAAATTGAACTTGAATTCCAGAATCGGAAGACGGACGTTGAAGGGGGAGAAGGAAGGAGTTTGTCGGAGAAGGAGGGTGTGTCGATGATGGCTGTTTAATTTAGGAATTTGTTTTTTTTTCCTAAATTTTTTAAACACTTGTACATCTGTTTTACATATTTGTACACTTAAAAAAAATACAAAATTGCCAAATTTCCCTCATGTTACTTGCACGTTAGACACTTAATGGAAAAAAAAATTGAACGACCTTTACGGTTAGGGATATGTTTTCCATAACGAAATACAAACCTGGACGATGGTCCATGTAATCTTTAAAAGTTAGGGACAAAACTAGAGTTTTCATAAAGTCAGAGACGATTTTTGTAATTTACCCTATTTTAAATCTTCAAAAGTAAGAAATTTGTAAATGACTTAAACCATAAACTTTCCAATAAAATTTATCCCAAATTTTCATATTTAGAGGATATTATTATTTAATTGATAAATTAGTAAATTAAAATTAATTATTTTTTTTAACTATAACTATTGGTTAGATAATAATAAAATAATGTTTTTAAAGTTAAAGATTATCTTAACATGATGCAAGCAATAATAACAATCATGTATTGTGATGTTAACACATAGACCTATGCTAGATATATGGTTATAAGTATGCCAACAAACTAACTATAAACTGAAACGATCAATTCCATATCCATATCTATATTTGTATTTTTTATTTTTTTTTACAGAATTCTATCATCAGGAATTGCTTATCTTTTATCTTATCGGTTTCGATACTTTCATCGAAATGAGATCATGAGGAAAAAGATTTCCCTATCTATATTCTCCATAAATAGGAGAATAAAAAGGTAAAAAAAGATAAAGAAGAAAAGAAACCCTACCTAGTTCGAACATTATTGAGCTACTTTATGGCCAATCAGGCGTATTAACCGGTTGAAACATATTGTCACAACCCAATACTTATTACAATCTAAATCAGAGTAAAATCGTCCCAAGAACAAATTCTTATATCGTAGCAAAAATTAAATTAAATTACTCCCAACAGAGTTTAACGTTTATTCTAGTCAAATACAAGCATGGGTTGTAAATGTTAAAAGTATTTTGGTAAAATTTGGGATTAACGACTTTATGTACTTATTCAACATTAATG
Source organism: Arctium minus (assembly GCA_954870635.1). Lineage (NCBI taxonomy): Eukaryota > Viridiplantae > Streptophyta > Magnoliopsida > Asterales > Asteraceae > Arctium > Arctium minus. Next base: position 2,424,822 of record OX941093.1, on the reverse strand, counting down.
TCAATACAATTTAAACGTGTTTCAAGATAGCATGTATGAATCTCATCTTAATTATTACACATGCATATTTCACAGATCATGTTTAACTTCATTCATTATGCACCGTGGTTGTGATATCATAGTGATTGTGTGTTATGCGTCTATACCTATCTAGCAAATCCACTTGCCTATTACTCTTGCATCTTAATTTTCACAATATGAAAAAGTTTACTTATTATACAATTACATTCTTAAAAATCTATCATAGTCCCATGAGACACCACTCTTGCTATGTGAGTCAATGACCACCCCACATAATAGTGTCTCAATAAACTAAGTTCATGCATTTAAAATGTAGCACCTACTTGCATGCATCAAATCATCGACTCATCATTTAACATAGCATGAGCATATAATAACTATAGGATAGAACAATTATTATATGCAACCTAGAAAAGAAAAAAACATTGCACAAAAACTCACCTTTGTAAGCCATTATGTCTTGTTTGCAATTCTAGCTTTATTCCAACTTTCATAAGTTCCATTCAATTATTTCACCCACAACCTATTCACAACAATTTTACATCATCAACAACTACAACTTAACATGCCTGTTATATGTTAAATGTCACCGAACACCTCAACACACATTTAACTTCCAAATAAAATATTGAACATCTTATTGTTATATTTTAAAGATCTCAATTCATTTGTACTAGCAAACTTGAATCTTCACAGAGAAGTACCACGTTTTGGACTTATATCGCATCACAACTTATGGTATCAAATGTATGAGGGAAATAATCGTAGACTTCTTTCAAGTCTACTTTATTACATACTTACCACTTGTATACCACATCCAATTATGTATCCAATATGGTCGTTTCGCCATAATAGCATACCATTAATCCCATCATGGCAAATATTCATTTTTATAGAAACTAAGTGATAAACTATTTATTTGCTATGTATTTAATTGAAGTTTTTAAGCCTCAACTTCAACTTACACATACTAGATTCATTGACAAAAGCTTTCTTACTCGAATATATATTAGTAGAAAGTTGAACCATCTATAATGCATTACATTCCAATCCAATTAACCAATATCATCAATAGGAGTGCATCAATAAAACAAAGAGTGTCTCATAGAACTCTCATGTTGTTCAAACTATAAGCTTCACTATATTCATTTGCCTTATTGGTCTATATCTGGAATTTCTTATTTGAGAATAATCATCAAGTTTAATAATTCTCTTAGGGGTTGTTTGACAGTTGCTGAATGGTTTAGTGCAGAATGATTAAGTGATCTGAATGATTAAGAGGTTTTTATGATATAGTGTAAAATGAAATATGGTTTTTTTTTTTTTTGGAAAGGGTATCCTGGGCCTATGGCCCAGACTAATCCCTGGCAATTAGGGCCTTTGGCCCAACTGCTAAAGCGTGCAGCCCTGAGTTTATCCTCAGTGGCCACAAGTGCTGCTAGTGGAGCTCGAACCCGGGTTGAGCGCTATGAACTCCCCAAGCCTTTACCACCACACCACAACCCTTGTGGTTAAAATATGGATGGTTGTTTGCTAATTGTTCATAATGAAATCAGGGCTCTTAATGGTGAAGGGAGGGTCAGGATACAAAATCATTAAGAGGATTTTGGAACCATTAAGAGGCAACACTTTTTTTTGCTAAACAAGATTTACCTCTTAGCGATTTAGAGGTTGCTTCTTAATGGAACCATTAAGAGGTAAACAAACAACCCCTTACCCTTAATTATTATTACATTAGATCAACACTCTTGAAATTTTATTCTAGAACAACTTATCTTATCATTTAACACATTCACATATTCACTTATCTATGGATCACTCTTAGTGCTTACGATTCTCCATCTACTATATATGTTATTCTAAGTCCACTCAATAACATGTTACATTCTAGGCTAGCTATATCCTAGCCATTCAAGTCTTGGTATTTCTCGTATTTATATCAAGTTTACATCTTCATGTCTTTTTCTTTAACCAAAGTTTATACATTATTCATCACTTTTAATTTAGAGCTCAAAATGAATGGAGGACCGACCAACCCGAGTTTTCACTAGCATTGGCGGGTTCTCGAGTGAAATATCCAATATAACATAAAAAATAAATATAACATATTTTGGATGATAACTTAAATGTACTTTCTTCTTATGTTAATTACATATCATTATCCAACTTTATTATTTGGTTTGTCAACTAGTCAGTTGACCTTTCCTTTTATGACACATAAGTCAAGATTTGATCTCAATGGTCTAATTCATATATATATATAGAGAGAGAGAGAGAGAGAGAGAGAGGGTGCGTTTCTTTTTACAACCCAAACAATTTGTACAAATTATGCAAACCAATCTTAGTCGTTCATCAAATCTAATGAATATATGATTTTATTATGTTTCCTAATTTAAAATCATGATTATAATAAATAAACTTAACATTTCCTAATTTAAAATCATGATTATAATGAATAAACTTAACATTTTCCATATATATCACAATCATTATTAATGAATCATAATCATTATCCATAGATATATCTATTGTTTCCTAATATAGTGGTTTACATAGTTTGTACAAATTGCTTGGGTTGCAAAAGAAACGCACCCTATATATACATATATAGTCTTAACTATTCTTAATCAATATCTTGATATTGACAATTCATTTTATCATTCGCATATCAACTATCATATTCTATCAACCATGCTAAATTAATACACATATTTACCATATTAATTTTTCCGTTTACTTCATTTGAAGTTTAGTGATTTCGTTTAATTATATTTTTACATTGTTTTCCATAGTGTATTCTAGTCTACAATCTGTGCATGGTCTCATTGCCATCTTTCATCTCATCATACTTAATACTTAAGTCATTTCATAGCTTGGTACCAATACACATAATCACAAATACCATACATGTTTAACCATGAAATGTACTTTTGTGAACATTTATACCTCTTGCTTTTTTTGTTCATTTTTGTTTCATCATACTATGATCTATTCAACCCCCATTTTTGACATTTTCACCAATGGCATGCATAACATCTAATAATTTGACATTTAAGTCATCTCATGACTTCTTTACTTAATTCCACATATTAAAATTTTTAATATGCTTTTTACACACATTTAGACATGTGATAAATAGAACCAAAAAGCATGTATACAAGATGAATTAAAGTCCAAGACACTTTAACACTTTTCAAGTGATCAATTCGTCAAAAAGTATCATTGATTTTATAAAACTTGTGATGAAATACTGGAACATTGTTATTGCGAAACAACGTCCATCATTCTGTCTCACATCCAAGCTAATAAAGTTAACTACTCATAACGAAAAGTAAAGGCATAAAGTTGTAAATGATAGAAAGTAATTGCATGAATTTAAATGACAGAAAGTAAAAAATGGAACTTAAAGAGTGGAATGTAAATACGGAAAGCGTAATAAAGTAACGAAAGTAAAAATACAGAACTGAAAGTAAGAGACGAAAAGAAAATTCCAACGGTCATATATCTAAAGATATTGAGACCGAAAATTAAAGACTTTTAAGAGATGACTAAATATGAAATAAATCAGATCTAAGCTTATCAAAATGACAACCTAAGCTCTTTATTTATACTAGGATGGAGAGGGGGTGAAAATATAAATAACAACCAAACTTGGTCCCTAAGTTTCCAAGTACAACAAAAATACACTAAAGTCAAAAAGTGCATAAAGGCAACTAAATAAAAAGTTTAAATAAAAAACCAGCTTTTTTTAAATTCTGGAATCTTCCAAAAGATTAAGCAGCAACAAGTGTCTTTAAAAATAAGCCTCCATTTCTTAACAATTAAGCTCCTTCTGTCCAATGCATCAGAGATGTTACAGAAACATTGAACTACACTTTAAAATCTGCCCAAAAGACCAAATCATCCCTCCAAAGTTCATCACAACTTTTAACTCCAAGAAACAAATAAATGAAAAATAAGTAAATAAAATGACACAAGATTGAGATATAAAAGGTAAAATAACCTATCTATAAATGAATAAATGAGTGTTTAAGCCCTAAATAATTAGTGCGTATCAGTTGCAGTGAAAAATAAATCTAAAGTACTGAAAATTCACCAAAGTCTATTCTTAATTTTGGGTATCGAACAAAGTTTGGCACGATGAAATTCCTTGATCCACACTTCAACTTCTACGCATCTCAATCCTTGAATCTTCTCTTTCTTGTATTACTTATCCAATCAAATATTGGCATGTTTTGCAATTGTTTCTGAAGTATTTTGGTAAATATATGGCTAAACGATTTCATGGTATTATACAACATTGAAGTTGGTAAACTATAAACACATTTCATAATCATGCATGCATATTTCACAAATCATTTTTAACTACATCGACTGAGCATAATGGTTGTGATATCATAACAAGTACATTCTCGTCTATTTTTATCTGGCACACCCTCTTATCTACTCGTACGGTTTAATTCTCATAACCTGACAGACCCACTTGTCTGCTCTTACAATTTAAAAGCCTGGTAAGACCATGTATGACTTAGATCAATTCCTACACTGTGATTCAACCCAACCAATTTATACATTTATTATACATTTAGGTTGCGAGATAGTGATAAAAAAGGAAGGGATAATTTATGAAAAAAGGACCCAACCACATGGGTTGTGGCGTACTGGTTAAGACCCTGGGTGATGTGGTGGAATATCTCATTTGCCCAGGGTTCGAATCCAGGCATACACAACAATTGTGGCCACTTACAGTCATAAAAATTTGCCAAGGGATTAGTCTAGGCATAGCCTAGGACAACCTTCCCAAAAAAAAGGACCCAATTCTTTTTTTTTTAAATAAATAGGCAATAGATTAATGAACTTCCACAGGGCAAACATTGTTCAAGGAACGAGGTAAAATACTCGGCAACTTAAAGTATAAGCGGAACAATAAGATAAACAGGATTTCGAACCTAAATTATGAGCAACCTCATTTGCTTGTATCCTAATAAATTGGATGAAGTAAGAGTCATATGCAACAACGAGAGATAAAATCACCAAATTTTGAGACGTCATCTTCAGAGGAATTTATAGCTTCAAGCACCAACTTGGCACTCGATTCGAAAATTACTCGTCACGACCCTAAGTTGAATGCCAAAGACATAGCTTCAGAAAGCGCAAGTGCCTCATACGTATTCCTTGACCGGAGGTTGTCCGTGTATGATTGAGGTTCGCACCGCTAGAACGCATCGTGAGCATCCCGGAGAATAATACGAGAGAGAATTTAAGAATTCTTTGTTGTTTTCTTGATTTACAAAAGAAACCCCTATTTATACAAGAACCCTAACTAAACTATGATTAGAAAGACACCAAACTCTGGTTAAACAATCTAACAAAACAGTTAGCATAAAAAGAGAAAAGACAAGACTACCCTTATTACTCCCCCTCAAGATGAGGAAGAAGAATAAATGTTCTTCAATGCCATCTTGGAAACTAAAGATTGAAGCTTGGATGCTGGCAATGGCTTAGTGAACATGTCTGCCAATTGGTAAGCAAATTGAATAGGCATTAACCTAATGTTCTTAGCAATCAGTTTTTCTCTGATGATGTGACAATCGATGTCGATGTGCTTGGTTCGCTCGTGTAAGGTTGGGTTATTAGCAATTTGTGATGTTGATTTGTTATCACAAAGCATGGGAATAGATTTTGTGTGTTGAACATCTAAATCCTTTAAAAGTGCTTTAATCTAAATCAACTCTCACGCAGTAACAACCATTGCCCTATATTCGGCTTCGGTGGAAGATCTCGACATGGTGGGTTGTTACTTCGATTTCCATGAGATCAAAGAATGCCCTAAGAAAATACAAAATCCAGTAACAAATTTTCTTGTGTCAGTGAATTTTCCCCAGTCTGAATCTGAATAAGAATGCAAAGAATAATCAGACTTAAAAGAGAAAAACAACCCTCTCCCTGGTTGTTGTTTTAAATATTTCACCAGGTGACAAGCAGCTTGCCAATGAGGAACTCTTGGATTTGCCATGAACCGTGACAACTTCTGAAGAGCAAATGATATATCAGGTCTGGTAACATTAAGATACAATAGCCGCCCAACAAGTCGACGATATTGAGAAGGATCCGTGAGGACTTCACCATCTTCATCATTTAATCTCACATTAGGATCCATTGGAGTAATGGTCGGCTTCGCTCCTAACGGTCCAGTATCTTTCATAATCTGCAATACATAATTGCAATGTGACACACAAATTTCTTGTGTGGATGCAATTTCCAGACCAAGAAAGTACTTCAAAAGACCAAGATCCTTAAGTTTAAATCTGTCACTCAACTTCTTTTTAATTGCGACAATAGTTGAATTAGATGCACTGGTAACGATGATATCGTCTATATACACCAATACGACTACATAATCTTTACCAGTCCCTTTAAAAAATAGAGAATAATCAGCTTGAGACTGTGTAATACCAACTGGCCGCATAAAATCAGAGAATTTGGCGTTCCATTGTCGAGATGCTTGTTTAAGCCTGTAGATTGATTTATGGAGTTTACAAGCCAATTTACAACCACGGGGAAACTCCCACTTAAGCTCATAACCAAGAGGCACATCCATGTAGACCTCTTCATATAGGTTACCATTAAGAAACGCAATATTTATATCCAATTAAAATAGAGGCCATGATCGAATAGAGGCTAGAACTAGTAAGGTTTTCACCGTAACCATTTTTGCAACAGGTGAAAAAGTATCAACAAAGTCCACACTTTCCTGCTGATTAAATCCTTTAGCCACTAAACGATCCTTGTATCATTCAATGCTTCCATCAGTCCATGCTTTAGTTTATAAACCCATCGACAGCCTACGGTACGTCTGTCTTTGGGTAATGTAACAATTGACCAAGTGCCATTAATCTCCATAGATCGAAGCTCCTCTTTCATTGCATCACGCCATTCAATATGTTTCATGGCTTGGGCATACGTCTTTGGCTCATCTGAAGTTGAAACCACCATGGTGAAGGCCTTATGAGAATTGGACAGATTGTCATAATTAAGATAATCTTCCAGTGGGTATTTGACATTGGGATTTTCTTGAATAAGATTACAATGATAGTTCTTAAGGTATGAAGGTTATTGTTTTGCTCTGTTTGACCTACGAACAGGAATCTGAGTTTCAGGAGAATGAACCTGGTGACTAATGGGTTGTGAGGAAACATCATGATGTGATAGAATATCAGGCTGTGAATTAGAATATGTAGGAGATTGTTGAGATGTGGAGCTATGCATAGTTCTATCATCAGCTGGTATAGGAATAACCAGAGAGGGAAACGGATCTTGATATTACTCAGATTGACCAAAAATCTTGGCAAATGGATATATATCCTCATGAAAAACAACATCACGAGATACAAAGAACTCTTTTGTGCTAATATCATACAAAGTATAAGCTTTCATACCTAAAGGATATCCTGTGAATACACATTCTTTTACACGACGATCAAATTTTCGTCTTGATTTTGGAGATGTAGAAGCAAACACAAGACACCCAAATGTGCGAAGTTGAGAATAATCAAGAAGTTTCCCATACAATTTCTGATATGGAGATTCATTATGAAGAGGTGCAGTCGGTATACGATTAATCAAATATGCAGCTGTCAGAATACACTGAGACCAAAACATAAGAGGAGTCTTTGATTGAAATATCAATGCTCGAGCTACATTTAGGAGATGATGGTGCTTGCGTTCAACCACAGAATGTTGCTGTGGACGCCCTTCACATGACTTTTGATGCAAAATTCCTTTGTCTTGGAAAAAATCTTCAAACTTGAGCTCTTGAGCATTATCTGTACGAAATTCTTTAATTTTATTATCAAACCGAGTGCATATCATATTATAAAATCGTGGTATAATATGAATAACATCAGATTTATTTTTTAGCAAATACACCCAAGTGAATCGATTGCAGTCATCAATAATTGTCACAAAGTATCAGTGTCCTTTATGAGCAGATATATGATATGGCCCCCATACATCACAATGAACCAAGTCAAAAGTGATACTGCATATATTTCCATTAGATGGAAAAGATAAAAGTTTATGTTTAGCTAATGAACAAACTAAACAAGTGTTATTTATCATAGCAATCGTGTCCTTTACATTCAATAAGGACTTTATTTTGCTAAGATTTTTATTGCTTGGATGACTAAAGCGTTTATGCCAAACTTCAATAGAGACTTGATTCATATCAAAAGTAGAAGACAGAAAACTTGAGCCCCCATCGACAGACCGACTCAAGCTGATCCATTCTGTGTATCCAAGACATATAGGCCTCGATATCTCCTAGCAATTCCAATCGTTTTCTTGCATTTCATTTTATGAATCAAAACATGTTCACATATGAACTGAACAGTGAATTTCTTGTGCATTGTAATGGCACTAACGGATAATAAGTTCAACTTGAAGTCAGGAACATAAAGGACATCATGTAGAACGATGACTCCTTTGATAAGCACATCTCCAGTAAGAGTAACATGAAACACAATGTTATTTGGAAGAGTTACCGTAACTCCTTATGTCTCCTTTGTGTTAACAAAACTCGCAAGATCATGGCATATGTGTCTAGCAGCTCTAGAATCAATTATCCATACTTGTGATGAGATATTTTGTAAAGAAAAAGATAACGAGTAACATATACCTGCTAACTCGTCCTTTGTTGTAGTCTCTTCTGTAACAACATTTGTTGATTGTGTCTGATTGTTGATGTTGAACCATGGATAATCCGTTAATCAACCTTTTCAATTCACCTTCAGACGAAATACTTCCAGATTCACTGTAGTTCTCCTTTGGCGTTGTTTTATAACCAATTGGATAACCATGCACCTTATAACATCGTTCCACAATATGACCTTGCATTGTGATGAGATATTTTGTAAAGAAAAAGATAACGAGTAACATATACCTGCTAACTCGTCCTTTGTTGCAGTCTCTTCTGTAACAACATTTGTTGATTGTGCCTGATTGTTGATGTTGAACCATGGATAATCCGTTAATCAACTTTTTCAATTCACCTTCAGACGAAATACTTTCAGATTCACTGTAGTTCGCCTTTGGCATTGTTTTATAACCAATTGGATAACCATGTACCTTATAACATCGTTCCACAATATGACCTTGCATCTTACAGTGTGTACAATATGGCCTGTCACGATTGTTTGACTTACTATTCATGCATGAATTGAAACCAGATTTTCTGGAATTTATTCTCGCATTGAATGCCAGAGTTGTCTGTTGATCAAAAGACGTAATACTTCTCTGTTGTTCTTCTTGAACAACCAATGAGAAAATACAATTAATAGGAGGCAAAGACTCCATCAAAAGAATCTGATCCCTAATTTGTGCAAATGAATCATTTAGACCCATCAAAAAATTCAGAATATGTTCAATTTGGATGTACTTGTCGATTTCCTTTACACCTCCACATTCACACCTGCTACAAGAGTAGTGCGGTCGGAAATTAGCCAACTCTTCCCATAAAGATTTTAGTTTGGTAAAATATACAACAACCACGTCTTGATTTTGAGTCAACATCATGATCTCTCTTTTGATTTTGAAAGTCTTTGGTCCATTACTCAGTTTGAATATATCTCTAAGATCAATCCAAATATCATGTGTCGTTTCAGCAAACATGACACTCGCTGAAATTTCTCTCGAGACAGAATTAAGAATCCAAGACATCACAATACTATTGTTTCGCATCCAGACACTTAATAGAGTTGAATCTTTCTCATCTGGCTTGCTGAATGTACCGTCTACGAATCTAGTTTTATTCTTCGCATCGAGTGAAATTCTCATTGCTCTATTCCATGAGGAATAGTTATCTCCGATCAATACTTGTGATACAAGCACCAATCCAGGATTATCATAATGGTGAAGGAAATATGGATGCAGACGATCATCCATGGCAGAAACAAGTGCTGCGGTTGAGGAGGAACTCATCGGATCTGGAGATTTACTTCGTTCTTGCAAACTTCAGATGAAGCGAAGATGATAATAGAAAGTTTGAAGGAAAAAAATAGGCACAGTAGAAGCGCACTGATACCAAAATACGAGAGAGAACTTGAGAATTCTTTGTTGTTTTCTTGATTTACAAAAGAAAACCCTATTTATACAAGAACCCTAACTAAACTATGATTAGAAAGACACCAAACTCTGGTTAAACACTCTAACAAAACAGTTAGTATAAAAAGAGAAAAGACAAGACTACCCTTATTAGAGAACTACAACACAACCCGCGTGATGCCGATTCTGGAAGATGATGATACAGTTCTTATTATTCATTATAAGTTGAGTTGAAAAATGACCCAAGAATGATATTCACTTATTGCAATTTTAGTATATGTAGATGTTGCATATGATCATTTGAAAATGTAACATCTATTTGCATGCAGTAAATTCTCATACCATTATGAACATATAATAAGGGGAATAAACAAAATTTTGCATTCAACACTAAAAAACACCACATGATACTCACATTGGTATGTACATTGTTATGTTCCTTTTGCACTTCTACCTCTATTATTACATAAATCGACAAAACAACGATGAGTCTTGACCTTCGTTCCTTAATGTTTCTCCCAATTTTTCTTTGAAATCTTTTTCATGGCTATACTTCTTAATAGGTTATATATGTAGTTTCAGTTATGTTGGTTACTTAGTGTTCACAATGTGTTCACTTAGTTTAATTGTATGTCTATATAATATGTTTGTAATGAAACGAGAGAGGAGAGAAGAGGGAGATAGAGCAGAGAGAAGATTAGAGAGAGGAGAGATTATATTCGCACAATCCCCACAATGCCCTTTAGTTAAAATTTATATTCAAAATTACCAAAATTACTAATTTTCTAGTTTAACCATTGATTTAGTATGATTTGTGGTTTATATTGGATCTCATATATCTCATAAATCGAAAAAATCTTAAATGAAGGCCTCCCTATATGTGTGTGTAAGTATACATACAGATGTCGTTGTTACAGTATTCAGATTTTTCAAAAACAGAAAAACATATTTATTTTTGGAAAGGAGGCGGCACTCCTGGCAATATATTAAAAAAGAGGAAAAACAACACAGCTAAATGGCGAGGGACTCCCTCCCAAAGAAAACCAACTCCCTAATCGACAGACAGGCCCAATGAAAAGGGAAGGTCAACAACCATAAACAAATACCACAAGTAAATCTAACGTACCATAAAACCAAAAGCCAAAAACAACAAAGACAAATAGAGGCCACATACATCGAAAACAAAATAAGAAAGCCTCTAAAAGCAACCAAACGAAATCTATGATGCCGAAACTCAACACGAACCCAATTAGGATCCATGAATCAAACAATCAGCAGCAGGTACACGTCTTCCACTTCCCACTCCATTATCTCTATGCGTTCCCACGAGCTTCATGTACACAAGTCTTCTAATATCAGTCACAATCTGCTCCGGGTCTCTTCTTTGATCTGAAAACAGAAGCCAATTACGCTCTTGCCATATGAAATAAACAGTAGCCGCAAAGATAAGACGTGATCGCGTGTTTCCCGGGCGCCATCTTTCAGTCTCGATGTCACCTAAGATGTCCTCCCATCGATCAGGAACATTATGAGTAAACTCCTGCTTCATTGCCAATCAAATCTGCGAAGGAAAATTACATTGAAAGAAAAGATGGTCGTGACTATCCATGCACACCTTGCAAAGTGGGCACATCAAACTATCCTCCTCACTCCTCCATCGGACTATACTGTCTTGTGTTTGTAGCCTTCTCCGAAACGCCAACCATAGATAAAAAGAATGTTTCGTTATATGCTTTGAGAACCAACAAAATTTATACCAAGAAACCTTCTGAAAAGGTCCGCACAAAGTCCGCCACACCTTCGAAACTGTAAAACGAGTTGCATGATGGTGAACATTAGTCCACATAACTTTATCACTAACATCTTCAACTATCGACGAAATAGGAATATTACCCAATTCCTGACACCTCTCGATCCAAACATTAGGCCAACCACTAATGAGAACCGTAAGAACATCCGCCACCGTCGACTTTCGATTGAACCCAGTAGCATAAATTAGACGATAAGAGAGAAGTTAGGATAAGTGACCAACGTGAATCCACTTATCCTCCCAAGCATTAATCGAGTCACCCTTCCCCACCAAGTATATAAAGAATGGTCGGACTTGCTCTCTCAAAGCCAGAAGGCGTCTCCAAATCCAAGGCGATTTAGGTGTTACCGGAATCGACCAAAAATGATACTCTCTCAAACGGTGCAAGTAAATCCACGAGACCCATATGGAATTCCGTTTCCTCAAAATATCCCAAATGTGTGGAACCAAGAGAGCGGTTCCATAGAGCAAGGCGTTTCAATCCCAACCCACCTTCCTCCTTCGGACGACAAACATCATCCCAAGCAACTTTAATTCTCCCTTTGGAGGAATCTCCACTAGACCAAAGAAAATCGCGAAAAAGACGCTCTAAATCATGAATTATTGACGATGGGATTGTGAAAACCATCATCCAATAAAGTTGCATGGACTCCAAAACTGATTTAATTAGTTGCAACCGTCCCCCAAAAGATAAGAATTTAGACTTCTAATTTAAAATTCGGGCACATACCTTGGTTAGAAGTGGAGAAAAATCTGCACATTTGAGCCTTTTTGAAGATAAAGGAACTCCAAGATACCGAAAAGGTAAAGACCCCATCTGAAACGGCAGCATAGACATAATGTCACTCCTAGTCTCTGGATCAACGTTCGCAAAAGATAAAGAACTTTTGGGCATGCTTGGCTTTAACCCGGATAAAAGAGCAAAAGCCTCCAACACCCTTTTCACCACCAAAATTGATGAGATATCACCTTTAGAGAAGACCATTATATCATCCGCAAAACAAAGATGAGTAAGGGAGATTCTATCACAACCCTTATGGAAATGGAATCCCGAGTCTTCAACAATATGCTTACGAAATAAGCATGTAACGTCCTAAAATTCAGAGTAATTTAAAACTTCTCAAAATAGGCAACAAGACATTTGTATTGATATAAACCTCCCAAAAGTTTGGGGTATCAGTCCTTAAGACTTTACAAAAACCTGTACTGGTATAGCGTTCATCGACAACTAATCTAAGCATACTATCTAGATTACATCAGTTGACAATCCAGAATTCATCAAAAGAATGGGACTTAACAATGCCCAACTATCAACACTTTAGTCATCTCAAAAATGCCTCAAGACCAAACTCGTCTCTCAAAACCCTGTGCATCCCACCGCTAAGGGAAACTGTTATACATATCATTTGAGAAAAGTGTCAGGCTTAAAGTCTGGTGAGAACATACAGTTTATCAATTTTAAGAGATATAAACATGTTCATCCCAACGGAAACCTTTTCAAATAAGCATTTCCAAGATAACGGTTGATAAGGATAAAATTCATTAAAATAAGGTCATGAACCTTCTTTCCAGAACCTCACAATTTAATGCACATGTAGTTCTTCGTTTTGGTTACTATATAGAACCTCACAATTTAATGCACATGTAGTTCTATATTTTGTTAACGGCCAGAACCTCACAATTTAATGCACATATAGTTCTATCATTTGTTAACGGCCAGAACCTCACAATTTAATGCACATGTAGTTCTATCATTTATATTACTTGGTAACCTCAAATCATGAAATATAAGTCGACTCAAAACCTAGGGATCCACTAGTAATGGTACAAACTCGTCACAACAACTTATGTGACCAACCATAGATAATCATATGGTATAAACACATTTTATAAACAAAATGTCATTTCCAGATCAACTTCTGGTAAGAATGAAAATCATTAAAAATGAGTTCATAAACATTCTTTCACATGTCCACATAATGTGCAAGTAAAACATCATTTTACTTCAAATAAAATAGAATCCATCATAAAATGATCGGAACCCTAAAATCTCCCAAAACTCAACTGATATCAAAATGTATAAATCTTAAAACTGAAATCATGGAGATATATAGTCATTCAAAATGTAACCATTTTGACATGTATAATGTTTTAGAAAGGTAGTAGGAACTCACCCAATAGGTTTATACGAAAACCCGAAGAACCAGATATCGACCCTCTTGGCAAGACGAAGCTTTCTACACCGAAACCCCGAGCAATACACTTAATACAATCGACTAAAGGAAGCTCGAAGATCCAACCAAAGCTAACAAAATTTAGAGAGAGAGAGAGAGAGAGATGTCTAGAGAGAGAGAATGAGAGAGTTTTTGCTGATAACTCAAATGAGATATTTGTGTTTTGAAACCCTTAAGTCGGTCCAGGCAATGTCGCGGGTTATGCCGCGACTTCAAGTCGCGGTGCAACCCGCCCGTGTCCTCAAATCAAAACCCAAACAGTGGATGTCGCGACTAATGCCGCGACTATAAGTCGCGAGCAACTCGCGAAATGCCCAAAAACTCAAACTAATAGTGAACGTTGGGGGTTATGCCGCGACTACTGTTCCCCATGCAACTAGCGACATACCAAAACCCACAATACATCAGTGAACATCGCGACCTATGCCGTGACTCTAAGTCGCGAGCAAGTCCCGAAGCTTACTGGAACTTCACAAATTCACCGAAACCATAAACTCGAACGTTATACTGAATATGATGATAACGATATGAGTTAAACACGAGATTTACAACAATAAATATGTATTGAAATTCCAGGGTGTTACAAAGCAGGTAAACGCTTCCATAACAAGAGTAAAAAGATAAGGAGATAAAGGACACCCTTGCCGAATTCCTCTCGCGCCTTTAAAAAACCCATACGACTCGCCATTAACAATAATTGAATAAGAAGTAGTAGAAACTACCTCCATAATCCAATGGCGCATAATTGGATGAAACCCCATTGCATCTAAAACAGCGGACAAGAAACACCAATCCACCGAGTCATAAGCTTTTTGGATATCCACCTTAAGAGCACACCGGGGCGGGCCATTACTTCTATCATATCCCGATAGCAACTCATGAGCCATTAGAATATTATCAGAGATACGTCTTCCAGGTATAAACGCCGATTGATTCAGACTAACTAATTTATCCAAAAAGTCTTTAAGTCGCCAAGAAAGAATTTTGGATATGCACTTGTAAAGAACATTACATAGTGAAATTGGTCTATAGTCCGTGACCTTGGAAGCATTCTGGGACTTCGGAATAAGACATATAGAAGTATGATTTAGTTCCCGAGCTAGCTTCCAACGATAGAAAAAGTCTTGGATCGCTAGCATCACATCCTTCCCCACAATGTCCCAAGTTGATTTATAAAACTTGGACGTAAAACCATCCGAACCAGGGGCACGGTCATCACCAATATCAAACATAGCCAACTTGACCTCCTCCTTAGTGATAGGTCTAATCATAAAATTAGCATCCTCAATAGATAGAACAATATGGAACAAATTAGAAGGAAGAGAAGGGGTCACCGTTGGGTCAGACTCTCCGACGATAGAACGAAAATGATCAACAAAAGCTTGTCCTACCTCCGAATCCCCCACCAAATCACCATTAGCATCACGAATAGAGGTAATCAAATGTCTATTTTTCTTCTCTTTAACCACCTTATGAAATAACGACGTATTCAAATCTCCCTCCGATAGCCATCGAACTTTTGCTTTTTGGCGTAAGTTTTGCTCCTCATTCTGAAGAGCCTCCTGAAAAGCCGTAAGAGTGTGAGCAAGATCTTCACGAATAATCAGATTATGAGGATCCGCATCCGCATCCTTTTGCACCTGTTCCACCTCCAGTCTAAGAGAGTGCACCCTTTTAGCAAGATTTCCTTGGGTCGATCGAAGAGTCCGAATAGGCTTTTTAATCAGCTTCAACCGTGAGGTGACCTGATATCCAACCACCGGAACTTCCCAACAATCCTTGACGATCTTTAAAAATCAGAATGATTAGTAAGGAAATTATCAAACTTGAAAGACCACGTACCTCGTTGGTGACCCCCCTCAAAAGAATCCATCATTGGACAATGATCAGAAATGCCACGCGGGAAGAAATGAGCGGTAGTACAAGCAAAGGAATCAAGAAAAACCGTATTAGCCATTACACGATCAAGTTTCCGAACGATTCCTCCACCAAGCACCGGTTTTGGTGGAGGAATCGTTCGGAAACTTGATCGTGTAATGGCTAATACGGTTTTTCTTGATTCCTTTGCTTGTACTACAGCTCATTTCTTCCCGCGTGGCATTTCTGATCATTGTCGCAACACGTACTCCATAACACAAAATATGTTTTTGCACCTACACATTTTCACATACAAAGTTTTGATTGGCAAAAGTTTAATTAAACATCATACAACGTTTATGCAAAAATCTAAACAATGCATAATGTTATCAAGTATACTACAATAAATGTAACATTATTCTCGCTTTAAAATATTGGGCGTAAACCTAATCTTTATGGGTTCCATAAATTATTACAATTTCATCGATGTGCATGTGACAAAATAATATCTTTTCACTTATTTTACTCACATTTGGTTGATTTTGATTGAATCTTGAAAAACAACCTTGTTGAGTTCTTGAGGCCATTGATTTCCGTATCTCCATGATTAGAAAATTGTGCCATTTATTTATTGTATTTTATTTCTAAATTTGAAAGCCAATATCATTGGTGAATGAGTGGTTTGAACTTTCTTGATGTAATTAACCCCAATTATAGGAATTAAAAAAAAATTAATCACAATTAGTTAATCTTTAATGCCAAGTTGTTTTTGTTTTGGATGGCCTTTACAACCATTAAGATGCCTTTAATTATTGAATCTCTTTTTTATTTTATTATTTTTTTTAATGGAAAACTTTGGGTTGCAAGGTTGCTAGGGGGCAGTCTTCAAAGATCTACAATATGTGTGCACACAAGTCAAAATCTGCCTAAAAAAGTTTGAGGGATTTTATATGTCAATGTGAAGGCATGCATCATGCATGAGGAAGCATGTGTTCCAAATATATATATATATATATATATATATATATATATATATATATATATATATATATTGATAGACGTATTGTTGGTTATTTTGGGTAATATTTAGAAATTAGGTTAAGTTCCAGTTTAATCATCTCTATCGACTATAAAAATTAGAGGGGATGATCATATTTGTTGGCCATTTTTAGGCTTCTTCACTGAATACATATATTGTTTATATTGTAGGATTGTTGTATGGCAACTTTATTTGTGCGGTTATACCTAGATCTTTAAAGATCCATTTATCAGTTTAAATTAGTATTTCGTTTAACTAGTTTTATATGTTTTTTTTTGTTGAAAAAAGAGATGTTGAATAAGTCAACATAACTCTTTTTGGATCTCTTATCGATGAAGAGAAAAACATCTTTTAAAATTATGTTATTAATTTTGGGTTCTTTTTGTAATAAATAATAAAAATACATAAATGTGGAATTATGTGCTCGTTGTTGACTGTCTTGTTATTCGTGCACCTGATATTGTAATGCTAATTGATGACGAACTCAAATGTTTGTCGATAAGAGTTGCTGAAACTCAAAGAAACTTGAAGAAATCGAAATTCTAATTAGTGGGATATTGTACATTGAGATTGTACAACTTTCTTCATCATCTAATGTAATTGGACTTTCTATTTGTACGGTATTTTGTAATCTTCAGTTTGTTTCCGCGTTATCTGGGTTTTTCCCCTTTCTATTATATTTCTATTTTTAACTCTTAGTTTATTTCATCATTTCATTTTGGTATCCTCTTTTGTTGATTCAATCTTTGTTAGAACTTATCCAATAATACATATTATCAGAAATGGATGAATATAAAGATATCCACATTCATCCAAATAGCTATCCAATAAAAACGAACATTATCTAAATGTGTACCTACTTGATGGAAGTTGTTTAGACGGTATACTTTACTTCCTCCCATAAAGACTTCAAGATAATCTATTTAAAAAATCGAAATCAATTTAGCCATAACTGAAATATCTTTCTCTGATACGAACAAAGCTTTCTTAAATTCATAATCCGTTACTCGAAGTTGCATAACATTTTCACCAATACGAAAATCTTACAGGGTAAAACATGATTTTCGAAACATTATACAAGACATGTATGAAATTTTCTCATACATGCTTCTAAAATGTACTCTCATCTTGACCATATAATCACAAAGTGATGTTATTTACAAGATTCTCCCTTCCTATATACCCAGTAATTCAAACACAAAAACTACAACACAGTCATCATCCCACAATCTTGAAAACTTCTTGGTGGGATTTTTTTCCGTGTTCAATCTCCATACTTGCTAATGATTGCGCTGAACTGATCTTTTCCATGCCACTAAACGTTGCAGAAATTGCATAACCTGTAAAACAGAACAAAATATATAAGTAAAACGATTAACAATTAATTATTTGATTTTCTCAACAAGGGGTAATTATGTAAACTTGCCTCAGACGGTTCTTGTAAAGAATAGGTGGCTTCAGTTTCTTTAGGTACTTTAGACACCAAAATACCGAATCCTTGTCCTCGTTTACGTAGCACCTGGTCAAAAGTCATAGTCAAATTTGTTTTTGGTTAGAATTGTTCAAAACCTTGACTTTCTAGAAAAAATATATGTACTCAAAGAAATTTGAATACCTTAAATGCATCTTCATCTGTACGATCATCTCCGATATAGATAGGTAGGACGTCTTTCGAATTTGCATAACCTATATTGCAAAATTAAAAAAACAGTTAGCACACTATTTTATTTCTTTTCTTTTCTTTTTTTACACAGTATGACATGTTATAAAAACTTTTGAATACCTAAAGATTCCAGCAAGAACTCGAGGGCTTTGCCCTTGTCCCATTTGATAGTTGGTCGAATCTCTAGAACTTTTCGTCCTTGAGTCAATCGAAGCTCTGGGTAATCTTTAAGAACTGATTTAACTCGATCTGCTAAATCATTCCAACTCTATACAACAAATTAAGCGAGAAATATTAGTTTTATCAATACAAACAAGTTAATCAAGAGAACTATGAACTAAAACCTTTTCCGGTCTAACTTTACCTTTTCTTCAACGCGTCTAAAATGTACAGACAAGCAGAACTTGTTGTTTTCCACGTTGGCACCAACAATGCCTTTCGTTTTTTCTAACAAAATTCCATAAACCTAAAAAATAAAAATATAACATTAATAATTAATTTTTATAACTTTTTTGGCTTCCACAAACACATTAAATTAAAAAAAAGAATAATAATAATTACCTCAGCCATGGTTGGTAAAAAATCCTTGGCTGGTTGGCAAAGTACATTTTGATTGCCCTAAAATCACAATAAGAACAAATAAGAATAATCACAATGAAATCAAATTTATGACTACTAGATTTTATGTAAAATCATTTAAAAGTAAATTAAATATTCTTGTCAAACTTTATAAAATATTAAGAACCTTTAGCAACGGCTTGCGTTGTTAATACCATGACATAACGATTGTAATTTTGAATTCAATATGCAATTGATTAAATGTAAAATGCGAAATAAATTAAATTTATATAAACATAGTTTTGTTCGTACTTTTTGATGCTTACGAGCAGATGGTCCCTTGATGTCCATTCCATGACTACCGGCATAGTATAACTCCGATAGTCTTACAAAATTATAAACCTGAAATTAAATCATTCCGTTAATCTTAAACTTCAAAAAATAACCAAAAAAAATACAAAAGTAACAATTAAAAGTGACAATTTTTAAAAACCATCTTTAATTTAGAAAAAATTGTATTTTTTTTTTGAAAGAGATGAAGTATAAGTTTGACCTTTTAAAAGTCAACCAAATTAAAAAGAAGAAAATGTACCTTGGCTCTGCATCTCCCGCTAACTATAGCTGTAGGGAAGTACTTGGCAACATTCTTCACTGCTTCTCTCATCTGTTTTCACCATTCAATTTCATTTTAGACAAACATATATATATATATATACACACACAATATATATATATATCTGTCATAGCAGATAAATTACATGTATGTACATGTACATACCGTATAGATGAATTGTTATTAGGACGTTTTTTAATTTTCATTTTTTATGGTTTTTCCTCAGACCTTGTGACACCAGCCTGTTTTCGTGAGACCACGATTTTACATTTGAACTTCCCAGCAAAACATGTAAAGGTAAAAAAAATCCAAACCTTCACAGTGTTTTGCTGTGAAGTTTCAAATATAAAAACGTAGTCTCATGGGTCTCACAAAAACATGTTGGTCTCACGTGATCTCAGGTATATATATATAAAGAGAGATAGAAACCTGAGGAGCCATGTAAGCTTGATCAGGGTCTTCAACAATGGGAGAGAGAGTGCCATCATAATCAAGAAAAATCACAACTTGTTTCATTTTTGCAGCACTCATAATCTCTTCAAACACACCCAATGCAGAAGGATGCTTCATCTGTTGTTTCAAACAAATTAAACCACCAAATCAAATTCCAATTCTCCAAAAAAAACATCAAAGACTAGCTCCCTAAAAACTCAAAAAAAGAAAACAAAAGGCAATATTCAATTAATGTAAAAAACTAAAGTAAACTACTTACAATCCAAGCTTTCTTATCTTCGGATGAGGAGGACGAGGACGAGTTTCTGGTCGGAGAAGAAGCTCTCATAGCATCCACCCAAGCAAAGTTTTTGGTTTCAAGACTCTTTGGGAACTTAGATTTTGAGAAAAGGGTTAGATTGTAAGGATACCCACATGGTGGAGAATTGGAAACCCCATTGACGGCCGCCGTGAGTGCCATGGCAATGGCGGATTGGGTGTCGGAAACCACCACATTGGGATTCGTCATTTTTGTTTGGTGATTTTTGAGTTTTTTTTTTCTTTTTCTTGAAGAAATGAAATGAAAAGGATATTAATTAATTGAAGATGGAGTGGAAGGAGGAGGAGGATGAAGAATGGAAGAAGAAGATGAGAATTTATAGGTAAATTTCATGGTAGAAAGGAAGGAAGCATCCTTCTCTATCTTTTTTGCCAAGTGAAAAGAAAAAAGAAAGGGTATTTGGTGGGTGGTGGTGGGACCTTTTTAAGTTTTTTATTTTTAATATAAATATTAGAATTTAGAACAACTTAATTGGATTCTCCTTTTTTATATATATATATTTTTAAAATTTATATCTTTTATCTTAAAAGTAGATATGGAATGTAATTTAATTAAATATATTTACTTATTATTAAATAATATAAATCTTTTTTTAAATAAATGCTATATTTAATCAAATCTAAAGTTACTAATTTCAAGCTATAGTTTGTAGTTTTATAATGTATGTAGACATATTAGTGTGTGCATGCATATATGTATTTTAAACCAAATGAACAAGGAATGTCTAACAATCATAAACTAACCTATCTTTTTAACTCGTTGAAAAAACTCAATTTGATTTTACCATAAGTTGGTTTATTAAAACATGATTAAAAGTAGAGTTTCATTAAGTTTCAAGAGATTTTTTCAATACTCAATTCTCATGGTGTCACCTAAATACTCCAAGATTATCCTCTTAAATATAAAGAAGATATAACGATTATAATGACTATTAAGATTTTTATTTTTTATTTTTGTTCTTTTTGCAAAAGATGATCATCCAAAATAAGATAATCCTTTGAATCAAACTATTTTTTTTTTGCAAAATAGGTCATCTAAGATAAACAACCATATGAGTTAAACCACATAAATTTACATAATGCATCTCATCCATCTTTCTTATATACACCACTTTGTTCCAATCTTTTAACTTTTCACCAATGTGGGACAACTTCAAATCAACTACAATTCACCATTTGAGAATACTCAATCCTCATGGTGTCCTTCAATACTTCAAGGTTTTCCTCTTATATATATAAAGATAAAGATTACATTGTAAATAAATACTTATAGAAAATTTAGATGAGACGACAAGTTTTAGTCATGGTAACAAACGAGAATTATGCCATGAAATGTGAAAATTAGACTCAAGATTTGAATCAGTTAAGTTTTGTCAAATGTAAGTAATTTATTAGTTAGTTTTTCAGCTAATAGCTAACTGATCCAACAACTAATTTTCAACCTTTTCTAATTTGGTTTTTTTTTTTCTTATATATATAGGGTGCGTTTCTTTTGCAACCCAAACAATTTGTACAAACTATGCAAACCACTATATTAGGAAACAATAAATATATTTATGGATAATGATTGTGATATATATAGAAAATGCTATGTTTATTCATTATAATCATGATTTTAAATTATGAAATGTTAAGTTTATTCATTATAATCATGATTTTAAATTAGAAAACATAATAAAATCATATATTCATTAGACTTGATGAACGACTAGGATTGGTTTGCATAGTTTGTACAAATTGCTTGGGTTACAAAAAAAACCCACCATACATATATATATATATATAGGATTAGGTTCGTTTGAGAAATGATAAAAATATGAGAAATAAAGAAATGATCCTAGCCCTTTATCTGGTCAACATTTGCGGTTTTGACCGTGAAGCACTGGATAATTTCTTGTGTGGTCTGTAGAAGATAGAGGGGTAGTTTCGTAAAACATGTGGGACGTGTTCATATATGAACCTGTATGATTCACATATTAATTATATGTTCATATATGAACCAATATAATTTACATATGAACTCTTTTAACTGATTCATATATGAACCTTTGTGATTCATATATGAATCAGTTAATTAATTCATATGTGAATTACAAAGGTTAATATATGAATCTATTAATTAGTTCAACTGATTCAGATATGAGCATACAGTTAATTAGTTCATATATGAATCAGTTAAGTGGTTCATATATGAATCAGTTAAAAGAGTACATATGTGAATTACACTAGTTCACATATGAACATATGTGAATCATACAGATTCATATATGAACTCGTCCCGTGTATTTGTAAAAATTACGAAATTGACCTTCTATTTTTGGAGTAGCCGCAACATTTGATTAGTCAAAGCCGTAATTGTTGACCAGTCAAAGACGCAATATTTGACCGGTCAAAGTCGATCTTGACCGAATGAAAGGATATGATTACTTCTCTATTTCTTATATATTTAGCATTTCTCAAATGAATCTCTCCCTATATATATATATATATATATATATATATGTAGGCGAAAGATCATGTGAGAAGTTGAAATTAACATGAGAAACGTGGGAAGTGGATCTGAACCGTTGATCACTTTTAATCAAATGCCCTCCCATGAACTGCAGTTTAGAAGAGAATTGATCTGGTGAATCTAGGTGCATCTTATCCTAATGTGCATTCATTTCTCATCCAACGGTTGATAACCACTTCTCACGCTTCTCACGTTAACCTCAACTTCTCACCGGAACCCAATCATATATATATATTTTTATATATATAGAGAGAGAGAGGTGAATTCATACGAAAACAATATCTATTTAAGAAAACACGAGAACAACGAATCACATACAAAATCATATATGATTCGGGCGACTGGTCGTAGCCAAAGTCGCCCGCGTCCATTTTATTGGCCGTTAATGTCGAATTACATATGATTTGCACATGGTTTGTTGTCCTCGTGTTTTTTTTAAGTAGTTAGCGTTCTTGTTTGAATATTTCTCTCTCTCTCTCTCTATATATATATATATACATACATACATATATAGACGAATGATCGTGTGAGAATAGGAGTTAAGGTGAAAAACGTAAGAAGGAATTTGGACCCTTAATCACTTTTAATCTCACACCGACCCATAAATTGTGTTTATCATGGGAATTGCTCCGGTATATCTCGGTGCACTGCATTATTGTGGATCTCTCTCTCTATATATATATGGGCTTAAGAATTTGAAAACTCTAATGATAATGAGATGTGTGAGATCTATCCTAGGACAAATCTTTTTAATTAATTTTTTAAAACATTTATTTACTAAATTATGGAAGGGTTATTTTGTAATTTTATATTTTTATAATAGTTCAGATTGTTTTTTTAAAAGGCAACACTTTTATTATAAAAAAAAACAACATACAAGAACAAGAGAACCCTTCTGCAATATTTCAGAATATTTGGATAAAAGAGTTGATTACCGACAATCCCAATCGATCCCACATGAAACCCGCTTTCAAAGACAACAATGTAAGGAGACATTTTTTAGCTCACTCAAAGGCTAAGGCTAGCGGGGGCCGAGATTGAACCCGATAACTGTCTTCACCCTGCTTCCAAGAATATTAGTTGCATGATTTACTTATTAATCATATTCTTTCTATTAATAATACTTTTTCTAAAATCACCTATTGTAAATCAGTTATTTTTTTACTATTTAATAATATATTAGTTACGGTAACAATGTATTTATTGTAAGGGAAATTGACCAAAATAACTCATCTTTTTAACAAAATTCACTTTTTATTCACTTTTTCAATCGAATTCTGATTTTAGCCCAACCTTATGCAAATGTCTTACGCATTTGCGTGAACTCAATTTTTAGACTAAAAAAAAAAAGAAAAAAAAATCTTTATACAAATTTGCATAAGGATCCCCATATGCATAAAAAAAATTCGTAAAGAATTTCTTTTTTTTTAATCTGAAAAAAGTCTTTGCACAAATACCTAAAACATTTGCATAAACTTGGCCTAAAATAAGAATTTGGTTCCAAAAATGACTAAAAAGGTAAAATTGATTTGAAAGATCGGTTATTTTGGTCAATTTCTGTTATTAGTTTTGAAATAACCTTTAAAAAGATAAAGTGATTATATTTGTTTTGACCAAAAGACAGAATATGATTCTCTTGAATTCTCTCTTTCATTACGTCATTTTTTCTAATGAAACACGTAATCGACTCTGAAAATAAACTGATAGATTGTTGTTTTTCTTGTTCTCTTTCTACTCTTTTCAATTTCAAGATTCCAACATTTACAAACCAAAAAACCATTTAAAAAACATGTTTCAATTACAAAATATAAAATAGGTAATTCAAAACTTGGAACATATAAATTTTAATAAATGAAAATCACTACTAAACGTAGGGTTTTCATCGATGGAAAAATTCGTCGAAAAATGAACTTTGCTGGCAGTAAAAACCTCACAAGAAATCAAGTTCTCCAGCGGAATCTGATACAGGGAGAATTTGGGAGCTATCAAGGTGTTTTTCTATCTTTGGAAAAAAAGAAAACGAGCTCGAGAGAAGCTCGGAATTTGGCATTGAAAACCGAGAAACAGTCGTTTACGCGACTTATCCCGCGACTTGACAAATTCTAAAAGGATTGCTATGATTTGTTTATCTAATTATTTAATTTCCTAATTAGTTTAGGATAATTATTTAGTTTTAGTTATTTATTAGTTTACCTTTATCTAATTAAGTTTTATAGTTGGTTTAAGATTAGGATTAGTTTTGAATTTAATTTCATAGTTATCTTTTAGATTAGCTTAGACTAAATATGATAGATTGTTTTCATAATATTCAGTTTATTATTGATCAATTAATAAAAGTTCATCTTTTAAGAGGTTTCTCTTAGTTTCTCGAGTTTTAAGTTTCGTAATCTTGTTGTCAAAAAGGGTTTAGACGCTTGTCAACACTTCTGCAATTTCCTGCTGCGTCAGAATCAGCGGCATGTAATAATTCAAAAAAACCCACAAAAGGAGATTTCACATTCGGTACCCTTAAATTGTCTTCAAAAAGTTTCGGTTATTTTCTGGAAGTGGCATGTAATAAATGCGGCGAACCTTGAGTATGAATTGTAGCTCGCTAGCATCCTAGTTTGGATGTTTTTTAGTTGCTCGGATCATATCTTCAATGTACTTTTTATATCAAGCAGTAGGAAGTTACTATGTATAACATTTTTTTACGGATTTCAACCTGTTTTCAGTATTTCATTTACTTACAGATTTCATGTCATTCCCATTATCCCCTCGTTAATACATTTTCTTTAACAAAAGATAAATTATTTACTTGTTTATATGTTATGGTTCACTTCTGTCGCGTTTTTTTTTTCAATATTTAGCCTTTTGACTTTTTTTCTATTTCCCCAATTTTTAGCAAACTTTCTCTTTTGTCACACACTTTGCATAAGTCAAAAGTTTTCACGAAAGTAAATGTTCTATTCTATGGAGTATTGTTCAGGGTTGTGTACATATGACATATCGTCCTTCGATTGGGCTCATTTGTTTTAATTTGATTTTTACATAATACAAATGAACAATACACCTCAAAATAATTTAATGGGACGTTTGGTTTGACGAAA
Organism: Arctium minus; assembly: GCA_954870635.1. Classification (NCBI taxonomy): domain Eukaryota; kingdom Viridiplantae; phylum Streptophyta; class Magnoliopsida; order Asterales; family Asteraceae; genus Arctium; species Arctium minus. The sequence goes on along the minus strand of OX941093.1, from coordinate 2,398,554 downwards.
TATTTTTGAGCGATTTGGATTTCATGGAAGAATTTGGAAATGAAAAGATTTGGATTTTTTTTGTTAACCGTGAGTGTCCGGATCAACTTGGGCGCACCTTGATTAATCCCAAGGGATCTGGAGAACAACCAGGAAAATTCCATGTGTGTTTACATAACTCGAATCGGTGACCTCTATGGAAAATCCCATGTGTGTTTGGTTTGTAGGATTTAGAATGTTTGAATTCCATTATTTGTAGATAATTTATAAAAACAAATTATAAAAAAACAAATTATCTTTATTAATTGATTATTACAAAACGAATGTGTTTTACATATTTTAAAATAAATCTTATGAAATCCTGTGAAATACCAACTACTCCCATAGAAATTTTCTAAATCCAATGTTTGTGTGATTTCAGTTTCAGACATTTCTTTAAACCAAATACAGAAATACAATGGAATCCAACCCACCTATAGGCAAAGGATCGTGTGAGAAGTTGAGTTAATGGTGAGAAGCGTGACAAGTGGATCTGAACCGTTAATCTCTTTTAATCTCAAGCCCTCCCATGAATTGCGGTTTAGAAGAGAATTAATCCGGTGCATTTCGGTGCATCTTATCTCGGTGCATCTCATCCTAATGTTCGTTCATTTCTCATCCAACGGTCGATAATTACTTCCCACGCTTCTCACCGTTAACTCAACATCTCACCGGAACCCAACCCCTCACCCAAATACAACAAATCCCGCAAACCAAACAGACTCTAAGACTCAAATAATTGTTGTATATAACATTTTCCAGCTTCTTAATTACAACATCTTTTCTATGTTCAGATTGTTAAACTACAAGACGTGATTTTTAAGCAGTTAATTTTAGGTGTTAAAATGTCCAAAGTAAAATTACCATTTTGGACATGGTGGTTATTACTTTATTCCTTGATTCATTAATTAAATGGGAATATTAGAGATTTGGTACCAATATTGGAGTATCTTTTATTTTATTCAAATCTATGGCTAAATAATTTCCTTCATAACTTAGTATTCCACTAACACATTGCCACGTGTGCATCGCATAATCTATGGCCTTATGACACGTCACAGTTATATTTGTTAAAATATTATCAACACTAATTATTTGTTCAATTTTTTAAAATAAGGTTAGTTCGTTGTTTGGTACCAATAATTGTAATAACTTCAATTAAATAAATATAAGACTAAAGTTATATATAACTATTATTTTACGAACACAATAACTTATACAAATTTACAAAAACAATTTGAGGTTCTATTTCATATATGAAATTATATACGTAAAAAATGCAGTGGTTTATACAACGTTGTTTTACATGTTAAATATTCATGACTATTTTTGTTCCACACATAGAATAGTTATGAACGTTTCACACGAAACAACACCTATTTTCACAAATGTTGTTTCAAAACAACACATAACAATTGATTTGTAAGTTTGTATGATTTTTTGGGTTTGTAAATTTTTATATCTCTCTATGTATGGACTTGGAATCTTATGAGAATAATAGTTATGGTAAAAAGTATAAGAATACTTCTGAGCCTTTGGATAAGTTGACTTTTGATTACGTTCATCTACCTTTAAGTATATTTAGTTACATTCATCTATCTTTATTTTCACATTTATCTTTATTTTCATAAACTTTTACATACATTTAATCACTTTCACATATGAATAAATTTGTTAAAATGATCATGATGATAAAAATAGGTAAATAAAGATAATTGAAGGTATATGAAGGTTTTATTCTCACCATAACTCTTATTGGCATAGGAACCCAACCATATATATTGTAACACCCCGAAAATCCTTGACCGAGAAAAGGATGAAAGTTGGTTGCAGTGTTTCGCGCGACTCTCCGCGCGACTGTAACCGTGCCACGATCCGCACGAGGTTCTGTTCTCCGCGACTCCAGTGCTCCACGCGACTCTCCGCGCAGGTTGATCTGCGCGAGCACTCGCGCCTGAGTACTGTGCGCTGATAATAGATTAAATCGGCCCCAAACCCTCATTTACTCCAACATTCTCATTTTTGAGTTCTTTAGGCTACGTTTTCTCTCAAGAAACCTGGTAAGTTTCTCCTCTTCACTTCCCCTTGCCATTAATGTCTTCCATCCACCCCAAACCCCTAATCATTTATGACATTTTAGGTGTCTTTGAGCATTTATATTGCTAGAACCAAGTCTTCTCAACGATCTCCATCTCATCTCTCTAAGTTCTTAGGTTTTAGGGTTTTAAGCTACAACTCTACAAGGTGAGTTCATTCTCTTTTATAAACTTTATAATGTTAAAATGTGGATTTTAACCTTCTAAACGTCTCCATATTTGATTTACTTGATTGGGTGAGTTTTCACCAAAAACCTAACTTTGGAGATTTTGGGGGTTTATGTGGAAGGGTATGATTTTAAGATCAAAAAGCTATATCTTGAACTATTTGTGGACTTGCACATGAGGAACATGTTTTACTCTAATCCCATGTTTAAATACTTTGAAAATCAAAACTAGGGTTTTGAAATATGGATGTGTATTTATTGAATGAGGACTTGGGTAAATTGATTTAGGGCGTGGAAGCACTATTTAAAGAATTATATTGGAATCTCTTGGAATTTCGGGAGTAATTATATGGATTCATAGTCTTGCACATTTGATGGTACTATTAACTGTTGGAAATTATTGATTAGTTTTGTTGGCATTGGATTGACTATTTGGTTGCATTTGGGCGTCACGAACCCACAAATATTTGTATCATTTGGTCCGATGATGGAACGCTAGTTTCCACATCGAGGCACGTTTAGGCATCGGATAGGGTGTAAGTCCTTGTAACACCCCAAATTTCAGTTATGTATCGTTGTACTCTTGTGTTAAGCGTTGTCGTTAACACCGCGTTTGGTTTCGAATTCGACTTTGGATTTTGGTGGTTTTGGACGAACCACAGTGAACCACGCGAGTTGCACCGCGACTTGAGGTCGCGGCACAACCCGCGAAACCCCCTGTTTGTTTAGGGTTTTGTGTTAGCGGGCGAGTTATGTCGCGAGTTGAGGTCGCGACATAACCCGCGAAGTCACATGGCCGACTTAGTGTTGGTCTTCACAAATATCTCATTCGGTTTTGTTTTCTTAATATCTCATACTCTCTCTCAAGTTCTCTCTCTCTTTCTAGATCTCAGTGGTACCAAGTTTGGTTGCTAGATTTCGTGTTACTAGCAAGGGTTCAGTGTTAAAAGCTTTACCTCTTCGTCGTGGTCGATATCTGGTTTTCGGGTTTTTTGTCTAAAACCTATTTGGTGAGTTCCTACTACCTTTTTATAAACTTTATACATGTCAAAACTTACATTTTGAACTTCTATATATCTCCATGGTTTCAGATATAAGTTTACTACATTTTGATATAACTTGAGTTTTGGGAGATTTTAGGGTTCCTGATCATTTTCGATTAAAATGATGGGTTTCATCTTATTTGAAGTAAAAGGATGTTTTACTTGCACATTTATGTGGGTTATTTGAAAGAATGTTTAAAGTTCATTTTTGATGATTTTTATTCTTACCAGAAGTTAAACTTGAAAATGCATTTTGTTTATAAATGTTATTTTATACCATATAACTATCTATGGTTGGTCACATATGTTGTTGTGACGAGTCTGTACCATTACTAGTGGATCCCTAGGTATTGAGTCGACCTATATTTGGGATGTCTTTTCCCCTCTTTGTAAATGGATGTATATGATCCTCGAGGACGATTTGGTATGGTTTTGCAAGACCGGTTACTAGCCATGGATCATATTTTCCCTTATTTGTAGCTATGGATGCATATGATCCTCGGGGGCAATTTGGTACGATTATGTGAGATCGGTTACTAGCTAAAGGTCATATGGTAGTCCTAGTGAACGAGTATGACTTGGTTTCCTCGAGGGCCCTCCCTCACATCGTAGTACGGACTTTTGTAGTTCGTGGCCATGGATTTCAAGTGTTTCAACTCATAACTCGGATTGTGACCTACTTTGTGTTACGCTACAATCCTCGGTAAAACTAGTTATCGTTGTCATCGTATGATGAGTTTACATTTAAAAGGCGCGGTTGTGGCAAAGGTTTCATTTGAAAATTAAACCTTATTGAAAAGATTTCCTTATGATACAATTGTTTATATCTCTTGAAATTTATAAACTGTATGTTCTCACTAGGCTTTAAGCCTAACACTTTTTCTCAAATTATGTGTATAACAGGTTCCCGTTAGCGGTGGGTTGCTAAGGGCTTGAGTGACGAGCTTGGTCTCGGGGATTTTGAGATGACTAGTATTGATGTTGGGCAATTGTTTAAGTCCCATTCTTTTGGTGATATTGGATTAGCAACCGATGTAATCTAGATAGGTTATGTTTAGATTAGTTTGTTGTTGAGTTCAATATCAATATTCAGGTTTGTAAAGGTTAAGTACATTTCCCCTTTTTGGGAGGTTTATACCATGTGTTGATGCTTATTTGTCCAGTTTCCGCGTTTTAAATTCACTCTGGTTTTTAGGGTGTTACAAGTTGGTATCAGAGCTCTAGTTTAAGTGATCTAGGCATGAATGTAAGATGTCTAGACTTAGACTGAGTATGTTAAGCATGGATTCGTGAGTTTGGGTAGAATTTCTAAGATTGGTTGGTCTTAGAGTCGATGGAAATTATAGTTATCGAACGTGTAGCGATGGTATTAAGAACCTTTATGTATTGTATGTTCATAACTTCACTTAGCTAATGTTATTATGAGAATATTTATACGTGATTGTGCTTAATGTACCGTTACTATGACAAGTGGTAATGTAGTATTCATTCTTTCGTGTTGGTTCTGTTGATCTGGCTCTTATTCTATTCGTGCTTGTGTGGCAACCATTATTTAGGTATGGTGAACACACGTGGTCGTCCGTCAGGCGGCGGAGATCTTCGCGATGTCAGTTCGCTTGAGCTGAACCCTGTGGTTAGAGTGTCAGCAGTTGTTCCTCCGGGCATGCCACCGATATTTACTGGGGAAGTGGAGCTGGGACCAAGAGTAGATTTGGCATCCACCAACCCCATTATTCAAGTGGCAAACCCTCAAGCTGATATGATGGCCAGCGTCATGCAGATGGTGATGTCGGCCATGGAGAAACAACAAGAGGTTTTTCAGAAAATGTTTGAGGACCGGGACACGAGCTTTAGGAGGCATGAGGCAGTGAAGGAGAATGTGTTGGTTGGCTCTGGGGGCACCGGGAACAGGATCAGATCTGAGGAGCACAGAGTGGTCGGTGCTCCGAAAAGTGGGAAGAGTTGTTCCTACAAATCTTTTATGGGTTGCGGACCACCAGAGTTCTCTGGTTCCGAAGACCCAGTTGCGTGTGTTAAGTGGATCCGAGCGGTCGAGCAGTCCTTCGGTTCATCCGAGTGTGGTGATGACCAGAGGGTAAGATTCAGTACTCAACTGCTGAGGGATACGGCGCTGACGTGGTGGAATGTTATCCAGTCCACTCTCTTTCCTACTGTTTTGGCCCAACTGACTTGGGGCGAATTCAAGGTAAAGCTATTGGAAGAATACTGCAATGAGAGGGCTGTGGATCGGATTGAGGCAGAGTTCCGAGCGCTGGAGAAAAGGAATTTGTCGATGAGACAGTATACCCGTCAATTCATGGAGAAGCTGGGGTTAGTGGGGCATGTGGCCTCAACTGAGAAGGAAAAGATTAAGGCCTATCTGAAGGGTCTACCGTCGGACATGATGACTATGGTCCGAAACTCGAAGGCTTCTAACCTTCGGGAGACTATCGAAGAGGCGCAATTTATGGAAGAGCTTTACGCGAGAGGTAAACCGGGGAAGGCTGTGGCAGTTGTTGAGAAGAGGAGATGGGAGAGCAGTTAAGTACCTCCCAAGAGAACCCGACCTTTTGTCGGAAACCGAAACTTCAGCAGTTATCAAGAAGCTAGGTGGTGCCAGAAGTGCAGAACCAAGCACCACGGTAACTGTAACACCACTTCCCAAACTTGTTTCAAATGTGGGAACTGATCACCTCGCCAAGGATTGCCCGATCAGAGGGAATGTCTGTTTCGAGTACAAGGCACCGGGGCACATGAGGAGAGATTGCCCGAAGCTCATGACGGGTAGCGCGCCAGTAAAGAAAGAGAATCCACCTAGGATTCTGGGTCGAGCGTTTCAGATGACGACTGATGAGTCAAAGGCATCAGCTGATGTGGTATCGGGTACATTTCTTATAAACTCAGTACCTGCTCGTGTTTTATTTGATACGGGTGCCAGTTTCTCTTTTATATCTGAGTTGTTCCTTCAAAAGATTGCTATGCCCACTACTAGTTTTGAGGATGCGTTAGTGGTTGAGATAGCAGATGGTAGTCAAGTTCTAATCCGCGATGTTCTGAAGAAGTGTATTCTAGGAATCGAAGGGAGAGATTTCCCAATCGATTTGTTGCCGATGTTAATAAGGGGTTTTGATGTTGTGGTCGGCATGGAGTGGTTAGCGAACAATCATGTCGAGTTCGTATGTTCCAAGAAATTAATTCGACTTCCCAATCCCAGTGGCGAAGTTGTTGTGATTTATGGTGAGAAGAGGAAGGGAGATGTGGCAATAATCACCATGACTAAAGCACGCAGGTGTTTGGTGAAAGGATGCTCGTCTTTCCTAGCCTACGTGATCGACGCCAAGCTAGAGAAGTTAAAGATTGAAGATGTGAAGATTGTGCGTGAGTTTCTAGACGTCTTTCCGGACGACTTGCCCGGGTTGCCACCCGATCGTCAAGTAGAGTTTCGGATTGATCTCGTACCGGGAGCGGCTCCTGTTGCTAGAGCCCCTTACCGGTTAGCGCCAACAGAGATGCAGGAGATGATGGCTCAACTCCAAGAGCTTTTGGAGAAGGGTTTCGTAAGACCGAGCTCGTCACCTTGGGGAGCTCCGGTCTTGTTTGTCAAGAAGAAGGATGGCACAATGAGCATGTGCATCGATTATCGTGAACTGAACAAAGCAACAGTGAAGAACAAGAATCCGCTTCCCACGATTGACGACTTGTTCGATCAACTCCAAGGAGCGGGGTGTTTTTCCAAGATCGACTTACGTTCGAGAAGAAGACGTTCCGAAGACAGCTTTCAGAACGCGTTACGGCCATTATGAGTTTCTTGTAATGCCTTTTGGCCTAACGAACGTACCAGCGGTATTTATGGATTTGATGAATAGGGTGTGCCGACCATTCCTCGACAAGTCGGTCATCGTATTCATTGATGATATACTCGTGTACTCTAAGAGCGAGTTAGAGCACGAGCAACACCTACGCGAAGTTCTCGATGTGTTGAGAAAAGAAAGATTGTACGCCAAGTTTTCCAAATGTGACTTTTGGCTTGAAGAAGTGCAATTCTTGGGTCACGTTGTCACTCGGGACGGGGTGAAAGTGGATCCCTCCAAGATTGAAGCTATGATGAATTGGGATCCTCCCAAGAGTCCGTCCAAGATCCGCAGTTTCGTGGGTCTGGCGGGATACTACCGGAGATTCATTCAAGACTTTTCGAAGATCGCTTCTTCCTTGACAGTTTTAACTCGGAAGAATGTGAAGTTCGATTGGACCGAAACGCAAGAGAAGGCGTTCCGTATTCTGCAGAAGAAGTTGTGTGAAGCTCCAATTCTGTCGTTGCCGGAATGGTCGGAAGACTTCGTGGTCTTTAGCGACGCTTCGAAGATGGGATTAGGATGTGTGTTGATGCAAAGTAATCTCTTACGCCTCGAGGCAACTTAAGATACACGAGAAGAACTATCCTACCCATGATTTGGAGTTAGCAGCGGTGGTGTTCGCCTTGAAGCTTTGGCGACATTACCTCTATGGCACAAAATGTACGCTCTACACAGATCATAAGAGTTTGAAATACGTCTTTGATCAAAAGGAGTTGAACATGAGGCAAAGGCGGTGGCTCGAGTTGCTCAAGGATTACGATTGTGAATTGCTTTACCATCCCGGTAAGGCTAACGTTGTAGCTGATGCGTTAAGTCGGAAAGACTATAGCGGAAGTATTCGGGCTACACTTTCGAGAATCGTGTTAGTGTCTAGTCTTGTTGAGAAGATCAAGGCATCGCAGGTTGAAGCTTTGTTGGAAGAAAATCTCAAGGAGGAAGTCATGACGAAACAACGTTTGCTCTTAACGGAAGATAGCCGTGGGGTAAAACTGTTCAGCGGTCGTGTGTAGGTGCCCAAAGTTGGGGGTAACCGTGATCTATTGCTTGAGGATGCTCACAAGTCCAAGTATTCCATTCATCCAGGAAGTACAAAGATGTACAGGGACTTGAAGTTTCATTATTGGTGGCCAGTAATGAAGCTTGATGTGGCGCGTTGTGTGACGTGCTCGCAAGTTAAGGCCGAACATCAATGTAACACCCTAAAAATAGGGATAACAAAAATCCGGAAAACGGACAAGAGGTATACTGAAATTACCATAGCAAGAGCCTCCCAAAAATGGGGAATATAAAAATATAAATAACCTGTTTAATCACAATTGTAATTTAACGGACAATAAACAACAACCAACTAATCTAATTTTTACGTCTAGAAAAGATATTACAAAAAGGGTTGTTATCTATAACCCAAACGGTCTATATCCAAAAGTATAATGCGTCCATGTGCAATTCCCCAAGCTCTCATCCCAAAGCAACTAAACCTGCTTAGGACCGCCGCCGCTAGAACCTGAGATACACATCGACACCAAACAAGTGTTAGGCCAAAAATCCTAGTGAGTTGGACAATAATAAGCTTGCATGAACAGTCACAATTTCTTATCAGCAGTTAACCAGTGTCCGAATATATGTGGAGTCATTAGGGGAGACCCAAAACACCAATCAATTCCACTCCAAAGAGTCAATGCACCTTGATGCCCTTAACAAGGAACACCCCAAAGGCCCGGCACACCCGGAGATCAGACCGTAAAGGAAATTTTCCGAGTGGCGGAGGTCTAGGCACATACCATCCCGGTGGTGCCCCAAGACTACATCCTCCTAGTGAACTTGCCTTGATTCATCCAACATAATGCATATAGGAGGTCCTTAGGTATATTTCAACCCAACATATTTCCATACCGACTACGGGTACAATGTTACCATCCTATCCTCATGGAGTCCAACAAAAGCCCCAAACGACAATTATACTCATCATGCATATAAATATGTCACCAAAGTGATATTCCAACTAAAGCCATCTTAACACACATATAGGCATGCATTTAACATATCAAGGTACCTATTTTATATATCCATGGGAAAATCCCCAAATAATGGAACACATAACATAAAACATAGCATATCACCCATATCCATATCTCCAACCATTTTCATCAAGAAATCCCAAATACTTGAACACATAGAGAATGAAATAACAAATAGAAGATTATGATGTGTATCTAGTTTTAACAAAGGTTTAGTGAACTCACAATCTAGGTTTTGTACCAAAACCTAGAAAAGATGAAAACCCTAGTTTTGAGGAGATGAGACTTGAAATGAAGAAGTTGAGCTTTATGAACCCTAGAAATTTGTCCTTGAGAGGAGTTATTGCAAGTGTGAAGATTCAACCACCAAGGAAAGTTGTATTTATGAGGGTTAGGGTATTGAGAGGAAAAGTTCGGTTTGGAAGTCTCCAAAATCGCCAAAGAGAAGAGAGGGTTTGAGAGAAATGAGGTTAAAATCTGATAAGGACTCATTTAAGGTACTGCACCCCAACGGCGAGAGTGCCCGGAGATAGTGCCAAGGGCACTCTCGCGAGTCACTATCGCGAACACCCACCCACCTACGGTACAATTTCAGCAAGTATGCCTGGCGATAGTGACAATGTCACTATCGCGATGGCACTATCGCGGGACTCCTCCCCCTCTCGGTACCATCCTGGCGATTGTGCCCGGCGATAGTGACAATGTCACTATCGCGATGGCACTATCACGCCAAGCTCATCCCAACCCAAAAACTTAGCAAATTTCAAAAATGAACACGAGGTCTAAACACATGCAATTACTATATTAATCAGATAACATCTTAGTCCCATAATCAAGATCATATGCATATATATAAAACTCAATTTTCAGATAATCACAATTAAAGTATTAGAGAACAAATATTTTTCCTTATAAATTCCCGGGTGTTACAATCCTCCCCACCTAAATGGGATTTCGTCCCCGAAATCTTACCCTAGGCAAACAAGTGAGGATAACGCTTCTTCATATCATCTTCTGATTCCCAAGAAATGTTAGCACCCCGATGGTGCTTCCATTGGACTTTCACCATAACCACGTCTTTATGCCTCAACTTCTTTACTTTCGATTCTAAAATCGATTCCGGTTCTTCCACACAACGATTCCCATTGTCCACCCGAATTTCTGACAAAGGGATCACGCTTTCCTCTTCGGCTAGACACTTCCGAAGATAACACACATGAAATGTGGGATGTATTCCATCCATTTCCGGTGGTAAATCCAACTGATAGGCTTGCAAACCAATCCTTTCCAAAATAACGAACGGTCCAAGGAAACGAGGACTAAGCTTCCCACGCTTCCCGAAACGTATGATCCCCTTCCACGGAGACACCTTCAACATGACCCGGTCACCCACTTGAAACTCAACCGACCTTCTCTTCTTGTCCGCATAACTCTTTTGTCGGTCTTGCGCCGCCTTTAGTCTCTCACGAATTTCCTTCACCTTGTCGGCCGTTTCTTGGGCAATTTCCGGTCCGGCAAACTGCTTCTCGCCCACCTCGAGCCAACAAACTGGAGTTCGGCACTTTCGTCCGTACAACGCCTCGAACGGTGCCATCCCAATGCTAGAATGGTAACTGTTGTTGTACGCGAACTCTACCAAGGGTAGATGTGAATCCCAACTTCCCCCGAAGTCTATTACACACGACCTCAACATATCTTCTAATGTTTGGATCGTCCTCTCGCTTTGACCATCCGTTTGAGGATGATACACCGTGCTCAAATTTAGTCGAGTACCCAACTCCTTTTGCAAACTAGCCTAAAAGTTCGAAGTGAATCGGCTATCCCGATCCGATACAATAGATTGCGGAACTCCGTGCCTCGACACCACCTCGTCAATATAAAGCTTGACCAACTTCTCCATTGGCAAAGTCTCCCGCATTGTAAGGAAATGCGCACTTTTTGTCAACCGGTCAACAATTACCCAAATGGTGTCGTGCCCACGCAAGGTCTTTGGTAACTTCGTTACGAAGTCCATAGTAATGTTGTCCCATTTCCACTCGGGAATGGACAACGGTTGCAAACTCCCATACGGTCTTTGATGCTCCGCTTTGACTTGAAGGCATGTGACACACCTTTCCACATAGCTAGCCACGTCCAGCTTCATCACCGGCCACCAATAATTCAACCTTAGGTCTCTATACATCTTGGTGCTACCGGGATGTATAGAATATTTCGACTTATGAGCTTCCTCGAGAAGTAAGTCACGATTTCCCCCAATCTTTGGCACCCAAATTCGCCCTTGAAAGAGTTTGAGTCCACGACCATCTTCTGCTAAGAGTTCCTTTTGTTTGGACATAACCTCGGCCTTGAGGTTCTCTTCTTTAAGTGCTTCCGCTTGGCTCGCTCTTATACTTTCCAACAAACTCGACACCACATCGATCCTAGTATGTGACATTTTGACACCTCCATCATGACTCCTTCGACTCAACGCATCTGCCACCACGTTGGCCTTACCGGGATGATAGAGTAGGTCACAATCGTAATCCTTTAAAAGCTCTAGCCATCTCCTTTGTCGCATGTTGAGTTCCTTTTGATCGAAGATGTACTTGAGACTCTTGTGATATGCGAAAAGAGTACACTTGGTCCCATACAAGTAGTGTCGCCACAACTTTAATGCGAAAACTACCGCCGCCAACTCCAAATCATGAGTCGGATAGTTCTTCTCATGATCCTCTAATTGCTGCGACGCGTAGGCTATTACTTTCCCCCTTTGCATTAGGACACACCCAAGCCCCATCTTGGAAGCGTCACTAAACACCACAAAATCTTCCGATCCTTCGGGTAGGGATAGGATCGGAGCTTCGCACAACTTCCTCTTGAGCGTCTGAAAGGCTTGCTCTTGTGCATCGGTCCAAAGAAACTTGACGTTCTTCCTTGTAAGAGAAGTGAGCGGTGTAGCTATCTTGGAAAAGTCTTGAATGAAACGTCGGTAGTAACCCGCTAAACCCAAGAAGCTTCGGATCTCCGTCGGACTTGTTGGGGGTTCCCAACTCATCATTGCTTCGATCTTTGCCGGATCCACTTTTACCCCGTCCTTTGATACCACATGCCCCAAGAATTGCACTTCTTGAAGCCAAAATTCGCACTTCGAGAACTTCGCGAACAGTTTCTCCCTTCTTAGACCTTCTAATACTTCCCGTAAGTGTCTTCCATGTTCGGACTCATCCCTTGAATATATTAAAATATCGTCGATGAAGACGATCACGGATTTATCCAAAAATGGGTGACACACACAGTTCATCAAATCCATGAATACGGCCGGAGCGTTGGTTAAGCCAAACGGCATCACCAAGAACTCATAATGACCATACCTCGTTCAGAAAGCCGTCTTCGGAATATCTTCGTTCTTCACTCTCACTTGATGATAACCGGACCGAAGATCAATCTTCAAGAAACATCCCGCACCTTGGAGTTGATCAAAAAGATCGTCGATGCGAGGCAGAGGATACTTGTTCTTCACCGTGACTTTGTTTAACTCCCGATAATCTATGCACATCCGCATGGATCCATCTTTCTTCTTCACGAACAAAACCGGTGCTCCCCAAGGTGACGAACTTGGTCGAATGAAGCCCTTCTCCAACAACCCTTGAATTTGCGTCATCATCTCTTTCATTTCTGTCGGTGCCAAACGATATGGAGCACGAGCTATCGGAGCCGCTCCCGGTGTGAGGTCAATCTGAAACTCCACTTGTCGCTCCGGCGGTAATCCGAGTAAATCTTCCGGAAAGACGTCCGGATAATCTTGTACCACCTCCACATCTTCTACCGACTTCTTTTCTTTCTTTGTGTCCACAACGTAGGCCAAGTACGACGGGTAACCCTTCGTTAAGAACTTGCGAGCCTTTAGAGATGAGATAATAGGATTACTCCTCCTTCCTTTTTCCCCATAAATGGTTGCCACCCCAATTTCCGGCAAAGGTACTTGGATCATCTTTTTGGAGCAAAAGATGTCCGCCTTATGCCTCACTAACCAATCCATGCCTATGACTACATGAAACCCTCTTATAGCCATAGGTAGTAAATCTACTCCGAAAGAAATTCCGTCGATGTCTAGAGTGCAATCACAAAAACGGTCACGAACGATCACTTGATCTCCATTAGCTATTTCTACTACTAACGCATCGGGATGAACACTAATAGGAATAGAGAATTGCTTACAGAAGGTATCCGACACAAAAGAACACGTAGCACCCGAATCAAACAAAACACGAGTTGGCAAGGAGTTTACTAGGAACGTACCCGAAACGACATCCACGGTCTCCTTTGCCTCTTCGGTAGACATCCGGAAAGCTCGACTCGGTGCCCTTTGTGGTTGCTCGACTCTGGCCGTCGAACCCACAGAATTTCCCCCATTTCCTCCAACTAGCTTTGGGCAGAATCTTTTCATATGCCCCGGTTCTCCTCACTCAAAACATATCGATCCCTGGATGGAACATTCTCGAGTCGTATGGTTCTTCTTTCCACACTTCGCGCACCTGGATGGACCGGAGTAAGTTCTTGTAGCATATGGTCCCGAGTGCTTTGACCTGCACTTGGAACACCACCGTTCTTCACGACGTTGATCACCCACTTTCCCACTAACAAAGGGTCTCGACTGACGAACGGGCCCAGATGGCCCTTCCCACTTCCGCTTCTCACCAACTAACCTCTTCTCTTCCCTTTCGGCATTGATGTCGTCCTCAACGAGCAAAGACTCCTCGATAACCTCTTGTAACGTCGAACACTTAGCATTCCTTACTGTCGATCGCATCCCGGCCGGTAACCCTTGATGATAGGCTTTAATCTTAGACCTTTTATCGGGGACTAGATGTCCCACCAAGTTTAATTTCTCCAAAAAGAGTTAGGAGTAGCCAACCACAGACAGGTTCCCTTTCTTCACCTCTCGGAACTCCCGCTCTAACTTGTCCATCGAACGCTCGCTACAATACTTGTCCATAATCTTCTCTTTGAACACCGGCCAAGTTAACTTAGCCAGAACTTCAGGAGTGAGGACCGATCGAGTGAGATTCCACCAAATCAAAGCCTCTCCCCGAAGTAGTTGCGAAGCAAACTTGACCCGTTGAGAGGGATCACACTCACTTGACTCAAAGGCCATCTCTACCTCTTTGAGCCAGTACATGCAAGCAACCGGGTTACCTGAACCCGCAAACTCCTTAGGGTGGCACCCCAGAAACGTCTTGTAAGTGCACCCCTTAGTCTTCGCCCGAATCCCTTCAGCAGATGGTTCCTCGACCGTTACCACATTTGGTCCACCCGACCCCACAATAATGTTTTCAGCCATCATCTCAGGTTGTCGGTGGCTAGCGTCTCGATCCTCTAGGAGTTTCATGAAAAACTCTTGCTGTTGGGTCATGGCCGAAGTCATGGCCAACTGTTGTTGAGCCAGGGCCGCATTCATAGCCAACATCATACTATCCCGAAGCCGGGTCTCCATGGTAACTTCCTCCATGATGGCGTCACCTGTGTTGAGGTTCCGGCGTGGAATGTGCTCTGGCCCTCCTGCCAAGATTCTGGGTATAGGTATGTCATCGGAGGTTGCCCCCACCGGGGGTCGTACTGATGCAGATTCCACTTCTGGTTTCCCCTCAGGCATGTCCGGTAGTCTACTTCGAGTGTTTACCATTGTTCACTGCCACACAAGCACGAGAAGGAGATTTGAGAAAAGACTAAGCGAGTTTAACTCATTGTACGTACTAATACCTTCATCAATTATTATAATAATAGTAAACCAAGTACGCTCACGTAACAATGCATTCATAATAGCAGTAGCTAAGTGAAATTATGAACGAACCATACATAAGAATTCTTGTCACCATCATCATAATTTTCAATTACAGTAATTCCGTAATCCTAACGCTCTCCCCACCTAGGATTTCTACCCCGAGTGGACAGTGAAGTCAAAACAATCTAAAGCTTAAGTCTAGATATGCTACAACAATACCTAGTTCACTTAAACTAAAGCTCTGATACCAACTTGTAACACCCTAAAAATAGGGATAACAAAAATCCGGAAAACGGACAAGAGGTACACTGAAATTGCCATAGCAAGAGCCTCCCAAAAATGGGGAATATAAAAATATAAATAACCTGTTTAATCACAATTGTAATTTAACGAACAATAAACAACAACCAACTAATCTAATTTCTACATCTAGAAAAGAGATTACAAAAAGGGTTGTTATCTATAACCCAAACGATCTATATCCAAAAGTACAAAGCAACAGTGAAGAACATGTATCCGCTTCCCAGGATTGACGACTTGTTTGATCAACTCCAAGGAGCGGGGTGTTTTTCCAAGATCAACTTACGTTCGGGTTACCACCAAGTGAAGGTAAGAGAAGAAGACGTTCCGAAGACAGCTTTCAAAACGCGTTACGACCATTATGAGTTTCTTGTAATGCCTTTTGGCCTAACGAACGCACCAGCGGTATTTATGGATTTGATGAATAGGGTGTGCCGACCATTCCTCGACAAGTCGGTCATCGTATTCATTGATGATATACTCGTGTACTCTAAGAGCGAGTTAGAGCACGAGCAACACCTACGCGAAGTTCTCGATGTGTTGAGAAAAGAAAGATTGTACGCCAAGTTTTCCAAGTGTGACTTTTGGCTTGAAGAAGTGCAATTCTTGGGTCACGTTGTCACTCGGGACGGGGTGAAAGTGGATCCCTCCAAGATTGAAGCTATGATGAATTGGGATCCTCCCAAGAGTCCGTCCGAGATCCGCAGTTTCTTGGGTCTGGCGGGGTACTACCGGAGATTCATTCAAGACTTTTCGAAGATCGCTTCTTCCTTGACAGTTTTAACTCGGAATAATGTGAAGTTCGATTGGACCGAAACGCAAGAGAAGGCGTTCCGTATTCTGCAGAAGAAGTTGTGTGAAGCTCCAATTCTGTCGTTGCCGGAAGGGTCGGAAGACTTCGTGGTCTTTAGCGACGCTTCGAAGATGGGATTAGGATGTGTGTTGATGCAAAGTAATCTCTTACGCCTCGAGGCAACTTAAGATACACGAGAAGAACTATCCTACCCATGATTTGGAGTTAGCAGCGGTGGTGTTCGCCTTGAAGCTTTGGCGACATTACCTCTATGGCACAAAATGTACGCTCTACACAGATCATAAGAGTTTGAAATACGTCTTTGATCAAAAGGAGTTGAACATGAGGCAAAGGCGGTGGCTCGAGTTGCTCAAGGATTACGATTGTGAATTGCTTTACCATCCCGGTAAGGCTAACGTTGTAGCTGATGCGTTAAGTCGGAAAGACTATAGCGGAAGTATTCGGGCTACACTTTCGAGAATCGTGTTAGTGTCTAGTCTTGTTGAGAAGATCAAGACTTCGCAGGTTGAAGCTTTGTTGGAAGAAAATCTCAAGGAGGAAGTCATGACGAAACAGCGTTTGCTCTTAACGGAAGATAGCCGTGGGGTAAAACTGTTCAGCGGTCGTGTGTAGGTGCCCAAAGTTGGGGGTAACCGTGATCTATTGCTTGAGGATGCTCACAAGTCCAAGTATTCCATTCATCCAGGAAGTACAAAGATGTACAGGGACTTGAAGTTGCATTATTGGTGGCCAGTAATGAAGCTTGATGTGGCGCGTTGTGTGACGTGCTCGCAAGTTAAGGCCGAACATCAATGTAACACCCTAAAAATAGGGATAACAAAAATCCGGAAAACGGACAAGAGGTATACTGAAATTACCATAGCAAGAGCCTCCCAAAAATGGGGAATATAAAAATATAAATAACCTGTTTAATCACAATTGTAATTTAACGGACAATAAACAACAACCAACTAATCTAATTTTTACGTCTAGAAAAGATATTACAAAAAGGTTTGTTATCTATAACCCAAACGGTCTATATCCAAAAGTATAATGCGTCCATGTGCAATTCCCCAAGCTCTCATCCCAAAGCAACTAAACCTGCTTAGGACCGCCGCCGCTAGAACCTGAGATACACATCGACACCAAACAAGTGTTAGGCCAAAAATCCTAGTGAGTTGGACAATAATAAGCTTGCATGAACAGTCACAATTTCTTATCAGCAGTTAACCAGTGTCCGAATATATGTGGAGTCATTAGGGGAGACCCAAAGCACCAATCAATTCCACTCCAAAGAGTCAATGCACCTTGATGCCCTTAACAAGGAACACCCCAAAGGCCCGGCACACCCGGAGATCAGACCGTAAAGGAAATTTTCCGAGTGGCGGAGGTCTAGGCAC
Organism: Arctium minus; assembly: GCA_954870635.1. Lineage (NCBI taxonomy): Eukaryota > Viridiplantae > Streptophyta > Magnoliopsida > Asterales > Asteraceae > Arctium > Arctium minus. Next base: position 2,381,104 of record OX941093.1, on the reverse strand, counting down.
ATACCATCCCGGTGGTGCCCCAAGACTACATCCTCCTAGTGAACTTGCCTTGATTCATCCAACATAATGCATATAGGAGGTCCTTAGGTATATTTCAACCCAACATATTTCCATACCGACTACGGGTACAATGTTACCATCCTATCCTCATGGAGTCCAACAAAAGCCCCAAACGACAATTATACTCATCATGCATATAAATATGTCACCAAAGTGATATTCCAACTAAAGCCATCTTAACACACATATAGGCATGCATTTAACATATCAAGGTACCTATTTTATATATCCATGGGAAAATCCCCAAATAATGGAACACATAACATAAAACATAGCATATCACCCATATCCATATCTCCAACCATTTTCATCAAGAAATCCCAAATACTTGAACACATAGAGAATGAAATAACAAATAGAAGATTATGATGTGTATCTAGTTTTAACAAAGGTTTAGTGAACTCACAATCTAGGTTTTGTACCAAAACCTAGAAAAGATGAAAACCCTAGTTTTGAGGAGATGAGACTTGAAATGGAGAAGTTGAGCTTTATGAACCCTAGAAATTTGTCCTTGAGAGGAGTTATTGCAAGTGTGAAGATTCAACCACCAAGGAAAGTTGTATTTATGAGGGTTAGGGTATTGAGAGGAAAAGTTCGGTTTGGAAGTCTCCAAAATCGCCAAAGAGAAGAGAGGGTTTGAGAGAAATGAGGTTAAAATCTGATAAGGACTCATTTAAGGTACTGCACCCCGACGGCGAGAGTGCCCGGAGATAGTGCCAAGGGCACTCTCGCGAGTCACTATCGCGAACACCCACCCACCTACGGTACAATTTCAGCAAGTATGCCTGGCGATAGTGACAATGTCACTATCGCGATGGCACTATCGCGGGACTCCTCCCCCTCTCGGTACCATCCTGGCGATTGTGCCCGGCGATAGTGACAATGTCACTATCGCGATGGCACTATCACGCCAAGCTCATCCCAGCCCAAAAACTTAGCAAATTTCAAAAATGAACACGAGGTCTAAACACATGCAATTACTATATTAATCAGATAACATCTTAGTCCCATAATCAAGATCATATGCATATATATAAAACTCAATTTTCAGATATTGAGTGTGGATGTCAACGTTACAGTCCTACGTGCTAGTACACGATATTGAGTGTGGATGTCAACGTTAGGACCCTATGTGGTTGAAGTTGACTTTCCGTGAGTGTACATTTAAAGCCACCGAGCCTAGCATCTATTGCATGTACTTTATTATGTGTTTGTTTTTACTAACATGACAAGTGACTTACTTTTGTGTTCCGTCACTTATGTTAGTAAGAGGGTCTTCCCCGTCAACCCAAGAGGTATTTGTATTAAAGTGAAGATTTGTCTATATATATTCCACCGGCTTTTCTTAAATATCTCGTTATAATTTACTGATTTCTCAATATAAATGTTTGATCTCACTAGGATTTAGCCTAACACTTTTTCTTAAAATGACATGTATAACAGGTCATTCTAGCGGTGAGATTCCTCGGGTTTGAGTGAAGAGTCATTGAAGGATAGTAGTATTTTTGAAGATTATAGAGGCGTACATTTGATATAGTGATGGTATACTTTTGGAAGTGAGATGACGACACCCGTTCGTAATCTAGAATTAGTTGGTCTAGATTAGTAGGTTGTCAAGTTCAAATTCACTTGATTTATGTATTGTAAATGCCACACAATTATTCCCCTTTTGAGTGATTTAGTTATGATAGACTTGTTTTATTCCACACTTATTTCAGGTTTAAATTAACCCCCATTTTTAGGGTGTTACATATATAGAGGTGGATTCAAATGTGAACATTACCAAGGATAGGGGTATGCGGGCGACTGGGCTCGCGACCTAAGTCGCGATCGAGGTCGCCCGACTCTCTAATATAATATGACATGTGATTAACTACAATATCTCATATGTGATCGGTGTTCTCGCGTTTTTGGAAAATGGTGGTGTTCTCGTTAGAACCCACCCCTATATATACAAACTAAGATAATTTAATAAATTTCACAAGAAGTTGAGTTTGAAGATGGTAGGATATACGTAGACCTATTAATTCTTCTAATGTAAAGATTTCTTTTACACTCACGTCACATTGATGACACATCTAACGTAAAAATCTTATCTGTCATCCTAACGTCATAAGATGTGACAACTCGTCTCACATTACGAAAAGTGGGATTTGTGAGCTTGTCTCACATAACTTTAGTCTTAAGTTATGGGTTACCAATAATTTCCACCATGATTTTAAGTTGAACGTTATTGACCTATTGTACAACTTTGGATTCAAGGATATTACACAAGGCATTCTAGATGGTCATTGTCCATTGATGTTTCAAAATATATATATATATATATATATATATATATATATATATATATATATATATATATATATATATATATCATGCTTATACTCAAACCTCAGTTCATGTAACACCCGGAATTTCGCTGGTAAGTATTTAATACCCTAAGTTTACCCCCCTAGCTTGATTAAAAGAATTAGATTCATAGTGGAGTCTAGCCGTGGTGTATAAAGATAACCCAAGGGTCGGTTTGTTTGGTTAAACGGTTCAGAATCAATCCAAAACAGCGGGTTAACCCCCGTTGGCAACAATGCCGGCGATAGTCACATATTGTCCAACTCGTCGGGCAAAGTCGCAAGAGAGGGGGCAACTACGGTACATATCCGGCGATAGTGACCGCGATTGTGCCATGAGGCACTTTCGTAGGTCACAGTCGCGGAGACTGTACCGAAGGGGGGGGGAGCCGGGCGATTGTGCCTAGCGACAATGCCCTTGGGCAAAGTCGCAGGGCACTCTCGTGGTCGGGGACAGGGGGTATAAAAACCACTCTAAACCGATTTTCACTTCACATTTCCTCACAAATCAGATTAGGGTTCATTGGGAGTACTTCAAGAGGCGATTTTCTCTCCTCCTTGGTCACTCTTCTCATTTATTTCTCTAGGGTTTTGGTAGATGCATTAAAGTCACTTCAAGAGTCATCTAGGAAGCATTAAAGTCACTACCCAAGCTTGGAAGCCTCCTCTAACCTCACTTCTAGAGTTCTTTCATCTTTTCTAGGTTTTTGGCTAAAAACCTAGGTTTGTGAGTTTCTAAATCTTTGTTAAAACTAGATACACATCATAACATGCTATTTATTGTTGCCACTCATCTATATTTGAACTATTTATACTCATATCTTGATTCCTTATGGAGTTCCTTATGTTTAGGTTTAAGACCTCATAATCTATATGGATGAGCTCCAATAAAATGCTATTGGGACTCTCTAGCCTTAAATAAGTTAGGAATGTGCTTGTATGGGCTAACCTTGAATAACGGTCTATATGGGTGGTTTGACCTAATTTTGGGAAAATGGGTTATTCGTTAAACACATGATGATAAGTTGCTTTGTCATTTCTTGATGAATTGTGTACCATGGTAATTAGGTGATTTACTACTTATGTACATATGAAGTGGGGTTCTGTTTACATTGATGATAATAAATTCATGCAAGTCATTTTAGAGACTATGATTAGTGTGTTAATTGTATGGTCTAATAGTGTACCCATGGTTGGTTTTATGAACATTCATGTGCATTATGTGCCTTGAGACCTACAAATGATATTGTTGGACGAACCAAGTCAGTAGACACTAGGAGGATATAGTCTTGGGTGCCACCGTTAAGGTATGTACCTAGATCTCCGTCATTCGAGGTAATGCCATGGTTGTAGTCCTCGGGTGTGTCGGGCCTTTTGGATGTCACTCATGGAAGTTGGCATCAAGGTATATCGACTCTTTGGGTGGAACTTGATTGGTGCTATGGGTCTCCCCCATTGACACCACATGTGAGGAACTTCTTGCTAACTGTTGATAAGAATAATGCTATATAATGGAATGTTATTGCTTGTACAAACTCACTAGACTTTTTGGCCTAACACTTGTTTGGTGTCGATGTGTATCTCAGGTTCTAGCGGTGTCGGTGTTAAGAAGGTCTAGCCGGACTGGAGTGAGCTTGGGGAAGATTTTTGGGACACCATTTTATAGAAGACGTCATTTTGGGAAACTTTGGATAACACCCAAATTGTAATCTTATTTCGAATGAAAGTAGATTATTAGGTTCTTATTTTTCCATCATTAGAATTGTAACTTGTACTTAAACAGGAGATTATTCTTTCCTCATTTTTGGGAGGCTCGATTGCTGTGGCAAACTTTATATACCATATTTCCATTTTCCGGAAATTTTGTTATCCCTATTTTTAGGGTGTTACAAGTTGGTATCAGAGCTTTAGTTTAAGTGAATTAGGTAATGACTTAGCATATCTAGACTTAAGCTTTGAGAGTTATTAATAGGTTGTTCACCTTGGGGGTAAAAGTCATAGGTAGGGAGAGCGTTAGGACCTACGGAATTACATTGATTGGGAATTGTGATGACGGTAACGCCAAATCCTTGTGTATAACACAATCATAATATCACGTAGCTAATGATATTATGAATGCGCTTTTACATGAGCATGCTTGAATTGCTATTATTATGATGATTGACAAATGTATTATATGTACCATGAGTTCAACTCACTTAGTCTTTTCTCAACCTCTTTCTCGTGCGTGTGTGGCAGATAACCATGGTAAACACTCGGAGCAGACTACCAAACCCACAAGACGGTCGCATGGAAGTCGAATCTACTGCTGACCAACCTCCTTTGGTCGAGACCTCTGTGGGACCTCCGATACCCACTATCTTGGGCAGGGGACCCGAACAAATACCACACGTGAACCATGTCGATAACAAGCCGATCATGGAAGAGGTAACGCTCGAGACCATAATCAAGGACAATATGATGTTATCCATGAACTCGGCCATGGCACATCAACAGGAATTCTTTATGAAACTCTTGGAGGATCGCGATGTTAGTCACCGACGGCCCGAAACAGTGAGGGACAATGTCGTGGTTGGGTCGGGTGGTGGACGAAACGCTGTGGGCACAGAGGAACATGTTATTGTTTGTGAGAAACGGAAGGAGACAGGATGCACCTATAAGGCCTTCCTAGGGTGCAGGCCACCCGAATTTGCAGGTACTAAAGATTCCGTCAGCTGCATATATTGGATCAGAGAGGTGGAAATGGCGTTTGAGGTTAGCGAATGCGACGAGTCTCAAAGAGTAAAGTTTGCTTCCCATCTACTTAAGGGCGAGGCCCTGACTTGGTGGAATCTCACCAGGTCGTCTATTACTTCCGAGGTGTTGGCCTAACTCTCGTGGCCAACATTTAAGAAGAAGATCCTCAATAAGTATTGTAGTGAGAGGGCCTTGGACAAGATCGAGCTTGAATTCCGCAACTTGAAGAAGGGTAGCATGTCAATTTCCGACTACTCAAAGCAATTATTAGAAAAGTTAAGTTTGGTGGAGCATTTGGCCCCTGATGAGAAGACGAAGATTAAGGCTTATCTGTTGGGTTTGCCGACCAAGATGACGATGGCGGTGAGGAATGAAAAGGTGTCAACGATAGAGGAGGCGATTGAAGAGTCATTTCTTGTGGAGGATGACATTCCACAAGAAAGGGAAGAGAAGGGTTAAGTTGTGGAGAAAAGGAAGTGGGAAGGACCATCGGGCCCCATTCGTCAGTCTAAACCGTTTGTGGTCGGAAGAGTTGTAGACAACCGTCGAGAGGCAAGGTGGTGCCATAAGTGCAAGACCAAGCACTTTGGCCCATGCAATCCAAGATCGCATTCGGGTCCCGTTGAGTGTGCCAAGTGCGGGAAGAAGGGGTATGCCATCCGAGATTGCCCTATCTGGGGGCCGGTATGTTTTGAATGTCGGGAACCGGGTCACATGAAGAAATATTGCCCAAAGCTTGTGGGTGGCGGTCGTGGAAGTTTTTTTGGGTCAACGGCAAGAGTAGAGCAACCTTTAGGAGCGCCGAGCCAAGCATTTAGGATGACCACCGAGGAGGCAAAGAAGACCGCCGACGTCGTTTTGGGTACGTTCCTAGTAAACTCCTTGCCCATTCGTGTGTTATTTGATTCGGGTGTTACGTGCTCTTTTGTGTCATACAGTTTCTGTAAGCAATTCATTACTCCAAGTAGTGTCCTTCACGATGTTTTGGTAGTAGAAGTGGCTAATGGAGACCAAGTAATTATCCGTGAGCGTTTTGATGATTGTAGCCTAGAGATTGATGGGAACTCATTTGGAGTAGATTTGTTACCTATGTCTATAGGTGGTTTTGATGTAGTCATAGGCATGGATTGGCTGTAAAGACACAAGGCCGACATCCTCTGTTCCAAGAAGATGATTCAAGTGCCTTTGGCGTAAAAGGGCGTAGTCATCATTTATGGAGAGAAAGGGAAAGGATGCAATCCTATCATCTCCTCTCTTAAGGCTCGCAAATTCTTAGCGAAGGGTTACTCTTCATACCTAGCTTATGTGGTGGATGCAAAGAAAGAGAAGAAATTGGTAGAGGACGTGAAAGTCGTGCAAGACTACCCGGACGTCTTTCCGGAAGACCTACCCGGACTACCGCCGGAACGTGAAGTGGAGTTTCAGATTGAACTCACTCCGGGAGAAGCTCCGATAGCTCGTGCACCCTACCTGTTAGCTCCGACAGAAATGCAAGAGATGATGATGCAACTTCAAGAGATCCTATAGAAAGGATTCATTCGACCGAGTTCGTCTTCGTAGGGAGCCCCAGTTTTGTTCGTGAAGAAGAATGATGGATCTATGTGGATGTGCATAGACTACCGAGAGCTGCATAAATTCAAGGTGAAGAATAAGTACCCGTTGCCTAGAATCGATGACCTCTTTAATCAACTGCAAGGCGCAGGATGTTTTTCAAAGATCGACCTCCGATCCAGATACCATCAAGTGAGAGTGAAGAAAGAAGACATTCCGAAGACGGCGTTCTGAACGAGATACGGTCACTACGAGTTTTTGGTGATGCCCTTTGGCTTGACCAACGTTCCGGCCGTGTTCATGGATTTGATGAACCGCGTTTGTCGTCCTTTCTTGGACAAATCTGTGATTGTCTTTATCGATGATATCTTGATATACTCAAAGGATGAGGCCGAGCATGGGAAACATTTGCCGGAGGTGTTAGAAGTTCTTCGAAAAGAAAAGTTATTCGCTAAGTTCTCGAAATGCGAATTTTGGCTTCAAGAGGTCCAATTCTTGGGCCACGTGGTGTCTAAGGACGGAGTGAAGGTAGACCCGGCAAAGATCGAGGCGATGATAAGTTGGGAACCGCCAATGAGTTCGACGGAGATCCGAAGTTTCTTGGGGTTGACAGGATACTACAGACGATTCATCCAAGACTTCTCCAAGATCGCTTCTCCACTCACCTCCCTCACAAGGAAGAATGTAAAATTCCTTTGGACGGAAACGCAAGATCAAGCCTTTCAAACTCTCACGAAGAAATTGTGAGAAGCTTCTATCCTATCCCTACCCGAAGGATTGAATAACTTCGTGGTATATAGCGATGCTTCCAAGATGGGCGTCGGGTGCGTACTAATGCAATGGGGTAAGGTGATGGCCTATGCATCACGATAACTGAAGGATCACGAAAAAAATTACCCAACTCATGACTTAGAATTGGGGGCTATGGTCTTTGTATTAAAGTTGTGGCAACATTATTTGTACGGGATGAAGTGCACTCTATTTACCGATCACAAAAGCCTTAAGTACATCTTCGATAAAAAATAACTCAACATGCGGCAAAGGAGATGGCTCGAACTATTGAAAGACTATGACTGTGAATTACTCCACCACCCTGGTAAAGCCAACGTGGTGGCAGATGCCTTGAGCTGGAGGAGTTACGAAAGCAATATCAAATTATCCCTCACTAGAATCGACGTTGTGGCGAGTTTGTTGGAGAACATCAAGACATGTCAAACGGAAGCACTTAAAGAATAACACCTTAAATCGAAGGTTATGGTGAAGTAAAGTGGGCTTTTGATGGAAGATGGTCGTGGGCTTAAACTCTTTCAAGGCCGAATCTGGGTGCCAAAGCTTGGTGGGAATCGGGAGCTACTCCTAGAAGAGGCGCATAAGTCGAAATATTCCATACACCCCGGTAGCACCAAGATGTATAGAGACTTAAAGTTAAATTATTGGTGGCCGGTGATGAAACTTGACGTGTCCAATTACGTGGAGAGGTGTGTCACGTGTCTCCAAGTCAAGGCGGAACATCAAAGACCGTACGGGAGTTTGCAACCATTGTCCATTCCCGAGTGGAAGTGGGACAACATCACCATGGATTTTATGACAAAGCTACCGAAGACCTTGCAAGGCCATGACACCATTTGGGTGATCGTAGACTACTTGACCAAGAACACGCATTTCCTTACAATGCGAGAGACCTTGTCGATGGAGAAATTGGCCAAACTTTATATTGATGAGGTGGTGTCGAGACATGGAGTTCCGCAATCTATTGTGTCTGATAGGGACAGTTGGTTCACATCAAATTTTTGGGCTTGCCTACAGAAAGAGTTGGGCACGAGATTAAATCTGAGCATGGCTTACCATCCTCAAACGGATGGCCAAAGCGAGAGGACAATTCAAACCCTCGAAGATATGTTTAGGTCGTGTGTTATCGATTTTGGAGGGAGTTGGGACTCACACCTACCTTTGGTGGAGTTCGCTTACAATAACACTTACCATTCTAGTATTGGGACGGCACCATTCGAGGCCTTGTATGGCTATAAGTGTAGGACTCCGGTCTGTTGGCTCGAAGCGGGTGAGAAACAATTCGTCGGGCTGGAAATAATTTAAGAGACGGCGGATAAAGTGAAAGAAATCCGGGAAAGATTGAAAGCAGCCCAAGATCGACAAAAGAGCTACGCGGACAAGAAAAAAGACCGGTCGAGTTTCAAGTGGGCGATCGCGTTATGTTGATAGTATCTCCAGGGAAGGGAATCATTCGATTTGGGAAATGTGGAAAGCTTAGTCCCCGTTTCCTTGGACCTCTCGTCATTTTAGAGAAGATTGGATTGCAAGCTTACCGGTTGGACCTACCGCTGGAAATGGATGGAATACATCCTACTTTTCACGTATGTTATCTTCTAAAATGCCTAGCCGAAGAAGAGAGTGTCATTCCTTTAGAGGAGATTCGGGTGGATAACGAGAACCGATGCGTAGAAGAGCCGGAAGCGATATTGGAGGCAAAGACAAAGAAGCTACGGCACAAGGAAGTGATGATGGTTAAAGTTCAGTGGAAGCATCATCGTGGTGCTAATGTGACTTGGGAATCGGAGAAGGACATGAAGAAAAGATACCCCCACTTGTTTGGGAAGACGAAATTTCCTCTAAGGTGGGAAGAATTGTAACACCCGGAATTTCGCTGGTAAGTATTTAATACCCTAAGTTTACCCCCTTGCTTGATTAAGAGAATTAGATTCATAGTGGAGTCTAGCCGTGGTGTATAAAGCTAACCCAAAGGTCGGTTTGTTTGGTTAAACAGTTCGGAATCAAGCCAAAACAGCTGGTCAACCCCTGTCGGCGACAATGTCGGCGATAGTGACATATTGTCAACCTCGTCGGGCAAAGTCGCAAGAGAAGGAGTAGCTATGGTACATATCCGGCAATAGTGACTGCGATTGTGCCATGGGGCACTCTCACATGTCAAAGTCACGGAGACTGTACCAAGAGGAGGGGAGTCGGGTGATTGTACCTAGCGACAATGCCCTTGGGCAAAGTCGCAGGGCACTCTCGCGATCGGGAACAGGGGGTATAAAAACCCCTCTAAACCGATTTTCACTTCACATTTCCTCACAAATCAGATTAGGGTTCGTTGGGAGTACTTCAAGAGGCGATTTTCTCTCCTCATTGGCCACTCTTCTCATTTATTGCTCTAGGGTTTTGGTAGATGCATTAAAGTCACTACCCAAGCTTGGAAGCTTCCTCTAACCTCACTTCTAGAGTTCTTTCATCTTTTATAGGTTTTTGGCTAAAAACCTAGGTTTGTGAGTTTCTAAATCTTTGTTAAAACTAGATACACATCATAACATGCTATTTATTGTTGCCACTCATCTATATTTGAACTATTTATACTCATATCTTGATTCCTTATGGAGTTCCTTATGTTTAGGTTTAAGACCTCATAATCTATATGGATGAGCTCCACTAAAATGCTATTGGGACTCTCTAGCCTTAAATAAGTTAGGAATGTGCTTGTATGGGATAACCTTGAATAACAGTCTATATGGGTGGTTTGACCTAATTATGGGAAAATGGGTTATTAGTTAAACACATGATGATAAGTTGCTTTTTCATTTCTTGATGAATTGTGTACCATGGTAATTAGGTTAATTACTACCTATGTACATATAAAGTGGGGTTATGTTTACATTGATGATAATAAATTCATGCAAATCATTTTAGAGACTCTGTTCAATGTGTGAATTGTATGGTCTAATATTGTACCCATGGTTGGTATTATGAACATTCATGAGCATTATGTGCCTTGAGACCTACAAATGATATTGTTGGGCGAACCAAGTCAGTAGACACTAGGAGGATATAGTCTTGGGTGCTACCGTTAAGGTATGTACCTAGATCTCTGCCATTCGAGGTAATGCCATGGTTGTAGTCCTCAGGTAATTCGGGACTTTTGGATGTCACTCATAGTAGTTGGCATCATGGTATATCGACTCTTTGGGTGGAACTTGATTGGTTCTATGGGTCTCCCCCATTGAGTCCACATATGAGGAACTTCTTGCTAACTGCTGATAAGAATAATGCTATATAATGGAATGTTATTGCTTGTACAAACTCACTAGGCTTTTTGGCCTAACACTTGTTTGGTGTCGATGTGTATCTCAGGTTCTAGCGGTGACGGTGTTGAGAAGGTCTAGCCGGACTGGAGTGAGCTTGGGGAAGATTTTTGGGACACCATTTTATAGAAGACGTCATTTTTGGGACACCATTGTATTCTTATTTCGAATGAAAGTAGATTATTAGGTTGTTATTTTCCCATCATTAGAATTGTAACTTGTACTTAAACAAGAGATTATTCTTTCCCCATTTTTGGGAGGCTCGATAAAATATGACATTTTGTAGGATATAGCCTTCTAAAATGACAACACACATAAACATCCCTAGACATGGGGTGTTGTAGGTAGTATGAATGTCATATAATATACTCGAAGATCAATTAATTTTTACGATTAAAGTACCTTATTTAAAATGATCATGCCATGTTACAATGGAAGATGTCAAAGAGTACATGTCCATTCTTCTCCTAACCTAACGAATCTTTTTACATGTAAGACAAGATATATCAAGAAACCCTGCCGAAGATGGCATATTAAAAGCACAATAATATTCATTCATGATTTAAAAGCACAAGAATATGACAAAATCTAATAAGAAAACAAAAATATATATTACATTATTAGACCTTGTTATATGTTGAAATCAAGATCTAATAATGTTGACGAAAATCTAAAAAGTCTAAACATCTTATATATAGATTTAACCTCAAAAAATGACAACACATGCAATGTTTAATGAACTGTAACACCCATAAATTTTGGTTTGTCTAATTTCCCTAAACGTGTTATTAGTTTAAATATTTAATCATGCGTGACCCGACTTAGAAAGGAAATCCCGAGTCGCGAGTATCTAACCCTCTCAAAGTCCATAGCTCGAAGTTGGCAGGATCGAAAATCGGGAAATTCGGGCCTCGGGGCACCTCATGCGACTATGCCCACGACAATACCCGAAGGCAAGGTCGCCAAGGCAAAGTCGACGGTGGAGGGTGTCTTACGATACACTTCGGGCGACTGTGACAACGATAATTCCCGAAGGCAAAGTCGCATGTCACTATCGCTAAGCTTGTACCGAGGTGGAGGTGTGGGCCGTGACAATGCCCGCGACATTGCCCTTGGGCAAAGTCGCAGGGCAATGTTGTCCGCGTACTCCAGAGGGGTATTTATCCAGTTGATCGGCCATCTCGTTCATTTCCACCTAAAATTAGATTTAGGGACGATTTTTCCTACTCAAGACCCTCTCCTCATTTACCCTGAAGCTAGGGTTAGTTGAGGGCATTGATTGAGGCTTCAAGTGTTGGTTGGGAACATTTATTTTGGAAGATCAAGCAAAGATTCAAGCATCCATTTCTCCAAGTCTTCATCTCCTTCACTCTAGGGTTTGATAGTTTTCTAGGTTTTTTTCAAAAACCTAGATTGTGAGTTCTAAACCTTTTGTTAAAACTAAGATACATATCATTACGTGTTTATTGTTATTATTTATCGTTTTTACTTGAACTACCTACTACATATATGCCTTTAAGTTCCAATGTGTGTTATACTATGAATCTATGGAATGTTGGAAGGACTGTCATGCTAGCAATGGTGTAAGATCATAAAGGATGCCATATAGGTATGATTACGTTAATATTGGATGATTCGAAGAAATGACCTATATGTTGAGTGTTGACCTAATGTGACAACATGACCCTATGAAACATATGTGTACTTAAACGTTGTCTTGATATCTTTATGAAATAAACACGCTTAAAGATTATACTATTAAGTTTGGAGTGTACCTAACGTGGAATTTCGTATATCGTGGACTTGTAATATTTGGAGGTTTTGAATGAGCCTTGTATGTCATATGAAGTATTAGACCATGTTGGTCACCCATAATTGGGATTATTTACATTAGTAGTAGAACTAAAGCGCCTTGTGGCTTATTAACGATATTGTTGGACGAACCAAGTCAGTAGACACTAGGAGGATATAGTCTTGGGTGTCACTGTAAAGGTATGTACCTAAACCTCCGCCATTCGAGGTAATGCCATGGTTGTAGTCCTCGGATGTGCCGGGCCTTTTGGATGTCACTCACGGTAGTTGATATCAAGGTGTATTGTCTCTTTGGGTGGAACTCTATTGGTGCTATGGGTCTCCCCCATTGACTCCACATATGGGAACTTCTTGATAAATGTTGTTATATATTCCAACTGATGTATTATTATTGCTTGTACACTATCACTAGGCTCTTTTAGCCTAACACTTGTTTGTTTTCGATGTGTATCTCAGGTTCTAGTGGCAACAAATGTAAGAAGGTTTAGGCGGACTTTTGTGTGAGCTTGATGAAGTGCAAGTGGACACACTTTTTGGTGAAGATTTCATTATAGAAGACACCTTTTTTGTAATCATATTTCTGTTATTGTAATTAGATTAGCAGGTTGTTGTTTATTCCGTTAAATTACAAACTGTAATTAAACAGGTGTTACACTTTCCCCATTTTTGGGAGGCTCTTGCTATGGCAATTTTATATACCATATTTTCGTTTTTCCGGAAATTTTTGTATCCCTATTTTTGGGTTGTTACATAAACCATTTCAAACCATTATTAAGTACTTTTTTGTAGAGAGGATAGGGCAATGCAATCGATCAGGTGACCGGATTTCTTGAGAATCGTGTAATTTCACTTTCCGAATTGGTATTTCGATCTTATGTTTAGGTTGCATGAAATCCAATATGGGATAAGACTCAAGACACTATAGTTTCTAGGCACAAAAACGAGAGCAAAATTTGCGGGGAGTATATATAGATTGTTTAAAATCGTGAGTCTAAAACATAAGTATATATGGTATATATACTAGTCCCATTCGTAAAATATAAAAATAATTGAAATGGAAATGATGGCAAATTATTAGCAATAATGGTCGGTTACAACCGTTTTAGCTAAAATCATGGGCTGGAAATAACTGAGAAATAACTGAGAAATAACTGTTCAGTAACGGCAGGTTTAGAGATAGCCAATCCAGAGATAGGCACCAGAGCCTCTGGTCCAGCTATAGGCACTAGAGCTTCTTTTCTAGAGATGGCCACCAGAGCCTCTGCAGAGATCCACCAGAACCTCTACAGAAATAGGCACCAAAGCCTCTAATCAAGTTTTTTCACTGCATTCCAAGTCCAAAATTCTGAAAAGTTTTTGGGGCGCTGCCCCAAACCCCGCGAGGGTGCCGTCCCTCGACCCCACCCGCTGATCGGTTTGCAGGACCACCACCATCTCATTGCATACAAAATAGCATATCTCCACATGTCATCTCATTACATTCCAAAATGTTAAAACGACACTTGCCGAATCTTTAAATACGTCCCATCCACAAACCTTCTCATGGATACGTTGGTTGATCTATACAATCACATTCCTTTCAAAATACAATATCCATGTTCTCAACCTTATCGGTCAAGCAATAAACATCAAGAATTTTGCGTGTTTACATCATTTTCCCCAACATGTTATTTCATAATAAATTTTGATACATATCCTATTTCATTCAGTATTTTGTGTCATTTTTAGAACATCGAAACCAACAAAACTATAATGCATCTTGTGATGTGGAAAGGCTTTGGCTAAAGCAATAAAAGGTAAAAATTATATATGGTCATTTCATATGTGAAATGTCCTTCCAAATCCAAGGTGATTGGTCGTATTCCAAGATGTGTGGATATTGCATAACAAATGACAGGATCCAAAAGTTTCAACTTCAAGATTTATTATTGTGATTTAAAAATGAATTATGATAAAATGGGTCTTTTAGAACGTCTAGTTGTTTTTGGGTGACCCTAGAGTATTATGTAAGATAAATGAGTTGTTTATCAAATTTTCCGTTAAGTCCTGTATGGATAAATGTGTCTGTCTGGATAAATTGATGTTGTTGTTTACTTTTTTATCTGAATTAACAGTCTGAATAACAGAAATGACCAATTTACCCCTGAATATGAATTTTAAGCTGTTTTATAAATTGTTGTTTATTTTTTAAGCCATATATTCATAAATTCATTGATATAATCCAAAAATCAAACAAAAATTCATTAAGTACTTAAACTTCCAAGTTCAAACACAATGTAGCCAATTTCAAACAAAAAGTAGCAAGTATGAAACAAGTATGAAATCGACATTGTAGAAATCATAGTTACAAAAATCTACATTGCAGAAATGTCGAGCAACTATGGAGAAGAAACAAGTATGGAACAAAAATCGACTAAAAAAACAAGTAAGGAACAACAATTGACTGAAGAAAACAAGTATGGAACAACAATCGACTTAAGAAATAAGTATAGAACAACAATCGACTGAAGAAACAAGTATGGAACAACAATCGAGTATGGAGAAGAAACAACTATCGAACAATCAGTAAAATCATTACCTTTGGAGAAATCGACCAAAGGAAATTATTGTCTAGGGTTGAAATCGAACCAACAGTGAATTGAAATAGTGTAATCAAACCAACAATGAACTCGAAGCAGTAAAATCAAATGAGCGGTGAAGGTGAAATCGAGCACCTAGGTATTTATTGCGTGATTATTGAGTAGGAAGGTAGACATGTCTTTATTTTTAAAAGGTATAAATGTCAAAGATTTGTCTTAATGGGGACAACACATCTTTCCCCTACTTAGTGATTAAGCCGGAAATGTCTGTGCGAATAAGCGGTTTTGTCATTAAGCCCCAAGTAAACACTCCAAACGTCTGCGCGAATAAGCCGGTTTTTTCATTAAGCTCATTAAGCCCCAAGTAAACACCCCCAAAGTTAGACAACCTAACAGGTTGTATCGACAAAATTAGACAACTTGACTTGGTAAGTAAATTCTCCTTTTAGTCTTTGTATATGTCACTTTTTAAAAGTGCCCTCTTAGCTCTTTTATAAAACTTATTTCTTATGATCCTATATAAAAAAACTAATAAGATGATTTATTTGTATGTCCCATCAGATTGCACAACTTCGTCAATAAAACTTGTTGTGTCCACTAACTTCGTCTTAACAATCTATTATCACACCATTATACAAGACACCCAGTTATCGGTCCAATAGTTTGAAAAGTCTCATTAAGTAATCCATTAGAATGCCCACCGATGACTGAACATCCTAAAACGACTGATTAAAAATATCGCATTTTTGAATAATTTAAAAAAAAAAAGTCTTCTTTAATATAGTTAATCAATTTCCTCTAGTTTTAATGTATCTTTTATAAAAAGATTCTATCAAAGGTCATTTTTGTACGTTATTTATTTTCCGTAATTTCATTTTTTAATACGTTTTTTGTTCTATGTAATTAAATTATGTGCTTTTTTTGTGGAAGTGTAATTTAATAAATTACTTTGTTGTAGATTATGTTCAGCTTTGATCTAAGCTGTCAGATCGAACATTGTCATTTCATTACTATAGTTAGAGCTGGCAAAAAATGACACGACACGAACTCGACACGAAATAAACGAATTTGGGTAATCCATTTCAACCCGTTTAAGTAAACGGGTTGACACGACACGACACGAAAATTAAACGGGTAAGGTTAGGGTCAAAAATTTCAACTCGAAAATGACCCGAATAACCCGTTTATATATATATATATATATATATATATATATATATATATATATATGTGTGTGTGTGTGTGTGTGTATGCATATTTTAAGTTTTCTTTTTAATGATTTGGATTTTTAATGTTTTAGATTTGGTTAGAAGTTTTAATTTTGAACTATACAATTTGGATTTTTAATGCTTTCATTTGAATTTTGGATTTGTATTTTTTGTGAATTTTCGATTTTTAATTTTTAGTTTTATAAATGTTAAACGGGTTAGGCAGGTCGAGTCAGGTTAGGCGGGTTGGGTTATGGTTGAGATTTTCTGACCCGTTTAATAAACGGGTCGGGTTAGGGTTAGACAATCTCAACCCGTTTAACTTTGAACCTGACACGACACGACACGTTTGCCAGGTCTAACTATAGTGGATGGTTCTTATACGTAACCACCTGGTCTGTTTGATTTTTTTAGTTTTTAGAATTAATTTTTATAGAGATTTAATTATACAAGATTAATAAAAGTCGATGATGAAAGTATATGGGACCTAAAAATAAGTTGAAAGAAGTTCTTACCAAAGTAAAGCTTTTGTAGGTACTTGTTTTGCTGATGTTGCGGTAAAAAGTGAAATTTTAAGATATTTCAAAGTCACTCTGTTGTGGATTTTATACCAATTTTAACAAAGTATACATCAACACCAAGTCATTTTTTATACATTTATAATGCACGGGTGACCTCGATTTAACTTAAAAGAGAGTTCACTTAACAAACCCAGAAAATCATACAAACTTACAAAACCAGTTTTTATGTGTTGTTGACTTGTTTCACATATGAAACAACACATGTGAAAATGCAATGTTTATGTAGTGTTGTTTCATATGTGAAACGTTCAAGACTGTTTTATGTGTAGGAAAAACAGTCAGGATTCTTGTCACATAAATGAAAGAACATTGTATAAACATTGCATTTTGCATATGTGTTATTTCTCATATATGAATCAACACATGAAAACTGGTTTGTACGAATTATTAGATCGTGTGAAAAGTGGATCTGAACCGTTGACCACTTATAATCTCAAAACCACCTAAGAATCGTACTTCACAAGGAAGTCAATTTGCGAGAAGATTCAAACGAGAAGGTAGTCAATTTGCGAGAAGGCGAGAAAGAATATGAGCCACATAATTTATTAATTAAAAAATAGCATAAATAATTTTTTTTTAAAAATTTAGGATAATTACAATTTGAATTGGATAAATCTTTAAAAATCTCATAATATCTTTTAAATTTATTTATTTTGTAATTTTAATAAATTCATAATCTTTTTATCAAATTTATAATATTATTTTCTAGATAAAATCATAATTTTTATCAAATATCACATGTGATATCCATAACTAATTTATTATTTATTTCACCATTTTTTTCTCTATTTTTTTTATTTACGTTTTGAATCACATGTGATTAACTTCGTTTAACATGTGATATATTACCACTAGGTCGATTTTTATAAATATCACATATAATAATATATGTCTGAATATAAATGACGCATAATCACATGTGATAATATTTACATCACAAAAAGATCTATAAATATAAATATACATAATCACATATGATTAAGTAAAATATATACAATTATCACATGTGATAATATGATATATGATATGCATAAATATTCATATAATGATATCACATGTGATATTTGGTTAAAATTGTGATTTTTTTTATTAAAAGTGTATTTAGAAAAAAAAATTAATAAATAATTGAAATTAAAAAATAAATAAATCTAAAAGATATGATGAGAATTTTAAGAATTTATTCAATTTAAAATGATAATTATCCTAATTTCTAAAACTATTTTTTATTTTTTATTTATGGTTTTTTTAATTAATAAAATACGTGGCCCACATTTCTTCTCTAATTCTCGTAAATTAGTTTGCTTCTCGCATGATCCTCCCTCCGTAAAACTAATAAGGAGAAATTATTTATTTAGCAATAGAGTGAGTTAAGCCTTTGAGAATGAAGCTATCAACCTCAATTTACTTTCCGGAAAGAGGATGTCATTGTCATCGGTCATTGTCTAATTTTTATATATAATATGGTTGTGGCAATATTCCTTTAGCATTTTCAATCTAATCAGAGTATAATTGATATGAAATTGAAATCAACAAAAAATTGTTGTAAACTAAAAATAAAAAATATAACTATTTTTTTTTTGAACGACAAGTTAACACACGCACACGTTCCCGAGGTATCCGGGCTCCCACTTAAGGGTGCCACCCGACTAATCCCCGTCGATCACGACCCAACCCAATTAAGGGTACCACTGTGTGGCAGACCCATGATCATGGATGTCACAGGATGCTCACCACAGGGTTCGAACCTGGGTATTCAGGGATACCATCCACTGACCCCCCAGGATGTTACCTTACCACTGGGCTTTTAAAAAATAAAAACCTAAATTTTAATTTTTTAACATAAATAACTAACATATGCTAAATTGTTTTAATTTTTTTTGGAAACACAAGACAGCTTAGAGATAAAATTCTCTATATGAAAAATTATTATAATTATAACGATTATTCTCTCAACCCAGATACACTCACACTTTTCAAATATTTAACTCATATGATTGGTGCTTTGAAATCAAAGTCTTATGAGTTGTTTACTAAATGCGTATCGGGTAAGCGTTTATCGGCAATAGTCACAACTCTCACTTAGAGCGAGACTAGATTTTTTTTTCAAGCGGTGATAACATTTGACTATAAGAAACAAAAATATGAAAATATGGATATTTTACACAAAAATTATCATTGGTTTGTTGATTTGTTCATTGTTTTTCGTATGTGAGGTCATGTGCTCGAGTCTTTAATTGCAAATTTTTTTCAAGAACATAATAAATCTGAAATTAAAAGCTAAAAACTAAAAAAATGACACAATTAGGATTCAATCCTATACCTGGGATGGGAGAAAAGCCATGCAAACCAACTATGTAGTTTTAAAATATATATTGTTGCATACAGCAAAATGATACGGTGACACATTTCACGACCCATATCCTTTTTACACTATAGCGGAGGAACGAAACCGTATCCACTAGTGTGGGTCCACCACCTGCCCTCACTTGCGAGGTAACATTTTTAACGATCAAAATGGATTGTTTGTAAGCGTTAATTAGGTAGGAGTCTTCTCTCTCACTTACTTGATAAGATTTTCGGCCATTTCCTTGTTCATCTGGTAAATGTTTACTGGATAAGCATTTGGTAAACGATATTTTAAACTCCTTTTATAGGTATCAAGTCTACTTACCTTTTGTCCATTTATGTGATGCATGCTTTAAAACAAAAAATTCTTAACAAATCAAACTCTTGATTCATATGTGATTTATATACTTAATGCTTTATTATATAATATAGTTGTAAAATTTAACATTTTTACTTAAATATTTTATAAGATGGTATAAATATATAAGAATCAAATACATACAATCCTATATTTTTATATAGGAACCAGAAGTAAATACATAAAAACGCACAATAAGAGCGACATACAAATTTTTTAGCAAGAGCTATTAGTAAATATGTCATAACCTTGTGGGGTTAGCTCAATTGACAATAAGTCTTGGGTCTTTGGGGATTCTCCTCAGAGGTTACCAGTTTGAGTCTTGCTAGACCCCTGAAAATTTTATTGGATGTACTTCAAGACTCCTAGGATTAGTCGAGATGTACACAAGTAAAAAAAAATACAGTTATTTTAAACAAAAACTATTACAAGAGTCATCAAATAAGCCATCATTATTTGTTTTATTTTTTGGGTACAAAACTTTCACACATGCATCTCATGTACAATTATTAAACTTTGAGTCATTTATATTTGTTAGGCCAAAAGATGCAACAAATGTTTGCACTTATGAACACATCTCATGAACTTACAACCATTCTCTCTTTATTTTATGTGATAAATGATTTGGAAAGTCCTCACTAAAAACAAAACAAATAAATAAATAAATTAATAAAAAAGCAATTAAAGTTAAAAGCTTTTTTCATGATTAGAAAATATCCCACAAAAAGTTTTGTGTGAAAAATTGAAACATTACTTGAATCCAAAGCTATTTAAATAGTAATAATTATATATGTTTACTAATAAATTACTAAAATATTTATCTTTTTCAGTTCTGTACTTGGGACCTCAAAAATTAAAACACTGATAAGCATTCAGAAAAGGATAAGCTATGACATCGTATTTAAACCATGAATAAATTCAATTTATTTTTTGAACGACAAGTTAACACACGCACACATTCCCGGGGTATCCGGGTTCCCACTTAAGGGTGTCACCCGACTAATCCCCGTCGACCACGACCCAACCCAATTAAGGGTACCACTATGTGGCAGACCCATGATCATGGATGTCACAGGATGCTCACCACGGGGTTCGAACCTAGATATTCAGGGATACCATCCACTGACACCCCCATGATGTTACCTTACCACTGGACTACAACATGAAGGACATGAATAAATTCAATTTGATCTCTAAAAAGTTTTGGTGTAGAACTCATCCAGATTAAATATACACTTAAAAATCTAATTTAATTTTCACTAATTAAAAGTATTTAGACTATTTAATTAGTTATTGCAATCTTTTCCAGATTTTAATCAATTAATTATTTATAACAATAATAATATTAATATGGGTCTAAATGTCAAAAGTCCTTGTACAATTTTTCGACACAAGGACCTAATCTTGTATAAAATAATTGTAGCATGTGTAATAAAATACTTTACACTCATTATCATATTATGATATTAGTTCAGACTTGTTCAAGCATCTTCAAATCCAAGAAAAACATAAATAAAACCTTTTTTTTTTTTTACATAATTTATAATTATCATCTTATTAGTGTGGATTATATATCAAGTTAAATATTATAAAAAATTTCAAAACAAAAATATCATTATTTTTCAAGAATGACATTTAAACATAATGTATACATATAACCTAAGACGAAGGATCGTATGAGAAGAAAAGTTAATGTGAGAAAGTAAGAGGGGATATGGATGACCACTTTTAATCTAACTTCCACTATATGAATCGTGTTTGATATGAAATTGATCTGGTGCATGTCGGTGCATCTAATCTCCGTACGTCTCATCCTAATGTGCATCAAAGGATAGAGATCTTTCTTTATCATTCGCACCATAACTTTCATTAACATCGGAACTCAACCCCATAACCTATGGATTATAAATAATTTAAGGAATCTCCTAAAATTTAAATTTTCAAGATTACAACATAGAGTAAATATTAAATGCAAATCATTAATGCATTAAGAGTTATGATTTGTTAAGATTTTTTATTGTTGAAAATATGTACCAAAAATAAGTAGGAGCCCCAAAAAATGGAGTGGACTCGATGCCTATAAAGGGCTCCAACGTTTAGTTTAGGCATGGGAATGAGATGTAACACCCCTAAAAATGGGAGTAAATTAAAACCTGGATTTAACAGACCGAATACTACAAAACATATAATCATCACCCATAAAAGGGGAAATTGTTTGAGCGTTTACAAATAAGAATGGATGATAAACGACAACCTACTAATCTCAACTAAACTAGCTAGATTAAGTACGAGTGTCGCTATCATCACCAAAAGTAAAATATCTCCAAGTATCGTTTGCTATCCAAAAACTATCAACCTCAAAAATGCCCAAGATGGCAAATGCACGCTCCCCTCAAGCCTTGGAAGCCCTACCGCTTAAGAGCATCTCCAACCATCACACCAAAAAAAACACCAAAAACACCAAATTTGTGGGCCCATCAACACCAAATATGAAACTTAACTCCAACCATACTCTAAAAAAACCCCAAATTTGTAAACTCTACATTAAAATAACATTATTTAATATAAATATGTTAATTTAAATATCAAATTATTACATATTTAATAAATTTTGATATTAAAAACAAAAAAAATTAAAAAAGTGGTGGGGTCCCCCGATTTTAGGAATTGCCGTGTGAAAATTGACTGGCAAATATGCCGGCCAAATGTGAAGACCATCATTTTTTTTTTGCCGTTTGCCGGACGATTGAGAGCCTCCAACCGGCAAAAATGGCGATTTAGCGTCCGGTTGAAGATGCTCTAAAGAACCTGAATATACATGTCATTTAAGAAAACAAGTATTAGACTTTCGTCTAGTGAGTTCAAACATATATATAGAATGACATTAAGAAATTATTTGTTACTAATGCATGATATTAACCAAAGTTTATATATGAATTCAAACCTCAATTAACCTTGGAAGGGAGTGAGGTTTCACAAGGTATGGGGGAGACCGGGTTTACCATTGAGAGTGACGGAACACGAAAGTAGGTCACATCACAATGTTATGGAGCTTCTATTATAGCACCAAATGTTATCGAGTTCAACCACCCACGGTCTATAGTTCGAGCTCCCAATGGTCTAAGAAGGACTCACTTGCTAGAATTTAAGAGTCATGGGTCACAAGGTTATCTCATTCAACCACCCACGGTCTATAGCTCGAGTTCCCAATAGTTAATCCTATGCCTAGCCAATATGGGAGACGACATCCCAATTCATATAAAACAACTAGTGCTTATGGATCAATTATACTATTGACATTCAAAAGACCTTTCCAATATTCTTACCAAAACGCACTCAATCATGCCATTTACATTAGTACAAGATAGTATTCAAGAAATGCAACTCTTTATTTAAATATGACAACATAGGGTTTCTAGCATAATACCATTTTTCATTCAAAATTTCTCCAAATGGAAATATAGCATCATTTATATATATAAAACCTAGTGACATACTCAAAGTATCATTTTGCTCCAAAATCAACATGACCCTAGTTTGACCTAGGTTTTCTCAAAATCTATCAAAAGAATGTGAACTAAAACTTTGGGATGACTATTTTTATGACAATATACATGTATATTAAGTTGGAGGTTTTGTAGAATGACTCATTTTTCTAGGTTTGTTATGAAAACCTAGAATTTTCCCCAAAACCTAGAGCTTTGACAAGATGGTAAGTGAAGAACCCTTGATCCTAGCCTCCAAGAATCTTAGTGAGATGATGGAAATCTTCAAGGTAGGGTAGAAATGGAGAAGTAAATGCTCTTGGGTGATTTTAATGAAGAGAGGGAGAGAGAGATAGAGTGAGAGAGCAAAGAGAGAGTTCTTGAGAGTAAATGGTTGAGAATGAACGAGAGAGGAGCTAAAAATCGGATTTATTGTGCCCTGGATCCCCACCGCGACATTGCCATGCGATAGTACCCGTGGCACTATCGTGGGTTACTATCGCGGCATATGTACCATGGGTCACTTCTACTCCACGATTGTGCCACGACGAGAGTGATAGTGTCACAATCGTCGGGTACTCTCGCACAACTTGTACTGAGAGTTCCAGGATCCCCGCGACTTTGCCCTTGGCGACAGTGACACTATCATAGTCGTCGAGCATAGTCGCCCTACTCGATCGAGAGTCCAAAAATCCTATTTTTCTCATATACACGACGCTCCGATAACAATAAAACATAATCAAACTTTCTCGCCCTAAATTATTAGATAATCATGGTGGTAATTTAAAATAAAAGGAATCTTAAAGCTTACTTGGAAAATACGGATGTTACAATCTTCCCCAACTTGGAAATGATTTCATACTCGAATTCTCAATCTATGCAAATAAGTTCGGGTATCTCCTCTTCATATCATCCTCGGCTTCCCAAGTCACGTTGGCCTCGCAATGGTGCTTCCATTGCACCTTGACCATTGTGATCTTCTTGTAGCGAAGCTTCTTTGATTTCCGCTCCAAGATGGCATCAGGTTCTTCCACACACTGGTTACCCTCGTCGACTCTTATCTACGAGAGGGGTATCACACTCTCTTCTTCTACTAAGCATTTGCGTAGATAACATACATGAAAGGTGTGATGAATCCTGACCATCTCAGGTGGTAATTCCAATTTATAGGCTTGGAGTCCCATTCTTGCCAAAATGGTAAACGGTCCAAGGAAATGGATTTAACTTCCCGCGCTTTCTGAACCATATAATGCCCTTCCAAGGTGACACATTCAACATGAGATGGTCACCCACGTGGATTTCTATTGGCCTTCTCTTCTTGTCGACGTAACTCTTTTGTCGATCCTAAGCCGCATTCAACCGCTCACGGATTCCTTTCACCTTGTCGGAGGTCTCTTGGACGATCTCGGGACCGGCAAACTGTTTCTCTCTAGCTTCAAACCAACACATCAGAGTTCTACACTTCCGCCCATACAACGCTTCGAATGGTGCCATTCCGATGCTAGAGTGATAGCTATTATTGTAGGCGAACTCCATAAGAGGTAGATGAGAGTCTCAACTACCACCGAAATCAATGACACACGATCTCAACATGTCTTCCCAAGTTTGAATCGTTTGTTCACTCTGGCCATTAGTTTGGGGATGATAAGACATACTCAATTTTACTTTCGTACCCAATTCTTTCTGCAAATCGTCTCAAAAATTGGAAGTGAAACGACTGCCTCAGTCAGATTCGATCAATAAAGGTATCCCATGCCTTGAGATGATTTTGTCAATATACAACTTGGCAAGTTTATCTATGGGCAACGTCTCCCGCATCACTAGAAAGTAGGCACTCTTCGTCAAATGGTCCACTACTACCCATATCGTATTGTACCCCTTCAGTGTCCTTGGCAACTTGGTTACGAAATCCATCGTAATGTGTTCCCATTTCCACTTCAGGATTTCCAAGGATTGGAGGCTCTCGTAAGGTCGTTGGTGTTCCGCTTTTACTTGCAAGCACGTCATGCACCTTTCCACATAGTTTGCCACATCCTACTTCATAATGGATCACCAATATGTCAATTTCAAATCTCTGTACATCTTGGTGCTACTCGAATGGATTGAGTACTCGGATTTGTGCGCATCCTCCAATAACAATTCTCGGTTGCCTCGATCTTCGACACCCAGATACGACCTTGGTATAGCTTTAGGCCACGTCCATCCTCGGTCAAAAGCGATTGTTGTTTCACCATTACTTCACTCTTGAGGTTCTCCTCAAGCAAGGCCTCCCTTTGTGACGTTTTTATCTGTTCAATGAGGATGGACACCAAGTCTATTCTTGAGATTGTAGCTGGAAAGCCACCACTATGCTCTTTCTGGCTGAAAGCGTCCGCTACCACATTCGCTTTTCCCAGGTGATAAAGTAGTTCGCAGTCATAATCTTTTAGTAGTTCCAACCAACGCCGCTGTCTCATGTTCAACTCTTTTTGATCAAACACATACTTCAAACTATTGTGGTATGTGAACAATGTGCATTTGGTGCCATATAGGTAGTGTCACCATAATTTTAAAGCAAACACCACGGCCGCTAGCTCCAAGTCGTGGGTTGGATAGTTCTTCTCGTACTCCTTGAGTTGTCTTGACTCATAGGCGATCACCTTGCCTCATTGCATCAAAACGCAACCCAAACCCATCTTGGATGCATCATTGTAGACCAAGAAATCTTCGGATCCTTCCGGCAACGAAAGGATTGGAGCCTCACATAGTTTCTTTTAGAGAGTTCAGAAGGCTTTCTCTTGAGCTTCCGCTCACACGAACTTCACATTCTTTCGGGTTAAGGCCGTCAAAGAGGAAGTGATTTTGGAGAAATCTTGGATGAACCTCCTATAATATCCTACTAAAGCCAAGAAACTTCGGATCTCAGACGGACTCTTGGGTGGCTCCCAATTCATCATTGCCTCAATCTTGGACAGGTCCACCTTTACTCTGTGGCGGTTGACTATATGGCCTAAGGATTGAACTTTTTCTAACGAAAAGTCACATTTGGAGAATTATGCGTACAACTTCTCCCATCTCAAAACTTCCAAAACTTCCCGAAGATGTTGTTCATGTTGCATCTCGTCTTTGGAGTAGACAAGTATATTGTCAATGAACACGATCATTGATCTGTCGAGGAACGGTCGACACCCGGTTCATCAAATCAAAGAACACCGCCAGCACATTTGTTAACCCGAATGACATCACTAAGAATTCGTGATGGCCATATCGTGTTCAAAAGGCGGTCTTCGCCACGTCCTCATCTTTCACCTTCACTTGATGGTACCCTGAATGAAGGTCGATCTTTGATAAGCATCCCGTCCCTTAAAGTTGATCGAATAAATAGTCGATTCTAAGGAGTGGGTACTTGTTCTTCATGGTCACCTTGTTCAGTTCTCGGTAATCTATGCACATTCTTATCGTGGCGTCCTTCTTCTTCACAAATAGGACCGGAGCTCCCCAACACGATGAGCTCGGTCGCACAAATCCCTTCTCCAAGAGGTCTTGTAACTGGGACATCATCTCTTACAATTCAGATGGTGCCAGTCGGTAAGGCGCTCTAGCGATTGTAGCAACCCCCGAAATTAAGTTTATTCGGAATTCGACTTGTCGGTCGGGTGGTAATTCGGGAAAGTTGTCGGGAAACACATTTAGAAACTCACGAACAACTTTGACGTCTTCTAGCTTCTTCTTTTCCAACTTGGCATCCACTACGCATGCCAAATATGATGAGCATCTCTTCACCAAACACTTACGTGCTTTTGCCATAGATATGACTACTACGTCCCCTTTCCGTCTTTCCCTGTACACAAGCACGATATCGTCCCCCACCAACAGAATTAAGATCAAATTTTTCGAGCAAAGGATATCAGCTTGGTTCTCCCCCAACCAATCCATTCCGATTATCAATTCAAATCCACAAATGGGCATTGGAAAGAGTTTTATTAGAAACTTCCTCCCTTCGATCTCCAACACATAATTGTCAAATACTTCGCTAACAATGACACGAATACCATATGCTACTTCCACTACTAGAGCATCTTCTAATGTACTAGCAGTCATCAGCAGTTTTGATAGAAAAAAAAATCGATACGAAGCAATAACTTGCATCTAAATTGAAAAGAACATGCGCAGGTACGGAGTTTACAAGGAACGTACCCGTCACCACATTTGTCGACGCCTTTGCCTCCTCGGCTGTCATTTGAAAGGCCCTCCCCGAAACTCTCAGTGAGCTTTCTTTCTCTCCGGGATTTCCTCCCCTCTTGAGTTTCGGGCACTCAATGCGAAAGTGGCCCGATTCCTTACATTCAAAACATATTGGCCCCTTCACTAGCCAGTCCTTTTGAGTGTGGCCAAGCTAACTACATTTGTAACAGAAGTAGGGCCTAGAGTGGCACTAGCCCAAATGCTTGCTTCTACACCTCAGGCACCACCTAGCCTCTCTCCTTGAATCATAGTTCCTGTTGTTGTTGTTGAACGGTCTCAGTCGCTTGAAAGATCCGAAATTTCCTTCCCACGTCCTCTTTTCACCAACCAACGCCTTCTATTCCTTCTTTCGGGCATAGACATCCTCCATGAGTTTAGCTTATTTGATAGTTTCACGAAGGGTGTATGCCTTGGAGTTTCAGACCATGGCCATCATATCAACCGGTAGGCCTTTAAGCTAAGCCTTGATCTTCTCCTTCTCGCTTGGGGCAACGTGCCCCACTAGATCGACCTTCTCAATGACGAGGCGAGTGTATTCTCTCACCGTCTTGTTCCTCTTTCGGAAGGCTCTAAATTCCTCCTCGATGAGATCCATTGCTTGTTCATTGCAATACTCCTCCATTACCTTCTTTTTAAACATAGCCCATGATAGTTGGGCTAGGATAGTGGCATCCAGGGTAGACTTGGTGATATTCCACCACCTGAGAGCAGGGCCCCTTAGCACCTGGGAGGCAAACTTTACTTTTTGGCTCTCTTCGCATTCACTGGAGTCGAATGCCTGCTCAGTCTCTTGAAGCTAGTTCATACATATAACCAGATCGTCGCATTCATTGGCTCTCTACTTGTAGATATTTTCGACAACTTTGGTAGTGAGCCGCCCGTGTGGCAAACCTTGAATTGGAAGTTGGACAACTTTTTGTAAAGGATTCGTGTGGAACTCTTGGGATACCATGTTAATACCATGATCTATGGTTGGTAGGCTCGATGAGCGAGTTTCACAGGTGAAACTTTGTTGTGGTTTGGGGTCATTGTGTGAATGTTAAGTACCAACTTTTGGATTTTGATGTCAAGAACCGTTGGAGTACCTAAAGTACTATAGTTGAATACTAAAAGGCATTCGCAGAATAAGTAATGACTTTAAGGAGCTTAGTTTATGGTAAGTAGGATTAGTTGAATGAAATTTTCTTGTCTGGTAAGGAATTGTCGACCAGGAATTGTCGACCAGATGATTGGTACTTGGGCATATTATGGGAGTTGTGAAATCGATGGGTTTGAGAATAACCAACTCCTTATAGATTCTATTTGTTCGTTCTGGTGTTTAATAATAGTCCAATAGCAGGGAACGACTGAATTAAGAATTTTGTAGATTTTAGTGGTGATCGTATCTTGTGATAGTTGGAGTACAAATTTAGAGCGTATAGATTTGGACTGAGCTAATTATTAGGAAGTTTCGTCAAGAAAAGGGCGATGAATTCTTATGGTAGTGAATAATTGGAGAACTTGGTGAGAGTGTCGAGGTAGTTTCAAGTGGAAACCTAATATTGAGGGGAGTTTGATTTATAAAGGTTAGGTGATCGACATGTTAGTAGGTACTTCCTTAGAAGAGAATAAGTCTGGTTGTAGCCGAATAAGCGTTTACGAGGAAACATCAAAACGTTGGATGCAATTACAATTGATAGAGGTTGTTAAGGATATTTAAGAGTGAATTTATTTGAGCAATGGTTGTGGAATGGAGTAGTTAAGGTCGTAAGCTATCATTGAGGTAGTATGGGTCATCTGAGGTTGGGAGTTGACCAAAATCATGCGGTTAGAAATTACTCTAGCGAGTTAGATGTTCACTTTGATATAAATGTAACGAATCAAAGTGAATATGGAATGTGAGACTCGACATGAAAATCGACCTGGAAATTTTGTTAAGTAGTCATCACATATCAATTAAGGTTGAATCAGGTTAGAGACACATCCTTGGAAAGTGAGTTGGTCGTATTGTGAAAAGACGTCATTCGAGGCTTATATCACTAGAATGTTACCCTTTGGGCTGAGTAGATGACATGTCAATTAACAGACTCGTGTTCCGTGTGGTGTGGTGTGTCAGTATAGACTTATGTTTCTCACACAATTAAGTGTTGTGTGAGAAATAGTATTACACGTTGTCGAGGTTCGGGATATTTCTTTTGTCAATGTTTAATTATTGCAAGAAATTATTGAACTACTTTTAGGGACCAAGAGAACCCAATAAGTGTAGGGTGTAGTGTTTAACTGCTTGGTGTAAGAACTAGATTTCGAGGACGAAATCATTCCGAGGTTGGGAGGATTATAACACCCGAAAATTTCGGTAGTAAAAGTCACCGCGTGTTCGGTTGTGGTTTCCAGATCATAGATATTTGTGATAAGTAATTATTATTTTTAGTCCATAGGCAAATCGAGAGTGTTCCGTGCGAGAAAAGTCGGATTTCGGGGTTTGGTACGGGTCCGACTACAATGCCAAGCGACTATGACAGATGTCATTGTAGCCTGGCATTGTAGCAGAAGAGGGGGTACTCTCTGGGGTCTGGGAGCGACTATGACAAGCGACATTTCCATGTCATATTCGCATGGCAATGTAGCACGATGTACCAGAGTGTTAAATTCGGGATTTTCAACCATTTCTCATTTTCTCACTTCTTAACTCTCTCCTTTCTCTCCCACAATGAATTCCCATCACCCAATACAAACCCTAACTCATCTTGGAACTCTTTCATGAAGATCGAAGTGTTCCTCATCCACCTTAAACTAGTGATTTCATCTTGAGTTTCAAGGTCAAGTTTTCATCATCAACTTTAGAGATTTTATGAGTTTTCTAGGTTTTGCTCAAAATCTAAGTGGTGAGCTCATTCTCCTCCTTTCTAAACTTTTGTATGATTTAATAATGCTCCATTTGTTATTTCTAAGTATTCCTATTTCTCAAAATTCGGTTTAGATTATTTTTGGAAAGTTAGGTCAAAATTAGGGTTTTGGTAAAAATGGAGATTTTGGTGAAAGGTGTTTGGAGTTTGATTCTAAGCACCTGAATTT
The DNA here is from genome assembly GCA_954870635.1 of Arctium minus. Lineage (NCBI taxonomy): Eukaryota > Viridiplantae > Streptophyta > Magnoliopsida > Asterales > Asteraceae > Arctium > Arctium minus. Next base: position 2,350,665 of record OX941093.1, on the reverse strand, counting down.
GTTTGTTTTTTGTTGGGAGCTTGTGAATCTAGGTTTTGGAATAATTTCTTGTGGGTTCAAGTTTCTTCAAGGAAGCTCAACTTGGGGTAAAATCTAAATTTAGCCTAAATCTAGCAAGGTGAGTTCAAGTTGCTATATGAAAACTATGTACATGCCAAAAATGTGTATTTTGATGTATTGAAATGTTTTCATTACTAATTATCAAATGTGTTGAGTATTTAATGAAGTGTACACACTTGATGTTTTTGGGTTATATATCTTGAAAATGCATATGTTGGGATCTTTGAATATTTTGATAAATAAATCATAAGTGTGGGTATTTTAATGATTTACCTTATAAAGGATTATTATTTGATGATAATACATTTTAGTGTATTTGGTTTGGAAAATATATATGGTTGTATTATGTGACACGTTGGGCATATAACTGGTACGTTTTAAATTGGAAAATGACTTGTCTAGATTCACGATGGGTTTTGAATTAACCATGCCTTTGGAGCGTGTATTTGCATAAACTTTGAGTAAATGCATGTTTTGACTTTTGTTGAGTATTATTGAGTAGTAGCATGAGTGTGGCGTCTTTTGACTTAAATTTGGCTCTAATGAGTCTGGCGGACATTTGTCCGGTTTTAATAGCTCGATATGGAGCTCTGGGCACGATTTGCATTGATTACATCTTATTTGAGAATTACATGTTTTGAGTGTGTTAGTCCTTCATGGGAGTCATGTAAAGTTTTAGATTGTAATGCAATGGATCCATAGGCATAGGAGTTGGTTTGAGTGGGATGAACATCCCCGTTTGAAACGTGGAATAGGCATGGGGTCTTAATGGGTAATAGTTGTGGACATTAAAGTCGGGCAACGACCAATGACCAATAATTGTAATTCCCGTAATGTACCAAGAAATAGGCATGGGGTCAAGATAGGTAATAGTTGTGGACTTCAACGTCAGGCAACGATCAACGACCATTAATTGTAATTTCTTGTGAATGAGCAAAATCTAGAACTAATGGAATGACTATTGATTCATAGTGGGGCTCTTGAACATGTATATGTGACTTACTTTTGTGTTCCGTCACATTCAATGGAATCGGGTCTCCCCCTTCACCGAAAGGTGTTGTTTTGGGTTTTAAGTATTACCCATTGTTTCGATGACGTTTTGTATATGGATTCCTATCCATGATTTTGGGTTTTAAAGTATTGAACCTTATCTATATTTTGGATGTTATGGATGATAGAAATCATACGCGTTCCTAATATTTAAATGTTAACCTTTATTCACGTTGAGTGCGTATTGGGTTTGAATGCAATTTTTCAAAGAATGTTTTATAGCGGGATTTCATCACGAAAACGGTGGGTTAATACATTTTATCTTAAAAATTGCAATTTAAATAGCATTCCTTCGGTTACCATTTAGTTAAAATAATGAAAACTCTTGACCTCACTAGGCGCTAAGTCTAACCTTTTTATTTGTCGGCATGTGCATCAGGTCATTGATGGGATTGGTTCTAGCGACACCGTGAACAGTGAAGTGCTAGTTAGACACATGTGAAGGATCTAGTTATTCTTTGACGTCTTCCGCTTTTGGAGATTGCGACGTTTATTTGGGTTTTAGTAACACCCGTCCCTATTATAGACCTTTGTATAAGGTTTGATTTGTGTTTATTTAAGCTAAACCTTAAATTGTTATTTTAGGTGATACAACTTTTGATGTATTTAGAAAATTTTAAATTAGTCGCTCTTTCTAAATTTGAGGGTATTACATACAACGTGTCTGGTACCTCCGGAACCCGCCATTATGTTTTCGGCAACGGTTTCATGCCTTCAAAGGTTGGCGTCCCGGTCTTCCAACATCTTTAGAAAAGCCTCCTGCTGTTTTTCCATTGCGGAGGTGACCATTTGCATCACATTGGTCATCATTTCCGTCTTAGGGTTCACCTTTTGGATAACAGGGTTGGATGAAGCCAGGGTTACCCTCGGTATGTGTTATATCCTTCCACCAACCAACGGTGGCAAGTTTGGAGTAACAGTATTCACAACTCTATTCGCTTGATTCGGATTAGATACACTAGATTATTGGCCATCCGTCTCATTCGCCGGTCTACTCCGTGTGTTAACCATTAGAGACTGCCACATACACGAGAATGGAGATAAGAAATGGGTTATACGAATTTAAACACGAAGAAACGTACTAATACATTCATCAATCATCCTAACAATAGCACATCAAGCACCCTCACGTAATAATATATTCATAATAGCATTAGCTAAGTGAAATTATGAACATATTATACACAAGAATTCATGTTACCGTCATCACAATTCTCAATTAGTGTAATTTTGTCGACTCTAAGACCGTCCTATTTTAGAATTCTACCTAATCTCACAAATCATAACCTAACAATCTCAGCTTAAGTCTAGGCATCTTACATTCATACCTAGTTCACTTAAACTATTGCTTTGACACTAACTTGTAACAGCCCTAAAAATGGGAATAAATTAAAACCTGGATTTAATGGACCAAATACTACAAAACATATAATCATCACCCATAAAAGGGGAAATTGTTTGAGTGTTTACAAATGAGAATGGATGATAAACGGAAACCTACTAATCTCAACTAAACTAGGTAGATTAAGGTCGCTATCATCACCAAAAGTATAATATCTCTAAGTATCGCTTGCTATCCAAAAACCATCAACCTCAAAAATGCCCAAGATGGCAATGGCACGCTCCCCTCAAGCCTTGGAAGCCCCACCACTTAATGAACCTGAATATACATGTCATTTAAGAAAACAAGTGTTAGGCTTTCGCCTAATGAGATCAAACATATATATAAAATGACATTAAGAAATTATTTGATACCAATGCATGATATTAACCAAAGTTTATATATGAATTCAAACCTCAATTAACCTTGGAAGGGAGTGAGGTTTCACAAGGTATGGGGGAGACCGGGTTTACCATTGAGAGTGACGGAACACGAAAGTAGGTCATATCACAATGTTATGGAGCTTTTATTATAGCACCAAAGGTTATCGAGTTCAACCACCCACGATCTATAGTTCGAGCTCCCAATGGTCTAAGAAGGACTCACTTGCTAGAATTTAAGAGTCATGGGTCACAAGGTTATCTCATTCAACCACCCACGGTCTATAGCTCGAGTTCCCAATAGTTAATCCCATGTCTAGCCAATATGGGAGACAACATCCCAATTCATATAAAACAACTAGTGCCTATGAATCCATTACACTATTGACAGTCAAAAGACCTTTCCAATATTCTTACCAAAGTGCACTCAATCATGCCATTTACATTTGTACAAGATAGTATTCAAGAAATGCAACTCTTTATTTAAATATGACAACATAGGGTTTCTAACTCGTAATACCATTTTTCATCCAAAATTCCTCCAAATGGATATATAGCATCATTTGTATATATATATAACCTAGTGTCATACTCTAAGTATTATTTTGCTCCAAAATCAACAAGACCCTAGTTTGACCTATGTTTTCTCAACATCCATCAACTTATAAGAATGTGAACTAAAACTTTGGGATGGGTATTTTTATGACAATGTACATGTATATAAAGTTGGAGGTTTTGTAGAATAACTCACTTTACTAGGTTTGTTATGAAAATCTAGAATTTTCCCCAAAACCTAGAGCTTTGATAAGATGGTGAGTGAAGAGCCCTTGATCCTAGCCCCCAAGAATCTTAGGGAGATGATGGAAATCTTCAAAGTAGGGTAGAAATGGAGAAGTAAATGCTATTGGGTGATTTTAATGAAGAGAGAGAGAGAGAGAGAAAGAGCAAAGAGAGAGTTTTTTAGAGTAAATGGTTGAGAATGAATTAGAGAGGACCTAAAAATCGGATTTATTATGCCCTGGACCCCGAGGGTGACATTGCCATGCGATAGTGTATGTGGCACTATCGCGGGTCACTATCACGTTATATGTACCGCATGTCACTTCTCCTCAACGATTGTGCCACGGCGAGAGTTACAGTGTCACAATCGTTGGGCACTCTCGCACTAACTGTACCGAGAGTTCTAGGAGCCCCGCGACTGTGCCCTTGGCGATAGTGACATTGTGACAGTTGCCGGGCATAGTCGCCTTACCCGATCCAGAGTCCGAAAATCCTATTTTTCTCATATACACGACGCTTCGATAACAATAAAACATAATTAAAGTTTCTCGCCCTAAATTATTAGATAATCATGGTAATTTAAAATAAAAAGGAATCTTAAAGCTTACTTGGAAAATATGGATGTTACATGAGACCCGTCCCATTCGGGAACCTAATGTACCCGCCCCATCGGGGGCAGGGGGTCCCTGCAAAACTAGGAACTGGGATCCCCAAAAGTTAAAAAACAGGGATGGGGTCGGGGATGGGTAATGTGATCCCCGACCCGTCCAGTCTCGTCCTTGTATATTAAATGTTATATATTTATTATTAAATCTATTATTTACTCATAAAGAATTAGATTTAGTATTTTCATAAATACATTTTTTCTAACTTGTCCTATTATTTTTAGATACAAAAACTTAGTGAGTGAGCCAAAAACATTTAATCAAACAATTACGTATAATATTATGATTTTATTAATATATGAATATTTGATAGTTCATGAAAGCAAAATTTTGGATCGAGTGTGTTGTTATTTAAAACATTTGATTTAAAATATCCAATGTAAATGGGAAAAAAATCCCCTATTTTCCTTTTGGGGACGATAAAGATCTGATTATATTCCCCAACAGGGACGATGATGAAGATTGGAACGAGGATGGAGATTGGGGTCTCGGCCCCATTCTCATGCCTAGTGTACAATATGGATTTGGGAGTTGAATCTTTAGACATTTTGGGTGTAATTGGGGGTAGCTTCAGATTGATTTGTGTGATTACAATATTTTTAAATAATAGAATTTCACTTTGTGGGGTTGTGTTCCTACAATAATAGTAAGAAAATATAAATTAAAATACATGTTTAGTTATTTATTATGTGTATAATCATATATTATTAATTTATATTTTGTTTAAACATAAATTTTGACATCAACTTTATTTTCGATCTAGGATAAAATTTTATATCTTCTTGCCTCTCAGCACTTAAGGGTGTCACCCGACTAATCCCCGGCGACCATGGGTCGGCCCAATCAAGGGAACACGGGCCCATGATCTGGATATCGCCACATGCTTGCCACGGGGTTCGAACCCTGGTAGTCAGGGATACCATCCACTGACCCTCCAAGGATGTTACCTTGCCACTGGGCTAAACATGTTTTGATCAAATAAGCTATTGATTATTTTCAAACTTGTAAAATTTATCCAAATCGATTATTGATTATCAGTTAAACATTTACACTTATCATCTTTATCCAAACCATTTCAAATGGAATCAACACCCCAACACATATTTTTCTGCAAGTAAAAAAGTTCCAAATCAAAGAGAAAAATATTCCGTTTTTGACAGATAGAGGCTAACCTGTTTCTGATTTTTCACCTTTTTACGGATTTTTGGCGGATTAAATAATTAATTAGTTAAATAATTATTAAAATAAAAAAATTAATTAATTATTTTCAGCGGATTAGTCCGTCAAAATTTTTCGCCGAAAACACTTTTCTTTTTATTAAAAAATAAAGTTTTCTAAACTTTTCGACGGATTATTCCGCCGAAAATTGGACGGATTAATTTTTTTAATTAGAAAACAATTATTTCGGTTAATAATTTAAAAAAAATTCAGACAAATTTTCGGCGGATGCATCCGACGAAAACTTTTTGGTCCACCGAAAAGTTGTTCGGCGACTTTTTTTTCCGCAAATTCGCCGAAAATTATAGTTTCGGGCGGATTTGTCCGCCGGAAATGGCTGTCAGTTTTGTAGTGTTGAGTTGTCTACCTCTTTTGGAAAGGCGAACTTGTTCTTGTTTACAGCGACACATTCCTATAATCTAATGATATGTTCATGTTCAGTCCAAAAACGTAAACTCAATGACATGTTTTTGTTCATAGTGTGCATAATAACCACACAACCTAATTGAAAAAATTGATATGTTTCTGTTCATAATGTGAACCGTAAACATGTTAACTAATTGAAGACGTGATATGCTCTTGTTCACAAGTAAGGTCTACAATATGTAGAATAAACCCGGAAATTAAGTGCATATATACATTGATATGTTGTACGTACACAATGATTTTCGTTATTATTTACTCTTCCTGTTTTTCTTCTCCTTCGACATTCATTGTTGTTGATATTAAAACAGAGTGGAAGATGTTGACAAATCTTGGATTCTTAAAATTTGGAACGAATCATTTATATTTAGGTGAGGATGACGAGATTATAGGAGCTGCCATTTTGTTTGGAATAGAGTGACGAAGTCACATTTTGGTCCTTATAACTTCTAATATATCACACGCAAGGGGGTAGTTATTTTGATAAATACTATATAGTTGTCATCACTTCAGGTCTCCTTATCGTAGATTAAAAGAGGCAAGATGATGAGATAGGATTTCACGGTTCCTAGCTAACATATTGACAAGTTCTTCCTGATTAACCGTATATATATAGAGGGAATAATCAAATGAAAGCCACTAATCATGTGTTGTTTCACATTGTAAAACAATGCATATGAATGTACAATGTTGTTTTACAATGCGAAACAAAAAATACACATTAAAAATAATCACATTACAAACCAACAATAATTTTTTGGGAAATTGGCCGAAATGGACCAATCACCGAAATGGATTGGGCTCCTAGCACATCCTCTCCGGGCTTTACCAAAATGTCCAACATTACGCACCAGGAGCCCTTGGACGCACAAGGAGCCCTTGGACGCACAAGGCGCCCTAGGGCGCACGGTGCGCCTACGCATTGTGCGTCCGCGCACCGTGCGCCCTAGGGCGCCTTGTGCGTCCAAGGGCACGTGTCAAGCTGTAATCGTCCCTAATTAGGGTTTCTTATTAGATTTTTGTTGGTTTGCTAGTTTTTCACGTTTTTAAGCTGCTTTTTCAAGTTGATGTGTACTGTATTTTTCAAAAAGTTGTGATATCAAATCAACTTTAGCAGATGAATTATTTCCCTACGGTGGTTCAAATTTGATTCCCTAAATTATTGTTATAAGAACAACAACCAATGAAGTTGTAAATCACAATTTTCATCCACAATCGATTTGCTTGTGTATCTTCCTTTTCTGTGTGTATTTTTTAAAAATATGAGTTCCGGAGAGGATAAAGTGAAGTTACATCTCCTAGCCGATGGTTCATGGCAACAGAATTATAACGGGTGGGAGTATGTTACCGATCAACCAATAACCCGCGTGAAGGTGGCATCGAACATTACGCGTCCGAGGTTGGTTAGTTGTATTCACAGAAAATTTCTTATCGATCCTGCTCTTGGTAGGATCAGAATATCGTATAAGTATGATGGTAACTTTTATGAGTTATGCAACTCTGACAATGTTTTGTCTTTTATTCAACAATTTGACGGTGAAAATAATCCGCCAACACTCTGTGTGATTGTCGATTCATTGATGTCCGGTGGAAGCGATCTCGGTGGTACTTCGAACATCGGAGGCGGTGTGGATGAATCTGATGATACCCCAGATGTTGTTCCTGAAACACAACAAGAAGAAGGAGAAGAAGAAGAACAGGAAGAAGATGACGACGACGAAGTTTATAGACATGATGAGGAGTCTCATGTTTTCCACTTGGGTTTATCTGATGTTGATACTGATGGAGACGACGACGAACCAGAAAGTAGTCCTATTAAATCATACGGTGGGATAAATGATTTCTTTGGTATGCCCCCTCCACTTCCATCAGCGACCCCAGTCATCACACCCAACCTACCCCCACGTTATAATCGCAGTGGAAGAGTAAGATTGGATCAAATATTCCCTGTGAAAAACGATCTTACACTCGCTCTCGGTTTGAAGTTTCTTGAAGAGGGTTTTGAGTTTGGAGTTCACCGTTCAAATAAAACCAGATACGATGCCAGATGTAGGCAAGCCGGATGTTCTTGGCGTATCTATGCTACCATTGTCGAAAATACCAATATGTTTCAAGTTCGTATATTGGATGACGTACACACTTGCTCGAGGACGCAGCTGCATCCCAACCACCATCAAGCAAACAGTAGATTCTTGGGTAATTTTATTTACCCTAAAGTGAAGGATACCAGCAGAACATACCGTGGATCCGACATTGTCAACGACGTAAGATCGGATTTGAAAATAGATATTTCTTACTGGCAAGCCTGGCGCGCAAAAGCTTATGCACTGACGATGGTGCGTGGTACCCCTGAAGAATCGTTTACCCGACTCCCCTGCTTTCTCTATAATCTGGAGCTCCGGAATCCTGGTACTGTTACCTCAATAAGGACAGATGCTCGAGGACGTTTTGAAATGTGTTTTGCTGCCCTCGGTTGCGCGGTACGTTGTTATTTTAGTAACTTTCGCATCACTGATATATTTAATAATGTTATAATATGAAAATGCCTTAAATATCCAGATTCGGTTGTTTACCACACACCTGCGTCCGGTCATTATCATCGATTCTGCTCATTTGAAGGGTACTTACTTGGGCACAATGTTCTTAGCCGTTTCTATGGACGCAAATAACCAGATTGTGCCCATCGGTTTCGGAGTGGGTAGGTCTGAGAGTGGGTATGTGTGGACTTGGTTCTTAATCATGCTGAAGCGTTGTATCGGGGAACCCGCGGGGTTGGTTTTTGTATCCGACAGGGTTGCTTCAATTCACCAAGCAATTAATACAGTGTACCCAAGCGCCCATCATGCACTTTGTTGTCGCCATCTAATGATGAACGTAAAAACCAGGGATAGCAGGGTCAGATACAGGAAGAAGTTATTTTGAAGGACGTGTAAAGCATATACGGTGGAGGAGTTTGAACTGAACATGGCGGGTCTACGAGCTGCCTTACCTGTTGGAGCTCCGCTTATGGACCAGGTTGGGTCAGAGAAATGGTCAAGGGCCCATTTCCCAGGAATGCGTTACAACATAATGACATCGAACAGTGCCGAGTCGGTGAATGCATTGTCTCGTTTTGCACGGAGACTGCCTATTGTGGGCCTTATGGACTATTTTCGATGTTTTCAGCAAGAATGGTATTCGATTCGTCGGAGAAATGGAGGTTATCATCCTTGGATTTTTTACTGTTTGAATTTTATGTTTTTATTTTTGCAATACTAACGTAACAAATTTGTGTTATCGCAGAGGAAATGGTGAATCGTCTCACGACTTGGGCGGAGGCCAAAATAGAAAAGAGAATTCACAAGTCCGCAATGTGGACTGTACATGAGATTGGCCGAGGTTACTGGGAAGTCCGCGATGGGGGTAGGGACGCAGAAGTTGACTTCAATAATCGTCTTTGCTCGTGCAGGAAATGACAGCTCTCAGGAATACCATGCGGCCATGCCATCGCCGTCGCAAGAAATCAACGGTGTACAGATGTCTCCTATCTGGCGACTGGTTACTACGCGTCGGATAATTTCCGACAAACTTACGCAGAGCTCATACATCCAGTCGGTCCGGGAGAAGGATGGATTGTTCCAGACCACCCGCTTATGACCGTTAGACCACCGGTCGTAATAAGACGGGCTGGTCGACCGAGTAACCATGACCGTATCCCATCTCAGGGTGAGGATCCCATCCCGAGAAGATGTTCTCGGTGTGGACAACCAGGACACACTCGAGCAAACTGTCCATCTTCTGCACCGGTAAATGTGAGCCGTCAAAGGGCATCCGGTAGTCGACAAACTCAAAGGGCATCTGGTAGTCGACAAACTCAAAGGGCATCCGGTAGTCGACAAACTCGACCAGTATCAACCGAAGAGAATTATGAAAGTTTTAGACATGGTACTTTTGATTTAAACGTTGATCTAAACGAGTAAACCATGTATGTAATAAACTTTTTATAAATATTATTACTGTTCTCAAAGGTTGAAGTTATTTACCTTGTGTTATTTACTAAACTAAAGTAAACGTGAAAGCATTAAACCAATATTTTATTCAAACCAAATAAAACACATGAAGTGCATCTAGCTTTGAGAAACCTACTACGGGTAGATGTCTCGGATCCTCTTAATCCAGCCAGCCTTTGCCTTCATCTGCTTCTCCATGCCGGTGTAGTTTTCTTTGATGTCTACCAGTTCATCTTCTAACTTTCTAATCTCCTTCTGCTTCTCCCTAACATCGCGTTTCATCATCACTAGGAACTCCTTCTGCTCCGCAATAATTGCCTCTTTCTCCTTCTGAAGTTCCATGTTTTGTAGCCACGTCCTGCCTAGACTTCGTATATCCGCATTTGCCTCATCACATGACCTTTTCAACCTGTCAGGCAGTACCTGAGACATTGGTATACCAGGCCCCTGGTTAGATTGATACGTAGGAGGGGATTTTCCCCCATGAGCAGTGTAGTATGCCTCCCGTGCATCATCCTCAAACCCACATTCTTCACAAATAATGCCCTCCAGACTAAAAAAGGCGATAGAGAAAAGTGAAGCGGAGATCGAACAACTAACCGAAGAGTGGAAGGAAATGATGGCCAAGAAGGATGGCCACTTGAGAAGGATCGACGCGGACAAGGAGGAGATAAGAAGGTTGAAGAGAGAGAGAAAAGAGAAAGAAGACCGTATTTCCCACGACAACGTTCAAGTAAACAAGATTATGCAAGATTTTTCAGTACTGCAAGCGCAGGTTACCCAGAAACAAAATTGGATTGATCAATGTAAAGCACTTTATCCTTAGATGGTGTTAACGTTTCTGGATTTTCCATGTGGCTAGTTTGTACCCGTACTTTCTATCACTTCAAATTGTTGGGTTTGTATTTTGCTTTTCTTTGTGTTGTTGGGTTTGTATTTTGGTTTTCTTCTTTGCTAATTGATAGATGTACTTTATATGTTTAAACTAATCCGAAACAAGTGTCTGTGACTATTACGCTGCCAAACAACAAATGTACGCACACCCCTGTCAGACTCTTCAGGAGAATCTTGAAGCTTTTTACAGGGACGCATGTGCGCCCCCCCTGTTTTTTGTGCACTACCTTTGGCTATATATACGGAATGATGGGGAGTCCTAAACCAAACAAAACAAGGTAACATGGCATCCCCAAATCTTCATGTATGGAATTTCAGATGTTTATCTCAATCGCTTCCAGCCGGTACCACCGAGTTATATGGTTAGCGTTTATGTTTATTTGGGTTTTGCTTGCGTTGAATATTGTGTAAGGCTAACCTTGTTAACCCCTTTCTTGAACAGCTGAGTATCCACAAATGTTCAGCATGAAGGAGCTAGGTTACGATGAAACGAAATATTATAAGTTGTATTTTAAACGTCCGAATACAGACTTATTGACTGGACTAGAACCTATGGATACCGATGAAGATGTAGCCCTTATACGTCAGTATGTTGACGGCCATACAGTCATTGAAGTGTACAGCGAGAAAGTGGAGGTAGTCACTACCAAAATGGTTTCACCAGAGCACATAAGAAGTCGATGGGGATCTCAGAAAACCAAAGCGTCGTGTAGTCGTACTTTGACATTTAAATGACCATGTTTAGTTCATATGCATTGTATTCGTTCAATGTCATTAAATACGTGCGTTTTAATGAAATGATGTTTTAATTAAACTAAACGACTGAATTTTTAATAAAAAAATTGTATACATGAAGCTAAATTTTACATTAAACTTTAAACAATTGTATATATGAAGCTAAATATACAAGCTACTAAAAGGAATCACGGATGTTGATCGGTCTGTATCATGGACCAAAAGACATCCGCCATCCGAACCCTCCAGGCTTGCGCTCGTCTCGACTCATCCTCCATTGGCGTTGGGACCTCGTTGGTCGCCAAATTTGTCAGGAACATACACGCCAAAGGACCACAATCGCCCAATGGACCCTGCTGCTGCGGTACATTATCTGCGTACACCCAAGTGAACTCGTGGTTGTACTCTGCAAGTGATGTGCATCCAGCTAGGGTAAAAAATTCATGTAGACGGTCGCGGAACGTGTCCATTATTTTTCCAAAGCTCTCCGCATATGTACCGCACCTGAATCTATCATATATGGTCATCTGCATGAGCTCTAGGTTGAAGTCGCCAACCACCCAATGCTTCAGTTCGATGCAAATCGGAATGAACACCTGATATATTTGTTCAAAAACAAACCAACAGTAAATAACATTAAACTATACAGAGCTAGAAATAACAAGTATACTTAAAGTGAAATTCATACATGCTGAACAGATCACCATGGTACACCGTTCGGCTCCTTCGCTATGTCGCAGACGGAACTCGCACCACCACCAACGACCATGAACTGCATGAACTCGGACAACATCACCGTCCACCCTGCATTGGGCGGACGCCCCTCACGGATGAACCGAACCCATCCGTCGATGTGCTATTTAAAAAAATGTTAGAGATATAAATAGACATTATGAAAGAGAAACTAAAATTACGTTTTATACTAACATCATTATCGAGCCATCCCGAGCCCTTCAAGCCGAGTAATAAGCCCCACCAGTCCCTACCCACAGGATGGGTGGGTATGCACCTAAGATAATACTCCCGCAATTCATTCTTATGCCACATTGCGGAAATAGCGGATGTAGTGTAAGAGGTCGTAACAGAACTGGTGGCAGCGGCAGTGGCAGCGGCAGCGGTCTTACGACCAACAGGGTTCTTCGATACGCGGCGCTGCTGAGGTGGGTCTGTAGTAGGAGGCAAAGGGGTGTAAGGAGGGAGCAATTGTTTCCCAATAGTTTTCTCCCGCCTCGGCCTTTGGGTAACATCCGTCGGCGGTACAACCTGAGGCCGGACGTACGTCGAGGTCGATATGCCGGCGGTTGTACCTGCCTGTGGCGTATCCTGGAACAACGCCCCAACAAGCCCCGAAAATCCCTGTTCGGCGGTAGTCGGTCCAGGCCCATGGAGCAACGACCCGAATGTGCCCTGCAAAATAAATTGGGTCCTCACAAGTTTGTTCTAACAAATAAATATCAAATGTAACAAACGAATCTCCAAACTTACAGGCTGCGAATACTAGCCCTGGGAAAAAAACGGCGAGCCGCCAGTGGACTGACCGGCCAACCCCGTGTACGCCATAGGTGTAACGTACGACGAAGGTCCGAATAGGTCATCAACGAAGGATGCTGAACTCTGCACATTAATCTAAGTCGTTTTTTTATGTGTTATTGAAAACAAATAATGATACCATATAAAGATTGAAGTGACTAACATTATCCGTATATTGGGACGGGCCTCCGAAGATCGAAGATTCGAACCCGTGCTGCGGGTCGGCGGGCTGGGAGTAGGCGAGCTGGGAGGGTTGTCCACCCTGTTGCTGGGCTGGAATCTGTCATCAAGCATAATAAACCACATAAAGTTCCAAAAGATAACAATTAAAACCATGTCGAATAAATTAAGTAAAACACTTACCTGCATAGACCTAAACTGACCAGAAAGCCTCTCCACCTCAACAAGGCGTCTCTCAAGAGCTTCACGCTCTGCTTGCTCAGATTGCAATTTCTCCGCAAGGAGTCTCTCAAGAGCTTGATGCTCTGCGCGCTCAGCTTCCCATTTCTCGGCAAGGCGTCTCTCAAGATCTTCGTGCTCTGTGCGATGAGACGTCCGATAGTTAAAGAAATCATCCATCAACCTCGTAAACTCAGACCACCGGTCAGCATAGGGGTCAACATGCGGACTATGCTGATAGTGGCCTGCTGGACTATAATCATGGTGGAAGGATGGACTATGCCTAGTATGAAGGGGTGGCTCCTGGTAAGAGGTGGTCTCATATGCCCGGCTGACGCCTGCATGGGACGTGTGGCCCATGTCATGATCAGGGTGGTCGTCTCCCTCAGACTCGGAACCTACGTCTATACAAACAATTAACAACATTATTATAAATATAAAATAATCTAGAACGACTTCCCTTTATAAAAAAATTACAAAATATCGGATAACTTAGAATGACTTCTCACCATCGTCAACAGCCTGAGTAACTCTCGACCTCTTCGACGGTCGACGCCCCGCCGTACTACGAAACCAGCGATGGCTCTGGATAAACCATTCCTGGCTCGCCTCCCACGGCGTAGGAACCATCCTCTCACGTGGGGCCCGCTCGGGCTAATATTTTGTAAAATAATCATGTTAGAAATCCACACGAGGGCCTCATCTAATACAATTTTTATTCGCTGTAGTCAATGTAACTTACCATCGCTACATCCAGGAGGGCATAGGCATTCTGGGTAACAATACCGATCGCAGACCTATCCCAACGAACCGCACGTGACTGCCTGGTGGTCATTATGTAATATATGCTGGCCATGGGGAAGGTCTCACAGATCCATATCTGTAAATTAGAATACCAACATAGTAGTAAAGATTTTGTAGAAATAGGGAATCCATGTAGATTGTAAAAGTATTAATTTGATATCAACTTACTAACCTTGAATGCAAATAAAAACCCAGTTAACGACATCCTATATCCCTTCTCCGGTCGTCTCTTGATCGCTGCATTCATCTGCTTGTAGGTCGTTTCCCAGATATAGGATCCCCAGGGAAACTCATTAAAGGCGCCCAAATCATCAATGGCGCGAAGCAGATAATCGTGAAGACGATGGGATAACTGACGACCGAGAAAGAACAGCTCAACCATCATCATGAGACAAATACGGACGGCATAATCGTCATCGATATGCGCCCACACCTCGTCATCAGTGCTGATAAGATTGAATAAATCCTGGATGTGCCGCACAGTTAGCCTGCCTTGTGGGAACACCCGTCTAACAAAACCAGTAGACCTATTCTTACGCATCTTCGGGTCCGCTCCGAAACGAAGTGCTGTGATGAGACAGAACTCCTCACGGTCGAACCGAAGAACGTGGCCACCAACATCGAAAAACATCTCATCATCCCGGGCATTGGCCGGGAATACCTGGGTCTGCAAAAATGTATGCACCAATATAGGGTCGGCAAATGTATCGGTCAACTGCAACCAATGACCGAAACACGTCTAACTGAATAGTTCTAATCTTGTTTGGTTAAATCTCTGGTGAATCAGGTCGACCATCGTGATCTTACTCTTCAGGTTCAACTTTGCAGAGTAGAACTGTCTTGCCTGCATAGTAATGATATAATACTAAGGTTAAGGGACCAAAAGCGTAAATTTCTAAAGTTCAGGGACCAAATGCGTCAATTTCTAAAGTTAAAGGCCAAAAAGCGTCAATTTCTAAAGTTAAGGGACCAAAAGTGTCTATTTCTAAAGCTAAGGGACCAAAAGTGTCAACTTCTAAGGTTAAGGGACCAAAAGTGTCAATTTCTAAATTCAGGGACCAAAAGTGTCAATTTCTAAATTCAGGGACCAAAAGTGTCAATTTCTAAAGTTAAGGGTCCAAAAGCGTCAATTTCTAAATTAAGGGACCTACAGTGTCAGTTTCTAAAGTTAAGGGACCTAAATCTACATATTTTTGTAAATCGTGTTTTTAGGATTTTTTTTATATAAAATGTCTTATTAACTATTTTATGTAACGTTATAGAAAAAAAAGTTTTATTAATATGAATGTCTTTTAAAAAGATGGGTTTATAGTACATTTTATTTATAAAATTATTAAATACTTGTTACAAATATAATATACAACAAACACGTATCAACAAAAAATATACAACAAAAAAAATACAAAAAACCGATTCATAAATAGTATAAGAGTTAGAGGAGAAGTCGTACCTCAGCCATTTGTGGTCCCAATCGATTAAACAAAGGAGAAATGGTCGGTGGTGGGGCTGGAAAACGACACCGGCGGCAGAAATGGTGGTTTGTGTTCTTCAATTATTTTTAAAATGGTGGTGGGGATGATAAGTGTCGGCTGGAGTATTATAAAAGTGCCCTTGGACGCACAAGGCGCCCTAGGGCGCACGGTGCGCGGACGCACAATGCGTAGGCGCACCGTGCGCCCTAGGGCGCCTTGTGCGTCCAAGGGCTCCTGGTGCGTAATGTTGGACATTTTGGTAAAGCCCGGAGAGGATGTGCTAGGAGCCCAATCCATTTCGGTGATTGGTCCATTTCGGCCAATTTCCCTAATTTTTTTTACATGCATTGTTTCACAATACATAATTATTGGTTTTCATGGTTCTCATCCTTGTTGTGGTTTTCATTTGATTATATACTCATGGGGTTGGGTTCCAGTGAGAAATTGAGTTAATGGTGAGAAACGTGAGAAATGGTTATCAACCGTTGGATGAGAAATGAACGCATATTAGGATGAGATGCAACTAGATAAGATGCACCAGATCAATTTTATTCTAAGCCGCAATTCATGGGAGGGCTTAAGATTAAAAGAAATCAGCGGTTCAGATCTACTTCTCATGCTTTTCACCGTTAACTCAACTTCTCACACGATCCATTCCATATATATATATATATATATATATATATATATATATATATAGAGAGAGAGAGAGAGAGAGAGAGAGAGAGAAAGAGAGAGAGACAAACAAGAACATGATCAAAATAAGAAAATACGAAAGTGGCCAAATGATATGTGATTTTGCATTGTAATCACATGCAATCCGGAAACACTCAACGGAAGGTTGTGGTCGACTGGTTGTGACCAAAGTCGCGTGAATCACATGTTATTTTACACGTGATTTTAGTGTAAAATCACATGTGATTTGATCATTTTCTTATTTGATGATCATTATCGTTTGAATCCGACTCTTTCTATATATATATATATATATATATATATATATATATATATATAGTCTTAGGTTCATTTGAGAAATGTTAAATATATGCGAAATAGATAAGTAATCCTAGTCATTCATGCGGTCAAAATCGGATTTGACTGGTCAAATAGTGCGGCTTTGACTGGTCAAAAGTTGCGGCTATTCTAAAAATAGAAGGACAATTTCGTAAATTTTACAAGATACACGAGCTGAATTCATATATGAACCTGCATGATTTACATATGAACTATATGTTCATATGTGAACCAGTGTAATTCACATATGAACTTTTTTAACTGATTTATATATGAACCTTTGTGATGCATATATGAACTAATTAACCGATTCACATATGAACTAATTAACTGTGGGTTCATATGTGAATTAGTTGAACTAATTAACAGATTCATATATGAACCTTTGTGATTCACATATGAACTAATTAACTGTTTATCATATGAACTAATTAACTGATTTATATATAAACGTATAAATTCATATGTGAATCATACATGTTCATATATGAACTCGGCTCGCGTATTTTACGAAACTACCTCTTTATCTTCTATAGACCACGCAAGTAATTATCCGGTGTTTCACGGTCAAAGCCGCAAATATTGACCAAATAAATGGCTATGATTACTTCTCTATTTCTCATACATTTACCATTTCTCAAATGAACCTCTCCCTATATATATATATATATATATATATATATATATATATATATATATATATATAATAAATGAAGAAAAGAAATGGCAAGGATGAAGAAGGTTCATGAAATTGAAATTATTGGAATTTTATGAAATTAAATAAGTGAGTTTGTTTCCAATTAATTAATGGTGACTAAATTATGGCGTGGAAAGGCCACACACACAATCACGGGGAGCGAACCAAAAGGCATCTGTGTTCTAGTCAAAAGTCACAATATTTTACTTGCAATATTTTATTTATTTATTTATTTATTTTTAAATAATAATAATGATAATATAAAAATAAAAATAAAAGCTGCAGCTGGTTTCAATTCCAACGGTTTTTGGGTTCCATATTTCCCAATTCCTTTCGGTGGTCCACGGTAACCCGATGCAGGAAAGCATAATGGTAGGAATGTTGAGAATTTAATTCAATTTAGGATTTTATTACCCTAACATAAACATTTATTGGTAATAATCACTATTTTTTTTAATTTATGGTGTAAGGTTTTAGTTCACTAAAACAGTATTATATGCAATATTTTTATCCGGTAAGCGTTTACCAGATAAGAGTCGTCACTCTAGCTTATTGAGGAAGACTCTCGGTCTTTGTCATCACTCTTATCGGGTAAGATTCTCAAATCTTGTCATGTTCATTCGATAAGGTAAATTGAGCCGGTAAACATTTAGGTGGCGTTTGTTTTTTAAAAGGTCTGAAGTCTGAAGTCTTATTTCACTTCTAATTAATAAGAGGTGGTGCTGAAGTCTGAAATCTGAATCAATAAGACTGTTTGTTTTTGTAACGTCTCGAGGCGTTTTGAGAGAAATAAGAGCATATGAAATGAGGCGGCGATAAGAGGTTTTAAGAAGTTAGGTCACCACTTCTTATTTCAAATGTATTTAAGAGTTAAGAGGTTCTGAAAACTGGAAAAAAAAAACAGTCTGAATGTAAAAAGGTCTAAAAGATTCAGACTTAAGAGCAATTAAGAGGTATTATTAGAAAAACAAACAGCCCCTTAGTAAACAAATCCTTTAATTAGAATCGTATTAGTTATATGGATTCAATTGGATTGCATATTTTCAACATTTAAATTTAAGAGGTCGGTTCTTAGATGACAATTTATAATCTAATAAATTACCATTCAGTTGAAATCCAATTAATAATACTTCACGATATCTTTTCAAAATCATAAATTTTAGTATTATGTAGTGGTTTTTAAAAAAATTTCTATGAATAATATGTTGAAATTATGGATTAATTAGTAATAATTATAAAATTGGATCAAAATATTGAATGAATCCAATCTGATATGATGAATAATCAATAATAATATCTAGTAAATAGATTGGAATGGTTTGCAAAATCCAATAAACAATGAATAATTAGAGATCTACCTAAATCGGTTGCTTTTTAACCGATCAATGAACACCCCTGAGCAGGGTGACGATTAAGAGTTTTATAAAAGTATGAAAAACTCACTTTCCCTCTTAATTATTGAGGGAGTGATATGCAATATATTTATAATCATGGTTTTACAAGATGGTTAGGAAACTAACTCTAGTTGGATTTATATAACAACTCTAAAAACTTAGAGTTGTAGCTAAACAATAATTCCTCTATCCTATTTTATATAGAAGTGCTATTAACGGTTGACGCTATCAAATGGTCCTAATCGAAGCAATTTCGATTGTTTGAAAATTATGTATCAAAGTGTCCATTAATCGCTGAAGTCGGCTACATAACTGTATTGCTACCAGATGGTCATGAAAATGTACAAATACATGGCTTAGTAAATTAATGTTTGTGCTAAGCTACCTAACTCTACTTTTAGGGGCGGTGTATCAGGTAGACCGAACAAATTCTAAATGAAATAATAAAAAATAATTGAATGAAAATCTAATCGATCTAAACTGATTTGGTCCCAAATGGGACATTAAAACAAATACAAACAGGTTTACTCTTACTCATTGTCAGCCCTAACTATAAATATAAATTTTGAATAAAAAAAATTCACTTATTAACTTAAAGAGATCAATTTATTATTTTCATAAACTAAGATGTGAAAAAACTGAAAAACTAAAAAAAAAAAAAAAAAAGACAAAACTACATAGATCCCAAAATCATATGGTTTTGATGTATGTGAACATTTTTATCTTTTTAGTATAAAACTTATTAGTTTGTTTAATTTTGTTTTAACAACTTATTATAATATTTTTTATATAATGTAAAGGTTTGATAATAAAAACTTAAAAAGTCTCATTAATAGATCAACTTTATTATATTGATCTTTAAAAAACTATTAAATGACAATATTGTATCTAAAAGATCACAAATCATTACTAAATGAAATAAAAGAAATTTAAGAGTATTGCTAAACAAATGTCTATTTTGAATTGAGGAATCAAAAGATAAAAAACTAAGATTTTAAATGGCGTGAGGTGTGGCATGGCGGCGAGGCTAAATCTTAAGCCTTAGGAGCCACAATGAAGCATTGACGTTTTCAAGGCGTGACTTATGGCGTCAGATTTCTAATTCATATATAATATTATATATAAAAAAGTATAATTTGTAGTTTACTCAATGAGTTAATAGTAATAAGCAAATTAATTAGGTTATATATTAAAAACTTGCAAATAAAACATTAAAAACATAAAGAAAAAATCAAATATCTCATTACGATAACTGCGCATTAGGTCATGGCGTGTCATGAGCTTAACGTGGCGTGACACACAAGCCTTGGTGCAATGGCGCACCATGTCGGCTGTGCGGCGAGTTTTTTAGCAGTGAAAAAAACAGATCAAAAAGAGAGAGATCGATGGCAGGGCCAACAGTATTATAGGCGATTTGGAAAACAGATAACGATGGGGCGGCGAGGAGTGGCGAAACGGAGTGAAATACTGGGGTTTGAATGGCATAAGGTTTTGGAAATGGTAAAGCTGATTTAGGTTTATTTTTACTTTAAATTCTTCCTAGTCGGTTAGAGTTAGCTTTTTTTGGGTTAAAGGATGTAAGTAACTAATTCTAAAAATTAGATGTTATTTTATTGAAAAAAGAAATGTTCAAATACTTAATTATTTAAAATGAGAAAGTTTAATTGTTTTTTTATTCAAAAAAATAATTCAAGGACTTGGTCATTCAAAATGAGAAAATTTAATGGTTTTTCATTTGTAACAACCCAACTCGTACCATAGAGCAAAACTAAGGGTTATTAACTAACAACGCCAAACGGCCCAAAACAAACATCTACATTACAAGGTTTGTGGTAAGACAACCTATTACACAACTGAGATTACGAAGAAAGATAAACTAAAATGACGGTCTTCTAGCCAACTCCAGCTTACACCTTCTCTTTGCCCTTATTTGCTCTTCCTACCTCACGCCTGCCTGAAAAGGGTTTTAGTTTTGAAAGAGCGAGGGTTAGACCAACGGTCTAGTGAGTTCCCTCTAATAACAACTTAAACTCAACAAACAATCACAAGATTTATAAATAAATAAACCATTTTCAGATTTAAAGAAACAGTTACACTTTCAATAAACTTCTCAGCTCACACTACCGTCACCCTAAGGTGACAGCGTGTCTGTGACTCACACTGCCTTATTGGGACACACCCCCAATGATATAAACGGAACACACCCTCCGGTATGAGCATAGGCGGGCCACACCCCCCGACTTTGAGCATAACACACTTATGACTGTGTATGCATACATATC
This sequence comes from Arctium minus, assembly GCA_954870635.1. Classification (NCBI taxonomy): domain Eukaryota; kingdom Viridiplantae; phylum Streptophyta; class Magnoliopsida; order Asterales; family Asteraceae; genus Arctium; species Arctium minus. The sequence continues at coordinate 2,329,498 of OX941093.1, read as the reverse complement.
CACTTACGCAACAGTAACAGAAACATCTTGAACATTTAAATAAAACTCGCATGTAATTAATAACCAACATCATTTAAAAAATTGCAGATAACTTTATAAACATAACTTCTTCGTCATGAAAGACTTTAGTTTAGAAAACTCACCTGACGTCCTGATCAAAGTCTCACCCTTGAGATTGTCCAGATCACAGATTCCTAAGGCACAAAGGTCGTTTGGTAAATCTCACGGTTAATCCCAAAACAAGGGAAATCTATAAATCAACACTACTAAAGTTCGGATTACATTCGGAAACCCTCGATCCCAAAAACTACCCAGAGGATGAACGGGGTCACCCAGTCGCACACGACCAAGATCACCCGGGTTTCCCCCGCCTGGGGTCGCCCGACACCTCAGCACCCGGGGCCGACCTGGACCCCTCCTCCCGGGGTCGCCCGACACCTCAGCGCTCGGGGTCATCCGGTCCCCCAAACCCCGGGGTCGCCCGACTAGAACAAGCCCGGGGTCCCCCGGTCTCTGCGTCAACCATCACCGAAACTAAGAACTCACCAAAGCGACTCTCGAAACCAAGATCCCAACACCAATTGGGGATCGATTAACAATCACAAGCCCAAAACCCCTTCCCTTGACTGATTACTTAAAAATCAGAGTTAGGTTAAAACTTTCATTCCCAAACAATCGATACTCACACAGATGATAAATAAAAACCCCAACTCCAATTCATACAAACATCAGATTAAACCTATCATATCCCTTATTCAAACTTAAAATCAACAGATTATACTCCCCATGACCCAAAATACTTCAAAGAATGAAAGCTTACCTTGAAGAAGATCAAAATATGCTTGGATCCAGCTGAATCGACCTCTTTCTTGCTTCTTCCCAAAATCGCCCCACAGCCTCCCTCTTCTACAATCAGCCGCCAAAATGCCTTGACAAATGAGGCCTCTAGGGTTAAAATCCCTTCCTTTCCAACTTTTTACTTTAGACCCCCAAACTTGGTCTTATTAATCTTTCACCCAAATTTTTAAGTCTTTTACTTCTAGCCTGGTTATTACAATATGCCCCCCTTAAAAGAATTATGTCCCCGGAATTCCTTCGCTGAACAAACTAGGATATTGGGACCTCATATCCGACTCTAACTCCCAACTCGCTTCCTGTCCTTTGTGAAATTGCCACTGAACTTTCACAAGTTGGATTTCCTTATTCCTCAGTTTCTTCACTTTACGGTCTAAAATGGCCATCGGTTCCTCAACATAGCTTAGTTTCTAATCTACTTGAATATCGTCCAAATGCACCACCACATCCGCTTCCGCTAAACACTTCTTCAAATTAGACACATGGAAGGTGGGGTGAATTCCTCGTAGATCCACGGGTAATTCCAGCTTGTACGCCACCTTCCCAACGCGCTCCACGATAGCAAACAGTCCGACGAATGTCGGTCTCAACTTACCCCTCTTTCCAAAACGCACTACCCTTTTCCAAGGCGAGACTTTTAGCGTAACCATATCTCCCGCTTGGAACTCGATTGGCTTCCTTCTATTATTCGCGTACATTTTCTGATGGTCTTGCGCTGCCTTTAGTCTTTCTCGAATCTGATCCACCTTATCGGCGGTTAATTGTACTATCTCAGGACCTGCCAATTGTCGTTCCCCCATCTCATTCCAACATAGGGGTGTTCTACAATTGAGTCCGTACAATTCACACCTCTCCCAAGCCAATTTGATCAATACATAGTCGTATGTAACCATCGGGTTTACCCCTCGATTAATCCACAACTTCCTTAAATAAAAGAATTTTACCAGAGTAAATGCCACGACAACATGCACTACTGATTAAATAACCACCCAATTCGCGAACATAACACTTCGTCAACCTTAGACATTACCAATAACTCACAGTCACGAGTTTCTTCATCTTGTAACCTGCCATTGCAAAACAACCTATCTTAATACGGCATACGTCTAACGCAGAAGCACTTTCTTTTTTTTCGACCCACGTTAATCTCAATTCATCGGCATTATCCAAATCTTACACGCTAAAAATACATCGCTCCAACGTCATCACCCCAACTTCTTACATATTGGAAGAAACTTCCACAATTCAAAACCCTCGTAATCCACCAACTCCAACTAGCCAAATAATGCGACGCATACTTCCATTTCTCAATGCATCCACAATCATCCAATCATATGTGCAATAAAACCAAGCTTCACCCGCCCGACATGGAGTGACCATGCTCATACATACTATTCCAAATGGTTTAACACTGAATGACCGACTCACTTGGAATCCTTTCCACGCATTACCAAGACTGGCACTATGGTCCTTCACTCTGAGTACTATATACAACCACTTATTCCTTCCTCCTCGAAGACTTCAAACCCACTTCCAACGGCCGACTCACTGATTAGCGGTGTGAATTTTTGGCTAATTGGACGATTTAGATTATTCAACACTCACACCGCACCGTACGCCATAATCTCTTTCTCACACCCACGCTAGGGATTCATAAATTTACCAACAGCAGAATTTGAAAACATAACTCCACATTTTGTATTGCTTGCCAAACTTCTTACTCTCAGATTATCCACATTTCCGACATAATATCCTCACTCTTCTCTGGTTGAACGAAACACTGCTCACCCAACATTGCTTACTCTATTCCTCGATGATTTCCAAATGCGTCGAAACACATTTACATTACTTTACTTAGTCAACCGGTTACCCGCAATTTTTTTTATGCGAGGTCATCAACCGAGCTTTTCCAAGACATTAATCATTACTCGAAAGCACCGCACAATTCTCGCTCTCCAAACAAGCTTGCCCAAACTGATAGAATTTGTTCACACCCCACGAGATACTCCGACATGATCACGGATGTCCTATATACTACATAACTTCTTGAACTAAGCAGTTCGATACTTCCATCAACAATCTAGGGGTATAAGATAAACATGCCCCAAAACTCGCCGCAACCCAAAACACATGGTTCCTCTCTTAGATAGTCGTCATCTATCATTCGAAATCATCCTCAACTTAATGATACCTTGATACCAACCAAACATCCACACGTCCCATCTTCATAATCGCCACTTACAAATTATTTCCCAGAAATCTCCGGACGAGGACGCTCACCCTATGTCAATAACACCAGCCTTCTACATATCCTCAAGGAAGCTCCTTACCACTTTAATGGATTGCACGTCTAGATGTGGTATAAAAATCCCCACTCAAAAATACAACCATCACCCTACCACCTTATCATAGAACAACCAAAATCTTCATGACTACTTTACACACATACATGTACCGTCCTCTTCTCACTGATCATAACTCCAGTATCCGAATTCAAGGCATTCCATTACCTTGCCTTTCTCGAATCTAAATAATTTTCAAAACCATGATCCTTTAAACTACTCAACCAGATATCGCTCCTTGTCGGCTCATCGCGACCTGCTGGAAACGAATTCCGGCAGCCTGAAAGATTACGCGTACTACCTCGCAGGCTCAGATGCTCGAAGTGCAACCCCTCCAGTTGTGCTATATATAAACTTCACCCCCACATAAACCGTCAAAACCTCATCGACGAAAATCACCTGGCCAAACTAGCGGTTTTCTATTTTCATAATACTCGCACAAGGTGGTAAACAACGTATCGGTACCCACCTTTTCCGAAAACTCTTTGCTTCAACATGAAAACTCAACGAAACTATCCATAGCTACTTTTTCATTTTTAACGTCCCAACACTAATCACGAAATAATCGTTGGCTTCATCATCATCAGTCGACATGGTGATACCTCAACCATGCCTCCGACCAACAAGGATTCCTACTGGAACCCACCTCTTCCAATGCAACAACTTACTAATATAAGAATATCATAACGACTTCGAATTCCACCCTGGGCACAACCCTCTGACGCCATCCCCATCACAAATCACCGGGCAAGCGGTTAAGCCATTATATTACAAACATCCCTAACGTCATAGATCGAGGCCTCCCCTAACCATTCCATCTGTTTAACACCTTTCCTTAACAGGAACACCAAAACCAAGAATTGACCACCCACTGATCGAGCGTTCCACTTCCACTCTCAAAACTTTCGTCATTCTTAATTATAACCTTCCCCCACGACCTAGAGAGTTCATAGCTTCATGCATGACACACCAAAAATTTAAACTTTTAACACCTTTAAAATAATTTTTTTTTGGAGATACTACATTATGAAACAAGCTTGAGTGTACACGACATAACACAGACTTAGCCATGTACAACAATCTCAAGAATCATTCAACCTCAACTCCACGTCAAATTACTCTTCACTACACTCCAATGTCGGTGTTGGCACAATTGAAATTATTTTCGATGAACTTTACCCACACGATTTATAGAAAAAAATGCTACAAAATTGCTTACACTTAGCGTCTCAAACGACTCTCACCCTCATGGATATAACAACACATGTCTGTACCAAACTTACTTATAAAATCATGCGATCAAAAGTTGTTATGATTTCCATAACAAAAGTTAACTCATTTGCAAAGGGATATAAAATAGTTTCCCCCATCCCAAAAATCGAAATATATCTCCCAACGCCATAAACTTATCTTTTCAATCCAGACACACATTTGCACACGTCGACAACTTTCAAAACGAATACCTCATAAGGTACACTCACGCCAAAATATCTTATATGAATGATATGAAAAGGCTTCAGCAAATTGTTTGAAACACAAAGCATGTGACTCAATGACATTGAAGGCTATTTACTCTAACAAGGTCAACTGTTTACACTCACTATGATTGATCCCAGACTCCTTACTTCCGACCAACCAGCCGGGTTCCTCTCCTATGCCACAATCTCCGGCACCAACGCTTCCCAACATCCTTGAATGTACAAGTACCAGTTACCATCGCAACTAAAATTTCTCAAGTCGCGCATCCTCACTTTTACCTCAAACAAACTTACCAACCATATCTCAATTCCATCTAACCCTCACTACATTTTATCAGTCAGCACTGATTTCATCTCTCAACCAACCTTCGGTTAACTACAGCTCTAAAAGCCTCATTTCTATCCTCCGATTCTTGGATTAACACTCTCCTGATTCCCACTAATCGACAAAACAATATACCAAACCGAAGACTCCCTTGGGGCGAAAAGCTCACCTCCAAACATATTCTCTTCCTTGTGGACCCATGAGGTCCTTTCTCAACGAAATATCTACATCCCGCATGATATTCTTCCTAAACGGTATTAACCTTACAACCAAAAGCGAACCCACACAACACGCCAGACCAACACTATCAATTCATAGATAGGACTCTCTACCCTAAACTACACTCAACAATAGCAATCGAGTATGCCCATGCACCTGTAAATTCATAATGGCATTGGCCAGATGCAATTCTGAATTTACCTTACATGAGAGTACTCACTATTGTTATCACGCCTCCCGATGATCAAGGTCTTCCTTAAAGGCTTCCTAAATCTCAGTTGTGTTCTCTACTCCACAGTTTAAGTTTAGGCCAATCCGGTCACTTAAATCCCTTAAACTATGGCTTTGATACCAATTGTAACAACCCAACTCGTACCATAGAGCAAAACTAAGGGTTATTAACTAACAACGCCAAACGACCCAAAACAAACATCTACATTACAAGGTTTGTGGTAAGACAACCTATTACACAACTGAGATTACGAAGAAAGAAAAACTAAAATGACGGTCTTCTAGCCAACTCCAGCTTACACCTTCTATTTGCCCTTATCTGCTCTTCCTACCTCACGCCTGCCTGAAAAGGGTTTTAGTTTTGAAAGAGCGAGGGTTAGACCAACGGTCTAGTGAGTTCCCTCTAATAACAACTTAAACTCAACAAACAATCACAAGATTTATAAATAAATAAACCATTTTCAGATTTAAAGAAACAGTTACACTTTCAATAAACTTCTCAGCTCACACTATCGTCACCCTAAGGTGACAGCGTGTCTGTGACTCACACTGCCTTATTGGGACACACCCGACAACTCAGCGCCCGGGGTCACCCGGTCCCCCAAACCCCGGGGTCTCCCGGCTAGAACAAGCCCGGGGTCTCTCGGTCTCTGCGTCAACCATCGCCGAAACTAAGAACTCACCAAAGCGACTCTCGAAACCAAGATCCCAACACCAATTGGGGCTCGATTAACAATCACAAGCCCAAAACCCCTTCCCTTGACTGATTACTTAAACATCATAGTTAGGTTAAAACTTTCATTCCCAAACAATCGATACTCACACAGATGATAAATAAAAACACCAACTCCAATTCATACAAACATTAGATTAAACCTATCATATCCCTTATTCAAACTTAAAATCAACAGATTATACTCCCCATGACCCAAAATACTTCAAAGAATGAAAGCTTACTGTAAGTTATTATATGCCCACGACACGTGTCACACAGAGATACTACTGAGAAGTATGTAAACCTATAGGGTCGCACACAAAGAATGCGTTTGTTTACATTTGTAGAAACCCAGATTTAATGAAAATATGTGTTAAACTGTAATTATGATAATTGCAGGGTGAAAACGTAATTATGTTAATTACGGGGAATTATCTGTAATTATATTTTAAAGTTTAAAAGGATAATTATATATACTTATATAATTATATTTTAAAGTTTAAAAGGATAATTATATATATATATACATATATATATATTTGAATATGATTTGAATATTACAGATAATAATTAAACCTTATTTAATTATTAGTTGAATTATAGTCTAACTATAATTCTTCTGATATAAATAAGGGGTTAGGCTAAACCATTTGATTGACAATTGAGTTAGAATAACCTTTCACAAAATACAGAAAAGGTAAAACACATATAGATCTAGGGTTATTGGGCTAGCACCCGGTGGAATTTCGCGTGTTCGTGTGTGGATACCGCTAGAGGAAACCTAGATTGGTTTCTAAGTGCTCAACTAGTTCAACCACAACAGATCTGAAAGGTACATCTCTAAACACCCTATGGTGTGGTTTGAAATTTTAATTAAATACATCATTGGATCCGTTTGGGTTTTAATTGTTTAAAAAAGTTTTCTAGGTTGTAACCAATTTTTTTTTTTTAATTTCCGCTGCGTATAACGGTTACAAATTGTTATTAAAACCCTACAGTGGTATCAGAGCCACTTTGATGTCATTTAATCAAAAGAGGAACAATATTGTTATGATGGCAAATTAAAATTTTAAATCTAATTGGACCCATTTTGTTTTAATTAGGTCTAAAAGTCTAATAGGAATTTTAAAAGGGTTGCAAACCCTAATATTTGCTATCTGAGAGATCACAACTTTATGTGGCCTCCATCCTTTTTTGGTTTGAGTCGCCGCTGGCTTCTGTAGGTGTTTTTTATCGTCGCCCGCCGCTGGCCGGTTTTCCCATCGCACATCTCCCTCCCATCACAAAGAGGCGACAACCTGAACAGGTTTCATCGCCGTCGTTTTTAGTTGTTGGTTCTCTTTTGTAGCCACGAGCACCGCCGGTCTTTGCCTCTATTTCGCCGGTCGCTGTCGGCCGTCGTCGTTTTCGTCACAGTGACCACCTGAGGTACGTTGCAGGTTGATCGTGGCTGTTTCCACCAGTCCCTGGCGTTCGCCCTCCTTGCGAGGTGCAATTCCCTTCGTTGGTCATCGGTGGTCGACTGCAGCTGAGTGCCGCCGGCCGTCGTTCCTTGTCGATGGGTTATTACCCTACATGGATGAACGAGCCTCATCGCGTGATTGATTCTTGTCTCGTTTATTTTTCATCTAAGGTCATCGACGATCGGCTATGGTTGATGCCACCGTCACCATGAACCACGACCATGGTCGTGGGTTTCTCGATAAACATCGATTGTTGAGTAACTAGTAGCTACTTTTTGAACACCGTGGTTGATTTTATTGCAAACTGGAAGATTTCTGGTTAGGTTCAATGACTGTTGCCGTTTTCTGGTTGGGTCCAACGATTGCTGCCGTATTTTTCCTTGTTCACCACACCGCCACTCCAAGCGGGTGGAGTTTGGTTTTCCCTTTTGTTTACAAGATTCCAATGCTAGCCATCGATCCAAACAACGGTTTATGGTCAAATCGTTGTTATTGATAGTCTGGGTTCGTGCTAATAGTGGAACAGTGGTGGGACTAGGGCTTTGGCCCAAAGTTGCTGTCATCGGCTGCTGCCATTGTTCATTGAACTACAACTAAAGGGTTGTTGATCGTCGGTTTCTTTCTTTCCCTCACCATGGATAGTTGATTGCGTGATCCATGGTCAAGCTATCAGTGTTGTTGCCACATGATAGGATCACGGTCTGGGACCATATGGCTCATCGGCCTAATCCACAACTTAAATCGTCGATTTTGTTTCGATTAGTTTGTCCCCAAAATTCAACGGTTTCGTGACTAATGTTTTGGGCCAAATCTTTAGTTTGGGTGTTGGACTCCGGCTAGTAGGCCCAAATTTTTTTCACCCTAGCTTTCTTGTTGGACTTGTGTCCTGAACGACTTGATCGTAGGACGACCCAAGGCCCGTTTTATTGGGTGAACTCTCTTTTGGGTTTGGTTTGTTAACCAACAATTAAATTAGGTCAATAAATTTAAATTTGCCATATAATAATTTGTTCCAATTAAATTGGTCATTATGTTAATTATAAATCGGCCTTTTAATTATGTTAGTTATTTTGGCCGAATGATTTAGTTTATGTTTAAAATAAAATAGTATATGGATTGCCTCGTGAAGACCCGTGGTTTGGATTGGTTGTTTATTTTATTCATGGAAAATTAAAATGTAATAATTGCATGGGATGTATTTTTCGGTTTTAAATTTCCTAGATAGGAACAAATGTAAATAGAATAGACATGTTGTATTTTCTATTTTTCAAATCTGAAGACGACGTTTCAAGAGGTCGAGACGGAGTCCCTGGAGTTCACCAAGATGGCGAGGCCAGTGGGAGCTTGAAGACGTCCTTAAAATTGACCGTGGTTGTTGTGTTGGCTCACAACACCACATTAGGGGCAAATCCATATATTATTGTTGTGATTGTTTATTTTGTGCGTGCTTTTATTGCTTTATTATTGTTATAATAATTGCAAACGTTTTAAAATAAAATCAAACGCAAAATAAATTTTAAATCGGTAAGTAAAATATGATATTCTATATTTGATATGTTTATCAAATTTAAACCGATTTAATAACATAAACTTTTAAAACAAGATTTTATAGATAAAGTCAAACGTTTTAAAAAGGGAATTAGAATGTTTTCTAAAATTAAACCTTTTACAAAATGTAAATTTAACGCCACCCATTTAATGTACTTGTCAAGCATACAGGATTCTGGGGTGGTCAGTGCTCAGCCAATCATGTCGGTTGAATGTAGTGTTAGACAAGGAGCCAAAATATTGAGATTTAAGTGGACAGTTGCTTGGTCATTCACTTAAATAGTCGTATTTTGGACGACCGATCCCAATAAACCCTAAGTCCAGTATTTAGGTGGGATCACGATACCTTAGTATGGTTTGTTTACTTGAGAATGTCATAAACAGTTGCTTGGCCATTTATGAGTATTTTCAAGGCGTTGAAGTGGGATTAAACGTGCCAATTTCAATATATGATATATTGAATAGGATCCCACGATATCTAAGAGTTATGTTGAACATAATTGGATGATGCCTACCTAAATAGCCTAATTCCATAGACAGTTGTTTGGCCATTTATGGAAGTAGGTGAAATATGGATCTTTGCTCAAATCAAATGATTTTGAAAGGTTAATCCATTTATTTGAGATATTAAAGTTACTAAAATTAAATCATGTTTTTGTAGATGTCTACCTCAGATTCAAACTCAAACAATTTATCCCAATTTACACTACAGTCAATCCTGGATAAGGAAAAATTGGACGGAACGAACTTCATCGAATGGTTTCGCTCCCTAAGGGCAGTCCTTAGGTATGAAAAGAAGTTCTACGTTCTTGAAAACCCCCCTCCAAATACTCCTGTCAGAAATGCTCCAACTGAAGTCATAATTGGTTATGATAAGTACCAAGACGACTCTCTGATTGTTGGTTGCCTAATGTTAGCCACCATGACTCCCGAATTATTACGGGATCATGAAAACATGACTGCTTGGGATATGATATCTTCACTGAAGTCTATGTTTCGGTTACAAATAAAACGAGAGAGATTTGATACAATTAAAGCATTGTGTGCTTGTAAAATGACTGAGCGTTCGTCAGTTAGTACCCACATTTTGAAAATGAAAGGGTACTTTGACCAACTGACTCGTCTTGGTTTCCCACTGGGTCAAGAGTTGGAAATCGATATGGTTCTCAACTCTCTACCCAAAACATATAAACAGTTCATTAAGGGCTATAATATGAAAGGTTTGAATAAAACTGTCACAGAGCTTTACAACTTACTTAAAACTACTGAGAAGGATATGAAATCCAAGTTGGGTTCAATCAAACCAAAACAGGCTTTGATGATCAAACCTGACAGTGGGATAATCAAGAAAAAGGGGGAGTTAACCAAGGGTAAAACACATGTTGGAAGATCCAACATAGATAAGGGCAAAGGAGAAATTCCTGAGGTTGCAGTATGGTATAATTGTTTTCACCATGGGCACCAAATGAGAACTTGTCCAACCCGATTGGCAGAAATCAAAAAGCAAAAGGCTACCAAAGTCGGGCCTTCAGGTATGTTTACCATTTGATTTAATTCACTTCTGACTAAGTGTTACATATTGAGTATGATACTCATATTAGTACTACTTTTTCAGGAAATAAGAAGTGAAGAGAAGATGAAACCAGACCAAATGAAGCTAAGCTAGCTGTTGCTCAAAGGGACATATGATATGAACTTTCCAGATGGTCTTACATTAACACTTAGCAAGTGTCATCATGTACCTAGTGCTACTAGGAATTTAGTTTCATTTTCTCAATTACAACGAACCGAATTTATGTTTTAGAAATAAATTTTCGTTTTATCTTAATAAATGTTTTATGAAATTAATAGTTGTAATTATAAATCATTATAACGAATTAACCGGGGCTTAAAACTGATCTATTTGTGACATTTAAACAAGAAACACATAGCCAAACTCCAGGCGTACGGAGAGTTGGTATCATATGATGATTCATATGATACATGTGTATCTTGTTAGTCAAGATGACAAAAGAGCCTTCAAAGGGTAAACCTTTAAGGGCCACAAGAACTATTAGGGGTTAACCATACTGATGTATGTGATACTTATAGTTATGTCACAAGATACGGTCATCACTACTTCATTACATCCTACTGATAACTTCAGTATACATAGGTATGTTTGCCTAATAGAACAAATATAAAAGCTTTGAAATTTTCAAAGAGTTTTAGAAAGAAGTAGTGAGTATATTTGGCAAAGGATAAAGATGCTTCGGTTAGATCGAGGTCATGAATATCTAAGCCGATTGATCATCCTAGAGATTTTTGGGATTGTATCCCCGTTGACTCCTCACGGGACACCGCATCACAACGGTGTATCCAAGAAGACAAATAGAACCCTGTTGAACATGGTTCACTCTATGATGAATCTCACCACTCTGCCTAAATGTTTCTAGGATTATACCCTAGAAACAGTTGCCCGAATATTAGTTTATCTTGCAACCAAGAAGGACCAATAAAACCCACTCTCTTAAATGAACTAGGAAGATCCCAAAGTTATCATATTTAAGAATATGGGGTTATAATGCTTAAGCTAAGCATAAAGCTTTTGGAAAGCATGATTCAAAGGTCCAAAAGGTACATCTTTATGTGATATCCAATTGGATATTGTTTCTATAGGTCTAGCGAGAACAAAAGTTTTGTTAACGCACCCTGGCAGGTTCTTAAGAAAAGATTTTCTGTCAAGAATCACAAATGGGGACACAGTAGATCTTGAAGAAATTCAAGAACCACAAAGATGGGACGATGGTTGACACTGACATTCAACAAGATATTGAGCTTCAACAAACTGTTGAAGATAATAAAACGAGATACAAGATAATCCGAAGATCGGATTACTGAAAAATGGCAAGATGCCATGAAGACTGATGTCAAAAGCCACATTCCTTAAAAGGAATATTGAGCGAGGACGTATACAAGGCTTTAAAACATCAAACCTAAAAGTGCAAGTTGCAAAAGTCCATTTATGGACTAGAACAATCATCTCGTAATTGAAAACTTGTATACAAGAAGGTCAGTGGGAGCATAACAATATTCTAGATCCTATATGACATCCCAATGCTTGAAGGTGTAAAATCATGGATTAAGATAGTACTTCGCGATGAAGGATCTAGAAGAGACAAAGTCCTTGGTATAAAGATCTCTCTCGTAACAGATCAAAATGCTTAATTAGAGTAAGCAAAAGTACATACATTGACAAGATCTTGAAACACTTCAAGATGAAGGGTTCCAAGAAAGGAAACTTGCCAATAGAACATAGTGTACATCTGAGTATAACTCAGAGTCCTAGCACTAAAGAGGACATGAACCGTATAAAGGGTGTTCCCGGTGTTTTCAGCCAACTGTTCAAACATGTATGCCATGTTAATGTACTAAGACCGGATGTCTCATATACCCTGTGTATGATGAGCAGATATTAGTCAAACCAAGTGATGCTCACAGTATAACAATGAAGAACATTATGAGGTATCTAAGGATAACTAAAGATATGTTCTTACTATACAACGGTTAGGAAAGAGATCTGTGTGTTTGAGGATGCATAGATGCTAGTTTCCAAACCAACCTTAATGACTTAAATTGTAATAGGGATATATGTATTGGACGAATGTACTATGAGCTATAAGAGCTTACATACAAATCTACTTGTCAAGCCTATGTCTCAAAACAAACATGATGTTCATGTTATAGGCTTAAAGTTTTTTTTTGAATAATAATTTTAGTAAAACTTTAAACTTTTTGGAACATTAAAACAGTTATGTTTTATCTGATATAGCATACTGGGTATGAGTATATACATTAAAACATTCCTGTGTTCTTTATTAGCATGTTTAAGTATCCTTAAATGAATATGATGATCATATTATTTAAAACTGTCCTTGATCACTTATTACTAGGGGACTAGTAATAAATCAAGATCATTGTGAAGTCTGGTCATAGTCCAAGTTGGAAGTGCACTAGGTGCAACCAGAGTCACATGCGCTTGTCGGAGCACAAGGCGTTGGACAAGACCCACGGTCAAGATCACCTTATAGATCGGCGTCATAAGGTGAGTCTTGAAATAGTACAACACTATTTATCCTCAGACCTGAGATGTGCATTGGGATCTAATACACAAGGATTGTTATACTTTGATATAGTCTAACGTTACCCTTGACCGGGTAATCATAAGGGCTATATTAGGTATAACATGAATTATGTAGTTAATCGTGTACATGCAATATGGGATTTGCTCCTCTCAAGATGAGAGAGATATTTCTGGGCCCCTCGATTACTATTCTGATTTACATGCATGAACAAGTGGATTAGTTAGATTAATGACACTTGTATAATCAAATATGTTGGGATCGAGAAACACAATCTTTGAACTATAAATGATGAGATAGATCTATGCATTAAGTTCAAAATAAAATATCGTGAAGCAAAAGGATAATGAATGATTCTACTATATGATTGATTATATCAATCAAATTGCTCGAAGGTAAAAGCACTTTTACATAGCCTTGGGGGCGGTGACGTGTTGCTAGACGCTTACCATCGTCTGTGTTACTGTGTATCGTGTGAAAGTGGGAGAATGTAAGTTATTATATGCCCACGACACGTGTCACACAGAGATACTGCTGAGGAGTATGTAAACCTATAGGGTCGCACACAAAGAATGCGTTTGTTTCCATTTGTAGAAACCCGGATTTAATGAAAATATGTGTTAAACTGTAATTATGATAATTGCAGGGTGAAAACGTAATTATGTTAATTACGGGGAATTATCTGTAATTATATTTTAAAGTTTAAAAGGATAATTATATATACTTATATAATTATATTTTAAAGTTTAAAAAGATAATTATATATACTTATATAATTATATTTTAAAGTTTAAAAGGATAATTATATATATATATACATATATATATATATATATATATATATATATATATATATATATATATATATATTTGAATATGATTTGAATATTACAGATAATAATTAAACCTTATTTAATTATTAGTTGAATTATAGCCTAACTATAATTCTTCTGATATAAATAAGGGGTTAGGCTAAACCATTTGATTGACAATTGAGTTAGAATAACCTTTCACAAAATACAGAAAAGAAACCCTTTTCTTTTTTGTAAAACACATATAGATCTAGGGTTATTGGGCTAGCACCCGGTGGAATTTCGCGTGTTCGTGTGTGGATACCGCTAGAGGAAACCTAGATTGGTTTCTAAGTGCTCAACTAGTTCAACCACAACAGATCTGAAAGGTACATCTCTAAACACCCTATGGTGTGGTTTTAAGTTTTAATTAAATACATCATTGGATCCGTTTGGGTTTTAATTGTTTAGAAAAGTTTTCTAGGTTGTAACCAAAATTATTTTTTTTTTATTTCCGCTGCGTATAACGGTTACAAATTGTTATTAAAACCCTACACTTACCTTGAAGAAGATCAAAATATGCTTGGATCCAGCTGAGTCGACCTCTTTTTTGCTTCTTCCCAAAATCGCCCCATAGCCTCCCTCTTCTACAATCAGCCGCCAAAATGCCCTGACAAATGAGGCCTTCAGGGTTAAAATCCCGTCTTTTCCAACTTTTTACTTTAGACCCCCAAACTTGGTCTTATTAAACTTTCACCCAACTTTTTAAGTCTTTTACTTCTAGCCCGGTTATTACATCATTCAAATAAATAGTTCAAAGGTTTTAATCATTTAAAATATGATAATTCGTAGGTTTTTCTGAACTTTTCTTTTTTAAAATTTAAAATTTTAGTATTAAAACCTTTTGTGTTCCTTTTGACATTTTATTGCTTTTTAATTTCTAAGATTAAAATATATTTCAAGTCCTTTGTTTCATTTGAGTTTTAAAAGTAAATGAATTTTAAAGTTATTAATTGGATTAAGGGGGTGTTTGGGATTGCTTATTTAAAGTGCTTTTTAGCTTATTGTGGTTTGACATCGGAGATAAGCATTTTTTAGTGTTTGGATGAAGAAAAATTGAAAGTGCTTATAGCGGTTTCAAACAGGAGATAAACATTTTTTCATAAGTCATTTTGTTTTAATTTATTATCTTATTTGAAAAGTGCTTATGATTTTTTAGGTTATTTTATATGTATAAGCAATCCCAAACACCTTTAAACAACAACTTATTAGCTTATTAAGTTTTGGTACCACAATAAGCTAATCCAAACACTTTTTTAAAAACTCTGGTTTAACACCGCATAAGTTGATAAACATTTTTTTTTAAATTAGCATAAGTTGTTTTAAATAAGCAATCCCAAACACCCCCTAAATCTGAATACAAATGAATTAAATAATACTTTTGTCTTTGCATTTTATATTATTAAAAACAAAAAACTATATCCAAGAATTAAGTTTTTTTAAACCAAATTATTGTGTATTGCAGGTTTGACATTAATAAAATTAAGTTTTTAAATATCATGAAACGCCAATTTTATTATTTTTAACAAACATATTTACCTTTGGTAAACAATCTTTGGTTGGTGTGGTAATATATGTGGTTTTGTTGCCGTTAAAAAAAAAACAATTTTACCTTTGTTTTATAAAAAACGAACGATTTTATTGAAAGGGTTTTACTTTTGTTATGAAATATTAATCATAACGTTGGAGTTACAATAAATTAATATAAAAGAAACATAAGTATTACTAAAATGAGGACTAAGATCATTATGTTGTTACCATTTATATTTGTATACAAATGTTAAACAATTTAATGTAAATGTATTGGAATTCATGTTCAATAAATATTGTTATAACATGTGTAACCATTGATTCTCCTTTTAAATTAACTCATATAAAGAGAGGGAAGACCCCTACATATATACAACTGGGTTGTCTGTGTCTAGTGGACGTGGGATTCCAACACATCCTCTCGAAAGAAGGCTATATTGAGTGTCGAGTTGTCATGCCCCTAGTGGTGATGTATGTGGACTCTGATACCATATTTAAATATGTGGAACTTCTTATCCTCTCTAAAAAAGCTCTTTTAAGAGAGAGGAAGAATCCTACATGTGTGTGTGTATATACACACACACACACACACACACATAGGTGGACGATCTTTTAAGCAAACAAATGGTGTTAACTATACAAACTCATTTGTAACAATAAGAAACCATTGTTAATCCTTATTCATTAACATGTTGGAATAAATTATTAAGGGTACAAGAGTAATTTCAGTTGTTAGTTATTTTTTAATTATGAATTTAATGGTATGTTATAAAAAAAAGAGTTGCATGATTTTAGATATCATCTCTTTAAGTGTAATAACCAGAAATTCAACAGAAAACATAATATCAAATCCCAAACGGGTCCCCAATACAAACAGTTCAAAATAGAATAATTAAGGTTTAACAGCGAAAGTTTCAACTACAGCCGAGAATCTTTATGACTAGCTAAGCTTCAAATGCCAAAATTAACGTGCTCTCTACTCGGGAGTCCTCTCCTACGTCTTCACACATTTTCCTTTCCTTTAGAGGAAGCACCACTAGCGTTCTTTCCTGAAAAGGGTTTTGAGTTTGAAAAGGCGAGGGTTAGACCATAAGGTCTAGTGAATTCCCGACGAAACAGATATAACCAAAACTCATTTCATGATTAGATGATAACCTAATTATCAGAACAATAATACAACAAACTCGGGTATTGCACAGTGATAGGTCTTCCCACATTCCAACACCAAAATAACCGCGATCGGGGCCTAAGCAGACTCCCCTTTCGCCTCTGGGGCCTAAGCAGACTCCCCTTACCCTCATGTGTAGAAAACGAATTTCACACACATATTAGGTTATCATTTACTCCCGAGGGATCGTGAGATTCCCAAGGTACACGGTACACCCCTCTCACTGTGCAACCCAACTCCACATGAATATTTCCAACATGTAATCAACAGGCATGATTGAAAGTGAAATCAATACAGTTACAGTAAAAAAATTCACAAGGCATCACGTTTCGTGCAAAGAGTTAATATGTAAGCGCTTATAGAAAATGAGAACCGCGTTACCCGTATGAATTATAATTGAAAATTGAAGCACATATAAATATTTTTACCAAAAAGGATTTAACGGGAACTCACCTGGTTGTGAGAGGTTGGACACACAGACGACCCTTACCCCGACACTAGGACTGGCAACGGGTAGGGTATAGGTAGGGTAAGGGTTAATCCATTTAAATAGCGGGTAACGAAAAGGATAATTATCCATCTCATAAAACCCTTATACGTATCCTACCCTACCCATTAAAAGTAGCGGGTAACAAAACGGGTAACGGATAAATGGTAAAACAAAGTTTCATTTTGAACTATAATTGATATTGTCAAAACCTCAAACATATAAGTAAAACATAAGTTCATAAATATAGTTATTATTTTATATCTAATTTGTTGTAGTAAATATTTAATTCCTCTAAATATAATCATATTATAATATTTTAAAAACAATTTAAAAAGTGTAAGACTAACACTTTTCGTTGTATTTATTTTATCTAAATCCGTCTTGTTTCTCATTTAATCAGCATGAAATCTTAAAGTACACGTTAATATACGACAACATTATTAAAAAATATTAATAATTAACTTAATATAATTATGTATATATACACTAATATTTAATTTTATATAATTATACATATATATATATATATTATATCGTAACGGGTAACGGGTAATGGATAACGAAAAACCTTTTATCCATATCCTACCCACTAAAATTTCGGGTAAACGGGTAATGGATAAGTGGATAAATGTATAAAATTTTCTTTATCCAAACCCTTATCCAACGGGTCGAAACATAACGGGTAACGGGTTTGCCCTTACCCATTGCCAACCCTACCCGGCACGGACGAACTCCTACAGATCGATCACAATGACTTTATTAAGCTTACCCAATTAACCTTCTAATTTGATTCGAAGAGCTTTCAACACTCAAACAATAGCTCCCGGGTGAAGACCACCCTTCGGTTGGTCACTGCCCCTAGCCCCGGGTACTCCCAGCTCAGCACGGCTCGGGTACTCCCGACTCGCCATGCCCGGTGCTTGATTTAGCGACTCCCGGTTCCACAGCTCCGGGTTCAAGGCTCCTGGGTGGGATAATCCTGGTCCCGGTTCGCTAACTCCCACGGTTTCTCCATGCCACTCCCGGGTATGTCCCGGTTGGGGTGTGCCCGGGTGAGTCCCGGTTAGAGGAGTCCCGGGTAACTCCCGAGTGATGAACCCTGGGTAACTCCCAGTTGGCGAGCCCGAGTGGTGCTCCCGGGTGGATCCAGTCGTAGCGCTCCCGGGTGAGTCCGGTAGAGGAGGTCTAACCGGTTCAACCCCCCGGGTCTAGCGATTCTAGGGTTTCGATCGAACAGTCTTATACGATTTTTCAGGGGTACGGACCCCCCCTCTAAAACCAAAAATTCCAACACTAAACAAATTCTAGATTGGGATTAAGGAGTCACAAAACAAACATCAATAAAACTCATTCTCAACAACAATACTCCCATTACCCAACCTTCTTTTTGAATATAACTTAAAACCCAGATTAATAACACACCCTAGGGTATTTCCAACCTCCCCGAATCAAACCCAAATAAAGATTTCAATCAAAGTATCGAAGGTTTACCTTAATGCTAAGCCTCCAAAATCTTCTCAACCTTTGCCCCAAAATCGCCTTTTCCCTTCTTCAAGAATCAGCCGCCCAACTTAATGATAGAAATCAATAATTAGGGATTTTAGACCTTTATATATTTTCAGAAAAAAATCACACTCTAGGTCCCTTAAGTTCTTATTCCCTCATAATGACCCCAACTTTCAATTAAAGGAAAAACTTACAAATTCGGTCTTTACATTAAGTTTTTCAAGTTTCTCAATGAACAAGTTTACTGAGGGAGAAATATAGAGATTCAACTTGAACAAGTTCAAAAGTGAAACTAGTAAACAAGTTTCACTTATGATCAAAATAAGATCATGATAAACGTTCACCTATAAACAAGGCACTAATCAATATCATGAACATTGTTTTATAGTGTGAAGGTGTTGATTATTAGTTGTGAACAAGGTTTTAAATGACGTGAAGTGTAGCGTGGCAACGAGGTTAAGCCTCAAGCCTTAGGAGCCACGGCGAAGCCATGACGCTTTTCAATGTGTGACTTATGGCGTCAAATTTCTAATTCATATATAATGTTATATATAAAAACATATGTTTTGTACTGGTACTCAATGAGTCAAAAGTAATAAGCAAGTTAAATTAGGTTATATATTAAAAATTAGCAAATAAGACATTAAAATATAAAGAAAAATAAAATATCACATTACGAAAACTGTGCATTAGGAGATGGCGGGTCACGGGCCTAACGTGGCGTGAGACACACGCCTTGTGCCATGGCGGCTGTGCGGCGAGTTTTTTAGAACAGTGATTGTGAACACAAGCGCGCAAATTTTTTTTTGTCTTAGTTCACTTATGAACATGGTTCAGTAATGAGCACCTTCACTGTTTCACTGATGAATATAGTTTCACTTATGAACTTGTTAAAGTTGAATCTACATCTTTCTCCCTCTTTAACTTTTTCATTGAGAAACTTGAGAAAAAGTGATATAATTTTCATCCCTAAAATCATGCAACTCTTTTTAGTAACATCCTTTTAAATTCATTAAAAAAATAACTAAAAAGTCTCTTTGATCTTCTCCAAAATTACCCTTGTTCATTGTTGTTCACACACATCAGTTTCAATCTTATTACAAAACTACCATCAATTTCATCTACAGATTAGACAAATTAAAAGTAAGGGCCTGTTTGTTTGTGGCTTAATGGTCTGTATGGAAGATATGGCTAATTCGCACAGCCATATCTGGGTGTTCGGAATCGGCTTATTCGGCCAACCCATTGCTGAATCGGTCAGCTAAAAAATTGGAGTCCTCTAGATTCAGCCATTAATTTTCCCAGCCTACCCTTCTTTCAACGACCTACCATTAAAAAAAACCTATTATTGGAGAGGCCATGACTCCATCACACATCGATCTGCTCCCTCAAACATCGATCTGCTCCCTCACCACATCTCCATCACACATCGATCTGATAGTAGAGAGGCCATGACTCACAGCCTCCAAGATCCATTCACGGCTCTATGGTTTGGTCGAAGCTCTATGATCTTTGCCGGAGCTCTCTGGTTTGGTCGGAGCTATCTGGTTTGGTATCAGGCATCGATACATCAGTTGGGTATAAAAGGGTTTTCGTTTTGACGATAGATCGATACATCAGTTGGATACATCGATTTTCTTTGTATCGATTTTGTATTTCAAAACATGAGAAAGAATAAGATTAAATTTTAAACTTTTCAACATACTTTATAAATAAGGGTAAAATGGTCATTTTTCTCATTCAGACTGTTTATTCAGCACAACAACCGAACAACTTATTTGTTAACATACAGACAACTTTATCAATACAGACAGCTATATCCATTCAGGTCTTAACAGAAAACGAACCGAACAACACCTAAGATTGGTTGACATAGTTGACACCATTTATTGGGTTAACAATTGAATAAGCCCCTCTCTCTCTCTCTCTCTATATATATATATATAGAGAGAGAGAGAGAGAGAGAGAGAGAGAGAGTGAGAGAGAGAGAGAGAGAGCTGGATTCATACGAGAATAATATCTATTTAAAAAAACACAAGAATAACGAATCACATACAAAATCATATATGATTCACGTACAAAATCATATATGATTACGGGCGACTTAAGTCACGGCTAAAGTCGCTCGCGTCCTTTTTTTTGCCGTTAATACCAAATCATATAAGATTTTACACATGATTTGTTGTTCTCGTGTTTTCTTAAATAATTAGTGTTCTCGTTTGTACCTTTCTATATATATATATATATGTGGGCTAGCGAACGTGGAACTCCAACAAATATTAAGGTATTCCAAATGCTAAACTCCTGGTATTGATGAACAAATGTTAATTAAATCAAATTCTGGATGCGATTCAAATTCAATGAACAAAACCTAACAGATATCATAGTATTCGGTTATGCTATCTTCCACTGATTGCTAAACAAATGTTAATAAAATTATTATCATATTCCATTATCGTATCTTTCTTTGATTTTTAAATGGATGTTAGTCGGATCAAATGCAAATTTACTTTGGATCGAATTTTTTTTTGAACGGCAAGTTAACACACACGTTTTCGGGGTATCCGGGTTCCCACTTAAGGGTGCCACCCGACTAATCCCCGTCGACCACGGCCCAGCCCAATTGAGAGTACCACTAAGTGGCAGACCCATTATCTGGATATCGCCACATGCTCTCCACGGGGTTCGAACCCTGGTAGTCAGAGATACCATCCTCTGACCCCCAAGGATGTTACCTTACCACTGGACTAGACATGTTTTGATTTACTTGGATCGAAATTGATAAACCCAAATCAAAACAGGCCCTTTGATATTGCCGAACTTCCTCACTCATCATAAGACTGATTTTGGTTCATTAAAATCCACACGAAAATCAAAGTAAAGAATATTTTTTGCCCTCCATAATTGACCCTACTAGAAAGATTTGGAATATGAAAAGCAACTTAGAATGAAAGAAAGAATTTTTAACAAGTTTTTCAGGATTGAAAATTGAAAAGGGGATTCAAATTAACATGTGATTGAATCAGGAAAGAATCATATTCTTCATTTGATTTCAATTTTCTAAAGTTCTCTAAGTCTTTAATGTGTCTCTGTATCAAATTTTCTAATTTTGAAGTCGGTCGATATTCCATTAATTCAACATAAATGCACATTGCCTCTTGTCAATAAAGAATATCTGACACTTTCACTTGGAATATGAATAGCTTGTTTTAGTGGAAACGTGCTAGACGCCTCACAGATAAATGACAATATTTTCCATAAATTTACGGTTACCTAAAACACTACACTTTATAAGGAATTTATGTAGCACCGAACATACAAAATTCCCATTTTATATAATTTAGTAACCCTAGTTTGCAAAATGTAATCATTCTCTCAACAAAACATATTAATTGTGGCGGATTCCTTTTTTAATTTTTTGAAAATATTTAGTTCAAAATGAACATTTATTCTTTTATAGATTGTAGTCAAGCTTCTGATTCTATAAATTATCAGTTCTACTTTTAAACAAAAAATTGTTTTTACACACGTGTGGAATACAAACGGATGGTGGGCAGGTGTATGACATGGATGTTAACTATTTCATTGCTTTAATGGATACGTTAAGCAATGACTTTATTTATGTGGTCACACTTGTTTTGAGCAAATTAATATTCTTTTTTCCGAATTAAAATTTAAGATTATAAATTAAATTTTTTGTCCTTTTTGTTAGAATTTGGGTATGGAGATGATAAGTGGACCGGATAATCACTTGGATCGCGGAAAGATCGCTTTCCGAATACAATAATTTGTTCCTTATTAGCTTTGGGTGTCACGAATTTCGTATTGTGATAATCCAAATGAAAACTCTAACATTAAAGGTTGTAAATTGATCGAGTCCTTATATATATATATACACCTAGATTCTCATTAACATATTTATAAGTGAGATCGAAAGTTACAGGCGGTTAAATGGTTTAGACATAACTACATAGTTGTTATAACTGCTAACGGATAAGATTAGATAACAGTTACAACTGACTTAGACACCTAGAATCAGAAGCAAAACGTCATAAGAAGTCCAGAGGCCCTGAAGGTCCAAAGACTCTGATTATAAGGACCAGAGGCTCTAACTTTGGTACTAAAAAAATTTTAGTCTTCACAAAGCTCTAATTAGACGGCTTAGAGGCTCTGAGTCCACACGATTAAGAACTATACTTGGCAATTTTCACCAAGTTTCAGTATCATTTCAAGTGGGTTTCCAACCTTCTGAAATTTGTGCATAACAGCCCCTCGAACTCTCTCGTTGTAAGGTTAGCGGACCACTGCTAAAGGCTCTGCCCCTTGGACTCCGCTAGGAGCACTGCCCCTAGGACCCCGCAAGGGGGCACATCCCCTTGACCCCTGCCTAATGGCAATATAAGGTGATAAATGCAACATTTTAATCCTGCACACCGCACCATCTAACTCACTTATGTTTGCAATATTAGGTTATTACCTAATCGATCTCAAGTAAATCAGAATCACACTAAAAATGATCGATGACACTAAAATCTCCGATACTTTTGTTCCAAATTTGGATTTCACATTTTTCTAAAATAAAATACTATTTTATGTAAAGAAAATATGAAACCAAAAAATAATTTATAATGGATATTTACATCAACTTTAATTTATTTTCTATACTAATTTAAAGAAAGTTTGGAAGATATAAATGACGTAAGTTGTGACGTGACAATGCAATCTCAAGTGTTAGGAGTAACATAAGGTACATATATGTTCTATGCTGTTAATAAATTATATTAAACAATATAATGTCATATAAAAAGAAAAAAAAAACACATATTAATATCTTATATATAAAGAGATTATAGAAGTGTTATATAAAGAACTAAAAACTACACAAATATAAGAATAAGACAAACTTATAAGAAAAAGAAATTAAAATGTCAAATAACACTTCTAAAAATTCGTGCCATAATGCGCCCCAAGAAGCCATGATGCACGCAACGCCGTCGTCACGAGACTAACATGGCGCTGGAGACACGTCTCATGCAATACATGCCATTTATGACCTCCATGATTCTTCTTTTAGAACCATGGCAAACCTTGAGGATTAGCCCATGTTCTAAAAGGCACGCTACAACAACTGTTGCGGCGTCGTCACTCAAGACTTGTATCTCACATCACGTTAAGTCTGTGGCATGTCATGGCCAAATGCACGATTTTTGTAAAGGCGATATTTAATTTTTCTTACCTATTTTAATGTCTTATTTGTTAGTTTTTAAGATAAAATATAATTTAAATCATTTAATATCATTGACTTATTGAGTAAATAATAGAAAACATATGTTTACATATATAATATTATATATGATATAAAAGTTTGCCGTCATAAGTCACGTGTTGAAAAACGTAGCGGCCTCGCCGTGGCTCCTAGTGCTTGATTGGTCTTGTCGCCACGCTACACCATTTAGTACCTTGGGTTAGCTTAATTGACAATAAACTTTGTGCCTTTGGGATTTCCCTATCGTCAGTTAGAGTCCCCCTAAGGGCACAAAGGATTTTCTTCATTGCTCTCTATGGCCACATGATATTAGTCGATGTGCACAAAAGTTGGCTTGAACACCTACTATTAAAAAAAAATACAACATAATTACTAATAATTAATTAAATTATATTTGTTTATAATATCAAGTAATCAAATCAATTGTTTCTTCAAATTTATTTAATTTAGGAAAAAACAAAAACAATACTTAGATTTTGTATGGGGACATGTTTTTGATTTGATTGTATCTGGGCAAGTTGTAAACTAGGGGCCTATGAGATCTTTGATGAATAAACCCCCTTACAATTTCCTCATGGTATTTTTATATATTTTTAATATTAGAATTTAATATAAAAAATATTCCATAAATTTAATAGTGAAATAACAATAAGGTGAAGTTAAACAAACCTTTCATATGTGTTAAATAAGCATTCCTTACAAATCTTCTTTTCATATATATCATATAAGCAAACTTTAGATCTTTAAAATAATTAAAATCTTAATAAGATAACATTTTGTTTTATATTATATTAAATTTTACACTAAATCTTATAAAATGTTAGGGGTTGTTTGTTTACCTCTTAATGGTTTCATTAAGAGGCAACCTCTGAATCGCTAAGAGGTAAATCTTGTTTGGCAAAAAAAAGGGTTGTCTCTTAATGGTTCCAAAATCCTCTTAATGATTTTGTATCCTGACCCTCCCTTAACCATTAAGAACCTTGATTTCATTATGAACAATTAGCAAACACCCATATTTTATTTTACACTATATCATAAAAATCTCTTAATCATTCAGACCACTTAATCATTCTGCATTAAACCATTCAGCAACTGCCAAACAATCCCTTATTTTCTTATTAAGATTTAGTGTAAAATTTAATACAATATAAAACATTGAGACACAAAGTAAGCACATAAGTATTGAAATGTGATAACGCTAACTAAAGTCACGATGTAAATGACACAAATCACAATTTTCACAATACGATATTATTTTGTTCAAGTTTTCATTCTTCAAAACAAATTTTTTTCATATTCACTTTAAAGATTGTGTTTTTCTATTGATTTACTTTTTATTATTTTAATTCAAAATACAACCATGGCATGTCAACATATTGCGGAATCCAATATATTTCATGCCCTTCTATCCTTTGGATTCCATTTTCTAATTGACCTTATTTAAACACACACACAACCCCCCCCCCCCCCCCCCCCCCTTCCCTAAAAAAAATACGTGTCACACACTGTAACACTCTCAAATTTGGAAAGAACGACTAATTAGAAACTTTCAGTAATACCTTAAAGGATAATAAAATTTCTTACTACCAGTCCATAATTGAAATACATTTCTAGGTTGAATCATCAAAAAATAATTAAAGTCTTACATAAAGACTAACTAAAGTCGAGTGTTACTATAACCCAATACCAATCGCTATCTCCAATATAAGTGCGGAAGACTTCAACAACCTAAACACCTCCTCGAGCACACAACTAGCACTCATCTCTTCACAGTGTCGCTAGGACTAATCCCGGAGTGAACCTGATGCACATGCCGACAAATAAAAAAGGTTAAGCTAACGCCTAGTGAGTTCAAGAGTTTTATATAATGATTATAAAGGAAAACGTAAAATGGAAGTATTGTAACTTATAATCATGATCCTTTAAAATGATTTACTTTAAAATAAGAGAACAACTCATTTACTAATAATATGCATTTTATAGATGCACGCCTCAACGCCAAAACATTCTTTCATGAAATAATGCAATCCAACACTTACTCAAACGAGAATAATGGTAATGCTCGAATAATGAAATTTGAGTAAACTTTATAAAACAAACGACCACAATATGAGTAAACTCAAGTCACCAAAATTATAGCATAAGGGAGATAACCCAAACTCAAAGTGTAACACCCTAAAAATCAGAACAAAATAAAACCTGGAGACATGGAAACATGACATTCGTATTGATATAAACTTCCCATAAAGGGGATCAGTCCTTAAGACTTTACAAAACCTGCACAGATATAGGATTCATCAACAAACTAATCTAGACACCTCTATCAAGATTACATCAGTTGACAATCCATAATTCACCAAAAGAATGGGACTTAACAAATGCCCAGTTACAATACTAGTCATCTCAAAATGCCTCGAGACGAAACCCGTCTCTCAAAACCCTAGCAACCTACCGCTAAGGGAAACATGTTATACACATCATTTGAGAAAAAGTGTTAGGCTTAAAGCCTAGTGAGAACATACAGTTCATAAATCTCAAGAGATATAATCAAATGCGTTAAAGTAAATCCTTCCAAGGGTTTAGTTATGCAAAATATAGTTCTTTGATAATATACGGACAACCGGTCCAAAACACATCTTCCGATGACGGGGATTACCCGATTTACCAAGGATTATAGTGGAACACAAAGTAAGCCACAAATCCGAGTTATGAGCTAAATACATGGAACCATGGCCACGAACGCTTCGGTCCATACTACGATGTGAGGGAGGCCCCCAAGGAACCAGTCATACTCTTTCGTTATACTACATTTGACCCATGGCTAGTAACTGGTCTCACATAACCATACCAAGTGCCCCCGAAGATCAAATGTATCCAACTACAACAGAAGGGGTACAAACATCCCAACAATAAGCCGACTCGATACCTAGGGATTTCCAATAATAGAAACCCCCAAAAGAGATATTTGTGGCTGAAGCCACATAAGTCGGCCAGGGTCTTTCGCGGGTTATGTCGCGACCTCAACTCGCGGCATAACTCGCCCGCGTTCTCAAACCCTAAAACCAACAGCGGACATCGCGACTAATGTCGCGAGTAAGTCGCGAAACTCACTGGAAGTTTCCAGATTCACCGAAAACCACGCATTCGAACGATATACTAAACGGGGTGTTAACGACAACGGTTAAACACAAGATTACAACGATATATGTATAATGAAAATCCAGGGTGTTACAATCCTCCCCAACTTGGGAATGATTTCGTCCACGAAATCCAAACTATACAAAAAGATGAGGATATATTCGCTTCATATCCTCTTCGGATTCCCACGCCACATTTGCTCCCCGGTGATGTTTCTACTGCACCTTGACTAACGTGACTTCTTTGTGACACAACTTCTTAGATTTTCTCTCCAAGATAGCGTCGGGTTCTTCCACACAACGGTTACCCTCGTCAACTGTCAATTCGGAGAGAGGAATAACGCTTTCCTCTTCCGCCAAACACTTCCGAAGATAACAAATATGAAACGTGTTGTGGATTCTGCTCAACTCTGGCGGTAGTTCCAATTGGTACGTTTGCAAAACTACCCGCTTGAGCACTTTGAAAGGTCCGAGGAAATGGGGACTCAGCTTCCCACGCTTTCCGAACCGTATAATACCTTTCCATGGCGATACCTTAAGCAACACACGATCGCCCACTTGGAATTCCATCGGCCGCTTCTTCTTATCGGCATAACTCTTCTGCCGATCCTGAGCCGCTTTCAATCTTTCACGAATACATTTGACCTTATCGGCTGTCTCTTGCACGATTTCAGGTCCGACGAACTGCTTTTCTCCCGCTTCAAGCCAACACACGGGAGTTCAGCATTTTCGCCCGTACAATGCTTCAAAAGGTGCCGTTCCAATACTCGAGTGGTAGCTATTGTTGTAAGCGAACTCCACCAAAGGTAAGTGAGAGTCCCAGCTACCCCCGCAATCGATGACACAAGACCTCAACATGTCTTCCAATGTCTGGATCGTTCTCTCGCTTTGTCCGTCGGTTTGTGGATGGTAAGTCGTACTCAACTTAACTCGTGTACCAAGCTCTTTCTGAAACCCATCCCAAAAGTTCGAAGTGAACCGACTGTCGCGATCCGACACGATCGACAATGGTATGTCGTGCCTCGAGACCACCTCATCGATGTACAGTTTTGCTAGTTTGTCCATCGGTAATGTCTCGCGCATGGCCAAGAAGTGAGTGCTCTTTGTCAATCTATCAACTATCACCCAAATGGTATCGTGACCTCGAAGAGTTTTAGGTAACTTTGTCACGAAGTCCATAGTGATATGTTCCCACTTCCCCTCGGGAATATCTAGAGACTGAAGACTCCCATACAGTCGCTGATGTTCGGCCTTAACTTGCGAAACGTCACACAACGCTCAATGTAACGCGCCACGTCAAGTTTCATTACCGGCCACCAATAGTGCAGCTTCAAGTCCCTGTACATCTTTGTACTCCCCGGATGAATGGAATACTTAGACTTGTGTGCATCTTCAAGCAACAGATCACGGTTACCCCTAAGCTTGGGTACCCACACGTGACTGTTGAACAGTTTTACCCCACGACTATCTTCCGTCAAGAGCAACCGTTGTTTTGTCATGACTTCCTCTTCGAGATTCTCTTCTAACAATGCTTCAACCTGCGATGCTTTGATCTTTTCAACAAGACTAGACACCAACTCGATTCTCGAATGGGTAGCCCGAATACAACCGCTATAGTCCTTCCGACTCAACGCATCGGCTACCACGTTTGCCTTACCAGGATGGTAAAGCAGCTCGCAATCGTAATCCTTTAGCAGCTCGAGCCACCGCCGTTGCCTAATATTCAATTCCTTTTGATCAAAGACATACTTTAGACTCTTGTGATCAGTATAGAGTGTACATTTGGTGCCATAGAGGTAATGTCGCCAAAGTTTCAGGGCGAACACCACCGCTGCTAACTCCAAATCGTGGGTAAGATAGTTCTTCTCGTGTATCTTAAGCTGCCTCGAGGCGTAAGCGATTACCTTGCCCCGCTGCATCAACACACAACCTAAACCCATCTTCGAAGCGTCGCTATGGACCACAAAGTCTTCTGACCCTTCAGGTAACGACAAGATCGGAGCTTCACACAACTTCTTTTGAAGTATTCGGAACGCCTTCTCTTGTGTTTCGGTCCATTCAAACTTCACATTCTTCCGAGTCAAAACTGTCAAGAAAGAAGCGATTTTCGAAAAGTCTTGGATAAATCTCCGGTAGTACCCCGCCAGACCCAAGAAACTTCGGATCTCTGACGGACTCTTGGGATATTCCCAATTCATCATAGCTTCAATCTTGGAGGGATCCACTTTCACTCCATCTCGAGTGACAACGTGACCCAGAAATTGTACCTCTTTAAGCCAAAAGTCACACTTGGAAAACTTGGCGTACAATCTTTCCTTTCTCAACACTTCAAGCACTTCCCGCAGATGTTGTTCGTGTTCTGACTCGCTCCTGCAGTACACGAGTAGGTCATCAATGAATACAATGACCGACTGGTCGAGGAATAGTCGGCACACTCTATTCATCAAGCCCATAAATATCGTCGGTGCGTTCGTTAGACCAAAAGGCATTACAAGAAACTCGTAATGGCCGTAACGCGTTCTGAAAGCTGTCTTCGGAACATCTTCTTCTCTCACCTTCACTTGGTGATAACCCGAACGTAAGTCGATTTTGGAAAAACAACCCGCTCCTTGAAGTTGATCGAACAAGTCGTCTATTCTCGGAAGCGGATATATGTTCTTTACTGTAGCTTTGTTCAACTCACGATAGTCAATGCACATTCTCATCGTGCCATCTTTCTTTTTTACAAACAAGACCGGAGCTCCCCAGGGTGACGAACTCGGTCTTATAAAGCCCTTCTCCAAAAGCTCTTGGAGTTGTGCCATCATTTCTTGCATCTCTGACGGCGCTAAACGGTAAGGAGCTTTAGCAATTGGTGCTTCTCCAGGCATAAGATCAATCCGAAACTCTACCTGACGATCGGGTGGTAACCCGGGCAAGTCGTCCGGAAAGACATCTGGAAACTCACGCACAATCTTCACATCTTCCAGCTTTGATTTCTCTAACTTGGCATCGATCCCATAGGCTAGGAAAGACGAACATCCTTTTACTAAGCACTTGCGTGCCTTTGCCATTGTGATTATTGCCACTTCACCTTTTCTCTTTTCACCATAGATGACAACGACTTCACCAAAGGGGTTGGGAAGTCGAATCAACTTCTTGGAACATACTATCTCGGCATGATTGTTTGACAACCAATCCATGCCGACCACAACATCAAAACCCCCGATTAACATCGGCAGTAGATCGATCGAGAATTCTCTCCCTTCGATACTAAGAGTACACTGCTTCAGAACATCGTGGATCAGAATTTGACTACCATCGGCTATTTCTACCACTAATGCATCCTCAAGACTAGTAGTGGGCATAGAAATCTTCTGACAGAACAATTCAGATACGAAAGAAAAACTGGCACCCCTATCGAATAAAATACGAGCAGGTACAGAGTTTATAAGAAAAGTACCCGATACCACATCAGCGGATGCCTTGGCCTCATCGGCCGTCATCTGAAATGCTCGACCCGGAACCCTCGGAGGGTTCTCCTTCTTTGCCGCTACGCTACCCGTCTTGAGCTTCGGGAAATCTCTCTTCACATGCCCCGGTGCCTTACACTCGAAGCAGACCATCCCCGCGACAGAACAGTCACGGGCGGTGTGATCATTCTTACCACACTTGAAGCAGAATCTAGAAGTAGGGTTACAGTTACCATGGTGCTTTGTTCGACACTTCGAGCACCATCTGGCTTCTTGATAACCGCTGAAGCTACGGTTTCCGACAAAAGGTCGGGTTCTCTTGGGAGGTACAGAACTGCTCTACCACTTTCTCTTATCCGTTACCACCACAGCTTTCTCAGCTTTGTTCCTCGCGAACATCTCTTCCATATACTGAGCTTCTTCAACCATCTCGCGAAGGTTAGAAGCTTTAGAATTGTGGACCATAGATTGCATGTCCGCGGGTAGACCATTCAGATAGGCCTTCATCTTATCCTTCTCTGTTGGGGCAGCGTGCCCCACCAGATCAAGCTTCTCCATTAACTGACGGGTGTACTCCCTCATCGTTAGGCTTCCCTTTACCAGAGACCGGAATTCTTTCTCGATTCGGTCCATTGTTCTTTCATTACAGAACTCTTCTAACAGCTTTTTCTTGAACTCGGCCTAAGACAACTGAGCCAACACAGCAGGAGATAGGGTGGATTGAATGACATTCCACCAAATGAGAGCAGTATCCCTCAGCAGTTAGGTACCGAACCGCACTCTCTGATCATCTCCGCATTCAGAAGAGCCAAAAGCTTGCTCGACCGCTCGAATCCACTTCACACACAAGATTGGGTCGTCGGAACCAGAGAACTCTAGCGGTTCGCAACCCAGAAAGGACTTGTAGGAACAACTTTTCCTATTTCCCGGAGCACCAACAATCCCGTGCTCCTCAGCCCTGACCCCTGCACCAGCGCCTCTAGGACCCGCTACAATGTTTTCCACAACCGTCTCACTCCTCCGATTGTTCACATCGCGGTCCTCAATCACTTTCAGCAGAAACTCTTGCTGCTTTGCCATATCTTCCCTCATTGCCAACATCATGCTGGCCATCAACTCAGACGGGGAACTAGCATCCCTGATGACTGGGTGGGACGAAGTCAGGTCTACTCGCGGAATGACCTCTGGCCCCCCACCTAGCCCTTGCTGAACAGGTGGTCGCACAACAACCTCAACTCCCTCCGGCTGACCAGCGGTGGAGGCCGTCGCTTCCAGACCATCAACACGCGTACGCGGCCTACCACGCGTATTCACCATACTAAACTGCTTCACAGAACAGAGAAAGAGATTAGAAAGAGTTAGAATAAACACAAAGGAAACGTACTGCCACATTACCAATCGTCATAGCAAAAGAAATTCAAGCACACTTATGTACGATATCCTCATAATAATATTAGCTAAGTGAGATTATGAACATATAACACATAAAGGTTCTCGTCACGATCGCCATAACGCCTGATAAACGTATTTTCCGTTGACTCTAAGACTAACCCATCTTAGAAGCTCTACCCAAATCTCACGGATCAATTCTTATCATACTCGGTCTAAGTCTAGACATCTTACATTCATGCCTAGTTCACTTAAACTAGAGCTCTGATACCAACTTGTAACACCCTAAAAATCAGAACAAAATAAAACCTGGAGACATGGCAACATGACATTCGTATTGATATAAACTTCCCATAAAGGGGATCAGTCCTTAAGACTTTACAAAACCTGCACAGATATAGGATTCATCAACAAACTAATCTAGACACCTCTATCAAGATTACATCAGTTGAAAATCTACAATTCACCAAAAGAATGGGACTTAACAAATGCCCAGTTACAATACTAGTCATCTCAAAATGCCTCGAGACGAAACCCGTCTCTCAAAACCCTGGCAACCCACCGCTAAGGGAAACATGTTATACACATCATTTGAGAAAAAGTGTTAGGCTTAAAGCCTAGTGAGAACATACAGTTCATAAATCTCAAGAGATATAATCAAATGCGTCAAAGTAAATCCTTCCAAGGGTTTAGTTATGCAAAATATAGTTCTTTGATAATATACGGACAACCGGTCCAAAACACATCTTCCGATGACGGGGATTACCCGATTTACCAAGGATTATAATGGAACACAAAGTAAGCCACAAATCCGAGTTATGAGCTAAATACATGGAACCATGGCCACGAACGCTTCGGTCCGTACTACGATGTGAGGGAGGCCCCCAAGGAACCAGTCATACTCTTTCGTTAGACTACATTTGACCCATGGCTAGTAACTGGTCTCACATAACCGTACCAAGTGCCCCCGAAGATCAAATGTATCCAACTACAACAGAAGGGGTACAAACATCCCAACAATAAGCCGACTCGATACCTAGGGATCCACTAGTATAGTCATGACTTGTCACAATATTTCATATGACCACTTTAAAGCTAGATAAACAGCTTTCAACACATTTATATTTCAAAATGCCATTTTCCAGACCAACTGCTGGTAAGAAAGATAATCATAAAACCAGTTTATGTACATTCTTTCAATAAGTCACAAACATAGGCAAGTAAAACGTCATTTTACTTTTAATAAGGCGGAACCAGTCATTTTAGTCAAAACTGATCGGGAATCCCGAAAATCACCAAAAACTTCATTTATATCAAAATGTAGAGAACATGAAATCATACCGTAGAAATACTTCGGATTTCGCAAATAAGAGTTTTGACATGTATAAAGTTTGTAAAATGGTAGTAGGAACTCACCAGTAGGTTTTAGAATAAAACCCGGAAAACCAGATAACGATCATGACGTAGAGGTGAAGCTTAAAACACCGAAACCTCGGATCGAACACCAAATATTAACTACCAATCTTAGAGAGAGAGAGAAATATGATATTTCCTATAATAGAAACCCCCAAAAGAGATATTTGTGGCTGAAGCCACATAAGTCGGCCAGGGTCTTTCGCGGGTTATGCGGCGACCTCAACTCGCGGCATAACTCGCCCGTGTTCTCAAACCCTAAAACCAACAGCGGACATCGCGACTAATGTCGCGAGTAAGTCGCGAAACTCACTGGAAGTTTCCAGATTCACCGAAAACCACGCATTCGAACGATATACTAAACGGGGTGTTAACGACAACGGTTAAACACAAGATTACAATGATATATATATATAATGAAAATCCAGGGTGTTACACAAAGCGTCACTGAAAACAAGGATAAAACTAAATACCCTAAAACAACACCTCTCGATGACAGGGGAATCCCGAATTCCAAGGCTAGCGGTGGAACACAAATGTAGGCCACATTCCAAGTTACTGAGCTCACCATACTAGGAACCCATGACCACGAGCTCGCCGACTCGAACTAAGATGTGGAGGTGGGCACCCGAGGATTACCTAGTCATGCTCATTCGCTAGGATTACATTTACGGCCCATGGCTAGTAACCGGTCCCACATAACCGTACCAAGTGGCCCCCGATGACCCAATGTCTCAACTACCTACAAATGGGAAGTGACTATCCCATAAAAACAAGCTCAGAAATTAACTCGCGGATGCAGGTCCGGTTATTGGACTCCAAGAGCCCTCACCGACAAGTCCTCAAAATCCCAAGACTAATTCTGACACCAACATATAAATAATAGCTCATTTTCTTTTTAAATATTAAAGACCGACTCATATGCCTATGGATCCACTGCATTACAGTCTAAAACATTACATGACTCCAACTGAATGACCAACGCACTCAAAACATGTAATTCTCATATGATGCGCATTAACCGCCATCATACTCAAAACTCCACAAAGGGCTATTAAACCGGATAAATATCCTCAGACTCGTTTTATTTTCAAATATGCATTTCCATGTTTAATTGCTGATAAGAATGAAAATCATAAAATGAGACTATATATACATTCTTTCGTGTACCTCACATAAATATGCAAGTAGTACTTTATAAAGCATCCCCTTTAATGAATGATGCATAAACCCGACAAACACTTAAAAGTGTATTTTCGACCAAAGACCCATTTATGCAATAATCATCAAAAACCCATTCATTCATGACACATTTATCGAAATGCCCAAAAATCCCAAATATGGGTGATTTACAAGTTTAATAAGCTAAACATTTCAATAATCAAAAGTTACCAAAATCCGATAGTTGATAATTTCATGTAAACCACATAAATGCTTTAAAATAGACATTTTGGCATGTACAATGTTTTCACAAATCAACTTGAACTCACCTTGCTAGGTTAAGTTAAACCTAGGTTCCAAATCCAACCATTAGCCTCCAATAGAGTAGATCTACCATTTCCAAGTCAACTTCAACCAAGAGCTAGGGTTTCCAAATAACCCATTTCCCCAACTCTAGAAATAAACCAACAACAACTAAACCTTTAGATCTACAACGATCCTTATACTAATGATTGGAAAAATCAAGGAAACTTACCATATTAAAATCTTGAGATTCTCCACCCAAAGCTATCCAAACAACCCATCACTTCTTCAACCGAGCTTCCAAATACCGAACCCTTGAGCTTTCTTTAGACAAATCCACCATAGTTGCTCCCAAAATCGGCCCTTGGGCTCTCAAAATCTCCTAAGGAAGAGAGAAGTAGAAGGTGGGAGTAGAATGAAGGAAAACCCTAGAAAGTGGGTTTTAATCAACCAGATGGTCTCCCGCGGCCTTGGCCGCGACCTTGAAGTCGCGGGCTAAGCCGCGCATGCTACATAGATGCACACGACAGTGAGTTGCGCGGGTTTAGCCGCGGCTTTGAGGCCGCGGGCTAAGCCGCGCGTGTCTCTGGTGCTCCTCTCACCTTTCGTGCCAAATAGTTCCCCGATCGTTTCTCTCGGCCGATCGCTGACTGATTTCCTTAGCCGATCATAAACTGTTCTTTAGGAAATTACGGGTGTTACAATCCTCCCAACCTTAAAAGAGATTTCGTCCTCGAAATCTGGCATCGACCAAATACCCAACAATGCACTTGGCAAGATCGATTGATTTCCTATCCAAAAGGAATTCTTTCACGAAACCTTACCTCATATACGAACCCGATTACACTCCGGTTGATGTTGTCGCTGCGTTTATCATAACGAGCCATCGCAAACTCAACTCCAACGTTCGATATAACTCACCCATGTCGGGATGAATGTTGAGTCCTTGCTTAATCATTACATCTCGGTTGCCTCCCAACCTTATGTTGCCCATAATACCTCAAGAGTAACTTACGACCTTAATCAGTTATTTCCACAAAGAATACCCCAAAGCAAACTTTTCCCTTAGATACCTCTAATTATGACGCATCAAGGTCTCCTCAATAATCGATTTATACTTAAAGTATACCTCGACATTCTCACCAAACGCCTCCAAAAACAATACCACCAAAGAGTTATTGTCCTTCGACGCAATTTTCTAACGACTAGCTTAGTCTGAACCAACACAACCTTAAATTCGATCTTCAAAGCTGACACAGACACGATGTCTGCAAGGGCTCACAACTTCTATAGATCCTAGCATTGGTCTGATGTTTCCCCCAGAAACGTACCAATGCACTCTATAGATAGTCGTTTATCCCAAACTCCAAGGTTACACAACTCCTGTCATGCACTCAAGCATCAATCGACGAATTAACGAAAGTCTTGATAATTATCGAAACACCAATGATTGATTCTTAATTAACAACATCTAATTTCCTTAAGGTTACCGCTTGACCTACAGACACCAGGGCCAATGGAAGTGCACTGAAACACACCAATAGTCTTTGTACTCTAAACGAGCGTCGACACCTAACCTCGAAATGGCCATTCTGCAAACGTGGTTATACTACCAAATATTTCGTTCCAGGTTGCTATGTCGAAAGTTGACGCCTACTTAAGGAAATAAAACCTCAAATCAAACAGCTTCACTAGCCAGCCAAAACCTCATCGTTAATCACGAAGACCCATCAAGATAGTACACTACCGACACATAGTATACCGTCGTACCAATGACCCACAATTTCAAAACCAACCATACCCAAACAACCATACACGGTTTTAACCCGAAGATTAATCGATGCATAAAGATCATCACTTAATTAACTAGGAGAGAGTATAAGTCTAACGCCTTAAATACTTCTGCATGAACTAGTTCATGAGCTGAAGTCCAAAGATTCAAAATTAACCATAAGTCAGGTCCTCTGACGCTTCAAACCCCGAGGACTTCTTTAGTCCTTAATCTTAACCTCTATCACAAGAGGGCTTACATCTACAGCTCTACTGAGTTCAAGGTTTTTCAAACTACTATGCCAATTTAAAATTTTATAAAACCTCTAAATGTAAAAGCTTTATAATGTTTAATCATACGAATAAAATTCACTACCTTTTACTCGGTAGGTGTATAAAGTGGTTACAACCGCCACACATATAAAACCATTTCGGAAAATATTTGGTCAATAATCAAACTAATACTGACACCAACAAAAGATATTGCAACAATCTTTTTCAAAGGGGGCCGCTACGGTCCCATCTTGCATAAATTTATGTAGTGAATGAGAAATAGTTTTACGTACTAAAACAGTGCGTAACAAGGTGTTTGCATAAACTACAGAAGGGAAATTCATGAAATCAATTTCTAGAAATGTTTGTAAAACCCAAAACAGAATTTTTGTGACATCAAACTCTCAAAGTTTTCTTTCTTTTAGCCACAACAAGGCTCGGGATAAGATCCCACAACCAAAATTTGTATGAAACAGTTTATTTCACAAAACTAGTAAGGTGATATGTGCATGCACTTTGTTTAAATCATAAAATAATTTATGTCAGTTTCAAGTTCAAAGACAATTAATAATATGCTCTCATCGTTCTAAAATGTTAGTTAAAACTTATTGATGGAGGTTCTAAATGGACATGTATGCATACTATATGCAACTCAACCAAAGTTCAAAGAAAACGATACCACTTGATGACATTAAAGTCACCCCATTAAATCCACAAAATCGCATGAATTAAAATTCTCAATAAAACTCAAACACCAAGATAATGGGAGATAACTTTTCGTCCAAAACCTTAACATACGTGGAGGAGATTCAATATTAAAGTCATAAACCGCAGTTACTTATCGAAGTCCCTAAACAATCATCAAAATACGCATATCGCAAAACCCAAAATTACGCTGGACAACAATGTGAATAAAGAGAATCTTCCACAAAGCTTGCAACCTCATGCCATAAAACAATTTTTGTGCATGCTCGAACTCACGGTTTAAAACCTTGTGTGTGCTAAAACATTGCTCCAAGATTTATAACATAATCCACATAGACGATTTGGAAACATGAGAAATAAATAACATAATTTATTTTAGGAAAACATTTCGTGCATGAATTTGATCGACACTCAACACCTCGAAACCACGCTCCTTAGTTTCTTTGCCACACTATCGTCATTTAGATGCTTAAACATCTCAAAGCAATAATCGAATATAATTCATCGGTTCACCTTATCATTTCTCCTCAGATAAAGTCAATTCCATAAGGCTAAGGTTCTACCACGACCATCAATTCCGACATGTAACGGTCCACTTAATGTAATCACCATGCTTAGGGACACTCCATGGAACGAATACTAAAATCATCAACTCCTTCTAATGGCTACTCATTTAGGAATCTCTTCACTACCCTAACGGTCATCATACTAAGGCAGCTCAAGCATACACATGTAACTCGTAGGTTCACCATAACACTGGCCAGGTGCTATTATGAACGTACCATACATGATCATCCTTGCCACCGCCCGCGTGTTTCCCGTTCCTAGTGACTCCAACCACCTCGAATCATCCAATCTTAAAGTGCCTATTCGTGCAACTTCACTTTCAAAAACTTAAATTAACACTAGTTTGAGTCTAGGCATCCAAAATCAATACCTAATTCTCTCAAACTTAAGCTCTGATACCACTTGTAACACCCTCAAATTTGGAAAGAGCGACTAATTAGAAACTTTTAGTAATACCTTAAAGGATAATAAAATTTCTTACTACCAGTCCATAATTGAAATACATTTCTAGGTTGAACCATCAACAAATAATTAAAGTCTTACATAAAGACTAACTAAAGTCGAGTGTTACTATAACCCAATACCAATCGCTATCTCCAATATAAGTGCGGAAGACTTCAACAAGCTAAACACCTCCTCGAGCACACAACTAGCACTCATCTCTTCACAGTGTCGCTAGGACTAATCCCGGAGTGAACCTGATGCACATGCCGACAAATAAAAAAGGTTAGGCTAACGCCTAGTGAGTTCAAGAGTTTTATATCATGATTATAAAGGAAAACGTAAAATGGAAGTATTGTAACTTATAATCATGATCGTTTAAAATGATTTACTTTAAAATAAGAGAACAACTCATTTCCTAATAATATGCATTTTATAGATGGAAGCCTCAACTCCAAAACATTCTTTCATGAAATAATGCAATCCAACACTTACTCAAACGAGAATAATGGTAATGCTCGAATAATGAAATATGAGTAAACTTTATAAAACAAACGACCAAAATATGAGTAAACTCAAGTCTCCAAAATTATAGCATAAGGGAGATAACCCAAACTCAAAGCGTCACTGAAAAAAACAAGGATAAAACTAAATACCCCAAAACAACACCTCTCGGTGACGGGGGAATCCCAAATTCCAAGGCTAGTGGCGGAACACAAAAGTATGCCACATTCCAAGTTACTGAGCTCACCATACTAGGAACCCATGGCCACGAGCTCGCCGACTCATACTAAGATGTGGGGGTGGGCAATCGAGGATTACCTAGTCATGCTCATTCGCTAGGATTACATTTACGGCCTATGGCTAGTAACCGGTCCCACATAACCGTACCAAATGCCCCTGAGGACCCAATGTCTCAACTAGCTACAAATGGGAAGTGACTATCCCATAAAAACAGGCTCAGAAATTAACTCACAGATGCAGGTCCGGTTATTGGACTCCAAGAGCCCTCATCGAGAAGTCCTCAAAATCCCAAGACTAATTTTGACACCAACATATAAATAATAGCCCATTTTCTTTTTAAATAATAAAGACCGACTCATATGCTGTAACACCCGTAATTTGGAGACTTCTTTTAGTGATAGTTCGAGATGCTTTTGGCTTTTGGAACGTAAAGGTGTTGGGAAATCAGATGAGATTTGCTATGGAATCATCGAGGATCGAACCAGGTGAGAAGACGCGAGAAAACCGAGATTTGGGCTGCTGCGAGTTGTTGTGCGACTTGGGGTCGCGGCACAAGCCGAGTAACTCACTGGAAGTGAGTTCTGGAGGAAACGGGCGACTTATGCCGCGACTTGAGGTCGCGGTATAACCCGTGTGACGCACTGGTTGAGCTAAAAGCCGATTTTCAGCCATCAAACCTCATTTCCTCTCAACCCAAACCCTAAATCTTCTTCCCTTTTCTCTCCCAAACCCCAAATGTCGAACCCTAACCTATTTTGAGGGTTTTCCCTCCTTAAACCATGTGATTCTTCATCATCTAACTAGTTGGGATCTTGAACCACAAAACCTTCATCTTCACCTTCCTCACCAAGTTCTTGGGGATTTCATCTAACCTTTCCACCATTTGAAGATTTGGAAGCTTATGGTTTGTTTGGGTGATCTACATGTGTTTTGGTAGGTGGATTCAAGCTTTTGGTTGAGGTAATCATCTTCTTCTTCATTTATGGAAATTAGGGTTTTGACCTAAGTTGAGATCTTTATGTAAAATGTTTGAGGAATGCTCCTATATGGTGGGATAGGGTTATTTATGGTTGGAAATGTATGGATCTAGCTTTTGGAAGCTGGAGTTGAAGAGTTGGAATGGATGTCTTCGGAAAGCTTTGGGTGTAGATCTATGCTTTTGGAAGCCAACGGTTGGGGATTGAAACCTAGGTTTAACTTAACCTAGCGAGGTGAGTTCAAGTTGATTTGTGAAAACGGTGTACATGCCAAAATGTTTATTTTAAAGTGTTTTACAGGAAATGGTTAGCTGCTAAGAAGTTTTGAGTATTTAGAAGTAAAATATGTTTTACTTGGTTATTTGTCAAGGTGTGAGTATTTTGATAAGTTTTCATATTTGGTAAACTTGGGGTGTGTTAACCTCTTAAAATGTTTATATTGGGTTTGAACGTTTCAACAACTATATAACATGAATTACGTATTCTTGGTGATTTTGTACAAGTAAGGTCTATTTCATGAGTTATACATCTTTGACGATTTTGTATAAATGGAGTCTATTTCATGTTATATGCATTTTGGTGTATTTGCATTCATAAACCCTTTGGAAAACCTTTGGTCCCATTACGCGTTGAGTTTTGGGTTAATCTCGTCTTTGAGGTATGTGTCTTCGTAAACGTTGTTTAAAGACATTTCATTATTTGGGGAACCGGTAATTGTTGGTTAAATAGATTTTGAGCATTTTAGCTCGGTATTGGCTTAAAGGAGTCTTGTGGACACTTGTCCGGTTTTATATGGCTCGATGTGGGGTCCAGTTATGACGTACGTACAAATGCACCGTGTTGCGTATTGAGATTGATTTCGGGCTCGAGTGCTTTGGTCATTCATGTTTAGTCCGGTAAGGTTAGACTGTGTTGCATTGGATCCATAGGCACGTAGTCAGTCTGTTTTGGATGGTCGATTGGGTATTGTTGGGTGATGACCTTCAGTATTCCATGTTTTATGACCAGAAACTTTACAAGCGATCGCTAGGAGGGTTGAGTCTGTTAGTGCTGCCGGGACGGTAGGCACTAGGACCTCCGCCACTTGAAATGCCTGGGACAGGTAATCTTTAAATGTGTCGGGCCTTTGGGGTGGGATTCTTCGGAAGACCCATCAAGCGTCAACTAACTTGGAGTGACGCTTATAAAGAAGTCGTAGGGACACCTGGCTGTGATGTCGTGAGGTGTCATGCGATTAACATTGTATGGGTGGTATGCTTTTGTATTTCCTCCACTCTCAACGGATACGGGTATCCCCCGTTATCGGCCATCAGTAATTTAAAATATAAAGATGTTACTGTAGTGTCATTTGTTCTATATGGTCGACAATGAATGAGGACCTTAATATTGGACCTTCCTCCTCGTATATTAAAGTTTGAATGAAATATGTCGTCCCCGTGTTTTGGGTATTTAGATTCCTTTTGTTATGGTCGCGTGAGTTTTTGGCCTAGTGTCGGTGTTTTCGGACGTACGGTATATATGGTTTTGAAGTTGATTTTTGGGTGTTTTGGAATATAACGTTTTATCCACGTTTCTTAAATGGGAGTCGGTTCACATGCATGTTTCGAGTTAATTTAAGTTGCAATCAATTTATAAAGCATGTTTGAAATGAGGTGTCTATCCTTGAAAGCGCATGACATTGAAAAAAGTTGTTTCTATGTTTTAAAGTGCATCAATTGAAAGATCATGTTTTCAGAGAAGTCTGTCTTTTAAAAGTATTTACTCATGTTAAAACTCTTGAGCTCACTAGGCGTAAAGCCTAACCTTTTTATTTGTCGGCATGTGCATCAGGTTCCAGTCGGGGGTTTGGATTCTAGCAGCTCTATGAAGAGTTGATCCTTAG
Source organism: Arctium minus (assembly GCA_954870635.1). Classification (NCBI taxonomy): domain Eukaryota; kingdom Viridiplantae; phylum Streptophyta; class Magnoliopsida; order Asterales; family Asteraceae; genus Arctium; species Arctium minus. Next base: position 2,287,176 of record OX941093.1, on the reverse strand, counting down.
CTTTACACTAGAGTAAGTAATTGGTGAAGTCTTCCGCAAGTTGGAGATAGTAGCTATTATTGGGTTTTAGTAGCATCCGTCCTCATCATAGATTGTATGTATAGAATGAATGTGTATATTGAGGTTAAATCTTTAATTGTGTTTGTAGATGAAGCAATTATCGATGTATTTAGAAAATTTTAATTAAGTTGTTATTTTCAGAATTGAGGGTGTTACATATGCCTATGGATCCACTGCATTACAGTCTAAAACATTACATGACTCCAACTGAATGACCAACGCACTCAAAACATGTAATTCTCAAATGATGCACATTAACCGCCATCATACTCAAAACTCCACAACGAGCTATTAAACCGGACAAATGTCCTCAGACTCATTTTATTTTCAAATATGCATTTCCAAGTTTATTGCTGATAAGAACGAAAATCATAAAATGAGACTATATATACATTCTTTCGTGTACCTCACATAAATGTGCAAGTAGTACTTTATAAAACATCCCCTTTCATGAATGATGCATAAACCTGACAAACACTTAAAAGTGTATTTTCGACCAAAGACCCATTTATGCAATAATCATCAAAAACCCATTCATTCATGACACATTTATCGAAATGCCCAAAAATCCCAAATATGGGTGATTTACAAGTTTAATAAGCTAAACATTTCAATAATCAAAAGTTACCAAAATCCAATAGTAGATAATTTCATGTAAACCACATAAATGCTTTAAAATAGACATTTTGGCATGTACAACGTTTTCACAAATCAACTTGAACTCACCTTGCTAGGTTAAGTTAAACTTAGGTTCCAAATCCAACCATTAGCCTCTAATAGAGTAGATCAACCATTTCCAAGTCAATTTCAACCAAGAGCTAGGGTTTCCAAATAACCCATTTCCCCAACTCTAGAAATAAACCAACAACAAGTAAACCTTTAGATCTACAACGATCCTTATACTAAAGCTTGGAAAAATCAAGGAAACTTACCATGTTAAAATCTTGAGATTCTCCACCCAAAGCTATCCAAACAACCCATCACTTCTTCAACCGAGCTTCCAAATACCGAACCCTTGAGCTTTCTTTAGACAAATCCACCATAGTTGCTCCCAAAATCGGCTCTTGGGCTCTCAAAATCGTCCCAAGGAAGAGAGAAGTAGAAGGTGGGAGTAGAATGAAGGAAAACCCTAGAAAGTGGGTTTTAATCGACCAGATGGTCTCCCGCGGCCTTGGCCGCGACCTTGAAGTCGCAGGCCAAGTCGCGCGTGCTACATAGCTGCACACGACAGTGTGTTGCGTGGGTTTAGCCATGGCTTTGAGGCCGTGGGCTAAGCCGCGCGTGTCTCTGGTGCTCCTCTCACCTTTCGTGCCAAACAGTTCTCCGATCGTTTCTCTCGGTCGATCGCTGACTGATTTCCTTAGCCGATCATAAACTGTTCTTTAGGAAATTACGGGTGTTACACACACACACACACACACACATATAGGGGTTAAATCATGTGAGGACCAAAAAAAGATTGAGAACCATGAGGACCAATCTCAATCATCCAAGGGTTTTTAATCAAAGGCTATTATAAACGATGACATTTTTGTAATATATGTGAAAACATAGCCTAATCTCACGTCTATTTGAAAATTTCTAGGGCAAAAATGTGATTTGAGATATCAATTCGCACGTTCCACTTTCAGACCTTGTATCCCCTAAAAATGGCTTCAAATTCCACTTTCACTTTCCATTTATCACTACTTTTTTTTCTTTCTTCTTCTTTGCCTTCACTACCACCACCGTCGACGCCAAGGAATTCCAAGTTGGTATTGTCGTCGATGGTGAATTCCGGTCACCAACGAAACCCAACTCTACAACGTTTGGGCTTCCAGAAGATGATTCCACATCGGAGATTCCCTTTGTCTATTTCGTGTGAAACAGGTTTTTGTTCCAAAAGACGATTCCACATCAGAGATTCTTTTCTTCTTATTTTCTTGCACTTTTTTTTCTTCTCGAAACTGATGTTGGATTTGATATTATGTGAAACAGGTTTTAGTTAAACAATTTATGGCAACGGTTGAAAAATGGGGGTTTTGCGACTACAACTCATTTTTCAAGCGTCTCTCTCTCAACCTCTGCAAACCACATCGTTTCTTCCGAGTAACCATCCATTTCACCCCCAAGCCGAGATCTGGTTTCTCAAATCTGAATTTCAGGGATGGTTTAATCTTTTTGTAGAATGAAGTAACATGAAGTAGTGGTTGAGTTGATTTTATTTTTTTTATCTAGGGTTTGTTCATTCTTTTTTTGTTTGCTACAGAAATCGATAAGTCAACTTAGTTACAGATTTGGGGTTTTTTGTTTCCCAAAGTTGTATTTTTTTAGGAAGGGTGTCCTAGGCTATGCCTAGACTAATCCCTTGGCAAATTATGACTGTAAGACATCAGCCCTGATTAAACCTCAGTGGCCACAATTGTTGTGTACGCCTGGATTCGAACCCTGCGCAGATGGGATATTCCACCACATCCCCCAGGGCCTTAACCAGTACGCCACAACCCTTGTGGTTAAGTTGTGTTTGTTTTCATGAGGTGAAATAACATATAGACGAAAATTGTGTTTGATTTCACGAGATGGAATAACATATAGACGGAAATTATGTTTGATTTCATGAGGTGAAATAACATATAGATGGAAGTTGTGGTTGATTTCATGAGGTGAAATAGATTAAGATGAAAATTGTGTTTGATTTCATGTGGTGAAATAACATGTATGAAACTTATGTTTGGAGTTCATGAGGTGAAATAGCAAGTAGATGAATTACTGTCATTATTTTTTTTTTTTTTGGAAAGGGTATCCTGGGCCTATGGCCCAAACTAATCCCTGGCAATTAGGGCCTTTGGCCCAGCTTCTAAAGCGTGCAGCCCTGAGTTTATCCTCAGTGGCCACAAGTGCTGCTAGTGGGGCTCGAACCCGGGTTGAGCGCTATGAACTCCCCAAGCCTTTACCACCACACCACAGCCCTTGTGGTTAATTGTTATTAACCTTATAAAAAATTATAAATTTTATTATGATTCAATTGGTGAATATGTGTTTCATTAAAGTAAATCTATGTTACGAAAATGATGATTATTCCCTTTTCTAATTAAAAATAACTTTCACTTAAAAGCATGAGATCAAAATCAAATTATGGATTAGATCGGTCGTCATGGTTCTCAACCTTTTTTATGGTTCTCATTTGGTTACCGCCCTATATATATATATATATATATATATATATATATATATATATATATATATAGGGGCGTAATCAAATTAGAACTGCCTATTTTGTGGTAACCGTGAGATCCAACGTGAGCCACTCATTTAATATAATTAATATTATTTCTTAAAATAAAGTAAAGGATAATTTGGTAATTTAATAATTTAATTTTTTCAAGAAATCAAATCTTTAATTTGATTCATGACAATAATAACCACTGTTACCTAATATATTAGTGATTTTAATCTATGCATTACCCTAGCCAATCATAACCACTATTACCTACTGTTACTCGATGAACTCACGCCGGCCATCTAACCCAGATCTCACCGGTGGTGGTGGTCGCCGTGAAGGATGCGGTGGTGGTGGTCGCCGTGAAGGATGCCGGTGGTGGTGGTCGTCGTGAAGGATGTCGCTGGTGGTGGTCGCCGACCATCTAACCCAGATGTCCCCTCGTGCAGATCAGTGAATCCAAACAGGTGACGATGTTCTACAACACAGATCTCGACAATGCACCGAAATCTTTACCTCGCTGGAGACCTCGACGAAGCACCAAAACCCAGATCGATTTTATTGTTATCTTACTTGCCGATCGAACTCTGACCACCACACCGGTCGTAGAGGTGTTGTAGTGGTATCACCCTTGTTGCTATTAGAATGGGTATGTATCTTAGTGTGTATCACAATGAGTTTATGTTTTAAAGTCTAAAATTAATGGGTATCACAATATGTATCATCGTTGTTTTTACAAAGTGTATCATAGTGTGTCATAATGAGGTATCACAATGGGGTATCACATTTGGTATAACTATAGGATATCAAATTTGGTATCATAATGAGGTATCATACTGGGGTATCACATTTGGTATAACGGTAGGGTATCACAATGTGGTATCATAATGAGGTATCACATTTGGTATCACAACGTATTTCCTTGTTTTACGAAGTGTATCACAAAACACAGTTTATTTTGTATCACAGTGATTATCATATTGTATTTTGTATCACAGTGGGTATCACAATGTGTACCATAGTGTATTTCGCCGGAATAAGGTTCACCAGATGTCGGAGAGGAGAGAGAGAGGAGAGAAAAGATATTTTAAATACCTAAAATGCCCTTTAATTAAAATTTTAAATCAAAAATTACCAAATTACCAAATTTATTAATTTCCTAATTTATCATATGATTTGTGGTTGAGATTGGATCTCACAGTTATCACAAATAACTCAGTTCTCCCATGAAGGGGCCCCTATATATAGATAGATAGATAGATAGATAGATAGATAGATAGATAGATAGATAGATAGATAGATAGATAGATAGATAGATAGATAGATAGATAGATAGATAGATAGATAGATAGATAGATAGATAGATAGATAGATAGATAGATAGATAGATAGATAGATAGATAGATAGATAGATAGATAGATAGATAGATAGATAGATAGATAGATAGATAGATAGATAGATAGATAGATAGATAGATAGATAGATAGATAGATAGATAGATAGATAGATAGATAGATAGATAGATAGATAGATAGATAGATAGATAGATAGATAGATAGATAGATAGATAGATAGATAGATAGATAGATAGATAGATAGATAGATAGATAGATAGATAGATAGATAGATAGATAGATAGATAGATAGATAGATAGATAGATAGATAGATAGATAGATAGATAGATAGATAGATAGATAGATAGATAGATAGATAGATAGATAGATAGATAGATAGATAGATAGATAGATAGATAGATAGATAGATAGATAGATAGATAGATAGATAGATAGATAGATAGATAGATAGATAGATAGATAGATAGATAGATAGATAGATAGATAGATAGATAGATAGATAGATAGATAGATAGATAGATAGATAGATAGATAGATAGATAGATAGATAGATAGATAGATAGATAGATAGATAGATAGATAGATAGATAGATAGATAGATAGATAGATAGATAGATAGATAGATAGATAGATAGATAGATAGATAGATAGATAGATAGATAGATAGATAGATAGATAGATAGATAGATAGATAGATAGATAGATAGATAGATAGATAGATAGATAGATAGATAGATAGATAGATAGATAGATAGATAGATAGATAGATAGATAGATAGATAGATAGATAGATAGATAGATAGATAGATAGATAGATAGATAGATAGATAGATAGATAGATAGATAGATAGATAGATAGATAGATAGATAGATAGATAGGAAAGGGTTCAAACGAGAACACTTTCATTTTACAAAAACGCGAAAACACCCTTTTAGTATAGGCAATCACATGCGATACCATAGTTCATCACATGTGATACTAAATTAGAGACGTGGATGAAGTTTGGTGCGGCCTAGGTTGCGGGCCAAGTTTCCCCACACCAGTAACCCCCTCACGTGTATTATCACATATGATAAGGGTATTCTCGATGAGATACTGTAATCCATCACATATGATACACATGCGATATTAAATCAGTGACGCAAACGATCTTTGGTGCGACTTTAGGTCATAGGCCAAGTCGTCCGCAACCACCGGGTGCCCTCACTGTATTGTCACATGTGATAAGAGTGTTTTCACATTTTTGAAAAATGAAGGTGTTCTCGTTTGAACCTCCACACACACACACACACACATATACACAGAGGCAGATTATGTTGCAAATCAGTTTTAGGTTATGAACTAGGGTATAAAGGAGAGCACGACACATGTTCCGTACATTTATGGCTTATTCCTCATGAATGATGTACCATTCATCATGAATGTATATTATTCGTCATGAATGGTGTATGAGTGTATCAATTTATCATGGATCATGAATGGTGTATTATTCACCATGAATGGTGTATCATTCATCATTAATAGTTCATAAATGTTCACCTTCATTATTCATGATGAATATGGACACCCAGGGACACGTGTGATATTCTCCTTTATTCCCTGGTTCACAACAAACTTCTCTCCCTCTCTCTCTCTCTCTCTCTCTCTATATATATATATATATATAGGCATGGGATCATGTGAGAAGTGTCATTTTTTGTGAGAAGTGTGAAAAGTGATTTTACGCCGTTGATCACTTTTAATCAAATACCCTTCCATGAATTGCGGCTTTAAAGAGAATTGATCTCGGTGCATCTCATCCTGATCTTCGTTCATTTCTCATCCAACGGTTGATAACCACTTCTCATGCTTCTCACCGAAAAGCAACCCTATATATATATATGTAACAACCGTCAGCGTAAGATGTTGTGTTATTCTTTTCTTTTATAAATAAAAGAAATATAGGGTAAAGTGTATGAAGTTGAGAAGTTAAGGGACCTTTATGGAAAATGGGCCCATTTAGGGCCTAAAACCCTAGGTCACTATTCATTTTGGGGGAAACAGTATCTTCTCTGTGTGTGTGTGTGTGTGCGGCGACTCAAGGAAGAAAGGGAAGGATCGATCGCAGCCTTGGAATTCAAAAATTCGAAAAAACAGAAACCGTAATCGTTTTGGGATTTATCTCCAGAAGGTAAGTATCTAATTAGAATCCTTGTTTTATTTTGCTATGTTAAGTTTTGGAGGATTAAATCGATTTGAGACCTGGGATCGAGTCTGGGTTAGGACGGGGACCGAGAAAAATGAATTAGGGATGTTAATCGATGTTGAAATTAGGTGTGTGTTATACTAATTGTGTAAAGAATGGACTGTGGAACGAAAACCGATTGTTTACTCTGTTGGGGTTTATCTTCTAAGGATTATCGTTCGACCGGGGCTACCCGGGGTGGGTCGGGATGGGTCGACCTGGGTCACTTCGACCGGGGCTATCCGGGATGGGTCGGGGTGGGTCGACCGGGACCGCCCTATGCCATTAGCTTAGTTCCTTTCAGTTCCTTTGATCGATCAGCGAGTGATGAATTATTAGAGAGTAGCATAATTATAATGGTCTTATTATAATGAAATGTAGGAGTTCGTTTTGTTGGGGAATATTTGTTCGTGTAGGTTGAAGTTCATCCAATCAAGTGAGTTCCCTCATGTTTAAACTTATTAAATTGGAAATGGCTTTCGTTGGTGATTCTACTATGTTTATCGCTTTCATTTAAATATTACTTTGAACTGTGTTGAATTGTGTTTTACTTCAATAGCAAGCATACATACTTTCTCGTTGTTTTCATCCTGTGGGAATTGGTATTATTTAAATGAACCAAATGCTATGGCTTATCTTCAACCATCGGGGATGATTGAAACCGTGTGTTTGGAATTCGTTTTCTTACACACGGTAACGGCATCGATGAGGGGGTCGTATGCGGATCTACTGGGGGGGGGCCCGAGGACGAGTAGTCTTGTTCCTTGACGAAGGATTTCTATGTTGCACTAGTCACCTACGGTGACATGAGGTCTTTGATCTAACTCAAAATTTCGATTGTGTAATCTGTTGCTATAAAATGGACGAGGTTGGGAATTCACTAGACCTTTCGGTCTAATCCTCGTTTCCACTTTTCTTAAAACCCATTTTCAGGTAACAGGGTGACTTCGGGATCTTCCAAAGGAAAAGAGAAGTGTTAGGAGCTGGCAAGCAGGAGAGGGAGCCTTAGTTGCGGCATAGTCATAGCTTATATATAGATTCTCGGTTGTAATAGACATGTTGTGGATCGTGTAAATCCTTTCTTATTGAAACTTTTTACTGGGACCCGTCTTTGGGATTGGATTTTATTTAAAATTATTATGCTATGTTTTGGGTTGTTACATTTGATATCAGAGCCATAGTTTAAGCGATTTAGGTGGCCTTGTTGGACCTAAACTTAAACTGTAAGTGGGACACAACCGAGAAATAGGATGTCGTAGGATTGCCGCTTTAGGAGCATATGTAACGAGAGATAGGGAGTAACATGTAAGGTAGATTTGGGATTACAACTGGCCAATGTAATTGCAAATTTACAGGTACATGTGCGTATCTATGAAATCTTGTTGCATATAGGGCTGTAAAATTTAAGTATATCTTTGTGTTGTTTCAGTTGTTGTCATGGCGGATCGAGTTTTACGAAGTAGGACAGGGTCGGTCGAGGAGAATATGCCGGCATATGAGATTCGAGCTGAGATACCGAGAGGTCCTCCTGGAAGGTCGACAACTCGGGGACGGGGACGTGGTCGAGGGCGCTGTCCGGCGAGGACTACCCAAAGGGCTACTACCCAAGTGGAGGGAAATAACGCTGGAAATCGAGGAGGAGCTAACACCCGAACTGCTCCCAGGGCGAGAAGTGATGAGGTTCTCGGAGATAAGGAAACATCGCACCAAGAGAGCTCAGCGACCGTGAGAGGACGAGGAGCTGCAAGGGCCTGTGGTCGGGGTAGAAACCAAGCATTTGTGACTCATAAAACGTTTGCCGCAGAAATGGGAAAGCTTCAAGAGACTCTGCACAAGCCCGGCCCTGGGGCCGTGCGGCCCGTGCGGCCACACAGGGCATCAAATTTTTATATATTATTAGTATAGGTCTAAAAGTTTGGGTTTGGACTGAAAAAAATATTAAAACCCATGGTGTATATTTCATATTTGGTAGGTTTGTTTTTTTATATCAAAGCCCAAACCCACGGTTGGATAACTAGACTCTGGAGAATGAAAAAAGTACGTTCCAATTTTCAATTGATTGACTCTTCCAGTTGATCGACTCTTCTAATTTTCAAAGCGGCGTTCCACTTCCAGAGGGGCCGATTGCCGATTAGTGTCAACGTTTAACGGTAATGAAGCCAGTAGGTCGATTACAATTGGCGACTATATATATATATATATATAGAGAGAGAGAGAGAGAGATGGTTTCAATTGGAAACCATATTATATTGAAAACTTTGAAAACCGTCAATTTCATTGGTTAAACTAATGAAATTGGTTCATAAAGTTGTTTAATATGATCAACTTGTTTCATGTAATTCTTTTGTTAATGAAATTGTTTCATATATTTGGGTTTTTTATGTAGTTTCATCTATTTTTCTCATTCTGATGAAATTGTTTCATTATTTTCACAGTCTGATGAAACTTTTTCATTTTTACATAAAAAACACAAATATATGCAATGATTCCATCAATAAAAGAATTATATGAAACAATTTCATCAAATTAAACAATTTCATGAAACAATTTCATTAACTTAACCAATGAAATCGAGGGTTTCCACGGTTTTCAAAATTAGAGTGGTTTCCATTTGATCGCTCCCCTGTATATATATATATATATATATATATATATATATATATATATATATACACACAATATACGACCGTCGACTGATTCACAGCCTCACCAGTCAGCACCAATTGCAATTTCTTCTCAAATCTTAATCTTTCATTGCCTGTTCTTCACTTCTTCTCAATCTGTGCGGCTATGCTTCTGTCACCAATTGCGATTTCAGATTTCTTGATTTTCTTCTCAAATCTCCCACTGTCCCAGGTATGCTTTTTGTTTCTAAACTCTAAATTCATTGTATTTCCAATTCCAATTTCCAATTTCTTGTGCGGTTACTATGAATGTGATAATCAATTTCATGGTGTTTAAATTTGGGATAAAAACCCTAGTTTTAGAATGGTGTTGTAGAATCTGATGATGCAGAACAACAACTTAGAAAGCTTCACATACTAGTTTAACAAGGCCAAATCCAAACTGCCAAAAATTTTATTAAATCTCTCATCACTTCAAAGTCGATATTCACTACACCTTCTGATATTTACGCTGAGTGTAAAGTTTTTTCAAGTTTGGTTTTATCGGTTTGTGCTGAAGAAAACCTCTCCAACGAAGCCATTGATTTTTTTCAAGTTTGGTTTTATCGGTTTCCTTTAATTTACTACTGGAATGTTTGGTTTCTTCTGGTTATGTTAGAGTGTTGGATTTATTTAATCATGTTCTTGGTTCCGGTATTAGGGTCGATAAGTTTACGGTTTACCTTTGGTAAGGCTGATCCGCTGATTTTGCCCCCTGATGGATATGTTTCCAAATGTGTTGCTTCCGTATAGGATTTTGCTGACTGTACCCGTCACGGTAGCATCTGCGGAAATAAGTTTCTCAAAGTTAAAGTTATTGAAGTCGTATCTATGGTCTACCATGAGTCAAGAAAGGCTAAACGGGTTAGCAATTTTGAGTATTGAAAGTAAATTTTTAGTGAATGTCGAATATGAAAAATTGACTGATATTTTTGCTTCAAGAAATGCACGAAGACATCGTTTTAGGTGATGTAGGTTTATATTTTGTAATTTGGGGTTTTGGTTTTATGTCCCCCCTTTTGTACTTTTTATTTTAATTAATAAAAATTGGCGTATGGATGAGCCGTCTTGTTTGACTAGGTTCCAAACCCTTTAAAAAATCGTATATTTTGTCGTTTCATTTACTTAAAACCGTATAGCCGTATAGGGGCATTTTTTTAGCATCTTCGCACAGGGCATCAAAATCCTTAGGAACGGCCCTGACTCTGCAAGCGCTGCTGGCTCACCAGGAAAAGATAGCCTCGGGGAGCAGAGATAAGAGTGAGAACAGGGAGGTTACTGAGTTGTCAAGTCCGCCGGTAACGGAAGTGGGAGGTAACTCTTCATCGATTAAGGTGACAACAACCAGAGTGGCAGCGAAAGGAAGTAGTTATAAGGAGTTTGCAGCCTGCAAACCACCTACGTACAAAGAGGAGTGCGACCCAGTCTTGGTGATGAAATGGGTCAAGGAGATGGAACTGGTGTTTGCTACCAGTAAATGCGCTGAGGATGACAAGGTAACATATGTTTTATCCATGATGAGGTCTGAAGCCACTTTGTGGTGGGATGCAGAGATAGGTGGAATAGGAGTCGCCGCAGCGGAGGGTATGACATGGGAGATGTTTGTGGAAAAATTCAAGGCTCAATTTTGCCCTCTGGCAGCAGTAAAGAAGCTACAGAAGGAATTCTTGGGATTGGAACAGAAGGACATGTCGGTAAGGGAGTACAGTACTAAGTTAATCGAGAAGTCTCGTTTTGTCGTATCATACCTGCCAGACGAGGAGAGTAGAGTGGAACGCTTTATCTTCGGATTGAGGAGCAGTTTGGGCGAGTGGGTTTCTGCAAGGGAACCAGCTACATTTCAGGTTGTCATGCACGAGGCTGAAATGACAGAGAAAGAAAAAAACCGTCAGATGACTGATAGAGTCGGCGACAAGAGGAAGTGGGACTGGCCGTCAACATATCCGAGAAGGGGTAAGAATTCCAGGATAGAGCCAAGAACGAGTCAAGGGTTTGGTGAGAAGCCTTGTGGGAAATGTCACCGGGTGCATCGGGGAGATTGTAGTCCGGGAGAAAGATCGTGTTTTCAGTGTGGAATGCCAGGGTATATGTCTAGGGATTGCCCGAACAAGAAAAGTTGTTACCAATGTGGATCGCCAGACCATCTTATGTCAGATTGCCTGTAGGTCAAGCGGGGTGGACCAATTCAGTATGGGGAGCATGGGGGAGGAAAAAAGGAAGAGAAGAAATGGGATCCAGCTCATCCGAAAGGGAGGGCCTTTAATATGACGACAACGGAGGCAAAAGAGATTCCTGATGTGGTAGCAGGTACGATTCTGGTAAACTCTACTTGTGCTAGAGTATTGTTTGACTCAGGGGCGACTTGCTCTTTTATATCTCCTACGTTTGCTCGGTGTTTGGGGTTAAAGTCTAAGCGTTTAGGGCGAGGATTTGATGTAGAAACCGCCGATGCTAATCAGGTGTCGATTAGGGAGGTGTTTGAGGGATGTGTGATAGACATAGAAGGGAGTCTAGTGCCAGTGGTACTATACCCTATGCTGATGAGAGAGTTCGACGTGGTTCTGGGGATGGATTGGTTGGCTAGGAATGATGCTAGTATTTTCTGTAACAAGAAGATCATCCGTATAGTTTTACCGGAAAAAGGGGTGGTAGTGATCTATGGGGATAGACGGGAAAGAAATTACAGTTTGATTTCCATGATCAAAGCGAATAGAAGTTTGAGAAAAGGGTGTAAGGGATTCTTAGCATATGTGATAGATGCTAAGAAAGAGAAGGGTAGAATGGAGGAAGTGCGGGTAGTAAGCGAATATCCGAAAGTATTTCTGGAAGACTTGACGGATCTACCTCCTGATCGTCAAGTCAAATTTTGAATCGATCTGGTGCCTGGTGCCGCTCCTGTAGCGCGTGCACCGTACCGACTGGCACCCTCGTAGATGAAGGAAATGATGTCGCAATTGCAAGAATTGTTGGATAAGGGGTTTATAAGGCCTAGTACTTCTCCGTGGGGAGCGCCGATCCTCTTTGTGAAAAAGAAGGACGGGTCTATGCGAATGTGCATAGATTACAGAGAGCTCAATAAGCTGACGATCAAGAATAAGTATCCGATTCCCAGGATAGACGACTTATTCGATCAGCTTCAGGGGTCAAGTTTCTTCTCCAAGATAGATTTAAGGTCGGGATATCATCAACTCAAGGTGAAGGAAGAGGATATACCGAAAACAACCTTCCGTACAAGGTATGGGCATTACGAATTCATTGTAATGCCATTCGGATTGACCAACGCTCCTGCAGCCTTTATGGATTTGATGAATAGGGTGTGTCAACCCTACTTAGACAAGTTCGTTATAGTGTTTATAGACGATATTCTAGTGTACTCGAAGACCGAGAAGGAGCACGATGAACATTTGCGAACAGTACTGGATTTGCTAAAGAGAGAGAGACTTTACACGAAATGCTCGAAATGCGAATTATGGTTTCGAGAAGTGTAGTTCCTTGGGCACGTGGTGTCCCAAGAAGGAATCAAAGTGGATCCGACAAAGGTGGAAGTGATTCGTAGTTGGGAAGCGCCAAAGAATCCGTCAGAAGTCCGAAGTTTCCTGGGATTAGGAGGGTATTACCGAAAGTTTATTAGAGATTTCTCTAGAATATCCACTCCGCTAACTTCGTTGACGAAAAATAATGTAAAGTTCGTATGGACGGAAGCTCAGAGGGAGGCCTTCCAGAGACTTAAGGATACGTTGAGCAGCGCTCCGATCTTTACCCTGTCGGACGGTACAGAAGACTTCGTAGTGTATAGTGATGCGTCTAGATTAGGTTTGGGATGTGTCCTTATGCAGCGGGAAAAGGTAATTGCTTACGCATCACGCCAGTTGAAGGATCACGAATCGCGATACCCTACTCACGATTTAGAGCTGGCCGTCGTGGTTTTTGCGCTGAAGATTTGGAGGCACTACCTTTATGGAACGAAATGTCAAATCTTCACAGATCACAAAAGCCTATGTCATATGTTCGATTAGAAAGAGGTAAATATACGCCAGCGAAGATGGATGGAGTTGCTAACCGATTATGACTATAAGATCGAATACCATCCCGGGAAGGCCAACGTAGTAGCAGACGCCCTGAGTCGGAAGGATAGGAGTGAGAACCTGATGATGGTATCTACGAGGACTGAGGTGACACCAACGCTACTGGAAGAGGTTAAGAGATTTCAAGTGGAAGCACTGAGGCCTGAGAATCATAAAGCTGAGAGAATGGTGGGTATTGCAAATTCGCTAATAAAGGACAGCCGGGGACTGAAATGCTACCGTGGGAGAATTTGGATTCCGAAACTTGGGGATTTGAGGATGATCATCTTAGCGGAAGCTCATATGTCAAAGTATTCGATTCACCCAGGGACGAACAAGATGTACGGAGATTTGAGACTAGACTACTGGTGGCCGAGACTAAAGAAAGATATAACTCATTACGTGGAGAGGTGCCTGACATGTCTGCGATTAAAGATGGAGCATCAGCAACCGTATGGGAAGCTTCAACCGTTAGAAATTCCCGTCTAGAAATGAGATCAAATCACGATGGATTTCGTGACTAAGTTGCCCAGGACCCCGAAGGGGTATGACGCGATTTGGGTCATTGTGGATCGGCTGACCAAATCAGTGCATTTCCTACCCATTAAGGAAACCTACTCCATGGAAAGACTCGCGAAATTGTATATCGACGAGATTGTCGTTCGTTATGGTGTGCCTTTGTCGATTATGTCCGACCGGGATAGCAGGTTCTCTTCAGCTTTCTGGAAGAGTTTTCAACGAGAGATGGGGTCGAAAATCAAGATGAGTACGGCGTATCACCCGTAGACCGACGGTCAGAGCGAACGGACTATTCAGACCCTAGAGGATATGTTGAGAGCATGCGCCCTGGATTTCCAAGGCTCATGGGAGAACCATTTACCACTAATTGAGTTTTCTTACAATAATAGTTATCACGCAAGCATCAAAGTTGCTCCTTATGAGATGCTTTATGGTAGGAAATGTCGGACTCCTTTATGCTGGAACGAGGTTGGATAAAGGCAGCTGGTTGGGCCAGAGTTAGTGCAGATGACTGCCGATAAGATCATTCAAGTGCGAGAAAGATTGAAAGTAGCGCGCGACCGTCAAAAGAGTTACGCTGATAAACGTCGAAAGGATATAGAATTCCAGGTTGACGATAAAGTCATGTTAAAGGTATCACCATGGAAAGGTGTAATCCGTTTCGGAAAGAAAGGGAAGTTAAGTCCACGATTCATTGGGTCGTTTAAGATTATTGAACGTGTCGGGGTCGTGGCGTATAAGTTGGATTTACCCGAAGAGCTGAAGGGTATCCACAACACTTTCCATGTCTCCAACTTGAGAAAGTGTTTAGCAGATGTAGTTATGGTTGTACCGTTGCAAGACATCCGGGTGGATGAGAGGTTGAACTTCGCCGAAGAACCTGAATCTGTAGTGGATCGTAAGGTTAAACGACTAAGGACAAAAGATATCAATCTAGTGAAAGTTCAATGGAAGTTCCATAAAGGGCGAGAAGCGATGTGGGAATTAGAATCGGAGATGTTGTCTAAATATCCGCATTTATTTGATGAGGAAATTCCGAGGACGAAATTCTTTTAACGGGGGGAGTGTTGTAACAACCGTCAGCGTAAGACGTTGTATTATTCTTTTCTTTTATAAATAAAAGAAATATAGGGTAAAGTGTAGGAAGTTGAGAAGTTAAGGGACCTTTATGGAAAATGGGCTCATTTAGGGCCTAAAACCCTAGGTCACTATTCATTTTGGGGGAAACAGTATCTTCTCTGTGTGTGTGTGTGTGTGTGTGCGGCGACTCAAGGAAGAAAGGGAAGGATCGATCGCAGCCTTGGAATTCAGAAGTTCGGAAAAACAGAAACCGTAATCACTTTGGGATTTAACTCTAGAAGGTAAGTATCTAATTAGAATCCTTGTTTTCTTTTGCTAAGTTAAGTTTTGGAGGATTAAATCGATTTGAGACCTGGGATCGAATCTGGGTTAGGACAGGGAGCGAGCAAAATGGATTAGGGATGTTAATCGATGTTGAAATTAGGTGTGTGTTATACAAATTGTGTAAAGAATGGACTGTGGGACGAAAACCGATTGTTTACTCTGTTGGGGTTTATCTTCGAAGGATTATCGTTCGACCGGGGCTACCCGGGGTGGGTCAACCTGGGTCACTTCGACCGGGGCTACCCGGGGTGGGTCGGGCTGGGTCGACCTGGGTCACTTCGACCGGGGCTACCTGGGGTGGGTCAACCGGGACCGCCCTGTGCCATTAGCTCAGTTCCTTTGATCGATCAGCGAGTGATGAATTATTAGAGAGTAGCATAATTATAATGGTCTTATTATAATGAAATGTAGGAGTTCGTTTTGTTGGGGAATAGTTGTTCGTGTGGGTTGAAGTTCATCCAATCAGGTGAGTTCCCTCATGTTTAAACTTATTAAACCGGAAATGGCTTTCGTTGTTGATTCTACTATGTTTATCGCTTTCATTTAAATATTACTTTGAACTGTGTTGAATTGTCTTTTACTTCAATAGCAAGCATACATACTTTCTCGTTTATTCATCCTGTGGGAATTGGTATTATTTAAATGAACCAAATGCTATGGCTTATCTTCAACCATCGGGGATGGTTGAAACCGTGTGTTTGGAATTCGTTTTCTTACACACGGTAACGACATCGACGAGGGGACCGTATGGGGATCTACTAGGGGGCCCCGAGGACGAGTAGTCCCGTTCCTTGACGAAGGATTTCTATGTGGCACTAGTCACCTACGGTGACATGAGGTCTTTGATCTAACTTGAAATTTCGGTTGTGTAATATGTTGCTATAAAATGGACGAGGTTGAGAATTCACTAGACCTTTCGGTCTAATCCTCGTTTCCACTTTTCTTAAAAACCATTTTCAGGTAACAGGGTAACTTCGGGATCATCCAAAGGGAAAGAGAAGTGTTAGGAGCTGGCAAGCAGGAGAGGGAGCCTTAGTTGCGGCATAGTCATAGCTTATATATAGATTCTCGGTTGTAATAGACATGTTGTGGATCGTGTAAATCCTTTCTTATTGAAACTTTTTACTGGGACCCGTTTTTGGGATTGGATTTTATTTAAAATTATTATGCTATGTTTTGGGTTGTTACAATATATGTATATGATATATATATATATATATATATATATATATATATGTGTATATGATATATATATATAGAGAGAGAGAGAGAGAGGAAGGATCATGCGAGAAGTTAAACATTTTGCTAAAAGACGAGAAGTCTCAATATCATATATGATTACACGTCATTTGAGTGTGTTAATCATATATGATTAAAATGTCTATATATTATCAATGTAATGTGTGTGTAATCATATATGATATCACACTTCTCGCTTTATTACAAAATGATTAACTTCTCATTTAAACCTGCCCATATATATATATATATATATATATATATATATATAACTATAAGTAATACATGTCGTATATATAAAAACAATACATGTAAAGACAAAAATGCATTATTTTCCTTGGAGAAGAAGTTTGAGTAGGTGTAGATTCCTGCAGAAGTGCAATTGTTTTATTGGATGTTTTTGTTCTCGCTTGGTCAAGTAAATATATGTGGTCAACTCCCATGTTCTTCTTTGTTGTAACTCACACAAAACAAGAATATATAGAGAGAGAGGAAGAGATTTATTTGAGAAATGTTAAATATATGAAAAATACATAAGTAATTTTAGTATTTCATTCGGTCAAGATCGGTTTGACTGGTCAAATATTGCGTCTTTGACTGATCAACAATTACGGCTTTGACTAGTCAAAACTTTCGGCTATTCTAAAAATAGAAGGAAAGTTTCGTAATTTTACAAATACACGAGACGAGTTCATATATGAACCTTTATGATTCACATATAAACTATATGTTTATATGTGAACCAATGTAATTCACATATGAACTCTTTTAACTGATTCATATATGAATCTTTGTGATTCACATACGAACCAATTAACTGATTATGTGAATCATTTGAACTAATTAATAGATTCATATATGAACCTTTGTGATTCATATATGAATTAATTAATTGATTCATATATGAATGTATAGTTCATATATGAATCAGTTAAATGAGTTCATATGTGAATTACACTGGTTTATATATGAACATATAATTCATATGTGAATCATACAGGTTCATATATGAACTCGTCCCACATATTTTACGAAACTACCTCTCTATCTTCTATAGATCACACAAGGAATTATCCGATGTTTCATTGTCAAAGCCGCAAATGTTGACCAGATAAAGGGCTAAGATCATTTCTTTATTTCTTATATTTTTACAATTTCTCAAATGAACCTAATCCTATAAATATATATATATATATATATATATAAGGTCAGGTTCAGGGGAAAACCTCAAAAAAACGAAAAACTGAGGAACACATTGGTAGTCCTTCATCTGGACGGTATGCACTTGTGCATACAGGTAATTTGTAACATGCATTTGTGCATATGCACAAGTGCATTATGCACTTGTGCATAAAAACCAAAAAACAACATAATTTATCTGTATGCACAAGTGCATACCGTCCAGATGAAGGCTACCAGAGTGTTCTTCAGTTTTCCGTTTTTTTAAGGTTTTCCCTTGAACCTCCGTCTATATATATATATATATATATATATATATATATATATATATATATATATATATATATATATATATATATATATATAAATAGAGAGAGAGGGGGTGAGTTTATACGAGAACAACATCTATTTAAGAGAACACGTGAACATCTGAATACATACAAAATCATATATGATTCACGTGACTATGCATCGCCCGCGTCCGATTTTTTTCGGGTTAGTCTAAAATCACATATAATTTTGTACATGATTTGTTGTTTTTTGCCATTTTCTTGTTTTCTTAAATAGTTAGCGCTCTCGTTTGAACTTTCATTTTCTCTCTCTCTCTCTCTCTCTCTTTATATATATATATATATAAATAAAGGATTAGGTTCATTTGAGAAATGTTAAAAATATAATAAATGATCCTAGCCCTTTATCTGATCAACATTTGTGGCTTTGACCGTGAAGCACCGGATAAGTCATTGTGTGGTCAGTAGAAGATAGAGGTGTAGTTTCGTAAAATACGTGGGACGAGTTCATATATGAATTATATGTTCACATATGAACCAGTGTAATTCACATATGAACTCTTTTAACTGATTCATATATGAATCTCTGTTATTCATATCTGAACTATACATTCATATATGAATCTCTGTTATTCATATCTGAACTATATATTCATATATGAATCAGTTAATTAATTCATATGTGAATCACAAAGATTAATATATGAATCTGTTAATTAGTTCAACTGATTCACATATGAACCTACAGTTAATTAGTTCATATGTGAATCAGTTAATTGGTTCATATATGAATCAGTTAATTGGTTCATATATGAATCACAAAGGTTCATATATGAATCAGTTAAAATAGTTCATATGTGAATTACATTGGTTCATATATAGTTCATATGTGAATCATACAGGTTCATGTATGAACTCGTCCCGTGTATTTGTAAAAATTACGAAACTTTCCTTCTATTTTTGGAATAGCCGCAACTTTTGACCAGTCAAAGCCGTAATTGTTGACCAGTCAAGGATGCAATATTTGATCAGTCAAAGCTGATCTTGACCGAATAAAATGCTAGGATTACTTCTCTATTTCTCATATATTTAGCATTTCTCAAATGAACCTCTCTCTATGTATAGGGAGGGATCTTTTTGCAAACTTCATTTGAATTGTAAACTTTGCAAACCGGATGCAACCAATCATACTTTTACATGTAATTTGTTTTTAAATTTAAATACGATGGTGTATATGTCATTTTGTTGTGTATGGATATATTTTAGGTATTTTCCCCCTTATTTTTGGATAGATAAAGATCATTAAACAGTTCTTTTTTTAACAAAAAACCAGATATATCCTAATTGATAAACGATGTATCTTTGGAAATAATATTTCTTCCATCCCTTCAATTCTTAACCGTCTATGAATGGAAAATATATGTTGATTATTATTTTTTTTATTTTGTATTATTGAGTTTATTGATTCAAGAGTTAGGGGGAGGAAAATTTGGGTCATTGTTTATGATGGATGGATTGAAGGAGACCCTTGATGTTGAAGGTATTTCGCCTAATGAAATTCATGAAATCAGATGAAACCAATGAAACACATTATTGAAACCAAGCCAAACAATGAACCTATTTCCTTCATGTTGTAGCCTAGTGCTTTGGTAACATCCTGGGGGTCAGTGGATGGTATCCCTGACTACTCGGTTCGAACCCCGTGGTGAGCATGTTGTGATATCCAGACCATGGGTCTGCCACTTAGTGGTACCTTTAATTGGGCTGGGCCGTGGTCGACGGGGATTAGTCGGGTGACACCTTTAAGTGGGAGCCCGGATACCCCGGGAACGTGTGCATATGTTAACTTGTCGATAAAAAAAAATGAACCTATTTTCACCGGAGTTAAAACACATTAATGAAACTATTTCATGAACTGCAATATTGAAATTGTTTCATCACCTAATTTATGTAGTTTTACAGTTTCAGAAAAAAATGGTTTCATCATGTTAAAAATAAAAGCATTAACATCTAATTTCAGGGTGGGTATTTTTATGTCAAAAATCAACATTGTTTCATTATCTATTCATTTTTTTTTTATAAACCCTATTTCAGCAAACAAACTTTCATTAGATTATTATATTAAACTAGAAGTGTACTCGTGCAATGTAGCGAGATATATCACGATTTTAATGTTTCATTTTATTTTTTTGTCGATTTACAGTACGATTTTGGATGGTTTTGAGAAAGTGATAATGTTTTTTTATAAATTTGTTTAATTTAGGCTTAATAATATAATATTTTTTATATAAAAAATTAATATTTTGTTATAATTCAATGACTATCTTATATATTTTAGAAAAAATAACCAATTACATATTTAATAATATAATTAAAACAAAATTATAGTAACATAATATATTAATTAATAGTGATACATGGAAAGATCTGCATAAAAGGAATATCATGTATATACTAAATTGGTGGGTGTTAGAAGTCTGCAGTAGTAATATGTATTTTGTGCTTTGATACTTTTAAATTAAGAAAATTTTAAAATCTTGCATAAAATGATGATACCTTGTGCCTAATAATTTGTATTTTAAGAGTTTTGTATCCGTACTTTATAATATAGTATAGATTCATCTGCTTTCCTACTTGAATTTGGAAGGGCAATGTACCAATATGCCCTCCCTGCCTAATTTCATTAGATTATTATATTAAATTAAATTATTTATTAACATGAATAAACCAAATGCATCTTATGATTCATAGATGGTTTGTAAAGTTTGCAATATAATAGATGTTTGTAAATGAAACCACCTACATACATGTAATGTTTAACATGATATATAATTTATTTGGTTATTGACAAATGCGTGGTTGCAACACTTATTCAAAAGAAAAAAAAGTTATTAAATTTCAAATAGTTATAATTAAAAATATACCAAAGAAAGAAATACTACATTTTCTGGGACTTACGTATACATATACGTATATATGGTTGGGTTCTACTAAGATCACAATTTTTTGTGAGACTAGTGTGAAGTTAATTCCATTATGTGAAGGTTTACTATTTTTTCTTATGAAGGTTCAATGTTTTTCCTATGATACTAATAGATGCATATGTAACATTTGTATTTATTATTCCTCAAGCAAATAACAGTTTGTCTCAAATAACGTCTAAATTATTTAAAATCACAATTAAAAGTCGTTGATAAACTGCAAAAGGGTGATGCTATGGAATCAAGCCTGTTCTTGAAGAAGAAAATCAATTTATTGGCTACAATATTATAAGTTTCTTCTTCTTGACCGAATCTGTAACCTTCATTAGCAGATTATTGCAGATCGGATCATCCCTATAATATACAAAGAAAAACTCCAGAGGACTCCGTACAAGCGTTGTTTCTATCTACTATTATCTAAAAATAATCAAGTTATTAATGATTGGACGAAACCAAGAAATAACCCCTCACGTGCGAAATTATAGAAGATCCCAATTAAACCGAAAGACCCCTTAACTATTATGGGGGTCAATAGAACGAATCACACTTTTACCACTAAACTATACCCGCTACAATGCAATTATCATCTGCTTAAAAAAACGCAATTATTATATATAAATGGACTTTTTGTCGAGTCGCTTATGTATATACACATTGTGTATAATATTTTCATCACTCTCAATAGGTACATACAAGTCTCTAGAACATAGAAAAGCAGGATGCCCATGACGTATACAGACATCATTTTGAATGTATTCAATTTGAATTGGTATTTTATGAAAGTCTCATGTACGGTTCTCGGAGGGGGGATCACACCTATTTCAATAAAGTCTATGATTGGTTTGAAGAGCGTCAGCGATCTGTTACCGAGCCGTCTTATTGGGAATAACAAGAGTATCTATAAAATGATGCTACAAACTCTTTCACTTAAGCCCAAAATTGTCATACTCGAGTATACACCCGAATAACAACCGCGAAAGTACAATTACTTCCTTCTGTAATTGACCACAAACAACTTCTTGTTTCTAGATCAGCTTACATACACCAACTAATTATACAGGTGATGACAGCCTGAACCTCCATGGTCACAAGAGCTTTAACAACACCTGGTTCGAACCCAGGGAAGATGAGATTTCCACTATTCCCTTGAGGTTTAACCAATGCACCATAATTACTAACATCCAAATCAACTAATACCTAACAACCCATTATTAAAACCTTATGAAACCATCACATATTTTAGTAACAAGATAAAACCTATATCACATATTTTAGTAACAAGATAAAACCATCACTTAAAAAAAGTAGTATTCCAACTAAGATTTGGGTGTTAATAATTCCAACCAAATTCTTAAAAAGAGTTCCAACCACCACCAAACTTGAAAAACTACCACTAATAATACTTAAATAAGTCCATCTATTTAATTATTAATTTGGTTCTCTTGTTTGTGGGCCCACAAATATTTTACTTAAAACTTTAGTTGTATTGATTGAAGATTGAAAATGGAGTAAAACACATAGTGTTTGCCTGGATATGATTCATCTGGGCCCTTTAAAGCCCAAAGTGGTCTACCCACTTTCTCCACCACCCCCCAAAAAATCTCCTTTTTGCACTCAAACCCTTAACTTTAACATTTTCTTTCTTTTTAGATCTTCATGGCATTATTAAAACTAAAGTGTGGACACTAGGAGTGCTAGGTGGATCCATTGATAGCTTCATTTTGGTTCTCACAATTTGCCCTCTTTTTTTCTATTTATAGGAAAGTGACAATAAACAATTTGCAAATACGGAGATAGATTTATTTCTCTATCAATCAACGTCTGTACCTCTGTCTATATTGTATGTATCTATCATTCAATTGTCCACTTGTAAACGAGAAAAAGATTAAGACGAACTCATCTCCACGTATGCATAAAGTGCTAGAAAAAAGAAAACTAATCAAGATTTTGTCATTTGTGCTTGTTAATATGATATTCCGAGTTGATTTGATAATTTTCAGATGTCTGTAGTTCTATTTGGTTTAGTTGGGTGTGTCATTTTGGTGCTTTAAACGCCATTGACAATGTCATGTCAATTGAAAAGTGTGTACTTGTAGTCTGATGTTGGTACAATCCCACAATTGTCAAATAATAATGCAACTGAAGTTTATGCATCTACTTTTTTAATAATTTTCATTAATCATAGATGGTATGATTGACTTTAGTGCGAAATGAAGTAACCATTTTGGATTATGCACAAATGTATTGAAGATCATTAGAGTTACAAAAAGTAGATTAGTGTTATAAAACAGACAAAGATTGGAAAATTAACTACTTTAAACGACCCGTAAACAAAAATATGGGCCTGCATACGACTGTCAAAGAAACAAAGAAATTGTATGTAGGAGAAGATCGTTGGATGCACATACGTCGTTACTATCTTCCTTTGACTTTATTTAATAGTCAACTTTTTTTAAAGAGCTAAATAATATAAAAAAAACCTTCTACAAGACACAAAAAAGAAATCAAAGGAGATACAACATGAGATAAAAACCCAAGCAAAACAAAAAAAAATTATAGGAAACAAAGGAAAAGAAAAGGAATCCCCCAAAGACAGACCTCACCCCCCACCCCCACCCCCAACAAATTACAAAAGTAAAAACCATGAAAATTTAACAAGGAACCTGATGCCCCAACTCTAAAGAATCCACGAATCAGTCGAAATCGAGCAGAAATCGGAACACACCAAATCAAGCACACACAAACCACCTAGAACTTAGGAGAAACTACAACCCACGCCTTTACGTCCTACAATCAATAGTCAACTTATTATTTGTTGTAATGTTGATTTAGGTTAATTGCAAACAATAAAAACATATTTTACACCAATTCATGTTTTAGTTGATATACATTTTTAATGTAAAATAACCAACATACTTTAATTTCCATTCATTTAAGCTCAAAATTTGTCCACTTTACAAATGCATAACCATTACAATTAACAATCATGCTCAATGGACGGAGTTTAAAGTATGCTATTGTTTTACATAAAATGATGAAAGTATGTTGCCTGAAATTGAAAACAAAAATAATATATGCTAGCATTTTGAGTTTATAAATTACGTTAACTAAAATGGAATCGGCTTAAAGTACATTGTTATTGTGTACAATTACGCTCTGTTCAATTACGCTTAAAGAAAAGAAAGGGAAGGGAAGGAAAAGAAAGAAATATTTATATTTGTGTTCTTGAGATTGAAAGAAAAGAAAGGAAAGAGAAGGGAATAAAATAAACTTTCATGTTCTCGAGTAGGAGGGAAAGGAAATATGTTACTTTTACCAATATACCCTTACTTATGTCGTAGTGGAATGTAATTAATGGGTATATGCGTAATTTTATAAATATTTTTTATTCTTTTTAAATTCATTTCTTTCCTTTACTTCCGTTTCCTCCCACATTTGGGAGGAAAATCAGCAATATTTTTCTTCCACTTCCTTTCCTTTTCTTTCCCTCCTTAAAAAACCCTCGAGAACACAACATTTTTTCAATCCCTCCTTCTTTCCTTCCCTTTCCCTTCCTTTCCTTCGTAAAAATAACTCGAGAACACAGCGTTAAAGTCTACTCAGTTTTACATAACATTTTTGTGCAAACGGTTCTTTTCATTCATAGACAATTTCTAATATGTTTATACATACCGAAAAAACATTATAGACATTTGAAGTCGTCCCAATTTGAATCTATAAGCTTTTGTGGGTTCTCATGAAGGGAGGGGGGAAATATCAGTGCATGCCTTTGAAGCACAGATAGTTCTCCCTTGCCTTGATGAAAAGGCCAAAAAACCGAAACAAAACCCCAATTCATGAATACATGAAACGTAAAAAATCTATATGATTATTGTCAGATATCGTATACGAAATTGATAATCACTTTATTGATATGAAAATTCTAATATGGTGGATATTCTTCCACCATTTATAAAAAATGAACATATCATAAAAGTACCCAAAATAATACCAATCTAAGCAAGAGTTTGGATATGATTTGATAAGATTAGATCCCTCCCACAATCTTACCCTACACTAATGACTACCACAAGCATATATATATATATATATATATATATATATATATATATATATATAGAGAGAGAGAGAGAGAGAGTCATAGAGAGAGAGGAGAAATCATATACAAACCATTAAGGTGTTGCAAACAATACAAACCAATCAATTAAGATATTAATGGAAACGATAAAGGTTCATTTACTATAATTTGAATATTTATGGAAGATGATTAAAATTCATAATATATGATCGATGTTTTATATTAGGAAACAATCAATTATGAAACCAGTTGTTCGTTAGACTAGATGAATGGTGGAGATTGGTTTGTATGGTTTGTAACCTTTCCTTGGTTTGTATTTGATTGAGTCTCTCTCTCTCTCTCTCTATATATATATATATATATATATAGAGAGAGAGAGAGAGAGAGAGAGACCTTTTACAAACCCTCTAATTGGTATAAACCATATAAACCAATCAATTGAGATATTTATGGAAATGATGAGAGTTCATTTATTATAACATGGATATTTATTGAAATTCAGAGTTCATTCATTATGATCAACACTTTAAATTATAAAACAATCGAAATATTTATGGAACCCAATATTCATTAGATTAGATGGACGGTTTAGATTGGTTTGTACAAATAAGAAGGTTTGCAAAATAAGTTGCCTATATATAGTATGTATATATATAGGGAGAGATTCATTTGAGAAATGCTAAATATATGAGAAATAAAAAAGTAATTATAGCCTTTCATTCGGTCAAGATCGACTTTGACCGGTCATATATTGCGTCTTTGACTGATTAACAATTACGGCTTTGACTGGTCAAAAGTTGCGGCTATTCCAAAAATAGAAGGACAATTTTGTAATTTTTACAAATACATGGGACGAGTTCATATATGAACCTGTATGATTCACATATGAACTATATGTTCATATGTGAACTAGTGTAATTCACATATTAAGGGGTTGTTTGTTTACTTCTTAATGGTTCCATTAAGAGACAACATCTAAATCGCTAAGAGGTAAATCCTGTTTGGCAAAAAAAGGGAATACAAGGATGGTCAAATCACATGTGATTTTACACTAAACTCACGTGTAAAGTCACATGTGATTACTCATGACCTTGACCGCAATATAGGTCGTGGGCCAAGTCATTCGCACACTCATATGTCGATCGTGTTCCGCCATCGCATGTGATTTCTATTTAAAATCACATGTGATTTGACCGTCCTTGTATTCCCTTATTTTTGTGTGTGTGTGTGTGTGTGTATATATATATATATATATATAGTTTCATTTGCAAATCATCTTAATTTTGCAAACCGTTCAAACTGTCGATTTCATTGGTTAAGTTAATAAAATTGTTTAATTTGATAAAATTGTTTCATATAATTCTTTTCTTGATGAAATTGTATATATTTGTGTTTTTTTTTATGTAAAATGAAAAAGTTTCATTAGAATGAGAAAATACATTGAATAATTTCATCAGAATACAAGCGTATACAACAATTGTGGCCACTGAGGTTTAATCAGGGCTGATGTCTTATACTTATAATTTGCCAAGTGATTAGTTTAGACATAGCCTAGGACACCCTTCCTAAAAAAAATCATCAGAATGAGCAAATACATGAAATAATTTCATTTTTACGTAAAAAACACAAATATATGAAACAATTTCATCAAAAAAAAATATATGAAACAATTTCATGAACCGATTTCATCAACCTAACCAATGAAATTGACGGTTTGCACCGTTTACAAAATTAGGGTGGTTTACATTTGATCTCATATATATATAGGCGTGGTTTCAATTGGAACCCAAATTTCATTGGAAACTTTGGAAACCAAATTTCAACCATTGATCTTTTTAATCAATGGTCAAGATTCATTTTAATTATATATGGTAATAACTTAATTAATTTATTAATAAAAGATAATAATAATATGTCAAAAGGGTAAATGTGTCTTTTTCTTTTGTGTTTTA
Organism: Arctium minus; assembly: GCA_954870635.1. Taxonomy (NCBI): domain Eukaryota; kingdom Viridiplantae; phylum Streptophyta; class Magnoliopsida; order Asterales; family Asteraceae; genus Arctium; species Arctium minus. The sequence goes on along the minus strand of OX941093.1, from coordinate 2,259,966 downwards.
AATTTGACAACAAAGATGAAATATGTTTAAATATAGAAAAAACGTATGTTTCTTTAAGAGAGAGAGAGAGAGAGAGCATATCAAGACTACATTTTTATTACATGTTCATCAATATGCAGTATGTAAAAACCCAAATAAGTTTCATTACCATTATTGTTTCATTAACTTTCCATTATGTTTCACTATATCAAATCTGTTTCATCAGATTTCACTATATTAATATTTTGTTTCACTATATCATGTTTCACTATATTAATATTTTGTTTCATTACCTTTTCATTATGTTTCACTATATCAAATATGTTTTATCAAGTTTTATTATATTAATATTTTATATTTCATCAGGTTCACTATATTAATATTTTGTTTCACTATATCAAATCCATTATGTTTCACTATATTAATATTTTGTGTCTGAAGGTAATATTGAAGATTTCATATGAAAACAAATATTTGGTTTTAAATATAGTTAAAATTTTGAATTTTCTATAAAAATAACACTCTTCCAAAATAAAAAATTTACCTTATTTATTGCATTATAAAACTGAAGATAGAAAATTTGAGTATTTTAATTTCGTAACCTGCATAGGATTCTTCTAATTTAATATGAATATTTAATTTCATATTCATATTTAAAGATTTCATATGAATATTTTATTTTCATTGGATGAATCAATAATTGATTCCTAAGAATCACAAAATATATAATTTGGGATAATTTGGGATGTAGCCTGTCGAATGAATTAATTTGCATTACTTGGAAAATGTTTCATACTTAAATTAATGTGAATCAATATGTGAATACTTTCAATTAATAAATGATCAATAATACCATATATAAAATATATTAAAATTAAATAATTAATATTATAATAATAAAAACAATTACCATATATATTATGGAATTAGGTAAAAGACTAAAATAACCTTATCAATTAAAAATAAAAATATAAAAAGGAAATTCAATGATTGGTCAATTTCGGTTTCCAAAGTTTCCAATGTAATATTGGTTTTCAATTGATCCCTCCCCTATATATATATATATATATATATATATATATATATATATATATTTTTTTTTTTTTTTTTTTTAATGCACTCATAATATATGATTTAAAAAAATTGTTTAATTTTTTATTAAATATTTGAATATGACATAGATGGACGGTAAATATGTACTTACAACATGAAATATTGGTATAGAAATACTACAGGTTTTATCCTCAAGAAAGTATTGTAAGTTATAGGAAAAAGGGAGTACCAAATAAAAAAAAACAGATGAGATAAATTAGTTACTCTATTGTCTTCAAATTATATTCTATTTTTTTGAAGAATATAATCATTTGATTTTTAATTTTAAAAGTGGATAAGAATTATTCTAGATTTTATTCTAGTTAGTGATAAAATCTAATTTTATAACCATGTAAATATTAAAATCAAAATCTTATGGGGTTAGCTTAACTAACAATGAGGCTTGGACTTTTGGGGAATCTTCTTAGAGGTCACCGGTTCGAGCCCTGCAAGGCCGCTGGTGATTTTCTTAGTTGTTCTTCAGGGCCCTGGAATTAGTCGAGGTGTGCACAAGTTAGCCCGGACATCCACAATTAACAAAAGATATATATATATATATATATATATATATATATATATATATATATATATATATATATTAAAATCAAGACTACAGTTTATAAGTTAATGTTTAGAAAACTTGAGTATATTTGTTTCTATTTTTTAAAACATAAAAAAAAACATTGTTTTCTACAATTTGAATTACGGCTTCAATTAAAAACGTCTTCGTCTTAGGGGTTGTTTGTTTTTTTTTAAAAACCTCTTAATGGCTTTTAAGTCTGAATCGTTCAGGCCTTTTTACACACCACCTCTTATTAATCATAACTAAAATAAGACTTCAGACTTTAGATCTATTAAAAAACAAACGGCACCTTAATCTCTCTCTATCTTGTTATACATACATATATATGGTGAGATCACGAGAGAAACTCAACAAAGAAAAACAAAAGAATCACGAAAAAAAAAACAGATGAAAAAATATATGAAATAAATGTTAAATTAAAGACAACAATGGAAAACTTTTTGATATAATTTGTTTCGCATTAGTTTTTTTTTTTTTTTTTTTTTTTTAATATCTCGATTTTTTATTTTAAAAAATATGGAGGGGGATATTTTTATTTTAAAAAATGGCTATAATCATACTTTTAACCATATATGCGGATCATCCAAGTTCTCCAAATATTGGGTCTAAAAAACCCCAATGGGAGTCTAGGAGGGAATAGGGATACAAATAAATTATTGGGCTCAGTACGGTTTAGAAGCCCATACAAATTGGGTTTTATGTTTGTATTAGTAAGCCCAGTCCAATAGGGATAGTTTTGTAATTATGCTCTGAAGTAGAGGTGGCCAAAACCCAGTCTCGGGTCGGGTCCAAATCGGTCCAGAAACGTAATAGTGTCTTCGGTAACTGGTCCTAGTCTCGGTCCTAGTTCAAGCATTTTGGGCTAGGCCTGGTTAAGCTAGATTGTAACCCTTCGGGTAACAGGTCCCGGTTCCCGTCTCGCATCGGGTCCAAATCGGTCCCTTGAAAAAATAACTTTAAAATAAAATTAATACTTTTTTTGAAATTTTTTTAACAATACTGAATGTTATGTAATTGGGTTTCTCAAATACACTTTAAAAATACGTTTTATTTCGAGTTAATAGTACATTTAAAATTACAATCAATTATTAAAAAAAATACAGTTATTCAAATGGCGGATTGTATTGAAGAGTTTCGTAGGTTTGAAGTATTTTGAGAGTCGTTTGCTCATCGAGGTCATCAATGTCGAGTTTCTCATCATCGTCATATTGTGAGACACTACCGTCTGTATCGATAGTTGGCGGCGTACTTAGTCCCATGGCGATTTCGTTTTCTTCTTCCAAGTTTTCTTCCACTTCTTCAATATCTACCTCTAGTGATGTCGTGTCTTGAATTTTATCAACGTTATCCAAGTAATCCTTGAAGCATACGCAACACTCTACAGACTCCGAGATTAGTCTTGTCCGATGTACGAAATGATTCTGCCACTAAAAGAAAAAGCGGACTGCGAAGCTACAGTACTAGCTTGGATTGTTAGTATATTACGGGACATAGATGCCAAAACCGGGAATTGAGGTTGCATTTGTTGCCAAAATTCTAATAAATTTATTTTTCCAAAATCTTCGACACTTCGCGTGGGGCATGCGGCCATAAAATTAGTACACATGTAGATATTTAATTCACCCAAATCGTTATTAGCAATCTAGTTTTTTACTCGATTCATTTAAACCCTTGTTCATAAAGTTAGTCATTAAGTCTTTTCGGTTTTGGCGATAACCAGTAGAACTAGAACTAAGAACCTGTAAATAATTAACTTGAAGAGCTTTGTCGTTGGCTTCCTTCCCCATGATACATTTTATAAATATCAAATACATCTTCAAAACTACGATTAAATGCACGTTTTTGTTCCTTTGAAAAAGTATTATCTCTAGTTGTATCTTAACCAAAAGCCACACATATTTGTGTAATTAAAACTTCAACACCGGTAACATTTACATATGGGTTTAACGCCACGGCACAAAGAAGAGAAAAGGGGATCTGGAGAAAATATTTTAACAATTTTGATTTCATTGAACTCATCAACTTTCCCCAATTGTGATGGTCTTCTTATTGTGAAATCTTACTTGCCAAAATATATAATTGATTTAAAAGTAAATGGTTTGTTGCATAATAAATACCGGATAAAAAAGTTGTTGCATTTTTAAAATCGTCCAAAATATCGTATAATCCTTCAAGCACGACCCAATCAAGATTTCCAATAGTATTATTCACGCAGTGAATATTATAAAATGATTGTATATAACTTCTTTGTTTTATCAAACTTTCAATCATATAATAAGTCGAATTCCATCGAACGAACATATCAAAGTTCGGTCCCAAAGCTCTAAAACCAACATATTCGCAATATTTTCTATATTCCGCGTGCATTTTTTTTACCTTTCGTGAAAATTCGCCGTAACATAAGCCGAAGGTTTACAAGTATTTAAACCGTCTTGAACTGCTAAATTGATAATGTGTGCACAACATCGTGTATGAAATAATTGACCGCTTAAAATTGGGGTTAAAGCCAACTTTAGTTACTCCACACATCGATTATTATGACTTTAGAATATAAATTATAAAAAATATGATTTTTTTTAATAATCGAAAATTGGCGATCACCTGAATGTTACGCACAAAAAGGTTCAAACGTGATTACACGTTTGCATAATTACCATGATTACGACTCAATCTAATATGCCGTTACACATATATAAGAAACCGGCAATCCGTGTGGTGCGCTCATACATCACACGTTAAAGAAACGTTGTTAGGTAAAAGAGAAAACATTTCTTCGATTTCATTTTTACAAATTTTCCAATTTTTAATTGCATCACATCTAAGAGTTTGACGACTTACCGGCTTGTAGCTTGGTTGTAGCGTTTTTTGGATCAGCTTTGTAATGTGAGGATTCTCTAAATGTCCAAACGACAACCCAACTTGAATGGCACATTGTGTTGTCATTTTCCGATTCAAATCGGTCAAACGACCATATTTGACCTTGATTGTCAAGTGTAGGATTTTTGTTTAGAATCTGTAACCGATAAACGCAGTGGAAATTAAAATAATTTTGGTTACAACGAAATTTTTTTTTAAACAATTAAAACCCAAACGGATCCAATGATGTATTTAATCAAAACTTAAAACCACACCATAGGGTGTTTAGAGATGTACATTTCAGATCTGTTGTGGTTGAACTAGCTGAGCACTTAGAAACCAATCTAGGTTTCCTCTAGCGGTATCCACACACGAACACGCGAAATTCCATCGGGTGCTAGCCCAATAACCCTAGATCTATATGTGTTTCACAGAAAAGAAAAGAGTTTCTTTTCTGTATTTTTTTTTCTGAAAGGCTATTCTAACTCAATTGTATATCAAATGGTTTAGCCTAACCCCTTATTTATATCAGGAGAATTATAGTTAGACTATAATTCAACTAAGGATTAAATAAGGTTTAGTAATTATCTGTAATATTCAAATTCAAATTCAAACATTTATATATATATATATATATATATATAATTATCTTTTAAACTTTAAACATAATTATATATATACATAATTACAGATAATCCCCCGTAATTAACATAATTACGTTTTCACCCTGTAATTATCATAATTACAGTTTAACACATATTTTCATAATTATCCTTTTAAGAATAATTATTTTCTTAATCAACTTGATTTAATCCGGGTTTCTTTAAGATGGAAACAAACGCATTCTTTGTGTGCGACCCTATAGGTTTACATACTCCTCAGCAGTGTCTCAGTGTGACACATGTCGTGGGCATATAATAACTTGCATTCTCCCACTTGCACACGATACACAGGAACACAGACGATGGTAAACGTCTAGCAACACGTCATCGCCCCCAAGGCTATGTAAAAGTGCTTTTACCTTCGAGCAATTTGATTGATCCAATCAATCATATAGTAGAATCATTCGTTATCCTTTTGCTTCACGATATTTTATTTTGAACTTAAGGCATAGATCTATCTCATCATTTATAGTTCAAAGATTGTGTTTCTCGATCCCAACATATTTGATTATACAAGTGTCATTAATCCAACTAATCCACTTGTTCATGCATGTAAATTAGAATATGTAATCGAGGGGCCCAGAAATATCTCTATCATCTTGAGAGGAGCAAATACCATATTGCATGTACACGACTAACTACACAATTCATGTTATACCTAATATAGCCCTTATGATTACCCGGTTAAGGGTAACGTTAGACTATATCAAAGTATAACACTCCTTGTGCATTAGATCCCAATGCACATCTCAGGTCTGATCCAACTTGGACTATGACCAGACTTCACAATGATCTTGATTTATTACTAGTCCCCTAGTAATAAGTGATCAAGGACAATTCTAAATAATATGATCATCACGTTTATTTAAGGATACTTAAACATGCTAAAACGAACACAGAGATGTTTAATTAAATACTCATATCCAATATGCCATAACTGTAAAACATAACTGTTTTAATGTTCACAAAGTAAAAGATTACTAAAATTTTACAAATCAGACTAAATTATTACAAAACCTCAAGCCTATTGAGCTAATGTGAGCATCATGCTTGCTTTGACTCAAAGGCTTGGTTAGAGAATCTGCTGGATTGTTTTCTGATCGAACTTTACATATCTTTATGTCACCTCTTTCAATAATCTCTCGAATTAGATGATATCTTCTCATGATATGCTTGGAGCGCTGATGTGACCTTGGTTCCTTTTCCTGAGCAATGGCACCCTCATTGTTGCAATAGATCTCGACAGGGTCACATATGCTAGGGACTACTCCCAGATCTGTGATGAATTTCTTCATCCAAACAGCTTCCTTTGCAGCGTCCGACGCTGCAATGTACTCTGATTCTGTAGTTGAATCCGCTGTTGTGCTTTGTTTGTAGCTCTTCCAGCTCACAACACCCCCGTTTAACACAAACACGTATCCCGACTGTGATTTATAGTCATCTCGGTCGGTTTGGAAACTAGCATATGTATATCCTTGAATATACAGATCTCTTTCTTGACTGCCGTATAGTAAGAATATTTCTTTAGTTCTTCTCATATACTTTAGAATATTCTTTACTGCTACCCAGTGAGCATCACCTGGGTTTGACTGATACCTACTCGTCATGCTAAGGGCATACGAGACATCTGGTCTAGTACATAACATGGCATACATAATTGAACCGATGGCCGAAGCATAGGGAACACCCTTCATGCGGTTCATGTACTCTTTAGATATAGGACTCTGAGTTTTGCTCAGATGTACACCATGTACCATTGGCAGGTTTCCTCTCTTAGAACCCTCCATCTTGAAGCGTCTTAAGATCTTGTCAATATATGTACTTTGGCTTAATCCAATTAAGCGTTTTGATCTATCACGATAGATCTTTATACCAAGGATATAAGCTGCTTCTCCTAGATCTTTCATCGCGAAACACTTCCCTAACCAGGCTTTCACACCTTTAAGGGTAGGGATGTCATTTCCGATGATTAATATATCATCGACATATAGGATCAGGAATACTAATATGCTCCCACTGAATTTCTTGTATACACAAGGTTCATCTTCGTTCTTTAAGAAACCAAATTCTTTAATCTTTTCATCAAAACGAAGATTCCAACTACGAGATGCTTGCTTCAGTCCATAAATGGACTTTTGCAATTTACATACCTTTTCAGAAAAATTTGGATGTTTAAAACCTTCTGGTTGTACCATGTACACGTCCTCGCTTAAAGTTCTGTTAAGGAACGTGGTTTTAACACCCATTTGCCATATTTCATAGTCATGATATGCATCTATGGCAAGAAGTATCCTGATGGATTTAATCATGGCTATTGGAGAAAAAGTTTCATCATAAATCTACTCCATGAGTCTAAGTGAAACCTTTAGCTACCAACCTAGCCTTATAGGTATGTACAATCCCATCCATGTCAGTTTTCTGCAAACTGAGGTTAGAGGTCTATCTTTAAAGATCGATGTCTGCACAAACCTACTAACTTAGATCTTGTCCAAGCTGAATGAACCAGCTCTACTGCCGACACCTTCCTTCACGGACACTGACAGGACTTCACTGAATATATTGAGTTCATTCATCAGGCTACTTCAGAACTTCCAGAATTGAAGGACGTCTGGATAAGTTGGAGGATGATGCCCGTTCAACTCCTGCCGCTGACGATGTCGTTACTAACGCTGAGCTCCCCCAAGCTGATAATGACAAAGAGGGGGAGAGATCACTTGAAGAAATCACAGATGATGAACAAAAAACAGAGGAAACTCCCTCTCAAGTTGAGGGGGAGAAGATTGCTGAAATTTTAGCAGTTGATGATCAGGTCCATCCCTCTTCTTCCTTGGCTTTCGCTGATGAAGAAGAAGATGAGGAAGAAAAAGATAACAATGAAGAAAACCTTGATCTCCCTGGTCAAGAGAAAGACAATGCTGTTGATGATGACGATGATGATGATGAAGAGGATCAATCTCTTTGGTTCTCAGCTACAAACATCTCGTCAACGCAAGCTGCCAAAGGCGTCGTCATTCCTGAAGCAGGGGGAGAAGGGAAGAAGCTTCATATGCTCCATCCCAAGGAAAGCAGAAGGGAATAACTGCTGAGGGAAACCTGAAACTTGTTTCACCATCTTAGGGGGATAATCCTTCTCAGGTATGCCTATCCATTATCCCTCTTTCTTTCTATACCTACCAAACCCCTTTCTCATTCTAGCCTTTATCTTTCTTCTTCCATATAAGTAAACACTAACTCCTTTCTTCTTTTTTGATCAGTCAGTTTTCTCCCCTGATTAAGGGAACTGAACTTCAAATAATCCCAACTCCATCACCTGAAGATCAAATAATCCCAACCTCCTTAAATGAGGTTGATGATGAAGAAGAAGAAGCCCTGTTCCATCCAGGAAGGCCCTCTCGACCATCTCAATGGTCAGAGGATGAACTAAAAAGAAGAACAGAGATGATCTCTCACCTAGAAAGTCATCGTCTAACGATCCCTCTTCAATCCTCATCAAAAGAGCTTGACTTCCTGACTCAAGCTGAAATCGAAGAATCTGTCAGAGCTGAGAAGCTGATTGCGGAATGCCAACAAGACGCAACTCTAGCTCTCAAAGTTCAGTCTTCTCAGTTCAAAGATAAGAAACTAAAGAAAAATCCAATGGAAGTTCAAGCTGCACTACTAAAAGAGATTGAAGAGGAGCACATAAAAGAAAAAGAGGTCAGCGATAAAACACTGGATTGGTGTAAACAGAAGATAGACTATCGCTCTGACCCAATGAAGATCGTTGTTGTCGCTATCTCTGGGAAAAAGAAGGAAGAACTTTCAGTGACTATGGAGATTATCAGAGAGGATGGAAGCGTCAAAGCTATGTTCGTATCAAGACTTGCACATTTTGGTTACTTTGGCTAGAGTTCAATGAAGCACTGAAGAAGTCTAAATCAACGTACAAAGGCTATGTTGAAGGAATCGTCAGAACCCTCATCAACAGATTCGCTGCTATTCTAAAAGTGCCTTCCGCTCTCCCTCCAAAGCCAAAACAAGTAAATAGAAAGCTTGCCTCCTACTCCTCTGATAATGTCGCTGCAATCAAGAACGACACCTCCATGAAATTCTCGAAAGAAGCACTGTTTGGGCCTCCTCCTGATCTCTCGGTTCTGGATCTATCCCTGCTTCCTGGTGGACCATTCCTCCCAGGACAAGTGCTGAAAAATCCTTCTAGAATCTTCTTCAATGATGATGAAGGTCAGCTCAGATTCCAAAGAGTCTTTGAGATCCCTATCTGTCATCTGAATCATTTAAAGGATCTCCTGTACTTATGGTGTACCTACTCTCCTCTAGCTGAACCGATCAAAACTATCATTAGACAAGAATCTGCTGATCGAAGGCAAAAAAGGAGAAGAAGTACTTGATTACATGATCAAGGTCCTGCAATCCCATCTAGATAGTTGATGGATTTTTTTCTTACTTCTTGTAATCTATTAACTAGACTTACAGTAGTTAGTTCTTCACTTATACTTAGAATTTTCATCTCTCTTGTAATTCCTTCTTTGAATTAATGAAAATTTTCAGTGAAGTACTTAACTCCATCAATATTGTAAAAGATCCCTCAAAATAGTAATTGAGACGTGTATGTTATGAGTCCTGATTATCCTTTATTTTAACATTAAAGTAATTTTCTTCATATTTACTTTGTCATTATCAAATAGGGGGGAGATTGTTGATTCATACTCTATCAGTGATTTGAAAATGACCCTTTTCTATACTTAGTGAAAATTACGTTTAACATTATGTATTAGTGTTTCATCATCAACGATCATACTGAGTCTGTTCAGTTATCACTGATGATCTTTCTTGTAAACATTCATATGTATAAGTGTTTTACTATCAGCGATCAAATACTGAGTATGTTTAGTATCGCTGATAATTTCCAATGTAAACAGTTAGACGTAATCCCTGAAGACAAGCTTCGCGACAAAAGACGTTCACTGCTGAATCGAAGACAAAGCTGCTGAACAAAGACAAGTCTACTCATGACCTGATGCGGATATCAGTGAAGCCAAGACAAATCTACACACGCGAAGAAACCTGAGGAAAAGCTTCAGCAATAGTTGAACTTCTTTGTATCTCTGAAGGAAGAGATATTCAGCGATCGATGATCACTTAGCTTATGCCTCAAGTCTCTTTTGTCTTAACCTTGCACACATCGTACGATTGTCAGAATAGACATACCTCTGCAACAATTCGTACAACAACTCTGTCAACTACATTGTTCGTCATACGACCGAAAGCATGTCTCCTAAAGTCAGACCCATGTAACCAACCAATGAAGGACACATGTAAAGTACTCTGCCATGCATTTAAATTTGTTTAGATTAGGTTTTACTTAATCTTATTCCGCAACAAACTTGTAAATTGTAATTTGATTTATCAATAAACAATTTATTAAACTTTAAAATTATGTGTTTGTATTTAACCCCCCCCCCCCCCCCCCTCCTACAAACTTGTTAAGCACCTTTGGGACCAACAGCTGCTGTCAGAACTCCGACTTAAAAATGGTTCTGATTCGAGTTTAAAAAAAAGAGGAAAGTGAAGAACACTTCCAATCAATCTTTAAATTTTTTCCCCTTTCCTTGCAATCTCAATCATCAATTGCTAAAAAAAAAAAAAAAAAAAAAAACAGATCTTCACTCAATCACGAAACCCCTTTTTCCAATATTTTAAAAATTAGGTTTTAGAGATCCCTTATACGATTTTGTTTCTCTTCTCATTACGGTCAAAAACAAGTTGTGTATTTGTGTAATTGAATCACTCATTCGGGGGAAACACTTTCGAGATTTATGTCAATGTCGATGGCATCTGGGAGATAACAGGCTCATTTGGTTCAGATCAACGTCGAAAGCTTTGCAGTGGATTGTTTCCTTTTTTTGTTTTCTTATGTGTATCTCCTTTTGGTGTATTTGTGATTGATGATTTCAATCAAGCATGAGTAGTTTCCAATCTCTTGTGTTTTTATTTTTTTGAGCAATGTTCTTATTTTTGACTTTGAGAATTGAAATAATGCATGAATGTAGTGTAAGATTGAGATGTGTGTCAATGTGTATTAGGGATTATTAGAACTCTCTTCAGTTAGATTTAGTTTGATTTTGGATCTCCAATGGGGATTTTAAGCTCAAATCTTATGGATTTTTAATTTTTTTATCAACCGACTGATGACCGAAGACGATGAACAGATAATGGAACTGGAAGAATTGGAGAGGTGGAAATCAGCGATCGACGAGAAGGCGGAGAAGATGGTCCGAAGAAAATGGAGTCCCTGTACACCGATGATTATGAAATCAGTTATGAATCGGTGATTATAGACATAAATTGTATTTGATTTCATTAGGTGAAAATAGATTATAGATGAAATTTGTGAATGATTTTATGTGGTGAAATAAGGTTAGCATGTGTTTCATCATGTGAATTTGTGCGTTTCATAAGGTGAATTTGTGTATCATATGGTGAATTAGTGCGTTTCATCTGATGAATAAATCTGTATGTTTCATCTGGTGAATCTTGCTACCAAAATAATGATTATGCCCTTTTCATGTGGTGAAACAATTTTTAATTATTACCATAGGATTAAAACCAAATTACGGCTTAAATCAGTTCTCACGGTTCTCATTCTTTTTTTGGTTCTCACATGATTTAACCCCTACATATATATATATATATATATATATAAACTTATTAGGGATAAATTGGTCATATTATATGTTCTGTCTTGTACTGTTCTATCATGTCTACGATTTGCCACGTGGTCATATTATAAGAGATCAGCCACCATTTGGGGCAGCACACATGGTTTGAGTTTGTACTTTATAATTTGTTGTGAAGATATCAAAACGATACATAATTACGGACTAGTATCAATCCAAATTTTTTGGCCCAATACCAAAGCCCAAACCATCAAAATCTAGTGCACGGAGTAAATGGGATCGGATGGGACAAAAAGTAGTCTCATTCCCATGTTTGATATGAAATAGGACAAGGTGCGACATAAATTCATTTTAGTGGGACAAAAATATAGTTTTGTTCTACCAGAGATGATGATACGATGGTTGGTCTTGGTCCTTGTGTAGTTGTGTCTTTTCCACCTAGAAGCCTTCAGCCCCTTCCCTTCACACTCTTTCATGAATTCTTATCGGAAATTGGTTTTGTCGGTTTATGGACTCAATTTGAAAAATCTATTAAAACCAACATCTATTTTCACTTGTTTCAAGCCTATCCACTAAAGATGTGCAAAAGTTTGTTATGACCCGTCTCGGTCAATAAGTGTCAATACGTTGCCGTTTGTGGCATAATCAATCACATTCTTTTAATTGATCTCTAGCTCAAAATATGTAACCGACATGGACCATATGATTGGTCTTCAAGACTGTTGACCATTACGGAAAGCACAAGTTAACGTATTTCTTATTATCATTTGGCGAACATAAATAATTTGAACTGATAAAGTATATGAAATTTAGTCTTTTAAAATATGCATCTTAAATTGTCAAAATATAATCCCAAACCAAACAACGTCTTAATTCTTAAAAGTTAAGTATTTAGTTGACAAGTAATAAAATAAATTGTTTAGAATGAATATGGGACATTAAAATAGCGAGAGAAACTCGTTATTTATCCTGGATTTTAATTACTTCCTAAAACATATTAAATTTCCCCACGATTTTTAAAAGACGTGACATCCACTTTGTTTCTATTTCATATTCTTAATTTTATTTTATAACATGGTCAAATTGTTGATAAAGGAGTGGAAACATACCAAATCTAAAATCTCTACTACTATATAAAAAACTAATATTAATTTTTGTACAATAATACTTATCACCCTAAAATTTTATACAATAACACCTATCATCCTTATAATGTTACATTTATCACCCTTACAATTACTTATTTAATTCATTTTATATCCCTTATTTTTTAATTTTTCATTTTACACCATTATCATATTAACACAAATAATCGTATATAAACAAAAATGCAATGAAAAAATATGTTTTTCTTTTTTTACGAATTATATCATTATAATCGTCTCGTCAATACCTTCAAAACGAGCCCAATATTGAATGTTTTTTAATTTAATCGTACTATTAAATATCATGAGTATCTATGAACTAATTTGTTTTTAATCCATACGTTTTATTTTTTTCCACCGTTAGCACATTAAAAATACATAATCGTTTCATTCTTATTATAAATTATATCATTATAATTTTTTTTGTCAATAATTGTAATATAAACTAATTATTGAATATCTTTATGGGTTTATGGTTTCATAAATTGTGATTCTTAGGTCATGATTGATTGTTGATGATATGTCTATAAGGAAGTAGCATTAATTGTTCGTTATTTACTTACATTCTGCTGCATCATACGGGTATATGCCTAGTATAAATATAATAGAGATTAGTGTAAATAGTTGTTTTATTCGATCCAATTCATCTCTAATTAACCAACTCCCTCTCACATTTACCAAAAAGCAAATACCTTTGCAAGTGCCTCAACCGCAACTTGTGGAGGAACTAAAATAATTTCGAGTTTTGAAAATGGAGATTAATGACCATGGACGGACCTATATAGGTGGCTATGGTGATACGTCCCACCGTATTATTTCTCCGGCGATGGGTAAACAAATTTAGATTCGTAAAAGGTGCAACCGTATCGTTCTGGAAGGTGCCACCGTATTATTTTGAAAACTTCAAGAAGATGCAACCGTACCTCATTATCAACCAAAAAACTAAAAAAAATCTTTAAATCAACCAAAAAGCCGAAAAAAACTCTTAAAATCAACCAAAAACCGAAATCGACAAAAAAAACTTAAAAATCCCTTGAAATCAAGCAAAAAAACTTTAAAAATCCCTCGAAATGGTGGAATTATGCTAAAAACACATCGAACAATATTGAATGTCGGAAAAAAATGAAGACATGTCAATAAAAGTCGTGTTTTTTGTAATTATTTTTGTCTATATTATATGGTGCCACCGTATGAAATTTTTTTTGGGCTCGTCCCTGTTAATGACGGGAGATTAATGTAACACGAGAGAAAACAATGGACGTGGCTTGTAATGGAGCTTGTTTTATGAAAATAGAGACTTGAGAGGAGTGGCACCTCTGGATTGAAACTCGAGCTTTCACCCCTTCGTAAGTTTGCAAGTGATATGCCCTCTTTGCAAGTTGCGGCAAGAGCACTTGCGGAGGTATTTACTTTTGGTGAGTGTGGGAGAGAGTTGGCTAGAAGGTGAATTGAGCTGGATAAAAACACCATTTACGTTAATTTCCCAATACAAAATTAAACTAAATTTAAATCATATCGGAAACAAGTATATATGTGGATTTATTTTAATACTAAAATGGTACCGATTCAAGTCTGAGAAAAAAAATATAGTTCAGTTTTAGTTTTCTAGAATTGAAAACCGGTTTTTCAAATAATATAGATACAAAATGAATATATGGTTTAGGTTCGAGGTCGGTTTTTAAGTCTTGTTGTTTCACAACGAGTTTTACACATCACCATTATTATTAAAATGGTTGTATATTTAGAGCATCTTTAACAATTTACTAAAAATTGAGAAAGTGAGTATTTCAAGGATTTTTGACATAGTTTTGAACTTCAACAAAATCTTCAAAACTTTCTTTAAAATGGAGAAATTGAGAAAGAGAAAGAGAAAGAAAGTAAATTTCAACAAATTTAGAGAAATTTCTAAAAGTAATTATTAACGCAAGTGAAATGGTTTTTTTTTATTCTTCCATCCAATAAAATTACTAAAATTAAATGTTTAAAAGAAAAAATATCTATACTATATTATAAAACATGAATAAAAAACTCTTAAATACAAATTATTAGGCATAAGGTACCATCATTTTATGCAATATTTTAAAAATATCTTAATTTACAAGTATAAAAGCACAAGATACATATTACTACTAACATCCACCAATTTGGTATGTGCAGTGTCTTCCTTTTATGTAGATCTTTCCATGTATCACTATTAATTAATATAAATTTATTTTAATTATATTATTAAATATATAATTGGTTATTTTTTCTAGATTTCATTAAAATATATAAAATAATCATTGAATTATAACAAAAAAATACTTAATTTTTTTTATATAAAAAACATTATATAATTAAGCCTAAACTAAACAAATTTATAAAAAAAACATTATCACTTTCTCAAAACCATCCAAAATCTTACTGTAAATCGACACAAAAACAAAAAATAAAATGAAATATTAAAATCGTGATTTATCTCGCTGCATTGCGCGAGTACGCTTCTAGTTATTTTATTAAATGTAGAGTGAATTACAAATTTGGTCCCTGTGGTTTATTTGTTTTAACATTGCGGGTCTGTATTTTAAAATATATATGAATTTCATTCATATGATTTGCAATTTATAATGCATTGGGTCTCTTGATACTAACTCGGTTAGTTTTTTTTTACCTGTTAAGTAGATTAATTAATAGGACATTTTGATCACTTTAATCATAAGGACCAAACATATACTAAAAATCACAGGGAGCAAACATGTAATTTACTCTTTATATATTGTGTGTATATATATAATTTTTCTTATTATTATTATTTGGGGACGTTTCATTTACAAACCATCCAATTCTAACAACTATACAAACCAATATTAACCGTCCATTAGTTTAATAAATATCTGATTCCATTTTGTTTCATAATATAAAGTCATGATCATAATGAATGAACCTTATCATCTTATATATATCTTATATATATATATATATATATAGGACGGATATTTTGCAACCCATAAAAAGGTTACAACCCGTGCAACCTTCATCATCACCGTCCATCTTGTTTTTGTATTTTTGTATTTTTCTTTTTTTAATCTTAATAACGGAAGGGTATAATAGTAAATCTAAAAATTTATATATTTTAATTTTTATTTAAATATTGGATGGATATGGTAGAATCCCATGATTCATGCAATTGACACGTAATCCAGGGAGTTAATTTTGGTAGTTTTTAATTTTGTAAACCTTATGCATCTTCTTCTTCATGAAAAAGTAGAGGTTTTCTTTACACAGTATTCATTCTTTCCAGAAAGTTTTGTTTATTTTTAATGGCCGATAACCTAGATTACGATGCTAATGTTGGCGGTGAAGCACCTACGATGATTATCATTTCGATAGATAATACAGTGATTGGTGATAGAGATTACGTTGCAAATATCGTCGACGAAGAACCTCCATTGATTACCTTGCCGACCGAAATTCACATGAAGGATTGTAGTCTTTTAATATGAGATCGAAGAGGGAACTTAATAGCAAAGGTGAAGATGTCGGAAAATAGAATGTTTTTCTTAAACATTCAAAGAGATGTTGGAAAATGTTTGAAGGCATGTTATAAAGATGCATCATGGATATGGCATCTAAGATTCAGACATCTCAATTTTGGAGGATTGGAGTTATTGTCCAAGAAGGAAATGGTGAAGGGACTACTACGTCTCAACCAACCCGAGCAACTATGTGAAGGGTGTTTACTCGGGAATCAATTCAGAAAAGGATTTCCAAAGGAGACGGAGTCAAGAGCAAAGAAGCTACTTGAGCTTATTCATACAGATGTGTGTGGTCTGATCAAGCCAAACTCTCTTGGTAAAAGTAATTACTTTCTCTTGTTTATTGATGATTATTCAAGAAAAACTTGGTTATATTTCTTGAAACAAAAATCAGAAGTCTTCCAAGTGTTCAAGAAGTTCAAAGCTATTGTGGAAAAAGAAAGTGGGTGCAAGATCATGGAAATGAGATCTGATAAAGGAGAAGAGTTCACTTCAAAGAAGTTTCAGGAGTTTTGTGAAGAAAATGGAATCTGTCGAACTTTGACAGTTCCAAGATTCCCCCAACAAAACGATGTTTCCGAAAGAAAGAATCGAGCAATCCTCGATATGACACGAAGCATACTCAAAAGAAAGAAGTTGCCAAAATAATTTTGGGCCGAGGCAGTGGCATGTTCAGTCTTTCCAACCGTTCTCCAACTAGAAGTGTTTGGGGAAAGACACCACAAGAAGCATGGAACGGAAGAAAGTCGATTATTAGTTTTTGGAAGTGTTGCTCATGTTCATGTAACGGATGAAAGAAGAACAAAGTTGGATGATAAGAGTGAAAGTTTTATCTTCATCGACTATGATACTAGTTTGAAAGGATACAAGTTGTACAATCCAAGCACTAAAAAGATAGTAATCAGTTGAGATGTGGTTTTCAAGGAGGAAGGAGAATGGGATTTTGGACCTTACAAGGATGAATATAACTTTTTTCAATTTGAAGAAAATGAAGAGCATCCACTGAGCAACCAGAATATATCTTACAAGAACCTGTTACTCCACCTACTTCACCAACATTAAATGTCTGTGATGACTCATCTACAAGTGGAAGTTCGAGTGAAACAACTCCACATATGAGGAGTATAGACGATCTTTATGAAGCTACAGAGCCAATAGATGATGTCATACTTTTATGTTTGTATGCTGATTGTGAACCAGTAACTTTTGAAGAAGTGGCAAAAGAGGAAAAGTGGAGATGTGCAATGGACGAAGAAATAAAATCCATCGTGAAGAATGAGACTTGGGAATTAGATTCGCTTCCAAAGGGCCATAAAGCCGCTAGTGTCAAGTGGGTTTACACAACAATGAAGAATGTAAAGGGATAAATTGAAAAATACAAAGCAAGATTAGTCGCTAAGGACTATAGTCAAAAGCCGGAATCGATTATGATGAAGTGTTTGCTCCAGTTACTCGACTTGAGACGATTAGACTTATGATTTTGCTAGCTACTCAAAACCATTGGAAGATCCATCAAATGGATGTAAAATCGGTATTTCTAAACGGAGTACTCGAGGAAGAAGTTTATATTCAACAACCATTGGGCTATGAAGTTTATGGGCATAAAGACAAGTTCTTGAAGTTGAAGAAGGCTCTTTACGACCTAAAGTAGGAACCAAGAGCTTGGAATAGTCGTATTGATGCTTACTTCCAGGAGAAGGGTTTTACTAAATTCCCTTATGAACATGCTCTTTACACGAAGGTCAAAGATGGAGGCATTCTAATTGTTTGCTTGTACGTGGATGATTTAATTTTCACCGGGAGTAACCAAAGCTTGTTTGAAGAATTCAAGAATGCAATGACGAGGGATTTCGAGATGACTGACATCGGGTTAATGGTGTATTATCTTGGGATTGAAGTTAAGCAGAACGAGGAAAATATATTTATCTCCCAAAGAAACTATGCACTTGAGATACTTAAGAAGTTCAAAAGGGAAAACTGTAAGCCGATAAGTACTCCATCTGAATTTGGTGTGAAGTTATCCAAGAATGAAGGAGGAGAAAAAGTAGATCCAACCTGTTTCAAGAGATTGGTTGGAAGTCTGCACAACTTAACTTGCACCAGGCCAGACATCTTGTATGCAGTTGGACTTGTCAGTCGCTATATGGAGTCGCCAACAACTATCCATTTCCAGGATGCCGAAAGAATTCTTCGGTATCTTAAAGGTACGATTGATCTTGGCTTATTTTATTATCCTTCTAATGATTACAAGCTTGTTGGTTATAGCGACAGTGATTGGCGTGGAGATATAAATGATAGAAAAAGCACAACTAGGTTTGTGTTTTTCATGGGAGACGCTGCTTTTACATGGGTATCAAAGAAACAGATAATTGTCACATTGTCTACTTGTGAGGCTGAATATGTAGTTGCCACTTCATGTGTATGTCATGCAGTTTGTCTTACAAATTTGTTAAAGTGGATAAGTTTGATTCAAGAAGAGCCAACAAATATTTGTGTAGACAATAAGTCAGCTATTGCCTTAGCGAAGAATCCAGTATTTCATGATCGGTCCACGCACATTGACACTCGCTATCATTACATATGGGAGTGTGTAGCCAAGAAAGATGTGCAATTGGAGTTTGTGAGATCTCAAGATCAAATTGCAGATACTTTCACCAAGCCGATGTGAAGATTTTGCAAGACTACGAAATTTGCTTGGACTTCTAAAACAAGTTTAAAGGAGGGTGTTGGATTATAAATTTGTTTTATCAAGATGGGAGCCCAAGAAGTCCAAGCCCAAACCCAAACCCAAGATATGTGGAGAGTTTTCTAGAAAATAAGTTGGAAAGTCTAGAGGTTTTTTTTATTTAATAAGGTTTTCATTGAATTGTGTTCTCATTTAATAGAGGTATAGATGTGTGGTTGAGATTAATCCTCTCATCCTATAAATAGGTGGTTTTGTTGTGTTTGTAATCATCAAGTGAAAAAAAAGATCAATGAGTTTATAAAGTGATTTGTTTGAAGGTTGAAGAAAAAGAAGTGTTTCTTTAGTTTTGAAGTTCTTTCTCCAACACCACTATTCCTTTCTCCAGGATTGGTTAAACACATGACATGTGTCTCATTACTGCCTTTTTTTTTTGTAGATTCAACTTGGAAATTATATCCACTAACCTGTTATCAAAGTGATATGATGGGGATGAGACCATTTTTTTGTTTTTATGGGAGCCAATATCATGGATGATACAAAAAACGTGTAATAAAGGAAATGTTCCTCAAAATGTTCCTAAATCATGTGATGGTATGAAAAAAGAAAACCCATATGGTTAAGTCAATTTGGAAAGATGGAAATAGTACTTTAGTAATCATAATTGAAAGCTTTATCATGGTCAAATTGAACCAAAAACAATAGCATGACTGTTGTTGTTAGTGTATTAATTGTATCTAAGATTTAATGAGAAAAGTTAAGTCTAGCAAAGTCAACAAAGTCAAAGTCTAGATAAGTCAATATGGTGTTTAGTCATTTAAGTGTATCATATCGTTGGTAAAAATAGGGATATGACTTGTTAGTTTGTGTAAGAGCTTCATTGTAATATTCATATTGTGAGATATATGACTTGAACGCTTTCTCTCTCTACACTCTCTCTCTAGATCTATACATTGTCATATCATTGAATCTTGATTAAGATTGTAGAAATGCTTGATTGAATCTGGATTTTACAATTTCAATTGGTATCAGAGCCGTACCAAACATTTTTCAGAAAGATTTGCAAATAAAAATGGATTGATTTTCTGGAATTTTGGATCAAAAAGTCAAATTTTCTTGAAAATATCAAGAACTCTGCATTTGGATCATTTCA
The DNA here is from genome assembly GCA_954870635.1 of Arctium minus. Lineage (NCBI taxonomy): Eukaryota > Viridiplantae > Streptophyta > Magnoliopsida > Asterales > Asteraceae > Arctium > Arctium minus. The sequence goes on along the minus strand of OX941093.1, from coordinate 2,239,621 downwards.
CAAATTCTCATTGAATTGTTGCTCTTTAATTGTGAAATTGGTTCCATTAGATTCATTCTTATTCATATTATTTCAAGTATTAATCACTCGAATTGAATCAAAATTTGGAAATTTTCAAGAACACAGATTGTTTTCTGGATAAATGATTTGGATCGAATTCTTATTGTTTTGTTGATGTTAGATAGTAAGATTGATCTTGTTGTGATCGATATCTGATTTAAAACACATCTTATTCACACTTGTACAAGATTTAATCACAAAATCATATTACACTTTCGAATTTCTTGGACCTGGTTGTTAAAAATGTCGAGCACTATGTTTTGATCATGCACTGTGATTTGTTGCTTTTAATCTGAAAATTGATATTAGAAATGTTTTCAGAAGTGATTTTCGATCATTGTTATACAGATTTTGAAAATCAATTTTCAGGATTGAAGTAATTTGGATTGATCTGTGGAACAAACATGAAGAACACGCAAAGGTTCTGAAGAACACGCAAAGACCAAATCATTCGATTTGCGCGTTTCAAGCATATTCGATTTGCGCATTTCAAGCGAATTCGATTTGCGCGTTTCAAGCAGATTCGATTTACGCGTTTCAATCTGATTCGATTTGCTCGTTTCAATCTGATTCGATTTGCGCGTTTAATATCATTCAATCTACGCGTTTCTAAACTCAATTGATCTGCGCGTTTAATTACAACCTTCTGCGAGTTCCAATTGATTGCAATTCAATCTGCAGGTTCAAATTTGATGTTCCAATTGATGTAATTTGCAATTTTCAGTCCAATTGATTTGCGAAGTTCATGATTCTCAGTTCCTTCAACTTGAGATTTTGAGGTTTCAAGTGACTTGCGAGTTTCAAATTCAAGTTCCAATTTATTCATTCTACGAGTTTCAGTCTACATGATTTGAGAGTTTAATTCAAGTGATAAGCAAGTTTTAGTCTGACTAAGTTGTTTGGTGTGCGAGTACTAATCCTTTTGGACGGCAGATTTTCAATTTAACATTCATGTGATTTGCAGTTTTTCAGTTCCAGATTATGTTTTCTGCGAGTTTCAAATCTTGATTTGAGTTTGAATTTGCAGTTTGTGTTCTGTCAAGTGGTCTACGAGTGCAAATTTTTTTAGTGTTTCAATTTGTGCAGCTTGCGAGTTTGATGCTATTTGATCTGTGCATTCTGAGAAACACGCAAACCTTGACTTGCGAGTTTTAAAGATCAAAGCTTTTGCGTGTTTCACAGACATTGATCTTTTCAAGTTATGCAGTCTGTAAGCTTCAATCTGTTTTAACAGACAAGCATCTGCGAGTTCATGGTTATATGATCTGTCATGCGGTCTGCATGTTTATGATCACTTGGTTTGCGCGTTTTAAGCTCAATTGGTCTGCATGTTTCAAGCTAAACTAGTCTGCAGTTGTCAAGTCATGTTTGATTTGCAAGTTTATGGATTCACATGGTTTGCAAGTTTTAGCTTAAATGATCTGCGAGTTTAAGTTCTAACAGTTTGCAAGTTTTAATTCACAGCATCTGCGAGTTATAATTGTTGTGATCTGCGAGTTTTAGTTTTAACAGCCTGCTAGTTCAAATCTACACAGTCTGCAGGTTTCTTAATCATTTAACTTGCAAGTTTCAGGACATTCGGTTTGCAGGTTTCTAGTGTAAACAGTCTGCGAGTTCTAAGTGTTTCAGCTCAAGTGATTTGCCTCAAATCACTCAATCTGCGAGTTATAATTCAAACACAGTCTGCGCATGTTAACAGCCTATGCGTTCTAGTTTGAATAACTCATTTGATTTGTGAGTTTCATGAACATAGCCTGCAAGTTCTAGCATTTTTCATTTGAAGAAATCTGCAAGCTGATCTGCGAATTTATGTTCAAGTGATCTGTGTTTTTCCAATCTTTGCAGTTGATGTAATCTGCAGATTTTAGCTCAAGTGATCTGCGTGTTTAATCATTTGATTTGCGCGTTTCAATTCATACAGCTTGCGAGTTTCAAGTTCATTTGACTTGTGAGTTTTAGTACACTTAGTTTGAAAGTTCAAGCTTAATTGATCTGCACGTTCCAATCCACTCAGTCTGCAAGTTCTAGTTTTGCCAATTCGTTTGGTTTACGAGTTCTAAGTGGTGCCAGTCCATTTAATCTGCAAGTTCAAGTTAAATTGATTTGAGAATTTCAGTTTCATAATTTGAAAGTTTCAGAGCTTTGAGAGTTCCAGAGACAGAAAATTTTTCAGAGATTATTTTTTTGTGCTAATCCAAGTTTGACTTCCAGTCAACTGTTCTGAATTGTTTGGGAACAATCTTTCATGTCAAGCTCATATTTCATTCAAGATGCCAATGACAGATGAGAAGGGAAATACAGTACTTTCAGCTAGAGATATGACTTTACTGTACATGCCTGAGATACCTGTTATAGAGGTTGAACAAGACAAACTGAGAATTCAGAATGCAACCTTTGTCAAACAGATTCAGGAGTTGAAGCTAAATTTGTCAAATTCTGATAAAAATTTTGTTTGTACAAAATGTACTGATAATGCTAAATCTAATTTTGCAGGTATCATCAGCGCAAGAGAGAAGGAAATTAGAGAAAAAGAGATAGAAGTTAAAGATGGAGAGAAAATGATTAAAATAAAAGAATATGCCATTCAGTCTTTTGAGAAAGTAATCAAGGTCAAAGAGTCTATAATTACAAATCTTCAAAGCCAACTGAAGACGTCTGAACAAAAATCATCTGAGCTAAAAGATGAATCAGTTAAGTTTCAACAGAAGTTTAAGGCTTTTGAAGATCAGATATCTGCTCTGGAGAAGAAGAATGCTGAACTGAAGAAAAGCATCCAAGCAGATAAAGAAAAATGAATTTTGAAGACATCTTCAACTCAACAGATATCTGAAATTTCAAAGAGAACTTTACAAGAGAAAAAAGATTTGGAGCTGAGATGTTCAAAACTTTATAAGCAAGTGTCGGAATTCGAAAAGATAGTAATAACTGAAAGAGACACTTTTGCGAAAGAAAGACAAGTTCTTGAAACTAAAATTACTGAATTTCCCAAACAGATTTCTACTTTACAAGACTTGCTCGAAAAAGAAAGACAGATTTTTAAAGAAACCAATAAGTCTTTTGAGCTTGAAAAGAAAAATGCTGACAAGAGAAATACTGGGATTTTCAAAGATATTTCTGAGAAAACCAAGAACTTGGAAAAAGATTTTGAACAAGAACGTTTACATTTTAAATCTGAGATATCTAAGCTCATATCCAAAATAAATGCTCTATCATCAGATGTTCAAAATGAAAAGAAGGCCAAATCTGATTTGAAACAGAAGTTTGACACAATTATTGCTGAAAGAAACATTTTGACTAGAAAAATACAGGATTTGGAAGCTGCAAACAGTGATTTGTCAGAAAAGATTACAGCTGATGTGATTGATCAATCACCTGTTGATAATTCAACAGAATCAATCTGTTCTTTCAAAACAACTTCAAGTTCTATTCATGAGAAAAATGTTTTGAAAAAGAAAAGTGTCAAATCACAAACTGTCAAATCAATTCAGATCAGATCAGACCATCTAATCTATTTTATGACAAATCTGTTGATGGTTCAGCGAGCTTTTATATAAAATCTCTTGGAAAGCAATCTGAGAAAAGTCAGATGGTCTGGAGAGTTAAAGATTCTGAAGAAAAGAAGAAAGACAAAGCATCTGTGTCCACAACCAAAGCCAAAAAGAACAGTGCACACAAAGGTAAATCTTTTGGTAATCCTGGTATATTTTACTCTACTGCAAACAGTGATTTGTCAGAAAAGATTACAGCTGATGTGATTGATCAATCACCTGTTGATAATTCAACAGAATCAATCTGTTCTTTCAAAACAGCTTCAAGTTCTATTCATGAGAAAAATGTTTTGAAAAAGAAAAGTGTCAAATCACAAACTGTCAAATCAATTCAGATCAGACCATCTAATCTATTTTATGACAAATCTGTTGATGGTTCAGCGAGCTTTTATATAAAATCTCTTGGAAAGCAATATGAGAAAAGTCAGATGGTCTGGAGAGTTAAAGATTCTGAAGAAAAGAAGAAAGATAAAGCATCTGTGTCCACAACCAAAGCCAAAAAGAACAGTGCACACAAAGGTAAATCTTTTGGTAATCCTGGTATATTTTACTCTACTAATCACTTGATCAGGGTTGCTCAGAAGAAAATTTGTTGTTCTTAATGTGGAGCACATGACTTTGTAAGTAAGAATTTTGTAAATTACTGGTATGGTTCATATTATGTAACCCCCACAAGAACTGCAACTAACACTTTAGGAACCAAATACCAGTGGGTACCAAAAGCTAAAACTGTGTTGCAGGAACCCAAGGTTTAAGGGGGAGCAAAGAACAATGGCTCTTGAATAATTCAGTTCAAGACCCGTACTTTAATGTCAAGTTTAAGGCTTTTGAACAAAATAGTTCAAAACCCGGATTTCAAAGTTAAAGGACTATGACTTCTAAGTAAAACAGCTTAGAACTCGTTCTTTAAAGTTTAAGAACAAGGATTTTTTTTGCAAATATCCAGGGGGAGCTTATCTGATCTAAATCATTCTATCATGATTTGAGGGGGAGCTTAAAGGTAAATAACTTCTGATCTAGATCTCTAATTGTTTGAAAGAAGAACAACTTTCAAGCATGAAAAACGGTTTCTTAAATGTTCAAACCACTTCTGATTCTCAAAAGGTTTCATGAATTTAGAAGTGTGATTTTAAATGTTTTTCAATTTTTGAGCTTTAATGTTTAACTGACCGTGTGTTTCCAAAGATCAATACTTGCGTATTATCTTGTCCATATACTATAAAGTATTCACACACACAGGTTTAGTACTTCATTTGAATTTGTTATTACCATGTCTCATAACGAACAAATTTTTCGATGGTAATACTCCTGTTTGCTTTCAAATGTTGCTGAGCATCAATCTTCATTTCTGAATTTGAAAAGATTCGGGTATATACAATTCATGATTCAGCTATTCAGATCAAAGGGCGGAGAATGTCAACATTATCATAAAAGGGGAGATTGTTAGTTTTTACAAAGGGGGTGATCAAAGACTGTGTTGAAATTGAAGAGTTTTGATGATCATGATGCTCACAATCATCAAAAAGGGGGAGAAGTCTACAAAGATCAATTTCAAAGAATGAAAAGGGACAAATTTTCAAAAGTTCAATTTCAAAGCCATAGCTTAAGAGCTAAAGAGATGTCAAGTCAGATGGATAAGTTTCAAGACAGATGAAAGTTTGTTTGTATCAAGAAGATTCAAAAAGATTCTAAAGAAAGATAATTCAAAGACAAATTCAGATGATTCGAGAAAGTTCGTTTTTCTGAAGACTGATCAGAGATTGCAGAGATGAAGATACATATTTGTCAAAGATCCCTCAAAGTTTCAAAAGATTTTCAAAGTTTTCAAAGGTTTGTTCAAGACTTGTTGATTTCCAAAGATACAAAGTGCAAAAAACTTTTCAAGATTTTTCAAAGAATGAAAGACTGAAGATTGTTAGAGCTTCAAAGTCCAAGACTGTCAGAGACAAAAGTTGAAGAATCAAGCGCTGAAGACTAGTGTCAATTTTTTTTAAATCTTGAATAAAAAGGGGGAGATTGTTAGTGTATTAATTGTATCCAAGATTTAATGAGAAAAGTCAAGTCTAGCAAAGTCAAAGTCTAGATAAGTCAATATGGTGTTTAGTCATTTAAGTGTATCATATCCTTGGTATAAATAGGGAGATGACTTGTTAGTTTGTGTAAGAGCTTCATTGTAATATTCATATTGTGAGATATATGACTTGAATGCTTTCTCTCTCTACACTCTCTCTCTACTTCTTGATATTGTCATAATCTTGATTGAGATTATGTGTTTGATTGCTTGATTTGATAAAGGAATTACAATTTCAATTGTATTTTTTTTCGTTCTAATAAGAGGTTTGAAGTTAGATATATCATCTATCAACCAACACCAAAATCATTGAGTCATGTTCTGTTGAAGCTATATGTTTTGAAATTAACCTATTGAGTAACGATCGAGTCATGAAAGAAGGGAAGAAGATGCACTATCATATTGAAAATAAAAACTAATTACGTGATTCCAGTAGAGGAACGATGGATCGATTCCAGTAAGTGGGTTAAGAACCCTGGTCTTATTGATATATATATATATATATATATATATATATATATATATATATATATATAAAATCTTGAATTACTAATCATAATGGAAGCTTGAATAGTTATATTGGAGAAATTAATTTGGGGAGGGAAATCGAGAGCATGTTATACTTAAGCGATGAAGCATCACTTTAGGGGAAAGAAAACGTGTCTGATTTGGCTTATACTTTTTTTCGAAAAATCTGCTTGTGATGGAAGTAAATGTGATTTTTTTCCAAAAACCTAAGTCAAAAGGATAACAAGCAAGTTAATGGTATATTTACTACGCCAATTTTCAAAGTTCAAGCAATTGGGTCTTCTGTTAGAGCATAAATATGTTGGATACAAGATCAAGAAGACTGAAGGTCAAAGTTCAAGAAAGTCAAAGCTGAAGAAAGTCAAATATCGTCAAAGTCAAAGTCTTTTGTAATAAAAGTCAAATATATTTGTATTTGTTTTAGTTTTCTTTGTTGTTTTAGTTGTGGGTATAAATACCATGTATCTTATTTTTCTGTTTTCAAATGTAACGAACTGAGTATTTTGTAGAGAGAGAGAGAGAATACGTTTGAGAGAAATCTGTAGAGAGAGAGAGAGAGAGAGTTCTAGAGAGGGAAAGTTTGTAATTGTGGAATTTGAAAGTGAAATCAAACAGGTAATTGATTCTTGTTTGTGTTTGTTTTGATTAATTGCATTAAGGAACTAGAATCTGGGAATATCAATTGGTATTAGAGCAGGTCTAAAAGTGAAATCAGATCAAGAAACATGTCGACACTGTGTTCATCGAAGTCCAGATTAGATTTCTGAGTTTTGTGCAATTTTTGAGTTGTAAACGATTAGAATTTCTATGTTGAGTGAATTCGATCGAGTCTGTATAGTTTAATTTGGAAATTGCACTGTATTTGATCTTGATTTGGTGATTTTGTATGTTTCGAGTTCACGAGTTTCAAATTCACTGTAAATCGAGTCAAAGTGTATCATTTTGTGTTTGTTTTTGAAATTCTTGAATTGTAATCTGTTATAGAGTTGAATTCGAGGATTTCTGCAAAGTTTCGAAACAATTGAAGAAGATTTGAGTCGAAAACAGATGGAAAAATCAAGTTTTGGGCCGACAGTCTGAAGAACGCGCTAGATCGCCGAAACGCTCAAGTTAAAGAATTTCATTTTTGGCTAAGTTTGCTCGAAAGCCATGTTTAGCAAGTTTGCTCGAACGCGCTAAATCAAGTTGGAACGCGCAAGCCATGTTTAGCAAGTTTGCTCGAACGCGCAAGTAGTGCCTTGCGAGTTAAGGAAACACGCACGTCCTTATTAGCGTGTTTCAAAGTGAACAATCACTTGCGAATTTGAAGATTGGGAAAATTTTCTAAGTACTGAAACGCGCACGTAGACATCAGCGAGTTCTACAAACGCGCAAGTCTTTGCTTGCGAGTTTCTTCGAAAACAGTGATCTGCGAGTTCATTCAATCTGCGAGTTTCAGAAAACGCGCACGCTACTATTAGCGAGTTTTAGAGATTTTTTCGGTCTGCGAGTTTGTCAAAACACGCAAACCTTTGTTTGCGAGTTTCATAAACGCGCAAGCTTAAGCCTGCGAGTTTCTCAGTAAACATTGTTTTGCGAGTTTAGGCGTCTGCGAGTTTCCATACTTAGATTTTTTTTCTGAGAAATTTTCAAAACTGTAATATGGCCTTTAAGATTGCGAGTTTCAAAACTGTAATAAGACCCCCGTGCTAAGTCTGCGGAGGGGGACAAAATTCTAATTGTGATCAAAATTCCTGAATTTCTATTTCAAGATTTCTTGTATTTTTTGTGATTTCATATTTGGACTAACGATCAGTTCTAGTTTCTTATTGCATATTTTTTCAAACAGGTTTAATCAAGGTGACTTCTAAAGATGCTCTTTCCATTGGCACTGATGTCAAGCCTCCTGTTCTGTTCAAAGGAGAATACGAACAGTGGAAAGACAGATTTCTGGATTTTGTAGACAGACATGCAAATGGGGAAAACATTATGTTGTCAATTACAGAAGGTCCTATGGTACCAATCATAGTTCAAATACCTGATGATGATTCATCTGATAGTGAAGATGGTACTGAGGAAAGAGATCAGAAAATGAAAACAGTTCCAGTTGAATATGCTCAGTATTCTGAAAAACAGAAAAGCCGATATAAAGCTGATAAGCAAGCAAGATCTCTTCTTCTTCAAAGTATCCCGAATGACATCTATGTTAAAATAGACAGCTACAAGGCAAATGCTAAGAAGATGTGGGATCAGTTGCAGAAAATGATGATGGGATCCAAAGTAGGGAATCAGATGAAAGTAGCTAACTGAATCAATAGCTACGAGGAATTCAAAGCTAAAGAGAATGAGAGCTTAGAAGATACCTATGAACAGTTTGTCTTGCTGTTAAATGAATTGTCAAAGAACAAAGTCAAAAAGAAGCAGCTTGAGAACAATGTCAAATTTCTGAGTATCCTACAGCCAGAATGGAAGAAGCATACGCGTAGGATGAAACAGATGAAGGATCTGAATGACATACCGTTACATGAGGTTTATGAGACTCTGAGGCAAAATGAAGAAGAAGTGGAAGAGAAAAGAGCTGAGAAAAAGAAGGCAAAAAAAGTTCCTGATCCTATTGCTTTGGTAGCTGGAGAGAAGAAGAAAGAAAAGAAAGAGAAGAAGAAAAAGAAGAAAGTGCTTACAAGTTCTGAGTCGGAATCTGAATCAGATGGTGATGATGGAGAAAGTCTGAAACAAGCAATGCTGTTACTGACCCGTGCATTTCAAAAGAAATTCTACAAGAAGCCGGGATCAAATTCTCAAAGATATTCTTCATCAAGCTCCAAGAATCATGAGCACCGAGAAAGAGTTGAAGGAAACATAAATGAAGAAAACTGGTATATGGAAAGGAAGCCGGAAGAAAAGAAGAAGTTTGTGAATGATTACAACGTTACTGAAAAGCCAACAAATGATCCAATTAAATGCTACAACTGTGGCAAGATTGGACATTTTGCTAAAGATTGTCGAAAGCCAAAGGTTCGAAACTCCCAGTATTATCAGAACAAACTGCTATTGGCCAAACAGCAAGAAGCGAGCATAGCATTAATGGCTGAGGACGAATTTTGGTTGGATCATTCTGATCAAGAGGATGCCAAAGAGAAGGAAGAAACTGCTCATCTCTGTCTAATGGGAAAATAGGTCATGTATGATAAGTCAGATGACGAGACAACTGATGAGGAATTAAACTTAACTGAAAAAGATTTTATAACCAAAATGAAAGCTATGATGGTTGAGCTTAATGATCTTCAAGTAAAACTGAAGAAAGAAAAAGACAGAGTTGCTAAAAGAAACAACAAGATCTTTGAGCTTAATAAGTCTGTTATTGGGAACAAAGATCTAATTGATTCTTTACGCAAGTCTGCTTCTGATTCTAAACTTCAAGTAGATTGTTTTGAAAAGAAGATTTCTGCTTTTGAAGTTAAAATTTCTGAATATGAGTTTGAGAAGAAAGAATCTGCATTAACTGTTCATAAACTGCAGGTTGAGAACAAGCTTTTGAATAAGAAGGTAAATGGTCTGGAAGCCAAACTTTATGCAAGAGGCCAAACAGATCAAACTATCTTTCTTAATGCACCTAACGAAGAGGCTGATGTTAAAGAAAAATGGGGACTTGGTTTTGAAAACCCCCATTACTTAAAGAAAGCCATCAGAAAACAACCGACACTTTATAATTTTGATTTTCTTGCTTGTGCTGGTAAACATACTCATTTAAAACCCAAATTTGTTACCAAATTACCAGAAGAAGTTGAGGCCAAAGAAACTGAAAATAGAAAGAATGTAAAGAAAATTCAACTACCATTTAACTATGCAAAGTTAAATGATAGTTATCTTTCAGAGACACCAAAAGTTCTTTCAAACGACTATTTTGCTAGTTATTCTGTTTCTGAGATGAAGGCAAAACCTGCAATTGCAAAGGTTTAAGTACCTCCACTCATTCTTGAAAGCAAAATAGTTGAACTTGAAAATATTGTTTCTGATGAAAGACTTTTGGTAGATATTGAACAAAGTGTGTTTTCTACAGTTTTAAAGAACATTGTTTTTCAATCTAAATCTACAAAGTGTTCTACAATTTCAAAGACACCTCAAACTTCGTCTGATAATTTTGATGACTTATTTGTGTCTGCAAATGATTTTTTAAACTTTGATGATGGGTGCATAGAAGAAATTGATATGTTTGACTTCAATGCTCCTCTTCCTAATCATTCTACTTGTCTTATAAATGAAAAAGTGTTACCAAGTGGTTTTAATATTGGTGAATCATCAGCTAAGGTTGGTGAATCAGTTTTTGTAACTGCTGATTACTATGCTCAAGGTAAGAAACATAAGAAACAACGATTACAGAAACAGAAATACACTGGTACACAAAAGAAAAATCAATCTCAGAAATCTGCTTTTCCTAATAAATCTAAATCTTTTGTTTCAGATATAAGCAAGAAAAGGTTGAAAGCTCGAACTGAATGGCAACCAAAAAGGAAGGATGATGAGATAGCTGAATCAGTTTCTGATAACTCTTGTAATAGATCAGTTAGCAGTGATAATGATGTAGTTGATCAACTTGCTTCACATAAACAAAACCTTGTAACTTCTTACAAGCGGTATTCAATAAAGCAATTGATTCAATTATCTCCTATTACTACTAAATCTTATCATTATCGGCGAAATGATTTTGCTTATTCTCATAATTCTTCTGATTGGTTCGGATCTTATCATGTTTATTCTTCAAGATCAAAGGTTTTTAAAAGTTTTCAAAAGAACAGAGGTTCCATTTTCAAATGGATACCAAAATCTTGTGCTAATCTGTTAGGACCTGTTTTTAAATGGGTACCTAAATCTATTGTTTCCTGATTTCTCTTGCAGACCCGACATATGTGGTACTTGGACAGTGGATGTTCTAAGCATATGACTGGGAAAAAAGCTTTATTGTCTAATTATACAGAGAAATTCAGTGGAAATGTCAGATTTGGGAACGATCAGCTTTCACCAATCTTAGGATATGGTGACATCATTCAAGACAACATAACGATCAGTAAGGTGAGTATGTCGAAGGCTTAGGGCACAACCTGTTTAGTATTGGTCAATTCTACGATAAAGGGTTAGAGGTCAACTTCAAATCTAAGAGTTGCTCGGTTCGTACTGAAGACGACACAGAACTCTTAGGTGGACATCGCAAGACAAACCTCTATACCATCAACCTGTCCAAAGTTCAGATTGACAATCAAGTTTGCTTAATGACAAAAGCTTCAATGCAACAAAGTTGGCTCTGGCACCAACGTCTATCACACCTGAACTTTCGGTATATCAACAAGCTGGTTAAAGATAAGTTGGTAAAAGGACTTCCTGAACTGAGATATGAAAAAGAAAACTTATGCACAGCTTGTGAAAAGGGTAAGATGAAGAGAGTCGCACATAAACCGAAGCCTGAACCAAGCACCAGTTCTCCACTAGAGTTGTTACATATGGATTTATGTGGTCCGATGAGAACACAAAGCTTAGGCGGTAAGAGATATGTGTTGGTTATTATGGACGATTACTCAAGATACACGTGGGTCAAATTTCTTCGATCAAAAGATGAGACGCCCGAAGTTCTCATTACTTTCTTAAAGACGACCTAGGTGAATATGCAGAGACAAGTCAAGTTTCTTCGAACTGACAACGGCACAGAGTTCAAAAACAAAACCGTTGAAGAATATCTCGAATCGATCGGGATATCACATCAATACTCTGCTGCTCGTACGCCTGAACAAAATGGAGTAGTCGAAAGGCGAAATCGGATGCTAGTCGAGGCCGCTCGGACTATGCTGAGCCAGTCTGACTTACCTCTATTCTTGTGGGCAGAAGTTGTGTCAACTGCATGTCATACTCAAAATCGGTCCATGATACACCGCCATTTTCAAAAGACTCCATATGAGCTGATCAACAACAGAACACCGACAATCAAATATTTTCACATATTTGGGTGTAAGTGTTTCGTGCTTAATGACAGAGAGAGTCTGAATAAGTTCAGTGCTAAGGCGGACGAAGGCATCTTCATTGGCTATTCTTCAACATCTGCAGCATATCGTGTTTATCTGAAGAAGTCAAAGACAGTCGTCGAGAGCGTTAATGTAACATTTGATGAAGATATGGCTTCTGAACAACTCAGTTCAGAACCAGTTATCACTGGAGTATTAGCTTCTGGGCAAATCAGTCCAGAACCTGTTTCTATAGAGAAAAATTCGAATAACGCTTCTACTTCAATTTCACATTTATCTGATTTAGATTTGTTATTTGAATTCTTTTATGATGAGTTTCTCGGATCTAATGTATCTAAATCTGCTGTGACTGACAGGTCTGAAGACACAAGTTGCAATCATCCAGTCACTTCAGAAGTTATAACTGAACTTGTATCCCCCGTTTAGTCAGAAACTCACATTCCAACATCTACTCCTACAGTTGAAGATACACAAGTAACTGATGAGCCAGAAGTAACTGTATCAGTTGGGTGTGATATATTGTCTACTCAACAGTCAGAGTTTGCTGTTCCAACTGATGCTTCTGCACCTGAAACTTCAATTGCAAACCCCCTCCTATTATTCAAACTGAAGAGCCTGATAGTGTATTTTTAAATGATGATCATGTTCAAACTTCATCTACTCCACTCCCTCATGAGCATCGCTGGACCAAAGAGCATCCTTTACATAAAGTAATTGGAGATCTTAACAAGCCTGTACAAACTAGGTCAGCGACTCTTAATCAATGTATGCATGACTCATTCCTCAGCAAGATAGAGCCCACGCGAGTATCAGAGGCTTTAGCTGATTCGGATTGGGTATTTGCTATGCAAGAAGAATTAAATCAGTTTGAAGCCCTGAAGGTCTGGAGATTAGTTCCAAAACCGGAAGGTAAATCCGTGATTGGCACTAAATGGGTATTCAAGAATAAAAAGGATGAAGATGGTATCGTCATAAGGAACAAAGCTAGACTTGTTGACAAAGGTTACCGGCAAGAGGAAGGCATAGATTACGATGAGACGTATGCTCCAGTAGCGCGTATAGAGGCAATCCGCATGTTTCTAGCCTACGCACCTCACAAGAATTTTACAGTCTATCAGATGGATGTGAAAACAGCCTTTCTGAATGACATTCTTAAAGAGGAAGTATACGTGTCTCAACCAGAAGGGTTCGTTAATCCAGATAAGCCAGATCACGTCTACATTTTGGATAAAGCCCTGTATGGTTTAAAACAAGCCCCTCGAGCATGGTATGATGTTCTATCTAAATTTTTGGTCAAGTCAAGTTTTTCTAAAGGTAAAGTTGATACCACTTTGTTCATCAAAAAGGAAAAAGTTGATATCATCCTTATTCAAATATATGTTGATGATATAATATTTGGCTCTACAAATCCAAAATACTGCAAAAACTTTTCTAACCTCATGGTGTCACGTTTTCAAATGAGTATGATGGGAGAGATGAATTTCTTTCTTGGATTACAAGTTAAACAGTTTTCAACGGGGATTTTCATTAACCAATCTAAGTACATTTTGGATATTCTTCGGAAGTTCAATATGGAAAATTGTAAACCAATTGGAACCCCGATGGCACCAGGTACTAAGATTAGCACTGATCCTTCGGGTAAAAGTGTTGATGTTAGAACTTATAGAGGTATGATAGGATCGTTAATGTATCTTACTTCAAGTAGGCCAGATATTATGTTTTCAACATACTTATATTCTAGATATCAGGTTGCTCCTAAATAATCCCATTTGGCTGTTGTCAAAAGGATTTTTAGGTGTCTTAAAGGGACTGCAGATCTTGGTCTGTGGTATCCTAAGGATACAGGGTTTCAACTGACTGCTTATTCAGATGCAGATCATGCAGGTTGCATGTTGGACAGAAAGAGTACTTCAGGTCACATTCAATTCCTTGGAGACAAGCTCGTTAGCTGGGCATCAAAGAAACAATTATGCGTTTCCACATCGACTGCTGAAGCTGAGTACGTAGCTGCTGCCAGTTGCTGTTCTCAAGTCCTGTGGATGCGAACACAGCTACGAGACTTTGGATTCAAGTTCGACAAAATTCCAATCTATTGTGACTCGAAGAGTGCAATCGCAATATCTGTTAATCCTGTCCAACATACGAAAACCAAACACATTGATGTAAGGTATCATTTTATTAAAGATAATGTAGAAAAAAGAACAATTGAACTATATTTTGTAAAAACAGATTATCAACTTGCAGATTTATTTACCAAACCATTAGATGAAAAGAGATTTAATTTTCTTATTTCTAAGCTTGGTATGTTAAATCTGAAAACATAATCAGTTATTACCTAATATAGTTACATATTGTTATTTTTCATCATTTTTCTTTATCATTATGTTTGAAGGATATCTGCACTTTAAATGTTTGCTCATGATCTCAGGGGGAGTAAGAGAAGATTAAAGATGAATCGTTATTCTTTTGAGGGGGAGCATAACTAATTTCTGCATTTTATTTCACTGACAAAATTTTTGTAATGCATGATTTTAGGGGGAGCTTATAAGTCAAGTCAAAAGGAGTAAGACTATGATTTCTGATTACTTCTTATCAGAACTCGTATTATAATCATTTTACTGTTTTATGTCTTTTATTTTCGAATAAATTTTGTGAATAAATTTTGACTAGACTTTGAGACTTATGTAGGATGAGAGAAGCTGACATGATCATATTTTATTGACTACTGACTGACTTCATGAGAATTAAGATTGAGCGAAAAGGTAAATTTCTTATCTTAATCTCAAATGTATCTGAAAGCAGGACAACTTTCAGATATAGAAAACATGTTCTTAAATGTTCAAACCACTTCCTGAATTTTAAACAGATTTTATAATTTGGAAGTGTGATTTTAAATGTTTTCATTTTATTTTTGTGCTTAATTGATAAACAAACTGTGTGTTTCCAAAGATTAATACTTGCGTATTGTCTTTTCTATATACTTTCAAGTATTCACACACACCGGTTTGATTTCTTGTTCAAATTGTTCTTACCATGTCTCATATTGAAAAATATTTTTTCGATGGTAAGACACCCCGCTTGTATTTCAATGAATTTTGAGCGTTAATTCATTTCGAAACGGTTTTTCAAGAATGTCTATATTTTTGTTTCGTATAGACACATATCCATTATTCTTGACCATAAGCTTTGATTGTTTTATAATTCATTTCTGATCATTTTCATACAATGTCAGATTTTCAAACAAGTCTTTTGCATTCATATTCATTCATTTCATATACTTGCTTGAAAATGCTTCAATGTCTAAAAATGCTCAAATCTTCATGATTATATTTTATGAGCATACATTCATCTGACATTTGTATATGAGCTTTAACTGATAAAGTTAAATCATTATGAGCAACACGTGCTTTCTAGGACTACATGGGTTCTTTGTGCTAGGAATTAACTGAACTTCTATGAAATCACGTTAACCAGTGATTTCTACCCAAGAAGTTAATCCTTAGTGATTGAGTGTGAGGAGTCTAAAAGAAATGAGTGTGGGTTGTGTGTTGAGGGAAAATGGAAAAGAGAGTTTGGTTAGATGTGAGTTTATTGAATTAAAAGAAAAAGGGTGTGAAATCAGAGTAAAAGAATATCAAACTCTGTACCAACTACTTTCTGATCCGGACAACCACATTACTAATGTTTCACAATTCTTTGGTGAACGTTATTGAAACAAGCAACTAGCCCATGCCAACTCTTGACAATACCCCACCAGCTACTCATTTTCTTCTCAAAAAGAAAGTGTTTCATATTTTCTGGGGACGCAGCATATAATCTATCTAGTTTTCATTTGGAAAATCTGGATATTGAAAAAGAAGGAAGTCTGCCCCACCTTCGCACTTCAATTATGCACTTAGAGTCTGTGTTTATCTACTGTTGTCTCAGTGGTTTACACAATGTTGAGCCTTATTGAAAAAGCAATCATCGTGCTTAATTCTTTCTACACATGCACGAACACACAAGGAAATTTGTTTTTCTTGTCATAACATTCATAGAAATTGCCTTTGTGGTGTTTCGATGATTGGATGGAAGCCCTGGGGGAGTGAACATCAAAAAGCTCCTTTATATCGTATATTTGTTATACACAGTGACTTTGTGTTACTGACAGGCATATTAACTGATTCATTTGTTGATTCAGGCGTTACATTCCTATTTTGTCTGGATTTGCAAAGATCTAGATAAATACTTAGTTACGGATCAAAGAATCAAAGGCTCAGTTTGACATATCAGAATGGTCAAAGACATTTCTTGAAAGAAAAGTTTTGATGATATAGATGCTCAAATCATCAAAAAGGGGGAGATGGTATCAAGAAATGATAGTGTTTTGAGAGATAATTTTCAGAAATGTTCAAGTTAGAAGATACAAAGTAAAGATTTGAAGAAGTTCAAAGAATTTCTGAAGATGTGTAGATTTCACTGAAATTTTCTTTGAAGATTATTTGCTAAAGCAATTTGAGCTGATTCTGAAGATAATTTCTTTTCAAAGTCTGAAAGTATCTTGTGAAAGTTTTGAGGAGATTGTTAATCATTTGAAGACAGCTTTTCTTAAATAATATCGTCAAAGATAAAAGGGGAGATTATTCTGACAAAGCTTAAAAGTGAAGACTGAATTGCTATATTTTTCAACAGTGATCTTGAATCCAAAGGGAGAGATTTTTAGAGCATAAATATGTTGGATACAAGATCAAGAAGACTGAAGGTCAAAGTTCAAGAAAGTCAAATCTCATCAAAGTCAAAGTCTTTTGTAATAAAAGTCAAATATATTTGTATTTGTTTTAGTTTTCTTTGTTGTTTTAGTTGTGGGTATAAATACCATGTATCTTATTTTTCTGTTTTCATATGTAACGAACTGAGTATTTTATAGAGAGAGAGAGAGAGAATACGTTTGAGAGAAATTTGTAGAGAGAGAGAGAGAGAGTTCTAGAGAGGGAAAGTTTGTAATTGTGGAATTTGAAAGTGAAATCAAACAGGTAATTGATTCTTGTTTGTGTTTGTTTTGATTAAGGGAAAATTGCATCAAAATGGAACCAACTTTGAGCTGATTTCTATTTTGGGGAACCAATTTTAAAAATAATCATTTAAGGGTCTATATCAAAGTTTTCATTTATTTAAGGGTCCAATTTACCTATTCAACAGGTAACCGGTAACCTTAAAATGACATGGCAAAAATAAAAAATCAAATAAAATCCATGTCAATAACTAATTACCAACATATCAAAATAATTAATATAAAAATTTCTTGATCAGTTGGGCTAGATGAACATGAATAACCCCTTAGAACAAAACATGAAGACATGAACAAAAAACGAACCCAGATTTCTATGTGCAAATCAGATTCAGATTCATACAAGTCATACTCATTCAAGAATCTAAATCAAAACCTAAATACAAATAAAAACCTTAAATCAGAAGCAAATCAAATGTTTTACAAACAAATTCACGAACTTTACTCTAAATCAAATCTTTAAAATAAAAACAAAACAAAACAAATATATACAATCCATTTTGACTATGGGTTTTTGGAAATCAAACCAAAACCCCACATTTCTCTTTACATCTGATATAAATCAAATGGTTGATGGGTTATTTTGAAATCTACGGCCTTCGAAATCAAAACCCTCTGTTGATTGCTTCTTTGAGTTCGTTGATTTGATTTGTTAAAATTTTCTTCGTCGCCGAACCAAAACTCTCCGCTGAAGGTTCTTCGAGTTACTCGTTTTTTGGTAATCTGTAAAATTCTAGATTCATACGTTTTTGTTGATGTAATAAACAAAACAAATGATCTGAAATCTGTTTTGCTTTGTAGACGAAGTTGCAGCTGAGAAACAAAGTTAAAGAATTCATGAGAGATGAGGATGAAGATGATGTTGGGGTGGGGGGCTACGGCGCTCATGTTTAGGGTTTTTGAAATTTTATTCCTCTTTTCTTTAATATTAATTTTTTTATGTGTTTTTCAAAAGTTGGTATTTGGAATTTTAGCTTGCCACATCATAATTTTAAATGTCTTGTCATAATTTTAAATTTATTTTTATAAGTTTAATTATGACATGTTGGCAAAATACTTGGTCCATGTCATCATTAACAAGTCAACTAGTCAATTAGACCCTTAAATAAATAAAAACTTTGCTATAGACCCTTAAATGATCATTTTTAAAGTTGGTTCCCCAAAATAGAAATCAACTCAAAGTTAGTTCCATTTTGATACAATTTTCCCTTTGATTAATTGCATTTAGGAACTAGAATCTGGGAATATCATCTTCCGATGAGAACGAAAACCCAGTTGATAAAGTAATTCTTCAAATTGCAGGAGATATAGTAATATTGTTTGCATATATTACACTTCATGACCAAGAGGCATCAATAACTCCCCTAGCAGCAACTCTTAACATTGATCGACTCTGGTACAACCTGTTCAATGAATATCACAAGATTATACAAGCCGGTATAAAACCTGCTCAACTAATACAAGTATTCCTTAATACATAGATGATCACCAGTTTTTCTTTTGCCGTTTTTATTTTCAGTTAAAGGCAATTTTCACTCATAATTGGGACTTGTAGACCCACAAATCCTTGATGTTTAAGTTGCAATAAATATGTCCTTTGTGTTTGATGTTTATAACTAAGAATCTAATGTCATAATCTAATCCAAAGTATGAGAGGAGAAAACACCGTTTTTGAACTCTCTCTGGTGCATATGGTTGAGCTCCAAAACGTACATTTCATCATCACCCAACACATGGATCATCCTACAATCAACATAAAACAATTACAAGATACCCAAGTAAGAATTTGTAACACCCTGGATTTTCATTATATGTATCGTTGTAAATCTTGTGTATGACTCTTGTCGTTATCACCGTTATTAGTTTATCGTTCGCATGCGTGGTTCGGTGAAAATGTGAACTTCCAGTGAGTTTCGCGACTTGCTCGCGACTTGGAGTCGCGGCATAAGTCGCGATGTCCACTGTTGATTATGGGTTTACGAGCTTCGCGACTTGCATGAGAGGGGTAGTCGCGGCATTAGTCGCGAAAGCCTCTGTTGGTTTTAGGGTTTTATGGCACGGGCGAGTTATGCCGCGAGTTGAGGTCGCGACATAACCCGCGAAGGTCCCTGGCCGAGATATTTTCAAAATCTCTCCATTATCTCTCTCTTCAAATCGATTCTCTCTCTCTAAGTTTGGTAGTTAATATTTGGTGTTAGATCCGAGGTTTCGGTGTTTTAAGCTTCACTTCTACGTCGTGATCGTTATCTAGTTTTCCGGGTTTTATTCTAAAACCTACTGGTGAGTTCCTACTACCATTTTACAAACTTTATACATGTCAAAACTCTTATTTGCGAAATCCGAAGTATTTCTACGGTATGATTTCATGTTCTATACATTTTGATATAAATGAAGTTTTTGGTGATTTTCGGGGTTCCCGATCAGTTTTTACTAAAATGATGGATCTTATCTTATTAAAGTAAAATGATGTTTTACTTGCACATCATGTGGATATGTGAAAAGAATGTTTAAGAACTCATTTTTAATGATTTTCATTCTTACCAGAAGTTGAACTGGAAATGACATTTTGTTTATAAAATGTGTTTATACCATATGTTTATTTATGGTTGGTCACATATGTTGTTGTGACGAGTCTGTACCAATACTAGCGGATCCCTAGGTATCGAGTCGACTTATGGATAGGAAGGTTGTGCCCCTTCTGTTGTAGTTAGATACATTTGATCTTCGGGGGCACTTGGTACGGTTATGTGAGACCTGTTACTAGCCATGGGTCAAATGTAGTCCAACGAAGAGTATGACTGGTTCCTTGGGGGCCTCCCTCACATCGCAGTACGGACCGAAGCGTTTGTGGCCATGGTTCCATGTATTTAGCTCATAACTCGGATTTGTGGCTTACTTTGTTTTCCACTATAATCCTTGGTAAATCGGGTAATCCCCGTCATCGGAAGATGTGTTTTGGACCGGTTGTCCGTTTATTATCAAAGAAGAACGGTGTTTTGGCATAACTAAACCTTTGGAAGGATTTACTTGATGCATTTGATTATATCTCTTGAGATTTATGAACTGTATGTTCTCACTAGGCTTTAAGCCTAACACTTTTTCTCAAATGATATGTATAACAGGTTTCCCTTAGCGGTGGGATGCACAGGGTTTTGAGAGACGAGTTTGGTCTCGAGGCATTTTGAGATGACTAAAGTGTGTTGATAGTTGGGCATTGTTAAGTCCCATTCTTTTGATGAATTTTGGATTGTCAACTGATGTAATCTAGATAGTTATGTTTAGATTAGTCTGTTGATGAATTCTATGACCGTACAGGTTTTTGTAAAGTCTTAAGGACTGATACACTTTTTGAGAAGTTCATAGCAATACAGATGTCATATTGCCTTATTTATGAAGTTTTAAATTACTCTGAATTTTAGGATGTTACAGAATTGAATCAACTCAGGCTTGTATTCCATGATTTCATATGGAACCCTTGAAATGCAAACTGAAAATGCAGATATCATGTTGAAATACATCTTCCTCTAAATATTCTAAAGCTTGAGACACTTTTTATGGGCATCGTAGAAGCAGAACTCTTTCCACTATGATGCAGAGTTGCAAATCACATATAAAACTATTAACATGGTATGAAATATAGATCCAAAGACCACAAGAGAACCCAAAACAAGGTATAGAATTACAAACATCATTGAAATTTAGCAACACATCTAAAGAGAACTTTGAACTCCATACAAATTTTATAGTTGTAAACACTGAAGATGAATCTCTCTTCTTTATGGAACACCTGAATACAATATTCAGTAATCATTTATCTGAATATCATGATTCAACCACTTGAAACATACAATATGCAAAAAAGACTGATAACCCACAAAGTTATACAGAAAATAAACACACCCAGATGATAAAATCTTGATAGAATGAACTATTTACCGAAAACCCATTCAAAGGCAAAAGAAGGAACCTTCTCACTTCTGAAATCGAGATCCAAAGACAAAAGTTGAAAGAAATGAAACTCCAAAGGCCAAATTTGTTGCATGTTGCCTGTTGCAGAAAGCAAAAAAAATAGGTACAGATACTCCGTGAACAACAAAAGAAAAAACAAGTGAAACAGAAGAAGAAATCGAACATGTTGCTGTTTAGCAAGATGAAATGAACTCAACTCTAAATCTTTTGTTGGAACAAAATAAGAAATTGAACTCACTATTCTTACCTTAAATTTCTTTGTGCGCCCCAATCTATAATAGAGGAACCTAAAGTTTTCTTGAAATCGATCAGTAGAGGGAGGTCAGAAAGCATGGTCGTACACTCGGTATTGGCCGGAGGTATAAGGGATGGAGGTAAGGTAATAATGTATTGGTGTGGTCGATCAGAAAGCATGGGCTGGAGTTGGGTCGTACAAGGGATGGGAGCATAGTGGTCGATCAAAAAGCATGGGCTAGACTTGGACTGGTTTAAATTTATTGCATCAATGAGTTGTACATCATGCATTAGAGATAGTAATTAAGAGTTTTTCAAGTTTTATGCTTTAAAGAAAAGTACCTTGTGCTTAAAGAGTTGTGTTTAAGACATTTGATGTAAACCAATATATATATATATATATATATATATATATATATATATATATATATATATATATATATAGGATCGGGTTCAGGGAAAAACCTTAAAAAACGGAAAACTGAGGAACACCCTGGTAGCCTTCCATCTGGACGATATGCATTTATGAATACAAGTAATTAATTAGTTTTTTTGGTTTTTATGCATATGTGCATATTATGCACTTGTGCATATGCACGTGTGCATGTTATAAATTACTTGTATGCACAAGTGCATACCGTCCAGATAAATGGCTACCAGATTGTTCTTCAGTTTTTCATTTTTTTGAGGTTTTTCCTTGAACCTCCCTCTCTCTCTCTCTCTCTCTCTCTATATATATATATATATATATATATATATATACCAAACATAATTAATGAATCATGATAATTGTCCATAATATCTCTATTGTTTCCTAATACAATACAAACCATTGTTATAATTAGATGGTTTGTAAATGGAACGAACCCATAATTATTAATATTATATATATATATATATATATATATATATATATATATATATATAATTAATAATATTATATATATATATATTTTTTATATTTGGGGAAAATATATAAATATCAACCTACTTTCACAATTTTTTTATTATAAAATTGTACTTTCACTTATTACAATAATATACTTTCAAATTGTATTTTATTAAAGCATTATAATTTGAAAATTTTACCTATCATAGCAATGAGTAACCTTTGGATTTGAATTAAGATGACATGACGCAGGTTACCAGGTTTCTATACCATGTCATTGTTTATGTGTAACATATTGCTGACGTGACATTTCTTATTATAATATTTTTCTTTCAAAAGTTTTAAATTTACACATTACTCTAAAAAGTAAACGAAACTAATTTTAAAAAATCTAAATTATTCATTAATATAACAATATTAAGAAGACTTGCAAATCACATTTTATCTTGATAACATTTAAAAAATGTTTAACTTTTTGAACAAGGGAAATAAAAATTAGAGTAAATTACACCGTTGGTCCTTATGATTAACTCAAAATCTGGATATGGTCCTCATTTTGAAATAAGTACACCAGAAATCCCTGTGGTTTACATTTTATTTCACGCCAGGTCCCTACCGCTAACACTGTTAAAAACCATCCGTTAATTAAAGGGCAATTTGGTCAATTTGTGTATTTAATTAAAATTACTTTAAAGACACCATTAATATGTTGTCATGTGTCCCACCTTTCCACTCCCATTTGACCATACCTTTTTTACTTTATTTCTCTCTCTCTTTCCCTTCTTTCATCTTCTTCCCCAATGGTGTATATATATATATATCCCACCACTGTTAAAATGTCACATAACACCACTCATCGGCGAAACTTTTCGGTTCCTGAAACACCCATAGATCCCCATCACTGCAAACCAATCACCACTCACCGCCCAAATCCCTCATCATTCTCAAGATTGACCAAATCACAAAGTCAAAGAACCAGAGTAGCCCAAAAAAGAGGAAAACTTCGTTATAATATATATATATATATACATACACACACACCGATAGAAATAGAGAGAATGAGAATCCATGTTCTCCACCCACGTGCAATTTACATTGTGTTTCCTGACAAGGCCGTGCATTAGGGTGTGCAAGTGGATACTTGGAACAGGGCCCCCAAATTGTTTGGGGCCCATTTTGTAGATATATTTTAGCTTTATATTTATGATTACTCCTAATTTTTTTCCTTTATAAATGATAATTTGTTTGACTTGCTCTTATATTTGTGATGAATATGATTCTCAACAACTTTGTTACATAAAAACCATCACCTTTTTTTCGGGAAGTTGATTACAAAAAAGCTATTGAAGATTTTGTTTTGAATAAAGTTGAAAGAACGATAATATTTGCTTAAACTCGTCAAGTTGGTCTATAGTCTCGGTATAGCCGGTAGGGCTGTAAATGAACCGAACGAACATGAATACAAGTTTGTTCATGTTCTTTCGTTTAAGTTAACAGAACAAATGAACGAACACAAATGGTAAACAAACGTAATTTTTTGCGTTCATGTTTGTTCATTAGAAAAATGTGTTTGTTCTTGTTCGTTCATGTTCGTTCGTTAAGATATAAAAATGAATGAACGTAAACGAACTTAATGAATTTAAACAAACCTAAATGAAAATTAACGAACGAACACAAATGAACAAGAAAAAACTCCATTACTTTATCATTTTGTTCATCTAAGATAACGTAACAAAATGTAAAATCTGGTGAACTTAGCTAGGAAGGATAAAAATGGACTAAAAACTAAAATTAATTAATCAGTTTACATAAGGTCATAATATATAAGTATATTTATATAAATAAACGATGATAAATGAACAAACAAGGCCATAGTTAATGTTTGTCCATTTAATTAAACGTACAAAAAAATGTGTTCATGTTCATTCATTTATTAAATAAATGAATTTTCAGCCGAATGGTTTATGAACTTTCGTTTCATTTACAACCTTAGGTACAAATGTAACAGGGCCTCCGAAAAGATTGGAACGGCCCTGTTTCCTGAACCCCGTTATTATATATATATATATATATATATTGGTCGTCGAAGAAGAAGGCTGAAGATGGATGGAGGGAGTAAGGAGTTGCAGGTGGGTTTTGTGTGTATGTGTGTGATCTATATTTTCTATGTTTTTTCGTCTCTATTTTTCAATACAAGAGAGTTGCAAAGAGAGATGGAAATATAATATGTGTGTATCTTCCTTCCCTATTTGTGTTTGCAAATAGGGAAGTACGTGTATGTTTGTAAGTACGTTTTTTTTTGTTAACAGGGTTACAGTACTGGGATTCTGGTAAGGTGGCGGATCAGGTATAAGGTAAAAGCCTAAAAGGGAAGGGTGCAAGTGTGTTTTTGTTTAAAGGGTGCAGCAGGGCAGGTGGGACGATGAAGTGGAAGAGGTGGGAGAGGGTAGAAGCCAGAGAGGGACGAAGGCAGCTTGACCATGGTTGGGTGTCGGAGATGGTCGAAGGGAGGGAAAACCACCTACACTTACGGTGATCGGAGTAATGAAGGGGGGCTAGAACAATGGTGGTTGCGGGAGGGGGTGGAACAGTGGTTGTCATCGGAGACTCTATTTTTGTGTTGTGTGTAGCAAGAGAAAGAGTGTTTTGGCTGGAGATGGAAGGTGTGGTCGTGGTTGTATCAAGCTCTACAAGACCAACCATGTATGTATGTATAGATATATATATATATATATACATATATGTATGTATGTATATTATAATAATAAATAATCTTTTATTTTAATTTAAAAATGAGATAAAACTAAAAAGACCAATTTACCCTTGAGTTAACGGATGTTTTTTACCAGTGTTAGTGTCAAGGACCCAGCTTGCAACGAAATGCAAACCGCAGGGACTCCTGGTGTACTTATTTCAAAATAGGAACCATATCCGAATTATGAGCAAACCACAGGGACCAACGGTGTAATTTACTCTAAAAATTATTACGTTGTTTTCAACCAACAAAATATTTATCTTGAAAACAACATATCTTATCTACTTTTTTTTTTAAAATGACTTGAAATTTAATAAATATTAAGTTTATTAGAAAATTTATAAATTATTCATTAATATAACAATATTAAGAAGATTTGTAAATCATATTTTATATCGTTAACATTTTTTTTAAATGTTAAAAATATGTGCTCTTTGAAAAGAATAAGCATATTTGTTTAAAAAATATGTTAATTTAAAATATTTAATTTACATACAAATTACTAATAAGAATGAAATTTTTTTGAAAGGAATTTTTAAAGAGATGTATGAACAATTGAAATGATTTTATTTGGTTTGCTAATCTCTCTCTCTCTATATATAAATTGACAGACCACGGGAAAAATAAAATTACAATGTTATAAAATAAAATTTTATGAAATTAAATTCATATTTCATGTATTTGCCTAAAATATATATATATATATATATATTATATATAT
Source organism: Arctium minus (assembly GCA_954870635.1). Classification (NCBI taxonomy): domain Eukaryota; kingdom Viridiplantae; phylum Streptophyta; class Magnoliopsida; order Asterales; family Asteraceae; genus Arctium; species Arctium minus. The sequence continues at coordinate 2,213,809 of OX941093.1, read as the reverse complement.
GTATCTATAATATTATTTAATAATTAATAATATATACATATACATATATATATATATAATAATTAATAATATTATAGATACATATATGTATAAGGGTCTCCTTCTTTTATTAAATAAGGTTTTAGTGTTAACTTTGTTAACCAATGAGGATCATTCATCTTGAAAATCAATGACTTAGATTAAAACAATTTTTTTTAATATTTAAATGTTTACCATGTATGACAAGGGTCTTTACATATATGAAGAGAGGCAAAATAGTCAAGTGATAGAAAAACCTAATAAGGAAACCACCCTTGTTTCACGACATGTCTAAAATGGTAGTTTCCGAAATTGGAGTGTCCTGTGCATATATGAACTTGTGTTTGATGTGCCTACATGAAATGGGATTTGATGGCCATATTTGAAATTGGGTTTTGATGTGTATATAAGAACTTGTGTTTTATGTGCGTATATGAACCTCTCTCATTAAGTGTAAAGCAACTAGGGTGACAAAAAAGTTATGTGCATATATGAAATTGGGTATAAATGGTTGGATGTGCATATATGAAATCGGATTTTGAGGAGCATATATGAACTTTTTAACAAGGAAACAAACTCGTGAATATGATGCTATGAATTAGGAACAAGATGAATAATATGATTAATCTTTTTTTTTTAAATAACTTCCATATTTATCCATATGTTAATCTAGGAATGTAAATATTACTATTAACCAATTTTAATCCTTAAATTTCCTAAACTACCCCTAATTAATGCCCCATGTGTTTACTAAAATAAAGAAAAATATTAAAATCCTATTGGTCCATATAGGTTAACAAGGTTAACACTATTTTGTTGTTTAACAAAAGAATGGCCCTCTATATGTGTATATATATATATATATACACAATATATAGAGAGTAGATTACATGTTTGGTCCCTATGATTAAAATGACCAAAATGTTCTCTTAATAATTAACCTACTTAATAGAAAAAATCTAACGGAATTAGATATAAGGAACCCCATGCATTATAAATTGCAAAACACATGGATATAATTCATAGATATTTCAAAATAGGGACTCATAGTGTTAAAACACATTACTAAATTTGTAATTCACTCTTAAATGTATTTAATATTTTGGGTAAACCTCAATTTCGGTCCCTGTTGTTTGTCAAAAATCTCGATTTTGGTCCCTAAAGTTCATTTAATACAAATTTGTCTCTACTGTTTGCGTTTTTGCTTGGTTTTGGTCCCTCCCGTTAAAGGATGTTAAATAAAATCGTTAGTTCAAAGGCAAAAGGGCAATTAGGTCTTGTTCCATTTTCTTTCATTCATTCTTTCTTGAATAAATTAAATTAATTTTCAACCAATTACAATAAGACACATATTTGGTTCCTTGACTCTCTTTCGACCCTCCCTTTCCCATACCCTGCTACTCTGGTGAAACTTTAGCGCCCCTCCCTCACCAGCATTTCCAACAGACCTCAAACCCAAACACATCAAGCAGAACCATCTTAAACACAAGCAAACTCAAATCAAAATCCAAAAACATATAACAAAACACAAAACCCAAATCAAACCAAATGATTTCTAAACCACTATGGTTGGAACAATGTGTTGAGAGGGTTTCTAAGTCAGATGGGTTAAAGAAGATAGTGAAGAAGCTGATAGTGGGAGGAAATGGCAAATAGATGAGGAAGAAGGTTGAGGAGCTTGGTAAGGTTGTGATGGAGGTTGTAGGGTTCGTCGTTCGCCAAACACAAAACACTCCATGAGTTCTTTTATGGGTTTGCTAAGCACAAAATCCAGATCAAGTGAGGGATGTTGCAAAGGAGGTCATAGGATTCTTCGAAGGAGGTTGTCGGAGGGGAGGGTAGGTGGTTAAGAAGACAACAGGTGAGGGAGGTTGGATGTAACACCCTAAAATTTAGAGAAATAAAAATTCGAAAATTTTGCAATATGACGGCTATAAACTTGGAAAACCTGGGTATACAAAACCTGTCATATCAATCCCAAAGTATCGTCCCGAGAAACGCGAAATAAAGTTGTAGCCATTACAAATAATCGAATGAATAATATTACTTAACAACCTAATAATCTAACTTAATGCAAGAAAGATTAATATTTGGTGTTACTATTCTTCCAAAAATATATCCACTATCAAAATGCATCAGTCAATACATCTCCCAAAAAGACTGCTCTTGACCCCAATACCATCTACTAAATCTCGACGACTCCCACCGGTAGCCTGACCTGTTATACATGTCAGTTTTAAGAAAAAGTGTCAGGCTAAAGCCTAGTGAGATCAAACATTTGCAGTTAGAATAAACGAATGTAAATGAAGACAAAAGAATTGAATTTGTGACAATAATAACAACGTTCTTTAATATAGCAAGTACCTCTTGGGTTAACGGGGGAGACCCGCTTACTAACACAAGTGACGGAACACAAAAATAAGCCACTTGACAAGTCAGTAAATCCAATACACAAATAAAGTACACGCAAGGGATGTCAGGCTCAGTGGCTTTAAACTTACACCCACGGAAAGTCAACTTCAACCGCGAAAGGTCCTTACATTAAGATCCTCATCCAATATCGTAATACTTAGCACGTAGGACTTATAACCCAATCCGATGCCTAAACGTGCCACAACGTGGAAAACTAACGCCCCAACATCGGACCAATATTATAACAATTATGGGGTCATGACTCCCAAATACAAGCATGCATAAGATAATATGAGAGTGGTTTTCACAAAGGTATTCCACATTATTTACCAAAGATCAATAGTTAACACATAAATAACCTTTACATGCATGCTCAATACCCAATATACAAACTTATCAGCAATTAACTATAAGTTTATTTCCCCCCAAATCCATAATTTTATATGATCAAAGCCATCCATTTAAATACATTACCCAATTATAAATATGCTAATAGAAACATTATCAAGGATTGTTAACCTCTAATCCATACCATTATCATAAACCCTAAAATCTCCAAAAGTTAGATTTGATACAAAGTTCTCACAAATCAAGTTTATGAAAAGGGAGATGTTTAGGTATTTAAAATCCACGTTTGACATGTATAAAGTTTTATAAAGTGGATGAACTCACCTTGTAGGGTTTGTAGCTAAAACCCTAAAATCAAATGACTAGTGAAGGGATGAGAGGAATCTTGAAGGAGAGACAAGATTTGGCCAATAAATGATCAAGAACCCTAAAATATCATAAATGATTAAGACTTGAGGTTGGTAGAAATCATTAATGGCAAGTGGAGGGTAGATGAAGGACTTACAAGCTCTTCTCTAGAGAGGAAACGTGACCTAGCTTTTCCAAAAATCAGATACAAATGAGACTATGATCGCTGAGATGGGTTTTAACCCTCTGGAGACCGTGTGCGACTTTAACACGGCGACTATGCCAGGGGCATAGTTGCTGGTCATTGTCGCCCAACACTAGCCCCCTTCTGTTTGTTGTCCAATGAGTCTCCTCCCAACCGCGACTATGACACCTGCGACTATGCCCTGTGGCATAGTCGTCCAGCGCTCTTCTCGCGCGATTTCGACCCGAAAGGATCCTTTTTGTCGGCCAGGTGTTCAACCAGACCTCGAGATCAAATCCAACCAATCCAACCAAAAATCTACTGACGTAAGTTAACCAATGACTAACAAAAAAAAAACGAAATACATAAGGTCACCCGAAACTACGGGTGTTACAATCATCCCCAACTTGGGAATGATTTCGTCCCCGAAATCCATACTACATGAATAAATGAGGATATCTACGCCTCATGTATTCCTCTGCCTCCCAAGTCATATTGGCGCCCCGATGATGTTTCCATTGCACCTTCACCATTGCCACTTCTTTATGTCGGAGCTTCTTGATTACCTTTTCCAAGATGGCTTCGGGTTCCTCAATGCAACGGTTGTCGTCCACACGGATTTCTGATAACGGTATGACACTTTCTTCCTCCGCTAAACACTTTCGTAGATAACACACATGGAACGTAGGGTGGATCCCGTCCATCTCCGGTGGTAAGTCTAACCTGTAAGCTTGGAGCCCGATACCTTCCAAGATAGTAAACGGTCCAAGGAAACGGGGACTTAGCTTCCCACGCTTTCCAAACCGAAGCAAACCTTTCCAAGGAGACACCTTTAACATCACCCGATCCCCGACTTGGAACTCTACCGGTCTCCTCCTCTTGTCGACGTAACTTTTCTGGCGATCTTGAGCCGCTTTCAAACGCTCTCTGATTGATTTGACCTTGTCGGCCGTCTCTTGCACAATTTTCGGACCAGAAAATTGCTTCTCCCCCGCCTCTAACCAACACATGGGGGTTCTACACTTCCGTCCGTACAAAGCTTCGAATGGTGCCATTCCGAGGCTAGAGTGATAACTATTGTTGTATGCGAACTCTACCAAAGGTAGATGAGTATCCCAACTGCCGCCAAAGTCGATCACACAAGACCTAAGCATGTCCTCTAGAGTCTGAATCGTCCTCTCGCTTTGTCCGTCCGTTTGTGGGTGGTATGTCGTGATCAAATTCACCTGCGTGCCCAACTCTTGATGTAAGGCTCCCCAAAATCTTGACGTAAACCGGCTATCACGATCGGAGACTATTGACAAGGGTATACCATGTCTAGAGACTACCTCATCTATATAGAGATTTGCCAACTTATCCATTGGCAAGGTTTCCCGCATCGCTAGAAAATGAACACTCTTTGTCAACCGGTCAACAATCACCCAGATGGTGTCGTTCTCTCTCAAGGTCTTCGGTAGCTTGGTCACGAAGTCCATGGTAATCTTGTCCCGTTTACATTTGGGTATTTCAAGCGATTGAAGGCTCCCAGCATTTCTCCTTCTCTTAGCTGAAGGCTTATCCATGAATCCGGACTTGAAGAACTTAAGGTCGTTGATGCTCGACTTTCACTTGCGAACAGATCACACACCGCTCCACGAAATGAGCCACATCTAACTTCATAATCGGCCACCAATAATGCAGTTTCAAATCTAGGTACATCTTGGTACTTCCCGGGTGGATAGAATATTTGGACTTATGCGCGTCCTCTAAAAGTAGTTCTCGGCTTCCACCAAACTTTGGCACCTAAACTCGCCCATTGAAGCATTTTATCCCTCGGCTATCTTCGGTTAAAAGTAACCGTTGTTTGGTCATCACTTCATCTTTGAGATTCTCTTCTTTCAAGGCTTCGGTTTGCGAAGCTTTAATCCTCTCCAATATACTTGACACTAATTCGATCCTTGTAAGCTTGGCTTGAAGTCTCCCACTATATTCCTTCCGACTCAAGGCATCAGCCACAACATTTGCCTTACCCGGATGGTAGAGTAGTTCACAGTCGTAGTCCTTGAGGAGTTCCAACCATCTCCTTTGTCTCATGTTGAGTTCCTTCTGATCAAAGACATACTTCAAGCTCTTGTGATCCGTGTACAAGGTACATTTTGTGCCGTAGAGATAATGTCGCCATAACTTTAATGCTAACACTACCACCCTTAACTCCAAGTCATGAGTGGGGTAGTTCTTCTCGTGCACCTTCAATTGTATGGATGCATAAGCGATCACCTTTCCTCTTTGCATGAGTACACATCCAAGTCCCATTTTGGACACATCACTAAAGACCACAAAATCCTCCGATCCCTTCGGCAAGGATAAGATCGGGGCCTCGCATAACTTCCTTTGCAATGTCCTAAATGCTTTCTCCTGCTCTTCGGTCCACACAAACTTTACATTTTTCTTGGTCAACATCGTCAACGAAGAAGCAATCTTGGAGAAGTCTTGTATGAATCTTCGGTAATACCCCGCAAAGCCTAGGAAGCTTCGGATCTCGGATGGGCTTTTGGGAGGTTCCCAATTCATCATAGCTTTAATCTTTTCCGGATCCACTTTCACTCCGTCTTTCGTGACCACGTACCCCAAGAATTGCACTTCCCTCAACCAAAACTCGAACTTGGAAAATTTAGCATAAAGTTTCTCCTTCCTCAAGGTCTCCAACACGTCTCGAAGGTGACGCGCATGATCGGCTTCGTCCCTTGAGTAAATGAGGATGTCATCAATGAACACAATGACCGACTTGTCTAGGAAGGTTCGACACACACTGTTCATTAGGTCCATAAACACCGCTGGGGCGTTTTTCAAGCCGAAAGGCATCACTAAAAACTCGTAGTGACCATAACGCGTCCTAAAAGCGGTTTTTGGTATGTCCGCCTCTTTGACTTTCACTTGATGATAGCCTGAACGTAGATCAATCTTAGAAAAACAACCCGCTCCTTGCAGTTGGTCGAACAAGTCATCGATTCTAGGGAGTGGATATTTATTCTTCACGGTCACCTTATTCAATTCCCTATAATCGATGCACATTCTCATGGTGCCATCTTTCTTCTTCACAAATAGGACCGGTGCTCCCTAAGGCGAGGAACTCGGTCTCACGAACCCCTTCTCCAAAAGGTCTTGCAACCAGCCCATCATTTCCTTCATCTCTGATGGGGCCAAGCGGTATGGAGCTCTGGCTATCGGAGCCGCTCCCGGTGTTAGATCAATCTTGAACTCTACTTGACAGTCGGGTGGTAAGTCGGGCAATTCGTCCGGGAATACATCGAGGAACTCCCTTACCACGTCGACATCTTTTATCTTCTTCTTCTCGAGTTTGGCATCTATAACATATGCCAAAAAGGATGAGCATCCTTTCGATAAGAACTTTCGTGCCTTCGCCATGCTAATGATTGCAACTTCGCCCTTCCGTCTCTCATCGTACACTGTCACCGACTCACCATCCGGAATCGAAATTCGGATTAACTTCTTCGCACACAGAATTTCGGCGTGGTTATTCGACAACCAGTCCATGCCGATAACAACATCAAATCCTCCGATGACCATTGGCATTAGGTCAATCGGAAATTCTCTTCCTTCGATTTCGAGCTTGCAATTTCTTAAGACGTCCTGAACCACTACTTGATCACCATCCGCAAGTTCTACCACTAACGCATCCTCTAAACTAGTAGTGGGCATGGATAGTTTTGAGCAAAACGAACTTGACACAAACGAAAATCTAGCTCCCGAGTCAAATAATACACGTGTAGGTACGGAGTTTAGGAGAAACGTACCCGACACTACATCCGTCAAAGCTTTTGCCTCATCGGTGGTCATCTGGAATTCTCTGACTGTCGCTTTCGGAGTATCCACCTTCTTTCCTCCACTAAAGTTCGCCTTTGCCTTCGGACAATCACTTCTGATATGACCCGACTCCTTGCAACGTAAACAGATTTGTCCTTTGATCGGACAGTCACGAATATTGTGGTTGGGCTTGCCACACTTAAAACACGGTTCAAACCCCGAATTACAAGGACCGGTGTGCTTGCTTCGACACCTTGAGCACCATGGCACGTCCCGTCTAGGACCGGTTCCCCTTTGATTGTGGTTGAAAGATTTTGACCTCTTGGAGGGTATAGAACTCCCCTCCCATTTTCTTTTCTCGGTTCCTCCACTTCTCTCGACCCTGCTCGGTTCGTAAGAGTCCTCCACTAACTGTGTGCTTCCTCGATTGTCGCTCGAAGAGTAGCGACCTTGGATATTCGTACTAGGTTCCCATTCCCGATGGTAGGCCTTTAGTGTAGGCCTTGATTTTCTCCTTCTCAGTCGGGACCAAGTGTCCCACCAAGCCCAGCTTGTCCATGAATAGGCGGTTGTACTCTTTCACAGACAGATCACCCTTCCTCAAATTTTGGAATTCTTCCTTGATCTGATCCATCGACCATTCGTTACAGTACTCCTCTAGAAGCTTCTCCTTGAAGATTTCCCAAGATAGTTTATCTAGAACATTCGCTTCAACAGAGGCGGAGCACACGTCCCACCAAGTGAGAGCCGAACCCCTCAACATACGAGAACTAAAGATCACCTTCTGATCCTCCCCACCTTCACTTGAGCGAAAGGCCAACTCCATTTCCATGATCCAACTCACACATGCCACTGGGTCATCCGAGCCTTTGAACTCCGGTGGTCAGCACCCGAGAAACGCCTTGAATGTACAAGTCCTTACTGCTTGTCTTGCGGTCGGAGTTGCAGTTTCATTAATAGGAATTGCGGGTCCCGTACCCCCGGATCCCGCCACTGGAATGTTTTCCGCCACTGCTTCATGTCTGCGGTGGGTAGCATCTCGGTCTTCCAATAATTTCAGGAACACTTCTTGTTGCTGAGCCATTGCTGCATTCATAACTTGCATCATTTGTTCCATCACCTTGTCTCCGGAGTCACTTCTTCCATAATCGGATGAGTTGCAGCTAGGTTACGTTGGGGTACGTGTTCTTGTCCTCTGCCTAACATGTTTATAAAAGGTGGGGGCAAGTCAACATTGGTCACTCTAGGTTGATCAGCTATAGACGTCGTCGTATCCTGCCCTTCCGCCCGATTACGAGTATTTACCATTGACTGCCACACAACGCGAGAATATAGGTGAGATAAAGATTATACGAATCATAACCAAGGAAACGTACTACTACATTCATCAATCATCATAACAATGGAAAACAAGCATAATCACATAAAACATTCTCATAATAATGTTAGCTAAGAGAAATTATGAACATGCGATACATAAAAATTTTCATCACCATTACCATAATTCTCAACATATGTAGTTTCCATCGACTCTAAGACCATCCTATCTTAGGAACTCTACCTAATCTCACTCAATCATAACTCAAATCCGGAACTTAAGTCTAGGTATCCTACAACCATACCTAGTTCACTTAAACTAATGCTCTGATACCAACTTGTAACACCCTAAAATTTAGAGAAATAAAAATTCGAAAATTTTGCAATATGACGGCTATAAACTTGGTAAACCTGGGCATACAAAACCTATCATATAAATCCCAAAGTATCGTCCCGAGAAACGGGGAATAAAGTTGTAGGCATTACAAATAATCGAATGAATAATATTACATAACAACCTAATAATCTAACTTAATGCAAGAAAGATTAATATTGGGTGTTACTATTCTTGCAAAAATATATCCACTATCAAAATGCATCGGTCAATACATCTCCCAAAAAGACTGCTCTTGACCCCAAGACCATCTACTCAATCCCGACGACTCCCACTAGTAGCCTGACCTGTTATACATGTCATTTTTAAGAAAAAGTGTTAGGCTAAAGTCTAGTGAGATCAAACATTTGCAGTTAGAATAAACGAATATAAATGAAGACAAAAGAATTGAATTTGTGACAAAAATAACAACGTTCTTTAATATAGCAAGTACCTCTTGGGTTAACGGGGGAGATCCGCTTACTAACACAAGTGACGAAACACAAAAGTAAGTCATTTGACAAATCAGTAAAGCCAATACACAAATAAAGTACACGCAAGGGATGTCAGGCTCAGTGGCTTTAAACTTACACCCACGGAAAGTCAACTTCAATCGCGAAAGGTCCTTACGTTGACATCCTCATCCAATATCGTAATACTTAGCACATAGGACTTATAACCCACTCCGATGCCTAAACGTGCCTCAACGTGGAAAGCTAACGTCCTAACGTCGGACCAATATTATAACAATTATGGGGTCATGACTCCCAAATGCAAGCAATTAAGCCACATAATGCCCGTAAGGCCAAAAGCGTAAACCGACATTTGATAATATGCATAAGATAATATGAGAGTGGTTTTCACAAAGGTATTCCACATTATTTACCAAAGATCAATAGTTGACACATAAATAACCTTTACATGCCTCAATTCCAAAATATGCTCAATACCCAATATACAAACTTATCAGCAGTTAACTATAAGTTTATTTCCCCCAAAATCCATAATTTTATATGATCAAAGCCATCCATTTAAATACATTACCTAAGTATAAATATGCTAATAGAAACATTATCAAGGCTTGTTAACCTCTAATCCATACCATTATCATAAACCCTAAAATCTCCAAAAGTTAGATTTGATACAAAGTTCTCACAAATCAAGTATATGAAAAAGGAGATGTTTAGGTATTTAAAATCCACGTTTGACATGTATAAAGTTTTATAAAGTGGATGAACTCACCTTGTAGGGTTTGTAGCTAAAACCCTATAATCAAATGACTAGTGAAGGGATGAGAGGAATATTGAAGGAAAGACAAGATTTGGCCAATAAATGATCAAGAACCCTAAAATATCATAAATGATTAAGACTTGAGGTTGGTAGAAATCATTAATGACAAGAGGAGGGTAGAGGAAGGACTTACAAGCTCTTCTCTAGAGAGGAAACGTGACCTAGCTTTTCCAAAATCAGATACAAATGAGACTAAGATCGCTGAGATAGGTTTTAACCCTCTGGAGGCCGTGTGCGACTTTGACACGACGACTATGCCAGGGGCATAGTCGCTGGTCATTGTCGCCCAACACTAGCCCCCTTCTGTTTGTTGTCCAGTGAGTCTCCTCCCAACCGCGACTATGATACCTACGACTATGCCATGTGGCATAGTCGCCCAACGCTCTTCTCGCGCGATTTCGACCCGAAACGATCCTTTTTGTCGGCTAGGTGTTCAACCAGACCTCGAGATCAAATCCAACCAAAAATCTACTGACGTAAGTTAACCAATGACTAACCAAAAAAACGAAATACATAAGGTCACCCGAAATTATGGGTGTTACATTGGAGATGAAGAAGTTGTAGACAAATATAGAGACGAGCGGGATGTGGGAATGGGCATTCGCGCGATGATGTAGAAGTTAGGGGTGCCCACGGGTTGGGTTGATCGGGTTGAAGGCATTTCAACAACCCAACTCAATGTTATCCTTTTGAGAATTTTCAACCCAACCCAATCCAAACAAAAGTGAAACCCAACCCAACCTAACCCGTTCAGGTTGGTCGGTTTGGTCGGGTCGTGTAATTGTGTTTAAAAAAAGCAAAAACAATATTGAAAACATAAAAATATGGATTTTTTTCTTTGAAATACGATCCATCATTCAAAATAATATATGAGTTTATCAAATATTTAGGTATTACATATAACTTTTCAATAATGTCCTCTTAGAGAAGTCGCTAAAACGTTTATCGGGTTATCGGGTTGGCCGGGTTACTTTGTGCCTAACCTAATATCAACCCAATAGATTCGGGTTATCCTAATTTTATATCGATTATATGTCGGGTTACCTCAGGTTGGTTTTTTCCCGGGTTGGTCGGGTTAGATTGGTCGGATTGGTCGATTTTTTGAGCACCCCTAGTAGAAAGGGGACGTGTATAGTTTCACGCAGATGGAAGTGGGGCGCCGGAGATTGAGATCTCTAGACATGGCGTTCAAAGGGGGCGAAGGCGTAACTTGGGTTTGTTGCGTATATGTATATGTGTGTTAATTAGTTGAAAATAGGTGTCTTATTGTAATTGGTTGAAAATTAATTTAATTTACAATTTTTTAAGAAAGAATGTAAGAAAATGGAAAAGACCTAATTGCCTCTGAACTAATGATTTTATTCAACATCCGTTAGTGGGAGAGACCAAAACCACGAAAAAATGCAAACAATAATGACAAATTTATATTAAATGAACTTTAGGAACTAAAACCGAGATTTTTGACGAACCACAATAACCAAACTTGAGGTTTACTCTAACATTTTAATAATAGGATTAATACTATAATCTATAAATAGAGAAGCTATTACACCCGATGTACTTCAGGACGTGATCGAGAGGAGGTTGAAGGATCGAGGGATACCTTGAAAGTATATCAAGGCAATTCAACATATGTATCATAACATCTCCAACAGATTTTCTAAAACAGAAATTGTAAAGAATTTTGCTCTAACAAATTTTTCAAAATAAAAAAATAATAATAGAAATGAGAAAACCTTCAAATTTGAAAAACTCTAAAACAATAATCACTTAAAATTAAATATTTAACAGAAACAAATAATTCTTAATATTATAAAAAACACTATAATCGCAAAATGGAGACAAAAACCCAATCCATTGATATTTTTGTAATTCACTCTTTTGAATGATATGTTTTTTACGACAACAAAGTACACAAATGGTTGACATCTTCGAAGATGAATTAATTACAAACAAAAATATTACATTCAGGGGTAATTTGGTCATATATATCAATGCAAGTGAAGCCCAAACTTGTCGAGTAGAGTTTCAATATTGGCGAGTATTGCTAAGCTGTTGCTCATGTATTCATTCGATCTCTGCACCCTCATTTTCACTTCATCCACAGCCGTCGATCCCATCTCCTCTAATCCATCCACGCACGTCTCTTGATCCGTCATCGCCGCGCTAATCCACGTCTTCAAATCCCCCAATTTCCCCTCCGTCAACACGACCTTCTCCTCGCCGCCGCCGCCGGCGGGGGTCCCCACACGCATCGACTCCACCGACTGCCTGAGTTGACTCAACGCGTCATCGAACAGAGTCGCGCAGTCTCGCAACGCGGAACCGGTTCGTAAATCGTTCGATCTCGAAATTAGGGTTTTAGGCAACGACGAGATGTTCGACAGCTCGTTCACGGCGAGTCGGAGCGTGAGGTTGAAGATGATCTCCGGATCGACGGCGTTGTTATCGGAATCGATGGAGGAGATCTCGGTGAAACACGACTCCGGATGTGGCGTCACCGCACAAACAGCTTTGATCGAGTCGGTCGTCTTCACCGAAGACGATTGCGATTCCGACGGTTTGCTGCGACGATGGTGAACTACGGTTGCTCCGATTGTGGCGGCGACTATGGCGACGAAGAAGAGGAGTGAAACGATGACGGCGATGGATTTACGACGGTTGGAGGGAGGAGATTGTGCGGGAAGGGAGGTGGTTTCGTCGTCGGAGGGGTTAACTTTGCCGTAACCGTTGACGAAATTGATGGATTCTTCCATGAGTGAGATTTGTTGGTGAGAGTGTCGTGTAGCAGATCAGAAGGTTGATGACGACTTTATATAAAGCTAATAAATAAGGTTAGGTTAGGTCAGGTTTTGTTTTAAAATAACCAAAAAATAAAATGAAAAATTAGCATGAGGTTTTTGACTGTATTTTATTTTATTTTATTTTATTTTATTTTATTTTAATTTAATTTATACTAGTCATATACCCGTGTATGATGCAGTGCGAGTGTTAAAATTTCTTGTAAATTGTGATTGAAAAATTAATACGATTATTTATAGAATGTTCCATATCATCTAAATTATGGGTTGTTTGCAAGTAAAATATTATCATGAAAGCCAAATTAAAAAAATATTAAAGTTGAAGCTAATAAATATCAATCATTTCGTATAATTTAATTGAAGAAATAGTCCGTGTATTAGATCTCAAAGAATTGGGTTCTTTGTTTTTGACTTCATATTAATTGAATACAGATAATAAAATGTCCTATAAAAAATCAATGATAATATACAAACATCAAAATTTTCATAATATCAAACTTTTTAAACAATTATTTGAAACGTAAAAAAACATGATGCGTTGAATATTGAAATTAATCTGAGTTATAAACAAATTGCAGCATCCTTTTAACATCTAGGATATCAAATAGGGGTGTAAATGAGACGAGACAACTCGCAAAGTACTGAAGATCGACTCGATCAAAACTCGACTCGAATATGCTCGACTCGAACTTGATCCCGACTCGATATACTAACGAATTGAGTCGACCCATCTGATACTCGACTCGATAAGCTCGTGAGATACTCAAATATATAATTTATAAAAATAGAATGTAAAAATATGACAAATTTATCTTTATAACTCTATATATAATAAAATGTTAAAAAGATATATAAATTATTTACGGTGATTATGATTTTACATATTAATAAATTTTTATTTGAAAGATAAAATTGGTTAAAGATAATATTAAAATAAAACTTCTTAATATTAAAAATAGGTATAAATAAACTAAGAAAGTATGAAGTTCTCTTTTTCCACTCCTTATTCTAATCTCACATTCCCTACACAAACCTAACTTACCACTATCACCTTCCTATATAAATGAATTCTATCCCACATCGCCTAGTAAAATGATTCTATCTCATGGCCACTTGTATAAATTGCAATGTAAGGTTGGGTGGTTTTGGCTCATCTTGTTAGCACAAGATTGGTCTTTGAACTAAGTTTTAACCTTTTATTTTGAAATGTTTTGGAGCACCCCTTAAACTTAAGCCGATGCACATTTCAAGTTATTCAAAGTTTTGTATTAAAATTTTTGATTGAGTGGGGACTTGCTCATTTTAAGATTTTTGTGCTTGTTTATCATTTTATCGAGTCGAGTTCGAGCTTGATAGTTCGAGTTTAAGCTTGATTCGAGCTTAAAACAAGTTCGAGCTGGAGTATTAGCTTTCGAGTTCGAGTCGAGCTTGGGTTTTCACTACTCGCGAGTTTTCGAGTCGAGTTCGAGCTCGAGTATTAGCTTTCGAGTTCGAGTCGAGTATAATGATACTCGAGCTCGACTCGCATCCTTTACACCCCTATATCAAACATCCCTCCATGCCACTTTACCCTTTTCATCTCTCATCCACACTATAAGAAACCTCTCATCAGTTTCTCTATCTATACTACTTTATAAAGCATTTGGGTTGCTTTTCTTAAATACAATTTTTTAAGCCTTATGTACCACCATTTAAAGCTTATTTACTTAATTTTCAACTTTACAAGTTTTCACTGCTAGAGTACAACAACACTAATGCATACATATCAAGTCATTCCTTATCCTTTTATCCAATTTCCATGAGCGCCGATTCAGACTCTATTCATCCAAGCGACGTTTCGGCACCCTCCAAGACGATTCATACACCATCGAGAATGCCAATTCAGGGCTTTTTATACTCTCTCACGGTTTCTTCAAATCAGGTACTATTTTACCATCGATTAAGTTTATTTGTTTCCTTTCACGGTTTCTTCAAATCATGTACGATTTTTATAGTCTTTACAACGATTCATACACCATCGACCCCGAGAATTCTCAGGTATGATTTGACCATCGATTTGGGTTTCTTTGTTTCCTTTCACGGTTTCTTCAATTTCTACCACCATCATCAGAATCTGTCAATTCGTCCTCTTCCTGAGATTGTAGCCCTCGAAGGGTAGTCTGATGGCAAGAGCTTACTTTTTGAAGCAGTTCGAGATGGGTATACGTAGGCCTCTCATACTCCAGATGCTCCATGATCCTACTTATCTCGATCCTAGGTGTCGGTTTCAGGTAATAGATTTATTTAAGTGTCAATCGTCCAATTCTGGATATTATATTGTTTAGTTTGGATTTTCAGTTTTAGATATCTTGGAAAACGTATTCATAATCAAACTTTGGAATTCAATCAAAGCTTATACAATTGGAAAATTGAATGTTTGAGAACATTTTGGGTAATTTGTAGCTTGAACTATTTGTATTCATTATGAATATGCATGATTCTCAAATTTAACTTTTTTGATAGGAGGAGGGATTCTGAGGAATATGGTTGTCTTATAATGTTAGAATCAACAGTTGCAGACACCATCAACTCAAGAATTGATGCACTGTTGAATCAAGTGCTTGTGATATTACATAGAATCATATATGTACTAGAATATATAATATATATATATATATATATATATATATTCTAATAATGTGTTTTAGTGAGTAAATATGAAACACAAAGATACTTTAACGAGAATGATAGTTGTATGTGTATATATATATATTGATGTATATTTTCATATTGATTATTTTTCTCTTTAAAGATTGATTGTAATTGGTAAAGAAATCACTCATATGATCACTAATAGTTTTTTGTTTGCAATCATGGTTAGTTTTTTTATTATCGTAGAACTACTTTTCTGTTATTCAATGAAGCAAGGATTTCATCTACTTTCATGTGGTCTTTTAATATCTTTCAGTCTTTGCAAGAAAGTTACAGCTAGATTAGAAATCGCTCATCTTGCTCCTTTACACAAATCAGGTAGGACATCAAACTGTAGATAGAATTTGAGATTTTCGTTTCTAATTAATCAACTCAATTATGGATGTTTAATCTTTAATTTCTTGAACAATTGGGCTCTTTTGTGTCTTATCTTCTATATTTGTTGTTCACCTTAGCTATATTTGTCTTAACCATAATTGCTTACACTTTTTGTTCTTTGATTTTGAGCACCAACACTGTTGCTGAATGTTGTATTTCATGTTTTAAGGAGAATTTCTATTGTAAAACAGAATTGTGTTTTTTATAGGGAAAAATGGAAAGATCAAAGTCAGTTATTTATATAACTAGCCATCTTAGGCAGTGAAGTTAAGTTATGAGGAGACATACATGTTTGCAAGGATAGAGACTCTTACCCAGTAAGTGATGTGACAACTCTTATCCAGTTAGTGTTTACTTAATAAATTATTGCGTACGATGCTATAATGGACTAAAATCATACCCGATAAAGTAGAGTGATAGTCTCGAATCTTAATGATAAATGCTTACCAGGTTAGTGATTGGGTAATAGCTTTTGGTTAGTTGGTCTACGATGTTGTTGCATGCTTCTCTGTTTTAAAACCTGGTGGACTACTTTCTTCTGGGATTATGGTAATGACCCTATAAAACATGTCATTTGATTATGGCCTCTATGACTTGACCATGCTTCGTATTTAGCCAGATCAAAGAGTAGGATTTAGGGAATACAAGCTAGCTGATGGCACCTGGTTCATACTTTTTTTCTTTGGATAGTGCATGAGATATCTTTCTAAGCGTTGGCTTCATGGAGGTAATAATATTTTCCTTTTCTTAATTTTCTATTCATTTGAGAAAAATTAATGTTTCAATCTTGTAATTCCAGTATAACCATGTATGTTAGCATAATTAATTTATGTTTTTGCATCTTGAGCTTGAATATTTCTGTGTGAATTTAATTAACCGTCGTAAACAAAAGATGATACGTAGGGTGTGGATTATGTTACTCTGGTATTGGTGATGTATATGGTACGTTTCTGTACCAAATGTTCTCTTTTAAGGTTCATCACTGTGGTATAGACAGTGCGTTCAACTCCTCCTCTTTGTCTCCCTACTGGTTTGTTTCCTCCCTTTGGCGTTGTTCCCTTCTGCCTCGCCTCTCGCGTTCCTTTGTCCTTCGTACTCCATGGTCCTCATTGTTGCCTCGCCTCACAGATTGAGATTCGATTTTTTATGAGATTTTTAGGGTTCTAATATAGTGGTCGGATGCTGCAAAACGTAAAGCGGAATCATGAACACATTAAAAGCCAAATGCAATCCTTCTTCAAAGCTGGTAAAGTTTGGTGTTTCCTTTGTTATTCATTGGAGAGTTTACCATGGTCGGATTGTAGATCTGTGATTTATGTTTAGATGTTTTGATTTATTTGATCTTTGTTTGTTCAAAAGTTTATGCTCAATACCACTATATGGCAATACATATATTCTAGGATGTTGATTGTTTTTCACTTTCACATATTATTTTTCATGGTTTATGTGTGACTTTCATCTACAATGTGCAATTTAATGACATATATAAAGAGGTTTTAGGGTCTTTGAAGTCGGCAGACAGATCTCTGGGTGAGTTATTTAACATTTTTTGTGTTTTTATAAAACAAAGAATCATCTTGAATATAAAAGCTAAAAACATTACAAAATTCATTAGAAATTAAGAGACTAGACAAAACAATTAATACTTTGATGTATGAAAATTGGGATTTAAATTCTTAGACTAAACAAAACTAATCGAGTTAATTGATCATAAAAAATTATGTTTGTCCACAAATGACATGTTTTTAAAAAGTCCAAACTGGATTAAAAAACTTTTGCTATGACAATCATTAAAGCTATTGTTTGATAATTTTTAATGTAAATGTTACTCTGTAATCGATATGTTTGCTTTCATTTATTTAAATTTCACCACCCGCTGCATTGCGCAGGCACATAGCTAGTTTCCTTAAATATAAGTGTGGTATTCCCCATCAACCGATGTGGAAGAAAACCATTGATAAGAAAGTATATAATCCCATTGCAACATTGAACCTTTACCTGTTGAACATCCATTATTATGATTATATTGTAAAAACATTAAAACCATCGTACTTTTAGTTAAAAAAATGATATGCACAAATATTCATAGCAATTAGTACTTACTTCTGCGTTGCTCTCAGCATTTTTTAGCAAGTCCAAGATAAACTGGGTAGATTTAGCAGGTCAACGACCTTGTCCATTCGAATGACGATTCTTTGCTTGAGTAGTACGTCCAACTCCATGACAGAAACGGGTGAACGGAATGGCTTGTTTATGGACCATAACATCCTCCAAGTATCTTTTAGCCTTAATTAAAGGCAATTTACGGATAGCTGGGCAGTTTCTCGAGTGTTCTAAAGAAAAACTATAAGTATGTCAACAAATGAATAGATATATCATATATATAAATAGAAAAAATAGACTTTTAAAACAACACAAAACATAAATCTTTGCAATCATTCTGGCAGTAGATAACAGTCTCAATGTATATATAATCCTAAACGACAAAGTAAAACATCAACGCACAATCAATTTTCTAATCAAATACTTTAGAGAGCCAACCCCTAAAATTGATATCATCTCCAGATCAAGTATGCTCAATAGTGGACAGAATATAGCATATCAGGTCAAAACATGTTATACAAGAAACATGCTTTCTTTGTTAGATTTAAGATGATTGCATGACAACCCTCTAAGCGATTCAAAAACAACATTCATCACATTACAGTAAGGAAGATAACAAACTTGGTGATCCAATAGTTGACCCATGAACCCAACCAAACTTGGTCAAAGATTTTGAAATTGAATTAATAGATAATGAGGTTTTCAAACCAAAAAAAATGAAATTAGAAATTTATATTTTTACATACCTGAAAGTAAAAACATTTGTAAGAAAAATATAGTAAGAATGTCCAAAAACTATCTCTTCTATGATGAAAATATTAGTCACACAAAAATTCAAAAAAAAATATAGAATGATAAATAAATTAGAGAGTCTCATGATTTTCTGTAAGGACTTGTGTATTCAGTATTTCATATAGAACTACGCATGAAAATCAAGTTGATGTGCTATAATTTTAAAAGCTTGTGCAATATGAAATAATGTGACTTCATATTAAAATGAAAAATGAAAAAGATTAAATCCAAAAAGGGATATCCAATTCTGGTACCCGTGCATTACACCGTATGTTGAACTTTTTGGTAAATCAAGGATATGAAGTTTATGTTATTTCAAACTCCAAATTTTATAATTAAAATACAATTGTATTTACAAAAGCAATGAAACCTAAAGTTAAATGTTATTTCAAATCTAAAGTAGAACACATTGTTAAAATGTTATTTCAAACCTAATAAAAGAAACACAAAATTAAATATTGTTTCAAACCTAAAAAAAGAAAACACAAAATTTAACATTGTGTGGATAACATTAAATGACAACTAATTATTCTCGTTTTGATAAAATTGTTTTCGTCTTTAAGTGCTCGAGAAACCCTCCTCAACATCCTACTGTTTTCTATTCAAAATTTAATGTCCTTGTTATTCTTTCATGTTTCTTATTCTTTTGCATCTATTCTTACTTCTTTGTTTACATTTTTTTGTTTTCATTTACACCTTTTCTTGCTTCTTTGTTTTTATTTTTTATTTTCTGATTCTAAGTTCATAATTTTATTCCTAATTTTGCTATTCCTTTGAGATGGACATCTTTTCAAGTCTTCCCCATTCAAAACCATTCACACACTCTTTTTTGCCAGAAATAACAACAATACAATAAAATGTTTTTATGTATCAATGTGTAACATCAAGCATTGAAGAGAACAAATAGATATACATCCATCAAGAAAATAAAATGAGAAAAATGAATAAAATAATACAAATCCAATTACGAAAAATGTATTTTCAACAAACAATTTAACACATATGTCCCGAGAGTTGGCCATCCAAAACCATTCACACAATTACTCGATACCTACACTTTGGACAACGTCATAGAAACTTTCAAACCAAAATATATAATCGTAAGTACTCGCGGCTCGCCCCTGATCACTGTCAACAGTAATGTCAATCACAATCCAGATCATCAGGAAGTTGTAGTCGGTTTTTTCTTTAACAGTTGCCAAATGGACGGGAATAACAGAGGAATTGAGAGCACAAAGAAAAATGTGAACATTGTTGTACGTGTGTGTGTATATATATATATAACAAACATCATGAGGGTGTTGATGCCTTCTCCATCTTTTCTTTCTCGATTGTTGCTCGTGTCTGATCATCATGTTGAGCAACTTCGTTTGCCGGTGCGTGATAATGGAAGTCATGTGTCTATGAGAAGTTCTGGAACTTTGTTGGATCTGATGCTTGCAAAACTACGGATGCATTACATAAAATAACCCAAAATTCGATGTTAGCACACAGGACCGAAGGCTTAATATAAACAAAATAGTAGCCAATAATAGTTTGTCGAGTGGACCATATGCAGTTTACCTTTCATAATATCCATAAAGAGCACAAAGGGATCCACTTCATCAATAAGTGACTGCAAGCCTTCATCATCAGTTGACTGAAATGCTTTTGCCTGAAGATAAGTTTGTTAGTAGGAAGTCCAACATATATAGACAATTTTATCTTACTAATGTAAAGAACTTGTCAGTAATAAAAGAAAAGGTTCTCTTTAACTTGCCAAATACCCGAGTTCTTAGTTACAAACCTGTGTAGCCAATATCTAAAGTCTCAAGCTATTAGCTTCATTACTATCCTCATCATCTACTCCCATAAATAATCAAAGATAAATAAACAACTGCAATGAAAATGGAAGTACTTTGAAGTCATTTGCAAAGAATGCAGTCCCGAGGAAATAAAAACCACAAACAAAAGTTGCCAGAAAAATGAGACTCGCGACATCTTTTCTACTCTTGGGATCAGATATGATCATAAACATCTAAGTTAATCTTGCAGCTTGTCTAGTATGTTAATGGAACAAAGGTGCTATTACTTTATACAGTCAA
The DNA here is from genome assembly GCA_954870635.1 of Arctium minus. Lineage (NCBI taxonomy): Eukaryota > Viridiplantae > Streptophyta > Magnoliopsida > Asterales > Asteraceae > Arctium > Arctium minus. The sequence goes on along the minus strand of OX941093.1, from coordinate 2,192,866 downwards.
ACCGAGTGTTTTTTTATCATTAAGATCACATGTGTGTTATTCGTTTTCGCGAAAAAAGAAGATTGATGACTGAACTTTGAAAGAACTACTACATACTTAGTTTCATTTTTAATATATTTAGTTAAAGTATAACTCTGTTTCATGATTGTTCTAGTATCATCTTAGATCCCCTCTTTTTTTTATGTTTACTATGTGTGCATACATGTGCCAATGTCGATGTGAATGTACAACTGAATTATATGTTTTGTAATATGGACATTTTCAAAGCTTAGCGGAGGCCAAAATTTCAAGTCAGGTACTCAGATTAGAACTACTGCTTTGCAAATGATACAACTACACTTTGTCTACTACAAAAAGACATGAAGCTCTAAGAAGGCAATTCAACTAATGACTTAATCAATGATTTTGTGAATTTTTTACCAAACAAATAGAAAACCGTGACACCTTATTAATGATATGTGTTTGTGATATAAATAATCAAATGGACTTTTACAGCACAAAAGAGTGGACTCATAATGAAACTTAGCTAATGCACATATTCAACAACATATTCGATTATGGCATGAAACTTGAGTTTATTGTGAAGTGAATCATATTATAAGTCACCTAGAAACAAAAAGGCAAGAAAATTAACTATATGTTGTCACGTTCTCGTCTCCCTTGATTATAAAATAGCCTCCTTGGTCATAATCACAGTCATCTTTTTCAGTTAAACTCATTCAACACATGTCAGACTTGACCATCACACCAATCCTCCCAATAATCACATTCCCCTCCTCGGTGTCTACGATTTTCTTGTCCAGATGCTTCTCCTTTCCGGTTTTGAACTTGTCTCTTGTAACAAGCTCTTGAGTATTGATAACTCTCATTTTGAGTGTTATTTATACATTGTTTGTGTGTGTTTTTCTTTAATTTTAGTGTGTGTTTTCCCTTTACGTGTTCATGTTTCTCTTTTTTATTTATTTATTTTCATTTGGAGGTGTTGAGGATAAAAGTTTGTGTTTTGATGGTTGAAAGCATCATTTTTGGGCTAAATATTGAACTGCAGAAAGTGGCCACTTTGTCGCCACGTTGATGAACGATGTAAATCCGAGGACAGCTGAAAAACATCATATTTTGCATGTATTTTTATGTCCATTTCAACTGCATAAAGGCTTTCTTAAAGGCTAAGCTTTAGAAACCAAGGGGATGAAGAGAAGACAAAAGTTAAAAGCAAAATCCTGATGGAAAGATTTCAATGCCAAAAATGTCTATCTAAAAGCCTAAATGAGATAAAGCAAAAGATGAGTTTTCATGAGAAAATAGATGAAAAAGGCAAGGATCCTTTGGGTCAAAGAAGGCTTGAACTCATTGAAAGGTTTTGTGGGTAAAATCCTCCACCACTTTTTTTATCTTCCACTATAAATTGAAGCCTTGGATGTCATTTGGAGAGAGCTCCAACATGTAGCACAATTCAGCTATTGCTCTTTTTTTTAGATAGTTGTAGTTGTAATTTATTTTCTAGTATTTAATTTCCTTGTAACAAGCTGTCGCCAAAGTGGCCACGTTGTCACCACGTCGGCAGCATCTTTTAAGTTTCATTTATGCAATTTAAGTTTATGTTCTCTCCTTCTTCTTTCATATCTTTTACTGTTATTATGAACTAAGCACCCCTTTGGGTGTGGGTGTGTGCCAAATCCAAGACTAGTAGGCAACATTTGGGTGTTGCCTTCTTTGCTAACTCTTAGACTTGGTCGCTCGAGTCGGGACTTCAACTCAACGCGGATAAGCCGATCACTTGTTAGTGTTAATATTAGATCTTAGACCTCGAGAGGGGCGGATCCGAAATACGGCTTGAGTGATGCAAAGAAGATTTGAGAAAGTCTTTTATAACCACGTAGAGATAAGGGTTTTTGCATGAATTTAACTAAGGTTCAAAATGTCGGTTGATATAGGTGTCACAAAGAGATTTGGGCTTCTATATCCATACTGGTGGAACTGAAATCCTTAGAGGTTTACTTAGTTAAGTCGGCAAGTCTTGAGTTGGCGAAAGTGGTGACTTTGTGGGTGCAACGTGGCCACGTTCCGAGGAAGCTCACTTTCGAGAGAAAGGGGTTTTTAAGGCTGTCGTGTGTCATTTTGTTTCTGACCACGAGGTTACTACAAATGTCTTAGATAAAGCCTACACTCATCCCCTTTTCTTTAAATTATTTGTTAATTGTTAAAAGCACCAATTTTGCTCAAAGATATTTTCTTCTTCTCTAATTGAAACCATTGTATTCTCGACCTACTACTCGAAACTTTGAAGTCTGATCCCTGTGGATACGATCTCGATATTTTTACCACTTTATTACTTATAGCGATCATAGTGTCCGGTGTGCACTTGCACCGCCACTGTGGCAACATAGTGGCCACGTTGTGGACCTATACGACTTTCCGCTATCAAGTATACACCTAATATGTCATATATAATAAACACATATTCACACATCAAATTCGTAAGGACAAGGATTATCAATCCGGTTTCACTTTTGCCCCGAGGCCAAAACATAAAATTACTTCGACCATACAGTTTCTTTATTCTGGTCACAAGTTCAAACCAAAAGCAAGAAATAAGTCATATTTGCATATATTTGAACTTAACTTAGAAGCCTTGATAAATGGTTACTTGTATAACGATAAGAAGCAATATGCAAGGTCTTTGATGAACAGAGGCCCAACGGATATGCGCAACTGATCCTTTGGAGGCCAGGTAAACGAAATTGAAAGAAATAAAATGTGATGTGTCCAAGGTTTGAAAAGGTAGAATTGGGCACCAAGGCATAAGTCTTGAGGCGGTCCGAGGCATAAGCCCTGAGGTAGAAATATATACATACCAAAATATGTATATATACTACACATATATATACAATATACTAAATAAATTACTAAAAGAATCTACATTCACGGTTTTCAATCATGAAATATAGATATAATAACAAAGAAAAAATATATTGATCTATATAATATATATATATATATATATGTATATATGTATATTAATATGTTCACCGCACACAAAGAAAACAAATATACTAATATATCAACAAAGTGAGAGTGGTGAGCGGAAGTGGGACTGTGACACATGGAAGATTTGAAGGGACCTTTAGAGAATAAATATAAAAGTGTATATACATATACGTGATATTATGGTGAACTGGAGAAGAACCGAAGAAGAAAACAGGAGAACCAAAACTCGCGAAGGACAACACAAAGTAGCAGATAGGGCTTAGGAGAATTAGAGAACTTGTAAACCACCTACTTATGGAGTTATGATAACTATGTTGCTCAATTCTCAACGGGAGATAAAAACAAGAAATATCTTTTTTTTAAAACGAACGAAAAATTCCGGAACATATACAAAAATATTTCTTGAAGAATCTGTATCACCGGATCACACGGTCAAAGCGCAAATGAATCTGGAATATACACTATTCGGAATAATAATCGGTTCTCAAGAATTGCAAAAATAAAATCCTCAAATTAATCTCCAAAAATTCGGACGACATAATCACTTGTCAAAAAAAATTTGGTCATTTAAGCCCAAAAAAATCTGATTAGATTAGCCCAAAAAAATATTTGGATGATAAGCCCAACTGTGAACACGATCCAAAAAAATCATCAAACCCGGAACTCATGTTAACAAGCCCGGTTCCCATTTAATCTCCCGGATGGAGCGCTCTCAACAATCAAGTCCCGGATTGTATTGGGTTTAAGTCCCGGATGTGCAAAGGGTTTAAGTCCCGGTTTAATCTCCCGGATCAATATACACCCGAATATAATGAAATCAACAGCCGCTGATTAAATTGAACCACAACCGCCAACAACAATCTTACAGTGCCGTTCAAATATATTTATGCAAAATCCTTGCAAACACCAGCCGCAGACCCACAAAAGAAATAGTTGTCGGTTGGAACTTTAAATCATCGGTCATCAACATAATAATCAATCTAAAAGCTACGGACCACAAGACTTTTATCCATCGACCCACTAATTTTTGCTTCCAATCACAATTTTAAATCAAATTCATTTTAATAATCAATCCACAGCCGCCATTCAATTTTCCTTCACCGATTCATCAACAAAGTAATCGGTCACAATTTTCATTACTCCACTGTCCAATTAACAAAACAATCATCGATTCCAATTTTGATTCCAATAGTCGTCGGTCACACAATTTTTAACAATCACCGACCCATTATTGCAATATATCTTCGCCGGTCAACAAATTTGCAAATCACTACCGCCATCCACATTTACAAGTAACAATGTAACGAAATCACAAATCTATATTGAATGATTATGAGATTTACAAAAACATATGAATGGAAATCAAACTCTCTCTCTCTAATCTCTCTATGAAGCGCACTTTTCTCCAAGTCTTCTCTAAGATCAAGCCCGTTACACATTAAAAATCCAATTACAATTTAAACCCAACACTAATACTAAATATAGAATCATTTACAAAACTTTCTAAACATGGACATTTTATGTCCTAACAAGTTCCTTGCCACGGAGATTGAAACGCATTTTGGATATAACATTTCTTTGTTGAGATCAGTTACCTTTTTGTAATCGAGTAACTGAGTTTCATTCCGTTGTACGATTAGTTCTTGAAGTACATATTCATGAGTACTCCCGATTCTCCCTTTCGGGACATCCCACGGTTCTTTGGGGGTTTCTAGTAAATTTATTCCTATGAAAGTTAGGATTTATATATCGTCTCAAAATATGATGGTATTTGTTTGTACCTTTTTCAAGAGGTTGGTTTTAGGGTCAATAGAGAGTTGATGGACTTTAGGTATATTCTTGTACTTTTCCGACAAAAGTTGTTTTTACATTGGATATTCATATTTGTACTCAAGTTCTTTTGAGTTTAGAACATTGAATCACGGATGGGTTGTTTCAACCATTTAAGTATATAAGGGATAATATATGATTTTCTAAAACAATGAATCACAATCTATAGTCATTATATTATGTATGAAATTTCATTATCATAATAATATTTTATTATTGTATGGTTACATTTTGTTGATAATACTTCATCAATATTTCAATCTGCGAAAAGAAATCACTCAATCTATTGTATTTCCAGGTAGTAGGAGAACCACATAGATTTATTAAGTCCCTACAAATCTGTAACACCCTAAAAATAGGGATAACAAAATTTCCAGAAAATGGAAATATGATATATAAGTTTGCCAAAGCAATTGAGCCTCCCAAAAAAAATGGGGAAATAATATTCACCTGTTTTTAAGTACAAGTTACAAATTCTAATAATGGGAAAATAATAACCTAATAATCTAATTTCATTTGAAATGAGATTACAATTCGGGTGTTATCCGAATTTCCCCAAAATGAAGTCTTCTAATAGAAATGGTGTCCCAAAAGTTTTCCCCAAGCTCACTCTAAGCCGGCTAGACCTTCTTATCACCAGCACTGCTAGAACCTGATATACACATCGACACCAAACAAGTGTTAGGCCAAAAATCCTAGTGAGTTGTACAAGCAATAATATTCCAATCAATAGCATAATACTTATCAGCAGTTAACAAAGAATTTCTCATGTGTGGAGTCAATGGGGGAGACCCATAGCACCAATCAAATTCCACCCAAAGAGTCGATATACCTTGATGCCAACTACCATGAGTGACATCCGAAAGGCCCGACACACCCGAGGACTACAACCATGGCATTACCCCAAATGGCGTAGGTCTAGGTACATACCTTAACGGTGGCACCCAAGACTATATCCTCCTAGTGTCTACTGACTTGGTTCGTCCAACAATATCATTAGTAGGTCTCAAGGCACATAATGCACATGAATCAATCACAGTACCAACCATGGGTACAATATTAAACCATATGACTCAAGCATTGCATATAGTTTATAACAAGACTAGCATGAATATATTATTACCAATGTAGTCAATATCCCACCTCATGGGGACTTGGGTAATAAATCACCCCAATATCATGGTACATAAACTTCATCAAACAATAACAAGCCACTATTGTCATGTACTTACCAATTAATCCATTTTCCCAAGATTAGGTCAAGCCACCCATATGGACCATTGATCAAAGTTAACCCATACAAGTATATTTCCCACCTACTTAAGGTCAAAGAGTCCCAATACCAATTTAGGGTAACCCACCCACATAGATTATAAGGACTTAGACTTACACATAATAAAACCCACAAGAAACAAAGTTTTATGAATAAATAACTCAATAAAGATGAATGACAATAATAAATAGCAAGATAGGATGTGTATCTAGTTTTAACAAAGTTTAGGAACTCACAATCTAGGTTTTGGCCAAAAACCTAGAAAAGTAGAAACCCTAGAAAGTTGGATGTGAGTAGCTTGATCTTGATTCTTGATGAAACCACTCCAATAAATGGTCCTCAAGGTAGGTTGAAGCTCAATAAATGTTGTGTAACCACCCAAGGCTTGCAATAAATGATCTAAGGTGGAAAGAGGAAGAAAATCGCCCAAGAACCCTAAAAATCGCGGTTGAAAACGAGTAGAAGTGTTTTTGTGATTCAAAATCGGGCAAGGAAGGGTTTTGGGGACCTGCAGGTAGCCCCGCGGCTTTGGTCGCGGCTAGGAGGCCACGCCTTAAGTCGCGCATATGCCCTAAGGGCTTGCACTCTAGTGAGTTACGCGGCTTGGGCCGCGGCTTGGAACCCGCGCAACTCTCTGTTTCAAGGTGTTAGTCATGACTTTGAAAGTTAAGAGATTACCCACACATCTACGCACGGATATACATATATATATATATATAGGCAAGTTTTGAGCGAAAATACGGGTGTTACAAAACCTTAGGGCTATTTACACACGTTTGACAAAATCCAATCGATATTTTGCGATTTATTTAATTTAAAGATAACATTGTTAATTATAGAGCTTTTGGCATGAGACCAAAAATGAACACGAGTTTGGCATATGAAGCCAATTTCAATGTTTTAGGGGGCGTTTGGTTCATTTTAAGGAGTGAAAATGAAAATGGAAATGACTATGTCAAGGAATAGGAATGAATATATACATTGCATTATATATTTATATTATATTGTTTTGTATTATATTGCATTGTTGGTGTTTGGTTTACTCTATTATCCAATAGTTAGGGTTTCTTGGTCCAAACTCCATCAACGTCCCTATTGAAGAAATCAAATTTGAAGATGAAGAACTCGAACAAAGTCTCCAGATTAAACAATATCAAAATTCCATATGAATGAACATATAAAAGAAATCAAATAGATGAATGAACTAGACGAATCTGTTCAGATATGTTCCCACATTAAACAAATATGTTCCTCTCTAAACCTAATGAAAATCAAACAGATGATGAACATAAATAAAACAAAATCCATTTCAAAATCAAAATCTGGAACAAGATATATTCTAACCCTAAAAAAATAAAACAGATGAATGAAATCCACTACTCACCTAACCCTAACAAAAATAGAAATTGGCTCATGAAATCGAACCAGATGAAGACGAAAGTTCCAAACGAAAATGGAACAGATGAAGAACCGATAAGTATGAAGGCTACAAACGGGAATCGAACAGAGATGAACGATCAAATAGGCTTTCAGATGCTTCTGCAGATCGGAGATGAAGATGAACATCCTCTATTGTTTCTTTTGGAGAAGATGAAGATGAAGGTCGAAGATGAAGATGAAGATTGAAGATGAAGATGAAGATCGAACATGAAGATACAGATGCAGATCGAAGATGAAGATGCAGATCGTGAAATCGAACAGAGAGAGACGTGTTTCTTGATGGTTTCTTTCTCGATTTCTACTTGCAATATCTATTGCTTTTTTTTTTACAGAAGATTTCATAAATTTTAGCAGATGCTTTGTTTCCAGATTTGAGTTGGCGAAGATTTCGTGATTGCTTCCTATTCCCCCCCCCCCCCCCCCCCCAATTTGGGGAGGAATGGATTTTAAGCAAATCTATTATAATCATTAATTATATTTTTTAAATCAAACACCATTTTTCATTCCATTTCTATTCCTTATTTAAACCAAACATTATCAATTATTATCATTTCCATTTATTACCTTCTAATACTACCAACCAAACACCCCCTTAATACCTTAATGGTATTTTGAGAGATTTTGTCATGAGATAAATAAATATTGGTTTTGACATAAAGTCGATGTCAAACTTTTAACATATTAATAGTATTTGGGATATTTTGATAAAAGATGAAAATATATAAGGGGTGGAAGTGTAACTTCCAATAATTATTTATAAGATTGTGAGAAAACTTATAAAATCTTGATAAATTTTCATGGGAATTTATCTTAAATTCCTTGCTTATTATTATATAAAAAAATAAATTATTTATGAAATATGATTCTTATGGTATTGTTGTTATGGAAAGAAAATCAATATCATAAAAACAACAATATTTCAAAAAAAAAAACAATATTATTTGATACATTATTAGGTACTATATTTACAAGAAATAAAAAAAAGATAAACAAATAATTCATATTAATAACTAGATTTTTATGAAATAAATAAACAATCAATTATATAATAATCATGAACAAAATAATTAAATAACAACATAAACCATTAATGCATAATAACCGTAAGCACTAAAAATACTTATTAAACTAATCTATATCTATATCTATAGGGAAAAGTTCAAAAAAACCTAATAAACTATTATATTTTGAATGGTTAAGTCCCTGAACTATTTTTTTGAATGAAAAAACCATTAAACTTTCTCATTTTGATTGTTTAAGTCTCTCAACTATTTTTTTGAACGAAAAAACCATTAAACTTTTCTAATTTTGAATGATTATGTCCCTCAACATTTTTTTTGAATAAATAAACCATCGAACTTTTAAAAATTTGTTATCTTTTTTTAAAGATATCTGGAACTGACGATGAAGGTTTTAAAGTAAAAACAAAGCAAAATTAGTTTTAGCGTTCTCAAATTATACGCCATTAAAACCTCTCATAGACAATCGTATCGCTCCGCATCGCCTCTCCCCATTGCCCTTACGTTGTCCGTTCTCTATATCACCTAACACGTTGTTGCTCCTGGCATCGATCTCCCTCTTTTTGATCTATTTTTTATTTATCAAAAGAGGAAGAATCAAAAGATAATCGGTTCCATATAGTTTTTTTTTTGTTAAAATGATGTAAGTAACCAATTTTTAAAAGTTCGATGATTTAATTTATTGAAAAAAAATATGCAGGGACTTAATCATTCAAAATTGAAAAATTTATTAGTTTTTTCATTCAAAATGAAAAAGTTTAATGATTTTTTCATTCAAAAAAAATAGTTCAGAGACTTACTCATTCAAAATGAGAAAGCTTAATGGTTTTTTCATTCAAAAAATTAGTTTAGGTACTTAACCATTCAAAATAGAATAGTTTGTTGGGTTTTTATAACTTTTCCCATATCTATATCTATACTATATTATAAAGAAGACATAAAAAATTCTTAAAAACAAGTCTTAAAGCTTAATGTACCGTCATTTAATGCTAATTACTTAAAAAACAACTATTAAAGCTATATGTACTACATTTAATGCTATTTATTAATTTTCAATCATTATCTCTAACCATTTTAACTCCCCTAAAATCATTTCTCACTTTAACTTTCCTAAAATAATTCTCAACATAATTAAATATAGAATAAAAATCAAGTTTTAAATATAAAATATAATTAAAAAAATCTAACATAATCTTTTATAAAAAAAATTATATTATGAAACCAAAATAAATTACATTATATTATTAAGTCTAAATTAAACAAATTTATATAAAAAAACATTATCACTCTCTCACAACCATCGAAAATCGTAATGTAAATCGACAAAAAACAGAAAATAAAATGAAACATTAAAATCGTGATGTATCTAGCAGCATTGAGCGAGTACACTTCTAGTTAACTATAATAATGATAACTTAATTAATAACATAAACCCTTTTTTCAAAAACCATATTTTTATCAAAAGAAAAAAAATCTTCCCATAACGTCATTTTTTTTTGAAGTTTTTGTTTTAATATCTAAATAATAATAAAGAATAATTAGAAATATATTTTTCATATTAAAAGATAGGTTTCATTCATATACAAAAACATAATTTAATGCAATAAAAAAACATAACAAATCGACTCGAGAAGGCTTCCATATCAATTAACAAAAATTAATGATATCTAAAAGTTTATTAGGGAAAAAAAACTCCATTTTGAATCCAAATGTAACAATCAGATTTACATATATGTTATTGCATAACAATTAAAATAGATTATGATATCCAAGCAAGATTAAAGATATCCCGATTTTAAAAAAAAATAATAATAATAACCTACTAAAAAGAAGTGCAATTTAGCATATGGTTTCAGAAACAAAGCAGATGTGTGGTCTCATTAGATACTACCTACATGTATGCATATAAGTAGAAAAAAATACAACTAGCATAAATATTTCATGGGTTCAAGACGGTAGCATAACAATAATAATTATATATTTATTAAAACTAAAATAGGTTCAAATGCCTACATACCGTAATGGTTGGGTGGTATTACCAAGATATTCTAATAAAAGCTCATCCTCTCCTTGAATTTCTTGATGAAGTTGGAAGCTTGAAAGTTAACGATAAGCCGAATGATTGAGCTTACGTGTTATACGAAAAAATGGGCAGAACAACAGTAAATGGAGAGAATGAAATCTGTATTTCTCATTATTCATAAGCCCTTTAAATAAGGAGTAGTTTACAAAGAAAATAAAACATTAATTATGGTAAATTCTAATGCTAGGAAAATATTTTTTCAATCACTTTCTTTTGATGATGTAAGATAATCCTTCAAATCATTTAAATTTAGATGTGTACAACATAACATATGATTCCCATATATACTTAGTTCAACATAAATTTTTTTAATATTTATTTTTAATAAGAAATTGCAGTAATTTTTTATTCATAATCTATGATAGATTTTTATATTATGTTGCATCAAATAAATACACAACTAGTTTAAAAAAAAACAATAAAAAAAAACCGGCCTTGAAAGGGTCCATGCTTCTTGCAATAAAAAAACCATCTCTTTTTATTTGTTTGCCCTTTCAGATAGAAAGAGAGACCCTAAAATTAGTCACATTTGGTAACATTAGGGATGTAAACGAACCGAACGTTCAACGAATCGTTCATGAACTGTTTGATGGGAAGTTCGTTTATGTTCATTATTTAATAAACGAACGAATATGAACAAATCTTTCTTTTTACTTAAATGAACGAACATTAACAATGGTCTCGTTCGTTCATTTACATTTGTGAACATTCGTTCATTTATGTTTGTTTATGTTCGTTAATGTTCGTCCATTTATGTATGTTTGTGTTCTTATACGTTTGTTTATATATAAAAATGTATTTATATATTATGACATTAATATGTAAAATCATTTATTAAATAAATTTTATAGAATTCCTTTTTTATTCCTCATAAGAAGTTTACCCAGTTTTTCATTTTGTTATGTTATTTTTTTCTAGAAATGAAATGCTGAGTAATTGTGGTGGTTGTTTCTTTGTTCATTTCTGTTTATCCGTCTATGTTCGTTTTGAATCTTAACGAACGACACGAACAAATTTTCTTAGCAAACGAACATGAACACAAAAGATTAGTTTGTTTACCGTTCACGTTCATTCATTTATTCGGTTAATTTAAACGAATGAATACGAACAAATCTTAGTTCGTATTGGTTCGGTTCATTTATAACCCTAACTACAATTCTTTTTTTTTTCTTTTTTTTAATAATGGGCCCTTGTTTACAGAATGTGGGCTTTATTAAAGAGAAATTTGGGCTTCAAAAATTAGGCCCATTGTTATGTTTTCCGGAACGAGAAAAGGCGACAAACGAAGAGTCCATCAACGTTCAACACAGCGGACGCCGGCACGGCAGCACCGTCATTGGTCGGACGCCGGAGAGAGTTTGGGAGCGTCTACGGCGACGACGAACTTCATACCTTTTTGCATCATTTTCTAGACACGTCTGTAAGGCGGTCTCTACAAGGTATTTTTTTCTTTGAGCAATCAAATGAGATCTTAAAATCGCAAATGTATACTAAATTTAACAACTGCAGGTTAGTTTTTTGTTTCTGATATCACATATACGATTACTAGATTTATCTTATCTGACTTTTGATTGCATTGCAGTGAAGTTTATTTTTCTGTTTGGTTGTTTTATCTAAAATTAGGGTTTCTAAATCTGTTGTATTTTGATGAAATTAGCTGTCGTTTTATGTTTTCCACGAAATAATGTATCTGGTACTAAATTCTAGCACGAAATAATAATGTATTTGGGGATTTTTGGATCAAAGGTATACCGTTGGCTTAATCCATTCAGGACTATGGGAAAAAAACACTTCGCCTTAGGGGCTGTTGTATAGAACTTAATAGGCTCAATGGCTTAATTTTGACAACTATATGTTGTCTTTTGTTTAGAGCTTAATGATTAAGGCATTAAGCTCACATTGGCTTACTGAATTATATTCCTGCCTATGGTTCTCATGATGAGAATAATTCAATTCCTTTTGAATTCCACATGTTGGTGATTTCACCATTCCATCGCTTATACAAAGGAGTTAAATTCTGTTCAGTGTCTGAATTTTTCTGTTGAAGTATATAATATTTATATACGGCGGCGAATACTCATGCACACTCCTCACCTTGGGTGGGTGAGGTTTGCATCCGCCCCAGTCCAGACGAAGCAGCTTGAAACATGCTTTCTCGGTATCGTGAGTCGAAACTATTTAAGCCGGCTAACTAATAGATATCTGAAGCTTCTGTTCAAGTCAGGAATAGGGGTAGCCGTGTTTAAGCCAAAGTGATTCCGGTGCTTAGGGGATGTTTACCAAATTTTTTATTAAGTTCTGTATGGACAAATTTGTCTATGTCTGTCCGGATAAAAATGTGGTGTTGTTTATTTCTTTTCCTGAATCATCAGTCAGAATGACATAAATGACCAATATACCCTTCAGCATGAATTATGCGTAAGTTGATAAATTGTTCATTTTTCAAGGTGAATGATAATTTTGAATCACAAAAACTATGTGAACATCAAAACATAAATATCATAAACATGGACAGATTCGATGAGTATACCTAAACAACGGAAATAGCCAAATCATGATCAAATTTGTATAAGAATCAATGATCTAAATCAAAAGCAATTGATCTACACTACTTTTTACCAAATCATCAAAACAACATCAAATATGTTTATGCTCTTCTTCTTCAAGAAAGAGATACTACTATTTTTCAGAACCAACGCGTCAAATTTGCTTATGCTCTTGATCTTCAAGAAAGAGATGCTACTGTCATCAGAGCTAAAACAAAAAAATGATTGAAAAAATTACTCCTTCAAATCGATAAAAAAGAAAAAGAAGAAAAAAAATCAAAGCCATATTCCTCCCTTTGACTTTTATGGTCAAATCACTGTATAAAGATTGAAAATTACCAACACAACCATGATTAGAAACACAATGGAACTGGTTATTTGATCATATTGAATATCTCATGTTTGGGCCGAATTGTTTACCACAATCGAACAATAATATATATAGACAACACATATTGGAGTTGAAGGTATGAAATCTAACCTTAGCTTTCTTGTTTTTTCCTGGCGATGAAGTAAAGCAACAAGGAATTGATCATATTGAATATCTCATGTTTGGGCCGAATTGTTTACCACAATCGAACAATAATATATATAGACAACACATATTGGAGTTGAAGGTATGAAATCTAACCTTAGCTTTCTTGTTTTTTCCTGGCGATGAAGTAAAGCAACAAGGAATTGACATGGATTTGTTTGAAAACCCTTGAGAGAAAGATTTAGGTATGAAATACCCAGAAAAAGATATTCTAAATGGTTAATTTTGGTGTTTAATACGAGATAGAAGAGATAGATGAGAATTGGGTGAGGATGGAAAAAGATGTTGGTCAGAGATTAAAAAAATGGAGGCTAGAGAAGCAGGTCCAGCAACCCTTTTGATCATCGAGCAGAGGGGTTTCGTGAAGAGAGGCCTGAGAGGGTGACAGGGAAAGAGGGAAGACGCTAGGGCATAAGCGTGTCATCAAGCATGTTTAAAGAAGGGGTAGGAGGGGTCATTTTGTTGGCTGAATCTAGACAAGTGAGGTCTCATGGCTGTGCGAATAAGACGACATATTTTCCATTAAGCTCCAAGTAAACACCCCAATATTGCTCTGCGAATAAGCTCCCTAAACCATTAACAGCCCCTTACTGAGCTATATCTCTATTTATTAGTTAGCCGGCTTAAAGAGGTTGACTTCATGGGAGGTTGAGCTACAGAGGTAACCCGGATACAGCATGGCGAATGACACTTTCGTGAGTGTCTGATATTTCAAAAGACAAAATCGCCCTTCAAAACATTGGCTGCTCTCTCCATCTCTCAATGTATTTTCTCTCTCAACTTTTGGAAACCATATTTTTATTCATTCTATTTTCCATCTGGTCTCGACTTTTGAGTACCATCTGCTCTCCGACTGTTCTCTGCTTTCGATCTGGTCTAAGAATGAAAGAGACTGTTGAGCACAAGTATTCCCGTGAATGGTGACTATCTTCCCATGTCCTTAGAAATGTGGTTGCTAGCTATTTCTTCTCATGATCATCCATTTTAGCAAAATGCCATTTCAAAACATGTTTTCAATAAATTTCATACACTATACATCAACTTTCCCCCATAAAATCTATCAAAAACACAATCTTTTTTGGTGGTTGGCAATGAGATGATCTTATAAGCAATAAAATTAAGAGTTTCTTGTGGTAATTTTCATATCATAATGGTAAAAGATTATGTAACTTACTCATATTTATGTCATTCTTGTTATCTTTTGCTTTGGATCTTAGTTGTAATAACCTATTTGTAATTTTTTTTATACGGTCGTTAAACAGGGAATGGCGCGACTTGGTTTAACAACACGCAGACGTAAGCTCATGAGAGAGTTTTTGAACCAAGCTATGACCGTTGTTGTAGGGTTTTTTTATCATGGTTTGCACGGTAATAGCCAAATCCAAAAGGCGGAGTGAAGCTTTACTTGAGGGCATCAATGATGCAGATAGCGCGCTTGGAGACAGCCTTATTCGAGCATCGACAACTATGGTACAAGCGGAAGTAGATCTACAAAAGAAAACTGCCATGATCTATTCTGAAATTTTAAAAATGCATTCACTTTCTGGATCGGAAAAGTTCAAAGCATTTCGGAAGATAGCACGTGAGCCTGCAGACGTGTTAACGTTTTGGGCTTTGGCAGAAAAGAGGCGAGAGAATTGGGTGCGGTTTATGTTAGAAGAATGATCGGTTACGGAAGATGTGTTTGGACAGTAGTTTTGGGTTACTAGTAACGTATCTGATATGTAGTCAGACGATATTTTTGGGCTACTAGTAACGTATCCGATATGTAGTCAGACGATATTTTTGGGTTACTAGTAACGCATCTGATATGTAATCAGACGATATTTTTGGGCCTAGTAACGTATGGAATATGTAAACAACTGTTGAAATCTAAATCGTACAAATATTTTAGAATTTGATCAACATATTAGCATCTATTCATTGATGCATTTTAAGGGGCTGTTTACTATGATTAATGGTCTAGGTGGCTTATTCGCTCAACCATACATGAACGATTTTTTATTGCTTAATCATTAAGCTGTTAAGCTAAAATGGCTATATAGAATAAGCTAGCACCTTTCACTTGTTCACATTAAACCATCCCAAACAAATTCAGACCATAAATGCCCATAAATGAGATTCTCAAGTCTTTAACCTTTATTTTTCTTTTCTGATGGGTTCTTATGGTATGTTTGGTACGTAGAAGGAACTTGGCAGTGTCGAAAAGAACTGGATGGTCGAGAGTGAGGGTAAACGAGTGAAAAAATTGTGAAATGTTTTTAGGTTTTAATTTGACATAAATAGCTTAGCTAGCAATTTATCAATATTGTCTCTTCTTCCTGATCTTTGTTCAACCAATTTTGATGGGACAAAAATACGTATTTTGTCCCACCTGGTTTTGTCCTGTCCCAATCTAATTTCACACCAAACATGGAATAATTTTTGTTCTGTCATGTCCCTTAACCATTTGCCAAACGCATCATTAATGACTTTTGAGACGATGTAAATCATTGTAGTATCATTTAGAACTAGATGTATCTATTTGGTAGTATACTTGATGAATTAAAATCATATAATCCTTGTGATAACCATAACTTAATTTATTTTTTGAGCTTATTATAAAAGCCTCGTTTAGATGCCTAAAAAGTAGCTGATAGATTAGTTTATTTGAAACGCTACTCCAAATAACTGTTTCAATAAGCTCTAGAAGCTTATTGTCACTTTCTTTCAATTGTACCCGTAAATTAATTACTATTAATTATTATCTAAGATTATTAATTACTAATTAAAATTAATTGTAAACTATTAATTAACTATTATTTAGAATTATTTTAGAACGTATTACTATTATTGTTTATTTATTTATTATTTTTATTCAATATATTTATTCGTCAAAAAACAAATATTGTTTTTGTAAGGATTATTAAAATTATGTTTTTTCTGTTTTATAGATGATAAAACTTTGATAAATCATTTAATAGAATTTAATTTAATTATTTTGTTTTTTTGAAGGATTATTGATTAGTTAAGACAAGTAAGGTTGTCAAACTTTAGTTTTATTCATATTATATGTAATGATCATTTACGGTGAGTTTGGTAAACTGAACATGACATAACAGAACAGAACAGGAATCATTGTCCCACGTTTGGCAGGACTGTTAGGTGGAACAGACAAGAACAGAGTGAAACAAAAGTAGAACATGCCTGTTTCACCCCCACTCCATGGAACAAGCTGGAACAAAGTGGAACAGACCTATGTTTTACCAATATAACCTTAAAATAAAATATAATTCTCTTCTAAACCATTAAATACGTATTCTTTTTTATATTTTATTCATTCTTTAAATTTTATTTATTTTATTTTATGTTTTTAATTTGCACTTTATTGTCCTTAAATATTATTTTTGTATAGTTACTATATTTTGATTAATTTATTTAAATTATTAAATATTAATAGTTTAAAAATATAGAAAAGGTTAAAAAATAAAAATTGGAAACAATATAAACTTTTTATTTTGGTGTCACTTAGTCACTTTAATCTATCTTGAAAAGAACTTTCTAATATTATATTTTGTTATAAAAAATATTTATTTCGTTATAATTTATTAAATTGCATACTTAATCAAAAATTATATATAATATATAAACAACTTATTAAGAGTAAATTGGTCATGTTATTTGTTTTGTTCTGTCCAGTTATGTTTTACCAAACATTGAACAACTGTTCTGTTCTGTCTTGTCACGTTCTGTCATGTTCTATCATGTCTACATACCAAACGCACTCTTAGACTATGTTTGACAAACTAACTGATAAGCTAGTTGATAAACAAATTATGTTTGATAAAAACTAGCTTACAATCATGTAAAAAGACCAAAGGGCTTTTGGCCTAGTGGTATATGGGTTTTTGCCCTCCTAGGAGGTCAGGGGTTCAAACCTCACCAAAGGTGAGGAGGGTATGTGAATTTATTTATTGCATTTGTCATATATAAATATTATATACTTCAAAAATGACCAAAAAGAACATCTTAAAAAAGTAGTCAATTACAAATATTAGGGGTGGATTTGGTACGGTACCAAGTTTTTTTCTCCAATACCATATATCAACCAATTATAATTGGTACATAAAATCTTATACCATATACCAACCAACTGTACTTGGTACCGACTTAACTGGTACCAACTTTTTTCGGTTGGTACATGTTGGTACCCGGTTTTGTACCAACTTCATGTTACATGTATGAAAAATGCCATTTTATTCAAATTTTAAGTAAAATTTTGAGTTTTTAGATTACACATGTGATGTTTGAAGGGTTTTAACTACAAGGAAATGAAGGAATAAAACTTGCAAATATTCAAATAAGACCATTAAAGTTACAATGTTTAATATCTAATCTATACTATATTATAAAGCACGGATAAAAAACTCTTAGATACAAATTATTAGGCACAAGGTACCATCATTTTATGCAAGATTTTAAAAATCTCTTAATTTACAAGTATCAAAACACAAGATACATATTACTACTGGAGACTTCTAACACCCGCTAATTTGGTATGTGCAGGACCTTCCTTTTATGCAGACCTTTCCATGTATCACTATTAATTAATATATTATATTGCTATAAATTTGTTTTAATTATATTATTAAATATGTAATTGGTTATTTTTTCTAGATGTCATTAAAATATATAAGATAATCATTGAATTCTAACAAAATACTTAATTTTTTATATAAAAAACATTATATTATTAAGCCTAAATTAAACAAATTTATAAAAAAAAAACATTATCACTTTCTCAAAACCATCCAAAATCGTACTGTAAATCGACAAAAAAATAAAATGAAACATTAAAATCGTGATGTATCTCACTGCATTGCGCGAGTACGCTTCTACTACATTAAAAATGCAAAAATCTAATAAAAAATAAATAAGTCGGTACCATTGTATTACCGTGGTACCCAATTTCCAATATCATGTACCAACCAAGTTTGCATACTTGGTACGGTTCTATCAACCGACTGTAAATGATACCGGTTAAATTGGTACGGTTGGTACACATGTTTGTTGGTTTTGTTTGGTACAAAATTGCCACCCCTAACAAATATATATTTCATCATATAATTCAAATAAATTTATAATGATATAATATTATAACTAATACAAACAAGATAGTAAAGAAAAAATTAAATAATATAATATCTCAATTAAAAGAAGTTAAAATTGATTATTATATATATACTACCAATTTTGAATTTGTTTAAACTAATTTTAGAAAAAATCTACGTTAATCTGCGATTTTAAATAACCATTACATATAATATAAATAACAATAAAATTACCTCATATATCCTAATTAGTTAATATTTTTTTCCAAAAATATAATAAATAATAAAATTAAATATGTTATTAATTTTTTGAGTAAATTACATGATTGGTCCCTGTGGTATACACAAAATTGCACTGTTGGTCCCTAAAGTGAAATAATTATGGATTTGGTCCCTATTGTAATAACCGGGTGTAAACTCTTTAAAAAGTTATTTTTTTTAGTTTGGGTGAGGGTTGGTCAAGACTCAAAAGTGTAAGGGAGCAGGTTGTAACATCGGGAGGAAAAAAAAGGTTTAGCCCTAATGATTTTAATATGATAGCTATTGGCGGCCGAGTAAAGGAGAAAAGGGAATAGGGCGACTGTGCGATCGAAGAGGGGAAGAAGGCGACGCCTGTGTGACTTCAAGCTTTTCGGAGTTCGTCCTTAAGGTAATTTTCCTCCTAAGTTTCTCTTTTGTAGGTATTGATATCAGTTAGTGTTGAGGTTAGAATTTTTGAAGAATCTGATGTGGTATGAATTGGGGTTGATTTTGAGAGTTTATTTGATTTGAGACTTTGCATTTGATTATTGGATTTTGGGAGTGAGTTATTATTAAGCTCTGGTATTAAGAATGTTTCGATGGTATCGGCTTATCGAGCCTCTGGATTCGTTCCGATCGACATCAGGGCGAGTGACTCCGGTCATCGGTTTCGTTAGCCCCGGTCAAGGAAAGAGGCACTGGGCGACCAATTGGTCAGGCCCCGGTCGAAAAAATGGGGGGGGGGGGGACCGGTCGACCCCAAGGTCCGGTTAACCCATACCCCGGTCGAGATGGGTAGCAGGCACCGGTCGAGTTGAGTAGCAGACCGGTCGGCTGCTGTACTAGGTGGAATTTATTTTAAATCTAAGATTTAGTCAGCTAGAATTTTTAAGTGTTGGGCTTCATCTTGTGGCCCGGACCATCTCCAATTCGGTATATTAGAATGCTTTAATTATTGTCTTGAGTCGGTTTTTCTTAATTAATGGGAGACCGTGAGATTTTGGGTTTAGGGCCAACTTCGTTAAATTAGAAAATATCGAAAATTTACCGGCAATGCCATGTTTTTATAGGTTCGGTTCGGATTATAAAAGTAAACGTAAAGCTTTAAGCTAAGGACGACAGGTGAGTTTTTCTGAGCTAAACCTTTTTAGTAACGAAAGCATGTAAAGTTTAATTTTTAAACTTTGTTTTATTTATAATGGCATGTTTATCATGAGATCAATTAAGTGTGTTTAAATCGTTGATGTTTAAATGTATGCATACATTATATGTGGAGAATGTGACCTAAGTCGGGGTGTGTGGCCCGCCTACTCGTGCCGGGGAGTGTAGCCCGTTTATGCCATTGGGGGGTGTCCCAAAATTAAAGCAGCGCGAGTTAGACACATCGTCTTTGACGGTCGTGTGGTCAGTAGCGTGTTTTATCCTTGTGTGTTTATTAAATGTTGTTTAAAGTTCTGGAAAGTTATTTTTATTGATCATCTGTTAGAGGGGACTCACTAGACCTTCGGTCTAACCCTCGCTCTTTCAAAACTAAAAATCTTTTCAGGCAGGCGAATTTTAGAAAAGGCAAATAAAGGGAAGGAGAAGATGTAGCGGGATCAGATAGAAGACCGTCATTTTAGTTCTTTTATTATTAGTGATCTCAGTTGTGAATAGGTTGCCTTTGCAAACCTTGATATTTTACTGTGCGCTTGGGGCCGTTTTGGCATGGATTATTACTAAGATTTAAATTGTTATTTGATCGTTTTTGGTTGGGTTGTTACAGTTGGTATCAGAGCCATAGTTTAAGGGATTTAGGTGACCGGATGGGTCTAAACTTAAATTGTTGAGTAGATGGACACAACTGAGATTTAGGAAGTCTTTAAGGAAGACCTTGATTATCGAGAGTCATGATAACGATAGTGAGGATTCTCATGTAAGGTAAATTCAAATTTGCATCTGGCCAATGTAATTATGAATTTACAGGTGCATGGGCATACTCGATTTCTATTGTTGAGACAATCGATGGGTGTAGTTTTGGGTAGTGAGTCGTATCTTTGAAATGATAAGTTGGTTTGGAATGTTGTGTGAGTTCGTTTATGGTGGTAAGGTTAATACCGTTTAGGATGGAAATCGTGCGGGATGTAGATATTTCGTTGAGAAAGGACCTCCTGAGTCTATAAGGAAGAGAATGATGATAGGAGGTGAGCTTTTCGCTCCAAGGGAGTCTTCGGTTTGGTAAAGTGGTATGTCGATTAGTGAGAAGTAGGAGAGTGTTAATCCAAGAATCGAAGGATAGAAATGAGACTTCTAAAGTTGTAGTTAATTGAAGGGTGGTTGAGAAACAATATTAGTGTTGACTGGTATTATGTAGTGAGGATTGGATGGAAATGAGCTATTGTTGGTGAGTTTGTTTGGGGCCAGAGTGGGGACGCTTGATTTGCGAATCAATAGTCACGGTAGTGACTAGTTGTTGGGCTTCCAAGGTTGTTAGAAGACGATGGTGCCGGAGGTTGTGGCACAGTAGAGAGCTCCTACTGGTTGGTCGGAAGCAAGGAGTCAGGGATAAATTATAGTGAATGTAATAGTTGACCTTGTTAGAGTAAATAACCTTCAATGTCAATTAGTCCCATGCATTGTGTGTCAAATAAATTGCTAGAGCTTTTCATATCAGTCACATCAGATATTTTGGCATGTGTGTGCCTTACGAGGTATTTGTTTTAAAAAACGTGTTGACGCGCGCATATGTGTGTTCGATTGAAAAGACAAGTGTATGGCATTGGGTGATAAATTTCGATTTTTGGTATGGGGAAATATTATGTATCTATTCGTAAATGAATTAACTTTTGGTTATGAAAATCAAAACAACATTTGATCGCATGATTTTATAAGTGAGTTTGGTACAGACACGTGTTGTCATAACAATGAGGGTGAGAGTCGTTTGACACACTCAGTGTAAGCAATTTTGTAGTATTTTATAAATCGTGTGTGTAAAGTTCATCGGAAATATTTTCAAATGTGCCAACACCGATATTGGGGTGTGGCGAAGAGAAATTTGTCGTGGAGTTGAAGTTGAGCGATACTTGAAATCGTTTTGCATGGCTAAGTTAGTGATGGGTCGTGTACACTCAAGTTTGCTTCATAATGTAAGTATCTTCTAAATTTTTAAACGTGTCAAGAGTTTAAATAATTGTGTGTCATGCATGAAGGCTATGAACTCTCTAGGTCGTAGGGAAGGGTTGCAATTAAGAATGATGAAAGTTTTGAGAGTGGAAGTGTGTCGCTCGATCAGAGGGTAGTAAATACTTGATATTGGTATTCTTCTTAGTAAGGGTAGTGAATGGCGGAGGTGGTTAATGGAGGTATTGACCTATGACGTTAAGGATGATTGTACTCTAATGGCTTACCGTTGGCTTCATGACTTGAGATGTGGATGTCGGCAAACGATTGTGTCTGGAGTGGAATTTGAAGTTGTAAAGATATTTTTTGTCAATTAGTTGCTGCAGTGGAAGATGTAGGTTTCTTTGGGGATCCTTGTTGGTTGGAGGCAAAGTGGAAGTATCTCAATGTCGTCTGTTGCTGTGGAAGTCAGTAACCGTTTTGTGGTAAATGGCGGGACGCTGAAAATGAAGTAGTAGTTATGGATAATTTTGAGGAGTTTTGCGAGGAGCGAAGAGTTTAACAGAAAAGGTGTGTACCTAATGGATATTGGGCAACCTTGTGTGGATCTTACCAAAAAAAATGGAAGATCGCTAGTTCGGTCGGGTGGTTCTTTATCGAGGAGGTTTTGTTGGTTTTGTAGGAGTGAAGTTTATATATAGCACGACTGGAAGGGGTTGCACTTTGTGCATTTAAGTCTTCGAGATAGTATGATTAATCTTTCAGACTACTAGAGTTTGATTTCCGCAGGTTACGATATGCCGACAAGGAGTGATATCTTGTTGGATGGTTTTGAGGATCGTAGTTTTGTGATTTATTCAGGTTCGAGAAAGACAAGATCGTGAAATGCCTTGAAGTCTGATTTTTTAGTATTGCGACCAGCGCGAGTAGGACGGCGTAGGTATGTTTACCAAGGGGTCGTGGAGATTTGTAGTTGTTCTGGGATGAATTAGTAGAGTGATGGTTGTAACCATGTGTTGGGGATGTCTCTATAACATATCGGGGAGTGCAAATCATTAAAGAGGTAAGAAGCTTCCTTGAGGATATGTATAAGGCTGGCGTTATTGTTATAGGAGGAGCGTCCTCGTCCGAAAATCTATGGGGAATGAGTTGTAAGTGGTAAGAAGGTGGTTGGGATGCTAAGTTGAAAATAATCTTGTTGAATGTTGGTTGGCGGTTATCTAAGAGAGGAACCGTATGTTCTGGGTTACGACAAGTTTTGGGCAGGATTATCTTATATCCTTAGAATGAATGTTGAAAGTGTCGAACTGCTTATTTCAGGGGGTTGTGTATTAGAGAGGAAATCTGTGGGCATGTTAAATGATTCTTTGGAAGTGAAGGGATTCTTGCAGATTGGGCAATCTTTCTTGGTGTGCGAGAATTGTACGGTGCTTTCGAATAGTGGGTAAAGTTTTGGAAGAGTTGGGTTGATTATCTCACGTGAGAATTGTGGATAGTCGGTTGACCAGGCAAGTAATGTAATTGTGAGTCGATACGTTTGGGAATCATCAATGAATAGAGTAAGCAATGTTGGGTGAGCAGTGTTTCTTCCAGCGAGTAGAGAGTGAAGATATCATGTCGGAAAGGTGGGAATTCGGAGAGTAAGGAGTTCGGCAAGTGACACAAAATGTGGAGGTACGTTTTCAGATTCTGCTGTTAGCATGTTTATAAATCCCTAGCGTGAGTATGAGAGAGAGAAGATGGCGTTTCGTGTGTGAGTGTTGATAAAAAAATCGTGCGGTTGGCCCAAAAGTTCACGCCTCTAATCAGTGAGTCGGCTGTTAGAAGTGGGTTTGAAGTCTTCAAGGAGGAAGGTAGAGGTGGTGGAATATAGTGCTCGGAACGAAGGACCATAATGTCAGTTTTGATAATGCAATGAGAAAGGGAGGTATGCGCCGTATTATTTGGACAGTTGGAACCGGTGGATTACGAAGGTTTGAAGTGTGGAAGTTTCTACCAATATGTGAAGAATTGAAGAGATGACGTTGGGGCGATGTATATTCAGCGTGTAAGGATTGGATAATGCCGAGGAGTTGAGATCAATGTGGTTCGAAAAAGAAAGTGCTGCTACATTTGATTTATGTCGTGCTAAGAGGGGTTGCTTGCAAGGGAAAGTTACATGATGAAGAAACTCGTAACTGTGAATTGTTGGTGATGTCTACAGTTGACGACGTGTTATGTTGGAGAGTTGGGTGAGTACTTAGTCAGTGACGCATATTGTCGTGGTGTGACTTCGGAAAAATCCTATCGGTTAAGGAAGTTGCTGTAATTGAGGGGCAAATCTGAGGGTTACATGCGGCTATGTAATGATCGGAATGGCCTGGATAATCGAATTGTACTATTTTGGTTAGATTGAGAATTATGAGTCATTAGTCCCAAGCGGTGACAAATGTAAAGTTACCAGTCTCGCATTGGAAGGGTGTGACTCGATTCAAAAAGAAATGGAAGCTAAGACCTGGATTTGTTGGGTCGTTGCTATCATGGAACGCGTTGGGGATGTAGCGTATAGACTGGATCAACCCGTGGATCTGCGAGGAGTGCAACCGTTTTCCATGTATCTAAGCTGAAGAAATGTTCAGCAGAAAACGATGTCGTTATACCTTTTGAGGATGTCCAATTAGATGAGAAGATAAGTTATGTTATGTCGAGGAACCGGTGGCCATTTTGGATCGTAAGGTGAGAGAATTGAGGAACAAGGAAATCCAACTGGTGAAAGTTCAGTGGCAATTTCGCGAGGGTCAAGAAGCGACTTGGGAGTTAGAATCGGTTAAGAGGAATCAATACCCCAGTTTGTTCAGCGAAGGAATTCCGGGGACAGAATTCTATTGAGGGGGGGGGGATATTGTAATAACCGGGTGTAAACTCTTTAAAAAGTTATTTTTTTAGTTTGGGTGAGGGTTGGTCAAGACTCAAAAGTGTAAGGGAGCAAGTTGTAACATCGGGAGGAAAAAAAACTTTAGCCCTAATGATTTTAATATGATAGCTATTGGCAGCCGAGTAAAGGAGAAAAGGGAATAGGGCGACTGTGCGATCGAAGAGGGGAAGAAGGCGACGCCTGTGTGACTTCAAGCTTTTCGGAGTTCGTCCTTAAGGTAATTTTCCTCCTAAGTTTCTCTTTTGTAGGTATTGACATCAGTTAGTGTTGGGGTTAGAATTTTTGAAGAATCTGATGTGGTATGAATTAGGGTTGATTTTGAGAGTTTATTTGATTTGAGACTTTGCATTTGATTATTGGATTTTGGAAGTGAGTTATTATTAAGCTCCGGTATTAAGAATGTTTCGATGGTATCGGCTTATCGAGCCTCTGGATTCGTTCGATCGACACCGGGCCGAGTGACTCCGGTCATCGGTTTCGTTGGCCCCGGTCAAGGAAAGAGGCACCGGGCGACCAATTGGTCAGGCCCTAGTCGAAGGTTGTGGCATCGGTCGAAAAAGGGGGGAGCACCGGTCGACCCCAAGGTCCGGTCAACCCAGACCCCGGTCGAGATGGGTAGAAGGCACCGGTCGAGTTGGGTAGCAGACTGGTCGGGTGCTGTACTCCGGTCCCCAGGCAGTGAGGGATGGGCCGAAGCCCACGTTTAGGTAAGTCTAATTTCAGGGTCGAAGCCTAGGTGGAATTTATTTTAAATCTAAGATTTAGTCAGCTAGAATTTTTTAAGTGTTGGGCTTCATCTTGTGGCCCGACCCATCTCCAATTCGGTATATTAGAATGCTTTAATTATTGTCTTGAGTCGGTTTTTCTTAATTAATGGGAGACCGTGAGATTTTGGGTTTAGGGCCAACTTCGTTAAATTAGAAAATATCGAAAATTTACCGGCAATGCCATGTTTTTATAGGTTCGGTTCGGATTATAAAAGTAGACGTAAAGCTTTAAGCTAAGGACGACAGGTGAGTTTTTCTGAGCTAAACCTTTATGGTAACGAAAGCATGTAAAGTTTAATTTTTAAACTTTGTTTTATTTATGATGGCATGTTTATCATGAGATCAATTAAGTGTGTTTAAATCGTTGATGTTTAAATGTATGCATACATTATATATGGAGATTGTGACCTAAGTCGGGGAGTGTGGCCCGCCTACTCGTGCCGGGGAGTGTGACCCATTTATGCCATTGGGGTGTGTCCCAAAATTAAGGCAGCGCGAGTTAGACACATCATATTTGACGGTCGTGTGGTCAGTAGCGTGTTTTATCCTTGTGTGTTTATTAAATGTTGTTTAATGTTCTGGAAAGTTATTTTTATTGCTCATCTGTTAGAGGGGACTCACTAGACCTTCGGTCTAACCCTCGTTCTTTCAAAACTAAAAATCTTTTCAGGCAGGTGAATTTTAGAAAGGGCAGATAAAGGGAAGGAGAAGATGTAGCGAGATCAGATAGAAGACCGTCATTTTAGTTCTTTTATTATTAATGATCTCAGTTGTGAATAGGTTGCCTTTGTAAACCTTGAAATCTTATTGTGCGCTTGGGGCCGTTTTGGCATGGATTATTACTAAGATTTAAATTGTTATTTGATCATTTTTGGTTGGGTTGTTACACCTGTGCTTTACATTTTCTCACGTCCTTGGTCCCTTTACCCTAACACCGTCAAAAGGATTTGTTAAGTAGGTTAACTAGAGGGGTATTATAGTTTTTTCATAAATTTTTTATTTTTTTACATCTTTTAGAAAAAAGCTATATTATATTACTATTATAGTATTATATATATATATATATATATATATATATATAACAAATCCTTTTGACGGTGAACCTTCATCTCCGGTCACCACCCTCGTTCTCCGGTGAGCCCCTCATCTTTTCTCTGGTAAACCGGTGAAACCCCCTCCCCATCTTTATTTTGGTCTTGGTCTTGATCTTTTGTTCGAGTTCTTTCGTGGTTCCGCCATATTTGATCTTGAGCTTGTTTTCGAAAGTGATTTCTTGGGTTATTTTGGTTTTTCAAAGGCCGGAGGCTGATTGTACCCATCCTGTAGCTTTCGTCTTCCTTTCGAGTTTGGTCTCGAATTCACTATCGAGACTTTTGAATTCGATCTCGTTTTTGATCTCCACGGATGGATCTTCATACTCCATGATCGCTTGTACATTTGAATCGTCCAACCAAAGATGCAAATTTGCATCCACAAGCCAATATGAAATGCCATTAGCAACCTGTAGTCCGATTGAATGATTTTTGTTGTCTGAAAGAAGCCTTAAAAATGGAGTTAAATCGATATCTAGATTAATGACTCTCCAATCTCCATCGATCCCCACTCGTATCTGACCGATTTTCATCTCCAAGAAAAGCAATAGAGGAGGAGTATATTAACTCATCTTCTTCATCTCTACACCTGCTCTTCTCAAATCCTTAAATTAGTCTCTTTGCGGTAATTTTTCAATTGTTTTTGTTTCGATTTTGGTTGGTGAGAGTAATAATTAAAGATGGTGGCCATGGCTAGTTTCTTCCAGATCTGCTCTTCAGTCTGGTTGCTTTCTTCCAGATCTGTTCCTTAATCCATCTCCAGGTGGCCATGGCTAGTTTTTACATTAATTTTTGGTTTGGGTTTCTAGAATTCCTTTAGGGTATAGATCTATTTATGTACATCAGATTTTGTGTTGTAAGTGTTTGGATGTATTCTTGGGTTAAGATCATGTTGTTTATGGTTTTGATCAAGTTATTTAGATAAAATTTGTGTTTTTTATTAAGATTTTTGGATGAATCTGTGTTTTTTTTCTTCTTCTTCTTCATATTATTTGTATTTATTCATCTATTTTATGTATTATTGATTATGGTGGTGGTGGTGGTGGTGGTGGTGGTGGTTATTGAAAGAGTAGAGAGATAATACATAAAGGAATAAATTGCATTCTTAGTCCCTAAGATTTTTAATAAAAAATAAAAAATTTATGAAAAGACTATAATACCCCTCTAGTTAACCTACTTAACAAATCCTTTTGACGATGTTAGGGTAAAGGGATCAAGGACGTGAGAAAATGTAAAGCATAGGGACCAAATCCATAATTATTTCACTTTAGGGACCAACAGTGCAATTTTGTGTATACCACAGGAACCAATCATGTAATTTACTCTAATTTTTTTAGCATATAATAAAATAAGTATAACTTTAATTTTTATGTAACTTACATAAACATTTTTAGAATTTTTTATTTGTTTTTTGATATCTAAATAATTGAATAATAATTAAAAAAAAACAAATATTTATAAATAATTAATAATTATTATTAATATCTATTCTATAATTAAAACTAATTAATAATGTATAATTAAAATTAATTTTTAAATTTTTATTTATATTTATATTTAATTACTATAAATTAACTGTTTATGAATAATCAATATTTATTCATAATTAATATTTATTCATTATTAATATTTATTAATTATTAATATTTATAAATTGGAAAAAATGCCAAAAAAATTCTCATAAGCTACTCCAAGTAACTTATCAATAATCTAACTTATGTGCATTCAAACGACTACTCAAAATATAAGGTAGCTTATTTTTGCCAAACAATGCCTTAATATCATTAATTAATGTAAATGTCTTTCTAAGATTCGTATTTGGTAAACTACATAAATTAGAAACTAGGGGGCATTCAAGGGAGAACTGAGTTATTTGTGATAACTGTGAGATCCAATCTCAGCCACAAATCAGATAATAAATTAGAAAATTATTAATTTTGGTAATTATGATTTAAATTTTAATTAAAGGCCAATTTAGGTATTTTAAAAATATCCTCTCTCCGACGAACTTTTTCTAGCGAAATTTTTTCCGGCAAACTCATGCATACTGTGATACCCTTAACAAAATAACGAAAAAAAAAAACATAGTGTGATACAATTAGTAAAACAACACCACCTGATACTTTGTGATACACTTTGTAAAACATTGTGATACTATGATACCAAAATCAAATGTGATACCCCATTGTGATACCACTTGATACCAAATGTGATACCCATTGTGATAGCTCTGTACCGTTGTGATACATGTTGAGATAACCGTTGTGATACCCTTTCTGCCGTTACATCTCCGACGAGATCTGAAACGAGAGAGAGAGAGAGAGAGAGAGGGAGCGATGCAGCGGCGACAATGGCGTCTTCGAGCGGTGTGGTGCGGCGGCGACAATGGCGTCTTCGAGCAGTGCGGCGGCGACAATGGCATCTTCGAGCGGTGCGACGGCGACAATGGCGTCTTCTTGCCATGGTATTGGAGTATGTGGCGGTGATGATGCCAGATCTAGGGTTTTGGGGTTAATCTATTTTAAAAACGAAGACTGATGAAAAGACTGATGAGGATGTTCATCCTGCTGCTTCTGTGCGACAGGAAGGTCACCGGCGCCGGCAGCTCTTATGGGTGAGAAGATATTTTCTGAGCCAAAAATGAATCTTTCTTCGATTTTTAGATGATGATTATGATGTTGATGTCATGAATACATGGGAATGATGACATGTTTCTTTCTCAACTAAAAGCATCCATAGTCCTTCAGATTACTTTTCCTTGCTGATTTAAAGAAAATGAAATTGTCATATGGGTATTGTTTGAAAAAACTGACGAAATTCAATATGATCAATCGACTATGGCACAAAATTAGGGTTTTAATTAGGAGTTACTAAAAAAATATAAATTACCAATTTACCCTTTATTTTATTTTAGTAAATAACATTAATTATCTAAAATGATTGGTTCACATTGGATCTCACGGTTATCACAAACTACACAGTTCTCATTTGATTAGGCCCCTTAGAAACTAATATTATATATATATATATATATATATATATATATATATATTTGTATATAATTAATAATTAAATTAATTATTATTAATTAACATATTATATGTAACGGTTACTTAAAATTATCAATTAATGTAAAAAAAAGTATAAAATTTGTATTTAGTTACACAAATACAAATCTATAATATTATATATACATATATAAAATTTATAAACAACTGAAAATATATTAATTAACATATTATATTATCAGTGATATGTTTTGATTATATTATGAAATGTTAGAATTGACTAATTTTTTAACATTTTCTTTTGATCATTTTACATTCTCAACTAGCTTATCAGTTAGTTTTTTTTCCTAAACTTGATTAGTTAATCAGTTAGTTTGTCAAATATAGTCTTACTAGTTTTATTTACTTTCTACTAAATTATGTACTTATAGGTTGGCTTAGGTGTTGTTTACTTTCTACACGAGGTTGTCCGTATTTAACAAATAAGTTCTTACTCTCATAAGGGGTTGGTTACACCAATTTGATATTTGTCTTTATATTGTTATCTTGGCATACTTTCCATTGGTCTTTTACTTTCTTGAGGCTTGTTGGAAGTTGGATCTCAGGCCATAAAACATGTTGAACTTTATTTGTAATTGCATCATACAATATGAAAATAGCGATAAAAAGTATAAATAAAAAGTTGTTATATATTTAATGGTGAAGAAAACGTCTTATTTTCAAGAAAAGGAAACTTTTAGGTAGAGTAGGGACTCGGGGTTGAAGTTTAGAATCTATGGCATTTAGCTTAGTTTGTTGAAGAAATTGAGTTCCAATGATGTAGGGTGTTAGGAAACATGAAGTCTTTAAGATTTGATGTTAACCTAACCAACAAGACTTTGGTTCTTTTGAGCTTAAAAACAAAATCTTGTTTGCATCAGGTATATTTAACATGATGTTAAGGTTAAAATGTATTAAAAGGTAATAAAGTTTATTTTAATTTCTATTGTAACACCCAAATCCCAATTCCAAAGCAACAAGTTGACCCAATAAACTGCAAATCCAACTTAAAACCATGGTGGAAGTTATTGGTATCCCATAACTTGGGGCTTATAAGGAGCTCACAGATCCAATTTTTTATTCATATTGGAAGAGTTGTTACAAACTCCTCCACTAAAGCTCCTTATGTCATAGTCAGGCTTGCCTAGAATCTTCCTCCTTGTAATCAGCAATGTAGGATTCGCCTAAGATGTTACACACACCCCCATCTCAAGGACTCATCATACCCGACGAGGTTTGCCCCCACCATCCTGATTGTACAAGGATCGGCTTTCAGGGGTGAATCTAGTATTTGGACTATATGGTTGCATGTGCACCATAGATTTGGTTGCATGAAGTGTACTTTTTTAAATTTTGTAATAGTAAAATATAGATTTGGTTGTGTGCAACCATAAATGTTAAAAGGATAAGGGCATGTGTGGCTGGTACAACCACTTCGAAAATTTTATGGATATGTCTATGTTATCTCTGATACCATTTGTAACACCCCAAAGCCCAAAGCAACAAGTTAGGCCAATAAACTTTGAATCCAACTTAAAACCATGGTGGAAGTTATTGGTAGCCCACAACTTGGAGCTTATAAGGAGCTCAAAAATCCAATTTTCTATCCATGTTTTAGTGTAATGATGATTTTTTTTCCTTGTAACAAACTATCAGATCTTTCTATGTTGTGCATATTTTAATCATAACCGGTAAAACAAGGTAAATGTTGTTGATGTGGAAAAACTAATAAATGATGTTCGTCTGTTGCCAATCTTCTGTTTCTCCTACTTCTAACACAACTACCAAATCTCTCTGTCACAAGTTTCCAACCTGATTAGTTTCAGAGTTACCGAAATGAAATGTAGCAGTTAACGACAACAAATACAACAATTAGAGAAGCATATGAGTATATCTAAATGTCCGAAACAAAAATAAGCATTTTTAAATTGTTGAGGGAAGAGGTACGACTCGAAGGGGCACGGGGGAGGTTGTGGTGTATTACCCTAAAACACGAGAGGAATTAAAACATTTAAATTAAAAATCCACATCATCAAATAATGTGGATGCATAATGTCACATAATGATTTTCTATAAAATAATTGCAACTCAACAAAAAGTTGGTACTACATAAAAAATATTACTTGGTTATTAGGTAAATTGATATCGATAGAGAAAGATCCTAAACCTTGTTAAACTAATAAGAAAAAAAATCATTGTTATGCTATATAAGAATAAAGACAACTTCATTCCAATTTCGTACATCTTACCATGTTGTCAAGTTTGATTAATACATAGTTTAAGAACACTATTTGAAGGTTTTTACAAAACAAATATATCTAAAAACTCACGAATAAACATTTTTAGTTATAATTGTGATAATGAATGGTTTTCCTACCGAACTTTATATATGTAACACCCTCAAATCTAGAAATAGCAACTAATTTAACATTTTCTAAATACATCGATAATTGATTCATCTACAACAACAATTTAAGGTTTAACTTCAATAAACACAATTCAATCCTTATACACGGTCTATAATTGTAACACCCTGAATTCTGTAAATAGCACTAATTTAAAATTTTCTAAATACACCAATAAAAGGATCATCTGCAACCACAATTTAAGATTTAACCTCAATACAAATATTCATTCTATACAAAAGTCCATGATAAGTACGGGTGCTACTAATCCCCATGCATAGTCACTATCTCCATAAAGCGGAAAACTTTGCCGAATACTTACTTTCGGATCTAGCTAAGGCTCTATTCTTCATAGGACTGCTAGAACCAACTCCCAACCTTGAAACCTGATGTACATGCCGACAAATGAAAAGGTTAGGTTAAACGCCTAGTGAGCTCAAGAGTTTTCCATATGAATGACGATGTATGTGAAAGTAGATAATGCACTTTAATTCATAATCTTTCAAAATGTATGCTTTGAATATGCAAACGACTCGTTTTCCAATAATATGCATTTTAAGCAAAGGACACCAATTTGGACATTTTCCAAACCAAACTACTACAAAGGTGATGATATCAATGTAAACTGCCCATTCATAAATTAACTTTAATCCAAAACTCACTCAAAGCGTAAATATAAATCGGACTCTCCATTTATGAAGATACGGTTAACTTTATATCCCAAAACACCCAAAACTCGAGTGGGGCATAAATACTCAACCCATAAATCTAGGGTAAAACCCAATAATACAAAACGTCACCGAAATCTTGGATAATAAAACTCAATACCCAAAAACATCACCTTTCGGTGACGGGGGATTCCCGATTCCATAAAATGTGACGGTCCACAAAGTAAGCCCATTTTATGTTGTTATGACTAGTCATATAAACAAAAGTACACGCAAGGGATGTCAGGCTCAGTGGCTTTAAACGTACACCCACGGAAACTCGAGTTCAACCCCGTCGGGTTCCTACGTCGAGCTCCTCATCCAATATCGTAATACTTGAGCACGAAGGACTTATACCTCATCCGGTACCTTAACGTGCAACACGAAGGACTTACATCTCATCCGATACCTAACGTGCCTCATCCAAAATCGTAACACTTGAGCACGAAAGACTTATACCTCACCCGGTACCTTAACGTGTAGTACGAAGGACTTACATCTCATCCGATACCTAACGTGCCTCATCCAAAATCGCCAACAAGGCTCGAAGTCGAGCTACCAAAACTGGACAATTGTCCTAAAACCCAATCAAAATGAAAATACCAAGCTGCTGGCTTAACAACCCATTGACTCATTGGTAAATGAAATAAAAATACAATAAAACGCACTCGACCAACGGATATGCAAACACCACGACTAAAAGTAAGATTAGTTCAAAACTCAACATTAGTTGAGGCACCCATTTTCCAAATGAACTTATACTCTTATACTTTCCAAATACCTCATAACACAAAATATGCATTTTCCAAATTTAACTGTTGATCAGAATAAAAATCATAAAATGAGGCTATAGACATTCTTTCAAGTACCTCGCATAAAAGTGCAAGTAATACTTTATAAAACATTCCATTTCATGAACGATGCATAAGACTCGACAACCATTTAAAAATGTATTTATTTGACCAAAGATCTATTTATGCAATAAGACCTCAAAACACATTCATTTGTAACACATTTATCAGGATGACCCAAAAATCCCCAAATGTAGGTATTATACAAAGTTTGTAAAGTTAACTACTTCAAATAATCAAAGATTAGCAAATAACCCAACATTTGATAATTTCATGTAGAACACATAAACACTTTAAAATAGACATTTTGGCATGTACAACGTTTTCACAAATCAACTTGGACTCACCTTGCTAGATTTAGGCTAAATCTAGATTTCCCCCCAACTAGAGTTCCTTTGAAGAACACTTGGATTCTCAAGCCAAAAGTCCCCAAAACCTAGATCCATACATTTCCAACCGTAAGTAACCACATTCAACCATATAGAAACATTCCAACAAACATTTCACATCAAAATCTCCATTTTGGTCCAAACCTCAATTTCGACCTAGATTTCTCCAAAACCATCAAACTCGAAATTGATAAACCACACACTAGGATAATTATCAATGGAGCATTTATAACTCATTTTAAGGTTTAGAAATGGAAGGGATACACTTACCATTTAGGTTTTGATGAAAACCTAGAAAACCCAAAAATTCTTGAAGATGGAGGTGATGATGATGAACTCTTGACCTTTGCTTCCAATCCACCACCAAATACTCTTGAATCTTCCCAAAACTAACAATCTAACCTTGAAAATCTCTCAAATACGAAACCATGGCAACTTGAATCACCAAAATCGGAGTTGAAATGAGAGAGCTATGAAGAAATGAAGAATGAGGCTGAAAATCGCGACTTTTAACACTCTGGTACCCGTAGGCTATAGTGCCAGGCTATTGTGCCAGTGGCACAATCGCCAAGATTGTACCGTGAGCTTCTTGGCTCTGGCTATTGTGACGGCTATAGTGACAGTGTCACAATCGCCGGGCACTATAGCCAAGCATGTACGGAACACTATTTTGGCCATAACTTCTTCGTTTTAGCTTCGTTTTCGCTCTGGAAAGAACCGTTGGACTCATAATTGAATCCTTTATATATCAAGACTATAAAATCCAAGATTCAAGTCCAAAATCAAATATCTTATTTTTCCTTGATATATCGGTTTCTGTAATAACTCGAAATGTTACCCTTCGAAAATCGGGGTGTTACAATAAAAGAGATGGATGTTACTAAAAACCCAATAACAGTCACTACCTCCAAAATGCGGAAGACTTCACCCAAGCTACTCTTTCACGTGCATATAACTAGCACTCATCCTTTCACAGTGTTGCTAACACCAAATCCCAGCCGAACCTGATGCACATGCCGACAAATAAAAAGGTTAGGCTAACGCCTAGTGAGCTCAAGAGTTTTAATCGTAAATATGTAAAGGTATTAACTTTAACAATGTTATTTAAAACATGATTTCCAAAATGAAACACATTAAGTCTGAAAGCAACCTCTTTTCCAACACTTACCATCTTCATGATTAAAACCACGATTCAAAACGTTCCTTCGAATATAAATTTAAAACCCAAAACTCATGCAAAACATAACTTATACTTTAATAACTAAATACTGAAAACGTGGATAAACTCTATCATCCAAACCTCCAAAAACATGGATAAGGTTCAATATTCAAAACCTTAGAGTATGGATAACAACCCATACTCAAAACGTCATCGATAACATGGATTATAAAACTTCATACCTAAAACAACACATTTCGATGACGGGGGAGACCCGATTACATTGCACGTGACGGAACACAAAAGTAGGTCACATAACTATGTAGAAAACCAAAACGTATGGATTATACTCATAAGACATATCGAGCTCAACCCCTCTAGATCTTTTGCTCGTGGAGACTCAAATTCAACCCCTCTGGATCTATACTTTGAGATGTCCAATTCCACACAAAACATACAAGAACATTTGGAATTACACCTTACTGCCCATGGGATGTTGCCCGACCATATAGGTCCACACCTTACTTACCATGGTGACCCGATGCCTATTCCGTGCCAAAGTGCTGAACTTGTCCAAAACGGGACAATAAGAACACCGTGCCTATTGTAACACCCATATTTTCGCCTTGAAAAGTGTTACGTAATCTGAACAATTCCTCTAAAAATACTCCAAAATTTTGGCTAAATTAAAACTTTAGACCGTTTACAGCGGAAGACTTTAAAATAATAAATATGTAACTTAAATGACAACTCGTCCCGTACCGAGTTGCGTTACAATATTTATTCATAATAGATGTCTGGACATAAATATTGAACTTAGATGGGCTAGGCAAGTCTCTACGTGTGCTCTTTTCCTCTGTCCAACCTGAAACCTCTTGTCCCTAAGATGCATACTATAGTCAGCTTATAAAGCTCAGTTAGCTCATGGTTTGCGTGAATAAAAATCATTTCACATCATACATATCAACTTGTAAACTCTGTATCGAATAGTATGCATTTTCTTAAAACATGCAACATTGAAAGAAAAGAGATCTCATAAGCTGTCTCACTGGGTAAGGGTCATTTTGTCACTGACACGCCATGGGTTGAACTTTCTATTCTGTTCGATCACCCACTTAACTGGGTTGTGTCACTTGTCCGTGACTTACTGGTCAAATGCCCACCCGCTAAAACTGCTCGTCGGGTATGAGTCATTTTGTCACTGACACGCCCTGGTTGAACTTTCTATTCTGTTCGATCACCCACTTGACTGGGTCGTGCTACTTGTCCGTGACTTACTAGTCAAATGCCCACCCATTGAAACCGTCCGTAAAACTTGTGTATGAAATAACATGCCAGAGTTATTTGAAAACAAAATAAACACATAGCATGCAAATAATCATAAATAACATACATGTAAAATATATTGCATCATGTATGTAAACTAAAACATCATGCATAAGTACACATCACCATATAAATCATATAATGCTGAAAATAAAGTTTGTACATAGGTATGCATCCTAGTGTAAGTCTCATGAGGACTCACCTGATTCCGTGTAGATCGGCTACTGATAGCTTTTGACTGAAAACTTACACATTTCATACCACCATATCCAATTAATGGTTTATTTTCTCCAAAAGTCAACTATGGTCAACCCGACTCGACCTAAAGTCAAACTCCAAAACTGAGCCTCTAAATGACTTCAATATCTCCGTTTAATCTTATTGTCAAAATACTTGTGGGTCAAACGAGGTAAGAGTCAACCCTATCAACCTTGACTAACTTTAGTCAAACCCCAAGTCTAATACTCTACGACGCCTTAAAACGTCAAAATAATTATTTTATAATCTTATAAATCCACCTCTCTAAATTAAAGCGACCCAATAAATATTTAACTTAAATTACGACGTTTTAATCTTATTATTAAACCATCAAAATTATTTAATAAACCTCTAAGTCTCAAAATTATTTAACGTCGATTTATCCTTTAAAAAACATTTGCTTTGCATTAAAAGCGTCTCGATAATATTTAACCTAATACGACACTTTAATCTAATTACTAAAAACCATCTAAATAATTAAATGATTTATTATAAACAACCTTCCTTAGAAAAATAATAATTAACTAACATAATCTAAATTTCTAAATCTATACATATAATAAATAAGTAACTAGAAGGACATGTGTCGCCTTCTGGTGAACCCATTCTTTAATTTTCCCGCATAAATATGTATCTGGACACATTTACATTATAAGTTCATTTAGCATGTCCACATTCATTCCTCCTTGAATTTTTCCTTAATTTAATTTTTCTAATTTATAACTTACATTTACTACCCTTATAATTAGGTATGTAGTTTATTTTTAATCTCTTACTTTTTTTGTTTTTCATTTTATACTTTTATCATATAAACATAAATAATGTATATGAGCTAAAATGCATTAAAATATTTTTATTTTTTACTAATTATACCATTGTAATCGTTTCGTCAATACCTTCGAAATGAGTCCAATATTGAATATTTTTGGATTTAATTATATTATTAAATATCATAAATATATATGAATTAATGTGTCGTGATTAGTATGAGATTTGATACAAATAATCACTAAATTGTCTTAATTTTCTTTTGGCTATTTCATATCAATTTTTACTTTAAGTGCTTTTTATAAAAATTCATCCTCTCTAAATTTTTATACAAGAATTTTGATTTTTATCATGAAGTTTTATAAAATAACATTTTTTATTTTATTTTCTTGACATTATGATATTTTAATTTTAAAAATATTAATTATAGATGATGAAAATATAATTAGCAATAGAACAAAGAATGTTGTATATAAAAGAGTATTTGGTAATTTATGATACATGATTCTTATTTTATCAGTATTTTAACTATGCACTTTTCTATAATTTCATTTACGTTCTATTATAAATTTTGTTTTATAAACTCTTAATATTTATTCATATTTTTTTTGTTAATTTTTTGCAAAACATCCTTTGTGAAAACTAACTAAAACAAGAACATTTTGTAACCAGCTGCAAAAAAAACAACTCTTAAGGGAAAAAAACTTGGAAAAATAGCATCGTACTTTCGATGATCATTCATATCTGTAAAATAAGTTGTTTTGCATGATTTAATTTTTTTTAAATTACCTCGTGTAATACACGGGGGCGAATCTAGTTAGATTAATATATTAATTAACTGTAATTTAATTAATATACTAACTAAATTAGAATTTAAATAAATTACTTAAATTCTAAAGTCTTAATTAATCCTCCATCAATTAAATAAATTTACTTAATTAAAACCTCTCTAACTAAATACCCAATACAATAAAAGAATTTGGGCTCCATTTAAATAAACTCATGGGCTGACATTTAAAAAGGAATAGGCCAAACAAATATCAGCCCACCATCAGATCTGGACTCAAAGCCATACCCAAGATCCGCACCAGACCCGACCCGGTCCGGGTTTTTGACCCGACACGGGTGCTGTCGACCGACAACCACGTTTTCAGACCGCCCGACCTCGTTTTTCCACCGTTTTTTTTATTTTTCTTGTAAAAATTCTAGAAAATGATTTCCTCAACCACAGGAACAAGAATCAATGAAAACTATCAAGTATTAAGTCCCACATGCTCATTTAAAGTTTGGGTTAAAACTTAACTCGAAAATCAGTAAAAAATGCAAAATCGGTCCTTCTAAACCAAAATCTGAGACATAAGGCTACTAAGGTTCGATAAATGACTTAAAAACGAAGTTAACCATATAAAGAACTTGAAATTTGGTTGAGTATTTTGCCTCCAATCGTCGATAAACGGAGCTTTTCGACACCGAACTTCAACCTCCGATTTCTCCTTCTAAACTCGACCAAATCTCTATTTTCTTGAACCAAAATGATCATTAACCGGTTACCTTCATTTATCTATGATTTTTTTGTCCTAATAGTTGACAAAACGAGCCAATAAGAAGCCTTCAAGAGAGTTGTCATTTTCGTTATCTGAAAATCTGCAGATCTGTCCTATTTATAGAACAGGTCCTTGGACTTGTTAAAGTCTTACTTTCGGCCCCCTTAACTTTCTGAAAAAATACATTTGGCCCCCTGCTCTCACCATTTTGGCCAACATTACATTTTTCGCCCCTGATTTGATATTTTCTATCCTTTTTAGTCTCATTGAACATAAATTCATTTCTCCACTTCTCGTTTTCCTTAAAATGGAATAAATGGTCGTTTTTACGGTTTTTTTCTTCATATTTTTGGTCCAATAAAATAAAACTCATTTTATTTTATTTTCCTTTTCTTTTTATATTTATATATATTTACCCCATTTTAGGGTGTTACAAATCTCCCCTCCTTCAAGGAATTCCGTCCGCGGAATTTCACTGGCGAGGTTAATAAGGATTCTCAATCCTTGTCCGTTTTTCGACTATCATGTCATTTCTGAACCTTAGGAATTCTAAGTTCTTCAACATCATAACTAGTACCAAAGATGTACTCTTATTCCCTTATCTTTTTGTTTTCTTGACCAAAATTTCGATTGTCTCCTTTATATAAGTAAGCTTGTCGTTAACCTTGACAACTTCCAAATTTATGATAATTGACTCATCATCTAAATGTTTCCTCGAATTCGACACGTAAAAAAATGTCGAGATATTAACCTATTACTTTGTGGCTAACTTGGTTAATAGACTGCTCTATCAACTCTTGCAATTAACTCTTCGGTCCCACATGCTTTGGACTTTATTTACTTACTTGTCATATATGACTATGCCCTTTCCAAGCAATGTCTTTAACATAATTCTATCTTCGCCATGAACTCTAGCGGTTTATGTTGCTGATTACATAAGTCTCCATGTACCATGTATATCTACTTTTTTCACGTCGTTAATCATCTCATACTGGTAACATATCTGACTACTGCACTTTTATGCATATATTGGACAACTTCTTGAACATCACGTAACACTGCATAAGTTATACAATAAACCTTTCATGGCTAAAAATGAATAGACTAAACCTATCGTGCCATAATTGAACATTGCTAGAAGTATTCATCAAACATGATGCACGATGAATGAGCACTACTCAAAATACTTTATCGAATGTGATGCAAATGCTAATGTTCTTGCTGATACTCTGATTCATACTTAATTCACATAATGGTAATTGATCGAAACGTTGATACTTACGTAATATTCATACTAAACGCTACTGAGGTATTGAGACCAAACATATAGTACATACCTTAACCCATTTTACCAACTTCGTATATAAGTAGAGAACACATGTTGTATCTCTTACTTACTTTCGCTTGAAGGATCTCAATTCAATGATTGCCTTATTTATCTAACTTAGTACATAGGCCCTCAGGCATATACTAGTCCTTATTGAGACTAGAAGATTGTCCCAACTTACTGTCACTGATTTGACGTCTCGACATTTTTTTTTCACATTCTAAAACACATTTTTAAATTCTTGCACATCTTATCACTATCGGGGTGCTTCAGGCACAAAGATTTACATAATCCATCTAACATTATATTTCTCAGACCTTCCATGTTGGAAGCCATATTTTGTTCCAAAATCTACCAGATTTCATCTGAGTATTTTAGTAGAAACTCAATGTGGTTAATCATTCTTTATTTCTAATCATTCTCTGACCGAAGAGTTTCTTATTGTCTGCTTGAGTCTAATCGCTCGAACTTAATATGATAACCTCGCACTCACAATCTAATCAACTCTAATCATTCATTGCCTATATGGATGATAATGAATTTCATCATCATACTTCTTCTATGATGTTAATCAACGTCTCTAGTTCAAGCTTTATCTTTTACGATCAAACATGGACCTTTAACTATCGTGATATGTATACATACTACACTTTGAGCTGTCCAGGTAATGACTCACAAAGTCCGAGTGCAATTACCACATTTTTAACTTTCTATCATGCGTCAAATTAACATTCTCATGTTCTTACAACTGGCGTGATGCGTAGGCAAAAAACTTGCCTCAATACATCATTATTAATTCTAATTTGAACTTCAAGATATAACTGAAAACCACCAAGTTTTCTAGTATTTCTAGCAACCATCAAATTTATACATAGCTTTATCCCTGCTTTCAATAACTAAAAGACTTGTTCTTTCTGACATCAATCCAACTTACTGTGTTTCTGGGCCAATTTCAACATTACAAAGTTCAATTTCGAGAACCCTGAATGAATCTCTGACGATAATCTAGTAACCTAAAGTAAACTTATATATTGGTTACTAATCTTGATTGCTTTAAATCTGACACATGCTCTTAGTTTGTCGCCTTTTTATTTATATGTCTTTCTTGTCAACCACATTACCCAGAATACTGAAACTTTGCATCTACAACTCATAAGAAAATTTTCTTTTTCTTACGACTTATATTTTTTTTAATGGTTGTGAGACCAACTTTTGTTGTTATATGTGTGTAGCCTTATTTCTCAATTAAATGACCTCATTGCGATTAACGACTATAACAAGTTCTCTAAGTATGGTCCACGCTCTACGTTCATTAGGTCCGTAATGCCACTGCTGCATTTCTCAACCTAGATGACATCGCTGGAAACCCATGATTATGAACATAAAAATTATATGGGCAAATGCTACTTCAAAGCAATAACATTTAAATTGATCTGAACAATAAATCTGGTGTCTAAAATCTCTGAACAATTTGTATTTAAACAACATACAAAGTTAGACACTTTTGAGATCTTGACAATCTTGGCGTAGTATGGGGGTCATTTATATATCTGAACCATCCATGTACATCAGCCACAATAGGAGTTAGTTACTTAATTGAACTGAAT
Organism: Arctium minus; assembly: GCA_954870635.1. Taxonomy (NCBI): domain Eukaryota; kingdom Viridiplantae; phylum Streptophyta; class Magnoliopsida; order Asterales; family Asteraceae; genus Arctium; species Arctium minus. The sequence goes on along the minus strand of OX941093.1, from coordinate 2,150,563 downwards.
AAACATATGTACAGAGGCACCCTCGCGGTACATGTATCATTTATGCATCTCTATAGTGCCTTGCCTGATTTATTGATACCCCGGTACGTGACCCCTTAACACACATACCCAATTTAACATGCATTACTGAAGCTAACGGAAACTGAAATTGTCAACCACAAACTGATAATATATGAAACAACTCAAGTTCTAACTAACACTTCTGGTACTATTAAAATCAGATTTTTCTTGATGCTTCTAAATCTGAACACTTACCTGACTAACTTCCGGACCTAAGTCCATACTAGTTGTTCTGTCATACTCTGCAAAAGCTTACGTTTTAGCACCCTATTTGCATTCTTAACGCCAATAAACTCTAAGAGATAGAAATTTGATCAATTACAAATTCACTTAAATTTATTGCATTGTCGCAACAATGCTATATTGTACTTACGTTGAATTATGTTTATATGTGTTATGCTCATATTGGTCAATGTACGATACTAATATCGGTTCATACCTAAAGTTGAAGTATTATTCTAACAATTAACAGTTCAAGCTTAGGCTATAGATCATAATCTATTTCTCTTAAACTATAGATCTGATACCAACTTGTAACACCCATGTGTTTCGCCTTGAAAAGTGTTACGTAATCTGAACAATTCCTCTAAAAATACTCCGAAATTTTGGCTAAATTAAAACTTTAGACCGTTTACAGCGGAAGACTTTAAAATAATAAATATGTAACTTAAATGCCAACTCGTCCCGTACCGAGTTGCATTACAATATTTATTCATAATAGATGTCTGGATATAAATATTGAACTTAGACGGGATAGGCAAGTCTCTACGTGTGCCATTTTCCTCTGTCCAACCTGAAACCTCTTGTCCCTGAGATGCATACTGTAATAACCCGGTTAAAAGTTTGAAATCTCAAAGTTTGGGTGGTGAGTGGTCAAATCCATGTTTGAGAGGGGCCTAAGTGTAAATATATATATATATATATATATATATATATATATATATATATATATATTTTAAAAGGTTTAACCTAGAGCCTTGGACCATTTTTCTGGGAGGCGGCTGAGGATTTTGGGGAAGTAAACAAATTGAAGTTAAGGGGAAATCAAAGATGGATTGCTAAAGGTTTTCTCTCAAGGTAACACTTCTGAATTCATCTCTTCCTTTCCATTTCTTTTCCTTTTTGGTTGAGGTGCCCTTGTTGTTTGGGTGAAATCTGATAGAATTAAGATTTGATTAGAATGGTTTTTGGTTCTACATCTGTTTCGTCCCAGGGGAGTTCTTTTCTTTGGTTTGAGTTTTGAGGAGTTTGATCGATGTGCTAAGCTTAGGAGGTAATCGGGTTAAAATGAATGAACTAATCGGTCTGTGTGTCTGGGAGTTCGAGAACTCCAAATCGCCTCCGGCCGATTGTTGTTTTGGTCGAAAGCGTTATCGGTCTAAGGGAAATCTTCGGTCGAATGGAAACCTTCGGTCAAATGGAAATCTTCGGTCGAATGGAAATCTCCGGTCGAATGGAAACCTCCGGTCGAATGGAAACCTCCGGTCGAATGGAAACCTCCGGTCGAATAGAAACCTCCGGTCAAAGGTTTTATTTGGGTTGGTCGTGGTTATGTAGCAGGTCCGGTCAAATGATGAAATTTCTTTTCTAAGAAAGTGGGCCGAAGCCCACGTGGAGTTAAATTGAAATTTTGGTCCACTTAGTTGATTTGTTGGTGATGGCCTTGATTTAGAGTCAGGCCCATTTTACTAAGAATTGTTAGAGTTATTTAATTTATTTAAATTATTAAACCATTTAAGGATTTTGGTATTTTGTCTCTAGTTAAATTTAACGGGTTAAGTTCGGTTAAAGGTTAGATGATGTTGGGATGAGGGTGTTAAAGTCAAACTTCGCTAAAATAGAACGTATTGGAATTTACCGGATGATGCCTTGTTTTATAGGTTCGGTTCGGATTATAGAGTAGACGTAGCTTTTAAAGCAAAGGACTTCAGGTGAGTTTTTCTAAACTAAACCTTTTAATGATGAAAGCATGTGAAGTTTATTTTCTTAAACTTTGATCTATTATAATGGCATGATTCTTTTAACTGATCAAGTGTGTTATAAATTATTGATGACTATATGTATGCATACATTAATTGTGGGTTACGTGACCTAAGTCGGGGAGTGTGGCCCGCCTACTCGCGTCGGGGAGTGTGGCCCGTTTATGTCGTTGGGGGTGTGTCCCAACATTAAGGCAGCGTGAGTTAGACACATCGTCTTGAACGGTCGTGTGGTCCGTAACGTGTTCTCTGTAAATGCTATTATTAATTGATGTCTCAAATTCTGGAAAGTATATCTTGTTGCTTATATGTTAGAGGGAACTCACTAGACCCATGGTCTAACCCTCGCTCTTTCAAATCTAAATAAATCTTTTCAGGCCGTCGTGGTTTAGGTGGTGCAGCTAAAGGCATGGAGAAGGTCTAGCGGGGAGGAATAGAAGACCGTCATTTTTGCCATTTATTTTAGACATCTCAGTTGTGTAGGTTGAATTGTTTTATTTTAAACCTTGATTTAGTTATTGTTGAACTTGGGACCCCTCTTTGTTAGATCAGTACTTTATGGTGGTGCTTTATCGTTAAAGTTTAAATCTGTGGTTGTTTCCTTTTGTTTGGGTTGTTACAATTGGTATCACAGCCATAGTTTAAGGGATCTAGGCGACCAGACGGGCTTAGACTTAAACTTAGAAAGCAAATCACAACTGGGATGATAGGATGACCGTAGGAGATTGAGTGATAGAGTAGTGAGGACTAACATGTAAGGTAAATTTGAAATTACATCTGGCCAGTGTAATTATAAATTTACAGGTACATGTGCGTGCTTAACTTGCTTTATTGCTTTGGGGGTTACTTTAATGGGGTTTGTTTAGTGTTTTATTTGTAGCTATGTCGGAAAGAGTTACTAGAAGCAGATCGGTGCCAGCAGTAGAGATGGCACCGGTTAACGAGGTGGTTGAGGATGGACCTGTTGCTCCTCCTCATGCAGCTGCTACGAGAGGAAAGGGTCGCGGTCGATCTAAAGGGAAGACGGCTAAGAAAGCAACTACGCTTGTGAAGGAACCAACTGCTGGAACTCGCGGGGGAAAAGCAACCCGTGTTGTTCGTCGAGCCAAGAGTGCAGAGCCTAGACCTGAACAAGAAACTTCCCTCCAGGAGATTTCGTCTTCGGTTAGGGGTCGGAGGCAGGCTCGGAACCGTGGTGGAGGTCGAACTCAAGGATTCGTTACACAAGAAACCTTTGCCGCTGAAATGGGGAAGCTACAGGAGACTCTGAATGCCTTGTTGGCTCAGCGAACAGAGGAAGTCTCAGTAGACAAGGATAAGAGTGGGGGCAAGGAAGTGAATGAAATCTCTGATTCGCCAGTGACAGTAGTGGGAAGTCACTCACAATCGACACCTGCAGAGTCGACCAAAACGGTAGTGGATAGGGGGTGTAGCTTCAAAGAATTTGCGGCCTGCAAACCCCCTACTTACAAGGGAGAATGTGATCCGGTGTCGGCAATGAGGTGGATAAAGGGGATTGAATTGGCATTCGACACCAGCAAGTGTGCTGAAGGGGACAGGGTTGTGTACGCTTTGTCTATGCTGAAAGATGAAGCAGTGATGTGGTGGGACGTGGAGTCGGGAGGACAAGGTTCAGCCGTGGCTAGAGAAATGTCGTGGATGGAGTTTGTAAGAAGGTTTAGGACGCAATTTTGCCCGTTGGCGGCGGTTAAGAAGTTGGAGGAAGAATTTTTGAGTTTGGAACAGAAGGAAATGACGGTTAGGGAGTATACGACCAAATTTATCGAGAAATCTCGATTTGCTGAAATTTATGTGCCTAACGAGGAAAGGCGAGTAGAGCGTTTCATATACGTATTAAGGGGTAATATTCGGGAGTTCGTCGCAAACAAAGAACCAGCAACATTTCAGGCAGCCGTGAACGCAGCCGAGTTAAGAGAGAAAGAGAAGAACCGTCAGGCCACCGAGAGAAGTGGAGACAAACGAAAGTGGGAGGGGTCTAACCGTGATTTCAAGTCATTTAAATCGGCAAGACCTGACCACCGTGTTAGCCCGAAGTTTGAGAATAAACCATGCGGCAAGTGTAGTCGGATTCACAAAGGAGAGTGTCTGGTGAATCGAGAAGGGTGTTTTAAATGTGGGAAAACTGGGCATGTGGCTCGAGACTGCCGCGGGTCGAGAACGTGTTATCAGTGTGGGTCTCCTGATCATATCAGGACTGAATGCCCTCAGCTGAAGAAGGGAACTACTGGAGTATTCGGGGATAAAGGGGTCGAGAAGAAGGTTGAACCAGCTCGGGCGAGAGCAAGGGCTTTTAACATGACAGCTGAGGAGGCGGTGGAGACGCCAGATGTGGTAACAGGTACTTTTCCCATAGACTCGATTTTTGCTAAAGTGTTGTTTGATTCGGGTGTAAACCGTTCGTTTGTGTCACCGAACTTTGTGCACAAACTGCGAGTGAAACCCAAGAAGCTTAGTCAAGGGTTTGAAGTAGAAGTAGCCGATGATAGTCGAGTCTTAGTGGGAGAAGTATACGATGGGTGTATTATAGACATAGACGGTCATACCTTTCCATTGCGGTTATATCCAATGGGTATGGGGGAATTTGACGTTATTGTAGGGATGGATTGGTTAGCATCCAATGATGCTAATATTGTTTGTAATAAGAAGCTAATCCGGATAGCTTTGCCGGATCTGAAGGAAGTTATAGTCTATGGGGATCGTCGGGATAGAAAGTCGTGCTTGATCTCGATGATCAAGGCTAGACGTTGCTTAGTGAAAGGGTGTGTGGGGTTTTTAGCATACGTAGTGGACGCTAAGAAAGAGAAGAAAACTTTTGACTCCGTTCCGATAGTGTGTGAATATCCGGAGGTGTTTCCGGAAGACTTAACCGCTCTGCCACCGGATAGGCAAGTGGAGTTCAGGATAGATTTGGCACCGGGAGCGGCGCCAATTGCAAGAGCTCCTTATCGTCTGGCTCCGGCTGAAATGAAGGAGATGATGACCTAATTGAAGGAACTGTTAGATAAAGGTTTCATCCGACCCAGCACGTCGCCGTGGGGAGCACCGGTACTTTTCGTCAAGAAGAAGGACGGGTCGATGAGAATGTGTATAGATTACCGAGAGCTCAACAAGTTAACAGTAAAGAATAGGTATCCGCTTCCTAGGATTGATGATCTTTTCGATCAGTTGCAGGGAGCGAGTTACTTCTCGAAGATAGATCTGCGATCGGGTTATCATCAGCTGAAGGTTCGGGAGGAGGATGTACCCAAGACTGCCTTCCGCACGAGGTATGGACACTTCGAATTTCTAGTCATGCCATTTGGGCTGACAAATGCACCGGCAGCATTCATGGATCTGATGAATAGGGTATGCAGTCCTTTCTTGGACAAGTGTGTCATTGTTTTCATTGATGACATATTGATCTATTCACGATCCATGCAAGATCATGGAATGCATCTACGAGCTATGTTAGAATTGCTTAAATGAGAAAAGTTGTACGCCAAATTCTCGAAGTGCGAATTTTGGCTAAGAGAAGTGCAATTCCTAGGTCATGTGGTGTCGGAAGACGGAATCAAAGTGGATCCAGCGAAGATTAAGGCAATCGAAGAGTGGGAGGCGCCAAAGACGCCGTCCGAAGTAAGAAGTTTCCTTGGTTTGGCGGGCTATTACCGAAGGTTCATCCAAGATTTCTCAAGAATAGCCACACCGTTAACCGCTCTAACGAGGAAAAACATTAAGTTCTCATGGAGTGGAGCTCAGGAGGATGCTTTCGGCGAATTGAAAAAGAGATTGACTAGTGCACCGATCCTGTCATTACCCAAAGGTACGGAAGGATTCGTCATTTTCAGCGACGCTTCGAAGCTCGGCTTAGGGTGCGTGTTGATGCAAGATGGAAGGGTAATCGCTTATGCATCTCGGCAATTGAAAGAGCACGAAAGGAATTATCCGACGCATGATCTGGAGCTGGCAGCGGTGGTGTTCGCACTAAAGATCTGGAGGCATTACCTGTACGGAGTTAAATGTCAAATTTATACCGATCATAAGAGCCTTCAGCATCTATTCAATCAAAAGGAGTTAAATATGAGGCAACGACGGTGGGTGGAATTGCTGAGTGATTATGACTGTGAGATTTTATATCATCCAGGTAAAGCGAACGTGGTAGCAGACGCCTTAAGTCGGAAAGAGCACGGTTCGGCATCCAAAGTGGTAGCATTTCGAGTTGAAGCGACTTCAAGCTTTCTAGAAGAAGTCAAGCAATATCAAGAGGAAGTCGTGTCGAGTGAAAATTTAAAAAACGAAAGAATCGTGGGAAGTGCTGACTTAATCGTGGACAATCGCGGTATCAGATGTTTCGGGCAAAGAGTGTGGATTCCGAGCCGGGGAGATCTACGAAAGAAAATTTTGGGAGAAGCTCACAGATCGCGATACTCGATACATCCGGGAACCAATAAGATGTATCGAGATTTGAAGCGGAACTTTTGGTGGCCAGGCTTGAAGAAAGATATAGCTTATTTTGTGGAGAGATGTCTCACATGTTTAAAGGTGAAAGCGGAGCATCAAAGGCCGTACGGGAATCTACAGCCGTTAGAAATGCCGGTATGGAAGTGGGACAGTATAACCATGGACTTCGTGACGGGTCTACCGCGATCGCCGAAGGGGCACGATGCTATTTGGGTGATAGTGGATCGACTCACCAAATCTGTACACTTCCTACCGATCAAGGAGACGTATCCGTTAGAAAAGTTAGCTAAGTTGTATGTTGATGAGATCGTATCCAGACACGGCGTGCCGACTTCAATTGTGTTAGATCGCGATGCTCGTTTTACGTCAATCTTTTGGAAAAGCTTCCAAAGAGAGTTGGGATCACAGCTTAAGTTAAGTACCGCGTATCACCCTCAGACAGATGGGCAGAGTGAAAGAACTATTCAAACATTAGAAGACATGCTCCGAGCATGTGTGATCGATTTCAAGGGTTCGTGGGAGACTCACTTACCTCTAATAGAGTTCTCCTACAACAATAGTTATCACGCCAGTATCCAAGCTGCTCCGTTTGAAGCGTTGTATGGGCGGAAATGTAGAACACCTTTGTGTTGGAATGAAGTGGGTGAGAAGCAGTTAACCGGACCAGAGATCGTGCAGGTGACGGCTGACAAAGTTAATCAAATTCGAGAGCGATTGAAGATGGCCCAAGATCGTCAGAAAGCGTATGCAAATAAACGAAGGAAACCCATCGAATTTCAATTAGGAGATATGGTGATGCTAAAAGTTTCACCATGGAAGGGAGTAATTCGCTTCGGTAAAAAGGGCAAGTTGAGACCAAGGTATGTAGGACCTTTTCCGATAACGAAGCGTGTGGGAGAGGTAGCTTATGAGTTGGACCTACCGGCGAATTTGCAAGGAGTTCACCCTGTTTTCCATGTGTCCAATCTGAAAAAGTGTTTAGCAGAAAGTGACGTTGCGATACCGTTAGAAGATGTCCAAATAGATGAAAGGATGAGCTTTGTTGAGGAACCTGTAGCGATTTTGGATCGTCAAGTGAAAAAGTTAAGAAACAAGGAAATTTCCCTGGTAGAGGTTCAATGGCAGTTCCACAGAGGTCAGGAAGCGACTTGGGATCTAGAGTCGATTATGAAAGAGCAATACCCTAGTTTATTCGACGAAGGAATTCCGGGGACGGAATTCTTTTGAGGGCGGATATTGTAATAACCCGGTTAAAAGTTTGAAATCTCAAAGTTTGGGTGGTAAGTGGTCAAATCCATGTTTGAGAGGGGCCTAAGTGTAAAAATATATATATATATATATATATATATATATATATATATATATATTTTAAAAGGTTTAACCTAGAGCCTTGGACCATTTTTCTGGGAGGCGGCTGAGGATTTTGGGGAAGTAAACAAATTGAAGTTAAGGGGAAATCAAAGATGGATTGCTAAAGGTTTTCTCTCAAGGTAACACTTCTGAATTCATCTCTTCCTTTCCATTTCTTTTCCTTTTTGGTTGAGGTGCCCTTGTTGTTTGGGTGAAATCTGATAGAATTAAGATTTGATTAGAATGGTTTTTGGTTCTGAATCTGTTTCGTCCCAGGGGAGTTCTTTTCTTTGGTTTGAGTTTTGAGGAGTTTGATCGATGTGCTAAGCTTAGGAGGTAATCGGGTTAAAATGAATGAACTAATCGGTCTGTGTGTCTGGGAGTTCGAGAACTCCAAATCGCCTCCGGCCGATTGTTGTTTTGGTCGAAAGCGTTATCGGTCTAAGGGAAATCTTCGGTCGAATGGAAACCTTCGGTCAAAGAGAAATCTTCGGTCGAATGGAAACCTCCGGTCGAATGGAAACCTCCGGTCGAATGGAAACCTCCGGTCAAAGGGAAACCTCCGGTCAAAGGTTTTATTTGGGTTGGTCGTGGTTATGTAGCAGGTCCGGTCAAATGATGAAATTTCTTTTCTAAGAAAGTGGGCCGAAGCCCACGTGGAGTTAAATTGAAATTTTGGTCCACTTAGTTGATTTGTTGGTGATGGCCTTGATTTAGAGTCAGGCCCATTTTACTAAGAATTGTTAGAGTTATTTAATTTATTTAAATTATTAAACCATTTAAGGATTTTGGTATTTTGTCTCTAGTTAAATTTAACGGGTTAAGTTCGGTTAAAGGTTAGATGATGTTGGGATGAGGGTGTTAAAGTCAAACTTCGCTAAAATAGAACGTATTGGAATTTACCGGATGATGCCTTGTTTTATAGGTTCGGTTCGGATTATAGAGTAGACGTAGCTTTTAAAGCAAAGGACTTCAGGTGAGTTTTTCTAAACTAAACCTTTTAATGATGAAAGCATGTGAAGTTTATTTTCTTAAACTTTGATCTATTATAATGGCATGATTCTTTTAACTGATCAAGTGTGTTATAAATTATTGATGACTATATGTATGCATACATTAATTGTGGGTTACGTGACCTAAGTCGGGGAGTGTGGCCCGCCTACTCGCGTCGGGGAGTGTGGCCCGTTTATGTCGTTGGGGGTGTGTCCCAACATTAAGGCAGCGTGAGTTAGACACATCGTCTTGAACGGTCGTGTGGTCCGTAACGTGTTCTCTGTAAATGCTATTATTAATTGATGTCTCAAATTCTGGAAAGTATATCTTGTTGCTTATATGTTAGAGGGAACTCACTAGACCCATGGTCTAACCCTCGCTCTTTCAAATCTAAATAAATCTTTTCAGGCCGTCGTGGTTTAGGTGGTGCAGCTAAAGGCATGGAGAAGGTCTAGCGGGGAGGAATAGAAGACCGTCATTTTTGCCATTTATTTTAGACATCTCAGTTGTGTAGGTTGAATTGTTTTATTTTAAACCTTGATTTAGTTATTGTTGAACTTGGGACCCCTCTTTGTTAGATCAGTACTTTATGGTGGTGCTTTATCGTTAAAGTTTAAATCTGTGGTTGTTTCCTTTTGTTTGGGTTGTTACACATACTATAGTCAGCTTATAAAGCTCAGTTAGTTCATGGTTTGCGTGAATAAAAATCATTTCACATCATACATATCAACTTGTAAACTTTGTACCGAATAGTATGCGTTTTCTTAAAACATGCAACATTGAAAGAAAAGAGATCTCATAAGTTGTCTCGCCGGGTAAGGGTCATTTTGTCACTGACACGCCCTGGGTTGAACTTTCTATTCTGTTCGATCACCCACTCTAAGTCTCAAAATTATTTAACGTTGATTTATCCTTTAAAAAAACATTTGCTTTGCATTAAAAGCGTCTCGATAATATTTAACCAAATACGACACTTTAATCTAATTATTAAAAACTATCTAAATAATTAAATGATTTAGTATAAACAGCCTTCCTTAGAAAAATAATAATTAACTAACATAATCTAAATTTCTAAATTAGATTAATATATTAATTAACTGTAATTTAATTCATATACTAACTCAATTAGAATTTAAATAAATTACTTAAATTCTAAAGTCTTAATTAATCCTCCATCAATTAAATAAATTTACTTAATTAAAACCTCTCTAACTAAATACCGAATACAATAAAAGAATTTGGGCTCCATTTAAATAAACTCATGGGCTGACATTTAAAAAGGAATAGGCCAAACAAATATCAGTCCACCATCAGATCTGGACTCAAAACCATACCCAAGATCCGCACCAGACCCGACCCGGTTCGGGTTTTTGACCCGACACGGGTGCTGTCGACCGACAACCATGTTTTCAGGCCGTTCGACCTCGTTTTTCCACCATTTTCTTTGATTTTTCTTGTAAAAACTCTAGAAAATGATTTTCCTCAACCATAGGAACAAGAATCAATGAAAACTATCAAGTATTAAGTCTCACATGGTCATGTAAAATTTGGGTTAAAACTCAGCTCGAAAATCAGTAAAAAATGCAAAATCGGACCTTCTAAACCAAAATCTGAGACATAAGGCTACTAAGGTTCGATAAATGACTTAAAAACGAAGTTAACCATATAAAGAACTTGAAATTTGGTTGAGTATTTTACCTCCAATCGTCGATAAACGGAGCTTTTCGACACCGAATTTCAACCTCCGATTTCTCCTTCTGAACTCGACCAAATCTCTATTTTCTTGAACCAAAATGATCATTAACCGGTTACCTTCATTTATCTATGATTTTTTTGACCTAATAGTTGACAAAACGAGCCAATAAGAAGCCTTCAAGAGAGTTGTCGTTTTCGTTATCTGATAATCTACAGATATGTCCTATTTACAGAACAGGTGCTTGGACTTGTTAAAGTCTTACTTTCGGCCCCCTTAACTTTCTGAAAAATACATTTGGCCCCCTGCTCTCACCATTTTGGCCAACATTACATTTTTCGCCTCTGATTTGATATTTTCTTTCGTTTTTAGTCCCATTGAACATAAATTCATTTCTTCACTTCTCGTTTTCCTTAAAATGGAATAAATGGTCGCTTTTACGGGTTTTTTTTCACATTTTTGGTCCAATAAAATAAAACTCATTTTATTTTATTTTATTTTATTTTATTTTCCATTTATTTTTATATTTATATATATTTACCTCATTTTGGGGTGTTACACCTATGGATCCATTGCATTAGTTAAAAACATTACATGACTCCAAACGAATGAACTAACACATTCAAAACATGTAATTCTCAAATAAGATGCAGTAAATGCATATCATGACCAAACGCTTTACATTTAGCTATCAAAACCCGGACAATTGTCCCCAAGACCCAACGAGGTCCAAACCGAGCCATAGGCTCAACAAATCAAAAGACCAATTATAAGAAAATCATAAAATGAAATCAAACGTAAACAACCCGCATTTATGCGAACCTATGCTCCAAAATATAAAGATAACTCCGACGTAGTCTAGATTGGGACAAAACATTTTCCATGTGAGTTTATAACATTTATTCTTTCAAGAATGTCACATAACACAAAATCAAACATTTCTCCGAAACACACAATAAAAGTACTTTGATACTAAAAAATCTACCTTTATAAAACAAATCATTAAAATGCCAATATTTATGATTCATTTATCAAAATGCCCAAAATCCCAAATATGGGTGTTTTACAAGTTTATAAAGTTAGACACTTCAAATAGCCAAAACTCATCAAATGACTCAACAGTTAATAATTCCATGTAAAACATATAAATATTTAAAGAATGACATTTTTGGCATGTACACCGTTTTCACAAATCAACTTTAACTCACCTTTCTAGATTTAGGCTAAATCTAGATTTTTCCCCCAACTTGAGCTCCTTTGAAGAAACTTGGATCTTCAAGCCAAAAACTTTCAAAAACCTAGATCCACACGTTTCCTGTAACACCCCGATTTTCGAATGGTTTCAATGAAAGTTAATACAGAAACCGATATATTAAGGAAAAATAAGATATTTGATTTTGGACTTGAATCCTAGATTTTATAGTCTTGATGGATAAAGGATTCAATTACGAGTCCAACGGTTCTTTTCGGAGCGAAAACGGAGCTATAACAAAGAAGTTATGACCAAAACAGTGTTTGGACACATTTCTCGCGGTCTGAGGGACGCACGGGTCGTGAGTTTTCCCTTCACAAGGGCGCACGGGTCGTGCGCAACATCCAGTGGAGCGGGTTAAAATCCTGGTTCAGCCTCATTTCACCCAAAAACTTCATTTCTTCATATCTTTTGATCCAGAGCTCCGATTTGGGTGATTCAAGTTGCCACGGTTTTGTTTTTGAGAGCTCTTCAAGGATATAACAAGATATTGGAAGTCTATTGAAGTATACTAGAGCATTTTGTGGTGGTAAGTTTCTCATCTCTCACTATTCATCTTCTTCACCAAAGTTTTCTAGGGTTTCATCCACCCTTTGTTCTCCCTTTCATAGATTGGAGGTTTGTAACCATTTTGGTGAACTAGAGGTGTTTTGATTGGTGGATTCAAGCTTGGGTTAAGGTAATCTGCTATTTTTTCATTTATGGAAGTTAGGGTTTCGGTATCAGTTGAGGTATTCATGTATAAGGTTGGGGATCGATTATTTGTGGTTGTTTATGTATATTTATGGTTGGAACCTTGTGGATCTAGGTTTTTGGAAGATTTGGTTTGAAGAATCAAGTTCTTCAAGGAAATCTCTAAGTGGGTAAAATCTAGATTTAGCCTAAATCTAGCAAGGTGAGTTCAAGTTGATTTGTAAAAACGATGTACATGCAAAAATGTTTATTTTAAAGTGTTTTACATGAAATGGTTAACTGCTGATAAGTTTTGGGTATTTCGAAGTAAAATATGATTTACTTGGTTATTCGTCAAAGTATGAGTATTTTGATAAGTTTTCATATTTGGTAAACTTGGGTTATGTTAACCTCTTAAAATGCTTATATTGGGTTTAAACATTTTAGCAACTAAATAGCATGATTTACGTATTCTTAGTGACTTTGTACAAGTAAGCTCTATTTCATGATTCATGCATATTTGATGATTTTGTACAAATGGAGTCTATTTCATGTTATATGCATTTTGGTGTATTTGCATTCATAAACCCTTTGGAAAATCATTAGTCCCATCTCGTGTGGAGTTTTGGGTTAATCTCGTCTTTGAGATATGTGTCCTCATAAACGTTGTTTAAAGACATTTCATTATTTGGGGAACCGGTAATTGTTGGTCAAATGGACTTTGAGCATCCTAGCTCGGTATTGGCTTAAAAAGGGGTTTGAGGATATTTGTCCGGGTTTAATGGCTCGATGTAGAGTCCTATTTCATGGTTTACGTCTTAATGCATTTTATTGCATATTTATAATTACAGGCTCGAGTGTTGTTGTCACTCAGGTATAGTCGAGTAATTTTAGACTGTGTTGCATTGGATCCATAGGCATATGAGTCAGTCTTGTTTGATGGTCATTTGGGTGGTACGGGGTTGGACTCCGGGACACATGTTTTATGACCTTGTCCGTTCAAGGAGTACACTAAGAGGACTAAGTCCGGGTGGTGCTATCATGGCGTGGAGTAGCCATTGGATGGGCGTTTTGGACCTCCGTCGGGTGGGGCAATGCCTTGGTTGTATTCCCCTTAGGCCGGGCCTTGGAGCGGTATTTTCGTTAATATATCGCTAAGGTCAGTTGACTCTTTGGTGTAGCTTGGAGGGAGTCGTAGGGACACTTGGGCTTGTGTGTCGTGAAGTGTCATACGATTAACGTTGTATGAGTGGCATACTTTTGTGTTCCTCCACTCTCAACGGATACGGGAAGCCCCCGTCGTCGGCCCGTCGTATTTGGATATTTAATTGTCCACGTTTTAATATTTCGAGTTCATTCTATTTTATGGTCGTGTGGGTATTATTTCGAGTTGCGGGTTTTCCATGACGCACCATATCTGTATGAATTGTCCTCCGTTATTTAAGGGTCGATTATTATGCCCCACCCCCGTTTTGGGTGTTTTGGGATATGGCGTATTGTTTACATTTTAGTACATTTGAGTATCGAACTATGACCCCGTTTTGGGTGAGTTGCGGGTTGCATCGTTTTATAAGAAATGCATGTTTGGGAAGCATCGTCTTTAAAAGTGTATATTATGGAGAAATGTGTCATTTCCATTTTGAAGTATAATATATTCGAAGGATATTGCTTTAAAACGGATTTCCTGTCTTCTAAAGATTTATTCATTCATGTTAAAACTCTTGAGCTCACTAGGCGTTAAGCCTAACCTTTTTATTTGTCGGCATGTGCATCAGGTTCCAGTTCGGGGTTCGGATTCTAGTAGCCTCACGAAGAGTTGAGCCCTAGCCTTACACAAGAGTAAGTAGTTGGTGAAGTCTTCCGCAGGTTGGAGTTAGTAACTGTTTTTTGGGTTTAGTAGCACCCGTCCTTGTCATAGATTGTATGTATAGAATGAATGTATGTATTGAGGTTAATTCTTAAATTATGTTTGTAGACGAATCAATTACTGATGTATTTAGAAAATTTTTAATAAGTTTCTATCTTCAGAATTAAGGGTGTTATATTTCCACCCATAAGTATTCATGTTCAACCATTTAGAACCGTTCCCAAACATTTTACATAAAGATCTCAACTTATATCAAACCCTAATTTCCATAAATGAAGAAAATAAGAGATTACCTTAACCATAACTTCAATCCACCAACCAAAGATACTTCTAGGTCACCAATATGAGCCTTACACTCCCAACCTTCAAGGCGATGAAAGGGTTGGGTGAAAACCCTATAAAGTTGATGAAGATGATGAAGATGAGATAAAGATCTCTTATCTCCTAGTTTCCAACTTTAGGAGATGAAACCCAAACCTTGAAATAAGTAAGGAAATAATGCATTGGATGCTCTATGGACCGAATTAGATGAGGGGTTTGGGTTGAGAGAGTTTTAGGAGAAAGTGGGTGAAAGAAAGAATGAATGAGAAAAATCCCAAAAATCAGATTTATTGAAGCCTGCACCCCGTTGGCGACTGTGCCATGCGATAGTGACCATGGCACTGTCGAGGGTCAATATCGCGGCACATGTACCGCGGCTAATCCCCCTTCCGTGATGTGCCACGACGAGAGTGACAATGCCACAATCGCTGGGCACTCTCGCCTTGAGCGTATCGAGGGCCCTCTAGCCCCGCAACATTGGGCTTGGCGGCAGTGACTCTGTCATAGTCGTTGGGCATAGTCACACCACCCCTGCCAAAGTCTAAATATCTCATTTTTCATGCACGAGCGACATTCTAAAATAAGAGGGGTCTAAAAGATTACTTGAAATTGCGGGTATTACAATCCTCCCAAACTTAGAATGATTTCGTCCTCGAAATCCACTTCTCACCCATGGCATTTCGTTATCACCCTTAGCACTTATTGGGTTTCATCGGTCTCCAAGAGGGTAATGATCTAATCGTAGACCTCAAAGATGTCATTCTCCCCAAATCGACCATCTTCCTTCCCAAGGGATTGTCTCTAATCCACTTCATCCTTTTGCCAAAAATCTGATGACTTCCTGACGCAACTGCCATACTAATTTTTGTGAAGACTCCCACATCCAATATTCCCCTTGATACGCTACACTCATACTAGAGTGAACGTCGCCCTTTACTGGATCAATTTCTAACCATGCGACCTCGGTTGCCTCCCAACCTTAGGTGATGCCTGCTACCTCCAGGGTAGCTTGTGACCTCAACCTCTCTTTGAAAAATTCGTTCTAGGTCAACACGATTCTGGATCCGAATTCCAATGGTCAACACCAAACTCAAAGAATCCATAAAATTTCTTAGTAATTCGCCCTTGCTATTGGCAGAGCCTTCCTTCAAGGGACGTGCCAATACGATCTACAGGGAGTCGGTTTATTCAAATTCGACTGGTGCGCAACTCCAAACTATGCTCAATATCCAAAATTCAGTTGCTATAAACCTTTACCATAACAAGACAATCTTAATCATCGATACTTAATTGCTAACGTCTAATCCCCTTCAAGTTGCCACATAGTGCAACACACAGTATCCCTCGGAAGTGCACTGAAGAACCCCAACGATCATTGTCCTCAAAATCGGATGTCGACACCTATCCTCAAAACGACTATACCGCAAACGTGGGTGTACCGTCAATTATTTCATTCAGGATTGGCATTGATGAATTGAAGTTGACACCTAATATGACACTAAAATACCAATCTTCATCTCTAACAACGGACCACACTACTACCTTTATTCGCAAAGGTTCTCCAAGATGGTACACCACCATCACATAACATGTCGTCGAACGAATAACCCATCAGATCAAATCAAACCTTACGTGATCAGCCACACCAGACTTTAACCCAAAGATTCACCGAAACAGAATGATCACCACTTAATTAACTGGGAGAAAGCATGAATCTAATACCTCAATTATTCATACGTGAACCTACTCATAAGGTTGAAATCCACAATTCAAAACTGGCCATAAGTCGGGTCATCCGACGCTTCAATTCCCAAGGACTCCTTTAGTCCCAAATTCACAATTCTAATCATAAGAGGGTTTAAATCTATAGCTCTAATGAGTTCAAGGTTTTTCAACTATAGGACTCAGTAAGTATGCCAATTGAAAATTTCGTAAGATTTTTCAAACGCAAAAATCTTTATAACAATTAATCGTACATGTGAGAATCCACTACCGATTACCCGACAGTTGCGCAAATTGGTCACATACACCACACATATAAAACCATTTTGAAAGTAATTCGGTCATTACTCAAACTAATAATGACAGTAATAAAAGATGTGCAACAACCTTTTCAAATGGACCGCTATGGTCCGAACATGCATCACTTTATACCATGTATGTAAAATAATTTCCCGCACTAAAGCGGTGTGCAACAATTGTTTGTATAAACTCCAGAAGGAGAAATTTACATAATCAAGTTCAAAAAAAATTTCATTAAATCATAAAATGATGTGGAATAAAATTTTCAACAAGACCCACATATATCAGTTTATTTCCCAAATTTAGTAAAACGATAGGTGTTTGCGATTTGGTCAAGCATAAAATAATTTAGATCGACTTTAAACTTTAGGTGCACAAGTAAAATGATTTTATAAAAAAAATAGTGGCTACAAAATCACGCATACCAGTGAATCACTAATCATGCATTGAGTGAAACAATAACGACAAAATCAACAATCAAATAATGCATATAACAACAGTTCAACATGAACCATCAGAGGTACTTTATATGTTTACACCAAAGTATAAATCCATTCAAATACTCTATAGCATACAACGAAATACTCTTGCATAAAACCCAAAAGAGAAATCACCCAACACTGAAACTTCAAAAATAACATATGGGACAACATCCACCAACAAAACTCTCAAGACGCTCTTACGGTTGTGAAAAGATATGTGCAAACTCGCATGAGACAAAATATTAAACAAAACTCATAAATTAACGCACACCATAAAGCAAGTATACGCTCAAGGTTCACCTATGCGACTCACAATGCCGTAAAATAGAACTCCATAAAACTCAACAAAATTTCCATAAAACTCAATGACACTCAAAAATCAAGTGGTGCCAAAACTTTGTTCCCAATAATCAAATATCACAAGACAAAGTTATGACTAAAATGTCATAATTCAAAATTTTCCTTTTTATTGCAACGGGATATAAAATGACACTTTTCAACCAAACTCGCATGGAATAAAATCCCAACAAAACTCAAACACCAAAATAGTGGGAATAACTTTTTCCTTTAAAACCTTAACATATGTGGAGGAGATCCAATGTCAAGGTCATAAATTGTAGTTACTTGCCCGAGACCCTAAACAATGTTAAATCGTAGATACTTACAATATCCGAAAATAACGTTGGACAACAACGAGAATAAAGAAAATCTCAGCAAAATTTGCAACCTCATGCAATCAAATAATTTTATGCATGTTTAAAATCATGGTTTAAAACCTTGTGTGTGCTAAACAACTTTCCAAGATTTTGTAATATAATGTACATGATGATTTCTGAAACATGAGAAATAATTGATGCAATTTATTTTAAAAATAAATTTCGTGCATGAATTTGATCGACACTCAAAGTCTCGAAACCACACTCCTCAATCTCCCAGTCATACTATCGTCATCCGGATGCTCAAACATCTTAAGGCAATAATTGGATGTTTCATCGGGTCACCTTACAATTTCTCCTCGAATAATGTCGATTCCAAAAGTCTACTATGCTAATCCAACCAATAACTCCGACCCAACATGGTCAACTTAAGGTATCCATCATCCTTAACCGTCACCCCAAGTGACAATACTATAAACATCAACTTCTTCTAACGACTACCCACTTAGAAACTTCTTCACTACCCCAACGGTCGTCACATCAAAGTAGCCCAAATATACACATGTAAACTGTAGGTTCAACATAACACCGGCCAGATGCAATTATAAACGTACAATACATGATCATCCTTGCTGCCCTCGATGTGATTCCCATTTCTAGTGACTCCGTCAATCTTAAAACATCTTATCTTAAAGTTCCTATTGGTGTAAATTTCTCTCTCATTCACTTAAAAGAAAATGCTAGTTTGAGTCTAGGTATTCAAAATCAACAATTAAATCTCTCAAACTTAAGATCTGATACCAACTTGTAACACCTCAAATCTAGAAATAGCAACTAATTTAAAATTTTCTAAATACATCGATAATTGATTCATCTACAACAACAATTTAAGGTTTAACTTCAATAAACACAATCCAATCCTTATACACGGTCTATAATAGGGACGGATGTTACTAAAAACCCAATAACAGTCACTATCTCCAAAATGCGGAAGACTTCAGACAAGCTACTCTTTCACATGCATATAACTAGCACTCATCCTTTCACAGCGTTGCTAACACCAAATCCCAGCCGAATCTGATGCACATGCCGACAAATAAAAAGGTTAGGCTAACGCCTAGTGAGCTCAAGAGTTTTCATCATAAATATGTAAAGCAATAAACTTTAAGAATGTTATTTAAAACATGATTTCCAAAATGAAACACATTAAGTCTAAAAGCAACCTCTTTCCCAACACTTACCATCTTCATGATTAAAATCACAATACAAAACGTTCCTTCGAATATAAAATTAACCCAAAACTCACGCAAAACATAACTTATACTTTAATAACCAAATACTGAAAACGTGGATAAACTCTATCATCCAAACCTCCAAAAACATGGATACGGTTCAATATTCAAAACCTTAGAGTATGGATAACAACCCATACTCAAAACGTCACCGAAAACCTGGATTATAAAACTCCATACCTAAAACAACACCTTTCGGTGACGGGGGAGACCCGATTACATTGCACGTGACGGAACACAAAATTTGGTCACATAACTATGTCGAAAACCAAAACGTATGGATTATACTCATAAGACATATCGAGCTCAACCCCTCTAGATCTTTTTCCCGTGGAGACTCAAATTCAACCCCTCTGGATCT
Organism: Arctium minus; assembly: GCA_954870635.1. Classification (NCBI taxonomy): domain Eukaryota; kingdom Viridiplantae; phylum Streptophyta; class Magnoliopsida; order Asterales; family Asteraceae; genus Arctium; species Arctium minus. The sequence goes on along the minus strand of OX941093.1, from coordinate 2,131,102 downwards.
ATACTTTGAGATGTCCAAATCCACACAAAACATACAAGCACATTTGGAATTACACCTTACTGCCCATGGGATGTTGCCCGACTATATAGGTCCACACCTTACTTACCATGGTGACCCGATGCCTATTCCGTGTCAAAGTGGTGAACTTGTCCAAAACGGGACATTAAGAACACCGTGCCTATGGATCCATTGCATTAGTTAAAAATATTACATGACTCCGAACGAATGAACTAACGCATTCAAAACATGTAATTCTCAAATAAGATGCAGTAAATGCAAATCATGACCAAACACTCTACGTTTAGCTATCAAAACCCGGACAATTGTCCCCAAGACCCAACGAGGTCCAAACCGAGCCATAGGCTCAACAAATCAAAAGACCAATTGTAAAAAAATCATAAAATGAAATCAAACGTAAACAACCCGCATTTATGCGAACCCATGCTCTAAAATATAAATATAACTCCGACATAGTCTAGATTGGGACAAAACATTTTCCACGTGAGTTTATAACATTTATTTTTTCAAAATTATCACATAACACAAAATCAAACATTTCTCCGAAACACACAATAAAAGTACTTTGATACTAAAAAATCTACCTTTATAAAACAAATCATTAAAATGCCAATATTTATGATGCATTTATCAAAATGCCCAAAATCCCAAATATGGGTGTTTTACAAGTTTATAAAGTTAGACACTTCAAATAGCCAAAACTCATCAAATGACTCAACAGTTAATAATTCCATGTAAAACATATAAATATTTAAAGATTGACATTTTTGGCATGTACACCTTTTTCACAAATCAACTTGAACTCACCTTGCTAGATTTAGGCTAAATCTAGATTTTCCCCCCAACTTGAGCTCCTTTGAAGAAACTTGGATCTTCTAGCCAAAAACTTCACAAAAACCTAGATCCACAAGTTTCCACCCATAAGTATTCATATTCAACCATTTAGAACCATTTCCCAAACATTTTACATAAAGATCTCAGCTTATATCAAACCCTAATTTCCATAAATGAGAAAAATAAGAGATTACCTTAACCATAACTTCAATCCACCAACCAAAGATACTTCTAGGTCACCAAGATGAGCCTTACACTCCCAATCTTCAAGGCGATGAAAGGGTTGGGGGAAAACCCTAGAAAGTTGATGAAGAAGATGAAGATGAGATAAAGATCTCTTAGCTCCTAGTTTCCAACTCTAGGAGATGAAACCTAAACCTTGAAATAAGTAAGGAAATAATGCATTGGATGCTCTATGGACCGAATTAGATGAGGGGTTTGGGTTGAGAGAGTTCTAAGAGAAAGTGGGTGAAAGCATGAATAAGAAAAATCCCAAAAATTAGATTTATTGAAGCCTGCACCCCGTCGGCGACTGTGCCACGCGATAGTGACCATGGCACTGTCGTGGGTCACTATCGCGGCACATGTAACGCGGCTAATCCCCCTTCAGCGATTGTGCCACGGCGAGAGTGACAATGTCACAATCGTCGGGCACTCTCGCTCTCAGCGTACCGGGGGTCCTCTAGACCCCGCGACATTGCCCTTGGCGACAGTGACTCTGTCACAGTCGTCGGGCATAGTCGCACCACCCCTGCCGAAGTCTAAAAATATCATTTTTCATGCACGGGCGACATTCTAAGATAAGAGGGGTCTAAAAGTGTACTTGAAATTGCGGATATTACAATATATAAATATACGTACATGGTATATAAAAAATGAATTGATGAATTATTATTACAACATCTCACAAATTTTCTAATTATTAAGGGGTTTTATTTTTCTATCTTAGTACTGATTTTTCGTTTCTATAACATGTTGCATTTTAAAAAGAAATTGATAAATTATTTTTAACAAATATAATTGGTTTCATCATTTTTGGTCAAAAGAAAGCAACCCAATACATTGAAAACCACACAATCTATTTGTCTATGTTCATCATGAAGGTATTCCCTACCACAAAAATTTTGCCTTTAATATGATTCCCTAAAATCCCATTTTACATGAGTATCATGACTTCCTATTCTTCCTTTTTATTTCAAAAATATTATGCACTCCTTTGGGATCAAAAAAATGTAAGTTATGAATTTGATTTTGTTGATTTTTTATATATACATACTGATCTATACTGATCTATGACATAATAATAATCGAGTGTTGGAAGAGGATGGAGTATCTACTTTGCTTCAAGCTTGATACAAATCTTATTGAAGATTTTGTTTGAATTCTATCCTCATCACAAGTGGAAAGAGACATGGATTCAAAATGGTTTTCTTTCCATCTTCTTTTTGGATGATATAATCTTTGTGTGTGAACATGGTTGATACAAAGTTGACAACCAAAGCATCATAATATGTGCTTTAGAAGAAATGTGGCAAAGAAAGATTCTGATATGGTTCGGATGTATCTAGCATGATCTGTAATGATTACGAATTTAAGAGTTTATTATTGAAATATTGATTAAGATATAATGTTGTTCTTTTTGTAGTTATGAGTGTATTTATTAGAGCTATAAATAAGTTTGTTCAGATATAAATATATTCTTATTTGGAGCTAGGATTCTTTTAACACTTGTTGCATCTTGGTACCAGAACCTTTTTGCATGATATTTTTAAGGGTGTAGTAGGTTGTGAGTCTTATGCGGCATTGATTGTCTCTAAGTCGTTGACCATGAATACCAGGGAATATTGAATTAGGGATACAATTTTATTGAAAACTAAAAAAGTTGAAGGTCAAAAACACAAAGGGAAAACTTAAATCTTGTGACTAATATAAAATGGACTACCATGCTACACTAGGGGTGAGTGCGGTCCCAAAACGCACCACATATATATGCCTTTTGCAGTGCGATTTATGTAATTTGTACCAAAAGCACTTCAATCCAATAATCACTAAATCATAACTTTAAAATAAATTTAATGAACAACGGGTCTATAGTTTATACAATAAAAAGCTATAGTACGTCTGAAGTGCATAATTAAAAATAATCTAAAACAAACTTAAGCAGTCTCCTAATTAATCCAATTATCCAAACTAAAAGGTTCAATTTAAAATAAATTCGGTGATGGGTATGCTAGGGCACAAATGGTAACATCGTATAAGGAAAATAAGAAATATGCGGTGTGATCTAAATCATGATTTCATTATTAAAAATTGCAAGTCATGCCGTAGACGTTTAAAACCGAACGGTGCAGTGTGGAAAGTTTATGCGTCTTGGTGGCTCGCTCCTATGCTACACTAGCTAATAAAATTAAAATCACAATAAGATTGCTTAAATATGTGCTTCTTCTATATACGTGAAAATGAATGTGATGTTTTTATATGTTTTGTTTTAAACTCGTAAGGGCACATATACATACATATAGGGGAGAGGTTCCGTTAGAAACTAAAATTGATTAGAAACTTGGGAAGCGTCAAAAACCTAAAATTGATTAGGATCCCCGGAACTACCTATAGCGAAACATGTGAGATATTTATCAGGGACGTGTTATTTATCATGAATGTTATGACATAGTTATCATGAATGTGTGATTTTTGATGAATAACACGTTTATACTCATCATGAACATATGATTCATGATAAATAATACTTCCATATTCATTCTGAAGAAACACGTGACACGTTGTAGGCGGTTCACATGTTTCTAATCAATTTGGAGTTGTTTACACATACATATTATTTATTTATAAACATAGCTTGTAACATAAAATATTTTAGAAATTTAATATAAACATGTTTATTTTTAGACTTTTGTTGCGAATCAAATTCTTTATGTAGGCCCAAGGATTAGATTTTGTAGGATGATGGATTTGGAAATATTGGCATCTTGTAAGGCGCATGCCATTCTAGAAGTTTTATACCCTCTCACGTTTTATTCCCATTAAAAATACCATAAATAAAATAAATAATCACAACTATAAGTTTTGAAAAATTATTGATAATTTTTTTTAACCGTGGGTGTGTAGACCAACTTGTGTGCACCTCGACTAATCCAAGGACCCTGGAGAATAGCCAATTTAATCTCAGTAACCTTGGAGGACTTGTACCGGTGACCTCTGAGAAGATTCCCAAAAGGCCCAAGTCTTATTGTTAGTGAAGCTAACCCCACAAGGTTAGTGATAATTGCTTGCATTCCATAACGACAATAAGGATTGGTGCTAGGATTTGTAGACCCGATTGGGAAACTCTACTATTTCTTATTAGGTAACTAAAGACTTATTAGTTTTTACCATGTAAGAGATGTTTATCCGATCAAAGATTATGGTATTTACCAAAAATCTTATCGTATCGTTTTGCTAACCAAGAATCTTATCTGGTAAGTAAGGTTGGTGACTCTTGTTTGATTATCGCTTATTAGGTAAGAGGCGCTTATATTATGCTATTTTGATGACCGAAAATCATATCTGGTAAGATAAGTAAGGGTCATAACTCTTACCCAGAAAATGTTTACCCAGTTTATGGTGGTAAACGGCCCCTAATTCGAGCAAACTCATGCTCTTGGTGTTCTTTCTTGTTAAGCATACTTACAAGTTCAAACTAATGTGTAACAACAATCTACCTTAATTAGTAAATTTAAAGTCTAAGAGTTGTTTATCAAACGCTTACTCGCAAGAGCGTCATCCTTAGTTACCTTATCGGATATCAAAATAGATTGCTGGTAAGCAACTTTTATCCAATAAGCGCTTATCAGATAAGAGTCTTCTCCCTCACTTACCGGGTAAAAGTCTTGGTCTTTGTTATATATCTTACTGGGTAAGATTCTAGGTTCTTGTCATGCTCACCCGAAAAGTAAGGGAGTGTTTGATTCATGGATTTTGAAGGAATTGAAATGGATAATTCCTTTGACCAAATTCCAATTCCTTTGTTTGGTTCACATATTGATCATGGAGGAATCCTTTGAATTCCATTGAATTCCACAAATCAAGGAATTCATCATTCCTTAGCTAAAGTGAAAGAGTTGAATTCCATCAAATTCCTACCAACCAAACGCGTGATCAAATTCCATTCAAATTCCTTCAAAGTCAAATACTCAAATTTCTTCCATGAATTCCATTTCCATCAAATTCCATTCAGTGAACCAAACGCCCCATAAGTAACACTAAATAAGCATTTGATAAACCCCTAAATCATAAAAGATTATTATTTATTATTCTTTTTTGATTTAAAATTGGCAAATAATTTGTTGTTTTGTATAGAAAGGTTGTTTGTTTGGTTAGATCCATATCCACTTTCACAAAAATCCCCATCCATCAAAGGAGGAGGCCCCACTTTAGGGGAGTTGATGGTGGTCATCAACAAAATTCCTTATTCATTCAAAATTCATCAAGTTAATAATTATTAAATAATTTGAAAAATATAAATATTTTGAGAATGTAATTACTTTTAGTTCATGACCAGAATTGGTGGTGGTAGTTTTGTAAATAAAATGAATATTAGTTGGCGATTAGGAGCAAAGTAGGGATTTGTAGAAATAGAAGATTTTATTAGGGATGAGATCGGTACCGTACCGGTACCGAAAAAAATTGGGACTAAAAAACGGTACCGAATATCGAACCGTATGTACCGGTACGGTTTCGGTTTTGGGACGGGAAAATCGGTACTGGTACCACTTAGGACCGAAAATTAAAAAATGTGTCATATATATCAAAACCAATCACAAACCAAAATATATTCATAATGATTCAAATGTGTTTCAAAATCAATCCCAAACAATAAAAAAAAATAACAATTAAAAGTTCAAAACCAAGCAAAAGTTCAACAATCTTCGATATTCTTTTATGCTTTTCCTTTTCCGTTTTGTTCTTTGATCGCCTCTTCAATCTCTATATATACAAAAAGAAACAAAGATAGTTAATATCAACAACCATCAAGAAACAAATAAAGTTAATACTAAGTTGCTAACATAATTTTTATTACCTTTGGCAATGTCATCGTCCTTTAATATATCATCAATGTCATCTACAATCGGTTTCCTCGACTTTCTCACCCAATCTTGAGTGCAAACCAAAGCCTCGACTATGGAAGTTTACAAGTTTGTTCTGTATGAGTCTAGTACACGACCGCTTGTACTAAACGCCGACTCGGATGCCACGGTGGAAATTTGTATTGCCAAAATATCTATAAAAAAAATACAAAGTTCATAAACAATAAAATGTAAAACATAATGTTAAAAAAGCTTGAAAAGTTAAATAACTACCTTTGGCCATCCGAGATACAATTGGGAACCTCATAGCATTTTGTTTCCACCATCTAAGTATATCAAACCCGGTAGTAAACAAAATTTTAGGCTCATTTAGGTACCTCTTTAATACATCACAATTAACTCTAATTGCTAAATAATAGTGATTAGGCCATCAGAATTTCACAATTTATTTGAACACATTTATATAAGCTAGTTCAAGGCTTATAAAGGATTATGTTGTTTAACGATAATCATAAGTAACATTATAAACAACGACTAAGTTCACAAATATCCAATTAAAAGAAATCCAATTGATATGAATGCATGATTACTTTAACCAAAAGCATGTTTTTACATCTTTTTAACGAAGAACATAATTGAAAAAAGGTGCAAAACATAAAAACTTACTTGAGTTTGATCCATAGAGGTGCCAAATCCCAAATCCTGAATCCCGAATTCGTCGGTTTTTTTATGTGAATGTAGGTGCCAATTTTTTGACGGTGATAAAAAAATTGGAGAATAATAGGTACTTATGGAGAAAGTTTAAGTTGTTTAGGAGATGATTTAATTTGATTAGGAAATAATAATCTTCATAATATTAGGAAAATATTACAGAATCAAAGAAGATTTAAAAAATCTAACCTATAAAATCAACGGTTCGGTTTCGGTATTTTCGGGAAATTCCCGGTACCGAATACCGAAATCCCGAATACCGAATTTCTTGAATAGTTGGAACCGAATCCCGGACCGAATATATGGTACCGGTACGGTACCGGTTCGGTTCGGGAAAACGGTTCATTTTGCTCATCCCTAGATTTTATGTGCCTGTTTTCATATTTATTTGTTCAATTAAAATATACTAGTTTTTTTAAAACTAAATTATCTTTAATATAACTAAGATTCTACTTTATAAATTATATCATTTTAACCCTCAAAATTTATACACTTTTAACTTAAATCGATATCTTTAGTATCACTCTTTAAGAGGAACGGATTTAGGGTTGTTTACCAAATTTTTCATTAAGTCATGTATGGATAAATGTGTCTGTCTGGATAAATTGATGTTGTTGTTTACTTTTTTATCTGAATTAACAGTCTGAATAACATAAATGACCAATTTACCATTGAATATGAATTTTAAGCTGTTTTATAAATTGCTATTTATTTTTTAAGCCATATATTCATAAATTCATTGATATAATCATAAAATCAAACAAAAATTCATTAAGTACTTAAACTTCCAAGTTCAAACACAATGTAGTCAAGTTCAAACAAAAAGTAACAAGTATGAAACAAGTATGAAATCGACATTGTAGAAATCATGGTTACAAAAATCTACATTGCAGAAATGTCGAGCAGCTATGGAGAAGAAACAGGTATGGAACAAAAATCGACTGAAAAAACAAGTAAGGAACAACAATCGACTGAAGAAAACAAGTATGGAACAACAATCGACTTAAGAAATAAGTATGGAACAACAATCGACTGAAGAAACAAGTATGGAACTACAATCAAGTATGGAGAAGAAACAAATATCGAACAATCAGTAAAATCATTACCTTTGGAGAAATCGACCAAAGGAAATTATTGTCTAGGGTTGAAATCGTACCAGCAGTGAATTGAAATAGTGTAATCAAATCAGCAATGAACTCGAAGCAGTAAAATCGAACGAGCGGTGAAGGTGAAATCGAAATCGAACAAGCAGTGAAGGTGAAATCGAGCAACTAGATTTTTATTGCGTGATTATTGAGTAGGAGGGTAGGAATGTCTTTATTTTTAAAGGGTAGAAATGTCAAAGACGTGTCTTAATGGAGACAACACATTTTTCCCCTACTTAATGAATAAGTCAGAAATGTCTGCGCGAATAAGTCGGTTTTGTCATTAAGCCCCAAGTAAACACTCCAAACGTCTGCGAGAATAAGCCGGTTTTCTCATTAAACTCATTAAGCCCCAAGTACACACCCCCTTAGTCATGGGCTAAGGGATGTCCGCGCCCAAACTCTACCATCTGAACGCAATAGAAAAAAAGGGGGGTCTTAAAGGTACATTTGCTTTAATTTGATGTTATCTTTTAAGTTAACAAAAAGTGGTTGTGATCTACTGATAATATCATTTCATATGGTTATAGGTGGCATTCATTTGGCTCTTTTCCTTATTTTTTGGTAAAAGCAACAAAAATGAAGAAAACCCCAGTATGTTATATGTCATTTTTAATTAAACCGCATTTTTTTTTAATTATTTTTTGTTTATTTTGTAGTATATTAATTACTTTGTGCTCTTGCTCGACAAAAAAATTATACCTCTCTCTGCTCTTTAGGAGGTGAAAACGCTAAATAAATGGAAAACCGGAAAACCACAAGATTAAAAAGTATATTAATATAGATGTCAAATTAACGAGAAAAATATGATCAATATTTTTAGTGTAGTTTGTTTCGTTCGAATTTTGATCATATTTCGTTTTTTTGTTTCCGATTTAAAAAATATGGGTGGGAGATTATTTTAATTTAATAATAAAGTTGTAACCATCTCTTTAATCACGTCATTTGGATCAATGATTCTTACGGTTGATGAACGTTTTTCGATTTTTCATTTATTTAGGGGTTTCCCCTGAACATCCCTCTTCCTCTTTAATCCAAATGTTGGATTTTAAAATCTAATTATATATAATAACATTTACCAGGAAGATGAACAGTGCTCATTTTTATTTTTTATATAACTAGTGTGGGAACCGTGCGTTAGCGTGAATTATTTTGTTTAAGACTCAGAAATTATCTATATAAATATATATTAGTTCGTAAATAATATATATAGTGAAATTGTCTATAATCAAATGGTTTGTAAAAATTAGAAGAATCTAATTATTTTTAATATATTTATATATATATGTGTGTGTGTGTGTGTGTGTGTGTGTACGCACGTATGAAGAGAGAGATAGAGTTTTGTTAAATAATAAAGTTATATAGCGAAATAAAATGAGTAACATTAACAATAGGCGTGCGAATGATTTATACATTGTTTGTATTCATTGATAACATTAATGAAGTTTTTTTTTATAGAAATGACGACATCTGAGATTTTATTAAAAAATAAATAAAACAAATGTAGACGTAAATGACATGGTAACTAATGGCATGTAATAAAAATATGTAAACAGAAAGTTAGGTTATAAGTAATATATAAAGATAATACTTGATCATTAATATAAATTACTATAGGAAATAATCCATTGTTAAAAAACTAATAATGTTTATAACTAACATGAACCAACAATATTAAATTTTTATTAGTACAAATTTTTAAGTTACAAATCATTGTAAATAAATGTTTCTAAATACTAATCAATAAATTTATTTACTATCATCAATAATTTAATTTTATATTGACACCAATTTAATATATGGGTTTTTTTTATAAGTTGGATATCAATGTAAATAAATGTATTGATTATAATGCAAAAGTTGAAAAATTAAATAAAAATTATATATATATATGAATGATTGTAATTAATTTTTTAGGTTTATATATAAAAAATTAAAAGATTTAACTATTATATAAACAAATATAAAAAGTGTTAGCAATTATATATATATATATTATGGAAGGAAAGAGAATATTGTTTTTTTAGCGTAAATCAAGAAATAAAAATAAAATGATTTACAAATATATAATTGTAATAAGTTATTTAAATTTTATGTTATATGAAATGATTTTTATATATTGATTATTTAAATTTAAAAAATTAACATTTAATATATTGCAAAAAAATTAATAATAAATTACAAACAAAAAAAAAGTTTTGACAATTAATGTAATGGAAACATTTCCACGTGCAAAAAGAGATAAGTATGAACAATGACTTCTCATTAAACTTGGATTTAATAGATTTTGTCAAATGTATGTTTATGATGCTAAAAAAATGATATATTTTTCACTTGAGAAATCTATTTGATAGAGACAGAGAGAACCAAAAACTCAAGAAAACGAAACAATGGTAAAATGAAGAGGAGGTAAGAAAACAAAAGGATAATGTTAAATGCAAACATAAATGCTAATTTAATATATGAGTTTCTTATATAAGTTGTAAATTAATGTTTTTAAATAGTAATCAATGAATATTATTTACTACCACTAATTTTTAATTTATAATGAGATTGATTATAATCCAAAATTCGAAAAATTAAATAAAAATTATTTACATATACAAATGATTGTAATAATTTTTTTAAGTTTACATATTAACATTAAAAGATTTAACTATTAAATAAACAAAAATAAAAGGTTTTAGCAATTCTCTCTCTCTCTCTCTCTCTCTATATATATATATATATATGATAAAGAGAGGGTTGTTTTAATGTAAATTAAGAAATAAAAATAAATTATTTACATATATATATATATAATTGTAATAAGTTATTTAAACTTTATATTATATGAAATGATTATTATATATTGATTATTTAAATTAAAAATAAAATTTTAACATTTAATGTATTGAAAATATTTAATAATAAATCAAAAACAAATAATAGTTTTAGCAATTAATGTTTTAAAAACACTTCTACGTAAAATAAAATGATAGAAAAAAGATAAATATAAACGATGGTTTCTCAATAAACATGGATTTTAACTTTATGAAAATATAAGTAGAAAATATTAAAAAATTATATGAAATGATTATTATATATTGATTATTTAAATTAAAAATAAAATTTTAACATTTAATGTATTGAAAATATTTAATAATAAATCAAAAACAAATAATAGTTTTAGCAATTAATGTTTTAAAAACACTTCCACGTAAAATAAAATGATAGAAAAAAGATAAATATAAACGATGGTTTCTCAATAAACATGGATTTTAACTTTATGAAAATATAAGTAGAAAATATTAAAAAAAAGATGCAAGATGAACTTTGGTGATGACACATCAAATATTGTATTACATCGTGGATTTCATCAACGAATTGTTGTTGTCATCAAACATCTGAAACACGCTGCCAAAAACGAACCATCGGTTCGGTTGGAAAAAAGGAAAAATATAGAAAACATTAGTTAAAAAAAATTTAAAACTCCAACAAATTTCAGAAGGAATACATACCTGGATTAGTTTTCTCGAAGTAAACTTGGAAAAAAAATAACCATGAAAAGGATATGTTGAAGTATAGTGAGGCTACATCCATCATTGAACCATTGTCATATAAACTCTAAAACCGCTATAAAAAACAAACTCTTGATTCCATTGAAAAAACTTAGGAAATTTTTTAGAGACAAAAGTATTATAAAAAATAAAGAGCTTTAAAATCCCAACGAAAGTAAAATATAATGCATACTTGGATTGGTTTTACCGAAGTAACTGAAAAAAATAACAATTTAAAAATAACATGTTGAAGTTTGTTGAGACTACATCATAGATTGTAATATTTTTCAAGAATACATCATCGAACTATTGTTGTCATCAAAACTCTAAGAGTGCTCCCAAGAACAAACAATTGGTTTCATTGGAAATAACTTAGGAAAAATATAGAATACAAAAGTAATTAAAAAAACTTTAAAATTCACAAACATCAAAAGAAATGCATACCTGGATTAGCCTTCTCCAAGTAAATTTAAAAAGCGATTTATTGAAAAATAACAGTTTATGAAATCAAAAACACATCAAGTGATAGAGAAGAAGAAGAAGAAGAGATTGAATGATGGAGAACTCATGAGGAAGCAAAAGAGACGCATTGTTTTAAAAAAAGGAAAGGTAGGTTTAGAAAAATTGATAGATTGGTTTGAGAGATCGATTTGATAAAGATGAGAGAACAAAAACAAACCGATGAGGAGATGGAGAGGAGGTAGGAAAACAAAGAGATTGGTGTTTAATGTAAACATAAATGAATAATCAATGTTGATGAAAAATTAGGAAAAAAAATGTTTAAAGGGAGAATAAATGAGAAAAAAGAAAAATGGCTTTCTTGGCTTTAGGAGATGTCACCTCATACATGGTGGTTTCTCCTTTAATATATATATAGATATAGATATAGATAGATAGATTTTTATTTATTTACAGATTTGGTCCTTGAGGTTTTATCTCCCTTTTAGATTTAGTTCTATGTTTTTAGAGTTACAGATTTGGTCCCTATAGTTTTATTTTTCTCTTGGATTTAGTCCCCATAATTTGTTTATTCCAAAATAGCCTTTCGATTTTGTTGGTCCCTATAGTTTTATTTTTCTCTTGGATTTAGTCCCATAATTTGTTTATTCCAAAATAGCCTTTCGATTTTGCATTTTCGTAACGTTTTGGTCCTCGAAACTAAAAGTTGTTAGCTCCTGACCGTTAAGTAAATGACATTTCGATCATTTATAACCTTTTCATTTTCTAATTTAAATAAATAAAAGTTATACTATAAAAATTATTTTTATTATATAAGCATAAAATAAATATACCTTAACATGCATCGCATCTCAATGACTGTGTCTTCTCCAACCCAAAACCTTCCGTCTTCCCCATCAATCCAAGTACATAGTCGTAGGTGATTGACGCACCAATTTTTTATTTATTAATAAAGTAATTTATCATAATTTATTTTATGTTTAATAATGATGTAAAATTTGTTTAATTCATATTTTTATTATAATTTAATTTAGGTTCAATAACAATGTAACTTTTTTTAGGTTTAATGATGTAATGTACCATTTGCCAATTTATTTTCGCTTCCTATCATACACACACATCCCTGGTTTTATTTTTTTTCTTGAATTTAATCCTCATAGGGCATTTTGTAAATTATAGTCATGCTGCTAACAGACACAAAATGTTTTGTTCTCATAATTGGTCATGCTCAAATTTATGGTCTTAATATTTCTTTCCATTAACGCACACGATAACCCGCAGCAACGCACGGACATTAATCCCACCTCGTTGGATACATTTAAGAATCAACTTTTTTAAGAACCTGCTCGCTTTTAAAATGTCTATATCGCTTTGACTTCCATCTTCTTCTATGATCACTTTTTTCAATGGTTTTATTTACAATCTCTCTTTTCTTTATACATGTTTGGACGGACATAAGCTAGTTTATAAGCTAACTTTTTGATAAGCTACTTGGAGTAGCTTAGAGCATCTCCAACAACTTCTCCAAAATGAAGAAAATGAGAATTTTGGGCATTTTTTTACTCCAACAGATTCTCTAAGGCTTTGTTTGGCAAACTAGCTGATAAGCTAGCGTGTAGCTGATAAGCTAGCTTTTCAAAACGCTACTTTGAGTAGCGTTTCAATAAGCTAGCTTATGGTCATCCAAACATGTACACTAGCTTATAAGCTAGCTGAAGCTAGCTTTTTTTGCCAAACATAGCCTAAATATTTCTCCAAAATGGAGAAAGTAGGAGAAAGGGTGTAATTTTCTCCAAATTTGAAGAACTCTCCAAAAATGATTACCATGAGAGAAAAATTGTTTTATTGTTATATTCCACCAATAAGAAATCTTGAAAAAAAATGTGTAAGAGAGTGAAATAATATTTTATTAGATACATACAATATTTTAATAATATAAGTAATGATTGCATCTCCAAAATGGAGAATCTGTCGGAGTTGAATGCAATTTTTGTTAGAGATTTTGGAATCTGGTTCTCCATTTTTGAAAAGATTTGGAGGATCTGTTGGAGATGCTCTTAAGAGAAGCCTTTTGGGTACATTTGGTATGCAGAACAGAGTGGAACAGGACAAAACAGAACAGACTTGTCCCATGTTTGGCATGACCATATGTGGGACACGCTAGAACTAAGTGGAACACACATGGGACACACTTGTCCCACTCCAACCCCCGGGAACTAAGTAGAACAACAATACTTTAAAAACATAAAACATGTCTTCTCATCATCCACGCCTCCAAGATAGGGGTGTGCAAAACCCGAATGGTCCGAAATCCGAATCCGCATCCAAACTGAAAACAAGGTGTTTTTGTAAAACCCGAATACCCCGAAATCCGATAATTCGAAACCCGACATTTAGGAGGATATCCGGGTTCGAATTGGGTTTGATCGTTAGCCACCCAACCCGTCCGAAAACCCGAAATAACATAAATCTATATTTTAAATACTATATATATATATATATATATTTTATCTAATTATTTTTTGAAAATCATAAATTATAGTCTGTTGAAATATTTCTAAATTTTAAACTTGCTATCGATTTCATCAATCTTTCAATCGATTGTATTCATCCTAAAAAACGATTAAATTTATATATAACTTTTGCATTATATAATATCCGAACCCGACCGATATCAATCCAAAACCCGACCAACCCAAACCACAAGGTTGTGGCGTGGTGGTAAGAGTCTGGGGACTTCATAGCGGTTGCCCGGGTTCGAGCCTCACTCGCAGCATTGTGGCCACGGGATGAATGCCCGCGGGCCATAGGCCTGTTTTCCAGGAGATTAGTTTGGGCCCAAAGTGGTCTGAGATACTCCTTTACCAAAAAAAAAACAACCTAAAATCTGAAACTTAAAATTTGGGTTTTGATTTACATATCCAAAATCCGATCGTGATAAATTAGTTTTATGTTTTTGATAATCCATTGCACTATGTATTAGTGTTGTAAATTAGTTTTATGTGATGTAATCTATGATTTTTCATCAGGGGTAAATTCGTCACTTAACCGGTCTAGTCCTGTTCTGTCATGTCTTGCCAAACGTTGGACAGCTGTCCTGTTCTGTTCCGTCATGTCCTGTTCCATTTTGTCATGTCCTGTCCTGTCCTGTCTGCATACCAAACGCACCCTTTATGATTATTCCAATTATGCACTCATTAATATTCATTATTATATATTAATTATTAACTATAAATAAATATTAATAATTAAAATTTATTATTATTAATTGATATTATCTGAAAATTATAACATAAATTTTAATTATACAATGATATTAATTTTTTTAATATTTAGAATTATTGATAATTATGTCAATTTTTTTTAATATTGATCAATATATTTTTGTTATCGATTATTATTATTTTTGTTATTATTATTTGATTATTTTTTTTCCATATTATATGTAACGATTATTTAAAATCATAAGTTAATGTAGATTTTTTTAAAAATCTGGTTTAAAATTCAAATTTTATAATATATGTAATAATAAATTTTAAATTCTCTTAATTAACATATTATATTATTTTACTACCTTATTTGTATTAATTAATATATTATATTACTATAAATTTGTTTTAATTATATTATTAAAAATTATAATTGATTATTTTTTGTGGATGTCATTTTTGGTAATTTTACATGCTTATAAGATAGTTTTTGTCAAACGTGACTTTTTCATCAGCTAGTTTGTCAGTCATCAGCTAGTTTGCCAAACATAACCAAAGACCAACGAAAATCATGATGTTTTCATCATAAGATGCTCTCATCACAAAATATCAATTTGTATAATTAATTATTAAAACATTTTAAAAACAAAATAATATAATAATATAAATTGGGAATTTAATTAAAATGTCCAAACATCAAAAATGGGTACCCAAAATGTCCCAAATCTTGTAATTTTTGCCAAAATACCCAATAACCCCCTGTTTTTGGACCGCGTTTTTTGAAAAACACGGGGTTATACGGTTTTGGTCCGCGTATGAGCAAAAACACGGGGATAGGTCTGCGTTTTACATATTTGGTCCGCATTTGGTGGTAAAACACGGGGTTGGGGGTGGATAAACGCGGGGTTGGTTTGTTTTTCACGTATGCGATTGATTTTTAATATATATTTATATTTTATACCCCTATAATTATTTAGTTAGTTTACTTTATATCTTTTACTTTTCTATTTTTCATTTTTAATTTTCATCATATTAACACATAAAATCGTATATTAACTAAAATACGTTAAAAAAATATGTTTTAATTTTAACAAGTTACACCATTATAATCGTTTCTTTGAAACATTCGAAATGAGCTCAATATTGAATATTTTTTGATTTAATTATTTAATTATATATCATAGGTACTACATAAAACGTATGAATATGTTATTTTTCTTTTTACCATAAAACATAAAACGTATTATATATCATATATACTACATATTTTTGGACAAATTATTCATAATTTATGTTATTCTTCTTTTTACCATTTTACTAATAACGATATTTTTCATTTGCTACTGTTGAAACGTATGAAACGTTTCATACGTTTCAACATGAAAATATTTTTCATACGTTTCAACATGAAAATATTTTTCATACGTTATTTTTCATACGTTTTATTACCATTTTACTAATAACGATATTTTTCATTTGTTACTGTTGAAACGTTTTATACGTTGAAACGTATGAAATATTTTTCATTTTCATACGTTTCATACGTTTCAACATGAAAAATATCGTTATTAGTAAAATGGTAAAAAGAAGAATAACATAAATTATGAATAACTTGTCCAAAAATATGTAGTATATATGATATATAATACGTTTTATGTTTTATGGTAAAAAGAAAAATAACATATTCATACATTTCATACGTTTTATGTAGTACATATGATATATAATTAAATAATTAAATCCAAAAATATTCAATATTTGGCTCATTTCGAATGTCTCGAAGAGATGATTATAATAATGTAACTTGTTAAAATTAAAACGTATTTTAGTTGGCCCGTTTCTGACATTTTATAGGCCCTGAGCGAGATGTAAAAAAAGGGCCCTCGATAATTATGAAAAAGAAAATCTTAGATATATTGTTTTTATTGTAAGAAATAAATTTCAATTCAAGAAATATTAATAATTCATATAAAATCATTTTTTCGAGTATGCTTAGGCGCAAAATCAATCAATAATTTCTTTTGAATTAATATTTTCTGCCATATCAAGTTTACATAGCATCGTTAATTTGTTTCACCGTCAAAAACATCCTTATGATGTACATTTAATATATAAAATGACATAATTTTGGGTCAAAATCATTACTATTCGGAGTAATAATTTATGTAAATCAATATCAATCACTTGGGTTTCCATCTCATCGTAGGTTATATGTTGTTCATCATTGTTTTATTGTTAAAAACGTCCAACTTTGTTCCTTCCAACGACTTTGTTCTAGATCTAAATCGGGGCAGGTTTTAAGCTGGGATTCTTGGTATAGTAATCCGAGAGATGTGTGGGTGGGTATCTTGTAATTTTTGTTGCTCCTGATGTCCTAGTCCCTTGCTAGGCCCATTCTTTGTTTAATAATGTGATCCTTTTATCGTTGTTAAAAAAAATTAAGTTAAAACCGTCCCATATCTCATATGGTTGGTAATTTATTTCAAAAGGTAGGGTCGTGCTATCTTAGTTAATAACAAAAATCTGTTATATTCGAATACAAATATAGAATTCATGCGGATGAGATACTTAAAAGAGTCAGTAGGAGATGAATGATGGCAGATGGATAATAATACTAGATAGAAAAAAAACTTAGAGAAACAATAGACAATATTATAAAATGAACAACTAATTAACTTTTTACATATTTTGTTTTCAATGTAATTAATTAATATATGTTTGGGTCCTTAATATAATACAAATTATTTGGATTTCATTAGACTTTGGATTTCTAATACAATAAGTGAGAGATGAATGATGGAGAATATATTAAATCTTTTTAGGCAAATATTTTTTAGACGGTGGTATCAAATAAAAGACTTAAATAAATAATAAACAATACTATAAATTGTGCAACCAATTCGCTTTTAAAATATTTTCTTTTTCAATGTAATTAATTAATATATGTTTGGGCACTAATATAATAAGAAATTCTTTGGGTTCTATTAGATGCTAAAATAACTTGTTTCTTTTATTTACTATTTTTTTACTACTATTTACTAGAAGCGTACTCGCGCAATGCAGCGAGATACATCACGATTTTAATGTTTATTTTTATTTTTTGTTTTTTTATTGATTTACAGTACAATTTTGGATGGTTTTTATTGAGTAATAATGGTTTTTTTATATATAAATTTGTTTAATTTAGGCTTAACAATATAATGTTTTTTATATAAAAAAAATTAAGTAGTTTGTTAAAATTCATTAATTATCTTATATATTTTAAATTTTTTATATTTAAATTGAGATGTTTATCCTGTTTTGATTATATTTATCAGAATTCAAATTTCATAATTTTAGGATTTGTGGATTAGAGATAAGGATTTTGGGGGATAAGGATGAAATTTATTAATTAGGGTTAAAATTATTTAAAAGTAATACATATTGCTTCATTAATTATTTTTTAAGAGATTTTAAGTAGATTAACATTAAATAATAGTACATAATGCTTAATACATCACGATTTTAATGTTTATTTTTATTTTTTGTTTTTTATTGATTTACAGTACGATTTTGGATAGTTTTTATTGAGTGATAATGATTTTTTATATATAAATTTGTTTAATTTAGGCTTAACAATATAATGTTTTTTATATAAAAAAAATTAAGTAGTTTGTTAAAATTCATTAATTATCTTATATATTTTAAATTTTTTATATTTAAATTGAGATGTTTATCCTGTTTTGATTATGTTTATCAGAATTCAAATTTCATAATTTTAGGGTTTGGGGATTAGAGATAAGAATTTTGGGGGATAAGAATGAAATATATTAATTATGGTTAAAAGCTTTACAGGTAGTACATTAGGCTTTAGTAGTTATTTTTAAGAGATTTTAAGTAGATAGCTTTAAATGATAGTATATAAAGCTTAGTGAGTTGTAATTAAGAGTTTTTTATGCCATCTTTATAATATAGTATAGATATAATATATACTAAAAAATTGGGCCCCTATTTCTCATCGGCCCTGGGCATACGCCCGGCCCGCCCTCCCCCAGGCACGGCCCTGTAGTTAATATACGATTTTATATGTTAATATGATAGAAAATGAAAAATGAAAAATAGAAAAGTAACAGGTATAAAGTAAACTAACTAAATAATTATAGGGGTATAAAATGTAAATATATATTAAAAATCAACAATTGAATCTGGCATACGTGAAAAACTAACCAACCCCGTGTTTATCCACCCCCATCCCTGTGTTTTTGCTCATACGCGGACCAAAACCGTATAACCCAACGTTTTTCAAAAACGCGGTCCAAAAATACGGGGTTATTGGGTATTTTTGGCAAAAATTACAAGATTTGGAACATTTTAGGTATACATTTTTGATATTTGGGCATTTTAATTAAATTCTCATATAAATTTAAGTACTTCAGATCTAGTTTCTTTTGTTTTTGTAATAATTATATGTTCTATCATGTTCGTACATGCTTTAAAATTTTATAATTTGACATTATAAATAAAACTAAACCAAATAAGATAGAATATGATAAAAATATAATGTAAGCATAAGGTACATTTGACCATAGGGATAAAAAGATTATTTCCTTTCCCAACTTTTGAAAAAAAAAAAAATCAAGAACATAAAGCAAGGCAAAGTAAGAAAATCCAACATGGATGAGACAAGAAAAATATAAAAATAAAAGAGTGCACAAAAGGCAACACACGACAAGAAACTAGAGCATTAAACATGTAAAACAACAATACATATAAATGATACAATGCATCAGAATTGCATGTGTCCACAAGAATAGTACACTATATATGTATATAGGTTTATTGGTGGGGACCAAGGCCCCGTGGTCCACTTTTGTGGACCCTACAAGCCCTACCTCATAGACTTGCATCGGAAAAGACATCATGTCTCCCCCCGGATTCGAACCCTGGTATATAGGGTTATGTTCGGAGGAAAACCTTAAAAAACAAAAAACTGAATAACACTCTGGTAGCTCTTTATCTGGACGTTATGCACTTGTTGATAACTCTCATTCCTGAGTGTTATTTATCACTCTTTTCCATGTCTTATTTCCCATTTAAACCCACTTTTGTTCCTTTCTATCTTCTTTTGGTCTATAATTAAAGCAAGTTATAATAATGACATCAAAAGTAATTTTTTGTGCAGAAATATGGAAAACTGTAGAGGAGGGCAGTGAGTGCCCGCGGTGGACACCCGAAGATCCATGAGAACAAAAGGAATATTATTTGGAATATCCCATTGGGAATTCTCATTCTCATTCCTATATAAGAGAGGCTTTGGTTCTTCATAACATCCATCCATCAATCCACCAACAACAATTCCATCATCCACTTCATCACTCTCTCTTCATTCTAAGTTCTTCTCTCCAAAAAGAAAGAACATAGTTTTGAAGATTAGTTTAGTTTAAAGTATTGTCTTTAATTTCTTGTTCTTTACTTTTATGTATTAAACTTTCTAGTCTTTTAATTTATTGCAAGTTTAACTTTAAGTATTTTAATTTCTTGCTCTTTAATTTTAGTACTTTAATTTCTTTGTCTTTAATTTTAGCATTTTAAATTCCGTAGTTTACTTTCTTACTTTGCTCTTACTTTATTTATATTCATGCAATTAGTTAACTTTTATTTCTCTTATATTATTATGTCTTCTATTATTAGTATGAGCTAAACACCTCTTGGGTGTGGGTGTGAGCTAACTTGAGACTAGTAGGCAACACTTGGGTGTGACCATTATTACTAACTCTTAAGTTTGGTCACTTGAGTCGGGACTTAAACTCAACGCGGATAAGCCGATCACTTTGATGTGTTAATATTAAATCTTGACCTCGAGAGGGACGGATTCGAAATACGGTTTAAGTGATGTACAAAGATTTGAGAGAGTCTTTGATAACCACGTAGAGATACGGGTTTTGTATGATTTACTAAGATTCAAACGTCGGAGGAGATTTATATCACAAAGAGATTTGGGTATAAATCTCCGTACCGGTAGAACTTGATTTTTATCAACTTAGTTAAATCGGCAAGATTAAAAGTTGGTAACGATGGACACTTTACGAGCATTTTGTAGGACCGGTCTTTAAAAATCCACTTTCGAGAGATCGGGCTTTTTATAGACTTTCCGTACTACAAAGTGCCCGACCATTTTGTTACTACATTTGTCTCAAGGGATGCTTACACCCATACCCATTCTTTAATTATAAAAAGTTCTTTTCACATTTTTAGAATTAATTCACCAACCAAACAAATATTTTTCTCAACTCGAAACTTGTGCAAGAAGTTCATGAAAGTCAGCAATTCTCAGTAAGTTCAGTCCCTGTGGGTACGATACTCGGTACTTGTACCATTTTATTACTTGTAGCGATCCCAATGTTGATATATACTTGTGTCCACGCTGGGAAACTCAATATCCACGCTTTGAGTGCACGTTATTTAGCTACCACTTGTGCATAAAAAACTAAAAAAAAAACATAATTCACCTGTATGCACAAGTGCATACCGTCCAGATGAAGAGCTATCAGAGTGTTCTTCAGTTTCATGTACAAGTGCATACCGTCCAGATAAAGGGCTACCGGGGTGTTATTCAGTTTTTTGTTTTTTTTAAGGTTTTCCCCTAAACCTACCCCCCCCCTCTCTCTCTCTCTCTATATATATATATGGTTGGGTTCACGTGAGACCAACATGTTTTCGTGAGACCGGTGAGACCACGATTTTACACTTGAAACTTCACAGTAAAACATTGTGAAGGTAAAAAAATCTGAACCTTCACAGTGTTTTGCTGTGAAGGTTCAAGTGCAAAATCGTGGTCTCACAGGTCTCACGAAAACATGTTGGTCTCACGTGAACTCAAGTCTATATATGTATGTATATATATATTCATATATATATATATAGAGAGAGAGAGAGAGGTTGAAGGGAAAACCTTAAAAAAATGAAAAACCGAAGAATCCTCTGATAACCATTCATCTGGACGGTATGCACATGTGCATACAAGTAAGTTGTAACATGCACACATGTATATGTACATATGCATAATGCATACATGCATAAAAACCAAAAAACAACTTAAATTACTTGTATACACATGTACATACCGTTCATGTGTCTAAACGGCTACCATAGTGTTTTAGTGTTCCTTAGTTTTTCATTTGAAAACAAAATTTTAAGAGTTTTTGGGTTTGTCAAAAATTGTTATTTTGATCTTTTTATCCCTATGGTTCATTGTGTTTTAATCTATTTTCGTACATATGATCTATAGTTTATTGCTATTTCATCTCTCATATTTAAGCGTAATAATTTACCTTAGGGACGAGAACCTAATGAGTTACAAACCACAAGGACTAAAACCATAATTTTATAAGTACAAAGACGAAAGTCACAGTTTCAGACAAAGCACATACAAAGCATATGGACGGTTTACTCAAAATTTAATTTACTTTCTGTCAAACCCTTAAGAAATTATAAAACATATACAACCATAATTTGTAAGATTTAAAATTTCAAATATTGTATATTAACTAGCAGTGTGCCCGTGCAATGCACCGGGTGAGCAAGGTGTGAAATTTTTATCGTAAATGAAAAATTAAAAGCCCTCAATCATGTAGCTCAATTGGCAAAGGGGTTGAGCGACTTTGCTCAAATACACAACATATTCAAGTTCGAATCCTGCGGATATGAGCTTGAATCCCTCCGTTAACCTCAGTCGCTAAGTCAACTCTGAAATATCTCCAAATTTGTTCATAGGGATGGATTCCATATGGGCCATTCAAGACTATAATTTTTTTTAAAAGTCAAGAATACAAAATTAAGACAACCATTCATTGGGAAAAAAAAAAGATACTAATATCCCTCAATTGTTGATTTATAAAAATCAAATACTAATATTCCTCAATTGTTGCTTTATAAATCAATGAAATAACCTATTACCAATAATGAAATTGGATGCATCACATATGATGCCATGCCTGCAATACAAGATTGCATTATTTGTAACATTTAGTTTTAAGAAGCAAGCATCTTGGAGAAATAAGTGCTATAATATTAAGTGCTATGAAAATATCTTATGTACTCATAAAGCTTCAAAGTTGTCCATCTATAGAGCAAAACATTAACCAAATCCACCAGCATTATGCATATGAAGGCTCAATGCCTTAAGAGAAAGATGTCATCAATCAAAATGCCCACCAACACGACATATCAAAATTTATCATGGAAGGATTTTCTTTGAATGCATAGATGTTTCATTGATAATCAAACTATTGATGTTTACGATTAGAAAAAAAAATACTAAACTATATGCTAAACATGAATATGATGATGAAACATTCACCATTGCCAAATGTTTAAATTGGAACTCTAGCCGATTATGCTCATCTACATGGAAATACCTGGATATCTCTGCCTGCAAAACTTGGGTTAAATCATACTACTATAGGCTGCAATCAAAGATGAATGGCCAATATTGAATAACATGTTATAGATGGTTGCAGTTACCTCGTCCTCCCATACAAAGTAAATTCCATTGCCAGTCTCTCCTTCTCTAACAACATACTCTTGGGGTTCTTGAAAAGTGAACATCACAACTACGGAATTTACTGATAAGCGATAGTATTATGTTCATGTAGCTCCAAACCACCCTAGCACCTTGTCTGCATTATAAGAAGACAGAAACTATGTCAAGGGAAAGTAAACCTGACAGTAATCTACGAAGGAATAACAAACAACTTTCTTTTTTCTTAATCTTCACTAAAACTGAGAAGCTTATGAGCTAAATCTACCTACCAGTTGAACCACATACATAAATAATGAAAGAACTTGCACCTCTGAATCCTTGGAGGCAATATATTTCTCGAGAATGCATATAATCATAAAAAATGACGGTATGTCGTCCTTAAGATAAATTGCATATGACAAACCAAACGGAAACCTCGTTCAAGCAAATCATAAGCAATAGGAGTAACACTATTAGTCAAATAATTTGATTAAATGGCATAGACAAAGGTTAACTTATTAGTAGCAAATGATGGATTTCCCATTTCACATCTAAAGCTTTAACCAACTAATGTATCCGTTTTTCACAAAAGAGTTTGAAAACCTGCATAAAAGAAAGAAATTAACCAATGACGCACTTCTTGATATAAGCCTTTTCACCTGCAGATCTCAACGATTACAAAATCAAATACTTCAACAATCAATATTTTATAATTAAGAAAATAACAAGTAGTTAATCTAAAAACCCAAAATTTGACCATAAAAAAAGTACTTTTGTAAAAAAATCATCATCAAGACTCCATTTTTCACGAATACACTTAAGGGTTGTTTGTTTTTTTTTAAAAACCTCTTAATGGCTCTTAAGTCTGAATCGTTTAGACCTTTTTACACACCACCTCTTATTAATCATAACTAAAATAAGACTTCAGACTTTATACCTCTTAAAAAACAAACGACACCTTACTTTAACCATCTTGTAGTGCTTCAAGACGTTTGAGCTTATGTTTCCTCTTTTCCAAATTAGCTGGTGGGTTAAGCAGATGAACATCATTTGTCAAAACATATTCGGTCGATCAATTGTATCATTAAACAAACAGTATAACATATTCTACATTAATCTAAAGAAGCCACGTACATATAGACATTGCATTCGAGCACATATTATGATTCAACGATAATTGATACAATCAACTAACAAGTAACAATATCACCTTTCTTCAGGTCAGTGTTGGAAAAATATTTTGTTTAACCCTCCACTCAAAGCATCTGTGAAAACTTTGAAAGAGGAATCTGAGAAAATTTCAAAAACCCGCAATAGCAAAAATAACAATAAGGGAATACACAAATCTTTTGATACAACAAAGCACAAAAGGGAGTATGCATACACGAACAACCACTACAAATAAAATCTTCACTACAATTGCAATGATTTTCTGAGCTTGGAAAACAAATTTTGGTTACATCTTACCCGATAAAGTAAGTTAGAATATTGACTCTTACCAGGTAAACACTTACGGGGTGAGCATTTGGGTAAACGGCCCATTAGTTGAATTAAAGTCCAAAGTAACGTACTACTATAGAAAAAACAAAACAACGTATTTGAATCAAACCATGTAACTATAAGGATGACCATTCATAGATTGCTAAAAATGATGGAAAACAATATATTTCAAAACTTCTAAATTTCATGCAAAGAAAAATTTAACATAAGCATCTACTTGCATCTAAACAAAACTAAGAGAAAGGAACTACAGGTCACCAACTGGAAAAAAAAAGTGGAAGATGTGTAGACTTCAGCATACCATAGAAAGATAATGACATACCCTCCGTGAAAAACTGATATTATGATGGACCCCAATAAGTTCTTCGTAAGCAGGAGAGTCCAGTTCTTGCAGATGTTGATGTGGGAACAGTTTGGGAAGAAAATGATCTCTTATGGGTATTAGCAAGAAGAATGGTAGTGGAAACAATATCCCCCCTATTGGTACCCATGTAATTCCATATAAAGTATCAGGGTATACCTTTTATATACAAGATCAGGAACAAAAAAAACTTTGAGCGAAATATATACCTTGTTATATAAAATATCAGGGTAAATCGAAGAATGAAAGATTATACACATGGTCTTTGCAAAGATTATACACATGGTCTTTGCATCATATAAAGAAATTTGAGCAGAAACAACCTGTATATCCATTAGACAGCTTTAAAAACACAAATCTATATCATACCTGTGATTGAATCTGATCAAATCTGGAACCCTAGAAATTACTCAAAATCCGGATCTGAGACAAATAAGTAAGTGATGAAAAGATTGAGGGAGATAGGGAGGAGGAGGAAATGGGTGGTCAACGGAGATGGAGACGATGGTGGTTGATGGAGTTTTAAAATGGAAGTACCTTGTGTATTATGAATTGTTTTTAAAAGTTTTTTTATTCGTGCTTTATAATATAGTATAGATAAGTAAGAGTTGGTTTCCAATAAAAATGGTTTTCGATGAAAATAGCAGTTATTATAAGAAAGATAAGAAATGATATTCACCCTTAGATCAACACTAATTAAAAATGATGAAAATAGTAGTTATTATAAGAAAGATAAGAAATGATATTCACCCTTAAATCAACACTAATAAAAAATGATCCAAGATTTCAAATACCTTCTTACATTTATCACTTTAGGGCGTGTTTGATTGGTTTGATATAATATAATGGGTACATTAACCCCCAAACACATTAATTTTCATTCCTAACCAAATTGGGAGGGAATTTAAATTTTATTCCTACTCAGTCATCTTTTTCTCATGCGTTCTCTCATTTGTCGATGTTGAGTGTAGAATATATTTTATTTTCATGTTGGATGTCATATATTTGTATTAAAAATATTATATAAAACGTTTTCTTATTAATTATATTGGTTTAATCAAACAACATTAATGCATACATGCCTATTCCCATTCTCCTACATTCATATTTTCATCTTATTCTCACACAATACTTCGTCTAATAAGCAAAATCTAATATTAAGTTAGTTACTTTTAATATATATATATATATTAGGTTCATTTGAGAAATGCTAAAAATATAAAAAATAAAGAAATGATCATAGCCCTTTATCTGGTTAACATTTACGGTTTTGACCGTAAAACACGAATAATTCCTTGTGTGGTGTGTAGAAGATAGAGGGGTAGTTTCGTAAAATATGCGAGACGAGTTCATATATGAACCTGTATGATTCACATATGAATTATATATTCATATATGAATCAATTAATTAGTTTATATATTAATCACAAAAATTCATATATGAATCTGTTAATTAGTTCAACTGATTTACATATGAACCTACAATTAATTATTTTTCATATGTGAATTAGTTAATTAGTTCATATATGAATCACAAACTCGTCCCGTGTATTTGTAAAAATTATTAAACCATCTTTCTATTTTTGGAATAGCCGTCACTTTTGACCAATCAAAGACGTAATTATTAATCAGTCAAAGCCACAATAATTGACTGGTCAAACCGAAGGAAAAGCTAAAATTACTTCTCTATTTCTTATATATTTAAGATTAAGATTTCTCAGATGAACCACTCCATATATATATATATATATTAAAACCAAAATGAAGCAAAGATAAAGTTCAATAAATACTCGATTTGGGGTTAAGGCCAATAAAAAAACCACCCCAATGCATGGTGCAAGGACAATAATGGGATTTCATAAATTCTCCCAAAAGTCCAAACAAAATAAAAACACTAGAAAATCAAATTTACCAAAATTACCCACTACACTGAAGTGGCGAGCTCCGTAATTGCCAAAAACTCCATTACGGTAGACTCCCAACTCCCCTACCCAAATTACAAAACAAACCCTACCAAATTACAAATATGCCCCTCTAATCCCAACTGAAAATTACAATTTTACCCTCTAGATTGAACCCCAGTCGATCTCATACGACGGACACTTCTCCAGCGAAAAAGCCTCCGCCGCGAACAACCCATTCTCCTCCTCCGCCGTGAACTCCGGGAACGTCAGATCGGACGACGGCGACGAGTTTCCCGATCCGCCGTACCCTTCACTCTCGAACCCTTCCACCTTAACCACCTCTCGCCGTGAAACCGTCGCTTTCTTCTTCGCCGCCGACGGCGAGCGTCGGGAACCGGATTTCTTAGCGGCGTCGATGGACTTCCCTTCAGCCAAGCACTGGCAAATGGTCTGCAACTTGGCGACGACGGAGGAATGGAGCGGCTTGAAGTCAGAGATGTGTGAGCCGCCGCCGCCGCCGTTATGACGCAGCTGCGGAAAGTTGAGCCGCGCGTAGTCTCCACGCAGCTTGTACGCGGCTTTGTCATACGCCAACGCGGCTTCTTCAGCCGAGTCGAATGTACCCAGCCAAAGCCGGGTACGACTCTTGGGTAAACGGATCTCCGCAACCCATTTTCCCCAGTGCCTTTGTCTAACACCCCTGTAAAGCTTTGTGGGTTTCGGAGGTGACCCGGATTGTTTCACGGGTATAGGATCCGGAGCCAAGAAATTCAAGTTATTATTTTGAGGCCATTGGGTGGGTAAATGTAAATCCATATGGGTTTCGATCGGGTACATTTGTGATTCGGGTAACTGGGTCAACCCGATTGAAGAACCCGGTTGATCATATCCAAATTGATCTTGGATAGAGTAATCCGGATAGAAACCGGGTTGGGGATAGATATAGGAAGGAGAAAGAGGAGGAAAAGACGAAGAAGGGTATGGATATGAGGTAGAAGGGGTAGAGAAAAGAAGGGTATTTTGGTAATTTGAAGGAGGAAGGGTATTTTGGCAATTTGAAAAAGGAGGAGGTGGAGTAGGAGGTGAAGCACTTTTAATAAAAGGTTCAAGTGCTTCCATGAGTTCACCACCAGCTGTTGACTGCTGAAACCCATTGCTATTCCAGAAATCCATTGCAGCTGAAGCCATTAATCTTTTTTTTTTTTTTTTCAAGAAAATATTAATTAAAAAAAAAAAAGATGATTTCCCAAGAGAAAAAATACCAGGAAAATCAAGAAACAAAGATGGGGTTTTCAAATAATCAAACCCTGTTTTCAAGATTAAATTAAAAAAAAAAAAAAAAAGATTAAAAAAACCAACCTTTGGGGGAACAAAAATAACCCGTAAAAAGGTGGTTTTGATGAAAAGAAATAGAACCCAATTAAAAAGGATGGATCTCTATTCTGAAAACACCTGATTTCCAATAAAATAATAAAATCAAATAAAGTTTGTTTTTTTGTTCATAATAATAATCTCGAAAATCATCAAAATTAAAAACCCAGAAAAACAAACCCAAATTAATCGTAAATTTTGTGTGGATTGAAAGACCAGATGATTTACAGAAAGGGATACACAGAAGCGGGGAATTACAGAGGGGGGAATTTAAAGAAACTATTAAATAATTTTTTTATTAAAAAAAAAAGCTTTTTTTTTTGTATGTGTATATGTGTGTGTTTTAAAAGAAGAAAACTCACTTTTTTCTTTGACTAAATTGGGATAGAGAAGGGTGGTTTATATAGTGGTGTGGGTGAGGTTGGAGTTAACCATGGTTAGGTTAAAATGGTGTTTTTTTTTTAATGTGTGAGAGAGGGAGGGGGGTTAATCTGGTAATACGCGTCCAGGGTATGGACAAGTGGCCGCGGAGAGAGGACAGGTGCCGGTTAAAGTTTGTTTCTGTTTGTTTATGAGAAGTCTTGCTTCTAAGTTATGCTTTTGACCGAAGACTATTGTGTTCACACTCCATTTTTCCAAAACCATAGAATTTGGCTTTTAATTTTTTTTTAATTCATTTTTGTTTTTATTTATTATTAAAAAACAATTATTTTTTATTGTAATTGACTAAGAACATCTCCAAACGAATTCTTTCAAATGGGGATTTTGATAATTTTTATTTTAACTAAGGTGTCGTGTTTTTTAAAAGGATTAAAGTCTGAAGTCTTATTTTAGTTATGATTAATAAGAGGTGGTGTGTAAAAAGATACGAACGATTTAGACTTAAGAGTTATTAAGAGTTTTTTTTTTAAACAAACAACCCCTAATTCTCCAAAACAATCTGAAAAATGGAGAGAAAGTATAAAACGGAGTAAAATTCTTTAAATGGAGAGGTCCCAAAAAATAATTGATTATAGCAATTCAAGAGATTCTCTATAATAGAACTAAAAGTCAAAATTTCTAAAATTTCTTATATATGGAGTTTCTCTAAATTTATCAAACCCTTTAGATAGGTGAATTCTATTCATACCTCTTTCTATATGGAGTATGTGAGTGAGACGGGATGCTCTTAGGAAAGATAAATTATTTTTTTATTATTGGTTGGAGCAAAATAGAACAAAAATCCTTTTTTCACTATTTAAAAAAAATCTGTTGGAGGATGTTCTTAGGAAAGAGAAAATATTTTTTATTATTTCTGCAAAACATAATCTTTGAAATTAAATATTTAGGATCGAGAAATAATATTTTATAAATTATTTTAAATATTTTAATAATATAATTAATATAGAAGCTATTAGAGATGAAGGTAATTTTTTTCTTAAAGATTTTGATTCTTAATTCTCCATATTTTTAGAATATGTTAGAGATACACTAAATAAACGTTTTTGATAAATGTTATGCTTTATAATCATAAACTGGTTAGAATCATTTTAAACATATTTTATAATTTTTCTAAAACAAAAAAATCAAAATTTAATGACCAGAAAATTTAGAATTTCAAGTTCAACAACTTTTTTAAGATTTCCAACATATATTATATAATATCTAATACATTCAATTCTCCAACAAACTTTAGAAAAAATGTGATAAAGAGAGGGGATGCAAAAGACATTTAGGGGTTGTTTGTTTTTTAAAAAAAACCTCTTAATGACTCTTAAGTCTGAATCGTTCAGACCTTTTTACACACCACCTCTTAATAATCATAACTAAAATAAGACTTCAGACTTTAGACCTCTTAAAAAACAAACGTCACCTTATAGTTTTATACCTCTTAGCATTAAATTTTACAGTGTTATTTAAATTTGAAGAATTTTATCATCTTTTTCTTGTTTTGAAAAATATCTTTTAGATAATCTGTTGGAAATGAAAACTAGTTTTCATAGGTCTCAACATTTTTATGGTTCTCATTTGATTAGTTATATATATATATATATATATATATATTAAATAGGAATTTCAAATAATAAGACTAAATATCATGAGAAGATAAGAATGCAAAGTTAAATGTTCATTTATAAACCATTTAAAACATACATTTACAAATACACGTGTAAATCCATATAACAAAAGTTGGTTTATACATGCTTCTTCAAATAGATTTTTCACTTATTCACATATCAATTATCCCTTAACTTTCTAACAATATTTAACCTATTTATTTGAACCAACTCCTATATATATGTGTGTGTGTGGATACACACACTCATCTATACATATAATAAATAAGTAACGAGAAGAACACGTGTCGCCTTCTGGTGAGCCTATTTTTTCATTTTTTCATCTAAACATGTATCTGGACGCATTTTACATTATAAGTTCATTTATCACATCCACATTCATTCCTTTTAAATCTTTCCTTAATTCAATTTTTTTATATATATCTTACATTTACTACTCTTATAATTAGGTATGTAGTTTACTTTTAATTTCTTACTTTTTTATTTTTCATTTTAAATTTTTATCATATAAACATAAATAATGTATATGAACTAAAATACATTAAAAAAAATTATTTTTTATAAATTATACCATTGTAATCGTTTCGTCAATACCTTTGAAATAAGTCAAATATTGAATATTTTTAAATTTAATTATATTATTAAATATCATAAATATATATGAATTAATGTGTCGTTATTAGTATGAGATTTGATACAAATAATCACTAAATTGTCTTAATTTTCTTTTGGCTATTTCATATCAATTTTTACTTCAAGAGTTTTTTTTGTATACAAAAATTTTGATTTTTATCATGAAGTTTTATAAAATAACATTTTAATTTTATTTTCTTGACATTATGATATTTTAATTTTAAAAATATTAATTATAGATGATGAAAGTATAATTAGCAATAGAACAAAGAATGTTGTATATAAAGAAATATTTGGTAATTTATGATACGTGATTCTTATTTTATTAATATTTTAACTATGCACTTTTCCATAATTTCATTTACGTTCTATTATAAATTTTGTTTTATAAATTCTTAATATTTATTCATATTTTTTATTAATTTTTCGCAAAACATTATTTGTGAAAACTGCCAAAAACAAGGACATTTTGTAACAAGCTGCAAAAAAAACAACTTTAAAGGGAAAAAAACTTGGAAAAATAGCATCGTACTTTCGATGATCATTTATATCTGTAAGATAATTTTTTTGGCATGATTTAATTTTTTTAAATTACCCCGTGTAATACACGGAGGCGAATCTAGTATATATATATATATATATATATATGTATAATCCCCTTCTTTTACAAACCTAACAATTCGTATAAATCAATTTTTATGTATTGTTTCATGTATGAAACAATACGTGTGAAAATGAAGTGTGTGTACAATGTTGTTTCATATGCGAAATGTTTCGAACTGTTTTTCCACATAGAAAACAATTCTGAATGTTTCACATATAAAACAGTATTGTATAAACACCGCACTTTCACATGTATTATTTCATATATCAAACAATATATGAAAACCAATTTACAAATTTATACAATTTATTAAGTTTATAAATAATTATACACAAATATACATTATATACAGAATAGATATTTACATATATGTGTGTGTGTGTGTGCTTTTTAACAATTGTAGTAGTGTTGCAAGGTTTAAATTTGATTTAAAAAATGTAATATATGACATTTTTAGTGATTGTCTTTTTGCATTTTCATAAATATAATAAGTGTTTTATATAAAATTGTTTTGCATTTACACAAGATCTCACATTCTAATTAAAACCATGTGCTTGGCATTTGGTTTGTGTAAAAATCGTGTAAGAATATTTATAAATTAAATTATTTAAATATTATTTGGTTTGTGTCATATATGAATACTATCTGTATATATAAACATTAAACATAATTTAGCAGCAATCTAGTAATTTTAGGAGTTATGTCTTGTCCTATCTAACATAGGTGTTTGTTTACTCAAACACTTACCCAGTTAGTGCTTATCGATAAGATTCCAACACTATCACTTATCTTAACTTGTCCAATCCAATTTTATTCACATTTCAAACGTTACCTAACCGCACATTTTTTTGAACGACAAGTTAACACACGCACACGTTCTCGGGGTATCCGGGCTCCCACTTAAGGGTGTCACCCGACTAATCCCCGTCGATCACGACCCAGCTCAATTAAGGGTACCACTATGTGGCAGACCCATGATCATGGATGTCACAGGATGATCACTACGGGGTTCGAACCTGGGTAGTCAAGTATACCTTCCACTGACCCCCCAAGATGTTATCTTACCACTGGGCTACAACATGAAGGACCCTAACCACACATTTTGATAATCCAAAAAGGGGAGTGCTATTTGCACCAAAAATGTGCAAATAATCCCTCCTAGTTTTCCGATCCAATCATTAATACAAAAAATTATTATTATTATTATTATCATCTTTATATATATATATATGTGTGTGTGTTTTGATTTTATAAATTTATAAAATTTTTAATTTTTAATTTTATTTTATTCTATAAATTTATAACTTTTGATTTTATTTTATTTTATAAATTTGTAACTTTTGATTTTTTTACCTTCACAGCGTCTTCACTGTGAAGGTTCAGATATACCTTCACAGTCTTTTATCTGTGAAGGTTTGATTTTTTTTTAACTTGGTTTAGGTTTTTTTACCTTCATAGTGTTTTTTAACTTGGCAGTGGAACGTACTTGCCACTTAGGTCCACTCCTCATTATTATTATTATTATTATTATTATTATTATTATTATCTTTATCTTTATATATATATGTGTGTGTGTGTGTTGATTTTTTAAATTTATAAAATTTGTAACTTTTGATTTTATTTTATTACATAAATTTGTAACTTTTGATTTTATTCTATAAATTTGTAACAATGAAGAGGGATTCACTGGTGAACCAAAGCTCACCGGAGATGGGTAAGAAATTAAATTCGTGTCACTGTAAATTTTTGTGGGGAAGAGACATAGGGGAGTAAGTAGGTGATAATGATTTTAAATATATATTTACATTTTATACCCCTATAATTATTTAGTTAGTTAATTTATACCTTTTACTTTTCTATTTTTCATTTTTCATTTTTATCATATTAACACATAAAATCGTATATTAACTAAAATACGTTAAAAAATACGTTTTAATTTTAACAAGTTACACCATCATAATCGTCTCTTCGAAACCTTCGAAATGAGCCCAATATTGAATATTTTTGGATTTAATTATTTAATTATATATCATATGTACTACATAAAACATATGAAACGTATGAAGCTATCCAGGTACGCCTTAATATATTATTATAAGTAAAATGTTACAATTAAGTTTAACAATTACTAAAAAAGTTAAATTGTTCTAATTTTCAGGTGTTCTTGCTTATCTAAATGACACATGGTTGAAACCATATAAAGAAATGTTTGTATCTGTTTGGACTGACAAATTTCTCCACTTTGGAAATCAGACAAGTAACAGAGTGGAGAGTCAACATTCCAACTCATGTTGACCCTCAAACATTATACATTAAACATAATATTCCAAGAGTATGAGTGAGCTCAATCTGTTGGCTTATTTTCTGAAAATTGTAGTTGTCTACTACGTACAAGTTATGGGTTGCCATGTGCGCACGAACAAATGCAATACTTGAACAAAGGTCATCCTATCCCAATTGATTCAGTTGATGTATTTTGGACGACGCTTGATTTATCACCGTGCAAATCTTTACAAGATGATGACGTAGGTTGTGAAGCTGAAGTCCAAATGTTTACTGAGGAATTTAACAAGCAATTGAGATCTGGTAAGTTCAGTCTACTGAGGAAGCTAAAAGAGATAGCCAGTGCATCAAAAACATGGGTTCGTGAACCTGTTGTTAACAAGACTACTCGTGGACGACCCTCGTTGAAGGATAAGCTTTTCAGAAAAACTCATGTTGATCCCTCATTTCCGACTCATGTTGACCCGTCTTTTACAAGTGAAAGACCCCTTAGACGTAGCAGTTCAAACGCGTCTAGATTTGTTGACAAGGAAAAAATGAGCTACCAAGAACCAGCGAGACACAGTTCTTTCATGTTCAAAAATTATAATGAACATCCATACATCAATCAATTTTCAGCATTTTTTCACCCTTACATCAAGCAGGTACATGATGTGATAGGTGATGGAAATTGCGGATTCCGAGCAATAGCTGTCTGGATGGGTCTTCATGAAGATGCATGACCCACAATTCGGTATAACTTGATGGAAGAGTTAGATACTTACAAGACAGAGTACATCAACGCTTTTGGAGCTGAACATTGAGATATTACTTACAACACTTTAAACTTCTTTCGATCAGATCAAGGTGCACCATTTGAACACTGGATGACAATGCCTGAAATAGGTGTCTTGATTGCTTCAAAATATAATGTGATATTACATGTTATAAGTATGACCGGCAGTGGGACGTACTTGCCGCTTAGGTACACTCCTCCAGTGTGGTATGAACATGTTGTTTTTACAATCGGATACGTTAATGGTAACCATTATGTCAAATTAGATATGAAAGAAGGATATCCGTTTCCGTAAATTGTATCACATTTTTCCATTACTGTTATCCGTGTGCTGCTGGATGGGCTACCCCGTATTCAGAGCGAATAAAGAAGTACATGAAGCTTTTACGGGTTAATTGTACTACGAATAATGTTATTTTAGAATAATCGAATGTAATATAAATTATTTTATGTTCTATTTATATGTTAAATCGCAATATTTATGTTTTATTTTTATAATTATATAATTAAAAAAATTAGTAATATTTATATTTATAAATATTTATTTATTTTCAAATCAAAACAAAAATATATAATAAAAATATATAAACAAAAATATATAATAAAAAAAGACAACTAAAAGACGAAATAACAAAACAAACAAAAAAAAAACAAATAATTTTTATAATCATTTGGTGTATTTAGCAAAAAATAAAGTATAATTAGCCTCCCCCTCCAAAAATCAAATAATTTTAATAAAGTTGTCAGTTAAAGCATAAATTATTTGATTAATTATAACCTTCCTTTCTAAAAATGCTTTAAAAAAAATATCTTGATAAAATTTGAATTAATGTTTTAAATTCTGAATACTGTGGAGTAATTAATAAGTAATACTTCATTCATTCTAAATTAAATGTTCACATTTCTATTTTAATTTGTTTTAAAATAAAGGTCTACTAACCACAAGGGCTGTGGTGTGGTGATAAAGGCTTGGGGAGTTCATAGCGTTCAACCCGGGTTCGAGCCCCACTAGCAGCACTTGTGGCCACTGAGGTTAAACTCAGGGTTGCACGCTTTAGCAGCTGGGCCAAAGGCCCTAATTGCCGGAGATTAGTCTGGGTCATAGGCCCAGGATACTCTTTCCAAAAAAATAAAAAATAAAAAATAAAGGTCTACTCTTAAAAATAAGTTTTCGTTTTTTCATTTTACGGTTAACTATGATATGGAAAAAAATTTCCTCTCTATTATTAAAAGTAAAAAATAGCGTTTAGTTATTTAAATATTATAATAATTATACTTCCTTATAGCATGCTTTCATTTTTATCGTGAAAATTTATTTAAGAATGGATGAGAGTAAGGGGTTGTTGTTTACCTCTTAATGGTTCCATTAAGAGGCAACTTCTGAATCGTTAAGAGGTAAATCTTGTTTGGCAAAAAAAAAGGTTGCCTCTTAATGGTTCCAAAATCCTTTTAATGATTTTGTATCCTGACTCTCTCTTAACCATTAAGAGCCCTGATTTCATTATGAACAATTAACAAACAACCATATTTTATTTTACACTATATCATAAAAACATCTTAATCATTCAGACCACTTAATCATTTTGCACTAAACCATTCAATAAATGACACACAACCCTTAAGTTAATATTTAAAAAAAGTTGGCAACATTAAACTTGTCCAAATGATAAGAATCTTTTTAAATAAGGTGATGTTGGGAATTGTAATATGGTTCACGGGGGATTGCAGCCACATGGTCTACACGTAGTCCTAGGATTGGTGGGTCCCATTAGTTGTACATGGAAATTCATTTTCTGATAATTGGCTGCAGGAGCAGTTTTTTTTAACAGAAAAACATTTTTATATATGAGTAAATCACACTTTTAGTCCTTATGGTTACCATTTACTATCAATTTTCGACCCTATAATTAAATAGTTACATTGCCAGTCACTATAGTTATTTTATTTTGGATTTGATTGTTGTTTGGGTAAAATTTCACAAGTCACGACCGACACTAGAAAATCAAACGTCTCCAATCTAAGGATCATCCTTATATAAAGATAAGGTCCTGATAATCACACACATCGAGAGTCACGATTATCACTTATGTCGACGGTTGAGAGTTTCTCGCATCCATGACCAGAAAGAACCTCTCGATAGACTTATATCTCACGACCTTTACAACGTAACTAATGATTGTTTATCATTTATTACATACGACCATTTTCCTTTATGAATCATTTATTATAGGTTTGAAGCGCATAATGACCAACGGATATAACGGACGAGCATCATCAAGATCAATCATTATCAAGACCGTTGGACATTTAATGCTCATTTATGGTGACCAAAAGCTATATATACAAGGCATGAAGAACTATTCGAGACACCTGACTAGATATTCGTACTCATCATATGCAACATTCAAGAATACTCAGTTTACTCTCAACACTCGACGAAGTATTTTCATCGCACGACGAAGAACACATATTTACGATTCATTTATTTTTCATTGTAATATTGTCATTTGTACTTTCGATCACTCCTTCTAAATGATGACGTCCCTGTTTGACGTCCATAGTGCACTTGACGATCTCTGCTATCATCTGCGGTTTTTACCCTCGACGGGGTTTTCCGCGTCACCAAATTCTCTGTCTCTTATTCACTTTTATTATCTGTTATACGATTTTTCAATCGATCGCTTACTTTAGTTGTTAAAGCTCCACACCGACCTTAGATCTTTCTTGGGACGATTTTTGGCATTAACAGTTTGATGCCCACCGTGGGGCCCCATCTAGAGTGAAATCCTCTACAAAGAGTGTGGCCTACTAACAGTTTCAGTGCAACTTTTTTGACTTGCAGGATCATAGGAAGTTCAGGGAACTCAAGCCCATATCATTGCTCAAATGCGTATGGAACTTGATGCTGCTCGCAGTCGCATTAACGCTCTGGATGAGCAAAATTACAGAGCAGCCGAAGAACTCTTGGCGATGAGGAATCAAAATGTGGGAAACCAGTTTGGGCCTCAGCATGGTCCAAAGCCACCTTTTTACATGCCTTTTGCAGGTGCTCAACCTCCATTGCCTCTATACCCCAAGGCAACGCAAGGTACTGGAGCATCTACTGGAGTCACCACTTTCTCCATCCCGACGATTCTAACGATGCCACCGCCAACGATAGTATATCCATCGATGTCTGTACCTCCCATGCACGCGTCAATTAATGGTAACACTGGAGAGACATAGCATCACAAAGGTTTCTTTTTCCAAATGCAGGTATCACGTCTCAAGACTCTGGATTTGTGCAAGTTTCGCTCCCGACGAGCAATGGTTTCAATCTGGACGATCCTGTCGCACGACGATTGAAGCAGTTAGAAGAACAAAATGAAAAGATGTTGGCATTACTTGCAAAGCTTCCAAGAGCTATCGTGCCTGTGGACGTTGAACCAAGGACTGGATTTCAAGCGTCACCTTTTGTCGACGAGATTTCCATGGTCGATGTCCCAAAAAGTACAACATCTCGACATTCACTTCGAAGTACTCTAGAATTAGTGATCCGACCAAGCATATCGCACAGTATAAACAGTTGATGTGGACTGTGTTGATACCCCATCAGTATCAGGAGGTCTGCATGTGCAAAAGTTTCGGTGCAACTCTCATGGGTGAAACACTTCAATGGTTGATCAATTTACGACCTAAGTCCATCGACAGTTTTGCCGATCTAGTCAACCAATTCTTCCAATAGTTTGCTAGTAGTCGTAAGATGGAAAAGCAAACTAGCGACCTCTACTATATCACCTACAAGACAGGCGAGTCAGTTCGGAATTACTTCAATCGCTTCAATTATGAGATGATTAGCGTACGAAATTGCGACGTCAGGACTGCGATCAAGGCTTAAAAGCAAGGTCTCGACAATAGTTCAGACCTATATATGGATCTGACAAAGTATCCACTGGAAAATTTCGAAGACGTTCGAACTCGGACACTGGCCTATATGCGGGTCGAGGACGATGCGGCCTTCCATTGCAAACACTCAAATGACAAGAAAGCATTCAGCGTCAAGAAACCGGACTTCAAGGAAAGATCGACCTCCAAGATCGAGACGTCTAAACAGATCTCGAACGTGAGATTTGACAAAAAGAAGAATGCACCAGCGAACAAATTCCCCCAGTATCCTAAGATTTCATCTTACAGATTTAAAGGAACATCTAAAGAGGTGGTCGAGGCTCTAAAAAATGTCCAGGCCAACGTCAAGTGGCCTCCAAAAAGTGAAAGAGACGACGCCAAAAAAGACAAATCCAAATGGTGCGACTTTCATAGAGACCATGGCCATGTAACGGGCGATTGCATCACCTTACGACGAGAATTTTGGCTTGGATCGTACCAAAAGGCCACCTAAAAGATTTGTTAGGCGTAAACGTACGACCAACTTCACCTGAACATGGAAAGGTCCTCAATTGCGTGACTGGAGGTTCCGATATTTGTAGATTAACTTACTCGGCAGCTAAGGGACACGCTAGTCGAGGACCTGAAGAACTTCCTGTCTCACGATCGTCACGACCAAAACATGAACTGAATTTGGAGGCCATACCTATAACTTTCGATCAAGAGGATCTTGACGAACAATGGCAGAAGCATCATGATGGACTAATTATTCAGCTCACGATTGGGAATTGTTCGACTAAGAGAATCCTGGTCGATGGAGGAAGTTCTGCCAATATCATTTTCCTTTTGTAATAACCTAAAATTGTGTTGTTTAATAATAAGAAAATTTAGGGTTGTTTGTGTAATTTACCTTTATATGAAGGTTTAACTTAGAAACTGGGGAACAATTCTAAAAAAAAAAATCATTCTTATCCTTTTCAATGTTGAAGTCGGCTATTACATTATGTTTGTGTGAGAGAGCTTTTTTTAAGGATTTTGTTGGTATTTGAAAAGGAAACCATCTTCATCCATTTCATTATAAGGTCGGCCAATACACTTCTTGTGTGTGTTTGAGAGAAAAGCTCCAGAGAATTACTTTTGAGAGGATTCGATTGGGAAGAAAAATAGGAGAAATCATGAAAAGTTGGTTTGAGTTATTTTTCTCATGGTGTTCGGTTTAGAAACATATTAACTGTTAAGACTTGGAGTGGAATAATTGGATCATAGGTGAGTTTTTCTTTTAACCATTTTCTAACTGAAATGCATATATTGACAAATGGTTATTATTTCAATGTTATACCAGATTGATATGTTTGAATTATTATCGTTAACTATGCTACGATTTTTATTACATGTTGTTTATTATCAACACATGTGGCTTGATTATAATTTTTAAGTGACTTTCACAACAGAAGTCATGTGTGTTGGGACTATGATGGTCCGAGCAGGGTTATAGTGCCCACAAATTTGTTTCGTGTGGTGGGCCACAACCGATATTGATTGCGATCTTATCGAGGTGTGTGCGATTAAATTGTGGTGACTGTTGTGTTTAGTTACCTGGGTGGGATGTTGTGCCTGAGTGTCAATTTATGATTAGCTGGTTCGTAGTGCCTGAGAGCCTACTTTTTGACTAAATGAGTTATAACATTATGTTAAAGTGATTTTACTGAATTATTTATCTGACAGAGATTTACTCACTAGACCGTATGGTATAACCCTCATTTTGTTTCAAGGCAAGATCGACCTCCAAGATCTAGACGTCTAAACAGATCTCGAATGTGAGATTTGACAAAAAGAAGAATGCACCAGCGAACAAATTCCCCAAGTATCCTAAGATTTCATCTTACAGATTTAAAGGAACATCCAAAGAGGTGGTCGAGGCTCTAAAAAATGTCCAGGCCAACGTCAAGTGGCCTCCAAAAAGTGAAAGAGACAATGCCAAAAAATACAAATCCAAATGGTGCGACTTTCATAGCGACCATGGCCACGTAACGGACGATTGCATCACCTTACGACGAGAATTTTGGCTTGGCTCGTACCAAAGGCCACCTGTAAGACTTGTTAGGCGTAAACGTACGACCAGATTCACCCGAACATGTGAAGGTCCTCAATTGCATGACTGGAGGTTCCGATATTTGTAGATTAACTTACTCGGCAGTTAAGCGACATGCTAGTCGAGGACCTGAAGAACTTCCTGTCTCACGAACGTCACGACCAAAACATGAACTGGAGTTGGAGGCCATGCCTATCACTTTCGATCAAGAGGATCTTGGCGAACAATGGCAGAAGCATCATGATGTACTAATTATTCAGCTCACGATTGGGAATTGCTCGACTAAGAGAATCCTGGTCGATGGAGGAAGTTCTGCCAATATCATTTTCCTTATGTAATAACCTAAAATTGTGATGTTTAATAATAAGAAAATTTAGGGTTGTTTGTGTAATTTACCTTTTTATAAAGGTTTAACTTAGAAACTTGGGAACAATTCTAAAACAAAAAAAAAATCATTCTTATCCTTTTCAATGTTGAAGTCGGCTATTACATTATGTTTGTGTGAGAGAGATTTTTTAAGGATTTTGTTGGTATTAGAAAAGGAAACCATCCTCATCCATTTCATTATAAGGTCGGCAACACACTTCTTGTGTGTATTTGAGAGAAAAGCTCTAGAGAATTACTTTTGAGAGGATTCGATGGGGAAGAAAAATGGGAGAAATGATGAAAAGTTGGTTTGAGTTATTTATCTCAAGATGTTCGGTTTGGAAACATATTAACTGTTAAGACTTGGAGTGGAATAATTGGATCCTAGGTGAGTTTTTCTTTTAACCATTTTCTAACTGAAATGCATATATTGACAAATGGTTATTATTTCGATGTTATACCAGATTGATATGTTTGAATTATTATCGTTAACTGTGCTATGGTTTTTATTACATGTTGTTTATTATCAACACATGTGGCTTGAATATAATTTTTAAGGGACTTTCATAACAGAAGTCATGTGTGTTGGGACTATGATGGTTCGAGCAGGGTTATAGTGCCCACGAATTTGTTTCATGCGGTGGGCCACAACCGATATTGATTGCGATCTTATCGGGATGTGTGCGATTAAATTGTGGCGACTGTTGTGTTTAGTTACCTGGGTGGGATGTTGTGCCTGAGTGTCAATTTATGATTAGCTGGTTCATAGTGCCCGAGAGCCTACTTTATGACTAAATGAGTTATAATATAATGTTAAAGTGATTTTACTGAATTATTTATTTGATAGGGATTTATTCACTAGACCGTATGGTCTAACCCTCATTTTGTTTTAAAAAAATATGCATTTTTGTGAATTTTATATTAGGATTGTTAGTCTGGAGAGGAAAAGGGTAAGCGGTAATTATTATGGCAAAAGTTGTCTCCACTTACCGGTTCCTTAATATTGTCGGGTTATTTTTATTCCATTAAACGTTGGGTGAATATATATCGGTATCAATCTTAAACCCCGGTAAGAATTTATGTAGCGGCTTCCGTTATCGTGGATTAGTATTGATATGGGGTTTTATGTTAAAGAATCATCGTTGGATCGATTAGTGTTTATTTTATTTTATTGCGGTTAGAATTATTTTTACTGTCGTTGTATTTGAGATGATTATGGGAAGATTATTTTAGTCGATTCTTTTAGAATCGTATTTGGATGGTTTCATGTATTTGTGATTATTTTTGGAAACCGGGTCATTACACCTTAGCACGATCAAATCTATGGGAATTGACAAGTCAAAAATCGTGCGACGTTTGATGGTCCTTGTGGGCTTCAATGGCGACATGGCTAACACCATTGGGGAAATTACTCTCCCAGTATTCGCTAAAGGGGTCAACAAGTGGACCAAATTCAACGTCATAGATTGCTCGTCAACATACAACGTTATCCTAGGGGGACCTTAGATTCATGATATGAAGGCTGTTCCATCGACATATCATCAAACAATCAAGTTCCTTACGCCTTGGGGTGTTCAAGAAGTTAAAAGCGAACAGAAGATTACACGAGATTGCTACATATTTACGATGAAGCCTCGAAAGCAAAGTATCTATCAATTACAGAACCAGGTCGATCCTGACACCATTGACGACTATCGACTAGAAAAAGTTGTCTTGGATAAAGATAAGTCTGACAGGGTTGTCTTCGTAGGTATGTCTCTCGAACCTTCCTTAAAAGAATCGCTTATTTCTTTTTTTGCAGGATAATGCCGACTATTTTGCTTAGACACACGAGGATATGATTGGCATCGACCCTGAGGTCATCTCACATTGACTCAACATCGACTCGTCGTTCAAACTAGTCAAACAAAAGCGACGCAAATTTGCTCCTGAGCGAAACAAAGTAATCAATGAAGAAGTCGACAATCTACTCAAGATAGGAAAAATTCGGGGAGTAAAATATCCCGAATGGCTGGCAAATGTCGTGGTCGTATAAAAGAAGAACGGGAAATGGTGAGTATGCATCGATTTCACTGATCTCAACAAGGCTTGTCCTAAAGACCTGGTCCCATTACCACACATTGACGTTATGGTTGACGCGACTGCTGGACATTAACTCTTAACGTTCATGGACGCATATTCGGGATACAATCAAATCCTGATGCAT
Source organism: Arctium minus (assembly GCA_954870635.1). Classification (NCBI taxonomy): domain Eukaryota; kingdom Viridiplantae; phylum Streptophyta; class Magnoliopsida; order Asterales; family Asteraceae; genus Arctium; species Arctium minus. Next base: position 2,087,590 of record OX941093.1, on the reverse strand, counting down.
CGCGGCGACCAAGAGAAGATGACATTCATGACAAATAAAGGGATTTACTGATATAAGGTCATGCCATTTGGTCTTAAGAATGCTGGATCAACATACCGGCGACTAGTCAACAAGATGCTCAAATAGCGTCTTGGCGACACAATGGAAGTATACATTGATGACATGTTGGTTAAATCAAAGCAAGTAATCGATCATATCGATCACTTGAGGCAGTCGTTCGATATTCTCAAAGAATATCACATGAAGCTCAATACAACGAAATGTTCCTTCGGAGTAAGTGCAGGGAAATTCTTGGGATACATGGTCACCCGTCGTGGGATCGAGGACAATCCCGACCAAATAAAGGCGATCATGGATATTAAGTCCCCACGTAACCTTAAAGAAGTCCAACGACTTACTGGACGAGTTGCGGCATTAAACAGGTTTATCTCTCGATCTTCAGATAAATGCTACTTATTCTATAATGTCTTGAGAAAAAATAGGGGCTTCGAATGGACGAGCGACCATGAGAATGCACTCCAAAAGCTCAAGGAGTACATGGCGTCGCCACCTCTAATGTCGAAACCTGAGGATCACGAGGTCCTCTAGCTTTATCTAGACATTAACTCGAACGCTGTAAGTGTCGTCCTGATCTGAGATGATGAAAAACAACAACTCCCAATCTATTACGTAAGTAAGTCACTTCTCGACACCGAGACCAAGTATTCCTCTATGGAAAACTTTTGTTGGCTTTAATTACAGCGACATAAAAGTTATGTCATTATTTTGAGTCACATCCTATAACTGTCGTGACTAACTTTCCTCTTAAGTCTGCCTTAAGGAAACCTGAGTTGACAGGTCGACTGGCAAAATAGAGTATCTACCTTAGTGTTAATGCCAAAATCGTTCAAAGGAAGATCTAAGGTCGGTGTGGAGCTTTAACAACTAAAGTAAGCGATCGATCCACAAATCGTACAACAAGGAATAAAAGCAAATAAGAGACAAAGAATTTGGTGACGCGAAAAACCCCGTCGAGGGTAAAAACCGTGGAAGATAGCAGAGATCGTCAAGTGCACTATGGACGTCAAACAGGGACGTCGTCCTTTAGGAGGAGTGATCGAAATTACAAATGACAATATTACAAACAGAAATAAGTAATTCGTAAGCTTGCAGCTATTCGTCGTGCGATTGAAGCACTTCATCGAGAGTTCTTGCTTAGGAGGAAGTAAACTGAGTGGTGTAGATGGATTCAGGTTGGTTAGTGTTGTTCTGTGTGTCGCAGAGGAGTTTTGGTTGATTGGTGTTGCCTTGAATGAATTTTCAAGCCTTGTATATATAGCTTTTGGTCGTCATAAATGAGCATTGAATGTCCAACGGTCTTGATAATGATTGATCTTGATGATGTTCGTCAGTTATATCCGTTAGGCCATTATGTGCTTTAAAACCTGTAATAAAGAACCATAAAAGAAAAATGGTCGTGGATAATAAATGACATAATCATTAGTTACGTTACAAGGACAGAATTCGTATGAGTCCTCATACGAATTGTGAAGAACTCGCATATAGTGAGATACGAATTGTAAGGAATTCGCACAAGCTCTTATACGAATTCTTGTGGATTTCGCATATCTTTTCAAGAAAAAAAAAATTCTAAGTCCAGATTTCGTATCGATGCGAAAAGTTTTTAAAATTTTTGAATTTTTTTTTAAGTAAAGAATTCGCATCATCCTGTGATACGAAATCTTCATGCGAAAAGTTTGATGCTAAAAGGTTTATCTCTCAATTTTTTTTAAGGCAAGAATTGGCTTGAGCGGTTTATACGAATTGCAAGGAATTCGTAGGTAACTATATACGAATTCTTGGAATTCGCATACTGGTTCATGCGAAAAGTGATTGTTTTGTTGTTTTGTATGCGAATTGTGAGTTCATGCGAATTTTGATCTTTGTTGTACGAATTCTCCTTGATATACGAATTCTGGTACTTAACTTCATGCGAATTGTTCTTTAATCTCTATTGCATACGAATTCCACACTTAGAAGTTTTTGGAAAATTTATTTTCTGAAAATTTTTAAGTTCTGCATTTGTTAAATCATTTTATTGGACTAACGATAATTTCAAGTTTTTTTTTTTTTTTTTGCAGATTTCACGATGTCTCATGATCACAATTATGATTTTAGTAAAATGACTATATATGAGACTAAAGCTAATATTCAACATCTTCTTGGACAGTTATCAATATACACCAGAATGGCCAATGACTGTGACAGAGAAAATACAAAGATTAAAGCTGAAAAAGCTGAGTTGAAAATCAAAGTCTCTTCTCTTGAATCAGAATAAAATGTCTGAGAGACAAATCTGAAAGCTCAGATCTTAGAGTTAAAAGAGACAAGTTGAAAGAGAATGCAAAGCTTAAACTTCAGAACTCAAAAATGAAAGTTGAGATTGAGAGTTTGAATGCTAAACTGAAGAAAGCGGAAATTCAAGTATCTACATATCAAGAAAAAGGAAAAGATTGGATAAAGAAAGTAGATGAGAGAAGTAAGAAAGAGAAAGTTGAACTAGAGAAATCTTTCAATCAAAGATTATCTGATCTTTCAAGAAATGCTGAAAAGGAAAAGAAGGAAGTTGGATTGAAATGTGTCAAACTTTCTCAACAAGTGACAGACTTTGAGAAAGTTATCATTCTGGAGAGAGACAAGTTTGAGAGAGAGAAGAAGAATGCTGAAAAGAAGAATGTTAGTGTTTTCAAAGAACCATCTGAACAAAGAAAGAATATTGAGAAAGATTTTGATGAAAAAAGAAAAGTTTTTGAGACTGAGATAAACAAGCTGACAGGAAAGCTATCTGAACTGTCATCAACTGTTATGAAGGAGAAGAATGCAAAGTCTGAATTGCATAAGAAGTTTGATCTACCTTAAAAGGAAAGAAACAGTTTGTCAATCAAGATCAAAGAACTTGAAGAGATCATATTCAAGGTGAAGTTGACTGAGCAAAAGACGCCAGAATCAATTATTCAATCACCGAGAGATGATCCAGCTGCATCAGAATGTTCATTTAAATCTGCTGCAAGTTTAATTTTTACAAATGTTTCTAATAATCCTTTGTTTGATGCAAATGATAATCATACTTCTAAACATAAAGAACAGATTCGTCCTACTAATCTTTCCTATGACAAATCTATTGTTGGTTCAGGTAACATCAAAAAGAACAAGTCTCAGCAGAAAATGATCTGGAGAAGGAAAGATGAGAAAGACAAAGAAAAGTGGATTTGGAAAGTAAAAATATCTACAGATGAGAAGAAGGAACAAAAATCATTTGTGCTTGAATCGAATGCTAAAAAGAACAATGCTCCTAAAGGTAAAACTTTTGGCAAACCTGATCTTATTTATACTGTTAATCAATTGATCAGGTTAGCACAAAAGAAAATTAATTGTTCTTATTGTGGTGCAAATGATTTTGTTTGCAAAATTTATGTGGATAACTGGTATGGTTCTTACTACATTTCTCCTAATATAACTGCAACTAACAAATCAGGACCCAAATACCAGTGGGTACCAAAAGCTAAATCTGTGTTGCAGGCACCTAAAGACTAAGGGGAGAAAGAACAATGACTTCTAAACACATCAGTTTAGGACTTGTTCTTCAATGATAAAGATGGAGCGTTTGACTTCTGAATTCACTTCAATCCTAGTAACTCAGAACTCAGTTTAATGATTAAGGACTATGCATATGTTAAGGGGGAGCTTACATGTTTTATATTTTTACTGATATATTTTATGATTTTTCAGGGGGAGATTAAATGATAAATTCATTATTACATTTTCGATGGAATTACTATTCTCACCGGAGAATATGTAACGATGGCTTATGAACATCTCAGTTCAGAACCCGCTTTCAACTGTTTTTCTTCTAAGGATGCTGATCATATATCATCTTTATAAGAAGTTTTTACTTTGAGGGGGAGTTTAGGAAATTTTAACTGTTATGTCTTTAAGGAGGAGTAAAGAAAAAAAATTATACTTTAACTGTCATATTTTTCTGATGACTTGACTTTTTACAGATATCGAGGGGGAGCATATCTGAAGTTTTTGTCTAGGATGCTTAAATGATGATATTCATTTTAAGGGGAGTTGAGAATTTATATGCTAAAGGTATACTTTTCTACATTCTTAAACTCTATCACTTGTTGAAAGACGAACAACTTTCGCTAGTGAAAATTTGTTTTCTTAAATGTTCAAACCACTTCGCGTTCTCAAAATGTTTTATGAATTTCGAAGTGTGATTTTAAATGTTTTTGGATACTTTGATGATTATCTGACCGTGTGTTTCCAAAAGATCAATACTTGTGTGTTATCTTGTCCATATACTGTCAAGTATTCTTACACACATCAGTTCAGTACATTCTCATTGACTTTGTTATTACCATGTCTCAAAAGATAAATCTTTCGATGGTAATACTCCCGGTTGTATTCAATGTTGTTTGAGAGTAGACGTCATTTCTACTTGAAATGTGCTTTCATTGATAATATGTTTATATATCGTTCATATAAACAACTTTCGTTCTTTGATATCCCAAATTATTTTTCTTCATGATATTTGATCTGATTTTATCATTGCAGATTCTCAAAACCATAAAATTGATAGATCATAAATGTTCAAAGTTTTGAGAAGATCTTAAATGTTCAATTGCTCAAATTTCATTCTTATTTGTTATGAGCATACATACACTGACTATGATATTTTGTGCTTAATTGTCAAGATAATCATTGAGCAACATATTCTTTTTAGGACAAAATACATGGGTTTCAATGTGTGAGTTTAAAGACTTCCATGGATTCATGTTAGCCAGTGTTTCCTACCCCGAAAGTAATCCTTGAGTGATTGAGGGGAGAGGGATCAAAAGATTGAGAGTGGGTGTGTGCTGAGGTAAAATGTAAAATAGAGATTGGTTAGAAGTGAGCTCAAATGATTAAAACAAAGAGGGTGAGAGATCAGAGTAAAAGAATATCAAACTCTGCATCAAACTTTTTCTGAGCCGTGCAGCTACATAATCTGTTGGTTCACACTTCTTTGTGACCTTCATTGAAAAAGGCACCTAGCCCATGCCAACTCTTGCATAAAACCCCACCTGCTACTCATTCTTTTCTCAACAAAAGAATGTTTCATATTTTCTGGGGAAGCAGCACATCGTCTATTAGATCTTCATTTGGAAGATGTTAATATTGAAAAAGAAGGAAAGTTACCCCACCTTCGACCCTTTCTCATGCACATTGAGTCTATGTAAATCTATTGTTGTCTCAATGGTTTACATAATTTTGAGCCTTATTTTAAAAGCAATCATTGTGCTTAATTCTTTCATACACAAGCACGAGCACACGGAAAATTCGTTTTTCTGTCAGAACGTTCATAGATTAACCTTGTGTTTTTCGATGATTGAATGGAAGTCCTGGGGAGTGAACATCACCCAAGCTCCTTATCAAGTACATTCGTTGTACTATGTAACTTCGTGTTATTTACAGGAATTCTAACTGTTTCATTCGTTGATTCAGGGTTAACATTCCTAATTTGTCTGAATTTGAAAAGATTCGGATGAATACATTCATGAATTGACGGAAGTATCTTAATATCAGATCAGATTGGGGAGATTGAATATTTTCCTATTTGGGAGAGATTCTTCATGACGATTGTGCTTATATTGATTATTTGGGGGAGATACTTCAAAGACAGAACTGACCTTGAAATGTTTTGATGATTCTGATTCTCACAATTCAACAAAAAGGGGGAGAATTTCAAGATTTCAAAGTCAGATTAAAGTTGATCTTATCAGAAATGGGGAGATAATTAAAGATTTCAAAGTCAGAACTATTTTATAGCGAAAGTCAAGCATGATGTTACAAAGGGGGAGAGTACAAGAATGAGAAAGCAAAGTCAAGCAAGAAGTGATAGAAGGAGTTAAAGTCGAGAAATGTTGAGTTTATCTAAAATTGTAATTTTTACTCAAAGGTGAAGACTGTCAAGAGTAATCAAGGAATTCAAAGAGGAAGATTAATCTAAAAACGATATCAAAGTTTGATCAAAGCTTAAAAGATTTGAAGATGTCAAAGCTGTGAAAGATTAATTTGCTGAAGATTTTTTCAAAGAAAAGAAGACCTGAAGATTTTTGCCAAAAAAAAATTTAATCTTGAATCCAATGGGGGAGATTGTTAGAGCTAAATTGTATTCAAGATTAAAAGAAGGGTCTAAAGTGTAAAGTTTGTAAAGTGTGTGGTGGTCATTGTAAATGTGATTAAGTGTTGACTATTTGCTAAGGTCATGTTGACCATATAAATAGCAAAGTCTTAGTGTTTTAGATCACAACACACACACACACGCAGATTGGTATGAACACACTGTGAAAAACACACACACAGAGAGAGATTTATTGTTGAATGCAACAAATAGGGATATGAATATTTGTAAGTTGTGTGATCAATAAAAGAAAGATGTTTGGATAATCTGTGTGCATATTACTTGCTAAAATACTAGAATCACACAATCAGGTCGCATGTGCTCAGTTGACCCATACTGGAAAGATGATTTCCCTTTAGGATAGTCCTTCGCAACGTGCCCCGAGAATCCACACCGGTAACAAGATATCGAGTCTGACATGTACTCTCCCCGGTTAACACGGTGACACTTTCCACATGGCTTGGCTACCATTCCACGATCCCCACGAACATCAGATCTGAAGGTCTTCCCCTTTCTTCCATCATTCCCAAGCCCATCCCATTTCCTTTTCTTTCCGCCCTTCTCAGCCGCTTGATGGTTCTTTTCTTGTTAATTCAGCCGCATTGATAGCCACTTGGAAAATGGTAGGGTCCTTGGTCGAGAACAATTCTCGAATGCTACTTTTCAAGCCATAAATGTACCTCTCCACCCGTTGTTCCTCCATCGGCACATACAGTTCAGCGAAACGATACTTTTCTATAAACTTGGAGGTGTACTCCCGTACCGACATTTCCTTCTGTTATAACCCCAAGAACTCCTCTTCCAACTTCTTGATTGTCGCCAACGGGCAAAATTGAGTTTTAAACTTTTTAACAAACATCTCCCAATCCATATCCTTTGCCGCAGACGATCCTTCCCCCCGTCTCGGCCTCCCACCAAAAGACAACATCCGACTTCAACATAGACAAGGCATACAACACCTTGTCCCCCTCCGCACACTTACAAGTGTCAAAAACCATCTCCATCTCTTTAACCCACTTCATTGCCAAAACCGGGTCACACTCCCCTTTATAAGTAGGGGGCTTGCACGAGGCGAACACCTTGTAGTTGCATCCTTTAGCTGCTGACTCATTCACCACTAGCGTCGTCGATTTGGAATGATTGACCACTTCGGTCAAAGGTGGACTAGACATTTCCACGTCCTCCTTACTCTCACTCTTGCCCCTGCTTCCCGATACCGACCTCTCTTGTTGTGCCAATAAAGCCTGCAAGGTCTCCTGAAGTTTTCCCATCTTCGTGGTAAAGGTCTCATGAGTCACAAAGGCTTGAGCTCGAGCCCAGCCTCGGCCCTTGCATTTCCCTAGCCTCTCCCAGAAGTAGAGCTCTCTTGCTGCGATACCTCTCGGTCTACCAGCACTTCAGCACTTCTCGCCCTGCGAGAAACACGGGTCTTTGCCCGACCTCGGGTTCCAGTGGTGGCTTCTTTAACTTGGGTCTTAGATCTTTGGGATGATCTCCCTCGGCCCCTTTCACGACCCCTTCCCCTACTACGAGTAGTTGGTTGCCTAGGACGGTTCACTGGTTCTTCAGCGAGTACTTCATTGGTCGGGATTTCCACCTCGACAGTTACTGATCTACTCTTCATTGATCTTTCCGACATAGCAAAAACTGAAATAACCATACATAACAAACATTCAACCACCTCGTCGCATAATAAGGTCATTTAAGCACATACATGTACCTGTAAATTTGCAATTACATTGGCCATATGTAATTCCAAATTTATCTTACATGACAGTCCTTGCTACCTTATCAATTGTGCACCTACAGGGATTTTCCTAAAGGCATCCTATATCTCAGTTGTGTTCCCAAAATTCTCAGTTTAAGTTTAGGCCCTGTCCGATCACCTAATTTTCTTAAACTATGGCTCTGATACCAATTGTAACAACTCAAAAATCCCAAACAATACATAACATTAATAATTCTCAAACGAGTCCCAATACAATTCGAAATAAAGAAAAATACACGGAACTAGCAGCGGAAACACCCTTCCACAACCGAGATTATCTATACTAAGTCATGCTCAAGAACTAACCAGTTAGGTACTCCCAACTTAGCTCTTGGGTCTCTATCTCAAATCTTCTCTTTGCCCTTAGAAGACACTCCACCACTATTCTTACCTGAAATGGTATTAGGTTTTGAAAAACGAGGATTAGACCATAAGGTCTAGTGAATTTCCTCTCTAAAACAGTTGAAAATATAAAGCAAATTCACAGTTAAATCATATGAAGGCCGACAAGGTAACACGACATCAGATATGGGCGTTGCACAGTGATCTATTACCGTCTAGCCAAAATTGTTGTCAACCACGATCAGGGCCTAAACAGACTCCCTTCTCGCCTCCGGGGCCTAAGCAGACTCCCCGTTTCCTCCACATGTGCGGAAAACAAATTTCACACACACTGGGTAAAAGTTCTCATCTGAGAGATCATTACGATCCAAGGTACAACGATTCTACTATGAAATCCCGACCCCACATAAACATGCTCAACAAACATATATCATAAATATACTGAAGGTAACCATAACATGTTAAACCCACATTCATTTAATGATATATTTCGTGTACGAAATTTAAAGTGCATTAGTGAATAAAAATATATTTTCATGCAATACCATTCCGGAGTTGCAAACATAATTCAACACTTATTAGAAAAGGTTTTAAGGAAACTCACCTGGTCGTTGGATATCTCGCACACTAACCCACTCTCGCACTCATATAATTGATTACAAAACGCACGGTTAACTTCAACGTTTATCCCAATTCATTTCTGATAAGATCGTTACTGCATTAAGGTCCCCCTCTGATTGGCCTAAGCCCATTTGGTCTCCCCGGCCCAAGCTCACCCGGGTCTCCCCCGGGTTCACAGCCCTTTCCGGGACTCCCCTGGGTTCATAGCCCCCCCCCCCCCCCGGGGTTCACAGCCCCCCGGGTTCCCGGCTCACCCGAGCCTCCCCCGAGTTCACAGCCCCTCCCGAGTGCGAACTCTGGTCTGGGAGGACGACTCTCGAACGTGTCCACTGGGGTTTTGGGGGTTTTCCGACATTGATCCAAACGGGAAGTAATCAACACATTACTCCCAAATCGATCACATAGGAGACCATTACTCTTCTAATGATCCTAAAGACTAACAATAATCGGACTACAACCTTGATTAAAGGTAAAACTCATTTCATCCCCAAAGAAAACTAGCATACAGGTTATAATCCAACTTCCAAGATTACCAATAATAAAGAAAGGACCAACGAATGAATGACAACATTAGAACCTTTACCTCTATTGAAGAACCTTCTACCAATATTTCCTTTGCACTACAATCTCCAAGAACCCTAGCTCTTTTCTCTCAATCAGCCGCCTCCAAGACAGTAGAAAAATGAGGATTAGGGATTTTATCCCCTTATACATGTCTTCCCAAAATTGCATTCTAGCCCCTAAGTTCTTAATATTCTTATTTCCAACCACAACTCCACACAAAATTAACATTTTAAAGTTATGGCCATTACAATTTCTCTCTCCTAAACATTTGGTTTCATTGTCACCTATTGGTGAAAAATAATTAAATATTATTTCTTCCTCTTACATATGGAGTTTTAGAGATTTCTCCAAATTTGGAAATTTTCACCTTCTTATTTTTTTAGCATATATTATAGCATAGCAAAAATATCTCTTAAAATCTCCAAAATCCTTATTTTAGCATAGTTGTTGGATATGCTCTAAAGTTCTCATTATTCATCGATGATGTGAAAATCCTCATAAGATGTTACAAACACCCTGTCAATGACTAATGTCCACCATCCCCATATCATAACTATTGCTCTAAATTCTATATAATTTTGAAAACACTCTAAAAGATCAATAACAACAGATGAGTTCAACAACTTTTAACTCACTTTAAAACTATAGCATAAATTATTGATAACTATTAACTTCAGATTTACAACGAACTTACAAATCTCACTATTTATTTATACAGGACATGTCATCAAAATAAATATGTATTTGTAAATTTTATCTTTCTTTACAAGTGTCTTAAATTAGCGTTTAATCTTGTTGGAACTGTCTATATCTGATTCATCACTTCATCCTTCGGAATCATATTATATTAGAATCTGATGAAATAGTATGAATTGAGACGATCCCGAATCTGATGAAAAAGTATGAATACTCTCAGCTCAAAAAGTACTTAATGAAATTCTATTTGTTGTTTTCTTGCAAATTAACCATTAAATTAAAAAAAACTACAAAAAAACATTGACGATGTAATAAAGTGTGTTATTTAAACAATTTCAAGTATTTAAAATGTTCTAAAAAACTCGCCACACAGCCGTCATGGCGCGCCGTGGCACCAAGGCTTGTGTTTCACGCCACGTTAAGCTTATGGCACGCCATGACCTAATGCGCAATTATCGTAATGAAATATTTGATTGTCTTTACGTTTTTAATGTCTTATTTGCAAGTTTTTAATATATAACACAATTTCACTTGTTTATTACTATTGACTCATTGAGTAACACTACAAAACATACATTTTTATATATAATATTATATATAAATTAGAAATTTGACGCCATAAGTCATGCCTTGAAAACGCCATGGCTCATAAGGCTTGAGGCTTGGCCTTGCTGCCACGCCACGCCTCACGCCATTTAGAACCTTGAGTATTTTCGCCACGAAACTATAACTACTACAATTAGAATTACTAACTCTAATCTATTTTTGTGTTTTATTATAATTTTAGTTGTAAAAATGGCTAAAAACTAAGTCTACAAAACTCATATATTCCTTATTCCTTCGAATATTTTTAAACAAAAAAAGGAATTTGATTAGAATGAAAATGTTGTGTAAATACACACATTTAAACTTAAAATACAATAATTAATTTTTTTCCAACAACTAAAAAAAATCAAAATTTATATATGAAAAATAGGTGATAATTTACAACTTAAACTAGAAAAGGTTACAAAAAATTTCAGAATGTATTAGTTGACCACAATATAGTAAAACAGACAATAGATTTTTTAAAAAGAAGAAAATAAAGATTTAGAAGATTTTGGACATGTTTTTTTTTTGTTTCAATGGATTTTTTAAAACATTTCTTTAAAACGGAAAAAGTACGGGTAATGTAAAGTTCTCTAAATTTGGAAAACCCTTAAAAAATAATTATAATGAGTGAGAAATTTTTTATTTTAAATATATTCCCACCAATAGGAAAATTTGAAATTAATTTTTTATAGGGAGAAATAATATCTTCTAAAATAAATAAAATATTTTATTTATATAATTAATATTGTAATCTCTAAAATAAAGAATTGAAGTTAGAATGTATTTTTTTATAGATATTTTGAAGTTTTATTTTTCATCTATTGGATATGCTTTTATTCTTCTATATGTGTTTCTCAATTTACTCCATTCCAATATCTTAAAAATATATTTTTTCCCAACTTGAGTTTTAAGTTCCACCTTTCAAGGTTTTGACTTGGAGAAAATTATTTCCCCCTAGAATTTTAAAAATACTGATATTTATAGAATATATATATCAATTTATTTGTAATATAAAAAATTATAGAGAATTTGACATGACATATAATTTAATAATATTTTATTAATAATTAAATAGTTGAATATTTTTCTTCAATTAATTTTACGTTCTTTTTTCTTTCATCAAGAACTCTTTTGAATAACATATCTCTACCAAAATTAAAATATGTTTTTAAATTAAATTTTGAGTGAATTGTGGATTTGGTCCATGTGTTTTTGTGATTTCTTTGACCATGGTCCTCATTCTATGTTTATTGTGGATTTGGTTCTTGTGGTTTTCAATTTGTCTTGGTCATGGTCCTTCTGACTAATATCTCCGTTAACTTTGTTAAATCAAGGATCATTTTCACCATTTGCCATTTTTTGGTCCTTTTAAGATAAGAAAAAAACAATACTTTTATACACACACATATAACGATATAAAAATAAATAAAATAGAATATTATTGTATGATTTGATTGTTTAACTTTCTTAAAAAATTAACTATATTAATACGATTTAATAACATAAATATAGCATAAATATTGGAAATCGATAACAAAAACTTAAAAATACCTCGAAATCAAGCAAAAAACTTTAAAAATCTCTCGAAATCATGGAATTAGGCTAAAAACACATCAGTCAATATTGAACGTCGGTAAAAAGATGAAGACACATCGATTAAAACCGTGCTTTTTTAAAAAAAATTATATATTATATGGTGCTACTGTATGAAAAAATTTCTCGGTTCGTCCCTGATGATGGGGGATGATGAAAAACCCAGGTTGTTTAGGATGAAGATCTTGTATTGGGATTCAATATGTAGCAAACTTTATCGTAATATTTGGTTGGTTGGAATACGGTGAAATCTTAAAGATTTGGAAATTGACCAAATTACATATATGCGCTTAGTTCATTCTTCGAAATTTAGTTCGGAAGTCCAATTCCGCATATAGTGGAATTTAAATTCCTTGCATTGCATTAAGGAATTTCAATTCTTTTTCATTCCTTCTTTTGAAAAATACTATTCTTCGAAATTTAGTTAGGAGGTCTAAGTTCAAAGTTAGTTTATTTTCAATTCAATTTTCCTATTTGACAAGGACAAAAGCTACAGGTGATATTTTCTTTTTCTTTATTAGACTGAATTTTATTTTTAAAATATAAAATTAAATCAAATGATATATTCATCATTGTACATTTTTTGTAAATATAAAATAAACCATAGTTATCACAAATGCTAGAGAATTCTATTCATTCCATCGATCGATTGAATGTTTATAATTATTGAACCGATAACGACAACTTACACATTTTCTCACCGCCGTACATGCTATAGTCATTTCTCTTCAATCTTTTTTATAAGTGTAATGCTATCACAAATATTATATGCACCTTCTTCCTCCTTTTTTTTTTAATGTTCGAATCAAACCAAATTATATTGAAAATGTAAAAAATAAAATTTGATGTAAATGTATAAGAGGAGAAAAATAATAGGTAGGTGTGTAATTGACCTCACCCACCCCTTTTTTGAAATATAATATTTGACAAATTTTATATTAGCCTAATATATAAAAGTCAACAAATATCCAGTAATTTTATAAATTAAAGTATTTCCATTATTTATGATATAATTTAATAATAAAATTAAATCGTATTAAAATAGTTAATCTTTTAAAAAAGTTAAACAATCAAATCATACAATAATATTCTATTTTATTTATTTTGATATCGTTATATGTGTGTGTATAAAAAGTAATGTTTTTTTCTTATCGTAAAAGAACAAAAAAATGGCAAATGGCGAAAATGGTCCTTGATTTAACGAAGTTAACGGAGATGTCACTCAGAAGGACCATGGCCAAGACAAATTGAATACCACAAAGACCAAATCCACAATAAACATAGAATGAGGATCATGGTTAAAGAAATCACAAAAGCACAGAGACCAAATCCACAATTCACTTAAATTTTAGTTACAAAAATATGAAACATGCATGGCTAATAATATTTATAACGTTTTTAAAAGTCGGATCATTTCATGATGGGTTTTAAGAGCATCTCCAACAACTATGCTAAAATAGAGAAAAGTGAGAATTTAACATTTTTTTTTGCTCCAACAGCTATGCTATATCATATGCTAAAATGGAGAAAAGAGGAGAGAGAATGTAAAAATCTCCAAATTTGTAGAAATCTCTAAAACTCTATGTTTAAGAGAGAGAAATAATATTCACCAATAGGATTCATTGAAGTTGTGTGTTTAGGAGAGAGAAATAATATTTTATTAAGTGTATTGAATATTTTAATAATATAGTTGGTGATAGAATTGCTAAAATAAAGTAGCTGTTGGAGTTAGATGTAATTTTTTATAGAGATTTTGACTTTTCATACTCTAATTTAGAAAAATTATAGCATATCTGTTGGAGATGCTCTAATAGTCGACTGATTGTTATTACAATTTATATAGAAAGTTAAAACAATTTTAATAATAATTTCAAAGTTCAATAAATAAATAAAAAATACATTATTATTTATTATAGTTTGTCCTAATTTTGTCTTTCTCGTTGCAATGAATTTGTAGTTTCAAGTAGGATCAAAATTTAATGAACCATCACATGGCCAAATTGCCATTTGATAATAAATAAATAAATAAATAAAATAAAATCTTATATGAGATATTTTACAATAAATAATAATCTAACATTATTGCAGCTCTCACTCTCACGATAAGTGATTCATAATTTTATGAATACTTTCATAAGTCAACTTTAATTTCATGTATTATTTCTTGCTTATATCTAATTTCAAGTACAAATAGAAAAAATATTATAAGTATTTATGGTAATCTCAAACGAGAATACCTTCATTTTACGAAAACATGAGAACATCTTTTACTATATAAAAACATATGTGATAATACTCTGATGGTGTGCGGACGACTTGACTCACTACCTAGGGTTGTGCCAAAGGGCACCTACGCTGGGGGCTGACCTATTAAGGTCTAAGCGGGGTCATGTGCACCCGCTCAACCAACTTCCGTAAGTAGAATTCTTTTGGGGTATGAAAAGTGCACCCGTAAACTTTGAGAGGTGATCCGTGATATTGAAAAAAATTACAAGGAACATTAACCAATAAACCGAAAAAGTCCCCGTGAAATCAACAAAAAAACTTTAAAAAAATCTTTTAAAATCAACCAAAAAATTAAAAAAATCTCTCGAAACGATGAAATTAGGCTTAAAACGCATCGGACAATTTTGCTGAACTTTTTGATCCACCTAATAGGTGCACCCGCTCAGCCAAAATCCTGGGTCTACCACTGGCTCGCGCCTCATTCATTATCACATGTGATTCACGATAGTAAAATTAAAGTGTATTATCCCGTTTTCGTAAAATAAATGTGTTCTCGTTTGAACTCTTCCCTTTACGGTAATATAGTAAGAATATAAAGTTGCAGTTAAGTCGATAAAGTTATTGAGAACATTATCGTCCCACAAAAAAATGTAATATCTTCTGGAATGTTTCTTATCAAAGCCAAATAATGCAACAAAATATGATTTAATTCCTAGGTTGTATACTCGGGAAGGCGAAGATGAACGGCAAAGGGGAGAACGAATGGGTGGGTAAAATGGGAAGGGTAAAAAGTGTAGAAATAGTAAAAATTGAAAGTTATTACTTCGAATGATAAGTTTTTTATATTAATAGAAAATGAACTAAGCTTTGTTGTATTTTGTGCTTCTTATAATTGCAGTAATTTTTTTGAAAAAATTGTTAAATTACTTAGGAGGCGTATGGTTTGATAAAATGATTTTAAGGGATTTGGATTTCGCAGAAGGATTTGGAATTGAAGGATTCGAATTTGAAATCTTTGGTGTGTTTGGTTTATAGGATTTGAAATGTAATAGAATTTTATTCTTTATAAATAAATTATAATAACAAATTATAAATGATTATAAAATAATTAAATTACATTTTTATTAATTGATTAAATAAATATTTTAACATAATCCTTAAACATTATTACATACAAATCTTACAAAATCTTACGAAATACCAACCACCACTGTTAGAATTTCAAAATCTTATATTTGTGGAATTTCAAATCTAGAAAATCTTTCAAATACTTGTTTCAAGTACAACTTGGTCGACTTAACTCATGCAATTGAATGGGTTGTAGCTTTAGATTATATAAGTTAATAGGTTCGACCCCGTCTATTACACGGGGTAATTTAAAAAATTAAATCATGTCAGAAAACTTATCTTACAGATATGAATAATCATCGAAAGTACGATGGTACTTTTCCAAGGTTTTTCCCCTTGAAAGTTGTTTTTTTGCAGTTAGTTACAAAATGTCATTGTTTTAGACAGTTTTCACAAATGATGTTTTACAAAAAATTAATAAAAAATATGAATAAATATTAAGAATTTATAAAACAAAATTTATAATATAACATAAATGAAATTATGGAAAAATACATAGTTAAAATTGATATGAAATTGCAAAAAGAAAATCACGACAATTTAGTGATTATTTGTATCAAATCTCATACTAATTTTAACAAATCTCATACTAATCATGACACATTAATTCGTATATATTTATTATATTTAATAATATAATTAAATCCAAAAGTATTCAATATTGGACTCATTTCGAAGGTATTGACGAAGCAATTACAATAGTATAATTTGTAAAAAATAAAAATGTTTTTTTATGCATTTTAGTTCATATATATTATTTATGTTAATATGATAAGAGTCTAAAATGAAAAATAAAAAAGTCAGAGATTAAAAGTAAACTACATACCTAATTATAAGGGTAGTAAATATAAGGTATAAATTAAAAAAAAATGAATTAAGAAAAGATTTAAAAAGGAATGAACGTAGATGTTCTAAATGAACTTATAATGTAAGAGGCGTCCAGATACATATTTAGGCTGGAAAATGAAAAAATGAGCTCACCAGAAGGCGACAAGTGTCCTTCTAGTTACTTATTTATTATATGTATAGATAATATAAACCAGATTATTTTTATTCTGTAGCATCATTATCTAATCAAATTGTTAACGATTGTAATTATTAATTCAAAGATCAGATAAACAAATGATAAAATTTGTGGACAAAAACATATAAAACAATCCTTTAAATTAGTTAGCAATTAGAATTATTGTTGATTTGACAAACATGGCCATCAATATGAGAAGGATTTCAACATCATTCACGAGAAACGACATGAAATGCCATCTGTTTCGGAAGCTTAATTTCGCAAGTCTAGAATAATGTATAATTACGAAGGAGATTGTGATTTGCCGACTAACACCAAAAAGTTACACACATATTTCTTTGGTCTTATGGAAGTTTTCACGTTTGATCTGATAAATAGTTTACAAAACTTAGCCGATTGTTTACTAAGTATTTAAAAAACCAGATAAACTAATGAATATAATCCAACCTAATATCAAATAAATACATACATATAGCTAGACACACGTGTGTATTTTTATTAAATTTTTAACAAAAAATACACATATATAGAGAGGGGGAATGTCAAACGAGAATATAATCGAAATAAGTAAAAACGAAAAACGGCCAAATCACATGTGATAATGCACTGAAATCACATGTGATTACGGAACATGGTCAACACAAATGGTGAACGGGCGACTTAGCCCACGACCCCAGGTCGCGGCCAAAGTAGTGTGAATCACGTGTGATTTTACACGTAATTCTTGTGTAAAATCACATGTTATTTAACCATTTTCGTGTTATCTTATTTGATTATTGTGTGTGTGTGTGTGTATATATAGGGTTTGGTTTCGGTGAGAAGTTGAGTTAACGGTGAGAAACATGAGAAGTGGTTATCACCCGTTGGATGAGAAATGGACGCACATTGAGATGAGATGCACCAAGATAAGATGCACCGAGATGCACCAAAGCAATTCTCTTCTAAGCCGCAATTCATGGGAGAGCTTGAGACTAAAAGAGATGAATGGTTCAGATCCAATTATCACGTTTTTCACCGTTAACTCAACTTTTTACACGATTCTTCACCTATATATATATATATATATATATATATATATATATATATATATATATATATATCAAGGTTCTAAATGGCGTGAGTCGTGGCGTGGCGGCGAGGCCAAGCCTCAAGCCTTAGGAGCCACGGCGAAGCCATGACGTTTTCAAGGCGTGACTTATGGCGTCAAATTTCTAATTTATATATAATATTATATATAAGAACATATGTTTTGGTGTGTTACTCAATGATTCAATAGTAGTAAGCAAGTTAAATTAGGTTATATGTATTAAAAATTTGCAAATAAGACATTAAAAACATAAAAAAAAAACAAATATTACATTATAAAAACTGCGCATTAGGCTATGGCGTGCCACGAGCTTAACGTGGCGTGACACACAAGCCTTGGTGAGACGTGTGAGAAGTTGAGGTTTTCGTGAGAAGCGTGAGACGTGGTTATCAACCGTCGGATGAGAAATAGATGGACATTAGGATGTGATGCACCGAGATAAGATGCACCAGATCAATTCCTTTTAAGCCGCAATTCATGGGAGGTCATTTGATTAAAATTGATCAACGGTTTAGATCCACTTCTCACGCTTCTCACGTTAACCTCAACTTTTCACACGATTCTTATATATATATATATATATATATGTTTTGACTTTTTATTATATGTTTACAAATTTTGCTTTCATTACAAATTTGTGTCGTGTGTGTCTTCAACTCTAAATCTGCTTTGTGTCCATTGACTCAAAAGTTGTGCCAAAGGCTACATTTCCACATATATCAAGTATTTGGAAATTGCAAATACAAATGGTGTTTTCAATCTTGAAATTAAAAGAAAATGATATAAAACTGTATGGGATTTAAAAAAAATTATTTCGTTTAAAGAACAAAAATGGTTGATCATTTGAGAAGTAGTTTAGTTAGAGTTATTTTTTTTTATCAATAATCAAATACCTAAATGTCTCTTTTTATATAACACAATTAAAAAAAACTTATGAATTAAAATCGATACATAAATATTAAATATCATGTAATAAAAATATATTGTTCTAGAAGGTAATAAAAATAAAATCATTACACCAGACAAGTAATTATCAACAATAAGCTGATTAATAACAAGACATTGATTTGTGATTTGTATGTGCCATAAAATTGGTCCATTGACAAACATGAAAAGATTGAACCTATAGACACCCCTTTGATTGCCCTCTTTGATATTGTTGCTGTATTGATTCTAATAAAAGCTTATGACCTCAAAAGGACAAATTTGTCTTTTACACTTGGGAAGAAAACCCATATGCTATTTAAGGGTCCGTTTAGTAAATGTTTATCTGATAAGTGTTTACCAGTTTACTTTATCTTATCAGATGAACATAACAAAGATTGATATTCTTACTTGGTAAGAGCGATGACAAAAATCGAAAGTCTTACCTGGTAAATGAGAGTGACAACTCTTACCGGGTAAACGCTTATAAAAATGTTGCATATGATGTTGTTTTAATGAAATACAATCTTACCCGATAAGCTTTTACGGGTAGGTGTTGGGTAAATAACCCCTTAATCACTTATGACAATGCATCCTAAAAAAATATGTTATTTCAATATTTGATTTCTATTAATTTCGATTGGTAGAATAATATTTTTTCATTTTGTGTATCTTGCTGAAGTAAGAGCATAGCTTCTCCAAAATGGAGATTTTAAGGTTTTTTTGCTCCAACAGGTTCCCCAAAACCTTCTCCAAAATGGAGAAAACATAAGAGAGAAGATGAAAATCTCCAAATTTGGAGATATCTTCAAAAATGATTATACATAAGAGAGAAATTATTTTTTATTCATTCTACCAATGAGATTGGTTTAAAATAAATATTTAGGAGAGAGAAATAATATTTTATGAGTTGTATTGAATATTTTAATATTATAATTAATTGTGTAATCTTCAAAATGGAGAATCTGTTGGAGATGAAGATGATTTTTTTTGGAGATTTTCACTTTTTACTTCTCCATTTTGTAGAAACTATCGGAGATGCTCTAACTTGTATCATTGTCCAACTAAAATATTGGCCATTATCCCCTTAGAAGTTTTAATGAAAAGTTAAACTTAAAAGTCAACCTTTGCATTGGTGATTTAATATATTACAATTTAAACAAATTCCATTAATAATTTTGTAGCATTTCTTTATTGTACAAGGATTTTATATTAAACTTTGAAAGTCAAAGGTCGATTATGGCATTCTAAATTTCGAAAAGATTGATTTTATAGCTTAATCAACCATTATCTTATTCGAATGAGCTTTGTAAATTATATCTTTGGTCCCTCTGCTTTTTCATTTTTATCGGTTTTCATCTTTACAATATAAAAACTATAGTTTAGCCATTGTGGTTTGCAAAAGTGTTCGGAAATGATTCTTTACTCTAACGGCTGTTAACTTTTAGCCGTTAAGCGAGGGTATTTTAGCATTTTCTTAATTTCTCTCATTATGTAAATAAAAATACTATAATATATATATATATATATATATATATATATATATATATAACTCGAGAAAAAATATAAACGTCTTCCTCATTAGCGGTTGCAACATCACCTGGACTACACCAACATGCAACTCTGGCGACCAAGCCTTTGACCTCTCTCTATAATTATGATTCTCTCTGACTGTGATTGAGCAAACCCTTGACGAGAGGAACCTATCAATTCCTCCTATCACGATTAGGGCTTCCCCTCCCTTATATTCTCTCTATAATTGATCCCTCTCAATTGGAAGATGTTTGTTTGTTCGGGGTCTTGGATGAAAGAATCAGTAAGAGAAGAAGACCATGAAAACTCATCACCAACTCAAAAGATGATTTTGTCAAAAAAAATCAAAAGATGAAATCTTGTTAGTGAATTCCTATATGGTGATTGTTTGTTTGGATGTTAATAACAATTTAAAATATTATTTGGGATTCATGGTATTTGGTGTTCTAAGTTAGGGTTATGTTTGCATCCATCTTGTATAGGGTTGTTATTTGGGGTTCACCGACGAAACGAAAGGGGTTCATTGGCATAATGGGTTCACTTGTACAAAGGGTTCACGGGGCTGTGAGGAAGTTCTTGGAAAGGAACACATGGCATGAGTTTAATGGACAATACGTTAAAACATTTACCAAAGGGCCTTTGGCCTAGTGGTATCGGAGCCTCTGGCTTCCTAGGAGGTCAGGGGTTCAAACCTCACTAAAGGTGAGGAGGGTGTGTGAGTTTATTTGTTATATTTGCCATATATAAATAGTATATACTTCAAAAAAAGAAGTTAAAACATTTTTTAACTTTTAGTAGAAAATACGATAAATCCAAAAAGACAAAAACTGTCCCTCATTTAACGGATAAAATTTAACAGTCTTTAGAGGGAGGGGCGAATTTTGAGTGCTTTTACAAACCACAATCACTATAAGGAAATCAAAAAAGCATAGGGACCAAAAATGTAATTTACTCCATAATTCATTAAACCATGAGCTAAAAAATTAACCATGAATCTGACTGATATGGATAGATTTTCAATTATCAAGCTGTAAAAACCTTACTGTAACAATGTTTGACCACAATACAATTTTTTTTCCTCATTAACGTAACTTTTTGGACATTCCTTTTTACTGATATTTTACAATATGAACTACCAATGACACCAAAGTTACTACTAACCTTACTATTAGACAACACAAAAGCCAATTGAGTAGTCAATGCGTTCACATATTATCAATTTCACAAGTCCGTATCATAAATTATTTACCAAAAAGAACTCCAAATTGGATCTCTATCAAGGTTAGAAGCGGTGGGGTTCATGGTGTTTATGGCTCAACCACCAACTATCTACGGGAGTAAATATTAAGATTCAATTATAAACTCAGTATTATTATCACCACTGTCATAAAATATGATTGCCTTAAATTGGCAAAATGGCACCAAAAATACCAAGGAGACCATCAAATATATTTCTTTCACAATCCCACCAAATAAAGTTATCGGTGGAATTGATCGCGGCCAAAGAAAATAACAAAAAGACGAAGAATTTAATGTGTGTCAAAAATAAGCTAACTTAGAGCATCCACAATGTGCTCCTTGAGAGCTTTTTTGGAGGTTTTTCAAAAAGCAAAAATCTCTTTTTGAGGTTTTTCACATAGTGAAGAGGTTTTTCAATTGAGGTTTTTCGTGAGCTTTTTCGTCATAACTTGTAACTGCACGACCTACTTTTTCGTATTTAATCAGTTTTAACTTTATAGAATTTTATAAAAGTTTCGTATTTAATCAGTTTTATTTATTAATATATTTAAAGTAATCCTATTTAAATATAATTATTAAATAAATACATAATGAAAGTAATTATATTTTTATATTTTTAAAATAATATCTCAAATTTGACATATTTATACAATTCTAACAGATTTCTTAATGACCCAATTTTTATTTTCGGTCATACATACTTTTAAGTTTAACATTTTTTAAAATTTTATTTTACATACTTTTTATACAATTTGTATATATTTCTTAATAACCTAATTTTTTTATTAATTTTATTGCACATACTTTTATATATTTGTATGAATTTTAATATATTTATTTTTATAAATAAGAATAAAAATGATATAAAGTTAAAATTGTGGGACCCTGAATAGTTTAAAAAAATAACGAAAAAGTTTTGGTGAGGTTTTTCACATAGTGGAGGTATATAAAGATTTTTAAGTTGTTGAGGTGGCAATAATGTGTAAGAAAAAAGCTATAAAAAATCTTGGTGAAAAACTCGTACACTGTGGATGCTCTTAGAAGTTTCATTCGGATTAGTAAAAAGTAGCTTATAAACGCTACTTGAAGTAACATTTCAATAAGCTCTAAAAGTTTTTTTGACACTTTTTTTAATTATACCTCTCAATAATATTAATTTTTATTTATTGTTAATTATAAGAGTAAACTACAAATTTGGTCCATGTGGTTTGTCGAAAATAACACTTTTCGTCCCTATAGTTTTGAATGTCATCATGGTTTGCAAAAACGTCTGGATTTGATCCCTACCTCTTAGGGATATGCAAAACCCGAATAGTCCGAAATTTGAACCCGAACCCGAACCAAAGTTAAGATGATTGTGCAAAACCCGAATACCCGAAATCCGAAAATCTGAAACCCGACTTTTGGGGGGATATTTGGGTTCGGGTTAGGTTTGATCTTTGGTCACCCGACCTGTCCGAAAACCCGAAATAAAATACATATATATTTTAAATATTATATAAATATATTTATTTGTCTAATTATCTTTTAAAAATAGTAAATTCTAGTCGGTCGAAATGTTTTCTAATTTCTAAACTTACTATCAACTTCATCAATCTCTCAATTAATTGAATTCATCTTCAAAATTGATTGAATTTATATATACTTTTTGCATTATAATAATACCCGAACCCGACCGATATCAACTCGAAACCCGACCAACCCGAACCTGAAGCAATCCGAAATCTGGAACCTAAAATTCAGGTCTTAATTTCCATATCCGAAATCCGATCGGGTTTTTGATTTGTCCACCCAGACTCGTCCGACCCGCCCGATGCACAGCCCAACTACCTCTAACGATGGTCAAAAAGTTCCGTTAAAAGAGGGGCATTTTCACCATTTTATAGATTTGTTGTGTTTTACTCAATCAAAATCAATTTTATGATTTTGGTCTCTATGGTTTTTAATTGGGTAAAAGACAAAAAGATCAATAATAGAACAACATGCCATTCATTTAACCAATTTTTTTAACCGCCATTAGAGAGAGGGATCAAATTCTGACGTTTTTTACAAACCATATCTTGTAATTTCAAAACTGACAAAAAATGTTATGTTCAATAAATCATATGGACCAAATTTGTAGTTTACTCTATTTAATAGTAATAACTAATATTAATTTCAAATTAGTAATTAATTTTAATTCATTAATATTATTTATTAATCTTATCACTTATTTTTATATTAACATTATTGTCTTTATTTTAATTCTATATTTAGTTACCAAAAAGTAAATATGACAATTTTAAAACTATTTTTGTAAACTACTTAAAAGTCAAAAAGTTTTTTTTCATAAATAGTAAAACTGATAAATATTTAATTTAATTATTGTTTTAATATCTTTTAATAATATTAGGTGCCGTTTGTTTTTTAAGAGATCTAAAGTCTGAAGTCTTATTTTAGTTAAGATTAATAAGAGGTGACTAGTAAAAAGGTCTGAACGATTCAGACTTAAGAGCCATTAAGAGGTTTTTAAAAAAAACAAAAAACCCCTTATTTTAAATATTTATATTTGTTTATACAAATCTAAAGTTATAATATTATATATATTAAATCAAACCGAAATTATATCAATTAATGTATTATATATCATTTAATTTTTTTTTTACCATCTATGCATTAAATTACATATTATATAATTAATGATTTGTTTTAAATATTTGATCAAATGTTAAACTTGACTAGTTTTTTAACACTATCATTTTTTATTACTAATATTATATTTTTTATTATTAAACTAAAATTATAATATTATATTTTTTTTATTATATAATTAATGATTTGCATTTTTCTTTTCAATTCAGCTTTTCAAACTTTCTAACTACACCATAGTCTAGGGAGGTTGTGAAGAGGAAAGGGGGTAATGAGTGCACAGTTTTCCGATCCAGTTACACCATATGCACCCTAGACTAGGGTGCATAAAGCAACACCCTATCATTTATTGCTCATTTATAGCAAAGTTGGAATCTTGATATTAAATTATTGATATTTATGTACTACAACTTCAACAGCCAATCAAAACTTTAAAATTATATTTATATTTATAATAAGAGGAAAGGAAATTACAAATACACCAGAGCCTTTTGATATTTTGCTTTCATGGAACTTTTGTAGGACATATCAAATTTAATGTCATTGATTACTATTAGATTTTGTATTGTACTAGATAGTTTTATTTATTTTATCTTAGAGTGAATTACACTCGTGGTTCATGTGGTTTACTTAAATTTTGGATTTTGTCCCTAAAACAAAGTATTTATACAGGTGGTCCTTAACTTTCATTTTCATAACACCCATGGTTCATCCACTTAACAATGTTAGTTAAAAACCGTTATAAAGGACTAATCGGTCTTTAAACAAACTATATGAACCAAAAGTGTAATATGCTCTAAAATTTAAGGTGATTCACGGTTTTTTCTAAATTTTTTGTTTAAAAAATAATTTATATATCTGATCACAAATTAAATTTCTAAAAGTAAATTATATATTAAATAAAAATCTTTATTTAAAAGCTATTAAATTCGCACACACAAAAAAAGTTAAACGTTAATTTTGAAAAACAAAGGAAAGCAAGATAATTTTACATAGAGTTGGTAAAAAAAAAGTCATGAGAGAGAGAGAGAGAGCAAGGGCATGGAGCTAGGGTTCGTCAGAATGGAGTGGGGCAAGACCAGGAAGCAAGTTTCAGGGAGTTCGACAGAAAATCAGGAAAACCGTATGGTACGAATGTAACATCTTTCCTATTCTTCAACTTTCCAGATTCGTGGGAGGTACCAAATCTATGGAGAACCTTCAAACTATACGGGCAGGTAGCTGACATATACATGGCAGGGAAGAGGATGAGAAATGGAAAGAAATTCGGGTTTGTTAGGTTTAAAAATGTCCAAAACACAAGATTTTTGGAGAAGAAATTAGGTGGGATATGGATTGGTACCTATAAACTCAGGGTATTCTTAGCAGGCGCTGGCGAGCGGGGATGCTTCGCAGGGGTGAAGAAGACGGGTTATGATAACGTAGGTCAGTATCGTCACCATAAAAAATCCTACAAGGCTATTCTTAACGAAGGTTTGGCGGTAAAAGAGAACATGGAAATCGACAAACCACAGGATATAGTTGGCGAGTGGAAGGCGGAAGAAGATGAACAGAAGGCGATTTTGAGGAAATGCTTGATCGACAATGTGGTATCTTTAGACCACTTGGAAGCAATTCAGGCGGTATGCAAAAGCAAAAAGCTTTCGGAGTGTAAGCTGAAATATTTGGGTGGGAGGAATGTTCTGTTGGCCTTTGAGACGGAAGAGATGAAGAATTATGTTCTAAGTAACAAGGTTCATGGTTTGCACCATAGGATAAAAAACATTAGGAATTGGTCGGAAGGTTTTTGTTCGGCTGAAAGAGTGACGTGGGTGAGGATATCGGGGGTGCCCTTACATGCTTAGAAGGAATAGATTTTCACCGATATTGCTAGGATTTGGGGTTCGGTTCTAAAAACGGTCAGTTGTACCATGGAAGAAACATCGATGTTGGAGTATGGAATAGTCTTAATTGGAACTTCAATAAGAACCCCGATTAGTGAGCTCCGATGCATTAAAGTGGGGAAGTTGTATTACCGAATACGTATAGTAGAAGAAGAAACTAAACCTGGGGTTTACTTGGAGGATGATGGATATAGTACTGAAAACTCCTAAGAAGGTTCTCCCATCCCGTCAGAATGGTCGGAAGAAGAGGAAAATGACGACGAATGGATGGTAGACGAGAGTGTGTTCTTGGATAGAAATGGGAAAAACGATCAAAGAGAGGATGGCCAGGAGGTGGGCAAAGAGAGAAAAATGGACGAGGAACCGTCGGTAGGAATTCCGGTACCGCTTCCGGCACCAAAGAAGGAGATGGTAGACCAACAGTTGCAAGGAAACCGTTTGGAAGTTAATGGGGGATTCGAAGAGGCAAAAGTTAATTCGGAAAAAACGGCGGAGGATGGCCATAATGATGGAAGCTCGGGTACGGTTGTGATTGGGTTGGGAGACATAGATAAGGCACACGTGGAGAATGGAGATGGGACAAGTGGATTGGAATTCAATCGGACTGGTCCCGATGAAAATAAAAGAAATAAGGGTCCTTTTTGGGAATCGAATGGGCTGTCGGTTGACAAGGCAAACGGCCCAACAGGCTGCTGGGCTGAATCGCAAGGTTTAAATTCTAACAGGATGGAAGGATTTCTCTCATAATTGATCAACAAGGAAAAGGAAAAAGAAATCAAGGAACAAATCTTGGCTGCAGGTGGATCTGAAAGCAGAAAGCTTCATGGTAATGATACTCAGGAAGACGGTTAGAAACAAAAGGGAGAACAAAGTAAAGGAAAAAACCCGGAAGGATTAGGACTAGGCAGGGGGAAAGTAAGCTTCCATATGTTTAAACAGATGGCCCGTGCTAATTTGTAGAAGAGTGGGTAGAAAAAATCGTACCTATCCTCAGATCGGAACAAAGAAGAGAGAATCAAAAAGAGAAGGAGGGCAACCAATAATGAGGAGAGTCTTCAGTCCCTCTCGAACGACCTAAGAAGCTCAGATCACACAGAAATTTTTGAGGCTTTTGGGAAGAAAATTGGAGTGATGTGGAAAGAGACCGAGGTTAAAGAAGATAAGGGGAAAGGGCGAGGGCAAGTGCATTGAGAAGGATTTGAGGAAGGGTCGTTTTTGTTCTGAGTTTATGAAGATTTTGTCTCTAAATATAAGGGGGTTAGGGGCGTTGGAAAAAAGATCGTGGATAAGGGAACTATGTAAGAGAGAAAAACTGGGGATGATTGCTATTCAAGAGATGAAACAAGGAGGTTGGGATGAGATTTCGGTAGCAAGGCTATGGGGATTTGATGATGCAGACTTCTCTCAAGTGGAAGCTTCCAGAAACTCTGGAGGTTTGTTAATGATTTGGGATACGAAAGAATTTTTATGTGAGTTCGTGATCGCGGGAAAAAACTTTTTGGCGGTTGTGGGTAAATGGAAAGGAGTAGATGGGCAGGTTAGATATGTGAAGGTTTATGAGCCTAGAGAAGTGAAAGATAGAATTGATTTGTGGAAGAAATTAGAGGCGTTGTGTGATAAAGAAGAGGTGAAATGGTGTTTTTTGGGGACTTTAATGAAGTTAGAGGAGAGAAAGAGAGGCTAAATTCCATAACAAACTCGAGATGAGTTGAGGAATTTAATGATTTCATAAGAAGAAGCCAGCTGACGGATATTTCTTTAGGTGGTCAAAAGTTCACAAGGGTAAGCGATGGCGGAAAAAACCTAAGCAAACTTGATAGGTTCCTTATGACGAGAAACTTTGGAGCGACTGGCACTTGAGAGGATATGGTCAGATCACTTCCCGATTATTCTCTCGGATAGTCAAGTTGATTTCAGTCCTAAACCTTTTAAGATGTTTGATACTTGGTTGGATGATAGCGAATTCGAAAACGTGGTGAAAGAAGTGTGGAACAAGGTGATAACATCAAATAAACCGGATAGGGTGTTTAGAGAGAAACTAAAAAGAGTTAAAGAAGAGGTGAAAAAAAGGAGCAATGCCCGTTTTGGTGTGCTTGAAGAAAATTTGATCCGGATCAAAGAGGAAGCTCAAAGGTGGGATTCTATCGCTGGAAGCAAAGAATTGAATGAAATCGAGAGGTGCTTATGGCAAAAAGCGTGTAACACCCTCAAATTTGGTAAGAGCAACTAATTAAAAAAAATTCGATATTACATCAAGTAAAAGATAAATCTCCAACATAAAATTCTCAATTTAACCTCAACAACTATAATCTCCAATAATATACAAGTATTAAACCGAAGTCGGGTGTTACTTAACCCCAAACATTAAGTTTCTCTTCCCAAAACAAAGGCGAAAGACTTCAACAAACTAATCACTCTCCGAGCACGCAACTAGCACTCCTCTCTTCACAGAGTCACTAGAACTATTCACAACGAAGCCTGTTGCACATGCCGACAAATAAAAAGGTTAGGCTAACGCCTAGTGAGTTCAAGAGTTTTCAACATTAATAAATATATCGTTAAAAAGGAAGAATACAATTGAAATCATAATCTTTCAAAATGATATGCTTCAAATATGAAAACGACTCGTTTTCCATTAATGCATTTTTGACGGAGGAGACACCAATATAATCGTTTTCTAAACCAAATTGTTTTAAGGACAAAGATCCCAATATAAAACGTTCTTTCATAAATTAAATTCAACCCATAACTCACTCAAAATGAGAATAGAAAATGGACTCCCAACTTATGAAATGCAGATAAAACTTTATATCCTAAAACACCCAAAACACGGGTGGGGCGTAATACTCAACCCATAAACCATGGATAAAATCCCATATAAACAAAAGTCACCGAAAACATGGATAAAACTCAATACCCAAAACAACACCTTTCGGTGATGGGGGAGACTCGAATTCCATCGAATGTGGCGGGCACACAAAGTTAAGCCACTAATCAATGTTCTGGAGCTTCATATAGAGCCATGAATCCCCGTATACGACTCCCTACCGAGCAACCACCGCAAGATACCCAAATGACCCTAGTGTCTACTCGACCTCTAGATGAGTGTCACCACAAAAGCCACAAGTCCTCGTATCCAGCTCACTATGGGCACCACCGCAAGACTTAGCTCCGTATATGGCTCTGCAGAGCACCACCGCAAGCTTACATAAAAACATGACTTGGGGACCACTCACTAGACTTCAAACGTGGGCACTAAGTTCCACGATGAATAACCAGACTGGATTACACGGGCATCGAGTTCAACATCCCACGATCTATACCTCGAGCCCTTCACTAAAGGTTACATGGTTATCGAGTTCAAACACCCATGATCTATACCTCGAGTTCCCGCTAGCCATAAACAACTTTCAGTCCCAAAACGGGGACAAAGTTCCTAATTAAACCAACTGCCTGACTCATATGCCTATGGATCCAATGCATTACAGTATAAAACGTTACATTACTCAAACGAATGAACTAACGCATTCAAAACATGTAACTCTCAAATAAGATGCAACTAAGTACACCATACGTCCAAGGCTCCTTAACGAGCTACCAAAACTGAACAAATGTCCCAAAGACTCATCTGAGTGTAAACCAAGCCCCAAAAGGCATAATGAACGTTTGGCTAAAATACGTGAGCCAATAAGGTTACATAAACCAAAATACATCTTTTCCCAAAAATCTTTGTCTCTCAAATCACAATTGGCCTTCGACCCAAAACTAAAAAGGTTTACCATTTCTAAAATGTTCCCAAGGTCGGGAATGACCAAAATCAAAGGACTCACACATTCGTACCTTCAAAACGTCCCATTACATAAATGATGCAAATTTCCAACAAACACTAAAAGTGTATTTTGACCCAAATAATCTTCATTTATGAATAAATCATTAAAACACCTTCATTCAGGACTTATTTATCAAAATTCCCAAAAATCCCAAATGTGGGTGTTTTACAAAGTTTATAAAGCTAAACACTTTAAATAATAAAAAATTACCAAATAACTCAACAGTTGATAATTTCATGTAGAACACATAAACACTTTAAAATGGACATTTTGGCATGTACAACGTTTTCAAAAATCAACTTGAACTCACCTTGCTAGATTTAGGTTAAATCTAGGTTTTACCTCCAAATGTGAGTCTCCTTTGATGGAGACTTGGAATCTTCAAGGAATCTCTTATAGATGTTAGATCCAATACTTCCACAAGGTTACCTTTACCTTAAAGCTACCAAAATCATACCAAAGTTGAAGAGTGTAAGGAAGATGATAAAAACATCAAACCCTAGTATCTAAATGAAGAGATAAGTAGATTACCTTGACCATAAACCCTTGGATC
Organism: Arctium minus; assembly: GCA_954870635.1. Classification (NCBI taxonomy): domain Eukaryota; kingdom Viridiplantae; phylum Streptophyta; class Magnoliopsida; order Asterales; family Asteraceae; genus Arctium; species Arctium minus. The sequence goes on along the minus strand of OX941093.1, from coordinate 2,057,152 downwards.
GACCCAAGATCACCAATCCTCTTCTATATTATCTTGAAAAGCTTCAAAAAACGAAACCCTAGGTCCAACAATCACCCAAATCGGACCTAGGATGAAGGAGATGCAACCAAATGAAGAAAACCCCAAAAAATGTTGATTTTAAGCTTCCAGGTCGCTCCCATGGCCTTGACCACGACTTGAGACCGCGTGGTAGGCTGCGCGTGTCTTTTGATGTCGACCCAGCAACTTGGGTGGCTTGTGCCGTGACCTCCAAGCCACGCACTAAACCGCGGGAATCTATTTCCCCCGGTTTCCTTCCGTTTTCACCTCTGATTCGATCCTCGATGGCTCCACTACAAAAAGGGAAGTAAAACCTTACTAAACCTCCATTATAATGGTCATACGGTTACGATATTATGATTTAAGGGTCTCCAAAATCACGGGTGTTACAAAGCGCGGAACAACTGGTTGGTGGCGGAGAAGAAAAAGATGGAGATCGCAAAGCAAAAGGCAAAAATCAAGTGGATAGAAGAAGGGGACGAGAACTCGGGATTTTTTCATGCGATGATCAAGAAGCGAGAAAGGAAGAATAAATTATGGGGGCTGAACACAAATTCGGTGTGTACAGAGGAGCCAGAAACGATAAAAATGTATGTTTTTGAGTTTTTCAAAAACAAATTTGCAGCAAGACCAAGCACCGGAGCGGTCATGAGTAACGAAAAATTCAAAAAATTAAAAGAAGAGGACGTAGTTAGGCTGGAACAACCATTCTCGGAAGAGGAGGTTTGGAATGTGATAAAAAATTGTGGTAAGAATAAATCTCCGGGGCCGGACGGGATTACTTTTGCTTATTATTCCCAAACTATGTGCAAATCAATCAAGAATAACAAGAGATTCAATCACAATTGTCATATGTATTGATCTTGATTCTCACATATTACAATCGAATGAAAATGCTATCTCTCTCAATATTTCTCTCACTAAAATCTTTCTATTAGAGTCTTCTAAGTGTCTAATGATTCTACAAACAAAAAGGTATTTATACCTACAAGGTTACAAAGACAAAAACTAACTAAACTAAACTATTTGACTTTGACAATTGACTTTGACTTTGCAATGAGAGACTTTGACTTTCAATTCCAATGATCTTGAATCCAACATATTTGTGCACTAACAATCTCCCCCTTTGGATTCAATATCATCTTCAAAAAGAGATTTAGCAAAAAAAAAAAAAAAAGCAATCTCCCCCTTTGTATATCTTTAACAATTTCAATCTCCCACTTTTAACATCTTCACAAGGATAAGCATTCAAACTTCTCAATTTGAATCAAAAGAAATTTCAGCTTCAACGAACAACCTCTCTCTTTATGTCTTGACAAACAATCTTCAGAGTTACAGTATTCTCCCCCAAAGTCTGTGAATGTCTTTTTCAAGAACTATAATCATCTCCTCCAAGGTAATAAAACTTCTTCAAGACTTCAGAAGTGAAATTATCTTCAGATTTAGCTCACTTTGATTCAGTAAATAATCTTCAAAGAAATTTTCAGTAAATTTCATCAATCTTTCATCAAACTTTCAGAACTTTTTGAACTTTCTCTTTCATTCTGAGCATTCTCCCCATATTTCGGAAATATAACCTTCAAATCTGTCATCTCTTGATCACTTTCTCCCTGGAACTATCACAATCTTTTCCTTTAGACAACATTTCTTGAAATTAATTCTCCCATTTTTGATGATGTAGAACATAGAAATCATCAAAACTATCTTCAAGAAATGTCATGAACCTTTTTCTGACCACTGATCTTTCCAAATGAGCATCTGAACCATCCGTTAATTCATAATGTATTCATCCAAATCTTTTCAAATTCAAACAAATAAGAGTGAAAACCTGAATCAACAAACGAATCAGTTAAAAATGCCTGTAAGTAGCATTGAGCCACTTTGTACAACAAATGTACTTTGGAAGGAGATTTTTTATGTTCACTCCTCCAGGGCTTCCCTTTAATCATCGAAAAATCACAAATAAATTTTCTATGAATGTTAAGACAAGAAAACGTATTCCTTGTGTGTTCGTGCATAGTGTAAAATAATTGAAGCTACTTAGGATTTTCAAATAGGCTCAAAATGTGTAAACAATTGAGACAACAATAGTAATACACAGACTCAATTGTGCATTATCGAAGTTCGAAGGTGAGGCAGACTTCCTTCTGTTTCAATATCCACATCTTCCAAATGAAGATGAGATAGATTATGTGTTGTGTCCCCAAGAAAAATTGAAACATATCTTTGTTGAGAAAGAAATGAGTAGCTGTAGGGTTTAAATCAAGAGTTGGTATGGGCTAGTGCCTGTTTCAATGAAGTTCATGAAAGAATTGTGAAACAACAGTAATGTGGTTGCCCGACTCAGAAAAAGTTGGTGCAGAGTTCGGATACTCTTTTAACTTTGTTCTCACACCCTCTTTATTTTAATCTTTTAAGCTCACTTCTAACCAAACTCTCTTTGCATTTTATCTCAACACACAACCACACTTAGATATTGGCACCTCGCCTCTCGATCACCCAGGATAACTTATTGGGTAGGAAACACTGGTTTTCATGAATCCATAGAAGTTCATTAAAGTCTCACACAATGCCCATGTATGTTGTTCTAAAAGCAAAAAGTTGCTCAATGGTTTAACTTCAACAGTTAAATCACAAAAGTATGGAATACATGTCAGATAGATGTATGCTCAGGAATATAATTATGAAGATTTGAGCATTTTAATCATGGAAGATTTTCTCAAAAAAACAAGTAGATTGAAGGAATGAAATGAATACAAAAGACTTGTTTGAAAATCTGACAGTGTATTGAAAAGATCAAATATGAATGATTTATCAAGAAAAGCTTAGGTCATGAAAAATAGGAATTTGTCTATACGAATCAAATATAGACATTCTTGAAAGAAACGCTTTGAATGAAATAACGCTCAACAAACATTGAATGTACAAAAAGGAGTGTCTTACCATCGAAAATTAGTTTCAATATGAGACATAGTAAGAACATAGTCAACAAAGTACTAAACCAGTGTGTATGAATACTTGACAATATATGGAAAAGATAATACACAAGTATTTATCTTTGGAAACACACGGTTAGTTAACAATAAAGCTCATGAAAGAAAACATTTAAAAATCACACTTCTAAATTCATGAAAATCATTTTGAGATTCGAGAAGTGGTTTGAACGTTTAAGAAACATGTTTTCATGTCTGAAAGTTGTCCATCTTTCAAACACAATGAGATTAAGAGTAGAATAATCCTTACGCTCAACATTAATCTCATAAAGTCAGCTCCAAAGTCATGATTGATATGATCATGTAAGCTCCCCCTCAAATTCTGCAAACAGTCAAAAAGTCGTCAAAGCAGCAAAGTCTTATTGAAAACAAAAACATTTATTGAAAACTAAAGACATGAAAAGAAGTAAAACATTTAAAGAACGAGTTCTGATCTGACGTAATCAGAAATCAATGTCCTTACTCCCCCTAAACATATGCATCATAAAAAATTTGTCAGTATAAAACATATGCAATTTCTCATACTCCCCCTCGAGTTTAGATCATCTAATCTTTGTGTCACACTCCTCCTAAAACCATGAACATAACTTTTCAGTGCAGATATCGTTCAGATTAAAATATAAAGAAATGAAGAAAAATAACAAAAATAAACTGTACTAGATAATTACAGATTACGTCTTGATATTCAACATGCCAAGTTTCTAAATGAGAAAACTAAATCTCTTTTCGTCCAACGGCTTGGTAAACAAATCAGCAAGTTGATAATCTGTGTTTACAAAGTAAAGTTCAATTGTACCTTTTTTGACATTATCTTTGATAAAATGATAACGTATATCTATATATTTGGTCTTTGTGTGCTGAACAAGATTAACAGATATCGCTATGGCGCTCTTCGAATCACAATATATAGAAAGTTTGTTAAAATGGAATCCATAGTCTCGAAGTTGTATCCTTATCCATAAAACTTGAGAGCAACAACTTGCAGCAGCTACATACTCTGCTTCAGCGATTGATGTGGAAACACATAGTTGTTTCTTTGACGCCCAGATAACGAGCTTGTCTTCAAGAAATTGAATGTGACCCGATGTGCTTTTCCTGTCTAACATACAACCTGCATGATCTGCGTCTGAATACGCTATTAGCTCAAAACCTGTATCTTTAGGATACCACAAACCAAGATCTGCGGTTCCCTTCAGATATCTAAATATCCGCTTAACTGCCGAAAGATGGGATTCTTTGGGCGAAGCTTGATATCGAGCAAATAAGCATGTAGAGAATATAATATCAGACCGACTAGCCATTAAGTACATTAATGAACCAATCATGCCTCTATAAGTCCTAAGATCAACAACTTTTCCCGAAAGATCAGCTCCGGTTTTAGTACCTGGTGCTATCGGGGTTGAAATTGGAGTACAATTTGACATATTAAATTTCTTTAAAATGTCAACAATATACTTCGATTGATTTATGAAAATCCCCGTTGAAAATTTTCTTACTTGTAGTACGATAAAGAAGTTCATCTCTCCCATCATACTCATTTGAAAACGTGACACCATGAGTGCAGAAAAATTCTTACAGTACTTCGTATTAGTAGAACCAAATATTATATCGTCCACATATATTTGAATTAAAATGATATCAGATTTTTCCTTTTTGATAAAGAGAGTGGTATCAATTTTACCTTTCGAGAAGCCAGACTTGACTAAAAACTTGGATAAAACATCATACCAGGCTCGAGGAGCTTGCTTTAAACCGTAGAGGGTCTTGTCAAGAATATTAACATGATCCGGTTTTTCAGCATTGACAAACCCTTCTGGCTGTGAGACATATACCTCTTCCTTCAGTATGCTATTTAGAAAGGCAGTCTTCACGTCCATTTGATAGAAGTGAAGTTTTTATGTGCAACGTAAGCTAGAAACATTCTGATTGCCTCTATACATGTAACTGGAGCGTATGTCTCATCATAGTCTATTCCTTCCTCTTGCTGATATCCTTTAGCAACAAGTCGAGCTTTATTTCTTACCACGATACCATTCTCATCTTTCTTGTTCTTGAATACCCATTTCCTATCTATAATTGTTTTTCCTTCCGGAAGAGGTATGAGTCTCCAGACTTTAAGCGCTTCAAATTGGTTAAGTTCTTCTTGCATGGCTGTAATCCAATCTGGATCACAAAGAGCTTCTGAAACTTTTGTTAGTTCTATTTTACTCAGGAATGAATCATACAAACATTCATTTGTTGTTGCAGACCTAGTTTACACCGGTTTTGAAGGATCTCCAATAATTTGATGTACCGGGTGCTCTCTGGTCCACTTGTGTAAATGAGGGAGTGGATTAGATGTAGACTGATCATGTTGATCATCTAAGTATCCAATATGTTCTTCTTGTTGGGGTTCAGTTGAAGTAATTGGTGCAGAAGTTTCAGTTGATTGGACATTTGATGTTTGTTGGGTAGGCATGACAGTACATCCAACTGAATGATCAACTTTTGGCTCTACAGTGTCATGTGCAACTTCAACTGATTGAGTAGGTGTTTGAACTTGAGTTTCAATCTGAATCGGGGAATTTGATTCAGTCGATACATTTGATGTGATTGGATGATGACTACTTGAATCTTCGGATCTGTCAATCGCAACAAGTTTAGTCATTTTTGAACTAAGAAACTCATCATAAAAATGTTCAAATAATAAATCTAATTCTATTAGATGAGATGTAGATGTTGACACTTTATCAGAATTAGAAACGTTAACCACAGGTTCTGGACTGATCTGTCCAGAAGCTAATACTCCTGTTATCACAGGTTCTGAACTGATATGCTCAGAAGCCATCTCTTCATCAAATGTAACATTTACTCTTTCAACCATAATATTTGCTTTCTTCAAATAAACTCTGTATGCAGCAGATGTCTGAGAATATCCAATGAAAATGCCTTCATCAGCCTTGGGACTGAACTTGTTCAAGTTCTCCTTATCGTTCAGGACAAAACACCTGCATCCAAAAATATGAAAATGTTTAATGCTAGGTATTCAATTATTAATCAAAGCATATGGAGTTTTACCAAACCGACGATGAATGATTGAACGGTTTTGAGTATAACATGCAATTGAGACAACTTCGGCCCACAAAAATAAAGGTAGATCGGATTGGCTTAGCATCATTCGTGCAGCCTCAACAAGAGTTCGATTTCTTCTTTCAACTACCCCATTTTGTTCTGGCGTTCTGGCAGCAGAAAACTGATGAGTTATCCCGACCGATTTGAGATAATCGTCAACTGTTTTGTTCTTGAATTCTGTGACATTATCAGTTCTGAGTAGCTTAACTGTCTTCTGCAAGTTCACTTGGATGGTCTTCAAAAATGAGATGATGACATCGGGCGTCTCATCTTTTGATCTTAGAAATTTGACCCAAGTGTATCTTGAATAATCATCTACGATCACAAGAACATATTTCTTGTCGTTTATGCTTTGCGTTCTCATAGGACCACATAGATCCATATGTAATAACTCTAACGGAGCACTTGTACTGGGTTCAGGTTTTGGCTTATGTGAAGCTCTCTTCATCTTGACTTTCTCACACGCGTCACACATATGTTCTTTTTCGTATTTGAGCTCAGGAAGTCCTTTCACTAAATTCCCAGTCACCAACTTGTTAATGTATCTGAAGTTGAGATGAGACAACCTTCTATGCCATAACCAACTCTGTTGCATAGAGGCTTTAGAGAGTAGACACACTACATTATCAGTCTTGACATTTGATAGGTTTATAATGTAGAGGTTTGACTTTCTAGTGCTGACCAAGAGTTCTTTATCGTCTTCCGTTCTGACACAACATCTCTTGGCCTTGAAACTTGCCTCTCAATCCTTGTCACAAAACTTTCCAATGCTAAACAGATTATGTCTCAAGCCTTCAACATATCTCACCTTCTTAATCGTTACGTTCTTTTGCACGACATCTCAATATCCAAGTATCGGTGAAAACTAGTCATTTTCAAATCTCACATTACCGCAAAATTTCTCTTTATAATTAGACAATATATTTTTCTGCCCTATCATATGCTTGGAATAGCCTGAATCCAAGTACCACATATGACGGGTCTACACAAGAGAAATCAAACAACAATAGGTTTAGGTACCCATTTATAGATGGGTCCTGTCAAGTTAGCACAAGATTTTGACATCCATTTAAATTTGGATCCTCTGGTCTTTTGAAAAACTTTTGAACCATAATTATGATAGACATGATATGAACCAAACCAAAGATCAGAATATTGACGAGTAATAAAATCATTTATACGAGATGTGGAAGACTGAATAGTAGACGAAGATAATTAGATCAATTGCTTTATTGTATAAGACTTGTAAGGATGTACAAGTTTTTGTTTATGAGAAGCACATTGACCAACTACATCAGATACACTATCAGTAACCCTATTACATTCAAAATCAAAAAATGATTTTGTATACTCGTCAATCTTCTTCTTTGGCCTCCATTTAGGTTTCACTTCAGACCTTTTCTTTTTCAGATCTGAAACATATGAATATTGCATGTTAGAACTGTGAGACTTGTGAGATTGTTTCTTCTTTGATTTACCAATGTTGGTCCGTTTTTGTGAGTGCCTATTCTTTCTTTTCTTACCCTTGGCATAATAGGTGTTCACAGGAACTAATTTATCAACTTTCGTTGATGATTCACCTTTTTCATACACACTTGGTAAACCATTAGAATTAACAACAAACTGGGAATGATCTGGAAGTTTTGCATTAAAATCAAACTGTTTAACACATTTATCAAAACAACCATCAGAGTTCAGAAAATCAATCTCTTCATCAAACAAAACATCATCATCATTAGATATAAGATCTTTAGAAGCATTTGAAAATAACTTCTTATACTTTGAAACATCATATTTGAAGTCAATGTTTATGAAAACAGTGGAAAATATCATTTGTTCTAAATCAATCCAAATTCTCTCTTCTAATAAAGTATTCTCAAGCTCAGAAATTTTACTTTCCAAGATGAGTGGAGGAATATAAAGTTTACCTTCAATAGGTTTCGCCTCCATTTCCTCAGTAGAGTAACTTTGAAAATAATCATTTAAGTGAAACTTTGATGATTTAGAATTGTAACTAGCATTCAGTTTTTCATAACGGAATGGTAGTTGCATTTTATCTTTATTTTTCCGGTTTTCATCTTCCTTAGCCCTACCTCATTAGATGACTTTGTCCATTTGACTCTGAGTTCAGGATGTTTCTTGGCCAGTTTTAGAAAATGAAAATCATATAAAGCAGACGTTTTAGAAATACCCTTTTTCAAGTAATGAGGATTATCGTAACCAATACCCCAATACTCATTGAAAGATGTGAACTCTTTTGGTTTATTAAGATAAATAGTTTGATCAGTCTGACCTCGAGTATACAATTTTTGTTCCAATCCATTCACTTTTCAGCCAAAGTTTTATTTTATGATTTCAAAGTTAAACATTTCTTTGCAACCTCTTTCAACTCACGTTCACACATTTTAAATTTAGATGTTGTTTTAGATAATTGACCATAGATTGCAGTCTTTTCTTTTCCCAAGGAATCAATGTTGTTATGTAAAGATTCAATCAATACAGTCTTCTCAACAATGTCTTTGTTGAGCTTCTGTATTGCTTGATTTTTCTTTTCAATGATACATTTTTCACGTTTTAGTTTAGACTGCAGATCCTGAAGTTCAACCATCATGGATTGCATTTGTGAAAGAAAATCAGATTCAGTCATATCATTTACCTCTTCAAAATCCTCTTCATCTGAATTCTCCTCAACAACTTTCTGTCCCATTAAGCACATATGGGCAGTCTCTTCTCTTTCGCTCTTAGAATCAGTAACATCTAGCCAATGATCGTCTTCAACCATAAGAGCTTTGCCCGCTTCTTTTTGCTTTTCCAAGAGCATTTTGTTCTTATAGTAATCAGAATTCTTAACTTTAGGCTTCCCGCAATCTTTGGCAAAGTGGCCGATCTTGCCACAGTTGTAGTACTTGACTGGTTCAGCCTCTTTCTTCTCCTCATACCGATTCACGCACTTCTTTACTTCAGGCTTCTTCTCCTCAAACCTTTTACCCACAACTCTTTCTTTATGCTCATAATTCTTTGAACCTGACGAGTACCGTTGACTGTTTGACCCTGGCTTCTTGTAGAACTTCTTCTGAAAGGCCTTGGTCAGTAAGACCATTGCTTGCTTCAGGTTTTCTCCATCATCAGATTCTAAACCATCACTATTCTCTTCCTCAGACTCAGAAACAATCACCTTCTTCTTTTTCAGATTGACTGACCTTTTTCTCTTTTCTCTTGACTACCAAGGCAACTGGATCAATTACGGGTTTCTCAGCTTTCTTCTTCTCATCTCTTATCTCCTCTACCTCTTCCTCATTCTGACGCAGAGTCTCATAAACTTTATGCAGAGGAATCTCATTGAGATCTTTCATTTGTTTCATCTGGCGAGTAAATCTTTTCCACTATGGCTGTAATATGCTCAGAAACTTCATATTCAACTCTATTTGAGATTTATTCATGTTGTTTTTGCTCAGGTCATTCAGAAGAGTAACAAATTTGTCATATGTAGTCTCTAGATTCTCACCATCTTTAGTTTTAAACTCTTCATAATTGTTGAGGCAATTTGAAACTTTCAGCTGATTACCCACTTTAGAACCTAACATCATCTTTTCCAATTGATCCCACATCTGTTTACCTGTTGCCTTGTAGCTGTCTATCTTTACATATATCTCATTAGGTATCCCTTGAAGTAAGAAAGATTTAGCCAATTTATCAGCCTTGTATCTCTTTTTCTCTTCATCTGGGTACTCATCTGGATCTATCTCATATGCTTGAGTATGAACTTCTACTCCATTTTCTTAAGTAGTATGTACTTTGGTCGGAGGTTTCATAAGACCTTCTTTCAAAGATAATATGATATAATCACCAAGGTCATGTATGTCTATAAAATCCAGAAACCTATATTTCCATTGCTCATATTCTCCTTTGAATAAGACTGGTGGTTTGACATCAGTTCCAATTGCAAGAGCATTCCTTGAAGTCATCTTGACCAACAACACAGATCTTTAAATACAGAATCAGAAAATATCAAAATCTCTGAAAAACTCAGTCAGAAAAATGACCAAGTATAGAATCCTTACGCCTCTATGAAAACTTTTCGCACACAAGATGAAATTCGCACGTCAAAGACTTAATAACCATGATTTTCGCACAAAGAAGGATACGAATTCCTTAAATTCGCACGCTGAAGGATGCGAAATCAGAATTTTCGCATGTAGTTCGATGCGGATTTCAGGCTTTTCACATATAGTGATATGCGAATTTTAGACTTAAGATTTTCACCAACTTGAAAGCTTTTCGCACGATGAGCTTGTGATGCGAATTCTGGACTTAGAAAAATTCAACCCTCTAAGCTTTTCGTATCGATGCGAAATCCTGACTTAGAAAGTTTTTCAGACTTGAGATGTGAATTCCTCAGATTTCGCACGCTTTGAGATGCAAATTTCTCAGATTTCGCATGCTTTGAGATGCAAAATTCTCACTTTTCTCACATAACCATAAGCGAATTATGTTCTTAGTTTTTCTTTAACCACAGTGCGATGCGAATTATTTCTTCTTGTACACTGCATTGTGCGAGTTTCTGACTTAGCAAATTTCACACTTCAGTTTCATGCATGTTCTTCTTCATCATGCGAGTTCTTTAGATCTCGGCCCAAAAACTTCAAAATTGATCCAAATTCGATCCAAACTCTTGAATTAGGTTATGAAACTTTGATAAATTGATCTCGATCACACTCTAAACAGTTTACAAACTATTAATTTCAACAATATCAACAACAATTACAATTCTATCAAGAATACAGTGCGTTGAAGTAAAAAACTAAAACAAATACAAATTCAAGAAATAGACATTGAAATTCTGTGAATTTGTGATTACAACTTGAATGAAATGTGATCTAAAACACTAATCGCATACAGTGCAACAAAAATTACAATAAAAAACACATAGAATCAAGAAATTGATTCTTAGTCAGAAAGATATGTGAGTTCTTGAGTTCGACCAAAAATTCACAGATCTTTGATTAAAATTCTGATTCAGTCCTTGCTCTGATACCAATTATTATTCCCAAACTATGTGCAAATCAATCAAGAATAACAATAGATTCAATCACAATTGCCATATGTATTGATTTTGATTCTCACAGATTACAATCGAATGAAAATGCTCTCTCAATATTTCTCTCACTAAAATCTTTCTATCAGATTCTTCTAAGTGTCTAATGATTCTACAGATAAAAAGGTATTTATACCTACAAGGTTACAAAGACAAAAACTAACTAAACTAAACTATTTGACTTTGACTTTTCAATGAGAGACTTTGACTTGGAACTTTGACTTTCAATTCCAATGATCTTGGATCCAACATATTTGTACACTAACATTGCTTTTGTCAAAAAATTTTGGGATGTTTTAAAATCTGATTTGATGAAGGCCTTGAATTATTTCTGGGAAGAGGCGACTATTAGTGGGGGTTGTAACGTGTCTTTTCTTACTCTCATCCCGAAGAATGATAATCCGATAAGCCTCAGAGAGTATCATCCAATTAGCCTAATCGGTATGTATTACAAAATTCTTTCTAAGGTGCTCACGGAAAGAATGAAATCGGTCATCGGAAAAGTCATAAGCGAGACTTAAACGAATTTCGTAAAAGGAAGGTACATCATGGATGGAATCTTAATTGCTAACGAATCGGTGGACTTCCTTCGAAGTTCAAAGAAGAAAGGTATGCTTTTCAAAGTTGATTTTGAGAAAGATTATGATTGTGTAGAGTGGCCGTTCTTATTTAGCGCTTTGGAGGAATGGGTTTTGGAGCAAGGTGGAGAAGATGGATCTCGGCTTGCTTGGAATCCTCGACTATTTCGGTGCTCGTGAATGGTTCTCCTACTAAGGAATTCAAGATGGAGAAGGTATTAATACAAGGGGATCCCTTAGCCTCATTTTTATTCCTCGTGGTAGCGGAATGTTTACATTTGTTAATAAAGAAAGCGAAAGAGATGCGTGTTTATGAAGGGTTAAAGGTTTGCAATGAAGACGTGGAGGTGTCACATTTACAATACGCCGACGATGCGATCTTTGTCGGAAAATGGAGTATTAACAACTTAAGGAATCTTATGTCGATTTTGAAATGTTTTCACGAGTTGTCAGGTTTAAAAATTAATCTAAGTAAGAGCACGCTCTATGGAGTGGGAGTGGACGAATAAGAGGTGAAAGTGTGGGCGAGTGGTTTGGGTTGTGGGAGTGGGAGTGGGACCTTACCGTTTACATATCTCGGGCTCCCAGTTGGTGCTTATATGAGAAAAGTTGAGTCTTGGAAAGGAGTGGTGGAAAAAGTTAGAAAAAAATTAGCTTTGTGGAAGGCAAAACTTATTTCGGTTGGAGGGAGACATTCGTTGGTTAAATCGGTCCTCGGGAGTACTCCTTTGTATTTCTTTGCTTTGTTCCGTGCTCCTAAGGGGGTGATTAGTATCATCGAAAGCTTAAGGAGCAAGTTTTTTTTGGGAGGTGGTAAGGGTGCGAGTGACAATAAAGGCATGGCGTGGGTAAAACGGGAGAGGTTAGTGAGGGATTTTAAAAATGGGGGACTCAATGTGGGTAGTCTACAAGTAGCCAATTGGGGGCTTTTGGGGAAGTGGTGGTGGCGTTTTCTCGTTGAAAAGGATGCTTATTAGGTAAGGGTAATAAAAAGCTTGTTCGGGGAGGAAGGGGATCTTAATGGGGCTCCTAGTAGGAGGCGGATGGGAAACTCGGTTTGGTCGAGCATTATTAGGATTGGTCAAGATTTGGAGAAAGCGGGAGTTAGCTTCTCATCATCGTTTGGATGGGAGGTGGGGGATGGTCGTCAAATCAAATTTTGGGTAGATAGATGGGTCGACTCAATTAAGTTGTGCGATATATTTAAAAGACTCTTTCAATTAGAATCTAATAAAGAGGCTTCGGTTTCGGAGAGAGGTGAGTGGAGGGGAGAAGAGTGGGCTTGGAAATGGTGTTGGAGGCGGGAGCCAAGAGGAAGAGAGTTGGGTGAGCTAGAGGAATTGCAAAGGGTATTGAGTGACAAAATTCCTTCGAGAGGGAGGGTGGATAGGTCGAAGTGGTGGTTGAGTGAGGATGGGGAATTTTCGATGCAAAAGATTAAGTCCCAAGTCAAAGAAAAGGTGGTTGAAAGAGGGTCTAATGTTGAGCCAACTAAGTGGGTCAAATTGGTTCCGAAAAAAGTAGGAATTTTTGTGTGGAGAGCGAAATTAGGGAGACTTCCGTGTCGGGAAGTCTTAGTAAACATGGGAATGGACATACGTTCGTCTTTATGTCCAAGGTGTGGAGTGAAGGTGGAATTGGTGGACCATGCTTTGGTGGAATGCCCGGAGGTAAAAAAGGTTTGGAACGAAGTCTTGAGGTGGTGGAGAATTAGGAGAGAAGAGGTTGGGTCTTTGAACGAGATTAATGCTTTAAAGGGTTACTTTGAAGGAAAAATTAGGCTTACGGAAATTTGGACGGCTGTGATATGGTCTTTTCTATATTCGATTTGGGCGCATAGAAATCAAATTGTTTTTAAAGAAGACAAGCACAAATTGTCTGAGATGTTGCTGGAGATTCAACACCGAAGCTTCGACTGGATTTCAAACAGGAGTCGGGGACCGAAATGGAGCTGGGTTACGTGGATTCAAAACCCAGCAGACCTGTCAAGAGACTCGTGAGATGTTGTTGTTTGGCTTGTGTATGGTGCACCTCAGAGATGCTTGTGAAGTCGCTGAAGTTTCTGTTCGAACATTCTACGGCTTGAATATTCTTCTTTGGTGTTTGGCTGCTTGTTTCTGAAGTTGTTGTGTTCGTTAAGTTCTGTCTGAGGAGATGTTAAGTTGTTTCTGAGGGCACATATTTGTTGGATACAAGATCATAAAGACTGAAGGTCAAAGTTCAAGAATGTTAAAGCTCAAAGTCAACTCTCAAAGTGAAAGTAAAAGTCAATTGTAATAAAAAGTCAAAGCTAGTTGTGTGAGAGTCTAGTTGTTTGAGTGTTTTGTAGGTTGCGCGTTTCTTGTAACATGCGTGTTTCTGTTCCTTTGTATAAATAGGTTTGTTTGTTTTTGTGTGCGTGTAGTAGTAGTTAAGATTGAGAGAGATTGCATTGTACGTGTATCTGAGTTGTAGAGAGAGAAAGTCTTTGAGAGAATTCATTGTAAACTGTGATTGAAATTTGAAATGGAAATTGATTGAATCAAAGTTGTCATCTTAATTACATTGTTATCTGGGATAACAATTGGTATCAGAGCATACGAAATTCAGAATTTTTGGATCTAATTTGAAGGTTTCTTGATCGACAAATTCACAAACTCGCAAGTCGACCTGAATTGAATTGATTTGTCATTTTAGTGTTATTTTTTACTTGAATTTGGTATTGTTGTACTCGTTTTGATACTTAGAACAATGTTTGTTTGATTCGATTAGTCCAATTCACAATAATCAGTGTGAATTTTGGGATTTTGAGTAAGTTTTGTTCGAAGTTTAGAAAGTACTGTTCTAGATCGAATTGACTTTATTGATGTTTTAGTTTGTAATCTCTGTATTGTAATCAGATCGAAACATGTTCTAAGAGATTCCTGCGAAATTTCAAGCCAATTGAAGAAGGTTTGAATCAAAATCAGTGAAGAAAATTCGAGTTTTTGGTTTGCAAGTCAAGAACTCGCTAGATTCGAAGAACACGCAGAGGAAGAACTCGCATCTCAAGAACTCGCATCTCAAGAACTCGCAAAGGGTAAAACTCGCAAGGTTGAAAGAACACGCACAAGGACAGATTTCGTGAAAATTTGAAGAACTCGCATGCAGTGTTGTGCGTGAAATAGGAACTCGCAAGAAGCTTTGTGCGAGTTCTTACTGTTCATTATCCGTGTCGTGCGTGAAGTATCCCTGCGAGAAGTGTTCTATTTGCGTGTTTCCATTTTGCGCGAAGTAGTTTTGTCAAAAAATTTCTAAGTCCAAAACTCGCAAGAGGCCTAAGAGAAGTGGCTCTTGCGCATTTGCATTTAGCGCGAACTTGATTTTTGAAAATTTTTTCTAAGTGTTGAACTCGCAAGCTTCTGCGAGAAGTGATAGAACTCGCACATAGTTGTTTGTAAGAAACTAGAACTTGCATAAGGTATCGTGTGCGAACTTGAGTTCACGCATCCTTTATCGTGCGCAAACCACAAACTCGCACAACCATGTGTGTGAGAAGTGAGTTCACTTGGTCCTTCTTTGTGCGCGAAGCTTAAACGCACATAAAGGGTCTTGCGCGAAGTGTTCTTTTCTGAAATTTGACTAAGTTTGATTTTTGTAGATCCAATTTATTTTCTGAATTTTGACGATCATAACAAGCAGTGTAAAAGCAAGATGACTTCCAAAGATGCTCTCTCAATCGGTACAGATGTTAAACCACCAGTTCTATTCAAAGGGGAGTACGAACAATGGAATGACAGATTCCTTGACTTCATTGACAGACATGCAAACGGAGACTACATTCTATTGTCGATCACTAAAGGTCCTATGAAAATTCCTACTATTGAGATTCCTGATGAAGATAATGGATCATCTGGTGATGGAGGTGAGGATGGAGTTCAGAGGACAAAGACTGTTCCTAAAGACATTTCTCAGTTTACTGATGAGCAAAAGAGTCGGTACAAAGCTGACAAACAAGCCAGATCTCTACTTTTACAGAGCATTCCGAACGAGATCTATATCAAGATAGACAGCTACAAAGCCACTGCCAAGTCAACGTGGGATCAACTCCAGAAAATGATGTTGGGATCGAAGGTCGGGAATTAAATGAAAGTAGCAAACTACATAAACTGCTATGAGGAATTCAAGGCGAAAGAAAATGAGAGTCTTGAAGATACTTATGAAAGATTTGTGCTACTTCTGAACGAACTTTCAAAGAATAAAGTGAGGAAGGAGCAAATTGAAAACAACATCAAATTCCTTAGCATTATCTAGCCCGAATGGAAGAAACACACCAGGAGAATGAAGCAGATGAAAGATCTGAGTGATATCCCACTTCATGAGGTTTATGAGACATTGCGGCAGAATGAGGAAGAAGTTGAAGAAAATAGGAGTGAGAAGAAAAAGAAAGCTGAGAAGGTTACAGATCCCATTGCTTTGGTAACTGATCAGAAGGAGAAGGAAAAGAAAGAAAAGAAGAAGAAGAAGAAAATAATTCTCTCAAGTTCTGATGATTCTGATGACAAAGAGAATCTCAAACAAGCTATGTTGCTATTGACCCGTGCCTTTCAGAAGAGTTTTTACAAGAAACCGGGATCAAACTCATAGAGATACTCTTCTTCTAGATCAAAGATTTACGAACACAGTGAAAGAGTTGAAGGTAGGAGATTCGAGGAGAAGAGATTTGGAGATAGAAAGCCCAAAGAGAAGAAGAGATATGTGAATGACTATGGTAGTACTGAGAAAAAGAGTGAAGAGTTGATAAAGTGCTACAATTGCGGGAAGGTTGGCCACTTTGCAAAGGACTGTCGGAAGCCAATTGTCAGAAATGTTGAATATTACAAGCAAAAGATGTTACTTGCTACACAGAAGGAAGCGAGGAAAGCCCTAATGGCAGAAGATGAGTTCTGGCTAGACCATTCCGAGGACGAACAAGAAGAGACAACACACATGTGCTTGATGGGCAGAGATGTGAAAGATGATGAATCTGATGAAGAGACATCCGATGAGGTACTAAACATGTCTAAATCTGATTTCTTAACCAAAATGGAAGCCATGATGGTCGAACTTCAAGATCTTCATTCTAAATTGAAAAAGGAAAAGAGTAGAGTTGTAAAAAGAAATCAAAAGATTTTTGAACTCAATAGGGAACTTGTTGGGAACAAAGATCTGATTGATTCTCTAAACAAATCTGTTTCTGATTTTAAAATACAAAAATATTGTTTTGAAAGTAAGATTTCTGAATTTGCTTCTAAGTTTTCAAAGTATGATTTAGAGAAACAAGAATGTGCTCTAAAAGTTTACAAATTGCAGGGTGAAAACAATAGCCTAGAGAAAAAGGTAAATAGTCTGGAAGCAAAATTATATGCACCAGGCCAAACAGATCAAACTATTTTCCTAAACACACCTAATGAGGAGGTTGATTTTAAAGAAAAGTGGGGACTCGGTTACGATAACCCCCACTAGTTAAAGAAGGCCATCAGAAAACAACCAGCACTGTATAATTTTGATTTTCTTTTTGCGGCTGGTAAATATCATCATTTGAAACCCAAATTTGTTACCAAGTCACCAGATGAGGTTGAGGCAAAAGAAGATGAGAAAAGAAAGAACTTAAAGAAAATGCAACTACCATTCTGTTATCAAAAACTGAATGATAGTTATCTTTTGGAAAAACCAAAGTTTCTTTCAAACGATTATTTTGCTAGCTATTCTCCTACTGAGATATAGGCAAAACATGTTAAACCTAAAATTTATGTTCCTCCACTTGTTCTAGAAAGCAAAATAATTGAACTGGAAAATGCTTTATCTGATGAAAGAATCTTGGTTAATATAGAACAAAATGTATTTCCTACTGTTTTAAAGAACACCGTGTTTAAAACTGAATCAAATGAGTGTTCAACATCTTCTAACGCACCTCAAACTTCAGAAGTTGATTTTGATGACTTATTTGCGTCTGCAAATGATTTTTTAAATTCTGATGATGGGTGTGTTGATGAAATTGATATGTTTGACTTTAATGCTAAACTTCCAGATCATTCTACTTTTATTATTAATGGTGAAGCTTTACCAAGTGTGTATGAAATTGGTGAATCATCGAATAAGGTTGGTGAACCAGTTTCTATGAGTAGTGATTACTATCAGTCAGGTAAGAAGCAAAAGAAACAGCACTCACAGAAACGGAAGAACACTGGTAAGCCTAAGAAAAGACATTCTCAGAAATCTGATTTTCCTAACAAATCTAAATCTTGTGTTTCAGATTTGAAAAATAGAAGGTGTGAAGAACGAAAAGAGTGGCGACCTAAACTGAAAGTTGATGAGAAAGTAGAATCCATTCCTGATATTCTTTGTAATAGATCTAATAGTAGTATGCTTGATGTAGTTGGTAATGTTGCTTCGAATAAACAAAACCTTGTAACTTCTTACAAGAGATATACAATAAAGCAATTAATTACTCCAATTATCTCGATCTGCTACTAAGTCATCTAATTATAGACGGAATGATTTTAGTTTTCACCGATATTCTGATGATTGGTTTGGTACTTATCATGTCTATTCTCATAAATCATTTGTTTCAAAAGTTTTTCAAAAGTTCAGAGGATCCATATATAAATGGATACCAAAATCTTGTGCTAATCCGATATGACCCACTTTTAAATGGGTACTGGTAGAGCATAAATATGTTGGATACAAGATCATAGAAGACTGAATGTTGAGGTCAAAGTTGAAGTCAACTCTCAAGCATCAAAGTCAAAGTCCAGTGTAATAAAGTCAAAGTCAAATCTTGTATTTTCTGTTTAATATTGTTTGCGCGTTTTAGTGTTGTGCGTGAACAGTAATTAGCGCGTTTTCTTTGTTTGTATAAATAGGTGCTTTGTGCGTGTGGTAGATATGTGACAACAGAGATAGTATTGAGCGAGTACTGAAGTTAGAGAGAGAAATATTGTAAACAGATTTCTGTGATTAATGAAAGTGGTTTCAATTGGAAATTAAATGTCATCTTGATCATTACATTGTTATCCGGGATAACAATTGGTATCAGGGCATACGAAATTCAGAAATATTGGATCAAATTCAAGAATCATGGGTCGAGTTATCAAGAACACGCAAGTTGTCTCATTTGTAGTGAATTTTTCGAATTAGTGATGTTTTGGATTTGATTTTTGTATCTTTGTGATCGTTTTAGAATATAGAATAAGTTTTGTTTGGATTTCATTGTAGAAATTTCAGTAGTTTGATCTGAATTGGGATTTTTATAAAGTTGTAGTTTGAAAGTTTTAGCGGACTGTGTTTAGAATCAAATTGTAATAGTCAGTGATTTTAATTGTAATTGATTGATCATAAACTGTTCGAGATGGATTTTTTAGCAAGTCTGCAAAGTTTCAGATCAATTGAAGAAGGTTTGAATCGATTGCAGTTGAAAATTCGAATTTTTGGAACTGACAAGTGAAGAACTCGCTAGATCTGTAGTTCGCGCTAGTCAAGAACTCGTAAACTCAAGAACCCACAGAGACATTGATTGGGTGTGCAAAGTGAAGAACTCGCAAGTTGCTGTGTGTGCGAAATCCAAAACTCGCTAATAGTGTTGTGCGAGAAGCTGAAACTCGCACATCACTAGGTGCGAGTTTCTACTATTCAAACACTTCCTTGTGCGAGAAGTGTGATCCTGCGAGAAGTATGATCTTGCGCGTTTGTGTTTTTGCGCAAAGTATTTTTTGTTCAAAATTTTTCTAAGTCCCAAACTCGCAAGCCCCTGTTCTTGCATGTTTGCATTTAGCGAGTTTCATTTTTCGAAATTTGTCTATGTCTCGAACTCGCAAGCTTTAGCGAGAAGTGCAAAACTCGCACATAGTGGCATGCGAGAACTACGAACTTGCATAAGCTTGGTGCGCGAACCTTAGTTCACGCAAGCCTTGTCGTGCGCGAATCTTAAACTTGCACAACTCTTTGTGCGCGAAGTACAGTTCACGCAAGCTTTGGTGTGCGCGTTTCTGAAACTCTCACATAGAGTTTTGCGCGAAGTGTTTTTATTTCAGTATTGTGCGTGTTCTGTCCTTAGTGAATTTTTCTGAAATTTAACTGAGTTTGATTTTTGTAGATCCAACTTTATTATCTGAATTTTGACGATCATAAAAGCAGTGTAGATCAAAGATGACTTCCAGATAAGCACTTGCTATCGGAACCGATGTTAAACCACCAGTACTCTTCAAGGGAGAGTATGAACAATGGAAAGATCGATTCTTGGATTTCATTGACTGAAATGACTTGGGAGCTTATATCAGAAAGTCATTGGAGGAAGGTGTTATGGAAATTCCAACAAAGACTCGTATTGCTGGAAATGAGCAGAGAGAGTACCCACTTCCACCTGAAGAATACACAGAAGAGCAAAGAATGAGAGTAAAAGCTGATAGATTGGCAAGATTATTCATTCTTCAAGGCATACCAAACAAGATATATGTCAAGATTGATAGATACAATGCTACCGGAAAGCAAATGTGGGATCAACTAGAGAAAATGATGCTAGGATCGAAGATTGGCAATAAGCTTAAGATCTCTAATTGCCTCAACAACTACGAGGAATTCAAAGCCAAAGAAGGAGAATGTCTGGAAACCACTTATGATAGATTTGTGACTTTGCTGAATGAATTAAGCAAGAACAAAGTGAAGAAGTCACAAATTGAGTTGAATGTCAAGTTTCTCAGTATCCTCCAACCAGAATGGAAAAGGTTCACTAGACAGATGAAGCAAATGAAAGATCTGAATGAAATTCCACTCCACGAAGTCTATGAAACCTTAAGGCAGAATGAAGAGAAAGTAGATGAGATTAAAGAAGAGAAGAAAAAGGCTGATAAGTCAGTTGCTGATCCGATTGCTTTAGTTGTCAAAAAGAAGTCTGTAAGTTTGAAGAAGAAGAAAAGGGTGATAGTTTCTGAATCAGAAGAGGCTGAAAGTGAGGATAACTCTGACTCTGACGACTGAGAACCTGAAGCAGGCTATGATTATGTTGACCAAGGCTTTTCAAAAGAAGTTCTATAAAAAGCCTAGCTCGAACAATCAGAGATATTCATCTGGTTCAAGGAATTATGATCACAAGGAAAGAATTAAAGGAAAGAGATTAGAGGAAAAGAGGCCAGAAGAGAAAAAGTATAGAGCTGAAGAAAGGAAGCAGCCAGAACCGACAAAATGCTACAACTGTGGAAAAATCGGACATTTTGCAAAAGATTGCCTAGAGCCGAAAATCAAAAACTCTGAGTATTACAAGAACAAAATGCTCTTGGCAAAGCAACAAGAGGCTGGCAAGGCATTAATGGCGGAGGACGAGTTCTGGATTGACCATTCAGATGAAGAAGTTGAGAAAGAAGAGACAACTCATATTTGTCTCATGGGAAAGACAGTGGATGAAGGTGAAGATGAAGTTGAAGTTGAGTCAAATGATGAAGACAACGAAGAGGTATGTGATATGTCTCAATCTGATTTTCTTAATGCCATGCAAGCTATGATGGTTGAACTGCAAGAAGTGAAGTCTAAACATGAACGCGAGAAAGGTATCATGAAAGAAAACAAATAGTCAATACTGAAACTTAGCAAAGATCTTGCTGAGAAGAACGTATTGATTGAAGTTTTACATAAAAACATTGATACTAGCACAAAAGAGAAGTCTATACTTCATAATGAATTATCTGAAACCGTTTCAAAATATAAACTGTGTGAGTTTGAATCAAAAGAGATTGCTAAAATGTTTTATTCGCTTTCAGAAGAAAACAAATCTTTACTTGAAAAGGTGAATGTTTTGGAAGGGACATTATACACTTTGGGTCAAACTGAACAAACCATTCATCTAAAAAAACCCAAAAAGAATAAAGAGTGTTGGGGACTTGGTTATGAGAATCCACACTATCTCAAAAAGGGTATATCAGAAGTGTCTGCACTTTATGATTTTGGATTTTTAAAACTGGCACCACAATACCCTGAACTTCAAGTTGAGTGGACTAAACTATCTGAAGAGGATGAAGCCAAGGAAAACGAGAAAAAAATAACACAACTAAAGTTCAACTTCCATTTCGATATGAGAGGTTGAATAATAGTTATAGTTCTGATAAATCAAAATTTCTTTCAAATGATTATTTTGAGAGTTATTCTTTAAAAGAAATGGAGGCTAAGCCTATCAAAGGTAAGATTTACGTCCCTCCTCTCGTTTTGGAAGGTAAAATTTCTGAACTCGAGAAAACTGTCGCAGAAGAAAGAATTTTGATTGATCTTGAACAAACTGTATTCTCTACTGTGTTTAAATATACTGATTTTTCTAAATCATCCAAGGCTTCAAAATCTGATGATATGTCTGGTTTATTTGATGATGAGTTTGATTTCTTAAACTCTGATGTTGTTTTAGATGACTGTGTTGCTCAATTTGATTTTAATGATAAACTTCCTGATCATTCAAAATTTGTCATAAACTCTTTTGGATTACCAAGTGTGTACGAAAAAGGTGAAACATCAACGAAAGTTGATAAAACAGTTCCTGTGAAAACCAAAGTTGCTAAAGGTAAGAAGAAGAAATATGGGAATTCACATAAACCAACCACCACTGGTAAGCCAAAGAAGAAGCATTCTCTTGATTCTCACAGTTCTAATTTTAAATTTTCAAATGTTTCAGATATGAGGAAGAAAAAGAATGGAGTTAAATCAACTTGGCTACCAAAGAAGAAGGTTGACGAGAAAGAGAAATCATTACCTAATTTTTCTTGTAATAGAAATACTGATAGTACTTCTGATGTAATTGAGAATGTTGCTTTCAATAAACAAAAACTTGTAACTCCTTACAAGAAGTATTCAATAAAGCAATTATTCCAATTATCTCCGTATGCTAGAAAGTTTTCTAATAATCGACGGAATGATTTTGCTTCTCGACAACATTCTAATGATTGGTTTGGCACATATCATGTATATTCTTATCATTCATATGGCTCAACTGTTTTTCAAAAAGCAAAAGGGTCCAATTTTAAATGGATGCCAAAAACTACTTGTGCTAACATTGTAGGGCCCATATATAAATGGGTACCTAAACCAATTGTTTCGTGATTTTCTCATGTGCAGACCCGTCATATGTGGTACTTAGATAGCGGGTGTTCCAAGCATATGACTGGGCAGAAAGATTTATTGTCTAATTATACATAGAAATACTGCGGGATAGTTAGATTTGGAAATGACCAATCTTCACCGATTTTGGTATATGGTGATGTGATTCAAGACAAGGTAACGATAACGAAGGTGAGTTATGTTGAAGGTTTAGGGCAGAACCTGTTTAGCATTGGCCAGATCTGCGATAAAGGATTAGAGGTGAACTTTAAAGCCAAAAGTTGCTCTGTGCGTACTGAAGATGGCAAGGAACTTTTGGTCGGAACTAGAAAATCCAACCTCTACACAATCAATCTTTCAAAGGTCCAGACTGACAGTGAGGTTTGCTTATTGACAAAAGCCTCGATGCAGCAAAGTTGGCTTTGGCACCGAAGGCTGTCACACCTGAATTTTCGTTACATAAACAAATTGGTCACTGGAAAGTTAGTAAAAGGACTTCCTGAGCTCAAATATGTGAAAGAACACTTGTGTACAGCATGTGAAAAGGGAAAGATGAAGAGAGCTCTACATAAGCCGAAACCTGAACAAAGTACCAGTTCTCCACTCGAGTTGTTGCATATGGATCTTTGTGGTCCCATGCGAACACAAAGCATAGGCGGCAAGAAATATGTTTTAGTTATCGTGGACGACTATTCGCAGTATACATGGGTAAAATTTTTGAGATCAAAAGATGAGACGCCCGAAGTGCTCATCACTTTTCTGAAGACTACCCAAGTGAACCTGCAAAAACCAGTCAAGCTTCTAAGAACAGACAACGACACAGAGTTTAAGAACAAAATCGTTGAAAATTATCTCGAATCGGTCGGGATAACACATCAATTCTCTGTTGCTCGTACGCCAGAACAGAACGGAGTAGTAGAAAGGCGAAACCGAACGCTAGTCGAGGTCGCTCGTACTATGCTTAGTCAATCTGACCTACCTCTGTTTCTGTGGGCAGAAGCTGTTTCGACTGTGTGCTATACTCAGAATCGTTCCATGATACATCGCCATTTTGGAAAGACTCCTTATTCTTTGATCAACAATCAGACACCAACAATCAAATACTTTCATATTTTTGGTTGTAAGTGTTTTGTGCTTAACGACAGAGAGAGTCTGAACAAGTTCAGTGCTAAGGAAGATGAAGGAATTTTCATTGGTTATTCTCAATCATCGACTGCATACCGGGTATATTTGAAGAAGTCAAAGACAGTAATCGAGAGCGTTAATGTCACATTTGATGAGGAGATGGCTTCTGAACAAAGTAGTTCAGAACCCGTACTTACCGGAGTGCTAGCTTCTGGGTAGATCAGTTCAGAACCTGTACCGACAAAGAAGAAATCAGATGAAGCATCAACTTCCAATGCTCATTTATCTGATTTAGATTTATTATTTGAACTGTTTTATGATGAATTCCTTGGTTCTAAAGTGACTAAATCTGTTGTGGTTGACAGGATGGACGACTCAACGAATAATAATCCAACCGCTTCAGAGTTATCTACTGAATCCAACTCCCCGGTTCAGCAAGGAATTCCAGTTCAAATATCTGCTCCGATAGTTGAAGATGTGAACAATAACGAAGAGACAGAAGTTGTTGAATTAGTTGGGTATATAATAGAGACAAATCAACAGTAGGAACAAGCTGCACCAACTGAAGCTTCTGTACAAGCTAATTCAACTAAACCACTTCCTTCTACTGTACAAACTGATGAAGTTGAAAGTGGATTCCTAGATGATAATCATGATCAATCAACATCTAATCCACTCCCTTATGAACATCGTTGGACCAAAGAGCACCTTATTCACCAAATCATTGGAGATCCAACCAAGCCGGTGCAAACTAGGTCAGCAACTTTAAATCGATGTCTGCATGACTCATTCCTGAGTAAGATAGAGCCAACTCGTGTATCAGAAGCTCTAGCTGACTCGGATTGGGTGTCTGCTATGCAAGAAGAATTAAACCAGTTCGAAGCCCTAAAGGTCTGGAGACTTGTGCCAAAACCGGAAGGAAAGACTATCATAGGTACAAAATGGGTATTCAAAAATAAGAAATATGAAGATGGTGTCGTAATTCAAAACAAAGCACGACTTGTTGCCAAAGGATATAGGCAAGAGGAAGGCATCGATTATGATGAGACTTATGCTCCAGTAGCGTGTATAGAGGCAATCCGCATGTTTCTAGCTTACGCTGCTTACAAGAACTTCACTGTCTACCAGATGGATGTGAAGACTGCCTTTCTGAACGACATTCTTAAGGAGGAAGTCTACATATCTCAGCCAGAAGGGTTTGTAAATCCAAATAAGCCAAATCACGTCTACATTTTGGATAAAGCTCTTTATGGTCTGAAACAAGCGCCTCGAGCCTGGTATGATGTTCTATCACAATTGTTGGTCAAGTCGGGCTTCACTAAAGGTAAAATCGATACTACTTTATTCATTAAGAAAGAAAAAGTCGATATCATTCTTATTCAAATATATGTGGATGACCTTATATTTAGTTCTACAAATACTAAATACTGTAAGAACTTTTCTAATCTAATGGTGTCAAGATTTCAAATAAGTATGATGGGAGAGATGAACTTCTTTCTCGGATTACAAGTTAAGCAATTTTCAACGGGGATTTTTATAAACCAAGCTAAGTGCATTTTTGATATTCTTCGGAAATTCAAAATGGAAACTTGTAAACCAATTGGAACCCCGATGGCACCAGGAACTAAGATCGGCATGGATCCTTCGGGAAAACCTGTTGATATTAGGACCTATAGAGGTATGATAGGTTCTTTAATGTATCTTACTTCAAGTAGGCCAGATATTATGTTTTCTACATGTTTATGCGCAAGATATCAGGCTAACCCCAAAGAATCCCATTTGTCCGCGGTCAAAAGGATCTTTCGATATCTGAAAGGGACTGCAGATCTTGGTCTGTGGTATCCTAAAGATACTGGTTTTGAACTAACGGCTTATTCAGATGCAGATCATGTTGGATGTATGTTAGACAGGAAGAGCACATCGGGTCATATTCAATTTCTTGGAGACAAGCTCGTAAGCTGGGCGTTAAAGAAATAACTTTGTGTTTCCACCTCGACTGCTGAAGCAGAGTATGTAGTTGCTGCCAGTTGCTGCTCTCAAGTCTTGTGAATGAGAACACAGCTTCGAGACTATGGTTTCCAGTTCAACAAAATACCAATTTACTATGACTCGAAGAGCGCCATAGCGATATCAGCAAATCCTGTGCAACATACTAAAACCAAGCACATCGATGTAAGATATCATTTTATAAAAGATAATGTTGAAAAAGGTACAATAGAACTTTATTTTGTAAACACTGATAAATTTTTCTGATGCATAAATATAGGGGGAGTAAGAGTAAAAGCAAGGAGTAAGATTTATGATTTCTGATTACTTCAGATCAGAACTCGTACATTTAATGTTTTACTGTTTTTATGTCATTTTAACTTTCCAATAAATTTTTGTGAATACATTTTGTACTTTGACGGACTTTTTGTCTGATGCAGATTGAGAGGATGCTTACAAGATTATATTCTTATGACTTTAAGCTTGACTTGATGAGATTTAAGACTGAACGGAAAGGTTTATTTCTTATCTTAATCTCATATATGGTTGAAAGAAGGACAACTTTCAATCATAGAAAACATGTTCTTAAATGTTCAAACCACTTCCCTATTCTTAAACAGATTTCATAAATTGGAAGTGTGATTTTAAATGTTTTTCATTTTGTTTGTGCTTAAATGATTACAAACCGTGTGTTTCCGAAGATAAATACTTGTGTATTGTCTTTTCCATATACTGTTAAGTATTCACACACACCGGTTTAATTTTTGATTGAACTTGTTCTTACCATGTCTCTAAATTGAAACAATTCTTCGATGGTAAGACACCCTGATTGAATTCCAAAGAATTTTGAGCGTGATTTCATTTCAAAACGTTCTTTCAAGACTTGTCTATATCTTGTCTCGTATAGACAACATCCAATTTTTGCTGACCGAAGCTTTAATTGATAAATCGTTTGATTCTGATCATTTTCATACAATGTCAGATTTTCATACAAGTTTCTTATATTCATTTCATTCATTTAATATTCTTGTTTGAAAAATCTTTAATGGTTAAAATGCTCAAATCTTCATGATTATATCTACGAGCATACAGACATCTGATATTTGTATTTATGCTTTAACTGTTCTAGTTAAACCATATTGAGCAACATTGATCTTTATAGGAAAACATGGGTTCTTTGTGTGAGCTTAAATGAAACTTCTATGGATTCACATTAACCAGTGTTTCCTACCCAAGAAGTTAATCATTGAGTGATCGATTGTGTGAGGAGTCAAATAATGAGTGTGGGTTGTGTGACGAGTTAAAATGAAAATGAGAGTTTGGTTAGATGTGAGCTCAATGATTAAAAGACATAGGGTGAGAGAACAGAGTAAAAGAATATCAAACTCTGCACCAACTACTTTATGAGTCGGGCAACCACATTACTAGTGTTTCACAATTCTTCGTGAACATTATTGAACTAGGCAACTAGCCCATGCCAACTCTTGTCTAAAACCCCACCAGCCACTCGTTTTCTTCTCAACAAGAAAATGTTTCAATATTTCAAGGGGACGCATCATATTATCTATATGGTTTTCATTTGGAAAATCTGGATATTGAAAAAGAAGGAAGTTTGCCCTATCTTCGCACTTCGATCATGCACAATTGAGTCTGTGTGTAACTGTTGTTGTCTCAATGGTTTACACAATGTTGAGCCTTATAAAAAGCAATCATCATGTGCTTAATTCTTTCTAACACTTGCACGAACACACAAGGAATTTGTTTTCTTGTCATAACGTTCATATAAATTGCCTTTGTGGTGTTTCGATGATTGAATGGAAGCCCTGGGGGAGTGAACATCACAAAAGCTCCTTTCCAATGTGTATTTGTTACACATAGTGACTTAGTGTTACTGACAGGCATCTTAACTGATTCATTTGTTGATTCAGGTGTTACATTCCTAATTTATCTAAATTTGCAAAGGTTCAGATAAATATCTTTTGAATCATTGGAGAATCAGAGGCTCTTGTTGAAATATCAGTGGTCAGAACGGATTTCAGAGACATTTCTTGTCAAAGTTTTGATGATTTCATGCTGCAATTATCAAAAAGGGGGAGATGACAAAGTTCAAGAAATGCTGACTGAAGAACAATTTGAAACAATTTTGGTATTGATAAAGAAAAGTTGGAGAATAAAGACTGATTTGAAGAGTGTTTGTTTTCAAAGATTGCAAGACTAAAAGAGGAAAGCAAATTCAAAAGATTTCTGAAGACATGCTGAATTTTACAGAAATTTTCTTTGAAGATAATCTGCTGAAGCAATCTGAGCTGAATCTGAAGATGATTCCTTTCAAGTGTCTGAAAGAGGTTTCTACCATTTTTGGGAAAGATTGTTACTATTTGTTGAAGACAAATTTTTGGAAAGAATATAATTGTTTTGAAGATGATCTGAGTTAATAGAAGCTGACAAAGGGAGAGATTGCACAGATTGAATCAAAGAGAGAAGATTAAATTGCTAAATCTTTTGAAGATGATCTTGAATCCAAAGGGGGAGATTGTTAGAGCATAAATATGTTGGATACAAGATCATAGAAGACTGAATGTTGAGGTCAAAGCTGAAGTCAACTCTCAAGCATCAAAGTCAAAGTCCAGTGTAATAAAGTCAAAGTCAAATCTTGTATTTTTTTGTTTAATATTGTTTGCGTGTTTTAGTGTTGTACATGAACAATAATTAGCGCATTTTCTTTGTTTGTATAAATAGGTGCTTTGTGCATGTGGTAGATATGTGACAACAGAGATAGTATTGAGCGAGTACTGAAGTTAGAGAGAGAAATATTGTAAACATATTTATGTGATTAATGAAAGTGGTTTCAATTGGAAATTAAATGTCATCTTGATCATTACATTGTTATCTGGGATAACAGGTACCTAAAGTTCTTATTCCCTGATTTCTCTTATGCAGACTCGTCATATGTGGTACTTCGATTCTGGTTGCTCTAAGCATATGACCGGGCAAAAGGATTTATTATCTAATTATACAGAGAAATTTTGCGGAAATGTGAGATTCGACAACGACCAGTTTTCACTGATTTTAGGATACGGTGACGTGATTAATGACAAAGTGATGATTACGAAGGTGAGTTACGTGGAAGGATTAGGATATAACCTATTCAGTATTGGCCAGTTCTGTGACAAAGACTTAGAGGTAAATTTCAAGGCCAAGAGATGTTCTGTGCGTACTAAAGATGGTAAAGAACTTTTGGTCGACACGCGAAAGTCAAACCTCTACACGATTAATATGTCAAAGGTCCAAACTGACAATCAGGTTTGTCTACTATCAAAAGCCTCGCTGCAACAAAGCTGGTTATGGCACCGAAGGCTTTCTCACCTGAATTTTCGTTACATAAACAAACTGGTCATGGGTAAGCTAGTCAAAGGACTTCCTGAGCTGAAATACGAGAAAGAATACCTATGCGCAACATGTGAGAAAGGAAAGATGAAGAGAGTTGCTCACAAGCCGAAGCCTGAACAAAGTACTAGTTTTCCACTGGAATTGCTACACATGGATCTCTGTGGTCCAATGAGAACGCAAAGCATAAGCGGTAAGAAATATGTCTTAGTTATTGTGGACGATTATTCGCGATATACTTAGGTCAAATTTATGAGATCTAAGGATGAGACGCACGAAGTCATCATCAGTTTCTTAAAGACTACCCAAGTAAATCTGCAAAAACCAGTCAAGCTTCTTAGAACAGACAACGACACAGAGTTTAAGAACAAAACCGTGGAAGATTATCTCGAATCGGTAGGGATAACACATCAATTCTCTGCTGCTAGAACGCCAGAACAGAACAGAGTAGTAGAAAGACGTAATCGAACGCTAGTCGAGGCCGATCGTACTATGCTGAGTCAATCCAATCTACCTCTTTTCTGTGGGCAGAAGTTGTTTCGACTGCATGCTACACACAGAATCGGTCCATAATACATCGTCGGTTTGGTAAAACACCTTATGCTTTGATAAACAATCTTACACCTAGCATTAAACACTTTCATGTTTTTGGATGCAGGTGCTTCGTACTTAATGACAGAAAGAACCTGAACAAGTTTGGACCAAAAGCTGACGAAGGCATCTTCATTGGTTACTCTCAAACATCTGCTGCATATAGGGTGTACTTAAAGAAGTCCAAAACTGTGATAGAAAGCGTTGATGTTACATTTGACGAGGAAATGGCTTATGAACAACACAGTTCAGAACCCGTACTTACTAGAGTTTTAGCTTCTGGACAGATCAATCCAGAACCTGTGGCTAATGAGACTAATTCGGATAAAGCATCTACTTCTACATCTCACTTATCTGAATAAGATTTGTTATTTTAATTCTTTTACGATGAGTTTCTTGGAACTAAACTGCCTAAATTTGTTGTGATTGACAGGTCTGAAGAATCAAGCTGTCAACATCCAATCACTTCAGAAGTGTTAACTGAACTCGTTCCCCCGGTTCAGACAAAAACTCAGATTCAAACAAATACTCCTACGGTTGAATATGTACAAGAAACTGTTGAACCAGAAGTTCCTACTTCAGTTGGCTGGACTGTGATGGATAATCAACAGACTGAACAAGTTGTCCCAACTGAAACTGTTGTACAAGAAACTTCAACTACACCCCCAACAAATGTTGAACAAGAAGAAGATGAAAGTAGATATTTAGATGAGAATCATGATCAATCTACATCGAATCCACTCCCTCACGAACATAAGTGGACCAAAGAACACCCGATAAGCCAAATCATTGGAGATCCAACTTTGCCGGTGCAAACTAGGTCTGCTACTTTGAACATGTGTATGCATGACTGATTTCTAAGTAAGATAGAGCCAACTCGAGTATCAGAAGCTCTAGCTGACTCGGATTGGGTAACTGTAATGCAAGAGGAGCTGAATCAGTTCAAAGCTTTAAAAGTCTAGAGACTTGTGCTAAGACCTGAAGGTAAATCTATAATTGGTACAAAATGGGTATTCAAGAATAAAAAGGATGAAGATGGTATCGTGATCAGAAACAAAGCACGACTTGTTGCAAAATGCTATAGGCAAGAGGAAGGCATTGATTATGATGAGAATTACGCTCTAGTGGCGCGCATTGAAGCGATAAGAATGTTTCTTGCATATGTTGCCCACAAAAACTTCACAGTCTACCAGATGGATGTGAGGACTGCCTTTCTTGATGGCATACTAAAGGAGGAAGTATACGTCTCACAACCAGAAGGATTTATCAATCCAGAGAAACTAAATCATGTCTACATCCTGGATAAAGCACTTTATGGTCTGAAACAAGCGCCTCGAGCCTGGTACGAAGTCTTATCAAAGTTTTTGGTCAAGTCGGGTTTCACAAAAGGTAAGATCGATACTACTTTGTTTATTACAAAGGAAAAAACTGATATAATTCTTATTCAGATATATGTGGATGACATCATATTTGGCTCAACAAATCCTAAATACTGTAAGAATTTTTCAAACCTCATGGTGTCAAGATTTCATATGAGTATGATGGGAGAGATGAACTTCTTTCTCGGATTACAAGTCAAGCAATTTTCAATGGGGATTTTCATAAATCAATCAAAGTACAATTTTGATATTCTTAGAAAAATCAAAATGGAAAATTGTACACCTATCGGAACCCCAATGGCACCAGGATCTAAAATTGGCGTTGATCCTTCGGGTAAAGCAGTTGATGTTAGAACCTATAGAGGAATGATTGGTTCTTTGATGTATTTAACTTCTAGTAGGCCAGATATTATGTTTTCTACATGTCTATGTGCAAGATATCTGTCTAATCCCAAAGAATCACATTTGTATGCGGTCAAAAGGATCTTTAGATATCTGAAGGGCACTGCAGATCTTGGTCTGTGGTATCTTAAAGATACTAGTTTTGAACTGACAGCCTACTCAGATGCAGATCATGCAGGTTGTATGTTAGACAGGAAAAGTACGTCGGGACATATACAGTTTCTAGGCGATAAACTCGTAAGTTGGGCATCAAAGAAACAACTGTGTGTTTCCACATCAACGGCTGAGGCAGAGTATGTTGCTGCTGCAAGCTGCTGCTCTCAAGTCTTGTGGATGAGAACACAACTGCGAGATTATGGCTTCAAATATGACAAGATCCCGATAAATTGTGACTCTAAGAGCGCTATTGCAATATCAACGAATCCTGTACAACATACAAAGACCAAACACATTGACGTACGATATCATTTTATCAAAGATAATGTGGAAAAAGATACAATAGAACTTTATTTTGTAAACATTGATTATCAGCTTGCAGATTTATTTACCAAGCCTCTTGATGAAAAGAGATTTAATTTCCTTGTCTCGAAACTTGGTATGCTAAATCTCAAGACATAATTTGTGATTACCTACTAAAGTTTTTGTTATTGTTATTTTTCTTCATTTCTTTATTTTTAATCTGAAAGATATCTACACTTAAGGTGTGTTCATGATTTCAGGGGGAGTGAGAGGAGAATTTTAGAAGATCTACATTCAATTGAGGGGGAGTTTACAGAATTTACATACTTATCACTGATAAGTTTTCTGATGCATAAATGCAGGGGGAGTAAAAGTTTAACGACAAGGAGTACTGAATATGACTTCTGATTACTTCAGATCAGAACTCGTATATTCAAAGTTTTACTGGTTTATGTCATTTACTTTTAAATAAATTGTTGTGAATAAAACTTTGTACTTTGACGCCTTGTGACTTTTTGCAGAATTGAGAGGAAGCTTAAACGATCATATTATATATGACTTTGAGCTGATTTGATGAGATTTAAGACTGAGCGAAAAGATTTATTTCTAATCTTAATCTCATAACGTGTCTGAAAGAAGGACAACTTTCAGATATGAAAACATGTTTTTAAATGTTCAAACCACTTTTAATTCTTAAATGATTTCATGAATATAGAAGTGTGATTTTAAATGTTTTCATTTTTACTTGTGCTTAAATGTTAACAAACCGTGTGTTCCCAAAGCTCAAAATACTTGTGTTTTATCTTTTCCATATACTGTCAAGTATTCACACACACTGGTTTAATTTTTGTTGAATCTGTTCTTACCATGTCTCTAAATTGAAACAAATTTTCGATGGTAAGACACTCCGATTGAACTTCAAAGAATTTTGAGCATTGATTTCATTTCGAAACATTTCTTTCAAGAGTGTCTATATTTTGATTCGTATAGACTATATCCAATTTTTGCTGACCTAAGCCTTAATCGATAAATCATTTCGAATTTGATCTTTTTCATACAATGTCAGATTTTCAAACAAGTTTTTTGTATTCATTTCATTCATTCATTATACTTGTTTTGAAATATCTTCAATGTTTAAAATGCTCAAATCTTCATGATTATCTAATTGCGCATACATATATCTGACTTGTATATATTTGTGTTTTAACTGATATAGTTAAACCATTTGAGCAACATGTTCTTTTAGGACAACATGGGTTTCTTTTGTGAGGACTTAATTAAAACTTCTATGGATTCACGTTAACCAGTGTTTCCTACCCAAGAAGTTAATCCTTGAGTGATTGAATGTGTGAGGAGTCAAACAACTGAGTGTGGGTTGAGTGATGAGGTAAAATGTAAAAGAGAGTTTGGTTAGAAGTGAGCTCAATGATTCAAAAGAAAGATGGTGAGAGATCAGAATAAAAAAATATCAAACTCTGCACCAACTTTTTATGAGTCGGGCAGCCACATTACTAGTGTTTCACAATTCTTCGTGAACATTATTGAAACAGGAAACTAGCCCATGCCAA
Organism: Arctium minus; assembly: GCA_954870635.1. Lineage (NCBI taxonomy): Eukaryota > Viridiplantae > Streptophyta > Magnoliopsida > Asterales > Asteraceae > Arctium > Arctium minus. Next base: position 2,023,369 of record OX941093.1, on the reverse strand, counting down.
CTCTTGTTAAAAACCCCACCAGCTACTCATTTTCTTCTCAACAAGAAAATGTTTCAATATTTCAAGGGGACGCAACACATAATCTATCTGATTTTCATTTGGAAAATATGGATATTGAAAAAGAAGGAAGTTCGCCCCACCTTCGCACTTGGATCATGCACAATCGAGTATGTGTTTAACTGTTGTTGTCTCAATGGTTTACACAATTTTGAGCTTTATAATAAGCAATCATTTGTGCTTAATTCTTTCAAACACTTGCACGAACACACAAGGAATATGTTTTCTTGTCATAACGTTCATAGAAATTCCTTTGTGGTGTTTCGATGATTGAATGGAAGACCTGGGGGAGTGAACATCACAAAAGCTCCTTTCCATTGTGTATTTGTTACACACAGTAACTTCGTGTTACTGACAAGCACTTCTAACTGATTCATTTGTTGATTCAGGTGTTACACTCATAATTTGTCTGAATTTGCAAAGATTCGGATGAATATATTCTTTGGATCGACAGATAATCAGAGGCTCTTGTTAAAAGATCAGTGGTCAAATTAGATTTCAGAGACATTTCTTGTAAAGAGTTTTGATGATTTCATGCTTCATTCATCAAAAAGGGGGAGATATATTCAAGAAATGTGGTTTGATAAATAAAGTTTGAAGCTGAAAAGAGAAATTTATGTCAATTTGATGAAAGTTTGTTGAAGACTGTTGAAAGCTGAAAGTGAAAGTTTAATGAATTCCGAAAGAAAGCAGATTTTTCTGAATTTTTCTTTGAAGATTATTTGCTAAAGCAATCTGAGCTAAATCTGAAGATAATTTCTTTCCTTTGTCTGAAAGAGGTTTCTATCATCTTTGGGGAAGATTGTTGATATTTTTTGAAGACAGACTTTGGGGAGTATACAGAAAAGTTGTAAAGATTGTGTTAAAGAAAGGAGAGATTGTTCCGAGCATAAAGAGAAGACTGAGTTTCAAATGCTAAAGTTCTACAAAGAAGGAGATTGTAATGTTTGTACAGAAAGGGGGAGATGATTCAAAATGAGCTTAAAGAGGGGAGATTGTATTGCAAAATCTTTTTGAAGATGATCTTGAATCCAAAGGGGGAGATTGTTAGTGCACATATTTGTTGGATACAAGATCATAAAGACTGAAGGTCAAAGTTCAAGAATGTTAAAGCTCAAAGTCAACTCTCAAAGTGAAAGTAAAAGTCAATTGTAATAAAAAGTCAAAGCTAGTTGTGTGAGAGTCTAGTTGTTTGAGTGTTTTGTAGCTTGCGCGTTTCTTATAACATGTGTGTTTCTGTTCCTTTGTATAAATAGGTTTGTTTGTTTTTGTGTGCGTGTAGTAGTAGTTAAGATTGAGAGAGATTGCATTGTACGTATATCTGAGTTGTAGAGAGAGAAAGCCTTTGAGATAATTCATTGTAAACTGTGATTGAAATTTGAAATGGAAATTGATTGAATCAAAGTTGTCATCTTAATTACATTGTTATCTGGGATAACAGCTCTTTTGCTGGTTTTCGAGGAAGAATTAAATGGTTAGCTTTTCCGAGAAGCGGTTTTGGGGAGCGGCTAAGATTTGAAGTCGGTTGCAGATGGATCAGAGTGGTTATAGGTGTGATGGCACGATGCGAAGTTGGTTTTGCAGCTGTTTTGTTTTGTGTTTTGACTTCATTTTTCTGCTGTAGGTTTAGTCTTTGTTTTAATGTTTGTTGCTGTGTTTTGGTCTGTGTTCGGGGGTGTTGTTTTGTTGTTGGGTTGGTTTGATGCTTGCAAACTTTCCTTGTTTTAGCTGTGGGTTTTGGTTTTATAAATTGCTTTTCAAAAAAAAAAGATAATTTTACATATCTTGAGTTGGGAATTGAAATTATGCGAGCAAAATATTGAAAAATTAAGTTTGGTTAATGTGAGCTTATTAATATATAGTTAAAATAACAACAAAATAAGTTATAAATTAAGATTAAAAGAACACTGATTATTCAAAAGCGTTATAAAGTGTCCTATCTAAAAGCGTTAACAAGTTTATAGGACTAGTTATAAAATGTCATATCTAAAAGCATTACAATAGGTTTATATGACGTTTTTAGACGTTTTAACATGTTTTTTTACAACGTTTTTTAAATTAGGGGGTGTTTGGGATTGCTTATTTAAAACAATTTATGCTTATTTTTAAAAGTGTTTATCAACATATGACAAAAAAGGGTTTTATAAAAAGTGTTTGGATTAGCTTATGGTTATACCAAAACACAATAAGCTCATAAGGAGTTTTTTAGTGTTTGGCAATTTTAGCTTATTTCTGTAAATTGACCAAAAGGACATTCTTCCATATTATTGGTTTGTTTTTTACATATAACAGGTAACAAAGGACACACACACAAACAGGAGCATGTAACATATCACAGGGGCATAATCCCCTTCAAAAACCCCACACACACAGTTAGCAAAATCGCTTCTAATGGAGAACAAAATCCAAGATTCAAACAACCGTCATATGCAAAAAAAAACTTTTTTTTGAACGGCAAGTAAACGCACACACACGTTCCAGCGGTATCGGGCCTCCATTACGGGCAATCCCACTAATCCGTTGCGACCCGGCCCAGCCTTTGGCTGAACCCGACCGGCAGGGTAGAGGGTCCCATAGACTGGACCCACCCCAACCGGTCCCGGCCCCGGCCCCAAAGGACCAGACCCAGATTCTGGATATCTTAGGAAAGTGTCGCTCGTGGGAATCGAACCCGGGTAGTGTGGCTTTCACCCCCCCCCCCCCCCAGGATGTTACCTGTCCAACTGAGCTAACCCCCTTTGATATATGCAAAAAAAACTTGTGGCCATGTATAATGAGAAGGGTGAGATTGATCATATCCTTTCTAACAAGTGATGATTTTGATGTTTCATTTGGGCATGTTTTAATGAGATTGAGGTCATGGCCACTTGATAGAGATCTTAAAAATGAAAACATTTTGCACATGCCCATATTGCTACATTTGGTTTCTAATGGAGAACAAAACTAGATTTAGAAACCACATACAAATAGATTAAAAAAACAGATTGGTTTCTAATGGAGAACAAATCCAAGATTTAGATTGAAAAAACAACAACTTCAAAAAACAAAGCAGCTTTACATTCAAAAAACTGAACACAACAGCTCAAGATCAGTTTCTAATGGAGAACAAAATCCAGAAACCAAGATCTGAAATTGGTAGACCGTAGATGGAGAAGAAAACCAGTTAGCGAAATCGAGATGGAGAGAAAAACCAAGATCTGAAACTGGTTTCTCTCGATTTTGCTTGTTCTCGATTTTGCGATTTGTTCATACTGCAAACCACAGGTAACAAAAATACAAATCGGGAGAGATGGATAGAAATCGAGAACGAACCAGATGAGAGGAGATGATTTCCAGGTGAGGCAAGTCCGGCGTGATGATCGTCCGTCGTGTTCTTCAGGTCCGGCGTGAGAGGTGCGTCCACATAAGAGAAGAGACGAGTTCTCTCCTCCAGCAACTGGATGCGATTTTAGGTTAAAAAAGAGGGGCAATGTAATTTGGATAAATAAGTTAATAAGGAGTTTCAAATAAGTCAGAATGGTTTAACTTATAAAAACTCCTTATTAGTTGTGTAGAAAAGCCATAAGCCCTTTTTTCCAATCCAAACACTCAAAATAGCTTATCAGCGGTGTGGAAAAGTTACAAGTGATAAGCAGCTTAAACAAGGAATCCCAAACGTAATAGTTATATAGTACTGCACTTCTAAGAGGTGTCCTATATAAACTCAGAACATTTTTTCAAATAATGTTCTATAAAATTGCTAATACAACACTTTATTTTAAAAACGTTTTAGAATTTTGTTAAAACACCCAAAAGGATTCTATAAACCTATTATAACACTTTTTAGATATAACACTTTATAATTTAGTCTTATAAACTCAAGTTTTATAAAGTATGCTATTAAAACGTAAACATTTTAAGCGCGGTGTAACAAACTGATTTTTTTGTGCAATGAAATGAAAAAGTTATGCAATAAAATGAAAACTGTTGTACGGAGTCTTAGAATTTGTAATCCACATTACCAATTGTCAATTAATGAGCAACAGAAGTGTGGAACCAGTTTGAGACGTATGTAAACAACCCTCACAAAAATCTGTTTACAAAACCAATTCATTAAAAGCAAAGAGATAGCATCATCATTTGTGCCATGCAACCTTCACCAATCTATTTGCACGATGCAACGGAATGTAAGTAAAGAACGAACAATTAATGTTACTTCCTTATAGACATGTCATCAACAATAACCATGATCTAAGAATCACAACTTATGAAACCCTAAACCCATAAAGATATTCAATAATTAGTTTATATTACAATTATTGACGAAAAAAATTATAATGATATAATTTATGATAAGAATGAAACGTATTTTTAATATATTTTACGATAATGTATTTTTAATGTGCTAACGGTGGAAAAAAAATAAAACGTATGGATAGAAAACAAATTAATTCGTAGATATTCATGATATTTAATAGTACAGTTAAATTAAAAAATATTCAATATTGGGCTCGTTTTGAAAGTATTGACGAGACGATTATAATGGTATAATTTATAAAAAAAGAACATATTATTTCATTACATTTTTGATTATTTGTGTAAAATGAAAAATGAAAAAAAAAGATATAAAGTAAATTAAATAAATAATTGTAAGAGTGGTAAATGTAACATTGTACAGGAAACCACTTCGTACAAATAACCATTTTAGAATTTTTATAATATAGTAAAGATTATAAAATTTGAACTTTAAACTAAATTTTAAAAAAAATCTACAGTAATTTATGATTTTAAATAACCGTTAAAAAATAATCAAACAATAATTACAAAAATAATAATAATTGAATAATTAACAACTAAAATATATTGATCAATAGTTAAAAAAAATTGATATCATTATCAATAATTCTAAATAATTAAAAATTAATATCAATGTATAATTAAAAATTATGTTATAATTTTCAGATAATATTTATTAATCAATAATAATAAATTTTAATAATTAATATTTATTTATAATTAATAGTTAATATATAATAATAAATATTAATGAGAGCATAATTGAAATAATCACAAAAAACTCCTCATAAACTACTCCAAATAGCTTATCAAAAATCTAGCTTATAAAGTTAACTTATATTCATCCAAACATGTACTATCTTATTTTTTATGAAACAATGCCTAATTGTTTTTCAAAACAGTACAAACATAGCAACTAAATTGTAAGTACCCATCCCCAAGTATATTTGTGAGCTTCTTACAAGTTCCAATAGCTTCTTCCACCATAGTTTTAAGTTGAAGGAAGGAGATGCACATTCGTAAATCTTGGTAAACTCCCTCCTTGCAGATGATGGGTTTGCTTCACTTTCCACATTTAACTTCAGTGTAGTGTGTGCACAAATGTAAGTTTAATGCAAATATAGATTTAAAAAAAAAAAAAACATCTCCAACCATCATTCACAAACAGATTTCATTATGTACAACACAAACTTACCAACACTAAAAAATGGACTCCAGGTATCGATTATGATGTCTTCGGTTGAACTCCAATACACTACCATACGTCCGATCTGATATGCCAACAAACAAAGCTTCAGCATCTGGGCTGAACGATATGCCGCCTATTTCTCCAAACACATCGATCTCCTGCCCTGCTCCATAATTGCTTTCTGTATCATATATGTGAACAAAGTCTGCTGGCTCGGCCATCGCCATGTGCCGACCATCTGCGCTGAACCTTATGCCTCTGATCGCACCCATCCTTCCCTTAAGCACCATCAACGACTCCGACACCTTCCTTATGTCCCATAATCTGCAGGTTGTATCTTGGTTCCCAGTTGCCACAATTTGTCCGTTAGGATGCCATGCCGATGCAAACGAATAGTCTAAATGCCCTTTCATTTTGTTGATTTCCTGCAACATGAATGCATTCACAGTTAACTTTTAAGGACCGTTTTCCAATTTTAAGATTTTTAGGCTTTGTCTATGTTTGGCAAACTAGCTGAAAAACTAGTTGTCGACTAAAAAGCTACAAGTCATGTTTGGTAAAAACTAAGCTAAGCTGTGAAATTTTTAACATGAATCTAATTGCAATTTGACTAGGAAAGTGGAACGTACTTTCCCAGATTGAGCATCGGCAAGCAAGCATTCTGTACTGTCTCCAAGGACGGCCAACAATTTACCATCAGGACTAACGGATGTATCCTACACACAACATACCCATGAGATGATAACAAAAGAGTGCTATCCAACAGATTTTCTATTATTTCTCCAAAATTGAGAAGCAAAAGTTAAAATGTTACATCCATTTCCAACAGGTTTTCCATTTTAGAACATTAATTATATAGTTAAATGATGATACATTCAACTTCGTTGGTGAAAACAATTAAAAAAAATATGTATCCTGTCTCCTACTTTCTCCATTTTGGAGTTAGTTTTGGAGGAAAAAAAAATAAGTCGAGCTCCAAAATCTCCATTTCGGAGAATCTATTTGAAATACTTAACATTTGGGGACGAAATGCATGTGGCAAAGGGAAGAGATACTCACGTTAACGGACCATGGAAACGAGAAGCTATCAATGCAAGAGAAACTGTTTGCATCAAACACCCTTATGAGTGCGTCATTGTTTGCAGTCATAACCCTCATTGACCCACTGCACATGAAACAATCGATCAAACACCATGATAAAAATTGAAAAGCCATGAAATTTTCAAAGATATCTAAACCAACCTTGAACTGTAGGATATGTCGACCGAGTTAGTTATGGCATTTTCGTCGGTTGCAATTTTAGTGGCAAAGGAAACTCCAGGTTTGTTCAGATACTATTTACACACAAGACATTAGCTAAGACGATGGAAACCAGTTTTGCTAATCGAACTCAAGATTCTAAAAGGATTCCAGATGGCATACCTTGCAGATTAGTTCACCATGAAAACCACCGGCAACAATTAGATCGTCCTTAACAGCCATAGTGCTTACCTGTACTCGAGACAGTGAACGAGAAAAGGATCCTGGATATTTCTGCACATATCATGAGAAGAGATTACCAGAGCTGACGAGAGAAACTTCAACAACAAAAGTTGATAATCAGTCCCAAAATAAAACACAGTTTAAAATATGTAATTATTACACTTCTTAATTAAATTATTGATGATTTTACCCTTAAAGATAGAGGGAGTATAATGCTAGATGAGCCACCACTTACCAAAGTAGGTAATACAGGCATAGCAACATTGACTACTTCCTTGCTCCTTCTGAGAAGTGAAGACCAATGCATAACCGAGTAATTTTGCATGAGGTACAGATCATGCTTTGAGGTTGCCCATAAAAGATTCCTCAGCTGGAAAAACGAACAAAAGGCAATTAGACATGCACATAGCCCATGAGGAGGGAAGCTCAGACTCTTGTGAAGGTGGACGGTATGCAAGTAGATGCAAGAATTCACAAAATCACTCATTTGCCCAACGACGTTAAGCTCATATATCTCAAAAGAAAATACCTAATCTCCAATAAAAAAAGACAAACGTTTGTGATGATAATACATCTAAAATCAGGACTACAAAATAACAGGATGGACCTCTCAATGCCTCATTCCGGAGAGAACCATTCAATCACATGTACATCCTACCAAAACCTAAATGAGGCAGTGCATATTTATGAACCAGTTAGGGTGCATTTAGTACACCGAAGGGACTGGACTCGTCGGGCAAGAGTGAGTTAGGCAGGGTGAAAGAATTGTGGAAGATTTTAGGGTTTTAATCGAACATGGGTAGTTTTGTAATTTACCAATCTTGTCTATCCCCCTGATTTTTGTTCCACCTAATTTGGTGAGACAAAAATCTATTTTTGTCCCACTCGATCCTGTCCTAGTCAAATGTTGTGCCAAATGGGGAAAAAACCGTCCTGTCCCCCTGTCTTGCATACCAAACAAACCCTTAGTATTCCTGGATAATATAATCAACATCTACCTTACTTGAGATCAAATACATTTTAACCTCAATATGCACAAGCACACCCTGTTCAAGGTGGATCTTTTGATAACCTCCTATCTTTTTCAATGACAAAGCAATCAAGAAAAACTAAAAGCGGGAACAAATTGAATACAACTACATATAACATAAAAGTTTATGTTCCACAAAACAAGTGGAAAAGCAAAGCAAGTAACCGCTAGAAAGCTGAAATGACCAACGAAACCAATGAAGAGAAGAGTTGATGGACACCCTCTTTTGACATAAAAACTGATATACAAAAGCATAATCAGGTACTCGTGCCATTAGTTTATGCAATTTCCTAAAAGGTCATATAAGTGGTAAAAGATAAAGATGAAAATTGACTCTTTCTCTAATCATAAAAGCCAGGCAGAAATCCCTGAAATGGCAAGCATAGAACATGCACATCAGCCTTGTAGACTTCATTGCACAAAGTAGTATTTAAAGGAAACAAAAGGTCATCATTCTGCCAGCCACCGAGTATAAATATAATGAAAATTAAATGAAAATAGGAATAAGGAAAACGCCCTGGCTCTTGCAAACGATCATTTGCAAAACAGATATTGTAATATACATGTACAAATAGCAGTTCCGCATGTTTTCCAAGCAATGGCCATTATGCACACATGTAGGGTCCTCACAGATCCATAAGAGCAAGGATTTATCAACTTAATCAAGACAAGTCGAAAAATAAATCCATAAAGGAGGGAAGTGCATAAAAATAATCATTCAAAAGGTTGAACTGGTAAATCTGTAAACCAGCAAGCAGCTAGAAAGTACATGTTAGAAATGAAGGATGAAAACACAGAAATTGTAGACACTGTTTCTGCCAAATGGGGGAGTCAATCACGGAAAAAAAAAATATGGAATAAAAGATACGGAAAAAAATTGTTGTGATCAGCTAGCACTAGCATCAAGACCCAAAGGATTACCCACAGCTTCAATGATCCATACATAATGCATCCATATAAACAGAAATCAATTCCAGTAAATTCTCACAAGCAAAGAAAAAGGACAACCAACTTATCAAGCTGCTTTGGACTACAAACTTGTAAAGGGAATCATCTACGCGCAAATATGCTTACACATGTAGCACAAAAAAATTATAATAACACTATACCATATGAACGTGGGAAGCACTTTATCCAAGAATCAACTAAACAGTAAACATGCATGTAAACTAAATTTCAAATTGATCAATGAACTAGAACATAAATGTTCGAAAGTAGCTGCAGCTCCCCAGCCAACCACTAAAACATGAAAAAAGTGTCTACATGAGACCATTTCTTCATAAACGTTAGAATATATCCCTATCATACCATATTAAGTGCGTCCTTATCCACATGCTGCTTGATATAAATGGCACCCTGCTTCTATGGCTGAAACAAAAATGATATAGCTGTCCCAGAACATGCATTGTTAAAACATAAGCATAAAAATAGCCGAAAACAGAAGCCTCTTACAAAACTAAACCAACCCATGCAGGATTAGGCAACAGCAAACAGTAAAGGCATGTGAACACCTCTATATATGAAGTGGTTTATATTCCCATTCTACCAATGTTACAGTTGAAAAGCTAATGGGGAAATTAATCAGAATACCAAGATAACAAAGCAACTTCACTAACAACACACTCAGAAAAAAAAAATCCAATCTCCTTGTCAGCACTCATACTGTTTGGGACACAGCTGTGACCCTAGAATATCATGACGAAGCAAAAACACTTTGCTAATGAAGAAAGAACCTCAAATGAGGAGTGATGATGTTTTTGGTGCATTTCCAACGATATCAATAGTTCTACATAGTCCTTCAGTCTAGCAAGTCCATGCTAACTATTCATCTTTATTTCCTCATTTGCTCTCTCTTTTTGGCAGGGAGAGGAGCAACTGTTAAAATTAATGTTGCTTTTAAAAGGCTATGGAAAAAACCACATGTCACAGCCTAGTGAGAAACGAGACAGTATCCCATTTCCAATATGTTAAATCAAAATTTTGATCAAAAGCGTTCTGTAATCATTTCCAAGAAATTTGACTAAATAAGATCATCCAGTTCCAGACAAGATTGAATTAATGCTGTGAGCGTTATGGTAACACCATGTGAGAAAACAACCTACAACTGTTAACAAGATATAACACCCTCAGGGTCCATATCTGCATCCAAATCTTTGTTAGCAGATAGTACAATAAAATGATAAGACTCGAGAATTACAAAAACGAATCATCAACAGATCCATGACTTAAACATAATGCATATCTCAGAAAGCCAAGTTATACCTCCCCAATGCTTCCATGTCCACAACATAGCATAAGAAATGGTCAGCTGTTGGGAACCAACTTGCGCAATTTCAGGATTGCACCTTCGAAACATAGATCTCGAGATTTTATTTAAAACTCTCATGACATAAGGGCACTTATCTTAATCTGCACAAAAAGGATTTCAGTAAATACAGGACCTGGCTCAGTTGAGCCGGGCTAAAACTATACATTGAAAAGGAAGTCCGAAATCAAGCTCATCTCTGTCAAAGTTAAAATAAATTCACAACTGAATGGCCATTGGCGAATACTACAGAAACAGTAAGTTGCCATAAAGTATCTAATGTTAGAAGAATTTAAGGTGCGGGTCAGTGTACAAGAAATGCCTATCGACAGCAAGCATCACTAGTAGCATAAACAACAATAGCTGCTAACGGAGTCGGCTTTAGTTAAGATGTGGTCCAAATCCTCACCAAGATAAAAAGATCCAAAGATATCTAATCTGCCACTCATATCCTAGTGGCTTGTGTAATGGAGAGACTTTCAACTAAAAACGACCATGAAACACAAATAAAACCATCATGACTGTACACTCCACCATAAGACAAGTGTCAAAGTGACCCAAACTTGAGACATTTCATCTGAATCTACCTTTGACAACAAATAAGACATGGACCACAAGAAATAAAAAGAATGAGAAGAAAAGAGTGAATGCGAAAAAGAGAAAAGAAAAGAAGTAAACAAACTTCATCACCATATAAAAAGGAGCTCATAACTATATCTAGTTAAGCAAGTCTATGCATGATGTGACACGAAGTCAAAGAATGAAGGGATAAAATTACTCCAAACAAGCATAAACAGACTATAGTGGACCCCTTCAGTGAAAATAACTCAAACCAGCAGTAAAAGTCTGTACCTGAAAATGCACAACTGTTGGCTTGACAAGCCTTGTATTGTACTGAAAATCATAGAGTGTGTTGCCTTCGTCTACTTGTTTGCATTCCTGTCAACAATGTCGTTAGAGAAAGCACAAGCTTAGAGTAAGCTACCACTGACATAAAGAAAAACAAGACACCAATTTAAAGGAAGGAATGGCAGTGGGGCAACCCATCAAAACTTTCCACAGCCAACTAACTCACTGGGTTTGTTTGGTTTGGTTTGGTTTGATAGAAATGAAATGTGAGCATGCATATCACAACTTATCACTTACAAAAAAAGTAGGAACCCATAAAGGATCAGATCAGGAGTGATCTATTCCCTTCTGTATGCAGACACTTGAATATTTTTTCCCTGAAGTGTCCACAACTTCTACATCTAATTCCTAATATCTATTAGCTTACAGGCAAGGAAAAAAAATACAGCATAGAACTATTAAACTATATGTAGGTCACATAGCTCTAATATAAGTTTTAACAACTAATTGAGTTATTCGATCAAACATACCTTCTCTAAATCTTCACGAGAGTGCAGAAGGTTCTCATAATTTTTGTATTGCCTCAATCTTGTTTCACGGTACTTTTCTCTTGTGAAATTTAGCCTCTCCCAAGGAATTCCTTGTATATCCTTGCCATTTCTAGCTTCCTCAGCTGATGTATCCGTCTTTGGCTTGCTCTAATAAATTAGAAAAAAAAAATCCCTCAATCACCAAAACAATGAGCAGCATGTACTAAAGAAAGACCAAAAATTTCAAGAAACCGTTTTAAATGAACACATTAAACTCGAACCCCAAATATTGGGAACTTGAACAGGACCAGACAAAGTTCAAAATTGAACCAAACAAGCTAGAATTATATTTCCATATATTCCATGTTCCAAATGACATCCTGAATTGAAAATAATTTCAAGAAATTATTGTACTGATATTGGTATATACACTCTGAAAGCATGATACCTGCTCAAAATCATCCTCGAAATCCGAGTCCATTGAATCAGCAGCGCAACTTCTATTCAAGTGGTTGTCCGTGTGTTCAACAGAGCTGTCCGCAAAATCGTTCATATCATAATATTCATCATCAATCATATACTCAAGTTCTTGGTTCTGAAACTGCGCCATATTGTCCTACAAATATTAGGGCTCTTTACATTTGTTCCCCTTTTTTTACAGCTAAAAGAGTAAATTCTTCTTCTCAAAAGTCTGTTTAGTAAACTACGACAAAGAAAAGGAAAGAAAAAGAAGAGGTTCCTATGATTTTACTTTTAAAGTCAAAAAGGCCGTCTTCAACTTCAATAAGTATTGATACTTTTGAACAAACCCTCAACCAATACAACAATTAGATCAATTTGGAATTAACTTGTGTTACAAACAAAATCCACATCAATCAGGACCTTGAAATTTAATTGATTTGAGCTCAAAAACAAACGACGTCGAATACAGAGTTGTCTAAATTAATCCAAAAATATCAAGGTACATCTTGATGCATTGATCCTCTCCGGTATGGATGAAAAATAATCACAGGCGACAGAAGAAACAAAACCGAACAGAAAAATCCGTAATAAAACAAGAAGAAAAAGACCATGCTTTCGAACAACATCAAAACGCATTCACTGCTCCGATGTGATAAAAAAACAATCGGCAAAACCATAAAAAAAAATTAAGTTTTCAGACATGAACAAGCTATAAACGACTAGAGAAACTACAGCGAAACGAAACATAAATAAGATTACCGACAAATTTGGATGAACTAGTAGATCCTCTCGGTAAGAAGTGAAGGAAATCAGCGGCCGATGGTAGAATATCCGGCAAAGAGAAGTCCGATCGGAGAGCAGAAAGAAGGGTCTGGAAGGTAGAAACAGATTTAGCAAAATGGGGAGTGTTTGGGGGTTTGGGCAGTGGGCCATACTTATACAAGAGGTGGGGAGGTGGGTGGGTGGTAGGTAGGTCCCACAACGCTAACACCAAAATTGCGAAGTGTGTGGACCCCATTGTCGTGTGAATGGAAGCTCCGGGATTGTTTGTTTATAATGGTTCGAGTAAACTCCAATTTTGGTCCATAACGTTTAGTGATTTCTTTGAAAGAGGTTCCTATGGTTTCATAATTGAAGTTTACGTTCCCAGGGTATGGATTTTGCTCTGAAAATGGTCCCTGACCCCTAACGACGTCAAAATGGTCCGTTAGAGGCAAGGGTATTTTCGTCCAACCATATTTTTGTCCCTTTTTTGTAATTTTCTTTGTTTCTTCTTTTTATTGTGTAAAATCATAAAAACTTGGGGACCAATTCTTAAATTTCTTCTTCTTCTTCTTCTTCTTCTTCTTCCTTCTTCTTCTTCTTTTTAATGAAGCAACAATAGTGACAACGAAATCCATTCATCAATGGCACCAAAATCCAACAAACTGTTTATACCGATCCATACCAAAAACACAATCAAAACTCCAAAAACAAACAACAAAACCATCTTTTTTGTTTTTCCTTGATTTTAAAAAACCCATCAAATTTCTGGGATATATATATATATATATGTGTGTGTGTATACTTGTTTACCACCACAGGGACGATAGGTGATAAGGACTCCCCCACCCCCCCCTTTTTTGTCGGCACCTCTACCGGAGTTTTCTTTTGCCGGCACCGCTACCCTACGCAAAGAAGGTTCTGATCTAAAGTGGTGCCTACCGGAGGCTTCATAAACATTTGCTTGATTTTTTTATCGAGTTTTGTAGGATAAAAATCAATGATTCCCACATATTTTGCCAACAAAAACCAATCGTTTTCCTCTCAACAATTACAACATATGGCTTCCATCCAACCTATACAAGAACTTGTTTTTTGCAAAAAATGGTGTGGTGGTGTGGTGGCGTTATTGACGGTGTTTTTTGCTGGAGAAGATGAACTCGCCGGAGAAGACAAAGTCGCCGGCCAACCATCGATGGAGATCGGTGTTCGATCGTTTTTCTTCTTGGACCAATCGATTCTCCGTTAACAATGTTGCCGATGATTTTCGATTTACCCCCAACAAAATCAACAACCCTTTTTATGTGTATGTATGTGTGTGTATATATATATATGTGTGTGTGTGTGTGTGTGTGTATGTATGTATTATTAGTTCTACACACCACAGGACCAAGTAATTTACACCACAGGGACCAAGTAATTTACTCTATTTGATAGATTGTAAAAATAACATCCATCCATTCATCAGTATCAATCGTTGTACTTTGACTGTTTCTTTGTCTTCAACAAGATCAACAATGCCAGCATGTGGCCGGAGAGAACGCCGGATTCGATTGAAGGTGTGGCCGGAGACTATGGTGGTGGTGAATCACCCATGTGGTGATAAAACCCATTTCTCTCTCTCTCTCTCTGTGTGTGTATATATATATATATATATATATATTAGAGCTATTAACAAATTTGGTCCCTAAGCTTTATGATTTTATATAAGAATAAGAAAAAATAAAAGAAAATTACAAAAAAGGGACAAAAATATGGTTGGACGAAAATACCCCTGCCTCTAACGGACCATTTTGACGTCGTTAGGGGCCAGGGACCATTTTCAGAGCAAAATCCATACCCTGGGGACGTAAACTTGAATTATGAAACCATAGGGACCTCTTTCAAAGAAATCACTAAACGTCAGGGACCAAAATTGGAGTTTACTCTAATGGTTCCATTAAGAGGCAACCTCCGAATCGCTAAGAGGTAAATCTTGTTTGACAAAAAAAAGTGTTACCTCTTAATGGTTCCAAAATCATCTTAATGATTTTATATCCTGACCCTCCTTAACCATTAAGAGCCTTGATTTCATTATGAACAATTAGCAAACAACCATATTTCATTTTACACTATATTATAAAAACCTCTTAATCATTCAGGCCACTTAATCATTTTGCACTAAACCATTCAGCAACTGCCAAACAGACTCTCAGGCTCGTTTGACCTTTTATTACTACTACTGATACCAAAATAAAGTGTAGTTTGCATGGGTTGAAGTCTCAAGTTTTATAGTATCAATTTTGATTGATAAGAGATAGTGTTAAACTCTGAAAATAGAATTAATAAAACTATTTATTTTTGTAAACATGTAAATGTCTAAATCTGAATAAATGTCTATTTTACGTTCAAAATATTATAATGTTGAATTTAGAGTAAACTCTAATTTTGGTCCCTGACATTTGGTAATTTCTTTGAAAGCGGGACATGTGCTTTTATAATTCAAGTTTTGGTTCTCATAATTTGAATTTTGCGCTGAAAGAAGTACCTGACCACTAACTTACTCCGTTAAAAATATTCGTTAGAGGTAGGGACAAAATCGTCCAACCATGTTTTTGTCCTCTTTTTGCAATTTTGTATTATTTTTTTCTTATCTTTGTAAGAACGATCAAAAGAAAGGGACCAACAATGTAATTAGAAAAACAAAACCTAAAATAAAAATACAAATCAAAATCTAAAATCAAATCAAAATTCAAAAGGCCATAAAGCCTTGCTTATGTTTACGCCGCCGGATGTTTACCCCCCAAAACTTCCATGGAACCGCCGATCATCACACAAGAAAACGTCGATCGTCTTCTCCATATTTTGAAGACATCGCACCAACCAACATCTTCTCGACTAGTGACGGTAAAACCCCATCCCCTTTTCGATCGGTGATTCCTTTCTCAAAGCTGGACCAGAACCGACTTATTTGATGGTTTTCGGAAAACACCTACAAGCCGACGGAGGGTTTCGACCAAGAAAGCATAAAGAAATCGCCACCAATACCACTACTGAACTCCGTTGAGTAAGAGAACGAGGAGAAGAAAGCTTTTTTGGTTGGGTTTTTGATATTATCGAATGCTTCTCGGTTGAGTTTATGGGTTTTGATTTTTCACAAGCCTCTTATACTGTTGGGCTTCAAATCCGGTGGAGGCTTCTGATTAGATTAGGGTTTTGTTTTAGATTTTTTAGATTTAGGGTTTTGACTTAGATTTTTTATGGCAATTTCATTGAATTAATTGATACAAATTTGTAGTTTATATTGTTCATATTCCTCATGATTGTTCTTGAGTTTTGATGGAAAGGTTTCAAGGTTCAATGTATTACTCAAGTTTTCAATTTTTTTCCAAAGAAGAAAAATAAATACATAGAGTTAGAAGCATAGATAAAATGGAAAAGTTTTGCACAGATGATGCAGAGCTATGAATAATCTATTGAGGTATGAAGAAATACATGCTTGAAACCCATTTGGCATCTTCCCGGTTGCAAACATACCCAACACCACAAGTGATAACTTAAAAAAAAGAATATGAGAATCCAACTCCCAATTATTTTTATTCCAATTAAGATATTTGGATCAAGTTTTGATTGTTGATTGTTGATTGTTGATTTTGATTTTAAGGTTTAGGTTTAGGTTTAGGTTAGAATTTGTGTCTGATTTTAATTTTGATTTTGATGTTTAGATTTGGATTTGGTCTTGGGTTTAATTGATGTTGGTGTTTGGATTAAGGTCTGGCTTGTGGCTCTTGACCGGAGAAGATAATCGGCGATTTGGTCGGAGAAGATAACCGGAAAGGGGTGTAAAATTTATAGACTTAGATCCCTATAATTTGATGGTTCTATGCAAAGATAAGAAAAAACAATACAAATTGCAAAAAAAAGGACAAAAACATGGTAGGACGATTTTGCCCCCGACTCTAACGGAGTTAGTGACCAAGTCTTTCTTTCAGAACAAAATTCAAACTATGAGGACCAAAACTTGAATTATGAAATCACAAGTCCCGTTTTCAAAGAAATAAACAAACCTCAGGGACCAAAATTAGAGTTTACTCTTGAATTTATATTCTTTATACATAATACAATTTCATATGTTTATTTATCATCATCACAAAATTTACATCTTTATAAACTAGTAACTCATTTTAACCAAAAATATTTCATCATCAATTTTAAATAAATTCATACGTTATCAAAGTACATTGATGATCCAAATACAATATAAAATATGGACGAAGTTTCATAACAATTTAATCAATTTTCATTTACATTTAAATACTGTTAAAGTATGTCAATTGATACAAACACACTTTTGGGATCATGTCCCTAAAAGGATTACCATTATAAATACAAAAACCATGAATTTTACCGGCAGCAAAACAACCATTGGATAATGTCTATTTCACTTTCACCAATTTCTCGGTTTTAGTTACCAGATGGATCATAAATATCATCCATTGGGGGCTTAACAGCCGCAAACTTTGAGAGATTGAGATGGAATTACCACTCCATAATGTGCATATATGGTCAACAGTAATCCCATGTGATTGAACCGGTTTAGCCTCGTCATTATCATCATCCCTATGTCCACCTTATACGTTATACTACTGCAACAAATTACCAAACAACTTTATACATAACTTTAATCATGATAAATAATGGGAATGCCAAATGAGAAACAACACTTTTGCTCTTAAACAATATTTTGGAACCTTTACTATATCTACTTCCCTAGACATTGAAAAACAAACACAATGGGATGATAGGAATCTGAAATACGATTGATATCCTAGCCAAATTGTACATGGTTCATTTGCATGTACGGGTAGAAACTTTAGATAAGTAACAAAATGTTGGAAGAAAACTCAACAAAAGAACAAAAACATGCCAACTATTTTGCCACTGAAAGAACCAAAAGAAATCTAGAAAAAGCAATAGCAATGATTTAGAAGCATGACCACTACCGCACAAGCACAAAGAACCTGTAATCATAAAGGAGAAAATATAGAAGATATGTCATACATATAATCAAGAAAAGGAAACAAGCATACATTCCCATGGCACTTAATTACGAGAATCAAACAAGAACAAAGAAATTAAAGAAACATAAAAACCCTAGACAATATCTGAGGCAAAAGCATCAATTTATTAAACTACTTTGAAATCGAAAATTTTGAAGTTAGAGGTACCTGAAAACCCTCATGTAATCGTCGATAATTGAAAAACACAATAATGAGAAAAGTGAAGAAATCAAACACATAAAACCATCATACTGTACAAACACAAAAAGAAAACCATCATACAATAGGCACAAAGAAACCGTGTGTTTATAAGCTTCGACCGATTTGTAGAACAACTTAACCCGACTAGAAAAAAAAAGCTTGGATCGATTTGGAAGCCGGAGGTCGATAAAACTTTGATCGGTTTGGGAGGGGAGGTCGATTAGGATGGGAGTCGATTTGGGATGAGAGCGAATAAAAATTTAGTAAGGGGTGGAGTTAGGTCTGATTTTTTCAAATAACAATAACACACAAGTGCCTCTGAAAAAATGGAAAAAAACAAATGGTTTGAACGGGCCTACCTCTTAGCGGATCAGACATAATAGGCTGATAAGAGGTTTTTTTTTAAACAAACAAGGCCTAAGTGTCTATGTTACTATTTTAATTTATCTTAAAATAAGTGACAACTTTCAAAAATAATTTCCATTTTCCCTGTTTACCCTTAAGTATGAGGTGGAGAAAAATTCTCTCTATAATCGAGGGTAAAATTATCTTTTTGTTAATTAAAATGTGTAATAATTACACATTCCTAAAAATATGCCATTTTTTATTGTGTACATTTATTTTAGAACGGAAGGAGTAGTAATTTTTAAAATATATTTTTGATAACATTTTGAAAACTACGTTTATATGATTTGGCAGAAATAGAGATTAAACCGAAATAATTTAGTCGATGTTATCTAATTCGACACTCTATAATTGATTGGTTGGTTTGAAGATTTTGAAATTGAATATGGTTCGATTTATAACTTGTAGTGTTAAATATGTTGTTTGTTATGACTGTATTTATATATAGTTTAGCGGTATAAACTATACGAGACAACTCACGAGCTACTCGATATCGACTCGGTCAAAGTTCGCTCAACACTCAACTCGAATAGGCTCGGTTCTAACTCGAGCTTGACTCGGCATACTAACGAGTCGAGTCGAGCTACCCAATACTCGACTCGAAAAGCTCATGAGATACTCGATCTTTTATGTATATAATTGGTTTTATAATATAATTTGTAAGAGATAATGTAAAACTTTATTAATAAACTTACCAATAAAAAGAAAAATGTCGTATACTTTTAGATATTTGCACAAAATTGTATATTTTTTAACTATAAAATAAATCAATTATATTTTTATTAAAATCATAATTAAAAAAAGACAAAAAAGAAAAGAGGTACTACATGGTGAAATTGTTCCATATTTGAAAAAGGATACTAAAAGGAAGGGAGAAGAAGTGTTATAAAAAGAGAGGAAGGTAATTGGAGTTTGTAATTTTGTCATTTTGATGATAAAATTTGAGGTGCATCTTTGAG
Organism: Arctium minus; assembly: GCA_954870635.1. Taxonomy (NCBI): domain Eukaryota; kingdom Viridiplantae; phylum Streptophyta; class Magnoliopsida; order Asterales; family Asteraceae; genus Arctium; species Arctium minus. Next base: position 2,003,824 of record OX941093.1, on the reverse strand, counting down.
TTTTATAAAGCTAAAAACACACCTTTAAGTTTTATAATTTATAAGAGAAGACCTTAAAATTTTATAAATTTCAACGGATAAGCTTGATTCAAGTTCAAGTTTGAGGTTGGTTCAAGCTTCAAACGAGTTCTAGTTTAAAAAATTGTAATCAAGTTCGAGTCAAGTTTAGTTTTTAACTACTCACAAGTTTTCGAGTCGATTTCGAGCTTAAGAAATGACTATCGAGTTCGAGTCGACTACACCCCCATTATAGTTAATTATATGGGTTTACTATAATTAGTTTTCAGCTAGTGGTTAGTTTTCTGTTAGTGGTTTACGATAGCTATTATAAAGCATGAAACATTCATGTGTTTCATAGATGAAATAACATTATCTTTCTTTTTATATACATTTGAAGTGTAACACCCAAAAATTGGGATTAATTTAAAACTCGAAAATTCGGCAATATGACGTCTATAAATAGAGAAAACTGTAACACCCCAAGATGGGAGTAATTTAAAAGCCTGGGTATAATGGACAATACACTAACGCATCACATAAAACATCACCCAAAAGGGGAATTGTATAAACGTTTACAAAACCAGAATGATTGATAAATGACAACCTACTAATCTCAACTAAACTAGCTAGATTAAAGACGGGTGTCGCTATCGAATTCAAAAGAATGGTATCTCCAAATATCGTTTGTATACCCAATTCTATCAACTCCAAAAATGCCCAAGACGGCAAACATGCGCTCCCCTCAAGCCTTGGAAGCCCCACCACCTAAAGAATCTGAATATACATGTCATTTAAAAAAACAAGTGTTAGGCTTATGCCTAGTGAGATCAAACACATATGAAATGACGTAATGAACATTTGATATTAAAACGTGATGTAATAAAACTTCATTTATGGGTTTGACCTTGATCACCCTTGGGGGGCGGAGTAAGGTTCTACAATTAAATGGGGGAGACCCGGAATTACCATTGAGGTGACGGAACACGAAAGTAGGTCACGCGTCAATGTTATGGAGCTTCTATCATAGCACCAAAGGTTATCGAGTTCAACCACCCACGATCTTTAGTTCGAGTTCCCAATGGTCTAAGAAGGTCTCACTCGCTAGATTATAAATGAGATGGGTACAAGGTTATCGTATTCAACCACCCACAGTCTATAGCACGAGCTCCCAAGTGTAAATTCCCCATATCTAGCCAAATCGAATACCACCAATTACTTTACATATAATGAATAGTGCCTATGGATCCATAACACGATAGTCTAATTAATATGATACTCACAAATAATCCAATTACGACCAATATGTAAACATTCGCAATACATAGAGTTTCCATTGAAAGTAAATCCCCATTCATCAATAATCATAAATATGACCATTTGGTTTTTGTTCCCAAAATCCATCAAACTCAAAAAGGGACTACCATTTATATATACAAATCATCTTTCTCAACCATTCCTTTAAAATACCAAGTTTAGCCAAAACCCACCCTAGTTTTTGACCTAGGTTTCCCAAAATCACCAAATGATAAGAAAATGGAGTAAAACTTTGAGATGCATGTTTCTATAACATTTTAGCATGTATATAAAGAAAGGTTGTAGAATGAATCACTATACTAGGTTTGACAAAACCTAGGAACCACCAAACTTGACCAAACACTAGAACCCTTGCCTCTTAAGTGCTAGCAAGCCCTAGAAGAGAAGTTATGGATGATCTTGAGTGATTTGAGGTTTGGAGTAAACGAGAGTTTAAGTTGGGTGGTTGGAATCGCCCTAAATGCAGAGAGAAAGTCAACCTAAATTTGATTTTTGTGATAAATGAGTTCTAAAATCGGGCTAAGAAGTTTATAGCAGCAAACCCCCAACCGGAGACTATGACATGCGACTATGCCAAGGGCATAGTCGTTAGGCATTATCGCCCGAAGTGTACCGCAAGGGGTTGTGTCTCGACGACAATGACTTCGGTGACAATGCCTTGTCATTGTCGCTGGGCATTCTCGCCTAGGACATACCGAGAGTCCATTGATCCCCACGACTGTGCCCTTGGCGACAATGACACTGTCATAGTCACCGGACATAGTCGCACCACTCAAAACGAAGTCCGAAAATCTAGATTTTTCTCGCACGAAAGACGTTTCGATAAGGAGGAAACATGGATAAGCTTTCTCGTCATAAAATATAAGATAGACTCGACAAATACAAGAGTGAGGAGTCTTAAGGCTTACTTGAAATTGCGGGTGTTACAATCCTCCCCAACATGGAAACGATTTCGTCCTCGAAATCTGATTTACACAAAAAGGTGAGGATATCTCCGCTTCATATCCTCCTCAGTTTCCCACTTCACGTTTACGCCACAGTGATGCTTCCATTGCACTTTGACCATCGTGACTTCCTTGTGACGAAACTTCTTTTATTTCCATTCCAAGATAGCGTCGGGCTCTTCTATGCAACGATTTCCTTCATCAACCCTTATCTCCGAGAGGGGTATCACGCTCTCTTCTTCTGCCAAGCACTTGCGTAGATAACACATATGGAAAGTGTGATGAATCCTAACCATTTCTGGTGGTAATTCCAATTTATAGGCTTGGAGTCCTACCCTTGCCAAAACAGTAAACGGTCCAAGGAAACGGGGACTTAGCTTCTCGCGCTTTTCAAACTGTATGATACCCTTCCAAGGTGACTGTTATAGTGTATTTTATGTTGAATAGAAGTTGGGGGTGCAAATTGTAATTTCCTTATTTTATCTTGTTATTGGGCCTTGGGCCCGTGTGCGTTTAATGTCTAGATATAAATAGGTTGCTAAACCTAATTTCTAGGTTTAATGGTCATTAGAAGGTTTACACGTACATTCAAGAAATTCTCTCTGTAAACCTTAAACCCTTGATCGATCAATCTAATCATATGACCAGCATTTGTGATTCAATCCGTGTTTATTGTTGATTATTACTATTTTCCGGGATCCACAATTGGTATCAAAGCAAAGAGACAAGAGTTTTGATCCAAAAGGTTTGTCTAAAAACCCTTAGTTTTATCGACTGCTGTTAATCGATTTTTTTTGCCTTATTTTGATAACTTTTTGTGTTCATCAAATTAATAGTTCTTGGTTGAGTTTAATTGTGAGTTCATCAAATTCATTTTGTGTTTGTAGTTTCTAAGCAAATTACTTGATCAATTTTGGATTTAAAAGATTGTTTTTTGTGTCGATTTTGAGTCCATCGTCAATTTTATCGAAGAACATCTAACCCAGAAAAATTCCCCAGCGATTCTCGGTACTTGGGGTTCCCGGTACCCAGCGATTCTCAGCATTTGGGTTTCCCGGTACCAAGGTTTCCCGACACCCTGCGATTCCTGGTAGGTTTCCCGGTACCAAGGTTTCCCGGGAAGCGATTCCCAATACCACATTTCCCAATACCACCCTTTCCCGGAACAAGTTTCCGGGAACCAAAATTTCCCCGGTCCTTTCAACTCCCGGGTCCTTGCGTCTCCCGGGTCCTTGCAGTTTCCCGGTTCCAAGTCTGTTTTTCCAAATCTCAATCGATTTGATTTTATTCTAGCTTCCTTTTTAAAGCTCAACTTAGTCGTTTTTCAGTCATTCTATTAAGACTACCTGTTCGGATCAAATATATTGTCTCACGATCACAATAGTGCATCAAATATGACTTCTAGAGACGCTTTGGCCATTGGTTCTGAAAACAAACCTCTAGTGCTTTATCGGGGAGAATACCAACAATGGCACGATAGGTTCACGAACTTCATTGAATCAAAGGATAGCTATCTAGAGATAATGAAGTCCCTGACAGAAGGACCACCTTCTATTCCCATGTTTGAAGTACCTGCCAATGAGGCTGAAGGTGTACCAGCTCGTCGGGCCCCAAAGATAGTATCTCAAATGACGCCTCCAGAAAAGAAACTGTATGATGGGGATCGACTCGCAAAAACATACATTCTCTAAAGTTTTCCCAAAGACATATATGCAAGCATCGACAGCTACAAGGCTACTGCAAAAGGAATGTGGGACCAGATTGAAAAAATGATGATGGGCAGCCGAATAGGCAATCAGTTGAAGATCACTAGCTGCATTACCCGATATGACAACTTCAAGGAGAGAAAAGGCGAGACGCTCACTGAAACATACGAACGGTTCAACCAACTTCTGAACGAGTTGCATAAAAACAACATCAGGAAGTCTAACACTGAGAACAACATCAAGTTCATGAACAACCTCCAGCTGTAATGGAAGACGTTTGTCTCACATATCCGTCACAATCATATCTTGGAGAATGTTTCCCTGCACGAACTGTTTGAAATGCTTTTACAAGACGAAGATGAAGTTCTCAAACTGATGGGAAGTCAAAAGACAGATGAAAAGCCTGTGGCTGATCCCTTAGCCCTTGTCTCATACAAAAGAGATCGACCTTTCATTTGCGCCTCTGAAAAGGAACCAGTGAAAAGTGATTCTGAACCGGAAGACACTGACAGTGATTCTGATCCCGATTATGCTCAGATCAAGGAATCCGTGTTGTTCTATCTCAAGCCTTTCAGAAGAAGAAGTTCTTCAAAAAGCCATTATCAAACAATCAGAGGTACTTCATTACTCCTCACAAGAGACATGATCATAAGGAGAAGTATGAAGGTAAGAGACAATTTGATGAAGGAAAGAAGGTCGAGAAGAAGCATGATGAAAAAGCCAAGGACGAGCCGATCAAATGTTATAATTGTGGTCGATTGGGACATTTTGCCAAAGAATGCTGCAAGCCAGTCGTTCGAAACTCCGAATACTACAAAACAAAGATGCTGATGGCCTAACAAAAGGAAGTTGGTAAAGCTCTTCTGGCTGAAGATGACCACTGGATCAACCTGACTGATGAAAATGAATATGATGCAGAAGCTCACATGTGTTTCATGGGTAAGCACTCGACACAGTCTGATACAGACGACAATGATCGCGATTCCAATTGTCAGGTATGTGCTTCTATCCATTAAACCTTAATTGATCAGATGCAAATCACTATGAAAAAGTTAGACTCTTATAAGCTCATCATCAAAGAAAGTCTCGTCTTATATCCACCTTAGAAACACAAGTGTCCACACAGCATAACACCATTGATAAACAACTTGTAGAAAATGCTGGAAACTTGTGCGAAATTTCAAGTCTAAAGGAACAATGTGAGATTTTTTCAAAAAAGTCTAAGGAGTTAAAGAACAAAGTAGATGAACTTACTGACAAGCTTCGTATGTCAGAAAATGAGAAGACTGAGATTGTTAATAACAAACTTACTTTCAAAAATGAAAACAAAAATTTGATTGACAAGTTAAAGGATCTCGAGCTGAAACTTTATAAACGTGGTCAAACTGATCAAACAATTCATCTGAATGCACCTAAAGAGTTCAAGTTCTTTAATCTAGAGATGGGTCTCGATTACGATAACCCGTATTATCTGGAAAAAAAAACCTTGTCCAATGTACCCGCTTTATATGCATTTGAATTCTTGGGATTGGACAAGACTTACCCAGAGTAAAAAATCAGATGGACCAAGCCACTTGATAATGAGGATCCAGAACTGGAAACTTTGAGAAGGAAAAATACTGTCACAATGCAACTTCCTTTTGTATATGACTCACTAAATGCGTCATACAACAATGCTAAATCCAATTTTCTGTCAAATGACTATTTTCGAAGCTATTCTCTGGCTGAACTCGATTCAAAACCCGTTGAACTTGAAGAGGAATCAATGGATCACAAAATCTATGTTTCACCTCTGATCTTAGAAAATAAAATTGTTCAGCTCAAAGAGTCATTTGAACAGGAAAAAACTAATTTTCAAAAGGAAAAACAAGACTTGTTATCCAAACTTGAGTGCCTCAATTCCAATCAAAAGGAATCTGGATCTAGGGAGGAAAAGGAATATCTTCAGACAGAGATAAACATGCTTACTTCTCAACTGTCTGCCTTGGCAGCAGATCTGATGAAAGAACAACTTCACAAAGCTGAGCTTCAAGCTAAACTTGATATACTCCAAGTTGAGACAATTAATCTGTTAGAAAATTCCTATCCACCCTCAGACACCTCTTCCTGTAAAGCCTTTCTAGGTGATTCTTCACCAAATTCTTCTGATAAAGGAAAAGAGCCTCATTTGGAATGTTTCAAAAAGGATTGCCTTCCTGATTTTCAAAATGCTTCTGAAAATGATCTTTTGAAAACACAAATCCATCCAGTTTCCCGAATCCCACAAGTGAAAATGTCACATCTGATGAGGAAATGGAATATTCAATTTTCTTGAATTCTGAGGTGTGCACAGAGAGTCAGTTAGACCAGTTTGATTTCAATCCTACACTTCCAAGTCATGTTTCTGAATTCCACTTGTGAGCCTCTGGTAAATTTTTACAAGGGCAAGTGTTCTAAATCAACCCCCCAAAACACTTCTGTGAACAAATATTCTAAATCTAAATCACAAAAGTCATTCACAGAAGAAGAAAAAGACTAGACACTCTAAAAAGATACAATCCTCAAACTTCAAATCTTATGACTGTGAGTTTAACGGTATTTCAGATACTATTGGTCGAAGAAAAGAAGTCAAATATGTGTAGGTAGCTAAGAAGTCTAAGAACAGCACAACGAAGACATAATTAGTTAATCCAGTTTTGAATTCTAGGAAAAACAATAACAATCATGATGTTTTAAATTATAATACTTTGGTTGAATGTAATGGATTGTTTCCTTTGAAAGTTTATTCAATTAAGCAATTACTTCAACTGTCTCATGATTGTGTTTGTTGTTCCAACTGTGGATTGAATGATTTTGTTGATCGTTGATATGCATCTGATTGGTTTGGTTTTTATCATGTATCTAATTATCGTTCAAAGTTTGATGCACCACGTCATCGAAACAGACCAAGTCCAAACGGGTCTCCAAGACAGGTGTTCCTCCTAACCCCAAAGGACCCATTTACGAATGGGTACCTAAAAAGACTTAACTTGTTTTGTAGAACGGTCATGTGTGGTATTTACTTCTCCAAGCACATGACCGGAAGAAAGGAATTTCTCACAAATTTCACCGAGAAATTCTGTGGGAATGTACGCTTTGGGAATGATTACTACTCTCCAATCCTAGGATACAGAGACATTGTTTAGGACAACCTTACCATCAAGAAGGTGTCTTTCGTCTAAGGTCTTAGTCACAACTTGTTCAACATCGGTCAATTATGTGACAAGAATCTGGAGGTCAACTTCAAAGCCAAACGGTGTAGTGTCCGATCTGAAGATGGAAGAGAACTACTAGCTGGGATACGACGCACTAACCTCTACACAATTAATCTCTCTTCTCTAAAAGCAGAAAAGGAAGTTTGTTTGATGTCCAAAGCTTCAACTGAACAAAGTTGGCTATGGCATCGTAGACTCTCGCACCTGAACTTCAAGAACATCAACAAGTTGGTGCTCGACGGACATGTGAAAGGCATGCTAGATCTTAAGTTCGAAAAAGATCACTTATGTGCTGCATGCGAGATGGGTAAGATGAAGAAGGCTTCACACAAGCCTAAGGCCGCTCCGAGTACTTCACGGTCCCTCAAACTAATCCACATAGATTTGTGTGGACCGATGCGCATTCAAGTATCAACCACAAGAATTACGTGCTAGTCATGGTCGACGATTTTTCTCGATACACGTGGGTCAAATTCCTTCGATCCAAGGATGAGACCCCAAATTGATTATATCACATCTGAAGAGCGTTTAAGTTAATCTCAACCAATCAGTTCAGACCATCAGGACGGATAACGACACAGAGTTCAAGAATCAACTGCTTGACAACTATCTTGATTCAGTGGGCATCACCCATAATTTTTCAGCTGCTTGTACTCCTCAACAAAACGGGGTAGTCAGGCAACGCAACCGAACTTTCGTTGAAGCCACACGCACCATGTTATCACAGTCCAAGCTCCCGCTTTTCCTATGGGCAGAAGTAGTTGCAACTGCATACTACACTCAAAACCGGTTTATCATTAACAAGCGGTTCAACAAGACGCCATACGAGGCCATCATCAACCGTGTACCGAATATCAAGTACTTCCATGCATTTGGGTGCACGTGTTTTGTATTAAACGACAAGGACAATCTCGACAAGTTCAGCCCAAAAGAGAACGAAGGAGTTTTCATCGGCTATTCATTTCATGCCCAAGCCTACAAAGTCTACAAAAAGCTGACGAAGACCATCGTTGAGAGTGTGAATGTGACTTTTGACGGGACCACTGAGATGGCTTCTGAACACCTCAGTTCAAAACCCGCATTAACTGATGTGCTAGCCTCTGGAAAAATTCGTACAGGATCTACACAATCTCCAGTAAATCCAAATCAAGCATCTACGTCACAAGCCCATCTTTAAGATTTGGATTTATTTTTTGAGCATTTTTACAATGAATTTTTTAATCCTAAGTCTAATGATCGCACATGTAACAGGATTGCAGCGGCTCAAGTACCGGACGTCACAACGCTTATTGGTCCTTCGATTTCAACTGAATTCACTTCGTCTGATGCTGCAAGTCCACCTGTCACCAAATCAGAATCTCCAAGATCGAGTGATCCCTCAATGACGACTGAAGCTACTCCAGAAGCACACACAACAATAGCTACTCCTACGCCTGCTGAAGCAACTCCAGAAGCTCTATCTCCGGCAATCCCGGAAACCGTTCCAGACACATCTCCTGCTGAGTTGTCATCCGCTACTCGTACGACACCAGCACCAGAGCTTCCACTTCACAGGATGTCGTCACTCGAAGCAGTATAAGATCTACCCCCCGGTGATTATGTGGACCCTGACACTTCTCAACAAACATATCAACCTCTACACATACCACCAAATGGACACAAGCTCACCCCCTACATCAGATCATTGATGATCCCAACGCACCTGTTCAGACTAGATCCGTTACCGAAAATGATTGCCTCTTCTCCTCATTCCTTAGCCGCACCGAACCCTCAATCGTCTCCGAAGCGTTAAATAATCCAGACTGGGTGATAGCCATGCAAGAGGAGCTCAATCAATTCGAGAGCCTCAAAGTGTGGCGACTTGTTCCCAGACCAAAGAACAAGACAGTAATTGGGACGAAATGGATCTTCAAGAACAAGAAGCACGAAGATGGCATAGTGGTATGCAACAAGGCGCGTATGGTATCCAAAGGATATCGCCAGTAGGAAGGAATCGATTACGATGAGACGTTCGCACTAGTTACTCGAATTGAAGCCATCTGCATGTTCCTTGCCTACGCCGCCCACAAGAACTTCATAGTCTTCTAGATGAACGTGAAGACAACATTTCTCAATGGCGTTATCAAGGAAGAAGTGTATGTGTCGCAACCCGAAGGCTTCGTGAGTTCTGAAAAATCACATCACGTCAACATTCTTGACAAGGCCTTGTATGGTCTTAAGCAAGCACAACGAGCCTGGTATGATGCACTCTCATCCTTTCTAATTAAAGCTAGATTTTCCAAAGGTAAGATAGATACTACTTTATTTATTAAAAAGGAAAAACACGATATCATTCTTGTACAAATTTATATCGATGATATAATCTTTGGCTCAACAAATCCCAAGTATTGTCATAACTTTTTAGTCCTAATGAGTAAGCATTTTCAAATGTGTATGATGGGTCAAATTAATTTTTTCCTGGGTCTTCAAGGTAAACAATTATCAACAAGAATTTTCATCAATCAATCTAAGTACATCTGGAACATTCTTCGGAAATACCAGATGGAAAATTCTACACCCATGAAAACGTCCATGTCTACAAGTACTAAGCTACACTCCGATCCTGACGGAAAGGATGTGGATGCTAAGACCTATAGAGGAATGATAGGTTTCCTGATGTATTCGACATTCTTATGTGTAGGATTTCAATCAAAACCCAAAGAGTCTCATTTAATTGTTGTCAAACGTATATTTTGATATTTAAAAGGTACTGCTGATCTTTGCTTGTAGTACCTGAAAGAGACAGGTTTTGAGCTGACAGCTTATTCAGACACGGACCATGTCGGAAACATGTTGGATCGAAAGAGCACGTCGGGACATGTCCAGTTCTTGGGAGATCGACTAGTCAGCTGGGCATCGAAGAAACAGAACTGTGTCTCAACCTCTACCGCTGAGGCAGAGTATGTAGCAGTCGCCAGTTGCTTCTCGCAGGTGATTTGGATGCGAACTCAGCTCAAGGACTATGGATTCCACTACTCGAATATCCCCATTTACTGCGACTCGAAGAGCACAATTGCCATATCAAGCAATCACGTCCAACACACGAAGACGAAACACATAGATGTGTCCTATCATTTCATCAAGGATCATGTCGAAAGAAATACAATCGAACTCTACTTTGTTAATACAGAACATCAGATAGCGGACCTGTTTACCAAAGCTTTGGACGAAAAATGTTTTCAATATCTAGTGTCCAAGCTAGGCATGCTTAATCTGAAAGTTTGACCATTTCTACAAACCTGTAGAAGTTGTAACACCTCGAAAATCAGAGTAAATTAAAACCTGGAAACCTGACAATATAACGAAAGTAAATCTATTAACTTCCCATAAACGGAACCAGTCTTTAAGACTATACAATCCTATACAAGGATTTTATCAAAAGAATGGGACTTAACAATGCCCAACAACAATACTAATCAATTCCAAAAACCTCGAGACTCAAAACTCGTCTCTCCAAAAACCCCGGCACCCCACCGCTAATGGAAACCTGATACACATACCATTTGAGAAAAAGTGTCAGACTTAAAGCCTGGTGAGAACATACAGTTTATGAAGCTCAAAAGATAAAACATTTGCATCAAGATAGTATTTCCAAAGAGATTAAATTTACACATTAGGTCCTTGCCACAAACGGGCTTTTTAGTTATAAACATGCCATAAAAGGACCGAAAACAAAACATTTTACCAAGGATTGTGGTGTAACACAAAGTTTGGCCAACAATCCGAGTTACGAGCTAAACCAATTGGAGTCCGCGGATACGAATCACAAAGTCCGTGCTACAATGTGAGATCAAGCCCCAAACGCAAAACCAAGGTATACTCCTTCGCTAGGATCACTATGAACCATGGCTAGTATCCGGCCTCACATAACCGTACTAAGTTGCCCTCAAGGAACAAGTGATCCCTAGCTACAATTCTGGGGAATGTAACATCCCAACAATACAGTCTACTCAAAACCTAGGGATCCACTAGTAATGGTAAGGACTCGTCACAACAACGTATGTGACCAACCATAAATAAACATATGGTTACAAACACATTTTTATAAACAAAATGCTATTCCCAGTTCAACTTCTGGTAAGAATGAAAATCATTTAAAAGAAGTTCCTTTGAATATTTCTTTCGCATAAACGCACAGGTAAAACATCATTTTACTTTTAAAATAAGATAAGATAAAAAAGGTAACTTTTGATATGTATACAGTTTAAAATGATAGTAGGAACTCACCTCTGTTTCCTTCTTCTTAACGAGCACTACCTATGACAACACCGAAAGAATCGGTAAGTCGAAATACAGATAAATCTCTCGATACTTGACTAGAACTCAAAGACACAGAAGCTAACAACTTAACAGAACCTAATCCGGTTGAAGGCAACAACCGGCCGAACACCACCCCGGTCGAACACTACCCCGGTCGAACAGGCAACACCGGTCGAACAGGCAACACCAGTCGAACAGGCTTCCGGTCGAGGGACCATCCGGTCGAACAACCATCCGGTCGAACGACACACCGGTCGAACAACCATCCGGTCGAGCGACCATCCGGTCGAACAACCATCCGGTCGAACGACACACCGGTCGAACAACCATCCGGTCGAGCGACCATCGCCTTGTTCATCAAGAACGGCTCGATGCAGAACCCAGATCCAAATTGAGAAATACTCAGATCTCAAAATGGAACGGTTCAAAACCTTCACAACGAGATTCTACACGGCTAAAAGCATTCAGATCAAAGCATTAAGCTAGATTCGTACCTCGATTTGCCCGAAACGATCGACCCTTTACAAAGCTTCTTCCTGCCTTTCTTCCTTTCTCTCTGACTTCTCAAAACCAAAACTGATATTTGTGATATTTTTCAAAATATCTAATTTGATTTTGTATATATATAACCCAAGTTACATTTAACCCCCCTGAACTTTGGGTAACGGTCAACTTCTCACCCAATCCCAAAATTCAGGGTGTTACAATCCTCCCCAACTTGGGAATGATTTCGTCCCCGAAATCCAACTATACAAAGAGATGAGGATATCTACGCTTCATATCCTCTTCAGATTCCCAAGTCACATTTGCTCCTCGGTGATGCTTCCACTGCACCTTGACCAAAGTGACTTCTTTATGACGCAACTTCTTAGACTTTCTCTCCAAGATGGCGTCGGGTTCTTCCACACAACGGTTACCTTCGTCAACCCTTAGCTCTGAAAGGGGAATGACGCTGTCTTCTACCGCCAAACACTTCCGGAGGTAGCAGACATGAAACGTGTTGTGTATTCTACTCAACTCCGGTGGCAGTTCCAACTGGTAGGCCTGCAACCCTACACGCTTAAGTACCTTGAAAGGTCCGAGGAAATGAGGACTCAGCTTCCCACGTTTTCCGAACCGTATGATGCCCTTCCATGGCGATACCTTAAGCATAACGCGGTCGCCTACTTGGAATTCCATCGGTCTCCTCTTCTTATCGGCATAGCTCTTCTGACGATCTTGAGCCGCTTTCATCCTCTCTCTAATACACTTGACCTTATCGGCAGTCTCTTGCACGATTTTAGGTCCGGCGAACTGCTTCTCTCCCGCTTCTAGCCAACACACGGGAGTCCGACACTTTCGCCCATACAGTGCTTCAAAAGGTGCCATCCCAATACTCGAGTGGTAGCTATTGTTGTAAGCGAACTCCACCAAAGGCAGGTGAGAGTCCCAACTACCCCCGAAGTCGATGACACAAGACCTCAATATGTCTTCCAAGGTTTGGATTGTTCGTTCGCTCTGCCCGTCGGTCTGCGGATGGTAAGCCGTACTCAACTTAACTCGCGTACCAAGCTCTTTCTGAAACCCATCCCAGAAGTTCGAAGTGAACCGGCTGTCGCGATCCGACACGGTCGACAAAGGTATTCCATGCCTCAAGACCACCTCATCGATATAAAGCTTTGCCAACTTATCCATCGGTAAAGTCTCGCGCATAGGCAGAAAGTGAGCGCTCTTCGTCAATCTATCCACTATCACCCAGATGGTATCGTGTCCCCGAAGAGTTTTAGGCAACTTCGTCACGAAGTCCATGGTGATATGCTCCCACTTCCACTCGGGAATCTCTAAGGACTGAAGACTCCCATACGGTCGCTGACGTTCGACTTTGACTTGCGAACACGTCACACAACGCTCAACGTAACGCGCCACATCAAGCTTCATCACCGACCACCAATAGTGCAACTTCAAGTCCCTGTACATCTTCGTACTTCCCGGGTGAATGGAATACTTGGACTTGTGTGCGTCTTCTAGCAACAGCTCACGGTTTCCCCCAACCTTGGGCACCCACACACGACCGCTGAACAGTTTCACCCCACGGCTATCTTCCGTTAAGAGTAAACGCTGTTTTGTCATGACTTCCTCTTTGAGATTCTCTTCTAACAATGCTTCCATCTGAGATATCTTGATCTTCTCAACAAGACTAGACACTAGCTCGATTCTTGAATGGGTAGCCCGAATACTCCCGCTATAGTCCTTCCGACTTAGCGCATCGGCCACCACGTTTGCCTTACCGGGATGGTAAAGCAATTCACAGTCGTAATCTTTCAACAACTCGAGCCACCGCCTTTGCCTCATATTCAGCTCTTTCTGACCAAAGACATACTTCAGGCTCTTGTGATCCGTGTAAAGAGTACACTTTGTGCCGTAGAGGTAGTGTCGCCAAAGCTTCAAAGCGAACACCACTGCTGCTAACTCCAGATCATGATTTGGATAATTATGCTCGTGTATTTTGAGCTGCCTCGAGGCATAAGCGATTACCTTGCCTTGTTGCATCAACACACAACCCAATCCCATCTTTGAAGCGTCGATGTAAACCACGAAATCTTCCGACCCTTCAGGCAAAGATAAGATCGGAGCTTCACACAATTTCTTCTGAAGAATCCGGAATGCCTTCTCTTGGGCCTCTGCCCATTCAAACTTCACATTCTTCCGAGTCAGAACTGTCAAGGAAGAAGCGATCTTCGAAAAGTCTTGAATGAATCTCCTGTAGTATCCCGCCAGACCCAAGAAACTTCGGATCTCAGACGGATTCTTAGGAGGCTCCCAATTCATCATTGCTTCAATCTTGGAGGGGTCCACTTTCACTCCGTCCCGAGTGACTACGTGCCCCAGAAATTGTACTTCTTTAAGCCAAAAGTCTCACTTGGAAAACTTGGCGTACAACCTCTCTTTTCTCAACACTTCCAGAACTTCACGCAAGTGCTGCTCGTGCTCTGTCTCACTCTTGGAGTACACGAGTATGTCGTCAATGAATACAATGACCGACTTGTCGAGGAATGGTCGGCACACTCTATTCATCAAGTCCATAAACACCGCTGGTGCGTTCGTCAGGCCAAAAGGCATTACAAGGAACTCGTAATGGCCGTAACGCGTTCTGAAAGCCGTCTTCGGAACATCTTCTTCTCTCACCTTCACTTGGTGATAGCCTGATCGTAAGTCGACTTTGGAAAAACAATCCGCTCCTTGAAGTTGATCGAACAAGTCGTCTATTCTCGGAAGCGGATACCTGTTCTTCACTGTAGCTTTGTTCAACTCACGATAGTCGATACACATTCTCATTGTGCCATCCTTCTTCTTAACAAATAAGACCGGAGCTCCCCAAGGTGACGAACTCGGTCTTATGAATCCCTTCTCAAAAATCTCTTGGAGTTGTGCTACCATCTCTTGCATCTCCGACGGCGCTAAACGGTAAGGTGCTTTAGCGATCGGTGCAGCGCCTGGCACAAGATCAATCCGAAACTCTACCTGACAATCGGGTGGCAACCCGGGCAAGTCGTCCGGAAAGACATCTGGATACTCACGTACGATCTTCACATCTTCCAGCTTGGACTTCTCTAACTTGGCATCGATCACATAGGCTAGGAAAGACGAACATCCTTTTACTAGACACTTGCGTGCTCTTGCCATTGTGATTAATGCCACTTCGCCCTTTCTCCTTTCGCCATAGATGACAACGACCTCACCAGAGGGGTTGGGAAGTCGAATCATCTTCTTGGAACATACGAACTCGGCCTGATTGTTTGAAAACCAATCCATACCGATTACAACATCAAAACCCCCGATTGACATTGGTAGCAGATCGATCGGGAATTCTCTTCCCTCGATGCTAAGAGCACACTGCTTCAGAACTTCGTGGATCAGAACTTGCCTACCATCTGCTATTTCTACCACTAATGCTTCCTCAAGACTAGTAGTGGGCATAGCAAATTTCTGACGGAACAATTCAGATACGAAAGAGAAACTAGCACCCGTATCGAATAAAATACGAGCAGGTACAGAGTTTATAAGAAAAGTACCCGATACCACATCAGCGGATGCCCTAGCCTCTTCGGCCGTCATCTGAAAAGCTCGGCCCTGAACCTTCGGAGGGTTCTCCTTCCTTGCTGGCGCACTACCCGACACAAGCTTCGGGCAATCTTTCTTCACGTGCCCCGGTGCCTTGCACTCATAACAGATGGGTCCCCTGACCGGGCAATCTCAGACCGTATGCCCAGGCTTCCCACACTTATAGCAAGTTTGAGAACTGTTACTGCAGTTACCGTGATGCTTGGTCCGACACCTCGGGCACCACCTTGCTTCCTGGTAACTGCCGAAATTGCGGTTTCCAACAAAAGGTCTGGTCCGCTTGGGAGGTACTGAACTGCTCTCCCACTTTCTTTTATCAGACACCACCACCGAACTCTCAGACTTGCTTTTCGCGAACATCTCTTCCATGAACTGAGCTTCTTCCACCATCTCTCGGAGGTTAGAAGCTTTGAAATTATGCACCATTGATTGCATATCCGCTGGCAAGCCGTTGAGATAAGCTTTCATCTTGTCTTTCTCTGTTGGGGCAGCATGCCCCACCAGACCCAGTTTCTCCATAAATTGACGGGTGTACTCCCTCACCGTCAGGCTTCCCTTCACCAAGGACCGGAATTCTTTCTCAATTCGGTCCATCGTTCTCTCGTTGCAAAACTCTTCTAGCAGCTTCTTCTTGAACTCGGCCCAAGACAACTGAGCCAACACTTCAGGAGATAGAGTGGATTGGATGATATTCCACCAGATGAGTGCAGTGTCCCTCAGCAGTTGGGTACCAAACCGCACCCTCTGATCATCACCACATTCGGAAGAGCCAAAAGCTTGCTCGACCGCTCGGATCCACTTAACGCACACCACCGGGTCATCAGAACCGAAGAATTCTGGCGGTCCGCAGCCTAGAAAGGACTTATAGGAACAACTCTTCCTGTTCCCCTGAGCTCCAGAAATCCCCCGCTCTACCGACACGACCCTTATACCATCACCTCCAGAACCTGCTACGACGTTCTCCACAACCGTCTCACTTCTCCGATTGTTTACGTCACGGTCCTCCATTGCTTTCAGCAGAAACTCTTGCTGCTTCGCCATCTCTTCTCTCATCGCCAACATCACGCTGGCCAACAACTCTGACTGGGGATTAGCATCCCCGATTACTGGGTGGGACGAAGCCAGGTCTACTCTCGGAATGACCTCTGGCCCCCCTCCTAGTACTTGCTGAACGGGTGGTCGAACGATAACCTCAACTCCTTCCGGCTGACCCGCTGTAGAGGCTGTCGCTTCCTGACCATCAACACGAGCACGCGGTCTTCCACGCGTACCTACCATTCTAAACTGCTACACGGAGCAGTGGAAGAGATAAGAAAAGATAGAAAAACACGAAAGGAAAACGTACTGCCACATTACCAAATGTCATATTAATAGCAATTCAAGGACTCTTACGTACAATATCCTCATAATAACATTAGCTAAGTGAAATTATGAACATACAACACATAATGGTTCTTGTCACCACTACTACAACGCCTGATAAACGTACTTTCCGTCGACTCTAAGACTAACCCAACTTAGGAGCTCTACCCAATTCTCGCGGATCAATTCTTAGTATACGCAGTCTAAGTCTAGACATCTTACATTTATGCCTAGTTCACTTAAACTATAGCTCTGATACCAACTTGTAACACCTCGAAAATCAGAGTAAATTAAAACCTGGAAACCTGACAATATAACGAAAGTAAATCTATTAACTTCCCATAAACGGAACCAGTCTTTAAGACTATACAATCCTATACAAGGATTTTATCAAAAGAATGTGACTTAACAATGCCCAGCAACAATACTAATCAATTCCAAAAACCTCGAGACTCAAAACTCGTCTCTCCAAAAACCCCGGCACCCCACCGCTAATGGAAACCTGATACACATACCATTTGAGAAAAAGTGTCAGACTTAAAGCCTGGTGAGAACATACAGTTTATGAAGCTCAAAAGATAAAACATTTGCATCAAGATAGTATTTCCAAAGAGATTAAATTTACACATTAGGTCCTTGCCACAAACGGGCTTTTTAGTTATAAACATGCCATAAAAGGACCGAAAACAAAACATTTTACCAAGGATTGTGGCGTAACACAAAGTTTGGCCAACAATCCGAGTTACGAGCTAAACCAATTGGAGTCCGCGGATACGAATCACAAAGTCCGTGCTACAATGTGAGATCAATCCCCAAACGCAAAACCAAGGTATACTCCTTCGCTAGGATCACTATGAACCATGGCTAGTATCCGGCCTCACATAACCGTACCAAGTTGCCCTCAAGGAACAAGTGATCCCTAGCTACAATTCTGGGGAATGTAACATCCCAACAATACAGTCTACTCAAAACCTAGGGATCCACTAGTAATGGTAAGGATTCGTTACAACAACGTATGTGACCAACCATAAATAAACATATGGTTACAAACACATTTTTATAAACAAAATGATATTCCCAGTTCAACTTCTGGTAAGAATGAAAATCATTTAAAAGAAGTTCCTTTGAATATTTCTTTCGCATAAACGCACAGGTAAAACATCATTTTACTTTTAAAATAAGATAAGATCAAAAAGGTAACTTTTGATATGTATACAGTTTAAAATGATAGTAGGAACTCACCTCTGTTTCCTTCTTCTTAACGAGCGCTACCTATGACAACACCGAAAGAATCGGTAAGTCGAAATACAGATAAATCTCTCGCTACTTGACTAGAACTCAAAGACACAGAAGCTAACAACTTAACAGAACCTAATCCGGTTGAAGGCAACAACCGGCCGAACACCACCCCGGTCGAACACTACCCCGGTCGAACAGGCAACACCGGTCGAACAGGCAACACCGGTCGAACAGGCTTCCGGTCGAGGGACCATCCGGTCGAACGACACATCGGTCGAGCGACCATCCGGTCGAGCGACCATCCGGTCGAACAACCATCCGGTCGAACGACACACCGGTCGAACAACCATCCGGTCGAGCGACCATCGCCTTGTTCATCAAGAACGACTCGATGCAGAACCTAGATCCAAATTGAGAAATACTCAGATCTCAAAATGGAACGGTTCAAAACCTTCACAACGAGATTCTACACGGCTAAAAGCATTCAGATCAAAGCATTAAGCTAGATTCGTACCTCGATTTGCCCGAAACGATCGACCCTTTACAAAGCTTCTTCCTGCCTTTCTTCCTTTCTCTCTGACTTCTCAAAACCAAAACTGATATTTGTGATATTTTTCAAAATATCTAATTTGATTTTGTATATATATAACCCAAGTTACATTTAACCCCCCTGAACTTTGGGTAACGGTCAACTTCTCACCCAATCCCAAAATTCAGGGTGTTACAGAAGTTCCATGCAAAAACGAATGACTGTTACTAAATGTTTCGGTGATGTTTCTCGAGATACTTAAGTTAACACTCATTGGTTTTGCATCCTACTAGTCCAATTCTGTTTAAGTTTCAAACTTTTGTATTAATAAGTTAGATTTCGTTCGTTTCTTTTCGCCTGATTTCTTTGTTTCGCTTCGTTGTGCCTTGTTTTAATTTTGGGTTAGTTATTTCAGTTACTTAACTTTGTCGTCCCTGGTATGGTTAACCATTTGTTCATGTGTTTAGGGGGAGCCACGCCTCGTGAAATTCAGTAAGTCGTTATCGTTCTTATTTTGAGGGGGAGCAGGTAAGTTTCTTGTGTTTGATTATGTCCAACTCTTCATAAAAGCACAAGTCAAGGGGGAGCGTAAAATTTTCATCTGTGTTTCCATTTTAGGGGGAGTATTGCTTCATTTTTTTTATATATGTCATTCTTAATCAACTAGTTTTTTAAAGTTATTTCCTTTCTTTCCTTTATTTACTTATATATATATTATTAAAATTTAATAAATTTTTTAATTAATTAAATTAGAACCTGAGACACCCGGAACCCGGGACACCCAGGAAACCGGGATAACTGGGATACCCGACCCCTCGTCCACTGCCTTAGCGACCCCCTCCCTTATAAAACCTAAACCTGGGGTTGCGACCCCGAGACCTCTCTTGGTTCTCGATATCTCTCGCTCCCATCGCTCTCTACACCGGTCTCTCTCTTTATCTCTGTCACTCTTGTTCTCTTGTGGTTCTTTATCTCTCTCATTTTCGCTCTCTCGTGGTTCTCGATCTCTCTCATCTCGCTCAATCTAGCTCCCAATCTCGATCAATCAGGTATGTTTTCTTTTGATTCTTGCTTCATGATATTTGGTTAGGGTTCCGATCAGTCCAATAAATGAACTCAGATGCCACCTCCCCAAACCCATCGACATAGTCGATTTCCCGGGGTCCGGAGAGCACCGCAACCGACGACTCTATCGATTGGCGAGGTACATCGTCGATCGCCTCCGCCTATATCGAACTGATTTTAGGGTTTCGAGTCGTCACCACCATGTTCGATTGGAAATTTGAATGTTCCTTAGAAAGCCGATATAGAATCGAGAATTAATCGGCCCGAATTGAAACCGACTGGAAGTTGCAATCAATTGTGGTTCAATTTGGGTGATTTATTGATTCATTGATTATGTTATTTCAATTTCCAACTATAATCAAATTTATGTTATTTGTGTGTGCTTATTGGTTTTTGTTAGAACCCATGTTTACCGGGACCTTATACTCCCGGGTTTGTTGTCTGCCGGATAGCTCGACTCCCGGGATGAGTTGTTTACCGGATGAGACCGACTCCCAACACCTTCCTTTACCGGGACTCATCCAACTCCCAGGACTACACATACACGGGTTCCATGTGAACTCCCGGGCCAGCCCACGCCGGTTTCTTGGCTTGTGCATTCCCCGGGCCGCGTACCGACTCCCGGTACATGCGGTCCCGGATGCCAACCCCACTCCTGGCCCATCTCGGTACCATTGACCGTCTCCCAGTTCTTTGTAATCCTGGTCCCGGGTACTCCCGGGTTTCCCTAATTCCCGGTGCCATGGTCCCGGGTTCCCCATGCCCTGCCGACTCCCGGCTTCGATACTTCCCGGGACGTGGCCGAACTCCCGGGTGTGCCTCCCACGAGCCCTCGGTCCCTGTCAAGCCGACTCCCGACACCTTTGTCCCGGGTTTACTTGACATCATGTCTCCCGGGTTCCCTTTGTCTAGTTTTTGATCAAATTGTTTTATGGGTGAATTTTTTTTCCAAAGACATCTGTCGATTATGGAACTATCTGCATGAAGTAAATTTGTATATCCTTCCCTTATTTCAACACATGTGCTTAAAGACTGCTAAGGCACCGAAAAATAAGTCATGACAATCCACAACGCTCACTCTTTCATTTTTATAGGTACAATGGCTCAGAATCCGAATACAGAGATTGATCCCGTCGCCGATGCGACTTTGATCCACCCCGATCAATTTCTTCCGCTCACACCGAACTACTTCCACCTAGATTTTGCAACACTATAATGCCAATACCAGGTGGTTGTTGAGATTCTCTGAGGCCACCCTCTCTCATATGCTCTCACCGCAACAGCTGACGTCCCTCAGCTATACCTCCAGCAATTCTGGAGATCACTTGCTCACGTTGCCGAGGAAGGTGGATTTCGCCTTGAGTCCCGCATAGACGACACGTAGATAGTTATCACTCGGGAACTCTTCCGACATATTCTTCACCTTCCCACTGTCGACTCTGTACTGGGCAGAGATAGTTTCGATCCAATCGTCTCAGAGACCACATTATGCACAGACATCCACTCATTGGGATATGTTGTACCTCTACCCTTCACATCTTCATTCAACCTTCGGCACTTAATGCCACTGTGGTACACGCTTTTCACTATTTTCAACAGGAGCCTATCCGCCATCACCAAGGGCATCAATCAGAGTAGTACCAACTTTCTGTGGCTCTTTCACGGTGTTGCCTTCCACCGCCACGTCGACTATGATGACATTCTCTGATACGAGCTAGATCAAAAGGTCCGAGACAACGCAACAAATAGACGATGGAACTTCATACCATTTACGAGGTTTCTTCAGCTACTCATTCAGAGCTACATGGAGATTCACCCGACGATTTCTCGCCAACCCTCACACCTGGTATGCCCTCACAACCCGACTCATAGACTTTGGACTAGATCCGAAATCGCCAAAGTCGTACCTAGGCGAATTCCTGATGGCTTACTAGCCTATGCGAGTCCAACGGCATCGAGTCTGATAGAGTATAGGCGCACACACAACATATCTGCTCCTATGGTCCATCCAACACAGAAGGACCCCCCCAGGGAGCAAGACCTGAGCGGCATGAGGGTCCACGCACGAGAGGTGGGAGAGTCCGTAGAGCTGGGGCTCCCGGACTGGGTATGTTGAGAGAACATTTGGTGAGGCGAGGGCGGTGTCGTGTGACAAAGCGAGACTAGTACTTCACGCCGACTGCCTACCCTACCATAGGCAGACCCTCAGATTCCGGAGGTGGAAACCACACTACATGACGTCCCAGTCATCGTGGATACCCCAGCGACAGAGATTGTTGCCACCCAGTCATCTTCTGACACCGTAACTGAGACCGATGGTGCCCAATCCTCCTCTACCACTGGCATTGAATCCGATGGTACCCAATCCTCCTCTCACACCGAATCTGCACCTACTCATACATCTCCTTCCTAAACCTCTTCTGAAGAAATAAGGAGTGCAGAGGGAGACTCAGTTGAAAATGAAAATATTCATAGAGAGAGAAAGGAAAAGAAACAAATGATTGTGAGCGTGTACGTGTGATAAGGCAACCATCTCAGGTTGACTTTCCTTAGACGAGTGTCAACTAGGTAGCCACATCTGCTACCCAATCTCATTTGTTGGGACAGGGTATTGAAGAATCCATCATGGACCTAGCGACGCAATTGCACACCCTTCCTAGCCACTCTGAGATCTCTCAATAGATGTTGGTTTCACAGTCTCACGGGGACTCGACACATATTCTACCTGTCTCTCATTCGGAGAGTTCCGGTATTGAACCAAGAGGACAACTACCCCAATCCTCGTCTTCATTCAGTGCACAACGTCTAAATTCACTCGATGATATTATTTACTTGGCTAGGACACCGTCACCACTATCAGCTATTGCTGGACGTCTTAGTGACCCAGCCGGAACACCCATAGTTAGGGGTGTACGCGGGTTGGGACGTTTTTACAACCCAACCCAATTATGGCGGTTTGGAAAATCTCAACCCAACCCAATCCATTCAAAAATATAACCCAACCCAACCCAACCCTTGTGGGTTATGGCTGGTTGGGTTGGGTTGGCGGGTTAGTAATATACATAAATTTGCCGATTGAAATACGATAAATAATACTAAAATTATTCTCAACAAAGTTATTAGTTATTACAATTAGGGCTTGTTCGTGTTCGTTTGTTTAACTTAACCGAACAAATGAACGAACACGAACGGTAAACGAATGAAATTTTTTTAGACCAAAGGGCCCGATAAAAGAGCCTTTGACTTCCTAGGAGGTCAGAGGTTTGAACCTCACCAAAGGTGAGAAGGGTGTGTGAGCTTATTTGTTGCATTTGCCGCATATAAATATTATATACTTAAAAAAAATGAAATTTTTTGTGTTAATGTTCATTCATTAAGAAAATGTGTTTGTTTGTGTTCGTTTATGTTCGTTCGTTAAGATGCTAAATGAACATAAACGAACGAACATAAATGGACTTGAACATACATAAACAAACGAACACAAATATACTTAAACAAACATAAACGAACGAACATAAATAAATTTAAATGAACATAAATGAACGAACATAAATGAACAAAAAACAACCACCATTACTCATCATTCTGTTCCTAAAAACTAACATAACAAAATTAAAATCTGTGTAAACTTATGAGCGATAAAAAAGAATTCTAAAAATTCAATTTACTTAATGATTTTACATATTAATGTCACAATATATAAATATATTTATATAATAAACAAACATAAGCAAACGTAAACGAACATAAACAAACATAAACGAATGCAAACGAACGAACATTAACAAACATAAATGAACGAACGTTCACGAACATAAATGAACGAACGAGACCATTGTTCATGTTCGTTCATTTAACTAAACGAAGAAAAAAATATGTTCATGTTCGTTCATTTATTAAATGAACGAACATAAACGAACTTCCCGCCAAACGGTTCACTGAACGTTCGGTTCGTTTACAGCTCTAATTACAATCATCCAATTATAAATTATAATCCATAAGTCTTAAAGTTAATTTGGGTTGTAAATAAACTGCATATATATATATATATATTATAATTTTATAAAAAAAAATAGTGGCGGGTTGGCGGTTTGGGTTGGGTTGAGTTTTCCTAACCCAATTTCAATCCTTCTAATTAGCGGTTTGGCGGTTTTGCGGGTTCTCGGGTTGGGTTTAATTGGGCTGGGAGCGGGTTGGGTTGGTCGGGTTTCGCGGGTTGACGGTTTTATGTACACCCCTACCCATAGTAACTCTACCTTCGGGTGGTTTACGAGGATTGGGTAGAAGTCCTACCACAACTATTATCACGCCAGTTGTGATCGTAGGCGGTACGACTTCAACAGTCGTTACCACAACTAGAAGTCTACGTGACCCAGGTGTTAGCTTCCCAAAGTTCGTCTCAAGGGATTTTCTGGACGACCCCCTAAAGGCTGTCCAGTCTTACATGAGGTATGAAATGCAAGAACATGTGGATGCATTGAAACGAATGATGAAAGGCAAAGCTCCGATGACTGAGCCTGAAACACTTCCACCACCACCTCCACCCACCGATTATTCAATAGATGACCTCAAATCCATGCTACTGGCCAAACTATTATCCCAATCCCAAACTGAGCCTTCCCAAGATGCCGATCTAATATCCCTACTCCGTTCCCAAGTATCACCACCTACACCCCCACCCCACCCACTATCTCACCTGATGCTATCCAGAACCTAACTGCCACCCTTCAGTCCGTGCAACAACACTTACTGACAGGGTTACATCCTTGGAGACGACCTGTAGAGATCAGGCAGAAGGGCTCAAGCGCAGGCATGATGACCAGGATGATCCTGATCACCATGAGGGGGAGAAGCGCCAACGCACATCCAATCCCAAGTTAGCACAGGCAGTGGTTTCTGTAGAGGGACAAACAGAGATGGTTTCAGATACACCGAACAATGGACAAGATAAGGCTCAGGACCAGGGTATGGATTTAGTTCTATATGACACTAATCCAACGGTTGAAAAGCCCGAGGAGTGTGATAGAGGTTAATCTAATGATCAGGATAATTGGGCTATTATTGTTGATTGATTCTCAGAGATTGATCCAGAGGCCGAACCGATAGTCACAGAAAATGCAATAGTTGTCTTTCAAGCTAAAATCGATGAATTGTGCACTTTCGAAGATGAAGAGTACATGCAATAATAAGACTACAACAACTTGTTTGAGCACGTGGTTCAGGATCATCAATCAGCCGAGCATTCTTTTGCAAGTGTACCCCTACTTATCTATCTGACAGATCACCCGGTCCAATCTCAGACAGATCATCCCATCCGATCTCCTCCAAACACCCCAGTTCATGAAACAGTCAACACTCGACCTGATCCTCCTCTTAAATGGGAAAGGGTAATGATCTTGGTTCCATTTATTGAAGAATCCGAAAAGAAGATTTTCACCTGCAAATTAGTTGAATACGATCAGGTTGCTGAGTATGGTCTTGAATCGATGATAGACAAAAGGAAGCGATAAGAATATATTCACATTCGAAAATGTAAAAGAAAGTTGAGCTGTCATGTGAAGATGAAGTCCAGAATTAAATATGTCGATTAGATCTCATCTGACCGCCTTGTGAAAGTTGGGTTTTCGTACTTCATTGTGACCAGAGAAGATGGCAACAAATGGGATTTCTTCGAAGCTGATTTTCCTAATCTAGAACTGCCAAATCTCCTATTTTTGCTATGAGACATGAAGTCCAGAACCATTCGGCCGACAGAAATTATTGATGCGCTAAAAGCTGTTAAGCGCTATATTAAGTGTTCCATGAAGATTGCAAGTGTTGAAGACTTCGAGATCGGCCTAGAAAGCAATCAAGCCAAGATCAACCTGCTCAAGCCAGATCAAAGTCTGCCTCCCAAAATTTAGGATGTACATGCCTATATATAATGATCAACTATCCAGAGTTCGGCATGACATACTCAAACGGTAAAGGTGAGCTACGTTTCATTTGATTCAGTCATATTGTCCGATACTGCGACGGTACACTGATTTTGCTTCAAGACAAGTTGAGACGCTTCATTGATCAAGACAACAAAGGGGTCCAGTCCTTGGATCAGTATTACAGACACCTTGTTCTCAAAGCTTTAGGTAAGATAGAAGAATGGCTAAAGTACAGAGTATAACAACCCAAGTAAATTCTATAAAGCAGATTATTAATATAAGAAATTTACACCAAAACAACCCAAATAACAATGATCAAAATGTTAAAGGTATTCCATGTTTGCAATAAGGCAACCTATTACAACTGAGATAAAGCGAAACAAAATGCTAAATGGAGGTCTTCTACTCCGGTTCCTGATCAAGCTTTCTCCTTACCCTTACAAGAGCTGCCTATCTCTCGACGACCTGAAAAGTTTTTTAGTTTTTGAAAGAGTGAGGGTTAGACCAAAGGTCTAGTGAGTTCCCTCAAAACAGTTCAAAATTTATAGCAATATAAGTTTATAAATCAACTTAACTCATTCCGCTTGACAAACATAACCTTTTAAAGAAAACTCGCTTCCGGCACACACTACCGTTGCCCGAAGGAACGGCGTGTCTGGCTCACACTGCCTTATCTGGGTCACACCTCCCAATTGGCATAAACGGGACACCCCCCCGGTATGAGCGCAGGCGGGCCACACCCCCGACTTAGGCCATACAACTCACAAATAATGTATGCATACAATAAGTTAACAATGAAAGTATAAACCATGCTTACAAAAACCTTGCAAGTATAAATCTCGCGTAAACAAGTTATGCTTTAAAAGAACTTCAATATAAAACAAGTTGTTTTAATACTAGAACGCATTTTTATATAAAACTCGCATGTATAAATTAACTTCCAGAATTATAAACACTTTTAGTTTGGAAGACTCGCCTTAGATCCTTGCTCACAATCCGTGCTCTTAGGATTCACAACCTATTACAATGTCGATAAACCGATAAGACACACCACTAACGAGACTTAAAAATTCTTCAAGCATTTACCCCAAACATCCTAATTACAGCTACTGGAAAAACACCCCCCGGACAACCCCGACCCCAGGAACTCCTTTCCCCTGGGCTCCCCCGACTCCTGGGGTCACGGCCCGGGTCTCTTTGACCGGGACTCCCCCGGTCCCCCACGTCGCCCGGGGTTTCCTTCGACCAGGACTCCACCGGTCCCCTACGTCGCCCGGAGGCGATTATGGGTTTTCGAACAACCCCGATTTATCGATCTCAGAGACTTAATCTTCTCAATAAATTGGTTCCTACACCCAACTAATAGACCGATAAATTTCCTTAAACCACCCAATGCTTAAACATGATTATACACATATATACCCATCTAGATTAAAAATAAGAAAATCATTCTCCCCAACCCAAAACTCAACTAACAGAGTCTGAAAACTATCATAATGAAAATATGGAGAGTTTGGAAGATAACTTAATCTACCGTGAAGAGTTTCTTCTTTGTTGCTTAAATTTCCTTTGTCCTTCCCTTTCAAGCTTGGAATTGCTCTTCTTCTCTCCCTTCTCTAACTTTCAGCCGCCAAGAACCCAAATGGGAGGATCCCTAGGCTAAAACCCTTATTATAGCCAATTTACACTTACCCCCCCAACTTTTGGACTTTGACCATTTTTCTCCCAAACTTTTAAGTTAACCGTTTTAAACCCGGTTATTACAATATCCCCCCCCCCAGAAGAATTATGTCCCTGGAATTCCATTGTTGAACAGATGGGGATATTGAGATCTCACGTCCGCCTCCACTTCCCACGTTGACTCTTGTCCTTTGTGAAACTTCCACTAAACTCTTACCAATCGAATCTCTTTATTTCTTAGTTTCTTGACCTTATGATCCAGAATTGTCACCGGTTCTTCGATGTAACTCAGCTTTTCATCCACTTGGATATCCTCCAACGGTATTACTACATCGGTTTCTGCTAAACATTTTCTTCAGATTCGACACATGGAACGTGGGGTGAATTCCTCGCAACTCCACTGGTAAATCCAGTTTGTAGGCTACTTCTCCAACACGCTCTAGGATAGCAAACGGTCCCACATATCTCGGTCTCAACTTACCTTTCTTTCCGAAACGGACTACCCCCTTCCAAGGTGAAACTTTTAACATGAACAAGTCTCCCACTTGGAATGCGATTGGTTTCCTTCGTTTATTCGCGTACATCCATTGTCGGTCTTGCGCCGACCTCAACCCACCACGAATTTGATTCACTTTATCAACAGTCACTTGCACTATCTCCGGACCTGTCAGTTGTCGCTCTCCCACTTCATTCCAACACAACGGTGTCCTACACTTGCGACCGTACAACGCCTCGAATGGTGCTGCTTTAATGCTGTCGTGATAGCTGTTATTGTAGGAGAACTCTATCAATGGTAGGTGGACTTCCCACGAACCCTTGAAGTCGATCACACAAGCTCGGAGCATGTCTTCTAGTGTTTGTATGGTCCTTTCACTTTGACCATCCGACTGTGGGTGATAAGTTGTAATCAACTTGAGTTGTGTTCCCAACTCTCTTTGCAAACTTCTCCAAAAGGATGATGTGAATCGACTGTCTCGATTTGACACTATAGACGACGGTACCCCATGCCTGGATACTATCTCATCTATGTACAACTTTGCCAATTTCTCCAACGGATACGTCTCCTTGATTGGTAGAAAATGAGCTGACTTGGTGAGCTGATCCACTATCACCCAGATAACATTGTGCCCCTTAGGTGATCGCGACAACCCGGTAACGAAGTCCATCACAATTTTGTACCACTTCCAAACTGGAATTTCCAATGGTTGAAGCTCCCCGTAAGGCCTTTGGTGTTCCTCTTTCACCTTTAAACACGTCAGGCATTGCTCGACAAAGTAAGCAATATTTTTCTTTAAACCCGACCACCAATAACTTTGCTTCAGATCTCAATACATCTTGTTGGTTCCTGGATGTACGGAGTAACGTGACTTATGTGCTTCTTCAACACTCTCTTTCGAAGTTCTCCCAACTTTGGAATCCACACTCTATTCTTGTAGCATTTCACTCTACGACTGTCGGCGATCAACGAATCAACAATTCCGACTATTCTCTCGCTCTTCAAGTTTTCCCCCAAAACGGTTTCCTCTTGATACTTCCTGACTTCTTCCAAGAAATTAAAAGTGACTTCGACTCGAAAGGCCACCACTTTTATTTCTTACCCACGCTCTTTACGACTTAGGGCATCGGCCACCACATTGGCCTTGCCCGGATGGTAAAAGATCTCACAGTCGTAATCGCTCAACAGTTCCATCCACCTCCGCTGTCTCATATTAAGCTCCTTCTGATTAAATAGATACTGAAGGCTCTTATGATCCGTATAAATCTGACATTTAACCTCGTACAGATAATGCCTCCAAATCTTCAAAGCGAAGACTACTGCTGCTAATTCCAGATCATGCATCGGGTAATTCTTCTCGTGCTCTTTCAACTGATGAGACGCATAAGCAATCACCTTGCCTTCTTGCATGAACACACACCCCAAACCCAACTTTGAAGCATCGCTGTAGATTACGAATCCTTCGATCCCGTTAGGTAAAGACAAGATAGGTGCACTACTCAGACTTTCCTTCAATTTACAGAACGCTTCCTCTTGGGCCTCTGCCCACACAAATTTGACGTTCTTCCTTGTTAGAGTCGTTAGTGGCGTGGCTATCCTCGAGAAGTCCTGAATGAACTTTCGATAATAACCTGCCAATCCCAAAAAACTTCTTACTTCTGATGGCGATTTTAGGGCTTCCCACCCTTTAATAGTCTCAATCTTAGCCGGATCGACCTTAATCCCATCTTACGATACCACGTGTCCTAGAAATTGTACATCTATCAACCAAAATTCGCATTTTGAGAACTTGGCGTACAATTTCTCGTGCTTAAGCAATTCTAATATTTCTCGCAAATGAGACTCATGATCCTTCCTAGACCGTGAATAAATCAGTATGTCATCAATAAAGACAATGACACACTTATCTAAAAGTGGGCTACACACTCTATTCATGAGGTCCATGAAAGTTGTTGGCGCGTTTGTCAACCCAAAGGGCATGACTAAAAATTCGTAATGCCCGTACCTTGTACGAAAGGCCATCTTGGGCACATCCTCCTCTCTCACTTTCAACTGATGATACCCCGATCGTAGGTCTATCTTCGAAAAGTAGCTTGCTCCTTGTAGCTGATCAAAAGGTCGTCAATTCTGGGAAGTGGGTACTTATTCTTGACTGTCACCTTATTGAGCTCGCGGTAATCTATGCACATTCTCATAGATTCGTCCTTCTTCTTGACAAACAACACCGACGCTCCCCACGGCGACGTACTATGACGAATAAACCCCTTGTCTCGAGCAACTCTTGTAATTGGGTCATCATCTCCTTCATTTCTGCCGGTGCCAGACGATAGGTCTCTCTTGCGATAGGTGTCGTTCCGAGCATTAAGTCAATTCGAAATTCCACTTGCCGATCAGGAGGCAGAGTGATTAAGTCTTCCGGAAACACTTCTGGATATTCGCTTACCACCGGGACCGACTCTAACCCCTTCTTCTCTTTCTTAGCGTCTACTACATACGCTAAGAACCCCACACACCCTTTCACTAAGCACCGCTTAGCCTTGATCATAGAGATCAAACACGACTTCCTATCCCGACGATCCCCATACACTACTACATCTTCCTTACCCGACAATGCTATTTGAATCAATTTCTTATTACACACTATATGAGCATCATTCGACGCCAACCAATCCATCCCCACAATGACGTGAAATTCCCTCATACCCATCGGGTATAGCCGAAGCGGGAATGACTGCCCATCAATATCAATACTACACCCTTCATATACCTCCCTCACCAAGACTCGACTATTATCTGCTACTTTTACCTCAAACCCAGACTGAGCTCTCTGGGTTTCACATGCGGATTATGAACAAAATTCGGCGACACAAACGAACGGTTTGCGCCCGAATCAAACCTTAGCAAAAGTCGAGTCTATTAAGGAAAGTACCTGTCACCACATCTGGTATTTCCACCGCTTCCTCTGCCGTCATGTTGAACTCCCTTACTCTAGCTCGGGCGGGTTCCACCTTCCTCTCCCCTCCTTTTCCCCCAACATTTCCGAAAGTTCCATTTTTCAACTGCGGACAATCTGTTTTAATGTGACCCGGAGTACCACACTAGTAACAAGTTCTAGTTCCTTGACACTCCTGTGCCATATGTCCTGTTTTTTTGCATTTAAAACAACCCTCCCGATCTGCCAAGCATTCCCCTTTGTACATCCGATTACATTTGATGCACGGCTTGTTCTCAACCCTTGGTATAACTCGTTGATCAGGTCTGGCACTTTTGAACTTCTTTGGATCACGTATCGACCCTTCCCATTTTCTCTTCTGACCTCCCTTCTCTGTCATTTGGCGCGCCTTATCCTTTTCAGTCATCTTGGCTGCGTTAACTGTCGCCTGAAAGGTAGTAGGCTCTCGTGTTGCCGCCAGCTCTCGGATATTGCTTCTCAGTCCAAATAAATACCTGTCTACTCGACGTTCCTCATTTGGCACATACACTTCAGCAAAATGAGCCTTTTCGAGAAATTTTGTTGTATGCTCCAGAACCGTCATATCCCCTTGTTCTAAGTTTAGGAATTCCTCTTCTAGTTTCTTCACGGCTGCCAATGGACAGAATTGCCTCTTGAATTTAGCCACAAAGGTCTCCCAATCCATACCTCTAGCCGCTTTCGAACCTTTGCCCCCAGTCTCTGCCTCCCACCAGAACACAACATCATCCCTCATCATAAATAGAGCAAACACCACTTTATCTTCTTCTGCGCACTTACAGGTGTCAAACGCCAGCTCCATATTTTTGATCCACTTGATAACCACTACTGGATCACACTCTCCTTTGAAGGTAGGAGGATTGCAAGTAGTAAATGCTTTATAGCTACATCCTTTCCCGGTATCTGTCTCGACTTCCAAACCTGGGGTGGACTGTGAGTGACTACCTACTACAGTCATTGGCGAGTTGACCATCTCTGTCGTCTCCCTTTCCTCACTCTTTTCTTGACTTGATATCGCCCTTCCAGTTTGATGAGCCAGTAAGGCTTGCAAGGTTTCCTACAATTTACCCATCTCTGTAGCAAAAGTCTCTTGCGTGACAAAAGCTTGAGCCCGACTCCCCCACGGTTCTTCACTGGCCTTCTTCCCCTTGCAGTAGCTGAACTTTCTTGAAGAGAGGGTTCTCGTTCAGCCATGATCTCCACACTTCTGGCTCTTTGGGCAACCCACACTGTTCTCTTCCTTGGAGCTATCACTTCCGGTTCCTCCACTTGAGTGGCCACCTTTCGGGTTGTCTTTCCTTTCCCTTTAGGTCGCCCACGTCCCATTCCTCGAGTAGCAGTTGGTCGAGAGGGAATGATCGGTCCATCCTCAACGGTTTCATTCACAGGTGCCGCCTCAGCTACCGGCACAGATATGCTCCTAGTCACTTGCCCCGACATGACTACAGATAAGACACCAACACACAAACTTAATTATGATAAGCCCAAATCAATAAGGCAAGTTAAGCACGCACATGTACCTGTAAATTTATAATTACACTGGCCAGATGTAATTTTAAATTTACCTTACATGTTAGTCCTCACTACCCTACCACTTGTCTTCCTAAGGTCATCCTATAATATCAGTTGTATCCTATCCTCCTAGTTTAAGTCTAGGCTCGTCCGATCACCTAGATCCCTTAAACTATGGCTCTGATACCAATTATAACAACCCAAGTAAATTTTATAAAGCAGACTATTAATATAAGAAATTTACGCCAAAACAACCCAAATAACAATGATCAAAATCTTAAAGGTATTCCAGGTTTGCAATAAGGCAACCTATTAAAACTGAGATAAAGCGAAACAAAATACTAAATGGATCTTCTACTCCGGTTCCTGATCAAACTTTCTCCTTACCCTTGCAAAAGCTGCCTATCTCTCAACGACCTGAAAAGGTTTTTAGTTTTTGAAAGAGCGAGGGTTAGACCGAAGTTCTAGTGAGTTCCCTCAAAACAGTTCAAAATGTATAGCAATATAAGTTTATAAATCAACTTAACTCATTCCGCTTGACAAACATAACCTTTTAAAGAAAACTCGCTTCCGGCACACACTACCGTTGCCCGAAGGAATGGCGTGTCTGGATCACACTGCCTTATCTGGGTCACACCTCCCAATTGGCATAAACGGGACACACCCCCCGGTATGAGCGCAGGTGGGCCACCCCCCGACTTAGGCCATACAACTCACAAATAATGTATGCATACAATAAGTCAACAATGAACGTATAAACCATGCTTACAGAAACCTTGCAAGTATAAATCTCGCGTAAACAAGTTATGCTTTAAAAGAACTTCAATATAAAACAAGTTGTTTTAATACTACAACGCATTTATATATAAAACTCGCATGTATAAATTAACTTCCAGAATTATAAACAACTTTAGTTTGGAAGACTCACCTTAGATCCTTGCTCACAATCCGTGCTCTAACGATTCACAACCTACGACAATGTCGATAAACCGATAAGACACACCACTAACGAGACTTAAAAGTTCTTCAAGCATTTACCCCAAACATCCTAATTACAACTACTGGAAAAACACCCCCCGGACAACCCCGATCCCCGGAACTCCTTTCCCCCGGGCTCCCCCGACTCCCGGGGTCACAGCCCGGGTCTCTTCGACCGGGACTCCCCCAGTCCCCCACGTTGCCCGGGGTTTTCCTTCGACCGGGACTCCCCCGGTCCCCTACGTCGCCTAGAGGCGATTATGGGTTTTCGAACAACCCCGATTTATCGAACTCAGAGACTTAATCTTCTCAATAAATTGGTTCCTACACCCAACTAATAGACCGATAACTTTCCTTAAACCACCCAATGCTTAAACATGATTATACACATATATACCCATCTAGATTAAACATAAGAAAATCATTCTCCCCAACCTAAAACTCAACTAATAGAGTCTGAAAACTATCATAATGAAAATATGGAGAGTTTGGAAGATACCTTAATCTACCGTGAAGAGTTTCTTCTCTGTTGCTTAAATTTCTTTCGTCCTTCCCTTCAAGCTTGGAATTGCTCTTCTTCTCTCCCTACTCTAACTTTCAGCCGCCAATAACCTAAATGGGAGGATCCCTAGGCTAAAACCCTTATTATAGCCAATTTACACTTACCCCCCCAACTTTTGGACTTTGACCATTTTTCTCCCAAACTTTTAAGTAAACCGTTTTGAACCCGATTATTACACAGAGTTTCGTTGAGAACCTTCGAGATCAGCTTTGGACTCAAAAAGAGATATGTTCCGAACTCGCACCAATTTGAACTTCAATTCAAAGGGGGAGATTGTTAGGGTGTATTTTATGTTGAATAGAAGTTAGGGGTGCAAATTGTAATTTCCTTATTTTAACTTGTTATTGGGCCTTGGGCCCGTGTGCGTTTAATGTCTAGATATAAATAGGTTGCTAAACCTAATTTCTAGGTTTAATGGTCATTAGAAGGTTTACACGTATATTTAAGAAATTCTCTCTGTAAACCTTAAACCCTTGATCGAACAATCTAACCATATAACCAACATTTGTGATTCAATCCGCGTTTATTATTGATTATTACTATTGATTTCACTGTTCTGGGATCCATAGTGACACCTTCAACATAACGCGGTCACCCACTTGGAATTCTATTGGCCTTCGATTCTTGTCGGCAAAACTCTTT
This sequence comes from Arctium minus, assembly GCA_954870635.1. NCBI lineage: Eukaryota > Viridiplantae > Streptophyta > Magnoliopsida > Asterales > Asteraceae > Arctium > Arctium minus. The sequence goes on along the minus strand of OX941093.1, from coordinate 1,969,273 downwards.
TGCCGATCATGAGCCGCCTTCAACCGTTCACGGATTCCTTTCACCTTGTCGGCGTTTTCTTGAACGATCTCGGGACCGACGAACTGCTTCTCTCCGGCTTCGAGCCAAAACACCGGAGTCCTACATTTTCACCCATACAATGCTTCGAACGGTTCCATCCCAATACTTGAGTGGTAACTATTATTGTAAGCGAAATCCAGTAGAGGTAAGTGAGAGTCCCAACTACCACCGAAATCGATGACGCACGATCTCAACATATCTTCCAATATCTGAATCGTCCTTTCACTCTGACCATCAGTCTGGGGGTGATAGGTTGTACTCAATTTCACTCTTGTACCTAATTCTTTCTGCAAGTCGTCCCATAAATTGGAAGTGAAACGACTATCTCGGTCGGATACGATTGACAACGACTCCCCATGTCTAGAGACAACTTCGTCGATATACAACTTGGCAAGTCTATCCATGGGTAACGTTTCTCGCATTGCCAAAAAGTGAGCACTTTTCATCAATCGGTCCACCAGCACCCAAATTGTATCGTGCCCTCTAAGTGTCTTTGGCAATTTGGTCACGAAATCTGTTAGATCTCAGATTTATTGGATTCAAGATCATCCAATCTGAAGATTGAAATCTGAACCTAAAGCTGAAAAGTCACTCTCAATATTAGTCTAAAGTCGTTTGTAATAATTGTCAAAGTTAGTTTTTAGTATTTTATATTATTTCCTAAATATCTATTTATTAGATATTTTAGGATATTTAGTTTTAGATATTATGTTAGATTTTAGTTGTTGTTGTTGGTAGAGAAGTAAGAAATCAGATCAACACAACTTGCCAACGACATTACTACTGTTCATCAGAGAGAAAAACAGAGAGAGCTTAAAAAGAGATAAACGCAAACATCGATCTATAATCCGTGGTTTGTAATCTAAAAGGTTGGTTAATCATATTTGTTTGTGTTTGTATTTTCTGGTAAGATCTTGTTCAAATATAAGGGACCGACAATTGGTATCAGAGCTAAACCAGATTAAAATCAAATATTTAGAACTCGACATTGTGTTCTTCATGTTAAAAATCATTTTCGAGTTTTAGATTGTTATTGGTGTTGAAATCGACCAGGTCTTGATCGAAAAGTGTTTTAGATCGATTGGGTATAGTTTAATTTCAGTATAGCACTTTAATCGATTCCCATTTTGTGATTTTAGTGTCTATTAGTTCACGAGTTTAGAGTCACAGTTCCATCGATCAAATTTTCAAAAAGTGCTTGTTTTAGAGATCAAAAGCTTGTAATATATTCTAGAAGTGTTAGTGGTCAATTTGTCAAATTTTGGGACTGCTAATCGAAGTCTAGATAGGTTTATTTGAGAATTACAGCCATTTTTCGAAGCTGCAGGGAAGAAGTCGCGAAGTCCTGTTTTGCACCAGTTCATAGTGAGTTTTGCGCCAGCTTCGTCTCGCGCAAACCATCTTTTGCGCCACATTCAGTTCGATCAAAACTCCTTTTGCGCCATACAAGACACCGGTCAAGGCTTGACACCGGTCACCACAACGCCCAGGTCAGACAACACACCGGTCGAGCATACCGGTCAGAGGGAAAATCACAACTCCACTTTGTGCCATCAACTACTCGCGCAAACCTCCACTTCGCGCCATCAACGTCTCGCGCAAACTTCCAGTTCGCGCGACCTTCTCGCGCAAAGTAACTTTCGCGCCACCCACCTCTCGCGCAAACTCCATTTCACGCGACCTTCTTCTCGCACAAATCTCTGTTTTGCGCCAACCACTACTCGCGCAAAGTCCATTTCGCGCGACCCATACCTCGCGCAAAAACTCCTCTTTGCGCCGACTTCTCTTAGCGCGAAGTTCCTTTTTGCGCCAGTTCCAGACTTGGTCTTTCTGAATCTTAGTTTCAGTATTATTCTGTATTCATTTGATTTTATCTGGACTAACGATCATATTTAAGTTTTCTTATCAATCATAATGTCTTTCTACTGTAGTGTCCCAAAGTTGAATAAAGGAGAATACGAAAAGTGGAAAGTTAATTTTTTCAACTTTGTAGATAAAGATGAGCTGGGTCACTACATTAGATTATCATTGTCTGAAGGAGCAATGGAACCCCTAAATCCTAAAGTATCTTGTACCATGGATCAGGTGCTCAGAGAGAGAGATGATAATAGAGCTAGAATATATATGACAAACAATATTTCTAAAGAAATTTCTGATTCAATGGATATTCCCAAAGCTTCAGGGAAAGAGATATGGGACTATCTTGAATTATACTCTGAATGGATTATCTCAGAGCAAAAGGTTTTCTTAAAAGCAAAAGATTTGGAAGCTAAGAACTCTGAGCTAAAAAGAATGATTTCTGATTTGGAAGCTAAAATCCAGAAGCTAGATCTTGTTGGGAGCAATGAGAAGAAATCTAAGGATTTGGAGAGTGTAGATGCTGATCTTCAAAAGAAGAAGTTCTCAGACTTTTCCAAGAAGAGTATTGAAGAGAAGAAGGTGATTGAACTTAAATGTATAAGGCTTTCTCAACAAGTTAGTAACTTTGAGAAAGTAATCATTTTAGAAAGAGATCAGTTTGCCAAAGAGAAGAAGGCAATAGAATGAAAGAATGTTGGATTCTTAAAAGAGATATCAGATGGAAGAAAGGGTGCAAAGAAGGGATTTGAAAAAGAAAGAAGCATCCTTGAAGTTGAAATTAGGAAGCTTACCGAGAAGCTATCTGTACTGTCTAAGTGTGCACTGAGAGAGAAGAAAAAGAAGTTTGAGTTTGAGACAAAGTTTGACCTTCTTCTTATAGAAAAAGACAGTTATTCTTCAAATATTAATGAGATTGAAAAGATTATCTCAATGGTGGTGGTGACTGAGCACAAGACTCCAGAGTCAATTGTTTACTCACCTAGAGATGATTCAGCTGATTCGGAATGCTCATTCAAGTCAGCTGCAAGTTCAACATTTAGAACTGCTTCTTCCAAAAGGTCAGTTAAATCTTCTAATCAGATTTGTTGTACTAACCTTTTCTTTGATAGAAATATAGATGGTTCAGGTACACATCAAAGAAGGAGAAGAAGCTATAAAGAAGAAGAACTGGTCTGGAACAGGAAACCAGTTGAAGCAAAGAAGAAAGATGAGCTGAAAAGTAAGAAGTCATGTGTACATACGCAGAATGCCAAGAAGAACAATGCCCGTAAAGGTAAACCTGATTTTGTCTACACGAGAGATCAATTAATCAGTTTGTCTGGTAAGAAATTCTATTGTTCTTATTGTCGTACACATGATCCTGTTCATAAAACGAGTGACCATTACTGGTATGGTTCTTACTCAATTACTCCCATAAGAACTGCAACTAACACTCATGGACCCAAATACCAGTGGGTACCAAAGAAAAGGGACCGACAATTACTCGAATGAGGAAATCAACCATCAAAGGGGAGTACATATTTGTCTGAAATTTTATGCTTATATTTTAAACTGATTATCAGCTTGCAGATTTGTTTACCAAACCCTTGGACGAAAAGAGATTCAATTTTCTTGTCTCTAGGCTTGGTATGCTAAATCTTAAGACCTAATCGGTGGTTACCTATTAAAGTTTCTTATTGTAAATTTTCATCATTTCTTTATCTTTATGTCTGCAAGATATCGGCACTTTAACAGTCTGTTCATGATCTAAGGGGGAGTGTGAGAAGAAATTCATATATGATCAATGTTATTTTGAGGGGGAGCATACCAACTTTCTGCATTTACTTTTTATGTCAAATTTTTGTGATGCATGATTTTAGGGGGAGCTCTTTAACTCAAAGGAGTTAGGCTATGCCTTCTGATTATTTCTGATCAGAACTCGTACTTTCATTGTTTTACTGCTTTTTGTCTTTTTAATTTTAGTGAATAAAGTTGCTTTGACTATGACATAAGACTTTTGCAGTTTGAGAGATGCTTACAAGATCATATCTTTATGACTTTAAGCTTGACTTCATGAGATATAAGATTGCACTTAAAGGTATAATTCTTTATCTTAATCTCATATTTGGTTGAAAGAAGGACAACTTTCAATCCTTGAAAACATGTTCTCAAAAGTTCAAATCACTTCCCAATTCTCAAAATCGATTTTATAATTTGGAAGTGAAAATTTTAAATGTTTTCTACATCTACTTTGTGCTTTAACTGAAATAGTTAAACCATTTTGAGCATCATATGCATTCTAGGAAAACATCGGATTTCATTGTGCTAGGACTTAACACAACTTCCACGGATACACGTTAACCTGTGTTTCCTACCCAATAAGTTAATCCATAGTGATTGAGTGTGAGGAGTCAAAAGAAATGAGTGTGGATTGTGTGATGAGGTATACAGAAAAAGAGAGTTTGGTTAGAGTAAGCTAAATGTTTAAAAGAAAGAGGGTGTGAGAATAGAGTTAAAAAGAATATCAGAACTTTGCATCAACTTTTTTTGAGTCGGCAGCCACAATTATAATGTTTCACAACCCTTTGGTGAACATTATTGAAACAAACAACTAGCCCATGCCAACTCTTGATCAAACCTCACCAACCACTCATTTTCTACTTAAAATAAAAGTGTTTCACATTTTCAAAGGGGAAGCAACACATTTGCTATATGATTTTCATTTGGAAAATCTGGATATTGAAAAGAAGGAAGTCTGTCCCACCTTCGCACTACAATCATGCACATTGAGTCTGTGTTGAACTTACTGTTGTCTCAGTGGTTTACACAATTTTGAGCCTATAAGCAATCATCAGTGCTTAAATTCTTTCTATCACATGCACGAACACACAAGAAATTTGTTTCTTTGTCATAACGTTCATAGATATTGCCTTTGTAGTGTTTCGATGATTAAATGGAAGCCCTGGGGGAGTGACCATCAAAAAGCTCATTTCCAATGTGTATTCGTTACACACAATACCTTTGTGTTACTGACAGGCATGTTAACTGATTCATTTGTTGATTCAGGTGTTACACGATTTTTTTGTCTGGATTTGCAAAGATCTGGATGAATATCTTTTGGATTGACGAATCAGAGGCTCCTTTTGAAAGACATTTCTTGCTACAAGTTTTGATGAAATCGTTGCTCTTTTCATCAAAAAGGGGGAGAAGAGCTACTCAAAAAATGTGAGAGAACAAAAGTTTAGAGAAATGTCCAAGATCGAATTCTTCAAAAATAAAGTATTCTGAAGATATGCTGAATTGAGAGAAATTTTCTTTAAAGATACTTTGCTAAAGCATTCTGAGCTAAACCTGGAGATTGTTACATTCTGAAGACAAAGAAGGAGATTGCAACTTCTGAGCTGAAAGAGAAGACTGAATTGCTAAATCCTTTTAGTAATGATCTTGATCCAAAGGGGGAGATTGTTAGATCTCAGATTTATTGGATTCAAGATCATCCAATCTGAAGATTCAAATCTGAAGCTAAAGCTGAAAAGTCACTCTCAATATTAGTCTAAAGTCGTTTGTAATAATTGTCAAAGTTAGTTTTTAGTATTTTATATTATTTCCTAAATATCTATTTATTAGATATTTTAGGATATTTAGTTTTAGATATTATGTTAGATTTTAGTTGTTGTTGTTGGTAGAGAAGTAAGAAATCAGATCAACACAACTTGCCAACGACGTTACTACTGTCCATCAGAGAGAAAAACAGAGAGAGCTTAAAAAGAGATAAACGCAAACATCGATCTGTAATCCGTGGTTTGTAATCTAAAAGGTTGGTTAATCATATTTGTTTGTGTTTGTATTGTCTGGTAAGATCTTGTTCAAATATAAGGGACCGACAAAATCCATCATGATGTGTTCCCATTTCCACTCCGGAATCTCCAAGGATTGGAGACTCTCGTAGGGTCGTTGATGCTATGTTTTCACTTGTAATCACGTCACACATCTCTCCAATACTTGGCCACATCCAATTTCATGACGGGCCACCAATATGTCAGTTTCAAGTCTCTGTACATCTTGGTGCTCCCCGGGTGGATGGAGTATTTGGATTTATGCACCTCCTCCAATAGCAATTCTCGGTTACCTCAGATCTTGGGCACCTAGATTCGATCTTGGTACAATTTTAACCCAAGTCCGTCTTCGGTCAATAGTGATTGCTCCTTCACCATCATCTCGCCCTTGAGATTTTCCTCGCGTAAGGCCTCTCTTTGAGACGTCTTTATTTGATCAATTAAGTTAGACACCACATCTATCTTTGAGAGCGTGGCTCGAATACCACCACCATACTCTTTCCGGCTAAAAGCGTTTGCCACTACATTCGCTTTTCCCGGGTGATAGAGTAACTGACAGTCATAATCTTTCAATAGTTCCAACCAACGCCCCTACCTCATATTTAACTCATTTTGATCAAAAACATACTTCAAACTCTTGTGGTCCGTGAACAAAGTGCATTTGGTGCCGTATAGGTAGTGTCACCATAGTTTTAAAGTGAACACCACAGCCGTCAACTCCAAGTCGTGGGTTGGGTAATTCTTCTCGTGCTCCTTGAGTTGTCTTAACGCATAGGCGATTACTTTGCCTCTTTGCATCAATACGCAACCCAAACCCATCTTGGATGCATCACTGTAGACCACAAAGTCTTCGGATCCTTCTGGAAACGAAAGGATCGGAGCCTCACACAACTTCTTTTGAAGCGTCCAGAAGGCTTTCTCTTGAGCTTCCGCCCATACGAACTTCACATTCTTGCGAGTTAAAGCCATTAAGGAAGAAGCAATTTTGGAGAAATCCTGAATGAACCTCTTATAATATCCCGCTAAACCCAAGAAACTTCGAATTTCGAACGGACTCTTTGGTGGCTCCCAATTCATCATCGCCTCAATCTTCGACGGGTTCACCTTCACTCCATCGCGTTTGACTACATGGCCCAAGAATTGGTCCTCTTCTAGCCAAAAGTCTCATTTGAAGACTTTTCCGTACAACTTATCCCGTCTCAGAACTTCCAAAACTTCTCGAAGATATTGTTTATGATGTGTCTCGTTCTTGGAGTAGACAAGTATATCGTCGATGAACACGATCACAGATCTATCGGGGAACGGTCAACACACTCGGTTCATCAAATCCATGAACACTGCCGATGCGTTCGTCAATCCGAATGGCATCACAAGGAATTCGTAATGGCCATACCGCGTTCTAAAGGCGGTCTTCGCCATATCTTCATCCCTCACTTTCACTTGGTGGTACCCCAAGCGAAGGTCGATCTTTGAGAAGCATCTCGCCCCTTGAAGTTGATCGAAAAGATCATCGATTCTCGGGAGTGGGTATTTGTTCTTCACAGTTACCTTGTTCAGTTCCCGATAGTATATGCACATTCTCATCGTGCCGTCCTTCTTCTTTACAAATAGAACCGGAGCTCCCCATGGTGACGAGCTCAACCTTACAAAACCCTTCTCTAAGAGTGTAACACCCTCAAATCTGGAAAGAGCAACTAAGTTAAAATTTTCAATAATGCCTCAAAAATAGATAAGATCGCTTACAACAAGTTCATACTTTAAATATTAAACTAGGTCTAACCATCAAAAAAGGTAAATAAAGTATTACACAAAGACTGATTAGAGGTCGGGTGTTACTAAAACGTTGCTAGATCTCTACTCTAGAAAGCTATACAGGCAACAACGAGCGCGGGTTGACCCAAATACAAGTTGATATTCCCAAGACAAGGCGAAAGACTTCACCAAACTACTCACCCTCGAGCATACAAATAGTACTCATCTCTTCATAGTGTCGCTAGTACCATACCCCCAACCGCGACCTAATGCACATGCCGACAAATAAAAAGGTTACGCTAATGCCTAGTAAGTTCAAGATTTTTCAATATAAATAAATACATTTTGTCAAGCCATTTAAATCATGAATCTCCAAAATGATTTACTTTAAATATGAGATGACTCATTTTCCAATAGTGGACATTTTAAAGACGATTACCCCAACGTAAAACATTCCTTCGTAAAGTAAATTCAATCCAAGATTCACTCAAAACGTGAATAGAAATTGAACTCCCAATTTATAAAAACACGGATAAACCTTTATTTTCTGAAACACCCAAAACATGAGTGGAACATGACACTCAACACATAAATCATGGATAAAACCCATACACATAAAACGTCAACGAAAACATGGATACTAAAACTCAATACCCAAAACAACACTTTTTGGTGACAGGGGAGACCCGAATCCCATTGAATGCGGCGAGCACACAAAGTTAAACCACATATCAACGTTCTCGAGATTCACATAAGGCCATGGATCCCCGTATACGACTCCCAACCGAGCTACCACCGCAAGATACGCAAATGACCCTAGTGTCTACTCGACCTCTAGATGAGTGTCACCACAAAACTACAAGTCCCCGTATCCGGCTCACCATGGGCACCACCGCAAGACTTAGCTCTGTATACGGCTTTGTAGAGCACCACCGCAAGCTTACATAAAAACATGACTTGGGGACCACTCACTAGACTTCAAACGCGGACACTAAATTCCACGATGAATAACCAGACTGGATTACAAACGGGCATCAAGTTTAACCACCCATGATCTATACCTCAAGCCCTTCACTAAAGGTTACACGGTTATCGAGTTCAACCACCCACGATCTATACCTCGAATTCTCGCTAGCCATAAACAATTTCTAGGCCCAAAACGGGGATAAAGTCCCCAACTAAACCAACTAAACCACGATTGGTGCGTAAACATTTTACAAAACAATTCATTTGCAATTCAACCTCCGTTTTATAAATTTTAAATTTGTCCAATGCTTCATCTTTTGAGTGTAACAAAAAATACATAGCAAAAATGTGAAGCGTCGTCAATAAAAGTAACAACATACTTTTTATTACCCAAAGACGGAGTTGAATGCAAATCACAAAGATCACTATGAATTAATTCAAGCACCAACAAATCCCTTTTCACATTAGGAAAAGGTTGTCTAGTGATCTTTGTTAACATGCAAGTTTTACATTTTTCGGTTTTGATGTCAAAGGCCGGAATAAGACCGTCTTTTGACATTTCAAACATTCTTTTAAAATTTACATGACCAAGCCTTGCATGCCATAAACAAGAATCAAAACAATTCTCATTTGCAACATAAACAAAATTTGAAATAAAATTCTTTTTATTCAAACTCAACATAAACATATTATTATACAAATAGCCAAATCCTACAAAAGAGCCACCTTTTGACAAGATAAACTTGCCGGAATCAAACACTTGCCTATATATCCTAACTTATTCAAGACACTACCGGAAACCAAATTCTTTCAAATTTGTGGTACAAACAAAACATCTAAAAGTTCAATTATTTTGCTAGAACTAAACTCTAGCCTAACTAAGTCGCATCCAAGAATGGGAGCACTTGAATCGTTCTCCATATGTAGCACGGATCCGTCTTCAACCAGTTCCAAAGAGGTGAACCAACATCGATCCTTGCACACATGACTCGAGGCACCCAAGTCAATCCACCAAGCATCATCATCATCCTGCACGTAAAATGATTCAGATATTAGTGGTACATAATTCAAATTCGAATTAAAACCAAAGTCAAGAAACTGACCTTGCTGTGGGTTTTGATCCTTGGATCCTTGCCTACCACCACTTGTGCTTGCTCCACTCTTATTCTTGACAACCCGACAATACCGCTTGAGATGGCCGGTCATACTACAGGTCCAACAGGTTAATTTAACCTTTTTGTTGGGCCCTTTTTGGCTTCATTGAACTTGCGTTTTCCCTTGAAATTGTTGGATTTTCCCTCTTCCACCATGTTCACCGAAGGGGCATAAACCTATTTTATCTTAGGTTTCTCAGCCTCTTGTGTCCGAAGAGATTCCTTTATGCGCAAGTGACTATTGAGTTGTACAAGGGACAACTCTTCCTTCTTGTGTTTCAACATGTGTTTGAAATCTTTCCAAGAGGGGGGCAATTTATCAATTATGCTCGATACGGAGATGGATTCATCCATCTTCATATTATGTTGAGCATATTGGCCTAGAATGCGTAGGAGCTCATTATATTGCTCCATCACAGGCCTTGAGTCCACCATCTTGTAATTATTAAAATTACTAACGAGGAACTTCTTACTAGAAGCATCCCCTGCCATGTATTTGGACTCAAGAGAGTCCCATAGCTCTTTGGCAGACTCAACATTTTGATAAATGTCAAAGAGGGAGTCATACATACCGTTTAAGATGTGGCCACGACAGATGTAGTCGTTGTTCTCCCATTTGCCACGACGCAAAGTCATCTTCAACGTCTCGTCCTCCATCACCTCCGGTATCGGAGTGCTCAACACGTACACGACTTTCAACGTGGTCAACAAGAAGTGCATCTTCTTCTGTCATCGTCGAAAATCGACGCCTTCAAACTTCTCAAGTTTGGAGAACTCGGTCGTCATATCATGGATTGATCACTCGCCATCTCTCTCACGAAGAACAAAATATCACTTAAGATTGTTGGCGAGTGGGTCGCAGAATATAGACGGAGAAGAAAAGTGATCAGAACTTGGATAAAGAATTAGAGATCGTGTGAGAGGTCGTTTTCCTTAAGTGATATTTCGACCCTATACTGCCCGAGTATCATGAAATGCACTCGAGGATAATCTTAATTCACAGTATCGATTTAGGCAGAAATCGATCATATTTAAACACCTTGAGAATCGTAACCGACCCTATATTAATACTGATAATAATATCCCATTTAATGGTATTTATTGTTAGACATAATGGTGGCGGTTACAAAAAGATTTGGAGGTTACAAAATTGATATCATAAAAGATATCAGTTATAGTGCATGGCACGGGTAGTCGCGCAGGTTAAACCGCGGCACAACCCGCCCACATCACTGTCTCGTCCCCACATTCCAGTGCACGACGCGGGTAGCCGCACGGGTTAACCCGTGGCACAACCCGCCCGAGTCACTGTCTCAGTTACAAAACTGATAAAACCGCCAAACGTGACCATCCAACTATCCTGGGTCATAGTTAGATTACACGAGTGTGCACTCCACACCTCGTAACTCGTGTTATAGTTTAGCTACCAACCCCATTATTATCTTGTGAATCCAATTACATAAAATGAACCGATGATTTCACTAAAATCACCAACATATACTAGGTTTGACAAAACCTTGGAACCACCAAATAGTTGTAGAAGGATGCCACCAAACTTGACCAAACACTAGGACCCTTGCCTCTTAAGTGCTAACAAGCCCTAAAAGATAAGTTATGGATGATCTTGAGTGATTTGAGGTTTGGAGTAAATGAGAATTGAAGTTGGGTGGTTGGAATCTCCCTAAATGCAGAGAGAAAGTCGACCTAAATCTGATTTTTGTGATAAATGAGTTCTATAATCGGGCTAAGGAGTTTATAGCAGTAAACCTCCCACCGGCGACTATGACATGCGACTATGCCAAGGGCATAGTCGCTGGGCATTCTCGCCCGAAGTGTACCGCAAGGGGATGTGTCTCGACGACAATGACTTCGGTTACAATGCCTTGTTATTGTCGTTGGGCATTCTCGCCGAGGACGTGCCGAGAGTCCATTGATCCCCACGACTGTGCCCTTGGCGATAGTGACATTGTCACAGTCGTCGGGCATAGTCGCACCACTCAACCCGTGGTCCGAAAATCTAGACTTTTCCCGCACGAAAGACGTTTTGATAAGGAGGGAACATGGATAAGCTTTCTCGTCATAAAATATAAGATAGACTCGGCAATTACAAGAGTGAGGAGTCTTAAGGCTTACTTAAAATTGTGGGTGTTACACGAAGTTATATATTTTAAGTATATGTATCATGTTTAGTGTCAGAGATTCTTTTGAACTTGATAGTTTGCTACTTCTGTTATCGAAAAGTGTCGTTACACACACAAAATCATCAAATTGTGTGGCTTCCAAGCAAAAACGGATCATTATCCACATGAAGGTAGAAATATTGTCCAGTTTGTTAGAAGTTGTAGTGTTTTCAATAATTACGTATGTACTATTTCATTCCGATCAATGTACTTTATCACAGAAAAAACTTAAAAAGTGCATTTTTATAATTATTAAAAATTATGTATTTATATAAAATAGCATATTAAGAGAACTCACAAACCATAATTAATTATCAACATGTATAACGTATACTGCTAGGCAAATAAATCGACTTTGTAATAAAGTCCTTCTAAAAGAGAAAATCTTATATTTTCATTAACGTAAGTATTATGTATTTAAAACATTTTGAATAAATAAAATAAAAAGATTTTATACACCATTAATTTGAAATCAGATAAGGTTTTTAATATTTATAATAGAGTTAATTACATTCGTGTATGTAGTCTGCGAAAACTTTGTTTTCGTCCCCACGGTGTAAAGATAACAAAATTGTTCTTAAGGTTTCGATTTTGTTTTGGATTTAGTTCCTAAGGTTAACGACCATGAATTAGCTCTGTTAAGTGCTCCTTACGTGCCAAGCATGTGAGCGCAATTTGATCATTTTATCTATTTTATAAATAATTCTTTTTGTACAATTATGTGAAGCATAGGTACAAGTATTTAAGGCATTAAAAAAACAAATTTAACCTCTTCCCTCCATCGAGCCCTTCTTCCTCCGACATCCCTCACCCACCCCAACCGACCTACGACCAATGTCTTTTTCCCTCCGGCAACCCCCAATCACAAATCGACCCTTCTTCCTTTGATAGCCCCGGTCTGCACCCCCTTTTTCCTCAATTCAATTATTTTTCCTTTTATCTTCTTGTTTTGAATATGCAATTCTTTCATCTAGAATTTTATTTGTCTTAATTTGGTGTCCCCAACATGGCTCTTCACACATGACTAATCAAAGTCAAGAAAACCATATCTTACAACTTTGATTCACTTTGTATTACCAATAGGTCTCTTATCAAGAGATCTAAAGTTGGAGTTAATTCGATTACCTTATGACAAAATCGATAATCAGAGAAGGGTTTTTTTATTCATGCCTTCAAAACAGAATACACGGAGGCTATATATAATAGCAAAAGAGATAAACAAGGAAACAATAATAAACCATAAAGATAGGAGATATGCACGGAAGAGATAAAGGAAAGTAAACTAATCCTCTAATCCCAATACTCCCCCTCAAGTTGGAGCGTGTAAGTTTCGAGCGCCCAACTTGCCAAGGAGAAACTGTAATTGTTGCGTCCCTAAGCCTTTGGTGAGAAGTTCAGCAATTTGTAGTTTAGTGTCAACAGAACATGGAACAATTTCTTTGGTGTCAACTCGCTCACGAACAAAAAAACAATCCATCTCCGCATGTTTTGTCCGTTCGTGGAAAACAGGATTGGTAGCTATATGACGAACAACTTGATTATCGCAGAAGAGAGGAGTAGGTCCAGTAATGTTTTCATCTAACTCTTTCAGCAACCATCTCACCCATAAAACTTCACTAACTGTTGACGCCATGGATTGGTATTCAGCTTCAGCTGAAGAACGGAAAACCACATAATGCTTCATTTTTTCCAAGAGATAGGTGCACCTCCAAATAACAGCACGTAACCTGTTCTGGATCGTCGAGTAAGAGGACACCCTAACCAATCAGAGTCACAATATGCTAAGAGATCACCACCACCTTCTCGTGGAAGAAGGACTCCTTGACCTGGAGTGGCTTTTAGGTACCGAAGCACTCGGACAGCTGCATTCATATGAGGTTGCCACGGATCTGCGACAAATTGACTTTAAGATTTACCGCGTAGGCTACGTCTGGTCTGGTTGCCTGCAGATAGAGTAATCTCCCAACTATTCTTCGATATTGACTAGCATCAACCTTCGGCTCCTTTTCACCCTTGTCTAGTTTAAGGTTTTGTTCAATGGGAAATGAACTAGGCCGACACCCTTGCATACCACAATCATCAAGTATATCAAGGATGTACTTCCGTTGACTCAACACTAAGCCTTCTGGAACACGAGTAACCTCTATCCCAAGGAAATATTTGAGATTTCCAAGGTTTTTTATGTTGAATCGTTTGTCAAGTTCTTCTTTCATTTCTTGTATTTTGTTGGTGTCATTCCCCATGATGATGACATCATCAACGTAAATGAGAGCTGCTATAAAGACATTTTCCTGTCGTAATATGAACAGCGAATGATCTGCCTTTGACTGTTTAAACCGTAGCTCGAGAAGGGCATTGGTAAATTTTTGATACCAATTTCGAGAAGCTTGATTCAAGCCATACAATGACTTTCTGAGCCTACATACTTTCGTTTCTCCTTCTGTAGCAAATCCTTGAGGGATCTTCATGTACACTTCTTCGTTTAAGTCACCATGCAAGAAAGCATTATTGACGTCTAGTTGTTGTATGGACCAATTTCTTTTGACAGCGACAACAAGCAAAGTGCGTACAGTGACAAGTTTAGCAACTAGAGCGAAGGTATCATGATAATCCACGCCCTCCATTTGCGTGAAACCTTTGGCAACCAGACGCGCTTTGAACCTCTCTACTTCTCCATTTGGTTTGTATTTTATTTTGTATACCCACTTTGAATCGATAGCGTGTTTGCCTTCTGGTAAGTCTTCAATGGTCCAAGTATCGTTTTCTTCGAGTGCCCTAACCTCTCTTTTCATGGCATCTTTCCATCTCTCATCTTTGACTGCTTGATGGAAATATTTTGGCTCATCGATAGAATCGATGGCAGCTAGGAAAACTTTGTGAGAGTTAGAGAAATTATTATAAGAAACATAGTTTGTTAAGGGGTATACCGTGGAAGAGCTTTGAGTTGGCGGGGTGCGCGTAAGGTCGACCGAATAGGGCAGCTGAACAATATAATCTTGCAAGTGACGTGGCTGTGTTCTGATTCGTTGAGGTCGTGAGTATTCAGCAGTTTGATCGCTGTCGTTGTGACTGATAGGGCTATGCTCAGTTTCCACTTCATGCATGTGTTGAGCCTCGTTGTCATGCAAAAAATCAGAATCATCACTTGACGGAGTATGTTGATTTTCGACTGAGTCTAACCCACGTTCCTCATCATTGGGAACCTCATAAGGCACGGTTTCATCAAAACAATCACCTTGACTTACCTCGTTTTCAGTTTCGGTGAAAGGGAATTTTGTTTCGTGAAATCTCACGACTCTAGATACCGCCATTCTTCTCTTCTCAATGTCATATATTTTATAACCCTTTGTACCCGTTGGATATCCCAAGAAAATCCCCGGTCTCCCCCTCATTTCAAACTTGTCACCTTTGGTTTCTGTGTTTCTGTAGTAAGCTAGACAACCGAAAACCTCCATGAAGTCGTAGTCGGGCCTTTGACCAAACACGATTTCATATGGGGTTTTGTTGTCAATCACACGAGATGGCAGTCGATTAATGATATAGGTGGCAGTCAAGACACACTCACCCCAAAAGCGTTTAGGAAGGTTTGCTTGAAACCTTAAGGCTCGTGCCGTCTCAAGGAGGTGTCGATGATTCCTCTAAACGACTTCGTTCTGTTGAGGCGTGTGTGGACAGGAGGTCTCAAGTTTGATCCCCTCTTCATTATAGAAGTTCAGCATGTCGTTCGAGGTAAACTCGCCGCCATTGTCGCACCTGATCTTCTTAATGTTTTTGTCAAATTGATTCTTTATCATTTTGTGGAAATTCATCAGATGTTGGCTAGCTTCATGTTTAAACTTCAACAGAAAAACCCAAACAGCTCTACTGAAATCGTCAACTATAGTAAAAAAATAACCAGCTCCTGATAAAGAAGGAGTGCGGTATTTACCCCAAATGTCACAATGCAATAACTCAAAACAACCACTAGTTTTAATTTCACTGTTTGAAAAGGGAAGCCTTGTGTGTTTGGCTTTAGAACAAGAATCACATTGTTTGTTAAAAGAAAAACTACTAAGAGACTCGATTTTGGTAAGCTTTTCGTTTGAAGCGTGACCTAGCCTTTTGTGCCAAATGTCGCCCGTTGTCATCATTGCTTTTCTAGACTGATCAAGGACTCCCATTCGGTACAGACCCCTCTTTCATTCACCCGCACCAATCAAGCTCTTCGTGTACAGCTTCTGCATAACACAAAAGTCAGGAAAGAAGGTTACTGCGCATTGAAGATCTTTGCATATTCGACTTACTGACAGGAGATTGCAAGTGAATTTAGGTATGTGAAGGACACCATTGAGTTTAGTACCACCAGGCAAAGGACAACTTCCTTTTCCCTCGACTGGGATAACATCACCATTAGGGATAAGAACAGGATTTTCAAAATGAGTTTTGGTTATGTTTTCAAGAATGCCATCGTTGTGGGCGATGTGCTCAGTTGATCCCGAGTCCACAACCCAATCGTCGTTAACATCCCTTTTACCTGTCATGTAAGCTGTCGGTTTGATCCCGTCCTTATTTGTACCTTCCTTCTCTTTAAAGTGCTTCAGAAAAGTCCTGTATTGGTTGGCGCTCAGGCCTGGAACGGGACTTGATTCCGCGTCGACACAGGCAGCTTTAGGCTTCAATTCCGTTTGCTTTTTGTTTCCTGGCCACC
The DNA here is from genome assembly GCA_954870635.1 of Arctium minus. NCBI lineage: Eukaryota > Viridiplantae > Streptophyta > Magnoliopsida > Asterales > Asteraceae > Arctium > Arctium minus. The sequence continues at coordinate 1,952,799 of OX941093.1, read as the reverse complement.
ACTCGGGATATCCTATCATTTTGAAACAACCTTCTTTGGAGTGACCGTCCTTTCCACAGAAAGTACAGTTTTGAACGATCTCTCCTTTCTTCGCATCGATGGGCCCTGTTTTGTCACGTCGCTGGTTTGGAGTGCTTTCACGTCGGACTGGCATGGTGGTCTTGAAGGCCGCTGCCTCCACTGAAGGTCTCTTGTCATTAGAAATAGTTCTTTGCCGCTCGTCCTCCGCAACAAGGTGGTAAGCGTTCCCCAGACTAGGAATCGGATTTGTAGCCAAAATATGGGTCCTAATGACGGAGAATTCGTTATCAAGACCCATGAGGAATTCGTACAATTTTTCTTTGTCTCTCAGTTGACTTAGGTTTTTGGTGATGTCACACTTGCATCCACTGCTTGTGCAGCGGGGTAAGGGCAACGCAGCTTGCATCTCGTCCCATATGGATCGGAGCTTGGTGTAGTATGTTGACACGGACGCCCCATTCTAGTGGGTAGATGCCAGCGTTTGCTTAAGCTCGTAGGCACGAGCAGCACTCTCCTTTCCAAATCGTTCTTGAAGGTCCGCCCAAATTCTGAAGCGGTATTAGCGTACTTTACGCTTCCTCTGATGTCTCTTTCCATTGCCGTGGTGAGCCAGCCCTTCACCATAGCATCACAACGCATCCACAACATGTAGTTGGCATGTGTCTTTTCGGGTTTCTCGATGGTGCCATCAACGAAGCCTACCTTGTTTTTGGCAAAGAGAAAATTCATCATCTCTTGCGACCAATCTGCATAATTGTTGTCGGTGAGATTGTCGTTGACGTGCATCTGTTTCGGGTAATCGGATGCATGGATGTAGAACGGTGAGTTCGGATCCGGTGCATCATTCTTTTTGTTTGAGGACTCTGCGTCGCCGGTCATGACTGTCGGCTATTTGAGACTTTTAGGGTTTGGATGTAGCCTGCTCTGATACCATGACAAAATCGATAATCAGAGAAGGGTTTTTTTATTCATGCCTTCAAAACAGAATACACGGAGGCTATATATAATAGCAAAAGAGATAAACAAGGAAACAATAATAAACCACAAAGATAGGAGATATGCACAAAAGAGATAAAGGAAAGTAAACTAATCCTCTAATCCCAATACCTTACCAACCAAGTCTGTCTCCAAAATGAGCAAAAGGTGCAAGGGCTCGAGCCTCAGGTTCGATTCTAAACTTGAAAGAAATGAAGGTTGAAACATGCGTCATGACCGACCTTACACTTTACTAGGAGATGGATGTGCATATCGCTTTAGAGGTGGATCGGAGAAGAAAAAAGAAAATGTTGCTGCCGGATAGGGAAAGGGGCGACAATAGAGGGCTATTTTAATTTTATGTTTTTTTAAATGTTTTACATACTTATATATGATTCACATATTTCTACCAAAAAAAAATATTTAATAAAAATTACTAAAATACTCTCACACGTGAAGTTACTTAAAAGGATTGAGTTAATGACTTTTAGATCCAATGACCAAATTCAAAAGAATAAAATTTTATTATTTTTAAACTATACAAAAATCAAATATACCCGAACCATAATTCATATGAGCCAAAAATTGTAATTGATTTTTTATAATATTATTTTCTAGTTTAGTATTTTAAGTTTTTTTTTATTGTAAATGGAAACCTATTTTTCAATACACCTAACCTAAGATGCAGACAAATACATACATTTGGCCACGTGGATGATAATGTGGTGAGCCCAGCAGCCACACCTCAAGCCTCCACGTGGCCACTTAAATACAAATTAGTCGACAACCTTGGCACCATTGTCTGTCTCCACGTGTCTTTCATTTAGAAACCGTATCCCAATTTATTTGCTGACACGTGGATTTCAACATGACGATTGTACCCCCGACGTAATTTTCGAGTTGCATGCTCAAACGTCGTCGTCTTGGAAATGTAATCATTTAGCAAATATATAATATAAACACCTATAACTTTTTGTTGTCATATTAATTTTTTTTTCCATACATTATAAACCTTTTATCTTCAAATTAAGGTTCTAAATGGCGTGAGTCGTGCGTGAAGACGAGGCCAAACCTCAAGCCTTAGGAGTCACGATGAAGCCATGACGTTTTCAAGACGTGACTTATAGCATCAAATTTCTAATTCATATATAATATTATATATAAAAACGTATATTTTATAGCGTTACTCAATAAGTCGACGGTAATAAGCAAGTTAAATTAGGTTATATATTAAAAACCTGCAAATAAGACATTAAAAACGTAAAGAAAAATCAAATATCTCATTACGATAATTGCGCATTAGCCATGGAGTGCCATGGGCTTAACGTGGTGTGATACACAAGTCTTGGTGTCATGGCGCGCCATGGCAGCTGTGCGACGGATTTTTTAGAACATTACTTCAACTTCAATTATGTAATCATTCTAAAAAACTTAAGTTTTTTTAGAATCAAACAATATATAAAATATTCAATCTAAAAGTGTTGTAATAAGTTTATAAAACGTTTTTGAACGTCTTAACAAATTTTTAGAACATTTTTAAAATAAAATATCGTATTAGCTATTTTATAGGACACTACTTGAAATAGTCGCATAAAAACAAGTGTCGTATTATAAATATGTTTAGTACATTTCTCAAAATTAAAGTGTCCTATAAAATAATTAATGGATGTTTATTTAAAAATGTCTTAAAATTTTGTTAAAACGACTATTGTGTCCTATAAACTTATTTTTACTCTTTGTCCTTGTTGTGAAAATGAGGTGGAAACTATTGAACGTTGCTTCTTGCAATGTCTTTCAAGTCTCGCATTATAGAAGAACATCTTAGGTTGGTGGGAGTGGAACATATCGCCATTTTTCTCCTTCGATTATTTGTTGGCCGATTTGGATTCTCATCCCATTCTGAGTTCAAGACGGCACCTTTGGAAGGCGGTCATATGGATCACTCTTTACTTGATTTGGAAACACTGTAACACCCAGGTCTTTTCGAGTGCTCCCAATCTGTCTTTTCGCGACTAAACTCCTGTCTTTTCAATGGATCTCCAACCGGGCGGGTCAATGCTTTCAAAATATCGTGGCCGAAATTGTGTAGAGGTTGTGTTTTGATGGATAGGCATTTCAACAATTTGTTCTTCCTTGGGGTTCGTTCCTGTCACCGTCATTGGCTTCAGTATCCGCTTCTTTTGTTATCTGCGGTGCAAGTTTTATTTCGTATGAAAGTGTTTAATACATACCACTTACAATAAGAAGAACTTACAATGATGATTAAGTAGTGGTGTAATAATCTCTGGATGTAGTTTGATTAAAAAAATCAAATCATAAACTTGGATAATAAGAAGATGTTCTTGAGGAAGATTAGAGAGAGATCTGAACTTTTCGACTAAATGTATCACAATAAGTTGTTTTAAAGCCGGAGAAAAACCTTAGCTTTAAACAATTTTTTTGAAATTTAGGGTTCAAGTGGACGCCTGCATTGTGCACCAAGTGGATATCTACATTGACACTTTTTTTAGAAAAAATTGTTTTTCGACCGTGATGAAAGTATATGAAAAATGAATTTGAATACAAGGATACATGATAGATAAATACAAATTGTGCCTTAGGAAAGAGAGAAATAAACAGTTCATCAACTAACAAATAACAATTGGTTGGTTTGTTTTGTGTCAATTCGGTTGCTACTTGCTACCCAAACATAACTGCAATTATTGAGCACATGTATGATTATATATGCATAAAACTGATTCTTAATCTTTGACCTAAAATTATGTGTATTCATGAGCCATGAGTACACATCAGCATCAATGGAGCTTAGAATCAAATTGAAATTATAAATACAAATCAAATTCTGCCAAGCATAAAAAATCAGAGATTTCAAAAGGGAAGGAAAATAAAAGGATGCAAAGATAGATGAAATATCTTTGTGCAACAATCAAGAAAGAAATAGGAGTACATGACATATTAAGATGTTAGGAACAAGCTGCCAAGAGCTATGGTTATTTTCCAAAAATGTTGCAATCTATTATTTGTTCGTTTATGAAATACAAAATCACTATATTAGAAGCTATAGCGTTCACGACTGTGATTTTGATTTCCATCTCCAGGAGTTTTCACATTTGTATGTGATCTTCATGGATATCCATATCAAATTATTAAAAAATGGCAGATTGTGCAATACCGAAGGGAACCATGGAATGGTATTGATTTCGGTGGGATTTCAGTCCTACTACAAAATGCTATTTATACATTTGATTAACTCCTCTATGATATATAGGTTGACATTGAATCAATCTGGAGTTGCACAACATTGGGTCTAGGCAGACCAAGTAAACGATTGGATAGTTTACTTTTCTGTGCCTACACCTGATGGTTGTGATCTAGTATGTGACAGTAGCAAGCACAAATGCAGTGGGGTTTTACCCCTGATCACACAAATTTAATCCACAAGCAAATTCCCAAAGCATATATATATTGGAATCAATAATAGTAGGAACGTTGTAGCAACTAGTAGAATAAATCCTTACATCAAATAAGTTAAGGACAACATCCAAATCAAACTATGGTTTTACACAAACCATCATCACCAAAATCAAACTTACCTGGCACAAATCCACCTGATCACGATATGAGTTTTGCTCTAAACTGAGTTTGCAACTTGAGCACCACAACCTTTATTTACTAAAATCAACTTCATCATCCTCCTCATAACACCACAAACAAACAATATCCTAAACTTAAATCAATTATACAAAATAAATCAAACAAAAAAAGCAATTAGTAAAAATGAAAATATTACCTAAATCAGATAGAGGAGCAGAATGAGCAGAACAGATGAACTCGATGAAATTCCTAACTCGTTCTCAATGAAATTAGTTCAAAACTGAGCTAAACGTTAACGACATAGAACCTTTTTGAGTTGATTATCTGTGTGTCGAATTTGTAACAACCGTATGGACTTTCAATATCAAAAAGGCTTTTTCTTTGGTTAGGCTTTTTTCAATTGGGCCTCCAATTAGGGTTGGATAGGCTTTTTTTCAATTGGGCTTTCTTAGTATTTATAATTTATATGAAACATATCTAAAGGTTTTTTCATCAGATTGAATGTTGGTCTTTTTTAAAATTTAATTAAGAAAATAGTTAATTATATTTTTATGTAATAATACTTTAAATAAATATATTTTTTTAAAATATTTTAATCTTTAATAGGACATTTTAAAAGTGTCCTATTAGCTTTTAAACTCTAATAGTTTCTTATTAGTTGTTAAGAGAAGATGACACTTTAAAGTGTCCTATTAGATTTTAAAACAATACTCACTTTAAATTATGCTATTAATCTTTAAAATAATATGACACTTAAAAGTGTCCTATTAGACTCTAAAAAAACATGACATTGAAAAGTGTCGTATTAGGTTTACATGATAGGACTCAAAATTGATAGTCGTGTTAGATTAAATCAAATAGGACTCATAACTTAATGTGTTGTATTAGTCTTTTTTTTATAGGACGGGTCTCGAAAAGTGTCCCAAAAAAGTGTCCTATAAACCCCTTTTTGTTGTAGTGAATCGTGCGATTGAGCTAGATGCGACGTAACAGAACACTTTTGTCGGAAGATTCTTCTTGAGAGAATTCTTGAGAGTTGTGTCTTTGTAAGTGTTTCTTAATCAGATAATGTTGTCTTTTGTGTAGCTCTTCGAGGTTGTATATATAGCTTTAGTCGCAATAAATGAGCATTGATTGTCCAACTGTCTTGATATTGATTGATCTTAATGACGATCGTCCGTTATATCCGTTGGTCATTATGTGCATTAAACCTGTAATAAGAGATTCGCAAAGGAAAAACGGTTGTATACAATAAATGATCGATGATCGTGAGTAACTTTACATAGGTCGTGAGATGTAAGCTATCGAGAGACTTTCTTTAGTCGCGGTCGTGGGAAACTCACGACGATCATTGTCGAGGACGACGATGTCTACTGTCATACGTTGTCGGCAGGACCTTATCTTAATACAAGAATGGTCTCTAGACTGGAGACGTTTGGTCTCCTTCCGTCGGTCGTGACTTGTGAAATTTTACCCAAACAAATATAATGAATATATACGAAATAATTTGTTATATATTACTTATATTTTCATTTTACACAGTTTATCTATATCTATACTACTATATTAAAATGCTATTACGAATATTTTCAAGAATCTTGAAAGTTTAGAGGTATACATTTTAAAACTGTATAACTTGTTAAGTTATGCACAACCCACTTCACACCCACTTCCCCCAAACTCTCCATGTACCAATTTTTCTTTTCTAATTTATAAGTTACATTAATACGCTTATAATTAGTTATTTGATTTACTTTTTACCCCTTACTTTTTTATTTTTCGTTTTAGATCTTTATCATATTAAGATAAATAACCGTATATGAAATAAAATGCATTAAAAATAGATTTTTTTTCACAAATTATACCATTGTAATCGTCTCGTCAATACTTTTGAAATGAGCTCAATATTGAATATTTTTGGATTTAATCATGAATGTATATGAATTAATTTGTTTTATATTCCTTAGGTTTCCATTTTTCATTTTACACTCTTATCATATTAAAAATACATAATCATAGTTAACTAAAATACATTATAAAATTCATCTTTTTACAAATTATGCCATGATAATCTTCTCCTCAATAATTTTGAAATAAGTTTATTATTGAATATTTTTAATTTAATAATATTGTAAAACATCATGATTTTTCAAGAATGATGTATCAAGATTTTTTTAACTTGTACATTTTACACCCTTATCTATATATACTCATTTAAAAAAAATATTTATGGTTATTCTTAAATTTTTAAGAGGTACAAATCTCAATACATCATATACAAGCTTAAAAGCTTCACAATCTTCCATATTCAACATGATGATTAAAAATAAAATTATATTTTATTTTTAAATTACACTTTATACCATTATAATTAGTTGTTTAATTTACTTTATATTATTTATCTTTTCATTTTTCATTTTATACTCTTACCATGTTAACACATAATCGTATATAAACTAAAATACATTAAACAAATATGTTTATTTTTTTTTACAAATTATACCATTATAATCATCTCATCAAAACTTTCAAAATGAGCTCAAATGTTATGGGTTTGAAGACCCCACTATCAAATGAATCCTTTTCAATTTCCCTGAAATTGAAGAAATTTCACTTAACACCCCACAACTCCTCAAACTTCAAAATCAAGGTTTTAGGTTATTACATTTTTTGAATTATCGGCTTTAGATTCGAGATGCTTCACGCTGCGTCCTGCACAGGTACGTATCTAATATTATATGAAATGTTATAATTATCTAATTTCTTAACATGTCACTTTTTGTCATTTTACATTTCTCAACTAGCTTATTAGCTAGTTTTGCCAAACATCATTATTTCATCAATACCTTATCATCTATCAGCTAGTTTAAACAGTTAGCTCACCAGTTAGTTTGCAAAAAACAACATTAATTAGACTTAAGATATCAATTACCATGCATAATAACAAAACAATACAATAATTATAGATATTTTTAAGGATGAAAATTTGGTTTGACAAATTAAAATATTGTTGGATCATATCACACTTAGAGTTGAAAAGAGAGAGAGAAAGTAAACTTGTATTGAATCAAATTGAAGAGAAAATGCATAAGGCAAACAAATATATACAGACAACCAAAGCAAAACAAAACAGAGCTAGAAAAACAAAACTTTTTGACAAAAGACTAATTTACCCTTAGTCTAATACGCCCCCTCAAGATGGATGTGCACAATATATGTTATGCAAAGCCATCTTGAACATTAAAGGTTTTATCTTGCATAATGGTAAGGCTTTCGTAAATAGATCCACAAGCTGAAGATGACTTCGAATAGGAAGAAGTTTAATCGTTTTGTCGAGAACATTTTCCCGTACATAGTGACAATCAATCTCTATGTGATTTGTTCTCTCATGGAATGTAGGATTAGAAGCTAAATCGAGGGCTGATTTGTTATCACAGAATAACAAAGTGGTATCCATGAATGTGACACCAAAATCCTTCAATAACTGACGCATCCAAACTAACTCTGTAGTGATGATAGATATTGCTCTATACTCGGCTTCTGTTGATGAACGAGAAACTACAGACTGCCTTTTTGATTTCCATGAGACCAATGAATCTCCAACGAACACACAGAACCCAGTAGTTGACCTTCGGGTATCGAGACACATTCCATAATCTAAATCACAAAAAGCACGCATTTGTGTAGAAGATTGAGCAAATAAGAATATACCTTGTCCAGGTTGATCCTTAATATATTTCAACAAATGAACTACAACATTCCAGTAAACTACTATTGGTGAAGCCAAGATGTTAGAGCAAATAATGTTGTATTCAAGATCATTGAGAATGAAAGTCAAAGCTTCAAGTCAAAGCCTCATTGCAAAAGTCAAAGTCAACTCATTTAATGAAGAAGTCAAAGTGAAAGTCAATGTCTTGTTAGTTTGTTCTTTGTAATAGATGGTAGGTATAAATAGGTTTTTCTCTTTGTAAAGCTTGTAACACACATATTGGAGAATCATTCTAGTGAGAGAAATATTGTTTGAAAGAGAGAGAGAGAGATTTGTAATAGTTGAATCTTTGGAAATAAAAGTGAGATTTGTGGAATTAAATTGTGTTCATCTTGATTACTTGCATAATCTGGGAATAACACATGAACTGAGAAAGCTTGTTCACGGTGAACGAAATATCTGGCCTAGTGAAGGTTAAGTACAAAATACGTCCAACCAACCTTCTGTATTTAGAGGGATCCTCCATTAATTCTCCATTATCACCAGAGTGATATAAATGAGAAACCATTGGAATTTTTGCCGGTTTTGCAGCCAATAAACCCATATCTTCAAGAAGTTGCAATGCATAGTGTCATTGAAACACAAAAATGCCTTTCTTGGAGCGTGTGACTTCTAAGCCCAAGAAATACTTTAACTCTTCGAGATCCTTCAGTTAGAATCTATTACTTAATTGAGCTTTGACTTTGTCAATCAAATATTGAGAAGGTCCGACAAGGATGATATCATCCACATACACAAGAATGGCAACATGAGTTCTTTCTGATCCCTTATAGAACAAAGAAACTTTGATTGAACAAAACCATTTTCCATCAAGAAACCAGAAAATTTGGCATTCCATTGCCTTGAGGATTTCTTTAAACCATATATCGACTTATGTAACTTACAAGCCATATTGGTCGCCCCCTTGGTTGGCAATCCTTAAGGAATTTGCATGTATACCTCCTCTTCCAAATCGCCATGTAAAAATGAAATATTTACATCCAATTGAACTAATTTCCAGTCTTGAATTGCTGCTAAAGCAAGCATGGTTTTGATGGTAACTGATTTGGAAACTGGGCTATAGGTCTTCGTATAATCGACTCCTTCTTGTTGAGTGAATCCTTTGGCTACTAATCGTGCCTTATGCCTCTCAATTGTACCATCGGTCTTTAATTTGAATTTATAAACCCAACGACATCCCATTATATTCTTTCCTGGTAGTAAAGGAACGATCGTCCATGTATTATTGTCCTTCATGGCTTGTAACTCTTATTCCATAGACAAAACCCATTCCTTATGTTTGACAACTTCTGAATAGGATTGTGGTTTGACATTTGAAGATATAGTTGCTATGAAAGCTTGAATGATGATGATAACTGTTCGTATGAAAGAACATTGGCCAAATCATATCGAGGCGTTGAACCTTTTGTAGAAACATTGTTGCAATGAAAATCACGGAGGTAGGACGGTGATCTATGTTGTTGTGAGGATCTTCGGATAGGAACAATTTCATTGTCATTTGCCTTTGTTGATTCACTGGATGTCATTTGTGTTGGAGAGACACCAAGGTCATTGAAAGTTTCATCATCATAAGGTAACATCATTGGAATAGCAACATTCTTGAAAGGATCATATGTTGAAATTGTTGAATCCTTGTGAAACGGGAACACTTTTTCATGAAAAACCATGCCCCTTGAATAAAAACATTTTCTCGATTGAAAATCAAGAAGTTTATATCCTTTAAATTGTGGTGAGAATCCAATCAAAATACACGGGACCACTCGTGGTGAAAATTTGTGTCTAGTGGACGTTAAAGTTAATGCAAAGCTTAGACATCCAAAAACCCGAATCGTTGAGTAATCAGGTAAATTCCCATACATCAACTCATAAGGCGTCTTGTATTTTAGCACTTTGGAAGAAGTCCTATTGATTAGGAATACTGTTGTTTGAACACATTCAGACCAATAGCATAAAGGAACATTTGACTGAAAGAATAGAGCTCGAGATACATTTAAAAGATGTTGGTGTTTTTTTTTCCACCACTGAGTTCTATTCAGGCCTTTCAACACATGATTTTTTGAGGGATCACTCCTCTATCAACAAAAAATTGACGAAGATCAAACTCCTTTGCATTATCTGAACGTACACGACGTATCCTCTTGCCAAATTGGGTTTCAATCATTACATATAATTGAGGAATTAACATTGTAACTTCCGACTTATATTTAAGCATGAAGACCCATGTAAAACGACTATAGTCATCAACTATTGTTAGGAAAAAAATATGTGACCTTGAAGACTATGGGTGTGAAACAGTCCCCATACATCACAATGAACAAGATCAAACACCTCCATTGACATATTATTCAGATATACAAATGGTAGTAGTTTTTGTTTGGCTAACAGATAAACCATACATGGATCACAATTATTAGCCAAAGAATGCTTATTAGTAGCTAAAACAGATTGTAAAGTACCTAATACTTCGCTTGAGGGATGACCAAGCCTTTTGTGCCACATTTCTATAGAAACCATATTCACAACAACATTTGATCGAATGGGATCTTCAATTCTTAGCACGTACAAGCCTTGAACCATATCAACAATGCCAACCATCTTCCTTGAGTTCATGGCCTGAACAATAGCATTTCGTTCATAAAAATTCACTCTATGCTTTCCGGCAGATGTTAATTGACTTATTGAGACCAGTCTTAGATGAAACTACGGAACAAATAATACATCTTCAAGAACTAAAACATTGTTTATTTTCACATTCCCCATATCAGATACTGGTATAACCTGATTATTTGGAAGTTTGACATTCGAGCCTTGAACATCATGAATATTGATAAAAATATTACGATCACAACATATGTGCTTCGAGGCTCCTGAATTAAGAATCTAGATAGTAGAAGAAAATTTACACATATGAGAAGACATAACATAGTGTGTACCTTAATTTTGAATATCTTGTTCATTCTCCTCTGTGACCACATTGACTTCAGTTATCCGGTTAGAAATAATTGCCATAAGTCGTTCACATTCAACATGTGACATTTCTTGAACAAGATTGCTTACAACATTATGTGGACCAAATTTGTTACTTGTCTTATAACAGGAGGATAACCATGTATTTTTCCATCGTATGGCCTTGTATCTTGCAGTGAGTACAATAAGGCTTTTGTTTGTTTGCACCAAATCTGTTATGTTGCCCTCCTTTGTTTTGAGAATTGACATGAAAAGTCATAGAAGGAACAACTTTTCCAACTGAATACACAGATATTTGTTTCTCTTCTTGTGAAACCAAAGAAAAAAATTTATTAATAGGAGGCATATGTTCGATTAAGAGTATCTGTCCACGAATTTGATAGAAAGAATCATTCAAGTCCATAAGAAAATTCATCTTTTGCTCATTTTGAAGATACACTTCGATATCTTTCAAGCCACCACATTCACACTTCAAACAGGTACAATGTGGTCTGTAATTTGCATGCTCCCCAGAAAGTCCTTTCAATTTAGTGAAATAAACACTTACCGAGTCCTGGTCTTGTGTGAGGCTGACTATTTCTCTTCGAATCTCATAAATCCTTGGACTACTCCCTTGAGAAAAACGTTCCTTCAATTTCTCCCACATCTCTTTAGTTATATCTCTATACATGAAGCTTGGAGAGATTTGTTTGGACAAAGTATCAAGAATCCACGAGATAACGAAGTGATTATTACGAATCCAGGCATTTATCTTCATTTGATTTGTTCCTTCAGGTTTGGTTAAAGATCCGTCTATAAAACCAAGCTTGTTCTTGACAAACAAAGCAATTATCATCGATTGACTCCAGGATGAATAATTTTCATTGTTAAGCGGTTGAGAAACCAACACTAATCCAGTGTTGTCTGAATGATAAGAAGAACGAATTTGCATCAGATGAAGTCACCCGAACCGTATTCGTTGAGGTTTGTCCATAACTCGTCATAATAGATCATAGAGATGAAGACAGAGCTAGGAAAACAAAACTTAGAGTTAAAGAGAGAGAGAGAGAGAGAGAGAGAGAAAGTAAACTTGTATTGAATCAAATTGAAGAGAAAATACATAAGGCAAAACAAAAACAGAGCTAGGAAAACAAAACTTTTTGACAAAAGAATAATTTACCTTTACTCTAATGGATCATAAGATCTATCGATAGTTGAAAAAATATCGAAAGTGCATATGTTTTAGGTTCAATTAAAAGTATTGAATATAGTAGTAAACTTTTGACATACTTCAAATTCTACTTTCTAGCAAGATACAAAAAGTAGGAATCAGCGGTAAAAAAGTATAACAGGTGGATAAAAGGTCGATTTACAATAAATTTTATTATTGAAACGTAGAAAAAATACGATGGTATGAATGCTATACTTGGTGCGTGTTGATCCAAACTCTCTCAGTGATTTGATGATGATCCTTTTTATATTTAGTGAAAATTACTTAAACTGTATATGTATTATGTTTCACCATGAGCAATCATATTGAGTCTGTTCAACTATCGTTGAGTGGTTTCCATGTAATCAGATTATGTAATCCCTGAAGACAAGTCTCACGCTCAAGAAGATCATCTCTAACATCGTAGACTAAGCTGATGATGAAAACAAGTCTACTAATGATCTGAAGCGGCATTCAGTGAAACCAAGACAAGTCTACACTGCATGACAAATCAAGATCAAGCCTCAACTATTGCCTTTCTACATAGTGATTCCTGATTACTGATCATCAGCTATAGTTGATCATGAAACTTGCTTATCAAGATTTGTTTGTCTTATCCTCTACACACCTAGTACGAAGGTACAAAAGCAAACATGCTTTTTTCCATAATTGTACAACCACTCCTTCCACTACACTGTTCACCATATGACCGAAAACATGTTAAAGATAAAGTCAAAAACATGAAGCCAATGAAGAATCAACACGTGGATTGTACCCTCTACCATGCATTTAATGTATAAGGTATAAATAGGAAATAAGCCTTCATTTTTTAAGGGTCCTCAATCTCCTTAGTGATATTTGCAGAAACTCTCTTTTCTGCAAACTCTCTTCTCCTTTTCTATTACTCTTGTATGCAAGAAAACTTAGTGTTTCTTTGATTGTTTAGATTTGGTTTTATGTTATCTAGTTCCACAACAATCTGTAAAATTAGTTTTTGATTTACTCAATAATCAATAAACAAATTTAAAAGTGAATTTTGTGTTTGTATTCAACCCCCCCCCCCCCCCCCCGCCTTCTACAAACTAACACCCTTGTAGAACCTTAATCGGGACCAACAAGTGGTATCAAAGCAGTTTGTTTAATCTATAAACAAGATCTTGCTTAACTCTCTTCCTTGCTATTCTCTAAAATGGCATTGAACACAAACTCAAACTATCATGACAATGGCTCTCTTGCTAAACCTCCTTTGTTAGTGTATTGTTGTATCCAAGATTTAAGTGTAGAAAAATCAAAGTCTGTAAAGTCATAATAGTCAGAGTCAAGTCTTGTATAAGTTTTCCTTGTATAAATAGGTATGTAGTGTTATGAGAGTAAGGTAGCATAGAATGAGAAGGAAATCCTATGAGAGTTTAGGGGGTAGTAAGACTTGTACACATTATCATTATGAGATATACGACTTCAAGATTCTCTCTCTACTCTCTCTCTAGATCTTATTCTTAACTGTCAAATCTTGATGTTTGCTTGAATTGTGACCTAACAATCTCGATTAAGCAGAGACAACTTTGCTCTTTGGAAAAATCGAATGATGCTATTTCTTGAAGGTGTAGACCCCACTATACCTAAATATGTTGCAAATGGACCGTATGTACCATTTGTCATAATTGTTGCAGTTCCTGCCACTAAAACTACTGAAGCTGTTCCTGAAAAGGATGCTGCGAAAGAAATATGACAGTGGACTGATGAGGACAAAAAGGAAAGTTGCTCTTGATGCAAAGGCCAAAACCATCATCTCCATGGTTATGCCTGATGAAGTTTTCCATTCCATCATGCATCTAAAAACATCTAAAGTCATGTGGGACATAATATGTGCTCAATATGAAGGTACCACTGAGGTACAAGCAACCAGAAAGATAAATCTGGTAAGACAATATGAATGTTTCATTTGTGGTAAGCATGAATCCTTGTCTGAAGTACACCAACGCTTTAATTGCTTGATCATTGATCTAAGGACAGTTGGTAAGACCTACTCTAACTCTGAGGTTCTTACTAAATTCTTGGAATGTCTTCCTGAAAGCTGGGACAGTTATTTAATGTGTCTCAAGCTAAAAAAAGACTTAAATCATCTTTTTCTTAGTACTTTATATGGGATTTTGCTCAATCATGAGCAATCGAGTCAACTGAAGAAAAATCTTGTTAAAGATTCCAAAGACTCCAAAAGCACACCTGTTGCTTTAGTCTCTTCAAAGATAATCCCTACTCAGCGATCCCCCACTCTCACTATCATTGAGTTAGATTCTGACTCAGAGGATCCATCAGACGCTGATCTTTCAGAGTTTGATGAGTCGCTGCCACTCTTGACAAACTCCTTCAGGATATTTGCAAGAAATAGCAATTTTAGAAGAAATAAGCCCATTACCATATTTGACAAGTCTAAGTCAACACGTATTGATAAAGCAACTGCTACGTGCTATAACTGCGAAAAAGTTGGACATTTTGCTAGCGAGTGCAGGTTAAAGAGAGTCTTCAAACCTTCTTCATCTCGAAAACCCAGCAATGACAAGTACCTGAAGCTGAAAGAGAAATATGAAAAGTTGAAAAACTACAAGCAAAAAGGTAAAGGTCTAATCGCTGAAGAACATGACTCGGCTGAATCTAAAGAATCAAGCTCTGATGAAGAAGATGCGGCCAATCTCTGTCTGATGGCCAAGATAGAAGAAGAAGTGGAAGAACCCATTGGAACATCCATGAGAACTACCACCTCTCAGGTATCAATCTCTTCTGATCCAACTCTCACTGAAGCTGAGAGACGTTGCGCTGTTGATGTGCTGGCAATTGATTTATACAATGCCCTGAATGGTAAAACTCAAGCTGAAAACAAAAACATTGATTTAATAGAGCATCTTGAGAAATGTCATCTAAAGATCAAAGAACTAACCCATTTAGAGGAAAGTTTAAAAGATCAAGTCATCGTAAATGAAATTATCAGCATTGAACGCAAACAAGCTATTGTTGCTCTCAAGTCTGAAAAAGCTACAGTTGAAGGATGGTGTAAGTCTTCAGATAAGATCACTGAGATCATAAGTGCTCAAATCCCTGATCATGATAAAATCGGACTTGGTTATAAATTTGATAAGGTTGAATCTAGTAGAGATTGTTCTATGCTTAAGTTTGGAATGTTTGTCTCTTCTATTCCTGACACTTCTTCATCTCAGTGATCTTCTTCCTTTTCTGTTCCTATACCTGAGGATGTCTCTAAGAGTTCTAAACTCAAAGATAAGGGAAAATCTATTTCCCATATTCCCTAAAAGGGTACTAAAGTACCTAAGCCAAATTAGGTTTCTCCTAAACCTTCAGCGAATCAACCATCATCCTCCAAAGCCAAGATCCCTGGACATGTCCAGAGATCTACTCCTAGGATGCAGGTTGATCTTAAGCCTAAGAAATATGAAGAACTCAAGGTTCCTCCAAAATCTGAGGCTAAGTGCATTCTTGGAGTTGGCCCGGCGTATCTAAAGCTTTCTAATACATATGCTTATGGTCACAAGGCTACCTTCAACTATAGAAAGCGTTATTATTGCGGACTTACTGACCACATTTCCAGTAGATGTCCCACTGCCACCATAGCTGAAAAGTCAGTTAGAGTGAATATGAATACCTCCAAGTCAAAGAAGGTCTCCAAAGCTAAGAAACCTGTCATGGTGAAAAATGCCACTAAGGTTAAGAAATTAACCAAAGTGAATATTACTACTAAAGTTGAATCATCAGATGTTGTGAAGATTGTTGAACCTTCCATATCCACTAACTCAAATGGACCCATTGTAAAGTGGGTACCAATAAAAAAATGACCTTCCTTATGTTTGCAGGTCTCGAAGGGTATCTGGTATCTTGATAGTGGATGCTCTCGACACATGATTGGCCGAAAGAACCTGCTCGCTGATTACAAGGAAGAGAAAGGTCCCTTAGTGACCTTTGGTGGTAATGGAAAAGGCTATATACAAGAGGGTTTGGTGTACTAACTAATGGTATAACGACCTTCCAAATAGTCGCTTACGTAGAAGGACTGAAGCACAATATTTTGAGCATCAGTCAGCTATGTGATAAAAACACAAAGTATGCTTTACCAAGAAAGCATGTGCTATCACTGACAAAGATGGAAAACTTGCTCTCAACGGTTATCGTTTGGAAAATGTCTATGTTATCAATATGGACTCATCCAACACTAAGAACATTTGTATTCTTTTAAAAGCATCATCAGATGTCAACTGACTATGGCATAAAAGGCTCTCTCATGTCAACTTCAAGACACTGAATGAACTCAACAAGAAGGAACTTGTCACCGGTTTGCCTCAGCACTCAAATGCTAAAGAATCGCTCTGCTCAGCATTCGAAAAAGGAAAGAAAACCAAAGCAAGTTTCATGTCTAGACAAGTATCATTAATCACTACTCATCTACACATGCTTCACATGGATTTGTTTGGCCCCGTCAACATACAATCCATCGCTGGAAAGAAGTATAAATTGGTGATTATTGATGAATACTCCAGATATACATGGGTCATGTTTATCAGATATAAGAGTGACACCCAGAAGAAATCATTCCCTTTATAAGGAAGATGGAAGTTCTCAACAGTCTCACTGTTAGTTCTATTAGAAGTGATAATGGCACTGAATTCAAAAACAATGTTCTTGATAATTTCTTTGAAAACAAGGGTATCTCTCACAACTTATCAGTTGTGAGAACACCTCAACAAAATGTGGTCGTTGAAAGAAGAAATTGAACAATCATTGAAGTTGCTCGATCTATACTCAGTGAATCTCATTTGCCAATCCAACTTTGGACTGAAGCTGTCAACATTGCATGTTTTACTCAAAATCGATCGCTGATCGTCAAGAGATTCAAGAAGATGGCATACAAACTTTTCCATGGAAGAAAGCCTACTCTAGGTTTCCTTCATATCTTTGGTTTTCAGTACTACATATTAAACAACAGAGATTAACTTGGAAAGTTCGATCCCAAAGCTGACATGGAATTTTTCTAGGGTACTCCTCAGTATCCAAAGCCTTCAGAGTCTTCAACAAAAGAAGAAAAACTTTAGAAGAAACCATACATGTCACCTTTGATGAATCTCGATCATCTAACTCAAAACTTGTTCTTGAAAACGAAGAGCTGAATGATTGGATGTTCTCTCACCTCAGAGATTCTGATGTATCTCTCAGTAATAACCATCAAGCAGTTCCTCCAAATGCTAATGATGACCCAGTCATTGTCTCCACAGAATCATAATCTACTTCTTGGGTTTTAGTTGTTCCCATAAACACTGTACCCCCTTCTGAACCATCAACTTTTGAATCACTTTTTCCCTCTGAACAACAATCAGTGGATGACGTTCAATCTGAACCTCATCAATTGATAGTTGATAATCAATTTGCTGAAACTTCTTCCTCAACAAATGTTCATATCCATACCACTTCTTCAGATATGGATATCCAAGCTCCTGCTCAGAGATGGACAAAAAAGTCACCCAATTGAACAAATACTTGGTGATCAGATGTTGGTATTCAGACTCGACGTGGTTCAGGTAAAATCAGTCTATTTGTGAACTTCATATATCTATTAGAATCTAAAAAGGTCGATGATGCCCTCAGAGATCCAAACTGGTCAGCGTTATGCAAGAAGAGCTAACTGAATTTGAAAGAAACAAAGTCTGGAATCTCGTTCCCAGACTATCTGATAAAACTGTTATTGGCACAAATGGATGTTTCGTAACAAATTAGATGAACATGGGACTGTGACCCGCAACAAAGATAGGCTTGTTTCACAGGGATACAGACAAGAGAAAGGCATAGACTATGATGAAACCTTTGCCCCTGTGGCCAGGCTCGAAGCAATTCGATTATTCTTAGCGTATATAGTTCACAAAGACATCAAGGTATATCAAATGGATGTCAAGTCTACATTTCTAAATGGAAAGCTAAGTGAAGAAGTTTATGTTGAACAACCCCCATGGTTCTCTGACCCTAAGCATCCAAGTTATGTATATAAGCTGAATATGGCACTCTATAGGTTAAAACAAGTCCTTCGTGTTTGAAACCCTATCTTCTTTTCTAATCACTGAAAATTTGAACGTGGAAAGATTGATAATACTTTGTTTTTCAGAAAGATTAAAGGTCATATTATTCTTATTCAAATATATTTCGATGACATTATATTTGGTTCTACTAACCCTTCTCTCTGCGTAAGATTCGCTGAAAGAATGAAGAAAGAATACAAGATGAGTATGATGGGTGAACTAACCTACTTCCTTGGTATCTAGATTAAACAATCTGACAAAGGTACATTTATATATCAAGGTAAGTATGTTAATGATATGATGAAAAAGTTTGATCTTACTCAAACTTCAACGATGAAAACTCCTATGGCTCCTCCGCTGATACAAAACAAAGATCCATCTGGAAAACCTGTTAATGTCACAACTTATAGAGGAATGATCGGGTCATTATTGTATCTAACATCTAGTCGACCTGACATTATGTACTCTACCTGCTTATGTGCTAGATATCAATCTGAACCCAAGGAATCCCATATGATCGTTGTTAGGCGCAAGGTCTTTCAGATATATGAAGGGAACTCCTAACCTAGGTCTTTGGTATCCCAAGGACTCAAGCTTCGATCTAACTGCTTATTCATATTGTGATTTTGAAAGATGTAAGCTTGATAGAAAGAGCAACACTGGAGGCTGTCAGCTTCTAGGTGGAAAGTTGGTGAGTTGGACAAGTAAAAAAGCAAAACTCCGTGTCCACACCAACTACTAAAGCTGAGTATGTAGCCGCTGGTAGTTGTTGTGCTCAGATCTTATGGATGAGAAATCAACTATTAGATTATGATCTTCAGTTATCAAAGATTCCCATCTATTGTGATAACACTAGTGCGATTGCAATAGCTAATAATCTTGTGCTACACTCAAAGACAAAACACATTGAAATCAGATATCATTTTATCAGAGATCATGTGATGAATGGAGATATTGAACTTAATTTCATTCCTACTAATTTTCAACTGACTGATATTTTCACCAAACCTCCTGATGAGACAAGATTTGACTTCCTCATCAACGAGTTTGGAATGTTGAATAAAGAAGAATAACTCTTCAGATATTATTCATTATATCAGCCATTGGACTTCAAAGTTCATCATTCATCAAATGATCACTGATTACCTATTATTTGATAATAAGGTATGTTTCTATCTTTCCTCACTGAAGATCTCTTTAGCGAGACGCCTCTTGAAAATTTCAAAAGATAATCACTGATTTCTTCAAGTGATTAAAAGCTTTTTTGAAAGAAAAACTTATCACTGACTTTATTTTCATTAAAAATCCAAAATCAATCACTGACTTTCTCAAGTGATTAAAGTTTTTTTTAAACTGAAAAGACGTTTCATTTTATGACGTCATTTCTTTTAGATAACCGTTGGCACGATTTTTCTGACAACGTCGCCCGTTCCCATTCTTTGTCCAATCACACGCAAGCGACGTGTCTTTGTCATGATGATTTTCTCTCTTCTCCTATGTATAAATACGTTTCTTTGTCTCACATTCAAATTTTACACGCTCAAAACACTATCAAACAAATACTCTCTCAAAGCAAGAAAATACCAAGAACACGCACTCAGATTTCTTTGTGATTCTCACGTTCATTCATTTTTTCCTCTTATTTTCCTTTTCTACAAAACATTATTTGATCTTATAATCCAGTTATTAAGTTCAAATAACTTGTTTTTCCTAAAATCATCTCCTTCATGATTTTCATGTCAAAACCCTAAAAATAATGTTTTTAGAAGAACCTGTGTTCTAAACTTGATTTTTTTATTTCCACACTCTTTTTCACACTATCTCTATAGAAAATAAAGTATATTTCCATATATACTCACATTTTCATATAGCTTTTGTTTTCCAAAACACAGAATACCATTTCTTTCTCAAAATTGAAACAGGTAATCTAACTGTTTGTCTCCTTTGTCTCTTCATGTTTTTCGAATATTTCAGCAATGGCATCTCAAGCTTCTACTTTCTCCAAGGCCTCAAACGTCAACTTTGACATTGAGAATATCCCTTTCAAATCAAACAGCCATCAGGGAATGCTCTCATTCCCTAAGAAGAAACCCTCAGTGCATCTCCTCCCTGATGTTGAATTCTTACGGACATGCCCTATCAGTTATGCACTAACGGTTTATCCTCCTGGCTACCAATCGTTGCTCAAGCAGTTCTGGATCACTGCTGAAGCTACTACAAACACCTTGACTTCTGGCTGAGAAGTACCAACGATAGCCTTCCAAACTGAACACGGGAAAGGCATCTTTGGACCTTCAGCATTAAGAAACGCTCTGAAACTATGAAGCTACTTCAACTGATGAAGAACTCGTCAACTTCCTTGACGCCATGCAATATGACTGGATACTTGAGGAGGGGACACCCAAGAAATTGCTGATGAAAGTCTTGAAAGCACGTATGCCCATAGAGCTTGGCTACGTATTTGCTCACTTCATTCAGAACATGGGTGGGAAAGTTGCCAGCATGGACCAAGCAAGCCGCATGGCTCTGGACATGGATTCTCGGTCCTCACCGACCGAAAGATTGATTATGCTAGAATAATCTCTGAAGACTTGGTATCCAAAATCAACGTCTCCAAGAGGGAACCAGTTGTTCCCTATGTACGCTTTATCAGCGTCCTTCTTCAGCACCTACTTGGCGATCTCTACCCAACAATCAATGATTACTCACTGCCCAAGCTTGGGGCGCATCTTCTCGACCGAGAGTGTAACACCGTCAAACTCGGAAATTGCAACTACTTTAAAATTTTCTAAAATACATCGATAAATAATTTATCTACAAACACAATATAGGATTTAACCTCAATAAACACATTTATTCTCTACATACATTCTATAATAAGGACGGGTGCTACTAAAACCCAATAATAGTCACTATCTCCAACTGCGGAAGACTTCATCAATCTACTTACTCTCGTGAACCACTAAGCACATCTCTTTATACGACTGCTAGAACCGAACCCCCTTCAGGAACCTGATGCACATGCCGACAAAATAAAAAGGTTAGGCTTAACGCCTAGTGAGCTCAAGAGTTTTACATTAGAGATGTATGAAGCAATAACTTTAAGAATGTTATTTAAAATCGTGATTTCCACAATCCAATACATTTCATTTGAAAGCAACCAAAGAAATGAAATACATTAAATCTTAAAACCATCTCTTTTCAACGTTCACCCTTTTCGTGATTAAAATCATAAAACATACGTATCTTTAAATAAAGCCAAAACCCAAAGCGTTCGTAAAACATTACTGACATTATAATGATCAAACGTTGAAAACATAGATAACTCAAACTTTCAAGACATCTCAATAACTCGAATGAGTTTCAATAACTGAACCTTAAAACATAGATAAATACCCATACTCAAACGTCTCCGAAAACATGGATTATAAAACTCCATAACCAAAACCACACCTATTGATGACGGGGAGGACCCGATTACATTGTACATGACGGAACACAAAGTAAGTCTCAAGGTAATGTAGTAAATCAAAACATGTGGGTTACACATAAAACACTCACCGAGCATCAACTACTCCAAGTTTGTAGCTCGAAAACATCAAGTCAACCACTCCAGGTATTTTCTTGAGAGTCCCCAAAACCGGGCAACTCGGGCACAGTGGGATTACACCTTACTGTCCATGGAACGCTGCCCGACCGTATAGGCCCACACCCTACTTACCATGGAGCCCGATGCCTATCCCGTGCCAAATGGTGAACCAACTTCCCAAACGGGGACAGAGGAACACCGTGCCTATGGATCCATTGCACTAACTAAACCATTACATGACTCAAACGGATGAACCAAAGCATTCACAACATGACATGCTCAACTAAGATGCAGTAAATGCAAATCATAACCAAACGCTCAACATCGAGCAATTAAAACGGACAAGTGTCCTCAAAACCCAACAAAATCCAAACCGAGCCAGAAGCTCAACAAATCCAAAGATCCAACGTCGAAATTCATAAAATGAAATCAAATATAAACAACCCATATTTATATAAACCCATGCTCCAAAGCATATAATTAACTCCAACGTAGTTTAGATTGGGACAATTCATTTTCCAAGTGAGTTTACAACATTTATTCTTTCAAAACGTCCTATAACACAAAACCATGCATTTCTCTAAAACACAAATCAAAACACAGTTATACTCAAAATCTACTTCCATAAAATAAATCATAGAAATACCAAAATACATGATTTATTTATCATAATGCTCCAAAATCCCAAAGATGTGTGCTAAATGAGTTTATAAAGTTAAACACCTTTAAAATACTCAACTTATCA
Organism: Arctium minus; assembly: GCA_954870635.1. Classification (NCBI taxonomy): domain Eukaryota; kingdom Viridiplantae; phylum Streptophyta; class Magnoliopsida; order Asterales; family Asteraceae; genus Arctium; species Arctium minus. The sequence continues at coordinate 1,929,879 of OX941093.1, read as the reverse complement.
GCAGTTAACAAAACTTGTCAGCATTTAACAAAACTTATCAGTAGTTAACAAAACTTATCAGCATTTAACAAAATTTATCAGTAGTTAACAAAACTAATCAGCAGTTAACAAAACTTATCAACAGTTAACAATTTCATGTAAAACGCTTTAAAATAACATTTTGGCATGTACACCGTTTTCACAAATCAACTTGAACTCACCTTGCTAGATTTAGGCTAAATTTAGATTTCACCCAACGAGCTCTTTTGAAGGCCGCTTGAATCCTCAAGCCGAGAACTTCCAAAACCTAGATCCATACATACCGAACCATAAATATCCATAAACAACCACATAGAAACATTCCCCAACATTATATACCAAAATCCCTAAACGAGACCAAAACCCTAGTTTTTCCAAAACTAACAAATCCGAGATTTGATAACCCAAACACTAGGGAAACACCCAAAGAACGTATATAACCTCAAATCAAAGAAGTTTACCATTAAAGATGACGAGACTTTCCGAGAACACCCAATCCAACCCTTCAACCCGAGCTCCCAACCGATGAACTTGATGAGGGAGATGAAACTGGAGGTTTTGTGGTTCAAGATTCCAACTAGATAGATGGTGAAGATTCATGTGGTTTGGGGAGGAAAAACCCCCAAAATGGGTTAGGGTTCGGTTTTGGGGTTTGGGAGAGAAAAAGGGAAGAAGATAGAAGTAAAAATGAGAGAAATGGTGAGAAATTCGGACATTTAGGGAACCAGTGGCCGCGGGCAATAATGCCATGCGATAGTGACATTGTCACTATCGCGAGGGCACTCTCGCGGGGAATGTACCGCGGGTGGTACACCCCCGGCGATTGTGCCACGCGATAGTGACACATGTCACTATCGCGAGTCACAATCGCGCTACACGTACCGAGCCCCGAAAAAGGTCGAAACTCGAGATTCTCGCATGGGTCGACTTAAGGTTCGAAAGCACAACATTTATCACTCAAAAGATAGACGAAAGGCGGAGAGATAACCAACAAAAGGCGGAGCTTTCTTTACGAAAAACCGGGTGTTACAATCCTCCCAACCTTAGAATGATTTCGTCCTCGAAATCTAGATTTCAATGAACCTTGCCCGTAGAAGGATTTCCCTTAACCCTCCTTCCAGCACCACTATGATGCCCCTTGCACTGATACACGCCAACCACCCCTCATGGGCATATTACACTCATGATCGCGCGAACACTTAACTCACCAAAGTAATCTTTACCCACAAGATTACGGTCGTCTCCCAACCTTAGAATGACCATTACTACCTCTAGGGTAGTTTGTGACCTCAACAAATCACCAAACCAATTCCTTCGGATCATCACGGTTCCGAACCCAATATCACATAGCATAACCAAACTTCCAAAATCCCCAGATTTCAACTGATCCATTCCTAATGTCGATAAAATTGACCTCCTAAGGCGCACCAAAGCGTCCTTCCGGTAACTGGTTAACCCAGATTCGGTTAACACTCAACTCTGTCCCAGCCCCAACCTCACAATGATCCTCTAATGCAACCTTTATCATTATGGAAAAGCTTATACACATCGGTACTTAATCATCACCGTCTATCCTTCTTTTAAATTCCAACACCGAAAGGTCAATATTTCCCATGATCTAACCGGGATACATCCCAACCATTCACAGATCCATGGCTCCAAGGAAACAAGTCAACACCTAGGACTAAACGGTGACTTCGAAAACATGGACATCCCGTCCCAAAATCCCATTCCAGACGGATAGCCGTAGTAAGGTTGACGCTTAACTGAGTGCTAAAACTTCAACTCAAGCATTCCTAACAGACGGCCCACAAGAATATCCTTAGATCGCAAAGCCCACTAATACGGTACACCATGAACATAAATCATGATACTACCTCGACGAGCAATTCACCAAAACGAACCCAATCTAATCGTCGATAATCACCTAAGACCTCATCTCGCAGATTTTCCGAAGCGTAGAGGTCATCTCTTAATCAACTGGGGAACAAAATCTAATACCTCCACTATTCAAGCGTGATCCGATTCAAAATTTGAAACCCAATTTCAAGATCGACCACAAGTCGGATCATCCGACGCTTCAAATCCCAAGGACTCCTCTAGCCCCTTTATTATTGCTCCTTTCACGACAGGGGTTTAAATCTATAGGCCTAATGAGTTCAAGGTTTTCAACTAATATGCCAATTTAAACTCTTATAAAACTTTTAAATACACAAGTTTTATGAAATTAACCATATGAATGAAATCCACTACCGATTTCTCGATAGGTGTGCAAAACAATCACCCATGCCATGCATATAAAGTCATTTCAAATTCGTTTGATCAATACTCGTATAATAATGTCAATAATAAAATGTGCAACAAAATTTTCAAATGGACCTTTATGATCCTCGCATGCGTCCATTTATGTCTTATATATGAAAATAATTTTCTGCACTAAAACATGTGCAACAAAGGTTTGTACAAACTCCAAAGAGGAGCTTCGCAATTTCCAACTCCAAATTTCTTTTCTTTAAACCACAATGTCATGAAATAAAATTTTCAATAAGGTTCACATACTCCAATTTATTTCCCAATCATAGTAAAACGATGGGTGTGTGATTCGGTCACATGCAAACAAATTTTAAATCGAGTTTGAACCTTGGTTCGCTCAAATAAAATGCACATGTACAAATGAAATTAGCAACCACAATGGCATGTATACCGATAACCCATTTAGTGCATTGCGGAAAATTTATAACCGTAAAATCAACAACTGAAACATCATCAAAGCAAAAGTCCAATACGAAACGGCATAACCTTTCATATGTTGACTCACACCAACAATTTTAAAACAACTCGAAAACCATGTAGCATACCACGAGTAACACCTGTATAAAACCCAAAAGAGAAATCACAAAATATTGAAACTTCTCAAAATAACATATGGGAAAATATCTATTAATAGAACTCTCAAAACGTCTCTTACGGTTGCGAAAATACCGATGCAAAACTCGCACGAGACAAAATATTAAACGAAAATTTATAATTTAACGCACACAATACTGCAAGTATACACCTCTCAAATTCAAGAGTACGACGCAAAATGTCGTAAAATAGGATTCCGTAAGACCCAATAAAACCTTCCATAAAACCCAATGAAACATAACGATGCTCAACATCATATGGTGCCAAAACCGTCATTCCCAAAATGAAATAGCATGAAACAAAGTCATGATTAAAATGTCAAAATTCCAAAATTTTATCTTTTATCGTACCCGATAAATATAAACGACACTTTCACCAAAACCCGCATGAGACTCGACGCTTCAATAAAACTCATAAACTTACACGCAAATAAAATTAAAACTCACGCAATTTGAAATACACTCGCGAGTAGAAAAGCGTCATAAAATAACGTTTCATGAATTCAACATGACTCATACCGACTAAAATTCCAAAGAACATTTCGACTCAAGAACATAGGGACAACTCGTCCTTTAAAACTTTAACATACGTGGAGGAGATCCAATGTCAGAGTAAAAATTTCCATAGTTATTTCCCCAACAACCCAAATAACATTAAAACATAAATATTACAACATCTGGGAAAATATGGTGTCAGACACGAAACCAGGATAAAGAGATTTTCAATAAAAATTGCAACCACATGTAACAAAATAATTTTATGCATGCTTGAGCTCATGGTTTAAAATCTGATGAGTGCTAAATGCTTTACCAAGGCTTCATAGTAGAACACAATTTATGCTTCGAAAGCATGAGAAATAATTGATGCAAACTTATTTTTAGAGATAAATTTTGTGCATGAATTTTCGGTCGGCACTCACATCTTAGGACTCCACTCCTCCATTTCCCGACATGCAATTTTCATTCGGATGTACCCAACATCATAGAGCAACCCTCCCACTAATTGGTTAACTTACAATTCTCCTCGCAACATGATCGATCTATCGCCCCGATAGTTCCACTCCAACCAATAACTCTGACCCAAGATGGTCAAATTAATGCATTCATCACACTTATCTATCACTTCCAAGTGACATTGCTATAAACATCAACCTTTCCTTAGATCACTCGCTTAGAAACTTTCTCACTACCCCAACGGTCATTCCCCCAAGGTAGTTCAAGTATACACATGTAACATGTAGATTCACCACGACACTGGCCAGGTGCCATTATGAACGTACCGTACACAATCATCCTTGCGACCCTCGACAAGTTTCTCGTTTCTAGCGACTCGATAAATCCTCAAAATGTCTTATCTTAAGGTACCTAATGCGCAACTTCATTTATAATAAACTTATAAGAACTCTAGTTTGAGTCTAGGCATCCAAAAATCAATACCTAATTCTCTCAAACTTAAGCTCTGATACCAACTTGTAACACCCTCAAACTCGAAAATAGCAACTACTTTAAAATTTTCTAAAATACATCGATAAATAATTTATCTACAAACACAATATAGTATTTAACCTCAATAAACACATTTATTCTCTACATACATTCTATAATAAGGACGGGTGCTACTAAAACCCAATAATAGTCACTATCTCCAACTGCGGAAGACTTCATCAATCTACTTACTCTCGTGAACCACTAAGCACATCTCTTTATATGACTGCTAGAACCGAACCCCCTTCAGGAACCTGATGCACATGCCGACAAAATAAAAAGGTTAGGCTTAACGCCTAGTGAGCTCAAGAGTTTTACATTAGAGATGTATGAAGCAATAACTTTAAGAATGTTATTTAAAATCGTGATTTCCACAATCCAATACATTTCATTTGAAAGCAACCAAAGAAATGAAATACATTAAATCTTAAAACCATCTCCTTTCAACGTTCACCCTTTTCGTGATTAAAATCATAAAACATACGCATCTTTAAATAAAGCCAAAACCCAAAGCGTTCGTAAAAGATTACTGACATTATAATGATCAAACGTTGAAAACATAGATAACTCAAACTTTCAAGACATCTCAAGAACTCGAATGAGTTTCAATGACCGAACCTTAAAACATAGATAAATACCCATACTCAAACGTCTCCGAAAACATGGATTATAAAACTCCATAACCAAAACCACACCTATTGATGACGGGGAGGACCCGATTACATTGTACATGGCGGAACACAAAGTAAGTCTCGAGGTAATGTAGTAAATCAAAACATGTGGGTTACACATAAAACACCCACCGAGCATCAACTACTCCAAGTTTGTAGCTCGAAAACATCAAGTCAACCACTCCAGGTATTTTCTTGAGAGTCCCCAAAACCGGGCAACTCGGGCACAATGGGATTACACCTTACTGTCCATGGGACGCTGCCCGACCGTATAGGCCCACACCCTACTTACCATGGAGCCCGATGCCTATCCCGTGCCAAATGGTGAACCAACTTCCCAAACGGGGACAGAGGAACACCGTGCCTATGGATCCATTGCACTAACTAAACCATTACATGACTCAAACGGATAAACCAAAGCATTCACAACATGACATGCTCAACTAAGATGCAGTAAATGCAAATCATAACCAAACGCTCAACATCGAGCAATTAAAACGGACAAGTGTCCTCAAAACCCAACAAAATCCAAATCGAGCCAGAAGCTCAACAAATCCAAAGATCCAACGTCGAAATTCATAAAATGAAATCAAATATAAACAACCCATATTTATATAAACCCATGCTCCAAAGCATATAATTAACTCCAACGTAGTTTAGATTGGGACAATTCATTTTCCAAGTGAGTTTACAACATTTATTCTTTCAAAACGTCCCATAACACAAAACCATGCATTTCTCTAAAACACAAATCAAAACACAGTTATACTCAAAATCTACTTCCATAAAATAAATCATAGAAATACCAAAATACATGATTTATTTATCATAATGCTTCAAAATCCCAAAGATGTGTGCTAAATGAGTTTATAAAGTTAAACACCTTTAAAATACTCAACTTATCAGCAGTTAACAAAACTTGTCAGCATTTAACAAAACTTATCAGTAGTTAACAAAACTTATCAGCATTTAACAAAACTTATCAGTAGTTAACAAAACTAATCAGCAGTTAACAAAACTTATCAACAGTTAAAAATTTCATATAAAACGCTTTAAAATAACATTTTGGCATGTACACCGTTTTCACAAATCAACTTGAACTCACCTTGCTAGATTTAGGCTAAATCTAGATTTCACTCAACGAGCTCTTTTGAAGGCCGCTTGAATCCTCAAGCCGAGAACTTCCAAAACCTAGATCTATACATACCGAACCATAAATATCCATAAACAACCACATAGAAACATTCCCCAACATTATATACCAAAATCCCTAAACGAGACCAAAACCCTAGTTTTTCCAAAACTAACAAATCCGAGATTTGATAACCCAAACACTAGGGAAACACCCAAAGAACGTATATAACCTCAAATCAAAGAAGTTTACCATTAAAGATGATGAGACTTTCCGAGAACACCCAATCCAACCCTTCAACCCGGGCTCCCAACCGATGAACTTGATGAAGGAGATGAAACTGGAGGTTTTGTGGTTCAAGATTCCAACTAGCTAGATGGTGAAGATTCATGTTGTTTGGGGAGGAAAAACCCCCAAAATGGGTTAGGGTTCGGTTTTGGGGTTTGGGAGAGAAAAAGGGAAAAAGATAGATGTAAAAATGAGAGAAATGGTGAGAAATTCAGACATTTAGGGAACCAGTGGCCGCAGGCGATTATGCCACGCGATAGTGGCATTGTCACTATCGCGAGGGCACTCTCGCGGGGAATGTACCACGGGTGGTACACCCCCGACGATTGTGCCACGCGATAGTGACAGATGTCACTATCGCGAGTCACAATCGCGCTACACGTACCGAGCCCCGAAAAAGGTCGAAACTCGAGATTCTCGCATGGGTCGACTTAAGGTTCGAAAGCACAACATTTACCACTCAAAAGATAGATTGAAGGCGGAGAGATAACCAACAAAAGGCGGAGCTTGCTTTACGAAAAACCGGGTGTTACATTGAGCCCGCTGAAATAGAGGTAAGCTTTACTACCTTCCTCCACAACCTCCATTCTTCTTCATCTTCGACAACTATGATTGGGAGTCAGCCATCCCAGTCTAACTCGGCTGTCACTACCCCTTGAAAGAAAAGACACTCTGAAGCCCATCTTGGTCCTTCATAGAAGGCCAAAAAAACAACAAAGGAGAAAACCCCAACGTCATTGATGACTCAATCATCACTTGAGTCGTTTGTTGATCGCTCCATAACAACTGCTGCAACCACCAAAACCACTTCAGCGACGTCCAATTCTGATGAAGCACAACTGGTCTCTAACCTACCGACCTAAGTGGATCAAACCATTACAGGTTTAGATTTAGGAAACGCTAGTGCCCATCCATCACATATCACAATCGTTTTTACAAACATCATCTCTAGTACAACAACCATCTTCATCTCCTTCATTGGTCATCACTGTACCGCCTACTTCAACGCTTGTCCTCGCTGATACTCACGACGAAGAACTACAACAACTGTTGTCTCACAACATCAGTTCTGGACCTGATGGAACTCCTCACGAGTCTTCTCAACAACAACATGTCATGACTCCTTTCGATCATGACATGTCTTATTACGTTGGTGGAAATCACTTCGATTCCGCCACTGACCCCTCGGGTATTCTATCATCCCTACCCCTTATTCTTTAAGTTACTCATCTCAAGCACTCCATTGATCACTTAACTTATTCTATTTCAAGTCTAAAATTGGAGGCAATCGATTCCTCCCTCAAAGAGCTAAACATTGTGGTGACAGCTCTCACCACATATGTCTCTTCAAACAGCAACGCCATCACCAACGTTGATGCCTGCCTACAAGCTCTCACCATCTCCATCTCCTCAAAGGCTGAAGCCTCCTAAGTCTCCTCTCTTCAACAGGATGTTAGTTAGCTCAAAACTGATGTAACAACAAACACATTCACTCTCAATCGTCTCACCTCTGTTGTTGATGGTTTGCATACCAAGGTAGATGCTCAGAACTCTCTACTCGCTGACATCCTTAACCAGTTGAAGAACCCTCCTCCACCATCATTCACTAACGAGGACCACAATACCTTCAAGACTGTATCTAAGTTCGTTTATAATGGTGTAATCTTATCAGCGACATAGCAATCGCTTATGCTCTTTCACAACAACTGATCAAACCTCTCTTCAACGTAATGAAGCAGTAGTCTGTCTTCCCCTAGTGATGATGAGAAAGAGGGGGAGAAGGCAACTACTGAGGGGGAGGAGAGAGATAAAATTGAGGGGGATATGGAGATGGAGATCGTTGTTGCTGATGTTAATGATGAAGAAGATGATGCATAGTTTGTTAACGAACCAACTCAGGTCAATACTGAGGCTGAAGGACCCGTTGTGGTCGAAGAAATCGTTGAGGTGGAATATGATGAAGAAAACGTTGTTGATGATGATATCGAAGATACTGGAAATGATATCGGAGGCACAAATAATGACGACAATGAAAATGATGACAACTGCTTTATTCCTTTCACTTCCAGAGCTCCATCTAAGGGAGTGGTCATCAGGGAACTAGGGGAGAGGCCCTCAGAACCTAAGGCAAAGACCCCTCAGCAAGGTAAACAGAAAAATCTTGCTACTTTGAGGAATCTCAAAATTCTACAATATGAGGGGGTGCTGAACAATAAGGTATGCCTTGATCTCCAACCCTACTCACCTCTGAACATTCAGCCTCTTACAATGATCCCCTTCCCTAAATCTTTATCTTCCTTGTCCAGCCTATCCTCTCCCCTTTGTGACACTTCTAAATCATAAAGTACAGAAGACCCAATAATCTCGGTCGCTGAGACTGGTGATACAAGAATAGTTGCTTTGATCGTTGATATCGACAGACACATAATAAAAATCCCTTCCAGTTCAACATCAAGCGAATAAGAGCTTAACTTCCTCTCTAAGGAAGAAATTGAAGAATCTCTAAGGGTTGAGCAATTACTGGAGGCATGCAAGAACGACGCTATCAATTCCAAAAGTTTTGTAGAGAACTTAGTCAGTGATGTTCAGTTTAAGGTTCATCCCATCCAAGTTCAAGAACAACTTCTTAAAGATGCAAGAGAAGAAGCTGATAAAGATAGAACAATAAGAGATTCAGAGACTGGGTGGTGTAGAAAGAAGATGGAAATAAGACAAGATCCATAAATGATCACTGACAACAACATTACAGGAAAATCAAAGAAAGGTCGATCATGGTCACAATGACCATCTTCAGAGCAGATGGATCAGTGAATACGATGTTCATGTCAAAGCTAGAGATGTTTGGTTTTTCAGAGTGGATTGAAATCAGAGACGTACTGAAGAAATCAAGATCTAAGTACAAGAACTATGTAGAGTCACTTCTACATCAACTTATTGATTGAGTCTCCACCATTCTAAACATACCAGTCCTTCCTCCAAAGCCTGCCAGAAGAAGACAACGTGCATCAACATCTGAAGAAGAGGCTCCCAACAAGAACAAAACAGGCATCGAGTTCTCTGAAGAAGCCGTTCTTAGACCTCCTCCAGATCTCTCAGCTCTCGACCTATCACTGCCTAGAGAAGGCCCTTTCTCTCCTGGACTAGTTCTTGGAGATCCCTATGGTATCATCTTCTATGATCATAAAGGACAAGTCAGATTCCAAAGATTCCTCAAACTCCATCTCTGCCCACTCAGTCATCTCAATGATCTATTGTATTGGTGTGAAAATACATCTTACGGTCAAGGCTTCAAAACCCAAATCCTTCTCCAAGGCAAAGCTCGAAAAAGAAGAGGTGAAGAAGTCTCTGACTACCTTTTGCCCAAAGAAGATCCTCTTGAAGACCTGGATGATGAAGACCTATAGCTGATAGATTCTCTATATTCTCTCTTGTAATTTATCAATTAATCATCTTTAGTATTTGCTTTGTACTTCACTTGTACTTATGAAATTTTATTTTCCCTTTGTAAATTTCTTACAAAATTAATGAAAATTTTCAGTAATGTACTTAACTCCATCAGTAGTAAAAAGATCCCTAAAACAGTAAACGAGACATGTATTTTACGAGTCCTCTTTATCCTTATGTTTTAAACTTAACAATTTTCTCTTGTTGCTTTGTCATCATCAAATAGGGGGAGATTGTTGATCCAAACTCTCTTAGTGATTTGATGATGATACTTTTTATACTTAGTGAAAATTACTTAAATTGTATATGTATTAGTGTTTCACCATCAACGATCATACCGAGTCTGTTCAGTTATCGCTGAGTGGTTTCCATGTAATGATCTGAAGCGGCATTCAGTGAAACCAAGACAAGTCTACAACGCGTGACAAATCAAGATCAAGCCTCAGCTATTGCCTTTCTACATCAGTGATTCCTGGTCACTGATCATCAGCTATAATTGATCATGAAGCTTGCTTATCAAGATTTTTTTTCTTATGTTCAGCACATATAGTAAGAAGGTACAAAAGCAAACATGTTTTTTTCATAATCGTACAACCACTCCTTCCACTACATTGTTCACCATACGACCGAAAACATGTTAATGATAAAGTCAAAAACATGAAGCCCATGAAGAATGAACACGTGGATTGTACCATCTGCCATGCATTTAATGCATAGGATATAAATAGGAAAGAAGTCTTCATTTTTTAAGGGTCCTCAATCTCCTTAGTGATATTTGCAGAAACTCTCTTTTCTGCAAACTCTCTTCTCCTTTTCTATTACTCTTGTAAGCAAGAAAGCTTAGTGTTTCTTAGATTGTTTAGATTAGGTTTTACCTTATCTAGTTCCACAATAATCTGTCAAATTAGTTTTTGATTTACTCAATAATCAATAAACAAATTTAAAAATGAATTTTGTGTTTGTATTCAACCCCCCCTTCTACAAACTAACACCTTTGTAGAACCTTAATCGGGACCAACAGTGCGGATTCCTCCTTTTGCTCCTTAGCCTATGGGGTATTAGCAGCTGTTTCCAGCTGTTGTTCTCCTCTTAAGGGCAGGTTCTTATGCGCCCCTGATAATTGCGTCGTTGTGCTTGGGCTGTGAGGGCTCTCAGCCACATGGATAGTTGTAGATAGGTGTGTAAATGAAACGAGATAACTCGCAAGCTACTCGAGATCGACTCGGCCAAAGCTCGGTCAACACTTGACTCGAATAGGCTCAACTTGAACTCGAGCTAGACTCGACATACTAATGAGTCGAGTCGAGCAACCCAATAGTCGAAACAAAAGGCTCGTGAGATACTCGATCTTTTTAGTATATACTTAGTTTTATAATATATTTTGTAAGAGATAATGTAAAATTTTATTAATAAACTTAATAATAGAAAGAAAAGTTGTATATTTTTAGATATTTGCATAAAATTGTATATTTTTTAACTTTAAAAATTAATCAATTATTTTTTTATTAAAATCATAATTAAAAAAAGACAAAAAAGAAAAAAGGTATTAAATGGTGAAGTTGTCCCACATTGAAAGAGAGATACTAAAGAAAAGGAAAGGAAAGGAAATGGAGGGAAATGAGAAAAAAAGTCATTTTATGAAGGAAACGAAAGGAAAAAAAATCATTTCAATTCTTTCCCTTTTAAGAACACACAAAATAAAAAAAAATCATTTCCTTTCTTTTCTCTTCCTTCCTTTCTTTCCTTCCTTTTTTTTCTTTTCTCTCTAAATTCGAGAACTCGGCCTAAAGGAAGGGAGAAGTGTTATAAAATGAGAGGAAGGTGGCTGAGTTTGTAACTTGTCATTTTGATGATTAAATTTGAGGTGCATCCCTAAGTTTTAAAAAGTTAAAACAACACCTTTAAGTTTCATAATTTATAAGTGAAGACCCAAAAAATTTATAAATTTCAACGATGAGCTTGATTCGAGTTTGAGTTCAAGCTTTGTTCGAGTTTGAGATTGGTTCAAGCTTCAAACGAGTTTGAGTTTAAAAATTTGTAATCGAGTTCAAGTCAAGTTTAGTTTTTAACTACTTACGAGTTTTCAAGTCGAGTTCAAACATAAGAAACGACTATCAAATTCATGTATACCAATCGATACTCGAGCTCAACTAACATTATTTATATCCCTAGTTGTAGATTTGAGGGAAAATTAAAGGTGGCATGAGGTTGTGGTTAGAGAAAGCAAGCTACATGAGGTGAGTCACCCATAAAAGGCTCTCGTCTCACCCATACATGTATTTTTTGTTTTGAAATGCATGGGATGCATGCCAATTCTCTCTCTCACTCTCTCTTTATATATGTAAACAATTTTTATATATCGTTTTATATCGGAAATTGCACATGTGAAACATGTTGATACAATGTTGGTTTATATTTGAAAATCTTCGAAAACTGTTTTGTTTCTAAAAAAACATCAATATACGTTTCATATAGAACACAAAAAAAACAAAAAATGAAACAATATGAATCATAACTTAAAATCCAAACTTATAGTAAGATTTGGATTGGTTTGTAACAAATATTGAGTTTGGATTTGAAATTGATATATAAATGCAGGGACGTTCCTATCTTTTTAGAGGCCAAGTTACACTTAAATCTTTCGATTACAATGCAAAGTGAGATAACAAATATACATATATACAAATTATCGAGACGATGATACGACATATTATTTTTGTTTTCTGATAGAAATTAGTGAGGCACTAAGGTGGACTGTAGTTTTACATTCGTTGATTAACGATTCTAAACAAAATAAAATTTGGGTCCCAAAATTTTGGTGGCCCTGTTCAAAATCACACATTTAACATGCTAAAGAACTGTCTTGTATAAATGAAAAACCGAATAATCATGAAAAATGGATGAGAAAATATATCAATATGGATGTCAAATTAACGAGAAAAATATGATCGATTATTTGGTGTAATTTGTTTCGTTCGAATTTTGATCATGTTTTATATCTTTTCGATTTAAAAATAGGGTGTGTGTGATTTTTTAATTTAAAAATAAAGTTATAACCACCTCTTCACTTCCAAGGGATTCTCCAAAAGTTTTCCAAAAGAAAGAGAACAAAAGTCCAAAATCTTTAAAACAAATTATATTCAACTCCAACAAATTATTCATCTCGAAGATTACATCATTAATTATATTATTAAAATATTATATATTTAGTGAAATTTTATTTCAATGTTTCTTACCGGTGGAATATAATAAAAAACCATTTCTCTCTCATTGTAATCATTTTTGGAGAATTCTCCAAATTTGGAGAAAGTTTAGAGCATCTCCAACAGATTCTTCAAAATGGAGAACTAATTCAAAATCTCCAAAAAAAATTACATTTATTTCCAACAGATACTTTATTTTGGAGATTACACAATTAGTTATATTATTAAAATACACAATATAACTCATAAAATATTATTTCTTTCTCCCTAAACATTTAAATTCAAACAAAATCTCATTGGTAGAATGAATATAACGTCAATTATCTCGCATAAGTAATCATTTTTGAAGATATCTCTAAATTTGGAGAATTTCATCTCCTCTCTCATACTTTCTCCATTTTTGGAGGATTTGTTGGAACAAAATCCCCAAAATTTCCATTTTGAAAAATCTGTTGGAGATGCACTTACACTCTTTGTAGAACCTGTAGTAGCAAAAATGGCCCAAACCTCCACTTTTTCCATTTTGGAGAAGTTGTTGGAGATCCTCTTAATCTAACGGTTGTGGAGTGTTTTTCGGGTTTTCATTTATTTAGGGTTTTCCTCTGAATCTTCTTCTCTCTTTATATATATATATATATATATATATATATATATATATATAATAGGACGGTAATCAAATGAGAACCACAAAAATGTTGAAAACCGTGAGGAATGATCTAAGCCTTAATTTGAATTTGATCCTATGGTTTTTATTGAAAGCTATTTTTAATTTAAAAAGGGTATAATCGTCATTTTGGTACCAAGATTCACCCGATGAAACATATATATTCATTCATCAGATGAAACATGTAGATTCACTATATGAAACACATACCAACATTTCACCATATGAAATAAATCACAATTTTCATAAATATGTTATTTCACCTAATAAAATCCAAACACAATGTTCATCTATATCTTAATTCACCACATGAAATCAAATATAAATTTCATCTGTAATCTATTTCACCTAATGAAACCTAACACAAATTTCATCTATAACCTGTTTCACCTCATGAAACATAAACAAAAATCTTGTTACAAAACATGCTTGGGATTCTCTTCTACTTCATGGATATCTCGATAAAACCCTCATTTTTGTGTAATTTTTCTTCATCTCTTTGAGTCGTTTAGAACTCAAACCCATGGATCTCATAAACCGATTGCGACTTTCATCTACACTATCAAGAGTACCAATCCAAGAATCGTATTTGGGTTTAATCACAGTTCCTGACCTTTTCGATCACTTTCCCCCCTTTTTTCCGTATATGTGAGAGGCGGTTGTCTGTTCTTGATGCACTTGACACCGCCGCTGACGGTGGTGGTGGCGGAGGCGGCGTTGGTGGAAGAATTGTTGGTGGATTCGGACATTTTGGGTGCACCGACGCGATTGGAAGAGAAACGATCTGAGATTCGTTCATCCTGTGCTACATCAGTTGAGGATTTGGTTTCTACAAATCTTCTTCACTCGACGGATGTTTTGAATGCCATGAAGTTCTTAAATTTGCTACGATAAATTACGAGAGATATGATGGGATTATGTGTTATTAATTTGGTTTTCTATTGGAGATGAACTTGGGGATGGATTTTGTTGAATGCAGAAATATCCATCAGATACATGTTGAAGAAGATAAAGATGAAAACATTAAACTAATTTGAAATGTTATTTGGCATCCACAATTTAGTTTTAATTTGATTTTAATATAAAATATCCATAATACCCTTTTTCATGTCCTTGCAAATTGACAAATCTACCCTTAATTTTTTCTTTTATTACTAATATGTTTTTCTTTTAATGACCATTGATCTATTCTAATCAATGGATTAAATTAGTCCTCAAGTCCTTAACCTGTTTTTGGCCCTCACTAAATTTAACCCCTATATATGTATATATGTGTGTTTTTGTTATATTTCATGCCATCAGATAAAAGTTATGCATTCATATAGCACTTGTATTTGTTAAATATGAAAAAAGATTTCATGCCAAATTAAGGATATAGATATTGCACATGACTATTGTTAAATATGAAAAATGATTCCAATCCAAAGATAAAAAGAATGGTGCATTTCATGGCACATGATTATTCTTTAATGTCTTAATGGTCTCTCAAGACGCCAAATAAACCAAAATATGAAAAGGTATTTGCGGTGGACTAATTTATATAAATATTTGTAAATGTGACCCATTATCACATTTCTAATGATATTTCAAATCTCTAAATAATGTTTGTATGAATAAAAGAAATGACCTCTTTATCCCTTACTTGAGAAAAAACAGCGTCCTATATCCATTTTGAAAAATAATATATAAAGGCTAATAAAATATTTTTTAATCAGGGGTTGCATACATTGAAAACGAAAAAAATGACATGAAGATGTGATCAAGGATTTGAATTGCATGGCACTTGCTTGTGATTTGTGAATCGATCGTTGTGTGAAACTAGAAACGTAAAAGCTTCTGTAAAAAATGAAGTAGGCATGGGAATGGGGAGGGGATGGGGCGGGGACTTCAATCCCCATCCCCATTCACGTCAGGGAATATGATCACATCCTCATCCCCATCCCCAACGGGGAAACTGGGATTTTTCCTGTTTATGTAAGTTATTTAAATCAAATATATAAGACATCGTATATGTTTAAATCTCACATATTTCCAATAAACCTAGAATCGGAAGAAATTTAATTGAATACTAAAAAATCACAACATCGTATCTATACTATATTATAAAAACGGTATAAAAAACTCTTAATTACAACATTTTAAGCACAAGTTACAACTAATTAAAGTCAATTACTTAATTTACAACTTCTTAATGTCTTGGTACAACTTTTCCAAGCACAATATCTCACATAATCATCTATTTGTGGAATGGATACTCATTTATTAATATAACTATTTGTTTTTTTGGTGGAGGATTTTATAAAATAGATTTTTATATTAGCATAATCTATTTTAAATGTATATTTTACATTTAAATTTATATTAATGAGATGTAATATAAAATCTTTTTTCTTCCGTATTTTTTTATATTACATCTCATAATGATTTTTCCATATTTTATTTTATAAAATCTTTTTACATAATGAGATTTAATATAAACTTTTTTTTCTTCCGTATTTTTTTTTGCTAATATAAAATCTATTTTATTTTATAAAATCTACACGTATTTTTCTGATAATATAAAATCTACACGTATTTTTTTTTCACGAGCATTAAAAGAAGAAAAAAAAAGGTTGATATAAATAAAAAATAAAAAATAACGAGATACATTAATAAATTATCGTATTCTTTAAAATAAAAATATTCTGCAATACTTTCCAAATTAACCAAGTGTAAAGAAAATAAAATAGAAACGATGTAGATATACAAATATTCTTCCATATTTTTAATATATTTACATTTAAATGTAAAATCGAAAATGAAAATAAAAGATTTTAAAATATTCTCTACATTCACTATAAATATATATAGCTTCTCTATGTATCATCCGAGTACAAGAAGAAGACGAACGGTCGGGTGTCAATGGCGGAACCTGCAACTGAACAAAATGTATTCCACTATATTTTTGTTACTTTGAAAAACTACTTTTTTATATTTTATTTTATTTACTGAGGATTTGTTTATATTTTTCAAAACCCACAATCATATTTTTCGAAGTAGGGGAATAAGATATATATATATATATATATACATATCTTTATTTTTATCGATTAATACTATGAGGTCTTGAAGTCAATAGTCAGATAAATATGTTGTGAGACATGTCGTTTGAGTTTTAAATAATATAATACAAAACTATTACCAATATTATTGCACAAACTCATAACAACAAACGATTAAAAATATATGCAAGTTAACCACTTATGAAAATACATTCGTTTTTCACATTGTATTTCATTGACTGTTAACAGAGAAATTACGTTTCATTTTAACTCGGTTCAATATTCCAACAAAAAATTTATTCTCCCGTGCAATGCACGGCCCAACACTAGTAATAATTAATAACCTAAAACCAAAAGAAGTTCAATCTAATTCAAAAAAAAAAAAAAATTAACGTCACACGTACCAAAAGATATCGAATAATAACCATATAGATTAACTGTATTTTGATTTGACATCCAAAATACATACTAACATCCAAAAAGTAATAATTTTATATGCTAAACCTAACTAAGAAATAGGAAATTATGATTACTGATTTAGTTTAAATAAATAATATATATTTAATTATAAATTAAAATATATAACGGGGACGGGACGGAGAGTGCGATGTCTGTCGTCGTCCCCATCCCCGGTTTGAGACAAACGGGAATCCCTGTCCCCGTCCTCATCCCCGGTTTAGCGGGGAATCCCCATCCTTGACCGGGACGGATGGACCGGGTTCCCCAACAAGTCGGGGTTCATTCCCATGTCTAAAATGAGCATATACATACAAATTTAAAATAACGAGCACATTTTGTGTGTGTGTCAGTATGATCATTTTGTATGAAAAAATCACTGAACGACTTATTTTTTTTTATAGAATTGAAATTAAATTAAAAATGAAAGTTTGGTAAATATTATGTAATTATTTGGAATTTTTTTACACGTTGGGCAAAACAAATTTTACAAAATAAAAAATTACTCGAATTTTGTTGAACACTAAAAGCTAAATCTGGACATGTGTGAATCTGTTAGTGCACAAAATATGTTGGATACAAGATTATGAAGGTTGAAGTTCAAGATGAACATAAAAGTCAAAAGAGTTCAAGTCAAACCCTCTTGCTGAAAGTCAAAATCTTTGTAATAAAGTCAAAGTCAAAGTTAGTGTGTTTAGAGTGTTTTAGAGTTGTTAGTATAAATAGAGTTTTTCTGTTTGTAGACTCATGTGACTAAGAGACTAGAAGACGTACTGTGCGCTTATCAGTTAGAGAGAGAAATATTGTCTTTGAGAGTTTCTGTTGTATTTGAGTTGACATTGAAATAGAATTCAATTGTTAAAAATCAATTGTGATCTTGATTGATAATTCTGAACAAGAACATATTGTGGGACACACAATTGGTATCAGAGCAAGGTTCAATCGAAATCGAATTCAAGAAATGCTTCACACCACTGTTCTTGACTTTTGGATCGAATTTTTAATTTTTGTGTTTAATTAAATCTACTTTGCTCGTATGATGTATTAAACATGTTCTATATTGGTTTGTATCGACCTTGCAATGTAATCCTCGTTCAATTTTGAGATTTTGTAAGTTTTGGGGTTCACGAGTCGTATTCACTGTATCCTAATCAAATTGTATCTTTCTGTGAATTTTATTTGAAATTCATTGGTTGTAATCAGTTCATACATTGATCGAGATCAAATCTGCAAAGTTTTATCATCAACTTCAAAGCTTTGATTCGAATTCAGGTACAAAAATTCGTTTTTTTTGTCGAAGTGGTGAAGAACTCGCATAGATCCTCGGAGAACTCGCAAGATCTACAAAGTTCACATAGAAGATTTCACATAGAATTTGTCTGAAAAATTACAAGTACAGAATTCGCATTAGTCTTGTGTACGAATTGTTCAGATTTCGTATAACTCACATTGACGAAAAGTTTGTTGAAGGACAGATTTCGCATTAGCGTATCATACGAAAAGTAAAGAATTCGCATCAGAGAGTCATACGAAAAGTAAGGTTTTCGCATAAGGGTATATGCGAATTGCTCAGTTTTCGCATGGAAAATTGAAAATTTTCTAAGTCTAGATTTCGTATCGATACGAATTGCTCGAGGTTGAAAAAGTTTTCTAAGTGCAGAATTCGTTTGTCCCTGTTGTGCGAAAAGCTCGTGCGAAAAGTTGGAGTTCTGAAAATTTTCCAAGTCTAGATTTCGCACATAGTAGTGTGCGAATTCTAAGAACTCGCATATAGACTCGTGTGAATTCTTAAGTGTGCGAATTGGTGAAGTTCTACGAATTGTGGTTGTTGTGCGAATAGATTGATGAATAGTGTTGTGCGAATTTCTTCCTTAGGAAATTTTTGGAAATTTATTTCTAAAATTTTTTAAAGATTTTTCTGATTTCCTTTGAACTAACGATCATTTCAAGTTCTTATTGTGCAGTTTTATTTGTCAGGATGACTTCCAAAGATGCACTTGCCATTGGTACGGATGTCAAACCACTGGTTCTCTTCAAAGGAGAATATGAACAGTGGAAAGACCGGTTCTTGGATTTTGTGGATAGGCATTCCAATGGAGAGGACATTATGTTGTCAACCATGGAAGTCCCGATGGTACCTCTTACTATGGAAATCCCAGATGATGAATCCTCTGACAGTGAAGATGGGAATGTGGACAGAGCACAAAAGACAAAGACTGTTCCAAATGATATTTCTCAGTACACAGAAGAGCAGAAAAACAGATATAAAGCTGATAAGCAAGCTAGATCTCTACTCCTGCAAAGCATACCAAACGAGATCTACATCAAGATAGACAACTATAAGGCAACAACAAAGAAGATGTGGGATCAGTTACAAAATATGATGATGGGATCCAAAGTTGGTAATCAGATGAAGGTTGCTAACTGCATTAACAACTATGAAGAGTTTAAGGCCAAAGAGAATGAAAGTCTGGAGGACACTTACGAGAGGTTTGTTTTGTTGCTGAATGAACTGGTGAAGAACAAAGTGAAGAAGAAGCAAATTGAAAACAATGTCAAGTTCTTGAGCATCCTTCAACCTGAGTGGAAGAAACATACTCGAAGGATGACACAAATGAAGGATCTCAGTGATATTCCTTTACATGAAGTATATGAGACACTGAGACAAAATGAAGAAGAAGTTGAAGAGAAAAGAGGAGAAAAGAAAAGGTCTGAGAAAGCTGTTGATCCGATTGCCTTAGTAGTTGCAAAAAAAGATAAAGAGAAGAAGGACAAGAAAAAGGAAAAGAAAGTTGTTGTTTCAAGTTCGACTGATTCTGACAATGTTGATTCTGACTCTGTTGATGGGGAAAACCTAATGCAAGCCATGTTATTGCTAACCCGAGCATTCCAAAAGAAATTTTACAAGAAACCGGGGTCAAATATCCAGAGGTACTCGTCAGGGTCAAGAAATTATGATCATAAGGAAAAGATTGAAGGAAGAAGATTTGATGAGAAGAGATATGAAGGGAAGAAGTCAGAAGAGAAAAGAAAGTTTGTGAATGATTACAGTGAGAAAAAGTCTGAAGATCTGGTCAAGTGCTATAACTGCGGTAAAGCGGGTCATTTTGCCAAGGATTGCCAGAAGCCAACTGTAAGAAACTCATACTACTACAAGAATAATATGCTTCTGGCAAAGCAAAAAGAATCTGGAAAGGCATTGATGGTTGAGGATGAGTTTTGGCTGGATCATTCAGAGGATGAGGAAAAAGAAGAGAATGCTCACACGTGCCTCATGGGAAAGGAAGTGAAATATGACGAATCAGATGAGGAGACTTCCGATGAGGTACAACTTAGTTATGAATCTGATTTCTTAAAACAGATGGAAGCCATGCTGATTGAGCTTCAAGACTTACAAGCAAAACTCAAAAAGGAGAATAGTAGAGTTGCTAAGAAGCGTCAAACAATTTTTGATCTCAACAAGGAAATTGTTGGGAACAAAAACTTGCTTGATTCTCTAAACAAATCTACTGCTATTTTTGAAAAACAAAAAGCTTGTCTTGAATCTCAAATTTCTGAAACTGTTTCAAAATTAAATTCATCTGAATGTGAGAAACAAGAGTTTGTACTAAAAGTTCACAAATTGTTGTTGATAATAAAAATTTGCTGAAAAAGAGTAATGGTTTGGAAACAAAACTTTACACTCTAGGTCAAACAGATCAGAACATCTTTCTAAACACACCAAATGAGGATTGTGATTTTAAATAAAAGTGGGGTCTTGGTTACGATAACCCTCACTATTTGAAGAAAGCAATCAGAAAACAACCAACTTTATACAATTTTGATTTTCTACAAGGGGCTGGTAAACATCCTCATTTAAAACCCAAATTTGTTACAAAATCTTCTGATGAGGTTGAGGCCAAGGAAGACGAGAAAAGAAAGAACGTGACAAGAATGCAACTACCATTCTGCTATAAAAAGTTGAATGATAGTTATCTTTCTGAACAACCAAATCTTTTGTCAAATGATTATTTTGAAAGCTATTCTACTAAGGAGTTGGAGGCAAAACCTGTTAAAGCCAAATTTATGTTCCTCCACTCGTTCTAGAAAGCAAAATTGTTGAGCTTCAAAATGTTTTAGATGATGAAAGAACTTTGGTTGAACTTGAGAAAATTGTGTTTTCTACGGTAATAAAGAACACTATTTTTAAATCTGATCAAAAGATGTGTTCAAATTCTTTCAAGGCACCTCAAGTTTCTGATGATGATTTTGATGACTTATTTGCGGATGGAAATGATTTTTTAAATTCTGATGGTTGTGTTAATGAAAGTGTTGATAGGTTTGACTTCACTACAAAACTTCCAGATCATTCTGGTTTTATTATCAATTCTGAAGCTTTACCTAATGTGTTTGAAAAAGGTGAATCATCAATTAAGGTTGATGAATCAGTTCCTGTGAGTACCTATGTTTCTAAAGGTAAAAAGCAAAGGAAAAGGCACTCACAGAAACGGACTAACACATGTAAGCAAAAGAAAAGACAAACTCAGAAATCTTATGTTCCTAACAAAGTTAAACATTTTGTTTCTGAATTGAGCAAGAAAAGGTCTGAAGTGAGATTTGAATGGCGACCTAAGAAGAAGATTGAAGAGCTTACAAAATCATTCCTTGAATCTGATTGTAATAGGATTTCTGTTAGTGGTAGTGATTTAGTTGGTAAAATTGATTTTCATAAACAAAAACTTGTAACTTCTTACAAGCAGTAATCAATAAAGCAATTACTCCAATTATCTCCGTCTACTACAAAGTCTTCTACATATCGTCGGACTGATTTTGTGACTCGACAAAATTCTGATGTTTGGTTTGGAACATATCATGTATATAATTCTTTTGTCTCAAATTTTTTTCAAAAGATCAAAGGGTCCAAATTCATATGGATGCCAAAATCATGTGCTAACACTGTAGGACCCATCTATAAATGGGTACCTAAACCAGTTGTTTCCTGATTTCTCATGTGCAGACCCGTCATATGTGGTACTTGGATTCTGGTTGCTCCAAGCATATGACCGGGCAGAAAGATATATTGTCAAATTATACAGAGAAATTGTGTGGGAACGTTCGATTCGGAAATGACCAGTTTTCACCGATTCTCGGATACGGTGATGTTGTACAAGACAATGTAACGATCAAGAAGGTGAGCTACGTTGAAGGACTAGGACATAACCTATTCAATAATGGTCAGTTTTGAGACAAGGACTTAGAGGTAAATTTCAAGGCTGTGAGAACTGAAGACGGAAAAGAACTCTTGGTCGGAATGAGAAAGTCAAACCTCTACACTATTAATTTGTCAAAAGTCAAGACTGATAGTGAGGTGTGTCTACTTTCAAAAGCCTCTATGCAGCAAAGCTGGTTATGGCATAGACGGTTATCTCATCTCAACTTTCGATACATCAACAAGCTAGTCACGGGAAACTTGGTGAAAGGACTTCTAGAGCTTAAATATGTCAAAGAACATCTATGTGTTGCGTGTGAGAAAGGAAAGATGAAAAGAGATGCTCATAATCCTAAGCCCAAACCGAGTACAAGTTCTACATTGGATTTGTTGCATATGGATCTCTACGGTCCAATGCGAACTCAAAGCATTAACGACAAGAAATATGTATTAGTGATTGTGGACGATTACTCTAGATACACTTGGGTCAAATTTCCTAGATCGAAAGATGAGACGCCCGATGTCATCATCACATTTTTAAAGACCACTCAAGTGAATCTGCAGAAGACAGTTAAGCTGCTCAGAACAGACAATGGCACAGAATTCAAGAACAAGATTGTTGAAGAATATCTCGAATCGGTCGGGATAATACATCAATTTTCTGCTGTCAGAACACCTGAACAGAATGGAGTTGTAGAGAGGCGTAACAGAACTCTAGTAGAGGCTGCTCGCACGATGCTGAGTCAGTCAAATCTACCTCTATTTCTGTGGGTTGAAATTGTGTCTACTACATGCTATACGCATAATCGCTCCATAATTCATCACCGGTTTGGTGTTTTGTGCTGAACAACAAAGAGAACTTGAACAAGTTCAGTCCGAAAGCTGAAGAAGGCATTTTCATCGGATATTCTCAGACATCAGCAACATATAGAGTTTATCTGAAGAAATCGAAGATCATTGTGGAAAGCGTTAATGTCACATTCGATGAAGAGTTGGCTTCTGATCAAAACAGTTCAGAACCCGTGATTACTGGAGTCTTAGCTTCGGGGCAAACCAGTCCAGAACCTGCGGTTAATGTCACTAAATCTGATAAAGCGTCAACGTCGACTTCTCACTTAACAGATTTAGATTTATTGTTTGAATTTTTCTACAATGAGTTTCTTGGTACTAATTTGTCTAAACTTGTTGTGATTAACAGACCTGAAGGTTCAAGCAATAATCATCCAATCACTTCAGATGTCTCAACTGAATCTAGTCCCCCGATTCAGGAAGAAACTCAAATTCCATCACCTACTCCATCAATTTAAGCTGTGAATGTTAATGAAGAGCCAAAAGTAACACAATTAGTTGGATGTACGACAACGCCTATTCAACAAACATCGAATGTCCAACCAACTAAAGCTTATGTACCAACTACTTCAACTGAACCCCTACAAGAACAAGAAGAAAGTGGATTCTTAGATGATGAACATGATCAATCTACATCTAATCCACTCCCTCATGAACACAAGTGGACCAAAGAGCACCCAATACATCAAATCATTGGAGATCCGTCCAAACCGGTGCAAACTAGGTCTGCGACATTGAACCAGTGCATGCATGATTCCTTTCTGAGTAAGATAGAGCCAACAAAAGTATCTGAAGCTCTATCTGATTCAGATTGGGTAACTGCAATGCAAGAAAAGCTTAATCAATTCGAAGCGCTTAATGTTTGGATACTCGTGCCATGACCTGAAGGTAAATCAATCATTGGTACGAAATGGGTTTTCAAAAACAAGAAATATGAAG
Organism: Arctium minus; assembly: GCA_954870635.1. Taxonomy (NCBI): domain Eukaryota; kingdom Viridiplantae; phylum Streptophyta; class Magnoliopsida; order Asterales; family Asteraceae; genus Arctium; species Arctium minus. Next base: position 1,905,595 of record OX941093.1, on the reverse strand, counting down.
ATGGTATCGTCATAAGGAACAAAGCTAGACATGTTGCTAAAGGATATTGGCAAGAGGAAGGCATAGATTATGACGAGACTTATGCTCCAGTTGCGCGTATAGAGGCAATCCGAATGTTTTTAGCCTACGCCGCATACAAGAACTTCACGGTCTATCAAATGGATGTGAAGACTGCCTTTCTGAACGACATTCTTGTTAGAACATAAAAATGTTCTATTTAGGAAGTTTAGTAAAGTAATCCATATACTTTGTATTGGGCCTTGTAATGGGTTTGGGCTTTATGTGTAACAAGGGATGTGGGGGTATAAATAGAATATGTATGTGTAGTTTAGTAAGTAAATTTTCATTCAATATGTAGACATACGAATTCCTACGCTCTGTAGTTGTAGTTTACATTCAATAAATAAAACATCAGATTCCTCCCTACAATCATCCTTGTTAATTATTTTACTCAACCAATCTTGATCTTAGGGACTTAACAAGTGGTATCAGAGCCTAACGAAGACATTAATCTTTGCACGATCGAGATCATATTTGATTGAAAGAACAGTCAATGTGGAAAAGTTTCGATTTCTGGTATTGACATTAGATTGGATGTTCTATGTTTCCAAATTGATTAAGAAGTTATAGTTGATCATCATTGAATCAATTAATTGTTCTAATTTCAATTTAGAAAGTCGAATTGGTCGATTTTTGAGATATTTTGTTCGAAAAAGTCGTTTCACTGTGTTGTGATCAAAAGTTGCTTTAGAGTCAAATTTGGACTGGATCATCAACAACAATTGTGCTCCAAAGTTGTTTTCGAACCTGTGTACAAAAGCTCATCTCAAGATTCGAAGTTTTGAAGGATAATTTGAATAAAAGTTGGAAAAACTTTCGAGATCCACGGAATTCGCATGATTATATGAAGAATTCGCAGAAATTTGAAGAACTCGCAGAGAAAGAATTCGTATGGTGAAAGTTTGAAGAATTCGCATAATAGATTTTGCATGTTAAAATGTTTGAAGATTTCGCATGATCAGAATTCGCACAAGGGACTTTGAAGATGAAGTTTGTTAAGTATAGATTTCCCATGATATAGTGTTGCGAAATGTGCAGAATTCGCATGCTAGTGATGTACGAAAAGTTGTATACGAATTCCTTGAGCATAAAGAAAAATTGAAGTATAGATTTCGTATAAAGTCATATGTGAAAAGAATGGAATCCGTACATGAGAGATATGCGAAAAGTAATGATTTCGTATATGTGAGTGATGCAAGAAGGAAGATTTCGTAGGTGTGAAGTATATGAATTGTGGTGTTAGGCTAATGCCATCATGCGAATTATGCTTCAGTGAATAGTGATCTATGAATTGTTGATGATATGCGAAAAGTTTTGATGTTTTTGAGAAAAATGACTATTTTGAACCCTGTTTGATACAATTTTGCCCTGTTCCCGAGCTTTTTGCACTGGATGCATCTGTGACATCACTCTTATCATATGTTGGTCACATATCCTTAGCAACTGATCTATGTTTCACGAGTGCTCATGCTTTTCAATATTTTCAGATTCTGGATTTGATGATTTAGTCTCTGATTGGATTGAGTTAGCTGCTTGAGTATCTGCAATCATCAGTCTGGAAAGCTTCTTTTGTTTTTAGACCGTTGAGATCATTTTATCATTCTTCTGACCTGATCACTCAGTAGTGTGAGCGACTACAATCATTGTTCTGATGCTTGAATTGTGATTCAGAATCCTGAGTGCTTATAATCATCCAGCTGATTCGTGAATAAAGAAGTTATGGGTTTGATTGTTCAGTATTCTGGAAAGCAGTCAGAAAATGAGCGTCTTTCATCAGTTGTTGAACATTTATCAGTCTTCTAACCCTTTCCTTGTAGTGTTGCTATCAGATGCTACCTTCCGTAAGCTGATTAGATGAAGTTCTTAAGCTGAATTCTTATTTCAACTCGTGGTTCAAAGACAGATCAGATGTTATACACTGAAGATGCACTTGGTTGTCATTCCAATATTCAACACATATCATTCTTATGGGCATACGGAAAGTGTTGGGTTTACAAGAGTCAAAATTTGTCTTTATGTGCACTTAGTTGAGGTTATGGTCTACATCAGATCTGGTATTTCCGTTGAAATTCCAAGAAAAAGTGCTACTTTCGAGGGGGAGCTAGAGGAGATTTGATGTTTATGCAACGCTAAGTTTTATAAAGAAATCAAGGGGGAGAGGAGCTGAAGCATGAGCTGAAGCTGGAGCTGAAAAGATAATGATTACTTTACAAAACTTAGGGGGATAATGTTAGAACATAAAAATGTTTTATTTAGGAAGTTTAGTAAAGTAATCCATATACTTTGTATTGGGCCTTGTAATGGGTTTGGGCTTTATGTGTAACAAGGGATGTGGGGTATAAATAGAGTTTGTAATTGTAGTTTGTTTGTAATTTGAAGATTATTTTGGAAAGAGAAAAGTGAGTTACAACCGAAGATAATTTCCTTGCTAGAGATGATGTTGTTTATCAAAGTGTTTGAGGGAGAATATTAAAGATCACAAGAAGGGGAGATCAATATTCAAGAGAAGATTATCAATTTTCATCTCAATAGGGGGAGAATGTTGATTGCTTGAGAAGATCAGTTTTTATCCCAAAATGGGAGAACGTGTTTTAAAGATGAAATTCATTTGAAGAAGAAGTACAAGTTTATCCAAAGGGGGAGTGTCAATGCATATCTTTTTGGAGATGATCTTGAATCCAAAGGGGGAGAATGTTAGAGCACAAATTGTTGTCTTCAAGATCATCAAGAGTGGAAAGTCAAAAGCTCAAGTCAAAGCCTTCAATATTGCAAAGTCAAAGTCAACTAAAGTCAAAGCATGTTTAGTTAGTTTTATTGTTTATTCCTTGTAATGTGTTTGAGGTATAAATACCTTTTGTTCTTGTATTTGCAATAATAACTTAGAGAGCTTATTAGAGAAGAGCGTATCATTTGTATATTGTAGTGAGAGAAAGTAGACAGAGAACTTGTAGTGTGTGGAGTTTAAATCAATGACATTTGATTGAGAAATTGTTCATCTTGTTAATCTTGCACATAATCTGGGAATAACAATTCTAAAGGAGGAAGTCTACGTCTTGCAGCCTGAAGGTTTTGTCAATCCAGATAAACTAGATCATGTATATATTTTGGACAAAGCTCTTTACGGTCTGAAGCAAGCCCCTCGAGCCTGGTATGATCTTCTATCTAAGTTTTTAGTCAAGTCGGGCTTCTCAAAAGGTAAAATCGATACTACTCTTTTCATTAAAAAGGATAAAGCTGATATCATCTTAATTCAAATATATGTGGATGACATCATATTTGGTTCAACTAACCCAAAGTATTGTAAGAATTTTTCTAATCTCATGGTGTCCAGATTTCAAATGAGTATGATGGGAGAGATGAATTTCTTTCTCGAATTACAAGTCAAACAATTTTCTACGGGGATTTTCATTAAATGGAAAAGTGTACTCCAATTGGAATCCCGATGGCACCACGAACTAAGATCGGAGTTGATCTTTCAGGAAAAGTTGTCGATGTTAGAACCTATAGAGGGATGATTGGTTCTTTGATGTACTTGACGGCTAGTAGGCCAGATATTATGTTTTCTACATGCTTATGTGCAAGATATCAGGCTTCACCTAAAGAATCCCATCTGTCTGCGGTAAAGCGTATATTTAGGTATCTGAAAGGCACTGCAGATCTTGGTCTGTGGTATCCTAAAGATAATGGTTTTGAGCTCACAGCGTTTTCATACGCATATCATGCAGGTTGTATGCTTGACAGGAAGAGTACCTCGGGACACATACAATTCTTAGGTGATAAACTCGTGAGTTGGGCTTCGAAGAAACAACTATGTGTATCTACTTCAACAGCTGAGGCAGAATATGTAGCTGCAACTAGCTCTTGTTCTCATGTGTTGTGGATGCGAACACAACTCTAAGATTATGGTTTCAAATATGACAAAATCCCGATCTACTGCGATTCAAAGAGAGCCATTGCAATCTCTACAAACCCTGTTCAACATACGAAAACCAAGCACATCGACGTAAGATATCACTTTATCAAAGACAATGTTGAAAAAGGTACATTCGAACTTTACTTTGTAAACACAGATTATCAACTTGCGGATTTGTTTACCAAGCCACTTGATGAAAAGAGATTTAATTTTCTCATTTCAAAACTTGGCATGCTAAATCTCAAGACTTAATCTCTTGTTACCTAGTACAATTTAGATTTTGTTCTTTTTCTTCATTTCTTTTATTTTAATCTGAAAAATATCTGCACTGAAAGGTTTGTTCATGCTTTCAAGGGGAGTGTGACACACAGATAAGATGATCTATATTTTAGGGGGAATTATAGATTTATGCATGTATTTTTACTAACATATCATATGATGCAAATTTTCAGGGGGAGTAAGGACAATGACTTCTGATTACATCTGATCAGAACTCGTTCTTAACAAGTTTCATTGCTTTTATGTCTTTTATTTTTCAAATAAATTTTTGTGAATAAGACTTTGTGCTTTGAGGATTTTTGAGTGAATGCATATTTTGAGGGGGAGCTTACTTGATCATATTCAATATGACTTTCGAGCTGACTTCATGAGATTTAAGCTAAATGTAAGGATCATTCTATACTTAATCTCATACATGTCTGAAAGAAGGACGACTTTCAGATATGAAAACATGTTCATAAATGTTCAACCGACTTCTCTATTTTCAAAATGATTTCATAGATTTAGAAGTGTGATTTTAAATGTTTTCATTTTTCATGAGTTGAATTGTTAAAAAAACCATGTGTTTCCAAAGATAAATACTTCTGTATTATCTTTTCTATATACTGACAAGTATTCATACACACCGGTTTAGTATTTTTGTTGACTATGTTCTTACCATGTCTCCTATTTGTACCAAATTTCGATGGTAAGACACCCCATTTGAAATTCCTTGCTATTTGAGCGTTGATTGATTCAAAACATTTCCTTCAAGAATGTCTATAATTGATCTTATAGACAATATCCAATTCTTCATGACCTAAGCCTTGATCGATAAATCATTCATATTTGATCTTATCATACAATGTCAGATTTTCAAACAAGTTTCTTGTATTCATTTCATTCATTCAATATACTTGTTTTGAAATATCTTCCATGATTAACATGCTCCAATCTTCATGATTATATTCATAAGCATACATACATCTGACATCTATTTCATTATGTGCAATAACTGAAAAAGTTAAACCATTTGAGCAACATTTTGCTTATAGGACAACTACATGGGAATTGTGTGAGCTTAACAGAACTTCTATGGATTCACGTTAACCAGTGTTTCCTACCCAAGAAGTTATCCTTGAGTGATCGAGAGGCGAGGAGTCAAAATATCTGAGTGTGGGTATGTGTGATGAGATAAAATGGAAAAGAGAGTTTGGTTAGAAGTGAACTTAAATGTTAAAAAGAAAGAGGGTGAGAGATCAGAGTAAAAGAATATCAAACTCTACACCAACTTTTTTTGAGTCGGGCAACCACATTACTGTTGTTTCACAATTCTTTGTGAACATCATTGAAACAGGCAACTAGCCCATGCCAACTCTTGTTTAAAACCCCACCAGCTACTCATCTTTTTCTCAATAAAGAGATGTTTCAGTTTTTCTAGGGAAGCAACACATAATCTATCTAGTTTTCATTTGGAAAATTTGGATACTGAAAAAGAAGGAAGTCTGCCCCCCCTTTGCACTTCGATCATGCACAATAGAGTCTGTGTATTACTGTTGTTGTCTCAATGGTTTACACACTTTGAGCCAATTATTGATAAAGCAATTATTATGCTTAATTCTTTCATACACAAGCACGAACACACAGGAAATTCGTTTTTCTGTCTAAACGTTCATAGTTTAACCTTGTGTTATTCGATGATTGAATGGAAGACCTGGGGGAGTGAACATCAAAAAGCTCCTTTCCAATGTGTATTTGTTACACACAGTGGATTTGTGCTACTGACAAACATTTTAACTGATTCATTTGTTGATTCAGGTGTTACACTCTTATTTGTCTGAATTTGAAAAGATTCAGATGAATACTTTATGAATCAACGGATGGTCAGAGGCTCAGTGATTAAGATCAATGGTCAGAGAAGATTAAGGACATTTCTTGAAGAAGTTTTGATGATTTATGTGCTACAATCATCAAAAAGGGGAGAAATTTTTGTTCAAGAAATGTTTGCTAAAGAAAAGTTTGTAACAATTATGGGGGAGAAGTTAAAGAAATGTTGAAATTTAAAGGAGAAATTATTTCAAGAAAGACGATTTGAAGAAAGTTTGCTGAAAGAATATGTCAAGGAATGCAAGTTATGGGAAGATTTTACGGAGTTGAAAGAGAAAGTTCCGAAAATTTTGAAAAGTTTGCTGAAATTTACTGATATTTTATTTGAAGATTGATTTGCTGAAACAAACCGAGCTAAATCTGAAGATAATTTCTTTTTGAAGTCTGAAAAATATTTTATTATCTTGGGGGAGATTGTTCAAGATTATTGAAGATCATTATCACAGACTTTGGGGAGATTACAGAAAGATTGAAGATTGTTTTTGAGCATAAAGGGGAGATTTTGCTTCAATGCTTATTTTTCTGAAGATGATCAATTGTCTTAACAAAGGGGGAGATTAAATTAGTTAAAGATCAATCAAAGGGGGAGATTGTATTGCATATCTTTTTGGAAGATGATCTTGAATCCAAAGGGGAGATTGTTAGTGCACAAAATATGTTGGATACAAGATCATGAAGGTTGAAGTTTAAGATGAAGATAAAAGTCAAAAGAGTTCAAGTCAAACCCTTTTGTTGAAAGTCAAAATCTTTGTAATAAAGTCAAAGTCAAAGTTAGTATGTTTAGAGTGTTTTAGAGTTGTTAGTATAAATAGAGTTTTTCTGTTTGTAGACTCATATGACTAAGAGACTAGAAGACGTACTGTGCGCTTATCAGTTAGAGAGAGAAATATTGTCTTTGAGAGTTTCTGTTGTATTTGAATTGATATTGAAATAGAATTCAATTGTTAAAAATCAATTGTGATCTTGATTGATAATTCTGAACAAGAACATATTGTGGGACACACAGAACCAGAAAATTAAGCTTTGCAACCAACTTACGATACTTGCTTGGATCATCCAAAGGATTTGGCATATCAGGCAACAACTTCGAATTACAAGGTAGAGGAGTAGTGACACCTTCAGATGAGGCAATCCTATAATCTTGAAGCAATTCTGTGAGATACTTCTTTTGGGTTAGAAATATACCGTCATCTCCTCGTAAAAATTCTAACCCCAGAAAGTAATTGAGATGACCCAAGTCCTTGATCTTAAAGGTAGCACACAAAAAAGCTTTCAAATCTTCAATTTCTTGATTATTATCACTAGTGATAATAAATTTTTTAACATATACTGCCACAATAGTAAAAGAGGAAACTGTCTTTCGCAGAGCAGGGAATAGTCATTTTTAGAATGCAAGAAACCTTTACTTTTTAATGCTTCTGACAACTTAGAATAGCACTGTCGTGAAGCCTATTTAAGGCCATATAAAGACTTTTCCAGCTTGCAAATATAATCAGGATTAGATCACAGCATTCCTTTTGGTCTTTTCATGTACACCTCTTCATGTAAGTCTTCGTGTAGAAAGGCATTGTTGATATCCAATTGATGAATATTAATTCCACTGTCTCTTGACAGCTAAAGCTACTATGCACCTGATTGTAGTAAATTTAACTACAGGAGAAAAGGTTTCAAAATAATCCTCATTGGCTTTTTAAGTAAATCCTTGTGCTACCAACCGTGCTTTATATCTCTCAATCGAACCATCTTGCTTAAACTTGGTCTTGTAAACCCATTTACATCCAATAACACGTTTTCCAGCAGGAAGAGGGACTAACTTCCATGTTTGATTTGCTTCTAAAGCTGCAAATTCTTTGGCCATAGCTTCTTGCCAAAAAGGATTAGAAACTGCTTCTTCATAAGTTTTAAGATTCGTAACAGATATAATATGTGCAACAAAGGATTGACTAAAACTATTTAAAGCAATTGGACATAAATTATGGGTGGATATGCACATGTTGGTCATAGATTGATGACAAGAATTATAAAGGAAATCAGATGATTCAGACAAGTCAGAAGACACTTAATGACAAACAAAATCATACAAATGTGCAGGAGGCTTATGAGTTCTTGTAGATCTTCGAAGAACAGGAATTGATTTGGAATCAGGCACAACAGTAGGTTGAGTATCATCAGTTTGAGTCGAAGGTTGAATGGATTCAGGAATTGTGGTGTCATTTTTGGTAGAAGTGGTTCCATTAGGATTTGTAGCTATATATTAATCAATTATGTCTGGAATATGGATAGGAAGAGGAAAATCAGAAGATGCAATAGGAATGTTTTTTTAATAGGGAAACTCAGATTCACAAAATTGAACATCTTGTGACTAGGATATTTGTTTTGTGACTAAATGCATGACTTTTTATGCCTTTTTTCCAAACGGATATCCCAAAAAAATATGTGGTTCAGCTCTGGATTGAAACTTATGTCTATGAACAGGATTAGTAGAAACAAAGCATAGGCAACCAAAAGTTCTTAAGTGTTGATATTCAGGTTTAACTTTGAAAAGAAGCTTAAAGGGTGAGGATTGGTTTCGGATTTTTGAGGGCATCCTATTTATAAGATAAGTTGTTGTTAAAGTACTATCCCCCAGAAAGCCAAAGGTAAACAAGATTGAATCATTAAAGAACGTGACACTTCCAACAAATGATTATGTTTAAGCTCAACAAAACCATTCTGTTGAGGAGTGTATGGATAAGATAATTGGTGAATGATACCTTTGGACTCAAAGAAAAATTTTCCTTCCTTACTGTTGCCCAATTCCTTAGCGTTATCAAATCTAATTATTTTGATGATTTTGTGAAAACGCTGCCCAATTCCTTAGCATTATCAGAACAAAAGATTGAATGATGAAAAACGTTGAACTTTTATGAATCAACAAATGAACCCAAGTAGTTCTACTATAGTCATCAACCATAGTAAAAAAGTATCGATGACCATCATATGTTAGAGTATGAAAAGGCCCCCAAACATCTACATGTAAGAAATCAAATATATCAGATGAACAAGATTTACTAGTAGAAAAAGGCAATCGATGTTGTCTTGCCTTATGACACAAAACACAAGAATGAAACAGATTATTATCACATTTATTTAGAACAAGATTCATTTGTTTCCACTTGTACACAGGAATATGACCAAATCTCAAAATGCCATATAGAAACTTGTTTGTCAAACTTGTCTATCAAAACAGAATTAGAGGAAGATTCAGAAACAAAATTTCGCTTGATAATGGATCAAGAAGATATAGATTTCCAGCCCTTCTACCAAGTACCAAGGGTTTCTTGGTGAGAAGGTCCTGCAAATAACACTGAATATCAGTAAAAAGAACAAAACGCTTAACCTGAGAACATAGCTTAGGCACAGATAGAAGATTACACTGAAAAGAAGGTACAAATAAAATATGAGTCAAGATAAGATGATTTGATAAAGAGACGGTTCCCACATATTCAACAACCAATGTGTCCATTAGGTAGAGACACTTTATGTGGTTTAAGAAGTTTCGTGAGAGAAGAAAACATAGATGATTGACTACACATGTGGTTAGGCGCTCTAGAATCTATAATCTAATAACTAGAAATTGAATTAGTCAATGATTTACCTACACATGCTGCAAAACCACTTATCTCTCCAACAGATGGAATCTCATATTGAGAATTTGAACCAGCATTGACTTGAGCAGCCTGTGGAACAACAGTCATAGAATCGTTGATCTTGCATTGATTGAGAAACTGCATGATTTGGTTGTAGTATGTACTAGTGATCTCCTTTCCATCACTTTTCCTATGAATAATAGCATTTGCAATAGATTTCCTCGAATTATTGAACTTGAAATTCTCAGGAAATCCATGTAGCCTGTAACATTTAGCTTTGACATGTCCTTTTTTCTTACAATAATTATACACAACATTCTTCTTGTTATCTTGATTCATGAACGATTTTTCATTTGTAGAAGTACTTTTATTAACCATCATAGCAACATCATTAACATTCATCTTTACTGGTGCACTAACCTCTCTTTGTTGCTCCTCTTAAATCAGTATTGCATATGATTAGCAATTACTGGCGTAGGCTTCATATGCAATATCATTCCTTTGGTCGTAGCATAACTATCATTTAATCCGAAAAGAAATTGCATGAGTTGTTGTCTATCAAGCCGTTTCATCCAGACTTCAGCAGCGACATAATTGCACTATGGCATATAATCAATGGACACAAATTCATCCCAAGCTCTCTTAAATCTAGAGTAATAAGCAAAAACTGAATCACTTCCTTGAGCCATTTGATTTAATTCCTTTTGTAACTGAAAAATCACAACCAGATTCGATTGCTCGTACATAAGGTGTAACTGCTTCCAGATCGCCATAGCTGATGTATAATAGATCAATCCTTTAGAGATTTCTGTGTTTACAACATTCAAGATCCATGTAATAACTATTGAATTACATCTCTCCCAATCTTCATATGTAGGATCATTTTCTGCAGGTTCTTTAGTTCTTCCGGTAACAAAACCTAACTTGTTCTTGACAGATAAAGCAAGAGTCATAGCTCGCTTCCAGGCTCCAAATCGTTTTCCATCAAACTTATGAGATACAATCATTTCTCCTGGATTATCATTTTGACTCAGGAACAACGGATTAGAATACGCTGAAGCATTCAGATTGCTTCCATTCGTACCGTTTCCAGCAACAAATGTTGAATTAGGGCTTTCAGAGGACATGATTTTCAAAGAACAGAGAGAAAAGAAAAGGAAGATATACTTCAAAATAGGAATCCCAGATTAAAAGAAAGTTCAAGAATGATTTGAGATTGCTCTAATACCATGTGAATGTACAGAAAGTCTGGAGTAGAGAGAGAAAGCGATGTGACAATACAGAGACTTTAGGGTAGAGAGAGAGAGAACTTTTTGTTACTTTTCTGAATAATACAAAAGTGAAAACAGTACAACCTATTTATAGGAGGAAAACAAAAACTAATAACAAACAGAAACTAAAAATAAAACAGACTTCTAACAAATTTAATTGACCAAATATTTTCAAAAACTTCAAGTCAAAATTTATGTTTTTCTTTTGTTAATTATGGTCTTCAGGTCAGCTTGTGTGTACCTTGACTAATCTCAGGGTCCTGAAGAACAGTTAAAAAATTATCAGTTACCTTGCAGGACTTAAACTGATAACATGTAGAGAGGATCTCCAAAGGCCTAAGTTAAACTTTATGTTGTAATATTCATGAGATAGAGAGCATCTAAAGGGTTGTTTGTCAAAAGTTTATAGTGTAAAATTCTATCGGTAAGAGTCATCGTCATCACTTACCTTATCAAGTAACAGTCTCGATCATCAAGATGGATTGTTGGTAAGCATGTTTTATCTGGTAAATGCTTACCGGGTAAGAGTCTTCTCCCTCACTTATCGCGTAAGATTCTAGGTTCCTGCCATGCTCATCCTGTAAGGAAAGCGCTTACCCCTTAAACGTTTACCCAATAAACGTTAAATAAACAACTCCTAAATCTCCATTATTAAAATAAAAGACCACATTATATTAAAATAAGCTAGTAAAAGAAGTAATAGAGTGAGACATTTTAATCCTTACATAAAATAATTTTTGTGACTTTGGCTTTTATAGAATTTGATTTCTTGTACAAAACAATAAAAAACACATGTGTTACACAAAGGTATGGGCTATTTGGTTGGTTTTCCATTAAATTCTTAATGAATAGTTTAAAAGGTTTTTTTTTAGATTGAAAGAGCATGTTTTTTAACTTTTTTTTTAACAACAACGAGATTTTATTAAAATACTAGCAACATGCTAGAACAAACAATTACATACAAGAAATAGTGAAGAGAGGGTTATGAAACCAACCCACCCAATTAATTTTAAACTTGCTACTCCTATTAGAAACCAAAAATACGCTTGAGTCACAATCTTGTCAAAGATATTTGTCTTCTTGAGCTTGATCTCGTCAAAAATAGTCACATTACGGGACGACCATATGTACCAAAGCATAGTGAGAATAACTGCCTCAAAGTAAGGTTTCCCCCCACACTTCAACTGCTATAAAACCATGTAATCCAATCCGCATAGGAACTAAACATTGGGATGTTCAAATGCCACCATCTACCAATCCGTCTCAAAATCTTCGTCGCTAAAGTGCACGAAAAAAAACAAATGATCACCGGACTCCAAACCCACATCACATAGCGGACAAAAGAAGGAGCCAACATCAATACCTCTAATATCCAAATTATCCCAATTGGTTATCTTGTTCAAACCCAAATGCCAGCTAAAAACATTGACTTTGAGGGATAGGTTTGGAAAAAAAAACTTGGCTTTCTACATAAAGCTTCCCCTAGAAGCTTACCGTATAAACCACTTTCTATATCATTAAGCCACTACCAAACAGTCATATATAGTTGACCGAATAAGCCGTGAGTCTCATTAAACTGCTAACAAACAGACCCTTATAGATTAAGATAAATGTTATTATAAAAAGTGTTTTAATTTTGAAAAGTACTTATCTGAAAATTTATATGATTTTCATCATGAGACTCTTGTTTGATAAATCCATCAGTAATAGGAGGTTTCTTATAAGCAAAAAGTCATTACTACTATGAAGAGCTCTTAAAACATCTCCAATTAATTCTCCAAAATTGAAAAAAAATGGAGATTTTGGGGATTATGAACAATTTTTTTGTTTCAACAAATTCTCCAAAACTTTTCATAAAATGGAAAAAATAGGAGAGAGGATGTGAATTTTCCAAATTTGGTGAACTCCTTAAAAATATCCGCCCGAGGAGGGGCTCCCGTCTGATTAACTAGTTGGTGAGGTAATAGCTTACCAAGGCGAAAATACCATGAGAGTGAATTTTTTATTTATTACATTCATACCTGAAGAATGATATAATTGCTTGCCCTCTTACCATTGAGAAACAACCGATATAAATACAAGAAATCCTTCCGATAAACAAGGAAGGGATATAAAAGATCCCGATAAAAGAGGGAAGGATATACACAAGATCAAACAAAATTATATACAAAATATATTCCGCTAATAGGCCCCCGCAGTTTGAGCGGGAGGTGGCCGGATGCTCAAACTGGATCGAAAGTCGAGGAAAAGTTGGCGTGGAAGGCCTTTCGTAAAGATGTCGGTATATTGGTAGGCTGATGGGATGTGAAGGACGCGAACATCTCCAATGGCAACCTTTTCCCGCACTAAATGTATGTCCATTTCGATATGTTTGGTTCGTTGATGTTGGATAGGATTGCCAGAGAGGTAGACGGCTGAAACGTTATCACAGTAGACCAATGTGGCGTGTCGAATTGGAACATGAAGTTCTAGAAGACGATTCCGAAGCTAACACGCCTCGGCAACGACGTTGGCTACCCCCCGGTATTCGGCCTCGGCACTGGAGCGGAAAAGAGTAGGTTGACGTTTTGCTGCCCACGATATGAGATTATCGCCTAAGAAAACACAATATCCAGAGGTTGACCGCCGTGTGTCGGGACATCCTCCCCATTCAGCATCAGTGTATGAAATAAGTTGTGTGAAGGCGGTCGGATAGAGATGTAGGCTGAGTTCGGGTGTTCCTTGGAGGTAGCGGATGATGCGTTTTAGCGCTTGAAAGTGTGGTTCTCGGGGGGCATGCATGAATAAGCATATTTGTTGCACGGCGTATGAGATATCCGGGCGGGTGAACGTGAGATATTGTAAAGCATGTCAGGATCGAATTCTCAACAAGATTTATAAATACTCAGAAACAATATCAAAGAAGTTTGCGGAATAACACTTTGATATTTAATGAAACAGTAAACAAACAGTAAATCTGATGAACAACTTGTAAACTTGTATTGAATGGTTGAAGTTACAAGATTACACACACAACCTCAATCTTGAAGAACAAGCTCTTTCAAGACGAATTCTACTTCTCTAGAATTAGGAACTATGCCTTGAGGTTGATACTCTCTAAAAAAAACTTAGAATAATTCATTTTTTAAAACTACTCTATCCATTCTATACATATACTGAACAAAAGATAATTACAACTAATAAAATATCTTCAGAATATCTTCCATGAATATCTTCAATCTATCCAGCTGTCATTCTTTTAATCCGAATCTTCATCTCATAAGCAGCACTAATCACCTTGGAAGTATTAACTCAAACTTGGCAGCATTAACTACTAAGCAACACTAACCTCTAGCAGTACTAACTAGCTAAGCAGTACTAACTTTGTTCAAGCAGCACTAACTTTGACTAGCAACATTAATTCTACTAGAAGCAGTAATACCTAGCAGTATTAAACTTGAATTCCTCTGGCAGTAGTAATTTTGTACTAGCAGCATTAAACGCTTAAGCTTTTCTTCAGTTCCCAACAATCTCCCCCTAACTTGACTTTTAGAAATAGAAGTCAAGTTCTTCAAATCTGATCTTCCAGATGCTTTCAACACCTCATAATCAGTTTCCCAAATTTGGATCTAGGCCCAGACTTTGATTGATAGTTCTTCTCACCACTATTCCGGCCATTTCTGAATCCTTTGTGCATACTAGCTTGGCTTTTAACATCCCTACTAGATTCTCCTTGCTATGCTCATAGATTTTGTCCACCAGGTAATATTCATGATAACATTTGTCAATGGTAAGCATGTATACACCACAGTTTTCAAATAACATCCAGTGAGTAATCTTCTTAAATCCATACTCATGATGAAGATCTTTAATTCTGTGAACCACCTTCTCTGGATCAAACATCATACATAAATATTCCATTGCCACCTTGAGAAGATTTTCTTCATTACCTTTCAACACAGGCTCATAGAGTTTCATCCCCACTTTATACATTTCTTCTATGTCTGCTCTTGAACAACCTCTGTTAACTCTCCCCCAGGTTGAAAATGCTTCAAATGAACCATCAGCTCTTTTGATTCTGAAAAAGTCCTTTCCATTATCTCTTAGAATGTCCCAAAAGATGATCTCAGGAGCTTTCATGGAGATTGGAACAGCCTTAATGGGTTCTGCTATAGTCATGTAAACATCCATATTCTCATCAGTTTGTTTATTTGACTGTTCTGGATTATGCACTGGTTCTGCTGCAGTTTCTTCTTTTTCCTCCACTCTTGGCCTTTTAGACTGCTTTTTGGAAGCAATTGTCTTCACCCTCTTTCCAGATTTGGCTTCTACATCAACATTCTCATGTTCTTTCTTCATCTCTTCAGCTTTGTCCTTTGAGGGTGTGGTCTCCTCAGGGAATGGTTGTTGAATATTGAGGTCATGCCTCTCCTTCATTCTTCTCTCAGCCTCTTCCCTTTGAGTTGAATCACCTTGAAGCTTTGCCATTTCTTTCTTGTATAACTCTTCAATCTGATTGTATGCCATGTTTGTGAACATCTCCCCCTTGACTCCAATTGCACCTTTCAGGAAATTTATCATTTTTCTTCTTTCCTGATTGGCCAAAAAGGTCTTGGATGGTTGTCTTTTCTGCTTTTGAATTGGCATCTTTTTGACTTGAAGTTTCTTGGTCTGAGCTGCTTCTTTGATACTTTTCTGAAACTCTGCATTTAGCTTTCTGGCCATGATCTTTGCAAGTTCTCTATCTGTCTCAGTTTGCAGCTGTTCCTCCTTTTCCATTTGATCTTGAAGCTGCTTTGCTATTTCCTCATCTAATTCAATCTGAGTCTTTTTCTTTGCAGACAGTTCAGCTTCAACCATCTTTTCCTTTCCTCTTTGTATCCTTCAAGATTGCCTTTTCTTTTCCCTTCTTTGAGATCCCTTCTTCATTGATGACTACTCCCTTGGCCT
Organism: Arctium minus; assembly: GCA_954870635.1. NCBI lineage: Eukaryota > Viridiplantae > Streptophyta > Magnoliopsida > Asterales > Asteraceae > Arctium > Arctium minus. The sequence continues at coordinate 1,889,648 of OX941093.1, read as the reverse complement.
TTTGACTAGCCTTAGGAGTATCATTCTTGGATTTAACTAAAGTTTCTGCAATCTCCATTTCCTCTACAGAGAACCCTGTTTCTGCTTCTTTTGCCTCAGCAGCATTAACTGTTTCTGCTCTTTCAGCAGCATTAACAGTTTCTGCTTCTTGGACAAAATCTGTTTCTGCTTCTATTCCATGCTCTGTCTCCCCCTCAACTTCAACTCTCTTTTCAGAAGACCTTTCTTTCTCTGTTTCTCCCTCTTGCTTCTCCCCCTTGTTGAAAGGATCTTGAACATTGGATCTCTTCTTGAGTACAAATTGTTTTCTCCTCTTCTTTTGTATCAGCCTAGTCACCATTTTCTTTAACTTGGCTATCTGTACTTGTTGTGACAGGATTACCAGCTTCATTTCATCTATCTCTTTGCCCTGTTTAAGAACATCCATGTTGATGTTTCCCATGGTTTCCATCAATTCATCATAGTTATATCTGTCCTCACCTTCTCCAGGAGTGTTACCCCCTTTTGAATGATCATTGGATCTTTTATTAGTGGAAGCCTTCTGCCTAGCAGAAGCACTATCCACCCCCTTGGTTTCTTGGCACCGGGGTCCTTTGGTTGATTTCTCACCCAAAGTTGCCATGGGGAAGGTCTTAGAGATGTTACCACTGTCCTTCTCTGTGCTAGCAGAAGTAGTGGCAACCTTCTCACCCATATGCTCTTCCATATCCTTAGAGAGCACCTCCTGAGGGTTGGGAGACACCCTATTGGTTTCCCTTTGGATATTCTCTAAAGGAGAATTCTCCCTTAGAGGGCTTAAAGGCTGAGTGGGTGAAGGTACAAGAAGGGAAGGAGCCTTCTTTACCTGTTTCCTTTTGTAAGTTTGGGTAATAGGAGAAGTGGGCTTATGAAGTAGGGACTGTGGGATAGATATAAAGTGGGAAGGTTGGGTTTGGCTAGTAGTGGGAATGTCTAATGAGGGCCTTGACCCTGCTGCCATACCTTCTTGTGGTTGGTATACCACCATCATTGTTGAGAACAATGGGGTGTCAACTCCTTCCGAGTCCCTAGCAGATCTTCTCATGTTTGAGAAAACTTTGCCTTTAGGGGGTTTAGGTACATATACCCCATCAAAGTGAGGTATGTCCGTCAACTCATTAGTAATAACTGCCTGAACAAACCTGGGATACATGAAGAAACTCTTCTTGTTGTCCAGATTTGAGACAAGATCATTAAAGATCATTTGAGAAAAGTTGTATTTTCTAGCAGTGGATAAACATACCAATGCATAGGCAATTGGACTGCTAAATTGGCTCCAGCCAGTTGTTTTCTTAGAAATACAATGCATCAAGGTATGAACAAAGAACCTCCATTAGGGTGAAAACTTAGCTTTGAAAAACTTGAAAATCCCCAATGGGCCTTCATACCCCATTCTGGTGAGGTTTGAAAACAAATCCTCATTTGGGATAGAAGAAATACCTGAAGCATCGTCTAGACGTAGACAGATGCGAATAGTATCCTCAGTAACTGTCAAGGGTTTGTCACACACCCTTGTTTTGATGCATGTCACTCCATTTTCAGAGCTGGTAGTGGCATTGGCCCAGAATTGCCTCTGATGCTCTATGTAAATGGTAGGGGACACGGTGAGAGCATGAGTAATATGACTTGTCCTCAAAAAGTCGACTATCTGGTGAAAACCTTCGGCTTGTTTTGGCTTTTGGAGCATGGCTATCTCGTTGTGTTCATCAATAAACGCCATTGAAGCCATTGAACTTGAGTGTTCTTGCCTGAAAACTTGGTACTTGAGAGAAAAAGGTTAGAGCGCAAGTGAACAGTATGCAAAGAGTCGTTATGAACTTTTTAGGCGGGCAAAGGGTATTTATAGTATTCGGATTAAAAGCAGTATTAACCTTAAAAAATAGTGAAAGCAGTATTAACAGTGAGCAGTATTAACCACTAGCAGTATTAACTGAGAGCAGTATTAACTGAGAGCAGTATTAACCACTAGCAGTATTAACTAACTAGCAATATTAACTGAGAGCAGTATTAACTACTAGCAGTATTAACTGAGAGCAGTATTAACCACTAGCAGTATTAACTAACTAGCAGTATTAACTGTGCACTGGCAGTATTAATATTGTACTGGCAGTACTAATACTGTACTGGCAGTATTAACCATACTTACACTTTTAAGCTTGTGAAAAACTGAGTACTGCTATACATTTCCTGAGAAAGAAAGTTAGTAACACCAAGAATAAACTATATACAGGTAGTGAACCACTTTTAGGAAGGGGCTTATTCAGAGTTGATCATTCCCACACTTGTTACCAAGAAAGTGAATCTACCCACATCAAAGGCTTTGGTGAATAGATCAGCAAACTGGTTATCAGTATGAACTTTTACAACTTGAATAAGTTTCTTTTCATTGCAGTCTCTTATAAAGTGATACCTGATCTCAATGTGCTTTGTCTTTGAGTGCTTGACAGGATTGTTAACAATGCTAATAGCACTGCTATTATCAATAAAGATTGGAGTGTGTAGAAAGGTTACCCCATAGTCCAGCATTTGATTCTGAATCCATAAGACTTGAGAATAGCAACTTGCAGCTGCTATGTACTCTGCTTCTGTTGTAGATGTGGACACTGTGGTTTGTTTCTTGCACCGCCATGAAACTAGTCTTGCACCCAGAAACTGGCATCCTCCAGAAGTAGATTTTATGTCCAAGTTTGCTCCACCTAAATCACTGTCTGAGTATGCAAGTAGGTCAAATGATGAGTCATAAGGATACCAAAGTCCCAATCTAGGTTGCCCTTTGAGATATCTGAATATCCTCTTAACAGCTTGAAAGTGTGATTGCTTTGGCCTAACTTGGAATCTTGCACATACACAGACTGGAAACATTATATCTGGCCTAGAGGCTGTAAGGTACATGAGAGAGCCAATCATGGATCTATAGTGATGCACATCCATATCCTCCCCCTCAAGATCTGCTGTTATCTGCTTGTGTGTCTCCATAGGTGTGCTGGCAGGCTTTGAATCTGAGAATCCAAACTTGGTTCGAATGTCATGCACATACTTGGACTGACTGATAAAAATACCATCTGTCTTCTGTTGGACTTGGAGTCCAAGGAAAAAGGTAAGTTCCTCCATGGAACTCATTTTGAATCTTTGATGCATTAGTTCCTCAAACTCCCTGCACATACTTTCTCTTGTGGATTCAAAGATGATATCATCCACATAGATTTGGACCAGCAAGATGTCCTTCTTCTTTATCTTGATGAATAGAGTCTTATCAATGACTCCTCTTTCAAAGCCATTTTCCAAAAGATAGGATGACAGAGTGTCATACCATGCCCTTGGTGCTTGATGCAGTCCATAAAGTGCTTTCTTCAGTTTGTATACTCTGTCTGGATAGCTTGGGTTTTCAAACCCTGGTGGTTGACAGACTTATACTTCTTCTTCAATTGAGCCATATAGAAATGCACTTTTTACATCCATTTGGTAGACTTTGAACTTCATATAAGAAGCATAGGCCAGGAACAATCTGATTGCTTCTATCCTAGCCACTGGAGAAAATACTTCTTCATAATCTATTCCTTCTTCTTGTGTATACCCTTGTGCCACCAACCTTGCTTTGTTCTTTATTACTATCCCTCTTTCATCTCTCTTATTCCTGAAGACCCATTTTGTGCCTATAGCTCTTTGACCTTTAGGAAGGTCTACTAGATCCCAAACATCTTGCAGCTTGAATTGTAGCAGCTCTTCTTGCATAGCTTCTATCCAGTTGGACTCTTTCATAGCATCATGAACCTTCTTAGGCTCAAGTTGGGATAGAAAACAAGAAAGCACTGTATGCTGTTGATCTTGCATATCTTGCAGCCTGCTTTGATGTCTAGTCATCATAGGAGAAGAGATATCCCCTATTACCAGTTGATGAGGATGATTCTTTTGTGTTCTTGATTGATGACTAGGTTCTTTATTGAGTTCCACCTCTAGATTGGAATCATTCAACTCAACTGAGGTGATTTCAGCAGCTACTTCAGGTTCTTTATTTGCTTGAGTCTCCTCATCTCTCCTTTCTTCTTCACTCTGATTTGATTCAGTAGATGGCTCCTTTTCACAGTCTTCAACAGGATTCATTTTAGGTATGGGAAAAATCACAGACTGAGATATACTTTCTTGAACTTGTGTAGTCCCTGATCCTTTTCTTCTTGATCCTTCATGATCATTACTCCCTCTGGAGTATTACTAACTTCAACCTGAAACACTTAAACACACAGGTTAGTAGTATCATGCTCAATGAAATCTTCCAAAGGCAACTTATCTTTTAACTCATTCCCTGAGCATTTATTATTACTTCCCTCTGAATCAAATGCAACATGTCCTCCATCAAATCTTTTGAAGAATTTGAAGGCAGTCCATGTTACCTGTTGTGTGCCAAGAGCAACCACTATCTGCATTCCAAATGCTCTTCCTCTTGAGCTTTTGGTTGCCCTGCACACTTGATAAATCAGTTAGTCTTGGAGGGAACCCAAGCCAAAGTGGTATTGGGTTGTCCTTTCTCATCAATATAATCTGTAAGTTTAGTCTGGATGAGTTATTTAGGAATCTCATGGCTGGAATACTTTGTCAAGATTATAGGCTTGGCAGCATTACTACTAGAAGCAGCACTAGCCTTGTTAGTAGTACTAACTTGGTTAGCAGTACTAACTGAGTTAGCAGCACTATTTCTGTTAGCAGTACTATCTGGGATAGCAGTACTAACAGGTTTCTTTACAATTGGAACCCAAACCTGAACAAAGTTGTTTGCTTTCTTTGTCTTTAAATTACTTCTTGGCTTATTTGGAGTATTTTTCTTTATATTAGCAAACTTGTTCTGAGCATGAAACTTTTTAGGTGCTCTTTTCTCAGCCATTTGATTCCTTCTTTGATTTCTATAACCAGAAGAGTTTTGTGGTTGTCTTTGAAAAGTGACTCTTTGGTTAATAGGATTGAAATAACAGTATTTGGCAAGATGATTCAATTGGCCTGTTGATTTTACACAGATCAATCCCTTGTTTTTGTGCCCACTGATTATTCCAGTTTCTCTGATTTCCCCTTGGTTTATCATGTTTTTGGGGCTCAGATTTATTGCATGTACACTGCTTGCAAGGGACAGGATTCACAACTGTGGTATGTTTGTAATGTACATTACCAGACTTTCCGTCTGTCTTCTCTATGTCCTTAAATTTGACCCAAGTTTTTCCACATCCCTCATTGGTTATAATTTGATTTTCTAGGGGAATCTCACCACTCACAGTGTTCTCCTTACTCTTATCATTAGAGTTTTCTTCTTCAGAATCTGTTTCAACCACGACTTTGTCTAATGGATCTACCTTAGTGGCTTCATCAGACAATTCCTTCCTATTCTTGGTCTCTAGCAAGTCTGATATAGGAGGAATGTAATTGTTGTTGTATGGTGGTGGTGTGGTATTATAGCCTATTCCTCTTCTAAATTTGTCATGGATTTGAGTTTGGAGCAAAGAGTCCATTGCTTTTGAAGCATTGGAAAATTTCTCAATATCCAGCTTGGCTTTCTCAAACTCACTCTTTATTTTCTCATTCTCCTCTTCTTTCTGTTTCAGCTTCAACTCATACTGATCATTCTCCCACTTCCAGTAGTTGGTGTCATATGAGTGTTGGAGTTCATTGGCTTGGAAACTCTTAATCTGTTCCTCAAAACTCTCAACAATTTTTGCATAGTCTTTTATATCTCTCTCTAATCTTTTAAGGTCATCACTCATTGTCTGGTTGTGATCCCTGTACCTTTTAACAGTTTCAATACAGGATTTAGAACAAAGATTAGATGTTACCTCTGTAGGAATTTCTGAGCTTGAAGACTCTGAACCTTTAGCCATGATGATGTGATTTTGAATGTAGGTTTCTGAGATTACTGGCTCTGATACCACTTATCAGGATCGAATTCTCAACAAGAATTATAAATACTCAGAAACAATATCAAAGAAGTTTGCGGAATAACACTTTGATATTTAATGAAACAGTAAACAAACAGTAAATCTGATGAACAACTTGTAAACTTGTATTGAATGGTTGAAGTTACAAGATTACACACACAACCTCAATCTAGAAGAACAAGCTCTTTCAAGACGAATTCTACTTCTCTAGAATTAGGAACTATGCCTTGAGGTTGATACTCTCTAAAAAAACTTAGAATAATTCATTTTTTAAAACTACTCTATCAATTCTATACATATACTGAACAAAAGATAATTACAACTAATAAAATATCTTCAGAATATCTTCCATGAATATCTTCAATCTATCCAGCTGTCATTCTTTTAATCCGAATCTTCATCTCATAAGCAGCACTAATCACCTTGGAAGTATTAACTCAAACTTGGCAGTATTAACTACTAAGCAACACTAACCTCTAGCAGTACTAACTAGCTAAGCAGTACTAACTTTGTTCAAGCAGCACTAACTTTGACTAGCAACATTAATTCTACTAGAAGCAGTAATACCTAGCAGTATTAAACTTGAATTCCTCTGGCAGTAGTAATTTTGTACTAGCAGCATTAAACGCTTAAGCTTTTCTTCAGTTCCCAACAATCTCCCCCTAACTTGACTTTTAGAAATAGAAGTCAAGTTCTTCAAATCTGATCTTCAAGATGCTTTCAACACCTCATAATCAGTTTCCCAAATTTGGATCTAGGCCCAGACTTTGATTGATAGTTCTTCTCACCACTATTCCGGCCATTTCTGAATCCTTTGTGCATACTAGCTTGGCTTTTAACATCCCTACTAGATTCTCCTTGCTATGCTCATAGATTTTGTCCACCAGGTAATATTCATGATAACATTTGTCAATGGTAAGCATGTATACACCACAGTTTTCAAATAACATCCAGTGAGTAATCTTCTTAAATCCATACTCATGATGATCTTTAATTCTGTGAACCACCTTCTCTGGATCAAACATCATACATAAATATTCCATTGCCACCTTGAGAAGATTTTCTTCATTACCTTTCAACACAGGCTCATAGAGTTTCATCCCCACTTTATACATTTCTTCTATGTCTGCTCTTGAACAACCTCTGTTAACTCTCCCCCAGGTTGAAAATGCTTCAAATGAACCATCAGCTCTTTTGATTCTGAAAAAGTCCTTTCCATTATCTCTTAGAATGTCCCAAAAGATGATCTCAGGAGCTTTCATGGAGATTGGAACAGCCTTAATGGGTTCTGCTATAGTCATGTAAACATCCATATTCTCATCAGTTTGTTTATTTGACTGTTCTGGATTATGCACTGGTTCTGCTGCAGTTTCTTCTTTTTCCTCCACTCTTGGCCTTTTAGACTGCTTTTTGGAAGCAATTGTCTTCACCCTCTTTCCAGATTTGGCTTCTACATCAACATTCTCATGTTCTTTCTTCATCTCTTCAGCTTTGTCCTTTGAGGGTGTGGTCTCCTCAGGGAATGGTTGTTGAATATTGAGGTCATGCCTCTCCTTCATTCTTCTCTCAGCCTCTTCCCTTTGAGTTGAATCACCTTGAAGCTTTGCCATTTCTTTCTTGTATAACTCTTCAATCTGATTGTATGCCATGTTTGTGAACATCTCCCCCTTGACTCCAATTGCACCTTTCAGGAAATTTATCATTTTTCTTCTTTCCTGATTGGCCAAAAAGGTCTTGGATGGTTGTCTTTTCTGCTTTTGAATTGGCATCTTTTTGACTTGAAGTTTCTTGGTCTGAGCTGCTTCTTTGATACTTTTCTGAAACTCTGCATTTAGCTTTCTGGCCATGATCTTTGCAAGTTCTCTATCTGTCTCAGTTTGCAGCTGTTCCTCCTTTTCCATTTGATCTTGAAGCTGCTTTGCTATTTCCTCATCTAATTCAATCTGAGTCTTTTTCTTTGCAGACAGTTCAGCTTCAACCATCTTTTCCTTTCCTCTTTGTATCCTTCAAGATTGCCTTTTCTTTTCCCTTCTTTGAGATCCCTTCTTCATTGATGACTACTCCCTTGGCCTTTTGACTAGCCTTAGGAGTATCATTCTTGGATTTAACTAAAGTTTCTGCAATCTCCATTTCCTCTACAGAGAACCCTGTTTCTGCTTCTTTTGCCTCAGCAGCATTAACTGTTTCTGCTCTTTCAGCAGCATTAACAGTTTCTGCTTCTTGGACAAAATCTGTTTCTGCTTCTATTCCATGCTCTGTCTCCCCCTCAACTTCAACTCTCTTTTCAGAAGACCTTTCTTTCTCTGTTTCTCCCTCTTGCTTCTCCCCCTTGTTGAAAGGATCTTGAACATTGGATCTCTTCTTGAGTACAAATTGTTTTCTCCTCTTCTTTTGTATCAGCCTAGTCACCATTTTCTTTAACTTGGCTATCTGTACTTGTTGTGACAGGATTACCAGCTTCATTTCATCTATCTCTTTGCCCTGTTTAAGAACATCCATGTTGATGTTTCCCATGGTTTCCATCAATTCATCATAGTTATATCTGTCCTCACCTTCTCCAGGAGTGTTACCCCCTTTTGAATGATCATTGGATCTTTTATTAGTGGAAGCCTTCTGCCTAGCAGAAGCACTATCCACCCCCTTGGTTTCTTGGCACCGGGGTCCTTTGGTTGATTTCTCACCCAAAGTTGCCATGGGGAAGGTCTTAGAGATGTTACCACTGTCCTTCTCTGTGCTAGCAGAAGTAGTGGCAACCTTCTCACCCATATGCTCTTCCATATCCTTAGAGAGCACCTCCTGAGGGTTGGGAGACACCCTATTGGTTTCCCTTTGGATATTCTCTAAAGGAGAATTCTCCCTTAGAGGGCTTAAAGGCTGAGTGGGTGAAGGTACAAGAAGGGAAGGAACCTTCTTTACCTGTTTCCTTTTGTAAGTTTGGGTAATAGGAGAAGTGGGCTTATGAAGTAGGGACTGTGGGATAGATATAAAGTGGGAAGGTTGGGTTTGGCTAGCAGTGGGAATGTCTAATGAGGGCCTTGACCCTGCTGCCATACCTTCTTGTGGTTGGTATACCACCATCATTGTTGAGAACAATGGGGTGTCAACTCCTTCCGAGTCCCTAGCAGATCTTCTCATGTTTGAGAAAACTTTGCCTTTAGGGGGTTTAGGTACATATACCCCATCAAAGTGAGGTATGTCCATCAACTCATTAGTAATAACTGCCTGAACAAACCTGGGATACATGAAGAAACTCTTCTTGTTGTCCAGATTTGAGACAAGATCATTAAAGATCATTTGAGAAAAGTTGTATTTTCTAGCAGTGGATAAACATACCAATGCATAGGCAATTGGACTGCTAAATTGGCTCCAGCCAGTTGTTTTCTTAGAAATACAATGCATCAAGGTATGAACAAAGAACCTCCATTAGGGTGAAAACTTAGCTTTGAAAAACTTGAAAATCCCCAATGGGCCTTCATACCCCATTCTGGTGAGGTTTGAAAACAAATCCTCATTTGGGATAGAAGAAATACCTGAAGCATCGTCTAGACGTAGACAGATGCGAATAGTATCCTCAGTAACTGTCAAGGGTTTGTCACACACCCTTGTTTTGATGCATGTCACTCCATTTTCAGAGCTGGTAGTGGCATTGGCCCAGAATTGCCTCTGATGCTCTATGTAAATGGTAGGGGACACGGTGAGAGCATGAGTAATATGACTTGTCCTCAAAAAGTCGACTATCTGGTGAAAACCTTCGGCTTGTTTTGGCTTTTGGAGCATGGCTATCTCGTTGTGTTCATCAATAAACGCCATTGAAGCCATTGAACTTGAGTGTTCTTGCCTGAAAACTTGGTACTTGAGAGAAAAAGGTTAGAGCGCAAGTGAACAGTATGCAAAGAGTCGTTATGAACTTTTTAGGCGGGCAAAGGGTATTTATAGTATGCAAAGATTACACTCACAACCTCAATCTTGAAGAACAAGCTCTTTCAAGACGAATTCTACTTCTCTAGAATTAGGAACTATGCCTTGAGGTTGATACTCTCTAAAAAAAACTTAGAATAATTCATTTTTTAAAACTACTCTATCAATTCTATACATATACTGAACAAAAGATAATTACAATTAATAAAATATCTTCAGAATATCTTCCATGAATATCTTCAATCTATCCAGCTGTCATTCTTTTAATCCGAATCTTCATCTCATAAGCAGCACTAATCACCTTGGAAGTATTAACTCAAACTTGGCAGCATTAACTACTAAGCAGCACTAACCTCTAGCAGTACTAACTAGCTAAGCAGTACTAACTTTGTTCAAGCAGCACTAACTTTGACTAGCAGCATTAATTCTACTAGAAGCAGTAATACCTAGCAGTATTAAACTTGAATTCCTCTGGCAGTAGTAATTCTGTACTAGCAGCATTAAACGCTTAAGCTTTTCTTCAGTTCCCAACAAAGCACCTGCCAAGCTTCGATAGAGAGACGGGTCGTCGATGGGTTTACCCGCAAAGAGGCTGAGTTTGGAGTTTGTGTCGACTGGGGTGGCAACAGGTTTACAATTCTCCACGTTGACCCGTTTGATGATTGCCTCGGTGTACTTTCGTTGACTTAGGAACATAGTATTAGTTGTGCGAGTAACCGAAATGCCCAAAAAGTAAGTCAACGGGTCTAAATCTGTCATGTCGAATTCACTTTTCAAAGCACCGATGATCTATCGTTTGTGAGCCGGCGAAAAGGTGGTAAGGACAATGTCGTCCACATAGAGGAGCAGGTAAGCAATCTCGTGGTCATGTTTGTAGATGAAAAGGGAGGTATCACTTTTGCTACAAACAAAGCCGAGATGTATAAGATATTTTGTGAACCTTTGATACCAAGCCCTGGGCGCCTGTTTGAGGTCATAGAGGGACTTTCGAAGCTTACACACATAACCGGGGTAGGAAGGATTGTGGAAACCGGGGTGTTGATGCATGAACACGGTTTCGTTGAGCTCACCGTGTAAAAAAGCATTTTTCACATCGAGTTGGTGAATATCCCACTTTCGACCCATAGTAAGACTGAGTACTGTGCGAATAGTGGCCGGTTTTACAACGGAACTAAAAGTCTCATCGCAATCTATCCCGACCTCTTGTGACTTGCCATTTACAACGAGGCGAGCTTTGTAACTTTCTAGTGTTCCATCCGAGTGGAATTTGTGTTGGAAGAGACAATGACATCGAATGTTGTTCGTGTCTGTGGGTCAGGGTAGTAATTCCCAAGTGTTTTGTTTAAGCAATGCATTGTATTCTTGGAGCATGGCATCTTTCCAATTTTGATCTAGCATGGCAACTTTATGGTTGGTAGGAATGGGAGCGATAGTCTGTGTATGTAGAGTGAAGCGGGAGTTGGGTTTGATAATCCCACTTTTAGAGCGAGTTTGCATGTGATGGGATGAGGAAGGGAGGGAAGGAGGATTTCGGTTATAGGGAGGGGGGACGGTAGAAGAAGGCTCTTGCGGAGGGGTGTGGGTAGGTGAGGTAGGTGGCGGAGTGGATTGGACAGGTGGGGTTGGCGAGTTGGTGTTTAGTTGGTGGTAGGCGAGGTAGGGAGATGGTTTGGAAGTATCTAGAAATTGGTAGTGTTGGTCTCGATATTTTGAAAGGTTGGAGAAAGGAAATATAGACTCTTGGAATGTGACATGTCTAGAGATGATGGGCTGGGATGAAGATAGAGGAAGGCAAATGTATCCCCGATGATTAGACGGGTATCCGAGAAAGATACATGGGAGCGAGCGTGGTGCTAGTTTGTGCAGAGTGGTGGCGGAGATGTTTGGGTAACAAAGGCAACCGAATGTGCGAAGGTGGTCGTAGGAAGGTGTTCAATTGTATAGGATCTCGGTTGGAGTGTGATTGTTGATAGTACTAGATGGGAGAATATTAAGAAGGTACGTGGATGAATCAAGAGCATAGTTCCAAAAATATGGTGGAAGAGAGGCGTGGTCGAGATGTGTACGAATCATATTGTTGATCGTACGAATAATGCGTTTGGCTTTCCCGTTTTGAGAGGAAGTGTAAGGGCAAGAGAACCGAAGTTGCATTTCGTGCGTGGCACAATATTGGTGAAACGCGGAATTGTTGAATTCGCGACCATTGTCGCACTGGAACGTTTTTATTTTTCTTTCAAACTGGGTATGGATGTAATTTTAAAAGTTGATGAATATAGAAAAGACTTGAGATTTTGTTTTAAGGGGAAAGGTCCAAATAAAATGAGAGTAATCGTCAAGTAGAACGAGGTAATATTTATGACCAAGTTTACTCGTGATGGGTGATGTCCATATATCGGCGTGAATTATGTCAAAAGGAGAATGTGTTATAGAATGAGACAAAGAGAAAGGTAAGCGACAATGTTTTCCTAAAGAACAAGCATCACACACAATATTATTATTATGATTATTACGAAAAATAGAGTGACGATTACAAAGAAATTTAAAGATAGAAATGTTCGGGTGGACAAGTCGGTTGTGCCATATGGTGGGAGACACAGTGTGAAGAGAAACGGGAGACGATGTGTTAAGAGGAGCTTGAGTAAGAGGATAGAGCTCGTCGGAACTATTGCATCTCATTATAATTCTCCCCGTGTTGAGTGCCTTCACAGAAAAACCATACGGGTCAAATTCTATCGAGACTTGATTGTCGCGAGTGAGTTTACGAACGGAAATAAGATTCTTAATAATATGAGCAACATGTTGGACTTGGTTGAGACGGAAGGGGAAGTTAATAGAGGGGGTGGTAGTGTTTCCATGACCAATAATTGGGATACGAGTACCATTACCGACTAGAATATAATGAAGTGTGCTTAAACGAACAAAATTGGAAAGTGTACCTGGATCGCTAGTTAGGTGAGAGGTGGATCCTGTATCCATGTACCAGGAATTATCTGGAGGTTGAAGATGCATGGTGTGAAAAGAAACAGCAAGATCTGTGGGTGTCATAGAGTGACCGTGGGTAGGGGTCGTGTCGGCAGTGAAGTGGGCCTGCTGAGGAGCGTATTGGGCCTGTTGTTGAGCCATGGACTGAGCCCGATAGGAAGGTCGAGGCCCAAGGAGACCATGTTGCGTATAGGGTGACATCGTAGGGAATGGACAGGGAGGAGGAGTCCAAGTCGGCGGTCGGTACCAATTCTGTTGAGGCGGAGACTATTGTTGGTGCGGGTGTGACGATCGGCCACGACCCCGACCACGATAGTTGACTCTGCTGGAAGTTCGGCTGCCCCGTGTGTGTCCGCGACGATTGTTAGAACCATCACGAGGAGGTGGAGCATTGCTAGGGGTTTGAGGAGAGTCGATTAGTTGAGTGGCGAGGGCATGTTGGGCATGAGTTTCCTGTTTGGTGCGCCGCGTCTCTTCTAGAAGCAGTTGGGACCTTGCTTTGTTAAAGCTGGGGAGAGGATCAGATTGTTGGATGAAGGTTGCAATGGCGTCATATTCGCCTTTTGTGAGACCGGAGACAAGTTGCAAGACCATTTTGGTTTCAGAAATTGGATTTCCAGCGTTGGCAAGTTTGTCCGAAAGACTTTTGAGGCGAGTGGAGTGGTCAGAGATGTTGGAAAAGGAATCCAATCGGGTCGTATTGAATTGTTCTTCAAGATAGACGACACGAGTGGCTTTGTTGTCTTGAAAAAGTTCTTGAAGTCTCTTCCACAGTTCCTGAGCGGTGGCCCCCGGTTTCATTATCGTATGAAGAAGATCTGACGAGATTGTACTGTAGATCCATTGTTTCACGACGGCATCGAGTCTCTGCCAAGTTGTTGCATCTATGTTGGTGGGTTTCGGGGTTGTGGCATCGATGTGGTCAAGGACGTTGTAGGCGCATGCATGTATATGGAAGAGTTCTACCCAAGAGGCATACCGATCGTCAGACTGATCGAAGATTAGGGGTATGGATTTTTGATGTTATTAACAGCAAATGCGGGGTGGAAGGTATTTTTGTTAGTATCGGTGGTTTCACCTTGGCCTACCATGATGGCAGAGATGGAAGACAGGGGGAAGAAGGTGGACGGTACACGACGAAAAGAAGGGAAAGGGAGGGCAGAATTCAAAGCTCTGATACCATGAAGAATGGTATAATTGCTTGCCCTCTTACCATTGAGAAACAACCGATATAAATACAAGAAATCCTTCCGATAAACAAGGAATGAATATAAGAGATCCCGATAAAAGAGGGAAGGATATACACAAGATCAAACAAAATTATATACAAAATATATTCCGCTAATAATACCAATAAGAAAATTTGAAATTAGATATTTAAGAGAGAAATAATAATTTTATTAAATGTATATTAATCAATGTTGTAATTTCCAAAATGGAGAAACTGTTGATGTTGAATGCAATTCTTTTTTAGGAAATTTGAATTTTGAATTTTGATTTTTCATTTTGAATAAATTTTGAAAACTCTATTGGAGATGCTACTACAAGTTAGGGTATCCACATCAATCTTGCAAATGACCTTGCAAAATGACATGGCATGTCCATGTAGATGGCAATATCTTTTACACTTGCTAAATTACAAAGACCATATGCAATGCCAACTAGATAAAGCATTAACAATTAATTTTAGTTCAATTCATTTATTAGTTTGTTTAAACATTAATTATTAATATTTTTATTAAATTTAATTCATTTATAAATTTGTTTGAACATTAATTTTTAGTATTTTTATTAAAAATTCTATCCGCAGTTTATTTTAAATAAATGATATTTTTTATGGAATGTTGTCTATTTAAATTACTAATTTGATTACTAAAATAAAAATACATGAATTATATTTATACAAAATATAGTACAAGAAAACACAAAATTGAATTTTAGTTATGTTCTATACTTTATTATAAATTTATTATTTACATTATAACTTTCATTGATGTGTGAGATGTTATTACAAAGCTGATGTGACATTTTAGAAATGAGTTTGACCTTTTATTGCGGATGGTTTGATCAAACTGTTTTGAGTTCATAACTAAATTTTTATGTCAAGTATTATTTTATTATTTTTATGAAAAAATACATAGTACCGAAAAAAAAAGAGGTTCTTAGTTTGTTGAATTGGCAATGATGTTTCAAAAATATGTAAAAGTTATTAGACCATCCACTAAAACAATTTCTAATGAGTTTATAATTGCCACGCAGGATTTTTAATTAAGAAACCGTGGTGGTTGTAAATATGATTTTTTAATATGAAATTGTTTTTGGTAAGTACTATTTAGGGGTGTTCATCTGAATCGTCAAATCGCACAAACCGCACCGCAAATCGCAGTTTGGAACTTTCGTGGTGCGGATTGTGGTTTGCATTTTTACCAAACCCCACTATGCGGTGTGGTTTTTGATTTTGAGTTTATCAAATTGCGGTTCAAACCGCACTTCACAGCATATTGTGACACCTCTAAAATGGGAGTAATTTAAAACCTGGATTTAGCGGACCGATAGCTACAAACCTTAATATAATCACCCGAAGAGGGGAAAATGTAAAAGCGTTTCCAAATAAATATGAATGATAAACGACAACCTACTAATCACAATAAAACTAGCTAGATTAAGGATGGGTGTCACTATCATTGCCAAAAGAATAACATTTCCAAGTGTCGCTTGATAAACAAAAGCTATCAACTCAAATTGCCCGAGACAGCAAGTGCACGCTCTTCTCAAGCCTTGGAAACTCCACCGCCTAATGAACATGAATATAATGCCATTTAAGAAAACAAGTGTTAGGCTTTTCCTAGTGAGTTCAAACAGTTATAAATTGACAAATAGAAGCTATTTAATACCAATGCATGTTTTTTAACCAAAGCTCAATTAATGGGTTCAAACCTCATTTACGCTTGGAAGGGAGTAAGGTTTCACCAATTAACGAGGGAGACCCGGTTTATCATTGAGAGTTGTTAGAACATTATTGTCTTCAAGATTTAATTGTAAAAGTCAATATTAAAAAGTCAAAGTCTAGCTTTTGTCATAATAGACTTTGGTATAAATAGCCTAGAACTTGTTAGATTTGTAGCAACTAAGTGATCTAAGAGTTTGTAAGAGACTTGTGACTCATTGATATACATATGAATATTTATCTCTCTCTACATTCTCACTCTAGATCTAAATTGTGATTTCATTATGTTTGTTATTAAGATTGCTTGATTTGGGATTTATCATTTGGTATCAAAGTAGACGAATTATTCATAAATCATGTTTCCATAGCAGATTTGGTTAAGCTTTGGCAATAATTTGAAGAATTTAATAGTTGTTGTAAAGTGTTCTTGGAAGAGTCACTGTTGGATTACAATTCTCGTGATCTAATTGTGTTTAGGCTTCGAATTTGATTATATTAGTATCGTTTCATCTACTGGAACATTTCTTGTTTGGATTTCTTGTTCAAATTCACAATAATTAGTGGTGAATTTTGAATTTTTTGTGCATTTTTCATTCGAAAGTTCAAGATATTGTGTTCTCGATCGAATTTCGATTTCAAGTGATATTTGGAAGCATCTTTGTGAAGGAAAAGTGTTCAGAATCAGATTTCGATCAACCCTATCATTTTTCAGAATCTAACTCTCAGTATTAAAGAAATTATGGCCGAATTTGTGAGTTTCGATGAAGAGCTCGCAAGATCTGCAGTTGTCGCAAGCATCATCATGGTTGTCACAAGATCTTGAGGTTGACGTAAGCGTTGATAGTTGGTGATTTCTTGAAATTTCTCTAAGTGTAGAATTCGTAGACTGCTTCTTACGACAAGTACATAACTCGTATCCTATTGTCTACGAATAGTTAGTTCTCGGATCATTCGTCTTGCGAATTGCATCCCACATTTAATACACCCTGCAGCACCCAGACGATAGTGACATGCGACTGTGCCTAGGGCACAATCTCCTGGCATAGTCGCCAATAATGTACCGAGAGAGAAGGCCCTTCGGCGATTGTGACAAGCGAGAGTGACAAGCGTCACAGTCGACGAGAAAAATCGCTGGATATGTACCGAAGCCAACCCCCTACCCACGAAAATGCCATGCGACTGTGCCATTAGTACTGTCACCAGGCACAGTCGCTCCAAGTGTACCGAGCCCCACAATTTTCCCCAAACCAAAACTTGAACACATTTTCAAATCAAAGCATACTCAAGGGTCCTAAGTCTTAAACCAAAAGAGTCACAAGTAGAACAAGGTCATGATCAAGATAAAGTCTATTCTAAAATTTCAGGGTGTTACAATCCTCCCCAACATGGAAATGATTTCGTCCTCGAAATCCCAGTTCATGCAAATAGATTAGGATATCTCCTCTTCATATCATCCTCTGCCTCCCAAGTCACATTGGCCCCGCGATGATACTTCCATTGGACCTTAACCATCGTGATTTCTTTGTGGCGAAGCTTCTTTGATTTATGTTCCAAATGGCGTCGGGTTCTTCTACACAACGATTTCCCTAATCGTCTCTTTTTTGCTAGAGGGTATCACACTCTCTTCTTTCGACAAACACTTGCATAGGTAACATACATTGAAAAGTGTGATGAATCCCATCCATCTCATGTGGTAATTACAACTTATAGGATTAGAGTCCCACCCTTACCAAAATGGTAAACGGTCCAAGGAAACGTGGATTCAACTTCCCACGCTTTCCAAACCGTATTATGCCCTTCCAGGGTGACACCTTCAACATCATATGGTCACCAACTTGGAACTCTATTGCCTTCTTTTCTTATCAGCATAGCTCTTTTGTCGGTTTTAAGCCACCTTTAACCGCTCGCGGATTCCTTTCACTTTGTCGGCGGTCTCTTGGACGATCTCGGGGCCAGCAAATTGTCTCTCCGGCTTCAAGCCAACACACCGTAGTTCTACACTTTCGGCCATAAAAAGCTTCGAACAGTTCCATCTTAACTACCACCAAAGTCGATGACACACGACCTCAACATATCTTCCAAAGTTTGAATCGTTCGTTCACTTTGGCCATCAGTCTGGAGGTGATAGGTTGTACTCAACTTCACCCTCGTACCTAACTATTTCTGCAAGTCGTCCCAAAAATTAGAAGTGAAACGACTGTCTCGGTCAAACACGATCATTAGCGGTACCCCATGTCTCGAGATGACTTCGTCGATATACAACTTGGCAAGTTTATCCATGGGTAATGTCTCTCGCATCGCCAAGAAGTAGGCACTTTTCGTCAATCTATCCAACTACCCATATCGTATCATGCCCTGTCAACGTCTTTGATAACTTGGTCACAAAATCCATCGTGATGTGCTCCTAGTTCCATTTTGGGATCTCCAAAGACTGGAGGCTCCTGTAGGGTCGTTGGTGTTCCGCTTTTACATGTAAACACGTCACACACATTTCCACATAGTTTGCCACATCCAACTTCATAACGGGCCAGCAATATGTCAATTTCAAGTCTCTGTACATCTTGGTGCTACCCGGATGAGACGTCTTTATCTGATCAATCAGGTTGGACACCAAATCTATTCTTGCGAGGGTAGCCCGATGGACACTACCATACTCTTTTTGGCTCAAAGCGTCCACTACTACATTCTGCTTACCCAGGTGATAGAGTAGTTCACAGTCAGTCTTAGTTCCAACCAACGCCGATGTCTCATGTTCAACTCCTTTTGATTAAACACATACTTCAAACTCTTATGGTCTGTGAACAATGTGCATTTTGTACCATATAGGTAGTGTCGCCATAACTTCAGTGAGAACACCATGGCTGCTAGTTCCAACTCATGGGTCGGATAGTTCTTCTCATATTCTTTAAGTGGTCTTGACGCATAGGCGATCACTTTGCCTCGTTGCATCAAAACGCAACCCAAACCAATCTTGGATGCATCACCGTAGACCACGAAATCTTCAGATCCATCTGGCAACGACAGGATTGGAGCTTCACATAGTTTCTTCTGAAGAGTTCAGAAGTCTTTCTCTTGAGCTTCCGCCCACACTAACTTCACATTCTTTCGGGTTAAGGTCGTCAAGGAGGAAGCGATTTTGAAGAAATCTTGGATGAACCTCCTATAGTAGCCTGTTAAACCCAAGAAACTCCGGATCTCAAACGAGATCTTGGGTGGCTCCCAATTCATCATTGCTTCAACCTTGGATGGGTCCACGTTCACCCCGTTGCGGTTGTCAAATGGCCTAAAAATTGAACTTCTTCTAGACAAAAGTCACACTTGGAGAATTTTGCGTACAATTTCTCCCGTATCAAACTTCCAATACTTTCTGAAGGTATTGTTCATGTTGTGTCTCGTCTTTGGAGTACAAAAGTATATCGTCGATGAACACGATCACTGACTTGTCATGGAACGGTCGACACACCCGGTACATTAAATCCATGAACACCGCCGGTGCGCTTGTTAACCCGAATGGCATTACCAGAAATTCATAATGGCCATATCCTAAAAGAGGTCTTCGCCACGTACTCATCTTTCACCTTCACTTGATGGTATCCCGAACAGAGGTCAATCTTTGAGAAACACCCTACCCCTTAAATTTGATCAAATAGGTCGTTGATTCTCGGGAGTGGGTACTTGTTCTTCACGGTCACTTTGTTCAGTTCGGTAATCTATGCACATTCTCATCGTGCCATCCTTCTTCTTTACAAATAGGACCAGAGATCCCCAAGTCGACGAGCTGGGTCTCACGAATCTCTTCTTTAAGAGGTCTTGTAACTGTGATATCATCTCTTGAATTTCAGATGGTGCCAATCGGTAAGGCGCTCTAGTGATTGGAGTAGCCCCCGAAAAAAGTCTATACGGAATTTGACTTGCCAGTCGGGTAGTAACCCGGGTAAGTCGTCAGGAAACACATCCGCAAACTCACGAACAAATTTGACGTCTTCTAGCTTCTTCTTTTCCAACTTGGTGTCCACTAGTATGCCAAGTAGGAAGAACATCCCTTCACCAAGAACTTGTGTGCTTTTGCCATAGAAATGATCATCACGTCCCCTTTCCTTCTTTCCTCATACACAAGCACCATGTCACCTCCCACCAACGAAAATCGGGTCAGTTTCTTTGAACAGAGGATCTCAGCTTGATTCTCCCCCAACCAGTCCATCCCGACTATCAAGTCAAGGCCACCGATGGACATTGGGAAAAGCTTTATCAAAAATTTCCTTACCTCGATCTCAAGAACACAATTGTCAAAGACTTCAGTAACAAGGACATGACTATCGTTCTCTATTTCCACTATTAAGGCATCTTCTAAAGTACTAGCAGTCATAGATAATTTTGATAGAAAGGAAATCGATACGAAGGAATAACTTGCACTCGAATCGAAAAGAACATTCCCAGGTATGGAGTTGACAAGGAACGTACCCGACACTACATATATCGACACCTCTCCTCGGCTGTCATCTGAAAGGCTCTTCCCGGTACCCTTGGTGAGCTTTCCTTCTTCCCGAGATTTCCTCCCGTCTTGAGTTTCGGGCACTCATTGTGAAAGTGACCCAATTCCTTAACCTCGAATCAGATTAGCCCCTTCACCATGCAGTTTCTCTAAATGTGGCCGAAATTGCCACACTTGTAGAAGGAGTTGGACTTTGAGTGTCACGGGCCCAAATGCTTACTTCGGCACTTCGGGCACCACCTAGCCTTTTTCCTCGAATCATTGTTTCTGTTGTTTTTGTTGTTGTTGAATGGTCTCTGACACTTGAAGGATCCATAATTTCCTATCCACTTCCTCTTTTCACCTACTACTTCTTCTTCATCCTTCTTTCGGGCATACACATCCTCCATGAGTTTAGCTTCTTTGATGGTTTCATGGAGAATGGATGCCTTGGAATTCCATACCATGGCCATCATATTGGCCGGTAGTCCTTTAAGGTTGGCCTTGATCTTCTCCTTCTCACTTAGGGCCACATGCCCCACCAGATCAAGCTTCTCAATGAAGAGGCGAGTGTATTCTCTCACCGAATTGTCACCTTTTCTGAGGGCTTGGAACTCCTCCTCGATGAGGTAAACCGCCCGCTCATTACAATACTCTTCCATTACCTTCTTCTTGAACATTACCCAAGTCAGTTAGGCTAAAACGGTAGAATTAAGAGTGGACTTAGTAATGGTCCACCATCTGAGTGCAGGGCCTCTTAGCATCTGTGAGGTGAACCTCACCTTTTGGCTATCCTCGCATTCACTAAAGCCAAATTCTTGCTCGTTATCTTGGATCCAGTTCATGCAAGCGATTGGGTCGTCTGACCTTGAAAATTCTGGTGGTTGGCTACACAGAAAGGTCTTGTAGGAGCAAACCCTTCTGCCTCTTCTAACATCAGAAACCACATGCTCCTCAGTTTTAACCACATTTCTGGTGCCCCTGGAACCCGCCACTATATTTTCAACAATAGTCTCATGCCTCTGAATACTAGCATCTCAGTCATCCAACATCTTCAGAAATGCTTCTTATTGTTTCTCCATTGCAGAGGTAACCATCTGCATCACATTAGTCATCAACTCCGTCTGAGGGTTCACCTCTTGGATGACGGGTTGGATGGATCCAAGGTTACCCTGGGTATGTGTTCTATCCTCCACCAACCAACGACTGCAAGTTTGGAGGAGTAGCATTCACGGCTCTATCCGCTTGATTCGGATATAGCATTCACGGCTCTATCCGCTTGATTCAGATTAGATAGACTAGCTTCTTGGCCATTCGCTTCATTTTCCGGTCTACTCCGTGTATTAACCATAATGGTTGTCACATACGCGAGAAAGAGGGTAAGAGATTCGACAAGAGATACAAAGAAACGTACTACTACATTCATCGATCATCATGACAATAGTAAATCAAGCATGCTTACGTAATAATATATTCATAATAGCATTAGCTAAGTGAAATTGTGAACACATCTTACAAAAGAATTCTCGTCACCATCATTACAATTCTCAATTAGTGCAATTCTGTCGACTATAACTCTACCCTATCTTAAGAATTTCTACTCAATCTCACCAATCGTAACTTAATAACTTAGCTTAAGTCTAGTTGTCTTACCTTCATACCTAGTTCAATTAAACTATTTCTCTGATACCAACTTGTGACACCCCTAAGATGGGAGTAATTTAAAACCTGGATTTAGCGGACCGATGGCAACAAAACTTAATATAATCACCCAAAGAGGGGAAACTGTAAAAATGTTTATAAATAAATACGAATGATAAACGACAACCTACTAATCTCAACAAAGCTAGCTAGATTAAGGACTGGTATCGCTATCATTCCCAAAAGAATAACATCTCCAAGTGTCACTTGCTAAACAAAAGCTATCAACTCAAAATGCCCGACACGACAAGTGCACGCTCCTCTCAAGACTTGGAAGCCCCACCGCCTAATGAACTTGAATATACATATCATTTAAGAAAACAAGTGTTTAAATTTCTCCTAGTGGGTTCAAACAGTTATAAATTGACGTATAGAAACTATTTAATACCAATGCATGATTTTTAACCAAAGTTCAATTAATGGGTTCAAACCTCATTTACCCTTGGAAGGAAGTAAGGTTTCACCAATTAACGAGGGAGACCCGGTTTACCATTGAGAGTGGCGGAACACAAAAGTAGGTCACATTATAATGTTACAGAGCTTCTATTATAGCACCAAAGGTTATCGAGTTCAATCGCCCACGGTCTTTATTTCGAGCTCCCATTGGCCTAAGAAGGACTCACTTGCTAGAATTTACGAGTCATGGATCGCAAGGTTATCACATTCAACCATCCACGGTCTATACCTCAAATTACCAATAGTCAATCCCATGTCTAGCCAAAATGAAAGACAATATCATAAGTCATAGTAAGCGACTACTGCCTATGGACTCATTACATTATAGTCCCATATGTTGACTCCTTCAAATATATCACAATGTACCCAATCATATAAGTATGTGCATAAAGAGAAAGCCTTTAATGAGGGAAGAATTCCTATGTTTCCACCATTCATAAATATGGTCATTTAACTTTTATTTACCAAAACCCATGAAAACCAAGAAGTAGTCATCATTTATACATACAAGATTATTCGCCAAAGCCACTTCCTCAAAATACCAAGTTTGACCAAACCCTAACTTTTGACCTAACTTTTCCAAAATCATCCAACATAAAATTTGAGATATAAATGTTTTTAGAATCATAAAAGGAGCATTTATAACATGATAAAGGTTTGGAAAGTAAAAGATGAACTCACATTGCTTGGTCTTAGTTAAAACTTAAAACCAAGAATTTAAGGAGATGAAGATTAAACTTCCCTGACCAAATACTTCTAGATGATGAAAATGATGATGATGATAATGATACCTTGAATCCCAAGAAAAGCCTTAAATGACATAGGGTTCGACTTAAATGAGAGGAAAATCGGGTAGAGAGGTTTTTGAGAAGAGGTAGATGAAGTATTAATGAGAGGAAGCCAAAATCGCACATTTAATACACCCTACAGCACCCGGGATATAGTGACATGCGACTGTGCCCAGGGCACAATCGCTTGGCACAGTGGCCAATAATGTACCGAGAGGGAAGGCCCTTCGGCAATTGTGACAAGCGAGAGTGACAAGCATTACATACGTCGGGCAAAATCGCTGGATGTGTACCGAAGCCACGCCCCTACCTGCGAAAATGCCATGCGTCTGTGCCATTGGCGCTGTCACCAGGTACAGTCGCTCCAAGTGTACCGAGCCCCACAATTTGTCCCAAACCAAAACTTGAACATATTTTCAAATCAAAGCATACTCAAGGGTCCTAAGTCTTAAAGCAAAAGAGTTACAAGTAGAACAAGGTCATGATCAAGATAAAATCTATTCTAAAATTTCAGGGTGTTACAATCCTCTGCAACTTGCAAATGATTTCGTCCTCAAAATCCCAGTTCATGCAAATAGATTCAGATATCTCCTCTTCATATCATACTCGGCCTCCCAAGTCACGTTGGCCTCGTGATGATGCTTCCATTGGACCTTGACCATAATGATTTCTTTGTGGCAAAGCTTCTTTGATTTCCATTCCAAAATGGCATTGGGTTCTTCTATGCAATGATTTCCCTCATCGACTCTTATTTCCGAGAGGGGTATCACTCTCTCTTGGAATCGGATGTATTGAAACTTTTTATTTTTTGGACTACACTCAATTTATCGTTGATTTTATAATGTATTTTTGAAATAATAATTTTGGGATCATAGCATAATGTCACGTCCCACCAACTGGTTCTACGAAAATCCAGAACATTCCGGATCAATCAAGAAGATGGAGGAACCTTGGTGAAGGTTCAAGAGAAGCCAATCAAGGATCAACATGGTCAAAGCATTATCTAGAAGGATCCATAACTTTCAAGGGCTTATATATCTTGCAAATATCTAGTATAATAGTCTAGATAGAGTTCTAGAGAGATCCATAGAGTAGTATAAATAGACGTAGTCTTTCATTTGTAAGTCACACTTCACAACACAACTTGAGTAATAGAAGCATAGAGTTCTCCCAATCTTCTTAACATTCTTGTTTGCTCATCATTGTTCGGAATTTTAGTAGATTGGCTTACTTAGTTCGAGAACGAAGACCGCACCAAGCTTGTGAATACAACTCCGTGACAAGTGGTAGTAGAACGAAGGTTCGAGGCGATAGCAAACAACGTGGAGTTGAATGTTACGATTGAGGAGGCGACTCGAGAATGGGAAGAGTCTCATCATGAAGGAGTCAAGACTCGAAGCAGGAGTCAGGGGCAATCAAATGAGTTGATGGCCAGCCTGAATTCTAGAGTTGTTGATGTGGAGAAGTCCACCGTAGATTTGAATGTAAGGATCGATGATTGTGATCATCACCTTGAAGATGTCCGACAACAACTTGGAGTCTTGGAAGCGGAAGACTCGGAAGTTCAAGAAGATGTCAAGGCCACCCTCGATATCTTGAAGTTGGAATTTCACCCAGAAGTTGAGGATCATCGAGGCATCATTCGGAATGAGCTAGCTACCTTGCATGCACAAGTCGAGAGGGTGGAAAGAGAGCAAGCCATCACTTGTGACCAACTTGAAAAAGTGCGGACCGACATGGGCATTTGCAAGCGAGTCATAGCAAATGGGGTAGGCATTAGTGCACCTACACCAAGGGTCGAAGTTCCAAAGCCTACAACCTTTGATGGTAAGAGAGAAGTGTTGGAAAACTTTTAGTAAAAATGTGATTTTTTACTAACTTTGGACACAATTAAATACATGTATATGTATTGTATATATCTAACTCTTCGTGGGTTTGTGTTCTCCTATATGAGAGATTCGAAACGATATATTGTGTGTCCAAAACGGAATATGTGTGAATGAGATATCGATGCTCAAAGTTGAATGTTTGGGATGAAAATTGGCAAAACCAAGTGGGTGTGGGAACTTTTCCCACATAGGAAGGAGGACCAAAAATTTTGTAGTTTATAACTAAAGATGTGGAAGGGACTAACAAGTCCTTTGTTTGGTTTTACTCCATCACCTACCCGCGCGCAGGGGGGGTGCCGATTGAGACTTTCGTAGGCTAAATTCGGCGAACTTGTGCATGGGCGCGACCTGCGGACACGAATGCAGCTCCGAAATCTTGTGCTTGCGCAACTTGGTTTTTGCGAAAATTTTGTTTTGAACCAGTGTATTTCGCGAGTTAGGTCGCGGGTTTACCCGCGCCATAAGTCGTGCCAGGTTCTGTACGAGGACGATAAACAGTGAACCACGAGGGTTGTTCCGCGTGGAAAGTCGCAACGCACACTGTTACTGATCCGGTTTGTAACTCCTGAAATACTCATTCATGTAGAAGATTAATATGATTAATGATAATTAAAATTCATTTTAATTATTGATTAATTTCATATTAAGCTGTCGGTTTCGATATCGAGTATATAAAGGGAGTCCGGGTTCATTCCTCACGAGACGAAACACGAGACCCGATATACCGAACGAGATACATATTCTCTCTAATCCTCTCTGCATACGGTTTCTCTCCAGCGATTTTCCAGGCAAAGTGGTAATATCCGGCTGTACACACTGCTTACGCTGTTGTACCCTGGGAACAGACGGCAAATCTGTTTAAGGGAATCATGTTCAACACGAGCCTCAACATCGTTGAATTAATCTACGGTTTATTCGTTTAATTCTTTTGCCAATTCCCTTTACGTTTGAGTTATTCTAATCATTTGTTGATTATTTAGTTTTATTTTATCTTCGGTGTAATTTTATATGTATTTTTAAAATACATATAGTGGCAAAAATACTAACATTCTTAAACAGATTTGAATCGAGTTTGTCTCGATAATTTTGATTATTTGTTTTTCGTAAACAAATAGGAATTGTGGTATAGTATTCTGTTTTGTGTAAACAGATTATTTACGTGGTACTAACTGTACACGTGAATCGAATCGAGTTTAGCTCGATTCAATTGGTTGTCTGTTTTGTGTAAACAGATTTTATATCGAATTGATAAGAATCGAGTTTTGTCTCGATTTAAGGGTATAAACGGATTGATAATCGAGTTTGTTTCGATTAATTCGTTTTATGTGGAAAAGAATTTCTATCGACTATTGGTTCGATTTAATTCTTTATATGTTTTGTGTAAACATATTGTAAATCGTATTTGTCGATTTAAATTATTACTGTTTGTAAACAGTTTGTAAAAATCGAACTTGTTTCGATTTTGTGTAGAAAGATTCTAAATGAATATTGTTTTCGATTTTGTTGAAAAGAATCTAAAAATCGAGTTTGTTTCGATTTTGTAAAGAAAATTTCCAAATCGATTGTGTTTTGATTTAGTGGAAATAAAATATAAATCGAGTTTGCATCGATTTGTAGAAAATGATTACTAAAATCGATTTTGTAGAAAAAGGTTTTAAATCGATTTATTTCGATTTTATAAACAAATTCTTAAACGAGTTTGTTTGTGATTGAAGACCTTTATTGTTTGTATAAAAGGATTATCAATCAAATTTGTATTTGATTCAATTCCTTTTCTGTTTTGTGTAAACAGATAAAGATTGCGTTCACGTGAAATTTGTTTTCCATGATGGTGAACGAGTATGTGGTGGGAATGATCACGGATCCCACGACCATGGTCTCGGAGTTGAATGCGATTGGTACAAACTCTAGAGAATGGTGGATTGATACCGGAGTGACCCGTCATGTGTGTCATGACAAGAGAAACTTCAACATTTATAAGGATGTTGATGTTGGGCAAAAGCTCTTTATGGGAAATGCCGCCACCGCCGATGTCAAAGGTATTGGAGACGTCATTTTGAAGATGACTTCCGGAAAAGAGCTTAAGCTTAAGGATGTTTTGTACGTCCCGGAACTTCGAAAGAACCTCATTTCGGGTTGGTTGTTAAACAAGTTTGGTTTGAAACTAGTGTTTGAGTCGGACGAATTTGTTTTGTCCAAAAGTGGTATGCATGTGGGTAATGGAAATGCTTTGAATGGGATGTTCAAGTTAAATACAATAGTTTTCAATGAAATGAATAAAACTATTTCAAGTTCAGTTTATTTGCTTGAATCTCCAAATGTTTGGCATGGACGTTTAGGACATGTAAATTATAACTCCATTCGACGTTTAATTAAATTAAACTGCATACCAAAATTTGACTTTGACTCAAATCACAAGTGCCCCACATGTGTAGAATCCAAACTTACTAGAACGTCTTTCAAATCGATTGAAAGAAAAACCGAACCCCTTGATTTAATTCACACCGATGTGTGTGATTTAAAATCGATTCCTACTAGAGGTGGGAACAAATACTTCATCACGTTTATCGATGATAGTACGAAATATTTCTACGTGTATTTACTTAAGAGTAAAGATGAAGCAATAGACAAGTTTGTCTTGTATAAAAATGAAGTTGAGAATCAACTTAACAAGAAAATCAAGGTGGTTAGAAGTGATAGGGGAAGTGAATATGTTTCACCGTTGGCTGAATTTTGTTCTAACAATGGAATTCGACATGAATTCACAGCACCCTACTCACCTCAGCAAAACGGTATGGCTGAAAGAAAGAATCGCACCTTGAAGGAAATGGTGAATGCCATGTTGATCAGTTCTGGACTAAGTCAGAACATATGGGGGGAAGCTATTTTGTCGGGTAATTATCTTTTAAATAAGATACCCCGCAAGAAAAAAGATGAGACCCTGTATGAACTTTGGATGGGTAGAAAACCATCTTACAAGTACTTACGAGTGTGGGGGTGCCTAGCTAAAGTGGTTGTACCTCCTCCTAAGGTACAAAAGTTAGGACCTAAAACAATGGATTGTGTATTCATTGGATATGCACAAAATAGTAGTGCTTATCGGTTTCTTTTGTATGAATCTAAAAATCCCGAGATACACAAGAATACAATTATGGAGTCAAGAAATGCTTCATTCTTTGAAGACGTGTTTCCTTGTTTGAACAAGAAAGATCAAGCATCATCTTCTAAAGGTAAAGAATTTGTTCAAGAGGATGAACAAATTGTATCTGATGAAGAAGAGGTGGAACCTAGAAGAAGTAAACGAGCTCGGGTTGAAAAATCGTTTGGTCCGATTTTCTCACCTACGTGGTGGAAAGTGAACCTAAAACCTATCGTGAGGCGGTCACGTCTTCGGAGGGACCTCAATGGAAAGAAGCCATCAATAGTGAGATAGAATCTATCTTACAAAACCATACATGGGAACTAGTGGACCTACCACCGGGTTGTAAGCCACTAGGTTACCGTTGGATCTTTAAAAGAAAGATGAAAACTGATGGCAGTATTGACAAATACAAGGCGAGATTAGTTATCAAAGGATATAGACAAAAGGAATGTCTAGATTATTTTGATACTTATTCGCCGGTGACAAGAATAACATTCATTAGATTGGTGTTAGTGATTGCAGCCATTAGAAATCTGCAAATTCACCAAATGGATGTAAAAACTGCTTTTCTAAACGGAGATTTAGAAGAAGAAATCTATATGGAGCAGCCCGAGGGATTTGTTGCCCCGGGACAAGAGAACAAGGTTTGTAAACTTATTAAATCTTTGTATGGCCTAAAGCAAGCTCCAAAGCAATGGCATCAAAAGTTTGATCAAGCCATGTTAGAAAGCGGTTTTAAGATAAATGAGTGTGATAAATGTGTTTACATGAAAGACACCACTCATGGATATGTCATCTTGTGTTTATATGTTGATGATATGCTTATCATTGGCAGCGATGACAAAATGATAAATTCCACAAAAGATATGTTAAAATCTAAATTTGACATGAAATATTTGGGTTTAGCGGATGTGATTCTTGGGATAAGAATCACAAGAACCCAAAATGGTATGGTGTTAAATCAAACACATTATGTGGACAAGATTTTTGAGAAATTCAATGAAGGAGATACTAGTATAGCTAAAACTCCAATTGATACTAGTCAACATCTATCTAAGAATAGAGGGGAAGGTGTTGAACAAGTAGAATACTCAAGAATAATTGGCAGTTTGATGTATCTTATGAGTTGTACTAGACCTGACTTAGAATATGCAGTAAGCAGGCTAAGTAGGTATACTAGTAATCCCAGTTTAGAATACTGGAAGAGTATTACTAGATTGTTAAGATATCTAAGATACACACATGAATAGGAACTGCATTATGGAAAATATCCAATGGTAATCGAAGGTTACAATGATGCAAATTGGATATCTGATATTAAGGATTCAAGATCAACAAGTGGATATGTGTTTACACTTGGAGGTGCGGCTATATCTTGGAAATCGTCCAAGCAAACTGTTATAGCCAGATCCACGATGGAATCTGAATTTATTGCCTTGGATAAATGTGGTGAAGAGGCAGAATGGCTACGTCAGTTCATGGAAGATATTCCCAAATGGCCTAAGCCGGTAACGGCCATATGTATACATTGTGATAGCTAATCGGCGATTGGTAGAGCTCAAAGTACAATGTATAATGGGAAATCTAGACATATTAGACGTAGACATAATACGATTCGACAATTACTCTCTACTGGAGTTATCACGATTGACTATGTGAAGTCAAAGGATAACATTGCGGATCCGCTTACAAAAGGCCTAAGTAGATATTTGGTTTATAAGTCGTCGAAAGGAATGGGACTAAAGCCCTTGAATGAGTAATTCATGCAAAGGAAACCTTACCCAGAAGACTGGAGATCCCAAGATCTGGGTTCAAAAGGACAACCTAGTTGTATGAATAATAGAGGTCACTGTGGGGGAGTTAATAAATATCCTATTCCAATTATGGAATAAGTGAAAATGAGGTTAAGCGTATAGATTTTAATGATCGTAGAAGATCACCTATGTGAGAGAGAAGTGGAGATCCCAAGATCTGGGTTCAAAAGGACAACCTAGTTGTATGAATAATAGAGGTCACTGTGGGGGAGTTAATAAAATTCCTATTCCAATTATGGAATAAGTGAAAATGAGGTTAAGCGTATAGATTTTAATGATCGTAGAAGATCACCTATGTGAGAGAGAAGTGGGGTCGCTTCGAAGGGAATTATGGGGGCTCAATTCCTATCAGCTCTCGCTGAACCAGGATAGTGTTCATGACTATAACGAACACGACTATGAGGATATGACCTTGTTAGGAAGAATTTTGTGTGAAATGTATTGCCGCCTACATAAATGGCAGTTCAGTTCAAGGACATCGAGTCTACTGACAGCTAGGAGGCTAAGTGTGTTTCACAAGGGAAGGTTCAAAGGATAACACCTACCTATCCTATGCAAGATTCGACCATTGGAAATTTTGTAGGGAAATTTTCGTATGCGTCGATCTTCATTCATGTGGGGGATTGTTGGAAAATTTTTAGTAAAAATGTGATTTTTTACTAACTTTGGACACAATTAAATACATGTATATGTATTGTATATATCTAACTCTTCGTGGGTTTGTGTTCTCCTATATGAGAGCTTTGAAACGATATATTGTGTGTCCAAAACGGAATATGTGTGAATGAGATATCGATGCTCAAAGTTGAGTGTTTGGGATGAAAATTGGCAAAACCAAGTGGGTGTGGGAACTTGTCCCACATAGGAAGGAGGACCAAAATTTTTGTAGTTTATAACTAAAGATGTGGAAGGGACTAACAAGTCCTTTGTTTGGTTTTACTCCATCACCTACCCGCGCGCAGGGGGGGTGTCGATTGAGACTTTCGTAGGCTAAATTCGGCGAACTTGTGCGTGGGCGCGACCTGCGGACACGAATGCAGCTCCGAAATCTTGTGCTTACGCAACTTGGTTTTGCGAAAATTTTGTTTTGAACCAGTGTATTTCACGAGTTAGGTCGCGGGTTTACCCGCGCCATAAGTTGCGCCAGGTTTTGTACGAGGATGATAAACAGTGAACCACGCGAGTTTACCCGCGTGGAAAGTCGCTACGCGCACTGTTACTGATCCGGTTTGTAACTCCTGAAATACTCATTCATGTAGAAGATTAATATGATTAATGATAATTAAAATTCATTTTAATTATTGATTAATTTCATATTAAGCTGTCGGTTTCGATATCGAGTATATAAAGGGAGTCCGGGTTCATTCCTCACGGGACGAAACACGAGACCCGATATACCGAACGAGATACATATTCTCTCTAATCCTCTCTACATACGGTTTCTCTCCAGCGATTTTCCAAGCAAAGTGGTAATATCCGGCAGTACACACTGCTTACGCTGTTGTACCCTGGGAACAGACGGCAAATCTGTTTAAGGGAATCGTGTCCAACACGAGCCTCAACATCGTTGAATTAATCTACGGTTTATTCGTTTAATTCTTTTGCCAATTCCCTTTACGTTTGAGTTATTCTAATCATTTGTTGATTATTTCGTTTTATTTTATCTTCGGTGTAATTTTATATGTATTTTTAAAATACATATAGTGGGAAAAATACTAACAAGAAGCTAGAGTGATCAATGATTTTTTTTGGGAAGTCACAAGATATCTCGAAGCTTTGGAGATCGAGGATGACGCCATAAAGATTCACACCACCACGATGTACTTGAAGGACACCGCGACTTTATGGGGGGGTAGGCGACATGGAGACATCGAGAGAGGTACGTGTACTATGCAAACTTATAATGAGTTTATTTCCAAATTCAAGAGGCATTTCTACCCAGAGAATGCCATCCATGAGGCAAATAGTCGACTTCGAAGACTAAAGCAATCGGGGTCGATCCGTGACTATGTGAAAGAGTTCACTCTCACACTTGAGATCCCAGATCTTTCGGATGATGACGCCTTATTCTACTTTTTGGATGGGATATCTCCATGGGAAAAAATGGAGATACGAGGTCGCGGGGTACAAGACCTTGCCGGTGCAATCGCAGAAGCCGGGTCGATTGTCGAGCATTACGAGGAAGCAAGGCACAAAGAGAAGCACAAAGGAAGTGGTGGGGAGAGAAAAGAACCCACGAAGTCAAGAAGCCCTCTCCGGAGAAGTGGAAAGGAAAAGAGATTGAAGGATCACTAAAATCATCGGTGAAGTGTTTCCTATGTGATGGCCCGCATTGAGTATGAGGGTGTCCGAAGAAGGTCGGGTTCCATGCCATAAAAGCACGAATGGAGGAGTACAACGAGAACTCGAGAGACACAAGAATGGGTTCCTTGAGTTTCTTGAACGCGGTTGAGACCATACTTACAATTCGTGAACATGAAGATAAGGGGGTCGGATATTTAAGCCCTTGTCGACATGGGTGCCACACATAATTTCATTACCGAGAACGAAGCCAAGAGACTTGGAGTCCGTATTACGAAGGAAGGCGGATCCATAAAGGCGGTCAACTCGATGGCTCAACCTATCCGAGGAGTTACGAAGGGAGTGAGGATCGAGATTGGTAGTTGGAGTTGTACCGTGGATCTAACCGTTATCCCGATGGAAGACTTCCAACTCGTTCTTGGGATGGACTTCTACGATGAGGTACAAGCCTTTCCCATACCTTTCTCATGTTCACTATGCATTGTAGATGGAGGTCGGACATGTTTGGTGAATGCCATCAAACGTCGCAATGCCAAGTCAATTTCAACCATACAACTCGTGGAGGAGGCCTCGAGGACGATCGCAAGGAAGAGAAAACGCATGAGGCCTCGGAATGAAGGAATGCTACACAACAACCCAAGAGTTTGGATGTTTGAGCAAAGAACCGCAAGGGAAAGAGTCCCAAGCAAAAGCGAAGGAACAAAGGAAGACGTTTGCTTAGACAAGCAAAAGAAGACACATTGAGACCGAGAAACCAAGAGCGTACAATTAAGGGAGATAAAAGACACCTGAATTAGGCGCAATGAGGACGCGACGAGGGCGTCGCGAGATTAGGTGAGGGAGGATGTCACGTCCCGCTAAGTAGCTCAACAGAAATCTGGAACATTCTGGATCAATCAAGAAGATGGAGGAACCTTGGTGAAGGTTCAAGAGAAGCAAAGCAAGGATCAACTTGTTGGTCCCGAAGGTGCTTAACAGGTTTATAGAAGGGGGGGTTGAATACAAACACACAGAATTTTAAAGTTTAATAAATTGTTTATTGATAAATCAAATCACAATTTACATGTTTGTTGCAGAATAAGATTAAGTAAAACCTAATCTAACAAACTTAAGAATCACTAAGATGGTTGCACTAGAAATAGAGAATGGGGGATTGGGAGAGTATAGAAAACAAGGGTTTCTATATATTTAGAAAGATGAAGGCTACACTCAGATGGAATGTTGATCTTTCTATTTATACACTATGCATTAAATGCATGGCAGAGTACTTTACACATGTCCTTCATTGATTGGTTGCATGGGTCTGACTTTAGGAGGCATGCTTTCGGTCGTATGATGAACATGTAGTTGACAGAGTTGTTGTACGAATTGTTGCAGAGGTATGTCTATTCTGACAATCGTATGATGTGTGCAAGAGTAAGACAAAGGAGACTTGAGGCACAATCTAAGTGATCATCAATCGCTGAATATCTCTTCCTTCAGAGATATAAAGAAGTTCAGCTATCGCTGAAGCTTTTCCTCAGGTTTCTTCGTGTGTATAGACTTGTCTTGGCTTTACTGATATCCGCATCAAGTCATGAGTAGGCTTATCTTTGTTCATCAGCTTTATCTTCGATTCAGCAATGAACATCTTTTGTCGTGAAACTTGTCTTCAGGGATTACGTCTTTTTGTTTACATGAGAAATCATCAGCGATACTGAACATACTCAGTATTTGATCGC
Source organism: Arctium minus (assembly GCA_954870635.1). Lineage (NCBI taxonomy): Eukaryota > Viridiplantae > Streptophyta > Magnoliopsida > Asterales > Asteraceae > Arctium > Arctium minus. Next base: position 1,855,585 of record OX941093.1, on the reverse strand, counting down.
TAATAGTGAAACACTTATACATATGAATGTTTACAAGAAAGATCATCAGTGATAACTGAACAGACTCAGTATGATCGCTGATGGTGAAACACTTATACATAATGTTAAACGTAATTTTCACTAAGTATAGAAAAGGATCATTATCAAATCACTAAGGGAGTTTGGATCAACAAGATGGTCAAAGCATTATATAGAAGGACCCATACCTTTCAAGGGATTATATATCTTGAAAATATCTAGTAGAATAGTCTAGATAGAGTTCTAGAGATATCCATAGAGTAGTATAAATAGATGTAGTATTTCATTTGTAAGACACACTCCACATTTTCACAACTTGAGTAATAAAAGCATAGTGTTCTCCCAATCTTCTTAACATTCTTGTTTGATCATCATTGTTCGGTATTCTCATTGATTGGCTTACTTAGTTCGAGAACTAAGGCCGCACGCGAGCTTGTGAAGAAAACTCTGTGACAATAAAGTGCGATAAGAATAAACCGCATCTCATTTTGCAGTGCGGTTTGAGGTTTATGCGGTTTGGGAGAATGTTCAAAGCACATATGTGGTGGTGGTTTGTGGTTTTGGCCCCAAACCGCACCGCGAATACCCCTATTGTTGTTGTCATATCGATACTTTTTGTTGATATGACAGTGAATAATATAAGAAATTGTAGGAGATAATTTTTTAATAAAAAATTGTTTTATGTCACATCATACTTTTTGATGTTTACGGAGTATAATTATGAAAATTGTATAACCAATTTATTGAATGAGATATTGGTTATAAAAAAAAATACAAATTGTCTAATTGTTAATTCATATTGATATAATTTTCTTTATTTATTAAATTATAAATGTAAGATTATATTCGATTTTCTTATAAATTTACAGTAATATATTTATTAAATAAATTACATAATAAAAATACAAACTTAACACATATAAAATTACATCATTGTTTGTTTAAAAGTTTTTGAAGTTAGTGTTCGTAGAATCTCCATTATGGGATCCATTGCCCTCAATCTCATGATTATTTTTTTCGATTTCACATTTGTTCTTTAGTTTTTCGATTTCACGTTTTTGAAGTTGGTGTTCGTAGAATCTCCATTAATGATGCATGGAAATCTCCTATCACCTGCATTTTTTCATTTTCAATATTCAGTTTGTTAGATCTGTTTTTATAGTAATCATTGTATTTATTTTCTATCTTTTACTGTGCTTAATGTTCTTATCTGTATTGTAAATGCTAGGGGTAATTAAGTCCCCTTAGAGCCTTTGTTTTGTAACTTTGGCAATCACTTTCAATACATCAGTTTAAACTTTGCGCTTCATACTTTCTCTCTCTACTTTCTCTCTCTACTTTCTCTCTCTAAAGAATCAGTGATCTTGGACTCTCAATTGGTATCAGAGCATACTGAATCTTGAGAGGATTGAGAGATTAGTGATTTAGTTTCTGGATTTGTGAATTGAAGCAGAAAACTCGATCGATTTTCTTGATTTTTCAAGAAAATCTCGTTTTTTGCTTCTTCATCAAATTTGGACAGGTTTTTGAACAATTTGTGTTGAAATTGGACTTAATTGATTCATTTTTACTAATCGATCATAATTGCTTCTTTGTGTTTCGCATAAAAATCTTGTTTAGATAATCAATTTGCAGATCTTGTATTTTCTGGAAAAACGTCGTTCTCTTTCTGTTCTTTGTCAAAATTTGTGATTTTGTTGATTTTAATCGATTTTATTGATTAAAATTTGTTAAAAAAGAAGTTTTCGAAGTTCAGTGTATGCTTTTCTAGGTTAATTTTCAAAGTTGTAGTTGATCTTGCGTGAATTGGTTGAGTTTATGAAATTTGCGTCTCATTCATATTAGTTTGCGCTTCATTCATGTTAGTTTGCGTTTCATACATATGAGTTTGCGTGTGATTCATATGCTTTGCGCCTCATTCTTTCATTCATATATTTTGCGTGTCTAACACGTGTTTTAGTGAATTTTTCAGGTTTGCGGTTCACATTGGAAACGCAAAGTTTCAAGTGTCAAGTTTGCGTTTCACTCTGTAAACGCAAAGAGATTTCGCGTTTCTCTCTTAAAGCGAAAAGTCTTAGTGCATCACCCGCAAAGTCTCAACCCGCAAAGTAACACTTTGCGTTTCACGAAGCAAACGCAAATCTCAGTTTGCGTTCCTCTCTGCAAACGCAAAACCTTCCTTGCGCTCCTCATTACAAACGCAAACCTCTAGTTTGCGGGTCTCACATACTTAGAAAATTTTCTAAATTTTCTGATTTTTCTCAAGATGTCTTTGCAAGCACAAATCTACAAGAATGACCTCATGATGTCTTTGGGGTCTGATACTCGTCCACCAATTCTCATCAATGAGAATGAATTCGAACAGTGGCAGGATCGGTTCATCAACTTTATTGAAAGGCAACCGAATGGGGAGAACATGATGAAATCACTGACTCAGGGTCTTATGGAAATACCAAGGAAAGCTGTTCCAGCTACAGCAACTTCTGTTGCTACCTCTATTGAGAAAGATTTAAGGGAATATGATGCTGATGAGATGTTACGACATCAAGCTGATAGCCAGGCCAAATCAAATCTGATCCTTGCTCTTCCCAACTCCATCTATAACAGAATCGATTGCTTCAAACATAACCCAATGATGATGTGGACACAACTTGAGAAGATTATGCTTGGTACTGCAATGTCTACTCAGTTACGACAGACCAGGTACATGAAAAACTTTGAAAAGTTCAAGGCCAAGGATGGGGAAAGTTTGAAAAATGTTTTTGATCGATTCTGGGCTGTTATGAATGATCTCTACAAGATTAAAGTTACCAAGACTGAGTTGGAGGCTAACTTGAAGTTTCTGAACGCTTTACAACCTGAGTGGAACAAGTCATGCCACAGAATGAGAAACGATGTCAGAATCTCAACCATGCCAATTCAGGAGTTATACGAAATCTTGATGACAGATGAATCTATGGTAATGGAGAAGAAGGCGAAACTGGATAAGAAGAACAAGCCTCTGTCAGTAGATCCTATTGCTCTTTTAGCTAGCCAACTGGTTGAGCAAGCTTTGACTGAAACATCTTATGATGGATCAACGGATGATGATGGCGAAGCTCTAGAGAAGGCCATGATACTTTTGACTCAACACTATCAGAAGAGATTCAAGCACAAATCTGGTTCAAACAACTTGCGGTTTACTTCTGGTTCTAAAAAGATAGAACCTGGTGCTCCTTCAAAGATATACACTCCAAAGTATGAACCAGCTAAGGTGGTTGAACAGAAGAAGGATGAGAAAAAGGTGATGAATTGCTTTAACTGTAGAAAGCCTGGACATATGGTTAAGGACTGCAGAGTCAAAGTGGTAAAGGATGCTGCTTTTTACCGAAAGAAGTTGGCTCTTGCTGAAAAGAAAGAAAGTGGAACCATCCTGTTGGCCGAAGAAGAATACTGGTTGGATCATTCGGACAACGAGGCTGAAAATGAGGAAACTGCGGCCATGTGCTTTATAGGAGATGACAAATCTGATGATGAGGAAGAGGATACATCATCTGATGGTTCTGAGGTAATATCTGAGTTTAACTATAATTTCTTCTTATCTCAAATGAATGTTTTTATCACTGCTTTGCATGATTTGCGCTCAAAGTTAGTTTCTGAAAAGTTTAAAAGTCAAGAAAAGTCTGATTTAATCGAAAAACTGCAAATTTCTTTAAAAGATGAAAAGTCAATTTTAATTGACACAAAAGAGAAATTTAATAAGCAATTGGTCGAGTTAGAAAATTCAAATCAGACTTATCGTGATTCGTTGACTGAACTGACTTCTTCAAATAAAATTCTTTCTGACAAGATAATTGTTTTAGAAAGGAAATTGTATAAAAGAGAACAGTCTGAGTAAACCATTTACATGAATAAACCAAGGAGTGAAGAAGCCATAAAAGAAAAGTGGGGACATGGTTTTGAAAACCCGCATTTTTTAAATCATGCTAAAAATGAAGTTCCTACTTTATATGAATATGATTACTTTACTCTTGCAAGATATGCTCCTCAGTTTAAATTCTTTTGGACAACTGAGAAACAAATTTTGGAAGAAGAAAATGTGAAAAGAATGAAAAACAAGAGGATGGAAATGCCATTTGTTTACACTTCTGAAAATGCAAAGTATTTTCCTGATCAATCTAAGAAATCCAGAAAGTTTCAAAATCTTTTAAATGTCAAATCTTCCAATAAATCTTCATTTTCAACAGATTTTGTGGATATTTTTGCTAACACTGATAAGGAAAATGTATCTCCGGTGTCTTATGATACTAAGAAATACATTCCCCCATTAGTGTTAGAAGAAAAAATTGTTGATCTTGAAGAGCGATTGGAAGAACAAAATCTTCAAACTTGTTTAGAAAACGATTTATTTCTTTTTATAATGAAAACAAGTTTTGAAGATAAAATTTCTTCTGGATTTTCAAAAGATTCAAAGGAAAATGCTAAAGTTTTGAAAAACAATGGCCATTTGCGTTCCACATTGGAAACGCAAACTGAAAGTTTGCGCATGCAGTTGGACGCGCAAAGCTCAGTTTGAGCTTCCAATGGGAAGCGCAAACCTCCTCCAAACTTGTGCAATTTTGAAAATTTTCACTCCGAGGCTAGTTCTTCAATGTCAAATGCTAAGACTGATTTCTTTGATAAAATTTCTTCTTCTGATTCAATTATCGACAATTCTTTACTGGTAAATGCTCAATTTTATAAAAAGAAGCATAAAAGAAGAAGATCAAAGAAGTCAAAGAAACATGATACTGTCTTATCTGAAAATTCTAATGTTTCTAATTTTTCTTCTTCAGATCGGACTGTGAGGAAGTCACCAAGGCAGATTTGGAGGATGAAACAACAAATTTTAGAATCTGAACTGTTAGGAGTTGACTGTGTAGACAATCTTTGTGATACTGATACATTTGCTACATGTAATAAAAACCCAAAATATTCTTTTCAGCAAATGTTTGATATATCAAAGAATATCTCATATGTTTCTTCTAGTTCTGATTCTGATAATTGTGTTTTATCTTCTATTGATAATTGCTTTCATTCGTGAATGAAAAATAAATCTATGAAAAATAAAAAGCATAAATCTAACAAGGGACCCATAAGCATATGGGTACCTAAAAAGGTGTAGTTTCTGTGTGTGCATCTTAGTCAATTATGGTATCTGGACTCGGGATGTTCAAAACATATGACTGGCAACAAATCATTTCTGTTTAATTTTAAAGATAAATGTTGCGGTCGTGTGAAATTTGGCAACTGTGAGACAGCTCCGATTCTTGGTTATGGTGATCTAGTTCAGGGTAACATAACTGTAAAAAAAGTAAGCTACGTCGAGGGTCTAAGTCACAACCTTTTTAGCATAGGACAGTTCTGCGATAAAGACCTTGAAGTCAGCTTCAAATCCAAAAGAGTTGCAGTGAAGAATGATAATGGCAAGGATCTTCTGGTAGGAAAAAGGCAATCAAATTTATATACAATTGATCTTTCCAAGATCAAAATTCCTTCAGATATGTGCTTGCTTTCTAAAGCTTTAATTCAAGAAAGTTGGATTTGGCACAGACGCTTAGCTCATCTCAATTTCAAGTATATGGATCGCCTGGTCAAGAGTGATTCAGTGAGAGGTCTTCCAGTTCTCCGTTTCCAGAAAGACCATCTATGCCAGGATTGTGAGAAAGGAAAAATGAAGAAAGCTCCTCACAAGCCTAAGCCTGAACACTGCACTTCGGCTATTCTTGATCTTTTGCATGTTGATTTGTGTGGTCCGATGAAGACGAAGAGTTTAGGACATAAGAAATATGTTTTGGTGGTTGTTGATGACTACTCCAGATATACTTGGGTAAAATTTATGAAGTCAAAAGACGAGACTCCTGAAGTACTCATCAACCTCATCAAGACAACTCAGACAAATAAGCAGAAGCAAGTGAAAGTGGTAAGATCTGACAATGGCACTGAATTCAAAAACATTACTCTTCAGGCATTCTATGAATCTCAAGGAATACAACAACAATTTTCTGCTGCACGTACTCCACAACAGAACGACGTTGTTGAAAGAAGAAACAGAACGCTTGTTGAGTCCGCCAGATCAATGCTTGCTTATTCAGGTCTACCTTTGTCTTACTGGGCTGAAGCAGTTTCAACTGCCTGTCATACACAGAACAGATCAATTCTGCATCGTCGTTTCAACAAAACACCGTATGAACTTATGAACGGGATCAAACCGAACATCAAGTATTTCAAGTCATTCGGGTGTAAATGCTACGTTCTGAATGACAGGGAGAATCTTAACAAGTTTAGTCCAAAGGCAGATGAGGGTGTATTCGTGGGTTATTCTTCAAACTCTGCTACTTATAGAGTTTTTCTAATCTCTGCAAGAAAGGTCATAGAGAGTGTCAATGTAAAATTTGACGAAGCTGCTGATTTGGTTTCTAGTCACTCAGGCTCAGAACCCGCTTTTACTGGAAATTCATTTTCTGAGCAAATCAGTTCAGAACCTGCTCTTTCACCGGATAACCAGGATTCTTCTACTCCCTCTCCTAATCTTTCTGATCTTGATTTTCTGTTTGAAAATTTTTATGATGATGTGCCTAGATCTAATTCTGCAAATGTTTCTAATGTTTTGAATCAGGAAACTGAGAGCTCATCTATTCCAAATTCCGTTGCATCTATCTCTGACAATGATGTTGCTCCAGTCTCTCCTATTCAACAAGAACCGGCACAACAAGATTTTGTTGAATCAGACAATGTTCAATCAGAAGCTGAGCTTATTCATGAAGAACATACTCAAGAAGAGTCAATTCAAGATCAACCTGTTCAAAGTGAATCACTTCAGGAAGAAGTACAGAATGATATTATTCAACAAACTGTTCTCGAATCTGATTCAGATATTGTTGAGATACCTCCTCCTCAAGTGGAAACTATTTCTATCTCTTCATTTGATGTAGAAGTTTCTAAACCTCCCTCTCTTCAATTAGAAGTGGTTCAAGATGTAATTGATCCTCTCCCTCATACAACAAAATGGACAAGATCTCATCCAATTCATCAAATTATTGGAGATCCTCAAGCCAGTGTTTCTACACGCTCCAAAATGGCTACTTCCAACGAATGTCTCTTCACTTTCTTCCTAAGCAAGATTGAACCTACAAAAGTTTCTGAAGCATTGGAAGACCCAGATTGGATTATTTCTATGCAAGAGGGATCAATCAATTTGATGCGCTCAAAGTGTGGAGACTTGTACCAAGGCCGAAAGGAAAAAGCATAATTGGTACAAAGTGGATATTTAAGAACAAAAAGGATAAAGATGGTGTCGTCGTGCGGAACAAAGCAAGGTTGGTATCCAAAGGATATCGACAAGAAGAAGGTATTGACTACGATGAAACATTTGCACCCGTTGCCAGATTGGAAGCTATCCGAATGTTTCTTGCCTTCGCTGCTTATCGAAACTTCACAGTATATCAAATGGACGTCAAGACGACATTTCTCAATGGCAAACTTAAAGAAGAAGTATATGTATCTCAGCCAGAGGGATTTGTTGACAAAGATCGTCCAGATCACGTATATTTTCTCGATAAAGCATTGTATGGTTTGAAACAAGCTCCACGGGCATGGTATGATGAGTTGTCAGCTTTCTTGGTCAAATCCGGCTTCACCAAAGGATCTATCGATACTACTCTTTTCATTTATAGAACTAATCTTGATATCTGCTTAGTACAAATATACGTAGATGATATTATTTTCGGTGCGACTAACAAATCTTTGTGTACATGGTTTTCTGATCTTATGACCTCTAGATTTCAGATGAGCATGATGGGAGAAATCAATTTCTTCCTCGGCTTACAAGTGAAACAGCTTCCTGATGGTATCTTCATTAACCAGTCAAAGTATATATTTGACATCTTGAAGAAATTCAAGATGGACAAATCTACTTCAATCGGAACGCCGATGGCTCATGGTGCCAAACTCGGACTCGATCCAGATGGAAAAGTTGTGGATCAAAAGACATACAGAGGGATGATCGGATCACTGATGTATCTAACTGCCAGTCGCCCGGACATAATGTTCTCCACGTGCTTGTGTGTCCGATTCCAAGTTAAACCAAAAGAATCTCATCTTTTAGCAGTCAAACGCATTTTTAGATATATTAAAGGAACTCCTTATTTAGGATTATGGTATCCTAAAATTTCTGACTATAATTTGATTGTTTATTCAGATGCAGATTTTGGTGGTAATCAATTGGACAGGAAGAGTACTTCTGGTCATCTTCAGTTTTTAGGTGACAGACTGATAAGTTGGGCGTCGAAAAAGCAAAACTGCGTTTCAATATCAACAGTCGAAGCTGAATACGTCGCTGCAGCTAGTTGTTGTGCTCAAGTACTCTGGATGAAAACGCAACTTCGTGATTACGGGATGCTGTACAAGACAGTGCCAATTTATTGTGACAGCAAGTCTGCAATTGCGATATCGGTCAATCCAGTCCAGCACACCAAGACCAAGCACATAGACATGCGGTACCATTTTGTAAAGCATCACGTGGAAGAAGGTACTATTGAATTATATTTTGTACCAACTGAATATCAACTTGCTGATATCTTTACAAAAGCCTTAGATGAAAAACGTTTCAATTTTTTGCTTTCAAAATTAGGCATGTTGAATTTAAAAGTTTAAATCTTTACAAATTTTATTCTATAAAATAAAATTTTACAGATTTTCTGTCTTTTGAATAAAACGTATGTCTAGGATCTTTTACAAGTTATTTGTTTATATTAAAGTTTTATATGTTCAACTTTCAAATCTTACAAAAGCCGAAAAATCAACAACATGTTTGTAGCTTTTAATACTGCTTTAAAGATATGTGAGTCTGAATTTTTATAGTTTACTTTGCTTAGACTACCTAAATGATCAGAATTATAGATCGGAATGAAAATATGGGCTAAGCATTTAGACGTTGATCTGAGTGATTGAGATGATTTATAAATTCTTAAAATACAGAAATCTATGGGTTTAAAAGTTTGTACTTGTGACCTTTCTGGTTTGGGAAAGTAAGTTCCTTAGGATGCTTGTCATCTGGTCCCCTAAGGTCATTTGGTCTGGGAGTGATCGAACAGAAATTCTTCTATAGAATCAGATCGAAAGTCATGTTTTACTGGTATGAATGGGTTTAGAATATGTCGATGTAGCCTTTCTGATCCGGGAAAGTAAGTTCCAAGGGGTGCTTGACACCTAGTCCCTTAAGGCCAGCTGGTCTGGGAGTGGCTGACCCAAATCCTGCAATAGGGTCAGATAGAAAGTTACGTTTATGGCATGTTCTTTACTTAATAAACTCTCTGATTAAAAGATGCCAAAGTGCACGCGCTTAAAAGATGCCAAAGAGCACACTCATGTTAAGATGCCAATGTGCACACTGCTAAAAAGATGCCAATGAGCACACATCTCATGATACTTGGTGATATGTTTGAGTTGTGATAAACCTGTAAATTTGTGAAAGTCTTAATTTTTGATAACTTAGTGTCAGTTCATGCAAAGTTTTCTATATTAATTTTAGAACTGTATTTTTCTTGAAGCTAATTGAAGTTCACATGCGAGCACACTGAATAGACAAATGGAAGTTTTTGAAACTGAACATGTCTTAACTTGATATGCAATTATACTTGGTCTTGCATCCAACAACATATGCTTGATTTCAACTGATTGATAAATCTGTGAAATTTTACTGAGTAGACTTTAATTTGTTTAGTGTTTAAAATTGTATATGTTCAGTTGTTACAAAATTTATATTCAATAAGGTCATCTTTCATACTGATGTCTTTATGTTTGAGTATCTGTATTTTTTGGATATGGTCTGTGCAATTTTCAAGGGGGAGAGATTATCTGAAAAAGTTATCTGAATTTTTTCTGTGGTTGAGGGGGAGTAAGGAAGAAAATTTTCTGTGCTGATCAGAAATTAAACAGGTATATTTCTCAGATTTTTCTACACATTTGCTATTCTAACAGTTAAATTTTTATGCATTTGTGTAGGGGGGGTAAAGGAACCTGTCAGGTAAAATTTTTCTTTTAAGCTGTATTTTTTTTAGGAATATTTTTTTTTAGAAATTTTATTTTTTTAAGTGTATTTTTTTTAGTGTTATTTTTTTTAAAAGTTTAGTATAAATAGAGGTTAGTATATGAATATTCTCTTTTATTGCTTCCTTTATCTTTTGAACTTTGGAACTGTTCATCTTCTTCCCTCCTATTCTTTGTGTGCGCCGACCTTCTCTTTTTCCATTGATTTTCGATTGTTGTTCACTTCAATCAGGTATGTGTTCTTCTTTTCTTTTGATTTGTTGTTATGATTAGCATTGTTTTTCTGGTGTGTTTGATTTCGATGTTTTTGTTCGTGTACTATGCCATTTACGTTCTTTGTACTGTTCATTGTCTTCGATATTCAGATTCGAGTTTCTTTGTTCAAATTGAGTCTTGGGTTTTGTTTAGAACTGCTAATCGATCTTCAGGTATGTTTTCGTTTACTCTATTTTCATGTTTTCTCGCTTTAATTTTTATTCTTGTGGTTTTCGGTTCGTGTCTCGCGAAAAGTAGGCTTGAAGTTCAAGTATGATAGACACGCAAAGTGAACTTTGCGCGTCTAGCTAGAAACGCAAAGTGAACTTTGCGCGTCTAAGTAGAAACGCAAAGTCTACTTTGCGCTTCTAACTTGTTAAACAAACCTATTGTTCTTTCAAGTTGTAGTTTACGTACTTTGCGTTTCCTCTTTGACACGCAAACTCTCTTTTTGTGTGTGTGTTTCTTGTTTTTTGGGTTTTTAATATCAAGTATGATAGACCCGCAAAGTCTACTTTACGCGTCTAACTAGAAACGCAAAGTGAACTTTGCACGTCTAACTAGAAACGCAAAGTGAACTTTGCGCCTCTAACTAGAAACGCAAAGTCTACTTTGCGCTTCTAACTTGATACGCAAACCTTCCTTTGTGTTTTTGTGTGTTTTGTTTTGTTTTTCTAAGTATAGTTTTCGGACCATGTTAGACACGCAAACTTACCTTTGCGTCTCATGACTGAAACGCAAATCTTGGTTTGCGCTTCTAACTTGGCATGCAAACCATACTTGGAATATTTTTTTTTTATTTTTATCTAATTCTTTTTCATTTTTTGTTTTTCAGGTCTATTATGTCTTCTAAAACCAACACTGATCCAATGATTCAAGACGAGAATGCCATTCTCGATGATCCGTCTGATCGAGCTTCTCATGATACTCCCATGCCGTCACATCCTTCTGTTGGAGCCGATCTTTCTGCTTCTCGTCGTATACCAAATGATGTGTTCCCAACCATCATGTATATGCCATACAAGCCGAACAACTATCACGTGGACTTTGACCGAATCAAGATACATCCAGTGATACGAGCAATTCTCAAAGGTCATCCACTTGCCCCTGCTCTTTCTTACTGCGCAGATGTTCCTGAAGTGTATCTACAGCAGGCTTGGCATACAATAACAAAGAATGAAATGGCTCATCCGCATCACTTTGATCTTCAAATTGATCAATTTGAATCTTTCCTTTCATACAAGCGACTGAGATTGATACTAGAGCTTCCTAAGCCGAACTCCAGACCAGGTCGTACTACCTATGACAGCTTTCCATCTGAAGAGGAAGTATATGAAGGAATACGGAATCTTGGATATGTTGGTACTTTGAACAAACCTACAGACTTTGACAAGTCTAATCTACCTCCAGTATGGTATGCACTGTTCTCAGTTCTCATCAGGTGCCTGACATCGAAGCATTCTGGCACAGACAGTGCAAGTTTACTGTATCTCCGATTGTTCCATGCAGTCGTCTATGACTTGCATGTCGACTACACGTTTATTTTTTGGACCGAACTCTCAGAGGTGGTACATGACAAGTTCACCAACAAGAAACGGAAGTTCATTCCGTTTGTCAGATTTCTGAAGCTTATTGTTCGAAGCATGATCCGTAGCAATCCAGCTATTCCTCGTAGGTTATCTTGGCCTCAGGTTCCAGACTCGGAAATGACTTATATTCAGAAGCATAAGAAGTCTTTCAACTATTCTATGACTATTCCATATGTTCTTATTGCCAACTACGTTGATGTTACAAATGAGGATGTCATAGAATATTCTATGGAGAATGAGTTTGTGGAAGCTGTACAAGATGAGCCATCTCATGACAATCAAGTTGTTGAAAAAGATGTTGAAGTTGAAGCAGCTATTTCTGAACAAGCGCCTGAAGTTGTAAAAGAGGCTGAAGATGAGCAAGAAGTTGCTATTTTTGTTGACGAAGAAATAGTTCAAGAAGATGTTGCTTCTCAACAAATTGAAAATGTTATTGCTGATATTGGTACTGAAGCTACTGATGCTACTGCTTTTGATTTTGAAGATGAAGATGATTCTGCTGCTGATACAGCTCTTTCTGATGATAAAGATGGTGAAGATTCTAATCATGATGATGATGATGATGATGATGATAGTGATAAACCAAGTCTTAAGGTTTATGAAAGGAAGGTTAGGACACCGGAAGTGGTTGTCTCAACAGAAGTTCTCTCTGAAGATGAATCTGTTCCTGTTAATCCTTCAGTTGCACATCTTCAAGTAGATGAATTGGATACAGCTTTTGATCAAGCTTCAGCTCCGGTACAAAGTCAAGTTCCAGCATCTTCGCTTGCGGCTATTCAAGTTCCATCTGTAGAGTTTACTTTTGATCAAGCTCGGGTTTCTACTGACAAATTCTCTACGTTGAATGATGTTATTCGTCAGTTATCTGAGAAAATGGATGCAGAAAAGGAAGCTCAAATTCTGAAGTTGAAGACTTTCTTCAAAGGAAAGATGCCTGAGATTGATACTTCAGTGATTCCTCCAGAGATTCCTTTCAGACGACCAACTGGGGTAGTTCTTAGTGAACCTTCTAGTGCTGTGACTACATCTACTTCTCCGGTTGTTTCTCTTCCATTTCCTTCGATGGTTTCTTTATCTGCGGGAATTCCTATGACTGCTCCTTCTGGTACATCTTCAAGGTCTTCTCTTCATGATCTTCCTATTTCATAGTTGACAGATTTGCTCTATGCTCGACTTCTTTCTATGTCGCCGCCTGAACATCAAGATCAAGATCTTCTTTCTTTGCTTTGGAACTTCCAACCTACGCCGCCTCCAGTCCCTTCTTCTGAATCTGACCGGATTACAGCTTTATCTGATGAGTTTCATGCATTCAGATCAGAAGTTCGATCAAGTTTTTCTGACCTCAAATATTTCATGTCTCAAGCTTTTTCTGATTTATCTTCAAGGCTTGATTCTCATGAATAAAGTTGCAAAACTGAGGTCGGCCCGTCTCTTAAGCGCCGACATGACCAAGATGATCCTAATCATCAAGGCCATGAGAGGGAGATGGCAAAGAGACCGAGAGTTTAAGGATCTTCTGAAGCTAGAGAAGATATTCAAGAAGAAGTGGCTGGTGATAGAGGAAAGAGTGGTGAATCTGTTGAAGACTGCAACATTCAGAATTTAGTGAATGTTATGATTGAGAATGTTGATCTGTCTTCTTTGCATAATGAACTGAACATTTCTGAGAGTAATATTAACAATAATATGCAAATTGTTGTTTACATGGATCCAGATGTTTCTGCAAGTATTCATGAAGTTGAAGAATCTGAAGCTGCAAATGACATGAGGTCACTCTTTGCTAACTTCATAGAGATTAATTCTGATGATGATGAAGATGAAGATGTCAGGTTTGAAAAGATATGTCAAGTCAATGAAGAAGACTGTGATGACATTATTATCATATCAGATACAGAAGATGACTCAGTGTTCATGGATGCTAAAGACGAAGAAGAAGCAGATTTGTTATACAGTGATCTTCCTGCTCACGATGAGATTCCTGAATCAGCTAATGTCACATCTACTCCTGTTGCTAGTTCAGCTCCGACTACCACTATTCCTTCAAGATCATTTGAAGTTGGTCAGTTGTCAAGAGCAGAAGCTGATGTTCCATCTTCTGATCCTGTAATTCCACCATCTATTTTAGAAGAAGGACCAGCTTTATCTAGACGTCAAAGACAAAGGAATTTACATCGTAGATATTTGGCATCAAGGCAAAGATCAGCCTTTCTAGAAGACACTCAGAGAAACATCTTTGTCTCTAGAAGAAGGGCGATTAACATCTATGCAATCCTTGGAGTAGAGAAAGAGTCAGATGCCTATCAATATGAGTACTTGATGTTCATCAAGTGTCAGCGCAAAAGGAATAATACCGTTTCTTCTCAACACTTGATTGTTCGAGTCATCAGTGTCACAATCAACAAGTTTGTGAATATCTGGTATCCCGATTTTGAAGTTGAAAGAAGAGACTGCAAGCGGTATAAATTTTCAGAGGCAGACTTTGCTGACCTTTCTATAGATGATGTAGAATTCTTATATGATCACTTTAGGAATCTTTATCATAGATCTCAGGATATTTCACAAGCTTTGTTCGTCATTAAAAGATTCATTCGACGACAAATCCGATTCTTCAGGGTTTTTGATTTCCAGATGGTAGTTGAAAGCTTCCAACCAGTTGTTAATCTTCTCAGGCCTAACCGAAGCTTACCGAATTTAGAGTCTTATCCTTTTCTCACTATTGTTGAAGATCCATATGGAGTTGTGTACAATAATGGCTCTAATGAAAAATACTTTCTCAGGATTGAAGAAATTGCTCACTACTCCGATGGAACCTTAAAAGTGATCAAGCTACAGTTAGAACAACGTCTGAAGGAAGCCAAAAGAAGATTTTTGGAATAAAGAGAAAATGCATTCCTGGTTGATAATGATGAAATCCGTCTTATCCAGAAGACTTTAGATTCAATTCAAGAAATATTGAATCTCCGCTCAACTCTAAGACGACTGGAAGTTTTAGTTGGTTTGAATAGACTTCGTCAACGAGAAGAGCGTCAGTAATTCTCCAAAGTCGCCTAGTTGGTCTATGCTGTTTTTGAAGATTGTTTTTGAAGAACACGGCGCCAATGATTACTAGGGGGAGATTGTTAGATCTGTTTTTATAGTAATCATTGTATTTATTTTCTAGCTTTTACTGTGCTTAATGTTCTTATCTGTATTGTAAAGGCTAGGGGTATTTAAGTCCCCTTAGAGCCTTTGTTTTGTAACTTTGGCAATCACTTTCAATACATCAGTTTAAACTTTGCGCTTCATACTTTCTCTCTCTACTTTCTCTCTCTAAAGAATCAGTGATCTTGGACTCTCATAGTTGTTGTAATATTTTTACTTGTTCGTTTTCAATAGAACCTGTTGATAAAAAGGATTTTTTACCTTTATCTTTCGAGGTTTTCCTTCCCGGTGGGTTAGAAGAGATTTAGCAAAGATTAGGAGAAGAACAAAATAATGATTAATGTAATGTTTTTACTTTGTATTTAATTTAATATTTTAACATTTAATAAACATTATGTATAATTATAAGCATCTATTTAATTAAATAAATAAATTATAAATCAAATATTTTGTTTAGTTAAATAGATTTACTTAATTTATTCTAATTATTTAGTTAATAAATTATTTGATTTTAAATTATAGTAAAAAATATTTAACTGTAGTTTTGTTATTTGATTAAAAAATAGTTTTTTATGATGATGTGTCACTTTAGAAAGTGGTTAGAAATCCTTATAGTGGAGGGTAATTTCTAGATAATTTTGAAAGCTGACGGGACATTTTAGAAATTGTATTATAGATGGTCTAAGAGCATCCACAACATTAGCTTTCTTACTCAAGGTTTTTTATGACACATTGCCAAGTCAACATCTCAAAAACCTCGTATATCTCCACTATATCAAAATCATCTCTCCAGCTTTTTGATAGGCAATGTTTGTCAAACTAACTTATAAGTTAGCTGAATGTTGATAAGCTAGCTGTCAGCTTATAAACTAATTAAATTTGACAAAAATTAGCTGAAAATTTAGTTGAAAACTGTAAAATGACCAAAATGGACATATACAAAATTAGTAAATTTTAACATTTTATGAAACAAATAGTTAATAATATAATATGTTAGTTAATATAAACCAAATGATAAAAGAAAGTTAAATAATTGAATATGTTAATTAATGGAATTTCAATTTCATTTGTTATATGTATAATATTTTAAATTTTGAATTTGTATAACCAAATACGAATTTTAGAAAATATCTACATTAATTGATGATTTTAAATAAAATTATATATAATATGAATAAAAAGAGTTGGTCAACCTTATATATCTTAATACGACCTTACTTGAACAGGATCTATTCTATAGGCTTGTACCTCTGTATTCTTGATTCCTAACCTTATATATCTTAATTAATTAATACTTTCTCAAAGTAATAGTAATTAAATTAAATATTTTATCAAATTATTTATCAAAGTTTTATTTTATGATTCAAAAGAAATTTAACTTTTGCTTTATATAATTTAAAAATCAGTTTTCAAATTGTTATATTTGTTTTTGATGACCAAATATATTGAATAAGAATATAACACTAATTAATTAATTTATAAGATTAATAATAATTCTAAATAATTAATAATTAATAGATTATTTGTCAAATAATATGATTCTTCTGGATTGTTTCTTTTCATTTAGGTCAATTTGCTCTTTGTTGATATTTTTCAACTGAGCATGGTTCGATGTCAATGTGCTCTATCATCTTATAAACAACAATATATGCGAAATATATCATCAGTGAGTATGTATGATCTGTCCATCGACTCATATGCACTCTCATAATTCATTTGATATTTCTTTGATCTCTGGAATCAATATTAACTTCGGAGCGTCCTCCATTAATGATTCATAGACATAGTTTAATCAAAGACAATCTCATGAGAGGTTTATGTATTGACGACAAATAGTTGTGCCTTACTCTTCTCTTCCTTTAGGTGAGTATCTATCGAACCAAATAGTTTCCCCCATTTCCGTTTGGGAACTACAACCTCAACCACACCTCCACCATGTGTGATTGCAACGCACTTTCCAGCGACGTTGTGCCCTTGTTTGGGGACTTTAATCTTGCGAGTATATTTGCAGCTCGTATATGTGATCTTGTCACTTCTGGAATAACGTTAAACGTATCAGGTATCGAGTCTGATTCGTTTGACTTCAACTTTACATTATGAAGTTTGGGGAACAACATGAGACAGGGTGGGAATATTCAATGACACTTCCTGTCGTTCCTATGGAAAATTCTTTTTTCTATCTCCCCCTAACGACGGGAAGATTGTCTCATCAAAGTGACAATCTGCAAATCTAGCGGTAAAAAGATCACACGTCAAGGATTCTAATTAGCGGATAATTTTTGGAGATTCATATCCAACAAATATACTTAATCATTTTAAAGACCCATTTTGGTACGTTGTAGGGGCGCAATTAGCTCTAGGGGTGTGCAGAAATTCAACCGATCCAATATAAACCGACCGATCCAATTAGAACCGACCGACCATAATTGGATATCCAATTTTAATTGGATCGGATCGGATTGAAAATCTCAACATCCAATTTGGATCGGTCAGTTCTTGGACGGCAGTCCAGAACCGACCAAAACCGACCGAACCGAACCGACCAACATCCAATTACCCATCTAATTAACCATCCGATTACCATCCAGTTTTCCATCCAACTATCATCCAATTATTTTTTTTGCAATTTGCTTAAATCTAAATTTGTTTTGTGTTGGTTTTTGAATTTTTAGTCTCACTTATGTTGGTTTTAACACAAACTAAAAGTAATTAATTAGAACATTGCATTAAATTAACACGTTTGATGGATACGACCTGATCATCCATTGGATGTCGGATGGATCCAATCTGATCCAATGGATATCCAATCTGATCCAATGAATATCCAATAAGAACATCCAATGGATGAAACCGAACCGATCCAATCATCCATTGGATTGGAAAAATCCAACATCCAATGGATGATTGGATCGGTTCGGTTGGGAAAATCCATCATCCAATGGATGATTGGATCGGTTCGGTTCCCCTCACATCCATTGGATGTCAACCGATGAACACCCCTAATTAGCACATATACTTCACAACCAAACATGCGTAATTGTAAAATATCAGGCTTATATTCAGTTACCAACTGGTGCACATGAGACTGGTTAGCTAGTAATAGGCCTCAAAATGAAGAAGTAAAGTTGCGTATAGTATTGCATAACCCCAGACACATGTAGGTAAATTTGTGCGCATAACTAATGTCTTGGCTACCATTTATATTCTTTTGATGACAACTTCTATGAGACCATTTTAGATATACATATGGGGTATAGGAAACTCTACATTGATCCCAATACATATGCAATAATCATCAAATTCTTATGATGTAAATTCTCTAGCATTCCAAGTCATGTAGAGTTGATGAGATAAACAGAGTGGTAAGCCCTTAAACATATAGCTAGTGCTAGGAGTGCAACATTTCATGTGGACAATAATACGACATGCGTTCATCGTGTTGAAACCAAAACCATAAAGTACTTTAATGGCCCTCATTCTGAATGTTTATGTCCATAAATATCATATTGTATTCGTTGTAAGAATGAAATGTCTTTAGCTTTAGGATGATCTTATTCATGTCTTGGCTAAGGATCAGGGTATACAAAACTTTTAGGTATTCGAGAGGGCATATTATGATAATGGTGTTGCTTCTTATGTTGCAAAAGTCTCCTTTCACTCGAAAGAGAATATGTCTATGTGTATTTTGCAAACACGGATCACTATGCCATGACCATGGTGTCCCACGTGATCATGTCGAAACATATATGTGTCATTGTCTAAAAACTGCTCTCATTAATATAGTGCTTTAGTGACTATTGTTAGTGCATAAATGTTGTCTTCAAGATCATTTGTTAAAGTGCAAGTCAAGGCCTTCAAAGTCAAAGTTGCTAAAAGAGGAAAGTCAAAATCTTGCAAAGTCAAAGTGTTTGTATTGGTAGTTTAATTTATCTTGTATTGTTCCTTGGTATAAATAGTTTTATGTTTTGTAGAAACATTAAGCGCTACATTGAGAGAATATACTTT
The DNA here is from genome assembly GCA_954870635.1 of Arctium minus. NCBI lineage: Eukaryota > Viridiplantae > Streptophyta > Magnoliopsida > Asterales > Asteraceae > Arctium > Arctium minus. The sequence continues at coordinate 1,836,509 of OX941093.1, read as the reverse complement.
AGAGAGAGAAATATTGTGAGTTAGAGCATATTGTAATCTGTGGCTTGAAATCAATACATATGGCTATTGAAATGGAAATATATTATTCATCTTGATTTGTTGCACATTATTGGGACACACAATTGGTATCAGAGCAAGTAGAAATCATAATCATGTTCAAAGTCTGAGATATTTGGTCGATTTTTCAAGAACTTGCAAAGCCTCTGTCCTTATCTGAATTTGTTGTTTTTGTGTGTTTTTATATGAAAATCTTGTTGTATTGTGATCGATTTGTGCTTTAGAACAAGTAGTGTTTAGGTTGTTTAGTCCAATTCACATCAATTTGTGTGAATTTGGATGTTTTGTTGAAATCATGTTCGAACACTTGTATGTACTGAGTTTTGATCGAATTTGTAATTTTGTTGTTTTTGAACATAATCATGTATTATTAAAGTGGTCAGATTGTGTTCGAGATCAAATTGGTGAAGTTTTAGGATCAAGTTTAGAGGGTTAGATTAAAATTGGTTGAATAAGTGAATTTGAGTTCGAAAAAGGCTAGAACTCGCAAGATCTGAGCAATTCGCAAGGTTCATAATCGAAGAACTCGTAGAGGGATTTCTACGAAAAGTTCAGAATCCGTAGAAAGTTTTCTACGAATAGTGTCAAACCGCAGAGTCTACATGCGAGAAGTTGGGAATCCGCAGCATGATACCTATGGAAAGTTACTGTTTCCTTTCTTCGGGTTGCGGAAAGTACCTGAATCCGCATACAGAAGCTTACGAGAAGTTAAAAATTGAGATTTTTCTAAGTACAGAATTCGTGACTGTACGAGAAGTTCTTGTGAAAGTGATTTGAAAATTTTCTAAGTCTAGTTCACGCAAGCTTCAGCATGTGGAAAATGAAGAACTCGCATATTACTACTTACGGAAAGTTCGGAATCTTCACACTTTGATCTGCGAATTGTAGGTGATTTATTGATCTGCGAAAAGTGGAGTGTAGTATTTTGCAGAAAGTGATCTCAGTGGTTTAAGGATTCCATACTTAGTCAAATTTTGACAAATTTTCAAGGTTTTGAAAATTTTCTGATTTTTGTGAACGATCTGTGCAAGTGTTATCAAGATGGGATATTTTAAATATGAAGAAGAAAATATTAAACTCAAAGAAGAGAATGAAAAACTTAATTCATTAGTTGATTATTACTCACAGAGGTCTAAGAGATATAAAAATGTTAAGAAACTACTCATAGGGGTGTTCAAATTTTCGACCAACCCGGCCAACCCAACCCAAAAAAACGCAAAAAACTCAAACCGAGGTAACCCGATACATAATCGATACAAATTTTGCCCAAACCGCATCTATTTGGTTGAAAATGGGTTAGGCCTAAAGTAACCCGACCAACCCGTCAACCCGACCAAAACTTGTACGCTTTTACTTTTTTTTATGGTTCTAGACTTTTAGCGCCTTTTCTTTCTATCAGTTCTCAAGTCTTCATATAATAACCGTAGTTTAGATCTATCTACAAGACCACGCTGATTAAAATCGTACGAATCTAATCTTCAAGTCTTCAAAAATCTTCAACATCGATAGAATCAAGAGGCAAGAGATACTCTTCTCTTCTCTTATTAGCCTTGTTTTTATATTTCCATTTTGATTTTAGTTTTTAAAAAAAAATCACTTAGTTACATTGTAAAATGATGTATTAAAGTTTCAACCTAACCAACCTAACCCGCACGGTTTGGGTTAAGTTGGGTTGCATTTTTATTGGGTTGGGTTAGGTTGAGATTTTTCAAACCGCAAACATTGGGTTGGGTTGTTTAAGTGTCTTTAACCCGGCCAACCCAACCCGTGAGCACCCCTAACTGCTCATGGAAGAGGTCAGTGAGTTAAAGAAGATAAATGAAGATCTTCAGAAGCAGATTTCTGATTCTCAGCAAGCAAGAGATGGCAAGAAGATAGAAGGGCAAGTTAAGAGTTTGGAAACTGAAAATGTTGATATTAAGATGAAGATCTCTGAGTTAGAGGAAGATGACAATTCAGTTCGTGATATCATCAAGGAGAATGAGGAAAAAGTACAGGTCTTAGAAAGTGAGAATATGGAATTAAAAAGAAAGATTTCTACATTTGAGGCTCAGATTGTCAGTAATAATAAAGATGTTGTCCAGATAAGTGATGAGAAATTTAAAGCTTTGGGGTTGAACTGCAAAAGAAGATTACAGAGTTGGAAATGCAAATTGCCAAAAAAAGAAAAGAATTTGAAAAAGAAAAAAAATTATTTGCAAATGAAAAGCAAATGTTTGCAAAGAAATTTTCTGAATTTTCTAGAATGTCTTTTGAAGAGAAGAAAGCAGTTGAACTTAAATGTGTAAAACTTTCAAAGCAAATATCAGATTTTGAAAAAGTGATCATTATGGAAAGAGACAAGTTTGCAAAGGAGAAGAAGATAGTTGAACAGAAAAATGTTGGTGTGTTCAAGGAAATATCTGACAAAAGAAAGAGTGTAGTAAAGGATGTTGAGGAGGAAAGGAAAGTGATTGAAACAGAGATAAAGAAGCTTACAAAGAAATTGTCTGAATTATCGACAACGACATTGAAAGAGAAGAATGTGAAGTCTGAATTTCAGAAGAAGATTGACCTACTCACCAAGGAAAGAAACAGTCTATTTACAAAGATAACAGAACTTGAAAAGATCGTTTTTAAGGTGAATTTAACTGAGCAAAAGACTCCAAACTTAATTGTTCAATCACCTAGAGATGATTCAGCTGACTCTGAATGCTCATTCAAGACAACATCAAGTTCATACCATACACATGTTTCTTCTAAAAGGTTAGTCAATCCAAAAGATCAGATTCATACTACTAACCTTTTCTATGATAAGAATGTTGATGGTTCATGTACACTTAGAAAGAGAAATGTTAAAGAAAAGATGGTTTGGAGAGAGAAAGGATCTTCTAATGAGAAGAATGAACAAAAATCATTTGTGCATACACCTAATGACAAAAGGAGCAATACTCATCAAGGTAAATCTTTTGGTAAACCTGATATTGTTTATACTGTCAATTATTTAATCAGGTTAGCACAAAAGAAAATCAGTTGTTCTTACTGTGGCTTAAATGATTTTGTTAGTAAAAACTATGTTAATTACTGGTATGGTTCGTATTATATTTCTCCTAAACGAACTGCAACTAACAAATCTGGATCCAAATACCAGTGGGTACCAAAACCACCATCTGTGTGGTAGGCATCTAAAGTGTAGGGGGTGTAAGATAATAGACTTCTGAGTAAAGCAGCTCAGGACTCATTATTAAAAGAACATAATGGACTTATGAATACATCAGTTCAGAACTCGTACTTTAGAGACAAAGAATGTTGGTTTCTGAATACTACAGTTCATAACCCATACCTCAAAGATCAAGTTTGGCTTCTAAACACAACAGTTTAGGATTCATACTTCAAAGAAGAACATATTTTGTACTCCGATGCCTAAGAGATGATCAACCTTCAAGGGGGAGTACATATTTTTCCTACTGGCAAATATTGTAAATGCAATATTTCAAGGGGAGTAATTGATTTCTGATTACTACAAATCAGGACTTGTGTTTCAATGTTTTAGTTTGACTATGACTTTGATACTTTGACGACTTTTTGACTAAATGCAGATTTTGAGGGGGAGCTTACACGATCATATCTCATGACTTGAGGAATTATAAGGTTTGATATGTTCTAACCTTAAATCTTTGAATGTTTGAAAGAATGACGACTTTCAGATATGAAAACAGTTTTCTTAAATGTTCATACCACTTCTCGATTCTCAAAAAGATTTAATGAATTTAGAAGTGTGATTTTAAATGTTTTCATACATGAGCGTTATTGATTTACTGACCGTGTGTTTCCAAATATTAATACTTGTGTATTATCTTGTCCATATACTGTCAAGTATTCATACAAATCGGTTCAGTCATTCTTGTTAATTTTGTTATTACCATGTCTCAAATTGAAACAATTTTTTATGGTAATACACCCCGTTTGAATTTCACTGTTTGTTGAGTGTTAAATTCATTCAAAACTGAGTGTTTCTTTCATAAATGTCTATATTTTTTCATATATACACATTTCAATTCTTTCATGACCTAAGCTTTAACGTTTATCATTCATATTTGATATTTTCGATACATTGTTTTCTCAAACAAGTCTTTTGCATTCATTTCATTCATTCAATATACTTGTTATGAGAAATCTTCAAAGTTCAAAATGCTCAAATCTTCATGATATTTTTTATGAGCATACATTTATCTGACATATGTACTTCATATTTTTAAGCTTTAACTGTTCAAGTTAAACTGTTGAGCATTATGCTTTTAGGACAAAATTCATGGCATTGGTGTGAGAACTTAACAAAACTTCTATGGATTCACGCTAACCTATGTTTCCTACCCAATAAGTTATCCTTGAGTGATCGAGAGGCAAGGTGTCATAAATCAAAGAGTGGGGGAGATAACTCATACGGTTGAGTTTTGTTTCTTATTGAGCTGAGATAAAATGAAAAAGAGAGTTTGGTTAGATGTGAGTTAAATGATAAAAAGAAAGAAGGTGTGAAAACAGAGTTAAAAGAATATCAGAACCCTACACCAACTACTTTTTGAGTCGGGCAGCCACATCTACTGTTGGTTCACATTCTTTGGTGACCATCATTGAAACAGGTACTAGTCCATGCCAACTCTTGCATAAACCCCACCAGCTACTTGTTTCATTTCTTAACAAAGAAATGTTTCATTTTCTTTGGGGACGCAACATATTTGCTATCTCGTCTTCATTTGGAAGATGTGGATATTGAAAAAGAAGGAATGTTGCCCCACATTCACATCTCGTTCATGCACATTAAGTCTGTGTAATACTGTTGTTATCTCAATGTTTTACACACTTTGAGCCTATATGAAAAGCCTAAGTAGCTTCAATCATTCTACACTTTCACGAGCACACAAGGAATACGTTTTCTTGTTATAATGTTAATAGAAAATTCCTTTGTCGTTTCTTGATGATTGAATGGAAGCCTTGGGAGAGTGAACATCAAAAATCTCCTTTCCAAAGTACATTTGTTGTACTAAGTGGCTCCGTGCTGCTTATAGGCAATTTTAACTGATTTATTTTTTGATTCATGGTTACACTATATTCTGAATTTGAAAAGATTCAGAATCACTATGAATTGATGGATGGTTCAGAAATTTCAGTGATAAAAGTTCATATGGAAAGATCAGTTGGTCAGAAATTGAAAGATTGCATTTCTTGCAAAGTTTTGATGAAGTAAGTGCTCACGTTCATCAAAAAGGGGGAGATGATAGCAAGAAATGATGAAGTCTGAGAAAGTTTATTTTCAAGAACAAGAGGGAGAAAGAGATACAAGATATGATAAATGGTGAATGGTTTGTGACAGTTACGGGGGAGATGATATCAAATGAGAAAGTCGTCCATGTGTGAGACAGTATCAAGAAATGAAATATGGTGAAAGTTATGTGAAAGTTCAAGTTCAGTGATATGGGGGAGAAAATCGAACTCGAGTTGACAGTTTCCGAGCTATTTTAAGATTTCAAGAAAGTTTGTTGAAGATTACAGAAATTTTCTTTGAAGATATTTTGAAAGAAGAAAAGTGAGCTAAATCTGAAGATAATTTCTTTTCTGAGTCAAAATCAATTAAGAAATGGGGAAGATTATATTTGCTGAAGTTTATTACATGAATGGGGAGATTGTTAAAGTTCTTAAAGAAAATAATCACAGACTTTGGGAAGATTGTTGAAAAATTGAAGACATTCCAAAGAAAAGGGGGGTTTGTCAAAGATTTTTTAAGAGATTCTTAAAGAGAAGAAAGGGGAAGATTTACTTTGAACAAATTTACCCAAGGGGGGGAGATTGATTTACAAAGGAGGAGTTTACTAGTTTTCATATCAAATGGGGAGATTGTTCTGTGATGCTGAAAATTCTTTTTGAATCCAAAGAGGGAAATAAAATGCTTATCTTTTTGGAGATGATCTTGAATCCAAAGGGGGATATTGTTAGTGCATAAATGTTGTCTTCAAGATCATTTGTTAAAGTGCAAGTCAAAGCTTTCAAAGTCAAATGTGCTAAAAGAGGAAAGTCAAAGTCTTGCAAAGTCAAAGTGTTTGTATTGGTAGTTTAGTTTCTCTTGTATTGTTCCTTGGTATAAATAGTTTTTTGTTTTGTAGAATCATTAAGCACTACATTGAGAGAATATACTTTAGAGAGAGAAATATTGTGAGTAAGAGCATATTGTAATATGTGGTTTGAAATCAATACATATGGCTATTGAAATGGAAATCTATTGTTCATCTTGATTTGTTGTACATGATTGAGAGAATATGTCTATGTGTATTTTGCAAACACAGATCACTATGTCATGACCATGGTGTCCCATATGATCATGTCGAAACATATATGTGTCATTGTCCAAAAATTATTTTCATTAATATAATGCTTTAGTGACTATTAATCTTGTACCAACAAGAAAATGGGCAGTACATCGTCTAAGTATTTTGGTTGGATAAATTATAAAATAAATATTAGTCAATCTCTTTAGATTGTGTGAAATGTCCTACAAAAACTCAAGTTCTCCTCAATACATTCCTACACGGAACGGAAAATACTTAGAGTTTTGTATTTGTTTTTAATGTATTTCTTTACATCTATAATGGTTACATAATCGATTTTACTTGAGCAAAAGAAATTAATTTTAATACTTAAAATAAATTTCAAGAAACATATGCTTAATCAATCTTAAATTAATATGATATAGTTCATTTTCAGCTTGTTCCCTTTTCGATAGGAGCACTATTTAGTGCATTTCTTATTTGATTGTCCATTATCACCAGAGGTAGTTATTGTATCTCTACTCCACTCCAGGTGTTGAAAAATCCTTCTCGACTCTTACCATGACCCTGACCCTTTCAACGGTTTTGTCCACGTGGTACATAGTTGCTACGTGTGAGAAATTGTCTTTCACTCACTATTCTTTGGAGTTGTTTCTACCTCTAACACTTTCATTATTGATCTCGGGAATTTTCTTTGTCCCGACATATCTGGTGTTGTTATTTGAAAGAACCTTGTTGTGTCTCTCAACCACTTGCAGTAGGATGATGAGTTTGTCTAAAGGTTGCATTCCAACTTATATTGGTTCATTAATATTACTGATATATGAAAGGTGGAAATAATGTTATAAATCATGTTATCTTCTGTGAGTTACTTGCCACAGAGATTGAGACACATTTTGGATATAACATTTCTTTATTGAGATTAGTTACCTTTTTGTAATCGAGTAAGTGGGTTTCATTTCGTTGTACGATTAGTTCTGGAAGTACATATTCATGAGTACTCCTGATTCTCCCTTTCGAGACATCCCACAGTTCTGTGGGGGTTTCTAGTAAAGGTATTCCTATGAAAGTTAGGATTTATATGTCGTCTCAAAAATATGATGGTATTTGTTTGTACCTTTTTCAGGAAGTTGGTTTTAGGATCAATAGGGAGTTGATGAACTTTAAGTATTACATTGGATATTCATATTTGTACTCAAGTTCTTTTGAGTTTAGGACATTGAATCTTGGATGGGTTGTTTCAACCATTTACATATATAAGGTTTAATGTATGATTTTCCAAAACAATGAATCACGGTCTATAATCATTATATTATGTATGAAATTTCATTATCATAACAATATTTTATTATTGTATGCTTACATTTTGTTGATAATACGTCATCAATATTTCAATTTGTGAAAATATATCACTCAATCTGTTGGATTTCCAAGTAGTAGGGAATCACATGGATTTCTTAAGTCCCTACAAACTTTAGGGCTATTTACACTCGTTTGACAAAATCCAATCGATATTTTGCGATTTATTTAATTTGAAGATAACATTGTTAATTATAGAGATTTTGGCATGAGGCCAAAATAAATATGAGTTTGGCATATGAAGCCAATTTCAGTGTTTTAATACCTTAATAGTATTTTAGGAGATTTTGTCATTAGACAAATAAATATTGGTTTCCTTTTGAAGCTTTTGGTAAAAGACCAAGATATATGGGGTTGGAAGTGTAACTTCCAAAAACTATTGTAAGATTGGAAATTATAAGTACGGACTTATAATTAAAATAAACATTTGAATAATATATGGATAAATCAATTCAAAAACTAATACATGATTATATTAATAAACATTTTAATGAAATAAAAATAATCTCAATCAAATATGTTATCTATCCATAATTCTATATCAACTATCAAATAAGTTAATGTAAACATAATAATAGATATGATTTTTAAACAACAAGAAGTATATATATATATATATATATAGGGGTGGTATCAATTGGAAACCAAGTTTCATTGGAAACTTTGGAAACCAAATTTCAGCCATTGATCTTTATAATCAATGGTTAAGATTCATTTGAATTATATATGATAGTAAATTAATTAATTTATTAATAATAAATAAAAATAATAGATGAAAATGGTTAATATGTCTTTTGATTTTGTGTCTCAAATATGGCAAGAAAGGTTTATTTTATTTAGATTTAATGTATATTGATTTCTTTTTGTAAAAAAGTTGTTTATTTAATTATGTAATGTATTTTTATATAAATCTTATCGGCTGGTATTATTTTGTTATAATTTAATTTATACTTTTTTCTATAAATTGTTGTTATTATTATTATTGTTAGATTTTATGTAAGAAAATAATTTTTTTAATTTCATTTTATTATAAAATTTCTCATGCAATCTAATATTGTGATGAAACAGAATGAATTTGTGGATTACAGATTTCATCAGGTTCATCGTGTTAGCACTATTGTTTCATAATGAAAATAGATTCATCAGGTTCATCGTGTTAGCATTATTGTTTCATAATGAAACATGATGAATTTGTGCCATTTTTGTTAACTTCCTATTTTTGTTTCATTACCTGTTCAGTTGCATATTCGTATATGAAAATAGATTCATCAGGTTCATCGTGTTAGCATTATTGTTTCATAATGAAAATAGATTCATCAGGTTCATCGTGTTAGCATTATTGTTTCATTATTACCATATATAAGTTAAATTAAAATTAAATAATTTACCTAAATTAAATATCTCATTTTTAAATTAATCAATGATTATTATTACCATATATAAACTAAATTAAAATTAAATAATTATTAATATAATAATAATAACAGTTACCATATATATTATGAAATAATGTAAAAGACAAAAATAACCTTTTCAATTAAAAATAAAAATAAAAAAAAGAAATTCACTGATTGGTTGATTTCGGTTTCCAAAGTTTCCAATGTAATACTGGTTTCCAATAGATCGTTCCCCTATATATATATATTGCCATAAAGAAAAAGTATATTTATTGGATAATATTTAGAAAGGAAAATATATTATATTTTTACTTAAAATATATGTAGATGATTAATTTACACAAATAACCGAAATTTGCATACAATTTCTTTTAACTTTTAATTCTATTTTAGTAAAAATACATCTTTGAATCATGCATTTATTTTTATTTTGGACAATGGCGGTAAATAGATAACTTAAATAAATATTTAGATTGATATAATTATTAAAAAAATATATAACTTAATAATCTTTTAAATCGATGCCAATAATAAAGAAAATAAAGTTCAACAATGTATATAATCATATTCATCAAATTCATAAACCATGCATATGTATGTATGTGAAATCTTATTTGTGTATAATCATACAAAGGAAAAAGTAATTATGCATATATTCTTAAACTAACAATCTAAGCATTTTTGCTAAAACAAGAATGGTGTTATTTATTTATTGATTGATTTTTATAAACGACATGCATACAAACAATTCTAGGTAAATTTTTTTTTTAAATTAAAGCATCATGGTATCATATATTATGCAAATTTTATAAACATAAACAATAAGTGAATTAAGATTTCATAAGAGTGACAAATCACATTTTGCATCTATAACATAAAGCATAGTAGATTAATGTTTACGGTTTAAACATAAAAAACTTATGTTTTTACAAAATCAGCATATTTGTTCATATCGTAAAGCATCATATGGCGATGTTTTAAAACAAAAAAAACAATATAAAAGTCACCTCAAACATCGAAGTTTAGCTTGATTTCACGATGACTTCGTTTTTATAACAACCCACGAAAATAAACACACCCAAACTACCAAGTCATCATAGAAAACGCCCAAACGGGCCCCAAAGTATCAATTCAAGCATACGAGTTACAACTAAGGTTTGCGGAATAAACCGAATTACAGCTGAGAAATTTTGAACATAAACTAGGCAAGAACGTCTAACACCATCTATCAGCGAAGGTCTTCCCTAACACAAGCTTCTAACTCACAGCTTGCCCTTGCCTTTGCTCAAGCTTTCTACTACCTGCTTACCTGAAAAGGTTTTAGTTTGAAAAGCGAGGGTTAGACCATAAGGTCTAGTGAGATCCCTCAAAAGAAACACATCATCCAGCATATAACAACAAACCGGGATTTACAACCATTTAATAAAGACAGCGTACATAATTTTAAGATCTTACATGCACACTTAGTCGATTGGCTCACGTCTTGGTCGCGCACACACTTGCGACAACGTGATACGGCACACACCCGCCCATAGGTGTGACATATGAAACGAATTCATATGTTCAATATGGATCACACTCCTCATGTGGACAGTAACAGTAACGTATACACTCGCCTCATGAACTTGCCTTTAAACACACTCGTTATATGTAAGAAACACGTAATATAAACCACAACGCATATTAATTTATGTTAACAAAATTTAATAGAACTCACCTGCCATCCGCGCTAGGCTTGAATTAATTATTCCCCAACCGTACCTAAAACGAATTCACACACGAGGTGGGTCACTAGATTATCTCACTAAAACCAATCTCTTTTCCTCTTCTCTCAAGACTCCATAGGTAAAAGATAACATTTCTCAAAAGGATACTAAAACACACCAAAGACCACTTTGGCCAAGCCTAACAGGGCCCTAATAAAAACCGGGACCTCCCTTAAATTTGGGTCTCGGCCCTCCCGGGTCAAGATCCGGACCCCCGGGCTATAGTCCATCTCCTACCCCGCCTCTCCTGAATGCGCACCGATTTCAGCTCTCGGGTCCCTCTCCCATCTCTTAGGGTGTCACGCTGGCTCGGCCCCCGGGATGGCAGCGGCCCCCGGGATTCAATTCCTTTCTCAGTTGGGTCCAAGTAAAGCATCAGTTCAAGCGAAAAAGAGAAATACACAGTTCCTTCCCAAGAGTTCTAACCAAAATTAATCCATCGAGGACAAGATTTTAATTCATTGCATAGGGTATAAAGGTAATCAAATTACCAACCGATTAAGGAGGTAAATTTGCTCAACAACAAATGCAGACTCGATCATCTTGGATTGATGAACACAAAACCCCAATTATCAAAACTTTATAGACAACAAAAGGAGAAAAATCTTACCTTGAATGAGATGAAACACCACACCGCAATCGTCTCTCAAACCAGGATTTCTTGAAGGATTTCTTGAAGGATTTCTTGCAATGGTTTTTCCTCCACACTCTTCTCACGCCGCCAAGATTGAGTAATCAGGGAATAATGTTTGTAGGGTTTTAATTCCCTTTACCTTTTAATTTCACAAAGGCACACCATGCCTGGTTACTATCTCGTCAATATATAACCTTGCTAATTTCTCCAAGGGGTAAGTCTCATTGATACGCAAGAAGTCAGCTGACTTGGAGAGACGATCCACTATCACCCAAATGGCATTGTATCCCTCTGGAGTTCTTGGTAGTTTCATGACAAAATCCATCGTGATGTTGTCCCACTTCCACATCGGTATTTCTATGGGTTGCAACTCTCCATAGGAACTCTGATGTTCCGCCTTGACCTTCAAGCAAGTCAAACATCGCTCCACAAAATGGGCAATATCCTTCTTCATTCTTGGCCACCAATAAAACTGTCGCAAATCCTGATACATCTTATTGGTTCCCGGGTGTATCGAATAACGTGACTTATGAGTCTCCTCAATAATACTTTTCCGCAAGTCTCCCATCTTGGGAACCCACACACGGTTCCCTAGACACTTCACTTCGTTACTATTAGTTTCCAAGGATAATATAAATCCAACTATCCTTTCTCTTTTCAGATCCTTCCCGGCCAACACCTCCTCTTGATACTTCTTAATTTCCTCTAAGAGATTTGAAGTCGCTTCAACTCGAAAGGCTATCACCTTAGCTTGCTCCCCTCTCTCCTTTCGACTTAAGGAATCCGCCACCATGTTCGCTTTACCAGGATGGTAAAGGATTTCGCAATCATAATCACTCAAAAGCTCTACCCATCTCCTCTGCCTCATATTCAACTCCATTTGATCGAATAGGTGTTTGAGGCTTTTATGGTCAGTATAGATCTGACATTTGACCCCATAAAGATAATGCCTCCAAATCTTCAATGCAAAAACTACTACTACCAATTCCATGTCATGAGTAGGGTAGTTCTTCTCATGGTCCTTCAATTGACAGGATGCATAGGCAATCACCTTTCTATCCTGCATCAACACACACCCTAACCCTAATTTGGAGGCATCGATGTAGATCACAAATCCTTCTGTTCCATTAGGTAAAGATAGAATCAGCGCGCTACTCAACTTCTCTTTCAACTTATTAAATGTCGACTCCTGGGCCTCACTCCACTCAAATTGGACACTCTTCTTGGTCAAAGCGATCAATGGGGTTGCTATTCGGGAAAAGTCCTGAATGAACATCCGATAATAGCCCGCCAAACCAAGAAAGTTCCTCACCTCAGAAGGTGATTTCGGTGGCTCCCACCCATTAATGGCTTCAACATTGGTCGGGTCCACCTTAATACCTTCTCCCGACACTACATGGCCCATAAATTGAACCTCCCTCAACCAAAACTCACACTTTGAGAATTTGGCATACAATTTCTCGCGTTGCAACAAATCCAATACTAGGCGAAGAAGCTCTTCATGCTCCCCGCAAGATCGGGAATAGATGAGGATATCATCTATAAACACTCTCACACACTTATCCAATAACGAACTGCATACACAATTCATCTGGTCTATGAACATTTCCGGGGCATTGGTCAACCCAAATAGCATGACCAGGAATTTGTAGTGTCCATACCTCGTACGAAAATTTGTCTTCAGGACGTTTTCTTTCATTACTTTCAATTAATGGTATCCGGACCTCAAGTCTATATTCGAAAAGAAACTTGCCCCTTGCAACTGATCAAACAAATCATCAATCCTCGGAAGCGGGTACTTGTTCTTAACTGTCACCTTATTGAGCTTGCGGTAATCAATGCACATTCGCATTGATCCATCCTTTTTCTTGACAAAGAGTACCGGTGCTCCCCATGGTGAAGGACTAGGGCGTGTGAAACCCTTGTATAGCAGTTCTTGCAACTGTGTCATCATCTCTTTCATCTCCGCTGGCGCCAACCTATAAGGGGCACACACTACCGGTGCTGCTCCAGGAACCAAGTTGATCCTGAATTCAACTTGTCGATCCGGGGGTAGACCCATTAAGTCATACAGATACACCTTCGGGTATTCACTCACTATCGGGACACCCTCTTCCCCTTTCTTCTCCTTTTTAGCATCTAATACATACGCTATGAACCCTGGACACCTCATCCCTAAGCAGCGTCTAGCCTTCATCATAGAGATGAGGCATGACTTACGCTCTCGCCTATCACCATAAATTAGCACTTCAGACAGATCGGGTAAGGTGATACATATCATCTTCTTATTGTACACAATGTTGGTGTTATGACTAGCCAATCAATCCATCCCCACAATGACGTCAAACTCTGCCATACCCATTGGGTATAACCATAAGGGAAAAGAGTGACCTTCCACTTCTATGCTACACCACTCAAACACCTCTCCCACCAATACACGACTATCATCAGCAATTTCTACCTTAAACCCACACTCTAACCGCGTAGGTTTGACATTCAAATACCGTATAAAAGTTGGTGATACAAACGATCGGTTTGATCCCGAGTCAAATAACACCCTAGCAACATTTGAATTAACAAGAAAGCTACCTGTCGCCACATCAGGTGTCTCCACCGCTTCCTCAACCGTCATGTGAAAAGCCCTAGATTTTCCCCATGTCGGCTCCATCCTCCTTTCTCCACTTCCTCCTCCTCGACCGCCTCCATAGCTACCCGATGATCCTTTCTTCAGCTGCGGAAAACCAGGCTTAATGTGGTCTAGAGAACCACACCAATAGCAAGCTCTAGGATTAGGGCACTCCCGAGCTATGTGCCCTACCTTCCCGTACTTGTAACACCCATCAGGCTCAAAGGTGCATTCCCCACGGTGCACCCGATTGCACCTTCTACACGGCTTCTCACCAAACTTAAATCCAGCCCGCGACTCTGACCCTGAGACTTTTGTCCTTTCGACATCACGCATAGATTCTTCCTATTTCCTATTGTTACCACCCCTTTCCGTTATCTGACGATTCTTTTCTTTTTCAGTGAGTTCTGCCACGTCAACGGCCGCTTGGAAAGTCGCAGGATCTCTTGTCTGCACTAGCTCTCTCATACTACTCTTCAGTCCCTAGATGTATCTCCCAATGCGCCTTTCTTCGGTAGGCACATACAGTTCAGCAAATCTTGCCTTCTTTATAAACTTAGATGTGTACTCTTGTACCATCATCGCTCCTTGCTCGAGTCCCAAAAATCTTCTTCCAGCTTCTTGACTGCCGCCAACAGGAAAAAGTGTGCTCTAAACCACTTCGTAAAGAGTTCCCACGAAATTGTCTTAGCCACTTCTGATTCTTTTCCACCCGTCTCGATATCCCACCAGAAAATAGCATCCGATTTCAACATTGCTATAGCAAACAACACCCTGTCTTCCCTGGCACACTTACTCGGATCCATTTCAAAGCCAACACCGGATCGCGTTCCCCGCTGAAAGTAGAGGGCTTACATGTCGCGAAGGTTTTGAAGGTGCACCCCTTATCCGGCTTGGATTCACTAGGCATCAGTGGGGTTAGTTGAGAGTGACCACCTATTTCAGTTGTTGGTAGGCTAGACACCTCAACGCCCACCTCGTTTCCACTCTTAATTCGACCATCAATTGCGAACCTGTTTTGATGATCCAACAATGTCTGCAGAGTTTCTTGTAACTTGACCATCTCAGTCGCAAACGTCTCCTGGGTCACAAACGCTTGAGTGCGGCCTCGATCGCGGCGTCTGGACTGACCCCTCCCCTTCCCCCTCCCAGTCGTCGAGCTCTCCTGCTGAGACACCTCAAACTCGCCCTGAACTTCCACACTTCTTGCCCTACGAGTAATACGGATTTTCCTACGACCTCGTGTTCCCTCAGTGGCCTCCTCGACCTAACTGGCAGCTCGCTAGGGTATCATTCCCCTTCCCCTTCCACGTCCCATTCCTCTCCCTCTAGTGGTCGCTTGCCTTAGAGGGTCCGTTGGTCTATCCATCTGGACCTCATTCACCGGGACTGCCTCCACTACCGGCACCGACCTACTCCTCATTGATCGATCAGACATCTCGATTATTGAAATGACACACAAGATAAAGCTTAACCAACAACTCCAACATAATAAAGCAAAATAAGCACATACATGTACCTGTAAATTCCCAATTACATTGGCCAAATGTAATTCCAAATTTACCTTACATGTTAGTCCTCACTACCCTATTATTATGTCTTTGGCTAAGTCCCTCCTAAGGTCTTCCTAGTTCTCAGTTGTACTTCCTATCCCAACAGTTTAAGTTTAGGCCCGACCGGTCACCTAAATCCCTTAAACTAGGGCTTTGATACCAACTGTAACAACCCACGAAAATAAACATACCTAAACTACTAAGTCATCATAGAAAACGCCCAAACGGTCCCCGGGTGTCACGCTGGCTCGGCTCCCGGTCCCCCCCCCCCCCACCTCGGGGTGTCACTCTGGACTCGCTTCTCAGTATCCCCGGGTTGCGAGCCGGGTTCGGTCCTCCTCCGACTTCATTCTATTCCCTGTGACAGCGGCCCCTGGGATTCAATTCCTTTCTCAGTTGGGTCCGGGTAAAGCATCAGTTCAAGCGAAAAAGAGAAATACACAGTTCCTTCCCAAGAGTTCTAACCAAAAATTAATCCATCAAAGACAAGATTTTAATTCATTGCATAGGGTATAAAGGTAATCTAATTCCCAATCGATTAAGGAGGTAAATTTTCTCAACAACAAATACAGACTCGATCATCTTGAGATTGATGAACACAAAACCCCAATTTTCAAAACCTTATAGACAACAAAAGGAGGAAAATCTTACTTTAAATGAGATGAAACACCACACCGCAATCGTCTCTCAAACCAGGATTTCTTGAAGGATTTCTTGCAATGGTTTTTCCTCCACACTCTTCTCATCCCACCAAGATTGAGTAATCAGGGAATAATGTTTGTAGGGTTTTAATTCCCTTTACCTTTTAATTGCACCAAGGCCCATAAGTTTTCCACCACCACTCCAAACCCACTAAATTTTGTTTATTTTTATAGTTTGAACATGGTCATTACACTTCTAGGGAGCATATGTGCTGATAAAGTGTTATAGGAAAAGCATAATAGAACAACAGTAAATAGAGAGAACAAAATCTGTAATTCTCATTAATCACAAATCCTTTAAATAGGGACGACATCACAAAGAAAATGAAACATTCATTATAGTAAATTCTAATACTAGGAAAATATTATGTCAATCATTTCCTTTTGATGATGGCACATAATCCTTCAACATAATCAATAATTTACAATTAAAATTATTAATAGTTTGAAATTAATATTATTTAAAAATTAATAATAATTAATACTAATCAGGTATATAATTGAAACTTAATAGGCTACCGCGGCTTGCTTCGCTTTTGTTGCGGAGCTCATTGCTTTTGGAGTAGTGCTTGCAGCTTGCTGCTTTCTCTTCAAGCGGAGCTCGCTGTCTACTCCACGAGTCGCCACAGCTTCGTCGGATACAAGGAATTGGGATCTCTGTCACATGCAAATCATTCTATTGGGAAAGCCTCGCTTATTCAATTCAAAGGGCTGATTATTTTGTAACATCCTAAATTTAGGGTAAATTTAAAATTCGAAAATTCGGCAATATGACGTCTATAAATAGAGGAAACATGTTCACCCTAAATAGGGTAAGTGAAAACCTGAATATTACGATAGTGACATATCAAAACTAAAGTGTATCATCCCAAAACGGGGAAACCATTTATGGTGATTACAAATCCAAAAGAATGAAAAATAAAATCGACAACCTAATAATCCAAATTTGCCAATTAGATTAGTCGGGTGTCGCTATCCTTTCAAAATGTATATCTTCAAAAATCAAGTATGTTGATCACTATATATCCAAAAAGACCACTCACGACCCCAATGTCGTCCACTTGGTCCCGACGAACCCCGCCGCTAAGATGACCTGTCAGACATGACAACCAAAGAACAAGTGTTAGGCTAAAGCCTAGTGAGAACAAGTCAATTGAAATAGAAGTACTAAACCCATTTGAAGTCGTACGATGAATATAGCCATGAGCTAAATCAAACAATAAAGTAAACCATTACTGATAATAATATGGTACAAATAATACCAATCATATAGTGAGCTCAACTCTTCTAAGGCTATTGCTCGAAAACATCAAGTCAACCCCTCCACGTCTATTCTTGAGAGTTCCAAAACGGGAACTCAAGCAAAAGGGAATTATATCTTACTGCCCATGGGACGCTGCCTGACCATATAGTTGCACACCTTACTTACCATGTTGACCCGATGCCTATTCCATGCCAAAGTGGTGAACTCAATGTCCAAAACGGGACATTAAGGGCACCGTGCCTATGGATCCATTGCACTAAGATCAAAATACAAAGCATTCAAACACATTCATCATTGATCATATACATAAGTGTTAAAACCAAGTTGAATGTATAAGGTTATCCACATGAAGTCTTGACTCCCCACCTTGAGGAGATTTCAATCCAACAAACCATCATCATAACATTAAAATCCCATTTCAAGCCACAAGGTTATCAACAACTACCCAATACTTGAATCTCATCAAAACCCTAATTTCACTTTGGTTCACCAAAATCACATAAAACAAGAGTGGGTTCCCAAGTATGTAAAGAATCATAGAGTACAATTATTCATAGTTTAAACACATTTTCCAAACATTCTTGTATAGGTTCAAAAACCCTAATATTCCCAAAACCCATGTTTAGGTCAAAATACAACAAAACCCAAATATATGGTTAGGAGACATAGATAAGAGTTGTAACACATAAACCCTAGTAATTATGTAAGAACAAGGTTAGAAAACTCACCTCACTAGGTTATACAAAATATAAACCCTAGAAAATAGATGGATTAGAGAGAAGGAAGATGTAGTGCTTGAAGCCTTGAACCAGTAGAGTCTTTTAATAAATGCCAAGATCTCCTACACCAACCATTAATCATCACTTAGAGGGTTTTCCCAAATGATAATGAATGAAGAGAGAGGGATGACCTAACTTTTCCTATCAATAAATTGGTCCAACAATAGCAAGAATGAGAAATGAGGGTGAAAAGTCTGATTTTATGAAATAAATGAACCTAGGCCCGACCGCGACAGTGCCCGGCGACAATGACATCTGTCACAGTTGCTGGAAGGTCGCACCAGCCAACCCACCTACGGTACACCCTTTGCGACAGTGCCCCGCGAGAGTGACACCTTATCACAATCGCAGGCACAGTCGCTGGCTTGCCCCGACTTACGGTACATCTTATGCGACAGTGCCAAGTGTAACACCCTCAAATTTGGTAAAACAACAAATGAAAACTTTCGATATAACATCAAATAAATCAACACATCATCCTACAATTCAAAACTCATTACGCTCCAATTATGAAGTTCGATAAATAACCTCAACAAATACAAACTCCAATAATACACAAAGACTAAACCACAGTCGGGTGCTACTTAACCCCCAAACGCAAGTTGCTCTAAATGCGGAAGACTTCACTAAGATATCCACTCCTCGAGCACACAACTAGCATTATTCGCTTCACAGTGTGACTAGGATTATTCCCAACCGGAACCTGTTGCACATGCCAACAAATAAAAAGGTTAGGCTAATGCCTAGTGATTTCCAGAGCTTTCAACATGGATAAAGATATCGTTAAAAATGAGTAATGCAATTTAAATCATAATCTTTCAATTTGATATGTCATAAATATGAAAACGAATCGTTTTCCAATAATATGCATTTTAGGACCCAAAACAACACCTTTCGGTGACGGGGGAGACCCGAATTCCATCGAATGTGGCGGGCACACAAAGTTAGGCTACTTATCAATGTTCTCGAGCTTCATATAGAGCCATGGATCCCCGTATACGGCTCCCAACCGAGCAACCACCGCAAGATACCCAAATGCCTCTAGTGTATACTCGACCTCTAAATGAGTGTCACCACAAAAGCCACAAGTCCCCGTATCCGGCTCACCATGGGCACCACCGCAAGACTTAGCTCCGTATACGGGTCTGTAGAGCATCACCACAAGCTTCCATAAAAACATGACTTAGGGACCACTCGCTAGACTTCAAACGCAGACACTAAATTCCACGATGAGTAACCAGACTGGATTACAATCGGGCATCAAGTTCAACCACCCACGATCTATACCTCGAGCCCTTTAATAAAGGTTACACGGTTATCGAGTTCAACCACCCAGGATCTATACCTCGAGCTCCTGCTAGCCATAAACAATAACCATTCCCAAAACGGGGATAAAGTCCCCACTAAACCAACTAACTGACTCATATGCCTATGGATCCAATGCATTACAGTCTAAATGTTACATGACTCAAACGAATGAACTAACGCATTCAAAACATGTAACTCTCAAATAAGATGCAACAAAGTACACCATACGTTCAAGGCTCCTTAACGAGCTACCAAAATTGAACAAATGTTCCAAAGACTCAACCGAGTACAAATCAAGCCCCAAAAGGCTTAATAAACGTTTGGCTAAAACACGAGAGCCAATATGGTTATATAACCCAAATTATATCCTTCCCCAAAATCTCTATTTCTCAAATCACCATTGACATTCAGCCCAAAACCCAAAAAGGATTATTATTTTCTAAAATGTTCCCAAGGTCGGGAATGTCCCAACCCAAAAGACTCACATACTCTTTCTTTCAAAACGTCCCATTACATGAATGATGCATAAAACCCGAAAAACACTAAAATGTGTTTTTGACCATATATCCATTTATGCAATAAATCATCGAAACCCATTCATTTATGACACATTTAACAAAATGCCCAAAATCCCAAATATGGATGTTTTATAAAGTTTAATAAGCTAAATACTTCAAATAATCAAAAGTTGCCAAATAACTCCACAGTTGACAATTTCATGTAAAACACATAAATACTTTTAAATGGACATTTTGGCATGTATAAGGTTTTCACAAATCAACTTGAACTCACCTTGCTAGGTTAGGTTAAACCTAGGTTCCAAATCCAACCATTAGCCTCCAATATTGCAGATTCCACCATTTCCAAGTCATCTTCAACAATTAGCTAGGGTTTCCAAATAACCCATTTCCCCAACTCTAGAAATAAACCAACAACAAATAAACCTTTAGATCTACAAAGATCCTTATACTAAAGCTTGGATTTACAAGATGCTTACCTCAAACGGAACCTGAAATCTTCCAAACCACGTACCTCCCAAGAAATCTTTTACTCTTCCCATAACTAAGCTTCAAATCACCAACCCTTTGATCTCTCTAGAGTGGATTCACCTCAAGCTGCTCCAAACTCTGCTCTTGAGCTCTCAAAATCGTCCCAAGGAAGAGATAAATGGAAAGTGGGAGTAAAATGAGAGAAAACCCTAAATTTTGGGTATAAAAACGACTAGACAGCTTCCTACGGCCTTGGTCGCGGCCTCAAGTTGCGGGCCAAGCAGCGCGTGTTGCTGGAACCCAAAACTCAGAGACTTACGTGGCCTGTGTCGCGGCTCTGAGTCACGTGCTAGGTCACGCAACTCACTGTCCAACCCCGTCCTACCCAGATCTTCGTGCCCGACTCGATCCTTGAGATTTTCATTACGATAGAGAGGTAAACCTCAGTAACTTTCCATCGTAAGAGTTATACGGTTACACTACAATGGTTAAGGGTTTCCAAATTCACGGGTGTTACACCAAGCGACATTGACAAGTGTCACAGTCGCCGGCAAGGTCGCCGACCCTGTACCGAATCCCACTTTGATGAATTTGATCCGAAAGGAACTCTTGACAAAAGAAGGTTTTCATATTGGGGTTCCCACACAAATCTAATTGGTTAAAACAAGATGGATATCAATATAATAACGTTCGGGCTCGAAGAAACAAGGAGATTAACATACCGGAAATTCGAGTGTTACAACCCTCCCCAACTTGGAGAAGATTTCGTCCTCGAAATCTAAGTTAAGAGAATAGGTGAGGATAGCTCCGCCTCATGTCCTCATCGGCTTCCCATGTTACATTAGCACCACGATGGTGCTTCCATTGAACCTTGACCATAGTGACCTCTTTATGACGAAGCTTATTCGTCTTCTTTTCCAAAATCGAGTCGAGTTCTTCGATGCAACGGTTTCCCTCATCAATTCTAATTTCAGAGAGTGGGATAACACTCTCCTCCTCAACTAGACACTCCTGAAGGTAACAAACATGGAATGTGTTGTGAATTCCATTCATTTCCGGAGGGAGTTCCAAATGGTAGGCTTGAAGTCCAACCCGTTTGATCACGGTGAATGGTGCAAGGAAACGGGGACTCAACTTCCCACGCTTTCCAAACCTGATTATTCCCTTCCAAGGGGACACTTTTAGCATAACCCGATCCCCCACTTGGAACTCTATCGGCCGCCTCTTCTTGTTGGCATAGCTTTTATGTCGGTCCTGAGTCGCCTTTAAACACTCGCGAATGCCTTTAACTTTGTCCGCCGTCTCTTGAATGATTTCGGGTCCGACAAACTGCTTCTCCCCTGCTTCAAGCCAACATACAAAAGTTCGGCACTTGCTTCAAACGGTGTCATTGTAATGCTCGAGTGGTAGCTATTGTTGTACATGAACTCCACCAAAGGTAGGTACGAGTCCCAACTACCTCCAAAGTCGATCACGCAAGATCTCAACATGTCTTCAAGCGTCTGAATTGTCCTCTCGCTTTGGCCATCAGTTTGGGGATGATAGACTATACTCAACTTTACTCGTGTACCCAATTCCTTTTGTAAACCGTCCCAAAAATGCGAAGTGAACCGACTATCACGATCTGAGACAATAGATAATGGAACTCCATGGCGATATATCACCTCGTTGATGCACAACTTTGCTAGCTTGTCCATAGGTAGAGTCTCCCACATAACTAAGAAATGGGCGATATTGATCAAGCGATCCACTATCACCTAGATTATGTCATGACCCCTTAGGGTCTTTGGTAATTTCGTCACGAAGTCCATGGTGATATGCTCTCATTTCCATTCTGGAATTTCTAAAGATTGGAGACTCCCATAAGGTCGTTGGTGCTCAGCCTTCACTTGTAAACAAGTCACACATAGCTCCATGTAGCGCGCCACATCAAGCTTCATGATCTGCCACCAATAGTGCAATTTCAAATCTCGGTACATCTTCGTGCTACCCGGATGGATAGAATACTTTGACTTGTGGGCATCCTCGAGAAGAAGCTCTCTATTGCCCTCGATCTTGGGCACCCAAACTCTTCCGTTGAATAGCTTTACTCTTCGAATGTCTTCCGTCAAAAGTAGATGTTGCTTTGACAAGAATCTCCTTAAGGTTATATTCTAATAAGGCTTCGGCTTGCGACGATTTGATTCAATCAATAAGCATTGACACCAACTCGATTCATGAGAAGGTGGCTCGAGAACTTCCTCCGTAGTCCTTTCGACTTAGAGCATCGGCAACGACGTTTGCCTTACCCAGATGATAAAGCAACTCGCAATCGTAATCCTTTAATAACTCTAACCACCCCATTTGCCTCATATTCAGTTCTTTTTGATCGAATATGTGCTTCAAAATATTTTGGTTTGTGTAGAGGGTGCACTTCGTGCCGTAGAGGTGGTGATGTCATAACTTCAAAGCAAACACCACCGCCGCCAATTCTAAATCATGGGTAGGGTAGTTGATTTCATGAACCTTGATTTGCCTTGACGCATAAGCAATCACCTTGCCTCTTTGCATTAGAACACAACCCAAACCCAACTTCGATGCATCGCTATATACCACATAATCTTTCGATCCTTCGGTTAGAGATAGGATTGGAGCTTCGCAAAGCTTCCTTTGTAGAGTTCGGAATGCCTTTTCTTGACTCTCGGTCCACATGAACTTCACGTTCTTTTGGGTTAGGGTTGTCAAAGATGATGCTATATTGGATGAATCTCTGGTAGTATCTCGCCAATCCTAGAAAGCTTCGGATTTCTGACAGAATCTTAGGAGGTTCCCAATTCATCATCGCCTCGATTTTCGTGGGATCCACCTTCACTCCTTCCTTCGTGACTACATGACCCAAAAACTGAACTTCTCGAAGCCAGAAGTCACACTTTGAAAACTTTGCGTAGAGATTTTCTCCCCTTAGCACTTCTAACACTTCTCAGAGATGTTGCTCGTGATCCGCCTCGTCCTTGGAGTACACTAGAATGTCGTCGATGAACACTATTACCAACTTGTCAAGGAATGGTCGGCATACTCGGTTCATCAAGTCCATAAATATCGTCGATGCGTTGGTTAGGCCGAACGACATTACTAGGAACTCATGATGGTCGTAACACTCCCTAAATGTCGTCTTTGGAATGTCGTCCTTCTTCACCTTCACTTGATGATATCTCAAACGGAGGTCGATCTGTGAGAAGCAACCCGTGCCTTGAAGTTGGTCAAACAATCGTCGATTCTTGGGAGTGGATATTTGTTCTTCACCGTCACCTTGTTTAATTCTCTGTAGTCGATAGACATCTGTATTGAGTCGTCTTTCTTCTTAAAGAACAGGACCGGGGCTCCCCAAGGCGACGAGCTCGGTATTATGAAACCCTTCTCAAGGAGGTCTTGGAGTTGAATCATCATCTCTTGCATCTCGGAGGGAGCTAATCGATAAGGAGCTCGAGCAATCGGAGCCACCCTCGGAACAAGGTCAATCCGAAACTCCACTTGACGATTGGGTGGCAAGTCGGGCAAGTTGTCCAGGAAAACATCGGAGAATTATCCACCAGCTTTACATTTTCAATCTTTCTCTTCTCGAGTTTGGTATCTATCGCGTACGCCAAAAAGGATGAGCATCCTTTTGCCAAACACTTTCGCGCTTTGATCATCGAGATAATCGCCACTTCGCCTTTCCTTCTTTCACCATAGATGATTACCATCTCGCCATCTATAACGGGTAATCGGGTCATCTTCTTGGAACACACGATCTCAGATTGGTTATCCATTAACCAATCCATTCCAACCACCATATCGAATCCGCCGATTTGCATACGCATTAAATTGATTGGAAATTTCTTTCCTTCAATCTCAAGAGTGCAACCCCTCAAAACATCACGAATTACTACTTGGCCACCATCAGCTATTTCTACCACTATAGTGTCTTCTAAACTACTCATAGGCATGACAAGATTTTGTCAAAACGCGTCGGATATGAAAGAGAAGTTGGCACCCGAGTCAAACAATACACGCGTAGGTACGGAGTTTAGGAGAAACGTACCTGATACCACATCGGTGGATGCCTTGGCTTCTTCCGTTGTCATCTGAAAGGCTCTTCCGGGCGCTCTCGGAGGATCCACTTTCTTCTCACCATTTCCTTCGGGCATTCCGCCCTAACGTGCTCGGGATCTTTGCACTCGAAACACATCTGCCCCTTGACGGGAAAATCTCTAAATGTGTGTCTCGGTTTTCCACACTTGTAGCACGTCTCGGGAACAAAGTTGCATGGGCTGAAATGCTTACTTCGGCACCTGGAACACCACCTAGCATCGCGCCTAGGATCGGCTCCACGTTGGTTGTTGTTGAAAAATCTTGGTTTCTTTGAGGGCATCGAGCTTCCCTCCCACTTCCTTTTCTCAAGTTGTCGGCTACCTTCCTCTTTACCCCGGTTGTAAGCATCTTCCATTAGTTGGGCTTCCTCAATTTCATCACGAAGGGTTGAGGCCTTTGATATCTGGACCATCGACATCAAGTCTGATTGTAGACCCTTAATGTAAGCCTTGATATTCTCCTTCTCTGTCGGGACCAGATGTCCCACCAATCCCAGCTTATCCATGTATTGTCAGTTGTACTCTTTCACCAACAAATTGCCTTTCTTCAGATTCTGGAAGTCTTCCTCTATCTGGTCTATCGATTTCTCATTGCAATACTCTTCCAATAGTTTCTCTTTGAATGTTGACCAAGACAACCGGTCCAAAACAGTGGCTTCGACAGAAGTGGAATAAACATTCCACCAAGTTAGGGCAGCCCCTCTCAACATCTGGGATCCAAACTTAGATTTCTGACCTTCACCGCATTCGCTAGTCCGGAAGGCTTGTTCTATTCCCCGGATCCAGTTCATGCATAAGATTGGATCATCCGCACCTTTGAACTCGGGCGGTCGACAATTTAGAAAGGTCTTGAGGGAACAAGTCTTCCCTTTTGATCTGGTATCCAAGGTCACAGGACCTTCGGTAGGAATTTCATTTCTGGTACCCCCGGATCCCGCCACTACAACATTCTCGATAACCGTCTCATGCCTACGGTTGTTGGTGTCTCTGTCTTCTAGGAGCTTCAGGAATAGCTCTTGTTGTTGCTCCTTGGCCTTATTCATCGCCAACATCATTCGGTTCATCATTCGGGTTTCAGCCGTTACCTCTTCTAGAAGAGGTCCCGTCGTCTCCAGATTGCGTCAGGGGATACACTCGGGTCCCCCTCCCAACACTTCATCTAGACGAGGAGGCTCATCTGCCACAGTCACCCGCGGTTGGTCGGTCGTGGATGTCGTCGCTTCGGGGCCCTCCGGTCTATTCTGGGTGTTGACCATTTAGACTGCTACACACATACAAGAAATAGAATAAGAGATGGGCTACAAGAATTAACACAAGGAAACGTACTATTACATTCATCAATTGTTACAACAACAGTAGATTAAGCAAACTCATGTAAAACACCTTCATAATAACGTTAACTAAGTGAAATTATGAACATATGATACGTAAGAATTCTCGTTACCATTAGCACAACTCTCAATTTATGTAAGTTTCGTCGACTCTAAGACCATCCTATCTTAAGAGTTCTACCCCATCTCACGAATCATAGCTTAATAATCTCATCTTAAGTCTAGGCATCTTACATTCATACCTAGTTCACTTAAACTATAGCTTTGATACCAACTTGTAACATCCTAAATTTAGGGTAAATTTAAAATTTGAAAATTCGGCAATATGACGTCTATAAATAAAGGAAACCTGTTCACCCTAAATAGGGGTAAGTCAAAACCTGAATATTACGGTAGTGACATATCAAAACTAAAGTGTATCATCCCAAAACAAGGAAACCAAGTATGTTGATTACAAACCCAAAAGAATGAAGAATAAAATCGATAACCTAATAATCTAAATTTGCCAATTAGATTAGTCGGGTGTCACTATTATCCTTCCAAAATGTATATCTTCAAAAATCAAGTATGTTGGTCACTATATCTCCAAAAATATCACTCACGACCCCAATGTCGTCCACTCAGTCACGACGAGCCCCACCACTAAGATGACATGTCAGACATGACAACCAAATAACAAGTGTTAGGTTAAAGCCTAGTAAGAACAAGTCAATTGAAATAGAAGTACTAAACCCATTTGAAGTCGTACGATGAATATAGCCATGAGCTAAATCAAACAATCAAGTAAACCATTAGTGATCATAATATGGTACAAATAACACCACTCACATAGTGAGCTCAACTCCTTTAAGTCTATTGCTCGAAAACATCAAGTCAACCCCTCCATGTCTATTCTTGAGAACTCCAAAACGGGAACTCAAGCACAAGGGAATTACATCTTACTACCCATGGGACGTTGACCGACCATATAGGTCCACACCTTACTTACCATGGTGACCCAATGTCTATTCCGTGCCAAAGTGGTCAACTCAATGTCCAAAACGGGACATTAAGGGCACCGTACCTATGGATCCATTGCACTAAGACCAAAATACAAAGCATTCAAACACATTCATCATTGATCATATACATAAGTGTTAAAAGCAAGCAACATGTATAAGGTTATCCACATGAAGTCTTGACTCCCCACCTTGAGGAGATTTCAATCCAACAAACCATCATCAAAACATTAAAATCCCATTTCAAGCCACAAGGTTATCAACAACTACCCAATACTTGAATCTCATCAAAACCCTAATTTCACTTTGGCTTACCAAAATCCCATAAAACAAGAGTGGGTTCACAAGTATGTAGAGAATCATAGAGTACCATTATTCATAGTTTAAACACATTTTCCAAACATTCTTGTTTAGGTTCAAAAACCCTAATATTCCTAAAACCCATGTTTAGGTCAAAATACAACAAAACCCAAATATATGGTTAGGAGACATAGATATGAGTTGTAACACATAAACCCTAGTAATTATGTGAGAACAAGGTTATAAAACTCATCTCAGTAGGTTATATAAATATAAACCCTAGAAAATGGATGGATTAGACAGAAGGAAGATGTAGTGCTTGAAGCCTTGAACCACTAGAGTCTCTTAATAAATGTCAAGATCTCCTACACCAACCATTAATCATCACTTAGAGGGTTTTCCCAAATGATAATGAATGAAGAGAGAGGGATGACCTACCTTTTCCTCTTAAGAAATCGGTCCAACAATAGCAAGAATGAGAAATGAGGGTGAAATGTCCGATTTTATGAAATAAATGAACCTGGGCCAGACCGCGACAGTGCCCGACGACAGTGACATCTGTCACAGTCGCTGGCAAGGTCGCGCCAGCCAACCCACCTACGGTACACCCTTCGCGACAGTGTCACGCGAGAGTGATACCTTGTCACAATCGCGGGCACAGTCGCTGGCTTGCCCCGACTTACGGTACATCTTATGCGACAGTGCCAGGCGACAATGACAAGTGTCACAGTCGCCAGCAAGGTCGGCGACCCTGTACCGAATCCCACTTTGGTGAATTTGATCCGAAAGGAGATCTCGACAAAAGAAGGTTTTCATATTGGGGTTCCCACACAAATCTAAGTGGCTAATACAAGACGGATATCAATATAATAACGTTCGGGCTTGAAGAAACAAGGAGATTAAAATACCAGAAATTCGAGTATTACATATTTAGAACCCTTTTTGTTCATAAGATAAGTAAGAAAGTGTTGGTGGGATCGGCGGGATGATGATGAGTATATAAAAGCAATAAAGACAAAAAAGAAGAAATGGCAAGATAAATTGAATATCGATGGAGGTGCATTGTCGATGTGGAAAACAGGGCAGGGATTCTCTACAATGACACTGTAGACCAATTGAAAGGGAACCAGTGCAACTTTGCCTTTGTTTTGGGTCAAAAATATCACGGGGTCCAATACTATCATCCCTACCTATTCTTCTCCTCTGGGCAGTCACAAGGGATCCATTAAGATCGATTCGGACATACACCATTTTAATTTTATGAGACTATATGCATGTTTAGTATTGGGGGTACAAAAAGAATCCTTTTCTTTTTAGTCGTATCTACTAGAAAGCGTTCTTAGTTCAGTTCGGTAGAACGTGGGTCTCCAAAACCTGATGTCGTAGGTTTAAATCCTACATAGCCTGATTTTGTTCTTGTTAGGTCTAATTAGAATTCAATAACTTCACTCATTTGAACAGCAACCTGAATTGAACCTCCTGCGGATAAAAAAAAAGGAGGAAGTCAATAAAAAAGAGATGTTAATGAATCAAAGGTCCAACTGATCGCCACGTCTGTATTGTAAACAGTTACGAATAATCCAGAAAAAAAAGTAATAGGAATTAGACCTAACACGATTCCAAATAGAAAAACTTCAATCATTTCGATTTATTTGAAAGGGGAAAAATAGAGGGTTCCAAACCTAAATAAACATCTAAATCGCCCATGAATCTCAGTGACCAAGAATTGGCAATTGACGCAGGAAGGAATGTTAGACTAATATTGTATTCAAGATTAAAAGTGAGGGTCTTTATTGTAATTGTGTAATAGTTTGAGGGTTTTTTTTGTAAAGTCAACTCAAGTTGACTTAGTATAAATAGTTTGGTCTTTGTTAGATTGATAGACACGAACATACGCACATTCAAAAATCAGAGATTTGGTAAGAACTTGTATGCACACACAGTGAACGTGAGACATGTGATTAAATGTTAGATCTGTGATTAATTGAAATAATATGATTTGATCAATATAAATGTGTTCATAATTTGTGTTGTGATTAATATGCTAGTAATTCTGGGTCACAATTGGTATCAGAGCTCAGATCAGAAAATTCAGAAAAGATACGAAGTTCGTGAAATAGAAAGTCACTGTTGAATTGAAATCAAAGTTTTGATTTCATGGAGTTTTTTATGTGAATTTGTTACCATAGTATTCGCTCATAGTAGGATTTTTAATACTGTTATATCTTTGAGAGAGAATACGTATGAGTTTCTAGAGAGAGAAACTGTGTTGTAGAGAGAGAAAGTTCAATAATCAATGAAATTCAAGATTTGTGGTTGAAATCTGTATTTGTTTTGGGTTTACATAGTAAGAGATCAATTCTTGTGTTGGATAAAAACTCAACCGATCAACAGATTGATTGAGTTGGATCAATCATTGCATTTTTGGAAAGTTTTCAATCACGAATTGTCAAGATTGATTCTCACATCAATTGTTGTTCTTAACAAAAATCACTCCGTAGGGTTGTTCACGATGGTATAGAAAGTGATTCTACAAAGTTTCAAAGTCAAACATCAAGTTTTGAGTGGATTTCAAGAGAAAAGTTGTGAAATATCAACGAGATCTACAGAATTCGCAGACTTCATGAAGAACTCACAGGGCAATGGAATTCGCAGAAATCTTAAGGAAAGAATTCGCAGATTGAAGGAATTCGCATACTACAGAGAAGAAAATTTGCTAAGGGACGAATTCACAAGTGTGAGACATACGAATTCAGAGGAATTCGCACCTGAGAGAGATACGAATTTCAAAGAATTCGCACAAGACACATGTACGAATTGTTCAGAATTCGCAAACAAGTGTTTAGTGAAAAGCTAAGAATTCGCAAACCAGTATTCTACGAAAAGCTCAAGATTTCATATCCTTTTTAGTATCTTTATCATACGAATTCTTGCTTGTGAGTGTCTTGCGAATTGTGTAATACGAATTGTTGCTTACAAATTCTAGGTTGTGGGTTGCTTACGAATTCTTGCCTTGTTTTTCATTATAAGTGATTTTTCTGTACTTTTACTTCAAATTTTTCTGATTTTCTGATTAAAGATCATTTCTAGCATATTTTTTTATATCAAGTTGCAATATGAGATTTAACTGTCAAATTTTTTTTTCTCGGGGCGCTGCCCTCAGACCCCGCAAGGGCGTTGTCCCTTGACCTCACCCGCTAACCGGGTAGCGGGACCCCCGTGCTAAGTCTGCGTAGGGGTACATATTTCTTAGTGTGATTAAAGTTATTGATTTTTTTTAGTATTTTTTTGTTTTTTTCAGATTTCAAGATGTCATACACAAATAAAAAGGGAAATCTGGTGCTAACCAACAGAGATTGTGCTTTAGCGTACATGCCAGAGATTCCAGCACTGGAAGCTGAGAACAAGAATCTGAAGATTCAGAATTCATCTCTTATTGAACAGATTAATAAATTGAAAGATGATAAATCTTTAAAGAAAGATTTTGTTTGCTCTGAATGTATCTCTAACTCTAAAATTGATTTTGCAAGGAATCATTGAGTCAAAAGAGAAGGAGATTTCAAATCTGCAAGCAAAACTGAAAAGATCTGAAAGTCTTAATTCAAGCTTTGCATGGTCTAAGAAGGAAATAATGCAAAGAGAGTTGGATGAACTGAAAAGAAGAGCAAACATTACAAGTGAAACTTGTGAAGGGCTGAGAAAGACATTCACAAATCTTTGCTGAAAAAGATTCTTTAAAAGATAAAGTTTTCAGTCTTGAGGTTGAAATCAACATGATGAAGGAGAAAGCAACCCAAGACAAAGACAACATAAAAGCACAAGATGAGATGAAGAAGATTGATAAAAAGAGAAAATATTTTGAAAAAGAAAATGTTGATTTTCAGAAAAAGATGAATGAACTGAAAGAAAAGATATCTTTAGATGAGAATAAGATGGAGAAAGAAAGAAAAGAATTTGCAAAGAAGTTTTCTGAGTTTTCTAGAAAAGCTTTTGAAGAGAAGAAAACAGTAGAGCTTAAATGTGTTAAGCTTTCTCAACAAGTCTCAGACTTTGAGAAAGTAATCATAATGGAGAGAGATAAGCTTGAAAAGGAGAAAAAGATAGTTGAGCAAAAGTGTATAAAGAAAGATTTTGAGAAAGAAAAGAAAGCATTTGAAGTTGAGATAAAGGAGCTGAATGGAAAGCTATCTGAGCTGTCAACAAACATTCAGAAGGAGAAGAATGCCAAATCTGAATTGCATAAGAAGTTTGACATACTGTCAAAGGAAAGAAACTGCTTGTCTAAAACGATCAAAGAACTTGAGGAGATCATGTTCAAGGTGAAGCTGACTGAGCACAAGACGCCTGAATCAATAGCTCAATCACCAAGAGATGATCTAGCTGCATCCGAATGTTCATTCAAATCAGCTGCAAGTTCAATTTTCACACATGTTTCTCTTAATCCTTTATTTGATTCAACTGACAGTCATACTTCTAAATTAAATGATCATATTCGTCCTTCTAATATTTTCTATGACAAAAATGTTGATGGTTCAGGTAACATCAAGAAGAACAAGCCTCAGAAGAAAATGACTTGGAGAAAAATAGATGAGAAAGATAAAGAAAATTGGTTTTGGAAAGTTAAAGGATCTTCGGAGGAGAAGAAGAAAGAAGATAAATCATTTGTGCATACATTCAAAGCTAAAAGGAACTATGCTTCGAAAGGTAAAACTTTTGGCAAACCTGATTTGGTTTACACTGTTAATCAATTGATCAGGTTAGCTCAAAAGAAAATTAGTTGTTTCTATTGCGGTTCAAATGATTTTGTAAACAAAAATTATGAGAATAACCGGTATGGTTCTTACTATATCTCTTCTACTAGAACTGCAACTAACAATTCAGGATCCAAATACCAGTGGATACCAAAAGCTAAACCTGTGTTGCAGAAAAATAAAGACTAAGGGAGAGAAAGAACTAAGGCTTCTGAATAAATCATTTCAGAACCCGTGCTTCAAAGAATCATGGCTCTTGGATAAAACAGTTCAAGACTCGTTCCTCAATGTTTCAGAACTATGGTTTCTGGTTATATCAGATCTGAACCCGTTCTTCATTGGTAAAATTGAACATTACTATTCTCACCGGAGAATAAGTAATCATGGCTTCTGAATACTCAGTTCAGAACCCGTACTCAAATGTTTTTCTTCTGATGGATGCTTAACTGAAAACATCTTTTTTAGAAGTTTTTGATTTGAGGGGGAGTTAACTGCTATATCTTTTAGGGGGAGGAGATAATAGCTAACTGTATTTTCATTGTATTTTTCTAATAACTTGAATTTTTACAGGTATCGAGGGGGAGGATATATGGGTTTTGTCAAGGATACTTCACTGAAAATATTCATTTCAGGGGGAGTTAAGGATTTTGATCTGAAGGTATATATTTCTAATCCTTATACTCTATCACTTGTTGAAAGATGCACAACTTTCACTTGTGAAAAATGGTTTCTTAAACGTTAAAACCACTTCGTGTTCTCAAATGTTTTATGAATTTCGAAGTGCGATTTTAAATGATTTTCATATGGATACTTTATTGCTTATCTGACCGTGTGTTCTTAAAGAAAAATACTTGTGTATTTTCTTTTCATATACTTTGTCAAGTATTCATACACAACGATTCAGTACATTTCTTGACTTTGTTATTACCATGTATCACATGTTAAATCTTTCTATGGTAATACTCCCGTTTGCTATTCACTGTTGTTTGAATCAAACGTCATTTCATCATTTTATGTGCTTTTATTGTTAACATGTTTATATTTTGTTCATATAAACATCTTACGTCTTTGATTTCCCTTATTATTATTCTTCATGAATTTTGATCTGATCTTAATCATTGTCAGATTCTCAAAACATTTCTATTCTTTTATGATTATTCATTCTTAAAAAAAGTTTTGAGAAATCTTAAATGTTCAAAAGCTCACACATTGATATTGTGAAACATATATACACTGACATTGATTTCTTGTACTTAAATGTCAAGAAAATCATTGAGATACGCATGCTTTTAGGAAAAATACATGGGATTCAGTGTGAGAACTTAAACGAACTTCCATGGATTCACGATAACCAGTGTTTCCTACCCAGAAAGTATTCCCTGAGTGATTGAGGGGAGAGGGGTAAAAAGATTGAGTGTTGGTGTGTGAAGAGGTAAAATGGAAATGAGAGATTGGTCAGTAGTGAGCTTTAATGTTTAAAAGAAAGAGGGTGTGCGAACAGAGTAAAAGAATATCAGACTCTGCACCAATCTTATTTCTGAGTCGGGCAGCCATATAATCTGATTGGTTCACATTCTTTGGTGACCATCATTGAAAAAGGCAGTGAGCCCATGCCATCTCTTGCATACAACCCTACCAGCTACTCATTCTTTTTTTAAAAAGAGAATGTTTCACATTTTCTAGGGATGCAGGACATAATCTATTGGTTCTTCACTTAGAAGATACTGATATTGAAAAGAAGGAAAGTTGCCCCACCTTCTACCCTTCATCACGCACAATTAAGTCTATGTATAATCATTGTTGTCTCAATGGTTTACATACTTTGAGCCTTATGAAACACAATCATTGTGCTTAATTCTTTCATAACACATGTACGAGCACATAGAAAATATGTTTTTCTGTCAGAACATTCATAGAAAATACCTTGTGTTTTTCAATGATTTAATGGAAGTCCTTAGGAATGAACATTACTTCAAGCTCCTTAAATTGTACATTCGTCGTACACAGTGGCTTTGTGCTACTGACAGGCATTCCTAACTGTTTCATTTATTGATTCAGGATTACAACTTCTAATTTGTTTGAATTTGAAAAGATTCAGATGAATACTTTCTTAAATTGACGGCTCATTCAGATCAGATGAATGATTCTCTCATATCATTCATTGGGGGAGATTGCTAATTTTCCTATCTGAGGGAGATTGATCATTTATTGTCAAAGGGAGAGATTGTTCAAATTTCACCATAACGGGGAGATCATGAAGTCTATGCTAAATTGTTCATTTGGGGGAGATGTTACAAAGACGGATCTAAACTTGAAGAGTTTTAATGATTTTGATTCTCACAAATCATTAAAAAGGGGGAGATAAATCAGAGTTCAAGTTCAGATGATTAAAGTTTGTATCAAGAAAGGGGGAAAGATGGTTTTTCAAAGTCAGATTTCAGAAGATGTAATGAAATATGAAGACAAAGTTTGAAAGTTTTGAAGTTGGTCAAAGTTTGAAGACTTGAATGATTGAAAAGATTATATCAAAGTTTGTTGTGCTAAAGAGAATGGATTGTTGTAAACAAAGGGGAAGAATGAAGATTGTGCTAAAGCTGTCAAAGGTTTCAAAAATATAAAGTTTGTTGAAGTTGTCAAAGCTGAAAAAGATTCAAAGTTGAAAATATTTGTGAAGATAAGAAGACCTGAAGATTATTGTCAAAAAAAATTTAATCTTGAATCCAAAGGGGGAGATTGTTAGACTAATATTGTATTCAAGATTAAAAGTGAGGGTCTTTATTGTAATTGTGTAATAGTTTGAGGGTTTATGTTGTAAAGTCAACTCAAGTTGACTTAGTATAAATAGTTTGATCTTTGTTAGATTGATAGACACGAACATACGCACATTCAAGAATCAGAGAGTTGGTAAGAACTTATATGCACACACATGTGATTAAATGTTAGATCTGTGATTAATTGAAATAATATGATTTGATCAATATAAATGTGTTCATAATCTGTGTTGTGATTAATATGCTAGTAATTACGGGTCACAAGGAACTATAGAATACTTGGAATCTCACAAAAAGATTTATTTTTTTCAATTGTTCATTCAATGTATTTATAATAAGTCTTCCTCAAACCAATAAAGAGGGTTGGGGTTATAGTTGAAGCCACCAAAACCGAAATAAGTAGCTAATAGGCATGAAGGAGCTAAATGAGATGTGTTTTTATATAGTTATAATAAATAGAACTCTTTTAAAAAACTTACCTAAGTTTCCAGATACGAGGATAATAAAAAATACCAATTCACAGTTTGTTTTTGATTCATCAGTTATTAATATAAGGCACTAACAAAGATAGAGTGACAGAGGTAGAAAAAAAAGATTCATCATCAGTTACATCTACTCATCACACGATTCCGAATCAACAGACCCCATTACCGAGATATGGCAACTCTTTTTGAAAGTCATAGTAATAAGAATTGTGTCGTCTAACTTTATTCACTAAGAAATGGTGTAAGCGGAAGGGAAGGCGTGAAACCTCGATCCTAGCTAGTTTGATCTGTCGAAATAAGGTTCCCGGTTGGCTTTGTATGAAGAAGCCTATCTTTCTAGCCCTAAGTGAGCCATAGATTGTGAGTGAGCTTTCGGGAAGTAGAGATCGAGCGTAGAATACCAGTGGAAAAAATCTCTCTTTATTCAAAATTTTGAAAGGAAAAAGCAGAAAATACGCTTCTCGCAAGCAGCAACCATCCATAACGAGAGAGATCCCTTGTCTTTGTCACCTACCCATGTCTAGAATAGCACGATAGAGGCCCTAATCTATAGCAAGAGTCTAACCACCTGCATTGATGGACTGAAGCAGGAATGAGAATAACTTAGTCTCCTTATGATTATGAAGTGAAGCAATGGAAGAGAGGAAACAAGCTGGGAACCATCTACAGCGTAAACACTCCTTTTTGCCTTTCAATCTTGACCTACGCTTGGAATAGTGGCTTTCTTATAGTAAATGAATAAGAACATATAGGTAGAAACTATCTCGAAATGGATAAGTAAGCTCCCCCAATGTTGAATGAGTATGGGTGAACCGCTTTCACCTACGACTTTCTCATTAGAGGTTTAAAGAGGTAGAGATTCTAGGACTAGAGGGAAATTCAAGTCGACTAATGTGATAGGCGAAGAACTAACTTCTCTGGTGTCCGTAAAAGGATTCGGAGGTAGGGGATAACCTATAATTAATCTGGTTGTTCGGGTTAAAGGGGAGGGCCTCGTCGAAATCATCGACTTTCTGCCCAATGCCACGACCGTGGCCCTATTATTTAAGAATATTTCCGGATGTATAAGGCCAGCATAGGCTGAGTTTAATTCACCATCCCGGGATTGAGTTCTGACCCTAAAATGCAACTATCATGCTTGGATGGAAGGAGCATTCAATACTATTGAGGTTGGACGGAAGCGCCTCTTATCGGTCGGGAGTGAGTTGTGAATTTTGGTGATAAGGATTGTGATGTTCGATCTAAGATATTCGAAATAAAGATCTAGATAGAATTTTTGGATTTCTCAATAGTTTTCTCGGCCAGAAAAGCAGCTCTTAATTCCTATCTCGGTAGCTTCATCTTCTTTGGGAGCTGAGAATGCTTCTGCTGCCGAACCGGGAGGGACAAAGAGGCTTACATGCCTTATTTAAAAAATGGAAAACACGTATTTCTGGGGGGGGTATTAAATCCTTAACTTACCTAATTTTAATTTAGTAATAAAGCACGTTTTCGATCAATTGGCTTTAACGAACCTATTTCATTAGAATGATCGAAGAACCCGCTTATCTATAGAAATAGAGAGAGAGAATGAGAAATCACTCGACTGGTATTATTGGACTGATCTTTTGGTGGGAAATGTTCTTCATTTTAGATAATGAAAGTGTAACACCCGAACTTTTGCTTATGTCGGGAACCAAGCGTTTTGGAAGAATCGAATTTCGGAGCTCGGGGGAGGCGGGGCAACAGTGCCCGCGACAGTGACAAGTGTCACTGTCGCCGTGTCATTCTCGCGGGGATGGTACCACCCATGGTACACTCCAAGTGAGAGTGCCCTGGCAAGAATGCCATGGGCACAATCGCGAGCGGCCCCCAGGCTGTGTTTAAACCCCGATTTTCACTCCCCTTTCACTTATTCTTCACCATTTCTTCTCCTTTTCTCTCCCAAAACGAACCCTTTTGGATTATTTAGGGTTTTCAACCATTGGAGGCCTCAATCCTTGAAGTTTATGGAGAATCTTCATCACTAAACTAAGGATCGGATAAGAAAGCTTGGAACTCATCATCTCACCTTCATTTTCTTCATCACCTTCATCAACTTTATAGGGTTTTCACCTAACCCCTTTTCATTATTTTGAAGATTGGGAGTGTAGGGCTCATCTTGGTGACCTAGAAACATCTTTGGTTGGTGGATTGAGGTTATGCTTAAGGTAACCTCCTCTTTCCTTCATTTATGGAAATTAGGGTTTTGATATAAGTTGAGATCTTTGCGTAAAATGTTTGGGAAACTATTCTACATTTTGATGGTTGGAACTTTTTGGATCTAGGTTTTTGGAGGTTGGGCTTGATCATTCAAGTTTCTTCAAGGAAGCTCAAATCGGGTAAAATCTAGCTTTAGCCTAAATCTAGCAAGGTGAGTTCAAGTTGATTTGTGAAAACGTTTTACATGCCAAAAATGTTTATTTTAGAGTATTTATGTGTTTTACATGATTATTATAAAATGTCAAAATCTTTGATGGGTTTTGCTATTTGAACAAATAAGATTTTATAAATCTTGTGAAACACCATATTTGGGATTTTTAGGCATTTTGATAAATAAGTTATAAATGAAAAGGGTTTTGATGATTTATTGCATAAATGGAGATTTCTTGGTTGAAAGACACTTTTAGCGTTTGTTTTGGAAAATGCTTAATTTTGTGTTATGGGACATTTTTGAAGGAATAAATGGTATAAATTCATTTGGAAAGTAATTTTTCCCAATCTAAACTGTGTTGGAGTTTATTCATGTATTTTGGAGCGTGTGGTTTCATGACGCGAGTCGATTGCGTTTTATTATTTGGGTACCGTTATGTGTTGGTCAAAAAGGGTTTTGAGTAGTTTAGCTCGGTGTTGACTTAAAAGAGTCTTGGGGACAATTGTCCAGTTTTATTGGCTCAGTGTAAAGCCCAGTTATGATTTACATACTAATGCACCTTGTTGCATATTGATGTTAATTACACGCTCGAGTGTGTTGGTCATTCCTGTGTAGTCATTTAATGTTAGACTGT
Source organism: Arctium minus (assembly GCA_954870635.1). Taxonomy (NCBI): domain Eukaryota; kingdom Viridiplantae; phylum Streptophyta; class Magnoliopsida; order Asterales; family Asteraceae; genus Arctium; species Arctium minus. The sequence continues at coordinate 1,798,006 of OX941093.1, read as the reverse complement.
GTTGCATTAGATCCATAGGCACGTAAGTCAGTCTGTTTTGGTGGTCAATTGGTATTGCGGGGTTGGACTCCGGGACCCATGTTTTATGACTGGAAACTTTTCAAGTAGGCACTAGGAGGGTTGAGTCTGGAAGTGCTACCGGGGAGGTAGGCACTAGGACCTCCGCCGCTTGAAGTAATGTCTTGGAGGTAGTCTTTAAGTGTGTCGGCCCTTCGGGGTGGAATTCATTGTAATGTTCACCAAGATCACTAGCTAAGGTTAGTTTTGTCTTTTAAAAAAATGAAATGGAATGGAATTTAATTCATTTTTTCTTGTGATAGAATGACTAAATCCATGAATGTTGGAATGTGTTGAATTCAATCCCATTCCATATGTAAACTAAACGTTGGGATGGAATTTGACCATTCCAATTCTTTCATATTCTATTGAAATCTTGCGAACCAAACGTTGCATGGTCTGTTATTGATTAACATGCGGAACTGGGACAAGTTTGTTTTAGACAAATTGCACCCAATAATATTAAGTAGTGCATCTCAAAGTTATGTAGGAAATTCAGTTGAACTGTTTTTCGTTGTGAATTGAGGAACAAAGAAGAGTGCGACATGTGTCCCCATTCATCATAATAAGGAACGTGATTTTTTGACAACATTCATGATGAATGACACACTATTGATGATGAATATCCCATGAATATATGGACATATGACACACTCTCCTCTGTCCCTTTGTTCATAACGAAACTTAGATTGCAATTGAACTTGCCCATATATATATATATATATATATGTTCTTATCAAATGAGAACCATAAAAAGGTTGCAAACCATGGAAACCAATTTAATCCATTTATTGATATTAATCTATGGACATGAAACACAATTATATTTTTTAAATAACTTAGAAATTTATAGTTTATTGTGTACTAAATTTGAAATTGGAAGGGTGTTCTTGGGTTTTTAAATCCAATCAACATGCCTTCATTGGCCCACTCCCTTCTTCATCATCCCCAATGATTGAAACCTTCCATTGCTTTCAATTGAAAACCTTTGATTGCCTCTATCGTATCCATCGTCTCAACTGCAACCTCTGTCTGACAACCGCAATCATACAACTGTGAAAACCTTCAATTAAACTGACTCTTTTGTCTACGCTAGAAGGTAAGGTAAATCATTTTTTTGGATTTGGATTCAATTTGGAGTTCTTTTCGTCCTTCTAATGTAACATTTCGGGCCAACCGTATCAGATATTGTCCGTTTTGTCCACACTTGGACTCATGGTTTTAAAACGCGTCTGGTAGTGGAGGTATCCATCCCTTATAAGGCAACTTTCGTTCCCCTCCCCAACTAATGTGGGATCTTACAATCCACCCCCTTGGGAGCCCAGCGTCCTCGTTGGCACACTAGTCCGGCTCCCGACTCTGATACCATCTGTAACATTTCGGGCCAACCGTACCAGATATTGTTCGCTTTGTCCACACACCTAGACTCACTGTTTAAAAACACGTCTAGTAGAGGACGTATCTAGTCCCTTATCAGGAAACTTTTGTTCCCCTCCCCAGCTAATGTGGGATCTTACATCTAATCTCGTTTTTCTTGATTCTATAATCGATTTTAGGATTTCTTGGACCTAAAATCGATTTTTTGCTCATTTTTGGGAGAGTCCCTCTTCTGCTGTTAGAATCGTTTTTAGGATTGGGTTGGGTTTCGTTTTTGTCTTCTTTAATCTTCCCTTGGTTCATTTTTTGGTGGTCCTTCCTGATTTTGTGCGAATTTGGGTTTTATGTTCGAAGAGTTGTTGTGGTTCGGCCCTAGTCTGTTGTGTTAGTTTTATCTGGTTTGCTCTGGATGGTCCTTCCTAATTTTGGTTTTTTCTTCTAGTTGTGGATTTGAAGCCGCCGTTTGGATCTGCAACGATGTAAAGGAAAAGAAGAGGGATCTGCAACGGTGTTGAAGTCGCTGAAACCAGCCACATCCTCTTTAAGAGTAGAAGTCTGTTTACAGATTTGGGGTTTTTTGTTTCTCAAAATTTTGTTTGATTTCATATGGTGAAATAACATATAGAAGAAAATTGTGTTTGATTTTATGAGGTGAAATAGATTATAGATATAAATTGTGTTTGATTTCATGTGGTGAAATTATATATATATATAGGGATGGTTTCTTTTGCAAACCACACAATTCTAACAAACTATACAAACCGATCTCCACCATCCATCATTTTCATCTACGGCTAACAATGAGGCGGTGGCATTAAGGTAAATAATTAGACATTGTGATTCATTTTCAATTGAAGGTAAAGGCATGCAGGGGTATATCCGGAATAACAATTCTATATTAGATGGCTCTAATTTAACACAGATTTGTTGGGCGATAACATCCTGAATTAGTCTCCCCAAATAATACACTTAATCTGTTTTTGATCGAAGGAAATCAATGTGAAGATAAACAAAATACACATTTCAAGGAATTATGAAATCAATCGATGTTCAATCCTTTGATTTTGTTATCTTCTTGGTTACATCGATTCTATTCGAGGGCTTCCAGACGAAGACCATGAAGATGATTATAACATTGTTTGCCAGTTGATGAACGATTGATAAGAAACAGTGTAAGGGGAACATGCGTTGTTTCTGAATCTGAAAAAGAAATGAACGATTAACAGTTTTTGCCCAGTTAATATTAAGGATTCTTATGTGAATTCATGAAATTTTAATTCATGGAATTTTAACAAAACATTGAAGAGATGTAACCCATTTTTTGGATTCATGAACACCTCCATGTTTATTGGGGTTCATGATTTGTTTCATTAATTTTGATATTCATTAATTTGTAATTCATTAATTTGTAAATCATGAACACCCCGTGTTCAAAAACTACCTTACCGATAACAAACGCTAAATACACAAAAAGTCAAAACCTTCACCCCATTTAGCTAAGCATTTAAGAGAAATGAACAGCCCTTCGATTGTGAGAAGGATAGGATCTTCGGATAGGAGAACAAGTATCGGACAGGAGAAACCAACAACCCTTCGATCCGTATCGGACATGTTTGCCGGAAGCGATAATATTAGCGATGATAATGGTTTTATGGTCATATATCTAAGGGATACTTTGCGAAATGAATCGCCATCATTAGCATTGAGAGACCCCCATTTTGGTTGAGCTCTATCCAAATAGTAATGGTGGGCTATGATATTTAATTAAACAAATCATCAATTTCAATTCATGTAATATTAAACTAATGAAAATAAAACAATTAAATAAATATGTGAAATGAGGTATAAATAATATTTGCTCCTGTTAGCTTCATAAAACACTACTTTTTTTCTGGATTTTCCATAATAATGAAATATTCAGGAAAAAAAAAACTTAAAGAAGGCAACAATTATAATATTTCAATCTATAACCGTAATATCAAGAACATGCTCTCATAAAATCCCTATAAAATCGGCATACATTTAAAATAATAATTAATTGATAAAAGTTGTAACTACCCTTTACAGAATTAAATTAAATAAAAAAGGAAAATAGAATTTTAAGCAAAATGGATGGTCTTGACCAGTTTATAAAGTTTGTTAGAATCGTCTAGTTTGCAAAAGAAACGCACCATATATATATATATATATATATATATATATATATATATATAGAGGGGTGTTCAAATGCAACCCCTTTACATGGTGCAACCCCATGCAACCCCTCTATCCACCACTCATTTTATTTTCACCCTTTTAATTAAAAAATGTAAAAATAAAATGAGTGGTGGATAGAGGGGTTGCATGAGTTGCACCATGTAAAAGGTTGTATAATAACCTACCCCTATATATATATATATATATATATATATATATATATATATATATATATATATTAACATTATGTTTTGGATTAATGAGGTGAAATGTCATATTTATGAAAATTGTCTTTTATTTCATTAGGTGAAATAGCATGGTGAATATGGGTAATGTAGTGAATCTCTATTAACAAAATGACGATTACACCATTTTCTAATTAAAAAGAACTTTTAGTTAAAACTATATGATCAAAACCAAATTAAGGACTTAAATCAGTTCTTATGATTCTCAACATTTTTTTGTTCTCACATGATTTAACCCCCTATATATACTGATACACACAACTTGTTCACAAGTTCATTATTATGTTGTGATTTTTAAATGTAAAATTATAAATGAGTTACTTGAGACGAATTGGTAATAATGCTAAAAATTATAACTTGCCATTATTAATTGTAACAGTAAGAGTGAATTACATTGGTGGTCCCTGTGGTTTGTTTAAATTTTTGATTTGGTCTCTAAAATAAACTATCTACGTTGATGGTCCCTGACTTTTCAATTTTATAACACTCATGGTCCCTAAACTTAACCCTATCAGTTAACAATTATTATGAAGGACTAATCAGCATTTACACAAACTACATGGACCAAAATGTAATTCACTCTAGAACAATTATTACAAACATTTGATTTTTTGAATCACGTCTTTTTAAAAAACCAGTTATTAAAACTATTTTACATACTTAATCACAAATTAAATTTTTAAATGAAACTACATATTAATCTTTGTATTTATTCTAAAACTATTAAATTGAAAAAATAAATTTTTGTTTTGAAAATCTCAAAAAAAAAATTGTGATTCACGTCTTTTTAATTAAATTCTTTCGCTAAAAAAATACTTTATACAACCAATCATAAATCAAAATTCTTAAATTTAAATAAATATCAAATAAAATTATTTATATTTATTTAAAAACTATTAAATTAATAAAACAACTTTTACATTAAAAAATCCGAAGTTTGGAAAAGTAAAAAAAATTAAGAGAAATTTACACGAGGGAGGCTAATGACACCCTATACTTTGTTAATGACACTCTTATAAATGATTTTCTTCTCACACACATCAACATCAAAATCTGCTTTTTACATTGTCAATGCATGAATTGACCTGATTTTGACATTAATAAGGGTGTCTTTGGCATTGCTCATTTACATATTTTTGCAGTTTGACATTGAAATATGAAAGCAAAATATTAGAAATCAAGTACGGTTAAAATGACTAATTATATGAGAAAATATTAAGAAATTTTTTGTTGTCTAAATATAAAAAGTTACGTCATATCAACATCATATCGGTGGAAGTGCTTGTGTGGTATTTTAAAGTTAAGATATTACAACTTTTTATATTTTTGGATAACAAACATTTTCTTTATAGTTATTAGTTGCTCATATAATTAATCATTATTCTTATAGGAATTTACGATAATTTTTCTTACTTGTTTGAATAATCGTTGTCTTTGTAATTTTAATTTATAGTTTGTATTTTATTTGTTATTACTTTAATTATTTGTAGTTTGAATATATATAAATAATCCACGTTAACCGTACTTGATTTGTAGTATTTTAACTGTAAAATAACGCCCAACTGAAAAAATATGTGAATTTATCTTGATTCTTTTTATCTTTTGAAACTTGGTATTTCCTAATGCAAAAGTCAATTTGTTAATTTAATTGTATTTAAATAAATATAGAGATTTTTATTTGATATGTACTTTAATTTAAGAAATTTTATTTCTCATTGGTAATATAAAATATTTTTTAACTAAATAATTTAATTAAAAAACGTAAATCACAAATTTTTTAACACAAATTATTTTGTCAATTTAAAAGTTTTAGAATAATTATAAATATTTTTATTTAATACATAGTTTAATTTAAGAAATTTAATTTGTAATCAAATATATAAAACACTTTATAATTCTAAAAAAAAGTCGTGAATAAGTAAAATGTAATAAATTTAGAGTGAATTACATTTTGGTCCATGTAGTTTGTGTAAAGGCTGATTAGTCCTTCATATGATTGTTAATTATTGATGGGGTTAAGTCTAAACCATGAGTGTTATAAAATTGAAAAATTAGGGACCATCAATATAGATATTTTGTTTTAGGAACCAAATCCAAAATTTAAGCAAACCACAAGGACCACCAATGTAATTCACTCTAACAATAATAATAATATGTATTATGCAAAGGGATGATAGAATAAGAATAAACATTTTTAATCTCAAGAAGATAAGACAATTACAAGAATGTAATCGGTTTTATTCAGATCACATTCTTATGTGATGGGTATAATAAAAGCAACAAACGGTAAAGTGAAATTACTGTTTATAAAGATCTCAAACAACTACCATTCTTGTGGGATATGAATAAATAAAAAATGAGCTTTCTCTCAATACAAACAAAATATGGTTTTGATTATCGGGAAAATACAAAAATAAAAATGGCTTTATGACGTTATTAAGATTGCAATGATGTATTCCAATTTATGCCTAAAATTATACATGAGAAGATATATTTAAGAGGAAAACAAAACTAATAATCACTTATTAGTGATTTTGTGGCTTAACGTACGATGGATTCATAAGTGATCCTCGTGTGCAAAGAATCCTAATATCCTATACATGGTGTTTTCGTCGTGTTGCAACGAAGTTCGGTGAAACGAAGTAAGGTGATTATATGTGTTTTTCTTCGGTTATGCCATATACATGGATTACGTTTATATTTTTGTGTGTGAAAATATTGTTATTATATTGCCATAAACATAAGCAAGGATTCATGATTTGGATTATGCACGACTTTCTTGTTTCAGTGTGAAATGGGAAAGTATTTATTGATTCAAACCAATATATCAATTCGTTAATTTGAGTCCATGGTCGTGATATTCAATAGAACAAAGATTAGTGGCTTTCAAAATTGTTGTGGTGGTGTTATTCTGTGGGTTTGGGGGTTCGATCTTGATCATTTGATGACAAGACCAAATTATGTTAGTAAAAAAGCATACACTGCTAGCGATTGCATTTGTATGAAATGTGAATTATACATAATGGATTGTGTTGTTTATATGGTTATCACAATATGTTGAAATCACATGTGAATTTGATAAACTATGAAATCTCCTAACAACGTAGTTAGTTAAAAATGTATTCATGTGTCACAAGTCGAAACCGAGTTGATCATTCAGTTAAAGTAGAAATGTGACGAGCAATCAAGATTTTGGGAAATCAACGTAGGATCTCAATGAAGTGGTTTATATATTTAATGTAGTAGGTTTTTTCGTAAACAATGTAGTATGATCCACTATATCATACTCTCAGTAATTATTTTGAAGTTTGGTTTTAATCGTTTTCGCTAAAATTTTCATGTTTATGCTTATAATTGTAAAGGTTTTAAAAATCGATAATGTAGCACACTAATGGAAATTTAGTGGTGTTACATTGTTTAGTATCAGAGCCCTGTTTGAGGGATTTGGACGTGAAACATCAAAACTCAAATGTTCTGTATCAATGCATGGAATTACGACGAAATGGGAAACACTTATATAAACCAAAAATTAGAATTCCTGGTCATATTTAGGATATGTTTAGGTGGGATACATGATAAGATAGAGCGTTTGTAACAATGAAAAATAGAAAAATTATTGGAAACGTTTAACAGAGTATACCGTGGGAAAGCATGGCTAAATTCCCAGGTCGCGTTTGGTTTGCGGGATTGGAATGGATTTGGATTTCAAATCCGTTCCAATCCTGCGTTTGGTTTGCAGGAATGGATTTCGTTGACCGGATTTGAAATCCGTTGACCATTTAAAAATCCCTTACCTGATGGATTTCAAAATCCTTTGCAATGAGCCTGGATTTGAAATCCAAATCCTGATGGATTCTAAAGCTTGATGGATTTCAAATTCTTATCCAAACACATGAAAGGATTTCAAATCCCCCCAAATCCAAATCCAAATCCTTCCAAATCCAAATCCCTCCTTGAAATCCAATCCATTCCATTCCAATCCCGCAAACCACACGCGCCCTTAAAGCGCGTTTGGTTTGCGGAAATGGATTGGAATGGATTAGATTTCAAGGATTTGGATTTGGAGGGATTTGGATTTGGGGGGATTGGAAATCCCGGCCCATTGCAAAGGATATTCAAATCCACCAGGTTAAGGATTTTAAAGAGGTCAAAGGATTTCAAATACGGTCAACAAATTCCATTCCTGCAAACCAAGCACAAGATTGTAATGGATTTGAAATCCAAATCCCTCCAAATCCATTCCAATCCCGCAAACCAAACGGACCCTTAGGGCGCGTTTGGTTTGCCGGAATGGATTGGATTTCAAGTAAGGATTTGGATTTGGGAGGATTTGAAATCCCGACCTATTGCAAAGAAATTCCGAATCCATTATTTAAAGGATTTTAAAAGGGTCAAAGGATTTCAAATCCGGTCAACAAAATCCATTCCTGCAAACCAAACATAGGATTGGAATGGATTTGAAATCCAAATCCATTCCAATCCCGCAAATCAAACGCGCCCTTAGGGAATTTGGCACGACCCGTGCCAAATTTCAAGGAAATTGGCTCATCAATATGTGATTACAGGATCTTGCGTTAGTATCATTTCCTTAACATTTTTAGACTAGGATAAGCTTTTACTTACTTTCACTTTAAGTTATGATCATTTATTTTGTATAACCTATTAGATTCAAACAAATTTCATCATTAACTATGATCATTTATTTTGTATAACCTATTAGATTCAAACAAATTTCATCATTAACTGCCCTGTAAATTCTAGTTCCATTGTGGTCCAATAATTTTTATGATATTAAATAATGGAATCTTTGTTCATGTTTATGAATTGTCGATATCATAAAATTTGTGAATATGCATATCGACAGGAAAGTGAATAGTGTGTTATTGATTTGTATGTAGTGTCAATGCAAAATTATCGATATATTGTAGTATTTATGATGTTCTTGTGAATTAAAAGATGATGCTAGTATATGGATTACAAGTTACACGTCGGTATTGATTATTCTTATCAAACATTCTCGTTTCATTGATATTTTCATTATACTGATCTATTCATTTCATACCCTCATACCATTCGTGAATAAATGTATTTCGCAAGCCGATGGTCTTATCAGAAACAACCTCTATACTTCTAAAAGTAGACGACTATTCTACGTACATCTTACCACATACCATACTTTTAGGTGGGATATACTTGGTTTGATATTGAGTTTGAGTGTTGCCATTTACCTTTTAACCCCCGGCTACGCTATGAGATAAGAATACTTTGCGATAGAGAAAAAAGACAGGAATAACTATATAGACCTTGTGAGATCCCATATCGGTTAGGAGGGGAACAAAAGTTTTTTTTATAAGGGATTGAATACCTCATCGATCAGACATGTTTTGAAACCGTGATCACATGTGTGGATAAAATTGACAATATCTGGTATGTTTAGCCGGGATGTTACATCTTGGGAGTTTGACGTACTCACTGGCGGATCGTTATGTGAAGAACTCTAAAGATTATATTTGGTTGGATACAGAGAAATGATAAATGGAAGCAATGTGATGGAGTTGGGGAGGGGCTAGTAGGTAAGATCGCCCCCAAAAACAAAATGTATTTTTCATGGTAAAAATGAGGGTGTTATACCTTAATATGTTTTGTTATTATATATATGGTGTATATATGTACATACAATATCAATAATTATAAAACTATACACTTGAAAAAACTAAATTTCGAATTCCAAATAATAGAACTTTTAAGTGTTGATCGGAAACATCAAAAGTACACACCTTAAAGACTTTTTTTTTTTTTTGCATAGTATATTCATATTATACATAACTTAGGCAACTGTTAAAAAAAGTTTGTAAAATGACTACTGATAAAATCTAGTGAAAAAAGACGTGGCATAAACATGCAAATTGTTCGTATAATTGATATTCTCTAATTTCAGATGATGTTGACAACTTATACCACTCAAAACTATTAAAAATCTAAATCTGATAAAACATGTAACAAAAAGTAAACGTAATATAAACATTACAATTAAATTACATCAAAAATGAACAAAAATGGAGTTACAATAATCATTTATATAAATTTTATATGTACATATTAATTGTTAGGAACAAGAACAACCTTTCTTGATCTTAAATGCGTGCACGCGACATACTACATTTTTCATGACTTGATATTATACGATAAAAGCAGTGTTAACTCCTTTAAAAATTTGTAAAAATATGAATTAATTCGATAAATTTTTAACATCACTCGACATAAAACAAATAATTAGAATACGACAAAAAAGATAACATGTAGTATTCAAATTACCACCATGATCATATAGATATTGAAAACGATCATGATTATTGTCATTATTTAATTTTCTCCTTTTAGTTAATTTAATTATCTATTTGAATGATCATATTTTCTTGTTACGCAAAAACGTTCACAATGGTCCAAATTTACACAACAAATATAATCTAATGTTGTTCTGAAATATACATCTGGATAAGATTTTATATTTAAAATACACTTTTGTTTTCATGTAATGATCCATCAATTATTCAGATTTATAAAAATTAAACTTTATTCGTTCAAAAAAATGAAACGGTTTTCATTTTTAGTTATCCAAAAACTGCAACCTCTATTCACATAGCAATATTCTGATACAAATTCATCTGTCTGTTAAAATAAGGGGTTGTTTGTTTTTTTTAAAAACCTCTTAATGACTTTTAAGTTTGAATCATTCAGACATTTTTACACACCACCTCTTATTAATCATAACTAAAATAAGACTTCAGACGTCTTAAAAAACAAACGGCACCTAAGAGTCAAAATAATCAGATTTACATAAATGTGTAAAAAGTTGTTTTAAAAAATAATTATTAAAATAAAAGTAAAATTACCCACCTTTTATTACCATATATGAAGAAGAAAGAGAAATCTTTAAAATTAATACTTAGATGACAGAGAAAATAAATAAAATTATTTTTTTTACTTATTTTAAGGATACAGAAAAAAAAGGATAATTATTATTTTATAGAAAGTTTGTTGAAGTATTAAATAAATTAAATATTAGTAATATAATTAGGTTTTGTTTGGCAAACTAGCTTATAAGCTAGCTTTTCAAAACGTTACTTTGAGTAGCGTTTCAATAAGCTACCTTATAAGCTAACTTATGGTCATCCAAACATGTACCTGAAAAAAAAGCTAACTTATAAGCTAGTTTTTTTTTTGCCAAACATAGCCTTAATGTTAAAACGTGGAAAAGTATTGGATTTTAATATAACCTTTTAAAAGGATTTAAATATTCTTTTTCTATTTTAAAAAAAATTATGGAAAAAATGTTAAGATTATTCTAATAGTGTTTATTTTATTTTTGATTTTTTTAAACACAATAATTACTTTTACATCTAAATATTTTTCCTTAAAAGTAACATTTATTAGTTTTTAATAATATTATTGGTGATTGGTGAAATTTATATGGGTCGGGTTTGGATCTTATTGTTGAAACCCCAAAATCTACCCGGCCCCCACGCCTTTGCCCTATAAAACCTAATTCATGGCGCTCCCCAATCCATCAGATTCACAAGCAGAATTTTCATTTTGGATTCCCAACTCTCCTTCACTCCTAGTTTTGCTCTATCGAGTTTGAATCAGCAATTTCGCACCTTCAATCGGTGTGTATACCTTCCTTTTCTATATACATGAATTGAATTTATAGATTACTTGATTAATCAGCTTGACATTTACAAGAATTGAGGTTAATGACTTGATCATTCATTGATTATCCCTCCCCTGTGTTAAGATTATTGGTTTTTTTGGAAAATCAGATCTAAATATCATTGATTGTTTGTGTTTATGTTTCTCTATTAGGTTTTGTTTTTGTCTTTCTGGGGGTTAGGGTACAATTGAATTGAATTTATCAGTGGGCACTTATATATGTCGTCTTTATGCATTGTTACTTGTGAAAAAACAATTCAGACTGTTCATTAGTGTGATAATTGAGTGTGCTAGGGTTGTATTTGTTGATTTGCATACACAGTAGATGAATGTGACAGAATTGGATCATGGGAGTTGGATCTCTTTATGAATTGGAGTTTTATGAATCAAGCTAGGTATTGGTTCAACTTATATGAATCTGTTCATGTCCTCATCCGTATAGGGTTATGCCATTTACAGTGCTCCATAATATCTCTTATCATACTTTGATGATTATTGTGCTGTTGTATGCATTCCTGTTACTCTTGTTGCTGTGTTTGAGGTTGTAAAGTTCGTTTAAATGCTTGTTTGATGGAAATCCGCAGTGGGATAATTTTTGGTTTGCATGGTAACCTATTTATGGGGGCATGCTAGTATACTTTTTATAGAAAGAGCATTACTAGGGCTAGAGAAGATAAAAGAAGTCTATTAGTCATAGTTATAATTTGGTTTTGTATTTTTGCATAATCTCGTGCTTTCCTCAACATACATCTCATTGAAGTTTTTTTTTTCTTTAATTTGGTTGCAGAGTCTATTTTGTTTGCATTTATTCGGAAGATTAAAAGGTTTAAGGTGTTTTTCCATTAGTGAAAGGTGGATCTTACGGGAGATCTGTTATGGGTTCTAGAGAAAAGCCATTATTTGATCTTAATGAACCTGCTGTGGAGGATGAAGATAGCGACTCTGCCATCTTCTTCCCGCCCCTGGCAGTTACCTCAACTGTCGGCACTTCTAAATTATTTACGACATCTGGTAGTCCTAATAGAACAGTAAATAGCAATGTCTTTTCTCATCCGTCTTCTGTTTCGGGCTTTCAGCCTTTCATTCAGTCAAAAGGAGACCAGGCATCTGAAGGTGGTGAAGATCAGAAGATGGAAACTGTTACCGGTTCTGTCATTGAAAAGGAAGAAGGTGAATGGTCTGATGTCGAGGGCTCCGCTGATGCAAACAGAAGCAGTAGTGTGCCTGAAATGTCAACTTCTGGCTATGATGAGAAATCACAGGTGAAAGTAATGACTGAAATGATGAATCAAAGTGATTCTAACATGGCTGCAGTAGTAAACTCATCTTCAAATGTCGATGATGTTAAGAATGAAAATAGTAACCATGCTTTTTTAGGACTTGAGACCGATTCGAATGATAGGAAAAGTAGTTGTAGTCGAAATTCAGAAGGTGATAATGCAATATATAATCAAGAAGATCATGCCTTGGCTCCAAAAAGAAGAGAGATTAAAGGAGCTGAAGCAACTCATGCTTTAAAGCTTGCAACTAGCCCTGGAAAACGGTCTAAACTTGACCAACAAAAGGAAGCAATGCTAGGTAAAAAACGTAGTAGGCAAACCATGTTTCTTAATTTGGAAGATGTTAAGCAAGCAGGACCTGCTAAGCAAGTGGGACCCATTAAAATTGCGACTCCTAGAAGGCAGAACATTCCACCACCCATCACAATGGGTATTGTGAAAGAGTCATGGCCTCTTCTTGACTCTTCGGAGCATAGCGGAGAAAAGCTATTACAACAGACAATGACGAAGGATGCAAAAGAGGTTGATCAGTCATGCAATGAAGGAAACAATTTTCTGGAGTCTAGTGATACCAAATCTGAATGTGATGATGGTGATATGAGTTCGGGGCCCATAACTCGTTCTAAAAGGAGAAATAATGGGAAGGATCCTGCTGCAGAGGATAAACCACTTTCAGATCATAGGCAGAATTCATCAAAGCAACCAGTCGATTCAAGGCAGATGAAGAATCCATCTGTTTCTATAAAAAAGCCACCTCCAATCAGTCAAACCCCTGTTGATCACAAAGGAGGAGTTAAAAAGCTTCCCTCCAGGAAGCCATCAACTGTCACCACTCAGTATCAGGATACATCAGTGGAGCGTCTTCTGCGTGAGGTGACTAACGAAAAGTTCTGGCAGCATCCAGGTATTATTTTTTACAACTTATTTTCTTTAACTCTGATATATTTAATGTGAAATAATTTGTTGACATCTATAACTTTCTTCTTCTTCTTGTCGTTGTTGTTGTGGTGTTATGGCAACGTTTCATGTACTACTCCACTCTAGCAACTTTAGCACATTAGTTGGTCTCAAGGGATGTCGGAGGAGTTGAACTTACCAAGTCACAATCAGCGTGAGCTTTGTGATTAACTAGGCAACCCCTTAAATAATATTTGTATTTCTTTTCTCTTGTTTACTGGAATCTAGCTTAGACCCACAAATGGTATAACTATATGATGACTAAATTTTGGGTATGTTTAGCCATGTTAATTGCATAGGTTAGAAGAGGTTAATGGATCTCTTTTTGGTCCTGTTTGGTTCACTTCTTGTTACATCATAAACATATGTCTATAGAATATAGTAAGATGTGTATATGGTTCACCAGCCTGTTTTACGGTGTGTTGAAAAACTCTTGCCACTCGTGTGGATTGAGGCACGGTCAATTCTCTTTATTGTAAGCTAGGGGAAGAGCACTTATACTACTTCTCTTTAAAGCAAAAGAGACTAGAGAGAAGTGAAATAATTCCAAAAAGGAAGGATATATTCCAAAAAGAAAATTTATTATTTTTGTGCTTTAATGACTGCTTCCCATTAGCTTCGGAAAGGAGTGATTTGTAGGAGGAGAGAATGACTGGGGTACTCCTTTCTCACTCTCTTTCATTTGATTTCTTCAATTAAATTTATATTCGTGGGTTTCCTTGAAGGTTTGAGTGTCAAAGGAAGTCACTGTTTTATGGAAAGCTAATCTCGGTCCTTATTCCATTTAGACCAAAGTGGAGCCCTTGTACTAGCAAAACATAAGCCAGCAGTCGACTGGCGAGGGTCTCAACTTTGGGTTGTCAAAATAAAAAAAGAAACCATATTACCATATTGCAGGTTGTCTGCATTTAAGCCTCCGAGTCCTGTCTCATCCTCATTTCTACCCCAAATTCCTGTTCTAAGGCATTGACATACAATTGAAAAAAGTAGAGATATGTTGGGGTGGATCGTGAATTAATATAGATCGATAACTTCCATCAAGTGAAATGCTACTGTGCCTAGATCATTTATTTCTTGTGGGTGGTGGAGTTTAGATATGGGACACAATACAAACCTTTAACTCATCGTCTTGTAATTTGGTGTGGCCTTGCCCTTTGGGATATATTGTAGGTATCTTAGTCTTACAATCTGCCCTAGCATGCTTATGCTTGCCGAGTTGCTGTTTCACATCTCTTGAGATCAGAGCTGAGCCTGGAAGGAAACTATTCTTTATTTAAACATTAAATGACTCTTATGATGCTCAACTCATGCTACTATTTCGGGAAGCTGGGAGGATAAGTCACTTGATGAGGATAGTGTATATATAGGATTCAAGCAAAAGTAGGGGCTAACGCCTTACTCAAAAAGGGAAAAAAGAGGATATCAAGAGAATCGCTAATCGATAAGATCAAGACCACAGTGAACGTCACTTCTAGATTCCTGATGTTAGATGGCGTGATCATGCCATTGGTTGTACGTTTCATTGAAGAATGTATTTATTTTATTGTTATTAGAATTTATTTCCACTTGCTAATAAGTAATAACCCTCTTGTGCAATTTGTACTGAATCTTACGATACAATTTGCCATTCACTGGTTTAGGGTGGATTCAATAACAATTCACGATTTAACAATTGTGGTTGTATTAGTTATTGAATGAATGGTAATGTTTGTATTGCTCAGGCCCACGCATAGCAGAGGGGATCCCTGCAGCTTCATGTGGTGGGCGTCCAACTTTCACACGAGCCTGTTGAATGGAAGAAAATTCCTCGCTTACTGGCTTTTTATAGTAATGACCTATAATCTGTACGATCTTCTACAGAGAGCTTGTGCCAACTAACATGATTAGTTTAGGAAATAAATTATAGTTTTATTTGCTTGCTTTTTTGTAGTAATTTAGTAAAGAGCGTGTATCCTTTATCCATTTTCCTTAACAGGTTCACATTTAGTTTCTGGACCTCTACTTTTTTTTCCTCATGTAATAAAAATACTCAAAATTTTGGACATTCAGAGGAGGCGGAGCTTAAATGTGTTCCAGGAAGCTTTGAATCAGTAGAAGAGTATGTTCGAGTATTTGAACCCTTGCTTTTTGAGGAATGCCGAGCACAGCTCTACAGTACCTGGGAGGAATCAACCGATACAGCGACTAGAGATATGCATACAGTGGTTCGCATAAGAAGTGTTGAGAAGCGGGAAAGAGGTATATATATGTGTGTGTGTGTGTGTGTGTGTGTGTATAGATTAGGGGAAGTTCAATTAGAAACTGCAAATATTTTAAAGCCCAAGTAACTAAATATTCATAATGAATGCACATAAATATACATGTATATTAATGCTGAATAATGATATTCATCATGGATATTCATGATGAATATTTGGTTCACTGTTTTCAAAATATTTGCGTTTCTCAAATGAACCTTCCCCACATATTTTTGATTTATGTGGATTTTAGGTAATTAAATTCTATAATTTTATATGCGGTCACAGGATGGTATGACGCGATACTTCTACCTGCAAGTGAATCCAGATGGAATTTCAAAGAGGGTGATGTTGCAGTTCTTTCAACTCCTAGACCTGGAACAGGTTTGTTTACATTTCTTAAATTCACGCAATAAAAAGAGTCGTTTTCAAGCTACTGAACGAAAAGATGTTTGTTTTTAAGCAGTCAGATTTAAGAGAAGCAACTGTTCAACAATTCCAGAGGAGCAAGAGGTCTGTGGACATGTGGCTGGTACTGTGAGACGTCACATACCAATAGATACGCGTGATCCTATAGGAGCCATCCTTCATTTTTATGTTGGGGATTCTTATGATTCTAGCAGGTTCAAAATCTTGACTTTTAATTATTCTTTTCTTGTTTATTTGAAATCTTGTAGTAATGAAGATTTTTCATGTTTCTAATAATTACAGCAAGGATGATGATGATGATCATATTTTAAAGAAATTACATCACAAGGGGGTCTGGTTTTTAACTGTTCTTGGCGCACTCGCTACGACCCAGAGAGAATATGTTGCATTGCATGCATTTCGTAGACTCAATTCACAGGTGGGTTCGACAATTTGAGTGGAGATTCTTGAAAATATCATTTGGTTTGCTGGATTCCTATGGAATCTAGAGGAATTGGAACGGCCAATTCCTTTGACCAAATTCCATTCTGCCGTTTGTTTTGCAAATGGAATGGAATTGAATTCCATAGATTCCACCGTTCACAGATTTCATCATTCCATCGCATATGTGATGGAATTAAAATCCATTCCAATCTATTTTCTTCAAAAAGACACAACTACTCCCCAAAAAACCTAGCCTACTTACTATATATGCCTGCTCATTGCCTTTGGCCTCTCGATCCTTCACTGCCACCACCACCACTGCTGCCACCCAATTTCAATTCCTTTTAGAGATTCCATTCTGATTCCTGCCAACCAAATGCCTGATCTAACTTCATTGAACTTCCATTCCAGTTCCTTCAAATTCCAATGCCAGAAAATTCCATTATGCAAACCAAACACCCCCTAAGAGTATTTCTTGCAGTTTTATGTTTTTATGAGGAGCTGATTGGTTGATATAATTTTCTGTAGATGCAAACTGCGATTCTTCAACCGAGTCCAGATCATTTCCCCAAATATGAGGAAATGGCGCCCAGCATGCCCGAATGTTTTACAACAAATTTTGTTGATTATTTGCACAAAACCTTCAATGGGCCCCAGTTATCGGCAATCCACTGGGCCGCAATGCATACAGCTGCTGGTACGACTAATGGTTTGACCAAGAGGCAAGATCCATGGCCCTTCACTCTAGTTCAAGGCCCACCTGGAACAGGAAAGACTCATACAGTTTGGGGAATGCTAAATGTTATTCATCTTGTTCAGTATCAGCATTACTATGCTGCATTGCTTAAAAAACTCGCTCCTGAAAGCTACAAACAAGCAACCGAGAGTCTTTCTTCAGAAAGCGCCCCTATTGGGTCCATTGATGAGGTTCTCCAAAACATGGATCAGAACCTTTTTCGAACCCTTCATAAGCTCTGTCCAAAGCCAAGAATGCTCGTTTGTGCTCCTTCAAATGCTGCAACTGATGAGCTGCTTACCCGTGTTCTTGACCGTGGTTTCATTGACGGTGAGATGAAGGTTTACCGGCCCGATGTGGCTCGAGTCGGGGTTGATACACAAACACGGGCTGCTCAGGCGGTGTCGGTTGAGAGGAGAACGGAACAGCTTTTAATGAAGAGCCGAGATGAAGTTTACGGGTGGATGCATCAGTTAAGAGGTCGTGAAGCTCAGTTGTCGCAACAAATTGCGGCTCTTCAACGACAACTTAGTGTTGCAGCTTATGCAGGTCGGTCCCAAGGGTCCGTTGGGGTGGACCCTGATGTTCTTGTGGCCCGTGACCAGAATCGGGATTCGTTGCTGCAAAATCTTGCGGCGGTGGTTGAGAACCGAGACAAAGTTCTGGTGGAGATGTCTCGCCTTTTGATTTTAGAAGGGCGGTTCCATGGTGGTGGAGGTTTCAATTTGGAGGAAGCTCGTGCTAGTCTTGAGGCGAGTTTTGCAAACGAGGCTGAGGTTGTTTTCACAACGGTATCGAGTAGCGGTCGGAAACTTTTCTCGCGGCTCACCCATGGGTTCGATATGGTTGTCATCGATGAAGCAGCTCAAGCCAGTGAAGTAGGAGTGCTGCCGCCACTCGCTCTCGGTGCCTCCCGATGTGTCCTTGTCGGAGATCCGCAACAACTTCCAGCAACCGTCATCAGCAAGGCGGCAGGGACGTTGTTATACAGTCGAAGTCTTTTCGAAAGATTTCAACAAGCCGGCTGCCCAACAATTTTGCTATCTGTGCAGTATCGAATGCATCCTCAAATACGAGATTTCCCATCTCGATACTTTTACCAAGGACGACTTACCGATAGCGAAAGCGTTGCAAAATTGCCTGATGAGTTATACTACAAGGACCCATTGCTAAGACCTTACGTTTTTTACGATATCACCCACGGTCGAGAGTCGCACCGTGGTGGGTCGGTTTCTTTTCAGAATATACATGAAGCCCAGTTCTGCTTTCGGTTATATGAACATCTTCGGAAAAGTATCAAGAGTTTGGGAATGCCGAAAGTGTCGGTGGGGATAATCACGCCATATAAGTTACAATTGAAATGCATTCAGCGGGAGTTTGCGGAAGTATTGTCATCCGAAGACGGGAAGGATGTTTATATCAATACGGTCGATGCTTTCCAAGGGCAAGAACGGGATATCATCATTATGTCTTGTGTGCGTGCATCGAGTCATGGAGTCGGTTTTGTTGCAGATATTCGCCGAATGAATGTTGCTCTCACTCGTGCCAAAAGGGCATTATGGGTATTTTTCTGTTTTCTGGAATCTAACATTTACTCCCTTGGTCCCAACATAAGTGTCCGCATTTCTGTTTTAGTTTGTCCCAAAATAATTGTCCCCATTCTGTTTTAGTTTGTCCCAGATCAAGTGTCCG
Source organism: Arctium minus (assembly GCA_954870635.1). Classification (NCBI taxonomy): domain Eukaryota; kingdom Viridiplantae; phylum Streptophyta; class Magnoliopsida; order Asterales; family Asteraceae; genus Arctium; species Arctium minus. Next base: position 1,778,667 of record OX941093.1, on the reverse strand, counting down.
CATTTCTGTTTTAGTTTGTCCTAAAATAAGTGTTCTTTTTCTGCTCTCCAATTTTATCCTTAGGTGGAGAAATTCGTTACTGTTATTAAGAGTAAAATTTTCATTTAGTTAATTAAAAGTGTAATAATTACACATTTCTAAAATTCTGTGATGGTTTAATGTAGGTGATGGGGAATGCGAGTGCTTTGGTTCAATCAGAGGATTGGGCTGCTCTAATTGCTGATGCGAAGGCTAGGAAATGTTATATGGATATGGACTTACTTCCTAAAGAATTCATGGCACCCAAGGTGGCGCCACCATCCTATGGTGGTCCGCCACCACCTTACGGTGGCCCACCATCATCCTATGGTGGTCCACCACCACCACTACCACCGGCAAAGTTCTCTAATTCGAGAGGGGGTTATGTGAGGCCTGGGTTCAGACACAGATCAGAAGATGAAGGGTATGGTAAAACAAACTCGACATCAAGAAATGGGATTTATCGACAAGCGTCGGATGATTTTGATCGGTCGCGAAATGGGTGGCAATATGGGGGTCATAGGAGACATAATTCAAATGGGGTTGGAGGAGGAGGAGGAAGGAGAGATCATCCATGAATGATTGTGGTATGAAATTGGATTTTGTGTTCTTCTGAGCATAGTTTCGCAGTTTTATAGTGAATACCATAAGAAAGAAGTAGAAAAGAAAAGATGATTAGTTGAATTAGCAGCTTCTTGGGAAAATTGTGGTATACAACAAGATTTTGTATAGAAAATTAAGGTTGGTGTTCTGTTAATCAAAATCAAAGGTTGTTTACTGAACTAGTAACTTTGTTTGTGGGAAAGTGTATAAATTTCATTGTTTTTTAAACTTCACTATGTGTTTTATTTATTATATAAAGATTACTCATTTGGCAAAGGTTACAGTTTGGTAATAGCGGGTTCTTTAAAATAGAGAAAATAGAGGTTTTTGGGATGTTTTTGCTCCAAAAGATTCTCTAAATGGTTCTTTAAAATAAAGAAAAGAAGAAATAGAAGATTTTTTTTTTCTTGAACCTAGGTCCGGTTTGATTTATAGGATTGGATTGAATTTGGAATGGAATTCAGTTAAGGTTTTTCCGGATTTGAAATAATGAAATCCCACAAACATTGGATTTGAAATCTCAAGGGGGCCGTTGGTATTTCGTGGAATTTCAGACTTTTTTTTGGAAAGGAGACGGCACTCCTAGCAATATATTAGGGAAAAAAAAAGAATGGTACACTTAAATGGCGAGGAACTCCCTCCCAACGAAGAAGTTTTCCTCCCACAAAATAGGACAAGCCTTAAACGGGGAAGAGAACTTCACTAAAAAGAAAGAAACAAAGTTTCCAAACATAACATACCATAAATGTAACACCCTGATTTTTGGCCGAAAAAAAGACAAGGTATCAGGAGTGTACTGCGCGGATAGCCGCGCGAGTTGAGCCGCGCCATGGCCCGCACGAGGCTCTGTTCTCTCGCGACTCCAGAGGTCGGCGCGCCTCTCCGTGCGGGCCAACCCGCGCCACCATCCGCGCGCGATCTCTGTGTCACTGATAAAAGAGATAAATCAGCCAAACTTCATTTCATTTCACTACTTCTCCCCAAATACTCTCTCTTCTCTAAATACCTCTGGAAATCAGTTCAAGGAGCATTAAAGTCACCATCCACCACATTTATTGCAAGAATCAAGCCTCCAACCAAATATTGTAGCCAAGGATTCCAGGCTCAAGATCATCTTCCTTCTCCATCATCATTTCTAGGGTTTTGCAAGTTTTTTAGAGTTTTTCTATAAAACCTAGATAGTGAGTTTTCTAACCATTTTAAAATGAGATACATATCTTTAATTGCTTTCTATTACCATTTCATGCTCCTTTTCATTATGTTAACCATTTGACAAAATAAACCTAACTTTGCTATGTTGGGAAATGTTGGGATCTTGAGTTCTAATATTTTATGAGGATCTTGATGGGGTTATTTTGTTGACAAATGTTAGGATATATTCACATGATATATATATTTGATGGATGCTATATGTGGAATTTACATGATTTAGGATTTTGACCTAAAATGAGACTTGGAGCCATGTGGAAACTTTTATATGATTTTGCTTGGAGTAAAATGTATATAATGTGAGATTGGATATTGGATAAACCTCGAGTAGGCACTAGGAGGATGTAGTATTGGGCGCCACCTTATTGGTATGTGTCTAGATCTCCGCCATTTGGAGTAATGCCTTGGAAATAGTCTTCAAATGTGTCGGGCCTTCGAGATTTTTCTCATAAGAGTGAACATCAAGGTACATTGTAACACCCGTGATTTTCGGTAAGTAAATGTCAACCAAACATTTCCGTGACTTGTAATCAATGGGGCTTTGTTGGGAAATGTCTTGTTTAAAGTCCCTTATAGTATCGGGGCTGTTGGCGTTGAAAGAAGTCGAGTTTTGGGGTTCGTGGAGGTCTGGGCGACAATGCCCGCGACAGTGACAAGTGTCACTATCGCCGTGTCACAATCGCGAGCAGTGTACCGCGAGCTCTTAGCAGCGGGCGACTATGCCCCGCGACTATGCCAAGGGCATAGTCGCCGTGTCATTGTCGCGCGCGGGGGGCTGAGAGGCTGTTAAGTCGCGAAAATCAGCCCATTTCTCATTTCTCACTTATCTTCTTCTTCCCTTTTCTCTCCCAAACCCTAAAACCGAACCCTAACCTATTTGGGGGGGGGGGGGTTTCCTCTTCTTACCACATGATTCTTAATCATCTAACTAGTTGGGAGCTTAAACCACAAAACCCTCATCCTCATCTTCCCTATCAGGTTCAACGGTTGGGAGCTCGGGTCGAAATGTTGGATTGGGTGCTCTCGGAAGTCTCATTATCTTTAAGGGTAAGTTTTCTTGTGTTAGTATTATAAATACTCCATTAGTGGTTTCTTAAGGTTTAATATCTCAAATCTCGGATTTGATGGTTTTGGAGAAATTAGGGTTTTGATCTTGTTTGGGATTATGGTATTTATTTGTTTGGAGGATGTTTCTATATGGTTGGATATAGTTACTTATGGGTTGAAATGTTCGGATCTAGGTTTTTTGGAAGATTTCGGCTTGAGGATTCAAGTGGTCTTCAAAAGAGCTCGTTGAGTGAAATATAGATTTAGCCTAAATCTAGCAAGGTGAGTTCAAGTTGATTTGTGAAAACGGTGTACATGCCAAAATGGTTATTTTAAAGTGTTTTACATGAAATGGTTAACTGCTGATAAGTTTGGAGTATTTTGAAGTAAAAACGTATTTTACTTGGTATTTGTCAAAGTGTGAGTATTTTAATGAGTTTTCATATTTGATGAACTTGGTTTATTTTAGTTCCATAAAATGCTCATATTTGGGATTTGGACATCTTGATAAGTAATAGCATGATTTGTGCATTTTGGGGATTTGGTACAAACAGAGTCCATTTCATGACTTATGCATTCTTGATGATTTTGTACAAATGAGGTCTTATTCATGACATACGTAAATTGGTGTTTATTATATTGAAAAATGTGATCGTGGGTCAAAAGAGGTTTTGAGCATTTTGGCTCGATATCGTTTAAAGGAGTTTTGAGGACACTTGTCCGGTTTTATATGGCTCAATGTAGAGTCCGTTTATGACGTACGTACTAATGCGCTGTGTTGCGTATTGAGGTTGGTTACGGGCTCGGGTGCTTTGGTCATTCGTGTGTAGTCTGGTAACGTTAGACAATGTGTAATGGATCCATAGGCACGTGAGTCAGTCTGTTTTGGGATGGTCAATTGGGTATTGCGGGGTTGAACTTCGGTGCCCATGTTTTATGACCGGGAACTTTACAAGTGATCGCTAGGAGGGTTGAGTCGGCTAGTGCTACCGGAGTAGTAGGCGCTAGGACCTCCACCGCTTGAAGTAATGCCTGGGAGGTAGTCTTTAAGTGTGCCGGGCCTTCGAGATGGAGTTCTTCGGAATGATTCATCATGGTCAACTGACTTGGGGTGACACTTGTAAAGAAGTCGTAGGGACACTGGGCTGGGATGTCGGGAGGTGTCATGCGATTAACGTTGTTTGGGTGGTATACTTTTGTGTTCCCTCCACCCTCAACGGATACGGGTTTCCCCCGTTGTTGGCTATCAGTATTTTAAATATAAGAACGTCTTATTTTATTGTCATTGGTTCCTTACGGTCGCGTGAGTATTGGACCAAGTGTCCATGTTTTCGGACGTACGGTATATGTGGTTTTGATAACGATTCATGGGTCGAGCATTTTGTCCCGCCCGCGTTTTGGGTGCTTTGGGTTATGAATTGTCATTCATGTTTTACCAATTAAGTGTTGAACTATGATCCCGTTTGGGTGAGTTATGCGTTGCACCATTTTATAAGAAACATGTGTTTTTGGGAGCATTATCTTTAAAAGTGTATATTATGGGAAAATGTGTCGTTTCCATTTTTAAGTATAATAATTTCGAAGGATCTTGACTTAAACTGATTTCCTTTCTTTTAAAGATATATTCGTTCATGTTAACACTCTTGAGCTCACTAGGCGTTAAGCCTAACCTTTTTATTTGTCGGCATGTGCATCAGGTTCCTAGCGGGGGGTTCAGTTCTAGCGGTGCTATGAAGAGTTGAGCCTTAGTCTTGTAAAAGTAAGTAATTGGTGAAGTCTTCCGCGAGTTGGAGATAGTGACATGTTTTGGGTTTTAGTAGCACCCGTCCTTATGGTTTACTGTATGTATAGATAGAAGGTGTGCTTTGTAGCTAAATATGAATTCGTGGTTGTAGATGATTCTTTTATTGATGTATTTAGAAAATTTTAAATAAGTTGCTATTTTCAGATTTGAGGGTGTTACAAGTTGGTATCAGAGCTTAAGTTTGAGAGAATTATGTATTGATCGTAGGATGCCTAGACTCAAACTAGCGTTTTTTTAAGTGATTGTAAGTGAAGTTGCACATTAGGAACCTTAAGATAAGATATTATGGAGTTGATCGAGTCACTAGAAACGAGAAACTTGTCGAGGGTTGCAAGGATGAGCATGTGCGGTACGTTCATAATGGCACCTGGCCAGTGTTATGGTGAACCTACATACTACATATGTATACTTGAACTACCTTGGTACGATTACCGTTGGGGTAGTGAGAAGGTTTCTAAGTGAGTAATCTAAGGAAACATTGATGTCTATAGCAATGTCACGTTGAAGTGATAGTTAAGTGCGTTGAATGCATTAAGTTGACCGTCTTGAGTAAGAATAATTGGTTGGAGTAGAACCTTGAGTTTATGGAATTGACGTTATACGAGGAGAGATTGTAAGGTGAACCGATGAAATATCCGAGTGTTGCTTTAAGATGTGGAGTATCCGGATGACAATAGTAGGAAATTGAGATTGTTGTCCTAAGATGCTTGATGCACCCGGATGATATTAGTATGTCAGGTTGTTGAGAAGCGTAGTTCAGAGGGGTGAATGCCGACCAAATTCATGCACTAAAGTTATTTCTAAAATGAGTTTGCATAAATTGTTTCTCATGTTCGCCAAACTTAAAGTGTTTTGGATTATAAAGTTTTAGTAAAACATTTAGCCCTCATCAGATTTTAAACTGTGAGCTTAATCTTGCATGAAATAGTTCGGTTTCTCGTGGTTGCAATTTATATTGAAAATCTCTCCGTCCCTGTTTTGTATTTAACGCTATCTTGGGACATTTTAAAATCCGTACTTTAATACCACATGTGGTATTGGGCAAGTGACTGTAGAATTTTTAACCTTGACATTGGATCTTCTCCACGTATGTTAAGGTTTTAAAGGAAGAGTTATCCCGTTGTTCTTGAGTCGGGATTTTCTGTGTAATTTTAGTCGGTATGAGTCGTGTTTAATTTTACGGGGTATAGTTTTGCGATCTTTTTGGGTTCGTAAGTGTATTTTGAGATGCGTGAGTTTTAACTTTATGTCGTATAATTTACGAGCTTTTGAGTGTCGTATCTCATGAGAGTTTTATTGAAAAGGGCCACTTTATCTTACGCGGTGGTTTTAAAATTTTTAACCTTTCTAGACTTATTGTCGTTTTACGCTTCTATGTCGGGAAACAGAGATTTGACACCGCTTGATTTTACCATCAATAAAATTATGAAAGTTTAGTTGGGTTTATGGCGTTTTATTTTATGACCATTAGAACTGCGTAATAAAAAAAAAGAAATTTTGGAACGTGTAGATTGGCATTATTGTGTGCATTAATTTACGAGTTTTGTTTGATACCTTGCTTCATGCGAGTCTTGCATCTACACTTTTGCAACCGTAAGAGGCACCTTGAAAAATCTAAATGTCGCATGATTGCATCTTGAGTTTCACACGAGTATAGGTGCATACTTTTGGGGTGAATCCGACTTTCACTCGCGTGAGTAAATATGCGAAATATTTATGTTGTCTTATATTAAATTTTAATCTAAGCGTGCTTCGCTTGTTGACCTTGCTGTTATAAATTTTCCGCAATACATGAAATAAAATTTTGAAGTAATGCCTGGGAGGTAGTCTTTAAGTGTGCCGGGCCTTCGAGATGGAGTTCTTTGGAATGATCCATCAAGGTCAACTGACTTGAGGTGACACTTGTAAAGAAGTCGTAGGGACACCGGGCTGGGATGTCGGGAGGTGTCATGCGATTAACGTTGTTTGGGTGGTATACTTTTGTGTTCCCTCCACTCTCAACGGATACGGGTTTCCCCCGTTGTTGGCTATCAATATTTTAAATATAAGAACCTCTTATTTTATTGTCATTGGTTCCTTACGGTCGCGTGAGTATTTGACCAAGTGTCCATGTTTTCGGACGTACGGTATATGTGGTTTTGATAACGATTCATGGGTCGAGCATTTTGTCCCGCCCGCGTTTTGGGTGCTTTGGGTTATGAATTGTCATTCATGTTTTACCAATTAAGTGTTGAACTATGATCCCGTTTGGGTGAGTTATGCGTTGCACCATTTTATAAGAAACATGTGTTTTTGGGAGCATTATCTTTAAAAGTGTATATTATGGGAAAATGTGTCGTTTCCATTTTTAAGTATAATAATTTCGAAGGATCTTGACTTAAACTGATTTCCTTTCTTTTAAAGATATATTCGTTCATGTTAACACTCTTGAGCTCACTAGGCGTTAAGCCTAACCTTTTTATTTGTCGGCATGTGCATCAGGTTCCTAGCGGGGGGTTCAGTTCTAGCGGTGCTATGAAGAGTTGAACCTTAGTCTTGTAAAAGTTAGTAATTGGTGAAGTCTTCCGCGAGTTGGAGATAGTGACATGTTTTGGGTTTTAGTAGCACCCGTCCTTATGGTTTACTGTATGTATAGATAGAAGGTGTGCTTTGTAGCTAAATATGAATTCGTGGTTGTAGATGATTCTTTTATTGATGTATTTAGAAAATTTTAAATAAGTTGCTATTTTCAGATTTGAGGGTGTTACAAGTTGGTATCAGAGCTTAAGTTTGAGAGAATTAGGTATTGATCGTAGGATGCCTAGACTCAAACTAGCGTTTTTTTTAAGTGATTGTAAGTGAAGTTGCACATTAGGAACCTTAAGATAAGATATTATGGAGTTGATCGAGTCACTAGAAACGGGAAACTTGTCGAGGGTTGCAAGGATGAGCATGTGCGGTACGTTCATAATGGCACCTGGCCAGTGTTATGGTGAACCTACATAGGGAATGGAAGCTAAAAGCATAGAAAACAAAATCCGCAAGCCTCCAACCGCAACAAACGCATCCCAAAAGGTCACGAGACTCACGACTGAACAGAGAAAAGAGATCTGATCCATAAATCAATCAAGATGCCTCGCAATCCCAAGCCTATCCATAGCCCGTGTGCTAGAAATACCCGCGAGCCTCATTGTGACCACCCTCTTGATCTCATTCACGATCTGATTGGCACTCCATTTTTTGTTGGTGAACAGTCGGCCATTGCGCTCCTTCCAAAAAAAAGTACACCACGACAACAAACATAAGCTGCTTACGAGTATCTCCGGGACACCATCTTCTATGAGGAATATCTTCTAGAAAATTCTCCCACTGATCTGGAAGATTAGGTTCAGCCACCTCTGCTTTAACAATCGTCCAAACCTGAGTTGAAAAAGGACACTCGAAAAACAAATGGTCATGATCATCCATGCATAAGCTACAAAGAGAGCAAATAAGGGGATCTTCATCATGCTTCCACCATTGCATTATGTCTTGAGTGGGAAGCCGCTTCCGCAAAGCAAGCCACAAGCAAAACGAATGCTTCGGAATATGATTACGGAACCAACAAAACTTATGCCAAGGAACTTCCTGATAAGGACCATAAAAGGATTTCCAAACTTCAGAAACCACAAAGCGAGGCTAGTGATTATGGACATTTATCCACATTACTTGATCCTTGATTCCATTATACAAACATGGAACAACAATAAAAACAAGTGGGGCACATCTCTCCACCCACCCAAGCGGCCATGCATGGTGAATTATAGCAACCAACTCCGAAATAGTGGACATTTTCGTAAAACCTCCTGCATGTACCAAACGATACGAAATATAGACAAACAAGTGACCAAAATTCATCCGTTTGTCTTCCCATGCGTTGGTAAGAGCTCCATTTCCAACAACATGAAAGAAAAAAGGCTGAATTTGTTCCCTTAATGCGAGAAGCCTACGCCATATCCAAGTAGACTTAGAATTTACCGTGACATTCCAAAAATGAACATCCCGCAACCGATGTAAGTAAATCCAAGACACCCATAAAGAATTACGTTTCCTAAGATGTCCCAAACATGAGAAATGAGCAATGATCTATTCCACAAAGATAAGCGTTTTATTCCCAAACCTCCCGCTTTTTTTGTCGACATACCTCATCCCAAGCCACCTATACCTTACCCTTTGAAGAATCACCATACGCCCAAAGAAAATTCCGAAATAAACCCTCCAAAACGTGAATCACTGAAGATGGTATCGTGAATACCATCATCCAATAGAGTTGAAGTGATTCCAAAACAGATCTGATAAGTTGCAAACGACCCTCGAAAGAAAGGAATTTTGATTTCCAATTGAGAATACGGGCACGTACCTTAGTCACTAGAGGTGCAAAATCATCAACAACAATCCTCATTGGAGAAAGAGGAACACCTAGATAGCGGAAAGGAAAATCTCCCACTTGGAACGGAAAAATAGAAGTAATACCATGCATAGTGTTGGGATCCACATTAGAGAAGTAAACCGAGCTTTTTACCATACTCGGTCTCAAACCAGAAATGCTAGCAAAATCCTCAAGAACCCCTTTTCCACCATAACCGAGGCTACAACACCCTTAGTGTAGACCATAAGGTCATCAGTAAAACAAAGATGAGTTAATAAAAAGTTGAACCCGAATGTTCCTCTATAAGTCTCTGAAACAAACAAGTGAAAACTTCCATCATCATAGTAAAAAGATATGGTGATAAAAACATCCTTTGCGAATTCCTCTCGCTCCCTTAAAGAACCCGTAAGATTCACCATTGACAATAACTAAATAGGATGTTGTTGACACCACCTCCATAATCCAGTGACGCATAATTGGATGAAATCCCTTGCCATCTAGAACCATCAATAAAAACTGTAACACCCTAAATTTTAAAGGAATTTAAAATTCGAAAATTCGGCAATATGACGGCTAAAATAGGAGTAAAAACTGAATAAAACATCAATGACATTTCAACCAAACATGCCATCCCAAAATGGGGGACTAAGTATGACGATTACAACCCAAGAATAAATCAAAGTTAATTTCAACAACCTACTAATCTAGACACGATTAAATCTAGATTAAATTCGGGTGTTGACACTTTACTTCTCCAAAAGTATATCAAGTCTAGATCGGTTGTGCGTCTCTATAACTTCCAAAAATGTTACTATCCCTCGACCACTCTTCACTCAAGCCCGAGGAGCCCCACCGCTAGAATGACCTGCCATACATGTCATTTTAAGAAAAAGTGTTAGGCTAAAGCCTAGAGAGATCAAACATTTATACTTAGAAATACTCAATTATAAACGGAAGTAAGGGAAGTGGATTTACAATAATAATTATGTAACTTTTCACCATAAACATATACCTCTTGGGTTAACGGGGGAGACCCGCTTACTAACACAAGTGACGGAACACAAGAGTAAACCACTTGATAAGTTAGTAAGACCAATACACATAAAAATACACGCAAGGGATGTTAGGCTCGATAGCTTTAAACGTACACCCGCGGAAAGTCAACTTCAACCACATAGGGTCTTTATGTTGAAATCCTCATCCAATATCGCATATTAGCACGCAGGACTTATAACCCAATCCGATGCCTAAACGTGCCTCGATGTGGAAAACAAAGTCCCATCACCGGCCAAATGTTACAAACAAGTATGGGGTCATGACTCCCAAATGCAAAAAATTATACCAAACCAATGCTAATACGACAAATAAATAATTCCCACGATCATAATATCAACAAGATGCTAAAGCCAATATCCAAGTGGTTGCTTACCAAATTTCCAAGAGGTTCCAATACATTACCATTGACTTGTATTTTCACATTTTAAACCTTCTCATTCCAACACTCAAGCAACTGATAAACATCAATTTTTCAAAACCCTAGTTTTTGGTTTTAAGCACATAAAGTTGGGGACAAAGAAAAATATGTTTATGATACCACAAATCACAAGTGCATCCAAAATATAAGTCCATTTCCTTGAAAACTTTGTTTATTCAAATAAAACCTAAAATCCCCAAAATTAGGGTTTTGGTGAAAGCTCACCCAACTCAAGAATTTGAAGATGATAGTACTTAGTAGGTCAAAACTCATAGTTTAAATTGTATGAAGATGTAGGAAAATATGAACTCACCTTAGTGGCTTTTAATGAAAAATCTAAACCCTAGAATGGAGATGATGATTGATGGAAGCTTGAGCACCCTAAGACTTCCTTCTTAAATAACCTAAAACCACATTCAATGATCTCAACAACCAGAAGGTTGGAAGTAAATGAAGAGAGATGGATTTGGGGAAGAATACCTACCAAAAACGTAGAGAGAATCGACTGGAGGAAATTCCAAAATCTGATAAAATGAGTTAAAATTTCAGGCTGTCTTATTTAAACCCCAAAGGACGACCGCGAGAGCGCCCTAGCGATAGTGACATTTGTCACTATCGCTGGCATAATCGCTAGGTTTGTACCGAGAGTCAAGGTGCCACTGCAAGAGTGCCTCGGCGAGAGTGACCAATTCACAATCACCGGGCACAATCGCCCCATCTGTACCGAAAGTCTTCCCCTTGTTGCGACAGTGACATGCGATTATGCCCTATGGCATAATCGCCGGAAGTCCAAAATCTCGAAATTCCGAAACTTCGAATGCTATAAGTCTATCGATGGTTGAGATTATAAGAAATGAAATTTGACATAACACGCCGGAGGTCCAAACATGGAAAGGGGCTCTCGAGATTGAATATTACATTACCATTTTGGAAATTTCCGGGTGTTACAAAAACCTCCAATAATTTTAAAAGAACATCTAGGAGGCCCATCATCCTGGCCATACCCAACCAATAATTCATGGGCCATCAATATGTTGTCGGTTATTCGTATACCAGGAATAAAGGTGGATTGATTAGGAATCACCAAATGATCCAAAAAATCCTTGACCCGCCATGATAGAATTTTAGAGATATATTTATAAACCACCGTGGAAAGAGAAATAGGCCGAAAATCCGTAACCCTTGAAGCATTAGGGATTTTCGGAATAAGACAAATGGAGGTTTGATTTAGTTCCCTCGCTAATCACCCTCTATAGAAAAAGTATGGAACAACCAATTACACATCTTTACCCACTATATCCCACGAGGCCTTAATTTTTTTTTGGTGAAAACCCATCAGATCTGGGAGCACGATCATCACTAATATCAAACATAGCCAATTTCACCTCCTCCTTAGTAATCAGCCGAATCATAAAATTTGCTTCGTTAGTAGGTAGCTTATTTGAAATAAGTTCAAAGGAAGAAAAGAACTCACATAATTATTAGTCTCCCCAAAAATAGCCTGAAAGTGGTCAACAAATGCCAACCCCACTTCCGAACCATACACCATACAACCATGAGCATCCATAACCGAAGCTACGAGACTTCGATTCTTCTTTTCCTTTACCACTTTATGGAAGAATGCCGTATTGAGATCCCCCTCATTGATCCATCTAACTTTCGTCTTTTGCCGAAAACTTTGTTCTTCATCCTGCAAAGCATCTTGAAACGCGGTAAGAACATGGGTAAGGTCTTCTTGCAACATAATATTGTGTGGATCAACATCCGCCCCCTTTGAACTGGTTCCACTTCAATTCGGAGATCCTCCACACGCTTAGAAAGACTCCCATCCAGAGAATGGAGAGCACGAAGTGGCTTTTTAAGCGCTTTTAGCTTTGAAGTAAGCTGAAAAGCATAGGAACCATCGACCGACACATCCCAAACTTTCTTTACTGTCTATAAGAAATCAACATGATTAGTCAGAAAGTTATCAAATTTAAACGGCCACTTACCTCTTTCCCGGCCTCCTTCAAAAGCAACCAACAATGGGCTATGATCCGAAACACCTCGCGGAAGGAATCGGGTATCATAAAAGGCAGAATTAATCATGACTCGATCAAGTTTTCGAAAAGGCCACCCCCAACCGTGGGTTTTTGAGCCCAAGTGTAAAAAATACCCGTATAGCGCACATCAAAAACATTAAGCGCTTCTATGCACTCCAAGAAATCCTCCATGCGAGGGTCTCTCCGAGAAGAACCGCCGTCACTTTCCTCCAGATGTAGGGAGCTGTTAAAATCATCCATGAGCAACCAAGAAGCGTTATTACCAACAGAATTAAAGTACCGAAGAGCATCCCATAAATTACGCCGTCGTAACATACTATTATCACCATAAAGCACGGAAACAAAATACGACATGGACGACCCTTTAACATTGACTTGACAATGCACAAATTGATTCGACATCGTAATCACCATAATATCAAAAACCAAGAGATTCCATCACATGACTATGCGGGTACCATGCAAGCAATGCGATTGATTTGAAATACAAGACCAAGACCCAAACATAGAGTTAGCAATAACATTGAGTTTTGAAGCCACAACATAAGTTTCTAAAACGGCACAAAAAGAAAGAGAGTTAGAGCAAATGAAATACTTTACCTCCCTTTGCTTAATTGGGGAATTGAGACCCCTTATGTTCCAAGATCCCAGCTTTAACACGAGGAAGAAACATTTGTAGTGTCATTCTCTCCCGACACTATAGGATCAACATTCTCCATGGATATAGGGTTCAAAGTAGCCGAACCGTCATCACCATCCACCTTATCTCGACCTTCATCCACATCCATAAGGGATGAAAAAGAACTTCCAGTAGAAATTGGAGGACCTCTCTTTGATTTTGAGAAAGCTTTAAAAACCAAAGAAAGAACCGCTCCCTTAGGGAGTCTTGTCGTCCACTTTAGGTTTCACACTATCTCCATGCAATACACCCTCCTCCATCACAAGTTGATTCACTTTTGCACTAGGCTCCTTTACAATCGACTCTTCACACAAACGTTTTTCCACTGTCCATAATAGAACATCTACCTCACCACCCTTTGAAACAACCCCGTCCCCCTTCTGAACAGATTTACCCGAATCTATACCTTCCTTTGCCTGATCAGCAGATTTCTGTACCGGTTTATAGACCATCATTGGCTTAATTGCTTTAGGATCCTTCGAAGTTCCAACCTCTTTGTTCTTAGCCTATTTCTTTTTATTAGTGACTAACGTGAACCCATCCGCATCATTCGTTACCACCGATTTACCCTTATCCACTTTCTTGGCCATTTCGGCTTTCACACATGATGAAGTTTTATGACCAAACACGAAACAATGAGAGCATTGGGAAGGTTCCCATAAGTATTCAACAACAATAGGCTCTACCACATCCTTCCCCCCATGAATATTTGGAACAACCACTTGTAGTTCCTGCTTTAGTTCTCCGGCTGCCCACATATCCACGAGAACCTTAGCAAATCCCGACCGACCCCAAGCTTTGTCACACATGGATGTCGTGTAGTCATCCATCATCTTCGGGACTCCCAAAGCACTAGCAATGCGTCTAACACCCTCCCTATTAAAAGCCACAAGTGGAACATTATGGAGTTTAACCCACAATGGACACAAGGTATGCTCCGACTTGACTAACCCTTGGAGAGGGTCCCATGGGAAAAAAAAAGTGGCACTCCACGAACCACCCTCCAAAACATGATGTAATCCAACCTCATCCACAAAACGAAAGAAGAATCCATTCTCATTCATCATTGATTCTTGAAGGCTAAACTTTCCCCATAAGTTTTTAACAATCTTCTGAATAGTAGGAAAGTACAATCTAGGTCCCAAAAAATACCCGTATAATATATTCTTATAAACACTAGAAGTCAATTCCGTTAGTTCCACAGGTAATTCAACACGAGCGATGCTCTTCTCCCCCAACGGAAAAAACTTCAAACCATTGCCATATCCACGGTCAGACGTTTTCAGAACCGAAGCATAGGAGGTTTGTTTCGGTGGTTGCATACCAATAACCTCTTTGGCGTGTTTTTGTAGCAATATGACCTCCCCATACACCAAAGAAGAAGACGACAAAGAATCCATCACAACCACAATAGCCATAGCCTTTTCCAATCCATTCGAAGTCGGCCTAAAATCTCCTGAAGTCCCATGGAGATTAGGCGCACCTACTTCATGCGAATTAGGGTTCAGGAGAGGCCCATGCACGTTATTAGGGTTCAGAGTAGACTCCTCCCCCATAGCACCGTGGACAGTAGAAACATCAACATCAACATCCTCCACATTAACGACATCCTCCAACGAAGCCATGCACCCCTCACCTACGAGAAACACGATGCCCTAGCACCGAAACCTACCCGAAATCCTAGATCAAGCAACGAAGATCCCAGCGAACCGGGATGTTGAAGCTCTACCGAGAGGTGACTAGGAAGGTAACGAAGAGCTTGGAAACACCCGTAGAAGGAAGATAACCTAGCCTCCAAGCACCAGAATCCCGATAGCAACCAAAAACCTTGACACTGAAACCCTAGATGCAGAAAACCAGCCGATCGACACCCTAGATGCAGAAACCAGCCGAACTGCCTCCGAAAACCCTAGAAATTTGCAATACACCAAAAAAAAACACTCACTTAAAAACACCGATCCAACACTTGCAAACAGATCCACAGCCTCGATCCACCATAAACGAAGAGCAAACTCCGATCAAACATCCTCGTCGCTCAAAACCCTACATGATTCTCTAGAGAGCATTTTTTTTGGATATAATGCGTTTGGAATTTCATAGACTTTGTTTGTAATAAAGTTTAAAATATGTTAAAAACACTTGTTTTGTAATAATCAATTAATAAAAAGGTAATTTAATATTTTTTATAGATTATTTATAAATAATAAAATTCAATTCCATTTCAAATTCTCACACCAAAGATTCCAAATCCTTAGAAATCCAAACTGTTAGCCCCAAATCTGAACCAATGAAAGTATTGAAAACAACTCAGTCTTCAACTAAATACTTTCAAGAGACAACAGTGAAGAAAGGAAGTTTGTCTCTGAAGTCAGTTCAGAGTCAGTCTCGGAGAAAGCGTCTGTCTCTGAAGTCAGTTCAGAGACAGTCTCACGGAAAGACATCAGAGAGCTCCTCATCAGAGATCTTACTTCAGAGCTCTGAAGATGTTCACTCTGAATTTCTTGACAAAGAAGAACAGATGACACGTCACCTAGTGATAAGATTTACTTTCTAGAGTAGGTCACTATTCAAGCATGTATTGATCTTACCTCTTAGGTAAGACACTGTTCAAGCATGCTTCTATTTGTCAGATAAGTACACTGTTTACTTTATGGTCCTATAAATAGGACCATCACCTTATTGTTCAAAGTGTGCTTAAGAAGTCTTATAACTGATAATATAAGCTGAATATTTTATTCAAAGAATATCTTGTTTATCTATTATCTGCTTTATGAACTGTGATATTTGAATCTTCTTTGATATTAAACTATATTGCTTCCGCTGTTATTACTCTTATTGTTTATATCATTGTTGTGAGATTAAATCTGGGATCCAACAATTGGTATCAGGGCCTCCTTTGTTTTCTAAACAAAGAAAGATCGCATCTGCATACTCGGATAGATTTACATCTCATTGATTCTAACTTTCAATATTTGTGCATGTTCATATAAACCTGGTTTATTAAAGAACACCATATGCTCAAGATTTGATAGTAAATCACTGTTCAATACAAAAAGCATCAGTTCTTCAAATCTTCATTTTTTTTCAAAAATGGCAAACTCAAGCATAAGTGTCATTTATACAGCTGGGTCATTAACAAAACCTCCTACACTTTTAAGGGATGAATATCCCCAATGGAAGATAAGGATGGTAAATTTATTAGAAGGTATGGACAAGGATCTTTTTAGATCAGTGAACGTTGGACCTCACATTCCAATGGTGTTGGTACCAAGAATTCCTGCAACAGCAGATACTGCTGAAATACCTGCATATTATGAAAAGAAAATCACAAACTTCACTGATGAAGAAACTAATATGATGGATAATCACTCAAAAGCTGTTAGATTACTTATAATGGCCATTCCCAATGATATCTTTCAAGAACTTGATTCTTGTAAAACTGCAAAAGAGATATGGGATCAATTGTTAAATCAACTTGAAGGAGGCCTACAAACCCAGAAAAATAGAAGAAATCTATGCATCAATGAATATCATGATTTCCATGCTCTACTAGAAGAAATATTACACCAAACATACTCAAGATTCAACATTCTTATCAACAAATGCAGAAAGTTTGGAGTGATAAGAACAAATAAGGAAAACAACGTTCTTTTCTTGAAAAGCTTAAATGAAGAATGGTCATAACTGTCCATGTCTATACAAGCCAATCAAGATCTTGAGTCATGGTCATTAACTGACATTTATGGCACTCTTGTTGCACATGAAAAGGAAGTTATGAAACAAAAATCAAAAACCTCTTTAGGTGGACCCCTTGCACTTGTTTCAAAACAAATTTCGAAAGAAAACAACTGTGAAGAGTCACAAAAAGGTTTGGAAACAAAAAGAAGATCCAAAAAAGTCCTAATGGCAGAAGAAAATCATTCAGATTCAGACTCAGAAGATGATATAAATGCCTTCGCCAAATCTCTTGCATTAATCACTCATCAATTTAACAAGAAATTTGGCAAGAAAGTATTTGAAGGAAGGAGAGAGAATGAAGAAAGAAGAAATCCTGAAAGAAGATTTCAAC
The DNA here is from genome assembly GCA_954870635.1 of Arctium minus. Taxonomy (NCBI): domain Eukaryota; kingdom Viridiplantae; phylum Streptophyta; class Magnoliopsida; order Asterales; family Asteraceae; genus Arctium; species Arctium minus. The sequence goes on along the minus strand of OX941093.1, from coordinate 1,761,335 downwards.
AAGATAGTGTCAGATTTCAACAAGAACCCAGATTCACTCCATATAGTGATCAAAAGGGTACAAACTTCAACAATAATGCTGAAACACAACAATCAAGACCTCAACAACCATTTCAACCAAGGTATCCACAACCACAGAGATACTTCAAACCTCAAGAACAGAAGCCAGAGACAAGTACTGCCACTCTTCCAACAAATTAAAATGATGGAAGATGTTTCAGATGTGGAAAACTAGGCCATTTCTCTGCAAACTGCAGAGGAAAACTTGTCAAAGATCAAGATTACTACAAGAACAAATACAAGTACAACGTAAAAGAAAGAGTTCTTGTAGCAGAAATGGAAGACTGGCTATCAGACTCAACAAGCGACGGCGAGGAAGAGCCTACCAATCTCTGTGGTATGGATTTTTCAGATGGAAATCAAACTGATGGAGCATCAGAAGACAACTCTGAAAAGGTAAACTCTCTTTACACCTCTGACAGTGATCCTGAAATAGATGCTTTTAAACTAATTAATGAACTTCAGGATCTAGAGCAAAAGTTTCTTGAAGAGAAAAAGAAAAGAGAGCAAGTGACAAAAGAGCTCATCTTTTTCAAAAGAGAAAAGAATCTTCTGGAATCAGAAAAGAAAGAAATTTTTCTTGAAAAAACCAAACTTGAAGGAACTCACAAGCAAAAAGAAAAATCATTTTCAGAAGAAATAAGAAAAATTGAGAAAGTTTTAAAAGGAAAAGAAGAAGAAGTAAAGAAATCTGAGTATGAAAGACTCAATTCTATTGCCTTAACCAAATTTTTTCAAAAGGAAAGAGAAATCCTACATCAATCTCTAGATAGAAAAAGTCTTCGAATCAAAAGCTATGTTAATGCACAAGGTGTTTTCGACAAAATAAAAACTCAAATGGACTCTCAAGGGCTGGGATTCAATGAGTTGAATTCATTCACTGGATTGGAGAAAACTTCACTTTCTTCCACTTTCCGTATGGGAAAGGTCCAAAGCTTTGAAGGTACATCTCTGAATAATTTCAAAAGAATGAAAACACCAGAGGGATCAAAAAGGAGAAACATACTCTGAAGTAAAAAAACTTTCAAAAGTCTGTGTTACAGATAAAAGGAGAAACTTCAGAGGTACTCTTCACAAAACCTCAAAGCAATGATCCCAAAGAAATTTTCAGATTTGATGCTTTCATCTCAAATGAATCAGAGACATCTGAACCAAGTACCTCTGATACAAGTACTTCTGAAAATGAATCTCAGAGTTCACTTAATCCGAATGCCCCTCTGTATTCACCAAATTCAGATGAAAACATCAGAACTACATTTGAAGATGATGTTAAAAAGATATGGAAAGAAAATGTCATGGAGGACTTAAAAAGAAAAGAAAGCATGAAATGGATCATTAAAGTCTCTAAAACAAAAGAAATTGAAAAACCAATAGAGGTAGCTATCTCTATTAAAACTAAGAGAGACTTTCTTGACTCTGATTCAGAATCTGATCAAGAGATTGATGAACAAATTTTTTGTAAACCAGGGAATGTAATTCACAAAAGGATAGAAACTGTTGGCTCTAGTATTTTGAATGTTCCAATTTCAATTTTGAAAACCAAAACCAGAATACCAATAAGTCCTGATTTTGCAAATATGTGTTTACAAGCAAAAACGTCTCTGGAACTTGAAAAAAAGTTACAAGAAAAGGCAAAGAATAAAACAAACACTTCTGAATCTTACACCTATAAAACAATAAAATTCTCTCCTGAACAAAAAGGCAAATGGACAAAAATTAACCATATTGATCCTGTTTGTGCAGTAAGCAGCAAAGAAAATAAGATGTTTTTGATCAAGAAAAAGCAACTTGAAAAGAAGACTGTCTTTCAAGCAAAAAGGAAAGAAGTAGTTAGGGATACATGTAATATTCCTAGTGCTAGTTTCAAAAGAAGTCAAAATGTAACAAATGCTTTTAATAAAAAGAAAAACTTTGCTCCTACTTCTTCTTGTTCTATTAATTGCAACTGCATTCATCTCTTGATAAAACTGAAAAATCATTTCAGAGGATCAAATTGTCTTCTGAATCAATCTCTGAAAAATATCTCAGAGACAAAATTTCAAAAGAAGACAAGTAACGGTAAGACATCAAAAGATGAGATGCCAAAAAGTCATACAAATCCACCAAAGTCTAACATAAAAGGACCCATAATGAGATGGGTACCTAAGAAACAATAATATGTCTTGCAAAATCAGTCAATGCCAATCTGGTACTTAGATTCTGGATGTTTAAGGCATATGACTGGAGATACGGAACTGCTATCCTCATTCAAAGCAAAATCTGGAGGAGCAGTTACTTTTGGAGACTATGTGCAAGGACAGATTAAAGGATATGGTGAGTTATCAAGAGGAAATGTTTTAGTATCAAAGGTTGCTTATGTGAATGGATTAAAACACAATATGATCAGCATAAGTCAACTTTGTGATCATGGTTTTGATGTGAAATTTCAAAGAAAATATTGTTCACTTCTTCACTCAGAATCAGGTCAAGAATTACTCAGAGCAGACAGAAAAGGTAACCTCTACAGGATGAATTTTACCAAAATCAAAGACACTGATTCAGAGAAACTTTGTCTTGTATCTCTGAATAGTGAGGAAGTCTGGCTCTGGCATAAAAAGTTTTCACATCTAAACTTTTCCTCACTTGATAAATTAGTTAAACTTAATTTGGTTAAGGGATTACCATCTCTGAAGTTTAACAAAGATCATCTTTGTTCTTCTTGTGAAATGGGAAAAATGAAAAGATCTTCCCATAAAACCAAAAGTGAAAACAACTGTCCTAGACCTCTGCACATGCTTCATGTGGACCTCTGTGGTCCTATCTCTGTACAGAGTCTAGCAGGTAAGAAATACATTCTGGTTCTGATTGATGAATATTCCAGATTCACATGGATAGAATTCATCAGAGTCAAATCTGATGTACCTGATATATTAATAAGATTGTTGAAAAGATTATAGGTTCTATTCAGCAGTAAAGTTCAGAAACTAAGAAGTGATAATGGAACTGAGTTCAAAAATGCCAAAATCAATTCTTATCTATCAGAGGAAGGCATTACTCCTAACTTTTCTGCAGCAAGAACCCCTCAGCAAAATGGAGTAGTTGAAAGGAAAAACAGAACACTTGTTGAAGCTGCAAGAACAATGCTTGCTGGATCTGATCTTTCAACAAATTTCTGGGCAGAAGCAGTGGCAACAGCCTGCTTTACTCAGAATAGAGCTACAATTGTCAAGAGATTTCAGAAAACATCCTATGAACTCATTAACAATAGGAAACCTAATGTTAAATATTTTCATATTTTTGGATGCAGATGTTACATTCTGAACGATAGAGAATCTCTTGGAAAGTTTGACAAGAAAGCTGATGAGGGAAAATTCATTGGATATTCATTAGCCTCAAAAGCTTTCAGAGTGTTCAATCTTAGAACAAGGACCATCCAAGAGAGCATCAATATCACTTTTAATGACAATAGAAGCTCTGAACAAAAAGAAAGTTTCTCAACACCTATCTCTGAATCATCAAGGGAATCTATATTAAACAGAATATTTGAAGATTTCTTTGATGATGAAAATAACTCTAAAGTTATCTTCAGAGATAGACCAAGAGAGAATTCAGAAGGACCTCAAGAAACAGGTACAACCCTTTCTGGACCCTCTGAATTAACACCTTCTGCTTCACCAAATTCAGATCAGCAAAGTGAATCAGAAGAAACTGAAGATCAAAAAGAGGATGATCAAGGAGAATATGAAGTAACTCCAGAAACAAATAGTGAAGAAATTCAAAAATCTGCTTCACCATCTCTGGAACCAACTTCAGAGCCTCTGAACAGCACAACAGAGATGTCACCAACTGTCATCTCTGAAGCTCAAACTCCACCCCAAATTTTTGCTCCAATCTAAAGATGGACAAAAGATCATCCAATTGATCAAATAATTGGATCCTCATCAGAAGGAGTTAAAACAAGATCTGCCACAATCAATGAATGCTTCTACGTAAACTTTTTGAGCATTATTGAACCAAAGAAGGTAAAAGAAGCTCTTGAAGATCCTCATTGGATTTTTGCAATGTAGGATGAACTTCAAGAGTTTGTAAGAAACAAAGTCTGGACCCTAGTTCCCCTTCCCAAAGGAAAATTTGCAATTGGAACAAAATGGGTTTTCAGAAACAAAAAGGATGAGGATGGAATAATAATCAGGAACAAAGCCAGGTTGGTTGCTAAAGGATATTGCCAAGAAGAAGGTATTGATTATGATAAAACCTTTGCACCTGTAGCTAGGCTAGAAGCAATAAGAATCTTCTTAGCCTATGTTGCACACAAAGGATTCAAAGTTTATCAAATGGATGTTAAATCTGCCTTTCTACATGGTAAATTAAATGAAGAAGTTTATGTCCAGCAACCACCTGGATTTGAAAGTACAGAGTTTCCTAATCATGTTTATTATTTGGATAAGGCTCTGTATGGACTTAAACAAGCTCCAAGAGCTTGGTATGCAACTCTGTCCACTTTTCTGATTAAGAATGGATTTGACAAAGGCACAATTGATACAACATTATTCATCAAAAGGTACAAAATGAGATGCTATTAGTACAAATTTATGTTGATGACATTATATTTGGCTCTACAAATCAAAAGTATTGTGACAAGTTTTCAGAGTTGATGAAGAGTGAATTTGAGATGAGCCTCATGGGAGAATTAACTTTCTTTCTGGGCTTACAAGTAAAACAAACTTCAGAAGGTACTTTCATAAGTCAAACTAAATATGTCTCTGAAATTTTGAAAAAATACAAACTCAATGATTCAACTTCTATGAAAACGCCTCTTGCCACCGGAGTCAAACATAACTCTGATCCTTCAGGACAATCCGTGGATATAAAAACCTACAGAGGCATGATAGGTTCACTATTATACTTAACTGCAAGTAGGCCTGACATAATGTTTGCAACATGTCTTTGTGCTAGATATCAAGCAAATCCAAAAGAATCTCATTTATCTGCTGTCAAAAGAATTTTCAGATACCTGAGAGGGTCACCCTCATTAGGCCTCTGGTATCCAAAACTTTCTAGTTTTGATCTAACAGCTTACACTGATGCAGATCATGCAGGATGTAAGCTTGACAGAAAAAGTACCTCTGGGTGCTGTCAGTTATTGGGCAATAAGCTGGTAAGTTGGTCATCAAAGAAACAAAACTGTGTTTCAACTTCAACTGCAGAGGCAGAATATGTTGCTGCTGCTAGTTGTTGCTCTCAAGTAATATGGATGAAAACTCAGCTCAGAGATTATGGCCAACAATATGAAAGAATACCCATTCTCTGTGATTCAAAAAGTGCCATAGCCATCTCTGCCAATCCAGTACAACATTTAAAGACAAAGCACATTGATGTAAGGTATCATTTCTTAAAGGATCATGTTGAAAGGGGAACAATAGAAATGTATTTTGTACCAACTGAACTCCAACTTGCTGATATTTTCACAAAAGCTTTAGATGAACGAAGGTTCAATTTTTTAATTAGCAAGTTAGGAATGTTGAATATGACTACCTAACAAGGACGAAACTCAGAGTCTCTGATCAAATTATCAGAGCCTCTGAACCAAGTAGCATATGTCAATATCAGTCTCTGAATGTTCTCCAAACACATGACAAGGGGAGAAAAATAAAAGGTTGTTCTTTTGTCAAGGGGGAGAAAAAGAACTTTTCAAATGTCATCTCAGAGTCTCTAAATTTTATCTCAGAATCAATGAAATTCATCTCAGAGTCTCTGAAATTCATCTCAGAGTCTCTGAAATTAAGGATTTTTTTTAAAAATCATCTGTCAAGGGGGAGTCAACAACTTTCAGACCAGTCATTCCTCAAACAAGAACTTTTTAATTAATTAGCAATTTTTGATATCATTTGAAATTAAAATTTCAAATTAACTGAACCTTTTTATTACAAGTGATATCTTAAATTACTTCTCAAGGCGAAAGGTTTGTCTAGTTAGCAAAAAGAAGTTATTCAATTTAATATTGAAAAATGGCGCCCCATTCCTATTTTCTTGGAACCTACATCCGTAGGTACAACAATTTTCAAGGCCACCTGTCACAAGTGGGAAGAGTGAAAGGCCAAACGGCTTTATCAAAAGGGTCAAATCACTGTCGTTTCACCTTATGCACTCAAGTGTATCTTTTTCTAAATTTGGATACAAAACCAATTTTACATCCGGATATTCATTTTTACAAATTACTCTCGAGCAATCTCTCTCTCTCTCTCTCTCTCAAAATAGAATTTGAACTTCATCTTCTACACTTCAACTCAACAATGGCGTCTTCAAATGAATGGTGCAAGCTTTTTCCCAAATCTGGCGATTCTTCAAGACTGTATCGTTTTCCAATCAAAGACAAACAATCACATGATTCAGCTTGATTCTCCCAAATTTGAGGAACAATACGGAGTAATCTGCGAGTTCTTCTCCAACTGTGAACTGACTCAAGCCCTAACTGCTTTTACCAATGAATGTCCACTCTCGTTTGTTCAAGAATGGTATTCTTCCAGTCACTACAGCGATGCACATAACGGAATAATCGGTGAGTTCGACATATCTCAAGTCGTAAAATGTCGGATACTCATCACTCCTACTGTTCTACGAGAAGTTCTCCCACTCCTAACAACTGAGGAACTTCAAATCACGCGTTTTGAAAAACGCCCAACTACTGAAACCCTCCTCCAGTTCATTCGAATGCTAGGTTACAACACTGAAATCACCAGATTGAGCAACTTCCGACGACAACATCTACCACCAATCTGGAACTTCATGTTTTCTGTACTAAACCGCACTCTCACCTGCAAACTGGGGAGCATGGATCAAGCAACACCCGAAATTCTATCAATCATGTATGCCCTATTATTCAATCGCAACTTGGACATGGCCGACATAATTTTTGATATGATTTTGACATAAATAGAGAAGAAGAACAAATGCCTGTCAAAGGACCCTAAACAAATGACCCAATCATCCAAAGTTCCTTCAATAACATTCCCTAGATTTCTGTCTCTAATCATCCATGCGGCGATCGAGAAGCTTCATATTTTGATCGCCACTGAACAACCCAAAACTCCTTTCTACATAATGAACAACTTCAAACCGACGATTCTATCTGAAGGCTATCCAGAAGCAAGGAGGATCCCTTACCACATGCTGAACCAGGTAAATCCTCAATCTTTAGCCTTAGCTTCTTATCTCAGTGTTGCCCAAGGACTAGAACCAGTTCTGGGAACCCCAACACACTTAGGTCCTGAACCTGGAATGGAGAGTAAGAGCAACTCGGCTTTAGAGGGATCTGAGGACCCTGAAGTTCAGAGCTCTCACAAGAGTGAACCAGAGGGTACTCTTGCTAGAGAAACCAAAGTTGAGAGAGATGACAGAGCACTTGAAAGGGCTGTCAATGAGGGAGTTATGGAAGAAACCTCATCTGCTAGTGAAGAGGATAACTCTACTAGCTCTGAAGAAAGTGAGGATGAATCCTCATAAACTAGCTCTAAAGATTCTCAGAGAGAAGAGAGCAAGTCTTCTAAGGACTTAGTGAAACCTGAGAGTTCTTCCCCTTCCACACAAAAAGATGCCCCAAGGCACATATATTTTAGGACACCAACCCCATCTCCCAGTGCAACCACACAATCTAACATACCTGATCCAGAGGTAATTGTTATTGAATCAGAGGTGCATACCTCGAACCCAAACCAGCCAGCCACTTCAGAGGTACCTTTTTCCACCTCTGAAGTTCACATAACTGAGGAAACTCAATTTCTAGATAAGCCCTCTTCACAGGACTTAGACAATACTTTAAGTACTCAGTTGCCTCAGAGTACATCAGAAAATCCTACACATAATGATGCCTCTGTGGCTCATCTCTCACCCTTTAGGATATCCAGAAGTAGCTGTCCAACTCAGGGACAATGGCTTGACCTACAAGAACAAGAATTGACTTGCCTGGATCGCAAGCTCAACTCCCACATTCACTTCCAGTCCTCTGAATCTGAGGAGGAGGACTTGGTTGAGAACAGAACACTCAGAGATGATTCTCCGGAACATCAAGGATTGAGTGGAAGTCCTTCCAGAGATAACATCAAAACAGCTCTGAACGAAGGCTCCTCTAAACTCGAGGAAAAATTGGCTACATGTGTTGTAACCAATGTACCCCTCTCTGAACTTCTCACAAAATCTGAGTTCCAGAGATTCTGTGAGGAAGTCAGAGGCTCCATGAAAGAGCATAACTTTCAGCGAATTGACGGTTCAGAGACCTCTGCTCTTCGCTCTGAAAACACCAACCTCAGAGCAGAGGTTTCCACTCTGAAGACCCAACTTTTGGACTCCTCAAACAGAATCCAAGAGTTGGAACAAGAATTGTTCAAACAGAAGGCTGAATCATCCCTGGAGGTAGCCGCTCTTAAAGCTCAAAATGCTGCTCTTCAAAATCAAGCATCTACAACCATCGATATCCAGAAGGCTCTACAAGAACTAAGGGACGAGGTAGTAGCCACCAGATCATATTCACTCTCAACAGATCAAATGGCCTCTATCTCTGACCTCATCAAAACAACAATTCAAGCCTTTGTACCAACAGTCAGCGCACCATCAGCAACACCACAGCCGCCACCCCGGACTACTGAAGACCTAATCACCAAAAGTGATATGGCCTCTTTCAAATCCGCAATCATGAGCAGAATGCTGAATTGTTCTTCCAAGATCTCTACTATTGCTCAGAAGCAGGTGAAAGCTACTCTGGAACTTCATCACTATAAATCAGAGGACCAGGTTGCTGAAATCAGAATCGCGGCTTAAGAAGCAATTGAATCAATTCAGAAGGCTCTTCTTGATCCCAAAGGAAAAGGAATCGCTGAACCAGACTCTCCCAAATACAAACGCAAGTTTTCTGGTGGGACTTGTAGCGAAGCAGCGAAGAAAGCCAGAATTAATGATTCTGAGGACTCAGATGATGATGAGGTCTCTGAATCACACGATAGGGAGATCAGAGATACAACCAAACACATCTGTAAAGCTGCTCCCTCTGCACCAGTTCAAGAGAAAGAACCAGAGAGGAACACCACCTCTTCTGATGACAACCAATCTTTGCAAACATTCACAACACCGGTAATACTTTTCGCATCATCAACACCAGGTGTTCCAATCACCCCAGTTACCGATGCAACTCCAGAGAAAATTAGAGCTCTGGAAGAGGAAGAAAACGAACAACTTGTAGACTTCTCTACGTCCTCTGAAGATGCATTCTCATCACCCGAAAGACAACCAATGGTGATGAGAGATGCCTTTGACTCAGAATCTGAGAAAGAACAGAACTCAGATTCTGACAGAGCGGAAGAAGCTGCTGGAGAACAGATCGAAGTAATTGATGTCGAAGAGTATGTTTTCAAACATGCTCAACCTCATCATACCTCAACAGCTTCAGAAATAAAAGAATCTCCAGAGATAGATGGATATATCTCTGAACAGCCTTCAGAGATAACTCAGTCACAGCCCAAGGACAAAGAAACCATGGTTGTTGATGAACAGGCTCCTCAAGAGAATCTTGTTCAGAAGACAAGCATCGGTTTACCAGCTAAGGTCTTCACTCAACCTCCCACATTCTTAGAATCCACTCCTGAAGCATCGATAGAAGATCACTTTTGGCATATATACTGTAAGTTCAATATGGAAGACACTCAAGTAATCCCTCTGAATCCAAGAATCAGAGAGGATATGCCAGACTACGAACGAAGATTCATACAGGCAAAGACATCACCAAGAAAGGCGGTTCTCAACGATGCTCCCATAATAAAAGTTGAGAAAATCACTGAAAAAACATTCGCCTTCAACAAAATCATATATAGGCATTATGTGGTGACTCGATCTGATCAGAAGATTTACGAGTTCAATGATAATGATCTCGTAAATCTAAATCCATATGATCTCACTCATCTATATGCCTATTGCTCTGCGAGATACGATTCAGGAAGAAGGGAGATAAGAATGAGCATGGTTGAAGTAAGACGGGCAATGGAAGCTTATATCAAACACAAAGCCAAACGTGACTTTCAGATTGCTTTGAACTTGGGTGAAGAAAAGCTCGGAGTGACTGAACCAGTGGAAACCATCGAAAACCTGGACAAACAGAAGACTGGATCAATCATTGAAGAACCTCTGGGTTTCATCTACAGAGTGAACCAAGAGAAGAAAATCTTTCTAGCTTCGCAAGTAGCGAAGTATTCTGATGAAACCTTGAAAGGCGTACAAAAGATGATTCATGTAAAGCAAGAACGACACAGAGCAGACCTACTGGCGAAACTAGACTTGGAAATTGGCTCAATGATTAACTTCAGAGAGCTAATCATGAAGTTTCATAGGATATGTTCAAGTGATAGGTTCTAATTATTTTTGAATATTATTCTCTTTTGTAATTCCAAATTCTTATGAGAAGTAATATTTACAGAGGATGACTTTCTCCTCTTCGCTTTCTAGTTTAAATATTATATGTGTTCTTTATTTATTTTCAGTACTTAGGGGGAGATTGTTAGCCCCAAATCTGAACCAATGAAAGTATTGAAAATAACTCAGTCTTCAACTAAAGACTTTCAAGAGACAACAGTGAAGAAAGCAAGTTTGTCTCTGAAGTCAGTCAGAAGAAAGCAAGTCTGTCTCTGAAGTCAGTTCAGAGTCAGTCTCGGAGAAAGCGTCTGTCTCTGAAGTCAGTTCAGAGACAGTCTCAAGGAAAGACATCAGAGAGCTCCTCATCAGAGATCTTACTTCAGAGCTCTGAAGATGTTCACTCTGAATTTCTTGACAAAGAAGAACAGATGACACGTCACCTAGTGATAAGATTTACTTTCTAGAGTAGGTCACTATTCAAGCATGTATTGATCTTACCTCTTAGGTAAGACACTGTTCAAGCATGCTTCTATTTGTCAGATAAGTACACTGTTTACTTTATGGTCCTATAAATAGGACCATCACCTTATTGTTCAAAGTGTGCTTAAGAAGTCTTATAACTGATAATATAAGTTGAATATTTTATTCAAAGAATATCTTGTTTATCTATTATCTGCTTTATGAACTGTGATATTTGAATCTTCTTTGATATTAAACTATATTGCTTCCGCTGTTATTACTCTTATTGTTTATATCATTGTTGTGAGATTAAATCTGGAATCCAACACAAACCCATGTGATTGTAAATATTTTCATGAAATCCGAATCCTTCAAATCTATTTCATCAAACCAAACGGTCACTTAGAGAATTCTTTAAAATTTAATAATGACGAGAGAAATGATTTTTTTTAGTTCCTTCTTGCCAATGAGATTGAATGTATTATTATTTTATATTAAGTTTTTTTAAAAGTGTATTAAGATGAAATCTTTTTAAAGTATTTTAATAATATAATATAAAACAGAAAACCGATTAAATACAATTTTTTGAAAGATTTTAATTAGGGTTTTATATTTAAAAAAAATATGTTTTTGATTGAAACTTTTAATCTTGGATTTGGATTGTTTACTAAAAAACCAGGGCTAATTATGTACCTATTGCCCCCAAAACAGAAAAAGGTTATGTGTAGTTAGGGGTGTAAATGATGCGAGTTGAGCTCGAGTATCATTATACTCGACTTGAACTCAAAACCCAATTCTCAAGCTCGAATTCGACTTGAAAACTTGCGAATAGTGAAAATCCAAACTTGACTCGAACTCGATAACCAATATTCAAACTCGAATTCAAACTCGTTTCAAGCTCAAACCAAGCTCGAACTCATTTAATGGATAACAAACAAAGCCTTGTTCAATTGTTCAAAAATTCAGTTTGTTCGTGTTCATTGATGTTCATTCATTAAAAACATTAAATGAACATAAAAAAGTACTTAAAACAAACTAAAGGGGCTCCCAGTTCAATGGGGTGACTCTTCGCTTATAATCAAACCACCAAACTCAAGTCAACGGGCTCAGGCCATTGGACTCAAAAAAAGGAAAACATAAAGCTATAAACTAATGTGAAGAGACGAGTCTCATTTATATAGTAGAGTTCAAGGTTTTTGATTGAGTATCCAACCAATGTGGGATGAAAAACTTCACCTTAACAAAAAAAACCTCCTTTACTTTAAGGGCTTCTTTTATTTTAATTTTAATTTTTTAGTTACTATCTTATTATTATTATTTTATTATATTAAATGGACTATTATTAAAAGAAATTACGTTATATTTATTAAAATTAATTATATATAAATATATTTGAGTATAGTCGAGTATCAGGTAGCTCGACTCGACTCATTAGTATGTTGAGTCGAGCTCTAGTTCGAGTCGAGTGTTGACGGAGTTTTGATTGAGTCAATATCGAATAGCCCACGAGTTATCTCGTCTCATATACACTGCTTAAGTGTAGTTTTTCTATGCATGATGATGTATTTGCTTTAATGACGTTTGCTAATGTTAAAATGGACTTTCTATTGTGCTTCTATATACAATGTTTGTATACAATGTACATCTATTTTCAATAAAAGAAAATATCTAGTTATTCCAACAACCTAGCAACTATGAAACCCTACTTGTGGTTAGAAATGTTCAAAACCGGTCCCTTAACTGATACCACTTTACCATAACTGGTCCATTCGGGTTGAGGGTTAACGGGTTTTTTGGACTAGATATTGTAACTCATCCGTTACCAACAATCTTAACCAGGGTCGTCCCAATCTTTTTGGAGGCCCTGTTACATACCTACTAAAACTATAGATCGTATAAAATGAGTAATAATAAATAAAATAAAACATAAAATTTCGTATCGTATTAACAATCTTACAAATTAAAACAATAAAAATGTTTAAAATGACAAAGTGAGAAGAACATAAAAAAATGTTGTTTTTGTTTTTGATCGGCAAATTCTGAAACTAAATAGCAACTTTTGATTTGAAAGAAATTAGATAGATAGGTGTTTATTGAGATGGATTCACAAGTCGGGCTATATAAATCTAAGCCCCAAGCGCAAGTAAAATTAGGCCCCAAGATATTAGAGACCTTGTTCAAAAACCAAGATTTAACATGCTAATAGATGGTTCTAGTTTTAACGGTCTTAAATTAGTAACTGTGGATCCATAACTCATTTCTTTAAACCGGTCAAACCAAGCCAAATTTAATTGAAGAATTTAAGCATTCAATGTATTTAATGGTTTTACAGTAGTTCTTTCCAGGGGAGGATGTAGAGTTAAAAAAGAGGGGGGAAAGGACCTCAGTCAAAAAATCAAAAAACCAAATTTTCAAGGTTAAAAACAATTTTTTTTTAATTTCTACGATAGTTCCCCCCACTGATTTTTCGTATGGGACTCCATCAACCAAAAAACCTATCTCGAAATCAATCAAAAAACCAAAAAAAACTCTCGAAATCAACCAAAAAACCGAAATAAGTCCCTCGAAATCACCGAAAAAACTTAGAAATCCCTTGAAATCAATCAATAGAACTTTAAAAATACCTCTAAACGCTGGAATTAAGCTAAAAATATATTAGAGGACTTTGCAAGCCTTTATTCTATCTTAAAGGTGTCCCACCAGAAAAAAATCCTGAATCCGCCACTAATTCTTTCTAAAATACCTTTGTTTCGGTTGTTACAAACCAACTTAATTGTGGATCCATAACTCATTGTCAACGTTTTGGGTGTATTTTTCTTGATATTATATTTGTTTTTAATTATTAAATTACTTTTAAAAAACAAATCATGTGGTATGTTTTTTAAATGATTAGTATCAATCAATTATTGACAACATAAAAAGATTAATATACCCTGACATTATTTATATAGGGAGTAAACTATAAATTTGGTTCGTTCAAAAATAACATTTTTCGTCCCTGTAATTTTAAAATTATAAGATGACCATCGTGGTTTGCGAAAATGTCTAGATTAAGTCCCTCTCTCTAAAGGTTATTAAGAAATCTCTTGATGGGAGTCATTTTATTAATTTTTTGTCTTTTATACGACCAAAATCGATTTTATGATTTTGATCCATGTGGTTTTCAATTTGGTAAAAGACAAAAAAAAATCGATAAAAAGACAAAAATGTCCCTCATTTAACAATTTTTTTAAAGGGTATCCTAGGCCTATGACCCAGACTAATCCCTGGCAAAACAATCGTCTGCGAAAGCATGCAGCCCTGAGATTAAACCCAATGGCCACAAGGCGAATGCAGGGAATCGAACCCGGGTTGAGCGCTATGAACTCTCCAGGTGATTACCGCTACACCAGAAGCCTTGTGGTTTTTAACAAATTTTTTTAACGGCTACAAAATGGGAGGGGCCAAACCTAGACGCTTTTGTAAATCAACGATGACCATCTTATAATTTCAAAACAATCTATGTTCGGCAAACTAGCTTATAAGCTAACTTGTAGCTGATAAGCTAGCTTTTCAAAGTAGCGTTTCAATAAGCTAGCTTATGGTCATCCGAACGTGTACCAGAAAAAAAAAAGCTAACTTATAAACTAGCTTTTTTTTTTTTGCCGAACATAGCCTAAGTGTTACTTTTAAAAAACCGCAAGGGCCAAATTTAAAGTTTACTCTTAAATAAATAAATAAATAATTGGTTGATCTACCAAATATGTGGGATAGTCCAGTCCACAAGACTATTTGGCTTTATATTTAACCTTTTTTCGGATCAAACACCACCATACATTTATACATCTTCACTTGTACATTCTTCAAAATCAGAAGCAAAAATCTTCAATTTTTTTTTTTTAATGATTTACATCATTAAAATATTTAATATCATGCATAAAATATTATTTCTTTCTGATATATATATATATATATTTAATTTCAATGATTCGTTGGTATTTGGTAAGAATAATAAAAAATATTTATCCATTTTTAAGTTCTCCTTTAAGAATCTTGAAAATAAAAATAACAAAAATCTTCATTTAAAAAAACATGTTGTTAACTTATTTCTTGTTTATAGTGTGTGGAAGTGGAATCGACCTACTTGAAGAAACCATTCACAATCTGCCAAATGTTTCCCACATGGGAATTTCTTTCTTGATTTCTTCATCTTTTAACTATTATTCCCCCTTTTGATTATTGGTCTCTATTTGAGATCTTGGATAAACTTCTTGGTCAAATCGTCTTCACAACCCCAGAAGGAAAACAAACAAAAGAAAAAGGTAAATCCTAATCTATGTATGAATCATTGTTTTGCTAACAAACTAAACCAAATCATAGCTGTATGTAGAATTCCGAAGTTGGTTTATTGTTGGATTTGATGGAAATTGGTTTCCAAGATTTATTGAAAATTGGTTTTACTTGCATGAATTTGTTGAAAAAGATGTTGAATTTGGTGCTTGAAATCTGCTTAATTAGCATTAATATGAGTTTAGATTGAATCAATTGTGAGTTTGAATTTACTGAAAAAAATGTTGAATTTTGAGTTGATGTATGATTAGACTTGTTTTTGAGTTGTTCTTGAATCAATTGTGTTTACTGATGTGGGTTTATTTGAATTTGATCAAAAATAGAGTTTTTGAACCATTGTAGTTTGGCTTTAGACCAAAATGCGTTAAACTTTGTCTTAGGGGCGTGTACCAAACTCTTTACTGGGTAAGTGCTTACCGCATGTCACTTACCTTACCGGGGAGCATAGCAATGAGTGAGAATCTTACCCGGTAAGAGGTATAGCAAGGACTGAGAATCTTACTCGGTAATTGAAGGGGAAGACTCTTAAAGCGCTTACTGAGTAAAGGACACTTACCACAATCCATTTTGATGACCGAGAAAGTTATCCAACAAGGTAAAATGAGGATGATAACTATTCTTGTTAAGTGCTTACCCGGTAAGAGATTAGTAAACGGTCCTTTAGTCATTTTTTGTTTCCTCAATTAATGTAACAAAATTTTCTATTTAACATTAAAAAGTTTCAATACCCATTTTGACTGTGATGATCTTGTAATATTTGATGACGTGGATATCAACTTTATCGTCTATTCAATATAACTCTTTCGTAGTTCCGGTCATTAAACGTTACAAGATCAAAAAGTTAGCGGTCAAAATGAGTATAAAGTAGGAATTTTTGAGACTCTATTACATCAATTAAAAAAAATTGTTACGCTAAATAGGAACTAAAACCCATGCATTTAGCCCTTGGTTTTATATTGGGTGGGTGTTCTTGTTAGCTTACACGTACCTCGATTAATCCCATGATATCTTGAAGTTAAAGATACATAAAGCCCGAGCTTTTTCCAGGCTGGGCCCTGGCCCGGGTTCTGGGGTTGAAAGATGGTCTAAATGGGCTTTTTCGGGCTTAGCAGGGAATTAACTGGGCCTTAAAAAAAGTTGGCCTGATTGGACTTTAAAGTCGGGCCTGGGCTTACTAGGCGCGGGCTTTTTTAGGCCGAGCTTTGGTCTTGGGTTTTCTCGTCATCTCTACTTAGCATTGACTCGAACCGATGACCGCAAATGCAAGGCCTTATATGAAAGTTGTACATGAGATATGAAAGAACTTTATGATCATAATTATTTTTGATTTTTTTTTTAAGTTGTGTTTTTTCGGCATGCTAAATTGCAGACCGCTTTTTGAGCTATGAATCCACAGTTGAAGAACTCAAACTCGAACCTCCCGTTAACACCAGAAGATGAACAGAAAATGGTTCGTGTCAATTATTTCAAGTTTTGCGCAACGAAGAAACAATGGTATTCACACAAAATAGCGTTTATTTTCAGATCAGCGAGGTGCGTGAGACGATTAAGAAGCAGAAATCAATCGAGAAGATGAAAGTGTGTCGGCCGGATGAATTCTCTCGATTTTGTTGTGATGGATCGATAGCAAGATATCTTAGAGCACGAAACTGGAACGTTAAGAAAGCTGTAAAAATGCTCGAAACATCCTTGATATGGAGAATGAACTATAAACCCGAAGAGATTTGTTGGGTAAGTTTTTACATGTCTTTTCAATATGAATAATTTTAATCATCACAACATTCATTATGAATAAAACATGAATAGTTGATTCCCAGATTTTCAAAATATCTGTTAACGAAAGTTAAAAATGGCGTTATTGATTGTTGTTTATGTTGGTTCGATCTAGGAACATATTTCCACTGAGGCGGAAACCGGGAAAATCTACAGGTCAAGTTATATGGACAAGAACGGGAGGACGGTGCTCGTTATGAGACCTCGATTCCAGGTTTCGTATCATATTTTCCGCTTTCCCATTTTATGTTTTGAAAATATCCTTGTTTTGAAGTAGATAGATTTATTTTGTATGCATTCGCAAAACAATTTAAGCTCTACTGTTTGGTATAGAGGACAAGTCTGTGTACATTCAGCTTCTCCCATACGCTTCTGTGATTGGGATAAACCGAGTCGGTTTTGTTTTGTTTTGTTTGTTGACTTTAACTACAGAACTCGAAGTCAACAAGATCGCAGATAAAGTATCTCGTGTATTGCATGGAGAACGCGATATTGAATTTGCCTTCGGATCAAGAACAAATGATTTGGTTGATCGATTTTCAAGGATTCAATTTGTCCAACATATCGATCAAGTCGACAAAGGAAACCGCTCATATCTTGCAAGATCATTATCCGGAGAGGCTCGGCTTAGCAATTCTATACAATCCCCCCAAATTCTTCGAACCCTTCTATAAGGTAAATCACAGTAATCTGATGGGATTTTACGTAACTTACAGTATTCGCTTTTGAGGTCAAAAATAATACTTTCAAAATGCATAATTGACATGTCCCATCCTCAAAAGTCAAACTATCTTTGCTCTCTACATGGAGAGAGAGAATGGCTTCATAGGAAAACAACAAAAACCCTAAAAATATGAAAAACTGCGGAACACCATACAAGGAATTTGACCGGTATGCACACGTGCATACAAGTAATTTGACCGGTATGTACACGTGCATACAAGTAATTTATCCGGTATGCACACTTGCATAAAACGAGGAAACATTTTCAATTATTCGTATGCACATTGCATGCAATACAGATTAATGGTTATTATGGTATTCCTCAGTTTTTCATTTTTTTTTTACAGTTTTCTCTGAAACCCCCCCCCCCTCTCTCTCTCTCTCTCTATATATATATATATATAATTTTATATATATATATGTAGGGTCAGATTCGGAGGAAAACCTCAAAAAAACGGAAAACTGAAGAACCCTGGTAGCCCTTCATCTGGACGGTATGCACTTGTGCATATAAGTAATTTAATTTGTAACATGCACAATAAAAACCAAAAAAACAACATAATTTACCTGTATGCACAAGTGCATATCATCCAGATGAAAGACTACCAGAGCGTTCTTCAATTTTCCTTTTTTTGGGGTTTTCCCCTGAACCTCCGTCTATATATGTATACGCGTTTGACGTGTATCTATCATTTAAAATGGCGTTTTTGCAGGTCGTAAAGCCGTTTCTAGAGCCCAAGACGGCAAACAAAGTGAAATTCGTTTATGCAGACGATCCAAATACGAAGACCATCATGGATAACTTATTTTGCATGGATGAACTCGAGTCCGCATTTGGTGGAAAAGATGAAGAAAATTTCGACATCAAGAAATACGCAGAGAAGATGAAGGAAGACGATGCAAAGAGGATCGCTCTTTGTAGAGGAGTAAGCGTCTCTGAAACGGCCTCCTCTGTGCCCAACGCTAACCCTGATTCCGACACCGAGAAACTAACCGATACAAACTCCATGACGACCGACGCTGATGAGGCTCGAGAGGTCGTCTGCACGGCCTGAACCATAGTTGGATCGCTATATATGATCGAATTGGTTCAACTTTTGTTGTTAGAACTGTCATCTTTCTAATTGATTCTTTAGCTCCATGAGCATAAAACTTGGTGTTCATATATATATATATATATATAGAGGGGGATAATACAAATGAAAACCTCAAATATTGTGATAACAGTGAGTGAGAACCTGTACTTTAAAGTATTGTTTCACATGTTTGTTTCATCTAATGCTAAAATTTGAGGTCTTGATTAATATATATTTGTTTCGCAATGCGATTGTTTTATATATATATGCTTTTACATGTATTTATGTGTGTGTATAGGTATATAATTTTAGACATGAATATGAATATGAAAGGAAGGGTTCAAACAAGAACATCTGTGATTTATGAAAATGCGAGAACACTTGTAAGCCAAGTACTGTGTTTGAAATCACAGTACTTGAAGATGTGAAGGGTATAATTATTAAAAGACTTTTAGAAATGACGTGGGTAAAATTGGAAATAGAAATGGAGACGAGCAAAGTCTCACATTGTATCACTGTGTTTGTCAATGTCGCAAATTATCACACGATATTTGCCTCAATGGGGGTATTGTTTTTTTTTTGAACGGCAAGTTAACGCACACACACGTTCCAGCGGTATCGGGCCTCCATTACGGGCAATCCCACTAATCCGCTGCGACCCGACCGGCAGGGTAGAGGGTCCCATAGACTGGACCCACCCGAACCGGTCCCGGCCCCGGCCCCCAAGGACCAGACCCAGAGTCTGGATATCTCAGGAAAGTGTCGCTCGTAGGAATCGAACCCGGGTAGTGTGGCTTTCGCTCAATGGGGGTATTGTGCACACATGATTATCACGATACATTGGATTCTTATTATCTCACCATTTCGATCCTGGATTTCTTAGTCTCACATATTATCACGATTATCACATTGTTTTCGATTATGTCTCACTGGATTTCTTAGTCTCACATATTATCACGATTATCACATTGTTTTTGATTCTATCTCACCGAGTTTATTAGTCTCACAAGATTATCACATTGCTTTTAATTGTGTATCAATAATGGGTTTATTAGTCTCATAGATTATCAAACGATTGTCACATTGTGGGTTGAGTATAGTGTTTATCACATGACATGACAAACAAGACAGATCCAAACTAAGTAATTAGCAATTTCAAATTAACTGTCAACAATCGGATATTAGCATCGATCAAGAATTAATGGATAAATAAAAATAATGAAAAATACATAATTACGTTACTACCTTAATGCTTTTTATATATTATAATTTTCATTATGGATTAACTAAATTGGAGGCTCAGGACTATTTTTGCATTTTCATAAAACAGAGGTTCTCGTTTGAAACCCCGCCTGATTATGAATATATATACAGGGATGAGTTCAAATGAAAACTCATATTTCATTGTGCACATGAGGATAAATCTTAACCATTGAACAAAACTTAGAAAACTAATCAATGGTTATTACATAATAAGGTTAATTGGTAAGTGATTAAGGACAAAATTGTAATTTTGAATCAACGCTTACCTTCTTTGACTTTTTATTTTTATTTTTAATTAAAAAAAATTTACCCCCTTAAACTTTAAAATAATTTATCTTAAAAATTACTAATATTTTAATCAAACAAATTACATCAAAAAAACGAGAATTTCGTGCATCTTCGATATGACATCCATCTCGATATAGTTTTTTTCTCGATTTAACCGTTTTTTACGTGAAATTCTATATACATGTTATATTCATTATGAATATGCATGCACGTCCCCGAATGTCCATATTCAGTCTGAATAACGAAGGTGAACGTTCATTCACTATTCATGATGAATAATACATTATTCATGATGAATAATACAGTATTCAGGATGAATAATACAACATTCAGAATGAATAATACATGAATTCATGATTCATGTATTATTTATCACAAATCGTATAGAATTTTACGTGAAATTCTATATATGTGTTATATTCATTATGAATATTCATGCACGTCCTCGGGTGTCCACATTCAGTATGAATAACAAATGTGAACGTTCATTCACTATTTATGATGAATAATACAATATTCAGGATGAATAATACAGTATTTAAGATGAATAATACACGAATCCATGTTTCATGTATTATTTATCATGAATTATGTATTATTCACCCTGAATGTTCTATTATTCATCCTGAATGATACATTATTCATGATGAATAATATAAGAATGACCCGTGAATGTGTAAACACATGGCGCACTCTCTTTTGTTTTCCAATTCACAATCGAAATTTGGTTTAATTCATTATGAATATGTATGCGCATCCCCGGATGTCCCACATTCAGTATGAATAACAATTGTGAACGTCCATTCATTATTCATGATGAATAATATAGTATTCAAGATGAATTACACAACATTCATGACGAATAATATACGAATTCATGAATCGTGAATTATTCACCCTGATTGTTGTATTATTCATCCTGAATGATACATTATTCATGATGAATAACACATGAATGACCTATGAAGATTTGGAGACGTGACGCGCTCTCTTTTGTTCCCCGATTCACAACAGAATTAGTCGATAGGTTCTCGATTCGTTTTGATGGGTGTTGGGTTACGGTGCTGAAGAAACGTGATGCCTTACGACGTTGAAGAAAGTGTTGAAGAAGGTGATGTCGAGTTACATACTTACGGTGTCGAGGCGTTGTACAAACTTGAACGTACATAAATATTAATAATGAATATAACACATATATAGCATTTCACGTAAAAAAACGGTTAAAACGACAAAAAAACTATATCGAGATGGATGTCATATCGAAGAGCACGAAATTCTCGTTTTTTTGATGTAATTTGTTTGATTAAAATATTAGTAATTTTTAAGATAATTTATTTTAAACTTTAATTGGGTAAAAAATTTTTAATTAAAAAAGAAAATAAAAAGTCAAATTTGGTAGGCGTATGTTTAAATTTTTCTTCCATTTTTACCCCTAAACATTTTATAATTAAAAACTCTATTTAATATGAGTTGTTGGATCAAAATAGATCGAGTGGCTGATATTTGTCCTCACGTGCACAATGAAAAATGACTTTTCATTTGAACTTTCCTCTCTCTCTCTCTATATAGGGGAGCAATCTTTTAAAAACCTCCTTATACAACAAACTTTGCAAACTTGTTTTAACCAATCAATGAATTTCCTAGTTTTTTTTTTTTTTTTAATTACAAGGGTATGTAGGTAATTTAAAAAATAGACAGTTATATATGGAAGTGATGTATATGAGTTATTTTAGGATGCATTAAATATATTATTGTATTAACTATATTATAATATTCTAACTAAGTTAACCCAATATTCTGATTTCAACGTTGTTGATTCATTAGAATTTTTTTTTGTGTTAACATCCGTTTCATAATCCCATTCTAAAAAATAAGTTGTACATTATCAGCATCATGGAGGAGTCACTTTCTAATCCAAGTTCAGCTGATGAGATTCATCTTCGAGATGTTTTATATAGTAATAAAGTCTTTTTATCGCCCTTTGTTCGACCTCTTGATGAAATTTCTAGCATTGAATCGAACAACATTCTTAATCATATGGGTTTTTCGAGAACCGGCGATGGTCAAGGTAAATACATCAAAGGGAGTCATTTCTGATTCATCTAAACTTCATTACTGTTCATCTCCATTAAGAGCAACTCCAACCGGCCGGCAAAAGGCCAAATTTGCCGGTGAAATGCCTCCAACCGGCCGGTATATTTCATTTTTTTTTCCGGCCGAGAAAAGTGAACGGCAAATATGCCGTGTGGTTTTTGACCGCCAATTCTTGAGGGCCCACAACTTTATACCCATTTATTAGTATTTTAATGCAAATTTTGATTTTTTATATATAAATTAATAGAAAATATGTTATTTTAATGTGGGGTCTACAAATTTGGTGTTTTTTTTAAAGGATGATTGGAGTTGAATTTTTTTTTGGGTGTTGATGGACCCACCAAATTTGGTGTTTTTGGTATTTTATTTAGTGTCAAGGTTGGAGTTGCTCTAAAGTGCGATTGGTGTTCTCCAACTGACAACTACCTCCCTCTCTTCTCACTCAAACTCCGGAGAACATCGGCGATGGTTCTCCCAACCGGAACCCCACTGAAGACCGACCACGACCCTAGTACTCAATGGAAAGAGAGTTGTCGTCGGAGTGGAAACTAGGGTTTCTTCACTTTCTCCCGCTACCTAATGATGACGACAAGCCTAATATTGTCCTCCAAGAGATCGTCGTTGTCAAAATCGGTTTTTCAGATCCAGGGTTCGTTTGGAAGGTAAATTTGATTGTGGTTTAGTGTTTGTATTCAATTTGGGTTTCCTTTCATCCTTCAAATCTCTTTTTTTTTTCTGGTTTGTTGTTGATTTCCAATCAATTCTTGGTGTTGAAGCCACCGTCTGAGAAACCAACCACGTCCCTTTCAAGAATAGAAGTCTGTTCACAGATTTGAGGTTTTTTGTTTTTCAAAATTGTGTTTGATTTCATAGGGTGAAATAGCATAGAGAAGAAAATTGTGTTTGATTTCATAAGGTGAAATAACATATAGACAAAAATTGTTTTTGATTTCATAAGGTAAAATAGATTATAAATAGAAATTGTGTTTGATCTCGTATGCCAAAATAAATTATAAATAGAAATTGTGTTTGATTCATGTAATGAAATAATATGTATATGAATATTATGTTTGGATTTCATGAGGTGAAATAACATATTTATAAAAATTGTGTTTTATTCATAAGGTGAAATAGCAAGGTGAGTATGTGTTTAAACCGGTGAATCTCTATTACCAAAATGACGATTATGCCATTTTTCTAACTAAAACAGCTTTCAATTAAAGCAATGGAATCAAAACCAAATAAAGGCTTAAATCAGTCCCGCGGTTCTCAACCTTTTTATGGTTTTTATGGTTCTCATTTGAATATATGGAACAAAATCAAGGGATAGATATTGGCACCCAAACATTATTATCAAATCTCTACCACACTATACAAACTTCAAAGTTTAAAGAGAAAAATAAGCATACCACAACAGCACAAAAATTGAGTTTCTACTGCACAGAACCTGTATTTTAACAAGACTTTACTAAAATGAATCTAGGAAACCAACATATACATACACACACACACACATATATATATATATATATGTATATATATATATGGACCTTCTGTGGATGGATCGCCAAAAGAAGACACGAAATCGAGGATATATGAACAGAGATGGTTCCAAGAAAGTCGTTAACGAGCAAGACTTCTTTGCTAATTCATCAATGAATCATCTCATCTAACTTCTGCCTGTATCGAGCCAAATTCTGAAATAAATAACAAAATTAAAGAAAGTTACTAAGCATTAAAATGAATATATACATACATTCCTAATGCAATATACTTGACCTTCGTATAAGCGTAAACGCCGGCCTCACTAGGTGCTGCCGGACTTCCTCTTCTGATATATTTTTCCTCTTTCACTATATAAAGCATAGGTATTCCTGTTGCTAGTTCCAGGCTTATAACCTGAAACCGTATCGATTTTCAAAATACTCAACAATTTTAATGAATACAGTCTGCATACATCCCACCCCCAGACTGACCTGCTTTCGAGTAGAAAAGAATATACTGAGGTCAAAATCTTACCTCCTGAGATGTGAGTTTGTCGAGGTACATTATGATGGACCTCAAGGAATTCCCATGTGCAGCGATCATTACATTCTTTCCAGCTCGTAGTTGAGGTTCAATCTGTAAAGTTTTTGGTTAGATTGAAAATTTAACCATTTAATAAGTAACACTCCTCTCAATTTGAACAGTTTCTACTAGTCGTCAGTACTGCACTTTGTGTTTCTGCACCTTCGCTTTGCACACACTCCCACTTGTCGATTGCTCTATTGTTTATTTTATTTTATTTTTTGTTATTCAAGCAGGGGGTCCCCATGGAAACGGTCTCTATAGTCTATCTAGAGGAAAGTTTTGTGTACATCTTACCCCCTCGACCCTACCCTGAGGAAAGATTTGTGTATATCTTGGCCCCCCAGATGCTATCCAGAGGAAAGATTTGTGTACATCTTGCCCCCTAGACCCTACCCAGAGAAAAGAGTTGTGATTCTTACTTGTTGTTTGAAGTATGCAACAGCTCTTTCAGCACACATTTCCAAACTCTCACCATTTGGTGGAGGTATGTCATAACTACGACGCCACTCATGAACTTGTTCCTTCCCATATTTATCCGCAGTTTCCTGCTTATTTAGACCCTGCAATTCCCCATACCTGAACACCAACAAAGGTGAGAAAATTATCTAACAAACACTTTCTTTAAAGATATAATTAACGCTTACATTCGTTCATTTAGTTGCCAAGCCGTAACAACTGGGATACACTGTCTTCCAGTTTCTTCACTGAAAACTTGACTCCAAGATTTTGCTTGTTCGCTTTCGTTATGCAGTACAATAGGCACCTGAAAATTTGATCTCTTTAAAAACCAGAATCCCAAAAGAAAGCCAAAAACTACATGTGAATAATACCTTCTTGCGGCGATGCTGAGTCATGGCAAGCATGGCTGTCATCTGTGCACGAATAAGTGCAGACGTATATATCATGTCAACGGGTATATTGCTGATTCTTTTACCAGCTTCAACGGCTTCTTCCACTCCCTTTTTAGTCAATGGCACGTCAACACAACCCGTGAATAAGTTCTTCTCGTTCCATAAAGACTCGCCATGCCTGATCAATATCAACGCCGCTTCACCTAAAACAGAAACCACGTTTCAAAATCACTATCCTTGCAAAGCTCGGTGCTTTTTCTGGGTTTTTTCATTTTCTAAAAAAATATGATATATTTGCAACGAAAAAAGGGACCCGGGGAGCTACGTAAAGGAGATACCATACTTGATTTCTTAGGGGAATCCACTTTGGTGTTATTTAACGGGGTAGAAACTTGGTCCGATACTGGAATCTGGGAAGAAGATGCTTGAATTAAACAAAAAGCCCTCTTTCTAGAGCAATGACGTTCTTTTCCCAATAATCCAAGATCGACTTTAAAACCTTTCGAGGTCAATCGGAGAGAACTATTTCCATATTCTTGATGAAGGGCTGAATTACCAACGTACCCACGGGATTGGTTAGTACCAATAGATCCGGTAAATGCTGTTGCAGCCATTCTGAAAATTCGATGTATAATCATTAACATATTTGAATTCAGGAAGAACAAACTTATTGGGTTATAAAAAGGTAAATTATATATGCAAGTTATAACATCTCTGTTGCATTTCATTTCTAAAGGGGACTAAAATAAGTTCAAAATTTAAAGCTCCATCAAGAATACAGGTTTTGTCTATATATATCAAGATCAAAACCTTTCGAATGCCCGTAAAATTGGGTTCCAAAAACTTAAGGTTTCAGGAGTAAACAGATTCTATTAGTGATTTTAGTGCATTTCATGTAGTTTTAACTTATCATTTCCCCTAAATTCAAGAAGCTCTAATTCTAAAGTTCAAATTAATTGGAAATAAACCATTTATGCACATTCGATTCGAAATTATTTCCTGAATTTAAAAGAAAGAATACCCATAAAGAGAACATATCATACGAATTAAAGCACCAATTCATCAAAAAGATACGCCCAAATGTAATATTTCAAATTCGCATAGATATCGCAATACCTAACAAGATTAATATACATGCATTCATGTTAAACATCAAAACCAAATTCTAGCAAATGGGAATTTACAGAAATTGAACAAAATGGCAGAAAACTATCGAGGTGAATCAAAATTCAAACATTTCGAATCAATCTATACCAAATGAAAAGAAGGGCAGAGATATCAAATAATTGCTTAAAAATTGTGGGTAATTGAGAAGGAAGAGATATATCTTACATTATTATTTATAATTTGTTATTCAGTCGGCGATAAAAGTGAGGAAAAGGGCAAGGTTGACGGAGATGAAGATGCGGCAGTTTTTTCAGAGTGAAAGATGATGATGATGATGATTTATATGTTTGTTTGCTTTGAAGGAATCAATCGAGAGTGTTGATTGAGTTCATTCAAATGGAAGAAGACGGAAACTGAAATATGTTGGTTGGACTCCCTCCCTCCCTCCCTCCCTCCCCTTCACATGCTTACTCCATTTTTGTACCTTCCACCCCTTTTAACAACGCAATTACATGCGTTGAATTTTTAAAATATGTAATAATGTTTAATATAAGTTTACGTTTACTTTTTACTCATTAATAATTATTGGGGAAAATGTTTTATAAATTTATAATGTTTCGAAGTTTGCGTTATAAAAATCTAACGCTTTTAATTTTAACTAAATACTCTTAAGTTAACCAAGTAAAGTTGGTCAGAAGGACTAAAAGTGAAATAAAATGACAAGTAACCAAAATTGAAATTAGTTTAATAAAGGGACCAAACTTGATAATGGATGTTAATCATAAAGACTAAAAATGTAATTTACTCTAAATAAATTATTGAATTTTTAAAAATTAGTTACCTGTAATTTACTCTCCCGATCGTCATCTGTTATGCATATTGCCCCTTGCACCCATGCCATTGATCTCCCTCTTTTTGATTTGTTTTGTTTTGTCTTTCGATTCTTCATCTTTTACAATAATTTAATGGAGTACGTATAGATATATAAAAGAAAAAGGAGAATCTATAAACAAAAAATACCCTTAAAGAATAGGATCACTAATGGCAAGAGACAACTGTCATTATGGGCGGTCATATAGAAAGCGAACAACGATGGGTGATGGGACGACGAAGGGGAACGATGACAGAGTGTGAGGTGTTTAAATGAAGTAGGATTTGGGAATAGTAAAACCGATTTAAGTTTTTTTTACATTAAAACATTTATAGCCGATTACATACTTGAGTTAAAAGGATGTATGTAACCAATTTTTTAAAAGTTTGATGGTTATTTATTTTAAAGAAAAACGTTCAGGGACTTAATCATTAAAAACGAGAAAGTTTAATGGTTTATTTATGAAAAAAAAGATTTAAAAACTTAATTATTTAAAATGGGAAAGTTTGTTCGTTTTTTATAGAATTTTTCCCTTATTTCTATTTAGAAGGCAACAATAACGAACTTTCAAAATTTTCTTTGTCATGACTTATTTTTAACGGGTGATCGATCACACAGGTTAAATACCACTGCTGTGGAAACTATTTATTTTATGCTTTAGGTGACATGATGATGACATGGAAAATAAATGTACTAAATTCATTAAAGTTTGTAATACCATGTTATAAATTTCTTAAAATAATTGATAAATTGACAAAAAAAAAACGATGTCACGTAATATTTTACTTGATCAATAGGTAAATTGATGTCAATATAGAAAGATTTGAAAAAGTTTGTTACACTAATTAAGAAAACAATCATCTTAGAATAAATAGGGACTAAGACGAGTGTAATATGGTAGTAAAAATATTAAAGAAAAGTGTAGTACTCTAATTTGCATATACCGTAGTAAAACAAAGGTATTTTTTAACTGAAAACATAAACTATGATTAGATATATTTTATTGAAGAATTCGTTTAATAATATACAATGTAGAAATATAATGAATAAATTGAAATGAAGGTTATATATGAAATTTCATTTTAAGTCTAAAATATTAACAAAATAATTATTAATTAATTTCACAAAGGCTTAATTTGTTAATTAGTCTTGAATATCCCTTAAAAGAAGCAAAGGGCCAAACCTTAGGTATTGTCCTTGCCCATGGCCTATTCCCAAAAGCCATTTGACTCTTTCAATTCACATATTTCTTGTATTCAAGTATCATTAGATCAAATAATACATTAATCCCAACTATAACCCTTGTTTCAATGGTAATCATTTGAACATTTAATTGTCACAAACTGTTTAGGCAAACTGTTGTTAACCAAAAGATCATAAATTTGTCAAAGACCTTTGCATATTGGGTGTTCTGTGCACAATGGGTGTTTTGTTGCATACCAGAGGTGCACAATGGGTCTTGGATCAAAGCAGAGAAGACGAATAACCCCTCCTAGAAATATTTGTTCCCTTCATTTATCCGTTTTATTTCGTGTTTACTTTTGGATATGATCTAGTCGAATGGAAAAAGGGGAATGTCAACGCATCTGGGAAAAAAAAACGATTAATCTCTATCGATAAACCTGCCAAACAAACGAACCATAGAGTACTGTCTTAGTACCGGTGCCATAGAAATATAACTAAGAGATCCATTCGAGGAACATGGGGACTAATTGAAGTAATAAATCAAAAAATGGATTTTTGTTCAAGAATGAAGTATACCTACTTACATGTATAGGTGTGGGAGAAAGACCTCCACAAATGTTAATTTTTTTAAGTAATTTAGGTGTAACACCCTTAAATTTGGAAAGAGCAACTAATTTAAAATTTTCAATAATACATCAAAGATGGATAAAATCTCTTATGTAACACCCTCGAAATGGATAAGAGCAACTAATTTAAAACTTTCAGTTATACAACAAAAATGATAAAATCTATTTTACAAATCAACACTTGAGTTACCTCAAAAAGAATACTAGATTTAACTTCAATGAATAAAGGTCAAGTCTCGAATAAAGACAAATCAAGGTCGGGTGTTACTAAAACCCAAAAGAAACAGTTACTCTTCTCAACGACTAAAGCGGAAGACTTCATCAAGCCACTCACCCTTGCACAAACTCCTAGCACTCAACACTTCACCAAAACGCTAGAACCTCTTCCCCCAACCGGAACCTGATGCACATGCCGACAAATAAAAGGTTAGACTAACGCCTAGTGAGTTCAAGTGTTTACAACATGAAATAAATACATTTGCAAAAGGGAGAGAAAATAGTTTAAATCACAGGCCCTCAGAAAGATTTACTTTAAATATGAAACGACACCATTTTCCAAAAGTACACCTTTAACACAAAGAACCCAACATGAACCTTCTTTCGTAAAACCACTTTAATCCCAAACTCACCCAAAACGTGAATAGTAAGCAAAACTCTCAATGTATAATAATACGAAATAAAACTTTACTTCTCGAAACAACTCAAACGTGGACGGGGCATAATACACAACCCATAAATCTTGAGTAAACAATTCCCCATAAGTAAAACGTCACCGAAAACATGGATAATAAAATGACACAATTAAAAAAAATCCCCGGATCAACTAATAAAAAGTTCAATTTATAGTAGTCGTCGTACAATCTTCAATAAATCAACAAACTTCGAATCCTTGATCTTCGTTCCCCACAAAACCTTAGAAAAACTAAAAAATATTTTTTTTCCACAAGAGACTACTGCCCTTACGGCTTCCCCCTCCCATGTTTTTTTTTCTTTTAATAACCTAATAATGCTATAATCACAAGTTGGGCCGAATTTGGTGAATTGGGCCGAAGCTGGTATTTTAGTAAAAAATAAAAGAATGCCATATGGTGCATATAAGAATAAGACTTGATCTCGGAACCACAACCATACAAACCCTTGACACTTACCATTCTGCCAAATCATCTTCTATGTTTATTGAAGCACCTTTAATTCTTTTATTCATATTTTGTCCAGCTTTGTACTCCCATCTTCAACTTCAGATTCGGCCCAGATTTACTCCAAGTTACCAAAAACTCAAAACACGAATGTTAATGTATATGTATAGAGGGCCCAGGCATGTGTCAATATAAGGTCCAAGCCCATTTAGTCCATGTATAAATTCTTTGTATATTGTAGGCTAGGTCAAGTACTCTCTTATAATTTTACTTTTCGTATTGTAAGTTTTCTCTCAATCAATACATCGAGGTTTCAAACCTTCAGCATATTCATCGTGTTCTTCATTCATATCCATCTTCTAACATGGTATCAAAGCTGTAGGTTTGTTGATCGGTTTACTGTTCATCGCGATTTTACTGTTCATCACGATTTTACTGTTCATCGTCACAGTCGACTCGCCGCCGCCGCTGTTCTTGCCATCACCGCCGTTGTTCTTGCCATCGTCTCTCTCTCTCTCTCTCGTCGCCTTTTTGTTTCAAACCGACATCATATCGGTCGATCGATCGATCTGTTTGAAACCTTAGCCGCAAAATCATATCGGTCGATCGTTACACTGGTCGACGCATATCGGGCCACTTCATACCGGTCAATTCTATCGGCCAAACATTATACCGGTCAAGTTTACCGGTTAAACTCCTTACCGATCGAACCCTTTACCGGTCGTATCTCTTTACCGGTCGAAATATTCTACCTGTTGAAAGCACTCTACCGGTCGAATCCTTTACCGGTCGCATTCCTATACCGGTCGAACCATTTACCGGTCGAACCATTTTACCGGTCGAAGCACTTTATCCCGGTTCATATCTGAACTCTTTCCCATGGCTGCCAATCTTAGTCACTCAAATCCCATCTCGGTTGTTTTCAATGGTAGCAACTATATTCTCTGGCATCATCATATGACAATTCTGCTAAAATCTCATGGTCTTTACACCTATGTTACTGGTGCATCCAAACTTCCAGTTCAGGAAGTAGCTGAGAATGGTGTTGATTTTGCTAAACGCATGAATGAGTGGAACATTAATAATGCTCGTATTCTGGGTTTTATTAATGCCTCCACTACTCCTGAAATCAACCAACAGTTTCTTGGCTATGTCACCGCCAAGAGTCTCTGGGATTTCCTCGCCAAGCGGTACACATCATCGGGTTTGTCTCATCAGTATCAACTATGGACCACTTTTCAGAACAAACGCCAACTTCCTGATCAATCCATAAACTCTTATATCTCTGAAATGCAGTCTCTCAGAGATCATATCAGTCTTGGAGCACCACAGATCTTTGATGAAACAGCTCAACAGTTCACAGCTTACTTCAACCAGCTACATTTGATCACCATTTTGATGGGCCTTACAGACAAATTTGAAAATGTTCGTGCTTCGCTTCTTCATAGGCAACCCCTACCCACTCTTGAAGAAGCCATCTCAGAATTGTTAAGTGAAGAAACTCGTCTTCACATGCGCTCACCGATGCCTGCTACTGATAGCGTCCTTTACACGTCTCATCCCAAGTCCAAGGGTAAATGGACCAACAACAACCAGTCTAAGTCTGTGGGAAAGACAAATCCATCCAAATGTGCCTTTTGCCACTCTACTGCTCATCTTCTCCTTGATTGTCCTGTTCGCAAATGTCGTAGGTGTGGCATCACTCATCCGCGCCATTATGAGTCTGACTGCTCTAAGAACTCAAAGCACACTGGCTCTCAGAACCGGACGCACGCTGTTGCTGGGTCTACCATCACTGATAACGAGGCTCCCTCTTCACTCTCCTCACCTGATCTAATGGAACTGATGTGTCGCAATCAGGAACTCATGGAGCAGATCATGTCTGGTGCTATGGGTATGAATTCTTCACACTCAACTGCATCAGGTAACGTATGACTTTTTGATTCTGGGTGTTGTAATCATATGACACCCTGTACTGATGGTTTCGTTTCTAAGAAACCACCTTAGCATTTTACGTCCGTACGAACTGCTGACAACACTAGTCTACCGATATCTTTTAGTGGAAATGTCTCCACCCATGATATTCAATTACCGAATGTTCTAAATGTTCCGAAACTATTTCTGAGCTTAGTTTCGATTGCACAACTTCTTGAATCTAACTTGATTATCTTATTTCATTCTTCTAGTTGTGTTGTACAGGATCCAAAGACCAAGCAGATCCTTGGACTCGGCCGTAAAGTTGGACGGATGATTGAAGTGGTCTACCTCCGTCTTCCATTACCCTCTTCAAGTCTTGTTGCCTCAGTTTCCAGCACTTCCTCCTTTGATTTGTGGCATGCCCGGCTGGGCCATCTGTCTCTAGCCAGAATAAAATCGTTAGCTAGTTTAGGGATGTTAGGAAAATGTGTGTCGTCTGATAGTATTTCTTGTTTATCTTGCAAACTGGGAAAACATCATGCTTTATCGTTTGAATCAAATGATTTTAACTCTAATTCTCCTTTTGATCTTATTCATTCTGATGTATGGGGACCAGCACCACATTCATCTATGGGTGGTGCTCGTTATTTTGTTATTTTTATTGATGATCATACTCGTTTCACATGGATATATCTCATGAAACATCGTTCTGAGTTACCTAAAATTTATATGATGTTTGCTCGGATGATTAACACTTAATTCTCGAAATCTATAAAGATTCTCAGAGCTGATAATGCTATGGAATACAAAGAGTCCTCTCTTCTCTCATTTCTTCAATCCCAGGGGACACTCTCTCAGTACTCCTGTCCTGGCACATCTTCTCAAAATGGTCGTGCCGAACGCAAACACCGTCATATCCTTGATACCGTTCACACCCTTCTCATTTCTGCTAAATGTCCAGAACGGTTTTGGGGGGAAGCTGCCTTCACTACAGTTTATACTATCAATCGTCATCCTACTCCTATTCTTCAGAATAAGTCTCCTTACGAGGCTCTTTATGAGATTTCTCCTGCCTATGAACTTCTAAAAGTTTGGGGTAGTGCTTGTTTTGTTCAGTTACAACCTCATGAACATACCAAACTTGAACCTCTCTCCAGACTTTGCTGCTTCCTTGGATATGGTATTGAACACAAAGGTTATCGCTGCTGGAATCCTATCTCCCAACGTCTTTGTATATCTCATCATGTTACCTTTTGGGAACATGTTCCTTTTTCTTCCATATCCAAGTTTCGTGAGTCCCCTACCTTCACCGCTCCGTTATTTACAGATGCCTCTGTCTCATTGGATTCACTCCAATCTGACATCACTTCGTCTCCGCCTATTGTTCAAACACCTTCCGAATTCGCATCTACTTCAGAGTCTCCTGCCTCTACACAGCCTACCCCTTCGAGTGTTCGTGATCCACCTCATTCATCTGTTCATTCCGCATCGCCAACATCTGAGCTGCCTGCTGAGTCTTTGGCTCCTGGAACGTCTCAATCTCATAATGTTAGACGATCAGATCGGGTAAGACAGGTTCCTTCTCATCTTCGTGATTATCATGTTTATGCTACTTTGTTGTCCAATCACGAACCTACTTCCTACAAGGAAGCCTCCTCTAATCCTGATTGGCAGAAAGCTATAGATGATAAACTTCAGGCTCTTGACAAAGCTCAGACATGGGAATTTGTCCCTCTTCCACAGGGCAAGTCACCCATTGGTTCCAAATGGGTGTTCAAAATCAAGACCAGATCTGATGGCTCTATTGATCGGTACAAAGCTCGTCTTGTAGCCAAGGGCTTCAATCAAGAGTACGACATTGATTATGAGGAAACATTTGCACCTGTTGCTCGTGTCACCTCTGTTCGCAGTCTTCTAGCTATCGCAACTACCAAGCAATGGTCTCTTTTTCAGATGGATGTTAAGAACGCCTTCTTGAACGGTGATTTATCTGAGGAAGTCTACATGACACCTCCTCCAGGCGTTCGAATTCCACAAGGTCATGTTTGTCGTCTTCGGAAGGCCCTTTATGGACTCAAGCAAGCTCCGCGAGCTTGGTTTGAGAAATTCAGTTCTACAGTCACCTCTCTGGGCTTCTCACCCAGTAACTATGATTCAGGACTGTTTACTCGGACCACTAAGGCTGGCACAATCTTACTTCTCCTGTATGTGGATGATATGATTATTACTGGCAGTGACTCTACAGGCATAACAAACCTCAAGACATCAATCAGCTCCTGTTTTGAAATGAAGGATCTTGGTTCTTTACACTATTTTCTTGGCCTTGAGGTGCTTTCAGATCCATCGGGAATTTATCTTTGTCAAGCTAAATACACCTCAGATCTTTTGTCAAAAGCTGTGATTACTGACAACAAAACTGCATCCACTCCGCTTGAGCATAACCTCCATTTGGCTCCGAATGCTGGGCCTCCTCTGCGTGATCCTACTTTATATCGCCAGCTAGTGGGGCCACTTGTCTATCTAACAGTGACTCGACCTGACATTGCCTATGTTGTTCATACTGTCAGTCAGTTCATGTCTGCACCCTGTTCTGATCACTATGCTGTTGTCCTGCGCATTCTTCGATATTTAAAAGGGACCATGTTTCATGGTCTTCATTTTAAATCCACATCATCATTGACTTTACGTGGTTTTTCTGATGCTGATTGGGACAGTGACATGACTGATCGTCGCTCCACTACCGGCTACTGTTTCTTTCTTGGAGACTCCCTTATCTCTTGGTGGAGCAAGAAACAATCTCTCACAGCTCGATCCAGTGCTGAAGCTGAGTATCGAGCACTAGCTGACACAACTCAAGAACTCGTGTGGTTACGCTGGCTACTATCTGACATGGGGGCTCTTCAACAGTCTCCAACTCCGTTGTGGTGTGACAACAACAGTGCAATTCAGATTGCTCATAATGATGTCTTTCACGAGCGAACGAAACATACTGAAATTGACTGTCACTTTGTTCGTCAACATGTGACTCGTAAGACTATCCAGCTTCTTCCTATTTCAACTCTTGATCAACCGGCCGACATTTTCACTAAAGCTCATCTACCAGGACGGTTTCGCGATCTAGTTTCCAAACTCCATCTGGTTCATTCTTCTCCCCATTGAGTTTGAGGGGGGGATATTAATGTATATGTATAGAGGGCCCAGGCCTGTGTCAATATAAGGCCCAAGCCCATTTAGTCCATGTATAGATTCTTTGTATATTGTAGGCTAGGTCAAGTACTCTCTTATAATTTTACTTTTTGTATTGTAAGTTTTCTCTCAATCAATACATCGAGGTTTCAAACCTTCAGCATATTCATCGTGTTCTTCATTCATATCCATCTTCTAACAACGAACATTGTAGATATGTGTGTCGGGTTTCCAGATCATCTTGAATCACTCAAATCGGAGATCGAACGAGTGAGATATG
The DNA here is from genome assembly GCA_954870635.1 of Arctium minus. Lineage (NCBI taxonomy): Eukaryota > Viridiplantae > Streptophyta > Magnoliopsida > Asterales > Asteraceae > Arctium > Arctium minus. The sequence goes on along the minus strand of OX941093.1, from coordinate 1,725,668 downwards.
GTCAAAACTCCACAGTTGCGCAAATCTGTCAAAAATTATCGTTTTGTTCTTTTTCGCTACAAATTGTTCCGAACCTATCAAAATATAAAAACACATTAATGTAGTTCGGTTTTACCATTACGGTGCATTAAAAAGAGATGATTGACAAGAAAACAAAGTGGAATTTAACGACCGATCATAATGATATTCAGTTAATACATACATTGCAATATTTAATATCTTTCAATTGATCGATATTGGCTCCTCAATTTGTGTGTAGAGAATGAATAAAGAAGATGGGGAGACCTTTTAGGCAAAAAACGGCGGCCATGAATATATAAAAAAAACCCTAAAATTTTAAAGGTCTTTTTAAACGGTTTTGTGATAGTAAAAGCGTTTGAAAAAGTGTTTGCCTTTTTAAACGGTTGTTTCTAGAGAACCGTTTAAAAAGATGTATGTATTTTAAACGGTTGTATGAAAAAAACCGTGTAAAAAAGTTAGGCGGCTTTTTAAACGGTTTTGTTCAATTATCCGTGTGAAATACATATCCCTTTTTAAACGGTTTTTTATAACAACCGTTTAAAATGTCATATAACTTTTTTAAACGGTACCACAACCGCAGAACCGTTTAAAAAAAGTCTTCAAAAAATGTGGCCATCTTTTTAAACGGTTTTTTCGATTATTTTTAAAAACCGTTTAAAAAGGTGCGTTCAAAAAAGTCATTTCTGTAGTAGTGTAAAACCATAAGATCAAAACCAAATTACGACTTGGATCGGTTCTCATGGTTCTCAAACGTTTTTGGTTCTCACATGATTTAACCCCATATCCATTATATATATATATATATATATATATATATATATATATATCCAAGCAAACCACGTTTTCATTATCAGTTTCAATCCTTATTCTAAATACCCCTAACCAAACGCCCCCTAAAACATTTTAAATATACACAACATCCTAAATTTTTATTTTAAACATAACTTATTATTTTAATAATATAAAATGTGGGTATTAATATAATTCAGAAATTTTAAAAAATTGCGGACGGATTACCTAGTCAGACCATTGTGCTACCTGTATAAATAATGTAGATATAGATATTTAGATTTTTCTTTTTAATTTTTGTGAAATAATCACATAAAGTAATTTAAAAAGAGATTAATTGAAAGATACAACACTCTCAAAAGAAATCATCAAGTGGAAGAAATTGACATGCCAATAAAAGTCTTTACAAGTTTTCCTCCATTATGACAAATATATATTTATCGTTGAAACATATATATTGTTATTTTATTTGAAGAAATCGTAAATTAATTACAATTAAAAAACCGTCAAGATGATAAGGATTCAATTACGGTTTTAATCAGTTAAAATTGATTTAGGGTTAGGTATTTCAAACCCTTTGATGGGCAATCAATCATGGAACTAGAGATTTCAAAAATTAATCACAAATCAATCTTTCTTTTTTCAACATGGACATAAGTTTTTCGATCATTCAATAATATATATATATATATATATATATATATATATATCAAAATTTCAACTCTTACATGAGTACATGGTCTAAAAGTAATTTTTTATATTCTAAAATAAACAATTTACCATTTCGTTCAAGAATCTATGTCACAGGGAGTTAGTTGAAGTGGACGACAAACTAGTCTACGCCTTGACTATGGTATATATAGAGTGTAAAGTTGTAGTATTCATTCAATAAACATTATGATTCTTTTCTCTATATCCTTCTGTCTATTTCTCTTCCTTTTTACCTACTTCCATTAAGGGCAAGCCAAATTTGAGCATGAGAGTAAACCTAATTGCCAAGTCTGGCTTCTCCAGCAATAAAGAAAGCAAAATCCAGGGATGAATAAATCAAGACCTAGAAAAGAGGATCAGCGTCCAAAATATGAATTTTGAAGAAATGATGATGATGCATTAAATGAAAGCAAATTCTTCGAATGAATCTCCTAGAATTGGTAGAGTGGATGAGGCAACTGAATTCAATCCCTTGAGTATGTACCTACAACTTGAATTTCCAAAATATGATGGTTCAAACCCTATAATTTGGATTAAAAATGTTGCAAATACTTTATATTGTGTAAGATACCAGAAGAAGAGAGAGTGGATTTAGCCTCGACCAACAAGAATAAGTGGCTAAAGAAGCCTTCCAAGTCTTCGACTAAATCTCCTCCCTCAGTTTCTGGTAAAAAGGTCACTAGTCCTTCTTCAAATCCAATATCTGTACCACGATTGAAAATTGTTTTGAAAACTTCAAAGCCTGAGGAAAAAATGTTCCTAAGAGAACTATGGATAAAGGTATTCTTGGTGCTCATCTTCTCTTAAAGCCTTATGTATGCAGTGATTTTTCTCCTATCATTGATAAGCTTCCTAACGGGGAAGTCAAGAAGACTAAAAATCCCTAAAGGAAAAGGAAGTCAAACCTTACAAGTCTACTAACCCTGCAGGACCATTATTAAATGGTTACCAAAACAATATTATTTTCTTCTATGATTGCAGGACTTAAAAGGTATCTGGTATCTGGACAATGGATGTTCCAGACATATGATAGATGACAAGTCCCTGCTATTTGAGTACACAGAAGAAAAAGTCCCCGAGTGACTTTCAGTGGAAATGGAAAAGGATATATTAGAGGCTATGGTATACTGACTAATAAGTTGACTACATTCAAAAGGTTTGCTTACGTTGAAGAAATAAAACATATAGTCAACATTAGTCAACTTTGTGATAATGAATTCTCTATCAAATTCAGTAAGAAAATATCCACAGTCAGTGACTAGCTTGGAAAACTTGATCTAACCGGTACAATAATGGAAAACGTCTATTTTATCAACATGGATTCCAAACTTACTGAAACTATCTGCTTCCTCTCTAAAGCCTCTTTTGATCTGAATTGTCTATGGCACAAGATACTTTCTCATCTGAATTTCAAAACACTGAATGATCTTTCTAAGAAAGATCTAGTCACTTGACTTCCTCAGCACTCTTATGCAAAGGAGTCTCTTTGCTCGACATGTGAAAAAGGGAAGCAAACTAAATCAAGTTTCAAGTCAACAGAATGGAATTGCTGAAAGAAGAAATCGTACAATCATTGAAGTTACACGATCTGTGCTCATCGAATCTCACCTCCCTACTCAATTATAGGCCGAAGTTGTCAACACTGCTTGCTTTACTCAAAACCACTCGCTGATAGTCAAACATTTCAAAAAGACTGTCTATAACTTTTCCATGGAAGAAAGCCATCTCTTAACTCTCTTCATTTCTTTGGCTGTCAATGCTACATTCTAAACAACAGAGATAATCTTGGAAAGTTTGATCATAAGTCCGACGATGGCATCTTTGTGGGATACTCTTCAGTATCCAAAGCCTATAGAGTATTCAAAGACAATGTATTGAAGAAACCATCCATGTAACCTTTGATAAATCTCGTTTAGAAAATCCTAAATCTGTCTTCAATGACAAAGAGCTGAATGAGTGGATGATTTCCCATTATGGAGAATCAAGTGTTGACTTCAATAACCCTACTTACATTAAAGATCTAATAACTGATGATGATCCGAATATTTTCAGTATCGAGCCAACTCAAAGTGTTGAATCATATTTAGTGATCTCTGTAGTTCCAATCAATACATTACCACCCTCAGATTCAGAAAGCGTTGATCTATCTTTTGTTGAACCCTCCTCAGTGAATGAAGTCTTATCTAACTTAAGACTAAATGATGTTGTACCATCTGCTGAAGTTTCTTCAACTTCAATACATGAGTCTTACTTCCCAAATCAAGACTTAAATCCTCCTCCACAACCACATGCTCAGTGATGGACCAAGAACAACCCCATTGATCAGATTCTTTGTAATCCCGAATCTGACATTCAGACACGACGTGGATCAGGTAATATTTCTCTCTTCGTTAATTTATATTTCTAATTGAGCCCAAGAAAATTGAAGAATCCATCATAGATCCAAACTGGATCAGTGATATGCAAGAAGAGCTGACCGAAATCAAAAGAAATAATGTATGGTATCTTGTTCCTCATCCAATAAGTAAACAAGTTATAAGCACCAAATGGTCCATAGAAACAAGCTGGATAAAAATGGCACTATAACCCACAACAAGGATCGACTTGTTCCTTAGGGAAATAGACAGTAGGAAGGCATAGACTATGATGAAACCTTTGCTCCAATGGCTAGGATCGAAGCAATTCGACTATTCTTAGGCTACGCTGCTCACAAAGATTTCAAGGTATATGAAATGGATGTGAAGACTGCCTTCCTGAATGGCAAACTTCAAGAAGAAGTCTATCTTGAACAACCTCCTGGTTTTCTTAATCCTAAATACCCAAAATATGTATATAGATTGGATAAGGCTCTATATGGGTTGAAAAACAAGCTTCTCGTGCTTGGTATGATACTTTTTCCTCTTTTCTTCTAACTGAAGGGTTTTCTCATGGAAAGATTTATAGTACCTTATTTCTAAGGAAAGTGAAGGGTCACATCATTCTTTTTCAGATATGTGTCGATCACATTATATTTGGATACATAAATCATCATTGTGTGTGAAATTCTCAAATCTGATGAAGAGTAAATACAAAATGAGTATGATGGGTGAACTGATTTTTCTTAGCCTTTGTCTTATCCTCTTGTACAAAAGTATACCCCTACGCCTTAATCTGATAGAAGGTACAGTACGGATTACTTTATGGTTTCCATCATGCTTACCAACTATCTGATACACTGTTTATATGCGGCCAAAGTTTGCTTTGTCTCAAGGACAAGGACATACATTCCACTCATCATGCAACACGTGGAATGTACCTGCTAAGGTGTATTAAATGCTTATGGTGTAAATAGTTGAGAAAAATGCTTGTGTGATAACTATTGTTATAGGAAAACTCGACCAAAGGTAGGTGAGTATCCCAACTCCCTCCAAAGTTTATCGCACATGCTCGAAGCATATCTTCTAAAGTCTGAATAGTTCGCTCTCTCTGGCCGTCGGTTTGAGAATGATAGGCAGTGCTCAAGCTCAATTGTTTACCCAATGCTTTCTGAAGTGATTGCCAAAACCGTGACGTGAAGCGACTATCTCTATCAGAAATAATGGAAATAGGTATCCCGTGACGTGTAACGATCTCGTTGATGAAGATATAAGCAAGCATCTCCTTATAATCTTTCTGAATAGGTAGGAAGTATGCAGATTTCATAAACCGATCCACCATTACACATATTGAGTCGTGTCCTTTAGCAGTTCTGGGTAATTTGGTTATGAAATCCATAGTTATTTGATCCCATTTCCACTGTGGAATCTCAGGTTGTTGCAGCAGACCGGATGGCTTTTGGTATTCGGCTTTGACCATCGAGCAAGTCAAGCATTTCCCCACGTACAAGGCGATATCTTTCTTCATTCCTGGCCATCAATAGTATTCCTTTAGGCCCTTGTACATCTTATTCGCCCCTGGGTGAATCAAATACCTAGATTTATAGGCTTCCTCCAAAACTATTTTCTGTAGGTTGGTAGCTTTTGGAATCCAAACTTTGTCTTTGAAGTAACGTACTCCGTCAATCTTAGTTTCAAATCTATGCTTTAAACAATGTAGGGTCTCGTTCTTCAAATTTTCCATTCTTAATGCTTCATCCTGAGTTTCAAGAATTCGAGTCTTTAAGCTCGTCTGCACAAGCGCTCCAAATGCTTGCACCCATGAGGGTTTTACCCTTTCCTTCCTACTTAGGGCATCGACTACCACATTGGCCTTACCCGGGTGGTATCGAATCTCACAATCATAGTCACTGAGTAACTCTACCCATATTTTATGCCTCATATTAAGCATTTTCTGATCAAGGATATGTTGAAGACTCTTGTGATCAGTAAAAACAGTGCACTTAGTGCCGTACAAATAATGTCTCCAAATTTTAAGAGCAAACACTACATCTTGAAGTTCCAGGTCGTAGGTGGTATAGTTCTTCTCATGAACCTTAAGTTGTCTTGATGCGTATGCTATAACCTTGTCCCTCTGCATCAATACGCAACCTAAACCTTGATGTGATGCGTCACAATACACCACAAAGTTGTCGGTTCCTTCCGGTAATGCTAGAATTGACGTGTTGCACAACTTTTGCTTTATCGGTTGAAATGTTTCCTCTTGTGGTTTCTCCCAAACGAATTTCTTATCCTTTTGAGTCAGTGCCGTGAGTGGTTGAGAAATTTTCGAGAAATTCTCAATAAATCGTCGATAATAACCCGCCAAACCCAGAAATTGACGAACTTTTGTTGGGGTTTTTGGGGCTTCCCACTTCTTAACGGCCTCTACCTTAGTTGGATCCACGTGGATTCCTTTCTCGCCCACCACGTGACCAAGAAAGTGTACCTCCCAAATCCAAAATTCGTACTTTGAGAATTTGGCGTACAACTTCTTCTCCTTGAGTAACTCCAATATTATCTTCAGGTGTTGCTCGTGATCCTCCTTACTCCGTGAGTAGATTAGTATGTCATCGATGAATACGATACAAACTTCTCAAGGTATGGTCTACATACCCTGTTCATTAAATCCATAAACACGATTGGTGCGTTCATTAATCCGAAAGGAATAACTAAGAACTCGTAGTGCCCGTATCGGGTCCTAAAAGCAGTCTTAGGGTTATCCTCCTCATGAACTCTCAACTGATGATACCCTGATCGAAGATCAAATCTTTGAAAAATAAGTAGCACCCTGTAACTGATCGAATAGATCATCAATTCAAGGAAGGGGATATCGATTCATGATCGTCATCTTGTTTAGATCCCTGTAATCGATGCACATTCGAAATGATCCATCCTTCTTTTTGACGAACAGGACAGGGGCTCCCCAAGGTGAGGAACTTGTCCGAATAAATCCCTAATCCAGAAGTTCTTGAAGTTGACCTAATAGCTCCTGCATTTCAGCTGGTGCTAAGCGGTACTGTGCTTTAGCTACAGGTGTTGCTCTGGGAACGAGGTCGATTCGGAATTCGACTTGTTTAGATGGTGGAAGTCAAGGAAAATCATCTGGAAATACTTCTGGGTGATCCTTCACCATAAGAATGTCTTGGATTCACCTTTCCTTAGACTTCTTCTAAACAACGCGTACCAAGAATGCGACACACTTCTTCCTCAAATACTTATGAACCTTCAAACTCGACACTATTTTTAGGCTCTTTCCAGGTCTATCTCCTTGTATAACATGGGTTTCTCTGTCCTGAAGAGGTACTCTAACGACCTTTTCAAAGCAGCAAATCTCCGATCGATTCTTGGATAACCAGTCCATTCCTACTACTACGTCAAAACTCCCCAATTCAATCAGAATAAAATCAATGCTAAAAGAATTATCGGTTAGACTCAAGGTGCAATCTAAAATTACATCCCTAGCCTCAATTTCGTGACAATTAGCAATTTCGATAGTATAAGCATTCTGCAAACTCCTAGATTCCAAGTCGATCAGTGGCCTAAATTCTAATGAAACAAAACTCATATATGCTCTAGTGTCAAACAATACTGATGCATAGCAGTTGTTTTAAGAGGAACGTATCTGTTACCACATTGGGGTCTCGACGTGCTTCTTTGGCTCCAATGGTGAATGCCCGTCCTCGTGCCTGGCCTCCTTAATTTCCCCTAATTGACTTGCCTCGCCTGGTTTCCAGTGTTGTTATTGTTCGGCCCCCTATTCAATCTCGGGCACATATTTCGGAAGTGATCCTGACTTCCGCACTCAAAGCACACCCTTCTTCCTTCCTTGACGCCCTTTTCCATTCGACAATTCTTGGCGAGATGACCTACTCGTTTACAGTTGCCACAAACAAGACAGACTACTTCATGATGATAGTTACACTTGTTGCATCTTGGGAGTGGACCATTGTACTGCCTCGGTTTCTGGGCCTTACTCCGAAGTTTCTCACCACCTTCTTATCCTTGCTTGAACTACCACTAGCTTTCTTCCTTGACAAATTCTCTAGCTTCCTCTTATTACCATAACTTTTCTGAGTTAAATTTCCTGCCCTAACCGCATCATCGGTTAAACTAGTTGCCAATGCCACTGCGGCTTGAATGGTGGTTGGATTTGCCGACTTGACCATCCCTCGGATTTTCGGGGTTAAACTATATAAGTATCGGTCAATTCTATTGCTCTCGGAGGAAACCATATGGGGCACTAGTTTCACGAGTTCATGGAAGCGAGCAGTGTATTGGTCTATACCTGATCCGACCATGGAGTGATCCCAAAATTCAGCTTCCAGTTTCTGAATTTCACTCTTGGGACAGTTCTCCTGAATGAGTAGCTTCTTAAACTCTTCCCATGAAAGCTTTTATGCATACTGTCTACCACGAGTCTGAACCTGAATGTTCCACCAAGTTAGTGCCCTGCCCTAGAGTTGACACGCCGCATACTCCACCATGCAGTCCTCTGAGCATTTGCTGATGTGGAGTACCGATTCCATGCTCTCAATCCAGGTTAGCAATCCTATGACACGTTCCTTTCCGTATAACTCCTTGGGCTTACAGGACACGAAGGCCTTCTAGTTACAACCCCTATTGTTGTTGTCCGGATTTTTTCCTTCATCTCCATGATTCCTTTGGTTAGCGCTAATGCCTGCGATAACTTGGGTGACAATATTGAGTATCGCCTCCCGGATTTGTTGTGCTATGATTTGTGCTAAATTTGGTGTTTGGTTCTAAGGATCTTCTCCCGTGTTGCGTGCGGATCTTCTTGGAGGCATGATTCTAGAATACATTTGCAGATATTGATTTGATTAAAATCTTTGTACAAATTTTACCTTGAATATTTTTCAAATATCTACACTACCATTTTAAATTTTGAAATAATAAAAATCATATAAATAAATATGGCAATTAAAAGTTTTTACTAAGAGAGATTTTTTTTCCCTTCATATTTGGAATAATTCCGCTAGTACAAAATTTTTGATGTTTAAATACATCAATACCAAGGTTTTTTTAAACCTATTACAATAAAATAATTTAAAATTATCCAAAATACATAGAAAATGTTTTCCCAAAGCCGTCTAACTAGCAACTATTCCGAATCAAATCACCCCAGATATGCAACTATCAAGAGCATCAACACAAACCCTCCAAACAGATACCAAAGCTCTATCCTCCTCGCAGTACTCCTAGCCACATTGGCGTTCTCCCATGCCCTAGTCGAGCTTTCATATAAGAGATGCGACAGCTCCGCCAGGTTGGTTAGGACCTCTTCCTGATGAGCCACCCTCGTCTGGCAGTCATGCAACACGACCGCCATGGCCTATACTCGCTGCTCCTCCTCTCGAGTCATACCGGAAATACGCCCTAATGGTATCCCGGTGATCTCTTGAGGTGTCTTCGGCTGCTCCGAACGCGACATCCTAAGCACCACTTTCCTAGGAATCGGGACGCTCTTTCGAGCCGTCTGTCGGATGTGCGGTCCTCGGGGATTCGACTGGGGTAATACCGGGGTCGGCTGGGGTATCACGGAAGTCAGCGACACTCTCAGGCTTTCACTAGCAGCTTCACTCTTGCTAGTCACCTCATGTTCTGAATCGGTGTCCACGTGAGGTTCCTCCTTCTGAACGTTGGGTGAGTTGACTCGAGGACGACCAGTAACGTAACCCGACTTATCGGCCGAGTAGGTAGTGCGAGAAAACGACGATGATGAAGACATAGTGATACTGAGGCAAGAGTGTACTTAGTCACTAAAGGTACATGTGTAAATGTCTATAGTATGCAATGACTACATACACACCATGCATGCTACTCGAAGGTTTACGTGAAAATCAATTTAAACATACTTCTACTATAACCATTACTAGTCTCACATTAATATGTCCTAAATTAAATATAGGTGATCAGGCTTTGTTTAATTGAGGTCCAATAATGCAATACCCGACTTAGTTATATTAGTAATATGTTCAGTAGTTTGAATGTTATTTCCAGTTTTCAGCTATAGTTTGGGTTTTCCAAAGGAAAAACTGGTATTCTCTATAACTTATGGCTCTGATACCAAATCTGTCACACCCCGCTAAAGCGGAAACACGAGATGTAACAGCTCAAGGTTCCATAACATAAGGTACAAGATAACACCAACCATAGTAGTTTAAAGAAATACAAAAGATTAAAATGTATCTTGACGAAAGTTTACAAAAGGGAAATAACATAGCTGAAAACATATGCAAGATGTCGCCACAAGCGGAGCCTTCCTAGATGCAAGCTTTACTGACGTCCACCTGAAAAGCATGTTAAAGAGAGGTCAACTACTGAAATAGTTGGTGAGATCACAGGTTTTCTAAAAGCAATAGCATCTTGACTTAGAACTTGTTGAATCCACACAGTGGATATGAAATTCCGGTTGTAAAACTTGCTCAAGGTATATTGTTGTATGCATAAATTTTAAATCCATGAGCCCATTACCCAAACCTAGTGACTTGAATGCCCCAAAGTGCATGTTCTATCGCTAACATGCGTAACTGAAACAATAATTATATACTCATGCATCCAACAATGTGAGTGGGGTGTCAACCAAATAGTATTATCCATAATTACCAACGACTCAATCCTTGAGTTAAATGGGTAATGTATGAGAAAACGGGGACTTATTGTACGATAGCAAAAACTCAGAATCATCTAACATAAGCATACATACCATAGAGAATAAGAAAACATAGCAAGATTTAGCATTTTCAAGTAAACAATACAACTGATGCGTAAAAGTAATTGTAACATGCTTTTCACCCCAAAATATATGAAAACGGTAAAATGGGCTGTGAAAACTCACTGTGATAAGCGAAGACGAATTCAAGACGTCCACGGAATGCAAACCAATGTCTGATCCTACTACGATCCTACGATGTAAGGACACTAGTAATATTTCAAGCTTAGACCTTATGGTCTTGGTAATGCTTACTTATCCAAAATGTCATAAAATGCCTTTAGTGTATTAACTTTGCTTAAAGTTTCATTTTGTGAAACTTTATAGTTTATTATATTTATTATTAACATTTTGTGAATGTGTTAGTTTTAACTTGTTCATTTAATACAAACCTAAAATTCATAACATAAAATGACAAAAGGGTCTAAAAGTTGATTTTTAAACAAAGTTTGTAAATGTCCTTTTGCCGTCTAAGATTTTGTTGTCACTTTATGTCCACTTTTTGTTGTCTTCCAAGGTTCTTTTAGTCATAATCATTTTACCCAAGCTAATATACTGTATTAGGGAACTTTTGGCATAAAAACCATAATTTTTGAATATGGATAGGTCCTTCAAATCAGTCCCTCATTAAGGTCCAGAATAGAAAGTTTAGTTGTTTGCGCACTTGTTTTCTAACCACTGTTTGGAGGTCTAATTCTTAGTTTTTTAGGTGATTATACTTGATTTCGAAACCTAACACATAAAACTAAATTCCAGAAGAAATTTCACCTCATTTGGTTAAATATTGAGAGAGTTATGTTCCTTTAAAGTTAGCTGTCGAAATCTGTCAGCATGATGTTTGAAAATGATTTCAAGGAAATGTGTCAAATCTCTTGATTCTTTAAATGGTTTTTGCTTCTTTTGCTTAGAACACGATTTTATCACATAAAATCAATAATATTCAGATGAAAACTTGTTTTTAACCATCAAAAGTTACATGCATGCAAGCCAAACAAAGATATCTTGCCAAAAACTCCAAAAATGACCATTATGAGTTTTATTTGAAATTTATGCTTTGAGCTTGATTTCTAGCACATAAAATATAAAGTTTAAATCACATGCATGAAGTTTAAAGTAGGTATTTGATATGTAGAAAATATTTCATGCAACTTTTTAGAATCCATGAAGTAGAATGTTGAATAAAGACATGCATGCTAGTTAGAACTTTCAAAAGTTCTTTCTTTGACCTTAACTTTGGTTTGATCATGGATTTTATCCCCTTTTAAGAACATGCAACTTGTTTTTAGGGAATAATCTATAAGCATTAAGAATCAAAGATTGTTTTCTTAGCAAAACAATACTTGAAAATCAAAAGAGAAGAAGAAAACTCAAGAATGCATGAAAAACTAAAAAGGAGAGTAAGTGTTATCATGTTCTTACCTCAATGAACACCTTCAAAGCCTTGAATCTTTGATTTTTGTTGGTGGAATGAAGATGGTTTTTGAAAGAAAATGAAGAGAGAATAGGGACAAAATAGAGAGGAAAATCTAGAGAGAAGTTAGAGAGAGGAATGAAAGATTGAGAATGAGAGAGAATGAGATGAGTTAAAAAGGGAGAGGAGAGGGGGGTGGTGGGGTGGCCGGCCAAAAAGTGGGGGGGGGGGGGGGAGGTGAGGTTGAGTGTGGTTTTGGGTATAATAATTGTGTTTCTAGAAAATATAAGGAATATTTGAAGTTTTGTCTTTTATTCTTTTTGCATTTGAATTATCTACTAGCTAACTTATTTAAATTAGGTAGTTTTATATATTGTATCATTTTATTATTATTGAATTATATATATATATATATATATACATCTATATAAAATGTTAAGATTGTCATTTAATGAGATTTGTGGGTAATTCACTCATCTAAGTGAATGTTAAGCAAAATTTATAGACTTTTCTAATAATATGTCCTCAAATACTATTCTACATATGATACTAAAATGTTCAGTCTAGTTCCGACCTGAAACGTAATTTTGACGGATGTCACATTCTCCCCCAGTTAAAAGAATTTCGTTCCGAAATTCAAGGATTGCCATCTTTAATTGGTTTTTTAGCAAAGAGGTGAGGATACTTGAGCTTCATATAATTCTCACGTTCCCTTGTGTACTCAGGCCCATGCTTTGTATTCCAATGAACTTTTATGATTGGAATTTTACTTCGCCTAAGTTGCTTAACCTCTCTATCAAGAACTTCAATTGGTTCTTCTATGATATGCAACTTATCGTTGATCTGAACTTCTTCTAGAGGTATGATTAAGGAGTCATCAGCTAGACACTTCTTGAGGTTCGACACATGAAATGTATCATGGATAACACTTAACTCTTGAGATAACTTAAGTTTGTATGGCACTGGGTATGAGAAGTTGTCTATGGGTATGTCTTGGTACCAAAATTGTTAATCATACTTAAAATTGGTGTGTCTATCTAAATTTGCTTTGGTACTTGGTTTTAGTGTAATGGATCCATAGGCACGAAAGTCATTATGTCTTGATTGTTGGGTTATTGAGTTATTTGGTACTTTAGCAGCACAAGAAAAAGATGTTATCAAGTAGAGACAAAAAGCAGCTAAGGGTGGTCCTCTGGCTCTTATCTCTGAAACCAAAGCAAAAGCAGTCAGAGTTGATGAAAGCAGAGAAAGAACAATCAGAGAAAAGAAAATTGTGATTGCTGAAAGTGATGAAAAGGTTAAATTATTTGAATCTGATGATGAAGATGAGGACATCAATGCCTTCGTAAAATCACTTGCATTAGTTACGCATCAGTTCAATAAGAAGTTTGGTAAGAAGGTTTTTGAGAAAAGAGGAATAGAGGGAAGAAATGAGAAATAAGAAAGAAAAGGAGCATATCAAAGGCCATTTATCTATCAAGAACAGAGGCATGTCCAATACCAGGAACAGAGGCCCATACCTTACTATGATCAAAGACATGCATAATTTCAGGATCAGAGACCAACACAGTATCAACCTAAAGTTGTTCAACCAGAAGCTCCTTTGAAGCAATAAACAGCTGAGCTTCCTCAAAATCAGAATGATGGGAGGTGCTTCAGATGTGGCAAACCAGGTCACTTCTCAGCCAACTACAAAGGTCTCTTGATCAAGGACAAAGATTACTATAAGTATAAATACAAGTACAATTTCATAGAAAGAAGTTTGTTGGCAGAGATAGAGAACTGGGTCTCTGATTCATCCTCTGATAAGGAACCAGAGCATGCTCACTTATGTGGCATGGCTCTGATTGCTTCTGATCAAACAGATGGTTCAACTAAAGCTGATGACTCATTGGAAACATCTGAAATCGATGCAAAGGTATGCTCAATCTCTTATTTTGACAAGTCCAAAACCGAACTTAAGATGGATATGATGAAATTAACTGAAGAATTTCAAAAACTAAAGTAGAAACTCTGTTGAGAAAGATAAGAGAAAACAAGCTCAGAAAAATCTAATTTTCTACAAAGGAGAAAAGGAACTTTTATAAGAAGAAGAAGAAGAAATCTTTAAAGAAAAATCTCAAAAGAAAAATCTCTTTCTAAAAAGTGTGAAATACTAGAAAAGGCAGTTATGGAAAAGGAAGAAGAGGTAAAGAAGTCAAAGTATGAAATGCTCAACTCTGTGGCGAAGAAAAGAGATTTTGATAAAAAAAAAAAAAAAGAAGTATCAAGATACACAGGATGTGCACATCAAAATAAATTCTCGAATGGATACCCAGGGACTATGATTCAGTGACATGGATCCATTTATTGGAAAGAAGAAGAACTCTTTCTCCTCTACATTCTGTGTAGGCAAAGTGAAAAAAATCAAATTTTCCATCTTTAAGAGAACCCTCTGCATTCGAGAGGGTGAAAACCTCTGTGGGATCAAAGGCAAGGAAACTCAAATTTAAAAATGTTTAATATTCTTCTAGGCAAAAATCTATTAAAAAAATGAAGTGAACTCCTTGTTCAATTTTGATTCCTTTAAAGATCAAAATTTAGCTAACTCTGTATCAAATGACTCTGCTCCTAAGGAACAGAGTTCACTAAATCCAGAGGCAACTGCATTTATACCTCTGATTGCAGAGGAGTCAGAAAAAGCTCTTGAAAAAGATTTTGAAAAGAATTTACTTGAAGTTTTGGAGCAAAATTCTGGTTCATTTGGGACTGAAATCATTCCCTGTACCATCAAGAGAACAAACATATCTCAACAAGAAAGTCCAGATGAACTTGGCACATCTGTTTTAGTACAACTCTCTGAAAAACCAAAGAAAGACTTTCTTGACTCTGACTCTGACTTAGATGAATCATCCTCAGTGGATAAAGACGTTATCATTGATGAAAGGGATTTTGTCATCATTGAGCCAGAGTTAGAGAAGGAACAACCAGAGATTGTAGCAAGTAGACCAGAGGAGACTAAACTCTCTTCTGGGATCCCAAACAAGCCAATTCAAATATACAAAACTATGTCAAACATGCCAATATGTCCTGACTTTGTTGAGATGTGTCTGAAAGCTAAATCTTCTCTTGAATTAGAGAAAGAGTTGTTGGGATTTTACGTTCAAAAGAGAGTTTCAAAAACCACAAAATAAATTTTGAGCAACGGAAGCAAAATAAAATTTTGAACATAAACAAAATTAAACAAGTTTTAACTCCCACAATAGGATCTTGTTACATGCATGTAAAGATTTAACTTGAAAATAAAAGTTTGGAACTACAACCTTTGAAGACTTTGGATCCTCATGGGAGGTTGATCGTTGATGATGATGGTAGAACCCAACGTAGAGTTCCTCTATCGGTATCCACCAACAAGCTCCAACACTTTGTGGAATGCTAGTTCCTTCTTGATGATGCAAAAGAGGTTCTTCTACCAAGAATCTAATCTATAGATTTTGTAGAAGACAAAAACCACATCAAAATGGTGGTGGTGATTGTGAGTTTTCTTGGAGATAAAAATAGAGATGGCATCTTTCTTTTATTTTTTCATAAAAAGCCACCACCAAATCATCTTGTAAAACCCACTTTTTATTGTCATATTCCATGGTTTCAATTTTGATGGTTTTCCAAAACCATCAAGTCCACCAATAAAAATGGGTCTAACCATGCAATTTTTCATTTGAAACCATCTAGTTTAAAGTTTGACCATGCAAAACTTTCTTTCTTGGTCCCCTTAGTTTGAATAGTTAAAATCATAACTTTAACAATTCAAACTTTATCACTATAAGTCCCTCTTTTAATTCTAGTTACATATGAGCCCATCATATTATAAATAAACTAGAATCTTTTATTTGCATCAATTATTATGTATCACATTCAATAATAATTTTCAAGAATTATTAATATTTATCAAGAATCGAATTCTTATAAATATTAATTAGGTGTCTACTTGTTTTTGGTGTGACCCTATAGGATCATAAATTACCGGCAATATTATTTTATAATCATTCTTGAACACTTAGAACCAACAATCTCCCACTTGTTCAAGGGTGTATTATAGAATAATATAGACAGTGGTGGACGTCTAGCACAATCTCACTACCCCCAGCAACGTATGACTGTATGTGCCATTCATCAACATCCAATTCCCACAAGCTCAAAACTTTAATTGATGTATAAGGTGTGATATCAGTTATCCCTTTGTTCGGACATCATGTTGAACATGAGACATGGATCGTAATCATTCTCATATGTCGTTCAACTTTTGGTAAGGCGCCTTAGATGTCTCACTCTAAACCATTTAGAGGAACAAATCCCATCTTGACTACATACGCCTCTTATGCAGTTCATACTGTACCCAATGATGGCCTTTATAGCTGCCTACTATTTCAAGATCAGCGGTTAACCATATCAAAGCACAGTACTCCCTACACTCAAGTCCCTAATATGCAACTCAGGTCAAAGGATACAAAGATATTACCTTTATTCAAGTGTCACTCATGACGACGATCCACGAAGTGATCTTGAAGCGGGTCCTGTCCAGTACTTGTTCCCTAGAAAGTACCTATGAACTTGGTTGCAACACTTTGCCACTTTTACCCTTAAAAGTCAACCAATCCAATTCATATTAGTCTTACTTCATAGTTGTTCCCACAACTATGACCGACTATGGACATTTAGAATAACTAATTTATTCATGGGTTAAACATGCTAATATAGAACACAACGAGTATGAATAAGATCATATCCTATATAACTATTTATAATACTATACTTGTTGCTTAACTTGTTCCAATATCCAAATACTAAATCCAAATCAAATCCCATCACTTAGAATAACGAAGTCCTTTGGCTTAAGCATGACCCTTCAAGCTTAGCATGTAAAAGAGTTTCGTGAATGGGTATACTAAGGCTTGATCTGTGTGAACTTTCTGAACACGAATGACTCATTTTAAACTTTATTCTGAATATAGTTTTGGAGTAGATGTTTGATATTCTGATGTGACATAGCGTCCTTTAGCTCTCGTAATGGCACACTTATTTTCACAAAAGATTTCTAGGTGATCCGGAATGGAAGGTATCATCCTAGCTTTTCAATGAACTCTTTCATCCAAGACATCTTTTCCTTTTGCAGCTTCTAAAGCAACAATGTATTCTTATTCTGTATTATGAACTTTGCTTTCGCTTGGAACTCTTTCCAACGAACTTCTCCTTCATTCATAATGAAGACATACCGGTTTTATGGTCTAGAACTTTCTCAAGATCTATGGAAGCTATCATCATATGTAACCTTTTACTATGATTTTCTTCCAACCCATAATTAACGAACACTTTTTGGCTATGTAAGTATCTTAGAATGTTCTTTATGGTCATCTAATGACCTTCCCCTGAAATTTGTTGGTTAACATCATCTAATACTCTAAAGCATTATGACACATCCGCATTGGCATATTAATCTTGTCGTACTATTTGGAATGCCAATCATTTTAACTAGCTCAACCTTTGTGCTAGAAATATTTAGCCCAACTTAGAATGATGTCACATCATACTTGCAAGAACCTACCGTTAGAGCCTTGCATCTTGAACCTTTTCAAGATCATATCAATATATATATACTTAATTTATGACTGTAGACTCCTTTGATCTAACTCTTTAGATCTCTATTTCAAGAACATAATCATGTTCTTAAGTCTTTCATTTAGATATATTGCCCTGCCAAGATACGATGCCTTGCCTTGTGTTTTTCCTCCGAGCGTTGGTATTTTTTACGTACATATTAGGAATTTTACTGTGCTCCCACTAGCCTTTTAGTAAATGTATAAGTCTTCTTTTATCAAAAGAAGATTCCAGCTTTAAGATGTTTATAGTTATCCATGAATGGATTGCACCTTGGTGTTCATGACTCTAAGCCACTCATCAGATTCAGAATCTGACTCAACATTTTAGTAGCTTATGGGTTTATAGGAATCCCATTATACATCATCCTTCATTAGTCGTGGGAAAATAACATTTCTCGGACTTCTGAATGATTCTACTAGATTTGCGAACACTTTGTGATTTACTAAGTTTCTGATCAATCAAATTGTTCAAATTCAACAACCTTTGTTTGATAACTAGTGTCAACCAAGAAGTGCATTAGGTTATGAGGTTCTTGATTTTCTTCAATTCCTTAAACCTCCCATTTGCCTTGCCCATTTGAAACTTGTTTTCTAAGAACTTGGCATTCAAATAATAAACAACTTTATTATTTATGGGATTGTAGAATCCATATTCAAAACGTTTTAGAATATTCTACAATATATGCATTCAGTAGATATTTAGTCGAGTTTTGTATGTGCTTCATAAAACCACATCTTTAACTAAGATTATGGATGAGACCTTTCATACAAAATCTTATAAGGTGTTTTATCTACGTCTCGGTTGGTAAAACATAGTTTACAGTAATTAAAGGCAGAATTCTTAATTTGAATAGGAATAGTAATTTCTTTCATCATAGAGTGAACCATGTCTGATAAGGTTCGGTTCATCAAAAACTTTTAATTTGAAAATGGTGTTTGTGATGAACCAAGTTTGTGAGACTATCCCACAACTTCTAAGATGATTCATGAATTCCTATTCGAGATATTATTCTTTTATATCATAAAAGACTTCATTTTTCTTTGTGACCTTTTCTCCAATCTTCATTTTGAAGATACTGAATTATATCAAATGCTTCATGTTTAACACTTCAACACTTGAATCGTTAAGTAGCGAAGATATTGTGTCATCTATCATCAAGACTAGACAAGGAATTGAGAAGACATATACATCAAAATGTTTTCTTCTCAATTTTTCTTTCGTTACAATAACCATAGGAAAAAGCTTTATTCAACTTGTCATTTTCCTTGCCATAGATTTGATTTAAATCTCATTTGAGTCCTTGGTATCATAGTGAACTGTGTTTTAGAAAGCTAATGAGATTCACTTTATTATTCGATTAAGAGATCTGGTTCTCGAAATAGAATAATTCATTTTGAATATGAAAATGATCGTTTCCAAAACGCTTGAGTGAATTTCATCCAATCATTAAACATGCAACTGAAATAATAATTTAGTCAAACTAAATTCAAAATATCGTTCAAAAACAACCATTGTTTTAACATTACAAGCCATATGGTTTTTAAAATAAATCTTCTATAAGCTTGGTGTTCAAAGTTGCTTCCTTGCTTGTATTGATCACCATCACGCTTGTCTTTCAGTCGTTTGCCTTTCAAGAATATCTGTAACAATTACAAGATAGAGTTTTACACTTAGTATCATATACAAGTGTATAAGAGAAAGGTAAAAGTTCTTTCTATCTCATAGATACCTGAAGGATTTTATTTCACAAAGGAAAATCTTCTCCTTAGAGATCAACACTTGAAGTCACTGAATTCAGAAGGATTTCTCTCATATGTTTCCAGTAACATACACAATTCCGAGATTGAAAACTCCTCAAGATTCACTTCAAAACCATTGAATCTTTTGTTCAACGACCCGAGAATCGCACTCTTGGCTAGTGTATCATGATACGGATAGCCAAGTTTCTCCAAGTAGTGCAAATGCATTCTCATGGTTTCAAGATGAGAGCCCACAGATTGGTCTTCTTTCATCTTGGTATGATGAAGTTCCCAACGTATTTTAAGCATTTCAGTTATCACAAATTCTTTGTGACAATGTCGTAGTCGCTCCATAAGGTCATATGTTGTGTTTGGAAACCTCTCCACCTTTTCTCGTAAAAGTGGATCCATGGTTTCTAGCATGAGGCGTGAAACATCATATGAATCTTTACAATGCCTTAACCATGCATTGTGGGCCTCTGTGGAGGTAAGAGGAGGTTCTTCCCGAAGGGGAACAAAAAGTACGTGTGATATCCTTTTATGTCTGAGACCAAGTCTCAACCTTGAAAACAAAAAAGGGAAATTTTGTTCTTTTAGCCTTTCTTGCATAAGAAAAGCTCTTAAGGATGGGTCAATCGCGGTATTTTGATTCGACTACAAAAATAACAAAATTCATTTAGTATTTTCAATTTTTAATATTTGACTCAAATAATACCCTCTTGCGTTTCTTAAACATTATTTAGTCAAATCTAGAATCCAAGTTGCGAAACGAACAAACGGTTAGGTGACCTTTATCCCGTATATTCAATCCAACAAGGTAGGCAACGCTTACCAATTACATCAAGATGTAACTTCTAGTGATATGGGATCCTTAACAACTTTTGTCAATTTGGCATGTTTGATCCCATCTTTGCCTCGGGTCTCTTTTGCTTAGGTGACCTTTATCACAAAAGATTCCCGATCAAGTCATCCTACTTGAGACAACATGTGAAAATCATATCAATGTGGTTAGGTGACCTTTATCCCACAAGGACACAAGAATCACCTCATTTATCACAAGACAATCCAAGCGGTTAGGTGACCTTTATCCCACAAGGGTGCCATAGTGATGAAATGAGTGTCTCTCAAAAGGACGGCATAGACTTGCCTTGTTTGAGGGATTCATGTGTTCTATAATTATAGTTTTGAAAACATTTTTAGTATTAAGAGTTATTGCATGCATCCAATAATACATGGTAGTATAAAAACTTTATTTTTAAGATATGGTTCCTTTTAGATAAAATAAAATCCTTTTTTTTTTATCAATCCAAAATTGATCAATTTAGTAATATCACATATTAAGACTTATGATTGATCACTAAAGAACCATTTATAGTCTTATAATAAACATTTTATTATTTAGACTATGAGTTTGGATGAGTCTTAAAACTCCATTTTAATCCCTTTTCACTAATTTCAAAAATTTTGACGTTTGGAATTTTATAAAAAAAACTTATAAAACCATTTAGCATCTTATGATAAAAAAACGTCAAAACTTGATTTCCAAACTCTTAGTACCATGTAACTACACGCGTCAAAAGAACTCTTAATTTTTTTGAAAAAAAAAATTTCTTCAAAAATATTTAAAATCTCCATTTTAAATTGTTTGGTTCATTTAAAATCCAATTTTAAAGTTAGAGCGTTTTTAATAAACTTTTTTATTCAAAAACACAATTGAACCAATTTACATGTTATGGATTTAAAATCTCCATTTTAAACTTTTGCTTAACCTAAAATCTCCATTTTAAGGTTTGGTTCATTTCACTTTTAAAACATATTTTAAAAGTTCTTACTATAATTTTAAATCATTTTAAAATGTCATAGGACCAATTATATGTTCTTTTAAATGCAAAAAATATTATATATATTAAGGCAATATAATAAAAGAACATAAGCAACCACAACATGCATAAAAAGTGCATAAGAATGTGCATAAAAACCAAGCCAATTCTAATGGCATTTCTTGTGAGCCGAACAAGAATGTCTAGTCCTTTCTTAAGGGACAAAAATAAAATAAAAGTCTTGAATCTCCCACTTGCTCCAACATCTCCATGCATCCAAGTGTTCAAGTCCTTCTTCATGTGTTGAAAAAGTCCACCTAGCCCATATGGGATTGCAAAGCCCAAACTTGGTGATGACACCAATATGGCCCAAAAAGCTTTCATCTTGGACCTTATGTTGACCTTTCTCTCTTGGTACATTTTCAAAAAAAAAACTATCTAATACTTACAAGAGAGAAAAAATAATAAACCTATTTACTATTACATGCCAACATAAAAGAAAAGGTTTTTTCAACCATATCGAATATCAACACATGGGTCCATGGCTTGTTTATGCACAAAAACATGCAACATAAAATAGAAAAAAAAAACAACACTTTGTTTTTCTAATGGCAATCTTTTATGTAACAAAAATAAACCATGGATTCAAAAATCCATCTAAATTTTGATACATAAAATATATAAAATAAAACTAGCAAAAATTGCCAAAATAAGCCATGCATGGAACATTTCATATAAAATTTTTTACCCATGGCTTCCAAAAACCAAGTATATTTTTAAACTAAACATGCATATAACATTGGCCCTGATACCACTTGTTGGGATTTTACGTTCAAAAGAGAGTTTCAAAAACCACAAAATAAATTTTGAGCAACGGAAGCAAAATAAAATTTTGAACATAAACAAAATTAAACAAGTTTTAACTCCCACAATAGGATCTTGTTACATGCATGTAAAGATTTAACTTGAAAATAAAAGTTTGGAACTACAACCTTTGAAGACTTTGGATCCTCATAGGAGGTTGATCGTTGATGATGATGGTAGAACCCAACGTAGAGTTCCTCTATCGGTATCCACCAACAAGCTCCAACACTTTGTGGAATGCTAGTTCCTTCTTGATGATGCAAAAGAGGTTCTTCTACCAAGAATCTAATCTATAGATTTTGTAGAAGACAAAAACCACATCAAAATGGTGGTGGTGATTGTGAGTTTTCTTGGAGAGAAAAATAGAGATGGCATCTTTCTTTTATTTTTTCATAAAAAGCCACCACCAAATCATCTTGTAAGACCCACTTTTTATTGTCATATTCCATGGTTTCAATTTTGATGGTTTTCCAAAACCATCAAGTCCACCAATAAAAATGGGTCTAACCATGCAATTTTTCATTTGAAACCATCTAGTTTAAAGTTTGACCATGCAAAACTTTCTTTCTTGGTCCCCTTAGTTTGAATAGTTAAAATCATAACTTTAACAATTCAAACTTTATCACTATAAGTCCCTCTTTTAATTCTAGTTACATATGAGCCCATCATATTATAAATAAACTAGAATCTTTTATTTGCATCAATTATTATGTATCACATTCAATAATAATTTTCAAGAATTATTAATATTTATCAAGAATCGAATTCTTATAAATATTAATTAGGTGTCTACTTGTTTTTGGTGTGACCCTATAGGATCATAAATTACCGGCAATATTATTTTATAATCATTCTTGAACACTTAGAACCAACAAGAGATGCAAGAAAAAGCCAAGAGTAAAATTATTCCTTTATCTTCTAACCCTTATCCTTTCAAGTTTCAAGCTTATCAAGTTTACACCTGAACAGAAAAGGAAATGGATAATGAATGAAAATTTTGTTCCTCTTGTTTTAGTAAAAGACAAAGCAAGCAAGGGCAATTGGATTAGGGAAAAACCAATTCAGAGAAGAAGGTCAACTTTTATAAAACAAATCTGAATTAGATAGAAAGTTCTTTAGAATAATTTATATTAGGGCAGATAGATTTTAAAAGGCCAAAGTTCAAAAGTTTATGAATAAAACCAGAATAAGCAACCATCTCATTGCTCACATAATTGCAAATGATTTGATCTTCTTATTAAGTTAAAGAATCACTTCTCGGGTCCTCATTGCATTCTATCTGAGTCACTTAAAAATAAAATTAATTCTAAGACCCAAGATCAGCGAAAGCAATGGAAGGAACCTGGCAAACCAGCAAAGACTGGCAAACCAGAGGACAAGAAGACAACACCACAATCTAACAAGAAAGGACCTATTATGAGATGGGTACCTAAGAAACTCTAGTCTATCTTGTAGAAATAGCATGTATACAACTGGTATCTGGACTCTGGATGCTTAAGGAACATGACTGGGAATAAAATGTTACTATCCTCATTTAAAGACAAAGTGGGAGGCTTTGTAACCTTTGTAGATAACAGACAAGGATAGATCAGAGGCTATGGGGTACTATCAAAAGGAGATATCTATGTATCCAAAGTTGCTTATGTAGACGTGCTAAAGCACAATCTGCTTAGCAAAATTCAACTTTGTGATAATGGTTTTGATGTCAAATTTCAAAAGAAATATTTCTCTTTACTAACTAATACAGATCAGAACTGCTAAGAGCTGATAGGAAAGGAAATCTCTATCTCATGAACTTCACTTCAAAGGGTAATTTAGAGACCCACTGTTTGATCTCTCAGAAAAATGAAGATACATGGCTCTAGTACAAAAAGTTCTCACATCTGAACTTTTCAACAATGGGTAAATTGGTTAAGTATGATCTAGAAAAAGGTTTTCCCTCTCTGAAATTTGATAAGGATCATCTTTGTCCAACTTGTGAAATGGGTAAGCTCAGTAGAGCTTCTCATATGACAAAGAGTGATCATTCTTGCCTAAGACCTTTGCACATGCTTCATGTTGACCTCTTTGGTCCTATCTCTGTGCAAAGTATGTCTAGTATGAAGTACATACTTGTTTTAATTGATGAATTCTCTAGATATACATGGATAGAGTTCATCAGAGCCAAGTCTGATGTCCTAGATATTCTAATTAACTTGTTGAAAAGGATCCAGATACTGCTAACAACAAGGTTAAAAAGTTAAGAAGTGAAGGCATATCTCAAAAACTTCTCAGCATCAAAAACTCCTCAACAAAATGGAGTTGTGGAAAGAAGAAACAGAACATTAGTAGAAGCTGGAAGAACCATGCTGTCAACCTCTGGTCTACTAACAACTTTTTAGGCAGAAGCAGTTTTCGTGCCTGTTTCACCCAAAACAGGGCTATAATAGTGAAAAGATTCAAGAAACTGCTTATGAACCCATCAATCAAAGAAATCCTACTATGAAATACTTTCATGTCTTTGACTGCAGGTGGTTCATATTAAATGACAAGGATCGGCTAGGTAAATTTGACAAAAAGGTTGATGAAGAAAATTTTCTTGGATACTCATCAACATCAAAAGCCTACAGAGTCTACAATCTAAGAACCAAGATAATCCTTGAAAGCATCAATGTCTCTTTTGAGGAGAAAGAGTCAATGACTTCTGAGTGCTCCTGCTCAGAACTCAAGCACAAGCCAGAGACTTCTGATTCTTCCCAGTACAGAGAATCAGAAATCAATCTACTATTTGAGGACATATTTGGTGATGAAGTTACCTCTGTCTTTACACTCAAAAGTACTTTTGTACATAACTCAGAAGAACCCCAAACTACAGGTACATCTCTGTCTGGTCCTTCTGATGCTTTACTCATCTACTTTTATGTCAACAAATCCAAACCCAATTGTTAAAAATGGACATCATTCTAAGAAGGAGCATGCTGGTACATCACAAATTCAGTGCTCAACTGCAGAAATACCTTATGCTTGTCAAGAAGCACAAACTCATCCATCAATTTAAGCTCTATTTGGCTTCAAACAAGCACCCAGAGCATGATATGAAGCTCTCTCAAACTTTATGCTTGCAAATAAGTTTGAAAAAGGTACTTTGGATACAACATGTTCATCAAAAGGTACAAAAATGAGCTACTTCTGGTACATATTTATGTTGATGACATTATTTTTGGTCCTACTAACCAAAAATACTGTGAGAAGTTTTCAGAGTTAATGAAAAGTGAGTTTGAGATGAACATGATGGGAGAATTATCATTCTTCCTACGACTCTAAGTAAAACAAATAAAAGAAGGAACCTTCATAAATCAAGCCAAATATGTTTTTGACATTTTAAAGAAATATAAACTCAATGACTTAACTCATATGAAAACTCCTCTTGCCACTGGAGTTAAGCTTGACTCTGATCATTCTGCCAAGCCAATGGATGTCAAGAACTATAGAGGCATGATAGGATCACTTTTTTACTTAACAGTTAGTAGGCCAGATATACTATTGGCAATCTGTATTTGTGCTAGATATCAAGCTAATCCCAAGGAATCTCACTTATCTGTTGTGAAAAGAGTCTTTAGATACCTAAAATGGACTCAATTCTTGGGTCTCTAGTATCCAAAGCACTCTAGTTTTGAACTAATGGCATACACAGATGCAAACCATGCAGGATGCAAGCTAGATAGGAAAAGCATTTATGGATGTTGTCAGCTGCTTGGAGACAAGTTAGTGAGTTGGTCATCCAAAAAGTGAAACTGTGTATCAACCTCTACAGCAGAAATAGAGTATGTTGCTGCTAGTTGTTGTTCACAAGTCATCTGGATGAAAACTCAGCTCAAAGACTATGGTCTTGAGTTTGAAAAGATTCCAATCCTCTGTGATTCAAAGAGTGCAGCTGCCATCTCTGCAAACCCAATGCAACACTCCAAGACCAAACACATTGATGTCAAGTACCACTTTCTCAAGGATCATGTTGAAAAAGGTACCATTGAAATGTACTTTGTCTCAACAGATTACAAACTTGCTGATCTTTTTACAAAAGCACTTGATGAAAGAAGATTCAACTTTCTGATCAACAAGTTGGGTATGCTCAATATGTCTACTTGATCTCAAACTTAAAAGTTCAGAGACTCTAAAGATGTAAATCAGAGCCTCTGAACATCAGAGATGTAACATATTACTTTTTAAATTTCAGAGTCTCTGATTGCCCTAATCAGAGCCTCTGCATTATTCCTCGAGCATATATCCTTGTCCTTATATTACTGTCAAACAGTTTCTTTGATTACACTTGATCAGAGCCTCTGTATTTCCTTAAACTATGATTTTACACAATATCTTATCTTGTTTGATCCAAGCATAGTTTAAGGGGGATCATAGAAAGATTCAACTTTCAAGGGGGAACTAAGGCAAATTTCAGAAACTCTGAATGTAGAGATCAGAACCTCTGACATTAATCTCAAAGCCTCTGACTCTACTACTCAGAGCCTCTGATATTCAAATAAAAGGTATGATTTTATCTTTTGTTACACAATCAAGGAACTTTGGGATGAGAAAACCTATTCTGATTTAAACAACTTTGAATAAATTCTTGAATTCTACTCAAAAAGTCAGAGCCTCTGATAGTATAGACCAGAGCCTCTAATCTGCTGTGACTCTCAATACTTTGTCTCTAACTATACCACTCAGAGCTTATGACTTCAATAACCGAGTTCTTGAATTATTTCTCAATCAGAATTAGGATTTAAATGTTTGGACATTAAAGGTGTAATCTTATGTTGATAGAGCACAAATTATCAATATCCAAAGGTTGTGTCTGTACATAGCTCCTTCTGGTCAAACAACACTTGTGTGTTTTTGCTTCTATTGACTCAAGGTGCGGGTTATTTTTGAAAAGTGACTGTCATGTCTCTAAAGCTTATCTCTTAGACGACGGTTTTGAAGTAAGCGTCTCTTGGAAATCAGCTGCCATGTGTCACTCTGACAATGGTAGACCATCTTAAACAGTTTGTGAACTTGTCACCTCAACGTTGTTCCACAAACCCACATTTGAGTATTCCTTTTCAAGAAATATAAATTTAAATCACTAATTTTATTTTTACGCATTCAAAATCTCTCTTGAGCTCTAATTTCCCTCTGTAAAGCCTTCTTCGTCCTCAAAGCTCTCAATCTCTCCTCAACCTGAAACCATGACATCTCCAGTCAGATATGATGAAACAAACTGAATCATTCCCAATGTCGCTCCTGCCAATCAAACCATCCCTGTTAAAGCCAATAACTTGTACATCGACCTAAACCCCACCAAATATGAGGAACTCACCTTTTTTTGGAATACTTCAAGCATTCTAAAATATGATATGCACTTACCCTATTCGACAAGAATATTCCCCTTAACTACATCCAACAATGGTGGTATACATGTGTTTATGATGAAAAAGCCAATGGACTAGTTGGATTTATTGATGCGGGTGAAAACAGGGGAGGATCCATTCGCATTACCCCTGAAACTCTGTAGGGTCCTGTTCCTATTCTCAACCAAAGATCTTAACATCCCTAGCTTTGAAAAACCACCTACCCACACCACTCTTCTCGAGTTCATCCGTTATTTGAGCTATAACAAAGGCATCACCAAGCTTAGTGACTTTCAAAGACAACACCTACCACCCTTCTAGAACTTTTGTTTCAATGTACTAAACAGGATGATTACCATCAAAATAGGAAGCCAAGACCAAGCAAACCCTACTATTCTGACTATTATGTATGGTTTATTCTTTAACTGTAACATAGACATGACCAAGCTAATCTATCAGAAGTTGTTTATTCCAGTGGAGAGAAAGAACAAGGAACTAGCAAAGGGAAAGCCACCCGTGTCTATACTATTTCCCAAATTCATAGCTCTGGTCATTAGGGGAGCTATGGATAGTTTTTCACTTACAGAAGATGGCCAGAAGACACCAATATTTGTGATGAATATCTTCAAACCAACATCAGTCTCTCCATACCCAAATGCTCGAAGATTCCTCAGAACCATTATGTGCATCCTTCCAGAGAACTCTTCAGCCTTAGTCACTTATCTCCGTGTTGCCCAACCTCTAGAACTAGAGGTGGGATCCCCATAACACTTAGGTTATGAGCCTCAACCTGAATCAGAGAGTGAGGATTAAGAGGAAACACAATCATAGAGAGGCGAACCTGAGGGTGCCTCTCCAAAGGGAAAAGCATAGAGTGCCTTTGCTACTGGAGAAGAGAGTAGCTCTTCCAATACAGAAGGTAGTGAGCATGAGGGTGAGAACTCTTGAGACTTCTAACCAAATAAAAGCCAAGAGAAGTGAGAATATAGAAAAAAAAATACCCCTCGAGGCACACATGTGTATTTTAGCACACTTACCCCAACTCCTAGTGCAAGAAAATACACTATCCAAGATGGTCCAACAATCATTGGATATTGAACCAGAGGTGCACACCTTAAACCTTATCCTGCTTACCCACACAGAGGCCCCTATTTCTGTCTCTGATGCACACTTTCTAGGGGAAGCCCCATTTTTGGACTTGTCCTCCCAAAAGGACAAGGCCGTTAAAAACATAAGTACCAGTTCTTCCGGGGTACGCCACTTATATCCACACACAATGATGCCTCTGTAGATCATCAAGTAGAGGAATTGTAACATAGACCCACTTAAAATATCTCGTATCGACTTCTCAACTCAGGGGTGGTGGCTAGACCTAGTTGATCACGGGCTGACTTGCTTGCCTGGACAACAAGACAACCAATCATACTTACTTCTCTTCCTCTAAATCTGAGGGGGAGGAAGCGAAAGAAGTTAGAACACCCAGAGATGTTTCTCCCCAGAGAGAACATCGAGGATCGAGTGGAAGTCTTTTCAGAGACAACATAAAAGCAGTTCTGAACGAAGGCGACTCTAAACTCGAGACAGACTTGGATCCATGTGTTAGATCTAAGGTACCCTATCTGAAGTCATTACAAAAACAGAGTTTGAAAGTTTATGTACCGAGGTCAAAGGATCCCTAAATGATCTTAAACTTATCATTTCCAAAAATTCAGAGGTCTCTACTTCCACCTCTCTTGTTGATTCTCTTAAAGCAGATGTCTCTGAAACGAAACAGAAGCTAGACACCACAACAACCAAGCTTGGGTCGATTGAATCTCAAATCACCCATAGCTTAGAGAATTTGGTGGATTAGCTCAAAGCAATCAAAAAATGATCTCACAAAGGCACAATCAGAGAAGGCTCCAGTCTCTGAACCTACACCTGCTTCAATCTCCACAAAAGACTTCAAAGCCTTTACAGAGGAACTAAAGAAAGTGATTTCAGCGTCTCAACCATCCTCTTCAACGGAAAATGCTCCAGGTCATCCTCCTTCCTCTGAACTTGTATTGAAGAAAGATTTGTCAGAATTCAAGAAAGTCATCCTTCAGCAGATGATAGAGATCTATGCTAAATTCGTGTCAAAGTGCTCTGAACCAGTCAAAGAAACCAAATCCCTGCTCTCAATGCACAACTACAAAGTTGATTCAAGTCAGTCAGATTATTGGTGCAACAGAACATTCCAAAAAAATTATAAAGGGAGCAGCAGAAACATTAAAAACCTCTACATTAGAGTCGAATAAAAGAAAACAGTTAGAGACTTCCTGTGCAGAGGAGGCTTCAAAAAAGAGGAGGTTTGATGATCCAGAGGACGACCATGATGGCAACATGTCCTCTGATCATCAAAAGGGGAAGTATATCTTTAAGCACGCTAAGCCAATCAGAAGCGTTACCCTCTCCTCTGTTGCAAACACCGATCAGTCCAAGGGAAAAGCTCCAAAGCAAACTAAAACTTACACAGAGCAGATTCACTTAGAGCCATCATCTCTTGCCCCTTTAGAATCCCTACTTGATCAATCTCCAACCAGAACTCCTACAGAAGATCCAAGGAAAGAACTAGAGAGGTCTAATACCAGAGCCTCTGCTGAAGAACCTTCAAAATATCCTCCATAAATATTTGCATCTCTAATTCTAGTTGTGATCTTAGCCTCTGCCAGTTCAAAGATTCCAACCATGACAGTGCCAATAATTCCTATAAAAGCAACTGTAAACATCTCAACTCCAACCATGCCAGATTCCACTCTTATTCCGCCAAAAACTAATCCCGATGATCCTATCTTGGTCGATTACTTTGATGATAAAGAGATCAAAATTTAATTATCCTTTGATGATATCTTTGAGTCACTAGAGTGACATAAAGTAGTGATTAGGGACATGTTTGAATATGAACCTGCCTCGACCTCTGAAATACATACATCAGAAGCTCATACCAAAGTAGAAGACAGAGTTAAATAAATCATGGATCCGATGGAAACCCTGATCAGACCAACTTTTGCTGAAACTTCTATCTCCAAGCCCAGAGAAAAAGAACTGGTGCTAAGAGAAGACATCTTCAGATATCGCTAATCTGATCACAATGTGCAGATCAATATTACAAGTCCTCCCAATCCCATACTAAGACGAGAAACAATGAGCTTGGTCAGAGACAAATTCATCAGAGACAAGACTCAAGATCGCTCTGTAGCGTGTTCAGAAGAAGGAATCCAAAAAGGTTCATGAAGCCAAATTCAGAAACTTCTCCTATAATCAGGTCACTTATCTTGAGTACACTCTGGAAAGGGCAAATGACAGGTTATACACATTCAACGATAATGACTTGGTGAATCTGAACCCGTACGGTCTGACCTTCCTCTATGGATACTTCTACACAAAGGCCGATATAGGAAGGAAATACAATGTTGTTCTTCAAGAGGTGACCATGACAATGGAGAAGCATGTGGAATTAAGGTCCAAGACTTACTTTTAGATCGCAATGGAGCTTGGTGTTCATCATCTAGCTATAACAACCCCAGATGATAGCTTATAAAACTTTGGAAAGATTCATAGTAGAACAACTCTGTCAGAACCTATTGGATTTGTTTACAAAGTTGATGCTGACACAAAAAGACTGTTTAGAGCATCTGACTCTTCCAAGCACTCAACTGAAACTCTGAAATGGATAAGGAAGGTGATGGGGATCGATTCTATGGGAATTCAATGAAAGAGTTGGAACTCCAAAGTGTCCAACAGAGATTACTGAGAGATTGGTGATGGGGATCTATTCTATGATTCAGTAGAGAGAGCTAATCATGAGGTTTCATTGAATTTGTACTAGTGAAGAAGTAAACTAATTACTTTATCTTTCAATCTCCTTGTATTGTAATTTCTTTTGAAAGTAAAGTAGACTTTTATAAGAGGATGACCTTTTCATCTTTGCTTTCTTAGTTACCTCTATATAGCTTCACTTTTTGATTTTCAATACTTAGAGGGAGATTGTTAGCCTCATGTATCTCTGAATGTAAAAGTTTTGAAAATCTTCCATGTCTTGAAGATCAGAGATAGTTCAGAGGTAGCCCTGCATGCAAGTTAAACTCAGAGATAACACACTCAGAGATAGCCTGTTTAGATGACGCCTAACCAGAAGATGATCAAGCCGACCAGAGCCCGAAGGCCCCCTCTGACCTTAGCTCTGAAGTTTAACATAGCTCCTGTTTCTCCAAGTGTGGAGTCTCCTTTCACAGCCTGCCACATCAGCTCAAGACGATTATTTTACCTTTACACATGGCACACCAGGATTGTTCAGTATGTTGAATTTCCTGATTCAGGATATATATAGAAGATACATTTGCATATCTCAGTACACACTCACACACAAAATCATATCTTGTGCATTCGTAACCAACTTGAGAGAGAGAATTCTAGAGAGAATTTACACACGATCACTGTGTTCTTGGTGTTATTCCATTGTGTAATCTCCAGAATTCATATCAATCATATGGCTACCTTAATGATCCAATCTGGTGATTTCTCTCTAGTTGATTTTATTGTTTTGATCTCTATTTGATAATCTGTTTAAGCTTCCACTCATCTTTAATTAGTTTATCAATCAAAGTAGAATATGGGAACCAAAAGACTCTTTCAGTTTCACCTTTGAGCTTCTCGTAACGGGCAACTTGGTCCCTGAACTTTAGAACTTTCATGTTATACATGTTTATAGCGCTAACTTGACTTAATTATTCTAATTAGATCCGATTTTATGGTATTACAGAAACCCTCTATTCCCATGGACATGGCCCATTTGTTGAGATGATAATTTCCTAACTCAATATCAAGTTATAAACAAAGAGTTAGAATAATTACGTTTAATATATATTTGTATGATAGTGTTTAATTGTTTGGTTCAAAAGAGAAATGTTTCTAATTTGGGATAAAGAAGAAGACAAAGAAAGACCAAACAAACACATCTCTCTTGGGGCCTTATGCATTCAATTACATGTGTTTGTATACACTCCATCTACGTACAAAAGACATCCACTTTATGCTTCAATAATGCACCATGCCTTCTCTTTCTTTCCAAATATTACTCTATAAAGTCTATTCAATAGTTATTTTTGGACCTATATTTTCAATACAAATGTATAAATTTTATATAGTAACTACTGATTTTTTTTTTCTTTCGTTGGTGTAGTATGTGTGTATGTGGTTATGTATATCTATACTATATTACAAAGATGGCATAAAAAACTCTTAAAAACAAGTTTTAAAGCTTAATTTACAACTATTTAATGTTAATTACTTAAAAAACAACCATTAAAGTTGTATGTACTACACTTAATACTATTTATTAATTTTCAATCATTATCTCTAACCATTTTAACTCTTCTAAAATCATTTCTCACTTTAACTCCCCTAAAATAACTCTCAGCATAATTAAATATAGAATAAAAATCAAATTTTAAATATAAAATATAATTAAAAAAATCTAACAGAATATTTTATAAAAAAATTATATTATTAACCCAAAATAAATTACATTATATTATTAAGTCTAAATTAAACAAATTTATATAAAAAAAATCATTATCAATCTCTCACAACCAACCAAAATCGTAATGTAAATCGACAAAAAATAGAAAATAAAATGAAACATTAAAATCGTGATGTATCTAACGGCATTGCGCGAGTACACTTCTAGTTATTTCAAAAACATAAAAAGTAAAATAAAATATAATAAAAGAAAGCAATAATTTATTGATATTATATGATGTGACGTTGATATAATGCATATGAACCTTATATAGTAACTTTTTTTTTCTATCAATAAGAATCTTTAAAATTAAATGTTTAGAAGAAAAAAATTAATATTTTATAAATTATATTGAATAATTTAATAATATTATGATCTCTAAAAAAAATAAACTAAAGATGAACGTAATTTTTTTAAAGTTAATATAACTTTTAATTCTTTATTTTAAAGAATCTATTAAAAATTATCTATTTAAAAAATCTATAAAAATTAAATAAAGTAAATTTGTTTATTTTATTTATGCAAATTGGCGAATTATATTATTATGCTTGACTCTTTGAATTATAAAAAGATAGTGAGTGATGTATAGTTGCCATAATGCATAGATTCTTAATAACTAAGATCAACGGCCCAGATTAATTCTTCCCCCTTGCTTTCTGGCTCCCCCTGTTATACATCTTCTCCCACACTCTCACTCCTCTCTCTCTCTCTCTCTCTCTCACCTTTCGATCTCTCTCTTTGTTTCTTTCTTTTAGTAATTAACGTAGATAAGTTAGAGAGAGAGAGAGAGAGATGATGTTGGGTAAAAGACCTCGGCCTCCGATCAAAAGAACCACGAGCATGACGGAGGTGACCTTGGCCAACTCTCAACCACCCAACCCTTTTAACATCATGAACCCACCTCCAGTAGATCATCATCGGTTCTTCACACCCACCACCATTAACAACCACCGCCGGAATTCAGCTGAGTCACCTCATTTCTTGACCCTTTGTCACCTCTGCAACCGCCGTTTAATCACCGGCCGTGATATCTTCATGTATAGGTACAATCTCAATCTCAATCTCAATCTCACGGCCTGTTTGTTTGTTTACCTCTTAATAGAGAAAACCTCTAAGACCTCAATCTTGTTAAATGATTTTATATTTTAGGTCTCTCTTAACCATTCAGCAGATCTCAATCTGAAGAATTATCAAACAAACATATTTCATTTTGCATTATAATATTATATTATAAGAGCCTCTCAATTTCATTATTATTATTGTTATTGTTATTAATACTAATATAATTGTTGATAGTTCTTTGATAATAACACCCCTTTTATTAGATTTTGAGGTTAAGAATTAAAAGTATTATTATTATTTTCATTATTATTATTATTATTATTATTATTATTATTATTATTAAAAATTGGAATTTTGCAGAGGTGATAGCGCATTTTGTAGCTTTGAGTGCAGACAAGAACAGATGAATCAAGATGAAAAAAAAGACAAGTGTTTATTGGTACCCAAAAAACTAGCTGTTGCTGAATCTTGTTCATCAGATGTTTCTAAGACCGACTAACAAATATATGAGATTTTAATGGGGGGTTTGGATCGATGTTTGTATGGTTCAGAGTCTTTCAAGTGTACATATATATATACATACGTTAATATGTATGTATGTGTATATGTATATACATAATCCTTATGTATTGTGTATGTGTGTTTTATGAAAAAGCTTCAAAATTATTATTGTATGTGATTCAATATAATAAATTATTGCTTTAGAAGAATGTAGGACATTTAGTTTGGGAACGTGCTTTTTGTTGTAATTGGTCTCTACTCATCCCCGATGAAAAAATGAGAAAACTCTATAGAGACTATTGTGAATGATTATGTTCTAGTTTGTGGCCTAAGATTTTTTCAGAAAAAAAAATATTTATTTTATTTTTTCTGCTCAATAAAAAAAATGAACAATGGTAATTCCAAAGATTCCCCGGAAATAGACATTTCTAATTAGCTGTCTTGTATTTCTAACACATATTTTTCTTCATATTTTTTATTTTTGGAATAAAACAAAAAAGACTAAATATGGATCTTTCTACTCTTAACCAGTCATCTAGTGATTTTTATGTACTTGACACAAATATTTAATCGGTGTGATGAAACCCGCATACATTTTTGTTTTTGATAGCTTTTCGGAAGGTAATAATATAATATTTGATAACCGTGAACCTCCAAATGTTTTATGTTTGTTTAAAAATAATATTGAGGTATATATAAGGTTGGGTTCTATGATATAGGAAAAAAAATTCCTTTATATTGTTTGAGTGTGCATCAAACCCGTGAAAATAATCTTTTAAATATATATATATATATAGATCTGTAAAGGCAAGTTCAAACGAAAATACGGTCAATTTACAAGAATATGAGTCACATAATTCATTAATTAAAAACATACCATAAATAAAAAATAAAAATAATTTTAGAAATTGGGATAATTACCATTTTGTATTGGAAAAATCTTTAAAAATCTCATGTGATGTCCACAATCAAATCATTATTTTTTTCACTATTTATTGGAACCACATTTTGAATCACATATTTGATTAACTTTATTTAACATATGATCTACTATGTAAATATTTGTACATACTACATATGATAATATATGTCTGAATATAAGTGACGCATTATCACATGTGAAAATTTTTGCATCACAAAAGATCTATAAATATACATAATCACTAGGGGTGACAAATTTGTACCAAACCAAATCAGCCTACATGTGTATCAGCCGTACCAATTAAATCGTTACCAATTAAATCAGTACAAATTATAATTGGCTGGTAGTATCGTACCAAATGTCTATACTTGGTTGGTACACGGTATTGAATGTTGTATACCACGGTAGTATCGTGGTACCAACTTACATAATAGTTTAACTAAAAATTAATTATATTAATCAATACTATTCTTATTTTGGGTTTATATCTTGTTTTAATTATTCACTTTACCGCCTAAACCGCGTATAATCAAGGGTATGAGGCAACGAACAATGCTCCAATATCTAATGCCTAGAATCCTAGCAATTTAGAACATTGTTTGATACTTTGTTGTGAAGATCCCACTAATAAAGAAACCTTCAGTACTTTGAATTATTTTTTTTCTTTTTCATATATCGAATATTAAATTTTGTCACATTTAACTTTTTGTTTGAGCATTTTCAATTAGTTTTTGTTTTTGTTTTGTATATGTAACTTGAAATTGACACAAGCCGGTACCAACATGTATCAGCCAAAAAAAGTTGATACCAATTACAGTTGGTTGGTACATGGTATAATATTTTGTTTACCAATTATAATTGGTTGATACATGGTATTGGCTAAAAAAAGTCGGTACCCTACCAAGTCTACCCCTAATAATCACATATGATTAACTAAAATATCTACAATTATCATTATGTGATAATATGATATGTGATATGTACAAAAAAATCACATAGTGAATCATATATGATACGTAATAGATCATATGTTAAATGAAGCTAATAACATGTGATTCAAAACGTGGATCAGAGATAAAGAGAAAAAAAAACAGTGAACTGATTATGAATATCATATGTGGTACTCGATCAGAATTGTGACTTTTTATTTATTTATTAAAAGTGTATCTAGAAAAAAAATATATAAAATTTAATAAAAAGGTTATGAATTAATTGAAATTAAAAAATAAATAAATCTAGAAAATATAATGAGAATTTTAAGGATTTATCCAATTCAAAATGGTAATTATCCTAATTTCAGAAATTATTGTTCATGTCTTATTTATGGTAGTTTTTAATTAATGGATTATGTAGCCATATTCCTTCTCGCATTCTCGTAAATTTGTTTGCTTATCGCATGATCCTCCCTATATATATATATATATATATATATATATATATATATATATATATATATATATATATATATATATATATATATATATATATATGTGGGTTAAATCATGTGAGGACTAAAAATATGTTGAGAACCTTGAGGACTAATCTAATTCATAGATTAGATTAAATCAAGGGTCATTTAAAAAAGATGTTTATTTGAAATAAAATGGGGAAATGAGGTCATTTTTGTCAAATTAACTCTATTTGTTGATCCAAACTCTCTCGGTGATTTGATAAAGACCCTCTTCTATACTTAGTGAAAATTACGTTTATTAATATGTATTAGTGTTTCACCATCAGTGATCAGACTGAGTCTGTTCAGTTATCCCTGATGATCTTTCTTATAAACACTCATATGTATTAGTGTTTCACCATCAGTGATCAGACTGAGTCTGTTCAGTTATCCCTGATGATCTTTCTTATAAACACTCATATGTATTAGTGTTTCACTATCAGCGATCAGACTAAGTCTGTTCAGTTATCGCTGATGATTTCTATGTAAACGTAATCCCTGAAGACAAGTTTCGTGTCAACAGATGTTCATAACTGAATCGATGATGAAGCTGCTGAACAAAGACAAGTCTACTAGTGACCTGATGCAGAGATCAGTGAAGCAAAGACAACTCTACTCATACGCGAAGAAACCTGAGGAAAAGCTTCAGCGATAGCTGAACTTCTTTATATCTCTTGTTGGGTCATCTAAGATTTGAAGATAACCTCTCCTTAGTCTTTATTGATGATTGAACCTTGTATTTTGATTTATGGTTCTTTGTAATAGCTTAGTTAGTTTAACAGATCGGTGAGTCGAAGATAAACCGAATTCAACATGAAGGAAGTCTACAATGCGGATTGAGATGGACTTCAAAAGTGAACTAAGCATAGTCTGTCGATTTCAATTCGGCAGATCATTCCCTTGCCGATTTCTATATTGGCAATTCTTGTCCTTGCCGATTTACTGTTCGGCATTCATTCCTTCTGTGCCGAGTTCCTCTTTCGGCACATACCTAAGTTACCGAATTTCTTCTTCGGTAACTTTCCTCGTACAGATTGCTTCTTTATCTAGTACGAGCATTTATGTTAAATCCTCATGATTTGACATACTTCCTCTTTCCCAATGATCTTCTGACAATGGGAATGGAAGCTTCTTTCTTCCTTTAGAAGATTTACATTTAGTCTTAATTTGATTAGATGTTTATTTTCTAATAGATCTCAAAAAGATTGTCCCTTGAATATTTTATAATTGATATTGTACTTTCATAGTACAAAAGTTACCTTTTGTATTGTGACAAGTCACATCAAATATCTTATAATTTATTGTCAACCTCTCAACCACCAAAGCCTTTACTCCTACTTGTCCTTTGCACTCATTACATTGGATAGTATATAAAGGATGGAAGTAGCACCTTGCTACTTACGCTTTCAGCTCAAGTTTTGGCTTTCACAAGATTTCAAGCAGGTTTATAGTTGTCTATTATTTTCTTAAGGCTTAAGTCTTTGTGTTCTTAATATCTTCTAAGTGTTAGATTGTTTAGAGTAGTTCTTAACTATTCTTATTCCGCAACAATCTTTATTTTCTCTTTATGTAATTCTTGATATTCATTATCAATAAAAGAATTAAAATTAAGTAATTTTGTGTTATTGTATTCAACCCCCCCCCCCCCTTTCTACAATACTTGTTTACTTCTTTGGGACTAACAAGTGGTATCAGAGCGGTTGGTTTAATCTAATAAACCAGATCCGCAATGGCTTTTCCTTCTACAAAACCTAAGTCTTCTTCTCAAAATTCTTTTTACTCTGACAATGGATCTACTGTTAAACCTCCTAAGTTCAACTCGAACAACTTCTCCTTATGGAAAAGTAGGATGATGCTCTTCCTTGAAGGAGCTGACAGTCGGTATCTTACCATCCTTAGTGACGGTCCTCTTATCCCAAAAGTCTGGGATAGATTTGTCAAAACTCCTAAGGATAAAGAAAAGAAAAAGGACAATCTCTTTCAAGTTTCCGATGACTCATCAGAGGAGGAAAGAACTTCTGCAACTGGTCGATATGTCTTAAAAACGACCAAAGAATACAATGATGAAGATAGGCGCATTGTTGGACTTGATTCCAAAGTGCGAACCATCATTACTCAATCCCTTCCTGATGAAGTATACCAATCTCTTGTCAGTCTTAAAACGGCAAAAGAAATGTGGTCAACTCTATGTGTTTTGTACGAAGGTACAAGTGAAGTAAAGAAATCTAAAAAGATCTCTCTTGTACGTAGATACGAATTTTTCTCCCATGAAAAAGGAGAATCTCTTCCCTCCTATTACAACCGTTTTAACAGTCTTTTAAATGAGTTAAAACTTGTTGGAAAACTTTATGACAACGAGGAAATCATATGCAAATTCATGGATGGTCTTCCAGATTTCTGGAATACCCTTTCCACTTGCATTAAGACTTCCAGGGACTTGGAAAGCCTTCCTCTCACTTCTCTCTATGGTATGTTTCTTAATCACGAACAAACCCAACTTCAAAGGAAAACCATCTATAAAGAAATAAGAGCCCCCTCTATGGCTCTTATCAGTGATGGATCCAAGAAATCTGTGTGTATTCCTCGTATAACCTACCCTTCTGATGATTCAGATAGAGAAAGTCATGAAAATCTGAATCACTCCTCGGAAGCTTATCTAAGTGAAGCTGATGATGAAGGAGAAAATCCCTCTGTCAATCTATTGACAGAGGAAATGAGTATGCTTGCAAATTTCTCTAAATTTCGAAAGAATTCTTCTAATAAATTTCAAAGAAACATAAATTTTTCTTCTTCTAGAAACTCCTTGAACAAATCCAAGGAGGATTGCTATGCATGTGGTAAGAAAGGCCATTTTGCATCTGAATGCAGAAGCAATCCTTCTAGGATTTCCATATCTAATTCTTCTAACTCTTCTAAAAGAAGACATCTTCGATCTAATTCTACAGGTAGATCGCATCCAAGAAAATCTTCTCTGTCCTCTTCTTTCAAAGAACTTACCAACAAAGCCGACAAATACAAAGCCAAATATAGAAGAGAGAAAGAAAGAAATTTCAACTCTCAACGAAAAGGCAAAGGCTTGATGGCTAAAACTCTAGACTGGACAGACGAACCCACTTCCGACAGTGAGAAAGAAGTGTCGAGTAAATGTCTTATGTCCAAACTCGATGAAGAACCTAAAGACTCCTGCTCTAGGATGGACTTCACTGCTGAGTGCTCTTCCTCTTCTTCTCAGGTACATCCCTTCCTCTCTCTCACTAATGAAGAAAAGATTGAGGCTTTTGACTCTTTAACTGTACTTTTTCACAATGAAAAGGATGCAAAGAAAAGAGCAAATGCTCAAGTCAAGTCTCTCTCCTCTCAACTTCATGAGTCTCTATCCCAGCTGGAACAGTTTAACAAACTAAAAGCTGAGTTAGATGACTTAAAGACTATAAACTATGTGCTTGCCAAGGAAAAGAACAAGCTTCTAAAGAAGCTTCAGAAGGAACAAGAAACCCTAAACAAATGGAACACCTCCTCCAAAAATCTTGAGAAAATCTTTCAAGATCAAGTTGTTGGTGAAACTTATAGTCTAGGGTACTGGAAAGAAAATGTTGTGTGCCTCCCTTCTGAAAACATATCCTCTCCTACTCATGATATTCCTCTGTCTTCTAAACTACCTTCTTATTCTACTGACTGGGATGATTCTATGTCAGAAGACTCTAATTCTGTATATTCAATGGATCTTCGCGATTCAAGAAATCTTGGCTACTTTGTGTCTGCTAAATCTTCCAAACCTCTTCTAACAGAAGATCAAGACTCCAATGAGTTGGTCAAACCTGTAAATGATCTTCTCATGTCATTAAATTTAAACGACAGTTCTTCGTCTTCTTCTTCTCATAATCTTACAGAGGCTTCTCTCCTCTCTAAAGAAAAATCCGTTGTTATTGATCTTCCTAACAAAAGAAAGATTACACCTTCTTCAAAAGGTAAATCTCCCATGATCACAACGGACTTCATTCCTAGAGCCTTAAAAGTTAGGAAGTCCAAAGGAATTTCAATCAACTCTTCTTCTTCTTCTATTTACGAAGGAATCCTTGGATCTGCTCCTCATAACCCTCACGTTCCATACAGTTATCCCATTCCTTCTCATCTCTCCAAACCTCCTAAATCTCAAGGAAAGGTAAAAGCTGCTTCTCTTGAACCTAAGAAGAAATTCATTTACCGAAAGTGTTACAACTGCGGTGACACATTTCATTTGGCCAAAGACTGTCCAAAGGACCGTATCGAAAGATATCGTCAGACCAATCCTTCTTCTTCTTCTAAACCTAAAGGACCCACCTCAAAGCGGGTTCCAAAGGACTAATTTGTTTATGTCTATAGGTCCATGGGCATCAACAAACTTGGTATCTTGATAGCGGATGCTCACGACATATGACTGGGAACAAATCTCTTCTTCTGAACTTTGTAAAAGAAAAGGGACCATCTGTAACTTTTGGTGACAACTCTCGCGGTTCCACTAAAGGTTATGGAACTCTTTCTAACGGTTCCATTATTTTTAACAAAGTTGCCTATGTGGAGGGACTGATGCATAATCTTTTAAGCATCAGTCAACTATGTGATTTAGGTTACTATGTGATTTTCAGAGAAATTGATTGTCTCATCACTGATAAACAGTTTCATACTATCCTT
Source organism: Arctium minus (assembly GCA_954870635.1). Classification (NCBI taxonomy): domain Eukaryota; kingdom Viridiplantae; phylum Streptophyta; class Magnoliopsida; order Asterales; family Asteraceae; genus Arctium; species Arctium minus. The sequence continues at coordinate 1,684,036 of OX941093.1, read as the reverse complement.
TCTGGATTTAGAAAGGACAATGTGTACGTCATCAATATGAATGACAAGTCAACTAAAGATGAAAGCATCTGCTTCATTTCTGAAGACTCTGAAAAGAAGAACTGGCTCTGGCATAAACGTCTTTCTCATCTCAACTTCAAGACTTTAAATGCTCTCTCCAACAAAGAGCTTGTGGTCGGCTTGCCGAAAATCTCTTTCTCAAAAGAGAAGCTTTGTGCAGCTTGTGAGAAAGGCAAACTGACAAAATCTTCTTTCAAGTCAAAACAATGTTTCTCCATTTCTACCCCTCTACAGATGCTGCATATGGATCTATGTGGGCCGGTCAGCACACCCAATCTAGGTGGAAAAAGGTACATTCTTGTAATTATTGATGAATACACACATTACACTTGGGTATTCTTTCTCAGGTACAAAAGTGATACACCTGAAGAAATCATCAACTTTATCAAGAAATCTGAAGTTCTCAACGGTCAATTAGTCAGATCTATCAGAAGTGACAATGGAACCAAATTCAGAAATGCTACTTTAGATGTCTTTCTTTGTGACAAAGGTATTTCTCAAAACTTTGTAGCGGTAAGATCTCCACAACAAAATGGTGTTGTGGAAAGAAAGAATTGTACGCTATGTGAAGCTGCAAGATCCATGCTAAGTGAATCAAATCTTCCAACCTATTTTTGGGCTGAGGCTGTCAATACAGCGTGTTTCACTCAAAATCGATCTATCATTGTAAAAGGGCACAACAAGACTTCCTATGAAGTCTTCTATGGCCGAAAACCAAACATTGTTTTTCTTCATGTTTTCGGCTGCCTATGCTTTATCTTGAATGATCGAGAGCATCTTGGGAAATTTGATCCCAAGGCTGATGAAGGTATATTTGTGGGTTACTCTCTCTCTTCTAAAGCCTACCGAGTATACAATCTAAGAAGAAAATGTATTGATGAGTCAATACATGTGAAGTTTGACGATCACAAGACATCTTCATTATCTTGTGATGATAATGAACTTCATGAATGGATTATTTCTTATGTTGGAGAAGAATCTTTAAACATTCTCTCTTCAGGACCTCCTTATGTTCCATTTTCGGTATCTTCTTCTTCCCTACGTCATAGTTCAGCAAATCCCTCTCCCGATACCGAACCCATTGCTCCTTCCGAACCCACATCTCCCACCAAACTTACCTTACATTCTTCACCTATCCATCACACGTATCCTATACCCACCGATCCTTCACCTTCAAACTCATTTCCTGCACCTCTTCCCCCAGCTATAAAATGGACCAAAGATCATCCGATAAATCAAATTATCAGAGATCAGCAAGCAGGTGTCCAAACTAGAAGAGGTGTTGGAAACATCTGTCTCTATGTGAATTTTCTATCTGTTATCGAACCCAAGAAAATTGAAGAAGCTCTAGCAGATTCTTGTTGGGTCACTGCCATGCAAGAAGAGTTGTCTCAATTTGAGAGAAACAAAGTCTGGAGACTTGTGCCACGACCTTTCGGTAAAACCATTATAGGTACTAAGTGGGTTTTCCGAAACAAAATGGACGAAGTCGGTACAGTAATCCGGAATAAAGCCAGGCTTGTTGCTCAAGGATATAGGCAGGAGGAAGGTATTGATTATGATGAAACCTTTGCTCCTATTGCTAGACTTGAAGCAATACGAATCTTTCTTGCTCATGTTGCTCACAAAAACTTCCGTGTTTTTCAAATGGATGTCAAGAGTGCATTTCTCAATGGAGAACTTGCTGAAGAAGTCTATGTGAAACAACCACCTGGCTTTGAAGATCCAGCTCATCCGTACCATGTGTTCAGACTTGACAAGGCTCTCTATGGTCTGAAACAAGCTCCTCGTGCTTGGTATGACACCTTGTCTGACTTTCTTCTATCCAACCGATATACCAGAGGTAAAATTGATAATACTCTTTTTCTCAAGAAAACAAAAGGTAATATCATTCTTGTTCAAATCTATGTGGATGATATCATTTTTGGTGCCACTGATGAAAATCTTTGTCAGGAGTTCGCCTCTCTCATGAAAAGTAAATATGAGATGAGCATGATGGGTGAACTTACTTTCTTTCTTGGTCTTCAAATTAAACAATCCTCTGAAGGAATTTTCATTTGTCAGAATAAATATATTCGTGATCTGTTGAAAAAGTTTGATTTTGAAAATTGTTCTTCCATGAAAACTCCAATGGCACCGCCTCTAAAGATTCATGCATATTCTACCGGCAAGTCGGTGAATATCACGAATTATAGAGGAATGATAGGGTCTCTTCTTTATCTTACTGCTAGTAGACCTGACATCATGTATGCTACATGTCTGTGTGCACGTTATCAAGCCAATCCCAAGGAATCTCACTTGGCGGCTGTGAAACGTATTTTTCGGTACCTAAAAGGTACCATGAATCTGGGTCTTTGGTATCCCAAGGACTCAGGTTTTGATCTAATTGGCTATTCAGATTCTGACTTTGCAGGGTCTAAGGTTGACAGAAAAAGTACAACTGGCAGCTGTCAATTACTTGGTGGAAACTTAGTCAGCTGGTCCAGTAAGAAGCAAAATTCGGTATCCACCTCCACTACCGAAGCCGAATATATTGCAGCTGGAAGTTGTTGTGCTCAAATCTTGTGGATGAAGAACCAACTACAAGATTATGACAAAGTTTATTCTCATGTACCGATTCTATGTGAAAATTCTAGTGCCATAGCCATTGCCAACAATCCATTGCTGCATTCAAGATCTAAACACATTGATATTCGGTATCATTTTATAAGAGATCATATCTCTAAAGGTGATATTGAACTACACTTCATTCCTACAGATCTTCAACTTGCAGACCTCTTTACAAAACCACTGGATGAGGCCCGTTTCAACTTCCTTGTGGGATCCTTAGGTATGCTAAATTTATGTTAAAAAAAAAATTCAATAATTGACGGTACCTCCTTACCGAAGATTGCCTTTCGGCAACTAACATCGGTATCATTATATACCGAACCCAACTTCGGTTTCTTTCTTAATCGTCAAATTTCGGTATCTCTACATACCGATTTCACTTACCGGAATATCTTTCATATTTCGGTACTTCTATACTTCGGTACCTATCACCTTCGGTAAATCTTTCCACCGAAATAATCCATCCCAAATTATTTGCGTCATTCGGTATTCATTTCTACCGAAGTATCCCTCATATTTCGGTACCTCTATCTTTCGGTATCTTGTATGATGTGTCATCCTTATCCACATCACACATACCGAATCAATTCGGCACCATTTCTTTACCCTATGATTGTATGACACGTGGCACCTTAGGGAACGTGTGTCAGTTGATGGAAAGTCCACGACCTGACATTTCGCCGTTTTCCGGCTATTCCACTTCCCAATTACGCACGTTTGCGTCATAACATCATTACAATTTTTTTTTGTTGGCTTTTGAATTTCCAAATACGCACGTTTTTCCCTCTTCTTTTTAAACCTATAAATACCTCTTCTCTTTTCCTTTTTCCTCTTTACCTATTTCTCTCATCTTTTCTTTCAAAACTTCTTAAACCTGCAACTCTTTTCTTCATCAATGGCATCCTCCAAATCGACAAAGGCTTCCAAGGATACTTCTCTCACTCGAGAGTCTCTCATCTTTCATTCATGCAACCAGGTTGCTCGTCTCTCGGCGGATGCTGAACACCCAGAGTTCAACCAAGTTTCCATTTTTCTCCAACGATCTCCAATCTGCCATGCTCTCACTGCCTCCACCAAGATGAGAAAAATGCTCCTTGGTAACTTTTGGTTAACCTGTAAGTATGACTCTACTACTCACCAGGTGTCTGCTTCTGTTCTATCCTCTGAAGAGCACCCCGATCTCTCTTTTGGGGTGGATGATATTCGCTCGGTTCTTCAAATTCCAGAATTCAATGTGTATGCTCCATTTCCTACTCATCACGAGCATGATGAGGTCGTTGCTGCTCTCCAGTATGTACACGAAGGAAATACTAAGGGTTCCGGCACTCTCCTACGAAAGAATATGGGTGCACTCTGGAACTACTTCTTCTCTCATCTTCTTTACTGTCTTTCCCACAAGACGTCGGGGTGGGATCAATCTCCAGCAGCTATTACCCGACTGGCTCATGCTCTCATTTTTATGAGGCGTATAGACTTTGCTCAGGTATTCTTCGATTCCTTGATCACCGCCATCTCTCCTCCCAGGAATCACAATGTGGCTCTTCCTCGCTTCATCTCTCTCATCATCAACCACAAGCTTTCTGCACAACTACGTGTCGATGCCGCTCTCCCCGAGCCAATGATCAAGTTTAACTTGCCCATTTCTCAAATTAGCAAGCAAACTATTTTCAAGCAAACAAAGCCTACCGACTCTCCGCTCACCTCAGGTATGCTTTCTTTCATCTCTTCTCCCAATCCGATTTGGGGAACGCTTGCCGAAGGTGAATCCGAAAGGCCTTCATCTTCTCCCAAGCCATCCAAATCGGTGGTCCCTTCTCCCCCAAAACCTTCCCGAGCTAAGACGGTGGCTATTAAAAAGAAAAAGGCCACCGGAAACGTCGCACTTGCTCTCATGACTCTGCCACCGACGAATCCTTCGGTGGCTACCCCAGTCATAACCCCTTCTATTTCTGTTAAGCGACGGAGCTCCAAATCCCCTCCTAAGTCTCGTTCTAAGAAACTTAGGAAACCTTCGGCCGAGACTCACACTCCATCTACCGATTCTCAACAATCGGTAAATGTTGAACTTTCCCCTCCAAGGCCACGGGGATCTGTTAAACCCTCTCCCACCTCCTCCAAACCTTCTCAACAAGATTTGGATGTACAAAAGGAGTCCCCAAATATTCCTTCTCCTCCTCCTTTTTGTGTGGAGGATGAAGATGAGTTGGTCTTCTCTCCGGACCGACATTCTGCTTCCTCACAGCACAGCCTATCACCCGGGGTCAATCCCGTTGATATTGCACAATCTGGGGTTTCATCCCAGGATATGTACCGAAGGCTCTTCTCTCCCACTTCCTCACCTACGAAGTGTTCCCCTTCTCCTTCCCCTAAGCCATCACCGAAGAAATCCTCTTCTACAAAACTTTCACCAAAGAGATCTCCCTCACCCAAGCCTTCCCCTGCAAAAATGGTTGGGTCTTCTACCCAGGTACCGATCACAATATCTGCCGATTTTCTTGCCGACATAAGTGACTCCAATCATCAGGTCCGAATGCTCGGTACCCAGTTCGAAAAGCTTCGCCAGTCTTTGCGTGAACCAGCGCTCCTCGAATCTCTGAACGCCAACAACATCTCTTTGGAGGAACTTCTGAAGCTCGTCAAGGAGCAAAATTCTGAGGTTGTCACTCTTAATCGCGACATCTTTCAGTGTTTGGATGTCATGCATAAGCAGATTGATGGTCTTCGTACTCCTCTATCAGCAGCTATGGAATCTATTCTCCAGGAGGTGGTCAGACTGAATGATCAAAATACCTCCTTGACCTTATCGATGGCTGCTCTAAAGACCGCTTCAGATGCTCGGGATCAAGATCTTATCCGTCTACGACAGCAGACTTCGGCTCAGGAATCTATTAATTCTGAAATTCTCAGTGCATTGCAGAATTTAAATAGGCGTCTTGACTCTTTGCCTGCCGATTTGGCTCAATATTGTGCTCAGTCTCTTGACATTGATATCACTGAGTCTGCATTCACTCCTGACGATCGCAGAGTTTTGGAACGTATTGATCGTCGGGTAGGCCGTGTGTCGTCTACATCTACTGTTTCTTCCCCGGCTCGTACTGAGGGGGAGAAACAACCTGAGTGGGAGAAACATGCTAAGGGGGAGCAACTCCGCTCTCAGGTTCATATCAGTACGAGTCAGGAAAAACCCTCTGCTGCTGCCGAAACTACTACTACCGAACCGTCTGCCTCTACCGAACCTTCTGCTACCAAAGAGAAGGGAACCGATCACCCCAAGGTGGTCGAAGAGCCTGAAGGGGAGAAAATGCCCAAAAAGGATAAGGGCAAAGGTATTATGTCACCAGATGAAGTAGTTGCTGAAGAAAAGCGTCGTAAAGATGCTCTATTAAAGAAAGTTGCGCATGGTGCTGGTCTTCATCTTCCTCCTCCAAAGGCTACCTCTCCTGATCTAGGCTTGTCTGAAGAGGAACTGAAAGCTGCAAAGCTTGCCCAGATTGCTCGTGACAGAGATGTCGAGCTAGCGCTGAAGATTGTTGCCGAAGAAGATCCTACCGACACAATCAAAACTCAGATAAGCGCTCTAGAGGATTCGGCGAAGAAAAATGAGGAAATAAAATCTTTGTGTATCGACTGGTATCGCAAAACTCTCAATAGACGCCGAATCTCTGCCAAAATCACAGATGTCAAAATAATCAAACCGTCTACAACCTGCAATGTTATTCGGCTAAAGATTACCAGGGATGATGCTTCGTTGTCTATGGATCGACTGGACTCTCTTGTTCGGTTCGGAGTATCAGAATAGGTAATAAATTGGTATCTGCTTGTTAAAAAGCCAAAGCTCTGCAAAAGCTGAGGTTGATAAATACATTGCAGATCTTCAAACCAAGTTCAGAACCTACCGAAAAAGATACAACATTGTCCATACTCCTGCCGAAGAAGAGATTATCAACAATCTAATGTCTGGTCGTCCTCCTCCCAAATCGAAGTCGAAATCCAAAAAGGAAGACGTGTTTGCCCAAATGGATAGAGAAGGAAAGGTCCCGGATACTGCAAATCTTGATCTCTCATTACCAATTCCGGTTCCTCATCCTTCAACCACTGTGATTTCTGAGCCGACTCATGGTATCTTCTTCAACAACGCGCTTGGGCAGATCTCCTTCTTCAGATCAAGCCAAATCCCTATTGCTGACACAACCTTTCTCCACGGGATTATTCAAATAACTCCAATATCGGTCAGGGATCTCTATGTGGCTACCACCGACGAACTAAAGAAGAGGGATGTTAAACCGCATTTTTCTTTTGAATAAGCTCGGTGTAGTTTTATGTTTATTTTGTTCTCCTTTGTATTGTAATCTTCTTATAAAGATTAATACATTGAGTTGTTACTTTCGTAAATAGTTTGTACAAATCTTTATTTCATTCTTTTATACTTGTAAATGTCGGATACTCAAAAAAAATCCAAAAATAAACAAAAAGAATGGTCTATGTGAAAAAGAACCCAAAAGAATATGAAAAAGGGTCAAAATGCATTATTCATTAACTTCTAAGTTGTATGAGATGTTATCATCAAATAGGGGGAGATTGTTGGGTCATCTAAGATTTGAAGATAACCTCTCCTTAGTCTTTATTGATGATTGAACCTTGTATTTTGATTTATTGTTCTTTGTAATAGCTTAGTTAGTTTAACAGATCGGTGAGTCGAAGATAAACCGAATTCAACATGAAGGAAGTCTACAATGCGGATTGAGATGGACTTCAAAAGTGAACTAAGCATAGTCTGCCGATTTCAATTCGGCAGATCATTCCCTTGCCGATTTCTATATTGGCAATTCTGTTCCTTGCCGATTTATTGTTCGTCATTCATAGTATATAAAGGATGGAAGTAGCACCTTGCTACTTACGCTTTCAACTCAAGTTTTGGCTTTCACAAGATTTCAAGCAGGTTGATAGTTGTCTATTATTTTCTTAAGGCTTAAGTCTTTGTGTTCTTAATATCTTCTAAGTGTTAGATTGTTTAGAGTAGTTCTTAACTATTCTTATTTCGCAACAATCTTTATTTTCTCTTTGTGTAATTCTTGATATTCATTATCAATAAAAGAATTAAAATTAAGTAATTTTGTGTTATTGTATTCAACCCCCCCCCCTTTCTACAATACTTGTTTACTTCTTTGGGACTAACATCTCTGAATGAAGAAATATTCAGCGATCGATGATCACTTAGCTTATGCCTCAAGTCTCTTTTGTCTTTCCCTGCACACCCAGTACGATGTGTCAGAACGGACATACCTCTGCCATAATTCGTACAACTCTGTCAACTACACTGTTCATGATGCGGCCGAAAGCATGTCTCCCAAAGTCAGACTCTCTTTGCCAATCAAAGAAAGACACATGTAAAGTGCCCTGCCATGCATTTAATGCATAGGGTATAAATAGAAAGATTACCTCTCCATCTGGAGAATGCGCTCACCTCTAGCCTTCATCTTTCTAAAATATAGAAACACTTGTTTTCTATACTCTCTAGTCTCCAATTCTCTATATTCTTGTGCAACCATCTTAGTGTTTTCTTAAGTTTGTTTAGATTGAGTTTTACTTAATCTTATTCCGCAACAGACTTGTAAAGTGTGTTTGATTTATCAATAAACAATTTATTAAACTTTAAATTATGTGTTTGTATTCAACCCCCCCCCCCCCCTCTTCTACAAACTTGTTAAGCACCTTCAGGACCAATAAGCGGTATCAGAGCAGATTGTTTAATCTAATAAACAAGATCTTGCTTTATTCTCTTCCTTGCTATTCTAAAATGACACTTAACACAAACACAAACTACTATGATAATGGTTCACTTTCTAAACCTCCTCGATTTAGCAGAGATAACTTTTCTCTCTAGAAGAATCGAATGATGCTATTTCTTGAAGGTGCAGATCCCACTATACCTGAGTACATAGCAAATGGACCCTATGAACCTGTCCAAATCATAGTTGTCGTTCCTGCTACTACCACCACTCCTGCTATCCCTGAACGCTATGTTGTTAAGGAAATGAGACAATGGATTGATGAAGACAAAAAGAAGGTAGGTATAGATGCAAGGGCAAAAACCATTATCTCTATGGCTCTGCCTGATGAAGTTTTCCATTCCATCATGCATCTTAAAACTTCTAAAGAAATGTGGGAAACCATATGTGTTCAATATGAAGGCACCACTGAAATCCAAGAGACTCGAAAGATTAACTTGGTAAGACAGTATGAAAGTTTTATCGCTGGAAAGGACGACCTAAGACCTTCTGTCTGAGCGTAGAAGCTCAGACAAGCTTGGAAATCCTGCACGACAAAAGGAAAAGAGTTAGTAGTAAAAAACGAACAACGAAAAAGGAGAATAAGTAAAACTTACCATGAAAGTGAGGCCAGCAGCATGTGCCCCCGTGCCTCAACCCGAGATTCTTTGTACCGATCGTAGAAAGTCGGGAGAAGAAATTTTGCTAGGTGTGGAAAAATGAAATCTCTTTCGAGAACGTCATGAGCCATAAAGTCAGCTGGGAGAGTGCCTTTGAATATCATCTCTCCCACTTTTTCCTTATTCTTCTCCTCACTCTTAGAGGAAGAAGAAGGTGCAGCAAAGGGCTTTTCAACGCCCGACACCCCCGTCGTTGGGGTATCCTTCGTCGCCTTGATCGAGCCTCCAAGCTCGACCCCAGCAACGGTTCCCTTCGCTGGTGTCGTCCCTGAAAGGGACGACAAAGTGGCATCGCCCGTCTTCTTGGGCGAGGACCGAGACTTGCCTCGGACACGTCTCGGATCTACCCCCGTGGAAGGGGCAGATCTTTTCCTCGCTTTCTCCCTCCCTTGACGGGCGAGCTCCAGTTGCTCGGGTTGCTTAACAGCAGCCGACTTTACAGCTGCATCTTCTGAAAAAAGAGAGCAAGTTAAAAAAATGAAATGACGTACGATATACAAGTTAAAGGTATTGTCGAGCGACTTACCGGTCATTTCTTCTTCTCTTTCTTCTTCTTCCCTCTCTCCTTCTCTATGAGAACCCTCGACAGACGTCACCTCAGCTACAAAAATGGCCTCGTCTTCCTCGTCGTTCGACCGAGGGGAAAATGAACGATCAGTAATACTTCTCTCCAAGATCCTCTGAATCTTGTCGTGAGAATCTCTCCTTGGCTTCACTTTAGTGAAGTCGATCACTGTCAAACAAAGAAAGACATCAGAATATACGCACGACAAAAACGCACGACAAAAATAATTAAACCTACCCGATTCGTTCCAGCCGGACGACAACCATTGGTTGTCTTCGTCATTTACAGACGCCACTTGAAGGAAAACATACTGACGTTTCCAACCACGATCGTTCACCGTTGTATTATGTATCAATACATTATCTCCCTTCGAACGAGGGAACATACTATATCGGTGATAATTATCCGGTCGAACGCTATAGGCAGTCAGGAGGTCGTTCACATTGAACGGTACCTCCCAATCAGCCGTAAGACGATCGATCACCTGGACAATCCGCCAGAATTGAGGCATTAACTGTCCAGGCGTCAAGTCAAACGCATCTAAAAATTCCCTGACCAAAGGGCTAAATGGCCAAGTAAAACTTATCTTGAAGGGATATTCATACAGAACACAATATCCCTTCGGAACTTCATCCGGCCTTAAATTTTCCGACGACACCAGATTTATTTCATCTGGAAGCCTGGCCAAACTCTTAAAGTAATCTAAATGCTCTTCCTCCCTATACATGCTCACAGGCTCACTCGACATCTGGAAGTCAGGGATGTTAAGAGTCGCACGCCAATAACTAAGAATATCCCAAGATTTTCTAGGTTTCCTGGCTATGGACTTCTTATGCATAAATCGACACAGAGGGAAGAACGGAAAATCGTACCTTAAATAGTGTTCTAAACCTCGAATTTAGAATGGAAAGGATTATGATCGCTCGGAAAGTGAATCTCGCCGGAGATATGTGTTCTTTAAAAAGGTAATCATAAAAAAGGAAAAGATTAAGGATAATCCCTATTTATACTAAAAAACAGAAATCAAATCGCCAGGAAATCGAATCGCCAGAAATCGACGGTCAATAAGATTGACACGTGTCGCTCGTGTCAGACAAACCACTCGAGTATACTCGACGAGAGCATGACACCTGTCCTCTATTAGCTGTCAAATTGTTTATTTTGTTAGAAGTGACGTCATTATTTAGTTGGAAACGAACCAATACGTTTTTATACAAATTTCCCGCTTTTCTTTTATGACACGTGTCTTAGTCTTAAATTTAAATTTCAAAAAGTTGCCGCTTGAACTTTAAATTTGGGGGCAAACTGTTTTGGTAAAAAATAACAAAGGTTCTTTGTCGTACGACTAGAGATTCCAACAGTCCATTAGCCCATAGTCGCACGACCAGAGAAATAACTGACGCCCTTCCTTTGAGCGACTTCGACCAAACTATTAAAACCCGTCCACGATGGCTGTCGTACGACATGATTTCAGTTATTAAATTACAGCATACTTTATATTATGTTTAATGCAGGATTACAAGGACGTTTATGATTAGAGATCATAACGGAAGACGTTACCAATAACAACGGATGTAACGGACGCTATCATCAATACTAAACGGATACCCTATTAAAGATATGCATTCAAGACTTGCTAACGGACAATTGGAGTATAAATATGAAGATTGACCTTCACATTCGGACATCTGATGCTCAGACCTTAGAAGTTCACGAATTACGTTCTTAAGCTCACTCAATCTCTCTTGAAGTTCATAAAGCCTTTGTTGTTTGTCGTACGACGTACGATTGAAGTCTAAGTACACACGACGCACGACCGACTTTACTTTATTGTATTGTTTTACATTACATTTCATTTGTAACACTTGTTAACAAGGACGACGTCCCTAATTGACGTCCATAGTGCACGACGACTCATACTCGTCCGCGGTTTTTACCCATTTTAGGGGTTTTCCGCGTCACCAATTCCTTTGTCTCATTTATTTCACTTTTATTATTGTCGTACGATTATTAAAGCTACTTTCTTTGGTTGGATCAAGCTCCACACTTACCTTAAATTTTCCTTGGGAGATTTTTGGCATAAACACAAGTCTTGAATGCATATCTTTAATAGAGTATCCGTTTAATATTGATGATAGCGTCTGTTACATCCGTTGTTATTGGTAACGTCTTCCGTTATGATCTCTAATCATAAACGTCCTTGTAATCCTGCATTAAGCATAATATAAAGTATGTTGTAATTTAATAACTGAAATCATGTCGTACGACAGCCATCATGGACGGGTTTTGATAGTTTGGTCGAAGTCGCTCAAAGGAAGGGCGTCAGTTATTTCTCTGGTCGTGCGACTATGGGCTAATGGACTTTTGGAATCTCTAGTCGTACGACAAATGACCTTTGTTATTTTTTACCAAAACAGTGTGTTGGTGAGACATCGGTTTTTTCACAAATACAACAGGGGTCGAATGTAATTGATGCAACGTTGAATAAAGATGTCATTGAAGATGATTGTCGTGTTATGAACGAGTTTGAGTTACGTTGGACCCGATGTCCAGAGTCGTCATGTAAGCCTATTGGTGAGACGTCAGTTTTCTCACAAATACAACGGGTTCGAACGCAGTTGTGAGTCAACCATCTGAGGGTGTGTCAATGGATTCTTTTGATTATAACGAACGTTATTCATCCCCTAACTCTGAAGATGAAGGTTTGTAGCAAGACTGGTATACCACCAAATAAGTACTTCGATTCATTAGATCTTCTCGGCGATGAGAAGAGACGGAATTCGAACATTAAGAGGACTGGATGTCGGGCTTGCATGAAGGTCCATTATGTCAAGGAACGAGGGCGATATGAGCTTTATAAATTCATTAAACGTCACAATCATGAACTATTTAAGTCGGAGGAGATGATTTTTCCCGCTCTCGCAGACAACTGCAGTATGCCGATCATAGAACCGTTTTTTATAAATCACATTTTCCTTATAATATAAATATTTTAAGTAAAAAAATGATTTATTTTAGTTTAATAATTGGATATTTTTTATATAAAGATAATGATGGAATATTCGTATTAGAAAATTTTATTGATTATCTTGTATTTAAATGTGTTTATCAGTTAGTTAGTTTTATAAAGTTTAAAGACTTTTAAGAAAATTCTACGTATAAAGTAAGTACTTTTAAACTTGAAATTTAAAAATTATGTTTAACTAAGCAGTACCTAATATTTAATAAGTTGTTTTAATTAAGAATTTGACTAAACGCGTTATAATATTAGTTGTACAGTGTGAGATGCAATATTTCATTGTAGACAAATAGAAAATTAATGCAAATTATCACCATAATTAAAATCTGAAATTTATATTTGAATAAAATAGAAGTTGCAAGTGCTTGTTGAACATGTCGTGCTATTTTGAAGATCCGGAAAACTCCCCAAAAATATATATGATATTGGTGTCAAATTAAAATTTATAACATTCTCATTGTTTTAGTATACTTTCTTTAGTATAAAATTTTGTTATAATTTGTTATTTTAGATTTAAAAATAAAGATGTAATTTATATCAGTTCTATTATGGAGTATTTTTTGTGTGTGTGGATAAATATATGTATGTATATATAAAATCATGTAGAAAATCATATGTGATTTACATTAACCAGGAAAAAAAGGACGCGGACGACTTTGGGCGCTACCTAAAGCCGCGCGCAAAGTCGCGTGAATCACACCTCTCTCTCTCTCTCTCTCTCTCTCTCTATATATATATATATATATATATATATAAAGGATTAGGTTCATTTGAGAAATGCTAAAAATATGAGAAATAAAGAAATGATCCTAGCTCTTTATCTGATCAACATTTGCGGCTTTGACCGTGAAACATCGGATAATTCCTTGTATGGTCTGTAGAAGATAGAGGGGTAGTTTCGTAAAATACGTGGGACGAGTTCATATATGAACATGTAAGATTCACATATGAATTATATGTTCATATGTAAACCAGTGTAATTCACATATGAACTCTTTTAACTGGTTCATATATGAACCTTTGTGATTCATATATGAACTATACGTTCATATATAAATCAGTTAATTAGTTCATTTGTGAATCACAAAGGTACATATATGAATCTGTTAATTAGTTCAACCGATTCACATAAGAACCTACAGTTAATTAGTTCATATGTGAATCAGTTAATTGTCTCATATATTAATCAGTTAAAAGAGTTCATCTGTGAATTACACTGGCTCACATATGAACTCGTCCCGTGTATTTGTAAAAATTACGAAACTGTCCTTCTACTTTTGGAATAGCCGCAACTTTTGACCAGTCAAAGCCATAATTGTTGATCAGTCAAAGACGCAATATTTGACCAGTCAAAGCCGATCTTGACCGAATGAAAGGCTAGGATTACTTCTTTATTTCTCATATATTTAGCATTTCTCAAATGAACCTCTCCCTACATAGAGGTTCATTTGAGAAATGGTAAATGTATGAGAAATAGAGAAGTAATATTAGTCATTCATCTGGTCAACATTTGTGGCTTTGACCGCGAAGCACCGGATAATTCCTTGCATGGTCTATAGAAGGTAGAGGGGTAGTTTCGTAAAATATGCGAGATGAGTTCATATATGAATCTATATGATTCACATATGAACTATACGTTCATATATGAATCAGTTAATTAGTTCATATATGAATCAGTTAAAAGAGTTCAGATGTGAATTACACTGATTCATATATGAACATATAGTTCATATGTGAATTATACATGTTCATATATGAACACTGCCCGTGTATTTTGTAAAAATTACGAAAGTGTCCTTCTATTTTTGGAATAGCCGCAACTTTTGACCAGTCAAAGCCGTAACTTTTGACTAGTCAAATCCGATCTTGACCATATGAATGGCTAAGATTACTTCTCTATTTCTCATATATATTTTTACCATTTCTCAAATGAACCTAAGGCTATATATATATATATATATATATATATATATATATATAGGGTTGAGTTCTTTTGTTAACCTTAATATTCTTGTTAACTATGTGAACTAATCCAAACCATCCATCTTGATATCGGATGGTTAATATTAATATTTAATTTTTATTAAAAAAAACGTCTCATTTATTACATATGAAGGTGAACATGACTAGTCAAGGGTATTATGGGGAAAAAAGGCTCATAGTATTAATCCATATGAAACGCCTAATTAAACATTTATTTCATTACAATAGAAACGGATGAACATTTATTACATTTATTTCATTACATATGAAACATTTATTATGGGGAAAAGAAAATGATTTAATCATAACATACAATATAATTATGGAAGCTTCATTTTTGTAACCCTCGATAAAAATTAATTTTAATTCAGAAAACACATGAACATCCCTGAAATGAACGCAACAACAATGAACATCGATAGAGATAAACACAAATGTTCATCGATGAACACCTTACAAACATAAAACATTGATAGAAGGAACATTGATAGAAGGGAACATTGATAGAAGGGAACATCGATGAACACAAACATTGATAGATGGGAACATCGATGAACACCTTACAAACATAAATTGCATAAAACACATATGTTCATCTTTAATATATGAATGTTCGTGTGAATTACGAATGATGATTAATATATGATAAATTTCTTGAAAATAATGACTATACGATCTACTATTTTATGAAACATATGCATCGAAATATGTTTATCCTATTGATATGATATAAAACAATGTAGGATATGGAGATAATACAATAATCGTAACCTACCATGTAATTATGTAAACTTGTTTTTTGTAACTCCTAATAAAATTAATGCAAAATTGTTAGAAATAAAATGACATATATACCCTTTAACATTAAGAATTTCAATAATTTAAACATCAACAATCCTTTAATTCCTATTGGTTGAGCAAGGTTTATAAAGTTAACAAATGATCCTTGCTCTCTCTCTCTCTCTATATATATATATATATATATATAAATAAATGTTACACACCTTGTTATTCCCAGATTCTAGTTCCTAAATGCAATTAATCAAACAAACAAGATATATCAATCAATTACCTGTTTGATTTCACTTTCAATTCAACGATTACAAGATTTCTCTCTCTAGAACTCTCTCTCTCTACAAATCTCTCTCTAACGAACTCTCTCTCTAATATCCTTCTTCCAACTTATTCGTATTACCCTTCTTTGATACTACAACTAAAAACAGAAATAGAAACTATTTATACCTACAACTAAAACAAGGAAAAACAAATACAAATACAATACATTGACTTTTATTACAAAAGACTTTGACTTTGATGTGAGTTGACTTTCTTCAGCTTTGACTTTCTTGAACTTTGACCTTCAGTCTTCTTGATCTTGTATCCAACATATTTATGCTCTAACAATCTCCCCCTTTGGATTCAAGATCACTGTTTGAAAGATCTAGCAATTCAATCTTCACTTGTAAGCTCTGTCAATACAATCTCCTCTTTTTCTTTGACGGTATTCTTTCCAAAACTGTCTTCAAACGATTAACAATCTCCCCAAAACTTTCACAAAACAATTTCAGACTTTGGAAAGAAATTATCTTCAGAATCAGCTCGAATTACTTTAGCAAATAATCTTCAAAGAAAATTTCCTCAAATCTTCAGAAATTCTTTGATCTAGTTCAAATCTTTACTTTGAATCTTCTGACAAGGACATTTCTGTAAGAACATCTCTCAAAACTTTATCATTTCTTGATACCATCTCCCCCTTTTTGATGATTTGAGCATCTATATCATCAAAACTTTTCTCCCAAGAAATGTCATTGACCACACTGATCTATCAAACTGAGCCTCTGATTCTGTGATCCATAACCAAGTATTCATCTAGATCTTTTCAAATCCAGACAAAATAAGAATATGTAACTTCTGAATCAACAGATGAATCAGTTAAAATGTCTGTCAGTAACACAAAGTCACTGTGTGTAACAAATACACAATATAAAGGAGCTTTTTGATGTTCACTCCCCCAGGGCTTCCATCCAATCATCGAAACACCACAAAGGCAATTTCTATGAATGTTATGACAAGAAAACAAATTCCTTGTGTGTTCGTGCATGTGTAGAAAGAATTAAGCACGATGATTTCTTTTCAATAAGGCTCAAAGTTGTGTAAACCACTGAGACAACAGTAGATAAACACAGACTCAATGTGCATGATTGAAGTGCGAAGGTGGGGCAGACTTCCTTCTTTTTCAATATCCAGATTTTCCAAATGAAAATCAGATAGATTATGTGTTGCGTCCCCAGAAAAATATGAAACATTTTCTTTTTAAGAAGAAAATGAGTAGATGGTGGAGTTTTATCAAGAGTTGGCATGGGCTATTTGTCTGTTTCAATAATGTTCACGAAAGAATTGTGAATCATTAGTAATGTGGTTTCCCGGCTCAGAAAGTAGTTGGTGCAGAGTTTGATATTCTTTTACTCTGATCTCACACCCTCTTTCTTTTGATCATTAAGCTCACTACTAACCAAACTCTCCTTTACATTTTACCTCATCACACCCACACTCATTTCTTTTAGACTCCTCACACTCAATCTCTATGGATTAACTTCTTGGGTAGAAATCACTGGTTAACGTGATTTTATAGAAGTTCATTGAAGTCCTAGCACAAAGAACCCATATTTCCTATGAAAGCATAAAGTTGCTCAATATGGTTTAACTTTATCAGTTAAAGCTCATATACAAATGTCAGATGAATGTAAGCTCATAAAATATAATCATGAATATTTGAGCATTTGAAACATTGAAATATTTTCAAACAAGTATATTGAATGGATGAATATGAAAGCAAGAAACTTGTTTGAAATATGACATTTTATGAAAATGATCAGAAATGAATGATAAATCAATTAAGGCTTATGGTCAAGAATAATGGATATAGTCTATATGAAACAAAAATATAGACATTCTTGAACTAAACGCTTCGAAATGAAAATACGCTCAAATTTCTTTGAAGTACAAGCGGGGTGTCTTACCATCGAAAATATGTTTCAATATGAGACATGGTAAGAACAATGTGAACAAAAAGTCAAACCGGTGTGTGTGAATACTTGAAAATATAAACAAAAGACAATACACAAGTATTTATCTTTGGAAACACACGGTTTGTAATCATTTAAGCACAAAAATAAAATGAAAACATTTAAAAATCACACTTCCAAATTATAAAATCTGTTTAAGAATCGGGAAGTGGTTTGAACATTTCAGAACATGTTTTCGATATCTGAAAGTTGTCCTTCTTTCAGATATATTTGAGATTAAGATAAGAAATTTACCTTTACTCGCAATCTTAAATCTCATGAAGTCAAGCTAAAGTCATTAAGATATGATCTTGTCAGCTTCTCTCATCCTGCAAAAATCTCAAAGTCTAGTCAAAGCAACTTTATTCACAAATTTATTCGAATGTAAAAGATATAAAGCAATAAAACGATTAAAATACGAGTTCTGATCTTAAGTAATCAGAAATCATAGTCTTACTCCTTTTGATATTATATGTAGAGAATGATGATCTTAAGTCCAGCGATGCTCATGAGGGAGTGGAGTAGATACTGATTGAACATGATCATCAT
The DNA here is from genome assembly GCA_954870635.1 of Arctium minus. NCBI lineage: Eukaryota > Viridiplantae > Streptophyta > Magnoliopsida > Asterales > Asteraceae > Arctium > Arctium minus. The sequence continues at coordinate 1,665,737 of OX941093.1, read as the reverse complement.
CTAGAAATCCACTGTCAGACTCTTCAGTTTGATTAACAGGAAGGGGATTTGCAGTTGAAGTTTCAGGTGCAGAAGTATCAGTTGGAACAACAGAATCTGGCTGTTGAGTAGACAATGTATGACACTCAACTGAAATAGTTACTTCTGGCTCAGCAGTTTCTTGTACATCTTCAACTGTAGGAGTAATTGTAGGAATGTGAGTTTCTGACTGAACGGGGGATTCAAGTTCAGTTACAACATCTGAAGTGACTGGATGATTGCAAATTGTGTCTTCAGACCTGTCAGTCACAGCAGATTTAGGTATATTAGATCCTAGAAACTCATCATAAAAGAATTCAAATAACAAATCTAAATCAGATAAATGTGAAATAGAAGTAGAAGCGTTATTCGAATTATTCGCTGTAGAAGCAGGTTCTGGACTGATCTGCCCAGAAGCTAATACTCCAGTGATAACGGGTTCTGAACTGAATTCATCAGAAGCCATTTCTTCATCAAATTTGACATTGACGCTCTCAACAACTGTCTTTGACTTCTTTAGATAAACACGATAAGCTGCAGATGTGGAAGAATAACCGATAAAAATGCCTTCGTCCGCCTTAGCACTGAATTTATTCAGACTCTCTCTGTCGTTAAGCACAAAACATTTACACCCAAATATGTGAAAATACTTGATTGTTGGTGTTCTGTTGTTGATCAGCTCATATGGAGTCTTTTGAAAACGGCGGTGTATTATAGACCGATTTTGAGTATGACATGCAGTCGACACAGCTTCTGCCCACAAAAAGAGAGGTAGATCGGATTGGCTAAGCATAGTACGAGCGGCCTCGACTAGCGTCCGATTTCGCCTTTCGACTACTCCATTTTGTTCAGGCGTACGAGCAGCAGAGTACTGATGTGATATCCCGACCGATTCGAGATATTCTTCAACTATCTTGTTTTTGAACTCTGTGCCATTGTCAGTACGAAGAAACTTGACTTGTCGCTGCATTTTCACCTGGGTCGTCTTTAAGAAATTAATGAGAACTTCCGGTGTCTCATCTTTTGATCGAAGAAATTTGACCCACGTGTATCTTGAGTAATCGTCCACAATAACCAACACGTATTTCTTTCCACCCAAACTCTGAGTTCTCATTGGACCACACAAATCCATATGTAACAATTCTAACGGAGAACTAGTGCTTGGTTCAGGCTTCGGTTTATGTGCGGCTCTCTTCATCTTACCCTTTTCACAAGTTGTGCATAAGTGTTCTTTTTCATATTTCAGCTCAGGAAGTCCTTTTACCAATTTTCCACTAACCAGCTTGTTGATATAACGAAAGTTCAGGTGTGATAAACGTCTATGCCAGAGCCAACTTTGCTGCAGTGAAGCTTTTGTCATTAAGCATACCTGGTTGTCAATCTGAACCTTGGACAGGTTGATGGTATAGAGGTTTGTCTTTCGATTTCCAGCTAAGAGTTATGTGCCGTCTTCAGTACGAACTGAGCAACTCCTAGATTTGAAGTTGACCTCTAACCCTTTATCGCAGAATTGACCAATGCTAAATAAGTTGTGCCCCAAGCCTTCGACATAACTCACCTTACTGATCGTTATGTTGTCTTGAATAATGTCACCATATCCTAAGATAGGTGAAAGCTGATCGTTTCCAAATCTGACATTTCCACTGAATTTCTCTGTATAATTAGACAATAAAGCTTTTTGCCCAGTCATATGCTTGGAACATCCACTGTCCAAGTACCACATATGCCGGGTCTGCAAGAGAAATCAGGAAACAATAGATTTAGGTACCCATTTAAAAACGGGTCCTAACAGATTAGCACAAGATTTTGGTATCCACTTGAAAATGGACCCTCTGTTCTTTTGAAAACCATTAAAAATATTTGATCTTGAAGAATACACATGATAAAATCCGAACCAATCAGAAGAATTATGAGAGTAAGCAAAATCATTTCTCCGATAATGATAAGATGTAGTAGAAATAGGAGATAATTGAATCAATTGCTTTATTGAATACCGCTTGTAAGAAGTTACAAGGTTTTGTTTATTTGAAGCAAATTGATCAACTACATCAGTATCACTACTAACTGATCTATTACAAGAGTTATCAGAAACTGATTCAGCTTTCTCATCATCCTTCCTTTTTGGTCGCCATTCAGTTCGAGCTTTCGACCTTTTCTTTCTTATATCTGAAACAAAAGATTTAGATTTATTAGGAAAAGCAGATTTCTGAGACTGAGTTTTCTTTTGTGTACCAGTGTATTTCTGTTTCTGTAATCGCTGTTTCTTATGTTTCTTACCTTGAGCATAGTAATCAGCAGTTACAAAAACTGATTCACCAACCTTAGTTGATGATTCATCAATATTAACACCACTTGGTAACACTTTTTCATTTATAAGACAAGTAGAATGATCAGGAAGTATAGCATTGAAGTTAAACATATCAATTTCGTCTATGCATCCATCATCAAAATTAAGAAAGTCATTTGCAGACTCAAATAAGTCATCAAAATTATCAGATGAAGTTTGAGGTGCCTTAGAAACTGTAGAACACTTTGTAGATTTAGATTGAAAAATCGTGTTCTTTAATATTGTATAAAATACACTTTGTTGAATATCAACCAAAAGTTTTTCATCAGATAAAACATTTTCAAGCTCAACTATTTTGCTTTCCAGAATGAGTGGAGGAACATAAACCTTTGCAACTGCAGGTTTTGCCTTCATCTCAGAAACAGAATAACTAGCAAAATAATCATTTGAAAGAACTTTTGGTGTTTCTGAAAGATAACTATCATTTAACTTTGCATAGTTAAATGGTAGTTGCATTTTCTTAACATTCTTTCTATTTTCAGTTTCTTTGGCCTCAACTTCTTCTGGTAATTTGGTAACAAATTTGGGTTTTAAATGAGTATGTTTACCAGCACAAGCAAGAAAATCAAAATTATAAAGTGCTGGTTGTTTTCTGATGGCTTTCTTAAGGTAATGGGGGTTTTCAAAACCAAGTCCCCATTTTTCCTTAACATCAGCCTCTTCGTTAGGTGCATTGAGAAAAATTGTTTGATCTGTTTGGCCTCTTGCATAGAGTTTGGCTTCCAGACCATTTACCTTCTTATTCAAAAGCTTGTTCTCAACCTGCAGTTTATGAACAGTTAGTGCAGATTCTTTCTTCTCAAACTCATACTTAGAAATTTTAACTTCAAAATCAGAAATCTTCTTTTCAAAACAATCTACTTGAAGTTTAGAATCAAAAGCAGACTTGCGTAAAGAATCAATTAGATCTTTGTTCCCAATAACAGACTTATTAAGCTCAAAGATCTTATTGTTTCTTTTAGCAACTCTGTCTTTTTCTTTCTTCAGTTTTACTTGAAGATCATTAAGCTCAACCATCATAGCTTCCATTTTGGTTATAAAATCTTTTTCAGTTAAGTTTAATACCTCATCAGCTGTCTCGTCATCTGACTCATCATACTTGACCTCTTTTCCCATTAGACAGAGATGAGCAGTTTCTTCCTTCTCTTTGTCATCCTCTTGATCAGAATGATCCAACCAAAATTCGTCCTCAGCCATTAATGTTATGCCTGCTTCTTGCTGTTTGGCCAATAGCAGTTTGTTCTGATAATACTGAGAGTTTCGAACCTTTGGCTTCCGACAATCTTTAGCAAAATGTCCAATCTTGCCACAGTTGTAGCATTTGATTGGATCATTTGTTGGATTTTCAGCAACGGTGTAATCATTCACAAACTTCTTCCTTTCATCAGGTTTCTTCTCAACATATTTGTTCTCTTCATGTCGTTTTCCTTCAACTCTTTCATGGTGCTCATGATTCTTTGAACTGGATGAAGAGTATCTTTGAGAATTTGATCCCGGCTTCTTATAGAATTTCTTTTGAAAGGCACGGGTCAGTAAGAGCATTGATTGTTTCAGACTTTCTCCATCATCACCATCTGATTCAGATTCCGACTCAGAACTTGTAAGCACTTTCTTCTTTTTCTTCTTCTCTTTCTTTTCTTTCTTCTTCTCTCCGACTACCAATGCAATAGGATCGGGAACTTTTTCTGCCTTCTTTTTCTCAGCTCTTTTCTCTTCTACTTCTTCTTCATTCTGCCTCAGAGACTCATAAACCTCATGTAACGGTATGTCATTCAAATCCTTCATCTGCTTCATCCTACGCGTATGCTTCTTCCATTCTGGCTGTAGGATACTCAGAAATTTGACATTGTTTTCCAGCTGCTTCTTTTTCACTTTGTTCTTTGTCAGTTCATTCAGAAGCAAGACAAACCGTTCATAGGTATCTTCTAAACTCTCATTCTCTTTGGCTTTGAATTCCTCGTAGCTATTGATGCAGTTAGCCACTTTCATCTGATTCCCAATCTTGGATCCCATCATCATCTTTTGCAATTGATCCCACATCTTCTTAGCGTTTGCTTTGTAACTATCAATCTTGATGTAGATCACATTTGGAATGCTTTGAAGAAGTAATGATCTCGTTTGTTTATCTGCTTTATATCTGCTTTTCTGTTCTTCAGAATACTGAGAGATATCCATTGCCACTGTTTTCATCTTCTGATCTCTTTCCTCAGTACCATCTTCACTATCAGACGAATCATCATCAGGTATTTGAACTGTGATTGGTACCATAGGACCTTCTGTGATTGACAGCATAATATTTTCTCCATTTGCGTGTCTGTCTATAAAATCCAGAAATATGTCTTTCCACTGTTCATACTCTCCTTTGAACAGTACAGGAGGCTTGACATAAGTGACAATGGAAAGTGCATCTTTAGAAGTCATCTTGATAAAACCTGTTTGAAAAATATTTGCAATAAGAAACTAGAACTGATCGTTAGTCCAAATGAAACAATAAGAAAAATACATACAAATGAAAAACACAAATATTCACTAAAGATCGAAATGCAAAAAATCACAAAAATACTCTAAGAACACCAAGCTTTGCGCAACACATGGGGTACGCAAACCACTACTTTGCGTATCTCGCTGAATACGCAAACCACACTTTGCGTATCACTCTACTTGCGCAAACTATACTTTGCGTGTCGAACAGCTTACGCAAACCTCCCTTTGCGTTTCGAGTATGTTACGCAAATCAATTCTTATGACGAGTAGCTTTGCGTGCTGAGAAGGTTACGCAAATCTTCCTTTGCGTATCTAGTTACTTGCGCAAAACTCACTTTGCGATTCAAGAAGCTTACGCAAACCTCCCTTTTCGTATCAAGAAACGTACGCAACCAAATTTTGTGTGTTGTATAGCTTACGCAAACCTTACTTTGCGTATCAAGAATCGTACGCAAATCAAACTTCGCGTATCACACTTCAGCTTTTCATTTCACTTCATATACGCAAACCTTAACTTCTCGATACTTGAAGGATACGCAAACCTCAATATCAAAACACAAATTTCTCAATGAATCTTGCGCAAACCTCTGAAGAACATGCGCAAACCTTGATGAACTTGCGCAAAGTATGGATCTTGCGCAAACTTCAAAACTCTAACAAATCTTCACCAGAATCCACTCTAGACCTCGAGTTACAATATGAAAATTTGAGAATTTACTCGCCTAAACAACTAGAACACAATTCTAACATCTAATTTCGATCAAATACACAAAAATGTACAAATTCATATGAATATAGTGTTCTTGACTCGTGAACTCCAAACTCAACAAAAATCAAAATCAAAGATCGATTACAGTGCAATTCTTGAAATTACCTACACAGACTCGATCGATTATGCTATCTGAACAAAACCTAATCGATTACAACTCCAAAATCGCACAAAAATTCAAATTTGATCTGGACACCGAAGAACACAGATACGAACTTTTGTATTTTCTTGATTTTCGATTTGGATCTGCTCTGATACCAATTGTTATTCCCAGATTCTAGTTCCTAAATGCAATTAATCAAACAAACAAGATATATCAATCAATTACCTGTTTGATTTCACTTTCAATTCAACGATTACAAGATTTCTCTCTCTAGAACTCTCTCTCTCTACAAATCTCTCTCTAACGAACTCTCTCTCTAATATCCTTCTTCCAACTTATTCGTATTACCCTTCTTTGATACTACAACTAAAAACAGAAATAGAAACTATTTATACCTACAACTAAAACAAGGAAAAACAAATACAAATACAATACATTGACTTTTATTACAAAAGACTTTGACTTTGATGTGAGTTGACTTTATTCATCTTTGACTTTCTTGAACTTTGACCTTCAGCCTTCTTGATCTTGTATCCAACATATTTATACTCTAACACACCTTACAAACCAATATCAACCGTGCCTGAAGATATCAAATCAATGTCAATAATGTGGGTTAAATCGGTTCCATCATTTACTCTCAACCTTATCTGCAACTGATTTGATAACTACCTAAAATTTTCAAAATACACATAATCAAGGGCCAACATTGGTTTGTACAGTGTGCAACATTTAGGGGGTGTTTGGGATTGCTTATTTAAAACAACTTATGCTTATTTTGAAAAGTGTTTATCAACTTATGCGGTGGCAAACCGGAGTTTTCTAAAAAGTGTTTGGATTAGCTTATAGCGGTACCACACCGCAATAAGCTAATAAGCTCTTTTTAAGTGTTTGGCAAATTGTGCTTATACATATAAAAATGACCAAAAAGGACATTCTTCAATATTATTGATTTTTTTGTATTTTTAATATATAACAATTAATTTTTCATCATTTATAATAACATTTATTACAAAAATTTATTCAATAACATCAGTAATTTATTTAAAAAAAACTCAACCCCCACTTGATAATCATCAAATCAACCCTCGATTTCTATCAAAAACGATCCAAATTAACAATCGATCCCTGTCGGGGCATCTACACACACTACACAAAATCAAAATTTCCTGATGAAAATTAAGAGCATAACAAACCCTAATTTCAAACCACGAGGCGGCCTCTCCTTAAGAGCAACGTAATTGAGAATAATACGAACCGCAAATTCTTCAACACGAACTAAAATTCAAAAGCATCATCGATGCTTATTGATCAAGAGAAGCTATGCATGCATATTCTACCTTTTTATTGATTTGATTTGGGGGGGGGGGGAGTAAGCAAAGATTAACGAGTTGAATAGCAAAAAGCCGAGGGATTTGCGATTAATTTGTGCTAGGGAAAATGATATCCGGTGAGGAAGAAGACATGATAGAAGAAGAAGAATACATAAAGATTACTCGCATTAAAAAAATAAACTACAAATTGTGGCTTATGTCGCCACGGTGGCAAACAGTGCTGGAAATTAATTTCTAGAAAGTAAATTACAACTACAACTATCTAAGAAAACAAAAGATAAGAGATAAATGGTTGAATTATTCTACATTGTTAGATCTCTCCTTCAAATGATATCTCATGACCTCTATTTATATTGGAGGATGAAAAGGGTGGTGGATGGTTTTACCCACAAAAACTTTCAATGAGTTTAAACCTTCTTTGACCCAAAGGCTCATTGCCTTCTTCATCTACTATTTCATGAAAGCTCATATATTGTTTTATCTTCTTTAAGTTTTTTAGATAAACATTTTTGGGCATGAATATCTTTCCACCAAGATTTTGCTTTTGTTTTTTGTCTTTTCTTCATCTCCTTGGTTTTTAGAGTTTGACCTTTAAGAATGTCATTATGCAGCTGAAATACACAGAATAATACATGCAAAAAATGATATTTCCAGCTGTCGTCGGATTTACGTCGTTCACCACAGTGACGAACAAAGTGGTCACTTTCTGCGGTCCAACATTTAACCCAAAAATGATGTGTTCAACTATCAAAAGACAAACTTTTATCCTCAACACCTCTAAATGAAAATAAATAAATAAAATAGAGAAACATGAACACGTAAAAGGAAAACACACACTAAAATCGAAGAAAAACACACACAAACAATGTGTAAACAACACTCAAAATGAGAGTTATCAATTATACATTCAAAAAATTTAACTTTACAGATTATTTAAAAGGTTTTTTTAAATTAATTAGAAAATCTAAATTATTCATTAATATAACAATATTGAGAAATTTGCAAATCACAATTTATCTCGCTAGCATTTAAAAAAATGTTTAAAAATGTTCATTTTCTGGTTTAAAAAGTTTGATGCAAGGACAAGGGACTCAATGCGTAATAAATTGCAAATCACAGGGATGTAATCCATAGATATTTTAAATTAGGGATCCAGAGTGTTAAAACACATAAACCACAGGGACCAAATATGTAATTTATTCTTGAATATATAAGTAACTAGACATATACTCGCGCGATGCAGCGAAATGTAAGTAAATAACGAACAATTAATGTTACTTCCTTATAGACATGTCATCAACAATCAAAGATGACCTAAGAATCACAATTTATGAAACCCTAAACCCATAAAGATATTCAATAATTAGTTTATATTACAATTATTGACAAAAACAATTATAATGATATGATTTATAATAAGAATGAAACATATTTTACGATTATGTATTTTTAATGTGTTAACGGTGGAAAAAAATAAAACGTATAGATAGAAAACAAATTAGTTCGTAGATATTCATAATATTTAATAGTACGGTTAATTAAAAAATATTCAATATAGGGCTCGTTTTGAAGGTATTGACGAGACGATTATAATGATATAATTTGTAAAAAAAGAAACATATTTGTTCGTTGCATTTTTGTTCATATACGTTTATTTGTGTTAATATGATAATGGTGTAAAATGAAAAATGAAAATATAAGGGATATAAAATGAATTAAATAAGTAATTGTAAGGTGGTAAATGTAACATTATAAGGGTGATAAGTGTTATTGTACAAAAGTTTAGGGTGATAAGTGTTATTGTACAAAAGTTTGTACGTATTAGTTTTTTTATATAGTAGTAGAAATTCATGATATTTAATAGTACGGTTAAATTAAAAAATATTCAATATTGGGCTCGTTTTGAAGGTATTGACGAGACGATTATAATGATATAATTTGTAAAAAAAGAAACATAATTTTTCGTTGCATTTTTGTTCATATACGATTATTTGTGTTAATATGATAATGGTGTAAAATGAAAAATGAAAAAAAATAAGGGATATAAAATGATTTAAATAAGTAATTATAAGGGTGGTAAATGTAACATTATAAGAGTGATAAGTGTTTTTGTACAAAAGTTTAGGGTGATAAATGTTATTGTACAAAAATTTGTACAATAACCATATTAGTTTTTTTATATAGTAGTAGAGATTTCTTGTATATAAATTTGAAATTTAAGAAACTAATTTTGCATTAATAAGAAATATGTTGTTTAAAAAAAATTATCTAAATTCTTTAAATAATGATTATTGGATAAATTAAATCAATTCAAATTTTAAAAAAATTCGTTATCTACAAATGCAACTAGGGTTCTTCAACTTCATCAACTATCTTATAGTCTACACTTCCTTCTCTCCTTCAAAACCCTAAAACGATAAAAGAACCCTTTCAAAATAAATGGCGAAATTTCTACTACTTTCCTGCATTCTTTTCGCATTTGCTTCGGTTCAGTCGAACGGCACCGGGAACCGCCGATCGTCACCGTCACCACCGGTTCAAGCACCACAATTATCAACACCACAAGAACCTGCATCATCTTGTGATTTGTTAATGTTCAAGATGATTAATTGCTTACCCTATCTTACCAAAAGTTCAAAAATGGGTTACCCTGATGATTCTTGTTGTTCAGGGTTTATGGAGGTATGGAAGTTTGATTCAAACTGTGTTTGTGAAGCTTTAAAAGACAGTGTTCAATTAGGGTTTCAATTGAACATGACGAGGGCGGTTTATATTTCTTGTGCATGTGGTTTCAGACATATTTCCATTGACAAATGTTTATGTAAGTTTCTTTTTTTAATTCTAGCTTTTTTCGCATTATCGAAATTAATATTTTGTTTTTAACTGATTAAGGGGTTGTTTTACTAAATACTTACGTTGATAAGCGTTTACCGGTTTAATTATCTTATCGGGTTTAACATATATATAACAAGGATCGATAATCTTACCCAATAAGAGGGAATGCAAGGATCGAGAGTCTTACATGATAAGTACTGAGGGTGATGACTTTTATCCGGTAAGCCTTTACCAGGTTATAAATGCTTACCGTCAATCTATTTTGATGGCCGGAAATGTTATCCCGTAAGGTAAATGAGAGTGGTGGTATTTGGTAAATGGCCCCTAAGTCACTACTATAAAATCGGGTTTATAGACTGTTTTATAGGATTAAATGATTGTGTCTTATAGAAAAATGTTACAATAAGTTTATAGGACGCTTTTTAACGTTTTAGAAAGTTTTTTAGTAAACTCTTGAAAGAAAATGTCCTCTTAACCTTTTTATAAGACACTTTTAAGAAGTGTTCTATAAACATGTATTTTTATAGGATACTTGTTTTTTATATGACAATTTTCAAATAATGTCATATAAAAAAATTAATAAGACGTTTTATTTCAAAAAAATTCCATTCCAAATAACTATATTCAAAAAACATTCTATAAATTTATTGCAACACTTTTACATATGATGCATATATGTTTGGTCCAATAATTTTAAGTCCAATAAAACAGTATATTAAAACACTTAGGTGGCGTTTGGTTCATTGGAGAAATCTAATGTAATTGGAATGTTAAATTTCTTTGACCAAATTTCATTCATTCGTTTGGTTCATTATATTTTAGGAAATGAATCTTCAAAATCCATGAATTCCACAAATAAAGGATTTGAACATTCTTTGTCAATAAAGTGGTATTTTTAAATTTTAATGAAATGTAATGTTTATTCTCTACTTTATGCGTGATTTCTACTCTTGATTTAAAATTTAAATAACATTTAAAAAAAATATACAATTCAATAAACCATTGCAAATTATTATTATTATTATTATTATTATTATTATTATTATTATTATTATTATTATTATTGCATATTTATGTCAAAAAAAGAATTTAACCATACCCTTTTTTTTAATGTTGGAAAATAATCAAATTAAAATTAAAAAACTATGTAGTTATTATAGTTAGTAAAACATATATCTATAAGTAATAATCAAATATTATCGTTATTAGAATCCGATTTAACTTTGAAAAGAGAGATTATCCGTTGTTGCTATCCGAAAAATCCATCTTAATCATATGCATCATTTTAATAAAATATTTTTTTTAAGTTCAAGAAAAACATCAAAAAATGATAATTTTGGTCATTTACCAATATTTCATTCCAATTCTAAAGTTATATTCTATGAACCAAGCAAACATGTTACAATTCATTTTAGCAAATTCTATTACAATGTCTATTAACCAAACAGATGGTCAAATCTAATAACATTATGTTCCAATTTCTTCAAAGTCAAATTCTTTTGATAGATTTCATTTTATCCAAAAATATTCTATGAACCAAATGTCACCTTAGAGATTTTTAGTGTTATATAAATCCAATTTTATTATCGTTTATCACAAGATACAAGAACCTTTTATTAAAGATCTGATCTTAAAGTCCATATAAAATAAAATTCTTTGTTTTTCAATTTTTATTTTTTGTATTGTTATTTTATTTCTCAAGATAATAAGGCCATTTTCAAACAATGACTTATTGACTTGGTCGTTTGTGTCTTTGTGACTACTATATTTTTTGATTTTCTAATTACTTTATAAATGATCTTTTATTCGTTGTTTTGTTAAATATAAATTTGAAAAAAATAATCTATCGTTTTCATGTATCACAATGGATTGATTGATTCTCATATACACACATTGCATTACAATTGAAACTTTGCTATTCGGGTTTCAATAATATTATTTAATAAATTTAAACGTATATTTTTTCTTATGTAGCAAACCTTTCACGGACAGGATCATCGGTTCGAGCTGCAACACCATCTCCGACAATACCTTTGAAAAAGAGTGTTGCAGATTCTACTTCGTTGTCGAATTTCTTTATGATATTCATTAATTTAGTTGTGTTTTTTATGTTCTAGATTTTAACTTATCAGGTTCAATATTTATCTTACATTCGGTAGGCATTTATTAAGATTACAGGGTTTATTGGGTTTATGGATTATTAAGTATTTGATTTGTTAATTTGCTTGTTTTAGTGTTCTATTGTGGATATTATTTAATGGTCCAACTCTTTTAAGTTAGTTACTGTTTTTGTATCCTTTAATATGTATTTATCGTCCTTGCATGCTTTATTATTCGTTCTTCACTTCTTTTTGTTTTTTTTTTCTTTTTCTTTTAATTCTTTAACCGTTTCTTTCTTCTATTTTGTTTATCTTTACATTATGTTAAACATTCGAAAAAGAAATTATTCCATGAAATCTTTTCCCGGAAAAATTCTCTCTAGCATGAAATCTATGTATATACTACGTTTACCCTCTGTGTAACACCCCGAAATTTCGAGTTCATGTTTAGCCTTCTATAAATTCCATTTATGTTCTTTCTATTGAATGTATTAATTTTGAGCTTTAAAGATCCTATTAGTAATCCTTAATATGTTCTCTTTATTCGTGGAACTATTCTATCGAACCTTGACATCGTTTAGTTGCTAATAATTGGTCAAGAATCTGAATTTTTAGGAATTGGGAGTTAGTGCGAGAGTGCCCGGGAGAGTGCCAGCGTCACTCTCGCGAAGGGCACAATCGCGTGGATGGGGTTGAACTTACGGTACGTTTGGCGCAATAGTGTCTGGCGAGAGTGCCAGGGCACAATCGCGAGCGGGGGCACTGTTCCCCTCTTTGGCCGAATTTTTTTTCACTTAAAACACCCTTTCTCATTTTAACTCCAAGACTTCTATTTCTCTTCACATACCTGCGATTTTTCTCTCCACTCTTCTTCACCCTTTAAATTCTTGACCTAAGATCCTCTCTCATCATTTATTGGCCTTCAACCACCTCAACTATCTCATCTCCTTGGAAGTCTAGAGACTTTAAAGCTTCAAGGGAAATCATCCTCAACCTAGGGTTTCTTTATTTTTAGGGTTTTCACATACAAACCCTATAGGTGAGTTTTCTACTTACTTATATATGTTAATGCCTTACTATTCCATGCTTTAACTCCTCATAAATTGTTGTTTGGTGGGTTTGACCTAACTGTTGATAAGAATGATTAAATTCTCTAAATTTCTAGTAGGAATGGTTATGAATGGCGATTAATGGATATGAACTCATGCTAATTATTATACCATGATTTTATATGATTTATTGGTGGATTAATGTTATATATGATAGTTAGCATTTTGGAACCCAACTCATGTGCACGAGAGATTGGGTGGTCGTTGGTATGTTTTGGACCGTGGTATGTGATTTAAGGGTGGACACTAAAGGATCAACTCCTTGAGGTGAAACCCTAATATCGATGGGATAGGCACTAACGCTCAACTAACCTTGAGGTGTAGCTCGACGGAGTGGGCACTAAAGGTAGTCTAGACGCTTGAGGTGACGCCGGATACGGTGTGCACTAAAGCGAGAGCCTGAGGTGTAATTCCCCTAATCATGAGAACTTGCTATGTTCCTTAATGTGATGCATGCAGGTGTATGGTTGAATATGTGATGGCCTATACTTGGAATATCATCATGGGGCAGTAACCCGGGAGTTTCTATTTTCCCAAGCTTTAAATTATGTCATGTATATTTGTTTGAAAACTCACTAGGCTCCTAGCCTAACACTTGATGTTGTGTTGTCTTCAGGTTCTCCTAGTGGTGTCCAAAGGGCACCTTGATCCTCTGTTTCGTGAATAGGACTTTTGGGCATATCGGGCTTTTGGGAAACTGTTGAGAAGAGCGTTTTGAAGACATAGCAACACCCACCTTAATCTAGTCATAGCATTCAATCTAGATTAAATAGGTTGTTGTAATTTTTATGTCTTACTCCGTCGCTACTATAGTTATTACAAACTACCCCGAATTTTGGGTTTGAGTTGTTTATTAAACAGGAAATGGAAATGTTGGCATTTTGGACGTTATATTGCAAAAATTTTATTAGCCCTATTTTTAGCGTGTTACACTCTGCAAACCTTACTTTGTATTAGACACCACAATAAAATTTAGTTTATAAGATGCTATCAATTTTTAAGCGTCTTAATAAAATACTTTATAAGACTCCGTTTATAGGACCAAAAAATTAAAGTATCTTATCTAAAGGCGTTGTAATAAGTTTATACGACGTTTTTAGCATCTTAATAAGTCTTTTAGACATTTTAAATACAAAACGTCTTAACAAGTCTTTTGAGTGTCTCCATTTGTCTTCATTCATCATGAATAATGAATGCGATTTTTCTACATCCATGATGAATAATACACCATTTAGATGAATATCCCGTGAATATCCAGGAAATGTGACTCGCTTTCGTTTGACCCTCAGTTCACAACAAAAGTTAGCTAGCTCACAACTAAACCTATCCATACATGTGCATATCGTATAGATGAATGGTTATTAGGGTGAACCTCTCTCTCTCTCTCTCTCTCTATATATATATATATATAGGGCCCTTCATATATAAACCTTGCATATCTTACAACCCTTACAAACCAATCATGACCACTAATTAGTTATATAATCCAATTGTCAAGATTAATTTGGGTAGAAAGTGTAAATATGTTAAACATAAGTGAAATTCATACAAGCGCGGAAAGGGTAGAATAGGAATCATGCATATTTGGGTGAGTAAGGAAATAATACACGTTCAATGGGATGTTCGTTGTTTCCATAAGTGAAATTCATACACCACATTGTTTCCATATATGATTTTGTGCATATGTCATTGTAAAGCATATGTGCCTGAATTTCAAACAAGTATCATACATGAAGGTTCATATATGATTCATACACCACATTGTTTCCATAAGTGAAATTTATACACCACATTGTTTCCATATATTCTGTGCATATGTGCATAAACTTCATTTTAAATCATATGTGCATGAATTTCAAACAAGTATCATATATGAAGGTTCATACATGATTTTGTGCATATGTGCATGAATTTCATTTTAAAGCATATGTGTATGAATTTCATACCAGTATCATATATGAATGTTCATATACGATTTTGTGCAAATATGAATGTTCATATATGCAGTCGTATGAATTTTCAAATATCAAAATGGCTACAATATCCACCAATCTATAAAAATAACAAATTATACGTCTCCAATATTTTGATTAATCAACAATGAATCATTACATATATCTTCAAATATCAATTGGTCTCGATATCTTCTTCTTCAACAATTGCACATATGAAATACACAACACACATTAAAAAAACACTCTTTTACAATTGCCTTCATCCATGTTGGTTTCATCAACAACATCATTGTGGAAATCTTCATTTACAAAATCATCTGATATCTAGGTGATTTCTTTATCTTGCATCTCATCGAAAGTAAAATCTAGAGCATTAACATCGAGTGTGATATCTTCATCGGCTAACATATCTTCATACACTGTGTGCTTTCCTCTATTAAGTTCATCGATTTCATTACTTTCACGAACCATGATTCCACGACCCTATGAAGACTGGTTGCTTGAATATACAAAAATTGTTGTTGGAATAATGATTGCTGGAAGATACCAAACGTAGGAAAAGATAATGACTAAGGAAGAATTCAGTTATTTGTGGTAACCGTGAGATCCAATCTTAACCACATATCAGATGATAAATTAGGAAAACAATAATTTTGGTAACTTTAATTAAAGGGTATGGTTGTTATTTTAGAATTCTCCTCTCTCCCCTCTCCTCTCTCCAGCGAACATTATTATTCTAGCAAATATTATTCCAGTGACCACATGATGCACAGTGTGATACCTTTTGTAAACATCGAAAATAACGAAAACAAATAAGAAATGTTGTGATATCTACTGTGATACAAAATAAACTATGATATCCATCGTGACACAAAATACACTGTGATGCGCGTTGTGATACAAAATACACTATGATACCTACCGTGATACACAATACACTGTGAAACCCATAGTGATACAAAATACACTGTGATACCCATTATACAAAATATTGGGTTTTAGATCATACATAACCATTGTAATACACATTATGATACCACTGTAATACCTTGTGATACCCAAGAACTTCTACACACAAATCAACTATGATACCATTGTGATACTATTGTGATACCACTGCCATCCAATTCATCATCAAAATCAACCAATTCATTTCTGGGAGGATCATCGTGTTTAAAATGATAACCAAATAACAATTATATCAAAGAGAATAGATACTCGACAAGAGGTCAAAAACGAAAAAGACGACAATCATTGCCACCCACCTTAACACTAATGCAGACGGGCATACAGGCAAAGGAAACAGAACAGGGAACAAAGACTAATAAACTTACACCTAATTGTCTATAATTGAATTCTTCCGGTTGCCTTTAGAACCACTATCCCCCTTGAGTAACGAGATCCATCATCATCACCATCACCATCGTATCCACAGTCACGTTCTTCATGGCGACTACCATCTCCGTAACCACCATCGCCTCCTTCACAGCTAGCACCACCGCCGCCTCCACCATTGTGAGACTAAGCCTCATTAATTGTGATGTTAGTCCGTGGAGGCTCTGACGTTCATCCCTTCGATTGCGTCTCTCAAACACTACCCATCCTTGAACGCAACGAAACCAAATCCCTAAGATCTGCCTGTCTTACGATCATTAATAATCTTCGAATCGATGATCTTGCCGTAATAAGAGAGTTTCTCCAAGTGATCGTTTGGATGTTGCCCATGCAAGCCCACCGACAAAACATCTGTTTAGGACACTATTCCGGCGGCCACTTTTTGTAGTTAAAGGCGAGACTAAATGGGGAAAATGAGAGAAGCACGGATTAATATCAATGTTATTGTGAAAAAAAAAGGAAACAATATCATTAGTTTTGATTGATAACTATTAAAAATAAAATTAATATTTAAATTATAATTAACCAAATTATAAATACATCCTTACCTATTAATTAAATAAATATAATTAATATAATAAATTAATTGGCTCACATTAGATCTCATCTCATGGTTATTACAAAATACTAAGTTCTCATTTAATTAAGCCATATATATATAGAGGGGTGTTCAAATGCAACCCCTCTATCCACCACTCATTTTATTTTCATTTTATTAAGATATGGGTTGCAAGGGTTGCAACATTTTTCACGGTTGCAAAATATCCTTCCAATTTTCTATTTGCTTGGGTTTGAGAGTTGTTTCTTTTTTCTGTTTTGTTATATTGCGAGAGGTGTCTTCCTCTTTCCTAACAAAAAAGAAACGTTTGAATCTTAATTCACCTTCTTGTCTGTTAATTATCATTATCTGAAATTAGCTACTTCCATTATGAATTGAAGATCATTAACAGCAAGATAACAAATACAACAAGAAGCCTTTAATCTCAAATGTCACGGCTAACGCTCTGTAAAACAACACGATAATACAATACGTAGCTTACTTGCCGATACAGAATTTCGCAAAAATATTAGTCAGAACCTCTTCGGTTATATCTTCTCCGCTTATTTGGCCAAGTGCAAGTGCGGCATCCCTCAAATCTATCGTCCAAAAATCAAACGGAAGATCGTCCTCTATCGATGACTTCAACCTCATTAAAGACTCCTTTGTTCGAAGAAGCTGCTCACATTGTCTCTGATACAATATTCATTAATGAATGAAATCAGTCAAATACCATCATATCAAGATGGCTGCATTCTGTCTTTTTGGTGATTTTTCGCAGGTTTTAAAAAATTCCGCCATAACCACTTGGACTCCAACACGGCAAATGTCCCTAAAATTTTGAATTTTCGGGATATATGACCTATTTGACTCCTGTTAATTTGAACCAACAAAAAGTGGATTTCGCCAATTGTGGGAATTGATTGACGAAATTTGGTGCTATTTCTTTAAAACCCACGAAAATTGCATCATTTTTTCACTTTTCTTGCTATAAAGTTGCTGGTTTCGTGGAAAACCTATCGAAGAAATAATATAATCGAACCTGGTTCACAGCCCACTTTCGTCCACCTGCAGGAATGTTTTGGAGGCCAACGAGCTCAAGAATTGCAGTCTCCAAATCCGAAATGCCTTCACCTGTTATAGCGCACGTATAAATACGCTTATTAATGAATTGGTTGTCTACAGCGTTGACGAACTCAGAGCATGCAGATGGGGCACAATCGATTTTGTTGATCGCCAAAATCACTGGCGACCCGGAGGCAGCCTGTTATCGCAAAGAACAATCAAGGGTGTCGGTTAATTTGGTGCAAGATTGTTTTTTACAGTCAACAAACAAAAATCATGCATTCACAGTTGCACCTTAATGTTAGATTTATAAATAAATAAATAAAAAAGAACAGTTGTGAGACCTTGGTGTGTTTTATCTTATCGAGCAATTTGGCATCTTCCGTGGTCCATCCATCAACGGCACTGACCGCCATGATAACAACATCAGCACCCATAGCAACAGCTTCCGATCTCTCAACACCTATATATACATTATATATGTGTAGAGTCAGGTTCAGGCATATGCATACGTGCATAATGCACACGTGCATAAAAAACAAAAAAAAAACAACTTAATTTACTTGTATGCACATGTGCATACCGTCCAGATGAATGACTACCAGGGTTTTCCTTAGTTTTTCATTTTTTAGGGGTTTTCCGTGAACCTCCCTCTATATGTGTATTAGTATATATATATATATATATATATATATATATATATATATACACATACATATATAGGGTGCGTTTCATTTGAAAACCAATCAATTCGTGGAAACTCTGCAAACCATTGTTTTAGGAAACAATATATATATTTATGGAAAACTATTATGATTCATTAATAATGATTGTGATATATATGGAAGATGATAAGATTCATTTATTATAATCATGACTTTAGATTAGGAAACTTAACAAAAAAATAGTGGTTTGCAAAGTTTCCACGAATTGTTTGGTTTTCAAATGAAACGCACCCTACATATATATCATTATAAACTATTCCAACAGGACAAGCATATAAGAAACAGAGGAATGCACTCATTTATAAATAAAGGATGGCCTCACCTATCTTCTCCACGATATCATCGGTTTCTCTGATCCCAGCTGTATCAAGTAGTGTGACTGGGATGCCGTGAACCGTCACATTGGCTTCCACGACATCCCGTGTTGTTCCAGCAATGTCTGTAACTATTGCCCTTTCACTCTGAAAGCTAAATCATAAATACTCGATGAGAAAGACAACAAAACAAATATCATAATTAATAATTTGCATTGGGGATTAAATGTGTTTACTTTTAGTTTTCGAAGAAAGTTGTGTAATTACTAATTAATTTGGGCATACCTTACTCCACGAGTTGAGCAGACTAGATTTCCCGACGTTTGGCCGACCAATAATGGCTATCTGTAAATGGCATGTATAGATGAGAATCTTTTACTTGCGGTTTTGTTAAAGGCTAACATTAAACAAGACATTAGGAACCTCATCAACCAAGAATCATCGAGATCGAAGGGCCAAAACCGAGAGTGATTTCGTTGAATCCCCTAAAAATCGAAAGAAAACTCAAGAGCGGGATTTGAAATGTAGAAGGATGTCGTTTTGACTTTTACGGATCAATTGAACCTTTCTTGATCTAATAATATATGCTTTTCTTTATTCGAATATTAGAAGCTAAGGGGTTGTTTGTTTTTTTAAAAAGACCTCTTAATGGCTCTTAAGTTTGAATCGGTAAGACCTTTTTACATTCAGACTGTTTGTTTTTTTTCCAGTTTTCAGAACATCTTAACTCTTGAATACAGATGAAATAAGAAATGGTGACCTAACTTCTTAAAACCTCTTATTGCCGCCTCATTTTCATATGCTCTCCTTTCTCTCAAGAGCCTCCAGACGTTACAAAAACAAACAGTCTTATTGATTCAGATTTCAGACTTCAGCACCACCTCTTATTAATCAGAAGTGAAGTGAAATAAGACTTCAGACTTTAAACCTCTTAAAAAGCAAACGCCACCAAAATTTTGAAAAAAAAATGAAATAAAAACAAGATAAAACCATAAATAGGTGCAAGAAACATAAAAACATAAGTTTGCCCAAAAAAAGAAGTGTTTTTTGTTACTCCCCCGTCCCAAAATAAATGTCAACAATAAAAAAGATACACAGTTTTAGAATGTGCAATTATTACACACTTTAATCAACTAAATGACAGTTTTACCCTTAAGAATAGAGAGAGAAACTTTATCCATCTCATAATTAAGGGTAGAATGGGAAAGTAGACATTTACTTTTGAAAAACACTTATTTTGGGACAAACTACAATAGAAACGTGGACATTTATTTTGGGACGGAGGGAGTAATTGGCATTCCAAAAAGAGAAGTGTTGTAATTTTCATGCCATAAAAGATAGTAGATTTGGAAGCCCCTTTTTTCTTCCATATCTAACTATATAGGCATATAGCTTGTTTAAAGTGTTCTAACTTATTTCAAAGATTGTATGTTGACTATTTGACTATCTACGATAAATACGAGAACTCTTGAAGGCGTGCCACAGCATACCTGTAATCCCGATTGTAAAAATTTGTCATAGTTAGCGGTTTCCATCGCACTCTCCACATCACGAGACATTGCATGTATTTTACTCAAAATTAGATCCATATCTAGTGGCGGCATTTCATCATCAAAATCTAATCGAGCTTCTATCTCAGTAAGCAGCTCGATGCACTGTGCTCTTAGCGATTTGACCAGTGAAGAGAAACCACCCTGCCATAAGAAGTTTCATATTGATGATTAACTTGCTATTACCCGCTAAACGACTGACACGAAAAAAATCGAATTCTAGATGAAACGGTTTGCCTGAATTCCTGCCAATGCAGCATCGGCAGCAGCCACAGACTTGGCTGAAACGAGTTTTCCAACATCTTCTGCTTGAGAGAGATCCAGTCGACCGTTGAGGAAAGCACGAAGGGTGAATTCACCTGATACAAGAGAATGGAATGTAAATATAATGGTGGATTCGCCTCGAGAGAATTCTCCCATTCTAACATGTGTATCTGAATGAAAAGTCAATAATATCATAAAGTTGGCTACCGTATAGGAGACGTTGATGATAGCCTTGCACTCTAGTTTAATATATTATCCTTAGGGGCTCTTTGGTTGGTTTTCCATTGAAACCTGAATGGATAAATTTGTTTGTGTGGACTAATCTGTATGTATAGATTGAGAAGGTTTTTGTTTGAGAGGGTTTTTTCATAGATGGAAGAAGCATGTTTTTTAGTTGGGAGGGGTATGTTCGGAAAAAACTTGGTTTTCTGCATAAATCTCCCTCTAGAAGCTTACAGAATAATCCTCTTTCTATATCATTAAGCCATTACCAAACAATCATGTATAAGTGACTGAATAAGCTGTGAGTCAATTAAGCTCTTTAAGCTGCTAACAAACAGTGGCTTACTGCATAAGGCTCCCCCTAGAAGCTTATTGAATAATCCACTTTCTATATCATTAAGCCATTACCAAACAGTCATGTATAAGTGACCAAATAAGTTGTAAGTCCATTAAACTCATTAAGCTGCTAACAAACAGGCCCTTAGGGTCCATGATTTTCCCATTAAACTGTTTATGCTTATCTTTCATGAACCTTTTTGTAACTTGGTTGTCTTCACGCAATCAACCTCTCTACTTCTTAGGGTGGATTAGGGTGGAGGTAAGGTCTGCATACACCCTATGACCCTACCCTTTCCAGACCCTACTTCTATGGGATTTTTTTTTTGAAGTATATAATATTTATATACGGCAAATGCAACAAATAAACAAACACACCCTCCTCACCTTTGGTGAGGTTTGAACCCCTGGCCTCCTAGGAGACCAGAGGCTCCGATACCGCTAGGCCAAAGGCCCTTTGGTTACTTCTATGGGATTTCCTGGGTTCGTTTTGTTTGGTTTGGTTTTTATATGTAACTTGGGTCAAAAGATTGATATAAACTTATCTTGATAATGAAAAGATTGGCATCATCATACACAAGTTTCCATTTCATGAATACATATCCTTAATCACATGAATAAAGGGCATGTTAACTTCTAGAAAACTTGTAAAATTATTAACTCAACCTGGCTCCGCAAGTCTTGCCCCAGCTTCTAGACAAGCTCTTAGCACACGATGTAGACAAACGTCACTCCCATGACATTGTAACTCAACCACATCTTCTCGGGTGTATGATCTTGGCGCTAACATGGGTACGACTAAAACCTGCAAAAACAACAAAATCCCATAATCAAACTAAGGGCATATTCTCTCACTTTTAAACTAAAAGATCCACATTCTAAAATCTCTATAAATTTGATAAGCAAATGATAAATTTGTCAACGGTTTCTGCCATACAAATCAATCAAGAAAACCCAATTCACAACGAAAAGAAACAAAATTAAATCATTTAACCTCGTCAACGATATTGCCATTCGAATCACAGACAACACCGTATTCTACAACATGACTAGTAGGCTGCCAAGAAAGGTCCTTTTTCCTTCTCTTTGATGGACGAAAAACACGGCCAGCTATATCGACAGCTGACGGACCAGATAACCTTACAATACCCACCGCACTCGCCTGCCCACCTAAAGAAGTAACAATGGCAGCAATTGTACTACTTGAATTCACATCCGGGTCTGATGGGTTTAAGCCCTCTGAACTTAACCCGACCCGCTCATCTTTCTTCAATATCAAACTGTTCTCTGCAAATGACAAATTATAAACACAGTTTATCATAAAGAGACGCAATTTTTCCCTACAATTGTATACACACACAAGAACACGAATCTAAAAACTACAAATTACCTCCCCCCCCTACATGTTTTGATTTTGGATGTCAAACCGATTGTTTTTTCAAATTGAAATTGAGTTGGACTGTAATTTTCTGAAGAAAAATGGCAGAATTCAATACCAAAGCACCTTGGTTTCAATCGACAGAAAACAGAACACAAGTTTATCATTCAGGGTATTAGAAAAATCAATCTATTTGCGACAAAAATTCCAAGTATTCAAGATTAGGGTAATTTGCTGGAATCAAGAGATGGTCCAATTACAATAAAGGGTATTGGGAAAAATAGAATTTTTTGCGTAAAAATGAAAAAGATTGTGCATACATATATACATACATAGACATACCTGTGGAGGAGAAATGAGGGGGGTTTGAGAAGGAGATGGGTTTAAGTGGAGAAGAAGAGAGGAAAAGAGGAGATAGTGTTTTAAGAGTACGGATTAGAGCTATGGCGGTTTTGGGTTTTGAAGTGTGATGATACAAGTGTGTGAGAAAATGGCGGAACACAGGAAGAAGAGCCATTGCTGTGCTAACCCTCGTCTTGGATAGTGGGTAATTTTGTGAGTGGCCATTGAGAGAGAGATAAACCATAGCAAAAAATTGAGTAAATTACGTTTTTCAAGTACTTTTTTGGAAATTACAATTTCTATCTATATCATTTAGTTTACTGGTATTTTCGTCAAATTAATTTATATTTTACTATTGTTATTTTCATATGTCATACTTTTTTTATCTTTTGAAGAAACGGAGATTTTATCTAAGAACCAGAGTCGTACATCAAAGTCTCCAACATATGAGGTGGAGGAGACAAAATAACATTGTAGCAAATCCATCAAATGGGTAGCCTTGTTAGCATGCTTTCAAACATATTTAATAAAGATATAAGCACGGTCTTGGAGCTTCAAGCGACAACTTTCAATACAGTTTCTCAACTTCTAGATGATTGTGGTATGTTGCTTCTAGCGCCTTCACTGCCAGAAGAGAGTTGGTCTCGATAGTGACTTATTGGAGTTGTAGTGAAAGAATCCAAGAGAGAGCTTCGTTTACACCCACAACTTTCGCTTTGAAGAAAAAATTTGTCCCTCTGAACGGCATAGTTTTTCCTTATTAGATAAAGGCTCACCTATTATCCCGAATTAGCATTCCCACCGAGAAGGAAAACACACCATGCACGATAGATGCCTCAACATTCACTCTCAAATGACCGATAGAAGGGACCATTCAGCTTTGGTTTTCAATTCTACTAGTTCGGTTGATTCCCACATTATTGTCGACCAACTTCGCTCTTGCAATCTGCCATTGAGTCACCATATTCCCACTTCAATCCATAGTTGTAGTAATCGTAACGGTTTTGTTTTCCCAAACCTTTTTGTTTTTCTATAAAACCAAATACCCCACAGGACTGTGATGATTTTGACGAGTCTGATATGTTGAGGTGAAGTTACAATCGAAAAAGACATGAAGCAAGTGTTCCATGTCTTTTGTGCAAAGAGGAAAGTCGATCGGTGTGCCAACGCCCCTTCCTGCCAACATATTTCGAACAGGAACGTTATTATGACAGAACCTCCATGCGAAGACTTTCAACTTGGATGGAATGGGGAGATCCCAGATTTTCTTCCACCTGACGGAGCTACTAACATTCACTTCATGAGCATTGTAGGTATGTCAAAAGTGATACCCATACTTCACAATAAAAACCTCGTCTTTCGTATGTTGCCATACAACACGGTCCTTAACATTGTTGTTGGGGGGTAGGGGTGGCCATGATTTCCTCAGCAACCCGGTCCGTGAAGGTAGCCGTAATAAAGTCGATGTCCCAAGATCTGGTGTTGGCCATGAATAAACTATTTATATGACTATCATCGTTCGAATACGCATGGCTATTTTCTACACAAAAATTAGGCTTTCCCCGTAGCCAAAGGTCATAGTAGATTTTAATGTCTTCACCATTCCCGAGAACCCATCAGAAACCTTTGAATAACACCTCTTTTGCAGTCCATGTATGTAACATCCTGATTTAGTGATTTTTATCCCAATTGAAGAAAAGTGTTAAACCGGGTGAATCGGTAAAGGAAGAGCTAGATATGGAGTACGGCTAAAATGTCATGGGGTTGTGACACTTATCACAATAGCAGCAATGGTACTGAGAGTATGGTTGTCTGTGACACTTGGAAACTTAAAATAATTCCATGTGATTTAAATGGTGTTTCGTTTTGGAAAGTGTTAGTTGTTATTGGGATGTAATGCCTTAATTCCTTTTTGGTTCAAAATTGTTAACGAGTGGAATTTGTTGTGAAAGTGAGGCTCGGTATATAGCCAACGACTATGCCCGCGACTATGACACCAGGTCACTGTCGTTGGGCATTATCGTACAAAACGTACCGTAGGGTGGTAGGAGGTTGGCGACTATTCCCGCGACTGTGACACCAGGTCACTATCACGGGGCATTATTGTGAGAGTGGTACCGTAGGTGGGAGGACGCGGGCGACTATGCCAACGACCATGCCCTGGGCATAGTCGCAGGGTGATGCACGCGTCGTTAAATGCACAATAAGGTTTAAATTTATAAATCGAACTCAAACCTAGTGATAGGGTAAGTCGGGTATCGTTCTTCTCAGGGAGTCAGTGGTTAAATTAACGATTTGTGTAACACCCGGAATTTCAGGTAAGTATTGAGACTCCTACAATCTCTTCTCTATGTGCTAAATGATGTACGATATAATTGTTAATTGCTATTTTCTTTAAAGTTTGTTATTGGTGATGTTTGGAAACCATAGATCAACCTTTGGAGGTCAGTGAGTTGCGCGACCTATTGCGTGGTTTGCAAACCGCGGCACAAGCCACGTGACCCTCTGGAGTGCAAGCCTTTGGGCACACGCGTGACTTATGGCGCGGGCTCCAAGCCGCGGGACTACCTGCAGGTCCCCAAAACCCCCTTTTTCCCCAATTTTAATTCACAAACACATACACACTCGTTTGGAGAGGCGATTTTTAGGGTTCTTGGATCATTTTCTTCCTCTTGCTACCTTAGATCATTTATTGCAAGTATTGGGAGGTTAGATATCATTTATTGAGCTTCAATTTACGTCAAGGATCATTTATTGGGGTGATTTCTTCAAGAATCTCAAGACTCCAAGCTTCATTCATCCTCTTCTAGGGTTGCTATTTTCTAGGTTTTAAGCCAAAAACCTAAATTGTGAGTTTACTAAACTTTTGTTAAAACTAGATACACATCATAATCTACTACGTGCCACTATCTTGCATCTTATCTTGAAATGCTCATTTTGAATGTCTAAGTATTTGGGGTTTTCCTTATGTATACATGTTTATACATATCTTGCCATGACTAGATGGAATACATAACTTGTTATTGGGATGATTTCTTACTTGAGACACCATTTGGTGGTATTGTATCTATATGATGAAAATTGTGGTCATGCTAGTCTTATATTGGACTTTATATTGATTGGGATGGTAATATTGTACCCATGGTCGGTATTGAGATATTCTTGGTAATAATGTGCCTTGAGACCTCCTATAAATTATGTTGGACGAACCAAGTCAGTAGACACTAGGAGGATGTAGTCTTTGGTGCCACCGTAAATGGTATGTGCTTAGACCTCCGCCATTCGGGGTAATGCCATGGTTGTAGTCCTCGGATGTGTCGGGCCTTTCGGATGTCACTCTTAGTAGTTGGCATAAAGGTATATCGACTCTTTGGGTGAAACTTGATTGGTGCTATGGGTCTCCCCTATTGACTCCACATTTAATGAAATCTGGTTAACTGCTGATAAGAATTGTATTTGATTTTATATGTTATTTCTTGTACAAACTCACTAGGCTTTTTGGCCTAACACTTATGTGGTGTCGATGTGTATCTCAGGTTCTAGTGGTGTCGTTCCAAGGCAGGTTTAGATGCGCTTGGGTGAGAGCTTGGGGAGGGTGCTTCTGAGAGCACTTGTTGTGAAGGCGTTTTGGGATCTATAGATGACACCCTTTTGTAATCTTATTTCCAAGATAGAAACTAGATTAGTTGGTTGTTGTCTATTCTCCGTTATATTACAACTGTAATTAAACAGATTTAAATATTTTCCCATTTTTTGGAGGCTCTTGCTATGACAATTTTAGTATATCACATGTCCATTTTCCGGATTTTTGTTATCTCTATTTTTAGGGTGTTACAATTTGTGTTAAAATCGAATGCACTTATGTCACAAATATTATGTAACGTCCCGAATTTTAGGCCTCGTTGATAAATATTAGTTATAAGTAAACCTGGTGATTTTATATGTTTTTTAATTGCATTTGCTCGAATTGTTATTCAAAAAGTCATTCGGCAATTGACATGAATTTTTTTGCTTATTTGAAGTTGAAGCAAGAGAAATGGAACAAACTCCATATAAGAGGACTAAATGTAGCATGCTAAACATAACATTGATTGAGCATTAACAATTAGCGAGGACCTTAACTTTGATTGATCATTAACTATGTATCAAACATTTTTGTTTATAACTGATACCGTGTTATGACATCTGAAACTTCATTATTGTATAGCCCCTTTTTTGCTCATATAAAATAGCAGTGTTGAGGCATTTTTGTAAAATTGTTTTAACTATTGACATATTGTGTTTATTAATTTATGAATGTTTACCAACTGTCGTAAATGTTTAGAAATTTTGGTCTTGTTTATTTGTTAATAAAAATGTCGTTAAAAATAGGCCTAAAATATTACGAGAAGTACAATCATTTAAAATTATTTACAAGTTTTACGGTCATTTTTATTTAAAAAATTGCAAATTTTACCATTTTTAAAAATACTTATCGTTAATTTAATTTTCTTAGTTTCTGAGAAAACAGTGACAAATTTTAGAATTTAAAAAAAATAATAATATGGTTTTTTTTTTGCTTAATAGAAAATAAATTTTTTACAATTTTTTAAAAAATAGTGACATACAATTCTTTTTCTTAGTTGACATTTTAAAAAATAAATAAATAATGTCATATTAACAAAAACCCGATCCTAGCCTGTATTTATTGGTCATTAAGTAAACCAAATATTTAAAAGTTTGAGATTTCACATTTTATGTATTAAAATGAAAGTTTTAAAAGTATGTAACGCAAAGTAGGAATCAAACTAAAATACATTACTTTTTCATTCACTTTGACCATATTGATTTTGTGATCAGAGAACTCGTCGTTGTCTCGGTTGTGTTACCGAAGGCTCTGGGGACATAGGGACCCCGGGTCAGCATGAGGAAAACACGAAAAATCGGATACCCCCCACCCCCACTGCAGGCCCGCCATGCCAAAAACGAGAGAAACCCCATCCGTCTCTTTCCTTTTTTTTCTCCCCCTTCCTAAAGAATCGATGTAAAAAGTGTGAATCACATTGACCAAATTTGTGATTTCTTCTTTATATTGCAAAATCCTCTTCCAACCATTTCGTTGGGGTTTCTACTTTCTACCACATTCCAGTCCAAGTCGCCACATATGTCCATCCTCGTGATCATATGTTGTTTTCATGTGAGTATTTTTGACCTCAGATCTACGCTATTATTATTTTGAATTCAATTATTGTTGCACCTATTTGAATTCTATAATTTGTAAAGCATCTTAATCGTACCCTAACGATGAAAATGAAATATGGGAAGTTATTGAGATTTTGTAGTTCGTTAAGACTTGATATTGTACTCTCATGTCGTTTTTTATCTTGTTAAATCACTCTTTGTTGAATGGTACAAGAAACTGTGTTCTGATTATATACCGAATTTTGTTGAGGCCTTTTAGACATCTGCTTTGGTATTTAAGATATTGAATTGGATGTAAGATGTTAGAGCATCTCCAACCATTCGGCAATACTTCAATTTTGTCCGTGATTCCTCTCTAATCAATCGCCATCAGGTGTTTTTGCTGGGATTCAAATTGGACGGCAACGTAAAACCCTAGACCTACCAACTTTTATAAAATATCCATTTAATATTCTATTTTATCATGAAATATATCTATTATTAATAATTATCACACTCTATTAGTAATATTTTTCTAAAATACAATTTTAAATATAATTATCTAAGACTTTTGTTTTTAATATTTACCCTGATGTAATACAGATGCACGAAAGTAATTAAATTAGGTTAAATACTATAAAAAAAAGTTTTAGATAATTGCATTTTAGAAAACCGTTATTAATAAGATGATAATTTTTAATAATAGATATATTTAATAAAATTGAATATTCAATGGATATTTTATAAAGGTTGGTGGGTGTAGGGTTTTACTATTGCCGTCCAATTTGAATCCTAAGCAAAAAGTACCTAATTTTGCCGATCAATGGGAAAGGAATCATTAACACATTGAAGTTTTGTCAAATGGTTGGAGATGCTCTAACATCTTACATCCAGTTAGATATCTTAAATACTAAAGCAAATGTCTAAATGGCCTCGAAGCAAAATTCGGTATATAATCAAAACAAAATCTTGTACCATTCAACAAAAAAAGAACGATCCAACAAGATAAAAATCGATATGAAAATTACAATCTCAAGACTTAACGAACTATAAAATCCACAAACCTGACTCCATAACTTCCCATATTTCATTTTCATTGTTAGGGTTATGATTAAAATGTTTTATTAATAAATCAAATAGGTGTACCAATAAATAATTGAATTCAAAATAATAAGATCGTAAATCTTAGGCCAAGACTACTTTCATGAACAGGAGGAGAAAAGATGATTAGGAGGATGGTTTGTCTTAGGCGACAACTTGGACCAAAATGTGGTAGAAACCCCAATGAATTTTTTTTGGAACGACAAATTACACACACACACATTCTCGGGGTATCCAGACTCCCACTTAAGGGTGTCACCCGACTAATCCCCGTCGATCACAACCCGGCCCAATTAAGGGTACCACTAAGTGGCAGACCCATGATTTGGATATCGCCACATGCTCACCACGGGGTTCGAACCTGGGTAGTCAAGGATACCATCCATTGACCCCCCCAAGGATGTTACCTTACCACAGGGCTAGACATGTTTTGATTTGTTGGAAGAATAATTTGCAATATAAAATAACCAGGTAGAAGTTGCAATGTATCCACCAACGTCCCTAAAGTTTTGAAATACTCTAAATTGCCCCAATTATCAATTTATGAAGATATTCTTTTGACAAACTTTTACTCATACTTCTATTACAAAGGGTACCTCATTAAAAGCATTGTTATCGACTAGCACAAGTGGCTAAAACATCAAAGTTCACCTTTAGTTACACTTTTTACTATGTAATAGAATATTCATTCGATTTCACTTATCTTTAAGAGAGGGAAAGAGAGAGAGAGAGAGAGAGAGAGAGAGAGAGAGAGAGAGAGAGAGAGAGAGAGAGAGAGAGAAACATTTTGAAAAGAGCTACTTACGAGTTGGTCTAATG
Organism: Arctium minus; assembly: GCA_954870635.1. Taxonomy (NCBI): domain Eukaryota; kingdom Viridiplantae; phylum Streptophyta; class Magnoliopsida; order Asterales; family Asteraceae; genus Arctium; species Arctium minus. Next base: position 1,635,475 of record OX941093.1, on the reverse strand, counting down.
TCTAATATACATAATATTAATTAAGGACTTAACAACCATATTAAATCTATGGTATAGAAAAACATCGGGTCATCGAGTTGGGTTGGGTTCACATGTCCCTAACCCAATTCCAATCCAATACCTATGGTTTGAAGATTGTACAACTCGATTAAACATCAAATCGCTTTGTGTCGGGTTGGATTGGTCGGGTTTTTATGCATCTGTATGTTAGTCGACTCATTTTAATGATGAGAATTGAGAGAAAAAGGACAATGGTTGCATAGTGTTTAACAAGGCGTTTTGACTGTTGATTTTGGGTATATTACTATCCATTGTTTTTTTTTCACATATGTACGGTCGATTTAGTGGCATCTATAGATTGGTATATTCATTATGGTTCAGTTAATAAATTCCAATGCCCATCTTATGGTAGCAGTTTGGATAACCAAACCGTTAAACTAAAATAGATATCTCATTTGTGGATTACATTCTATAGGCAATCAAGTTATCTACCAGTTTGTGCAAACAATGAGTAAAAACTAAAAACAAACTAAAAGAAGTACAATTTCAAATTAATGTTAATAGTGACATGATTTGGTTCGATTGGGTGTCGATGGGTCATGAACTAGATTTGGACCGAACAATGTGAAGGTATCATCTAGGGGGCTCAAAAAACTGACCAACTCGGCTAACACAACAAAAAAACTCAACCTTATGTAACCTGATACATACTTGATACAAAATTAGGTAAAACGACATCTAAGGTGCGTTTGGTTTGCAGACTGGGTGGGACAGGACGGGACAAAAATTCACTGTCCCATGTTTGGCGTGACATGGGACAGAACAAAAGTTAATTGTCCCATGTTTGGCGCGACATGGGACAGGGACAAAGACTGGACAGGGTGGGACAAGATGGGACAAAAAGGGGTATTTTCTTGTTCCACCAAAATAGGTAGAACAACATGAGACAGAAACTAAAAATCACTGATTTACCGCCATTTGATATATAATCCTAATATGGTATTAGTCTTAAGGGTCACCACTACCCATCGTCGCTACTACCACCATCGGCGGCCACTAGTAGCCACCGCCAACCACCGTCGGCCACCTCTACCTATTTCTCCACCATAACAACCTCCTCCACCACCTCAACAACCATCGGTCATCGCCACCACCACTACCATCGTCGACCACCTCCACTAACACCGATCGCCACCACCTATTGTCGCCACCACCATCGACGACCACCGGTAGCTACCACCAACCATCGTCGACCACTTCCACCTCTTCCTTCACTACTACAACAACTTCTTCCACCACCTCCACAACCACCGCCCATCGCCACCTCCACCGATCACCACCACCCATTGTCGCGGTCGTCACCGCCGCTCACCGCCAACCATCGTTGGTAACCTTCGTCTCTTCCTCCACTACAATAAACTCTATTACCACTGTGCACCGCCACCACCACTACCTCTATTACTATCTTTCACCTTCTTCACAACTATCGTCTTTCACCGGCCACCCATCGTCTTTTATCTTTACTCGTCGCTACAACTATGCATCCACCAATTCATTAAGATCTTCCAAATTGAATCAACTATTATGTTTTTTATATGAATCGGATTTTTTCGAACTACCATCAATTATTTCAGATTGTTCATTCAAATTTCCTACTATTGTTTTTGTATGTATTTATATGTATGAAAATTGTGTAAAAAAATTAATAATGTTTTTTAATTAAATTATTTAAAGATATACTTTATTTGTGTTATTTATAACTATTATATGACATATAAAATTATCAAACAACTTTTAGGGAAACTTGTCCAGTCTTGTCCTATCCAGTCCTAGTCGTACCAAACACAAGATAACTATTTGTCTTGTTCAGTCCTGTCCTAGCCTCTTGTCCTGTCCAGTCCTGTCCCGTCCAGTCCCGTCCAATCTTGTCTGCGTACCAAACGCTACCCTATCGAGTTGGAATTGGGTTAGGATAATTTGAACTCAGCCCAACCTGATGCTTTTCTATACTATGGATTTAATATGATTGTTAAGTTATTGATTAATATATGTATATTAGACATTAGACCAACCCGTAATTAGGTATATTCAAAATTATATTATAACTTCAATCGTAATTTTTTTTTCTTATTTGCATGAATTTTCAACATATTTTTGAGTTTGTTAGCTAGATTGTAAAGTAATGTAACAAAGTTTCAATCCGACCAACCTAACCTGCACGATTTTGGGTTGGGTTAGGTTGTAGTTTTATCTGGGTTCAGTTGGGTTGAGATTTTTCAAATCACAAATATTGAGTTAGGTTGTTCAAATGCCTTCAACTCGGCTAACCCAAGCCATGTGCAGCCCTAGTAAGGTGTGCATAAAGTCATTTGATCCAATTCAAACCGATCAATCCAATTACAACCGACCCACTATAACCAGATATCCAATTGAAACTGGATCCGATTGGATTCAAAATTTTGACATCCAATTTGGATCGGGTGGCTGTTGGATGCAATCCATAATCAAATAAAAATTGAACCGATCCAACCCAATGACCATCCAATTATCCATCTAAATAATAAATATATATATAATTATTAACATTCTACGATGTTGTTTTTTAGTTCATATTTATATGTAGTATTTTTTTTAATAAATTAAGAAAGTATATAAATAATTGGTTGAAATGATAGATTAATTGATTGATAATTAAATCAAAATATTGGATGAAATAAATCTGACTAATGGATAACCAATAACAATATCCAATGGATGAGAACCAATCTGATCCAATCATCCATTGAATTTGATTAGATCGGATGTCTAATATTATTTTGATTGAATCAGATGACAAATCCAACATCCAATATAATTCAATCAGTTCCACCTAAATCAATTGGATCTAACACCCTTAAGTCGTGATTCATCTAGATACTTTCTAACTAGGCTTGGGCCTCATATACAATTGGGCTATGTTATTTGGGCAATGGGCACTAGGACATTGTTTGTGGAGTAAATTACATTTTTGTCCCTGTGATTTGTTAAAAAATACATATTTTGTCTTTGTATTTTTGAAATTATGGTTTTTATTTCTATAATTTGCAAATCATTGCTATTTTTCAACTTTGGGGTTAATTTATACCTTTAAGTAGACTTGACAAACGTGTCGTGTCTTGTTGGGTTCAAAGTTAAACGAATTGAGAGTGTCTAACCCTAACCCGACCCGTTTAATAACGAGTCAGAAAATCCCAAGCCTAACCCGACCCACCTAACCCGTTTAACATTTATAAAACTAAAAATCAAAAATTCACAAAACAGTACAAATCCAAAATTCAAATGAAAGCATTAGAAATCAAAACTTTATAGTTCTAACTTATAAGTTCTAACCAAATCTAAAACATTAAAAATTAAAAGCATTAAAAAGAAAACTTATAATATATATGTATATATATATATATATATATATAAACGGGTTATTCAGGTTATTTTCGAGTTGAAATTTTTGACCCTGACCCTACTTGTTTAATTTATGTGTCGTGTCGTGTCAACCCGTTTACTTAAACGAGTTGAATGTATTACCTAAACCTGTTTATTTTGTGTCGAGTTCGTATCGTGTTAGCGTGTCGTGTCAACTTTTACCAGGTCTACCTTTAAGTATGTGGAATTAAAAAACAATAAATTATAAGCTATAGGAATGAAAACATCAATAAAGTTTAAATTGTAAGAATGAAAACAACAACAAATTATACTATGAGAACGAAAATCATACTTTCAAAATCACAAGGACGAAAGAAGCAATTTTCAAGGGGGAAAAATTATATTTTTAAAAACTTAGGGCAATTTAAAGTATATTTCAAAACTATGGGGAAGTCGGTGGATGTGAATTGGAAGTTTTATTTTAGAGTAAATTACGTTTTTAGTCCTTATGGTTTGTTGAAAATTTCTAGTTTCGTCCTTATGGTTTTGAAATTACAATTTTCATCCCTATGGTTTATAATCTTTACCTCTTTCGTCTTTATGATTTAAATTTTATTGCTTTTTTCATCCCTAAGTATTACAATTCATTTCCATTTTTTAGTCATTAATTCTTAAAACTAGTGTTTTGGTCTCAGGGACTAAAATAAAAATGAATTGCAAACCATAGAAATTAAAACCAAAATTTGAATCCAAGGGACGAAATCCGAAATTTTTAACAAAACATAGGAACGAAAAACGTAATTTACACTTTATTTTATTTTTATTTATATTGCAAATTCCCCTTCCACATAAATTGACAATTTCGTTAGGGTTTCTACCACAATCAAAGCTGACCCCAGTCCAAGCTGCCGCAGACCATCTTCTTGATCATCCGCTTCATGTAAGAACTCAGATCTAGGTTTTTATCATTTTGAATTCAATTGTTGTTATACTTATTTGATTTTTGTAATTGATGAAACTTCTTAATGGTTTACCTTAACGATGATGAAATCTGTGAAGTTATTGAGTCAGATTTGTGAGTTTTGTAGCATGTTAAGTATTGAGATTGTAGTTTTTCACATCGATCTTTTACCTTGTTAGATCACTCTTTGTAGAATGATACGAGAAACTGTGTTTTTAAGTTATATACTGAGTTGTACTTTTGCATTTGCTTTGGGATTTACGAAATCGAATTGTGTGGTGATAGTTAATTATTATTTCTTATAGAATGTGTCGATGTAGCCGGTTCCTCCGTTTGATATGGTGTACATCTTCGATTAGAAGAAGTTGAAGTAGCGATGTAACATGCTTGACTAGGGTTTTGATGATTTTGGGAGAATAATGGGTCTATTAAACTCGTAGCTTATAGCTTGCGATCTGAGATCAAGACAACAATTATCTTGTTAGATCACTCTTTGATACTTATTTATCTTGTTATGATTTGATACGTGAGTTAAATCATTATTTGTAGTATGATTTCATTTGGAATCAACATGGATACATTCTTGTAATGCCACTTCGTATGTAACTCTATAGCTCATTTGGAACATGCTTTATTTTCTTTCTGTTCTTCTATTTTTAGTGCTTACTGTAGCTTAAAAACTCCTGTGGAAATAAGGTAAATATATAACTGGAATGTTGTAGAACTCCTGAACAAAGAATGCAATATTGATTATGCTTATGAATTATAATTTCCCACATTGATGATGGAAGTGGCTGTATTAAATTCTAACATTATGTAGTTTTTTAATCTTATATTATGTTTGAATGTATGTTTGGCCTGAATTTTATGTCGTGATATACACGTAACCGATCTATGTTTGCTGGTTTTAACAGAGAAATTATTTACAATGTCGGACGGTCAAGAAACTGATAAGAATATAGAGATATGGAAGATTAAGAAGCTAATAAAGGCATTGGAAGCTGCAAGAGGCAATGGTACCAGCATGATTTCTCTTATTATGCCTCCACGGGATCAAATTTCTCGAGTCACGAAGATGCTTGGCGATGAATTTGGAACTGCTTCAAATATTAAGAGCAGGGTGAATCGCCAGTCTGTTTTAGGTGCCATAACATCTGCCCAGCAGAGACTCAAGCTCTACAACAAGGTTCCTCCAAATGGACTTGTGCTTTATACCGGAACCATAGTTACCGACGACGGAAAGGAGAAAAAGGTTACAATTGACTTTGAACCCTTCAAGCCAATTAATGCTTCCCTTTACCTATGTGACAACAAGTTTCATACAGAAGCTCTTAACGAACTGTTGGAATCTGACGATAAGTTTGGTTTCATTGTTATGGATGGTAACGGGACCCTTTTTGGGACATTGAGTGGCAACACGAGGGAGGTGCTACACAAGTTCACTGTTGATTTGCCGAAGAAACACGGACGAGGAGGGCAGTCAGCCCTGCGGTTTGCACGTCTTCGAATGGAAAAGCGTCACAATTATGTTAGGAAGACGGCTGAACTTGCGACTCAGTTTTATATCAATCCTGCCACTAGCCAGCCGAATGTTTCTGGACTTATACTTGCTGGATCTGCTGATTTTAAGACCGAGCTGAGCCAATCTGACATGTTTGATCCACGTCTTCAGGCTAAAATCTTGAATGTGGTTGATGTTTCCTATGGAGGTGAGAATGGTTTCAATCAGGCTATTGAACTGTCATCCGAAATCCTTGCCAATGTGAAGTTTATACAAGAAAAACGTTTGATTGGCAAGTATTTCGAGGAGATTAGTCAGGATACCGGTAAGTATGTGTTTGGTGTTGACGACACTTTGAAAGCCTTAGAGATGGGTGCTGTCGAAATTCTCATCGTGTGGGAGAATCTGGACATCAATCGGTACGTGCTTAAAAATAGCACTACAAGTGAGATTATCATAGCGCACTTTAACAAGGACCAGGAGGCTGATCAGAGTAACTTCCGAGACTCTGTCACCAATGCTGAGCTGGAAGTTCAGGAAAAGACGTCGTTGCTCGAGTGGTTTGCTAACGAGTACAAGAAATTTGGATGCACGCTTGAGTTTGTGACGAACAAATCTCAAGAGGGTTCACAGTTTTGTAGGGGTTTTGGTGGAATTGGTGGGATACTTCGCTACCAGCTTGACATTCGATCGTTTGATGATCTTTCTGACGATGGGGAAAATTATGAATCAGAATAGCAATCAACCACATGTTACATGCCGGTGCAGGGGAATGGGGCCGAGAGCCAGCACCGGGGCACTTTTTAAGCATCTTATCGACCTCCCTGTTCAAGGAATTCTCACAAAGGTGTGTTCTTTTGGTTTTCTTGTTTTTAACTTTTTTGCTATGCATGTCATATGGTGGTTTAAGACTAGGATTACATCTGGGCTTTCTTTTCTTTTAAATTTGAATCATATTGGGCTGTTTGGATGGTTTTCCATTAAGTTCTTCATGGATAAAACTGTTTTTGTGGATTAATCTGTCTGTATAGAATGAGTCTGTATAGAACGAGGAGGTTTTTGTTTGGGAGTTTTTTTTTTTTTTAAATTTGGGAAGGGGCAAGTTTGAAAAACTTGGCTTTCTGTATAAAGCTTCCCCTTAGAAGCTTACTGAATAAGCCACTGACTATATCATTAAGCCACTACCAAATAGTCATATATAGCTGACTCATTAAGCTGTGAGTCCCATTAAGATCATTAAGCTGCTAACAAACAGGCCTTTAGATAGGGTTAGCAATGGGAAGGATGTAAACCCATTGGATGAGGGTATGTGTAAAGAAGTTTTATCCAGTTGCATGATATTTTAGCGGGTAGGATATGGATAAATGATATTTTTTTTGTAAGGTATGGGTAAAGAAATTTTATCCATTTACCTGATATTTTAGCGGGTAGGATATGGATAAATGATATTTTTCGTCAAGCAGCAACACCAAACGTCTAATGCAGTTATAATCACCGTCATATAAGTTATTGACGTAGTTTCTCTCCAGCCTTCATATTATGAGTTCCCTTTCTCTGTAGAATGAGATTCGGGCTCTTAGCATCCGAGGTAAGTTTCAACTATATTCATTTTCGTTTTGATTATCTATGTTCATTTCAACCAAGTACATACAACTACTCATCGTTAATGAGATGTTTTTTTTGTTTGCATTGCTATGTTTTTGTTGTTAAAAAATGACATATTTATGGACCTGATTTTTTTAACAAGACCCCTGAAATCTCATGATTGAATGGTATTTTTTACATTTGATTTTTTAATTAGCATGCAATTGTAGAGTCAGGTGATGTTATTATGAATCTTTTTTTTTGGTGTTGAAGTCGAATATGGTCAGAGTAACATTGTGTTTATTTGTGTTGAATCAGTTGGAATAAGTTGCGTGGACGATGCCACATTCCCCTGGAACTTTGAAGCGGATTGCACAAGAGCGATTTCAACATGTTTTTAACCGTACTATACGCTTGCTTGATTGTGGATTGGATTTTTCGCGACATCGTTTGATATCGACTCGTAGATTTGTAAGAACCATCGTTTTTTGTTGTCTCGACTCTTTTGTTGCCTCGACTCTTTTGTTGCTTTCATATCATAGCTTGAGGACTTGCTCTTGCAAATGCTTGAATCTTGAGGTGAGATCATCTATTGATAGACCAAATTTTCGAAAACACCATTCATTTTGGTAGTGTTCGATGGTTTTTGTATTATCTTTTTTTAATTTCGCGTTTCTTGCACACAAGTTGGGGTGTTTATCGAAACAACTACTCTACTATTTGAGGTATAGGTAAGGTTTGTCTATTACTCATTTTCCTGGGCCTACATGAAACTTTGGTTTCATTCGGTTCTTTTATGGAAAATGGATAAATTGTTAGATTTTAGATGTCCAAATACTTTGCGAAATAGAAGAAACTTTTATTTTTATAGCTTTATATGCAAAATTTTCCATGTGGTTTCTTGTTTTATCTTGAGGGGGTGTTTGTATTTGCTATTTTATGGAGGTTATTGCCATTTTTAAATATCATAATTAATTAATTAATAATCTGATTAGAATTTGGGAAATTTATCTCAAAATTCAATATTTTGTAGGTAAATTGTTTGTTTTATGAAATCTGACTACAATAAAAAAAAAATCAGAATTTTGGTTCATGAAGTCGAATTAAAATGGGAACGAAAAATGAAAAAAATGACAGTGAAAGAAAAATGAAAATGAATTTTTATTTCTTTGGTTTAATCTGGAATGAAAATTTGGGTTTGTGGTAGAATGGGTCTATTATATTATATAAAATTAAATTAAATAGTTTTTTTTAATATATATTTAAGCTTATTAATGACTGTTTAATACCTTTAACCAGCTTTTAGGTGTTTTCATCATTTATGTGTTATTTTCCTTTTTCAAGCATGATTTTTGTTAGCTGTTGATGTGCAGACCAACTTGTGCATCTCGATTAATTCTATTAGTTAGGAAAGTCCTCACTGGCCTTGAGTAGAGTTGAACCGATGGGGTAGCAATATTATGTGTGATGTAATATGATCTAATCACAATAAATAATTTAGTTGTAGGCATGATCAAAACACTTTTTCTATAGAATGTTCAATTAATGGGCTTTTTATGTATGTAATTTAGCAAAATTAAATGATCATAATAAAATCCAAATCTAATAAGCGTAAACAAATAACATGGTTCACCATAACATAAAATTGACCATACGGTCCCTAACTTGAGTCTTTGCTTCACTCAATCTAGTTGATCTTGAGACATACTCTAACTAATCGGGTTACGTGTTAACAATCAGTGAGTTCATGGTTTTAGGTAGGTATAACAGTAAATTTCATTAATTGATACATTCAAAAAATTCTTCATAAACTTTTTAATGAGTAAACCAAACGTAAACATAAGTAACAACTTGTCAATGTGTGTATATCTTTGTAGGTGTGAATTTCATAGTCATTATTCATACTGTACATTACATATGCAACTTGAACATGAACAATCAGATCTCGTACATCACTTGCTAATTGTAAAATATCAAACCCATTGGTACTATCAGGCACATGTCATGACTCGCGTGTATTACTCTAGTCTAACTACGATATATGTACTTGATTGAGTTGGTGTTGATTGGTGAAAGCAATCCTTTTATGCAAGCTTAAGATCGTGCCACGTGCTGCGTGAGCTCATAGAAGAGATCTGACCTTACCCATGCCAATGACCTTTGTGACCTTTTGTGCGACCCCATGAGCTTGCCTTTGGGTTTTTATGAATCATACAGAGGTCCGTTTTCGACCACTTTGTACACAAACAACATGCTTAGCCAATCCAACATCATTTTAACTCGTTTTTATATAAGTTCTCTTGTGACGACCACATAGAAACAACTAAGAAGTAAACAACATGAAACATCTATCAATCATTGCTAGAATTGTGCTCCCAATACCGTTGGCTCCCCGTTTCGGCTTCTCTTGCAAACGTTTTCGTTTGAATTTGTGATTTTTCTTTCGAATTTAACCCAACTTTTTAGGGTGTTTGTCAACAACCCCTTATAATTCATCTTTCACTAATTAACATTATTAGTCCTTGAACTTTGATTTTTATTGGTTTTGGAATGTGTATAAACTTAAATCTTGATGGGATTGGTGCGAAAGCTAAAAACATTAATGCCATTTCAGATATTGAAATATTTTTCTTTATGAGATCTTAAAAGAACCAAAGATATATATAATTTATTGACCATGTAAGATTTTTTTTTGAAAAGACCATATAAGAATTTAATGTCACAAATATATGTAATATTGTTTTGAAAAAATCATGTATTAATATACAAAAAGTGTGACTTGGTCTGTTTACTTGTTAAATAAAATAAAATAAAATAAAAATATTATTTAAATGGAAGTGAATATAAATAATGTATGTACAGGGAAGCCCACCAAACATGAACAACCATTTAAATCAATAATTGCTTGTCGATATGATGTCCATTTATTACCAAGTCTTTTTTTTATAATATATATAAATTATCAAGTAAAGATGATGTGAGAAGTTAATTAATTTGTGAAAATGCGAGAAGTATTTATATCATATATGATTATGTTTTTTGGGTGTGTTTAATCATATATATATATATATATATATATATATATATATATATGATGAAGCGTTTATGTGTTGTCAATGCAACATGTGTTTAATCATATATGATTAAGTGTGCGTATCATGCGTGTAATTATATATGATATTGAAAGTTCTCGTCTTCTCATAAATTGACCACATTCTCGGGTTCAAACGAGAACACCTTCATTTTATAAAAACACGAGAACACCATTTTACTATAGTCAATCATATGTGATACTATAGTTCATCATATATGATACACATGTGATACTGAAGCAGAGACACAGACAACCTTTGGCGCGACCTACGTTGCGGGCCAAGTCGCCCGCACACCACTAGATCTCCTTACGGTATTATCACATGTGACAAAGGTGTTTTCGATGTGATACTGTAATCCATCACATATGATAAGCATGTGATATTAAATCAGAGATGCAGAAAACCTTTGACGCCACCTAGATGGCTGGCCAAGTCGTCCGCACACCACGAGGTCCTCTCACGTGTATTATCATATGTGATAAGGGTGTTCTTGCGTTTTTTTGTAAAATGGAGGTGTTCTCGTTTGAACCTCTACCTCTACCTATATATATATAGGGGCAGGTTCAAACGAGAAGGTAGTCAATTTACGAGAAGACGAGAAGAAATATGAGCCACATAATTTATTAATTAAAAAATAACATAAATAATTTTTTTTTTTAAAAATTTAGGATAATTACAATTTGAATTGGATAAATCCTTAAAAATCTCATAATATCTTTCAAATTTATTTATTTTTTAATTTTAATAAATTCATAATATTTTTATCAAATTTATATTATTATTTTCTAGATAAATCATAATTTTCATCAAATATCACATGTGATATCCATAACTAATTCATTATTTATTTCATCATTTTTTCTCTATTTTTTAGATTTATGGTTTGAATCACATGTGATTAACTTCGTTTAACATGTGATATATTATTATGTATCACATATGATCCCACTAGGTTGATTTTTGTAAATATCACATATGATAATATATGTCTGAATATAAATGAAACATAATCACATGTGATAATATTTAAATCACAAAAAAATCTATAAAATATAAATATACATAATCACATATGATTAATTAAAATATATACAATTATCACATGTGATAATATGATACGTGATATGCATAAATATTCATATAATGATATCACATGTGATATTTGGTTAAAATTGTGAATTTTTTTATTAAAAGTATATTTAGAAGAAAAAAATTTAATAAATAATTGAAATTAAAAAATAAATAAATCTAAAAGATATAATGAGAATTTTAAGGATTTATCCAATTTAAAATGATAATTATCCTAACTTCTAAAACTATTTCTTATTTATGTTTTTTTAATTAATAAATTGTGTGGTCCACATTCCTTCTCGTCTTCTCGCAAATTAGTTTACTTCTCGCATGATCCTCCCCCTCTCTCTCTATATATATAGAGATAGATTAATTTAATCTTTTTTAGAGTAAACTATGTTTTTAGTCCTTATGGTTTGTTGAAACTCGTTATTTTTGTCCTTGTGTTTTTAAAAATACAGTGTTTGTCTATGTGCTTTATAATTTATTATTTTTCGTCCTTGTGGTTTTACAATTGATTGTATTCTTTGTCCATGTTGTTTACACTTCATTGCTATTTTCGTCCCTCTTATTTAACGGTAAATCACTTACAAAGTTAGTTTCAGAAATAAAAACAACAATGAAGCAAACTACAAGGACGAAAACCATAACTTCGAAAGCATAGGAACAAAAATCACAATTTTTAACAAACAACAGGGCCAAAAATCTTAATTACTTTTTTTATTTAGCAATATTTTTTTTTTACTGATCTTTGATATATAAAGTTCATTTTCAAAGATTGTAACAATAAATATAGTAAATTTTGTGATACCGACTCAACACGTTTAAATGACTTCTAATATAACCTTATAATTATGTAGATTGGAAGACAACTCTCTGTACAAAAGTTGTGACATTTCAGACGAGTTATGAAGTCACACGACAAACCTCATGGATCTGTGCTACTTGGGAAATCATGTTCACCAAAGTAGGCGTCTTGAAGGCGAATTTGAAGTTGCGTCGATTAGGGTTTAGTCGAGGATACCGGAAAGACCACACGATATTTAATGTTTTAACATCTAACATCTTACTTTGTTCTTCTCTCTCCAAATTCGAAGTACAAAGTGTTTTGGTTAACATTTGTGTTTGTTGTATCATTTGATAAACATTTTGTATTGTAATAGCTACTTAGTAATATACTCGTCTCGGGTTCGTGTGTGAACGTACCGAATGTGGAACTATGTTATATCACTATATATGTGGTTTTATTTGCTTCATTTTGTTTTTGCCCACACATTTATGATATTATTATATAAACATATGTAATTACCAAAATTTAATACAAAATAATTATTCTTTTTTGCATATTTAAAAAAAAAAGGTGTTTGTGACATTAAATTAACAATTAAATTAAGAAGGCATTTGGTTCATTTTAAAGAATATGAATGAAAATGAAAATGAAAATGAAAAGGATAATGCAGAAGAAAGAGAATAGGGATGAAAATAGGTTCATTATATTATATAAAAGCAAACGACATATTTCATTATCATTCTTCTTTTCTTTCCTCTCAATACTCCAACCAAACACCTCCTAAGACACCCACACACCCACCCACCCACACACACACACATATATATATATATATATATATATATATATATATATATATAAGTTTTCGTGAGATCATCATGTTTTTGTGAAACCCCTGACACCACAAAATAACACTAAACTTTCACATCAAAATATTATAAAAAGACTAAACTCGTCAATTGATTAAAAAGATGTCAAATTTTTATATTTTTGCATAAGGCTATACTTAAATGGTATAATTATTTCATAAAACATATACTTTTACATTATATATATAGAGAGAGGGGAATTTTTAAATGAGAATGTTAATTATTTAAGAAAACATGAAAACAATAAATCATGTATAAAATTATATGTGATTTTACATTAACCCGAAAAAAACAGATGTGTGCGACTTTGGCCGCAACCTAAAGTCGCGGGCAAAGTCGTGTGAATCATATATGATTTTGTACGTACTCGGCTGTATTATTAAATAGATATTGTTCTCGTATGAACTCAACTCTTTCTTTATATATATAAACATTAATCCAACATCACATAATTATTAATAGTGCTTATAATTATATTTCTTTTATAAGAAATGGAGCAAATAAAAAGAAATCTTGTGGCATTGTGTGATGACACCTATTCCTTGGTAAAGAAAAAGATCCCACCATCAATCAAACCAAAAATTTCCCATTTGGCATAACATTGGGAGCAAGGCTTTCTGTTCTTTATTCTTTCCTCCATTCAACAAACCTTCTCATTCCCTTTTGATTTGATTTTGATTTTGATTTTGATTTTGATTTGATCCTTTCTTCTTCTTCTTCTTGTTTGATTCCTTCTGTGTTTTTTTCAAAATCTATTGACAAAACTGTTGTTGTTGTTGATCCATCAATTGTTCATATCTCTTTTGATTAGTAGGATTGACTTTTAGTGCAAAATCTATCATTGAAAAAGAAAGCCTCGTGTTTTTTAAGAAATCCAAAGGGTTTTCATGATAATCTGAGGTGGGTTCTTTGAGCTGTGTTTTAATGGCGGCTGATGATGAACTGATTGAAGTCAAATTTAGGTTAGCTGATGGCACTGATATTGGACCTTCCAAATACACCTCTTTTACAACTGTTGGATCTCTCAAAGACAAAATTATTTCACAATGGCCCAAAGGTAATTCATCATCAATCAAATTTCTTGATTCTTTGTTACTTTAATTATGGGTATCTTGATCTTGATTTTTGTTGTTTTAGGGGAATTGAATTTTATACAATTTGACTTGATGTGGGTTTCTCAATTTGGACCATTTTTGTTGAGAAAGAATTGACAGAAAGAAAGATCATCAATTGATGCTTAACTAACCATCTAAAATTGAATTGGGATTTATATGTTGGTGTGTTCATCTTCTAAAGATTCCATTTTCATGACTTCAATTTAGGGTATTTCTAATGAAATTTGGCAGAATTGTTGCAAATGTTTATGGTGTTAATATCAAAAAATCACACATACAAAGTAGTGATCAGAGGAATCTGAAAGTCTTAACATTGTATTTATGTGAAATTTTGGCTATAGAGTCAGGATGAACAGTAGAGAATAAGAAAAATCATATGTGATTTAACACTGTAATCACCCCTAATTTGACCTTTATTGGAAAATCACATGTGATTTTGCACGTGATTTGACCGTTTTCGTGTTCTCTTATTTGATTACTGTTCTTTTTTAAACCTCCCTGATTTTATTTTATCATACTTTGGTGAATTTTATTGTAATACCCTTTAGGAGGAACTTTCATAACCATTTTCTTATAGAATTTAGGCAAAATTTTAGTGATGATAATGGACAAATATGTAATTTTAGCCTGAAAATTGCTAGTGATCTCTTGTTTTTTTTTTTTTTTTTGGAAAGGGTGTCCTGGGCCTTTGGCCCAAACTAATCCCTTGGCAATGAAACCAACTGCTAAAGCATGCAGCCCTGAGGTTAAACCCAGTGGCCACAAAGTTGCGAATGCAGTGAATCGGATCTCTTGTTATGTTTATGGATTTTTTTTTTGACAGATAAAGAAAATGGTCCTAAGACGATAAACGATGTGAAGCTCATCAATGCCGGAAAGATACTGGAAAACAACAAAACTCTTGGTGAATCAAGATCTACGGTCAGTGAAATCCCGGGAGGTGTTATCACTATGCACGTTGTCGTGCGTCCTCCGATGGCCGATAAAAACAGTGGTAACCATTAATTCATGTTATGATCTAAGCATTGGTACATATAGAATCTTTAGAGTATAATTTCAAGATTTTGTGATGCATAGTTCAGTTTTGACATCTTAACTTGAACCACCCCTGGTGAGTAATCTCAAAGGACAATTATGTCATTTTTCATAAAAGTAATGATTTCTATAGTTGGGGTATTCACATAATCAACCGCTATACCCTTTGGGGTAGAGGATAGAGACCCTATTTTCCAATGAGATATATAAATACTGGGTTTTCTTTTGTTACTGTAGTCCTGTTGGTCATTAGACATTTTAAATTTTGTAGAAAATAAAATGTGATTAAGGGGTTGTTTGTTTTTTTTAAAAACCTCTTAATGCCTCTTAAGTCTGAATTGTTCAGACTTTTTTACAAACCACCTCTTATTAATCATAACTAAAATAAGACTTCAGACTTTAGACCTCTTAAAAAACAAACGACATCTAATTGTTTTTGCTTCTAACAATTTCCCTCTGAATTTTGTACAGAAAAGTTGCAAACGAAAAAGAGCGGTTGTTCTTGCACAATCCTATGAGGTTTATACATACAATGAATCAGGAGTTTTTGGTTCAAGTCAAGAATCTTGAGGATGCATTTATCATCTGTTACAGATTTTTTGCTTTGAAAGAAAATACAATATAAGTTTATGTTGGTATATGAATGAATACATATATAGATGAAAAAGTAAGAAATTTCAACATTTGATTCGATTTGTGGTATTATATTACTGGCATGGACTCAAAGGGTCTTTGGCCTAGCGGTATCTGAGCCTTTGAAGGGGTTCAAACCTTACCAAATGTGACAACTGATTGTAAACCTATATATGTTTAACAAAAAACATGTAGTTTACGATAACAAAGTGTGGATATTAATAATAAAATACTATAAAAATTTATGAAGTATGAATATTATTAGATATATTCATGGTAAATAATATTTATATACAATGCTTGTAGAGATGACAAAAAAAATCTTGCATCCAATGAGAAACCTTATACCCGAACTCAATTTAATCGGAGAATCCTTGGATTTAGAAGTTGGGGGCGGAGATGGAGATACCTTTTGAGTCCCTAAATTTGTACTTGACCCCAACCGCGATTACAAATAATAAATTAAAGTTGATAAAGGTAGATAAGTGTTTGTGTTTTCTTTCAGCTATCAATTGAAGGTAGTTGAGGATCCATATTTTTCAACCGTCAGATAAAAAAAATCAACTTATCCAATGGCTCATAAATGTTTTCATCATGTTCATCGTAGTTTTTATTCTTACATGATCCCAATCTCAATCCCAAATCTCTCTCTCTCTCCCTCTCTATATGTGTGTATATATAGGGGTTAAATCATGTGAGAACCAATCTAAGCCGTAATTTGCTTGTGATCTTATGGTTATAATTAAAGGTTGTTTCAGCATATTAAATGGGCATCATCTTTATTTTACAACATAGATTCAATAGATGAAACACATACTATTTCACCTCATGAAATAAAGACAGAATTTTCATAAATATGATATTTAACCTGATGAAATCAAACATAATGTTCATATATATGTTATTTCACCACATGAAATTAAATACAATGTTCATATATATGTTATTTCATCAATAATCTATTTCACCTCATGAAATCAAACACATTTTCCGTCAATATGTCATTTCACCTTATGAAATCAAACTTCCCAAACCCACTCATCTCGTGAATTGCTTTTGATTCACTGAAACCCTAAACATTCATGATTTGGCCTGGGTCTGGTGTCGACCCTTTTCCTTCTCCTTCACATTGCTTCCTTACGTCTTATCATACTCTTCCATTCATCATTCAGGATTCAAATCGAATTGATCATTAGCACACACAGATCATTCATGATTCAAATTTCAGAGTTAATTATAAGTATATTAATTAAAGAAGAATTGTCGTGAACGATCTTATATTCGTCTTCATGAGAAAGCGACTGGTTGCCTCGAAGACTCCTCAAAATCCTTCTTCAACTTGCACCACCTTCTCGATGATTTTTTCCGGCGAAGCCGTCGAAAAAACCCGTTCTCCGATTTCTCGATCATCGAGTAGTCCTGAGAGGTTATAGGCTTATAGCCGGAGGAGAAAGAGATTATATCGAAAGCGTTCTGTTGGTGATTTTAGTGTCACCAGGCATTTAAGTGCAATTGGTTATAACACGAGTACTAATGGGTTTCAAACTGTGATCTAATACAAGTTAGGTGGTGCGGAGTGCACACTTGTTATAAGACGAGTTTGATCCCGGACACGATGAAATGACATAACCTCTTAAGGCATGGCAGAGCCTCTTAAGGCACGACAGAGCCTCTTAAGGCACGACAGAGCCTCTGATGGCACGTCAGAGCCTCTGATGGGCGTCAAAGCCTCTGATGGGCGTCAGAGCCTCTTAAGGCACTTCAGAGCCTCTGATGGGCGTCTCTGGACCAGAAGCTCTGGTGTCTATTTTTGGACTAAATCTGCATTTACTGAACATTTAATGCTCAGTTATTTTATGCCCTTAATTTTAGCTAAATTGATTGTAACCGACTATAATTGATAGTGATTTGCAATCATTTCTTTTTTCCGTTATTTCCTATTTTACGAATGGGACTAGTATATATACCGTATATACTTATGTTTTAGACTCACGATTTTAAATAATCATATATACTCTCCAGCAAATTTGCTCTTGTTTTTGTGCCTAAAAACGTGAGTGTTCTTGAGTCTTATCCCATATTGGATTTCGTGCAACCCAGACATAGGGTCGAAATACCAATTCGGAAAGTGACTTACACGATTCTCAAGAAATCCGGTCAACCGATCGACTAATTTTCCCCCAATCTCTAACTCGTTCATCACCTTTAAGTTGTTGTCGGTGGCGGTATCGTCGGCGTCCTTCAATTCGAGATGATCGCAATGAAATTCGACATGTTTTTAACCGATTTTGAACCAAGGATCGTTGATGATTTCATTGACGGTGATTATCGGTTGAGGATTCGTGTCGAAGAGACGTGATAGATGGCGTTTGAGATGCTTTTTCGACGAATAGGGTTTTGGCGGAGGAGATGCTTTCCTGGTGAAGAGGGTTTTGGCGGAGGAGAAGGTAGTGTATTCTGGAAGCTTTCTCAATTATAATCCAACAGATCATACTTTTAATACCCAATATGCCCTTTGACTTTTAATTTCAATCCATAATAAATCATAAACTTCTAATTTATTTCAAAATTGTCATTGCTTTTAATGTCTATAGATTAAAATCAATTAATGACTTAGATCGGTTTTCATAGTTCTCAACCTATTTTTGGTTCTCTTTTACCGTGCGTTTCATTTGAAAACCAAATAATTTGTGGAAACTTTGCAAACCACTATTTTAGGAAACATTTTGTTAAGTTTCCTAATCTAAAGTCATGATTATAATAAATGAATCTTATCATCTTCCATATATATCACAATCATTATTAATGAATCATAATAGTTTTCCATAAATATATATATTGTTTCCTAAAACAATGGTTTGCAGAGTTTCCACGAATTGATTGGTTTTCAAATGAAACGCACCCTATATATATATATATATATATATATATATATATATATATATATAGGCTATGTTTGGCAAATTTCCTGGTACATGTTTGGATGACCATAAGTTAGCTTATTGAAAAACTACTCATAGTAGCGTTTTAAAAAGCTAGCTTATCATCTACCAACTAGCTTATAAGCTAGTTTGCCAAACAATGTCATAGTCGGGTTCAAACGAGAACAATACATATTTATAAGAACATGAGAACTAATAAAATCATTAGTGATTTTACATTAACACACGAAAAAAGGACTTTGGCCGCGACTTTAGGTTCGCGTGGCTTTTTTGCACGTTAATGTAAAATCACTAATGATTTTGTTAGTTCTCGTGTTCTTTTAAATAATTATTGTTCTCGTTTGATCCTCCCTTGCTCTCTCTCTATATATATATAGGGTTAGGTTCTTTTGTTAACCCTTGTTTTGTTGTTAACTTTATGAACTAATCTAAACCATCCATCTTACCATTGGATGGTTGAGATTAAAACTAATTTTGTAATTAATAAAATAGGTTTTATTTATTAAATGGACATGTGAACATATGTGGTTAGGAGTAATTTGGGGAATCAAATAATCATTCCTTTAAACCCCCATTAAACGGCTCATTAATTTCCCCTTAAACCACAATCGTAACTGATGATTCCTCTACGATTCGGAAACCGCCGACCAATCTCCGGTAATCAATATTCCTTGTAACAATTCCAGAAATCGGTCGTGAAATCCGGTGAGGATATTGAGCTTACTTCTTTGTTTTGTATTTTGCCAAACAACTTTTTTCACTTTTCTGTTTGTGTTCATCGATTTTCGTATATGTGAAAAGGGGTTAAATAATAAATCATTTGATTTTGCACATTCGAGGAATTAGGTAGATATCCATTAACCTATGTGTTCATATCCGTAAAAATTTCCCCTATATGTGAAGGGTTGTGTTTATCGATGTTCACATCTCTGAAGGTGTGTAACATGGTTGACAAACGAGTAACCCAAAAAAAAAGTCTTGAAAATAAAAAAACATCTGTGTTCATATCTGTTAAAATTTTCATATATGTGAATATGTGTAAAAGTTTAAGATAATGTGTTCATGATTGTTCATTATTCGAAAGGTCTATTTGAAAGTGTTTTCAATGATGTTCACCTCTATAAAGTTTAACAAAAAAGAAAGACGAACTCCAAACGGAACTTAAATAACTTAAGAAAAAATTTATACCTCTAAGAAAGATTCGAATGGTGGATTCTGAATATACGGTTGAATCTTTGATTTGATGTGATACAAATTTAGAGAGAGGTGAGAGAGTTTTTTTAGAGAGAGAGAGAGAGAGATGGAGAGAATGGCGGTATACAGGGACGATGAAATGTTAATTTACTCTTCTTGAAGAACCATATGTATTTATTTTTCTTTTTTTTGTTTATTTATATAGAGTTTAGTTAATTGATGAATTTAACCCCTTAACTATCTTTGGTTGTCATATTAATTACGGTTAAATTCGGGTAAGAATACACGTTTTTAAAACCGAGTCTTACACATTTTCTCAAAAATACAAAACTATCCTCATCTTCTCTACTTGATCTACCCAGACCCATATGAACCTTTACTGACCACCACCGATCCGAACCACCACCGACCATTGTTCTTAACCATCGCCGACCACCACCGATCTGAACCACCGCTGACCACCACCGATCTGAACCACCGCTCACCATCGATCAGAACCACCGCCGACCATCGATCAGAACCACCGCCAACCACCGATCTGAATCACCGCCAACCACCACCGATCTGAACCGCCACCGAGCACCATCGATACACCACCGATCTGAACCACCACCGATCTGAACCACCGCCGACCACCATTCCGAACCACCATCAACCACCACCGATTTGAACCACCACCGACCACCGTTCTGAACCACCATCGACCACCGCCGACCACCACCGATCTGAACCACCGTCGACCACCGTACCGAACCACTGTTGACCACCATCGATCTAAACCACCGCCAACCTTCATTCCGGACCACCGTCGACCATCACCGATCTGAACCACCGTGAACCATCGCCGACCACCGTCGACCACTACTGATCTAAACCGTCGTCGGCCACCGTTCTGAATTACTGTCGACCACCACCGATCTAAACCACCACCGGCCACCACCACCAATCTGAACAAACGTCGACCACCACCGATCTGAACCACAATTGTTGGATTTTGGTTTCAAAATTTTCAAAAAGGGTATTTTGGTCATTTACTAATATTTCATTCTAATTCCAAAGCTACATTATGTGAACCAAACAGACATATTCCAATTCCTTCAACAGATTCCATTCCAATGTTTGTCAACCAAACATGTGGTCAAATCTGATGACATTCCATTCCAATTCCTTCAAAGTCAAATTTCTTTGACAAATTTCATTCCATCAAAAAACATTATGCGAACCAAACGCCCCCTAAGATTTCCCCGGTTAAATCGGATTCAATATCATTTTCCTTGTTTTTTGTATCCCCGATTAAATATACAACAAGAAGCTAGTCACGTAAAAAGAGTAAGAGTCTGTTTGTTAAAAACTTAATGGGTTATTCAGTCAGATATACATGATTGTTTAATAGTGACTTAATAATATAGAAAATTGTTTATTTAGTAAGTTTTTTGGATAAGTTATATGCACAATTAAAATACACTCCCCTTCCATCTATGAAAAAACCTTTCCAAACAAAAACTTTATAATCCATACATATAAATTCATCTACATACTCGACTTTATCCGTGCAAGACTACAAAATACATAAATCGTTGTACAAGCAAACCCAAATTATATCGTTTCCTCACCGCCAATAAGATGTTTCTAGTGTTTGTACTGGGAAAAAAAGTGCTTATATCGTCTCCTCACCACCAATAATGAGTTTTTAATAAGTTGGTTCATTCTAACTTATTTTAGGGTCGGCCTTGGGCCTGGGCCTGGGCCTGTGGGGCGACGGCCCAGGGCATCACAAAATTTGAGGGCATCAGATTTTTAGCCCATTTTTGTTATATATAGGTTCACTAAGTCCTTAAAGAAAATAACTATTACAATTCCAAGGACAAGTCTGCTTCAACAAAAGGAACGAACACTAATTCGCCTAATCGTAATCGACAGACGCTCACGCTCTCATTCTCTCAATCGACTCTCTCACTCTCGTACTCTCGTTCTAGGCAGAGGCGGGTAACGATTTACGAAATCGATGTTTTCATCTATGGACTCATCGCAATCTTCATCTCTTCTAAGTTGTAATTGACTCACTTAGGTGAGGCAGTGGCCGACGCCGTCAAGGTGGCACATGCTTAAGCCAAATTCACAGAATCAAGTCATCAATCATAAAAATACTACCGTTTTCTTGCTTCTCTTACCCTCACGATGGACTCAGACGAATTAGAATCTCAATCTCTCGTCTCTTAGCTCTCATTACTCTCAATCGATTGGTTGCTAAATCGGAAGGCATCTTGCGAGTTGTGTGTGCCTCTGCCCTAGCCGACCATAAATTGACTACTGGAGTCGTGGTTGTTGGCTTCTTGCGCCTGTTTTTGCCCTAAATCGACTGGCTTCTTGCTTTGGTTCTGCCCTAAATCGAGTTCATGTTTTCTTTTCTAACTTCTAAAGTATACATTGATTTTTAGACTTTAGAGCAATGTTTTATGTTAGGAGGCACCAACACCCATTACCATTTTCTTGTTTGTAAAATCATAATGGTCAACAGATGATGAATATTTTCTTGGCTGAAAATCCTTGCGATGAATTTGTTAATTTTGTTTGTAATAAATTACTATACTAGGTTTTGTTTTAGGTCCCCTTTGTATCATTTTTGTTATATTTAATAAAATTCGGTGTTGGGATGAGCCGTCTAGCTTTACTAGGTTCCAAACCCGGTGTTGGGATGAGCCGTCTAGCTTTACTAGGTTCCAAACCCCTCCAGTTAGTTTATTTTGTTTTTCATATACGTACATAAGGGGCATTTTTTTGGCCCTTCGCCATGGGCATACCAAACCTCAGGACCGGCCATTGTTTTCAAAATCGTTTGAGGCGTATGCCTCGAGGCGCACCTCGAGGCGAGGCGATAGGATTTCGAACATGAGGCGCCGCCTCAGGTAAGCTGAATGAAATGTACACCTCAGACAGAAGGAGGCGCGTATTGAGGGAGGCAGTGAGCGGTGGTGAGGCAAGGTCTCTGGTTCTTGTTTGTCCGACTGGTTCTTTTCTTAAGGAAGGAGGAGAGAAACCTACAAGTTGTACTTTTTTTAATTAAAACTTGTACTTCTTTATTAAAATACCCAAAGGGCCAGCTGTTCTATAGTAAAAAACGTACTTTTTCAGTAAAAAAAATATTTTCCTATACGTGTAGATAATATTGGTGTTATTTGTCACTATTCTTGTTGTACTTGAATATTATCTATACTATATTATAAAAACGGCATAAAAAACTCTTAATTACAACATTTTAAGCACAAGTTACAACTAATTAAAGCCAATTACTTAATTTACAATTTCTTAATGCTTTGGTACAACCTTTCCAAGTACAATATCTCACATAATCATCTATTTGTGGAATGAATACTCATTTATTAATATAACTATTTGTTTTTTTGGTGGAGGATTTTATAAAATAGATTTTATATTAGCATAATCTATTTTAAATGTAGATTTTAAATTTAAATCTATATTAATGAGATACATTATATTATTAAGCCTGAATTAAACAAATTTATAAAAAAAACATTATAACTTTCTCAAAATCATCTAAGATCGTACTGTAAATCAACAAAAAAACAAAAAATAAAATGAAACATTAATGTATCTCGCTGCATTGTGCGAGTACGCTTCTAGTATATATATAAACATTGTATTGTACTATTTGTGTGTGTATATATATATCTATTGTATAATTAGTGTATTATATATATCCAGAATCTTGTGCTACACACATAAATATTGTGTATATATATAGTAGTATATATATTATTTTATACTGTTTGTATGTATTTAGTATTATATATTTTGTATAAATATTGTATTATATATGTGTGTGTATCCGCCTCAAGGCTTACGTAGGGATGTAAACGAACCGAACGAACACAAACGAAGGCTTGTTCATGTTCGTTCGTTTAACTTAACCGAACAAACGAACGAACGGTAAACGAACGAAATTTTTTGTGTTCATGTTCGTTCGTTAAGAAAATATATTTGTTCGTGTTCGTTTATGTTCGTTCATTAAGAGCTAAACGAACGTAAATGAACATAAACAAACGAACGTAAACGAACATAAACGAACATAAACGAACGAACACAAATAAACAGAACCTTTTTATGTTCATTAAATTTAAAAAAACATAAAAGGAATTAGTTAAATGTTTAAAAATCTCATAGTACACCCGTTTAAAACTAGTGCTCCCAATGAACTAATTATAAAAACTCAAACTATTGGGCTCAAGCCTTTCAACTTAACCTCTTAGGCTTAAGATATTGAAAAACTGAATATGCAAACATCTAAGGGTTTGAAGCCTATATATACGGAAGTATAAAGCCTCAAAATGTGAAATCCCACCGATGTGGGATGGCTTTCCCCACTAAAATTATGAAGCATCCATACTAGGCATGGGAAACGGTGGTAAATCAACCAAATAGGAGAGTCCACATCGAAACTCTTTGAGAAAAAAATAAGGCATACATTTATATAAAGGGAAATTTCTTTCTTTATTTTTTAAAAGTAAAAATTTGTTAGCCCTTTATTGTATTATTATTAATTATTAATTATATCGTAAATGAACATAAACAAACGAACATAAACGAATGAACGTTCACGAACATAAATGAACGAACGAGATCTTTGTTCATGTTACATAAACGAACTTCCCGCCGAACGGTTCACGAACGGTTCGTTGAACGTTCGGTTCGTTTACAGCCCTAGGCTTACGCCTCAGACCGCCTCGAGGCTTTTGCCTCGCCGAGAGAAAACGCCTTCGAGTCCCGATTACGATTTTTAAAACCTTGGGACCGGCATTTAAAACTACTTATTAACTTATTTATCCAAATTATATATTTACCTTTTTTTTTTTAACCCTATAATATCATCGCATCACCAATTGTACCTCGTCTCTATCCTTATGTGGACGATTTTTGGGAAGAACGGTCACTTCACGCCGGACGATCACCTGGAACTCGTCTCCTTTCATCTAGTTCGTTCTCGATTTCTCTCCATCTCTCTCGATTTTGTAGTTTTGTTACATGTGGTTTGGGATATGAAACTGGTTTCTCTCCATCTATCCTCGATTTTGCGATTTTTGAAATTGATTTTTCTCTCCATCTACCTCTCGATTTTGCTAATTGGTTTTCTTCTCCATCTATCTGTCGATTTTTGTAGTTTTGTTACCTGTGTTTATCATACATGTTACTGTTACCTGTATCAAAACTGGATTTTGACTCAAGAAAGTCAAAATCAGTGCTTATGTTGTGCTTGTTTCTTGTTGATGAATTATGTGTTGCATAATGATGATCTTTATGATATAGGTAACTGGTTTTGTTCTCTATTAAGAAAAGTCATAACTGAATTTGTTACTTGTGTTTATGGAAGAATGTCATTTTTGGTCATTTTACAGATATAAGTAGAATTTGCTAAACACTAAAAAACAACTTATCACGTTTTAGTACCTTGTAAGCTAATCCAATCACTTTTTATAAAACTTCTTTATATCACCATTCATAAGTTTTGATAAACACTTTCAATTAAAAAAATCGTTTTAAATAAGCAATCCCAAAGAAAAAGCCCACCTCGCATCCCTGCCTCGCCAGTCGTCTGCACATACCTGCTCCTGTGCTCCCCAGCCCTCAGCAGGTAATTCGTTGTTTTCTTTATTATTTAGATTTTAGGTAAATTCTAAACCCTAGTTAAATTTAAATAGATTGGTTGAATACGCAGACATTCTTTGATGCTCCTTCATAATCCCCTGTGGTTTCTTTGATTATCTTCGAACGAGCTTAGAGATAGACCCACCATATTCATTAAGTTTATATTATTTTTTGTTCTTAATATGTGTTTACTGATGCGATTGGTTGATTGAAATTGGTATATGTGTTTTTCATGGTTTTCAGTTATCTATTCTTCTCTTGATTTATGATTTGAAAGATCATATATTGTTTTCCATAACTTGATTTGTAATAGCTATTCCAAACCCTAGTTGATTTCTATTTTTCAATTTCTGCAGAGCTCTGCTCCAAAAGAACCTCAAGGCAATCCCAAATTAGGCTCTCAAGTAGACAATTACAATATATTTACATGACATATTTGTTGGAAATCAAAACCAAAGTAATTGTACAAGAGAATAATTAGAAGCACTAGTAAGTAGTAACTCAGTTTATTATTGCTTGAATGAAAAAGGGAACACAAGCCTTTGTTAAATAGGCTGGAAGTAACAAACTAAACAAAAGACTCTCAACAGAAACGAAAGACCAGGAGTAAAAACTCCTAATTTCTAGGCATTATTTAACAGCTAACTTGACTGACTAGTTTGAATTAACGGCTACTTCTAACACTCCCCCTTCATTCGAACTCTGTCAGTCCTAAAAGACGGCAAAACCTTTCATGCTTCGACAATGGTAGACTTTTCGTCATAAGATCAGCAAGTTGTTCCTCAGTGCTGCAACTTTCTAATTTAACTTCACCTTTTGCCATGAGTTCTCTTATGAAATGGTGTTTGATTTCAATATGCTTGGTTCGGTTGTGGAACACTCGATTTCTACCAAGCATGATAGCTGACCTGTTGTCGCAGAATACTGCAGTTGCATCA
The DNA here is from genome assembly GCA_954870635.1 of Arctium minus. Lineage (NCBI taxonomy): Eukaryota > Viridiplantae > Streptophyta > Magnoliopsida > Asterales > Asteraceae > Arctium > Arctium minus. The sequence goes on along the minus strand of OX941093.1, from coordinate 1,608,687 downwards.
TTCTGCTTCATTCCGATATCACTTAGAAGTCTTCGTACCCACACTGCTTGACAGGATGTAGCTGTTACAGCTACATATTCCGCTTCAGTGGTGGAGAGTGCTACAGTTGCTTGTTTCTTTGAGCTCCATGAAATGGCGGCTGACCCGAGTATAAAGCAGTTTCCAGTTGTGCTTCGCCCATCTATTGTCGAGCCACCCCAATCGCTATCACTATATCCTTTGAGGCTGAAATCTTCCACTTCATGATACCAAATACCGAAGTTGATTGTCCCTGCGAGATACCGCAACACTCTTTTTGCCGCTCCAAAGTGATGTTTGCTCGGATTGTGCATGAACCGGGATAGAATCCCAACAACAAAGCTCACATCTGGACGAGTATGAGTGACGTAAATGAGTCTACCAATTAGGCTCCTATACATGCTTGCATCTGCTCTTCCCGTTTCATCTTGTGAACTTAATTTCTCACTTGTGTTCATCGGGGTGCTGGAAATTTTGCAGTTTAGCATATTGAACCTTTCCAACGTGTCTTTCACATATTTCCTTTGTGACATGAAGATTCCATCACTTGTTTGATTTACTTCTAGTCCTAGGAAATACTTCAATTCTCCTAGATTAGTCATGTCAAACATACTCTTCATGGACTTTTTAAACTCGTCTATAAGATGCAATGATGAGCCGATATAAATCATATCATCGACATATAAACTTACTATCATGAAATTACCTCTGCCTTCATTCTTCAGATACAAAGTTGGCTTATGCATGCTTCTTTCGAATCCATTTTTGTGAAAAAAACCGTCGATTTTGCTATACCACACTCGAGGCGCTTGCTTCAATCCATACAATGCTTTCTTGAGACGAAACACTTTATTTCCTTCATTCGGTTTCTCGAATCCCGGTGGTTGAGTAACGTAGACTTCTTCTTCTAATTCGCCGTTTAGAAAAGCTGACTTGACGTCGAATTGAAATATTTTCCATCGTTTCTGGGCAGCTAGTGCCAAGATAACTTGGATTGTTTCAAACCGAGCAACCGGCGAGAACATTTCCTCGTAGTCTATTCCTTGTTGTTGAGCGTACCCTCTAACAACCAGTCTAGCCTTTCGTTTCTGAATGCTTCCATCTGCAAAGAATTTTGTTTTAAAAATCCATTTCAAACCGATTGCATTTTTACCTTTTGGTAGATCGACTAGTTTCCATGTTTGGTTTTTTTCGATCGATTGCAACTCTACTTCCATGGCTTATCTTTATTCTTGTAGTCTTATTGCTTCTTCAACATTTGATGGATCTTCAGCAAACAACGCCAATGAAGAAGGTGACTCACCTTCGATAGGGAAACGACGTCATGGAATCCTGCCCCGTTCACTTCGACGTAAGTGTAATGGGTGACCTGGATCATCAGAAAGGTCGTCTTCTGAAAGGTCACGAGGAGTGGACTCCGAAGAATGGAGAGGAGTGGACTCCGAAGGGTTTGAGCTCGACTCGTCTACTGTCGTTGGCGTTGAGTTGCCCGGGCCATGAGAAATGTTTGTTGGTTCTGCTTCTGCTTCATCTAGTTCAAGTTGAGCACTTGATCCTTTGGAATTTTCTTTCCATTGCCAGCTACTTTGCTCATCAAACACCACATTTCTGCTAATGGTGATCTTTCCACTTTGAGGGTCATAAAACCGATATGCCTTCGAGTTGGAACAATATCCAATAAAAATACATTTGGTTGATTTTTCTTTCAACTTATGCATTTCCATAGTATGTAGAACATAGCCAACACAACCAAACACCCGCAAGTGGCTTACTGAAGGCTTACTTCCGTTCCAGGCCTCGTATGGTGTTTGATCCCAAACAACTTTTGTGGGGGAAATGTTTAGCAGATACACCGCTGTAGCAACGCCTTCGGCCCAAAATGAATTGGGTAATCCTTTTTCTTTTATCATCGATCGGGTCATCTCTACCACCGTTCTGTTCTTACGTTCTGCCACACCATTTTGCTTCGGTGTGTATGGCGCGGTAAGTTCTCTCTTAATACCCTGCTCATCACAAAAACCAGTAAATTCTTTTGAGAGAAACTCACCTCCGCGATCTGTCCGTAGTGCTTTTACGGGTTGTCCGACTTGTTTTTCCACCAACGCTTTGAACCTCTTAAAGTGCTCAAAAGTTTCAGACTTGAGTCGTAAAAAGTAAACCCAACTCATCCGGCTGTAGTCATCTGTAAAAAGCAAGAAATACTTGCTACCTGATAACGAGTCTGTTCTCATCGGTCCACAAAGATCGGCATGAATCAGCTCCAGTATCTTACTTGCACGTTTTGACTTCCCTACTGGAAATGGCCTTTTAGCTTGTTTTCCGAGAATGCATCCTTCACAAACTTTATCGAACGGCACGATGTTAGGTAGGTCCCTCACCATGTCTTTATTTTTCAGCAATTGTAAGCCAGCAATGTTGAGGTGACCATATCTTAGGTGCCAAAGTTCTGTATTTGTAATTGCTTTGTTCACCCGTGCAACCTTAGTGTGCTCGGAGAGGTTAAGAGGAAACATACGGTTTTGCGTCATGTGAGCAATTGCAAGAGTGTTACCTGTAGCTTTATGCTTTACAACACATTTGTTATCATCAAATATCACAGAATATCCAGCTTGCAACAATTGTCCTACGCTTATTAAGTTGTGAGCTAAGGAAGGTGCAAAGTGAACATCCTTAATAAGTTTTGTTTTGTTACCTAGCTCAACCATTGTGGTTCCTCGTCCTTCGATCTGAAGTGCTTTGTTATCACCAAGTCGAACTTGCGATTGGATTGACTCATCAAGCTCTTTGAACTTCGATCGATCACCTGTCATATGATTCGAACAACCGCTGTCGATGTACCATACTTCGTTGCTTGCATCATCATGGATCGAGGAAGTCATGAAGATAAACTCTTGGTCGTCGTATTCTTCAGTGAACTTGGCCTCCTCGGGTTTGTACCAGCAGACTTTGTCGGAATGCCCATATTTGTTGCAGTATGAGCAATGGGTAGCGGTATTGCCAAATTTGTTTCGACCTCTGCCTCGGCCTCGATAGCTACCTCTACTCCGGCCTCTATAACTTCCTCTCATGCGATCGGAGGATTCAGACTCTCCCCTTGTTTGGAATGCCTTTTCTTCTTCTCTCGTTGATGACCTGTTAATTCTTGCTTCATGTGCCTGAAGAGATCCCAGTAGCTCATCGAAAGAAAATGTTGACAGATCTTTCGACTCTTCGATAGCAGCGACTACGTGATCAAAGTTAGGAGTTAAACTCCGTAAGACCTTAGCCACCACGATCTCGTCATTCATTTTCTCACCATACGATCTCATCTGGCAGACCACCGCAGAGACTCTTGCCAAATATGCTTGCACTGATTCTTTGTTATTCATGCAGAAAGTTTCAAACTCGCGTCTTAAGGACTGAAGTTTGACGGTAATTACCTTTGTTGATCCTTGATATTCTGTTTAAGGATCGACCATGCTTGTTTTGAAGTTGTAGCCGTAGCTATTCTTGAAAATATGCTCTCGTCCACTGCCTGCTGGATGAAAAAAAGAGCTTTTGCATCACGTTTTTTATGGTCCTTGTTACGGGCTTCATCATCGCTGGTTTTTGTATACCCAGACTCCACCAATTCCCACAGATCTTGAGACATGAACAGCGTCTTCATCTTAATGCTCCAGAATTCATACGAGTCTCCTTTGAAAATGGGTATTTGAGGATGAGATACATTAAGAGTGCTTGCACTTGCTGCCATTTTTCCGGAAAATCAAACGCCCAGTACTTGAAGGAACCTTGAAGGAACCTGGCTCTGATACCAGTTTGTTGGAAATCAAAACCAAAGTAATTGTACAAGAGAATAATTAGAAGCACTAGTAACTCAGTTTATTATTGCTTGAATGAAAAATGGAACACAAGCCTTTGTTAAATAGGCTGGAAGTAACAAACTAAACAAAAGACTCTCAACAGAAACGAAAGACCAGGAGTAAAAACTCCTAATTTCTAGGCATTATTTAACAGCTAACTTGACTGACTAATTTGAATTAACGGCTACTTCTAACAGCCTTCCTAGTCTGTTTGTGTCTGGTTAGATATGCCTACCATATTTTTCTAAAAAATATATGATAGTGGCATACTTTGTGTTCTCACTGAAAACTGAAAAAGGGAGCAAGATTTGGAGATGTAAGCTATACTCAGAGTTGTTAAAAACGCGCATTAGGCGCACCTAGGCTTTGAGGCTGATAAGGCTCAAGGTCTTGGCTTTTTGAAAGTCGAAGTTAGGCGCATTCATGAGGCTCACTAAGGTGCTGCTCCTTGGCTGAGGCCCCTTGGGCGCGCCTCAAAAAGAGTTATTAAATACCTCTTCTCACCTCCTAGACTTCTTTAAATAAGAGTTATTAAATAGATGACACAATTCAAACCCTAATATTAGATATCCAGTCCTTAGAACTTCAAACCTCCTCTATAAATACCCAGACCTTAAAACTTCTCCCTTACGGTTCACGTTTTAAACCCTTCTCCCTTTTGCCTCTACCAAAGTACTGTTGGTTGCTGCATTGAAGGTTTGTACTTGCTGCATATTTGAGTTGTGTGTAACTGTGTGTGTATATATATTGATAAGATTGAGCTTTGCATTCCTGAGATCCGCGCCTCACGCCTAGGGGGGGCCATTGTGCCTAAGTGTGCCTTGAGCCTTTAACAACTTTGGCTATACTAACATTAATATGGACTATTAGAAAATAAGAAATTCCACATACAGGGGCATAACCCACATGGAACGATACGGTGGCACGGGCCACCGCTTCATGGTTCCAACGTAAGGGGAAAAATTACGTTTCTGAAGGGTGCCACCGTATTGTTTTGTGGGGTGCCACCATATAGTTTTTGAAATTGAAACAAGACTTTAATGGCTGAGATGGTAAATGCTCCTGCCTTTGTACAAAAGACCTGGGTTTGAGTCCCACAATTGTCAAATTTGTTGTTTTTTAGCTTAAATTTTGTCTTTTTTTACATACCTTTTGTGTTTTTAAGAATATATGTAGACCGGACTTGAACCTGGGTCTCTTCTATGTAAGGACAAGGAACCAACCAACAAACTAGTTTAGATATCTTTTTATAGTCAAATTGTACCACCACTTGAATTTTTTTTTGGATCTGCCTCTACACATATACAAAGTCTATGTTTAAAGAGAAAATGACGTTCTTTGATGTTGACAAAATGTATAGCCCCTGATAGTACTACGATAATGCATCCATACACTCCTTTTGGGAACGAATTAACAAGAAATATTTGACTAAATGCCCACAAAATCAAATTAAGGTCCTAAAGTTTGTACCCAACACTTGTGTATCGGCCAATCAATTCCCAAGGACATATCAATTGCCAATAGGCAAGATTACCACATAGCAAAACATGAAAGTAAGAGTCAATTACTGATCGATTTGATACTTCCAACTGCAGGTTTGGACATCCCAAACTTACTCCATTTTAATAGGGTTTTAGATTAGTGAATGATGAACAATTTTTATAATTGCTTAATTTGTTACCAAAGATATCGAAAGCTTTCTATGAACTTTTCTTTGTTTGTGGTTTTTGTAGTATTTGGACTGTGGATCCGGCATATTTATTACAAAAGCTTTCAATTAGTACAAAATGTTGGATAAAAGTTCCAAATGAGAAAAAGTGAAGTTAGAAATTTCTCTGGTGTTTGCTTATATATCGATATATTTGGGTTAAAAAATTAACGTGTTTAAGTTGCTTAGCATTAACTCATTGCTTATGTATATATATATATATATATATATATATATGTATATTTGTTGGTAACGGTTAAAGGATTATATGTTTGTAAAGAAAATCTCAATTTCGCTCACAACTACACGACTCTGTTTCTGTCCGTCTGCTTCTCACTCTCATCTCTGTTTTCTGTTTTGAAATCTTAATTAGGACTGATAAATGGAGCTACTATCATCCCCATCTCTCAGTTCATATTGCTCCTTCACTTGCAGACAGTCCACTTCTACTTCCAAAGAATGGTCTCCCTTTTTCATCAGAATTTCAAACAGAAAATCACAATTTTCTGGTGGTAAGTTGGAATCGCCTTTGGTTGTTTTGTTAAATTTGAAATTTGGGTTTTGTTTAGTTAATTAAGCTCTCTTGAGGACCGGTGGGATTTTGTTAACTGAATATCAAATGGGATGAAATTGAATTTCTTCGAATTGATTTTATTACTAATTTTTTTTTATCAGCAATATTTTCTCAAATTCTTGTAACTTCACAAATTCAACCAAGTTATAAGCATCTTTTTTCTCTGAAAAAAGGTTGAAATCCATGACAATAATGCCAAAAACCAAAACTAACCCATGTGATGATAGCAAAAACGGTCATTCTAGAGAGCTTTATAATGTGTGGATTTTCATTAGAATTTTTTTTTCTTATATGTTTTGAGGAATTGTTTTGGTGCGTATCTCTTCAAATAATGATACAAGGGTTTGAAATATTTGCAGGCCTTAAGTTAACTTCAGAAAGGTTGCAACCATCTAATTTTACAGTTGAAGCTGTTGTCGGTGATTCTACCACAGATCATGTGTCGATTAATGAACCAGCTTACCCAAGAGCTGATTCCGAAAGTGGTGAAGATGACTCTTCTGACCCTAAAATGGTCCGAATTAGTGACAAGTTGATCGAGGTTTTCATGGTTGACAAACCTAATCCTATTGACTGGAGACGGTTGTTAGCTTTTAGCAAGGAATGGAACACTATTCGACCTCATTTCTTTGAAAGATGTCAAGAGCGAGCAGATAAAGAAGATGACCCAGGGATGAAGCACAAGCTACTGCGGCTTGGAAGAAAGTTGAAAGAGGTATCTGAATTTTTTTAGTTTAATCACTTAATGTTATTTTTCTTTGTCATCCTCGCATAAAACTAGTTCCTTTGGGTCCATGAGATCCTGCTACTTGTCACCATTGAAGCACATATAGGATATTTGACTTACGGTGAAATACTTCCGTTTAACTACATATCCTTAGGGGTGTCAAATTTGTATCATGACAAACCAACCAATTCATTACCAACCGTACCAATTGAATTGGTACCAACTAAATTGGTACCAACTAAATTGGTACCAACTAAATTGGTACCAACTACCGTACCAACTTCACAAACTTGGTTGGTACGTGGTATTGAAAATCGTTTACCACGGTAATACCGTACCGACTTATATATATATATATTATTTTTAATTATATATTAAATAAAAAATCAATGAAATGAAATATATTTAATTACTAATCTATTTACGCATATTTATGCATATGATGATGAGATGACCTGATTGTTTTTTAAAGAGATTTGACTATTTAGTAATTTAACATTTTATTGTTTTACAATTTAAAGTAAAAGACTAGAAGGTTTACTCCTCCCTCAAACTCAAAGAACTCGATATAGGCATTTTATTGTTTTACAACTGAAAATTTTACAGACAACAAGTTTCAGACAACAAGTTAGTAAACTTTGTAAACTTTTGAGATGTTGGTACAAAACCGTACCAACCGAAAAAAGTTGATACCAATTAGAGTTGGTTGGTACACGGTATAAATTTTTGCATACCAATTATAATTGGTTGGTACACAGTATTGAGAAAAAAAACATGGTACCATACGGTACCATGTTCACCCCTACATGTCCTACAAAATGTTGCAATTGTCATGGGATGTAGGTTGTATATTGTCATGTCTTATCTTTTCAACCTCTGCTTATTGCTGGCACTCTGTTATGTTGGATTTCGCTTGCTTGTTTTCAGTGATTACGTAAATGAATCGTGCATGTCTCTTGGGCAGGTTGATGAAGATGTGCAAAGACATAATGAACTTCTTCAAGTTGTCAAAAATGCACCCTCTGAGATTGGTGATATTGTTGCTAGGCGGCGTAAGGATTTCACGAAAGAATTCTTTATGCATCTTCATGCAGTTGCAGAATCTTATCATGATAATGAGGTAGAACAAAATGGTGAGACTCGGTTCATTGTGATTCCATTAATTCTTTTGATGCTTAATTCTTGTGGTCTCCTTACATTCAGTTGATTGTGCACACATTTCATAGCGATGCTAAATAAATGCAACAGTTGATTGTGCACATATCGCATAACGATGCTTGACCTAGTTAAATATCTAATATGCTCCTTGGTGATGGAAAAATAGGACTCTTGCGGGTCAAAATCAATTTGGTCAATATTTTGCAACATTATTAATAGCATTATTGCTGATACATGTTTATTTTGAATGGGTAGCGATTGCGAAACTTGGGAACACGTGCTTGGCTGCTGTACAAGCTTACGATACTGCAACTGAAAGCATTGAAGCGATCAATGCTGCAGAGTTAAAATTTCAGGATCTTATCAATTCTCCTTCTGTTGATGTTGCTTGTAGAAAGATCGATAATCTGGCTGAGAAAAATCAACTAGATTCAGCCTTAGTATTGATGATTACTAAAGCTTGGTCAGCTGCAAAGGAGACAAACATGATGAAAGATGAGGTAAATCTCTTAGGCTTCATTTTGCAAAAGCTCGAAGATTATTATCTGAATTTTGCTTTTATTTTGATGAATTGTTTCGACAGGTGAAAGATATATTGTATCATCTGTATATGACAGCAAGAGGTAACCTTCAAAGGCTTATGCCAAAAGAGGTCCGGATTGTTAAATATCTACTTACTATCGAAGATCCTGAAAGGTTGTTATGTGCACTGAAAGATGCGTTCACCCCTGGTGATGAGCTCGAAGGAAAGGATTTCGATAACTTATACACGTAAGTATTACATTACATTACATTCTTTTATTCAAATTTAATTAGGGCTTGAATAAGTTATAATGGGTTTTGTAGGACACCGGAGAAGCTGCATACTTGGATAAAGGCGGTTGTGAATGCATACCATTTCAGCAGAGAAGGGACGTTGATAAAGGAAGCTCGAGATCTGATGAACCCTAAAATCATTCAACAAATGGAACAAATGGAGAAATTAATCCGAGATAACTTCATGTAACCAACCAACCGCTCATCAACTCCTTGTTTTAATCTATCTGAATTCAAAGTATAATTATTTTTAGAAACATAGTTATAGTTTGTTTGTTAGTTAGTTAGTTGGTTTTTGTATTCATATGGCATTCATTATTTATAATAATCTATTTGGAGATTGCCTACATTTTAATTCATTTGCATGTTTGAAATATCTTATCTACTTTTTATAACTAGCGATTTTACAAATTCACCCGATTAAACATCGAGATGTTTATCATTAATAATTGTACACGACGAACAAAGTAAATACTTTACTTGAATTGATTCTTCATTTGGTTTCTTCATGGAACGCTTCACAATACGTACATGCTTTTAGTTCCGGAGCGATACAAACCCCACTCTTGAGTCACAACGGAAGTAAGTTTGATAGCGAGGTTTGGTTTGCAGTAATAGTAGTCCACTGAAACCATAAGGGGAAGTCAGAATGAAATTTAGTGGAATTAGAATTCGTCAACAAAATTGAAATTTAAAGGAATTGAAATGGAATTCAATAAAGATTGACCATGTGTTTAATCGGAAAGAATTGAAATAGAATCTCTCAAATGAATTGAGAAAAATACTTGGTGGGCAAAATGTAGCTTCGAAACTGAAATGAAATAAAATAATAAACGGCCAATATACTCCTTTATTCCTTTTACATACTTTTTTGCTTGAATTATAAATATAATATAATGATAATATTAATTGGTGGGGGCCTTATAAATATAACATAATGATAATATTAACTGGTGGGGATGGCAACAATGGTTGTAACAAATAATCAAGAGTCTTTTAAAACAAATAGGGGTATACAGTAGTTTTTCTTTTTAGGTACTTTTGTCTATTAAAACAAATGGGTAGGAATGAATTTTAATACTATCACAAGGGTGATTAAGGGGTTGTTTGTTTTAAAAAAAATCTCTTAATAACTCTTAAGTCTGAATCGTTCAGACCTTGACTTCAGATTTTAGACATCTTAAAAAACAAACGGCACCTAAGTGATAAAATAAGAAGGTGAAAATCGGGTTTTCAATTAAAGGAAATGGGTAGAGATCTTTTTTGAATTTATTGTTACCGGAATCAACAACATCAAATGCAAGCTCTGAAGTTTTATTCTTATTTATGGATTAGAGCGACCTAAAAAATAAGTAGAAAGGCTTATATAGTGAGAACTTAAAAAAAAAATACCCCTTTAACATTAACAGCCATTGATGGAAGGAACCAAAACCAAAATAAATTGCACACATCACACTACAAGAGTTGATGATTTGTAATAAATGAATCATAGAGACAAAATCCATAGTTTCAAAAGTGTAGTTTTCTCTAATTATGATCTAGACGTTTTTATATATAAAAATATACCCTAACATAGCATAGCAGGCATTTTTGAGCAAAAGGTTGAGCGTCAGCAATCTTAACTGGTCCCACATGGCACCCAACCCCTAAGAAATCCGGAGTGAGTGAGCTATCCAGGACTCACCCAGCAACAAGGCGCGTAAGGGGGCCCGGACTCGAACACAAGACCAACGGCTTTTTGAGCAAACATCTTCTCATTCCTTAACACGACTACAGTTAACGGCTGCTGGTTGTCTCTTTTCCTTCTCTTGTTATTATTCTTGTTCAACAATCCTTTTTCTGCCAAGCTCTTCATTTTCTGTGCTTTCCTTGCCTTTGCCTTTTCTTCAAAACCATCATCCATCGTTTTCATTGTCGCCACACGCTTTGCCTTATACACCTGCCACCAACTCGCACTCTCTTAACCCCTATCTAACGAAAATAAAGCACCCAAGAGAAATTTGGAGAGAAAACGATCTTACCTTTGTAATTTCTTCAAGCACCTCATTCTCTTTACATTCGAACTTGTCCATTTTTTTTCCAACATCAGCTTCTATCTCATGAATAAGATCCACATCATTCTGCAAATATTATTTGCAGTTAGATTATGAATTTGAATGATTACTTACTTAGCAGACCAAATATGAAGTACCAAAAGTAAAGAAACTCGGTAGCCAAGAATGCATTAAACAACTTCTCACCTGGGTGATGAAACTTATTGCTAGTCCTCCTCTGCCAGCTCTTGCCGTACGTCCAACACGATGAACATAGTCCCTTGGATATCTATCACGACACTTGATTTTTAGTTTTCCATATCGGGTGAACTTATTATGTATGAACTAAAGATATGTTTGTAAATTTGCACCTTGGTATATCATAATTAATCACTAGATCAACCGTAGGAATATCCAAACCCCGACTGGCAACATCAGTTGCAAGCAACACAGGGACTTTCCCAGATTTGAATCTATGTAAAGCAGATAGCCTCGAGGATTGTCATTTGAACGAGTGCAATGCTGCGACTTCCTGATCAAGCTCTTCCATCAATAAAGCCAAAAGATGACAACTCCTGGTCAATAACAACTTCATGTGGTGAGCATTTTGGTACACATAATTTCAAATAAAGATCAACTTACGCATCTACCGAAATATTTTTTGAAATTATTATTGTGTACAAAGATATTGCTGTGTGGCTAAGTTGATTAAACATAAATAAATGGGTTTAAATTGTAGAAAAAAGAAATGTACCTGCATGTCGAAACAAAAATTATGGCAGACCGAATCTCCATGTCTTCCATTCGTGATAAAACATGAAGCAGATAAACATCCTTGACATTTTTGGGAATAAACACATACTGCTGTTTGAGTGTGTCAACCGTTTGAAAGCCTTCGTACGCCTCATAAAAGTATGCCTTGTTTGCAGAAACCTCAAGCAGCGATTGGAGGTTGCTCGTCATTGTTGCGGAAAATAACAAAGTCTGTCTGTTGGCCGGTAAGCACTTGAATACCACTCTTAACTCTTCCTCAAAACCAACATCCAGAACTCGGTCTGCTTCGTCCAATACTAAGAACTGAAAATTAAGTTACAGTTCCATATCAAATCGTAATTTACAATCCGATGACAAGTCAACGTGGTACAAAAATTTACGAACAAAGAACAGAAAATCAATACCTTGGTCTTAAAAGACAGCAGGAATATCAGGATTCTGGTCAATAAGAACTTTAATTCTGCCAGGAGTAGCAATAACAACATGAGGGCGTTGCATTAAGGCTTGCGTTTGGCTAATCATATCCATACCACCGACTACAACGGCACATCTCAACATTTTGGCTTTTTACCCCATATTGTAGGGTGGATCTCGAAAGATTCAAGCATGATCCAAGTGCCCGAAACTGCTCCGCCAGCTGGTACGCGAGCTCACGAGTTGGAGTCACTACCAGGCAAAACACCCCATAAGGATCTTCCGCGAGCCTGTGGAGAATAGGCAAGGCGAAGGCAGCTGTTTTACCGCTTCCGGTTTGGGCTAAGCCCAGTACGTCTTCGCCGGAAAGGATACGAGGAATGCAGTGTTGTTGAACGGGTGTCGGTTTTTTCATGCCAAGTTCTTTGCAGGTTTGGAGAGCCCAGAAAGACCTAGGTCGGCGAAAGTGAGCCGAGTAGTGTTAGGGCCGGATGATGTGTCTTTGACGAATTGGGGGTGGGCAGCAGAGATAGGGTTATCAGCGAGGGTGGTGGCTGTGGGTTTCGAGGATCCACGTATTGACTTGTGAGAAAATAAGGGGAAGTTTTCATCGATCAGAGCTTCATGTTCAGCCATAGTGGGTGGCAACAGTTTGAGTACAGCCGTAAAGCAAGGCCAGTCCTGAGATTTTTTATGCTTAGGGCGGAAAACCAAAAAAATGCCCCCAATATATATTAAAAAAAACAAAAACCAAACATACTATGTTTTAAGGGGTTTGGAACCCGGTCAACCTAGGCGCTCATCCACGAAAAGAAGGAAAAGGCACATAGAAATATGAGTAATGCGTGTATAACCATATTGTCAGAACACACATTATTTACCAAAAAAGGCTCTCAGAAATTTAAGAAGGAAAACCCAAAAAGATTTGTTGATTTTCCCAAAATCCATAGTAATCATCGAAAAGACCATGGGAACAAAGAAGCAAAACTAAGAAAAACATACACAGAGAAAGGTGAGTTTAGTGTGTATGTGTGTACTATTCTTATGTGGATAAAGAACATATATGATTGTTGATTTTCTCAAAATCCATGGTAATCACCAAAAAGATTCTGGAATTCAAACCAGAAGATGTATCTGAAACTGTAAATCTTATTGTGTAAAACTAAAGACCCAAATTCCATAACATGAATTTTACCTAATATCATTAAAAAAAAATTGCAGCAGAAAGTAAAGTCCACTAGCTCTTTGTTTCTACTTTTATTTCTTCTCTATGGTGTAAGAATTTAGATCAATAAAATCGATCCCGCTTGCTGAAAACATTATACTTATTGAAATATAAATCCACTTGTTCTTGAATTTCTTCTAGTGCCATACTAAGTTTGAGTGAATGATTTGAGCACACAGTGCCCACTTAAAACATTGAATAGGAAACCTTATGTCATCCCTATGTTTTAGTTCCAACAATATATCATGATGGTGAAATTAATTATGATGCAGCTAACAAACAATTCTCAATAAAACATCAAGATTAAAGCTTGGGATGAAATATTGTCATGGTTGGACAAAAGTTTTCTCAACTAAAACCCAATACCAAGTGATGGCAGTGCATTTTATGAATGCTATCCCTAAACATTGAGTTTGCAATACAACTCTACAAAAATGATACCTTTCCCCCTTGGTCTATGGTGACTTTCCAGACACCAACAACTAAAAACTGATGAGAAGAATTCAAGTTTTTATTTCTCTACCAAAAATCCCAAAGTTTCCTTCACTGCTAGGTTAAAGCACAGATATTACACATTTGGGCATTTAATCGAACATTTGTGGTGCTCATAAGGGTCATAAAAACCATCAAAAAGAAATCGACATGGTTGGTGTTCATACGAAAAGCAAACAAAGAGAAGATGTTTATGAATCGAACAGAGACACAGATAGATTCTGAGAGATGAGCAGATTCTTTCGTGAGAGATATACCTGAAGAACGTGGCAGATTCGATGCGTGAGTATACAAAATCATTCACAGGGTTTTTAGAACCGTTAGGGTTTTCTTTACAACATAATTTACCTATGACTGATTAAGAGGTTGCCTCTTAATATAAAGAGGAGTAAGGGGCTGTTTGTTTACCTCTTAATGGTTCCATTAAGAGGCAACCTCTGAATCGTTAATAGGTGAATCCTGTTTGGCAAAAAAAAAAGTTTCTCTTAATGGTTCCAAAACCCTCTGAATGATTTTGTATCCTAGGCCTCCCTTAACTATTAAGCGCCTTGATTTCATTCTGAACAATTACCAAACGAACATATTTCATTTTGCACTATATCATAACAGCCTCTTAATCATTCTGACCACTTAATCATTCTGACCACTTAATCATTCTGCACTAAGGGGCTGTTTGGCAGAGGCAGATACCGGATGATTTAGTACAGTATGATTAAGTGGTCAGAATGATTAAGAGACTCTGTATGATTTAGTGTCTGATAGAAAATGATTGTTTGAAAATTGTTCTGAATCAATGGTCGGAATAACATAAAATTACCATCTTATCCTGAGTCTTGTGTTGAATGAAAACTAACGTTTGACACTAGTTCTGTAATATCTTTCACAATTGATATAAATTGTAAAGCAGCAAAATCATGTAACTTCTGTAATATCTTCACAATTGATATAAATTGTGGGTTGCTTCAAGAAATACAACAAAGTATCAATTTGTGGGTTGCAACTGTGACTTGTGATGCAGATTTCCATACTTGTTGCCTTGCCTATGTATCTCCATTTTCACATTAGTTGAGACCATCGGTGCAATTTCTTATGTCATTTCTTTTGTACTTTTGTTATAATGCATCTTAACATGATATGTTCATTTCATTGTTTGAATTCAAATTCTAAATTTACATCTCCATGGCCTGTGAATCCAATCCTCTTTTATGATTATGAGAAAATAACTAGAAATCAAGATAAATTCTTATCCCATTATTTGAAAACAAAGAAGAAAAACAACATATTGCAGCAAACAAATGAAAAAGGAGAAGAAAAGTAACATATTTGCAGCAAAAAAATGAAAACAGAGAAAAAAATAACATATTCCATCAGTGATATCAAACCCAAATCGTGAAATATCAAACCCAAAATTAGGGAAACATCAAACCTAATCATTAAAACTGAGATTTTTTAGGAAACAGGTTTGTTACCTTTTTGAATCGAAGACAAAGGGCTCGGAGGTGACTGGTGCGGCGATCACTGCTGCCTCCGAGTTAAGAGTTATGAAGTAATCAAAATCGGGAGTGAGGAGAGAAACAAGGAGAGAATCGAGAGATATGGGACGGTAAGGAAATTGAGTAGGCGAAGAATGGAGAGGGAGAGTGATGCATCGGCCCAACCCAACAACAAACCCATGGAGCGACCCGCCCGACCTCAAGCTCGACCCACCCGATACCGTGATTAAAATTAAGGGGGCGATTACCAAAATGCTTACCGGGTAAGCGCTTACTTGCAAGGACATTACCCTCACTCACCTTATCGTATAACATTTCGACCATCAAATTGATTGTTGGTAAACGTTTTAAACCCGGTAAGCGCTTACATGGTAAGAGTCATTTCTCTCACTTACCGGGTAAGACTTTAGGTCCTTGTTACGGCTCTTACTAGGTAAGATTATCGGTAATTTTCATGCTCTATAAGAAAGGACCGCGAAATAAGATATACCGGTAAGCGCTTACTCGGGTAAGTATTTAGTAAACAACCCCTTAGTCTTTGGTTTAAAAAAAAACTTATTGTTTGCACTTCTTTCCCCCCCCCCCCCCCCCCCCTAACCATTATCACCAGCCATGCAACATCCAGAAGTGTCTACATTCAATGCATTTGGTTTCTTTTTGCATAAGTTTAGGGACGTGGAATTCATCCCACGTTTAGTTTTGTATTTAGATGTTAATTTCCATTTTCTAGTCTTTAAATATTGTACTCATTTGAAGGTTAATATATCAGAAAATTGCTCCAAACACGAGTGTATGTGAACGGAGATTCGCCATCTCGAATCGGTCCATAACAATTGGTGCTTTCATTGCTTCTTCATGCCTCCCCGTCCCGAATCACCATCCCTCGAGGATTCCTTGGCTGCCATGGCCGAGAACCTCTCTCAACTCCTCACCGCCACATCCGCTACTTCTACACGACTTGGCTCCCTTACGACCCAAATCGCCAAACAATCTGAGTCCCTCTCGACCCAAATCTCCAAATAAACCGAGACTACCGCTAACCTTGTCAATGCACTTCTCAAAGTCGAAAACACCACAGACCCCCTAACTCCTCCACCTCCCCCGCCACCGCCTCTCGACAAAGCCATCACCCCTCGAGCTCCCAAAATCACTTTTTCGTTCTTCGACGGTTCAGACCCTTTTGATTGGTTATTTCAAGCAGACCAATATTTCCACCTGCATCAAATTCCGTCCTCTCAATGTCTCTTGCTTGCTGTCTTTTACCTTAAGGGTGATGCCCTTAGTTGGTACAAATATCTCCACCATAATCACCTTCTCGGTACGTGGGACGATTTTACCCGGGCTCTTGAATTGCGGTTTGGCCCTTCCACCTTCGAGCACCACCAAGCCACACTTTTCAAATTATGTCAAACAGGTTCCGTGTCGGCCTATCAAACGGAATTCGAACGGTAATTGTATCGTTGGCCTCTCTTCCGACGCCCTCCTTAATTGCTTCATTTCGGGACTTCGTCGCGACATCCAAAATGAGCTTATGCTTCACCACCCTCGCTCCCTCAATTAATCCACGGGGTTGGCAAAACTCATCGAGGATAAACTCCTTGATTCTCGCCCCCGTTTTTCCTCGACTCCACGACCCCCTCCTTACCCTTCCCTGCCTGCACCACCTCCAACTGTCACCACCCGCCCACTCCAACCAGCCCCTACTCCATCTTCCACCACCTTGTCGCTCCGCCGCCTTAGCCCTGAGGAGGTGAAATTCCGTCGCACTCAAGGATTATGCTTTCGTTGCTCGGAGAAGTTCCACCCCGGACATTGTTGCAACCCTCCCCAATTTCTCTTTCTCGAGCCCGATGAAACGATTCCATCCACCATCTCATTTCCTCTCAATCCTGATCCCCCTCTGCCCCCTCCCTCGCTCGGCCTTGAAACAGCCCCTCCCGACCACACTTCCTCTCCCCCCTTCGACACTCAATACCTCGCTATATCCCCCGCCGCATTACACGACTCTACCTCCCCCCGTTTCGTACGCCTTACCGGCTACATCTTTAATACCCCGTTTACCGTCCTTATTGACTCCAGGAGTACTCACAACCTTATACAACCCCGCATTGCCTCATTCCTCGCTATCCCTCTCGATACCACACCCTCTTTTCCAGTCATGGTCGGCAATGGAACTTTCCTCCAATGCACCGATCAGTGACCCTCCGTTCCCCTCCATCTTGCCAACACACTTTTCACCATCTCTCTTTTTCTCGTTCCTATCGAAGGTGTCGACATAGTCCTCGGCATGTCATGGCTCGGTTCTCTCGGCCCAATCTTGGCCGATTTTTTCATCCCTCGTCTCACTTTCACTTTTGATGGTAGCACTGTGTCCCTCTCCGGGGAGCCTCTCACCAATCCTGTCACCTCGGGAGCGGTTTGCCATCTCTTACAAAAACAAGCAATTGCCTCTTGCTTCCTGGTTCTTCCACCTAGTAGCTCCACCGACTTTCCAACCACAACCCCAAGCCCTAATGCTCCTGATGTAGCAACCCTCTTACATCGTTTTCGCTCCATTTTCAACACACCCTCATCCCTCCCTCCTCCACGCCCTCATGACCACCGTATTTCGTTACTACCTAATTTCTATCCGATCAATGTTCGACGTTACCGCTACACACACTACCAAAAATCCATCATGACTTCTCTCATCCGTGAAATGCTTCGCGATGGCCTTATCAAACCGAGCCATAGCCCATTCTCGTCCCCCGGTCCTGCTTATCCGAAAAAAGGATGGAACGTGGCGTTTTTGCGTTGATTATCGTGCTCTAAATGCCATCACCATTCATGACGTTTCCCGATCCCAACTGTCGATGAACTCCTTGACGAACTCCACGGTTCTCGTTTCTTTTCCAAGATCGATTTACGAGCCGGATATCACCAAATATGTGTCTTTGCCGACGACACCCACAAAACGGCTTTCCACACCGTCGACGGTCACTATGAATTTCTTGTGATGCCTTTTGGCTTGTCGAATGTCCCCTCTACTTTCCAATCTGCCATGAATGACCTCTTCTGCGATGTTCTCTGCCGTTTTGTGCTCGTCTTTTTTGACGACATATTGGTGTATAACCCATCCCGTGAAACGCATCTTCAACATCTCGAGGCTGTTTTCTCTACCCTCGCAGCTCACCACTACTTCGCTAAACTCTCCAAATGTGTCTTTGTTGTTACCGAGGTCTATTACCTAGGCCATGTTATTTCAGCCTCTAGGGTTTTCGTGGATGAGGACAAAATCCGTGTTATCTAGGAGTGACCTACTCCTAAAACAATCACTGCTCTGCGTGGTTTTTTGGGTCTTACCGACTACTACCGCCGTTTTGTGCTTCATTATGCTCGTCTTGCTTCCCCTCTCACCGATTTACTCCAAGGCTCACGATTCTCTTGGTCACTAGTTGCTGAATCAACCTTCCTCACACTCAAAACAACTATGTCTCGCCTACCCACCCTCACCCTCCCAGATTTTAGCAAACCATTCGATGTTACGACTGACGCATCCGGTACGGGTATTGGAGCAGTGTTCTCTCAAAATGATCGCCCTATTGCTTTTTTCAGCAAAAAATGGGTCCCCGCATGCAAGCGGCCTCCGCTTATACTCGCGAGCTTTTTGCAATCACCGAAGCAATTCGCAAATGGCGTCAATATTTGCTCGGCCGTCGTTTTCGTATCTGCACCGACCAACCCAACCTCCGCCATTTGCTTACTCAAGTCATTCAAACTCCGGACCAACACAAATGGGTTGCCAAACTTCTTGGTTATGACTTTGAGATAATCTACAAACTCGACCGTGAGAACAAGGTGGCAGATGCTCTTAGCCGCATTGACGAACCGCTCTTTCTTGGTCTTTCCGTTCCTAATTTTCCCTGGCTCGCCACACTTCGAGACTACTTTACTACCGACCCGACTGGATTGGACTGGCTCAACAAGATTTCTCATGATCCTTCGGCACATTCCGATTACCGTATCCATGACGGTCTCCTCTATTATCGTGGTCGCCTGGTTATTCCTTCTGTTGCAGACATCCGTACTCAAATCCTCCATGAGTTTCATTCCACTCCTTTAGGCGGCCATTCGGGAGTCCTACCAACTGTCCGCCGTTTATCAGCTTCGGTTCATTGGGATGGATTACGTCGTAATGTTGAGGTATTTATTCTCAATTGCATGGTTTGCCAACAAGTCAAGTACCCAACGCATAAACCCTTCGGTCTCTTGCAACCACTTTCGATTCCAAATCAAGTTTGGGAAGACATTTCAATGGATTTTATTACTCACCTTCCTAACTCGCTCGGTCATACCACCATTTGGGTTGTCGTGGACCGATTGACGAAATTCGCTCACTTTATCGGCCTCCCAACATCCTACACAACTGCATCTTTGGCTACTACCTTCTTAACTTCAATTTACCGTCTTCACGACCTTCCTAAATCGATTGTTTCGGATCGTGATCCTCTATTCTTGGGTCGTTTCTGGAGGGAACTTTCCACCAACTTGGTACTGCTTTGCATCATTCTAGTGCATACCATCCTCAAACGGATGGGCAAAAAGAAGTGGTCAACAGGTCTCTTGAATCCTATTTTCGTTGTTTTGCATGTGATAAACCCAAACATTGGTATCGCTATTTGTACCTTGTTGAATTTTGGTACAACTCGACTCACCATAGTGCGATTGACATGTCGCCCTTTCGAGCTCTCTACGGTCGCGAACCACCCACTATTCCCGCCTACACACTCGGTTCTTCCCCCATGGCCTCCATTGACGCTACCCTTGCATCTTATGACCAACTTATCCGTGATCTCAAAGCTACCCTTGGCCGCACGAGACAACGTATGGCAGACCAAACAAATAAACATCGCCAAGAGAAAGTTTTCGAGGTTGGTGGTTATGTATTTCTCCGCCTTCGTGTGTACCGCCAATCCTCTGTTCAGTCACGAGACTCACCTAAATTAGCACGACGATTTTTTGGACCTTACAAAACTCTGGAACGCATCGGTTCCGTAGCTTATCGACTTGAGTTACCAGAGGGTAGTCGCATTCACCCCGTCTTCCATGTCTCTTTGCTCAAACTATGCTTTGGTGACCCAGCAGACCACCATGCTCCATTACCTTCTATGGTTCGTGATGACATTCTGTTCCTCGTTCCGGAGGCTACTCTGGATAGTCGTGTTATACAGCGAAATGGAGAACAAGTTCGTCAAATGCTGATCCAGTGGGCTTCTTGCGATCTTTCTGAAGATAGCTAGGAAGATGACGATGAATTCAAGACCTCCTTCCCAAATTTCTCAGAGTCGCTCACTAACTCTGTTCTGGGACTGTCACGCTCGGGCCTTGAGGACAAGGTCGTTGTCACAGGGGAAGGCATTGATGCATCGACCCAACCCAACAACAAACCCATGGAGCGACCCGACCGACCTCATGTTCGACCCGTCCGATACCGTGATTAAAATTAAGTCTGTGGTTAAAAAAAACTTATTGTTTGCACTTCTTCCCCCCCCCCCCCCCAAAACCATTATCTCCAACCATGCAACACCCAGAAGTGTCTACATTCAATGCATTTGGTTTCTTTTTGCATAAGTTTAGGGACGTGGAATTCATCCCACGTTTAGCTTGCAGTTAGATGTTAATTTCCATTTTCTAGTCTTTAAATATTGTACTCATTTGAAGGTTAATATATCAGAAAATTGCTCCAAACACGAGTCTGTGTGAAAGGAGATTAGTCATCTCGAATCACCCCATAACAGAGAGGGCAAAGTGTGAAAAAGAGGGGGTCTGAATGGAACGAAGAATGGACTGGGGATGGAGCGATTCAGATAAAATTGAATCATTCAGACCTATAAAAAAACTGACAAACAACATTATGTCTGAGCGATTTAGAGCTTTACCTATTAATGGCATCATTAAGAGGTAAACAAACACACCCTAAATCATTCCGCAACTGCCAAACAACCCCTAAATTACAAATTTTGTCCCTCTGGTTTGATGTTAATTATGACGAGGGTTCCTGAATCCTAAAATTTGTGGATAGGGTTCTTGTGGCCTCACTTTTGTTACAGAAGAGGTCTCCGAAGCTAACTTCCATTAAAAACTTTCGTTAAATTAGGGGCATTTTGGTCTTTTTACATTTTTGTTTAATATTTTTTATTATACAACTCTACATGCCAATTGTACAACTGCTTAAAGTATTTAACAAAAAATAAATAAAAAAGAACAAACACGACTCTCCTCCCCATCTCCGGTCTATTTCTCTCGCCAACTCTATATGCTCAAAAGGGCAGACTGTTGAGGATGCGAATGCGGTGCATAAAATGGATAATCGCTAATTTCCATAAACTAAGCCCACCCAAATGTAAAATATTGGTCTTCCTGCTGCTTTTGGGTGCTTAAAAATCCAACCAACTCCATTAACCGAACCCAATCTAACTCAACCTAACTCGAAATAACTTAACCTATAGTAATCCGATGTCTAATATAGTTGTAAAATCTTCAAACAATAGATATTGGGTTGATATTGAGTTACTTTTATTTGAACTCAACCCAACCCGATGAACCCGATATTCTTTTATTTCGTAAATTTAATATGATTGTTGAGTCTCTATTAATATGTACATTAGACAATTAACATCACGTACCCTCTTCATATACATATATTTTTAATATATTCTCCATCTCTATATTCATATACATATATTTTTAATATATTATCCATCTCTATATAACTTCTTTTGTGTATATATGTTCAATAACTGTGAATACACACATATATATGTGCAAGTTGAGAAAATTAATTTAATGTGATATACCTAAGATTTAAGAAGTATGAATAAGTTGTATCAAATGGTTGGTGTTGAAAAAGAAATTATGAATAGACTATAGAAAACAAGTTAGGAGAATATTTTGATATACCAAAGTATCAGTCTGACCAACCCGTATGGTTTGGGTTAGGTTGGGTTGAGTTAAGACATTTCAAACCGCAATAATTGAATTGAATTGTTCAAATGCGTTTAACCGATTAACTCAACTCGTGAACCCTAAGACCTACAATCAATTAATTTAAGTATTTTTATAATAAATTATTTATCAAATCTTATAAAACAAAACACGATAAATCTTTTCAACTCTAAATTCTTCTACAAAATCTAAAATGAAGAAATAAAAATATTATCATGTGTAATTCAATAAAAAAAACTTGTAGTTAACTTGTATGATGAATCATTCTCAATCATCCACACCACCATCATTCATATAAGAAAATCGTTTTACAAGAAAAGGCGCCTCTCTCTCTCTCTCTCTGCGCAAATCCAAATTATTTATCATCAAGCAGGTAACTCCTTGTTTTTTATTTATTTATTAAATTTTACGTAAATTATAAACCCTAGTTAAATAGTTTAGTTACATCTCCTTCATAATCAATCCCCTGCCCTTTATAGTTTTCTTTGATCGAGTGTACTCACAATATGCTCGATTTTGTTTTCTTTTTTAGTTTCTTGATTCATTAAGGTACTGAATTTCTATTGTTTTTAGTATGTGATGCGATTGTTTGATTGAAATTCGTATGTATGTATGTGTGTTTTCAGTTTTCTCTTTCTTCCTCTTGATTTCTGATTTGGAAATCATATGAGAATGATGAGATGACAAACGATTGTTTTCTATTTCTGATTTGGTAATAGCTACTCCAGGAACCCAAACGCTAGTTGATATCTGTTTTTTTTTTATTTCTGCAGAGCTCTGCTCCAAAAGAAAGGCAATCCCAAATTAGGCTCATGTAGACATTTACAATATATTCATGTGGAAATTCAGTGAATACACACATATGATGCCTTCCTAATCTGTTTGTGTCTAGTTATATATGCCTACCAAATTTTTTTGTTAAAGATATCTGATACAGATATACTTTGTTTTCTCAATGGAAACTGAAAAAAGGGTGCAAGATTTGAGATGTAAGCTATACTAACATATTGGTAAATAAACTCTAAGCTGCCACTGTTAGAAAAGAAGAAATGCCACATGTACAAAGTCTGCTGCTACATCACCTTAGATCTCTATGTTTAAAGAGAAAATGATGTTATTTGGAATTGACAAAATGTATAACCCCTGATACTACTACAATGATGCACCCATACACTTCGTTTGGAAATGAATTAATATTTGACTAAATGCCCACAAGATCAAATTAAGATGAACATATCTGGTAAACCAATACAAGTCTGCACGATTTGGATTTATAAAATGCATTTTTCATGTAAAGTAACCACCCAATAACCATTAGCTACTCAGATAATATTGATCACTATAAAACTTGAAATCATTCAAAATTCAGAAGACATCTCAAAATCTAAGCAAAACCAATATATAAATCACGACTAGTTTTACAAGAGCATATAAATGATAAATCACATGTCTGCACCAATTCATCTTCAATATCGAAATGATATATGTTCAGTTCTGTTACTTTTGTACAAAGTTAAAAGGAGGCGGTGTTGTTTTTTAAGTACTCTTAATGTATTGGGTAACTGTTGTCAATGATTTCTATTTGAAGTCTTCATCTTTGCTTGTCTTGGTCAAACAATATCTTATTTGATTGAAGTAATTCCTTAGCTTGATATTGGATATGGTCTTAATTTTCTAGGGTTTTGGAATTTGGGGACGATGACTAGGAAGACCTCTACTTGTGCTATTTGCGAGAATTCAAATCTTGCTTCTATTTGTACGGTTTGTGTCAATTACAGGTAAATTTTAAGATTTGTTTATATTTTGCCTGTGTTTAATTCGGTCAATAAACAGGCAGCAAATTGTACCCCTTCCGTTCCTTTAAAAACAGACGCATTTGACTTTCAAATTTTGACGAGGAAGGGATTTACTTTCCAACTTGAGTTGATGTGCTCTAAGATAATATATACATACACATGTGTGTATGGATAATTGGTTCTTGTGGGCTAATAGCTCCTTGATTCAGGTTAAACTCATATGGCACTAATTTGACGTCATTGAAGAGTCGCCGAGATTCTCTATACTCAAAATTGAGTGACGTGCTTGTTGCTAAGGTTTGATCGATCCCATAACTTGTCTTCTTTCAGATTCTTTTGAGTGGACAGTTCTTATTGCACAGTTTGATTTCTTCACGTAATTGCTAGCAAGTACAATTTTGGAATAGAAAACTGTAGATGAAGCTGTTTGCATGTGCCATAAAATCCTATCAATACATTAGAGGTAACAATGGTTGTTAAGAAAATCGTTTTGTCTGCTACAAACTCTTTCAGAATGATAAAGGCCCAAAAAAATGTACACAAAGAAAACAGAGAGGTCCACTAGATATACATGGCTTTAGCTTATCACTGTAGCAAGGACTTCTTAAATTTGGGGTTTTCCTAGTTTAAACTATTTAAAAAAATTGTACAATGAGGTTTCTATCTTAGTAAGGATTGCCAAATTCATATCTCTTTCCACTAAATTGTGACATTTTTTTCATTTATTGTATCATCTATATTTGTATGTTGTTCTTTCTTTTCTGCTTTCTCTTCTGAGCCAGACTCTGGTTTCTTTCTTTTATTTCTTTTTGTTGAACTACTGAACTAGATTTAAGTTAGTGGTAACTTGGCTTCCATTTTTAGTTGTACAGTTTATCTTTAAGCATTTGCTTTTTCATTTTGTTTTTGACTCGTATCATAAGATTTGAATTACCTATTTTTGTTTAACATTCGCTTGAGGTAAATGGTCTAGGCTTTTCTTGTGCTTAGCTCTAAAAAAGCCCTACCTTCACAAGGTTTAGTGGCCATTTATTGCTATTTTTCTGTTTATTATTGTTTTTTAATCTACAAATCATCATTCTTTTAGATACTGTTTTTTTGTTCCTAAAAACCAATTTATTTTCCGACTCTGTTTTTTCAGGGTAAGGCAGATGATCAACTCAGTTGGAAAGTCCTTCAACATGAGAAACTTGCCACATTGAGAGAGAAGCTCCACTTTCGTAAAGAACAACTTATAAAAGGTTAGTTGTTCTATGCCTGTGGTTTATATCGGCAAGTGATATCAGTAGATCATTGTTGACCATTTTATACTAAATGCGTGCTTTATAGATAAAGCCAAGGTTGAGAAGATGGCTTCTGACTTGAAAGTCAGATATGAAATGCTTGAATCAGCCATGAATGTGGTATGCAATGCGTTCTCCTTTATTTTTTTAATCATGCTAGATATTGGATTAATATGTTGTTGCCGTTTTCCATTTGCAGTTGGAAAGAAACCGCAAAGAGCAACTAGAGAAGTATTATCCTAATCTTATATGCACCCAGAGCCTCGGGCATGTAAGGGTTGTCCTTGATGAACAATTTTTATCGTCCTTGTATTTTCACTATGTTTGAATCTTCTATTTCGGAAATTGTCTTATTGTACTCCTTCCGTTCCACGAAAAAAGTCAAAAGTGTTAATTTTGATTCCAAGCGTTGTGCTTTCCAAATAACTTGTTGCAAACCTGACACCAAAATTATTGTACTTGTAGTGCTTATTAGAGATTCATTGTAGCAAACACTTTTTTTTTCTCAAAAAATTTATAGTTTATAATCGTTATCAAATTTGAAGCTGAAAGTAGTCGATTATTGATGTCCTAACCCAAAATGTCCATATATATATATATGAAAGGGGAGTATTTCCTAAAATGCTCATATGATCTCTTTTGACATCATATCGTTGAGGACTTCCCATAAAAAGAAATAAAAGAGAAGTTTCTATATATCCGTGTTTAACATGGGGACTTTTATGACATGCAGATGGCAATTACATCAGAACGTCTTCATAAACAATCTGTTGTTATCAAACAGATATGCAAATTGTTTCCACAGCGCAAGGTGATCATTTTTTATTTGTTTATTACTGTAACTAATACCAAGTGATTTTTGGGTCTTAAATCCCAATTGCAAACCTTGATTGTTCTTATGGTAAACTTGGATGTTTTTCTGAAATGTGGTGTTTAAAAGCTGGGGCGGGCATTTTACCAAAGGCTTCCAATTGAACGTGCTGGATCCATTCATGGATGGCTATTTCATCTTCTCTTGATCTTATTCTTTTCTTTTGGAATTCCTTTTACAGAAAATGGCAACTAATCAAACCATTAAACTACCTTTTATATTGTTGTTGCTTCAGTCCAAGGGAGATCCTTTGATTGTTGCTTGAAAGCTTTACATTCAGTAAAATAGACCAATATCGGCACAAAATGTGGTAGTAGCATGTGAATAGCATAATGCATAAGTTTTTGAGCTTATGTTGTTCTTGCACTTCCTTCCTAGTGGCAAGGGGAGGCAAATACAGTTTAGTTAGGATGGTAACCTTCCAGTTGTGTTTCTGTCTGTTTAGGTTGGATGTTAACTTTAGTTGTTACTGCAGATGAGCTAATAATTAGGCAGGACTTTTCTGATTGCAGGTGAACATAGATGGAGAGAGGAAAGACGGGTCAAGTGGACAATATGATCAAATTTGCAATGCAAGATTACCAAGGGGACTTGATCCCCACTCAGTTCCCTCTGATGAGCTTGCTGCTTCTTTGGGGTAGACATCTTTCCTATTCTGAGCTACTTATGTATACATACACATATTATTTCTATGTATTATCTCTACCTATTTCTGCTGTGTCTTACTTCTAATGCTGAATTATATTATCATCTCCTCATATTCCTTCTCAATTACTTCTTGAAATTCTCCTTTATCAGTTGATAAGTTCCTTTGCTTGTTAATTGCTGTTATTGTAGTTTCCTAATGCACACACTGCACGAGATACACTGACTGGCCTCCTGTTGCATTGATACCCTTCCCATTGGCATTAGGCTAAGATCCATCACCTTTTTATGCTGTAAGAATTTTTTTACCATGGTCTCAAATTTTGGTCTTACTTTTGGTGTTGCAATTACCGAAAGATACAGCATAAAAGATTTAATTCAATTATCTATGGGGGTTATTTTAGCAAAAGGAAATCTTTCTTTTTGGGTGCATAAATGTAGTTGAAGGTTTCAAATTGCCAGACTGGTGCATATTTTTGCTTGTGTAGCAGGCCTGAAACTAATGAAAAAGGTAAAATTTTAGACAACTTCCGATAAAATTTTAGACAACTAATGTTAGCTATTTTTCTAAATCTAGGTTAATTTTGCCAAACCTTCTTGCTTAGTCTGTTGATGAATTGAACTTGCTAGAACTTCACTTGCCACATCCCACATCCCACATCCTTCCTTAGTCATTCTCTTTCCTACTAGTCCTAGATGTCCTTCACAAAGGAAATATGGTTCCTCATAACATATAATATATGGGTTGGAATTGCTACCATGTTTAGAAATTAACTTGTGCAGTTTGCACTAATCTTAATCCTCATTCCAAATGTCAGTCATATCTTTTGTGCTAATAGAACACACATTATGACGATCAGTAAGTTTATTCTTATTGCAATGATTTTTGATTAATTAGAAATAACCCAGTTTATTGCTCATGCATTTGAAAAAGCTTTTACCATTGGATGTTGTTGCAGGTTTGCAGTTATGCCATCATATTTATAGTTTGTTTTACTATTTTGAAAGATTGATTCTCAAGATTTTATGGTGATTAAACTAGCTATTGCTTGATTTGTAGTGCAAATATTAGTGGGAAGTGCATGATCAATCTACTTGGTGAAACTAATGATTATTTACTTATAACTCCATCTGTTGCATTTATAATTTCTGGTACTCTTATATGCAATATTAGGTTAGATTGCATCAAAATTAGTAGGATACATGTTATGGTTGCTATACTCTTTTACCCTGAGTCTATTTTATATTGGATGACCTTGCTAATTGTTTTAAGCTTCATGATTTTCAATGAATGCAACAGATATATGGTGCAGCTTCTTAATCTTATTGTCTACAATGTTGGTGCTCCTGCGCTTCATAACACGGGTTTTGCGGTAATTTCTGATCACCTTGTGTATTGTGTAAAGAATTCTGTGTGCATCCTAATACTAATAGCTTCTGCAGTTTTAGTAGTGTATATCTAATATATACTGCTATAAGAGAGAAGTTATTATGCTTCTAGTTGTGAGTTAACAACCATTTAGATCAACTTGTTTGCATTTGTGTCATCTTCCTTTCTTCTTGGGAGTGCTTGAAAACACCACAAACAAAAACAACACAAAACTTTAGTAAGAGATGAAAAATAATGGGGATCAAGTATATTCACTTGAAAATAGACATTATAGGTTTTATGAAATGGCATGTTTCAGAAGTTTTCATGCAAAGACTGAAAAGATAGTTATATAAAACCAACATAAGGTCTTGTTAATTTCACTGTTCCAGCAGTGCATATATTTGAATACTTGAACTTTTTTATCGATCCCGTAAGCATTTTTATGATTCTTTTTGTAAATAGAGGTTGTATTATGATTCCAAGCAGCCTAGAATGAAATCAATCGGACTTGATACTGATTTTGTATGAACTTCTGGAAAACAGTTTATGTTTCTATCAAATAGCAAACAGTTCATGAAACATTTTGTTTGACCTAGTTAGAGCAGGAATAGGGGACAGCTATATCACAAAATTTCGTAGTAGATATCTAAGGAGTTTTACCAATGATTTACTTTAGTTTGCATTCTTATCTGGAGAAACAAATGATTTCCCATACTTCCTACTAAAGTCACAAATTTCCCAGATTTTGAGAAGACAGATGTACTTGAGGTTTTTAATTTCTACAATTGGCAATTAACAATTTAATAATTACGAATTAAATGGAAGAAAAATGTTACAATTGTAGACTGAGTTCAAGGGCATGATGGATCCAATTGAAGGGTATTTGTACATTGGAACACTACTGCCAGAAAACATTTAATTCTCAAGATCTTCCACAAAGAATGTCTTCTCAAAGCCTCTTTCTTCAAGCCCTAGTTTTCCCTTCTCTGGATACATGTGATTTTGTGGTTTTAAGAATTAAAATGTTGGGGTTTTCTATATATTCACAAAGTTACATGTAACTTGTGTATTGTCATAGTTCAATCAACTAATACCCTTGAGTTTGAGTTTAATATTAAAAAAAGGAATACCCTTCAAGAATTAGATAAAAATACAGGGTGTTACAGTGATTGTTGATCCTTTATACACTCCTGTATTTCTTAACTAACTATGATCTTTGAAGTTAATGCCTAATGTAATATTTTCTAAAGGATTCATTCGCATGCCAAAGTTTTTTTTTTACTTGCCTACCTCAAAAAAATAAAAAAAAGTAAAAGTTAAAATCAATTAACATACGTAGATTGTCACAACCATATCAAATGCATCCTCAATATCTCTATTCTTATTTGTCAATTTGGTTCTAGCTTATGATAACTATATTCCCATTGCAATCATCTAACATGTCTTATAGAGTTATAGGTCTTGTTTCATATTTAGGAAATTCACTTGTCAATATTTGAAGCTTTCATGTTTTTTGCTTCAATTTCCATAATACTGCATCCGTTATAGCACTTAAAGTTGCTTTCTGATTCAGGGTTCATGCTCCCGAATATGGCAACGTGATTCTTACTGGGATGCACGCCCATCCTCCAGAAGGTACCGTAGATCTATCATATATCTTCTATTAAAAGTTGCGATATTGATTCAATTTTATGCAATGCAGCAACGAGTATCCACTTTTTATCCCGCGCCAAAATTTTTGCACGACTGGAGTCGAAACTTCTTGGTCGGATAGAAGTTCTAGTAATTTTGGTGTTGCTTCAATGGAATCTGAGAGGAAGCATCGTTTAGATTCTTCGAGTAGCAGTAGCTTCAACTATACATTGGCTTCCCCTCACTCCGTTGAAACACACATGGATTTGCAGAAGGGTATCTCACTTCTGAAGAAAAGTGTCGCTTGTGTAACAGCGTATTGTTACAACTCATTATGTCTAGAAGTTCCTGCTGAGGCATCTACTTTCGAAGCATTTGCAAAGTTGTTGGCAATGCTTTCTTCTTCCAAGGAAGTTAGAACTGCCGTTTCTTTGAAAATGGCTTGTTCACGGTACCTACCTATTTGGTCTATTTATATTGAAATATGTGAGATTTTTAAGGAATTCCCTTGGTTTAACTTTAATTGTTATATTTTGCAGATCGTCTAAGCAAGTTCAACAGTTGAACTATTCTGTGTGGAACGTGAATTCAGCAATTTCATCAAGTACTTTACTCGAAAGTACACATACTTCGGCTTCAATGGTACATGTTTAATCCAAATGCAAAGACTAGAAACATCTGTTTGGTACCAAAATAGGTGGAAAGAAAATAAGGGAAATTACTAAACTACCCATGTCAAAGTAAAACCCTAAAACAATTCCATCATGATTTGTATTAATGGTTGGTTGTTATTTGAATATGAAGCAGAGAAGCAGAGGTGAGAAAAGTCTTGCAAGCTCGGGTGCCAGTTATGTTTACGCTGCTATGGATAATGGGAAGAATGAAATGCTTAATGAAGGATGGGATCTTGTGGAACATCCTACTTTGCCGCCTCCACCATCGCAAACTGAGGATGTAGAGCATTGGACTCGAGCCATGTTTATTGATGCAACAACAAACAAGTAATCTGCACCCTCTTCATCTTATGAAATAACTCACTCAAATGTCAAATACATGCATGTAAATAGAAAAACACTACCAAGTTTGTTGTATATATGATTCTTTTTTCCTTTCCATTTTGCGATCCTTTTATTCCGTTGCAAATCGTCTTTACCAACAATCATATCATTGTATAACGAAACAATCAGATTTCTTTTAAAACTCACACACATACTAAAGCCGGCGATCTCTTCATGAAGTTTGATTGATTTGTTTTTGTTGTATGAAAATATATTATGTATTTATCCATTAAGTTATGTATGGATAAAGTTGTCTGTATCCGTTGGTATAGATTGGAGACGTTTTTGTTTGGGAGGGTTTTTCTGTAGATGAAATATGTTTTTTAATTGGAAGGGGAAATTTTGGAAAAAACTTTGCATAAAGCTCTCCTTAGAAACTTAATGAATAAGTCACTTTTTGTATCATTAAGTCACTACCAAAGAGTGGTGCATAACTAACCAAATAAGCTGTAAGTCTCATTAAGCTGTTAATAAATAGATCCTAAGTTAATTTGCTTGTGTTGGCTTTTGTAGGGTTTATATATTTATTCCTTCTGTATGAAGTAAAAGAGTGTATTTGGGATTCCATCTATATGATGGAGCTTATGGTCAACATTATTGCAATCATGCTACGTTGACTTGTACCTTGTGCACTAGATTTGTACCCTTTTTGTCATTTCTTTCAGTGAACATTAAAGGAGTTCTAAATTTGTTTTTTTTTTTTTGTGAATGGTAGTATTATTAGTGCCCCATTGCTTTTTTCTCTCCTAAATGGTGTTGCTTTACAAAGGTTATGGAGTGGGGCAGGAAGAGCAAGGCTTCCAAAAGGTGCATCTTTCTTTGCTAAAGAAAAAGTCTTTAGGACAAACAAAATTGCTCTGAATCTACTTTTCCTTTTTTTTTTTTTAATTATTTTTTAAATAAAAAAAATCTTAAAACCATATAAAAAAAGAGAGGGATAGGGACAGCCTCAAATATAAATAAATTAACCATAAAAAAAGAAGTAAATAAATATCATTAAATTAGTTAACCCAAACAAAAAAATATTAATATGAATAAATATCAATCAGTTAGGTGGTGTTTGTTTTTTTCGAAATAAGCTCTTAATTGCCACTTATGTCTGATTTGGTCAGACATAAGATAATTCAGACCGTTTGTTTTTTCTTTCTTTTCAGAGCCTCTTAACCCTTAATGTCCTTTGAATAATTAAGTGATAACCCAGCCACTTAATTATCTCTTATTTCCGTCCAACATCATTCTTTTGATTTCAACATCGGTTTTAGCCCAAAAACACCCCGAATTTGCAAAAATGCAAAGCATGAATATTGTAGATTTGTGTATTAGCTTTCCAAAACATCTTGAATCGCTTAAATCGGCGCTTCGGTGTTTGAGATATGATTAAAAGTTTAAAACTCTACGACCTCGCAAATCTGTTAGCATCCTTCTTTTGTTTCTTTTTTTTTTCTCCGTTCCGTCCTTCGATCATCGATGCTCACTTCAATTGACGTATTTAAGTTGAATATTTGAGAGATAAAATAGACAATTATATATATTCAGACGTTTGATAGTTACAAAAACAAACAGTCTTGTTGATTCAGATTTCAAACTTCAGCACCACCTCTTAAAAATCAGAAGTGAAATCAGACTTCAGCACATCTTAAAAAACAAACGCCAGCTTAATCTTAATTTGATGTATGGTTATGTCAGGTACCTCACGCTTAGTCGTTTAGAGGTTGTTTGTTTTTTTTAAAAAACCTCTTAATGGTTCTTAAGTCTGAATCATTCAGACATTTTTACACACCACCTCTTATTAATCATAACTAAAATAAGACTTCAAACTTTAGATCTCTTAAAAAACAAACGACACCTTAATCTCAAATCGAGCAGTAGATAACTCAATAAGGAGAGGTTTCACCAGAACCCTGGATAACGAAAAAAATGGCGTTGCACTATTAAACAGTTTTTCAAAATTTATGGTTTCATCCAACGAAAAATATGATTGCACTGTTAAGCGGTGTCAAAAAGTTTACATTACACGACATCAAGTGAGTGGTTCACGAAAACCTATTAACTTACAAGGTTATAAAATGGTGTGAGTGTGACGTGGCAACGAGTACAAGGCTCGGCGAGGTCACGACGTTTTTCAAGCCGTGACTTATAGCTATAAATCCATATTTCAATATATGTGTATATATATATATAGCTATAGACGAAGGTTCAATATATATATATATATATATATATATATATATATATATATATATATATAGGGGTGGTTTATTATGAAACCCAAACAAATTGTTGCAACCCTTGCAACCTACTCCTATACCATAGATCTCACATCCAACGGAAAAGATCAATTCATCTAATATCTACTTTCTAATTTCATTTTGCATTTTAGTTTTTAATGAAATCTCCCCCGATGAAGGGCAAATATGGAAGAAAAAAAAATTCAAACACTTTTTCCTAATCATGGAAACGTGTCCCCATTTTATGGCAAGTAGTTATTTGATTTTAATAATTTAATTAATTTTACATAATCATATCAACCTTTCATACTATTTTTAAAAGCATTTACATATTATTTTTTAGAATCCATTCAATAACACATACTTAACAGGCCAAGTATGGAGCTACAACAATGAAATATTATTCACCAATCGACATAGTAAAACATGCAACACAGTTCATGAAAAGTAATACATGATTCTTTTTTCATTCACCAATGAAAACGGGATCACTCTTCAGTCATCACACATGGTTTATAATACATGAAAATAGACTGATTAACATTCATACAACCTTATACTAGTATGCTATATGGGTATATCCAGATTGCATAAAACTTTCTGCATTCATGAATAACGATTCAACAATGGAAAAACAAATTGCAGGAGCATGAAATACAATTCATGAAAACTATTACATGATTCGTTGTACATAACCAAAAAAAACCCACCATAATCCGAATACATAATCCACATCTTGATCGACTGCATAATCCACTTTGTCATCTCCATTACCAGTAACAGCCGACCGACAAAAATTGATATCATTAATCTCGCCGCCTCCGATTCAATTTCCGGCGACCTCATGATGACTATCAATAGAAAAACCAATACAAGAAGTGAAGAAACTTGAAAAAGTAATCTAAAATCTGCACAGATGTTTCGAAGCTTTTATATCCAACCGCCACCGGACCGGTCTTCACCTCTTTCCAACCTCCATCAGTCGACTTCCGATGAACTTTATTCCGACGAATACCCAAAATATATTGTGTTACACTATGATTACCAATGTGATGCACTCAAAGTACATTGTGTTACACTGTGATTACTATTGTGATGCACTCAAAGAACATTGTGTTACACTGTGATTAACATCGTGTTACACTAGAATTACTATTGTGATGCACTCAAAAACATTGTGTTACATTGTGATTAACATTATATTACACTGTGATTAACATTGTGTTACACTGTGATTAACATACAAATGTGATACCATTATGATACGACGGTAATACCAAATGTGGTACCACTATGATATCAATTGTGTTACATTGTGATTACCATACAAAATTATCTATTTCTTCATAGTAAATTAGGGTAATTGAAATTAGAATAGGTAAGTGTGTGATTGGAATTTGGAATGTGTCAAATAAGGAATTGATTTTTTTTTATAAAAAGAAAATTCAAAAATGTACCAAATTATCCTTTTACTTTATTTTAAAAACAAAATTAATTATATTAAATGAGTGGCTCACGTTGGATCTCACGGTTACCACAAACAATATATATCTCATTTGATTAGGCCCCTATATATATATATATATATATATATATATATATATATATATATAGGGAGAGGTTCATTTGAGAAATGGTAAATATATGAGAAATAGAAAAGTAATCTTAGCCATTCATCTGGTCAACATTTGTGGCTTTGACCGCGAAGCACCGGATAATTCCTTGTGTGGTCTATAGAAAGTAGAGAGGTAATTTCGTAAAATACACGGGATGAGTTCATATATGAATCTGTATGAATCACAAAGATTCATATATGAATCTGTATGAATCACAAAGATTCATATATGAATCTTTGTGATTCATACAGATTCATATATGAATCTTTGTGATTCATACAGATTCATATATGAATCACAAAGGTTCATATATGAATCTGTTAGTTAGTTCAAGTGATTCATATATGAATCACAAAGATTCATATATGAATCAGTTAAAAGAGTTCAGTTGTGAATTGCACCGGTTCATATATGAACATATAGTTCATATGTGAATTATACATGTTC
The DNA here is from genome assembly GCA_954870635.1 of Arctium minus. Taxonomy (NCBI): domain Eukaryota; kingdom Viridiplantae; phylum Streptophyta; class Magnoliopsida; order Asterales; family Asteraceae; genus Arctium; species Arctium minus. Next base: position 1,573,481 of record OX941093.1, on the reverse strand, counting down.
ATGTATGAACACAACCCGTGTGTTTTGTAAAATTTACGAAATTGTCCTTCTATTTTTGGGATAGCCGCACCTTTTGACCAGTCAAAGCCGCAACTTTTGACCGGTCAAAGCCGCAATATTTGACTAGTCAAATCCGATCTTGACCATATGAATGACTATGATTACTTCTCTATTTCTCATATATTTACTATTTCTCAAATGAACCAAACACTATATATATATATATATATATATATATATATATATATATATATGGTGCGTTTCATTTGAAAACCAAGCAATTCGTGTAAACTTTGCAAACCAATCTTAGCCGTTCATCAAGTCTAATAAATATCTGATTTTATTATGTTCCCTAATCTAAAGTCATGATCATAATAAATGAACATTATCATAATCCATATGTATCACATCATTATTAATGAATCATAATAATTATCCATATATATATATATATATATATATTATATATATATATAGTTCCTAAAATAGTGGTTTGCAAAGTTTACACGAATTGCTTGGTTTTCAAAATGAAACACACCCTATATATATATATATATATATATTGCAGGATCGAAATACTAAAATGATTGATGCAGTATGCAGTATAAAACTTTAAAAATTTAAAAAGGCAAGCATGAAAAAGAAGTACCTTATTTGATTAAACAATCTTTTGAACAATTGTCTTTACGACAACTCAAGCATACATCTGGAGATATGAATATTTGAAAATCTAAAGACTTTGAACAATGAGAAGTAGAGAATTTGAGGGAAGGTTTTGAATCTCGCATGCCATTTTCTAAGGAAAGAAAGATAGGAAAAATAACTTGTGTCTTCAGTTGAAATCTTGAATCGTCTTATATAGGCATTTTATGGAGAGTATGACCGACAACTGTTTTGAAAAGAAGGAATTATTGCGGACTTGAATCTTCATTTGAATTGTCTTTGTTGCTTTTTGGGGAATCTTTTGACTATCTTGACCAACAAGCTTTTTGAAAAGTAAAACATCTTTTGACTTCTTTGCAAAGTATGTTGTCTTCTTTTGAAAAGAGCAAGCACCTTCGTCATTTTGAATTATTGAACTTGCTTTGTTTAGAGTACATTTGGATAACGATCTTGGGCATCTTGGAATACGGAGTTTTGATGAGCTTATTGAGTTGCAATTGATCCGGTTGGAGAACTTTGTTTGATTTCTTTGATAAGTCTTCGGATCTCTTCTCTAGAATTTGCCGCCATAAATTGAGCAATTTCTTCATCTTCATCAAGTTGAAGAGGACTTGGAGGTGACGCTATGGTAGCTGGAACACCGAAATTGATTGAATAATAACTTGATACACCTTGGATTTTCATCTTCTCAATTTGATATGCGGGAAGCTTGTCCCACCGTTTGACTCTCACAGTCCATTGTAGTAAAGGCGGAGAGGGTCCGTTTGCAGGAGTAATTGTGAAGGACCATGAAATAATCCATGGAATTTTGAACAAAATTGCGAATTGGAGAAGATATTCGAACTCTAGGATATCTTGAACGAAAATTTCTTTGAACTTGATAAACCCATCTTTGACACATTTGGGAAAAGTTTCGGAAATATTTCCCATGTATTTGAACCATTTGACAAACCATCGGGGATAATTGCAGTTAAAATTCTTATCAAAAAATATGAACCAAGAATGAGTGTAGCTCCTTAGAAAAAGAAAGTTGAACCATGCATCTTGATAATCATAATAATTATAAGACGAATATTGTGGAAAGTTTGAAAGAGTCTTATCAGTGTATGGGTGTGCTTTCCATTCTTGAATAGAAAGAATATGAAAAATATGAACCTTACTGAAATCAATTTGAGAAGAGTTTACAGAGTTTTGGTTATGAATAACTTTGATTGATCCAGTGTCGACTAAAATCGCTTGATAATAGTCTCTTGTTTTTTGAATGTTTCCAATGAACAGTGAATTTTTTGGAAATAGAAAATCAGTGAGAACATGAAATCCTTTGCTTTGGAGGTGCATTTCATGTTCTTCGAGGATTTTGACTACCTGTGTATTTGGATTGAGTATGTAAGAACTATGAGCAGATTTTGATGAAGAAGCGGACGCTTTTTTGATAAAAGGGGGTAATATTTTGAGTGTTAGGAGAAATGATAGTAGTTTTGCTTTGGGTAGGTGTACGGGAAACGGCTATAGGGTTTTGTACTAGAGATGAATAAGTTTGATGAACTTGAATAGGAGTAATTTGATAAGATGAAGGAGGAGTAAGTGGAGTATACCTATTTTGAGTAGAAGGTGTGGAGGTTGAACCTTTGAATGGTGAGAGTATTAACTTTTTCTTTTGATCAGGGGTTTGAGGAGAATTGTTTTGAGAATTTATTTGCCCTGTAAAAATTCTCTTGATAAGAAATCTGGTAAAGAATTATCTTTGCCTTTTATAAATTCAATTTGAAAATCAAAGTTGCTAAGCAAGGCTTGCCATCTTGCAAAAATTTGTTTTGAAATTATATTTTTGATGTCGTTTTCAAGAATTGGTTTTGCAGATTGACAATCAATTCTTAATAAAAAAGGTTTCATGTATAAATCATCTTCAAACTTTTTGATGCATAAAACAATGTTTAAAACTTCCTTTTTAACAGTTGAATAATTTTTTTGAGTATCGTTCCAGGCACCAGAGAAAAATCTAACTAGTTGTTCGCTTGATTGATCATTAACTTTTTGTTTAAGGATTCCACCGAAACCTAAATCACTAGCATCAGTTTCTACAATGATTTTAGCATTAGGTTGAGGTATGTTGAGGCATGGTAAATACTTGACCTTTTGTTTGATATGCTTAACAATATTAGTATGTTCTTGAGACTAGGGTTCAGGATTCTTTTTAAGTCTTTGATAAAGAGGTTTACAGACTATTCCTAGATCTTGAAAGAAATCATGAATATAATTTAAGCATCCTAAAAATCTTTGAAGTTGGGTTTTATCTTTTATATCATCAGGGAATTTATTAGCGAACTCTAAGCTTCGTTGAATAGGCTTTATAGTTCCTTGGACGATTTTGTGTCCTAGAAATCTAATATGTGTTTGAAAAAGACTCATCTTTGGAGCAGAAATTATGAGTCCATTTTTATGAATTAGATCATAAAATATATTTAAATGTTTGAAATGTTGATCTAATGATTTTGAAAAGATCGAGAAGTCGAGAAGTCTCAATATCATATATGATTACACGCCCTTTGGGTGTGTTTAATCATATATGATTAAGTACATATATATTGTCAATGTAACGTGTGTTTAATCATATATGATTAAGCTTGTGTATCATACATGATATCACACTTCTTGCCTTCTCGCAAAATGTTTAACTTAACGTTTGAACCTGCCCCTATATATATAGGGTTGGGTTCCGGTGAGAATGAAAATTATGGTGAGAAAGGTAAGAAGGAATCTCCACCCTCGGATGCACATTAGGTTGAGATGCACCAGATCAATTCTCGTATCAAGCGTGATTGATGGGTGAGTTTGAGATTATAAATGATCAAGGGTCCAGATCCCTTCTTACCTTTTCACCTTAACTCTTCTTCTCACACGATCCTTTGCATATATATATATATATATATATATATATATATAGGGAGAGGTTTAAATGAGAAGTGATGAATGTATGGGAAGTAGAGAAGTGATCATAGCCCTTCATTTGGTCAACATTTGTGACTTTGACTATGAAACACCGGATAATTCCTTGCATGGTCTGTAACATCCTAGAATTTGGAATAATAATAATAATAAAGAAATTCTAAAATGATCAACGTAAAAATTCCAATGTTACAACTATGACCCAAAAGGGAAAGTTTGTTCAAAAATGGTCGCTCCAAATGGATGAGGCATAAAATAACAACCTAACTAATCTAGTTAATGGATATCTAGATTATCCTTGGGTGTTACTATTCCTTCCAAAAAAATGCGCCTCTTCTCTCAAAAGCTTCCTAAAAAGCCATTAGATGCCACTAACAGCACCAATCGACATTTCAAATATTCCTAGATCTGCCGCTAGTGGGACTTGTAGACCATATACACAACAACAAGTGTTAGGCTGAAAGCCTAGTGAGATCATACACAAATATATATAATTATAAAGAAAAATATTTTGGTCTAACGTTATCCGGTCCGCAATGGTAACACATTACCATGAATAAACATTTTCTTATGACGTTCTGTAACACCCGTGATTTTGGTGAACTCTTAACTTACGCTTACCGGGTTAAGCATGATTATAAATCTTACCCAAGTGGTATTTGCGGAAGTTGGGTTTCGGATTGAGTGCACGTCGGGTCGAAAAGTCAGATTTTTAACCCTCGGATTGAGTGCACCTCTAGGCGACTGTGCCCGTGATTGTGACAGAGGTTGCTCTCGCGGGGGACAATCGCGGCCCCTGTACCGAGAGGGGTATGGGATGGGCGACTATGCCCGCAATTGTGACATGATGTCACTCTCGCGGGACGTGTACCGCGGGTCTCCCCTTTCGGGCGACTATGCCAAGGACATAGACGTATGTCACAATCGCCGACGGGCCTGGTCGTTTTTAAAACCCTTTTCTCACTCATTCTCACTCACTTCTCCACCCACCCTCTTCAAGAACTCTCTCCCAACCTCCACCCTCATTGAATTCGTTTTGGAAACCATTAAGTGTTCATCCACACTCATTTACTTCAAGATCTTGTGTCTCTAGCAAGTTTGGAAGCTAGGGTCAATTCTCCACCATCTCCATTCCGTGTGAGTTTTATGAAGTATTATTTTATGACATTTTGTCACACACTAGTGAACCTTGAAATGTGTAGGCTTTAATTTTGATGCATGCAAAATTAAGAGTTTTATTGATCATTATGTCTCATGAGAGTTTTGTTGAAATGTGTCAGTTTATATCAAAATGCGATAAAAGGGAAATTTTTGGGATTATGACATTTTAGGCATGAATTTGTTTTATGCTATTTGTTTATTGGGAGCGAGGATTTTGGCACCGTATAATTTTGAGTGTCGTCGGGTTTCATTGAGTTTTGTGGAAAATTTTGCTGGGTCTTATGGAATTCTATTTTATGACATTTTGCGTCTTGTAGATGAAATTTGAAACACGGATACTTGAATTATTGTGTGCGTTAACTTATGAGTATTGTTTAATATTTTGTCTCGTGCGAGTTTTGCACTTGTCTTTTCGCAACGTAAGAGACGTTTTGAGAGTTTTGTTGGTAGATGTTATCCCATACGTTAGTTTGGAAGCGTTAATATCGCGTAACTGCACTTTTGGGTTTTATGCAAGAGTATTTTGTTGTATGCTAGTTAGTATTTGAATTGATTTATACTTTGGTGTGAGTAAACGTATAAATTACCTCTGATGGTTCGTGTTTGAATTGTTGCTGTATGCATCCTTCGATTCTTGATTTTATCGTTATTGTTTAATGTAGTGCATTATATTGATTTGTTAGTACGCATGACTTTATAATCACCATTTTTTTAGACAAGTGCATTTCATTTGTGCGGCCCAAGGCTTGAAATCGATTTAAAATCTGTTTACGTTTGACCAAAATCACATGCACCTATCGTTTTACTAAGCTTGAGAAAATAAATTGGTGTAGGCGGGCCTTGTTAGAAATTTTACTTCATGGTATTTGTGGTTTAAAGGAGAGGATTTTGGAGTTGGAAATTGCGTAGCTCCTCTTTAGAGTTTGTACAAACATTTGTTGCACATGTTTTAGTGCAGAAGATTATTTTCATGTACATGGCATGGATTGATGCATGCTAGGACCTTTATGGCCCATTTGAAACCTTTGTTACATGCCTTTTGTTATTGTCATTATTAACGTGAGAAATGATCAAATGAATTTCAAAATGGTTTTATATGTGTGACATTGATGACCACTTTGCATACCTACCGAGTAAACGGTAGTGGATTTTTACACGTACGATTACTTGTTATAAAGCTTTTGCATTGGAAGTTTTATAAAATTTTAAATTGGCACATTAGTTTGAAAAACCTTGAACTCATTAGAGCTATAGATTTAAACCCTTCTATGAAAAGAATTGTGATTTGGGACTAAAGGAGTTCTTGGGAATTGAAGAGACAGGTGATCTGACTTGAGGTCAGTTTTGAATGTTGATTTCCAGTTTATGAGTCGATGCCTTCGTGGATAGTTGAGGTATTTGAAATATGCATTCTCTCAGTTATGTAAGCGATAATCCTTCCCTTTCGATAAAATTCAAAAACCTTGTGCAGTTGGTTACGTATAGATGGGATTGAATTGGTGGGTTAATTGTGCAGTAACATGTTATGTGTCGTTGGCGTATCATCTTAATGAGTATTAGCGATTAATGATGATGTTGTTTGTTCGTAAATCGGTATGATTTGGGGCTTTTATTTCCATGATTAGGTGTCAACTTTAATTCGACAATACATCTGGAATGAAATATTGGACGAAATATTCACGTTTTTAGTACTACCATTTGATTTTTGGCGTCGACTTGCTCTTTGAGGTCAATGAGTCTCTGGAATGTTTGGAAGTACTCCCATTTGATCGTAAAGAGTGTTTGCCTCACAACGATAGAGTTCTAAGGAGATTTGATGTTGGAAATTAAGTATCGATGTGTATGATTTACTTGTTGTGGTAAAGATCTTATTGACAGAATGTTTGAGGTTTGAGAATAAATCGGATTTGCGTGATAGTCTAGTCTGAATAACCCAACTCTCTAGAGATCATAATAACAAGTCCTTGGAAGGAAGGCTCTACTGATAACGCGGGCGAATTATTCAGGATTTTTTGGGAACTCTCTGGGCTTGGGTGTTGATCACCGGAATACGGACCCAGAATCGTGTTGAACTGATACGGATTTGTCAGAGGGAGGTTGAGGTCGCAAGTTACCCTTGAGATAGTACGTGTCACCCAAGGTCGTAAGCTGAGCGTTCACTCGGATATAAGTGTAATGTATCAAAGGAGACATTTGCCGTGAGTAGCAGCATAAGGTTTATCGTGGGTGTTCTGGCAAGTGGATAAGAGACCACCTATATTGCGTACAACATTTAATGGAGAACTAGATTTCGAGGACGAAATCATTCTAAGGTTGGGAGGATTGTAACACCCGTGATTTTGGTGAACTCTTAACTTACGCTTACCGGGATAAGCCATGATTATAAATCTTACCCAAGTGGTGTTTGCGGATGTTGGGTTTTGGATCGAGTGCACGTCGGGTCGAAAAGTCAGATTTTTAACCCTCGACATACTCTGGGTGACTGTGCCCACGATTGTGACAGAGGTCACTCTCGCGGCCCCTGTACCGAGAAAGGTATGGGTTGGGCGACTATGCCCGCAATTGTGACATGATGTCACTCTTGCGGGGCATTGTCGCGGGACGTGTACCATGGGTCTCCCCTTTCAGGCGACTATGCCCGACGACTATGCCAAGGGTATAGTCGCATGTCACAATCGCCGACGGGCCTGGTCGTTTTTAAAACCCTTTTCTCACTCATTCTCACTCACTTCTCCACCCACCTTCTTCAAGAACTCTCTCCCAACCTCCACCCTCATTGAATTCGTTTTGGAAACCATCAAGTGTTCATCCACACTCATTTACTTCAAGATCTTGTGTCTCTAGCAAGTTTGGAAGCTAGGGTCAACTCCCCACCACCTCCATTGTTGTCTCCTTCAAGAAAGTTCTAGGGTTTTGAGTTTTATCAAAACCCACTATTGTGAGTTCATCCCTTTTTCCTTCTAACACTTTAATCAAGTTATAAATGATCTATTTACAATTTTCTAGTGCTTCATTTATTAAGTTTTCGGTTTGGGTGATTTTGGAGAAATTAGGGTTTTAGTCAAATTGGGGATTTTGATATAAAATGTTTGGGGATTGATTCTAAATGGTTGAACAGGATTACTTATGGTTGGGAACTTGTGGATCTAGGTTTTTGGAAGGTTTGGCTTGATGATTCAGATTTCTTCAAGGAAACTCAGTTGGGGAAAAATCTAGATTTGGCTTAAATCTAGCAAGGGGAGTTCAAGTTGATTTGTGAAAACGGTGTACATGCCAAAATGTCTATTTTAAAGTGTTTATATGGTTTACACAAAATTATTAACTGTTGAGTTATTTAACGAATCTTGATTAATTGAAGTGTTTGGTTTTATAAATTTTGTAAACCACCCACGTTTGAGATTTTGTGCATTTTGATAAATAAATCTTGAGTATTGGTATTTTAATGAGTTATTTTATGGAAGTAGATTTTTGAGTATAAAGGTATTTTATCGTGTGTTATGGGATGTTTTGAAAGGATAGATGGTATACACCCATTTGGAAAATGTTTTGTCCCAATCTAAACTATGTTGGAGTTATTTGTGTATTTTGGAGCATGGGTTTGCATTATTGCGGGTTGTTTACGTTTGATTTCATTTCATGATTTTCAACGATGGGTCTTTGGTTTTGTTGAGTTTATGGCCCAATTTGTATTTTGTTGGGTCTTGGGGACACTTGTCCGATTTTAATAGCTCAATGTAGAGCGTTTGGTCATGACATGCATTTACTGCATCTTATTTGAGAATTACATGTTTTGAATGCGTTAGTTCATTCGTTTTGATTCATGTAATGTTTTAGTTAATGCAATGGATCCATAGGCACGGTGTTCTTATGTCCCGTTTTGGACAAGTTCACCACTTTGGCACGGAATAGACATCGGGTCACCATGGTAAGTAAGGTGTGGACCTATATGGTCGGGCAACGTCCCATGGGCAGTAAGGTGTAATTCCCTTGTGCATAAGTTCCCGTTTTGGAACTGGGTTCCCCTGTTTTGGAACTCTCAAGAATAGACCCAGAGGGGTTGACTTGATGTTTTCGAGCAACAAACTTAGAGGAGTTGATCTCGGTAGGTTTTATGTGTGTAATCCACACGTTTTGATTTTCCTACATAGTTATGTGACCTACTTTTGTGTTCCGTCACATACTATGTAATCGGGTCTCCACTGTCACCGCAAGATGTTGTGTTGGTTATGGAGTTTTATAATCCATGTTTTCGGTGACGTTTTGAGTATGGATTGTTATCCATGTTTTTGGGTTTTGCAAACGGAACTTTATCCATGTTTTTGGAATATTTTGGATGATAGAGTTTATCCACGTTTTCTGTATTTGATTATTAAAGTGTCGGTTATGTATTACGCGAGTTTTGGGTTTTGGATTTATATTCGAAGAAACGTTTAGTTTTATGATTTTAATCACGAAGAGGGTGAATGTTGAAAAAGAGATTGTTTCCAGATTTAATGTATTTCATTTTGGTTGTTTTCAGATTGATCGTATTTCATTTTGGAAATAACAATCTAAATAATGTACTTAAAGTTATTGTTTTATAAATAGCTAATGAAAACTCTTGAACTCACTAGGCGTTAAGCCTGACCTTTTATTTGTCGGCATGTGCATCAGGTTCCAGTTGGGGTTTGGTTCTAGCGGTGCTATGAAGAGATGAGCACTAGATTTACACGAGGGTGAGTAGTTTGGTGAAGTCTTCTGCAGTTGGAGATATTGATTGTTATTGGGTTCTAGTAACATCCGTACTTATTATAGATTGTGTATAGAGTAGATTGTGTATAGAGATTGAATTGTGTTTATTGAAGTCAAACCTTAAATTGTTGTTGTAGTTGATTCAGTTGTCGATGTATTTAGATAAATTTAAATTAGTTGCTATTTCCAGATTTGATGGTGTTACAAGTTGGTATAAGATCTTAAGTTTGAGAGAATTAGGTATTGATTTTGGATGCCTAGACTCAAACTAGCGTTATTTTAAGTGATAGTGAAATTTCACCATTAGGTACCTTAAGATACGATATTTTGGGGTTGATTGAGCCGCTAGAAACGTGAAACTTGTCGAGGATAACAAGGATGATCATGTACGGTACGTTCATAATGGCACCTAGCCAGTGTTATGGTGAACCTAGATGTTACATATGTATATACTTGAACTGCCTTGGTATGATGACCGTTGGGGTAGTGAAGAAGTTTCTAAATGAGTAACCGTTAGAACGAGTTGATGATTTTAGCATTCGTCACTTGGAGTTACAGTAAGCATGGTGATTTTATTAAGTGGACCGTTTCGGGTCAGAATGATTGGTTGGGTTAGAACCGTAGACTTTTGGAATCGAGATTATTCGAGGAGAAATTGTAAGGCGAACCGATGAAATCTTCGATGATTGCCTTAAGATGTTTGATCATCTGGATGACAATAGTGTGACTGGGAAATTGAGGAGAGTGATTTCGAGATGTTGAGTGCCGACCAAATTCATGCACGAAATTTATTTCTAAAATAAGTTTGCATCAATTGTTCCTCATGTTCTCAAATCATAAAGTGAGTTAGATTACGAAATTTTGGAAAAATGTTTAGCACAAACCGGATTCTAAACCGTGAATTTAAACATGCATGAAACTGTTTTATTGCACGTGGTTGCAAATTTTTATTGAAGACCTCTTCATCCCCGTTTCTTGTCTAACGCTATTTTTGGATATTGTGATATTTACAATTTAACCTTGTTTAGAGTCTCGGGCGAGGAACTGCGATTTATGAACTTGACATTGGATCTCCTCCACGTATGTTAAGGTTTTAGAAAGAGAAGTTATCTCCATGTTTTGGGTGTTCGAGTTTATTTGGAAATTTATTCCTGTGAGTTTTATTGAGTTTTATGAAGTATTATTTTATGACGTTTTGTCACGCATGAGTGAACCTTGAAATGTGTAGGCTTTAATTTTGATGAATGTAAATTTAAGAGTAGTTTTATTGAGCGTTATGTCTCATGAGATTTTTGTTGAAATGTGTCAGTTTATATCAAAATGCGATAAAAGGGAAAATTTTGGGATTATGACATTTTAGTCATGAATTTGTTTATGCTATTTGTTTATTGGGAGCGAGGATATGTTATTAAACCTTAAATCAAACACATTTATGGAAAACACATAAGTATGAGACTCACCTTTAAGGTCTGTAGAGTGAAAATCCTAGAAATGAGAAAACCCTAGAAAAGGGGATAACTTCCTTAAAGCTTTACTACTCTTGAAGTCTTCACTTAGATGGGTTGGAATAGGTAGATGAAGCCCAATAAATGCAAGATGATGATTGTAGGTCAAGAAATAAATGAGGAGAGAAGATGAAGAGAAAAATGGCTCTTTGGAAGAGAGGGAAATTATTCTTTGCATAAATTAGAAAATGAGCTCACTTGAAACAAAAATCAGATTTATTGGAACATTCAGGGGGTCGCAGGCGAGAATGGCACGCGAGAGTGCCCTTGGCATTCTCGACGGGCATTCTCGCCGGAGTTGTACCGTGAGTCCTCCTATCTCCGCTACAGTGACACGCGAGGGTGACCCTGACATAATCACCAGGCACTCTCGCTGAACATGTACCGAGGCTAGTGACCCTTGGGCGATAATGCCCCTGCGACTATGACCATGACACTCTTGTCGGGCATAGTCTCCGGGTAGGTATCGAGGCCTAAAATCTCCTATTTGATACCACATTTGTAACATCCCCCGTCCTTGTGGTCCGGAATGGGCGATATCACTAACGGGACTTAACATAATTACACAACTAATTCAAAGCTACTAATAAACTCCAAAGATAGATTACAACTTTAAAAACATGCTTTACAACACAAAATATTACATCTCAAAAAGTGTTTAAAAACTTAGGACATTTATATGATAAGGTGAGTCTAAAGACTCCAAAATTTCATGCTCAATCTCAAGTCCCGTCCCCATAAGCGTCACTTCAAACCTGCCGTGTTAGAAAACAAGAAACACGACTGAGCACATGGCTCAGTGAATGGATTACAATATAAATTCGAAATAACAATAGATAACGTTGATAACAAAGCTGAAGACTTACAATTCAGTTTAAATAAAACTCATGGAAACTCAAAACATTTCTCAAATAAACTTCAAAGTGTAATATAAATGAAGTTCGTCATTTCCTGTTTGAGTGTTCGTTGGGTGGGCAAACCACACGAACTATTGGGCCGACGTGCGGGCACACACACCAAAATCCCCCGTGAATTTAACCACAATTACATGTTATGTGGGTAAAATTTCTAGGATCGATCCATCCGCCCTAGAGCCAACAAAGTCGGCCTAGTCCCCAGAGTCAGGTTCACGGAAGCCACTATTGGGCCTAACCCTAGTGGACCGAGTTCACCTACAGGACTCCATGACTATAAAACCATCATAGAAGGCATCCCAAATAATGTGCCCATTAATTTGGTTGATCTAAAAAACAAAGAAAACTAAACACATGCCACTATGTCAAATTCAATATACTTCACAAAACTCCAGAACCAATTCAACATGAGAAGCAATTTAACAAAACTTGGAAAGGTTCAAAGATAGGATTCAATAAACTAAAATCAATGTTATTCCAATAAAGACTCACAAATATATATATATATATATATATATATATATATATGTATATTTGTGTGTGTAAGTACACATCTTGTTGATCATGTTCAATTGATCAATCACAAGGCGATGAACCACCTTTAGGAAGGGTCAACTACAATAAATAGTTGCCCACGAGTCAAAGAAAGTGAAATCCATACCTTAACCGAATTGAGATGTAACACGTGATCAAACGAGACTCACGACGAAGTTTAACTCGCTCGAGTACCTTCGAACCTCAATGACCCTAAACTCATCGTTTAACGTTTTTATTTACCAAAAAAACACACACATGCAATTATATAAAAAAAGCAAGGGGTTATAACGGGTCTAATGATCACAAATATAAACTTAAGATAAGGAGGGTTGCTTACATGAAATTTGGGGAGTTACATGGTCTGCAAAAGATAGAGGGGTATTTCGTAACTTTTACAAATAGACGGCAAACAAGTTCATATGTGAACCCGCTGACTAGTTCACATGTGAACTATTTAACTGATTCACTCATGTGAATGTAAGTTCATATATGAATCAGTTAATTAGTTCATATGTCAATCACAAAGATTCATATGTGAATCAATTAAAATAATTCATATGTGAATTACACAGGTTCATATATGAACCAGTTTGTTGTCTATTTATAAAACTTACGAAACTACCCTTCTATTTTTGGCATATCCGCAATTCTTGACCAGTCAAAGACGCAATTCTTGACCAGTCAAATTCGATCTTGACCGTATGAAGGGGCGTTTTTCAACACCTCTGTGGGGTTGTCGGGATCTTCTCGCATAACCAGTGCCATGACGTTCACATGTCGGAAGAGGTTGATCTGGAGAGTGGTGAACTAGAGGCGAATGTGCATTCATCAGGTTCGATTTTGATTTTTAGGGTTTGGGTGTATCCGATGAAAGTATCATTGGTATCATAAATGGGTATCACGATGTGTATCATTATGGGTTTGATTTTAATTTTAGGGTTTGGTTCACATGAGAAATGCTAAGCGTGTGAGAAATAGAGAAGTAATCCTAGCCATTCATGTGGTTAAGATCGGATTTGACTGGTCAAAATTTGCGGCTATATATATATATATAGTATTTCTCAAATTTCTCATATATTTAGTGTAACACCCCGAAATTTCGAGTTCATGTTATCACTTTATAAATTCCACCTATGTACCCTGTGTTGAAATCCGATGAATTTGAAGTATAGAACCCCATCTTGTAACCTTTAATATTTTCTTATGCCCATAAAACTATACTGTCAAACCTTGATGACTTTTGGTTGCAAATCGTTACCGAAAGAACGAAATTTCAGGGCCTGGAGGGTTGGCGCGAGAGTGCCCGGTGAGAGTGCCAGGGTCACAATCGCGTGGCCTGTACCACTTACGGTACGTTTGGTACGATAGTGCCTAGCGAGAGTGCCAGGGCACTATCGCGGGGGGCACTATCGCCGCAGTCTCCTGGGTTCATTTATTGGCCGATTTTTCTCAATTAAAACTCATTCTCTCACATTTCCAACTCTAACACTCTCCCCTCCCCTAAAGCTGCAATTTTCTTCCCCTCTTCCCTCACCCACTAAATACTGGACCTAATACCCACCTACACCATTCATTAATCTTCAACTACCTCAACCCTCTCATTTATTGATACTCTAGCGTCTTTAAAGCTTCAAGGGAAATTCTCTCAACCTAGGGTTTCTATATTTTTAGGGTTTTTACTCCACAAACCCTATAGGTGAGTTTTCTACTAACTTTCTTATGTTAATGATTTATTAACACATGCTTGAACTACTCATAACTTGTTGATTTGGGAATTTGACCTAACTGCTGATAAGAATGATTATTCCTCTAAATTCTTGTTGTGATGTATATTGGAGATGTTAAATGTTTATGAAATCATGCTAGTAAGTATATAGTGATATTTATAAGTTTATTTGTGAATTTACACTATACGTGATATTTAATGTATTAGAACCCAACTCTTGTGCACGAGAGTCTGGGTGGCTGTTGGTTGATTTTGGAACCTTGATCAATGATTGTGGGTAGACACTAAAGGATCGAATCCTTGAGGTGGAACCCTATAATCGAAGGGATAGGCACTAAGGCTCAACGAACCTTGAGGTGTAGCTCGACGGAGTGGGCACTAAAGGTGGTTTAGACGCTTGAGGTGACGCCGGATACAGTGTGCACTAAAGTAAGGGCCTGAGGTGTAATTTCCCCAATTCTAAACTTAAGTGCCTCCATCCACGGATCTAGTCACTTGAGAGGGCACAGGTTATCCCGTGTAAAGAACTTGTTATGTTTCATGATGTATTGTGAACAAGTTGTATTATTAAATCTATGATGGGCTATACTTGGAATATCGTCATGGTTGCGGTAACTTGGGAGCTTTCCACATTTCAATTTCTAATTCCTTTACACACACACACATATATATATATATATATATATATATATATATATATATATATATTTTGTGGAATATCACTAGGCTCCTAGCCTAACACTTGATGTTGTGTTTGTCTTCAGGTCTCCCTAGTGGTGTAAAGAGGACACCTTGACCTCCGGTTACGAGTATAGGACTATTGGCGGACCGGGATTTTGGGAAATCAATGTAAAGAGCGTTTTGAAGACATAGCAACACCCACCTTAATCTAGTCATGTCATTTAATCTAGATTAAATAGGTTGTTGTAATTTATGTCATATTCCGTCGCTACTATAGTTGATACAAACTACCCCGAACTTTGGGTTTTAGTTGTTTATTTCACAGGAATTGGAAATACTGGTATTTTAGACATTATATTGCAGAAATTTTTAATTTTTATTTGGTCCCATATTTTAGGGTGTTACAAGTTGGTATCAGAGCTCTAGTTTAAGTGAACTAGGTATGTAAACTCGATGTCTAGGCTTAAGCTGAGACTATTAAGCTACAAATTGAGAGCGTAGGGTAGAACTTTTAAGATGGGACAACCTTAGAGTCAACAGAAACTACGCCGTTGAGAATTGTAAAAGTGGCAACGAGAATCTTTATGTAGTGTATGTTCATAATTTCAATTAGCTACTATTATTATGAATATATGGTTACGTGAATATGCTTGAATTACTATGATTATGATAATCAATGAACCGTATGAGTATGTTTCTTGTGTAAGATCTTGTGTTGCTTAACTATCCTTTCCTCTCTAAATTGTGTGGCAGATCCGAAATGGTAAATACACGGACTCGACCGCTAACCGAAGGAGAAATGCATGAGGACAGTTCGTCTAACCCGAATCCTGTAGTCCGGGTGGCGACTGTAGTTCCTCCCAACATGCCGCCGATATTCACCGTAGTAGAGGAATACATACCTAGAGTGGAGTTGGCATCCACGAACCCGATTATTCAGGAGGCGAATCCTCAAGCCGATATGATGACTAGTGTTATGCAAATGGTGACATCGGACATGGAAAAACAACAAGAAGTATTCCTGAAGATGTTAGAGGAAAGACATGCAAGTCTCCAAAGGCCGAAAGTGGTGGCGGAGAATGCGATAGCCGGTTCGGGTGGTACCGGAGGCGAGAACCGTACTGATGGTTTGATAACTACAGAGGCAAGACAAACAGGGAAGGGTTGTTCTTATAAGTCCTTCATGGGGTGTAAGCCGCCAGAGTTTGCCGGGGCTGATGATCCCGTGGCTTGCATGAAATGGTTGAGAGAAATTGAGCACGCCTTTAGAGCTTGCGGCTGTGAAGAGAGTTAGAAGGTGAATTTCGGCTCTCAAATGCTACGGGGTGCGGCTCTAATCTGGTGGGATGTCTACACCGCGACTATAGGGGAAACTGTTTTTGCAAAGATGTCATGGGCTACGTTCAAAGAGAGGGTTTTGGAGGAGTATTGTAATGAACAGGAGATGGACTTGATTGAGGAAGAATTTCGGGCGTTAACAAAAGGGGGTTTGACAGTGAAGGAGTATACCCGTCTATTCATGGAGAAGTTGAACCTTGTGGGGCACGTGGCCCCAACCGAAAAGGAAAAGATGAAGGCCTATTTGAAGGGTCTTCCCGCAGACATGGGAAATAGAGTCCGTAACTCTAGAGCTACAAATTTGCGAGAGACCATAGAAGAAGCCAAGTTAATGGAAAATGTCTACGCGAAAGAAAAGGAAGAGAATTCAAAGGCCGTGGAAAAGAGGAAGTGGGAAAGGCCACCGAGTTCGATCAAGAAACCAAGATTCCAACCAAACGTTAGAAGTTTTGATAATCGCCGGGAACCGAGTTGGTGCCCGAAATGCAAAAGTAAACACTTTGGAGCTTGTAATCCCTCTCCTCTTACATGCTACAAGTGTGGCAAAGTGGGCCACACTAGCCAGGTGTGTCCCATTCGGGGAACGGTGTGTTATGAATGCAAGGAGGTGGGACACGTGCGACTCAATTGTCCCAAGCTGAAGGGAAATTTGAAGGGGTCTAACTCGGGAGCTTTGGTCAAGAAGGAAGCCGCACCAAGGCCTCAAGGGAGGGCGTTTCAGATGACAACGGAAGAAGCAAGAGAGATCGCTGACGTGGTGTCGGGTACATTCCTACTTAATTCCCTACCCACTATAATACTTTTAGATTCAGGTGTGAATCGTTCTTTCCTAGCAACTTCTTTCCGTAAATCCTTGAGTATACCATCCACCACTCTTAGCGATGCCTTAGTTGTAGAAGTAGCAAATGGGGACCAAATTGTGTTGCGGGAGATTGTAAAGGACTGTCGGTTAGAAATCGATGGTAAACACTTTCCAGTGGACTTATTTCCTATGCCTATTGGGGGTTTTGATGTAGTAATCGGGATGGATTGGTTAGTAGCAAATCAAGCCGAAATCCTTTGTTCTAAGAAACTCATCCGTGTTCCGATCGAAAATGGGGATTTCGTTCTTATCTATGGAGAGAAGCGGAAAGGGGAGATAGTGGGCATCTCTTCCTTTAAGGCACGAAAGTGCTTATCGAAGGGGTGCCAATTATTCCTAGCTTATGTAATGGACTCCAAGGCTGAAAAGAGGAAGATGGAGGACGTGAAGGTAGTTCACGACTTTCCTGATGTATTTCCCGAAGACTTGCCGGGATTACCTCCCCACCGTCAAGTAGAATTCCGTATCGACCTGATTCCGGGCGCGACGCCAATCATTCGAGCACCTTACCGCCTAGCACCAACAGAGATGCAAGAAATGATGAAGCAACTGCAAGAACTTGTGGAGAAATGCTTTGTTAGACCAAGTTCCTCGCCTTGGGTAACCCCAGTTTTATTTGTCAAAAAGAAGGACGACATGATGCGAATGTGCATTGATTACCGCAAGTTGAACAAAGTGACAGTGAAGAATAAATATCCCCTCCCGCAGATCGACGACCTCTTTGACCAGTTGCAAGGAGCAGGATGCTTCTCGAAAATAGACCTTCGATCGGGTTACCATCAAGTGCGGGTACGCGAGGAGGACGTGGCGAAGACGGCGTTTAGAACTCGGTATGGACACTAAGAGTTCCTCGTAATGTCATTCGGATTAACAAATGTGCCCGCGATATTTATGGATTTGATGAATCGGGTTTTCCGCCCCTATCTGGAAAAATTCGTCATTGTATTCATCGACGACATTCTCATCTACTCTAAAAGCGAAGAGGAGCATGAGTATCACTTGCGGGAGATATTGGAAGTTCTAAGGTGAGAGAAACTCTACGCCAAATTTTCAAAGTGTGAGTTTTGGCTTCTGGAAGTGCAGTTCCTTGGCCATGTAGTGTCGAAAGACGTGGTGAAGGTGGACCCCTCGAAAATCGAGGCCATGATGAATTGGGAACCGCCCAAGAACCCAACCGAAATTCGGAGCTTCTTAGGTCTAGCCGGATATTACCGAAGATTTATTAAGGATTTTTCCAAAGTTGCTTCACCCTTGACCGCCTTGACGAGGAAGAATGTGAAATTCTCATGGATTGAAGCTCAAGAGCAAGCCTTCAGAACGTTACAAAAGAAGTTGTGTGAGGCGCCGATTCTTTCCTTACACGAGGGGACAGAAGATTTCATAGTTTACAGTGATGCATCCAAAATGGGTTTGGGATGCGTTTTGATGCAATGAGGGAAAGTCATCGCTTATGTTTCCCGACAACTCAAAGAGCATGAAAAGAACTATCAGACTCACGATCTTGAGTTAGCGGCGGTAGTGTTCGCCTTGAAGTTATGGTGACATTACTTGTACGGGACCAAGTGTATGCTATACACCGATCACAAAAGCCTCAAGTACGTTTTTGATCAAAATGAATTGAATATGCGGCAACGGAGATGGTTAAAACTACTGAAGGACTACGATTGCGAACTACTTTACCATCCGGGCAAGGCAAATGTCGTGGCGGATGCCTTGAGCCGAAAGGAATATAATGGGTGTGTGCAAGCTTCGATCTCCCGAATTGATGTGGTCTCAAGCCTGCTAGAGAAAATCAAGTTATCACAAACCGAGGCTTTGTTGGAGGCAAACCTAAAAGATGAAACCATGGCGAAGCATCACCTTCTTTTAGAGGAGGACAATCGAGGACTCAAATTGTTCCAAGGACGAGTGTGGGTACCCAAGATAGGAGGGTGCCAGGAATTACTCCTAACCGACGCCCACAAATCAAGGTACTCCATCCATTCGGGGAGCACGAAGATGTACCAGGATTTGAAGCTAAATTATTGGTGGTCGGTAATGAAGCTCGACGTGGCGAAATACGTGGAGAGGTGTGTGACTTGCTTATAAGTCAAAGCCGAGCATCAACGTCCCTATGGTAGTTTGCAATCTCTCGAAATTCTGGAGTGGAAGTAGGAGCACATCACCATGGACTTCGTGACGAAATTACCCAAAACCTTACGAGGTCACGACACCATTTGGGTTGTTGTGGACAGGTTGACCAAGAGCGCGCACTTCTTGGAAATGCGGAAAACACTACCAATGGATAAGTTGGCGAGGCTTTATATTAATGAAATCGTCTCGAGGCACGGCATGTCATTATCCATAGTATCGGATCGCGATAGCCGATTTACGTCAAACTTTTGGGATGGTTTGCAAAAAGAGTTGGGCACTAGGATCAAATTGAGTACCGCTTACCACCCGCAGACAAATGGTCAAAGTGAAAGAACCATCCAAACCTTGGGAGGATATGTTGAGATCATGTGTCATCGATTTTGGAGGAAATTGGGATTCTCACCTTCCGTTAGTAGAATTCGCCTACAACAACAATTATCACTCCAGCATCGGCATGACACCATTTGAGGCTCTATATGGTCGAAAATGTAGGACACCCGTGTGTTGTCTAGAGGCAGGGGAGAAACAGTTTGCCGGACCATAAATAGTGCAAGAGACGGCGGATAAAGTGAAGTGCATTAGAGAGCGGTTGAAGGCGGCCCAAGACCGTCAGAAAAGCTACGCATACAAGAAAAAGGAGACCGATCGAATTCCAAGTGGGGGACAAGGTGATGTTGAAGGTATCACCGTGGAAAGGGATCATCAGATTTGGAAAGCGAGGGAAACTTAGTCCCAGGTTTCTCAGTCCCTTCTCCATCATCGAGCGAGTAGGACTTCAAGCGTACAAACTAGACTTACTGTTGGTCCCTTGTTAGCAAAACAAGTATTGTAGAAGGGGGGGTTGAATACAATACTCAAAGTTTTACTTAATTTTTAATTCTTTTATTGATAAGAATATCAAGAATTACACAAAGAGAACAAAGATTGTTTGCGGAAAAGAATAGCTAAGAACTACTCAAAACAATCTAACACTAAGAAGACTTTAAAGAACACAAAGACTAAATCTTAGAAAGAAAGTGAAAGCTATCAACCTGCTTGAAATCTTGCAAATGAGAAGTCTTGAGCTGAAAGCGTTAGTAGCAAGGTGCTACCTCCATCCTTTATATATTATCCAATGTAATGAGTGCAAAGGACAAGGAACAATAAAGGCAAGGGTGGTTGAGATATTGTCAATAAATTATAAGATATTTGATGTGACTTATCACAATACAAAAGGTAACTTTTTCACTATGAAAGTACAATATCTAAATAAAATATACTTGGGAAAATCTTTTTGAGATTTATTTGAAAATAAACGTCTCAATCATATTTAGACCAAGTGTATATCTTCTCATAGAAGGAAGCTTCCATTCCCATTGTCAGAAGATCATTGGGAATGAGGAAGTATGTCAAATCAAGAGGGTTTGACATAAATGATCTTGCAGATAAAGGAGCAATAGGTAAGAAGGGAAACTGCCGAAGAGGTGGCATGAGATGCCGAACAAGGATGATTCGACAGATGAGAGATCTGCCGAACAAGGATGATTCGGCAGATGAGAGATCTGCCGAACAAGGATGATTCGGCAACAGGGGAAGGATATTCCGAATAGGAAATCGGCACAAAGGTGATCTGCCGAATACGAAATCGGCAGATAAAGCTTAGTTCACTTTGAAGTTCATCTCAATCCGCATAGTAGACTTCCTTCATGTTGAATTCGGTTTGTCTTCGACTTACCGATCTGTTTAACCATAACTAAGCTATTACAAAGAACCATAGACCAAAGTACAAAGTTCAAACATCAATAAAGACTAAGGAGAGGTTATCTTTAAATCTTAGATGACCCAACACTTACCACCAGAGATGGATGAGATTCACCCCACCTTTCATGTTTATTATTTGCGTAAATGCTTAGAGGAGGAGGAAAACATTATTCCATTGTCGGAAATTCGAGTGGACAACAACCGTTCTATAGAGGAGCCCGAATCCATCCTTGAGATGAAATCAAAAAGACTGCGACATAAAGAAGTAACTATGGTGAAGGTTCAATGGAGACACCACCGAGGAGCGAATGTGACGTGGGAGGCCGAGGAAGATATGAGGAGGCGCTATCCGAGACTCTTTGAGTAGTAAAGATTTTGTGGGCGAAATCCTTCTAAGTAGGGGAGGATTGTAACACCCCGAAATTTCGAGTTCATGTTATCACTTTATAAATTCCACCTATGTACCCTGTGTGGAAATCCGATGAATTTGAAGTATAGAACCCCATCTAGTAACCTTTAATATTTTCTTATGCCCATAAAACTATACTGTCAAACCTTGATGACTTTTGGTCGCAAATCGTTATCGAAAGAAAGAAATTTCAGGGCCTGGAGGGTTGGCGCGAGAGTGCCAGGGTCACTCTCGCGAAGGTCACAATCGCATGGCCTGTACCACTTACGGTACGTTTGGTGCGATAGTGCCTAGCGAGAGTGCCAGGGCACTATCGTGGGGGGCACTATCGCCGCGGTCTCCTGGGTTCATTTATTGGCCGATTTTTCTCAATTAAAACTCATTCTCTCACATTTCCAACTCTAACACTCTCTCCTCCCCTAAAGCTGCGATTTTCTTCCCCTCTTCCCTCACCCACTAAATACTTGACCTAATACCCACCTACACCATTCATTAATCTTCAACTACCTCAACCCTCTCATTTATTGATACTCTAAAGTCTTTAAAGCTTCAAGGGAAATTCTCTCAACCTACGGTTTCTATATTTTTAGGGTTTTTACTCCACAAACCCTATAGGTGAGTTTTCTACTAACTTTCTTATGTTAATGATTTATTAACACATGCTTGAACTACTCATAACTTGTTGATTTGGGAATTTGACCTAACTGTTGATAAGAATGATTATTCCTCTAAATTCTTGTTGTGATGCATATTGGAGATGTTAAATGTTTATGAAATCATGCTGGTAAGTATATAGTGATATTTATAAGTTTATTTGTGAATTTACACTAAACGTGATATTTAATGTATTAGAACCCAACTCTTGTGCACGAGAGTTTGGGTGACTGTTGGTTGATTTTGGAACCTTGATCAATGATTGTGGGTAGACACTAAAGGACCGAATCCTTGAGGTGGAACCCTATAATCGAAGGGATAAGCACTAAGGCTCAACTTTTTTAGGGTTTCATCCAACCCTTTTCATCATTTTGAAGATTGGGAGTTTGTGGCTCGTTTTGGGGACCTAGAAGAGTTGTATTAATGGATTCAATCTTTGGCAAAGGTAGTTTTCTCTTCTCTTCAACTATGGAAATTAGGGTTTTGGGATAAGATGAAATCTTCATGTGAAATGTTTGGGGAATGATTCTATATGGTTGAAAATGATTATTCATGGTTGGAAACTTGTGGATCTAGGTTTTGGAAGGATTCTCTTGTGGATTCAAGTTTCTTCAAGGAAGCTCAAGTTGGGGTAAAATTTAGATTTAACCTAAATCTAGCAAGGTAAGTTCAAGTTGATTTGTGAAAATGTTGTACATGCCAAAATGTCCATTTTAAAGTATTTATGTGTTTTACATGAAATTATCAACTGTTGAATTATGTGGTAACTTTTGATTATTTGAAGTGTTTAGCTTTATAAACTTTGTAAAACACCCACATTTGGGATTTTTAGGCATTTTGATAAATAAGTCATAAATGAAAGTGTTTTGATGAATTATTGCATAAATGGAGATTACTTGGTCAAAATGCACTTTTAGTGTTTGTTGGAAATATGCATCATTCATGTAATGGGACGTTTGAAAGTATGAATGTCTGGGTCCTTTGATTTTGGTAGTTCCCGACTTTCCGAACATTTTAGAAATTGTAAACCTTTTTGGTTTTGGGCCTAAGACCAATTGTGATTTGAGAGACAAAGATTTATGGGAAAAGATGTATTTTGGTTTATGTAACATTATTGGCTCACGTATTTTAGCCAAACGTTTATTATGCCTTTTTGGGGCTTGATTTATACTAAGATAAGTCTTTGGAACATTTGTTCAGTTTTTGTAGCTCGATAAGGAGCCTTTGACGTATGATGTACTTAGTTGCATCTTACTTGAGAGTTACATGTTTTGAATGCATTGGTTCATTCGTTAGAGTCATGTAACGTTTTAGACTGTAATGCATTGTATCCATAGGCATATGGGTCAATCAGTTGGTTTAATTGGGAACTTTATCCTTGTTTTGTAATTGGAAATATTTATGGTTAGCGGGGACCCGAGGTATAGATCGTGGGTGGTTGAACTCGATGACCGTGTAACCTTTAGCAAAGGGCTCGAGGTATAGATCGTGGATGGTTGAAATCGATGCCCGTGTAATCCAGTCAGGTTATTCATCGTGGAATTTAGTGTTCGCGTGAAGTCTAGTGAGTGGTCCCCAAGTCATGTTTTTATGTAAGCTTGCGGTGGTTCTCTACAGAGCCGTATACAGAGCTAAGTCTTGATGTGGTGCCCATGGTGAGCCGGATACAGGGACTTGTGGCTTTTGTGGTGACACTCATCTAGAGGTCGAGTAGACACTAGGGTCATTTGGGTATCTTGCGATGGTTGCTCGGTAGGGAGCCATATACGGGGATCCATGACTCTATGTGAAGCTCGAGAACATTGATAAGTGGCTTAACTTTGTGTGCCCGCCACATTCGATGGAATTCGGGTCTCCCCCGTCACTGAAAGGTGTTGTTTTAGGTATTGAGCTTTACTATCCATGTTTTCGATGACGTTTTGTATATATGGATTTTTATCCATGGTTTATGGGTTGGGTTTTATGCCCCGCCCGTGTTTTGGGTGTTTCAGGATATAAAGTTTTATCCGCGTTTCATAAATTGGGACTTCGATTTCTATTCTCATTTTGCGTGAGTTTTGGGTTGAATTTAATTTACAAAAGAACGTTTTATATTGGGATCTTCGTCCTTAAAATAGTTTGGATTGGAAAACGTTTATATTGGTGTTTCCTTTGCCTAAAATGCATATTATTGGAAAACGAGTCGTTTTCATATTTGAGGCATATCATTTTGAAAGATTATAATTTAAATTGTATTCCTTCTTTTCAATGATATATTTATTCATGTTGAAAACTCTTGAACTCACTAGGCGTTAGCCTAATCTTTTTATTTGTCAGCATGTGCAACAGGTTCCGGTTGGGAATAGTCCTAGTGACACTGTGAAGAGAGGAGTTTTAGTTGGGTGCTCGAGGTGTGCTTATCTTGTTAAAGTCTTCTGCATTTGTTTTGGGAAGAGCAACTTGTGTTTGGGGTTAAGTAACACCCAACTTCGGTTTAGTCCTTTATATTATTGGAGTTTATATTTGTTGAGATTAGTTATAGAATTTTATCTTGGGGTATATGGAGTTTTGAATTGTAGGAGGAAGTTTTGTTCCTTATTTTGATGTTATATCGAAAATTTTAATTAGTTACTCTTACTAAATTTGAGGGTGTTACATATGAGTGTCACCTCAAGGACACAATACCTCTAATGTGCACGACTTACGAGGCTCCACCTCAAGGATACCCGATCTTATTGCATGTTTTTTCTTTAGTGGAGTTACAACCTCAAGGGTCCCATTCGACTTTTAGTGCGTACTCACTAGCATTCAATATAGGAGCCTCAACTCCTTACTTGATAACCCAAGATGTCTAAGGGCCTGTTTGGAAACAACTTAATTGGGCTTAATGAACCCTTAAGCTTATTCGGTCATCCATATTGGAGTGTTTGGAAGCAGCTTAATGATATAATAATGAGCTTACCGAATAATATATTTGAAGTCACCCTTATGCATACAGACACGTCATTTCCACCACTACCCCTTTGAGATTCACAGGAAAAAAACCCTAACCACCTGTTTCTCCCATCTCTCTCAAATGAAAAACCTAACCCCTGATGCTCCTCCACATCGCCTCCCTGCTCCTCCCTGTCACCACTCTGCCTTTCCTCCTTGATGATGTCGCCGCCCTAGATTGAACAAATCGTGTTGCTATTGATGCCCTGTTCCTCTTCCATGTTGCAGGTTTCAAGATATTGGTATTGGGTTTTGATTTTTCATATATTGTATTTTATTTGAAGGGTTAAATCATAAGTGAGCTTTGGTTTTATGCTTCTCTTTCTTTATCTCTACCACAATCGGTGAAGTAGTGATTGTTTTTCATATTCTAATTTTTATTTGAAGGATTAGATTTTGGGTTTTGATGTCTCTAAGATATTGATTTTGTATTTTGATTTGTCATAGAGATTTTTAATCACAGTTTTATGTTTGTATATAATTTAAAGATTGATTTCCTTGATGTTTTTGAAATTTTTGTAATTGAATTTTTGTTTGGATTCTGATGTTCGGATATCAATCTGTTGATTTTTAATGAGTTTTGTTTTGGTTTTCTCAACCTGTTATGTAATGGTCTTTGGATCAATATAAGGGTAAAATGGTCATATTTATTATCCAGACAATTTATTAAGCACAACAAACAAAAAAAAATTCATTTGATACATACAGACAATTTTATACATAAAGCCAACTATATCCATACAGGATTTAATAGAAAAATAACCAAACATCCCCTAACTTTCATACATAAGAGTTAGAGCATTAAAACCACAAATCCTACGGTCTCGGAGTCCAACCCTTAACGGTTCATCTCCACAATACGGGGACGATAACATTGCCAACTCGGGAATTTTTCCCAAAGTGATCATATATGATCGACTCATATGCCTATGGACCCAATGCATTACAGTCTAAAATACATGACTCCAATTGAATGACACACACACTCAAAACAGGTATTTTCCAATAAAATGCAATAAATGCAAACCATATCCAAGGCTCTACATTGAGTTATCAAAATCGAACAAATGTCCCCAAGACTCTTCGGAGTCAAAACCGAGTCAAAAGCTCAACAAGTCAATGGACCAATAATTAAAGATCCTTAAAACAATAAAGCACGTTTAACCGTCATTCATGCAAATACATATCTCAAATATATGATTAACCCAAAAACTCATCATTGGTTGAGACAAACCATTTTTCAAATGAAATCATACCCTTATATTTCCAAAATGCCTCATAACACTATAATATGCATTTTCCAAATGATTTATAAAACTAATCACACCAAAAATGCATAAATCATCAAATAGACTCCATTTGTACAATAAATCGTGAAAAGACATATTTTTGAGATTTACTCATCAAAATGTCCAAAACTCCAAATATAGGCATTTCATAAGATTTATCAACCCAAAATTACCACGTATGAAAACTTTGTCAAACACTCAACACATTGATAAATACCAAGTAAATACACATTTTAGTATGTACATAGTTTTCATAAAGTAACTTAAATTCATCTCGCTAGATTTAGGCTAAATCTAGATTTTACCCCAATTGAGCTTCCTTGAAGAAACTTGAATCCACAAGCAATCCTTCCAAGAAAAAACTAGGTCCACAAGCTCCCAACATAAAACAAACAATCCAAGTACTTAGAATCATGATCCAAACACCTTTCACCAAAAATCTCCATTTTGATCAAAACCTTAGTTTTGGCCTAACCTTCCCAAAATCATCTAAACTGAAATTTGAGAAACAAAAAGACTAGGAAGTCACCAATAGAGCATTGATTTATAAGAGAGAAAGATGAACTTTGATCTTGCACCATAGGTTGGGTTCACTAGCATGGATGATGAAGGATTGATTTTAGGAGAAAAGCCTAAAAAGTGAGTTAGGTTTCATATAAGGGTGGAGAAACGATTTGGGAGAGAAAGGAATGAGGTAGGTGAAGTAAAAATGAGAAAGAGGAGGAAAATTGCAACATTTAACACCCTGGGGCCGACCACAATTATGAACGACGAAAGTGACAGGGTGTCACAATCGCTGACATGGTCGCCAGACTTGTATCGTGGCCTTCCTCCAGCCCGCAACATTGCCAGCGATTGTGACACCATGTCACTGTCGCATGGCAAGGCCACCCCACTCGTACCGACTCTCAAAAATCCACTTTTCTCACCCAAAACGCCCTCGATTCTATTAGGGACTAAAAGCAATAAATTCATAACTCAAAACCACAACTTAGAAGCCACGGGACGCACGAGGTGACTGTTGCCCGAATTTATAATATCATATACAATATAAAAATGGAATCGAAATATAACATTTAAAACAACTATACAACAAATAAATAAAAATAATCAAAGTGTCACTGTTGGTCCCAAATATCAGTAAATAAAGAAGATAAGTATTGTAAAAGGGGGGGTTGAATACAATACACACAATTTTTCACTTAATTTAATTCTTATTGATTTGAAATCAAGAATTACACATAGAAACTTTTGATTGTTACGGAAGAGAACAGATGAATCTGTTCAAACAATCTAACACTAAGAGAAATGAAGAACAATTGTAAAACACTTAGAAAACAATAAGAACTTCGTAGAGAGAAAATGCCAGTGCACAAAGAGAGCTTGAAGACTTGTAAAAGCTGGTGATCTTCCATGTTGAACCATCCTCCATATTTATAGTGCCTTAGGCATTAAATTCATGGGATACCTGTTGAGCAAGGGATGGACACATGTCTTCAGCATGGTACATGATGTACCTTTTGTCTTGAGGTGATTTTGTTTTGAAGTGTTGACCTGCAGAGGATGGTGTAGACCTTTCCTCAAAAGAGTGTAGGAGACAAAGCTTACTTTATCTGATCTTTAGATGAGGTCTACGTCAATGCAAGATATCACAAATATACTTTGTCCGAAAAGTATAATGTGTTTGTGCCGATGATATTTTTCCACCAAAACTTATTAGAGACAAGTTAGGTGAATAGAGAGACAAGTCGGCACAGTCACCACATACATCTTCAGGATCTTGAAGATGTGAGAAATCTTCGGGCTTCTGAAGATGTGAGATCGGCACCATCCTGGCCGATGGTGTTGATCACATAGACATGCTTGGCTTTAGGCTGAGAAGTCCATCTTCAATCTGCTTTGAGAGATATACTTCTTCCTTGTCTTTTTCGGCTGATCTTCGACTTCGTCGGACATTTGTATAGAAACCAAGTTGCTAAAAGAATCTCAAAATATTCTAAGTATGATGATATAAAATGGAAGATCAGGAGGTCATCTTCAAATCCTCAGATGACCCAACAATCTCCCCCTATTTGAGGATGGCATCCATACTTAAGAATAAAACGATGAGTATACTGAATAATTCATTTTGACCTATATTTACTCTTTTTGGGTTCTTTTCACATAGTCCTATTTTTTTGGATTTTTTTAAAAGTATATCTGACATTTACAAAAGAATAAAAGAATGAGTATTACTATACAAACAAATAAATAAATACAAAGAATAAAGAATGAGAAAGAAAAAAAAAAAAAAAAAAAATATATATATATATATATATATATATATATATATATATATATATACAAAGATATAGAAGACAGTAGCCGGAATTGTTTGAACTTGACTGGTTGGTTGCTCCCCCTCAATTCATACTCCCCCTCAACTAATGTATGGTGGCTTTGATCACACAGTCTATCTCAGAATTAGTTTCAACAGAGTTTAAGTTTGAGTGGTCAGTTGTTCCCCCTCAACTTATACTCCCTCTCAAATAATTCATGGTGTCGGAAAGTAAGAAGTCAGAAAGTTTTCGGGATCCTCCGAACCTGCTCATGGAAAGGCAGATTCATCCTTAGATCGTGCAGAATCATCGGGACTGAGAATCCCGGGTGATAGGCTGTGAGGTGGAGAAGAGGCACCTTGGATAGGGGAGGAGTCAAAGTCATCCTTATCAACCAAGGAAAAGGTTGATGAGGGAATAATATGGGTTCCCGATTTTACAATTGTATCCTTTTGTAAGGATACAAAGGAGGTGGCTTAGGGTTTAGCAGAGTCCCCGGGCCCAGATGGGAAAATTTCAACACCGACCGATTTTGAAGAACCGGTGGGTGGAGTAGGTGGCTTGGCCCTTGAAACCTTCCTCAACCTCTTGAGATGAGAGAGAGGGGAAGAAGGTGAGTGCCTCCGCTTTGAAGAGAGATATGTGACCAGGGTAACAACCGAAGGTTCTTTCGGTCGTATGGTCATCGAAGCAAGTACGGAGGTGCCAGAAGCTTTTGAGGATTTTTTTTGCTAGTCGGCTTCACTTGGGATGGGACAGATGGGGCCACTACAGATGAGGGAGCCTTGACACCAGAGTATCGCGAGCATCACCCCATTGTAGATCGGGAGAATTTATGAAGAAAATCATACCTGGGCTGAGAGCTCGATTGGTGGATAGAGAGCCCTTGTTGAGAGAGGTCTTCTTGAGTTACTAAGTGTTGGTAGGAGAGTCATCACCAAATCAATTTGTGACACAACAATTTTTCTCTCCCTATTTGATGATGACACCAACACATAGAATAAAATGGTATTGACACTGAGAAAAATTACAAGACATGAAGAACTCATAAATTCAGTGGCCCATTTTTTTTGGGGCTCTTTTCTGTTTTTTTAACAGGAAAGAAAAAAAAAAGAAAAAGAGAAGGGGTTAGAAAATGGTAGGTAATTATGGTGAGAGAGGGTAGGGATGGGAAAAAGTGATATGGTGTGATGGGAGATATTGGGGAAAGTTTTGAAAAAGGGGAAGGAATGTATTTGGAAAAAGATGGAAAGGGAGTAGGGTAGGATGAGATATATGTGGGAGAGAGAATATATGGAAGAAAAATAAAGAAAGGGAGTAGGATACGGAAGGCTAAGAAAAAAGACAAAAAAAAGGAGATTTTCTAAAAAAAATGGGAAGTAAAAGAAATTTAAAAATTTTTTGGGGGAGGGGGTGTTTCAGTTTTGGAAAAAATGGGGGAGGGCGTTGGAGTCTACCGAAAAAAAATGGGGGGAGTTCGGCTTGTGAATGAGGCCGAAGTTGGGTGTTGGGTTAAGGGGGTTTCGACTTAGAGTGAGATGGTGGGGAGGTGGGGATGTAGGATGGGACAGGTAAATGCCGGCTAGGGGTTGTTGGGTTTCGGCTTGGGCCGAAAAAAAAAGGAAGTAATAAGGGGGTGTTCGATTGAGAGTAGAGAGAGAGAGGGTCGAAGAAGGGAGAGTAGAGAGAGAGGGGTCGAAAAGAAATATTCGGCTAGGGGTTGTGGGCGTTTCTTCGGCTTGTAATTGAGGCCGAGGGGAGGAATAAGGGGGAAAAGGGAGCCGAAGATGGGAAGAGGTTTCGGCTAGTGGGGTTGTAAAAGGTGCTGAGGAAAAGAGGGAGGGGAGGGCCGAATGGGGTGGGTCTTTGGCTTCTTTGGAGTGATAAGGGGTTTGGTTGGTGAAGGTGGCCGAAAAAAAAACAAAGGGAGTTATAAGGGGGGGGGTCGGCTTGATAAAGGGGCCGAAGAAGAGGGAGAGGGTAGAGAGAGAGAGGCCGAAGAGATGGAAGGGAGGTATAAGGGGTGTTTGGTCCTCGGTGGGTTTAAGAGGCCGAAAGAGAGAGATGGGAAGAGAGAGAGAGAAGCCGAAGAAGGGTAGAGAGAGAGGGGAGACGAAGGAGATATAAATACGGAGAGGGCCGAAGGGTGAGGTTATGGTTGAGGGGCCGAAGAAAAAAAAAAGGAAGGGTGGTGTTCGGCTTGGAAGGGGCCGAAAGAGAGAAGTAAGGGGTTGGGAGAGTGGTGTGAGTGATGGTAATTTTTTTTTTATTATTAAAAAAATAAAAAAGAAATTTTCAAAAACAACTCATCGGCTAGAGGGTGGGGATGGTGAGAGTGGGTAGATTAGGGGTGTTCAAAAAAACCGTTGGACCGCTCAAACCGGTCGAACCAAGTCAAACCAGACCATTTTTGGCGGTTTGAGTGGTCTGGCGGTCCGGTCTGGTCTGGAAAATTGCCAAACCGGGCGGTCCGGTCCGGTCTGCGGTCTGAAGGTTTTTTTGGACGGTTTGGACCAAACCGACCGCTGATAACTCTCAAATTTTGAGAGTTAATTCTTCTGTTGTTATATTTATTTTACCACATTTTCACCCAATTTGCTCCTCATCTCCTTCATTTGGTCTTAATTGTTCTAACATTGTGATGAAATCCCAAAAATGCAAAAAAATCCGGTTTTACTAACTTTGGTGCAGAACGTGGCCACGTTGCACCCACGTTGTCACCACGTTGGGGCGCTGGCCAAAAATTGCTTGGATAAGATTTTACCAATTCGGGAAGTCTGCCTTCTGAAGAAAGTGAAAGACTCTTCTGCTCATTCATAAGAATAAACAAGGAAGAGGACAAGAGATGTAAGTCAAAGGAATGTGCTATACTCTTCCTAAGAGGCTACTTTTATATTTGGTCACATCAACATTTTCTTATTCCTTGGGCTATAAATTGGAGCTTGGAGGAACCATTTCAGATCATCATTGGCAGGAGCATTAAACACCATCTGGAGCAGCAACATTTAGTTTTTATTCCTTGTAGTTTATTTGCATTTAATTGTTGTAAGTTTAAATTTCTTGTAATAGCTGTCACCAAAGTGGCCACCTTGTCACCACTTTGGCAACAACTCTTTAGTTTCTTTTATGCAATTTAAGTTATGTTATCTCCTTCTTCCATCATGCCTTTTATTATGAGCTAAACACCCATTTGGGTGTGGATATGAGCCAAGGCTAAGACTAGTAAGCAACACTTAGGTGTTGCCATCGTTGCTAACTCTTAGACTTGGTCACTCGAGTCGGGACTACAACTCAACGCGGACAAGACGATCACTTGTTAGTGTTAATATTAGATCTTAGACCTCTAGAGGGGCAGATCTGAAATACGGCTTGAGTGATGCAAGAAGATTTGAGAAAGTCTTTTATAACCACGTAAAGATACGGGTTTTTGCATGATTTTAACTAAGGTTCAAATGTCGGTCGATATGGATGTCACAAAGAGATTTGGGCGTCTATATCTATACTGGTGGAACTGAAATCCTTAGAGGTTTACTTAGTTAAGTCAACAAGTCTTGAGTTGGCCAACGTGGTGACAAAGTGGGTGTAACGTGGCCACGTTCCGAGGAAACTTATTTTCGAGAGAAAAAGGTTTTTAAGGCTGTCGTGTGTCATTTTGTTTCCGACCAAGTTGTTACTACATCAGTCTTAGTTAATGCTTGTACCCACATCCTGCCTTTAATACTGTTAATTTCGTTTAATCGTTGTTTAATTCGCTTAAAA
Organism: Arctium minus; assembly: GCA_954870635.1. Classification (NCBI taxonomy): domain Eukaryota; kingdom Viridiplantae; phylum Streptophyta; class Magnoliopsida; order Asterales; family Asteraceae; genus Arctium; species Arctium minus. The sequence goes on along the minus strand of OX941093.1, from coordinate 1,541,142 downwards.
CCCACAAATATTGATTTTATTCTCAAAACTCAACCAAGCACTAGAAGTTCATGAAAACGTCTCTGATTCTTAGTTGACTAGTCCCTGTGAAAATGATCTCGGTACTCTACCACTTTATTACTTGTAGTGATCATAGTGTCCGGTGTTCACTTGCATCGCCACTGTGGCAACATAGTGGCCACTTTGTGGACCTATACGATTTTCCGTTAGCGCGATTTTAAATCCTAAGATATTGACTTTTCATTCGAGCCTGAGTTTCTTGTGTCTTTTATTTTTAGTATTTTCCGTGTTGTATGCCAAGGCTACAACACGGTGAACTTGTACCTCTTGACCCCGAAATTGAAAGAACCGTTAGAAGACGAAGAAGAGGTAGAAGAGGTCGGTAAAATCAAAACATGGCTGGAAATGGTGGATATCCTCCACCACCACCTAATGAAACAACCATAAGAATTGCCGACGATAAAGAACGGGGAATACGGGACTGTGCAACACCCGAATTTGATCAATTAAAATCGGGTATTCTTAGGCCCAACATGGTAGCACAAACTTTTGAACTAAAACCGGTAATGTTTCAAATGATCCAAGCAATGGGTCAATTTGGAGGGTTACCGTCGGAAGATCCGCACTCACATTTAAAATCATTTTTAGAAATGACGGATCATTTTCGCATTCAAGGTGTTACGACAGAAGCCTTACGACTTACGCTCTTCTCTTACACATTGAGAGATAGAGCAAAAGCTTGGCTAAATTCTCAACCTCCTCACTCCATTGATAGTTGGACAATTTTGGCCGAAAAATTTCTAAAAAAATATTTCCCTCCAACTAGAAATGTGAAGTTTAGAAATGAAATATTGATGTTTCGACAAGAGAAGGATGAAGCGGTTTCGGATGCATGGGAGAGATTCAAAGACTTAATTAGAAAATGTCCTCATCACGGAATCCCTCATTGCATCCAATTAGAGACATTTTATAATGGTCTTACTAATGCCGCTAAAATTATTCTTGATGCTACGGTCAGTGGCGCTTTCACCTCTAAGACTTATAACGAAGGATATGATATTTTGGAGAAAGTGGCCAGCAATAACACCAATTGGTCAACCCCACGCGCTCTTGCTCCTAAGAATGCATCGGGTGTTCACGAAAGTGATGCCATCACCGCCTTAAACACACAAATTGTAGCTTTAACTAACTTGGTAAAAAATAACATGAACTTAAATGGAGAAAAGAACCAAGTTCAAGCCATAAATAAATCTTGTGTGTTTTGTGGTGAGAATCATGCTTTTGAGTGTTGTCCCGGTAATCCCGCTTCGGTCAATTATGTAGGAAATCATTCTAGGAATAGCCCATTTTCTCCAACGTACAACCCAAATTGGAGAAATCACCCGAACTTCTCATGGTCGGGAAACCAAGGACTTCAACCCCCCGGGGTTCATCAAGTTCCAAACTGACCACCAAATCCCCCGGGATTTCAACAAGGACCGTCTCATACATACCAAAGTGGGCAATCCTCACAACCATATGTACCGAGACAACAAAATGCATCGGAGAGTAATGGTTCGCTTGAATCTCTATTCAAAGGTTTTATAAACCAAACCAATGCAACTTTGAGAGGTTTTGAGACTCAATTGGGGCAATTTGCCGCCGAGTTGAAAGGGAGACAAGTGGGCACTTTACCTAGTGACACCGAAACCCCTAAGGGTAAGGAACACGTTAAGGCCGTGACTTTAAGAAGTGAAACAAGAGCACCCAAACCCAGTGAGGAAGTCTTAGTGGATACCGTTGTGCAAGAAGATACCACACATGCTTTTGACAAAGAAAACTTCTCATCACTTTTTCCAGCCAACCTGGCTGGAAAGTGCCCACCTTCGGGACAGAATGTGACAGCCCCTTCACGGGCTGTTCTGTCATCAGATCCACCCCTCCAAGGTGGTGAGCAGGTGCCCACTTCACAACCCATAAGGGCAAATTCAAACCAATCAAATTTGGACTTGCGAGACCTCCCTTTTCCCGGTAGAATGAAGAGCAAAAATGAGGATGTGCAATTTAAAATTTTTTTGGACGTTTTCAAACAATTGCACATTAACATACCTTTGGTTGAAGCCCTCGAGCAAATGCCAAGTTATGTTAAATTTTTAAAGGACATTCTCAACAAGAAAATGAGGTTAAGTGAGTAAGAAACTGTGGCCTTAACAAAAGAATGTAGTGCTTTGCTCATGTGTAAAATTCCTCCCAAACTCAAAGACCCGGGAAGTTTCACCATCCCGTGTTCAATTGGGAGAAAAGAGGTGGGTCATGCTCTTTGTGACCTTGGGGCAAGCATAAATCTCATGCCACTTTCGGTTTTTAATAAATTAGGAATTGGAGAAGTCCGACCCACGGTTGTTACTTTACAATTAGCGGATCGATTGTTGGCTTATCCCAAAGGAAAAATTGAAGACATTTTGGTTCAAGTTGACAAATTCATCTTCCCGGCCGACTTTTTAGTTTTGGACTATGAGGCCGATAGGAATGTCCCAATCATCCTAGGGCGACCATTTTTAGCAACGGGTAGAACCTTAATTGATGTCCACAAGGGAGAGCTAACCATGAGAGTGAATGACCAACAAGTGACGTTTAACGTTTTCAAATCACTTAAGTTTCATGGGGAAGTAGAAGATTGTTCGTCCTTAGACACCTTAGAAAGAGAGGTTGGCATCGACACTGTTGAAGGTGGCCACGTTGGTCACCAAGGTGGCCACTTTAGTGCAGAATATTTGGAGGATTTAGAATTAATGAGCGAGGAGGAAATTGAGGAGACCATAGCAGCGTTTGAACAATTAGATTTCACGGACAGAACGATCCAGCAACCATCCATCATTGAACCACCTAAGCTAGACTTAAAGCCCTTACCCGATCATCTTAAGTATGCTTACCTCGTCGAGGAAGAAAAATTGCCCGTCATTATTTCTTCCAAATTGACCCAAGAGCAAGAATTAAGTTTGATTGAGTTGTTGAGGAAATATAAGAAGACCTTAGGTTGGACCATAGCCGATATTAAGGGTATAAGTCCGACAGTTTGCCAACATAAGATACTTTTGGAAGATAATAGCATTGGCAAAGTGCAACCGCAAAGGAGACTTAATCCTATCATGAAAGATGTTGTAAAAAAAGAAGTTTTAAAATGGTTGGATGCGGGGATCATTTATCCCATTTCTAGTAGTAGATGGGTGAGCCCGGTACAATGCGTACCAAAGAAAGGTGGCACCACGGTGATCACAAATGACAAAAACGAGCTCATACCAACTAGGACCGTGACGGGATGGAGGATTTGTATGGATTATAGGCAATTGAATCTCGCCACCAAGAAAGACCATTTCCCTCTACCATTCATAGACCAAATGCTTGATAGGTTGGCCGGGAAAGAATTCTATTGTTTCTTGGACGGATATTCGGGATACAACCAAATTCATATAGCACCCGAAGATCAAGAGAAGACTACCTTCACTTGTCCCTTTGGAACCTTTGCTTTTCGGCGTATGCCATTTGGGTTGTGTAATGCACCCGCAACTTTTCAAAGATGCATGATGTCAATTTTTTCGGATATGATTGAAGACACCATGGAAGTTTTCATGGATGATTTTTCGGTAACGGGAACATCTTTTGAAAATTGTTTAAAAAATCTTGAACAAAGTTTGCAAAGATGTGAAGCCCATGACTTGATTTTAAATTGAGAAAAATGTCATTTTATGGTACAAGAAGGGATAGTCTTGGGTCACATGATTTCAAAGAAAGGATTGGAAGTTGATAAACCCAAATATATAAATATATATTTTTTATTTTTTATATATACCTTTATTATAAAGAATAGATTATATAAAGCCCAAATGTCCAAGTATATACAAAAAGGCCTGAGGTATTTTAACAGATTGAAATCTTTATGGATTATGGAATACAAAGAACGGAAAAATGAAGAAGTGAAGTCGTGGATTTTATTTGCACTTTGCATATTACTTTTTTTTAGTGTTTTATCTTGGATGTTTTGTTAACTTTTGTGGATTTTATTATTTTGTTGTGAACTTTGTTCTTTATTTCAAGTGGACTCAAGCCAATTAGCCTTTAAAATTCAAAGTTTATATGTGTTTATGTTTAAACTTTAAAGGCCAGTAAATGGCCCAAACCGCCTAAACCGGTCGACCAAACCGCCTAAACCGTGGTCCGACTTGACCGATCTGGGCACTTGATGTCAAACCGCTCGGTTTGAAAAATCAATAAACCGCCACTTGCGGTTTGGTTTGTGGTCTGAGGGGTTAAACCGCCCAAACCGGACCGCAAACACCCCCGGTAGATGGTTTGGCCGATTGGGTTGTAGGAGAAGAGGGGAGGGGGTTAGCCCAAAAAAAAAGAAAAAAGGTTTTTTTGGTCAAAAAAATTGTGGGGGGTTTGGGTTAGAGAAATCGGCATGAAGTATAAAAACAAAAAAATATTTTTTTTTTCAAAATAAACAGCAGCCGAATCAACTACATCCAAAAAAGATTTATTTAGAATTTAAAAAAAAAACATCAAATGGCGGCTAGAAAAAGAATCTAATTTTTTTTAACAATTGAATCGGCTAGCCAACCAACTAAAATCAACTTTTTGTTAAAAAAAGATATTTTTTTTAAAAACAAACTTTCAATTGGCCCGTCGATTTTATGAAAAAATAAATTTGTTTTTCGTTTTTTTAAACAAAACCAACTTTTTGAAAAAATATAATCTTTTTTTTAACTTTCAATCGGCCCACCGATTCTTTTTTATTTTTTTAAAAAGAAAGATAGGGGTGTCATTGGAGTTTTCATATGAGAGCAATTTTTAAAGATGATTTTCTTTAGGGGATTACGAAAGTATTTAAATTATAAAGATTCGTTCAGATTTTTTTTTACTTGTACACTCAAGAAAAATGTAAACTCTCCCATCATGCTCATGCTCATATCAAATTTATGAGAGAGACAGACTCCCGACAAAGAGATTCAATGATGGCACCAAAGATGATGTCATCTACATAGATTTGAACAAGAATGATATTACCTGTTGTCTTCTTGTGGAACAAGATGTTGTCGACTTTACCTTGAGAGTACTTGTCTTCTAGCAGAAAACTGGACAAAGTATCATACCAGGCTTGGGGAGCCTGTTTAAAGCCATATAGAGCTTTGTCCAATTTATACACATAGTCAGGATGTGAACGATCTTCAAACCCATGTGGTTGTTTCACATAGACTTTCCCATAAGACTTCTTCAGGAAAGAGAGATGGAAGATCGACAAGAATAGTTGAAGAAAGAATGTATGGTTGAGAAGGTGGGATGAGCTGTGGTGAATTTTGAGGTTGAGAGGAAGATGGGAATGATGGAGGAATGAGAGGTGATATGATGAGAAATGGAGAAGAATAGGATATGAGGGATCTTGATCTTCAGAGATGACTTTCTGAAGATCAGTGATTGAAGATTATAAGATAGGTAAGTCACCATTTTGATGAGTTGTGTCTAAGGTGAAAGGAGCATATGGTTTTGAGCAAGGTTCAAAATGGCGTGAGGCGTGGCGTGGCGGCGAGGTCAAGCCTTAAGCCTTACACGCCATGGCGAGGACGCGACGTTTTTCAAGGCGGCAAATTTGTATGTCATATTCAAAATTATATATATACATATATGTTTTATATATATTATTCTAATCAAATAATGATATTAAAGAATGTACATTCATATTGTTAGAATAAAATCTTATAAATTACTAGTACAAAATTAGTTTTTGATTGAATATTTAAAATAGAACTTAGAAAAATAATTTTCCAACTTCGTTTTAATCACGAGTCCATAACGTTTATGGCTTCGTGAAACTGTGAATGGTGTGATTAGATAAATCTATAAAAATGTTAAATCTAAAGTTAAAAATGTAAAAACACAAAAGATAAAAAAAATAAAAAAAATATTTTTTTTTGAAAAAAAATCACGTCTTAGAAAAAACGCGCGCCGCGGCGCGCCTTAAGACGCCATAGCGTGAGCCACGCCTTACAGAAACATTATGGGCCATTTCGTAACGGCGGAAACGCGTCTTGCGCCATATCGCGCCATGACGCGCCTTTTTGAACACTGGTTTTGAGTTAGATGAAGGGTTTTGAGAATCTTCACCAGCACAGGATAAAATCCACCAATCATCATCATCACATGAAGAGATGATGACTTAAGATCATCAAGCTTCACATGAGTAGATGCATTTTCTCCGAAGATTGTAGACTCGGTAGGATTTAGAAGAGAAAGAATATCCTATGAAAATTCCTTCATAAGATTTGTTGATGCTCAAAAACCTGGGTAGATGAGGTAGAGCACTCAGCAAACACAAGGGCCATATAGTAGGATTGTGTAACACCCTCAAATCTAGAAAGAGCAACTAAATTAAAATTTCCAATAATGCCTCAAAAATAGATAAGATCGCTTACAACGAGTTCATGCTTGAAATATTAAACTAGGTCTAACCATCAACAAAGATTGATAAATTCTTACATAAAGACTAATTAGAGATCGGGTGATTCTAAAACCCAAATACAAGTTGCTATTCCCATGCCAAGACGAGAGACTTCACCAAACTACTCACCCTCGAGTATACGTCTAGCACCTCTCTCTCCAATATGTCCCTAGAACAAATCCCCAAAAGAACCTGTTGCACAGGCCGACAAATAAAAAGGTTAGGCGAACGCCTAGTGAGTTCAAGAGTTTTACATAAACAAATATATCTTTATAGGAATGAATCCCCAATAAAAATCGTGATCTTTCAAATGGTTTACTTTAAACTCGAAGACGACTCTTTTCCAATTTCATGCATTTTTCAAAGGTGGACACCCCACTACAAAACATTATTTATAAAACGTTCATCCCAAAACACCCAAACACGGGTGGGGTAAAATACTCAACCAACACTACGTGGTTAAAACCCGCATGTACAATATGATACCAAAAACACAGGCGTTAGGCCCAATACTCACGCGACCATAAATTGAAAGGAAACCCACACATCCAAATGTGGGGCGACATACATCACTCAAACCTTAATATACGTGGAGGAAGGTCCAATATTAAGGCCCTCATTTATTGTCGACCACATAAGACCAAAGATGATAAAGTGAAATATCCTTATATTTAAAATGCTGATAGCCGACAACGGGGAAGACCCGTATTCGTTGAGGGTGGAGGAACACAAAAGTATGCCACCCATGCTACGTTAATCGCATGATACCTCACGACATCACATCAAGGTGTCCCTACGATTTCTTTAACAAGCGTCACCCCAAGTCAGTTGACCTTGATGAAACATTCCGAAGAACTCCATCCCGAAGGCCCGACATACTTAAAGACTACCTCCCAGGCATTACTTCAAGTGGCGGAGGTCCTAGCGCCTACTTCCCCAGTAGCACTAACAGACTCAACCCTCCTAGCGATCACTTGTAAAGTTTTCGGTCATAAAACATGGGTACCGGAGTTTAACCCCGCAGTACCCAATTGACCACCCAAAACAGACTGACTTACGTGCCTATGAATCCAATGCAACACAGTCTAACATTACATGCCTAGCCCGAAATGACCCACGCACTCGAACATGTAACCAGCACCAAAATACAACAAGGTATATTAGTACGTACGTCATGATGGGGCTACTTGATCCATTCAAAACCGGACAAGTGTCCTCAAGACTCTTTTAAGTCGACACCGAGCCAAAATGCTCAAAACTTCTTTTGTGACCAACGATTAACGACTCCCCAAAAGAATAACGCAATTAACTCACTTCATGCAGACACACTCCCAAAATACATGTGCAGACTCCAATGAAGTTTAAATTGGGACAAATTAATTTCCAAATGATTTTATGCCATTTACTTCTTCAAGACGACCCATAACACGAAATTACGCATTTCTCCAAAACAAACACTAAAATGCCTTTTTAACCAAATAATCTCACTTGTGCAATAAATCACCAAACACACCCATTTATGACTCATTTATCAAAATGCCCAAAAATCCCCAATATGGGTGTTTTACAAGGTTTATAAAACCAAACTTCTCAAATAACCAAAACCCATCAAGTAACTCCACAAATGATAATTTCATGTTAAACACATAAATACTTTAAAATAAACATTTTGGCATGTACAACGTTTTCACAAATCAACTTGAACTCACCTTGCTAGGTTAAGTTAAACCTAGATTTCAAACCCAAATCCTTAGCCCCCAAGGATGAAGCTTTCACCATCAACAAATCATCTTCAACAATAACCTAGGTTTTCCAAACAACCCCTTCCTTCGAGTCTAGAATAAACCATTAACAAGAAAACCTTTAGATCCACACAGATACTTATACTAAAGCTTGGAATATTCAAGGGATTTACCTTAACCGAACTAAAAGCTTTCCAATCCACCATTCCAACGAAATCTTCCATTCTTAATGTAGCCAAGCCTCATGCCACCATAACCTTGATATCCCTATGGTTGATTCATATCAAGGTGCCCCAGATCAGTTCTTGAGCTCCCAAATTCATCCCAAAGAAGAGAGAAATGGAGTGTGGGAGTAGAATGAGAGAAAACCCTAGAAAGTTGGGTTTTAATCGATCAGATCAATCCTGCGGCCTTGGCCGCGACCTCCAAGCCGTGAGCCAAGCCGCGCGTGTCCCTGAGTCATGGATCACAGTTACTTGCGCGGGCTTATCCACGACTTGGAAGCCGTGGGCCAAGCCGCACATGTCCCTGTTGTGTCTCCTCACGTATTGCGTTAAACCGTTCCCTCTGCCGGCCGTTGACCATTCCCTCGGTCTATCATTAACTGTCCTTTAGGAAATTACAGGTGTTACAGATTGAGCTTCACTGTCATCAACATCATCTATTTTAGCCATGAAGCAAAGGTTGGCCATTTCTTTGACACTTTCAGAAGTGGGTTCATCTGCCCAATGATGGGTTTAAGTCATTTGACCTTTTCCCTTTTTGAGCAAGGTTTCATTTCTCTCCTTCTCTCTCTTATATTTTGCCTTGTATTTCTCAGCCCGGTCAGAGTTTGAGGAGACAGACATATTTGACTTTTGAAAAGAGGGTTGGTAGGAATCAGACTTGGTTCTGACAGACCTATAGGAGGTACGATTAGAGGAGGGTAGTTTGGATTTATCAGAATGTCTGCTTCTGCACTCAGAAGCAAAGTGTCCCTTCCTCCTACATATAACATATGTAACATTTCTCATTGGACTTGTCAGAAGATGTGGTTTCTGAAAAAGTAGAAGAGGATTTTCTTGAAAACTTGGATTTTCCAGAAGAGAATCGAGGGTTACTGGAAGTTTCCTCACCTTCATCATCGGCCTCACTAAGGTAGACTTCTGAAGGATCATTAGGGTCCACTTGACTATTATTATCAGAATCAGATGGATAAGTGATTCTAGGAACACACACAGTATTTTTGGAAGAATCACTGACAAGAGCTAGAGAAGAGCTTTTAATGTCTTTTGTGATAGACTTTCTAAGCAGTTTAGTCTGCTCATAGTTAAAGAGAGTGCCATACAAAACAGTGAGAGGCATAAAGTCAAGATCCTCGGTAGACTTGATACAAGTACATATATTTTCCCAAAACTCAGGAAGACAGTCCATGAACTTGCAAAAGACTTCCTCATTGTCATAGATGCGACCCACAAATTTAAGATCGTTGGGAAGAATGTTAAAACGATTGTAGTAGTCTGAGAGAGATTCACCCTTTTCATGTGAAAAGAGTTCATACTTTCTTACAAGAGCAATCTTTCTGCTCTTTTTCACTTCAGATGTACCTTCATAGAGAACACACAGAGTGGACCACATTTCTTTTGCAGTAGAGAAGTTAACAAGAGAACGGTAGACCTCATCAGGCAGAGAAAGGGCAATGATGGCTCTGACTTTAGTATCAAGAGCTATAAGACGTCTATCTTCATCATTATATTTACTGGGGTCCTTTACAATGTATCTCCCAATAGCTGGAGTTCTTTCTTCCTCAGAAGTGTCTTCATCAGCTTTTGCCTTATCTGCATTTTTAGCATTGTATCGGTCCCAAACTCTAGGAATAAAAGGACCTTCATTTAAGATAGTAGGATATCTGCTGTCAACTCCTTCTAAGAAGAGTATCATACGACTTTTTCACAAGAAGAAGTTATTGGGGTTAAACTTTGGTGGTTTGGCTATAGATCCATTGTCGTATGAAACAACAGTGGTGTTTTGAGAAGAAACATTGTTCAAGGAAGAAGAAGAAGAGGATGCCATTGCGGATCTAGTTTATTGAGTTAAACTAAACCGCTCTGATACCACTTGTTGGTCCCAAATATCAGTAAATAAATAAGATAAGTATTGTAAAAGGGGGGGGGTTGAATACAATACATACAGTTTTTCACATAATTTAATTCTTATTGATTTGAAATCAAGAATTACACATAGAAACTTTTGATTGTTGCTGAAGAGAACAGATGAATCTGTTCAAACAATCTAACACTAAGAGAAATGAAGAACAATTGTAAAACACTTAGAAAACAATAAGAACTTCGTAGAGAGAAAATTCCAGTGCACAAAGAGAGCTTGAAGGCTTGTAAAAGATGGTGATCTTGCATGTTGAACCATCCTCCATATTTATAGTGGCTCGTGCATTAAATGCATGGGACACCTGTTGAGCAAGGGATGGACACAGGTCTTCAGCATGGTACATGATGTACATTTTGTCTTGAGGTGATTTTGTCTTGAAGTGTTGACCTGCAGAGGATGGTGTAGACCTTTCCTCAAAAGAGTGTAGGAGACAAAGCTTACTTTATCTGATCTTTAGATGAGGTCTACGTCAATGCAAGATATCACAAATATACTTTGTCCGAAAAGTATAATGTGTTTGTGCCGATGATATTTTTCCACCAAAACTTATCAAAGACAAGTTAGGTGAATAGAGAGACAAGTTGGCACAGTCACCACATACATCTTCAGGATCTTGAAGATGTGAGAAATCTTCGGAGTACTGAAGATGTGAGAAATCTTCGGGCTCCTGAAGATGTGAGAAATCTTCGGGCTCCTGAAGATGTGAGATCGGCACCATCCTGGCCGATGGTGTTGATCACATAGGCATGCTTGGCTTTAGGCTGAGAAGTCCATCTTCAATCCGCTTTGAGAGATATATTTCTTCCTTGTCTTTTTCGGTTGATCTTCGACTTCGCCGAACATTTGTATAGAAACCAAGCTGCTAAAAGAACCTCAAAATATTCTAAGTATGATGATACAAAATGGAAGATCGGGTCGATGTTTTCGAGGCATCTTTTTGGTCGAGGCACCAAGGCTATAGTTAACGAACTATGTGGAATTTTCACCTCCGGAACAACTGTGCTGGATTGCAATGAAACTTTTCGTGAGCCCTCTACAACATTAATAAATATTTTTGCACCAGGAAAAAAAAATTCAAAAAACCTGTTTTCATGCCTGAAATTTTTGGGGCCTACATCGAGACGAAATGAATAAATGTGCATTGTGCGGGTCGTCAAAACCCTTTCAAACATGACGATTGAGAGTGAGACGACGAAATCAAGACAGAGACATGGGGTTGCCGACAATGTTGAATGAGCGGAGAAGAGAGACGGTAGGGTCACCGACGATGGTAAATGAACGGAGAAGGGAGACGGAACGCTCGTCGGCGATGGTGAATGAATGGAGAAGAGAAAGGTAGTGAAGTTTGTGGTCTTCCATCATCGTCTCCTTCAATGTTCACATATATAATCAAAAAGAGTTATTAAAATTTTCCAAAAGATAATGATGTAATCTCTTCCTAAATTTTTTGGTAACTACCTTATTTCCTTAATAGAAGATGGTGGAAAATTCCTAAATTGCTCTCTCAAGCTCCATTAACTTTTTAAATAATCCACGTTTTCTTATTATTTACAATTATGCCATCGAATCTTGGCCCTTGAAAAATCTAATCTAATGAATGAGATACTTCCTGCCTTCTTACATTATTTGACTATTGTTTAGGATTAGGTTTGATACTATTAATACTAAGCATCTACTTGTGGAAGGAGGGAGGCAATAGATTCATCTTAGGCGATAAGCGAAGAAACTGTATGGCTTAGGGCAGCTAGTAACTAAAAATGTAAGATAAATCAAATACCGTGTTACAGAAACCGCACATTGATCCCAAACGTGACACAAACTTAACGTAGTGTGAGACACGAGCCTAGAGTCATGACGTCTCATGGCATCTACCGTGACGAATCTTTTAGAACAATGCTAACTTATGAGTAGGTCCACTCGTGCTCTAAGGGGGTGTTTGGTTTATGGATTTTGAAGGAATTGAAATGGGTAATTCCTTTGACCAAATTCCAAATCTTATGTTTGTTTCACATAATGAAAATGATAGAATCCTTTGAATTCCACAAATTAAAGAATTCATCATTCATTGACTTAAATGAAAGAATTGAATTTCATCCAATTTCTACCAAACAAACACGTAATCAAATTCCATTTCAATTAATTTCAATTCTATCAAATTTCATTATGCAAACCAATTAGTATAAGTAGCAAAAACTTAAACATATATAAAGTTGTATATCAAGAATGGTGATCTGCAAGTAATTAAACCAAATCAAATGTCTCCTAAAGATAAAAAAGACTGCTTTATGTGAAAGCTAACTGAAAATAAATCAACTTTATAGAATATTTACATAAATTCGATATGTGAAACCATATCAATAAATCAATTTTTTTTTTTTTTTTTTATAGAAAAAGGCTCATTTCTTGCTGTTAACTTTTCATTGGACCAAGTGTTAATATTTATAGCTTTTCATGCATATTTTTTAATTTTTCTTTAGACATGCTTAATTTTTGGCTTTAAATAAAAAATACATATAATTGCGATACAGTTTTAATGAGTTAAATAAGGGTAATCGATCAAAATAATTAATCTTTCCAATTAAATTTATTTTTTAGTTATTTCTTTAATAGAATTTTAATTTCAGTCAGAGTTTATGTAAATACGTATTTATGTAAATTTGATTTTCATATTAATGAACACTAGAAGTGTACCCATGCAATGCCGCTAGATACATTACGATTTTATGTTTCATTTTATTTTCTATTTTTTGTCGATTTACATTACGATTTTGGTTGGTTGTGAGAGAGCGATAATGATTTTTTTATATAAATTTGTTTAATTTGGACTTAATAATATAATGTAATTTATTTTGGTTTAATAATATATTTTTTTTATAAAATATTCTGTTAGATTTTTTTAATTATATTTCTATATTTAAAATTTGATTTTTATTCTATATTTAATTATGCTGAGAGTTATTTTAGGGGAGTTAAAGTGGGAAATGATTTTAAGAGAGTTAAAATGGTTAGAGATAATGATTGAAAATTAATAAATAGCATTAGATGTAGTACATACAGCTTTAATGGTTGTTTTTTAAGTAATTAACATTAAATAGCGGTACATTAAGCTTTAAGAATTGTTTTTAAGAGTTTTTTATGTCATCTTTATAATATAGTACAGATATCTGATTCAATCGAACCTTAAATTCTGTAACGGTAATTAATTTTTCAATTACAACTTATTCGTTGTTGTAAACAAAATACTGTTCTTTCAAAATGCAAAGAAACAATTTAAATTGCTTGAATTATCGGTTCTAAACAAAATATATCAGTTATATTGTATTACACTTGTGTATTTATGATTTGTTCAAAAGAGCTCATTTTAGTAAAGGCTTCCAATCATTTTGATGTTTCAAGAAAATAAACAATCATGTTATATAATATAGGGTTTGGTTCAAATAAGAAGACGGTCAATTTATGAGAAGGTAAGAAGTTCCAAGATCATATATGATTACATGTGATACAAACGCTTAATTATATAATGATTAAACACATGTTGCGTTGACCGACACAAAAAGGGCGACTCTCCCCCCCCCCCCCCCCCCAACACTTTTGGTCGGGTTCACCTGTATGCATGCGTCCCTTTTGGATGTACTTAATCATATATGATTAGATGTACGTATCATGTGTAATCATATGAACTTGGAACTTCTTGCCTTCTCGTAAATTAATTAACTTCTTGTTTGATTCTCCCCCTCTCTCTCTCTCTCTCTATATATATATATATATATATATATATATATATATATATAATATTATAGTGGGAGGTTCAAATAAAAAAAAAGTAAGTATCGTGAGGATGTAAAAATGAAAGGTTAAGAGAAAGTTCATATACGAATCAGTGAAAAATTCCATTTAAAGATGCATATATGAAACCATATGAATAATTTGTAAGGTCGGTTCACATATGTATATTTAAATATGTTTTTTCAATAATTCACTTATGAACTTTCTTTTCTTACCTAATATCACGTTATATTAAACTTCTTATTTGAACCGCCCATACATACATATATATATATATATATATATATATATATATATATGGGTTAAATCATGTGAGAACCAAAAAAAGATTAAGAGCCGTGAGAACCGATCTAAGTCGTAATTTGGTTTTGATCCTATGATTTTAATTAAAAGTTGTTTCACTTCCAATTTATTTCAAAATTGTCATTGCCTTTAATGACCATGGATTAAAATTAATCAATGGTTTAAATTGGTTTTCACGGTTCTCAACCTATTTTTGGTTCTCATTTAATTATCGTCCTATATATACATTTCTCCAATTTTGTTATTTAGAACCCTTGACCCGATAGACAAAAATCATTTTCAAAATATCTTTAGAATCTTAAAGACCAAGCAAATGGAAAGCATAAATAAATTCAATTGAACTTTTCAAAAAAGTTAGTATCATGATTTATTTGATTATTGCAAAATTTTATTTGGTTTCTTAACTTTATTTGAAATTTTTCGTCTTCAAATTTTAAAACACTATCGTTTAAATAATGTTAATCATAACTTTATAGTGATTACGATGTACCATTTCGGTCAATATATTTGTACATGTTACATCTTTATATTGATCTTTAATTTTACGTTAAGTAAACGAGAATTATTTATGTTAAATTGAATTCAACGAAACCTATCAGTCATGAGGATCAATTGATTCCGTTTTTATAGTTTATATATCTTAAAGACGTTTCATAGAACGTTTTCTTTCTTCAAAAAGTGCAGTATAAACTTAAAAAGAGAATGATAATTTGTTAGTTAATTTGTCCAATTTCGTCTAAGAATTTTCAATTGGTCTTATATACTTAAAAGTCTTATCAAGTACTTTATTAGGTCGGTTGTGAATGTCATAAATAAGCCAAATTTGTTGTAGTGATCGGTTATAAATTGTTTTTGATGTTGAAAACATATTAATATAGTAGATTTTACGATCTTTATTGATAAAGAAACATAACATTTATTTCTATAATTTTTTAAAAGCCATCTCTAAGTTAAAAGAAAAAAAAAGGAAATTACACTTATGAAAAAGTTAGGGGTTTCTATGCTCAATGAGGTTCCTTATATCATAAATATGCTTTTGGAAAGTATGCTATAATGACGTATCGTAGGTTTGCGGAAGGATCGACAAGTATCTAAACCCTTATAACGAATCGAGAATTACGAATTGTAAAACTCAAATTTATGAGAAAACTCTTAGAAAGCTAAACTTTTATTGATTGATAACTTGATTAAAACTGAAAACCAACTATCCTATTTATAATCTAAACTAGGAAATAGATAATTACGTAAAATAAATCTAATCCTAATCTAACTAGAAAAGATAATTATTAAATCTAATAATCTAAAGATAATTAAAAAAAAGAAGATAAATAAAGATAATAAAATAAAGGAATAAATTAAAAGGAAGTTATGGATATTGCTTGCAACGTGTCACGCCATGGATGATTTCCAAGTTATGGAAGGAATTGTGGTCATGGAAGGAGTTGTAGATTGTATAGCCGCCAACAGTGTTTAACGCGGGTTTCATGCGACCCAAGTCGCATGGAACCTGCTTTCGGTTCTGTTTGCAATTCTCGACTCGTTTTCGATCTCTATTGTAACCCCTTTTATATTTGGCGTTTTCTCTTTGCCTTTTTTTCTGATGCCAAATTCCGAGCATCTTTCGAGCTCGTTTTTCTCTTTGTGCTCGTTTCTCTTTTTCCCAATTATTCCCGAAAATCATTATTAACTCTTGAATCCTCCCTGTATCAGTCACCCTCACTTGAAAAGAACTCGTCCTCGAGTTCACTTGAAAAACACCTTCATCCGACCCGTAAAACATTCTTCCCTTCACAATAATTGGATCCGCATCCCGGTTTTCAAAATTCAAAAAAAATGACCAATTTTCAAGTTTCAAAGGATATCGTTGCGATTGTTTCCATACAAGCGATATTTTATCAAACTCGACAGGGTAAGAGATTAGAGTACCTTTACCGGGTATTGTTTCGATTTGCTCCAGAGCTTTGGGTGCGGTAATAATGGAAGTGTCACATTCAGAATCACCGTTCTTGACTTCTTGTGACAACTGTTTCGTTGACTCGAGAATGTCTTCCATTATCTCGCTTTCGGTTTCTTTGACGATTAACCCGAAATCTGTTGCCGACTTTTTAGGATCGGTTTCTTCTTGCGATTCTATGGTAACGACTTCATCTTCAACTTTGTCTGGTAAGACTTCGTCGTCTTGTTCCGATGGCTTTTCCGGAATGGGTGGTTGTTTGACCAGGGAAGTAACCGAACCCACAATACGGTTATTGTTGTTGCTCTTCTTGTTGGTGCTTTCATCGAAGCTATTAACCGGAGTCATGGCGATCTTTTGGTCGCCCCAACGGAATAGTACGAGGTTGTCTCGGCCCCTGTAAGTAGCATTATTATCGAATTGCCACGGTCGGCCCAATAGAATGTGGCAAACATCCATATCAAGGACATCACATAGTACCTCTTCTCGATAGTGTTTGCCAATTGAGATGGGTACCTGACAAGTTTGTGTGACTATAACTTGAAAACCGTTCTTGATCTACCCAAGAGAATAAGGACATTCATGGGGTTGAGTGGGTAGATTAAAGTAATCGACCAATTTTTGGGATACTAGATTTTCGCAACTCCTGTTATCAATGATGAGGTTACATACCTTTTTATGAACGGAGCAATGCGATCGAAAAAGATCTTCGTGTTGGCTTTCTTCTTTTGACGAAAGAAGTATTCGTTGAAGTACGATATGGATTTTTTTCTTCTTCCTCCTCCTTTTCGGATTCAGAACTCGAGAGATTGACCCGGTTACGGTTGCCATTGCATGGCGCCATATCCGGTCCTTCAAACTTGTCTCTTCTCCAACGATTGTCGTTGACAATGTGGGGTTGAAGTCTGTTAACAGCCGCTGTCAGATTAGTGAATGATGTGGATAAGGCCACATTCATCTCTACTAAACCCGCTTTGGTAGCCGACTGTCGATCTGCAATTGTTAGTAAAAAAACAGGCGAATCCTGCTCTGATACCAACTGACGCAGTGTAGGTTTGCGGAAGGATCGACAAGCGTCTAAACCCTTATAACGAATCGAGAATTACGAATTGTAAAACTCAAATTTAAGAGAAAACTTTTAGAAAGCTAAACTTTTATTGATTGATAACTTGATTAAAACTGAAAACCATCTATCCTATTTATAATCTAAACTAGAAAATAGATAATCACGTAAAATAAATCTAATCCTAATCTAACTAGAAAAGATAATTATTAAATCTAATAATCTAAAGATAATTAAAAAAAGATAAATAAAGGAATAAATTAAAAGGAAGTTATGGATATTGCTTGCAACGTGTCACACCATGGATGATTTCCAAGTTATGGAAGGAATTGTGGTCATGGAAGGAGTTGTAGATTGTATAGCCGCCAACAGTGTTTAACGCGGGTTTCATGCGACCCAAGTCGCATGGAACCTGCTTTCGGTTCTGTTTGCAATTCTCGACTCGTTTTTGATCTCTATTGTAACCCTTTTTATATTTGGCGTTTTCTCTTTGCCTTTTTTTCTGATGCCAAATTCCGAGCATCTTTCGAGTTCGTTTTTCTCTTTTTCCCAATTATTCCCGAAAATCATTATTAACTCTCGAATCCTCCCTGTATCATATAACATATAATTGAGGAAAATTTTGTAACACCCCGAATTTTAGACCTCGTTTGATGTTTATCAGTTATGATTTTATAATTAAAGGCTCCGAAACTAATCTGGTGATTTTAGTATTGATTGGATCAAGTTTTTCGCGTCGTTTCGGGATCGGTCAGCGGCTGGGGTGTGGCCGGTGATTGTGCCCCGCGACTGTGCCAATGGCACTGTTGCCAGGGAAATATCGCGCGGTGTGTACCACCCACGGTACATTTGCCGCGATTGTTCCACTGGCACTATCGCCAGGGCACTGTCGCGCGAAGGGGTCAGGCGGGTGTTTTTCATTTAATGCGATTTTTGAGGGTTTTGTGTCTTGTTTTGGGATTTTCAGTCTAGAGGTCGAGCACATACACTCAAGGTGCGATTTTCACACACTCTTTCCCCCTTCTCTCTTCATTTAATGTTTGGTAGTTGAATCATTAAGGTTTGGTGATTATTAGGGTTCTAAGGTTGTAGAAGCATTACTCCTCAAAGATTTGAAGGATCCAAGTCTCAATACCATCCATTTCCTCATTTCTAGGGCTTTCTCTATTCTAGGGTTTTACTCTACAATCCTATTGGTGAGTCTCCTAAACCCTAACTATTTATATTTGTGTTATTATGTGCTAAAATGAATATTACAAAGTATTCAAGTAAACTAAAACTAGGGTTTATGTATTTGCCATGTATGGAGGTTTGTTATTGGAGAAATCATTTAATGTGGTGAAGGTTATTATATGTATGATATGATGTATCAATAAATGTTATGGAGATGATTATGTTGGGTATGGAAAATGTGTAGAACTATTCTTATCAGCAGTTGGACCTATGTCCACCAATGTAGTTATTACAATGTCACTCTAGTAGCCAAGTAATTAATATACATGAGAATGAGTTATTATGCTTTAAATGGTATATGTTCATTGCATGAAATATGTCACTTATATGCATATGTGCAAGATTCAAATGTGGAGGTTATCTCTAATCCCTTGTGCACGAGGAATTAGATGGTTTTTGAATGAAATGCAATTGTTGACCGTTGGGTCTTTAGCGAGTAGGCAATAGGTGACGCGAGTCTCCGAGTTGTAACTCGTCTACTTTGGATAGACATTCATGTCCATAAGTCCTTGGAGCGTAACTCGACGGAGTAAGCGTTAGAGGCATAAACGGTCCGAGGATTGTGATGTCCGGCGTGGCATGGGAACTAGGATCGGGATGTGTGGTGAAATCCAATTTAACATCGCGGGTGACCCCACTCATATGTTCTCGTCACCCAAGATGGAACGGGTCTTCCCCGTTATCTGGAGATTTTCTCTGGTGATTCGTACAGGTTTTAATTGCTTGTCCCAAGCGGGATGATGACACGAACTTTAATCTAAAAGGCGTATCGGTAACATTTACTTGTTTTACTTGTAATCCTTGATAAATGTGAACATCTTATAAGTTTCCCCTTGACTCCAACCTAACACTTGTGCATGTGTTCTTTGACTCATAGGTTCGGTTAGCGGTGTGACTAGGGCACCTTGATCCGCCGAAAGCACACCTAGGAACACCCATGGATCGGGTTTTTGGGGTTTTGAGAGAAGAGCGATTTTGGAGACATAACAACACCCGCATTTAATCTAGTTAATTAAATTGTTCTAGATTAATTAGGTTGTTGTGTATTATGTTTCATTTTTTTTACCGCTACTCTTGGTTGTACAAACTAACCCATGTCTTGGGGTTATAGTTGTTCTTAATTACAGGTTCTAAATCCTTATTTTTAGTCGTCATGTTGCCAAAATTTTAAGTTTTATTTTACCTCAAATTTTTAGGGTGTTACAAATTTCACTTTTGCTTGGGGTTTCAACAAGGGTAAATTGACAATTAGTTTTTGCTCATTGAAATTTGATACAATATTGATGGAGCCCGATAGTTTTGATACATGCTCGATGGAGCTCAATATAGTTTGATACATGCTCAATGGTGATAGAAATGACGAGGACAACAAAGGACCTTGATTGAACAGGTACTTGATAGAAATTCAACAACGTTCTAAGGTGGGGAAGTCTAGAGGGGATTATAAGAAAGAACCAGTCAACTCCAAAAGTGAAGAACATAGGAATATGAGAAGTATATTAAGTTGGCACTGGTTGAGAATGTTGATTACTCCAACAGCAAGATGAGATTACTCCAATAGTAAGAGGATTGACGAGTAATCAATGTTTTCTATTTGCAAGTGTTATCTTAATTTTCTCTTCCCTTTGTTCTTCACCTTTCACCAACATTTTTGGTATATTTATGGAGCTAACTGGTGCTTGCTTAAAATTCCTGTCATTGTTCCTTCCTCTCCTCTTGACCTCCCCCACATCCACCTCGTAACATTGATTAGGCTCTTCAATATTTTAAGAAATAATGACTTGTGTTTTATTGGTGCCTATGGTACTATTTTATGATAGTCATAGAGAACACTCACCAACATGGGTTCTTACAATTGGAGAATTGAACGTTATGGTTGGACGATTTCATTACTCAAATAGTAAGACCCCATTTATGTATAACTATTTACAAAAGCATTATCAGAATACAAGAAAACAACACATGTCTTATAATGTTAGAGAGCCTAATTAATGTTGCGAGGTGGGGAGGTTGGAGGTTTAGAGGAGAGGGAGGAAAGCCAAGAGGATATTGAAAGCAATCAATGGTCGGTCACCTCCATATATTGCAAAAACTTGATTCTCCTCGAAGTGTTATTTAGCCAGCACACATATTTTGTTTATGATGAGCAAATGTTTATCCATATTAAGTTGTTTATTAATATATATCCAATGAATCAAATGTAATCGAACTCCATTGAACGCTATCTATGTTAGAACTAATCAACATTCAATAATCAAAAGTTTGGTCATATTATTTGCAATAATCAACATTATTGACCAATAAATCCCATAAGTTTTGTGATATACTATTATTTTGTTGCTTGATAGGAACTTGGATGCAACAAAATAATATTACAAAGTTGAACTTAAAAACAAAAAATCAGTGTTAATCG
Organism: Arctium minus; assembly: GCA_954870635.1. Lineage (NCBI taxonomy): Eukaryota > Viridiplantae > Streptophyta > Magnoliopsida > Asterales > Asteraceae > Arctium > Arctium minus. Next base: position 1,520,031 of record OX941093.1, on the reverse strand, counting down.
AGTTTTTATCAAGCTCCATCGGATTATTATGAAACTTTTGATGCACTCGATGTGCGAAAAGCTTGAAAGAGAAAGTAGATAAACAAAAGGATGGAAATAAAGAGTAGAATGACACCTAAAAAGGTAAAAAGTGAATGAGGTAAGTGTTTTGGTGATAAAAAAATGTAAATATATTTTTGAAAGAATATCAACATTAAGCATATTTCTGGTATATAAGGTCTTATTATTGAGCATAGAAACTCAAATATCCCAAAGTTAATCAATTCTTTTGCTTTTTAGTCCCTTTCAGAATCCAACATTTAATTTTATATATAGCTTCATAAAAAAATTGATTTTTTTATTAAGAAAAAGCTACAAAACAAAATCAGTATAATTATTAAATATTCTCAAACAATTGTTATTATACTAATAGTTAAATTTTAAAAAAAAATTATTATTTTAAAATAATAAAAATAAAGAAAGTATTAGATTTTATTTAATGAAAATAATAATTTAAGATGATTTTATACCTTTTCCCCAAACCCATTTACTTTAATGGGTAATTTCTTGTTTATAAAAACCCCAACCGAATTTCATTTTTTTTGTTCTTCAAGATTGTTCCCATTTACTACTTCATGCATCCACAGGTCTCTCTCTCTCTCTCTCTCTCTCTCTATATATATATATATATATATATATATATATATATTACCAAAAATATTCTATCTTTCTCGTGTGACTCAAATTTCTTGAAATATTATGTCTTTGTGGCTTTCTACAAGTAATTAATTGTGCATTTGTATCTTGTTATCTTGGCTACATCATTTTTCTTATTTATTAAATTATTTAATATAAATCATCTTCTCTCCAATAAATTGTTCTTACCATCATTTATTTGTACCATTGTCCATTTATATTAATTAATTTGATTATTATATTTATGTAATTAATATGTTTGTAAAGTTATGATGACATTTTTTTAATGTATTAGGGTTTAATATGTAAAAATGGCACCAACATCGACCCAATTTTCGACTTTGAGAACTATGGGAACATATGATCCACTTCATCCTGTTAGCATGCGGCACGATGGATTCAAAGGTCAAATTAGCTCGAACACGAGCCATTCCCTAGGCTCTCAACTTGAAACAAGACCAACCAACAACGTAAGAAAGCTTTTTTTGTGATTTTTCATCATTTGGATCATGCTATTGTGTAATTAGACTCCTCTAACCATTATAATTATCAGGAATCATTAGAATCTTCACAAGACTTGAAAAACGATATTTCAAACAAGGTTACTTATTTGATTTTATTATGTCAGTAAATACATATATAATATAGACATATGGGTATGAGTTGATGTTTTAAAATGTTAACCAATTTCAGTTGCAACGACGACTAGCACAAAACCGTGAAGCTGCACGAAAAAGTCGTTTGAAGAAAAAGGTATGCAATGAGCACTAGGGTTTCAAGGGATGTGTTTGCATTTAGTAGGATCTTATTGTGTCGCTATATATACGTTGTAGGCCTATGTTCAAGAATTGGAATCGGGGCGTCTAAAGTTGGCAAGATTGGAGCACGAGATCGAGAGGACTCGACAACAGGTTAAAGAACCTTCCATGACGCCAAAATCGTTGCTAAAACCTTCTTTCTAGCACTATCATATCATCCACTATGGAATGAATAATTTTTTCCATAAAAATGGGCCCTACAAACAAAAAAGAAGCTTAACGTTTGTAACTGTATAAGCAAAAAGAGAACATTTATTATTCAGGAGTTTTTTTTCACATGTTGTAGGTGGCAAAAGAACTTTCCAAAAAGCTTCTCAATAAGCTCCATTGTGGATGTTCTTAGTCATTCTTGGCATTACTTAACTTTGAAGTTCTAAACCATGTCGCTAATAAATCTCTTCTATCACTATACCTTTTACCTTTAATTCTTTACGGTGTTTTTTCCGCAAATGATGAAACCGTCACATTTTGGCGACTTTGTGCGTTAACTTGGTCCAATTGTCTTGATTACAGGGTGCATATGTGGATATATCGAATACTGTCCATGGTATATTACCCGGTAACTTCAACTTAGGTACATGTTTCCTGACAAAGATGCATGAACCAATTCCCGAAGTATATATCCAGATAGTCCAAAGTTCTTCCTTTCTGTATGAAAGAAATTATACTGAACAACTTAACATCTTTCATGATGACTCATGTAGGGATTGCTACATTCGAGACGAAATATGATTTGTGGGTTGTTGAGCAGCAGAAAAAAGAATTTGAACTCATGTCGATCTTACAAACCGATATCAGTGAAGTTGAGCTACGCGTATTTGTAGATGGTGTTGTAAACCACTACCAAGATCTTTTCCGAATAAAAGCTGACGCGGCAAGAGCCGACGCATTTAATTTGTTGTATGGGTCATGGAGACCACCAGTTGAGAGATTGTTCCAATGGCTAGGCGGATTCCGCCCGTCAGATGTCCTATATGTAAGTCCTAACATCGTTACCAAAGCCATCCAACAAAAACGAGTTAATTCACCAAATGGTCTTTGGCCTAGTGGTATCTGGTTATCGGTTGAACCCAGCCTCCCGAGGACAAAGATTCAAACCTCATCAAAAATGAGGAGTGTGGATGAGTATTTTCCATATATAAACTTTATATACTTAAAAAAAGAGTTGATGTTGAAATTTGATGGAGTCTATTCAAGAGACAAAACTAAAAAAAGAGAATTCATCTTAACCATCCATCTATCTTAATCCAATGGTTGTGAATAATAAGAGCGATTACATTTTGGCAAAAACTAAATCCATGATTATAGCCTTAGAGAGGTGATTACATTAGAATATGAGTCATCTATTTTTTCATTATAACAATTGATAGCGGTTTCTTTGTTTTTATTTATTTATATTCTTTTGGGTTCTCAGTTGAACCTTCCTTTATATGAAACATTTGATGTTCCAATAATTCCCTTTTGATTTTGATAGCTATTAATGCCATGGTTTGAGCCTTTAACGGATACACAAGTCGTAAATTTATCGAAGTTAAGGCATACTTGTCGACAAGCTGAAGATGCATTGACTCAAGGAATCGATAAACTTGAACAAACATTGGCTCAAAGCATCGGTCTTAACATGACAGAAGGTGGAAGTTACGACGTACAAATGAAATCAGCAATGGAGGGGCTCGAAGCACTTGAAAACTTCTTGAACCAAGTAAATATTGCGTGGAAACTAGTTATTGTCGATTTTGAAGATTCAAACTTTACCATTTTTTGAATTTGAAATTGCCAGGCGGATCACCTGCGACATCGTACACTACAACAAATGTCTCGGATATTGACAGCGCGTCAAGCAGCCAGAGGGTTGGTTGCGTTGGGCGAGTACTTCCAACGTCTTCGTGTACTAAATTCACTTTGGTTGGCTCGTCCTCATGGATGTGGTAGCTAGTTCAAAGCAACCGTGGGGTTGCATTCTTAAACTATAAATGTAAATACAATTTATAACGACATATATGTATGTATGTATTTATGTATGTATGTATGTTTATTATGTTGTGGATGGTATTTTTTTTATGGTATGTACTAATGAGAGGGAGAATGAAATATGGTATCACAGTGAAATGAACGAAGTTACATCGGTTATAGCTAATATTGTTCAGAAAACACTAGCACTTAATCGGTTATAACATAATTGTTCACAACCTTTGGCCTACAACATGTAACTGATAAGGTCTGGTTATTACATGTTTTTTTTTTAAAGTTTATAATAATGTTGACTAATGAGGTAGCACCACATGGCACTAATCGGATCTTAATCGGTCGTTCTTCGTATTCCCTCCCTCCCAAAATAAGTTTACACAATTGAAATAACACATAGTTTTTGACATTCATAATTAATACACATATTTAAATTCTTGCTTTTCATTAATCTTAAATATTAGTGCAACAATAAAGGGTATAACTAAGAATTTAGTTATTAATTTTCGAACTGAATACTTGTTTTTTGGACAAATATAAATATAAATAACAAGTTTGTTTTGGGACAAGAGAGTATAATAAGAATTTCGCATCCCCAAAATTAAGGTTTTCTTTTGCTTTTACGCATCTTCGAGCTTTAAAAGAAAAAACCGAAAATCAAGATCCTAAACTTCGATGTCTTGTTCGTAATTGATTTCTTGAAAGTAGATAGAAGTGGGGTTTTGGGAAATCGAAAGAAAGCTTGAAGAAAAATGAGCAATTTGAGGGTAATTTGTAGGCCTCATCATGCGGTATACTCATCGATAACATGTTGTTGCAATCGAGCTAGGTGTCGACCTCGATCAGTTGTTAGGGTTTCGAATTCGATTCGAAACCCTAAACCTCGTTTGTCTTCTTCCCGTTCATCAGTTTTCTCTCCAGGAATTGAATCATCAGATGTTCTGAAAACGGAATCGTTGTGGGCTGGATTCAGTAATCATCATCAGCGGCGAATGCTAGTTCGAGCTGTTAATTGGACTGATGAGAAATCTCCATACGATACTCTTGGTAAAATGTTTATCTCCATATTTGATTACTGAATAAATTACACAAAATTGTTGTACAATTATGCTGCTTTCTGTAGTCCAAAACATAACTAGATTTGAAAATTGTTATAGGATACGAATAATTTCATCCACTTGAAATGATTATGCTTTCTGTAGTTCATATTTGATCTTGAGTGTCATTGCTTTTATGGATAATAATTTCATCCACTGGAAATGAGAATAGGATTTTCATTGATTTCCTGTAAATCAAATATGCAGTTCTCTCGAATTAACATAAAAACCAATCTCAAGATGATGAAACCTTGTTAATGGTAGTTTGATTGTGATGGAAATGCAGAAATACCTATATTTTGGTTGTGTTAATTTCTGTTTAGTTTTGTTTATGATGAGTAATATGTTTTAGTTTAGCTAATGTGTAATTGTGCAGAGCTTGAGGGGGATGCTAATGAGGATGAAATCAAATTGGCTTATAGACGTTTAGCAAAATTCTATCACCCCGATGGTTTGTCTTTCTCTACGATTCTTATAGTTTCTTAATGTTGGCATGTTTCAGTAACGAATCTTGAATTATGCCGTCTGATTTTGTGTTTGTAGTTTATGATGGCAGAGTGTCACTGGAGGAAGGAGAAACTGCTGAAGCTCGATTCATTAAGATTCAAGCTGCCTATGAGTTGTTGATAGATGGTGAAGAACGAAGGAAGTATGATATGGAAAACCGAGTCAACCCAATGAAGGTACTAAAATTGCATGAAAACGTAACTTACTTTGTTCTTATTCCTATTTTGGATAATGTACTTTCAAAACCTTTGTTTTGGTGATAACTTTTTAAGTATATGGGTAAACCGGTTTAAGTATTATAGTTATGTTGGTATGTGGAGCAATGTTTGTTTGTTAATTATTGATGTTGCCAGGCTTCTCAAGCGTGGATGGAGTGGCTAATGAAAAAACGTAAGGCTTTTGATCAGCGGGGTGACATGGCTATTGCTGCTTGGGCCGAACAGCAGCAGCAGGAGTTAAATATACGTGTACGCCGCCTCTCACGTTCTAAGGTATCGTATTTGAGAATCTTAAGTAACCTTTCCGCAGTCAGTCGGGTACTTTTGCAGTTTAGAAAACCTGGCATCATAGTTGAGCTTTGTTTTACCAAAGTTCAGTGATTTGCTTGTTGCTACTGCTTACTAACTTTGTTCACAAAAAAGCAAAACCATTTTGGATTAGAAGAAAACAATGATATCTTTTTAGTGTGGAAAAAAGTATGGTAGAACACCTTTCCACATGGCCTGCCTAGTTGAGGTGGCCCTAAGAACCCCCCCCCCCCCCCCCCCCCCCCCCTTTATCGGGTTCCTTTCTTTTTGGTAACCGTGGGTGTTTGGGCGAGCTTGCGGACACCTCGACTAATCACATAAGACCCTGATGAGAACAGGCAGGAAAATCCCCAATGGCCCAGATGATCATATCAACAATCTGCATTTTAGCAAGAATGATGGTTAGTTTGCAACGAAAAGACATTTTCTTGAATCTTTTTTCATGATTGCATATATTTGCATGGAATTTTAGATTGACCCTGATGAGGAAAGAAGAATCCTTGCAAAAGAGAAGAAGGCATCCATGGAGAATTTTAACAATACTTTGAAGAGGCATACACTTGTGTTGAGGAAAAGGGATTTGATGAGAAAGAAAGCAGAGGAAGAGAAGAAAAAACTCATTATCAGTAAGCTTCTAGCAGCCGAGGGCCTCGAGCTTGCTTCAGACGACGATGATGCATCATCGTAGCCAATGTTGTGCATCGTTATTTTGATGTTCTACAAAATGTTTATATGATGTATACTCGTTAATACAACTTGTTGCATGTGTATATATGTATATATATGGGTTATTCAAGATACAATACAAGCTTTAGGCATCTTTTTCAACCTCTTTAAGATTATTCATTTTGATAATATTCATAATGATATTCATCATGAATATTTGATTCTCACAATTCTCAAAATATTTGATTCTCACAGTTCTCAAAATATATATGGAACCTGCCTCTCATAAAGAAAAGATTCTAAATATAGCAAGCCAACCCAATGCATTATATGAAAAGTACACTTGATAAAAACAAAAACACCAATTTATTCATTTTAAATGTTGATTCGATAAAACGATAAAAAACCGACATGAATCGATTTGAGCTTGAATCCCGAAAGCAGTTTTTGCATAAGGGAACATCGATTATTTCTTCAAAATTTCTTCCGAGAAAAAATTGCACATTTGTTTAGTAGTCATGCATTCATCCCCTCGATGTGACTTGAATGTTGTTCTACGAGCAGCTTGATCAGGGGAGATTCGACATCTGTGTGGTCATTTTCACGATATACCGAGACCTTTCCACTATCGGTGACAAGTATCACTACCTCTTTACGAGTTGAGAGCTCGTTTGCGACTACAGCATTCATTTTGTACCTTTTAAGAGCTGAATCAGCCTTCTCTAAAAGAATATCTCTATCCGTCTCTAACTGTAACCAACAAATTATATATAATATAATCAGATCATATCTATATAAATTCTTGAATAAATTCTTAGAATAAACAAACCTTGAATGATACACAGAATGCTGTGGGGGCCCACTCTTTCCGCAAAACCGAAAGCATCTTCGGGACTTGGGCAAGCCGCATATCTAATGGCCCAGATGCAGACTGGATTTTATGTACTGCCTATATATAATAAAATGAATCTGTTTGAATACACACCAGAAGAAACCACTCTACAATATTATCATGGGAAAACAGAAAATATGTACCATGCTCTCCCATGGAACATAGAAGTCAGATACGGCGGCCGCAAGATAAAACATACCACTTGCTCCAACGATCTTCATTGACATTGCAATCAACCGTAAAATCTGTTTACATATTAGTTGTTAACGCAATGACAAATTATTTTCCAGTATCATGGTGATAAATTACAAAGTGAACTTCTTGCCACCGATGTGCAAGTATTTATAAAACGCATTCATAAGCATGTAAAATCTGCTCTTACTTTACAAATTACTAACATACAGCCTTAAAAGGGGTAAAATAGAAAACAAAAGAAAACAGATTCGATGAAGATGTATCGATTGGATGCTCAATGATGGAAATTATGACATGGTATAAAATTTCAGTAGCAAACAACTAATATCCATGCTTTAAAGCACAATTTTTCTTATTGTACAATTGTCAAACCATCATGCTTGGCCTTTTTGTTGCAAACAAAACAATTATTTTTGTGAAAATGCAAACATAAAGCACTGCCAGGGCCGTTCCTAAGGGTGTTCGAGGTGGTGCCGCCGCACAGGGCCTCCGCTCGTTGGGGCCTCCGGTTTTTTATTTCATATGTATAAATTATAATAGATATAGAAAAGAAACTCCACTAATTTAAGTGCAGTTGGTTAACACTCTCCATTGTGTAGGAAATGTCTCAAGGTCTGGTCGAATCCCATGCTATGCTCCTTAAGGTTTTTGGTTATTTTTATGATTTTATCCTTTCTTTATTTTTTAAACAACCTTTTATTTCCTTTTCAAAAAAAAAAACAACCTTTTATTTATTTGTTAATTATATAAAATATCATGATTTTAAGATAATTTGATTATATGTATATATTTTTTAATAATTCATTTATTTCTTAATTGTTTGTTTATCGTATGATGATAAAATAGCAAGCTAGTCCATTAATCTTTATTTTGATTCTTACAGATTTTTTGAATCTTGTCTTCCCTATTTCTTTCTTTTTCTTTTATTTGTTTTTTTATATAATGTCAATTATTTATTTTCTTTATTATTGGTAGGAAATTTCTTATTAAAAGCTTATGAATCAATTAAAACCTCATATTCATAATAGATTTAATGCTCTAGATTATCTTCCAAAAGTTCAAATTATACAGTTTATTTATTCATTTTTCTTTTGCGGATCAACATAAATTTATAACATTTCTTCTTAGGCTCTTCCATTTTAAAGGCACAAATTTCATTCTATAAGCACATATATATATATATATATGATCCTTTTCATTATTTATTTTATTTTTTAATGATTTTCTTCTAGTAACTTTGTTTGATTATTTAATGAAACTTTGAAATTTTATTGATCGCTATTTATTATTTATATATTTTCCTTAATATTTTTTTAAACTTTTGGAATCTTATTAGCCATCGACCATGTCTCAAAAGAGATTATAAGTTATGTGTTTAATATCAATTAAAAATGAGTTTCTAACAAATCTTGAATATGAAAGCATGATAAGATGATTTTGTTTTCTTTCAAAAAAAATGTAGTAGTATCACTAACGAATGAAAGACTTTTTATTTTCACTACTAATAAACTATTTGTGTTACATATTATACATTATTCTTATTATGTAATTACTTTTAACTTTTTTACTAAATAACTTATTATTATTAACATCAGATTAATCATATAAGATTTATAATCATTAATTTGACAATATAAAGATGAGTTTGAATTTTATTTGGATATTGTTTATAATTATTTTATATTTCCACATATATCCTAATATAAATGAATTTATTTATGAATTTATTAATAAAATAATTAGAAAAAATATAGGGTTACATAGGTTTTTGCACAGGGCCTCCAAAATGTCAGGACCGGCCCTGAGCACTGCACTTTGCAAGAATAAACGATTTTGGACAAAAATTGCCAACTACAATGTTCCTTTTGCATTTACGTTTTCATAAATTGTCCAAAGTCGCTCATTCTAGTGAACTTCTTTTTTGTCATTTTCATACGAATAATGTTTATTTGCAATAAGGATTTATATCTTAAACATTCTACTTTAAGATAACTCACATCGATATATAAGGTTGACTTTTAGTAATTAATCTTGAATTCGTTGAAAGTAATGACATTGATGCATAATACAGTCTTGCAGATTGCTGAGGGTTTAAAGGGCTAACTTTCAATGATTAATTATGCTAACCTGAAGATATTCAAAGATAGTTGTGAAGGGTAGTTTAAGCAAGAAGCCTCCTGAAACAGCCTGAAATGAAATGAAATCTTTACTAGCATGAATATATCGAGCAAACAGTTTCATTAAAGAAGAGAAATGATTCCTACTGCATGATGTCCTCTAATTGCCCTCTTAACTGCTTCAGACTGTGACTCATGCACTGTAACACGAAGTAGATTTTATTATATAATAAGTATAATAATTCTATCCGAAGTCCGTAAAAAAAGCGTCAACAGAATGATACAAGATAACAGAAAGTAATATATGACCTTGTATGCATGAATCATCAGTAAGCTCAAAACATTCGAGTAGCGGATCATCAGGAAGCGATCTGCAATATGGCTGGCAGGTTCCCCTGAAGAAAGAGTTTAACTACATTATCGGATATTTTATAAAAAAAATATTAGGACAAATTTGTGTGATGTTTACTACTACATCAACTTCATATTTTAATTCCTTTTATATGTATTCAATAAGAAATAACACCAAAAAAAAAAAAATATAGAAAATATTTTCTTAATTATCACATCATGACAGATATTTAGTGGAATAAGCTTTAGTTAGTCTAAAATGTTATTAAGTCCCAAGTTCACATGCCATCTATGCATCCGTCATGCCATGTTGAATTTCTTTAATAGAATGTTTAGTTGGTCAATATTAAAAAGAGAGCATATAGAAAAGGCTAACTGTTATCATTGTTTGTCAAATCGGCGAATTGCTAATAGTATGTTTGTCTTATTGGAAAGTAGCCCTATGTCTTAAACATCAAATTTTCTGAAGCAAACAGGAGCAAGTATATGTGTACATAGGCACCACGCTCACCTCCTATTGAGAAAGATGACTGAATATCCAGATTTCAGAAAGTATCTGCATATTATCAACAGTTCCACATTATGTTTAAATATGGAATTAGAACAAGGAGGAAGTTCTAAATAAGTTGTAAGGTGGTATACTCGGTAGACGTTGCTCCTCTATGTCCAGAGCTGAAGTTATCAATGTACCGCACACATCGTTGCTCTAGAGGAACAGTGGTACCACCAGATGTGACACATACAACCCTTCTAGGTCCTCCGCTTCCTAAAAACACATGCCAATATAACTTCACAAATTGGTGAAAGAAGATAAAGTGAAACAAAATATACATACAACTGAAGTGAACATGCTTGATAAAGAAGAGTTCTGATCGATAAATTGGGTCAATTTGCTGCTTATGCTGTTAGCATCTTTCAGAAGAGGTGCCGAGTCAAAGAAGGATTTAACTTCCATGGATGTCGTTTCATCCACAGCATCTAAGTTGGTAATTGCATCCATGGAACTGGCTAGCGAAACACTAGGATGGAGGAAAAGGTTAGGTGATAAAACAAATGGGTCAAATAAAATAGCATAAAAGGTCACTATCGCAAGAAAAAGCTCCAACACCCACTGTTTCACATAATGAAACCCATAACCATTAACTATATCTGCACTAACACCAATGAACAAATCCACTCGAATGTGAAATCCTTTTCATGAATATAACAAGTAAACGGAAAAACTTGTCCATGCAAATCAATCAAACGGATTAGGTCCGTTTTTCATCTAGAAAGTATAGAACAGCCTAAATGAACAAACAAACATGACCCAGACTTGTACAAAAAACATATACACAAAAACACGTATTAAATGGATAGAAGTGCATATGTTTCAAGAAAGCTCAGAGAGGATGACAAATGAACTTGTATGATAGAGTTTTGTGTTTTTATGTATTAATGTGACATATACAACTATGAACCAAATGACTAGCAAGATGTTAACCGAACAAGAATCGTGAAATTGTGTTTATGTGTCCACACATGCTAGCTAGCTCACATATGCCAGTGATAAAGACAGAGATTACAATTGCTGGGCAGATAAAGCTCTTATGATCAGAGCATTATGCAAGCAAGAATGGTTGGATCAGCCCAATTTTCAATAGGTTATATAGATCACTCCCTTTGATTGCCACAAAAAAGATCACTTGTTTTCAAAGTAGTACAATCTAATCAAAAATTTCCTCGGTGAATTCGTCATGGTTTTTCAGCTTGAACAGTAACAAGTAGGAAATCAATTACATATAATCAAGTCTGTGCTTTGATTGTTTCTTGTTTGGGCGCTGTGTGTTTGCCTCTGGCAAACTGTTGCTAGGTAGCTTCTGTTGGCTTGGTTTGTTTTTGAACTTCTTGGTTTTTTGCTGTACATTGGTTTGTGGTGGTTAATAAATTGCTTTTAAAAAAAAAAAACATATAATACAATGTAAGATCAAGCCTACAAATCAGAACACTCAATATCATTAATCATTATAGCAATGCCCTCAAGAGTTTCAGTTTCTCATGAACAAGTCAAATTAATCCAATGCAAACTACAAGCAAAACCTTTTTGCAAATTAATTACATCAAGTAATATATAGCCAACCAATTAATCCAATCAATATTAAGTCAGAGTGATCAAGCTCCCTTCAGGTAGGCATAATCAACTTCTTACTTCAATTAGGGATATACAAACATGGGCATAACACCAAAAAAAGAAGCAAGAAATAACGTGAAGACGGTAACTTAGCACATACATACATGTTTATAGAAACTCAGTTAAACAGTAGTACCTTATGAAGTCGATTCGGCTTCAGATTCAGCTCTATAATTGAGACACACAAGATTTGAGTACAGATCTAGATATAATGGAAAGAGAGAGAAAGAAAGATCAAATTATTGATGATGTGAAAGAAGTTAATGGCCGTCAATTCCCGCCATTGTTAGGCCGATTTACTGATAATGCAGATACTTAATTAATTACAACAAAAAGTAAAACCCTAGTTTTACAGGTTTCAATTTGATGGGAAATTGGGGAAATAGGCAAAACCCAAGAAATTTATGAAATTTGCATATCACCCCATATAGTTATGCTACTTTTTAAATATTAGCCCTTAAGTTTACGAAACAAAAAATACAACCCCATCTACCTTATTTATGAACCAAAATGTACACCCTCTCATGATTTCTGGTTGTGTTAATCAAATCTTTTGGTCCAAAATATTTGATGAAATATATATATATAGAGAGAGAGAGAGAGGGGGGATCAAACGAGAACAATAATTATTTAAAAGAACACGAGAACTAACAAAATCATTAGTGATTTTACATTAACGTGCAAAAAAACCACGCGAACCTGAAGTCGCGGCCAAAATCATTTTTTCGTGTGTTAATGTAAAATCACTAATGATTTTGTTAGTTCTCGTTTCTTTTAAATAGGTATTATTCTCGTTTGAACCCGACCCTCTCTCTCTCTCTATATATATATATATATATTTGATTTTATATGTTACCATTTTTAGATTTGGTTTCTAGTAAGAATAGTAGTTATCGTAAGAAAAGATATCTACCTTTCGATCAATCTTAATCGAAGATCAATCAAAAATTCTCTTACAAGCTAATTTATAAGTTATTTTGGGACTTAATTTGGACTATTAAATCAACACTAACTAAAAATTATCAAGGATCGAACTCTCTTCTTACACTTCTCATTTTAACTCATTTTCTCATACGATTCTTCATCACCGTTTTATGGTTATATGAACCACCATAAAATATGTATGATAATTATTAATTAATAGACTTTGTATCTCGAACTAAAATTTTGTCTACCCAAAAAAAAAAAAGTATAACTAAAGTTTTACATGAGTGTTTTTGTAAAAGTTAAAAAATAGAGGGGCTTTTATGTAATTTTTCATTTTGGCAACACCATACCCACAAAAATATTCCAAAATGAACTCCATATTTGTCATATTTTTATTGAACACCACTAAAACAAATGAAAGTTGTGGTTGTGATAGGATAAGTAATTTAATTATCGCCCCCCTTTTGGTTGGAAACTATTTTAACAAGATATAAATTATTATTAATTTAAATAAATAATAAAATATTTTATTTTATTTTTTAATTTAGTTAGTGTACTTTAAAAATCGTTAATAAAAATTTGCAAGCTTTTAAAATTGTCATAAAAATAGTTCAAACTTGGTCACTATGATGTTTCTTATTGGAATTTTATTACTTATTAAAATGAATAGATAATTTTAATTTACAACATTTTTTTATTATTAAAAAGGTAAAACTGAAAAGTGTAAATAATAATATTAGTAAAAACATGCTAACTAAAATTGATTTAAGAGTACTGACTTATTACGCCAATCACCTAAACTGAAGTCACAAAACATACAATGACCTAAAAGTAACTATGAAAAAACCATAAAAATACCCTACTGACAAAACTTACAATCTTAAAGATCGTATCCACAAAACTCAGTTCCAATATAAATCCCTGAAATGTTCTAATTCAACATACAACAAAATTCCCTTCCCAAGTCACATTATACGATTGGTTCAATTGATAGTCCCACGTAGGAAAAGAAGTCGATGCATCAGTTAGATGGAACATGGTAGTATCTGCCTCTACAAGTACATCTATAGACAACAGGACATGACTCGGTCATTGAACATTTGAAACTTATCATCACTCTCCTACAAGGAAAACATGGCCCACATGCATGTGAGCAGTCTGGTATGCTTGATCCCGTTGGGTATAAATCCATCCCAAGCTCAACGTTCTTTGCTTCCTACAAAATTAATATATGTACATGTTATGCAATGTTTGAATACAACTTCATCATAGATCAACACTTTAGTGGAAAAGTCGGAATTTTCTTAAGAACAATTACAACGGCGTAAAAATACGTTGTTTCATAATGCATTCATATTCTCGTGTTTCATGAAAATTGAAATTGTTGCGCGATTTTTTTTTTGAAAGGCAGCTTTCGAAAGTTTCCACCCACTGGGCTACGCTTTCAAGAGGTATCGGGCTCCCACTTAAGGGTGCCACCCACTAATCTCGTGGTGATCAACTTGAGACATCCGATTCAGGCGGGCCCTTTGGGCCGAGTCTGGATTATAGAACGAAAATGGTTTGATGGGATTTAAGTGGAATGCAAACCTTGGGATGCTTATGGCTTTGGGCTTCACCAACACCACCTTTTCCTTGGTAAGTAACTAAGATACAAAGCAAAAAGTAATTAGTGAGTGATGCAATTTCAAATAATATAAAAACATTGAAGTTATATGGATATAGAATGAATGTTGTATAGTAACGTATGTAGGTGAAATCTAGGTAGAAAAGGTTTTTTTTTTCTTCAAGAATTACTACTACAACTATGTGGAAATGAAAGCAAATGAAAGATAAAATAACATATTTTCAACAATCATTGATTACTTTGCAAGTAAAGTAAATTGACAATTTTGTCCTTACAATGATGAGGATGGAGACTTTCACCAAGGTTAATTGCCAAGAAAATAATAGTGACAACAAGCAATATGTGAGAATACATGTTCTTCATTTTGTAAACAAAGTCTTTAATTTGGCTTTGTTTAATTTAGGGTTTTAAAAAACAAACTTTTAGAGATTGAGATGTGATGGGTAATATGGGAATTGAAAGTTGGTCAAAACAAAGAAGAAAAGCAGTTGAGATTTGGAGGGGTTGGAGGAGCAAGCATGCACATCAATATATATATATATATATATATATAGACACATGCAACAAGTGAAATAGGGTGCATATAATTAATGTAAGGGTGACATTTGATGCACTTCACATGATTCTTGGCCACACCCTCTTTTGAGTTTGAAGCTTTCAAAAGTTGAGTTCTCCCACAAAAAATTTGAAACCAAGATTTTGAATTTAGAAAACCATGCATATGGGTGCAAAAATGACAATTTTGCCCTAACAAGTTGAACCCTAGATAGGTTTGTAGGGGTATTTTTATACCAATGTCTTGAACTATTTGTGATCCTACAGGTATGTTTGTTTTATGGACAAGGGACAAATAAGTAATCTTTATATAAAAAAACTTTTTATAATGGAAATGTTGCAATATTTAAAGACAACCCAAATGTTGCAATTTTTACGAGACCAAAATAATACTATCTTTTAGTGAAAACAAACAGTTGTTTTTCGTACTAGAGTGGGTATTTGGTATTAACCCCCCCCCCCCCCCCCCCCTTCTCTCTCCCCCTTACCCTTTACGATATGTTATTTTCAGTACTAATCTAGATGTGTCAAATCTATATGTCCTTCATACATTAAAAGTTATACGTCTAATAAAAGAGTCACAGATGTTTTTACGAAAATGATTTTACTATACAAGGTTGAAGTTTTAATATCTGATCTTTCAAACGTTCACGACAAGTCGATCATTACAAGATTTGATAGTAGACTGAAATCGAAGATTCCGATAAGAATTTTCGGTTATACATCATACAACATTTAATGCATAGAATACAAGCATTATTAACTAGGTAGCACAAACATTGGAGAGTAATTGAGGAAATTCACGAGGACTGACACAAGATAAAGATCTTGGAGAAGGGGGTAAATGGTAAATTTAAGGATGCCTGCAAGAAACGTGAAGATGGTCAGAGTCTTTACTTTTAACTTTTTCATAGGGGTAAATTGGTAAAGGGAGTACTATTTGCACCAAAAATTATGTCAAAATCAGATCAATTCATTCATTGGGAATGTAATTCATGTATTGAGAATGTAAAAAGAATATTTTGATGTTGATGTGTGTGAGGAGAAAATTAATAATGAAGGTGCATTTAGCAAAGTCAAATGTGCAATTAGCCTTCCCTTTGGTAAATTCCCCTTTTTATAAGTAATGCTTTAATGACTTGTAACTTATGTTTCAGATGTTGTCCATGGTAGAATTTTTATGGTTGATGATTTGAAATACTAATGTTGTACCTTATGCAATGATTGTTGTACTTTTTTGTTTGTACTCTCTTTCGCTGATTTAGGGGTCCGTTCATCAAACGCTTACCAGGTAATTGTTTACCGGCAAAAGACATCACCATCACTTACTTTATCATATAACATCTCCGACCATCAAAATGGATGTTGGTGAACATCTTAAACCCAGTAAACGCTTACCGGGTGAGAGTCTTTTCCCTCAATTACCGGCTAAAACTTTCGGTCCTTACTATTTCTCTTAGCGGGTAAGATAATCGATCTTGTCAAGCTCAATCGGTAAGGTGAGTGATATTGATAAGCGTTTATCCAGTAAACGTTTATTAGTTCGTATTTGACAACCATAAAAGTTTCAAAAAACCCTATTGCAAAAGCTATAATTCAGCTTAGATTATTTAAAAAAAAAATTCTTAATAAGTCATAAGTTGACTTTTTATAAAACTTCATACGTTTAATAAACTTTAATGACTTTTTCTATTTTTTTAATAGGTCTTTTTGAAATATCAAGCCATTCGAATCACTCCAAAACCCTTCCTCCAATTCAAACGTACGTGAGATCGTCACCTTACAAGACCCTTCTTTCATCTTCAACCAAATTGAGGTATGTTTGATTGTTTTCAGTAAATATGTTTTTTTTTTGTAACCGTGGGTTTCCGGGTCAGGTTACGCGCACCGACTAAATATGTTTTTGTTTTCTTTATGGTGTCAGTAAATATGTTTTTGTTTTCTTTATGGTGGATTTAATGGTAAAGTTGTTTGTTTTCTGTTTTTATTTTTTAAATTTTGTTTTGACAGAGAAGAATCAAGAATTTAACTCACTTTCAGGTCTTGAGATGCGAGGTAAATTTTTAGTCATACTAACATGTAAGGTTCATGTCATAAGATACGAGCAATTCGTGATGATATTAGGTAGGTTCGTTTTGTTTGGTTTCATAATTTTGGTATTATATTTAGCTATTAGGTGTTCCCGGGTTCGAGGGGTGCTTTGGTTCGTTTTGTTTGGTTTCGGTGGGTTTTGTTTTCTTTCAGGTTGGTTCGGCAGCTTGTAGAATCTTTTGTTTCTTTAAGGTGCGTTTGGTACGCAGAACAGGGTGGAACATGACATAACAGACTTGTCCCATGTTTAGTGTGACCATATGTGGACATGCTAGAACTAAGTGGAACAAGCATGAGACACACTTATGCCACTCCAACCCCCTGGAACTAAGTAGAACAACAATATTTTGACTAATATACCCTTTGTTAAAAACCAAAACCTAAAACATGTCTTCTCATCATCCACGCCTCCAAGCTAGGAGTGTGTAAAACCCGAATAGTTCGAAATCCGAATCTGAATCCGAACCGAAAATAAGGTGTTTTTGCAAAAGTCGTATACCCCGAAATCCGATAATCCAAAACCCGACATTTGGGGGGATATTTGGGTTCGGATTGGGTTTGATCGTTGGCCACTCGACACGTCCGAAAACTCGAAATAACATACATCTATATTTTAAATATTATATATATATATATATATATATATATATATATATATATATATATATATATATATATATATATATATATATGGTGCGTTTCTTTTGCAACCCAATCAATTTGTACAAACTATGCAAACCACTATATTAGGAAACAATAGATATATTTATGGATAATGATTATGATTCATTAATAATGATTGTGCTATATATGGAAAATGTTAAGTTTATTCATTATAATCATGATTTTAAATTAGGAAATGTTAAGTTTATTCATTATAATCATGATTTTAAATTAGGAAACATAATAAAATCATATATTCATTAGACTTGATGAACGGCTAAGAGTGGTTTGCATAGTTTGTACAAATTGCTTGGGTTGCAAAAGAAACGCACCCTATATATATATATATATATATATATATATATATAGGAGTTGTTTTATTTGCAACCCTTAAAAAGGTTGCAAACCTTACAACTCACATCTTAACCGTCGGATTCATGATCGGCGGTTACAATAGATATGGGGCCCAATATTTTTAATTAAAAAAAACAGAAAAATAAGAATAAAATAACCGTCGATCATGAATCCAACAGTTAAGATGTGGGTTGCAAAGGTTGCAACCTTTTTAAGGGTTGCAAAATATCCTTTCAGTATCTTTTGAAAATCGTAAATTATAATCTGTTGAAATATTTTCTACATTTTAAACTTGATATCGATTTCATCAATCTTTCAATCGATTGTATTCATCCTAAAAAACGATTGAATTTATATATAACTTTTGCATTATATAATACCAGAACCGACATCAATCTGAAACCCGTAAACCCAAACCCGAAACAACCTAAAATCCGAAACTTAAAATTTGGGTCTTGATTTCCATATCCGAAATCCAATCGTGATAAATTAGTTTTATATTTTTGATAATCCATTGCACTTTGTATTCGTGAAGTAAATTAGTTTTATGTGATGTAATCTATGATTTTTCATCAGGGGTAAATTCGTCATTTAACCAGTCTAGTCTTGTTCTGTCCAGTTCTGTCATGTCTTGCCAAACGGTGTACAACCATCTTGTTCTGTTCTGTTTCATCTTGTCCTGTACTGTCTTGTCTGCGTGTCAAACGCACCCTTAATATTAATTTGTTGGTCTTTAAAAAAAATGCAAGGAATGCCCGCAAAATCAAAATAATTGGAAAACTCATTTATTTTGTTACGACTTATTTTAATATGATAAAATATATTAGTGATTTATTTTAATTATATTACGTAATGTTATAATTGAGTAATTTTTCATAATAAATCCTTACTTTTTAGAACCAAGTAAGATTATCCCATTCTTTTTAAATTTTAAAATATAATTAATATTCAAGTTAAACAAATCATATTGAAAAACAAGTATTATTTTTATTTTTAATTTGACATCATGTTTTTTATTTTATTATTATGCACAATTTTAGGATTCAAAATTTAAAATGAGTTACTTTCCTGTAAAGGTTCTGCTAAAGAATAAATTTGTGAAAGTTTGCATCAAGAATTTGATGTAAACGTTTGAGAAAATCAAGTTAACTTGTACTGACAACTTTTATATCCAAAAGACCTAAGAAAAGCAAATTCACTTGTACGAACCAATTTCAATCTTGAGGAAGACAACTCGTATAAATTTTGGCACATGCAACTTAGGGGTGTTTACTTTTGACTTATTGAGCTTGATGGCTTATTGGTCTTATTCGCACAAACATTTTAGATTGTTTACCTAGAGCTTAATGAAAAAAATGTTAACTTATTCGCACAGACCGTCATGCTAACTTGTCCAGGTTCAACCAACAAATTTACCTCTCCTATCCCTCAAATAAAAAACACGCAACCTGCCTCTCTCTTCTCGCCTCCTACCCTTGTCGCTCCAGTACCGAATCTTCACGACCTGACCTCTCTTCCCGACGACCGTTGCTCCACAACGACCTCTCTTCCTGTCGACCTTCAATCCACGATGATCTCAGGTACCGATTTCTATGGATTTATGGCTTCTATTCTATGAATTTCATGACCTATGTTCTACCGATGTCTATGGATTTCATGACATTGGGGACCGATTTCTATGGATTACATGATCTTAGGGCTCGATTTCTATGGATTTCATGACCTTATTTCTATGGACTTCAAGACCTTAGGGCTCGATTTATATGGATTTCTATAGATGGTTGGTTTTTGCTTTTGATTCAGATCATCAATTTCTATAGATTTAATGGCTTTTATCTGTCGTTTGTTGATCACCAGTTACATATTCTTTAACTACATATGGTCATTTGTGCTTCAGAATTACTTTTTGGCAGTATGACCTGTGATTTATCGATCACTTTCTTTCTGGGGCCAAAGAACAGGGGGGATATTATTGTTGAAGATGTTAAATTTATGATATTAATCCATCTGTTTCAGTTTTTAAAGATTTTTGAAATTAAATCATCAAAATTTTGTCTAAAATGTTTTGGTAGATTGAAAATATGGTATTGTTTGATTTAAACAAATACAACACTTTCTAATTAACAATCGTTACATGATAGTTGTAAGATCGACTAGTCTACAAAAACTTTTATTAAACTATGTATTAAATCAACAATCTTTATGAATAGAGAGCACATAGTATATGTTATCTATACTTTGGATGAATTTTCACATGTTTCTTGCATTTAAAACATACATTGGTACCGAAGTTTTTTAAAAAGTTCTAAGAAGACCACCAGATTATAAAAGCGTTAAAAGATATCATCCAAGTTTTAAATGTATGTTAGTTACACCAATTTTGACCAAAAGACTTTGGAAAATAGTAAGATGATGACCATAATACTAGGGGTGACCATCTAAACTGTCAAACTGCATAAGCCGTCCACAACGCATAGACCGTCCACAATGCATTACGTCTCGCTTTTTTGAACTTTCATGGTGCCTTAATTTGCCATTTTTGCATTTTTATCAAATCATACTTTGCGGGTGCGATTTGTAGTTTAGAATGATGAAACCGCGGTTTACACCACACCGCATAAACTTGTATATATTTTATGCACTATGGATACTTTTCCTTATTGAATTTATTTTATAGTTAAGATTTTATAGTTATTAGATTGAAGTGCGTTAGATACAAACTATATAAACCACACCACACAACACCACATTTTGCGATTTCAAACGTATGTGATGTAGTATACGGTTTAGAAAAATGATGAAAACTATATACAACGTGGATTGTAGTTTGGCCCCAAACTGCACTCCGCTCACCTCTACATAATACCTTCCATTAAAATTGGAAACTTAAAGATTCTTAAGTGAAAAATAACTGGTGACGATCAACACCACCCACCACACCACCGCCTCCCCTCCCTCATTGCACCATGTAACACCCTCAAATTTGGTAAGAGCAACTAATAAAATATTTCGATACAACATCAAATAAAGACAACACATCTTCCTATAAATCAAAACTCATTCCGCCTTAAATATAAAATTCGATAAATAACCTCGACAATTACAAACTCCACTAGTATACAAGGGCTAGACTAAAGTCGGGTGTTACTTAACCCAAATACATGTTGCTCTCTCATAAATAAACGCGGAAGACTTTACCAAGCTATTCGCACCTCGAGCACACGACTAGCACTCATCTCTTCACGGTCTCACTAGACTATTCCCAACCGGAACTTGTTGCACATGCCGACAAATAAAAATGTTAGGCTAACGCCTAGTGAGTTCAAGAGTTTTCAGCATGAATAAATATATCGTGGAATGGGAGGGATGCAATTAAAATCATACTCTTTCAAAATGATAAGCTTCAACTATGAAAACGACTCGTTGTCCAATAATATGCATTTTAGGCAAAGGAATCACCAAAATAAACGTTTTCCAACCCAAACTATCTCAAGGGCGAAGATCCCAATATAAAACGTTCTTTCGTAAATTAAATTCAACTCAAAACTCGCTCCAAATGAGAATAGAAATCAAACTCCCAAGTGATGAAAAACGGATAAAACTTTATATCCCGAAACACCCAAAACACGGGTGGGGTGTAGTACTCAACCCATAAATCATATTTAAGATCTGTAAATTGTAAAACGTCACCGAAAACATTGATATTAGACACAATACCCAAAACAACACTTTTCAGTGACGGGGGAGACCCGATTCCATAAAATGTGATGGTACACAAAGTAAGTCCCATCTTATGTTGTTAAGACTAGTCATATAAACAAGCACACGCAAGGGATGTCAGGCTCGGTGGCTTTAAACTTACACCCACGGGATATCAACTTCAACCATAACAGGCCCTTACGTTGAGTCCCTCATCCAATATCGTGTACTAGCACATAGGACTTATAGCCCAATCCGATACCTAAACGTGCCTCAATGTGGAAAACTAGCGTTCCTTCATTGGACGTAATGATTCCAAGCGCAAGGGATGTCAGGCTCGGTAGCTTTAAACGTACACCCACGGGATATCAACTTCAACCATAAAAGGCCCTTACGTTGAGTCCCTCATCCAATATCGCAACCAAAACTCGAAGTCGAGCTATCAAAACTGGACAAGTATCCTAAACCCAATCATAATAAAATACCGAGCCACAGGCTCAAACAACCAAATGACTCATTGTCAAAGGAAATATAATGCAATAAAACGCACTCGACCAACATTTATGAAAACACGTGCTCCAAAGTACACGACCAACTCCAACACAACTTAGAATAAGATAGACCATTTCCCAAACAAGATTATACCATAGACACATGCTCAACTGCTCAGAATTTACTCTTTGAAATACTTAAAATGCATCTTTTCCCCAAAATAGAGATTTGAAATTTCCAAAATGTTCACAAGGTCGGAAATGACCAAAACCCAAGGACTCATCCATTGTTGTTTTCAAATCTCTCATAACCCAAATTATGCCTATTTCCAACCAACACAAAAACGCATTTTACCAAATAATCTTCATGCATGAAATGAAATAATAACACACTTTAGTTTATGACTTATTTATCAAAAATGCCCAAAAGTCCCAAATGTGGGGGTTTCACAAAGTTTATAAAGTCAAACACCTCAAATAATTAAACTCACCAATACTCAACAAATGTTAATTTCATGTAAACATATAAACACTTTAAAATAGACATTTTGGCATGTACAACGTTTTCACAAATCAAGTTGAACTCACCTTGCTAGATTTAGGCTAAATCTAGATTTTACCCCAACTTGAGCTCCTATGAAGAACACTTGGATCCTCAAGCCAAAAACTTCCGAAAACCTAGATCCATACATTTCCAACCATACATACCCATATTCAACCATATAGGGTCAATCCCTAAACATTATACATGAAGATCTCAATTTATACCAAAACCCTAATTTCCATAGTTGAAGAAAAGAGAAGACTGCCTTTACCAAAGCTTGAACCCATCAACAATACTCTTTTAGATCTCCAAAATAAACCTCAAACTTCTAATCTTCAAGATGGTGACAAGAGTTGGATGAAACCCTAAAAACATTGGGGAACAAGATGAAGATGAAAGGTTTATAGCTCTAGCTTCCAAAACTTGCTAGGTGAAGAAGAATCATTGATTTTTGGAGGAAGACTCCCAAAAATGAGTTAGGGTTCGATTTTGGGGTTTGGGGGTCGGTTTGGGAGAGAAAGGGGAAGAGATTTGGGTTTGGGGTGAGAAAATGGGGTTCTAAGCCGATTTCCCCCTTTTTGTGCATCCAGTGGCTCTGCGCGGGTGGCGGTGCGGGTCCATCCGCGTGAAGACCCGAACGAAACACTGCCGCCCAATTTTCTTTCCTGAACATTGTTTTGGTCATAACTTCTTCGTTTTAGCTCCGATTTTGCTCCGGAAAGAACCGTTGGACTCGTAATTGAATCATTCATCTACCAAGACTATAGAATCTAGGATTCATGTACAAAATCCTATATCTTATTTTTCCCTAAAATACCGGTTTCTGTAT
Source organism: Arctium minus (assembly GCA_954870635.1). Lineage (NCBI taxonomy): Eukaryota > Viridiplantae > Streptophyta > Magnoliopsida > Asterales > Asteraceae > Arctium > Arctium minus. The sequence continues at coordinate 1,496,271 of OX941093.1, read as the reverse complement.
TAACTTGAAATGATACCTTTCGAAAATCGGGGTGTTACACACCACCAGTACCCATTCTATTTATACCGTTGCCCCTCCCACCTGCAGTGACATAAATCTTCTCCTTCTCTTCTCTCTACAACCGGTTTCAGTTGACCATCAACATCGCCTTTTCTTTAGTTTTTTCAATTTGTGTTTATCAAATAAACCATGGTTCTAAATAACTCGTTATGGCCTCGTTATGACGCGTTATGGTGGCAAGACTTGGGTTCGCCGCCAAGTTAACCCCTCTGGATCCATGCTAAGGCTTGACTTGCATTATAACACGTTATGGTACATTACGACGCATTATGAAACGTTATTTTGTAAGGTGTGGAGTTATTTGTAATATATAACTTGAGGAATAAATAATACATTGTTTACAAGACCTAAGCCTCAAATAAACATAAAAAGGAAACTTAAAGACTACAAACCCTAAATAGGCAAACAATTACTCCCATTCTCGTAGACAAAGAGTCGAAAGCAAATTCTTTGAAAATTGAAAAAAGTAGCGAGTAAAGATTCAAGATATTTAATCCCGAATTTGCACTCTTGATATTTTTTTCTAGAAGCTCTATATATTTAGTATCAATGGTCTTTTTTTTAATTATTACTTTATATGTATTTAATTTGTTTTAGATTATTATTCAAAACACTAACGCACAAGTATGTATCTGTATGTATATATAGGGGGTCATTCAAGAGAGAACTTGTTAATTTGTGATAATTGTGAGATCTGATTTCAACCTCTCATTATTAATAATCAATGGTTAATATTAATAATGTTAGTTTTAGTAATTATCCATTAATTTTCAAATTTTTTAAATTTATGGATAATATTTAGTGGTAAAGTAGTTTTTTTAAATTTATGATAACTTTTTGATAATCATCTTTTTAATGGATAATATATTGGTAATTATCCTCTTTTCTCTCTCATCTCTCCAACGAACTTTATCGGTTGCATTTTCATATCTCTTGTGATACACGTTGTGATACATTAGTATTTTATATATGCTACCATTGTGATACCCTCAAAAAACTCTTTGAACACTGTGAACATTACCACTATGATACACTTTATGAACATTGTCATTGTGATACAAGTTGTAATACAGTGTGATTTCATGATTTTTAGCTTTAGTGATACATTCTTTTGCATATTGTGATACACCGTGATCCCATTTTTTAGTGATATTGGGAGAGCCCCAAATAATATTACGGAAATCAAGAAGATTAATATTTGAAAATTTTAATTGCATGACATAATAATGAAATTTTCTTTAATAGTGGTAATTAATTTATTTCGTTGTTATCTAAATTCTAAAATTACTAATTCACCATTTATTATATAATAATAAATATACATAATTATCTCAAATGAGTGACTCACATTAGATCTCACGGTTATCACACATTAAGGAGTTCTCATTTGATTAAGCATATATATATATATATATATATATATATATAGGGGTTGCTTTATTTGCAACCCTTAAAAAGGTTGCAAATCTTGTAACCCACATCTTAACCGTCGGATTCATGATCGGCGGTTACAATAGATATGGGGCCCAATATTTTTAATTAAAAAAACAGAAAAATAAAAATAAAATAACCGTCGATCATGAATCCAACGATTAAGATGTGGGTTGCAAGGGTTGCAACATTTTTCAGGGTTGCAAAATATCCTTCCAATATATATATATATATATGTATGTATGTTGGGGGGGGGGGTATGTATAGATATCCCTTCTTTTGTTAACCAAAGAAATTATACAAACTTTGTTAACCGGGACATTTTCGTCTTTTTCATATATTGATACAATATTCCTTAAATATCTGATCATTTAATTATTACATTATTTAATTATCACATTCCTTAATTATCTCATTCACTTAATTGTTTCACCTATGAACATTGGTAAAAATTTTGGAACAACCAAAGTTCATACACGAAACAATATTAAAATACGTCTTTGATAAAAAAGAATTGAATAGGAGGCAAAGGAGATGGCTTGAGCTACACAAGGACTACGACTGTGAATTACTTTACCACCCCGGTAAAGCGAATGTAATAGCATATGCCTTGAGTCGGAAGGAATATGGTAGAAGCATTCGAGCCATCCTTTCGAGAATTGAGTTGGTGTCAAGCCTCATCGATCGGATCAAGACGTCACAAGCCGAAGCTTTGTTGGAAGAAAATCTTAAAGAGGAAGTGATGACTAAACAATGGCTACTCTTGACGGAGGATAGCCGAGGAGTAAAATTTTTCAATGGGCGCGTGTGGGTGCCCAAAGTTGGAGGCAACCGGGAACTACTCCTAGAAGATGCTCACAAATCCAAATACTCTATCCATCCCGGGAGTACAAAAATGTATAGAGATTTGAAGCTACAATATTGGTGGTCGGTCATGAAGTTAGACATAGTGCGCTATGTAGAGCAGTATATAACTTGCTTGCAAATGAAGGCCGAGCACCAAAAACCATATGAAAGTCTTCAATTGATAGAGATCCCCGAATGGAAATGCGAGCATATCACTATAGAATTTGTGACCAAACTAGCGAAGACCTTAAGAGGACACAACACGATTTGGGTAATAGTTGACCGGTTGACCAAAAGAGCCCATTTTTTAGGTATGTAGGAAACTTTGTGTAACACCCTCAAATCTGGAAATAGCAACTAATTTAAAATTTTCTAAATACATCAGTAAATGATTCATATACAATCACAATTTAATGTTTAACCTCAACACACACAATTTATTCTCTACACACAGTCTATAACAAGGACGGGTGCTACTAAAACCCAATAATAGTCACTATCTCCAAACTGCGGAAGATTTCACAAAATACTTACACTTGTGAAAAACTAAGGCACATCTCTTCATAGTACTACTAGAACCAAACCCCCAACTGGAACCTGATGCACATGCTGACAAATAAAAAGGTTAGGCTTAACGCCTAGTAAGCTCAAGAGTTTTCAACATATATAAATTAATCGCTTAAAAAGGAAGAATGCAATTAAAATCATAATCTTTCGAAATGATATGATTCACTTATGAAAACGACTCGCTTATCAATAAATATGCATTTTAAACGAAAGAGACCCCAAGTTAATCGTTAACCAAACCAAACTGTTTTAAAGGCTAAGATCCCAATATAAAACGTTCTTTCGTAAATTTAAGTTCAACCCAAGACTTGCTAAAAAGGAAAAATAGAGAGAGACTCCCAATTTATAAAACACGGTTAACATGTTATATCTCGAAATACCCAAAACAAGGGTGAATCATGACACACAACTAATGAACCATAAATGAAAACCCATATAAGTAAATATAGCCGTGAACACGGACATTAGACCCAATACTCACACAACCATAAATGGAAAGAAACCAAATACCAAAACGTAGAAACGACGCATTCCATTCAAACCTTAATATACGTGGGGGAAACCCAATATTATGGCCATCATTTACCGTCGACCGCCCAAAAACCAAAGTTGATAAGATACGACATTAACATTTAAAATACCACTGATCGACGACGGGGGAGATCCGTATACGTTGAGAGTAGAGGGACACGCAAGTAGGCCGCCCATACAACTTACTTGCATGTCATCTCAACGTTTCCATCTTGGGTGACGAGAACACGTGAATGGGACCACCCGTGATGTTATTGGATTTCACCACATATCCCGATCCTAGTTCCCATGCCATACCAGACATCACAATTCTCATGCCGTTTATTGCCTCTAGCCATACTCCGTCGAGTTTCACACCAAGGACTTACGGATATGGGTGCCTATCCAATCTAGACGAGTTTCAACTCGGAGGCTTGAGCCACCTATTGCCTACTCGCTAGCGAACCCAAGCGGTCAACGGTCAAAACCAACCTTACCCGCTTTCCCAAAACAGACAGACTTACGTGCCTATGGATCCAATACAACATTGTCTAAAATTACATGACTCCAATTGAATGACCAAAACACCCAAAACATGTAACTCTCAAATAACACGAAATAAACGCCATCATACTCAAAACTCCCCAACGGTTATTAACTCGGACAAATGTCCTCACGACTCAAAATTAGCCAAAACCGAGCCAAGGGCCCAACAATTTACGTAAATATCCAATGAAAGCCAGTAGAGACATCGAAACACGTTTGACCAACAATTATGCAAACACCACAACCAAAAAGGTAATTAACCCAAATATTTTCATTGGTTGAAACAAAACGTTCTCCAAATGTACTTGTTCTCTTCGTGATGCCAAAATGACTCATAGTACAATGATATGCATTTTCTAACGGTTTATAAAATCGTATGTTGGGCAATTATATAAAATGACCTTCATTTATAAATTATATCATCAAGGAAACATATCAAAATGATTTATTTATCTAATGCCCAAAATCACAAAGATGTGTGTTACATAAATTTGTAAAGTTAAATATATCCAAGTAACCAAAACTTATCAGCAGTTAACAATTTAATGTAAAACACAAACACTTTAAAATAAACATTTTGGCATGCACGCCATTTTCACAAATCAACTTGAACTCACCTCGCTAGATTTAGGCTAAATTTAGATTTCAAACCCAAATCCTTAGTCTCCAATGGTGTAGACTTCACCATTTCCATGCTCTCTTCAACAATAAGCTAGGGTTTCCAAATAACCCACTTCTTCATGTCTAGCATAAACCATCAACAGGTAAAACCTTTAGATCTATAAAGATTCTTATATCAAAACTTGAAGTATTCAAATAAACTTACTACTTTAGGATGTTTAGGCTCTCCACCCAAAAACAACCAAAGGAATCCATTGTCTCTTCAATCCAAGCTTCCAAATACCAAACCTTCATACTTCCTTAGGATAAATCCACCATGGGTGCTCCAAATCTGAGATGTGAGCTTCCAAAAGTCTCACCAATGGAGAGAAATGAAAAGTGTGGGAGGTAAATGAGAGAAAACCCTAGAAATTTGGGTTTTAAAACGATCAGACTGCTTTGAGGCCGTAGGCCAAGCCGTGCGTGCCACTGGTCGGCACACTACAGAGACTTATGCGGCCTTAGCCACAGGCCACGCTCCCTGTGCCTGGTGCCGAGCCATCCCCCGACCGTTTCTCTCGACCTTCCGGTGATCGTTTCCTTGACCGATCGTCGCCCGACGTTAGGAAATCACGGGTGTTACACCTTGCCAATGGACAAGTTGGCGAAGTTGTACATTGATGAAGTGGTTTCTAGGCACGGCGTGTCCTTGTCCATTTGTCTCAAACCGTGATAGTCGTTTCACGTCAAACTTTTGGGATGGCCTGCAGAAAGAATTGGGTACGGGGTGAAGTTGAGCACGACTTACCATCCTTAAACCGATGGTCAAAGTGAGAGGACAATTCAGATGCTAGAAGATATGTTAAGATCTTGTGTGATAGACTTTGGGGGTAGTTGGGACTCTCACCTACCTTTGGTGGAGTTCGCGTACAACAACTATCACTCTAGCATTGGTATGGCACCTGTTGGGTCATCTAAGATTTGAAGATGATCTCCCCTTTTCGGATTATAATTATATATCTGAAAAATGTTGTACACTTTCATACTTAGGATACTTTATGGTTCTTTGTAATAGCTTAGTTGTGCTTTAAAATATCGGTGAATCGAAGACCAACCGAATTCAACATGAAGCAAGTCTACTGATGCGGATCAAGATGAACTTCAAAAGAACTGAGCTACCACTGCCGAAGAAGATAAGCAACATCTTCGGCAAATCTTTCTTCTGCCGATCCTTCTCTTCTTCGGCAGAGGACTTCCCTGCCGATCCTCTTCTATCAACATCCTTCTACCGATCCTTCGGCAGAGATCCTTCTTGCCGACCTCATATTATTCGGCAATATCCCTTTATGACAAATCCTCACGATTTGACTTACTTCCTAATTCCCAATGTCTTTATGACAAAAAGGAATGAAAACTTCTTTTGCATAAAGAAAATACACTTGAGTTCTGATCTGATTGAGACTTTCTTTTAAAAGATCTCAAAAATATTTTAACCAGGTATATTTTATTAAGATATTGTCCTTTCATAGTACAAAAGTTACCTTTTGTATTGTGATAAGTCACTTCAAATATCTTATTATTTATTGAAGAAATCTCAACTACTCATGCATTAAATGACAAGTGTCCTTTGCATTTAATGAATGGGGTAGTATATAAAGGGTGAAGACTTCTCATGCAACACATGCTTTCAGCTCAAGAAATCTTTGTGCATTTTTAGCAAGTTGTTTAGTTTGTCTCTCTCATAGCTTTTTACCTTAGTGTTCTTAAAAGTTGTGTTCTAAAGTTTTCTAACTGATAGATTGTTAGGATAGTTTTACTATTCTTTTCCGCAACAATCTTTTGTAAGCTAAGTGTAATTCTTAATAACTTTTATTACCTTGCCTCATCAACCTCCATCTCCCACTGTCGACATGACAGGGTCTTCGGTACCACCTCCTTATGTACTGAACCCTTCTCAAACTCCTTTCTCCATTCCTGCTGACATACTTGCCGACATTCAGGATACAAATCGGCAACACCGTTTTCTTGGCCATCAATTTGAACATCTGGAAGGGAAGTTTGATTGCTTTCTTGGCACCATTGGTCACCGAATCTCCTTAATTGAGCAAGGATCTATCCGAGATCAAGAGATCTCTATTTCTCTTGATGCGACCAACAAGTCTCTTGACGAGCGCCTTGGTCTTTTTAATGCGCAAAATACCGAACTTCTTCGTGTGAACTCCGACTTCTTCAAATGCATGAACGCCATGCAACAGGATATTCTTGGTATTCGGGACCCTCTTAATGATGCTCTGGATGCTGTTCTCAAAGAGGTAATCAAGCTCATTGACAACAACACCTCTCTCACCCTCTCTATGGTTGCCCTCAAGGCTGCCTCCGATGCTCATGACCAAGAGCTTGCATCTCTTCGGCATAGGGTGAATACTCAGGATCAGGTCAACAATCAGCTTCTTGATGCTCTCTCTAAGATCAATGCCAAGCTTGATGGTAGGCCTGCTTCTGTTGCTCAATATTGTGCCGATTCTCTGGATCTTGATATCACTAATGCTGCTTTTAGTCCTGATGATCGTCTCTGTCTTCGTCACATCGATCGCCGACTAGGCCATGTGTCGGCCAAGAATGGGCTTTCTTCTCCGGCACGCACTGAGGGGGAGACTCCATCTGAGGGGGAGAAAAATAACCCTCACATCAATATTACCAGTGCGCGTCGGGAAGAACCTCAAAATCCTCCTCCTCAACAAATCTTTCGGCAAGAAAAACCATCAGTTGAGGGGGAGCAACCGAAAGAAAAAGAAACAGAATTGTCGGTTCCTGCTGAAAAAGAAAAAGAACATTCGGCTTTTTCCGAAAAAGATGAAAAAGAAAAGGATTCGTCCACTACCGATGTTATCGAAAGCAAAGGAACCGATCACTCTGTCAAAGTGGTCGAAGAGTCTAAGGGGGAGCACGAGCCGAAGAAAGATAAAGGAAAGAAGAAACTTACCCCTGAGGAAGAAGCTGTTGAATCCAAGCGTCTTAAAGATGCTCAGAACAAGAGTTTTGCCGATGGTGGTGGGATAAAGCTTGCTCCTCCTCCTAAGACTGTCTCCTCCGATCTTGGGCTATAGGCTAAGGAGCTCAAGAAGGCTGAGCTATCCCAACTTGTGCACGATAAAGATAAAGAGCTAGCGCAGAAGTTGGCGGAGAAAGAGGCTGAAAAGGTAAAGGTTCCAACAGATGTTGTTAATGCTCAACTTCTACAACTCAGTGCCTTGGAGGAGTCAGCCAAGAAAAATGAAGAAATCAAGGCTATGTGCATTAAATGGTATCATGATGCTCTCTCCAACCGAAGATCTTTTCTCAAAATCATTGATGTCAAAATTCTTAAACCATCTAAGGAATGTGACACTACTCGGCTTATTATCATAAGGAGAGATCTTTCAAGGTTTGTTGAGAGACTTGATTCGCTCCTAAGGTATGGCATCGCCGAATGGATGGAGATTATGGAATGCTTGGACATAAGCAAAAATGCTCTCAAACCTGAAGTGGAAAAATATATTAGAGATCTACAGAAGAAATTCGGCTCCTACCGAAGGTGTTACAATATTGTGCACACGCCTGCCGAAGAGAAGATAATTGCCAAACTCAGAGCCGACCTTCCTCCTACCTCCAAACCGAAGTCGAAGTCCTCCAAAAAGGAGGATGTGTTCTCTCAAATGGTCAGGCAAGGAAAAGTTCCAAACGTTTCCAATCTTGACTTATCCTTACCGACTTTGGTGCCTTAACCTTCTACCACAGTTCTTCATGAGCCTATCCATGGAATCTTCGTCAATGATGGATTTGGCTAGATCCGCTTCTTCAGAGCAAGAATGATTCATCTCGCCGATACTATCTTTCTGAGTGCGATCTTCAGATCATACCAATAGGCGAAATGGATCTCTACAAGGCTGTCACCGATGAACTCAAAAGAAGAGATGCCACTCCTGGTCTTCCCTTTGAATAATTCTAGTCTTTCTAACTATACTTTTATTGTATTTTTCTTTTGACTTGTATTGTAATCGTCTCACAAGATTAATACAAAGTACAGTTTTAGTTTTGAAGTAAATATCGTGTATAGTTCTTTATTTCATTCTTTTATACTTGTAAATGTTGGATACTTTAAAAGAAACAAAAAGAATGGTCTATGTGAAAAAGAACCCAAAAGAGTAAGAACAAGGTCAAAATGTATTATTCATGGATCTATCTCTTTTACCTAAGTATGGGTTGTCATCATCAAATAGGGGGAGATTGTTGGGTCATCTAAGATTTGAAGATGACCTCCCCTTTTCGGCTTATAATTATATATCTGAAAAATGTTGTACACTTTCATACTTAGGATACTTTATGGTTCTTTGTAATAGCTTAGTTGTGCTTTAAAAGATCGGTGAATCGAAGACCAACCGAATTCAACATGAAGCAAGTCTACTGATGCGGATCAAGATGAACTTCAAAAGAACTGAGCTACCACTGCCGAAGAAGATAAGCAACATCTTCGGCAGAGGACTTCCCTGCCGATCCTCTTCTATTGGCATCTTTCTACCGATCATTCGGTAGAGATCCTTCTTGGCGACTTCATCTTATTCGGCAATATCCCTTTATGACAAATCCTCATGATTTGACATACTTCCTAATTCCCAATGTCTTTCTGACAAAAAGGAATGGAAACTTCTTTTGCATAAAGAAAATACACTTGAGTTCTGATCTGATTGAGATTTGCTTTTAAAAGATCTCAAAAAGATTTGTACCAGGTATATTTTATTAAGATATTATCCTTTCATAGTACAAAAGTTACCTTTTGTATTGTGATAAGTCACTTCAAATATCTTATTATTTATTGAAGAAATCTCAACTACCCATGCATTAAATGACAAGTGTCCTTTGCATTTAATGCATGGGGTAGTATATAAAGGGTGAAGACTTCTCATGCAACACATGCTTTCAGCTCAAGAAATCTTTGTGCATTTTTAGCAAGTTGTTTAGTTTGTCTCTCTCATAGCTTTTTACCTTAGTGTTCTTAAAAGTTGTGTTCTAAATTTTTTAAGTGATAGATTGTTAGGATAGTTTTACTATTCTTTTCCGCAACAATCTTTTGTAAGCTAAGTGTAATTATTGATAATTTTTATTATATTATAAAGAGTTAAAATTAAGTGAAATTTTGAGTATTGTATTCAACCCCCCCTTCTACAATACTTGTTTACTTATTTTGGGACTATCAGCACCATTCGAGGCATTATATGGGCGGAAGTGCAGAACTCCCATGTGTTGGTTGGAAGAGGGAGAAAAGAAGTTTGTCGGGTCGGAAATAGATCAAGAGACGACTGATAAAGTTAAAGGCATACGTGAACGTTTGAAAACGGCTCAAGACTGACCAAAGAGCTATACCGACAAGAAGAGGCGGTCGATGGAATTCCAAGTGGGAGATCGTGTAATGCTTAAAGTGTCCCCTTGGAAGGGCATCATACGGTTCAGAAAGCGTGAGAAGTTGAGTCCCCGTTTCCTTGGTTCGTTCACCGTAATCAAGCGTGTGGGACTTCAGGCGTATCAATTGGAACTTCCCCCACGGATGAAAGGAATTCATAATATTTCCACATATGCTATCTCCGGAAGTGTTTAGTTGAAGAGGAGAGTGTCATTCCCATCTCGGAAAAATTCAGGTTGATGAAGGCAATCGATGCATTGAAGACCCCGACGCCATATTGGAGAGAAAGTCAAAGAAGCTCCGTCACAAGGAGGTCATGATGGTCAAAGTGCATTGGAAGCATCATCGTGGGGCCAACGTGACTTGGGAAGCCGAAGAAGATATGAAGAGAATATATCCCAATTTGTTTATCTAACAAAGATTACGAGGACGAAATTGATTCCAATGTGGGGAGGATTGTAACACCCGAAAATTTCGGTATGAAGTTTATCCCTAAAACCCATATTAATCTTGCTTTAAGGTATAGTCGAGTGGTAGAGAGTCTAGCTTTATTCTTTAGTCGTTCACAGAGCGTTCGGTGGTTGAAAGGTGAACTTTTGTGAGTTGGGGGTCTATGGGAGACAATGCAGACGAGAGTGACATTGGCATTGTCGCCAAGTCACAATCGCCGGGTGGAAAGAAGTCTCGATACACCTCACACGAAAGTGACGGTGAGAGTGACATTGGCACAATCGCCATGTCACAATCCCGTGGGAGGTGCCTCGCGGTACACTCTTGACGAACCCGGAGTGACCGACGAGAGTGACATTGTCATTATCGCGTGTCACAATCGCCCATGGGGTGTAGACTTGCTTAAACTCGTTTTTCCAGCCCACTTTCATTTATTACTCCTCCTACCTTATTTCACTCTCTCAAAAATTGAACCATAAGCATTTAAGGCGGTTTTAGAGATTCATTGCACCTTTCCTTGAGTTGTAAGGTGGATTTTCATCATCAAACTACGATTTGGAAGCTTCTCCTCAAGGTCCTTCATCTCCCCATCCTCACCATCAAGTTCTAGGTTTTTGGAGAAATATTATAGGTTTTTGACAAAACTTATGATTGTGAGGTCATCCTTCACTTTTAAACTTTATACATGTCAAAACTACATTTTTAAACTCCTAATCATCTTCTTGTTTATATTTTCTTACTTGCAAGATTTGACCTAATATGAGTTTTTAGAGATTTTTGGGGTTTTAACCATTTTAGAGTATGAGGTTGAAATTCTTGATTTAAGATTGAAAATGTGATTTATTTGCATACTTGTACCTAAATACTTGGATGGAATCATTTTGGTTTCATTTAGGGTTTTCATTACATATGGTGATTTTATTTGGAAACAAAGGTTTTGGTCGGTTGTTTTGTTAATGGATGTTCTAAGGGTTTTGTAAGGCTTGGAAAACCTCTTTTAGTGATGATTTATGTTAAGAATGGAGATGACCATTTATTGACCCTTGTATGGTTTCAAATGCAAGGAAGTGGTTTTATGTGTGGAATTCATTTATAGAAATTCTATTGCGGAATCTATATGCGTCATTATATTGTAGTCACAATGAAACTGTGAGTAGCCATAGACTATTACTCATGGATCCATAGGAATAGGAGTTGGCTTAATTTGGGATGTTGTTTCCCTATGTAACTAGTTGAGACATTAAGTCCTTGGAGTCAACTTGGTACGGTTATGTGAGACCAGATACTAGCCATGGGTCGTAAATGTAATCCTAGTGAATGAGTATGGCTAGGATCCTCGGGTGCCCTCCCCCACATCTATGTACGAGTTGGCGTCGTTCGTGGCCATGGATCCTAGCATTGAGCTCACAACTTGGAAAGTGGCTTACTTTTGTGTTTGCCACGATCTTTGGAAATCAGGTCTCCCCCATCATCACAAGATGCTTTTGGGTTGTAAGGTCCTTATGTGGTTATTTGTCAAGTTTTACTATTATCTATCATTGAAAATCCGTTTATTCATAATTTCTATGTTTTCATGTTACGCATATAATATGTTTGTCCTCACTAGGCGTAACACTTTTCTTAAATAAAATGTATAACATGTTTTGTTAGCGGTAGGGTTCCCAAAAATTGAGGGACGAGTGTTGGATGTTAGCGGCATCTTTTGGAGATATACTTTTGGATTATTGGCATACAGAAAGAAATAAACATTTTGGGAGATTGAGTTGACAACCGTTAAAATCTAGATGTAAACTGTTTAGATTAGTATGTTGTCGATTTTAATATCCATTTACAGGAATTGTAAACGCTATTACTATTTCCCCATTTTGGGTGATTTCTCTTTATTTAAGGTGTCATATTTACCCTTTTGTCAGGTTTAAATTTACCTCTATTTTTAGGGTGTTACAAGTTGGTATCAGAGCTCTACTTTAAGTGAACTGGGTATGAATGTAAGATGCTTAGACTTAAGCTGAAATATTAAGTTATGATTTGTGAGGATTGGGTAGAACTCATTAGATAGGGCGGTTTAGAGTCGACGGAATTATACTAGTTGAGAATTGTGATGATGGCAACGAGAATTCTTATGTATAATGTGTTCATAATTTCACTTAGCTAATGCTATTATGAATATGTTGTTATGTGAATATGCTTGACTTACTATTGTCATGATGATTGATGAATGTAGTAGTTGTAGGATAAGTGTGCCATCGTCTAAAGGATATGACGATAGAGATAGATATAAAGATAAATATATTAGAGATAGATTAGAACTGAAATATCTTATAGTTATCTACTTGTAATTCATCCCCTATTTAAAGGGCTTATGATTAATGAGAATTACAGATTTCATTCTCTTTATTTTACCGTTGTTATATTTCGTTTTTCCTTTAACACGTTATCAGCACGTAAAGCTCAAAAGCTTTTTCACCATCGCTAAATGGTTGTTTTTTGACCACTGTCCGTCACCGTTGAATGACTTGTCGCAATCTCGTCGCTACTCGGTTATTCCTTACTTGTTGCCACGTCTATCAAAAATTCTAGTAAGTTTTCTATCAATTTCTTCATAAGTTAATATTATGAAATCATGTTGAAAGAATAATATGATTTATGATTTAAGTTATAGAATATTTCTGCTATAGTTTCTTAGTTGATATCAATTTAATTGAAAAAAAAAACATATAACCAAATCCAATTCATAGTTATTTAGTTTTTGCTTGAGATAATTAAATAAATAAAATAGATATTTATGTTAAGAAATCACATTGAAAGATAATTATTTGAATTTTATTGTGATTTTAATGTGATTATTCAATTAAATATTTATGTGATTTTCTTTTAATTAATTTTATTGTGATTTTGATGTAATTATCCAATTAAACTTTTGTGTGATTTTGTTTTAATTTTTTAGTTGTAAAAAAAATAGAAACATGGAGTCATAATCTACATCTAAACCTACGGGTTGGTTTTTATTAGTTAAATAATATTTATTGTGGATATGATAATATTTAAATCAATTACCGTTTAATTATGGATATGATATATTTTTTGTTTTAAAATATTATTATGATTTATTAATGTTTATCAAATCAGATTACAATATTCATATATTTAGATGGTTATCCAATTAGTTTACAATATTATTTATTTATTATTTATTTATGTTAGTATTTAAATGTTTATCTTAATTAATAATTGTTATAATTCAAATGTTTATCTTGATTATGAGTTCCTACTCATTAATCTCAATCTTATAACTTATCTTTGGAATTTACACTATCTGTTGTTATATTTCGTTTTTCCTTTAACAATAGTATATTTATTAATCAAGTATTTAAAATATTTTTAGTAACAACTAAAATGATAAGGATAAGATCTCTAGTCAGGTTTATGTTTCAATCAAGGATAACAATCTCTGATTTTGATCATTTTATATTATTGTTGTAATATCTATCTCTTTTGTTTATAATCATTCTAGTCAATGTTTTTTAGTATATACACTAAAAAACGGAGTCCGTAGCTAATTAATTGAAAATATTAAACTTTGTTGGTGATCCATCGATGATAGTTCGTTAGACAAATAGTGGTGGATAATACCATCACCGACGGATCACCGATGGTTTTCAGCGTCAGATTAGCGAGGGACCATATCCGCGATGAATTAGTGAGGGCCGTATTAGCGACGAATTAGCGAGGGACAATATCAGTGAGAATTAGCGAGGGGCCATATCATAGACGGATTAGCGAGGGACCGAATCAACGACGGATCAACAAGAGACTGTATCAGCGATGGATTAGCGAGGGACCATATCAACGACAAACTTGTAGCAATGGATTTCCGACGGTAATCCTTTGCTGATTTTTGCTAATTTAAAATTAAATAAATTAAAATATTGCATTTCCTGTATATTTTGTACAAAACCTACCCGTAAAGTCAAACCAAAATGCCCAACAAATTCAAAAATAACCAATTCATGCAATTCAAATGTTTGGTCAACACGTAATAATCTAACTAGGGGGGGGGGGGAGGGGGAAGGGGAGGGAGGAGGGTGTATCCATGTTGTTGCATAAAAGCAGTAAATTGAGTTGATAATGAGACTTGTTGAGTTAACTGGGTAGTGTATTCGGCCTGTCGTGTCTCTAGTTTTGCCTTTCTCTTCTATTCGGCCTCTAGCTCGACCAAATAGTGATCCTCCCGCCGCTTCCCTTCCGCCTCTATCCTTGTCAGTTTCGTTTGCAACTCAGCTACCTGTAAATATTCAATATTTGACAAAAATCAGTAATTTATTGGCAATGAAACGTAATATGATATATAACAATATAACCAACATACCTACGTGGCCGATCTAGTAACGTAAGATCTCTAGTGCTGATACCAGCGTACAAACATCAATAAGAGCATAATGGGGATCCTGGGGGGTCCCGAACCCATAAAGACGACCCTTCCTCCGTCCTCCGATAATCTGCTCTAAAAGAGATGGATCATCAGGAAGTATGGTGTCGGGCTATGCGCTAGAGTGGGCCTCATCCTAAAGCACTCGAAATCGCTCATATGTTTTACCAAAACAAAAACGAGTGAGCTTATATCTGTAGACATTTCAACAACATAACGGATGTAATTCGAACATGTCTGTTGGTCCCAAATAGCAGTAAGTAAACAAGATAAGTATTGTAGAAGGGGGGAGGGAGTTGAATACAATACACAGTTTTTCACTTAATTTGATTCTTATTGATTTGAAATCAAGAATTACACATAGAAAACTTTGATTGTTGCGGAATAGAACAGATGAACTTTGTTCAAACAATCTTACACTAAGAGAAATGAAGAACAATTGAAAAACACTTAGAAAACAATTGAACTTCGTAGAGAGAAAGTTGCCAGGCACTTAGAGAACTTGAAGGTTGTAGAATTGGTTCAACTGGTGATCTTGCATGTTGAAGCATCCATCATATTTATAGTGCCTCATGCATTTAATGCCTGGGACACCTGTTGAGCAAGGGATGGACACATGTCTTCTGCATGGTACAAGATGTACCTTTTGTCTTGTTTTGTCTTGAAGTGTTGACATGCAGAGGATGGTTTAGACCTTTCCTCAAAAGAGTGTAGGAGACAAATCTCACTTTTCTGATCTTCAGATGAGGTCCACATCAATGCAGATATCACAAATATAATTTCTCAGAAAAGTACAATGTGTTTGTGCCGATGATATTTTCCCACAAAACTTATCAAAGACAAGTTTGGTGAATAGAGAGATAAGTCGGCACAGATCACCACATACATCTTCAGGCTCCTGAAGATGTGAGGAATCTTCAGGCTCCTGAAGATGTGAGATCGGCACCATCCTGGCCGATGGTGTTGATCACATAGGCATGCTTGGCTTTAGGATGAGAAGTCTATCTTCAATCCGCTTTGAGAGATATACTTCTTCTTTGTCTTCTTCAGCTGATCTTCGACTTCACCGAACATTTGTATAGAAACCAAGCTGCTAAAAGAACCTCAAAATATTCTAAGTATGATGATACAAAATGAAAGATCGACATGTCATCTTCAAATCTTCAGATGACCCAACAATCTCCCCCTATTTGAGGATGACATCCATACTTAAGAATAAAACGAAGAGTATACTGAATAATTCATTTTGACCCATATTTACTCTTTTCGGGTTCTTTTCACATAGACCATTCTTTTAGTTGTTTTGGATTTTTTTAAGAATATCCGACATTTACAAATGAATAAAAGAATTAAGTATAGTTGTACAAACTAAGAAAAAAAATAAAGAATGAGAAAGAAAATATATACAAAGATACAGAAGACAGTAGCCGGAATTGTTCGAACTTGAGTGGTTGGATGCTCCCCCTCAATTCATACTCCCCCTCAACTAATGTCAGGTGGCTTTGATCACACAATCCATTGAAAAATTAGTTTCAGCAGAGTTTAAGCTTGAGTGGTAAGTTTCTCCCCCTCAACTCATACTCCCCCTCAACTAATTCACGGTGTTTAGAAAGTAAGAAGTCAGAAAGTTTTTGGAACCCTCCGAACTTGCTCCTGGAAGGGAAAATTCATCCTTGGATCGTGCAGAAGCATCGAGACTAAGAATCCCGGGTGATAGGTTGTGAGGTGGTGAAGAGGCACCTTGGATTGGGGAGGAGTCCAAGTCATCCTTATTAACCAAGAAAAGGTTGAAGAGGGAATAATAGGGGTCCCTGATTTTACAATTGTATCCTTTTGTGAGGATACAAAGGGGGTGGCTTTGGGTTTAGCAGAGTCCTTGGGCCCAGATGGGAAAATTTCAACACCTGCCGATTTTGAAGAACCAGTGCGTGGAGTAGGTGGCTTGACCCTTGAAACCTTCCTCAGCCTCTTGAGAGGAGCGGGAGGGGAAGAAGGTTAGTGCCTCCGCTTTAAAAAGGGATATGTGACCGGGGCAACAAACGAAGGTTCTTTCGGTCGTATGGTCATCTTAGCTAGTGCGGAGGTGCTAGAAGCCTTTGAAGATTTTTTTTGCTAGTCGGTTTCACTTGGGACGGGGCAGATAGGGCCACTACAGATGAGGAGCCTTGGACACCGTAGTGTCGAGAGCATTAACCCATTGTAGATCGGGAGAATTTATGAAGGAAAACATACCTGGGCTGAGAGCTTGGTTGGTGGATAGAGACCCCTTGTTGAGAGAGGTATTCTTGACTTTCTAAGTGTTGGTTGGAGAGTCATCACCAAATCAACTAGAGAGCCAACAATTTTTCTCCCCCTATTTGAGGATGACACCAACACATAGAAAGAAAATGGTACTGACACTCAGAAAAAGTACAAGACAAGAATAACTCATAAATTCAGTGTCTTATTGTTTTTTTTTGGGCTCTTTTCCGGTTTTTTTACGGGAAAGAAAAACAACGGGAAGAGAGAATCGGTAACAAACATTCGGGAAGAACTTTGTGAGGAGAAAAAAATGAGGGAGGAGGGGTTTTTTTAGAGGTGATAGGTAAGGATGAGAGGGTTTGAAGATTTGGAGGTGTGGTAAAAAAAATAATGAGGGAGGGAGTAGATACAGGAAGGGAAGGAGTGAGGTGATGGTTTGGTGGAACGGTGGTTCGTTGGTTTGCTGGCACGGCGGTTCGTTGGTTCGGTGGTTCGATGGACCGGTGGCATGGTGGTTTGCTGGTTCGATGGTTCGGTGGTTCGGTGGCACGGTGGTTCGATGGTTCATTGGTTCGGTGGCACGATGGTTCAGTGGCACGGTGGTTCGATGGTTCGGTGGCACGGTGGTTCGATGGTTCGGTGGCACAGTGGTTCGGTCGTTTGATGGATCGGTGGCACGGTGGTTCGAATGCATGAAGGTTCGGCGACGCGAGGTTCGACGGTCCAATGGTTCGGCGACCACGGTTCGGCGGGCCAAGGTTCGACGGCCCGCGGTTCGGCGGCACGAAGGTTTGGCGGGCCGAAGGTTCAGCGGCACGCGATTCAGTGGCGTCGCGGTTCGGTGGCACAGTCGGTCGGTGGAACCGCGGTTCGGTGGCACGGTAAGTCGGTGGCGCCATGGTTCAGTGGCATGGTCGATCGGTGGAACCGCGGTTCGGTGGCACGGTCTGTCGGTAATGTTCGGCGGAAGAGGTTTTGGTTGGGAGGTAAAAGGGAGGTTTGAGATGTTCGTCTTGTGTGGTGAGGGGCCGAAGATTGGAAGAGAGAGAGAGGGGCCGAAAAGGGAGAGGGTAGAGAGAGAGGGGCCGAAGAAAGGGAGAGGGTAGAGAGAGAGGGTCCAAAGAGAGATAGGGGGTTTAGAATGACACCCGCGAATTTGGTAAGAACAACTAATTAAAATTTTTAAACATAACATCAAGTAAGGGATGAAACTTCCTCTTACGATCCAAAACTCTGTATACCGCAACTACGAATTCTATAATTAACCTTGACAATTATAAACTCCAATAATATATACAAACTAAATTGAAGTCGGGTGTCACTTAACCCAAATACAAGCTGCTCTCCTTAACCTAATGCGGAAGACTTCATCAAGCTACTCACTTCTCGGGCACACCAATGGTACTCCTCTCTTCACTTAGATACTAGAACTATTCCCAACCGGAACTTGTTGCACATGCCGACAAATAAAAAGTTTAGGCTAACGCCTAGTGAGTTCTAGAGTTTTATATGAGTAAATATATCTTTAAAAGAATGAACTTCACTTAAAATTATGACCTTTCAAATAATGTACTTTAAAACGGGGAAACAACTCTTTTCCAATGTCATGCACTTTCAAAGATAGACACCACATTACAAACATTCTTTATAAAATGATGAAACTCAAACTTACTCGAATCAATAATATGAATTGACTCACGTTTAAGAAACGTAGATAAAGTGTTACACTCCAAAACACCCAAGCGCGGGTGGGGCAAAATACCCAAGACATAAATCATTGTCAAAATCCACATATACAATACGTCCGAAAACATGGACATTAGGCCCAATACTCACGCGACCATAAGCGAAAGGAAACCAAATATCAAAACATGGGGATGACATTCTTCATTCAAACCTTAATATACGTGGAGGAAGGTCCAATATTAAGGTCCTCATTCACTGTCGACCACATAATACCAATGATAATAAAGTAACACGTCAACATACAAGATACAGTTAGCCGACGACGGGGGAAACCCGTATCCGTTGCGAGTGGAGGAACACAAAAGTATGCCACTCTTGCAACGTAAATCGCATGTCACCTCACGACATGAAAGCCCAAGTGTCCCTACGACTTCTTAACAAGTTACACCTTAATAGATGGTTAAACTTGATGAACATTACAAAGAACTTCATCCCGAAGGCCCGACACACTTAAAGACTACCTCCCAGGCATTACTTCAAGCGGCGGAGGTCCTAGTGCCTTCCTCTCAGGTAGAACCTCCAGACTTAACCCTCCAGTGCCTACTTGTAAAGTTTCCGGTCGTAAAACATGGGTACCGGAGTTCAACCCTGCAATACCCAACCGACCATCCAAACAGACTGACTTACGTGCCTATGGATCCAATGCAACACAACCTAACATTACATGACTACACAGGAATGACCAACGCACTCGAGCATGTAATAAACATCAATATGAAATACGGTGCATTAGCATGTAAACCATAACTGGGCTCTACATGGAGCCAGTAAAACCGGACAAGTGTCCTCAAGACTCCATTTAAATCAACACCGAGCTAAAATGTTCAAAACCCTTTTTGACCAACGATTAACAAACCCCAACTACATAACGCAATCGACTCACGTCATGCAAACACACTCCAAAATACATTGGTAGACTCCAATACAGTTTAGATTGGGACAAGTGGTTTTCCAAATGGATTTATACTCTTTATTCTTTCAAAACGTCCCATAACACAAAATCAAACATTTTACCCAGACAAACACTAAAAGTGTATTTTCACCAGACGATTTCCATTTATGCATTAAACCATCAAAATACTTTAAAATGACTTATTTTTCAATATACCCAAAGAATCCCAAATGTGGGTGTTTTGCAAGGTTTATACAGTTAGATACTTCAAATAATCAACTCACAAATATTCCAACAATTGATAATTTCATGCAAAACATAATAACACTTTAAAATGAACATTTTGGCATGTACAACGTTTTCACAAATCAACTTGAACTCACCTTGCTAGATTTAGGCTAAATCTAGATTTTACCCCCAACTTGAGCTTCCTTGAAGAACTTGAATCCACAAGCAAAACCTTCCAAAACCTATATTCACAAGTTTCCAACCATGAATATACTCATTCAACCATTAATAATCGATCCCTAAATATTTTACATCAAAATCCCCAATTTGGACAAAAACCCTAATTTTGACCTAACTTCTCCAAAATCATCAAACCCACAATTTGAGAAACCAAACACTAGGGAATCATCAATGGAGCATTTATACCTCATAATAAGGTATAGAAATGGAGAGGATAAACTTACCACTTAGGTTTTGGTGAAAACCTAGAAAACTCTCATATTCCTTGATGGTGAGGGTAGGATGGAGAACTTTTAGTCTTGCCTTCATCTCCTTGCTAAATGATGATGGGATACTTCAAAATCAAAGTAAATAGCCATAAGAATGACTAGGGTTCGAACAAATAAAATGGGAGCCGGTTTGGGAGAAAAAGAAATGGGAAGGGTGAAGTGAAAATGAGGAAAATGATGGAAAATCGCAACCTTTAAAAGACCCTGGGACCGACCGCGACAGTGCCCCGCGACATTGCCCGGTGGGACAATCGCGGGCACTGTCTCCCCGCTTGTACCAAGAGGGGTATGCCCTCCGTGACCTTGCCTCGCGATAGTGACATATGTCACAGTCGCGGGCACTGTCTCCCAATCAGTGTCGGACCCCGAAATCTTCCTTTTTCGTGCTCGAAAGCTCTCCGATAATCTTAGGGTCTAGAGTAAAATATCCCTTAACTAAAACTTCATTAGTCCCAGGCTTCAAGCATGAACATATTTATCCCGCACACGATTCCTTACCGAAAATTCTAGGTGTTACAATCCTCCCAAACTTAGAATAATTTCGTTTCCGAAATCTACTTCTCGCACAAGGTATTCCAATACCACTCTCAGCCCTTATTGGGTTTCTTCGGTCCCCAAAAGGTAACAACTAATCATAGACCTCAATGATGTCATTCTTTCAAAATGATCACCTCCATTTCCAAGGAATTGTCTTTATCCCCATTCAACCTTGAGCTAGAACTCGACGATTCTCGACGCAACTGCCACATCGATTTCCTCGAAGACTCTCACTGGAGCAATTCTATCCACACTAACTTGGTTGCCTACCAACCTTAGGTGACCCGTACTACCTCAAGAGTCATTCTTGACCTCCACTTCTCATTAACTCACTCAATCCAGATCAACACGATTCTGAATCCATATTTCAAATGACCAACATCAACCCAAGGAATTTCCGAAATTTACCACATCAAGAAGAATCATACGGATCAACACTTAATTACCAACATCCAATTTCTTTTAAGTTCCACAGCCGTGAGGCTAACATTTCTCATAATCCAACGGGTATACTTCCAAACATTCCAAAGATCACTGACCTCAAAAGAACAAGTCGGCTTGCACTGAGTCGATCCCTAAAAAGATTTAAAGTTGACACCTAATATGGAAATGAAACTCCTTTACGAACACACTATAACAACCTCCATATTTCCGAATGCCCATAAAGATGGTACACCACCGACAGATAACCTGCTGCCGCATAGTTAACCCGCCAGTTCAAATCCAACCACACCTAAACAACCGCACAAGGTTTTACTCCGAAAATTTACCGAAAGGGAAAAGATTAACACTTACATAACTGGGAGAATGCATAGTTCTGACACCTCATCCATTCATGCGTGCACCGATCCACAAACTGAAATCCAAAATTCAAAATTGACCACAAGTCGGATTACCATACGCTTCAATTCTCAAGGACTCCCCCAATCCCTAATTACAACTCCTTTCACGATAGGGGTTTAAATCTATAGCCCTAATGAGTTCAAGGTTTTTCAAACTAATATGTCAATCTGAAATTTCATAAAACTTTCAAACACAAAGTCTTTATACAATTAATCATACGTGTAAAAATTTCACTACCATTTGCCCGGTAGTTGTGCAACATTGTCACAAACATCGCACATATAAAACCATTTTGAAACCATTTGAATATTACTCAAGTTAATAATGACAGTAATAAAAGGCGTGCAACAACTTTTCAAATGGACCACTATGGTCTTAATATGCATTAATTTATGCAGTGTACGTAAAATGCTTTCCCGCACTAAGGTTGTGTGCAACAAATGTTAGTATAAACTCCAGAAGGAGGAACTTACGCAATAAAGTTTCAAAAATTTCCCAACTTAGTAAAAAATGCATGCGATTTGATCGAACGTAAATAAATTTTCATTCGGTTTTCAAACCTTGGACCACACGAATCGAATGCACTTGTCAGAAAATGGTGGCTATAAAATCATGTGTACCAGTAAATCAATATAATGCATTGCGTGAGACGATAACAATAGAATCAACAACTGAAGAAGGTATAAAGCAGAAGTTCAACTCAAACCTTTAAAATCTTTCACATGCTTACTCGCACAAAAGTGTAAATCAATTCAAATGTTAAATAGCATGGAATGAAATAATCTTGTATAAAACCCAAAGGAGAAACCACACGACCTTGAAACTTCCAAAATAACATGTGAGACAACATTCATCAACAGAACTATCAAAACATCTTTTACAGTTGTGAAAGGACATGTGCAAACCCGTATGAAACAAAATATTAAACAAAGACTCATGAGTTGACGCACACAATAAAGCAAGCATATGTGTTTCAAGGTTCTTCTTATGCAATGCAGAATGTCGTAAAACAAAACATCACAAGACTCAACTAAATTTTCATAAAATCCGATGACACAAAAGAAAATCAGGTGGTGCCAAAATCTTCGCTTCCCATGCCAAGGCATAAGACAAAGTTATGACTAAAATGTCATAACTCCAAGAATTTCCCTTTTATCACAATGTAAAGTAAATTGACACTTTTCAACAAAACTTGCACCAAAACACAACGCTTAATAAAACTGTAATTTATACGTAACGTAATTAAAACTCAAGCATTTCAAAGTTCACTCACGCGTCGAAAACGTCGTAAAATAATACCCTATAAAACTCAATACAACTTGTACAGACTAAAATTCCCAAGAAAACTTAGGGGCTGTTTGGCAGTTGCTGAATGGTTTAGTGCTGAATGATTAAGTGGTCTGAATGATTAAGAGGTTTTTATGATATAGTGTAAAATGAAATATGGTTGTTTGCTAATTGTTCATAATGAAATAAGGGCTCTTAGGGTGCATTTGGTATGCAGAACAGAGTGGAACAGGACAGAACAGAACAAACTTGTCCCATGTTTGGTGTGACCATATGTGGGACACGCTATAACTAAGTGGAACAAGCATGGGACACACTTGTTCCACTCTAACCCCCTAGAACTAAGTAGAACAACAATATTTTGACTAATATACCCTTTGTTAAAAACAAAAACATAAAACATGTCTTCTCATCATCCACGCCTCCAAGCTAGGGGTGTGCAAAACTCGAATAGTCCGAAATCCGAATCCGCATCCGAACCGAAAATAAAGTGTTTTTGCAAAACCCGAATACCCCGAAATCCGATAATCCGAAACCCGACATTTGGGAGGATATCTGGGTTCGGATTGGGTTTGATCGTTGGCCACCCAACCCGTCCGAAAACCTGAAATAACATAAATCTATATTTTAAATATTATATATATATCTAATTATTTTTTGAAAATCGTAAATTATAGTCTGTTGAAATATTTTCTAAATTTTAAACTTGCTATCGATTTCATCAATCTTTCAATTGATTGTATTCATCCTAAAAAACGAATGAATTAATATATAACTTTTGCATTATATAATACCCGAACCCGACCGACATCAATCCGAAACCCAACCAACCCAAACCCGAAACAACCTAAAATCCGATACTTAAAATTTGAGTTTTGATTTCCATATCCAAAATCCATTCGTGATAAACTAGTTTTATGTTTTTGATAATCTATTGCACTATGTATTAGTGATGTAAATTATTTTTATGTGATGTAATCTATGATTTTTCGTCAGGGGTAAATTCGTCATTTAACCAGTCTAGTCTTGTTTTGTCCAGTTTTAAGGTCAAAATTCCACAGTTACTTGCCCAATACTCCAAATAACATTAAAACACATATATTACAATATCCGAAAATAACATTAGACAAGAAACAGGATGAAGATATTTTCAATAAAAATTACAACCACGTGCAACAAAGCAATTTCATGCATGCTTAAACTCACGGTTTAAAATCTGATGCGTGCTACACATTTTTCCAAAATCTCATAATAAATTTCACTTTAAGATTCGGGAAACATGAAAAATAATTGGTGCAAACTTATTTCAGAAATAAATTTCGTGCATGAATTTTGGTCGGCACTCAACGTCTTAGGACCACACTTCTCAACTTCCTAGTCACACTATCATCATCCGGATGCATCAAACATCTTAAAGCAATAATCACACTCATTTGATTAACTTACAATTTCCTCTTGAAATAAAGTCAATTCAATAAGCCTATGGTTCCAATTTCAACCAACAACTCCGACCCAAAATGGTCAACTTAATGTATTCATCGTGCTTAATCATCATTCCAAAATGACAATGCTATAAACATCAACTCCTCTATCGGTTACTTGCTTAGAAACTTTCTCACTACCCCAATGGTCATCATACTAAGGCAGTTCAAGTATACACATGTAACATGTAGGTTCACCATAATACTGTCCAGGTGCCATTATGAACGTACCGTACATGATCATCTTTGCTATCCTCGTCAAATTTCCCATTTCTAGCAACTCAATCAACCCCAAAGTATCATACCTTAAGGTACCTAATGGTGCAATCTCAATTTCATCACTTAAAAGAACATTAGTTTGAGTCTAGGTATCTGAAATCAACACCTAAGTCTCTCAAACTTAAGCTTTGATACCAACTTATAACACCCTCGAATTTGGTAAGAGCAACTAATTAAAATTTTTAAACATAACATCAAGTAAGGGATGAAACTTCCTCTTACGATCCAAAACTCTGTATGCCGCAACTACGACTTCTATAATTAACCTTGACAATTATAAACTCCAATAATATATACAAACTAAATTGAAGTCGGGTGTCACTTAACCCAAATACAAGCTGCTCTCCTTAACCTAATGCGGAAGACTTCATCAAGCTACTCACTCCTCGAGCAACACCAATGGCACTCCTCTCTTCACTGAGATACTAGAACTATTCCTAACCGGAACCTGTTGCACATGCCGACAAATAAAAAGGTTAGGCTAACGCCTAGTGAGTTCAAGAGTTTTACATGAGTAAATATATCTTTAAAAGAATGAAGTTCACTTAAAATTATGACCTTTCAAATAATGTACTTTAAAACGGGGAAACAACTATTTTCCAATGTCATGCATTTTCAAAGATGGACACCACATTACAAACATTCTTTATATGAACTGACTCCTGTTTAAGAAACGTAGATAAAGTGTTACACCCTAAAACACCCAAGCGTGGGTGGGGCAAAATACACAAACCATAAATCATTGTCAAAATCCACATATACAATACGTACGAAAACATGGACACTAGGCCCAATACTCACGCGACCATAAGCGAAAGGAAACCAAATATCAAAACATGAGGATGACATTCTTCATTCAAACCTTAATATACGTGGAGGAAGGTTCAATATTAAGGTCCTCATTCACTATCGACCACATAATACCAATGATAATAAAGTAAGACGTCAAAACATAAGATACAGTTGGCCAACAACGGGGAGACCCGTATCCGTTGCGAGTGGAGGAACACAAAAGTATGCCACTCTTGCAACGTTAATCGCATGACACCTCACGACATGAAAGCCCAAGTGTCCCTACGACTTCTTAACAAGTTACACCTTAAGAGACGGTTAAACTTGATGAACATTACAAAGAACTCCACCCCGAAGGCCCGACATACTTAAAGACTACCTCCCAGACATTACTTCAAGCTGCGGAGGTCCTAGTGCCTACCTCTCAGGTAGCACCTCCAGACTCAATCCTCCAGTGCCTACTTGTAAAGTTTTCGATCGTAAAACATGGGTACCGGAGTTCAACCCCACAATACCCAATCGACCATCCAAAGAGACTAACTTACGTGCCTATGGATCCAATGCAACACAGCCTAACATTACATGACTACACAGGAATGACCAACGCACTCGAGCATGTAATAAACATCAATATGCAACACGGTGCATTAGCATGTAAACCATAACTGGGCTCTACATGGAGCCAGTAAAACCGGACAAGTGTCCTCAAGACTCCTTTTAAATCAACACCGAGCTAAAATGCTCAAAACCCTTTCTGACCAACGATTAACAAACCCCAACTACATAACGCAATCGACTCACGTCATGCAAACACACTCCAAAATACATGGGTAGACTCTAATACAGTTTAGATTGGGACAAATGGTTTTCCAAATGGATTTATACTTTTTATTCTTTCAAAACGTCCCATAACACAAAATCAAACATTTTACCTAGACAAACACTAAAAGTGTATTTTCACCAGACGATTTCCATTTATGCATTAAACCATCAAAATACTTTAAAATGACTTATTTTTCAACATACCCAAAGAATCCCAAATGTGGGTGTTTTGCAAGGTTTATAAAGTTAGATACTTCAAATAATCAACTCACAAATATTCCAACAATTGATAATTTCATGCAAAACATAATAACACTTTAAAATGAACATTTTGGCATGTACAACGTTTTCACAAATTAACTTGAACTCACCTTGCTAAATTTAGGCTAAATCTAAATTTTACCCCCAACTTGAGCTTCCTTGAATAACTTGAATCCACAAGCAAAACCTTCCAAAACCTATATTCACAAGTTTCCAACCATGAATATACTCATTCAACCATTAATAATCGATCCCCAAATATTTTATATCAAAATCCCCAATTTGGCCAAAACCCTAATTTTGACCTAACTTCTCCAAAATCATCAAACCCACAATTTGAGAAACCAAACACTAGGGAATCATCAATGGAGCATTTATACCTCATAAAAAGGTATAGAAATGGTGAGGATAAACTTACCACTTAGGTTTTGGTGAAAACCTAGAAAACTCTCATATTCCTTGAAGGTGATGGTAGGATGGAGAACTCTTAGTCTTGCCTTCATCTCCTTGCTAAATGATGATGGGATACTTCAAAATCAAAGTAAATAGCCATAGGAATGACTAGGGTACGAACAAATAGAATGGGAGTCGGTTTGGGAGAGAAAGAAATGGGAAGGGTGAAGTGAAAATGAGGAAAATGATGGAAAATCGCAACCTTTAAAAGACCCTGGGGCCGACCGCGACAGTGCCCCACGACATTGCCCGGTGGCACAATCGCGGGCACTTTCTCCCCGCTTGTACCGAGAGGGGTATGCCCTCCGCGACCTTGCCTCGCGATAGTGACACATGTCACAGTCGCGGGCATTGTCTCCCAATCAGTGCGGGACCCCGAAATCTTCCTTTTTCGTGCCCGAAAGCTCTCCGATAATCTTAGGGTCTAGGGTAAAACATCCCTTAACTAAAACTTCATCAGGCCAAGGATTCAAGCATAAACATATTTATCCCGCACACGATTCTTTACCAAAAATTCTGGGTGTTACATTTAGAGAGGGGGTGTTTGGTCGGCTAGATGTGTTGTGAGGAGAGGGGTTTAGTGAGGTTGTGAAGAGAGAGAGAGAGAAACCGAATAGAGAGAGAGGTGTGAGGAGAGAGAGAAACCAAAAGAGAGAGATGTCTGAGGAGAGAGAGAGAGAAACCGAAAATTTTAAGAAAAGAAAAGAAATTTTAGTTTTTATTTTTTTTGTAAAATCTTTCGGCAGCTCCAAAAAAATTAATTTAATATTTTTAAACAAATCAACAGCAAAGAGAATTTTTTTGTTTTAAAAGTTTTTTATAAAGAGAGGGGTGCCATTGGAGATTTCATAGGAGAGCAATTTTCAAAAAATGAATTTCTTTAGGAGATCACGAAAGTATTTTACTTAAAGATTTGTAACACCCCGAATTTTGGATTATTGGTTAATTCATATTTGTAATGTATTTAGTTTAGCTCAGTTAATGTCGTCAAAGATTGGTCGTGTTTGCGTATTTGGAAAACGTCACATTTTAATGGAAAGAACAGGTTTGGCGAGAGTGCCCGGCGAGAGTGCCAGGGTCACTCTCGCGTGTCACAATCGCGGAAGAAGGGGAAGCCACGGTACATTCTCGACGATAGTGACCGGTGATAGTGCCCTGTAACTATCGCGATGTCACAATCGCCGACGGGTTTTAGAGCATTAAAAGTCTGATTTCAAGAGGAAAGCTCATTTATTTCATTTGGGGTTTTGGAAGTCAGCCGATTTTTCTCTCCTAGGTAAGGGTTCTTCACTTCAAAACTCCATCTCTTCAACATTTAATCCACTCTAGAATGTTAGTTAGGTGTATTTAATGCTAACTAGGGTTCCTCTCATTTGGTGAACTAGCTCCATTTTCTTGAGGGTCAAGGTTCTCATCACCTACATTCTCAACTCCAACCTTCTAGGGTTTGTTCGTTGAACCTCTAGGTAAGTTTTCTCAACTTATGTACATACATACATGCACCATTATTTTTTTATATGACATTTATGAAATACATGCTATTAACCTAAAAACTAGGGTTTTGCTTATCTTCAATAAATGAGACTTTTGGGGTTGGTGGTAGTGTTTAACCATATTGTAAAGTTCTTATTTTCATGTCTCATAGGAAGGACAAATTATGGTGAAGGTATACACCTCTACATATTGAAAGTCAAATACATAAATTCTTATCAGCAGTTGGAGTCATTTTACTATTTGAGGATTTATTTGTGGCTAAATGAGTTGTAGTTTCTCATGGTAAATATGTAACAAGCATGATCATATTATTTGTGCCAATAATATACTCACATGAAGGTTGTCATCTATAATTTCTCATAATTCTTGTTGGAAGTCTTATATCTATTTCCTTGTGCACGAGGATTTAGATAGTATGCATTATATTGCATACTTATTTTTTTGCCATTGGGCATTAGCGGGTAGACAATAGGGGGCGCAAGTCCCTGAGTTGGAACTTAGCTAGATTGGATAGGCACCCTGGTCTGTAAGTCCTTGAGGTGTAACCCGACGGGGTAAGCGCTAGAGGCATAAACGGTTTGAGGATTGTGATGTCCGGCGTGGCATGGGAACTAGAACCGGGATTTGTGGTGAAATCCAATCAACATCGCGGGTGACTCCATTCACGTGTTCTCGTCACCCAAGATGGTAACGGGTCACTACGTTTTATTTGGAAGCTTTCTTTGTTATATCTGTACAGGATGGAACAATGTCCCGCTTGGGAGGTTTTGGCATTGTTTGCAATGCATGGGTTCGGTAACATTTAATTATTGTTCATATCCACATTATAAACTATCATGGTACGTTAACCATTAGACTTCGTCCTAACACTTGTGTTCATGTTTAATGGTTCACAGGTTCCGCTAGCGGTGCGAGTAGGTTACCTTGATTCGTCGGGATCGCACCTAGGATTCCTCCTTGGACCGGGCATTTTTGGGAAATCGAGATAGAGCGTTTTTGGAAGTCATAGTGACACCCATCTTAATCTAGTTATTAATTGTTCTAGATTGAATAGGTTGTCATGTATATGTCTTACTTATTTCCGCTACTTTAATTGAGGAACTATCCCGACTCTATTGGTTTTAGTCTTAATGTTCACAGGTTAATTCAGCTTATTTTTAGACGTCTTATTGCCGAAATTTTGAGTTTTATTTTACCCCAATTTTTAGGGTGTTACAAGATCCGTTCAGAAATTTGTTTTACTTATACACTAAAGAAAAATGTAAGCTCTCCTATCATGCTCATCTCATATTAAGTTTATGAGAGAGACAAACTCCTGACAAAGAGATTCAACAATGACACCAAAGATGATGTCATCACATAGATTTGAATAAGAATGATATTACCTGTTGTCTTCTTGAGGAACAAGATGTTGTCGACTTTACCTTGAGAGTACTTGTCTTCTAGCAGAAAACTGGACAAAGTATCATACCAGGCTTGGAAAGCCTGTTTGAAGCCATATAGAGCTTTGTCCAATTTATACACATAGTCAGGATGTGAAGGATCTTCAAACCCATGTGGTTGTTTCACATAGACTTCTTCAGGAAAGAGAGATGGAAGATCGACAGGAATAGGTGAAGAAAGAATGTCTGGTTGGTTGAGAAGGTGAGATGATTTGTGGTGAATTTTTAGGTTGAGAGGAAGATGGGAATGATGGAGGAAGGAGAACTGATATGATGAGAAATGGGAAAGAATAGCATAGGAGGGATCTTGATCTTCAGAGATGACTATCTGAAGATCAGGGATTGGAGATGAGAAGATAGGTAGGTCACTGTTTTGATGAGATGTGTGTTGAGAAGAAAGAAACATATGGATTTAAGCTAGATGAAGGATTTTGAGAATCTTCACCAACACATGATGAAATCCATCAATTTAATTCTTCATCATCACCTGAAGAGATGATGACTTAAGATCATCAAACTTCACATGAGTAGATGCATTTTCTCCAAAGATGGTAGACCCGGTAGGGCATTGAAGAGAGAGAATGTCCTAAGAAGATTTCTTCATAAGGTTTGTTTATGCTCAAACACCTGGGTAGATGAGGTAGAGCACTCATCAGACACAAGGGTCATAGAGAAGGATTGAGCTTCACTGTCATCAACATCATCTATTTTAGCCATGAAACAAAGGTTGGCCATTTCTTTATCACTTTCAGAAGTGGGTTCATCTGCCCAATTATGGGTTTCAGTGATTTGACCTTTTCCCCTTTTGAACAATATTTCATTTCTCTCCTTCTCTCTCTTATATTTTGCCTTGTATTTCTCAGCCCAGTCAGAGTTTGAGGAGAAAGACATATTTGTCTTTTGGAAAGAAGGTTGGTAGGATTCAGAATTTGGGTTTTGGAAAGAAGGTTGGTAGGATTCAGACTTGGTTCTGACAGACCTTGAGGAGGTACGGTTAGAGGAGGGTAGTCTAGATTTATCATAAGACCTGCTTCTGCACTCAGAAGCAAAGTATCCTTTCCTCCCACACCTGTAACATTCCTCATTTGATTTGTCAGATGGAGTGGTTTTAGAAAAAGTAGAAGAGGATTTTCTTGAAAACTTGGATTTTCTAGAAGAGAATCGAGGGTTACTGGAAGTTTCCTCACCTTCATCATCAACCTCACTAAGGCAGGCTTCTGAAGGATCATTAGGGTCCTCTTGACTATCACGGTCAGAATCGGAGGGATAGGTGATTCTAGGAACACACAGAGTATTTTTGGAAGAATCACTAACAAGAGCTAGAGAAGAACTTTTAATGTATTTTGTGATGGACTTCCTTAGCAGTTTAGTTTGCTCATAGTTGAAGAGAGTGCCATAAAGAGCAGTGAGTGGCATAGAGTCAAGATCCTTGGTAGACTTGATGCAAGTACAAATGTTTTCCCAAAACTCGGGAAGACAGTACATGAACTTGCATAAGACTTCCTCATTATCATAAATGTGACCCACAAGTTTAAGATCATTGAAAAGACTGTTAAAACGGTTATAGTAGTCTGAGAGAGATTCCCCCTTTTTATACAAAAAGAGTTCATACTTTCTTACAAGAGCAATCTTTCTGCTCTTTTTCACCTCAGACGTACCTTTGTAAAGAACACACAGAGTAGACCACATTTCTTTAGCAGTAGAAAAGTTAACAAAAGAGTGATAGACCTCAACAGGCAGAGAAAGGGCAATGATGGCTCTAACTTTAGTATCAAGAGCTATAAGACGTCTGTCTTCATCATTATATTTACTGAGATCCTTTACAATGTATCTCCTAGTAGCTGGAGTTATTTCTTCCTCGGAAGAGTCCTCGTCAACTTTTGCCTTGTCTGTCTTTTTTGTATTATACCGGTCCCAAACTCTAGGAATAAAAGGACCTTCATGTAAGATAGTAGGATATCTGTTGTCAACTCCTTCTAAAAAGAGTATCATACGAATTTTCCACAGAAAGAAGTTATTGGGGTTGAACTTTGGTGGTTTGGCTATAGAGCCATTGTCGAATGATACAGTCGTGGTGTTTTGAGAAGAAACATTGTTCAAAGAAGAAGTAGAAGAGGATGCCATTAGGATCTATTTTATTAAGTTAAACTAAACCGCTCTGATACCACTTGTTGGTCCTAAATAGCAGTAAGTAAACAAGATAAGTATTGTAGGAGCGGGGGTTGAATACAATACACACAGTTTTTCACTTAATTTAATTCTTATTGATTTGAAATCAAGAATTACACATAGAAAACTTTGATTGTTGCGGAATAGAACAAATGAACTCTGTTCAAACAATCTTACACTAAGAGAAATGAAGAACAATTGAAAAACCCTTAGAAAACAATTGAACTTCGTAGAGAGAAAGTTGCCAGGCACTTAGAGATCTTGAAGGTTGTAGAACTGGTTCAACTGGTGATCTTGCATGTTGAAGCATCCATCATATTTATAGTGCCTCATGCATTTAATGCATGGGACACATGTTGAGCAAGGGATGGACACAGGTCTTCTGCATGGTACAGGATGTACCTTTTGTCTTGAGGTGTTTTGTCTTGAAGTGTTGACCTGCAGAGGATGGTGTAGACCTTTCCTCAAAAGAGTGTAGGAGACAAATCTCGCTTTTCTGATCTTCAGATGAGGACCACGTCAATGCAAGATATCACAAATATACTTTCTTAGAAAAGTACAATATGTTTGTGCCGATGATATTTTCCCACCAAAACTTATCAAAGACAAGTTTGGTGAATAGAGAGACAAGTCGACACAGATCATCACATACATCTTCAGGCTCCTGAAGATGTGAGGAATCTTCGGGCTCCTGAAGATGTGAGATCGGCACCATCCTGGTCGATGGTGTTGATCACATAGGCATGCTTGACTTTAGGCTGAGAAGTCTATCTTCAATCCGCTTTGAGAGATATACTTCTTCTTTGTCTTCTTCGGGTGATCTTCG
Organism: Arctium minus; assembly: GCA_954870635.1. Lineage (NCBI taxonomy): Eukaryota > Viridiplantae > Streptophyta > Magnoliopsida > Asterales > Asteraceae > Arctium > Arctium minus. The sequence goes on along the minus strand of OX941093.1, from coordinate 1,463,093 downwards.
ACTTTACCGAACATTTGTATAGAAACCAAGCTGCTAAAAGAACCTCAAAATATTCTAAGTATGATGATACAAAAATGGAAGATCGGAAGGTCATCTTCAAATCTTCAGATGACCAACAATGTCTAATGCCTATTTTAAACAATTATAACTAATTACTAATGATAGTAATATTCTCAACCAACCAATCTACTTAGCATAACGTCTGTCCAACTGTGAAAACTAATAGCATCACAACGTTATTAAAATGTATTACTTTAAACCTACCAACTAACCTATAAAACAAAGTAACTATTTTAGAGAACTTACTGTCGCTCTAGCCTCTTTGGGGTAAATTAAGATAGGAAGATCAGTAGGCAGGTCAGATGAACCCTTAGTCACCTTTCGGTCGAGCAGTGATCCGCTCAAACACCTCAAAAGAAGTCGGATCATGACCCCATGCGTCTGTCTACAATAGACAATTAAGTTAATTTGTTAGTAAACATACAAATCTAATTACATATTAAAAAACTATACTTACCATTTAATGTCTATTTGAAAGTCAAACCGTAGGTTTAGAGGAGTTTTGGATTACTTTTAAAATCTAAGTGTAATGGTTAAGGGTTAGGCTTAACACCTAGTGAGTTCAAGAGTTTTCATCACAGCCGAATAAAACGGTAAACTGAAAGAATGCAATTTAAGACACGATTTCTCAAAATGAAATGCATTACGTATGAAAGCAACCTCCTTCCCAAAACTCACCATTTTCGTGATGAAAACCCCAATACTAAACGTTCCTTCAAATATAAAGTCGAAACTCAAAACTTACCCAAAACTTGAATAATGACTTTAATATTCAAATACTGAAAACGTGGATAAACTATATTATCCAAAACATCCAAAAAAAACATGGATAAGGTTTATACTCAAAACCACAAATCATGGATGACAATCCACACTCAAAACATCACGAAAACATGGATAAACTCTATATCCAAAATCAACACCTTTCGGTGACGGGGGAGACCCGTTTCCATTAAACATGGTGGGAACACAAAAATATGCCACATATCTATGTTATAAGCATGTTTCAAGGATGGACAATCAATGAAATCAACCCTATCCAGGTCTTTAGTCATGGTAGACATCAACATTATCCAAGTCTTTAGTCATTGTGGACATCAACCCTATTCAGGTCTTTAGTCCAATACAATAATGAGCTCAACTTTATCCAAATCTTTTACTCAAAGAATCACCAAGTTCAACCTTATCCAGGTCTTTACCTTGGGATCTCACCATCCAGGACAAGCTTATTCATTTAGAAATTGCATCATATAACCAATGCCTATTTCCAAATTACAACTAGGGGATCTTATCCGACATTCACACAATAAAACAAACTTCTATGCCTATGGATCCATCATATTACAGTCTAAATTACATGACTGCAAATTGAATGACCCACACACTCAAAACATGTAATTCTCAAATAAGATGCAACAAATGCAAATCATACCCAAAGCTCCACATCGAGCTATTAAAATCGGAAAAATGTCCCCAAGACCCAACATGGTCAAAACCGAGCAAAAGCTCAACAATTCAATTGACCATACCAAAAGTCATCAAAGCAATAAAACGAATCTGATAGACGTTTATGAAAATACATGCTCCAAATACATGATTAACTCAAAACCCAACATGGTTTGGGACAAATCATTTTCTAAATGAAACTATATCATATATATTTCAAAAAGTGTCTTATAACATAATACTGTGCATTTTCTAATGGTTTATAAAACCAGATACACTAAAAGCGCATTTACGTCAAATGACCTTCTTTTATATATTAAATTATCTAAGGAGCATACTAATATGACTTATTTATAAAAATATCCAAAAATCCCACGTATGGGGGTTTCACAAGATTTATAAGCTCAAATATCGAAAATAGGCAAAGCTTATCACATAAACCAACATTTGATATTTATCAAGTAAAACACATAAATACTTCAAAATGGACATTTTTGGTATGTACATAGTTTTCATAAATCAACTTGTGTTAGAGCATATATATGTTGGATACAAGATCAAGAAGACTGAAGGTCAAAGTGTAAGAAGTCAAAGCTGAGAAAGTCAACAGTCATCAAAGTCAAAGTCTATTTGTAATAAAAGTCAAAGTATTTGTATTTTAGTTTCTTTGTATTTTAGCTGTAGGTATAAATACCTTGTATTTATGTTTTTAGTGGTAACAAGTCTTATTGAGAATCTGAGAGTTATATTCAGAGAGAGAGAATTGTAGAGAGAGAAAGAGGAGTTCTAGAGAGAGAAAGTTTGTAAATCGTTTGAATTGATTGGAATCAAACAGGTAATTGAAATATGTTATTTGTTTGATTGTTTGATTGTGATTAGGAACTAAAATCTGGGAATAACAATTGGTATCAAAGCAAATCGAAATCGAAATCAGATCAAGAAATCAATATACTGTTCATCGTCACTGTGTTTTTCAATGTTCAGATCAAGTCTGAGTTTTAGTGCGAATTAGATGTTGAAATTGATCAGGTTTTGTGTGATTAGTGATTTCGATCGAGTCTGTATGGTTTAATTTCAGTATTGCACTGTAATAGATTTGTAATTTTGGATTTTGTTGAAGTTTTTGTTCACGAGTTCATACACACTGTATCATCGATCAATTTGTATTTTGAGTGTTTGTAATAGAAATTTAGTACTCGTTTTGTGTTCTAGATGATTATGTGACCGATCTCTCAAAGTTTCGTGCTGAAATTCGAAGTTTAGATTGATTTTTGGTGAATCAGATGAAGAACACGCAAGGAATCTGAAGAACGCGCAAGATCTACAAAACGCGCAAGTTCATCCGCAAGAACGCGCAAGCTGAAGAATCTCAGTTTTTGGTTAGAACGCGCAAATCATGGTTAGCGAGTTCGACAAACGCGCTAATCGAAGGGTGCGAGTTTGATCCGGAATAGTGATCTACGAGTTTGGTCGATCTGCGAGTTTGGTCGAAAACGCGCTAGTAGTGGCTAGCGAGTTTCTCAAACACGCACGTCTCAGTCTGCGTGTTTCTCAGTGAATAGTGACATGCGTGTTTAGGCGTTAGCGAGTTTCTTCGAGAACATTCTCTTGCGAGTTTCAGCGACTAGCGAGTTTTTCAAAACACGCAAGTCTTTGTGTGCGAGTTTCACAAACGCGCAAGCTTAAGCCTGCGAGTTTCTCAGAAAACAGTTGTTTGCGAGTTTCAGCGTCTGCGAGTTTCATATTTTAATAGTGACTTGCGAGTTTCTAAGTCTGCGGAGGGGGACATATTTCTTTTTGTGATCAAAATTTCTGATTTTATATTTCAAGTTTTCTGTATTTTCTTGATTGTTTCATTTGGACTAACGATCAGTTCTAGTTTCTTATTGCATATATTTTTCAAACAGGTACATTCAAGATGACTTCCAAAGACGCTCTTTCTATTGGCACGGATGTCAAGCCTCCAGTTCTTTTTAAAGGAGAATATGAGCAGTGGAAGGACATATTTCTGGATTTTGTAGACAGGCATGCAAATGGAGAAAACATTCTGCTCTCAATTACAGAAGGTCCTATGGTACCAATCACAGTTCAAATACCCGATGATGACTCATCTGATAGTGAAGATGGTACTGAGGAAAGAGATCAGAAAATGAAAACAGTTACAGTTGAATATGCTCAGTATTCTGAAGAGCAAAAGAGTCGTTTCAAAGCAGACAAGCAAGCAAGATCCCTTCTTCTTCAAAGTATCCTGAATGACATCTACGTCAAAATAGACAGCTACAAGGCAAATGCTAAGAAGATGTGGGATCAGTTGCAGAAAATGATGATGGGTTCCAAAGTAGGGAATCAGATGAAAGTGGCTAACTGCATCAATAGCTATGAGGAATTCAAAGCCAAAGAAAATGAGAGCCTAGAGGAAACCAATGAGAGGTTTGTGCTTCTTTTGAACGAACTCTCAAAGAACAAAGTGAAGAAGAAGCAAATAGAAAACAACGTCAAATTCCTGAGCATCCTACAACCAGAGTGGAAAAAGCATACTCGTAGGATGAAACAGATGAAGGATCTCAATGATATTCCTTTACATGAAGTTTTTGAGACTCTGCGTCAGAATGAAGAGGAGGTGGAAGAGAAAAGAGCTGAGAAAAAGAAGGCAGAGACAGTTCTTGAACCCATTGCACTGGTTGTTGGAGAGAAGAAGAAAGAAAAGAAAGAGAAGAAGAAAAAGAAGAAAGTGCTTACCAGTTCTGAATCAGAATCAGAATCAGAATCAGATGGAGATGATGGAGAAAGCCTCAAACAGGCTATGCTATTATTGACCCGAGCTTTTCAAAAGAAGTTTTACAAGAAGCCGGGATCCAATTCTCAAAGGTACTCTTCATCTAGTTCCAAGAATCATGAGCATCGAGAAAGAGTTGAAGGAAAGCGACATGAAGAGAACCGGTATATGGAAAGGAAGCCGGAAGAAAAGAAGAAGTTTCTGAATGATTACACCGTTGCTGAAAAGCCAGCAAATGATCTAATTAAATGCTACAACTGTGGCAAGATTGGACATTTTGCTAAAGAGCGTCGAAAGCAAAAGGTTCGAAACTCCCAGTATTATCAGAACAAACTGCTATTGGCCAAACAGCAAGAAGCTGGCATAACATTAATGGCTGAAGACGAATTTTGGTTGGATCATTCAGAGGGTGAAGAAGAAGAGAAAGAAGAAACTGCTCATCTCTGTCTAATGGGAAAAGAGGTCAAGTATGATTAGTCAGATGATGAGACAACTGATGAGGTATGAAACTTAACTGAAAATGATTTCATAACCAAAATGGAAGCTATGATGGTTGAGCTTAATGGTCTTCAAGTAAAACTGAAGAAAGAAAAAGACAGAGTTGCTAAAAGAAACAACAAGATCTTTGAGCTTAATAAGTCTGTTATTGGGAACAAAGATCTAATTGATTCTTTACGCAAGTCTGCTTCTGATTCTAAACTTCAAGTAGATTCTTTTGAAAAGAAGATTTCTGATTTTGAGGTTAAAATTTCTAAATATGAGTTTGAGAAGAAAGAATCTGCACTAACTGTTCATAAACTGCAGGTTGAGAACAAGCTTTTGAATAAGAAGGTAAATGGTTTGGAAGCCAAACTTTATACAAGAGGACAAACAGATCAACCTATTTTTCTTAATGCACCTAACGAAGAGGATGATGTTAAAGAAAAATGGGGTCTTGGTTTTCAAAATCCCCATTACTAAAAGAAAGCCATCAGAAAACAACCAGCATTATATAATTTTGATTTTCTTGCTTGTGCTGGTAAACATACTCATTTAAAACCCAAATTTGTTACCAAATTACCAGAAGAAGTTGAGGTCAAAGAAACTGAAAATAGAAAGAATGTAAAGAAAATGCAACTACCATTTAACTATGCCAAGTTAAATGATAGTTATCTTGCAGAAACACCAAAAGTTCTTTCAAATGACTATTTTGCTAGTTATTCTGTTTCTGAGATGAAGGCAAAACCTGCAGTTGCAAAGGTTTATGTTCCTCCACTCATTCTGGAAAGCAAAATAGTTGAGCTTGAAAATGTTTTATCTGATGAAAAACTTTTGGTTGACATTGAACAAAGTGTATTTTCTACTGTTTTAAAGAACACTGTTTTTCAAACTAAATCTACAAAGTGTTCTACAGTTTCAAAGACATCTCAAACTTCCTCTGATAATTTTGATGACTTATTTGAGTCTGCAAATGACTTTCTTAATTCTGATGACGGGTGCATAGAAGAAATTGATATGTTTGACTTCAATGCTCCTCTTCCTGATCATTCTACTTGTCTTTTAAATGAAAAAGTGTTACCAAGTGGTTTTAATATTGGTGAATCATCAGCTAAGGTTGGTGAATCAGTTTCTGTAACTGCTGATTACTATGCTCAAGGTAAGAAACATAAGAAACAGCGATTACAGAAACAGAAATACACTGGTACACAAAAGAAAACTCAATCTCAGAAATCTGATTTTCCTAATAAATCTAAATCTTTTGTTTCAGATATAAGCAAGAAAAGGTCGAAAGCTTGAACCGAATGGCGACCAAAAAGGAAGGATGATGAGATAGCTGAATCAGTTTCTGATAACTCTTGTTATAGATCAGTTAGTAGTGATAATGATGTTGTTGATCAACTTGCTTGTCATAAACAAAACCTTGTAACTTCTTACAAGCGGTATTCAATAAAGCAATTGATTCAATTATCTCCTATTACTACTAAATCTTATCATTATCGGAGAAATGATTTTGCTTATTCTCATAATTCTTCTGATTGGCTTGGATCTTATCATGTTTATTCTTCAAGATCAAATGTTTTTAAAAGTTTTCAAAGAAAAGGAGGGTCCATATTTAAATGGATACCAAAATCATGTGCTAATCTGTTAGGACCCGTTTTTAAATGGGTGCCTAAATCTATTGTTTCCTTATTTCTCTTGCAGACCCGGCATATGTGGTACTTGGACAGTGGATGTTCCAAGCATATGACTGGGCAAAAAGCTTTATTGTCTAATTATACAGAGAAATTCAGTGGAAATGTCAGATTTGGAAACGATCAGCTTTCACCAATCTTAGGATATGGTGACATCATTCAAGATAACATAACGATTAAGAAGGTGAGTTATGTCGAAGGTTTAGGGCACAACTTGTTTAACATCGGTAAATTCTGCGACAAAGGGTTAGAGGTCAACTTCAAAGCTAAGAGATGTTCGGTTCGTTCTAAAGACGGCACAGAACTCTTAGTTGGCAAGCGAAAGACAAATCTCTACACCATCAATCTTTCAAAGGTTCAGAATGACAGCCATGTTTGCTTATTATCAAAAGCTTCGATGCAACAAAGTTGGCTTTGGCACCGACGACTATCACATCTGAATTTTCGTTATATCAACAAGCTGGTTAAAGATAAGTTGGTAAAAGGACTTCCTGAACTGAGATATGAGAAAGAACACTTGTGTGTTGCATGCGAAAAGAGTAAGATGAAGAGAGCCGCACATAAACCGAAGCCTGAACCAAGCACCAGTTCTCCACTAGAGTTGTTACATATGGATCTCTGCGGTCCGATGAGAACACAAAGCTTAGGAGGAAAGAAATACGTGTTGGTTATTGTGGACGATTATTCAAGATACACGTGGGTCAAATTTCTACGATGAAAAGATGAGACACCCGAAGTTCTCATTAATTTCTTAAAGACGACCCAGGTGAATATGCAGAGACAAGTCAAGTTTCTTCGAACTGACAACGGCACAGAGTTCAAAAACAAAATCGTTGAAGAATATCTCGAATCGGTCGGGATATCACATCAGTACTCTGTTGCACGTACACCTGAACATAATGGAGTAGTCGAAAGGCGAAATCGGACGCTAGTCGAGGCCGCTCGGACTATGCTAAGCCAGTCTGACTTACCTCTATTCTTGTGGGCAGAAGTTGTGTCAACTGCATGTCATACTCAAAATCGATCCATGATACACCGCCGTTTTCAAAAGACTCCATATGAGCTTATCAACAACAGAACACTGACAATCAAGTATTTTCATATATTTGGGTGTAAGTGTTTCGTGCTTAACGACAGAGAGAGTCTGAATAAACTCAGTGCTAAGGCGGACGAGGGTATCTTCATTGGTTATTCTTCAACATTTGCAGCATATCGTGTCTATCTGAAGAAGTCAAAGACAGTTGTCGAGAGCGTTAATGTTACATTTGATGAAGAGATGGCTTCTGAACAATTCAGTTCAGAACCCGTGATAACTGGCGTATTAGCTTCTGGGCAGATCAGTCCAGAACCTGTTTCTACAAAGAATAATTCGAATAACGCTTCTACTTCTATTTCACATTTAACTGATTTAGATTTGTTATTTGAATTCTTTTATGATGAGTTTCTAGGATCTAATATACCTAAATCTGCTGTGACTGACAGGTCTGAAGACACAAGTTGCAATCATCCAGTCACTTCAGATGTCATAACTGAACAAGAATCCCCCGTTCAGTCAGAAACTCACATTCCTACAATTACTCCTACAGTTGAAGATATACAAGAAACTGCGGAGCCAGAAGTAACTGTTTTAGTTGGGTGTCATACATTGTCTACTCAACAGCCAAATTCTGCTGTTCCAACTGATACTTCTGCACCTGAAAATTCAACTGCAAACCTCCCTCCTATTATTCAAACTGAAGAGTCTGATAGTGGATTTTTAGATGATGATCATGATCAATCTTCATCTACTCCACTCCCTCATGAGCATCGCTGGACCAAAGAGCATCCATTACATCAAGTAATTAGAGATCTCAACAAGCCTGTACAAACTAGGTCAGCGACTCTTAATCAATGTATGCATGACTCATTCCTCAGCAAGATAGAGCCCACGCGAGTATCAGAGGCTTTAGCTGATTCAGATTGGGTATCTGCTATGCAAGAAGAATTAAATTAGTTTGAAGCCCTGAAGGTCTGGAGATTAGTTCCAAAACCGGAAGGTAAATCCGTGATTGGTACTAAATGGGTATTCAAAAACAAGAAGGATGAAGATGGTATCGTCATAAGGAATAAAGCAAGACTTGTTGCCAAAGGTTACCGGCAAGAGGAAGGCATAGACTACGATGAGACGTATGCTCGAGTAGCGCGTATAGAGGCAATCCTCATGTTTCTAGCCTACGCAGCTCACAAGAATTTCACAGTCTATCAGATGGACGTGAAAACGGCCTTTCTGAATGGCATTCTTAAGGAGGAAGTCTACGTGTCTCAACCAGAAGGGTTCGTGAATCCAGATAAGCCAGATCATGTATACATCTTGGACAAAGCCCTGTATGGTTTGAAACAAGCCCCTCGAGCATGGTATGATGTTCTATCAAAATTCTTGGTCAAGTCAGGTTTTTCTAAAGGTAAAGTTGATACCACTTTATTCATCAAAAAGGAAAAAGCCGATATCATCCTTATTCAAATATATGTTGATGATATAATATTTGGCTCTACTAATCCTAAATATTGCAAAAACTTTTCTAACCTCATGGTGTCACGTTTTCAAATGAGTATGATGGGAGAGATGAATTTCTTTCTCGGATTACAAGTTAAACAATTTTCAACGGGGATTTTCATTAACCAATCTAAGTACATTTTGGATATTCTTCGGAAGTTTAAAATGGAAAATTGTAAACCAATTGGAACCCCGATAGCACCAGGTACTAAGATTAGCACTGATCCTTCGGGTAAAAGTGTTGATGTTAGAACTTATAGAGGTATGATAGGATCGTTAATGTATCTTACTTCAAGTAGGCCAGCTATTATGTTTTCAACTTGCTTATGTTCTAGATATCAGGATGCTCCTAAAGAATCCCATTTGGCTACTGTCAAAAGGATTTTTAGGTATCTTAAGGGGACTGCAGATCTTGGTCTGTGGTATCCTAAGGATACTGGGTTTCAACTGACTGCCTATTCAGATGCAGATCATGCAGGTTGCATGTTGGACAGAAAGAGCACTTCAGGTCACATTCAATTTCTTGGAGACAAGCTCGTTAGCTGGGCGTCAAAGAAACAATTATGCGTTTCCACATCAACTGCTGAAGCAGTGTAACACCCTAAAAATAGGGATAACAAAAACTTTCCAAAAGAGGAGAAGTGGTATATAGATTGCCATAGCAAGAGCCTCCCAAAAAGGGGAATAATACAAATAAACCTGTTTAATCACAATTGTAATTTAACGGGTAAATAAACGACAACCAACTAATCTAATTTCTACATCTAGAAAAGAGATTACAAAAAGGGGTGTCATCTATAAACCCAAGGCTTCTAAAAAATAATCCAAGTGTCGTATCCCCAAGCTCTCGCCCAAAGCATCTATACTTGCCTAGAAGCAGCACCGCTAACACCTAAGATACACATCGACACCAAACAAGTGTTAGGCCAAAAAGCCTAGTGAGTTGAACAAGTAAAAACATGCCAGATAGCATTTACAGTTCTTATCAGCAGTTAAACAATTAATCACGTAGATGTGGAGTCAACGGGAGCGACCCATATCTCCAATCCGGTTCACCCAAAGAGGCAATGCACCTTGAAGCCACTTTCTCTGGCAACCCAAAGGCCCGACACGTACCGGGGACTACCGCTTAGGAAATTCCCCGACGGCGGAGGTCTAGGTACATGGGAGACTACCGCCTTAGGAAATTCTCCAAATGTCACCCACCTACATTCCTATAGTGAATCACACACTTGGTTCGTCCACATAATGCTTTTAGGAGGTCTCAAGATGTGTTTCAATCCGTCAACATTTTGGATATCCACCAAGAACACACTATAACCATCCTAATCATGTAAATCCAACATACGACATAATATCCATCCGAATACTTCGTGAGAATGTAAGGTCGCCAAAAGGCATTCCAAGAAGGAATCATCAACATACCAAGATATACACATATAACACATGGTAACTTCCATATACATAAATCCATGGGTAAAAACCCCCAAAATACTTGAAACATTAAATATGAACATTTGAGATATGCATTGACATCAACAAGTAGAAGATAATTATGTGTATCTAGTTTTAACAAAAGATTAGTAAACTCACTATCTAGGTTTTGCACCAAAACCTAGAAAAGATGAAAACCCTAGATTTGAGAAGATGAGACTTGAAGTGGAGAGGAGTAGCTTGATGAGAATCTTCACTAGATAAGCTTGGATGAAGCTTAATGCTCACTAAATGATCCTAACAACCCCAAACCCTAGGAAATAAATGAAGTAGGTGATGAAACCCTAAAAATCGTCTCCAAGAAGGTTCTCCCGTTTTGTTGCAAAGTGATGGTGAGAAATGAGGTATTAATTCTTATAAAACAGCAGACTGGACCACGCGGGCGATAGTGCCAATGGCACTATCGCGAGTCACAATCGCGGCCCACTCCGACCTCTCGGTACATGTTCGACGATAGTGCCCTCCGCGATAGTGCCAAGGCACAATCGCGGGGCACAATCGCAAGCCATCCCGTACCCTCGGTACATGTTCGACGATAGTGCCCTCCGCGATAGTGCCAAGGCACAATCGCGAGCCACTCAAAACAGTCCAAAACTCAACCGAAAACGATAACGAGCACAAGGTTTGAACGATTAACGAAGGTAAATTAATTATACAACATTTAGACATAATAATGATCATGAAATGTACACCAAGACACATATTCTCACATAAACGAACTAAATGAATTTAAGAAGACAAAATACTTAACTTGCGAATTCCCGGGTGTTACAATCCTCCCCACCTAATTGGGATTTCGTCCCCGAAATCTATACTTGCCTAGAAGCAGCACCGCTAACACCTGAGATACACATCGACACCAAACAAGTGTTAGGCCAAAAAGCCTAGTGAGTTGAACAAGTAAAAACATGCCAGATAGCATTTACAGTTCTTATCAGCAGTTAAACAATTAATCACGTAGATGTGGAGTCAACGGGAGCGACCCATATATCCAATTCGGTTCACCCAAAGAAGCAATGCACCTTGAAGCCACTTTCTCTGGCAACCCAAAGGCCCGACACGTACCGGGGACTACCGCTTAGGAAATTCCCCGACGGCGGAGGTCTAAGTACATGGGAGACTACCGCCTTAGGAAATTCTCCAAATGTCACCCACCTACATTCCTATAGTGAATCACACACTTGGTTTGTCCACATAATGCTTTTAGGAGGTCTCAAGATGTGTTTCAATCCGTCAACATTTTGGATATCCACCAAGAACACACTATAACCATCCTAATCATGTAAATCCAACATACGACATAATATCCATCCGAATACTTCGTGAGAATGTAAGGTCGCCAAAAGGCATTCCAAGAAGGAATCATCAACATACCAAGATATACACATATAACACATGGTAACTTCCATATACATAAATCCATGGGTAAAAACCCCCAAAATACTTGAAACATTAAATATGAACATTTGAGATATGCATTGACATCAACAAGTAGAAGATAATGATGTGTATCTAGTTTTAACAAAAGATTAGTAAACTCACTATCTAGGTTTTGCACCAAAACCTAGAAAAGATGAAAACCCTAGATTTGAGAAGATGAGACTTGAAGTAGAGAGGAGTAGCTTGATGAGAATCTTCACTAGATAAGCTTGGATGAAGCTTAATGCTCACTAAATGACCCTAACAACCCCAAACCCTAGGAAATAAAGGAAGTAGGTGATGAAACCCTAAAAATCGTCTCCAAGAAGGTTCTCCCGTTTTGTTGCAAAGTGATGGTGAGAAATGAGGTATTAATTCTTATAAAACAGCAGACTGGACCACGCGGGCGATAGTGCCCGGCGATAGTGCCAATGGCACTATCGCGAGTCACAATAGCGGCTCACTCCGACCTCTCGGTACATGTTCGGCGATAGTGCCCTCCGCGATAGTGCCAAGGCACAATCGCGAGGCACAATCGCAAGCCACTCAAAACAGTCCAAAACTCAACCGAAAACGATAACGAGCACAAGGTTTGAACGATTAATGAAGGTAAATTAATTATACGACATTTAGACATAATAATGATCATGAAATGTACACCAAGACACATATTCTCACATAAACGAAATAAATGCATTTAAGAAGACAAAATACTTACCTTGCGAATTTCCGGGTGTTACAAGCAGAGTACGTAGTTGCTGCCAGTTGCTGCTCTCAAGTCTTGTGGATGCGAACACAGCTGGGAGACTATGGATTCAAGTTTGATAAAATTCCAATATATTGTGACTCGAAGAGTGCAATCGCGATATCTGCTAATCCTGTCCAGCATACGAAAACCAAATACATTGACGTCAGGTATCATTTTATAAAAGATAATGTAGAAAAAGGAACAATTGAACTTTATTTTGTAAAAACAGATTATCAACTTGCATATTTATTTACCAAACCCTTAGATGAAAAGAGATTTAATTTTCTCGTCTCTAAGCTTGGTATGTTAAATCTTAAGACATAATCGGTTGTTACCTAATAAAGTTAAGTATTGTTATTTTTCATCATTTTCTTTATCATTATTCCTGAAAGATATCTGCACTTTAATAGTTTGCTCATGATCACAGGGGGAGAATGAGATGCACTTTAAGATGATCTACATTCTTTTGAGGGGGGGCATATCTAATTTCTGCATTTTACTTAACTGACAAATTTTTGTGATGCATGAATTTAGGGGGAGTGTACAAATCAAAAGGAGTAAGACAATGATTTCTGATTATTTCAGATCAGAACTCGTACATTAATCGTTTTACTGCTTTATGTCTTTTATTTTTGAATAAATTTGTGAATAAATTTGCTTTGACTAGACTTTGAGACTTGTGCAGAATGAGAGAATCTATCAAGATCATATCTTTTTTACTTCAGCTGACTTCATGAGATCTAAGATTGCACAGAAAGGTTAAAATTCTTATCTTAATCTCATATATGGTTGAAAGAAGGACAACTATCAATCATAGAAAACATGTTCTTAAATGTTCAAACCACTTCCCGATTCTTAAACAGATTTCATGAATTGGAAGTGTGATTTTAAATGTTTTCATTTTTATTTTGTGCTTCAATGTTTAACAAACCGTGTGTTTCCAAAGATAAATACTTGCGTATTGTCTTTTCATATACTTTCAAGTATTCACACACACCGGTTTTATTTCTTGTTCAAATTGTTCTTACCATGTCTCATATTTGAAACATAATTTCGATGGTAAGACACACCGCTTGTACTTCAATGTATATTGAGCGTCATTTCATTTCGAAGCATTCATTTCAAGAAAGTCTATATTTTTGTTTCATATGGACAATATCTGTTATTTTTTACCATAAGCCTTAATTGCTATATCATTTCATTTCTGATCATTTTCATACAATGTCAGATTTTCAAACAAGTCTCTTGCATTCATGTTCATTCATTCAATTAACTTGTTTGAAATATCTTCAATGTTTTAAAATGCTCATGTCTTCATGATTATATTTCTGAGCATATTTACATCTGACATTTGTATATGAGCTTTAACTGCTATAGTTAAACCATTTGAGCAACACATGCTTTCTAGGATTATATGGGTTCTTTGTGCTAGGACTTAATTGAAACTTCTATGAAATCACGTTAACCAGTGATTTCTACCCAAGAAGTTAATCAATAGAGATTGAGTGTGAGGAGTCTAAAAGAAATGAGTGTGGGTGTGATGAGATAAAATGTAAAGGAGAGTTTGGTTAGTAGTGAGTTTAATGATCAAAAGAAAGAGGGTGTGAGAACAGAGTAAAAGAATATTAAACTCTGCACCAACTACTTTCTGAACCGGGCAGCCACATTACTAGCGTTTCACAATTCTTTGGTGAACGTTATTGAAACAGGCAACTAGCCCATGCCAACTCTTGCTAAAACCCCACCAGCCACTCATTTTCTTCTCAAAAAGAAAATGTTTCATATTTTCTGGGGACGCAACACATAATCTATTTGATTTTCATTTGGAAAATCTTGATATTGAAAAAGAAGGAAGTCTGCCCCACCTTCGCACTTCAATCATGCACATTGAGTCTGTGTTTATCTATTGTTGTCTCAGTGGTTTACACTATGTTGAGCCTTAAAAAGCAATCTTTCGTGCTTAATTCTTTCTACACTTGCACGAACACACAAAGAATTTGTTTCTTTGTCATAACATTCATAGAAATTGCCTTTGTGGTGTTTCGATGATTGGATGGAAGCCCTGGGGGAGTGAACATCAAAAGGCTCCTTTATATTGTGTATTCGTTACACACAGTGACTTCGTGTTACTGACAGGCATATTAATTGATTCATTTGTTGATTCAGGTGTTACACATTTCTAACTTGTCTCGATTTGAAAAGATCTAGATAAATACATGGTTATGGATCACAGAATCAGAGGCTCAGTTTGACAGATCAGAATGGTAAATGACATTTCTTGGAAGAAAAGTTTTGATGATATAGATGCTCAAATCATCAAAAAGGGGGAGATGATATCAAGAAATGATAAAGTTTTGAGAAATGATTTTCAGAAATGTCCAAGTCAGATAATTCAAAGTAAAGATTTGAAGAAGATCAAAGAATTTCTGAAGATTTGAGGAAATTTTTTTTTGAAGATTATTTGCTGAAGCAGGTTGAGATGATTCTGAAGATAATTTCTTTCCAAAGTCTGAAAGTGTTTTGTAAAAGTTTTGGGGAGATTGTTAATCGTTTGAAGACCGTTTTGGAAAGAATATCGTCAAAGGAAAAGGGAAGATTGTACTGACAGAGCTTAAAAGTGAAGACTGAATTGCTAGATATTTTAACAGTGATCTTGAATCCAAAGGGGGAGATTGTTAGAGCATATATATGTTGGATACAAGATCAAGAAGAATGAAGGTCAAAGTGTAAGAAGTTAAAGCTGAGAAAGTCAACACTCATCAAAGTCAAAGTCTATTTGTAATAAAAGTCAAAGTATTTGTATTTTAGTTTCTTTGTATTTTAGCTGTAGGTATAAATACCTTGTATTTCTGTTTTTAGTGGTAACAAGTCTTATTGAGAATCTGAGAGTTATATTCAGAGAGAGAATTGTAGAGAGAGAAAGAGGAGTTCTAGAGAGAGAAAGTTTGTAAATCGTTTGAATTGATTGGAATCAAACAGGTAATTGAAATATGTTATTTGTTTGATTGTTTGATTGTGATTAGGAACTAAAATCTGGGAATAACAACTTGAACTCATCTTGGTAGGTTAGGTTAAACCTAGATTCCAAACTCCATCGCTAGCTTCCAAAGATGAAGACTGTAGATCTTCATGCTAACTTCTAGATCTATGGTGTATAGCTTCTCAATAACACTTCCTTTACTCCAAAAACATAAATACACAAACCTAAGAGAAAAAAATGAGGGTTGAGGTGAGAAGGACCAAACCTTATGTTAAGAGATGGTTTGATATAAGCTTATCTTTCGACTTATAGAAACCCCAACTCTTCGAGAAAACTTCAATCCTCTTTATCTCCATCTTAAAAAGTTTCGAAATACGGATCCATAGCAACAAAAATCATTCAAAAAGTATGAGAAATGAGCAAGATATGACCAAATGAAAAAGATCCTAATTTTAAGCACTGCAGGTCTGGCGCGACCTTGATATGCGACAGTGCCATGGCATAATCGCCAGGCACTGTCATCTAGCATGTACCGAGGTTGGTACACTCCCTGCGATCCTGCCATGCGACTGTGCCACTGGTATATATATGGTACTAAATTTTAAATTCTTTTAATTAACATATTATATTAGTTAATTTTTCTTTACTATCTTGTTTTTATCAATTAAATATTATAATACTATAAACTTGTTTTAGTTATATTATGAAATATTGTAATTGATAATTTTTCAAGATTTTCTTTTTAATCATTTTACATGTTTATCAGCTAGTTTTTACTAAATATAATTTCTTCTGCAACTAACTTATCACTCATCAACTAGATATTAGTTACTTTGCCAAACAAGTTCTTAAACAATTTAAAAAGTAAATGTTAAATTGCAAGTAGCATGTAACAAGGAAATTATATCATGCAACGCAAAAAAATTCTTTGAACAAATGCAAGACAGCCACGTGTCCTTTCGTTATCCCCTGCAGAATGCAGATAAGATACAATCGTTCTCCCAGTTCACAGATTCTTTAATCCCATTCCTCACCGTCGATCACTAACTATTTCAGATCTCAACCGTCCGATTCCATCCAAAACCCTTGCTCTCAAATGATTTCAATCGTTCCCTTTTTCATCTGAAAACCTTCCCTCAAATTCTCTCTCCTCTCTAACCGCCGGTAAAAATGGCAGCAGCTGCCGCCACCGCTCTTCAACAAGCTCCGGTCACATTCCATTCCCGCACTCCGGTCTCATTTCGCGGAAGTTCTGTCAAGCCAGTAAAATTCTCGTTTTCCGGCGGTTTAAGACTCCCGAAGCTATCAATCAAAGTCACCGGCAAATCTCGGCGAGGCGGCGGTGCATCCGGCGCTAGGATGGCTGATTCAGCGGCAGGGAGTTACGCAGCTGCATTGGCAGAGGTAGCGACCGCAAACGGTACACTAGAGGCAACTGTCAAGGACATGGACTTGGTGGATCAACTGTTCTCAGAGAAAGCGAACTTCGATTATTTCACGAGCCCTATCGTAGGCCTGGAAGAGAAACGAGCATTGCTCGACGATATCACTGCGTCAGGTAAACTCCAAATACACGTCTGTAACTTCCTCAACATCTTAATCGAGAGCAAGCGGATCGATATGATAAAGGAGATCGTGAAGGAGTTCGAGCTGGTTTACAACAAGTTAACGGAGACTGAATTAGCGGTGGTATCATCGGTGGTGAAGCTGGAGGAGACACAATTGGCACAGATCGCAAAGCAAGTGCAGAAATTCACGGGGGCGAAGAACGTGAGGATTAAGACGGTGATTGATGAGTCGTTGGTTGCAGGATTCACAATCAGGTATGGACAAACTGGATCCAAACTCATTGATATGAGTGTGAAGAAGCAATTGGAAGAAATTGCTGCACAACTTGAGATCGGAGACATTTCGCTTGCAGTATGATTCGATTTTAATTTCATGATTCTTGTATAATAATTAATTTGCTTTACAAAAACATATGAATATATTTTTTGGGAGAATTGTAATCATGAGACGATTAAATTACAATGATTCTGGTATAACTTCACTTTGAGAATATCCATTTTCTTTTCCATGAACCACAATGATTATCGAGCCGATATGTGATCGATGATCGTCACGTCTGTGGTCGATTTCATAATTGATTCAGGGAAATCAACCTCGATCACTATTCGATCCATTTCAATGCAAGAGTTGGTTTCCATAAGAATACTAGTTATAGTGAGAAAGGTAAGAAGAGATCAATCAATCCTAATTGAAGATGAATTGAAAATAAACCATTAGATTAACACGAGTGATCAATGGTCCAAATCTCTTCTTACAGTTCTTACCATAACTCCTATCCTCACACCATCCTTCGTCTTCAATGCAATGGTCATATATTTACTCACCATCCTTGCTTCTCCGCCGGTGACCATGACCTTTTGCCGGGTAAACAACCGAGGGTAAATGTACAGAAACGTAATTAAATCAGATCAAACTATTGTTTAACAAAAATTGATATGATTCGTAACAACAGATGATTACATTAACGAAACTAAGAGGGTGTTTGGTTATGATAATAAAATTTTTTTATCCGGTTTTATATAATACAATATTTCATTTCCGCGGAAGACAAATTCTCGTTCCGGATGAAACCATACCGACATTTCACTCCCCAACCTGAACCAAAAAGACTCTAATATTTGACTTGATCTTAAATTCTTAATTGAAACCAAAGAGACTCTAACGCAGTGTTCTCGAGTTTTGAGTTTTACTTGAATAAAAATGTTGTATTTATATGGAGACAATTCAAAAACGACATCTTGTATTTATGGTTTGATCATACCTATTATAAATTTGGATTTTTAGGCAGGGTTTTACGTGGTAGGGTCAAGATTGGGTTGGAGAGATAAAGGATTTGTCGAATTTGTGGATAGTATTTGAATGAATCAACGATAGAAATACAAACGAGATAAGGGACGAATGCGGCGAGAGGAATAAACATGAATCGGAAGTACCAATATTTTACGAATAGTAAAGCAAAGTATTGTTTTGCTTTATTAGAGCAGCACTTTGTAAGGTTACTCTGGTACGATAATCACCTGGTTTCGCAAAACCTATTGAAGGGGACTCAATAGATTGTTAAATAATTGAGTTCCAAAAAGGATTTTGATTTACGTTGATCTTATAAAATTACTTTAACCGCACATAATTATAATTGGAAAAACGTCCATGTAAATTGGTTCAAAAATATTCCAAATTTTATTATCGCCGATGTTCTAGTTGATAAGACCAGGTCTGTGATGACTTAGTCATAGTTGTTAGAGTAGTTCAATAAAGCTCCATCTTTGTAGGAGCTGCATCTCTGTTTGTTTTTATTTCCAGATTTTTAGCATATCTCTTAGGGATTTCTTATTGCTTATGTTTTGTATTGCTCTATTTAAAGAGCCCAGTTCCTATTCAATAAAATATCGATTTTGAGTTGATCGACCAAACAATAGATTGTTAAATAATTGAGTTCCAAAAAGGATTTTGATTTACGTTGATCTTATAAAATTACTTTAACCGCACATAATTATAATTGGAAAAACGTCCATGTAAATTGGTTCAAAAATATTCCAAATTTTATTATCGTCGATGTTCTAGTTGATAAGACCAGGTCTGTGATGACTTAGTCATAGTTGTTAGAGTAGTTCAATAAAGCTCCATCTTTGTAGGAGCTGCATCTCTGTTTGTTTTTATTTCCAGATTTTTAGCATATCTCTTAGGGATTTCTTATTGCTTATGTTTTGTATTGCTCTATTTAAAGAGCCCAGTTCCTATTCAATAAAATATCGATTTTGAGTTGATCGACCAAACAAAGAGTATTGAGTACCTGTTAACATTTGGTATCAGAGCTTGGTTAGCAGGATTGAGCAAGTACTCAGGAGTGTACAAACAGAGTGTTGTGAAAGGGAAAAAAAAAAGGTTTAATGGCAGGGACTCCGGCCCTGTGGCCCATTTTAGACCCTACAGACCCTAGCTCCATAGGCCCATACCGGAAAAGACATCCTGTCCTCCCCATGATTCGAACCTTGGGGGGAACCACATGTAGGAGGCGTTTACGGAAGGGAGCTGGCCACTAGGCCAAAGACCTAGTGGTTAGAGTTGTGAAAGGGAGTGAAACACTTGAAGAGAGAAAAAGAGAGAGAATTCCCATGGCAGATAACAATGGTGGAAAGGGATTCGTTGTGTCGGACATTCCGAAATTTGACGGGCACTACGATCATTGGGCTAAATTGATGGAGAATTTCATCAGATCAAAGGAATATTGGGACCTAATCGAGAATGATATCAACCCTCATCAAACAACCGTACCGACTGAAGCACAGAAAAAGGAGATCGATGACCAAAAGTTGAGAGATATGAAACTCAAGAATTTTCTGTATCAATCAATTGATAGAGATGTTCTTGAGACTATTCTCAACACTGATACCAACAAACAAATCTGGGACAGCATGAGGCAAAAGTTTCAAGGATCAACTAAGGTCAAAAGGGTCCAGTTGCAAGCACTTCGTAAAGATTTTGAGTCCTCGGTATGAAGGAAGGAGAATCTGTAAACAACTACTTCGCAAGAACACTTGCGATAGCCAAGAAGATAAAAGCTTGTGGTGAAATTATTCAGGAGAATACCATTACGGAGAAAATTCTAAGGTCTATGACATTGAAATTCAACTATGTAGTGTGTTCGATTGAAGAGTCAAACAATCTGGACACTCTTACATTAAATGAATTACAAAGTAGTTTGTTGATCTATGAACAAAGAATGAAGATTAATACAGAGGAAGAGCATGTAACACCCCGATTTTCGAAAGGTATAATTTCAAGTTAATACCGAAACCGATATATTAGGGAAAAATAAGATAAAGGATTTTGGACTTGAATCCTAGATTTTATAGTCTTGGTAGATGAAGGATTCAATTACGAGTCTAATGGTTCTTTCCGGAGCAAAATCGGAGCTAAAACGAAGAAGTTATGATCGAAACGGTGCTCGGGCAAGAAATTTGGGCGGTAGTGCTCCGCGCGGATGGACCTGCGCGGCCACCCGCGCGGAGCCGCTGGGTGCATAAAAAACGGGAAAAATCGGCCCCAAACCCCATTTTTCACCCTAACCTCAAATCCTTCCCCCATTTCTCTCCCAAACCGACCCCCAAACCCTAAAATCAAACCCTAACTCATTTTTGGGTGTCTTTCTCCTAAAATCGAGTGATCCTTCTTCATCTAGCAATCTTGGAGGTTAGAACCATAATCTCTCATCTTCATCTTCTTCATCGAGATATCTAGGGTTTCATCCACCCTTGTTCTCCTTTTTTGTAGATTTGGAATTTGTGGTGTATTTTGGTAACCTAGAGGTGTGTTGGTGGTCGATTCAAGCTATTGGTTAAGGTAAGCTTCTAATTCTTCATCTTTGGAAATTAGGGTTTTTAGGTATAGATGAGATCTTCATGTAAAGTGTTGGGGAACGATTCTATTTGGTTGAATAAGTATATTTATGGTTGAAATTTGTGGATCTAGGTTTCGAAAGGATTTTTCTCATGGATTCAGATTTCTTCAAGAAAGCTCAAGTTGGGGTAAAATCTAGATTTAGCCTAAATCTAGCAAGGTGAGTTCAAGTTGATTTGTGAAAACGTTGTACATGCCAAAATGTCTATTTTAAAGCATTTATGTGTTTTACATGAAATTATCAATTGTTGAGTTATTTGGTAACTTTTGATTATTGAGGTGTTTGGCTTATTAAATTTGTAAAACACCCTTATGTGGGATTTTTGGACATTTTGATAAATGTGTCACAAAGGAATGTGTTTTGATGATTTATTGCATAAATAGGTATTTGGTCAAAATGCACTTTTAAGTATTTGTCGGGTTTTATGCATCATTCATGAAATGGGGTGTTTTGAAAAGTACGAAAGTGTGAGTCCCTTGATTTTGGGTCATTCTGAACTTTGGGGAACATTTTAGAAATAGAAAACCTTTTTTGGTTTGGGCCGAAGGCCAATTGTGATTTGAGAAACAAAGTTTTGGGGAAAAATTTAATTTGGTTTATGTAACCATATTGGCTCTCGTGTTTTAGCCAAACGTCTATTAAGCCTTTTGGGCTTGATTTGTACTCGGTTGAGTCTTTGGAACATTTGTTCAGTTTTGGTAGCTCGTTAAGGAGCCTTGGACGTACGGTGTACTTAGTTGCATCTTAATTGAGAGTTACATGTTTTGAATGCGTTAGTTCATTCGTTTGAGTCATGTAACGTTTTAGACTGTAATGCATTGGATCCATAGGCATATGAGTCAGTCAGTTGGTTTAGTGGGGACTTTATCCCCGTTTTGGGACTGGATATTGTTTATGGATATCGAGAGCTCGAGGTATAGATCGTGGGTGGTTGAACTCGATAACGGTGTAACCTTTATTAAGGGCTCGAGGTATATATCGTGGGTGGTTGAACTCGATGCCCGTTTGTAATCCAGACTGGTCACTCATCGTGGAATTTAGTGTCCACGTTTGAAGTCTAGTGAGTAGTCCCTAAGTCATGTTTTTATGTAAGCTTGCGGTGGTGCTCTGCAGAGCCGTATACGGAGCTAAGTTTTGCGGTGGTGCCCATGGTGAGCCGGATATGGGGACTTGTGGCTTTTGTGGTGACACTCATTTAGAGGTCGAGTAGACACTAGGGTCATTTGGGTATCTTGCGGCGGTAGCTCGGTTGGGATCCGTATACGGGGATCCATGGATCTATGTGAAGCTCAAGAACATTGATAAGTGGCTTAACTTTGTGTGCCCGCCACTTTCGATGGAATTCGGGTATCCCCATCACCGAAATGTGTTGTTTTTGGGTATTGAGTTTTATTATCCAAGTTTCGGTGACATTTTGTATAAATGGATCTTATCCATGATTTAAGGATTGAGTATTATACCCCACCTGTGTTTTTGGGTGTTTCGGGATTTAAAGTTTTAACTGCAGTCTCATAAATGGAGAGTTCGATTTCTATTCACGTTTGAGTGAGTTTTGAGTTGGAATCTATTTACGAAAGAACGTTTTATATTGGGATCTTATCCCCGAAGTAGTTTGGATTTGAAAACGTTTATATTGCTGTTTTTGCCCAAAATGCATATTATTGAAAAACGAGTCGTTTTCATATTCAAAGCATATGATTTGAAAGATTATGATTTAAACTGCATTACCTCTTTTCAAAGGTATCTTTATTCATGTGGAAAACTATTGAACTCACTAGGCGTTAGCCTAATCTTTTTATTTGTCGGCATGTGCAACAGGTTCCGGTTGGGAATAACTCTAGTGACATTGTACAAAGAGGAATGCTAGTTCTGTGCTCGAGAAGTGGTTACCTTAGTGAAGTCTTCCGCATTAGTTTTGGGAAGAGCAACTTGTAGTTGGGATTAGGTAACACCCGACTTGGTCTGGCCCTTGTATAAGAATGGAGTTTATATTTGTTGAGATCAAATAGAGAATTTTATTTTGAAGATTTATCTTTTACTTGCTGTAATATCAAAATTTTAATTAGTTGCTCTTACCAAATTTGAGGGTGTTACAATTGGTATCAGAGCTTACGTTTGAGAGAATTAGGTATTGATTTTGGATGCCTAGACTCAAACTAGCGTTAATTTAAATGATTGAAAGTGAAGTTGCACCAATAGGCACATTAAGATTGGATGTTTTGAGGTTGATGGAGTCTCTAGGAACGAGAAGCACACCTAGAATAGCAAGGATAATCATGTACACTACATTCATAATTACACCTGGCCAGTGTTATGATGAACCTACAAGTTACATGTGTATGTTTGGATTACCTTGATGTGTCGACCATTGGGGTAGTAGAGAAGTTTCTAGGTGAGTAGCCGTTAGGAGAGGCTGACGATTTTAGCATTCGTCACTTGGAGTGACAATAAGCATGGTGATTACACTAAGCGGACCGTTTTGGGTCGTAATTGATGGTCGTGGTAGAACCTTAGCCATATGAAATTGACTTTATTTGAGGAGAAATGATAGGGTGAACCGATGAAATTTTCGATTATTGCCTGGTGATGTTTAAACATCTAGATGATGATAGTGTGACTAAGAAATTAAGAAGTGTGGTTTCGAGATGTTGGGTGTCGATCAACTGCACGCACATAACCTATTTCTAAAGTAAATTGCATCAATTATTTCTCATGTTTCCAAATCGCCATGTGAATTAAATTGCAAATATTGGAGCGATGTTTTAGCACACACAAGGTTTTGAACCAAGATTTCGAGCTTGCACAAAATTGTTTTATGGCATGAGGTTGCAAACTTTGATGAAGATTTTTTTTGTTCACATTGTTGTCCAACGTTATTTTCGGATTTTGCGATGTACGTATTTTGATGTTGTTTCGGGTTTTGGATATGTAACTGCGGTTTATGACTTTAACATTGGATCTCCTCCACATATGTTAAGGCTTTGGACGAAAAGTTATCTCCCATTATTTTGGTGTTTGAGTTTTATTGAGGATTTTTAATTCATGCGATTTTGTGGATTTAATGGGGTGACTTTAATGACGTCCAGTTGTATTATTTTCCCTCAAGTTTTGGGTGAGCGTTTGGTTACATATAGTGTGCATACATATTTTTATTTGGAATTTCTGTCATGATGTTTTAATCAATATTTGAGAACGAAGAGAGCAGACTATTATTTGACCTTGAACTCGAAACAAAAATAAATTATTCCATGTTTTAACCGAAGTGCATGCACATATCACCTTACTAGTTTTGTGGAATAAACTGTCGCATACAAGTTTTGTTGTGGGATCTTATCCCGTGCCATGTTGTGGCTAAAAGAGAGAACTTTGAGGATATGATGTCATGAAAATGTTGTTTTGAGTTTTGCAAACATTTTATTTGTATGGCCTAAAGTTTGGAATCAAACTAAATTACTCTTACGTTTGAACAAATTGCATGTATATATCTTTACTAAGGTTTGGGGAATTTTATTTCATGACATTACATGGTTAAATCTGAACTCTTGGGATTTGATTTAGTAAATATCCCCTTCTGTAGTTTTGTACAAACGCTTTGTTACACACTGTTTTAGTACGTAAAAATATTTCTCATTCGTAACACAAATTAATGCATGTTGTGGACATAGCGGTTCTTTGGAAAAAGGTTGTTGAAATATCTTTCGTTGGTGTCAGTATTACCTTGATTATTGATCAATATTTTCTGAGATGGTTTTATATATGTGGCGGTTGTGACCATTTTGTACACCTACCGAGTAAACGGTAGTAGATTTTATTCGTATGACAAATCGTTATAAAGCTTTTATATTTAGAGGTTTTATAAAAGTTAAATTGGCATAGCAGTTTGAAAAACCTTGAACTCATTTAGAGCTATAGGTGCAAACCCTCTTGTGATAGAAGTCGTGTTTAAGGACTAAAGGAGTCCTCGAGGGTTGAAGTGTCGGAGGACTTGACCTATGGTTAATTTTGAAATTTGGATTTCGGTTTTATGGACTGAATTCATGCTGAGGTAATTGATGTATTAGATTTATACATTTTTTCCCATTATTTAAGTGGTAATCATTATGTTCGGTAAAACTGCGGGTTAAAGCTTTGGAGGGTTAATTGCTTATGGCTAGAGATGGTTTAATGGCTTGAAATTCGACATAATGTATGGACTGTATGGGTGCCACCCGGGTAAGTCTTCGGGAAATAAGGATATGTGGTGATTCGTTTGTTTGGATTTTAGTGCCATGATAGGTATCAACTTTGAATCATCAGTGTAAAATATGGAAGGAAATTTATGGTGGTATAACCACGGCTGAGGTGTAAAAGTTTTGAACATAGGTGTCGACATTCGATTTGAGGATAATAACCGTTGGGGTGCTTCATCGTACTTCTGATGAAACCGGTGTGTTAGCAATTTAAGTGGTAACCTTAAGAAGATTAGATGATGGAAATTAGGAATCGATCATTGGTAACTCTGTAATCAACAAGGTTTCACTGATTCGCCAACCGATGCTTGACTGCACTCTGGGAATTGAGTAACCGTGGAGTTGGGGTAATCCGTTGTCTACCGATGTTGAGCCGTGTCAGTTGAGGAACGGATCGAATGTTGTGATTGGATCGAACCTAACTAGTGTTAGTAAATGTCGTCAAGGAAGGGACGATGAATCTTTTATAATATAGATTATTGAGGAATTGGGTTAGAATGTCGAGGTAAACCTTAAGTAGAATCGATTATTGAGGAGACCTTGATGTGTCGGAATTAGAAGTATCTAAGGGATAAGTTTGCTTTAGAGTATTCTTGAGGTGTTATGTGCAACCTAAGGTTGGGAGACAACCGAGATTTTAAGGATAAGGAAAGTGGTTGATAAGGACTCGATGTTCATTCCGTCAGTGGTAAGATACATCGAACCTTGGAATCGAGTTGTGACGTTTTGTTATGAGAAATATAGTGACAACCTTAAATGGGATGTAATCGGTTTCGTGCATGAGTCAAGGTATCGTGGAGGCATTCCTTTTTGGGTAGAGAACCGATTGACCTCGCTAAGGGCGACGTTGGGTGTTTGATCGGTGTCAGATTTCGAGGACGAAATCTCTTTCAAGGTTGGGAGGATTGTAACACCCCGATTTTCGAAAGGTATCATTTCAAGTTAATACTGAAACCGATATATTAGGGAAAAATAAGATAAAGGATTTTGGACTTGCATCCTAGATTTTATAGTCTTGGTAGATGAAGGATTCAATTACGAGTCCAACGGTTCTTTCCGGAGCAAAATCAGAGCTAAAACGAAGAAGTTATGACCAAAATGGTGCTCAGGCAAGAAATTCGGGCGGTAGTGCTCCGTGCGTCTCTCCGAGAAGATGGACCCGCGCAGCCACCCGTGCGGAGCCGCTGGGTGCACAAAAACGGGAAAAATCGTCCCCAAACCCCATTTTTCACCCTAACCTCAAATCCTTCCCCCATTTCTCTCCCAAACCGACCCCAAACCCTAAAATCAAACCCTAACTCATATTTGGGTGTCTTTCTCCTAAAATCGAGTGATCCTTCTTCATCTAGCAATCTTGGAGGTTATAACCATAATCTCTCATCTTCATCTTCTTCATCGAGATATCTAGGGTTTCATCCACCCTTGTTCTCCATTTTTTGTAGATTTGGAATTTGTGGTGTATTTTGGTAACCTAGAGGTGTGTTGGTGGTGGATTCAAGCTATTGGTTAAGGTAAGCTTCTAATTCTTCATCTTTGGAAATACTCGGCACATAATCGTCATCACGTGTTTCCTCCGTTCTCGGGTTGATAGTGGATACCAACTCCTCATGGGTCGACATATCAAAATGGTCACTGTTAAGGGTATCGTCCTCCTCCTCAGTGCTCGACTCTTCAGATGAGGATGAGGATAAGTGGGGAGAGGAAATGTGAGGTAGAAGATCTTCATGGCCAGGGCTGGTTTCCGACTCGAAATAAAAAACAATGTGTTCCTCAACACTCCCTTGTTCATTTAAATCGAAGAGGTGATGGGGTGGTTGGGTTTTTTCTAGAGAGGGGGGGTTAGGGTTTAGGTTAGCTTGAGCCATGAGAGGGGGGTTATTGGTTTCGCCGACGTCGCTGAGAGGGATGGGGGTCGGTGATGTCGGCGCCGGAGTAGGGGAGGGGTTAGGGAAATATAGGGAAATGGAAATGTGTCGATTTGTGGTGCGAGATTGAGTGGCAGAGGGTGGATTGGAAGGCGAGGGGTTAGGTTTTTCTGACGAGAGGTGGTTTTTGGCGGTGGAAGTTGGGTCTAGGGATGGAGAAGTAGAAGAAGGTCGGACAACTCGAGTTAATACCTGGTGAGACTCGGCAAATTTCCCCTGGGACGAGGATTGCTCGTCGGTGCTCATGGTCGACGAACCAGCGGCAACCCCGTCGACAGCCGTAATTGATCCGACAAGGAATGGTTCACTAGCGGCGATGGCGGTTAAGGTATTTGCAGCGGCGAGAGCTTCGGCCTCTCGCTGTAGTCGTTGGCTCCGGCGAGATGGGATAACGTAAGGGTTTCGGTTCAGCTTTTTGGGTCTTGCCATTGTGGAGAAGATGAACAGCTTTCAGGGTATTTTTTTCTTTTGAAAAACTTTTAGACTTCCCCTCAAATGAAACCGTCCCTTATTATTTTTACCATTTTTTTTGAAAACCCACTTTTAATTAATTTATCTTTAAAATTCTAACCTTTGACAAAAAGAAAAATAGATCAAATCAAAAAGAGGGTTTCTGTCCTTTTGGCAGAGATTTTGTGGTTGGGGAGAAGCCAACACATTTGAGAGTACCCTTACTTGTACCCTTTGTCCTCTCATCCACTCAAAACAAGCCAAGTGTTGTACTTAACAATGATTATCCCCTTCTAGACACCAGCTGGACCTCACTTCTTAATTTAAGTCAGATTAAACCTTAAAGAGCTCATTTTTTTGAAAAAAAAAACGGATCTTTTGATTAAAACACCCACCCCACGTGCCCACAGTGGGCACAACCTACTCACAGTGGGCAGAATTACTTCTAAAAAAAGTAAAAATCCTAACTGTACAATATTTATAGAAAACATTCAACTTACACGCCTAAGGTTCCTGGGTGGTTGGGTTGGGCACTCCATGAGGAATGTAATGCTTAACCCGGTGCCCATTTACCCTGAAAATACTATTATCCTGCGGATTCAACAAATCAACCGTACCCATTTTACCAACATCCATGATGGTAAAAGGTCCTGACCAACGAGATTTAATTTTTCCCGGGAATAATTTCAGTCGTGAATTAAAAAGGAGTACCTGTTGACCTTTTTCGAAAGTTCTTTGATTTATCCTACGGTCATGCCACATTTTTGTTTTTTCCTTATAAATTTTGGCATTTTCGTAGGCGTGGTGTCTCAACTCCTCCAATTTACTCAACTGAAGTTTCCTCTTTTTCCTCGCAACATCCTCACACAAATTCAACTCTTTTATCGCCCAAAAATCTTTGTATTCCAGCTCCAAAGGTAAATGACATGCCTTCCCAAACCCTAATCTGTACGGTGACATATCCAATGGGGTTTTGTAAGCTGTTCTGTAAGCCCAAAGTGTGTCATCCAACTTGAGTGACCAATCCTTTCTATCGGGTTTGATAACTTTTTCCAAAACTGATTTTATTTCCCGATTCGAAAGTTCGGCAAGACCATTTGTTTGCGGATGGTATGCCGTAGACACTCGATGTTGAATATTATATTTGCTAAGGAATGTGCTTAACATTTTGTTTACGAAATGTGTCCCTTCATCACTAATTAAAGCTTGGGGGGTTCCAAATCGTACAAAAATATTTTTATGAAGAAAGTTAATCACAGTTTTAGCATCGTTTCTCGGACACGCAATGGCTTCTACCCATTTTGATACGTAATCAACCGCAACCAAGATATATTGATTATTGAAGGACATGGGAAATGGTCCCATAAAATCGATGCCCCACACGTCAAAAATTATGTTGGATGGCAAGGATTTGTTCATCCGAGAAAACTTCCTTTATCTCATGATCTCCACCACTTGACACATGATTCTCAATCCTAGAAAGATGATCGGCAACCTGATTGTCTACACCTTTTCTATCAACTATCTCTAGGTCAAATTCTTGCAAAAGAAGGACCCTCCGAATAAGTCGTGACCTTGCATCGGTTTTGTTAAAGAGATATTTGATAGCGGAGTGATCTGTATGGACAATGACTTTTGTGCCAATCAAATAAGATCGAAAACGGTCAAACGAAAATACTACAGCAAGTAATTCTTTCTCAGTTGTTGTATAATTTATTTGAGCTTCGATAAGAGTCTTACTTGCGTAGTAAATGGGGTGGAAATTTTTATTCCGCCTTTGTCCCAAAACAGCACCCACAGCCCAATCGCTAGCGTCACACATTACCTCAAAAGACATGGTCCAATCTGGGGCTATCACAATGGGTGTCGAAACAAGGGAGGCCTTGATTGTTTCAAAAGCTTTGGTACATTATGGAGTAAAGTCGAAAGCTTGGTCGGCATGCAATAAATTACAAAGGGGTTTTGCAATTTATGAAAAATCTTTTATAAAACGTCTGTAAAACCCCGCATGCCCCAAAAAGCTTCTAATGCCTTTAACCGAACTAGGTTCGGGTAATTGCATTATCACCTCAAGCTTTGCTTTATCCACTTCTAATCCTTTTTTAGAAACCATGTGACCCAACACAATTCCTTCTTGTACCATAAAATGGCATTTTTCCCAGTTTAAAATTAAATTGTGTGTTTCACATCTTTCCAAACTTTTTTTCAAATTTTCAAGACAGTTATCAAATGAAGTGCCGATAACTGAAAAATCATCCATAAATACTTCCATGGAATCTTCAATCATGTCTGAGAAAATAGACATCATACAACGTTGAAACGTCGCGGGTGCATTGCAAAGACCAAATGGCATTCGGTGGAATGCAAACGTTCCGAAGGGACAAGAGAAGGTAGTCTTCTCTTGATCTTCGGTTGCAATGTGAATTTGATTATAACCCGAATAACCATCCAGAAAGCAATAAAATTCCTTTCCGACCAATCTATCTAGCATTTGGTCTATAAATGGCAAAGGAAAATGGTCCTTTTTCGTGGCTAGATTCAATTGTCTATAGTCCATGCAAATTTTCCACCCGGTGACGGTCATTGTTAGGAGAAGCTCATTTTTCTCATTGGTGATTACCGTGGTATCACCTTTCTTCGGTACACATTGTACCGGACTCACCCAACCACTACTTGAAATGGGGTAAATAATACCTGCATCTAGCCATTTTAAAATTTCTCTCTTAACGACTTCTTTCATGATCGGGTTAAGTCTCCTTTGTGGTTGCACCTTTCCAACTCTATTTTCTTCCAAAATTATCTTATGTTGGCAAAGGAACGGACTGATTCCTTTGATGT
The DNA here is from genome assembly GCA_954870635.1 of Arctium minus. Classification (NCBI taxonomy): domain Eukaryota; kingdom Viridiplantae; phylum Streptophyta; class Magnoliopsida; order Asterales; family Asteraceae; genus Arctium; species Arctium minus. The sequence goes on along the minus strand of OX941093.1, from coordinate 1,432,557 downwards.
CAGCTATTGTCCAACCTATGGCCTTTTTGTGGTTCTTCAACAACTTGATCAATTTCACTTCCTGATCACAACTTAATTTGGACGAAATAATTACAGACAATTTTTCCTCTTCCATAAGATAAGCATATTTAAGGTGGGTAGGAAGTGGTTTTAACTCTAGATCGGGAGCCTCGACTATAGAAGGAACCTGGGTTGGTCTCTCATTAAAGTCCAATTGCTCAAATGCATCTATAACCTCTATCAAATCCTCTTCTGGAATATCTTCTCCTATGCAATCAATCAGACTTAACTCAAAATCATCACCTAAGGCATTTAGGTAGGAGCAATCTTCAATCTCACCATTAAACTTAAGGGATTTGAAAACATTGAAAGTGATTTGTTGGTCATTTACTCTCATAGTCAACTCACCCTTCTGCACATCTATCAAGGTTCTACCGGTTGCCAAAAATGGTCTTCCCAAAATGATGGGGACATCCTTATCTGCCTCATAGTCCAACACTAGAAATTCAGCCGGAAAAATGTATTTATCGACTTTCACCAAAATATCTTCAATTTTACCCTTCGGATAGGCCAAAGACCTATCAGCAAGTTGTAAGGTGACTGTGGTGGGTCTGACTTCACCAATCCCTAACTTCTTAAAAACCGACAAAGGCATGAGTTTTATACTTGCTCCCAAATCACATAGAGCATGTCCTACTTCTTGTCCCCCAATAGTACACGGGATGGTAAAACTCCCCGGGTCTTTTAGTTTCGGAGGGATTTTGCAAGTAAGAAGTGCACTACATTCTTTGGTCAAAGTGACAGTTTCAAATTCTCCCAACCTTTGTTTCTTGTTGAGAATATCTTTTAAAAATTTAACATAATTTGGCATTTGCTCGAGAGCCTCTACCAAAGGAATGTTAATGTGAAGTTGTTTAAAAACGTCCAAAAACTTTTTTAATTGTTCATCAACATTTTTGGTTTTTAATCTCTCAGGGAAAGGTAAGTCTCTTAAATCCGGGACAGATTTGCTCTTGTCGGGAGTGCATGAGATGAGTGGTTCTAGAGTGGGTGCAGTCTGTGTTGGACAACTTGGGACAATTGGGCCTGCAGTTTGGGCCACGGATTCTGGTTTTGGTGTTTCACTAGAAGATGGGAACAGGTCTGGAATATTCGAGGCATCAAACAAATGTGAGTCCTTTTGCACTACTGGTACGGGAGAGGTTTTCTCTGTAAAACCCTAAAAATAGGGATAACAAAAATCCGAAAAACGGACATAATGTATACTAAAATTGCCATAGCAAGAGCCTCCCAAAAATGGGGAAATGTATAAACAACCTGTTTAATTACAAATGTAATTTAACGGACAATAAATAACAACCAACTAATCTAATTTCTACAACTAGAAAAGAGATTACAAAAGGGTTGTTATCTATAAACCCAAACGGTTCAATTTCAAAAGTATAATGCGCCCATGTGCAAAATCCCCAAGCTCTCACCCCAAAGTAACTAAGCCTGCTTAGGACCGGCGCCGCTAGAACCTGAGATACACATCGACACCAAACAAGTGTTAGGCCAAAAAAGCCTAGTGAGTTGAACAATAATAAGCATGCATGAACAATCACAATTCTTATCAGCAGTTAACCAGAGTTCAATATATGTGGAGTCAATAGGGGAGACCCATAGCACCAATCAAGTCCCACCCAAGAGTCGATATACCTTGATGCCCTTAACAAGGAACACCCGAAAGGCCCGACACACCCGAAGACTTTCGCTAAGAAAATTCCCCGAATGGCGGAGGTCTAGGCACATACCATCATAGTGGCGCCCAAGACTACATCCTCCTAGTGTACTGACTTGGTTCGTCCAACATAACGCATATAGGAGGTCCTTTAGGTGTATTTCAACCCAACATATTTCCATACCGACTATGGGTACAATATTTACCATCCTATCCTCATTAAGTCTGACAAAAGACCCAGATGACAATTATACTCATCATACATATAAATATGTCACCAAAATGGTGTTCCCACTAGAAACATCATAATACCCATACATGCATATATTTAACATCTCAAAGTACCCACATTATGTATCCATGAGAAAGCCCAAATAATGATACACATATACATACATCATGGCACATCACCAATATCTATATTTCCAACTATTTCCACCAAGAAAACCCAAACACTTGAACACATAAAGATAAAACAACAAGTACAAGATTATGATGTGTATCTAGTTTTAACAAAGGTTTAGTAAACTCACAATCTAGGTTTTATACCAAAACCTAGAAAAGATGAAAACCCTAGAAGTTGCTCAAAGGAGACTTGATGTAGGAGAGGAATGACTTTGATGAGGATCTTCAATAAATACACTTGGATGAGACTTGATGAACCAAGAATCACCCCAACCACCCCAAACCCTAACAATAAATGTGTGTATGTTTGGAATACCCAAAAATCGCCCAAAATGAGAGTTCTCCCATTTTCTCTAAGTGAAGTGTGATAAAATGAATCAGTTTAGGTCAAAAATCTCATTTAACCCAAAAATGCCATGGGCACTGTCGCGTGTCATAGTCGCGAGCCACCCCTTAGCCTCGGTACACCTCCCGCGAGATTGACACCGCGATAGTGACAATGTCACAATCGCGTGTCATAGTCGCGAGTCTCAACCCACCTACGGTACACTCCCCGCGATAGTGACACCGCGAGAGTGACCAGGTCACAATCGCGTGGCACTATCGCACCAAACCCCCGACATCCCGAAATTTGGCCAAATTCGATAACGAGTGCGAGGTTTGAACGATTAACAATGGTAATTCAATTATATGACATTTCAACATAATAATGATCATAAAAATACACCCAAAGACACACATTCTCACATAGGTGCAATTAATGCATTAAGGGAGACAAAATACTTACCTTGCGAAATTCCGGGTGTCACAATCCTCCCCACCTAATTGGGATTTCGTCCCCAAAATCTCATCCTAGATTAAACAAGTGAGGATAACGCTTCTTCATATAATCTTCGGACTCCCAAGTAATGTTAGCACCCCGATGATGCTTCCATTGAACTTTGACCATGACCACGTCCTTATGCCTCAACTTCTTCACTTTCAATTCTAAAATCGACTCCGGTTATTCTACACAACGATTTCCATTGTCCACCCGAATTTCCTATAAAAGGATCACGCCTTCCTCTTCGTCTAGACACTTCCGAAGGTAACATACGTGAAACGTAAGATGTATTCCATCCATTTTCGGTGGTAAATCCAATCGATAGGCTTGTAAACCAATCTTTTCCAAAATAACGAATGGTCCAAGGAAACGAGGACTAAGCTTCCCACGCTTCCCGAAACGTATGATCCCCTTCCACGGAGACACCTTCAACATGACCCGGTCACCCACTTGAAACTCAATCGGCCTTCTCTTCTTGTCCGCATAACTCTTTTGTAGGTTTTGTGCCGCCTTTAGCCTTTCCCGGATCTCTTTCACCTTGTCGGCCGTCTCTTGAACGATTTCCGGCCCGGCGAATTGCTTTTCGCCCGCTTCTAACCAACAAACCGGGGTTCTGCACTTCCGTCCATACAAAGCCTCGAACGGTGCCATCCCGATACTAGAATGGTAACTGTTGTTGTACGCGAACTCTACCAAAGGTAGATGTGAATCCCAACTTCCCCCGAAATCTATAACACACGACCTCAACATATCTTCTAAGGTCTGGATCGTCCTCTCACTTTGACCGTCCGTTTGAGGATGATACGCCGTGCTCAAATTCAGTCGAGTACCCAACTCCTTTTGCAAACTAGCCCAAAAGTTCGAAGTGAATCGGCTATCCCGATCCGATACTACAGATTGCGGAACTCCGTGCCTTGACACCACCTCGTCGATGTACAGCTTAGCCAATTTATCTATTGGCAAAGTCTCCCGCATCGCAAGAAAGTGCGCGCTCTTGGTCAACCGATCCACGATCACCCAAATTGTGTCGTGGCCACGCAAGGTCCTTGGTAACTTTGTCACGAAATCCATTGTGATGTTGTCCCACTTCCACTCGGGAATGGACAACGGTTGCAAACTTCCATAAGGTCTTTGATGTTCCGCCTTGACTTGGAGACAAGTGACACACTTCTCCACATAACTAGCCACATCTAGCTTCATTACCGGCCACCAATACATTAACTTTAAATCTCTATACATCTTGGTGCTACCGGGATGTATAGAGTATTTCGACTTATGCGCTTCTTCAAGAAGCAGCTTCCGGTTTCCTCCCGACTTCGGCACCCAAATCCGTCCTTGAAAGAGTTTGAGACCACGACCGTCTTCCGTTAACAGCTCCTTTTGTTTCACCATTACTTCGGCCTTGAGGTTCTCTTCCTTAAGTGCTTCCACTTGACTTGCCTTAATGCTTTCCAAAAAACTTGTGACCACATCGATCCTTGTAAGGGACATTTTGACACTATCGCCATGATTTCTTCGGCTCAATGCATCCGCCACCACATTAGCCTTACCGGGATGATAGAGTAGGTCACAATCGTAATCCTTCAAAAGCTCTAGCCATCTCCTTTGTCGTATGTTGAGTTCCTTTTGGTCGAATATGTACTTGAGACTCTTATGATCCGTGAAAAGAGTACACTTGGTCCCATACAAGTAGTGTCGCCACAACTTCAACGCAAAAACTACCGCCGCCAACTCCAAATCATGAGTCGGATAGTTCTCTCATGATCCTTTAATTGTCGCGACGCGTAGGCTATTACCTTCCCCCTTTGCATTAGTACGCACCCAAGTCCCATCTTGGAAGCGACACTATACACCATAAAGTCTTCCGATCCATCGAGTAAGGACAAGATCGGGGCTTCGCACAACTTCCTCTTGAGCGTCTGAAACGCTTGCTCTTGTACATCGGTCCAAAGAAACTTGACGTTCTTTCTTGTAAGAGAAGTGAGCGGTGTAGCCGTCTTTGAGAAATCCTGAATGAAACGTCGGTAGTAATCCGCTAAACCCAAGAAGCTTCGGATCTCCGTCGGACTTGTTGGGGGTTCCCAACTCATCATTGCTTCGATCTTTGCCGGATCCACTTTTACCCCGTCCTTTGATACCACATGCCCCAAGAATTGCACTTCTTGAAGCCAAAATTCGCACTTCGAGAATTTCGCGAACAGTTTCTCCCTTCTTAGAACTTCTAATACTTCCCGTAAGTGTTTTCCATGTTCGGACTCATCCCTTGAATATATTAAAATATCGTCGATGAAGACGATCACGGATTTATCCAAAAATGGGATACACACACGGTTAATCAAATCCATGAATACGGACGGAGCGTTGGTTAAGCCAAACGGCATCACGAAGAACTCATAATGACCGTATCTCGTTCGGAAAACCGTCTTCGGAATATCTTCGTTCTTCACTCTCACTTGATGATAACCGGACCGAAGGTCAATCTTCGAGAAACATCCCGCCCCTTGGAGTTGATCAAAAAGATCGTCGATGTGAGGTAGAGGGTACTTGTTCTTCACCGTGACTTTGTTTAACTCCCGATAATCTATGCACATCCGCATGGATCCATCTTTCTTCTTCACGAACAAAACCGGTGCTCCCCAAGGTGACGAACTTGGTCGAATGAACCCCTTCTCCAATAACTCTTGAAGTTGCGTCATCATCTCCTTCATTTCTGTCGGTGCCAAACGATATGGAGCACGAGCTATCGGAGTCGCTCCCGGTGTGAGGTCAATCTGAAACTCCACTTGCCGTTCCGGCGGTAATCCGGGTAAGTCTTCCGGAAAGACGTCCGGATAATCCTGCACTACCTCCACATCTCCCACCGACTTCTTTTCTTTCTTTGCGCCCACAACGTAGGCCAAGTACGAAGGGTAGCCCTTCGCTAAAAACTTGCGAGCCTAAAGAGATGAGATAATAGGATTATTCCTCTTTCCTTTCTCTCCATAAATGGTAGCCACCCTATTTTCCGGCAATGGTACTTGGATTATCTTTTTGGAGCAAAAGATTTCCGCTTTATGCCTCGCTAACCAATCCATGCCTATGACTACATCAAACCCTCCTATAGCCATAGGTAGTAAATCTACGCCGAAAGAATTTCCATCGATCTCTAGAGTGCAATCACAAAAACGGTCACGAATGATCACTTGATCCCCATTAGCTATTTCTACTACTAACGCATCGGTAAGAACACTAATAGGAGTGGTGAATCGTTTACAGAAAGCATCTGACACAAAAGAACACGTAGCACCCGAATCAAACAAGACACGAGCAGGCATGGAGTTTACTAGAAATGTACCCGAAACGACATCCGCGGTCTCCTTTGCCTCCTCGGTAGTCGTCTGGAAAGCTCGACTCGGTGCCCGGGGTGGTTGTTCGACCCTAGCCGTCGAACCCACAGAATTTCCACCACCTCCTCTAACCAACCTTGGACACTCTCGCTTCATGTGCCCCGGCTCTCCGCATTCATAACATATCGCCCCACGGAGGGAACACTCTCGAGTTGTGTGGTTTTTCTTACCACACTTGTTACACCCGGCTGGACCGGAGAGAGTCCTTGTAGCGCACGGCCCCGAGTGCTTTGACCTGCACTTGTGGCACCACCGATCTTCACAGCGTTGATCACCCGATATCCCGCTTACAAAGGGTCTAGATTGACGAACGGGCCCAGATGGCCCCTCCCATTTCCGTTTCTCACCAACGTACCTCTTCTCATACCTTTCTGAATTGATGTTGTCCTCAATGAGTAAGGACTCCTCGATAACCTCCTGTAGAGTCGAACACTTAGCATTTCTTATATCTATTCGCATTCCCGCCGGTAAACCCTGTTGATATGCTTTCATCTTCGACTTTTCGTCGGGGACTAGATGTCCCACCAAGTTTAGCTTCTCCAAGAAGAGCTTGGAGTAGCCAATAATCGACATATTACCCTTCTTCAGATCTCGGAACTCCCGTTCCAACTTGTCCAACGACCGTTCGCTGCAATATTTGTCCATGATCTTCTCCTTGAACACCGTCCAAGTTAGCTTAGCCAGAACTTCCGGGGTGAGGGCGGATCGGGTGAGGTTCCACCAAATCAGAGCCTCTCCCCGAAGTAGCTGAGAAGCAAACTTGACCCGTTGAGAAGGATCGCATTCATTGGACTCGAAGGCCATCTCTAATTCCTTAAGCCAGTACATACAAGTAACCGGGTTGTCTGAACCCGCAAACTCCTTAGTGTGACACCCCAAAAACGTCTTGTAGGTACACCCTTTAATCTTTGATCTGATTCCCTCAGCGGATGGTTCTTCAACCGTTACCACATTCGGTCCACCCGACCCCACGATAACGTTTTCAGCCATAGTCTCGGGTTGACGGTTACTGACGTCTCGATCCTCTAGAAGTTTCATGAAAAACTCTTGTTGTTGGGTCATAGCCGAAGTCATGGCCAACTGTTGTTGAGCCAAAGCCGCATTCATGGCCAACATCATGCTATCCCGAAGCCGGGTCTCCATGGTAACTTCCTCCATGATGGCATCACCTGTGTTGAGGTTCCGGCGCGGAATGTGCTCAGGCCCTCCTGCCAAGATTATGGGTATAGGTATGTCATCGGAGGTTGCCCCCACCGGGGGTCGTACTACTGCAGATTCCACTTCTGGTTGCCCTTCTGGCATGTCCGGTAATCTACTTCGAGTGTTTACCATAATAATCTGTCAAACACGTACGAGAAATAGATTGAGAAAAGACTAAGCGAGTTGAACTCATTGTACGTACTACTACCTTCATCAATTATCGTAACAACAGTAAACCAAGCATACTCACGTAACAATGCATTCATAATAGCAGTAGCTAAGTGAAATTATGAACGAACCATACACAAGAATTCTGTTCACCATCATCACAACTTTCAATTACAGTAATTCCGTAATCCTAACGCTCTCCCCACCTAGGATTTCTACCCCAAGTGGACAGTGAAGTCATAAAGTCTAAAGCTTAAGTCTAGATACGCTAAACCATACCTAGTTCACTTAAACTAAAGCTCTGATACCAACTTGTAACACCCTAAAAATAGGGATAACAAAAATCCGGAAAACGGACATGAGGTATACTAAAATTTCCATAGCAAGAGCCTCCCAAAAATGGGGAATATATAAGTATAAATAACCTGTTTAATCACAATTGTAATTTAACGGACAATAAACAACAACCAACTAATCTAATTTCTACATCTAGAAAAGAGAATACAAAAAGGATTGTTATCTATAAACCCAAACGGTCTATATCCAAAAGTATAACGCGTCCATGTGCAATTCCCCAAGCTCTCACCCCAAATCAACTAAACCTGCTTAGGACCGTCGCCGCTAGAACCTGAGATACACATCGACACCAAACAAGTGTTAGGCCAAAAAGCCTAGTGAGTTGAACAATAATAAGCATGCATGAACGGTCATATTTCTTATCAGCAGTTAACCATAGTTCAACAAATGTGGAGTCAATAGGGGAGACCCATAGCACCAATCAAGTCCCACCCAAGAGTCGATATACCTTGATGCCCTTAACAAGGAACACCCCAAAGGCCCGGCACACCCGAAGACTATCGCTAAGAAAATTCCCAGAATGGCGGAGGTCTAGGCACATACCATCACAGTGGCGCCCAAGACTATATTCTCCTAGTGTACTGACTTGGTTCGTCCACATAACATTTATAAGGGGTCCTTTAGGTATATTTCAACCCACATAATTCAATACCAACTACGGGTATAATATTACCACCTTATCCTCGTGATGTCTAACAAAAGACCCAATGTAAATCATGCTCATCATGCATATAAACATATCACCAAAATGGTGTTCCAACTAGAATCATCATAATACCCATATATGTATACATTTAACATATCAAGGTACCCACATTGTGTATCTATGAGACAAATCCCAAATAATGATACATATAACAATAATCATGGAAAATCGCCCATATATATACATCTTCCAACTATTTTCATGAAGAAATCCCCAAACATTTGAACATATAGAGATAAAGTAACAAATAGGAGATTATGATGTGTATCTAGTTTTAACAAAGGGTTAGTAAACTCACAATCTAGGTTTTGTACTAAAACCTAGAAAATATGGAAACCCTAGAAGTTGGAGGATGAACTTGAAGATGAGAAGTTGCCTTGAAGAAACCCTAGAAACCTTCCTTGGATGATAATAAATGCTAGTATTCAAGTCCCAACCACCAAAAGGTTTGTATTTAAGAGGGTTAGGGTTTTGAGAGGAAGAAATCGGTTTGGGAGTTCCCAAAATCGCCAAAGAGAAGAGGGTGTTTGATAACAATGAATTAGGAATCTGATAAGGACTCATTTAAGGTACTGCACCCCGACGGCGATAGTGCCAAGGGCACTCTCGCGAGTCACTATCGCGAACACCCACACACACCTACGGTACAACTTCGGCGAGTATGTCTGGCGATAGTGACAATGTCACTATCGCGATGGCACTATCGCGAGACTCCTCCCCCTCTCGGTACAATCCTGGCGATTGTGCTCGGCGATAGTGACAATGTCACTATCGCGATGGCACTATCGCGCCAAGCTCATCCCAGCCCGAAAACTTAGCAAATTTCGAAAATGAGCACGAGGTCTAAACACATGCAATTATTATATTAATCAGATAGCATCTTAGTCCCATAATCAAAATCATATGCATATATAAAAACTCACATTTTCAGATAAACACAATTAAAGTATTAGAGGACAAATATTTACCATATAAATTCCCGGGTGTTACAATCCTCCCCACCTAAATGGGATTTCGTCCCCGAAATCTTACCCTAGGCAAACAAGTGAGGATAACGCTTCTTCATATCATCTTCCGATTCCCAAGTAATGTTAGCACCACGATGGTGCTTCCATTGGACTTTCACCATAACCACGTCTTTATGCCTCAACTTCTTCACTTTCGATTCTAAAATCGATTCCGGTTCTTCCACACAACGATTCCCATTGTCCACCCGAATTTTTGACAAAGGAATCACGTTTTCCTCTTCGGCTAGACACTTCCGAAGATAACACACGTGAAATGTGGGATGTATTCCATCCATTTCCGGCGGTAAATCCAATCGATAGGCTTACAAACCAATCTTTTCCAAAATAACGAATGGTCCAAGGAAACGAGGACTAAGCTTCCCACGCTTCCCGAAACGTATGATCCCCTTCCACGAAGACAGCTTCAACATGACTTGGTCACCCACTTGAAACTCAATCGGCCTTCTCTTCTTGTCCGCATAACTCTTTTGTCGGTCTTGTGCCGCCTTTAGCCTTTCCCGGATCTCTTTCACCTTGTCGGCCGTCTCTTGAACGATTTCCAGCCCGGCGAATTGCTTTTCGCCCGCTTCTAACCAACAAAACGGGGTTCTGCACTTCCGTCCATACAAAGCCTCGAACGGTGCCATCCCGATACTAGAATGGTAACTGTTGTTGTACGCGAACTCTACCAAAGGTAGATGTGAATCCCAACTTCCCCCGAAATCTATAACACACGACCTCAACATATCTTCTAAGGTCTGGATCGTCCTCTCACTTTGACCGTCCGTTTGAGGATGATACGCCGTGCTCAAATTCAGTCGAGTACCCAACTCCTTTTGCAAACTAGCCCAAAAGTTCGAAGTGAATCGGCTATCCCGATCCGATACTACAGATTGCGGAACTCTGTGCCTTGACACCACCTCGTCGATGTACAGCTTAGCCAATTTATCTATTGGCAAAGTCTCCCGCATCGCAAGAAAGTGCGCGCTCTTGGTCAACCGATCCACGATCACCCAAATTGTGTCGTGGCCACGCAAGGTCCTTGGTAACTTTGTCACGAAATCCATTGTGATGTTGTCCCACTTCCACTCGGGAATGGACAACGGTTGCAAACTTCCATAAGGTCTTTGATGTTCCGCCTTGACTTGGAGACAAGTGACACACTTCTCCACATAACTAGCCACATCTAGCTTCATTACCAGCCACCAATACATTAACTTTAAATCTCTATACATCTTGGTGCTACCGGGATGTATAGAGTATTTCGACTTATGCGCTTCATCAAGAAGCAGCTTCCGGTTTCCTCCCGACTTCGGCACCCAAATCCGTCCTTGAAAGAGTTTGAGACCACGACCGTCTTCCATTAACAGCTCCTTTTGTTTCACCATTACTTCGGCCTTGAGGTTCTCTTCCTTAAGTGCTTCCACTTGACTTGCCTTAATGCTTTCCAACAAACTTGTGACCACATCGATCCTTGTAAGGGACATTTTGACACTATCGCCATGATTCCTTTGGCTCAATGCATCCGCCACCACATTAACCTTACCGGGATGATAGAGTAGGTCACAATCGTAATCCTTCAAAAGCTCTAGCCATCTACTTTGTCGCATGTTGAGTTCCTTTTGGTCGAAGATGTACTTGAGACTCTTGTGATCCCTGAAAAGAGTACACTTGGTTCCATACAAGTAGTGTCGCCACAACTTCAACGCAAAAACTACCGTCGCCTACTCCAAATCATGAGTCGAATAGTTCTTCTCATGATCCTTTAATTATCGCGACGCGTAGGTTATTACCTTCCCCCTTTGCATTAGTACGCACCCAAGTCCCATCTTGGAAGCGACACTATACACCACAAAGTCTTCCGATCCATCGGGTAAGGACAAGATCGGGGCTTCGCACAACTTCCTCTTGAGCGTCTGAAACGCTTGCTCTTGTACATCGGTCCAAAGAAACTTGACGTTCTTTCTTGTAAGAGAAGTGAGCGGTGTAGCCGTCTTTGAGAAATCCTGAATGAAACGTCGGTAGTAACCAGCTAAACCCAAGAAGCTTCGGATCTCCTTCGGACTTGTTGGGGGTTCCCAACTCATCATTGCTTCGATCTTTGTCGGATCCTGAATGAAATGTTGTATGTTTTTGCAGTAAAAGCTCCACCAGCCGTGGCATCGAGGATGATTTTAGCAGCATTAGAAATACCATTATAAAATGTCTCTAATTGGATGCAGTGAGGGATTCCGTGATGAGGACATTTTCGAATTAAATCTTTGAATCTCTCCTGTGCATCCGATACTACTTCATCTTCCTCTTGTCTAAACATTAAAATTTCATTTCTGAATTTCAGGTTTCTGGTGGGAAGAAAATATTTTTTCAAAATATTTTTAGCTAAACTCGTCCAAGTATCAATTGAATGAGGTGGCTGAGAATTTAGCCAGGCTTTGGCTCTGTCTCTCAATAAATAAGAGAAGAGTGTCAGCCGTAAGGCTTCCGCTAAAACTCCGGGAATGAGAAAATGATCCGTCATTTCTAAAAATGATTTTAAATGAGAGTGCGGATCTTCCGAAGGTAATCCTCCAAATTGATCCATTGCTTGGATCATTTGAAACATTACCGGTTTCGGTTCAAAACTTTGCGCAACAATATTGGGCCTAAGAATACCCGAGTTGAGCTGATCAAATTCGGGTGTTGCATAGTCCCATATTCCCCTTTCTTTATCATCAGCAATTTTAATCGTTGTTTCCAAAGGCGGAGGTGGTGGAGGGTTAGCTTCCGCCATGGTTTGATTTAAAACTGGGTTTTGCTGATTTCCTCTACCTCTTCTTCTTCTTTTTAAAGTTTTTTCAATTTCAAGATCGAGAGGCAAAAGTTCACCGTGTTGTAGTCGTGGCATACAACACGATAAATGCTTTGAAAGTGAAACAAGTGACACAGGCTCGAACAAAAATTAGTATCTCAGGATGTAAAATCGTGTCAGTCCCCGGCAGCGACGCCAAAAACTTGGTAGCTATTTATCGTGTACTGCACAGCGGGGGCACAATATTACCTAGTGAGAGCACAAGTATATAGTTTCACTAGAATCGCTACAAGTAATATAATGGTACGAGTATCGAGTATCGTTCTCACAGGGACTGAACTACTGAGAATTGCTGATTTTTATGAACTTCTTGCACAAGTTTCGAGTTTGGGAAAAATATTTGTTTTTGATGGCGATTTGACGGAAAATGAGAAATGAACTTTATAATTAAAAGTTGGGTACGGATGTAAGTTTTTCTTGGGAAAAATGTAGTGACACGATGGTTGGACACGTTGTAGTATGGAATGTCTATAAAAATCCCGATCTCTCGAAAGTGAATTTTTATAGACCAGTCCTAAAACGTATTCATGAAGTGTCTACTTTTACCGACTCTTGATCTTGCCGATTTAACTAAGTTGATAAAAATAATCAAGTTCTACCAATATGGAGATTTATACCCAAATCTCTTTGTGATATAAATCTCGACCGGCGTTTGAACCTTAGCAAATCATACAAAACCCGTATCTCTATGTGGTTATCAAAGACTCTCTCAAATCTTTGTGCATCACTTAAGACGTATTTCGAATCCTCCCCTCTCGAGGTCAAGATCTAATATTAACACATAAAAGTGATCGGCTTATCTGCGTTGAGTTGTAGTCCCGACTCAAGTGACCAAGGTCAAGAGTTGATAACGATAGTCACACCCAAGTGTAACCTACTAGACCCAAGTTGGCTTACATCCGCACCCAAGAAGGTGCTTAGCTCATAATGATAATAAAAGACATAATATAATAAAAGAAATACTTGTTAACTACTTGCATAATAAAAATGAACTACAATTATAAAAGGAAAGTACGGAATTTAATTACTTAAAAGTGCGGAAATTAAATACAATAAAGTAAGTACGGAAATTTAAATACAAGAAATAAAAGTGCAGAAAATTAGAAGACGTAAAGTAAAGACGAGAATAAAAATACAGGAATTAAATCCTACACTTCAAGTCTAAATACTTGAAAGTATTTTAGACTTGAATGAGGAGAGAGTGATGGATGATGGATGTTGATGATGGGAGGTGAGTGAGATGGTGAATGGTGTGAATTAAATGCTCCACAAAGTCTTCTATTTATAGGAGGGTGGCTTAGGCATGGAAATGGGGCGGGGATGGGGCGGGGACCTCAATCCCCATCCCCGTCCCCAATCCCTTATCTTCATCCCCGTCCCCATCCCCGTCCCCGCCGGGGAATATGATCACATCCCCATCCCCATCCCCAACGGGGAACGGGGATCCCCAACGGGGAAACGGGGATTTTCTTTTCCGTTTATGTAATCTATTTAAATCAAATATATGAGACACCGCACATGTTTAAATATCACATATTTCCAATAAACCTAAAATCGAAATAAATTTAATTTAGTATAAAAAAACCACAACATCATATAATAATTAATAACTTAAAACCAAAAGAAATTCAACCGAATTCGGGGAAAAAAAACTTAACTTCACACGTACCAAAAGATATCGAGTAATATTCAAAATCATATCGAGTAATTGTATTTTGATTGACATCCAAAAAATAACAATTTTATATTATAAACCTAGTTAGGAAATAGGAAATTATGAATTACCGATTTAGTTTAAATAAATAATATATATTAAATATTAAATAAAATATATAACGGGGACGGGGCGGGGCGGGGAGTGCGATACCCGTCCCCGTCCCCATCCCCGGTTTGAGACAAACGGGGATCCCCGTCCCCATCCCCGGTTTAGCGGGGAATCCCCATCCCCGATCGGGGCGGGTGGACCGGGTTCCCCGACGGGTCGGGGCCCATTTCCATGCCTAGGGTGGCTTGAGCAACCAATGGTCATGATTGAGTCTTCAATGAGTGGCCAAGATTATTCCAGCAAACTTGTGTTTCCATCTCACCTCCAGCCTTTATTATCTGCTGGATAATAACCTCGGGTGCCCACAGTGGGCACATCAGTGCCCACAAATTGAACTGCAGCAAAAATTCTTATAAGATTGAACACATTGGTTAAATTATCATATCTTGCAAACAATGTGGACCAAATGAAGGGGATAGAAGCAAAAGTGGGTAAAAAGATGGATAAAAACCTATAAAAATAGCAACAAATAACTCTAAAAAATGAGAGTTATCAGCAGCCTAATGTACCTAACAGTCACAAGACTAGATGTGATGTTTACGGTATGCTTTCTAAGCAGATTTATGGTTGCCCCTCGAGAAGCTCACCTGATGGCAGCAAAGAGAGTCCTACGCTACATCAAAGGTACGTTGAATTTAGGCCTACTATACAAAAGAGATGAATGTGATGCTCTAAAGGCCTATACCGACAGTGATTTTGCTAGAGATATGGATGATGGCAGAAGCACATCAGGTTATGTGTTTCTGATGAGTAAAGTTGTTGTGGCATGGAGCTCTAAAAAGCAACCGATAGTTACTTTGTCAAGTACGGAGGCAGAGTACGTGGTTACCTCAGTTTGTGCCTGTCAAAGCATATGGATAAGGAGAATATTGGAGAGCTTCGATCAGTCACAATATGAGAATACAACAATTCTCTATGACAATAGTTCTTCAATCAAGTTGTCAAAGAATCCCGTGTTACACGGAAGAACAAAACACATCAAAGTAAGGTTCCACTTCCTACGAGAATTAGTTAAGGACGGAGAGATTGAACTGGTGTACTGTGGAACTCGAGATTAAGTCGCTGATATTATGACAAAACCTTTGAGTCTGGAAGCATTTCAGAAGATGCGAAGATTGCTTGGAGTTCGAAGTCATGAAGATACAAACTGAACAACTTTCAGCATCTTCAGTTTGGGGAAGGATTTGATAAGACCAGGTATGTGATGACTTAGTCATAGTTGTTAGGGTAGTTCAATAAAGCTCCATCTTTGTATGAGTTGTAGCTCTGTTTGTTTTTATTTCCAGATTTTTAGCACATCTCTTAGGGATTTCTTATTGCTTCTGTTTTGTACTGCTCTATTTAAAGAGTCCAGTTCCTATTCAATAAAATATCGATTTTGAGTTGATCGACCAAACAAAGAGTATTGAGTACCTGTTAACACTGGTGTGGAAATGTTTGAATCCAACCAATTTAGTTTGTAAACAAAATCATCAATAAGGATAACAACTTATTGAGTTTTAACGTTATAGACCAATAAAAATTCCCTGAAGAGTCCACTCTTTCAAAAGAATAAAGCAAGTGAGATAATAGATTTGTGCTGGAAACGTAAGGTTTGTTTATCTTATTCGCACAACTATTTTAAAGTGTTTTTGCAGCTTATTGGAAAATAAGTGCGCTTATTCGTACAACCCAATTAGCTCACTTGTCCAAATTCAGCCGGAAAATTTACCTTCCTTGCCCCCGATAAAAAACGCCCCCTAAAAAATTGTAACTTGGTCGCCCTTTTTCACACTCTCTTATCGCCGGCGGCATCTTTTTTCCTCCCCCTTCCCTCGACGATCTCCCTTGCCGGTTGCATCTCCTTTCGACGACCATCAATCCACGGTCGCATATATCGGTGATAGATCGTAACTACAAGCCATTAGAGAAATAAACAATAATTGAAGCATTCTTTTCTGAATATACCAACTTCTTATGTTTGGAATGCACAAATCTATATACATGGACTACGGATTGGGTTTTCTTAGTTTTTCACTTTATTTTAAATGGATTTGTGTTGATACTTTATTTTGTTTAATTAAGTTGGGCGTAAAGATAGATTTTACGCACTTCAGTTATAGGGTTGTTTGAGGGTGTTCTGAGATATTTTAAAATACAACAAACATCACCAAAACACCGAAAAACACTCTTAAATTAACCAAAAACCCGAAAAAAAATCCCTCAAAATCAACCAAAAAACTTAAAAATCTCTCAAAACAATGGAGTTCCCTAAAAACACATCGGGCAACTTTACAAGCTTTTGATCCACCTAAAAGATGCAGCCACTCGCAAAAATCCTAGGTCCACCATTGCTCGAAATCTTATGTAGGTTGCACAAGTCACTGTTTTCAACCCCAGCTGTGAGTTACGCGACTCTCTCCATGACTTGGGCTATGTTTGTATAAACTAGCTGATAAAAAAATCACGTTTAGCAAAAACTAGCTTATAAACATGTCAAAGTACCAAAAAAGACATATAGAAAAAATAATCAATTAAAATATTTAATAATATAATTAAAACAACTTTATAGTAATATAATATATTAATTAATACAAATAAGGTAGTAAATAATATAATATGTTGATTAAAAGAATTTGAAATTTATTATTATATATATTATAATTTTTGAATTTTAAATCAAATTTTAAAAAAAATCTACATTAACTTATAATTTTAAATAACCGTTACATATAATATGAAAAAAATAATAATTAAATAATAATTACAAAAATAACAATAATTGATAACTAAAATATATTGATCAATATTAGAAAAAAAATTGATATAATTATCAATAATTCTAAATAATTAAAATTAATATCAATGTATAATTAAAATTTATGTTATAATTTTTAGATAATATTAATTAATACTTATTAATTAATAATAATAAATTTTAATAATTAATATTTATTTATAATTAATAGTTAATATATGATAATGAATATTAACGAGGACATAATTGGAATAATCACAAAAAAAAACTCCTCATAAGCTACTTTGAGTAGTTTATCAAAAAGCTAGCTAGCTCATGTCCATCCAAAATGTATTAAAAAATAAGTTAGCTTATTTTTGCCAAACGAGGTTGCGTATATTTTTGCAGGAACTTTGGGTGCATACACAACACAATGTGTGCTTAAAAGGCTGAATTTTGATTAGATTATATATATTAATTAGCACTTTGAACTAACCATGATTCGGGTACGTACATCTTTTGATTACAGAAATTAAGCAAAATGTTCTTGCATCGATCATAAAAACATCCAACGATAACATAATCCTAATTATATTGCACGAAAATCACAAAGCATTTTTTTCAAAACCCTAAAAGCTCTCGATGTTGTCGCCCTCCACAACACTCGATATAAGCAGGTCGTTTGAGTTACGCACCGAGCAATTGTTGCGAATCTCGCCTTGTGTCCCTGTCAACACCTCCATCTGCCCCATCTTCACCATAACATTCACAAATTTCTCAAAGAACAACGTTTGATTAACCGCAAAGCTCGTAACGATGGCTCGGGTCCTTTTATCGGTGTATAGATCTTGATCCGATGTCAACAGTCCTTGTTTGTTCATGAGATCGACGAAGTACTTGTTATCAAACACGTTTGGAGATCGAATGTCCATGACGGTGGTGGCATCGGTATTGGCATCCGGGCATACGCCTTTGAGGGTACTAGCAAAGGTTTTGTCCATGGTTGCGTCTTGTGTAGGGTAAAGTCGTCGTGTGAAAGATGGGCAATGAGCGACCCCGATGGTGTGGGCTCCCGATAGTGCCACGGCATCGGTGGCATCAAAGTTCCTTGTGGCGAGGGTAGTCAATAGCGTGTCAGTCGGTACAAATGGTGACGGAAGATTGGCAAGTGTTGCTTCTCTTGTGGCGAACGAGACTCCGTCTCTTCGGCCAAGTGGAACGCTATATTCAGGACCACCGGTCTAATATACATCAAGAGATATGACAAATCTGTTAATTTATATATAAACCAAACGAAAGTAATTAAATTTAATGTACCCGGTATATCCTAGAAATGCACAAAAAGCAAAAACCTGAAACCCGATCCAGGCCCAAAACGAAAAAGCATGGGCCTAGTCCAAGCCCAATCTTAAAGCCAGATCAAGCTAACTTTTTTTTCAAGGTTCGGTTAAAGTCCAGCCTAAAAAAGCCCAATCAAACTCTTTTTCAACCTTAACTTTTCTTTATTTACTGAAAACATGCGGCCCGGGCTCACGAAAAATCTAGTCAATCATAATGTATTCTATCTAGTGGTGTGGACATACGTAGATATGTCGTCTATCCAAAAGAGTATATATAGAGAGAGACTCGGATTGATACGAGAACAGTAACAAAATAAGATAAACCACAAGGGTTGTGGTGTGGTAGTAAAGGCTTGGGGAGTTCATAGCGCTCAACCCGGGTTCGAGCCCCACTAGCAGCACTTGTGGCCACTGAGGATAAACTCAAGGCTGCACACTTTAGCAGCTGGGCAAAAGACCCTAATTGCCAGGGATTAGTCTGGGTCATAGGCCCAGGATACCCTTTCAAAAAAAAACAAAATAAGATAATTAGAAAATGGTCGAATCAAATGTCACTTTACACTACACATGATTTACGCGACTTTTGTCATGACCTGAGGTTGTGGGTCACGTCGCCTACACACCTTTGTGTTGACCGTTAGTGTAAAATCATATGTAATTTTACACCTTTTTTGACCATTTTCGTCTTCACTTATTTGGTTATTATTCTCATTTAAATCTTATTCTTTCTATATCTATATCTAAATATATAAAAAGAGAGGTGTGTTCATACGAGAACAACATCTATTTAAGAAAACATGAGAACAACCGAGTACATACAAAATCATACAAAATCATATATGATTAACGCGACTTTGCGTTCGCACGCGTCCGTTTTTTTCGGGTTAATGTAAAATCACATATGATTTTGTATATGATTTGTTGTTTTTTTGTTTTCTTAAATAGTTAGCGTTCTCGTATATATATATATATATATATATATATATATATATATATATATATATATATATATATATATATTATGAATAATTTTATATCTGCATGTTGAATCATCACGATACGAGGTTTTTAATGAGGTCATATGATCAAGTGTTATTTGGTTGCCATTTTCTATACTATATAATGAAAATTCTAAAACGGTTATACGGTTATTGTACAATCTTTTGTATAATAACATTTACCACCCTTATTCTTTTGTGCAATAACATTTACTACCCTTATAATGTTACATTTACCACTCTTACAATTACTTATTTAATTTATTT
Organism: Arctium minus; assembly: GCA_954870635.1. Taxonomy (NCBI): domain Eukaryota; kingdom Viridiplantae; phylum Streptophyta; class Magnoliopsida; order Asterales; family Asteraceae; genus Arctium; species Arctium minus. Next base: position 1,412,791 of record OX941093.1, on the reverse strand, counting down.
TATATCCCTAACTTTTTCATTTTTCATTTTACACCGTTATCATATCGTATATGAACAAAAATGCAATGAAAAAATGCGTTCCTTTTTTTACAAATTATACCATTATAATCGTCTCGTCAATACCTTCAAAACGAGCTCAATATTGAATATTTTTTAATTTAACCGTACTATTAAATATCAGAACTTATACTATATAATGAAAAAACTAAAACGGTTATTGTACAAACTTTTGTACAATTACATTTACCACCCTTACAATGTTACATTTATTACCTTTACAATTACTTATTTAATTTACTTTATATCCCTTATTTTTTCATTTTTTATTTTACACCATTATCATATTAACACAAATAATCATATATTAACAAAAATGCAATGAAAAAATACGTTCATTTTTCTACAAGTTATATCATTATAAGCGTCTCCTCAATATCTTCAAAACGAACCCAATATTGAATATTTTTTAATTTAACCGTACTATTAAATATCATGAATATCTACGAAATAATTTGTTTTTCTATTCATACGTTTTATTTTTTTTTCCACCGTTAGCACGTTAAAAATACATAATCGTAAAATACGTTTCATTTTTATTATAAATAATATCATTATAATTTTTTTCGTCAATAATTGTAATATAAACTAATTATTGAATATCTTTATGGGTTTAGGTTTCATAAGTTGTGATTCTTAGGTCATGGTTGATTATTGATGAAATGTATATAAGGAAATACATTAATTGTTCGTTCTTTAATTACATTCCGCTATATGCCTGGTAATTAATGAAAAACAAATAAAACTAAAATTTCAAAGCAAGTGTGGAAAACTTGTATGGAAGAATTTACCAGGACGACGGCATCGCGAGCAGCTATGGCGGTGATATCGGAACATGAGACGCTACCTGCACCACATTGTTTGTGAACCCTACGACGAAGATCCTCAATGATATCGAAACCCCTCAAGCTTAAATTTGGCGGTGCGGTTTTCTCACTATCAACCGGCCCGCTTGCTGACCCATCCAATAACACTGAACCATCGCAACCCTGTTTACAACAATTAGGTTCTTTTGTTTATCAAAGGAGTACAATCCAATTATTTTTTGATGTATATAATATTTACATATAGAAAAGGCAACAAATAAACTCAGTAACCCTCGTCACCTTCAGTGAGTTTGAATCCTAACCTCTTGGGAGGTTAAAGGCTCAAATACCACTAGATCAAAGACCAGTTGGTATGCTTAATCCAATTGAAACGAGCCAAAAAAGACCATTCAACTGTTTACTTTCGTTCATGATTCATACTTTCATAGATCCTTGTTTTTACTGCAGGACGTTCTTTAGCATGCTAAATATGTGATTTTGAACAGGGCACCAAAAATTTTATGTTGTTTAGGGTCTTTAATCAACGAATGTAAAACTATAGCCGATCTTAGTGTCTCACTAATTTCTATTAGTAGACAAAAATAATACGCCGTGGGTCTGATCAACTGCGACCGAACCCCTATTGACCATATAATATTAATGCTTACAATAAAGAACTAATAAGAGCCCTGTGACAAAAGGAAAAGCATCTTTCGAAAAAGTAACTTTTATATATATTATTCTTCACATCGAATATACTTTTCCTAGGACAGACATATATATATATATATATGTATATATATATTTTTTCAATTATTCATTATGAATATACGCATTCTTGTCGGTTTCTTGTTTCTTTTTAAACTTGAATTATTACTATTTTAACATGTGGGACAACTTCAGCCTGATGGCTTCTTTTTTTTATCCTACAAAACACATCATCCCACGAGCCCATTAAAAAATCCCATAGGAGTACTCTTAGATCACATAGTTTCATAAATGTTAAAATAAGGGACTGTTTATCAAAAGTGTAGTTATTAAGCGTTAATCGAGTCATTTACCTTATCGAGTAAGGTAACAAGGACCGATGATCTTACCCGATAAAAAGCAAAGGATCAAGAGCTTCCCTTTTCTGGTAAATGAGGGTGGTGACTCTTACTTTGATAAGAATGGTTGTTAATATACAAAATCATACATGATTCATGTAACTTTGTTCCACGACTTAAAGTCTGCATCCCTTTTGCAGGGAATGTAAATCACATGTGATTTTGTACTTGTTTTTTCTTGTTTTTTTTTTAAATAGTTAACGTTCTCATTTAAACTCTTTCCACCACCTTATGTCTTTTAATAGGTTTGCATATGCTATATTTAACCCCTATAAACCAATCCAAACCAAATAAACCTGATATATGTATGTATTAAGGTAGAATGTATGCATTTCAAGAGTAGATATTAATTAATTAATAAATTTATACCTGAACAAAGCAATCATGGAAATGAACCCTGAGTAGAGCAGCAGCAAGGCTGACATCCTTGTTGAACACCTTCTCCAACTGCTTCCTAACAATGGATTCCAATTTTGGACAGCTTCTTTCATAGTATTTCCATGACAGTCCCTTCACCAATTCTGGTTGTTGTGCTTCAGCTGATACATGCAAATTCACCATCACTACCACCACAATCAAACACACAATCTGAAAGCTCATTTTTGAAGCCATTGCTAGCTGGATGGATGGATTCTAGCTAAAAGAGATGCACTGGTACTTATAGATGAGAAAGTTTCACTAAGGCCCCTGATGTTTGAAATATTGGCTCAACAGTCCTTCAAAGTTTTTGAAAAAGGGATGTACACAAAGGTTCGGTGATGTGGACACGTGGGTGCACCCATGCATGCATCTAGGCTCGTACTTCATCATTGTAGTCTGTGCTTTACACACGCATCTCATCTATTTAAAGAAAAATTACATAAAAAATTTATAATTAAAAAAAAAACACTTATTTTAGTATATGTGCAAAGGTGTTAGCTAGAAGAAGTGCTTAAGGATTGGGTTGATCGGGTAGAAAACATTTCAATAACCTAACTCAATATTAGTGGTTTGAGAATTTTCAACTCAACTTCCAAATAAAAGTGCAACCCAATCCAACCCGTTCGGGTTGGCCGGTTTGGTCGCATTATGTGTAAACAAAGTAAAAATAATGTTGAAAACATAAAAATAAGAAATTTTTCGTTTGAAATACGATCCATCATTCAAAAGAATATATGAGTTCACCAAATTTTTAGGTATTACATAACTTTCCAATAATATCATCTTATGAGTTTCATTGCTTGTTATGGCAGAGTTGTTTTTGGTAACTTATACATATTAAAAATAAATACAAATAATTTTAGAGAAGTCGCTAAAACTTTTATCGGGTTACTTCATCAGAGAATTACGTTAGATCTATTTTAATTGTAATTATCTGTAATTTGCTAATCCTTTTTATAGGCTTATCCTCATCCTTTAGGTCCCGTTTTGTTTGAGAGAATGGAATGGATTTGGAAGAATTTGGATTCTAAATCCATTCCATTCCTGCGTTTGGATTGTAGGAATGGAATGTGTTGACTGGATTTAAAATCTCCTTTGACTATTTTAAAATCCGGTACCTGGTGGATTTGGAAATGCTTTGCAATGGGCTGGGATTTCAAATCCAAATCCTTATGGATTTTATAACTAGCTTCCTTCTAAATCCGTAACATAGGCGACCCTTTTCTTTTGATTGATCGATCAACGCTCATCCTCCAGATCTCAATCAATCAACGCTCATCCTCCAGACTTCGATTTCTTTCATCTCAATCGATCGACTGAGTTCCATCGCTCATCCTCTCCATACTTCGATTTCTTTCATCTCAATCATTCGACTGAGTTCCTCATCACTACATCTCTCCATACTTTGATTTCTTTCATCTCAATCGATCGACTGAGTTCCATCGTTCATCCTCTACAGACTTCGATTTCTTTCATCTCAAAGATCAGTAAGATTTTCTGTAAAAAAAGCTTGCGACTGTGTTTCTATTTTTGTATATTCATATGGTTTAATGACTTAAACTTCACATAATCATGGCTTATTTCTTGTTTTACGATCTGGGTATGAGTTAAATTGCTTTAATTCGTACTGATTTTGGTTGATTTTGCCCATTTTACTGCTTTTTTTCTTCAATATTTTGTGTGATTGTGAGTTTGTTTCCCAAAATATTCTTTAATATTTGTGTGATTGAGGCCATCTGTTTTGTAGAAAATAGAAATCAAACATGGTTTGTAGAAAACAGACAACCCAAAAGAAAATCAAACCTGTTTTGTATCAAATAACCCGTTCATACTCTATAAAGGAATGGATTTCAAATCCATTCCAAATCCTACAAACCAAACACATGAAAGAATTCCAAATCCCCCCAAATACAAATCCCTCCAAATCCAAATCTTACTTAAAATCCAATCCAATTCATTCTAATACCGCAAACAAAACGCACCCTTAGGTCGCGTTTGGTTTGCGGGATTGGAATGGATTTGGAGGGATTTATATTTGAAATCCATTCCAATCTGCGTTTGGTTTGCATAATTGGATTTCGTTGACCGGATTTGAAATCCGTTGACCATTTAAAAATCCCTTACCTAATGGATTTCAAAATCCTTTGCAATGAGCCTGGATTTGAAATCCAAATCCTGATGGATTTTAAAGCCTGATGGATTTCATATTCTTATCCAAACACATGTAGGGATTTCAAATCCCCCCAAATCCAAATCCAAATCCTTACTTGAAATCTAATCCATTCCAATCCATTCCTGCAAACCAAACGCACCCTTAGTCTCTTAGATAAGGATTATCTTGTATCATGATCATCCTATGTAAAGGTATTTATACCCATGTTTTGTGAATGAAAACATACAATTCATCATCAATTTCAAGTACTTATATGGTATCAGAGCGTCTCAAACCTAAACCCATCAATCTTCCTCCCATTGCCACTCACAACACCATTATGGCTGATGAAAGTACCATACCGATCGTAGTTAACCTAGAAAACAACCCCAACACAATAAACCCAAATCAAAGTCTTATATTCATAAACATCTCTCATCAATCTATTGTCAAGTTGACCTCCACAAATTATCTATCCTGGAAACTATAGATTGAAGTCATTCTTATCGGCTACGACCTGTATAAATACATCGACAACACACATCCATGTCCCCTGCGCACAATGATTGACAACGACGGTGAAACCCCCAACCCAACCTTTCAACAATGGATTCGACAAGACAAACTATTGTTTGGAGCCCTTATCAGTTCTATCTCGGCACCCCTCATTCCACTCATCCAACAATCGATCACATCTCGCCCAACTCATGGCAAACCCTTGCCAACACCTACGCTCGCCCAACTCGTGGCCACATCAAACTAATCAAGGACCAGATCAAGAAAGCTACGAAAGGCTCTAAATCCATCTCCACTTATATGCAATACATCAAAAACCGAACAGATGAGCTTGTTGCTCTCGGTAAACCAATGGAACATGAGGACATCATTGAAAAGATCTTGGAAGGTCTTGATGATAGGGGTGAGCATCAGTCGGGGCCCCAAACCCTAAACCTGATCGGATATCGAGTAGTGGGTAGAAGCCCCGAAATCCGACCGAATGTAATTCGAATATCTCAGGTTTCGGGTGGTCGGGTTTCGAGTGGGTGTGGGTCGGGGAGTCGGGTGATAAGCTAAATCCATTCCATTCAGTTTACATTCGATCTGTGCTGTGATAAACCAAATCAAAATCCAATAGTTGCAGACATCTTAAACCCTAGTTGAAGCAAAAACCAAGTTCAGATGAAAAAAAGCAAAAGCAAAGTTCAAAACCCTAACTAAAGCAAAGTTCAGATGAAAATCGGTCGATGGAGTGAGGGCGTGAGGCGATGGAGACTAGATTCCACGAGTGAGGCGATGGAGTGAGGATTCCATGAGTGAGGCGATGGAGTGAGGATTCCACGAGGTCACGAGGTTGGTGGTGGTCTGAGGTCTCGTACTCTCGTCGGTGGCCGGTGATGGAGTGAGCTTTCAAGTATTGTGTATGTGTAACGCCTTGCTTGAAAATTTTATTGGTAAACGAGTTTAGCATTTTACCCACATTTTGTAAAATTGGGAGTCCTCTCTTTATTCTAAAATTATAATTTATTCTTAAACGGGTATAGCATTGGGAGTCCTCTCTTTATTCTCATTTTGAGCAAGTTCTGGGGTTAAATCTAAGTTTATTAAAGAACATTTTATATTGGGATCTTAGTCTGTAAAACAGTTTGGTCTGGTTAAATGATTAACTCGGTGTCTCTATCGTTTAAAATTCATATTTATTGGTAAACGAGTCGTTTTCATAAGCGAAGCATATCATTTTGAAATATAATGATTTTAATGGCATTCTTCTTTCTTTAAACGATTCATTTGTACATGTTGAAAACTCTTGAGCTCACTAGGCGTTAAGCCTAACCTTTTATTTGTTGGCATGTGCATCAGGTTCCAGTTGGGTTTGGTTCTAGCAGCTATGAAGAGTTGAGTCTTAGCTTTGTGCAAGTGTAAGTAGTTGGTGAAGTCTTCCGCAACTTGGAGATAGTAACTTTTATCAGGTTTTAGTAGCACCCGTCCTTACTTTAGATTGTGTGTATAGAAAGAATGTGTGTATTGAGGTTAAATCTTAAATTGTGATTGTAGATGAATCATTTATTGGCGTATTTAGAAAATTTTAAATTAGTTGCTATTTCCAGATTTGAGGGCGTTACAGTATGAACTACCAACGTTACTCCATCACTTCCCTAAATTACCTATTCCTTTTCCTGATTTCATCTCCAAAATCTCCATCTGGGTTTTCAATTTCTCCCCCAAATCCCATCTGGGTTTTCCCTCAATCCACACCAAAATGGGTTTATGCATCACCAAACCCCCTTCACCAAATCAAAATGAGAATGAGAACGAGACTTCAAGAGTTGGGGTAATTCGGCGATGGAGTAAGGTCTGTACTAATGAGAATGAGAGAACAAGAGACAAGTCAAATATGAGATATTTAGATATGTTGGGGTAATTCGGATATTCAGGTCAGGTCGGGTGGGGGGATTGGATACCCAACTCGATCCTACTTATCCGAAATTATTAACGGATATTGGGTGGTCAGGTGGTCAAGTTTTCGGGTGGGGCTTCTTCGGGTTAGTCGGGTGGTCGGGTTGGTCGGGTTATTCGGGTCGGTCGGGTTTTGCTCTCCCCTACTTGATGATGACTATCGCCACATTGCAGACATCGTGGAAAGTCGGGACACTCCTATCTCCTTTGATGAGCTTCATGAGAAACTCATCAATCGAGAATTAGTCCTTTAACAGTCCCAATCTGCTACTCCCGCGCATCCTGTCACGGCAAACATTGCTTCTGCCAAGTATAACAACTCACATCGTTCCATGACAAACCAAACACAAGCTATGTGTGCCTTCCCCCGACAGGTACTACCATCTCAAACCTCACACAATGTGATCCACCAACAAAGACCTTACCTTGGCAAGTGTCAAGGATGTCTCCAACAAGGACACATTGTTTCTCAGTGTCCCCTCTTTCAGCTAGTACCTGCTCCTGCACATGGCACCACTCGCTCTTCGCTGAACACATCTCTGTGGCACCCAAAGGCACATGTTGCTATAACATCAGAAGCTGAGACACCAACCTGGATACTTGATAGTGGAGCCTCTCATCATGTCACTACGGACCTCGACAATCTCTCGCTTCATAACCCATATAATCATACCGATGACATCCAAATCGGTGACGATACTGGGTTACACATATCCAACATAGGTTCTACATCTACTGTAACACCTGAAATTTTGGTAATTCTAGTTCACGTCTTTTCCCTCCTAAATCCTTCCTTAGGAGTTTAATCATTTGGCATGTTCCCCTTCCATGTTGTGGATCGAGTTAGGGGTGTCTTGGACTCGAAAGGTCATTTTTGGAGCTCGGGAAGGTCAGGGCAACAGTGCCCGCAACAGTGACAAAAGTCATCGTCGCCGTGTCATTCTCGCGAGGGAGGTACCACCTGCGGTACACTCCAGGCGATAGTGACATGCGAGAGTGACCAGGGTCACAATCTCTAGGCATAGTCGCCAGCGGGGGAGTGCCCGCGGTACACTCCAGGCGAGAGTTCCCTAGGCACAATAATCGGGCACTATCGCGGTCGGCCCCTGGTCGTTTTAAAATGTTCAATTTCAGCCCCATTTCATTTGTTACACTTCTAACTCGTTTTTTCTCTCTCTCTAAACGAAACCATTTTGAAGATTTAAAGTGATCCTTCACCTCTTGGCTAATTTTGGGAGCAAGATGGAATTCCTCATCTCATCATCCATCTTTCTAGGATTTTAAAGTTCCATCAAACCTCTTCAAACCATTTTTCCATTCTTTTGGTGATCTAGGGTTTGAGGCTCATCAAGTTTCCCTAGAAATGCAATATTGGGGGATTCAAGTGTTTGACAAAGATAATCTTCTCTCTTTATTCTCGTAGGAAATTAGGGTTTTGTCATCTTCCTATTCTTTTCCTTTGTGTTAGAACTTGGTGTGATTTGGAAGTATTTATGGTTAAGGATCTTGTTGAAAGTTTGAGGCTAGGACTTTGAAGGTTTCAAGTCTTCATCCAAGGAGTTAAAGCTTTGGGGGTAAAAACCTAGATTTAGTCTAAATCTAGCAAGGTGAATTCTAGTTGCTTTTCAAAACTATATACATGTCAAAATATAAATGTTTTGGGTTTTAAACATGCAATTATGTGCTCACTTGATACACAAATGGGTTTTGATGGTTTTGGGATTCTTGAGCATATTGGGTTGTTAAATGTTTATAAATAATTTATAAAGTGATACTGGGCATTTTGGCCACCAAAGTGGATGTTGATCCATTAGTAAACATTTTATGGAGTTTTTGAAGGATTTGAATAACATAATTTGTTGCTTTCTAAATGTGCAATTTGGGGTTACAAATGGGTCTTGATGGATTGATTTTAAGAGTTAGGAACTTATGGGTAATTATTTGATTACGGTTTATTTGGTGATTTTACCAAACTAACGAGTTTTGAATGTTGGAACTTAATGGATTTTACTGGGTTATTGGGAACGGTCATTCTTAACCTTATGAATATTGGTTAATTGTAAACCTTACGTTTTGGCCTTCGGCGAACCATACTTTGGAAAGTGTCATTTTTGGAAAAGTTGAACTTTGGCTCATGTAGCAATAATGGGTTTATTATTTTGCCAACGTCTTATGATACCTTATGGCTTGTTTATCACTCAAATGAGTTTTGGGACGTCGTCCGGTTTAAATGGCTCTATGGAGCATTTTATGGAAAGGTAACTTTATAGAAATGTTGGTTATTACATGTTTGAATGCATTAGTTCATTCATTTGGAGTCATGTAATGTTTAGACTGTAATGCGATGGATACATAGGCATATGAGTCGTTATGTTCATCATGGAGTCTTTGATGTCCATGTTTGAGTCTAGTGAGTGGTCCCCAAGTCATGTTGTTATGTAAGCTTGCGGTGGAGCTCTGCAAATCCGTATACGGAGCTAAGTCTTGTGGTGGTGCCCATGGTGAGCCAGATACGGAGACTTGTGACTTTTGTGGTGACACTTATCTAGAGGTCGAGTAGACTAGGGTCATTTGGGTATCTTGCGGTGGTTGCTCAAAGGAGCCGTATATGGGGATCCATGACCATGGTAAATCTCGTGAACGTTGATAAGTGGCTTAACTTTGTGTTCCACCACATTCGATGGAATTCGGGTCTCCCCCGTCACCGAAAGGTGTTATTTTCGGGTATTCCCTTACCCACACTTTCGGTGTTAAAACGTACCATTTGTTTAAACAAATAGCTTTGATAAAATATTTATTGGGTGCGTTTTGGGAGAAATTAAATGGTGTTTAATTATTTAAAAAGGTGTATTTGGTGTGGGTAGAGACGTGGTATGGAAATAAAACCCTTATATCTGATGTTTCAAGTATGGATGCTTTTAGAGTGCGTTATTGGTTTTAAAACGTCTTATTATGTATATATGATCAAATTGCGTTAACTCACTAGGTGTTAGGCCTAACACTTCTTCTTATCGACATGTATATCAGGTCTTAGATGGATCTGAGTGGCGAGTGAAGCTGGGTAGAAGTTCCGGTAGGATGACTCTAGTGACGTCATCCGGTTTGAGAAGATAACGGACTTGGTGATTGTAGTAACACCCGTCAGACTTTGTTTTCGTTTGTGGGAGTAGATAGTCCATTAGAACTCTGATACATGTTGTTGTGTTTCTTCCCTTGTAACTTTAGATTTTCGTGTTCCAAGTTATGTAATTAAGAGATTTTTGGAAGTTTTAAATTGTCTGTCATTTTCCATTTTTAGGGGTGTTACATCTATACACACACCCTCTCACTCTTGTCAGTTAAAAAATGTCTTAGTTGTACCATCCATGAAAAGAAAATTAATTTATATATCTCAGTTTTGCAAAACCAATAATGCTTCAATTGAGTTCTTACCATCTTTTCGTGTGAAGGATCTCATGACAAGAACCATACTACTGGAAGGCCAACCTAAAGGTGGTGTGTATGAACTACTGGTTTCAACCCTAATTCATCGTCCTTCTACCTCCACCGATATCAAAGTGTCTACTAGCACTTGGCATCATCGTCTAGGTCACCCAACCGCAACAATCCAACATCATATACTCTCTAAGTTTAGCTTACCTTTTGATTTATTTAGTTCGAAGCAATTTCATTGTAAAGATTGTTTCACAAATAAAAGTCATAAATTACCATTTGCTCATTCCACTATTGTATCTACTTCACCTCTCACAAACTCGATAGTCGTTCCACACCTTGTGTCTTCCTCGGTTACTCCCTAACTCAAAGTGCTTACCTGCGTCTAGATCCACATACCCAAAAGATCTTTATCTCTCGTCATGTTCACATTGTTGAGTCTGAGTTGACATGTGACACATGGCTTCCCCAACATTACATACTCCAGACATCATACACATCACCCAAAGGTACTTCCGACAGCGGTCTGGTTCATGCATCTAACACACACCGGTACCCCAATCACCACAACCTCTCAATTCCCCATTTCCCCTCCCAACTCCACCTCCCACCACACTTACTATCCCCAACACCTTACCACCCATATCACTTGCCCCACAACCTAAACAACCCCTTCCTTACCCCCAACATGTTATTGATGAAGTTGCAAAACACCCCACATCAAAGTCCTTCATCCAAACATCACCCATTGCTACTCGATCCCGTAACAACATCCATAAAACCATTACCAAACTCACACTCTCAGACCAACTTGCCTCCGATATTGAACCAACTTGTGTAACTCATTCCATTAGAGATAGTAAATGGAAATAGGCAATGTCAGATGAGCTTGATGCCTTGGTTCGTAATGGCATCTGGGAATTGGTACCTCCTCATGGTGTGAAAAATATTGTGGGATGCAAATGGATTTTTCGTATTAAACGCTTACCTGATGGTTCCATTGACAGGTACAAAGCCCATTTAGTAGCAAAGGGATGTCACCAACAACTCGGTGTGGACTATCATGAGACTTTCAGCCCGGTTGTCAAACCAACCATAGTTCGAACAGTCCTGTCGATAGTTGTGAGTCAAGGTTGGGATCTCCGATAACTTGATGTAAACAACGCTTTTCTCCAAGGCACACTTACCGAAGAAGTCTACATGGCCCAACCTCAAGGATTTGTTGATACCGACAATCCCCACCATGTATGCAAATTGCGAAAAGTGATATACTAGTACAACGAACGCCGTCAGTTCCTGCTTGCATCTCACTTTACCAACTCGGTTGCCGATACTTCATTGTTCACTCTGAATGCCAAAGGTATCGTTATCATGTTAATGGTCTATGTTGACGACATCATAATCACAGGCAACAACACCACCTCAATCAATAAGTTCATCTCACTGCTTGCTCGTTGCTTCTCACTTAAAGATCTCGACACCCTTCACTACTTTCTCGATGTTGAAATGGTTCCATGTCCTCAATGCGTTCTCCTTTCTTAAAAGAGATACATTGCAGATATACTTGCACGCACGAAGATGACTGATGCTCGACCAGTAGCCACACCACTCGCCACCTCACCTATACTGACTCTTCAGTCCGGGACATGTCTTACTGACCCTACTGAATTTCGAACTGTGGTTGGCAGCCTACAATATCTCTCACTCATACGTCCAAACATTGCATACGTCGTCCACAAACTCTCTCAATACATGCATCCCCCGACGACTGAGCATTGGCTTGCTGCCAAGTGGGTGCTTCGTTACCTATGTGGCACTATTAACCATGTCATCATGATCCACCACCAGTCACCTCTCACACTGCATGCCTAATCAAATGCTGATTGGGCTAAAAACAACGGTGCTTATACCTTTACCGGTGCGTATATTGTCTACCTCGGACGAAATCCCATCTCATTGAGTTCAAAGAAACAACGAACAGACGCTCGCTCCGTAATTGAAGCCGAGTATCGATTAGTTGCCTCAACTGCAACCGAGGTAAAATGGATACAATCACTCCTCAATGAACTTGGGCTCAAGTCATCTCAACAACCAGTAATCTACTGTGACAACGTGGGTGCAACAAACCTCTGCTCCAACCTGGTTTTCCATTCCCGCATGAAACATGTTACCCTTGACTATCACTTCATTCGTGAACAAGTTCAAGACAGTACCTTACGAGTCACTCATGTCTCAGCCCGGGATCAACTAGATGATGCACTTACCAAACCGCTACCCCGTACGCGCTACCATGAGTTATTAACCAAGATTGGACTCACTTGTAGGAGCTCCAACTTGCGGGGGCATATCAGAGAATTATCACTACTACAAAAAAGGGGTTTTTACACGGTTGTAAATGACCTTTAACCGTGTAAAAGTCTACCGTGTAAGAAAGTGCAAGAGCTTTTCAAACTTTTTACACGCTTTTTTTAAAACTGTGTAAAAATAAGTGTGTAATAAAGTCATTTATGTAGTAGTATACATTAGGTCTACTTTAATTGTAATTATCTGTAATTTGCTAATCCTTTTGATAGGCTTATCCTCATCCTTTAGTCTCTTAGATAAGGATTATCTTGTATCATGATCATCCTTTGTAAAGGTATTTGTACCCATGTTCTGTGAATGAAAACATACAATTCATTCATCAATTTTAAGTACTTATACTTTGAGTCTAACCTAATATCAACCCAATATATTCGAGTTGTCCTAATTTTGTATCGATTATATGTCGAGTTACCTCAAGTTAATTTTTTCCCCGGGTTTTTCGGGTTGGATTGATCGGGTTGATCGGTTTTTTGAGCTCCCCTAGGTGTTAGGGTGGACATATGATATTAAGCTTCAAGTGGAGTCTAGTATAAGTGCTTTATCTTATTTTCTTAAACAGAATTTTGTTTTAAGAATGAAAGGTGTAACAGTAGATTTTGAATGGTGTTTCGAGATAATAGAAAGTATAAGGAACATCAACCCAAAAAACCGAAAAAAGGGCGCTCGAATTCAACTAAAAAAGTCTCTTAAAATCAATAAAAAAAGGGAGAAAAAATCTTGAAATTATCCAAAAACTTAAAAGAATCCTTAGAAAAAATGAAATTTGACTAAAAACACATTAGGCGACTTTACAAACATTTGATCCATCATCGTCGAAGTGAGTATGTTGCCGTAGGTAAAATTTGTAGCGTTTTTTTTTTAAATCTTTTATAAAATCATCATAATTACAAAATATTAAAAAAAGTAATTAAGAAAGAAAGTGTTAGAATATATTTATGTCATGATGTGTAAAGCACTCACAAAAATTAATTATTTTTCTATTAAATTACAATTTTGTTTCCTGTAGTTTGTAGATCGTAATGGTTTTCCTCTTTACAATTTTAAAACTACATGCTAGTAATTGTGGTAAAAACGTTCGTAGTTGGTTCATTTTATTATTGATGTTAACATGTTAATGTAACGGGTATTTTAATTTTTTAAATACAAATTAATTAATATATATTATGTTAATAAAATATTCTTAATGTTTTACATATAAAACAATTTTGTATAAACACTGCATTTTTAAATGTAGGACGAATCTATTTTATTGGATATGATGGCACATGCTACTCCTTAGTTCCTCTGTCATGGTGTGAAAAATTATAGGGTCGTGAAATGTATCACCGTATCATTTTGTGATGTGCAATTGTATATATATTAGAAACTAAAATAATGACACAAATTTTATTCGGTATAGTTGGTTTGCATGACTTTTCTCCCACCCTAGGTCATGGACGGAGATAGTGTATTGAATACGGTGGCATGTGCCACCGTATTATTTCTCCGACGAAGGGTAAATTTTTTAAGGTTCGTGAAAGGTGCAACCGTATCGTTTTGAAAGGTGCTACCGTATTATTTTGGAAATTTCAAGAATGTGCAACCGTATCTTATAATCAACCAAAAAACCCAAAAAACTATCGAAATCAACCAAAAAATCGAAAAAATGTCTCGACATCGATAAAAAAAAAAACTTAAAAATCTCTCGAAATCAAGCAAACAACTTTAAAAATCCCTCGAAATTGTGTAATTAGGTTAAAAACACATCGGGTAATATTGAACGTCCGTAAAAAGATGAAGACACGTCGATAAAAATCGTGTTTTTTGTAATTATCTTTTGTCTGTGTTATATGGTGTCACCGTATGAAAAAAATTCTGCGTCCGTCCCTGCCCTAGGTGTAGATTCGAATCATATTAATGTCATTTTCATAGTTTTTAGCTTTTACTTTCAAATTTATTATGTTTCTGAAAAATGTTACAATAAAAAACTCGAACACAAAATCAAGAAAAATGATAATTTTGTGAAAAATATCCCTAACTTTGTTTCTTATAGTCAAATTGTGCCACCACTTGAAAAAAATTATAGATCCGCCTCTATTTACATATATCGTTTCATATGTATTACAACAAATGATAATTGATTTGTAAGTTCGTAAGAAAAATGTGATAAAAAACTAAAGGGAAAATGCCCTTTATTTTAACAGACTTGTTTAAAAGAAGTTACAATTCATTGCAAAAAAAGAAAAAGTTGTCGTCAATTTTTCAAAATAAAGAGGAAGTCCATCAAACCACAGGAACTAAAAGTGTAAATCACTCTTATTACTTAGGGACCGTTTACTGAACACTTACCCGATAAGTACTTACAGATAAGAAAGAAGAGCATATGAAAATGAGGCGGCAATAAGAGGTTTTAAGAAGTTAGGTCACCATTTCTTATTTCATCTGTATTCAAGAGTTAAGAGCTTCTGAAAACTAGAAAAAAAAAACAAATAGTATGAATGTAAAAAGGTCTTACCGATTCAGACTTAAGAGTCATTAAAAGGTATTTAAAAAAAAACAAACAACCCTTTACTGTGTAAACCTCTCGGTTCTTGTCTAAGATCATCAATTCTTATCATGTTCATCTGATAAGGCAAAATGACCCAATAAACACTTAGGTGGCGTTTGTTTTTTAAAAGTTCTAAAGTCAGAAGTCTTATTTCACTTCTGATTAATAAAAGATGATATTTGTTTCCAAGGGTCATCTCTTCTAGTTTTAGATGTATTTAAGAGCTAAGAGTGTCTGAAATATGGGGGAAAAAATGGTCTGACCGATTCAGATTTAAAAAACTTTAAGAAGTTTTTTGAAAAAAACAAACAATCCCTTACCAAATAAGCATTTAGTAAATAACTCTTTATATTTTAACGGTTATATTTTTTTTTTAAGGCGAAAAGAATTCCTATTTATGGAAAGAGTAAAAAGTCAAAGCTGATGTGGGTTAAATTATTTAAATATGGCAGCAGCCTGAGCAGTGCCCACCATCTCCATCTTTTTATTTATTTATTTATTTATTTATTTATTTATTTATCAGGGCTGCTGGTTATCCGGGCCGGTTCGGGTGATAAAACCGATTTGACTTATTCGGACAAATTGAATTTTGCATTTTATTAATCTGAATTATTTGAAAACTTTCGAATGTATGTCATAGAGGCTAAAACTTTAGAAATTGAATCGGATAAAAATTAAACACGGGAGGTTATAAAAAAACAGCTTTGTCCGTAGTTATAAAAAGGCAACGAGTGATTTATTTGATACTACAATTTATCAAACATTAACACTATAAATATAGTGGTTGTGAATATTAACATGTCTTACCTTATTTCACCATTTTATATTTAGCTAGTTTTTTAGTCTTATTAAATTAATCAACTATAAATAAAATAATATATATATACTAGGCATATACCCGCACGATGCAGCGGAATGTAAGTAAGAACGAACAACTAATGTTATTTCCTTATATACATTTCATCAATAATCAACCATGACCTAAGAATCACAACTTATGAAACCTAAACCCATAAAGATATTCAATAATTAGTTTATGTTACAATTATTGACGAAAAAAATTATAATGATATTATTTATAATAAAAATGAAATGTATTTTACGATTATGTATTTTTAACATGCTAACGGTGGAAAAAAAATAAAACGTATGGATAGAAAAACAAATTATTTCGTAGATATTCATGATATTTAATAGTACGGTTAAATTAAAAAATATTCAATATTTGGTTCGTTTTGAAGATATTGAGGAGACGCTTATAATGATATAATTTGTAGAAAAATGAACGTATTTTTTCATTGCATTTTTGTTAATATATGATTATTTGTGTTAATATGATAATGATGTAAAATGAAAAATGAAAAAGTAAGGGATATAAAGTAAATTAAATAAGTAATTGTAAATGTGATAAATGTAACATTGTAAGAGTGATAAATGTAATTGTACAAAAGTTTGTACAATAACCGTTTTAGTTTTTCATTATATAGTATAAATTCTGATATTTAATAGTACGGTTAAATTAAAAAATATTCAATATTGGGCTCGTTTTGAAGGTATTGACGAGACGGTTATAATGGTATAATTTGTAAAAAAATTGAACGTATTTTTTCATTGCATTTTTGTTCATATACGATTATTTGTGTTAATATGATAACAGTGTAAAATGAAAAATGAAAAAGTAAGGGATATAAAGTAAATTAAATAAGTAATTGTAAGGGTAGTAAATGTTATTGTACAAAAGATTAAAGGTGGTAAATGTTATTGTACAAAAGATTGTACAATAACCGTATAACCGTTTTAGAATTTTCATTATATAGCTAGACATATACACGCGCAATGCAGCGAAATGTAAGTAAAAAACGAACAATTAATGTTACTTTCTTATAGATATGTCATCAACAATCAATCATAACCTAAGAATCACAATTTATAAAACCCTAAACCTATAAAGATATTCAATAATTAGTTTATATTACAATTATTGACGAAAAAAATTATAATGATATAATCTATAATAAGAATTAAACGTATTTTACGATTATGTATTTTTAATATGCTAATGGTGGAAAAATAAATAAAACGTATGGATAGAAAACAAATTAATTCGTAGATATTCATGATATTTAATAATACGGTTAAATTAAAAAATATTCAATACTTGGATCGTTTTGAAGATCAGACGAGACGATTATAATGGTATAATTTGTAGAAAAATGAACGTATTTTTCATCGCATTTTTGTTCATATACGATTATTTGTGTTAATATGATAATGGTGTAAAATGAAAAATGAAAAAGTAAGGGATATAAAGTAAATTAAATAAGTAATTGTAAGGGTGGTAAATATAACATTGTAAGGGTGGTAAATGTTATTGTACAAAAGATTGTACAATAATCGTTTTAGTAGTATAGATAATTCGTATATATTCTGATATTTAATAATATGGTTAAATTAAAAAATATTCAATATTGGGCTCGTTTTGAAGATATTGACGAGACGATTATAATGGTATAATTTGTAAAAAAAGGAACGTATTTTTTCATTGCATTTTTGTTCATATACAATTATTTGTGTTAATATGATAACGGTGTAAAATGAAAAATGAAAAAGTAAGGGATATAAAATAAATTAAATAAGTAATTGTAAGGGTGGTAAATGTAACATTATAAGAATAGTAAATGTTATTGTACAAAAGATTAAGGGTGGTAAATGTTATTGTACAAAAGATTGTACAATAACCGTATAACCGTTTTAGAATTTTCATTATATAGTATATATATATATAGAGAGAGAAATTCATTTGAGAAATGATAAATATATGAGAAATAGAGAAGTAATCTTAGCCATTCATCTGGTCAACATTTGCGGCTTTGACCGCGAAGCACCGGATAATTCCTTGTGTGGTCTATAGAAGGTAGAGGGGTAATTTCATAAAATACACGGGATGAGTTCATAAATGAATCTGTATGAATCACAAAGATTCATATATGAATCTGTTAATTAGTTCAACTGATTCATATATGAATCTTTGTGATTCATACAGATTCATATATGGATCACAAAGGTTCATATATGAATCTGTTAGTTAGTTCAACTGATTCATATATGAATCACAAAGGTTCATATATGAATCAGTTAAAAGAGTTCAGTTGTGAATTGCACTGGTTCATATATGAACATATAGTTCATATGTGAATTATACATGTTCATATATGAACACAGCCCGTGTGTTTTGTAAAATTTACGAAATTGTCCTTCTATTTTTGAGATAGCCGCAACTTTTGACTAGTCAAAGCCGCAACTTTTGACCGGTTAAAGCCGCAATATTTGACTAGTCAAATCCGATCTTGACCATATGAATGACTATGATTACTTCTCTATTTCTCATATATTTACCATTTCTCAAATGAACTATATATATATATATATATATATATATACTTAAGTTCACGTGAGACCAAACTTTAAAGTATGAAATTCACACCAAAAAACTGTGAATGTAAAAAAAATCGAACTTTTCATAGGGAAAACACTGTAAATGTTACGTTCACGGTGTTTTTCGCTGTGAATGTTCATTTTTTTTTACCTTCACAGCGTCTTCACTGTGAAGGTTCGGATATACCTTCACAGTCTTTTATCTGTGAAGGTTTGATTTTTTTTTAACTTGGTTTAGGTTTTTTTACCTTCATAGTGTGATTACATTATGAAGGTTCGAATGTTTTTTACCTTCACAGTGTTTCGGTGTGAAGTTTCATGTTTTAAGGCTTGGTCTCACGCGATCTCACGGAAACAGCTTGGTCTCACGTGAACCTGACTCTCTCTCTCTCTATATATATATATGGGTTGTTTAATTTGCAACCCTTAAAAAGGTTGCAAACCTTGCAACCCACATCTTAACCGTCGGATTCATGATCGGCGGTTACAATAGATATGGGGCCCAATATTTTTAATTAAAAAAAATAAAAATAAAAATAAAATAACCGTCGATCATGAATCCAACGGTTAAGATGTGGGTTGCAAGGGTTGCAACCTTTTTAAGGGTTGCAAAATATCCTTCCAATATATATATATATATATATATATATATATGAAATATTTATTTGGTTGAAATAATTTGGTGGGCGTTGGTAAACCCGGTGGTGACGAAACTCTCAAGGGCCATCTGCATCTTTTTTGATTCCTTTCGTCATCATATTAACTGAGATGAGATCGTATAAAACTCATGCAATTATGATTATTAGTAATACACTATAAGTGTACTTGTGCAATGCAGCAAGATACATCACGATTTTAATGTTTCATTTTATTTTTTGTTTTTTTGTCGATTTACAGTACGATTTTGGATGATTTTGAGAAAGTGATAATGTTTTTTTTATAATTTTTTTTTTAATTTAGGCTTATAATATAATTTTTTTATATATAAAAATTAAGTATTTTGTTAGAATTCAATGATTATCTTATATATTTTAATGACATCTAGAAAAATAACCAATTACATATTTAATAATATGATTAAAACAAATTTATAGTAATATAATATATTAATTAATAATGATACATGGAAATGCCTGTATAAAAAGAATGTCATGCACATACTAAATTGGTGGGTATTAGAAGCTTGCAGTAGTAATATGTATTTTATGCTTTGATACTTGTAAATTAAGAGATTTTTAAAATTATGCATAAAATGATGGTACATTGTGCCTAATAATTTGTATTTAAAAGTTTTTTATCCGTGTTTTATAATATAGTATAGATATGATATTTTTCATTTTTTATATTATTTTTATTTTGCCTTTCTATTAATAATAAAAATTGGAAATATGAATTTTTCTTGGTAACCATGTTAAAATTTCGAAATAAATGGATCAAATTTTGGACCGAACAAAAACTAATAATATTATTTATAGATCAAAAATGAGTTAATCCTAATTTTTAAGACTAAAAATTAACTTAAATATACTTAATAATTTAACTATACACATTATATAAATAAACAAATATTTTAATTACTTCGTTATGATACTTATATTGATATATATGTTTTTCCTATTATTAATTAATTTATATATGAACTAATATGTCATAACTTACGTATATATTTATTATGAGTTATATAGGGCTATACACGAGTTTGGTTGACCGGGTTGAATACCCAACTCAATGTTTTGTTTTTAATAAATATCAACCTAACCCAAACCGTGTGGATTGGATTGGTCGGATTGAAACATTGATACATTTTTTTAATAATCTAGTAAAGTTATTGTGTTTAAATGAAGTAAAATCAAAATAAGAACATAGAAATAAGGCTACCAATTAGTCAATTACATAAGTGATATTTTTCATGAGGCTTTTTATTAATGCTAACAATTATATATGTTGCTATATATGTACTCCATTTCATGTGTGGTAATAGCATATAGGTATTTTTAACATGTAATTCTTATCAATTACATGTTATATATAACTGTACCACCCATGTTACAACAATTCAAGATATGAATTCCATACAAATTAGAACAAGATTAAGATTGGAGTGAAAATCAATCTTGATTCATAAACTTTGAGTACAATGGAATTAGAGAGGAGAGATCACAAGTCATCCTCATATTAGATATGATCTTTGTGCTCCATGAGGATGATTCTCTTTCTACAAGATTCAAACTCTCTCTATTTAGAACTAGGCGCCTCTCACCACTTCTTATCACTTACAAATGAACCCAATTACACATTATATACAAGTCCATTTACATGTAAAGCCCAAGCCCATTTAGCTAAACCCAAGGCCCAATTACAAATTACAAGCCCTTTAAATGAGTTTACAAAACTTTCAAACACTTAGGGCGCGTTTGGTTTGCGAGATTGGAATGGAATGGATTGGATTTCAAGGAGGGATTTGGATTTGGGGGAATTTGAAATCCTTTCATGTGTTTGGTTTGTAAGATTCGGATGGATTTAGAAGGAAGCGAGGTTTAATCGATTAAAATCCATCCGGATTGGATTTGAAATCCTGGCCCAACCCAAAGGATTTCAAAATCCATCATACATTGGATTTTAAAATAGTCAAAGGATTTTAAATTCAGTCAAAACTTTCCATTTCCACAATACAAACGCAGGATTGGAATGGATTTAGAATCCAAATTCTTCCAAATTCATTCCATTCCCACAAACCAAACGAGACATTAAAACATTTTGGTCCTAACAGTAATTCACGTCAAATGACACTATTGAGCAATTTAGGTTGGGTCACATCTCAAAAACTCATTTGAATCAATATTAGGTAGTTAAACTCTACAATTTACTCGAATACTAAAAAGGCCAACAAACACACATATAAAGTATTTTCCCACCGT
Organism: Arctium minus; assembly: GCA_954870635.1. NCBI lineage: Eukaryota > Viridiplantae > Streptophyta > Magnoliopsida > Asterales > Asteraceae > Arctium > Arctium minus. Next base: position 1,391,120 of record OX941093.1, on the reverse strand, counting down.
TTATGAATACATATGCTTTATAAATATGGTTCCTTCAAGAACCCTCATGGGCAGAAGTTAATTATCAACAAATGTTGATTTCACCATTAATAACTACAAAGAGAAATAAAATCATTTAAACTCCTTTTACCACCATAAACCTTAAATAATCAAAACCCATGTAAATCGGATTCTAAAATGTCTATCGATTTCTTTATAAAAATTTCCCAATGGTTTAAGGTCTAAATACTCGAAAAGCATAAACATGACATTTGCCTCAACAAACCACAATACAATAGGTTAACCAATATCACCCTCAAGTGATTTTCATCCTTAAATACATCAAAACTCAAATATGAAAATTCTAGGGTTTTATAAAGGCAAAAGTGTGACATACTCAAATATATCAAATACCTACACTATATGGTGAATCCTTAAGCAAAACAACTAGATGTTCATTTGAACTTGCTTCTCAAAGATTTTTCCAACAACATATAAGCCCGATGTTCAAATAACCACAAAATTTAAATATTTTTGTAATACACCCATAGAAATGTGTTCAAAACCTAAAATAAAACTCCATATAACTCAAAATATATCACCTTCCTGGATTTATGTTAAATCTGGGTTTCAACCCAAATCTTAAGCTTGCTTTGGTGTAGACTTGAGAGATTCAAGCTAGACTCCCAAACCTAAGGTATAAATCTCCAAATAACTCCTCTTCTACTTCCAATCTCACACAAAGTCACCACAAAGAAGAGAAAGGTTATGCAAAGAAACCAAACCCTAGATCTTAAGAGGTGAACTTGAAGCTTTGATTCCCCTAGATTCTTTGAATTAAAATGCTCTCAAGATCCTTGAAAATCATGTCTAAAAACTCTACCAATGATTTTAATGGAGGGAGAGAAAGGAAGAAGGAGAAGGGGAGAAAAATGGTGAAGAATGTAATCAAGGTAAAAAAAATGGGTTTTAAGACACTCAGGAACCGCTGGGCGACCTTGCCTGCAACCTCAAGTCAAGAGTAGGTCGCACGTCCCACAGGACTGCACAAAACAGAAGGTTATGCGACCTGTACGCGATCCTAGGTCGTGCATCAAGTCGCGGGAGGGTTATTTTCACGTGTTTTAATCGTTTTCAAGCCTGATTCGAATTCCAAAATTTTTGTAACACCCTAAATTTAGCGGAAAAAAAATTCGAAAATTCGGCAATATGACGGCTATAAAGTGATCAAAACCTGAATAGATATGACCCGTCGAATCAAATCCCAAAGTGTCATCCCGAAACGGGGAAATATAGTTGTGACAATTACAAAATTAAACCAAATGAATGATATTATTCAACAACCTATTAATCTAACTTAGACAAGAAAGATTAAGGTCGGGTGTTGCTATCCTTCAAAAAGAATATCCACTATCAACTTTGTATCGGTCACTACATCTTCCAAAAAGACCGCTCTCGACCCCAAGTCTTTCTACTCAATCCCGACGAGTCCCATCGCTAGCTTGACCTGTTATACATGTCGTTTTAAGAAAAAGTGTTAGGCTAAAGCCTAGTGAGAATTAACATTTGTATTTAGAGTAAACAGTGGTAAGTGTAAGTAAAGAACGGATTTTACAATAATAAAATGTTGTACGGTTACCATCAACAAGCACCTCTTGGGTTAACGGGGGAGACCCGCTTACTAACATCTTCGACGGAACACAAAAGTAAGCCACTTGACATGTTAGTAAAACCAATACACATAAAAGTACACGCAAGGGATGTCAGGCTCGGTGGCTTTAAACTTACACCCATGGAAAGTCAACTTCAACCATAAAGGGTCCTTACGTTGAGATCCTCATCCAATATTGTAATACTTCGCACGTAGGACTTATAACCCAATCTGATGCCTAAACGTGCCTCAACGTGGAAAACTAACGTTCCAACGTCGAAACATTTGTTACCACAAATATGGGGTCATGACTCCCAAATGCAACCAAGTAAGCCACTTAGCATCAATAAAGCTAACCGGTAATTCCAACCATAAACAATTGTCCAAGACATCGACATGTAACAATTGCTATACAATTGTTAACATAATTTTACCAAGAGGGTCCAAGTTATCATTCGATCCATAAATCCATACACCAAGTTAGAGACTTAGATTTTCATTCATTCGGTTCATTTTAATATTACAAGACTCCAACTTTAGATCCCAAGTGTTTAAACCAAAGGTAAGGTAAGATAAGGTCTCATGCACAAACTTATCAACAATTCAACATAAAAATTCATCAACCCAAGATTATATTTTCACATAACTGTAACCACACATTTAAATAAGTTTCCCATGTATAAATATGCTAGTAAATCATTATCAAGGTTCATTAACATCAAAACCATACTTTTATCATAAACCCTAAAATCCCCCAAAGGTTAGGTTTGAATACAAAATTTCCACAAAAACAATTACATAAAAAAAAGATGTTTAGATGTTTAAAATCCACAATTTAACATGTATAAGGTTTTATAAAAGTGGATAAACTCACCTTAGTGGCTTTTAGATGAAAAGCCAAACCCTAGAATGGAGATGGTGAAAGATGGAAGCTTGAGCACACTAGGACTTCTTTCTTAACAACTCAAAAACGCAAAGAAACTCGGCTGGAAGAGATGCTAAAATCAGATAAAATGACCTAAATTCGTTGAGATGGGTTTTATACCCCTGGGAGTCGTGTGCGACAATGACACGATGACTATGCCTAGGGCATAGTTGTTGGGCATTGTCGCTCAGCACCAGCCCTCCGGTGCTTGTTGTCCAGTGACCCCCCTTCCACCTACAACTTTGACACCTGCGACTATACCCTGTGGCATAGTCGCCGGGCATAGTCGCCCAAGGTCATTTTGGCGTGATTTCGACCTGAAACGATCCGTTACTTCGACGAGGAACTTATGATAAGACCCAAATAACAAAACCAACTAACAATACATAACGTACAGTTATTAAACGTTCTAACGAACACCCATATGGTGGAAGTTTACCCGAAATTACGGGTGTTACACTTTCTAATAAGATTAATACATAAAACCTTTTTAAACTTCTATCCTATTGTCCAAACAATAAAGTAAAACCACAAAAGAAGTTCCAAAAATACGGGAGTTACATGGTCCCTCCTTATAACAGACGTTAAAAACCTGTTAAATGAATGGTATTTTAGACTTTTTCTCAATTTTCACTAGAAGTTGAAAAAAAAACTTTAATCCATCCATTTAAATCATGCCATGTGTCTGACTTATGTGTGTTATCCTTCCCCAAGAACTTTTACGGTCAAAACCCAACCCTTTCCGGCCATCTTCTTCGGCCAAACCTAACCATTTTCGGTCATTTTCTCCGACCATCAAAATAAAACCCATACACCAAAATCAAATACAAAATCATTTAAAGGCTTTTTATACAAAATTCTTATAAATCAAAAACCCTAAATAAAATTCAAAGAAAAAAAAGTCTAAATTGGCTACAAACAAAAAACCCCTCAAAATTAAGATCTTTAAATGTAAAGAACCAAATATCTTTTGATGAAAACCCAAATCCCAACTGCCATGTTCTTTGCAAACCAATCAACACCCTTCAATGATTTCAACATCAAATCGAGCTATACTCGAGGATTATGTCCATCATACATAGCTATAATACTTAATCATGAACCCATCTAAATCTTTCACCTCCTGGTCCTCTTGTTTTGGTCTTCATCGGTGAAGAAGAGAAGGGAATGGAAGTCATAATTACGTGCGTCCAGTAGTGGAGGGAGATAGGGTGCTCATGGAAGAAGATGAGGAAGGGGAAGGGGACAAATTCATGGGATGGGATATAGTGACGGTAGTGGGCGACGACAATAGTGATTGGGGGACTTGTGTCTTCACTGGAGAAGATGATGAACGGGATGAGAAGTTTTTGGTTATGTTTACTTCCTCAAGCATCATACATATGGAGGAGGGAGGGATAGGTATGAGAGCTCGAGATCTTCCACCGATGATAGAAAAAAGGCAGTAACAGTTGTGACACACCGGGGGGAGAGGCCACATGTTTTGCAGGTGGGGACATATATTATGTCATTAATATAATATATGTATTAATTAAAATTTATTTCTAAAGAAAAGTTATATAAAATGGAACAAAGTCTTCCCTGACTTAACGAGTTTTTTTAAAAGTTGTTGAATAGAGAGACCAAATTCGATCAATTTTGTAAAACACAATGGCCATCTTGTAATTTCAAAACTACATGGACAAAAAATGTTATAACCACCAAACCACAGGGACCAAATTTGTAGTTTACTCTTATATATATATATATATATATATATATAGGGTTTAAATCATGTGAGAACCAAAAAACAATTGAGAACCGTGAGAACTGATCTAAGCCGTAATTTGGTTTTGATCATATGGTTTTAATTAAAAGTTGTTTCACCACATGAAAAGGGCATAATCGTCATTTTATAACATGATTCACCAGATGAAACATACATATTCATTCATCAGATGAAACACACATATTAACCTTATTTCACCACATGAAATAAATCATAATTTTCATAAATATGTTATTTCACTTGATGAAATCCATAGATAAGTTCATGTATATCTTAATTTACCACATGAAATCAAACAAAAATTTCATCTATAATGTAACAACCCAAAACCACAATGAAATAATTCTTAAAATAAAGCTAAAAGAAGGTCCCAACATTCATAATTCAAAACATAAAATATTCCCTTAGTTTAACAGTGGGCAACACATCTACAACTGAGATAATATAAGTCTAAAACTATCTAACGTATCCTCTCTAGCCTTGAATCCGCTATCATCATCACAGTTTCTCCTTTCCCTTGGAGGAACTCCCGACTGCTTTCTTACCTGAAAATGGCTTTAAGTTTTGAAAAGTGAGGGTTAGACCATGAGGTCTAGTGAATTCCCTTAAAGAGAACAGTTTAAAAATCACAAAATACAGTGTTAGCCGTTGTAAATCCCTTCATAAAAAATTAATAAAAAATCAACACATACACGGGTATTTGCACAATGTTCATAGTCATCCATCACTCCTCCGTGATGTCCACTCTCGGGGCCCCAGTAGATCCCAATGGCCCCCCAACCGATGCCATGCCTATATGCACATTAAACAGATTCATGGCACAAGGATTTGTATATGTTCATATGTCTCCCAAGGGATTTGTACAAACCCAAGGTACCCTAATCCCACTGTGCAATCCCCACACATAACCAATTAAACAATCGATGGTATAAATCATAGAGACGATGCACGTTCAATATCAAATCATTATTTAGAAGCATTGTTCAAAACATTTATGAATGAAATCCAAGCTATCATGTCAAACCATAATCAGTGATTAAAACACGTATCAAACATTCGTCATTTAGGAAAAAGGTTTAAGGGAACTCACCTGGACTTCGGTAAAAGCACTAAACGCCTTAGAATTCAAATATGATCATACCGAACACCTGAATTGGAGTATATAAGAATGGTGTTAAACCCTCTAATTACATCCCAAATTACCCTTATTGAACCCCAAGACAAACCCCTAATAAACGCCACAATCCTCGCCCAAAATGATAGACGAAACAAAGCAAAAAACTGCCCAACAGGGCTTGGCGCAACTTTCCACGCAGCCAAACCCGTGCCAGAAGCCGTGCGGAATACTGCCCAATGCTTGGGGAGAATTTCTGCATGGCCCAACCCACGCCAAAACCCACCAGGAGCACTGTTTCATCCCTGCAGCCTTCTCAACAAAAAATCTCACGATTTCTCAATCCAAACCCATTCCAAATCGATTTTAAGCCTCCAAAATGAGGTAATCGATGTCTTAAATCTTTCCCAACAATATACTTACAATAAAACATCAATTTAACCATTAATCCTTTCTAATAAAACCATGATTTCTCTTCCAAATAAGGAAATGAAACATTCTTAAGAATATAAACCAACAATGGTGGTTTTCATCTAACTTTATCAGGTGGAAACCATTGAATACCAACTCAAACCCACTCTCTAAACAACCTACACCACAAATCATGTCCAAGGATTCATTCCCTATCAAATCCCCCAAAACCAACATACTAGAATCCACCGAAGATGAATAAAAGGGTTAGGAGAAAGGAGATTACCTTGAAGAAGATAACTACAAATATTTGAATTTCACTTTTTGCACCAAATTCCCAATGAAGAGCTTGATTTCTCTCTAGTCTCCCTTAAGCCTCCACAAAACGTATTTGCCACCAAATGCAAGGGTTTAGAGGGTTTTACCCTATTTATTCATCCAATTTATCCATAAGTCCCTGCATTTCTCAAACTTTGCACTTAAACCCTTAACTTTCAAATATGTAAGACTTTATGGACAAGGGTTATTACAATACCTCCCGCTTAAAAGAATTATGTCCTTTGAATTCCATCACTGAAAAGGTGTGGATACTTAGACTTCATTTCTGATTCCACTTCCCAAGTTGCCTCTTTGTCTTTATGGAAGCGGCACTGCACTTTCACCAGACTAATCTATTTGGTTCTCAACTTTTTAACCTTACAATCAATAAATGCCTCAGGTTTATCAACAAAATTTAACTTCTAATCTATTTGCACATCTTGCAATGGTATAGCCATATCAACCTCCGCTAAATACTTCCTCAAATTCGAGACATGAAATGTGTTGTGGATAGCTCGCAATTTCTCAGGTAGATCCAATTTATACGCCACTTATCCAATTCGTTCCATAATCATAAATGGTTCGACATAGCGTGGGCTTTACTTTCCTTTCTTTCCAAAGCGTACCATACCTTTCCAAGGAGATAAATTTAGCATCACATTATCTCCAACCTGGAATTTTATATCTTTATGCCTTTTATCCGCGTAACTCTTTTGACGATCTCGAGCAACCTTTAACCTTTCACGTACTTGGACAATCTTATCTGCGGTCAATTGGACAATTTCCAGTCCCACCAATTGCTTCTATCCCACTTCATTCCAACATAGCGGCGTTCCACACATTCTACCGTAGAGCACCTTATAAGGAGGCAAGGAGCGACTTGAATGCTCGCATGGTAACTGTTGTTCTAGGCGAACACGATTAACGGCAAATGGCTTTCCCACGATCCTCTAAAGTCCAAAGCACAAGCTCTCAACATGTCCTCCAAATTTTGTATAGTCCGCTCGCTCTGACCATAGGTCTGCGGGTGGTAAGCGGTGCTTAACTTGATTTAGAACCCCATTTGTCTCTGAAACTCTTCCAAAAGGTCGATGTAAAACGACTGTCATGATCTGACACTATCGACAACAACACCCCATGACGGGTCACTATTTCATCAATATAATGTTTCGGCAACCTTTCCATCGAGAGTAAGTCTCCTTTATCGGTAAGAAGTGTGCCGACTTAGAGAGTCGATCCACAATCACCCAAATTGCATCAAAACCTTTTGGGGTCCTAGGCAATTTCGTCACGAAGTACATCGTGATGTAGTCACACTTCCAAAAAGGAATGTCCAATGATTGTAACTTGCCATACGGTCCTTGATGCTCCATTTTCACACGCAAGCAATTCAAACACCTTTCGACGAAATAAGTACTATTCTTTTTCATGACGTGCCACCATGAGAACTGTTGCAAGTCCCGAAACATTTTATTGGTACCCGGATGGATGGAATATCACGACTTGTGAGCCTCCTCCAACACCTTCTTTCTAATTTCCCCCAACTTAGGGACCCATATCCTTCCATTGAAACATTTCAACCCGCGACTATCCTCTACTAAGGATGTTGCAAGACCCACCATCCTCTCTCCCTTGAGGTTTCAGATTTTAGCGCTTCCGATTGCCACTTCTTTATTTTATTCAACAAGTTACACGTCATTTCCGCTCTCAAGGCTTCAATCTTCGAAGTCTCACCCCTTTCCTTACAGCTTAAGGCGTCGGCCACCACATTGGCCTTTCCGGGATGATACTCTATCTCAGAGTCATAATCCGTCAACAACTCCATCCATCTTCTTTGGCGCATATTCAACTCCTTTTTATGAAAAAGATGATGAAGGATCGTGTGGTCCGTGAAGATTTGACATTTAGTCCCATAAAGGTAATGCCTCCAAATATTTAGAGCAAAGACAACGACCACCAACTCTAAGTCGTGAGTGGGGTATCGTCTCTCATGGTCCTTCAACTGTCTAGATATGTAAGCAACTACTTTTCCGCGTTGCGTTAAAACACATCCCAATCCCAACTTGGATGTGTCACTGTAAACCACAAAGTCATCATTGCCATCCAGTAGGGTCAATATCGATGCACTACTCAACATTTCCTTCAATTTCTGAAACACTTCCTCTTGATCATCCAACCAATCGAACTTAACATTTTTCTTTGTCAACGAGGTCAGTAGGGTAGCATATGGGAGAAGTCCTTGATGAACTTATGATAGTACCCTGCTAATCTAAGAAAACTTTGAACCTTAGACCGTGCTCTGGGCGGTTCCCAGTTTCTGATAGCTTCTATCTTTGCAGGGTCGACTTTGATTCCACTTTGGGACACCAGATGTCCCAAAAATTGCATCTCTCAAAGCCAAAACTCGGACTTCATGAAGCTTCTCGTGCTTCAACAACTCTAACACGGATCAAAGATGATCCTCGTGCTCTCTCTCGGATCTCAAATAGATCAGTATATCGTCAATGAAGACAATTACGAACTTATCCAGATAAGGTTGACATACCTTATTCATCAAATCCATGAAAGCGGTAGGGGTGCTTGTTAAGCCAAACGACATAACCAAAAACTTATAGTGTCCATACCGAGTTCAAAATGCCGTCTTCGGTATGTCCTCATCTCTTACCTTGAGTTGGTGGTATCCCGACCGCAAATTAATCTTTAAGAAGTAACTCTCCCCTTGCAATTGATCAAACAAATCATATATTCTCGGGAGTGGATACCTGTTCTTAACCGTGACTTTATTAAGCTCACGGTAATCTATGCACATCCGTATAGTCCCGTATTTCTTTTTGACAAAAAGTACGATGCTCCCCATGGCGAGGTACTCGGTCAAACAAATACCTTGTCTAACAATTCTTGAAGTTGGATCATCATCTCCTTCATTTCAGAGGGTGCCAACCGATATGGTGCACGAGCTATTGGGGCGGCTCCAGGCACCAAATCGATCTGAAACTCAATTTGATGATCCAGGGGTACACTTGTCAAGTCGTCTGGGAACACCTCCGGATATTCATTCACCACTACTCCATCCGTCATTCCTTGTTTCTCTTTCTTGGCGTCTACCACATAAGCTAGGTAACTATGACATCCCTTCCTCAAGCATCGGGTCGCCTTAATCATCGAGATAAGGCTAGTATTTTGATCGCGACGATTTCCGTAAATCACCACCATTCCCTTGTCCGATAATTGAATATGAATCAATTTCTTATTGCATATGATATTGGTGTTATTCTTTGCTAGCCAATCCATACCAAGCACTACATCAAACTCCCCCAAGCACTACATCAAACCAATACTTCTATAGAACAATCCTCAACTATATCACTAACAGAAATCTGATTATCATCGACGGTTTCTACCTCTAGGGTATGGTCTAATCACTTGGGTTTCACCCTCAAGCACTTCACAAATTCAGAAGATACAAATGAGCGATTAGCTCCCGAATCAAACAATACCTTGGCACATAAAGAGTTTACCAGGAAGGTACCTGACACGACATCCGGAGTCTCCTCCGCCTCCACCGCTGTCATGAAATGCACGTCCTTTCGGGCGTGACGACTCATTCTGTAACACCCTCAAATATGGAAATAGCAACTAATTTAATTTTTTTAAATACGTCGATAACCGAATCAACTACAACAAAAATTTAAGGTTTAACTTCAATAAACACAATTCAATCCCTATACATGATCTATAATATATACAAATGTCACTAAAACCCAATAACAGTCGCTATCTCCAATTGCGGAAGACTTCATCAAACTACTTACCCTTGTGTAAATCTAGAGCTCATCTCCTCAAAGCATTGCTAGCACCAAACCCCAACTGGAACCTGATGCACATGCCGAAAAATAAAAAGGTTAGACTTAACGCCTAGTGAGCTCAAGAATTTTCATTATATATACATAAAACATTAATCTTTAAAACATTATTTAAAATGTGATTTCCAAAATGAAATACGTTCAATCTAAAAGAAACCAAAATGAAATACATTAAATATGAGAATAATCTCTTTTCAACATTCACCCTCTTCGTGATTTAAAATTACAAAGCAAAATGCCTCTTCGAATATAAATCCAAAACCCAAAACTCACGTAAAACATAACTGACATTTTAATAATCAAATACTGAAAACGTAGATAAATTCCAACTTCCAAAGCATCCCAAAAACATGGATAAGATACAATATTCAAAACCTTAGACATGGATAACCACCTGTACTCAATACGTCACCAAAACATAGATTATAAAACTCAATACCCAAATCAACACCTTTTGGTGACGGGGGAGACCCGATTACATTGTACATGACGGAACACCGAAGGGTGTCACATAGCTATGTAGAAAACCAAAACGTAGGTGATATAACCGCTTCATGTTGACGTGACAGAACTGCATTAGTTGATTGAGCTAGGAGAGAAACACTTGTTAAAATCTTCAGATGAAAGTAGCACAGAGGTGGCTTTCACAGAACATAGCACAGAGGCTCTGTGGTCAATGGGTTATCTTTTGGTTAGGTACTTTTGTATAGAGGATTGCAGAGATTCTGAAGATCAACAACTTTCTACTACAGAGGCCCTCTGGCTCTGAGGACTTGTCTTCTTTTACAATAACAGAATTTAGGGCTAACAGAAGTATCATTGAAATTTTGACGCGTGTTTTTGCTACGAACCCATATGTGAGAACCTTTCGAAGCCTTGCAGAACTAGGACCGCTTGACAACTATAGAGTCACTTTGAATGCATCGGTGGAACTTGACCAGAGGGTATACAATCGACCGACTATATCTGAGGTTTGAATACAAATGTTTGTTTTTATTTATGTGCTTTTACCTTGCTTTTATACAATATATTATATTATGTCATTTTGTAGGTTGTTGGAATTTGCGTTGAAGGCAATGACAACATAACTGCATATAGGAGAAGTTCAGTCCCACCTCGGTAGTTACGATCCATTGTCTTATTCTTTGTTTTTAACATTCCTTACTGTAAATTATTGCACATCTTACATGCTCTTCTCTTTATTACTAGATATGATACCAATATTTAACATGCTTGACTTTGTTGACTATTCAGTTCATGTCAATAGCTAGCTAATAATTTCATATATTGACTTTTAGGTAGTCTAGTGGATGATATAACAAGACAACGAAATCATGGAGGAAGATTCAGAAGGTACGAATTTAATCGCAAGTTTTAATGAAGAAAATAAATAACTTTAAAAATATAGATATCATCAATTTAAATGTTTCAAAATATTATACAAACACTTATACAAGACGGGGTAGGAATACTGTAGCAATGCGGGAATACTATTGTTACAAGTTCCAGATCCGTGAAAATGCGAATATGATTCTATTGGGGGGAAGATTACTACAACAATTCGTCGTAGATACCTACATCAAGATTGAGACTTCACGTTTGCGTTTTTGTGAACTTAACCAAGCCAAAATAAGAGTGGATTTATACCAAGGCATCATGGATTTCGTTAATATCGGTGAGATTCAACCAAGTAGAGTTGGACAACGAGTTGTGTTGCCTGCAAGTTTTATAGGAGGCCCGTGTGACATGCGGAGACGATTTTTGGACGCCATGGTTTTAGTTCAAGATGACGGGAAACCCGATATATTCCTAACAATGACGTGCAATCTAAAATGGCCTGAAATCCTTAAAGAGCTATTGCCCGGTTAGACTGCAGCAGATCGACCAAACCTTGTTGCAAGAATTTTTCGTGCCAAATTAGAGGATCTCAAGGACCAACTCTTCCACAAGGACATCCTTGGCACTGTCAAGGCATATGTTTATGTCATTGAGTTTCAGAAGCATGGTTTGCCATATGCACATTTCTTCCTTATAATGAGATCTGAGGACAAGATGACAAATCCAGATCATTACGACAAGATTGTGTGTGCTGAAATTCCAAACCCAACAAAGTATCCTCAAATGCACCAGTTGGTTGTCCAACACATGATGCATGGTCCTTGTGGTCATTTACGACCATCCAGTCCTTGCATGCAAGGTGAGCCAAAAAATGTCATTTCAGATACCCTAGGCAATTCAACGATAAGACAACACAGGCTGAGAACTCATATTCGTTGTATCGGAGAAGAAATCTTGGAAGGGAAAACAGTTCGCAGTCCCACTTAGTTTTTTATATCACAATCATAAAGCTCAAGTACAAACCATTCCAAATGTTGGTGTATATCTACCAGAATCAGTATTCTCGCACGACCAACTTTATGTGGCATTGTCAAGAGGGACATCTCGCGAAAGTACAAAGGTATTAGTAAAGCCTGCCAAAAATTCAATAGTGTTGGAGTTTACACATCAAATATGGTGTATCAAGAAGTCTTACGTTATTAATAAGGTACAAACGGCTACTTATTATTACACATTTTTTACAACACACGTGGTATGTATCTATTATAATCATAAGACTTTTCTTACAGGGCATGTCTACATATAGAAGCTTCAAGTGATACCTTATTGTATTATGTAGGTATAGTTTATATTATTACAGATGATTATATTTCCATTTTGTTTAAATGTAAATTTAGAGGGTTTTATTTTATTTATTTTTTGGTTAACTATGAGTTGCAGTAAGTGAAAATAATTATTAAATAATCTAAGAACAACAAAAAAATTCCAAATCTTTAGTCAAAACACCATTATAAAAGTTAAAGTTTATAATGATCATAAACTTCATACGCTCGATTTACAAAAAAAGTTTGGCATCCCGCCACATTCCGCCATATTGCGCGGGTAGCCAACTAGTATAGTGAATGCAACAAGTTTTATCCTTTTTTTGCTCAAACGGGTGAAAGAAGCTCTACACGTTGAAAGCCATCAAAACCAAGGTTGTTTAGGATATGAAGGGAAGAACGTACCATAGTCTAAAAAGATAAAGACACATATAAAGTAAAAGTTAGTATTCTAACCTTAAAAGAGGCTTAACGAAGTTAAATGGTGCACATACCAACTCGATATGATGGTCATCAAAGTTTTATTATGTTTAGATATCATGAGTTGGTTAATTTCTTCCAAAGACAAAACAAAATTCACAAAGATGGAACATACTCAAAAGTCAAAATGAAGAAACTAACACCGTAAAAAGGAAACAATCATAGCAAGTATTAGTTGCTAACTACATAGATTCTAATAAAAGTAAAAACATCCATAGCTTAACATAGTTTGAGTAAGATACATTACCTTTTAGCATAAGCGACTAACCAAAATCAGTAAATGTTTTTCACATGAAAGCTTTGTGTAATTGAGAGAAGAGAATCTGATGGTAATAGTGGTGGTGGTCGGACCACAAAGCAACGACATTGGATTACAAGCAACAACGGTCAAGCTTCACATCAGAGATAGAGGCGGACTGTAGGAAGCTGATTTGATCGGAGGCAGAGTTGATCTGAGGCGGTGATCGAACTATGTTGAGGCGGTGGACGAACCGTATCTTCTTGAAAGCGATGGATACGTGTAACACCCTAAAAACTGGGACAAGCAAAAATTTCCGAAAATGGAAATGTGGTATATAAAAATGCCAAAGCACGAGCTTTCCCAAAAAGGGATCAATTTACGCCTGTATAATTAAAAATCTGTAATAATAAATCAATAAGAGATAACAACCTCTTAATCTAATTCCTACCAAGAAAAGAGAATACAATATGTAACACCCCGATCCTTCGAAAGGTATAATTTAAAGTTAATGCAGAAACCGATATATTAAGGAAAAGTAAGGTATATGATTTTGGACTTGAATCTTATATTTTATAGTCTTGATGGATAAATGATTCAATTACGAGTCCAACGGTCCTTTCCGGAGCGAAAACGGAGTTATAACGAAGAAGTTACGGCCAAAACAGTGAACGAGAAGAAGGTTGGCTGCGACTATGACCAGCGACATTGCCCTGGGCAATGTCTCATGGGCAATGTCGCCCAAAGTGTCCAGAAACTGTTAAGTTCGGGATTTCAACCTATTTTCTCATTTCTCATCATCCAAACTTCTTCTACTCTCTCCCAACCGATTTCCTTCTTTTCCCTTCAAACCCTAACTTATTTTGGCTAAAATCCTTGGATTTTGTGGAGGTGAAACATCATCAAGTGGTAGGATTGAAAGCTATGGTCAAGGATTCATCATCTTCATCTTCAACCTCAAGTTTATTTTTGGGTTTTCTAGGTTTTCATCAAAACCTAAGTGGTAAGTGTATCATTTCCATTTCTAAACCTTAACATAAGTTATAAATGCTCCATTGATGATTATCCTAGTGTATGGTTTATCAATTTCGGGTTTGGTGGTTTTGGAGAAATCTAGATCGAAATTTGGGTTTGGACCAAAATGGAGATTTTGATGTGTAATGTTTGGGGAATGTTTCTATATGGTTGAATGTGGTTATTTATGGTTGAATATGTATGGATTTAGGTTTTTGGAAGTTTTGTCTTGAGAATCCAAGTGTTCTTCAAAGGAGCTCTAGTTGGAGGAAAAATCTAGATTTAGCCTAAATCTAGCAAGGTGAGTTCAAGTTGATTTATGAAAACGGTGTACATGCCAATATGTTTATTTTAAAAGTGTTTTGCGTCTTGCATGAAATTGCTAACTGCTGATAAGTTTGGTTATTTTGAAAGTGTGTAACTTTATAAACTTATATAACATATATCTTTGGTATTTTTGATCATTTTGTTAAATGTGCCATAAATGAATGGGTTTTGATGAATTATTGCATAAATAGGAATTTGATCAAAAATGCACCTTTGAGTGTTTTGTCGGGTTTTATGCATCATTCATGAAATGGCATGTTTTGAAAGGTACTAATGTATGGATCCTTTGGTTTTGGGTCATTCCCGGCTTTGGGGAACATTTTAGAAATGGAAAACCTTTTGGGTTTTGGGCCAAAGGCCAATGATAATTTGAGAATCAAATATTTTGGGAAAATGTGTATTTTGGGTTGTGTAACCATATTGGCTCTCGTGTTTTAGCCAAACGTTTATTAAGCCTCTTGGGGATTGATTTGTACTCGGTGGTGTCTTTGGAATATTTGTTCAATCTTCGTAGCTCGTTAAGGAGCCTTGGTCGTATGGTGTACCTAGTTGTACCTTATTTGGGAATTACATGTTTTGAGTGCGTTGTCATTCCTTTGAGTCGTGTAACGTTTTGACCGTAATGCAATGGATCCATAGGCATAAAAGTCGGTTTTATTGTATACGACTAAAGACCTGGATAGGGTTGATATCTACCTTGGCTAAAGACTTGTTTGGGTTGATGCCAATGGTTGTTTATCCTGACTAAAGACTCGGTTTGAGTTGATGTCCGATATGACTAAAGACTCGGTTTGAGTTGATGTCTGCTACGACTAAAGACCTGGATAGGGTTGATGTCTACCTTGGCTAAAGACTTGTTTGGGTTGATGCCATTGGTTGTTTATCCTGACTAAAGACTCGGTTTGAGTTGATGTCCGATATGACTAAAGACTCGGTTTGAGTTGATGTCCGCTACGACTAAAGACCTGGATAGGGTTGATGTCTACCTTGGCTAAAGACTTGTTTAGGTTGATGCCATTGGTTGTTTATCCTGACTAAAGACTCGGTTTGAGTTGATGTCCGATATGACTAAAGACTCGGTTTGAGTTGATATCCGCTACAACTAAAGACCTAGATAGGTTGATGTCTACCTTGGCTAAAGACTTGTTTGGGTTGATGCCAATGGTGGTTTATCCTTGAAGTTATGCTTATAACATAGATACATGGTTTATCTTTATGTGCAGCCACATTCGATGGAATTGGGTCTTCCCCGTCACCGAAAGGTGTTATTTTGGGTATCCATGTTTTCGGTGACGTTTTACTTATGGGGAATTGTTTACTCAAGATTTATGGGTTGCGTTTTATGACATCCACGTTTGAAGGATTTCGAGAAGTAAAGTTTTATTTCATATTTTTATAAATTAAGAGCTTTGCTTATTATTCACGTTTTGGTTGAGTTTGGGATTAAAGTGGTCTTTACGAGAGAAGGTTCATGTTGGGTTCTTTGTTCTAAAGATGTACTTTTGAAAAATGGTGTCGTTTGTTATTTAAAGTAAATCTATTAGAGAGTCTGTGATCTAAACTACTTTATTTCCCTTTTACAAATATATTTATTTCATGTTGTAAACTCTTGAACTCTGTAACACCCCCGTCCCGCGTGGCTAAGGACGGAAGATGCCACAATTTGATTTAACACAAAATACATATTCCATCCAAAGGTTAAAACAGAGCGATTACTATAATTTACCAAAATATAATTACAAACCACAAATGGAGATAACAATTTGTACCAAAATACATTTCCAAAAGATACATGTATATCATCTACATTAGTTATCAAAAGCTTAACCAAAGCATATCATAACGCATTGTCTTCATTCTTGTTATCTCCACAGCTCTCATCCCAAAAGCTCTACTAAGTCATTTACCTACCGAGGACAAAGAAAACCTCGGCTGAGCTTAAAACTCAGTGAACAGATAGTATTAATTAAACAATATACATGAGATATCAAGTTCAAGATGAAAATTAACATTTATGATGATATTCCAGATTTAAGATGTTTCTAAAAGAAATCAAAGACAAACGAATGTCCCGAAGGCATATTAAAGGTCTGAAATCAACAAATATCACAAGAACGCTTTGTTCCCAAAAGGATGATCAGTCCGTTTGGGATCGAATGAGGAAAGGGGTGTGGACACAACATGACAATCCTCTCCGTAGATTTAACCACGACCACAACATATTCTCCGATAACGGTTCCTAGGATCGATCCATACGCCCTATATTTGACCGGTATCTAATCAGTCCGCTTTTAAGGACTATATATAGTGAGGACGCCATGATTGTTTTAGCCACCACGGAAGCATCTCAACATCGGTGTCCCCAATGTCAAGTCTATAGACAAAAATCACAATGGATGCAATCCAACAAGTCAATAAATCCATATTCCAAATCTCAATTGAAATGATAGTTCAAAAGGAAAAATAATACTCAATTGTATTTAATAAGCATGAAGTCAAATTTGGAATCAATATATCTGGATTAGGAAGCCTTATGCAAATGGCTATCCCCGTGTCAAGTAAAGTATGATATCCGTACTTGATAAGCATATGATGGAATACCACAATCGGATGCCCGTAGTGTTGATACTAGTCACACAAAATCACTTTTACATAAAACAAGATACAATTACTATTTCGGTAGTAATCACTATATTTGCTTGAGTAAACAAGTCTTAGACCCTCTTTATACTCATTATTATCTCTAGAGAAATTTTAGATAGTTTTAAGGTTGATTAGTATAAGATTCACTATATGGTACAAGTCGGATGTGCACAAGGTACAAGCAAAACTGCAGTTCAAGTTACTGCACATATCAGCTTCTGTCACTCTAAAGTTTTGCTGTTTTACACATACTTAGAGGAAAAATTACACTTTTACTTATAAATGAAAGTTGTAATACTATCTCTTAGGAACTCAATAGCACAAGATTCACCCTATTTGGGTCAATGACCAATTTTATATGAATTTTACAAAAATAGTGTGCAGATCCCGAGTTGCAGTTGACCAGTTCTGGAAACTAACGGTTTTGAGCCATTTAGACTCAAAATCAGCTCTTAGTGTAAACTACAAAGATGTACTAGACTCTTCAAGGTTTCCAACCATATATTGCACATATCATATGGACCATCTAGTGATTTTATACGAATTTTTGAAACAAGCTGAACATTTTGATTCACCCCTGTCCACAACAACTAATTTCATAACCAAATCCATTGAAACTCATTCTATTCAATAGGAAAATAACACCAACAATTATCATCATTCTAAATGATCTTTTAAGCATAAAATCAATACTTTTTAACTTCATAATAACAATTCACCATTAAAGACCTAACTTAAGCTAAAACCTCAAAATAATGAAATTCATACCAATAGCTTAACATACCTTGATTCCAATAATGATTTCAATTCTCAAACAAACTTGAACTCTTCAATATTCTCACAATTTCAAACCTAAAACAGATTTCAAACCTAATGATTCAAAAATTGACCTAAAGAGAAGATTCAAGTTAGAATACTAGAAGATAAACACATACCTTTGAGTTCTTGAGTTATAAACTTAATATCTTCAACTAATTTGATGACTTCTTCATGTAATTTGATTTCAACAATGGCGGTTAAAGAAGAGATGAGAGAAATCAGATAAGAGAAGAGATATATTAGAGTTTAAATGATTTTTTTTACTAATTTGGGGTATTTATATTTTTAACATTTTCATTTTGGCCCCTCAAGTCTAATTTCTCAACTTTATGCCCTAGTAGGAGTTAACTTAACATTTTAAGTTAAGTTTAGTTTCATTTTTGTACGGGTGTGGTCCCTTATATGATATTGTATCACAAATTTGTCCAAGGTACAACTCGGTAAAGCATAGGGTACAAACATGTTATGCGTATTTCCATCCAAAGTTCACTTAACACGAGTTAACGGAACACGGGTGTTATAAACTCACTAGGCGTTAGCCTAATCTTTTTATTTGTCGGCATGTGCATCAGGTTCCGGATGGGGGAAGAGGTTCTAGCTTTTTGGTGAAGCGTTGAGTGCTTAGAGTTTATGCAAGGGTGAGTAGCTTGATGAAGTATTTCGCGTTAGTCGTTGATAAGAACAACTGTTTCTTTGGGGTTTTAGTAACACCCGACTTTGATTTATCTTTCTACGAGACTTGACCTTTTAGTTGTTAAAGTTAAATCTAATATTCTTTTGAGGTGTCTCAAGTGATGATTGTAAAATAGATTATATCCTTTTTGTTGTTTAATTTGGAAGTTTTAAATTAGTTGCTCTGTTCATTTTCGAGGGTGTTACACAATATGTTGTCATCGAAATTTTCCAAAACAATCATATTCTATAATGGCGTCCCAAAATGCTCCCAAGCTCACCTCTAAAGGCTTTCTAAACCTTCTTGGCGGTCACACTGCTAGAACCTGAGATACACATCAACACCAAAACAAGTGTTAGGCAAAAAGAGCCTAGTGAGTTTGAACAATAGCATAAAATGATCATTTAAGGGTTAATAAACATAAAGGTCCATAGAGGAATCAATGGGGGAGACCCAAAACACCAACGAGTTTCACCTTAAGAATCGATGTACCTTGATGTTCACTCTCATGAGCAACATCCCGAAGGCCCGTCACATTTGAAGACTACCTCCAAGGCATTACTCCAAGTGGCAGAGATCTAGGTACATAACAACAAGGTGGAACCCAAGACTACATCCTCCTATTTCCTACTTGTGGTTCATCCAATATTCAATCCAACATTATATACATTTTACTCCAAGCAAAATACATATAATGATTTCCATATAACTCCATACCTCAATTTAGGTCAAAACCCTAAATCATGTAAATTCCACATATAGCATCATCAACCATGTATACCACATAAATGTATTCCAACATTTACCAACAAAATGACCCCATCAATATTCTCATAAAAGATTAGAAATCAAGATCCCAGCATTTCCCAATATGGAAAGTTCATGTCTATTTTGTCAAATGATTAGCACAATGGAAAGAGTCATGAGATGATAAAGAAAAGCATATAAAAGACATGTATCTCATTTTAAAATGGTTAGAAAACTCATATTCTAGGTTTTTATAAAAACCCTATAAACTTAGAAACCCTAGGAGATGATATGGATGAATGCTTGAGGTTTAGAAGCTTGGAATCTTGCTAGGAACCACAATAAATGCTTCCAATCCACCTAAAGATATTCACTTAATGATGTTCACCAACCTTGACCTAGAATTTATTGAGAGGGGATGGATGAGAGAAAATCGCCTAAAATCCTTCCACAAAACGTACCAAAACTGATTTTTAGGAAAAAATGACGATAAAATCGGCTAAGGGGTGTTTTATACCCCTAGACCCCGCACGCGACAATGCCATGCGACAGTGCCAAGGGCATTGTCGCTTGGGCACAATCGCAGGGCTTTCCCCGCCCTCGGTACCATTCCGACAACTGTGACAGGCGATAGTGCCCATGTCACATTCGCGTGTCACAATCGCTCCAGATGTATCCAAGCATCCCCACACCCCGCGACCTTGATATGTGACTGGAATTCTCGCCCCACTCCTCCAGAGCCTTGATTTCCCCTTCATTTTGGCGGTTGGCACGCTTGGGTCGATAACTTTTAGTCCATAACTAAGCCCGATTATTTTAATTCGAAAGAATATACGTCGATTGAAGAATATAATAATTTGGTCTTCAAAATAACTTACCAAGGTTTTTTTCGGGGGTTACAATCCTCCCCACCTTGAATGAAATTTCGTCCTCGAAATTGAGTCTCATGCAAACAGATGTGGGTATCTCCTTTTCATGTCCTCCTCTGATTCCCAAGTCACATTGGCACCATGATGGTGCCTACAATGGACCTTGACCATTGTTACCTCTTTATGACGGAGTTTCTTCGTCTTTGATTCTAAGATGGATTCGGGTTCTTCCACGCATCGGTTTCCGTTGTCCACACGAATTTCCGTCAAGGGGATAACGCTCTCCTCTTCGGCTAAGCATTTACGAAGATAACATACGTGAAATGTAGGGTGAATCTCGTCCATTTCAGGTGGTAAGTCCAATCTATAGGCTTGAAGTCCAATTTTCTCCAATATCATGAAGGGTCCAAGGAAACGGGGACAAAGCTTCTTGTGCTTCCCAAAACGGATGATCCTCTTCCATGGTGATACCTTCAACATAACCCGTTCACCTACCTGGAACTCGATCGGTCTCCTCTTTTTGTCCACATAGATCTTCTGTCGGTCTTGGGCTACCTTCAAATGCTCTCAGATGCATTTTACTTTGTCCGTTGTCTCTTGCACGATCTCTGGCCCGATAAATTATTTTTCTCCCGCTTCGAGCCAACACACCAGTGTTCTACATTTCCGCTCGTACAATGCCTTAAACCGTGTCATCCCAATGCTCGAATGGTAGCTATTATTGTAGGCGAACTCCACTAGAGGTAGGTGCAAATCCTAGTTGCACCCAAAGTCTATAACACACGACTGGAACATGTCCTCAAGAGTTTAGATCGTCCTTTCACTTTGGTCGTCTGTTTGAGGGTGATAGGCCGTGCTCAATTTAATCTTCGTGCCCAACTCTTTTTGTAGACCATCCCAAAACTTGGAAGTGAACTGGCTATCCCAATCCAAAACTATAGATAGCGGAACACCATGACACAATAGCACTTCATCGATATAGAGCTTGGCTAATTTGTCCATCACAACGTCTCTCACATCGCCAAAAAGTGTGCGCTCTTCGTGAGTCGATCCACCACCACCCAAATAGTATCATGACCCCTCAAGGTTCTTGGTAGTTTGGTGATGAAATCTATTGTGATATGCTCTCACTTCCATTCTGGAATGGCCAATGGTTGCAAACTCCCATAGGAATTTTGATGCTCCACTTTGACTAGAAGGCAAGTGATGCAACTTTCCACATAATTAGCCACATCAAGCTTCATTATCACCCACCAGTAGTGCAACTTCAAATCTCTATACATATTGGTGCTACCGGGATGTATAGAGTACTTGGATTTGTGAGCTTCCGCTAAGAGCAACTCATGGATCCCTCCAATCTTTGGTACCCAAATCCTCCCTTGAAATAGCTTAAGGTCGTGGCTATCTTCCGTTAGTATCTCTCGTTGCTTCACCATTATTTTGGCCTTGAGATTCTCTTCACGAAGTGCTTCGACTTGACTTGCTTTGATGTCCTCCACTAGGGGCTTGATATCACGTCAATTCTAGAAAGAGATAATTTAACTTCACTCCCATAATTCTTTCGGCTCAAAGCATCTGTCACCACGTTGGCTTTACCGAGGTGGTAAAGCAACTCGCAATCGTAGTCCTTTAATAGCTCCAGCCACCTTCTTTGTCACATGTTGAGATCCTTTTGGTCAAATATGTATTTCAAACTTTTGTGGTCGGTGAAGAGTGTACATTTCGTCCCATAGAGGTAGTGTTGCCATAGCTTCAATGCAAATACCACCGCCGCTAATTCCAAATCGTGAGTAAGGTAGTTCTTCTCGTGGTCCTTGAGTTATCGCGATGCGTACACTATCACCTTCCCCCTTTGCATTAGAACACACCAAGGCCCAATTTAGAGGCGTCGCTATAAACCACAAAGTCGTCTGATACTTCGGGTAAGGATAGAATTGGTGCTTCACATAGCTTTCTCTGAAGGGTTCTGAAAGCTTTTTCTTGTGTCTCGGTCCATAAGAACTTGACGTTCTTCCTTGTCAACGATGTGAGTGGAGAGGCGGTCTTCTAAAAGTCTTGAATAAACCGTCGTTAGTAGCCGGCAAAACCCAAAAAGCTTCTTATTTCTGTCGGACTCGTCGGTGGCTCCCAATTCATCATTGCTTCAATCTTTGTCGGATCTACCTTCACTCTATCTTTTGATACCACATGGCCCAAGAATTGAACCTCTTGCAACCAAAACTCGCACTTTGAAATTTTTGCGAATAATTTCTCTTTCCGGAGAATCACTAATACCTCCCGCAAATGTTGACTATGCTCGGCCTCGTCTCGCGAATAGATCAAGATGTCATCAATGAAAACTATCATTGATTTGTCCAAGAAAGGCCGACACACTCCATTCATCAAATCCATAAATACGTCCGGTGCGTTAGTTAACCCAAATGGCATAACTAGAAACTCATAATGGTCGTACCTTGTCCGAAATGTCGTATTCGGAATGTCACTCTCCTTCACCCTCACTTGATGGTAACCAGACAACAAGTCTATTTTGGAGAAACATCTTACCCCTTGCAATTGATCGAAGAGGTCGTCGATTCGAGGAAGTGGATATTTGTTCTTCACGGTAACCTTGTTAAGCTCATGATAGTCGATACACATTCTCATTGATTCGTCCTTCTTCTTCACGAACAAAACTGGAGCTCCCCACGGTGATAAGCTCGGTCTTATAAATCCTTTCTCGAGAAGTTCTTGTAGTTGGTTCATCATTTATTGTATTTCTGTCAGGGCTAGACGATAAGAAGCGCGGGCGATCGGGGCGGCACCCGGAGTAAGGTCAATGTGGAACTCCACTTGGCGCTCCGACGGTAGCCCCGGTAAATCTTTTGGAAACACGTCCGGGTAGTCTCGCACCACATCCACATCTCTAATCTTCTTCTTTTCGAGTTTTGTGTCGATAACGTAAGCCAAGTATGAAGTACACCCCTTTGGCTAGGCTCTTGAGCGCTTTGAGTGACGAGATGATCATGTTAGCCTTCTGATTCTTTTCCCCGTAGACTATCACTTCTCCTCCCTTCGACAAGGGTACTCTAACCATCTTCTTGGAGCAAAATATATTGGCGTTATACTTAGCTAGCCAATCCATCCCTATGATCATATCAAATCCCCCAACATCTGCCAGTAGCAAGTCCACATCAAAGGACTCCCCATCTACATCTATGATACACCCATCGAAAACGCTCCCGGACTAACATATGGTTCCCATTGGCCACCTCTACAACTAGCGCATCGGGCAACAAACTAATAGGAATAGTGAAGTTCGTGCAAAAAGTGGTAGATACAAATGAACGGTTCGCACCAGAATAAAAAAAAAAACGGGCATGTAGAAGTTAACTAGGAACGTACTAGACACAATATTCGCCGTCGCTCTTACTTCTTCCACCTTCATTTGGAAGGCCCGACTTGCCTTCTTCGGCGGAATCTCCTTCTTCGACATGTCCCCACTTGAAACTCCTCAATGACCTCCCACTATCTTAGGACACTCCCTTTTTATATGCCCCGGTTCCCAGCACTCAAAACAAACCGGCCCCCGGGAGGGGAAATCGCGGCTCACATGGTCCTTCTTCCCGCACTTGAAACATTCAACAGTGTTGGAGAAAGGTCTCGGGTTACAAGGCCTGAAATGTTTATTCCTATACTTGAGGCACCACCTAGCCTCGCGTTGGGGTTCCATGTTCCTCCCCCGGTGAAGGGTTTGGAAAGTCGTGCGGGCCCGGTTGACCCTTCCCATTTCTGTTTCTCGTTTGGTTGGCTTCCTTCCTCTTTACCTTGAACGAGATCGTCCCCTACTAATTGGGATTCCTCTATCACCTATTGCAACGTAGACACTCTGGCGTTTCTTACACCGGTGTTCATGTTTGCAGGCAAAACCCTTAGATAGGCTTTAATCTTCGATCTCTCATCAATGGCCAGATGCTCAACTAAACTGAGCTTCTCCACAAATTTTCTTGAGTACTTGGCAATGGTCATATTCCCTTTCTTCAGGTTTCTGAACTCTTCTTCGATCTTGTCAAGAGCCCTCTCATTGCAATATTTGTCCATTACCTTTCTTTTGAAGGTTGGCCAAATGAGCTTGGCCAAAACCTCCGGAGTCAGAGTTGTTCGGGTGAGGTTCCACCAACTCAAGGCTTCCCCTCGAAACAATTGGGATGTGAATTTGACTCTCTGGGAGTTGTCGCACTCACTTGATTCAAATGCCATCTCTACTTCTCTTATCCATTTTATGCAGTCCACCGGATTTGTGGTTCAGGAAAATTCTGGGGGCTTGCTACACAAAAAGGTCTTGTATGAACAACTCCCTTCTTTCCTCCTCTCGGCCCTTATCGCTTGCTCCTCAGTCCCAATAGCATTACCGGTACCTCTTGACCCAATAACTGCATTGTCCGCCACCGTCTCATGTCTTCGGTTGCTTGCATCCCGGTCTTCTAACATCTTCATGAACCTCTCGTCGTGTTTGTCCATTGTAGAGTTCCTCATTTGCATGATGCTAGCTATCATGACCAATTGAGGGTCCACTTCTTGAATGACCAGATTCTCGGTCTCTAGGTTCACTTGGGGAACCACATCAACAACTCCCCTTAGCAAGGTGGGATTGGCGGAACAGTTTGGTTGACAGCTAGAATTGCTCGCCTAGAGGTTTCTGGAGCCGTTACACTCGCCTCATTACCATCCTTGGGAGCCACAATCCGACTCCTTTTGTTTACCATTGTGAACTGTCACACATGATAAAGATCATACCGGTTAATTCTTTAAAAGATTAACGGTTCAATATGTACTACTACAATGATCAATCATCATAACAACAATTTCAAGTATGCTCACACAACTATAAATTCAGAACAACACTGCCAAGTGAGAATGTGAATGTATTTTACATAAGAATTCTTGTCGCCATCATCATAACTTTTAATCAATGCATTTCCGTGATCCTAATACTCTCCCCACCTAGGAATATTCTACCGAAGAGGGCAGTGTTACTATAGTGCGTTTGGTACACAGACAAGACAGGACGGAACAGAACAGGATAACTGTCCAGCGTTTGGCAAGACATGACAGAACTGGACATAACATGACTAGACTGGTTAAATGACAAATTTACCCCTAATGAAAAATCATAGATTAAATCACATAAAACTAATTTACATCACTAATACATAGTGCAATGGATTATTAAAAACACAAAACTAATTTATCATGATTGGATTTTGGATATGGAAATCAAAACCCAAATTTTAAGTTTCGGATTTTAGGTTGTTTCGGGTTTGGGTTGGTCGGGTTTCAGATTGATGTCGGTCGGGTTCAGGTATTATATAATGCAAAAGTTATATATAAATTCAATCGTTTTTTAGGATGAATACAATCAATTGAAAGACTAATGAAATCGATAGCAAGTTTAAAACTTAGAAAATATTTCAACAGACTACAATTTACGATTTGCAAAAAATAATTATATATATATATATATATAGTATTTAAAATATAGATTTATGTTATTTCGGGTTTTCGGACGGGTTGGGTGGCCAACGATCAAACCCAATCCGAACCCAGATATCCTCCCAAATGTCGGGTTTCGGATTATCGGATTTTGGGGTATTCGGGTTTTGCAAAAACACCTTATTTTCGGTTCGGATGCGGATTCGGATTTCGGACTATTCGGGTTTTGCACACCCCTAGCTTGGAGGCGTGGATGATAAGAAGACATGTTTTATGTTTTTGTTTTTAACAAAGGGTATATTAGTCAAAATATTGTTGTTCTACTTAGTTCCAGGGGGTTGGAGTGGGACAAGTGAGTCCCATGCTTGTTCTATTTAGTTCTAGCGTGTCCCACATATGGTCACGCCAAACATGGGACAAGTCTGTTCTGTTCTGTCCTATTCCACTATGTTCTACATACCAAACACACCCTTACAGCTTAAGTCTAGGTATACTAGAGTCAACACCTAGTTCACTTAAACAAAAGCTCTGATACCAACTTGTAACACCCCAAAAATTGGGACAATCAAAAATTTTCCAAACATGGAAATGTGGTATATAAAAATGCCAAAACACGAGCTTTCCGAAAAAGGTACGCCTGTATAACTACAAATCTGTAATAATAAAGTAATAAGAGACAACAACCTCTTAATATAATTCCTACCAAGAAAAGAGATTACAATAAGTTGTCATCTAAATTTTCCAAAACAATCATCTTCTATAATGGCATCCCAAAATGCTCCCAAGCTCACCTCTAAAGGCTTGCTAAACCTTCTTGGCGGTCACGCCGCTAGAACCTGAGATACACATCAACACCAAAACAAGTGTTAGGCTAAAAAAGCCTAGTGATTTTGAACAATAACATAACATGATCATTTAAGGGTTAATAAACATAAAGGTCCATAAAGAAATCAATGGGGGAGACCCAAAACACCAACGAGTTTCACCTCAAGAGTCGATTCTCAAGTGGTGTTTTCAATTCTTTGATTATTTAGTGTTCGATTTAGACTTAAACATCCACGATGATCTCCTGTGTACCTTGATGTTCCTCTCATGAGCAACATCCCGAAGGCCCGACACATTTGAAGACTACCTCCAAGGCATTACTCCAAATGGCGGAGATCTAGGTACATACCAACAAGGTGACACCCAAGACTACATCCTCCTAGTGCCTACTTGTGATTCATCCAATATTCAATCCAACATTATATACATTTTACTCTAAGCAAAATACATATAAAGGTTTCCATATAACTCCATACCTCAATTTAGGTCAAAACCCTAAATCATGTAAATTCCACATATAGCATCATCAACCATGTATACCACATGAATGTATTCCAACATTTACCAACAAAATGAGCCCATCAATATTCACATAAAAGATTAGAAATCAAGATCCCAACATTTCCCAATATGGAAAGTTCATGTCTATTTTGTCAAATGATTAGCACAATGGAAAGAGTCATGAGATGATAAAGAAAAGCATATAAAAGACATGTATCTCATTTTAAAATGGTTAGAAAACTTATAATCTAGGTTTTTATAAAAACCCTAGAAACTTAGAAACCCTAGGAGATGAGATGGATGAATGCTTGAGGTTTAGAAGCTTGGAATCTTGCTAGGAACCACAATAAATGCTTCTAATCCACCCAAAGATCTTCACTTAATGATGTTCACCAACATTGACCTATAATTTATTGAGGAGAGGGGATGGATGAGAGAAAATTGCCTAAAACCTTCTACAAAATGTACCAAAACTAATTTTTAGGAGAAATGAGGATAAAATCGGCTAAGGGGTGTTTTATACCCTTGGACCCCGTGCGCGACAATGCCAAGTGACAGTGCCAAGGGCATTGTCGCTTGGGCACAATCGCAGGGCTTGCCCCACCCTCGGTACCATTCCGGCAACTGTGACAGGCGATAGTGCCCATGTCACAGTCGCGTGTCACAATCGCTCCGGATGTACCCAAGCATCCCCACACCCCGTGACCTTGACATGCAACTGTGACACTTGTCGCAGTCGCGGGTATTCTCGCCCCACTCCTCTCGAGCCTTGATTTCCCCTTCATTTCGACGGTTGGCACGCTCGGGTCGATAACTTTTAGTCCATAACTAAGCCCGATTGTTTTAATTCGAAAGAAAACACGTCGATAGAGGAATATAATAATTTGGTCTCCAAAATAACTTACCAAGGTTTTTTTTTTTCGGGGGTTACAAGACGGAAGAGGGAAGATGATGAAGAAGGCGGTAAAATTGAGCCGATGTTAAACTAGGGCTTTTTACTGATTTGGGAATTCGTTATTTGTTTTTAAGCTTTGGGGCAATTTCGTAAATTAACTAATACAAGTCATTAAAAAATAAAATAGAATAAATAAAATAAGAATAAAACGAGGTGATTTTGCAAAACTCAGATCTCTGGAAGGTCATACACGCTCGACATCGGCCTTCTCCTGTCGCCGGATTCCTCTCGTGTCGCCGGATTCCTCTCGTGATTTTACCAGCGCTCCTCTTCACGCTCGACATCGGCCTTCTCCTGTCGCCGGATTCCTCTCTTCTCCATCGTCTTCCTCTTCAGGTATGCTTTCTGTTGGGTCGATTTCACTGCATCTGTTGTCGATTTCACAGATTTCTGTTGGGTCGATTTCCCAAGGGTTCAATCTTTTTGGGTCGATTTCACTACACAGATTTCTATTGGCTCGATTTCTGCTTATGATATATTTTTTTGATACAACTTTCCATTGTGAAATTGATACATTATGTGTTAATTGAAGCTCTCTTATACAGTGAAATTGATACATTCTGTGGAATTTGCAACTTTTGAGTCCTCATTTTGTGTTTATGATTTGTGATCTGCGTGTGTTGCCCATGTGATATGTTACCTGTGTGTGTGTGTGATTATTTTGTGTATTGGGGAAGTAAGAGAACAACTAAACTTGAATATAGTTGAAGAAATAATAAACCGGTGTGTTTAGGAACTCCAATTCCAGTGATTACAATTATAATTCACCAACTGTTTTAACTAGCTGATAAGAAACTGTTTATGTGATCTACATTTTTAGTGTCATATTATGTTGGCACTATGTTGTTAGGTTCACAATGGTATAGAATGGACTCAAGTAGAACTTTATCACTCATAACATAATGATCTTATTAATTCAATTTACTGTTGAAAGGCTATCCTAACAAAACCACATCCATACAATGGAATGAATAAGTAAAGATATTTAGAAGTTGCTTGAAACACATGCCCACTTTAACAGTTCAATCTTTTTTCTTTGCTGGTGTGTGTGTAATTATTATGTGTTAAGAGATATGATTGTAGAAGAAATAATAAGTCGACACATGTGAAGATTTATTATAAATGACGATCTACTTTTGTTATTGATATTTTGGTTATATAGTATATTATGGATGACGATCTAATATTTTTTTGTTCTAAAGATCTATTATTTTTGTTATAAATTGTTAATGTTTTTGGTATAAATATCTGTTATTTAAGTTATTATTAATTTTTTTTTAAAATTATTAATGTTACTGAAGTAATTTTTTGTCAAAGATATAAATATAAATGATGAAAAATAAACGGTTATATGTTAAAAAAACAAATAAGCCAATAATATGGAAGAATGTCCTTTTTGGTCATTTTACATATATGAGCAAAAATTGCCAAACACTAAAAAACAACTTATCAACTTATTACGTTTTGGTACAACCATAAGCTAATCCAAACACTTTTTATAAAATTCCTTTTTGTCACCACATAAGTTGATGAACACTTTTAATAAATTGCATAAGTTGTTTTAAATAAGCAATCCCAAACACCCCTAAGACTTTTTTCAATCTGTGTTTTCTTCCTTAATATACTAAATTCAGTTATGCATTTCATCAATCCGTATCAGATGTTTAACTTGATTGATGCGATTTGTATTTGTGTGGAATCTGTTATTATTGATGTGTCTTTGATTATTGAAATAAAAAATGAAGTCGATTTGAAGTTGAATTTAGTGAAGATTTGAGTTGTTTTTGCTTTTTTCGAATTTATGGAGGATGGGATCTGGGTTAAATGAATTTATGGAGGATGGATTTGAGTTGTTTTTGCTTTTTTCAAATGAAGTCGATTTGAAGCTAAATCACTTAGACGTACACCTTCATCTCTCTCATCGACTCCATCCAGATTATCGCCTCCATCAACGATCTTCCTTCTAATCGATCAGGTATCCCATCGTCCCTTATGTATTTTCGTCCCTGTTTCTCTCTCTCGTTTTCCCTCTCTTCCTTGGAACTGTTGGCCATGGAATTGGGACCAAACTCTCCGCAATGTACAAGGGTATGCTTTTTTTTATCTATGTGCTCCGATACCTAGATTCGAAATCTGTAAATTATCATCATTTCTTTGACTTATTTCGCTCATCATTTAGAAAATTAATTAAGTGGGCGTTGTTAATGTTTTAGGCTTGAAATGATCGACTATTGTTCTGTAAGCACCGAGAGAAATTGATAATTTATGAGCTGCTGCTTCAGATTTTGGTGAACATGTTCGTCTCAATTTTAGACCGTACTATTGAAGTTCTAGAAATGTTTGTATATTGGATATGAATTTATGCTCATGCTCCAGAAAAGAAAAAGAAAGAATCATCCCTTTGTTCCTCTTGATGTCAATCCATTTATGTTCTTCGGTAACTCAACTAGGATTTGTTGTGAGATATTCATATGATATTTGTATTTAGGAGTTATTTTGACACAATAGGAATCTTGGTTTTTGAGCTATTAGAACTTAGAAGGACATAAGCAACAATCTTAGCAACACCATAAGGAACGTTTAAGTGATGAGTTATAAGCTAACTTATGTCCATCCAACCACGCACTCAAAAAATAAGCTAACTTATGTCCTCCTTCCTCTGGATCGACTTCTTCCTCCATCATCAAATCGACTTCTTCTCGGATTAAACGGGATCGACTTCTTCCTCCACCATTGAAGTCGAAGATCTACTCTCTCCTACAGAAATCGAAGATTGTTTTCTCCCTTCATCATCGAATCGACCTTCTTCTTCCTCAGGTAATCGATTCAAGTCTTCTACTTCTGTACGTCCCACACCGACAATCATCGCTAGAAAGATGTACCGATGGTTTTGCATTTTGAGATTCAAGGATGCACTGATTGCAGAAAACATGTTCAATCTTCTTGCTGTGGTAATCAATTTTCTTTCTGTGGTAATCGATTGTCCAAGAAAATCAATTTATCTTAGCTTAATCTGATAAGTGATAACACCTCAGATTCAATCAAGGTAGAGAGATCCCAACGTTTGATTGCAGCTCCAAATCAGGAAATTAGAACAGAATGATCTCCGAGATTGGGAAGCAATTAACAAAAAATGAGAGAATTTAGTAAAGAAAAAAATAGCAGTTTATTCATATGATCCCTAATTGCAATTCCACCTATATAAGCTATTAGAGATTACGACTAAATAAAAGATAGCAACCAAATAAAAACTAACATAAGATTTATCTAAGAAGTTTCATTTTCTAAAAAGTTTCCTTTTCTAAAAAGTTTCCTTTTCTACTAGTAACATTACCCTCCCCTTAAGATGATCCTTGTCCACAAGGATCAAATATTGGATATGCTTTGTCCATAGCCACTGCATCTTCCTAAGGTGCATCTTCTACAGGAAGATTCTTCCATTTCACCAACCATTCGATGACCGAACGATGTTGCCGTATAACTGTCCTTGTGTCAATAACTTGGTCAGGGGCTTTCTAAATCAAACTTCCAGGTGCTTTCAGAGGGGTAATTGAGGTTGGTAGTGGACCGTACTCCATAGTGCCTCTTTAGTAGAGAAACATGAAAAGTAGGATGAATACTAGATTGCAATGGTAGTTTAAGAGTATATGCTACCTTTTTCATGTTCACCCTGTCTGCAACTAATACTTGTCTATACGATTGTAGCTTGAGATAGACCCAATCTTCTATTTCAAATATTCTCTCTGAGCCTTGTGCAAATTAAGCTTTAGTATTTTAATGGCCTCCTCCCTTGCTGTCAAGCTCCTTTCCACAAGCTCTACTTTACTCTCCCCTGGTAAGCATGGTAAATGCAAAGGGGGGTGGCTGCCCATAAACCACTTCGCATGAGGTACATTTGATAGCCAAATGGAAATTGGTATTATACCAATATTCGGCCAAAGGCAACCACTTTGCCCATTCCTTTGGTGATTCGTGGCACATACAGTGCAGGTAACCTTCCAAGCATCTATTTAGTATTTCAGATTGACCATCTCTTTGTGGGTGATAGCTGCTAGACATGTTTTGATCTGTTCCTTCCAACGGTCCTGCCAGAAATTATTGACATAAATTTTATCTCTGTCCGACGCTATGGATTTAGGAAATCCATGTAATTGTTAAACGTTGTCCAAGAACACCCGAGCTGCATCAATCGTAGAAAAAGGGTGGTTGAGGGCCATGAAATGACCATGCTTGCTTAATCGGTCAACGACTACAAAAGTCACATCCTTATCATAAGATTTGGGAAGGCCTTCAATGAAATCCATAACTATGTCTTCCCAAACACCCTTCGGAATTGGTAGAGGTTGCAAATTCTCTTCGGTCCACAGAGACAAAATGTTACAATTTTCACTGCCCAATAACCAATTTGGTCCCCGGTTGAGCTGTTGTCTATGTCTTACACTTTTGACATATGACACAGTCCCTAATATGAGAAACAACATCTTGCTTCATCTTGGGCCAAAAAAACAGAGTCTTCGCTCTTTGAAGGGTCGCTGTTATTCCATAATGGCCTCCTTGAGAGGAGTCATGCATCCATCCTATAATCTTGGTTTTGAGATTCCCATAGTTTCCAACAACTAACTTGCGCTTCCTTCTCAACTCTTGATTTTCTAAGTAAACTGAGGGTGCTTGTCACTACCTTGCTGAATTTCAGTGATAATAGCCTGCAAATTACTATCTTGCTTCCAACTTTCTTTGATTAAGTCAGAGGTTTGAATGGATGTTGGAAATAGTTGTATGTAATAACTCACCATGCGTAGCTCTTGATAAGGCATCAACCACCTTATTTCTCGTTCTTTGTTTATAACATATTTCATAGTCATACCCATGGTTTTCAAAATCGCTCGAGGCGTACGCCTCGAGACATGCCTCGAGGCGAGGCGGTCCAAAACCGCTTCTGAGGCTTAAGCCTCATGGTCCCTGGACGAGGCTTACGCTTCAATCGGTGAGGCGGTAAGGCGGTGCATCGAGGCGGTGAGGCGCCAGTTTTCTGTTTTTGTTCCTGAAAATGGTGATATGATGACTTTAGAAAAAAAATTAAATTGTACTTTTATTTCTTATTTACTTTTTTCCTACTAAAAGAAGGTAGAAAGTCAAAGATTAAAGTATTTGTACTTTTAATAATTTGAAAGTACAAAAACCCTCTTTTGGGTGTCCTTTCCTCATCTCAAGAAGAAAGCAATAACTGACTTTGCTTTTTTGAGAGGCTATTTTTATCTTTATCGGTTCTGTTGCAAAGCCATAAGTCCCAACTCCATTTTTTCATCTCTCTCTCAAGAAGTTATACATTTTCCTCAAGCCATAACCCAAGATAAGTCATTTTCCTTCATTCTAAGTATGTATATTTTCTGTATGTGTGTATATTTTCCTCTGTGTGTGTATTTTCTGCATGTATCATGTATGTATATTTTTCTCTGTGTGTATTTTCTGCATGTATTATTTCCAGTATTTGTGTATTTTCTTCATGTATGTATATTTTCTGCAAATATGTATATTTTATGACCTTATGATGTTTAAAATTTGGTAATGAGTTATGTTTTGCTTATTTAGTATTTATGAATTTTATTTGGTATGGAATTATGTTTTCCACCTTGTATTATACACACACATATATATATATATATATATATATTATACATATACACGCCTCGAGGCTTACGCCTCGAGGCTTACGCCTCGGACCCTTACACCTCGCCTCGTGGAGGGAAAACGCCACGAGTCCCGATTGGGATTTTTAAAACTATGGTCATACCCCAATAATTTTGACAACCACCATTATTAGAAGGGGGTGTTGACCTTGTTCTCCAATAAATGCTTCAAACTTTGTTGATCTGTTTTGATCACAAAGTGCCTGTCTAATAAGTAAGAACGTCACTTCTGGACTGCGTGAATAACTAATGTTAGGTCCATATTTTGTATTCAAGATTAATTGTGTTTAAGGGCTTTTGTGTAAAAACCCTTGGAGGTATAAATAGCTTGTTTAGAGTGTTTTGTGTGTGTCAATTGTCATTTAGAGCTTTGAGAGATTAGATCTAGAGAGAGAAACTTGAGATTGCATTGTAATATTTCTATCACTAGAAATACATATGACATTCTTGATTCAATTGTGTAGATCCTGATCATAATACTTGAAACTGAGATAACAACGACCAACAACTCTTTTTCATACGTTGAAAGAGTAGTATATCTAGGAGATAGTGCCTTGTTGATGAAAGCAATGGGATGCCCTTTTTGCATAAGGACGACTCAAATTCCTTGATTAGAAGCATCAATCTCAATCATGAATGGTTCATTAAAATTTGGCAACGCCAAGACTGGAGGGTTAGTTATAGCTTGTTTCAACGCCAGAAAGGTTGTCTCTGCTGGCCATCCCATTGGTAAGAGTCCTTTTGTAACAGATTAGTTAATGGCTTGGCAATGACTCCATATCCTTGATAAATCTGCGATAGTAACCTGTTAAGCCAAGAAACCCTCGTAGTTGTTTGAGAGTTGTTGGTACATGCCATTCTAAAATGGCCGCAATCTTAGTTGGATCGGTTGCCACCCCTTCTCTAAGCAAGACTAGGCCTAAATATTCAGTGATATCCCGAATACACATTTATTGTGTTTAGCCAACAAGGAATTAAATCGTAGAACATCCATCACAATTTTCAAGTGTTGTAGATGGGTATTCCATTCTGGACTGTAAACCAGGATGTCATCGAAGACACAAGGACAAACATCCATAGTAGGGTCAGAATAAGTTGTTCATTAATTCTTAGAATGTAGAAGGGACGTTAGTTAGCCTAAATGGCATAACTAAAAATTCGAAATGTACACAATGTGTTATAAAGGTTGTTTTGTGTATGTTTGGGTCAGCCATTCTGGTCTGGTGATACCCAACCCTTAAATCCACTTTAGAAAAACACCGAGTACCATGCAACTCATCTAGAAGTTCTTCAATCAATGGAATAGGGAACCGGTCTGGTATAGTCATCTTATTCACAACTCTGTAGTTGACACACATCCTCCAGCTTCCATCTTTCTTTTTAACCAGAACCACGAAGATGCAAAAGGCCTGTTATTAGATCTGATCACCCCCGGTCCAACAGTTCTTGAGTAAGTTGTTTGATAACATCCTTCTGTAATAAGGGGTAACTATAAGGACGTAAATTCACGAGATTGGAACCCTCTTTAAGTGGTATGGCATGATCAAACCCTGGCCTCGACGGTGGAACTCCTGTAGGCTCCTTGAATACATCCGTATAGTCCTAGATGTAAGGTCTCATTGGAACCACTCATCTTCACTTGAAACTTCGACAAAGGGTTATCGGGGTGGATGATTATTAATTGCATCATGGACAACTCTCCTTGTTGCAGTAGCATCTTACTCATTTTCATAGTGCTCACTGTTTTCACCCCTTTCCGGTAGGCCCTCTTAACCGTACTTTTTGATCCCCTAACTAGGAACTCGATGGTGTGACTTAGGAAATCAAAATGAACCTTACCCAGTGAGTAGTGA
Organism: Arctium minus; assembly: GCA_954870635.1. Classification (NCBI taxonomy): domain Eukaryota; kingdom Viridiplantae; phylum Streptophyta; class Magnoliopsida; order Asterales; family Asteraceae; genus Arctium; species Arctium minus. The sequence goes on along the minus strand of OX941093.1, from coordinate 1,355,331 downwards.
AGTAAACCACTGGATACCCAATACCACATCACAACCCCCGAGAGGTAACAAGTACAAATCAACAGTGAATGTTACTATTGGAATCCCAATCATCGTATCACAGTTCACTCGTCCCCCGGCTGCCACTCGAACCAGCATGGGTGGTTTTGGAACAAGTTTACACCCCAATTTCCTTGCCAATATTGCGTCAATTAAATTATGGGTGCTTCCTGTATCCAATAACATCTGTAGTGTCTTTCTTCCATAATGGCCTGCAACGCTCATCGTCTGCTAATACGTAATACCCGCCATTGCGTTGGTAGAGATATGTGAGAACTCATTGTCTATATCTTGTAGGCATTCGACATCATCCTCATCACTTGTATCATCCCACTCCAAATGGTACAACTGCAATCGTTTTCCCTTACACCTGTGTCCCATGTCCCGGTTCATACCTTTCTTCACAAAAGAAGCATAGCCCTCCTCTCGTTGAGTTCAGCTGGTAATAGTCTTTCTGTTGGTGTTTGAATTGAAGGGAGCTACGGGTTGCTTTTGTGCATTGTTCATAGACTTATAAGAGGTGTTGGAATTTTAGTTGAAGAGGGAGTATACCAGACTTGCTTGACGGATTAGCTGTAGAAAAATTAGCGATAGGTGGTTTAAACATCGGTTTGCTCTTGCCCTTATTCACGTTAGCTTCCTGAATTTTGGCTAAAGCATATGCCTGTGAAATAGTTGAGGGATTGAACATTCTTACTAGGCTCATCAACTCTTCACTTCGGCCCGTTATGAAGCAACTCAAGGTGTTTTTCGGAGATAGTGGTAACCTACTGATTATGCTATCAAATTCGTCACGGTAACCTTGACTGACGCAGTTTGCTTTAGCTCCATAAGTTCTGCCATGGGATCATCTCCGAATCAATTAGTGATATCCGCTACATATTGATCCCAAGATGGATTGATTTGGTTCCTTCCCTTCATGTATCCTTGATGCCACTGCAAGTCTCTACCCTCGAGATGAATTGAAGCAAATGTGACTTTAGCGTTATCAATAACTTGATCCAGTTCCAACCGATTTACCTTATACAACCAGGCCTTCAGATCATCCCCAGCGAAACGAGGGAATTCGATCTTAGTTAAACGAGAAGAATACTGGTGGGGGTTACTGATTAGCTCTCCTAATTTTGGATTAGGTACTGAGAATGAGTGATTCAGATTAGTTTTATGGCCATCATTAGCAATAACTTCCGCATGCCCTTTCTTCATCCTCTCTGCCATGAGATGATTCATCTGTAGCAATAGGCCTGATAAGAGATCGCTGATTTCGGAGATAGCTCTTGTATTCTCATCCGTCTTTATAATTTGTTGCTGATTGTTGCACTCAATGCGAGCACCATAATCATCTAGGATAGTTTTGATCACTACCTTGCTTCTGTGATTACTGTGGATGGTGGACAGATGATACTTCGGCAGACTCAATTGGTTCTGATTTAACACTCCCTGGTTTGTTGCCTTCGCCATGCTTCGCATAATCGCTGTGATCGGGATTTGTCAGACCGTTTGGCTCTGATACCAATGATAACACCTCAGATTCAATCAAGGTTGAGAGATCCCAACGTTTGATTGCAACTCCAAATCAGGAAATCTGAACAAAATGATCTCCGAGATTGGGAAGCAATTAACAAAAGATGAGAGAATCAGTAAAGAAAAAAATATTAGTCTATTCATATGATCCCTAATTGCAATTCCACCTATATAAGCTATTTGAGATTACGACTAAATAAAAGATAACAACCAAATAAAACTAACATAAGACTTGTCTAAAAAGTTTCCTTTTCTACTCGTAACATAATCATTTTATCATAGTTGATTCTTGTGATTTCTTCTACATGGATATGATGTACTGCCGTTACATGTAGACCTGGCAAAAATTGACACGACAAGCTAACTCGACACGAACTCGACACGAAATAAACGGGTTTGGGTAATACATTTCAACCCGTTTAAGTAAACGGGTTGACATGACACGACACGAAAATTAAACGGGTAAGGTCAGGGTCAAAATTTCAACTCGAAAATGACCCGAATAACCCGTTTATATATATATATATATATTTCCTTTTAATGCTTTTGATTTTTAGTGTTTTAGATTTGATTATAATTTTGAACTATAAATTTTGGATTTCTAATGCTTTCATTTGAATTTTGTATTTTTTGTGAATTTTCGATTTTTAATTTTAACTTTATAAATGTTAAACGGGTTAGGCGGGTCGTGGCGGGTTAGGCGGGTCGGGTTAGGGTTGAGATTTTCTGACCCGTTTATTAAACGGGTCGGGTTAGGGTTAGACACTTTCAACCCGTTTAACTTTGAACCCGACACGAACCCGACACGACACGACACGTTTGCCAGGTCTAGTTACATGCTTTCATTTGTGATTTACATAGACACTTATTTAGTTTGGATTCATGATTGTTGTTTTGTTTACTTGTTAATTTTCATTTAGATTGATTATATGGTAAAAAACACTAAACAACCCACTAGGGGTAAATCGGTCATTTAACCAATTATGTTCTGTCCACTCTAGTCATGTCTTACCAAACGCTGAACAATTGTCCTATTTTGTTCTGTCTCGTCCTATCATGTCTGAGTACCAAACGCACAGAATTTGTTTAATAAGCCATAAATTATATATAAAAAAGTTAAAAAAAACGAAATATAACCGTTTCACATTTCACGTCTTGAGTATAACGCGCCATAATGCAAGCCACGCCTTAGATTCATGCCATGGGCTTTAACGTGGCGGCAAGGCCACCCCTTGACGTTATGGCAAGCCATAAGGCCTCCGTAACGTGCTTTTTAGAACCTTGATATAGACTAGTGCTCATAGTTACAAGCGCAGACTTGTTAAAATGCTTTAAATGTTTCCTCATCTGGTTTGGTTTCCGTAGTTGTGGTGGCATGGGGGATTAGAGAAGGGAATGGTGTTAGAGTTTCAAGGATTTTTCTCGATTGTAATTTAAATTCAAAACAATAGTTTCTGAATGAAGATTTTTCGTCCCAAAATAAATGTCTACAATGGAAAAAAGCACATGGTTTTATGAATTTATATCTTTTTATTACCCAAAGGACAATTTTACCCTATTGACAAGAGAGTAAATAATTTCTCATCTCATAATCAAGGAAACAATAGAAAATAGACACTTATTTTGGGACGGAGGGAGTATCATTTCTGCCTACTATTTTGGTTTATTCACATTCAACATCTCTTATGATGCTTTATGTCTCATTTTGAAGGTGCTTCTGATCTGCCAAACCCGTATTTCTTTCTTTGCCGTAAAGAACTGGATGTAAACAGCTTCAAAAGATGGGGTGCCTGAATCAACAGTCTGAAGTAGTTGCAGTTGCTCGAGACACTAAGGATTGTTCCTGTAGAGCTTCTTCAGCGTTTATGGTTAATTCAGAAATCGGTGCAGTTTTGGCCGTTATGAGAAGAAATGTACGGTGGGGAGTTCATTACATGGCAGATGAAGATCATCAGCTGGAGCACCCTCTTATCAAATCATTCAAAGAAATACGGAAAAAAGTATTCTCATGGCAGCGTCAGTGGTACACCATCAATCCCATTATGTATCTGCAGCCCTTTTTAGACGTTATTCAGTCAGACGAAACTAGTGCACCAATAACGGGTGTCGCTTTATCATCGATCTACAAATTCTTGACCCTTGATGTTCTTGATCTGGAGACCGTTAACGTAGCTGATGCATTGCATCAAATAGTCGATGCCGTAACAAGTTGTCGATTTGAGGTTACCGATCCTGCATCGGAGGAAGTTGTGCTGATGAAGATACTTCAACTTCTCTTGGCTTGCATGAAAAACAAGGCCTCGGTTAAATTGAGTAACCAGCATGTATGCAACATAGTAAACACGTGTTTTCAGATAGTTCATCAAGCGAGTTCGAAAGGCGAGTTGTTGCAGAGAACAGCTCGACACACGATGCATGAATTGATTCGATGTGTTTTTATGCATCTGCCCGATGTTGGTAACAAGGAAGAAGAATTCACCCTGGAAGGCAGCAGATCAGATGATGGTGGTGATGAGGTAAAATCAACTTTTCCTCTCTTTTTTTTTTCAACTGTTGGTGTTTTACTTGATGCCATTTTTTACTGTGCATATGGCCAACCAACCCCTTGACTCCAAACTGCTCATTTATAACTACTCTTCCCTCCTTAAATGTCTACGTTCTATTTTAGTTTGTCCCAAAATAAAGTAAGTGTCTAGTTTCCTATTCTACTCTTTTAACTATGAGATGGAGAAATGCATTGGCCCCTCTATTATAAGGGGTAAAATTGTCATTTACTTAGGGAGTATGATATAGCTTGGTCAAAATTCCTTTTGTCACTAGGTCATTTGGGTCAAGTCTTCCACTTGAACCCACATAGTAGGCAATAAAGATTCCATCCATGTCCTTTGAGCGGTTCGGTAAACTAGTTGATTAGCTAGCAGTTGGCCGATAAACTAGTCATGTTTGGTGGAAACTAGTTGATAATCTGGATCACAGAAATATTAATCGGATAAAGATAAGGGGCATAATTTGGAAATAAAAACCCCATGGAAGTAGTGTTTCAATAATCTAGGTTATAGGCCAGATTATGGCTAACAAACGGGGCTTTTTCAATAAGCTCAAAAGATAAGCTAGCTTATGGTTGCAAAACGTGGCGGCCTTAGACCAGAAAAATGGAAAATTAACGTAAGCTGGTTTGTTCATAATCATCCAATGGTTCATGCTTAAAGAGAAAACCTAATAGACATGATGAATTGTACTGTCACTCACTTTTTGATCCATATGAATTGCTAAACTGGCATTTGAATATCACATACTTGTCTTTCTGCAGGCCGACATGCCCAATAAGGATTATTCGTCGGGTAGTAAACCACAGGACAATGGCTACACTGGTTCGAAAATCGAATCTGTTGGAGGTGCTTTGAATCTTTCCACGGAAATGCCCCAAGTTAAGATGGATGAAACTATTGGGGAGATTGGAGAGACTAAAAATCATCTTGTGACGGACCCTTATGGTGTTCCATCAATGGTGGAAATCTTCAACTTTCTTTGTTCTCTTTTGAATGCAGTCGAGCACGTTGGAGTGGGCCCACGATCCAACTCTCTAGCATATGATGAAGATGTTCCTTTATTTGCCTTGGGCTTGATCAACTCGGCTATTGAGTTAGGTGGGGCCGCTCTCAGCCATCATCCCGAGATATTGGCTTTGGTGCAAAACGATCTATTCCATAGCTTAATCCAGTTCGGATTATCTCCAAGTCCGTTGATTCTTTCAACCGTTTGTAGCATCGTTTTGAATCTTTATCATCTTATGCGCGTAAAGCTCAAGCTGCAGCTCGAAGCGTTTTTCTCTTCGGTTCTTATGAAGATTGCACTCAATAAGCACGGAGCTTTGTATCAACAACAGGAAGTTGCCATGGAAACGCTCGTTGATCTTTGCAGGCAGCCGACTTTCATTCACGAAATGTACGCGAATTACGACTGTGACATTTCCTGCAGCAACGTGTTTGAAGATCTTGCGAATTTGTTATCAAAAAGCGCATTTCCGGTTAATAGCCCGCTTTCTGCTATCCATGTTCTTGCTCTTGAGGGATTGATCGCTATGATTAATGGTATGGCTGATGAAGTGCCGTATCTAGAACCGGATGCATCAACCATCGAAGATCATGAGTCGTTCTGGAAGGTGAAGTGCGAAAACTATGAGAATTCTGATTTTTGGGTACCGTTTATTCGTAAAATGAAGCATATTAAGAAGAAATTGATGATTGGCGCTGATCATTTCAACCGGGATCCGAAAAAAGGTCTGCAATTTCTTCAAGGAATGCATTTGTTGCCCGAATCGCTCGATCCTGTAAGTGTAGCGTGTTTTTTACGGTACACAATCGGGTTAGACAAGAATCTTATCGGAGATTATCTCGGAAATCACGATCAATTTTGCGTCGATGTGCTTCAAGAATTCGCGAGAACTTTTGATTTTCAAGACATGAATCTGGATATCGCGTTGCGGGTTTTCTTGGAAACGTTTAGATTGCCGGGAGAATCGCAGAAGATACAGCGAGTTGTTGAGGCATTTGCTGAGCGATATTACGAGCAATCGCCTCATGTTTTAGCCAACAAAGATGCCGCATTGCTGTTATCGTATTCTCTTATAATGCTTAATACCGATCAACACAATGCACAGGTGAAGAAGAAGATGACCGAAGAGGATTTTATCCGTAACAACCGGCGGATAAACGGTGGCGAGGATCTTCCACGGGAGTACCTATCCGAGCTTTACCACTCGATTTGCGAGAACGAGATTCGAATGACCCCGGAACTTGGTGTCGGCTTTCCGGTCATGACCCACGATAACTGGGTCGGTCTAATTCACAAATCCCGACAAACCACTCCCTTTATCATCTGTAGCACCGGAGAACGTATCAACAACGAAATGTTCGCTATTTTGTCTGGTCCCACCGTTGCCGCTCTCTCGGTGGTTTTGGATCTTGTAGAGCAAGAAGACGTCTTGCAAACATGTATCGATGGATTCCTAGATGTCGCTAAGATTGCGGGTTGCTATCATCTTGACAATGTGCTAGACGGGTTGCTTGTTTCTTTATCTAAGTTTACGACGCTCTTGCTTCCAATGTCGATCGAAGAATCCGTTCTTGCTTTCGGTGATGATACTAAAGCCCGAAAGGCAACCGTAGCGGTTTTTACGATAGCGAATACGTACGGTGACTATATTCGCTCGGGTTGGAGAAACATTCTTGATTGCATTTTGAGCTTGCACAAATTGGGTCTTTTGCCTGCTCGGCTCGCCAGTGATGCAGCCGACGATTTGGAGTCCGTTTCCGAGGCAGACTCAGGGAAATCGTCTCTAGTCTCACCTGCCGAATACGCGAAACCCCTTTTGGCTCCAGCTAGGAAATCATCTGGACTAATGGGCCGGTTCAGTGAGTTCCTGTACTACGATACGGAAAAGCCTGCTCCACAACCGTCCGAAGAACAGGTTGAAGCTCGCAATCGAGCCACGGAAACCGTTAAAGATTGCCATATCGATAGTGTCTTCACGGAAAGTAAGTTTCTTCAATCCGAATCTCTTTCCAATCTTGCCCGAGCCTTGATATTAGCCGCAGGCCGATCTCAAAAGGGAAATAATAGTTCGATTGAAGATGAAGATGCTGCTATATTTTGTCTTGAGTTGCTTATTACGGTCGCGCTAAATAACCGGGATCGGATTATGCTTTTATGGCAAGGTGTTTATGAGTACATAGCCAATATCGTTCAGTCGGCCGTGATGCCGAGTACTTTAGTCGAGAAGGCGGTTTTTGGGCTCATCCGAATTTGTCGACGGCTTCTTCCGTACAAGGAAGACCTAACCGACGAGCTTCTTAAATCCCTTCAACTTATCTTGAAACTCGATGCTCGGGTGGCCGATGCGTACTGTGAACACATCACACAAGAAGTTATGCGGCTCGTAAAAGCAAACGTTGGCCAGATCAAATCGCACATGGGCTGGCGGACAATCACTTCGCTCCTCTCGATAACGGCTCGACATCCGGAAGCTTCCGACCCCGGATTTGACACGTTGGAATTCATCATGCTTGACGGGGCCCACTTGCTACCGGCAAACTTCGTGCTCTGTGTCAATGCCGCCCGCCAATTCGCGGAGTCTCGGGTCGGAGACGTGGCCCGGTCGCTGAAATCTCTAGATTTGATGGTGGGTTCCGCGGTTTGCCTGGTTCGGTGGTCTCGTGAGACTCGGGAAGCCATGGGGGAAGAAGCCGAAGCCGCCATACGGCTTTATCAAGACATCGGAGAGATGTGGCTCAGGTTAGTTCAAGCTTTAAGGAAAGTATGTATCGACCCGCGAGAAGAGATCCGGAACCATGCGATCTTGATGCTGCAGCGGTGCTTAACGGGTTTAGACGGGATTCATCTTCAAGACGAGATGTGGGTCCAATGTTTCGATTCAGTAATCTTTCCGTTAGTCAACGATTTGTTAGAAATCGCACGAGAAAAGTCTGCCAAAGAGTACCGAAGCATGGAAACAACCCTCGTTTTATCCCTAAAGCTCGTGTCAAAATCGTTCCTACATTCTTTGCCGAGCCTTTCTCGGTTGATATCCTTCCGAAAAACATGGGTCTGGGTTCTAACTTGTATGGATCAATACGAAAAGGTCAAATTCCGAGGGAAACGAAGTGAAAAGATTCACGAATTAGTCCCGGAGCTCCTCAAGAACACACTGCTTGTCATGAAATCGACCGGAATTCTATCACCGACCAATGCCGCAGGTTCCGATGGGCTTTGGCAGGATACGTGGCTACACCTGAAAACCGTGGCACCGTCGTTGCAGTCGGAGGTGTTTCCAGATGACGAACCGGAGACCATGGGTGCGAGCCCAGTTCCTGGGGTTAACCTACTGGTCCCTTGAGATTCAAAAATGGTCGAGTTTGTGGTTGGTTTGATTAAAATTTTGATGGGCAGAAATGAGTTTTAATCTGTATACTTTTAGTAGATTGGATAATTGTTGGTCTCAGATGAACCATTGTTTCTTGATTTTGACTTTTGTTTGACTTTGAGATTTGTTGCCCTTTTGGCCCATCAAAGGGATATATATATATATATAGAGTCAGTCACACACAAGTTGTATTGGCATTTTGGCATACCCATTTTTTGGTAACCAAAGTTCTCTATTAGTTGATAATTATGTTCTTTAGGTTTTTATTTTGATGGTTTAAATATTTGATCAATAATCAGATATTTTTTTAAACAAATTTGATATGTTTTCTTTGTTGATGGGCAATGTATAAAATACAGGAATAGACCCATTATTCAAATCGGTTAGATCAAATTGTCGGTTAAAGAAAGTGAGACGGTTCTTTTAAAAAAAAAAAAACGACGACCCATCAACTAGACTAGAGATGTACAAAAAGGGCAAAGTTTAAAGCCCTGGTCTAGCCCCGACTTGAAAAAGCTGCCAGAAAAAGCCTAGCCTGAAAAAGACTAGGAAAAGCCCGGTTAAGCCCAAAAATGGCCGGCCTGAATACAAAATAGGTTATAGATGAACAAAAGGCCCAAGTCTGAAATCCGACCCAAAAATCTGGATCTAGTGAGTCCGAAGCCCGATCTGGGTAAGACCTCAAAGCTCGATCATGCCAAAATTTGGGGACAGGGATAAAAAACCGGATCAAGTACTTTTTCAACCCAAAAGCACAATCCTGACCCCAAAAAAATGGACCTTTTTTTGTTTGCTTAAAATGGGCTTGGATGGCGTGAGCCCAAACCCGAAAATCCCGAGGCTTGTAAATATCTTAAAATCCTAAAAACAATCAATAAAGCGTGTGATACTGCTATTTTATGCATAATATCTTCTTAACATTTCTTAAAAACAAACCCCAATGCATGAAGTACAACTTAACTTAACAGCTCAACAATCCATCGTATTCCCAAAGACCCACCCGGTTCAATCTCGTCGATTTTCAAAACGATGATTCCTCATCTCAAGACACTCTCATCGGTTCCTGAAACTGACGATAATATTGTCTTATGTTGTTGTGGGTCATTGGAATATGGAATCATCTTGTAACTCTAATGTATATTTGACAATTTGGAAGGAAGAATGTCATGTCATGTCATTTTCAGATACATCAAAAAATATACAATAGTTTTGGGAGGTTAATCTAACTATGATTTTTCTGTTGGTTTTTGTTTACTTTGTCATTAGTGGTTTTATATATATGCTTATCTTATAGTTCCATTTTAATTAATTAATGATTATATATATCCTGCTGTTTGTTAGTTTCTCAGTGATTCCATATCATTAAGTTATGCATTAATTTTTATTCTAAGAACTAACCCTATTTCAAATTCTTGAGGGACATCGATCCGAAGCTGATCTCTGATGATGTTATATAAGAATGATCTTGACTCTGATGTTAAGAATTTGCATCAAACTTCTCTCTTAATTAAAATTGGAAGAAAATCAGATGTCAAAACTTATCTGATACGAGTACAGGGCCTCAACCCATTCCTACGCCTCAGCCCATTCCTACTAGACCCAAAAGAAATACCAGCAGGCCTGTACGTTATCGAGATTGAAAGACTTCCACCTTTGCTTTTGAATTGGTCAATAGTAGTGCTTCTTTATTTCCTAATAATTAGCTATTTCTTCTAGTTAGTGCTTAGTGGGTTAGTGGCATCCTTATTTTCAGTTCCTTATTTCTGTTTAAGAGTATTGTAACTTTGATTTTTGGAGGTATAAGAAAATTGTCCCAAGCTCTCTCTTCTCCTTTTTTTTTCTTTTCGGAGACTGACCATCTCGAATCGGTTGTATCATTTGGTGCTTTCATTGTCATCATACCTCCCAAACGTGATCCGCCTTCCCTTGAAGATTCCATGGCTGTCATGGCCGATAGTTTGGCCAAGTTACTTGCCGGCCAAAACGACATGACTAAACTCCTCGCTAGCCAACCCGCTTCCATCAACAAACTTGATCACCTTACCACTTCCTTGACCGCAGTCGTGACCAAACTCGACAAACGCCCCGCTGATGGGTTCGATTCCCCTCCCCCTCCTCCGCCCCCTGACCACTGCTCCACCCTCAAACCACCCAAAATCCACCTTCCCACTTTCGATGGCTCCCATCCACTTGATTGGATTTTTCAAGCAACTCACTATTTCCAGTATTACTCCATTCCCCCTGATCAACGCATTTCGTTAGCCGTTTTTTTATCTCCAAGGCGAAGCCTTAAGTTGGTTTAAATACCTCTCCAACAATCGACTTCTCACCACGTGGGACGAGTTTACGCGAGCTCTTGAACTTCGCTTCAGACCATCCACCTATGAAAACCATCAAGCTGCCCTCTTCAAACTTCGTCAGACCTCCACGGTCTCGGCTTATCAGGCTGAATTTGAACGTTTGAGTAACTGTGTCATCGGTCTCTCTGTCGAAGCATCTTTGAACTGTTTTATTTCTGGGCTTCGTAAGGACATTCAAGCCGAATTATCCTTGCACCACCCACGTACCATGAATGAAGCCATCGGCTTGGCAAAGCTTATCGAAGATAAATTCCTCGCTAATCGTTCCCGTTTTTCTACCGACACACGTCCCACCTCCTTCACCACTCCATCGCTGCCTCGTTCCCAGCCTTCACCATCCACACCTCCGTTGTTACCAGGGCCTTCCCGCCCACCGCTCTCACTTCCGGTCAAACGCCTTACCCCCGACGAGATGCAAAAACGGCGTTCCGCCGGACTTTGTTTTCGTTGTCCTGAGAAGTATCATCCCGGTCATCGTTGTAATCCCCCCCAATTTCTCCTTCTTGATTCTACAGCCGACACCATTGTTTTGGATGCCCCAGACCCCTTTGATCAACTCTCATATGACCCTCACCCCAACTCGACTTTAAACCTCTTCGATACCGTTTCCCAGCAGCCACAATCATCGTCTCTCGAGCCTAACTACTTGGCTCTTTCGCCTGCCGCGTATATGGGGTTATCTTCACCCAAATCACTTCGTATTCACGATTATATTGACCGCACACGGGTTTCTATTTTGGTGGATTCGGGTAGTACCCATAACATCATTCAAGCCCGAATCGCAGAATCCCTTCACCTTCCGATTGACAACCACCCCTCATTTCCTGTCATGGTCGGCAACGGACATCTCATCCATTGCACTGGCCGTTGTACCAATGTCCGGGTGCGGTTTGCTAACACCGAATTTCGACTTTCCTTCTTCGTTTTACCCATTGAGGGTACTGACCTCGTATTGGGTATGGACTGGCTTAGCTCACTGGGGTCGGTCGTTGCCGATTTCTCTATTCCTCAACTCTCGTTTCAGCACGACAACCGCCCGGTGTGCCTCGTCGGCGAACCCCTGGCTGTCTCCACGAACCCCAGCACCTTGTCTGCATTGTTACGTAAAGACGACGTGGCATCGTTGTTTGCTCTTGTTTTCAGTTCCCCTCTCGCAGACCCGAACATGCCCCCCGCCCCCGGTACAAATTCTCCTGCCATCCAACGTTTGCTGGATCAATATGCGTCCATCTTCGAGCCACCCTCAGCCTTGCCTCCCTCTCGTCCTCACGACCACCACATACCCTTGAAGCATGGTTCCGACCCGGTTACTGTTCGGCCCTATCGTTATCCTCACTACCAAAAGTCTGTCATGACCGAGCTTATCTCCATGATGCTCCGAGATGGGCTCATCAAACCAAGTATTAGCCCCTTCTCCTCCCCGGTTTTACTTGTCCGGAAAAAAGATGGTTCTTGGCGGTTTTGTGTTGACTACCGTGCCATGAATGCAATTACTAACCGTGATCGCTTCCCGATTCCTACTGTTGATGAGCTCCTCGACGAGCTACATGGGGCGCGATTTTTCTCCAAAATAGACCTTCGTGCCGGATATCACCAAATTTGGGTCGCACCCGAGGATACCCATAAAACGGCATTTCGCACAATTGACGGTCACTACGAATTTTTGGTCATGCCTTTCGGCTTAACCAATGCCCCTTCCACCTTTCAATCCGCCATGAACGACCTGTTCCGCGATTGCCTCCGCCGATTTGTGTTAGTTTTCTTTGACGATATCTTAATCTATAGCTCTTCTTATGCAGATCACCTCGAGCACCTTTCTCATGTACTTGCCACCCTTGCATCTCACAAGTATTTCGCCAAACAATCGAAATGTGTATTTGAGGTAGATCATGTGCATTATTTGGGTCATGTCATATCGGCCGAGGGTGTGGCCGTGGATAACGACAAGATTTCTGCCATTCTAGAGTGGCCTCAACCGAAGACGGTTACGAGTCTTCACGGCTTCCTTGGGCTCACCGGGTACTACCGACGATTTGTTCGTCACTATGCTTCTGTAACAACCCTCGTTTCCGCCTCTAAACCGAGACCCAACGAAGGGTGTTACGAACCGAGTCTCAACCATTTATATATAATTAAAATAAAACATATTACAAATAATGCGGAAGCAAAACATAGTTTATTTATATAAAACATACCACGATGGATCATAGTTACAAAGTACATATTTATCTTCTAATAAACACATACTAAGCTAAGTTATAAAAACCAAATTATACAAACCAAAACACCACCCGATTAAACCACGAAATGAAGCTTTCGATAATCCCTTCGAGACTTCCTTTTCACCTCTCAAGTAATCTTGTCTTCAACTGAGATACATATTTATAATTTTTAAGCCATTGATTGACTTGTGATTACAAATCTCATTTCAATGCACAAAACGTTTAGAAAATCAAATTATAGGCTCAAATAAGCTATTGTATCATGTATATGCATGTAAAACACTTAAACATTCATGCTTTCCGAATTTTATTCGGAACCCTTCGTCAAGGATCCGGGACCGTTTCTACGACCCCTTACCGCGGTTATACCGTCTCGGTGGTTCTTATTCCACCGGTGATCAAATTTTTTCCTTTATCATGCGTTTTAAAAATACATATAACATGTTATACATAACTATATCATTTAAGGCTGTTCATATTCTTTATGATAACCAAATATGAACAAAACTTCATGAAAACATGTACACAAATATGTATCTCAGGTTTGGAGATCAAACCAAAAGAAAAGATAAGTAATCACCTTGGATTTTGGCTAAATGACACTTAAATTCTGCAGCCCTCTACCCTTGCTTGCTAATATCCTCTTTCAATTCACAAAATATGGAATTGTATGTGTGTTTGATTGTTTTCTGCTGGAAAAAGAACTTAAAAGAGACAATAGAGGCTTATATTTATACTAGAGGTTAAGGTGCTTGTAACTAGGTTAGTCACTAGTTGATGTGGCATCCTCCCATGCACCATATGCCACCAAATAACACCTCAAGCTGCCACTAACAGCCCCTTTTTCCAGCCCATTTTCTTTTGTCTTTAGTACATATAACAACTTTATTTATAATCCCTTTTAATTATTTATTAATACTAAATAATTCATTTTATTTATTTTATTTTATAAAATCCAGCAGCTGCCTTTTTATTTATTTATTAAAATTTCAGCAACTTTTTTTTTTCATTAATTAAAATTAGCTGTTACAAATCTCCCCTCCTTACAAAAGATTCCGTCCTCGGAATCTACTTTCTTTAGAATAGATAGGGAAACTTCGTTCTCATTTTCCCAAGTGGCATTGCGACCTTTATGATATTTCCACTGTACTTTAACCAAAGGAACCTCTTTATTCCTCAATCTTCGAATTGCTCGATCAATTATCCTTTCTGGTTGTTCCACATATGTCAGTTTTTCATTCACTTGAATTTCATCCATTGGAACCTTCATTTCTTCATCAGCCAGACACTTCCTCAAGTTGGATACATGGAATGTATTATGTATCTTTTGTAGCTCAGCAGACATTTCTAACCGATAAGCCACTTCTCCGACCCTTTGAATTATTTGAAAGGAACGAGGACTCAACTTTCCTCGCCTTCCGAATCTAATTAATCCTTTCCAAGGAGCAACTTTGAGCATAACCCGATCCCCCACTTGAAATTCTATATGCTTTCGTCTCTTATTTGCGTAGCTTTTCTGTCGGTCCTGGGCTGCTTGTAGCCTTTCCCGAATTTGTTTTACCTTTTCTGAAGTTTGTTGAATTAGCTCCGGTCCGGTCATTCCTTTGTTTTCAAAGTTATTCCAACACACAGGGGTTCGACATTTTCTACCATACAAGACTTCATATGGAGCAGCTTTTAGACTTGCGTGATAACTATTGTTGTACGAGAATTCTATTAGGGGTAAGTGATCATCCCAACCACCACCTAAATCAATTACACAAGCTCTAAGCATGTCTTCCAATGTTCTAATGGTTCGTTCACTCTGTCCATCAGTTTGTGGATGGTAGGCTGTACTTAAGTTTATTCTTGACCCCATTTCTTTCTGAAAACTTCTCCAGAATCGTGATGTAAATCGGCTATCTCTATCTGATATTATTGATAATGGTACCCCGTGCCTTGAGACTATTTCATCAACATACAGTCTTGCAAGTCGTTCTACTGTATAACTTTCTTTAATTGACAAGAAGTGAGCTGATTTGGTTAACTTATCAACGATTACCCAAATTGAATCATTACCTTTCTTGGTTCGAGGTAATTTCATCACAAAATCCATAGTGATGTGATCCCATTTCCACATTGGAATCTCTAAAGGTTGTAACCCTCCAAAAGGTTTCTGATGCTCTGCCTTTACTTGAAGGCAAGTCATACATTTCTCAACAAAATTCCTAACATCCTTTTTCATTCCCGGCCACCAGTATAGTAACTTCAAATCTCGATACATCTTATCCATGCTAGGGTGAATGGAGTATTTGGACTTGTGAGCCTCACTTAACAAGACCTCACGGTGACCGCTTACCAATGGAACCCACAATCTTCCATTAAATCTTCTACATTCCTTGTTATCAGTTTCTAAGAATTTGGCTTGTCCTACCATACGCTCTTTCTTAATGTGTTCTTTGGTAAGTGCACTAGCCTGAGCTTCTTTTATTTTTACTAAAAATTCAGGCATCACATCTATTCTCAACGCTTTAACTCGTGTGGGCTTCTCGCGTTCCTTTCTGCTCAATGCATCTGCTACCACATTAGCTTTGCCAAGATGATATCGAATTTCACAATCATATTCTTTAAGCAATTCCATCCATCGTTGTTGTCTCATGTTTAAGTCCTTTTGACTAAACAAGTATTGCAGACTCTTGTGGTCAGTATAGATGATGCAATGAGTACCATAAAGGTAATGTCGCCAGATCTTTAGTGCAAATACAACTGCAGCGAGTTCTAAATCATGTGTTGGATATTTCTTCTCGTTTTCCTTTAGTTGCCTTGACGCATAAGCTATCACCTTGTCGTATTGCATAAGTACACACCCTAGTCCCAGTTTTGAAGCATCGCTGTATACTATAAATCCTTCTGTTCCATCTGGCAGTGATAGAATGGGTGCACTACTTAGCTTTCCTTTTAAAGTATGAAAATCTTGTTCTTGCTCTTTTCCCCATTCAAACTTTTTACCCTTTCTTGTCAATGCCGTTATTGGAGATGCTATTTTGGAGAAGTCCTGAATGAATCTACGATAATATCTTGCTAAACCTAGAAAACTTCGTATCTCTGACACATTTTTCGGAGCTTCCCATTTCATAACGGCACTCACCTTAGCAGGATCTACTTGTATTCCTTGTTCATTAACCACATGCCCGAGGAATTGAACTTCCTTCAGCCAAAATTCACACTTTGAAAATTTGGCATACAACTTCTCCTGCCTTAAAAGACTCAGTACTGCATGTAAATGTTTTCGATGTTCACCCTCATTCTTGGAATAAATGAGAATGTCATCTATAAACACAATCACAAACTTGTCGAGATATGGTTTACATACTCGATTCATCAAGTCCATAAAGGCAGCTGGTGCATTTGTCAACCCAAAAGGCATAACCAAAAATTCATAATGGCCATATCTTGTTCTGAATGCCGTTTTGGGAACATCTTCACTCTTGACGTTTAGTTGATGGTATCCCGACCTCAGATCGATTTTTGAGAAGCATTTGGCGCCTTGTAGTTGGTCGAACAAATCATCGATTCTAGGGAGGGGATATCTATTCTTTATTGTTCGTTTATTTAATTCTCGGTAGTCGATGCACATGCGCATCGACTCGTCCTTTTTCTTAACGAATAGGATCGGTGCACCCCATAGTGACGTACTTTCTCGGATGAAACCTTTATCGAGTAACTCCTGTAACTGACTTCTCAGTTCTTGCATTTCAGATGGAGCTAATCGATATGGAGTTTTGGCTATTGGTACCGTTCTAGGTACTAAGTCAATCCCAAATCGTACCTGTCTGTCCGGAGGCAATCCTGGTAAATCTTCTGGAAACACATCTAAATATTCCTGTACAACCGGTACATCTTTTGCTTCTATCATTTCTGATCTTCTTTCACCTATAACATATGCTAAGAATGTTGGGCACCCCTTCCTTATACAACGTTGTGCTCTAGCTGAACTTACTAGCATCATCCTAGTTTTCTGTTCGTCCCCGTTTATCACTATTGTTTTTCCTTCAGAAGTTCTAACTTCAAGTTTCTTTTGATCACAAATTATCTTAGCATGGTGGTTCCACAACCAATCCATTCCTACTATGACGTCAAATTCACCTAAAGTCATGGGTATTAGGTCAATGGTCATTTGATGTCCGTCAATTTCTATTGTGCAATCTCTACAAATCTTGTTGATCCTAACATGGCTGCCATCAGCTAGTTCAACCTCAAAGCCTGGTTTTAGTTCCTTACTGTCTACTTTCAACTTTTGACAAAATGGAAGAGACATAAAAGATCTACTTGCACCACAATCAAACAGGATACGAGCAGGTTGATTATTGATAAGGTGCGTACCTGTCACTACGTCCGGTGTTTCATTTGCCTCTTTTTCTGTCATTTGAAATGCTCGAGCCTTCGCCTTTCCCTTGTTACCCTCTTTAATATTCCTGTTAGCCTCTGGATGTGGCTGATTTCTATTTTGTTCCCCGTTACCTTGAGGACAATCCCGTTTTAAATGTCCTTGTTTCCCACACCGAAAACATGCTCCTGTCTTTGCCCAACACTCACCAGGGTGATTCTTACCACAATGGTCACAAGGCTTCTTTTGATTTATTTTAACAAAATTCTGAACCCCAAACTTTGGTTTCTTATTCCAATTTTGGCCAACACTTTGTTCTTTTTGCTTTATTTGGAAAGAGCCCTGATATGTAGGTACCATATCCTTCTCAACTACCTTGGCAATGTTGACTGCTTTCTGAAATGTTTCTGGTAGTCCAGCCAGTACAAACCTTCGAATTTCGTTTCTTAATCCTGCAATGAAACAATCTGTTTTTCTTGCTTCCGTTGCTACTTGATGCTCCGCAAATATTGACTTCTTTATAAATTGAGACACGTAATCTTGTACTGATAGGTTTCCTTGCCTAAATTGTAGGAATTCCTGTTCCATACGCTTACGGTATATGGTTGAACAATATTCATTCAGAAATATTTCTTTGAATTGATCCCATAACAAAGGTGTAGTTTCCTCGGTATTTTTTATAGCTTTTACCGAATTCCACCAGTGCAATGCGTCTTCCTGAAGTAAGGTAGTTGCATACCTTACTTTTTGCGTTTCCAAACATTGACATGTTTCAAAGTTACTTTCTACTCCGGTTAACCAGTCCATGGCTTTATGGGGTTCACGTTCACCTTTGAATTGAGTTGGCTTGGTGCTCATAAAAGTTTTATAATTGACTTCTTTTGAGAGTATGTTATTTGGTTCTACCCTTGCATCTTGTTCTTTTGGGGTATTTATTAAACGGGTTGTCTCTTCCCTGTTTTCTTTTAATATTGCAGGTAGAACATTCTTCAAGAGTGTTTCTAAATCATTGTTCTTGCTTATACTTTCAGTCCTATCATTATCTCTCATCGTCTCTGGTTCGGTGCTACTTGTTTCTGTTCCATCCAATCCTTTTCCTCTTTGGTAAGTTTGTTGAAACTGTGAAGCCATTCCTTGAGATAGGATATAGCAATATATACACGTTATCTTATGTTAGTCATTACTTTTTAACTAGTTTTTTTAATAGAAATTTTAATACACCATACATAACAAGCTATTTCCAAAAGCACAAGTACTTATACAAACATTTCCTTTATATACATATATATTTTACATCAGTAGGAAATTACATTCATTGAGGTGGCATCTTTTCATGGGGTACAAAAGGTATTTACATAGAGCACACCTCATGTACCAAGATGTCCTAGCCTTTCTAGGGCTCATACATACAAAGACATCTCCAAAAAAAATAATATAAAAAAATACTAGTCCATAGTTAGTTGTACTTTCCCAAAAACCGGCTTAAAGCCATACAAAAACCCTTTCACATTTCATACCCTAGTTGGCTGCCCCTCATAGATGGTACTTAAGTCGAACCCATTCTCCATACGACATCACTTGGGTCTCTTCATAGAGATGAACACGGAACCTAGGTCGACGAGATATCCATGCAACTAAACTCGGTAGATAAGTGTATGAACCGACAACAACCTCCTTGATCATATCTTTAACATAGTATAATTTATCTTTCACAATTGTCCTTAGTCCTCTGCTTTTTATGATCAACTCACGATCCATCCAACGAATAACACATCGGTAATGGTTCCTTTGATTAACTAGCTCAGTCATCTCTTGAACTAATGCTTCAGTCACCCCTTGGTTATTGTTTTCTTCTATTTCATCATCACTAATAACGTAAACCTGTGGTGGTGGGGGTTCAATTATATCCACATCTGTGAAATAGGGGTCCTTGTCAGTGTTCATTCTAGGATCTGTTTCGGAAGAAGTTAACATACCTGTTACACATGTTCAAGTGAGTTAAACAATTGATCATACCTTCTATTTAGTCATTTTTTATACTTAACACAC
This sequence comes from Arctium minus, assembly GCA_954870635.1. Taxonomy (NCBI): domain Eukaryota; kingdom Viridiplantae; phylum Streptophyta; class Magnoliopsida; order Asterales; family Asteraceae; genus Arctium; species Arctium minus. The sequence goes on along the minus strand of OX941093.1, from coordinate 1,335,849 downwards.
TTTTACATTCATAAAACATACTTCCAATAATTATGTACCAAGTTAAAACCTAAAATAGTAGCACAAAACTCACTAACAGACCCTTGGACAACCCCGAACAACCTTGGACAGACCCTTGGACAGCCCTGGACAGCCCCCTTAAACAACCCCGGGACAGCCCCTTAAACAGCCCCTGGACAGCCCCTGGACTTATATTTAATCTCTGTTTTTATCATTCATCATTTTTAGGTTAAAAATACAATAGGTTTTAGGACTCAATTTTTATACATATATACCCTCAACTTGTTATTTGGTCCATCATCCGTCCTAATAGATAACTTGATCCATCGGTTTTCAAATTTCCGTGTAGACTTTGAGTTTGAAAATTTCAAATCCCTCAAAAAGTTGGCTCTGATACCAAGCTTGTAACAACCCTCGTTTCCGCCTCTAAACCGAGACCCAACGAAGGGTGTTACGAACCGAGTCTCAACCATTTATATATAATTAAAATAAAACATATTACAAATAATGCGGAAGCAAAACATTGTTTATTTATATAAAACATACCACGATGGATCATAGTTACAAAGTACATATTTATCTTCTAATAAACACATACTAAGCTAAGTTATAAAAACCAAATTATACAAACCAAAACACCACCCGATTAAACCACGAAATGAAGCTTTCGATAATCCCTTCGAGACTTCCTTTTCACCTCTCAAGTAATCTTGTCCTCAACTGAGATACATATTTATAATTTTTAAGCTATTGATTGACTTGTGATTACAAATCTCATTTCAATGCACAAAACATTTAGAAAATCAAATTATAGCCTCAAATAAGCTATTGTATCATGTATATGCATGTAAAACATTTAAACATTCATGTTTTCCGAATTTAATCTCTCCCGGTGGGTGTCGCCCCTTCCGGCTTTTATTCGGAACCCTTCGTATTCGGAATCCTTCGTCAAGGACCCGGGACCGTTTCTACGACCCCTTACCGCGGTTATACCGTCTCGGTGGTTCTTATTCCACCGGTGATCAAATTTTTTTCCTTTATCATGCGTTTTAAAAATACATATAACATGTTATACATAACTATATCATTTAAGGCTGTCCATATTCTTTATGATAACCAAATATGAACAAAACTTCATGAAAACATGTACACAAATATGTATCTCAGGTTTGGAGATCAAACCAAAAGAAAAGATAAGTAATCACCTTGGTTTTTGGCTAAATGACACTTAAATTCTGCAGCCCTCTACCCTTGCTTGCTAATATCCTCTTTCAATTCACAAAATATGGAATTGTATGTGTGTTTGATTGTTTTCTGCTGGAAAAAGAACTTAAAAGAGGCTTATATTTATACTAGAGGTTAAGGTGCTTGTAACTAGGTTAGTCACTAGTTGATGTGTCATCCTCCCATGCACCATATGCCACCAAATAACACCTCAAGCTGCCACTAACAGCCCCTTTTTTCAGCCCCTTTTCTTTTGTCTATAGTACATATAACAACTTTATTTATAATCCCTTTTAATTATTTATTAATACTAAATAATTCATTTTATTTATTTTATTTTATAAAATCCAGCAGCTGCCTTTTTATTTATTTATTAAAATTTCAGCAACTTTTTTTTTCATTAATTAAAATAGGCTGTTACAGCTTTGATCGCCGCTCCCCTTACCGACTTATTGCAAACTAGTCAGTTTATTTGGGGTCCCGGGGCCACCGCCGCTTTCACACAATTAAAAACAGCCATGGTTTCCCTACCCGTTCTCGCCCTTCTGGATTTTTCTAAAGGGTTCGACGTAACCACTGATGCCTCCGACACCGGTATTGGCGCGGTTTTGTCTCAGTCCGATCATCCAGTAGCGTTTTTTAGCAAGAAACTTGGCCCTCGTATGCGAGTTGCTTCCACGTATCTTCGTGAACTCTATGCAATCACAGAAGCTGTCAAGAAGTGGCGACAATACTTACTGGGTCGTCCTTTTCGCATATTTACTGACCAAGAGAGTTTACATCATTTTCTTACACAGGTCGTTCAAACCCCAGAGCAGCAAAAGTGGGCATCAAAATTCCTTGGTTACGACTATCAGATCTTTTATAAGCCCGACCGTGAAAACCTTGTCGCAGATGCATCAAAACTCCTCGGTTACGACTATCAGATTTTTGATGGCCATTTTTGAAAACCTTGAGTTCATGCTCTTTATGGTCGACCACCACCAACGATTCCCTCCTACACCTTGGGTACATCTCCAGTTCAGTCTATTGATGTGACGTTGATCGAACATCAATGACTACTTGCTTCGTTGAAAGCCTCCTTAACTCACACCCGACAACGTATGATGGATCAAGCAAATCGTCACCGGACTGACAAAGAGTTTGACATTAGTGACTGGGTGTATCTTCGCCTTCAGCTGCACCTGCAGCACACGGTCAAACGACGCACTGCTCCTAAATTAAGTCGTCGTTTCTTTGGTCCATTTCAAGTCACGGATCGCATCGGGCGTGTTGCATACCGTTTGGGATTACCCTCTAGTTCCAAGATCCATCCGGTCTTTCATGTTTCTCTTTTGAAACCTCATTATGGCGATCCTCCTACGGCACCTGGTTCATTACCTGAGACCAATGATGATGATATACCCATTCTACGGCCTGTGGCGATTTTGGACGAACGAGTTATACAACGCCAGGGGAGTTCCATCGCGCAAGTATTAGTCCAATGGGAGGGGTGTGATCTCGCTGAAGCGACTTGGGAATATCGCGATTCACTACCTGTTGTTTCGTCTTTTTGACAAGTGCCATTTTTATACACATTTTTATGTCGAATTTACCCTAATTTTAGTATTTGTTGGATGCATAAAATACCATATTATATGAATTGGTATTTAATTATTTGATACCATTTATTTGAAAAAAAAAAGAAATAACAAAAGAGTTTCATAATTTATTTTGAGGATTGATACTTTGGTATCTTGTGATGGCAGGAACAAAAAAAAAAAAAAGGAATTATGGTCTCTTTTGAATAGTTGGTAGGTCCACGATCAACAACCCAAGAAGTGAAAAAGAAAAAAAAGGTTGTGTGGCAAGACCAGTTGGATCGCAGCCCACATCAAGTAAGTTGAAGTCCAGTAGCCTAATGGGAGAAAAGAAAAACCTGCGTCCAAGCTTCCAACAGTCCAGATTGCTTCCGTCTCAATCGCGCGTCTTCCTCCTGCAGCAACTCTCGAGCGAACTCTCGCTAGCCGCTGTTTTGGAGAGCCAAAAATCGTTCGCGTGACTTCTCCGCTAAATAAACTCACGTCCCAAGTCCCGGTAAGCACTGTTTCTCGCTTCAAAATGTACCCGGGCAAGTTTTCACGCGGGTTTAACCCGCGTCTCAAGTCACGGTCGACTGATCTTTCTATTTCTCGAGCGGTTTTCGAGGGGGGTTATAAAAGGCCGCTGGTAACTGTCGATTAGGAGGATTTTCTGAAGAGAAAAATCGATTTCTGAAAGAACACTTCGAAGGGACGAATTTCCAGATTTGGGGGTCGATTTTGGAGTATTTTTAGGGTTCGTCATCAATTTCTCTACTTCATTCAAGTTGTAAGTTGCTTTAATTTTAGGTATGTGTAGCTAATCTTTCAATTTCTAGCAATGGGTAGTTAATTGACTATGAAATTGATTATGTTGATGGCTTGATTTGGTTTTATAATCATTTGATTTCAATTACGCAATCCTTGAAATTTTTGTTCTTCAATTTAAGTTTGATTTTGTGAGTTGGATCCCTTACTTTATCTTGCTTAAATTTGTATTGCTAAAGTGATTTGTGAATCCGTAATTGTTCGTGAATTTCTTCCGGTAGCAATCAATACCCGATTGATAAATGTGTCAATTGTGTGTATTGTAGGATAGCGTAATCTAACTTAAATAATCGGCGTCGGATTATTGGTTAGTTTCGGTATTTGTTTGGACTTAATGCGATTGACAATTGAAGTCCAAGTTCGTGACTGGATTTAATTAGTTGATTAGAGGTTAGATGTTGAGGCGTCTCACACTAACCGCGTTTTTATAACAAATAGAATTTTGACGCGTGTTGAGGTTCAAGTCGATTTGAAATCTTTTGAGAAAATGGTTTGATCAAGTCCACGATACATAATCTAAACGATTGGTCGATTAATGCTCATTTCTAGTTTCTTTTATTATTGTTCAAAGTTCTAAATTAAAATTTCATGCTTAGTCTAATTATAAATCATCCAAATCCCCCTTTTTATATAATGTTTTTATTGAGTTTGCACGCGAAGTCGTCTTGGATTTACGGTTAACACCGAGTCCCTGAGGAGACGACCCTACTTATCACTATCGCAATTTATTTTGTTTTAGCGGTAATAGGATTAATTATATAAACTTTATTATTTGCCGGACTCGACACCCGTCAAATTTTTGGCGCCGTTGCCGGGGACTCGGCAAGTTTAACTGTTTATGCCAAGATCTTTTCGTGCAGGTTCACCTCTACCTATAGATCTCGAGATCGAGAAAACCGCTAAGAAGATAAGGAAACAAGCTAAGCTTCGAAAGAAGCAAGGCGAGTCGACTTCTTCACCGGTGGTTAACATTTGGAAGGATATTGAATTGTCTACCGATTCAGAAAGCGATAAGGAGGAAGTGCATTTTGGAGAAGAGAAACCTCATCCGGAAAAGGAGGAACCAGTCACCGAGACCGAAGGAGAAGAGAAGGATATGGCTGAGCGTAATTTAAGGGAATGGGTAGCACCCAATGTCGACGAGCAACCCCTTTGCATAACATATCCGGCCGAAGAGGTAAGTGTCGAACTTAAGACTGGTTTAATTCACTTACTTCCTCGTTTCCATGGTTTAGCTAATGAAGACCCGTTCAAGCATATGACTGAGTTCCACATGGTCTGCTTGGGAATGAAGCCGAACGGCACGACCGTTGAGAATCTCAAGCTAAAGGCATTCCCGTTCTCCCTAGTTGACGCGGATAGGGAGTGGCTATTCTACTTACCGCTGGGTTCCATCACAACATGGCCACAAATGGCGAGAGCTTTCCTAGACAAGTTCTTTCCCACATCCAAAGCCGCCGGGCTTAGGAGAGAGATTTGCGGGATCAAGCAAAAGGATAAAGAGTCACTCTACGAGTATTGGGAGTGTTTTAAGCGCCTTTGTGTAAGTTGCCCTCAACACGGTATATCTGAACAATTACTAATACAATATTTTTATGAAGGTTTGGTACCGATGGAGAGGAAGATGATGGATGCCGCGAGCGGTGGAGCTATTGTGAACAAGACGCCAACTGAAGCGAGGAATCTGATAGATACTATGGCAGAAAACTCCAAGCAATTTGAAGCTCAGAGTGACATCGGTCGAGGAGCTAGTGAGGTACATGTTAAATCCCTAGAAACTAAGATAACTGATTTAACTAACCTTGTGAAACATCTTGCTATGGGGAATGTATCTCAAGTGAAGGCATGTGGATTTTGCTCATCGGTAGCACATCCAACCGATGAATGCCCGACTCTCCATGAGAAAAAAGAACAGGTAAATGCCATTGGGGGGTGGCAACTTTCAGCCTTCACACAACCGGGCTCTTGATCCCTTCTCGAGCACATACAACCCCGGTTGGAGGCAACATCCGAATCTAAGTTATGCCCCAAGGCAAGGACAAGGTCAAGGTCAGCAGTTTCAGCAAAATGCTCCATTTCAGCAAGCTCAACAGTTCCAAGCACCACCTGGTTTCCAACAACCATCTCAGCAACAATTCCAACCGAAGGCACCATTTCAACCGGGTGCCCAACAGCAGCATCAAGTGCCACCTCAAGCTCCTAGTGGCCCAGGTATGTCATTAGAGGATATAGTGAAGTCTTTAGCTACTAACATGGCTAAACTTCAACAGGAGTCACAAAATACACAAGCGAGCATACAAGACCTTCAGGCCACCGTTGGCCAATTGGTGAACAAAGGCAAATTGCCTTCCCAAACAGAGACTAATCCGAAGCCCAACGTGAATGCCATCACTTTGAGGAGCGGAAAAGAGCTCAAAGATAGCGTCAACAACAAGAAGAAGATGAAGGTTCATGATGATGAGGAGGAGTTAGAAGTCAAGGCATCTAGTTCGGGTGAAAGTGATGTCAAAGATGAGGACACAAAGAAGAAGACACCCGAAGTGATAGTTCAAGCACCGCCATTCCCGAGCCGATTCGAGAAGACAAAGCGAGAGAATGAAGAGAAGGAGATACTAGAGACATTTCGCAAGGTTCAGGTAAACATCCCTTTATTAGATGCTATTAAGCAAGTGCCTAGATATGCTAAATTTCTTAAAGAGCTTTGCACTAATAAAAGGAAGTTAAAAGGGAATGAAAAGATAAGCATGAGCCAAAATGTATCCGCCGTTTTGCAAAAGCGGTTACCACCAAAATGCAATGACCCGGGCATGTTTACCATACCATGTAAGGTAGGCAATGTCTCGGTCAATCAAGCCATGTTGGACTTGGGGGCATCAATTAATGTTATGCCATATGCCATTTACTCATCTTTGGATGTAGGCCCCCTAAAGCCAACCAGTGTGGTAATCCAACTAGCGGATAGGTCCACCGTCTATCCTAAAGGGGTGTTAGAGGATGTACTTGTTCAAGTGAACGAGTTGGTCTTTCCGGCAAATTTTTTTGTTATAGATATGGAGGAGAATAATATCTCCAAGGCCGGAATGATATTGCTAGGTAGACCATTCTTGAAAACCTCTAAAACCAAGATAGATGTTCATGATGGAAATTTGACTACGGAATTCGATGGGGGAGATAATTAAGTTTAATATATATGATGCCATGCGATATCCTAGTGATGTATCTTCTTTATGCTTTGTTGATATTATTGAGTCATTATCTGATACTATGTCTGATCTATCTAATGATGATGTTTTAGAAGTGATCTTAGACAGGGACTTAACCAATGGGAGCTTGAAAAAGCTTGCCCAAGAGTACAAGCTTGATGATGATTTTGAAGAATTGGTGTCTTGGATGGAAAAAGGGCGAGCACTAAAGCCAAGGTATGAAGTTTCTAAAATTGAATTGCCTTTATCTCACACTAGACTTCTACCTTCTGTTGAACAGGCACCCGAGTTAGAGTTGAAGACGTTGCCGGATCATTTAAAGTACATCTACTTGGGAGATAAGGAGACCCTTCCCATGATAATATCCTCTACCTTATCACCCAAGGAAGAAGGGGAGCTTATTGGAGTGTTGAAAGAGCACAAGAGGGCAATAGGGTGGACCATTGCCGACATCAAGGGTCTTAGTCCCTCACTATGCCAGCACAAGATCCTACTTGAAGACGAGTACAAGCCATTCCGAGAGGCGCAGCGGAGGTTGAACCCACCTATGATGGAAGTGGTAAAGAAGGAGATATTGAAGCTTTTAGATGCCGACATGATCTACCCAATCTCCGACAGCAAGTGGGTAAGCCCGGTCCAAGTAGTCCCTAAGAAAACTGGCATTACTGTGGTAGAGAATGCCGAAGGTGAGTTGGTGCCCACCCGTGTTCAAAACGGGTGGAGAGTTTGTATTGATTACCGTAAATTAAATGCATCAACTAGGAAAGATCACTTCCCCTTACCCTTTATAGATCAAATGTTAGAACGATTAGCAGGTCGTACTCACTATTGTTTTCTGGATGGTTATTCAGGTTTCCATCAGATTCTGGTGGCAAGAGAAGACCAAGAGAAGACTACATTTACTTGCCCCTTCGGTACATTTGCCTACCGAAGGATGCCTTTTGGTCTTTGTAACGCACCAGCAACATTCCAACGATGTATGGTGAGTATCTTTTCTGATTATGTGGAAAATATCATTGAAGTCTTTATGGATGACTTCACAGTCTATGGTGATTCGTTTACCTCATGCCTAGATAACTTGACTAAGATCTTGAAAAGGTGCATTGAAACTAATTTGGTTTTAAATTATGAGAAATGTCACTTTATGGTAAATCAAGGCATTGTATTGGGTCATGTTATCTCGAAAAGGGGTATAGAGGTTGACAAGGCAAAGGTCGATGTCATAAAATCCTTGCCTTACCCCTCGAGTGTTAGAGAGGTCCGTTATTTTCTTGGTCACGCAGGTTTCTACCGGCGTTTTATAAAAGACTTCTCGAAGATCACCCGACCCCTTTGTGAGCTCCTACAAAAAGAGGTAGACTTTGACTTCAATGAGGTATGTAAGAGTTCATTTAATTTGTTGAAAGATATGCTTACTTCTGCCCCTATCATCCAGCCGCCCAATTGGCAATTGCCATTTGAGATCATGTATGATGCTAGCAATCAGCGGTTGGGGCGGTATTGGGACAGAAAGATGGTAAGAACTCTCATGTCATATACTATGCATCACGATCACTTGATAGTGCATAATGCAACTACTCGACCACCGAGAAAGAGTTGCTAGCGGTTGTTTTTGCTTTAGAAAAGTTTAGATCCTATTTGCTGGGCACTAAAATAATTGTCTTTTCAGATCATGCTGCATTGAAGTACTTGCTCAAAAAGAAAGATGCAAAGCCGCGACTGATAAGGTGGATTCTCTTGCTCCAAGAGTTCAATTTGGAAATACGGGATAAAAGCGGAGCTGGGAATTTAGTAGCAGACCACCTTAGCCGACTTGTTTTGGATGGAGAACCGAACCCACTCATTGATGAGTTTCCTGACGAGCATCTTTTCTCCATCTCGGGAGAACACCCTTGGTATGCCGACATTGTGAACTATTTGATCTCAAAGACCTTTCCAGGTGAGTTGTCTAAATCATAGAGAGAGAAAATAAAGAGCGAGTCTCGTCTTTATATTTGGGACGAGCCATATTTGTGGAAACATTGTTCGGACCAAGTGATTAGGCATTGTGTGCCCCAAGATGAGTTTCAATCCGTTTTACGTTTTTGCCATTCTCATGCTTGTGGGGGCCACTTCGGCCACAAACGGACATATCAGAAGGTCCTAGAGTGTGGTTTATTCTGGCCATCCCTTATGCGGGATAGTTATTTATTTTGTAAAAGCTGTCAAAGATGTCAGATGACGGAAAATATTAGTTCCCGGAATCAAATGCCCCAAACCCCTATGCTTATTTGTGAGATTTTTGATGTATGGGGAATGGATTTCATGGGCCCTTTCCCGCATCTTGTGGTAACCTTTATATTATTTTGGCCGTTGACTATGTCTCAAAATGGGTTGAGGCAAAGGCCACTCGGACTGATGATTCTCGTGTAGTTGCAGATTTTGTCAAATCTTATATATTTTCCAGGTTCGGGACACCGAAGGCCATCATCAGTGATCGAGGCACCCATTTTTGCAACAAGGTCATTGACGCTCTTTTCAAGAAGTTCGGGGTTATCCACCGCATCTCTACCGCATATCACCCACAGTCGAATGGACAAGCGGAAGTGTCTAACCGAGAGATAAAATCCATTCTAGAAAAGACGGTGAGTCCTAACCGAAAGGACTGGAGTTTACGGCTCAATGATGCCTTGTGGGATTATCGCTCGGTCTACAAGACACCCATAGGAATGTCACCCTTTCGGTTAGTTTACGGTAAGCATTGCCACCTTCCGGTGGAGTTAGAGCATAAGGCTTATTGGGCGGTGAAGACGTGCAATATGGATTTGGACGAAGCAGGATCGCATAGGAAGCTACAAATCCAAGAATTAGAGGAGATCCGGAACGACGCCTACGAGAACGCTCGCATCTATAAAGCAAAGGCTAAGGCGTTTCACGACTCGCGCATATCACGTAAGTCTTTCACTAAAGGTTAGAAAGTTCTCCTCTACCATTCTAGATTAAAGCTATTTCCAGGTAAATTCAGGTCCAGATGGATAGGACCTTTTATGGTTATTAATGTTTTTGAGCATGGTGCGGTGGAAATACAAAGTCTATCTACAGGGCAGATTTTCAAAGTTAATGGCCATAGACTGAAGCCGTTCTATGAAGGATTCGACGGAGGAGAGTTAGAGAGGGTAGCCTTGGACACGGCAAGCTACACAGATTGAAATGAGTATGCTCTAGCCAAAGACCGAAAAGAAAGGCGCTGCGTGAGAGGCAACCCACGGATTTCAATTTCTTGTTTTTATTGCTTTGGTGTTAGTTTGTTTTGTTAGAATCTCCAATTTCACTCCAAGTTTTATTTGTGCCCTCTTGTTCTCAGGTTCCACCCCGGATATTGGAAGCTCAAAGGGACGTGCCATCTTCACAGATTCCTACATTGGAAGGTCACTCACCAAATCAGGGGAGTTTTCTGTTTTCCCTCTTCTTTGCATGCTTAGAGTGTCCTCTACATATTGAGCACATTGAGGACAATGTAGGAATTAAGTGTGGGGGTGTGGGTCAGCTGCATGATTTGGGGTTGTTAGGGCATATAAATGCTTATAGGGGTAATTTTTTTGAAAACTTTGGGCTTAAATGTGGGTCGCTGTCCGTCTTGAAAATGTGTTAGCATGTTTTAATGAGCTTAATTTGTTGATGATGATGATGAGTTTGGATGCCTGTATAGCATGATTGAGTTTGATTGATAGCACTTAGAGTTGATTAGTGGTAGCATGCCGGTCAAAGTTAGACTATTGCTAATCTCTTGAACTAACGTTAACACTGTGAGACTTTGAGCCTATTAGACTAAACATTTTACATTAGTCTCTATTTCATTTCTTGTGTGATTTCGTCATGCCTAGTTATGTATCTCTAGAACTTGTTTTGTCTCTCCTTAAGACTACGTGATATTTACATGCTAATGAATATGATAAAGGCCATCGTTTGATCATTTTTGTGTTAACCCATTAGCCTTAAGCCTACCCTTATGTTACAATTACTCTTTTTGCACACCGTCTTGAGCCTTAGCCTATTTCCTTTGTCACCCACTTCATAAACCAATCCAAAGACGACCCACCCGACCAATCACCAATGGAGTGGTCTTGGTATCCCCGTATGCTTAAAGCGAAATTTATATATTGGGAATGAAAAGAAAAAAAAAGAAGAAAAGAAAAATGAAAAGAAAAATGAAAAAAAATGGAGAAAAATTCAAAAAGAGAAAAAAATCTATGAAGAAAAAAAAATATATATATATATATGTCGTTAAGAAAAAAAGAAAAAATAAATAAAGAAGACGACGAAAATGATGATAAAGTTCAATATACATGTGATTCATTTCTAGTTGTATTCATCTAATGGGAATGTTAAGAAAAGAATGTATGTCAAGATCCCATTTGTTAAAAGCATCAAGTTAGTTAACCGGTTTCTCCGTTGGTGTAAGGTCTTTAACCACTCTTTCCCAAATGTATCCCTACCTTACCCAAAGCCTTATTTTATATTACACCCATAAAAGACCTTTTGATTTATAAGTATGTAATTTATCCAAGTAGTGGAGGGTGAGAGACATTTCAAGCTTATGGTAAGTACAAACTAGCGTATTGACGGTTCGAACGATATACTTTAACCCCAAGGAGTGAATTGAGTGTTGTTTTGACTTTCTATTCGTGAGAGTTCTCGTGATTAGCTTGTGTCTATTTGATTTCGTGTATGCCCATTTTCCAATGCTTTGATGCAAATCTCGAACTCACGATGTGCTATACGTGTTGATGTTCTTATTTGATTCATTTTTATAACTACGTGCTAACTTAAGTCATTGCTGGGACGGACAATGATCTAAGTGTGGAGGAATTTGACAAGTGCCATTTTTATACACATTTTTATGTCGAATTTACCCTAATTTTAGTATTTGTTGGATGCATAAAATACCATATTATATGAGTTGGTATTTAATTATTTGATATCATTTATTTGAAAAAAAAAAGAAATAACAAAAGAGTTTCATAATTTATTTTGAGGATTGATACTTTGGTATCTTGTGATGGCAGCAGCAAAAAAAAAAAAAAGGAATTATGGTCTCTTTTGAATAGTTGGTAGGTCCACGATCAACAACCCAAGAAGTGAAAAAGAAAAAAAAAGGTTGTGTGGCAAGACCAGTTGGATCGCAGCCCACATCAAGTAAGTTGAAGTCCAGTAGCCTAATGGGAGAAAAGAAAAACCTGTGTCCAAGCTTCCAACAGTCCAGATTGCTTCCGTCTCAATCGCGCGTCTTCCTCCTGCAGCAACTCTCGAGCGAACTCTCGCTAGCCGCTGTTTTGGAGAGCCAAAAATCGTTCGCGTGACTTCTCCGCTAAATAAACTCACGTCCCAAGTCCCGATAAGCACTGTTTCTCGCTTCAAAATGTACCCGGGCGAGTTTTCACGCGGGTTTAACCCGCGTCTCAAGTCATGGTCGACTGATCTTTCTATTTCTCGAGCGGTTTTCGAGGGGGGTTATAAAAGGCCCCTGGTAACTGTCGATTAGGAGGATTTTCTGAAGAGAAAAATCGATTTCTGAAAGAACACTTCGAAGGGACGAATTTCCAGATTTGGGGGTCGATTTTGGAGTATTTTTAGGGTTCGTCATCAATTTCTCTACTTCATTCAAGTTGTAAGTTGCTTTAATTTTAGGTATGTATAGCTAATCTTTCAATTTCTAGCAATGGGTAGTTAATTGACTATGAAATTGATTATGTTGATGGCTTGATTTGGTTTTATAATCATTTGATTTCAATTACGCAATCCTTGAAATTTTTGTTCTTCAATTTAAGTTTGATTTTGTGAGTTGGATCCCTTACTTTATCTTGCTTAAATTTGTATTGCTAAAGTGATTTGTGAATCCGTAATTGTTCGTGAATTTCTTCCGGTAGCAATCAATACCCGATTGATAAATGTGTCAATTGTGTGTATTGTAGGATAGCGTAATCTAACTTAAATAATCGGCGTCGGATTATTGGTTAGTTTCGGTATTTGTTTGGACTTAATGCGATTGACAATTGAAGTCCAAGTTCGTGACTGGATTTAATTAGTTGATTAGAGGTTAGATGTTGAGGCGTCTCACACTAACCGCGTTTTTATAACAAATAGAATTTTGACGCGTGTTGAGGTTCAAGCCGATTTGAAATCTTTTGAGAAAATGGTTTGATCAAGTCCACGATACATAATCTAAACGATTGGTCGATTAATGCTCATTGCTAGTTTCTTTTATTATTGTTCAAAGTTCTAAATTAAATTTTCATGCTTAGTCTAATTATAAATCATCCAAATCCCCCTTTTTATATAATGTTTTTATTGAGTTTGCACGCGAAGTCGTCTTGGATTTACGGTTAACACCGAGTCCCTGAGGAGACGACCCTACTTATCACTATCGCAATTTATTTTGTTTTAGCGGTAATAGGATTAATTATATAAACTTTATTATTTGCCGGACTCGACACCCGTCACTTTCCCTGCTCCGACTCCAACTTCCAGCCTTGAGGACAAGGCTGCTGTTCCACAGGGGAGTATTGATACGAGTACAGGGCCTCAGCCCATTCCTACTAGACCCAAAAGAAATACCAACAGGCCTGTACGTTATCGAGATTGAAAGACTTCCAGCTTTGCTTTTGAATTGGTCAATAGTAGTGCTTCTTTATTTCCTAATAATTAGCTATGTCTTCTAGTTAGTGCTTAGTAGGTCAGTGGCATCCTTATTTTCAGTTCCTTATTTCTGTTTAAGAGTATTGTAACTTTGATTTTTGGAGGTATCAGAAAATTGTCCCAAGCTCTCTCTTCTCCTTTTTTTTTCTTTTCGGAGACTGACCATCTCGAATCGGTTGTATCATTATCTCTATTGCATATATATATATATATATATATATATATATATATGGATTCAACAAAATATGAGCTCTAATCTAATCTAATGTAGTGGAAATACTTTTACTTCTTTTATGTATGGCCAGATGTTTTCTTTTTTCTTTCAACATGACAGACTGTTTGTTATTTATTACAAGTGTCAACAACACCACCCTCACTTATTTTATTGGATAACATTCTCGGATATTATAATGGATTGTTGGTAAAACGGTCTTTACCCCGTAAATGCTTTTTGGGTAAGATTCTTGATTCTTGTGTCTCTTACTAGGTAAGGGCTTATCTGGTAAACGACCACTAAGTTTTACTGACCCATGTATTGCGACATCCTAAGTTTTACCAATAACCCATTTATCACCGGGCCATGAGTTTACCGCTTGCTTGACTTTTGGTAACTATCATACTTTGTTTATTGCATAATTAATGAATTTTCAAAGATTGGGAATCTAATTTGTTCAAACATAAATTTTTGTTTTTTGTAAAGAACTAGATAGGTATCGGTGCGTGATGCGGCACGAAATATCTCGAATCTAAAATTAAGAACTCAAAAGAGTAATCTTATTTCATATTCAGTTTTATTCTCCATCACACATGCCAACTTTATGGTCTATGTGTTTTTAGATCGCATATGGGATATATAAAATTCAAGGTTAATATGGTCAATTGGTAAAAAAAATTGAAAAAGATTTGCTCAATAGTTCGGTCTTTAAATCCTTAACATTTGAACTTATTTTGAAGATATTGATGAGACGATTTAATGTTATAGTTTGTAAAAAAAACATATTTTATTTAATGTATTTTAATTAATATACAATTATATATGTTAATATAATAAGGGTGTAAAATGAAAATGAAAAAAAGGGATATAAAAGTAAATTAAATAACCAGTGTATAAAGTATAATTTTTAAAATAAAGAATAATTTTATTTTTAACCATCATGTTATACGTGAGAATTGTTTTGACACTTTTAAACCTGTACATTATGTATCGAGATTTGTACATCCTAAAAATTAAAGAATAACCGTAATAGAATTTTTTTATAGGAGTATAGATAGATAAATGTAGATAAGAGTTTAAAATGTACAAGTTTAAAAAAAGCTCGATACATCATTTTTGAAAAATCTCGATACATATTTATGATTTTACAATAATATTAAATTAAAAAATATTCAATAATGAACTTAATTTGAAATTATTTACAAAAAGATTATAATGGTATAATTTGTAAAAAAGTTAATCTATGATTATGTATTTTTAATATGATAAGGGTGTAAAATAAAAAATTAAAACGTAAGGAATATATAACAAATTAATTTATAATATGATTAAATCCAAAAATATTTAATATTGGACTCATTTCGAAATTATTGTCGACACGATTACAATGTTATAATTTGTGGAAAAAAATATATGTAGTTTTTAATGCATTTTAGTTCATATATAATTATTTATGTTAATATGATAATGGTCTAAAATAGAAAATGAAAAAATAAATGATTAAAAGTAAATTTAATAACTAATTATAAGGGTATCAATTGTAACTTATAAATTAAAAATAATTGGGATGTGGGTTAAGGAGAGGTTGGTAGAGTGAGTGTGGATGAGTTGTACATAGTTTAACAAGTTGCACATCAAGCTTAACATATAGATTTTCAAGATTATTGAAAATAACTGTTTTAGATATTTATATAGTAGTATAAATTTGTAAAGAAAGGAAATGAATTTTATAATGTATTTTAGTTAATCTTTATGATTATGTATTTTTAATATGATAAGAGTGTAAAATGAAAAATGAAAACGTAAAGAATATAAAACAAATTAATTGGTATATGTTATCATGGTATTTACTAATATAATTAAATCCAAAAATATTCAATATTTGACTCAATATGAAGGTTTTGACGAGACAATTACAATAGTATAATTTGTAAAATAAAAAAATGTATTTTTTAATATATTTTCATATACTATTATTTATGTTAATATGATAAGTGTTTAGAATGAAAAATGAAAAAGTAAGAATTAAAAGTAACTAAATAACTAATTATAAGAATATAAAATTTAATATTGAATCTTGAAAATAACCGTCTTAGCATTTTAATATAGTTATAGATAGTTTAATTAATATTCTATTACTAGTATGTTGTACCGCACGTTGCGCAATGATGAAATATGTTTTGTTACAGAATATGTAACAAAGTTAAGATGAAACGTAATTTGTTAACTGACAATTAACAAAACACAATCTCTTCTAACCCGGTGTGGTTCAAACAACTAACATTCTTTAGTTAAATGGATACACACATAGCCATAATTTAATTCTATATTGTTTTGATTAACAAAGAGACTTTTATATCTTTTTTTTTTAATATTTCTGTTACAATAACAATGTTATGATGTTGAAGTTAAAAGTTACAAAAAATGGTTGAGGGTATACAAAATTAATCTGTCGGTAACTTATAAAATTGTTTTGCAATGTAATTTATTAACATAATAAGTCCAATTAAGTGGATGCCAAATAGATGTATCATCTATATTGCTTACAAATGTGGTTGTAGGTATAAATATAATCATAGAACAAAACAAAACATTTCCCTATGAGGAAAAAATAAAATAACAATGCCTTGAAATCGTCAACCGCTTCAAATTAAAAAGACAAAAAAAAAAAACCTAGTATTAAGAAATAAAAAATGATAAAATATAACAAACTTTATTATTTAAAGTTCAATTTAAACTACATCAGATTGATACAATTTAAATGGTAGAATTCCGAAAAAACCGAACATAAGTAAAGATCGAGAGAAAGAAAGCAAGTATATGTTATACCCCTAAAAAATAAACCTGAAAGGAGATGAATAGAGATGAAAATTTATTAGAGATGGAGGGTGTTATATAGTTGGATGGTGAACATTGTTTTGCAAGTAAAATTAGCAAGAGAACAAAACCAAATTATAATGAAACATACATTTTTCATAAAGGTAGAAAAGTGTATTAATTATTTTTTAAAAATAATAAAAAGGTATACCTCACAATTGTTTCATGTGCAATTTGACAAAAAAGTAGCTCATGTACCGAACAATCTTAAAATAACAACACAATTATTGTGCCCTAATTGATAATTGATTGTAATTAATATTCATTAAAAAGTTTGTATTTGAAGGTGCCTCTATATATATATATATAGGGTTGTGTTCACGTGAGACCAACATGTTTTCGTGAGATCCGTGAGACCAAAATTTTACACTTGAAACTTCACAGCAAACACTGTGAAGGTAAAAAAAATCCGAACCTTCACAGTGTTTTGCTGTGAAAGTTTTTACCTTCACAGTGTTTGCTGTGAAGTTTCAAGTGTAAAATCTTGGTCTCACGGGTCTCACGAAAACAGGTTGGTCTCACGTGATCCAAAGTCTATATATATATATATGAATGATTCATAATTGGAAAAGATGAAACGTTTTTTGAATTCATTAGTGACTTTAATTCATGAAAGTAATCAATATATAATGTACATTCCATTAACTAATATTTAAAAAATAAATAAAAGAATTGATCTAATTTTATTACATTTATGTATATAATTTGATTTTAATGTAAATCAAAAAAATGAAATGAGATATATATATATAGGGTGCGTTTCTTTTGCAACCCAAACAATTTGTACAAACTATGCAAACCACTATATTAGGAAACAATAGATATATTTATGAATAATGTTTATGATTCATTAATAATGATTGTGATATATATGGAAAATGTTAAGTTTATTCATTATAATCATGATTTTAAATTAGAAAACATAATAAAATCATATATTCATTAGGCTTGATGAACGACTAAGATTGGTTTGCATAGTTTGTACAAATTGTTTGGGTTGCAAAAGAAACGCACCCTATATATATATATTACTAATTGTTGTAACTTTTTCATTTATTTTTAATTTATAGAATATTGTTTTTTAATTTATGTAATATACATTTCATTATCTAATATTTCTTAAAAAATAAAACAATTGATTCTAATTTTATTTCATTTATGTATATAGTTTGGTTTTAATATAAATTAAAAAAATAAAATGATATCTCTCTCTATATATATATATATATATATATATTAATAATTGTAGTAAAATTTTCATTTAATTTTAATTTATAGAAGGGAAATTAATTAAAATACCCGTATTTCGATCCCGTATTACCGAAATACGGGTATTTTAATTAATTTCCCACTTTTAGAATATTATTTTTTATACTTTTTTTTATACATAACCGTAATAAACTTTTTTAAAATAACCTAAAAGCTATGTCGAGACTCGAGATAATTGACCTTTTTCCCCATTTGTGTGATCTTCAATTTCCCCAATTTAATCTCCAAAAATTGATCAAGTAAAGGGAAGCAAGATCATAACTCATAGCTTTGTGACCTCCGCAACTGTGCGAGGTCCAACAAGGACGACTCTCGGAGGATTCACAAAAAGGTAAGACTTTCTTCAAATTGTGTAATTTTCTTCCTTAATATATTAAATTCAGTTATGCATTTCATCAATTCGTATCAGATGTTTAACTTGATTGATGTGATTTGTATTTGTGTGGAATATGCTACTATTGATGTTTCTTTGATTATTGAAATAAAATGAAGTTGATTTGAAGCTGAATTTGGTGAAGATTTGAGTTGTTTTTGCTTTTTTCGAATTTATGGAGGATGGGATCTTACCGGATGATGGATGCAAGGGCCAAGGATCTTACCCTACCCTGTAAGAGCGAATGGCAAGGACTAAGAGTCTTAAAGGTCGTTTACCAGACGCTTGGGCTAAGATTTTAGTCCATCAAAACGACATTGTATGCGACAATTTACCTGATAAGTGTTAACCGGGTAAGATTTGTTTGTAAGACTCTCGGTTATTGCCTTGCTTTTACTTTTTAAGTAGTTTGTCTGTTTATGAGAAATGAACACCGTATATCCCACCCACACCTAATTAAGTAAGGTCGGGATTCATTTTGTTACAAAATGGTATAATTAATAGAAATGATAAACATTCCTCTTGATTTGGAGTTGAATGAGGATTTACCCAATCCTGACCACAATAAGTGCTTCCCATTCTAATTTAGAGTTGCAGTGTCGTGGCTTGCAACGTTATATAAACTAGACTGCTTGCGTATGAGTTTAAAGGTTTCTAGAATATGTTTCTTTTATTGTTACCGTTAGGCCGTCATGCAATAGCAAAGGTTTTCATAACCTCACCAAAGTGGACCGATTTTCTATCTAACGAGTTATTGGTTTTGGGTATACTATTGAGCCTCTATTGGTCTAATTTGTTCATCACTTACCAGCTCGTCATCCTTTTGACAAAGCCTCTTAGGAAAGGCCCAAGTGACTTTTGGAAATAAATTGGAATAAATTGAAATGACGAGTTTTTCTGTATTTTATGTAAACAACAATACACATGTTTATATACACAAACCGGGGTCAAAATTCAATTCTCTTGAACAGTGAACTAAGCTTCATGATATTAGGTAGTATGCCTTGGTTCCAAAAGAAGAAAGATTTATGGTTTGACTTTTGAGGTCAACTTATATACATTTTCAAATCCAAATTTATAGTATCAAATTTTGTTACCACTTCTTAGTTGCTTATATATATATATATATATATATATATATATATAACATGGCTTTCAACATTTTCCCCAACCTTTAAAGCATAGTATCAATTTTGAAGCTAAAAATTAGTATGTTTGACCTTGAAAATCAAACTATACCTTCTGGGAGCAGAGTAGTAGTAGAGAAAATGAAACTTACCAAGCCAGGTTTCATCTTTGAAGTACATCTGTTGTGGTTGATTTTGATTTTGTTTATTCCCCACCAGAAACCCCCATGTTAAATTACTTGCAACTACAACAATTTGATGTGCTTGATTTTGATTTTGTTTTTACAGCTCAACATTTCAGCATCTGATTTGGGTTCATCGGTCGTCTGTCGAGAAGTTTTACGTGATGAATAAGGTATAATCAACAATTATATTATTACACATTTGGTACCATATGTTTCTATTAAAGTCATTGCATGTTTTTTGCAGGACATATTTATGGATGAGTGCATCACGAAAACTAAACAACATTATAGATATATGGATGAGCATTATTTACAAATCATTGTATTTCTTTGTTCGGTCAAGAATATCAAATTTTGTAATGAGTTCTCAGTATATGGGTTTAGAAGCTTAATACTTATGCAATTATTTTTCCAATATATCTTGCTAATTAATACACCATATTAACCTTCAACTTTATGTATTAGTTGAATTCAAATTAACCACACAAACTCATGAAATAAAATCGAAAGTGATAGAAAAACATGATTCATGCACTAATGTTTCAGAATTGTGATTCACACGTGCTGCATCGCGTGGGTACACCACTAGTTAAACTTAAAATACATGTAAAATGTTGAGAATTTTTTCGTAATTTCGTGTCAATACAAAGTAGCAGTGGGGAATAATTTAACGATATAATTTTAAAGACGAAATTCAGAACATGATAATAACTTAAGAATTTTCGATGAGCGGACTTGACTTAAGACTTGTCGAGATATTGAAGGAATTATTGTCATTGTCATGTAGGGTGCTACTATAGTTTTATCGATAACAAGTTCTGAGGATGCCATAAATTGAAAACAGGTTATGCCAAGTGAGTTTCATTTTGATTTTGTTTAAATTGATATACATGTGTTAATGTACATATTACACTATCAAAAACTATATATTATGCACAATTATGTGCAAAAGTTTTTTTTTTTTTTTTTTTTTTTTTTTTTTGTTTTTGGGTTAAAAATATATGATCATTCCCATACATATCACTGGTCTTAGGATATGCTTGTTTTATCTTAATATAGAGATTATGATATTAATTTTAGAAAGCATAGTGATTACTTATGTTATTCACAAAATAAACTGTTATTAGACATGTCATAAAATAAATTTACATAAAGATTTAATTTATGATCGTAACGTATTTAGATGAGCCTAAAACTAATTGCCACGTAGATGTCGTGGTGTTTATTTTGGAACACAACAAGCCATATATTCATAAAGATAATACATAGACACAATCACTCCAAAACATGTTTTTAGGGAAGCTTACATTATTTCGACCAAGAGATTGACAAACACAAGATCACCCCCTAATTAATATGATGCCACCTTCTCATCATCAGTGTTCTCCATGCCTGGTAATATGAACAAGTCATTTGCGTTCCTACGTGAACAATTTGCACGAATTTCCCCTTGTGTGCCCGTCAACACACTCAATTGGCTCATCTTAATCATCGCATTCACAAAGTTCTGGTAAAACAACGTTTGATTAATAGCAAAGCTCGTGACAATTCCTCGAGTCCTGCTATCTGTATACAGGTCTTGGTCTGAGGTGAAAAGCCCTTGGCGATTCATGAGATCGACGTAATACCTATTGTCAAACACATTTGGAGATCGGATGTCCATGAAAGTGGTATTGGTCGTATTTCGAACAGGACACGTAATTCTTAGATTGTTGAAAAAGGTTTGGTCCATGGTTGGATCTCGTTCTGGGAAGAGGCGTGATTCGAAAGAGGTGCAATGGGCTATCCCGATGGTGTGGCCGCCAGAGAGTGCCACAACATCTGTGGGATTGAACCCTTTCGTGGCGAGGGAATTCAATATGGTTGTCGTGTTGGCAAAGGGCGGAGGAAGGTTGGCTAGTGTTACATTTGTTGTGGCAAAGTTAAGCCCGTCACGTCTTCCCAAGGGTATGCTATAGTTCGGACCACCAGACTACATCATGAACAATTAAGTAGATATTAGTGCCACTTGATGCATATAAAATCAAGAAATTGTTTTAAATTGCAAAAATAAAAATAATAACGTGCAATAAGGTTGTCGTTTTTTTTACCAGGAAGACTGCGTCACGAGCAGCAAGAGCAGTAATATCAGCACAAGAGACGGTTCGATTGCAAGCATTATGCACGAGCCTGCGAAGATTTTCGATGATAACGAATGCTTGTGCTCGCAAGGTCAAGTTTGGTATTGCACTTTTCTCACTTGGTCCGCTAGCAGAACCATCGAGCAAAACCGAGCCATCACAACCCTAATAATGTTGAAATTAAATTAATTATGTATATACAAAGAAAATTATGTCAAATATGGCTACATAAAGTGATATAACATTGGACTTGACATGAAGTGTGATAAAATTGTTTTTTGGCTACTATATTACATAAATTACGTTTTGTAACACAAGGTTAAGAAAACTATGGTATCTTTTAATTACTATTAATGTGAATCGATAGATGTATCAGATATAAATCTTTTCAAGAAAAAAGGGTATCTATTTTAAATAGTAAAAATAAAAAAGTATTATATCTATTTTTAAACAAAAAAATAATTGATATTTTTCAATAAATTGTTGATTTTTTTTTTGCAATAAATATTTTTCTCAAATTTATTGATCAACATTTAATAGGTTCATGGATGTGGAGGGTTCCTAATTCATGTTGTTTTCAGAAGGACACCATGCCCCTCCATGTGAAATCTTTTAAACCACAAAAGCATTTCTTGAAAACAAATCAAATAATTTAATTTGGACATATACATGCACGAGTATCCACACAAACATATATATATATATATATATATATATATATATATATATATATATAGATATAGATGTTCAAATGCAAACCCTTTACATGATGCAACTCATACAATTCTTCTATCCACCACTCATTTTATTTTCACTTTTGTAATTAAGATGAGTGATAGATAGAGGGGTTGTATGGGTTGCACCATGTAAAGGGGTTGCATATATAATAACCTACCTCTCTCTCTCTCTCTCTCTCTCTCTCTCTTTCTCTCTCTCTCTCTCTCTATATATATATAGAGAGAGAGAGAGAGAAAGGTTTAAACGAGAACTTTACTATTTAAGAAAACAAGAAACAGTAAATCATGTATAAAATCATATGTGATTTTACATTAACAGGCAAAAATTGGACGCATACGACTTTGAACGCGACTTAAGTCGCGAGGTAAAGTCGCGTGAATCATATATGATTTTATATGTACTCGACTGTACTCATGTTTTCTTAAATATATATTGTTCTCGTATAAACCCATTTCTCTCTCTCTCTCTCTCTCTATATATATAAATATTATATATAATATATATAGTAGATTATCATGAATTGTAATTACTCTATTAGTTAATTATAAATAATTAAAAAATTATGGATCATCTGTATACATAAGTAGTATTAGAGGTTGGAAAAAAAAACTAAAACAAAAATTATTATATATTCTTTATAATTTGAAAAAAATATATTTTTGATATAGCGTATGTATATGTCCCTTGTTTTCTAATTACGTTCCTTATGGTAAACGTTTCAAACTATAGACGTTTTAATCCTGACTTTAGAAAATATGTTTCATAAAATAGAATAAACAAAAATATATAAAAATAAAACAACTAAAAAAAGAAAGGAAAAATGCTAAACATTATGGAAGTACTTTCTATTAGTGGAAGGTAGTATAAAAAATGAATTAAATGAAATATAAATAGTCTTAATTAACTAGAATTGGATGACAATTACTACCAAATGACCAATTATGGAAACCATGAGATCTTGTCCATAAATCTCAACCCAAAGTCGTAAGTTGACAACCGAGTTTTTACATGTTATAATGATTTGAATGATCTTATTTATTTAATTATAACCATGGGTGTTTGAACAAACTTCGACTAATCCCAAAGATCCCGGAGAACAATCATAAAAATTCCGAGTGATTCCAGTTATCTATGAAGAAAATCCCCAAAGGCTTAAACTTTGAATGGTCTTCGGTATTAGGGTCTTTGGCTTCCTAAGATGTCAAGGATTTAAACTTCACCAAAGATGATAAAGGTGTGTGGATTAATTTACGGTATATAAACATTATATATTTCAAAAGTATGATCTAAGTTTTATTCTATTTTTTAATTAAAATAAACCAAAGTTTATTGCGATGATCACTTCCAATCTCATAATCGAAATCAGAAAAAGATCGAATATCAAAACCATATTTTTCTTCTTCTTATAAATAAAGCTAAAGTGAGGATATATTCTCGTCGTAAAGGCATACCCTAAGAGAATACCTTTAAATGGTCACGTCTTTATAAGAAAATTCGTTATTGTTGAAAATTGTAATTCTTCATTTGGATCAATTAATCCAAAGAAACAAATGTCAAAAGCTATTGAAAGTTTTTCCTTTTGGAATGGTGTACTAGGGTATGCCCAGACTAATTCCCTTGATAACTGTCAGCCCTGATTAAACCTCAGTGGCCACCATTGTTGTATTTGTCTGGATTCGAACCCTGGACAGATGAGATATTCCACCAAGTTGTTGAAAACATTGATGGAGTCTGAATTCATATATGTTGGAATCTTGATGCTCTCTTCATGGGTGTTTTGGGGACTAAATCTGCGGTTTCACAGTAATTTCTTATGGTATAAGAGTTAGGATCTACCACTCTAATTCGTCACTTTGGGTCAATCTAAACTCGTCTAGCCCTTTCACCTATCTAGCTCCCTCTCGACGCTCAGAGACGGTTGGTGGAAGGACCTTTTGGAGTCTCACATCAGCTAGATTTGGACCATTTCTCATCTCTTTTGGAGAATAAATATAGGGTTCTATGTATACTAGCTCTTTCAATCATGAAGTACCCAAAATGGAAAAAATTAAGTAATTAACGTACTTGAACGAAGCAATCGTGGAAGTGAAGTCGAAGTAAACCGGCAGCTTGGCCGATATCGGAGTTGAAAACAGTCTGAAGCTGTCGTCGAATGATGGTTTCGAGCTGAGGACAGGTGGTCCGGTAGAATGTATACGACAGCCCCGGCACGACAGGCGGCGTCTGTGCTTCTAAACTGTTCAATGATATTAGTACAAGTAGCAGCAGCGTGGCTACGGATGAAGCTTTCAAGGAAGCCATGGCCATAGTTATTATATATCAGTGACAGTTTTAGAAAGGCTTGTGGCTTCTTGCTAATGGCTCGTGGCTTGTATTTATAGACATATATTTATTTTAAAAAATTATTAGATTTGTAAATATGTAGTATTTTTCAATTCGGGTTGGTGAGATGTATTGTTTAAAAAATCGAATATTTTTCTATTCGGGTTGGGTTGGGTTGGCGGGTTAGTAATATACATAAATTTGTCGATTGGAATACGATAAATAATACTAAAATTATTCTCAACAAAGTTATTAGTTATTATAATTAGGGTTTGTTCGTGTTCGTTCGTTTAACTTAACCGAACAAACGAACGAACACGAACGGTAAACGAATGAAATTTTTTTAGACCAAAGGGCCTTTGGCCTAGCGATAAAAGAGCCTTTGACTTCCTAGGAGGTCAGAGGTTCAAACCTCACCAAAGGTGAGGAGGGTGTGTGAGTTTATTTGTTGCATTTGTCGTATATAAATATTATATACTTTAAAAAATGAAATTTTTTGTGTTCATATTCATTCATTAAGAAAATGTGGTTGTTCGTGTTCGTTTATGTTCGTTCGTTAAGATGCTAAACGAACATAAACGAACGAACATAAATGGACTTGAACAGACATAAACAAACGAACACAAATATACTTAAACAAATATAAACGAACGAACATAAATAAATTTAAATGAACATAAACGAACGAACATAAATGAACAAAAAACAACCACCATTACTCATCATTCTGTTCCTAAAAACTAACATAACAAAATGAAAAACTGTGTAAACTTATGAGCGATAAAAAAAGAATTCTAAAAATTCAATTTACTTAATGATTTCACATAATAATGTCACAATATATAAATATGTAACACCCTAAAAATAGGGATAACAAAAATCCGGAAAAAGGACGTGAGGTATGCTAAAATTGCCATAGCAAGAGCCTCCCAAAAATGAGGAATATAAAATTAATAACCTGTTTAATCACAATTGTAATTTAACGAACAGTAAACAACAACCAACTAATCTAATTTCTACATCTAGAAAAGAGATTACAAAACGGGTTGTCATCTGTAGACCCAAACGGTCTATATCCAAAAGTATAACGCGTCCATGTGCAATTCCCCAAGCTCTCACCCCCAAGCAACTAAACCGGCTTAAGACCGCCGCCGCTAGAACCTGAGATACACATCGACACCAAACAAGTGTTAGGCCAAAAAGCCTAGTGAGTTGAACAATAATAAGCATGCATGAACAGATACAATTCTTATCAGCAGTTAACCAGTGTTCAACATATGTGGAGTCATTAGGGGAGACCCAAAGCACCAATCAAGTCACACCCAAGAGTCGATATACCTTGATGCCCTTAACAAGGAACACCCCAAAGGCCCGGCACACCCGAAGACTATCGCTAAGAAAATTCCCCGAATGGCGGAGGTCTAGGCACATACCATCACAGTGGTGCCCAAGACTACATCCTCCTAGTGTACTGACTTGGTTCGTCCACATAACGCATATAGAAGGTCCTTTAGGTGTATTTCAACCCAACATATTTCAATACCAACTACGGGTACTGTGAACTCAAGATCTAAAGATTCTAGAGAGAGAAAGCTAGAGAGAGAAAGTGAATGTGGAGCCAAAAGTAGTTATGTATTCAAGATATGAAAAAAATAATCTCTTGTTTTCAAAAACAACTAAGATAAGGGCTTATATACCCACAAGGTAAAATAAATACAAAGGTTACAACTAAAAATGATCTAACAGGTACAATATTACCATCCTATCCTCATGCAATCCAACAAAAGACCCAAATGACACTTATATTCATCATGCATATAAATATGTCATCAAAGTGGTATTCCAACTAGAACCATCACAATACCCATACATGCGTACATTTCATATCAAGTTAATCACATTGTATATCTATGAGAAAAGCCCCAAATAATGACACCCATAACATAAGACATAGCATATCACCAATATCTATATTTCCAACTATTTTCATCAAGAAATCCCAATTACTTGTACACATAGAGATAAAATAGAAAATAGAAGATTATGATGTGTATCTAGTTTTAACAAAGGTTTAGTAAACTCACAATCTAGGTTTTTGACCAAAAACCTAGAAAAGATGAAACCCTAGCTTTTGAAGAAGATGAGACTTGAAGAAGATGAAGATCTTGAAGGATGCTTCAATGAAATCACTTGGATGAACCTTCAATGATGATTTAATGCTCTTATCACCAAAAATCTGGAAGTTATAAGGTAGGAGACGAAAACCCCAAAATCAAGCTTTTGGATACTTGAGGAAGATGAAGATGGAGATGGTGGTGAAGCTTCCAATCCGAAACCTTGGATGATGATCTTCACTCTAGCAATAAATGGTGGAAGATTGGCGGTTGAAAGAACCTTAGATGAAGTAGGTTGAGAGGAAGGGTTTGGGAGAGAATGTTTGAAATGAAGAAGATGAGAAATGAGAAATATTTGGGAAAATTCATTTAATGCCCGCACTGGGCTACTGCCTCATGTGCACGGCCCGTGCGTTTTTAATGAAGGATGGCGCACGGGTCGTGCGCCACACACAGAAGCACATCAAACTTCTTCTCATTTGGTCAAATCCCGTTTTGGTCAAATCCCGTTTTGGTCATAACTTCTTCGATATAGCTCCGTTTTCGCTACGGAAAGAACCGTTAGACTCGTAGTTAAATCATTCATCCATTCAAACTATAAAATTAAAGATTCAAGCCCAAAAAATCAAAAATCTAATTTAACCAATGAAATTTCGGAGTGTTACAATCCTCCCCACCTAACGAGGATTTCGTCCCCGAAATCTTACCCTAACTAAACAAGTGAGGGTATTGTAACTTCATATCATCTTCGGATTCCCAAGTAACATTAGCACCCACCCCGATGATGCTTCCATTGGACTTTAACCATAATTACGTCCTTATGCCTCAACTTCTTTACCTTCGATTCTAAAATTGCTTCCGGTTCTTCTACACAACGATTCCCATTGTCCACACGAATTTCCGACAAAGGAATCACGCTTTCCTCTTCGGCTAAACACTTTCTGAGGTAACATACGTGAAACGTGGGATGTATTCCCTCTATTTCCGGTGGTAAATCCAACCGGTAGGCTTGTAAACCAATTTTCTCCAAAATAGTGAAAGGTCCAAGGAAACGAGGACTAAGCTTTCCACGCTTCCCGAACCGGATAATTCTCTTCCATGGAGATACTTTTAACATGACACGGTCGCCTACTTGAAACTCGACCGGTCTTCTTTTCTTGTCCGCATAACTCTTTTGTCGATCTTGTGCCGCCTTTAGCCTTTCCCGAATTTCTTTCACTTTGTCGGCCGTTTCTTGAACAATTTCTGGTCCGGCAAATTGCTTCTCGCCCGCTTCTAGCCAACATACCGGGTTCTGCACTTCCGTCCATACAAAGCCTCGAACGGTGTCATTCCAATACTAGAATGGTAACTGTTGTTGTACGCGAACTCTACTAGAGGTAGATGTGAATCCCAACTTCCCCCGAAGTCTATTACACACGACCTCAACATGTCTTCTAATGTCTGGATTGTCCTCTCTCTTTGACCATTCGTTTGAGGATGATACGCCGTGCTCAAATTCAACCTAGTACCCAACTCTTTTTTCAAGCTAGCCCAAAAGTTCGAAGTGAAACGACTATCCCGATCCGATACCACAGATTTTGGAACTCCGTGCCTTGACACCACCTCGTCGATATAAAGTTTGGCCAATTTCTCCATTGGCAAGGTCTCCCGCATTGCAAGAAAATGCGCACTCTTGGTTAGCCGATCCACAATTACCCAAATAGTGTCGTGACCGCGCAAGGTCTTCGGTAGCTTTGTCAAAAAATCCATGGTGATGTTGTCCCACTTCCACTCGGGAATGGACAACGGTTGCAAACTTCCATACGGTCTTTGATGCTCCGCTTTCACTTGAAGGCACATGACACATTTCTCCACATAGCTAGCCACGTCTAGCTTCATCACCGACCACCAGTAGTTTAGCTTTAAATATCTATACATCTTTGTGCTACCGGGATGTATAGAATACTTCGACTTATGCGCTTCCTCGAGGAGTAATTCACGGTTTCCCCCAACCTTCGGCACCCAAATGCGCCCTTGAAAGAGTTTGAGTCCACGACCATCTTCCGTTAAGAGTTCCTTTTGCTTTGACATAACCTCGGCCTTGAGGTTCTATTCTTTAAGTGCTTCCACTTGACTCGCTCTTATGCTCTCCAACAAACTTGACACCACATCGATTCTCGTAAGGGACATTTTGACACCCCCATCATGGCTCCTTCGACTTAATGCATCCGCTACCACGTTGGCCTTACCAGGATGGTAGAGTAAATCACAATCATAATCTTTCAAGAGCTCAAGCCATCTCCTTTGTCGCATGTTGAGTTCCTTTTGATCAAAGATGTATTTGGGACTCTTGTGATCGGTAAAAAGAGTACACTTCGTCCCGTACAAGTAATGTCGCCACAACTTTAACGCGAAAACTACCGCCGCCAACTCCAAATCATGAGTCAGATAGTTCTTCTCATGATCCTTTAATTGTCGCGACGCGTAGGTTATTACCTTCCCCCTTTGCATTAGGACACACCCAAGCCCCATCTTAGAAGCATCACTAAACACGACAAAGTCTTCCGATCCCTCGGGTAAGGACAAGATCGGAGCTTCGCACAACTTCCTCTTGAGCGTTTGAAACGCTTGCTCTTGTGCATCGGTCCAAAGAAACTTGACGTTCTTCCTTGTAAGAGAAGTGAGCGGTGTAGCTATCTTGGAAAAGTCTTGGATGAAACACCGGTAGTAACCCGCCAAACCTAAGAAGCTTCGGATCTCCGTCGAACTTGTTGGAGGCTCCCAACTCATCATTGCATCGATCTTTGTCGGATCCACTTTTACCCCGTCCTTTGATACCACATGCCCCAAGAATTGCACTTCTTGAAGCCAAAATTCGCACTTCGAGAACTTCGCGAACAGTTTCTCCCTTCTTAGAACTTCTAATACTTCCCGTAAGTGTCTTCCATGTTCGAACTCATTCTTTGAATATATTAAAATATCGTCGATGAAGACGATTACAGATTTATCCAAAAATGGGCGACACACACGGTTCATCAAATCCATGAATACGGTCGGAGCGTTGGTTAAGCCAAACGACATCACCAAGAACTCATAATGACTGTATCTCGTTCGGAAGGCCGTCTTCGGAATATCTTCGTTCTTCACTCTCATTTGATGGTAACCGGACCGAAGGTCAATCTTCGAGAAACATCCCGCCCCTTAGAGTTGATCAAAAAGATCATCGATGCGAGGTATAGGGTACTTGTTCTTCACCGTGACTTTGTTTAACTCCCGATAATCTATGCACATCCGCATGGATCCATCTTTCTTCTTCACGAACAAAACTGGTGCTCCCCAAGGTGACGAATTTGGTCGAATGAAGCCCTTCTCCAACAACTCTTGAAGTTGCGTCATCATCTCCTTCATTTCTGTCGGTGCCAAACGATATGGAGCACGAGCTATCGGAGCCGCTCCCGGTGTGAGGTCAATCTGAAACTCCACTTGTCGCTCCGGTGGTAATCCGGGTAAGTCTTCCGGAAAGACATCCGGATAATCCTGCACCACCTCCACATCTTCTACCGACTTCTTTTCTTTCTTAGCGTCCATAACGCAGGCCAAGTACGAAGGGTAACCCTTCCCTAAGAACTTGTGAGCCTTTAGAGATGATATAACAGGATTACTTCTCTTTCCTTTTTCCCCATAAATGGTTACCACACCATTTTCCGGCAATGGTACTTGGATCATCTTTTTGGAGCAAAAGATGTCCGCCTTATGCCTCACTAACCAACCCATGCCTATGACCACATCAAACCCTCCTATAGCCATAGGTAGTAAATCTACTCCGAAAGAAATTCCGTCGATCTCTAGAGTGCAATCACAAAAACGGTCACGAATGATCAATTGATCTCCATTAGCTACTTCTACTACTAACGCCTCGGGAAGAACCCTAATAGGAGTGGTGAATCGTTTACAGAAAGCATCCGACACAAAAGAACATGTAGCACCCGAATCAAACAAGACACGAGTAGGCATGGAGTTTACTAGAAACGTACCCGAAACAACATCCGCGGTCTCCTTTGCCTCCGCGGTAGTCATCCGGAAAGCTCGACTCGGTGCCCGTGATGGTTGCTCGACCCTAACCGTCGAACCCACAGAATTTCCACCTCTTTCTCTAACCAGCCTTGGACACTCTCGCTTCATATGCCCCGACTCTCCACATTCATAACAAACCGACCCACGGAGGGAACACTCTCGAGTCGTGTGATTTTTCTTACCACACTTGGTACACCCGGCTGGACCGGAGTGAGTCCTTGTAGCGCACGGCCCCGAGTAATTTGACCTGCACTTGTGGCACCACCGATCTTCACGGCGTTGATCACCCGATCTCCCGCTTACAAAGGGTCTTGACTGACGAACGGGGCCCAGATGGCCCCTCCCACTTCCGTTTCTCACTAACATGCCTCTTCTCATCCCTTTCCGAATTGATGTCGTCCTCAACGAGTAAGGACTCCTCGATAACTTCTTGCAAAGTCGAACACTTAGCATTTCTTACCGCCGTTCGCATCTCGGCCGGTAACTGATAAGTACTCAATTTTGAGTACTTAAGCACATTTCTTTTAATCTTTTAGATAGGATTTTTCATTTTCAAATCCCACTTTGAGTCATTTTCTATCTCATTTTCCATTTATTGTGTCTTGGAGCTTAAATTGTGTGATTTACTTGTTTTATTAAGATTGTAGGCTAAATTTGGTTATTTTTTGGAAATCTATTTGAAAACAGGGCATGCTGCAGCATGGAAACAGCATGGAGCTGATGGTTTTGATGAAAGAATGAAAGAGGATGGAGCATAATCTGATTTTTGGCATGGAACTAATCTGATTGTAACCTCTAAACACTAGTTAATATGGTTTGTAATATGTTGGTTAAATGGGGACAAGCTTTGGTAGTTCTAGTAGGCTTAGACTAGGTAAGTACAATTAGATTCTCCTTAAATTACAACTTTGCCACTCCCTTTGGTTATAAAAGGAGGGTTTAGTTGCTCTTAAGGAGACATCTTCTTCTATCATCTTAACATCTTTTGGGTTATTATTTCGAATCTGCAGCAAGTATAGGAGCTGATCGTTAATCATCTTCTCTAGTTCTTTAATTTGAAGTGTTAGTGTTTATGTTCTTCATCTTGTTCTTCATCTCTTTAAGAGTTCAATGTTGTTATGCTTAGTGTAATCTTTTATTTTATGTCTAGCTCACGAACTGGTCATCTTCCAGTCCAGTGTCCTCGTTAATTTCCAGAATTCATCCTTATGTTCTTATGATCTTCATAGTGTTCTTCATCATCTTTATATAATCTCCATATTTGAATATGCATGCTGTAGCATCCAAACAGCACCCACCTGCACATTTCTTTTAGTTGTATTTTCTTTTTCCATCTTGCATCTCTAGCCTTTCCTTTACTCTTTTGTTTTAGATTTTAGTGGTTAAAGTTTATTGTAATTATATTCAAGTTTACTTTCTTGTCATTTCCATTTCCTTGTAATTTACGTTCTCGTCTTTACATTTTTAGTTACACACATATATATATATATATATATATATATATATATATATATATATATTTATATACTTTCAAGTCATTTATCTTTCAAGAGCACTTTACATTATGTTCATCTTTGTAATTCTTAGTAGTTGTCTTTATTTCCTTATTGTAATGCATAGCTAATCATCTTAGCTTGGGTGTAAGACAAATGGTGGTCATGTGGATCTAAAAGAAAGTGGGTATTTGTGACTTTAACGAAATTTTATTATTCCAACTCAAGTTTTATCAAGATAACAAAACTCTTTGACAAAATGATTATTTTGATAGTGTAATAGTGTCATGGACCTAGAGATAGGCCATTGAATAGCACGTCAATTTAGTGATATGAGAGGTAATCTCGAAAGAGTTACTTGCAACGAGAGTTGTTACTTGTGTCATTTAAAATGATCCATTCTTGATAAGTTGTCACTTTTTCAAAGGGTTAAAATGGAGTAGACTTAGAGATAAGCTACTTGGAATACATCAACTTGGGAGGTACGGGGGTTATTTCGAAAGAGTAACTTTTAACGAAGATAATTTGTTTCGCCGTATATTTTAAGAACTCCATTCCCATCATTCCCTTATCTTGAACTTTGCTCAGAGATGAGATGGTTCATAGTTACTGGAATAACGGGATGGTGAGAGTCCGAGAGGAACGTGTCTTGAAATCGATAATAAAACTAGTTATAGTCAGAAGTGTGCTACAACATTCAAATAGCATCATGCTATGACAGTGTTGTAGCATTAACCTGCTGGATTTTGGATTCATATACCATCAAAAGTCTTACACCCTTGCTTCTCTTTTATTCTTGTTATTTAGATCTGTGTTAACCAACCAATCAAAATATTGCTTCAAATTCGTCATCTGAAATCTCATCTTTCATCATACTTTTAACACACTTTTTAATCCAATCTCTGTGGGACGATATCTGGTACTTTACCATTTTATTACTTGTAAGGCGACATAGTACCAATTTGTATACTTGCTTTTTGGTATTATCAGTCTCACCCTAAGGTAAACAAAAGGGCCTGTCAAGTTTTTGGCGCCGTTGCCGGGGATTGGCACGTCAAAAGTGTTTAAAAGTGTTTTAAAAGATTTGGTTTTTCTACCACCTTTGGGAGTTTCAAAAGATTTTTAAAAAGTGGTGCATGCCAAGAATACAACGCGGGGAACTTTTTGAGTTAGATCCAGATATTGAGAGAACCTTCCGTCAAAGAAGGAGAACTCAAAGAACTTTTCAAAACACAAATCCTCTCAATATGGAAGGACCTCCCCCGGGTTTTGAAAACATGCATCTTAGACCACCACTTTTGGAAAATCAACCACCGCCTTTGGAAAATCAAATGAGACCACCTTTAATGAATCAAATCAGGCCACCACCAATTTTTGCAAATAATGCACCAATTTTTGGAAATCCTCCACCTCATCAGTTTCAAAATCACCAAAATCATAATGACGAGGAAGATGAGGCCGGATCTGTTGGTAATGTTGAACCACAAAACATCATTGATCTTGCAAACTCAAAAGATGGAAGAATTATGGACTATGCAATTCCTAATTTTGAGCAATTGAATTCTGGGATTATTAGGCCACAATTAGAAACTTTACATTTTGAACCAAAACCCATCATGTTTCACATGTTGCAATCCAATGGTCAATTTTCCGGAATGCCATCGGAAGATCCACATTCGCATTTAAAATCTTTTATGGAAATCACCGATGTTTTTCTAATCCCTGGAGTATCTGCTGATGCCTTAAGACTCACTCTATTCCCATTTTCTTTAAGGGATCGGGCAAAAGTTTGGTTCAATTCATTAGCACCAGGTTCAGTACCATCATGGAGTGATATGGCCGAAAATTTTTTGCGAAAATATTTTTCACCTACCCGGAACGCTAAATCCAGAAATGAGATTTGCATGTTTAAACAAATGGATGATGAAGCTATTCCGGATGCGTGGGAAAGATTTAAAGAATTGTTGAGAAAATGCCCTCATCATGGCATTCCCTACTGCATTCAACTCGAGATGTTTTACAATGGGCTTGTTCCCAATGCAAAACAGATGCTTGATGCGACTTCAGGAGGGGCTTTTACATCCAATACCTACAATGCCGGGTATGAGATTCTTGAAAAGATTTCAACAAACAATGGACACTGGGCTGATCCAAGGGCCCAAACTCAAAGGAAAACTGCTGGAATGCATGATGTGGATGCATACACTGCAATGACAGCTCAACTTGCTTCCATGACCAACATGCTTAAAAATCTAACTTCTGGTCAAGGAGCACAGCCGACTGTCCCTACACCTGCTTCAGCAGTTCTTTCTGTGCAATGTGTGTGTTGTGGTGGAGAGCATTCTTATGAAAACTGTCCACATAATTCTGAATCTGTGAACTTTGTGCAAAACAGACCTGCTCCCCACTCCAACCACTACAATGCAAGCTGGAAACAACACCCAAACTTCTCTTGGAACAGTCCATGTTTGAATCCATCAGCACCAAAGCACCAAGGGAACTCCAATTTTCAAAATCAAGCAAGTAGCTCTCAAAATCAGTACAAGGGAAATTTTCAAAATAATCATCATCAGAATAATCGTAGTCAAGGTTTTCAAAACAATCAGCACACTCAACCACCTTTTCAAAGTCAACATCATGCACCTCCACATGATGACTCAAATCTCTCTCTTGAAGCAATGATGAGAGGATTCATGAGTCAAACTCAAGCAACTCTCCGGAGTTTGGAAACACAAGTCAGTCAAATTGCACTTAATCAGAACAACAGAGCCACAGGCACTTTGCCTAGTAACACAGAATTACCCAAGGCTCCTGGAAAAGAACATGTGAAAGCTGTCACACTTAGGAGTGGTAAAGAATTGCCTGAATCTGTAGAAAAGGAATCTGGACCAACAACCAAAACAGATTTTGAAAAAACACCCAAGTCCATTCCTGATCCAGAGATTCCTGTAATTCCAATACCAGAAATTCAAGAAGAAAATCAAGATCCTAAGATCACAAGTTCAAGTCCACCTTTGACTAATCCAAAGACCACAGTTGTGATTTCACCTAATGAAACCAAGACCAAAAGCATACTGGATCCATCTTGCTCAAAACAATCAAACCAAGCTGTTATCAAACCAGTTCCCCCTTACATTCCTTACCCCCAAAGGTTAAGGAATGAGAAGGAGGAATTGCAATTCAAGAAATTTTTGGATGTTTTCAAAGCATTGCATATCAACATACCTCTTGTTGAAGCAATTGAGCAGATGCCCAGTTATGCCAAGTTTTTAAAAGACATATTGAGCAAGAAAAAGAAGTTGAATGAATATGAGACTGTTGCCCTCACAGAAGGTTGCAGTGCTCTCTTGACCAACAAAATTCCCCCTAAGCAAAAAGACCCAGGGAGTTTCACTATTCCTTGCTCCATAGGTGGGAAAGAGGTTGGGAAGGCACTGTGTGATTTAGGTGCTAGTGTCAACCTTATGCCATTGTCCATTTTCAAAAGCTTGGGCATAGGAGAGGCCAGACCTACCACAGTCACACTCATTCTAGCTGATAAGACCATTGCATATCCCAAGGGTAAGATTGAAGATGTGTTAGTTCAGGTTGACAAGTTTATTTTTCCAGCTGACTTTATCATTTTAGACTTTGAGGCTGACAAGGATATTCCCATACTTTTGGGAAGACCTTTCTTAGCTACAGGTAGAACTTTGATAGATGTCCGGAAGGGTGAATTGACCATGAGACTACAAGACCAAAAAGTCACATTCAATGTCTTCAATTCTTTGAAATACCCTAGTGATCTAGAAGACTGCTCAAGCCTAGGTGTCATTGAGGACTTGTGTCATGAAGAGGGAGTCAAACAAACCTGTAGGATAGAAGAGGAGGATGAGGAAGACCTGACCTTGGGAGACTTAGATAAGGAATATGATGATGATGATGATAAGACCTTGGAGAAAAAGTCTGTCCCTTTGGATGCTGCAGCATTTGAGCTGCTGGAAAGTAATGAACAAAAGTCATTTACTCCATTAATAATCTCACCACCTGACCTAGAGTTGAAACAACTCCCATCTCACTTGAAGTATGCCTTTTTAGGAGGAAAAGACAAACTGCCAGTCATTATTTCTGCCACCCTAGAATTGCATCAAGAAAAGAAGTTAGTAGATATGTTGAAGTTGCACACAAAAGCCATAGGATGGACTATTGCTGACCTTAAGGGGATTAGTCCCTCTATTTGTCAACATAAGATCATCTTAGAAGACAAGAACTTCACTTCCATAGAGCCACAAAGAAGACTAAACCCTATCATGAAAGAGGTAGTGAAAAAGGAAATTTTGAAGTGGTTAGATGCAGGAATTATTTTCCCAATAGCCAGTAGTTCTTGGGTTAGTCCAGTCCAGTGTGTACCTAAGAAGGGAGGGATCACTGTCATTTCCAATGACAAGAATGAACTCATCCCTACCAGAATAGTCTCCGGATGGAGAATTTGCATGGACTACCGTAGGCTGAACAAGGCTACTCAAAAGGACCATTTTCCCTTACCATTTGTTGATCAAAT
This sequence comes from Arctium minus, assembly GCA_954870635.1. Lineage (NCBI taxonomy): Eukaryota > Viridiplantae > Streptophyta > Magnoliopsida > Asterales > Asteraceae > Arctium > Arctium minus. The sequence goes on along the minus strand of OX941093.1, from coordinate 1,298,932 downwards.
GTTGGACAGGTTGGCTGGAAAAGAATACTACTGCTTCTTGGATGGATACTCAGGATACAACCAGATAGCCATAGCACCAGAAGACCAGGAGAAGACTACCTTCACTTGTCCTTATGGCACCTTTGCCTTCAGAAGGATGCCTTTTGGACTTTGCAATGCTCCTGCCACTTTTCAGAGATGCATGATGTTCATATTTTCTGATATGCTTGAAAAATCCATTGAAATATTTATGGATGATTTTTCTGTTTATGGTTCATCTTTTGATCAGTGTTTGGATAATTTGAAACAAAGTCTTAAAAGGTGTGAGGAGACTGACCTGGTCCTTAATTGGGAAAAATGTCATTTCATGGTAACAGAAGGGATTGTCCTTGGTCATTTAATTTCTAAAAGAGGAGTTGAGGTAGACAAAGCTAAACTTGAAGTGATTGAAAAACTACCTGAACCAACAACTGTGAAAGGTATCAGGAGATTTCTTGGCCATGCTGGATTTTATAGACGGTTTATAAAAGACTTTTCAAAAATTTCAAAACCTTTATGTCTATTATTACAGCATGACCAAAAGTTTGATTTTAATGATGAATGTAGAAATGCATTCCTCACTTTAAAGAAAGCTCTGGTAACTGCACCAGTGGTTGTGGCTCCTGAATGGGACAAACCTTTTGAAATCATGTGTGATGCCAGTGATTGGGCTGTTGGTGCTGTGTTAGGTCAAAGAAAAGAGAAAATTTTTCATTCCATCCACTATGCAAGCAAAACCCTAAATGAAGCTCAAATTAATTATACAACAACTGAGAAAGAATTATTAGCTGTGGTTTTTGCATTTGAAAATTTTAGATCATATTTGATGGGAGCAAAAGTCATTGTACATACCGACCATGCTGCCATTAAATATTTGATATCAAAGAAAGATGCTAAACCTAGGCTGATAAGATGGGTTTTGTTGTTGCAAGAGTTTGACCTAGAGATTGTTGATAGGAAGGGGACTGAGAACCAGGTAGCTGATCACTTGTCCAGGTTAGAGAAACTTGTTGAAAGTAGGGAAGGTGGAAGCATTACTGAGACTTTCCCTGATGAAAAGATTCTTATGGTGCAGGCACAACTTCCATGGTTTGCTGATATAGCAAATTATTTGGCCTGTGGCATCATACCTTCTGATTATACTCATCACATGCTTAAGAAATTTCTCCATGATTGTAAATTTTACTTATGGGATGATCCTTTTCTGTTTAAACTTGGTACAGATCAATTGTTGAGAAGGTGTATCCCAGAAACTGAAGTTGCAGCAATTCTACAGCATTGCCATCAGTCAGCTTATGGAGGACATTTCGGAGGCCAAAGAACAGCAGCTAAAGTGCTTCAATAAGGATTTTATTGGCCAACTCTCTTTAAAGATTCCCATAATTTTGTTCAAAGATGTAATGAATGCCAGAGAAGTGGTTCCATTTCTCAGAAAAATGAAATGCCTTTGAATGGGATTTTGGAAGTTGAGTTGTTTGATGTTTGGGGAATAGATTTTATGGGACCTTTTCCCCCTTCAAACAATTGTCAATATATCTTAGTAGCTGTTGATTATGTTTCAAAATGGGTAGAAGCAATGGCATGTGTTTCTAATGATGCTAAAACTGTTGTAAAGTTTTTACAAAAACAGATTTTTACAAGGTTTGGTACCCCCCGGGCACTAATTAGTGATGAGGGTACCCACTTTATAAACAATTTGTTGAGTAAAGTTCTTGAAAAATATCATGTGAAACACAGGGTTGCCACTGCTTATCACCCACAAACCAATGGTTTGGCTGAGCTCTCAAACAGGAAAATAAAAGGGATTCTTGAAAAAGTTGTTAAACCAAACAGAAAAGACTGGGCTTTCAAACTAGATGATGCTTTATGGGCATACAGAACTGCTTTTAAAACACCTTTGGGTATGTCTCCATACAAGTTAGTCTTTGGAAAGGCCTGTCATCTCCCTTTGGAACTTGAACATAAAGCATATTGGGCTATAAAAGAATTGAACATGAACTTAGATGAGGCTGGCAACAAGAGAAAGTTGCAACTCTGTGAGTTAGAAGAACATAGGAACATGTCCTATGAGAATGCCAAGCTATACAAAGAGAAAACAAAAAAATGGCATGACAATAGGATTAGGCACAGAGAGTTGAAAGCAGGCCAAAAATGTCTTTTGTTCAATTCTAGGCTGAAATTGTTTCCAGGAAAACTTAAGTCTAGATGGTCAGGCCCATTTATCATCCACAAAGTATATCCATATGGGCTGTAGACTTAGTCAATCCAGAGAACAATAGTGTGTTCAAAGTCAATGTCCAGAGAGTAAAGCTATACCATGATGCTGTAGCATCTCCACAACATAGCTCTGTGGAGATGGTCACTCTATGCTAAAAAGCTTCAATCAAGATGGGAACTATCTCAAAGTTCCACAATCTGTGTAAATAATCTTTGTTTAATTAGTTTAGCAATTTTCTCTATTAGTCTTATGTAATCTGTTTGTTAGTGTGCAGCCTTAATTTAGGAAAAAGGAGGAAACAAGAGGATGCTATTCCAATGCTACAGCACCAGAGATCTGAGTCTCCAAAAAGAAAAAGGGAATGTCTAGCTGAAAATTTGGGGATTATATCAGATAAACATTTTGGGTTTGTTTAAGGAAAGTACAGTGGGTGACATCATATTTTTAGCTACTTTTAGACTTTATCTCTAATTTTTAGCTCCAATGATGAGGAAACCTCCAAAAGATGCCTTTTTGTACTTTTCCTTAAAAAATCCAATGGTCTTTATCCATTTTACACCCAACTTACAGCTTGCATTGTCCTAAGTAATCAGATGAGGACACCATCAAATCACCTTTTGTCTTTTCATTTTCCAAGAAAAAACCCTCTTTTGAAACATAACCGTTTCCTATCTTTCACTCCTTACTCCCTGTCACTTCCCTCTCAAACCGAAATCCTCTCAAGAACCACCATATTCTTCCCCTTTTCTCAGTGATTCAACCTGTAACATGGCAAAGATAAAGAAAGCCACGGCTCGAAACCCTAATAGCGAAGGAAGAAGACGAAGCCCACGAACCAGGACTGTCGAGCAAAGCTCGAACTCGAGCAACCCTCTACCTTCGGCGATTTTGGGAGACAACTCCAGCCCTCCACAAACTCGTCCATTCCTCCACATTTTCACTCCACAAACCCTATTCCCTAATGCTTCTGACATCGAGGGTTCTCTAATGGCCGAAAGAGAAGAAATTTCGGACAGAGCGACAACAACAGGGGATATTCCAGAAAGTAATCCATTTGCGGTTATTCTCCATCCCAACTTCATTACCATTGCAGAATCTCAGGTATCTTCCCCTGCTCAAAAATCTATGGTCGATGGCCTGATCACCTCATGTTCGGAGGATGAGTCTGGAATGCCTATCTCTTCAACAAAGGTGAATGTTGATCATTTCAGAAAGTTTGAGTTCGATTGCTCATTTGGGCCATTGAACTCTACTGACAAAATGGTCACCATTAACCCAATGCCTAGACCAACTGTTGAAGAAGTAGGAATGACTGTTGAGAGTCTTGACCCATTTGAGGGATTTACTGTTGGAAAGAATATTGAGAACCCTATTGATGGCATTGGGATAGGAAGAAGTGAGGAAACCATCATTGAAAATATGAATGTGGATAGAGATATAGGTGAAAACCATGAGGACCCATTTATGGATTTCCCTTAGAATGAAGTTGTGTGGACTGAGGAAGAAGAGCCAGTGGTAGTCAAGCCAACTAAGAAAAGAAAGAGATTGGGAAAGGTCTTTGCCAGGAAAACCATCAGGGAAGGGACTAGAAAGAGTGAAAGGACCAAGAGAGTGATAGTTGAAGGGGAACCATCTGGAACAAAACCCACTGATACCAACTGCTATGCTGCAGCATCATTGCAGCATGAGCAGTCTGTGAGAGGAAAAAAGAGAAGAGAGGAACCTGTTGTAACTATGTTGCCAAGGCCTACCTCACCTCACAATGGGTTCAGCTCCAAGGCTGCAGCCAAGATGTGGCCTAAATTTCAAACAAAAATTAGATTCCCTCAGAAAGGAATAGATGAACACAGTATGAGGGAATTCCATTTCATAAGGCAAGTAGTTGACACCCAAGGTCTTAATAAGTTATGCCGTGTGTATGATTCCTACAACCTCACCCTCATTCGAGAATTCTATTGTGAAATATCTGTAACCTCATCCTCAAAGATCCATGTTAGAGGAACCACTGTCCACCTCACTGCCAAAAGAATCAACCAATTCCTAGAACTCAACCCACCAAAGAAAACAGAGTATTATGCACTTGTGCATAAGGCCACTGCCAGTGACCTTGCTGAAGTGGTTGCAGTTTTGGGAAAGCCTAAAACTAATTGGGAAAGCCATACAAATATGATGTTAAGGACCTTCAGAGCCTCAAACCTCACAGCTGACTCCAATGTGTGGATCAATTTTGTGAGGCACACCATCTCACCAACCTCTCATGATACCTTTATTACTGTGGAAAGGATGCTTTTACTCTATTGTCTTGTAACAGGAAAAACCATCAACTTCGGAAAGATCATCATGAGAAGCATAAGAGAGTGCTCTACCAGATCAAAATCTAGGGGAAAGTTCTACTTCCCTGGGATGTTAACCAAACTGCTAACTGAGATGGGGGTGCCTCGGTATATTGATGATTTGGTGGTCAAGGAACAAAGAGAAAGGTTCCAAATGGATATGAAGGCAGTCCAGAGGCTGAGGGACAGGAAAGAAAAGGGTGTTGGGGCCAATGAGATGGTGGGAATGATGCAAGAAGTCTTGGCTCAAAATAGCAATCTTATGGACACAGTCCTTCAACAAAGGAATGAGTTCATAGAAAGGCTAGAAGATCTCAAGGTGAAGGTGCAGTCGATGGTTGATAGCAGAATGAGAAAGGATCAAGAAGAGGAGAGTGCAGAAGTAAAGAAGCTGAAAAGGATGGTGAAAAGACAGAAGAGAGAGATAGCAGATTTGAAGGTCAAATTGGCAGCAGAAGAAAGTGCTCACATTGGTGCTGCAGCCTCCAGCCTCTTAGCAGTCTCACTTGCAGCCCCTGTTGGCCACAAACAGCCTACTCAACCTGAGTAGGACAGGTTTAAATCACCCCTTGTTTTTGCTCCATGTCTATTTATTTTTAGTTTTTAGTCTGGGATGAGTCTTTTAATTTTTATAGGTTTGTTTTGTTTGCATTGGATCATGTGTTGCTATGATTAGTTAAGTTGTATATCCATAATAATTTCATGAGTCCACATCTCATTATTAGAAGAAATGCATGCTAGAACTAGCCTAATAGTTGCTTGGGTCACATTTTGGATTACATTCTACACATATCACACTCAATAGCATATATCCTTTTCTTGCACCATAGCCACCCAAATATCAAAGACAAAACACTTTTCCTTCCTACAATGAGGACATTGCAGAATTCTTAGTTTGGGGTAGGGGGTGTCTAATATGGCACAAAAAAAGCCATGAAAAGTGGCATTCAACACCACAAAAAGTCCCATAGGGGCTGGTGTATGTACCAACAGAAAATGCACAAAAAATTTGAAAAAATTCAAGTGTTGGTACATATGTGAGAAAAGGCATGGAGAGGAAAGAAAGAGCCAAAAGAGAGAAACCCATACACTCAAAGCCATGAAAGAGGTGTGATGTAGGATGTGTGTCCATAACAAAAAGAATATAAGGCTAGCATATGGTTCATGTCAAAGCACATAGGATGAGATTGTTGGTTACTTTGGATTTATGAAAGGCTATATGATGTAGACTTGGCATATTCAAACTCATGATATACACCTAATGTATTCCAATGCAAAACTTTCACATTTAATGTATTCTATTTTGTTCTTTTCTTTTGCTTGGGGACAAGCAAAGTTTTTAGTTTGGGGTGGTGATAAGTACTCAATTTTGAGTACTTAAGCACATTTCTTTTAATCTTTTAGATAGGATTTTTCATTTTCAAATCCCACTTTGAGTCATTTTCTATCTCATTTTCTATTTATTGTGTCTTGGAGCTTAAATTGTGTGATTTACTTGTTTTATTAAGATTGTAGGCTAAATTTGGTTATTTTTTGGAAATCTATTTGAAAACAGGGCATGCTGCAGCATGGAAACAGCATGGAGCTGATGGTTTTGATGAAAGAATGAAAGAGGATGGAGCATAATCTGATTTTTGGCATGGAACTAATCTGATTGTAACCTCTAAACACTAGTTAATATGGTTTGTAATATGTTGGTTAAATGGGGACAAGCTTTGGTAGTTCTAGTAGGCTTAGACTAGGTAAGTACAATTAGATTCTCCTTAAATTACAACTTTGCCACTCCCTTTGGTTATAAAAGGAGGGTTTAGTTGCTCTTAAGGAGACATCTTCTTCTATCATCTTAACATCTTTTGGGTTATTATTTTGAATCTGCAGCAAGTATAGGAGCTGATCGTTAATCATCTTCTCTCGTTCTTTAATTTGAAGTGTTAGTGTTTATGTTCTTCATCTTGTTCTTCATCTCTTTAAGAGTTCAATGTTGTTATGCTTAGTGTAATCTTTTATTTTATGTCTAGCTCACGAACTGGTCATCTTCCAGTCCAGTGTCCTCGTTAATTTCCAGAATTCATCCTTATGTTCTTATGATCTTCATAGTGTTCTTCATCATCTTTATATAATCTCCATATTTGAATATGCATGCTGTAGCATCCAAACAGCACCCACCTGCACATTTCTTTTAGTTGTATTTTCTTTTTCCATCTTGCATCTCTAGCCTTTCCTTTACTCTTTTGTTTTAGATTTTAGTGGTTAAAGTTTATTGTAATTATATTCAAGTTTACTTTCTTGTCATTTCCATTTCCTTGTAATTTACGTTCTCGAAAGGACCATTTTCCCTTACCATTTGTTGATCAAATGTTGGACTAGATGTCCCACCAAGTTTAGCTTCTCCAAGAAGAGCTTGGAGTAGCCAACAATCGACATATTCCCCTTCTTCAAATCTCGGAACTCCTGTTCCAACTTGTCCAACGACCGCTCGCTGCTGTACTTGTCCATAATCTTCTCTTTGAACACCGACCAAGTTAACTTAGCCAGAACTTCCGGGATGAGGGTGGATTGAGTGAGATTCCACCAAATCAAAGCCTCTCCCCGAAGTAGTTGGGAAGCAAACTTGACTCGTTGAGTGGGATCACACTCACTTTCCTAGAAGGCCATCTCCATCTCTTTGAGCCAATACATACAAGCAACTGGGCTATCGGAACCCGCAAACTCCTTAGGGTGACACCCAAGAAACGTCTTGTAGGTGCACCCTTTAGTCTTTGTTCCGATTCCCTCAGCGGATGGTTCTTCGACCGTCACCACATTCTGCCCACCCGATCCCACAATAACGTTTTCAGCCATAGTCTCGGGTTGACGGTTACTGACGTCTCGATCCTCTAGAAGTTTCATGAAAAACTCTTGTTGTTGGGTCATGGCCGAAGTCATGGCCAACTGTTGTTGAGCCAAAGCCGCATTCATGGCCAACATCATGCTATCCCGAAGCCGGGTCTCCATGGTAACTTCCTCCATGATGGCGTTACCGGTGTTGAGGTTCCGGCGCGGGATGTGCTCAGGCCCTCCTGCCAAGATTCTGGGTATAGGAATGTCATCGGAGGTTGCCCCCACCGGGGGTCGTACAACTGCAGATTCCACTTCAGGTTGCCCTTATGGCATGTCCGGTAATCTACTTCGAGTGTTTACCATTTATAATCTGTCATGCACGTACGAGAAATAGATTGAGAAAAGACTAAGCGAGTTGAACTCATTGTACGTACTGCTACTTTCATCAATTATCATAATAATAGTAAACCAAGTATGCCCACGTAACAATGCATTCATAATAGCAGTAGCTAAGTGAAATTATGAACGAACCATACATAAGTATTCTTGTCACCATCATCACAACTTTCAATTACAGTAATTCCGTAATCCTAACACTCTCCCCACCTAGGATTCCTACCCCAAGTGGACAGTGAAGTCATAAGGTCTAAAGCTTAAGTCTAGATATGCTAAACAATACCTAGTTCACTTAAACTAAAGCTCTGATACCAACTTGTAACACCCTAAAAATAGGGATAACAAAAATCCGGAAAATGGACGTGAGGTATGCTAAAATTGCCATAGCAAGAGCCTCCCAAAAATGAGGAATATAAAATTAATAACCTGTTTAATCACAATTGTAATTAACGGACAGTAAACAACAACCAACTAATCTAATTTCTACATCTAGAAAAGAGATTACAAAAAGGGTTGTCATCTATAGACCCAAACGACCTATATCCAAAAGTATAACGCGTCCATGTGCAATTCCCCAAGCTCTCACCCCCAAGCAACTAAACCGGCTTAAGACCGCCGCCGCTAGAACCTGAGATACACATCGACACCAAACAAGTGTTAGGCCAAAAAGCCTAGTGAGTTGAACAATAATAAGCATGCATGAACAGATACAATTCTTATCAGCAGTTAACCAGTATTCAACATATGTGGAGTCATTAGGGGAGACCCAAAGCACCAATCAAGTCACACCCAAGAGTCGATATACCTTGATGCCCTTAACAAGGAACACCCCAAAGGCCCGGCACACCCGAAGACTATCGCTAAGAAAATTCCCCGAATGGCGGAGGTCTAGGCACATACCATCACAGTGGCGCCCAAGACTACATCCTCCTAGTGTACTGACTTGGTTCGTCCACATAACGCATATAGGAGGTCCTTTAGGTGTATTTCAACCCAACATATTTCAATACCAACTACGGGTACAATATTACGATCCTATCCTCATGCAATCCAACAAAAGACCCAAATGACACTTATATTCATCATGCATATAAATATGTCATCAAAGTGGTATTCCAACTAGAACCATCACAATACCCATACATGCGTACATTTCATATCAAGTTAATCACATTGTATATCTATGAGAAAAGCCCCAAATAATGGCACCCATAACATAAGACATAGCATATCACCAATATCTATATTTCCAACTATTTTCATCAAGAAATCCCAATTACTTGTACACATAGAGATAAAATAGCAAATAGAAGATTATGATGTGTATCTAGTTTTAACAAAGGTTTAGTAAACTCACAATCTAGGTTTTTGACCAAAAACCTAGAAAAGATGAAACCCTAGCTTTTGAAGAAGATGAGACTTGAAGAAGATGAAGATCTTGAAGGATGCTTCAATGAAATCACTTGGATGAACCTTCAATGATGATTTAATGCTCTTATCACCTAAAATCTGGAAGTTATAAGGTAGGAGACGAAAACCCCAAAATCAAGCTTTTGGATACTTGAGGAAGATGAAGATGGAGATGGTGGTGAAGCTTCCAATCCGAAACCTTGGATGATGATCTTCACTCTAGCAATAAATGGTGGAAGATTGGCGGTTGAAAGAACCTTAGATGAAGTAGGTTGAGAGGAAGGGTTTGGAAGAGAATGTTTGAAATGAAGAAGATGAGAAATGAGAAATATTTGGGAAAATTCATTTAATGCCCGCATTAGGCTACTGCCTCATGCGCACGGCCCGTGCGTTTTTAATGAAGGATGGCGCACGGGTCGTGCGCCACACACAGAAGCACATCAAACTTCTTCTCATTTGGTCAAATCCCGTTTTGGTCATAACTTCTTCGATATAGCTCCGTTTTCGCTACGGAAAGAACCGTTGGACTCGTAGTTAAATCATTCATCCATTCAAACTATAAAATTAAAGATTCAAGCCCAAAAAATCAAAAATCTAATTTAACCAATGAAATTTCGGGGTGTTACAAAATATATTTATATAATAAACAAAAATAAACAAACGTAAACGAACATAAACAAACGTAAACAAACATAAACGAACGAACATAAATGAACGAACGTTCACGAACATAAATGAACAAACGAGACCATTGTTCATGTTCATTTATTTAACTAAACGAACAAAAAAGTGTGTTCATGTTCGTTCATTTATTAAATAAACGAACATAAACGAACTTCCCGTCAAACGGTTCACGAACGGTTCAGTGAACGTTCGGTTCGTTTACAACTCTAATTACAATCATCCAATTATAAATTATAATCCATAAGTCTTAAAGTTAATTTGGGTTGTGAATAAACTGCATATATCTGCATATATATATATATATATATATATATATATATATATATATATATATATATATATATATATATAATTTTATAAAAAAAAAGCGGCGGGTTGACGGTTTGGGTTGGGTTGAGTTTTTCTAACCCAATTTCAACCCTTCTAATTAGCGGTTTCGCGGTTTTGCGGTTTCGCGGGTTAGGTTTAATTGGGTTGGGAGTGGGTTGGGTTGGTCGGGTTTCGCGGGTTGACGATTTTATATACACCCCTAGAGATGAGAACGAGACATGTCTTAATGGGGAAAACTAGAAAACCTATGCTGCGCAAGAGCTGGGGATTCCTGTAAAAGCGGGGAGCGGTGATGGGGGCGGGGGTGGGTAACGTGATCCCCGTCTCGTCCCATTCCTGTATATTAAATATATATTATATATAAATAATTAAATTTGGTATTTGTTAGATTTAGAGTATTTTGATTTTTATTTATATATACAATTTTTTCTAACTTATCATATATAAATGATAAAGTTTGTTTTGGCAGAGTTTAGACGGCTTTTCTCCCATGCCAGACACGGGTTTAAATCCCGTTACAATCATTTTCTTAGTTTTTAGCTGTTAATTTCAGTCTTACTGTATTTCTAAGAAAAAAATATGGTAAAAGACTCGAACACAAAACCTCATATACCATAAGAAGAAAAACTAATCAACAGACCAAAGATAATTTTTTTATTTTTTTTTACCATTTCTTTCAAACAACAAGGACCAAATCTGTGAACTCAAATGTAACACCCTCAAATTTGGTAAGAACAACTAATTAAAATTTTCGACATAATATCGAATACAAATCAAGATTCATCATACCTCAAATATAAAATTCTATAATTAACCTCAACAATTATAAACTCCAGCATTAAACAATGACTAAACTGAAGTCGGGTGCTACGTAACCCCAATACAAGTTGTTCTTCATAAAACCAAACGGAAGATTTCACCAAGGCTACTTGCTTCTCGAGCACACTACTAGAACTCCGCTCTTCATAGTGTCACTAGGACTATTTCCAACCAAAACCTGATGCACATGCCGACAAATAAAAAGGTTAGGCTTAACGCCTAGTGAGCTCAAGAGTTTTCTTCATAGATATGTAAGACAATAAACCTTAAGAGTGTTATTTAAAACGTGATTTTCCAAAACAAAATACATTAAGACTGAAAGCAATCTTTTTTCCAACGTTCATCATTTTCATGATTAAGACCATGATACAAACGTTCCTTCGAATATAAATCCAAACCCAAAAACTCACGCAAAACATAACTTATACTGTAACAACCAAATACTGAAAACGTGGATAAACTCTATCATCTAAAACATCCCAAAAACATGGATAAGATTCAATATTCAAAATCTTAGAACATGGATAACAACCCATACTCAAAATGTCACCGAAAACATGGATTATAAAACTCCATACCCAAAACAACACCTTTTGGTGACGGGGGAGACCCGATTACATTGCACGTGACGGAACACAAAAGTAGGTCACATAACTATGTAGAAAACCAAAACATATGGATTATACTCATAAGACATATCGAGCTCAACCCCTTTGGATCTTTTGCCCGTGGAGACTCAAATTCAACCCCTCTGGATCTTATACTTTGAGATATCCAAATCCACACAAAACATACATGCACAAATGGAATTACACCTTACTGCCCATGGGACGCTGCCCGACCATATAGGTCCACACCTTACTTACCATGGTGACCCGATGCCTATTACGTGCCAAATTGGTGAACTTGTCCAAAACGGGACATAAGAACACTGTGCCTATGGATTCATTGCACTACAGTCTAGAACTTTACATGACTCCAAATGAATAAACTAGCTCATCCAAAACATGTAATTCTCAAATACGATGCAATAAATGCAAATCATAACCAAAGCTCTACAGTGAGCTATCAAAATCAGACAAATGTACCCAAGACCCAACAGAGTCAAAAACCCGAGCCATAAGCTCAACCAAATCAACTGACCATTTGTAGAAGCCATAAAATACAATAAAACATAAGCAACCGACATTTATGCAAACCTAGGTTCCAAAATACATAAATAACCCCAACATAGTTTGGATTTGGACAAATCATTTTCCAAGTGAGTTTATAACATTTATCCTTTCAAAACGTCCCATAACACAAAATCAAACATTTTCTCCAAAACACCCAATAAAATACATTTATACTCAAAATCTACTTCCATGAAATAAATCATTAAGATATCAAAATATATGATTCATTTATCAAAATCCTAAAACCCCAAAAGTGTGTGTTTTACAAAGTTTATAAAGTTAAACACTTCAAATAATCAAGACCCACCACATAGTTCAACGTTTGATAATTTCATGTAAAACACATAAATACTTTAAAATGGGCATTTTTGGAATGTACAACGTTTTTACAAATCAACTTGAACTCACCTTGCTAGATTTAGGTTAAATCTAGGTTTTACCCCAAATGTGAGTCTCCTTTGATGGAGACTTGGAATCTTCAAGGAATCTCTTATAGACGTTAGATCCAATACTCCACAAGGTTTCCTTTACCTCAAAGCTACCAAAATCATCCCAAAGTTGAAGAGTGTAAGGAAGATGATAAAAACATCAAACCCTAGTATCTAAATGAAGAGGTGAGTAGATTACTGATAACACCAATTTATGGTGTTATTTTCATATCATTAACCGGGTAAAAGTGCTTAATTCCAAGTGAAATTAGCGGAGTTTTATAATTTAAATCAAGTGTTTCAGGATTATGCATCATGTTATGAGATAGCCAAGAATGAAGGTGAAAAGTACTTTTCCGAACGATAATCGAGCATAACGTACGTCAAGTTCCAAGCCCGAGAAATGGCCGGTGAAAAAGTGAAGTTAAGAAGAAAAATCAATTTCAAAAGTGGGCCAAAATCAGTGGTTGAAGTACCTTGTTATGTGGGTTGCTGAAGCTGAACCCACGGAGCAACCTACCAGAATGAAAATTAGGGTACCTTGTTATGTGGGTTGCTGAAGTTGAACTCACGGATCAACCCACGAGAATGGTGCTGGACGTTTTTTTATACATATCTCTTTGGGTTTTGAAGGACATATCATTCTATTATGATTTTGGCGACGGGAGGAAGCGAGGGGGAAACCTTTGGGCGATTTTTACAAGAGGAAGACACCGGATTGAAGCTAGGAAACATCTTGGGAAACGATTCTTACACGAATTTCTTCCAATTCTTCGTCGGTATCACAGAATCAAAGGGATTTTTTCAATCTTTGATTCTTCGAGAGATTTTTCTTAGATCTATGACTACTTCTACTACTTTCTTGTTTAATACCCCCAACATGAACTAATCTTTAGATGTTGGGGGTTGGTTTGACTTTGGTTTAAGCTTGTGAACATGTGACTTAGGATTTTTATCAGTTTTTCCTAACTAATGAAGCATATGATTTGGGTTTTAATGTTTTTGTGAGTCTGATCAACTTTCATCTGATTTGTTCGTTATAAATTAAGTTCGAGAGAATTAATTGTTAACGAGAACTAGAATTATATGCCTAAGGTGAGAAATTGGATAGAGATATACCAACTAAACCTTAGTATCATAATAATCTAGAACTTAATGTGTTTTGAATTCATGTGTTAAGATCGAGAGATGAGACTTGTGCTTTCAAAATAAAATCCGTTGTTGCTTGAGAAAGAACAACGGTGATTTCACATATTAGATTTTTATTAAAAGGTTTAACTGATAATTGCTTTCAATAATATTGTTCATTAGTGAAAACCATAGGATTTCCAACCCTCAACTATTTTTCTCCATAAAAGTTTCCAAAGTCGTTATTTGAATAGTGTGTTTATTTGATTTATTTTTATTAGTATTTAGTTAATTATTCCTAAAAATTCAACCTTTTGGACCGTTCAGTTAATAGTGAATATAGTCATTGTGATACTCAGTTCCTAGTTCCCTTGGTTCGATACTCGTACTTCTAAGTATATATTACTTGATTCGACCCGTACACTTGCGGTTAGATTAGGGGGGTGTAAACCCGCCTATCAATTACCTTGACCATAAACCCTTGGATCAACCCAAGAGCACCAATCCTCTTCTATCTCATCTTGAGAAGCTTCAAAAGACAAGGCTCTAGGTTCAAGAATCACTAAAATCGGATTTATGAGGAGAAAGTTATGAGAGAATGAAGTTAGATCCCCAAAAATCGAGATTAAAACCCTCAGGTCGGTTCCCGTGGTTTGGCCCGTGGCTTGGAAGTCGTGGGGTAAACCACGCGCTTCCTCAGCATCAATTCCAGCGACTTACGCCCCCTAGGCCGTGGCCTAGGGTCGCCCACCAACCCACGGGACCTCCGAAATCTCCCGTTTCTCGCGTTTTTCGCGCCCGATTCGATTCCCGATGGTTCCATAACAAAAAGGGAAGTAAAAGCTTACTAAACCTCCATTATAGTGGTCACACGATTACGATAGAATGGGTTAAGGGTTTCCAAAATCGCGAGTGTTACATCAAACTCATGTTATAAGTCTTGAAATCCAATGGAAACCCAGATGTCATCGACGTTGACATGTTTCCTCTCCGGCGTGTTCCCTCCGACATGTTTTGTTAGTGTATGACGAAAAGCCAATTATTAGATTATTATGTTTTGATATTGTGTGTCATGGTATTAATTAATAAAATGCATTGCCTAATTATTATGCTTATGAATTATTCTATGTTATATCTAAACATAATAATAACCTTAGAATAATATATTCTAAAATGTCTCCAGTCAAATATTAATTTGGATTTAGGTTGAATTAATACGCTATGACTAGTATATGTAGGGATTTGTATAGAGATACATAATCCACATTTGGGTACAAGATGAGATCTTGCGTATCGGAATTGACTCGTTATGAGAATGTTTCATTGGATGTCATATGAGTGTCATAGACATTTCTCATGTGGTCATTATACAGTTAATCCTTTGACTTGAGATCATGGAGTTTGCTTTGTGTGAGTAGTGTACTTTGATAACTCATTTGGTAACTGGGTCACATAATTTGTTGCGTATATCGCGTATCACTTAGTAGTACTAGCATTGATCAAGATAGGATTCATTCCTATTGTATGACAAGAGTGATATATGTAGTCCCCTCGATTGAATAGTACTGAAAAAGTGCATGCATGCTCAGATGATCAGTATAGGATACTGATTATCATTATATGACATTGATATTTGTTTTATTAGTATATTCCGGAATCGAGAAACTAAGGATCGGACATAACGAGGATGGCATATGGATACCTCGTGTTCGATCTGGATATCTAAACAAAGGGACATAAATATGTACACTTATAATGATAATACAGTTTGTTGATTAGCTGAATCACCAAACTTTATCATTTGGGAAGGATGATATATTGCTAGATGCTGCTCTTCGTTTATAATTATAAATAGGATTTACAGTTATTATCAACGTGATAAAGTCCCAATGGGTCACACGTATAAAATGTATATCTTAATAAGGAGAATTAATAATTAGAAGAGTTTAATTATTATATTATATTGAATCTTATTTCATCCGAAGAAATCAGATTCTAGGGACATAATTGACAAGTAGAGACTTGTCAACATGATGTTTGTGTAAAGAAGAAACAACCTTTTGAAAATAAGAGATCTTCTAAAAGATTGTACCCATTCTTCCTGCCGCATACCTATAAGGTAGGTATCACCTTTATACTTATATATAAAAAGAGAGAGAGAGACCACTAAAAATTGTCTTTGTCGATTGCTTTTGAAAGATTGAGAAATTGTTCAAAAGACTCTCTCTATAACCCCAAAAAGTTTTTTTCTTCTTTCTCCTACAATTAAAGAGTTGGAGAACCGTACCTAACATTCGGGAAGGCAAGAAGATCTCCTCTCTTGGCGTAGGACGACAAGAGGATTCAGAACATTTGCATGGATACCATGGAGCCAACGAGTAGAGATTCATTGCTAAGATTCATAAACGACATCAAATGTTGCTTCTCGTTTTGGTAAAATTATGAAACACCCATACTACCCCATTTCATATGAATTCTTGGAGGAATATGGTTAATTTTCACTGAGTGTATGGCTCCCGTATTCCAACATGTTCCCCGACGTGTTTCCAACCTTTATACTTATATATAAAGAGAGAGAAAGAGAGAGCACTAAAAAGTGTCTCTACCGATTGCTTTTGAAAGATTGAGAAATTGTTCAAAAGACTCTCTCTAGCTCTCTCTATAACCCCAGAAAGTTTTCTTCTTCTTTCTCGTCTAAAGAGTAGGAGAACCGTACCTAGCATTCGGGAAGGCAAGGAGATCTCCTATCTTGGCGTAGGATGACAAGAGGATTCAAAACATTTGCATGGATACCATGGATCCAACGAGCAGAGATTCGTTGCTAAGATTCAGAAACGACATAAAATGTTGCTGCTTGTTCTACTAAAATTATGAAAACACACATCCTACCCCATTTCATATGGATTCTTGGAGGAATACGGTTAATTTCCGTGAGTGTATGGCTCCCGTATTCCAACATGTTCCCCGACGTGTTTCCC
Source organism: Arctium minus (assembly GCA_954870635.1). Classification (NCBI taxonomy): domain Eukaryota; kingdom Viridiplantae; phylum Streptophyta; class Magnoliopsida; order Asterales; family Asteraceae; genus Arctium; species Arctium minus. The sequence continues at coordinate 1,282,195 of OX941093.1, read as the reverse complement.
TCCGGCATGTTTCAATCACCATCGGTTCCATCTTCTCCCCCTCACTTTCTTTATCTCTCATCCATAGTCACTGTGAATACACCATGGCAACCACCGTCCACCATGGCAATGTGAATACACAACCACCACTACTAGCCGATTTCAAGTTGGTTTATTGTATGAGATTTTTGCAGGAATCGAACCCTACTACCCTCTCCGAAATTTTTGTTCAATCAACATGCTTCTTCTTCTTCTCTCTCTCAGATCTGGTTTGGTTCCATCAATCTGCTTCCTCTCTCTCTCTCTCATAGATCTGCTTTGGTTCCATTGATTTGGTTTTCCATCTAGAGTTTTTGAATTAGATTTAAATTTTGGATTTTGATTGTAGGGTTTGATTTAGGATTTTGATTTTAGGGTTTAGATTTTTGATTTTGGATTTTGATTGAGATTTAGATTTTAGATTTAGGGTTATATTTGTTGTTTTTGAACACCTTAGGCATATCCCATATCGGCCGTGGACAGGAGTGATGCTGGGTGTTATAAGTAATATCTTGGCCTTCCTAACAACAACGCGTTTTGGGGCCACAAGCACGTCAGGTTCTGGGAACTCTGAGGTTAAGCGTGCTTGGGTGGGAGTAGTCCCAGGATGGGTGACCCCCTGGGAAGTTTCTCACCAGGTCGCCAGAAACAAATCCGTGCGCTACACGTTGGTTAAATCCAGGGGCAAAGCGGACAATATTGTTGTCGAGGCAGGCGGGATGTTACAGATGGTATCAGAGCCACTCCTGTGCCGTTCGGGATATGGGGCAAACCTCATCGAGGACGATGAGTCCCAAGGGGGGGTGTTTGTAACACCTTAGGCATATCCCATATCGGCCGTGGACAGGAGTGATGCTGGGTGTTATAAGTAATATCTTGGCCTTCCTAACAACAACGCGTTTTGGGGCCACAAGCACGTCAGGTTCTGGGAACTCTGAGGTTAAGCGTGCTTGGGTGGGAGTAGTCCCAGGATGGGTGACCCCCTGGGAAGTTTCTCACCAGATCGCCAGAAACAAATCCGTGCGCTACACGTTGGTTAAATCCAGGAGCAAAGCGGATAATATTGTTGTCGAGGCAGGCGGGATGTTATATAGCATGGAGGTTTTTTTTGTAATAAATGAAGATAAAGAACCAAATCCGTAATTTTTGACATACCGTAGGGATCAAATCCATAATTTACTCGATTTAACTAATAAATACAAAGATAAAATTGAGAAAGGTTTGCTTAGATTTTAGAGTAGTGGTTGTTTGGTTGATTTTTTAATTCATTTTTGTAAGAATAAAGTTGTCTATGTAGATTAATATGTCTGCATAGATTGAGAAAGTTTTGTTTAGAAAAATTCTTTTATAGATGAAATGATCGTGTTTTTTTAATTAGGAGGGGTAGGTTTGAAAAAAAAACTTAGCTTTGCATAAGGCTCCCCACGATGTTTATTGAATAAACTACTTTCTATATCATTAAGTCACTACCAAATAATCATGTATAGCTGACCGAATAAGTTGTAAGTCTCATTAAGTTGCTAACAAAAATGCCCCAAATTAAAAAAAAAAAAAAAAACGTTCGTGTTGAAAATCATGGTTTTCCACCAGTAATTTTATGCTTTTCATTTCATTACAGATTTCATTTTTAGCCCCAACAGTCAACAACAATATCTACCTTTCTTCTTCAACCCAAAAGAATAAGAACATTTTAAAACTAATTGTCTCAAATATTGTTGTAGTTTATGGTTTTGATAGATATTTCACATTAATCAACATCCCAAATCCTTTCTCTAATGAGACTTATCATGAACATCAAGAATATCAAAAAGAAATTCAGGAACATCAAAAATAAAATTAAAAATCTTTTGTATTATTCCAAAATGTTGTGATACAAATCTTTAGCACCAAATTCTTAGGACACGTTTGGTTTGCCGGAATTGATTGAAATTGGAAGGATTTGGATTTCAAATCCATTCCAATCCCGTGTTTGGTTTGCAGGATTGTCCGGATTTGAAATCCTAAGATTTCTTTAAAATCCCTCCAATATATGATTTTGAAATCTCAAGCGAATGACTAGGATTTCAAGAGATTTCGTAGGATTTGTATATAATAATGTTTAAAACATGTTAAAATCACTTGTTTTCAAATAATCAGTTAAATAAATTAATTACTTTTATATTTTTTTCAAGAAATTTTAATGATTTTTTTATAAATAATGGAATACAAATTCATTCCAATCCTACAAACAAACACACAAATAGATTCCAAATCCTCTAAAATCCAAATCTCTATATGAAATCCAATCTATTCCTCCAAATCAAACGGACATTTTTAAGCAAGGATTTATTCAGAAAAAATTTATAGTTTTACATTTGAGAACCTAGAATTTTTTACACTTAACCAATTAATTTTATGGTTTTACGAGATGCCATACCTTTGGGTAAATCCGTCTCTGAAATGAGATTTATAATAAAATAAAACCACCAATAAATTCGAAATTCTAAAGATGAAACTAGAGTTCAAAGAGGATTTTTGTAACTTACACGTTTTATTTTTTAAATATATGTTTTATAAAATAAAATAATAAAAACGTTTTGGTGAATAAAAACTAAAAAGGAAGTAGCAAACGTACATATAATTGACATGAACATCTAGTCTACCAACTGAGAGAGAGAGAATTTGGAATTTCGTATATTGAGTTTCTTGAAAAGAAAGAATGAATACAAACTCTATATATAGTCATACTACATAAAACAAAATAATCAGACCCCTTACAACCCTAACTAATTACAAAACTACCCTTTCAATCTGTAATATGCCCCCTCAAGATGAGCACGGGGAATAGATATTCTTTAGTTCCATCATGGAAATCAATTGATTCAATACAATCTTTGGTAAGGGTTTCCGTAAAGACATCTGCAAGCTGTGAGGTCGATTTACTTGCCATCAAATAAAGAAACTTATCTGCAACCTTCTCACGAACAAAATGGCAATCGATAACAATATGTTTCATATGCTCATAAAAATGTGGGATTTGCAGCGATCTGTCTTGCTGATTTGTTGTCACAAAAGAGTGAAATCGAGTTAGGATGTTGTACATCCAAATCTTTCAACAAATATCTAATCCAAATCAACTCAGAAACAATAGACACCATAACCCTGTATTCAGCTTCGGTCGAGGATCAAGAAACCGTAGGTTGCTTCTTGGATTTCCAAGAAATCAATGAGTGACCAAGAAATATACAAAACCCTTTAAGGATCTTAGAGAATCGGTACATTTACCCCAGTCGGAATCGAAATAAGCTTGTAACTGACATGTGGATTTTGAAGAGTAAAATGGCCCCTGACTTGGTTGATGCTTCAAATATCGTACTGTAACACCCTAAAAATAGGGATAACAAAAATCCGAAAAACGGAAATGTGATATTTAAAATTGCCAAAGCAAGAGCCTCCCAACAATGAGAAAATAAACAAACCTGTTTAAATACAGTCGTAAATAAACGGACAATTAATAACCACCAACTAATCTAATTTCCATAACTAGAAAAGAGATTACAAATAAGGGTGTCATTTATAAACACAAAGGTTCTCCTACCAAAAGTAAGTCCAATTGCAATATTCTCAAATCTCTCACCCAAGCACTATGCCCGCTTAGAACCGGTGCCGCTAAAACCTGAGATACACATCGACACCAAACAAGTGTTAGGCCAAAAAGCCTAGTGAGTTGAACAAGAAATAGCATAATAGAACATATACAATTCTTATCAGCAATTAACCAATTTTCAACATGTATGGAGTCAACGGGGGAGTCCCATAGCACCAATCAATTCCACTCCAAAGAGTCGATGCACCTTGATGCCCTTAACAAGGAACACCCCAAAGGCCCGGCACACCCGAAGATCAGACCATAAAGGAAACTTTCCGAGTGGCGGAGGTCTAGGCACATACCATTCCGGTGGCGCCCCAAGACTACATCCTCCTAGTGAACTTGCCTTGGTTCGTCCAACATGATGCATATAGGAGGTCCTTAGGTATATTTCAACCAAATATAATTCAATACCAATCATAGGTACAATATCACCCTCCTAATAGCATGAGTCCATCATAAGACTTAAATATCTACATAGCCACGTTGTAGATACAATAACACCAAGAGTGTATTCTGAATGGAAATCATCATGTTATACCAAACATATATTCCTTAATCATGTCAATTACCCATTGTGGGCACACATAATGTAAATCCCCAAATAATTACACAACATAGAGTAAATCATGGGATGATACTTCATATACATATATCTCACATAATCTCATGGAAATACCATCAAATACTTAAACCCGTAAAGATGACCATTTTGAGCAAATATGTGAAAATAACAACAATTAAACCAATATGATGTGTATCCAGTTTTAACAAAAGTTTAGTAAACTCACCTTGCTAGGTTTAGACTAAATCTAGATTTTACCCACTTATAGCTTTCCTTGAAGAAACTTGGTTCTTCAAACCAAATCTTCCAAAACCTAGATCCACAAGGTTCCAACCATAAATATACATAATCAACCACAAAGAATCGTTTCCCAATCTTATACATGAATACTTCAACTGATACCGAAATCCTAACTTCCATAAATGAAGAGAATAGAAGATTACCTTAATACAAACTTGAATCCACCAATCAAAACACCTCTAGTTCACCAAAATGATTACAAACCTTCAATCTATGAAAGGGAGAACAAAGGGTGGATGAAACCCTAGAAAACTTTGGTGAAGAAGATGAATAGGGAGAGATGAGAAGCTTACCACCACAAAATGCTCTAGTATACTTCAAGATATTTCCAATATCTTTCTAGATCCTTGAAAATCTCTCAAAAACGAAACCGTAGCAACTTAAATTGACCAAATCGGAGCTAGGATGAGAAAGATATGAAGAAATGAAGTTTGGGGCTGAAAATCGCGATTTAAGTGAAATTCACAGCGCAGATGCTCGCGGGAGCGCTCAATATTTTGCGCGGGCACGAGCGATGGGAGTGGCCGCGAGCATTTTGCTTCGCGGGCGCAAGCTGTGGTACTTCCGACCAAAATATGCCCGAACACTGTTTTGGTCATAACTTCTTCGTTATAGCTCCGTTTTCGCTCCGGAAAGAACCGTTGGACTCGTAATTGAATCCTTCATCTATCAAGACTATAAAATCAAGGATTTAAGTCCAAAATCAAATACCTTACTTTTCCTTAATATATCGGTTTCTGTATAAACTTGAAATGATACCTTTCGAAAATTGGGGTGTTACACGTACCAAATATAATGATGCTTGCCAGTGTGGTAATCGAGGATTAGATACAAACTGGGACAATCTCTTAACAACAAAAGCAATATCCGACCTTGTTACCGGAAGATACAATAACCTCCCAATTAGCCTCCGATATTTCGATGCGTCATCAAGTATTTCACCAACTTCGGCCTTCAAAATAACCTTAGGATCCATAGGAACAGGAACAGGAACAGGTTTACAGCCAAGTAGCCCAGTGTCTTCAAGAATTTGTAAGGCATATTGTCTTTGAGAAATGAAAATGCCACTTACTGATCTTGCAATTTCCAACCCCAAGAAATACTTTGACTTTCCAAGATTTTTAAGTTTGAAAACACAACTCAACTGATTTTTAATATCCAATATGGCAGATGAAGATGCTCCTGAAATTATGATATCATCCACATACACTAACAATGCGACAAAATCTTTACCACTTCCCTTATGAAAGAGAGAATAATAGGCTTTGGATTGTTTGAACCCAACATTAGTCATGAAACGAGAAAACTTCGTATTCCACTGTCGGGTGAAGCTTGCTTTAGACCGTAAATCGATTTGTGAAGACGACACACAGGCTTAACACCATTTGAAAACTTTTTATCAACATGATAACCTTGAGGAATATCCATATATACCTCTTCATCCAAATCTCCGTTTAAGAATGCGTTGTTTACATCCAATTGAATTAATTCCCATGAATTACTAGCTTCTACAACAAGTAACGTCTATACCGTGACCATCTTAGCTACCTGAGAGAATGTATCGACAAAATCTATTCCTTTCTGTTGGTGAAAGCCTTTTGCTACTAAACGAGTTTTCTATCGTTCAATGTTACCACTTGGTCCGTATTTGAGTTTATACACCCAACGACACCCTATGGTATGTTTTGCTTTCGGTAACGAAACCACAAACCATGTATTATTTATCTCCATAGCATCCAACTCTTCTTTCATTGCAGAACACCACTCATTGTTTTGGACAACCTGTGCATAAGGCTTGGGTTCAATATGAGTTGAAACAAACATAGCAAACTCTTTATATTTGGTTGACAAAGAATCATAACCCAAATATTTTACCAATGGATATGGGTTTTTAGAGTCCGTTGATGCAACTGTAACATGATTACTGTGATAATTCCTTAGATATGACGGTGTTCGGTGATTACGTGATGACCTCCGAACTGTTTCACGTTGAGTATTGTCATCAAGATGGGGCTATGAATTGTTTTGTAAACCATCATTCACGACATCATTAACAATAAACTATTGCAGCGAATCAGAAATCTCATCGGCTGGCACCGGTAAAACATCTTCGGGAAATACCGACCATATATGAGATGAGTCATTAAGAAAAGGGAATACATTTTCATGAAATACTACATCCCTCGAAGAGAAAATTCTCTTAGATTGCATGTCATATAGCTTGTACGCTTTCATCCCCATCGGGTATCCAAGAAACACATACGGTGTAGCTCTAGCACTAAACTTGTGCCAAGATTGGGTCAAAGTTGATGCAAAGGCTAAACATCCAAACACTTTCAACATCGAGAAGTCTGGAGTCGTTCCGTATAACTTCTCATAGGGAGATATATTGCCAAATAACTCAAACGATGTACGATTAATCAAGAACATGGTTGTAAGAACACATTCTGACCAAAAACGCATAGGCACATTTGATTGGAACATTAAGGCTCTTGCTACATTCAACAAGTGTTGATGCGTCCGTTCGACGAAAGAATTTTGTTGGGGACGCCCAACACAAGATTTCTGATGTATAATCCCTTTTTTGTTGGGTTACAGGATTTCAAGCACAGCGGAAAATAAAACCGTAACCCTCCAAGGACCCATACGAACCGGAATAAATCGGGTTTTTCGAAATTATACCTCACAGTTAACGAGACTTTGAATCACAACAACAAACAAAACTTGATGCCTTCACTGTATCCACACGAACAATCCGAATCATTTGCCTTCTCGTGATGCTAGTCACGGTTTCAAAACTTAGAAAGAAAAAGGATCATGAAGTTGTAGGTGTTTTCTGAGAGAGAATTTCAAGACCCAAAAACTTGCATACAATGTCATACATTATATATCAGTATGAGAGGTATGGAATAACCACCACCATCCCTACACCATACTTGAGTGTAAGACTTTCCATACACCATCATTCCCTTACAAAGGTCATCCCTAGTCAACTTTATTTATGTCCAACATAAATAATATCTGATTTTATTTAATCAGATAAAATCAATACAAATCAGATATAATAATTAAACGTTTTAATTATTGAAACTCCTTATTCGAATATGTTCAAAGCGTATGACCTAATGGGTTCTCGACATGTTGGTAATAAATATAAATCTCGTATTTATAATTATAAACGATGAGCGGTATCTAGCAATATACATTGTCACCCAAATGATGAGAATTGGTGATACAACAAATTATCGGTTTGTAGTCAATTTTAGTCTACACATTTAATTCCTTTGTCCTTGATGTCTAGATTGAACACGAGACATTGAATGTGTCATTCTCGTTATGTCCAATCTCTAGTTTCTTGATTCCCTAATATACAAATAAAAACAAAAAATGATATCTCATATCATTTATCTGAGCATGCATGCATTTCCTTAGTATATATATTTATCAAGGGTCCCAGAGACATCACTCCCGTCATAAAGGAGGGACAAATCCTATCTCGATACATGCTAGTTCTACCATGTGATTTATAACATACCCAACAATAATTCTGTCACTCAGTTACGAAATGATTAGAACAAATGTCAAAATATATTACTCACACATAACAAACTCTATATTTCTCAAGTCAAAGAATTACATGTACATTGACCACATGAGAAACACTAATGACACTCACACGACTTCCAATGCAACGTTCTCATAGCGAGTCACGTCCGATACACAAAATCTCCATTTTGTACCCACATGTAGATTCAATAACTCTATATGAATCCCTACATATGCTAGTTATTATCATATTACTTCAACCTTAAAACCCAAAATAATATTTAACTAGGGACATTTAGAAAATATATTATTCTATGGTTATTTAATATGAATAATTAAAACAGAATATAACATAGACATAATAAAATGGCCAATTCCTTTTATTTATTTATTAATTTCATGAAACAAAACTCAAAATTACAATCATCGTATGATTAGCTTTTAGGCATTCACTAACATTTTTCAGCTAAGAATTTTTCAAAATTCATTTCTCTTGCATTATCGGTTCGAAAACCTTTAATCTTCTTATCGAACTGTGTAAGAATGAGATTGTAGAATTTGGGGATAATATCTATGACTTCAGACTTGTGCTTTATGAGGTACATCCATGTAAATCGGCTATGATCATCTACAATGGTGACATAGTACCTATGTCCTTGATGTGCCATGACATGGAAAGGCCCACAAACATCACACCGCATTAAATCAAAGCAATTATTGCTCATACGATTGAATGAAACAAAGGGTAATTGATTTTGTTTAGGCAATGAACATATGGATCAAAGATCATCATGCTTTCTAGAATCATTAGTAACATTCAACAACGATTTTATTACCAACAAACGTTTATTATTAGGATGACCAAAACGTCGATGTAACATATTTAATGACACTTGATTAAAAGTCACAACCGGATTACGTACACATGAGATATCCTTTGATTGCTGTTGACATATAGCCCTTGAGTTCGTCTAGTAATGTCAATCATCTTCTTGGACAGAATCTCCTGAATCACAGCATGATCATAAAGAAAACATACCATCAAGTCTCTCGTGGATGTTAAGGCACTTATAGAAAGTAAATTTAGTCGAAAATCAAGAACATATAAAAACATTCTGAAGCATTATCACGTCGTGTATGTTAACATCTCCAATTATTGACACAGGAACCATAACACCGATTGGTAAAAGTGGCCATTGTAACACCCTCAAATTTGGTAAGAGAAACTAATTAAAAATCTCGATATAATATCAATTAAAGGACAAAACTTCCACTTATACATCAATCTCCATATACCTCAATTTAAAATTCTATAATTAACCACAATAATTATAAAACTACAGTCTTATATACAAGGACTAAATCGAAGTCGGGTGTTATTTAACCCAAATGCAAGTTGCTCTTCCCAAAACCAATGCGGAAGACTTCACCGAGCAAATCGCTTCTCGAGCTTACAACAAACACTCATCTCTTCATAGTGTCGCTAGCACTAACCCAAAACGGAACCTGATGCACATGCTGACAAATTAAAAGGTTAGGCTAACGCCTAGTGAGTTCAAAAGTTTTAACATGAATAAATCTATCTTTAAAAGAAAAGAATTCAGTTCAAATCAAGATCTTTCAAAATGATTTACTTTAGAAATGGAAACGACTCGTTTTTCCATAATATACCTCTTTAAGGACAATGCTCCAATACAACATTCTTTATAAACCGATGCAACCCAAAACTCACTCAAAACGTGAATATAAATCGACTCCCAATTTATGATAATGTAAATAACACTTCATATCCCAAAACACCCCAAAACACAGGCAGGGATTAATACTCAACCCATAAAACATGGAATAAATTCATGTATGCAAAATGTCACCGAAAACAAATATATAAAAGACTCAGACCGAAGACAACACCTTTCGGTGACGGGGGAGACCCGATTCCATATAATGTGACGTACACAAAGTAAGCCACACATTACGTTAAATTGGTACTAAGTATCGGGCTCTACGTCTTTCAGCATACACCCATAGATACTTGCACGGAGGACTTACACCATACCGAAGATGCCTAACCGCGCCGCAATGGGGAAAACTAGCATTCCACCATTGGACAAATAATAAAAGCATCGAGCTCTGCATCTTTCAGCGTACACTCATTGATACTTGCACGAAAGACTTATAACCCAATCTAATGCCTAACATGCCGCGATGTGGAAACCAAGTCGTTCCATCATCGGACAAAGTGATAAAAGTGCTCATGGATCCATAGCAGACGAGGCTAAAACATTACATGACTCAAAACGAATGAAATAACGTATTTAAAACATGTAATTCTCAAATAAGATGCAGTAAATGCAAATCATAACCAAGCGCTCTACATTGAGCTATTAAAACCGGACAAGTGACCCCAAGACCCAACAAAATCCAAACCGAGCCATAAGCTTAACAAATCCAAAGACCCAACGTTGAAAATCATAAAATGAAATCAAACGTAAACGACCCGCAATAATGTAACCCATGCTTCAAAACACACAAATAACTCCAACATAATTTAGATTGGGACAAAACATTTTCCAAGTAGGTTTATATCTTTTATCCTTTCAAATCATCCCATAACACCCAATAAAATGCATTTATACTCAAAAATATACTCCATGAAATAAATCATTAAGATACCCAAAATATATGATTTATTTATCAAAATGCCCAAAATCCCAAATGTGGGTGTTTTATAAGTTTATAAAGTTTAACACTTCCAAATAACCAAAACTTATCAAGTGATCAGCAGTTAACAATTCTATATAAAACATATAAACACTTTAAAATAGACATTTTGGCATGTATACCGTTTTCACAAATCAACTTGAACTCACATTGCTAGATTTAGGCAAAATCTAGATTTTACCCCACTTTGAGTTTTCTTGAAGAAACTTGAATCCTCAAGCCAAAACCTAGATCCATAAATTTCCAACCATAAATATACATGTTCAACCACATATAATTGTTCCCAAAACATTTTACATGAAGATCTCATCTTACCTAAAACCCCTAATTTTCCATAGTTGAAGAGAAGGGAAGATTACATTTACCAAGACTTGAATCCATCAACAGTACACTTCTAGGTCACCAACACGCCATCAAACTTAGATTCTTCAAAAGGGATGGAAGAGGGTTTGATGAAACCCTAAAACTTAGAAATTCTTGAAATGATATGAAATGAAGAGCTTCACACCTTGCTTCCAAATCCTCACTAAAATGTGAAGAATATCTTTACATACCATGGAAATGCACCTTAAAGGCTCCAAATCCGACTTTTAGGGTGAGGGGTCGATTCTTAGGAGAGAAGAGTGAAGTGGATGAAGTAACAAGTGAAAAAGGCTAAAAATTCAAGATTTAAAACAGTCTGGGGCCGACCACGATTGTGCCTGGCGACTATGACAATGGGCACTGTCGCCAGGGCACTCTCGCCTGGAATGTACCGTGGGCACTCCCCCACCAGCGACTGTGCCCCGCGATAGTGCCCACTGTCACTATCGCGGGCACTGTCGCCCGATGCTTTTTGGACCCGAAATTTGACCCTTTTCGTATCTGAAGGTTCCTGATCCTTTAGGCGTCTCCGTGAAGCATTAACCCACCATTATCCACTAACGAAGACTTTTTAAGGGTTAAGATAACATCTTGTTTATCTTGATAAAATTCCGGGTGTTACAGCCATGAAATTTGTAACACTTTGAATGTTCATCAAAATGTCTATATCGTGACATATATATGTCGAGAAGCCTCTGAATCCATTACCCAATATTGAAGTAAGCAATTATGCAAAGAAAATGACATAGAATGAGAATTACCTTGCATCTCCTTCGCATGACTATTACCATCTCCAACCATGTTGACGGAAACCATGTGATTTGAGAGAACATACATCAATTCTTAACACTGATTTGTCGAAAATCCTTTAATCACATCGTTTAAGCCACCGTTACTTGCCTCGACTTCACCATATGCAATATTAGCTCTAGACAGGCTCTGTTTATAACCGATAGGATATCCATGGATCTTGTAGCACTTCTCCATAATATGGTCTTCCATCTTACATTGTGTACAGAAAGGATGACCACGTCCAGATCCTTTTGATCCAGAAGACTGATGTTTATGGAATCCAGATTTGGCATTAAAAGCCATAGTTGTTTGTCCCATGCCATTGATATTTCTCTGTTGTTCCTCCTGCACTACCAAGGAAAACACACGATTAATCGGAGGAATTGGATCCATTAAGAGAATCTGGCCTCGGATTTGTGAAAACGACTCATGTAATCCCATAAGAAAATTGATCACATGTTCCATCTGGAAGTACTTCTCAATTTATTTAACTCCACCACATTCACACTTTGAACATGAACAATGAGGACGAAATTGAATTAGTTCTTCAGTGAGAGATTTTAGTTTGTTGAAATATACTCCAACTGAATCATGTTGTTGTGACAGATACACGATTTCTATTTTTATCGAGAAAATTTTAGGACCATTGCTTTGTCGAAATATATCACTCAGATCCATCCATATTTCGAATGCAGAATCAACAAACATGACACTAGTTGCAATCTCCTTTGAAATCGAGTTCAAGAGCCAGGACATAACGATGTTGTTGTTACGAATCCAAGAATTTACTAGCGTCTAATCTTTTTCATTTGGCTTCTGCAACGTTCCATCAATGAAACCGACCTTATTTTTTACGGCAAGTGCGATTAACATAGCTCGTCTCCACGAGGAGTAATTATCTCCGGTGAGAGGCTGAGACACGAGGATCTTCCCTGGACCATCTGAATGGTGTAAAAAGTATGGATGCATTCTATCATCAATCACTGAGATTTGAGTTGTGTTCGTTGATTCAGACATGGTTGGAATTAAAGACACCTGATCGGAGAAGATGAGATCGGAAAAGGTGAGATCGGAGAAGATGAGATCGAAAAAGGTGAGATCGGAGAAGATGAGATCGGAAAAGGTTAGATCAGGAAAGACGAGATATGATCAGAAAGGAAATAGGGCACAGTGAGAACGTATACAAGTTATGTTTCCATATTAGAGGGAGAGAGAGAAAGAGAATTTGGAATTTCGTATATTGAGTTTCTTGAAAAGAAAGAATGAATACAAACCCTATATATAGTCAGACTACATAAAACAAAATAACCAAACCCCTTATAGCCCTAACTAATTACAAAACTGTTGGGTCAGAAATATGTCAAGTATGGTTAATGCTGCTACTTACAATTTAGTACTGCTAGTTAAAGATTACTACTGCTAGTAGAATTACTACTGTTTGGAGAGTTAGTACTGCTAGTAGTTAGTAATGCTTGGAGAGTTAGTACTGCTTGAAGATTACTACTACAAGAGAAGAGTTAATACTGCAAGCATGTTAATACTGCTTATGAAGATAAGGATGCTTGAAGCAAAAGAATAGGAGTTGGAGATAGAGATGAAGATAATTATGGAACGAAGATCAATTTTGTTTTGATAATTATCTTGTAATTAATTCTGTATATATAGTCTAGAAGTCTTTGATAGAAATACAGTTTTTGATATACGTTTGTTTTAGAGAGAATTAACCTCAAGGTTCTTAGAAGTCCTTTCAATAGAGAAGTATTGAACGTCTGTTGAGCTTGTTCAACAGATTGAGGTTTTGTTTGTAATCATTAAGTTAATCAATATAACTTGTGATTTGAGTTTATACACTGTTAGATTGATTTACTGTTAAAGTGTTTTTCCGTGACTTCTTTAACATAGTTTCTGAGTGTTTATGAAATTCTAGTTTAGAATTTCGATCCTGACAAGTGGTATCAGAGCTTTCAACTCAGAAATCAAAAATCATCATGGACGGATCTCATGAAAGTGTTCTTGTTTCAAAGGTCCCCATGCTCAAGCCCAATGAGTTTGACATGTGGAAAATCAGAATCAAGCAGTACATTCTTCTTACAGACTACTCAATGTGGGATATCATTGAGAATGGTCCCTCTGATGGACGAAAGATGGACGCAGATGGCAAGAGACCTCCACCAAAGACTGATGGAGAAAGAAAGATGAGGCAGATAGAGATGAAAGCCTTGAGCACTCTGCTCTTGGCAATTCCTAATGAGTATCAACATCAATTCTGCAACTGTTTTGATGCTCAAATTCTGTGGAATGCATTAGAGAAGAGATTTTCAGGTACTAAAAGCACTAAGAGGAATCAGAAGGCAATTCTCAAACAATAATATGAGAATTTTATGTCTACAAAGAATGAGTCCATGACTCAAACCTTTGATAGATTCAACAAGTTGATTAGAGAGTTGGCCACTGTTGGTGTCAAGATGGACCAGGATGATGTCAACAAAAAATTTCTAAGATGTCTTGGTGAAGAATGGGTGATGTACACTGTATCCTTTAGACAGAATGATAATCTGGAGGATAAGGAGCTTGATGATCTTTACAATGATCTAAGGGTATTTGAAGCAGAAGTTGAATCTAAGAAAAGGCCATCTGGATATTCTCATAATGCTGCCCTCCTATCATCTACTACTGATTCTACTGCTAATACAGAATCAGTTAGTACTTCTTATGGCTCAAAACAGGATGGGTCCAATGATTCTGTTTTGGAAGCATTCCTTGCTAGTCATGCTAAATCTGCTCTTAATCAATGATGATTTGGAGCAGATCAATGTAGATGTCCTTGAAGAGATGGATATCAAGTGGCAGATGGCAATGCTCACCATGAAAGTCAAAAGATTCATCAAAAGAACAGGTAGAAACAATTTTGCCATGAAAAGAGAAGATGGTGTTGGATTTGATAAATCCAAGGTGGAATGCTACAAATGCCATAATCTGGGACACTTTGCCAGAGAGTGCACAAGAGGAACTGCTCAACAACATGGAAGCAATAATCATCAACCAAAGTCCACTAACTATAGCAGGAATTCATCTCAAGCTCTTGTCTCACAAGAAGGAATGGGCTTTGATTGGAGTGATCAAGCTGAGGAGGCCATTCAGAACCAAGCGTTGATGGCAGAAGTTTCAGAGTCATCAAGCACTGCTCTTCCTACAGAGGTAAACTCTAACCTTTGCTCTAAAACATGTCTTGAAACTGTTAAAAAGTACATGGATCACAATCAGAGCATGTGTGATGACCTTAAAAGGTTAGAGAAAGATAGAAGAGAGTATGTTGTGATTGTTGAGAAGTTTGAAGAACAAATAAAGGCATATCAAGCTAATGAACTTCAACATTCATATGATCTCAACTACTGGAAGTGGGAGAAGAATCAATTAGAGATTGAGCTAGAAAAATCTAGAGAGGAGTGTGAAAAGGTTAAGAGTGAATTTGAAAAGGCCAAACTAGATATTGAGAAATATTCCAATGCTTCTAAAGCAATGGACTCTTTACTTAAATCTCAAATTCATGACAAACTAAAGAGAGGAATAGGCTACAACAACACCCCTCCACCATACAACAATAACTACATTCCTCCCACCTCAGATCTCTTAGAAAGACAAGATAAGAATGACTTACCTATAGGAGCCACAACAGTAGATCCTTTAGACAAAGTAGTGGTTGAGGCAGACTCTAAAAAGGAAGACTCTGGGAGTAAGAATGAGGAAGACCATAAAGATACTCCCTTAGAAAACCACATTCTGACAAATGAGAATGAAGGTAAACCATTTATCAAAAGTGATAAAGTGGATATGACCAAGACAGTGAAAGAGACTGTTAAGAGTGAGAAAGGTGAGACCTCCAGGAAAGGAAAGGAAAAGGTACAGGGAATTCACTACATGCAAACCTCTGTTATAAATCCATGTACTTGTCAACAGAACAAGCCCCATAAACATGATAAAATAAGGGGAAACCAGAGAAATAGAAATAATCAGTAGGCTCAAAAACAGGGAATTGATTTAAGAAATATCAATAGACCAAAGCCCTGTTTTATCTGTGGCAAATTGAATCATCTTGCCAAATACTGTTATTTCAATCCTATTAACCAAAGAGTTACTTTTCAAAGACAAACACAAAATTCTTTTGGTTCTAGGAAGTAATCAAGAAATCACATGGCTGCTAATATGAGAACAGTACCAATGAAAACTGGGACTGCAAAATCTCATATTCAGAATAAGTTTGCTAAATCAAAAGAAAATACTCCAAGCAAGTCAAGGAGTAACTCACAGAACAAGAAAGCAAACACCTTTGTCAAGATTTGGGTTCCAAAAATCAAGAAATCTGTTAGTACTGCTACCTCAAATAGTATTGCTAACATAAATAGTGCTGCTGCTAACAATAGTACTGCTAACAAGGATAGTGCAGCTACCAGTGTTAATGCTGCCAAGCCCATAATTTTGACAAAGTATTCCAGCCATAAGATTCCTAAATTTGATCATCTCATTCAGACTAAGATTACTAATTATAAATATGTTGATGAGAAAGGGCAACCCAAGACTACTTTGGCTTGGGTTCCCTCCATAAACTAACTGTTTTATCATATGTGCAGGGCAACCAATAGCTCAAGAAGAAGAGCATATGGCATGCAGATAGTGGTTGCTCTAGGCACATGACAGGTAACATGGCCTGCCTTCAAAACTTCAAAAAGTTTGATGGAGGACATGTTGCTTTTGGTGACAATCCAGCAGGTGGTAAGATCAGTGGAAAAGGTATGGTATCAAAAGGTAAGATGTTCTTTGAAGATGTGTACTATGTTGAGCAATTGAGATACAACCTGTTAAGTGTATCACAGGTCTGTGACAAGCAACATAGTATATTATTTACAGAGACTGAATGTATTATCCTTGCTCCTGGATTCAAGGTAGTGGATGAAAATATGATACTACTTAGAACTCCTAGGAAGGATAATGTTTATTGTTTGGACTTAGAGAATGTATCATCTGATTCATCATTAAAGTGTCTATTTTCAAAAGCTTCTGTAGATGAATCATCTCTTTGGCACAGACGGATGTGTCACATAAATTTTAAAACAATGAACATTCTTATGAAAAACAACCTTGTAAGAGGTTTACCTCAAAAAGTGTTTTCATGTGATGATCATTGTGTTCCTTGTCTTAAAGGCAAGCAGCACAAAACTTCTCATAAGTCCAAAGAAATAAATACTATCTCTTCACCTCTTCAATTATTGCATATGGATCTCTTTGGTCCTACAAATGTGATGAGTATTGGAAAGAAATCCTATTGCTTAGTCATTGTAGATGATTTCTCTAGATTTACTTGGGTATATTTTCTGAGGACTAAGGATGAGACAAGTGGACTGATCAAATCCTTTGTTCTTAGGATTGAAAACCAAACTAATCAAAGAGTTAAAGTCATCAGATCTGATAATGGAACTGAATTTAAAAACAATGACTTAAACAACTTTTGTGAGGCTAAAGGTATCCATTATTCTCTACAATGATGGTTCTGTCTCATTCCCATGGTGAGGCATCAGTGTCAAAGCCCACATCTGACCACCCAACTGATGACCTACCCACACCATTCAGTTCAATTGATACTCCTCAGATCCCTATTGTCAAGCCAACTTCCCCCATGACCAAAACATATCAAAGGAAAAAGGTACAGAAGGTTCCTTCCCTTCTTGTATCTTCACCCCCAAAGCCTTCAAGCCCTCTAATGGAGCATTCTCCATTAGAGACTATCCAAAGGGAAACTACAGGGGTGTCTCCCAACCCCAAGAAGGTGCTCTCTAAGGAGAAGGATGAGCATGTGGGCAGTAAGGCTCACACTACTGTTTCTGCACAAGGTGTAGGACAGGACATAGTGAACATATCTAAGACCTTCCCCACGGAAACTTTAGATGAGCAATCATCTAAAGGTCCCAGGTGCCAAGAAACCACGAGGGTAGCAGGTGCTTTTGCTAGGCAGAAGACCTCTACTAAAAGATCCAAGGATCCTTCAAGGGTGGTAAAAACACCTAAAGGAGGTGAGGACAGATACACTTATGATGAATTGATGGATACTCTTGGTACAATAAGTCTGGAAGTTCACAATCAAGAATTGGAGATACAAAACATGAAGAAGGTGATCACTTCTCAACAAGTGCAGATTACCAAACTCAAAAAGATGGTTCTAACGTTGGTGCACAAAAAGAAGAAAACCAAGTTTGTTTTGAAGAAGAGGAGCATTGATCATGATGCTTCCAAAAAGGGGGAGACTCAAAAGAATGAAAGTGAAATGAAAAGCCCTGTTGGCATGGAATCTCATTTTGAGGGGAAGATGAATAGTGAAGTTGAAAAGAAACAAGCAGCAAAAACAATGGAGGAAGCAGAAACTGAAAAGGAAGTAGAAACTGAAATTGCAGCAGAAACTGAGCCAGCAGCAGTAACTATACCAGAAGCAGAAACAGAACAACCAGAAGCAGAAACTGATCTGACAGTAGAAGAACTAGAAATTGCAGAAACTCTAGCTAAAGCAAAACATGACACTCCTAAAGCCACTCAAAAGGCTAAAGGAGTGGTAATCAAAGAAGGAGGATCAGAACAGAAAAAGAAGAAGATCAGTGAGACAGAGATCAAGAGGAAAGGAAAAGAAAAGGTGGTTGAATCTGTGAAGCCATCAAAGAAATCATCTCAAATAGCTATGGATGAAGATTTAGCAAAGAAGTTGCAAGAAGAGATGGCAAAGGAGGAAGAAATCCAATCTGCATAAGACAGAGAGATTGCTTTGGAACTGGCTACTAAGCTTAATGAGGAATATCAAAGGAGCTTAAAGACTGTTGCTGCTGCAAAGAAAGTTTCAAAGAAGGCATCAAGGCAAAGGATGTTATTAAAGACAAGACAAAGACAGCCATCTAAAACCTTCCTGGCCAATCAAGAAAGAAGGAAAATGATAAACTTTCTAAAATGAGCTATTGGAGTTCCTGAAGGAATGTTTACCAGCATGGCATTTGGAAGGATAGAAGAGCTATACAAGAAGGAGATGGCCAAGCTGAAAGGGGATTACACTCAATTGGTTGAGGTTGAAAGAAAGCTGAAAGAAAGACATGATCTCAACATACAACAACCTTTCCCTGACAGTGAAGAAGACACTCCTATCAAAGACAAGGCTGACGTGAAGAAAGAAGAGACCTTAGCTCAGAAAATTGGAGCCATTAAAAGACAGAAGTCCATAGCTACCAAGTCAAAGGCAAAAAGGCCTAGAACTGAAGAAAGAAAGAAAGAACAGAAAAGTGAGAAAATGGAAACAGAATCTTCAGAGCAGCAGAAACAAGGTGAACAGGTTGACAAGGAAAAGAAGAGTCAAGAGCAGTCAAATCAACAATCTAATGAGCAGTTTCAGTTGTACATGACTTTGACAGATGAAGAACCAGTGCAAGCTGACCCTATCTCAATGCAGGCACCAGAGATCATTCACTGGGGTACTCTGAGGGACAACAGAAAAGAATATTTCAGATTCAAAAAGAATGGGTGATCAGTATGAGGTGTATCCAACCTGGGGAAAGATAGTAAGAAGCTGTACAAGGGCTGATCTGGAAGAAATATACAAAGTTGGACTGACTTTGTATGAAGATGTGTTGAAAGGAGCAGAAATGAACCTAATCAAGATAGCCATGGAGTACCTATGCATGATGTTTGACCCTAACAGGGTTAAGCATATTATCAGATATATGGATCATGAAAAGGTATTCAGAAGCATTGACCACTGGATGCTTATTGAAAGATGTGGAGTATATGTCCTAACCATAGACAAAAGCTACCATGAGTACTACTTGGTGGACAAAGTGTATGACCATAGCAGAGCAAAGCTACAAGGAATGTTGAGAGCAAAGCTGGTATGTCTTATAAGTTCTGAAATGGCAAAGATTGTAATTAGAATAACCATTAATCAAAGTCTGGGACTTGATCCTAATCTGGGGAACTGAGCAGAAGTTTTGAAAGCATCATGAAGACCACAATTTTGCTGAAGAACTTAACTTCTCAATTTGAAAAGTTAAGTTAGGGGGAGATTGTTGGGTCAGAAATATGTCAAGTATGGTTAATGCTGCTACTTAAAATTTAGTACTGCTAGTTAAAGATTACTACTGCTAGTAGAATTACTACTGCTTGGAGAGTTAGTACTGCTTGGAGAGTTAGTACTGCTAGTAGTTAGTACTGCTTGAAGATTACTACTGCAAGAGGATAGTTAATACTGCAAGCATGTTAATACTGCTTATGAAGATAAGGATGCTTGAAGCAAAAGAATAGGAGCTTGAGATAGAGATGAAGATAATTTTGGAATGAAGATCAATTTTGTTTTGATAATTATCTTGTAATTAATTCTATATATATAGTCTAGAAGTCTTTGATAGAAATACAGTTTTTGATATACGTTTGTTTTAGAGAGAATTAACCTCAAGGTTCTTAGAAGTCCTTTCAATAGAGAAATATTGAACGTCTGTTGAGCTTGTTCAACAGATTGAGGTTTTGTTTGTAATCATTAAATTAATCAATATAACTTGTGATTTGAGTTTATACACTATTAGATTGATTTACTGTTAAAGTGTTTTTCCGCGACTTCTTTAACATAGTTTCTGAGTGTTTATTAAATTTTTGTTTAGAATTTCGATCCTGACAAAAACTACCCTTTCAATCTGTAATAGTTCTATCTGTGATTTTGGGGTAAGCCAAATGTATCTTTTATATGTTGTTAAAGGGTATGTTAAATGTATTTTTATATATTGTTAAATGTATCTATACTTATTAATTTTCTCCTCACATACTTCAATATCAAAACTTACTTTTTACATTTTTAATGCATGAGTTGATCTGATTATCACATAAAATGGGGTGCATATAACATTCCCCGTTGCTAAATGCATCCATACTTACTGATTTCCTTCTCAAACACATCAACATCAAAACTTATTTTTTATATTCTCAATTTATGATTTAACCTGATTCTAAAATAGAAAGAGATGTGTATAACATCACCCGTAATTTAAATCTTTACATTTAGAGCATCTCCAACAGATTCTCTATAATTTCTCTAAAATATATTGCATTCAACTATAACATATTCTCCATTTTAGAGATTTAATAATTACTTATATTATTTAAATATTCTATAATTTTATGATCCCAATACACTTTATATAAAATGATATTAATTCAACCATAATTCATGAAATGAAGAAAAAACTCATTTATCTCTAAGCTCATTAGAGTTTAGAGTGGGTTTTCTCCATGATTATCTGTTTTAGAGAAGAAGATAGAGAAATTGTTGGAGCATTAAGGCATCACCAACCCAACACTATAAAAACACTAGAAATACAAAAATGACCGCGTATTCAACTCCAACGTACCACTAAAACACTAAAAAAAATGGAGGTAAAATGTTGGCCTCTATATTTGAAGGTAAAAAAAGTGGCCTCTATTTATAAATATTAATATAATACTAGTCATGTACCCGCGTGCGATGTGGCGCGAGTGTTAAACTTTCTTATAAATTATGATTGAAAAATTAATATGATTATTTGTAGAATGTTCTATACCATCTAAATTATGGGTTGTTCGCAAGTAAATATTATCATGAAAGCCAAATGAAAAATACGAAGGTTGAAGCTTATAAAAATCAATCATTGCGTATAGTTTATTTGAAGAAATAATCCGTGTATTAGATCTCAAAGAATTTGAGGACTTTGTTTTTGACTTCATATTAATTGAATACAAATAATAAAATGTCCTATAAAAAATCAACGATAGTATATAAACATCAAAATTTTTATATTATCAAACTTTTCAAACAATTATTTGAAATGTAAAAACATGATGCGTTGAATATTGAAATTACTTCGAGTTATAAACAAATTTCAACATCCCTAAACATCTAGGATATCAAACATCCCTCCATCCATCCATCTATCAAGCACACTAATCAAATATCTAGACCAGGTTATTACTTACACTTCAACAAAGATCAGCATGAATCCAAAAGCAAAAAACTTTAAGAACTCTATATTTCTACGGTTCTACCAAATCACTGATCATCAGAACACCTTAACGAACAAGATATTAATCGAAATAGAACTAACTTATATTGCTACAATGCTTAAATTTAAAGACACTGCATTTCTACTAAATCATTGATAACCAAAATGTTATCACTCAAAATGGAATTAACTTACTACTATAATGTTCAAATCTAAACGGTAATTTTCTACCAAATCACTGATCATCGAAACATCATATTCACCAAAACGACATCAGGAATATAAAACCAACTTATTACCATAATGTGCAAATTTTAAAACACAACGTTTCTACTATGTGACCAATCGTCAAAACATTTTCTTCACCAAAATGATATCATACAAAATAGAACTCACTTCTCTAAAATGCTAATTTTCTATCAAACCACTGATCATCAAAACATCAAGCCTTAAGAAATTTGATATGGTCCTCTTCTTTTGACCCGATGCAATAATGATCATGAAGGTGCGATAATCCACCAAATTGGTTTTGTTAATTTGAAATATTTGTTTCTACAATTTGCGGGAGTACGGGTAATTGAAACTTTAAGTAATAAGCATCAATGCAATATGAATCCAACCTACCATTTTTCGATATCGAATCACAATCTCAAACAATTTTCTGCCTATCTGTACAAAACTCTGTTCTTTAAAAACCCTTTTAACACGAAGGCTTTTGCCTTTCTGTATCAATCAGTCCTTACCATCTTCTAAAAACACTTATTTCTTATACACATGCATATATAGAGTTGTAAGAATGCTTATAATTATCAAGTTATAAGTGGTCATCAATCTTCTAGTATGATATGAAGTTCAAGTAGCTAGTAACTTTAGATGAGTTGAAACTAACAAATGCTTAAACCAAATGGCAGCCATAACTACATAGAAATGTTTCTCACATGTGTATGGAAACCCAGTAGACCAAATGGATGGGACTCGTTGCTAATTTCTAGAACATAGATAAATATTTGGTTACTTTCCTATTAATGAATCAATAACTGTTATATTCTACATCTTTGTAAGTTTTGTTGACCATTTAATTCACCACAATAAAATATTCAAGATATACTTCCTCTGAATAACCCTTCCATTGAACTCTATCTTCAAATCAGATACATCTTGTGGACAAAAATAATTAAGAACTAATATTGTAACAACTACTACATGACTGCCGTGAAACAGTAGAAATATGAAATCAACCGACAAAAAGCTCCAAGATACGTTAAATAAACAAAAAGGAAGAATTTGATTTTCATAAACATGAAATTGAAGCATAAAAATGAAATCGACCAGAGAAAAGGACGATGAAATTGAAACACAATAACCCGCAGTGTGTATGTTCCCCAATGTCAACTTCTATTTCAGTGCTTTCTTTTCAAGATGAAACTTACCGACATTCTTCCCTTTCCATAAGATGCTATGCAATATATTTCCTCTTTGGTGTCAGTTCCATTTCCGTAAAAGTACAAGACCATTTACGCAAGCCAACAAATCATTCAATGAATAAAATATTGAATAGATAATCCAATTGCTAAATAGATAGGCCAAAATGGTCACAGAAAAAGGAAATTGTATTCCTCTTTTGGCTACCATTGCAGATCTTTTAGAAAGAGAGTTTCACCATGAAAGATAATATAAAAATGAAGGTATGAGAAGTGATAAGCTTGTTAGGACTTTCTCCTATAAAACAAAACTAAATTCAGTGATGATAGATAATGTTTGATGTATTGTTTGCAGAAACTCACTGGTTGTATTATGTTTCCACCTGCATCATGACATTCTATGCAAGCACGATGAAACAATGAAGTTCCTCGTTGTGCATCTATTGTTTGACCATATGACACTGTGAAACATGGAAATAAATTTGAGAAACAATGGTCTCGATCACAATAACGAACATTATTTACATCATACGTCAACAGATGAGAGGAGATTTCTATTCCATAATATGATAGATTGTATATCGCAATATTCTCCAAGGAACCACCCTCGGACTATGCTAACCATTTTACGTTGGTCTCTTTTAATATTATTGGCAAATGCCCAAAGAAGCCATAATATAAAACCCAATTGTCTTAGAAATTATGGTGATGACTAACCAAATTTCGAGAAAACAAAAACTAAAATTGGAACGAAGCAAAACAATAGGTTAACAGTAATACAAATGATGTTCAGCTATGGCGGGCTCACGATAAATTCCTTTGCTATATGGGAGGTGAAACCCGCATTGTTGTCACTGATCGCCATACATCTCTCGCCGATATCTCTGTTCACGACTCTCTGGTAGTCTCTTCCATGGCCGCCAGTTCAGTCTCAAGTACCACCTCCTAAGTGGACATTGATTCTCTTGTCTCTGTAACCACTGATGAAGACCTTGATAACATGGTGGACGAATACGATCGATTGAATTCATCTAATCCATCATCAAAACCGTTGCGATTGTGTTTGTTCCTCTTTATATTGAAACCTGAAACAACCGCTTCAATGGGATGATTACTCGATGATGCTAAACCGGAAACCTGGTTCGTCGATGCACTAAACGGTGCCGGATTGCTCCCTAGAGGATTGTCGGATTCCATCGTTATTGATAACCTGGTTGAACCAAAAGATGGGGAATTCAAGAGGATCATAGAGAGAATTACACGGAATCGAAGATGGTGAAGAGTTTGGCGCAAGATGTATTGCATTTTGGTTTGCCAGATTCTCCAAAGGTGGAATCAACTTCGTTGTATGGATCGAGCTCTTCGTCTCCTTCAATGGCGAATTTTCCTCCCATCAAAGTTAGGGTAGATCATATGAATCAGATAGCGGGACTGGACGAGAAATTGTCTCAGTTGAATGTGAATCATGTTTCTCCACCATCTCTTCCTTTAAATAACGTCGGTGATTGGTCCGTTTCTGATGATGACATATCCGAGCAAGGAGAACCGACTGGTGGCATGAGAAAAGCCTTCGTTGCCGCTTCAACCTGTGCAAAGAAAGTTTCGGAGCCATGACGCTTACAGTTCCTGATGTGGTTTGATTGGGATTGTGGGGAAGGAGAAGAATCAGGGGATCGTGGGGAAGGAGAAGCCGTATAAACGTGGAGAAGAAGAAGAAAGATAAGTTTCAATTTTCTGCTTAAAGGGTTGTAGCTAACGCTAATATCTTACATTTTCAAAAAACTATTTTAGATAAAAGGTTGTACATTAAGCTTAAGAAGTTGTATTCTTGAATCTTGAAAAAAACCTGAAATAGAAGTTTCATTATATAATATAGATAGATATAGATATAGATAGTATACATATATAATGCTACGCA
The DNA here is from genome assembly GCA_954870635.1 of Arctium minus. Classification (NCBI taxonomy): domain Eukaryota; kingdom Viridiplantae; phylum Streptophyta; class Magnoliopsida; order Asterales; family Asteraceae; genus Arctium; species Arctium minus. The sequence continues at coordinate 1,256,874 of OX941093.1, read as the reverse complement.
TAAAAATATTCAATAATTAGTTTATGTTAAAATGATTGACGAAAAAAATTATAATGATATAATTTATAATAAGAATGAAACAAATTTTTAATATATTTTAGTTGATCTATGATTATGTATTTTTAATATGCTAATGGTGAGAAAAAAATAAAATGTATGGATAGTTTACAAATTAATTCGTAGATATTAATTATAATTTATAGTACGGTTAAATTAAAAAATATTCAAAATTGAGCTCGTTTTGAAGGTATTGACGAGACGATTATAATGGTATAACTTGTAAAAAAAGAAACGTATTTTTTCATTGCATTTTGATCATATACGATTATTTGTGTTAACATGATAAATGTGTAAAATGAAAAATGAAAAATGAAAAAACAAGATATATAAAGTAAATTAAATAACTAATTATAAGAGTGTTAAATGTAACATTGAATTTTGAAAATAACCGATATAGATATAGATAGTATATATATATATAATGTTACATATTTATGCTATGCATAAAAATATTCAATACTTAGTTTATATTAAAATTATTGACGAAAAAATTATAATAATATAATTTATAATAAAAATGAAACGTATTTTTAATATATTTTAGTTGATCTACGATTATGTATTTTTAATATGCTAACGGTGAAAAAAAATAAAACGTATAGATAGAAAACAAATTAATTTGTAGATATTTATTATATTTTATAGTACGGTTAAATTAAAAAATATTCAATATTGAGTTCGTTTTGAAGGTATTGACGAGACGGTTATAATGGTATAATTTGTAAAAAAAGAAACGTATTTTTTCATTGCATTTTTTTCATGTACGATTATTTGTGTTAACATGATAAGGGTGTAAAATGAAAAATGAAAAATGAAAAATGAAAAAGAAAGGGATATAAAGTAAATTAAGTAACTAATTGTAAGGATGATAAATGTACCATTGAATTTTAATATAATTGAATAGGGGAGTGTAACATGTGGGAGGAAAAATTGGCTTTCCAAGAACCATGCAACTGTTTTAGAATTTTAATAATATAGTAGAGATATTGGATTTTTATAATTATATATATATATATATAGTGTTTGGTTCATTTGAGAAATGGTAAATATATGAGAAATAGAGAAGTAATCCTAGTCATTCATATGGTCAAGATCGGATTTGACTAGTCAAATATTGCGGCTTTGACCGGTCAAAAGTTGCGGCTTTGACCGGTCAAAAGTTGCGGCTATCCCAAAAATAGAACAATTTCGTAAATTTTACAAAACACACGGGTTGTGTTCATATATGAACATGTATAATTCACATATGAACTATATGTTCATATATGAACCAATACAATTCACAACTGAACTCTTTTAACTGATTCATATATGAACCTTTGTGATTCATATATGAATCAGTTGAACTACCTAACAGATTCATATATGAATCTGTATTAATCATATATCACAAAGATTCATATATGAACCTTTGTGAATCACAAAGATTCATATATGAATCTGTATGAATCACAAAGATTCATATATGAATCAGTTGAACTAATTAACATATTCATATATGAATCTTTGTGATTCATACAGATTCATATATGAACTCATCCCGTGTATTTTACGAAATTACCCCTCTATCTTCTATAGACCACACAAGAAATTATTCGGTGCTTTGCGGTCAAAGCCGCAAATGTTGATCAGATGAATGGCTAAGATTACTTCTCTATTTCTCATATATTTACCATTTCTCAAATGAACCTCTCCCTATATATATATATCTGTACATATAATAAATAAGTAACTAGAAGGACACGTGCCGCCTTTTGGTGAACCCGTTTTTTTTATTTTCCCGTCTAAACATGTATCTGGACGAATTTTACATTATAAGTTCATTTAGCACATCCACATTCATTCTTCCTTAAATCTTTCTTTAATTCAATTTTTTTAATTTATACCTTACATTTATTACCCTTATAATTATGTAAATAGTTTACTTTTAATCTCTTACTTTTTTATTTTTCATTTTAGACTTTTATCATATAAACATAAATAACGTATATGAACTAAAATTCATTAAAAAAATTTTATTTTTTACAAATTATACCATTGTAATCGTTTCGTCAGTACCTTCGAAATGAGTCCAATATTGAATATTTTTGTATTTAATTATATTATTAAATATCATAAATATATACGAATTAATGTGTCGTGATTAGTATGGGATTTGATACAAATAATCATTAAATTGTCTTAATTTTCTTTTGGCTATTTCATATCAATTTTTACTTCAAAAGTTTTTTATAAAAACCTGATCCTCTTTAAATTTTTATTCAAGAATTTTGATTTTTATGAAGTTTTATAAAATAACATTTTTAATTTTTTTTTCTTGACATTATTATATTTTAATTTTAAAAATATTAATTATAAATGATGAAAATATAATTAGCAATAGAACAAAGAATGTTGTATATAAAGAAGTATTTGGTAATTTATGATACGTGATTTTTATTTTATTAATATTTTAACTATGCACTTTTCTATAATTTCATTTACGTTCTATTATAAATTTTGTTTTATAAATCCTTAATATTATTCATATTTTATATTATTTTTTTGCAAAACATACTTTTTGAAAACTGCCTAAACAAGAACATTTTGTAACCAGTTTCAAAAAAACAACTCTGAAGGGAAAAAAACTTGTAAAAATAGCATCATACTTTTGATGATCATTCATATATGTAATATAAGTTTTTTGGCATGATTTAATTTTTTTAAATTACCCCGTGTAATACTTGGGGGAGAATCTAGTATATATATTTATATATATATATATATATATATATATTAATAGTAAAAATACATCATTTTCAGATATTTCATTTAGTTAATTTTTTTCAAATTTGTATCAAATAAAAACCTTTATAATATAATTATTAATTTCTTTAAAATATCAACTTATATTATCTTAATAAAATATTCGATAACCAATTAACAACTACATATTTTATTGTTTTATTCTAAAAAATGTTTGTCTACATTTCTTTGTTTTGGAAAAAATATACAGTTTTTAATTTCAAATATAGTTAATTATTAAACTATATTCAAACTTAATATAGTTTAAATTGAGTAAAAAATAATTAGTTAATGTGTTTGCAGAATATCAACTTAAAGTATAAAATATTTTTTTGAATTAGCATAGACGGATTTGTAGATAGATATTGGATAAATTGAATAAAAATTTATAAATATTCAATACTTATTTTTTATGTTTCAACAAAACTTTCTAATAATGTAATTTACAAAATAAAATATATATTATGTAATTTTAGTTAGAGATGGCCAAAATCATATCCCGGCCGAACCCAAATCGTATTTTTAGTTATAGAATAAATTATAGACTTTTAATGTATTTTTAGTCAAGATTATCATTAATTAATTAATATAATAAAGGGTATAAAATGAAAATGAAATGATAGGAAATGTAACAATGAAAAAAGACAAACCATAAGGACGAAAATCGTAATTTACTCTGTGATTTAATAAAACAGAAAAAAAGATTAAAAAAGAGTTTTTTTATAAATAGCAACTATTATAGTTATTAAACAAAGTTAACTAACATTTTTAACTATAGTTAATCAAAAGGATCAAAAGTGAAACATAATAGCACCAATGTAATTTACTCTAAACTACATTTTCAATCTATATGATTGTCAATTTGTCACCAGTTTTCACTAACCGAAAGCTTGAACTGTTTTTTTTTATTTTTTTGGGAAGGGTGTCATAGGTTATGCCTAGACTAATCCCTTGACAAATTATGACTGTAAGACATCAGCCCTGATTAAACCTCAGTGGCCACAATTGTTGTGTACGCTTGGATTCGAATCCTGGACAGATGTAATATTTCACCACATCCCCTAGAACCTTAACCAGTACGCCACAACCCTTGTGGTTAAGCTTGAACTTCTTGGTCAAACATACACGTGTGCACTTGAGGAACCATATGATAAAACGGGACCGCTGAAAGTGTAATCATGTCATCCATAAATTAAATCACAAGGTTGTCGATGACTTATTGACGCAGCGTAGGTTTGCGGAAGGATCGACAAGCGTCTAAACCCTTTAACGGTTGAGAATTACGATGCGTAAAACTCAAAATTAAGAGAAAACTCTCTAAAAAAGCTAAACTTTATTGATTGAAACTTGATTAAATTGATTAACAATGAAACCTAGCTACCCTATTTATAGCTAAACTAACTAAGAAATAAATATGGAAATTAGAACTATCCTAATTATAAACTAACTAGGAAACTATTTAAATAACTAATAAAAGGAAACTAAATAATCCTAAATTATTATCTAATATAATTATTAATTAACTAAAACTAATAAAAAACAAAAGGACTTAGAATTGTAATGGAATAAGGAAATTAATTAACAAAAGGCTTTTGATTATGTTTTCGATTTACGATTTGCTCTTCGATTTCCGTCGCCATTCTCTCTATATCAGTCTCCTCCACTTCTGAAGAACTCGACCCCGAGTTCTCTTCTAAAGGAATTGACTCGTCTTTGTAATACTCATATATATCGGCCACGTTAAAGGTGTTCGATATATGTAACGAATCGGGAAGAGCAACGACGTAAGCATTGTCGTTAATCTTCTTTGTGATCTTGAACGGTCCGTATTTCCTGGGTTGGAGTTTCCCGTAAGTACCGATAGGAAATCGTTCTTTCCGTAGGAAAACCATTACTTCATCTCCCTCATTGAAAACCTTCTTCCGGCGGTGTTTATCGGCCGCCGCTTTATTCTTTAAACCGATAGCTTCAAGACGTGACTTGACGGAATCTTTCGTTGCTTGTAATTCTTTAGCCATGTTACCCGCTGCGATGCTAACTCCCGGATCTCTCGGTAGCTTAATTAAATCGACCACGTGTCTCGGGGATGATGTATAGACCAAGGAAAAAGGAGAGCAACCGGTGGCGGTGTGGACGGCACTATTGTAAGCGAACTCGATCTGTGCTAAGGCCACATCCCATTGTTTCGGTTTGTCACCACATACGCTTCGAAGCATATTTCCCAAAGTCCGGTTAGTAACTTCCGTTTGGCCGTCGGTTTGGGGGTGAGCGGTGCTACTTTTATTGAGGGTCGTTCCGAACATTCGCCACAATGTGATCCAAAAGTGGCTAAGAAACTTTGTGTCTCGATCAGAAGTGATCGTTTTCGGAACACCATGTAAACGTACTACTTCTTTGAAAAACAGTCTTGCGATGTTACTTGCATCGGCGGTTTTCTTGCAAGCGATAAAGTGGCTCATTTTTGAGAAACGGTCAACCACGACAAAAATAGAGTCCACCCCCCTTTGAGTACGGGGAAGACCCAACACGAAGTCCATCGAGAGGTCTTGCCAAATGTCTTCGGGAATCGGGAGAGGGGTGTAGAGGCCGGTGTTTTGAGACCGTCCTTTTGCGGTTTGGCAAATATAGCATTTTCTAACAATCGAACTTGCGTCCCTCTTTAAATGTGGCCAATAATATCGTTCCTCCAAGCTAGCAACGGTTTTATCCCGTCCGAGGTGACCGCTTAATCCTCCCCCCTGCATGTCTCGAATCAATTTTTCCCGTAATGAAGAGTCGGGAATGCATAGTTGGTTGCCCTTAAAAAGGTAACCGTCTCGGATATAGAAATCGCCGCAAGGGGTGCCGCTATCGCACTTTTCCCACATATCTTTGAAGTCACTATCTTCACTATAAAGTTCTTTTAACGCCTCAAAACCAACAATTTCGTGTGATAAAGTGATGAGCAAATTGGCCCGTCGGCTAAGGGCATCGGCCACTTTGTTGAGATTGCCGGATTTAAGTTTGATGACAAAAGGAAATTTTTGCAGAAAACTTACCCAACGAGTGTGCATCTTGTTAATCGTTTTCTGACTGTTGATAAATTTTAAGGCTTGATGATCGGTAAACAAAACGAACTCCTTTTGAACCAAATAGTGCTCCCATTGCCGTAAAGCTCGAACCACCGCATAGAATTCTTGGTCGTATGTGCTCCACTTTTGTCGGGCTTCGCTAAGTTTTTCGCTAAAATAAGCAACCGGTCTTTTTTCTTGACTTAGGACAGCACCGATTCCAATGCCACTCGCGTCACATTCAACTTCAAAAACTTTCTCGAAATCGGGTAATGCTAGAACGGGCGCGGTACTAAGTTTCTCTTTGATTAAGGAAAAACTTTCGTCTTGCTCGGGACCCCACTGAAACTTGCCTTTCTTTAGACATTCCGTGATCGGGGCGGTGACGGTACTAAAATTCCGGACAAACCTCCGATAAAAGGTTGCTAGGCCATGAAAGCTACGGACATCGGTGACCGTCTTGGGCGTTGGCCACTCTCGAATGGCTTTTACCTTTTCTTCATCTACTTCAATACCGTTTTCTCCGACGATGAAACCAAGAAATAAAAGCTTGTCGGTGCAGAAAGTGCACTTTTTCAAATTGACATAGAGTTTATTTTCTTGTAGTGTCGTTAAGACTTGTCGGAGATGATTGAGGTGATCAGCCCTTTCTCGGCTATAAATGAGGATATCGTCAAAGTAAACGACTACAAAAGTTCCAATGAAAGGGCGTAATACCTGATTCATAGTCCTCATGAAGGTGCTTGGTGCGTTAGATGTGCCGAAAGACATAACCAACCATTCGTAGAGTCCGAACGGTGTTTTGAATGCGGTCTTCCATTCATCGCCCGGTCGAATACGAATTTGATGATAGCCGCTTCTAAGATCAATCTTGGAGAATATGGTGGAGCCGGACAATTCATCAAGCATATCTTCCAATCGTGGAATGGGGAACTGGTACTTGATAGTGATTTTGTTGATGGCCCTACTATCAATGCACATCCTCCATTGATTATTCTTTTTCGGCACTAGGAGTACGGGTACGGCACACGGGCTCATGCTTTCTCGTATAAATCCCTTCTTTAGCAAGTCTTCAACTTGCTCTCTTAGAATCTCGTTCTCTTTGGGACTCATCCGATAATGAGGTAAGTTCGGTAGACTAGCTCCCGGAATCAAATCGATTTGGTGCTGAATGTCCCTCATGGGTGGTAATTCGGGAGGCAAATCATCCGCAACTAATTCTTTGAAATCTTCTAGCATCTCGTTCACTTCTTTCGGAATTTCAGCCTCGACTTTTTCTGCACTCATTAATCCTTTGACGACGATAGGGCAAAAGACTTCAACTTTCTTCGCATCTTCTTCCATCTCTTGCTCGCTATTAGTCATGATGAGAAAGTTGTCGCTTTTCTTGTCGGGGGTCTTTTCGAAGCTACTAACGGGTGCCATAGCGATCTTTCGGTCGCCCCAACAGAACAACATGACATTGTCTCGCCCTTTATAAGTGACATCGTTGTCAAATTGCCAAGGTCGGCCCAATAGGATATGGCATGCATCCATATCGAGAACGTCACATGTAACATCTTCTTGGTAATACTTTCCGATTGATATGGGTACCCGACAAGTTTGTGTGACCCTAACTTGTGGGCCTTTCTTGACCCATCCGAGAGAATAGGGAGCCTCATGAGGTTGAGTAGGTAGATTAAGATGCTCTACCAACTTCTGAGATACTAGATTTTCACAACTCCCGTTGTCAATGATGAGGTTACATACCTTTTTATTAACGGAGCAATGAGATCGGAAAAGGTTCTTCCTTTGGCCTTCTTCCTTCGACGAGAAGAGAACTCGTTGGAGCACGATATTGATCTTCTCTTCAGACTCTTCTTCAGCAAATTGGAACCCCTCATATGTGTCGTCTTCGCCGCTTTCCTCCCCGTCTATTAATGTTGTCGTTCTCTGGTTAGTGCACTCGTTGGATCGATGTCCCGGTTGGCCGCATCGGTAACACTTTGAACTCATCGGCTTAGCATGCGGATTGGGGGTCTTGGAAGGCGTAGGCTTTCCTTGCGGTCCACCACTAGGATTGCCGGTATTAACTTTGTGAGGAAGGTTAGTGTCTTGCGTGGAGCTCTTTACTTTATCAATGGCGGTGCTTGAGTTCTCGTTGGACCCTTGAAATCAACGATAAGAATTGGAGGTGTGAGCGGACTTCTCCATTAATTCAGCTTTTAAGGCTAAACTCGAGGCTTCGGTTACGGTCCACACGTTTTGGAGTCCGATCTTGTCTTGGATCGAGGTCTTCAAGCCACTGATGTACCGGGCTACTTTTTGGCCTTCGGATTCTCCGATTTCATTACGATCGGTTAACCGTAAGAACTCGGTGGTGTAGTCGGTTACGGATCTTGGACCTTGGTTACAACCGAGATACATCTTGTAGAGGATTTGTTCGTAATCTTCGGGTAGAAACCGTTCTATCATCAATTGTTTCATCCGACGCCATGATCGAATCGGACCTCTTCGTTGTCGTTGTCGTTGGACCACAAGCTTGTCCCACCATACTGCGGCGGTGCTTTTAAGACGAAAAGCAACCATCTTTATCTGTTTATGCTCGGGTACTTCCATTATGTCGAAGAATCGATCGACTTCGATCTGCCAGTCTAGGAACTCTTCAACTCCCATAGTTCCGTAGAAGAACGGGATATCTGCTTTCATCCGATAATCGTGCTCATTCCTTCCGAAGTTGATCGGTTCTTCTTCCTCCTCCTCCTCTTCGGATTCGGAACTCAAAACATTGACCCGGTTACGATTGCCATTGTGTGGCCTCATAACTGGTTCTTCAAGCCTGTCCCTTCTCCGGCGATTGTTGTTGGCGAAGTCGGGTTGAAGCCTGTTAACAGCCGCCGTCAGATCAGCGAGTGCCGCGGTAAAGGCCGTGTTCATCTCGGCTAAATCTGCTTTGGTAGCGGGTTGTTGATCTGCCATGGTTAGTGAAAAGACAGGCGAATCCTGCTCTGATACCAACTGACGCAGCGTAGGTTTGCGGAAGGATCGACAAGCGTCTAAACCCTTTAACGGTTTAGAATTACGATGCGTAAAACTCAAAATTAAGAGAAAACTCTCTAAAAAAGCTAAACTTTATTGATTGAAACTTGATTAAATTGATTAACAATGAAACCTAACTACCCTATTTATAGCTAAACTAACTAAGAAATAAATATGGAAATTAGAACTATCCTACTTATAAACTAACTAGGAAACTATTTAAATAACTAATAAAAGGAAACTAAATAATCCTAAATTATTATCTAATATAATTATTAATTAACTAAAACTAATAAAAAACAAAAGGACTTAGAATTGTAAGGGAATAAGGAAATTAATTAACAAAAGGCTTTTGATTATGTTTTCGATTTACGATTTGCTCTTCGATTTTCGTCGCCATTCTCTCTATATTACTTATTATCCCTTTTCTTTGACCTAAATTTGGCCTAACTATTACGTAGAAATTTCGTCCCTTGAGGATTTCTATTTCAGTTTTAGATTAAAGTCTAAAAGCCAAAAGCTATTATCTTTAATTTGACACTAGATAATTTTTCGTATAATGGTCATTCTAGATGTTTAGTAGTTAAATCAAAAGCAAAGTTCACACTTTTGACCCAAATCATCTTGAGAACACACACATGGTATGCAAACATATATAACAAAAAAAAGTGGTAAATTGTATCAAAATAGATAACAACTTTGGGTAACAATTTTCAATAACTTCTCATTTAAGAGACAATGCGACCAACTTAATGGAAAAGAGAAACAACGTTGGTTTTTTATCTTCATTTCCCAAAATCAATTTTATTCACAATAAACTCAATCACAAACATGTTTTTAAAACAAAAAAGTTTTGTTGGAACTTATTGAAATTGTTACTAATTTACAAGATTTAATTTAATTTAGATATGTCCTATTGTATTGTATGGGTACACAACTGATGTATATATATATAAGGAGTTAATTATGTGATAACTACAAAAATGATATAAGTCTATGACATCAAATCTTAAGATCTCAAAGTATTGTTTCATGTGATTTATTTTAATCTGAGGTTAGTATTTAGAGTATTATTCCATATATATTTATTTGTTTCACAATGTTTTAATTGAACGATGTGTTTGTTCATAATACATATATATAGGGGTTAAATCATGTGAGAACCAAAAAATGATTGAGAACCGTGAGAACCGATCTAAGCCGTAATTTGGTTTTGATCTTATGGATTTAATTAAAGGTTGTTTCATCACATGAAAATGACATAATTGTCATTTTGGTAACAACATTCACCTAATGAAACTTACAGATTTATTCACCTGATGAAATACACATATTCACCATATGAAATACACAGATTCACTTGATGAAATTTACAGATTCACTATATGAAACACACAGATTCACCATATGAAAGACACATATTCACCACATGAAATCAAACACAATTTTCACCTCTAATCTATTTCACCTCATGAAATCAAACGTAATTTCAGTCTATATGTTATTCACCCAAGGTTCTAAATGGCGTGAAGCGTGACATGGCGGCGAGGCTAAGCCTCAAGCCTTAGGAGCCATGGCGAAGCCATGGCCTTTTCAAGGCGTGACTTATGGCGTCATTTTTCTAATTCATATATATCATTATATATATAAACATATGTTTTGTAGTGTTACTCAATGAGTCAATAGTAATAAACACGTTAAATTATGGTATTTATTAAAAAATCTTGAAAATAAGACATTAAAAAAAGTAAAGAAAAATCAAATATTGCATTACGAAATTGTGCATTAGGCTATGGCGTGCCACGGGCTTAACGTGGCGTGAGACACAAGCCTTGGTGCCATGGCGGTTGTGTGGCGAGTTTTTTAGAACATTGTATTCACCTCATGAAATCAAAAATAAAACGTCGTTTGTAAAATCAATAAACGTTTCTTTTGAAACTGAAGAAGGGTATAGAATCAGAAATGCTTGCATTGGAGAGATCAAGAAATTTGATCTCTTTCTGAGTTTTGAGCCAATCTGGAAAGGATGGACCAACATGCCATGAACCCAGGTCCAGAAATCTGATCTAGAAGGGGGGATCCAATCATATAGCTGAAACCTAAACCTAAGGAATTTGATCTATTTATGAGTTTTCGATTAAATTGAAGCTGATGGGATCTTCATTTTATCCCCAATCCACCCACCTTCAAATGGACCACCACCATACTTTACAACACCCTCATCAGAGATTACCTCAACATTCATCTTCCTCACACCACATTACTCCTTTTCACCCACATGCTTTCCAATAACATCCCCCCAAATGCGCATACTTTCCCTTCAATCACCAAAGTTGCTGCTGCTTGTTATATAACCCCTTCAATCATTAGCAGTCCAATCCCAATTCTTCAAGATTTCCAAACTGACCTAGCCATTTAGGCAGTTTGCCAACTAACTTCTTGTTGGTCAATCTCATTATCTGCAGATGATGAAAACGATGATTAAACCAATTGAAGATGTAATAACCAGGCTTAAAGTAAACATTATAAAAGTTGTGTAAGAAAGGATAAAAATCTCATTAAGGAGGGGTCTAGTGTGAAAATGTTGGAAAAAAGGGGTTTTAACCCTAGAGGGAATACAATTAGTGTGGTTGGCGGCTGACAAGTTTTGGGATAGGGAGAGAGGATTGAAGGCGATTCGATCGAAGAGAGCAAAAGAAGCAGTGGTTTGGTGTTCTTCAATTTCACAAGGTAGATTTCAATCCTCTTCCTCCTATTAGTAAGAGTTTGGTATTTGTTTTCCAATCTGTTAGTGGAATTTGTATCTGTTGTTAATGTTTTAAGGTTGAGTTTTTTGGGTTTGAGGCTATGAAGAGTCGATGTTTGGAATATAAGTGATTAATAAAATGTATGATGAAATCGAGATTCTGCAGTCGTTTACGAGTTGTTGGGCTAATTTGTTATTGATTTCTGGGTTTAGTCTGCGATCTGTGTTAATCTTATTTGTTAATATAATTTCGTTCGATAATCCGGTGACCGGATTATGTGGGACCGGTCGATAAAGAGTATGGCACCGGTCAAAGATTTTACACCGGTAGAAAGAGCTTGACACCGGTCAAGGTGCACACCGGTCATTCACTCTAGGCATCGGTCGGTGTTGTTGAGGGGGGGAGGCCCCGGTCCCCGGATCTACAGTGGGCCGAAGCCCATTCTGTTGGAACTTTTATTTTATGTTGGGTTTTGGGTTTTGTATGGCCAACCCATTCTTATTATTTTATGTCAAGGAATTATTTCATTCTAAGTAGGAGTAGGTGGGTTAAGTTTGGTTAGAGGTTAAATTACGTTGAGATTTTCGGTGTCAAGGTCAATCTTTTATAAAATAGAAGGTTTACCGATCAATGTTTCCTTTATAGGTTTCGGTTCAAACTTTAAGAGTAGGCGCGAGAATTCAGTCAAGGGTGCCAGGTGAGTTTTTCTGAACTAAACCTCTTTGATAACGAAAGCATGTAAAGTTTAAATTTTAAACTTTGATTTATTTACGATGACATGATATCTATGAAATGTTTTAAGTGTGTTATAAATCGTTGTTGTTTAAATGTATGCATACATTATATGTGTAAATTGTGACCTAAGTCGGAGAGTGTGGCCCGCCTACTCGTGTCGGGGAGTGTGGCCCGTTTATACCATTGGGGGTGTGTCCCAAAATTAAGGCAGGACGAGTTAGACACATCGTCTCTGACGGTCATGTGGTCAGTAGCGTGTTTTATCCTCGTGCAATTATTAAATGTTGATTTAATTCTGGAAAGTTATTTTTGCTTATCTGTTAGAGGAGACTCACTAGACCTTCGGTCTAGCCTTCACTCTTTCAAAACTAAACATCTTTTTAGGCAAACGTGTATTAGAGAAAGCAGTTAAGGGCAAAGGGAAGATGTAGCGGGAAAAGATAGAAGACTGTCATCTTAGATATTCTTTATTATTATCTCAGTTGTGTGGGTTGACTTTGAGGACCTTGAAATTATCTATTGTAAGCTTGGGACCGTTTTGGCATGAATTTTTATTATATTATTTAATATTTAAGTTGCTATCTTGTTGCTTCTGGTTGGGTTGTTACAGTTGGTATCAGAGCCATAGTTTAAGGGATTTAGGTGACCGGATGGACCTAAACTTAAACTGTGGAGTAGATGGACACAACTGAGATTTAGGGAGCCTTTAAGAAAGACCTTGATCATCGTGAGACGTGATAACAATAGTGAGTACTCTCATGTAAGGTAAATTCAGAATCACATCTGGCCAATGCCATTATGAATTTACAGGTGCATGGGCATGCTCAATTGCTATTATTGAGTGTGGTTCAGGGTAGAGAGTTTTATCCATAGATTGATAGTGTTAGTCTAGCGTGTGGTGGAAGTTTGTTTTTGGTAGTAAGGTTAATACCGTATAGGATGCATATCGTGCGGAATGTAGATATTTCGTTTAGAAAGGACCTCCTGAGTCCATAAGGAAAAGAATGATGTTAGGAGGTGGGCTTTTGATCCAAGGGAGTCTTCGGTCTGGTAGAGTGGTATGTCGATTAGTGAGAAGCAGGAGAGTGTTAATCCAAGAATCGAATGATAGAAATGAGGCTTCTAAAGCTGTAGTTAATTGAAGGGTGGTTGAGAGACGATATCAGTGTTGACTGATAATATGTAGTGAGGATCAGATGGAATGAGTTACCGCTTGATTTGTGAATCAATAGTCACGGTGGTGACTAGTTGTTGGGCTTCCAAGGTTGTTAGAAGACGATGGTGCCAGAGGTTGTGGCATAGTAGAGGACTCCGACTGGTTAGTCGGAAGGAAGTAGTATGGGATAAATTTTAGTGAATGTAATCAGTTGACCTTGTTAGAGTGAATAGCCTTCAATGTCATTGAGACCCATGCATTGTGTGTCAAATAAATTGCTAGAGCTTTTCATATCATTCACATCAGATATTTTAGCGTATGTGTGTCTTATGAGGTATTTTTTTTAAAAACGTGTTGACACGTGCAAATATATGTTTGAATTGAAAAGACAAGTTTATGGCATTGGGTGATAAATTTTGAGTTTTGGTGTGAGGGAAATATTATATATCTCTTTATAAATGAGTGACTTTTGGTTATGAAAATCAAAACAACATTTGATCACATGATTTTATAAGTGAGTTGGTACAAACATGTGTTGTCATATCAATGAGGGTGAGAGTCGTTTGACACGCTCAGTGTAAGCAATTTTGTAGTATTTTATAAATCGTGTGTTTAAAGTTCGTCGAAAGTATTTTCAAATGTGCCAACACCGATTTTGGGGTGTGGTGAAGAGAAATTGTCGTGGAGTTGAGGTTGAACGATACTTGAAATCGTTTTACATGGCTAAGTTAGTGATGGGTCGTGTACACTCAAGTTTGCTTTATAATGTAAGTATCTTCTAAATTTTCAAAAGTGTCAAAATTTTAAATAATTGTGTATCATGCATGAAGGCTATGAACTCTCTAGGTCGTGGGGAAGGGTTGCAATTGAGAATGATGAAAGTTTTGAGAGTGGAAGTGTGTCGCTCGATCAGAGGGTAGTAAATACTTGTTATTGGTATTCTTCTAAGTAAGGATGGTGAATAGCGGAGGTGGTTAATAGAGGCATTGACATATGACGTTAATGGTGATTGTACTCTAATGGCTTACCGTTGGCTCCATGAATTGAGATGTGGATGTCAGTAAATGGTTGTGTCTGGAGTGGAATTTGAAGTTGTAAATATATTTTTTTTGTCAATTAGTTGCTGCAGTGGATGATGTAGGTTTCATTGGGGATCTTTGTTGGTTGGAGGCATAGTGGAAGTATCTCAATGCCGACTGTTGCTGTGGAAGTCAGAAACCATTTTTTTGTGTGGTTAATAGCGGGACGCTGAAAATGAAGTAGTGGTTATGGATAGTTTTGAAAAGTTTTGCGAGGAAGCGCAGAGTTATTCAGAAAAGGTGTGTACCTAATGTGATGTTGGACAACCTTGTGTGGATCTTTCAATAATGGAAGATCGCTAGTTCGGGCAGGTGGTTCTTTATCGATGAGATTTTGTTAGTTAGGTGGGAGTGAAGTTTATATATAGCACGACTGGGAGGGGTTGCGCTTTGAGCATTCAAGTCTTCGAGTTAGTACGCTTAATATTTCGGGCTACTTGAGTTTGATTCCCGTAGGTTGTGATGTGCCGACAAGGAGTGATATCTTGTTGGATGGTTTTGAGGATCACAGTTTTGCGATTTATTCAGGTTTGAGAAAGACAGGATCGTGAAATGCCTTGAAGTCCGATTTTAGTATTGTGACCAGTGTGAGTAGGACAGCGTATGCATGATTATCAAAGGGTCGTGGAGATTTGTAGTTACTCTGGGATGAGGTAGTAGAGTGATGGTTGTAACCATGTGTTGGTGATGTCTTTATGACATATCGGGGAGTGCAAATCATTAAAGGGGTAAGGAGCTTCCTTGAAGATATGTATAAGGTTGGCGTTATTGTTATAGGAGGAGCGTCCTCGTCCGAAAATCTATGGGGAATGAGTTGTAAGTGGTAAGAATATGGTTGGGATGCTAAGTTGGGAATAAATTTTGTCAAATGATGGTTAGCGGGTATCTAAGAGAGAAACCGTATGTTCTGGGTTACAACAAGTTTTGGGCAGGATTATCTTATATCCCTAAAATGATTGTTGAAAGTGTCAAACTGCTTAATTCAAGGGGTTGTGTAATAGAGATGAAATCCGTGAACATGTTGAAGTATTCTTTGAGAGTGAATGGATTCTAACAGATTAGGCCATCCTGTTTGGCGTGCAAGAATTGTGCGGCGCTTTCGAATAGTGGGTAATGTTTTGGAAGAATTGGGTTGACTATCTCGCGTGAGAGCTGTGGATAGTCGGTTGGTCAAGCAAGTAATGTAAATGTGAGTCGATACGTTTGGGAATCATCAAGGAATAGAGTAAGAAATGTTGGGTGAGCAGTGTTTCTTGCAGCGAGGAGAGAGTGAGGATATCATGTCGGAAAGGTGGGAATCTGAGAGTAAGAAGTTCGGCAAGTGACACAAAATGTGGAGGTATGTTTTCAGATTCTGCTGTTAGCAAGTTTATAAATCCCTAGCGGGGGTATGAGAGAGAGAAGATGGCGTTTCAGTGCGGTGTGAGTGTTGATAACCTCTAATCAGTGAGTCGACCGTTAGAAGTGGGTTTGAAGTCTTCAAGGAGAAAGGTAGAGGAGGTGGAATATAGTTCACGGAACGAAGGACCATAATGCCAATTTTGGTAATGCATGAAAAAGGGAGTTTCAGTGAGACGGCTGTCCAGTGTTAAACTATTTGGAATAGTTTGTATGAGCTTGTCTGC
The DNA here is from genome assembly GCA_954870635.1 of Arctium minus. Lineage (NCBI taxonomy): Eukaryota > Viridiplantae > Streptophyta > Magnoliopsida > Asterales > Asteraceae > Arctium > Arctium minus. Next base: position 1,240,620 of record OX941093.1, on the reverse strand, counting down.
TCTATGATGAGCGGGTGAAGCTGGGTTTTATTGCGCTTTTGGTTGAGTGATTGTGAAAGAAATGAGAAAGGGAGGTATGCGTCGTATTATTTGGCCAGTTGGAACCGGTGGATTATGAAGGTTTTGAATTGTGGAAGTTTCTACCAATATGTGAAAAGTTGAAGAGATGACGTTGGGGCGATATATATTCAGCGTGTAAGAATTGGATAATGCCGAGGAGTTGAGATCAATGTGGTTCGAAAAAGAAAGTGTTGTTACGTTTGACTTATGTCGTGCTAAGAGGGGTTGCTTGCGAGGGAAAGTTACATGATGAAGAAACTCGTGATTGTGAGTTGTTGGTGATGTCTGCAGTTGCCGACGTGTTATGTTGGAGAGTTGGGTGAGTACTTAGTCAGTGATGCATGTTGTCGTGGTGTGTCTCCGGCAAAATTCTATCAGTTAAGGAAGTTGATGTAATCGAGGGGTAAATTTGAGGGTTACTATTGATCATAATGGCTAGGATAATCGAATGGTACTAATCTGGTTACATTGAGAATTATGAGTCCTTAGTCCCAAGTGGGGACAAATGTAAAGTTACCAGTCTCGCCTTGGAAGGGTGTGACCCGATTCGGAAAGAAATGGAAGTTAAGATCTAATCTTGTTGGGCCGTTTGCTATCGTGGAGCGCGTTGGGGAGGTAGCGTATAGATTGGAATTACCCGTGGATTTTCAAGGAGTGCACCCCGTTTTCCATGTACCTAATCTAAAGAAATGTTTAGCAGATAGGGATGTTGTCGTGCCTTTGGAGGATGTCCAAATAAATGAGAAGATAAGTTATGTCGAGGAACCGGTGGCTATCATAGATCGTAAAGTGAAGAAATTGAGGAACAAAGAAATCCAACTGGTTAAAGTTCAGTGGCAATTCCACAAGGGTCAAGAAGCGACTTGGGAGTTAGAGTCGGCTATGAGAAACCAATACCCCAATTTGTTCGACGAAGGAATTCCGGGGACGAAATTCTTTTGGGGGGGGGGATATTGTAATAACCAGGCTTAAAGTAAACTGTTGGGTCATCTAAGATTTGAAGATAACCTTTCCTTTAGTTTGTGTTTACTCTTCTGTAAATGATTGTACATCTTAGAATTAGTATGGTTCTTTGTAATAGCTTAGTTATGCATAAACAAATTGGTAAGTCGAAGACATACCGAAATCAACATGAAGGAAGTCTACTTTGCGGATTGAGATGAACTTCAAGAAGACTAAGCCTTGCCTGCCGAACTCATATTCGGCAGACTACTCATCTGCCGAACTGTCTTCTGTTCGACATCCTTCTGCCACTCTTTCGGCAAAACTTATTCTTGCCGATCCTCTCTGTGTCGGCAACACCCATTTATGTCAAACCCTCTCAATTTGACATACTTCATCATTCCCAATGTTCTTCTGACAATGGGAATGGAAGCTTCCTTCTCTTAGAAGATATTCACCCAAGTTCTGAAATGATGGAGACTTTCTCCAAAAGATCAGAAAAAGGACATATACCAAATATACTTTATTGAGGTGTTGTCTTATCAAGGTACAAAAGTCTACTTTACTTTATGATAAGTCACATCAAGATCTTATTGCTTTTGCAAGAAGATATTTGGTATCCAATACCAAGATGACAAGTGTCCTTTGCATTATTGCACATAATGGTATTTAAGGGTGAAGAACGTCTCTTTCCAAGTCCACCCTTTTGGTAGAGAACTTAGTGCTCAAGAAAAGTTGGCAACCTCCCTCTCTCTCTCTCTCTCAAGAACTTCATAGCTTTGATATTTGTATTTTCAAGTTGTGTTTAGTTTTCTAGTTTCTAAGTGAAAGATTGTTAGAATAGATTTATCTGTTCTTTTCCGCAACAATCTTAAAAGTTTTCTATGTGTAATTCTTGATATTTATATCAATAAATAATTAAAAATTAAGAAAATGTTTGTGTATTGTATTTAACCCCCCCCCCTCCCCCTTCTACAATACTTATTTTGCTTACTTGGGACCAAAAAGTGGTATCAGAGCGGTTGATTTAACTTGATAAATCAGATCCGTGATGGCATCTTCGTTAAAAGTTGATCCTTCTTCTTTTTCTTCTCAAACTGATAATGGCTCTATGGTCAAACCTCCTTGGTTTAATGCTAACAACTTTTCTCTCTGGAAAAGTAGAATGATGCTTTTCCTAGAAGGAGCTGACAGCCGTTATCTGACTGTTCTTCGTGAGGGACCTATTGTTCCTAAAGTCTGGGCTCGCTTTGAGACCCAAAAACCTTGTTCTGACTTAAGAGATAAAGATGTTGTTTTTGGTGATTCTGATGATTCTTCGGATGAAGAACGAACTTCTGCTACTGGGAGGTACATCCTCAAAAATCCCAGAAAATACAATGATGATGACAAGTGTCTCTTTTCTCTTGACTCTAGAGTCAGAGCCATCATTGCTCTCTCCCTCCCTGATGAGGTGTATCACTCCTTGGTGAATCTTTCTACTGCCAAGGAAATGCGGTCTACCTTATGCATTTTGTATGAGGGAACAAATGAGGTTAAAAAGAGCAAAAAGATTGCTCTTGTCAGAAAATACAAGCTCTTTTCTCATGAAAAGGGAGAGTATCTTTCTGATTACTACAACCGTTTTATCAACCTTCTTAATGACCTTAAGCTCTTGGGTAGAGTGTATAAAAATGTGAAAGTTCTATGCAAGTTTATGGATGGTCTTCCTGACTTTTGGGAAAACATATGTACCTGCATCAAGACAACCAAGGATCTTGATCATATGTCTCTTACTGTTCTCTATGGATCTCTCTTTAACTATGAACAAACTATGATCCAAAGGAAGATTGTCATAAAAGAGATAAGAAGCTCATCTATGGCTCTTATCAGTGACTCTTTCAAGAAATCTGTGTGTATTCCTAGAATAATCTATCCCTCCGATTCTGACCATAATAGTCAAGAGGAACCTAATGATCCTTCAGAAGCCTATCTTAGTGAGGCTGGTGATGAAGGTGAGGAAACTTCCAGTGACCTTCATTTTTCTTCTAGAAAATCTAAGTTTGGCCGAAAATCTTCTTCTATCTCAAAACTCTCTCCCTCCGATAAAGCAAATGAGGAATGTTATGCTTGTGACAAGAAAGGCCACTTTGCCTCTGAGTGTAGGAGCAATTCTTCAGGAAGATCTAAAACTACCTTTTCCAACCAAAATTCCTCTAAGTTAAGAAGAATGAGACCTGACTTTGCCAACAGGTCTCACTCTCGAAATTTTTCCTCATCTTCTTTCAAAGAGAGTACCGACCGTGCTGAAAAATACAAGGCCAAATACAAGAGAGAGAAGAAGAAAAATGAAACCTTGCTCAAAAAGGGAAAAGGTCAAATGACTAAAACCTATGACTGGGTAGATGAACCAACCTCTGAAAGCGAGAAGGACATCTCCAACATTTGCCTTATGAAAAAAATAAATGATGTGGAAGATCATGAAGGACATGCATCGTCCACCGCTTTAGTCTCTGCTGAGTGCTCCTCTTTTTCCTCTCAGGTACATTCCTTTCATTCTCTTATTGTTTCTGAAAAGATTGAGGCCTTTGACTCCTTAACCATTGACTTCTATAGTGAAAATGATGTTAATAAAAAGGTTTAAAATCTTTCTCCTCTCAACTTCAAATGTGTCTTTCTTAACTGAAACATTTTGATAAATCAAAGCTGAACTTGAAGATTTGAAAATCATCAATTTTCTGGTCTTGGATTTGAAAAATGGATATTGATCCCTCTTTTGTTCTAAGTGTTGTTCAAGCTTCTTCTTCTTCTTCTTCAAAACATATTTTTTTCTATGGGTCTACTGATCCTAACTCTAGTGACTTCCATTCTTTGACTCTTCTGATTTCTCCAAAGCTCTAAAATTTGGTATGTTCATCAAGGCCAAAGATTCTACTCCTCATATTAAAAATGAGGAGGATCAATGATCAAATGATCTTGTTAAGCCTATTCATAACCTTTTAAATCTTTGAATCTTGATGAGGCTATCTCTTCTTCTCCTAAACCTTCAAATTTTCCTAAGAAAATTTTTCAACTTGCCTCAAAGAAGTTTTCTAACTTTTGATAAAGGAAAATCAGTAATTACTGACCTACCTTTAAAAAGAAAACTACTTTCTTCTTCCAAAAATGAACCTCTTCTTCCTACAAAGTTCATTCCCAGATCTGTGCACTTGAAGAAGTCCAAATCCAAAGATATCTCTACCTTTCCTCTCCCTTCCTCTGAAAAAGGAAATCTTTGGACCAAAGCCTAGCCTTTCACCTTCCACCTCTAAATCTTTCAAAGCCAATGTTAAGGGCAAAGACAAAGATCTGGGTTAGAAATCAAAGAAAGCTTTTATTTATAAAAAATGCTATACTTGCGGTGACACCTTTCATCTAGCAAAGGTTTGTCCAAAATTTCGCATCGAAAGAAAGAATCTTGATAACTCTTCTTTTTCTTCTAACCCTAAAGGACCCACTTCAAAATGGGTACCAAAGAAATGATTTCTCTGTGATTGTAGGTGTTTGAGAATCAACAAATCTTATGAAGAAATTTTTCGTAGGATATTCTCTCTCTTCAAAGACATCTTTCCTCAAAATTATGACCTACCTTTCTTCTCTTTCTCCTAAAAAGGCTCCTATCCTTTCTAAAGGAAAATCCGTTGTTGTTGACCTTCCCAACAAAAGAAAGATTACACTTTCTTCAAAAGGTCTATGGGCATCATCAAACATGGTATCTCGATAGTGGATGTTCACGACATATGACTGGGAACAAATCTCTTCTTCTAGACTTTGTGAAAGAAAAGGGACCAACCGTAACTTTTGGTGATAACTCTCGTGGTTCCACTAAAGGTTATGGAACTCTTTCTAACGGTTCCATTACTTTTAACAAAGTTGCTTATGTGGAAGGACTGATGCATAATCTATTAAGCATTAGTCAACTATGTGATTTAGGTTACTATGTGATTTTCAGAGAAAATGATTGTCTCATTACCGATAAAAGCTTTCACACTGTCCTATCTGGCGTTAGACAGGACAATGTGTATGTCATCAATATGAGTGTCAAATCATCTGAAAATGAAAGCATCTGTTTCATCTCTGAAGACCCTGACAAGAAGAACTGGCTCTGGCTTAAACGTCTTTCCCATCTTAACTTCAAAATGTTGAATGCTCTCTCCAACAAAGAGCTTGTTGTCGGCTTGCCGAAAATCTCTTTCTCAAAAGAGAAGCTATGTGGAGCTTGTGAGAAAGGCAAACTGACAAAATCTTCTTTCAAGTCAAAACAATGTTTCTCAATCTCTACCCCTCTTCATATGTTGCATATGGATCTATGTGGTCCTGTCAGCACACCCAGCCTAGGTGGAAAAAGATATATCATAAGTGACAATGGGACCGAATTCAGAAATTCTACCTTGGATGCCTTTCTATGTGACAAAGGTATTTCTCAAAACTTTGCAGCACTAAGAACTCCACAACAAAATGGTGTTGTGGAAAGGAAGAATCGTACGCTATGTGAAGCTGCAAGATCCATGCTAAGTGAATCAAATCTTCCAATCTATTTTTGGGTTGAGGCTGTCAATACAGCTTGTTTTACTCAAAATCGGTCTATTATTGTGAAAAGACACAACAAGACTTCCTATGAAGTCTTCTATGGCCGAAAACCAAACTTTGGTTTTCTTCATGTTTTCGGCTGTCTATGTTTTATCTTGAATGATCGAGAGCATCTTGGGAAGTTTGATCCCAAGGCTGATGAAGGTATATTTGTGGGGTATTCTCTCTCTTCTAAAGCCTACAGAGTATACAATCTAAGAAGAAAATGTATTGATGAGTCAATACATGTGAAGTTCGATGATCACAAGACGTCTTCCTTATCTTGTGATGACACTGAACTTCATGAATGGATTATTTCTTGTGTTAGAGAAGAGTCTCCAAATATTCTATCTTCAGGACCTCCATATCTTACATTCTCGTTATCCTCTTCTTCCCTTCATCATGGTTAGGCAGATCCCTCTCTTGCTACCGAACCTATTGCTCCTACCGAACCCATAGCTCCTACCGAATCCACCTTACATACTTCTCCTCTTCATCATATTCATCCTATACCTACCGATCCTTCACCTTCATACTCTCCAAACACATTTTCTGCACCTCTTCCCCAGCTCTCAAATGGACCAAAGATCATCAAACTAATCAAATTATAGGTGATCAGCAAGCAGGTGTCTAAACTAGAAGATGTATTGGAAATATTAATCTGTATGTGAACTTTCTCTCAATTGTTGAGCCCAAGAAAATTGAGGAAGCTCTAAGCAGATTCTTGTTGGATTACTGCCATGCAAGAAGAGTTGTCTCAATTCGAAAGAAACAAAGTCTGGAGACTTGTGCCTCGACCTTTCGGTAAGACCATTATCGGTACTAAGTGGGTTTTCCGAAATAAAATGGATGAAGTGGGTACTGTTATCCGGAACAAAGCCAGACTTGTTGCTCAAGGCTATAGGCAGGAGGAATGTATCGATTATGATGAAACATTTGCTCCTGTTGCTAGACTTGAAGCAATAAGAATCTTTCTTGCTCATGCTGCTCACAAAAACTTCTGGGTCTTTCAAATGGATGTTAAAAGTGCATTTCTCAATGGAGAACTTGCTGAAGAAGTCTATGTGAAACAACCTCATGGTTTTGAAGATCCAGCTCATCCTTACTATGTGTTCAGACATGACAAGGCTCTCTATGGTCTGAAACAAGCTCCTTATGCTTGGTATGACACTTTATCTGACTTCCTTCTCTTCAACCAATATACCAGAGGTAAAATTGATAATACTCTTTTTCTTAAGAAAACTAAAGGTAATATCATTCATGTTCAAATCTATGTGGATGATATCATTTTTGGTACCACTGATGAAAATCTTTGTCAGGAGTTTGCCTCTCTCATGATAAGTAAATATGAGATGAACATGATGGGTGAGCTTACTTTCTTTCTTGGTCTTCAAATTAAACAATCCTCTGAAGGTATTTCTTTACATTGCTTCATGTTTTGAGGTTGAAATCGAAATCGAGATTGAGATTGAGATTGAAATCGAAATCAAAATTTGAGATTGAAATCGGAATTAAAATTCCCATTCAATTTCTTTACATCGCTCTAGGTTTTGAGGTTGAAATCGAAATTTGAGATTGAGATTGAGATTGAAATCGAAATCGAAATCGAAATCGAAATTTGAAATCGAAATCGAAATCAATTGAAGAAGGGATTAGATCTGGAAGAAAAAGGGGATTTGGGATTAGTTCTGGAAGACATACGTGATTTGGAATTAGATGTAGACATTAATGCCCTTTCACTTTGTTATTTATTAAATAAATGGGGTTAAGTTTCAAAAAAATCACAAAAATGCCATTGTCTTTAATGTCCATTGATTAAAATCAATAAACGGCTTAGATCGGTTTTCACGGTTCACAATCTTTTTTTGGTTCTCATTTGATTATCGTCCTATATATATATATATATATATATATATATATATAGAGAGAGAGAGAGAGAGAGAGAGAGAGAAAGGAGGGAGGGAGGGGGAAGAGAAAAAAAAAGATATATATATATATATAATGAGAACCACAAAAAGATTACAAGCTTCTAAGAACCAATCTCAAGGTAGTGTTTGATATATTTAAGTGTCCACATTGTGAAACTTTTTTTTTACATTGTAAAACAAACAAAAAAAACGTACAAAAGTGTCAAATATTATGAAACAATATATATATATATATATATATACAGAGTCCGGTTATTTTACAAACCAGTGAAATCTAACAAATCGTACAAACCTCATTCAACCAATATTTTTTCATTTTTATCACTTTTTCTTAATTATGATGGGTGATTAGTCAAGAATATATGAAACAATTTTATCAAAAATATATGAGGGTTGATTAATCAAGAATACATGAAACAAATTTCATCAAAATGAGAAATACATGAAACAATTTCATTACTACATACAAACGAAAATATATGAAACAATTTCATCAATAAAACAATTACATGAAACAAATTCATCATATTAAACACTTTCATGAAACAAATTCATTCAATTAAACAAGGAAAACCACAGTTTGTACGGTTTGTTAGATTTTATTGGTTTGTAAAATAGTTTTGGCCTATATGTGTGTGTGTGTGTGTGTGTGTGAAACAACATATTAAATTCTAATCTTGGATGAAAAAGAAGCATGCAAAATAATATTTTGAAGTCCTTAAGATCGGTTCTCATGGGTTTATAAAAAAATTATAGGGAGTTTTAAAATACAAACAATGTAATTGTTACAAACTCTACAAATCAATCACAACCATACGTGTAGAAAATCAACAGTGCAGTTTAAACCGGATCATAAACTTACTCTCAACCGTATATTTAATTGATTTGGTAACCAACTCTAAATTTCAAAATAAACAAAATCAATGGTTGACATTAAGTATGTTAGGTTTGTAACAATGGAGAGGGATCAAATGCAAAAAAAAACCTAATTTGTGCAAATAGTGCAAACCGTCGATTTCATTGGTTAATTTAATAAAACCTGATAAACAATAAATCCCAATTCAATCAAGCAGTTACTCAAGATTTATCATAAAAGCTCAAGAACTAGAGAGAGAAAGTCTAGAGAGAGAAAATAGATCTTGTATTCATATGTCTCTAAAACACAATGTAATCACAGCTCTCTAGATTGATCTAGTTCGTTACTACAAGATTAGAAGACAAACCCTACATATACTACCTATCTATTACAAAGCCTTAACGGCTAAGGAAACTAAACATGCTTAGAGTTAGACAATGTTGACTTTTACATCATTGACTTTCCTATTAAATCTTGGATACAATATTTAGACTTAACAATCTCCCCCTTTGTATTCAAGATTTAATAAAAAATTGATACTGATCTTCAGCTCTTGATTCTTCAGCTTTTGTCCTTTTGAAGCTTTCACAATCTTTACTCTTTCAGCTCTTGAAGAATCTTGGAAAGTCTTTTTAAACTTTGAAGCTTTTGGAAAGTCAACATGCCTAGAACATAAAACAGAATTCTTCAAACTTCTTTGAAACTTTGAATCTTTGAAACATCTTTGAAATATCTTTGAAATCTTCAACTTTGAACTTTGAAACAACTTTGATTGAGGAATCTTTGAAAAACTTGTATCTTCATCTCTCTGATCTCTTGATAGTCTTCAGACAAACAAACTTTCTCGAATCATCTATCTTCAGAGTCTTTTAAACTATGTATCAGCAGAAGCATTTTGAATTTCTGTCTTGAACTTCGAACTTTGAAATTGAATCTTTATAAAATTCTCCCCCTTTTTTGATGATGTGAGCATCAAGATCATCAAAACTTCATCAATTTCAGCTCAGACTTTGATTTCCTCTTTGTGAACAACTAACAATCTCCCCTTTTATAGTTTCCGCACTTTGATCTGAAGAGTCTAATCATGAACTGTATATATCCGAATCTTTTCAAATTCAGACATAATAAACGTGGTAACCCTGAATCAACAGATGAAGCAGTTAGAAGTGCCTGTCAGTAACACGAAGTCACTGTGTACAACGAATGTACAATATAAGAAGTTGGTTTGATGTTGACTCCCCAGGTCTTCCATTCAATCATTGAAAAAGACAAGGTTTATCTATGAATGTTCTGACAGAAAAATAAATTTTCTGTATGCTCGTGCTTGTGTATGAAAGAATTAGCACAATGATTGTGTTTCATAAGGCTCAAAGTACGTAAATCACTGAGACAACAATGATTGTACATGGACTCAATGTGCATGAGAAAGGGTCGAAGGTGGGGCAATTTTCCTTCTTTTTCAATATCAGTATCTTCCAAGAGAAGAACCAATAGATTATGTGCTGCTTCCCCAGAAAATGTGAAACATTCTCTTTTTAAGAAAAGAATGAGTAGCTAGTGGGGTTGATGCAAGAGATGGCATGGGCTATTTGCCTATTTCAATGATGGTCACCAAAGAAATGTGAACCAATCAGTAATGTGGCTGCCCGGCTCAGAAAGATGTTTGGTGCAAAGTTCTGATATTCTTTTAACTCTGTTCTCACACCCTCTTTCTTGTAAACATATAAGCTCACATCTAACCAATCTCTCATTTCCATTTTACCTCAATTCACTCCCACACTCAATTCTTTTAGACCCCTCTCCCCTCAAACACTCAAAAGATTTCTTCCGGGGTAGGAAACACTGGTTATCGTGAATCCATGGAAGATCTATTAAGCACTCACACTGAATCCCATGTTCCTAAAAGTACAAGCTGGTCAATGATTTTCTTGATATTAAGCACAAGAAATCATATGTCAGTGTATGTAAGCTCATCAAAAATCAGAAATGAAATTTGAGCAATTTTAAACATTTAAGATTTCTCAAAACTTTATATGAATGAATAATCAAGAAAGAATAGAAATGTTTTGAGAATCTGACAATGATTAAGATCAGATCAAATGAAATGTTTAAGGTATCAAAGAATGGGATATTTGTTTATATGAACAAATATAAACAATTTATCAATGAAAGCACAAATATGAAAAAGATGAATGATGCTCAACAACTTTGAATTTCAAACGGGGGTATTGTAACACCTCAAAAATCAGAGTAAATTAAAACATGGAAAACCTGACAAATATGGCGAAAGTAAATCCATTAACTTCCCATAAATGGGATCAGTCCTTAAGACTATACAATTGTATACAAGGATTTCATCAAAAGAATGGGACTTAACAATGCCCAGCAACAATACTTAAAACATCTCCAAAAACCCCGAGACTCAAAACTCGTCTCTCCAAAAACCCCGGCACCCACTGCTAATGGAAACCTGTTATACACATCATTTGAGAAAAAGTGTCAGACTTTAAAGCCTGGTGAGAACATACAGATTATAAAGCTCGAAAGATATAAACATCAGTATCATAAAGAAATCTTTTCATAAAGGTTTAGTTCGTAAAGATAACATTTCGCCACAACCGGGCCTCTTCGGTCCAAAACTCTTAAACGGTGATAAAAGGACCATTTTACCAAGGATAGTGGTGTAACACAAAGTAGACCACAAATCCGAGTTATGAGCTAAACACTTGGAGTCCTCAGCAATGAACCCAGAGTCCGTGCTACGAGGTGAGATCGCGCTCCCAAGGGAAACCAATGTATACTCCTTCACTAGGATCACCATGAACCATGGCTAGTATCCGGCCTCACATAACCGTACCAAGTTGCCCCCGAGGAACATGTGATCGATAGCTACAAACTTGGGGAATATAACCTCCCAACAAAACAGTCTACTCCAAAACCTAGGGATCCACTAGTAACGGTAAGGACTCGTCACAACAACATATGTGACCAACCATAAATCAATATATGGTATAAGTACATTTTATAACCAAAATGCTATTCTCAGTTCAACTTCTGGTAAGAATGAAAATCATTAAGATGAGTTCATAAACATTCTTTTCAAACGACCACATAATGTGCAAGTAAAACATCATTTTACTTCAATAAGGCGGAACCCGTCATTTTGGTCAAATCTGACCGGGAACCCCGAGATTCACCAAAAACTTCATTTATAACAAAATGTAGAGAACATAAAATCATACCGTAGAAATACTTTAGATTTCGCAAATAAGAGTTTTGACATGTATAAAGTTTGTAAAATGGTAGTAGGAACTCACCGGTAGGTTTTCGGAATGAAACCCGGGAAACCAGATAATGATCACGACAAAGAGGTGAAGATTTAAAACACCGACCCCTTGCTAGAAGCACCGAAAACTAGCAACTAAACTAACCTTAGAAGATTGAAAGAGAAAAGAGAGAAAAAGAAGAGAGAGAGAAAGAAAACTGAGATTACAAAAGATCTCAACAAAATGAGATATTTAGCCAATGCTTTGCACACCTCCCAACACATCGCACGGCCCGTGCGTTTTCCAAAGGGGAGGGTGCACGGCCCGTGCGTTTTCCACTGCCTCGCACCCTGATCCATGCGCACGACCCGTGCGTTTTTCCTGAAGGAGGGCGCACGGCCCGTGCGCCCTGTAGATAGAAACAACAACTTCTTTTTTTCTTCTTTACAACCTCGCAAAACCAAATGAAAATTCGGGGTGTTACAGGTATTACCATCGAAAAATTGTTTGAATTTGAGACATGGTAATAACAATTTCAAATAAAATACTGAACCGGTGTGTATGAATACTTGACAGTATATGGACAAGATAATACACAAGTATTGATCTTTGGAAACACACGGTCAGTTAAACAATAAGCACAAAAATTTTAGAAAAACATTTAAAAGCACACTTCTAAATTCATAAAATTTTGAGAATAAGAAGTGGTTTGAACATTTCAGAAATTGTTTTTCATGTTCGAAAGTTGTCCTTCTTTCAAACAATCAGAGATTTAGGATCAGAAATTTTTTACCTTTTTAGCTCCCCTCAAATCATGATATAAAGATTTTAATCTTTTAAGCTCCCCCTGGATATTTGCAAAATATCCGTCTTTGATCATTGATGAACGGGTCCTGATCTGTCATGTGATCAGAAGCCACCACCTTTACTCCCCCTTAAATTAAGCATCTGAAATATGTCAGTTAAAACAGGATAGAGATCAAACACTCCCTTTTGAATTGTTAGACCATCAATATCAGAAAAATCTAGCAAAGAAAAAGTATAGGATAGAGATAAGATCAATTCCCTTGGGATGGAGACCATCAATATCCATCGGATGCAAGCATACAGAAGTAAGGTCTTTTTGATCGCTGAAGTCCGAGTCCTAAACTGTTGTGTTTAGAAGTCAAACTCCTTTGAAGACCGGGTCCTAAGCTGATGTGCTTAGAAGCCATAATCTTGACATTGAGGTGCGGGTCTTGAACTGTGTTATTCAAGAGACATTGTTCTCTTACTCCCCCTTGACTTGAGGTGCCTGCAACACAGAATCAATTTTCTTCTTTGGTACCCACTGATATTTGGGTCCAGAAATGTTAGTTGCAGTTCGTGTAGGAGATATGGAGTAAGAACCATACCAGAAATGATCACTGGTCTTATGGATATGATCATGTGTATAACAAATAGAACAATAATATTTCTTACCGTTAGGTGCTTTGTTCTCCTTTGCTTTGTGTACAGGTACACATGATTTCTTCTCTTTCAGCTTATCAGACTTGTCATCTTTGACTGGTTTCTTTTGCCAAACCAGTTTCTCTTTCTTGAAACTTTTTCTTCTTGGATAAGTATCTGAACCATCTAAACATTCATCATAGAAAAGGTTAGTGCGACGAATCTGATTAAATGATTTGACTGACCTTTGTGAAATGAAAGATTTCTAATTTGATCTTGAAACAGAATTTTCAAGCTCTTTAATCTTTGATGCAAAGTTGTCTCTTTCTATCACAAGCTGGTCTATCTTTGTCTTGAATTCAGACTTCGTTCTTTGTTCTTTCATTGCATTGGCAGACAGTTCAGACAACTTGGAAGTCAGTTTCTTGATTTCAGATTCAAAGATTAATCTTTCTTCTTCAAACCCTTTTTCTGACTCATTTCGCTGGCCAGATAGTTCTTTGAAGAATCCAACACTTTTCTGTTCTATGGCCTTCTTTTCTTTATCAAATTTCTCTCTTTCCAAAATCAGTACTTTCTCAAAATCAGATATTTGTTGAGAAAGTTTAATGCATTTGAGCTCCACTGACTTCTTCTCTTCATCACTCTTCTTTGAGAAATCTGAGAATTTCTTTGAAAAACTTTTCTTTTCAGCATCAAAATCAGCTTTATTATCAGCAAGCTGTTTTTCAAAATCAGATAAACTCTTCCTAAGCTCAGAATTCTCATATTCCAATCTCTTTATCTTCTCTTCATTCTGCTCAGTACTAATATTCTTTAAGGCACTGATTTCTTCCTTCAGAGATATGATTTCAGAAAAATATTCTCTTGACTTTTGTAAATGAAAGTCAACTGCATGACCCAGATTAATCTTCTCTAATTCCACCTTTCTAATCTTCTCTTCAAGATCAGTAAAATAATCCCATGATTAAAGAGTAATCAGCTTAATGTGAATGATCGTTCCAAACTATATATCAGAAAATCAAAAATCAGATTGAATTGAAGTATTTCGTAAAAATTTAAAATTGGAACAACACTTTTTTTTAAACAGATGAGAATTGCGCAAAGGAAACTTCTCGAAACACGATGGAGACGCAAAGTATGATTCTCGGAACAAGTGTGATGCGCAAATGGAGGTTTGCGTGTCAGCCTTGAAGCGCAAAGTGAGGTTTGCGTGTCAGCCTTGAAGCGCAAAGTGAGGTTTGCGTGCCAGCCTTGAAGCGCAAAGTGAGGTTTGCGTGTCAGCCTTGAAGCGCAAAGAAGACTTTGATTCGCAAAGATATCTTTTCGATATCCTTGGAATACGCAAAATAGACTTTTCAAAAAGCAAGATGGCACATGATGATACTTGCGCAAACCAGATATGAGTCTTGCGCAAAGTTTATGAATGAAGCGCAAACTGTATTCTTGACAGATTCTTTCTCAAAACGAACAAAACCTGTACATTTGATCTTAAGAACTTGTCAGTATTATCGATAAACAGTACTAAACTCAAATATACTAACAAATTCAGATTGAAAACAACAATTTGCACAATTTTAATCAAAACAAAAACCGAACTCGAGTTCAAGAAAATCTCAAAAATCGAAAATTGGAATCGATTTTGAACGAATTATGATATGAAATCAAAACAAGAATCAATCACCAACATAAATCGCATTCAATGAATCCATTTTCTTGCAACAAAAATGATTTTACACAAAAAATTCGATTGAACAGTGAAAAACTCGTTTTCTTGAAAAACTTAAAAAAAATCAAATTTCCAATTCAAAACATCAGATTTCAATTCAAATCATGATCAAATCTTTTCTGAAAAGTTTGGTTCAGCTCTGATACCAATTGATAAACAATAAATCCCAATTCAATCAAGCAGTTACTCAAGATTTATCATAAAAGCTCAAGAACTAGAGAGAGAAAGTCTAGAGAGAGAAAATAGATCTTGTATTCATATGTCTCTAAAACACAATGTAATCACAGCTCTCTAGATTGATCTAGTTCGTTACTACAAGATTAGAAGACAAACCCTATATATACTACCTATCTATTACAAAGCCTTAACGGCTAAGGAAACTAAACATGCTTAGAGTTAGACAATGACTTTCCTATTAAATCTTGGATACAATATTTAGACTTAACAAAACCGTTTCATGAAATTATTTAATTTGATGAATGTTTCATATAATTCTTTTCTTGATGAAATTGTTTCATATATTTATTGTTTTTTATATAAAAATGAAATTGTTTCATTTATTTTCTCATTCTCATGAAATTGTTTCATGTATCTTCTCATTTTTATAAACTTTTTCATATATTCTTGACTAATCAACCCTCATATATTTTTTGATAAAATAGTTTCATATATTCTTGACTAATAAACCCTCATAATTAAGAAAAAGTAAAAAAAGAAAAGAAAAGAAAATTTATGATTGGTTGACTTGAGTTTGCACGGTTTGCACAAATTAGGTTGATTTGCAAATGAAACCACCTCTTGTAATAATTATATGATTTGTATTTGAAACTCCACATAATATATATATATATATATATAGAGAGAGAGAGAGAGAGAGAGAGAGACAGACAGACAGACAGACAGAGACAGAGAGAGAGAGAGAGAGAGAGAGAGGAAGGATCATGCGAGAAGTTAAACATTTTGCAGAAGGCGATAAGTCTCTATTGGGTCATCTAAGGATTTGAAAATGACCTCCCGATCTTTCATTTTGTATCATCCTACTTAGAATGTTTTGAGGTTCTTTCTAGGAACTTAGTTACAATTCAAATGTTCGGTGAAATCGAAGATCAGTCGAAAAGTCAAAGAAGAAGTGTATCTGTCAAAACGGATTGAAGATGGACTTCTCAGCCTAAAGCTAAGCTGCCTACCATTGTGGAACAATACCATCGGCCAGGATGGTGTCGATCGACTATGTTGGTGTCGATCACACATCTTCAAGAATCCTGAAGATGTATGTGGTGATTTGTCATATGTGCCAACTTGTCCCCCTTTTCACCAAACTTGTCTTTGATAAGTTTTGGTGGGAAAATGTCATCGGCACAAACACATTGTACTTTTCTGATAAAGTATATTTGTGATATCGTGCGTTGATGTGGACCTCATCTGAAGATCAGAAAAAAGTATGTTTTCTATTTTACACTCTTTTAAGGAAAGATCTACACCATCCTCTGCATGTCAACACTTCAAGTCAAAACACTCCAAAACAAAATGAACATCATGTACCATGTAAAAGATTGTGCCATACCCTTTCTCAACAGGTGTCCCATGCATTAAATGCATGAGGCACTATATATAGAGAATGCTTCACCATGCAAAGATCACCAGTTTCACAAGCCTTCAAGTTTACTAAGTACTGGCATTTTTCTCTCTACGAAGTTCATTGTTTTCTAAGTATTTTTCAATTGTTCTTCTTTCTCTGTGTGTAAGATTGTTTGAATAGAGTTCATCTATTCTCTTCCCTAACAATCAAAGTTTTCTATGTGTAATTCTTGATTTTATATCAATAAGAATTAAATTAAGTGAAAAACTGTGTGTATTGTATTCAACCCCCTTCTACAATACTTGTTGTGTTTAGTTTTTGTTAACTGGGACCAACAAGTGGTATCAGAGCAGGTTAGTTTAACTCATAAACTAGATCTGCAATGGCATCCTCTTCATCTTCTTTGAACAATGTTTCTTCTCAAAACACTATTGTTGTATCATACGACAATGGCTCTATAGCCAAACCACCAAAGTTCAATACTAATAACTTCTCCCTATGGAAAATTCGTATGATACTCTTCTTAGAAGAAGTTGACAGCAGATATCCTACTGTTTTACGTGAAGGTCCTTTTATTCCTAGAGTTTGGGACCGGTACAATGCCAAAAAGGCAGATAAGGCAAATGTTGATGTTAACTCTTTCTATTGGGAGATACATTGTAAAGGATCCCAATAAATATAATGATGAAGACAGAAGTCTTGTAGCTCTTGATACTAAATTCAGATCCATCATTGCCCTTTCTCTGCTTGATGAGGTCTATCACTCTCTTGTTAACTTTTCTACTGCTAAAGAAATGTGGTCTACTCTTTGTGTTATTTATGAAGGTACGTCTGAGGTGAAAAGAGTAGAAATATTGCTCTTGTAAGAAAATATGAACTCTTTTTGTATGAAAAGGAAGAATTTCTCTCATACTACTATAACCATTTTAATGGTCTTCTTAACGATCTTAAACTTATGGGTCACATTTATGATAATGAGGAAGTCTTGTGCAAGTTCATAGATTGTCTTCCCGAGTTTTGGGAAAATCTTTGTTCTTGCATCAAGTCTACCAAGGATCTTGACTCTATGCCACTAACTGCTCTGTATGGCACTCTCTTCAATTATGAGCAGACTAAACTGCTAAGGAAGTCTATCACTAAGGACATAAAAAGCTCCTCTTTAGCTCTTGTCAGTGATTCTTCCAAAAACTCTGTGTGTGTTCCTAGAATCACCTATCCTTCCAATTCTGACCATAATAGTCAAGAGGACCCTAATGATCCTTTAAAAGCCTATCTTAATGAGGTTGATGATGAAGGAGAGGAGACCTCTGTTGCTCAGCTGTCAGATGGCGTTGCCATGCTGGCAGGTTTCTCTAAGACTAAACCTCTCTTCTCTTCTGGAAAATCTAAATTTTCAAGAAAATCATCTTCTACTTTTTCAAAAACCACTTCCTCTGACAAAATCAAATGAGGAATGTTACAGATGTAGGAGGAAATGACACTTTGTTTTTTAGTGCAGAAGCAGAAAATCTGAAAAACCCAGACTACCTTCCTCTAATTGTACCTCCTCTAGGTCTGTCATAACCAAATCTGATTCCTACCAACCTTCTTTCCAAAAGACCAATATGCTTGTCTCCTCAAACTATGACCGTGCTGAGAAGTACAAGACAAAATATAAGAGAGAGAGAGAGAGAGAGAGAGAGAGAGAGAGAGAGAAAGAAAGAAATAAATGCGCTTCTAGCCAACAAAGGAAAAGGCCTTCTTGTTAAATCTCATGATTGGGCATATGAACCCACTTCTGAAAGTGATAGGGAAATGGCCAGCCTTTGCTTCATGGACAAAATAGATGATGTCGATGACAGTGAAACTCAATCCTCCTCTGTGGCTCTTGTGTTTGCTGAGTGTTCTACCTCATCTACCAAGGTACACCCCTTTTTCTCTCTCTCTCTCTCTCTGAAGCTGAAAAGATTGAGGCCTTTGACTCTTTGACTATGAATTCTATGAAGCCAAAGATGCAAATAAAAATGCAAATGCCCAGATAAAATCTATATTTTCTCAACTTCAAATTTGTCTTTCTCAACTAAAACATTTTGACAAAATCAAGGTTGAGCTTGAAGATTTGAAAACCATAAATTTCACTCTTGCCAAAGAGAAAAATAAACGTCTCAAAAGGTTTAAAAAGGAGCAATAAATTGTGAAAAGGTGGACAAGTTCCTCCAAAAATTTAGAAAAGATTTTTCAAGATCAAATGTCTTGTGATGACAAGTCTGGACTAGGCTTTGGAAAATCTGACCTTGATCCTCCTTCTGATACACATGCTCCGTTCTCTCTTCCTTCATTTTATGATTCTTCTGAAGAAAACTCTGACAACTCTCAAACCTTGGACTCTTCTGGTCTCTCTGAAAATCTAAAGTTTGGTATGTTCATTAAAGCCAAAAGCATTGGTTCACCTCATGAAAGTGAGGATGCCCAAGGCTCAACCAATCCTCCCAAACCTATTCTTGAGTCAATGATATCTATGACAATTAATGAGGGCTCTTCCTCTTCTGAACCCAAGCCATGTAAGATTTCGAATAGAGAACCTCAGCCTTCTTCAAAGAAATCTTCCTCCCATGATATAGGAAAATCGGTTGCCGATCTTCCTTCCAAAAGAAAATTTCCCAAGAAAGATTCTAGGAAATCCTTTATTCTTCCTATTCCCAGATATGTGATGTTGAAAAAGTCAAATTCCAAGATACCCTCTTCTACTACATTGGCCAACTCTGACAAAGGTATCTTGGGTACCAAACCTCTTGATTCATCTCTCTCTACAAAAGCCATAAAAGTCAATGTGACTAGTCAACAGAAGGAAGTTGATCAAAGCTCCAAAAAGGTTTTTATATATAGAAAATGTTATAATTGTGGTGATACCTTCCATATCGCTAAGGATTGTCCTGTGGAAAAAACTGACAGAAATATTTCCAAGGACCTTCCATCTTCTTCTAACTCAAAAGGAACCATTTCCAAATGGGTACCAAAAAACTGATTTCTTTGAGATTGCAGGGTCTAGAACACCAACAAATCTGGTATCTCGATAGCGGGTGTTCAAGACACATGACTGGCAACAAATCTCTCCTTGTTGACTTCATGCCTACCAAAGGTCCTTCCGTCACCTTTGGTGACAATTCTAGAGGAAGTACTAAGGGTTATGGAATACTCTCAAATGGTTCCATCACCTTTAACAAAGTAGCATATGTTGACGGTTTAATACACAATCTCTTAAGCATAAGCCAGCTATGTGATCTAGGGGTTCAAAGTATTATTTGAACTATCTTCATGCACTGTTTTCAACAAAAACATGGAAACTGTACTTTCTGGCTACCAAAAACATGGGGAATAGCTCATCCTTCGGAGCAAACATCTGCTTTGTCTCTGAAAATTCTGTAAAAAGAAGTTGGCTCTGGCATAAGCGTCTCTCCCACCTCAACTTCAAGACATTGAATGTTCTCTCCAATCAAGAGCTTATTACGGGAATGCCAAAGCTATCCTTTGTAAAAGAAAAGGTGTGTGCTGCCTGTGAAAAAGGAAAACTCACAAAATCTTCCTTCAAGTCCAAGCAATGTTTCTCCATCTCTCAACCTCTCCAGATGCTCCACGTGGATCTATGTGGACCAGTCAGCACCCCAAGCCTTGGTAGTCGAAGGTACATTTTGGTCATTATTGATGAATTCACTCGTTACACTTGGGTATTTTTTTCTCAGGTATAAAAGTGACACTACTAAAGAAATTATAAAGTTCCTCAAGAAGTCTGAAGTACTGAATGGACTACTAGTAATATCTGTGAGAAGTGACAATCGGACAGAATTCAAGAATAGTATACTGGATGACTTTTTCAGTGATAAAGGCGTCTCTCAGAACTTTTCTGTCGTCAGAACTCCACAACAAAATGGTGTGGTGGAAAGAAAGAATAGAACACTGTGTGAAGCTGCCAAATCTATGCTGAGTGAATCTCATCTTCCTACCTATTTTTGGGCTGAAGTAATCAACACTGCATGCTTTACCCAAAATAGGTCCATCATTGTAAAAAGGCATAACAAAACTCCTTATGAAGCCTTTTATGGTACAAAACCCAACATTGGCTTTCTTCATGTCTTTGGGTGTGCCTGGTTCATTCTCAATGACAGAGAACACTTGGGAAATTTTGATCTCAAGGCTGATGAAGGAATCTTTGTGGGATATTCTCTCATTTCCAAAGCTTTCAGAGTCTACAATCTCAGAAGGAAGTGTATTGATAAATCCATTCATGTCAAATTTGATGACCTCAAAACATCATCTCTCTTTTGATGATGATGAATTGAACCGGTGGATATTCTCATGTGTTGGTGATGGTCCTCTTTCCACATCATCAGACATCCCTTATACTCCTCCCATTCCTCAAATCCACATCTACCAAAATAATGGTCCCTCTATATCCTTTAACCCTTCTTCTTGTCAAGAGAACACTCATTAGCCTACCTAACCTCAAAATACACTTCAAATCATCCCAGCTTCTCAACCAGACATTCCTTCTTCACATATTCCTATCGATATTCCATCTCTCTCTCCTGAAAATTTCCCTTCCAACTCTCCTCTACAAATTTCCTTTCCTCCTCTTTTACCTCTTATCATAAAGTGGACAAAAGATCACCCCATTGATCAAATCATTGGTGATCAACAAGCTGGTATTCAGACCAGAAGAGGTATTGAAAATATATGTTTGTATGTGAACTTTCTTTCAATCATTGAACCAAAGAAAGTTTAAGAAGCTCTAGGTAATCCATGTTGGATCACTACCACTCAAGAAGAACTTTCTCAGTTTGAAAGAAACAAAGTATGGTGATTGGTTTCTTGTCCTTCCAAAAAAACTATAATAGGAACCAAGTGGGTCTTTCGAAACAAGATGGATGAAGAAGGCATTGTGATTAGGAACAAAGCTAGACTGGTCGCCCAAAGCTATAGGCAAGAGGAAGGCATTGACTATGATGAAACATTTGCTCCTGTTGCAAGACTTGAAGACATCAGAATTTTTCTTGCTCTTGTTGCCTACAAGAACTTCAGAGTCTTCCAGATGGATGTTAAGAATGCTTTTCTGAATGGGGAGCTAGCTGAAAAAGTCTATGTGAAACAGCCTCCTGGATTTGAAGACCCAGTCCATCCTGACTATGTGTAAAGGTTGGACAAAGCTCTCTCTAGTCTAAAGTAGGCTCTACGTGCCTGGTAAGACACTCTTGACAATTTTCTTCTGAAAAACAAATACTCCAGAGGTAAAATTGACAACACTCTCTTCATCAAGAAAACCTCAGGTAATCTCATTCTTGTTCAAATCTATGTGGATGATATCATTTTTGGTGCCACTGGTGAATCACTGTGTGATGAGTTTGCCT
Organism: Arctium minus; assembly: GCA_954870635.1. Classification (NCBI taxonomy): domain Eukaryota; kingdom Viridiplantae; phylum Streptophyta; class Magnoliopsida; order Asterales; family Asteraceae; genus Arctium; species Arctium minus. The sequence goes on along the minus strand of OX941093.1, from coordinate 1,218,864 downwards.
CTCTCATGAAAAGCCAATATGAGATGAGTATTATGGGGGAGCTCACCTCTTTCTTGGGTCTTCAAGTAAAACAAACCTCATAAGGGATTTTTATAAATCAAAGCAAATACATACGTGACCTTCTGAAAAAGTTTAATTTTGAAAATTCTTCTCCTATGAAAACTCCTACGGCACCACCTTTGAAACTCCATGCTGATCTAGATGGTGTATCTGTGGATATTACCAATTACCGAGGAATGATCGACTCTCTTCTCTATCTTACTGCTAGTAGACCAAACATTATGTTTGCTATGTGTATGTGTGCACGTTACCAAGCCAATCCGAAGGAATCTTACTTGGTTGCAATTAAACGCATATTCCGGTATCTAAAAGGTACTATAAATCTAGATCTTTGGTATCCCAAAGTGTTAGAGCATAAATATGTTGGATACAAGATCATGGAGACCAGAGGTCAAAGTACAAGAAGTCAAAAGCTGGAAAGTCAACTCTCAATGAAAGTCAAAGTCATTTTCTAATAAAGTCAAAGTCAATGTTGTTGTATTTTGTTTTCTTTGTTTTTGTTGTGGGTATAAATACCTTGTGTCCTTGTCTTTGTAATCAGTTGGTAACAATTTAGATTGTAAGAAGTGAAGTGAGCAGATTAGAACATTATTCTAGTGAGAGAAAGTAGTGAGAGAAAGTGAGATTTGTAATTGTTTGATTGTTGATTCAATGACATATGACTACGATTCATGATCATATTTCTGTTTACGATTAGAACTTGATGATATTTGGGAATAACAATTGGTATCAGAGCAGATCCATTTGAAATCAAATCAAGAAAAACGATCGACACTGTTTCATCAACTTTCATATTCGATTTTGAGTGTTTGTGTGTTTTAGAGTTTGTAATTGATAGAAATTAGTTTGTTTTGTGTACAAGAATGAGTTTGTATATGTTTTGTATCGATTTGCATTGTATTAGATTTCTAATTTTTGAAATTTTTTGAGTTTGAGTTACACGAGTTTCATGCAATGTATTGAATCAATTTGTAATAGTTTGTGAGTTAGATTGAAATTTGTTGGTAGAAATAGGTTCTAGAAGTGTTGCTAATTGAATTGTCAAAGTTTCGAGTTGTAATTAAATGTCTAGTTAGATATTCAGGCAGACCAGAGACGTTTTTCAACTCAGAACTGAAGAACTCGCTAACAGCTGAAGAACTCGCAAGTTCTCGTGAAGAACTCGCAAGATCATTTCAAGAACTCGCAGAGTTCATAGTTTTCGCAGAAAGTCTTAAGAATTCGCAGAATTCTTCATTATTCGCAAAGTTGAATTTTCTGAAAATCACGAGTACAGGATTCGCAGAGAGCTATATTGCGAATTGCTTAGAATTCGTATCAGTGAGTATTGCGAATTGCAAAGAATTCGCAGACTAGAGTGTTGCTAAAATCAAAGAATTCACTTGTGTTACTTGCGAATTTCTTAGAATTCGCAGAGTGTTATTTCTTGTGCCTTGCGAATTCTGATTAGTTTGTGCTTACGAATTCTAGAAGATTATGAATTCTTGAATTCATTTCTTGCGAATTCTAAGGTTATCTTTGTAACCTGTGAATTCCTTACCTTCTTTGTGTAGTTTGCGAATTCTGTGTGAGTCTCAGTGTTATCTGCGAATTTCTTGAATCTCTTTGGTGTTTTACGAATTTCAGACTTAGAAAATTTTAGAAATTTCATTTCTAATTTTCTATCTAAGTGTTTCTGTATTGTTTGATTTCATTTGGACTTACGATCATTTCAAGTTCTTTTTGCAACATAATGACTTTCAGTGAAGCTCTTGCAATTGAAACAGATGTGAAGCCACCAGTGCTTTTTAGAGGAGAATATGAGCAATGGAAGAATCACTTTTTAGATTTCATTGACAGACATGACTTAGGGGATCTTATCAGAATATATCTGAGGGAAGGAAGAATGAAAACTCCAACAAGGATTTATGATTATTATAAATATGGATCAATGGAAAGAGTAATAGGAGAATATCCATTATCACCTGATGAGTACACAGATGAGCAAAGAAAGAGATATGAAGCTGACAGATTAGCCAAAAAAATTATATTGCAAGGAATTTCAGATGAGATTTCAAAAGAGATTTCTATCAGTTTAGAAAGTAAAAAGGCTACAGGAAAACAATTGTGGGAACAAATTGAGAAGATGATGACAGGACCAAAGATGTCATCAAGAGTAAAGTTTTTGGAAGCTGAAAATACAGAGCTGAAAAGAAAGATCTCAGAATTAGAAGATCAAAGTGTCAAGATTCAGAAAACAGAGTGTGCTAATGAAAAGCTGATGAAGAAGATTTCTGAGCTAGAACTGCAGATTGCTGAAGAGAGATCATCTTTTGAGAAAGAAAAGAAAGAGTTTGCTAAGAAATTTTCAGAGTTTTCCAGAAAATGTGTTGATGAGAAGAAAGCAGTTGAGCTTAAATGCATTAAGCTTTCTCAACAAGTGTCTAACTTTGAGAAAGTAATCATTTTGGAAAGGGAAAATTTTGCCAAAGAGAGAAAGGCAATAGAACAGAAGAATGTCGGGATTTTCAAAGAAATATCTGGTCAGAGAACAAATGCTGAAAATGGTTTTGAGGAAGAAAGGAAAATTTTTGAAGCAGAAATAAAGAAGTTGACTGACAAGTTATCTGAACTATCAGAAAGTGCGCTTAAAGAGAAGAAAACGAAGTCTGAATTCAAGAAGAAGATTGACCTGCTCATTGAAGAAAGAGACAGTTTCACTCAAAGATTAAAGAGCTTGAAGACATTGTTTCAAAGGTGGTGGTGACTGATCTAACGACTCTAGAGTCACAAATCCACACACCTAGAAATACTTCAGCTGACTTCAAAAAGACAGCCTCAAGCTCACATCAGAAAATTGTTTCTACAAGAAGGTTAGTTAATTCATATGATCAGATTCGTACTACTCACATTTTCTTTGATGAAAATGTAGATGGTTCAGATACATACAAAAGAAGAAGAATATATGAAGAAGACAAGCTGGTTTGGAAAGTAAAACCAGTTGAAGATGAGAAGAAGAAAGCTGAGAAGAAAGACAAGAAGACATGTGTACATGAGACTAAAGCCAAGAAGAACAATGTGCGAAAAGGTAAACCTGATCATGTCTACTCGAGAGATCGGTTAATCATGTTGTCAAGTAAGAAATATTATTGTTCTTATTGTCGTACACATGATCATGTTCACAAATCTAGTGATCATTATTGGTATGGTTCTTATTCAGTTACTCCCATTCGAACTGCAACTAACACATATGGACCCAAATACCAGTGGGTACCAAAGCCGAAAAATGAATATGTGTTGCAGGCACCTACAGTCAAGGGGGAGTAAGAGAACTATGGCTTCTGAATACTACAGTTCAGGACTCGTACCTCAATGACAAGGAGTTTGACTTCTAAACACAACAGTTTAGGACTCGTACTTCAACGATGAAAGAAATGCTACTCCCGGGCTGATATGAGAATGTACTCCGATACTCAGATGAGGATATCAACCTTCAAGGGGGAGTACATACGTTTTTGGAAATATGTATTCAAAAGATATGACGAACTACACTCATTGGAGTTGTAGATCTCTATCATGTGATTTATCACTGACAAATTACAGATGCATATTTTCAGGGGGAGTATGAATTATGATTTCTGGTTAATTCAGATCAGAACTCGTACACTAAATGTTCAAAAATTTGTGAATAAAGTTGCTTTGACATGACTTTGAGACTTTTGCAGATTGAGAGGATGCTATCAAGATCATATCATTATGACTTTAAGCTTGACTTCATGAGATTTAAGACTGAACGATAAAGGTTAATTTTTTATCTTAATCTCATATATGGTTGAAAGAATGACAACTTTCAATCATAGAAAACATATTCTTAAATGTTCAAACCACTTCCCGATTCTTAAACAGATTTCATGAATTGGAAGTGTGACTTTAAATGTTTTCATTTTCTTTGTGCTTAAATGATTACAAACCGTGTGTTTCCACAGATAAATACTTGCGTATTGTCTTTTCTATATACTTTCAAGTATTCACACACACCGGTTTGACTTTTTGTTTAAAATGTTCTAACCATGTCTCAAATTTGAAACATATTTTTCGATGGTAAGACACCCCACTTGCACTTTAATGAATTTTGAGTGTTAATTCATTTCGAAATGTTCTTTCAATAATGTCTATATTTTGTTTCATATAGACGATATCCATTATTCTTGACCATAAGCTTTGATTGTTATATCATTTGATTCTGATCATTTTCATACAATGTCCGATTTTCAAACAAGTCTCTTGCATTAATGTTTATTCTTTCAATATACTTGTTTGAAAAATACTTCATTGTTTCAAATGCTCAAATTATCATGATTACATCTATGAGCATACACATATCTGACCTATGTTTTCCATGTCTTAATTGTTCAAGTTAAACTATCTTGAGCAACATCGTTTTTATGGGACAATACGGGTTTCTTTGTGCTAGGACTTAAATGAACTTCTATGGATTCACGATTACCAGTGTCTCCTACCCAAGATGTTAATCCATAGTGATTGAGCGTGAGGAGTCGAAAAGAAATGAGTGTGGGTTGTGCGTTGAGGTAAAATGGAAAAGAGAGTTTGGTTAGATGTGAGCTTAATGATTAAAAGAAAGAGGGTGAGAGAACAGAGTAAAAGAATATCAAACTCTTCACCAACTACTTTCTGAGCCGGGCAGCCACATTACTATTGTTTCACAATTCTTCGTGAACATTATTGAAACGGGCAAATAACCCATACCAACTCTTGACAAAAACCCCACCAACCACTCATTTTCTTCTTAACAAGAAAATGTTTCATATTTTTCTAGGGACACAGCACATTATCTATCTAGTTTTCATTTGGAAAATCTGGATATTGAAAAAGAAGGAAGTCTGCCCCACCTTCGCACTTCAATCATGCACATTGAGTCTGTGTTTATCTACTGTTGTCTTAGTGGTTTACACAATGTTGAGCCTTGTTAAAAGCAATCATCAAATGCTTAATTCTTTCTATCACTTGTACAAACACACAAGGAATTTGTTTTCTTGTCATAACATTCATAGAAATTGCCTTTGTGGTGTTTCGATGATTGGATGGAAGCCCTGGGGGAGTGGACATAACAAAAGCTCCTTTCCTATGTGTATCTGTTACACACAGTAACTTTGTGTTACTGACAGGCATATTAATTGATTCATTTGTTGATTCAGGTGTTACACGAATATTTTGTCTGGATTTGAAAAGATCTAGATCAAAACATGGTTACGGATCAACGGATCAACGGATCAGTGGCTCTTGGACAGATCAGAATGGTCAAAGATATTTCTTGGAGAAAGTTTTGATGATATTGATGCTCTATTCATCAAAAAGGGGGAGATGATTTAAAGAAATGTCAGATTCAGAAATTTCAAAGTTAAAGATTTGAAGAAGATAAAGTTCAAAGATTGAAAGTTTGAAAGATTATACAAGCAAAGTCAAAGATTTATGAATATGTGCTGATTTTACATAAATTTTCTTTGATGGTTTGTTGCTAAAGCAAACAGAGATGAAAATGGAGATAATTTCTTTCCGTAGTCTGAAAGATTTTTTCTAAAAGTTTTGGGGAGATTATTGCAGATCGTATCTACCATATTTGGGGAAGATTGTTAATTTTGTTCAAAGACAGACTTGGGAAAAATACAGCAAAAGAAAGAGTTTGTCCAGATTAAACAAAAGGGGAGATTGTAAAACTGAAGCTTAAAGAGAAGACTGAATTGCAAAATCTTTCAAAGATGATCTTGAATCCAAAGGAGGAGATTGTTAGAGCATAAATATGTTGGATACAAGATCATGGAGACCAGAGGTCAAAGTACAATAAGTCAAAAGCTGGAAAGTCAACTCTTAGTGAAAGTCAAAGTCATTTTGTAATAAAGTCAAAGTTAATGTTGTTGTATTTTGTTTTCTTTGTTTTTGTTGTGGGTATAAATACTTTGTGTCCTTGTCTTTGGAATCAGCTGGTAACAATTCAGATTGTAAGAAGTGAAGTGAGCAGATTAGAGAAGAGCAGATTAGAACATTATTCTAGTGAGAGAAAGTAGTGAGAGAAAGTGAGATTTGCAATTGTTTGATTGTTGATTCAATGACATATGACTACGATTCATGATCATATTTCTGTTTACGATTAGAACTTGATAATATTTGGGAATAACACAAAGACTCAGGTTTTGATCTAATGGGGTATTCATATTCTGACTTTGCAGGATCAAAAGTTGACAGGAAAAGCACTACAGGCACCTGCCAACTTCTTGGTGGTAAACTTGTTAGCTAGTCTAGCAAGAAACAAAACTCAGTTTCTACCTCTACTGCTGAAGCTGAATATGTAGCTGTTGGAAGTTGTTGTGCTCAAATTCTATGGATGAAGAATCAACTTAGAGACTACAATCAGATATACTCCAACATTCCAATTTTGTGTGACAACTCTAGTGCGATTGCCATTGCAAACAATCTGGTGTTGCATTCCAGATCCAAGCACATCGACATCCGATATCACTTCATTAGAGATCACATCTCCAAAGGTGTTGTCGAACTGCATTTCATCCCTACCGATCTTCAATTGGTTGATCTCTTCACAAAGCCTCTTGATGAAGCTCGGTTCAAATTCCTCCTTAGAGAACTGGGTATGTTAAACTTTGAGTAAAAAAAACTTGGAAACGATGACATCACACTGATGATGTCATCCCGCCAACATCATCGACTCCCTCCCATTCCCTCTTTCTCTATATTTACTCTCCCTCTCCATTTTTTACACACATTCAAACCCTCAAATCCTTACTCCTCAAAACCTCCTCCCTCAAAATCTCTCATTCCTCAATCTCTCACATCCCTCTCCCTAGATGAACCCGCCAATCTCTCCCCGCTGAACCTCCCTCCCACCGCCGATCTCTCTTTGGCCGAAACCCCAACCACCGCCGATCCCACTTTCGTCCGATCACCCTACCCTCCGATCTCCCTCTCCCCACCGACCCTTGTCCTTGCCAACCCTCATCCTAGCCGAACACCCCTTATCCAACAACCCTTGTCGATTCCACCTTTGCCCCTAGCCGATTCGCTCATAGTCGATCCCCCCACTCCTTAGCCGATACCCTTCTCAAAGATAACCCCTTTAGCCGACCACACACCACCGAAACCCGTTGCAAAATCCTCCTTCCCCCTAGCCGATCCATCCATAGCCCCCCCTCCCACTCCTAGTTGATTCCTCCTTCTCCCACCCAACGGTTCTTCCCCCCCCCCCCCCCCTATTTTCTAGGAATACCTCATCCATACCCTATTAACCCCCCATCACCCTACTTTCTCTCACCATCATTACCCTTTTCAACTTCCCCCTCTCTCCTACCTTTTCAAATTCCCATTTCCCTCCCACTATAAATACAACTCCACAACTTCATCTTCTTCATTATCATCTTCATCACCTAGTCACCTGCAACTCCATTTCTTGTTCATCCATGGCTTCCTCCACCACTACTTCTTCCAAGGCCGTCAAGAAAATTGTGGGTGGTCCTCCTACCACCCACGACGATCTCATCTTCAACCCATGCAACCATGTTGCACGATTTGAAGTCGATCCGAGCCATCCTGAGTTTGTTTCGGTCTCATTCTTCCTCCAAAAATCTCCTCTTCAGTATGCCTTCACCAAGCACCCAAAGATGAGCAAAATATTCCTTGGAAATTTTTGGCTCACATGCGTATATGATGAGGAATCCAAGGAAGTCTCCACCTCTATTCTCACGGATCCAATCACACCGGATGTCACATTCAGTGTCGAAGACGTACGTTCGACTCTTCATCTTCCTTCTTACTCCTCGTATGACAAGTTCCCGCTAGACACCGAGCATGATGAGGTCATTGAGGCATTGAACTACATACATGGTGACAACGACCGGAGCTCGGGCACTCTTCTACGTAAGAACATGGGAGGTATCTGGAATTTCTTCTTTTGTCATGTTATTTTATGTCTTAGTAGAAAGACTGGTGCACATGATCAGTGCCCTTCCTACATTACCCAATTAGCACATGCTCTCATCTTCCAAAGAAAAATCGATTTTTCCAGGTATTTCTTTCAACAGTTGGTGAACGTAAACACCCCTCCCAAGTGCCTGAATGTTGCTTATCTTCGGTTCCTATCGCTCATCATTAACTCAAAACTCATTGTCGCTCTAAAATCCGACTGAAGTTCGGCCTCTCTTCGGGTCACGTACGATCCTCCCCGGTCATGAGCAAACCCATCCTCAACCGTGCGCCTTTGGACACAGACCGCCCTCTTCTCCCAGGTATGGTTTCCTTCATAAACTCTCCCGATCTACAATGGGGTGATGCTCGCGACACTCCGGTGTCCTAGGTTCCTTCATCTGTAGTGGCCCCTTCTGTCCCGTCCTTAGTGAAGCCGGCTAGCAAGAAAAAATCCTCAAAGGCTTCCGGCACCTCCGCACTGGCCAAAATGACCATACGACCGAAAAAACCTTCGGTCGTTGCCCAAGTCACTCATCCCTCCTCAAAGCGGAGTCACTCATCCTCTTCCCCTCGCTCTCCTCTCAAGAGGCTGAGGAAGGTTTCAAGGGCTAAGCCACCTACTCTACCCACCGGTTCTTCAAAATCGACTGGTGTTGAAATTTTCCCATCTAGGCCCGGGGACTCTGCTAAACCTAAAGCCACCTCCTTTGTATCCTCACAAAAGGATACAATTGTAAAATCGGGACCCCTCATATTCGTTCATCCACCTTCTCTTTGATGGATGAGGATGACTTGGACATCTCCCCAGTCCAAGATGTTGCTTTCTTACTGGACGACCTATCACCCGACCCTTTCAAGGTCATTGATATTGCACAACCTGGTGAAGGATCAACCTTTCCAAAATCCAGCTCTAAGAGTTTTCCATCATTTTTGGATTATTTGTTTCAGGGCACCGAACAACAAAATCAGTCGGCCACTCTGGAGCCCTCTCTCAGCCGATCTCATAAAAAATCGGTAGGGAGCTCACCTGCAAAATCGTCTAGCCGATCCTATGAGTCTAACAGTGGCTCCTCATTGCATGGATACACTGATGGATCCTCTCCAAGTCCGCCTCCAAGTCCCACTGATGCTACTCTCAATCGACGATGTGTGACATCTGACGCCCCTTCTCGAGTCCTTCTGCATCATCCACTGACACCTACTCATGTGCAGGTCTCTGCCCCTCATAATAGAGACTATGTTTCTTTTGTTCCGGCCCCCGCCTTTCCTGCAGATTTGATTGAAGATATTCGGGATGCCAACCGTCAGCATCGTATGGTCGACTCACAATTTGAGGCCGTCAAAGGGGCCTTGAACTCCTTTATATCATAGACTCTTCAGCAACTAAAGTCTCTTCAGGACTCCAATGCCCACCTCACTCTATCAATTGTTGCCCCTTAAAGCAGCCTCTGATGCTCGTGATGATGAAGTCTGTCGTCTTCAGGCCTCCTCTCAAATACAGCAAAATATTAATTCCATGCTTCTTCAGACTCTTTAGTCTATCCATCAGAAGATAGACACTCTACAAGTTGCTTCCCCGCCAGCCGCTGAGGGGGAAAAACCGCCTATACTGCATTCTTTAGCCAGCGGCCGTCAGGGTCCCACTTCTATTGATGGTGCTCATTCTGAGGGGGAGAAAATGGAAGGAACCGGCGGTCCGACTAAGGGGGAGCTACACGGACCGGCCAAAGAAAAGAAAGCTCCCAAAGACAAAGACAAAAACAAACTCACTGTCGAAGAAGAGGCCAAGCTCTCCAAAGAAGAAAAGGTTGCAAAACTTAAAGCCTTTGTCTCTTAGGATGATCGGCTCAAGCTTCAACCTCCTCCCAAGTTCAATCCTGGCCTTGGCCTTTCTGAAGCTGAGATAAAAATGGCAGCAAAGCTACATAAAAAGGTTGAAGAAGATAAGGATCTTGAAGAATATGCTAAAGAAGCCACTCAAAAGAAGACCTCTCAATATCATAAATGATTACACGCCCTTTGGGTGTATTTAATCATATATGATTAAGTGTCCATATATTGTCAATGTAATGTGTATTTAATCATATATGATTAAGATCGTGTATCATATATGATATCACATTTCTCGCCTTCTTTTGTTCTTTTGTTTCACATGATTTTTATCCATCTAAGTATAAAGTTTAATGTATTAATTAACATATATTTGTTTCATAACGTTTACTTCATATGTATTCGGTTGACAATGTGAAATTTTTTTATGTATATTTTTTGTTTCACAAACACACAAAAAGTCTCATATTGTGAACCAAGTCATGTGAAATAAAGACAATGTGAAACAAATATATGTTAATCATTACATTTAATTATACTAATAAATGAAAGAAAAAAATCATATGAAATAGCACATGATGTATTGATTCTCTAAAATGTTACAAATTAGAGAGTTTTATCAAAAGAAGATACCTTTATATATGTGTACGTATAATAGTAGTTTGTATTTATTTTTTCATCCCCAAAATAATTTTTATGTTATCATTGAAGATTATAAATATATATTTAATAAAGAAACTAATTTTTTACACCGTCATGACAAATATATATATATATATATATATATATGGTGCGTTTCTTTTACAACCCAAGCCAATTTGTACAAACTATGTAAACCACTATATTAGGAAACAATAGATATATTTATGGATAATGATTATGATTCATTAATAATGATTGTGATATATATGAAAAATCTTAAGTTTATTCATTATAATCATGATTTTAAATTAGGAAATGTTAAGCTTATTCATTATAATCATGATTTTAAATTAGGAAACATAATAAAATCATATATTCATTAGACTTGATGAACGACTAAGATTGGTTTGCATAGTTTGTATAATTGTTTTGGTTGCAAAAGAAATGCACCCTATATATATATATATATATATATATATATATATATAGGCAAAGAATCGGCTGAGAAGTTGAGTTAATGGTGAAAAGCGTGAAAAATTGATATGAACCGTTGATCTCTTTTAATCTCAAGTCCTCCCATGAATTGCGGCTTAGAATGGAAATTGATCTGGTACATCTCGGTATATCTTATCTCGGTGCATCTCATTCTAATGTGCGTCCATTTCTCATCCAACGGTTGATAATCACTTCTCACGCTTCTCACCGTTAACTCAACTTCTCACCGGAACTCAACCATATATATATATATATATATATATATATATATATATATAGGATTAAGTTCATTTGAGAAATGCTAAAAATATGAGAAATAAAGAAATGATCATAGCCCTTTATCTGGTCAACATTTGTGGTTTTGACAGTGAAGCATCGGATAATTTCTTGTGTGGTCTATAGAAGATAGAGGGTTAGTTTCGTCAAAATATGTGAGAAGAGTTCATATACGAACCTGTATGATTCACATATTAATTATATGTTCATATATGAACCAGTATATTTCACATATGAAATCTTTTAACTGATTCGCATATGAACCTTTGTGATTCATATATGAATCAGTTAATTAATTCATATGTGAATCTGTTAATTGGTTCATATATGAATAAGATAAAAGAGTTCATATATGAATTACACTTATAGTTCATATGTGAATCATACAGGTTCATATATTTACAAAGATTCATATATGAATCAGATAAAATAGTTCATATATGAATTACACTGGTTCACATATGAACATATAGTTCATATGTGAATCATACGGGTTCACACATTTAATTTTATAAGATTTTAATAACATATTTACATATATTTACATTTTATACCCTTCTTATTATTTAGTTAGTTTACTTTATACCTTTTACTTTTCTAATTTTTATTTTACACCATCATCATATTAACACATATAATCGTATATTAACTAAAATACGTTTAAAAAAATACACTTTTAATTTTAACAAGTTACACCATTATAATCGTTTATTCGATACTTTCGAAATGAGCTCAATATTGAATATTTTTTAATTTAATTACTTTATTATATATTAAAATATGTCAAAAAATACGTTTTAACATATCACATTAACATACATAGTTACGTTGTATTTTGTGGATATCACATGTGATTAATTGTGGATATCACAAATGTCGATTATTTTGGGATATCACATGTCGATTAATGAAAACAGAATCATTTGATATATATATATATATATATATATATATATATATATATGATTTGAAATAAAATAAGTAATTGATTTGAAATAAAGTAAAAACAATTCGATATATATATCGAACGAACGATTCATTCGTTTTCATTCGATATATATAACTCTCTCCCTCTCTCTCTCTCTCTCTCTCTATATATATATATATATATATATATATATATATATATCAAAGTTGCAGATGACAAACATGATAGAAGATTTGACACCAACATCAGAATTTGTCACCAACCAGTTACAATATTATGATAACTAATATTTATGTTAATTTTAACTTACGGGTACAAGTGAAAGTTATAACAAAATATAATAATTTCAGGTGTTCAATTCTCGAGAAGAAATAACTGACTGGGTGCGTAATGTGGGACATTCGATTGGTGTCGTTGTTGTTACCAAAAGATCAAAGACTAAGACAAATGGAGATGTTTATAAAGTCGTGTTTATGTGTAAACATAGTGGGGTTTACAAATGTGACAAAATTTCAAGACGAGTTAATTGCAATAGTACGTGCATGTTAATGGTAATCATTACATAAATGTGGTATTAAACAGAGATTACCCAATGCCTACACTCATACACCATTGGACACGTCATGTACTTCCAGATGCAATGTCGTGGATTATCCCATACAAACGTAGATTAGATGTGTATGAAGAATATATAGAGCGTACTCGTACTCGTGAATATGTTGATTTAAATGAATAATCAAAGTTAGAATCTGTTGGAATAAAAAAAACGCAATATATTTATTATGTTTATTATCTTTTATGTTAAAAACTTACGTTCAATGTGACGCATTTTCTCTTTTTTCAAAAAAAAATCGATTAACCAAGGTACAATATATGACACATAATACTATAATAAAATCAAAAAATATTCAATATTGAGCTCATTTCGAAGGTATCGACGAGACGATTATAATGGTGTAACTCACATACGCTTATATGTGTAAATATAATGAAAATGTAAAACTAAAAGGCATAAAGTAAATCAATCAAAAAAATTTAAGGACAAAAAATGTAACTATGAATTAAAAAGAAAAAAAAGGAATCAATGTGAGTGGGTGGGGTGGGTTTTTTTTTCTGCAAGGGTATGGCCTTTATTTTAAACTTGAAGTGGGTTAAAAAATTTTAATTAAAAAAAATAAAAAGTTAAACAAGTTAGGTGTTGATTCAAATTTTCAATTTTGTACTTAATCAATTATCAATTAATCTTATTATGTTTTAACCATTTATTAGTTTTCTAAGTTTTGATCAATAGTTAAGATTTGTCTTCATGTGCACAATGAAATCTGAGTTTTCATTTGAACCCACCCATATATATATATATATATATATATATATATATATATATATATATATATATATATATATTATATATATATATATATATATACATATATATAGCCTTAGGTTCATTTGAGAAATGGTAAATATATGAGAAATAGAGAAGTAATCATAGTCATTCATATGATCAAGATCGGATTTGATTGGTCAAATATTTCGGCTTTGACTGGTCAAAAGTTGTGGCTATTCTAAAAATAGAATGACACTTTCGTAATTTTTACAAAATACACGGGTTGTGTTTATATATGAACCAGTATAATTCACATATGAAGTATATGTACATATGTGAATCAATGTAATTCATATATGAACTCTTTTAACTGATTCATATATGAACCTTTGTGATTTATATATGAATTAATTAACTGATTCACATATGAACTAATTAACTGTAAGTTCATATATGAATCAGTTGAATTAATTAACAGATTCATATATGAACTAATTAATTGATTCTCATGTGAACTAATTAACTGATTCACATATGAACGTATAGTTCATATGTGAATCATATAGGGTCATATGTGAATCATATAGGGTCATATATGAACTCATTCCGCGTATTTTACGAAACTACCCCTCTACCTTCTATAGACCATGCAAGGAATTATCCGGTGCTTCGCGGTCAAAGCCGCAAATGTTGACCAGATGAATGACTAAGATTACTTCTCTATTTCTCATGCATTTACCATTTCTCAAATGAACCTCTCCATATATATATATATATATATATATATATATATATATATATATATATATATATATATATATATATAAAGTAACTATATTTGTTCGTAGGGAAGATTGATTTGTACAAATTACACAAATATAAATGCGTAAAATATCATACTAATTAGCACTTTTTTTGCAACAATCACTCCATATGAAATATAGCCTTATAAAACCACAAGAGTTGTGGCGTACTGGTTAAGGTCCTGAGGGATGTGGTGGAATATTTCATTTGCCCAGACCACTGAGATTTAATCAGAATTGATATTTTACAGTCATAATTTGTCAAGGGATTAATTTAGACATAATCTTAAAACAAATTTCCCAAAAAAATATAGCCTCACAAATGTTTTTCGTTTTCAATTAGAAAATATTGGTTTGATTATAACACAAAAAGTCAAATTTGCTGGTATGAAATATCAATACCTCTTTAATTTAGTCATAAATTACTGAAGTGAATAGTCAAGAATCTTGATTGACACAAAATTTAAATACCAGCTATAAATCATCCTCTTCAATATAATTTTTAACAATATTAGTTCTAAAAATAATCTAGAAATTATCCTCTATAATAAGGATTTCTTATAATTTATTAAGTGACACTTCATTAATCAAGATGATTTTTTTTTCTTGAGTAATGTAAGAAGTAATTAATACAATTATCGTAAATGTTTTGGAAAATTTTAATGATTTTAAAACCCAATGAACATTTTATAAATAAAATAAGAATGTTTTGATATTTATTGTTAGTCATTGTTTGACAAACATAAAGTAACTTATTTTACATAAGATAACTTATTGAAACGGTAGTTGAAGTAGCATTTTAGTCCTTTTACATTTTTTAAGATGTCCTTTTTAGTAATTTTACATTTTTTAAAATGTCTTTTTTGATAATTTTACATTTTTTTATCTAATTTATTAGCTAGTTTTTTTTTATCAAATATAATATGTTTATCACTTATCTTATCAACTATTAGCTAGCTTATTAGACAACGGTTAGCTTATCAGTTGGTTACTTAGTTTGGCTAAACAATTATATATTTTTATAGTTTGACAAAATTACAAATAAAAATGATTTAATTTGGCAAAAAAATTAGAAATAAAAGGAGAAGCACGAGGCGGCTTGTGTATTCCTTTTGTTATGTTTCTTTATCGGTATAAATTTATATCTTCAAAAGCAACTCCCTTTAATTCTGTATTATCTTAATCTATAATAGTTCCTTTTCTTTTCTTTTTCCGAGTGACAATATAACTTTTTAGGGCATCCTTAATTAAACTTTGAATTATTTTGGTATAAAAAATAGTATATAAATACTAAATGTCTTTAATTATCATAATACTTTTATATTGAAAGAGAATATCCTAAGTATATAGATTTTCAATATTATCTTTATATTTATAAAATTTACAAATTATGTCCATATATTTTATATCTTCACGATCAAGGTTCTAAATATCTTGAAGTTTGGCGGTGAGGTCAAAGCTCAAGATTTGGGAGTCCACGACGTTTTTAAAAGTGTGACTTTTGGGGGCAAATATGTATACCATATATATATATATATATATATATATATATATATATATATATATATATATATAGAGAGAGAGAGAGAGAGAGAGAAAGAGAGGTGGGTTCATACGAGAACGGTATCTATTTAAGAAAACAAGAAAAATGTTGGTACATACAAAATCACATGTGATTCACGTACAAAATCACATGTGATCCCGCGACTTCGCACGCGACTTGAAGCATCGGGAAAAGTCGCTCGTGTCCCATTTTTCCGGGTTAATGCCGAATCACATGTGATTTTGTACATGATTGTTGGTTTTCTTGTTTTCTTAAATAGTTAGTGTCCTCGTTTGAACCTTTCTCTCTCTCTCTCTCTCTCTATATATATATATATATATAGGGTTGGATTCCGATGAGAAGTTGAGTTAACGATAAGAAACGTGAGAAGTGGTTATCATCTAGTTGGATGAGAAATGGACGCACATTAGGATGAGATGCACCAGATCAATTCCCTTATAAACCGCAGTTCATGGACGGGCTTGAGATTAAAAGAGATCAACGGTTCAGATCCACTTCTCACGCTTCTCAGCATTAACTCAACTTCTCACACGATCCTTCGTTTATATATATATATATATATATATATATATATGTTCAAATAAGAAATGCTAAGTGTGTGAGAAACATAAATTAATCTTAGTCATTCATACGGTCAAGATCGGATTTGACTGGTCAAATATTGCGTCTTTGAATGGTCAAGAATTACAGCTTTGACTGGTCAAAAGTTGCGGCTATTCCAAAAATAGAAGAACGGTTTCGTAATTTTTACAAATACGCGGGACGATTTCATATATAAACCTGTATGATTCACATATGAACTATATGTTCATATGTGAACTATTGTAATTCACATATGAACTCTTTTAACTGATTCATATATGAACCTTTGTGATTAATATATGAACTAATTAACTGGTTCACATATGAACTAATTAACTGTAGGTTCATATGTGAATTAGTTGAACTAATTAACAGATTCACATATGAACCTTTGTGATTCACATATAAACTAATTAACTGATTCACATATGAACGTATAGTTCATATGTGAATCACATAGGTTCACATATGAACTCTTTTAACTGATTCATATATGAACCTTTGTGATTAATATATGAACTAATTAACTGGTTCACATATGAACTAATTAACTGTAGGTTCATATGTGAATTAGTTGAACTAATTAACAGATTCACATATGAACCTTTGTGATTCACATATAAACTAATTAACTGATTCACATATGAACGTATAGTGCACATATGAACGTATAGTTCATATGTGAATCACATAGGTTCACATATGAACTCGTCTCGCGTATTTTACGAAACTAGCCTTTTATATTCTACAGACCACGCAAGGAATTATTTGGGTGTTTCACGGTCAAAACCGCAAATGTTGAGGGCTAGGATCATTTCTCTATTTCTCACACACTTAGCATTTCTCATTTTAACCTAATCCTATATATATATATATATATATATATGTGTGTGTGTGTGTGTGTATGTATGTACAAAATGAAAGGCCACAACAATTATTAACAATACACAAAACAAATACAAGAGATGCCCTAAAAAGAAAAAAAGGCATTTTGCAAGGTGCGGAAACCAAAACACAGGCTAAAGGACAAAAACACAAAAAACTCACAAGGCTATATACAACAAGGGACAAAAGGAAAAGAGAAGATCCCCAAAATAGCACCTTTAAAACACTACCAACACGAAAGGACTCAAAGCTAAACCAAATCCAACCTAGAAAACGAGATGATAGCTGAAAACACTAAAGACACACACGAAAATGGCACAAAAAATTCCAACCCAAACTTGCGATTTAGAACCACTCGAAACAAGCGAAAAGATTAACCTCTGGAACATCCCCTGGGTTGTAGCACCACTATGTCCAAGAAAAATTAAAACCTTTAGCTCGGTTTAATAACCAACGATGTGATAAAAGCTGAATATCGAAAGCCAAATCCGATTGTATAGGGGACTTGATCTAAGAATTGCAATAATCGCAAATCACGTACACTTGCCATATGATTTTTGTAGAAGGAGAAAACGTCAAATGATCTTCAAAAGAAATGACGTACATGATTGAAACACGTTTAAGGAACACAAACCCTACCACATCAACACTTTTTCCCAAACCTCTGAAACCTTCTTGCATCAAACCAAACAGTGATCGATTGTTTTGATTTCATCCCCATACCGAGACAAAGAAGAATGGAAATCGAAGCACTGCTTGTAAAGCATCAAACATACTTGAATTCTACTTTGTTTTAGACGCCACATGAAGATGCAAACTGTAACACCCTCAAATTTGGAAAGAGTGACTAATTAAAAACTTTCAAAAATACCTTAAAGGGGTAATAAAATCTCTTACTAAAAGTCCATAATTGAAATACAATTATAGGTTGTAACATCAACAAATAATTATAGTCTTACATAAAGACTAACTAAAGTCGAGTGTTACTATAACCCAATAACAATCTCTATCTCCAAATATAAATGCGGAAGACTTCATCAAGCTAATCACCTCTTCGAGCACACAACTAGCACTCATCGCTTCACCAGTGTCACTAGAACTATTCCCAACCGGAACCTGTTGCACATGCCGACAAATAAAAAGGTTAGGCTAACGCCTAGTGAGTTCAAGAGTTTTATATCATGATTATACAGGAAAACATAAAACGGAAGCATTGAAACTTATAATCATGATCCTTTAAAATGATTTACTTTTAAATAAGAGAACAACTCATTCTCCAATAATATGCATTTTATAGATGGACGTCTCAACGCCAAAACATTCTTTCATGAAATAATGCAATCCAACGCTTACTCAAAACGAGGATAATGGTAATGCTCAAATAATGACATTTGAATAACTTTATGAAACAAACGACCGAAAATATGAGTAAACTCAAGTCTCCAAGATTGTAGCATAAGGGAGATAACCCAAACTCAAAGCGTCACTGAAAACAAGGATAAAACTAAATACCCCAAAACAACACCTCTCGGTGACGGGGGAATCCGGAATTCCAAGGTTAGTGGCGGAACACAAAAGTAGGCCACATTCCAAGTTATTGAGCTCACCATACTAGGATCAAGGTCGCGAACACGCCGGCTCGAATAAAGATGTTGGGGGATGGAACCCAATGATCCTAGTCATACTCATTCACTAGGATTTACATTTACGACCCACGGCTAGTAACCGGTCCCACATAACCGTACCAAGTTGCCCTCTAGGGTCTAATGTCTCAACTAGCTATATATGGGAGTTACCCTCAAATAATAAGTCAACTAAATACTTATGGATCCAATAGTAATAGTCTAGACTCGTCACAATACACTTGTGACCAACTATAATCAAACATATAGTTCATATTGCCATATAGTTCCCAAATCACATTTTGATGGTTAACTGCTGATAAGAATGAAAATCATAAAATGAGACTATATACATTTTTTCGTGTACCTCACATAAATGTGCAAGTAATAATTTATAAAACATCCCCTTTCATGAATGATGCATAAACCCGACAAACACTTAAAAGTGTATTTTCGACCAAAGACCCATTTATGCAATAAATCATCAAAAACTCATTCATTTATGACACATTTATCGAAATGCCCAAAAATCCCAAATGTGGGTGTTTTACAAAGTTTATAAAGTTAAATACTTCAAATAATCAAAGATTACCAACTAACCCAACATTTGATAATTTCATGTAAAACACATAAACACTTTAAAATGGACATTTTGGCATGTACAACGTTTTCACAAATCAACTTGAACTCACCTTGCTAGATTTAGGCTAAATCTAGGTTTTACCCCCAAAACTTGAATCACCATTGATGAAAGTTCGAACCACTAAGAAACCTTCCTAGATCTTAGATCCAACACATCTACAATATCACCTTCACCACACAAGTCAACAAAATCAAACCCAAGATGAAGGAGGAAAGGAAAAAGGGTGAAACCATCAAGCCCTAGCTTAACATTGAGAGAAAGAGAATCTTACCACCACAAAATACTCATGTATACTCCAATAGACTTCCAATCTCTTGCTAAATCCTTGAAGAGCTCTCAAAAATGAAACCATGGCAACTTGAATCACCAAAATCGGAGTTGTGATGAAGAAGATATGAAGAAATGAAGTTTGGTGGCTGAAAATCGGGTTTTATGCTCGACCAGGGGGTTTCGCGACCTTAAGTCGCGGCATAAGTCGCCCGCTTCCCCTGGTTTTCTTCTCATTCACTGTTTTGGCCGTAACTTCTTCGTTATAGCTTCGATTTCGCTCCGAAAAGAACCGTTGGACTCGTAATTGAATTCTTCATCCATCAAGACTATAAAATCTAGGATTCAAGTCCAAAATCCCATATCTTATTTTTCACTTAAAAATACCGATTTCTGTATTAACTTGAAACGATACCTTTCAAAATCGGGGTGTTACACAAACTTTCCAAAGAACCAATCTACTCCATTTTGTTTTGATAAAATGGAAAGAACTTAGAAAGATCTACCAACTCCTTGAACCATTTGACCAAGGAAACCCCCTCCTCATCTAGGAGACACACCCACTTGTCACTCTCAATTTCCAATAGACCTGACAAATGTGTCGTGTCGTGCCAGTTCAAAGTTAAACGGGTTGAAAGTGTCTAACCCTAACCCTACCCGTTTAATAAACGGGTCAGAAAATCCCAACCCTAACCCGACACGACCCGCCTAACCCGTTTAACGTTTATAAAAATTAAAAATCGAAAATTCGCAAAAAAGTACAAATCCAAAATTCAAATGAAAGTATTAGAAATCCAAATTTTATAGTTCAAACCTATAAGTTCTAACCAATTCTAAAACATTAAAAATCCAAAGTATTAAAAAGAAAACTTATAAGATATATATATATATATAGGGAGAGGTTCATTTGAGAAATTCTAAATATATGAGAAATAGAGAACTAATCCTAGCCTTTCATTTGGTCAATATCGACTTTGACTGGTCAAATATTGTGTCTTTAACTGGTCAACAATTACGATTTTGACTGGTCAAAAGTTGTGGCTATTCCAAAAATAGAAGGACAGTTTCGTAATTTTTACAAATACACCGGACGAGTTCATATATGAATCTTTATGATTCACTTATGAACTATATGTTCATATGTGAACCATTGTAATTCATATATGAACTCTTTTAACTGATTCATATATGAACCTTTGTGATTCATATATGAACCAACTAACTGATTCATATATGAACTAATTAACTGTAGGTTCATATGTAAATCAGTTGAACTAATTAACAGATTCATATATGAACCTTTGTGATTCACATAATTAACTGATTCATATATGAATCACAAAGGTTCATATATGAATCAGTTAAAAGGGTTCATATGTGAATTGCGTTGGTTCATATATGAACATATAATTCATATGTGAATCAAACAGGTTAATATATGAACTCGTCCCACGTATTTTACGAAATTACCCCTCTATCTTCTACAGACCACACAAGGAATTATCTAGTGCTTCACGGTCAAAGTCGCAAATGTTGACCAGATAAAGGGCTAGGATCATTTCGTTATTTCTCATATTCATGTCCGACCAATGAAATTAAGACACATCAGATTTTATATATTTTTGATTTTATTTAATTCAAGTTTATATTCTCTCTCCATTGATGTGTATTCACGTGATTGGTGGACATGAATGGAACATGAGATTTTTATCCATACATTGGGTAATTCTATTAGAGTAACATTGATATTTGTATGTGGTGTTTATAAAATTAGATGAAAACATTTGACGGAAACAACCCAATCCAATGCACGATTGTATCGATTCGGTTTATTTGACAAAAAAACACATTTGTACTTTTATATTATTGCTTACATTTATTCAAACTTTACATCCCGACGCATTGCGCGGGTACCCACCTAGTATATATATATATATATATATATATATATATATATATATATATATATATATATATGGGCATAATCAAATGAGAACTGTGTAATCTGTGATAACCATGAGATCCAATATGAGTCAATCATTTTAGATAATTAATGTTAGTTACTAAAATAAAATAAAGGGTAAATTGGTAATTTGTATTTATTTGACAACTCACACTTAAAACCCTAAAATTGTTCCAACCACCCTTTATTTTGAGAAATCCTTGAATCACAGCAGTAACCATGGAGTACGGGTGGTCTTATTACTTTGGTGAAGCCCTCCATCGGAACTGTGGCGTCAATATTCTCCGGTGATTTGGTCCTTGCAGGCGATTTTGTTCCCGATTTGGTCTTTGTCGAGCGGAAGGGAGATGGTTGTCGATTTGGTCCCGGTGGTTCCATCCCTTCTTTGTTCCCTCTTCTTTTCTGATCCGGTTATTTTGGTGGATTTTGTTTCTAGATGACTAACCAGATGGTTTGAAGCAGATATTTTAAACATATCAGCATCATCAAATCCATGTTTAAAATCAGAGTCCTTGGTGCTTCACATGGAATCGAACCTCGAAAAGGATTCACAAGGCTAGAAGAGCGAATGGCCAGAATCAAAATCAAATCTGGTGAGATTTTAAGGAGGGAAGAATCCTTGACCGACTTCTGAATCTTGCGTAGTTCTATGGAACCTCTCTCTTATCCTTCTCTAAGTGGTATCACAAAGGTATCACTGTTGGTATCACAATGATATCATAGTTGGACGAATCTGAAGCAATTTATGGAGAAGGGCATCCGAGATCCATTCTGATTTTCATTTTGATTTTTTTTGTTGGTATCACAATGATAATGTTGGTATCACAATGATATCATTATGATTTTCTTTGTTTACGAAGTGTATCACAATGTGTCTTCGTTATTTTACGAAGTGTATCACAATGTATTTGCATTGTTTACGAAGTGTATGTGTCTTTGTTGTTGTATGAAATGTATCATAATGTATTTTCGTCGTTGTACGAAGTGTGTCACAGTGGTCAGGTAGTGCTGCTTTACGAAGTGTATCACAACATTTATCATCGCGTATCACAACATTTATCACAGTGTATCACAACATTTATCGCCAGGATAATGTTTGCAGGAGAGAAGAGAGAGGTGAGAGAAGATTTATAAAATACCTAAAATACCCTTTAATTAAAATTTTAATTAAAGTTACCAAAATTATTATTTTCCTAATTTATTATTTGATATGTGGTTAAGATTGGATCTCACGGTTACCACAGATAACCGAGTTCTCCCTTGAATGGCCCCCTATATATATATATATATATATATGTATGTATGTATGTATGTATGTATGTATGTATGTATGTATGTATGTATGTATGTATGTATGTATGTATGTATGTATGTATGGGGACATTCAAGGGAAAATTCAGTTGTTTGTGATAACTGTGAGATCTAATCTTAATCACACATTATTTATAATCAATGGTTAATATTAAAAATATTAATTTTGATAATTATCCATTGATTTTCAAAAAAATTTAAATTTATGGATAATATTTAGGGATAAATTAGTCTTTCGGTAATTATAAAAAAAATATTAATTTTGGTAATTATCAAAAAAAAATTGTAATTATCCTCTCTCCTCCGTTCAGCGAGTCGTACTCCGGCCAAACTTATTACAATGTACACCACTGTGATACGCAAACACTTCTAAATAGTAAAACACAAATCCACTGCGATACCCATTTTGATACACTGTGATACCGTTCTGATCATGGAATGAGAGCAAATCTGATATGGGTTTTAGACCATACATAACCATTGTAATACCATAGTGATACCGTCCTGAGTATGGATTGAGAGCATATCCGATATGGGTTTTAGACCATACATAACCACTGTGATACCCACTATAATTCAACTGTGATACCCACTATGATACCACTGTGATACGCAACAACCTTATTGGAGAAGAAGATTCTCTTGTCGGGATTTTCAGAAGAAAAATGAAGACAAGAATCACAAGTGAAGGTGATGTTACCCTTTGCTCAATTTGTTGTCCAACACAGATCCAATATTTCCAAAATTGTTAGGAACTTAAAAATTGCATCTATAAATGTATGAAGCCCCAAATTCCAATAAATTGTATCTAGCATTTGCTTTTTCTGATTTCCATTTTCTTGGTGGGTCGGAGATGAGATCGAAGGCGGGTTTGCCGGTGTTGCTATGGTCGGAGGAGATAAGATCGAAAGTGGATTGGCGGTTCAGCTATGGCGGGTTGGAAATGAGATCGAAGGTGGGTTTGGCGGTGCTGCTATGGCGGGTCGGAGATGAGATCGAAGGTGGGTTGGGCGGTGCTGCTATGGCGGGTCGGAGATGAGATCGAATGTGGGTTTGGGGGATGAGGCGATTTTAAAACACGTATCATAATACATGATTTGAGGGGTGAGTTGCCATGATTTTAGGGATTGCCATGATTTTAGGAATGAGTTGTCAAAGAATTAAATTACTAAAATAACCTTTTGTATTTAATCTATACTATATTATAAAGATGACATAAAAAACTCTTAAAAATAAGTCTTAAAGCTTAATGTACCGCTATTTAATGCTAATTACTTAAAAAAACAACCATAAAAGTTGTATGTACTACATTTAATGTTATTCATTAATTTTCAATCATTATCACTAACCATTTTAACTCCCCTAAAATCATTTCCCACTTTAACTCTCCTAAAATAACTCTCAGCATATTTTAGATATAAAAAATCTAAAATATAATTAAAAAATCTTACAGAATATTTTATAAAAAAAATTATATTATTAAACCAAAATAAATTACATTGTATTATTAAGTCTAAATTAAACAAATTTATATAAAAAAATCATTATCACTCTCTCACAACCATCCAAAATCGTAATGTAAATCGACAAAAAACGGAAAATAAAATGAAAGATTAAAATCGTGATGTATCTAGCTGCATTGCGCGAGTACACTTCTAGTTATTAAATAAAATCGATAGAAATAAATGATTGACTCACATTGTATCTCACGGTTATCACAAACTATAGAGTTCTCATTTTATTAGGCCCCTATATATATATATATATATATATATATATATATATATATATAGTGGAAGGATATTTTGCAACCCTTAAAAAGGTTGCAACCCTTGCAACCCACATCTTAACCGTTGGATTTATGAAAAACGGTTATTTTGTTTTTATTTTTTTGATTTTTTTAATTGAAAATATTGGACCCACATGTATTGTAACCGTCGATCATTAATCCAACGGTTAAGAAGTGGGTTGCATGGGTTGTAAGATTTTCATGGGTTGCAAATTAAACTACCCCTATATATATATAAGGAGATGTTCAAATGAGAAGTGGTAAGTGTGTGAGAAGTGGAGAAGTGACCTTAGCCCTTCATACGGTCAAGATTGGTCAAAATTTGTCAAGAATTGTGACTTTGACTGGTCAAAATTGCGGTTATGCGAAAAATAGAGGGGTAGTTTCGTAACTTTTACAAATATGCGGCAAACAGGTTCATATGTGAACTCGTGCAATTCACATATGAACTATCTGTGCGTATATGAACTTTTGTGTTGTGATTCACATATGAATTATTTTTTACACTTCTCTACTTCTCTTTAATAAATAGATTTTCCCATTTACTAAAATCAAACAAAATGCTTCTTCTAACCTATAAAAATGACCGGAAGCTCGTCATTGTGCTAAAATCACTGTTCTAAAAGGCTCGCTGCAACAGCCGTCATGACACGTCATGATGCGTCGTGGTGTGAGACTCAAGGCTTGTGTCTCACACCACGTTAAACATGTGCACACACCATGACGTGATACGCGATTTTGTTACATGATGTTTGATTTTTTTTCTTCACTTTTTAATGTCTTATTTGCTAGTTTTAATACATAATTTAATTTAACTTGTTTATTACCGTTGACTCATTTAAGTAATAATACAAAACATATCTTCTTATATATAATACTATATATGATATAGAAATTTGTCGTTATAAGTCACGCATTGAAAAACGATGTGGCCTCGCCATGGCTCATAAGGTTTGAGTTTTGGCCTCGCCAGCATGCCACGCCTCATGCCATACAGAACCTTGGCTAAAATCATTATTAGTGGCGGAAAAAAAAAACCCAACAGACTTTCATATTTTGAATAAATATCTGGACATTTTTTGAACAGTTAAACCATGCACTTACATGAATCGAATAAAATGGTCTTTTTGACCTACAAAATGACTAGAAACCGCCTATTGTGGTAAAAATTAATATTACATGACTTTTAAAGTTAACGAGAAAAGAAAAAAAATGGCATTGAAAGTTTGAAAGAGTCGTATGCTTCTCACAACTCGCTGCTCTCCAACGACCGCTCTACCTCTCAAGGACTTATTAGTGCCCGCAATAGTAGATTTGGTATCTTCGATATCAAAGATTTAGATTTAGATCTTAAGGGTGCTTGCAGTCGATGAGCTTGGGTGTGTTCATCACGAATTGCCTTACTTTTGGTATAAATTTTTTTTTTTTTTTTTTTTTTGGATATTAACATTATATACTAAGTGCTTCAGATGTTTTTCCTTCAATCTGTTCTTGTGGCCATGTTCGGACAACATGAAAGTGAGGCTTTTGTTGGTAAAACTGGAAATAATACTCAAAAATAAACTCATAAACAATGTATATAACCGGTGCTTCAAATGTTTTATTGATATAATTTGTTTCATCCAATATTTTTATTATAATTTAAATATCTTAGATTTAAAAATAATTAAATATTTAATTTATTTTAGTTTTAGTTTTAGTGATAGTGTAATTTTCACGCTCAAATACAGAATAATCATCGAGTCATATTTCACGTTCTTGGCTTAGGAGCCGTTTATTAAACGCCTACCTAATGAGTGCTTACCGTGTCACTTTATCTTCCCGGATGAACATCGCAATAACCGAGAATCTTACCCGGTAAGAGTGACGGTAAGGGCCAAAAGTTACCAAGTCTTACCCGGTAAGTGAGTGTGACGACTTTTACCCAGTAAGCGCTTATCGGATAAATCGTTGCATACGACGCCGTTTTAATGAATTTCAATCTTACCCGATAAGGTAAATGTAACATCCCAGACCAACCGTACCAGATATTGTCCGTTTTGTCCACACACCCGGACTCACGGTTTTAAAACGCGTCTGATATAGGAGGTATCAAGTCCCTTATAAGACAACCTTTGTTCCCCTCCCCAACCAATGTGGGATCTTACAGCAAGTGAAAGTGTTACTCATACCGATAAGCGCTTACTGGGTAAGCATTTAGATAAACGGCCCTTTACTCATTTTCAGTGAGATTTACAACCTTGTAAAAATGAAGGTCAAAACGTGATAAACATGAATGGTTATGATGTTTTGGATGAGGATGGTAAGACAAACCATCCCGTGTGTATTTGTTGGTGTTTGATTCAGCAAATCAAATCGACTCGATCGTCGACACAATTCATTCAATCTGTGAAGTTTTTCTTAAACCATTCGAAAAGACTCTCATTTCCACCTTCCCATTTTGCACCATATTTGCTTTGAGTGATTTCAAATCCAACCAAATTTGATTGTTCAACGTTTAACTCTTCTGTCATTTTTTATTAATATTCAACTATGACTTCTTCAATTTTTATTAGTCATTGAAGTGTGCTTGACTAAACAATATCTTATGACTTTAGAGACAAAAAAAAAAGTAAACAAAAATAATAATAAAATGATGTCTAAAGACACACGACACCTATTTTTCAATATCTAGGTACGACAATTAATATCAACCAAAACAAGATGTCAACACTTGTGTCCATTGTATTAGCATTTCTCCAAGCAAAGTACCATATATTACTCGATATCAAAGGATACAAGATCCGATGTTTTAGCAAACTCGTTCAAAATTATTTTTGACTTTTTAATTGGTATTTAATTAGGTGAAGATTAATTAATTTGCAAGAATAAAGAATCTATATCTATACTATATTATAAAAACGACATAAAAAACTCTTAATTACAACATTTTAAGTACAAGTTACAACTAATTAAAGTCAATTACTTAATTTACAATTTCTTAATGCTTTGGTACAACCTTTCCAAGCACAGTATCTCATATAATCATCTATTTGTGGAATAGATACTCATTTATTAATATAAATATTTGTTTTTTTGGTAGAGGATTTTATAAAATAGATTTTATATTAACATAATTTATTTTAAATGTAAATTTTACATTTAAATTTATATTAATGAGATATAATATAAAATCTTTTTTCTTCCGTATTTTTTTATATTACATCTCATAATGATTTTTCCATATTTTATTTTATAAAATCTTTTTCCATATTTTATTTTATAAAATCTTTTTACATAATGAGATGTAATATAAACTCTTTTTTCTTCCGTATTTTTTTTTGCTAATATAAAATCTATTTTATTTTATAAAATCTATACGTATTTTATATTAGCATAATATAAAATCTACACGTATTTTTTTCTAATATAAAATCTACACGTATTTTTTTTCACGAGCATTAAAAGAAGAAAAAAGAAGGTTGATATGAATTAAAAATAAAAAATAACGAGATACACTAATAAACTATCGTATTCTTTAAAATAAAAATATTCCGCAATAATTTCCAAATTAATCAAGTGTAAAGAAAATAAAATAGAAACGATGTAGATATAAAAATATTCTTCCATATTTTTAATATATTTACATTTAAATGTAAAATCGAAAATGAAAATAAAAGATTTTAAAATATTCTCTACATTATAATCATCTATTTGTAGAATGAACACTCATTTATTAATATAAATATTTGTTTTTTTTTGTGGAGGATTTTATAAAATAGATTTTATATTAGCATAATCTATTTTAAATGTAGATTTTACATTTAAATTTATATTAATAAGATGTAATATAAAATATTTTTTTTCCGTATTTTTTTATATTACATCTCATAATGATTTTTCCATATTTTATTTTATAAAATCTTTTTCCATATTTTTAATATATAAAAATATTCTTCCATATTTTTAATATATTTACATTTAAATGTAAAATCGAAAATGAAAATAAAAGATTTTAAAATATTCTCTACATTCACTATAAATATATATAACTTCTCTATGTATCATCCGAGTACAAGAAGAAGACAAACGGTCAGGTGTCAATGGCGGAACCTGCAACTGAACAAAAGGTATTCCACTATATTTTTGTTTCTTTGAAAAACTACTTTTTTATATTTTATTTTATTTACTGAGGATTTGTTTATATTTTTCAAAACTTACAATCATATTTTTCGAAGTAGGGGAATAAGATATATATATACATATCTTTATTTTTATCGACTAATACTATGAGGTCTTAAAGTCAATAGTCAGATAAATTTTCAAGTGATACTGAGTGAATTTGAACTATACCAGTTGAGTTGCCGGTTACAAAAGATATAAATCATTTATTTTATTTGTCATATTTGATGTGGGTTAAATGTTGTTAATTAATCTACAGATTTATACGTTCAAAGTGGTTGTCAAGTGTTGTCGATAAGGTTTCAGAAAAATTACAAAATTTGAAAAAACGTATGTTCATATTTATAATTATTTCAATAATAGTGATATGTTGTGAGAAATGTCGTTTGAGTTTTAAATAATATAATACAAAAATATTATCAATATTATTGCACAAACTCATAACAACAAACGATTAAAAATATATGCAAGTTAACCACTTATGAAAATACATTCGTTTTTCACATTGTATTTCATTAACTGTTAACAGAGAAATTACGTTTTATTTTAACTCAGTTCAATATTCCAACAAAAAATTTATACTCCCGTGCAATGCACGGGCCCAACACTATATTATTAAATATGTAATTGGTTATTTTTTCTAGATGTCATTAAAATATATAAGATAATCATTGAATTAGTAATAAAATACTTAATTTTTTTATGTAAAAAATATTATATTATTAAGACTAAATTAAACAAATTTATATAAAAAAACATTATCACTTTCTCAAAAACATCCAAAATCGTACTGTAAATCGACAAAAAAACAAAAAATAAAATGAAACATTAAAATTGTGATATATCTCGTTGCATTGCACAAGTACGCTTCTAGTTATATTATAAAGTAGACATAAAAAACTCTTAAATACAAATTATTAGGCACAATGTACCATCATTTTATGCAAGATTTTAAAATTTTCTTAATTTACAAGTATCAAAACACAATATATATATTATTACTGCAGGCTTCTAACACTCATCAATTTGGTATTTGCAGGACATTCTTTTTATGCAGACATTTCCATGTATCACTATCAATTAATATATTATATTACTATAAATTTATTTTAATTATATTATTTAATATGTAATTGGTTATTTTTTCTAGATGTCATTAAAATATATAAGATAATCATTAAATTCTAACAAAATACTTAATTTTTTTATATAAAAAATATTATATTATTAAGCCTAAATTAAACAAATTTATAAAAAACACATTATCACTTTCTCAAAACCATCAAAAATCGTACCGTAAATCGACAAAAAAATGAAATGAAACATTAAAATAATGATGTATCTCGCTGCATTGCGCGAGTACGGTTCTAGTAGAGTATTATATAAAATATAAATAATAAATATTTAGAAATAAAATATTAAAATTTATCATTAATTTGTCGCAACGTGACACAATAATGTGTGATTGATCTTCCACTTGCATGTTCCCCTTCACTATCATAATCAGCTCTAGTTTAGGCCCCAAAGCCTAACCACTTCTTAATTTTTTTTTTATCCAAAACTGATTAAGGATTGATTATTGCAAGTTTTTGTTCAATTCTAGTTAGTTGGCCTGATGAAAAAGGTTGGAATTTAAAAAAATCGATGGCATGTCAGCAAGAATACTAATCAAACTTAGGGGCCGTTTACCCGGATAAGCGCTTACCAAGTCATATTACCTTATGAATGAAGATGACAATGAGCAAGAATTTTACCGGTAAGAGCTAAGGCAAGAGAATCTTACCCTGGTAAGTGATGGCGAAGACTCTTACCACGGTTAGCGCTTACCGGAAAAATTGTTACATAAGATACCGTTTTGATGGACTAAAATCTTACCCGCTAAGTAAGTGATAGTGTTAAATTTTATTGGTAAGTGCTTACCCGGATTTGGTATTAAGTATTTTTCTTGTTATTAGGTAAACCATTAATTATTTTAATATTTGAGGATGTCACATCAAAGTAAAAACTTTGAAATTACATTACCTAAAATAAGAGTTAGCCTAAAGTATGTTATATTTTCGAGTAATTTGTCAATTATATTTGGAAAAATATGTGTATAAGAATATACGTTATGTTTAAAATAAATGATAAGTGAATAATTGTAGTTTGTTATGTATGTTTAATAAGGACGTGGAGAGTCGTAATACATGAGAGATAGATAGGAAGGGTGTTCTTCGGTTAAAACTATTAAACAGTAATCAATGAGAATGATAATAAAAGAAACTGTTTGGGTTATAGAATATAATGAATTCACTCTCTCAGAAGCGTAAATTTTCATTCTAGGTTGAATTGGGGGAAATGAAAATTTATTCTCATTTTCATTTTTTGTCAATTTCATTTTCATTCATCAGATAGGACTAAACTAACATCTATGACTTATCTATTAAGTCAATAACTATTGATTAAGTTTTAAATTCAATTCATTCTGTCATTATATTAATTTGGTAGCTATGAATTAATAATAGTAATGATTTGGTATGAAGAGATGGGAAGAAATTAAATAGAGGTGATGTGAACTGTGGTTAGGTTTCAACTTGGCCTTGGCTCTCTCATAATGGACCATTTAATTAGAATGGTTGGGTTCTGGTGAGAAGTGTCAAATTTGGTGAGAAGCGTGAGAAGTGGTTATCAACCGTTGGATGATAAATGGACGAACATCAGGATGAGATGCACCAAGATGCACTGGATCAATTCCCTTTAAAGTTGCAATTCATGGGAGGATATTTAATTAAAAGTAATCAACGACTTAAAACCACTTCTCACACTTCTTACCAAAAATGACACTTCTCATCTCATACCTTAATTAGCATAATTCTATCTTTATTTATATTAAATAATACAATGTAGGTCAGACACAATTAGTTTATCTGTTAAATATTATGTCACCCAATTATGTAAGGCAATTAGAGTGATGATTATAATCTAGGGTCCACATAGATTGTATGTGGGGCACTAATAAATTCACAAACCATTAATATGTAACCAACCAAAATATGGATAAAATAAGTGATATTTTTAATTTAAACAAAAGCTATCACAAATATCATTTCGATAGTCTACAAACAAATCTTTGTTAAAGTTTGGTATTGAATAATTGCAAAACAAAATAACTAAAATCGCTCTTTGATTAATATGAGAAAATTACTCAAAACTCACGGTGTTTACAATGTCTCTCAATTGATCATAACTCGATCTAAAACAATGTATTTATAGAGTCTAATAACTGACTTGCATTAGATTACAATTAGGAAAGTATGAACCGACTTGTTATTGTTTCCATAATCTTGATTGCTTGGACCCCAAGACTTAGGATTCCAACAATCACCCCCGAATCTCTAAGTCCTTCTAGAGACGTCTTCGATCCCGATCAAGCTCCGCATTTCCTTGAACTTGGTTCGAGCTAGTGGTTTAGTAAGAATGTCCGCCTTTTGTTCTTCACCGGGAATGTACTCCACCTCCACTTGTTTGTTTTCAACACAATTACGAATAAAGTGAAACCTTGTGTGAATGTGTTTACTCCTTCCATGAAAAACGGGATTCTTCGTTAGTTCGATAGCCGACTTGTTATCAACTCTTAGAACCACCTTCTCTTGCGCTTTGTTCATGATTTCTCCTAGCAAATCTTGAAGCCATATTGCTTGACATGTAGTCGCGGTGGCCACCATGAACTCCGCCTCGCAAGATGATAAAGCAACGGTATCTTGCTTTTGCGAACACCATGTTATCGGGGATGACCCATAGTAGAAAATATGACCGGTTGTGCTTTTTCCATCATCCGGGTCAACATTGTGACTACTATCACTATAACCAATGAGTCGGTTTTGTCCCATCCTCTCGTACTTGATTCCGTATCCTGTTGTTCCTCGTAAGTACCTTAGGATGTGTTTGATTGCACCGCCATGTGACTCTCTTGGACTTTGCATGTATCGGCTAACAACTCCTACCGCATATGCCATATCGGGTCTTGTTTGCAAGAGATATCTAAGGCATCCTACCACCTTTCGATATTGTGTCGGGTCGATTTCGGGTTCATCTTCGGCCTTCGACAATTTATTTTCCGGTTCCATTGGAATGTGGGTCGCATTGCAATCATGTAAACCAGCTTCTTTTAGAATGCGTCGAGCATACGCTTCTTGGTTTATAGTAATCCCCGATTCTTCTTGTTTAACTTCAATGCCAAGGTAGTAAGTTAATCTTCCAAGATCCGACATTTCAAAGTTCTTGGACATCTCTAATTTGAACCTTTTGATCATGTTCAAATTTGTACCTGTGACAAATAAATCATCAACATAAATTTCCAAAATCAACAAGTTAGCTCCTTCGTTTTTTCGGTACACTGATGGTTCTTTCATGCACTTTTGAAATTTCATGCTCTTCAAAATCCCGTGAAGCTTCGTGTTCCATGCTCGAGGTGCTTGTCTTAAACCATATAGTGCTTTCGTAAGGCGATACACTTTATGCTCGTTGCCTTTCTTTATATAGTCTTCCGGTTGCGATACGTAAACGGTTTCCTTCAATTCTCCATGCAAGAAGTCGTTTTAACATCTAAGTGGTGAAGCTCCCACCCATTAGTAGCGGCTAAGGCTATAAGAAACCGGATGGTTTCAATTCGAGCTACCGGAGCAAATACTTCTTATACCGGGTTGTTGCACGTAACCTTTAGCAACCAACCTTGCCTTGTATTTATTAATGGTGTCGTCTGCATTTTTCTTCACTTTGAACACCCATTTGAGTCTGATTGGCTTCACCCCCATAGGCTTGTTCACGAGAGTCCAAGTATTATTCTTGTTTATCGAATTGATCTCCATATTCATGGCTTTGACCCACTCCGGTTCTTTCTTCGCCTCTTCAACCGATATCGGCTCGTCATTGGTTGTCAGGAGAAGTTCATCAAGGTTATCAAGGTCAAGCTCATAATCTTGCAATCGAGTTGGAAGTTTCCTTGGTCTCCCAGGCCTTTGGTTTTGAACATTGTTCACATTATTGTTGACCGAACTTGGTTGTTCGTTATCTTGTACTTCCGCTCCGTCTTCAAACTCGTGATCCGATTCAATC
The DNA here is from genome assembly GCA_954870635.1 of Arctium minus. Taxonomy (NCBI): domain Eukaryota; kingdom Viridiplantae; phylum Streptophyta; class Magnoliopsida; order Asterales; family Asteraceae; genus Arctium; species Arctium minus. The sequence continues at coordinate 1,184,651 of OX941093.1, read as the reverse complement.
GGTTCAATTGGATCAACAATTGGATCAATATTTACATCGTTTCCTTGGTTGTTGTTCGCCTCGTCTTCCGGGTAATCCCATGGTACTATGAACGAGCCCGGTTCTTCATTGTCGGTTATTGCTTCTTTAACCCAATCCCACCCTTTGGTTTCATCAAAGATAACGTCTCGACTCACGATTACTTTTTGTGTTGTCGGGTTAAATAACCGATAGGCTTTCGTACCCGGTTCGCAACCAAGATGCACTAGTGGTCTTGATCTTGCATCCAACTTCTCAAGATTTACCGGTTCAACTTTTGCATGTGCTAGACACCCAAATATACGAACATTTTCTAAATTTGGTTTTCTTTTATACAACTTTTCGTATGGAGTTGTATCACCAAGGACTCGTGTGTAAACGTGATTGATTAGATTTGTAGAGTGATTTACCGCTTCTCCCCATAAGTAGTTTGGAACATGCATTGCCTTCATTATACTTCGTGTCATGTCCATAAGTGTTCGGTTTCTTCGTTCCACAATTCCGTTTTGTTGCGGTGAATATGGGGCGGTAAGGTGGCGTTTGACTCCGTTTTGATCACAAAATGTATTAAACTCGAGAGAAGTAAACTCACCTCCTCGATCACTTCTAAAAACTTTCAAAGACTTTCCGATTTCATTCTCCGCCAAAGCTTTGAACCTTTTGAAGTGTGTAAACGCCTCACTCTTTTCTTTCATGAGATAAATCCACATAAATCGTGAAAAGTCATCAATTAGTGTGAAAACATACCGATTTTGACCCTTGGTTGCTGGCGTGATCGGACCACATAAATCACCGTGAACTAGTTCCAATGGTTGTTTTGCTTTGTATGTCGTCATGGTCGGGAATGACTTTCTTGTTTGCTTGCCCACCAAGCAAGACTCACACAATTGATTCTCATGATCAAATTGGGGTAACCCTTTAACTAGACCCTTCTTGGACATCTTTTTCATTGACTCGAAATTGATGTGCCCGAGTCTTTCATGCCATCGCCACGTATCTTCACTCAGTCTCGAATAAAGGCAAATAGGTACTCCAATTTTTAATTTTATTTTATAAAGGCGGTTTGGAGTTCTTTGTACCTTCATTAATAAACAATTATCGGCATCATGCATGGTCAGATAGTTGTCTTTCATCCGAATGTCACACCCGGCTTCAGTTGCTTGTCCGAGACTAATAATATTATTCTTCAAATCCGGGATGAAATAAATTTCCGTCATCAATCGTTGTTGCCCCGACTTTCCTTGGAAAAGTATAGAACCTTTTCCCTTGATCTTTATACACGAGTTATCTCCGAATTTAACCCTCCCGGTTATACCTTCATCGAGTTCGGAGAAAAACGACCGGTTTCCCGTCATATGATTACTCGCCCCATTATCCAAATACCACACATCGTTATCTTGTGAGTCGTATCGAGACGGTATCACCTTTTCTTCGTTTAAAAACACGGTCTCGTGTAAAAATACGATCTCATCATTATCGTCACTTTCGGCAAAATTACTCTCTTGTAATTTTTTAATTCGGTCTGGACATTGAGACGCGAAGTGACCCGGTTTATCACACCAGTAACAAATAATTTTGGACCGGTCTTTTTTAGATTTGTTACGGTTTGGGTCAGAATTAAAATTGGGCTGGTAATTATCAGATTTGGGCTTATGTGAGTTGGGCTTACTTCCTTGGGCCGTCTTAGATCTGTATCCGTATGACCCGGATCCATTCGACTGGTTATACCCAATCGACACACTTGATCCGATCAACCTCGTCTTCCCTTTTCCCTTCGAACCACCGTGAGAACCCGATGAACTACCACCACCACCACCAGTCGATCTCGCAAACATCACCCTCGTATGCCCTTCTCCGCTGTCGTCCTCCTTGATTCTCTCTTCGTAGGCTTTCAATCGTCCGACGATATCCTCAAACCCCACCGATTTCAAATCGAGGACTTGTTCCAGTGACGCTACGATATGAATAAACTTCGATCGAGACAGAGACTTCAGGAATTTCTTCACCATCTTGGATTCGTCAATCACCTCTCCCAAGGTCGCGGATTTGGATGCTATATCGGACAGCTTTCCGGCAAAACTGTCGATTGTCTCTGACTCCATCATCTTCAGACGATCGAATTCGGCGGTTAGGGTTTGAAGTCGAGCCTCCTTCACGCGATCGGCTCCCACATGCCTGGCTTTGATCGCATCCCACAGCGCTTTAGCGGATTCGACATCACCGATCTGCATAATCAAGCTTTCTGGCAATGCTTGATAGAGCAGACCCATCGCAAGACAGTCCTTCTCCTCGTTTGCTTCGGTTCCTGGATCGATCACGGTCCAGGCTTTGTGTATCCTTAAGACCACTTTCATTCTCATCGACCATACTGTGTAATTTGTTGAGGTGAGCAATGGACAGGCCATGGTGGTTGACCCAACCTCCTTCACTCTCACCGGAGGAGGATCTGCACCCTCCTCAACGTCCGACATGTTGACCTAACTCGTCAACAGGTAAGTAATTCGATCTCACAGCCTTCGGTTCTTGGCTCTGATACCAATTAAAGTTTGGTATTGAATAATTGCAAAACAAAATAACCAAAATCGCTCTTTGATTAATATGAGAAAATTACTCAAAACTCACGGTGTTTACAATGTCTCTCAATTGATCATAACTCGATCTAAAACAATGTATTTATAGAGTCTAATAACCGACTTGCATTAGATTACAATTAGGAAAGTATGAACCGACTTGTCATTGTTTCCATAATCTTGATTGCTTGGACCCCAAGACTTAGGATTCCAACATTTGTAACTTAGACAAGAATATTAAAAAAATATGACATAAAATTACCATATTTTGAAACATTAAAAATAACAATATTCAGAGACTATATTTAAAAAAAATGTGTGACGAATTGGTTCTATTAACTTATAGACATTTGCATCCCTATCTAACATATCCTACACCTTTAGAGGCTAAATCAGAGAATGAGGACAACTAAATTTGACTATAATTAGTTAGGAAAATTAAGTTGTAATAATATAATTTCACTTAATAAAAGACAGAGTTTGATTATTAACCTTAAACCTGATATTCTTTATAAAGTTAAAATTGATATAGAACCAATTCCAAATTTACCATTAGTGTTATTCTTTTCTTGTACTTCTTTGTTGTTAATTGCATTCAAACAACCCGGACTCTACCAGTGGAAATGATCATTTCTGTGTTTTAAATTTGAATATCATTATAACTAAATTAAACTCAATTACATCAAGAAGTTCTAAAAATAGAATACCATTTTTAATAACAATAAACTATGGATTGGAGACCCATCGGGGTTGCAGTAATGCCTCCGCTGCTGCTTGCGGCTTCTCTGTTCGGAGTTGTTTCGGTCCCTCGTCATAGGCTGTTTTGGTGTGTGTTTTTGTACGTTTGTTCGTTTGATTTCCTTGTTGGGTCTTGTAGTGGTTGGTCGTGATTTGGCTTGGTTTGCTTCTTTCAAACTTGCGACTTTTTCTGTGGAGGCTAACCTTTTTTGGTGGCCTTGTTTGTTCGTTGTGTTTGATTTGTGGTTTGGTAATAAATTGACTGATTTTCTAAAAAAAAAAGAAATAATAACTAAAGAATCAATTGATGCAAAAGTAATAGGAGCACGAAAAATGGCAAGACTTAAGGAGAAAGCATTTAACATTACAAAAGCAATGGAATCAATTAAAGGTAAGTAATTAAAAGTACCAATCACCTATTCTCTATTTCTAGTGCAACCAAGTAATTAAAGCATTCAAAGTGTCAACTAAAATTAAAGAGAAAAATCCAAGGTGAATACATTGTTCTTTTTTGACGCTGAAATTTATAAAAAAGCAATCGTTTTTCCTATTATTTATATTCACATAGTGTCTTAGGGTTGGGCTCCGGTGAGAAATTGAGGTTTTTGTGAGAAGCGTGAGAAGTAGTTATCAACCGTCGGATGAGAAATAGATGGATATTAGGATGAGATGCATCGAGATAAGATGCACCGCGATGTACCAGATCAATTCCTTTCTACGCGCAATTCATGGGAGGGCATTTGATTAAAAGTGATCAACGATTCAGATCCACTTCTCACGTTTCTCACCGTTAACCCAACTTCTCACACGATCCTTCGTCTGGTGTCTCTCTCTCTCATATATATATATATATATATATATATATATATATATATATATATATATATATATATATATATACACACAGAAAGGATCGTGTGAGAATAAAAGTTAAAATGAGAAATGTAATTAGAGATTTGTACTCTTGATCACTTTTAATCTTAAAACAACTCATGAATTCCAGTTTAGAAAAAAATTGATCCAGTGCATCTCATTAGTGTTGATCCAAGGTTGGAGATCTCTTCTTACCTTTCTCACCATAACTTTCATTCTCACAGAAACCCAAATATATGTATATATATATATATATGGAGGATAAAACGTTAAGACAGTCAACTTATGAGAATGTGAAAACGACCAAATCACATGTTATTCTATACTAAAACACATGTGATTAATAACACGTCAAGAAGGACGCGGACGACTGGTCAACACGACCAAAGTCACATGAAACTCGTCAGTGCAATGGTCGGTCAACACAACCTTTTTGGATGCGCTGTAAATCACATGCGATTTGGTCGTTTTTGCATTCTAATCCAATGGTTTAGATCTCTTCTCATCTTCTTAAAAAACTTGGGGTTTTCATTCGAACCATCCCATAAATAAATAAATATATATATATATATATATATATATATATATAGGGGTGGTATCAATTGGAAACCAAGTTTCATTGGAAACTTTGGAAACCAAATTTCAGCCATTGATCTTTATAATCAATGGTTAAGATTCATTTGAATTATATATGATAGTAAATTAATTAATTTATTAATAATAAATAAAAATAATAGATGAAAAGGATAAATATGTCTTTTGATTTTGTGTCTCAAATATGGCAAGAAAGGTTTATTTTATTTAGATTACTTGAAACCAAAAAAAATTTCTCACGCAATCTAAATTTTGTTATTTTTTTTACTATGAAAATGTGGAGCATTTGTCTTTTAATCAAAAAAATTATTTTTCTTTTAAAATGTAAGAAAATATTTTTTTTAATTTCATTTTATTATAAAATTTCCCACACAATCTAATATTGTGATGAAATAGAATGAATTTGTGAATTACAAATTTCATTGGATTACAGATTTCATCAGGTTCATCGTGTTAGCATTATTGTTTCATAATGAAACATGGTGAATTTGTGTCATTTTTGTTAACTTCCCATTTTTGTTTCATTACCTGTTCAGTTGCATATTCGTATATGAAAATAGATTCATTAGGTTCATCGTGTTAGCATTATTGTTTCATAATGAAAATAGATTCATCAGGTTCATCGTGTTAGCATTATTGTTTCATTATTACCATATATAAGCTAAATTAAAATTAAATAATTTACCTAAATTAAATATCTCATTTTTAAATTAATCAATGATTATTATTACCATATATAAGCTAAATTAAAATTAAATAATTATTAATATAATAATAATAACAGTTACCATATATATTATGAAATAATGTAAAAGACAAAAATAACCTTTTCAATTAAAAATAAAAATAAAAAAAAGAAATTCACTAATTGGTTGATTTCGATTTCCAAAGTTTCCAATGTAATACTGGTTTCCAATTGATCGCTCCCCTATATATATATATATATATATAGATAGATAGATAGATAGATAGATAGATAGATAGAGAGAGAGAGAGAGGAGAGATCAAATGGAAACCACTCTAATTTTGCAAACCGTGGAAACCGTCGATTTCATTGGTTAAGTTAGTGAAATTTGTTCATGAAATTGTTTAATTTGATGAAATTGTGTCATATAATTCTTTTGTTGATGAAATTATTTCATATATTTGTGTTTTTTATGTAAAAATGAAATAGTTTCATGTATTTTCTCATTCTAATGAAATTGTTTCATGCATTTTCTCATTCTTATGAAACTTTTTCTTTTTTACATAAAAAAACACAAATATATGAAAATTTTCATCAAGAAAAAATTATATAAAACAATTTATCAAAATTTACAAATTCATGAAACAATTTCATTAACTTAACCAATGAAATCGACGGTTTCCATGGTTTTCAAAATTAAGGTTGTTTCCAAATGAAACTACCCCTATATATATATATATATATATATATATATATATATATATATATATATATATTATATATATGGTTAGGTTCAGGGGAAATCTCAAAAAAAGGGAAAACTGAGGAAAATACTGGTAGCCCTTCATCTGGACGGTATGCACTTGTGCATACAAGTAATTTGTAACATGCACACGTGCATATGCACAAATGCATAACGCACATGTGCATAAAAACCAAAAAAACAATTTAATTTACTTGTATGCACAAGTGCATACCGTCCAGATGAAGACCTAAGAGGGTGTTCCTTAGTTTTCCATTTTTTTGAAGTTTTACCCTGAACCTCCATCCATCCATCTATATGCACACACACACGAAGGATCACGTGAGAAGAATGGTAAAGGTGAGAAGGTGAGAAGGTAAGAAGGGATCTGGACCCCTGATTACTTTTAGTTTCAAACCCACTCATGAATTGCGATGCTTAATACGTGGATTGATTCAGTGCATCTAGGTGCACTCATCTCGGTGCATTTCATTCTAATGTCCATCCAAGGGCGGAGATCTCTTCTTAGCTTCTCACCATAACTTTCATTCTTACCGGAACTCAACCCAACAACATATATATATATATATATATATATATATATATATATATATATATATATTGGTGAAGGATCGTGTAAGAAGTTAAGTTAACGTTGAGAAGCGTGAGATGTGGATCTGAACCATTAATCTCAATCCCTCCCATGAATTGCGGCTTAGAAGAGAATTGATCTGGTACATCTCGGTGCATCTTATCTCAGTGCATCTCATCCTAATGTTTGTTCATTTCTCATCAAATGGTTGATAACCACTTCTCACACTTCTCACCGTTAACTCAACTTCTCACCGGAACCCAACCCTATATATATATATATATATATATATATAGGTGAATTTTATCCATACCCCCTCCTATAGGGGGTATGTGAGTGAGGTAGGAGGGGTATATGGGTGAGATAGAGGGGGTATGGGGGATTTTGTGAGTGAGGAGGGGGGTAGGGATAGCAAAACCCTATATATATAAACGAAGGATCGTGTGAGAAGTTGAATTAACGGTGAGAAGCGTGAGAAGTGGATCTGAACCGTTGATCTTTTTTAATCTCAAGCCCTCCCATGAATTGCAGCTTAGAATGAAATTGATTTGGTGCATCTTGGTGCATCTCATCCTAATGTGCGTCTATTTCCCATCCAACGGTCGATAACTACTTCTCACACTTCTCACCATTAACTCAACTTCTTATCGGAACCCAACCCTATATATATATATATATATATATATATATATATATATATATATATATATATATATATATATATATATATATATTGTATTAAATGTATGGAGCACTTGGAGTTTTTTACTCCCTTTCTCGCCTAGAGATGGCTAAAATGGGCCCGACTAGGCATGGGATTGGCGTAGGACCGGGACTGGGATAGGTAAGAACCGATTTTGGCTCGGTCCGGCCCGGTCCGAGTGCAGGACAGGGACCGGTTATACATAGGCCCGAATCTTTAAAAAGAATTAAGTTTTTATAAATTATATATCTTGTTTTTCAATATTTCTACAAGTTTTTACCAAAAACTTCAAGTTTTTTTTTAATATTTAAAGCTCTTTTTGACGTTTTTCAAGTTTTTATAAGTGTTTCACTACTAAATCTCAAAAAAATTAATTATAAAAACATCTATAACATTTCCGTGTAAAAAAAATAATTTTTTAAGGTGTATTTTGATGACCCAGTTAGATATTTTAAAGTGTATTTAAATAAGATATTGTCTAAAAAAATCTTCAAACAAGAACTTTTTTACATTCAAAATTAATTTTTGAAAAAGAAAAAATTGGGACTGGTTTGGGACAGTCCCAGGACCGGGACCGGTTACAAAACATGAAATCAGGCCATGGGTTTTTTTGTCAGGATTGATTATGTTAGAACCGATTACAAAAATAAAATCAAGGACCGGACTGATTTGGGCCCAACCCAACCTGGTCCGGAACTGATTTTTAACCATCTCTATTCTCGCCAACACAAACACAAACAAGCCTCAATAATTAATTAAATGAGGTTAGTGGGCTAACATCAATTAAAGCAAGCAGTCCACAAAAGAAGAAAAAGGGATCGGGCCCAACTCAAAAGAGTGAAAGCCCACTATCATGGCTGGGCGTGACCCGGTTCAACCCAGATGCGGCTCATTTCAAAACGTACATTTCATGTAATTATTACTCCCATCGTCCTAACATAAATGTCATCGTAAAAACGATATAGTTTTAAGAATATAAGGGTCCTATTATTTACACCCTACCTTGGGTGTAAAATGTCTTCTATTTATTATTTCTTATCATTATTGTAATTATGTTGGTTTGTTGGAAATTGAAATACTTATTAAAACAAAAAAAATGTCAAATTAGTCAAATCATTCACTAATAAATTATATATTTTATTTTTATTATTATTTATATTGTAGTTTGTAATTATTATATATTTATATTATATGTATTATATATATATATTTTTTAACGACAAGTTATATTTTTTTTGAACGACAACTTATATAAATATCAAAAGAAAATGATAATGTTTTTTAATAATACTTTATTTATAATTAAAAAGTCAATACAATTTTTACTAAAAAGTAACTTCTAAGAAAATAGAGTAAAGTACATTTTTAGTTTTTGTGGTTTGTTGAAAGTTTTTATTTTCATTCTTATAATTTTGAAATTACGATTTTCATCTGAAATTTTGAAACAACAAGGACGGTATCTGCAATTTTTAACAAACCAGAGGGATAAAAAAACGTAATTTACTCAAGAAAATATAAAATAAAAGCAATTAAATAATAAAAAGAGTAAATTGCAAATATGGTCCCTGTTGTTTGTTGTTTTTCTCACCTTTGGTCCCTACAAAATTTTTATTGCAAAGATAAACGATGTGGTATGCAAAAGTGCTCGATTTTGATCCCTGAGGACTAACACCGTTAGGTTGCCTCCGTTAAACCCCCCATGTGACTTACACATGAGGGCATTATATAGTCCTTTTTGCACCCTACGAGAAGTGGATTGATATGCCTGAAACGGGTGTGTTGTTTGCTTCAAGGTATAATGTGATACTACATTCTTTAACAACTGCAGGTAGCATGCCATTCTTAATTACCACTTCGATCTAGTCCGCCACCATGGTTTGAACATGTCGCTATTGCAATCGGGCACGTTAATGATAATCATTATGTTAAAATATCACTGACCGAAGGGTACCCGATGCCTCGTATCATGCAATAATGGCCCCGTTTCAAATATGATTGAGCAACCGGATGAGCTACTCATTACATGAGTCAAATAAATATGTACGAGCAACTGTTATCTAGTAATCGTACTCCAGATTTTATTTCACTTGATTGAGTTGTAATATTTTTAGTTTTTTAGTAATTTTTTGTTACTTTATCAATTATGTTATTTTGATATTTTTTATATTAAATTATTTTATCTTTGTAGGTTTAAAAATAATATATAATTATTGTTAAAAATAAAATACTCATAAAATAAAACATAATTACATTAAACTAAAATATAACTAAAACTAAAATAATGAATAAATAATTCATAAGTATATTAAGATTAAAAAATAAATAAGGAATGTTTATAATTATTTTAAAATTAAAAATAAACAAGTAATTATTATGTAATGATTATAATTATATTAATAAAAAAATAAGTAATGATTATATTAATAATCATAGTGGGTAAGGTGTGTATGGGGATGAGGTGGGGTAGGGTGTAAATAAGATTTTGAGAGTGCCAATAAGATTACCCATATATAATTAGAGCCTCATTCATTTGCTAACCACGGTATTGGTGTTAACCGTATTAACTAATCTGAACCGTTTGTTATTTAGATCAATGATTCACAATTAATTAGAATTTTGATTAAAATAAAATATAAAAAACGGTTTATAAAAATAAAATGCATGTATGCACAGGGGTATTTCAGTCAAAATACATTTTCTTTTATATTTTAATTGAAATTTATTTTAATTATTTTTGAACATAATCACGGTGCATGAAATCAGGGAGAATCTTAAATTTAAATTATGCAGTTATTTTTTGGAGTTATCTTTTCAATTTCCAATTATCCTTTTTTATTTAATTTTATTTTGTCAAATCCATGATTCATGTATTCCGACGACCACTTTCAGCGTGACGGAGATTTCAAATCCATGATTCATATTAACCATGATCCATGATTCATATTTTCAATTTGCAATTATCATTTTTTATTTGATTTCATATTTAGCCGTTGTTCTTCAAGCACTTCTGAAAATGGTTGCCGGAATCGAAATCTCCTTCACGCTGACGTCAAAATCCGGCGGAGACGACGAAGATAACGAATTCGCGGATCTTTACGTAGTGAAATGGACATCACTCATGATCCCGCCGATAACGATCATGAGGTGAACTTGATCGCCATTGCTGTCGGGTTTAGCAGGACGATTTACAGTACGATACTGCAGTGGAGTCGTCTTCTTGGTGACGTGTTCTTCAGTTTTTAGGTGTTGGCGCATTTGTATCCGTTTACGAAAGGGTTGATGGGAAGAAGAGGAAGAACACCGACGATCGTGTTCGTGTGGTCGGGGTTGATTGTGATCTTGTTCTTGATTATATTCTTTTTAACACCATTTTCGATATCCAAATTTGTTGTTTGTAGCTTATTTTCAACCATGAAACAATGTAGAAGTGTAAATGGTATATTCATATATGCAACTTGTGCATATATGCAGTTCGATGTAAATGGTATATTTATATATGCAACCTGTCCATATATGCATTTGTGCATCTTTTAAGATTGCATATGTGCATATGGTTATATGTTAAGTTTCAAACTTAATGTTTAAAATGTTTTTGTTTTCTATTATTAAGCCTTTATGTGCATATGAAAATTGTTTAAGAATTGTGGATATACATTTGTGCATGTTCTAAGAGTATGAAATCTAGAAAATGCATATATGCATTTGTTCATCTTTTAAGAGTTGTTAATGTGGACATAAGCTAGGTATCTAATAAAATATGTTTAAAATGTTTGGTCTGTGCATTGTGTCTTGTTCTAAGAGTATGCAATCTAGAAAATGCATATATGCATTTGTGCATCTTTTAAGAGTAGAAAATGCATATATGCATTTGTGCGTCTTTTAAGATTGCATTTGTGTATATGGTTATATGTTAAGTTTCAAACTTAATGTTTAAAATGTTGTTGTTTTCTGTGCATGTGTGCACTGTTCAAATTATTAAGCCTTGATGTGCATATATGCATTTTGAATACGCTAGAAACGATAAATTATTATATTCCAAAATAAAGATAACTACCAATTTAAAAAAAAAAACTTTGAACTATGGAAACAAGATAATTATAGCGTGAATTATGATAGATGTGGCGTGAATTAGAAAATTACCAAGTTTAATTTAAAAATATTATATTTAATATTAAGGTAACTACCAAATTAAAAACCTCCTTAAAATATGGAGAAAATTTAAATGGCCGAAAATTTAAATGGCCGAAAATTTAAAAATATTATATTTAAAAATTGGATAACTACCAATTTTAAAATATTACCATTTAAAAATATGGAAAAAATTTTAAATTTAAAAATATTACCATTTAAAAATATTATATTTAAAAATTGGATAACTACCAATTTAAAAATTGGATAACTACCAATTTCTAAAAATTTAAAAATATTATATTTAAATGGTCGAAAATTTAAAAATATTATATTTAAAAATTGGATAACTACCAAATTAAAAACCTTCTTAAAATATAGAAAAATTTTTAATGGCCGAAAATTGTAAAATTCCAATAATACCCTTTGAGATTTAATAGCATTGAGTGAATGACATAAACTCCAGGAAGCTTTTGATTGGTCGAAAATTAATTAGCACGGTTAGCACCAATGGTCGGGTTAGCAAATGAAGGGGGCCCTATATAATTATTAGCACATTTTTTAATTATTTAAAAACAATTTTACATTTAATTATAGAGATCAATTTTCTCTGTCTCATAAATAAGGGTTGAATAAAAAAAATAGACATTTATTTTTAAAAGTGGACCCTTAGGTGGCGTTTGGTTCACATAATGTTTTTGAATGAAATGAAATCTGTCAAATGAATTTGAATTTGAAGGAATTATAATGGAATGTTGTCAGGTTTGACCACCAGTTTGGTTGACATAATTTGAATGAAATATGTTAAAGGAATTGGAATCTGTCTATTTGGCTCACATAATGTAGCTTTGGAATTGAAATGAAATGTTGATAAATGACCAAAATACCTTTTTTGTAATGGTGGTTCAGATTGGTGGTGGTTGGTGGTGGTTCAGATCGGATGTGGTCGGAGGTGGTTCAGATCGGATGTGGTCGGAGGTGGTTTTGATCTATGGTGGTTGGCGGTGGTTCAGATCGAAGATGGTGGGCGGTGGTTCAGATCGGCGATGGTGGGCGATGATTCAGATTGACTGTGGTCGACGTTGGTTCATATCAGTGTGGTTGTGGTCAGCAGTGGTCGATTGTGGTCCGCGGTGGTTCAAATCAACGGTGGTCGGTGGTGGTTCAAATCGACATTGGTCGACGGCGGTCGACGGTGGTTCAGATCGGCGGTGGTCGACGGTGGTTCAGATGGGCGGTGGTCGGCAGTGGTTCAAATTGGCGGTGGTTCATATCGGAGGTGGTCGCGGTTGTTCAGATCGCCGGTGGTTTAGATCGGTGGTGGTTTGGAGAAGGAACCGATGGAGACGTAGTTTAATCAAAGTTTAATCAACTAGTTTTTTGTGATTATGTTATATTGGATTAAGGGCATATGTGGTATTATGAAGAAAAAAAAAGAATTTCATTCCATCAAAATACCTTGTAGTTGCTAAGGAATGTTAAATTCCCTTATTTGTGGAATTTGATGGAATTAAAGATTTTTTCCGTGAAAAAGAATGAACCAAACAAAGGAATGGAAGTTTAAATCCATTTTAGATCAAACTCAAAACTTTTGAATCAATGTAAATCATAGTTGATTGCTCCCTTTTGATGGACAGTGAGCAGGTAAATCAAAGAGAACAGACAATATGAAAATCAAAGCTTTTGAATTGATGTAAATAAAAGACCTAAAATCAATATCTGTAACACCCCAAAATTGGGACTAACAAAAATTTCCGGAAAATAGAAATGTGGTATGCATAACTGCCAAAGCACGAGCTCATACAAAAAGGACAACAAATGCCTGTTAATTACAAGTTTGTAATAAGACATAATAATATATGACAACTCCCTAATCTAAGTCTCGCTAGACATAAGATTACAAAAAGGTTGTCAACTATGTCCAAAATAATGGTCTTCAATATTGGCATCCCAAAATGCTCCCAAGCTCACCACTAAAGTCGATTAAGCTTCCTTGGCGCTCGCGCCGCTAGAACCTGAGATACATATCAACAATCAAGTGTTAGACCAAACGGGTCTAGTGAGTTACATAAAAGCATAGCATATTAACATAACATATATTATGAACAATTATGACACTTCAATCACCAAAGTCCTTACGGGGTCAATCATGGGGGAGACCCATCACACCAATGAGTTTTACCTCAAGTCAATGTACCTTGATGTTCACTCGCTTGAGCAACATCCCGAAGGCCCGACACACTTGAAGACTACCTCCCAGGCATTACTCTAAATGGCGGAGGTCTAGGTGCATACCATTATAGTGGCACCTAAGACTACATCCTCCTAGCACTTACTCATGGTTCTTTCTTGTGTACTTACGATGTCCGTCTCTATACATTGTTTCATACTCATAAAATACATGTATAAGACTACCACAATCCCAAACATAACTTAGGTACAAAACTCTAAGATATGCAAATACTCAATATTATCCATAACTCATCAAGACGAATATGTAAACATGCTCAAATATCAAGAATAATAACCTCATTCATGTCCATGACCATATTCAAGGCTAAGATACCAATAATACCAAACTTAACAGTTAGGTCAAACTTATCAGGTGATCAGATCTTCTCATAACAATAATACATTAAGTATGAAAGCATATAGAATATGTATCTCATTTGAAAATAATGTAATAACTCACCATCTAGGGTTTTATACAAAACCCTAGAAAACTTGGATTGGATGGACAGAAGGCGGAGACTTGAAATGTGGCTTAAATGCTTCCCTTGAGTGATCTTCTAGTTCCCTTAAACACCAAGAAATGTCTCCAACTAATCTAGGGTTTCAATAAATGTTTGGTGGGTTTAGAAGTAGAAGAAAATGGCCCAAACTAGCTCTAAGCCGGCCCCAAAACGATTTGAGATGAGAAGTGAAGTCAAAATAGTCAAAGTTGGATTTTTATACTCTCAGACACCGTCGGCGATAGTGCCCGGCGATTGTGCCCATGGCACTATCGCGAAGGCACAATCGCGACCCTCAAACGACCTACGGTACATCCCAGGCGATAGTGCCTGGCGATTGTGCCAAGGGCACTATCGCGAAGGCACAATCGCGACCAAACCCGACCTCACGGTACAAATCCAGCGATAGTGCCATGCGATTGTGCCAAGGGCACTATCGCGATGGCACAATCGCGACCATCGCCTTTGACATCGAAAACTTGACTTTCTAAGGTTCGATAAAGCGAAGCTAAAAAGGCAGATTAACATACACATAACAGGTGGATAAAACGCCAATTTAGCACACAAAGAGATTCTCAAATTAATAAAAGTCAAGGAACGAGGGGAATACTTACCTTAGATTTTTCGGGTGTTACAATCCTCCCCACCTAATAGGGATTTCGTCCCCGAAATCTTATTCACTAAAATAAATGAGGATATCTTTTCCTCATGTCCTCCTCCGATTCCCACGTCACGTTAGCACCCCGATGGTGTTTCCATTGAACCTTCAACATAGTCACTTCTTTATGCCTCAATTGCTTCGTCTTTGACTCTAGGATAGCTTCTGGTTCTTCTACACATCGATTTCCGTTGTCCACTTGTATCTCCGTCAACGGAATAACAATTTCTTCTTCGGCCAAACACTTGCGAAGATAGCAAACATGAAAGGTAGGATGGATTCCGTCCATCTCCGGCGGTAGATCCAACCGATAAGCTTGAAGTCCGATCTTTTCTAAAATCGTGAAAGGCCCAAGGAAACGGGGACTAAGCTTCCCGCGCTTCCCGAAACGGATGATTCCCTTCCATGGCGACACCTTCAACATAACCCGGTCTCCCACTTGGAAGTTCACCGGGCTTCGCTTTTTGTCCGCGTAACTCTTCTGTCGGTCTTGGGCCGCTTTCAATCACTCTCGAATGCCCTTCACTTTATTCGACGTTGCTTGCACAATTTCCGGACCCGCAAATTGCTTTTCTCCCGCCTCGAATGGAGCCATCCCGATACTCGAGTGGTAGCTATTATTGTAGGCGAATTCCACTAATGGCAAGTGCGAATCTCAAGTCCCTCCAAAGTCTATGACGCACGATCGAAGCATGTCCTCGAGAGTTTGGATCGTCCTCTCACTTTGTCCGTCGGTCTGGGGGTGATATGCCGTACTCAACTTAACTTTCGTGCCCAATTCCCTTTGTAAACCATCCCAAAACTTGGAAGTAAACCGACTATCCCTATCCGAGATTATGGATAACGGAACACCATGACGAGACACCACTTCGTCAATATATAGCTTAGCAAGTTTGTCCATTGGTAATGTTTCTCTCATTGCCAAGAAGTGAGCACTCTTGGTAAGCCTGACCACTACCACCCAAATGGTATCATGTCCCTTTAAGGTCTTTGGCAATTTCGTGACGAAATCCATCGTGATGTGCTCCCATTTCCACTCTGGAATGGTTAGTGGTTGCAAGCTCCCGTAAGGTCTTTGATGCTCCGCTTTAACTTAAAGGCATGTGACGCACCTTTCCACATAATTCGCCACATCGAGCTTCATTACCGGCCACCAATAATGAAGTTTCAAATCTCTATACATCTTGGTGCTACCAGGATGTATGGAGTACTTTGACTTGTGTGCCTCCGTCAAGAGCAACTCGCGGTTTCCCCCGATTTTCGTCACCCAAATCCTCCCTTGGAATAACTTGAGAGCTCGACTATCCACCGATAATAAATCCTTTTGCTTCACCATGACTTCGCCTTTGAGGTTCTCCTCGCGAAGTGCTTCGACTTGACTCCTCTTGATGTCCTCCATAAGACTTGATATTACCTCAATTTTCGCAAACGTTACTTTACTTTCCCCTCCGTAGCTCTTTCGGCTTAAGGCGTCCGCTACCACATTGGCTTTACCGGGGTGGTAAAGTAATTCACAATCATAATCCTTCAAAAGCTTCAACCATCTTCTTTGCCGCATGTTGAGCTCCTTTTGGTCAAAGATGTACTTTAAACTTTTATGATCGGTGAACAATGTGCACTTCGTCCCATAAAGGTAATGCCTCCATAACTTTAAGGCGAAAACCACCGCCGCTAACTCTAAGTCATGCGTGGGGTAATTCTTCTCATGATCCTTGAGTTGCCGCAATGCATACGCGATCACCTTCCCTCTTTGCATTAATACACATTTGAGTCCAAGCTTGGAGGCATCGCTGTAAACCACAAAATCTTCGGATCCTTCGGGCAAGGATAGGATCGGTGCTTCGCATAACCTCTGTTGGAGGGTTCGGAAGGCTTCCTCTTGTGCCTCGGTCCATGAGAATTTCACATTCTTCCTAGTTAGCGACGTGAGTGGAGACGCAATCTTCGAAAAGTCTTGGATAAACCGTTGGTAGTAACCGGCTAAACCCAAGAAGCTCCTTATCTCCGTTGGGCTTGTCGGTGGTTCCCAATTCATCATTGCCTCGATCTTGGCCGGGTCCACCTTTACCCCATCCTTTGACACCACGTGGCCCAAAAATTGCACTTCTTGTAGCCAGAATTCGCACTTCGAGAATTTTGCGAATAATTTCTCTCTTCGAAGGATCTCTAAAACTTCCCGCAAATGTTGTCGATGCTCCTCCTCGTCCCGCGAGTAAATCAAGATATCATCGATAAAGACTATGACCGACTTATCTAGGAAGGGTCGACATACTCGGTTCATCAGGTCCATGAACACGGCCGGAGCATTAGTCAGTCCGAATGGCATAACTAAAAACTCGTAGTGACCATACCTCGTCCGAAACGCCGTCTTCAGTATGTCGCTCTCTTTCACCCGCACTTGATGGTAGCCGGATCGCAAATCTATTTTGGAGAAACACCCCGCTCCTTGAAGTTGATCGAAGAGGTCGTCGATCCGGGGAAGTGGATATTTGTTCTTAACAGTAACTTTGTTGAGTTCGCGGTAGTCTATACACATTCGCATAGACCCATCCTTCTTCTTCACGAATAACACCGGCGCTCCCCAAGGCGACAAGCTCGGTCGTATAAATCATTTCTCAATTAGTTCTTGGAGTTGCATCATCATCTCTTGCATTTCTGTCGGGGCTAAACGGTAAGGAGCACGAGCAATCGGAGCGGCTCCCGGAGTAAGGTCGATGTGGAACTCCACTTGTCATTCTGGTGGAGGTCCAGGTAGGTCGTCCGGAAAGACATCCGGGTAGTCGCACACCACTTCCACTTCTTCCAATTTCTTTTTCTCTAACTTCGCGTCGATCACATAGGCTAAGTACGACTCACATCCTTTGGCTAGGATCTTGCGTGCCTTGAGTGATGATATAATCATATGGGTTCCTCGGTTCTTCTCCCCGTAAACCAACACTTCACCGCCCTTAGACAAAGGTACCCGAATTAACTTCTTAGAACAAAAGATACCGGCATCGTGCTTAGCTAACCAATCCATTCCCACTATTACATAAAATCCTCCAATATTAGCCGGTAACAAATCTATAACGAAGGGCTCTCCATCTAACTCTAAGGTACATCCTACATAACAACCCCTAACAACCATATGCTCCCCATTGGCTACCTCTACCACTAGAGCATCATTCAACAAACTACAAGGAGTAGAGAGGTTCTTGCAAAAGGAGGTAGACACAAAAGATCGGTTCGCACCGGAATCGAATAAAACACGGGTAGGTAGAGAGTTCACTAGAAACGTACCTGACACCACGTCTGCCGCCTCCTTTGCTTCACTAGCCGTCATCTGGAAGGCCCGACTTGGCGCCTTTTGTTGAACTTCTTTCTTCGGCAAGGCCCCACTTGGCACCCCTTGGCCACCCCTCGCTAACTTAGGGCAATCGCGCTTGATGTGCCCTGGTTCCCGGCACTCGTAACAAACTCCCCGCGAGGGGCAATCCCGACTCATGTGGTCCTTTCGTTCACATTTAAAACATTCCATAGCTCCTGAAAACGGCCTCGGATTACAAGGTCCGAGGTGCTTACTCTTACATTTGGGGCACCACCTCGCCTCCCGGCGCGGATCAGTGTTCCTTCCCCCGCTAAAGGGTTTGGAAGATCGCACGGGCCCGGTTGGCCCCTCCCATTTACGTTTCTCTCCTTGAACCTTCTTCTCCTCTCTCTCTTGAATCAGATCATCTTCCACCAACTGATTCTAGGTACCCATAGCATTATCCGCACCGCCCGATCCCAAAACCGCATTGTCCTCCACCGTCTCGTGCCTACGGTTACTTGTATCTCTATCTTCTAGGACTTTCAAGAGTCTCTCGTCCCGCTTGTCCATTGCAGAGTTCATCATTTGCATTATGCTGGCTAATAGGAACGACTGGGGGTCCGCTTCTTGAATAACTGGATCCTCGGTTTCCAAGTTCACTTGGGGATTCGCGTCTATGATACCCTCTAGCATTGGGGGTATTGGTGGAATGACTTGATTAGTCGGTGTGCTTACCGGTCGGGTAATCTCCGGAGCAGTTACACTTGCTTCATTTGCCTCCTCGGTCACCCCGACCCGACTCCTCGTGTTAACCATAACGAACTGTCACACATGACAAGAGTGATACTGGTTAATTCTTTAAAAGATAATCGGTTCAATACGTACTACTACAAGGATTAATCATCATAATAATAACTTCGAACATGCTAACGTAGTCATAGATTCAGAACAACACTGGCCAAGTGAGACTGTGAACATATTTTACACAAGAATTCTCGTTATCATCATCATAATTCTCAATCAATGTAATTCCGAATTCCTAATACTCTCCCCACCTAGGAATGCTCTACCCAAGTGGACAGTGATTTTATAAGCATCGCCAGTCTAAGTCTAGGTATGCTAAGGTCGATACCTAGTTCACTTAAACTAGAGCTCTGATACCAACTTGTAACACCCCAAAAATGGGACTAACAAAAATTTCCGGAAAATAGAAATGTGGTATGCATAACTGCCAAAGCACGAGCTCATACAAAAGGGACAACAAATGCCTGTTAATTACAAGTTTGTAATAAGACATAATAATAGATGACAACTCCCTAATCTAAGTCTCGCTAGACATAAGATTACAAAAAGGTTGTCAACTATGTCCAAAATAATGGTCTTCAATATTGGCATCCCAAAATGCTCCCAAGCTCACCACTAAAGTCGATTAAGCTTCCTTGGCGCTCGCGCCGCTAGAACCTGAGATACATATCAACAACCAAGTGTTAGACCAAACGGGTCTAGTGAGTTACATAAAAGCATAGCATATTAACATAACATATATTATGAACAATTATGACACTTCAATCACCAAAGTCCTTACGGGGTCAATCATGGGGGAGACCCATCACACCAATGAGTTTTACCTCAAGTCAATGTACCTTGATGTTCACTCGCTTGAGCAACATCCCGAAGGCCCGACACACTTGAAGACTACCTCCCAGGCATTACTCTAAATGGCGGAGGTCTAGGTGCATACCATTATAGTGGCACCTAAGACTACATCCTCCTAGCACTTACTCATGGTTCTTTCTTGTGTACTTACGATGTCCGTCTCTATACATTGTTTCATACTCATAAAATACATGTATAAGACTACCACAATCCCAAACATAACTTAGGTACAAAACTCTAAGATATGCAAATACTCAATATTATCCATAACTCATCAAGACGAATATGTAAACATGCTCAAATATCAAGAATAATAACCTCATTCATGTCCATAATCATATTCAAGGCTAAGATACCAATAATACCAAACTTAACAGTTAGGTCAAACTTATCAGGTGATCAGATCTTCTCATAACAATAATACATTAAGTATGAAAGCATATAGAATATGTATCTCATTTGAAAATAATGTAAGAATTCACTATCTAGGGTTTTATACAAAACCCTAGAAAACTTGGATTGGATGGAGAGAAGGCGGAGACTTGAAATGTGGCTTAAATGCTTCCCTTGAGTGATCTTCTAGTTCCCTTAAACACCAATAAATGTCTCCAACTAATCTAGGGTTTCAATAAATGTTTGGTGGGTTTAGAAGTAGAAGAAAATGGCCCAAACTAGCTCTAAGCCGGCCCCAAAACGATTTGAGATGAGAAGTGAAGTCAAAATAGTCAAAGTTGGATTTTTATACTCTCAGACACCGCCGACGATAGTGCCCGGCGATTGTGCCCATGGCACTATCGCGAAGGCACAATCGCGACCCTCAAACGACCTACGGTACATCCCAGGCGATAGTGCCCGGCGATTGTGCCAAGGGCACTATCGCGAAGGCACAATCGCGACCAAACCCGACCTCACGGTACAAATCCAGCGATAGTGCCAGGCGATTGTGCCAAGGGCACTATCGCGATGGCACAATCGCGACCATCCCCTTTGACACCGAAAACTTGACTTTCTAAGGTTCGATAAAGCGAAGCTAAAAGGGCAGATTAACATACACATAACAGGTGGATAAAACGCCAATTTAGCACACAAAGAGATTCTCAAATTAATAAAAGTCAAGGAACGAGGGGAATACTTACCTTAGATTTTTCGGGTGTTACAATATCAAAATTGAAATCGAATGTAAATCAAAAGTTATCATGTAAATCGAAATAAATCTATCATTAAATTGAAAGTTAAACTTTTGAACCACTGTAAATCAAAAGGCTATAATAAACATCAAAATCAAAGCTTTTCAAAACGCGGATGGTGGTTGAGGAAGATGATAGTTGTAAATAATATTACAAAGCAACTGGAAAGAAATAACAAACCCAATACTTCACTGGCTCTATAAAAACAGAAGAAAGTCAAAACATGGTGAATTACAGAAAGGAGAAAGATCTTAACAGTGTGATTACCTCAACAACTTCAATAGGCTCGAGGTGCTGATGATGGTTCGAGGAAGATAAGATTCAATGCAGGTGGTGCTTGATGCTGATGGTGGCTCGGTACTGTGGTCGCTATTCACCAGAAAGAGAGGAAGATGAGATTCGATGCAAGTGGTGGTCTAGTGGCTCAGTATTGGGATCACCCTTCACCGGAAAAAAGGAGAGGAGGCTGAGGGTTGCCAAAAGGAGAAGGGAGCCGAGGGACACCGAAGGGGAAAGGATATGGTCGAAGGACGCGAGAAAGGGTTCTTAATATTAATACATAATTAATAAAATAATAAGAGAATTAAATAAAACAATCAAAAGACCAGATTGTCCCAGATTCAACTGACTTTTTTAGAGGAATTACTCTCAGGGACGAAAAACGAAACAAAATGAAAATCACAAGGACGATAACAACAATATTTAGAAATAAGGGACGAAAATAGTTATTACCAAGAAACCAGAGGGATGAAAATCGTAGTTTACTCGATTTATATGCAAATGATGAAACGAACGATAGTGTGGTCGTGGTGGGCACGTGACATGGCAAAATCCACCGGTCGCCTTTCACCAACCAACCACTGAAACAAGTTTAAATTGTAAGCCCTAGATAGTTTTTTATTCCCATTCAATCAATCAATCAATCGGTTTTTCATGTCTGTTCCGATGACGGCGGCTGCGGTCGGAGCTGCAAACACCGCACTGATCAAGGATCCCAAGATTCAATTGAAAACTTTTAATGGATTGAGGAGCAACACTTGCTGCTATTCATCTACTTATTCGCTTCTGTTGGATAAACGCATCCACCCATTCTCATCTTCTTCTACTTCTCCTCCCCTCATCAGGGCTGTTTCAACGGTAATTATCATTATTCTACTCGATTTTAGTGATGCTTTTTCGATTCAGCATTTGAAATTTTGAGTGGAAACCAAACTATGTTTGTGATTGTGTTTTTCCCTTTTTATTTATGATCGAACGTTCAATCAAGTAATTTCTTTTGTACTATGAGATTTAGCTTAAGTTATGTTATTGTTTGAAAAAAAAAGAGAGAGGGGGGAAATGACTTCTTTTTGCATGATGATTATTGTTACAAAAAAGGATAAATTCATGTATAAGATATGAATGTGGTTCTTTAATTACGAGGATGGATAGGGGTGTACGCTGGTTGGGTTGGGCTGGGCGGGTTGGGACGTTTTTACAACCCAACTCAATTATGGCGGTTTGGAAAATCTCAATCCAACCCAACCCTTGCGGGTTATGGCGGGTTAGTAATATACATAAATTTGCCGATTGAAATACGATAAATAATACTAAAATTATTCTCAACAAAGTTATTAGTTATTACAATTAGGGTTTGTTCGTGTTCGTTCGTTTAACTTAACCGAACAAACAAACAAACACGAACTGTAAACGAATGAAATTTTTTTAGACCAAAGGGCCTTTGGCCTAGCGATAAAAGAGCCTTTGACTTCTTAGGAGGTCAGAGGTTCGAACCTCACCAAAGGTGAGGTGAGGAGGGTGTGTGAGTTTATTTGTTGCATTTGCCGTATATAAATATTATATACTTAAAAAAATGAAATTTTTTGTGTTCATGTTCATTCATTAAGAAAATGTGTTTGTTCGTGTTCGTTCGTTAAGATGCTAAACGAACATAAACGAACGAACATAAATGGACTTAAACATACATAAACAAACGAACACAAATATACTTAAACAAACATAAACGAACGAAAATAAATAAATTTAAATGAACATCAACGAACGAACATAAATGAACAAAAAACAACCACCATTACTCATCATTCCGTTCCTAAAAACTAACATAACAAAATGAAAAACTGTGTAAACTTATGAGCGATAAAAAAAGAATTCTAAAAATTCAATTTACTTAATGATTTTACATATTAATGTCACAATATATAAATATATTTATATAATAAACAAACATAAACAAACGTAAACGAACATAAACAAACGTAAACAAGCATAAACGAATGCAAACGAACGAACATAAATGAACGAACGTTCACGAACATAAATGAACGAACGAGACCATTGTTCATGTTCGTTCATTTAACTAAACGAACAAAAAAATGTGTTCATAAACGAACTTCCCACCAAACGGTTCACGAATGGTTCACTGAACGTTCGGTTCGTTTATAGCTCTAATTACAATCATCCAATTATAAATTATAATCCATAAGTCTTAAAGTTAATTGGGGTTGTGAATAAACTGCATATATATATAAAATTTTATAAAAAAAATATAGCGGCGGGTTGGCGGTTTGGGTTGGGTTGAGTTTTCCTAACCCAATTTCAACCCTTCTAATTAGCGGTTTTGCGGTTTCGCGGGTTGGGTTTAATTGGGTTGGGAGCGGGTTGGGTTGGTCGGGTTTCGCGGGTTGACGGTTTTATGTACACCCCTAGATGGATTCATAGAATGTATTTCTTTACTTGTTCAGAAAAAATCTCACTGCACCTTGTTTCACTTTACGAAATACTTTTACAAGACAAAGGATTGCAATCCGACCTCTAGTATCTAAGTCCAATAGCAGTGTTTTTCTTTGAGAAATCAATCAACTTCAGTGGCTCTGAATCTATATCCAACCGTGACCTTCCACTTTATGTCAAGCACGGATCTCAACTTTGAAGTATCGTCTTGTCTCTTGTTAAAGTATCTGCTGCATTTGCCACACATCAGCTTCTGTTTATATGGTTTGGAATGCAAATTTTTATCTGATTGTTGTTATATCTTATGAAGATAATTGTCTCTGAACTTATGTAACGTTTTCGCAGCCACTGAAGCAGGAAACTTCTGTTGAGACTAAGCGGAGCAAGGTTGAGATATTCAAGGAACAAAGCAACTTCATAAGATACCCTCTTAACGAGGAGTTGTTGACTGATGCACCTAATATAAATGAGGCTGCCACCCAACTGATCAAGTTCCATGGAAGCTATCAGCAATATAACAGAGATGAGCGAGGTGCCAAGTCATATTCGTTTATGCTTCGTACAAAGAACCCATGTGGAAAGGTTTCCAACCAACTCTACCTTGCAATGGATGATCTTGCTGACCAGTTTGGAATTGGAACTCTACGGTTGACAACCAGACAGACATTTCAGCTCCATGGAGTCGTGAAGAAGGACCTTAAGACGGTGATGAGCACCATCATTAGAAACATGGGATCGACACTCGGTGCATGTGGTGATCTCAATAGAAATGTTCTTGCTCCTGCTGCTCCCTTTGTAAGGGAGGATTACCTTTTTGCACAGCAGACAGCAGACAACATTGCTGCACTCTTAACTCCCCAGTCTGGATTTTATTATGATATGTGGGTGGATGGGGAGAAGTTTATGACTGCAGAACCTTCTGAAGTTGTCAAAGCTCGCAATGATAATTCTCATGGGACAAATTTTCCAGATTCAGCTGAGCCTATATATGGAACTCAGTTCTTGCCAAGAAAGTTCAAAGTTGCAGTTACTGTACCTACAGATAACTCGGTTGATCTTTTGACAAATGACATCGGTGTTGTGGTTGTTTCTGATGATAATGGAGAACCTCAGGGTTTCAATATATATGTATGCATGCCATCTATTACAAAAATTCGTTTATTGTTTATGTTCTGATTTGGACGTAGTAGGCTCATATCATATTATTTTCTTTTTTCAGGTTGGTGGTGGCATGGGAAGAACACATAGGATAGAAACCACTTTTCCTCGCCTGGCGGAGCCCTTGGGTTACGTCCCTAAAGAGGACATTTTGTATGCAGTAAAGGCTATTGTTGTTACACAACGAGAAAATGGCAGAAGAGATGACCGCAGGTATAGTAGAATGAAGTACTTGATAGATTCATGGGGGATCGAAAAGTTTAGGTCTGTTGTTGAACAGTACTATGGAAAGAAGTTTGAACCTTCCCGGGAGTTACCTGAGTGGGAATTTAAGAGCCATCTGGGATGGCATGAGCAGGTTAGTTCAATCAAAATGCATTGACGGTATCTTCAATAAAATTGGTGCTTTCGTTAAAGCTTATTCTTTTAACTTTCCATTGCTTGTGAGTTGAATTTATAAGTTTTTTTGTGGCAGGGCGATGGCCGTTTATTTTGTGGGCTTCATGTCGATAATGGTCGGGTTAAGGGAACAATGAAGAAGACATTACGTGAAATAATTGAGAAGTATAACTTGAATGTACGGATCACACCAAACCAAAACATGATCCTTTGTGATATTCGCCCCTCTTGGAAACGCCCTATCACCGTAGCTCTAGCACAAGGTGGTCTATTGGTAAGTCATCCGTGTGTTCACATGGCTTTATATATATATATATATATATATATATATATATAGGGAGGTTCAAACGAGAACAATAACAAAATAAGAGAATAAGAAAACAGCCAAATCACGTGCAAAATCACATGTGCTTTTACACTAGTGGTCAACGCAAGGCTGTGCGGGCGACGTGGCCCGCGACTTCAGGTCATGGCCAAAGTCGCGTGAATCACATGGCTTTTACACGTGATTTGACCGTTTTCTTATTATTTTATTTGTTTACTGTTCACGTATGAACCTGACACACACTCTCTCTCTCTCTATATATATGGACACATTTATGGACACATATTTTGTTTAAGGTGCAGTGTTGGTGACATGTATAAAGATGGATATTGACTTGTTATTTTATCGTCTTTATTTTTGGGAAACAAACCCAGATATCCTTCTTGCCTTAAGGGTCATTTTTGTTTTTGAATCGCTTATCCATGAAGTTATAAATTATTATGTTGAGATACCACCGTATCTATGAATTTGCATTTAGACTTGGCATTTTGTATCTTTATTTTAAATTGCTCATACACTTTAAAAATCTTTCTGCGATAGGTTTCTTTTGAAAGTCGGCTTTGATGTTTATGCTTATTGTTAAAAAATAATGTAACTATATATTATTATCTTGTGTGAATTGTTACTACAATAGTAATGGGTTGGAAAATTGTTTGGCAGCCCCCTAGTTATGTGGATCCCCTCAACATAACTGCAATGGCATGCCCTGCTCTGCCTCTCTGCCCTCTTGCAATAACTGAAGCTGAGCGAGGAACTCCTGAGCTCCTTAGGCGGGTTCGAGCTGTATTTGAGAAGGTGTCTCTCTCGATGTCTTTTTTATATTTGCTTGCTGGCTATATAGGTTCTCGGGATATAATATTGTGATCTCACTCAGGTTGGCCTCCAGCATAATGAATCCATAGTGGTAAGAGTTACGGGTTGCCCTAACGGCTGTGCTCGACCCTACATGGCTGAACTTGGATTAGTTGGTGATGGTCCTAATAGCTATCAGGTACATACAATAATACTTGTAAATTGTCAGTGGTGTTTTTTATTTTTTAGTCACTCACTCTTGTCTTTGGCTGAATAGATCTGGCTGGGCGGAACACCTGCTCAAACTTCATTAGCCAGAAGTTTCATGAACAAGGTTAAGATCCAGGATCTTGAGAAAGTTTTTGAACCTTTGTTCTACAACTGGAGATTGAAGAGGAAATCTAAAGAATCATTTGGCGATTTCACAAATCGGATGGGATTTGAGAAACTTGGCGAGATGGTTGACAAGTGGGAGGGGGTACCAAAATCATCATCTCGATACTACTTGAAACTATTTACTGACAAGGAAACATATGAAGCCGTGGATGCAATTGCAAGGGTTGAGAATAAGACTGCTCATCAGCTGGCAATGGAGGTCATCCGTAATTTTGCTGCTTCACACCAAAATGGCAAAAGCAAGTAAGATCACTACTGTTGGTTTCTGTTCTACCAAATTGCTTCTCTCTTAGCGTGTTTCAATTTGGCTGTTGATTCCAAATGTATTGTTGCTGTTTGTTTTGACCCTTTTTTGTTCTTAATTCCCTGAGAGTAGTGGTATCTGGTTTTGTGTAAATGACGCTTACAGAATAGGATCCGACCTCTTGGGTCTAAGGGACACGCATTGGTGATGTTATTGCATCTTGAAAACTTGTTCGGGCTAATATGGTTGTTATTGCCATTGCTATTTTGTCTTTCTATTTTTGCTTAGGATGCTGCTCCTATTAGTTTTGGTATTCCTAATCTTGATGATAAAGTGTTTTCATTGCCAACCCAATTCTAATCGTTAGGTTCTACGTTCTATATATATATATATATATATATATATAGCTTTAAAGTATGAAATTTCACACCAAAAAACTGTGAATGTAAAAAAAATCGAACTCTTCATAGGGAAAACACCGTAAATGTTACGTTCACGGTGTTTTTCGCTGTGAATGTTCGTTTTTTTTACCTTCACAGCGTCTTCACTGGTTTTTTTACCTTCATAGTGTGATTACATTATGAAGGTTCGAATGTTTTTTACCTTCACAGTGTTTCGGTGTGAAGTTTCATGTTTTAAGGCTTGGTCTCACGCGGTCTCACGGAAACAACTTGGTCTCACGTGAACCTGACCCTATATATATATATATATATATATATATATATATATATATATATATATATATATATATATATATAAAGCAAGCTATGAATCTCCTGACTAGTGAATAAATAGGTAAAACAAATACATCTACATCTACATCTATGCACTTTTAGATATGTATTTTTTTTTGGAAGGCATAGCGGCATCGAACCAACGAACGACTACCACGAACACACGCACGCACACCTCCCCGGCGGTATCGGGCATCCACGGGCAATCCACTAATCCGCCGCTGTCCCGGCCCAGCTTACGCTGAACCTAGAGCCCAACCACATTCTAAGACTGGGCTGGGGGGCAGCCCAGTCAACGACTGGACCGGCCCAAGGACTGGGTACTCTTCATGCCCTCCCCTTGGATTCGAACCCGGGTAGATTGGGATACCATCCACAACCCCTCCCAGGATGTTACCGCCCTTGGGGAAACCAACTGAGCTAGACATGATTTGTACTTTTAGATATGTATTGATTTTGGAGTGTCTTGAGAAAGAAGCCCTCAACCCTTTTGTTACTAAAGCCAGATGACAGACGATGAAAGTATGTGCCAGATGACATATAGAACATCTACATGACATAAATGAAACAACAATAAATATAAATCAAGCATAAGTCACCACACAAAATTGAGGTTGCTTGATTTGCTCCATTTTCATCAAAGTATGTTGGTTCCAACTCCAGGAACCAAACAGTGTGTGATTCACCCACACCCAAAACCCATCCTATGCTGCAAGTAATGTTGTTGGAACCTTAACAATAAACAATATAATGTTAGCAAACTCCCAATAATCTCACCTAATCAACACAAGGGCCTAAGTCTGTATTCAAATTATAATGTAGAAAGATTTCAGCAAGCAATGAAGTAGGATTTAGAAACATAGGTAAACCATTAGGCACTTGATAACATGCATCCAACTCCACTCCATATTACAAGCAGGTACAAGCCACCCAAGTACACAACAATGCTCATGCTACTGAAGATTTGCTTTGCTTTGCTTGCTTTGGCTTCTTACAATTGATGCAATAACATTTGTTAATCTTATAAGAGTTTCAAATGTCATACATATTGTAATCCCTTTTAGTTTCTTTCTCATCATAAAACTATGTTTAAAATGGTGGATACTAGGCTTTGTTTGGATAATATAAATGACAATATTTTTTTTATCACAAGGGTATTTTGGTACAGTTCACATATACATTTATTAAAAAACCTTAAATTAAGGGAAGTTACCATAAATTATCGAAATCTTCGTTTATCCTCCAAAAGAGATCTCTACAAACAAATGTTCCATGATGTACAAGAAGTTCTTATAGAAAAATATTTCATAACTGATTGCTTTTGTTCTTCTTTTATGGGTTGCATATACATATAAATGACTCACCATATTTATTGTCTCAATTTTTTGGAACGCATGCACATGTAAATGATGTGCAAATGAGATACCGTCAGTGGCGGACCCATGAATTTTTTATTTTTCTGAGCGGGTCTACCCTTAAAGTGGGTCTGCAAAATCGTGGTTTGACTTGAGGGAAATCAATACGGTTTGACCATAGAAGAGTCAATTGTGTCTATTTTAGGAATAAAGTGCATTTTTTCAAATGGAATCGAACTTAATCTTTAAAATAAATATAGGGTTTGTTTGAAATTTAGATAAAAAGGGACAATTTTTAAGATGAATTGGCAATGAGAAGAAAAAATACATCATGAAAAAAAATATAGAATCGAAATGGTTAAAAAATTAACAAAAATTTAGGGCTTGAGTTAATAATTCACGTATCACTTGATACGGACGACTTCTATTTTTCCGCTGGACCACAGTCTTGACCTCCGATCGAGCTACGAACACAAGTAGGTAGGCGGCTAGGGGGCGGTACCGCTTCGGAGAAATCCTGGTCGAATAACTTGGATACAATGCCTTGGACCGGCCCAGGAGGCTAAAATTAAAAGATAAAAAAGTTTATAATATTAACTCAAATAAAATTTGAACCCATGAGCTCTTGAATGTAAAATGCTAGCCAAACCATCCTACCAATGTTTAATTTTTGTTATAAGTTTGATTCCAAAGCATTTAAGAGCACCATTCAAAATCAAGTGGGTGCACCTTTCAGACCTATAATTTTTTTCTTCTTGTAATAATTGAGTGAGCGGGTGCACGGGACCCCGCTCCCCTAGACACCGTATTCATTGTATTTAATTTATGGGTTGCATGCACATGCAAATGAGTCACCATATTCATTTTATTTCGATTATGGGTTGTATGCATATGTAAATAAGTCAATATATTCATCGTCTTCCAATTTATAGGCTACGTGTACATGTAAATGATTCACCATATTCAACATCCTTCATTTTCTGGGTTGTATGCAAGGTTCTAAATGACGTGAGGCGTGGCGTGGCGGCGAGGCCAAACCTCAAGCCTTAGGAGCCACGGCGAAGCCATGGAGTTTTCAAGGCGTGACTTATGGCGTCAAATTTCTAATTTATATATAATATTTATATAAAAACATATGTTTTGGTGTGTTACTCAACGAGTTAATAGTAATAAGCAAGTTTAATTAGGTTCTATATATTTAAAACATGCAAATAAAACATTAAAAACATAAAGAAAAACCAAATATCGCATTACAAAAACTGCGCATTAGGGCATGGCGTGCCACGGGCTTAACGTGGCGTGAGACACAAGCCTTGGTGCCATGGCGGCTGTGCGGCGAGTTTTTTAGAACAGTGGTTGTATGTATATGTGAATAAGACACCATATTAAATGTAATTCGGTTTTTGGGTTGCATGCACACATGAATGGTCACCATATTTGCCGCCTTTCAATTTTCCTAGGTTGCATGCACTTCTTAATAAAAATCATTGTATTCCCTGTTTATTAATTTTGTAGGTCCATGCTCATGTGAACAAGTCATCATATTCACGTGTGTATAAAACCCAAAAAAAATAAAGTAAAAAAAGAATAATGCTTGAATATTGTTTCTCATTTACGTGTGCATAAAACCGAGAAAAATAAAGTAAAAAAGGTGAATGGTTAAATACTATTTTCTATTCACTTGTGCGTAAAACTCATAAAAATAGAGTAAAAGAAGATGAATGTTGTTTCCCAGTATAAAACCTATAAAAACAGAGTAAAAAAGATGAATTCTTTAATACTGTAACCCATTCACGTGAGTATTACACACAGAAGAAAATATTAAAAAGATGAATTATATCTATTAACATGTGTATAATACTCAGAAAGACATTAAAAAGATGAATGCTTGAATATTGTTAACCTATTGACGTGTGCATAATCTTCAAGGGTTTCTGACCCCCATTAATGAAAAAATTAAAAATGATTTGGAATCACAGAGAAGTAGACATGGTTTATGAACAAAAAACATGAGTGACCTTCTCCCTTTAGATAGGGGTGTTCATCGGTTGACATCCAATGGATGTGAGGGAAATCGAACCGATCCAATCATCCATTGGATGTTGGATTTTCCCAACCGAACCGATCCAATCATCTATTGGATGTTGGATTTTTCCAATCCAATGGATTATTGGATCGGTTCGGTTCCATCCATTGGATGTTATTATTGGATATCCATTGGATCGAATTTGATCCATCCGACATCCAATGGATGATCAGATCGGATCCATCAAACGTGTTAATTTAATGCAATGTTCTAATTAATTACTTTTAGTTTGTGTTAAAACCAACATAAGTGAGACTAAAAATTCAAAAACCAACACAAAACAAATTTAGATTTAAGCAAATTGCAAAATAAAATAATTGGATGATACTTGGATGGAAAACTGGATGGTAATCGGATGGTTAATCGGATGGTTAATTGGATGGGTAATTGGATGTTGGTTGGTTCGGTTTGGTCGGTTCTGGACTGCCATCCAAGAACCGACCGATCCAAATTGGATGTTGAAATTTTCAATCCGATCCGATCCAATTACAATTGGATATTCAATTATGGTCGGTTGGTTCTAATTGGATCGGTCGGTTCTTATTGGATCGGTTGAATTTCTGCACACCCCTACCTTTAGATACTCCTCAAGATTCACCGCCATTGAAGGGATCAGAGTTGTAGAATCTAGAAGGGTTTCATCATAGATTGAATCTTTTGTTTCAGTCGGTTCAAACTTTTGCAATGGTTTGGAGATGAATCTTCTACCGTGAGTCGGGTAGTAGAGATAAGCTACTACGATTTCTTGGTGAGATGAGAAGAAGAAAGAGATGATCTTAAAAGGGAGGAAAATGCATGCGTGAAATTAAGGGGAGGACATATTCTATTTTTTTCCTTCTAATTTTATCCTCCAATATAAAGTAAGGAGCTTTAAAAAGTTACTTGAATTTCAATCTATTTAAAAAATGACATTAAAAGGTGGACCCCTAATTTTTTTTAATCTAACCGATGCAAGGGTGTTTTCGGCCTCTACCCCACCCCTGTCCCTTCTCCGACGAACTCCATCACCGGCAACAAAACCCAACCTCCGGCGCAAAAACCCTTCCCCCTCCATTCCCCAAACATGCAACCCATCTGTTGGTCCCGAAGGTGCTTAACAAGTTTGTAGAAGGGGGGGGGGGTTGAATACAAACACATAAATTAAAGTTTAATAAATTGTTTATTGATAAATCAAAATACAATTTACAAGTTTGTTGCGGAATAAGATTAAGACAGACTCAATCTAAACAAACTTAAGAAACACTAAGATGGTTGCACAAGAAATTCAGAGAATGGGGGATTATAGAGAGATAGAAAACAAGGGTTTCTATTATGGAGTTCAAGGATTGAGCACACCTTCAGATGAAGGGGTAAGCTTCTTATTTATACCCTATGCATTAAATGCATGGCAGGGCACTTTACACGTGGCATTCATAGATTGGCTTTGGGAGTCTTACTTTTGGAGACATGCTTTTGGCCGCTTTATGAACAGTGTAGTTGACAGAGATGTTGTACGATTTGTGGCAGAGACGTGTCCGTTCTGACACATCGTACTGGTTGTGCAAGGTAAGACAAAAGAAAACTTGAGGCATAAGCTTTGTGATCGTTGACCGCTGAGTATCTCTTCTTCCAGAGATAAAGAAGTTCAGCTATCGCTGAAGCTTTTCCTCAGGCTTCTTCGCGTAAGTAGATTCGTCTGGTCTTCGCTGATATCCGCATCAGGTCACTAGTAGACTTATCTATTGTTCAGTGGCTTCGTCTTCGATTCAGCTATGAACTATGTTGACGCGAGACTTGTCTTTAGGGATTACGTTAACTGTGTTACATGGGAAACGATCAGCGATGACTGAACAGACTCAGTTTGATCGCTGAAATTGAAACACATACATATTAAATGTTTACATAAAGGTCATCAGCGATAACTGAACAGACTCAGTCTGATCGCTGATGATGAAACACTAATACATATAATAACGTAATTTTCACTAAGTATAAAAGAGGATCGTTATCAAATCACTGAGAGAGTTTGGATCAACAATCTCCCCCTATTTGATAATGACAAAGTAACAAAAGAAAATTACTTTATGATTCAAAATATAGGAATAAAAAGGACTCATAGAATGCATGTCCCAATTACTATTTTGAGGGATCTTTTACAGTACTGATAGGGTTAAGTACATCACTGCGATTTTCATTTAATTCAGGGATGGAATTACAAGATATGAAAAACATAAGTACCAGTGAGTAACTAACTACTGTAAGTATAACTAACAGATTACAGAGAAGGAAACTAATCTATCAGCTATAAGAAGATTTAGGAGGATTGATCATATACTCAGGTATTTCTTCTCCTTTCTGTCTTCGTTCCAAAGATTCTTGACTGATAATTTCTTTAATTTTTTCAGCAGCAGGGAAGAAGTCACACCATAAGCATAAGAGATCCTTGAGATGATTCAGAGGACAGATAGGAATCTCAGAAATTCTTTGAAATCTGAGTTCCTCATCATCATCTCTGAAGAATATTCCATAAGGATTGTCAATTACTTGACCAGCTTGGAAAGGACCACCAGGAGGCAGAGATAAGTCCAGAACTGAAAGATCGGGAGGAGGACCAAACAGTGCATCTCTTGAAAATTTGATAGAAGTTTCATTCCTGATGATGGCGACATCTTCAGAGGAGGAGGACCCAATTTTTCTTTTGAGTTTCAAAGATTTGGGAGGAAGAGGAGATGGCAACTTTAGTACAGAAACGACTCTATTTATGAGGGCTTCAAGAAGTCCTTCAACGTAGCCTCTGTATGTAGATTTGGATTTCTTCAGCGCATCCCAGAACTCCAACCATTCCGTAAATCCGAAGCTCTCAAGTTTTGATACGTACATTGCTTTTTGGGTTCCATCCTCTCTGGTAATCTCCATGGTCACTGAGAGTTGATCTTTCTTCTTGCGACCAGAGATAGTCACGGCTGATATTGGAAGAAGATCAGAACGATAATCCATCTTTTGTTTGCACCATTCGATAGACTTATCGTTGATCTCTTGTTCTTTGGAGCGTTCCTCTTCAATTTCTTTCAGTAGTGCAGCTTGAACTTCCACAGGTTTGCTTTTCAGCTTTTTGTCCTTGACTTGAGAAGATTGAATCTTTAAAGCGAGTTGGGCATCTCGTTTGCATTCAGCGATCAGCTTCTCAGATTTGGCAGATTCTTCTCTTTCGGCTTCAGTGAGGAAGTCGAGCTCTGTGGATGTTTGAAGAGGGATTTTCAGCCGTTGACTTTCTAGTTGAGCGATCATTTCAACTCTTTTCTTCACCACTTCCTCTGACCAATGAGATGGTCGAGAGGGCCTTCCTGGATGGACCAGGGAATCTTCTTCTTCTTCATCAATCTCAGTGATAGAGATTGGGATTATTTCTTCAGCGATAGTAGCTGGAATTATTTGTAGTTCAGAACCCTTAAGCAGGGGTGAGAACTGTCTGGATGGAAAAAGAAGGAAAGAAGGGATAAGTGTATTTTTAGAACGAGAGAGATAAAGGCTAGAAGGAAATAGGGGTTTGGAAAGAGTAGGAGAGTGGTACAATTGAAAGACATACCTGAGAATGATGCTCCCCCTCAGATTGTGATCCAGTCCTCAAGCATTCTTCAGCGATCGGTTGCTTGTCTTTGCTTTGCGAAGGAACACTTGAAGATGTATCACCTCTCACCCCTGTTTTTACAACCTCTTGCGAAGTTGTCCCTGATGCGACGTTCGGCTTAGAGAACCACATAGATTGGTCTTCATCGTCGTCGTCGTCATCGGAGGGCTGATCCTTTTCTTGATCATCAAGATCTAGATCATCTTCCTCTTCATCGTCTTTTTCCTCATCCTCTTCAAAGAGAATAGAGTGAATTGACGAGGATTC
Source organism: Arctium minus (assembly GCA_954870635.1). Lineage (NCBI taxonomy): Eukaryota > Viridiplantae > Streptophyta > Magnoliopsida > Asterales > Asteraceae > Arctium > Arctium minus. The sequence continues at coordinate 1,149,393 of OX941093.1, read as the reverse complement.
TTTTGCCTTCTCCCCCTCAGATTGAGAGGGAGGTTCCTTTTGAGTCTTAGCTTCCCCAGCAGCAGCAATAGAAGTTTCTTCAGCTTTCTCCCCCACTTTGTCATTATCAGTGGTAGGGGATTGTTCAGCTGCCGGAGTAGCTGTTGAAGCTTTTAGCATTTGGACGTCAGCCTCCAGACGCTTAATCCGGTCTTCAACCGCAGGGATGTCGCACGTGGCATCATGAATGAATTCCACAGCGATGTTGAGGTTGGTACGATCATCTTCAGTGAAGGAGGGAGGCAGCGCTAGAGCTGGTGCATTCACTTTCTGTAGAATTTGCTGAAGAAGGGACATGCAGAGGTCAACCTTTGAAGAGAGACCCTGAACTTCAGCGGTAAGAGACTCAAATCGCCCTTGAAAGAGTCGAGAGGACTCTCTGAGTTGGACGACTTGTTCTTCAATAGCTGAAAGTTGGGAGTTCTCAGCTTTAGATGAGCAAGTGGCGGTCAACTTCTTCAGCTCCTCACCAGCCTGATTGACGGCGCTGGTGGTTTCATTGATGGTGTTGGTGAGTGCGTCCACCTTTTCTCCCAGACTGTTGACATGCGTGTCAACAGACGCCAAGCTAGGACCTGAAAATAATGTTAGTTCAGATATGGGCTTATTTGGAGAGGGGGGGGAGAGAAGTGTTTAGGATTATAGGTGTACCTGATGTATCAAACATTTTGTAGAACTGCATAGATTCCTCAAAAGTTTGATGCTCAGGTCCTATAGGGAAAGAAGAGGTAGTGGGTTCAGAGACCAAGTGAGGAGAAAAAGGAAGAGTTTTGGGGATAGAAGTAGGGATGGGGTTAATCTCAGTGAATGAGATAGTAGGTGGGGTTACTGATGATGTGACAGCGAGCGAGATCGCTGACACGGCAGTATGAGTGACTGCTGAAGTTGTGGAGGAAAGACCCACAAAAGCATCTAAGGTAGCTTGTTGAGAAGCTCCCTCAGGTATAGTACTAGAGGGTGTACTTTCCTTAGTCTTTTTGGCCTTTTTGGAAGGACCAATCGGACTAGCTGATGGTCGTTTAGAAGTAGTGGTAGCGACAGGGATAGCCGACGAAGAAACCGTCTGCGTTGTCGCTGAAGATGAAGAAGAATGGAGAGAGAGACGAGAGCGAAGGAGAGAGATACTTACCTCGTCGGCGAGTGGCTTGACCTCCAGTGATCGTTGACCTACCCTGGCAAAGGTGCCATCATCTTTGGTGGGATAGGTGTTGGGATAGAGGAACTTGATATACGTACATATGAAACGTACGTACGAGATCTTGGGATCTCGTTCAGGCTTCTCTAATCTCGACCTCAGGTCTTCAAAGATTGCTGTGGCGTAGTCAAAGTTTTGACCAGCGATAACGGAGTAGGCCATCTGCAGTTGTGTTTTGCTGGCTTGATCCAGCGAGCCACTCTTCCCACTCATGCACTGAATTATGTGCGAGAAGATAAAGTTCAGTTGTGATGGCATCTGAGCTTTGAGGATCTTGGTGAGCTTCTTGTTAGGAATAGAAGATCTCGGTTTGTTTTCCCAACAATAGCCCATTGCGTCCAGGAATGATATCAGCTCATCATCAGTGGGGAGTGCGTCGAACCCACTCTTTGGTTTGTCAGGGAATCTTAAAGATTTCCTGAGGCTAAGAGCGGTCATGCTCCCTGGCCCCAATTCCGTGCTGAACGAGATAGCAGGGACTCGTTCACCTTTCTTGTTGGTGAGTTCAGTTGCATCAGCAGTGAACCAGAACTGCTGGAGTAGAGTCTTGGAGGGCTTAGGATCCACAGTGATCGCGTAAGCTATGCATGACTGCTTGAGGAATTCAGCAGCTTCCACCAGATGTGGGTATTTGTCAGCTTTGAAGTCGAGTCTGGCCAAATGATTACATTTAGTAATCTCAACTTCAGTGAGAGCGAATCGTACATGCTTGGAAGCAACGATTGAAGATTGTGTCATTTCTGTTATGGAAAGAGGCATAACAGAAGAAATGATTTAGATTAAAAATAATATGATTACCAGTTTCCATAGAAGAAGGGAAACTGGAAAACTATCAAGTTATTTTTAGGAGTAAAAAAAATAGTGTTCTGGGTAGAAAGAATGAAGAACAATTTAAAACCAAAAGGTTTTTATGGAAAAACATAAAATCAGAAAGAATGATCTTTAGTTTTTTTTTTTTTTTTAAAAAAAACGTTTTATAAAATCCATAGAAAACGAGCAGGATTTTAAAAAGAATAAAAAACATACGAACAAAGCATATAAACATGAAATAAACCTGTGTATCTTGAAGAAAAAGAGTTGCAGATTCAATATTCTGGGTTTACTTGCTTGAGTGTTCTTGAGAGAATGTTTCTTGCTTTGAAAGGTTTGAAAGCGTAAACCGTATAAAGGAGAGAAGAATTCCTTTTATACGAAGAGAGAGGAGAGAGAGAATGAAGCGGGAAAAGAAAGGATCATCATGACATTGACACGTTCCACGAAGTTGATTGGATAGAAGGGCAACGGACGAACGTGTCAGTAAAGGCATGTCGTGGATTGTCGGTTCAAATGACGTCATAGAAGAGAGAGACTGTACATTTGTTCGTTTTGAAATGATCACTGAAGAAAAGTCAGCGATAGATTTTTCTTTTTAAAAGTATCCCTGATTGCAAAGATAGGGATAGATTTTCCTTTTAAAGGATCACTGATTTTCCTTCAAAATATCAGTGATTAATGTATTTTTCAAAAAGCTTTTAATCATTTGAAGAAAGTTCAGTGATTAAAGTTTATATTTTGAAGAAAAACATCTTTGAGGGAAAGGAGAAAACATACCTGAGAGTCAGAATGTTTATCAGAGAGAATGATGAGGGGAACTTTTGATTACTGACACAATACATGAACGCTGAAGAATTATTCTTCGAGGTTCAGCATTCCAAGCTCACTGATGAGAAAGTTGAACCTTGTCTCATCAAGAGGTTTGGTGAATATATCAGCAAGCTGAAAGTCAGTAGGGATAAAGTGAAGTTCAATATCACCATTCATCACATGATCTCTGATAAAGTGATATCTGATCTCTATGTGTTTTGTCTTTGAATGTAGCACTGGATTATTTGCTATAGCGATAGCACTAGTGCTGTCGCAATAGATAGGAATTTTTGACAGCTGAAGGTCATAATCTAATAGTTGATTTCTCATCCACAAGATTTGAGAACAACAGCTTCCAGCAGCAACGTATTCAGCTTCAGCTGTGGAAGTGGACACAGAATTTTGCTTCTTGCTTGTCCAGCTTACCAGCTTTCCTCCCAAGAGTTGACATCCACCAGTGGTACTCTTTCTGTCGAGTTTACAGCCTGCAAAATCACTATCAGAATAACCAGTTAGATCGAACCCTGAGTCTTTGGGATACCAAAGACCGAGGTTAGGAGTTCCTTTCAGATATCTGAAAATTCGCTTTACAACGATCAGATGGGATTCCTTGGGTTCAGATTGATAGAGTGCACATAAACAAGTAGAGTACATGATGTCAGGTCGGCTCGCTGTAAGATACAGCAATGAGCCTATCATTCCTCTGTAGGCAGTGACATTAACAGGTTTTCCAGATGGATCCTTGTTAAGTGTCAGCGGTGGTGCCATAGGAGTTTTCATCGCTGAAGTTTGTGTGAGATCAAACTTCTTTAGCATATCTTTAACATACTTACCTTGGCAGATAAAAGTACCTTTATCAGATTGTTTAATCTGAAGACCAAGAAAATATGTCAGCTCACCCATCATACTCATTTTATATTCTTTCTTCATTTTTTCAGCGAAGCGAGTACATAGAGATGGGTTAGTAGAACCAAATATTATGTCATCGACATATATTTGTACAAGAATTATATGACCTTTTATCTTCCTGAAAAATAACGTATTATCAATCTTGCCACGTTCAAAATTTTCAGAGATAAGAAAAGATGAGAGAGTGTCATACCAAGCACGAGGGGCTTGTTTTAGACCATAGAGAGCCTTATCCAATTTATAAACATAATTTGGATGCTTAGGGTCATAAAACCCTGGTGGTTGTTCTACATAAACTTCTTCATTCAGCTTTCCATTCAGAAAAGCTGATTTTACGTCCATTTGATAAACGATGAAGTCTTTATAGACTGCATAAGCTAAGAATAGTCGAATTGCTTCGAGCCTGGCCACAGGGGCAAAGGTTTCATCATAGTCTATGCCTTCCTCTTGTCTGTATCCCTGAGCAACAAGTCGAGCCTTGTTGCGGGTTACAGTTCCATGTTCATCTAACTTGTTTCTAAACACCCATTTGGTGCCTATTACAGTTTTATCAGATGGTCTAGGAACGAGATTCCAAACTTTGTTTCGAGAAAATTCAGTCAGCTCTTCTTGCATAGCGCTGACCCAGTTTGGATCTCTGAGAGCATCATCAGTCTTCTTTGGTTCTATTAAGGAGAGAAAGTTTACAAAGAGACAGATATTACCTGAGCTTCGTCGTGTCTGAATACCGGCATCTGGATCACCGAGAATTTGATCTATTGGGTGATCTCTTGTCCGTCGCTGAGCAGGAGCATGATCGCTTAACTCAGAGGTTGGATCAACAATTGGAATGTTTACTGATGAGGACGTTTGAGGTTCATCAGTAATTAACTGTTGAGTAGGTTCACTGGAGAGGTTTCCAGACGAAGGCAGATTTGATGGTGGTAATGTGTTTAGAGGTTCAGCTGAAACCCATGAGGTGGATTCAGCGATGGGAGGTATGATACTTGGTTCTTCATCAGCAGCTGGAGTTTCAGTGTGCTGATGGTTTGAGAAGAAAGGTTCAGTTTCTCTATAGTGAGAGAGCATCCAAGTATTCAGTTCTTCATTGTCAGCGATTGGTTTAGAGTTCGCTGAGCGCGTTTCATCAAACGTGACATGAATGGTTTCTTCTACAGTTTGTCTCCTCTTGTTGAAAACTCTGTAGGCTTTGGAGATGGAGGAATATCCTAAAAATATTCCATCATCAGCTTTTGGGTCGAACTTTCCAAGTTGATCTTTGTTGTTTAAGATAAAGCACTGACAACCAAAGATATGAAGAAAGCTGATAGAAGGCTTCCTTCTAAGAAAAAGTTCATAAGCTGTCTTCCCAAATCGCTTTATTATTAGCGATCTGTTTTGAGTAAAACATGCAGTGTTTACAGCTTCTGCCCAAAATTGAGTAGGGAGGTGAGAATCGCTGAGCATTGATCTAGCAGCTTCTATGATCGTTCTGTTTCTTCTTTCAGCGACTCCATTTTGCTAAGGTGTTCTTACTGAAGAGAAGTTGTGAGAGATTCCCTTGTTCTCAAAGAAATTGTTCAGGGAACTATTTTTGAATTCAGTTCCATGATCACTTCTTATTGATCGAACAGTAAGATTATTCAGCACTTCCATCTTTTTGACAAAAGATATTAGTTCTTCTGGAGTATCACTCTTACAGCGAAGAAAAATAACCCAGGTGTAGCGAGAATATTCATCTACAATGACAAGCGTATATTTCTTTCCAGCTATTGATTGGATGTTGACAGGGCCAAATAGATCCATATGCAGGAGCTGAAGAGGACTTGTCACTGAGGAAACTTGTTTCGACTTGAAACTAGCTTTTGTTTGTTTTCCTTTTTCACATGCTGAGCAGAGAGATTCTTTAGCATATGAGTGCTGAGGAAGACCAGAAACCAGTTCCTTAGATGAGAGAGAATTCAGGGTTTTGAAGTTTAGATGAGAGAGCCTTTTATGCCATAGCCAGTTGACATCAGAAGAGGCCTTAGAGAGAAAACATAAGTTATCAGTGATAGTAGAGTCCATATCTATTACATAGACATTTTCTCTTCTATAACCACTGAGAGCAAGTTTTCCTTTTTCATCTACCACTGAACATGCTTTCTTAGAAAAGCGAACTTCGTAGTCTTTGTCACATAGCTGACTGATGCTTAGAAGATTGTGCTTCAGTCCATATACATAAGCGACTCTTCGAAAGGTAGTTGTCCCATTGCTGAGGACACCAAACCCTCGGGTAAATCCTTTTCCATTTCCACCAAAGGTAATAGAGGGGCCTTTCTCTTCCTTATATTCAGTGAGCAGGTCTCTTTGTCCAGTCATATGACGAGAACATCCACTATCGAGATACCAGATGCCCTTTGATCCCTGCATACATAAGGAAGATTAAGCGTTGTTTGGTACCCACTTTTCAATGGGTCCTTCAGAGTTAGTGGATAAGGAAGATTCAGCAGTCTTCACAGCTGATGAAGATTCAGCTTCAGTGGTAATCTTCACTTTGGTTATTTTCTTAACCTTAGTGGTATTTTTCACTTTGGTTGATTTTTCAACTTTGGTGACTTTATTTGCCTTAGAGGCATTTTTCTTCACTTCAGTTGTTTTATCAGCTTCTGTGGTATTTGGACACTTGCTCGCAATATGGTCAGTAATTCCACAGTGATAACATTTTCTATATCTGATGGTGGTTTTATAACCAAAAGGTTTTGAAAACTTAAGATGAGCAGGTCCAGCTCCAAGAATGCCTTTAGCACGAGATCTGGGAGGAATTTTTATTTCTTCAGGTCTCACGGGCTTTAGATCAACCTTCAGCTTTGGAGGACATATATCAAAGATTTCTGTCACTGAGCTAGAAGGTTTATCCACTGAAGGTTTGGAAGGAACTTTCAGTTTGGTTTTCTTGGAAGCCTTCTGAGGAGGGAGAATAGACTTTCCTTTATCTGCAGACTTAGATCTTGCAGATATCTCCTCAGGGATGGGATTTGAAGAAGAACAGGGATAGAATTGATTATAAGAAGAGTCAAAGAAAGATGTGACAAAAGTTCCAAACTTAAGCGAGGAACTTTCTTCTTTAGGATCATCCTGTGGTGTCCAAAAACCAAGACCAGTTCTATCACTTTCAGGAGTTTGAGCATTTATTATCTCAGAGATCTTTGTTGATGATTTGCACCATTTTTCAACATGAGCCTTTTATGCTTTTAGAGCAGCGATGGCTTGTTCGCGTTCAATGCTGATGATTTCATTTATAATGACTTGGTCTTTCAGCTTTTCTTCTAAAAGATTTAGTTCACTGATCTTTTCATGACATTTCTCTAGCTCTTGTGTTAAATAAACATTTTTATTTTCAGCTTGAGTTTTATCGTTTAGAGCATTATAAAGGTCAATCGTCAGCACATCAACAGCGCGACTTCTCTCAGCTTCAGGCAGAGAGGGATTTGTTGAGATAGATACCTGAGATGATATGTAGCTCATAGAAGGTTCAGATGGTTCTTCTACTTCTTCTTTAATCTCAGCCATGAGGCAAAGATTAGCGACTTCTTCTTCATCAGAAGATGATTCTTCTGATTCAGCCCAGTCATGTTCTTCAGCAATGAGACCTTTACCTTTTCGCTGATAGCTTTTCAGCTTTTGATATTTGTCCTTCAGCTTATGGTATTTGTCATCACTGGATCTTCTTGAGGTAGAAGGTTTGAAGACCTTTTTTGACCTGCACTCACTAGCAAAATGTCCAATTTTTTCGCAGTTATAGCAAGTGGCTGTAGCCTTATCAACTGGAGTTGATTTTGGCTTTTCAGTAAGAGAGAGAGGTTTACTTCTTCGGAAGTTACTCTTTCTTGCAAATCTCTTAAAAGAGTTTGTCAAGAGTGCTAAGGACTCATTAAACTCTGAAAGATCAGGGTCTGATAAATCCTCAGATTCAGAATCTAACTCAGTGATGGTGAGAGTAGATCGCTGGGATGGAATTATCTCTGATGAGACTAAAGCAACAGCAGTGCTTTTGGAGTCTTTAGAATCTTTTACAAGATTCTTCTTCAGGAGATTAGATTGCTCATAGTTGAGCAATATTCCATACAGAGTGCTTAGAGAGAGAGTATGTAAGTCTTTTGTCAGCTTAAGACATATTGAATAACTGTCCCAGCTTTCAGGAAGACTTTCCAAGAATTTTGTTAGGACCTCAGAATTAGAATAGGTCCTTCCAACAGTTCTTAGATCAATGATCAGGCAGTTAAACCGCTGATGAATGTCAGAAAGAGATTCATTCTTACCAGCGATAAAACTTTCATACTGTCTTACCAAGTTAATCTTTCGGGTCTCTTGGATTTCAGTGGTGCCCTCATATTGAACACATATGGTTTCCCACATTTCTTTAGAAGTTTTTAGATGCATGATGGAATGGAAAACTTCATCAGGCAGAGCCATTGATATAATGGTCTTTGCTCTTGCATCTATGCCTACCTTCTTTTTATCTTCATCACTCCACTGTCTTATTTCCTTAACGACATATCGTTCAGGGACAGCTTCAGTGGTGGCAGTAGCGGGAACCGCAACTATAATTCTAACAGGTTCATAGGGTCCGTTTTCTATATATTCAGGTATAGTAGGATCCGCACCTTCAAGAAATAGCATCATTCGATTTTTCCATAGAGAAAAGTTATCTCTGCTAAATCGAGGAGGTTTAGAAAGTGAACCATTATCATAGTAGTTTGTGTTTGTGTTTAGTGCCATTTTAGAATAGCAAGGAAGAGTATACAGCAAGATCTTGTTTATTAAATTAAACAAACTACTCTGATACCACTTGTTGGTCCCGAAGGTGCTTAACAAGTTTGTAGAAGGGGGGGGGGGGTTGAATACAAACACAGAAATTAAAGTTTAATAAATTGTTTATTGATAAATCAAAATACAATTTACAAGTTTGTTGCGGAATAAGATTAAGACAGACTCAATCTAAACAAACTTAAGAAACACTAAGATGGTTGCACAAGAAATTCAGAGAATGGGGGATTATAGAGAGATAGAAAACAAGGGTTTCTATTATGGAGTTCAAGGATTGAGCACACCTTCAGATGAAGGGGTAAGCTTCCTATTTATACCCTATGCATTAAATGCATGGCAGGGCACTTTACACGTGGCATTCATAGATTGGCTTTAGGAGTCTTACTTTTGGAGACATGCTTTTGGCCGCTTTATGAACAATGTAGTTGACAGAGATGTTGTACGATTTGTGGCAGAGACGTGTCCGTTCTGACACATCGTACTGGTTGTGCAAGGTAAGACAAAAGAAAACTTGAGGCATAAGCTTTGTGATCGTTGATCGCTGAGTATCTCTTCTTCCAGAGATAAAGAAGTTCAGCTATCGCTGAAGCTTTTCCTCAGGCTTCTTCGCGTAAGTAGATTCGTCTGGTCTTCGCTGATATCCGCATCAGGTCACTAGTAGACTTATCTATTGTTCAGTGGCTTCGTCTTCGATTCAGCTATGAACTATGTTGACGCGAGACTTGTCTTTAGGGATTACGTTAACTGTGTTACATGGGAAACGATCAACGATGACTGAACAGACTCAGTTTGATCGCTGAAATTGAAACACATACATATTAAATGTTTACATAAAGGTCATCAGCGATAACTGAACAGACTCAGTCTGATCGCTGATGATGAAACACTAATACATATAATAACGTAATTTTCACTAAGTATAAAAGAGGATCGTTATCAAATCACTGAGAGAGTTTGGATCAACACCATCTAATGCATGATAGAGGGTTGTCAAAGCAATATTCCATTTCTCTCTGAATATAGGCACAAACACAATCTCTTTACTCTTTAGTTTTACTTTCCATCTCATTCAGTGTGCCAGGAGCATTATAACTCCTAAGCTTTGCTTTTTGAGATGATAAACACATGTTATTGTCAGAAAGAGAGAGTGTGTGTGTGTGTTTGTTTTATCTAGCATTCGCTTAATTGTAATTTTTTTTAGTGTTGTCTTATACCTTCTTTTTAATTGTCGTCATTACGGCCTCCCACTTCCTCGTACAATATTATTTTAATTCTTTCAACATTATTTGACTTTTTTTTTCGTGCAATGGAATTTGAAACTTTTTTTTATCTTAATTGATTATTTTTATGAATTCTTCAAAAAAATTAATGTCAGTATGTTCTTTTAATAATAATAAATCAATAAAACCTTATTGTTAATATGTATCTTTTGTTACCGATAATGGCTGGCTAATTTTTATAAAATAAAATCATTTGAATTAGAAAATTTGAATCAGATTATTTTAAGCGCTTAAAATTAATCAACAGTTATATTAAAGACATAGAGGAACTATCTTGATGTTTTTATCAAACAAGCACACACATATATTATATGTTTGTACCTCAGGAATCAAGTTTGTTGCAATTTCTTTGTGTTTTTTTCCTCGAGAAATCTAATTATATTGATTTTAAAACATAAAAATTAAAATAAAAGTTGGAGTGATCAAAAGTTGACCAACCCGGTTAATTTAACCTGAAAAACCTAAAAAAAAAAACCCAACCCAAGGTAATTTGACACATAGTTGATATAAAATTAGGCGAAAACCATATTTATCGAGAATTGTGTTAGGGTAATTTGAACCCAACCTAACCCGATAAACCCGATTATGATTGTTAATTCCTTGATTAACATATCTACATTTAGATATTAGACCGACCCATAATTGATTATATTCAGAATTATATTGTAATTTTAACCGTAATTTTACTTTCTTGTTTGCATGAACCTTCAACTTTTTTTTTTGAGTTATTAGTATTTTATGTAAGTTTTCATTTTGATTTTACTTTGTTTAAACATAGACGTTTAGTTAGATTGTAAAAATGATGTATTAAGTTTCAATTCGATCAACTAGACTAGCCAAACTCAACCCATACGGTTTGGGTTGAGTTGGGTTAGGTTGTAGTTTTGAAAATAAGGCATCAAAACTTTTATCATATTGTATTTATTTTGAAAATAAAAGGAATAATAGAAACAGTGAACATAACCTTGTGGGGTTAACTCAATCTGTAATATAATCTGGAAAGGTCATGGATTCAACAAGTCTTACAAGATTATCGAGGATTTTACTAGTTTTTTTTTCCTGCTCTTGAAATTAGTTGAAGTATACGCAAGCCGGTTCGTCACCATAATTAACAGAAAAAGAAACGGCAAACTAGCCGATAAGCTAGCTGATGAAAAAGTTACGTTTGACAAAAACTAGCTTATAAACATTTAAATTATCAAAAAATACATTAATTATTTATTTATAATTAAAAGTTAATAAATAATTATGAATATTAATGAGGAACATAATTGAAATAATCGTAAAAAGCTCCTCATAAACTACTCTAAGTAGTTTATCAAAAAGTTAGCTTATGACCATTCATGTACCTATCAAATAAGCTAGTTTATTTTTGGGAAAAAGCTAGTGATTAGAGCAAAATAAGCTGCTGCTGCTGCTGCTTTCCCAAAACATTCCTCAGCCACCATCACCACGACGGCGACCAATACTCTCTCTTTCGATCGATCTTAAACCACTGACAAAACCCCACCCTAATTGCAATTAATTATAACCTTTCCTCAAAGTATCTATCTACTCACTTTTCTTTTCCTATTTATTTGCAAGGAAATTATGAATAAGTTCCAGATTTTCGATTCTTTACCCGCATAGCATAGCATAGCATAGCATAGCATAATTGTTCGTCGTCTTCCCTCCCACTTATCATGGCCAAGAGGCTCTACCAAGTCTGGAAAGGGAGAAATGTAAGATTTTCAATTTTGACTTTTGTTTTAATAATCTGCCTCACTCACCTTCAGATTTACTATTACTCTCATTCATACACTTGTTTCTTTCAATCATTTATTTTAGTGACTGATGATGATGATGATTATTTAAAAGCTACTTTCCTTGTTGTATTCATTGAAATGGAGGAGTTATTCTCGGTTTATATATAGACAGACTCTATTAATTTTCACGTTTTAAGTTGCATTTGGCTAAGCTAGGGTTTGGGTGCACCAAAGCTATTGGCTGTTGTAGTGGGCACCCTTTGCCCTCCATTTTTATTATGCATAGAGGACAATTTTGTGATTTGAACATGTAACCTTCCATTACAAAACAAATATAAGACAGCATATGTTTCAAAGGCCTGATGGAGTGGCATTTTGGAATTTAGCAATCCATGAAAATGACATTTTCATAATCTGGACTGGACCAGTTGTGTACTTGTGTTATTGCTTTTGTTGATAAATGGGTTACCTGCCTAAGGGTTCTATTTCTCTCCATGTGCAATATATGTATGATTCTTGTTGCGTAAACCTGTTGTTTTCTTGGCATGTAGGGCGTGTTTGATTAGAGGTATTAAGCAGTTATCAATGGGATTGAATATAAGAGAAACTGTTTGGTTTTATATATAATATAATCGGTCCATTCCCTTTGAATCCCAAATTTTCATTCTAGGTTAAACTGGGGGAATGAAAATTCATTTTCATTTTCATCTTCATTTCCGTTTCCCTATCTGAACCAAACAGCCCCTTAGATATGAGTGTTATTGTTGGAGAGCAAAGCCTTCTTCTTAGCTTATCAGCCCCTCTTATTTTAAGTTACTTTGATCATAGATATTTTATACGCATGTTAAGAGACTAGTAGGCAACAACAATGTCTGTTGCGTAGAGTGGTGTTACTCATTTTTGTTTATTACATATGATGAGTTTTAATTTCTAGGTGAACACTTCTTGCTTATAGAATAAATATCTACCATTACATTGTTATGCTGTGCATATAGACTATGGTTTGACATTAGTTATAGGGGACTCTTTGCAGGTAATAGTACTGTCCGTTATGTTCCTTTTTTGCTTTTGCTTTTGATTTTACCTGCTGCAAATTTTTGTTTATAATTTAAAGAAAAACTTGTATGTTATGTTCTTTATCTCTGTTTTGTTGTAATAGACATAATTGTGAAGTAGGGCTGGATGCATAAGAATCAACAATTTAACTTGACACATCTGTTTGAACACGGTTGAAAATGATAGGTTGCCGATTAGGCATTTTTTTAATGACGCTGGGAATGTTGATTTATTTGTAAATGAACAATGCATGTTGGGATTTCAATACTAATACCCGAGTAAGCATGAACATGTTCAAGTTCGAAAAACCTTCATATCATCGAATTCAAGTAGAGATGCTAGACTTGAACTCCCGGATGTCATAGCCATTTTGTATCTGCCCTAGTATACAACACATTACTTCTTGAGCCAAGTCGGTGATTGTAAACATTTTTTTAGTGAATTCAGATGTTTACAAATCTTGTGGTTTAGTTTGGGATGTATGTGTAGATGAAAGATGAATTTTTGGTATTTTATTAGGATTAGTTGGATATGGAGCATAAGTAGAAGATGAGGCATTGGTACCTCTTGTGGATATGTTGGTAATTTTAGTGTGATTGGATTTACAAGAGAATGAAAGGGTTCTTTGTTAAGCTATAATATGGGTTTAGAGGTGTGGCACACTTGATCCCTGGATTGCAGGATATTGCTGTATGGCAAGGGTAGCGGGGGTCAAAAGGCAGAGTCCTTGCGATGGTTCCGCTGAAGTTCAGTGCCCGACTTCAGTATATGTGTTCAGCAGCAATGATATAGTAAGTTGATCAGTGACTGTTCACTCACTGATGCTGATCAGATCAGTGAGTACACTTACTCATGTTAACAATTGTTAATCACCGTAGTGTTTTCATTCTTTTTCTTTTGACATACGAAACTAATAACTTGTGTGTTTTTGCTCTCGTTTTATAGGCTAAAAAAGAGTGTGATTTTGCATTTTTCTCAAGTAAATTTTTGTGATACACAAGGCAAGTAATAGGGTCGAGTATACAATGGTGAATAATTGTATGAGTCCTTAAAGGATCATCGTTCTGGCAAAAAAATCACCATCTATCATAACCTTAACAGAGAATCCTGCCTGTGATTATAAAAAGAAAAGCGAGTATATGATACAATAATTTCTATGTAAATTATGTTTGGTCTATATTTTGCTTAGGTCAATAATAGGACTTAATGGAACAATTGTCTCACTTTCATGTAACAACATCCATGATTCCTGTTATGCATGGACTCAACAGGAAAAAAAAAAAAAACTTGAGATGGAAACCTATTTAAATTCTGATAGTAGCTCTTGGAGACCCATGACTAGGGTAGTAGACTTTAAGTGTCGGGACCTGTAGCTAGTGTGGATAGCAAGAAAGGGGGTTAGAATGCGCTACACCTCGTCTCACCACCCCAGAGCATATAGATCCACCCGATCGATGAACACTCAAACCGAACTCGCCCTTCCTTTTGGGCACAGGGACACGAGAACCTAAGGGGATAGGAGGAAGGTTAGGGAGCTGACGAATAGGGTATCAGAGTCCTAGATAGATGGGGAGATGTGTGTTTCCTTAGTTTTTATATGTTTCCATGTGCCTATTTTGTTTGTTTCTTTTCTATTGCCAACTATTTACTAACCTTGGTTCTACTTTCCTTTTTACACAAGCCGGAGGTCTTCACAGAAACATCCGCTCTATCCTTTGGGGTAGATGATAGGTCTCCATACATCCAATCCCCCTCAGACCCTGCTTTTGAGCGGGGTACACTGTGTTCATTTGGTTTAACATACATTAATTGAAAGTTTGAAACTAGTGAATGGTCCAAATCAAGTTCCATGTACAACAAGAAACTGGTGCGACTTAGCTATTGTGTGTATTAGCGACGCGATAGAAATCTTAACAACTTTCTTAACTTGTGAGTGGCCTCAACCACATAAGAATGAGCAAGTTGCATTATTTAGTAAGTTTTCCCGAAATATTATTAATTCTTATATACTTGGTGTTGATAGATCTGTTATTCCAGTACATAATTCTTGTATACTGTTGATTACTAGTTTTAGTTTATCCTCATCCGTAGTGGTGTTGTTTTCAGAAATTTTTTCTTGGAGGGAGATTGATATTTGGTCCAGATGCTAATTCCCTGGTTGCCACATTTTCGCTGATCGTTGTGCCCGTTATTGTTTTTTGTATATTTGTTGGAAGACATCTTCACCATGAGTATAATGCAGGATACTCCATCATTGTGGCAGCAATCATCTTTACAATCTATGTTAGTTACTCCTCTTCAATCTTACTTTCTCCAATAAATCACCATTTTTCTCATTAAATCAGCAGCATGCCAAAGCCAAAAAGATAGAAATTTGCTTGTTGGTTTTTGGTCTGTAAATTAGATCTCCTCCATTTCATGTTGCATTTTGATTCATAACAAACAGTTGATTTTGATAGGTATTGGTGCTGCTTCTTTTTACTTCAGCCCGTGATCCCGGGATCGTTCCACGTAACTCGCATCCACCTGAGGAAGAATTTTCAGCATCACAGGAAACACCCACCTTACAATTCCCTCGAACCAAAGAAGTTATGGTTAATGGGATATCCGTGAGAGTCAAATATTGCGACACCTGCATGCTTTATCGACCTCCTCGTTGCTCTCATTGTTCCATTTGTAACAATTGTGTCGAGAGGTTTGACCACCACTGCCCCTGGGTCGGCCAATGCATTGGACTGGTATGATTTCGGTTTTCATCATCATCATCATTTTCTATTTATTCATCTAACCTAATCCTAGTAATAGTAATTGTTTATCTTCTTGTGATCATAACAGCGCAATTATCGTTTTTTCTTCCTATTCGTTTCTTCTTCGACACTTCTTTGCATCTACATATTCTCGATGTCGGCTTTGTACATCAAGGTTTTGATGAAAGATGATGAGGGTACGGTTTGGAAGGCAATGAAAGAATCCCCTGCAGCGGTTGTATTAATGACTTATTGTTTTATTTCCCTCTGGTTCGTTGGTGGTCTCACGGGCTTTCATCTCTACCTTATTAGTTCGAACCAGGTTAGAAAGCTTCTCGAAATTTAGACCATGTTTGGCAACCATAAGTCAACTTATTTTTTGAGCTTAGTGATAAAAAGCCAAACGTAAGATACTTGATAAGCTAGCTTTTCTTCGAGTAGTGTTTCAATAAGCTCCATGAGTTTTTTCACTTTTGCCCATTAAGTTTTTCCTATTAATTATTCAACATGTCCGTTTAGGTCATTTTACATTGTCAATTGTTAATTAATGAATACATCTTGGTTTGTTTCAGACGACGTATGAAAACTTCCGGTACAGAGCGGAAAACAGATACAATGTTTATAATCGGGGTTGCGTAAATAACTTCCTTGAAGTTTTCTGCACAAAGATAAAACCATCTCGGAACAAGTTCCGCGGTCCAATCCAAGAAGTTCAACGGCCACCTCCGTCCACCGGTCGGGATGACGGTGGCCCGGAGGCCCGACGTGTGAAAGTAGAAGATGATCTGGATATCGGAGGAGATCTGCTAAAGATCTCTCAGCGCCATAACATTGAAGGTATTGAATCAGATATACGTAGTAGGGGGAACGATGAGCCAACGGAAAGGCAGTCGAGTTGGGATATTGCACCTGAAGTTCTTGCGATGGATACAAACATCGTTGAAAGTAGAAGCTATGGAGATGAAAATGAAAGATACCGTTGAAGTTTAACCTCCTTTTTTAGCTTATGGACCGTTTTGGATAGTCGAAGAGGGTGTGTGGATGATGTAAATGTTCGAGAGGGCAAAATCGTCATTTTTGACTTTGTCATCGTTGATAGGTGCATACATTTGTGTAATGGTGTGTTCTTGTGGATTGATCCGTTGCCTTCATTCTTTGTGTAAATTAAACTATTCAAGACTTGTGCATATATTTTATCCCAAACCTTAAACCTTACCTGTGTGAGATTTACTGATGGTAGATTTGTAATGAAATGCAAGTATAGTAGTTCAAAAAACCGATCACTCAAGATATTCGATAGCTCGATTTGGTGGTATTTATACAAGCAATGGTATCGTAAAGATAGAAATAACGAATTCAAAATTTCAAATCACAAAAAATAAGACGATTTCAAAGAAATACAATGACCTTGGTGTTGTATATCGATCTAATCGTCAAGTTGGTCGAGTTTTCTCTGATCCATCTTCCGAAACTCCCTTGTGGAGGAAGACCTCGGAAGATGGGTCTGAGGCTCATCGACAATACCACCATACTTGGTCGATATTCTTTTTGCACCAGGTAACGGAGGTCTATTCTTGATGTTCATTTTCGCGTTAGGGTGTGATTCGCTCATTTGCCTTTGGTAACGTTGATGTAAGTTCTCGGGAGAGGGTAAAGGAGCTGGGATTTCTACGGTCGGGCTTGGCTCTTCGCTTTTCCTATTGACCTCTGTTTTCGTTTCGGCCTCCTGTAAAAACACACGATTGTCGTGCAGGTGGTGTTAGATGTGTTTGTAGCCTTGGCCATGGAAGATTACAAACTAACAGATAAACTAGATGACAATGTAAAATGACTTAAAATAACATCTTCAAAAACTAATTGGAAAAATATATAAAGGGTATAATTGGAAGAAAAGAACACCTGCAAAGCTTATTCAAAAAGCTAACTTATTACGAACTAAATTGACCTTTTTTAATAAGCTCAAGAAACAAGCTGGCTTATGCAAATTTGGCCAAAGTATACCTCTTTTGGAGAAACCGAAGCTACATTCGGATTTTCTGTAGGTTGATCCTTTCTTCGTTGCTCTCTTGGCATTCTAGACCTTTGTCGTGTCCTCGACTTTCTGAGCCTGCAACGAGAATGGGAAAAGCGACCAAGTAAAAACACGTACGTTTTCTAAAACAGAAAATGTCAAAAGATTCGACCAACTTACTTCCTTCGCTCGCTTGTTAGATCCAAATCATCGTCGTCTACTTGAATCACGGGCAAACCAGTAAGATCACACGCCCACGGGCTCGTGTGGAAGAACTACAATCATATAATTCAATTCGTTTTAGTTTCGGACATTTCGATTTCAATAAAAGGTCCGGTGTAGTTGTTACCTCCTTTTCGAGAGCAGAAGCAGCGGAACCCCGATAAGCAGGATCTAGAGCGAGAAGCACGGTTAAAAGTCCCAATGCGGATCTCGGATAGTCTCTAAACGCTTCTTGAAGATTCGGTTTGTATGAATGTGGCGGTCTAAACGTCGTTGACAACTTGAGTTTCTTCCAATAATCTTCCGATGGTGTCCCGCAAAGCTTGAAAATCTTGTGAAGTTGCTCCACCTGAATTCGAATAAACTTCCGTCATGATCTAATTTCTGAAATCAACAATTCATACCGAGATTTTGCTATTCTTGACCAGATCAGAAGTAGAATTCTAAACGAAATATTTTAAAATATTTAAGCTCACCTCAGTCCTCCCGGGCATAATCGGCCTTCCAGCAAACATTTCGGCCAAGAGGCAGCCAGCGCTCCAAAGATCGATACCCGGACCGTATCGAGTTGTACCTAAGAGCAGCTCGGGGGATCGATACCAAAGTGTGACAACGCGGTTTGTGAGGGCGACTGGTTTGTTGGGATTATAGTAATTTGCGAGTCCGAAATCAGCGATCTTTAGCATCCCGTCTTTATCGATCAGTAAATTTGATCCCTTGATATCTCTATGCAAAATCCCTCTTTCGTGACAGTGTTGAAGCCCCGAAAGCAATTGTTGCATGTAAAATTTCACCTGAACATGGAAAAAAAAACACCAAAATGGGTCTTTTAGGACATACAACCGTCCAGCTAAGATAGTAAGTACTTGATGGGACTTTAAGTTTATATGACCAATTTTGTCATGGAAAAACTAGTTTTGAAGAATTTAGCTGTCGAGAAAAAGATATCCATCGGAATTGATAGATATACCGATGTTATGTCGATTGGATGACGATCTACTTAATTAAAGCCCGTAAAACATAAGTATTGCTTCCATCGTAAAAGGTTTGTTCATAAAATCGATAAGTTTTAAGTAAAATATCGAACCTGTGGCTCAGTTAGCCTTTCATCAGGCCGAGAAATGATCCTAGATAAATCGGTTTGCATATAGTCGAAGACTAGATACAGACTGTATTGCATTCGCGACGTTGCTAAACCTTGGAGTTTCACGATGTTGGGATGATCCAACTTTCGTAACATCATGATCTCTCGTGCCATAAATTTTATGCTTTCGGGTTCCGAAGTATCGAAACGGACTTTCTTGAGAGCTACAATTTTCTTGGTCTTGCGATCTCGTGCCTTGTACACGTTGCTGTAAGTCCCCGACCCGACCTATAATATATACGAAACAACACTTCAAACCATAGTTTTTTTGTTAACAAAGTTTCGGTTCTAGATTATTTGCTATGGAAAAGTATGGCGTCACAAGAAGGCCATTTTTTGGTTTTTCTTTACAAATATATAGCAGTTTATTTAGATTTATGTGTCCCAAGAAAAAGTTTTAGAATCGATGATAGGTATGTGCACATCAAGACACTACAATAAAATCGGTTTTATATGACGTTAAATATGTCTAACAAACTGCTTTATATGACTTAATTTTATAGTACCAAACAACTTTACGTCTTATATAAAGATGTTACGGTTAATTAGTAGGACGATTTTGGATGTCCTAACAAGTTTTTAGGGTAATTTTGAAACACAATGTCATAATAGTTTTTTTTTTAAATATCATATCATCCGAAAAAATGTCTTATAATAATGTGTCCTATAAATATATGTTTTCATATGACAATTCTCAAAAATATCATGTATATAAAAAAAGATAATAGGACAATTCGTTTCAAAAGTATGATAAAAAACATGTTAGGATGCAGAAATACGTCATAATGTCCTGTTGTAATACCTTTACATAAGATGCACAATTGTTTTGTCCTATGAACTAAAGTCCTATAAAACTTAAAAAATCGATTTTATTTTAGCGAGACTATAGTTTTTATTAGAGAGCATTTGGTACACTGGACAATACAGAATAGAATAAGGATCTTTGTTTTACGTTTGGCAGCATTTTTATGTGGAACATAATATATTTCTTATTCTAACACAGAGTGGAAGGAACAAGCGTGTTCCACAACCACCCTATAAAACAAGGTGAAACAGACCTATATTTTACTAATGGCAGCCTTTAGATACCTTGTCAAGCTTATCATAAGCATCTGCACTCTTTGGAACCAAACCATCAAGAGCATCTTTAGGGACATTATCAGTGAGCCATTTGGGCCACCCATCCACCAGTTGATCGAGATCGTCAGACAGGTTACTGCTCCTCTGCATCACACGATCTCGACCACCGCCACTGCTACTAGTACCGCTTCCCTCCGCCATCTTCTTCCCTTCTTTCCGGCGGCCATCACCGGAAGAAGAAGAAGAAGATGAAGACTTTCTAACATACCCATTCTCCATTTTCAATTTGTGAAGAGCAGCAGCAGCTGGTTGATGAGATGAATCCATCAATGGCTTGGTTGGAGCACAACCCATATAGAAATTAATTGATGTATGACAGACTGTTTGGTGGTGAATTGATCAATTTGAAGGTGACATTCACAAGAAAAAAGAGTTGCAGAAAACAAAACATTTGGTGATGAAACAAATGCAGGCTTTTCATTTCATTTCCATGAGTTCAAATCAAAGTTGACAAAGTTGCCGGCTCATCTTTCGTTTTCATTTGCTTAATTGCCGGCCGCCCATCAGATCAGATCCCTTTCCAAAGTCACTTGTTTTCTACACTTTTTGTTCAAAATAACAAGATAAAAATCGATATCAAATTTCAAACAAGAATATCCGCTTACTTGCTTGAGTAATATATATATATATATATATAGGTTTAATGACCACATCAAAACACATTATTGTTTTATTTAATATATATGATGTTCATGATATGTTTACCTTGCTTTCATTGCTTCACATACACACACAAAAACAAAAACCAGTCCTAATTAAAGCAAGAAGTTGAATCCACAACTTCTTTCTTTCTGGGTTACTGCGGAAGAATTAAGTTGAATCTACTAGCTAGCATGGAATATATAGCTAGCGTTCTTTCTCAAACAACAATTTCTCACAGCTCCATACCATATATGCATGCTTACCCATCTCAAACAATAATAGCTATAGATCCTACATATTAGTAATTAAAGGGTTGAATCCTGGGTGTGGAATAGTGCAAGAGAGTAGCTAGGAAACCAATTAAATTTGTTATAACTTAACAAACAAAGAGTTACAGGAGGAGAAATATATATGTATATAAAATGCAATGTGTAAAAGTAATTTCTCAAACGAAGAAATTGTAACATGCATGTAGAGATCATTCGAGATCTACGATGCCGAAATTCGATAGGAGGATCTTCACTTGATCCACAAAGTCTGATCCAGTTGCGTACTCTGTTAACATTCCAACCGCAAATCCGAACATCGCCCATCTGCTCCATCCAACAAATACGTTATATAAACATCAAAATAGCCCACCCGCATAAAAAGAACGCTTCAATAAACGAAACCAAACGAACATAGTATATATGTAAGGAATGGGGTATGAAATAAGGTGGTATATACATGAGTGAGTGAGGATGGGTATGAATAACGCTCCTGTAAAAAAAGTTCCCAATCTATATAGACAGATATTTATCCATACAGGACTTCAAACTTGGGATTCACTTTGATCAATCTTTTATGGGTTTTCCTGATGTGGGTTTGTTGATGTTTTTCATTACATGTTTGAACTCCCCTCCATAACCAAAATAGACTTGAAGTTTCTTCAAACTTGGGTTTTTTAACCTCAAGTGGGTTTTCTTCGATTGGTGTATCCTTTGATCACCTACTATTGATTTTTCTGATAAATTTGCTAATGTTTTGAGTCATTTCAATCATTCAGACCGTTAGACATTTTCATTCAGACAGATGGGTAAGACAACTTAACCCATGATAGAAAATTTGGTAAATGAAAAACCACTTCTTAAAAGTATATATACATACTTATCTTCTTCTTCTATCTAAAGGAGTAATAATGCAGTTAGTTGTTTGGGTTGCAAAGAGATATTAATCATCACTCTACTCCTAAAATGATTTATGATGGAGATGTTGTCTTGGTAAGCTAATTAAGGCAGTTATTAGTGATTAATTTATACTGACTCAAACCATATATACTCTTATCCGCCGGTTAAAGCGTATCCAATTTAATTGTAAAATTCCAACCGAAGAAGTCTAGATTAATTTAAGTTTCAAATTAATAATTAACACATATTATTTATGTAATCAAGATTCTATAAAATCTTGAAGAATAAAATTAGAAAGACAAAAAGAGGGATGGGTTGTATTGTATTAAACCTGCCATTGGAGATTTCGTTTTTGGCAATAAATCCAAAGAAAGGGCCTCGATTAGCAGCATCTTCAACCTTCTTTTGCTTAAAATACTCCTGAAGCTCCTTGGCCTTTTGTCTCTGAAACTCCATGGTCACTACATTCTGACCCACCACCATCGACGTATCCGGTGGTGGTGATGATACAGAATTAGATGGTGGTGGAGTTGGAGTTGGAGTTGGAGGTGCAGCTGGTCTTGCAGGTGGGGTAGCAATGGAGGGTCTTCTCAAAGGACCATCAGCCTGAGAGCATCTTATGGTAACTACAGATCGCTTGCTGCTTGCACAACATCTAAATCCAACACCTGTATTCAATGATGATGATGATGATGAATTTATGATTCTTATGTATTGGATTGAAGCTACTGACATTTTTCCTAAATTTGTTTATCTGCTTGCTGTTTTCATTATGAAAATGGATGATGAAATAGTGAGTTGATTAGAATCATCAAGAGTGTGTGGATCAGAGGTTGCCAAGTCTTCAGCAAATGTATCACTGGAGTTTTAGCCACCTATTAATTTTCTTTTTCTTTATCAATAAATAAATATCTTCAAAACAAATATAATGGTTCATTTTAAAAAATATATAATATTAATAAATATAGGAGCAATTTATAAACAATCAAATATTTAAAAAATTTCTTCACTACATTTGTTGTACTAAATGACTTTGTGTTACTTACAGACATCATAACTGTTTTATTTGTTGATTAAAAATTGGGAAAAAATACTAACTTATAAAACACAACCTGTTATAAATAAACAAGATTACCACTAGATTGGTAATAAATTAAGAGATTTATAGAGAAAGAAAGGAAAAAACTTGAAGATAATGAAATACTTATGCAAATATATTGAAGTGTATTTTTTACATTTACATAAGGGAGTATTTATACTACATAATCTACTATTCATCTACATGGTTTATATAGGTAATTATTGAACAACTTGATTGTGAATTGGACATAAGATTTGAAATTTGCATCCACAAGTTAAGCCTCATACTTCATAATATATTTAATATTTACTATACTCGCCCTTCGATGATAATTTCAAGTTGGAGTTCAACCTTGAAGTACTGCCTCGTTTAAAACCTTGCTAAATAAAACTCAATGGGAAAAAACTTTAGCTAAGGGAAAAAGAGTGCAGTTGGTAGTTGACTCCCCCTGATGTTGACATCCACGAACCATCACATGTTATTCGCGTGTTACATACCGATACTGTGAACATGTTTTCTGAAAGTTGCAGTTAGGGTGTGCTCACGGGTTAGGTTGATCGGATTGAAGGCATTTCAACAACACAACCCAATGTTGACGGTTTGAGAATTTTCAACTCAACCCAACTCGTTCGGGTTGATCGGTTTGGTCGGGTTGTGTGTAACACCCATAAATTTAACCCTCATTCTAAAATGGAAATATTTGGTATTTTAGCAACCTTATTTATGCTACGGGATCCTTGTTTGTCTTAATTTTGCTAAACCTCAAGTTTTGGGAGAGTTGGGTATGCACAAGCAGGAACAGTACCGAATTTTGGGTTCGGTACCACCTGGGCGGTAGTGCCCGCGAGAGTGACAGGGTGTCACAATCGTGGGGGCACTATCACGTGAGAGAGATGGAACTCTCGGTACCAACTCGGCGATAGTGCCAGGCGAGATTGCCATTGGTCACTATCGCTGGTCACATTCGCTGAAAATATACCGAGGGGTCATGGACGCGGGCGATTGTGCCGGCGAAAGTGACAAGTGTCACAATCGCCGGGAACTATCGCTGGAAAGTGCAGTCGGGTATAAAAAGCCCAAGTCGCGATTTTAATTCATTTTATCAGATTTCTAGGGCTGAGAGGCGATTTTCTCAGCTGTGTTTGGTAAGTCTTCATCCCCAAAACCTCTCCCTTCATTTATGATGTCCTTATAGTCATTAATGGGGATCTTTGATACTTTTAGGAAGTGGTATTAGGGAGCTTTCAAGTGGTTGACATCTCATCTCTCATCTCCTCCATTCTAGGGTTTGGTTTTCTCTTTGAAAACTACCAAGGTGAGTTCATCCTCTTTTAAAAACTTTATACATGTTAAAATTAAGGATTTTAACCTACTAGACATCTCCCTTTGAAGTTCTTTGATTTGGGTGAACTTTCACCAAAAAAAACCCTAATTTTGGAGATTTTAAGGTTTATTTGATTTAATATGTGTTTAAGAAAAAAACTTATGTCTTGGATTTACATGTGCTTAATACATAAGTATCATGTCTCCCTTACTCTCTAAATTTATGTTTTGAATTAAAATAGGGTTTGAGGTACTGATGAATTTACTTGATGGAAATTAAATAAAACAAGTTATTGGGTAGAATGTTACCCATGGATTTCCATTGGAATCTCTTTGAAACTACGTACGAAATTACATGGGCCCTTGGCTATATATTTTGATGGAAATCTAATGGTTGGAAAATATTGATCGGTTTCTTATATGGGTATGTGCATAAATGGTTACATTTGGGCATCATGACCCCATGCTTGTTTGTATCATTTTGTCCAATGATGGAACGCTAGTTTTCCACATTGAGGCACGTTTAGGCATCGGATTAGGCTGTAAGTCCTACGTGCTAGTATACGATAATGGATGAGGATCTCAACGTAAGGACCCTATGTAGTTGAAGTTGACTTTCCCCGGGTGTACGTTTAAAGCTACCGAGCCTAACATCCCTTGCGTGTACTTTATTATGTGTATTGGTTTTACTAACTTGTCAAGTGGCTTACTTTTGTGTTTCGTCACTTGTGTTAGTAAGTGGGTCTCCCCCGTTAACCCAAGAGGTGTTATATTATGGTAAATGTCTATAAACCATTTCTTCTCCGGCTTTACATTTATTTCTGTCTAACTCTTACTATTGTTCCTCTACTTAACTGTTTGATCTCACTAGGCTTTAGCCTAACATTTTTTCTTAAAATGACATGTATAACAAATCATTCTAGCGGTGGGACTCCTCGGGCTTGAGTGGAGAGAGGTCGAAGAATAATAACATTTTTGGAGGATATAGATACGCACACCCGACTTAGTCTTGGTATACTTTTGGGAAGAAGAGTGCCAACACTCGATTTTAATCTAGATTTAATTATGTCTAGATTAGTTGGTTGTTGAGTTAAACTTTAATTATTTATTTGGGTTGTAAACGTCATACTTTGTTCCCCGTTTTCGGGATGGCATATTTTGGTTAAAATGTCATTATCAGGTTACTCAGGTTTTCTCCATTTATAGCCGTCATATTGTCGGATTTTCGAATTTTAAATTCCTCTAAAATTTAGGGTGTTATATTGTGTTTAAACAAAGTAAAAACAATATTGAAAACATAAAAATAAGGAAACATTTCTTTGATCTACGATCCATCTTTCAAAAGAATATACGAGTTCATCAAATATTTATGTATTACATATAACTTTCCAATAATGTCCTCTTATGAGTTCCATTGCTCGTTATTGCCGAGTTATTTTTGGTAACTTCTACATATGAAAGGGAAATATAAATAATTTTAGAAAAGTCACTAAAACGTTTATTGGGTTATTGGGTTGGTCGGGTTACTTTGAGCCTAACCCAATATATTTGGGTTGTCCTAATTTTGTATCGATTATATGTCGGGTTACTTCGGGTTGATTTTTTCCCAGGTTGGTCGGGTTGGGTTGATCGGGTTGGTCGAGTTGGTCGGTTTTTTGAGCACCCCTAGTTGCAATAGGTAGTGCCTTTGTGAAAAGATGTGCAGCGTTGTTGCTCGATTGAATATATTTCATTTCAATTTGATTATCTTTTATAAGATCTTGAGTGTATGGGAAGAGCCTTGGAGGGATATGTTTTGTCCTGTCACTTTTGATATATCCTTCTTTCATTTATGTGACACATGCGGCGTTATCTTCATAGATCAAAGTTGGAATTTTCTCCTTCTCTATTCCGTATGAAGTTAAAATGAGTTGTGTCATTGATCTCAACCAAACACACTCTCTACTAGCTTTATAAAGTGCAATAACTTCGGCATGATTTGAAGATGTGGCAACAAGTGTTTGTTTCTGAGAGCGCCAGGAAATAGCAGTACCTCCGTTCATGAACACATATCCAGTTTGAGATCTAGCTTTATGAGGACCAGACAAATAACCTGCATCTGCATAATCAATCAAACCTTCCTTTGAATTGTTAGAATAAAATAGACCTAAATCAATAGTTTCTCGAATGTATCAAAATATGTGTTTGGTCTGTTCCAATGTCTCTTTGTGGGAGATGAATTGAATCTTGCTAACAATTCACTGCAAAAGAAATGTCGAGTCTAGTACAGTTAGTAAGATACATAAGAGCTCCATGCACTAAGGTATGGTACTTCTGGACCAAGAACCTCTTCATTTTATTCGTAAGGAAGAAATTGATCATTGTCGATATTGAGTGATCTAACAACTATTGGAGTGCTTAAAGGATTTGTTTTGTCCATATTGAAACGTTTTAAGACCTTTTTAACATAATTTGATTGATGCACAAGTATTCCATTGTGCATGTGCTCAATCTGTAAACCAAGACAATATTTGGTTTTTCCAAAATCTTTCATTTCAAATTATTCCTTCAAAAGCATAATCACTTCATGGATCTCTTTATTTGTCCCAATGATATTCAGATCATCAACATAAACAACTATTATTACATATCCATATGTTGTTTGCTTAATAAAGACACATGGGCAAATAAGGTTATTTGTATAACCTTTACTTATCAAGTAATCGCTTAAATGATTATACCACATGCGTCCAGATTGCTTTAACCCATATAAAGATCTTTGTAACTTAAGGGAATACATTTCTTTGGGTTTTGTACTTAATGCTTCAGGCATTTTAAATCCTTAGGGAATTTTCATATAGATATCAGTATCAAGTGATCCATACAAGTATGTTGTAACAACATCCATAAGATGCATCTCTAAATTCTCAAAGACTGTTAGGCTGATTAAATATCTAAAAGTAATTGCATCCATAACATGAGAATATGTTTCTTCACAATCAATTCCTGGTTGTTAAGAAAAACCTTGAGCCACAAGTCTGGCGTTGTATCTCATAATTTCATTTTTCTCATTTCTTTTCCGTACGAAAACCCATCGGTTTCCGATAGGTTTCATGGCTTCTGGCGTGAGAACGATGGGTCCAAAAACATTTCTTTTATCAAGGGAATTCAATTCAACCTGAATAACATCTTTCCATTTAACCTAGCCCTGTCTATTTTGACATTCGATGACAGACATTGGTTCAGGGTCATCATTTCCCAAAATATCACATGCAACAACATAAGAAAATATATCACAAGGGTCTAAGACTTCCCTTTAAAGGCCATTCTTCCCGGCCCTATTTTATCTCCCTTAAAGTCCTTTATGGATTTCAAGTCGGGAATAGAGTCGTGACTTATGTGGCGCTATATCACAATTCATTATGATATTTCTCATTTCATTTATGTTCCATAACTTTTTTGTATACCCATAATTGAGTGCAACCTCTTTATTGATATCATTCATTTCCTCTTCTGGGGAATTTTTGATATTTTGTATCTCTTCGGGAACACTTTCCTCGCTACCAATTGCAATTTATGTTCCTTTTCTTTTTCATGGATTTTTATCTTTACAGGCCAATGGTCTTCCATGCTTCAGGCATGCTTTAGACTCTTCAGTGACTTTATTATTTGTTTGTCCAACTGGGACTTCAATTCGAGTGGGAGCATTCATAGTTGGTATATAAGATTTGGTCACTCTTTTTGTATTAGTAAATGCATCAGGTAATTGATTTGCAATTTCTTGTAAATGCATTATCTTTTGCACTTCTGTTTCACATTGTTTCATATGAGGATTAAGATACAACAGTGACGGTTCTCACCATGAAACATCATTTTCCTGGATTTTCTTTTCTCCCCCTAATGCAAGGAACATTGTCTCGTTAAAATGACAATCGACAAAACGTATTGTAAAAACATCAGCCGTTAGTGGTTCAAAATATCTTATGATAGAAGATGTCTCATACCCAACATATATTCCCCACCTTCTTTGAGAACCCATTTTTGTGCGTTGTGGTGGTGCAATAAGGACATATATTGCACCTCCAAAAATTCTAAGGTGGGAAATATTTGGCTCTTGACCAAAAAAAGTTGTATAGGAGTATATGTATGATATGCACTTTATCTCATGTGAACTAATGATGCAACATGTAAAATTGCATGACCCCATATAGAAATTGGAAGCTTTGTCTCATTATTAATGGTCTAGCTATTAGTTGGAGACGTTTAGTTAATGATTCAGCTAAAATATTTTGTGTGTGAACATGAGCTACTGGATGTTCAACAATAATTCCTACAGACATGCAATAATCATTAAAGGCTTGAGATGTAAATTCACCGCATTATCAAGTCTCACCTTTTTAATAGAATAAGCTAGAAAATGTGCTCTTAATTTAATAATTTGAGCAAGAAACTTTGCAAATGCCACATTACGAGTTGATAATGTAACACCTGTAATTTCGATGTTATGTATAAAAAATCTAGAGAAAACGGTCGAGAAACGACCGAGAAAACGGTTGAGGAACGGTCGAGAAAACGGTCGGTGGACGGCCGAGAAAACGGTCGAGGAACGACCGGGAAAACGGTCAG
This sequence comes from Arctium minus, assembly GCA_954870635.1. NCBI lineage: Eukaryota > Viridiplantae > Streptophyta > Magnoliopsida > Asterales > Asteraceae > Arctium > Arctium minus. Next base: position 1,120,677 of record OX941093.1, on the reverse strand, counting down.
TATGAGTGTGGCTAAAGTGCCTAGCGAAAGTGACATATGTCACTTTAGCATGGCACTATCGCGGAGAGTATAAAACTCTCGGTACATCTGGTGCGAGAGTGCCTAGCAAAAGTGACATATGTCACTTTAGCTTGGCACTATCGCGGAGCGGGTCTGGAGGTTAACAATCCAATTTTTTGGGTTTTTCTTCATTTCCTCATATCTCCTTCACCATAACTCCGTTTGAGACGATTTTTTTTGCTATGGTTTCGTATTTGAGAGCTTTTCAAGGATAGATTATTGGTTTTGGGAAGGTTCAAGAGTATTTGGTGGTGGATTGGAAGCAAAAGTCAAGAGCTCATCATCATCACCTCTACCTTCAAGAAATTTGGGGTTTTCTAAGTTTTCATCAAAACCTAAGTGGTGAGTTCACCCTCCTAGTTTCTAAATTTCATTATAAGTTATAAATGCTTCATTGATGATTCCCTAGCAATTGGTTTCTTAAATTTCGGATTTTATGATTTTGGAGAATTTAGGTCAAGAATTAAGGTTTTGGCCAAATTGGGGATTTTGATATAAAATGTTTAGGGATCGATTCTAAATGGTTGAATATGAAAGTTTATGGTTGGAAACCTGTGAATCTAGGTTTTTTTGGAAGGATTTGCTTGTGGATTCAAGTTTCTTCAAGGAAGCTCAAGTTGGGGTAAAATCTAGATTTAGCCTAAATCTAGCAAGGTGAGTTCAAGTTGATTTGTAAAAACGTTGTACATGCCAAAATGTCTACTTTTAATTAAGTGTTTATGTGTTTACATGAAATTATCATTTGTTGAGTTATTTGGTGGGTTTAAATTATTTGAGGTGCTTGACTTTATAAACTTTGTAAAAACCCCACATTTGGGACTTTTGGACATTTTGATAAATAAGCCATAAATGAAAGTGTTTTAATAATTTATTGCATAAATGGGGATTATTTGGTAAAAATGCATTTTGGTGTTTGTTGGAAATATGCATAGTTTGTGATATGAGATGTTTGAAAACATCAATGTGTGAGTCATTGGGTTTTGGTCATTCCTGACCTTGTGAATATTACGGAAATTGTAAATCTTTTGGTTTTGGGGAAAAGATGTATTATAAGTATTTAAATGAGTAAGTTTCGAGCATTGACATTTTAACGGTTGATTTTACGGGTGTAAATACACTTACTATGTGTTTTGGAGAAATGTTCAACCTCGTGTTCTGAGACGTTTTGATAGGGGTCATGGTATAACCTTGTTTGGAAAATGATCTGCCTCATTCTAGGTTGTGTTGGAGTTTGGTCGTGTACTTTGGAGCACGTGTTTGCATAAATGTTGGTCGATTGCGTTTTATTTCATTTTTTTGCTTTTGACAATGAGTCCTTTGGTTGTTTGAGCATATGGCACGATATTTGATTATGATTAGGTTTTGGGGACATTTGTCTAGTTTTGATAGCTCAACGTAGAGCTTTGGGTCGTGATTTATATCTATTTGAGTTTTACGTGTTATGAGTGTGTGCTGAAATATGCAGAGCTCGATAAATCATATGTGTATGCTAAAAGATGTTGAGCTCGATAAATCATGAGTGTATGCTGAAAGATGTTGAGCTCGATAAATTATGAGTGTATGCTGAAAGATGTTGAGCTCGATAAACCATGAGTGTATGCTGAAAGATGTTGAGCTCGATATCCAATATGGGTGTGACCGTACGGTCGGTTTTACTAACATAGTATGTGGTTTACTTTATGTTCCGCCACATTATATGGAATCAGGTTTCCCTCTTCACCGAAAGGTGTTATTTGGAGTATTAAGTTTTAGTGTCAACGGTGACCTTTTATATATATATATATGGATTTTATTCATTGATTTATGGGGTGAGTATTATGCCACACCCGTGCTTCGGAGTATAAAGTTTTATTCACATTTGGAGTTAGTTTTGGTTAATTTACTTTATGAAATAACGTTTTGCATTTGGGCGTCCGTCTTTGGAAACGCGTACTATTGGAAACAAAAAATTTCTATATTTAAAGTAAACCATTTGAAAGATTATTTTGAGTAGTATCCTTTCCCTTTTTATGATGTATTTAATTTTGAGGAAAACTTTTGAACTAACTAGGCGTTAGCCTAACCTTTTATTTGTCGGCATGTGCAACAGGTTCGGGTTGAGAATAGTTCTAGTAACTCTGTGAAGAGAGGAGTGCTAGCTGGGTGCTCGAGAAGTGAGTAGCATGGTGAAGCCTTCCGCATTGGTTTTATGAAGAGCAACTTGTATTTGGGTTAAGTGGCACCCGACTTAGGTTTAGTCATTGTATATTATTGGAGTTTACAACTGTTGAGGTTAATTATAGAATTTTAATTTGAGGTGTATTGAATTTTGATTTGTTGGAGGAAGTTTTGTCCCTCGCTTGATGTTATATCAAAATTTTAAATTAGTTGCTCTTACCAAATTGAGAGTGTTACAAGTTGGTATCAAAGCTTAAGTTTGAGAGAATTAGGTGTTGATTTTGGATGCCTAGACTCAAACTAGCATTCTTTTAAGTGACTGAAAGTAAAATTGCACCATTCGGTACTTTAAGATAGGATATTTTGAGGTTGATAGAGTCGCTAGAAACGGGAAACTCGTCGAGGGTAGCAAGGATGATCATGTACGGTACGTTCATAATTGCACCTGGACAATGTTATGGTGAACCTACATGTTACATGTGTATGCTTGAACTACCTTGGTGTGATGACCGTTAGGGTAGTGAAGAAGTTTCTAAGCGAGTAGCCGATAGAAGAGTTGATGTTTATAGCATTGTCTTTTGGAGTTATGGTTATGCATGATGAATACATTAAGTTGACCATTTTGGGTCGGGATTATTGGTTGGATTAGAACCATAGACATATAGAATCGTCATTATTCAAGGAGAAATTGTAAGGTCAACCGATGAAATTCTCGATTATCGCCTTAAGATGTTTGAGCATCCGGATGACGATAATGGGACTGGGAAATTGAGGAGTGTGGTTTCGAGATGTTGAGTGCCGATCAAATTCATGCACAAAATTTATTTCTAAAATAAGTTTACATCAGTTATTTCTCATGTTTCCCAAATCATAAAGTGGGTTATATTACGAAATCTTGGAAAAATATTTAGCACGCACCTGATTTTAAACCATGATTTTAAACATGCATAAAATAATTTTATGCATGTGGTTGCAGACTCTGTTAAGACTTTCTTTATTCTCGTTGTTGTTCAACACTATTTTCGGATATTGTGATATCCGTAATTTGATGTCATTTAGGGTCTTGGACAAGTAACTGCGACTTATGAATTTAACATTGGATCTCCTCCACATATGTTAAGGTTTTGGACGAAGAGTTATTTCCATGTTTTGGTGTTTTAGTTTTCTTGGAAATTTTATTTTGTACGAGTTTTATAGAGTATTATGTTACGACATTTTGCAACGCATGAGTGAACTTTGAAATGCGCGGGCTTTAACTATGGTGCATGTAAAATTTATGGGTTTTGTTGAGTGTCATGTCTCATGCGAGTTTTTCACATGTCTTTTCGCAACCGTAAGAGACGAATTGAGAGTCTTGATATCGCATGATTGTACTTTTGAGTTTATATTTCGTTGTACACTATTTGGTATTTGAATTGATTTACACGTTTGTGTGAGTATGCATATGAAGGACCTATGATGGTTCGAGCTGAACTGTTACTTTATACCTTCTTCAGTTGTTGATTTTATTGTTATAGTTTCACGCAATACATTATGTTAGTTTATTGGTATGCATGGCATTATAGCCACAAGTTTAGAGCAAAGAGCATTTTGTTCGTGCAACGTAAAGTTCGAAATCGGTTTAAATTATTTTACGTTTGACCAAATCGCATGCACCTATCGTTTTACTGAGTCTGGAAATAAACTGAGGTACGTAGGTCTTGTTGGAAATCTTATTCCATGCCATTTTATGGTTTAAAAGAAAGAATTTTGGAGCTTGAAATTGTGAAGTTCCTCTTTTGGAGTTTGTACAAACATTTGTTGCACATTGTTTTAGTGCAGAAAATTATTTTACGTACACGACATAGATTGATGCATGTTAGGACCATAGTGGTCCATTTGAAAAGTTGGTGCGCTTCTTTTGTTATTGTCATTATTAGCGTGGGTAATAATCGAATTATTTTTGAAATGGTTTTATATGTGTGGCGTTTATGACTAATTTGCACGACTACCAAGTGAGGTAGTGGATTTTACACGAAAAGTTAATTGTTATAAAGATTTTGCATTTGAAAGTCTTATAAAATCTCAATTGGCATATTTGTTGAGTTCTATAATTGCAAAACCTTGAACTCATTAGAGCTATAGATTTAAACTCCTGTTGTGAAAAGAGCTGTAAGTGGGGACTAAATAAGTCCTTGGGAATTGGAAATGGCGGACGACCTAAATTGTGGACAGATTTGAATCTTGAGAATTTGACCTCATGAAGTCTGTTTGTGTATGTATAATTAAGGTGGTAGTTTGATGTTATAATCTCAGTTATGTAAGGGGATCTTCCCCTTTTGGTAAAACTTCAGGTTAAGGCCTTGTATGGTTGTCTGCGTATGGTTGGATTTGAATCGATGAATTGTTTGTTCGACAACATGTTATGTGTTGGTAGTGTACCATCTTTTTGGGTCTTCAAGAATAAAGGGGAGGTTGTGATCATGTTCTAAATAACTCGCCGCACAGCTGCCATGGCACCAAGGCTTGTGTGTCACGCCACGTTAAGCCCATGGCATGCTATGGCCTAATGCACAGTTATCGTAATGAGATATTTGATTTTTATTTACGTTTTTAATGTCTTATTTGCAAGTTTTTAATATACTAGAAGCGTACCCGCGCAATGCAACGAGATACATCACGATTTTAATGTTTCATTTTATTTTTTTGTCGATTTTCAGTACGATTTTGGATGGTTTTGAGAAAATGATAATGTTTTTTTTATATAAATTTGTTTAATTTAGGCTTAATAATATAATGCTTTTTATATAAAAAAAATTAAGTATTTTGTTAGAATTCAATGATTATCTTATATATTTTAATGACATCTAGAAAAAATAACCAATTACATATTTAATAATATAATTAAAACAAATTTATAGTAATATAATATATTAATTAATAGTGATAATGGAAAGATCTGCATAAAAGGAAGGTCCTGCACATACCAAATTGGTGGGTGTTAGAAGCCTGCAGTAGTAATATGTATTTTGTGCTTTGATACTTGTAAATTAAGGGTGCGTTTGATTTGCGAGATTGGAATAGAATGGATTGGATTTCAAGGAGGGATTTGGATTTGGGGGGATTTGAAATCCCTTTATGTGTTTGGTTTGTAGGATTTGGAATGGATTTCAAATCGATTCCTTTACAATTCTTGTTTGGTTTGTAGGATTTGGATTTGGATTGAGTTTTTTATTTTATTTTATTATATGTTTGTTTTATAAAGAATTTATTTTTATTGGTAAACGTAGGATTTGGATCGATACAAGTTGAAGTGTGGATCACGCTTTAAAATCTATCGGATTTGGATTTCAAATCCAGGCCCAATGCTAAGTGTTGGGTCATTGACCAGCATCTTCCAAAATCGAAACATGGCGCTGGCTGCTACGCTATAAGGAAATAAAGTTGTGTCTTCTCCATCAGCAATTGCTTTTGGCGTAGTGGTAAGCGCTTGATCCTAACATGTGGTATCAGAGCAGGTCACGGGTTCGAATCTCATGGAGTGCATTTAAATTCCAAAGGCATGTTGTGCAGCCATTGACTTCTAGCGAAGATCTTGTTAGTGCTGGCAGATGCTAGGGGGGGGGGGGGGGATTGTTGGGTCATTGACCAGCATCTTCCTAAATCAAAACGTGGTGCTGGCTGTTACGCTATAAGGAAATAAAGTTGTACCTTCTCCATCAGCAATTGCTTTTGGCGTAGTGGTAAGCGCTTGATCCTAACACCAAGGATTTCCAAATTCATCATATGAGGGATTTTAAAATGGTCAACGGATTTGAAATCCGGTCAACGAAATTCTTTCCTACAAACCAAACGCAGGATTGGAATGGATTTGAAATCCAAATCCCTCCAAATCCATTCCAATCCCGCAAACCAAACGCGCCCTAAGAGATTTTTAAAATCCTGCATAAAATGATGATAGCTTGTGCCTAATAATTTGTATTTAAGAGTTTTTTATCCGTGTTTTATAATATAGTATAGATAACCTAATTTAACTTACTTATTACTATTTACTCATTGAGTAACACTACAAAACATACATTTTTATATATAATATTATATATGAATTAGAAAATTTGACGCCATAAGTCATGCCTTGAAAACGCCATGGCTTCGTCGTGGCTCCTAAGGCTTGAGGCTTGGCCTCGTCGTCACGCCACGCCTCATGCCATTTAGAACCTTGGTTGTGATTCGTTTGTTAAAGCTGTAGGATTTGAGGTTTAATTGTTGTATCGGGTATAACTTTAAGTCTTTATTAAGGATCGACTCAGTGCAACCAGGGATGGAATAATTCTTGGAATACCTACGTTTGCAGTGTGGCCTTTTTGGTTTTAGGCGTCGACTCGTTCTTTTAGGGTCAATGATCTTTGGGATGCTTGGAAGTTGTAACGCCCTAAAAATTAGAAATAGCGTCTAATTAAAATTTTCCAAGTACAACGATAACTAAATCAGCTACAACAACAATTAAGGTTTAACCTCAATAAACACCATTCAATTCCTATACACAATCTATAATAGGTACGTATGTTACTACAACCCAAATACGGTCACTATCTCCAACTGCGGAAGACTTCATCAAACCACTTACCCTCGTGTAAATCTAGAGCTCATCTCCTCAAGCACTGCTAGAACCAAACCCAACTTAAACCTGATGCACATGTCGACAAATAAAAAGGTTAGGCTTAACGCCTAGTGAGCTCAAGAGTTTTAACATGAAAGAATATATCTTTAAAAGAAAGGAATTTTGTTCGAATCAAGATATTTCAAAATGGTTTACTTTAAAAATGGAAACGACTCGTTTTCCCATAATATGTATCTTTAAAGACAACGCTCCAATACAAACATTATTTATAAAACGATGCAACGCATAACTCACTCAAAACGTGATTATAATTCGACACCCAATTTGTGAAAACGTGAATAACACTTCATATCCCAAAACACCCAAAAACACGGGTGGGGCATAATATTCGACCCTTAAATAATGGAAAACAATCCGTATAAATATAATATGTCATCGTAAACATGGAACTGAAATTCAATACTCACGCGACCATAAAATGGAATGAAATCCAAATATTAACGCATGGACAATTAAATATCCAAAATATTGTTGGCCGACAACGGGGGAGGCCCGTATCCATTGAGAGTGGAGGAACACAAAAGTATGTCACTCATTCAACGTTAATCGTATGACACTTCACGACATGAAAGCCCAAGTGCCCCTACGACTCCCTTCAAGCTACCCCAAAAGAGACAGCTGACCTTAGTGAATATTACCATGAATACCACCAAAGGCCCGACAACATTCAAGGACTACAACCATGGCATTATCCCGAATGGCGGAGGTCCAAAACGCCCATCATGAAACGCCCATCATCATAATAGCACAACCGGACTCAGCCCTCCTAATGTACACTTAAAAGGTTAAGGTCATAAAACATAGGTTCCGGAGTCAAACCCCGCACACCCAATTGACCATTAAAACAGACTGACTTACATGCCTATGAATTCAATGCAACACAGTCTAACATTACATGACTACACAAGAGTGACCACACACCCAAGCATGTAAGTATCATCAAAATGCAACCCAGTACATTAGTATGTAATTCATAAACGGACTCTACATCGATCCATTAAAACCGGACAAATGTCCTCAAGGCTCTTTTAAGTCAACACCGAGCTAAAATGCTCAAAATCCATTTGACCAACAAATAACGGTCCCCCAAATAATGTAATGCATTTAAACGGCGTTTATGCAGACACATACCTCTAAGATGTGATTAACCCAAAACTCATCGCGAATTGGGACAAAAGATTTTTCAAATGATTTATGAAATCAGATACACCAAAAATGCATAAATCAATTAGACTTCATTTATACAAAAATCACCAAAGATGTATAAATCATAAAATAGACTTTATTTGCACAAAATCACCAAAAATGCATAAACCATGCTAATACTTATCAAGACATCCAAATCCCAAATAGGGGCATTTTGTGAGACTAAAACAACCCAAGTTTATCAAATATGAAAACTTATCAAAATACCCAACACATTGACAAATACCAAGTAAAGCATATTTTTACTTCAAAAATACTCAAAACTTATCAGCAGTTAACAATTTCGTATAAAACATAAAACACTTTAAAATAACCATTTTGGCATGAACACTGTTTTCATAAATCAATTTGAACTCACCTTGCTAGATTTAGGCTAAATCTAGATTTTATCCCAACTTGAGCCTTATTGAAGAAATCCAAATCCACGAGCAAAATCCTTTCAAAACCTAGATTCACAAGTTCCACCCATAAATAATCACATTCAACCATTTATAATCGATCCCCAAATATATTACACCAAAATCTCCATTTTGGTCCAAACCCTAATTTTGACCCCAACCCTTCCAAAATCTTACAACCTGAAACTGAATGAATCAAACACTAGAAAATCATCAAGAAGCCATTCATAACTTATATTAAGGTTTAGAGATGGAAGGGATACACTTACCACTTAGGTTTTTAGTGAAAACCTAGAAAACCCTAAAATGGAGTTTGAGGTTGAAGATGAAGATGGAGATGGTGAACTCTTGATCAAAGCTTCCAATTACACCACTTGATGATGATTTACCTCCATAATACTCAAGGATTTGAGCCAAGGATGACCCAAAATCGCCATGTATGCCTTAGGTTAGTTTTAGAGAGTGTTTGGGAAGGAGTGGAAGTGAATAAATGGAGAAATGAGCTGAAACCCGCACTTAACAACCCTCTGCCCCTCATGTGCGACATTGCCATGCGACAATGCCCTGGGCATTGTCGCAGGCATTGTCACTGGTCATTGTTTTTGGGTGCCCCTCTACTTCTGTTTCATGTTGCGACTTTGCCCGGTGCAACTATGACACTGTCATAGTCGCCGGGAATTGTAGCCAAGCCCGTACCAAGCTCCGAAACTCGACTTTTTCAACGCCAATACCCCCGATACTCCATGGAACTCCAAACAATGATTTACCAACAAAAGTCCCGCCATTCATAAGTTCCAAAAACATTCGGGTGTCCTTTACTTACCGAAAATTACGGGTGTTACAGAAGTACCTCCGTTGGATCATAAGAAGTGTTAGCCTCACAGTGGTGGAACTTTAAGGAGATTAGATGTTGGTAATTAAGTGTCCATGTGTAAGATCTTCTTGATGTGGTAAGGATCTTATCGACTGAATGGTTGAGGTTTGAGTATAGTTTGGAGTTGTGCGATAGTCTAATTTGAAAAGACCGACTCCCTGGAGAGCGTATTGGCACGTCCTCAGAAGGAAGACTCTACCAATATCAAGAGTGGATTATTAAGGAATTTTGAGAATTCTTTGGGGTTTGATGTCGAACATTGGTTTTCGAATTCAGAATCATGTTGAACTAAGACGAATTGGTCGGTAAGGAGTTGAGGTCACAAGCTACCCTTGAGGTAGTACGTGTCACCTAAGGTTAGGAGGCAACCGAGATCGTATGGTTAGAAATTGCTCCAGTAAGGTTCGATGCTCACTCTATATGAGTGTAACATGTCAAGGTGGATGTTGGATGTGAGTGTCTGCACGAAAATCAGCATGACAATTTTGACAGGAACTTAACGAGTTTCAGTTAAGGTTGAAATACGTTAGAGACACATCCTTGGAAAGGGAGACCGTTGTTTGGTGAAAGTAACGTTATTTGAGGTCTACACCATTTGATTGTTACCTTCTTTGAGATGGGTGGATGGTAAGCCATCTGTCAGACTTGTATTCCGGGTTATGTGGTGTTTTGAGTTGTTTCATGTGTCTTTTATGGTTCAAGAACGTTGTGAGATTATAAAAGTATGATATCGAGAACGGAAAGGCCCTCAGGTTATTGTTTGTTTGGTTAAGAGAATGATCGAATCATTGAGAAACAGTTCCTTTGTAGGTGGTGGCATTTGAGTTTTGATCGGAATTAGATTGAGGACGAAATCATTCTAAGGTTGGGAGGATTGTAACACCCGTAATTTCGATGTTATGTATAAAATAAATCTAGAGAAAACGGTCGAGGAACGGCCGAGAAAACGGTCGGTGGAAAGCCGAGAAAACGGTCGGTGAACGGCCGAGAAAAAGGTCGAGAAACGACCGGGAAAACAGTCCATACGAGTGTGGCTAAAGTGCCTAGCGAAAGTGACATATGTCACTTTAGCATGGCACTATTGCAGAGAGTATAAAACTCTCGTATATTTGGCACGAGAGCGCCTAGCGAAAGTGACATATGTCACTTTAGCATGGCACCATCGCGGAGAGTATAAAACTCTCAGTACATCTGGCGCGAGAGTGCCTAGCGAAAGTAACATATGTCACTTTAGCTTGTCACTATCGCAGAGCGGGTTTGGAGATTAAAATTCCGATTTTTTGGGTTTTTCTTCATTTCCTCATATCTCCTTCGCCATAACTCTGTTTGAGACGATTCTTTTTGCTATGGTTTTTATTTGAGATATTTTCAAGGATAGATTGTTGGTTTTGGGAAGATTCAAGAGTATTTGGTGGTGGATTGGAAGCAAAGGTCAAGAGCTCATCATCATCACCTCCACCTTCAAGAAATTTGGGGTTTTTTAACCTAAGTGGTGAGTTCACCCTCCTAGTTTGTAAACTTCATTATAATTTATAAATGCTTCATTGATGATTTCCTAGTGATTGGTTTCTCAAATTTCGGGTTTTATGATTTTGGAGAATTTAGGTCAAGAATTAGGGTTTTGGCCAAATTGGGGATTTTGATATAAAATGTTTGGGGATCGATTTTAAATGGTTGAATATGAACGTTTATAGTTGGAAACTTGTGAATCTAGGTTTTTTGGAAGGATTTGCTTTTGGATTCAAGTTTCTTTAAGGAAGCTCAAGTTGGGGTAAAATCGAGATTTAGCCTAAATCTAGCAAGGTGAGTTCAAGTTGATTTTTGAAAAAACATTGTGCATGCCAAAATGTCTATTTTTAAGTGTTTATGTGTTTACATGAAATTATTATTTGTTGAGTTATTTGGTGGGTTTAAATTATTTGAGGTGTTTGGCTTTATAAACCCTGTAAAACCCCCACATTTGGGACTTTTGGACATTTTGATAAATAAGCCATAAATGAAAGTGTTTTAATAACTTATTGCATAAATGGGGATTATTTGGTAAAAATGAATTTTGGTGTTTGTTGGAAATATGCATAGTTTGTGTTATGAGATGTTTGAAAGCATCAACGTGTGAGTCATTGGGTTTTGATCATTCCCGACCTTGTGAACACTTCGGAAATTGTAAATCTTTTGGTTTGGGGGAAAGATGTATTTTAAGTATTTCAATGAGTAAGTTTCAAGCATTGACATTTTAACGGTTGATTTTACGGGTGTAAATCCTTTGGTGTAAATACACTTACTATGTGTGTTGGAGAAATGTTCAACCTCGTGTTATGAGACGTTTTGATAGGGGTCAATGGAATAACCTTGTTTGGAAAATGATCTGCCTCATTCTAGGTTGTGTTGGAGTTTGGTCGTGTACTTTGGAGCACGTGTTTGCATAAATGTTGGTCGAGTGCGTTTTATTTCATTTTTTTGCTTTTGACAATGAGTCCTTTGGTTATTTGAGCATGTGGCTAGGTATTTGATTATGATTAGGTTTTGGGGACATTTGTCCATTTTTGATAGCTCAACGTATTGCTTTGGGCCATGATTTATATCTATTTGAGTTTTACGTGTTATGAGTGTATGTTGAAAGATGTTGCGCTCGATAAATCATAAGTGTATGCTGAAAGATGTTGAGCTCGATAAATCATGAGTGTATGATGAAAGATGTTGAGCTCGATAAATCATGAGTGTATGTTGAAAGATGTTGAGCTCGATAAATTATGAGTGTATGCTTAAAGATATTGAGCTCGATAAACCATGAGTGTATGCTGAAAGATGCTAAGCTCGATATCCAATATGGTTGTGACCGTACGGTCGGTTTTACTAACATAGTATGTGGTTTACTTTGTGTTCCGCCGCATTATATGGAATATGGTCTCCCCTGTCACCGAAAGGTATTAGTATTATGTTTTAGTGTCAATGTTTTCGGTGACCATTTATATATATATATATGGATTTTATTCATTGATTTATGGTGTGAGTATTATGCCACACCCGTGCTTCGGAGTATAAAGTTTTATTCACATTTGGAGTTAGTTTTGGTTTAATTTACTTTATGAAAGAATGTTTTGCATTTGGGCGTCCGTCTTTGGAAACGCGTACTATTGGAAACAAAACATTTCTATATTTAAAGTAAACCATTTGAAATATTATTTTGTGTAGTATCCTTTCCCTTTTTATGATGTATTTAATTTTGAGGAAAACTTTTGAACTCACTAGGCGTTAGCCTAACCTTTTATTTGTCTGCATGTGCAACAGGTTCGGGTTGAGAATAGTTCTAGTATCTCTGTGAAGAGAGGAGTGCTAGCTGGGTGCTCGAGAAGTGAGTAGCATGGTGAAGCCTTCCGCATTGGTTTTATGAAGAGCAACTTGTATTTGGGTTAAGTGACACCCGACTTAGGTTTAGTCATGTATATTATTGGAGTTTACAACTGTTGAGGTTAATTATAGAATTTTAATTCGAGTTGTATTGAGTTTTGATTTGTTGGAGGAAGTTTTGTCCCTCGCTTGATGTTATATCGAAATTTTAAACTAGTTGCTCTTACCAAATTGAGAGTGTTACAGATAAGAAACAAACATGAGACCATCTAATTGATACATCTATTAAGACCATGAAGTATCTAAATGGTCCACATGGTGGATGAATTGGTCCATATATATCACCTTGAATTCTTTCAACAAACATAGGTGATTCCTTTTCCATTTTAGATGGTGAAGGTCTCACAATTAATTTTCCAAGTGAACAAGATGTACATGGAGTAACTTTACCTGTTTGAGGGAGCTTTTGGTCCTTCAATTGATGTTCATTTGTACTTCCAATTATCCTGTGCATCATTGTCGATCCTGGATGGTCTAACCTGTCATGCCATAAACTAAATATCGCAGGATCACAATATTTTTCTTTAACTACCATATTTGTTTCAACCACACACACACACACATATATATATATTTATAATGTAAACCAGAATGAAGTATTGGTAGTATCTCTAATACATGGTTCTTATTAGTAATATACATATATTTCTCATTTCTTGAGGTCACCGTTCGAGTATCATATCCATTAAGATATACGTCATTGAAACTTAATAGATTTATTTTCGATTTTGGAGAAAACAAAGCATTATTTATAAGGAACTTTTGTTGGTGATTTTAGTGAAATCATCGATCATTTTATGTAATTGGGTTCACAAGATAATAATTGGGTTGTTAGCTAAGCTATAACACAAGTTAGGAGGTGTGGAGTGCACACTCGTGTAAGCTAACTATGACCCGGGATTGTTGGACGGTCGTTTGGTGATTGTGGGACGAAACAGTGGCTCGCGCGGGTTGTGCCGCGGGTTAACCCGCGCGGCTACCCGCACGATGCACTGTTGCAAATTCGATTTTGTAACCTCCAAATCTCTTTGTAACTCCCAAATCAATTTGTAACCTACACCATTATGTCTAACAATCAATACCATTAAATGGGTAATTATTATCGGTCTTTAATATAGCTTCGGTTACGATTCTCTTGGTATTTAAATAGAATCGATTTCTGCCAGAATCGATACCGATGAATTTGAGATTATCCTCGAGTGAATTTCGTGATACCCAGGCAGAATAGGGTCGAAATATCACTTAAGGAAAGCGAACTCTCACGCGATCTCACATTCTTATCCAAGTTCCAATCGATCACTCTTCTCCCTCTCCATCGAATTTTTGCCCCACTCCCTAACAATCTTAAGTGATATTTCCTTCGTGAGAAATGGCGAGTGATCAATCCGTGAGAGACATGACAACCAAGTTCACGAAACTGGAGAAGTTCGAAGGCGTCGACTTTCGGCGATGGCAAAAGAAGATGCACTTCTTGTTAACCACGTTGAAGGTCGTGTACGTGTTGAGCACGCCAATGCCGGAAGTGATGGAGGACGAGACATTGGAGATGACCCGACGTCGCGGCAAATGGGAAAACGAAGACTACATATGTCGCGGCCACATCTTAAACGGTATGTGTGACTCCCTCTTCGATACTTATCAAAACGTTGAATCCGCTAAAGAGCTATGGGACTCTCTTCAGTCCAAATACATGGCGGAGGATGCTTCTAGTAAGAAGTTCCTCGTGAGTAATTTCAATAATTACAAAATGGTGGATTCAAGGCCTGTGATGGAGCAATATAATGAGCTCCTACGCATTCTAGGCCAATATGCTCAACATGATATGAAGATGGACGAATCCATCTTTGTATCGAGCATAATTGATAAATTGTCTCCCTCTTGGAAAGATTTCAAACACATGTTGAAACACAAGAAGGAAGAGTTGTCTCTTGTACAATTTGGTAGTCACTTGCGCATAGAGGAATCTCTTCGGGCGTAAGAGGCTGAGAAACCTAAGATGAAAGAGGTTTCTGCACCTTCGGTGAACATGGTGGAAAAGGGAAGATCCAACAATTTCAAGGGAAAACGTAAGTTCAATAAAGCCAAGAAAGGTCCCAACAAAAAGGTTAAATTAACCTGTTGGACTTGTGGGATGACCGGTCATCTCAAGCGAGATTGTCGAGTTGTCAGGAATAAGAATGGAGCAAGCTCAAGTGGTGGTGGGCAAAGATCCAATGATCAAAACCCACGGCAAGGTCAGTTTCTTGACTTTGGTGTTAATTCAAATTTGAATTATGTACCACTAATATCCGAATCATTTTATGTACAGGATGATGATGATGCTTGGTGGATTGACACGGGTGCCCGAGTCATGTGTGCAAGGATCGACGTTGGTTCACCTCTTTGGAACCGGTTGAAGACGGATCCGTGCTACACATGGGGAACGAGTTAAATGCTCCAATTCTTGGACGTGGCTTAGTTAGGCTAGAGTTTAGTTCTAGCAAATTTATTGAACTTTTAGACGTTTTGTTTGTACCACAAATTCAAAAGAATTTGGTTTCTGGTAGTGTCTTGAATAAGTTAGGATATAGGCAAGTTTTTGAATCCGGAAAGTTTACCTTGTCGAAAGGTGGATCTTTTGTAGGATTTGGTTATTTGATGAATGATATGTTCATGTTAAGTTTAAATAAAAAAAATTGTTTCGAATTCTATTTATGTTGCAAATGAAGTTCTTGTTGATTCTAGTTTATGGCATGCAAGGCTTGGTCATGTTAATTTTAAAAGGATGGTTGAAATGTCAAAAGACGGTCTTATTCCGGCTTTTGACGTTAAAACCAAAAAATGTAAAACTTGCATGTTGACGAAGATCATTAGGCAACCGTTTCCCAATGTGAAAAAGGATTCATCGGTGCTTGAATTAATTCATAGTGATCTTTGTGATTTGCATTCAACTCCGTCTTTTGGTAATAAAAAGTATGTAGTTACTTTTATTGACGACGCTTCACGTTTTTGTTATATTTATTTATTACACTCAAAAGATGAAGCGTTAGAAAATTTTAAAGTTTATAAAACGGCGGTTGAATTGCAAATAAATGGTTTAATTAAATGTTTATGCACCGATCGTGGTGGGGAATATTACGACCCCATGTTTTTCCAATCCGTAGGAATTATCCATGAGACTACGGCGCCTTATACACCACAACAAAATGGTGTGGTGGAACGGAAAAATAGAGTTCTCAAAGAAATGGTGAACTCTATGTTATCCTACTCGGGATTGAGTAATGGATTTTGGGGTAAAGCCATGTTAACGGCTTGTTATTTATTAAATCGAGTTCCTAATAAAAGGAACAAGATTACCCCATATGAACTTTGGTTCAAGAAAAGGCCTAACTTGAATTATATTCAAGTTTGGGGTTGTCGGGCGGTCGTTCGATTACCCGAACCCAAAAGGAAAACTTTGGGTGAGAAAGGTATTGATTGCATCTTTGTTGGATATGCCGAGCATTCCAAGGCATATAGGTTCTATGTTATTGAACCTAATGATTCTATAGCGATTCACACCGTTATAGAATCGAGAGATGCATTATTTGATGAGACTAGATTCTCTTCAATACCTAGGCCGAAGGATCTTGTTCCAAATACTAGTGTAACTAGTGAGGTTGAATAACAAGCAATTGTTCCAACCGAATCTCCAATGCTTCGAAGGAGCAAAAGAGGAAGGATTGAAAAATCCTTTGGTCCAGATTTCCAAGTATACTTGATAGAAGGATTAAGAGATGAGATTGGGTCACAATTCTCTTACTGTTATAGTATTGAGGAGGATCCAAAATCATTTGATGAGGCTATGAAGTCTCAAGATGTTGCTTTCTGGAAAGAAGCAATAAATGATGAGATGGACTCCATCATTGGAAATAATACTTGAGTATTATTGGACTTGCCACCGGGTTGTAAACCTTTGGGATGCAAGTGGATCTTCAAAAGGAAGATGAAAGCCGATGGATCAATCGAAAAGTTCAAAGCTCGATTCGTGATCCAAGGCTTTAGGCAACGGGAGGGTATCGATTATTTTGATACCTATGCCCCGGTTGCAAGGATCTCCACGATTAGATTGTTGATAGCCTTATGAGCTATCCACAATTTAGTGATTCACCAAATGGATGTCAAAATGGAATTCTTGAATGGTGACTTGGAGGAAGAAGTTTACATGAAACAACCGGAAGGTTTTGTTATGCCCGGGATGGAGCATAAGGTATGTAAACTTGTAAAATCATTGTATGGGCTTAAACAAGCACCCAAACAATGGCATCAAAAATTTGATGAGGTTATCTTGTCCAATGGCTTTATGTTAAACCAAGCGGACAAGTGTGTGTATAGCAAATTTGACACACCCGGTAACGGAGTAATCATTTGCTTATACGTTGATGACATGTTGATCTTTGGCACCAACCAAAATCAAGTTGATAAAACCAAAGTTTTTGTCATCAAGTTTCTCCATGAAAGATATGGGAGAGGCAGAGGTGATCCTTGGAATAAGGATCAAGCGTGAGAACAAAGGGATTGCAATTACGCAATCTCATTACATTGAGAAAGTATTAAAGAAATTTAATTGCTTTGATTGTTCTCCGGTGAGTACTCCATTTGATCCGAGTGTGAAGATTATGCCCAATTCGGGTGAAGCGGTGTCATAACTCGAGTACTCAAAGGCTATAGGATGCTTGATGTATGCCATGACAAGCACTAGGCCGGATATCGCTTTTACCGTAGGCAAGTTGAGTAGGTATACTAGTAATCCTACTATACATCATTGGCAAGCGATGAGACGAGTATTTAAATACTTGAATAAAACCATAGATTATGGTTTGTCATATGTCGGGTTTCCTTCGGTATTAGAGGGATATTCGGATGCAAGTTGGATTACCAACTTAGAAGATCACTCTTCCACGAGTGGTTGGGTATACTTGCTTGGGGTAGGTGCCATCTCATGGGCTTCCAAGAAGCAAACTTGCATCACGAGTTCGACTATGGAGTCGAAATTTGTGGTATTAGCCGCTGCCAGTAAAGAGGCGGAGTGGCTAAGGAATTTAGTCCATGAAATTCCGTTATGGCCGAAACCAATATCACCCATTTCTATCCATTGTGATAGTGCAACTACTTTGGCTAAAGCTTATAGTCAAGTATATAATGGCAAGTCTAGACACTTAGGTGTTAGACATAGCATGATTCGTGAGCTAATCACGAATGGGGTGATTTCGGTTGAATTTATTCGGTCGCAACAAAATCTAGCGGACCACTTGACGAAGGGGTTAGCTAGGGGCTTGGTTCACAAGTCGGTGATCGGGATGGGATTAAAGTCCATTTGAATCTCTAACGGTGAGATACCCAATTCCCTTCTAATACAACGTTAGAAGTTGAATTCAATGAGAAAGCTCACTTTAAGGGATTGGAGCACAAGATAATCATCCCAAGGTATATGCTCGGTATTGCAAGCGAGGAGGAAATTTTTCTTTTGTAAAAGTGCATGTGCAGGTGCATGATGAAAGGAACTACCTATATGAGTGCGAAGTGTGGCCGCTTCAAGAAGCTTGGAATGGATAAGGACACATGGCTTGTATAGTGTCAAGTTTAAACTTTAGAGAATTTTAAATTCATGTGTATGTTATTTTCTGGTACTCAAATGGGTTAAAGGTTTCAATCCATAGGACACCCGGATTTTCGAGTATTTGAAATGTGTAATGTACTAAGATGAGAATTCAATCTTTTAGATATTTTCATTTATGCATGAGTTTGTTTGTTATATTAATTTTGTTTGTGAATCAAGGATTACACTAAAATGGGCGAGGAATGTTGGTGATTTTAGTGAAATCATCGGTCATTTTATGTAATTGGGTTCACAAGATAATAATGGGGTTGGTAGCTAAGCTATAACACGAGTTAGGAGGTGTGGAGTGCACACTCGTGTAAGCTAACTATGACCCGGGTTTGTTGGACGGTCGTTTGGTGATTGTGGGACGAAACAGTGGCTCACGCGGGTTGTGTTACGGGTTAACCCACGCGGCTACCCGCGTGGTGCACTAGAGTATGGGACGAAACAGTGGCTCACGTGGGTTGTGCCGCGGGTAAACCCGCACGGTGCACTGTTGCAGATTCGATTCTGTAACACCTAAATCTCTTTGTAACTCCCAAATCAATTTGTAACCTACACCATTATGTCTAACAATCAATACCATTAAATGGGTAATTATCATCGGTCTTTAATATAGTTTCGGTTACGATTCTCTTGGTGTTTAAATAGGATCGATTTCTGCCAGATTCGATACCGGTGAATTTGAGATTATCCTCGAGTGAATTTCGTGATACCCGGGCAGAATAGGGTCGAAATATCACTTAAGGAAAGCGAGCTCTCACGCGATCTTACATTCTTATCCAAGTTCCAATTGATCACTCTTCTCCCTCTCCATCGAATTTCTGCCCCACTCCCCAACCACTTTGTACCATTCGGTAATAGGAAATGAGCTATTCCTATTTCTTCTATCATGTCTGTAGGACCTGATTTAGTATGTATGATTCCTTTTGTTGATTTTAATTTAGAAAAATATTTCTTAGCTTTCTGGATGGTGTGTGTGTTACCACTATCCGGTATACACAGGTCTCCAACATTTGCTTGATGTTGTGCTCCAATGGAATTTATATCAAACTTCAAATATGAAACAAATTGTAAGTTTATAATAATAACAATAAGAATTGTAATAATAGGACAATGTTATTATATAAATATTTTATATGAAAAAGGGAATACATAGTTATTAGAATAAGAAGACCATCAAATTCATATAACATAAAAGGGAATACATAGTTACAAAAATGGAAATACATATTTATTAGAATAAAAAGACCAACAACATTCATATAACTCAAAGGTCGATATCGTTAAGGAAATCAGAAACATTTAGCTCAGTGTTTGATAACTCCAGGTTATCCATAAGGTTTACTTCCTTCTCTATTCCTTTGAGATATTATTTATAGAGCTGACAGAGATGTGGAGATATGCGGCATGTCCTTGACCAGTGATATGTGCTACCACATTTGTAACAAGAACCTTCAGGATTCTGAGAATGACTTGTTCATGCATCATGTTTTGTCACTTTGAGCTTAATTTGTGGTTGGGTCTTATAGCCTTGTGGAACATGATGATTATTTTCTCTTTGCCCACGACCACGATTAAAACTACGACCACGACCGTAAGGGTGGCCTCGACCAAAATTGTAGTTTCGACCATAAAAATTGTTTTGACCAAAATGACCACAACCTCGTCCACGACCACGTCCATGTCCCCTTCCACGAAAATTATTTCTAGGACTGTCATTATTTATAGCATTTGCTTCAGGAAGTGCTACTGAACATGTCGGACGTGATTGATGGTTTTTCATCAAGAGCTCATTATTTTGTTCTGCAACAAGTAAACATGAATTAAGCTCATAATATCTTGTGAATTTCTGCATTCGATATTGTTGTTGCAAAGTAATGTTTGATGCATGGAAAGTAGAGTAGGTTTTCTCCAACATATCCGCATCAGTAACACTTTGTCCACAAAACCTAAGTTGTGAACATACTCTAAATAATGCAGAGCTATAGTCATTCACTTTTTTAAAATCTTGAAACCTCAAAGTTCTCCACTCATCTTTGGCAGCCGAAAGTAAAACTTCATTTTGGTGATGAAACATATCTTTAAGGTCTTTCCACATAATGCTTGGATCACTGGTATTGAGATATTCAAATTTTAACATGTCATCAACATGTTTCCGAAGAAAAATGTTGGCCTTTGCTTTGTCTTGCGACGAACAATGATTGTTTTCGTCTAAAGTGTCTAAAATGCCCATAGATTCAAGGTGCATTTTCACATCCATAATCAAGGACTGTAGTTCTTTCCATTTACATCAAGAGCTGTAAACTCAATCTTTGCAAGATTTGACATATTGTAACTATCAAACAACGATAAAAAATTTAGATTCCATTTATGTCGATAAATATTGCAATACAAAGAAGTGGGAGAACCATAAGTACAAACTTGCTTAAGAAAAAATATAACTCATCAAGTGGGAGATTACTGAAAGGAATAACTAATAATATAAGCATTACAATGATGAGAATTAAAACTAGATGCAATATCTTCGGAAAATTTTCTTGATTAGATGAACTGGAGAAAGAAGAGTAAATATATTGAGAAAAAACTTAATGGTTAATTTATAGTGTAAAATATAGTCGTTGTAAATGTTTGTTACCGTTATATATATAGCGGTTGCAAATGATTTTGTAAATAAAAATAATAATTAATACATAAAATCAATAAAGATTCTAATATCAGTGATGGTAGATATAAGATATAATCAGTGATATAAAATAAGGAAAATAAATAAATGTTAGTATGCTTAGATAAAATTAGCAAGAGAATAAACATATGCTTAAATAAATGTTGAAAGATTAGTATGACTATAAAATTAAGTATGTGTAAATAAAAGTTAGTATAAGCATGAAAACATAAATAAGATTAGTATATGCATAAATAAAAGTTAGAATATTAGTAGTCATAATATCTATAATAAGAAGTCATCAACTTTTATACTGTTTATTTTGGTATTTTACCTTATCTATACTATATTATAAACCACGGATAACAAACTCTTAAATACAAATTATTAAGCACAAGGTACCATCATTTTATGCAAGATTTTAAAAATCTCTTAATTTACAAGTATCAAAGCACAAGATATATATTACTAATGCAGATTTCTAACACCACCAATTTGGTATGTGCATGACCTTCCTTTTATGCAGACATTTCCATGTATCACTATTAATTAATATATTATATTACTATAATTTTGTTTTAATTATATTATTAAATATGTAATTGGTTATTTTTTTCTAGATGTCATTAAAATATATAAGATAATCATTGAATTCTAACAAAATACTTAATTTTTTATATAAAAAACCTTATATTATTAAGCCTAAATTAAACAAATTTATAAAAAAACATTATCATTTTCTCAAAACCATCCAAAATCGTACTGTAAATCGACAAAAAAATTAAATGAAACATTAAAACCGTGATGTATATCGTTGCATTGCGCGAGTACACTTCTAGTTAACCTATAGTATTAAGGAAATGCATACCTTGATTAGAATTTTCGTGCTGATAATATGTTATAAATATCCAAGATTACCTCTATATTAGTAATAGATTAAGAGATTTATAGAGACAGAAAGGAAGAAACTTGGAGAGAATGAAATACTTATGCAAGTATATTTAAGTGTATTTTTTACATTTACATAAGGGAGTATTTATACTACATAATCTACTATTCATCTATATGGTTTATATAGGTAATTATTGAACAACTTGATTGTAGATTGAACATGAGAGTTGAAATTTACATCCACAAGTTAAACCCCATACTTCATAATATATTTAATATTTACAATACAACCATCATTTTCTTCTGTAACTTGCAACAATTTTTAATAGGTAATTAGAATATTTAAAAACAAAAAATTCATTCCGTAATATATCTTTTTCTAAATTTTAATTATTTATCTATTAGTAACTATTATACAATTATTGATTTTGTGGACATTTTTAATACAAGGGAAATGGATGTTTAAATAACATAAACACGTGATTTATTTTCATAATGGAATTTGATAGAATTAAAATATATTAAAGAAATTTGATTTTAGAGGAGTTGAAATGGGCATTGACCATGCTTTTGATTGGTAAATATTTAATGGAATCTCTCAAAAGAATTAAAATCTCCATCTTTTGTTCACAAAAATTGGAATCATTCCATCTTTGCTTGGAGGGTGGTAGCTATGACAATAAGAGCTACCCCCACCATACCGACCATCATGCCACTACTGTCATCGTCACAACTAGCAACCCCCCCCCCCCCCCCCCTTTTTATGCCACTATTATCATTTAGAATTTGTACAAGAGGATGATGGGCTTAAAGTATGTTCTTGAGTATTGCTTGTTAATGAAATTATTTCCAACCAAACCAAACCCAACTCAATAAAGTAGGTAAAATGCATAGTATTTCAGATTAAATTTCTAAAATTAACAAGAAATCACAAAATTAATTAAATAAAATCACCACGTTAAAAAAAAATTAAAAAGAAAACAAAACTGGAATATAAACAGAAGTCAGTCGCTCATTACTATTACTACTACTAACACCATATCAATCATAAGCTGATACAACCACACCCCCAATCATATCTATTATTTATTGTAAATGACACACATACAAGGTGCAAAAGAGAGTCACCGTGTATCATTTACAACAAATTTGATTCGTTAGTTGTACGCAATCTCCAACTCTCTCTTGGTGACTTGAAACTACATAATCCTGCACGAACATGTTTTCCCGCTACTGTTTTCAAACTCATCATCTGAATCACTGTGTTCACTGCCCCAATAACAATTAACAATATTAGGAGTTTCAAAACACAACCAATTCTAATCTTTGGCATCAATGGATGGCAGTGACATCATCACTGTATCAAAACAGTTTGTTGTCTGTTCAAAAAAGATAAATATTTTTTTGGTTTCTTTCTTATCTGGTAGCCTTCAACAACAAAGATGAAACCTTTCTTATAGCTTAATTAGGCGTCTTTGGTTCGCCAACCGCATTTACACAATAAAGTACTCAATCAAGCTTTAAGCCATTACATTAAAGCTTGACGCTATGCTAGTCTTAACTTGTCCTTTTATCATTGTTTTGTTACAAGTGCATAAACCAAATCAGTCCAAACGGACACAGTAAGTAAGAAAGGCTGTTTCCGTAAAGATCCCTGACTTGCAGAGCAAAACACATTCTTGTTACTGGTGCATGTCTAAAGCTAATATGTAACTATTCTCAAAGCACTCTCAAGATAAAGTTTTTTCTTTTGTGGATCCTTCTCTATAAGACGGTGGGTAGTCCACATGCAAAACGTGGCAAACTTAGACTTCCAACCAGTAGGCGTGACCCCTAAGGCTAAAGAGTTGATAGTCGGATGCCAACTTGAGATTTCACGAGACTGTGGCACCAAATCCTGGTGAGTTACCACTAGGTCAACCTCTTGGGGTTATTTTCGTCCAACCTCTTGGGTTATTTTGTAGGTCATCTCCAAGGTTTGAATTGGCATACAACTACCAATGATGACACTTGACCTTAGCATCTTTCTTGGGATAAATCTTTATATGATAAATCTTTCTTAGACATTTATCATTTTATCTTAAAAGATTTGGTCTCTACTTCTGTGACTTTTATGCTAAACGATATGGTATGCATGAGGTGAAATTGATAGCATGATGATACATAATACATACCTGGGCTCAAATTCCCGAATCTCAACAAGTTCTCCTCCGATAACATCTGTCCATTGCACGTTCCTTGTATCTATTTGGGCAGGTGCATTTTGGTGTATGGGTTCAACCACGTCAACGTTATCAACAGCACCCGTGGCCCGTCTCTTCAAGCTGCTTTTAAGAGAAGTTGCGTTTGTGGTATTAGTATTAGCATCGCCATCCACAGAATCTGAAGTAGGAGGGTTTTCTTGGACTTTTTCCAAATGAGAAGAGGTTTTAGGAACGTGTTGGTGAGTGGGTCCAACAGAGGGGCTCTCGAGTCCTGCGTCAGGGCGACCAAAGCAAGCACACCCGCAGACACAACGGTTGTTGTTATTAGCAGCCAGTTGGAGATGAGGATCAGGATCGGATTCTTTGTCCACCAGATGGTACTGATTCCACGGCGTAACTCTCATGGGTTTCTCCTCTTTTTTATGACCCAAAAGCAGAAGGTTCAAACCGTTACTATACCCCGAAGCTGAGGAAGAGAAAAACCTTCCTCCTTCCACTGCTAATAACATCACTTCTTCTCATTTGGGGGGCACACCATAAAATCTTATCTTCTCTTAAATCCAACCACCTTCAAACTACCAAATGCATAAATTCCACAATCATTTGTTAGGATCAATAATCACAATTACAAGAAATACAACAGGTTATATGCGTGGTTCAACAATTCGACTACGTGTGTTACTACTACGATTTATCATGAGATTATCGAATTCTTTCCAAAGTGCACAAAAGAAAACTAAACAGATAAGAGAATCAAGACAGAATAATTGTAGTTGTTTCACCATCAAATTCAGGAACGGACTCGATTGGATCCATGAACAATACAGCATAGGATTTGAAAACAAGTGGTGAGTGATTTCATTTCAAATCAGGGTTCATGTATTTATTCACAGATGAATAGAATTACTGTTTCAATTTGCAGAAAGCATACAACCAACTATTCTTCCCTATCTGTTTACCAAATGCATTTAGACCCAAAAACAGAATTAATTATTGAGATGTTTGAAATACTTTGATGATGAGCTGCTACAAATTGAAGAACATAAATTCAGAGATGGGTTGGCAAACACAATCACCAAGAACAGATGACTATTTCTTGACAACAATATCGATGGCGAACAAAGATTGATATCGTTTAACAAAGTCTAGTTAAACATCAGAATTAAATCCAATAAAAAATTAAGATCTAAAACACAAAATCAGATTCGTCACTGCTAATTAACAAAATCCCAAATCCGGACAAACCACATACATACATACATTATAAGGAAAACCCAATTTGTTCAGAGTGAAACACAAAATACCTAAAGAAACTCGAATGTCTAAAAGATGAAGAATTACCAATAGGGATCTGAGAATGATTGCAGCTACATACATGTGTCGCCGGACGGAGTTGATAGTCGGTGGTGTAAAAATCACCGGAAAATCGTTTGAAAGAAAGAAAGACTGCGGTGTTTGTGTGTCAATAATATTGAGAGAGAAGTGAGATTGATTGGATTTGGAGAGGGTGAATTGAATTCTGTTGTGGGGGGTCGTCAAAACAATGTTTTATTTATTTATTTATTTATTTAGGATTTATAATTATAATTATAATTATAATTATAATTATAATGGGAAGGAACCAAATCAATCTCACTTCTCTCGAATCAATGGTGTGTAAATAAACAACATTTCTTTTCTTGTTTTCGTTCTTGTTTGTATATAAAGTCAATGCCCACAAACTCACAAGCTAGAGAGAATGTTTCAAGTCTATTGTATAAAGAAAAGCAAAAAAAAAGATGTTTATTTGTAATCGAGTATTTATCGTTTGTAAAAACAGTTGTTTTATTATCTGCTAGAAAAATTAAATTCAAATCATGGGTTAGTTTGGTGCCTCTCTGGCAGTAGCCCGGTTGGCTCAAGAGATAAGAAGATGTTTGCTCAAAAAGTCGTTGGTTTCGGATTCAATCTGGACACCCTCATGCGCCTTGCCGTTTTAGATAGCCCACTCACACTAGATTCCTTAGGACAGGTTCGGATTATCGATAATCAACTTTTTGCTCAAAAATGAGTTAATTTGGTTTGATTTAACAACCATGATGCAAATTACAATAAATTCCAACTTATTTGTATTTTATTTCTAAGTTGGTAACAAGATTGTTATCTAGCTCTTAAACATGATAATAAAAATCATTAAAACTTGTTATTAAAATCAATTGACTTTGTTGATATTTTATATGTTTTTTAATAAAAGTTATTACAATTTGGTTAAGTTTTTTGATTTAATTGACTTAATCTATATCTTTAGGACTTCCATTTGTCAATCTTAAAAAAAAATACATTACAAAATACAAGTGACAATGTATAATACACATATGTAGATTATACTTTATGACATTGACTTTCACCTAACCATCATCTTCATTCGTCATTAATTCACAATAACATTGCCAACTATTCAACCAAATTTGCACCCACTTATATTTCGAATTAGAATACAAAATTAAATTTACTTGGTCTAAGCAATTGTTGATGATACCAAATTTGATCCTCATTCATTTTGCAAACAACTTAAATATTATTGCATGATCGAAAAAATGCATTACTATCAAACTTCCACTCAATTGACTTCAATATGGCTTTAAAATGGCTCTAATCCCAAAAGTTGTTGACTTACATAATCTTGAGAATGCATAAAAAAACAAAACATGACCTTGTATTAACGGATTTCTCTCGACAAAAGCATTTCGCCTTTACGATATTTTTCATATGCTTGAACTAATTTCAACCCTTCCTTTGGTGATGATGTTGCGAATGATGACTCATGATTCATATTCTAATATTTGTATTTTTAATATAATTCTGAAAAGAGTAATTTACTTCATTGAAGCATTATAGATTCTAAAGTTGGTAAAACAACAGCGATCAATTAATTATTTTGGAAAACAAAAAAATTTGATGGTTATTTTACTATTTCCATGATTATTTTAGTTGGATCTGATACAAGTGAACCCGATAACAAAGTTTGACGACTCTTACGAGTGCTTTTTAGTTAAACAACTTATCTAAAACTTTTACCATAACTCAACTGTAAAGTCATATAGTCATGTATGATAAAGCTAAGAAATAAGAAGACCCACAAGCTCATCAATCAAGGTACAAGTGGAAAGTATAGAGATGCTCTAAGAAGGTGAAAGGAAAGAGCATGTTAGGGGGAATAATGTGCATGGGTCTTTTTTATGCTTTTTATAAATGAGTAAAGGAGACCTTTGACATGAGTTTTTTAAAGTATGGTGGATTCATGGAGGTTATAATGGCATTGTCAACAAAAAAAAGGCCTAAAAAGAAAGGTAGTCTTATTCCAAACTTCACAAATGCTTTATGTCATATTTAATATTTGTAAAGAAGGATCAAGACACTCATTACATATGCAACAAACATAAAAAAAATATTGGAAGGACATTTCATACAACATTATTCAAAATTATTTTATTCTTGTTTTATGTTCGCATTGGTAACCATAGATCCAACAAATGTGAGAACATACATGATGCTTGTTTTAACTTCACTATCGCGTACTTAATCGTCATAAAGAACCCTCTTTATAAATTCTATTAGGCGTCGGCTTATAGATGACTACAACTAACGTGGGGTTGGGGTGTACATTTATAGATGTCGACATGTTGATAAATAAACATCACATGAATCGCATCCACAAGAAAGACTTGAGTGGTCCGGTGGGTATGTAGGTGTATACCTACCATTACCAAAAAGATTTATTATCTCGTACAATTTAACCAACATGAGTTTATACATAACAAAAGCAATCTAACAATCAATCAATATTCCAAAAATTGCATCATGACGACCGCCATGACACAAGGTTCACGTTAACCCCATGGCACGCCATGGCGGCATATGCATTTTGCAATATTGTATTTGATCTGTTTTTACTTTTATAAAAAAAAAATGACAGTCTATCGTTTTAGCATATAATCCACTTGTGTATGGTGATGATGTTAGATTAGAGTAATAGTAGAGAACACAGAGAAAGTTCAAATAATATCATGCATTTGATATCACATCACTTGAAACCTTGCAATGGGTGCATAGAAAAGGGCATGATTTCTATCATAGAAGATAAGAGAGTAAGAACCCAAAGGTAGTTTACAAATAACATGAAGAATAAAATTTCTTTCTTGGATTGAAGAAGGAAGTGAAAAGAGTTGTTAATCATGATCTGCATGCATGTCCATTGAAGAATCAAGAATCTGATTTTCCACCTGGCCGGATATATGATAGTCCTGAAGGCTGCGACGAACAGGGCTCGACAAAGCATTCGAGAATATATAGTTCTTCGACGCTGCTTGATCACTAGACGACCCACAATTTATCAATGGGGTGTTTGTCACTTGCTGTCTTGCTAATGATAATGGTGCCTCCTCCACACATGATGATTCTAGCTCACCCTGCCAACTCAAATACATCCATCACTATTTCATCCATTCATACTACAATCATAAACTTACATATATATATATACACACACACACTCTTTGTTAATTTCATACACTTTTTCTGTCAGCTTTTCCATCCCACACTTTTCCTCAAAATAGGTGAGACCCAAGTACATGGGATCCAAAAGCACAACATGGAATTCATAGTGATCATCACCACCAACATCATATTAATTTTTCTCTTCACCATTTCAGCCAATACCCTGCCACAGAGGTCACCTGCTATCCTTATTAGTAGGAGTTCCAGTGTAGAGAATATAGCCATGACTACTGCATGTTTCCTACATCCATCACTTATCTGTCTCCTCCCATCTTCATGTTTATATATGGTTTTATTCAGTTTTCATACAAGTTCTCACTGTACATAATATTAGCTGACATCAAAGTGCCTGTATACTTACCAGACTACATCTTTGTACAGTATCATGAGTTTATCATACAACAGCAACAAGCCTTTCATCCCCAAACTAGATGAGGTAGACATGGATATAAAACCAAAATAAAATATAGAATGGTGCAAACCAAAAGCAAACATAAAGAGGTAAAACCCCAAAACAGCTCAAGCCTCAATGGCACCCTTCCGTGCAGACCTTCATAAACAGTGCACGGTTTTTTTGCTATTCTGATGGAAATATATGTTTGTTATCTCTGTCTCTATTGTGTATAAAATGAAAAGGATCGTCTACAAAATTAAAAAAATCAGTCACACAAACAAAGGGCCCTAACAGAGGGCCCTACAAAGTAAGAGAACTCTAATACGACAAATGAACCCATTTCCCTTGATTTGTGAAGCAAAAAAGAACCCACATACAACATAACGGCATGAGGGTATCAAATTCCTAGCAAACTCCCCATATTGGGCTATCTAGTACAAGAGTGTGTGCCAAAGCACGTCAAAAGAATAAATATTTTTGGATTATCTTGCAACTTGTCAAGAAAAGTCCTGGGGAAAACCACTAGGGCCAATACTAGAAATTGGAAATAATATTACATCAAAAGGAACACCCGGTTTAATTGCCAAAGAATATGGACTATTGAGAGAAAAAGAACAAATAGTCTAGCAGACAATTAAGACACACTGCAGACGCTCACACTTCAGAAATTGGAAAGACTATTACATCAAAAAGGAACACCCTGTTCAATAGCCAAAGAAAGTGGACTACGAGTGTGAGATGTGTGCCTCCAATCCAAGAATGGTCAACTTTGGGGAGCGGCTTTAGTAGCACGGTTTCACGCCCCAACCTCTATGGAACGGCCACAAGAAAGTGGCTCATGCGGGTTGCCATGTGCCTTGGCTAGTCGCCCGGGCGGCCTTGGCTTCCACCCCATGGAGACGGGCGGCTTCCCTCATGCAGCATATGCCGCCCAGCAAGTGGCCCGCCTGGATTTTTTAGCGTGCAAGGGTTTTGACCCATCAGCTTCTATTTCCTCATTTAGTAGCTGATTTTGAACTTATCTTTTTAGGAAAAACCCTTGTACTCTCTCTCTCTCTCTCTCAAACTTGCTCTCCAAGCTTCAAGAACCCTCATAGATTTATCCATTTGTAAGTTGAAATTTCTCAAGTGCATCATCGTCAAAGTGATAGTGGATAGTTCTAGACGTCCTCCACCCATGGTTTTTACCTTTCCGGTTTCCACATAAAAAAATCTCTCTCTTACTTATGCTTTATATTGCATTTTATCGGGTTGATTATTATTTACATTATTTAGTGGTTGATTGTCTTGCATTGTCATTTGTCAGTCTTATTTCCACTTAGAATCTCGATATAGAACTTCCGTTCATTTGTTCTATGGTTATTTGTGTTCTATCGGGAACCACTATCGAGCTTATGCTATTCAGGTCTTGCTAATTTCACAACAGAGGAAAAGAGGGAATAGTCTAGCAGATATCATAAGACTTGTTGTAGATGCTCAGAACTTAGAAATTGGACTTCAAACCCCATTAAACTTAACAAGGTCAAATGCCAAAAAGAGGCAAATCAAAGGACCGGTTAAAACAATCACTCCTTCCTTAACTCCCTAATTGTAAATATTTTGAAATTGAGGAAATAGAATTGAGCACCCGCTAACTCTGATATAGGTACTTTGAATTTTAGAGTCAAAATACCAAAAGTAACGTACAATGTGGACTTGAGCCAGTTCCACCCTTACAATCATAGTATTTTATATGCTTCAGAAGTGTCAACTTCATTTTGAAATCATACAATTTACAGTAATTGACAAGCACGCAAATGGAGTTGGGAGATTATTGAAGTAATGTCCCAAAAACTTCAAAAATCTACAAAGAGAACAGATGTCTTAAAAAGCCAACAAATAACTTGGTAACAAACTAACAATCAACCCAATAGAAGTAGTGACCACCCAAACATTTAGAGAAAAATGTGAAAAATCAGGTTGTGATGTTGAGCCTTTATATCTTGGGATCAAACTAATGACGAAATTAACCCAAATCTTGGCATATATTCATAAGCATATGTTTTTATTTGCCTTTTGCATAGTGTTGCAAGCTCAGCAGCTAATACAAAGTTTGATGCTGACAAACATTAGACCAAAGTCAATAAGATGAGTCAAAATCAAACTTACATATAATGAGGACCAGCAATAAGTAGTTTGGTCCATAAACAGCAGAAACTATCAAATGAAAGAGACCACCGATGAACTCAAACATACAGTTGTAAGTTACTTAATGAATTAAAATCCATGCCTTAACCAAGACGATACTTCTCAACGCAAAAAACAAAATTCTGATCAACAGTCTGGATCATGTGCAACCAACCGAATCATATTTAAAAAAATGAATGAGGTTGACTTGTTTGAGTAAATAGTAAAATAATAATTGCAAATAGAATGATGCATGCCCGATTAATGATCAGATACGAAAATGCATTTGTAGGGGTCTTTATGGGGAGTAGGTAGCATCAAGCACTAAATGCAAGAAAGTGATATGAATTATAACTGTAAGTCCAATTTATAAAATAGTGACCTGGATATAGGCTAATATGTCTTCCGAGGTCACTCTCAATCCTTCCGCTTCTTGCTTAGAAATCCATTGATAGAGCTTTTCCTGCAAACTGGAATTTCAGTTGATATTCTATCTGCTATCCATTAACAAGAGTCTACCTAGTGTCATGTCTCCAACACAAATAAGACTAGCCACTGATCAATAATTTCATTAGATAGAAGTTACAAACTAGTGCATACACGGTAAAAAAAAAAAAAAAATTAACCATGCTAGTACATATAAGTGACATCGTTCCCATTACAATAAACAATTAAACACCCCTAACATCCCACTTACTGCTCCTAGGTAGCATATTGCTAGTGTGCCTGTACATAGATAACCACATAATCCACCAAAACTATCATATTGTATCCCAACATAGGTTTTACCTATAGCATCTCTTGCTGCTCTCTTATAGCTTCCCTCCTGGCTAGTGTATATGTTATATGTTTTCCACGCTCTTGCAACCATGGTTTCAACATCCATATTTGGTATCCATCATTTTAAGCTCTACCTATGCATGCCTTGGTGCCTCATACCTAGCTAGTCTCAGTGAAATTGTAACTACATGGAACGTTTCAGAGAACTAAAGAGTTTTTCCCCCCTTGTTTTTACTTGAGTCAAATTGCAACCCCTGGTCGTACATATCAACTATTTTAAGCCAACTAATCACTTTGGTAAAAGCATGACAATGCAAGCACATACACAGTGTTGACAAACAAGTACACGCCAGCCTGATATCGCGCACACGAAAGGGGAGCAACATCTCACCCAACCTGGTGGATGGATAAGAAAATACTATGCTACTTCTGCGATCAATTGCTTCAGCAAGTACCAACAGTGTCGAGCTCTAGAATTTTTTAGAAAAACAAACATTCCCCTGATTACACAATGTTAGGTGTCCAGGCTTCTTCCTCTAGAAGATGAATTCAACCTTTATATCATTTGGAATGATATGTCCATCACCAAAAAAAGAGATAAGTATTGCCTTAATTTTAAAGCCACTACATACTCTTACTCCTTATGGCCAATGAAAGGAGATGGAAGTGCTCTTATACTTCTAACGTCAAAGCATGTTGTAAAGCTTATTACAGTTGGTAAAAGCCTAGGCCTGGTTTTACAGGTTCAATATCATGTTTCCATTGTAAATCATTTCCATGATCAAGCATACCAAATCAAACCAAACAGACCCACTATGTCCCACCCGGAGGTGGGGTTTGGGGGTGGGATATACGCAGACTTGGCCTCTACCCCAATTGAGTAGACCGTAGACCTCAGCTTGTGCAAAGTGTGAGAAAAGAGAGGATAAAGCTTGCTCAAAAAATTTGCAGACGTAGAATATATGAAGAACTTGAAAATAAGAAAGGCAGTGCTAAAACAGAAAATGAGGGAGATAACACCTAAAGCTACTTCCTTGAACCAAAACCCTCATAGAGACTACATATGTTCTTCTGTATTTATAATATCCTAAAGGTTTTAGGATTACAAAATGGGATAACCTTTCATTTCATGATCTGTTTTTTAAATCCATGACCTCCTAACCTACTAAGGAACAAACGCTTCAAGCTCGTAAGAAGGTCATGGATTTAATCAAACACACATTTAAGGTTATCTTCCAAAATGACCCGAGACATTTGTGTTCATGTTAGTATGAAAGAATTAAAAAAAGGCTTATACATTGTGATTGGAAGGTTAATATAGGAAGCAGGGACGGACATAGAGGGTGGTTACGGTGGCACGTGCCACCGTATCATTTCTCCGACGAAGGGTAAAATTTTTACGTTCGTGAAAGGTGCAACCGTATCGTTTTCGAGTGTGCTACCGTATTTATTTTCGAAACTTCAAAGGTGCACCAAATCTTAATTTGAAAGCCCATTTCTTCACTTCTATTCTAGCCCAACTCTTGAAATCAATAAAAAAACCATAAAAATCTCTTGAAATCAACCACAAAAACCGAAAAAATCTCTTAAAATCAACCAAAAATACCGAAAAAATCACTCAAAATCGATAAAAAAAAACTTAAAAATGTCTCGAAATCAAGCAAAAAACTTTAGAATCCCTCGAAACGGTGGAATTAGACTAAAAATACATCTGACAATATTGATAGTCGGAAAAAAAAAATTAAGACATGTCGATAAAAATCGTATGAAAAAATTGCTGCGTCCGTCCCTGATAGGAAGGTTCATTAAGGTTTTGTGAAGCATTGGCCCAACAAGCATCTTAGTAATCTATCTATTTATGCACTCATTTGATCAATAATGATAAAACACGAAGAATGTAAAAATATGCAAGCAATCCACCCGGAACAAACACAACCAAACATGTTAAATCCAGCAGGGCAGTGCACTAATTAGCAAATGCAATGAAAAAAATGGAATACAAGAGCTAAAAAGCGCACTGGAAATCCTTATCGATTTGCAAATACAGATGAATGTACATACACACATAGGTTAACAATAGGCTTCAAAAAAAATGACAAAATTCATTTTAAGCAAAAACCTAGGGTTTTTCAAAATGAAATTAGACCCAAAAAGATAATAATAATAATAATAATAATAATAACTGTAATTTGACATACCAATCCGTGGCGTTCACCGGATAGAAAAGAAAGCTTCTGTTGGCTGATGGCCTGCGAGTAAAGCTGAGAGAGAGAGTTGGCAGCGTTGCAAAAATTGGAGTACATGGTCCGATCGACCTCGTCTAGGCTGGTCGCCAACGATTTCCTCTTCTTGGCCATTATTATTATAATTGAGAAACAGAAGCCGTTGGTTATTGTAGGTGAAAGTTATCGTGTTGGTTGTTTTACGTCGTGAAGCAACCACCGGTGGCGGAGACAGAGGAAACTGCCATGAGAGGCCAAGGAAAGAAGGCAGGGGGGTTCTGCCCTTGTACTTTTTTTTAAATTTCGTTATCTGATATTACATTTCAAGAGTTATCTTCAAAATTTGTCCAAAAAGAGAATTAAAAGTCAAAATTTACATAAAAATTTGCATTTATCTCCAACAGATTCTTCATTTTAGAGATGAAATCATTACTTATAATATTAAAATATTATATAAATTTAATAAAATATTATTTATCTCTCAAACTCATCTCATTTTGAGAAATCTTATTGGTAGAATATAATAAAAAAATAATTTCTCTCTCATGATAATCATTTTTGGAGATTTTGGAGAGTTCTCCATATTTGGAGAAAATTACACTCTCTCTCCTACTTTCTCCATTTTGGAAAAAGATTTGGAGAATTTGTTTGAGCACAAAAATGCCTAAAATCTCCATTTTCTCCATTTTGGAGAAGCTGTTGGAGATGCTCTTATGTTTCTTTATTGTATTCTATGTTTCTATACTATGGGCGGAGCCAGCTTTGGCCCAGAGGCCTCACTGACCCACCCTCACATTCAAAATTTTATTTAATATGCCCAAAATTTTATTTTAATAAGCCCAAATTTCAAACTAGATTTGTTGTATACAAACATAAAACAACAATTTCAACTTAAACATATGGACTCTTAATATTTTTATTATATTATATGAACCAACATTTCATTGCAAATTATCTATTGTTATATGTATAAACAGTCCCAAGTCTCAACCCTAACAAATTTGTTCCTAGACTTTTAAGTATTTCTATTTTGAAATTGTATATTTTGAAAAGTGTTATCTTCTACCCATGCCTTCTGCACTCAACAAGGAACTCGAACTTTCACCAGAGTTCCTTCTACGGATATCCTCTCCGAGAATCAGATCTCGAATTCCTTCAAACGTAAGCTTAGCAGTTCCAATTGAACTACTAACAGTCATAACCGTGACAGACCAACTCTCGGGCAAAGAAGATAATAATAACAATGCTTGTACTTCATCATCGAATTTAATGTCAACAGAGACTAACCTTGTCAATATTGAATTTAATTCATTTACATGATCTATGACAGATGCTCCTTTCTTCATCTTTCTATTAACCAGTTGACGGATCAAAAAAACCTTATTCGAAGCACTAGGTTTTTCATACATGTTGGATAACGCCTTCAACAGTCTATGTGTAGTCTTCTCGCCAACAATATGTACCTGACATTCTTTGCTAACGGTAATTTGACCACACCCAACGCCTGACGGTCTAACAGGTTCAAATCGGCTTGTTCCATCTTTTCTGGTTTAGTAACGAACAGCGGTTCATGAAGTTTCTTTTGGTACAAGTAATCTTCGATCTGCATCTTCCAAAATCCAAAATCGTGGTCATCTAACTTGTCTATCTTCACTTTTCCGTCTTCTGCCATTGATCCTCTCGAGCCCGAAAGCTCTTATACCAGTTGTTAGGAAACGACGCTCAAACTCACACACACGACCACGACAACAGTAAAGTAAAAGCAGAAAAAATAAACACACATGATTTACATGGTTCACTTAATCAGTTTGATCAAGCTAGTCCACTGTCGCATGAGTAAGGATTTTATTGATTTGACAACTTAGGGTTTACAATTATATAACGTTTTTTTAGAGGATAAATTAGGTTACACTCCCAAGTGGGTCGACTGCCAATTAATCAGACTCCATAATTTATAAGGAATTAGGAATAATGCATAAAACAGATAGATACACATATTAGTTGTTTTGAAAAAATAAAATAAAAAATGAGTTTAATTTAGGTTTTGGTATGCCTTGACTAGTTCAGAACTAAATCAAACCAACAACATTGGTTCTTCAAAATCGAAAAATCAACTAGTTTCAATTTAATTAAACTAAATCCCAATTTGGTTCTTCTGTCTCCAATAGCAATTACGAACAACCATGTTCTATGGGTCTAGCTTCGAATACACTCATAATTTCATGTTCATAAAGTTCTCTCATATATACTTATACTGAAAGATATCTTTTATATATATGATGTTACATATATATCTAGTCAAACACAATATTATAACCATTTTACGGACAAAAATAGTAATAATAAACAATGATAATATGGTTTTTAATGGTAAAAACAAAATCGTATTATATAAAAAACATATTTTTATATGTTATAATTATTTCATGATTTAATATTTAATATTTTAATATTAATTTAGCTAACCATTTAATATACACATTATAATATTGGCCAAGATCCACTTTTTGAGTTGATTCATGTTTGAAAAATACTCTTAATTGTACTTTATTATATCTACACTCAATTCATCATCCTTTGAGTTGGTGCACCACATACATTCAAAAGTCAAAGACTTATGCCTTCAAACCTAACTTTTCCAAATTATAATGTTATTCATAATTTTGTACCTTTTCTTTCCATTTTATATTCAATTTCTATTTATAAAATATATTTATTTTTGCATCAAATGATTTATAATTCAATTTTAAGTAAAATATTAGTTTATTTGATATCTTAATAACCACATAACACCGTCAAAACATATAGTCTGTGAAAATATCCTTTTCGACTTTGATGAAAATAGCATATAAGAAATTAGATTACATCATTCTATATCTATATGTATTTGTGTGGAGTACAAATATGATTGTGAATAATGTTGGTTTTTATCGACTTCGTACTTGAACGAACACATATAGCACGATCATGTGAGAGTTTTTACCGTTGTGAAAACATGAAAACAAGTAAAACACGCCTGTATTGTGTGAAGATTGTAACATTCATATCATCTTTAACCTTGTGTTACGAAAGTTAATTTGATTTGGAGGTTAATGAGTCAATTACGTGCTTTGGGCTTTGGACGTTACAAATGGTATCATAGACGATTCTTGTACCATCGAATGGTAGGGGCAAACCTCCATGAGCATGATGAGTCCTTGATGAGGGTCTTTGTATCCTTTTAGGTGAATCTCATATAACTGATAAACAATGAGAATGCTCGGAAGGCCTTACGAGGAAACATGAATTTATGTGGATGAGTTTGTAACAAACCCATATGAATAGAAAATCAAATTTGTGAGTTATTTATAAAATCAAAGTTATGGGTGTCAATAATTTACATCATGTTTTTAAGTTAATTTGGAGGTTATTAAACTATCATGCTGCTTTATGGTTGGACTATTACAATATACTACACACATATAATCTTTTAACAATAAATTTTTTGTGTGAAAGTGTAAGTTTTTTTTTTTTTGGGAAAGGGTGTCCTGGCGTTTGGCCCAGACTAATCCCTTGGCAAAGAAACCGACTGCTAAAGCATGCAGCCTTGAGGTTATATCCAGTGGCCACAAAGTTGCGAATGCAGGGAATCGAACCCGGGTTGAGCGCTATGAACTCCCCAGGTGATTACCTCTACACCACAAGCTTTGTGGTTAACTGGAAGTGTAAGTTGTTAGCAAAGACAAGGGTTCAAACAAGAACACCCCTTGTTTTAAAATGCAAGAATATTTTTGGGTCTCCAAACTATTTATCCCATAATAAAAATTAGAATAAATGAAAATAAATCGTTAAGGCTACTAATTTAATTATGTATTTATGAACAATGTTATATTATCTTAATGATTTGTCTTTATCCTATAAAAGACTTCTTATGTCGATGCCTTAATTGTTGATGATGATGTGATTTTACTGTGATAACAATGTGACAATTCATTGATAAATTGAAGACATTTTATGATGTGATTTTGCTGTGATAATAATGTATTGATGGTGTGATAAATCGAAAACCAATGATAATCACATCCACGATCATCTACTATGTCAGTTCATTATTTGATCTGCATTTTTTTTTCTATTTTACCACTGCATGCCTTCGATATTCCTAAAAAAAAAAAATATTTATTTAATATTTAATATTTTACTGCTCCTTCGATCGTTCTAAAAATATGACTTAATACAAAATAATGAACTTACAAATGCTCTCACATTTATGTATATCACATGTGTTTTCGTTTGAATCATTTCCTTTTAACAAATAACTATCTATCATGAAATATTTGTTATCAATAATTTAAAAAATATTTTTAGTACATGTTTTTTGTGTTTAGAGACACGCAATTTGAGTGTTTGCCCTTAATTTTCTTACAACGATTATATATATATATATATATATATATATATATATATATATATATATTGTTTGGTTCATTTGAGAAATGGTAAATATATGAAAAATAGAGAAGTAATCCTAGTCATTCATATGGTCAAGATCGGATTTGACTAGTCAAATATTGTGGCTTTGACCGGTCAAAAGTTGCAGCTTTGACTGGTTAAAAGTTGCGGCTATCCCAAAAATAGAAGAACAATTTCGTAAATTTTACAAAACACATGGACTGTGTTCATATATGAACATGTATAATTCACATATGAAATATATGTTCATATATGAACCAGTGCAATTCACAACTGAACTCTTTTAACCGATTCATATATGAATCAGTTGAACTAACTAACAGATTCATATATGAACCTTTGCGATTCATATATGAATCTGTATGAATCACAAAGATTCATATATGAATCAGTTGAACTAATTAACAGATTCATATATGAATCTTTGTGATTCATACAAATTCATATATGAATTCATCCCATGTATTTTACGAAATTACCTCTCTACCTTCTATAGACCACACAAGAAATTATCCAGTGTTTCGCGGTCAAAGCCGCAAATGTTGACCAGATGAATGACTAAGATTACTTCTGTATTTCTCATATATTTACCATTTCTCAAATGAACCTCTCCCTATATATATATATATATATATATATATATATATATATATATATTTCTCATTTTTAATAATGACTAGAATGTGATTTATAAGATTTTTTAATTTTAATTTTGGCTGATTCAAAAAATATTTTAGATATTAAATTATTTATATGACATTTTTTTGAACAACTTAGATGACATTGTATTAAACCATTTATATAAATATCACATTATTGTCAAACAAAAGGAGAGATACATATGGGTTATTAATAATGAATAACATCGAAGTATATCATTTAAAACATCGACAATTACAATATAAAATTTTACTAATAATTTTTTAACTGATATTTTATATATTACAAATTTATATTATAATTGTTTATATGCTTTTGATTTGATATTTATTCAATAAAACAAAAACATTTATCATTCGTCCAAAGAAATATAATATTTGATTTGACGAATAATTTAAAAAATATTTAATTAATAATTAAATACTTAAAATATTAATTAAAATTGAGAAATATATCGTACTAACGTAAACAGGCAATTAAATCAATTTGAAAACTATTTTTTTTTCAAAAAAAAATATTGTATTTTAAACAAATAAATAAAACGAGTATTAAATATGTATGCACATGTCATTCGAAATTTTGTTTTGAACGATGGTGAATGCAAAATGAAAATACATATCTTTGAGTATGATTAAAGGTTTTTTTTAAATATAAATATCTTTTATTGTCGTTAAAATATTTTTATTTTTATTTTTATTTTGATATAAATACTATATATTTTTTATGTAAATATTCGTATAAGAAAAAGGTTATAAAAACAGAGTGAAAATTGGAAACAAGTATCAGAACGTGGAACTCCTTCCTCCGAACTGCATCGGGTATATTTGGGTCAAAGTCGTTTCTCTTCGTATGCTCAAACACACACACAAAACACCTTCAACTGTGTGTGCGAGCGAGCTCTGTGATTCATTCTGAAGATCTGAATTTACTCACTTTGATTTATCAAGGTATGTTTACGCAACTTTTGATTTGTTAAAAACTGTATGGACTGAAAAAAGTGTAGGTACAAATTGACGTTTGTAGATCTGAAATTACTTGAGAAATTGCGGTGTTCCTCGCGATCTAACTTCGGTGCTAAAATTAAGACTATGAATGACATTATGTGTTGTTTGGCTTTGTTTTTAAGTGCTTACATATTGTCCCCGATCTGATTAATTTATGGATCTGCATTTTAATTTTGATCAATTGAAGTTATTTTCATGATTTGGTGTTGCTAATTTTCTGATTAGTTAAAGTTGAAACGGATCGAATACGTGAAACTTCGAAGTTTGCTCTTGAATTTTAGGAGAATGGTGTGAAGATTAGTTTCAAGTTGAGTAGTTGGGTTGTGATTTAGAGTGTAATCACAATCGTGAGATTCTCGCATGATTTATCTGTAAACAATATCAACCTGGGGAATTAAGTAGAGACATTATGTTCAGGTTAATCGGATGAAAAAAGTTGGCGCATAGTGAAGATTGACCATTTTGACAGTTTCTACATCTAGTGGCACAAACATTCATGCGTTAGCTTGCTGTTGGATGATTAGTTGAACTTTTAAAGTTTGTAGATACTGTTCGCGATCTGATTAAACTACGGATAACATTTTGACTTTGACCTATTCAAATCATCTCAGTATTTCGGTGATCCCAATTAACTAAGTTGAACTGGATCAAATATGTGAAAAATATGAAGTTCTTTCATGATCTTTTGAGGAGGATTGTTAGCATGTTGACAAGTTAGAATTGTGATGTAGAGTGTACGCCTTAAGCTACTAGCATCATTCCTTTACATTAATGGGTAAAAGGAGTGTTGCTTTAGGTAGATGGCAATCCAAAGAAGAAGACCAAGGTAGTTATGGTTTGTGTTTCTGCCATGAATAAAAAAATTCATTTACGGTTCTGCTCACTTCTGGTTCTGGACTGCTATGCTTATGATATCAATTATAATGGAACATAATATAAACTATTATTGATTAAGATTTCCGTTACCTCTTTATATCTTAGGACTTAGGAGCCATGACTTTGCAATTTAGGTGTTCTAATCTGGATTTGCACCCTTCTACATTTGGAGTGCTAGTTTGAAATTCTCGGTAATCCCCAAGTTTGTTATTATTATTTTTCAGCATTTTCCCAGAAATTTATCTTTTAAAATATGACATTGTAAAACAAATGGCAGTTTGAGATAATTTGGTTCTAGGTACACAGTATATTGACTCGTTTTCAAGGTAATTTATAGATTCTGAATAGCAGCGTTTGGATTTCTTATGTTTTGGTGTTAATTGTTAGTTCTCCCTTGGTACCTTTGTTTTTTCAGTGAATGTTTGCTATGGGGTATTGCTTATTCTTAATCTTTTATCAATTTCATAAAATAGTCGTGACAAAACAGGAAAGCTTCCTTGGGTAATGTGGAATTGCAGAAATCTATTTTTTGTGCACAAGGGGTAAAAGCTTTATCCTGTTGAAATACCAAAACATAGCGAAAATGACTCCGTCAAGTAAGGCTGATAAAAAGGCAGCAGTCGACATTGCTGCATGGATGTTTAACATCGTCACTTCTGTTGGGATCATCATCGTGAACAAAGCTTTAATGGCGACATATGGTTTCACATTTGGTAAGTCACGCATTTAATATTGGTGATCGCTCTTGATATCTTCTTGTTCCAGAAAATTTTATTTGTTAACTTCTATATACCCTCAATCCCTCACTGTGAAGGGGGAAATGTTGCAAACGACTTTCTGTAGGTGACAATAGTTAGTCTATGCCATATTGCAGCAAGACTGGGATAATAACAGACAGAAATAGTAAGGATACTAGCAGATAAAACGTTTTGAATACTACTTAGATAGAGTCTTTACAAATGACAGATGGCAATGATATTTGAGTCACATTTCAATAACAATGATGTGAGTGTCTTTGGTGTTTAATAATAGTTCTGAGGTTTATTTGCAGTGTCGATAATTATATGTCTGCTGGTACCTAATTATTTTTTTGTATGCAGCTACAACATTAACGGGGTTACATTTTGTTACCACGACCTTGATGACTCTTGTTCTTAGGTGGCTGGGTTACATCCAACCATCCCATCTACCCGTCACAGATCTTCTGAAATTTGTTCTATTTGCTAACTTCTCCATTGTTGGGATGAATGTCAGCCTAATGTGGAACTCTGTGGGATTCTACCAGGTAACTTATAGTTATTTTTATTATTAATTAACCTTCCTGTTCCACATATTTATATCAAAAGATTCATGTAGATAGCCCCATGGAATATGTGTGAAAACTGCTTTGCTTTGCTTTGCTTTGCTTTGTGATACTTATGTTAATCTAATTTCTACTGTCGTTTTCAGATAGCAAAGCTGAGTATGATCCCTGTATCCTGCTTGTTGGAAGT
This sequence comes from Arctium minus, assembly GCA_954870635.1. Taxonomy (NCBI): domain Eukaryota; kingdom Viridiplantae; phylum Streptophyta; class Magnoliopsida; order Asterales; family Asteraceae; genus Arctium; species Arctium minus. Next base: position 1,077,951 of record OX941093.1, on the reverse strand, counting down.
TGTGTTTGATAAGATACGATATTCAAGGGACACAAAGCTCAGTATCTTGATCGTTCTTCTGGGTGTTGCTGTCTGCACTGTTACTGATGTAAGTGTTAATACTAAAGGTTTCGTTGCCGCCTTTGTTGCAGTATGGAGTACAGCTCTTCAACAATATGTAAGTCTACACTTAAATAAAATCTTAGCCTTGTTAGTTAGCTAGATTATAATATTAAGGAACAACATCAAATCACAGATAAAAATACCAGTGGCTTTACGTGGACCATCTTTATGTTTTGCAGCTGTCTATTTTAGTTTCTTGTGCAAGACTTTTGGCAACTAGATGTTCCTTTATATTCTAACCCCAAATTTATTTACAGTACGTGCATTATCTTCAAAGGAAATACTCGTTGAGTTCTTTCAATCTGTTGGGACATACTGCTCCCATTCAGGCTGGATCCCTGCTACTAGTGGGCCCCTTTGTGGATTACTGGTTGACAAACAAGAGAGTGGATGCTTTTAAGTATGATACGGCATCATTGGTAAGTAGAACATTTATGGTTTCTTTCATATAATCAGCTGGCTGGATACTTGAAAGGGAATGAACAGTGATGTATTGTAATGTGTTTGCAGTTGTTCTTGATCCTATCTTGCACGATTGCAATTGGGACGAACCTGAGCCAATTCATCTGCATCGGGAGGTTCACAGCTGTTACCTTCCAAGTGCTTGGGCACATGAAAACCATACTGGTCCTGATGCTTGGTTTCATCTTCTTTGGGAGAGAGGGTCTGAACCTTCACGTGGTTATCGGGATGATGATAGCAATCATGGGGATGGTTTGGTATGGCAATGCCTCCTCCAAACCCGGTGGTAAAGAACGCCGTAGCTATTCACTTCCCAAAACCAGTCAACCGAAAAAGGACTCCCTATTAGAAACTTCGGATACAGATGACAAGCCGTAACCAACCATTTTTTTCTTCATACCCATGTCTTGCTCGCTAGATTAAAAAAAAAAAAAAAAGGTTGTTATTTAAGTTATATATGATTTTTGTATGTGATCTAAATGTTATGATTTGAACAAGAAATTCAGAAAGGCTACTTCTTCTTTTTCTTTTTGTTTGTGGAAGCTGTGATTATAATTAAACACTTGGATTTGGTCTTAGAAACTTTTGGGATTGATTGATTGGTAGATGGGTGAGTCAGTCAAAATCTTGAAATAAATCTTAGGTTGTTATTATGAATTCTTGTGTATCTGAGTTAGTTACTTGTTGGCCAGTTCCTTAATCATTCTAGGTAAAAGGTATGCTTTGAATTCTTAACTGACAATTTATTTATTTTTATTACTTGCAATATGTAATCAAAACCTTTAGTATGATTTTGTACCATAAATGTTCAATCCATATTTTGTTGTTGGTATCATATCCTAATGATGGGGTAGGAAGTGTGGAAGAATCGACAAGCGTCTAAACCCTTTGATTGTTAAGAAAAACTAGAATAATCTCAAAATCATAACTTTTATTAATAATCAAAAACTGAAAACAAAACAGGTTTGATAAGATTTATAAAAGAAAAGAAATAAAAAAGAAACCTATTAAAAGAAGGAAACTAAATAATACTTAAAAAAGGCAATAAATTAATAATTAAAGAAAAAGATATCGTTGAATGAATGTTGACATAGAGAGAAAAGAGTTCGCACACACGTGTTGCGTGACTTTAGCTGCGTGGTTGGTCGCGGGATCGAAGAGTGAGTCACGCGGGAGGAGGCGTGCCCCAAGGCGCGAGAACAACCACGAGTCTCTCCCTTTGAGTGCACCAGGTGACTTCCAGGTCACGCGGAAAGTCGCGGGATGCATTGTTTGTTTTTCTTCCCTCGTTTGATCTGTTCCTCAATCTCGCTTGCTAACCTCTATATATCAACCTCTTCTACCTCCAAAGAACTCCACCCTGGGTTCTCATCAAAAGAGAGGGCCTCATCTGCATGATACTCGTAGATGTTGGCCATATTGAAAGTATTTGAAGTATACAATGAGCCTGGTAGAGCGAAGATGTAAGCGATTTTCTTCATGATTTTGAACGGACCATATTTTTGTGGCACCAACGGGGAACCGTTCCTTCTCGACAAAAACCATCACATCATCTCCCTCGTTGAAAGTCTTCTTGCGCCGGTGTTTGTCGCCGACTGTTTTGTTTTTCAAGTTGGATGTTTAAAGCTTGGCTTTAACCGCTTCCTTGGTAGCTTGTACTTCTTTGGCCATGTTTTCAGCTGTTGTACTAACTCCCGAAATTCGAGGTAATTTGACCAAGTCAACCATATGTCTTGGTGTCGCCGTATAGACCAACGAAAATGGTGAATGGCCCGTCGCGATGTGTATGGCACTATGGGGATGAGGCTCCAGGACCAAATTCCCAACCCGAACCGTATGCATGTAATCGGTTCGGTTATCTTTTCCATTTTTTCTACACTTTCGGTATTTGCTTTTTCGGTTCTCGGTTCCACGATTTTCTTGAAAAAAACCGAACCGAACCGGAATTTAAGAGGGCATAACTATTGAAATTTTATCTCTGTTTTGAAAAGAGTATTTTCTCCTAAACTATGCATTTTTCTCCTAAACATACCATACCTTCTCCATAACTATTCATATCTTCTCCAAAAAAAAAATTATCAAGGAAAAAAAATCGTCCCCTACACCATAGAAAAACCAACCCCTATTACGTTGATCAAAAAATTCGGCACCTCCATGGATAAAACTCAAGTAATTTTTTATATACCAACAAGGTTTAGATTATGTTTGTCAATCATAGACTAATTTAATTTTTGCACCTTTTTTCAATTATGTTCATAAATTTTTTGCACTTTTTTTCCATTATGTTCATAAATTTATTAGGTTCATTAATTTTTTGCACATTTTTTCAATTATGTTCTTAATTATAATCGATTACTATTAATACTTACTTAATATTAATTATAAATTGTTGGTTTATATTAACATTGTAAGTTATTATATGTTCACGACACGTGTCACACAGAGATACTGCTGAGGAGTATGTAAACCTATAGGGTCGTACACAAAGAATACGTTTGTTTTCATTTGTAGAAACCCGGATTAAATCAAGTTAATTAATAAAATAATTATTCTTGAAGAATAATTATGAAAATATGTGTTAAACTGTAATTATGATAATTACAGGGTGAAAACGTAACTATGTTAATTACGTGGTGTTATCTGTAAATATATATATAATTATATTTAAAGTTTAAAAGATAATTATATATATATATATATATATATATATATATATATATTTGAATTTGAATTTGAATATTACAGATAAATACTAAACCTTATTTGAATTATAGTCTAACTATAATTCTTCTGGTATAAATAGGGCGTTGAGTTAAATCTTTTTCTTAACAATTAAAATAATTAGAATTAGCCTATCAAAGAAATACAGAAAAGAAACATTTTTTTTCTGTAAAACACATATATATCTAGGGTTTTAGGCTAGCACCCGGTGGAGACGGGAAACGTGTTCGTGTGTGGACTACCAATAGAGGAAACCTATTTTGGTTTCTTGGTGCTCCATTCCAATCCCGGCTGATCTATAAAAGGTACATATTCTAAACACCCTATGGTGTGGTTCTATTTTGATTAAATGCATCATTGGATCCGATTGGGCTTTAAGTTTATTTAGAAAAGTTTTCTATATAATTGTTGTAACCAAATTTATTTATTTTTCCGCTACGTTTTATCAATTACAAATTGCATTAAATCCCAACAAACATCAATAATAATTATAAATTATTGATTAATATTATAATAATCTTAATATCAATTATAAGTTTAATGTGGTTTTTTTGGTTTAGGAAGATGATACATTTGTTGAGGAAACCCCTTATGTGGTAGCCGACAATGATTCGGATTCGGTTAATGATAGAGGAGAGAATGTCGAATCAAACGGTAAAAGAAAACGAGCAAACAAAGCTCCTAAAGGAGGGAAGGAGAGGGTCAGTGTTGGAAATACTTCGATGGGTTATGTTTATTGAAGATGACGGAGTAAAACGGAAACATGCAAGGTGCAAGTTTTGTTCCACAGTACTTAAAGTTGAACCGGTAAGAAACGGTACTTCTAGCCTTAAAAGGCATTGTCCTAATTGTGACAAGAATCTTGAGTTTTCCATGAAAAAACAAAGTCACTTATTGTTTAAAGAAGAAGTTAGTTGGGAAGGTGTGCAAACTTGGAAGCATGATGAGGATAGAATAAAAAAGGCTTTATTAAATTTGTTTGTTGTTGGTGAATTGCCTTTTAAACTTGTTGAAAATGAGGCATTTGTTGAATACACCAGTGCTTTAAATGGAAGGTTTACTTTGTCAACACGTCACAAAGTCTCTAAGGATATTGGAAAGTGTTATATAGATGAAAGGAATAAGTTACTGGCTTATTTAAGTAAACCAACAAACACCGTTCACTTGAATACGGATACTTGGACATCATCATGTCAAAGGGTGAACTACATGCTTGTTACGACTCATTTCATAGATGACGATTGGGTAATGCATAAACGGATTATTAACTTTAGACCCGTTGACAGTCATAGGGGGGATGATGTGGGTTGTGAATTGTTAGAGTGCATACATGGTTGGGGGATTAAAAATGTTATGACTATGACGATTGATAATACATCTAGTAATGATAACGTGCTAGAGTATTTGGTGAAAACGTTGCCTAATATGTATGATGGTGGAAAAAATTTCCATGTTAGGCGCATGACGCATATTCTAAACCTAATTGTGAAAGATGGTTTAAAGGAGAATAATTATCATATTGAGTGTGTGAAAAAGGCAATTTGGTATATAGACAATCGACACAAAGAATAGACAATTTAAAAGTGCATGAAAGATTGTAGCATTGAATCAAAAAGGTATTTGTGTGGTGATTGTTCTACTAGGTAAAATTCCACCTTTGAGATGTTGAAGATTGTTGTGGAGTTATGGGATGTATTTTTCATGTTTGAAGTTGAAGATGCTAGTTATTTTTGAGATCTTGATAGAGTGTTCGAACATTCAGATTTTGGTATGTGCAAACTAGTGGTCGAATGTCTAGAGAAATTCAAGATTAAAACGGAATAGCTCATTTTTTTTAGAGAAATTCTAGATGTAGACAAACATCTACGTATGTGGGAGGAGAACCCCAATTTTTGGTTAATGGCTCAGTAAATGCAACAAAAATACGATAATTATTGGGGGAAGTTTGACGAACTGGATGACTTTATGTATTTTGCCGTTATGTTGGATCCTACAGTGAGACCATCTTTTATTGGACATGCATTTAGAAAGACGATTATGTATAACATAACGAAGGAAAAGCTCATGTCAAAAGAAGTGCTTGAGATGAAGGTGGCGACTATGGTGCAAGAGGTTGAGAAAAGATTGGATGTTTTGTTTAAAACATATAAAGAAAGCTTTGACACGGATGACTTTACTTCGACATCTCAAGAATCATGTAATGAATAAGATTTGATATCATGTGATGGGGGTAATGACTTTTTGGGGGAATTTCTACATGTGGAATAAACTAACTCGGTTGCAATTGAAATCGAGTTAAAGAGGTACCTAAATGAGCTAAAAATTTCGTTTACTACCGGGTTTGACATACTTAGGTGGTGGAAACAAAATGTTATTAGGTTCCCAATTGTATCTCGGATGGCCAAAGGTAAATTTATATACTTTTCAAGCTTTTGTAATATTATGTTTTACAATATTATTGTTTATGAACTTCGTACGTTTGTTAGATATTTTGGCAACACAAATTTCAACCGTGGCATCCGAGTCGGCATTTAGCACGAGCGATCGTGTACTAGACCCATATAGAACAAACTTGTCAACTTCCATAGTTGAGGCTTTGGTTTGCACGGTTTGCACTCAATATTGGATGAGAAAGTCCAGGAAACCGATTGTACATGACATTGATGATATATTAAAAGGCGACGACATTGCCATAGGTAAAAAAATTATGTTAATATTAACTTTATTTGTTTTTTAATTGATGTTAATATTAACTATCTTTGTTTCTTGTTCTATATATAGAGATTGAAGAGGCGATAAACGAACAAAATGGAAAAAGGAAAGGGAAAAATAATACCGAAGATTATGTGGTTTGCAATTGGTTTTGATACACATTTGAAAGATTTTCAAACATTATGAACTTTTTGATTGTTGAACTTTTGCGATTGGTTTTGATACACATTATGAATATTATGAACTTTTGATTGTTTCTTAACCCACTTTCATATTTCGGTCCTAAGTGATCCTAGTACCAATTTTCTCGTCCCGAAACTGAAACATAACCAGTACCGAACTTGCACATATGATTCGTTAGTTTTAAGTCCCACAAAAAGTCGGTACCAACCGGTGCGGTATCGATCTCATCCCTACTCACGCATGGCCCCTTTAAATGGACACCGTCTATTATATGGAGCGGTCGCAAGTGTCCCAAAAATGATTGAATCTACAGATGATGTAGGTTACAAATATAAATATCAAAACACAAAATAAATCTATGAATTCGAACATTATAATCAAATTACGGTTACCGAACAACCAAGTGCGACAAACAACATATCAAACCGTCCTAATTCATAAAAGGTGATCTCAGTCACAGTCCCCGGATTCGCCATTTTCAGATTGTGACAATAAACCGGGAGTTGGGCAAACGAGGATTCAGGAGTCCCCTGTAACACCCTCAAATTTGGAAAGAGCAACTAATTAAAAATTTCGATAACACATCAAATAAAAGATAAATCTTCTTCCTATAAATCAAGACTTGATACATCTCCAAAATAAAATTCTATATTTAACCTCATCAATTATAAACCCCAGTCTTATACAAGGACTAAACCAAAGTCGGGTGTTACTTAACCCAAATACAAGTTGCTAATCCCATAATAGATGCGGAAGACTTCACCAAGCTATCCACTTCTCGAGCACACAACTAGCACTCATCTCTTCACAGTGTCACTAGAATTAATCCCGAAACGGAACCTGATGCACATGCCGACAAATAAAAAGGTTAGACTAACGCCTAGTGAGTTCAAGAGTTTTTATCGTGATTATAAAAATCGTTAAATGGAAATAATGCAACTTAAATCATGATCCTTCAAAATGAATTACTTTAAGTGTGACACTCTAAAAATAGGGGTAAATTTAAACCTGGAAAAATGACGTAAACTTGACACTTCTATAAGTAGCAATACCCAAAATAGGAAAAAGTAAATAGCGTTTACAACTCTTATAATTGGAAATTAAAAGAGACAATACACTAATCTAAACCATATATGTCTAGATTAATACAATTGTCGACCAATTTCCCCAAAAAAGCTTCTATTCAAATTTGTACACCAAAAGTCCCCAATCATATTATCTCCTAAAAGATGCCGCTACGGCCAACACACTCACCCTCAACCTTTGCAAACCCCGTCGCTAAGAGATCCTGTTTACACATTAAATTCAAGACAAGTGTTAGGTTTGACACCTAGTGAGTTCATCAATATAAATAATAAATAAGAAAGCCTTGAATGCAAACGTGTAACTATGTGACTACCACCATCGATATGTCATAAGAAGGGTAAGTCCATGGAAAGACCAACTTTACAGCAATTATCAATTATATTACACATTTACTCCAATGAACATCAACCCAAACCGGATCTTTATTTTGATGGACTGTAACTCAAACCGGGTCTCTAGTCTACAATTTAACTTCAACTCAAACTGAGTCTTTAGTCTAGATGCACCTCAACCCAAACCGGGTCTTTAGTTTAGTCGGGCATCACCCAAACCGGGTCTTTAGTCTAGTTGGACATAAACCCAAACCGGGTCTTTAGTCTATTTGTACATCAACCCAAACAAGTAACTTCCAACAATACTTCATTAACCAACAATAATTTCCAATATGCATAATTGACCTAGATTTCCAAATCCATAACCAAAAGAAATATTACCATAGATGCATGACATATGCAGAATACTCTCTCATAGGCACATACCTTTGCCTGTTTTTACCATCAAGAACAAAACCTTAAAATCTCCTTAAGCATAAGTTTGATAAGGTACCATCATAGAACGAGATAAAACATGTAAATGATATTAATTATGTATAATACTTCCAAGTAGTTAAGGAAAATCAAAGAAAGATGAAGATAACTCACACAATAGGGTTGTTAGTGAAACCCTAGATTTCTTAGTGGGGAAAAGAATAGAGTTAAGCTCCTAGCACACTAGCACCTTGTAATAAATGATGATAGAACCCTAGAGATGCAATAAATCTTCTTCGCTCCTTTGGATTTGCAATAAATGTTGGTAGATGGCAAGAGAGGCTGGAAATCGCCTTCAATGTGGAGAGAAAAACGTGTTTTTCTTTTTCTCCAGATGAACCCCAAAAGCCCCTTAAATCTGATCTATTTTGACCAAAAATAACCGGTAGGCGACATTGACACATGAGTATCCCCTTGACATACTCGTCGGGCATACTCACCCAATCTGTACCGTGAGGTACTAGCTATCGACGATAGTGACACCGCGAGAATGCCCCTGGCACTCTCGCCGGGCATTCTCATCCAGAACGTACCGGGACCCCATTGGCCCCGGCGATTATGACACCGTGAGAATGCCCCTGGCATTCTCGCCCAGTGACCCCAGTTGCCTGATTTTTCCCCATTTTGACCCGCTTCAACTTTAAAGGATTCAACTCGAGACAAAATATCCCCCCACGTGACATCGAGCAAATGAATCAATAGGAATAATGATTAAATTAAGTCTTTACCAAAAGGATAAGATTGAAATCACTTAAATGTCAAGGTAGTTTACTTACTTGAAACTTTGGGGTGTTACATTAAGTATGAGAACGACCCATTTTCCAATAATACGCATTTTATAAATGAATGCCTCAACTGTAACACCCTCAAAACTGGAAATAACAACTTATTTAAAATTTTTATAATTACATCAATAAATGAATCATCTACAACCACGAAATTAAATTCAACTACAATACACACATACTATCTTATACGTGCGGACTATAAAGAACGGGTGCTACTAATACCCATGCATAGTCACTATCTCCATAAAGCGGAAGACTTCACCGAATACTTACTTTCGGATCTAGCTAAGGCTCTACTCTTCATAGGACTGCTAGAACCAAATCCCAACCTTGAAACCTGATGCAAATGCCGACAAATAAAAAGGTTAGGCTTAACGCCTAGTGAGCTCAAGAGTTTTAACATAAAGAATATAGCTTTAAAAGAAAGGAATTTAGTTTAAAGCAAGGTCCTTCGAAATATTATACTTAAAAATGGAAACGACACATTTTCCCATAATATGCACTTTTAAAGACAATGCTCCCAAAACACACGTTTCTCATGAAACGTACAACGCATAACTCACCCAAACGGGATCATAATTCAACACTTAATTAGTAAAAATATGAATGACAATTCATAACCCAAAGCACCCAAAACGCGGGCGGGACATAATGCTCGACCCATGAATCGTTATCAAAACCACTTATACCGTACGCCCAAAAAAAACATGGACACTAGGTCCAATACTCACGCGACCGTAAGGAACCAATGACAATAAAATAAGACGTCCTTAATTTAAAGTACTGATAGCCGACAACGGGGGAGACCCGTATCCGTTGAGAGTGGAGGAAACACAGAAGTATACCACCCATGCAATGTTAATCGCATGACACCTCCCGACGTCACAGTCCGGTGTCCCTACGACTCCTTTACAAGTGTCACCCTAAGTCAGTTGACCTTGATGGATCATTCCGAATAACTCCATCCCGAAGGCCCGACACACTTAAAGACTACCTCCCAGGCATTACTTCAAGCGGTGGAGGTCCTAGCGCCTACTATTCCGGTAGCACTAGCCGACTCAACCCTCCTAGCGATCACTTGTAAAGTTTTCGGTCATAAAACATAGGTACCGAAGTTCAACCCCACAATACCCAATTAACCATCCCAGAACAGACCGACTCACATGCCTATGGATCCATTGCAACACAGTCTAACCTTCCCGGACTAAACATGAATGACCAAAGCACTCAAGTCCGTAACCAACCTCAATACGCATCACAACGCATTAATACGTACGTCATAACTGGACTCTACATTAAACCATATAAAACCGGACAAGTGTCCTAAAAACTCCTTTAAACGACATCGAGCCAAAATGCTCAAAACCTATTTTTGACCAATGATTACGTTTTTCAAATAATAAATGCACTCGACCCATACCATGAAATCACACGCTCTAAAATGCTTGAATGGACTCCAACACAGTTTAAGTCGGGACAAAGAGGTTTTCCAAATAGACTTTAGGGGCTGTTTGTTTACTTCTTAATGGTTCCATTAAGAGGTAACCTCTGAATCGCTAAGAGGTAAATCTTGTTTGGCAAAAAAAAGTGTTGCCTCTTAATGGTTCCAAAATCCTCTTAATGATTTGGTATCCTGACCCTCCCTTAACCATTAAGAGCCCAGATTTCATTATGAACAATTAGCAAACAACCATATTTCATTTTACACTATACCATAAAAACCTCTTAATCATTCAGACCACTTAATCATTTTGCACTAAACCATTCAGCAACTGCCAAACAACCCCTTATACTCTTAATCATTTCAAAACGTCCCATAACACAAAATTGAACCTTTTACCCAACAACACTAAAAACGCCTTTTAACCAAATAATCTCATTTATGAAATAAGTTACCAAACACGCCCATTTATGACTCATTATCAAGATTGCCCAAAAATCAAATAATGTGTGTTATATGAGTTTATAAAGTTAAACACTTCCAAAATACCCAAACTGATCAGCAGTTAACAATTTCATGTAAGATGCAAAACACTTAAAAATAACCATTTTGGCATGTACACCGTTTTCACAAATCAACTTGAACTCACCTCGCTAGATTTAGGCTAAATCTAGATTTCACCCAATGAGCTCTTTTGAAGGTCACTTGAATCCTCAGGCCGAAAGCTTCCAAAACCTAGATCCATACAATCCAAACCATAAATACTCATATTCAACCATTTATAATCATTCTCCCAACATCATACTAAAAACTCCAAACGAGATCAAAACCCTGGTTTCTCCAAAACTTATCAAATTCGAGATTTGAGAAACCAAACACTAGGGAAATATCACTGGAGCATTTATAACACTAAATCAAGAAAGCTTACCATTTAAGATGATGAGACTTTCCGAGAACACCCAATCCAACTCTTCAACCCGAGCTCCCAACCGTTGAACTTGATGAGGAAGATGAAGATGAAGGTTTTTGCGGTTCATTGACTCAACGAGCTAAATGGTGAAGAATCGTGTTATTTGAGGAGGAAAAAACCCCCAAAATAGGTCAGGGTTCGGTTTTGGGATTTGGGAGAGAAAAGGGAGAAGATAGAAGTGAGAATTGAGAAGAAATTGTGAGAAATTCGGACATTTAGGGAACCAGACATCGCACGCGACCTTGCCATGCGATAGTGGCATTGTCACTATCGCGAGGGCACTATCGCGGGGAATGTACCGCGGGTGGTACACCCCCGGCGATTGTGCCACGCGATAGTGACACATGTCACTGTCGCGAGTCACAATCGCGCCACTCGTACTGAGGCCATAAAAAGGTCAAAACTCGAGATTCTCGCATGGGTCGACTCAGGGTTCGAAAGCGCAATATTTTCCATCCAAAAAGGTGGGCGGAAAGCGGAGAGATTACCAACGGAGGACGGAAACTTGCTTACGAAAAACCGGGCGTTACATCAACGCCAAAACATTCTTTCATGAAGTGATGCAACCCAACACTTACTCAAAACGTGAATAATAGTAAATGCTTAAATATTGAAATTTGAATAAAACTTTATAAACCAAACGACCAAAATATGAGTAAACTCAAGCCTCCAAAATTATAACATATGGAGAATACCCCATACTCAAAATATAACCGAAAAACAAGGATAAAACTAAATACTCAAAACAACACATTTCGATGACGGGGGAGACCCGAATTCCATGGCTAGTGGCGGAACACAAAAGTAGACCACCTTCCAAGTTATTGAGCTCACTGTAACGCCCTCAAATCAGAAAGGAGTAGCTAATTTAAAATTTCCAAAAATGCCTCAAAAAAAGACAAAGTATCTTACAACAAGTCTATTCATGAAATACTGTTCTAGATTTAACCATCAACAAATATAAATAAAGCCTTACACAAAGACTAATCAAAGGTCAGATGTTACTAAACCCAAATACAAAATGATATAACCCAAGATCACTGGAGAAGGCTTCACCAAACTACTCACCCTCGAGCATAACCTATTTCTCATCTCTTCACAGTGTCGCTAGTACCACACCCAACCGGGACCTGATGCACATGCCGACAAATAAAAAGGTTAGGCTAACGCCTAGTGAGTTCAAGAGTTTTCAACATGAATAAATATATCGTTAAAAGGAAAGAATGTAATTCGAACCATAATCTTTCAAAATGATTTATCTCAAATATGAAAAGACGTGTTTTCCAACAACATGCATTTTTAAGATTGAGCGTCCCATTACAAACATTCTTTATAAAATGTTGCCGCCTAAAACTCACTCAAACGTGAATAGAAAATGGACTCCCAATTATAAAATTGCGGATAAAACTTTGCATCCTGAAACACCCAAAAACATGGGTGGGGTGTAATACTCAATTCGTAAATCATGGAAAGCCATCCATATAAATATAATATGCGATCGGAAACATGGAACTAAAATCCAATACTCACGCGACCATAAAATTGGATGAAACCCAATGTTAAAACATGGACAATTAAATATCCGAAATACTGCTGGCTGACAACGGGGGAGACCCGTATCCGTTGAGAGTGGAGGAACACAAAAGTATGTCACTCATACAACGTTAATCGTATGACACTTCACGACATGAAATTCCAAGTGCCCCTATGACTCCCTTCAAGCTACACCTAAAGAGACAGCTGACCTTAGCTAATATTACCATGAATACCGCCAAAGGCCCGACAACATTCGAGGACTACAACCATCGCATTACCCCAAATGACGGAGGTCCAAAACGCCCATCATCATGATAGCACAACCAGACTCAGCCCTCCAGTGTATACTTGAAAGGTTAAGGTTATAAAACATAGGTTCCGGAGTCCAACCCCTTAACACCCATTTGACCATCAAATAAAGATTGACTTACGTGCCTATGGATACAATGCAACACAGTCTAACATTACATGACTACACAGGAGTGACCACGCACCCAAGCATGTAAGTATCATCAAAATGCAACACAATGCATTAGTATGTAATTCATAAACGGGCTCTACATCGAGCCATTAAAACCGGACAAATGTAATCAAGACTCTTTTAAATCAACACCGAGCTAAAATGCTCAAAATCCATTTGACCAACAAATAACGGTCCCCCAAGTAATGAAATGCATTTAAACGACGTTTATGCAGACACATACCTCAAAGATGTGATTAACTCAAAACACATCACGTATTGGGACCAAAGATTTTCCAAATGGTTTATGAACTCAAATACACCAAAATACGTACATCATGAATTAGACTTCATTTGTACAAAAATCACCAAAGATGCATAAATCATAAAATGGACTTTATTTGTATAAAATCACCAAAAATGCATAAATCATGCTAATACTTATCAAGATATCCAAATCCCAAATATGGGCATTTTGTGAGACTAAGGGGTTGTTTACCAAATTTTTCATTAAGTCATGTATGGATAAATTTGTCTGTCTGGATAAATTTGTCTGTCTAGATAAATTGATGTTGTTGTTTACTTATTTATCTGAATAAATAGTCTGAATAACAAAAATGACCAATTTACCCCTGAATATGAATTATAAGTTGTTTTATAAATTGTTGTTTATTTTTTAAAAGCCTAACTCAAAGAATTTCATGTCAATCATAAAATTTCTGCACTTTCTCATATATATATATGTGTGTGTGTATTTCCTACTTTCACAAATCATTTCAAAGCTCCAGATTCTTTTTTTTAAAAGCATTTTATTAAAAATCCACCACAACAAAAACAAGGAGGAACAAAGGAATAGGTTTGCAAATTGCAAGAAACAAACCAACCCAATCACTAATACAAGGTTTGTTGCTACTTTAATTCCAATCCTACCCAACATCAAACAGCAAAAGGCAAAAAAAAAAAAACAGAGACTATAATCTGCATCTCCAGTTCACTTCTCCTCAACCTTTTCACTGTAGTCTTGAAAGTTCATCGTGTGATTGAAAAACATGGCCATCTTTATCTTGTTAACATTTTCAATCTCCTCCACAACGAGATGGCGTCGGAGACAGAGCAGGCGCCGGAGAAGGCGCCGAAGCAGGCCTAGAGAAGGTGCCAGAGACAGAGCAGTCGCCGGAGAAGAGCAAAACGTCAGGAGAAGCTCACGTTGGGAGAGAGAGAACCGGTGGAAGGACTATGGAGGCTAGGGTTTATGCTTTATGAACTGATTTGTTTTTTTTCGTTAAGGGTAGAACGGTAAAAAGTTTGTCTTAATGGGGACAACACATTCTTTTCCTACTTAGCAACTAAGCCAACTTTGTCTGTACGAATAAGCCATTAAGCCACAAGTAAACACCCTCAAACGTCTGCGCGAATAAGCCACTTTATCATTAAGCTCATTAAGCCACAAGTAAACACCCCCCTAAAACAACCCAAGTTTATCAAATATGAAAACTTATCAAAATACCCAACACATTGACAAATACTAAGTAAAACATATTTTTACTTCAAAATACTCATTTTGGCATGTACATAGTTTTCACAAAGCAACTTGAACTCACCTCGCTAGGTTAAGTTAAACATAGGTTCCAAACCCAAATCATTAACCTCCAAGGATGAAGCTTTCACCATCAACAATAAGCTAGAGTTTCCAAATAATCCATTTCTTCAAGTCTATAAATGAACCAATAACAAGTAAAACCTTTAGATCTACAAAGATCCTTATACTAGAACTTGAAATATTCAAGGAAACTTACCACTTTAAGATATTGAGGCTCTCCACCCAAAGCTATCCAAACAACCCATCCACTCTTCAACCCGAGCTTCCAAATACCGAACCTTTATGTGGCTTTAGGATAGATCCACCTTGGATGTTCCAAAATACTATCTTTAAGCTCCCAAAATCGCCCAAGGAGAGAAGTGAGGAGAGGGAGTGAAATGAGAGAAGTGGGAAGGGGAGGTGGGAATGAGAAAACCCTAGAAATGGGTATTAAATCGATCAGACCACTCCCGCGTCCTTGGCCGCGACCTTGAAGTCGCGGGCCAAGCCGCGCGTGCTACATAGCTTCACACAAATAGTGGGTTGCGCGGTTTAGCCGCGGCTTTGAGGCCGCGGGCCAAGCCGCGCGTATCCCTGGTGCACCTTCTCACCTTTCGTGTTAAACCGCTCCCCGATCGTTTCTCTTGGTCGATCACTAACTGTTTTCCTTAGCTGATCATAAACTGTTCTTTAGGAAATTACGGGTGATACACTCACGATACTAGGATCAAGGCCACGAACACGCCGACTCGTACTAAGATGTGGGGGAGGGCACCCAATGATTCTTAGTCATACTCATTCACTAGGATTACATTTATGACCCAGGGCTAGTATTCGGTCCCACATAACCGTACCAAGTTGCCATCCTAGGGTCCAATGTCTCAACTAGCTACAGATGGGAAATGACTATCCCATAAAAATAGACTCAGAAATTACATCACGGGGTCAATAGCACAATGAGGCCCTCGATACAAGACTATATATAGCTTGTATTTTGTGGACTTTCTCTTATTTTTTGCAAAACCCTATGATACAATACTATATATAGCTTGTATCGGGCCACTGTTGTTGGGCTATTTTAACTATTCCATATGAGTCAAAAATAATTTAAAAATAAAACCCTACACATGGTTGTTGGTAGAAGATGCTAATATTGAACCGTTCATTAATATCTTCCATGATTTTTTTTTTCACGGTGGACTCTCCTACAGTCCTTCAAACTCAAGGCTATTATATGGCCTAAAACCTTTTTATTCACATTAAGATGGTTCAGATGGACTTGGGACCTTGAACAAGTGTGTTCATCATGTAATTGACGAACCTGGAACATGCTGGTATCATTGATAGAAACCGCCATTTACACACTGCCTCATAGCTGTGTTTGGATGATTTTTTAACCTTTATCTGCAAGTTTTCATGAACGCATTTTAATTCCACAACCATCTTCAATGCTTCCTTCAAGTCAAATGTTTGTAGAACTTTTACATATGATGTAGGCTGGTAGGAAATATTTCTCCTGGGTTTGATAACGGGGGTTGGGCAAGGTGTTGGGTCGGACATCCCCCAAAAACAATTCCTTGCCAAATGAATTTCTTCATCCTCTAAGTTGTCGTCTTTGAGTACATTTAAAATTTCTGCTGCAACAACAACGTCATCATCCATATTTCTCTCCCAAACGGAGACTGGTTCAAATCTAGAACTAAAAATCTATCATATCCATGAAGGCAAAGCTAGTATATAAATTCAGTATACCTCCAAGAAGTAACTTAACCTTGAACCGTTCTTCACACCTATGCGATTTAATCCAAATAATCAGTCCAGAAGGATGGCCTCGGGCCTCCTTCCTCTTCTAGTTGTTTGTTTGATTATGATGAATTTATGATGGTAAAGAAAACATTCTTGGTTCTGGTCAAATATAATTGGTAAGCATTTTTTAGCAAATTTTATACCCTCCAAAAGTGACATCACTCTTGAGGTGCATAACTAATGTTGGTTCTTAGTTCACAAAGCATCTTAATGACAAAATCAAATTGCTATTTGAATATCATAACCATGTTCACAATTTACATGTATGTTTGTATGATATCTAAGATGTTTTCATTTCAATTAGGGGTTGTTTGTTTTTTTTTAAAAACTTCTTAATGACTCTTAAGTCTGAATAGTTCAGATATTTTTACACACCACCTCTTATTAATCATAACTAAAATAAGACTTCAGACTTTAGACCTCTTAAAAAACAAACAACACCTTAGTGTAATATAGTATATTTTTGCTTACCATTTTAAGAAAATTAATATCTTTTTTATTTATTTATCTTAAATTTCAACCATTTTACGCAATTACTATTAGCTGATGAATGTTTCTTGATAAAAAATGGCCATTTCATACTTTCACCAAAATAGAAATTGGTTTGAAATTATTGATAACTGGAACGGAACAAGCTTTCAAAAACCCTAACCCCCCCTTCCGGCTACTGCAGTTTGATACTGACGACCTTTTATTATTAGAGAATCGTTTCCCTTGTCGTCGGAGACAATGAGCTCTCCGGTAGACAAAAGTGGCAAAGGAGAAGAAGTATGCACCAACAGCGATGGAAACAATTCATTTTTTGATGTCTATGGCCCACAGGTTCTTCATATAATCTTGAGTTTTTGTTTTTCTTTTGTTTCAAGTAGATGCTATTCAGCGTGTATAAACCCATATGTCCAAAAAGGACCGACTTAAAATGGCTTATAATTGATTTCGTTTAATAAAAAAACGTTAAGATGCTAGATGTAAGTTTTGAAGTTGAGAGGTACTATGGATTGCATTTTCGTTATCAAAAGTGAACTTGGGAAGGAGGGAATTGATCTTCATCTTTGAGAAAAGAGGGTCTAGAGAGGAGCGGGAATAACTGACTGAATAAGTGATGAAATATTTTTCGAATGTTCACATTGGCGTTTTGATTCTGGTGGATTATAATTTCTATTGTGCATGTAAAGCAGGCGAAAGCAGGTGTGGAGTTTAAGACCCCAGAAGCGAATTCAACTCTGAACTTGGAAGTGGGTTTTAAGTCACATAAAGCTTTTTGTACAAGTTCCATTTCTAGTTGCTAATGTTTGATAATTATGGATCAGTTTTTTTTTTTGTAAACATGACAGGATGTTCAGGGGCTTGTCACCTGGGTGCTTGCTGAGGGATTCATGCCATCATGGGTTTTCATTAAGGTTGTAACTCTTCACTCTTATCCTCTTTTGATGTTAATACATGTATAGAAATGTGTATGCTTTCGATGATCAAATCTGAGTATTTGCACCACGAGTCCTCTTTTCTTTACCCAACTTCCGGCAATGCAAAAGCCTGATCACAAAGAAAATGATAGATCATCACTATATTTAGTACTGGTTCTGCAGACTCACTTCGATTGGATTTGATGGGATGGTTAAACACATCATTTGTTTAGGGATTACTATGTCACATATGGCTGTGCCATTTAGGAAGATAGGAATAAAACTCGTACACTTTTTAGTATAGCTTAACTGTTCATGGATGATTGTATAAAATTTGTGGCAACTTAACTAAACACCATATGATAATAGGATACTTTTCTGATCATGTAGACAAGCAAATAGGGACTTGGTTCCGTCATTCGTCAAACATTTGAAGTTCTTTGTATATTGAGATACCAATGTCTTAAGTGTAGTTATGCACCTTGATGCATGTGAGTTGGCTGTCTCGAGTTAGGGCTAAACGGCTGAAGACGAGTTTCTATGTAGTATCCTTGAGATTCATTCGAGAAGGATGTCTTTGGAAGCAAAGAGTAAATTGAAAGGTTGGGAAAAATTTAAGAGAGGATATGGTGAACATGATAAGAAGTCGTTTGACCCGTAACAAAAGAAGGATCATGGAGTATATAGAGAAAAAACTAGATAGCTTCACAACGTGAAAGGAGCGAAAAGTAGATAGCACAACATGATATAAATGACGGATTCACTCATCACTTGTAGATTCTATCTAAGTTTATGAGAAATATTTATTCTAATAGCTATTCATATACATCCTAGAAATTATTAAATCTAGGATCGTTTACATATTAATCAGTGACATAAGTATCTTACATATCATTTGCTCTATTTGTCCCACAATATTTGCAAAAGTTTCCTTTCAAGAATGTTCCACAAGAGATGCGGTCTTTCAGTTTTTTTTTTCCTTCAAGTTATGTTTCATATTTGCTTGCACATTGGTGATCATGTCACAATTAGTTGTGATTCGTTTCGGTCTAGAAGATTAGATTTAATTTAAAACTGGAAGCCATTTGGTTGATCAACCAGCTTTTGTTAATGTGTTTATGGTCAGCTGTTGCAAACTCTTTCACTAGAAACTTTGAAGTTGGATATATTAACAGGCATTTAGATTCCCCTAAGACTTATTTTCTCTGTATGGAGTGCTCCGTGGTTCCTAACAATTGGAAAGGAAAGGACGAGAGGAATGAGGACAATAACTGAGAACAAACAATAAAGTGTGTATATCTTTCTCTTCCTTGTCTATCCTGTTAAGGGTGGTAGATTTTCGCACTTCCAAGCTGATCCGACTTGCTTTGTTTCTTTCCATCTCTTGTGTTACCTTCTCTTTGGCTGTCATGTAGAAGGAGAACATAGAGGATTAGAAAAATGAAGATATAGTTTGACAACTAATTATATGGAACTCACTAGTCTAAGGGGTGATTAGTGCAACATTGCAATATGTTGTGTTGATGTAATGGGTGCAAACACGACCTTGCCTTTTACAACACACGAAGATTTGGTTCTCATGTTTCTTTTTTGCTTCTAAATGAGGTTTTAGCATTTCAAGATATTGATTCGCTGTAATACAAATATTGAGAGTGGATATTAGATACATAGAAGTTTCAACCTTTTGCATATGATCCATAAAACAAGAAGGAGAAGGGAGAAACCAATAACAAGTGAATCGATCAATCCATTATATTGAAGTTCATTCAGTAGACATGACAAATCCCAGCTGAACACGTGCTCACCGGTACAATAGGAAAAGTTACATACGATTTTTCTGCCAGTGTACTTGATTTTTGCAAATCTAAGTAGGTGGCACCTTTTTTATGTTGGAAACACTGTGTATATAGTTCCTTGTGTGCTTTGCTAATGGTTTACTATTGCTCTTACAGCTCAGTTCATTTGGAACTCTTTTAAAAAGTTCAAATTATGCCATTTACTAATGACATTGCTAGTATGAAATTTAAATTGGTAAAGAACTTATATAATCATGAATGCACATGGTTTATAGCTTTTGGGAATTGGGATTGCTTTATATGTCTACGTTAAGTAGTATAAGGATCTATTTGTGTTGATACAATGCAATCTAATACTTTAAGTCATTCATGTTCGTTGTTGTTTTAAGAGAGAATGTACTTTCAATTAAGGGGATACTGATTAGTATTCTTCTGATTTGTAGAACAAGCCCCTGATTCCAAAAGTGGCCATGCTTTATGTTCCAGGCCTTGATGCAGCAATCTACCTGTCACAGTCTAAAGTACTACACAGTTTAAAAGAATGTTGTGGGATCCCAAGGGCAGTGCTAGCACCTAGGTTAGACAGGATTTTACCTCTTTATCAATATAACTATTGGGAGTTTCTATTCTCATAGCAATAATGTTCTGTTTTTTTTCCTGTGCTAGCTGTGTATCAGATGGAATGCAGACTATAGATGCACTTCTTACATGCAAACTTAAAAGAAAAAGGGAAGCTGGTACAGTTACTAATAAATGTCAACCAATATCTGAACCAGGTAAGGAATCTGATAAGTTCAGTCTAACCTTCAACGTGCTTGCCTTCCTAGTATTTAAAGTTCCCAAGCATGAAGAACATGCAAGATGAAATATGTACTTAATTACTTTGCTTTATTGGGCTTGTGTTTGTTTTTTAAATGGATTACATACTATTTACATGGTGCAAACTAATTGTTGCACTTCCTAATAATAGAACCACAACAGTATGACCAGACTGTTGCTATATGTGTCAAAATGTTGTTCAACCTTGTTATGAATCAAAGTACTTATTACAATCAACACAGAGAGTTATGAGAAATCAATAACCCAAAATGGAATTACTCAAAGACTAACCATACTAGCATGTTCGAGAGGTAGTCTCTCCAAAAAACGAACCCTCTATTCTCTGCATAACCCACAACAAAGAACCCTATAATTATTTATAGGAGACCCAATGCTTAAGAAAAAGGAAAATCCCAAACTACCCCGTTACCAACAGAATTTAACAATATTGGAAATGCTTTCTTCTCATACACTTTACTGGTCCTTTTCTTGTTATGCTGATGCAGCCTTCCCCTTCGGCTATATGTGAATAAAACTGGAGGCATAACATTACCCCGCTCCCCGAGAGTCACCTTGTCCTCAAGGTGAAACTCAGGAAAAGCTCGTTGCATCGTTGTAAAATCCTCCCATGTAGCTTCAAAGTCTGGTAGATTACGCCATTTGAGTAAATCCTCGAGGCGGTAACCCTCCTTGGAATCCACCGTACGCAGTCCCAAATCCTCGTTGAGCTGTGGAGGTAAAGAGGGAGAGGCCGTTTGAAATCCAACAACCATTTTAAGTTGGGACACGTGAAACAACGAATGTATATGAGTCGATTCGGGAAGCTAAAGTTTGTATGCCACATTATTATTTATTTGACCTAATGTTGATATGAACCTTTGGAGCCTAGCAAAACCTTCACTAAAACCTTTTTGTGCTACTGTTTCTAAATCCACGAAATCACACCATGTTTGTGCGTATACAATCTTCTCTTTCAAGAGATTGTTTCTGCTCTTTTGGTTTACTGTTCTCTGGAAGGCTACAAGATCTGTGGCATCTCCTAAGCATTCTTGTTTTTCTTGCCATACTCTTATACTCCCTCCGTCCCACAAGAAGTGCAACAACACTATTAGGCATGCATGCCTAGGAGCTCCTTGCTAATAAAGTTACAAATTCCTGGAAAATGTTCTCTAAATGCAAACTAAGTTCTTTATTTGCAGTTCTTAAAGGAACCAATTGTATGGTTCTGATGGATCCCTTATACGGTTTATCTACGGAAGGAGGGGCAGGGGGGGGATAAGTAATTAAGGAATTACCCAATAAAATTTTGGCGTAGTGGTCTCAAGTTGGTAAGGGAATATTTTCCGTTTTACTTTCCGTTTTGCATTGGAGTATTTAAGGAATAGCTCTTCTTTGAGAGAGGGCATCAATTTTGTTGCTAGAATTTGGCAAGAGCCGCTAGGAGAGTATTCAGTCTCTCGAAAGCCGGAAAACCCTACAATTACTTTGAAATCATTTGAAAATTTTAATCATCAGACTATGTGGTGTAACAGGTTCACATAACTGGACATATGAGCTCCTAAAGATTGGTGTGAAATAGGATTGCTGCACTTTTTGTGGTGATGAAGAGTATGATTTTATGCGAAACGCTAACAGGTTATGCAAAGCTGTGGCTTTTGAGGTTCTAGTAGTAGTGAGCTTGTGGCCTGATGAGAACTCGTGTTTAAAGGAACATAACAGGTGAAGAATAGGTGATAGGTGTGCTTATCCTGACATAGTGATATCATAATGTAAGAATTTTTTCTTGAGAATATGCAATATGATTTCATTTTCAGATTGAAATCAAACTGAAAGAAAATGATAATATATGAAAATGGTGAAGAAGAATGAGGGAGCATTATAGGAAGTAGACCAGAAAGAGGAATATGTACCTAATATTGAAACTCCATGCTTATGCCTCAAAAGCCCTAGCCTTTTTCAAGATATATGCCTCAATTGAGGCAATTTCCTAGATGTACTTCTTGCATATCTTGGTCAGGGGTTGATCGTATATATGTTTTTCTTTCCCTCTGTTGTGGTTGATGTATTTGCATTATCATTAAGTTTTGATCAATATTAACACATCAAATACAAATATTTGTCAATCAATCAGGTACATGTCCTATTCGTGAAGATTTATCCTTAGCTGAGCTCATGAAAGACATTCCATTTCCCATATCGTACTATACACTTACAGCAAAGGAATTAGAAGATAATGGATACCACCATTCTCAACCAGGTGACCAGAGTACTACTGTTGTATTTATTTATTTACTTGCTTTTGCTCGAGTGGTGAGTTGTGACAAAGGCTATACCCATCAACTAATTTGTTGACTAATATACTTCAGGTTTTCTTTCAACTCTTCCTGCTCCATCAGGAAAGCCCATTCACGAACTGGTGGCCGTTGATTGTGAAATGGTAAGGATGTGGTTCTAAAGATGTTCTTCATGTTAAAGGATGATTAAACCACGGAAGACTAAAGTTGTTTCCGAGAAATGTATTGTTATGATTGGGATAAATACATGGTTGTTGCTCAACCTATTGGAATTGTTTTCATTGGGAATAGAATTATGTGAAGAGCTCATGAGTCATGACAATAAAAAAATCGTGGTGCCAAGTTGTATACCACGTTTTCAACTCTGTCCAGGTTTAGACACACCATCTTGTATTCACATGCAATTGTATGTGGATGTCTTCTGAGTAGTAAAAAAATTTCGAACACTTGTTAAGAATAATTTCTTCGTCGGTGCTGATTTTTGTTATCTAATGAGGTCAACTACAATGCAACTTGATATTTAATCATTCAAGTGGCTTGTGGTTTTCAATTATGATGCATGGGTGCAACGATTATGGCCAAGATTGTGCATAATTGCATCTGGGTTTTGGGCTCCATCCTTCCCTGTGATTTTGTGGCTGCCAAATAAGGGATTAGATTTTGTTCCCACTTGTATGTGTATATTATAGCCAACTGGATCATCTTTTGTGTTCCCATAATTAATCAAGAAACGTGGGTCTGTAAGTAATTTATAGGCAGCACAACCAACATACATGATGTTCAAGATCTACTGAATACTTTGGTGAATAACTTCTGAATTGTGTTTTTTTTCTCTGTATTCAGTGTATCACCAATGAGGGGTTCGAGCTCACAAGAGTAACACTAGTAAATTTTAAAGGACAGGTATATTTTTTTTTAAGTTGAATTAACCAAGTTCTGAGGAGTTGGTATCCAGTTATGCTTTAACTGCTGCATATATATATATATATATATATATATATATATATATATATATATTCTTAAGCCATATTTTTTAAACGAACCAAGGCCAATCCCAAATGCGCTTGTAAAAGTCTGCTACAGATTGAATGATATCTGTTCTTTCCAGGATGATTTAGGTCATGCTTTCATGATTAGTGTTCCCTTTCTCCAAGTAGAAATTTCAACTACCATGATTTTAAACTACCTTTAATGATGCACTGTCCAAGGGTATTAGTGTGCCAGTATGACTGTACAAGTCTTGTCTCATTTCCCATCAGCTATGTAATACAATTATTTGATGGTTTCCAACTAGCATAATGTAGCCTTATAATCTATATAATTAAACTTTCTCATAGTTTGCAACTATTAAAACTTTAACCAATTATTTATTTCTTATGCACATGTGCCTAATTGGTGTATTTTGCAGGTTCTGTTGGATAAATTGGTCAAACCATCAAATGCGATAACTGATTACAACACTAGGTACTCGGTTTCTTTTTTACAACACTATCAATCTCCACATGAGCAGGGCATTCAGTTTCTTTTTTGCTGTTCCCTCAGAATATTTAATATCAGTATTTAATTGTTGTATCATCATTCGATTCAATATATAAATTCAATTTACGGCTTGGTTGAGAGGCTCCTTCTAAACCATCTAACTTCTATTCTTGAAGCAGCAAACTAGAAAAAAGTGTCTTCTCTTATAAGAAGACCATAAGGCACTCTTCTGGAAAGTACAGTACAACAATCAGAGAGGCCCCTTTATTTCACTTCCTCTGTACCAAGTTAATTTAGCCTTTGTCCCAAACTGGATGATCGTGTAGGCTTTTCAAACATCGTTTACATCTATTCATTATGGTTCTCTTTTAACGTTTAAATATACAGACATTATGGATATGTACACTTTCATACATAGATGGGGAGGATCATGCAATGTTGGTCAATTTGCGAGTAGTGCTAGAAGGGCCAAATCACATGCGATGCAACACGTCCTAGAGGATGCTTGTGACTTGGTCAATGCGACCAAGGTCGCGGGAAAAGTCGCTCACCTGATGGCCGATCAATGCGACGTATTTGTATCACATGTGATCACGTTTTTGTATCTCATGTGATTTGGCTCTTCGCGCACTTCTTGCATGTTTGACCGCCTTCTCGTCTGAATTGCCTCTACAGACGTATATGCATATATACATATAGGTCTGTGTTTGTGAAAATACATATGTGCATATATGAATATGTACACACACATACATATGTCTATATACTAGAAGCGTACTCGCGCAATGCAGCGAGATACATCACGATTTTAATGTTTCATTTTGTTTTTTGTTTTTTTGTCGATTTACAGTACGATTTTGGATGGTTTTGAGAAAGTGATAATGTTTTTTTTTTTATAAATTTGTTTAATTTAGGCTTAATAATATAATGTTTTTAAAATAAAAAAAATTAAGTATTTTGTTAGAATTCAATGATTATCTTATATATTTTAATGACATCTAGAAAAAATAACCAATTACATATTTAATAATATAATTAAAACAAATTTATAATGGAAAAGTCTACATAAAAGGAAGGCCCTGCACATACCAGATTGGTGGGTGTTTGAAGGTAGTAATATGTATCTTGTGCTTTGATACTTGTAAATTAAGAGATTTTTAAAATCTTGCATAAAATGATGGTACCTTATGCATAATAATTTGTATTTAAGAGTTTTTTATCCGTGCTTTATAATATAGTATAGATACGCACACATGTATGTGAATATATATAAGTTTTATGTATAGGAACTGGTATATGCATATCTACATAATATATATATATGTTTTCAAATTTACATGTAGATATGTTTATGCTGATGTGTATATCTCGATAACTATACATATATGTAAATATGTACATGTATATGTATTGATGTATACATGTACATGTATATGTATTGATGTATACATGTACACATTTGCATATACATATGCATACACCTATACATGTATAGGTATGCATGCATACATATCAACTTATACATATCCATATCTTTGTATATATGTTTAAATAATCACATTTATAAGTACATATGTATACACATGTACATTACCCATGTATAGGTATGTATGTACAACTATCAATTTATACATATCTACGTATACATATGTATTAGAGTAAATTGCAATTTTGGTCCCTGTGGTTATCACCTACTATCAAGAGTAGTCCCTATTTCAAACTAATTACAATTTTGGTCATTGTGGTTACCATTCTTTTTCAATGTTGGTCTCTCTGACTAACTCTGTTAAAAAAATCTGTTAAGTCAAGGACATTTTGGTCTTTTTACCATTTCCTTAATGTTTAAATAAAAAATAAATAAAGAAATTATATTATATTATATATATGTGGGTATACATATTACACAGACATCCTTTCCCGGCGACTTTCCCTCGCCTCCCCCTTTCCCGGCGATCATCGCTTGAAAAAGAAAGTTGCCTAACTTCTTTTGGTGTCTTTAGATTCCAGTTAACTGACCAGTTGCGGTACACAACCCATATGTCACCTCTTTTTGGGTATATTTTAACGCAACCTCCTTTACCGGCCTTTTCTCGTCCCAAAAGATGAGAAAAAAAATGTTGACTGAATCAACAATATCAGAATGAAAAACCCTGAAACTTCTACAGGATTTTGTGAAACCGGATTCGATCCATTTTACAGCACCGATCTAGCTTTGTCGATCAACAACTTTCTTGCATCAAAAGCAGGGGCGACAGGATACCATCTCGTAATATGTCATCGATGACCCCCTCTCCCTTGAATCCTTGTCTTCTTTGAAGCACCAGCGCAGCGCCACCCCAAGGCTTCTGCCTGCGTCGTGCAAAACATCACCACCGTCATTGCTTCTTCGATGGAACTACCTCAAGATCATCGATTCCACCGACCACCTTCAAGAAGCAAGGCGCCGTTTCCGGCCTCCAACCCCGTTTCTCCGACAATCTACTCCAGCGCCGCCGCCGGCTACCGATCTCTCTCCCTCCCTCTTCTCTCTTCCTTTTCTTCACCATCTTCTCTCTTGCAATCGTACTCGATGGTGATGCGGTAACAGATCCAAAACCGAGATTGATGGTGAAAAGTAACAACGTGGTCAAAGATGAGGTGGGTAGGGGAAGATGCAGTAACATATCCAAAACCCAGATGGATGCTCCCTCTCAATCTCTTCTCTTTCTCTCGGTTGGTTTTGATTATTTAGGTTTTGATTTTTTCTTGGGGCTGTCGCAGGACTGAGGGGTGTGGGGCGATTGAAATACAACAGATCCATATTCATCTTTCTGGGTTTGCTTTTTGTGAAAAAAAGAAGTTTGTTTTGATTTGGATGCATTTGGTTTGTTTATTTCTTGGTTTTTTTTCCTGGTTTTTTGTTTGGGTTCAAGAAGATGATCAGAGAGTCACCGGAGAACATGTCTGGAGAGTTCACCGGAGACTTTACTGGACTATGGTGGGAGGTGGTGGGAGGTTAAACATAAGCATTTGTAAATGAAGTTTATTTTAAAAAATAGAAAAATGAAGATTTGATGAACCCCAGACCTCATGTCTCTAAATTTTGAAACTGTATAGTTGCACCAGAATATATGTAACATTGGTAGTTGTTGTGTAACTCGCTTCTAGAAGGGATCATCAGTAGCCACCCTATGTCATTGTTTTGTTTCTAGTTTTTTAACTAGACAACTATTTATGTGCTTGGATAATCCAAGTCTTTCTCTCTCTGCATCTCTTTCTATCTGTGTTTTCTGAAAGCAAATGATAGATTATTGATCGGTGTTTAAGAGATTCTGTGTTGTTCAGGTATAGTGGAATAACAAGTGAGATGTTGGATGGAGTCACGACAACTCTAAGAGATGTTCAGGTTCCATGTTTTCCCATGTTTGAACTGTCATCTAGTTTCTATGGCCACCTACTGTTGTCAAGATATTTAGTGCTGATATATTGTTTTCTAAATTAACCAACCATGCTTCCCATCTCAGGAAGATTTTTTACATGTGGTTAATAGAGAAACAATTTTGGTTGGACATTCGTTGGAGAACGATTTATTAGCTTTGAAGATCTCTCATAGTTTGGTGATCGACACTGCTGTTTTATACAAGCATTCACGTGGCGGAACATACAAAATTGCTCTTCGCGTGCTCACTAGGAAATTCCTCTCCAGGGAGATACAATATTCTGGGAATGGCCATGATAGTATCGAGGATGCAAAAGCTGCAATGGATTTAGCGTTTCTAAAGATCAAACATGGTAACTGACTTGTTTGCTTTGTTTTTTCTGTGGTTAAAACCAAAGGCTTGTTTATGGATGCTTTCTTTTTCTGTTAACTATTTAACAAATACTTTTGGTACTTTTGGTGGGCATTGTACCATGAACGCCCCTCTGCTTGATGGGTACTGGCAGGTATCTTGGTGGGCTAAAGGTCATTCACCTTAAATGGTTAAGGTGCCTCTGCAATGTGTTTTCTTGTTGTGGTTTTTGGAAAAGCTGATTTGGTTGACAACACCCGTATATGGAATAGTTGTTCTTTGGATGATCTCGTATTAACCATGAATCGGCTTCAATGCTAAAAGATGCTGTTATTTTTAGACTTCCATATTCTACCATTGGTTGATCTTATCTTCTCCAATTACATGTTTTGATGAATGAGCATTTGTATGCATTTTATTTTCTTGGGTACCATATATTAGCTTACATGCCTGGAATCGGATGATTTTGGAACAGGACCTGATTTTGGTCGACCTCCATCATTTATGCGGAAAAAATTCCTTACAGTTTTAAGTGACTCTGGCAAGGCCACATCTTTTATTGATGATATATCGATAGTGAAGAGATATGCTTCGGAATCATCACATTCCATTCCAGTAACTTCTGATGATGAAGCTCTTTCAAAAGTCATCAAAGAGGTAGTGTATATCTTCGTATTTATTTATTTCATCATGTCTTGGAAGCTGTTACTTTCACCAAGTTAAAGTAACAGCTACATTAACTGTGTCCACAGGTAAAAAACGACAAAGTACACTTTGTCTGGGCACATTTTACGGAACTGAGTTCTTATTACAAGAAACAAGCAGAGGATGCCGAAGCATTGAATAGAAAACTTGCCGAGATGATAGCGTTGCTTACTTGCAATAAGAAGTCCAAGGGTAGAAAAAGCATCAAGTACACCGTCACTCCTGATTTGAAGGCCGTTCTAAATCGCTTAAATTTCAGAATAAAAAATATTTACTCCAACTTACCTACCAATGCCATGCTAATAGTTTGCTCTGGTCATGGAGACACTGCAATTGTTCAAAGGTACATATTTTTACACTCACATTTCATTACATTTTTCATGGTATTGTTGTCATGAGAAGTTACTTATGCATGAATCTGATGATAATTAACACATGACCATAAGCTTCTGTCCGTCAAAAGGGAAGTGCCTAGTTTTCATGATAGGATTTGCAGATTTACAAAAGTTTTTTTTTCTCTTTTTTTTAATATAGTCCACGGGTCTCTTGAAAATTGCAATAAGTTTCTTCTATGGGATGTCCCTTGAAATTTGCAACATTTCCCTCTCTTGTAATAAAATTACCTATAACTCCCTCGGTCCCAAAATAAGTGTCTATATTCAAAAGTTAGTTCCTACTTTCCAATTCTACTCTTAATTATGTGATAGAGAAATCCCTTGCTCTCTATTTGTACAACTGTCTTTTGAGTTAATTTACAAGTGTAGTAATTACACATTTCTATAACTGTTTGCCTCTTTCATTGAGGTCATGTATTTTTGGATGGGATACCTGGTTATCGTTGTTACATTTTTATTGTTGCCGTCATTTGTATCGACAAGCTTTTTTTATTTTGTTCTCATTGAAGGGCATTTGAAATATTTGACAAACACTTTCCGTGCACCATGTTTTTAAGTCAAAATTTAACGGGACGGAGTACATAAAATGTTAGGAAAAAAAAGGGTAGACGTCACCCTCTGAGCGCCCCCCCCCCCCCCCCCCCCCCCACCACCGTACCAGTCTCATGGTCATCATGAGGAAGGTACATAATATGTTATAATACAGGGCAAAGCAGCTAATCATGTCCATCTCTTTCACTTGTATTACTACTATGAAGGAAGAATTATTTGTTTGTCTGGTTTCTCTTTTAACATTTGTACAATCAAATATATAAGCCAGGGGGTCTTTTACGGGAACATCCTCTCTACCTCTCAGGATAAATGTAAGGTCTGTGTGGGAGTCATTGTGTTTGTTTGGTTTGGTTTATATGTATTGATCAATATATCTGAAGTCTTCAGTGTCTTAAGACAATTGGTTTCCTTTTCATATTTGTCCAGATGATTATTCTAACCTGATTGTACGACATCGATGTAAGGGTAATTTGGGTACTTGGTTAACGTTCTACTCACTTAAATCATCGGTGTCAAATGTTGACATACTTGTCAGATGGCAAGAGTAATTGATATAAGATGAAATGATATCATATGTTACTTGATGTTGGCAACGTTTAACTTTCTAGTTTAATATAAGGCTTTTTAATTCTTAGTCAAATATTTATTAAGATACCTTCAATAATGACATTAAAATAAAGAACCTGATGCTAAAGAGTAGCTATTTGATGTTTGACTTCATTATTTCAGTTCCCGATTAGTTAATGCTTTTTAATTGTTGTCTTATGTGCATGGATGAAGATTGAGGAAAATGCTTGCAGAAAAGGTCGACACAAACATACCTCGGGATCATCTGGTAAAGGTCCTGGAAGAGCTGCAGGCACAAGCCGAAGTAGGTTTGTGTTTCGTTGGTGTCAAGCATTGAGTTGGCTTCGCACGCCATGTATTCTATATTGACATTTGGCAACTGTGTTTGTTTGGTATCACACAAAAGGCTTTCTTTTGGGAGAGTGTGAATATTTGCCGACTATAGGAACAAAGAGAAATATGTTTATCTAGTCAAGTGTTAATGAAGATGCTTAACGATTTCAATTGCAGCCTTGTTATCACAAATTCATAATAAGGCGACATAGCTTGATTGATTGCGAGTTTGGAATGGCAAAATATAAGGATTATATTTATCTCATGGCGATTGATTTGGTTGGATGAACAGCAGCAGCTGTGTTGGATGTTGTCAACCAAATCAATCAGCCTTTTTTTTTTCCTTCCAAAAACCACTTCAAGAAAACACATTGCAGAGGCACCTTTAGCCCACCAAAATACCTAATCAAGCAGAGGGGAGTTCATTTCATGGTAGCTTAACAAAACCAAAATGAAGGTTCAATTTGGTTGAACGAAATCATGCCTCTATATTGTCTTGAACTAAAACATAACCAAAAAAACAAAAAGACAGTTAACTAATGATTCAATTTAACCACTTTCTAGTTAATGATGCCTTTTAATGATTACATGTTGCAGTTAACTTCAAAATTTGTGCTGCTATCACACTATGATTTCACGATACGAGGCATATGTCAAAATAGCGTTTCTGGCACAGGTGGACCGGATGAGAAAATTCAACGGGATACGTGATCTATACCATAAGCGTATCAGCCGAATGGGCGCCCTTGAAAATATCAGCCCGAAAACTCGTTTTCTCAACATATTGGCTTTTGTTTGTGTTATAAAGAGCTCGTAATCATTTTGGTGACAATCCGACATGATTTGATCAGGTTTTGCCGACCCGTGCGATGCGTATTCGTTCATCCTGAAAATTTCAGGAACGAAAACAGTTTTTTTTTAATATTTATTTTTCCGGGTGCAAAATGATTTATTAATGTTGTAGAAGGCTCATAAAGTTTCATTGCAATCCGGCACGGTGAGTCCAGAGGTGAAAATTTCACAGAATTCGTTAAGCCTTGGTGCTCGATCGAATAGTCACCCCAGAAAAAATCGACCCAAAAACGAGTTTTTCTTTTTTGGAATTACTTTTTTGGTGTTAGAAAATACTCGTGGAAAGTTGTGGCAACCCCACATGATTTGAGCGGGTTTCGACGACTCGCATGGCGCACGTTTTTCCGATCCGGCCCCAGTTAGGCCCGTAAATTTCAGGCATGAAAACGGGGGGCTTACGAAAAGTTTTGTTGCGTCCGGTATTCCTAATCGAGCCAGACTTTTTTAATTCATTTGGGACTAACAAATCTATTTATTGTTAGGCTAATGTTTTAAAAAAATTGTTGGCTTTCGTTCTTATATTGGAGAACTAAATTTCAATACCTTTAAAAAACCAATTTTGAAAACTTGTAATTTAAAGAATCCGATAAGCAAACTCATGTTTTTGATACTACTAACCAAAGTTGGTTCAATTGTGCTGAAGTTATGAAAATTGGTTTCAACGAAATCAAAGTTTGGCCATTTGAGTTAATAAAAAAATAGTTTTGAGTTGAGTGAGAGAGAGAGAGAGAGAGAGATCCCAAAAGCAACAATAGGATAGGAAGAATTACAACCGAGTCAAAAAGAATGTATGTATATATTATATCTGGCTCAACATTACATTACAATCATCTTGTCAAACACAATTAAATCCTACTACTATACATACAAGCGGTTAAGTTCAACATCACATACAGCTATTAATTAACTGTTAGTCTGTCTGTCTCTCTATAAAAAATGAAAATGAAATTTAGATGGATGATATGGGACATCCCAATTCCTTAGCAGCTGTATGAAGATACTGAATTGGCATTCCTGTTGCCATTCGACTATGAGCTTCCCATGTTAGACATTTACTTACTACATCTGCCTCCCACTCCATAACATTGTCCACCTGAATAATGGCTCTAAGGACCGACGTGCTAAGGGCACGCACGTGAGCACTTGGGTGAGATAGGCACTGCACTGTAGCCCCCAACCGACACTACATACATACATAAATCAATTACAATTACAATTTCAATCATCCATCCATCCATCTACTATATATATATTCAAGTTGCTTGCTTGCTATTTACCTTGAGAAGATTTGAGAGCCCATCTGCAACTGCCATTCCAGATTCTCCCCACTCAACCACCGGTTTAACTGCTCTAGCCGTTGCTTCCAAAAGCTGAAATAATCACACTCTCTTACTAAATAACTAATATCATCAACTAACTAACTAACAAAAACCTATATCAAATGAAATGAAATACCTCCAGCTGTGGTAAACTACATGCTTCTCCATCAACAAGCATCCCATCCGTGGCACGCAGGAGGAGGTCTAATGCGCTGCCCATTATTACCAATGACTCAGGGGTATTATGGTTTCTCATTAGCTCCACAATCAGCTTCACAATACGCTGGTTGATTCTCCACATCTTTTCACCACCATCATCATCTTTACCAATCCAAGGCTGCAATTCTCTTTCTGCCTGAAACCACAAAATAAAATTCATAATTTTGATTGTCCATCTAGATTGGATGTTTATCTAAAACATACAAGACTTGTAGCTCTG
Organism: Arctium minus; assembly: GCA_954870635.1. Lineage (NCBI taxonomy): Eukaryota > Viridiplantae > Streptophyta > Magnoliopsida > Asterales > Asteraceae > Arctium > Arctium minus. The sequence goes on along the minus strand of OX941093.1, from coordinate 1,044,576 downwards.
GGATAAATGAGATCCGGACCTGAAGGACAACAGCAGTCGCAGCCTTTGTTGGTGATGCTGACACCACATTGCATAGTGCATCAACCACCTGTATGCATCCATCAACCACATTAGATATAAATTGCACCAAACAACTATAATGCATACATATGGAGTGGAATTGACATCTTACCTGTCTCCATCCTTGCTGGGCAGAAGTGCTTTCTGCACTAAGTTGTGTTTCAGGTGTTGCAATCAACTTGTGCCAGAGTAATGACACAACAGAGAAACATAATTCTTGTTTCTCTGTCAGTACGGAGTTTAGAAGGACTCGAGCACTGCAACTAAACCCAATATGCCTATCCATTGTCAGGAAGTTGGCCAACTCCGAAGCATTGAATGGAAAACTAGTTATTCCTTTTTCTGAATCCTCACACAAAGTGGAAACTTCCTCAGATGTACGGAGCGATCTTGAAGTGACAGAATCATCACACTTGCTTGATGACTGGCCTTTCCCAGAGCTGTTAGCAGCATTTGTGCCCCTATTTTGTCTTTTACCATTTAGGCCCAAACGAGCATCTTTCCACAGAGGTGCATGCAGTAGATGGGCTTCACGTGGTTCTGCCTTGTTGACAATCGATGCAACAGCTTTACTGTGAATATCAATTAAGTTGTATAGTGAAGATGCTGTAGAATGAATTGGCTTATCCCACTTGCACCGCATCAAGACAGAGAGTGCACGCATACAAGCCTTTGACCTTCTAAAGAGTTCGGAAATATGAGCTGCAACCATAGCAGCAGCAACTATTTCATTCGAACTATAACTCCATGAGGTACCAACAGAAGATGGCTTCAGGGAAAATAGTGCCTCTAAGATGCCCAACATTCGACGAGTATGACAAACTGCAGAGTCAATACTACTCCGGAAGTCATTGAAAGATTCAACCACTTCCGCAGATTTTGCAACATCCTTTGAGTTTGAATGCTTACCCACTCTTGAAATCAATGGGAAGATCTGAAGTTCACAGGCAAGAGCACAAACTGCAGCCAGAACATAAGAATCAAAAGCTGAAACAGGTCCTTGCTTATTCAATCTTTTAGCCGCCAAATTTCTCTGATTTCCAGACATTGCTTCCAATTTTTCACCAACAGGAGGAAAACTATCTTCATCTCTTGGCCTCTTAACCCCATGAGGCCGTGCTTCATGACTGACACATACAGTCAATACAACAAAAAGTAGTCGAGAAGCAAGCTCTACAGTGGCACATGATTCCAAAAAGAGGGAATGGACCATTGTGCGAAGCTCTGCCACAGCAATATTTTTGGAGGCAGATCCAAAAACATATGTTGTTTTCCTAGTTCGTTCAAATGAGGACTCTGCTGGAAATGTTCGCTGAAGAATTGCTTCAACAGTAGCAACAAATATTTTCATGAGACAAGCTTCAGATGGACTTCCACGAGGAAGATACTCCAGAACTTTAAGAAGAGGTATGTACAGGTTCCATGACAAGGCGGGAGGTTGCAAAGGCGCCGCAACGATAATTTCAGGAAGATCAATAATCGAAGAACTCAAGGGAATTAAGCCATAAGCAGCTTCCCATATGGTGCATATTCTCCATTCAACCTCAGGTCCATGCGCAGAGAGCATTGAGGCAATTCCCTGGGCAGTAGCTTCAATGGTTGCCTCAATTGTTGGCATTTCTCTCTGCATACATCGCCCGTCAGTTTAAATTAATTATGTTGATACAAGTATAGAGGAACTAACGCCAAGCAGCAAAATTCACCATCTAAAAAATTATTGAAGGCTTGTACCTGCTTTTTATGGCTTGCATTGGGACCACTAGAAACTTCGTTTTGAACTTCAACTTCTTCAATTTGTCTAAGAGGAGGAAAAAGCAAAGCAGGTTGGGACAGGATCCGGAAAAGTAATGCAGCTGCAGAATCTGCAGCAATGCCAGCTCTCATGGACATTGCAGTTCCGATTGCACGCAAAAAGTGCAAATGCATCCAGTTTCTTGGAAGCTGCAATAGTGAATTAATCAGTATAGTGTGTATGTGCCCGATCAACTTAATGAAGTGGTTAACTAAATTCCACACACTATCAATACCAATGCTGCCTCAGATATCTAATAATATGCAAGTGGAACTATACATAGACATTCTATTTCTAACTTCTGTTTGCTGTATATTTTCTTCCCTTTTTCAGTAAAACCATGAAATAAACATAGGATTAGGAATAGGAGTTGTATAGATCAACTGTCTAAACATGTTCCAGCAAGAAAATAAGCAAGACTCAACCGTAGTTAGAGGAAAATAATAGATGATGCCACGATATCGATGTTTGTGAAAGGGGTATCACATAAATTTAATTTCATCATTAACTTACTCTCATGCCAGATGAATAGTCTTCTGCGGCTCTCAGGAGCTCTACAAGCTGAACAGCAGCATCAAGAGCATCTGGAGCCCATGATGGTGGTGCTTCTAGAAGTCCAAGAAGAAGTCTTTGGGTGGCACTTGGACTAGCAATAGCATAATACCTAAAACAGGAAAAATTAACGTTTGACCCAGTACTTTTATGAGGCTTCCATGCAAAAGATATATTGTTTTCTTGTGTTACCTATGAAACAATCTTGCATATGGCTCTAGAGCTGGAAGGCCTGCAACAAGATGCTCATCCATGGATGTTGTTGGAGGAGGAAGTAAAAGAGCAGGAACAGCAGCTGCTGTCAGAGTAGCAGTCTCATAACGAGCTACTTCCTCGTCACAAACGCTCAATATCACACCAGCACCATTAGCAACAGCCCACCTAGGAGTTGATGGAACTAGCTGCGGATGCTTTCCAGATCCTCGAGAAGAAGCCATGACTGAATATGAGTTAAAACTGTGTTATTTTCTTTCAACAAGTGACGACTGAGAGTACTTATCATTTAAAGACGTAAAAATAATAATTAACATGAAGTACAGAAAATAGTACTTCAGAGAATGCTGCAATATTACCAAGGGATCCATGTCAATATGATCATACAAGCAGTCAACTTAACCTTCATCTCAACCCATTGGAACCACAGAAATAGTAGGAATAAAATTAACAGTGACAATATGCTGTAAAAAAGGTTTAATCTCTTTTTCTTATAATCAAACTTATCTTCATGAACATTGATTTATGTAGATATTATCATAAGCCATGCTTGACCATGAGTTGATATACACTTCTTACCAAATAAAATCACAAGCAGCAGATTGGCTCATACTAGTTATTGTCACATGCATAGATTATCAGAGAGTGGTTAAGACACATCATAATTGTTTGATTATTTGTGCACTGAAAAATTTCAATCTCCATTGGTACTTGTAGTTTATCATGCCTTTGGTAAGTTCACATTGAGCAGTAACTTATCAATGAACAAATCTCATTCTTTTAAGTTTCCTTCTTGTAAGCTATATGTATTAACTATGCTGATATCTGACTCTGGTACCAAATTCTTACATTGGCTGTCAGTTTTGACAAGCTTGTAAGAAACTCGTCATCTTCAGGAAAACTTCCATATTTCTGACCAAGGTTTTGAATTTTGACTTTAGTATAGACTAATGTGCCTCAAAAACTGACCTTATTGCATATTACACTTCACGGGTTTCTCTCCCCCTTTGTGCAGACTATTCACACTATTATGTCATGTAACTTTTTGGCAGCTGTTTTCTGGCATGCTTGTTTTTACAAAATTACAAACTGAGCCAATAAATCTGACATGAGAAGGCCACAAACTAATAGAACATTCAAATGGGTGCTCGTAAACACAATACTAAGACCAGTACCGATGTACCATACTAAGACCAAAGGTAGTGACATAACCTATGAAAGAAATGACACATGATATAGCTTTCTAACTCTTGAAATTTTGACAAAAGATCCTCACTCCTGTTACTGAAAACATTCCAATTTGACTATAAGCAATTTAGACATCAATTATGTAAAAACATGTCCGCTTACCGACAGAAGGTGGCTTGAGTTCCCCGGCAGCATATTTTCCCATGACACCACCACACCTACGAGTAAATAAAATATTGATGAGCTTCTGCAATTGGTGTCTATAATACACATGCACACACACAAAAAAAAAAGACTTAAGAGGGTGGAAGTGAGAGCACTACTAAGGACATCAAGCAACACCAATGATATAATAGTGTCTGATTGCAGGTATGTAGTTATCTAACTTGAACCTCAAGCAATGTATTACACTTTGGAATCTATGAAATGGAAAAATCATGCATACTCCAACTGCAAAAAAGTGTTTGTCCATGTTACAAAATATTGATTGGTTTTAGGGGTACTAATAATTATTGAATCTTTATGAACAAAAGCAAAATAGAACTAACGTGGATCACTCTTGAAGTAGAAGCATAAAAAGGTAAAAAGTAATGCAAAATTGACCCCACAACGGTCAAGTATGTACCATAAAATCTAGTTGTTGGTATAGTGAATAGACAGAGTATCCGATTTTTTGTGACCAGAGGAGCACTTTTTCAGAAGAAAACACCAAATTCTACAGATGAGACACCCCTTACCAGCGGAAGTAGTCACTTCTGATACCTAAAGGCGCAGCAAGCAAGATATCAGTAATCCAGGGAGACAAAGGCCTCAGTGGTTTCAGGTCATTCTGCACAGATGGTGAAGAAGTTTCACTATCTGGAGAGTTACTTGTTGAAGCTTGGCTCCCACTGCTGCTTCTATCAGTAACATTATGCTGACGTTCGGCCTTAAAAATCGGCCGGTTGTAATGAGTTAAGATTCGTAAAATCTCTCCACAAGCCAGAGCCCACTGTTCAGAATACTCATTCTGCATTTCAGGACATGTGTTATATGTTTTCATAGTTCTGACCATGAGCAGACTAATCTAAATAATAGCATTAAAGCAATGTAATATGAAATGGTCATTAGGGATCTGGGGCTGTGTTAGTCCTTCTTGGTTGAGAGAGTGCTTTTTGAGGAACTTCAAAATGTTGCACTGAGAAAATAGTGGTCTTTTTTTTTTTACCAAAGAGCCTTTGGCCTAGCGGCATCCGGGTCAGCCTCCGAAGAGGTCAAGAGGTTCAAACCTCACCAAAAGTGAGGAGGGTGCATAGGTTCATTTGCCATCTATTAATCTTATATACTTTTAAAAAATAGTGGTTTTTAAGTAACATGTAATTACATCAGTAATTTAGATTCTTGAGCAACAAACGATAGTGAGAATCTTTGGGGGGCATCTGTTCCATTCCTTGGAGCCTGTAGATATTCTCAGCATCATCATTACTGTATTTATGTATAATATATGCAGTAACTTCAAAAGCTGGGATTTGATTCTTCAGTGATAGAGCTAATTATATTTGATGAGATATTGGAAAGCTAGTGATGAAACTTTTTGTTTCCTCATTTGCTTCTATTTGATTCTCCATTCACATTTATGTTATGGGAAGAAGTCAACGATGGTATGATAAGGTTTTAAATCAAGAAAGCTATGCAATAATGCAGCTTAATAGAAAACTGAACCAGTTAGCTACAACATGAAAAGTTCAACTTAGATAGTAAGGTGTTCTCTTACATCATCACTTGGGCAGACTAGGGAAATGAATGAAGCAAACGGGGGAGTGCTCCTATCATACTCCATTGTACCATCAATAATGCATGAAATAATCGGAAGAATGACAGTATGCCCATGCTCTGGATGATGAAGGACGAACGTTGCTGGAAATTTTAGATTGATTAGATAATATGTCAACATGAAATAGCATAGCGGGAGCAATGAAAATGATGAAGTATGAAACACAATACCCAAGACATCATCAAACAGACGTTTTTCCTGTGATGGATAGCGGTGGCGAACCAGCTGCAAAATGTATACCAGAGTAAGGAATGTAACATAAATTAGGAGCACTAGGATGATTGAATTATACATGTGCATCTTTCTGTGTGATAACATAAAACTACTTCAGTATTTGTGTTCTCAACAATATTACAAAAGGAAATACCTCAGCTATATCTTCAGGAAATTGCTCTGATGTAAATTGACCAAAGTAGTCAACATATGCAGTAATTTGTGCCTGGTTATGGAAGAAGATGAGTGAATGTCAAATCAAGAAGGAAAACATCACCAGGAAACCTTAAATTTATTGATTTTGAAACTTGAACTTGAACCAAAACTTGAATGCTTGATCACTTGAAACGAAATTTGAACACTTGAACTCATTCATAAGCTTATCTTTCTGGTGTTCTTTTATATTCAGTTTTAAGCTATCAGTTTATAGTACCATCATGACCAGAATAGCACATATACAAAAAAGAAATATGGATTGCCATTATAGATAAAACGAGAAAAAGAAGTGAGCTCATGCTCCTTCAAATAAGCATGTACTTGAGTAAGACTCTAGCAAATACACAGCACGTATTCATGAACCCTCTGAAGACTTTATAACTTCAAAATTGCAACAAAGAAAACTGATTATACCTTTCGCTGCTGCACATCTAGTGGGGGAGGCCAAAACAATGACGAGAATTGTAGACCATCGGTCCACCTTGCAGATGTAGCAGCCATATCCGAAAGGTCCAGATTATCCCTTCCTTTCTGCTAATATTGGCAGAGACAATGGTGAAATCTGCAAGCTTCAATTTTTTTCTGCTGCTACCAATCAAGAATGAGAAGATTGTAATTCAGCATTTTATACATCAGCTGCTGTCTCTTACTAAACAGTTCAATTTTACTAGAGCAGTTTCGAGTTTAGCAATTCGAAATCTAAATTTTTGAAAGCACAAGTATGGCCTCTTTTAGTTTGCAGTCCAATAGGACTACGTTGTAGCCCTGTCAAAAACAAGCAAATGACAAGTATCAGGTAAAGCAGGTGGTGTTGTAAATACAATCAAGAGCATAACAGGGAAGAAAATGGAGATCTCGATTGTGGAGACCAATGGATTTTGTCAAGTAGAAAAAAACAAACTTGAAAAAGAAAGCACTTCCAAACAGAAGACCTAAATACAAGTCCAAGAAATAGCTAAAAAAAGAAGACAAGGAAAACTGATCAACAGCTGAAAAGTAAATCACATACACACAGAGTGACATCCTAATCCTACGTATGTGAAAAGCTAGAGACACGACAATCACATGTACCTGAAAACATCCCCCCCCTCCGTTGGAAGAATCTATATAATACCTCAATAGAACAACATCTATATTACAAATAAAAATGACTACACTCAGATTTCATATATAACATCCAACCAAGAGTAGAGGAAACAAATATGAAAAGCAATTAAATAAACTCGTCTTTCCTCTTGGAGAAATTGAAACATATTGACTAGCTCATCAAATCTGAACTTCATTCAAACAGAAATCTAAATATATATACCATTACCATACCTGGTCTATTAAGATGAAAGATGAATGAATGAGAGATTATTGAGATGATTTGAAGGTGAAAGAAAGAGGAAGAAGATGAGATTATTGATTTGATTTGGGTGAAGAGAGAGAGATCTTTAGCTGTGATGTGTGTGGACTTAATAAAAATCTAAGGGTTGCCAACGTGGCAATGATATTTTCCTTCAGCTTTGGCACTTGTACGTTCGTCTGTCTACGTGGCGGCTATGATATTTTCCTTCCTTTCTTCTTTCTCACATAATGTACATACACATACACATACATACATCCACCATTACATACATCCCACTTGTTTTTCTTTTTCCTTTTCTTTTCCATGTAATAATATTTGACAATTTTTAACCTAACTAATTAACAATGTTTATGCAAAATTTATACTAAGGGTCTGTTCATTTGTGGCTTAACGGGCTGTATGGTCAGGGCCGTCTCTGGGGAGGGCGGGCCGGGCGTACGTCCAGGGCCCAAACGAAATAGGGGCCCAATTTTTTTAGTATATACTATATATTAGTAGTTAAAAAAATTGTAAATAAAAAAGACAAAAAAAAAATTAATATATAATAAGACCCAAAAAGAATTTAACATTATATTAAGGCTCAAACATATTAATTAATAACATTGGACAAGAAAAATTGTAAAAAGTTATTTAGTCTTTCATTTTATAGTATTGTTTATTGTTTCTCTAAGTTTTTTTTATTAATACTTTATCTAGTATTAATATCTAAAAATTATTTCTGCCTATAATCTTTGATATATTTCATTACTCATCTTCTATATACTCTTTTTATTATTCCATCTGCATGAATTTTATTATTGTGTTAGAATATAGTAGATTTCTAGTTATTAACTAAGAAAACTCCTACATTTTAAAAACAATTACCAAACTATATGAGACGACCCAATATATCAATATTTAGGATTTCAAATATACTTTTTTTTTCATGCATTATTGACTTTTTATTATTTTTTGATATTGGATGCATGAATCTTAAGTACTCTCTTATCTCTAAAATAATAATAAGATTTCAAATTATAATTAACATGGATTTTTGATTCTAAGATTGATGGTTTTTAAAAAGTTTGTTTCATCCATAAAAGTTTAAAATGACGATTAACATCAAGTGACATGTGAAATATCTACTGATTTATGATGATTTACCTAAACTGTTACTCTGAATGATCAACATACTAACGTCAAATGATTTCAATCTATATATTAAATGTATATCATAAGATCTCTTTGATGGTGGAACTGATTGACGATGTTATGTAAAAATGATACGGTAGATAATATTAATTTAGAAATGATTATTGATTGATCTCGCGCTAGGAATACCGGGGAAATCGGTTTTATATGAATTATTAGTATTATTTGAATTCATTGTTATTTTTGATGATATAAACAATATATTGAAAATAATTTCGTAGTTATCGAGAGCCCATTTTTACATCTCGCTCAGGGCCTAAAAAATGTCAGGATCGGGCCTGTGTATGGTAGATATGGCTTATTCGCACAACCATATCTACCTGTTCGGTACCGGCTTAATCGCTCAGATAATGGCTGATTCGGTCAGCTAGATTATGGAGGTCCTTTGGGCTCAGCCATTATTATTCCCTATCTACCCTTCCCCCAACTACACCCCATTAAAGAAAAGGCCCTACCATTATAAACCATCGCTGCTCTCTCCATCGACCTGCTGATTCCGACGAGCTGTTTCCGATAATCGCTGCTTTTTCTCACAGGTATGATTTCTCCATCGACTTTGTGTATGCTTTCTCACATGCATTTCTCTTCTCCATCCATTTTTATGAATTTGTTGTGTATGCTTTCTTCATTGATTTTTATGAATCGATTTTGTTTATGCGTTCTCACATGGATTTTTATGAATCGATTTTGTGTGGGTTGTGTATAGATTAACCTGCTTTCTTTCTCACAGGTATGAATTTGAGTTTAGACGTTAATGTAACTCTCCATTAATTTTTATTTTTAAAACTACATTTTATATTCTTATAATTACTTATTTAATCTATTTTAATTTTTTTATATATTTATCATATTAAGTTATTAACATACATACTCGTATATTAATTAAAATATGTTAAAAATACATTCTTTTTAACAATTTACATCATTATAATCGTCTTGTTAATAGCTTTGGAACAGGTCAAATATTGAATATGTTCTGATTTAATTATAGTATTATATATTATAAATAGTGTAACACCCGTAATTTCGGAAAACTCTTAACCAATATTATCCTATCGTCTGACCATCATTAGGGAATTTAGTAAGGATTTACTTTCCTATCGTAGCAGAACAATTGAGAATCGAATCGGACGTGAAAAACGGAAGGAAAAAGGGGGAATTGGACCCCCACGGCTTGGTGCGCGACCTTGGGTCGCGGCCTAGGCCTGTTGAAGATAAATGATGCATAAGAATACCACATTCCAACCAACATTCAAATTTAAATTTTAAATTGTATTATTATTTTATTTTTCTAGCTTATTATCATCCTTTCTGTAACACCCACAATTTTCGGTAAATAAATGTCACCCGGACGCTTCTGTGACTTGTAAACAGTGGGGTTTTGTTGGGAAATGTATTGTTTAAAGCCCCTTGGAGTATCGGGAGCTTTCGAACGCGAAAAAGAAAGGAATTCGGAGCTCTGCACACCCTGGGCGATAGTGCCCGGCGATAGTGACATATGTCACTATCGCGTGGCACAATCGCGGACATGGTACCGCGAGTGCTAGGACGCGGGGCATAGTCGCCGGTTATTGTCGCGGTCGGGGGCAGGAAGCTTTAAAACTCGAATTTTGCCTATCTCATCCCATTTGTTGCAACCTCCTTCAACCCTACCCTCTCCTTTCTCTCTAAACCGAACCTCATGACAACCATTGTTGATCTTGAGCTTTTGATACTTCTTGGGTTTTCAAGTGATAATTCACCATCCATTAAAGGTTATGGAAGCTTAAGCTCAATCTATCCACTTTATCATCTTCACCTTCAACTTTCTAGGGTTTTATCAAACTCTCCTTATGACCCTCTCCATTCTCTTAAAGGTTGTGGTGGTGGCTCTCATGGATGACCAAGAGAAGTATAGTTGATAGATTCAATATATGGTAAAGGTAATATCTCATTCTCTTCGTATATGGAAATTAGGGTTTGGGTATAAGTTGGGGTTTTCATGTTTAAATGTTTGGGGAATGATTCTATATGGTTGAATAGGTTTATTTATGGTTGAAAACTTATGGACCAAGGTTTTTGGAAGAATTGGCTTAAGGATTCAGATTTCTTCAAGGAAGCTCAAGATGGGGTAAAATCTAGATTTAGCCTAAATCTAGCAAGGTAAGTTCAAGTTGATTTGTGAAAACGGTGTACATGCCAAAATGTTTATTTTAAAGTGTTCTACGTCTTGCATGAAATTGTTAACTGCTGATAAGTTTGGTTATTTTGAAAGTGTCTAACTTTATAAACTTATATAACACGCATCTTTGTGATTTTGGGGTATTTCGATAAATGGGTTATAAATGAATGGATTTTGATGAATTATTGCATAAATAGGTATTTGGTCAAAAATGCACTTTTAAGTGTTTGTCGGTTTTTATGCATCATTCATGAAATGTGAGGTTTTGAAAAGTACGAAGGCGTGAGTCCTTTGGTTTTGGGTCGATCCCGACTTTGGGAACACTTTAGAAAATGATAATCCTTTTTGGGTTTTGGGCCGAAGGCCAATTGCGATTTGAGAAACAAAGTTTTGGGAAAGATGTATTTTGGTTTATATAACCCTATTGGCTCACGTATTTTAGCTAAACGTTCATTATGCCTTTTGGGGTTTGGTTTACACTCAAATGAGTCTTTGTAACATTTGTTCAGTTTTGGTAGCTCGTTAAGGAGCCTTGGGCATATGGTGTACTTAGTTGCATCTTATTTGGGAGTTACATGTTTTGAATGTGTTAGTTCATTCTTTTGGGTCATGTAACATTTTAGACTGTAATGCATTGGATCCATAGGCATATGAGTCAGTCAGTTGGTTTAGTTGGGGACCTTATCCTCGTTTTGGGACTGGATATTGTTTATGGCTAGCGGGAGCTCGAGGTACAGATAGTGGGTGGTTGAACTCGATAACCGCGTAACCTTTGTTGAAGGGCTCGAAGTAGATATCGTGGGTGGTTGAACTCGATGCCCGTTTGTAATCCAGTCTGGTTACTCATCGTGGAATTTATTGTCCGCGTTTGAAGTCTATTGAGTGGTCCCCAAGTCATGTTTTTATGTAAGCTTGTGGTGGTAGCTCGGTTTGGGAGCCGTATACGGAGCTAAGTCTTGCGGTGGTGCTCTTGGAGAGCCAGATACGGAGACTTGTGACTTTGTGGTGAGACTCATTTAGAGGTCGAGTAGACACTAGGGTCATTTGGGTATCTTGCGGTGGTAGCTCGGTTGGGAGCCAGATACGGGGATCCATGGCCTATGTGAAGCTCGAGAACATTGATAGGTGACTTAACTTTGTGTTCCCATCACTTTCGATGGAATTCGGGTATCCCCCGTCACCGAAAGGTGTTGTTTTTGGGTATTGAGTTTTATTATCCAAGTTTTCGGTGGCGTTTTGTATAATTGAGTTTTATCCTTGATTTATGGATTGAGTATTATGCCCCACCCGTGTTTTGGGTGTTTCGGGATATAAAGTTTTAACCGTATTTTCATAAATGGAGAGTTCAATTTCTATTCACGTTTTGAGTGAGTTTTGGGTTAAATCTAATTTATGAATGAGCAGTTTATATTGGTATCATCATCCTTGAAGTAGTTTGGATTAGAAAACGTTTAAATTGGTGCTCTTTGTCTAAAATCCATATTATTGGAAAATGAGTCGTTTTCATATGTAAGACATATCAAATTGAAGGATTATGACTTTAACCGCATTCTTTCTTTTTAAACAATTAATTTATATATGTTGAAAACTCTTGAGCTCACTAGGCATTAAGCCTAACCTTTTCATTTGTCGGCATGTGCATCAGGTTCTAGATGGGGATTTGGTTCTAGCAGTACTATGAAGAGACATGCTTAGTTTTTCACAAGTGTAAGTATTTGGTGAAGTCTTCCGCAGTTTGGAGATAGTGACTATTATTGGGTTTTAGTAGCACCCATCCTTATTATAGACTGTATGTATAGAATGAATGTGTGTATTGAGGTTAAATCTTAAATTGTGATTGTAGATGATTCATTTATTGGTGTATTTAGAAAATTTTAAATTAGTTGCTACTTCCAGATCTGAGGGTGTTACAAGTTGGTATCAGAGCTTAACTTTGAGAGAGTTAGGTATTGATCTTTGGATGCCTAGACTCAAACTAGCGTTCTTATAAGTGATTGTAAGTGAAGTTGCACATTAGGAACCTTAAGATAAGATATTTTGGAGTTGATCGAGTCGCTAGAAACGGGAAACTTGTCGAGGGTCGCAAGGATGAGCATGTACGGTACGTTTATAATGGCATCTGGCCAGTGTTATGATGAACCTACATGCTACATGTGTATACTTGAACTACCTTGGTATGATTACCGTTGGGGTAGTGAGAAAGTTTCTAAGCGAGGGATCTAAGGAAGGGTTAGTGTTTATAGCAATGTCACTTTGGAGTGATCGATAAGTGCGATGAATGTATTAAGTTGACCATTTTGAGTCAGAATTATTGGTTGGATTAGAACTATCAATTTGATAGACTGATTCTGTTTCGAGGAAATTGTAAGTTAACCAAATTGATGGAATTATGACTCTAAGGTGTTTGATGCATCCGGATGACAATAGTAGGACAAAAAATGGAGGAGTGTAGTCCTAAGATGCTGAGTGCCGACCCAACTCATGCACGAAATTTATTTCTGAAATAAGTTTGCATCAATTGTTTCTCATGTTTTCGAAGCATAAAGTGTGTTATACTATGAAGTCTTGGTAAAACATTTAACACTCATCAAATTTTAAACCGTGAGCTTAAGCATGCATGAAATTGTTTTGTTGCATGTGATTGCAAATTTATATTGAAAATCTCTCCGTCCCTGTTTTGTGTCTAACACTATTTTTAGGATATTATAAAGACCCGTGTTTTAATGTCATTTGGTGTATTGGGCAAGTAACTATAGAATTTTTAACCTTGACATTGGATCTCCTCCACGTATGTTAAGGTTTTAAAGGAAGAGTTGTTCTCATGTTTTTGAGTCTGAACTTTCTTGGGAATTTTGAGTCTGTACGAGTCGCGTTGAATTTTATGGAATATTGTTTTGCGACATTTTGGGTGCATGAGTGTATTTCGAGATGCATGGTTTTTAGTTTTATTACGTATAAAGTTACAAGCTTAGTGGGCGTCGTGTCTCATAAAAGTTTTGTCAAAAATGGTCACTTTATTGTAGTGGTGGTTTTAGAATTTTAACATTTTAGACTTGTTGTCGTCTTATGCTATTATGTTGGGAAATGAAAATTTTGACGCCACTTGATTTAAGCGTTAATGTTTTATGAAAATTCAGTTGGGTTTTATGGTATCTTATCGTACGACTTTGCTTCACGTAGATAAATCATGGAGCGTGTGTACATGCATTATTGCGTGCATTAATTTATTGGTTTTGTTAATAAATGTCACCCCATATGTTATTTTGGAGAAGTTTCATTATCATGTGATTTATCTTTGAGCTTTATACAAGTATCAATCGTGATATACTATTCATATTTGGATTAAATTATACTGTTGGTGTGAGTAAACATATAAAAGATTTATGTTATTTCAGATAGAACTCTTGTTCTGAACATATTTCAGTTATTGATTTTACTGTTAGAAATTTTCCACAATGCACTAAATAAGTATCAGTTTACATGTCGTTGTAATTACTATTTTGGACAGGTGCGTTTTACCTGTGCGACCCAAAGTTAAACTTGATTTGATATTTATGTACGTCCCCATAGTTTTACCGAGTTTTGGGGAATAAACTGATGCATATGGGACTTGTTGAAAATTTTATGCCACAACATTTTTGGTTAAAGAGGGAAAACTTTAAAGTTAAAATTTTGAAGCTCTCTTTTGGAATTGTACAAACATTTATTGTACGTGTTGGGGTGCATGAATTATTTTCATGTGTATAGTGTAAATTGTTGCACATCTTTTATTATTGACCATATTAACGCAAGTACCGATCAAATGAGTTTGGAAATGGTTTTATATGCGTAGTGTTGGTAACCAGTTTTGAAACCTATCGGATGAACGATAGTTTATTTTTACCGCACGATTAATTGTTATAAAGCTTGTGCATTTAAAAGTTTTATAAAAGTTTAAATTGACATGTTAGCTGAAAACCTTGAACTCATTAGGCCTATAGATTTAAACCCCTGTCGCGAAAGGCGTTGGAATTAAGGAACTAAGGCGTCCTTGGGAATTGAAGCGTCGGATGACCCGGCTCGTGGTCAGCTTTTGAATGCGTTAGTTCATTCTTTTAGGTTATGTAACGTTTTAGACTGTAATGCATTGGATCCATAGGCATATGAGTCAGTCAGTTGGTTTAGTTAGGGACCTTATCCCCGTTTTAAGACTGGATATTGTTTATGGCTAGCGGGAGCTCGAGGTACAGATCGTGGGTGGTTGAACTCGATAACCGTGTAACCTTTGTTAAAGGGCTCGAGGTAGATATCGTGGGTGGTTGAACTCGATGCCCGTTTATAATCCAGTCTGGTTACTCATTGTGGAATTTAGTGTCCGCGTTTGAAGTCTAGTGAGTGGTCCCCAAGTCATGTTTTTATGTAAGCTTGCGGTGGTAGCTCGGTTTGGGAGTCGTATACGGAGCTAAGTCTTGCGGTGGTGCTCTTGGAGAGCCGGATACGGGGAATTGTGACTTTGTGGTGAGACTCATTTAGAGGTCGAGTAGACACTAGGGTCATTTGGGTATCTTGTGGTGGTAGCTCGGTTGGGAGCCAGATACGGGGATCCATGGCCTATGTGAAGCTCGAGAACATTGATAGGTGACTTAACTTTGTGTGCCCGTCACTTTCGATGGAATTCGGGTATCCCCCGTCACCGAAAGGTGTTGTTTTTGGGTATTGAGTTTTATTATCCAAGTTTTCGGTGGCGTTTTGTATAATTGAGTTTTATCCTTGATTTATGGGTTGAGTATTATGCCCCACCCGTGTTTTGGGTGTTTCGGGATATAAAATTTTAACCGTATTTTCATAAATGGAGAGTTCAATTTCTATTCACGTTTTGAGTGAGTTTTGGGTTAAATCTAATTTATGAATGGGCGGTTTATATTGGTATCATCACCCTTGAAGTAGTTTGGATTGGAAAACATTTAAATTGGTGCTCTTTGTCCAAAATCCATATTATTGGAAAATGATTCGTTTCATATGTAAGACATATCAAATTGAAGGATTATGACTTTAACCGCATTCTTTCTTTTTAAACAATTAATTTATATATGTTAAAAAACTCTTGAGCTCACTAGGCGTTAAGCCTAACCTTTTCATTTGTCGGCATGTGCATCAGGTTCCAGATGGGGGTTTGGTTATAGCAGTATTATGAAGAGACATGCTTAGTTTTTCACAAGTGTAAGTATTTGGTGAAGTCTTCCGCAGTTTGGAGATAGTGACTATTATTGGGTTTTAGTAGCACATGTCCTTATTATAGACTGTATGTATAGAATGAATCTGTGTATTGACGTTAAATCTTAAATTGTGATTGTAGATGATTCATTTATTGGTGTATTTAGAAAATTTTAAATTAGTTGCTACTTCCAGATCTGAGGGTGTTACACTTTCCTTCTTTACCTCCTGATTCTCCTCCCTTAATTCTCGTCCTTTTCTTTATGATGTTTCATTCTTCTTCTTTCTGTATTTTAGGAAGTTATTGTACATCTCTATATTTATACGCCTTATGTGAATGAGAAGAGCAAGTTGAATAGAAAACAAATTATTGAATTTTCACATAGTATCAGCTTGAGTCGATCCTTTCCTTCAAGACCTATTCATCCGCTTTCTTCTTATTTTCATTAACTTTTCTTTCTTCCTCCATGACAAACTCCAGTTCTGATACAGTTTCTGAAACAATGACAGTCACAAACCCATCTCATAAGACTCATCCTTATCTGATTCATCCGTCCGATAGTCCTACCGTTGTGTTTTATTCTCCAATTCTGCAGGGAGATAATTACGGTTCATGGGTTCGAGGCATCTCGAAGGCACTGAATGCCAAAGGCAAGTTCGGCTTTGTCGATGGATCTCTTCCTCCACCAACTGATCCAATCGACTTGAGTTATTGGAAACGATGTGATGATTTGGTTGGTAGTTTGGATATTGAATTCTGTTAGTCAAGAAATACATCTCAGCTGCATGTTTGCCGACTCTGCGAAAACCGTTTGGAACGATCTAAAGGTAAGATTTTCTCACTCAAACGCTCCAAAACTTTATCAACTTCGCAATGCTATTTCTTCTTTAAGGTAGGAGGGTCTTCCCATCCAAAGCTATCACACTCGTCTCAAGGCTTTGTGGGGCGAATCTGATTCTTTAGCCCCGACAGAGCCTTGTATTTGTGGGGCTCACAAGTTCCTTCTTGAAAGACAAGAACGTGACCGAGCAATGGATTTTCTTCAAGTTCTCCATGATCGGTACACAAATCTTCGTAGTCAGATCTTGTTAATCGAACCATTTCCCTCGGTTCAACGAATTTTCAACTTGGTCAAACAAGAGGAAGAACAACAAAATATTAATGCACATCCAAACATTCAAATTGATGCTGCTACTCTTCATGTTGGGAGATCTAATTCCAACTCTCAATGATCTCACAATAAACGTTCAAGGCCTTTTTGCGAGCATTGCAACAAACACGACCACACTTTAGCAACTTGTTATCAGATCCATGGTTTTCCTCCAAAGAATCCAATCAATAATCCACATAATCGTGCCAATGTTGCTGCTAATGTTGCTTCTCCACTTCAAATTCCACAAAACCAACAGGTTCTCAACAATGTTCAACAACCTCCTCTTCTCACGACCGATCAATATAATCGTCTTCTTGCCCTCTTAACACCACTAGAAGAAAACACGGACATGACACCATCTATCAACATGGCAGGTAAATGTTTAACTTTATCATCATATTCATCATCTTGGATTGTTGAGAGTGGTGCTACACACCATGTCACTTGTTCATTGAAATCTTTTAAGTCGTATATTCCGGCTATTCATCCCATATCTGTACACCTTCCTGATGGGTCTCATGCAATTAGTTAAACATATAGGTGAGGTTGCTTTTTCACCCACCTTAATTCTTACTAATGTATATCACATACCTGAATTTAAATTCAATCTCATCTCTGTTAGCCAACTCACTAAATCACTAAACTGTTTGACATTTTTCTCACCCGACTCATGCTATTTTCAGGACCAACAAACGAACAAAGTGATTGGTCGAGCTAATCTTCAAGCCGGTCTTTATCATCTATCAACTTCATCAGACGTAATTCTTTCAATAAAGTCCCCCTTCGATCTATGGCATTGGAGACTTGGGCATCCTAATTCTGAGAAATTTCGTTTCTTATGTAGGCAATTTAGTTACATTAGTTCAAATAAATCTGATGAATGTAAGGTTTGCCCGATGGCAAAACAAACTCGTTTATCTTTTAATAAAAGTAGTATTTCTTCTACTTATTGTTTTCAAATTATTCATTGTGATATATGGGGACCATTTCCTGCACCTTCTTCAAATGGATCGAAATATTTTCTCACTATCGTCGATGACTTTTCTCGTTGCACTTGGCTTTTCTTAATGCGTCATAAATCTGAAACATTGAAATATCTAACTTATTTCTTTAATTTCACAATCACTCAATATCAAATGCGCATTCACACTATCAACACGACTAAACGAGATTGTTGTCCTCCTCGTTTCCAAACTTTTAGATCAGATAATGGTTCTGAGTTCCTATCAAAACCATTACAAGAATGGTTCTCTACTCATGGAATTATCCATCAACGGACATATGTTTCCACACCACAACAAAACTGTGTTGCCGAAAGAAAACATAGACACCTACTCAATATTGCTAGGGCATTACGATTTCAAGCTCAACTTCCCATTGAGTATTGGGGTGAATGTATCTTAACAACAACATTTCTAATAAATAAATGGCCTACACCACTTTTACATAATAAAAGTCCACATGAAATTATTTTGGGTTCTGCTCTTGATTATCAACACTTAAAAGTTTTTGGATGTCTTTGTTTTGCAAGGAACACAAATATAAAAACCAAGTTTGATCCTAGAGCAAAACCAGCCGTGTTCCTTGGTTATCCGTTTGGAAAGAAAGGCTATATTGTCTTAGATATTGAATCAAAATCATCGTATGTTTCAAGGGATGTAACTTTTCATGAACATATATTCCCTTTCAATGACATATCCAAATATTCACATATTCCACAATCTTCTAATCTTTCTGATCAAGATTATTTTTGGTCATTAGAATCATCTCATGATCCATTAATCCCTTCCACGCCCTACTTCCTTTATGGACAATAATGGATCACCTTCATCTTCACCACTTCACTCACCCTCACCTACTAGTGAGCAACTAGTGTCTTCTCTTAAGCCACAATCATCATCTAATGAGACTTTATCTAACGGGAACGAAGTTCATGATCCCGTTACTCATGAAGAGCAAGGTCGTATTCGACATCGCCCTACTTGGATGAAAGATTATATATGTGATATTAATTGTTGTACTACATCTTCCCCTTATCCACTGACAAATTGTTTATTTGTTAAACAATTCAGTAATAACCATAAGGCATTTCTCACTTCAGTCATCACTAATGATGAACCTCGAACATTCACCGAGTCAATGAAGCATTCTCATTGGCGTGATGCCATGGCTAAAGAAATGTCTGCTTTAGAATCAAATCGAACCTGACACCTTACTCCTTTACCGGATGGTAAAAAGGCCGTAGGTTGCAAATGGATCTATAAACTAAAACTTAAAGCAAATGGATCTATTGAACGATATAAAGCCAGACTTGTTGCAAAATGCTACACCCAACAAGAAGGCATTGACTATCATGATACGTTTGCTCCTGTAGCAAAATTAGTCACAGTTCGAGTTCTCCTATTTGTAACTTCTATTCATAACTGGTCTCTCCACCAGTTAGATGTAAACAATGCATTCCTTCAAGGCGATCTTCTTGAAGATATTTAAATGAAAATTCCTCCGGGATTCAACAAAAAAGGAGAAACGAGGGTTTGTAAACTTAACAAATCTTTATACGATCTAAAACAACCGTCTCGTCAATGGTTTGCAAAATTTTCCGTTGCTCTCCTGGATGAAGGCTTTATCCAATCTCGTGCAGACTATTCTCTTTTCACATTCAAATCTTCAAAAATACTAATATTTGTTTTAGTCTACGTAGATGATATCATAATCACCGACAATGATAACACTTTTATTAGATCTCTCAAAACTCGTCTCGAGACAAAATTCTCTATAAAAAATCTTGGTCGCCTCCAATATTTTTTAGGTATTAAAGTCTCACGTTCTACTGCTGGAATTTTCCTAGGACAAAGGAAATATATTTTGGATATCATAACGGACTTCGACATCACAAATGCCAAAATCTCCCCTTTTCCAATGGAACAACATCTTAAACTCACTACTTCAGGTGGTACACCACTCAAAGACCCCACACCATATCGTCGATTGATCGGAAGACTTTTATATCTTATTGTCACCCGACCTGATGCGTGTTTTGTTGTTAACTATTTAAGTCAGTTCATGCAACATCCAACTTCCACTCATCTTAACGATGCACATCGTGTTGTTCGTTATCTTAAAGGAACCATTAATCATGGAATATTCTTATCTGTAACTAGTTCTTTATCTTTAAGTGGATACACAAATTCCGATTGGGCAGGATGTCCAACTACTCGCCGATCCACTACAGGATATTTCACTATGCTAGGAGATAGTCCTATATCCTGGAAATCAAAGAAGCAACCTACTATTTCTCGATCATCAGCTGAGTTCGAATATAGAGCCTTATCTAATCTCACTTCTGAAATTCAATGGCTTAGTTATCTTTTTAAAGATCTAGGTTTTCCCTTTACTAAACCCATTATCATTTACTGTGATAATGAAGCAACAATGCATATTGCCGCAAATCCTGTTTTTCATGAGCGTACGAAACATATCGAGTTAGATTGCTACTTCGTACGTGAGAAGATACTGCCTGGCCTAATAGTCCCAAAATATATTTCTTCATCCAACCAGCTTGCGGACATCTTCACAAAACCTTTGGGAGCAAATCAATTTCGAAGACTGGTTAGCAAGTTAGGTGTTCGTTCCGATAGTCCTTCCGCTCCAACTTGAGGGGGGATGTTGAAGATAAATGATGCATAAGAATACCACATTCCAACCAACATTCAAATTCAAATTCAAAATTTAAATTGTATTATTATTTTATTTTTCTAGCTTATTATCATCCTTTCCTTCTTTACCTCCTAATTCTCCTCCCTTAATTCTCATCTTTTTCTTTATGATGTTTCCTTCTTCTTCTTTCTGTATTTTAGGAAGTTATTGTACATCTCTGTATTTATACGCCATAGGTGAATGAGAAAAGCAAGTTGAATAGAAAATCAATTATTGAATTTTCACAAGGTCGCCCAAGTCGCTGTGGTCGACCCAGAAGGGCACGCGCGGTTTACCACGCGACTTCAAGTTGCGGGTAAAGTCGCGGAAAAGGTCTGGACGTTTAAAGTCGAGGTTTTGAGGGCCATTCTTCATTTGGTCATATCTTGAGCATCCTAGGTCCGATTTGGGCGATTTTGGGACCTAGAGACTCGATTTTGAATCTTTACAAGTAGAAATAGAAGAGGATTGAAGATATTGGGTGGATCAAAAGGTTTATAGTCAAGGTAATCTTCTCATCCTTTCTTTTTAAAGGTAGGGTTTGATGCTTTTGATCCTCATTCTTACATTCTTCAACCTTGGTGTAATTTTGGCAGCTTAGTGGTAAAGTAAACCTTGTGGGAGTATTGGATCTAATATCTAGAGAGATCCCTTGAAGATTTCAAGATCTCATCAAAGGAACTCAAGTTTGTGGGTAAAACCTAGATTTAGTCTAAATCTAGCAAGGTGAGTTCTAGTTGCTTTCATTTGTGGTGGGGTATGTGATGATGGCTTACATGGAAGGTGTGACCCATTTGGAATGCATGAATTTGTTTCATATGATTCGTTTGAAGGCATGTGTGATCCCAAACACATTGTCACAGGTGTGCATAACTTAAGCGTGTGCCATCTACATGTGTTGTGTGTGTGCATGATGGTTTTAAAGGTGTGGATCATTCATATATGTTTATAACTCTTTGAGTGATACTTGTTGTGCGATTTTGCTAGTTAAGGGAACTCACTATACCTACGGTCTAACCCTCGCTTTTATAAAACTGAAAACCATTTTCTGACAAGCAGATTAGTGCAAGCTCAAGCAAGGGAAATGGAAAGATGTGAGAGCTTGCAGATAGTGAAGTTTTGTAGTTTCCTGATTAGACTTCCAGACTTAGGCATTGTTTGGCAAAAAAAAAAGCTAGCTTATAAGCTAGCTTTTTTTTTTTGTATATGTTTGGATGACCATAAACTAGCTTATAAGATAGCTTATTGAAAAACTACTCATAGTAGCGTTTTGAAAAGCTAGCTTATCAGCTACCAGCTAGCTTATCAGCTAGTTTGCCAAACATAGCCTTAGACGCTTTGTTAAAAGTTCTCAGCTGTGAGTTGGTAATTTACAATATTTGACTTGATGATTGGGCCGTTTTGACATTTATTTATCTTATGGTTGAATTTGAGTATTGGGTTGTTAAATGGCACTCTCGTTGTCATTATCGCTCTGAACGTACCAAGGCTTCACATGCCCAACGACTGGGACGTGCGATTGTGCCCAAGTGTTACTCTCGCTGTCACTCTCGCACGAATGGTACCAAGGGTCTAAGCTCATTTTCTGGTATTCGGTCAACTAATCTCCTAAGGTAATTTATTGTATACCAAGAATTTGAACATGCAAAACTAATAATATTATCCTATTGGGTGTTACACTAAGATAAAAGTTGAAATCATACTTCAAAATCCTGAGTGTTACAAGGACCTCTTGAGACTTTATCATGTCAACAATAAGTATAAATTATATTTATAATCGTAAGTGAAGAGCGACATCAAGTAACATATCATGTTACCCAAAGAATAAAGTTTGATGATTTTTTTTGTGGTCTTTACCAATGGTTATTTTAAACATTTTATCAAATGAGAGCGTAACAAAAGAGTGAAAACACTCCCATACCTTTTATGTGAGGAGTTTCAAGGTTTACGACCGACTTAAAAGAAGGTCTTGACATGCTGCACATCTAAGCAGAAGGCTTTGTCATTTGGCCTAACCGATCGGGACCAAATTTCTTCATTTAGAGCTCCTTCTTTTATTTTCTTCCAAATATGTTTTGCAGCTATTCTAAATATACAAATAACATGTGTTTGCTTTCATATGCTTATGCCACACATCAAATATTTGATATAAAATATTCACCTAATTCTTTTAATTTGTGTCTCAAAAATAACCGAAACCGAATAACCCACCCGAACAGAATGACATTTGGGTTAAACGGTTTCGGTTTATTCGGTTTTCGGGTTAAACGGTTTGGTTAACCGAATAAGGATCCATATTCAGTTTGATTTACAGTTAATTTTTTCCTAGTTCGGTTAAACCGAATAATCCCAATAACACATTCTACTAACATTTTATATATTTCATGTTTATAAAAAAATAAATCAAATACATGTTATACTATTATTATTTTACTTGTTTTATTGTTATATAATGTTTTTTTATTGATAATAGATAATGTTTTTTTTTATTATATTATGTTTTTTGCTTATTAATTTACATCTCATGAAGAAAAATAATGTCATTTGATAGATATTGATTTTTGATAGCTTGTGTTTTTTACTTAATATATAGTCAATTGCTGGGATGAATGTATGATACAATTATATATTAGAATCAACGAAAACTTAATTTAGGAAAACTATTTAAGCAAATGTCCAACCAAAAAAATATAAATCCTTATTTGGTTTAACTAGTTGTCGAATCGAATAACCTGAAAACCGAACTACTCAAAATCGATTAAGCCGAACCTTATTTGGTTTGATTATTGGTTAGTTTTAAAAAGCTTGAAAACCGATTAAGCCAAACCAAATAAACCGAAAACCGATTTAATCGACCGAATAATACCCTTACTCAATAAAACAACATTATAATCTTTATGATACAAGGTAAAAACATATTAGTAGTGATAATTTAAAAAAAAAAGTGTGTACTTTTTTGAAAGTTTAAAATTGTAAATCACTAAAGAGGGTGACATGTACATCTCCAATTGAAAAGGGTTTGTAATTCAACCATTAAAAATCAATTTAAAATGTTGACTACTTTTTTTTTTCTTTTAGTTTTTTTTAGTGGAATACAAAAGCATGGTTTAGCCAATGGCTAATGGGTTGACTTTTTATAAAAAAAAAATTAATTTTGACCTAAAATTAATTCCAACTTGAACATAAAATATCATGATTAGTGATAGTAAAAATACATATTTCTTTAGACATGTTTTGATTATTCAATTAATATAATGGTTTATGTGTTGTAGATGTTTTAGTAATACTAATTTAAAGAGAGTGAATATGTGAAAATTTCATTTTCAGTAATACAAACATAGGACAAAATAAATGGAAATGAAATATATATTTTAAAAGTCACATTTAAAGGTCTAGAGTTTAAACTTGTTTTATTTACTATCTAACATTGATGGACATAGATGATATTTGATGTGTGTTTCTAAATTCTAAGTACATTTATTAAAATAATTTTTTTTAAATTATAGATATTTAAAAAGGCATTTTTAAACTATAGAGATTTAATGTACCTTTTAAAAGTATATTAAATGAAAGTATGTTCCACTTTCATAATTTTTTCTCTATAAGTATATAATAATAAAGTAAATATAAAATGTAAAAATTAGAAAATAATTGAGTTAAATGATAAATAAATTATATCGTGACTTAAACTTTAAGTCTTAAAGTGGTTTGGACTTCTTGTCTTACCCCAACTTCTCAAGCAATCCCAAGAGAAGGAATTCCACTCAATGCTCTTCTTTTTGATAGAATAAACCAATTACATAAATAGTGCAAGCACTTAAAAATTTGTCCTAATAAACAATTAGATTTAATCAATCAAATAGTCTTATAAAAGAGACTAATGTATAATAACTTAGAGGTTGTTTGGTTGATTTTTTATTAGGTCTTATATGGATAAAGTTGTCTATGTGGATTAATCTCTTTATATAGATTGAGAATGTTTTTGTCTAGGAAGGTTTTTTCATAGACTAAAGAAACATGTTTTTCATAAAGTTCCCCCTAAAAGCTTACTAAATAAGTCACATTTTATATCATTAAGCCACTACCAAACAGTTGTAACATGTAACACCCTCAAATTTGGTAAGAGCAACTAATAAAATTTTCAATATGACATCAAATAAAAGACAACACCTCTTCATACAAATCAAATCTGAATATGCCTCAAATATAAAATTCGATAAATAACCTCAACAGGTACAAACTCCAATGATATACAAGGACTAAACTGAAGTCGGGTGTTACTCAACCCAATTACAAGTTGCTCTCCCCAACCTAATGCGGAAGACTTCGTGAAGCTATTCACTCCTCGGGTACACAACTAGTACTTCTCTCTTCACTGTGTCACTAGAACTATTCCCAACCGGGACCTGTTGCACATGCCGACAAATAAAAAATGTTAGGCTAACGCCTAATGAGTTCAAGAGTTTTACACATGAATAGTTATATTGTTAGGAGGAAAGGATACAACTTAAATCACAGTCTTTCAAAATGATTCACTTTAAATAAGGAGACGACTCGTTCTCCAATAATATGCATTTTCAAAGATGAACGCCTCAATACAAAACATTCTTTATAAAACGATGCATCCCAAAACTCACGCAAAACGAAAGCAGGATCGACTTCCAATTTATGAAAACATGAATAACATTTCATATCCCGAAACACCCAAAACACGAGTGAGGCACAATACTCCACACACAAAATTATGGACAATAATCCACCCATAAAATACATCACCGAAAACATAAATATTAAAGCCGCAAACCGAAAACAACACCTTTCGGTGACGGGGGAGACCTGATTCCATATAATGTGACGGACACAAAGTAAGCCACACATTATGTTTTTTTTTTTGAAAGGGTGTCCTGGGCCTATGGTCCAGACTAATCCCTGGCAATTAGGGCCTTTGGCCCAGCTGCTAAAGCGTACAACCCTGAGTTTATCCTAAGTGGCCACAAGTGCTGTTAGTGGGGCTCGAACCCGGGTTAAGCGCTATGAACTCCCCAAGCATTTACCACCACACCACAGTCCTTGTGGTTGCCACACATTATGTTATTAACACCATTTACATGGTCATATCGGTATTAAGTATCGAGCTCGACATCTTTCAGCGTACACCCATAGATACTTGCACAGAGGACTTACACCATACCGCTGATGCCTAACCGCGCCACAATGGGGAAAATTAACATTCCACCATCGGACAAAATAATTAAAGTATCGAGCTCAGCATATTTCAGCGTACACCCATAGATACTTGCACGAAGGACTTACACCACATCCGATGCCTACCGTGCCGCAATGTGGAAAACTAGTTGTTCCATCATCGGACAAAGTGATTAAAGTGCTCATGGATCCATAGCAGACAGGGCTAAAACATTACATGACCCCAATTGAATGACACACGCACTCAAAATATGTAAATCTTCAATAATCATAAATTATGACCAAAGCTTTACGTTGAGCTATCAAAATTGGACAAATGTCCCCAAATCCAATCATAATCAAGTATCGAGCCACATGCTCAAGCAACCAAATGACTCATTGTCAAAAGCAATAAAATGCAATAAAGCGCACCCGACCAACGTTTATGCAACACATGCTCCAAAGTACACAACCAGACTCCAACACAACTTAAAATAAGACAGATCATTTTCCCAAACAAGGTTATACCATTGACACCTTTCAAAACGTCTCAAAACACGAGTTATGTATATTTTCCAACAAACACTAAAAATGTATTTTTACCAAGAAATCTCCATTTATGCAATAAATTATTAAAACACTTCCATTTATGACTTATTTATCAAAATTTCCAAAAGTCCTAAATGTGGGGGTTTTACAAGGTTTATAAAGTCAAACACCTCAAATAATTAACCCACCAAATAACTCAACAAGTGATAATTTCATGTAAACACATAAACACTTTAAAATAGACATTTTGGCATGTACAACGTTTTCACAAATCAATTTGAACTCACCTTGCTAGATTTAGGCTAAATCTAGATTTTCCCCCTCTTGAGCTCTTTTGAAGAAACTTGGATCCTCAAGCCAAATCTTCCAAAACCTAGATCCACAAATTTTCCAACCATAAATATCCACATTCAACCATTTAGAATCTTTCCCCCAAACACTTTATGTCAAAATCTCCATTTTGACCTAAACCCTAATTTTGGCCTAAATTCTCCAAAATCATCAATAACCGAAATTTGAGAAACCAATCACTAGGAAATCATTAATGGAACATTTTCAATTCATAATAAGATTTAGAAATGGAGAAGATAAACTTACCACTTAGGTTTTGGTGAAAACCTAGAAAACCCTAAAATGGAGCTTGAGGTTGAAGATGATGATGGAGATAGTGAACACTTGATCATAGCTTCCAATATACAACTTGATGATGGTTCACCTCCATAATACCCAAATATTTGAGCCAAAGATGACCCAAAATCACCAAATACGTTTTAGGTTAGTTCTAGTGAGAGTTTGGGAAGAAAGGGGAAATGAGAAATGAAGAAATGAGCTGAAAATCGGATTTATCAGCCAACATCACCCTTTGTGCGACATTGACGAGCTACAATGCCCTGGTCAATGTCGCTGGTCATCGTCGCTGGGGTGTACCAGCTTTCGGTACAATCTCAGTGATTGTGACAGTGTGACTATGGCACTGTCATAGTCACCGGGCATTGTCGCGGGACCCTTCCCAAGCCCCGAAACTCAACTTTTTCAATGCCAACACTCCTGATACTCTAAGGGACTTTAAATAATGTTTTCCCAACAAAATACCATAATTTACAAGTTCCAAAAAAATGTCCGGGTGACCTTTACTTATCGAAAATTACGGTTACATAACATCCCAGGCTAACTGTACCAGATACTGTCCGCTTTGTTCACACACATGGACTCACAGTTTTAAAACGCATCTAATAGAGAAGGTATCAAGTCCCTTATAAGGCAACCTTCGTTCCCCTCCCCAACCAATGTGGGATCTTACAATCCACCCCCCTTGGGAGCCCAACATCCTCGCTGGCACACCAGTCCGAAACTTGGCTCTGATACCATTTGTAACATCCTAGGCTAACCGTACCAGATATTGTCCGCTTTGTTCACACACCTGGACTCACGGTTTTAAAACGCGTTTGATAGAGGAGGTATCAAGTCCCTTATAAGACAACCTTCATTCCCCTTCCTAACCAATGTGAAATCTTATAATAGGTCGTAGCGTGTTGAGGGATCTCACTAGACCTTATGGTCTAACCCTCGCTTTTCAAACTAAAACCTTTTCAGGTAAGCAGGTAATAGAGGGCTCGAGTAAGGGCGTAACATCCTAAAAATTTGCGGAATTTAAAATTCGAAATTTCGGCAATAAACGACTATAAAAGGAGTAAAACCTGAATAAATAAGGACCTGTCAAAACAATCCCAAAGTATCATCTCGAAACGGGGAATAAGGTTATGACTTTTACAAATCAACCAAATAAAGAATAAGATTCGACAACCTAATAATATAACTTAGACAAGAAGATTAAGGTCGGGTGTCGCTATCCTTCCAAAATGTATATCCACAATCATCTCTGTATCGGTCAATATATCTCCCAAAAAGACCACTCTCGACCACAAGGCCATCCACTCATTCCCGACGAATCCCACCGCTAGATTGACCTGTTATACATGTCATTTTAAGAAAGAAAAAGTGTTAGGCTAAAGCCTAATGAGATCAAACATTTGCATTTAGAAATGATCAAATATAAACGTGAGTAAAAGGAATAATTTATAATAATAATGAAAGTACTCTTCACCATAAACAGTTACCTCTTGGGTTAACGAGGGAGACCCGCTTACTAACACAAGTGACATAACACAAGAGTAAGCCACTTGACAAGTTAGTAAAACCAATACACATAGAAAGTACACGCAAGGGATGTCAGGATCGGTGGCTTTAAACGTACACCCACGGAAAGTCAACTTCAACCACATAGGGTCCTTACGTTGAAATCCTCATCCAATATCGTAATACTTAACACGTAGGACTTACAACCCAATCCGATACCTAAACGTGCCTCGACGTGGAGAACTAATGTTCCAACGTCGGACCAAATGTTTCAACAAATGTGGGGTCATGACTCCCAAATGAAACCAAATATGACACATAAAGCCAATAAGGCCAACCGAACAATATTCCAACATTTAACATATTATGCAAGATATTAACAAGTGTAAGATTCCATATGATATCCCACATAATTTACCAAGAGATTTCAAGTTGTCACATGGTTAGTATTTCCATACTTTAAAATCTACCTCTCAAGTTCTCATTCATTAAGTTCACCTTAATATTTCAAACCCCTAATTTTGGATTCCAAGTATTTAAACCACTTTGAAGTCAACAAGTTTTCCATGTAAAAAAAACCTACCATTAGTTCAACAAAAAGGTTCATTAACCCCAAAATCATACTTTCACCATAAGGCCCTAAAATCTCCAAAAGTTAGGTTTGATATAAAGTCCACACAAAACGAATACATAAAGATGGAGATATTTAGATGCTTAAAATCCACATTTTAACATGTATAAAGTTTTATAAATAGAATGAACCCACAAGTTAGGTTTTTGGTGAGAAAACCTAGAAAACCAAGTATGGTGAGAAGAGGATGAAGGTCTTGACTATCCAAGCTAAAACTCCTTGAATCTTGAGGCCAAAAGAGAGATTAATGCTCTTCCAAACCAGAAGATAACCATCTAGGGTTCCAAACCTTTGAATTTAAGAAGAGAGAGAGAGAGAGAGAGAGAGTGATAATGAGGAGTAAATGAGGAAAAGGGTAAAAGGGTAAAAACCCATCTTTAAGATCTGCAGAGGGGTTCCCGTGGCTTTTTCCGCGGCTTAAGGTCGCGACATAACCTGGACATGCTCCAGAGATTGAAAACAAACAGAGGGTTACGCGGCTTTGGTCGCGGCTTAAGGTCGCGGCACAGCCCGCGTAAGTCACTGTTTCCATTTCAAGGTTTATGCTGAAATCTAAAGCCAAGGCATGAGTCTCCTCTCTAATATGCATGATGAATTCAAATAGATTGGGATTCTTAACACTAACAAATAAACACGTAAGCAAAGTCTATAAAATGTCAAAATGTATGGGCGTTACAAAGGGTAAAGGCAAGATGTGAGTTGGGAGCTTGCGTTAGAAGGGACCTACGTCTGAGTAGTCGTGTTAGACATACCCGTCTAGTTTATGTTTTTATTTCTCAGTTGTAAACCGATTTATTCCGCAAACCTTAGTTCTTTTTCGTATGATTGATTTGACATTTTGGGGTCCGTTTGGGTGTTATCTATGAGATTCGGTAGTGTTGGTGTGTTTGTTTTCGTGGGATGTTACAGTTGGTATCAGAGCCCCGGATAGGCCTAAACTTAAAATGTGGAGTAGGGGGAGACACAACTGAGATATAGGAAGCCTATAGGGGAGACCTTGATCAGCGAAAATTCTTGACAATGGTAGTGAGGACTCTCATGTAAGGTAAATTCAAAATTGCATCTGGCCAATGTCATTATGAATTACAGGTGCATGGGGATGCTCGACTACTATTGTTTAGAGGATCGATGGAGGTGGTAGTGCGTAGTATGTTCTAACCTTGCAATGGTGGCAATGGTTTGGTGTGTTGAGCAAAATCGTTCATGGTGTAAAGGTAAACACCTGCTAGAAGAGGTGTTGTTTGAGTTATTGGTGGTCCGTAGTGAGGAAAAACCTCTTAGATTCTTAGGGAAGAATAACTGATTGGAGGTGAGCTCCTAGTTTTTGGTGAGGCTCAATTCTAGGAGTTTGTTATGTTGATCAATTGGGATCTTGGGAGGCTCAAGAATCGAGTATTAGAAATAAGCCTTTCTGACTATTTAGTCAATGGAAGGGTGGCAAGGGTGGTTGAGAAATGATAGCAGTATTGTTTGGTAATATGAAGTAAGGATAGGATGAAAAAGGGGCTATTGTTGGTTAGCCTTTTTGGGTCAAAGTGAAGATGCATGATTTGCAAATCATTAGTCGCGGTGGTAACTGTGTAGTTGGACATACAAGTATGTTGGGAAGCACTGGTTCCGAAGGTTGCTGCAAATGTGAGGAACCTGACTGGTTGGTCGGAAGTAGGGAGTATGTGATAAATTGTTGTGAGTGCAAATGGTTGACCTTACGAGAGTGAATAACCTTCAATGTAAATGAGTATCATGCATTGTGTTTTTGAACAAGTTACATGAGTCCTTCATGTCATAATATATATGTGTATGTGTGTGTGTGCCTTATGAGTTTCTTGTTTTGAAAATGAGTTGACGCGTACAAGCATGTGTTTGGATCGAAAAGACAATTTTATTTGTGTTGTGTGATAAATTTTGAACTTGGTGGTTGGAGAATTATTTCACTTCTTTTATGAATAAGTTAACCTTTGTTGTGGAAATCACGACAACATTTGATCGCATGGTTTTATAAGCGAAATTTGGTATAGACATGTTGTTGTCATGCCAATGAGGGTGATAGTCGACTGACTCGTTCAGTGTAAGTAATTTTGCTGTATTTTTTTTATAAATCGCATGATGTAAAGATTCATTGAAAATATTTTCATTTGTGTCAACATCGATTTTGGTTGGACAAGGTTTATTTTTATCATGGGGTTGAGTGTGAACGATCCTCGAGATCGTTGTGCATGGCTATTCAATTATGGCGGTGTAGGGTCGGGTATACTCAAGATTGTTTCATAATGTGGTACTTATTGAATTTTCAAATGGGCCATATGATTTAAATTATTGTGTTGTCATGCATGAAGGCTATAAACTCTCTAGGTCGTGGGAAGTGTTGCAATTAAGGATGAGAAAAGGTTTTGAGAGTGGAAGTGTGGCGATCGAGCCATTAATGGTTGATTCATGAGCTTGGTATTCCCATTAAGGAAAGGCGGCGAATAACGGAAGTCCCGTTCATAAACGTTGGGAATGTTCGTACTTTGGTAGCTTGCACTCTTGTTCAATAGCTTGAGATGTGGTTGCCGGCGGGTGGTTTAGCTCGGGTGAATCTTTTGAAGTCGGCAGGATACTCCCAAAGTTGGCTTGTTAATAAGTAGCGTTGTGATACTTGATGAAATGGCATCGGTGTGGATCTGGAGTTTGAGGTGGCCTTGTATTTAGGCTATGTAACAAGTAAGTCTTGTGCTTTCATCGTGTGAGGATTGTGGGGCACAAAGTAGTTTTGATGTGTTGGAAAAAGTAGACTCTGTTGAGAATCCTTGTTTGTTGGAAACACCGTTGAACCATCACCATGTCAGCCGTTGATGTGAAGTCAATGACCGTTTGTTGAGATCGTTGTCGGGAGATGTAAGAGGTCATTCGGGGAAAGGTGTGTATCTGGTAGGATGTTGGACCGCCTTGTAGAGGTGCTATGAAAGGGGAAGATTTCTAGTTGGATAGGTGATTTCCTATGTGGTTGATGATTTGTTTATGAATGGAATAGTTAGAATAACCGAAGAGTGACACATTGATTTTGGTTAGTCTACAAGGGAGTGCCTTACTTTTTGGTTTATTTGAGCTTGTTTCGGGTAGATCCCGATGAGACGGCTGGGGACAAAGACTTGTGCGAGTGAAGTAGACGATCATAATATTGGGGTTCATCTAAATTTGAGGAAGTCAAGTTGTGAGATAACCTATTGTGTGTGTGTGTGTGTATATATATATATATATATATATATATGTTATGGTTGGTATGGAGAAGGCAAAATTTTCGCCTCTAGGGTGATGTTGTGGTGTAGTGGTTGTGTGGATAAGTTAGTGGAAGCTTATACCAAGTCGATGTGCAAGTCATTGGTGTGGTAATGAGTTGTTGTGAGGGTAAGTGATGGGTTGGTGATGTTGATTCATGATAAGCGTAAGTGGAAATACTTGCTCGGAGATTGTTGATCAATTACTCAAAAGTGACAAATATGTGTGTTGAGATGCATGGGTGTTTGGTTGGTGTTATAGTATTGCTAATTTGAGTATAAAAGAATATAGTGGTAGTTGGTGGCAACCTAAAAGAGAAACCATGTGCCATTTGGTTGCGATGAGTTGATGGACGAGTTTGTCTTGTGCCATTGAAGTATGTGTGAAGAGGATGGATTGGTTAGTTTATGAGGTTTCGCAGGAAATACGAAATCTTTGGGAATTTTGAATTATTCCTTGTGTGTAAAGGAATTCTCATGAGTACTGAAAATTCCCTCTCACTTCTATGTTGATCCTCATATTGCTTCATTCTAACTTGTGCCCTTAACTGTCCTTCGAAATTTGTATGATAGTCGATTGCTCCCTGAGTGAGTTAACCCCGTTTGGAAAACGGGAAGTGTGTGGAGGTTTCGAGCATTGTGTGTTATTTTGGAATGAATTGTTGGAATATCTCGAGTGAGAATTGTGGGAAACCATTTGGCTAAGCATAGAAATGTAAATGCGCCATCAACGCATTTGGAATGGTCGGAAAATGGAGTGGACAATGTTGAGCGGGCAATGTTCCGTACTAGCTTGAGGTGGTAAAGATGGTTTGTTGAATTAAGAGGGTGAACTGGAAGTAGTAAGTTTGGTAAGTGGCACAGAAAATGTGAGGCAAGGTTTACAAGTTGTCATTTTCGGGTACATGAACTCCTAGTGAGAAAATGAGAAAGGGGATTTGTGTGTATGTTATGGTACAAGGGTTAAGGAAAGCGATCTTGTGCGTTTAGTCGAAAGCGTGCACCTATTAGTGAGTTGTTCTTTAGAAACATGTTTTATGTTTCGAGATGGAGGTGGAAAAAGGTAGTTGAAAGTAGTGCTCGAAATGAAGGACCATTGGATTAGACTTGGTATTTTTGTGGGAAATGTTCCAAGTGAGCATGCCATTCAGTGTCAAGCTAATGGAAATGGTTTTGTGTGAGCATGGTCACTCCTTCTTGTTGGGTGGGTTAAACTTGAAATTATTTCATTAGTGGTTAGACGACTGTTGGATGCAGTGAGAAGTTAAATGTGTGTGTCCTCAGGATTGTTCAGCTTGGATTGGTGGATGCTTCAAATGACGGATTATGGAGGTTTACTATTTCTAGTGATGTATAAGTATGGGGTGATGATGTGGTGGGAGCATATGAATTGGGTAACATCGATGAGTCGCAATCAATACGATTCGGGAAAGAAAGTACTACATGCGTTAGACACATGTTGTGTTGGGGGAAGCGAGTTTAGAATATGTGTGTTATCTGATGAAGAAGCTCGTAACTGTGAGTTTATGATGATATTCGAGGTTGACCTTGTTGTAAGTTGGCGAATTGAGTGTTCGATCTTTAGGTAAGGGATTCATGTCATTGTGGCGTTAACTTTGGTAAATCCTTAATTTGTCACGTTCTAAAACCGAGAGACCAGGTGTGTGGGCAAAACTGTTAATATCTGGCAATGTGATCGGAGAGGGTGCAAGTATATTATACGAAATATCTCAACATAAGAAAATGGTAGTTAACAGAGGGGCGGTCCCAAATAATTTGGTATGACGGTGATTTCGATCAAAATGGTTGGGGCGGCGGAGTGGAGCTAAGTTGATTGGATTGAAAAACATGAGTCTTTTGATTCATGAGTTCGAGATGGAGGCAGTTTGATGCAGAAGACGTCCCCATAGAATGGGGTGGTGAGTTCAAGAGAAAAATGGAGTTGGGCCATGTGTTCGATCCATCGAAACTATGGAAAGAGTTGGATAGATAGTGTATGATCTGGATGTGTTCGATGAGGATATAGAAAAATTCATATTGTGTTTCACGCCTCAATTTGAGAGTAGTTGTTGGAAGTTGGTATGACGATACTTTGGCAAAGAATGAAGTTAACCTTTGTCATAGGGTCAGGGACAATCATCGACCATGGAGTCGAGAAACTGAGGACCAAAGAGATTGATCTTGTAAAAGTTCAGTAATCTGAGGACCAAAGAGATTTGAGGACCAATAATTTGGTTGTGAAACCGGGAGATAGCAATCCCGGGTGTGACCGCCCAAAGGATCGGGACGCGAGTCTCAACCCTACCAAACCCGAGTGAGGAAAACCTCGCTACCCGGGAGTATTAAACTGGTGTGGAAACCGGGAGGTGGGAGTCGAAACCCGGATCGACTAGGATATGGACTTAGACCCGGGGTCGGATCCCGCGTGAGGTATAGCCTGGGTGAGAGAGGCCCGAATGCGGCCTATTTCCAGTCGTGGCCTAAAACCCGAATGGGGGGGCTTACCTCAATCAATTCTCGGGTTCGTTAGCCGCTTTTCCTTTTAATCCGTGTGATTCGTGCCGTGATTCTTAAGGGGTTTGAGTTATTGAGAGAGTAGCTCGGTGAGAGATTTTCGGGGAACTTATCACTCTCGTGTACGAGCTAAATTGTAGGTGTGCAGTTGGTTGGACCTAGTTCGGTAGATAAAAGAGCTTAGCGTGGACGCCAGGTGAGTTTCCTTAAACCTCTCTTGTTGCGATGTTATACATATTGTGAACTATATTATGCACTTTATGTTAACTATTACGTGTGAATTGTTGGTTGTAAATCTTAGAGACAAGTATCGCAGGGTGTGAGCATTTGGTAACTTTTACTTATGCAAATGGAGAGTGTGAGCCATACTGAATATATGAATCTGTTTCATATACTCAGATCTAGGGCGGGTGTGTGCCCTGACTCGTTGTCACAAGTGTGAGTGTGATCAAGCGTGAGCCAATATATAAATTTGTGCATGGAAGAATCTTCTTTTAAATACATTGTTTATAATTGATCGCAAATTCTCTTTTCGATTGTTGGTCGTGGCGTGTTGAGGGATATCACTAGACCTTATGGTCTAACCCTCATTTTTCAAACTAAAACATTTTCAGGTAAGTAGGTAATAGAGGGCTTGAGTAAGGGCAAGGCAAGATGTGAGCTGGGAGCTTGCGTTAGAAGGGACCTACGTCTGAGTAGTCGTGTTAGACATACCCGTCTAGTTTATGTTTTTATTTCTCAGTTGTAAACCGGTTTATTCCGCAAACCTTAGTTGTTTTTCGTGTGATTGATTTGATATTTTGGGGGTCGTTTGGGCGTTATCTATGAGACTCGGTAGTTTTGGTGTGTTTGTTTTCGTGGGATGTTACAACAACATGTATAGCTGGCCGAATAAATGATGAGTCTTTTTAATCTCATTAAGTTGCTAACAAACAGACCCTTAGATCACTACACAATGTATTGAAACTTTGTAATTTTTTTATTTGCTTAAAGAATATCAATTAATCGAATCTTGCTCAAAAAGTTCTTCATACATAAAATGCATCAACTATTTATACTTGAAAAAAAGATGATTGTCAATATTGTTTTTTATATAATAATCTTTAAGGAGTGTCTTATAAAAATGTTAACAGAACGTTTTCTTTTATTTCTATTATAATGTAATTTAAGAATGTTTTTAAGAACTTTTCATAAAGATAATTAAACTTATTAAGTTGTCAACTTCATCTTAACATTGTTTTTTTTTTACTTGTGTAGATAATATTTATACACAACAAATACTCATGTAGTGTTTTTGGTACATCGATGAGCATCCATAGAGTCTCTTACGGGTATTGTGAAGGTCAAATAATTCTAACAAAGTTACCATTTGATTAGTGGTTGTTCTTTATCCAAGAATGTCCTTAACGTATCCGAGTTCTCATGATTTTTTTTTCTTCAAAACATTATTTTAATTTCCATTATATATATATATGTGTGTGTGTGTGTTGTTTTATATGATTTTTCATCTAATGCTAATATTTGAGGTATTGATTAACATATATTTATTTCGTAATGAGTTTGTTCACATGTATACGTTTGACAATGTAAAACTTTATTATGTATGTGTGTGTGGAGGAGGGGGTATGTGAATCAAACAAATTTAGGGGTTGTTTGTTTTTTGAAAAAAAACTCTTAATGACTCTTAAGTCTGAAACGTTCAGACATTTTTACACACCACCTCTTATTAATCATAATTAAAATAAAACTTTAGACCTCTTAAAAAACAAACGACACCTTAGTATATCGCGTTCGAAAGTAGGATTTTAAGAGGAGCAGGGAAGTAAACATACACATATCCTCTACATCAAAGAAATAGAACGAATGTCTCTGTAAATAAAAACCCGTCTTATATAAAAAATGTGATGAAAAGAAAAAGAAAATCTAAACAACCGGTAATAACTAATAAGATAGGGAAACAAAAAAGAAAAATAAAAATAAAAAGAATATATATATATTTTTTTTACGAGTAAATCTTAAAGATGGAAATGAAAATAATGAAAAATAAAAATAAAAAGGTAATGGGCAGGTAGCTGACCCGTATGCCTTACTTTTGATAAGATCCATACACGTGGCTACCTTCAGTGGTGGAGAATGAACGGGCAGACCCCAAAATATCTGCCCTAATAAATAATACACTCACCACTTGATCAAAAACAAAAAAATGTTTCACCTTTTTCATATCTATTGCGCTAAATTACTTTTATGTCCCTGAATTATGGATTCATAACATAATCAGTCCCTAAACAATATATTATACCATAATGAGGCCTAAAACAATATATTGTTTGTACCATGAGATCTCACATTTATTTTTTTATTTTTTGGTAACCGTGGGTTTCCGAGCCAGCTTACGCGCACCGACTAATCTCCGGGCGACCACGAATGGCCTAGAGTCATCGCAGGTAAACCCTGGGTAGATGAGATATTCCACTACATCCCCCAAAGGCTTTACTAGTGCGCCACAGCCCAAGTGGTTAATCTCACATTTATTTAGTATTAAGATGTTTCAGTAAAAAGAACTCATAGGCGATGCAACATTTCCTATTTTTGAACTAATAGAAGAGAACTCATACTAATTTAAAAGAACATAGATGTAGAAGAAAAAGGGCAAACACTGAACTTGAGAGAATTTTTATTTTTTGTATATTTTCTTCATGGCTTGAAACGATCAGATTGTACTAATTAACAACTCATTTTTACTTTGTTTCTATTTGATCACCGGATTTTAAAAAGCATGAATGAAAACGCTATACTTTTCGAAAATGACTACTTCATCTAAATCAAAAAGCATGTAACCGGCTTTTAAAAGTTTTTTATGGTTTAAATGATTATTAAAGTCCAATGACAAAATAGAAATGAAGTGAAAATGTATTGTTATTTATTACAGTTTGTCTAATCAAAAACATAAGAACTGGTTTGCTATATTTTTCCTTTTGACCAACATCTTTGAATATATGAATTCCATATTTCTCTTATAGAATGATTATATG
Source organism: Arctium minus (assembly GCA_954870635.1). Classification (NCBI taxonomy): domain Eukaryota; kingdom Viridiplantae; phylum Streptophyta; class Magnoliopsida; order Asterales; family Asteraceae; genus Arctium; species Arctium minus. Next base: position 1,006,480 of record OX941093.1, on the reverse strand, counting down.
TTATTGAATCTTCTATTTTTTTTCACCATTCTTGCACTATTTGCTGTGCTACCTGCTTATCATCACCAACCATAATAATTAAACTAAACTACCCATTTCATATCAAAACCCTAAAACCTTCATAATTCTTTCACGTTGCTACCTCACTTTTGCCTGTCTAGACCCATCCATTTAACAAATTAATGCAGTAGACCTATTTCCTTAATTGATATACATACATTTAACCTCTTCCCCCCATAAATCTTCCATGGGTTCATAATAATGCTTCTTATATGAAAGATGATGATTCCAAACCTCTATTTCTTTAATAAATATAATATCAGCTACTTTGTCCAAAATTATCAAAATAAATTATAACGGGTTGTTTATTTCTCTTAAATGAATTGTTGTTGATGAAGATTATGGTATCTTGTTTCTTTCTATGTCTTTTTGCCATTTTCAATTTTGGTTGCCAAACTTTTTTTTTAATATATGGATGGATATGAGGGTGAGTTGTTATGGCATTAGAAATGACTTTGTTTTTCAAATGTATTTATCAAATATTGAAGGACATCTCCTTTCAACTATAATGTCAGAGAAACTACAGGGTAATAAGTAAAAATTCTTTCTTTGAGCATTTATACTACAATTTTAAACACTTGGATTACCTACAAAAATTGTCGTCTAGACTCCATTATTTTTCCCCTTTTGTTTAGTCTTGAATGTTTGACTCTAAAAACATCAAATTTAATGCAATAACACATTATTGAATATATTTTCTTTCTCACTCACAAAATCAAATTGTGATATATTTTTTTGCATGCTATCATGTCATGTGGCTAAAAAGTGTAGTTTAATTAATTTTGATGACATGTAGCATATTTTTGGGTATTTGATCGATCAATATTTTATGAAATTGGTATGATGATTAATTTGACGAAATATAGGCACTACAATTATTTGATCAGCTCTATGAATGAATTTCATGATGCATATATTTATGTATTTACTTGTAAATATATTTAGAATAGCAAACATTATGTGACTTTTTAATTGTAATTTAGAGTTCATAAATTCAAATTCTTATGTTATTGAAAATGCTAATCACTCTAAATCAAGGGTCTATTTATGATAATAATTCATAGTCATGGATGAATAACGTTATTTACTTTTTCTATATATTTTTTATAAAAAAAAAAAAAGTGAAAACGACAAGGATGTCGTATCTAACCACCATGCCGACCACTTGTGGCTTGTATCCAATGAGAGCAAAGCTTTAGATGTATATATATATATATATATTGAATGGCTGAGATCTCTCAAGGGACACGTGGCGTAAGGATGTAACAGTATTATATATCATTCACTTGTAATTCAATTGCTGGTGGGTCCACACATGTGATATACCAGCATGGCATGGTTATATGATGCACATGATCATGTAAGCATCATAGGAATTTGTCCATCCATTCATCCTAACCCGCCTTTCTCTCTCTCTCTCTCTCTATATATATATATATACACAGGGAGAGGTTCATTTGAGAAATGGTAGATATATGAGAAATAGAGAAGTAATCTTAGCCATTCATCTGGTCAACATTTGCGGTTTTGACCGGGAAACACTGAATAATTCCTTGTGTGGTCAATAGAAGGTAGAGAGATAATTTCGTAAAATACACGGAATGGGTTCATATATGAATCTGTATTAATCACAAAGATTCATATATGAATCTGTTAATTAGTTCAACTGATTCATATATGAATATTTGTGATTCATACAGATTCATATATGAATCTTTGTGATTCATACAAATTCATATATGAATCACAAATGTTCATATATGAATCAGTTAAAGGAGTTCAGTTGTGAATTGCACTGGTTCATATATGAACATATAGTTCATATGTGAATTATACATGTTCATATATGAACACAACCCGTGTGTTTTGTAAAATTTACGAAATTGTCCTTCTATTTTTGGGATAGCCGCAACTTTTGACCAGTCAAAGCCGCAACTTTTGACCGGTCAAAGCCGCAATATTTGACTAGTCAAATCCGATCTTGACCATATGAATGACTATGATTACTTCTCTATTTCTCATATATTTACCATTTCTCAAATGAACCAAACACTATATATATATATATATATATATATATATATATATATATATATATATGTATATATATATATATATTGGAAGAATATTTTGTAACCCTGAAAAAGGTTGCAACCCTTGCAACCCACATTTTAACCGTTAGATTCATGATCGACGGTTATTTTATTTTTATTTTTCTGTTTTTTTTTAATTTAAAATATTGGGTCCCATATCTATTATAACCGTCGATCATGAATCCGAGGGTTAAGATGTGGGTTGCAAGGTTTGCAACCTTTTTAAGGGTTGCAAATAAAAAGCCCCTATATATATATATTTGCAATCCATGAAAATCTTACAATCCATGCAACCCACTTCTTAACCGTTGGATTAATGACTGACGGTTACAATACATGTGGGTCCAATATTTTCAATTAAAAAAATCAAAAAAATAAAAACAAAATAACCGTTTATCATGAATCTAACGGTTAAGATGTGGGTTGCATGAATTGTAAGATTTACATGGGTTGTAAATTATCCTTGGCCTATTTAATTTGCAACCCTTAAAAAGGTTGCAACCCTTGCAACCCATATCTTAACCGTCGGATTCATGATCGGCGGTTACAATAGATATGAGGCCCAATATTTTTAATTAAAAAAAAAGAAAAATAAAATAACCGTCGATCATGGATTCAACGGTTAAGATGTGGGTTGCAAGGGTTGCAAAATATCCTCTGCTCTTTGTTTACAATACTTTAGTAAAATATAGGGTCTGATCGTGAGTGGTTTAGAGCATAAGTGTATACAATTAAAAGTTTCAACACAGTGAAAATGCATAATTTAAAATAGTTTAAAATTAACCTATATATAGATTCCATAATTAATGCAAATACACCAGAGAGAAAAGTTATGTTCAAACATTTATGCACTTAATTCATGTTAATTTAGAAGCATTGACGCTAAGTTCTAATTAATAATACTCGAGTAAGAATATAAGTGATGAGTAATGTGTTTTAAAATTTCGCTCAAGAGATTGATGATATAAATTTATATGAGAATTTTGGTCAAGTGTTTTCAAAATTTATATGAAAAACATATTCTATTTATAGTAGAAGATAAATATTAACTGAAAAGTCAGCTGTTAACGTCCATAACAAGCACCATGCAAACCTCCGGAAAGGTCATACCATATTTAAAAAAATCTTTCGTTAAACACCTTTTTTGCAGTTTATTAGATTGATAATATAAGAGAAATAAAACTCCTATATTTTGGTAAATAAATGAAAACATGTTTTAATTTTTGTCACACAAATATTTCAACAAATTGGTAATAGTAATTAAACTTACACAACTAAATCATTTATAAAGACATTTTTGTCAAAAACTTAAAATGTTAACTCTTCCATTTGATTAAACTTATTTTAAACCATATATTGAGTTCCAGAGTCAAGCCCTGTAAATACGAATAAAAAGGTTGGAAGAACTTGAAGTTATTTACAGTGACAAAATAAATAATTATTAACACAATTGCCTTTTTATTCAAAAAATAAATAATTGAAAAAAAAAGGCACTGAGATCAATTATTATTATTAAATATTATTCGTTGATGTTGATTAAATTAAAGATGCTTTAAATTAAATTAAAATATGAAGAAGAGGATGACGTGGGTTAATTTCCATCGAACGCGTGTTCGTCAGTTTGATAAGAAAGGAATGAGAGAGGTACCCAGACACTGTTAGAAAGTTTGGACGGTTCAACGACCCACCGACGTTTTTTTTCTTTTTTTTTTAATGTTTTAAGAATAATTATTGTAAGATTTCGAAACTAATAGTATACTATAAGACATATATTTAAAAAAATATTTTTTAGATAATTTTCAGCATATAGACATGTTTTCCAAATATGAATGTTATGCAAATGAAATGGGTCTGGCTGCTGTTGATGTTCTGCTAATATTTTTTTTTTTTTTGGTAAAAGAGTATCCCATACCACTTTGAGGTCAGACTAATCTCCTGAAAAACAGGCCTATGGCCCACGGACATTCATCCCGTGGCCACAATGCTGCGAGTGAGGCTCGAACCCGGACATTGTTACCTATTATTCTAGATCTTACTAACAATTAACCAAATCCTTTTTTTTTTTATTTAATTTCATGGCACGTGACATTTAAAAACGAAAATATTAAATAGAAAGAAAGAAAAAAAAAAGGAAGTGGATAGTATGATCCAGGAACCAAATCCGTGAAAAAATTGCATACCACCAAGTAAGTAATCTACTTGAAGTTTACAAACTAATTCTTCCATAAAAACCCGTGTACCAAATCTATTATATAAAAGAAAGAAGCATGTAAGAGAAGAGAAGATGAAATTAAGTCAACTTTAAGTTATTATGGTCGTCTCTCTGTGCTGCAAGCAGCTGCTTTGTCTTTTCAAGAACACCAAAGAAAATGGACCCTCCAATACCTATCCACAGAACCCTCGGCCCCATCCCCTGCACCACCATCATCATCATCATATTACCATTCTCTCTCTCTCTCTCTCTCTATATATATATATATATATATACACATTTCATTCAATAAACAAAAGGTGCAAATATATATATAAGAAGATTGCACCTTTAGGAATGCTGAAGCCCCTTCTTCCTTTAAAATAGTGCCTACACAATGGGAGATGCTTGTGTACTGGTTTGATGATCCCTGCCACCCAAAAACATCAACTCAAACACCTTCATTCATCTTCTACATCAAATAAACATATATATATATAGATTTCTTTATTTAAAGAAAAAAAAAAAGATAAAATAGAAAGGAGTGGTCTACCTGAACCATCAACCTAGTCTTTATTACATCTAACGGTGTTGTTACAGCTCCTGTGATTGCACCTGTACCACAAGTCATTCATGCAAATGGATATCACTAATTTCCCTAAAACTATCCACGCTTGTTGCTTATTTTCTAAACCATATACTTCAAAGGTTGCATAATAACATGGAAACACCAACATTCATCATTCAAAGTTAAAAAATAGAGCAGATCAAGCTGTACAATGTTCTTCAAAATGGTTTCATAAATAGCTAGTTACCTGCAAAAGCACCAATCACAGCATTCTCAGGATCACTAAGATTCCTTTTCGCCTGCAGAATTATTGAAAAAACACTCACTTCTGACTTCATCATGTTGAAAAAGAAATACATTATAACCAAGTAAGATTGCTTCTTTTGTTGTATACCCTTCCGGTTAAATAAAAATTATGACATTAGGTACGTCTCACCTTCTAATGCAAATACAACATAATGCAAGAATAGTAAATGGTGAAATCTTTTAATAGGTACATGCCTTATTTTTAAGGAGTAACTAACATGGGATATGAAAAAGGCAAGAATGTTACCATTCAGACGTTTACTATAAACATGGACCAAAGTCAGCTTACCGCTAGTTTATACCCAATTCGAAGCTGCTCATAGATGCAAAATTGGATAGCATCAAAAGGCAAGTCTCGCAACAGAAAAGAACTATACCCCTGCAATTTCAATAAAGGAGTCATAGAAAGCATAAACAAATAAAGGCTCCCAACATCTCATTCAACACATATCACACATAATGCTACTTGAGTGCATACAAGAATGCAAAGTTGTTAAAGGCTCAAGGCACACTTAGGTGCAAAGGGGTCTCGGGCCTAGGCGTGAGGCGCATATTACCAAAATGTGTGTATATGTATATATACACATATAAACACACACACACAAACACACCCACAGGGTTACACAACTCAATTATGCAGCAAGTAGAAGCCTCAAATGCAGCAACCAACAATGCTGCAATAAAGGCAAAAGGGAGAAGGGTTTAAGGCGTGAGCTGTGAGGGAGAAGTTTTAAGGTCCGGGTATTTTATGGTTTGACTTATGTCATCTAGTTAATAAATATTCCTTTAAGAAGTTAGGAGATGAGAAAACTTATTTAATATTAGGGTTTGACTAGGTATTTAATAAATCTTTATGAGGCGCGCCTAAGCCCACAAGGCGCAGGGCCTTAGTGAGCCTTGTAAATATGATGAGCCTTGACTTTAAAAAAGCCCAAGACCTTGAGCCTTATGTGAGCCTCAGAGCCTAGGCGCGCTATTAACAACTATAACCAACTTTCAGGAATCAGGACTAGAACTTATGAGACTATTGATCATGAAATAAGACCAACCCTCAGAACCAGAACTTATGAAACCTCAATTTTGTCTTGCTCAAATCACATACCGCAAAAAGCCCTTTAAAGCCCTCTTTAGCAACAATAAGGCGAACAGCATCAGGGGCTGAAGCAAAATGCCCAGTCTGCATCCTTTGCTTAACAACCTGCAAAACATGGTACAGAAGGAGCAACACAGCAACATATAAAGATAAGGTGAAGAGTTAACAATGAAATACCTCTGTTGGTACGCGTACAATAGAAGAAGCAGCTCCTCCAACAGCACCTGCGGTCTACATTAAGTTTAAAAGGCAATTCAAATAACATCAGCAAAAATACGTGCAAATACACACACACACATGCATATATATATATATATACACACACATACGTACTATATGAGAATATGATATTAGGAGCTCTGGGTGATGCTGAAAATGACTAGTGGTTTATGAAAATTAGATACAAGCCATCATGAATTTGATTGACATTCTACTTTCTCGACTACTACTCAATTTAGATGATCACCCAAATCCCTTTATACCTATGTATTTACATACATATATTAAAAACCCTCCCAAGTACATTTAATGATGCACGGAATATAGAAAAGAAAAATAAGCACAAAAAATATCCAAAAGCAAATACCAAGTGTAGTTCAAGTAAAATGACAGTAAATGTGAAGACTATAAAGAAAAGGCATAATATTTATTCTTTTTCATTAAACTATGCAAAAGAAATGCAAAACAGCCCACAAAATTAACAGAGATTAAATTAATACCACTTGGAATATTCTGCAGTTTTTGTTGTAGTCGAGCATTACATGTGCAAACTCAGAAAGAGAAAAACGGGGCTGTTTAGAGACATCCTTGTCGTGGTTAAACTGGTGTTAAAGATCACCAGTCCTCATATTAACCATCGTTTAACGCCCTATGTCAGCATGCAGGGGCATAGATATACAACGCCTCCCTTGAAATCCTAGGGCAATCAATGCCGTCTAGTCTTATGATATGTAACTCTTATCTTAATCAAACATATGGTGACCCAAATATTATGTGCTATGATATTAGAGTGACAAAAGCTCTTAAGTACTCGGAATACATCACATTCAGTCAATTGCCACCATAGAGTCACATTTAAACAGCTAGACATGTCAAAATACTTGAATTATATTCCCAAAAGACCAAAAGATAATCAACTTCTTTGAATTGCCTTCCAGTTTAGCATGCAAAAGGTTTCTTTGATCCTCCAAGGCCTCGAAAAGCCATAACAAGAGACATATATTAAGCAAGTACCAAGTAAGAAAATAAAGGAGTTACAGATTACAAATTCCTACCAAGATAAAGAAGTCATGAAACTCCTTGAGATTATCCAGATAAAATCAAGCATGCCACAACATTAACAAGTAGGCATAAAGGCAGACGAAGAAAGCAACTAAAACCTTAACATCCTACAGCTCAAATCAGAAGTATCAAGGATAAGTAGATCATAATCAAAATATCACATCAAGAACCATTTTCAGGAAAGAAAAATCTATGGCAACCACTAAACTCAATGATACATTGTTTTTAGTGAAAACATGCGAGTTGATGCATATTCTCTTTGATGACACTCTTTCTCCAAGAAAGAAAAAATGGTGCTTTTGGTGGTATCTTTGATGGTTGCCATAGAATTACTCTTTCAGCAAACATTGCTCCAGAAAAATTAGACCTTCGCAGGTACATACCTTTTTTCTCAAAATTTTAGCATGTATATAGTTGGAGCACTCACCAGGTGAGCCAAGGCACTAAGATTTTCGGGGAAGCTCTTCAGTAGTTTTTGCTTTGTAGGTTCGTATACACCAATAAATATGGCTGATGCACTGAAAGGATTAAAAGAGTTCAACAACATTTTCCTTGAAATAGGAAAATACAAGTATCATATTAGTTTCAAATGGCAACAAGCCTTTTACATTACTGAAGTAGTTCGGGCGGGCTAAGAAACCCCATGTAATTTATAAAAAAGTCAAACCCCAAAGGAATTATAAAGAGGAAGGATCCCAGCTCTCCATGACATGAATAGCATCTCCAAGTCACTATCCAAGGACAATTCCTTTGGTACACCTCACTCAGTCTAATCTCTCTTCCACACTTCCCCCAATGTCAATCTTGGCCAATCTTTACCTCTCCAAACGACCTCCTATTGGCACGAGTCTCCTCTTCTAATTGGAGCATCTAAAAATCTACATGGGGGATCACATAATAGCTCAAGCGACATTATCCTAGCTTCTCCTAAGCCCATGTCATCCCAATCTTCTCGACTATATCATCACGTGAGTTTCAAAATGAAGGCTTTATGGTGGCAAATACAGAGGAGAGTCGAGAAAGACTGGGGAGGTAGAGGTCATCTGGGGCAATGAGCTACTTTCAACAAGAAGACATGCAACTGCAGTATCAAAGTTCTTCCTTGATTTTATAATATCCAAGCATGCAAGTTTTTACGCAAAAGAGCCATTTTCACCTTCGTATTTGCTGTGCTATATAGTGTTGTACCCCGGGTCAAATAGTCAATACTAGTAAGCAGGGTCAATGTTAAATGGAAGGTACAAATAGTTACTGCAATAGTACAAGCTGTTAATGCAGGCTATCAAGTATAAATAAAGGGGTTGGGATTTAGAGGGGGTATCGATTAGTTTGTGTGAAATTGAGATTGGCAGCAGTCTTGGGAGAGATCTCAGTCTCTCGAAAACTGAGAAACCCTTTGTATTCATTCCATTTTAATAGAAGGTTTAAGCATTTGATCATCGGTGTGTAACATATAGTAATAGGACTTTGCCAGAGTTAGTGATCACCTTTTACCCTCACAAGAACGAGGGTAGAGAGAACAAAACCGTGTGGGAGACTTGGAAGTGCCACACAATATTTTCTCAGAAAGGCCAGACATTTCTCACAGGCTTACATAAGAAAGGAAAGCTGAACCTTTTTCATGTTCTCCCCAGTAGAATCTAGGAAAAGAGGCATCTTAGCTAACTCTAGTATCCTTTTTCCCTTCTTTTAGAGGCAAAAACAAGTAAATAGTACTATGTAGCCATGAAAAAAAATGCTTTGAGCCGAGTGCCATCAAGGGATCTTGTAACTCTTGGATATTGAAAGGGCTGGAAAAAGGTCATCAATCTTTTTGCAAAACAATGTTGCTTTTCAAAAGAATCTTATTGTGACCAGGAACCACTAAAGGAAACCTTGGGCCGTTGATGAAGTACAAAGGCCTATGCAGATGCATTTGCCACAACCGTCTGTTGGGTTGCTTAGCTACAACCACAAGTGTGAAGTATACACATGGGAGGAGCAAAGAGGTCTTTAGGTCTTTGTATGTTTGGTTGATCAATATATAGAGACAAATATGTGAATGAAGTGAAAGATCAGGTGGATGATGGGAAAAAGAAAGCCTAACAATATGCATTCTCTGCCCCTTTTGTTGATCAGAAAGATGATAAAAAGAAAAAAGGACAATGCATATCTACAACAATTGTAATATTAGTTAAGGAAAGAAGCTAGAACTTACGGTAAGACACCTGCAAGATTTCCGGCCAACCCAGAGTACAAACCCTTCAAGATAATTTTTCCTCCACCACGAACTGTCTAACATGAAATCATGAAAATATAAGAACTCTAAACATGCACTCATAGGCTGAACAAGTTATCATACTGACCCAGATTTAAATTCTCTAACAGCAGCAATATCTACATACTGCAGCATCCCATATGGCCATATAGAATAAAAAAGAAAGTGGTTACAAAGCATAAATAAAATTAAACGAAGTTTAAAAAAGTCATGCAGACATACACATATGACATAAGGGAAAACTTTTCCTACTGTATGTAGAAAGGGACTTTCTCTTGCAAATGATAGGAATCTCGGTATTACTGTGGCTTAGCCAAACAAACACAGGTTTGGGCTACCTTAGCTTCCTCAAAATCATAAAGCTTGCACATAAATTGCTGTATAAAAATGATTTCAGTCTAAATTAAAATAGAAGATCCAAGAATTGGTCTATGGAGCCTATGATTTTTACAAATCTCACTATATTCTACCTGTTTGAAGTCGAGTTTTAATAGTGTCAAGTGGATATAATACAGATTCCACAACAACTCCAGCAGCAGCTCCAGCTATAGCACCCTCTGCAAAATGGAAAATACTTTTACGAGTGTGTATAGGTAAACATTGCTCTACTAACATTCACTGTAGAGAATATCAAACTAAAATAAGATGAAATACAACAGTTACATGTTTTTTCTGATAATTATGCTTCAAATGACAAGGAAAAAAATGATAAATATGGGCCTAGTATGTAAGAATTATCACATTCTTGGCCTCTCTTAGTTTCCCACGACATTCAAGATTTGACATTTTCATTTCTCCTCTTCTACATACTTTTGTTTTCTGATAAAACCACCCTTAGAAACCATGTCAGTTAGCAAAGGTTATACCAGACAGAATTTGGTAAGCTCAACATGGAAGTATTCCCTCTGTCCCATGTAAGTTGCAACAAGTTCAATTAAGGGTCTCGCATGAGAATTGCAGCATTTTCTTTTTTGGCAAGTTTCCAAGCTAGAAATATTTATTGGTCAATTGTCATCATTACAACTTAGTGATGCTATTGATTTTGGTCCACAAGATTCCCCTCTTTGATCAATTATTGGAGAGCATCTGAGACATTTAGCTAATCAACACTTCCACAAAACCATATGCCAATCAAACATTATAATTTTCATGTGATAGATGGAGTATAGGCCACAAGCTATTTAAAGACAAAGTTTACAGACATTTCCCTATAGAGGACCTTCCACTTTTAAATCTAAGTATTTAGATGACAACTAGAAATCATTTCATACAAATAACTTCCAACAGGGAAACCCACAGGTCTCCATGACTTTAAATGCTCTTTGAACAATTAAAGAATCTGTCTCTGATCACATTCTTCTAATCACCATTAATTTGGTCATCAGGATGTGTCTTGACCGCCACCAGAATATTACAGAATTCAGCATAGCCATATATCTATATTTTTTATCTGGTAAATAAAACATAAAGAAACTGGAACTAACTTCTTACTTCTTACATTTCTCATTGAGTCCTTTTCTATCTGTGAAATTGTTATATACTGTCTTGACGAAATAATAAACAATAAACTAAAGGAAAGCACCTATTATTCAATCAATGTCTTAGATCAACAAATCGGCAATTGCAAATTACCTTACTTCATGCATGTCAATAGATCATCATTAATTATTATGATAGCCATGAAAGGCAGCGAGAACCATCTAATTCAATTGAATGGTACGTATTTAGCACTATGTAAATTCTCCATTCCTTCTTTAGCGATCTTGTGTTAGATGAAAATAATAGCACTAAACTCCTTAAATGATATATATATGGGTCAGCAATAACCGACCCTATTCCTGTTTTACACTTTTCTTCTTCATAGGCAAACAAAAATTCTCAAGCCAGGGGCCTTTACGGAAACAACTTCTCTACTCTTAGGGGTAGAGGTAAGGCGCACATCCTACCCTCCCCAAATCCTACTTTCAGGTGGGCTACACTGAATTCGTTTAGTTTGGGTTTTTTTTTTTTTCAAATGTGAACAACAAAACAAAGTCATGTCCAACAAGATAATTATCGATGATACAACTTACCCAACAAAACTCGAACAAAATCGAAGGGGTTGTCTTCTTTTGTGCCGATTGATGCAGCATGCTTTTTTGGTGCATCTTTACAGCTGATCACTTTATATTTTAATGTATCTGTAACAAACATTGTAAGTTCAAAATAGATTAGCCCAAACAGAAATTTATATCTTAAACTTGCATGAACACGTACCTGATACCACTAAACATGGACAATATCATGGCTAGGCATGTCATTTTGACATAGAGACAATATATCCGAGAGATGGGGATCTCCAAGGCATGAATAGAGATTTGCAGAAACTAATACTTGGAAATTATGTTTTAATATATACAGATAAATGTATATTTATTTATCTGGTATGGTGATAAGTAATGTACATAGGCTAGTATTTAGGGCAATGATTGTTATTAGCATCATTAACATCATCATTTAACTTCATTGTCACAATGGCTAGTAGCTTTTGTTAGGACAGTTATTACCATAACTGTTAGCAATTTAGCATTATCTTTATTTATAAAAGGGATGTAATTCCATATTGAAAAGGGAGTGAGTAATAGTGAGTTTGTTAAAGTCTTTTGAAACATCCTCTTCCACTATCCTTCTGCTCTCTTTCTGCTTCATTTCTCCCCAATTCTCCAAACATCCAGCTATTGTTCTACATCAAAACATAATTTCTGCACAGCTTACGTATAGCACTTGTCATATTTAATATAGATACCATAGAACAATTAGGTACACATATCTCTGAGCTACTTACATGGTTAACCATCAGTTGCAATTACAAACTACTTTAGACACAGTTTTGTTTAGCTTTAGTTATTTTAACAATAAAAAAGATGTTGATATTCAAAACACTTCTTATAAGTGTATTGATTTGATCCACAACCAGGATCATCACTGAATAGCATGCTGCCACCAGCATAAGTCTACCAGTTTCCATCAAGCCTTGTTAAAGTTGAAAATTTCAATAAAAAAGTATCAAATACTCGCTCAAAAGCAAACATTAACCGATTAACGAACAGATAATGTCTTCAATTAAATAAATTTTATTTTAGATAATGATAGCCCTATGGAGAAGTTAAAATAAGGCTAGCTCAAGCAAGTTGTAGGAAACCAAATAACTAACTTGATTTTCTCCCTTCCAAAATTAAAGATATCAACGTTTAAAGTGATGTACCATTTCAAGAACAAACCTCTTCACCAACATTGAAACCAAAAGATATTATACAAAAAACGATGCTATCAAGCAATTATCTTGGAGGTATTTGGTCTCATCCATTAGGTGGTGACACATTGAAAGTAATGAGTTCAAATCCCCTTACCAAAAAAGTTATCAGTTGGTGAAACAACCGAGGCTCAAGGATTAATTGTTTAAAGAGGAAAAATCTGCTAGCACCCATCAAACTTACCAGGGGAAAAAGCATTGTCTTTCTCCTTAACCATATATTTTTCTACAAAAGAATTTTTGTTGTTGTTGTTGTTAGTTTGGTAGGGTTGCTGTACATTTATCCTAACACTAATTTTTCATTACTGTCAAATTCCAACATAAGATTAGGGATACAATTTAAAGCATAAACTTTAGGTGAAGGTAGAGGATTAAAAATGTATCTAATTCTAGAAATGGAGGGCGTACATGCAAGTGATTAAAGATGAATACAAAACACAACAGTTACAGTAAAGGAAATTCGATTTTCTAAGCAAAAACGAAGAAGATAAAACATATACCTGGTGATTCTGTCTTTTGATTCGCCGACATTGTCCCTTCAGCAGGAAAACTCAAACCGAATCGATCAGAGAAAGTAAGAAGCTATCTTCAAATTCTGTATAAATTAAAGAAAAATGTCATGATAGAGTAGATATTTGGAAGCAAGAGTTAAGTGGCGATGTTATTATTACACTTTGTGACAATTAATTGGAACTTAAAACCCTGGAATCTGGCGATGTAGGGTTTAAACAGACGAACACATCGAGTGAGGGTGACGAAAACCAAAGCCAATTTTGGGGTTTTCTTATTCCAGACCAGAGCTAGACAAACACTGCTAGCGTTACTTGTACCTCGTGCATCCAAACTTGTATATGAAATTATAATTAATAATTGAGTAAATTACATGTTTGGTCCCTGTGGTTTATGTGTTTTAACAGTCTGGATCCCTACATTCAAATATATATGAATTGCATTCTCGTGGTTGACATTTTATAACACCTTAGGTCCATAAAACTAACTCTGTTTGATTTATCTCTGTTAAAGTGCCCATATGCACGTCACAGGTATTTTTGTCATTTTATACAATTTCCTCATTTTACATTAAAAAATTAAAACAATCAAAACAACAGACCAATAATATATTGTCACGTGTCCCTCTTCCCTCTCCTTTTTCCCTTCACATTGATTAAGTTTTTCCTACAACTGTTCCGGCAACCATTGCCACCATCACCATATAATGAAAAATAATCCAAACTCAAGAACATCAAGAAAATAAACAACAAATTTGTACTAATTTATTCAAGAGAATAAACAACAAATGTGTACTAATTTATTCAAGAGATTTATGATAAAACATGTAAAATCAAAACCCTAAGTAAATCATCTTGATCAAGTCTCGAAGGATTAGAAGCCATCGTGTGTGATGAGATCTGGAACCCTAGAGATGGAGAAACCAAAAACATAAGAAGATCAACACCAAGCGATCTATATCTCCAGCCACCCCTACCGTCGTCGGTCACCGCCTTCAGCGCCACTAGAAACAAAAGGAGATCTCGATGAAGGGATATTAAAGATCCCTGTGTAAGTCGTCCCTGCGTTCTATACGGCAAAGAAAGGGACTAAGAGCATCTCCAACCGCACGGTAAATCAAAGAATTTGCCGTGCGGCACTCTCCAACCATCCGCTATAACCAAAATTTTTTTGTCGGCCATGAATTCTATACGGCAAATTTGCCGTCCAAATTGGAATTTGCCGGCCATGACTATTTATGGGGGACCCACCATTATTTGCTTTTCTTTTCATATTTTAATACAAATTAGCTTTGATTATGTATAAAATTTGTTATTAAAATGGTTTATAGTAAATTAAATATATTATTTTAATGTGGGTCCTTAAATTTGGTGTTTTTTTTAGAGTATGGTCGGAGTTGAGAGTTTTTTTGGTGTTAATGGGCCCATCAAATTTAGTGTTTTTGGTGTTTTTTTTAGTGTTAAGGTTGGAGATGCTCTAAGAGAGGATAACCCCTTGTTTCTCGTCTGTTTCACAAAACATATCTGTGTCGGCGCCATAGACGCAGAAAAGGACCAGAGAGGGTGCTAGAAATAAGGGGAAGGAGGGCGCTGGAGATGACAAAGGGGAGGGTCGTCGGCGATAAAATGGGGGGACAGTCCCCATGTGTTATCGAGGGGAGGGAGAAGGAGTGCGCCAGAGTAACAATGTAGTCACAGTCTCTTGGCGGCTTGGGTTTCACAGTCTCGGTGGCGGACAGTAAAGGTGACGATGGTGATGGAAGGTGGAGGCGAGCGGTGGTGCAGACGGTGGTGGTCTTAGATCTGGATCTGGATAAAAACAAGTTCCATCTCTTGACTTTGAAGATGAAGTTAGGTGGGTTTAGGAAGATGAATGGATAGAGTAAAATTACATGTTTGGTCCCTGTTGTTTTAAAAGAAAACAAAAAAATAAAATGATAAAAATACCCTTTTACTTGACCTATTTAACAAATTTTTTAACGAAGTTAGTTTTAGGAACCCAAAGTGTTATAAAATGCAAACTACGATGATACAATCCATAGATATTTTAAAGTAGGGACCCAGACTGTTAAAACACATAAACCACATGGACCAAATATGTAATTTACTCTTAATAATTTCGTTTTCGTGCAACATATTTTTTTTAGAGTAAATTACATGATTGGTCCTTATGGTTTACACAAAATCACCCTGTGCGTCCCTAAATCAAAATAATTATGGAGAACACCGTTAGATGATTTTGTTAGGGCACAACACAGGGATCAAAAGGCATGTGAAAATGTAAACCATAGGGACGTTCTCCATAATTATTTTGATTTAGGGACGCAAGTGTGATTTTGTGTAAACCACATAGACCAATCATGTAATTTACTCTATTTTTTATTATAAAACGGGAGGTTATATTAATTTTACTTATATTGTCCATCAAATTATGATACAACATAATAATCAAATTTGTAATAAAAAAAATTAAAGTATATTTTTATTAGAAGTAAAATGAGGAATATACATTACTTAGAATTAACAAAAATTAAAACATGTATAATTACCAAAAATATATTGGTGTTGAGTATTGACGTTCAAGAGGGCCTCTTAATGGAGGACCGGCCCAACAAAGCTTGGGAACTATGGCCTGGTTAATGAGGACTACTTACTTACTTACTTATACACATGGTTAAAATAGGATTAGTTAAGACGAGAAACACAAGATGTGTCTTGTGATAGAGATCAAAGGTTGGGATTGTATATACATAATAATGAAATACTAAGCTAAGCTAGTAGTATTTGAATATGGTCCAATTTAAAAGAAAAAACAGAATGAAATCAAATTAAATAGTAATATGAAATGAGAAACTGAAATAAAAAAGAGAGCAAAACATGATAAATTTTCCCTATTCTATTAATATCAATTGTTATTAAAGAAAAATAATAGTATATGACCTTGGATTAAATTCTAAATGAAAAATAAGTGTTTCAGAATTAAAACATTCCAATTAAATGCTGCAGCAGAGGCAAGGTTTACAGAAGCCATAAAATAAATTTTATTCTACAAATATATTTTGGCAGCCAGCCAAGCAACAAAGTTTATACCAAGAAGAAGCATAAAACTAACTTAAGAAGAAGAAGAAGAAGAAGAAGAAACTCCATATGGAAGAAGTGCAGCAGCTACAATCCTACCTTCCTCGTTTAGTATGTTATACGTAGACGATGCATTTCTCTGCAACAAATCATCATCATCATAATATTAATATATATATAACTGTGACTATATTACTCCAATCTTTATTAATAACAAAAAACAACATAATTCAATTACCGAGTCAATTGCCTCTAATTTCATGCCTATAGACCGAATGAACTTGCGTATCTCAGGATTTACAGCCTCGATATGTCTTCCAGTCCCAATTATCAATATTTCTAATCAACATTATAACCAACACAAAGTCACTATATCATAGCTAATCATCTTAAATCAACCTCAAAAAATCATCCTACCTGGTATCGGTCGCACTGCTTGGAAGATGGATAGGCTGCATCACACATAATAAATAAATACCTCAGATAAACAAAATTTAATACTACAAATATTCTTATAAATATTAATCGCCACTCACTACATCTTCACTTTAGCTTCCATCCACCTGGAAGGGAAGGGAAGCCCCTTCAATGGCATCAGCATTTGTCAAAGGCAATTACATTGGCTGATACTCTTGACCTTTTAATACACAATAAAAGCTCAATACCTAGATTCAAGAGCATAAAAGCTCAACTCACCCCCTCCCCAAAATTTCCGTTTCGAACCCACCTAAATAGACCCTTCATATTCCCCCAACCCATACACACAGGAAATCATTAACCCCCACATAGTTTGATGAGCAAAGAGCAAAGGGTATGTGCTTTTTAAGTGATGAAAAATGTGAATGGTCATAAATGGAAGGGAAAGGAACCCCAATCACACCATCTCTAGATGGAGGATAAATGTTTGGAGGAAGATATGAAGCTTGAAGAAGCAGAAGCTAATGAAATGGCCCAAATATCTATTAGTGCCCAAGAGAGGTAAGAGACTTCCAAGCAATGATGGTTATTGATCGTGTGTGAAGAGAGCACCACATATATTAATGGATTCAAGAAGCTCACACAAGTTTGTTGAAGCCCAAATGGCACACAAGCTCAGTCGTAAAATGTCCAAACAGATGGTGGAAGAATATCAGCTATCCTGGCCACCTCTTGTGACTCTATGGTAAAGGGCTTCAGTTGAGAGATGAAAGGAATGACATTTGTTCATGCATTCCTCATGGCTTTGGTGGGTGAGACTTGGTGCTCGAGGTACAATGGTTTACAGAGCATTCTATTAAATTATGTTTCTAACACAATTAAGTTCCAAACTCAGGGACGATGAGTTGCCTTAAGGGCCAGAAATAAGAAAATGAGAATCACAAGCTCTCAGAAGGTCGATAACACAGCCAACCATAGAGGGAAACTATCTATGATTCAAATGTGCACTATACATACAAGGGGACAAAACAGTGCTGAGCTGCAGGAAGTGCAAAGCCTGTGAACCTGATATACAAAAAATGATGTAGAACTATGGAGATGTATTTACCGACTCAATGCAGAAGCCACCCTTAAGAGAAGGTTTTGACCATCAAACACCATTGAAAGAAGGCACAAACTCCGTGAATCTCATACCATACAAGTATCCTTGTATTAAAAAAAATGTGATAGAATCATAGAACAACCAACTCAGAAGCTGCTTGAGCAAGATGCTGTAGAAACTAACACTTCTAGCAAAAATAAAAAATAAAAATGGCAGATAGAATTAATTGGTAGCATGTATTTAAGCTGTTTAGATAAAACCAATTGGTAGCAAAGTTGAGTAAATGCGCCTTTTTGGTGTAAGAAAAATTGAGTACCTGGAACATTTAATCTTAGAACATGGGGTAGTCATCAAACCAGGAAGGTAAGGGCAAGTTCTGATTGACACATCATTAACTTTAAAAAAAACCAAAATACAAAAATGATATATCAGCAATTTAACTAACAGATTTAACATGCTGTAAGTTTTGAGTATTTTAGCAAGTACAATGGGTCAAAATCTAATTCACTCATAGAATAATATAGAACCTGGCACTTCCAACTTGGTAACCTCAATACAATATCAAACTAATGCTCAAGTGTTTATGCAAGTCCACCAAACCATTATTACAAGCTCGTTTGAGTAGGCTAAAATCAATCCCATGGAAATTACAAAATGAAGTTTGTAAATAATTCTCCAAGTAATTAATCAGACAGAAACAATTGCAAATAGAATTTCAAAGAATCAATAATTAAGAGATATGGTACACCAAGATACATGTACCTGTCTGTAGTGATATCTGACATTTTCTTTGGACTCCAAGATAATAACAAGCTACCTACACAGAGCAAACTGCCTTCATATTGTACCCCATTAACAGTGAATCCAGAATCAGTATACCTAGAAACAAATAGACGCAATCAGTTATAAGCATCCACAATGGAGATGAGAAATGAAAGAAAATGAGCTAAACAAATGGAGCATAAACTTTTGTTGATGAATACTCATGTGAAGCTACTGACATCAACCACGAAACAGCTATGTGAAGCATCACATGACACTCCCTTGTTATGAACACTAGAGAAACGTTCTCAAGGTCACGGTTAGTTACAGTTACGGTAGCTAGGATACGAAAACTCATATTTCAATAGCAAGGAAAACTAGAGTCCTATGCTAAACTACATAAAGGGAATACAAGAAACATAATTTTGATCTTAAAAGAAAAATTCAACTCAAAATCAACTTTTGTAAAATGACATGGTCATGATTTATCTCAAACTTGTGGAATGACGATTTAATTTAAAACTTGATGAAGGTTTATTCCCATCCAGTGAATTTCCAAAAACAAAATCATTACAAACGAGAAATACTGTTTGTGACAACATATCACATAAATATCAATGTTGAGCTTAAGGAATTATCCTTGGAGTGAATTCAAGCATAATATGACAACGAAAACGCCCCAATTGTTGGTACATTTGATCTTATATGCCAATCGCACTAAAATAACCATTTCAACTCATAATTAGCTTTAACGAATACTCCAGGATATCATGACGAATGAAAAGGTGTAAAAGAAGCAAAATCATAAGAATTAACTGTAAAACGAATTGAATAGAACTTTTCGTACCCTTGAAATCGTAATTGGTCCTCGGGGACGTTGTCGATGAGATTAACTTGATCGTATAGAGAGAAAGCTCGTCTGAGTGACGGCAATCTCTGTGGAAGTGATGTAGAATCCTTCCTTAGTGCCCTCATCAGCGTTGGCAACGTCGCCACAGCCCTCTGTCTCACCGCCATTTTTTGTGCTCCAATTTGGGGATTTTGACCTCCGGCGACGATCAAATCGACACACTTGTGGGTATTTTGTTATTTTGGTCATACTTTTGGACTAATTACATATTGCGCCCTCTTACTTTTGTTTTTGTTTTTTTTTTCCAACCAAAATCATGTCCAATTTCACACCCTTCAAGTTTTATGCTTTAAACTCTCCACTTAGTTGTTTTGTCTTGTATATTTTTTTTCAACACCAAAATAGTATTTGAACTCATGATTGTTTTTGTTTATAAATAAATTAAAATATAATTTATCTATGTATAAAGATGTCGAGGACTAGAGGTATTGACGTGACACCATGAAAATATGATATATTCGAAGAAAAATGTGGGTATCTCAAAGGAGGAGATGATGTGTTTGAAAATTAGAAAGATCGATTGGCTAGATATGTAATGTCTGCCTAGATATTAGTGAGTGTTCTATGGCTATCACGTCATATGACCGACATAATATGTGGCAACTTATAACCTTGTCTCCTTTTGATCGACCCTCCTTTTACTTATAGTATGTTGCTATACATACATTTAAAAAAGAAGTTATTAAGATTATTAAAGGAAAATCGTGAATAGAAAGAGAAACCATGAGTGTAATAATCTAAATAAAACTTGAGATCGTGTGAAATGTCGCTTTTCTTAAGTTATATTTCGATCCAAATCTGGTTGAATATCACGAAATTAACTTGAGAACAATCTCAAATTTGCAGTCCTGATTTGACAGCTCGTTATCTTTTAGACTTAGAGAATCATAACTGAACGTATATAAAAGATGTGAATGAATATCCCATTAAATAGAAATGATTGTTAAAATTAACTACACAACACGAAAAACAGATTAGTTACAAATAGGTCTCATCAGCTAATAACCATTTGTCAATACCTATCAGCTAGTAGCCCATAAGTGGGTATGTCATCAGCTGATAACTATAAGTGGATATGTCGTCAGCTGATACTGTAACATCCCTAAATTAGGAGAAAAATTAACCACCGAAGAACTTGGAATAAATATAGACATATGGTTTTCCGCCCAAAAAGGGGGACTAGGCAAAACGTTTATAACAAAAGAAGAAGATGGTAGATAACAACCTCCTAATCTAAACCAAATCTAAAGTTTAGATTACAATCGGGTGTCACCACAATCTCCAAAAGATTCTATCATTTCACTTCGCCAAGTATCACCAAAAGTCGTTACCCCAAAAATGTCTCTACTGACATCCAACACTTTGCTCAAGTATTCATGGCCACGCCACCTAGAGATTCTGATATACATGTCATTTAAGAAAAGGGTTTTAAGCTTAACGCCTAGGTGAGCCCAAACAATTAATATACAATGTTATAAAACATTTAAACTGAAAATATAACTTTGTCAAGGTCAACCATTCCAAATACTTCATTTTCAAAGCCATGTAGTTAGAATACATCTTATGATGACAGGAGAGACCCAATTTTTCAATTAATAGTGACGTAACACACAAGTATGCCACATATCTATGTTAATAAGCCTCAAACGGATCAATGGTCATTAAGTCCAACAGACGATCTATAACTTAAGAGTTATCAAGTTCAACCACCCACAATCTATAGCTTGAGATCACCGGTGATCCTAATTACGCTTGTTCACTAGAAGTTACATCATATGGTCAATAATTGATGTCCAACTCCAAGATCCCGCACCATAATGCCTTTGATGACACAATGTCTATTTCTAGTTACAATACGAGAATATTCATCGCATTTAAACCAACAAAACCGACTTCTATACTTATGGATCAATTACATTACAGTCTAATATTCAATAGCATCTAGGAATGTTAAACTAATCCAAATACATAAACTTCTACGTACAATAAGGGATCAAGTGGGCAATATTCCCATTTTATTAACAATCTCAATGTATGCTAAAATCCTTGAGTTTAGGTTCCAAAATACTTTGTAACTTTAAACCAAACACCCTCATAACATAAAAAATAGATTCCCAAATTTAATTTATCATAAGGTATAAAACCCCCAAAATTTCCTAAAATTTGACCTAAATGGTCCAAAATCTCCAAATACAAGAAACATATAGAATGGGAGTTTGAGAGACTAAATGTTACACCCACAAATTTGAAAATAACAACTATTTTAAAATTTTCTAAATACATTAATAAACTGAATAACCTAAAATAACAATTTAAGGTTTAATTCCAATAAATACAAATCAAACCTAAAACAAGTTCTAAAATAGGGACGAGTGTTACTAAAACCCAATAACAGTTGTTATTTCCATAATCGAAAGATGTCCTTGAATAGCTAAATCCTTCTTGTGTCTTTGACTAGCACTTACTTCACCACGATGTCATTAGTACCAAACCCCAACAAGGACCTGATGCACATGCCGACAAACAAAAAGAGTTAGGCTTAACTGTTGGGTTTCAGCGGGATCATAAAAAACGCAACAGAAAAATAAAACCATAGAAACATGCATACAAAGAAAAGAAATCGTCAAACCCAAACTAGTCCGAATCTGTAACTAACGATAATAGGAACAAAATTACAACCATAGGAGGTTTAGGATACTACTTCAATAGTCGTGTAGGAGCGATGAACGAAGCACGAGAAGCCAACATAGACTTCCTCTAGCGGTATCCACACGTGAGTAGCTTTGATCCCGAACAGTTGCTAACCCAAAGAACCAAAAATATACAAGGAAAAATCGGTTTTCCTTGTGTTGTGTGTATGTGTGTCGACGACACAAGGGAAGAGAGGGGAGGAGAGTTTTTTATTAGCTTTTTAGCTTAACCTAAACCTAATTATAATTAGGTTTATATAGATCCCCTTTCCTTTCATGGACCGGGCCCTTAATTACACTTGAACAAGTTTATGGACCTTTTAAAGCCTTTTAATTGAATAAATTATTAGCTTAATAATTGATTAATTATTTTGGGCTTAAGCAAATTATTACTTCTCAATATTGGGCTTTTGGGCTTAATTAATTATTAACTTAATAATTAATTTTCCATATTAAGTCCAATATATAATTATAATAATTATATTTTACAAACACACATTTTATAATTATTACTAGGGGTGCTCAAAAAATCGACCAACCAAAAAAACCTGGAAAAAAAATCAACTCGAGGTAACCCGACATATAATCGATATAAAATTAGGGCAACCCGAATCTATTGAGTTGATATTGGGTTAAGCCCAAAGTAACCCGACCAATCTGATAACCCGACAAACGTTGTAGAGACTTTTCTAAAATTATTTGTATTTCTCTTTAATATGTATAAATTACCAAAAACAACTCGGCAATAATGAGCAATGGAACTCATAAAAGGACATTATTGGAAAGTTATAAATAATACCTAAACATTTGATGAACTCATATATTCTTTTGAATGATTGAAAATATTTCAAAGGAAGATTTCCTTATTTTTTATGTTTTCAATATTGTTTTTACTTTATTTAAACACAACCCAACCAAACCGACCAACCTGAACGGGTTGGGTTGGATTGGGTGCACTTTTGTTTAGGTTGGGTTGTAAATTTTCAAACCACCAACATTGGGTTGGGTTGTTAAAATGTCTTCAACCTAATCAACCCAACCCATAAGCACCCCTAATTATTACTCTTCTAGAATAATAAGTATCTTTCTGTTACAACATGTAATTTATTCGGTTCAAGACCATCATGGTCAATTCGAGACATACATACTCTATGCGTACGACCCTCATAGGTTCACTTGACGTCATCAGTGTTTTCATGTGACGTGATGTAACACCCCAAATTTCGGTATTGCAAGTTAACCTCTTTCCCTCGTTAAATTATCCTATTTGTTAGCTTAAACTCTTAGGAACGTCACGCTGTTAGTCCCCTTTTTTGTGTCGAGAGCGTCGAAGCGGAAAAAGTCGAATTTTGGGAAGTTCTCAGGCACGACGCGATTATAGTGACACTGGCATTGTCTCCATGTCATAATCGCCGGGCTAAGGGAGCTCTCGGTATATGGGGCGCTACTATGCCCCGCGAGTTTGACACCGGCATAGTCGTTGTGTCATAGTCGCTTAAGGCTCGTGGGCTGCGGTACATTTAGGGCTATTGTGCCATGCGATAGTGACAATGTCACTATCACTTGGGTATTGTCGCCGTCTGTGAGCAGAATGGTTATAACCCAAATTTTTTGGACATTTCTCATTCATTATTCCACCCACCTCTCTTCACTTTCTCTCTAAAAGCAACCTACATCATTAATGGCGATTTGAAGCATTTAAAGCCTAGATCTTTGTGTTCTTAAGAGGCCCTTCTCCATTAAGGCAAGATTAGAAGTTAGGGTCAAGTCACCATCATCACCATCTTCATCCAAAGGCTAAACTTGAAGGTTTTCTAGGTTTTCACTAAAAACCTAAGTTGTGAGTCATTCTTTTACCAAACTACATACATGCTAAAATATGATGATTCTTACTTCTAAGTTCCCTTTTAATCACTTGTTGGATTTTTGGGTCAAAAACCTCATTTGGGAATAAACAAGTCATTTCTAGGGTTTTGGATTTGGGGAGAAATACTTGGAATTTGATGTCAAAGTGTTGATGCATGATTATTAAGAGATTTTCATGATTACTACTACCTAATTTTGCCTTCATAAAATTTATGAAGAAATTTTGGGTTTTGGGAATAAAAGGAGTTTTGGTGTTAATGGCTAAATAAAGGTGAATGATGGTTCTTTATATATTCATGCTATATCTTACAAGATGTGGAAACTTGGCAACAAGGTGAAACATGGAAATCGTGACACTTTGTGTTATAAGTAATTTTAATTTAATAAATGCCATGGTAGATGCATATGTGTATTATGTTCAAGTGTGGGTACGTGTTTGTAGACTATATGTAATGGATCCATAGGTATATGAATCTCGTTAAATGTAGAACTGTTGGGATGGTTTAATTTGCAATTGTACCAAGAAATAGGCATGGGGTCGAAATGGATAATAATTGTGGACTTTAGAGTCAGGCCACGACCAAATGACCATTAATTGTAATTTCTTATGAACGAGTGAAATCTAAGGATTGATGGGATAACCGTTGATTCGTAGTGGGGCTCTTGAACATGGATGTGTGACCTATTTTTGTGTTCCATCACCAACATGAATAACGGGTCTCCCCCGTCATCGCAAGATGTGTGTGTACAGTCATGGTTGAAGAATAAAGTGATTCATATTTAAAAGGATTAACAAGATTGTATTTCCGGAATTTTGTACTTATTGTTTAATTATAAACTATTTGATCTCACTAGGTGTTAGCCTAACACTTTTTCTTAAATGTGGCATGTATAGCAGGTTCTAAGAATAGTGGGACGTCCATCTTGTGAGTAGCGTGCTATTTGTCGGTTGTGGCAACTTTTGGAGCACGACCTTTTGGAGAGGAGACATTTGGAGATTTTGGGATATGGAACCCCTTTTTGGTGATCTTGACGACACCCAACTATAATCTAGATTATGTTTGGTCTAGATTAGTAGGTTGTTATACAAGCATCCTTTCATGTAAAAGTAAACTCATATTCTACATTTCCCCATTTTGGGTGATCATTTATGGGTAGATTGGTTTGGTTGCATTTATTAAGGTTTTTAAATCGCCCCTGTTTTAGGGTGTTATACGTGGGCATAGAGAAACCTATAGTCTTCCACTTGGACACAACACATAAAACACAGACAGTGGTTATGTGTCTAACAACGCGCCACCGCCCCTAAAGTCAAATGAATATGTGTTCCTTAGCTTTCATTGATACAATCAATAGTATGAATAGAATATTCCTTATCCCTTTGCTACACGATATCTCATATTGAACTCAAGGCATAAATCAGTCTCACCCTTGTCTATTCAATGATTGTGTTTCTCGATCCCGATATTTATTGAGTAAACAAGTACTATTGGTTCAACCAATCTACTTGTGTGTGGCCATACAATTCTCAATTTATAATATCGAGGGGACCAGATATTTCTATCTCATCATGAGAGGAGAAAATTCCATATTGCATGTACACGACTCTTACACAATTCACATTGTACCTAACATAGCCCTTATAATGACCTGGTGAAAGGTAACGTTAGGCATACATCAAAGCACAACACTCCTTATGCTCGAGATCCCAATGTGCATCTCAGGTCAAAGGATAAATGAATAACTATAATTTCAAGATTCACTTTATGACATCGATCTATGAAGTGATCTTGAAGGCGGGTCTTTCCAACACTTGTACCCACAAGCGCAAGTGACTCTGACCGCACTTCGTGCTGGTCCAACTTGACCCAAACCAGACTTCATAATGATCTTAATTTGTTACTAGTCCCCTAGTGACAAATGACCATGGATAGTTTTAAATAATATCATACTATTTATGGATTTAAACATGTTAATATAAAACACAACAAAATTAATGTAATGACTCATACCCAGTATGCTAAGACATATAAAATTTCATTGCAAAGTTCCAAAAGGTATACTAAAATTATAGATCGATTCAAATACTCAATAATTTTAAACCTATAGAATAGTGTGAATATCATGATTGCTCTGACTCATAGGTTCAGTGAATGGATCTGCCGGATTATCCTCCGATCGAACTTTGCAAATCTTCACATCCTCTCAATTGATCATCTCTCGAATGATGTGATATTTCCTCAGAATATGCTTGGACTACTGGTGGGACCTTGGTTTCTTTGCTTGTGCTATAGCTCATTCATTATCGCAGTAGATCTTGATGGGGGCCATAAATGCTAGGAACTACACCAAGGTCTGTGATGAATTTCTTCATCCATACAACCTCATTTCTGGTATCTGAAGCTGCCAAGTATTCTGATTCTAGAATATGCAATCGTGCTTTGCTTGAAGCTTTTCCAACTTACGACACCACCATTCAACGTAAACACAAAACCTGATTGTGACCTGAAGTCATCACGATCGGTTTGAAACCTAGCATCTGAGTATCCTCAAATACACAGATCTTCTTTCGTACCACCGTATAGCAAAAACATATCCTTAGTCCTTCTCAGGTACTTGAAGATATTCTTTACTACCACCCAGTGAGCTTCACCTGGGTTTGACTCGTATCTACTAGTCATACTTAAAGTATATGATACATCAGGTCTAGTACATATCATGACATACATTATAGATCTAATAGTCGAAGCATAGGGAACATCCTTCATGCGATCCATATATTCCTTTTGTGGTAGGATATTGAGATTTACTCAGTTGTATGCCATGTACCATTGGCAAGTTACCTCTTTTGGAACTCTCCATCTTGAAGCATTTCAAGGCCTTGTCAATGTACGTACTTTGGCTTAATCCAATTAAGCGCCTTTATCTATCACGATAGATCTTTATTCCAAGGATATAGGCAGCCTCTCCCAAATCATTCATCGCAAAACATTTCCCTAGCCAGGATTTTACACCTTCTAGAGTTGGGATTGTTGAGCTAAAATGTTGTATTCAAGATTTAAAGGGTTAAAAGTATAATTCTTGTTTAGTTGAGTTGTAAAGTCAACTTTGTCGACTTAGTGTAAATAGTTTGCTTCTTTTGTAAAACATGTAACCACAACACATAGAGATTCATATTTTGTAACTGAGACTTGTGGCACATAGAGAGAGAGAGTCATTGAGCTTTAGAGAGAGAAAGTATTGTAAATCATTCTAATCAATACAAATGACTTTGTGATTAAAGATCTATGTTTAATATAATTGGAATTGATTCTGGAACAACAATTGGTATCAGAGTGTAACACTCGTAAATTCCTGTCTGTGAAAGCCAACCCTTTTGAGAAATTCTTGTTTCTTATCGTAGAATTTCATCCCTTATATCTTACCTATTCAGCCTTATCGCGTCATGAGTGGTCTGTGCGGAAAATGGGAAGAAACGAGCCTCGGTACACTCTGGGAGATAATGCCCTGGCGATAGTGCCCTGGGCACAATCGCCGGAAACAATCGCCAGCGGGGGTGTGCCCGCGGTACGTTTTGGGCGATAGTGCCCTGGCACAATCGCCGGGCACAATCGCGGTCGGCCCAAGGGTCTTTTAAGAGTCGCGATTCTCAACCATTTCCCTCACTCTCACTTCTATCTTCTTCCCTTTTCTCTCCCAAACACCAAAACCGAACCCAAACCTATTTTGGGGGGTTTTTCCTCCTCAAACCACATGTTTCTTCACCATCTAACTAGTTGGAAGCTTGAACCACAAAACCTCCATCTTCATCTTCCTCGTCAAGTGCAACGGTCGGGAGCTCGGGTTAAAGTGTTGAATTGGGTGTTCTCGGAAGCCTCTTTGCCTTCAAGGGTAAGTTTTCTTGTAATAAGGTTATAAATGCTCCATTGGTGGTTTCTTAAGGTTTGATATCTCCAATCTTGGATTTGTTGGTTTTAGAGAAATTAGGGTTTTGATCTTGTTTGGGATCTTGGTGTTTTATGATTGGAGAATGTTTCCTTGTGGTTGGGTATGGTTAATTATGATTATTTTTGGGTTGGAATGTTGGATCTAGGTTTTGGAAGTTTTCGGCTTGAGGATTCAAGCGGCCTTCAAAAGAGCTCGTTGGGTAAAATCTAGATTTAGCCTAAATCTAGCAAGGTGAGTTCAAGTTGATTTGTGAAAACGGTGTACATGCCAAAATGGTTATTTTAAAGTGTTTTACATTAAATGGTTAACTGCGGATAAGTTTGGAGTATTTTGAAGTAAAAACGTATTTTACTTGGTATTTGTCAAAGTGTGAGTATTTTAATGAGTTTTCATATTTGATGAACTTGGTTTATTTTAGTTCCATAAAATTCTCATATTTGGGATTTGGACATCTTGATAAGTAATAGAATGATTGGTGCATTTTGGGGATTTGGTACAAACAGAATCCATTTCATGACTTATGCATTCTTGGTGATTTTGTACAAATGAGGTCTTATTCATGACATACGTAAATCGGTGTATTTGAGTTCACAAGTCTAGTTTGGAAAACCTTTTTGTCCCGAATTAAACTGTGTTGGAATTCATCCAAGCATTTTGGGAGCGTGTAATTTCACGGTATGGGTCGAGTGTGTTTATTATATTGAAAAATGTGATCGTGGGTCAAAAGAGGTTTTGAGCATTTTTGCTCGATATCGTTTAAAGGAGTTTTGAGGACACTTGTCCGTTTTATATGGCTCAATGTAGAGTCCGTTTATGACGTACGTACTAATGCGCTATGTTGCGTATTGAGGTTGGTTACGGGCTCGGGTGCTTTGGTCATTCGTGTGTAGTCCGGTAACGTTAAACAGTGTGTAATGGATCCATAGGCACGTGAGTCAGTCTGTTTTGGGATGGTCAATTGGGTATTGCGGGGTTGAACTTCGGTACCCATGTTTTATGACCGGAAACTTTACAAGTGATCGCTAGGAGGGTTGAGTCGGCTAGTGCTACCGGAGTAGTAGGCGCTAAGACCTCTGCCGCTTGAAGTAATGCCTGGGAGGTAGTCTTTAAGTGTGTCGGGCCTTCGGGATGGAGTTCTTCAGAATGATCCATCAAGGTCAACTGACTTGGGGTGACACTTGTAAAGAAGTCGTAGGGACACCGGGCTGGAATGTCGGGAGGTGTCCTGCGATTAACGTTGTTTGGGTGGTATACTTTTGTGTTCCCTCCACCCTCAACGGATACGGGTTTCCCCCGTTGTTGGCTATCAGTATGTTAAATATAAGAACGTCTTATTTTATTGTCATTGGTTCCTTACGGTCGCGTGAGTATTAGACCAAGTGTCCATGTTTTCGGACGTACGGTATATGTGGTTTTGATTGCGATTTATGGGTCGGGCACTCTGTCCCGCCCATGTTTTGGGTACTTTGGGGGTATAAATGGTTATTCATGTTTTTACCAAATAAGTGTCGAACTATGATCCCGTTTGGGTGAGTTATGCGTTGCACCATTTTATAAGAAACTTGTGTTTTGGGAGCATTGTATTTAAAAGTGTATATTATGGGAAAATGTGTTGTTTCCATTTTGAAGTATAATATTTCGAAGGATCTTGATTTAAACTGATTTCCTTTCTTTTAAAGATATATTCGTTCATGTTAACACTCTTGAGCTCACTAGGCGTTAAGCCTAACCTTTTTATTTGTCGGCATGTGCATCAGGTTCCTAGCGGGGGGTTCAGTTCTAGCGGTGCTATGAAGAGTTGAGCCTTAGCCTTACAAACGTAAGTAATTGGTGAAGTCTTCCGCGAGTTGGAGATAGTGACATGTTTTGGGTTTTAGTAGCACCCGTCCTTATTGTTTACTGTATGTATAGATAGAAGGTGTGTATTGTAGCAAAATCTGAATTTGTGGTTGTAGATGATTCATTTATGGATGTATTTAGAAAATTTTAAATAAGTTGCTATTTCCAGATTTGAGGGTGTTACAAGTTGTTATCAGAGCTTAAGTTTGCGAGAATTAGGTATTGATTGTAGGATGCCTAGACTCAAACTAGCGTTTTTATAAGCAATTGTAAGTGAAGTTGCACATTAGGAACCTTAAGATAAGATATTTTGGAGTTGAGAGGGTCGCTAGAAACGGGAAGTTTGTCGAGGGTCGCAAGGATGAGCATGTACGGTACGTTCATAATGGCACCTGGCCAGTGTTATGGTGAACCTACATGCTACATGTGTATACTTGAACTACCTTGGTATGATTACCGTTGGGGTAGTGAGAAAGTTCCTAAGCGAGTGATCTAGGGAAGGGTTAATGTCTATAGCAATGTCACGTTGAAGTGATAGTTAAGTGCGTTGAATGCATTAAGTTGATTGTCGTGAGTAAGAATAATTGGTTGGAGTAGAACCTTAAGCTTATGGAATTGATGTTATACGAGGAGAGATTGTAAGGTGAACCGATGAAGTATCCAAGTGTTGCTTTAAGATGTGGAGTATCCGGATGACAATAGTAGGAAATTGAGATTGTTGTCCTAAGATGCTTGATACACCCGAATGATATTAGTATGTCGGGTTGTTGAGAAGCGTAGTCCAGAGAGGTGAATACCGACCAAATTCATGCGCTAAAGTTATTTCAAAAATGAGTTTGCATAAATTGTTTCTCATGTTCGCCAAACTTAAAGTGTTTTGGATTATAAATTTTTAGTAAAACATTTAGCCCTCATCGGATTTTAAACTGTGAGCTTAATCTTGCATGAAATAGTTTTGTTGCACATGGTTACAGTTTATATTGAAAATCTCTCCATCCCTGTTTTGTGTTTAACGCTATCTTTGGACATCTTAAGGTCCGTATTTTAATACCGCATGTGGTATTGGGCAAGCGACTGTGGAATTTTTAACCTTGACATTGGATCTCCTCCACGTATGTTAAGGTTTTAAAGGAAGAGTTGTCCCGCTGTTCTTGAGTCAGGATTTTCTATGTAATCTTAGTCTGTACGAGTCGTGTTTAATTTTACGGGGTATAGTTTTGCGACATTTTTGGGTTCGTAAGTGTATTTTGAGATGTGTGAGTTTTAACTTTATGTTGTATAATTTACGAGTTTTTGAGTGTCGTATCTCATGAGAGTTTTGTTGAAAAGGGTCACTTTATCTTACGTGGTGGTTTTGAAATTTTAACCTTTCTTAAACTATTTGTCGTTTTACGCTCCTATGTCGGGAAACAGAGATTTGACACCGCTTGATTTTACCGTCAATAAAATTATGAAATTTTAGTTGGGTTTAAGACGTTTTATTTTATGACCATTCGAACCGCGTAATAGAAAGAAATTTTGGAACGTGTAGATTGGCATTATTGTGTGCATTAATTTACGAGTTTTGTTTGATATCTTGTTTCATGTGAGTCTTGCATCTACACTTTTGCAACCGTAAGAGGCACCTTGAAAATCTAAATGTCGCATGATCACATCTTGAGTTTCACACGAGTATAGGTGCATACTTTTGGGTTGAATCCGACTTTCACTCGCGTGAGTAAATATGCGAAATATTTGTGTTGTCTTAAATTAAATTTTAATCTAAGCGTACTTCGCTTGTTGACCTTGCTGTTATAAATTTTCTGCAATACATGAAATGAATTTTCGAATTGCATATCATTGTAGTTACCATCTTGGTCAAATGTGTCTTATCGAGGCGACTTAAAGTTTTAAACTCGATTTGAGAATTATTTGCATTCTTATCATTTCATCGAACTTTGGGGAATAAACTGTTGCATATGGAGTTGTTAATAATTTTATGTCGCAACGACTTTTGGGTTGGGAAGTCAGAACTTTAAAATTAAATTGTGAATGTCTCTTTTGGGAATTGTACAAACTTTCATTGCACATGTTATAGTGCGGAAAGTTATCTTTCATATGCATAGTATAAATGGATGTATTACTAGGACCATGGCAGTCCGTTTGAAAATTTTGTTGCGCATCTCTTGTCACCGTTTTTATTAACGTAATTACTGATCAAACGAGATTTTGGAAATGGTTTTATATGCGTTGTGTTGGTAATCAGTTTTGAAACCTATCGGATGGGCAATAGTGTGTTGTCACTGAACGGTTAATCGTTATAAAACTTGTGTATTTGAGAGTTTTACAGACGTTTAAATTGGCATATTATTTGAAAAACCTTGAACTCATTAGGCCTATAGGTTTAACCCCGTCATGAAAGGAGTTGTGTTTAGGGATTAAGGGAGTCCTTGGGATTTGAAGCGTTGGATGATCCGACTTGAGGTCAGTCTTGAATGTTTGACGTTTCGGTTTGTGAATCTGCACACGTTTGTATTAATGGAAATAGTAGATTTAAGTCTTCCCAGTTAATTAAGGAAGCAATTTTATACCTCGGTAATCATGCGGGATAAGGTCTTAGGTGATTACCTGCGATTAGATTGGGTTCGTTTTGGTGGATTGCTTGTCGGTGTGACACCTCAGTGGGTTCCGCGATTAAAGGAAATTTTGGTGGTCAGTCTGTTAGAAATATAAGATTTGAAATTTAGCACTCGGTTAAGTGTCAAACTTAGTACGCCTATCTGTCTAGAATAGGATTTTGGGCGGGATGTCCATGTTTTCGAGGTCACAGTTTAGCCCTAGGTGTCGACTCGTTTTCTTGGAGTCAGTGGAGCTGGGAATGTTTGGATGTATCCCGGTCGAACCATGAGAAATATTGACCTTTCAGTGATGGAATTTGGAAGGAGTTTGGGTGTTGAGGATTAAGTATCGATGTGTTTAAGCATTTCCGTGGTGGTAAAGCTTGTGTTAAAAGATTGTTGTGAGGATTGGTGTTGGAACGGAGTTGAGTGTTGACCGAATCTGGGCTAAGTAGAATCTGAAGGACACTCTGGTGCGCCTTAGAAGAATATCTTTATCGATATTAAGAATGGATCAGTTGAAATCTGAGGAACTTGGAAATTTGGTTGCTATCTTTGACGTTGTGTTCGGAACCGTAGATCCGAAGGAAAGTTTGGTCAGCGAGAAGTTGGGGTCACTAACTACCTGGAGGTAGTAATTGTCACCCAAGGTTGGGAGACGACCATAACCTTGTGAGTAAAAGGTTATTTTGGAGAGTTAAGTGTACGCTCGGTTATGAGTATATAGTGCCCAAGAGGGGCAACAATGTTAGTATCGGTGTAAGGGACGTGTTGGTGGTGCTAGCAACGGGTTAAGGTCAATCTTCCTGCGGGCGAGATTTCATGGGAACCTAGATTTCGAGGACGAAATCATTCTAAGGTTGGGAGGATTGTAACACTCGTAAATTCCTGTCTGTGAAAGCCAACCCTTTTGAGAAATTCTTGTTTCTTATCGTAGAATTTCATCCCTTATATCTTACCTATTCAGCCTTATCGCGTCATGAGTGGTCTGTGCGGAAAATGAGAAGAAACGAGCCTCGGTACACTCTGGGCGATAATGCCCTGGCGATAGTGCCCTGGGCACAATCGCCAGCGGGGGTGTGCCCGCGGTACGTTTTGGGCGATAGTGCCCTGGCACAATCGTCGGGCACAATCGCGGTCGGCCCCAGGGTCTTTTAAGAGTCGCGATTCTCAACCATTTCCCTCACTCTCACTTCTATCTTCTTCCCTTTTCTCTCCCAAACACCAAAACCGAACCCAAACCTATTTTGGGGGTTTTTCCTCCTCAAACCACATGTTTCTTCACCATCTAACTAGTTGGAAGCTTGAACCACAAAACCTCCATCTTCATCTTCCTCGTCAAGTGCAACGGTCGGGAGCTCGGGTTGAATTGGGTGTTCTCGGAAGCCTCTTTGCCTTCAAGGGTAAGTTTTCTTGTAATAAGGTTATAAATGCTCCATTGGTGGTTTCTTAAGGTTTGATATCTCCAATCTTGGATTTGTTGGTTTTAGAGAAATTAGGGTTTTGATCTTGTTTTGGATCTTGGTGTTTTATGATTGGAGAATGTTTCCTTGTGGTTGGGTATGGTTACTTATGATTATTTTTGGGTTGGAATGTTGGATCTAGGTTTTGGAAGTTTTCGGCTTGAGGATTCAAGCGGCCTTCAAAAGAGCTCGTTAGGTAAAATCTAGATTTAGCCTAAATCTAGCAAGGTGAGTTCAAGTTGATTTGTGAAAACGGTGTACATGCCAAAATGGTTATTTTAAAATGTTTTACATTAAATGGTTAACTGCGGATAAGTTTGGAGTATTTTGAAGTAAAAACGTATTTTACTTGGTATTTGTCAAAGTGTGAGTATTTTAATGAGTTTTCATATTTGATGAACTTGGTTTATTTTAGTTCCATAAAATGCTCATATTTGGGATTTGGACATCTTGATAAGTAATAGAATGATTGGTGCATTTTGGGGATTTGGTACAAACAGAATCCATTTCATGACTTATGCATTCTTGGTGATTTTGTACAAATGAGGTCTTATTCATGACATACGTAAATCGGTGTATTTGAGTTCACAAGTCTAGTTTGGAAAACCTTTTTGTCCCGAATTAAACTGTGTGGGAATTCATCCAAGCATTTTGGGAGCGTGTAATTTCACGGTATGGGTCGAGTGTGTTTATTATATTGAAAAATGTGATCGTGGGTCAAAAGAGGTTTTGAGCATTTTTGCTCGATATCGTTTAAAGGAGTTTTGAGGACACTTGTCCGGTTTTATATGGCTCAATGTAGAGTCCGTTTATGACATACGTACTAATGCGCTTTGTTGCGTATTGAGGTTGGTTACGGGCTCGGGTGCTTTGGTCATTCGTGTGTAGTCCGGTAACGTTAGACAGTGTGTAATGGATCCATAGGCACGTGAGTCAGTCTGTTTTGGGATGGTCAATTGGGTATTGCGGGGTTGAACTTCGGTACCCATGTTTTATGACCGGAAACTTTACAAGTGATCGCTAGGAGGGTTGAGTCGGCTAGTGCTACCGGAGTAGTAGGCGCTAAGACCTCCGCCGCTTGAAGTAATGCCTGGGAGGTAGTCTTTAAGTGTGCCGGGCCTTCGGGATGGAGTTCTTCAGAATGATCCATCAAGGTCAACTGACTTGGGGTGACACTTGTAAAGAAGTCGTAGGGACACCGGGCTGGAATGTCGGGAGGTGTCATGCGATTAACGTTGTTTGGGTGGTATACTTTTGTGTTCCCTCCACCCTCAACGGATACGGGTTTCCCCCGTTGTTGGCTATCAGTATATTAAATATAAGAACGTCTTATTTTATTGTCATTGGTTCCTTACGGTCGCGTGAGTATTGGACCAAGTGTCCATGTTTTCGGACGTACGGTATATGTGGTTTTGATAGCGATTTATGGGTCGGGCACTCTGTCCCGCCCATGTTTTGGGTACTTTGGGGTATAAATGGTTATTCATGTTTTTACCAAATAAGTGTCGAACTATGATCCCGTTTGGGTGAGTTATGCGTTGCACCATTTTATAAGAAACGTGTGTTTTGGGAGCATTGTCTTTAAAAGTGTATATTATGGGAAAATGTGTCGTTTCCATTTTGAAGTATAATATTTCGAAGGATCTTGATTTAAACTGATTTCCTTTCTTTTAAAGATATATTCGTTCATGTTAACACTCTTGAGATCACTAGGCGTTAAGCCTAACCTTTTTATTTGTCGGCATGTGCATCAGGTTCCTAGCGGGGGGTTCAGTTCTAGCGGTGCTATGAAGAGTTGAGCCTTAGCCTTACAAACGTAAGTAATTGGTGAAGTCTTCCGCGAGTTGGAGATAGTGACATGTTTTGGGTTTTAGTAGCACCCGTCCTTATTGTTTACTGTATGTATAGATAGAAGGTGTGTATTGAAGCAAAATCTGAATTTGTGGTTGTAGATGATCCATTTATGGATGTATTTAGAAAATTTTAAATAAGTTGCTATTTCCAGATTTGAGGGTGTCACACAGAGCAAACAAAGATTTCAGAAAAATGGATCAAATTTGAAGATTTTGAAGTTCGGTTGGAGTTTACTGTGTTGGATTCGAATTCTATGAATTTGGAGTTGTTTGGATCGAAATTTGTTTGCATTATAATCGTTTTGTGATTAGGAACATATCTTATTTAGATCACAAAGTGTAATTCACAACAGATTAGATCAATTTTGGAAATTTGTTGAGTTTTTGGTTCGAAAGTTTGAAAGACTGTGATTAGATCGAAGATGACATTTTAGTGATTTTTGGTCGAAGTCGTGTACTACAAAAGTGTTTAGAAACAGTTCGTGAGCAAAACCTCAAATTTTCGCATTAATTGATCGAGTTTTGAAGGAGAAAGAGACATTTTGAAAGAAAAAGTTTTCAGTCTTGAAGTTGAGATAAATGTTTTTAAAGAAAAAGTCACTTAAGAGGAGGACAACTCATGTTTTCAAAATGACATGAAGAAGCTTCAAGAAAGTTCAAAAGCATTGGAAAGAGAAAATGTTGAGTTAAAACAGAAGATTTATTAATTGCAAAATCAAATTGCCCAGAATACAGAAAAGTTTAATAAAGACAAGGAAGAGATTGAAAAGGAAAGAAACGCTTTTACACGGAAGTTCACTGATTTTTCAAGAAAATCATTTGAAGAGAAGAAGGTGGTTGATCTTAAATGTGCAAAACTCTCAAAACAAATATCTGATTTTGTGATAGTTTTGATCATTGATAGAGATAATTTTGAGAAAGAAAGGATAAGTTTTGAAACTGAACAAAAATCTTTTGATACAAAGATTGTTGATTTATCAAGAAAAATAGCCGATTTAGAGATTTTGTTGGAGAAAGAAAGAAAAGGTTTTGCAGAAAAGAAAAATGATTTGATGTTTTTGAGACAGAAAAGAAAGTTTGTGAGAAGAAAAATGTTGGAATTTTCAATGAAATATCTGAGAAAAGAAAGACTTTAGAAAAAGATTTTGAGGATGAAAGAAAATTATTTGAGACTGAAATTTCTAAACTTACAAAGAAGTTATCTAGGTTATCTATAGAGATTATGAAGGAGCAAAAGGTATAGTTCGATTTGCAAAATAAATATGATCTGATGTTTGAGGAAAAAGATGTTTTGCTTAACATAGTAAAAGAACTTTGAGAAATAAACTTGAAGGTTGAGTTATCTGAACAAAATAATCTGGATACTATTGTTCAGTTTCCATATGATGACTCAACTAATTCTGTACATTCTTCTAAAACTGCTTCAAGTTCACTTTATGCAAACATTTCTTCAAAAACAAAAAGCTTTTTGACAGATCAACTTCGCCCTTCTAATCTTTTCAATAATCCTCTGTTCCATAGTTCAGATAATCATGTTTATAAACTTAAAGATAATAATGATTTCAAGAAAGGAAAGATGGTTTGGAGAAGAAAAGACTTATCTTCCGAGAAAGATGCTTCAAAATCATCTGTTCCTACGCCTCAAGTGAACAAGAAGAACAATGTTCATAAAGATAAATCTTTTGCTAAACCTGATCTTGCTTCATAAAGATTATATTCATCATTGGTATGGAACATATAGTATTACTTCCAAAAGAACTACAACTAACAGATCTGGACCCAAGTTCCAGTGGGTACCAAAAGCTACTCAATCTGTTTTGCAGGCACCTCAAGTGTAGTGGGAGTAAAGAATAATGACTTCTAAACGCAACAGTTTAGAACTCATACTTCAAAGATCAAGAATGGCTACTGAATATTCAGTTCAGAACCCGTACTTTAATGAGTTTAGTCTTCATTATGCTACAGGGAGTATCATTGCTATAATTTTCTAATTTTTTAGGGGGAGATATAGAAAATGAAATGTTAATATTTACTTTGATTTTGATTTTGATATTTTGATGAGATTTTGGCTTTTTGCAGATATCAAGGGGGGGCTTATCTGATTAATTCCTTTCTTGAAGGGGAGTTATTAATTCAAACAATCTGAGATTTCAAGGGGAAGTTATGATTGTTATATTTTCAAACAATTAGAGATTGGAAAATTGTTTGAAAGATGGACAACTTTCAAGCATGAAAAACATTTTCTTAAAATGTTCAAACCACTTCTTATTCTCAAAAAGATTTTACGAATTTAAAAGTGTGCTTTTAAACGTTTTTCTTGTGAAAATTGGATTATATAATTTTTCTGACCGTGTGTTTCAAAAGATAAATACTTGTATATTATCTTTTCTATATATTGTCAAGTATTCACACTCACTGGTTCAATTTTTCGTTTGACTTTGTTATTACCATGTCTCTAAACGAAACATATTTCGATGGTAATACCTCGTTTGCTTTCAAAGTTGTTGAGCATCGATCATCATTTCTAAATTTGTGCGTTCATCCAAAATATAATGATTTAATATTCAAATACTGAAAATGTAGATAAAACTCTACTATCCAAAATATCCAAAAGCATAGATAAGGTTTAATACTCAAAACCACAAATCATGGATAACAATTCATAGTCAAAACATGGCCTAAAACATGGATAA
Source organism: Arctium minus (assembly GCA_954870635.1). NCBI lineage: Eukaryota > Viridiplantae > Streptophyta > Magnoliopsida > Asterales > Asteraceae > Arctium > Arctium minus. The sequence continues at coordinate 967,612 of OX941093.1, read as the reverse complement.
TACTTAATACCCAAAATAACACCTTTCGGTGACAGGGGAGACCTGATTCCATCGAATGTGGTAGGACACAAAGTTAAGCCACTTATCAACGTTCTCGAGTTTCACATCGGGCTATGGATCCCTGTATACGGCTCCATTGAGCATCATCGCAAGATTCCCAAAATGACCCTAGTGTATACTCGACCTCTAGATGAGTCTCACCACAAAGTCACCAGTCTCTAATGAGCCATCCGACTCCAATGAGTACCACCGCAAGACCTAGTCCCGTATACGACTCAAACGAGTACCACCTCAGACTATTAGCTCCGTATACGACCCAATAGGGTACCACCGCAAGATCACTACCCATGACTTCTAGATCTATGGTGTAAATATTTTCAAGAACACCTTCTTTACTCCCAAATCATGTACAAACAAACCCAAGAGTAGAAATGAGGGTTTAAGTGAAAAGAACCAATCCTAGGTTAAGAAATGATTGGTTATAGGCTTACTTCTCGACTTCTAGGGACCCAAAATCTTCAAGGAAACCTTAATCCTTTTTGTTTCCACCTCAAAAAGCTTCAAAATATGAATCCATAGCCTCCAAAATCGCCTCAATAGAAGTTGTGATAAAGAAGATATGAGGAAATGAAGAAAACCTAATAAAATCGTGCATTTAGCCCTCTAGACCCTGATCGCGATTGTGCCATGAGACCTTATCGTGGCACAATCGCATGGCATGGTCACACAAGGTGTATCGTGGGCTATTTTACCCCCTTAGCGACCTTAACATGCTATAGTACCACTGACACAATCGTCAGACACTATAGTCTAGCCCGTACCACGAGTTTTTCGACCACTCTTTGAACGTTTTCTTGACTGTTTCCCGACCGTTTTCCAGGCCGTTCACCGACCGTTAATAGAAAATTTAGGGTGTTACACTAAAATATGATATTTTGACATGTATATAGTTTTATAAAAGAGTCAAAATAAACTCATAATGCTAGGTTTTGGCTAAAACCTAGAAATTAAGAAAACCCTGGGAAATGGAGAAGATATCTTGAAGCTTGAATCCTAAGTTTGAATCTCTAGATTAGATGTCTTTAAACCCTTTTGGTATCTCAAAAAAACACTTATAAATGATTCCTAAAGGGAAATAAATGAGAGGGGAGTGGAAAGAACTGAAAAAAGAGAAGTGTAGGTGAGAAATGAATGTGAAATCCCCAAAATCGGCCCTTTATGCATCCTTGCACCTATCTCGTGACCTAAGTTTGCGGTGTAGGTCACCCGCGTCGCAAACACACATACACACACACACACACACACATCAAACTAGAGACTTGTGCAACTCATTCGGTGACCTAGGTCGTGCGTCTAGTCGCGTAACCTACTATTTCCAACCCTGCTACTGACTAGTGTTTCACGTGACCCCGACCATGAATGGACCAGTTCGTGGTTGCTATTGATTTTCGTCCTCTTACCTCCTTTTCTTGGGTTTTCCTTCAAGACAACTTACCAAAATAAATATATTACAAATAAACTTAGTAATAACTATTTGAAGCTAGAAATACAAGGCAATAACCTAATAATCATATTCAAAGATTTTGGGTGTTACATATACCTATCAACTGGATAATTTATTAGTGGGTACGTTATTACCTGATACCTATCAACTGATAACGCATCAACAAATACCTTATCAACTGATAACGCATCAACAGATACCTTATCAGTTGATAACGCATCAGTAGATACCTTATTAGTTGATAACCTATCAGTAGGTATGTCATCAACCGATAACATACCAGGAGCTGCCCCTTGGACCCCGCGAGGGGTGCGACCCCTTTGACCTCCCCGCCACATGGCATCACACAGTGATCACGAGTTTTCGTTAGCTTAGACAAGTATGCATTCTACAACTCTTAGCCCATGTTATAGCTTAGTTAACAAACCTATATTATCTTGTGAATCCAGTTACACAAAACAAACCCATGGTTTCATTAAAATCACCAACAATTGACAACTGTTAATAGTTCGACCATGTATATGCGTGTTGTAGTGGTGGAATATTGTATCATTAATTAACATTGTATTATTCTACCATGTGGGTGATTTTGATTTATTTGTCAACTTTATGTCATTTTTTGTATTAATTATTGTAAAAGATATCATTAAATCGTATGTTATATCGTGGATATTTAAACGTTCTTCTTGCATAAATCTAACTTCATCATTGTGAATCTTGAATATTGACTTGCAACATGGTCATTTACATTAAAAAGTCATATTTATGAAAAGATTCAATGAAAACATATTTCACCATTTTTAACATAAGTTTTGATCATCGTGCAACACACGATGCCGGACACTAGTGTAAGGTAACATCAAATAACAATAAGTGAAACATATCATATTGAAAGAAACACAATATTACGTGTTCAAAACAATGCATCATGTCATATCAATCCAAACAAACATAAGATTAATTGTTCAAGTTTTAGATTAAACAAAATACACAATCAACAAAACAACATAATAGTTTTCGTACAATTATCAACTTGAATCATTTAACAATAATCAATTCATAATTAATATGATGACGTAAATCAATCACATATTTATTGTGTTGAGAAGTCCACTACGCTCCATAGAAGTGTCGCAAATAACTTTTGTCACTTTCAAGTTATTTTCAAAAAAGAATGAATGACATTTTTCTTTCATTATCAATATTTCCCATCAAAACTAAAGATAGGTTGGTCTCATAATTACGAGCAAATGGATTAATGACGACATAGAGTTCTTTCTTTTCTTGACATATAACTCCACAAAAATTCATATACTAATTTTAATAACTAATTCACTCCAATCTAATATTAACTGTTACACCATTTTAACGTTGATAAATAATATAACATTACATTTAAAATATTATGTTATTTCTTACATCAATTTGGTGTTGGATTTTAAAATAGTCATTCAAATTTAATACTTATGTAATTTTTGTTTATTTGAATAATTGGATGATGACAAAATTATCAAAGATTCAGATTCCTTAATTCGATTGATGTTTTGGTTCTAGTATTTATTAATACCATATTATAAATTATATATACTTTTACTTTATGATGTATAATATTTACTTTTGTGTTTCAAACTATTTAAAAGTTAAATTTGTGTTATAATGTAACTTTTTAAAATAAAATGAAAATTAATTCAAAATTAATCATGTATGAATAATCTATCTTGGTTGCAATTGTATAATATTATCGTATAAATGTAATATGAGATTTCCATTACATCCTCTCTGTCACAAACCAAGTAGTTCATTTATTTCAATTTAGCTCTAGAGAGATGACAAAAACTTTAAACTTTCGTTATGATATTTAAGTCTTTTTAAAAAAACATTTGTGATTGTTTGTGCTGCAAATTGCATCAGAATGGGATGAAATTTATTCTAATTCTTATTTGATAGGCATTCCATCTCAAACAAGAATTTAAAAAAAAAAAAAACCTCAATAAGGATTTTTTTATTACAAAGTTATAAAACGCCCTTATTTTTGTTTACAAAATTATTATATATTTCTTAAAAACATAGCTTATCACTTTAATTGTGTCAAATATATACAATATTTTCCAAATAATAAAAAGAGAAAAAATATTTTATTTTTATGTAATTTGCAAGTTTTTTATGTGATTACCTCTCTATAAAGAACAATATAAAAGAAAGTTGCATAATGACTAATGTGTGGGACAATCAAATTTCTTTTGTGATTGTGTGTGATTGTATCCATCCAAATTGCTTTGCAAGATATATAGGTCAACCGGTGATGCATAGGTTTTTTTTGGGACCAAATCACTTATATACATATATATATATAGGGGTGGTTTCATTTGCAAACCACCCTAGTTTTGCAAATCGTGCAAACAATCGATTTAATTGGTTAAATTAATGAAATTATTTCATATAATTTTTTTCTCGATGAAATTGTTTCAAATTATTTGTGTTTTTATGAAAAAGTTTCATCAGAATGATAAAATACATTAAACAATTTCATTTTTACATAAAAAACACAAATATATGAAACAATTTCATCAAGAAATAATTATATGAAACAATTTCATTAACTTAGCAAATGAAATTGACAATTTACATGATTTGCAAAATTTAGATGGTTTGCATTTGATCTATGCCCTTATATATATATATATATAGAGAGAGAGAGAGAGAGAGAGAGGGGGGGGGGGAGGGAAAGGATCATGCGAGAAGTTAAACATTTTGTGAGAAGGCAATATCATATATGATTACACGACCTGTAGGTGTGTTTAATCATATATGATTAGACGTCTATGTATTGTCAATGTAACATGTGTTCAATCATATATGATTAAGCTTGTGTATCATATATGATATTACATTTCTCGTCTTCTTGTAAAATGTTTAGTTTCTCGTTTAAACTTCTCTCTCTCTCTCTCTCTCTCTCTCTATATATATATATATATATATATATATATAGGGGAGATATCAAATGCAAACCACCTTATTTATATATATATATATATATATATATATATATATATATAGGGAGAGGGGGATTAATCATTTGAGAACTCGGTTGTTTGTGATAACTATGAGATTCAATCTCAACCACAAATCAAAGGATAAATTAAGAAATTAATAATTTTGGTAATTTCGACTTAAAATTTTAATTAAATGACATTTTAGGTATTTTAAAAATCTCCTCTCTACGATCTCCAGTCTTCGGTGAACCTTATTTCGGTGAATACAAAATACACGGTAATATTCATTGTGATACAAAATACATTGTGACACCCACTATGATACAAAATACAATGTGATACCTATCGTGATACAAAATACAATGTGATACCCAAAATACATACAAGACCCATTGTGATACCCACCGTGATACAAAATACAATGTGATGCCCAAAATACATACAAGACCCATTGTGATACCCACTGTGATACAAAATACAATGTGATACCCAAAATACATACAAACTGTCATGCCCACTGTGATACCCAAAATGCATATGTTTCGGCGAATCCCAACCCCCTTCACATTTTGTTCCGTCCTGGTAAGTCCGAATGGAGAGAAAGCAACAGAGTTCTTGAAAAGAGATCAACGACAGAGACAATCTTTGGCGAACCCAACCCCATTCCCCTTCTGTTTCATCTAAGATATATTAGATATCTGATGGTGGTGGTTTGATTTTGGGTTGCAGACACTCCATCTCATATATCATATCGAAGGAACTACCAAATGAAGAAAAAAGCCACCATCGACAACTCCCGTTCTAGGACGCCATCATTGTCGGCTCGATTTAGGGATTTTGGAAAGGTAACTTAGGTTGCTCGCTTGTGGTTCTCTTCATCCACCACCATTGTCGGTTTGAGCTACCCTAGTGCCATTCTGGAGAAGAGAGACGATTGAGAACAGAGAGGCAGAGGCGTACGTGGGCTTCAAAATATTAACTAGGGTAAATTGAAATCAATTATGTAACAAAATAAGTGGAATGAGTCAATTAAGATTTTAATTTGTTATAAAAAATCTAAATTGTCAAATTATCCTTTTACTTTATTTTAAAAGTAACATTAATTATCTTAAATGAGTGGCTCACATTGAACCTCATAGTTACCAAAAACTACCTAGTTCTCATTTCGTAAAAGATCCCGAGAGAACCTCGAAAAAAAAGCAGAGAACCACGAAAAAACGGATGAAAAAATAATATCAAAATGAATGTCAAAGTATAATTAATAAAGCGATCATTTTTTGGTGTAATTTGTGTCGCTCCATTTTTTGTTATATTTCGCCAATTTTCAAATGAGAACATTAAAATATTGTGATAATTGTGAGGACCAATGCAGATAATCCATTTTAATTAACCTAATTTATTATTTAACTAATAATAAAAAATTGTTTTCATCATTTCCTATTTTGGATGATAACTCATCCAATTAAATATTAACTACCATTTTCTCTTTCCATTCCATTTATTTTAAAAACCTAAACATCCCTGCCTACTCTCTCTCAAGACCCGCTGACCACCATCTTCCTCTGACATGCCTCTTTTCCTTCTACAATATGAAATGTTTTTTCATCTTTCACTACAACCCTAGCATCGACTTTTTGACATCTCTCCTTATTAAATGTCACCTCACTATCATTGTTAGTTTGACAGGTAAACAATTTTTCTCTTTGTTACACATCTTATTCAGATACTTATTAACATTATCTTTCAGGTGCACGCACAAAGTACATGTGCCAATTCTCTTACTGTCACAAGTATAGTCTTCTCCATAGTAAATTGAAACACATATTATGTCTTTTAATGAAAAGTGGTTCCAAACATTAGAGGTTTTAGTTCCCCTTTCCTTACATGTGTTTTGTTCATCATTGTTGTCACATTTAGGTGACTTAGGATTATTGTCCATTGCTCGATTTACTTTACAAGGTGATCACAATATGTGAACTTCATGAGATCCCAAGCCACCCATTTTAAATTTTTAATTAAAGTGTTTTTATGATTTCATTAATCATAAATGTATGATTTGATAATTTTATAATTGGATGAGAACTCATCCATTTAATTTATAAAATATTATCTTCTCTCTATCTCTCTTCCATATTTAAGAGAATTTAGTTGTAATCGATTACATAAATTTAACAAACATTATATAATTATCTATGTAACATCCCAAACTTTAGGAATAAGCATAATCAACATACAAGTACATTCATGCCAAAATAATCCCAAATCAACAATTTAAATAACAAGGTTTGCGGAAGGAAAAACCTATTACACAACTGAGAATTTATATGGACGACTAAGACTGGGGGACTAAAATTTGCGATCTTCTAAAATAAGCCCCGACTTACAACTTCTAGTTCTCCTTACCGAATCCTCCTACTTCTCGATCTCCTGAAAATGTTTTTAGTTTTGAAGAGCGAGGGTTAGACCGAATGGTCTAGTGAGTTCCTTCTAACAACAGTTCACAAGCCATAGGATCATATAAAAAATTTATAAACAATTATAAACCAATTCAGTTTTTTTCTTTATAAGAACATCACACCCGCAAATCACGCTTTCGGCACACACTGAAGTCACACATATGCGACAATGTGTCTGGCTCATACTGCCTTATTCTAGGACACCCCCTGGTATGAGCGCAGGCGGGACCCCCCACCCCCGACTTAGGGCATACTCGCTAACTACAATGTATGCATACATTTTAGACCAACAACAATAAAGCATAACTCATTTTCAACAAATCTCACATGCACAACAATAGCATAAATAACACCAGGGATTAAATAACTTCGCAAGCGTTCGATAACATAAGTAACCGTAAAAGACTTTGGTTAGAAAACTCACCTGGCTTTCCCACGATGTATCTCAACTTACGCCTTAATCTTAAGGATGATCACCTATCAAAAAGAAAAAGGCGGGCGATAAGAGGTCAAACTCTAAACGGACATACCGACGACCCACGACAAGGACTGAGTTCGGTCACTACCCCTTCCTATAACTCAACTCTCTGACCCTCACTCACCCACCCAACCCCTTCCTGGGTCCTTCCGACTACCGGCTCCCTGCCGCCTCCCAACTCCCTGCCAACTCCCGGCTCGACACCTCCGACTCTCAGGTTAAAATCCTTCCCGGGTTCACCCGATCTCCCTCGAGATCGCCCGGTCTCCACGGGTTCTCCCGGCTTCCCCTAGGATCGCCTGACCCTCCCCGGGTTCCCTGATAACAAAACTTCACCTGGGACCCCGTCTCCCGGGGCGCCTTTCCCGGGTGCGACAACGATGACACGAGGACTGGTTTTACCAGTCGAGGGTTTTGGGGAACGAAGGGATTACCCTTCTCTAAACGATTCCTGAAACTCTCTAATCCCAAAATTAAATCAAATAGTTGATTCTCATCCATTTCTGCGCCCAAATCATCCCTCAACCGACCCAAAGATAAGCTTAGAAGATGAACCTTCAACCCATAAACATAAACTTGCTAAAACTACAAATCAATTAAAAAGATAATGGATAACGATGGGAAGAACTATTACCTTTAAGAAAAGATGGAAAACACCTTCAATTCTCTTCTTCTTCCAACAATATCCTCTAGCTCGATATCACCCACACCCTCTTCCTGGATTATTTTCAGCCGCCTCCAACAAGAATGGGATGGAAATGATGGAATTAGGGTAAAAAAAACCCTTTTTCTCCTTTCTTTGCAACTTGGTCCCTCAATCTTTGGCTTGATCCAAAACTCCCCCCAAACTCTCAACTTAACTAATTCGGGCACGGTTATTACATTATTCCCCCCTGAAAAGAATTCCGCCCCAGACTTCTACTGTTGAACAATGTGGGGTATTGGGACCCCATATCCGCTTCCACCTCCCATGTTGTCTCTTGCCCTTCTTGACATCTCCATTGCACTTTTACAGGGCCGATCTCTTGTGATCCTTAACCTCTTAACCATACGGTAAAAGACTTCCCTATACTCTATGATAAAGGTTAACTTCTCATTTTCTCGCACACCTTATAAAGGTATCGTCGCCCCAACTTCTAACAAATGCTCTCAAAGAAAGACGTGGAACACAAGGCAAACTTTCCGAATTCCCAGTGGACACTTCCAGATCCTACACTATCTCTCGAACTCTTACTATAATTTCAACGGGCCTCCAAACGTGTCCCCACACTTGCTTCCTCTCGAACGTGCCACTTCATTCTATGGGAACGACTTCCGCATCAAGCTGCGCTCTCTGAACTTGAGATTCACAAGGCTCACGTTCTTACAATCATATCAACTTAACTTCACTCAGATGCCCAAAACATTCTGACTAACACCAAAGTCGTACCATCTAAACATGCCAACAGAACATACTAGGCTAACTATACCAGATATTGTCCGCTTTGTCCACAAACCTGGACTCATGGTTTTAAAACGCGTCTAAATATCGGTCTCACACGTAACTTCGTTTCCTTAAAAACGAATTTTACCAAAGTTAACACCAAACAACATGAATCCCTTAATAGAATAACGATCACTCAATTCGCCATCTTAACACGAGGTTTACCTTGGGTATCACCATAAGCTCACTACTATGAGATTCATCAGTAGATAACACGCAATTAAAATTACTTCCCCCAAACACGACCTCCGCCTAAATCATAAAATACTTTCCTTCCCGACCCACATTGATCACAACTCATCTGTGTTACCCAACTCACAAGCAATACACAAAACATTGCTGCAAACGCCATCACCCCATATTCCTAGATAAAATAAAGAAATCTTCCACAATCCATTAATTTCATAGACCACCAACTCCAACTGGCCGCACTATAAAGACACTTACTACAACTTCTCTTCACATCCTGCAATTGTCTGATCATAATTCTAGTAAACTCAACCTTTACTTGTGCAACAGAGAATGACCATACTCATCCAAAAATATTCCAATTAGCTTATCACTGGACGACAGGTTCATTCGGAACCTTTTCTACAAAATACCCAGACTTACACACAATTCTTTCACTTTGAGCACTCCATCCTCCTACCTTTTTCCACCTTCTGATCAAAAACTTCAAACATACTTCCAAAAATCGGCTCCCTAACAGGTGTAAGTTTTAGACCAATCACACGATTCAGATTTCTCAACCCCAGAACCATAACTTACACTAAAATCTCCTCCTCACACCTTCACCGGAAGTTCATAAACCCACTATTGGCGATTCTGAACACATAGCTTCACATTTCTGTGTCACTCACCAACTTCTTACTCTTCGATTACTCACTTATTCAGGTCTATTATCTTCCCCCTCTTCCCGCTTGCATGGAACACTACTGATCCAATATTACTTATTCCATTTTCTGCCAATCCCAAATATGTCGAAAGCACTTTTATAATACTATGCTTAGCCAAACGATTTCCCATGACTCTTACTCGAGATCTCCAACCAAGCCCTTCAAAAACAATACCTAGCGCTCGAAGGCACTGCGCATTTCATGCTCCCCAAATAGAGTTGACCTATCCTCTAGAAATCCTTCGCACTCAAGGACTACTTCGACAACCCTATGGATCTTCATATCGCTACAAAACATCGTAAACTAAAACATTCAATGTCTCCATCAATATCTTAGTGGTACAAGGTAAACCCTTCCATAACTCATCGTAACCCAGAATACATAGTTCCTCTCTTAGGTAGCCACCAACTATCATTCGAATATCAAAAAGAAAAAGGCGGGCGATAAGAGGTTGAACTCTAAACGGACATACAGGATGACCCACGACAAGGACTGAGTTCGGTCACTACCCCTTCCTATAACTCGACTCTCTGACCCTTACTCACCCACCCACCTAACCCCTTCCCAGGTCCTGCCGATTCCCGGCTCGACACCCCCGACTCCCGGGTTAAAACCCTTCGTGGGACCTCGCCTCCCCGGGTTCACCCGGTCTCCCCCGGGATCACCCGGTCTCCCCGGGTTCTCCCGGCTTCCCCAGGGATCGCTCGGCCCTCCCCGGGTTCCCCGATAACAAAACTTCCCCCGGGACCTCGTCTCCGGGGCGCCTTTCCCGGGTGCGACGATGACAACACGAGGATTGGTTTTACCAGTCGAGGGTTTTGGGGAACGAAGGGATTACCCTTTTCTAAACGATTCCCGAAACTCTCTAATCCCAAAACTAAATCAAATAATTGATTCTCATCCATTTCTAAGCCCAAATCATCCCTCAACCGACCCAAAGATAAGCTTAGAAGATGAACCTTCAACCCATAAACATAAACTTGCTAAAACTACAAATCAATTAAAAAGATAATGGATAACGATGGGAAGAATTGTTACTTTTAAGAAGAGATGGCAAACCCCTTCAATTCTCTTCTTCTTCTTCCAATATCCTCTAGCTCGATATCACCCACACCCTCTTCCTGGATTATTTTCAGCCGCCTCCAACAAGAATGGGATGGAAATAAGGGGATTAGGGTAAAAAAAACCTTTTTCTCCTTTATTTGCAACTTGGTCCCTCAATCTTTGGCTTGAACCAAAACTCACCCCAAGCTCTCAACTTAACTAATTCGGGCATGGTTATTACCATCTATTAATTTGAAATCAAGAAGATCAACTATGATGGTATTTTTTTATGTTTTTTTCTTTTGGATTAAATAGGTGTTCACAAGGTGAACGATTTGATTGTACTCGTGAGATGTGAACAATGTCTGGTTTTTTGAAGAACGTTGGTTGGTGTTCATAACATGTTGTCTTTACTTGATTGCACTCGTTTGATGTAAACAATGTCTGCTTTCAACTGTATGAATGCTATTAGATGTTCACAATATGTTCAACGAGGTTCACAAGATGCTCATAAGTGGTAGATTTAGTTTTAGTGTTGTTGGATTTACTTCACAAGTCAGATCTCATAGATTCACAATGTATTCACATGTTAGTGTTCAAAAGTTGTTCATAAGATGTTAATAGCTTTCGTTTCTGTTTATGGTATTTTTCGCAATTCCCTTTTGTAAACCATTGTGAACATGTTTATCTGAAACCTTTGTGAACCATCGTAGAATTATTTTAGTTGGAGAGGTGAGAGAGGAGGGACGGGATTTACAAGTTCTTCACGGATCTCACAAATTGCATGGATCTCAAAAGGAGGCCCCTATATATATTATATAATTTATAGTTTTTTATAATAAAAAAACATCTAAACAATATTTTAGGGGCAATGTGATCATTTTTTTATAGGTAGCATATTATTAAAACAAACGATCAATACAAGGAAGAAAAACGCGAGAAATATTGTGAGGTGCAAAAGACAAAAATAAAGAAAAATTACAAACAACCAAATTGTAACACCCGAAATTTCGGTAAGTTTTGGCTCCATTTCTCTCCCCATATGAGCTATGATTATATATTAATGTTAATATAATTAGTTGTTTTGGATGCCAAGCTAACCGAGAGCGTTTTGTAGCGAAAAAAGTCAAAATTTGGGGTTTGGAGCACCTGGCGATTATGCCAGCGAAAGTGCCAAAAGGCACAATCGCATGGTAGGCACAATCGCATGACACTCTCGCCTAAGGGTACCAGAGTGTTAAATGTGCGATTTTCTCAACTTTCTCTCATTTCTCACTTCTCATACTTCACCCTTTCTCTCCTAAATTGATTCCCCATCATCTATGATGAACCCTAGCTCATTTTGGGGCCATTTCCTTGGGTTTTAAGGTGTTCCATCATCATAGAAGCAAGTGATTTCAACCTCAAGTGCTAGACCAAGTGTTCATCTTCATTTTTAGAGATTTAGAGATTTTTGGGGTTTTACCATGCCATGCAATGTGAGTTCATTCTTCATCTTATAAACCTTTATTCATGTTAAAACCTTTCATTTTAACCTCCTAGTACATCTCTCTTGATGTATCTCTCATATTTTTACTTTTGACCTAATTTGGGTATTTTGGGTGATTTGAGATTTTGACAAAGAGTTGTACGGATCTGATTTTAGGGGTTACTCTTGATGTGTTTTAGGTTGTGGCCTAGATAAAGTTTATAGTGATAAATGTTTATGGATATAAAAGTCTTCACCAAAGGAAGCTCAAAGTTAGGGTAAAACCTAGATTTAAGCCTAAATCTAGCAATGTAAGTTCAAGTTGCTTTGTGAAAACTTTGTACATCCAAAAATGTCCATTTTGATGTATTTATATGTTTTACTTGATAATTATAAATGTTGGATTATTTGATGAGTTTTACGTATTTGGTATATTTGATTTATAAAACTTGTGAAATACACATACTTGGGGTTTTTTGACATTTTGATAAATAAATATTGAGAGAATATCATTTTGAATGATTTATTTCATGGATGGAGATTATTTGACGTAAATGCTCTCTTAGTATCTTTGGTTTTTATAAATCATTTGGAAAATACACATTATTGTGTTATAGACTATTTTGGAGATATAAATAGTATTATTTCATTTTAAAAAGGTTCAATGATGAGTTTTTGGGTTAATCATACTTTTGGAGCATGTGCTGCATAAACGTTGGTTAAATACTTTTCTATCGCTTATGATGACTTTTATTGAATAGTTATTGAGTTGTTGAGTTTTTGGCTCGGTTTTGACTCAGATGAGTCTTGGGGATATTTGTCTAGTTTAAATATACTCAATGTTGAGCTTTGGATGTAATTGCATTTATTGCACATTTATTTGGAAATTACATGCTCTGAGTGCATTATTCATTCAATTTGGAGTCATGTAATTTAGATTATAATGCACTGGATCCATAGGCATAGGAGTCAGTTTGGGTGGGATGAACAATCCCGTAATATAACTTGAAATAGGCATTGGGTCTCTACTGAAAAGTAAAGTGTGGACTCTTTAAGTCGGGCATCGACCATTGAGCAATAAAATGTAATTTCAGGTGGAAATTGTCTTGGGATACTAATTTCCCTATTGTAACTTAAATTAGGCATTGGGTCACTATTGGAAAGGAAGATGTAGGCTCCTAGAGTCGGTATCAGCCAACGAGCAGTGAAATGTAATTTAATAGTGAACAAGTCTAGACTCGGATTTGGACAACCCAAGGTACATACCTAGTGTGGTTGAACTTGGGACTCCACAAGCAATAGAGATGGAGTTGTTGAGCTTGTTAACTCATTAACCATAGACCCAGAAAGGTTAATGTTAATGAATGTGTAATTCGTAAGTGACACTCATATAACATAGATATGTGACCTACTTTTGTGTTCTATCACACTCAACGGAATCAGGCCTCCCCAGTCACCAAAAGGTGTTGTTTTGAGTATTGGCTTTTATCTATATTTTTCGATGACTTTTTGAGTATGGAGTGTTCTCCATAAGTTATGATTTTGGGTGTTGAGTCTTACTCATATTTTGGTATTCTGGATATTAAGGTTTTATCCGAATTTCAGTATTTGAGCATTAATCATTATTCACGTTTTGGGTGAGTATTGGATTTCGAATGCATATTCGAAGGAATGTTTTTTATTGGGGTTTTCATCACGAAAATTGTGAGTTTTAGGAAAGATGTTGCTTTCATATTTGATATATTCCATTAATCGTGATTTAAATACCATTCTTTTAGTTTACCGATTTATATAAATGATGAAAACTCTTGAACTCATTAGCGTTAACCTTGTTATTTGTTGGCATGTGTATCAGGTCCCTTTTGGGGAAATGGTACTAGCGACACCGTAAAGAGTTGAGTGCTAGTTAGATGCACGACAAGGTTCTAGCTATTTGATGACGTCTTTCGCTTTTGGAGATAGTGTAACACCTCAAAAAAAATCATAGTAAATTAAAACCTGGAAAACCTGACAATATGACGAAAGTAAATCCATTAACTTCCCATAAATGGAATCAGTTCTTAAGACTATACAATCCTATACAAGGATTTCATCAAAAGAATGGGACTTAACAATGCCCAGCAACAATACTAAAACATCTCCAAAAAACTTCGAGACTCAAAACTCGTCTCTCCAAAAACCCCAACACCCACCGCTAATGGAAACCTGTTATACACATCATTTGAGAAAAAATGTCAGACTTAAAGCCTGGTGAGAACATACAGTTGCAAAGCTCAAAAGATATAAACATCAGTATCATAAGGAAATATTTTCATAAAGGTTTAATTCGTAAAGATAACATTTCGCCACAACCGGGCCTTTTCAGTCCAAAACTCGTTAAATGATGACAAAAGGACCATTTTACCAAGGATCATGGTGTAACACTAAGTAGACCACGAATCCGAGTTATGAGCTAAACAATTGGAATCCGAGGATACGAACACATAAGTCCGTGCTAAAGTGTGAGACCTAGCCACAAGCAAAACCAATGTATACTCCTTCACTAGGATTACTATGAACCATGGCTAGTATCCGGCCTCACATAACCGTACCAAGTTGCCCTCTAGGAACAGAGGCGTCCATAGTTACAAAATGGGGAATATAACCTCCCAATAATACAGTCGACTCAAAACCTAGGGATCCACTAGTAATGGTACAGACTCGTCACAACAACATATGTGACCAACCATAACTAAACATATGGTATAAACACATTTTCATAAACAAAATGTCATTTCCAGTTCAACTTCTGGTAAGAATGAAAATCATTAAAAGAGTTCATAAACATTCTTTTCACATATCCACATAATGTGCAAGTAAAACATCATTTTACTTTAATAAGGCGGAACCCGTCATTTTAGTCAAAACTGATCGGGAACCCCGAAAATCACCAAAAACTTCATTTATATCAAAATGTAGAGAACATGAAATCATACCGTAGAAATACTTCAGATTTCGCAAATAAGAGTTTTGACATGTATAAAGTTTGTAAAATGGTAGTAGGAACTCACTGGTAGGTTTTCAGAATAAAACCCGGAAAACCAGATAACAACCACGACGTAGAGGTGAAGCTTAAAACACCGAAACCTTGCTAAAAACACCGAAAACTAGCAACTAAACTAGCCTTTGAAGATCGAAAGAGAAAAAGAGAGAAAAGGATGAGAGAGAGAAAGAATATCTGAGATTTGAGATAAAGTGATTTTGGGAAACTGAACCTCTTAAGACGGTCCATGCAACTTCGCGGGTTATGCCGCGACTTCAACTCGCGGCATAACTCGCCCGTGTCCAAAACCCTAAATCATCCAGTGGGTTTCGCGGGTTGTGCCGCGACCTTAAGTCGCGGTGTAACTCGCGTAGTTCCCTGAAACTTACACAAAACAGTGGGTTACGCGGGTTGTGCCGCGACCTCTAGTCGCGGTGTAACTCGCGTAGTTCACTGCTTGTCCCCAAACTTCACTAAATCCAAACTTTACTACAAACCAAACACGGAGCTAACGACAAAAACTTAACACAAGAATAACAAGATTACACAACGGAAATCCGGGGTGTTACAGATAGCGACTGTTATTCGATTTTAGTAACACCCGTCCCTATTATAGAGATTGTATAAGGTTTGGTTTGTATTTATTGAAGTTAAACCTTAAATTATTATTTTAGGTGATTCATTATTGATGTATTTTGAAAATTTTAAGTTAGTTGCTATTTCCAGATTTGAGGGTGTTACAAGTTGGTATAGAGCATAACTTTGAGAGATTTAGGTATATATATTTAGGATGCCTAGACTCAAACTAGCGTTTCTAAGTAAGTTAAAGTTAGAGTGTACGATTAGGCACTTTAAGATATGATATTTTGAGGTCGATAGAGACACTAGCGTCGGGAATCATGACGATGATTGCAAGGATCCTCATGTATGATACGTTCATAATTGCACCTGTCCAGTGTTATTGTGAATTTACAGTTACATGGGTGTGTTTGAATCTCCTTGATGTGATGACCGATGGGGGTAGCGAGTGTTTTCTTCGGTTGTAGAGCACTAACGCGTTGACGATTGGTAGTGTTGTCACGTTGTGTGATCGTTAAGTTAGGTGATTATGTTAAGCCCATTCTGGGTCAGCGATCTTTGATTAAGATTGAACCATAGGTTGGATAAATCATTATTGTGTTGGGAAGAAACTGTAAGGGTGGCTGACTTTGTTAGGAGTTACCGCCTTAAGATCTTTGAGTTTCCCAAGGTTATTAATGTGACTAGTAGACTTGGTAAGCTTGGTTCTAAGACTTTGGGTCTCGACCAAATTCACGCATGAAATTTAGTTCTAAAACAAATTGCATGAATTATTTCATACTTTAAATCAACGTGCGGGTTGTGTTACGAAAATTGGAAAATGTTTTGGCATACACACGAGCATAAACCATGATTTAAAAATGCCCATTAATTGTTTTACTACATGTAATTTGCAAGCTTTGTTGGGGATTTTATCTCATGTTGTTTTAGTGACTAAAGAGTGAAATTTCGAAAAGGCATAAGCTTGATTTATTGTGTGAGTTTTCATTTATTGAGAAGTATTATGATATTTTATTGATAAATTTTCCTTATGCGATTTTATCATTGGATATGAGAATTTTAGCATCGGTCAGTTGTATTCAGTGTGATGATTTCTTTCAAAAGTTAGGACCTATATAGAACAAGGCTTTTTGATCGACCACTGACTGCTCTATAACGAAGTGACATTTTATCACACTGTCATCCTTCTCATGTGTGATTGTAGCTAATGTTTTGTTTTTAAGAAGAGAACAACATGAAGTAATCAATCTTGAAATAAGAGGTTGAGTAATGAAAGTAGATGCTCAAATGCAACCACATCTTATAGGGTTTCCATATTTTTTTGTAAGACCCCAAACATTTGTGCAAACAAAAATTTCCAAAAATGGAAATGTGGTATATATACGAGCTCTCCCAAAAAGGGGAAACAATATGTCTGTTAAATTGCAAATATGCAATTTCTCAGTAAAAGACAACAACCTAATAATCTAATTCCTAGCAAGAATGTAACATCCCAGGCCAATCGTACCAGATATTGTCCGCTTTGTCCACACACCTGGACTCACGGTTTTAAAATGCGTCTGGTAGAGGAGGTATACAGTCAATTTATAAGGAAATCTTAGTTCCCCTCCCCAACCGATGTGGGATCATACAAAGAAATAAGATTACAAAGAGTGTCGTCTATAATCCAAAATGATGCTCTTCTAGATTGGCGTCCCAAAACAATTCCCCAAGCTCACGTCTAAGGTCTCTCTAAGCCTTCTTGGCGGCCACGCCGCTAGAACCTGAGATACGTATCGACACCAAACAACTGTTAGGCCAAAAATCCTAGTGAGTTTGAACAAATATAAATGATAGTACAAAAGAGAGATCAACATTTAAGTCATGAAGATACGAGCAAGGAATCAATGGGGGAGACATAAAACACCAAACCAGTTTCACCTCAAGAGTCGATATACCTTGATGTTCACCCTTACGAGCAACATCACAAAGGCACGACACATTGGGGACTACCTCCAAGACATTACACCAAATGGCGGAGATCTAGGCGCATATCTCCAAGGTGGCGCCCAAGATTATATCCTCCTAGTGCCTACTTGATGGTTCATCCACTTTTGCAATATACCATAGTACCAATTTACTCGAGGTAGAATGTACATAATACCCACATGTGTAAGTTCGTGGTCCAACCACCATATTCAATATAAGGGAAGCTTAACATAAATCATCAATGACCCTCAATTGGTCCAATAAGTATATAATTCCTCATAAGGTGTTCCCAAGCAATAAAGCTATAGATCATGTGCAACAGGTATATAATACTATAACCAAAAGAGGTTCAAGTCCTAAAATGCCTCTTGCTAAGCCAAATTTCCAAGTAAGTCCAAAACCCTAAAATAAGGACATATGTATACAAGGTAACCAAAATATCAAAGAAGGTTCTCAAATTCTTCATGAAGGTTTTAGATATAGATATATGAGTTTTAACACAAATGCAAGGGATTTTATCAAATACTCATACTCCTTCAAAATATACCAACATAAACATTTCATCAAATAGGATAGCTTAAGTGAAGTAAACCACAATATTGACAATATAAAGCATATTAGATATGTATCTAGTTTTACAAAACCATTTAAAACTCGCCATTTAGGTTTTTAGAAGAAAACCTAAAAAACATGCAAACCCTAGAAGAGATGAGGGAGATGAAGTTGACACTAGATCTTGTCTTGGATCCTTAGTTAATGCTCTTCAAGGTTGATTTGCAGCACAAAGAATGCTCCCACCAACCCTAGATCAATTTTAAATGAGGAGAGTACTTGGGGAGGGTTCAAATCCACATTCAATGCTCCAAAATTGCCTGCTAAAACTGCTCTCCTTTTCCAAATGAGAAAAAAACCGACTGCACCTTATTTATGCATTCAGATACGCGCGGGTGACAGTGCCCGACGACTTTGCCCAAGGCATTGTCGCTTAGTACAATCGCGGCACCAGGCCCACCTTCTGTACACTATCGACGAAAATGACAAGCGATTGTGCCAAGGGAACTCTCTCCGTCATAGTCACGTAGTTTGTACCAAACCAACCCAACACTCGACGACTTTGACATGACGATAGTGCCAAATGTTAAGGTTGCGGTCACAATCGCGCGGGGTCATGACGGTGGAATTTTCGCGATAAAGTTGAAGGTTAAATGATCCAATTAACGCACCCGATGGTTCCCACTATATGATTGAATCCTCCCTCAAACTAGTTCAAGTAATAGAGAGATAAGTCATGTAAAAAGGGGGAATCGGGGTAGATGAACTTACTTTAATTTTACGGGTGTTACAATACTCCCCACCTTGGGAAATATTTCGTCTCCGAAATCTCGCCCTGCATGAATAAATGAGGATATCGTCTCTTAAGGTCTTCTTTGGCTTCCCCCGTGACGTTCGCACCTCGGTGATGTTTCCATTGGACTTTAACCATGGTCACATCCTTATGCCAGAGTTTTTTTGTCTTTTTCTCTAATATGGCTTCCGGTTCCTCCACGCAACGATTACCGTTGTCTACTCGAATTTCCGACAAAGGGATGACGCTCTCTTCTTCTGCCAAACACTTCCGTAAGTAGCATACGTGGAAGGTAGGATTAATTCCATTCATTTCTGGTGGCAAGTCTATCTTGTAGGTTTGAAGTCCAATCTGCTACAATATAATGAAAGGCCTAAGGAAACGAGGACTAAGCTTCCTACGCTTCCCGAAACGGATAAGGCCCTTCCATAACGACACCTTCAACATGACTCGGTCCCCCACTTGGAATTATATTGGCCTCCGCTTCTTGTCGGCATAGCTCTTTTGTCGATCTTGATCCATTTTCAATCGTTCTCGGATGCTCTTCACCTTGTCCACTGTTTCTTGGATGATTTCCGGTCCGACGAATTGTTTCTCCCCCGCTTTAAGCCAACACACCGGGGTCCTACACTTCCGCCTGTACAAGGCCTTAAAGGGTGTCATCCCGATGCTGGAATGGTAACTGTTATTATAAGCAAACTCCACTAAAGGCAAGTGGGAGTCCCAACTTCCTCCAAAATCTATGACACACGATCTCAACACGTCGTTAAGGGTTTGAATTGTCCTATCACTTTGACCGTCCGTCTGAGGGTGGTAGGTTATGCTCAATTTGACCTTTGTGCCTTGCCCCTTCTGAAGGTCATCCTAAAACCTAGAAGTAAACCGACTATCCTTATCGGACACAATAGATAGTGGCACATCGTGCCTTGACACTACTTCGTCGATGTAGAGCTTGGCTAACTTCTCCATTGGCAAAGTCTCTCTCATGGACAGAAAATGTGTGCTCTTCATGAGTCGGTCCACTACCCCCCCCCCCCAAATCGTATCATGGACTCCTAAGGTCTTTGATAGCTTTGTCACAAAGTCCATCGTGATGTATTCCCACTTCCACTCTGGAATGGTCAAAGACTGCAAACTTCCATATGAATTTTGATGTTCCACTTTGACTTGAAGACACGTGACACATCTCTCCACATAGTTGGCCACATCAAGTTTCATCACCGACCACCAGTAGTTTAACTTCAAATCTCTATACATCTTCGTGCTACCAGAATGTATGGAGTATTTGGACTTGTGAGTCTCTTCTAGTAGTAGATCTCGGTTTCCTCCAAGTTTTGGCACCCAAATTCGACCTTGGAAAAGTTTGAGGCCATGGCTATCTTCCGTTAAATATTCGCGTTGTTTCATCATGATTTCAACCTTCAGGTTTTCTTCTTAGAGTGCCTCGACTTGACATGTCTTGATGTTCTCCACTAGGCTTGATACCACATCGATCCTAGCAAGAGATAATTTGACTCCACCTCCATGACTCTTTCGGCTCAAAGTGTCCGCCACCACGTTGGCTTTACTGGGGTGGTAAATCAACTCATAGTCGAAGTCTTTCAATAGTTCCAACCATCTTCTTTGATGCATGTTGAAATCCTTCTGATCAAGTATATACTTTAAGATCTTATGATCTGTGAAGAAGGTGCATTTCGTCCCGTAATGGTAGTGTCGCCACAGCTTCAGAGCAAAAACCACCACCGCTAACTCCAAGTCATGCGTAGGATAATTCTTCTCATGGTCTTTGAGTTGAGGTGAGTCAGGTGACGCATACGCTATCACTTTTCCCCTTTGCATTAAAACACACCCGAGATACATCTTGGAGGCGTCACTATAGACCACGAAGTCATCTGACCCCTCGGGTAGGGATGAGATTGGCGCCTCACACAACTTTTTCTTAAGTGTCCTAAACGCTTGCTCTTGCGTCTTGGACCATAAGAAATTGACATTCTTCCTCGTCGATGACTTGAGCAAATAATCGATCTTCAAGAAGTCTTGGATGAATCTTCGGTAGTAGCCGGCTAAACCCAAGAAGCTCCTAATTTCTGTCGGACTCGTCGGTGGTTCCCAATTCATCATTGCTTTGATTTCCGTCGGGTCCACCTTCACTCCATCATTGGATACTACGTGACCCAAGAATTGGACTTCTTGTAGCCAAAATTCACACTTTGAGAACTTTGCTAACAATTTCTCTCTCCGAAGAACTTTCTAGAACTTCCCGCAAATGTCGACCATGCTCGACCTCATTTCTCGAGTAGACCAAAATATCATCGATGAAAACTATTACTGACTTGTCTAAGAAGGGACGACACACCCGATTCCTCAAATCCATGAAAACGGGCGGAGCGTTCGTCAACCCGAATGGCATTACTAGGAACTCATAGTTCCCATACCTCGTCCAGAAGGCCGTCTTTGGAATGTCGTCCTTTTTCACTCTCACTTGATGGTAGTCGGACCGTAAGTTGATTTTGGATAAGCACCCCACTCCTTGCAATTGGTCGAAGAGGTCATTAATCCGGGGAAGCGGATACTTGTTATTCACCGTACCTTTGTTTAATTCTCGCTAGTCTATGCACATCCTAATAGACCCACCCTTCTTCTTAATGAACAAAACTAGAGCTCCCCACGGCGACAAACTCGGCCTAATAAACCCCTTCCTAATAATTCCTGAAGTTGCAACATCATTTCCTACATCTCTGTCAGTGCTAGCCGATTGTTGATCCAAACTCTCTCAATGATTTGATAATGACCCGCTGTAATACTTAGTGAAAATTACGTTTAACATCTGTATGTATTAGTGTTTCACCATCAGCGATTTAATACTGAGTATGTTCAGTATCGCTGATGATCTCTTTTGTAACAGTTAGACGTAATCCCTGAAGACAAGTTTCGGGACAAAGATGTTCATCACCGAGTCAAACACAAAGCAGCTGAACAACGGAAAAGTCTACTCACGATCTGATGCAGATATCAGTGAAACCAAGACAAGTCTACCTATACGCGAAGAAACCTGAAAAAAAGCTTCAACGATCACTGAACTTCCTTCTATCTCTGTGAAGGAAGAGATATTCAGCGATTGAAGATCACATAACTTATACTCCAAGTTTCTTTTGTCTTACCCTTGCACACATAGTACAAATGTCAGAAGAGACATACTTCTGCGACAAATAGTACAATAACTCTGAAATCTACACTGTTCACCATTCGGCCAAAAGCATGTCTCCAAAAGTCAGAGGCATGCAACTAACCATCGAAGGACGCGTGTAAAGTACCCTGCCATGCATTTAATGCATAGGGTATAATTTGAAAGATCAAGACTCTATCTGAGTGTTTCCTTCTATCTTTCTCATAGTATAGAAACCCTTGCTTTCTATATTCTCTCAATCTTTATTCTCTAGTTCTTGTGCAACAATCTGTGTGATTCTTAAGTTTGTTTAGATTAGGTTTTACTTAATCTTATTCCACAACAAACTGTAAATTGTGATTTGATTTATCAATAAACAATTTATTAACCCATTAAATTTTGTCTTTGTATTCAACCCCCCCTTCTACAAACTTGTTAAGCACCTTCGGGACCAACAAGTAGTATCAGAGCGGATTGTTTAATCTCATAAACAAGATCTTGCTTTATTCTCTTCCTTGCTATTCTCAAAATGGCATTCAACACAAACACTAACTACTATGATAATGGTTCTCTCTCAAAACCTTCTCGATTCAACAGAGACAATTTTGCTCTTTGGAAAAATCGAATGATGCTATTTCTAGAAGGTGTAGACCCTACTATACCTGAATATGTAGCAAATGGTCCATATGATCCTTTTATGATCATAGTTGCAGTTCCTACCACTGCCACCACTCCTGCCATTCCTGAAAGATATGCTCCTAAAGAAATTAGACAATGGAGTGATGAAGATAAAAAGAAAGTAGGTTTAGACGCTAAGGAAAAAACCATTAAATTTATGGTATTGTCTGATGAAGCCTTCCATTCCATCATGCATTTGAAAACTGCTAAAGAAATATGGGACACTATATGTGTTCAGTATGAAGGTACCATTGAAATCCAAGAAACCAGAAAGATCAATTTGGTAAGACAATACAAAAGTTTTATCTGTGGTAAGAATGAGTCTCTATCTGATGTTCACCAAAGATTTAACTGTTTGATCATTGATCTGAGAACTGTTGGTAGGACCTATTCTAATTCTGAGGTCCTAACTAAATTCTTGGAAAGTCTTCCTGAAAGCTAGGATAACTATTCAATGTGTCTCAAGCTGACCAAAGACTTAAATCATCTCTCTCTTAGCACTTTGTATGGAATATTGCTCAACTATGAGCAATCAAATCTCCTGAAGAAGAATATTGTAAAAGATTCTAAGGACTCCAAAAGTATTCCTGTCGCTTTAGTATCTTCAGAGATCATTCCATCTCAGCGATCTACTCTCACCATCACTGAGTTAGATTCTGATTCTGAGGAATTATCAGACACTGACCTTTCAGAGTTTGATGAATCCTTAGCACTTTTGACAAACTATTTCAAAAGCTTTGCAAGAAAGATCAACTTCAGAAGAAATAAACCTCTCTCTTTATCTGACAAGCCAAAATCAACTCTTGTTGATAAGGCTACTGCTACTTGCTATAACTGTGAGAAAGTTGGGCATTTTGCCAACGAATGCAGGTCAAAGAAAGTCTTCAAACATTCCACATTCAGGAAAACAAGCGATAACAAATACCTCAAGCTGATAGAAAAATATCAAAAGCTAAAGGCTTTAAGCAAAAAGGTAAAGGACTTATCGTTGAAGAGCATGATTGGGCTGAATCAGAAGAATCAAGTTCTGATGAAGAAGAAGTTGCTAATATCTGTCTTATGGTTGAGATTAAAGAAGAAGTATAAGAACCAACAGGAACTTCCATGAGTTACATCTCCTCTCAGGTATCAATCTCTACTAATCCCTCTCTTTCTAAAGCTGAGAGAAGTCACGCGGTAGATGTGCTGACAATAGACTTGTGCAATGCACTAAATGGAAAAATTTTAGCTGAAAACATAAATATTGATTTAACTGAACAGTTGGAGAAATGTCATGAAAGGATCAAAGAACTAACTCTTTTAGAGGAAAGTTTAAAAGATCAAGTCATGGTCAATGAAATTATCAGCATTGAACGCGAACAAGCCATTGCTGCTTTAAAAGCGGAAAAGGCAACTTTTGAGGGATGGTGTAAATATTCAACCAAGATCATTGAAATCTTAAGTGCTCAAATCCCTGCTGATGACAAAACCGGTCTCGGTTATCATCATGAAAAGGATGAACCTAGCAGAGATTGTTCCATGCTTAAGTTTGGAATGTTTGTCTCTTCTATCCCTGACACTTCTTCTACTCAGTGTTCTTCGTCTTCCAATCCTATCCCTGAGGACTTATCAAAGAGCTCCAAGCTCACTGATAAAGGGAAATCTATTTCCCATCATTCTCAGAAGGCTACAAAGATAGCAAAGCTAAAGGTCTCATCCAAATCTTCAGTAAATCAATCCTCCTGCTCTGGATCAAAACTCACTGACTTTACTCAGAGATCCACTCCAAAACTGAGATATGATATCAAGCATAAGAAATCAGAAGAACTGAAAGTTCCTCCGAGATCTAATGCTAAGGGCATTCTTGAAGCATGCCCTGCTCATCTTAAGTTTTCTAACTCAACTGCTCCTGGTCTTAAAGCTACTTTCATCTATAGAAAGTTCTATCACTGTGGACTTACGGACCATATTGCCAGTAAATGTCCTACTGCCACAAAAGCGGATAAGATAGCTAAAGTGAAGATGAATGCCTCCAAGGATGAGAAGGTCACCAAAGCTGAGAAATCTGCCAAGGTGAAAAATGCCACTAAGGTTAAAAAATTAACCAAGGTAAAGGTTACCACTGATGCTGAATATTCAGATGCCGTGAAGATTGCTGAACCTTCCATCTCCACTAACCCTACTGGACCCATTGAAAAGTGGGTACCAATCAAAACTTAATCTTCCTTATGTTTGTAGGGATCGAAGGGTATCTAGTATTTAGATAGTGGGTCCTCTCGACACATGACTGGACAAAAAGACCTTCTTACTGAATACAAGGAAGAGAAGGTCCTTCAGTGACCTTTGGTGGAAATGGGAAAGGTTATACCAGAGGGCTTGGCGTACTCAGCAATGGGACGACTACCTTCCGAAGAATCGCTTACATAGATGGACTGAAGCACAATCTTCTTAGCATCAATCAGCTATGTGACAAAGACTATGAGGTTCGCTTTTGTAAGAAAGCATGTTCAGTGGTGAATGAAAAAGGAAAGCTCGCTCTCAGTGGTTATCGTATGGAAAATGTCTATGTAATAGACATGGACTCTACTTCCACTGAAAATGTTTGTTTTCTTTCTAAAGCCTCTTCAGATGTCAATTGGTTATGGCACAAAAGGCTCTCTCATCTCAACTTTAAAACACTGAATTCTCTCTCCTCAAAAGAACTAGTCTCTGGTCATCCTCAGCACTCATATGCCAAGGAATCTCTTTGTTCAACATGTGAGAAAGGAAAGCAGAGTAAAGCTAGTTTCAAATCGAAACAAGTTTCCTCAGTGACAAGTCCTCTTCAGCTCTTGCATATGGATTTATTTGGCCCTGTCAATATTCAATCCATAGCTGGAAAGAAATACACTCTTGTTATAGTAGAGAATACTCTCGCTACACCTGGGTAATCTTTCTTCGCTCTAAAAGTGATACTCCAGAAGAACTTATATCTTTTGTTAGAAAGATGGAAGTGCTGAATAATCTAACTGTTCGCTCAATAAGAAGTAATCATGGAACTGAATTCAAAAATAGTTCCCTGAACAATTTCTTTGAGGGTAAGGGAATTTTGCACAATTTCTCTTCCATAAGAACTCCTCAGCAAAATGGTGTCGTTGAAAGAAGAAATCGAATGATCATTGAAGCTGCAAGATCAATGCTCAGCGATTATCATCTTCCAACTCAGTTTTGGGCAGAAGCTGTCAATACTGCCTGTTTTACTCAAAACAGGTCTCTGATAGTAAAGTGTTTCAGCAAAATAGCCTATGAACTCTTCCATGGAAGAAAACCTTCTATTAGTTTTCTTCACATCTTTGGTTGTCAGTGTTTCATCTTAAACAACAAAGATACACTTGGAAAGTTCAACCCGAAAGCTGATGATGGAATCTTTCTTGGATATTCCTCAATCTCAAAAGCCTACAAAGTCTTCAACAAGATAAGACAAATAGTAGAAGAAACAATCCACGTCACCTTTGACGAATCCAGGTCAGAGAACTCTAAACCTATCGCTGACAACGATGAACTGAATGCTTGGATGTTCTCTCACTACAGGGAAACATAACCTCTCTTCAACTCACATCAGCATACAGATCCTTCTAATATTGATGATGATCCAAACATCATACCTCCTAACGCTGAATCCACCTCTTGGATTTCAGTTGTTCCCCTAAACACACTTCCTCCATCAGATCTTCCCTCTTCTGAAAACCTTTCAGTAAATAATGTTATGTCTGAACCACAACATTTGATAGCTGAAGAACCTCATGCTTCTTCATCAGTGAACATTGCTATTGATGATCCAACTCCTGAGTTAAGCGATTATGCTCCAGCTCAACGATGGACCAGAGATCACCCCATAGATCAAATTCTTGGTGATCCTCATGCAGGTATTTAGACTCGACGAAGTTCAGGTAATATCTGTCTCTTTGTGAATTTTCTTTCTCTCATAGAGCCAAAGAAGACTGATGATGCCCTCAGAGATCCAAACTGGGTCAATGCTATGCAAGAAGAGCTGGTTGAGTTTGCAAGAAACAAAGTTTGGAATCTCGTTCCTCGACCATCCGATAAATCTGTTATAGGCACCAAATTGGTGTTTAGAAACAAATTAGATGAAAATGGGACTGTAACCTGCAACAAAGCTAGGCTAGTTGCTCAGGGATATAGACAAGAGGAAGGCATAGACTATGATGAAACCTTTGCCCCTGTGGCTAGGCTCGAAGCAATTCGATTATTCTTAGCATATGCAGTTTACAAAGACTTCAAAGTATATCAAATGGATGTCAAGTCAGCATTCCTAAATGGAAAGCTGAATAAAGAAGTTTATGTTGAACAAACCCCAGGGTTCTCTGACCCTAAGCATCCACATTATGTATATAAGTTGGATAAGGCTCTCTATGGGTTAAAACAAGCTCCTCGTGCTTGGTATGACACCCTCTCTTCTTTTCTTATCTCTGAAAATTTTAAGCATGGCAAAATTGACAACAGTTATTTTTCAGAAAGACAAAAGGTCATATTATTCTTGTACAAATATATGTTGATGACATTATATTTGATTCTACTAACCCATCTCTGTGTACTCGTTTCGCTGAAAGAATAAAGAAAGAATATAAAATGAGTATGATGGGTGAACTAACTTACTTCCTTGGACTTCAGATCATGCAATCTGACAAAGGTACATTTATTCATCAGGGTAAGTATGTTAAGGATATCCTGAAAAAGTTTGATCTCACTCAAACCTCAGCAATGAAAACTCCTATGGCACCTCTCCTGACATTTAACAAGGATCCAGCTGAAAACCTGTTAATGTTACTACCTACAGAGGAATGATAGGCTCCCTGCTGTATCTAACAGCGAGCCGACTTGATATCATGTATTCTACATGTATTTGTGCACGCTATCAATCAGAACCCAAGGAATCCCATCTGATCGCTGTCAAGCGAACTTTCAGATATCTTAAGGGAACTCCTAACCTCGGTCTTTGGTACCCCAAATATTCAGGGTTCGATCTAACTGGCTATTCAAATAGTGATTTTGCAGGTTGCAAACTTGATAGAAAAAGCACCACTGGCGGATGTCAACTCCTAGGTGGAAAGTTGGTAAGATTGGACAAGCAAAAAGCAGAACTCAGTATCCACTTCCACAGCTAAACCTGAGTACGTAGCTGCTGGAAGTTGTTGTGCTCAAGTCTTATGGATGAGAAATCAACTATTAGACTATGACCTTCAGATATCCAAGATCCCAATCTATTGTGACAGCACTAGTGCCATCACTATAGCAAACAATCCAGTGCTACACTCAAAGACAAAGCACATAGAGATCATATATCATTTTATCAGAGATCATGTGATGAATGGTGATATAGAACTCCACTTTATTCATACTGACTATCAGCTCGCTGATCTTTTCACCAAACCTCTTGATGAGACAAGATACAACTTTCTCATCAGTGATCTTGGAATGTTGAATCTTGAAGATTAACTCTTCAGCTTTCATGCATTATGTCAGTTATAAAAAGTTATACCTCATCTCATAATCTCTGACTAAATATCTCTGACATTCAGGTATGTTATCTCATTCTCTCTCACTGAATCCTATTCAGTAAGACGTTTTCAAAAATCAAAACTTTAATCACTGACTTTCTTCAAGTGGTTAAAAGCTTTTTGAAAAACAAACCTTATCACTGATATTTGTCATCAGTGATCATTTGCAAAGAAAACCATATCTCTGACTTTCTATCAGAGATACTCTCCAAAAATCGAAACGTCTCTCTCTCTTATGACGTCATTTGAACCGATAATCCATGGCACACCTTTTTCTGACACGTTCGTCCGTTGCACTTCTTGTCCAATCAACTTCGTGGGACGTGTACGTGTCATGATGACCACCTTTTCCCGCTCTAAATTCTTTCTCTCTCTTCATATAAAAGGAATGCCATTCATATTTTTACCTTTTACGCTCTCTAAACTTAAAAGGCCAGAAAATACTTTCGGCATTCAAGCAAAGAACTTACGAACACTTGAATCTTCAAACCTTCAAGCAATCCAGGTTCTTATTCTTTACATCTTCTTCTTCCAAAAACTTTTATTTAATCCTATATCTTTTTTTCTTATCTTGGATTAAAACTGTTTTTCTCTTAAAATCATTTTTGAATTATTTCTTTTTATTTGCAAAAACCTTATGTTTTTTAAGACTGTTCTTATCACCTTCTTTTAAAGGAAACTGGTTTTCCTCCAACAACAAACTTCTTTTACAAGTTTCTTTCTTTAATAAGAAACTGGTAATATTGTTTGCACTGTTTCTAGATTCTAAACCATCCTTGTTCTATTATTCCTTTACCTCTCAGAAATGGCCTCCTAAGCTGCTCTCATCCCATCAAAGAATGTGAAGTTTGCACTCTTTGAATCTGAAATCGCGAAAAACAACCATTTGGGACGTTTGGACCTTCCCAAAAACAAATGTCCTCATCTTCTCCAGGCTGCTAACTTCCACAAGGCCTCCCGCCTGGGCTATGCACTGAAGGTTGATCCTACTCCTTCAAAGACTATTCTTCAAGAGTTTTGGTTTACTGCTGAAAAGGGTGAAGTCCTGAACAAGCAAGGAAAGCCAATCACTGCCATAAACTTTTAGACTCAGCATGGAACTGGTGCTATCACTCCACTGGTCATCTGTACAACTCTTCGTTTTCCTTCTCGCACCAAAGTAAGCTTCAACGCCTTACCCACTGATGCTGAGCTCATCCAGTTCCTTGACCATATGGGATACCAATGGGACTTCAAACCCCGCACCACTATCACTGACAAGAAGCTTACAAAGATTCTAAAGGCAAAGATGCCATCTGAATTGAATTATGTCTTCACTCACATTATTCAGAGCATGAGTGGTAAAGTTGGATCGCTAGATCAAGCAAGCAAAGGTTCAACTACAAATGGGCTATTCAGTGATCGTCGAACGTCATTTTGACTATGTTGGTACCATCTTTGAAGATTTGCTTTCAAAGATCGAAAAGGCTGATAGAGACATCAAGATTCCCTATGTTCGATTTATCTCATCCATCCTTCACTACTTCTTGGGAGAAAAGTACCCTACGGAGAGTGACTGTAGCTTCTCTAAGGTTGGCCCCCGAATCCTTGAAGTCAAACCCGCTGCAAATGAGGTAAGTCTATAAACCCTCCGCTTACGTCTCTCTCCCAATTATTCTCTTTCAGTGGCTACGCCGATGGTTCCTTCATCGACTATCCCCGCCACTACAACCCCTCTCAAACGCAAGTCATCATCTCTTTCTGGTGCTACCAAGAAGATCAGAAAGACTGTGGAGCACCCTTCTCAAACACATGTACCTGAGGTCGTCTCTCAGCAGACCATCTTGGATGATTTTGTGGCCCGCTCCTCCACTACTGCTCCCACGACAACCGTCTCAATGACTTCTATTGTTCAAACACCACTGGTAACTACCCAGCTTCCTTCAGTAACTCTACCCCCTACTGAGGTAATTTCTACCATCACCAGTGCTTCTTCTTCTATCTCTACTATTTCTCCTTCTATTTCTTTGGTCTCTAACCTCCCTTAGTTACAACAGCCTATCCTTCAAGCTACAAATGTAGGACCTGGTGGCCTCCCTTTCGAAGGTTTGCCTCAAACATCCCTACCATTTCCTTATTTCGAAGGAGACCTGACATTCTACAACATGTTTGACACATCAGGTAACTCTAGGACACTATGCACTTCTCCCACATCTCTAAATAAGCCTGAGCAACGCCTTGCTCAAACGCTAACTTGTTTTTCAGGTCCTACTTTGGGCACTGTTGATGCATCTCTGAACAAGCTTGTTGAGAAAGTGGATTCACTCGCTGCTTCCATCAACAACAACACAACTGTTGTCAACAGTGCTGGTGAAGACCTGAAGCATCTCTCCACCACCATCTCCACTAAAGCTGAAGCGTCTCAGCTCAACTCTCTCCAAACTGAGGTCAACACGTTGAAAGAAAACGTGGCCAACAACACTACTCAACTGCAATTTATAAATGACCACGTTGATCATCACACCAACGAAGTCAAGACCCTCAGTAGAAAGGTTGACAACACGAATCAGCTGCTCACTCAAATCTTGTCAAAGCTGAATGCACTAGCTCCTGATCCTATTCCTTCATTCACTGACGATGACAGGATGTTGCTGAACATAGTTGTAAAGTTTATTCAGAATGCTACTTCTGCCATTCCAGAGATTGAAGGTCGTCTGGACGCGTTGGAGGCTGATGCCCACAAATCCAATGTTGTTGTTGCTGCTGCTGATACCTCCCGCCTCTCCAAAGATGATGACAAAGAGGGGGAGAAAGACCAAAATGAAGAAAATACAGCACAGGATAATGTGGAAGAACCTCCCTCTCAGGCTGAGGGGGAGAAGACAGCGGAAGAATCAACTGTTGCTGAAGATCAAGCCCATCCTTCCTCTTCTCTAGTGCTACAAGAAGAGGAAGAGGAAGAGGAGGAAGAAGACGAGGAAGAACTTGATCTTCAGGATCAAGTTGCTAACGATGTCATCGCTGATGATGATGAAGATGAAGATCCATCTCAATGGTTCTCAGCAATAAACGTCTCATCAGCTTCAGCGATGAAGGGCATCGTAATAAATGAAGCAGGGGAGAGACAAAATGACAAAGCTCCAGATACCTTATCCTAAGGCAAGCAAAAAGGAATCGCTGCTGAGGAAAATCTGAAACTCTTGTCACCTTCTGGGGAGGATCTACCTTCTCAGGTATGTCTTTCTATTGTACCTCTATCTTTCTTTTCCTACCAATCACCCCTGTCTTTCTAGCCTTTATCTCTCTCTTCCTTAAAAACATACACTAACCCCTTTTTCTTATTGCTCAGACAGTTCTCTCCCCTGCTTAAGGGAACGTCGCAGCAAATAATCCCAGCTCCAATAGCTGAAGAAACAATAATCCCAATCTCTGTCAACGATACTGATGAAGAAGAGGATGAATCCCTAAGTCATCCAAGAAGGCCCTCTTGACCTCTTCAAAGGTCAGAGGATGAAGTTCAGAGATGAGCAGAGATGATTTCCAACCTGGAGAGTCTACGGCTGAAGATCCCTCCTCAAACCTCCAATCGAAGAATCTGTCAGGGCTGAGAAGTTAATAGTTGATTGCCAAAGGGATGCTATTTTAGCTCTCAAGGTACATTCATCCATGTTCAAAGATGACAAGCTGAAAGAGAACCCGGTGAAAGTACAAGTTGCTCTCCTAAAAGAGATAGAGGACAAGAACATAAAAGAAAAAGAGACCAGCGATGCTAGTCTAGCTTGGTGCAATAAAAAGCTCAACCATCGATCTGATCCACTGAAAATCACTGCCGTAACAATCTCAGGAAGGAAAAAGAAGGACCGAGCCTCAGTCACCATGGAGATATTCAGAGAGGATGGAAGTTCAAAAGCTATGTTCTTATCAAGACTGGAACACTTCGGCAACTATGAATGGTTGGAGTTTAGAGAAGCACTGAAGAAGTCAAGATCAACGTACAGAGGCCATGTTGAAAATCTTCTTGAAGCTCTTATCAACAGGGTCGCTGCTAAAAAAATGTGCCCTCAGCTCTTCCATCTCAGCCAAGACCAGTTAAATGAAAGCATGCCTCCTCCTCTGAAAATGATGCAGTTATCAGAAATGAAGCTTCCATCAAATTCTCCAGGGATGCACTATTCGGGCCTCCTCCTGATCTCTCAGCTCTCGATCTATCACTGCCTCCTGGTGGACCTTATATAGTAGGGCAAGTGATAAAGAAACCTTATGGAATCTTCTTCAGAGATGATGAGGAAAAGCTTAGGTTTCAAAGAGTCTCTGAGATTCCTCTCTGCCCTCTAAGACATCTACAAGATCTTCTATGCTTGTGGTGTGGATACTCTTCATTGGCGGATCCCATCAAAACTCTTATTCAAAAAGAAGCCGCTGATCGAAGAAGGAAAGAAGAAAAGATACCAGATTTTATGATCTCTCCAGAGACTTCCTGAAAACATAGCTGATAGATTCCCTTTTGTCTCTTGTAATATATTAGTCAGTCTTACAGTAGTATAGGACTTCTCTTGTACTTACAATTTTCATGTTCTACTTTGTAACTTCTTTTTACAATTTAATGAAAATTTAAGTGAAGTACTTAAATCCATCAGTACTGTAAAAGATCCCTCAAAATAGTAATTGGGACATGTATGTTACGAGTCATGACTATCCTTATATTTTGACTTAAAGTAATTTTCTTCATAGTTACTTTGTCATCATCAAATAGGGGGAGATTGTTGATCCAACTCTCTCAGTGATTTGATAATGACCCACTGTAATACTTAGTAAAATATACGTTTAACATCTGTATGTATTAGTGTTTCACCATCAGCGATTAAATACAGAGTATGTCCAGTATCGCTGATGATCTCTCTTGTAACAGTTAGACGTAATCCCTAAAGACAAGTTTCGCGACAAAGATGTTCATCATTGAGTCAAAGACAAAGCTACTAAACAACGGAAAAGTCTACTCATGATCTGATGCGGATATCAGTGAAACCAAGACAAGTCTACCTACACGCGAAGAAACCTGAAGAAAAGCTTCAGCGATCACTGAACTTCCTTCTATCTCTGTGAAGGAAGAGATATTCAGCGATTGAAGATAACATAGCTTATACTCCAAGTTTCTTTTGTCTTACCCTTGCACACATAGTACAAATGTCAGAAGAGACATACCTCTGCGACAAATCGTACAACAACTCTGAAATCTACACTGTTCACCATTCGGCCAAAAGCATGTCTCCAAAAGTCAGAGGCATGCAACCAACCATCGAAGGACACGTGTAAAGTACCCTGCCATGCATTTAATGCATAAGGTATAATTTGAAAGATCAAGACTCTATCTGAGTGTTGCCTTCTATCTTTCTCATAGTATTGAAACCCTAGCTTTCTATATTCTCTCAATCTTTATTCTCTAGCTCTTGTGCAACAATCTATGTGATTCTTAAGTTTGTTTAGATTAGGTTTTACTTAATCTTATTCCACAACAAACTGTAAATTGTGATTTGATTTATCAATAAACAATTTATTATACCATTAAATATTGTGTTTGTATTCAACCCCCTTTCTCTACAAACTTGTTGAGCACTTTCGGGACCAACACCGATAAAGGGCACGGGTGATCGGAGCCACTCCTGGGGTAAGGTCGAT
Organism: Arctium minus; assembly: GCA_954870635.1. NCBI lineage: Eukaryota > Viridiplantae > Streptophyta > Magnoliopsida > Asterales > Asteraceae > Arctium > Arctium minus. Next base: position 933,340 of record OX941093.1, on the reverse strand, counting down.
GTGGAACTCCACTTGGCGTTCCGTGGCAACCCGGGTAGATCTTCCTAAAAGACATCCGAGTAGTCCCGTACCATGTCCACAACTTCTATCCTTTTCTTCTCTAATTTTTCGTCTATCACGTAGGCCAAATACGAAAAACACCCCTTGGCTAGACTCTTACCTGCTTTGAATAATGAGATGATCGAGGTTGTTTTCTGACTCTTCTCCCCATAGACCATCACCGCACCTCCCCTCGCCAAGGGTACTCTAACAATCTTCTTGGAACAAAAGATATTGGCATTGTTCTTAGCCAACCAATCCATCCCTACTACTACATCGAATCCACCTATGTTCATGGGTAGTAAACTCACCACAAATTATTCCCTATCTATCTCTAGGGTGCAACCATCATAACACTCCCGAACTATCATCTGAACCCCGTTGGCCACCTCTACTACTAGTGTATTAGCCACCTCTACTACTAGTGCATCAGACAAAAGGCTAATAGGAGTAACAAATTGCTTGCAAAAAGTAGTGGACACGAACAAACGATTTGCACCCGAATCGAATAAAACACACGTAGGCAAGGAGTTGACTAGGAACGTACCCAATACTACATCGACGGTCTCCCTCGCCTCCTCAACGGTCATCTGAAAGGCCTGACTCGAAGCCTTGGGTGGATTCTCCTTCCTTGGTGCAATCCCGCTCGAAACCCCTAGATTTTCCCCTACAAGATTCGGGCACTCTCTCTTTATGTGCCTCGGTTCTCGGCACTTAAAACAAACTGGCCCCCGTATGGGGCAATCCCGGCTCTTGTGGTATTTCTTTCCACACTTGAAGCATTCATACATGTTGGAGAATGGCCATGGGTTACATGGGCCATAGTTCTTGTTCTTGCACTTATGGCACCATCTAGGTTCACGATGAGAGTCCAAGTTTCTTCCCCTAGAAAATGATTTGAATTGCCGAGTGGGCCCGGTTGGCCCTTCCCACTTCCACTTTTTGCTTGACTGATTCCTTTTGTTTTTCCCTTGCACGATGTTGTCTTCCACTAGTTGATATTCTTCAATGGCTTCTTGTAGTATCGTCACTTTGGCATTCTTCACCGCCATCTTCATTTCGACCGACAACCCTCTTTGATAAGCTTTGATTTTCATCTTCTCGTCGGTGGCCAAATGCTCCACCAAGCTTAGTTTCTCCACAAACTATTTAGAGTAATCTCTTATGGACTGACTACCCTTCTTCAGGTTCCTAAACTCCTCTTCTATGCGGTCTAGGGCCTGCTCGTTGCAATACTTGTTCACTAACTTTCTTTTTGAAGGTTGGCCAAGTAAGTTTGGCCAAAACCCCCAAAGTAAGAGTCGTTCGGGTGAGGTTCCACCAACTCAAAGCTTCTCCTCTAAACATATGTGATGCAAATTTGACCCTTTGAGAGTCATCACATTCACTGGACTTGAAATCCATCTCGATCTCTCTGATCAAGTTTATGCAAGCAATTAGATTTGTCGTTCCAGAAAATTCCGGAGGCTTGCTACACAAGAAGGTCTTGTATGAGCAACCCATCTCTCTCCTTCTCTCGGCACCTACCACTTTCTCCTCCGTTCCTACCACAATCCCCACACCCCCGAATCCATTTACCGTGTTTTCCGCAACCGTCTCATGCCTCCGACTGCTTATATCACAGTCCTCTAGCATCTTCATGAACCTCTCATCCCGTTTATCCATAGCGGAGTTCATCATTTGCATTAGACTAGCCATCATGAGGGACTGGGGATCTAGTTCTTGCACTACTTGGTCTCTAGTCTCTAAGTTAGTTTGAGGTACAACATTTGATAGCTTCCCTTAGTATAGTAGGGATTGGAGGAACGGTTGGGTTGTCCTCCTGAACAGCCCGTCTAGATGCTCCCGGAGCAGTCACACTTGCTTCATTACCGTCTTCTTGATCCACATTCCAGCTTCTCGTATTTACCATTATGAATTGTCACACATGATAAAGATCATACCGGTTAATTCCTTAAAAGATTAACGGTTGGTAACGTACTTCTACAATCATCAATTATCATGATAACAATTTCAAGTACATTTACGTAACAATAAATTCATAATAAAATGGCCATGTGAAATTTTGAACATATTATACACAAGGATTTTTGGTGTCATCATCACAACTCTTAATTAATGTATTTCCGTATCCCTAATACTCTCCCCACCAAGGAATTTCTACCCAAAATGACAGTTTCACCGCTAACGTCTACAACTTAAGTCTAGGCATACTAGAGTCGATACCTAGTTCACTTAAACTAAACCTCTAATACCAACTTGTAACACCCCAAAAATTTGGGGCAAACAAAATTTCCAAAAAAGGAAATGTGATATATAAAATATCAAGATACGAGCTCTCCCAAAAAAGGGAAACAATACACCTGTTAAATTACAAATATGCAATTTCCCAATAAAAGACAACAACCTAATAATCTAATTCCTAGTAAGAAAAAAGATTACAAAGAGTGTCGTCTATAATCCAAAATGATGCTCTTCAAGATTGGCGTCCCAAAATAATTCCCCAAGCTCACATCTAAGGTCTCTCTAAGCCTTCTTGGCGGCGACGCCGCTAGAACTTGAGATACATATCGACACCAAACAAGTGTTAAGCCAAAAAGCCTAGTGAGTTTGAATAAATATAAATGATAGTACAAAAGAGAGAGCAACATTTAAGTCATGAAGATACGAGCAAGGAATCAATGCGGGAGACCCAAAACAACAAACCAGTTTCACCTCAAGAGTCGATATACCTTGATGTTCACCTTTACGAGCAACATCACAAAGGCCCGACACATTAGGGACTACCTCCAAGGCATTATTCCAAATGGCAGAGATCTAGGCGTGTACCTCCAAGGTGGCACCCAAGATTATATCCTCCGAGTGCCTACTTGATGGTTCATCCACTTATGCAGTATACCATAGTACCAATTTACTCAAAGTAGAATGTACAAAATACCCATATGTGTAAGCTCGTGGTCCAACCACCATATTCAATATAAGGGATGTTTAACATAAATCATCAATGACTCTCAATTGGTCCAACAAGTATATAATTCCTCATAAGGTGTTCCCAAGCAATAAGGTTATACATCATGTGCAACATGTATATAATACTATAACCAAAAGAGGTTCAAGTCCTAAAATGCCTCTTGCTAAGCCAAATTTCCAAGTAAGTCCAAAAACCTAAAATAAGGACATTTGTATACAAGGTAACCAAAATATCAATGGAGGTTCTCAAGTTCTTCATGAAGGTTTTAGATATAGATATATGAGTTTTAAAACACAAATGCAACATATTTCATGAAATACTCATACTCCTTCAAAATATACCAACATAAACATTTCATCAAAATAGGATAGCTTTGGTGAAGTAAACCACAATATTGACAATATAAAGCATATTAGATATGTATCTAGTTTTACAAAATCCTTTAAAACTCACCACTTAGGTTTTTAGACAAAAACCTAGAAAACTTGTAAACCCTGGAAGAGATGAGGGAGATGAAGTTGACATTAGATCTTGACTTGGATCCTTAGTTAATGCTCTTCAAGGTTAATTTGATGCACAAAGAATGCCCCCACCAACCCTAGATCGATCTTAATTGAAGAGAGAGTTTGGGGAGGGTTCAAAGCCATATTCAGTGCTCCAAAATCGCCTACTAAGACTGTTCTCCCTTTCCAAATGTGAAAAAACCCGACTGCACCTTATTTATGCACTCAAACACGCTCGGGCGACAGTGCCCGACGACTTTGCCCCAGGCATTGTCGCTTGGCACAATCGTGGCACCAGACCCACTTTTGATACACTACCGGTGACATTGACAAGTGATTGTGCCAAGGGCACTCTCGCTGTCATAGTCGTGCGGTTTGTACCGAACCTACCCAACACCTGACGACTTTGACACGACGATAGTGCCAAATGTCAAGGTCGTGGTCACAATCGCACGGGGTCACGACGGTGGAATTTTGAGATAAAGTTCAAGGTTAAACGAGCCAATTAACGCACCTGGTGGTTCCCACTCTATGATTGAATCCTCCCTCAAACTAGTTCAAGTAATAGAGATAAGGCATGTAAAAAGGGGGAATTGGGGTCGATGAACTTACTTGAATTTTACGGGTGTTACATTTTTGCTATTAATAAACCATGATTAGAGTCCAAATTTGATTTCACTAATTAGGGTCCATATTTGATTCTTCTAACTTCAACAAAATCTGTGTTAAAGTAAATTTGAGATTTTCATTCCATTTGTTTTTGTGATTTGCATCTTCATATAACATATTGTATTACTGAATATTTGTGCTAACTTGTGCAATTTCTTCTTCAGTTAATGTTTATGTTCCTAAAGATAGATTCACTAACATCTACTAAGGATATGGCTTTGTGGAGTTTCACAGTGAAGAAAATGCTAACTATGTAAGTTTTGTTTGTTATTGTGATTTTTCTATCAATTTAGTTGTTGATGGGAGACAATAAATTATGAATAGTTGAGCCTGAGAGAGTCATAAGAATTATGAAGATTGCTTAACAATACCAACAAAAATAATATCTCAAAAGATGTAGAAAGTTCTGTTGTTTTTTCTTATGGAAATGGGCATGTTATGGTTTGACATATTTTTATCTCACTTGATAATTCTTATGACTCTCTAGGAGAGTCATAAGAACTGAACTTGCTTTGTGTGTGCTTTGTCTTCTTACCCCATGCATATTTTTTCCTTACGTTACTATTATTTTTCTCACTTTATGTTCAACATGTATTGGTCTTTGTTCCTTATTCGTGTTTGCTCACACTTTTGCACAAGCTCAGGGTTTTCATGGAAATAGCTCCTCCACTCTTTGAGGTAGAGATCAAATATGTGTGTGTATCATCCCCAAGACCCTACTTTTGAGTGATATTTACTATGTCAATTTGGTTTGTTTTTAATGTTATTCTTGTCATTTTATCATATGTACTCCCATGTATCATTAATTAACAACATTATTCTTCAAAGTGGTAATGATATTAGACTTGTGTGTTGATTCATTTGAAGTCACATTTTGTTGACTATTAATACATATATCTATTAAAATTGAACCATTTGCAATCGTATCCAAATTATGTAAGTTTCTTTTTTTCCAAGAGGATGTATTATGGTTTTATTCGATTTGTCTTATAAAATATGTATCATTACAATATTAAGATTTTAAAGAATCGGCATTCCTTGAATTCAGGCAGGTTTTTCTCTTCCATTCGTTGCCCATAAACAGTAGACGACTATCGACTGATGGATCATCAAGTTCATCTCCTAGACAGTACTGTTCCCCATGGAGATCTTTTGTCTCTCTCAGATTTGCAACACGTTTATGTTGTAACTTCGAGTATCACCGCCTTGGTGAGTAACAAAAGAGACAATGAGGAGGAGCATTATGTGTACTTTGTGTTTCTTTGTTGGTTATATAAAGATATGACTGAAAGATAGTTGTTTATGATGTTAGGGGTATTTGTAAACTGTTTTTATGTTGTTACCATTTTCTGGTCATGATCGTTGTACCTACTTCTTAGACATGGCATCTGGGCTTTTCCAGAAATCATAGGATGTCAAGCGGTTTGTAGTTCTGCTTTATGTTCGTTTGTCGTTATGTATGATGAAGGAATGCTCTCTTTTTCTTGCTTAATCCCAAAGGCTCACTATTGTTGCCCATTAACCTATTTTTTAATGATATCTGTTCAATAAAATCAGAATGACTGATTGATGAGACAAGATTGGGATATATTAAAGTAGAAGAATGGTTAGTGTGTTTCTATATCCAATTCTCATGGTTACTGCATAGAACAAGGATCTTGGGTTCAACACAAAACCATCTTTGACTTGTCACCCATTTATAAACATTTGATTCAATATCATTTGTTGAATATTGTTTTTTTTATTACATTGGGTTGAATATTCTTTTTTGCATGATGCATAAACAGTTGGTTGAATATTGTTTGTTTTCTAATATATTTGAATATATCGCTTTATTTTCTCAGCTCTACATCTTCTACTATAAACCATCACGACGTCAAGAAAACTTTAATCGTGGTACCTAACATATCTTAGATACATGTTTATCCACAATAATCGAGATGTATGAGAATCTAATTATGCCGATCACAATGTGGTCCAAGAGTTAGCTTAAGTCCAAAGCATTTACAAGCAAAATCCCTTTCCCAATCACAATCTACATAACAAATACCGTCCATGGATCATAAAGTTGTTGTCGACATCGATGTCATGAAGTTCAAACAAATTATCTCTGTTGGGTCGACCCGGTTGGGAATCACTTTTCTATGTGCATATTGTAATTTCTAACTACACATCTCATCAATGATGTGGCTATATTTCCAAAATTTATAAACAAAATTTGGTTGTAATATAATGTTCTTATATTTTTGTAGTCGTTTCCATTCATTTTGTTAGCTTGCATATAATTAGTTATGAGCCAACAAATTACATTTCATTAACGTGACAAATTTGTAATAAAATTGATTGTCACCATCAACGTAGGTTGCCAAACTTGATCTGTTGATAGAAAAGTCAGTTCTAAAGTATTTTTTGTGTTGATTTTTATTCATTTCTTTTAACTACATAGATTAGGATTCAGATTGACATTTTTTATTTAAGCTCTTGTTACTCCACAAGTCAATTATGTAGAAGCTTATAGAGAATCATAACATGCTTTGTTAGTTCTTAAAAATTTTAATTTTTGTTTTTAGATTCACACTCTCGACATAAGCAAATATAGGAGTTATAGGATGGAAGAGACAACATTTGCTCCTGTTAGGAAAAAAAATGAGGAATCTCAAGTTAGAAGAAGGGGACATGTTTTCCAAGCCACTTGATATGTATATTTTTCGGTACTTCTTAACTATCAGTTCCAGTATCATGCCACTGAAGAAAAAATAGTTTTTCATATGCCTTTAGTTTTTACTAGGACAATCAAAAAATTAAGCTCCTGGACGAATGTAGATAGGTATCTATCATAAATCCAAATCGGTATGGTTGCTTATATTTGTTTAAACTTTACAACCCGCCGCGTTACACGGGTATACAACAAGTTAAATTTTATAAATACCTAATTTCTTTCTAAATATTTTTAAATTACACTTATACTCTTATAGTTATTTATTTAATTTGCATTCTATCTCTTACCTTTTCATTTATCATTTTCACTATTCTAAAAGGCTCGCCGCAACGGCCGTCATGGCACGCCGTGGCTCAAGGCTTGTGTCTCACGCCACGTTAAACCTGTGGCACGCCATGGCCTAATGTGTAACACGATATTTGATTTTTCTTTACGTTTTTAATGTCTTATTTGTTAGTTTTTAATATATAACATAATTTAACTTGTTTATTATTATTGACTCATTGAGTAATAGTATAAACGTATATTTTTATATATAATATTATATATGATATAGAGATTTACCACCATAAGCCATAAGTCACGCCTTGAAAATTTCACGGCCAAATGGGCTCGGCCTGGCCCAATGGTCCATAAACGGTTATGATTTTTAGGAAATTTCACGGCCCGGCTCGGGATCGGTTATATATAGGCCAGATTTTCTTTAAAAAAAATTAAGTTTTTATAAATTATATATCATGTTTTTAATATTTAGATTCTCAAGTTTTTTTAATTTGTCAAGTTATTTTTGACGTTTAGGTTAAAATTGAAAATGATATTGCATTATTTTTAGGGATTATTCGTATTTTAATGGAGAAGGGTATGAAAAAAGGGGTAGATTTTTATAGGAGAGGGTATAGAAATGAATTTATTTCAAAAGAATTAATCAAGTAATATGATAAAATATCTTTATAAAACTATACATATATCCATTTAAAACATGGTGACTAGTAAATATGACTTTGGACATGGAAAAGATCCAACAAATGGGATATGATCAAATTAATTTAGATACAGTCATCAAAGAAATTTGATATCCCCACTTATTATTATTAATAATAATAATAATAATAATAATAATAATAATAATAATAATAAATGAGTCGACTATTCTCTAAATTAGATTTTAATAATAAACAAAAATCTTTTAATAAATCCAAATATAACACAATCTTTAAAAAAAAAACTCCAAAGCACTATTTAAAACGTCAATTTTCATTGTCTTGAAAATTGGAATTATGTAACAATAATAATAACGGTATTGTCACAGCAAACGTTGATGGTGATAATGTTGGGTCGGTCTTCCCTTGCCCTTGCTCTGATATTGACTGTGACCGCTCCTTCACCATTCTTTAGTGAGGACATACAACACGGTGTATGATCATTCTATCAATATGGTTATTTTATAGACGGTTACTTTTTTTATAGCAAAACAAAAATACCTAAGACGACGAGGTTTAACAAATATTGTAAATGAAATCATTTGTTTGTGTCTTTGTTTTTATGCATATTTTATATTGGTTTGATGAAATACTATCACATATTAGCTTAAAATTTTGAATAGAGGGTGTTCAAATGCAACCCATTTATATGGTGCAACCTTTGCAATCCATCTATCCACCACACATTTTATTTAATTAAAAAAAGAAAAAAGCTAAAAGTAAAATGTGTGGTGGATAAAGGGGTTGCATGGGTTGCACTATGTAGAGGGGTTGCATAATAACCTACCTCAGTTTTTATAATCTAAACGGTTTTCAAAATATCAAAACATTAAATAAAAGGTTAATACTACATGCACCCTCTTTATGTCAATGAGACTAGTCCTTGTGCTTGTATCTATAAATATGATATGGTCTCTAAGTATATGATTATCTACTTTTAGTCATTTTCTTCTAAATTTGTTTACAATTGAATCCTTAATAAACAACAATAGTAATTGGTAAAATTTGAAAGAATAATTTTGTTTAGATTTTTTTGAAAAGGCAACATAAAAATTAAAAAGCAGAACCACAATAAACAGGTTGAAACCTCCTCTACAAGGAAAAAAAAACTGCGAGATCCAATAGGAAGGAGGGGGAGGAGAAAGAAATAGGCTAACACACTAAGGTTGGAAGAAGACTAACACACAACCACTGAAAAAGGCTATAAAACGAAATCCAAAAGGTTTGGTTTATCAATCCACAACTCCCAAAATGATTAAACCTTTCTTTAATCTTCTCGAAACCTATTAAAAGACACGAACCTGCAGTTCTACGAAAAGAAGCTCCATAGATAAAGACTTTTTCTTGAAGACGATATCTCAGATGAGATAACGAGTGCCCCAAACGGTTGCTTGCCAAATGCTCTTCAACCAAGGCGAGAAGGAAGTATGACCTTAAGAATTTAAGATTTCCTCTGTCGAGTTTCCGAAGTCGGTATCAATTCCCCACCATCTACGAATTAAACCCTAAATCCTTCTAGCTTTATTACACATGACGATGCAATGATCCAAAATCTCGGACGCCTCTCCGTAGCAAGGGCATAGGACCAAGTATAAATCGATGCCCTGATTATTCAAAGCAACTCGAACTGGAAGTCTTTTGTGGGTTAAACGCCAAACAAAAATGTTGATCTTTATTAGATGAGAGCGTTCCAACGAATTTCCAGATAAAGACTTTCGTCTTCAAGGCATTTGTCTTCAAGTAAGTCTTTCAATCTCTTGACCAAAAACTCACCGTCTTCATCCAAATGCCACCGCCATTTGTCTCTGTGACATCAAAAGGTTGAATATTTTGCAAAAGAGAAGTCATCCCCAAGTACTCACTTTACACCTCAAGTTCACGCCCCCTTCTTGTCCTAAACCCTCATCGTGGTCATTCGTGGTCGTCCGGTGATTAGTCGGTGCGCGTAAGCTGACCCGGAAACCCACGGTTACCAAAAAAATAAAAATAAAAATAAACCCTCATAGTCCCCATATAAACTGTCTATAACCTTGACCCATTAAGAATTTTTTTTTCGGAATTTAATCTCCACCACCACTTCCTTAAAAGAGCAAGGAAGGTTAATTGCTTTGAGACTCCTTATGTCTAACCTCTCTGATTCACGAGAATTGAACTACATTCAAATATAAATGATTAGAAAGTGAGTATTTTTTTCATATTTATGAGTATTATTGAATTTACAACCAAACCATTTTAAATCTCGACTAGTTTGTTTTTCGAGCCGAATGGTTTTTTGATACGGATCGCCTGGCCCAACAGATCGAAGAAAAACGCGACCGAACTGTCCAGAAAAGAAGCATTAACTCTCGCCATTAGATCCGATTTTTACTGCATTTTTACTGCTTTCCTTTAATTAATTAGTTTCTTTTTTTTTTAAATTAGGATTATTTTTGGTATATTTAGTTTCCTTTTTCTAGACGTTTCCTAATTTCGTTTTATTTCCTAGTCTATTTAAGAACCATGTTGCTAGCTAATTCAGGGGAGGATAATTTGAATTATCAATACAAACTAGCTTTGTTTACTTATCCTTTTTTACGAGTTTTTGTTTAATTTCACGCTTGTGGAATTTGTCTACTTTTCGGGTTGACGCTAGTCGATCCTATTCTGCGTAACCTACTGCGTCAGTTGGTATCAGAGCACAGTTTCCTGTCTCTCCCCAACCTCGCGATGGGAGACAACCAACCCCTCACCCGAGACGATTTCGACGACCTTACCGTGGCTCTCACCGCGGCTCTAACCAACGCCCTCACCAACTCCAAGACACCCTTGTCAATCGAATCGGTACTCTCATCAACAGGCGTCCGGTAAGAGACAGACACCCCGATCGTAGACCACCACCCTGTCATCAACCAACCCCTAGCGTTCACTCTAGTTCCGAATCAGAACCTGAGGAGGAAGAGCGATCGCCTCGCAACGACCCACACTACCGAATGAAGGACGACATCCCTTACTTCCATGGGAATGTAGGCGTCGAAGATTTCCTCGATTGGCAAATTGAGGTTGACCGTTTCTTCGAAATCATGGAGATCCCGGAGCATAAGCAAGTCAAGATGGTGGCTTTCCGCTTAAAAAACACCGCCGCCGTTTGGTGGGATCGTCTAACCACCCAACGGCAACGACAACACAAGGGCCCGATTCGTTCATGGAGGCGAATGAAGCAACTAATGTCCGATCGTTTTCTACCGGAGGATTACGAACAGATTCTCTACCGAATGTACTTGGATTGTTCCCAAGGTTCTAGATCCGTGTCCGAATACACAACGGAGTTCATCCGTTACTCTGATCGAAACGAAATAGGCGAAACGGAGGTTCAAAGAGTCGCACGCTACATCAACGGTTTGAAGCCTTCCATTCAAGAGAAAATCGGACTCCAAACCGCGTGGACCATCTCTGAAGCCTCCAATTTGGCCATGAAAGCCGAATTAATGGAGAAAACCACCCAATCTGCGTACCGCCGCTACCCCACTCAAACCGCCACCGACACCCCTAGCTCAAATCACGACAAAGGAAAAAGCGTAGTAACTCACCCGGCTCTACGCGAATCCGATCCCCCTCGAACCACAACCACAGCCAAGCCAACCGCACCAAAACCCACGAATCCCTACGCGAAACCATCGACTCCTAAGTGCTATCGTTGTGGCCTTCCGGGTCATAAGTCGAACGAATGCAGCAACCGGAGAACCACCGGGTTTGTGAACGAAGAAGAATACGGCGACGAAGAAAAAGAGTACGAGGGCGCTGATTTTGCGGAAGAAGATTTCGAGGAAGAAAAGGTCAATATCGTGTTCCAACGAGTCCTTCTCGCGCCAAAAGAAGACGGTCAACGAAAGAACCTCTTCCGGTCTTATTGCTCGATCAACAAAAAGATTTGCAATTTGATCATAGACAATGGTGGCTGCGAAAATTTGGTGGCTCAAAAGCTAGTCGATCACTTGGGTCTACCGACTCAACCTCACGAATCGCCATATGCACTTGGATGGGTCAAGAAAGGGCCGCAAGCACGAGTGACTCAAGTTTGCAAGGTTCCTCTTTCAATTGGCAAATACTACAAAGAGGAAGTACTTTGCGATGTTTTGGATATGGATGCATGCCACATATTACTCGGACGACCGTGGCAATACGACAACAACGTTACTCACAAGGGAAGAGACAACGTGATGCTATTCCAATGGGGCGATCGAAAAATTGCCATAGCACCCGTTGCCCGATTTGATAAAGTCCCGGAAAAACAGAGCATGAGTTTCTTGGTCGTAACATCAAACGAGCAAGACATGGAGGAAGCATATAAGGAATCTCAAGTTTTTTGCCCAATCGTCGTCAAAGGGTTGATGCATACTGAAGAGACCGTTTCCGAGATTCCGAAGGAAGTCGATGAGATCTTACGGGATTTCAAAGAATTAACCGTCGATGACCTCCCACCTGAACTACCACCTATGAGGGACGTCCAACACCAAATTGATTTAATTCCCGGCGCTAGTTTACCAAACCTTCCCCATTACCGGATGAGCCCCAAGGAAAACGAAATTCTGAGGGATCAAGTCGAAGATCTTTTACGGAAGGGATTCATTCGTGAAAGTCTTAGCCCGTGCGCCGTCCCCGTCCTTCTCGTGCCGAAAAAGAACAACCAATGGAGGATGTGTATTGATGGCCGCGCCATCAACAAAATCACCATCAAGTACCGGTTCCCCATTCCTCGTCTTGAGGATATGCTTGATGAACTAGCCGGCGCAAAAGTGTTCTCCAAAATTGATCTTCGTAGCGGCTATCACCAAATCCGGATCCGTCCAGGTGACGAATGGAAGACGGCGTTCAAAACACCTTTTGGGCTATACGAATGGCTTGTCATGTCTTTTGGCACTTCCAATGCGCCAAGCACTTTTATGAGGACGATGAATCAAGTCCTTCGCCCTTTTATTGGATCATTCGTAGTCGTGTATTTCGACGACATCCTCATCTATAGCCAAAGCAAAGATGATCACTTGACGCATCTCCGCAAAGTTCTTTCCGTGCTCCAAGATAGTAAACTCTACATCAATCTCAAAAAGTGTACTTTTTGTACAAGTAAGCTTTTATTTTTGGGATTTGTTGTGGGAGAATCCGGAATCGAAGTTGATGAAGAGAAGGTACGTGCAATCAAAGAATGGACGACACCAAAAACCGTTTCCGATGTTCGAAGTTTCCACGGTTTGGCCACCTTCTACCGGAGATTTGTGAAAGACTTTAGTACGATCACCGCACCCATCACCGAGTGCTTAAAGAAAGGGAAATTTCAATGGGGGTCCATTCAAGATCAAAGCTTTGCGTTGATCAAGGAAAAGTTGAGCACAACACCGGTTCTCGCACTTCCCGATTTTGGTAAGATTTTTGAAGTCGAATGCGACGCAAGTGGTGTGGGATTAGGAGCCGTCCTATCCCAAGAAAAACGACCAATTGCGTTCTTTAGCGAAAAGCTAAGCGAGGCGAGACAAAAGTGGAGCACTTACGATCAAGAATTTTATGCGGTCTTTCGTGCTTTAAAACAATGGGAGAACTATCTTGTACAAAAAGAATTCGTTCTTTTTACCGATCATCAAGCCTTGAAATTTATCAATAGTTAAAAATCGGTGAGTAATATGCACGCACGTTGGGTAAGTTACTTGCAAAAATTCCCTTTTGTGATCAAGCACAAGTCGGGCGTACTTAACCGAGTAGCCGACGCCTTGAGCCGACGTGCTACCTTGATGGTCACTATCTCTCAAGAGATTACCGGGTTTGAAGTTCTTAAGGATCAATACGAGGACGATGATGACTTCAAAATTCTTTGGTCCAAATGCAAAGGAGGAACACCGATGGATGATTACTATGTCAACAACGATTATCTTTTTAGAGGTAATCAATTGTGCATCCCTAATTCCTCTCTTCGCGAAAAGTTGATATGGGATTTACATGGAGGATGTCTAAGTGGGCATCTTGGCCGAGATAAGACCATTGCTAGTGTCATTGAGCGATATTATTGGCCCCGTTTAAGACGCGACGTTGGTGCCATTGTTCGCAAGTGTTATACATGCCAAACCGCCAAGGGCCAAAGTCAAAACACCGGCCTTTACTTGCCATTACCGGTTCCGGACGACATATGGCAAGATTTGTCCATGGATTTTGTCCTTGGATTACCCCGCACGCAACGAGGCGTTGACTCTATTTTCGTCGTCGTAGATCGTTTTTCAAAGATGACGCATTTCATTGCTTGCAAGAAGACAGCCGACGCAAGTAATATTGCCAAGTTGTTTTTCAAAGAAGTTGTACGCCTTCATGGGGTTCCCAAGACTATTACTTCCGATCGTGACTCGAAGTTTTTAAGTCACTTTTGGATCACTCTTTGGAGACTGTTTGGTACCTCACTCAACAAAAGTAGCACGGCGCATCCGCAAACCGATGGTCAAACTGAGGTCACCAATCGAATGTTGGGAAACATGCTTAGAAGTGTTTGTAGCGATAAGCCGAAACAGTGGGATCTCGCTTTACCCCAAATCGAATTCGCCTACAATAGTGCAACTCATTCAGCGACCGGTTGTTCACCTTTCTCTCTCGTTTACACAACAGTTCCCAAGCATGTTGTTGACTTAGTCAAACTCCCACGTCTGCCTGGATCGAGTATTGCAGCGGAGAATATGGCTAAGGATGTTCAAGCCGTAAAAGAAAACGTCAAAGCTTGCTTGAAACAAATTGGTGTGAAGAACAAAGCCGCCGCGGATCAACGACGTCACAAGAAAGTTTTTCAGATAGGTGATGATGTGATGGTTTTTCTCCGAAAGGAACGATTTCCCGTTGGAACCTACGGCAAACTCCAACCAAAGAAGTACGGACCTTTCAAAATCACCAAGAAAATCAACGACAATGCCTATGTCGTCGCCCTTCCTGATTCATTGCACATCTCCAACACCTTTAATGTCGCGGATCTGTACGATTACTATGCGGATGATATCCCTTTGGAAGAGAACTCGGGGTCGAGTTCTTCAGAGGTGGAGGAGACTAATACGGATCGCCTAGCCCAACAGATCGAAGAAAAACGCGACCGAACTGTCCAAAAAAGAAGCATTAACTCATGCCATTAGATCCGATTTTTACTGCGTTTTTACTGCTTTCCTTTAATTAATTAGTTTCCTTTTTTTTTTTTAAATTAGGATTATTTTTGGTATATTTAGTTTCCTTTTTCTAGACGTTTCCTAATTTCGTTTTATTTCCTAGTCTATTTAAGAACCATGTTGCTAGCTAATTTAGGGGAGGAGAATTTGAATTATCAATACAAACTAGCTTTGTTTACTTATCATTTTTTACGAGTTTTTGTTTAATTTCACGCTTGTGGAATTTGTCTGCTTTTCGCGTTGACGCTAGTCAATCCTATTCCGCGTAACCTACTGCGTCATTTTTGCAAATGAGGACTGAACATACATAATAATAATAATAATAATAATAATAATATATTTTGAAACGTAACTTTATGTATAGATGAGGGGCGATGTTTCTAAATTTAATCTAAAATATCATTGCATTTTGCAGATAGAGGTTCCGTTATTTCCGTTTATACGTGACGGTCAACGCCACGTGTTACACAAAGATTGGTTGTGTTGCATTTATACGCGGTACAGTGCGTGTTTACGCTTCCCAAAGTTTCCTTTTTCCCCTACCAAGCATTTATTTATTTATATAAAGAAACTTGAAATTATATAACAATCATCGTATCATATCATATATATATATACAGAATCTTTCCTTCTCCATCTCTCAAAAATTATACGAAGAAATTTAAAGCAGATTCTTGTTCTACTGGGTCGCAATCAAACCAAATATTGTTTAATAATCAAAATTCGTAGTTGAAGCCCAAAAGTCGTATTAACAATCTGTTAATTTTTTTTTTCTATATATACGACTTGTTCTGCCTTGTATTTCATCATCACAAAAGGGGTTAAATTCGTTTGGGGGTTTTCGTTTTTTGAAGTTGTCAATCGTCTTCGGATAATCAATCAATCAATCCTATTTTGGATTATCATCTCATCTGGGGTTAGTTTCTTTCATCCATTTTCGTAATTATTCTATCTGGGTTTCCAGTTCTTTATAGATCTTTATGCCAAGAATTGGGTTTTCTTTCAAGGTTTTTGTTCATGCTCTGTAGTAGTTCTCCTGTCTTCAAATTCTTTCCAAAGACTGAAGAAACGTACAAAATATTTGGTTTTGAATTTTGATTCGAAATTGATATTGAATCGGTAATCCAGCATTTCTTAGTATCTGCTAAGATTTTAATGCGGGTGGAAGTTATCGCTACAATTTGAATAGTATAGGCAAAATTTAGAGTTGAATCTTGGACTATGTTGATCTCAAAAGTCAAAGTGTGTATTTGTTTGTGCTTTAACACCACAAGTCTATTAGAAAACTTTATCCTGTTTGGGTTTCATTGGTCTTCTGAATTTCATTCAGTTGTATTTCATCTATGCTGAAATTTTTGATAAAGACAGTCTAATTATTTTGCAGCAAAGATATTGAAAGGAAGAAGAAGCATTTCGAAATGGCGGTGAAGATCAATGGATTCATCGAAGGCACACAACCGGAAGAACTGCTGAAGCTACTGCTGTCACTAGCTTCCAACTGGGGTGATGTTTTCGATACAAACAAACTGAAAGTGGTCCATCTAAGTGGTGCCATGACTAATGTGGTTTACCGAATCACTTGGCCAAGGAACACCACTGGAAATGGAAGTGATGAACGAACAGTCTTGGTTCGGATTTATGGAGAAGGTTCTGACATTTTCTTTGATCGGGAGGAGGAAATCCGGATTTTTGAATCCATTTCGGCCCATGGGCATGGCCCTCGCCTTCTCACCCAGTTTCCTCAAGGCCGGGTGGAGGAGTTCATTCATGCTAAGGTACAAACTAATTTTACTTCTTAAGATAAAAGTAACAAACTACATACACTGCCAATGCCCCCATTCAATAGTAATTGTGTTTTAGGAGACAAACATGACTTAAGAAAGCTAATTCCTTTTCAGACATTATCAGCTTGTGATCTTCGTGATCCTGAGATATCTACACTTATTGCTGCCAAAATGAGGGAATTTCATAACCTTAATATGCCTGGCTCCAAGAATGCTTTGTTATGGCCAAGAATGAGGTATGCATCTTTCTTGATATAAACAAATTTAATAATAGACAGTATTATGAATGTTTTATCGATTTACAATTTGTTTTTGTAATCAGAAAGTGGTTGATCAAGGCTAGGAGCTTGTGCTCCCCAGAACAGGCGAAAGAGTTTCAACTTGATATCTTAGAAAATGAAATCAATACATTGGAAAAGGAGTTGTCAAGAGGCCAACAAGATGTTGTTTTTTGTCACAATGATTTACAATATGGCAATATTATGATTGATGAAAACACAAGATCCATCACCCTAATTGTGAGTTAATTTACTAACTGCTGCATGATCTTTCTTTATTATGAATCTTGGCACTGATGCCCTGTTTGGTTCTCGATATTATATGATGTTTGACTATTCATCATGCCAAAATGGAGGGCAAGTGCTTGAAATGATGGGTATCCATCATTTTTTTAAAGCTTATCTAATCTTGTGAACCAAACAAACAGGGCCTTAAAAGATGAAAAAAGAAAATATTTTTAAATATTCAGGTTGGAAACTATCAACATAGAATTTAGTCAACAGTCATCCAAAATGATGCTATGCCTATCATAAAGCAAAAGGTTGGATGCTTGCTGTACTAATTTTGTGTGATGCTTTTTTCATCTTTTCTCATGTAGAACATATTCAAATGAATTTGTTGTAATTGTTTATTTTAAACAGGATTATGAGTATGCCAGCTACAATCCGGTGCCTTACGATCTTGCAAACCACTTCTGTGAATGGGCAGCAAATTATCACACGGATACACCTCATGTTTTAGACTATAGCATGTACCCAGGTAACGTTTCGATTGTTCTTTCCCAAATCCCAACCAAAGTGCCCTTTTCACATATGGAAGCTGTCTTCTTTTTTATGCACATTTTCAAGATGAATTGATTTGGGTCCAGAGTCAAAGACTTGCTTAAATTTTATGTTAGTCAAATGTTGCAATTCCTGTATCTGAAGTATCTCACACGATAAATAATATGCTACTTGATTGCAACACGCAAGCCATCCACACCTTACATGTCTAGAATGAATTTCTTCCTTAAGCACACCGACAAGAATATTTATTATCTACATATGTATAATCGATCAATGAAAACTGCACTTAACTTCTGAAACAAAAAATTGCAGATTTGGAGGAGCGACGAAGATTTGTACAGTCATATCTTAGCTCAACAGGTTAGTATATATGTTTTTATTTAAAATATTCATGGGTTATCCTCTAAAGATCAGTATCCATATCTGGTCAAAAAGTTAGGCCTTGTTTTCAGTGGTGACTTTTACTTTGGAATGAAGAATTTGAACAAGTCAAGTGTTTTTTTAAAACACAATATAATTAATTAGTCAAACATCCTTATCTGTAGCAACCAACCATATAAGTCAATGGCTCTAAAAGTCTTGTGGTTGATTGATGTCTGTTGTATTGTAGGAAATGAAGTGCAGGATGGTGAAGTAGGTGAGCTTATTGATGATGTTGAAAAATACAGTCTAGCAAATCATATTTTTTGGGGATTATGGGGAATAATCTCGGTACGTATATATATACATATGACTAAGCTCTTTTTATTTATTTATGGTTGTGATTAATTAATGTTGTGTTACATATAATATATATATATATATGTATATGCAGGGTTATGTGAATCATATTGATTTTGATTACATAGAGTATGCAAGGCAGAGGTTTAGGCAGTATTGGTTGAGGAAGCCCCAACTCCTCCAAACAGGAATCAGCAACGGTGATGCTGTTGGTGTTGGTGTTGTTACATTACATGAATGAATTGAAGTTGTTAAAGTTGTACGTATAAGAAGAGAGATGAATAATAATAATAATAATAATAATATAGATAGAATGAATGAATGCATCCAGTAAGCTTTGGGAGTCTTTGTAGTGGTTCAACTGTCTTTGAATCTTAAATTTTAAATCCTAAATACAGAAAGGAGTTGTTTACCAGTTGTGTATATATTCTGCAAGGGGGGAACAATGTTTTGGTCACCAATTACATATATATATATATATATGAATTTGTAATGCAAGTTTGGTTGGTTTTTTCTCTATTTCATTTTGTATCACATATCATTTGTTTCTTCCAACTTCCATATTACTCTTTATAAGAGCTAGCTAGCATTTGAGGAGAGAAGGGATGTTCTATCTTATAATCTAACCACTATGGGAACTCACACTTGACTTGAAAAATGGAGTTCATGTGAAAAAGATTTGTACCATTTATTTGGTTGTATCTAAAATGAGGTTTTTGAAGGACGGTTCTTTGAAATATAAAACCATAGTAAAATATGTTTTAGTTTAATAATGTATTTTGCCTTTAATTCGATTTGATATATAGCTAAATTTTTTGTTCCTATTATTTTATACTAATTGAAACATACTTGTAAAATATGAACGATTGTTTAAAAATGAAATGCCAAATTCAGTATTGCCAAAACAAAAAAAATAGTCGGGTGGCACCCTTAAGTGGGAGTCCGGATACCCCGAGAACGTGTACGTGTGTTAAATTGCCGTTCAAAAAAAAAATAGTGTTTGAAACAAGAATTCTCTTTTTTGGTGAAGGGAAAAGAAAAAAAAAGGCAGACTCTTTTTTTCTTCTGTGTAGATTCATTCTGACACATAAATGTTCCCATTCGATGGTCAAAAATGAATGTTCCAATTCGGATATATATAACCACACATTTTATGTGATTAAAAAAAAGGAAAAAAAAACTAAAAGTAAAATGTGTGGTGGATAAAGAGGTTACAAGGGTTGTATCATGTAAAAGGCTGCATAATAACCCCACTTTATATATATAGAGAGATATGGGTTCATACAAGAATGATATCTATTTAAGAAAACAAGAAAAATGTCGAGTACATATAAAATCATATATGATTCCCTGCGACTTTGCACGAAACTTAAAGTTGCGGGAAAAGTCGTGTGTGTCCATTTTTCCGGGGTAATGTCGAATCACATATAATTCCGTACATGATTTGTGGTTTTTTCTTGTTTTCTTAAATAAATACCGTTCTCGTATTAACCTTTCTCTCTCTCTCTCTCTCTCTCTCTATATATATATATATATATACTAGCTGTTTACCTGCGCGATGCAGCGCGGGTGAATCACAAATTTGAAGCCAATAGCTTAACCCTCAAGCGTGTTTTTTGTTTCATTCTATTCTCCACTCCTCTCTGTTTTATTTCAATGGGTTTGCATCGCTTATTTGCAAGTCTACAACTTACTTCAGAAAGTGTGGGATTTTGAAGCATCGATGGAGAAATCAAAAGAGGTCAGATTTAGCTGCAAATAAATATGGAAATCAAAATATGAATTGAATTGATAATTGTTCATTTATTTGTTCCATTTTGAATCTTATTCTTTTGGTTTGTCATGTGTTATTTATGCCCTTTTGAATCTTGTTCTTTTGGTATGCCCCGGATTTTCTATACCATTGTATGCTTAATTTTGGCAGATCACACATGAAGCTGTGATTCTTATATGAATCTTGAATATATGGTGACAAAAACGATGGTGGTGTATTCCTTAACATGTTTAATTCAAAGCACGAGTCAAGATTTCTCGTTTTTGTCACCATAATACAGAGAACAAACACACCCAAATGATAATATCTTGATAGAACGAACTACTACCAGGTAAGTGAGAGTAACGACTCTTACCCGGTAAGTGCTTACCGGATAAATTGTTGCATACGATGCAGTTTTAATGGAATAAAATCTTACCCATTAAGTTAAATGAATGTTTTGAATCTTACCGATAAATACTTACCAGGTAAGCATTCGGTAAATGACCCTTATAGTATAATCCATAGGATGGTAAAGTTATCCATGTCAATATGGAAATGAGCGACGTAACAAAAAGTGATTCATGTCCGTTAAGAACATAACCCTTACCCTGCTTGACAGTTGGAGTTTCTGCCTTACCTCCAAATACTTCCCATTTACGTGAATACACGACGTTGAGGCTATTACTTGAATCTAGACGTATGTATGAATCAACATGTCTATATGTCTTTAATACTTAAAAAAGACATTTTTTTTATTAACCGATAAATATCTTTTTATTAACTGATAAACGTCTAAATGTGTGTAAATTTATGATTTACCCGTTGAAATAGTATAATGTTGAATGTATTAAAAAACGCTACAAAATATGCCACTATCCATTTTTAATACATTAAAAATCCAATTAAAATACATCAATTGGTCCAAAAATATAGAAAATATGTACAAAATATCATGACAACTAAAATCAATCGTCATTTTGTATTAGTTGTGTCGCAATTTCTTCTACTGAATTAGCCATGTATGTTTGTTGAACGATAATCCCATCCTTCTTTTGTCCAGCTTACGTGTTCATTCTTGTCCAACACTAAATAGCAAACCTAGCAAGAATTAAGGTTAAAGTTGAAAATGCTTCTTTTTTTTTAAAATGAAACAATAGTAATACATAACTCACTCAAAATGAGTAAACCATAAGCTTACAAAGATGAATGTAAAACCTCAACCTATAGGACACATCACACTATGAGTAAAGAAAATGAGTAAACCATAAGCTTACAAAGATGAATGTAAAACCTAAACCTATAGGACACATCACACTGAGTAAAGAAGTCAAAATTCACCCATAATATCCAATAGTAACCCTACACATCTCCTCCTCAATAGAAGTAAGGAGATCAAACTTTACCTCGATTACCATGTTTTTGCCTTCACATCAACATCATCAAGACAACCTGTCAAGCCTTATGCTAAAAAAAACATAAATATGATATCATAATCTGAAAAGATTCACGATATCACATTTTCTGGCATAACCAATGGATTGTAGAAAGATTCACGATATCACAATCTGAAAAGAAATATACACACCTCATCCTTTAATTTTGTAAAAAAAAGTGCAATCAGGTGGGGGCTTATAAACTCACCTGCAGCAGTTGTAGAGCTTGGAATCGGGGATCGGTTGGAAAATTACAGGTCATGCTAAATCTGATGCATTTTTAAACCGGAGAGCAGAAAAGGCCCCAGTTCAATGTTAACTTCATAATGAACATATGCAATAGATTAATCCACAAACTCCAAGATATGTTCATTAAGCAAATAAAAAACATATCAGAATAAATGCATCTTGACCCATTAAACTTCAAAATAACAGAAATGATCTACAAATAATAATCATTTGTTTAATTTATTGATTAAAATAATATAAATAAATAAATAATGGTTAAAAAGAAAATAAACCATGTGTTCTTTTTTCAAATAGTTTATTTTCCGTGGCCAGAACCTGAAACAAAGAGGGTTAAATCACCGAAAACACATGGTACCTAAGATCCAGATTCAGACACTTCAACTTGCAAAAGGGTGAATACAGTTTCACCAATTTTTCTGGAAACAAAAAAAGAAGATCAAGAAAGAATAGCGTCAACGATTTGGCATTATAAAGGGCCGAGAAAAAAGAAATCAGATCATCAAGCATTCTCTTCTCGTGATTATGGTAGCGAACACCATGGAAATCGATCACCATCGTCTCAAGAATAGGAAGACTATCATGGGTGAGCAACAGGGGAAATCAGACGATGGTGAGCTTGGAGTCGTGAGCTTGCAACGATAACATCCATGACATAAGATCATTAAATGGGAAAGTTTCAAAGCCTGCACACTCGGAATCTTACCAAGATGACACTCATTCAATACCAACTTCTCTAACATCGGAAACCCTGAAAAGCTAAATTAAGAGATCTTTGGATTTGACTTTTTTTCCCTTTTAAGAGGTTAAAAGGATTGTTTACCTCTTGTTGTATCAGCTATGTGAACAGGGACCATTTCAGCTTCAATCATTACCCATATATCTAGCTTCATCACTTGCTTCGACTTCATTTCCCGTCTGTGTTTTTGCTCCCCTCGCTTCTACTGATGAAAGGATAGAGATGAAGATGAAGATGAAGACGAAGATGGTACGTATTTGTGGTTATGATGCTTCAGTGTGTTGTTTAGTTTTGGAAAGAATTTTTTTATCCTTTAAAAAAAATTCAGATCCCAGAATAGCCGCCGCTTGAACATTTTATTGAACACCTAAAGACAAACATTTGATAGAAATGAGAATAAGAGTAGTTCCATTTACCTCTCTTATTTGATGCATCTGCAGTGTATGATTTTTTATCTTCGAATATGGAGCATGTAAGATGAGCTATCCTCTTTGCTAATTATGTTTGAGAGAAGAAAAAGCATATTAGTATATGAGAGAGAGTGGGTGAACAATGTTGTTTGAATTTTGAAATTTTGAATTTTGGTGCTAAACTTGCAACAAAAACACATTAATTTCTTACGATATCACTGGAACAAGTGCTAGATTTCATAAAACTCTTTCTTTCAATAATATCCCAATTAGCACACTGTCGCGTTTGGTTTGTGGGATTGGAATGGATTTGGAGGGATTTGGATTTCAAATCCATTACAATCCTGCAAACTCCTGCGTTTGGTTTGCAGGAATGAATTTCGTTGACCGGATTTGAAATTCGTTGACCATTTTAAAATCCCTTACATGATGGATTTCAAAATCCTTTGCAATGAGACAGGATTTGGATTTGAATTCTAAAGTCTGATGGATTTCAAATTCTTATCCAAACACATGAAGGGATTTCAAATCCCCCAAATCCAAATCCCTCCAAATCCAATCCTTACTTGAAATCCAATTCATTCCAATCCATTCCCGCAAACCAAACGCACCCTAAGCTTCATAACAAGTACAATAAACCATATAAAACAAGATCGACGCTACATTTCCAAACCCATTAGTAGTTTTAAACTTCACTACTCCTAATTCACAACAAGTGCAAAAAATCAAAACAGAACCCGTCTTCACAACAAGTACCAAAAAATCAAAACCAAAAGTCAGCGTATAACTAACATCTTTAAAAAAACATATAATCCCACTACATAACTCAACACACGATTCACAGAAAAACCCTAGATACAGACGGCGTTGGAGTCGAAAATCCCCAACGCTGGAAATAAAATAAATAACGAATAATCGAAAGCGATAACAAGAAGAAAGATGATTGATCTTACCAAAGATTGCAGAAAAAAACTAATAAAAAAGATGGAAGATTTGTGGGAAGAAAACGTAGAAAGATAGCTTACCGGGGAAGGTTTTATGTTTATCCCTATCCTTTCATTAGAAAATTTTTTTGAATGAGTTTTCTCTCCTATAATTTCAAATTTTGAAATTTTGAATGAGTTTTATGAATCAAATCTCGGACTTTGAAGCTGAAATCATAGAAGGAGAAAGAAAACTCTGCATATTGAGAAAGAAAACTCTACATATTCCAAATTGGGTGGTGGTGGATGGAAGCTTAAAAGAGGGAGGAAGACTTTCTGAAAAAAAGAAAAGAGGGTCTGAACCTTTCTTCATTGTGTTGATCAGTTGTGAGAGGTAAAGATAGTGCAATAATTACTTGTACAATATGCTTGTAAAGTTGTAATTCATAGTTTTTTGAATTTCATGCATAAAATGATTGTACCATATGCATTATGACTTGTCTTTAAGAGTTTTGAAGTGAATGCATTATAAGGTAGTAATATATATTTAGGGTGTGGTTCAAATGCAACTCATTTACATGGTGCAAACCCATGTAACCCCTCTATCCACCACATATTTTATGTAATTAAAAAAAAGAAAAAAAATGTAAAAGTAAAATGTGTTGTGGATAAAGGGGTTGCATGGGTTGCACCATGTAGAGGGGTTGCATATATATATATATATATATAGGGTCTGGTTATTTTACAAACTACAGAAATCTAACAAACCGTACAAATCGCATTCAACCAATCATAATTTTTTTTTTACTTTTTATTAATTATTAGAGTTGATTAGTCAAAAATATATGAAACAATTTCATCAATAATATATGAGAGTTGATTAATCAAGAATACATGAAAAAGTTTCATCAGAATGCGAAAATAGATGAAACAATTTCGTTATTACATATAAACAGAAATATATGAAACAATTTAATCAAAAAAAGAATCATATGAAACAAAAATCATATTAAACACTTTCATGAAACATTTTCATTCAATTAAAGAATGAAAACACCGGTTTTTATGGTTTGTTAGATTTATGTGGTTTGTAAAATAACTTTGGCCTATATATATAGAGAGAGAGAGGGAGGATCAAACGAGAATGGTATCTGTTTAAAAGAATAAATGGACAATTCTGAGCCAATCATAATTATTAAACAAATAATTAATTTTTTAAATAAAGAAGTTTATAAAAGGATATTTTGGTCTTTTTTTACTCCTGATTATTTTAGGATAATCTTCAACTCCTAAATATAAGTGATTTCCTAATTATTAGCTCTCTCTCTCTCTCTCTCTCGATTTAAACCTAAAACACTCATGTTCTTCTGATAAATCCTTCTTCACTATTTCATGGCGGCATACACAACAGAGAAAATCAACGAAATCGTCGAAGGTGGTTCTGAAGGCAAAGGACAAATCAACGAAAGGATCATCATCATCGGCATGAACTTCGACCCTAAACCCTCCATCTCTCAACTACTCAACCCTGTTTGATCTGTAATAGTCTTTTAGTATTCGTCGACTTCAATCCTCAATTGAATCAATTCAATTTATATGGAAACATCGACTATTATCGTGAGTTAGGGTTTGTATTTTTCTGTTTTTGTGCATTTGAGGATGTGGGTTATTTATCCTTTGGATAGGTCCTTCTAATTACCTGTTTGTGTTATGAATTAATAAAATTTACGAGTTGTTATGATACATCGCTCAACACAGGTCAAGAAGATGAATTGGGTTTAGAAGACGAGTTGGGTTTAGGATGAAGATGAAAGATAGTTGTTTGGAATCTGGTCTGTTTATTTTGGAATGTTATATGGATGAAATTTCCAGGAAATTAATCATGGTCATTTGTTTTTTAGTTTTGATTATTTATGATCTTATTTGGATGAGCACATATGATTTAAAGTTGCAAACATAATAGAAACATTTTGTCTAAGTTATTTAGAACAAAATCACATATGATTTTGGTGTTAAGTATTATAGCCAAGTTATTTTAGTACAAAATCACATATGATTTTGGTGTTAAGTATGAATTTGGTGTTAAGTATTTAGAACAAAATCACATATGATTTTGGTGTTAAATATTATAGCCAAGTTATTTAGTACAAAATCATATATGATTTTGGTGTTAAGTATGAATTTGGTGTTAAGTATTTAGAACAAAATCACATGTGATTTTGGTGTTAAGTATTATAGCCAAGTTATTTAGTACAAAATCATATATGATTTTGGTGTTAAGTATGAATTTGGTGTTAAGTATTTAGAACAAAATCACATGTGATTTAGGGTTGCAAACTAATAACATCATTTTATCTAAAGTATTTATCATAAAATCATATATGATTAAGTGAAAGATATCAAATATAAGAATCTGTCCAATTACTATAAGGTATAATCACATATGATGCATACTACACTTAAACAATCTGTCAAATTTCTTTACAATATAATCATAAATGATTTTGGATTGTATATTGTACACCATATAATCATCTGTGATTTTGGGTTACATATTCGGGATTTGCTTGAAAAAACAAACAGACCAGGTGAACTACAAAAATGGATTAACCGGATTTGCTTTAATAAAGGAAAAGGATACATACGTTTTTGATTTGAATTAAATATTATAATCCCTGTTTTTTGGATGTTAATACTATCCTAAATTATCCATAGCATAATATGACTTTATTGCCATTTTACTCTTAATTTTAGAAACTATTATTTTCGGAATTAATTTAAAAAATGATTGGCTGAGAATCGTCCATTTATTATTTTAAATAGCCTCCATTCACGTTTGAACCCACCCTATATATATATATATATATATATATATATATATATATATATATATATATATATATATATATATATATAGGGAGAGGTTCATTTGAGAAATGCTAAATATATGAGAAATAGAGAATTAATCCTAGTCTTTCATACGGTCAAGATCGGCTTTGACTGGTCAAATATTACGTCTTTAACTGGTCAACAATTACGACTTTGACTGGTCAAAAGTTGTGGCTATTCAAAAAATAGAAGGACAACTTCGGAATTTTTACAAATACACAGGACGAGTTCATATATGAACCTATATGATTCACATATGAACTATATGTTCATATGTGAACCAGTGTAATTCACATATGAACCTTTGTGATTCATATATGAACCAATTAACTGATTCATATATGAACCAATTAACTGATTCACATATGAACTAATTAACTGTAGGTTCATACGTGAATCGGTTGAACTAATTAACAGATTCATATATGAACTAATTAACTGATTCATATATGAACGTATAGTTCATATATGAATAAGTTAAAAGAGTTCATATGTGAATTACACTGGTTCATATATGAACATATAATTCATATGTGAATCATACAAGTTCATATATGAACTCGTCCCGCGTATTTTACGAAACTACCCTCTATCTTCTACAGACCAGACAATGAATTATCCGGTGCTTCACGGTCAAAGCCGCAAATGTTGACTAGATAAAGGGCTAGGATCATTTCTTTATTTCTCATATTTTTAGCATTTCTCAAAGGCCCATCGCTGAAAATCATAAAATGAAACCAAACGTAAATAACCCGCATTATATAAACCCATTCTCCAAAATATATAAATAAATCTCCAACGTAGTTTAAATTGGGACAACTCATTTTCCAAGTGTATTATATCAATTATCCTTTCAAAACGTCCCATAACATAAAATCAAACACTTATTTAAAACACACAATAAAATGCACTATCCTCCAACTTACTTCGTGACATAAATCATCAAAATACCAATGCGTATAATTTTAGTTGTCAAAATGCTCAACATCCCAAACGTGGGTGTTTTACAAAGTCTATAAAACCAAACACTTCAAAATAATCAAGATTTATCAAATAACTCAACATTTGATAATTTCATGTAAATCATATAGACACTTTAAAATAAGCATTTTGGCATGTAAACCGTTTTCACAAATCAACTTGAACTCACCTTGTTAGATTTAGGCTAAATCTAGATTTTACCCACTTAGAGCTTCCTTGAAGAAATTTGAATCCACAAGAAAAACCTTCCAAAACCTATTTTCACATGTTTCCAACCATGAATATACTCATTCAACCATTTAGAATCAATCCCCAAACATTTTACATCGAAATCCCCAACTTGACCAAAACCCTAATTTTTGATCTAATTTCTCCAAACCATCAAACCCGAAATTTGAGAAGTCCAACACTAGGAAATGATTAAGAGAACATTTATATCTTATATTAAGGTTTAGAAATGGAGAGGATAAACTTACCACTTAGGTTTTGGTGAAAACCCTAAGATGAAGCTTGAGGTTGAAGATGACAATGGTGAACTCTTTTGCCAAAGCTCCCAGCCTACCACTTGATGATGGAATACCTTAAGAACTCAAGATATGGACCCAAAATGAGTTAGGGTTTGAGTCTTGGGGTTTGAAGGTTGATTTGGGAGAGAAAATGGGGAGAAGTTTTGAGATTTGGGTGAAAATGGGGTTTGGGGGCCGGATTTTCCCGTTTTTGTTATATCCGGGTTCAAGTAATTGATTTTTAGTTTGGGAGAAAGTGGTCAAAGCTCAAAATTCTAGGGGGGTTGAGTGTAAATTTGTATTAATAAGGGTATCGGCCTAGGGATTTCCCCCATTTTTCTTGTTAGCGGTTGGAGAAGGTCGAGAGAAAGAGTAGGAGCAGGTGCGATTGAAGAAGAGAAAGATTTTGAAGGTTTTGACATTTCAGCTTCTCCCAAGGTAAGATTCTAAATCCATATATCTTTCCCTATTAAGATTTTGTAGATTGTGTAAGACCTCTTGAATGGATGTAGTATGTTTTATTGCTAGACTTGATTAAGAATGAATTGGGAACCCTATTTTGTTCCTTAAGATCGTTTAGTGATTCTGAGATGTTATTAGTTTGATCTTTGAGGGTTGGGGTCAAAAATCATTTAAATTTATTAATCTAATCTTGCGGGACTAGGAGTTTGGGGGTTTTTCGTTCGCTCGATCGATAAAACCCCGCGCCTGGGATGAGATGAACATTCCCCGGAGGAGTGACCTCAGGGGGGGGGGGGCGATGGAACACCCGGGAGACGAGTGGTGTGTCATCGGAGCCCGGGCGGGTTGTAGGCCAGGAGTCGGCGTATCCCTGGAGAGATACCGGGAGTCGGTATGGCCCGGGTGAGGCCGGGAGTTGGCCGAACCCGGGGACGGAAGGTAGGAGCCCGGGGTTTGAAAACCCGGGGTAGGCCATATCGGGCGGGAAAGGAAGACCCCGGGAGTTGGGGCACCTCGGGAGGAACTGGTCATGGGATTTTCCAGTGACCTGTGAGATGGTGGACTGAGTCTAACTAGGGGAACGTTTTATCTACTTTTAGTGAAAGAGTCTAATCGTCCACCTGTTAATTATCAGGAAGTGCCTTATCTGTTTATCACACTACCGTAGGTTGTGAACCGCGAGATCAAAAGCTAAGCAAGGACCAAATGTAACATCCTAAAATTCAGAGTAATTTAAAACTTCATAAATTAGGCAATATGACATCTGAATTGATATAAACTTCTCAAAATGTGTATCAGTCCTTAAGACTTTACAAAAACCTGTACGGATTTAGAATTCATCAATAGACTAATCTAAACATAACTATCTAGATTATATCAGTTGACAATCCAAAATTTATCAAAAGAATGGGACTTAACAATGCCCAACTATCAACACTTTAGTCATATCAAAATGCCTCGAGACCCAACCCGTCTCTCAAAACCCAGTGCATCCCACCGCTAAGGAAAACCTGTTATACATATCATTTGAGAAAAAGTGTCAGGCTTAAAGCCTGGTGAGAACATACAGTTTATAAAGCTCAAAAGATATAAACATTTGTATCAAAAAATAATATTTCCAAAGAGGTTAAATCTTACAATTGAAACCTTTGCCACAACCGGGCTTTTCCGTTATAAACATGTCATCAAATGACCAACGATAAAACATTTTACCAAGGATTGTGGCGTAACACAAAGTAGGCCAAAATCCGAGTTATGAGCTAAACAATTGGAATCTAAGGATACGAACTCATAGGTCCGTGCTACAACGTGAGATCGCGCCCCCAAGCAAAACCAATGTATACTCCTTCACTAGGATCACTATGAACCATGGCTAGTATCCGGCCTCACATAACCGTACCAAGTTCCCTCGAGGATCATATGCATCCATAGCTACAAAATGGGGAATATGACATCCCAATAATACAGTCGACTCAAAACCTATGGATCCGCTAGTAATGATACAGACTCGTCACAACAACATATGCGACCAACCATAAATAATCATATGGTATAAAAACATTTTCATAAACAAAATGTTATATCCAGTTCAACTTCTGGTAAGAATGAAAATCATTAAAATGAGTTCATAAACTTTCTTTCACATATCCAACATAATGTGCAACTAAAACATATTTTTACTTCAAATAAGATAGAATCCATCATAAAATGATCGGAATCCTAAAATCTCCCAAAACTCAACTTGTATCAAATATGTAGAAATCTTAAATCTGTAACCATGGGGATATATAGGAGTTCAAACTGTAACCATTTTGACATGTATAAAGTTTTAGAAAGGTAGTAGGAACTCACCCAATAGGTTTATACGAAAACCCGAAGAACTAGATACCGACCCTCTTGACAAGACGAAGCTTTCTACACCGGAACCTCAGATCGAAAACTAGATAATAATCACCAAACTCTAGAGAGAGAAAGAGAGATATCTAGAGAGAGGATGAGAGAGTTTTTGAGAAAATCTCACAAATGAGATATTTGTGGCTGAAGCCACTTAAGTCGGCCAGGTTCTTTCGCGGGTTATGCTGCGACCTCAACTCGCGGCATAACTCGCCCGCGTTCTCAAACCCTAAAATCAACAGCGGACATCGCGACTAATGCCGCGACTACCACTCCCATGCAAGTCGCGAAGCACGTAAACCCATAATCAACAGTGGACATCGCGACTTATGCCGCGACTCCAAGTCGCGAGCAAGTCGCGGAACTCACTGGAAGGTTCCAACTTCACCGAACAACAAAAATTCGAACGATAAACTAAATACGGTGATAACGACCAGAGTTATACACAAGATTTACAACGATACATGTATAATGAAAATCCAGGGTGTTACAATCCTCCCTAACTTGGGAATGATTTCGTCCCCGAAATCCAAACTATACAAAAAGATGAGGATATCTTCGCTTCTTATCCTCTTCGGATTCCCACCTCACATTTGCTCCCCGGTGATGCTTCCGCTGCACCTTGACTAACGTGACTTCTTTGTGACGCAACTTCTTGGATTTTCTCTCCAAGATAGAGCCGGGTTCTTCCACACAACGGTTACCCTCGTCAACTGTCAATTCGGAGAGAGGAATAATGCTTTCCTCTTCCGCCAAACACTTCCGAAGGTAACAAATATGAAACGTGCTGTGGATTCTGCTCAACTCTGGCGGTAGTTCCAATTGGTAAGATTGCAAACCTACCCGCTTGAGCACTTTGAAAGGTCCGAGGAAACGGGGACTCAACTTCCCACGCTTTCCTAACCGTATAATACCTTTCCACGACGATACCTTAAGCAACACAGGATCGCCCACTTGGAATTCCATCGACCGCTTCTTCTTATCGGCATAACTCTTCTGCCGATCCTGAGCCGCTTTCAATCTTTCACGAATACATTTGACCTTATCGGCCGTCTCTTGCACGATTTCAGGTCCGGCGAACTGCTTTTCTTCCGCTTCAAGCCAACACACGGGAGTTCGGCACTTTCGCTCGTACAATGCTTCAAAAGGTGCCATTCCAATACTCGAGTGATAGCTATTGTTGTAAGCGAACTCCACCAAAGGTAAGTGAGAGTCGCAGCTACCCCCGAAATCGATGACACAAGACCTCAACATGTCTTCCAATGTTTGGATCGTTCTCTCGCTTTGCCCGTCGGTTTGTGGATGGTAAGCCATACTCAACTTAACTCGTGTACCAAGCTCTTTCTGAAACCCATCCCAAAAGTTCAAAGTGAACCGACTATCGCGATCCGACACGATCGACAATGGTATGACGTGCCTCGAGACCACCTCATCGATGTAACGTTTTGCTAGCTTGTCCATCGGTAGTGTCTCGCGCATAGCCAAGAAGTGAGTGCTATTTGTCAATCTATCAACTATCACCCAAATGGTATCGTGACCTCGAAGAGTTTTAGGTAACTTTGTCACGAAGTCCATAGTGATATGCTCCCACTTCCACTCGGGAATCTCTAGAGACCGAAGAATCCCATACGATCGTTGATGTTCGGCCTTGACTTGCGAGCACGTAACACAACGCTCCACATCAAGTTTCATTACTGGCCACCAATAATGCAACTTCAAGTCTCTGTACATCTTCGTACTTCCCGGATGAATGGAATACTTGGACTTGTGAGCATCTTCAAGCAAAAGATCACGGTTACCCCAACTTTGGGTACCCACACACGACCGCTAAACAGTTTTACCCCACGACTATCTTCCGTTAAGAGCAAACGCTGCTTTGTCATGACTTCTTCTTTGAGATTCTCATCTAACAATGCTTCAACTTGCGATGCTTTGATCTTTTCAACAAGACTAGACACCAACTCGATTCTCGAATGGGTAGCCCGAATACAACCGCTATAGTCCTTCCGACTCAACGCATCGGCTACCACGTTTGCCTTACCAGGATGGTAAAGCAGCTCGCAATCGTAATCATTGAGTAACTCGAGCCACCGTCGTTGCCTCATATTCAACTCCTTTTGATCAAAGACATACTTTAGACTCTTGTGATTAGTATAGAGTGTACATTTGGTGCCATAGAGGTAATGTCGCCAAAGTTTTAGGGCGAACACCACCGCTGCTAACTCCAAATCGTGGGTAGGATAGTTCTTCTCGTGTATCTTAAGTTGCCTCGAGGCGTAAGCGATTACCTTGCCCCGCTGCATCAATACACAACCTAAGCCTATCTTCGAAGCGTCGCTATAGACCATAAAGTCTTCTGACCCTTCAGGTAACGATAAAATCCGAGCTTCACACAACTTCTTTTGAAGTATTCGGAACGCCTTCTCTTGTGTTTCGGTCCATTCAAACTTCACATTCTTCCGAGTCAAAACTGTCAAGGAAGAAGCGATTTTCGAAAAGTCTTGGATAAATCTCTGGTAATACCCCGCCAGACCCAAGAAACTTCGGATCTCTGACGGACTCTTGGGAGATTCCCAATTCATCATAGCTTCAATCTTGGAGGGATCCACTTTCACTCCGTCTCGAGTGACAACGTGACCCAGAAATTGTACCTCTTTAAGCCAAAAGTCACACTTGGAAAACTTGGCGTACAATCTTTCCTTTCTCAACACTTCAAGCACTTCTCGCAGATATTGTTCGTGTTCTGACTCGCTCTTGGAGTACACGAGTAGGTCATCAATGAATACAATGACCTACTGGTCGAGGAATGGTCGGCACACTCTATTCATCAAGTCCATAAATATCGCCGGTGCGTTCGTTAGACCAAAAGGCATTACAAGAAACTCGTAATGGCCGTAACGCGTTCTGAAAGCTGTTTTCGGAACGTCTTCTTCTCTCACCTTCACCTGATGATAACCCGAACGTAAGTCGATCTTGGAAAAACATCCCGCTCCTTGAAGTTGATCGAACAAGTCGTCTATTCTCGGAAGTGGATACCTGTTCTTTACTGTAGCTTTGTTCAACTCACGATAGTCAATGCACATTCTCATTGTTCCATCTTTCTTCTTGACAAACAGGACCGGAGCTCCCCAAGGTGATGAGCTCGGTCTGATGAAACTTCTCCAAAAGCTCTTGGAGTTGTGCCATCATCTCCTGCATCTCTGACGGCGCTAATCGGTAAGGAGCTCTAGCGGTAGGAGCTGCTCCTGGCACGAGATCAATCCGGAACTCTACCTGACGATCGGGTGGTAACCCGGGCAAGTCGTCCAGAAAGACATCTGGAAACTCACGCACAATCTTCACATCTTCCAGCTTTGATTTCTCTAACTTGGCATCGATCACATAGGCTAGGAAGGACGAACATCCTTTTACTAAGCACTTGCGTGCCTTTGCCATTGTGATTATTGCCACTTCACCTTTTCTCTTTTCACCATAGATGACAACGACTTCGCCAGAGGGGTTGGGAAGTCGAATCAACTTCTTGGAACATACGATCTCGGCATGATTGTTTGACAACCAATCCATGCCGACCACAACATCAAAACCCCCGATTAACATCGGCAGTAGATCGATCGAGAATTCTCTCCCTTCGATACTAAGAGTACACTACTTCAGAGCATCGCGGATCAACACTTGACTACCATCGGCTATCTCTACTACTAATGCATCCTCGAGACTAGTAGTGGGCATAGCAATCTTTTGACGGAACAACTCAGATATGAAAGAGAAACTGGCACCCGTATCGAATAAAACACGAGCAGGTACAGAGTTTATAAGAAATGTACCCGATACCACATCAGCGGATGCCTTGGCCTCATCGACCGTCATCTGAAATGCTCGACCCGGAACCCTAGGAGGGTTCTCCTTCCTTGCTGACGTGCTACCCGACACAAGCTTCGGGCAATCTCTTTTCACGTGCCCTGGTGTCTTGCACTCATAACAGAAAAGTCCTCTGACCGGGCAATCTCTGACAGTGTGACCAAGCTTCCCACACTTAAAACAAGTTTGAGAAGTGGTGTTACAGTCACCGTGGTGTTTAGTTCGACACTTGTGGCACCACCTAGCTTCCTGCTGATTGCTGAAATTTCGGTTTCCGCCAAAAGGTCGTGATCTCTTGGGATGAGCAGAACTGCTCTCCCACTTTCTCTTATCAGTCACCACCACAACTTTCTCAGCTTTGTTCCTCGCGAACATCTCTTCCATGTACTGAGCTTCTTCAACCATCTCGCGGAGGTTAGTAGCTTTAGAATTGTGGACCATAGATTGCATGTCCGCAGGTAGACCATTCAGATAGGCCTTCATCTTATCCTTCTCTGTTGGGGCAGCGTGCCCCACCAGATCAAGCTTCTCCATGAACTGACGGGTGTACTCCCTCACCGTTAGGCTTCCCTTTACCAGAGACCGGAATTCTTTCTCGATTCAGTCCATTGTTCTTTCATTGCAGAACTCTTCTAACAAATTTTTCTTGAACTCGACCCAAGATAACTGAGCCAACACAGCAGGAGATAGGGTGGATTGAATGACATTCCACCAAATGAGCACAGTATCCCTCAGCAGTTGGGTACCGAACCGCACTCTCTGATCATCTCCACATTCGAAAGAGCCAAAAGCTTGCTCGACCGCTCGAATCCACTTCACACACATGATTGGGTCGTCGGAACCAGAGAACTCTGGTGGTCCGCACCCCAGAAAGGATTTGTAGGAACAACTTTTTCTATTTCCCGGAGCACCAACAATCCCGTGCTCCTCAGCCCTGACCCCTGCACCAGCGCCTCCAGGACCCGCTACAATGTTTTCCACAACCGTCTCACTCCTCCGATTGCTCACATCGCGGTCCTCAATCACTTTCAGCAGAAACTCTTGCTGCTTTGCCATCTCTTCCCTCATTGCCAACATCATGCTGGCCATCAACTCAGATGGGGAACTAGCATCCCTGATGACTGGGTGGGACGAAGCCAGGTCTACTCGCGGAATGACCTCTGGCCCCCCACCTAGCCCTTCCTGAACAGGTGGTCGCACAACAACCTCAACTCCCTCCGGCTGACCAGCGGTGGAGGTTGTAGCTTCCAGACCATCAACACGCGTACGCGGTCTACCACG
This sequence comes from Arctium minus, assembly GCA_954870635.1. Lineage (NCBI taxonomy): Eukaryota > Viridiplantae > Streptophyta > Magnoliopsida > Asterales > Asteraceae > Arctium > Arctium minus. The sequence continues at coordinate 897,354 of OX941093.1, read as the reverse complement.
CGTATTCACCATGCCAAACTGCTTCACAAAACAGGAAAAGAGATAAGAGAGAGTTGGAATAAACGCAAAGGAAACGTACTACCACACTACCAATCGTCATAGCAATAGAAATTCAAGCACACTTACGTACGATATCCTCATAATAACATTAGCTAAGTGAGATTATGAACATATAACACATAAAGGTTCTCGTCACGATCGCCACAACGCCTGATAAACGTACTTTCCGTTGACTCTAAGACTAACCCATCTTAGAAGCTCTACCCAATCTCACGGATCAATTCTTACCATACTCGGTCTAAGTCTAGACATCTTACATTCATGCCTAGTTCACTTAAACTAAGCTCTGATACCAACTTGTAGCATCCTAAAATTCAGAGTAATTTAAAACTTCATAAATTAGGCAATATGACATCTGAATTGATATAAACTTCTCAAAAAGTGTATCAGTCCTTAAGACTTTACAAAAACCTGTACGGATTTAGAATTCATCAACAGACTAATCTAAACATAACTATCTAGATTACATCAGTTGACAATCCAAAATTTATCAAAAGAATGGGACTTAACAATGCCCACCTATCAACACTTTAGTCATCTCAAAATGCCTTGAGACCCAACCCGTCTCTCAAAACCCAGTGCATCCCACCGCTAAGGAAAACCTGTTATACATATCATTTGAGAAAAAGTGTCAGGCTTAAAGTCTGGTGAGAACATACAGTTTATAAAGCTCAAAAGATATAAACATTTGTATCAAAAAATAATATTTCCAAAGAGGTTAAATCTTACAATTGAAACCTTTGCCACAACCGGGCTTTTCCGTTATAAACATGTCATCAAATGACCAACGATAAAACATTTTACCAAGGATTGTGGCGTAACACAAAGTAGGCCAAAATCCGAGTTATGAGCTAAACAATTGGAATCCAAGGATACGAACTCATAGGTCCGTGCTACAACGTGAGATCGCGCCCCCAAGCAAAACCAATGTATACTCCTTCACTAGGATCACTATAAACCATGGATAGTATCTGGCCTCACATAACCGTACCAAGTTGCCCCCGAGGATCATATGCATCCATAGCTACAAAATGGGGAATATGACATCCCAATAATACAGTCGACTCAAAACCTAGGGATCCGCTAGTAATGGTACAGACTCGTCACAACAACATATGCGACCAACCATAAATAATCATATGGTATAAAAACATTTTCATAAACAAAATGTTATATCCAGTTCAACTTCTGGTAAGAATGAAAATCATTAAAATGAGTTCATAAACTTTCTTTCACATATCCAACATAATGTGCAACTAAAACATATTTTTACTTCAAATAAGATAGAATCCATCATAAAATGACCGGAATCCTAAAATCTCCCAAAACTCAACTTGTATCAAATATGTAGAAATCTTAAATCTGTAACCATGGGGATATATAGGAGTTCAAACTGTAACCATTTTGACATGTATAAAGTTTTAGAAAGGTAGTAGGAACTCACTCAATAGGTTTATACGAAAACCCGAAGAACTAGATACCGACCCTCTTGACAAGACGAAGCTTTCTACACCGGAAACTCGGATCGAAAACTAGATAATAATCACCAAACTCTAGAGAGAGAAAGAGAGATATCTAGAGAGAGGATGAGAGAGTTTTTGAGAAAATCTCACAAATGAGATATTTGTGGCTGAAGCCACTTAAGTCGGCCAGGGTCTTTCGCGGGTTATGTCGCGACCTCAACTCGCGGCATAACTCGCCCGCGTTCTCAAACCTTAAAACCAACAGCGGACATCGCGACTAATGCCACGACTACCACTCCCATGCAAGTCGCGAAGCACGTAAACCCATAATCAACAGTGGACATCGCGACTTATGCCGCGACTCCAAGTCGCGAGCAAGTCGCGGAACTCACTGGAAGGTTCCAACTTCACCGAACAACAAAAATTCGAATGATAAACTAAATACGGTGATAACGACCAGAGTTATACACAAGATTTACAACGATACATGTATAATGAAAATCCAGGGTGTTACACCAAAGGTGAGTTTTCTGAACTAAAACCTCATAAGTTTATGAAGTTATTTATGCACGAGGATTTGATAATTATATGCTTGTGGCATATTAACTGTTTAAGACATGTGGAAGTTATTTCAAGGCATATCTTTATTTACGTTAGCTTTATATACGCGAGTTTCTTCTTAAATGCAGTATATGTTTTTATTAATGGTTAAATGTATGCATACGTTAATGCGAGCTGTATGGAAAAAGTCGGGGGGTGTGGCCCGCCTGTACTCATACCGGGGGGTGTGGCCCGTTTATGCCAATTGGGAGGTGTGACCCATCAAAGGCAGTATGAGACAGACACATCGATACTTTCGGGTAACGATAGTGTGTGCCGGAAGCGAGTTTTTGAATGTGGATTTATTTATCAAACTGAATGGGTTGAGTTTTATTATAAGCTTTTTCTATTCTATGTGTTTTGAACTATCTTAGAGGGGACTCACTAGACCATCGGTCTAACCCTCGCTTTTCAAAAACTAAAAACCTTTTCAGGTCGTCGTGAGGTAGGAGGTTCGGGCAAAGGTAAAGAGAAGTTGTGATCGAGTGCCGGATTAGAAGACCTCCTCTAGTATATTTCCTTTTATTCTCAGTTGTAATAGGTTGCCTTTCTACAAACCTTGAAGAATGTACTTGTTGATTTGGAGCCGTTTTTGGCGTAGATTCTTATATGTTTTAGTATGCTTCGTTGTTTTTGTTTGGGTTGTTACAGTTTTAATGCACACAGCGGCTCCGCGCTGATGGTGGCATGGATCCATCCGCACGGAGCACTGCCTCCCGATTTTCTTGCACGATCACTGTTTTGGTCATAACTTCTTCGTTTTGGCTCCGATTTTGCTCCGAAAAGAACCGTTGGACTCGTAATTGAATTCTTCATCCAACAAGACTATAAAATATAAGATTCAAGCCCAAAATATTAATTCTTATATTTCTCTTAAAATACTGATTTCTATACTAACTTGAAATTATACCTTTCTAAAATCGAGGTGTTACACGCAATATTTGACCAGTCAAATCCGATCTTGACCATATGTTTAACACCCTCAAATTTGGTAAAATCAACTAACTAAACATTTCAATATAACATCAAATGAAGGACAAAACTTCCTCCTATAAATCAAAACTCAACATACCTCAAATTTAAAATTCTCTAATTAACCTCAACAATTATACACTCGACTATTATACAGGGATTAAACAGAAGTCGGGTGTTACTTAACCCAAATACAAGTTGCTCTTCACGAAACAAATGCAGAAGACCTCACTAAGATATTCACTTCTCGAGCACACAACTAGCACTCCTCTTTTCACGGTGTCACTAGAACTATTCCCAACCGGAACCTGTTGCACATGCCGACAAATAAAAATGTTAGGCTAACGGCTAGTGAGTTCAAGAGTTTTCATCATATATATATATATATATATGTGTGTGTGTGTGTGTGTGTGTGTGTGTGTGTTATAACCTAGTAAGTTATGTCTATTCTTTTATGTCATGTTATAATGTTAAAGGGGATTTTTTGGTTAGGTATTATATGTTTAAAGGTATTATTGTCACTAATTAGTAATTAGAGGTCCTTAGTTTTAATGTATTCATAGTTATGATGAGTCACCTTATTTATGATGTGTCATAGTCACTATCTTCCAGATTTTTAAGTGTGTGATATGGGTGTATGTTTTGGGAGTGTCGACTAAGAAAGGAGAAACAAAGAAGAAGTAAGGAGGAAAAAAAAAGGGAAGAAGAACTCTTAGAGTTTGTTTCACTTTAGAGTCAAGTGGATTTCCTAAGTTCTGCAGGTTTTTCCTTATGTTTTCTTTATCTTCCCATCTTGATGTGTGATGAGTTGTAAGGGCTAAAATAGTGTGTTGGGAAAACCAAGTGATTAATTGACAAAGCTAAGTAATAGCAAGTACATCCTAAGAAGCATGATATGGCAATATTGAAGCACGACAAAGCAAGCTAGAAGAACGAGGTGTCGATCTTATCCTTATAAGCACGAGGTGTCGATCTTATCCCTATAAGCACGAGGTGTCGATCTTATCCCTATAAGCAAGAGGTGTCGATCTTATCCTTATAAGCACGAGGTGTCGATCTTATCCCTATAAGCACGAGGTGTCAATCTTATCCCATAAGCCCAAAGTGTCGAGGTGTCGATCTTATTTTATAAGCACGAGGTGTCGATCTCATCCTATAAGCACGAGGTATCGATCTCATTCTATAAGCATGAGGTGTCGAGATTCTCTTATCTTATAAGCACGAGGTGTCGAGATTCTCTTATCTTATAAGAACGAGGTGTCGAGATTATCTTATCCTATAAGCACAAGGTGTCGAGTTCTTATAAGAGTGCAATCTTGAAAGCAATAGGAACAAGTTGTTAATGCCTTGTGTTTAGCTATACATAGAGGTAGAAGCAAAGAATATTGATATGATACCAAATTTCTCTCTCTTAATACACTACTAAGCTTAAAGTAATAGATAAAGGAAAAGCTAGGAATAATCAAGGCTCAGTTACTCGTCAGTGAAGTTTGATATAAGTGGTGTTCAGTTGTGTCGTTTGCGCGTGTGTGGCTTCAAACTCTTAATAAGGTGGCTTTTATTTTAACCATTTTCGAACTGGAATACTTATATTATGAAATGGTTTATATGTGATATGTGTAGTAATGATTGTGAGTTTTCTTTTAACCATTTTCGAACTGGAATGCTTATATTATGAAATGGTTTATATGTGATATGTGTAGTAATGATTGTGAGTTTTCTTTTAACCATTTTCGAACTGGAATACTTGTATTAAGAAATGGTTTATATGTGATATGTGTAGTAATGATTGTGAGTTATGTGGAATGTGATTATTGAAATGAAATCTCATATGTTTGAGCATTGCATTACACTATTGTATTGTAACAACCCAAAGTTTAATTACATTAAAATGTAATTATCCATACCAAAACAATGGTCCCAAGCCTACAATTCAAACAAAGTTTGCAACTACAACTTATTACACAACTGAGTAAAAAGGAAAACTATTACAAGGAGTCTTCTAGCTTCATGGAAAAGCTCACAACTTCTCTTTATCCTTACCAGAACCTAATATCTTGCGATAACCTGAAAAAAGGTTATAGTTTTGAAAGAGCGAGGGTTAGACCGATGGTCTAGTGAGTCCCCTCCAAGCGCTACTGCAACAGTTCAAATATTATTTAAAACATTTAAACAAAGCCTTACGCCTCACGAGCGTAACTTAAACATTTACCACATTTTACGCTTCGCAAGCGCAACTCACACTACTGACCAACACGACCATACTTTACGCTTCGCAAGCGTAACTCAAACTATTGACCAACACTGCCATCAAAGACGGTATGTCTGTCTCGTACTACCTTATTTTGGGGACACACCCTAATGGCATAAACGGGTCACACTCCCTGGTACGAGCAGGCGGGTCACACTTCCCGACTTAGGTCAAATCTCATGAATTAAATGTATGCATACATCTAATCATCAACAATATATAAAACGAGTTTATATAAACATAGCATGAACATGCCAACATAATTAAATCAACCTTCTCAACTTTCGATAATATAAACAAACGTGCAGTTCAGAAAACTCACATTTATCATATAACTTTCAAAATCGTAAAAGATTTAGTTTGAAAGACTCACCTCAGATCCTTCTCGCTTAAAGTCTGCTTTCTAACGTTCTCACCACCTATGACAACACCGATAAATCGGTAAGCCAAAACATAGATAACTCACTTACTCACTGACTAGAACATAAAATACTACACACTGTGCCCAAGACCTCCCCGGTCGAAACTACCCCGGGCGACACACTCCGGTTGACCCCGGTCTCCCCCACACCGGTCGACGTCGGTCGGCCGACACCGGTCGACACACACCGGTCAACACCGGTCGACATCACACCGGTCGGCACCGGTCTCCCCGGTCCGGTCCGGTCGATATTCAAACTCAGGCGATTCCAAAACTTCGAGCAAAACTAAAATGACTCTCAAATCTCGAATACAACGGCTAAAAGCTTGGCAACGATATCATTTACCGACTAATTTACTGCAGAAGGGAGTATTAGACTAGAATCATACCTTTATTTACAAAGAAATTGTACGATTCTTCAAAACCTCTTTCTCCCTTCTCCTGCTCTCGTTCTCCTTCAATCGTTCAGAATATCAAGAATGAAATCTGATAACAAATCTTAGGGTTTGGTTATATTTATATAACCCAATTTACATTTAACCCCCTGAACTTTGGATCTCGCTTGACTTTTTACCCAACTATCAAAATTTATCGAAATTTTGGATCCGGATATTACAATATCCCCTCCTCAAGAGAATTCCGTCCCCGGAATTCCATCGTTGAACATATGGGGATACTGAGATTTCATGTTCGCCTCCATTTCCCACGTTGACTCTTGTCCTTTGTGAAATCTCTACTGGATTTTTCACCAACCGGATTTCCTTGTTTCTTAGCTTCTTTACTTTGCGATCTAAAACTGCTAAGGGTTCTTCAATATAACTTAATTTTTCATCCACTTGAATGTCCTCTAATGGAACTACTACATCTGCTTCTGCCAAACACTTTTTCAAGTTTGACACATGAAAGGTGGGATGAATCCCACACAAGTTCTCTGGTAGATCAAGCTTGTAAGCCACTTCACCAACACGCGCAGTGATGGTAAATGGTCGAACAAACCTTTGTATCAATTTCCCTTTCTTTCCGAAGCGAACTACCCCTTTCCAGAGCGAGACTTTCAACATTACTTTGTCTCCTATCTGAAACTCTATCGATTTCCTTAGCTTATCGGCGTACATCTTCTGACGATCTTGAGCTACCTTTAACCTTTCTAGAATCTGGTTGACCTTATCGGCTGTCACCTGCTAGCCGTCTTTCACCCACCTCATTCCAACATAAAGGTGTTCTACATTTACGTACATACAATGCTTCGAACGGAGTCGCTCGAATGCTAGCATGGTAACTATTGTTGTAAGAAAATTCAATCAACGACAAATGAATTTCCCACGAACCCTTGACTTCAATGACACATGCTCGCAGCATGTCCTCTAACGTCTGGATGGTCCTCTCACTCTGACCATCCGTTTGCGGGTGATAAGCCGTACTTAACTTGAGTTGCGTACCTAACTCTCTTTGTAGACTTATCTAATCTATGGGAACAACTTCTGCATCAAGTCGCTCCCTTTCAAATCTTAAGATTTACAAGACTCGCGTTCTTTCATTCATTCCGACTTAACTTCCCTCAAATGCTCTAAGCATTTTGTTCCAAAACCAAGGTCGTAACATCCCAGGTCAACTCCTGCGTCAACATGCATATAGTAAACCTTTGTTACCACAATAACTGCATAATTATGAATTTCTTCATCCGATAATCAGCTATTGGATAGTAACTTCTCTCGGTTCGGCATACGTCGAACGTAAAAGCACTTTCTTTCCCATACCATACTGTTCACCGTTTAGCGGTGATACTCAACTCATACACAGTAACATACATCGCCCTAAAGGTCATCACTCCATTTCCATAATAAAAGAAAATTCCACATTACCTTACCCTCACAGTCCACTAATTCCAACTGAACGAATCATAATGACTCCCACTTCAATTTTCGGCTCATCCAACGATTTTTCCGGTCGCAATTGAAATAAATTCAAGCTTTACCCGTTCTAACATAGAGTGATCATGCTCCCACCATCACTCCAATTTATTACTGGAAGACAGGTTTACTTGGAACCTTTCCTACACAATTACCAAGTTGACTCACTCCGAGCACTACCTCCAACCGCTTCTTCCCCTTTCCTTCTCGAAAACATGAACATGCTACTAGTGATAGGCTCACTAGCTAGCCCAAATCCTTAGACCAACCGCCCGTTTCAGCTTTATCCACTCTCGAACCATAGCATACACTCTAACCCCCTTTCTCACATCCTCTCTAGGGTTTATAAACTCACTTATCAGAAATTCTGAAAATATAAACTCCCAAATTCTGTGCCACTTGCCAAACTTCTTACTCTCAGGTCAACAATTCCAACTCGTCAAAACACAAACTACATTACTACATTTCACCAAACGGTTACCGACAATCCACACACGAGACATTAAACCACACTTTCCCACAACATTACTCACTGATCAAAGACACCTCACGTTCCTCACTCCCCTTCGCCATCTGTAGGGTTTCTTCACGTTCGAAGAATACTTCGACATCCTTACGGATTTTACAACCCACAATGAACTAAATCGTTCGACATTCACATCAATATGTCACTGAAATAAGATGAGCTTGTCCAACACCTCTCTGCGACCCATGAACCCAAGGTTCCTCCATGAAGTTGCCGCCAACTATCTTTCGAACCCATAAACTTCAGATTAGCAAAATCACCAACCCAAACAACATCTATGCATCTCTGCCAAAAACTTGACACTTTCGAAAAACTCATTAAGAATCACTGAGCAAGGGTTTTCGCCAATGCTCATCCTATAACATTAACACAAGTCTATAACTTAACCTCAAAGAAGCTCCTTACCACTATAATGACTCGAATGACCACTTTGGCATAAAAAGTAACACCATCTCATCTAACCATTTATCTCCCTACCACATCATCACCATCACACAAAAAAATCTCTGCAACACTTGGTACACATAACAGATACCCTCCTCATCATGCTAATCGTAACACCAATATTTGAGATAAAGTCGTTTCACGACTTTATCCTGCTCAAATCTAGACCGCCCACAAACTTTTGAACATCTAAACCACTCAACACGAATTCGCTTCTGATCGGCTTATCGCGATATGCCATTTACAAAGTTGGGTAGTCGGTAAGATTAAACATACTCTCTTACGGGTTAACTTGCTCGAAGTACAACCACCCGATTGCTCCCTATACCTTACTCCCACACAAACCATCAGAACCTCATGGGAATTTACCTAACCAACTAACAATCTTCCATTTTGAAAAGTCCCCACAAGGTGGTCCTATACCATTCTAGATACACACCGATCCCGAACGATCTCTAGCTTCCTTAAGAAACTCAGAAAAACATGACCGCATCCACTTCCCATTTTCAACGTCCCGGCAATGGCCTCAACAATTTTTCGCTGCTTCAACATCACCGTCGATATAGTGATACTTCAACAATATTTTCGACTAACAAAGATTCCCAAAGGAACCTACTCTTTCCAACGCATCATAACTATCTCGGTGTCCCACCGACTTCGCACGTTGAAGGCACATAACTTACTTGATAGAATCTGATTACCAGATCAACTCAAAACTCCGGCTCGATGTCAATAACTTTTCATCCAAAAACCACAACGTTACATAACAACATATTGCTAAAAGGCGTACCTTAACGAATTAGAATTTCACCCCAAACAACACCACTCGCCGACTACACCATCTCAGGTTAGGAGTGCATGCTACCACAAAACGAATCATTCCTAACACTCAAGGGCTAAGGCTTCTGTCATTCTCCGCATTTCCCTAGAAGGAATAGCAGGATCATGAATCAACCGATAACGGCCCGAACATCACACTCTCATCCTTCACCCCTTTCCTTATCCTTAACTTCAATGCTTCCTTACGACCTAGCGAGTTCATAGTCTTCATGCATGACAACATATTAGTTTGAAATCATTTGACACATTTGAAAATCTTTTCAATGAAACTTTACTCAAGCGATTTCAAGAAGTTCTAACAAAATTACTTATGCTGAGTGAGTTAGTTTACTTCCGCCCTTGCTGGCATGACTAAGTTCATACCAGTCTTCCTTATAACATCACACGATCAAAAGATGTTATATTTTCCACAAAAGATGACTCCTTTATAAAAGAAGTGCAATAACTCCCAAATTACTAAGTTCAAAATTTAGCGCACCGTGCAATAAAATTGCCATTTTTCTGAAACCCATACACGTTTACACATGCTAACTCATTTTCAAAGCAAATGACTCAAAGGTGCACACACACCAATAAACCTGACAAGAAAGACTCACGCAACTTATTCGAAAACACCATGCATGATACTCCGACTTCTTTGAAGGCTATTCGCTCTCGTAAGGTCGACCGCTTACACTCACACCAATATACTACTGACCCTTACTTCCGACCAACCAGTCAGGTCCCTCACAATAACATCTATCTTCAGCATAAACGATTCCCAACATTCTGGTATATTCCACTACCAGTAACCAACGCGACCATTAATTCGCAATTCCTACATCCTTACTTTCGTCCAACTAGGCTTACCAACATTAGCTCATTTCCATTCTGTCTTCATTCCATTTATTAGCCAACACGGATACTGTCTCTCAGCCACCCTCGCCAACTTTCAGTTAACTACTGATTCAAAAGGCTCAAATCTATTATTCGATTCTTGGGGTGAACTCTCCTGATGTCCATTGATCGACATCACAAACTACCAAACCGACGACTCCCTTTGAGTGACCAGCTCACCTCCAATCGTCAATCTTCCCTTTTCAGACTCAAAGAGTTCTTCCTCCAGACGAAACATCTACATCCTACACAATACTCATCCCATAAGGTATTAACCTTAAACCCATGAACGTACTCGCACAGTACGCCAAACCAACGCTATCATTTCAATGATAGAACTCACTATCCAAAACTACACCCACCAACTTACCCAACAATAGTACTCGAGTATACCCATGCACCTGTAGATTCATAATGGCATTGGCCAGATGCAATTCTGAATTTACCTTACATGAGAGTCCTTACTATTCTCGTCCCAATTCACAAAAACCAATGACTCCTTAAAGGCTTCCTAAATCTCAGTTGTATCCCTCTATACCACAGTTTAAGTTTAGGCCCATTCGGTCACCTAAATCCCTTAAACTATGGCTCTGATACCAATTGTAACAACCCAAACTTTAATTACATTAAAATGTAATTATCCATACCAAAACAATGGTCCCAAGCCTACAATTCAAACAAAGTCTGCAACTACAACTTATTACACAATTGAGTAAAAAGGAAAACTATTACAAGGAGTCTTCTAGCTTCATGGAAAAGCTCACAACTTCTCTTTATCCTTACCAGAACTTGCTATCTTGCGATAACCTGAAAAAGGGTTATAGTTTTGAATGAGCGAGGGTTAGACCGATGGTCTAGTGAGTCCCCTCTAAGCGCTACTGCAACAGTTCAAATATTATTTAAAACATTTAAACAAAGTCTTACGCCTCACGAGCGTAACTTAAACATTTACCACATTTTACGCTTCGCAAGCGTAACTCACACTACTGACCAACACGGCCATACTTTACGCTTCGCAAGCGTAACTCAAACTATTGACCAACACTGCCGTCAAAGACGATATGTCTGTCTCGTACTACCTTATTTTGGGGATACACCCCAATGGCATAAATGGGCCACACTCCCCGGTACGAACAGGCGGGTCACACTTCCCGACTTAGGTCAAATCTCACGAATTAAATGTATGCATACATCTAATCATCAACAATATATAAAACGAGTTTATATAAACATAGCATGAACATGCCAACATAATTAAATCAACCTTCTCAACTTTCGATAATATAAACAAACGTGCAGTTCAGAAAACTCACATTTATCATATAACTTTCAAAATCGTAAAAGATTTAGTTTGAAAAACTCACCTCAGATCCTTCTCGCTTAAAGTATGCTTTCTAACGTTCTCACCACCTATGACAACACCGATAAATCGGTAAGCCAAAACATAGATAAGTCACTTACTCACTAACTAGAACATAAAATACTACACACTGTGCTCAAGACCTCCCCGGTCGAGACCACCCCGGTCGAGACCACCACGGTCGAAACTACCCCGGGAGACACACTCCGGTCGACCCCGGTCTCCCCCATTCCGGTCGACACCGGTCGGCCCACATCGGTCGACACCGATCGGCCCACACCGATCGACACTGGTCGACATCACACCGGTCGGCACCGGTCTCCCCGGTCCGGTCCGGTCGATATTCAAACTCAGGCGATTCCAAAACTTCGAGCATAACCAAAATGACTCTCAAATATCGAATACAACGGCTAAAAGCTTGACAACGATATCATTTACCGACTAATTTACTGTAGAAGGGAGTATTAGACTAGAATCATACCTTTATTTACAAAGAAATCGTACGATTCTTCAAAACCTCTTTCTCCCTTCTCCTGCTCTCGTTCTCCTTCAATCGTTCAGAATATCAAGAATGAAATCTGATAACAAATCTTAGGGTTAGGTTATATTTATATAACCCAATTTACATTTAACCCCCCTGAACTTTGGATCTCGCTTGACTTTTCACCCAACTATCAAAATTTATCGAAATTTTGGATCCGGATATTACATGTATTTTGGCCGGACGTAGATACCAGATGGAGTTGGTTGTGCCGAAAGGGGCAACGGGGTTGGTTGTACTTGAGGTACTTCGAAGTAAATTAATTAGTTGTACTTAGCGGCCAACTAATTCTGATATGGCCATGGGTTGTTGGTGTTTTAGGCCAACGGAGTGTGTTGTGTACATTGCATGAGATTTGAATTGTGATTTGTTGATAATGATTTCATATCAATGTTTTCATAATATTGTTATTGAAATGTTTGGGATTATCTCACTTAGACCAATTGGTCTAACCCTCATTGTTTTCCAAATCTGTATTCTAGGACAGATGACTGGTAAGGCAAAAGGAAAAGATAAGTTATGATGTTATGTGAAGAAATGTGTTGTACGTGGGAAGCTATTATGAGTTAATACTTCTAGTTGAACAATGTTATATGTCAATGGTTTTTGTTGGATGTAGTATTATGTAAGTGTAATTCTAGACTTCGGGACCCTATATGTAATTTGTGGGTGTTTGTAATGTAAATGTTTGCATCTATTATATGATACATGTTATGTTTTAAGGTGGGTTGTTACAGTCGGTATCAGAGCCTAAGTTTATGGGATTTAGGTATTCAGATCCATACCTAGACTTAAACTGCATGATGTTCTGTGAAGTAGGATGTCTCTATTATGTTTAGAACCTTGGAATGTTAAATATAATGGGTAGAAAGAACGACATGTAAGGTAAATTCAAATTACATTTGGCCAATGTAATTATGAGCTTACATGTGCATGTTTGAACTGGAATACCTTATTATATTGGGTATGTTATTAAAGTGTTATTTGACTCGGGTGCAAACCGTTCATTCGTATCTTCTTCTTTTGTTAATTATTTGCATGTGAAACCAAAAGAGTTAGATTATGCATTAGTAGTAGAAACTGCTTATGATAATCAAGTATCGGTTAGAGAGGTATTTGATGATTGTTATATTGATGTGGAAGGGTGTCAAGTACCAATTCAGTTATTCCCTATGTCCTTAACTGAATTTGATGTGGTAGTGGGAATGGACTGGTTAGCTAAAAACTAGGCCAGTATCGTATGTAATAAAAAGTTGATTAATATTGACTTGCCTAGGAAGGGACCGGTTATAATATATGGTGATCGTAGAAACCATCAGTTTTGTCTAATATCTATGTTAAATGCCCGTAAATGTGTTAGGCTGTCAGAGCTTCTTAGCTTATGTTATTGACACCAAGAAAGAAAAGGGTAAAATTTAAAATATACCAGTAGTCAGTGAATTCCCAGAAGTCTTTCCTGATGATTGACTAGTCTTCCTCCCGATAGACTGATAGAGTTTAGTATTGATTTCTCACTCGGGGCTGCTCATGTTGCACGTACACCTTACCGTCTGGCTCCTTCTGAAATGAAATAAATGAAGTCTCAGTTACAAGAACTTTCTGATAAGGGTTTCATTAGATTGAGTACTTCTCCATGGGGTGCACCAGTTTTGTTTGTTAAGAAAAATGATGGGTCAATGAGAATGTGTATAGATTACCGGGAACTGAACAAACTGATAATAAAGAATAAATATCCACTTCCCAGAATTGACGACCTTTTTGATCAGTTAGTTGGGCCAGTTATTTTTCAAAGATTGATTTACGGTCAGGTTATCATCAGTTGAAGGTCAGAGAAAAAGATGTGTTGAAAACTGCTTTCCGTACCCGTTATGGTCACTATGAATTTTTGGTAATGCCTTTTTGGTTTGACGAATGCACCGACAACTTTTATGGATATGATGAATCAGGTATGTAAACCCTATCTCGATAAATTTGTAATTGTTTTTATCGATGATATCCTTATTTATTCCCGATCTGAAGAAGAACATGCTATTCATATTCGTTTGATTTTGGAGCTATTGAAAAGTGAACAGTTTTATGATAAGTTTTCTAAATGTGAGTTCTGGTTACGAGAAGTACAGTTTCTTGGGCATGTTATTTCTCAGAAAGGCATATAGGTTGATCCAACTAAGATTGAAGCATTTGAAAATTGGGAACCACCAAGAACACCGACAGAGGTAAGGAGTTTTCTGCGTTTGGCAGGTTATTATCGGAAGTTCATACCGGATTTTTCTCGTATTGCAACACCTTTGACCATTTGTGATTATTGAAAGAATGGGTGAAGTGGCGTATCGGTTAGAGCTTCCATCTGAGCTAAGTGGTATTCATAATACTTTCCATGTTTCAAATCTTCGAAAGTGTTTAGTTACTCCTGATCAGGCAATACTGTTACCAGAAATTCATATTGATGAAATATTATCATTTATCGAAGAACCGGAAGCGATTATTGATCAGAAAGTTAAAGTACTCAAAAATAAAGAAATCAATCTGGTAAAGGTACAGTGGCGGTATCACAAAGGGCAAGATGCTACGTGGGAACTGAAATCTGATATGAGAACCAAATACCCTAATTTGTTTGATTGGCCGAATTCCGGGACGGAATTCCTTTTAGGGGGAGATATTGTTATAACCCAGTAAGTTATGTCTATTCTTTTATGTCATGTTATAATGTTAAAGAGGACTTTGTGGTTAGGTATTATATGTTTAAGGGTCTTATTGTCACTAATTAGTAATTAGAGGTCCTTCGTATTAATGTATTCATAGTTATGATGAGTCACCTTATTTATGATGTGTCATAGTCTCTATCTTCCAGATTTTTAAGTGTGTGATATGGGTGTATGTTTTGGGAGTGTCGACTAAGAAAGGAGAAACAAAGAAGAAGTAAGGAGGAAAAAGAAAAGAGAAGGAGAACTCTTAGAGTTTGTTTCATTTTAGAGTCAAGTGGATTGCCTAAGTTCTGCAGGTATTTCCTTATGTTTTCTTTATCTTCCTATTTTGATGTGTGATGAGTTGTAAGGGCTAAAATAGTGTGTTGGGAAAACCACGTGATGAATTTACAAAGCTAAGTAATAGCAAGTACATCCTAAGAAGCATGATATAGCAAGCTAGAAGTACGACAAAGCAAGCTAGAAGAAGGAGGTGTCGATATTATCCCTATAAGCACGAGGTGTCGATCTTATCCCTATAATCATGAGGTGTCGATCTTATCCCTATAAGCACGAGGTGTCGATCTTATCCCTATAAGCACGAGGTGTCGATCCTATCCCTATAAGCACGAGGTGTCGATCCTATCCCTATAAGCACGAGGTGTCGATCTTATCCCTATAAGTTCGAGGTGTCAATCTTATCCTATAAGCCCAAAGTGTCGAGGTATCGATCTTATTTTATAAGCACGAGGTGTCAATCTCATCCTATAAGCATGAGGTGTTGATCTCATCCTATAAGCACGGGGTGTCGATCTCATCCTATAAGCACAAGGTGTCAATCTCATTCTATAAGCACGAGGTGTCGAGATTCTCTTATCCTATAAGCATGAGGTGTCAAGATTCTCTTATCTTATAAGCACGAGTTGTCGAGATTCTCTTATCCTATAAGCACGAGGTGTCGAGTTCTTATAAGAGTGCAATATTGAAAGCAATAGGAACAAGTTGTTAATGCCTTATGTTTAACTATAAATAGAGGTAGTAGCAAAGAATATTGATATGATACCAAATTTATTTATCCCTCTCTTAATACACTACTAAGCTTAAAGTAATAGATCAAGGAAAAACTAGGAATAATCAAGGCTCAGTTACTCGTCAGTGAAGTTTGATATAAGTGGTGTCGTTTACGCGTGTGTGGCTTTGAACTCTTAATAAGGTGACTTTTCTTTTAACCATTTTCGAACTGGAATACTTATATTATGAAATGGTTTATATGTGATATATGTAGTAACGATTGTGAGTTTTCTTTTAACCATTTTCGAACTGGAATACTTATATTATGAAATGGTTTATATGTGATATGTGTAGTAATGATTGTCAGTTTTCTTTTAACCATTTTCGAACTGGAATACTTATATTAAGAAATGGTTTATATGTGATATGTGTAGTAATGATTGTGAGTTATATGAAATGTGATTATTGAAATGAAATCTCATATGTTTGAGCATTGCATTACACTATTGTCTTTTGGCCGGACGTAGAGACCAGATGGAGTTGGTTGTGCCGAAAGGGGCAACGAGGTTGGTTGTACTTGATATACTTCGAAGTAAATTAATTAGTTGTGCTTAGCGTCCAACTAATTCTGATATGGCCATGGGTTGTTGGTGTTATAGGCCAACGGAGTGTGTTGTGTACATTGCATGAGATTTGAATTGTGATTTGTTGATAACGATTTCATATCAATTTTTTCATAATATTGTTATTAAAATGTTTGGGATTATCTCACTTAGACCAATTGGTCTAACCCTCATTGTTTTCCAAATCTGTATTCTAGGACAGATGACTGGTAAGGCAAAAGGAAAGATGTTATGTGAAGAAATGTGTTGTACGTGGGAAGATATTATGAGTTAATACTTCTAGTTGAACAATGTTATATGTCAATGGTTTTTGTTGGATTTAGTATTATGTAAGTGTAATTCTAGACTTCGGGACCCTATATGTAATATGTGGGTGTTTGTAATGTAAATGTTTGCATCTATTATATGATATATGTTATGTTTTAAGGTGGGTTGTTATATAGATTTTTCCCCAACTTGAGCTTCCTTGAATAAACTTGAATCCACAAGCAAAATCTTTCCAAAACCTAGATCCACAAATTTCCAACCATAAATATTCATATTCAACCATTTAGAATCGTTCCCCTGAACACTTTATGTCAAAATCTCCATTTTGACCTAAACCCTAATTTTGACCTAAATCCTCCAAAATCTTTCAAACCGAAATCGGAGAAATTAAACACTACGAAATCATCAATGGAGAATTTATAACTCATAAATAAGTTTGTAAATGGAGGGGATGAACTTACCACATAGGTTTTGATGAAAACCAAGAAACCCTAGCCAAAAACTTTGAAGAAATGGATGGAGATGGTGAACTCTTGATCCTAACTTCCAATCCTTAACTTGATGATGGTTTACCATTATATTACCCAAGGATTTGAGCTAAAGATGTCCCAAAATATCAAAGGATGGTGTTAGGCCGTTCTTGAGAGATTTTGGGAGAGAATGGATCTGATTTGGTGGAGGGGAGTAGCCAAACAAGAAAAATCGCGACTTTATGCTGCCTGGCACACCTGACGACATTGCCAGGCGACAATGCCAGTGGCATAGTCACTGGGGTGTACCAGCCTTCTGTCCACTCTCTGCGATTGTGACAGTGCGACTATGACACCAGACATTGTAGCAGGACCCTTCCCAATCCCCAAAACTCAACTTTTTCCACACCAACACTCCCGATACTCTAAGAGACTCAAGGTAATGTTTTCCCAACATAATTCCCACCATTTACATGTTATGAAAACGTCCGGGTGACCTTTACTTATCGAAAGTTACGAGTGTTATAATATGAAAGGCTAGGATTACTTCTCTATTTCTCATACATTTACCATTTCTCAAATGAACCTAAGGCTATGTGTGTGTATATATATATATATATATATATATATATAGAGAGAGAGAGAGAGAGAGAGAGAGAGAGTGAGAGTGAGAGTGACTAACTCAAATGAGAACACCACGATTTTACAAAAATGTGAAAACACTCATATTATATACTGTAGTCCATCACATGTGATAGCAAGTTAGAGATTTAGGAGACCTAGGTCAAGGCCAAGTTGCTCACACGCCACCATATTCACATGTGATATGGATTGCTTGTGTTTTCGTAAAATGGTGGTATTCTTGTTTTAAATGTATATAATGAACAAATAAAAACTACAAAAAAAGTTGAGAAACCATGAGAACAACTTATCATGTGTTGTTTCACGAAAAAAGTGAAAAATGCAATGTCGTTATTTCACAATTTATTTATGTCCAATGTGTATATTTTGTTTCATATTGTAAAATAACACTATACTTTTGCATGCATTGTTTCACATTATTCATGAAACTAATGCGAAACAATGCATGATTTCTGTTTCTCACGGTTCTCACTTTTTGTAATTCTCATTATATATATATAGGATCAGGTTCAAGGGAAAACCTCAAAAAAATGGAAAACTGAGGAACACCCTGGTAGCCTTTCATCTGGACGGTATGCATTTGTGCATACAAGTAATTTGTAACATGCACACGTACATAAAAAACAAAAAACAACTTAATTACTTATGAGTGCATACCGTCCAAATCAAGGGCTACCTGGGTGTTTTTCAGTTTTCCATTTTTTGAGGTTTTCCTTAACCTCCCCCATATATATATGAGTTAATTACATATTTGGTCCATGTGGTTTATTGGTTTTAACACTTTGGGTCCCTACTTTGAAATATCTATGGATTTCATCCTCATGGTTTGCATTTTATAACGCATTGGGTCCCTAAAACTAACTCCATTAATTTTTTTTTTCTGTTAAAGTGGTCATGTGCAAGGCACATGATGGGTAGTTTGGTCATTTTACACATTCTCCTCATTTTACATTAAAAATAAAAAAATAAAAACTAAAAAAACAAACACCAATAAGAACTTGCCATATGTCCCTCATTCCTCTCCCTCCTCCCTTCCGTTTTCCGGCAACTATTCCGATCGGCAACTTTAATTTTCCGGCAACCATCAGTAAAGAACACCCAGAAAATATTCCGATCAGCTACTCCACTTTAACCCAGACGAGTTTTGTGATGATTTCAGACCAATAAAAAGCTTTCAGTTTACAAGAAATCAATGTATTTTTGTTAAAATCACTATACAAAACACAAGATAAACAACAAATTTTACAAGAAATAATAATTTCTCTTCTCAATTCCATCAACAAATAATAATTTCTCTTCTCAATTTCCACTTTAACCACTGCTCGTAGAAATTCTTCATCGGCGATAAAGTAATCCAAGGTGAGAATGGGTGGATGAAACTTCCTTCAAGGGACACAAAACGAAACGAATCATCATAAAGCCAATTTTCAAAAGTATGATTGTTTTATCTTGTGTTTAATTGATCAATAGTCATATAACAAATTTATTGATAATGACCCAACAGATCAAAGCCGAACCTGGATGCTCATAGTTTTCTTGTTGGCTTCAAGCTGACTTCCTGCAGAAAGATCAAGCAGATAATCAACTATTACATATGGATAAATCAGGGGATTACAAAAATCGAAGACATAGGAAGATCATAGATTAGGAAGTAGTTCCTGCTTTAACCGATAGGAAGAAAGAGGGTTGGAGGGGATTGGGGCAAGTACGTACCCTTGCCGGAAGCTTTGGCATTCTCCAAGTTCTTCTCACGGGCCATCTTGGACGTCTGAGCATTACCTTCACCCATGGCTCCCTGATCTCTGCCCCCCCCCCTCTCTCTCTCTCGCCCACCAAATTCAAAACCCTAATTCCACAATGGTGCACCTCTTTCGATGGAAACGGGTGGGTATTTCTGGAAATCGAGAGAAGAGTGGAGAAGGGACGATGAAAACCACAGGGACGATGAAAACTGAGGGGGAGGGAGAAGAAGAATTGGGGGAAATGGGTCTTCGTCTTTGTCGCTTTATCTGCGTTCGCCGGAGAAGGTAATGAACTTGTGTTCGCCAGAGACCATAGGGACGAAGACGAAGCGATAGGTGGTGGGGGTGGAGCAGAAGTGGTCGTGGGGAGGAGGCCGTTGAGTTCGCCGGAGATGACAAAAGGGGAAGGTTGAATTCCGACGATAATTTGGGGGAATGGTCCTTGTGCGTATGATAGATAATATACATATATATTTTATTATAATAGAGTAAATTACATGTTTGATCCCTGCTGTTTTAATAAAAAAATAAAACAGGAATAAAATGACTAAAATACCCTCATAATTATCCTACTTAATAGAAAAATTTAACGGAGTTAGAAGTTAGGGACTCAACACGTTATAAAATGTAAACCAAGAGGATACAATCCATAGATATTTCAAATTAAGGACCCAAAGTGTTAAAACCAATAAACCACAGGGACCAAATATGTAATTAACTCTCTCTCTATATATATATATATAGAGAGAGAGAGAGAGGTGATCATATTAAATGGAATAATTATTCTAAGCATTCTTAATGGTGCAAAATAAAAGTAGATTGGTTACCTTTTCGCATCAAGGGATTGCTTTTTTATAGGGAAATTATTTAAAATATTAATTTTATGTTGATGGCTTAACCTCTTAGCCATTATCTCCCTAAAATTATCAAAATAACCCGTATCCTCGTGAAACCCCTCGTGAATACGAACTCCTCCCTAAGAATACCCATATTTTACAAATTTAGTCCATGTTCATGAAAACCTAGGTTCGTATTTGCAAACCTGGGTGAAAAGTGTAATATTTGGCTTTTGTGTATTAACTCGTCCAAAATTGAGAACTCCCTTAGCCAGGTTTGCATTTGTTTCAAAGCTGATGGATTTATATATATATATATATATACTATATTATAAAGCACGGATAAAAAACTCTTGAATACAAATTATTAGGCACAAGATACCATCATTTTATGCAAGATTTTAAAAATCTCTTAATTTACAAGTTTCAAAGCACAAGATACATATTACTACTGCAGACTTCTAACACCCACCAATTTGGTTTGTGCATTACCTTCCTTTTATGCAGATCTTTCCATGTATCACTATTAATTAATATATTATATTACTATAAATTTGTTTTAATTATATTATTAAATATGCAATTGTTATTTTTTCTAAATGTCATTAAAATATATAAGATAATCATTGAATTCTAACAAAATACTTAATTTTTTTTTATATAAAAAACATTATATTATTAAGCCTAAATTAAACAAATTTATAAAAAAAAAAACATTATCACTTTCTCAAAACCATCCAAAATCGTACTATAAATCAACAAAAAAACAAAAAATAAAATGAAACATTAAAATCGTGATGTATCTCGCTGCATTGCGCGAGTACACCTCTAGTATATATATATATATATATATATATATATAAACAATTTTACATTGTTTCCCTTAATTGGAGATTCTCCCTTATTTAAATCCCAGGTTCGCATTGCAAGACTTAAAAAACTGAAACATAAATATTTATTTTGGCTTAAACAAAATTTTGTACACTTTTCACCCAAGTTCGCAAGTGCGAACCTGGGTTTTCATGAACAGGGGGCCAAAATTGTAAAATAGTGGTGTTTTTAAGGAGGAGTTCTTATTCACGTAGGGTTTTATGAGGATACAGACTATTTTGATAATTTTAGAGAGAATGGATAGGAGGTTAAGCCATCAAGACAAAATGGCTATTTTAATTAATTTCTCTTTTTCATATCCTCTTTATTAGTTATCACTCTCATATACGTCCTTTTGGAAAACCACACTTTTAAACTTTGCATATTAAGAGACCTGGTCAACAAATTCACATATCTAAAATATGAATGGAAGCAAAGTTGATTCTATTTTGATTTTCCAAAATGAATTTTTTTTTAAATGAAATCGATTTCATTTTAATACAATTTATAAGAACTAGTTGTGTACCAACCGATATGTAAGATTTTATCGTATAAGAATGAAAATTAATGCAACTTTTTATTAAAATGAAAATTCTAGAATTTATATTTATACAAAATAGAAATTAGAGTTAATTACATATCTGGTCCCTGTGGTTTATTGGTTTTAACACTCTGGGTCCCTACATTGAAATATCTATGGATTACATCCTCATGGTTTACATTTTATAACGTGTTGAGTCCCTAACTTTTAACTCCGTTAAGTTTTTCTGTTAAGCAGATTAATTAAAAGGGTATTTTAGTCATTTTAAATATATTTTTTACTTTTTATTAAAATCACAAGGACCAAACATGTAATTTACTATTTACCCTATTATAATAAAATATATATGTATATCATTTATCTTGGTAAGGCACAATCATTCCCCAAATTATCGCCGGAATACAGGGGATTCTCCGGCGAACAGATGGCCGACCAATCCTCCGTCAACGACCACCACCATCTCCGGCCTTCTCACATTTCGATCTCTCTCTACCCACTACTGCAAGTACTGAACGAAAATGGAGACGACGGCGAAGAGAGATCTAGAAACCAGATCGCCGGCAACAAAGTCCTTCTGTTTTGGTTGTTCCTCACAAGCCTTTTACTTCAAATCAGAACAAGAGTCGTCCAAGAGTTGGGTTTGATGAATGCAGCTTTTGTAAGAAAAAAGGCCATTGGAAGTCTCAATGTCCAGAACTTATGGGTCGAAATCAATCACAACAGTCTGGTATTCCGAGACAATCTCATCATTTTCCTCAATTTAGCACTGTTGCCGCTGTTTCTCCATCTGGGTCAACTACTAATCCTACTCTTGCATCTATCACTGAACAACTCCAGAAGCTCCTTGATGTTCAGTCTCATGCCATGTCTGTCTCTTCGCCCATAGGTCAGTCGATTAGTAACGAATCAGGTATGCATTCAACTACTTGGATTCTAGATTATGGTGCTTCTTTTCATATGTCTCTGAATTCTAAATTATTTGCTTCTTTAAATCCTATGCCATTTGTGCCTGTCATGACTGTTGATGGTACTCCTATGCCATTAGCAGGTATTGGTTCTATTGCGAGTTCGAATTTTTCCCTTCCTAATGTATATCATATTCCTAAACTCTCATTGAATCTTGTTTCTGTTGGTCAATTATTTGATTCCGGTTATAAGGTATCATTTTCTCCTGATTCTTGTTGTGTGCAGGATCCACGTACTCAGAAGTTGATTGGGACCGGCCGTAGGCGTGGGGGCTTATATGTGTTGGATGAGTTGCGGTTACCAGTAGCAGTTGCTCATAGTGCAGATCTATCTTCTTTTCGTTTGTCGTCTAAGTCATCTAGTTTTTATTTATGGCATTCACGCCTTGGACATGTTTCATCTTCTCGTCTAAAATACTTAGTTTCTTCTGGAAATTTGGGAAATTTGCAAGTTCATGATATTTCTAATTGCAGTGGTTGTAAACTTGCAAAATTTTCAGCTTTACCTTTTAAATTAAGCAAATCTCTTTCTGTTGCACCTTTTGATTTGATTCATTCTGATGTATGGGGACCATATCCTGCTCCTACAAAAGGAGGGTCTCGATATTATGTCTCTTTTATTGATGATTATACTCGATTTTGTTGGATTTTTCTCATGAAACATCGCTCCGAATTCTTTGATATTTATTGTCGTTTTCGAGCATATGTTAAAACCCAACATAATTCTGTGATTAAATGTTTCCGATGTGATTTGGGAGGTGAATATACTTCCAATAAATTATGTGAATTACTTGCTTTAGATGGAACTATTTACTAGACCTCTTGTACAGACACTCTTGAGCAGAATGGTGTTGCTGAAAGAAAACATAGACATATCCTTGAAACTGCTCGCTCTCTCTTGTTGTCTTTTTCGGTTCCTAATCAATTCTGGGGAGAAGCTGTTCTTACTGCTGTCAATCTGATCAACAAAATTCCATCCTCAATCACTTCAGGTTTATCTCCCTTTGAAAAACTTTATGGTTGTTGTCCTGATTATTCTTCTTTACGTGTCTTTGGTTGCACTTGCTTTGTTCTTCGTCCACATGTAGAGCGTGATAAGTTATCTTCTAGATCTGTTGTCTGTGTTTTTCTTGGTTATGGTGACAGACAAAAAGGTTACCGTTGTTTTGACCCTACCTCTCAGAAATTATATGTATCTCGTCATGTTGTGTTTCTTGAGCATATTCCTTTCTATTCCATTCCCATAAATGCACACAACTTGACAAAGTTAGATGTATTTAATATTGATCCATTCTCTGAGCAAGTAGACTCTACTCAAACTCCAGATAGTTCTCCAACCGAAGAAAATGCTACTGGTACTCCAATACCTGACACAGTTGCCCCTCCTCCTACTACTGTCACTCAAGATGCACCTGAGACTGTGGATCCTCCTCGACAATCCCAACGCCCTCGTAAGTCCACTCGTCTACCAGAATTTGTTTATTCTACTTATTCTCCCTCTTTTACTTCGTTCTTAGCTTCTATACACTCTCTTTCTGAACCTTCCTCTTATAAAGAAGCAGCTACTGACCCTCTTTGGCAGCATGTTATGAGTGAGGAACTCTCTGCTTTGCAAAAGATCCATACTTGGGATTTGGTTCCACTTCCCAACAGTAAGCGTGCTATTGGTTCCCGGTGGGTCTATAAAATCAAGACCAAATCTGATGGATCCGTTGAACGTTACAAAGCCTGTCTTGTAGCTAAGGGCTTTACTCAGGAATATGGCTTGGATTTTGAGGAAACTTTTGCTCCTGTAGCCAAAATGACTACAATTCCCACCCTTATAGTTGTTGCTGCTGTTCGCAAGTGGAATATTTCACAAATGGATGTTAAGAATGCCTTCTTGAATGGTGACTTAAATGAGGAGGTATATATGGTTCCTCCTCCCGGTGTTCCTCATAAAACTGGTGAAGTTTGCAAGCTTAAAAAAGCATTATATGGGCTTAAACAAGCCCCACGAGCTTGGTTTGAAAATTTTTCTGATGTTATTCTGTCTCTTGGATTCTCTGCAAGTGAACATGATTCTGCTCTCTTTGTCAAGCATACTTCTGCAGGTCGTATATTGCTTTCTTTGTATGTTGATGATATGATCATCACTGGTGATGACCTTCAAGGAATTAATGCCTTAAAGTCAGAATTAGCTGCACAATTTGAGATGAAGGATCTGGGTCCTCTTCGATATTTCTTGGGTATTGAAGTTGCTTCATCTCCTAGAGGTTACTTGCTTTCTCAATCTAAATATACAGCTGAAATTATTGAACGAGCTCGTCTTACTGATACTCGTGTTGTGGACTCTCCTTCTGAACTGAATGTCGAGTATTCTCCTACTGATGGTTCTCCTCTCACAGACCCTACCTTGTACCGTACTATAGTTGGTAGCCTGGTTTATCTCACTATTACTCGACCAGACATTACATATGTTGTTCACATTGTCAGCCAGTTTGTTGCAGCTCTGACCTCTACTCATTAGACTGCTGTTGTGAGTATTTTACGTTATCTTCGAGGTACCATGTTTCGAAGTCTCCATCTATCATCCACATCTTCTCTCGAACTACGGGCATACTCTGATGCTGCTTATGCACGTAATCCTACGGACCGTCGATCTGTCACAGGTTTCTGTGTTTTCTTGGGAGACTCTCTTATTTCGTGGAAAAGTAAGAAACAATCTGTGGTTTCTCTTTCTTCCACTAAAGCTGAATACCGCGCTATGACATCTACTTCCAAGGAGATTATTTGGTTGCGTTGGCTACTCGCTGATATGGGTGTCTTTCTTCCTCATCCCACTCCTATGTATTGTGACAATCGCAGCGCCATTCAGATTGCTCACAACTCGGTTTTTCATGAACGCACGAAGCATATCGAGGTTGATTGCCACTTTACACGTCATCATCTAAAACGTGGCACTCTTTCCTTACCGTTTGTCAGTTCTACATTACAACTTGCAGACTTCTTTACGAAGTCTCACTCGATCTCTCGCTTCCGCTTCCTGGTTAGCAAACTCTCGATGCTTCTTGCACCAGCATCATGAGTTTGAGGGGGGATGTTAGATAGTATAGGGGTTGTTTTTGTACTTTTGTATATTTTATGTTTCCTTTAGGGTTTCTTGTCTCCTTATATATAGTTGTTGTAACCCTTTGTAATTATTCATTCAATTCTAGTGAAAACCCTAGCCGTTTCTTGGCAATTCCTTTCGTCTCTTAAAAGTTATCAATAATGTCGCCACAATATCAAAGCAAAGACCACCACCGCTAATTCTAAGTCATGAGTCGGGTAGTTCTTTTCGTGGTCCTTTAGTTATCGTGACGCATAAGCTATCACCTTTCCCCGTTGCATCAACACACACCCGAGACCCATCTTTGAAGCATCACTATATACAACGAAGTCATCCGATCCATAGGGCAAGGATAGAATAGGAGCTTCACATAACCTTTTCTTGAGCGTCTGAAAGGCTTGCTCCTGCACGTCAGTCCAAAGAAAATTGACATTCTTTCTTGTGAGGGATGTGAGTGGTGAAGCTATCTTAGAGAAATATTGAATAAAACGTCGATAGTAGCCTGCCAAACCTAAGAAACTCCGGATTTCCGTCGGACTCGTTGGCGGTTCCCAACTCATCATCACCTCTATCTTCGCTGGGTCCTCCTTCACCCCGTCTTCAGACACTACGTGGCCTAAGAATTGAACTTCATTGAGCCAAAACTCGCACTTTGAGAACTTCGTATACAACTTCTCTTTCCGGAGAATTTCTAACACTTCACGCAAGTGTTTCTCATGCTCAACCTCGTCTTTAAATCCATGAATATGGCCGGAGCATTGGTCAAGCAAAGGGCATCACCAAAAACTCGTAATGACCATATCTCGTCCGAAAAGCCGTCTTCGGTATATCTTCCTTCTTCACTCTGACTTGATGATAACTGGATCTAAGATCGATCTTTGAAAAGCATCCCGCGTCTTGCAATTGATCGAATAGATCGTCGATGCGTGGTAGAGGATACTTGTTCTTTACCGTGACTTTATTCAATTCCCGATAGTCGATGCACATCCGCATGGACCCATCCTTCTTCTTTACAAATAAGACCGGAGCTCTCCAAGGTGACGAGCTCGGTCTAATGAATCCTTTCTCGAGCAACTCTTGAAATTGCGTCATCATCTCCCGCATTTCTGTCGGAGCCAAACGGTAGGGTGCCCGATATATCGGAGCCACTCCCGGAGTGAGGTCGATTTGGAATTCCACTTGGCGTTCTGGCAGTAACCCGGGTAAATCTTCCGGGAAGACTTGCACGATCTTCACGCCCCCTACAGACTTCTTTTCCTTCTTCGCGTCCACTACATAAGCCAGATACGAAAGGCAACCTTTCGCAAGTAACTTACGAGCCTTAAGGGAGGAGATGATAGGGTTGCTTCTCTTTCCTTTTTCCCCGTAGATGGTGACCACACCGTCACCCGGCAAAGGCACTTGGATCATCTTTTTGGAGCAAAAGATGTCGGCCTTATGCCTTGTTAACCAGTCCATGCCTATGACTACGTCGAAACCCCCTATAGTCATAGGTAACAAATCTACATCGAAGGAACACCCATCGATCTCTAGAGTGCAATCACAAAAACAATCTCTAATAATCACTTCATCTCCATTAGCTACCTCTACTACTAGTGCATCGGGAAGTACACTACTAGGGATGACAAATTAATTACAGAAATTTACCGATACGAAAGAACACGTAACACCCGAATCAAACAACACACGAGCGGGCAAGGAGTTTACTAGAAACGTACCTGAAACAACATCGGCAGTCTCCTTCGCCTCCTCGGTAGTCATTCGGAATGCTCGGCTTAGCGCTCTCGACGGTTGCTCGGCCCGCGCCGTTGATCCAAAAGAATTTCCTCTGTTTTCGCCCACAAGTTTTGGGCAAATCATTCTTCATATGTCCCGGTTCCCGACACTCAAAACAAACCGGCCCTCAGATAGGGCAATCCCGAATCGCATGGCCTTTCTTGCCGCACTTGGCACACTCAACATAACCCGAGTGAGGTTTTGGGTCGCATGGGCCAGAGTGCTTGGTTTTGCACTTATGGCACCACCGCCACTCACGACGATTGTCACCAACTCTCCCGCCCACGAATGGCTTAGATTGAAGAATAGGCCCAGACGACCCTTCCCACTACCTCTTCTCCCCCACTGCAATTCTCTCATCCTTCTCTGCCTCAAAATCGTCTTCTATCAAAAGTGACTCCTCAATCACATCCTAAAGGGTCAATCCTCTAGCATTCCTCAATGTCTTCTTCATCCTAGCTGGCAACCCTGATAACTGCGTTATCTGACGGGTTTTCACCCTCCGAATCATAAGTTTACGGCTCGTCTTGAAGCAATAATTGGTATTTCGGACTAATATTTTGAGCAAGTGTTGTGCAAACATACAAGATATCAAGTGGAAGAAAAAAAAGGCTTATTTATACTCCACTTTGATGTTCCGGTTGAAGACGATATTGAACCAAGCGAACGAGCGAAAAAAGAACCAGCTACAGTACCATGCGACAATGACCATGTCATTGTCGCTGGTCAAAGTCGCACCCCACGTACCATAGGTGCTTGTCCATAGGCGACAATGACCATGAGACTATGACATGGTCATAGTCGCGTGTCATATTCGCAGGCGTGGTCTGGGACTATAAAAAGCTGCAGAAACTTAAGGTCTAGGGTTATCTCGGGATTGTTGGAGGCTAGACCCTATGGGAGCTGTTCTACACTGTTTTCAGAGCTGAAAGAAGACCTTGCATTGATTGGAAAGGCGGAAACAACTTTTGGAGCTCAAAATTGGTAGTGTGTATCAATCATTGAGGGAGTTTTATCATTACACTTGTATTTTGTTGAGAAACGATGTATTTGGGTGTTGTCATCTTCTTCTCTATGGTCTTATTTGCTACTAGTAACATGAACTAAACCTTTTGAGGTTGGGGGAAGGATGGATTTTGGTTTTATACCGTTAGATATATGATTATTGCATTTTATTGAGTTAATACACTTGTTGGTTGAAGTTTTTCTATCTTGTTCTTATTGTTTATGAGATTGGCCATCTTATTCATCTTTTGGTTGTATTTCCTCTTGAGAAATTGGTTTTATAACTTGATAAAAGTTAGATAAACCTAGGGTGAGATATTGGATAGAGATATACCAAGTAAACCCTAGTTTGTGTTTGTGATTCTTATGCTTAATAAGTTGAATGTTTATGTGTATTGGTTGAGATACTTCAATATATATTGCATGATACATTCTTGCTATTGCTCGAGAGAGAGTAGTGAGTATATTTGGAATTGCTAAATTTAACCTTGTGTATTGAGTCATTGAATGTGTGTTGTTTATTTGTTGGTGTAATCCAAATGAAATCCGACCCCTAGCTTTTCCCTAGTCATATAAGTATTCTCTTTGTGGTGTTTGCAGTTGTTGAATAGTATTCCCGTGCTTACTTTCATTGTCTCTTGATAAGTAGTTAATTAATCATTCTCAAACCAATTTTATCAGCAGTTCAGTTAGTAGTTGTGGTAGCCTTTGTGGTACTTAAACTCGTAGTTCCTTGGATTGATACTCGTACTTAGTACGTATTACTTGATTGACACCGTACACTTGCGGT
This sequence comes from Arctium minus, assembly GCA_954870635.1. Lineage (NCBI taxonomy): Eukaryota > Viridiplantae > Streptophyta > Magnoliopsida > Asterales > Asteraceae > Arctium > Arctium minus. The sequence continues at coordinate 867,777 of OX941093.1, read as the reverse complement.
AGATTTGGAGGGTTGCATAAACCGTCTATCAAACCCATGCTGGTATGCCTTGATTTTAGCTCTCTCATCAGGGACGAGATGTCCCACAAAGTTCAACTTCTCCAAGAAAAGCTTGGAGTAATCAGTAATGGACAGAGCCCCTTTCTTCAGATTCTTGAACTCTTCTTCCAGCTTGTCCAACGACCGCTCGCTGCAGTACTTATCCATGATCTTTCGTTTGAAAACCGGCCAAGTTAACTTGGCCAAAATTTCGGGAGTAAGGGCGGACCGTGTGAGATTCCACCAAATCATAGCCTCACCCCTCAAAAGTTGAGAAGCGAACTTCACTCGCTGCGAGACATCGCATTCATTAGATTTGAAATCCATCTCGACTTCCTTCAGCCAATACATACAAATGACTGGATTTGTTGAGCCAGAAAACTCCTTTGGGTTGCACCCCAGAAAAGCTTTGTAGGTGCATTCTTTGACCTTCCCCTTATTTCCATTCTCGGTTTACTCCTCAGTTAACACAACGGTCGGTCCACCACCCGATCCCATAACGATATTCTCGACCATCATCTCGGGTTGGCGGTTACTGGCATCTCGATCTTCCAGAAGTTTCATAAAGAACTCTTGTTGTTGAGCCATGGCCGAGTTCATGGCCAACATCATGCTGTCTCTGATTCTTGTCTCCATTGTCACCTCCTCCAAGATAACATTGTTAGCTGCAATGTTGGTGCATGGGATCTGTTCGGGTCCCCCTCCCAAGAGATTGGGCATGGGAAGCACCACGGAGGTATCGACCACATGAGGTTGGTCTGCAGTAGATTCTACCTCCACGCGACTCTCTGGCGTGCTCGGTAACCTGCTCCGAGTGTTTACCATCACTATCTGCCAAACATGATCGAGAGAAGAGATTGAGAAAAGACTAAGTGAGTTGAACTCAATGTACGTACTAATACACATTTCAATCACCATAATAATGGCATTTGCAAGCATGCTTACGTAACAACATATTCATAATAGCAGTAGCTAAGTGAAATTATGAACAAATCATACACAAGGATTCTTGTTACCACAATTACGACTCTTAATTTGCATAATTCCGTAAGTCTTAACGCTCTCCCCACCTAGGATTTCTACCCCAAGTGGACAGTGAAGCAGTAAAGTCTAAAGCTTAAGTCTAGAAATCCTAAAACAATACCTAGTTCACTTAAACTAAAGCTCTGATACCAACTTGTAACACCCTAAAAATAGGGATAACAAAAACTTTCCCAAAGAGGAGAAGTGGTATATAAATTGCCTTAGCAAGTGCCTCCCAAAAATGGGGAAATAAGTAAACCTGTTTAATCACAAATGTAATTGAACGGACAATAAATAACAACCAACTAATCTAATTTCTATGTCTAGAAAAGATATTACAAAAAGGGTGTCATCTATAAACCCAAAAGCCTTCTCCAAAAGATATATGTCCAAGTGCATTTTCCCCAAGCTCTCACCCAAGCAACTACGTCTGCTTAGAACCGACGCCACTAGAAACTGAGATACACATCGACACCAAACAAGTGTTAGGCCAAAAAGCCTAGTGAGTTGAACAAGAAATAGCATATTAAAGCATTTACATTTCTCATCAGCAGTTAACCAAATTTCATTAAATGTGGAGTCAACGGGGGATACCCATAGCACCAATCAAGTTCCACCCAAAGAGCCGATATACCTTGATGCCAACTTCTACGAGTGCCATCCGAAAGGCCCGGCACATCCGAAAGGCCCGACACATCCGAGGACTACAACCATGGCATTATCCTGAATGGCGGAGGTCTAGGCACATACCCACACGGTGGCACCCAAGACTACATCCTCCTAGTATGTACTGACTTGGTTCGTCCAACATAATTATTTAATAGGCCTCAAGGCACAATATGACTAAGAATATTATCCATACCAACCATGGGTACAATATTACAAGCCATTTAATATTAAGTCCATAACAAGACTAATATAACCACAAATTTAACCATGTAGTTTTAAACTCATCGAATGATGTTCCAACAAAATATCATCTCCATAACCAGATACATACATACATTACCCAATATGTAGAAGCATGTTACACATAAACATATGTTCATAAGGAAAAGCCCCAAATACTTGCATTTAATATAAACACTTCAAATACGAAGCAAGACAATAACAAGTAGTAGAATGTAATGTGTATCTAGTTTTAACAAAAGGATTAGTAAACTCACAATCTAGGTTTTGAATCAAAATGTAGAAAATAGGAAACCCTAGGTGAGAAGGTTGGGACTTGAAGATGACGCTTGAAGACTTGAGAAGCCCTAGAAAATGATCCCTTGAGAAGAGTTAATGCAAGAATCCAAGATCCAACTACCAATGGATGTTGTATTTATGAGGGTTAGGGTTTGGTGAGAAAGGAAACTGGTTTGGGTGCTCTAAAAATCTCCAAGAGGGAGAGAGATACCAAAATTATGAGAGGAAAATCGGATAAAAGGGGTTTTGGAGACCAGCAGGTCGCCCCGCGACTTGTGCCGCGACTTGCACCCATGGCCTAAGTCGCCCGCTTGCTCCAGGGAGAAACTCTCCAGTGGGTTATGCGGCTTGTGTCGCGACTTCCACTCGCGACGTAAGTCGCGTAGCTCCCTGTTTCCAAAGGATGGTTCTATCATTTCCAAACCAAACCAAATAACCAATTTAAGCAATATAGCAATTAAGCATATAATTTCTACTTCGATAAATACATAATCCTAAGATTATATTTACCTGAAATTCTGGATGTTACATGAATGAACATTAATAAAATAAAAAAATTTGTGTAAATTTATTCAAAGGCTTTTCAATACATTATCAGTATAAATCAAAAATCAAAACTTAGAAAACAAAAAAAACTCTAAATCAAAAATCCTAAAACCCAAATCTTTGGTGTTGTGATGTCTTCCTAAATCGATGGAAGAAGTAGATCCAGAGGAAAAAGTAGATCCAGAGTGTTGTAGGGAGTCTAGAATCGTGAGTGTTGCAGGGAGTCTAGAATCTCGATCCAGAGTGTTGCAGGGAAGAAAAAGACCCCCACAGGGACGAAGACGAAGAGACAGGTGGTGGGGTTAGAGGAGAAGTGTTCGTGGGGAGGAGGCGGTGATAGGGCAGCGACCGTGGATTTGGTCGGTCTTGATCTCTGGAAGACGAAGTCGTAAGAGGGAAGGGTGGGACATGGAAGCCGAAGTCGCCGGAGGGATGTGTGGGACGGTGAGGGTATATCAGCGACGGTGAGAAGGCCGGAGATGGTGGTGGTCGTTGACAGAGGAAGTCAAAGATGGTAACCGGTGATGGGCGGTGTCGTAGTCGGGTGGAGGAGTAGTTGCCGTGGGGAGAAGGCAATGAAAGTGATGGGCGGTGTCCATGGATGTGGTTTCTGATATGTAAACCCTATAATAATAGCATATATAATATATTTATTTTAAGAGTATATTACATAATTGGTCCTTGTGATTTTAATAGAAAATAAAAAATAAATGAAATGACTAAAATACCCTCTAAACTAATTAAGTTAACAGAAAATTTTAACGGAGTTAGAAGTTAGGGACTCAACACGTTATAAAATGTAAACCACGAGGATGCAATCCATAGATATTTCAATGTAGGGACCTAGAGTGTTAAAACCGATAAACCACATGGACCAAATATGTAATTAACTCTAGAAATTATAAGGGTGCGTTTGGTATGCAGTCAGGATAGGACATAACAAGATGGAACATGCCAGGACGGAACAGAACAAGATGGAACATGTCAGGACGGAACAGAACAGGACAGTTGTCCAGCGTTTGTCAAGACATGACAGAACTGGACAGAATAGAACTATACTGGTTAAATGACGAATTTACCCCTGATGAAAAATCATAGATTACATCACATAAAACTAATTTACATCACTAATACATAATGCAATAGATTATCAAAAACATAAAACTAATTTATCACAATTGGATTTTGGATATGGAAATCAAAATCCAAAATTTAAGTTTCGGATTTGGGTTGATCGGGTTTTGGATTAATGTCGGTCGGATTCGGGTATTATATAATGTAAAAGTTATATATAAATTCAATCATTTTTTTAGAAGAATATAATCGATTGAAAGATTAATGAAATCGATAACAAGTTTAAAATTTAGAAAATATTTCAACAAACTATAATTTACGATTTTTAAAAAATAATTAGATAAATATATATATATATATATATATATATATAGTATTTAAAATATAGATTGATGTTATTTCGAGTTTTCGGACGGGATTGGTGGCCAACGATCAAACCCAATCCGAACCCAGATATCCTCCCAAATGTCGGGTTTCGAATTATCGGATTTCGGGGTTTGCAAAAACACCTTATTTTTTGTTCGAATGCGGATTTGGATTTCGGGTTTTGCACACCCCTAGCTTGGAGGTGTGGATGATGACAAGACATGTTTTATGTTTTTGTTTTTAACAAAGGGTATATTAGTCAAAATATTGTTGTTCTACTTAGTTCCAGGGGGTTGGAGTGGGACAAGTGTGTCCCATGCTTGTTCCACTTAGTTCTAGCGTGTCCCACATATGGTCACGCCAAACATGGGACAAGTCTGTTTTGTTCTGTCATGTTCCACTCTGTTCTGCATACCAATTGCACCCTAAGTGATAATTAAACATGTCTTTCTAACATATTCAAACAAAATATTTTAAAGAGTAAATTACGTTTTTAGTCCCTGTGGTTTGTTGAAAATTTCTATTTTCATCCTTATGGTTTTGAAATTATGATTTTCATCTCTATGGTTTACAATTCATTACCTTTTTCGTCCTTATGATTTAAATTTTATTGATTTTTTTTATTCCTATGGTTTACAATTCATTTCTATTTTAGTCCTTCATACTAAAAAGTAGTGTTTTGACCTCAAAGACGAAAATAGAAATGAATTGCAAACCATAAGAACCAAAACCGAAATTTCAAAATCACATAGACGAAATTCATAATTTTTAATAAACCACAGGGATGAGAAACGTAATTTACTCTATTTTAAATTATAGCCTTTGGAGTAGGGGTGCTCACGGGTTGGGTTGATCGGGTTGAGGGCGTTTCAACAAATCAACCCAATGTTGGCGGTCTAAGAATTTTCAACCCAACCCAACCTGTTCGGGTTGATCGGTTTGGTCGGGTTGTGTTTAAACAAAGTAAAAACAATATTGAAAACACAAAAATAAGGAATTTTTCTTTAAAATGCGATTCATCATTCAAAATAATATACGAGTTCATTAAATATTTAGGTATTACATATAACTTTCCAATAATGTCCTCTTATGAGTTCCATTACTCGTTATTGCCAAGTTGTTTTTGGTAATGTATACATATTAAATGGAAAGGTAAATAATTTTAGAGAAATCGCTAAAACGTTTATCGGGTTATCGGGTTGGTCGGGTTACTTTGAGCCTAACCCAATATCAACCCAATAGATTCGGGTTGTCTTAATTTTGTATCGATTATATGTCGGTTTACCTCGGATTGATTTTTTTCCGAATTGGTCGGTTTTTTGAGCACCCCTACTTTGGAGAAGATTCCCGTTTTTGGATGGTAAAGGAAAAAAGAGGTTCTTTTTGTGTAGATGCTTAATGCACCAATTTGGTGGTCAAGAATGAATGGCTTAATTGGACCAGCCAAAACTAATTTGGTATGACTATATATAAATATATATATATTTTTTAATGACAAACAATAATATTAGCAAGAAACAAAAGCAACAACAGAGTATGAATGAAGGATCTGCAAGCTGTAGAACGAAATGAACCAAACCAACTAAAAAGAAAGACAAAAGGCTATAAACAACCAAAGGACTAGACCAAAACATCCAAACTAACAACAAAAATACAATCAAAACATAACTAGAAACGCTCAAAAAAACGGATCAACCGGAAGAAGCTGAAACCACAACCAAAGCCAACAATATAGAGAAACAAGACCCGAGAACAGTCTTCAAACAAACTCGAACAAATTAGCCATTAAGCCCACAACAGCTACACCAACCCAACCAAGAAAGACCGAAGTTCTTTGCATGCGTGGATATCCAATTATACGACAAAAGTTGGAGGCTGAATGAAATACTTTAGCGATTTCTGCTTGTTTTTTTTTTCTTTTCAATTTTCATTACAATATGAAAAGACCAATTTGTTATAATGTCTAGAACGGTTTTAATAAATGTTAATGAGACTTTTAAGTTTATAGGACAAATAATTTTATGTCTTGTATAAAAAAATGTTAATAATAAGTTGTTGAAATGGGGCTAGTGGATGGTATCCATTGGTATGAAAGGAGTGTAGCTCAAGTGGCAAAGGCTTGGGGCTAGTGGATGGTATCCATTGGTCTCAAGTTCGAACCATGGGAGAGGCACTTTGGCGATACCCAGATCTTGGGTCGGCCTTCGGGTTCAGGTAACGGGCATGCCAGTCTATGGGCATGCGGGTTCGGCCATAGGTCGGGCTTAGTCGTGCCTGGGCGGGTCCAGTCATTGAGGCTCGGCCGGGTCGCCGCGGATTAGTCGGTGCTGCCCAATTGGATGTCCGGATACCGCGGGTGCGTGTGTGAGTTTAATGCCGTACAAAAAAAAATAAGTTGTTGAAATTTGACAAACTAGCAATATTTATCTCTTTAAACCAAAACTTTAAAATTCATAGTAATTACATTCTAATGTGATTCAAGGAATGAATCTTCATATTAACGTTTTTTGTATGAAATTTTATTGAAAAATGTCAGTATGAAAACATCCTAAAACCAAGTTTTATTGTAATGAAATATAAAAACTATATCTAACCATTCATGTTTTTAAAAAAATAACAATAAAAGTAAAGAAATGAAGGGTGAGGGATTATTGTTCCTAAAGAGTCAACCATTGAAATTAACCAGTTAATTTTTTACTTAAAAAGTTAGTATATAATTAACATATACGATATGATTCAGTTGACATTGATGGCTTATTATCATATATATTGTAGACCGAATAAAGTAACTTCGTTTCAACCAACTCATCGGTTAATTAGGGAACATTCAACTCGACAATACCCATCAAATTGGGAATGTTTTGTTATAAAATGGTGCATATTATTATGGGGGGAAAGGTCGATAAAAGTGCAAAATAGTTGCAGGAGTAAGTGAAAAGAAGAATCATATCTGATATCCGATTTAAAAATAATTATTGTTATTTATAAAATTTTAAAAAGGAAATATTTTAAAATAATAGACATTCTTGTCAACCATTTCCAATTATTATATTAATAATTTAGTTTCAATATTCAGTTTTAAGTGTTGAGATTTGGTCTAAAATAATTGTTATGATTTGAATTTGTTTAATTAACTAATTATATGATTATTTAATTATTGAGTTGTTGTTGTTTTTTTCTAAGAATCAGATGCATACATAAGTTTTTTGTAATATTAAGTTTTTCAAAAAAAAGGATTAGATGCACAACAGAACATCATATATGTTTGTATATTCATTAAGATGAATTAGTTCCAAATTAACTAATTGATTTACTAGTTAATTTTTGTTTTGGGTTTAGGTCCGAGTTCAAATGAATATGAAATAGAGGTTTAGTAACCTACCATAAACACCAATAACAAATTTAAGTCAACTTTTAGGCAATTATTTAACCTTGTACTAATAAATATATTTTGAAAGCAAAAGCACGAATTCCCATTATTTCTTGTCTTTTCTGTTTGGCCCCTAAACAAAATATCACTATCTGTATTACACCAACTTTGTATCCCATTATCCTTTTCCTTTTGCTTTCATAAGTAAAATCAAATAGTAATTACATACATATGGTTTGAGTTGAAAAGATTGAGCTTTTAGCTAATCATCGCAATCTCATGCAACCTGCAACATTAGAAAGATTCATATTAGAATGTTATATGAGCTTAATTAAAGCAAGTGGGAGGGAGGGAGGGAGGAAAAAAAGAGAGAAAAACTCACCTGTGCTAATAATCCGTCGTTTCTGCTATCATTCATTGTGTCCAATCTCTGCATCAGTAAATGCAAGGGCCTTCTCAAACTTTCTTGCAGAGAACACTTGAACCTCTATCATATATGATGCAGAAACAGGCCTATGATCAGAGAGTCTAAGCTCAGCCCTTCTGTAGCTCACCTGCCTCATCCCCTTTCCAACTGAAAGTATGCGGTCACACCTTAACAAAACCATTATTAATTTAGAACAAGAATAATAATAATAATAATAATAATAATAATAATAAACAAAACTTAAACATAGGTTTATATGATTCACATAAATTATGTTCCTAAATTAAGGCACGTTGGACACTTCAAATCACGAAATCCGCCGGATCATACCATGCTGGAGTACGCCTCCCAACTTTAGGATCCTCGCCATAGTATTTCTCTGAATTTGGCTCATATTTGTAAGTTGGTGGAAAATTCAAAGCACCTTCTGTCCACCCATCAAATGCACCCCCTTTTCTTAGCTCCCAACCAAGCTGCAGGGGAAATTGCATTAGCTACAATTTTATTAGGTTACAAGTATGTGCTACAACAACACATATTTGCTTCATCAACGTGTGAAGCAATTGTTTGCACTAAAACATGAGAGAGAAAGAGAGAGATCATAGACAAGGCAACCAAATCCAAAATGTCCTATAGGATTTGTTGACAAATAAAATTTGAAACCCAATATTAAATACAGTGGCCATTTTCTGGTTTGAATAGAAGATATAAGCAGTAGTACCGACTTACCTGATCACTCTCTAACAACTTGGACCAGTCATTTTTGGAAATCAAGTCACGTGTTTCCTCATATGACAAATTGATACGGTAATTTAGATCACCCAACCAGATTATTCGCCTGAAACATACAAACCCAATTTGTAAGATGATCCTTAAAGTACAAAGGAAAACATAATTTTGACATAACCAAACATTAGTATACTTTACAAACAAAATTAGGTACATCATAGAGGACTCTAAGAATAATATACCCATCCTGTCAGTTTTAATATCTAGTTTCTATCACACTCTAAGAAGACAGCCGAAAATGATATATCAACACAAAACCCCATCAGAATAGCCCAAGCCATCTGCTGCCATCTTTGGGTCACCAAGAACGTAGTTTAAGTTGGAATATTAATCGGATCGACATCACAGTAATTGGTTTAGTTGTATACTATCAATCTTGTTGCATCTTGGATTTTAAAGAGTTCTTCCGTAATGTTAATTCCCTTCCATTATAGAATCCTTTGTGTTTTTGTAGTTACGATTCTAGTCCATGTGATATAATTGTGTTTCTGTGCTTTGATTTTGCAACAAAAGTTACTTGAGTATTATGGTGCAAAGTATAGCTAACCTGTATAATAATTAATAAAGTACAAGGAGGTTCAAATGAGAAAGGTAAAAAGGTTGAGAACGTGATAAGGAATGATTCCTATGTGAATTATTGGTAAATTCCATTTTGAAGATTGCATATGTGAACTCACGCTTGCTTACCTACAAATAACTCTTCTAAAGATGCATATGTGAAAGAAAAAGATCATTTACCAATAATTCACATGAGTCATTCCTTCTCACGTTGTCAAGCTTTTTGTCTCTCTCATTTGAACCCTCCCCCTAATAAAGTATATGATTTGAAAAATAAAGTTTTAAGTTTTTTTTTTTAATTTTTTATCTGGTATCCATGTGCTGTGACTGAATTTTGGTAAGCATTGACGACTATCTTTAAAGGTCTTTTGTAATGTTGTTCACACTTTTGTCTTGTGGGCATGTGAAGTAGTGTATATGGATGATCAATATAAAAAAATAAGAGAGAAAATAAAGTGAAAGAGAGAGATTTCATCAGATATAAGAGAGATATTTAAGAATAGAACTGGAAACATGCCCTTACTCATGGTCCCTAATGCTCCTCGGACATGCAGCTTTTGACATTGAACTAAAACATGTCCTTCTATGAATTTCATTCACATCAGCATTCCTCTTAACTGCATCAACATCCCTTTCACCAGATGTTAGGTGCGTGCATATGAAACAGAAGTGTGTCTGGTATATGGACATGCTGACTGATATGGACCCCTTGAAAGAGAAAAACAAATCAACATACATGAGAGAACTGGAACACACAAGAAGTGTTCATATCATGTAAGATATACATGATGCTAAAAGTTGTTCATGCATACCAAAAAAATATACATAAACATATGTGATGAGGTTTTTTGAGGGAAGTAGGGCTCTTATTGACTAAAAGTGGGTTCTCAAATACAACTTCTTTATAAAACATACTAGTGGGTCCTTAAAGACAGACAAATATCAGCTCGGAACTCTGAAGTAACCCACAATGATTATAGAAGTAACGTTTTCAATAAGAAGGTGGTTTAGAAATTTGTATCCCTGCGGTCCACAAAACTATATAACTGTCTTTACACTTTGCTTGTACAGTTCAAAGTTTAGTGGTGCCCATATATTGCAAGAACAGGGGTGCTTATATTGAATTATGCTGAACCTAATCACAAGCCTATTTTTTTCTTTAAAATAAAGCAAATGCCTATTAGAATGCACCTATTTAAGCAGCAGCGTTATATTGTCTACTCCATTCTAAAATCTGGCAAGGACTTATCCAGTTTAGGAACTCATAAACAATGTAAACAAGTGGCAAGTTGAGGAGGCTTTCAACAACACAATGAGAAAATTTGACTACATCCAACAGGTACTAGGAAGGTATATCTTACAGAGGACTTATTGATGTTCGCGTGTCTATATAAATAGAAATTCAACTGCTTCAAGGTGTTGGGCAAATTAATACTACATCTCCAAAAACAAGCAAAAACCAACCTTGTTACCAATGTAGCCCATTACACCAACACCAACAGTTGACACATGCACATTCTGGATATGCTTCCTCAAGCTTCTACGAACCCATATGGTAAGAAAAACACCAACCATTTGCTTGCTCACTATTCTTACATATTTTGATCTTCTTTTCCGGTATTTAATAGAGTCAAGATCAAGTTTTGCAAGGCAATGGCCCTCTGGTATGACTCTGTTGCCACCGTTCAAATATGTCTCTAAAGGACGATAGTTTTTAAAAGACTTGGAAGCTTTGAATGAATTAACAAATTTAAAGGAATTCGGTATTTCTGATATACAATGAGCCGGCAGATCCGATGGTATTTCGGTCCCTTCGAGTAGTTTCGTTGATTTTCTACTGTTTAAAGAGGCTGATTCTTCTACTTTTTCTTCAGAATCTATGGTTATAGAATCATTTTGGCCTACTGGACCATCCCCAAGTTCGCCAAAATTTGACTCTTCATTGAATGTGTAGATTTCCTCCTTACCCTCGCAATCACTTTCTAGCTCTACATCTTCTATATTTGGAGCGTCATCAGATGGTTTAATAAACCTTGATGGAGAAGGAGGGTCACTGTAGCATTTGAATCTAGTCTTTATGGGTAGAGCTTTATTGAGGGTTTCACGAATGATGTTTTCCCATATTGGAATTGGACGATTATCTTCATAACCAAAAATATTGCCAGCATTTAAAGGTATGATCTCTTGAAAACTGCAAGGAAAACATCGACAATTATCATTTGTTCTTTTTCCAGATACAACCAAAAAAGTATGTCTTTAAGTGTAAAGGCCAGACACAGAATCATGCTTATTGGTATCTAAATGTGCATGATTGCAAGCATGCTGGCTTTTATGTAAAATAAAATAACTTTAAACTAAATCATAACATCAAATTTTAATGAACTTAATTTTGAAAAAAACTGAAAATTAAAAAATAATGTCCAGATTCATAGTCTATCCATTCCATAAAAGGGCAATCCTAGTACACCAAGGCTCCTTGGTGCTCCCAGGGTTCGAGAGGGATGTGTTTATAAGCAGTCTCTCAATTGCTTTTAGACACAGTCTATCCATTCCACAAGACAAAATAGAATTTCCTCTTAGCCCGTTTGACAAACAAGAGATATATTTCCAAATTACATTACAAGATGACATGATCTTCTAATTTACATTTACTACTACTCCATAATTACCTACCTATATCATGCTATCAGCCTGTCACTACTTTTAGTAGTTACTAAGTATATAGTAGGAAACATAATGCTTAGAAGTTATATCGAGTTGTTTCAGAACCTATATCCTTTTGGAACTTGGAAGTGCTTCTGGGAAGGATAAGAAACCCTTTTTAAGTGATTGGCAGAAAAATAAATATTCTTTATGATAAATACTTGCCCGATCACATATATGTCTGCAGGGTGGTCAGTATCGAGCCAGTCTCTGATGTCCAAGTCTTCTGGCGGAACTTCTCCACCAACATTCCAAGTATCAACAGATACTCTAGCACATTAAAAGAAAGTAAAAGTTTTAATGTCCAACTACATCAGCGATCTGATGACGACAGAAGTCAAATAGTGTGACTCAGCGCATGATCTGTGAATTATATATGGGAGGAAAAGCCAGAAAACCTGAGTTCCTTTGCATCAATATATTGTGCTCTGAATATCTCTGATTTCCGTCTTCTTGACCTGGGAACAGCTCCTGATGTCAAAAAGAAGCAGCACAGACCACAAAATTTGAATCAATTTGATTAATAAATTCTGCAGTTTTCTTTGTAAAGTCAACCTTTTTTTAGTTTACGAAAGAAACTTGAGTCATACAAAATCTGAAAATTGTTAACATTGACGTATATCTAATTCCATAAGCTGAAAAAACATTCAAGTATTATAAGAGGGATGAAAAGAAAAGATAGTTTGAACCTAAAGAATAGTCATTCATAAGAGATTCCAAAGTGGAGTGCATTTCCATCATGGAGTATATATATATAATAATACTTGTGAAAGGGCATACACAAGTTGTAGGTCCTTTTGGCTTCTTATTTTCAGTTCCTTATGAAAATCCTACTTATCCTCCCTCCTCCCTTATCCACATAATAAAGTAACTAACAGGATGGATGATAACACATGGCAGCATCCAATGAAAGAGACTATGAGAGAGAAATTTGCCGATCATCAAAGTAAACAATAAGAAAAGAAGAGAGCATGTATAAAAGTAATGGCATCCACATAGTTAAAGAAAGCAAAAAATAGTGAGTATCTATCTATTTTACCATCAGGATGACTCTGAAAATGATCTCCTTTCTTATTCTTGAGTAGGGATTCTTTTGGCCAATCATCTGTAAAACACATAAATGTCAAACCCTAAAAAAATCTTCAATTGGTAATAAAAAGCAGCCAAATTAGGAATAAAAAGAAAACATAGGAATTAGCGGTGAATCTAACCTACCTGCACCATCGGGATCATCATCATCATCATCGGAATCGGCACTATAATCTGAAGTGTTAGTAGAAATATTTAACCATTTGCGGGTGACAACCGTGGGCCAGAACAACTCTAGGCAGGTGCAATCCAAACATTTTTCTACCCAACTCCTCTGCAGTTAGTTCTTGTCAAGTTACCCAAAAATCCAAATCATAATAACAATACAAACAGAAACACACACATGTATATGTATATGTATATTATCTACATACATACATACATACATACATACATACAAGCCAAGCATCACAGATTAATTTCCCAAAATCCATCTAAAAGCACCCGGTATCTAAACATAGAGGAGCAGATAGCGAGTTCTGTAATTAATTTGGATGGAAATGAAATGATGTATAGTTGTGGATGAAAGAAAGATGTATGTACCTACCTCGGGAGATCGATTCCTCATGTTTGAACTTGAAGGAACTCCAGTCCACTCCACTCCACTCCAATTAGAGAGATTTTGCCAGAAACAAATGGTTGTTGAAGTAAGTTACTCACAATTCATTTCTTTAATTTGGGAAATAAAAACTATAATATGATTTTTGTCCACTAGTTTGTTTGTTACAGATTGCGACTTTCACTTTCTTCCTATAATTTACAATTTATTCATATTTTACTTCTCATTATGTATGACAAATAAAAACAATAATGAAATCGAAAATGATAATTTTTAACAAACTATAAGAACTAAAAAAGCAGTTTAATATCATGTATGATATCAAACTTGTTTTGGACTTGCTCTTATTTTAAGGAAACAATTTACAAAATTTTCATTTTAGGTCTTGATGCAAGCTTTTCAATAAAGTATCGGTTTGTTTAATAGTTAACTAATTACCTCAACATGATGTGGTTACTTAAGTTTATGTGACTATTAAAATAACCATGTCGTTATTAATTAAAAAAGTTACACCGTTGCTTTTCCTCTCACCGCCCATCCTCCTATCATTGCCTTATGCCCTCTTCAAATCATGGTCACACCTTGTTGTCGCCTTCTCCTCTTGCCATCGCTTCCTTCTTCCCGTTACAGTCGTGCCTGTGGATGTTCCAATGTGTGATTGGAACAAGATCTCAAATATTATACATGTTTTGGTCTTTACTCAATTAAAGTGTTTTATTGTTTTAGAGTAAATTTCACCAAGGATATAGATGTTGACTCCTTACATCTAATTGGTGGATGAACTCAACATAAGGCTTGTTTCATATGCCAGTATTGTAAGTACTTATCTTAAAGGGCGTAGGGGTCGTTTACCAAACACTTACTTGGATAAGCGCTTACCAAACTTACCAAGTTATATTACATTAACCGATGAATATGACAATGACCAATAATCTTACCCGGTAAGAGCAAAAGTAATAGTCGAGAGTCTTACCCGTTAAGTGAGGGCGACGACTCTTACCCAGTTAGCGCTTACCGGGTAATTTTTTGCCTACGATACTGTTTTAATGAACTAAAATCTTACCCGATAAGGTAAGTGATAACGTCAAATTTAACTGATAAGTGCTTACCGGGTAAGTGTTTGGGTAAACGGCCCCTTAATATCAACTTCGCTTACCTAGCTTTAGTGATGCTACTTAGTTTAATATTATTTACATCTACATTCATCTTGTGTAATTTCTTTTAGTTTTTCCATTTTACCAAAATTTATTTTCAAAACAAAAGTTATACTAATATACTTCACTAAAAGATTTCCAATTCCAAGTGTAATATCGCTTAATACAAAAATATCGATCCCATTAGTTTTGTATTACATAATCATTATCCAAAATAAAGAAATTGTCAAATAAAGAACTTACATTGAATCATTTTCTTTATCCATAGTCTTGAAAACTTCAACACGTCTTAATACAAAAATATTGATCCCATTAGTTACATAATCATTATCCAAAATAAAGATATTGTCAAATAAAGAACTTACATTCGATCGTTTTCTTTTTCCATAGTCTTGAAAACTTCAGCACCTAAGGACATTCATTACACACATGTTAACAAGAAGCTACAATATATAACATCAACACTATTCATCACAAATTTATTAAAAGTAAAGTATAAGATACCAACAATTATGTCATTCCACAACATCTTTGGTGCCATTCCACTAAAATTCACAATCATTAAGGTGTTATTCCACAATACCTTTGATGACATTCCATAACACCTATACATATATCATTCACAATTACTAAGGTGTTGTTCCACAACATCTATGGTGTCATGCCACAACATTTATACATATATTACTAAATACTAAGGTGTTATTCCACAACACCTTTGGTACAATCCCATGCTTACTAACATAATGTTAAGTAATTATGTTGGTGCATGAATTCTACCTCATTTGACAAACAACATATAATATAAGAAAGGTAACACTCCACATTTCAAGTTTTGCCTAAACGACATTCCATATATGACAAGATTATACGAAAGTAATTATGGTGTATGACCCTATTCAGAAAAGTTCGTGTACTCACCTTGTAGTCCCGAATAAATTTCCCGAATAAACACCTATAGATAACATTTATTGATTAATAATTCATAGATTGAACATCACCTTTGAATTTTAACTACAAACCACCTAATACCCTTAACAACTCTAATTTGTCAAAGAACTCCTTATGAGTCATCTTGTTTCATACCCTAATTTCTTAACACCACAATCTTACCCCCAAAACCAATACCAAGACCTCCTCTAATAAAATCAACAATAAACCTTAATGCATGACCCAAAATATGACAATCTAGTGGCATTTAATAACTAAACCCATTTATTCACCAAATAATTCATCTAATCTTAGTTTCAATAATCTTTACTTGAGAAGGAGCATCAAAATCATAATGAAAAGCCAAGAATTGTAAAAAAAAAAAAAACTAAGGAGATGATGTTAGATAAGATTTCTTCTTCTCCTCCTTTAAGCTTTAGCTCTTAAACTCAAAATCTTGAAAGATCCTATGATATCTGACAATCTAAGGATGTAATTTACCAAGAAAAACTCTCTTTCATGACTGGATTACTGTATTGGGGCTGGATGATGGTTATTTTAAGAGTGAAATCAAATTTTAATAAGATGGGCTTAAACATTGTTTATGCCAAAAATCTCCCAAGGAAAATTTAAGGTAAATGTGGAGCTTGATCCAACCAAAGAAAGTAACGACAACAATCGTACGACTATAACGAAAATAAGGTAAATGAGACGAGAGAATTGGTGAGGCGGAAAACCCTAAAATGGGTAAAAATCGCGGACGAGTGTAAGTCGTCGTGCACTATGGACGTCAATCAGGGACGTCGTCCTTGATAACAAGTGTTACAAGTGTATATAATACAATGTAAAACAATACAATAAAGTAAAGTTTGTCGTGCGTCGTGTACAATTAGACTTCGGTCGTGCGTTGTACGACAAACAACAATAGGCCTTGTGGACTTCGAGAGAAACTGAGTGAGCTTGAGAACGTAATTCGTGAGCTTCTAAGGTCTGAGAATCAGATGTCCGAATGTGAGGTTCCATCTTCATATTTATACTCTAATTTTCTGTTGACAAGTCTTGAATGCGTATCTTTAGTAGAATAACCGTCTGATATTGATGATAGCGTCCGTTACGTCCGTTATTTTTTATAATGGCAACCGTTACAAACTTTGGTCATGAATGTCTCTTGAATCCTGCATTAAACATGACATAACGTATGTCACAGGTTAGTAACTGAAATCCTGTCGTACGACTAACTTTGTCAGACAAATATTTGTTCATTTAATTGAGGTCGCCTTAAAGGAAAGGCATCGGTTATCACTGGTCGTACGACGATAGACTGTTGGAATTTTTACCCAAACAGTTTACCCCCAAATTTAAAATTCAAGCGGCAACTTTTTGAAATTTAAATTTTAAAATCAGGACACGTGTTATAAAAGAAATGCGGGTAGTTCGAATAGAACCGAATTGGTTTGTTTCTAGCTGGACAATGACGTCATTTCCTGCAAAATAAACGGTTAGACAACTAATTTTGGACAGGTTTCATGCATTCGAGGGATGCACTCAAGTGGTTCGCCTAACACGGACGACACGTGTCATTTGGCGATTGGCGATTCGATTTCCTAGCGATTCAGTTTCCAATTTTCAGTATAAATAAGGATTGTCTTCAATCCTTTCCTTCTTTACACTTACCTTCTTTAATACCTTACACCTCCGGCGAGATTTACTTTCCGAGCAATCAGAATCCTCTCCATTCTAAATTCGAGGTTTAGAAGTCTATTTAAGGTACAATTTCTCGTTCTCCTTCTGTGTCGGTTATATGCATAGGAAATCCATAGCTAAAAAGCCTAGGAAAGCTTGGGATATTCTTAGTTATTGGCGTGCGACTATAAATATCCCTGATTTCCAGATGTCGAGCGAGCCTGTGAGTATATATAGGGAAGAAGAAAACATAGATTATTTCAAGAATTTAGCCAGGATTCCAGATGGAATTAATTTGGTGTCGCCGGAAGATTTAAGGCCGGATGAAGTCCCGAAGGGATATTGCGTTCTATATGAGTATCCCTTCAAAATAGGGTTTACTTGGTCATTTAGTCCTTTGGTCAAGGCGTTTTTAGATGCATTCGATCTAACTCCGGGACAATTAATGCCTCAATTCTGGCGGATTGTCCAGGTTATCGGGCGTCTTATGGCCGATTGGGAGGTTCCGTTCAATGTGAACGATCTCCTGATTGCTTATAACGTTCGACCGGATAATTATCACCGGTACAGCTTATTCCCTCGATCGAAGGGAGATAATGTATTGGTGCATAATACCGCGGTGAACGATCGTGGTTGGAAACGTCAATACGTTTTCCTCCAAGTGGCGTCTGTGAGCGACGAAGACAGCCAATGGTTATCGTCCGGATGGAACGAATCGGGTAGGCTAACTGTTTTTGTCGTGCATTTTTGTCGTGCGTTTTTAATATATACTAATGATGTCTCTATTTGTCTGGCAGCAATTGACTTTACTAAAGTGAAGCCAAACAGAGATTCTCTCAACAAGATTCAGAGGATCTTGGAAAGGAGTATTGCCGATCGTTCGTTTGTCGTTCGGTCGAACGACGAGGAGGACGAGGTAGTTTTCGTAGCCGAAGCGACGTCCGTCGAGGGTTCTCATCAAGAAGAAGAAAGGGAGGAAGAGAGAGAAGAAGAGATGACTGGTAAGTCGCTTGATAGTATTTTGTACCTTTACATCGCAAGTCATTTCTTTTTTAACTTGCTCTCTTCATTCAGAAGACGCAGTTGGGAAGTCGTCTGCCCTTAAGCGAGCCGAACAACTGGAGATTGCTCGTCAAGGCAGAGAAAAATCCAGGAAGAGATCTGCCCCTTCTACGGGGGTAGATCTCAGACGCGTCCGAGGAAAACCTCGGTCCTTACCTAAGAAGACGGGTGACGCTGCTATGTCGTCCCTTGCAGGGACGACACCGTCGAAAGGAATCGCCGCTGGGGTCGAGCTTGGAGGCTCGACTCAGGTGACGAAGGATGTCCCAATGTCGGGGATGTCGGGAGTTGACAAGCCCTTTCATGCACCTTCTTCCTCTTCTAAGGGTGAGGAGAAGAATAAGGAGAAAGTGGGAGAGACGACATTCAAAGTCACTCTCCCATCTGATTTTATGGTTAATGACGTCCTTGAGAGGGACGTCATTTTTCCACATTTAGGAAAATTCCTCCTCCCGACCTTCTACGACCGATATAAGGAGTCTCGAGTTGAGGATACAGGGGCACACGCCGCTGGTCTCTCCTTCGTGGTACGTCTTACTTATTCCTTACTCCCTTCATTATATTTCTTTTTATTAACCCTTTCTTTGATGTGGTGCAGGATTTCCAGGCATGTCTGAGCTTCTTCGCTCAGATGGAAGGTCTCAGGACGTCCTTCCCTGAGGTCAAGAAAAGGGCTGACGAAGCTCTTGAGAGGGAGATGATTGCCCTGAAGGCGGTCGAGTCCGAGAAAGCAAAGGTCGAGGGCCTTAAATCTGAGCTCTCCGATACTCGAAGTCTACTAGAGATTTCGGATCGTGAGAAGGTTAAGCTTAGGGATCATATCCTTGAGCTTGAGGCGTCGTCGACCAAATTGGAGGTCGAGAAGATTAAAGCTACCACTGCTGCTGCTACTTCTGCTGATGAAGTCGCGTCCCTCAAAAAGAGGGTCGATGAGCTGGAAGGCGACGTCAAGGACCTGGAGACTGAGAATAGGCAAATCAAAGCCTTTTCTTGCTTCACGGCTCGGGCTGCCTTGATGAGGCGTCATTTGACTGGGAAAAATCCTATGGCGTCGACCGCTGAAGAGCTCAAAACTTATCTTGACACCGTGGGAACTGAAAGGGACCTTGACGAAGATGATGAGTTAGAGGGAAGTGACGGTGGAGAAGAGGCGGCAGCAGCAGAGACTGATGTCGTGCAGGAACAGTCTGACGTTCCTCCCTCTTAGCTTTTCAGATTTATTCTCTAGGGGTCGGCCGTCTGTGGTCGTCCCTTAACTTTGTAATTTTCTCTTTTAATGACAAAGTTTTTTTTTTGTACATCGAGCAATTTTAAAATATAAGCGCAGTATGTCATACATTCGACCAAACCATCATTCATTAACATACTATAATAAAATCAACCGAGTTTTACGATCGAACAAGTGCAATTGCAATAATGGTTTTCGAATATATATATTTTGGGAGTTAGGTGTAAAAATTTAACCTTTATCAACAATTACAACCAACCATATACATGCGATCGTATGAGTATTACTTGACATGAAAATCTTAGCTAAGTCGTGCGTCCCTGCGAAGAACAACATTAGCGGGGTGGTCGTTGGTTTGACCAACGACCCTCCGATGCTTAAGTTAGTAATCTTTTTAAGAAATAATCTGTTGGGTCAGAATATGTCAAAGATGAATACTACTGCTAGTTGAGAGGTATTACTACTGCTTGTAATTTTAATACTGCTAGTAGAATTAATACTGCTTGTAATTTTAATACTGCTAGTAGAATTAATACTGCTTGGAGAGTTAGTACTGCTAGTAGTTAGTACTGTTGAAAATTACTACTGCAAGCATGGTTAGTACTGCTCAAGGATTAATACTGCTGAGTATGTTTATGCTGCTCAATGATTAATACTGCTAAAAGAAGGTTAGTACTGCTTCTAAAGATAAAGAAGACTTGAAGATAAAGATGAGTTGGAGATAAGGATGAAGATAATTATGGTATTGATACTGAAGATTAATTTTATTTTGATAATTATCTTGTAATCAACTCTGTATATATTGTATAGAAGTCTTTGTTAGAATTAACAATTATTCATAGGTTTTGTTTAGAGAGAATTAACCTCAAGAATAGTTTAGATCCTTTCTATAGAGAAGTATAGAACGTCTGTTTAGCCTGTTAAACAGATTGAGGTTTTGTGTGTAATCATCAAGTTGAATTAATATAACTTGTGATTTGAATCCTATATACTGTTTCATTGATTTTCTGTTAAAGTGTTTTTCCGTAACTTCTTTAACATTGTTTCTGAGTTTGTGTTAAATTCTTGTTTGAGTTTCGATCCTGACAAGTGGTATCAGAGCAAGAAAATTTAGAAGCCTTTAATCATGGACAGTTCAAGCGACAGTGTTTTGGTATCAAAGGTTCCCATGCTCAAACCCAATGAGTTTGACATGTGGAAGATTAGAATCAAGCAGTACATTCTTCTCACAGACTTCTCAATGTGGGACATCATTGAGAATGGTCCTTCTGATGGAGGAAAGATGGATGCAGAAGGAAAGAGACCTCCACCAAAAACAGATGGAGAGAGAAAGTTGAGGCAGACAGAGATGAAAGCTTTGAGCATTATGCTTTTGGCTATACCTAATGAGTACCAACATCAATTCTGCAACTGTTCTGATGCACAAATTCTTTGGAATTCTCTGGAGAAAATATTTTCTGGTACCAAAAGTACCAAGAGAAATCAGAAGGCCATCCTAAAGCAGCAGTATGAAAACTTCATGTCTACAAAGAATGAGTCCATGACTCAAACTTTTGATAGATTTAATAAGCTAATTGGTGAATTGGCTACTGTTGGTGTCCAGATAGATCAAGATGATGTTAACAGAAAATTTCTAAGATCTCTTGGTGATGAATGGACTATGTACACTGTCTCCTTCAGACAGAATGACCAATTGGAGGACAAGGAATTAGATGACCTCTATAATGACCTTAGGGTGTTTGAATCAGAGGTAGAAGCAAAGAAGAGGCCCTCTGGATACTCATACAATACTGCTCTTTTATCATCCTCTACTGATTCTGCTGCTAATACAGAACCAGTTAGTGCTGCCCATGGATCAAAGCAAGATGGATCCAATGACTCAGTTTTAGAAGCTTTTCTAGCCAGTCATGCTAATTCCTCTCTAATTAATGATGACTTAGAACAGATAAATGTTGATGATCTGGAAGAGATGGACATCAAGTGGCAGATGGCTATGCTGACTATGAGGGTAAAAAGATTCATTAAAAGGACTGGAAGGAACAACTTTGCTCAGAAAAGAGAAGATGGGGTTGGATTTGATAAATCCAAGGTTGAATGTTACAAGTGTCACAAGTTGGGGCACTTTGCAAGAGAATGCAGAAGTGGAATGCCTCAATAGCATACTAGCAACCATTAACCATCACAGTCCATTAGCTTCAATGGTAGGAACTCTTCTCAAGCTCTTGTTTCCCAAGAAGGAATGGGATTTGATTGGAGTGACCAAGCAAAAGAAGCAGTTCAGAATCAAGATTTAATGGCTAAAGTTTTAGAGTCAGCAAGCACTGATATTCCCACAAAGGTAATTTCTAATCTTTGCTCTAAAACCTGTATTGAAACTGTTAAAAAGTACAGGGATCACAATCAGAGTATGTGTGATGACCTTAAAAGGTTAGAGAAAGATAGAAGAGAGTATGTTCTGATTGTTGAGAGGTTTGAAGAACAAACTAAGTCTTACCAGGATAATGAACTTCAACATTCCTATGATACAAACTACTGGAAGTGGGAGAAAAATCAGTTAGAGGTTAAGCTTAAAAAGTCTGAAGAGGAATGTGAGAAGATAAGGAGTGATTTTGAGAAAGCAAAGCTGGACATTGAGAAATATTCCAATGCTTCTAAAGCAATGGACTCACTTTTAAAAACTCAAGTCCATGACAAACTTAGAAGAGGAATAGGCTACAACACCATACCTCCACCATACAACAATAACTATATTCCTCCCACCTCTGATCTCTTAAAAAGACAGGACAAGAAGGAATTATTTGAAGGAGCCACTGAAGTAGATCCTTTAGACAAAGTAGTGATTGAGGCAGATTCTGAAGAAGAGGACTCTGAGAGTAAGAAGGAGAAAGACCACAAAGTTATTCCCTTAGAAAACCACATACTGAAAAATGAAAGAGGGGGTAAACCTTTTGTCAAGAGTGAGAAAGTAAAGTCTGGGGAAGAGACTG
Organism: Arctium minus; assembly: GCA_954870635.1. Taxonomy (NCBI): domain Eukaryota; kingdom Viridiplantae; phylum Streptophyta; class Magnoliopsida; order Asterales; family Asteraceae; genus Arctium; species Arctium minus. The sequence goes on along the minus strand of OX941093.1, from coordinate 845,002 downwards.
TTAAGAATGTAAAAGCTGAGACCTCTGAGAGAGGGAAGGGAAAGGCACAGGGAGTTCATTACATGCAAACTACTGTTGTTAATCCCTGTACTTGTAAACAGAATCAGCCCCAAAAACATGATAAAACAAGGGGAAATCAAAGAAATAGAAATAATCAGTGGGCATTAAAACAAGGAATTGATCTGAGAAAAATTAACAGACCAAAGCCTTGTTTTATCTGTGGCAAGCTAAATCATCTAGCCAAACACTGTTATTTCAATCTTATTAACCAAAGGATCAGTTTTCAAAGAAATATACAAAATCCTATTGGTTATAGGAAGCAAATAAGGAATCATATGGCTAAGAATGTGAGAAGGGCACCTATAAAATCTCATGTTCAGAATGAGTTTGCTAATTCAAAGAAAAATACTCCAAATAAGCCAAGGAGTAACTTAAAGAAAAAGACAACCTTCCAAGACATACTTAGCAAACCAAGAAAGAAGGAAGATGATAAACTTCCTGAAAGGAGCTATTGGAGTTCCTGAGGGAATGTTTACAAGTATGTCTTTTGGAAAGGTTGAAGAACTTTACCAGAAGGAGATGGACAAACTAAAAGGGGACTCCACTCAAAGGGAAGGAGCTGAAAGGAAGATGAAAGAGAGGCATGATCTCAATATACAACAACCCTTCCCAGAAAGTGAAGAAGGAACTCCTGTCAAGGAAAAGAAAGAAGAAAAGAAAGAAGAGACATTGGCTCATCAAATTGGAGTAATCAAAAGAAAGAAAACTATTGCCACCAAGCCAAAGGCAAAAAGGGCAAGAATTGAAGAAGAAAGAGAAGAAGCAGAAGTATAACCTATTGATGAATCTTTAGCAGAGCCAGAGCAGAATCCAGAGCAGTCCAATCAGCAATCAAATGAGCAGTTTGACTTGTACATGACAGTGACAGATGAAGATCCAGTACAAGCTGACCCAATATCAGTCCAAGCTCCTGAAATTATCCATTGGGATATCCTGGAAGATCAAAGGAAGAAATACTTCAGGATTAAAAGGATGGGAGACAAGTATGAGGTTTACTCTACTTGGGGCAAAATCATCAGAAGTTATTCCAGAACAGACCTAGAAGAAATGTTTAAGGTTGGAATGAGCTTGTATGAAGAGGAATTGACAAAAGCAGGAATGAGCTTAATAAGACTAGCCATGGAGTACTTGTGCATGATGTTTGATCCTAGCAGAGTTCAACATGTGGTCAGAGATCTGCATCTGGAGAATAAATTCCAAAGAATAGAAAATTGGATAATGTTTGAAAGGTGTGGAGTCTATGTCATCACTGTAGACAGAGCTTATCATGAGTACTACCTGGTGGATAAAATCTATGATCACAGCAAAGCCAAGTTGCAAGGTATGCTTAATGCAAAGCTTATATGTTCAAAGGATTCATAAATGGCCAGGATAGTAGTCAGAAGAATTATCAATCAAAGTCTGGGACTGGATCCAAATCTGGGCAACTGAGAAGAAGTGTTGAAAGCATCATGAAGACCTTATAATGAAGAACTTAACTTCTCATTCTGAAAAGTTAAGTTAGGGGGAGATTGTTGGGTCAGAATATGTAAAGGATGGATACTACTGCTAGTTGAGAGGTATTACTACTGCTTGTAATTTTAATACTGCTAGTAGAATTAATACTGCTTGAAAAGTTAGTGCTGCTACTTGAATAGTTAGTACTGCTTGGAGAGTTAGTACTGCTAGTAGTTAGTACTGTTGAAAATTACTACTGCAAACATGGTTAGTACTGCTCAAGGATTAATACTGCTGAGTATGTTTATGCTGCTCAATGATTAATACTGCTAAAAGAAGGTTAGTACTGCTTCTAAAGATAAAGAAGACTTGAAGATAAAGATGAGTTGGAGATAAGGATGAAGATAATTATGGTATTGATACTGAAGATTAATTTTATTTTTATAATTATCTTGTAATCAAAGTATAGAACGTCTGTTTAGCCTGTTAAACAGATTGAGGTTTTGTGTGTAATCATCAAGTTGAATTAATATAACTTGTGATTTGAGTCCTATATACTGTTTCATTGATTTTCTGTTAAAGTGTTTTTCCGCAACTTCTTTAACATTGTTTCTGAGTTTGTGTTAAATTCGTGTTTGAGTTTCGATCCTGACATAATCCAAGGAAATGAATTCAGAATTTAAAAGAAATACCTCTTTAAATGAACTGCATTCCAACTTCGTAGGGTATCTCGACCATCAAGGGTTTGGATCTTATAAGCTCTTTTACCCACGACGCCAGAGATTTGATAAGGGCCTTCCCACTTAGTGGAAAGTTTACCTGCGTTGAGTTCTTGAGTGTTTTGGAACACTCAACGTAAGACATAGTCGCCTTCTTGAAAAACTTTGATTTGGACATTTTTGTTGAAATGTCGTTCGACCGCTTGTTTCTGCGATGCCATGCGGACGTGTGCTGTTTCTCTAAGTTCCTCTAAAGCGTCGAGGTCATAGCTCAGGTCAACCAAGTTATGCTCGACGGACGTATGTCTCGAAGTCGGTAGTCGTACTTCAATAGGTAACACGGCTTCACATCCATAGACTAATGAAAAGGGGGTTTGTCCTGTGGATGTACGTGGTGTCGTACGATTGGCCCATAAAACGAAGGGTAATTCTTCTACCCACTTTCCTTTGGCAGCTTTGAGTCTTTTCTTGATTGAATTGATGATAGTTTTATTACTTGACTCAGCAAGGCCATTCGACTGTGGGTATCGAGGTGTCGACGTTACTAACTTAATGTTCCTTTCTTCACAGAAGTTGCGCGTCCGATCACTGATGAATTGTGACCCATTGTCGCATGTTATTTCGGACGGAATTCCAAACCTGCAAATGATGTTAGTTTGGATAAAAGAAACGACTTCTTTATCCCGGACCTGGGAAAAAGCTGCTGCTTCTATCCATTTAGAGAAATAATCTGTTAAAACTAGAAGAAATACCTTTTGTCCGGGGGCAGGTGGTAGTTTTTCGACGATATCCATTCCCCATTTCATAAAGGGCCATGGGACTAAAGTTGAGTGTAAGGGTTTAGATGGTTTATGGGACATACCTGCGTGTCGTTGACATGCGTCGCACGACTGTACATACCTGATCGCATCTTGTCTTAGTGTCGACCAATAATAACCTTGTCGAGATATCCTGTTGGCTAGACTGCGACTTCCTGAGTGATTTCCGCATTCACCGTCATGCATGTCTTGTAAGATTTTCTGGACTTGTGTCTTGTTGGTAATACATCGTAGATTCAAACCAGTTGAAGATCTTCGATATAATTTTCCTCTTATCACGACGTACCTTGATGCTTTAAACCTGACCTTTCTTGCTTCCATTCTGTCATCAGGCAATTGATCGTTCTCTAGATAATTTTTAATGTCATCCGACCAAGAATTTTCTTCTTCAATTGGCGCGACCAAAGTATTATCGTTGTCTTTGATAGTTGGTATTGCAAGGTGGACTATTGGGATATTGTCGAATGTCGTTTGACTAAGTGCTGATCCCAAATTGGCTAATGCGTCAGCTTGAGTGTTCTGATCTCTTGGTACCTGCTCCACTATGAAGCGACTGAACTTCTTTGCTTGTTCTTTTACTATTTTATAATAGGCAATCATCCTTGAATCTTTTGCTGCAAATTCTCCATTAACTTGGTTAACAACTAGAGATGAGTCGCTCCGAACATGTAGATATGTTGCCCCCAAGTCATGAGCAATTTTCATTCCTGCAATCAATGCTTCGTATTTTGCCTCATTATTTGTTGCCTTGAAGTCGCACCGTATGGAGTACACTATTTTGCCCCCTTGTGGGGACTGTAGGACGGCACCCAGACCTGTCCCTCGTGCGTTCGATGAACCATCGACGTCGAGTATCCAAGCGGTGTCGTGCAAAGTCGCCACAATTAAATCGTTGGACATCGCCATTTCCTCTAATTCTGGACTGAAATCTGTAACAAAATCTGCCAAGACCTGTGATTTGATCGCCGTTTTGGGCTTGAAATCCATATCATAATTACTGAGGTAGATGCTCCATTTAGCTAGTCGTCCTGTTAATTCGGGTTTTCTTAACTCAAACTTTAATGGAAAGTTAGTTACAACAGTTATAGGATGCGATTCAAAATAATGTCGTAACTTCTTAGCGGCCATGACTAACGAAAGCAAGAGTTTTTCTATAGACGAGTACCTGGTTTCAGTGTCTAATAGAGTTTTACTTACATAGTAGATTGGCAATTGTCGTCCTTCGGTTTCTCGTACAAGGACTGCACTCACCGAATTAGTACTGACAGCTAGATAAAGTTGAAGAATTTCACCTTTCTCAGGTTTGGAGAGGAAGGGAGGTGATGTCATGTACTCCTTGAGTTGTTTTAGCGCCTCCTCATGCTTATCAGTCCAATCGAATCCTTTGTTTTTTCGCAAGACATTGTAGAAGAGGTGACATCTGTCGGACGACCGAGAGATGAATCTGTTTAAAGCTGCTATACGTCCTGTTAGGCGTTGGACTTCTTTAAAATTTCTGGGCGATTTTAGCTCGATAATCGCTTTAATTTGATCTGGGTTAGTTTCAATTCCTCGTCGTGTGACCATATAACCGAGAAATTTGCCAGCTCGAACTCCAAAAGAACATTTTGTCGGATTCAACTTCATTTTGTATTTACGCAAAATGTCGAACGACTGCTTCAAATGTCCTATATGATCGTCCATATGTTTCGATTTAACGAGCATGTCATCGATGTATACCTCCATAGTGTCGTCCAAATGTTCTTTGAACATCATATTCACTAACCGTTGATACGTCGAACCTGCATTCTTAAGACCAAAAGGCATTACTTTATAACAATAAATACCTTTATCTGTCATGAAGGCCATTTTTTCTTGATCATCGGAATGCATTAATATCTGGTTATATCCAGAATACGCATCCATGAAGGTGAGCAATTCGTGTCCAGTTATAGCGTCGACCATAGAATCAATGTGTGGTAACGAAAATGGATCTTTTGGACAGGCCTTGTTAAGGTCTGTGAAATCAATGCATACTCTCCATTTGCCATTTTTCTTTTGGACGACAACAACGTTGGCGAGCCAATCTGGATATTTGACTTCTCGTATCTTTCCTGTTTTAAGCAAATTATCAACTTCATCGTTAATAACTTTATTTCTTTCAGGAGCAAATTTTCGCGTCCATGCGAAGCAAATTTTCATCGAACGAGCTTGAAGGATGGATCAACGTTGAGTTTATGAGAAATAATACTCGGATCGATACCCACCATGTCTTCGTGCGTCCATGCGAAGCAATCATAATGATCCTGCAAAAAAGAAATTAGTCTATCTTTGAAGGATGGATCAAGTGTCGAACCTATGTAGACCATCTGATCAGGCTTATCCTGGTTTAGGACGACAGCTTCCAAGCGATAATCGTCGTCAGTTCCAGGAATGTCCTGATTCTGTAATTGCTATACTGTCTGCTTCGGGGGCTTCAAAGAGACTTTGTAACATTCTCTAGCGACTTTTCTTTCGCCTTTGATCTCCTGTACTCCCCATTGCGTAGGGAATTTCAAGGTTTGGTGGTACGTCGAGGGTACGACTTTCATGTCGTGGATCCATGGTCGCCCAAGGATAACGTTATAAGCTGATGAACAGTCGACGACGTTGAACTTCGTCTGCCTATTGATTTTTTTAGCCTATACTGGTAGTGTGATTTCTCCCATGGTATTTGTCGCTCCTCCGTTAAATCCAACGAGTGTAGTCGAGCGTCGAATAATCTCGGATTTGTCGATCCCCATAGCTTTCACTGCATCAAAAAAGATAATGTTAGCGGAACTACCTCCGTCGACGAGTATCCTCTTTGTCAGGCAATTTCCAATGTTCAATTGGATAATTAATCTATCATGATGTTTTTGGTGTACGTCATCGAGATCTGATTGGTCGAACGTCAAAGGCATAGCTTCTAATTCTGCGTCTTCCTTAGGTCTTGCCTCCTTTGGAATTGGTCGGTCGTCGGGACCGCGACTAGCATGTCTCTTAGCAGCTGAATATGTGGTCCCACAGACATTAGAACCTCCAGTGATACAATTAATCACCTTGGCATGCTCTGGGGATGTGGGACGCACGTCCTTCTTTTCCGTCAATTCTTGCAAATAGCCTTTCGAGTTAAGCCAGGACAGTTCTTTCTTCAGGGCTATGCAATCATCTGTTACATGACCGAAGTCATTATGGAAATTACACCATTTTGTTTTGTCTTTCTTATCACTGTCATTATCGCTTTTCTTTGGCCATCGAATGTTTTGCTGGAGCTGTTTCAGGGACGCGACGACGTCTTTGGCTGACCCAGGGAAACCATAAGATGACACCTTAGGATACTGGACAGGTTTAGAAGTCGTCGGCCCTTTCTTTTCGAATCTGACGTTTGAAATCTGTCGGGCAGGTTCTGATCGACCGGTCGGTTTCAATTTGAAGTCTGGCTTTTTAACACCTAGACCTTTCCTATCATTTGAATGTTTGTTTCTGAAAACGAGGTCATCCTCGACCCTCATATGGGAAAGCGTCCTTGTTCGTACGTCTTCAAAGGTTTCTGGAGGATATTTCGTAAGGTCAAGATATAACCCTGAACTATCATCCAGACCCCGTTTGTATGCCTTAATGGCTGTTTTTACATCGCAATTTCGGATACTGATCATTTCTGCATTGAAACGGTTAAAATAATCCCGGATGGACTCTCCATTTTTCTGTACGACATAATAAAGGTCGCTCATCTGTTTTTCCATTTTTCGGCTGCTGGCGAATTGTTGAGTAAATTGGTTCACCAATTCTGCAAAAGACACGATGGTTTTGGGTTTGAGATTGATCAACCATTGTAACGCTGCTCCAGTTAAGGTCTCTCCAAAACTCTAGCACATACAGACCTCTTGAAACTGATACGGTATCGAGACAGTCCACATGAGTTGTTTGTATTGGGCGACATGTTCTGTCGGATCAGTGATGCCTGAATATTTTGGAGTGAAGGTCGGGATGCTATATTTCTTTGGGACGTCCACCAACGCGATCTCATCAACGAATGGCGACGCCTGAAATCCTGTACGTGGTTCAACATCAACTGGAACTGCTTCCCCCGGCAATTTGGCCAGCATTGACAAGACACGCTCATTCTGTTCTTCCAGAAGTTTCAACCGTTGCGCAACAGGATCCATTGGGATACCCCCAGAGACACCCAATGGAACATAACCTGATCCATTGAAGTTAGGTGGCTGTAAAGAATCAGAGGCATATCCATCGAATGGCATAGAAGTCATAGGCATAGTTGGGATTACGAAGGTCGTAGGATTAACTAGTGGTGGACGAGGGTAATTAGGCAATGGAGGGGGTACGTTCCAAGCACCGGTATAAGCATTCGTAGTCCCCGTCACATTGTTTCCACCCTGGTTTCTTAGATGCTCAATGGTTTCAGCCGCCTGTCGAGCCTGGGCGGTTAGGGCGTCAATACGGGCACGAGCAGCAGTCAGCTCCATGTTAATTTGGGCCACAACATGAACTTGAGTTCCTTGGAATGACATTGTCCTGAATGAATAAAAAAGAGAAACACTCGAAGGAAAACGTTAGTACGTCGTATGATTATTGAAGATTTTCTTCAGATGGGACCCCACGGTGGGCGCCAAACTTTTATGCCAAAAATCTCCCAAGGAAAATTTAAGGTAAATGTGGAGCTTGATCCAACCAAAGAAAGTAACGACAACAATCGTACAACTATAACGAAAATAAGGTAAATGAGACGAGATAATTGGTGATGCGGAAAACCCCAAAAATGGGTAAAAACCGCGGACGAGTGTAAGTCGTCGTGCACTATGGACGTCAATCAGGGACGTCGTCCTTGATAACAAGTGTATATAATACAATGTAAAACAATACAGTAAAGTAAAGTTTGTCGTGCGTCGTGTACAATTAGACTTCGGTCGTGCGTTGTACGACAAACAACAATAGGCCTTGTGGACTTCGAGAGAAACTGAGTGAGCTTGAGAACGTAATTCGTGAGCTTCTAAGGTCTGAGAATCAGATGTCCGAATGTGAGGTTCCATCTTCATATTTATACTCTAATTTTCTGTTGACAAGTCTTGAATGCGTATCTTTAGTATAATAACCGTCTGATATTGATGATAGCGTCAGTTACGTCCGTTGTTTTTAATGATGGCAACCGTTACAATCTTTGGTCATGAATGTCTCTTGAATCCTGCATTAAACATGACATAACGTATGTCACAGGTTAGTAACTGAAATCCTGTCGTACGACTAACTTTGTCAGACGGATATTTGTTCATTTAATTGAGGTCGCCTTAAAGGAAAGGCGTCGGTTATCACTGGTCGTACGACGATAGACTGTTGGAATTTTTACCCAAACAAACATTTTGACACATTCTAGTGCTCAATCTCAATTAAATGTCATCAGACCTCATACAGTCATACATGACTAACCATGAGACCAAAATCGTATTCGAGGTCGCCCACGTCCTCAAATCCAGATCTAGTACAAGGTTGACTTATGAAGCGACCGAGGTCACATGGAAGGTCACGTATCTCCATGTCCTTCCCTTTTTTATGTCAACCCTTTAACCTTTTTTCCTTACTTCCCAAAATATTAAATAAGCAGTTCAACGAACATTCTTACTAAAAATATCGACCACAAATAGTATTATAAAACTTACTTACAAAATCTTGGGTGTTACATCTTGAAAGTATAGTTCGATTCCATTTCATTAATGTTTTTCCCTCCCATTTATCTACGTTTGGTTTGGTAAAACTTACGTATAACCAATTGCATTGTTGAAAAGGAAGAAATGTTTACATTTTGACAACATCTCACCATCAGTTGATTGGGTTAGCTATATGGATAAACACATTGTAGTTAAGAATTGACCAATGAACTTACAACTATCTCTATTGATGTGCATATAACGTGATTCTATTTAGTATCGTCTAGATATCAACAAGCAGACATAATACATCTTTGACGTTTATTTTTTTATTTGGTATTGTTAGTGTATATGTCCAAAAACCAATCATTGGATGATTATGTTTGGACATTGTCATGATATTTATTAATAAAAAATATTACCCAATTGTTATGTTTATATATCATTCTATGTTATATTTAAACATAATAATAACCTTGAAATATTGTATTCTAAAATGTCCCTAGTCAAATATAATTCGGGCTTAGGTTAAGTTAATATGGTAACGACTAGTATATGTAGGGATTCTAAAATGTCCATAGTATATTGAACCCAAGACTTGAGAAGATGGTCGATAGGTTATCGTCCCTCCGAACGGCTCATTTGGTTAAGAATTGAAGGGGTTCGTCTCCATGTTTGGAAGGAGGACGTGTTTATAGAAGTTGTCGGTAACTGGGGAGAGGTGCTAAATGCCAAAAATTGCCATATGGAGGAAAGTTCAAGTTTACTGTGGGGAAAAGTCCTATTCAGTTCAGGAATTGTTTAGAGAATTAATGAAATTAGGAGCATAAAAGTGGGGGGATTATTATATGTAATTAAAGTTGAGGAAGAAGACAATGGTTTTCTAGAACTTCAGGCTGGACAAGGATCAGGAGGACCGGTGAGCGACAGTGAAGAAGATGGAGAAGAGTCACATATTCCGTCAGAATGGTCAGAAGGGGACGGTGGAGGTGAGGATGATTGGTTGGTTCAGGAAAGTATATTCGAAGGAAAAATTTTTGATAATCAAAATGAAAAACAGGAGAAGGATAAGGAGGTAGAATAGGTAGACTCACCGGTGAAAGATAAAGAAAAGGATAACCTGGACCAGTTGGCGAAAGAATCTGGCAGTGAGAGAACTTTTCCGGTGACCGGAGATAAACCAGATGAAGATGTCGATGAGGTAGAAGAAAGGTCGCAGGGTTTAGGAGACATAATCATGGCAACGAGTTCCAATAATCAGAATGGGGATTCCAAGGAATTAATTGAAGGAGAAATGGGGTACAAGAAAAAGAAAGGAAGAGATTCGGCTTTTGACTGTAGGGATGGGTCAGATGTGGGCTTTGAAGCTGGGCTTGTTAATAGTTTAAAATATGGGTCAAGAAAAGAAAAAAGGAACTATGTGGGGGCCTGTTATATGAGGTCCAATAAAGAGAATAGGGAGGCCCATTATGCAGGTAACGTAAAGGAAACTCATGTAAAAGAATCTGCGATTGGAGAACACAGTGGGATTCTTGATACTGGATGCGATAAAGAGAACATCACATTACATGTATCATCTCAGAGCCTTGGAGGAGAGAAATCGATTAAAAGTAGGGGGAGAGATTGTATTTTCGGAAGGGGTAGGGTGAGTTTCCACTATATTAAGCAAAAGGTAAGGAAGAAGAAACCTCAATTTTCAGGAGGAAGAGTTATGGCGAACAGATCGAAATTGCCAAGAGGTAGCAAATCAAAATCAAATTCAATTTCCCTTTCGAACGAGCTAAGAAACGGGGATGCGACGGTAAGTCTGGAGGAATTCGGAAGACAAGTTGGGGTGAATTGGGATAACGATAGTGGAACAGCGAGCAAGAAAGAGGTATTCCTTATGGGTGGGTAAAAAGTGGTAAGTATCGGATTGTTTTAATCTATCAATGAAAATAACATCAGTTAATATAAGAGGGTTAGGGTCCTACAATAAAAGAAGAAAGAAGTTGGATAAAGGATTTGTGCAATAAAGAAAATCTGTGTATGCTGGGAATCCAGGAAACGAAGATTGGAAACATTACCAATATCGAAGTGGATAGCATTTGGGGATCAAAATAGATGGATTTCGTGCAAATTGCGGCATCAGTGAGATCAGGTGGTTTATTGACGATATGGAATAGAAGATCGTTTCAATGTGATTTCATAATAAAGGAAGACAATTTTATGGCCGTGGTGGGTAAATGGGAAGAGGTAGAGGGGTTGGTAGGTTGCATAAACGTATATGGTCCAAGAGGGTTGAAAGATAGGGTGGAGTTCTAGGGTAAATTGGATCAACTATGTGCAAAGGAAGAGGTTAAATGGGTTCTTTTTGGAGACTTCAATGAGGTTTGAGGGTCAAGTGAAAGAATGAATTCGGCAACGTGCACCAAAGGTACGGATGAATTTAATGCTTTTATTTGCAGGAATAATCTGATAGATGTTCGATTGGGGGGGAGAGAAAATTCACAAGAATCGGTGATGACGGGAAAAAGTTTAATAAAGTAGATAGATTCTTGCTATCAAATGATTTTGGGAGTTGTTAGAAAGACTTGGGAGTTGTAACCTTAGAGAGGAAATGGTCGGATCACACTCCGATTATGTTAAGTGATAAGAGAATCGATTTCGGTCTTAGTTCCTTCAAGTTTTTTGATGAGTGGCTTAGTGACGAGGGTTTAGAAGGTGTGGTAAGAGAGGTATGTAACACCCTAAAAATAGGGATAACAAAAATACGAAAAAACGGACATAAGGTATACTAGAATTGTCATAGCAAGAGCCTCCCAAAAATGGGGAATATATAAATAACCTGTTTAATCACAATTGTAATTTAAACGGACAATAAAATAACAACCAACTAATCTAATTTCTACATCTAGAAAAGAGATTACAAAAGGGTTGTCATCTATAAACCCAACGGTTCATTCCCAAAAGAAGTAAGCGTCCAAGTGCAAAATCCCCAAGCTCTCACCCAAAGCATCTAAACCTGCTTAGGACCGGCGCCGCTAGAACCTGAGATACACATCGACACCAAACAAGTGTTAGGCCAAAAAGCCTAGTGAGTTGAACAATAATAAGCATGCATGATCAGTTACAATTCTTATCAGCAGTTAACCAGAGTTCAATATATGTGGAGTCAATAGGGGAGACCCATAACACCAATCAAGTTCCACCCAAAGAGTCGATATACCTTGATGCCATCTACCAAGAGACACCTGAAAGGCCCGGCACACCCGAGGACTATACCAAAGAAAATTCCTCGAATGGCGGAGGTCTAGGCACATACCATCACAGTGGCGCCCAAGACTACATCCTCCTAGTGTCTACTGACTTGGTTCGTCCAACATAATTTATAGGAGGTCTTGAGGTATATTTCAACGAACACATTTCGATACCAACCAAGGGTACAATGTTACCATCCTAACATATAAATCCATTATGAGACCCAAATACCAACATAATCAATGCTTAGACATTAAATCACCAAAAAGGCATTCCAAGTAGAATTTATCATCTACTATAATACATACATCCGAAATCATGCCAAGATATCCAATATGTACATTCATGGAGTCAATACCAAATACCCGATCAATAAAGTAAATCATGGCATTTCACACAAAATCACCTTCCCAAGTTTTCTTCATAATCAAATCCCATATCCAAAGAGAAAAGAGGGTTTGAGATCAATGAGGTTAAAATCAGATAAAATGCATTTAAAGCCCCTGCACCCCGACGACGAGAGTGCCCGGCGATAGTGCCAAGGGCACTATCACGAGTCACAATCGCGAGGCTCTCGACACCCACGGTACAAACCGCGCGAATATGCCCGGCGAAAGTGACAATGTCACTATCGCGTGGCACTCTCGCGCCAAGCCCAAAACAGCCCGAAAACTTAACCAAATTCGAGAACGAGTGTGAGGTCTAAACACATGCATCTTTAATACTAACCAAGTAACATCATAGCATAATAACAATGACCACATGCGTATATAAAGTCTCGTAATTTCAAACAAATACAATTAACATATTTAAGGAAATAAATACTTACCTTAAGAATTTCCGGGTGTTACAATCCTCCCCACCTAAATGGGATTTCGTCCCCGAAATCTTACCTTAAACAAACAAGTGAGGGTAACGCTTCTTCATATCATCTTCAGACTCCCAAGTAATGTTAGCACCCCGATGGTGCTTCCATTGGACTTTAACCATGAGTACGTCTTTATGTCGTAACTTCTTTACTTTCGATTCTAAAATCGACTCCGGCTCTTCCACACATCGATTTCCATTGTCTACTTGAATTTTCGATAAAGGAATCACGCTTTCCTCTTCGGCTAGACACTTCCGAAGATAACACACGTGGAATGTAGGATGTTTCCCATCCATTTCCGGCGGAAAATCCAACCGATAGGCTTACAAACCAATCTTCTCCAAAATAACGAATGGTCCAAGGCAACGAGGACTAAGCTTCCCACGCTTCCCGAAACGTATGATCCCCTTCCACGGAGACACCTTCAACATGACCCGGTCACCCACTTGAAACTCAATCGGTCTTCTCTTCTTGTCCGCGTAGCTCTTTTGTCAGTCTTACGCCGCCTTTAGCCTTCCTCGTATTTCTTTCACCTTGTCCGCCATCTCTTGAACTATTTCCGACCTGGCGAATTGCTTCTCGCCCGCTTCTAGCCAACAAACCGGGGTTCTGCACTTCCGCCCATACAAAGCCTCGAACGGTGCCATTCCGATACTAGAATGGTAACTATTGTTGTACGCGAACTCTACTAGAGGTAGATGTGAATCCCAACTTCCCCCGAAGTCTATTACACACGACCTCAACATATCTTCTAATGTCTGGATCGTCCTCTCGCTTTGACCATCCGTTTGAGGATGATACGCCGTGCTCAAATTCAGTCGAGTACCCAACTCCTTTTGCAAACTAGCCCAAAAGTTCGAAGCGAATCGGCTGTCCCGATCCGATACAATAGATTGCGGAACTCCGTGCCTCGACACCACCTCATCAATATAAAGCTTGGCCAATTTCTCCATTGGCAAGGTCTCCCGTATTGCAAGGAAATGCGCACTTTTGGTCAACCGGTCAACGATTACCCAAATGGTGTCGTGCCCACGCAAGGTCTTTGGTAACTTCGTCACGAAATCCATAGTAATGTTGTCCCATTTCCACTCGGGAATGGACAACGGTTGCGAACTTTCATACGGTCTTTGATGTTCCGCCTTGACTTGAAGGCACGTGACACACTTCTCCACATAGCTAGCCACATCTAGCTTCATCACTGGCCACCAATAAATTAACTTTAAATCTCTATACACTTCTTCAAGAAGCAACTTCCGATTTCCTCCCAACTTCGGCACCCAAATCCGTCCTTGAAAGAGTTTGAGACCACTACCGTCTTCCGTTAACAGTTCCTTTTGTTTCACCATGACTTCGGCTTTGAGGTTCTCTTCCTTAAGTGTTTCCACTTGACTTGCCTTAACGCTTTCCAACAAACTTGACACCACATCGATCCTTGTAAGGGACATTTTGACACCACCACCATGACTCCTTCGGCTCAATGCATCCGCCACCACATTGGCCTTATCGAGATGATAGAGTAGGTCACAATCGTAATCCTTCAAAATCTCTAGCCATCTCCTTTGTCGCATGTTGAGTTTCTTTTGGTCGAAGATGTACTTGAGACTCTTGTGATCCGTGAAGAGAGTACACTTGGTCCCATACAGGTAGTGTCTCCACAACTTCAATGCGAACACTACCGCCGCCAACTCCAAATCATGAGTCGAATAGTTTTTCTCATGATCCTTTAATTGTCGCGACGCGTAGGCGATTACTTTCCCCCTTTGCATTAGGACACACCCAAGCCCCATCTTGGAAGCGTCACTAAACACAACAAAGTCTTTCGATCCCTCGGGTAAGGACAAGATAGGAGCTTCGCACAACTTCCTCTTGAGCGTTTGAAACGCTTGCTCTTGTGCATCGGTCCAAAGAAACTTGACGTTCTTCCTTGTAAGAGAAGTGAGCGGTGTAGCTGTCTTTGAGAAATCTTGAATGAAACATCGGTAGTAACCCGCTAAACCCAAGAAGATTCGGATCTCCGTCGGACTTGTTGGAGGTTCCCAACTCATAATTGCCTCGATCTTTGTCGGATCCACTTTTACCCCGTCCTTTGATACCACATGCCCCAAGAATTGCACCTCTTGAAGCCAGAATTCGCACTTCAAGAATTTCGCGAACAGTTTCTCCCTCCTTAGAACTTCTAATACTTCCTGTAAGTGTTTTCCATGCTCGGACTCATCCTTTGAATATATTAAAATATCGTCGATGAAGACGATCACGGATTTATCCAAGAATGGGCGACACACACGGTTCATCAGATCCATGAATACGGCCGGAGCGTTGGTTAAGACGAAAGGCATCACCAAAAACTCATAATGACCGTATCTCATCCGGAAAGCCGTCTTCGGAATATCTTCGTTCTTCACTCTCACTTGATGATATCCGGACCGAAGATCAATCTTCGAGAAACATCTCATTCCTTGAAGTTGATCAAAAAGGTCGTCGATGCGAGGTAAAGGATACTTGTTCTTCACCGTGACTTTGTTTAACTCCCGATAATCTATTCACATCCGCATGGATACATCCTTCTTTTTCACGAACAGTACCGGTGCTCCCCAAGGTGACGAACTCGGTCGAATGAAGCCCTTCTCCAGCAACTCTTGAAGTTGCGTCATCATCTCTTTCATTTATGTCGGTGCCAAACGATATGGAGCACGAGCTATCGGAGCCGCCCCCGGTGTGAGGTTAATCTGAAACTTCACTTGCCGCTCCGACGGTAATCCAGGTAAATCTTTCAGAAAGACGTCCGGATAATCTTGCACTACCTCCACATCTTCTACCGACTTCTTTTCTTTCTTCGCGTCCACAACGTAGGCCAAGTACGAAGGGTAACCCTTCGCTAAAAACTTGCGAGCCTTAAGAGATGAGATAATAGGATTATTCCTCTTTCCTTTCTCCCCATAAATGGTAGCTACCCCATTTTCCGGCAGTGGCACTTGGATCATCTTTTTGGAGCAAAAGTTGTCCGCCTTATGCCTCACTAACCAATCCATGCCTATGACTACATCAAACCCTCCTATAGCCATAGGTAGCAAATCTATTCCGAAAGAATTCCCATCGATCTCTAGGGTGAAATCACAAAAACGGTCACGAATGATCACTTGATCCCCATTAGCTATTTCTACTATTAACGCGTCGGGAAGGACACTAATAGGAGTGGTGAATTGTTTACAGAAAGTATCCAACATGAAGGAATATGTAGCACCCGAATCAAACAAAACACGAGCAGGCAAGGAGTTTACTAGAAACGTACCCGAAACAACATCCGCGGTCTCCTTTGCCTCATCGGTAGTCATCCAGAAAGATCGACTTGGAACCCTTGGTGGTTGTTCGACTCTAGCCGTCGAACTCACAGAATTTCCACCATTACCTCCCACTAGCTTTGGGCAATCCCTCTTCATATGCCCCGGTTCTCGGCACTCATAGCATACCGTCCCCCGGATGGGACACTCTCGAGTCGCGTGGTCCTTCTTACCAAACTTGGCACACCCCGTTGGACCAGAATAAGTTCTTGCAACACATGGCCCCGAGTGCTTTGACTTGCACTTGTGGCACCACCGGTCTTCACGTCGATGATCACCCGCTCTCCCGCTTACAAAGGGTCTTGATTGACGAACGGGCCCAGATGGCCCTTCCCACTTCCGTTTCTCCCCAACATGCCTCTTCTCTTCCCTTTCGGCATTGATGTCGTCCTCAACGAGCAAGGACTCTTCGATAACTTCTTGTAACATCGAACACTTAGCATTTCTTACCGTCGTTCGCATCTCGGCCGGTAACCCTTGATGATAGGCCTTAATCTTTGACCTTTCATCGGGGACCAGATGTCCCACCAAGTTTAGCTTCTCCAAAAAGCGTTTAGAGTAGCCAACAATAGACAGATTCCCCTTTTTCAGATCTCGGAACTCCCGCTCCAACTTGTCCATCGAACGCTCACTACAGTACTTGTCCATAATCTTCTCTTTGAACACCGGCCAAGTTAACTTAGCCAGAACTTCAGGAGTGAGGACTGATCGAGTGACATTCCACCAAATCAAAGCCTCTCCCCTAAGTAGTTGAGAAGCAAACTTGACCCGTTGAGAGGGATCACACTCACTTGACTCAAAGGCCATCTCTATCTCCTTGAGCCAATACATGCAAGCAACTGGGTTATTTGAACCCACAAACTCTTTAGGATGACAGTCCAGAAACGCCTTGAAAGTGCACCCCTTAGTCTTCGTCTTAGCTCCATTATCTGTTGGGTCCTCAACTGATACAACAATAGGTCCACCCGACCCCACAACAATGTTTTCCGCCATGGTTTCTGGTTGTCGGTTACTGGCGTCTCGATCTTCCAAGAGTTTCATGAAGAACTCTTGTTGTTGGGCCATGGCGGAGTTCATGGCCACCATCATGCTATCCCGAATCCGGGTCTCCATGGTCACCTCTTCCATGATAGCATTATTCGTGTTGAGTTTCCGGCGAGGAATATTGTAACAACCTGTATCTTTATACATATATCAAAATAACATTTCTGTCTAAAAACTGCCCCAGACTTACATTTCAGAGTACAAGGTTTACAACTATCACCTATTACACAACTGAGTCAAAAAGTAAACTATTGCAGGAAATCTTCTAGCTCCTGAAAATAACTCACATCTTCTCTTTACCCTTATCTGTACCTGCTACCTTTCGATAACCTGAAACAGGGTTATAATTTTGAAAGAGCGAGGGTTAGACCAATGGTCTAGTGAGTCCCCTCCAATCACTATTGCAACAGTTCAAATATTATTTAAAACATTTAAACAAAGCTTGATATCTCAAAAACATAACTTGCTCTTTTAATCAAACATTAAAATACTTTATGCTACGCAGGCATAACTCAATCTACTGGCCATCACTGACCACTTTTTACGCTTCTCAAGCGTACCTTAAGCTACTGACCAACACTGCCGTCAAAGATGGTATGTCTGTCTCGTACTGCCTTATTTTAGGGACACACCCTAATGGCATAAACGGGCCACACTCCCCGGTACGAGCAGGCGGGTCACACTTCCCGACTTAGGTCAGACTTCTGACTCAAATGTATGCATACACTTAGTCCTGACTATATATAAAACAAGTTTATATAAACATAGCATAAAAATGCCAAACTGATTCAATCAACCTTTTTCAATAAATCTGCATAACTTTCAATACTATAAACGTGCAGTTTATAAAACCCACATTTATCAACTAACTGTCAAAATCATAAAAGATTTAGTTCGAAAGACTCACCTCTGATTCTTCTTGCTTAACCTCTGTCTTCTAACGATTAACACCACCTATGAAGGTATTAAAATACAAAGGTAATCTAACTCGCTACTAACATTCTTTCCTTCTCTTAATAATTCAAAACACTGTACGACCCGGTCAAAACCTTTCCGGTCGAATTACCCGGTCGAGACCATCTTACCGGTCAACACTTATACCGGTCAACACTTATACCGGTCAAATACAACATACCGGTCGACAGTATCGGTCGGTCGCAACATACAGGTCGACTAGACCGGTTACAACATACCAATCACACTGGGTAGTCGACCGGTTACAACATACCGGTCACACTGGGTTCCGGTCGATACCTTCGTTCCGGTCCGATACCGGTCGACATTCATACTAAGTCGACAACTTACAGAAAACCCAGAAAACTTCAAATCTTTTAAATCGATCAAATATACGGTTAAAAGCTTGAATAACAAGACTATTTACCGACTATAACATGCAGATAGAAGTATTAAGCTAGAATCATACCTCTATTTGACCAAAAACGGATCGATTCTTCAAAACCTCGTTCTCTGCCTTCACTTCTGTTCTTTCTCTTTCTCTTAAGTCGGTCTCTTACAACAGTATGATATCTGATAAAATTTAACTTAGAGTTAAAGTATTATATATAAAACCAAAGTTTTATTTAACTCCCCTGAACTTTGGGTCTCACTTAACTTTTCACCCAACTTCCAAAATTAATAAAAATTTCGGATCCGGATATTACAAATATGTTCAGGTCCGCCTCCCAAGATTATGGGTACAGGAATTCCATCAGAGGCTTCCCCCACCGGGGGTCGTACAGCTGCAGATTCCACTTCTGGTTGACCCTCTGGCATGTTCGGTAATCTACTTCTAGTGTTTACCATCACAATCTGCCATATACGCACGAGAAATAGATTGAGAAAAGACTAAACGAGTTGAACTCATTGTACGTACTAATACCTTCATCAATTATCATAATAATAGTAAACCAAGTATGCTCACATAACAATGTTGGGAAATTAAGAAATACACAAGTACAGTTAATACTGCTAGAAGAACTTGATTAATACTTCTGAGATTAATGTTGCTGAGTGAAGTTAGTACTGCTAAGTCAAGATTAATACTACTAGAAGAGATTACTACTGCTAAGCAATTTTAGTACTGCTAGTAGATAGTACTGCTGAAGGTTAATACTGCTCAAAGTATTAATGCTGCTGAAGACTTAGTGCTGCTTATAAGATTATCAAGATTCGTGCAGATCAAGTTTGAAGATTATGGAAAGCTTGGAGATAAAGATGGAAGATTATTTTGAAGATCTTTTATTATTTGTAATTATCTTTTATCTTCAGTATATATAGAATAATTTGTAATTGATAGACAATAACTTTTAGATAATTATGAATTTTTGTTTTGATAGAGAGAAACAACCTCAAGGTTTGTAATCCTAATTCTAGAGAAGTAGAATTCGTATTGGTGAGTCTGTTCATTAATATTGAGGTTGAGTGTTGAATCTTGTAGCTTTACAATCATTCAATAAAGTATACAAGTTGTTCTTCTGATTCACTGTTTTCATAGATTATTGAATATTAAAGTGTTATTCCGCAAACTTCTTTAATATTGTTTCTGAGTGTTCATTCTTGTTTAGAATTAAGATCCTGACAAGTGGTATCAGAGCTAGTATTTTCATAAATCTTATTCATCATGGAAAACACAGCTGAATCAAACAGTACTCTGGTCTCAAAGGTTCCAATGCTCAGACCCAATGAATTTGACATGTGGAAGATTAGAATCAAGCAATACATTCTCCTCACAGATTACTCTATGTGGGACATCATTGAGAATGGCCCATCTGATGCAGGAAAGATTGATGAAGATGGAAAAAGAACTCCACAAAAGACTGATGCAGAAAGAAAGACAAGGCAGACAGAGATGAAAGCCTTGAGCACACTGCTCTTGGCCATTCCCAATGAATATCAACACCAATTCTGTAATTGCACTGATGCACAGATGCTCTGGAATGCTCTAGAGAAGAGATTCTCTGGTACCAAAAGTACCAAGAGAAATCAAAAGGTGTTAGCGCATAAATCTGTTGGATACAAGATCAAGTATTCTGAAGGTCAAAGTTGAGAAAGTCAAAGCTGAAGAAAGTCAAATCTCATTAAAAGTCAAAGTCTATTTGTAATAAGTCAAACTTAGTTGTATTTTTATTTGTTGTTTCCTTAGTATTAGGTGTTAGTATAAATACATTTTTCTTCTTGTATTTTCAGCAGCATCAAAGGGTTGGAATTGAGATTTGAGAGAGAATACGTTTTAGAGAGAGAGAGAGTTCTAGAGAGAGAAAGTGTAAACTTTGAGAATTGAAAGAAATCAAACAGGTAATCATTGTGTTAAATCTTGTTTGTTTGATTAAACTTGTTTAGAAACTAGAATCTGGAACACACAATTGGTATCAGAGCAGATTCAAAGGTGAAATCAGTTCAAGAAATTAAAGATTTTGGTGGTTCGTCATTGTTCTTGAAAGGAAAAATCGGATTTTGATTTTTTGAGTGTTTTTGGAGCATATTTTGATTAGGAAATGTTCGAATAGTGTAATAGATCGAGTCTTTGTAATTCAATTTCAGTATTGCACTGTAAATCACACGAATTTTGTAATTTTTGTTGAGTTTTATTCACTAGTCGTTTTTCACTGGTTCATCGATCTTTTCGTATTGTAAGTGGTTGTTTGTAAATTTCTTGAGTTGTAATCTGTTCTAGCATTGTAATCGAGCAACAATTAAGAGTTTCAGATCAATTGGACAAAGTTTAGATCGAATTCAGATGGAAAAAGCAATTTTTGGGTCGTTTTTCGGAAGAACGCGCTAGATCTCCCAAACGCGCAAGTTCTTCGTCCAAATGCGCAAGGTTCATCAGCTAGAACGCGCAAGTCGAAGGGTTATTTTTGGTCTCAAACGCGCAAGGCTATCTGCGAGTTCTAGAAACTCGCTAATCGAAGCTAGCGAGTTTGAAAGGAACAGTTGTTTGTGAGTTCTTTGACGTGCGAGTTTGAAGAGGAATAGTAGAAACGCGCAAGTGAAGCTAGCGAGTTTTGTTCAAACGCGCAAGCTTGGACGTGCGAGTTTGGAAAACGCGCACACATTTGTTAGCGAGTTTCAGCGTGAACAGTTTTTAGCGAGTTTAGGCACTTGCGAGTTTCATCATCTGCGAGTTTGATCTGCGAGTTTGCTTGCGAGTTTATCTGCGAGTTTGATTGAGAGTTTATCAAACGCGCAAGTCTCGATCTGAATAGTGACTTGCGAGTTTCTATACTTAGAATTTTTTTTTTCTGAGAAATTTTCAAAATTGTAATTAGCGGGACCCCCGTGCTAAGTCTGCGGAGGGGGACAAAAGTTCTTTCTGTGTTCAAAATCTCTGAATTTATTTTCAAGATTTTTCTTGTGATTTCATATTTTGGACTAACGATCAGTTCTAGTTTCTTATTTGATATATTTTTCAAACAGGTTTAAAGAAGATGACTTCCAAAGATGCACTTTCAATCGGCACTGATGTTAAACCTCCAGTTCTATTCAAAGGAGAGTATGAGCAATGGAAGGATCGATTTCTGGATTTTATAGACCGACATGCAAATGGAGAAAATATTCTGGAATCAATCAAAGACGGTCCTATGAAACCAATCATGGTTAATGTACCTGATGATGATGATTCTTCTGATAATGGACATGGTGATGTGGAAAAGGAAGAAAAGACAAAACAAGTTAAGGTTCATTTCTCTC
The DNA here is from genome assembly GCA_954870635.1 of Arctium minus. Classification (NCBI taxonomy): domain Eukaryota; kingdom Viridiplantae; phylum Streptophyta; class Magnoliopsida; order Asterales; family Asteraceae; genus Arctium; species Arctium minus. The sequence goes on along the minus strand of OX941093.1, from coordinate 823,129 downwards.
AGTATTCTGAAGAACAGAAGGGTCGATATAAAGCTGACAAGCAAGCGAGATCTCTTCTACTCCAAAGCATTCCCAATGACATCTACATCAAGATTGATAGCTACAAGCATGATGCTAAACAGATGTGGAATCAATTGGAAAAGATGATGATGGGATCAAAGATCGGGAATCAGATAAAGGTGGCTAACTGCATCAATAATTATGAGGAATTCAAGGCTAAAGAGAATGAGAGTCTGGAAGACACATATGAAAGATTCACTTTGCTTCTGAATGATCTGACAAAGAACAAAGTCAAAAAGAAGCAGTTGGAAAATAATTTCAAATTCCTGAGCATCCTACGACCAGAGTGGAAGAAACATACTCGTAGGATGAAGCAGATGAAAGACTTAAGTGAAATACCTCTTCACGAAGTTTATGAGACCTTACGTCAGAATGAGGAAGAGGTAGAGGAGAAAAGAGCTGAAAAGAAGAAGGCTGAGAAGGTTCCTGATCCGATTGCTTTGGTTGTTGGAGAGAAGAAGAAAGAAAAGAAAGAGAAGATAGAAAAGAAGAAGAAGAAAGTGAGTTCAAATTCTGAGTCTGATTCTGAAGAAGATAGTGATGATGGAGACAATCTAAAACAATCTATGCTGTTGCTGACCCGTGCATTTCAAAAGAAATTTTATAAGAAGCCGGGATCAAATTCTCAACGCTATTCTTCATCCAGTTCAAAGAACCATGAGCATCGACAGAAAGTGGAAGGAAAGAGGTATGAAGAGGATAGATATGTGGAGAAGAAACTGGATGAGAAGAAGAAGTTCGTGAACGACTACACTGTTACTGCAAAGCCAACAACTGACTCAATCAAATGCTACAACTATGGCAAGATTGGTCATTTTGCAAAAGACTGTAGAAAGCCAAAAGTTCGGAATTCTCAATACTATCAGAACAAACTTCTCTTGGCCAAACAACAAGAAGCAGGAATCACTCTAATGGCCGAGGATGAATTTTGGCTTGATCATTCTGAAGATGAAAGTGAAGAGAAAGAAGAAACAACTCATATCTGTCTAATGGGCAAAGAAGTAAAGGATGTCGAGTCAGATGATGAGGCAGTTGATGAGGTATTAAACTTAACTGAAAAAGATTTTATTACCAAAATGGAAACTATGATGGTTGAGCTTCAAAATTTACAAAATAATTTGAAAAAGGAAAAAGAAAGAGGTGCTAAAAAGAACAAGAAGATCTTTGAGCTTAATACGTCTGTTATTTCAAACAAAGATCTGATTGATTCTTTACGCAAGTCTGATTTTGATTCTAAATCTCAAGTAGATTATTTTGAAAAGAAGATTTCTGAGTTTGAAGGTAAAGTGTCTAAATATGAGTTTGAGAAGAATGAATCTGCACTAACTGTTTATAAATTGCAGGTTGAAAACAAGAATTTGAATAAGAAGGTAAATGGTCTGGAAGCAAAACTTTATGCGAGAGGTCAAACAGATCAAACCATTTTTCTAAATGCACCTAATGAAGAGGCTAATGTTAAAGAGAAATGCGGACTTGGTTTTGAAAACCCCCATTATCTTAAGAAAGCCATCAGAAAACAGTCGGCACTTTATAATTATGATTTTCTTGCTTGTGCTGGTAAACATATTCATTTAAAACCCAAATTTGTTACCAAATTGCCAGACGAAATTGAGGACCAAGAAACTGAAAATAGAAAGAATAAAAAGAAAATGCAACTACCGTTTAACTATGAAAAGTTAAATGATAGTTATCTTTCCAAAACACCAAGAGTTATTTCAACTGACTATTTTGTTAGTTATTCCGCTTCTGAGATGAAGGCAAAACCTGTGATTGCAAAGGTTTATGTTCCTACATCTATTCTTGAAAGCAAAATAGTCAAGCTTGAAAATGTTTTATCTGATGAAAAACTTTTGGCTGATATTCAACAAAATGTATTTTCTACAGTTATAAAGAACACTGTTTTTCAAACTAAATCTACAAAGTGTTCTACAGTTTCTAAGGCATCTCAATCTTCATCTGATACAATCTTCATCTGATAATTCTGATGACTTATTTGAGTCTGCAAATGATTTTATAAATTCTGATGATGGGTGCATGGAAGAATTTGATATGTTTGATGTCAATACTACACTTCCTGATCATTCTACTTGTCTTAAAAATGACAAAGTGTTACCAAGTGGTGTAAATACTGTGGACTTATCAACTAAGGTTGGTGAATCAGTTTCTGTAACTGCTGATTACTATGCTCAAGGTAACAAACATAAGAAACAGCGATTACAGAAACAGAAATACACTGGTACACGAAAGTATACTCAGTCTCGGAAATATGCTTTTCCTAATAAATCTATATCTTATGTTTCAGATTTAAGGAAGAAAAAGTTGAAAGCTCAATCCGAATGGAGACCAAAACAGAAGGATGCTGAGATAGCTGAATCAGTTACTGATAATTCTTGTACTAAATCTGTTAGTAGTGATTCTGATATAGTTGGTCAATGTGCTTTTCATAAACAAAACCTTGTAACTTCTTACAAGCGTTACTCAATAAAGCAATTGATTCAATTATCTCCTATTACTACTAAATCTCGTCCTAATTATCGGAAAACTGATTTTGCTTATTTTCATAATTCTTCTGATTGGTATGGATCTTATCATGTTAATTCTTCGAGATCAAATGTTTTTCAAAGTTTTCAAAAGAACAGAGGATCCATTTTCAAGTGGATACCAAAATCTTGTGCTAAACTGTTAGGGCCCGTTTTTAAATGGGTACCTAAATCTATTATTGTCTGATTTCTCTTGTAGACCCGGCATATGTGGTACTTGGATAGTGGATGTTCCAAGCATATGACTGGGCAAAAAGCTTTATTGTCTAACTATACAGAGAAATTTAGTGGTAATGTCAGATTTGGGAACGATCAGCTTTCACCTATCTTAGGATATGGTGACATCATTCAAGACAACATAACGATAAGTAAAGTGAGTTATGTCGAAGGCTTGGGGCACAACTTATTCAGCATCGGTCAATTCTGCGATAAAGGGTTAGAGGTCAACTTCAAGTCTAAGAGTTGCTCAGTTCGCACTGAAGATGGAACAGAACTCTTATCTGGAAATCGAAAGACAAACCTCTACACCATCAATCTGTCCAAAGTACAGATTGACAGTCAAGTATGCTTATTGTCAAAAGCTTCAACGCAACAAAGTTGGCTCTGGCACAAACGTTTATCTCACTTAAACTTTCGTTACATCAACAAGCTGGTTAGTGGGAAATTGGTCAAAGGACTTCCTGAGCTGAAATATGAAAGACAACACTTATGCGCAGCATGTGAAAAGGGTAAGATGAAGAGAGTCGCACATAAACCGAAGCCTGAACCAAGCACTAGTTCTCCGTTAGAATTGCTACATATGGATTTGTGTGGTCCAATGAGAACTCAGAGTTTGGGAGGAAAGAAATATGTGTTGGTTATTGTGGATGATTATTCAAGATACACGTGGGTCAAATTTCTTCGTTCAAAAGATGAAACACCGGAAGTTCTCATTACTTTCTTAAAGATGACCTAGGTGAAAATGCAGCGACCAGTCAAGTTTCTTCGTACTGATAATGGCACAGAATTCAAGAACAAGATTGTTGATGAATATCTCGAATCAGTTGGGATTTCACATCAGTACTCTGCTGCTAGAACGCCTGAACAAAATGGAGTAGTCGAAAGGCGAAACCGAACGCTAGTTGAGGCCGCTCGGACTATGCTTAGCCAATCGGACTTACCTCTATTCTTGTGGGCAGAAGATGTGTCGACTGCATGCCATACTCAAAATCGGTCCATGATACATCGCCGTTTTCAGAAGACTCCATATGAGTTGATCAACAACAGAACACCAACTATCAAATATTTTCACATATTTGGGTGTAAATGTTTTGTGCTTAATGACAGACAGAGTCTGAATAAATTCAATGCTAAGGCGGACGAAGGCATCTTTATCGGTTATTCTTCAACATCAGCAGCATATCGTGTTTATCTGAAGAAATCAAAGACAGTTGTTGAGAGCGTTAATGTCACATTTAATGAAGAGATGGCTTCTGATCAATTCAGTTCAGAACCCGTTATCACAGGAGTATTAGCTTCTGGGCAGATCAGTCCAGAACCTGTTTCTACAGTGACAAATTCGAATAACGCTTCTACTTCTACTTCACATTTAACTGATTTAGATTTGTTATTTGAATTCTTTTATGATGAGTTTCTAGGTTCTAATGTATCTAAATCTGCTGTGACTGACAGGTCTGAAGACACAACTTGCAATCATCTAGTCACTTCAGATGTCATAACTGAACAAGCATCCCCCGTTCAGTCTGAAACTCACATACCATTAACTACTCCTTCAGTTGAAGATACACAAGTTAATGCTGAGCCAGAAGTAATTATTCCAGTTGAGTCAGAATCTGTTGTTCCAAATGATAGTTCTGCACATGAACCTTCAACTGAGACCCCCCCTCATGATATTCAAACTGAAGATTCTGAAAGTGGATTTCTAGATGATGATCATATTCAAAATTCATCTACTCCACTCCCTCATGAGCATCGCTGGACCAAAGAGCATCCATTACACCAAGTAATTGGAGATCTCAACAAGCCTGTTCAGACTAGGTCAACGACTCTTAATCAATGTATGCATGACTCATTCCTCAGTAAGATTGAGCCAACGCGAGTATCAGAGGCTCTTGCTAATTCGGACTGGGTATCTGCTATGCAAGAAGAGATCAATCAGTTTGAAGCCCTAAAGGTTTGGAGATTAGTTCCAAAACCAGAAGGTAAAACTGTGATAGGAACTAAATGGGTATTCAAGAATAAGAAGGATGAAGATGGTATCGTCATAAGAAATAAAGCTAGACTTGTTGCCAAAGGTTACCGGCAAGAGGAAGGCATTGATTATGATGAGACGTATGCTCCAGTAGCGCGTATAGAGGCAATCAGAATGTTTCTTGCCTACGCAGCTCATAAAAACTTTACAGTCTTTCAGATGGATGTGAAAACAGCTTTTCTGAACGACATTCTTAAAGAGGAAGTGTATGTGTCTCAACCAGAAGGGTTCGTCAATCCAGATAAGCCAGATCATGTCTACATATTGGACAAAGCCCTTTATGGATTAAAACAAGCCCCTCGAGCATGGTATGATGTCTTATCCAAATTCTTGGTCAAGTCTGGTTTCTCCAAAGATGCAGATCATGCAGGTTGCATGTTGGACAGAAAGAGTACTTCAGGTCATGTTCAATTTCTTGGAGACAAGCTCGTTAGTTGGGCTTCAAAGAAACAATTATGTGTTTCCACATCGACTGCTGAAGCAGAGTACGTAGCTGCTGCAAGTTGCTGCTCTCAAGTCTTGTGGATGCGAACACAGCTGCGAGACTATGGATTCAAGTTTGATAAAATTCCAATCTATTGTGACTCAAAGAGTGCAATTGCGATATCTGCTAATCCTGTCCAGCATACGAAAACCAAACACATTGATGTCAGGTATCATTTTATAAAAGATAATGTAGAAAAAGGAACAATTGAACTTTATTTTGTAAAGACAGATTATCAACTTGCAGATTTATTTACCAAACCCTTAGATGAAAAGAGATTTAATTTTCTTGTCTCTAAGCTTGGTATGTTAAATCTTAAGACATAATCGGTTGTTACCTAATAAAGTTACGTATTGTTATTTTTCATCATTTTCTTTATCTTTATGTCTGAAGGATATCTGCACTTTAATTGTTTGCTCATGATCTCAGGGGGAGTAAGAGAAGATTTTAGATGATCTACATTATTTTAAGGGGGAGCATAACTGATTTCTGTATTTTACTTAACTGACAAAAATTTTCTAATGCATGATTTCAGGGGGAGCTTATCAAAAGGAGTAAGACTATGATTTCTGATTACTTAAGATCAGAACTCGTTCTTTAATTGTTTTACTGTTTTATGTTCTTTTATTGTTCGAATAAATTTTGTGAATAAATTTTTGACTAGACTTTGAGACTTATGCAGGATGAGAGAGGATGACACGATCATATTATTTTTGACTTCAGCTGACTTAATGAGTATTAAGATTGACCGAAAAGGTAAATTTCTTATCTTAATCTCAAATGTATCTGAAAGAAGGACAACTTTCAGATATAGAAAACATGTTCTGAAATGTTCAAACCACTTCCCGAATTTTAAACAGTTTTTATAATTTGGAAGTGTGATTTTAAATGTTTTCATTTTATTTTTGAGCTTCATTGATAAATAAACCGTGTGTTTCCAAAGATGAATACTTGCGTATTGTCTTTTCTACATACTTTCAAGTATTCACACACATCAGTTTAATTTTTGATTAAAATGTTCTTACCATGTCTCTAAATTGAAACAATTTTTCGATGGTAAGACACTCCGCTTGTACTTGAAAGAATTTTGAGCGATATTTCATTTTGAAACGTCATTTCGAGAATGTCTATATTTTTGTTTCGTATGGACAATATCCATTATTCCTGACCATAAGCCTTGATTGTTATATCATTCATTTCTGATCATTTTCATACAATGTCAGATTTTCAAACAAGTCTCTTGCATTCATGTTCATTCAATTAACTTGTTTGAAAATGCTTCCATGTTTTAAAATGCTCATATCTTCATGATTATATTCCGAGCATACATTCATCTGACATTTATATATGAGCTTTAACTGTTATAGTTAAATCATTTGAGCAACACTTGCTTTCTAGGAAAAATATGGGTTCTTTGTGCTAGGAATTATCTGAACTTCTATGGAATCACGTTAACCAGTGATTTCTACCCAAGAAGTTAATCCCTTAGTGATTGAGTGTGAGGAGTCAAAAGAAATGAGTGTGGGTGTGACGAGGTAAAATGGAAATGAGAGATTGGTTAGTAGTGAGCTTAATGATTAAAAGAAAGAGGGTGTGAGATCAGAGTAAAAGAATATCAAACTCTGCACCAAATACTTTCTGAGCCGGGCAGCCACATTACTAATGTTTCACAATTCTTTTGTGAACATTATTGAAACAGGCAAATAGCCCATGCCAACTCTTGCTTAAACCCCACCAACCACTCATTTTCTTCTCAAAAAGAAAATGTTTCATATTTTTCTGGGGATGCAGCATATAATCTATCTGGTTTTCATTTGGAAAATCTGGATATTGAAAAAGAAGGAAGTCTGCCCCACCTTCGCACTTCAATCATGCACATTGAGTTTGTGTTTATCTACTGTTGTCTCAGTGATTTACACTATGTTGAGCCTTAAAAAGCAATTATTTGTGCTTAATTCTTTCTACACATGCACGAACACACAAAGAATTTGTTTCTTTGTCATAACATTCATAGAAATTGCCTTTGTGGTATTTCGATGATTGGATGGAATCCCTGGGGGAGTGAACATCAAAAAGCTCCTTTATATTGTGTATTCGTTACACACAGTGACTTTGTGTTACTGACAGGCATTTTAACTGATTCATCTGTTGATTCAGGAGTTACATATTCTTATTTTGTCTGGATTTGCAAAGATCTAGATGAATACTTGGTTATGGTTACCGAATCAGAGGCTCAGTATGACAGATCAGAATGGTCAAAGATATTTCTTGGACGAAAAGTTTTGATGATATAGATGCTTAAAACATCAAAAAGGGGGAGATGATATGAAGAAATGTTAAAGTTTTGAAGTTTGGAAGAGATGATACCAAGATCTGATAAAGTTTTGTGAAGTTGATTTTCTGAAATGTTCAAGTCAGAAAGTTCAAAGGGAAGATTTGAAGACAATCAAAGAATTTCTGAAGTTTTTGAGGAAATTTTCTTTGAAGATTATTTGTTAAAGCAAGGTGAGCTGAATCTGAAGATAATTTTCTTTCCAAAGTCTGAAAGTGTTGTGTGAAAGTTTTGGGGAGATTGTTACTCTTTTGAAGACAGTTTTGGAAAGAAGATCGTCAAAGAAAAAGGGGAGATTGTTCAGACAGAGCTTAAAGTGAAGACTTAATTGCTAAATCTTTCAACAATGATCTTGAATCCAAAGGGGGAGATTGTTAGCGCATAAATCTGTTGGATACAAGATCAAGTATTCTGAAGGTCAAAGTTGAGAAAGTCAAAGCTGAAGAAAGTCAAATCTCATTAAAAGTCAAAGTCTATTTGTAATAAGTCAAACTTAGTTGTATTTTTATTTGTTGTTTCCTTAGTATTAGGTGTTAGTATAAATACATTTTTCTTCTTGTATTTTCAGCAGCATCAAAGGGTTGGAATTGAGATTTGAGAGAGAATACGTTTTAGAGAGAGAGAGAGAGTTCTAGAGAGAGAAAGTGTAAACTTTGAGAATTGAAAGAAATCAAACAGGTAATCATTGTGTTAAATCTTGTTTGTTTGATTAAACTTGTTTAGAAACTAGAATCTGGAACACACAAAAGGCAATCTTGAATCAACAGTATGAAAACTTTATGTCAACTAAGAATGAGTCTATGACTCAAACTTTTGACAGGTTTAACAAACTGATTGGTGAACTAGCTACTATGGGAGTACAGATTGATGAAGATGATGTAAACAGAAAGTTCTTAAGGTCCCTTGGAGATGAATGGACCATGTACACTGTATCATTCAGACAGAATGATCAGTTGGAAGAGAAAGAACTTGATGATCTGTACAATGATCTTAGAGTATTTGAAGCTGAGGTGGAGGCAAAGAAGAAGCCTTCTGGATATATTCATAATGCTGCACTCCTATCAGCATCAATTGATTCTACTGCTAATCCTGAATCAGTTAATGCTGCTAGTGGAGCAAATCAAGAAAAAGGCATTGATTCTGTGTTTGAAGCCTTTCTTGCCAGCCATGGAAATTCCTCCTTAATTAATGATGATTTGGAACAACTTCATCTTGATGATCTGGAAGAGATGGATATTAAATGGCAAATGGCCATGCTTTCCATGAGGGTAAAGAAGTTCATAAAGAGGACTAGGAGGAACAACTTCTCCCAAAGAAGAGAAGATGGAGCTGGGTTTGATAAATCAAAGGTGGAGTGCTACAAATGCCATCTGAAGGGACACTTTGCCAGGGAATGCAGAAGTGGCGTGTCTCACAACAACAACCACCAACAAGCACAGTCTGGAAACCTCAACCATAACAGAAACTCTGCTCAAGCCCTTGTTTCTCAACAAGGAATGGGGTTTGACTGGAGTGATCAAGCAGAAGAGGCTATCCAAAATCAAGCACTTATGGATGAAGTATCTGATCTCCCATCTGAGGTAAGTTCTAATCTCTGTTCTAAAACTTGCATAGACACTGTTAAAAGGTACAGGGATCACAACCAGAAGATGAATGATGACCTTAAGAGATTAGAAAAGGATATAAAGGACTATGTGAGAATTGTTGAGAGGTTTGAGGAACAGATTAAAGGTTTTCAAGCCAATGAACTCCAACACTCATATGACACCAATTACTGGAAGTGGGAGAAAAAGGATCTATAACTTAAACTGACCAAATCTAAAGAGGAGAGTGAAAAGCTAAGAGAGGAGCTAACCAAGGTTAAGCTTGATGTAGAAAAGTTTTCCAATGCTTCTAAAGCAATGGACTCTTTACTACAAACTCAGATTCATGATAAGCTGAGAAGAGGAATTGGGTATAATGCCACACCACCACCATATAACAACAATTACATCCCTCCTACCTCAGATTTGCTAGAAACCAAAGATAAGAAGGACTTACCTGAGGGAGCCACTGAGATAGATCCCTTAGATGAGGTAGTTGTTGAGGATAAGACTGAGAAAGAGGTTGGTAAGAGTAAGGAGAACAAAGTGAGTGGTGAGATTCCTCTAGAGAATAACATTATCACCAATGAGAACTGTGGAAGGGCTTGGATCAAATCCAAGGACATAGAGAAGACAGAGGGAAAGTTTGGTAAGGTCCATTACAAACAGACCACAGTTGTGAATCCAGGTCCTTGCAAATAGTGTGCATGCAAGAAGAATGAGCCCCAAAAGCATGATAAAAAGAGGGGAAATCAAAGAAACTGGAATAATCAGTGGGCACAAAAACAACGGGTTGATTTGAGTAAAATCAATAGACCAAAACCTTGTTTTATCTGTGGCAAATTAAATCTTCTTGCCAAAAACTGTTATTTCAATCCTATAAACCAAAGGATGAACTTTCAAAGACCTATGCAAAAACCCTTGGGTTATAGGAAGATTGAAAAGAATCATGTGGCTAAGAAAACTTTTAAATCTAAAAGACACATGAAGAAAAAGTCTGTTAAAGAAAGTATCAATATGTGGGTTCCTAAAAGCACTAAAACTGTTAGTACTGCTACCACAAATAGTGCTGCTGACAATGATAGTGCTGCTAGAAGCAATACTACTGCTAACAATGTTAGTGTTGCTGACATTGTTAGTACTTCTTCAAAAGTTGATACTGCTAACCCTGTTAGTACTGCTAACTCTGTTAGTACTTCTAAGGTTAGTACTGCTTCTAGTGTTTGTGCTGCTAAGCCAATCATATTGACAAAGTACTCTAATAAATAGTGCTCTGAGTTTAAAAACCTCATCAAAAAGGAATGTAAATACTTTGATGAGAAAGGGAGACCCAAGACCACTTTGGCTTGGGTCCCCAATCAATACTAATTGTTTAATCTTATGTGCAGGGCAACCAACAGCTCAAGGGGAAGAGTATCTGGCATATTGATAGTGGTTGCTCAAGGCACATGACAGGGAACATGTCATGCCCCAAGAATTTCAAGAAAATTGATGGTGGTCATGTTTCCTTTGGTAATACTCCAGATGGAGGTAAGATAAGTGGTAAGGGGGATGTAACCAAAGGTAAAATGACCTTTGAAGATGTATTCTATGTTGAGCAGTTAAGGTACAACCTGTTAAGTGTATCACAGGTTTGTGACAAACAACATAGTATATTATTTACAGATTCTGAATGCATTATCCTTGCTCCTGGATTCAAGGTAGTTGATGAAAAGATGATACTACTAAGAACTCCCAGAAAGGATAATGTATATTGCTTAGATATGGAAAGTGTTTCAGCTGATTCATCCCTTAATTGTCTTGTTTCAAAAGCTTCTTTGGATGAATCATCACTTTGGCACAAAAGGATGTGTCACATGAACTTTAAAACAATGAATAAACTTGTTAAAAACAACCTTGTAAGAGGTTTACCTTCCAAAGTCTTTTCATGTGATGATCATTGTGTTGCCTGTCTCAAAGGCAAACAACACAAAACTTCTCATAAGTCCAAAGAGTTGAACACAATCTCTAATTCTCTTCAGTTGTTGCATATGGATCTATTTGGTCCTACAAATGTTATGAGTATTGGTAAGAAATCATTCTGCCTAGTTATTGTTGATGATTACTCTAGATTTACTTGGGTATATTTTCTAACGACTAAGGATGAGACAAGTGGACTGATCAAATCCTTTATTCTAAGAATTGAAAACCAAACTAATCAAAAGGTAAAAGTCATTAGGTCAGACAATGGTACTGGATTTAAAAATCATGACCTAAACACCTTTTGTGAGGAAAAAGGAATTGAGAGGCAATACAGTGCTCCTAGGATTCCACAACAAAATGGTGTTGCTGAGAGAAGGAATAGAACACTGATTGAAGCTGCTAGATCTCTGTTGGCAGATTCAAAACTTCCAATTACTTTCTGGGCTGAAGCAGTTAATACTGCTTGCTATGTCCAAAACAGAGTTCTAGTAGTCAAGCCTAAAAACAAGACACCATATGAGCTTTTAAATCTCAGAAAACCTTTTATAGGATTTTTCAAACCTTTTGGGTGTCCTTGTACCAGTCTCAATACCAAAACTCACTTAGGAAAGTTTGATAGCAAGGTTGATGATGGTTTTCTTGTTGGTTACTCATCTCAGAGTAAGGATTACAGAGTTTTTAATACTTCTTCTAGAATAATTGAGGAAAGTGACAATGTCAAGTGCAATGAGAACACACCAAATCCCATTGGATCTGGTCCTCAGTGGTTATTTGACATTGATTCACTAACTAACTCTTTGGGTTTCAGTAGTGATTATCATGCAGGTTCAGGAAGTGGAGTATCAGGGGTTGAACAAGTACAAGTACAAGACATTATTCCTCAGTCTGTGATCTTTCCCATACCTACAATAGAGCCTGTTGATGTTTGTGCAAAAGAGACAATAACTGAACCAATTCAGAGTGAAGAAGAAGGAAGAGATGAGGAGAATCAAGTGCATGAAGAGCCAGAAGCAGCTGATGAGATCTCCTCAGCTGAGTTAAATGATTCCAATCTGGATGTGGGAATCAATGAAGAACCTAGTCATCAGACTAGAACTCAAAAGAATCATCCTCCAGAGCTGGTCATAGGAGACATCTCTTCTCCTATGATAACAAGGAATCAAAGCAGACTTCAAGAACTGCAGGATCAGCAACACACAGTACTCTCATGCTTTCTATCTCAAATTGAGCCTAAGAAGGTTTTAGAGGGAATGAAAGATTCCAGTTGGATAGAATCTATGCAAGAAGAGTTACTGCAGTTCAAATTACAAGAAGTTTGGGACTTGGTGGACCTTCCAAAAGGTCATAGAGCTATAGGCACCAAGTGAATTTTCAGGAACAAAAAGGATGAGAGAGGCATTGTGATAAGAAACAAAGCAAGGCTGGTGGCACAAGGGTACACTCAAGAAGAAGGCATTGACTATGAAGAAGTGTTTGCTCCAGTGGCAAGGGTAGAAGCAATTAGGCTATTTCTAGCCTATGCCTCATACATGAAGTTCAAGGTATACCAAATGGATGTGAAGAGTGCCTTTCTGTATGGTACAATTGATGAAGAAGTATATGTCTGTCAGCCCCCTGGATTTGAAAATCCATCATATCCAGACAGAGTATACAAACTGAAGAAAGCACTTTATGGTCTGCATCAAGCCCCAAGAGCATGGTATGATACTCTGTCTACCTACCTCTTGGAAAATGGGTTTGAAAGAGGAATAATTGACAAGACCCTCTTCATTAAAAGAAGTAAGAAGGACATCCTATTGGTTCAAATTTATGTGGATGATATCATCTTTGGATCCACAAAAGATCAGATGTGTAGAGACTTTGAAAAGTTTATGCACAAGAGATTTAAAATGAGTTCAATGGGTGAACTTACCTTCTTCCTTGGACTTCAAGTGAAACAGAAGAAAGATGGGATCTTCATAAGCCAATCAAAATATGTGAAAGACATCCTGGAAAAATATGGATTAACAGACTCAAAGCCAGCAAGCACACCTATGGAGACTCATAAACAGATCACTGCTGATCTTGAGGGGGAGGATGTTGAAGTCCATCTATATAGATCAATGATTGGATCTCTCATGTATCTCACAGCCTCAAGACCAGACATCATGTTTCCAGTGTGTGTGTATGCCAGATTCCAAGTCAAGCCAAAGCAATCACATCTGCAAGTTGTTAAAAGGATTTTCAGATACTTAAGAGGGCAACCTAGATTAGGTCTTTGGTATCCTTATGAATCCAACTTTGACTTGATTGCTTATTCAGATAGTGACTTGGGAGGTGCTAACATGGACAAAAAGTCTACTTCAGGAGGATGTCAACTTTTGGGTGCAAGACTAGTATCTTGGCAGTGTAAGAAACAAACCACAGTGTCCTTATCAACAACAGAAGCTGAGTATATTGCTGCTGCAAGTTGCTGCTCTCAGGTTCTATGGATTCAAAATCAGATGCTGGACTATGGGGTAACCTTTCTTCACACTCCAATCTTCATTGACAATAGCAGTGCTATAAGCATTGTTAACAATCCAGTCAAGCACTCCAAAACAAAGCACATTGAGATCAGGTATCACTTTATCATAGATTGTAATGAAAAGAAGCTAATTCAAGTTGCTAAAGTTCATACTGACAACCAGTTTGCTGATCTATTCACTAAAGCTTTTGATGTGGGTAGATTCACATTCTTGGTCACAAGTGTGGGCATGATCAACTCTGAATGAGCTCATGTTTTAAAAAGTGTTTACATACCTGTTATTGGTTTATTCTTTGGTGCTACTAACATCTTTCTCAGGAAGTTATTACCTTGCTCAGAGTACCTTAAGCTTCAAAAAGTGTAAGTAAGGTTAATGCTGCCAGTGCAGTTTTAATACTGCCAGTGCACAGTTAATACTGTTAGTTAGTTAGTTAATACTGCTAGTGGTTAATACTGCTCCCAGTTAATACTGCTAGTGGTTAATACTGCTCTCAGTTAATACTGCTAGTTAGTTAATACTGCCTAGTGGTTAATACTGCTCCCAGTTAATACTACTAGTTAAGTTAATACTGCTAGTGGTTAATACTGCTCTCAGTTAATACTGCTAGTTAGTTAATACTGCTAGTGGTTAATACTGCTAGTTAGTTAATACTGCTAGGAGTTAATACTGCTTATGTCCCGAATCGTATAAATACCCTTTTTGCCCGCCCAAAAGTTCATAACGACTCTTTGCTTTCTATTCATCTGCTCTCTAACCCTTTTCTCTCAAGTACCAAGTGTTGCAGTCCAGAATACTCAAGCAAAATGGCATCCATGGCATTCATTGATGAGCACAACGAGATTGATGCTACAGAAGCCGAAACAAGCTGCTGGATTCCACCAGATTGTGGATTTTCTCAAGTCCAGCCACATTGCCCATGCTCTCACTGTGTCACCAACAATATACATAGAGCATCAAAGACAGTTCTGGGCGAATGTCACCGTAGTGACAGAGAATGGTGCGCAGATAATCAAGACAAGGGTATGTGACAAACCCTTGTCAGTTTCTGAAGAGGTGATACGCATCTGTCTACGTCTAGACGATGCTGAAGGTATTACTTCTATTCCTAATGAGGACTTGTTCTCAAACCTTTCAAGAATGGGGTATGGAGGCCAATTGGGTGGTTTCAAATTTTCAAAAGCCAAATTTTATACCCAATGGCGTTTTCTTGTTCATACCCTGATACACTGCATTTCCAAAAAGACTACTGGATGGAGTGAGTTTAGCAGTACCATTGCTTATGCTTTGATCTGCTTGGCCACTGCCAGAAAGTACAATTTCTCTAGAATGATTTTCAGTGATCTTGTATCAAACTTGGGAAGCAAAAAGAGTTTTTATATGTACCCCAGGTTTGTACAGGAAGTTATAACCCATGAATTGACGGATATGCCTCACTTTGATGAGGTATATGTACCAAAAATTCCCAAAGGTAAGGTCTTTTCAAACATGAAAAGATCTCCATTGGACTCGGAAGGAGTTGACACCCCATTGTTCTCTACAATGATGGTGGTGTCCCACAATGAAGAAGGTATGGCAGCAGGGTCAAGGCCCTCATTAGACCATCCCACTGCTAGCCAATCCCAACCTTCACCCTCTATATCAATCCCTCAGTCTCTTGTTCAAAAGCCAACTTCTCCATTAACCCAAACTTACATAAGGAAAAAGGTAAAGAAGGCTCCTTCCCTTCTTGTACCTTCACCCACTGAGCCTTTAAGCCCTCTAATGGAGAATTCTCCATTAGAGAATATCTACAGGGAAACCACAGGGGTGTCTCCCAACCCCATGGAGGTGCTCAATGAGGAGATGTTTGAGCATATGGGTGCTAAGGTTGCCACTACTCCTGCTAGCACAGAGGAGGTCAGTGGTAACATAAATAAGACCTTCCCCATGGCAACTTTGGATGAGCAATCATCCAAAGGTCCCAGGTGCCAAGAAACCACGGGGGTAGCAGGTGCTTCTGCTAGGCAGAAGACCTCTACCACAAAAAGATCCCATGATCCTTCAAAAGAGGGTAACACTTCTGGAGAAGGTGAGGACAGATATAACTACTATGAATTGATAGAAGCAATGGGAAACAAAAACATGGATGTGATCCAGCAGGGGAAAGAAATAGAAGAGCTGAAACTGATAGTTCTGTCTCAACAAGAACAGATTGTCAACTTGAAGCAAATGGTGAAGAAATTGATTCTGCAAAAGAAGAAGAAACAGTTTGTGCTAAGAAGGAGGAAACCAGTGACTGATGCTCCCAAAAAGGGGGAGTCAGAAGCTGATGTCAACATGGAAGATGTCAAAGAAAAGGGGGAGCAAGAGAAAGCTGATTTTGAGGGGGAGCAAAAAGCAGTGGAAACTGAGTTTGTACAAGAAGCAGTAAAAGAGCAAGCAGCAGTAACTGTTAATGCTGTTGGTTCAAGCCAAGCAGCAGAAACTGTTAATACTGTTGAACTGAAAGAAGCAGCAGAAATAGTGCAAGAAGTTCTGACAGATCTTGAGATTGCAGAAACCTTAATCAAAGCCAAGCATGATACTCCCAAGGTCATCTCAAAGGCCAAAGGAGTTGTCATCAAAGAACAAGGTGAAGTGATCAAGAAAGATAGTGTAGAGAAGAAGGTGAGCAAAGACAAAGGCAAAGCTAAAATGGTGGAATCTGATCAACCAATCAAAAAGCAAAGGTTGGTTGAGTCAGATGAAGATTTGGCCAAGAAGATACAAGCTGATATTGAGCAAGAAGAAAGAGTTCAGGTTGAAAAGGACAGAGAGATGGCTAAGGCTCTAGCTGCTGAACTAAATGAAGCTTATCAACAAAGCCTGGCAACTGAAATTGCACAGAAGAAAGCTGCAACTCTGAAGAAATCAGTGGTGGTAAAAACAGCTGCAAAGAAGAGACATCCCTCAAAGACATTCCTTGGTACTCAAGAGAGAAACAAGATGATTACATTTCTCAAGGGTGCTGTAGGAGTCAGAAAGGAGATGTTCTCAAAGATGTCTTTTGAGAAGATTAAAGAGCTATATGATTCAGAGATGCTAAAGCTTTAAGGGAATGAAACTGCAAGGGTGGAGATGGAGAAGAGAATGAAAGAAAGTAATGATTTTATGATAGAAAAACCTTTTCCAGATGAGCAAGAAACACCACCAAAGAAAGAAGTCACTCTTGGTGAAAGTCTAAGGACTTTAAAAAGAACCAAGATGATGGCAAGAAGAAAGTCAACCAAGAAGCCTAGAATAGCTGAAGGAGAAGCTGAGAAGGTTGCTGAAGAAGAAGGGGCACCTAAGTCATCTGAAAAGAATGAACCAGCAAGAACTGGTGATGTAAATTTATACATGGTAGTGATGGACAAAGTTCCTGAACCAATTTCAGCAGAACCTGTTGGTGTGAAGCCTCCTGAGGTCATTCTATGGGACACAATGAAGGTTGATGGCAAGGAATACATAAGGCTCAAGAGGAAAGATGAGAAGTATGAGGTGTTCAATACTTGGGCAAATATTGTCAGAACATGCTCCAGGTCAGATCTTGAAGAAATGTTTGAGATAGGTATGAAGTTGTATGCAGATCAACTGAAAGCTCCAGAGATTTCAATTACAAAATTAGTGATGGAGTATCTGTGTATGATGTTCAAACCTGAAGAAGTGGAGCATGTCATCAGAAATGTGTTCAAAACTGTCAACAATTGGACTCTATATGAAACTAGTGGAGTATATGCACTAACTATGGACTTAAATCACATAGAGTACTTCCTAGTGGATAGAGTGTACAATCACAGCAGACTAAAGTTTCATGCAATGTTGAAGAAGAAGCTAGGATGTGTTCTAGATTCAGAGATGGCTAAGTATTTGATTCAAAGAACAATCAATCAGAGTTTGGGGTTGGATGCAAATACAGGTGTATGAGCCATGAAGTTTTGGGAGCATCTAAGAAGACCATTTGAAGAACTTGACTTCTCTTCCTAAAAGTCAAGTTAGGGGGAGATTGTTGGGAAATTAAGAAATACACAAGTACAGTTAATACTGCTAGAAGAACTTGATTAATACTTCTGAGATTAATGCTGCTGAGTGAAGTTAGTACTGCTAAGTCAAGATTAATACTGCTAGAAGAGATTACTACTGCTAAGCAATTTTAGTACTGCTAGTAGTTAGTACTGCTGAAGGTTAATACTGCTCAAAGTATTAATGCTGCTGAAGACTTAGTGCTGCTTATAAGATTATCAAGATTCGTGCAGATCAAGTTTGAAGATTATGGAAAGCTTGGAGATAAAGATGGAAGATTATTTTGAAGATCTTTTATTATTTGTAATTATCTTTTATCTTCAGTATATATAGAATAGTTTGTAATTGATAGACAATAACTTTTAGAGAATTCTGAATTTTTGTTTTGATAGAGAGAAACAACCTCAAAGTTTGTAATCCTAATTCTAGAGAAGTAGAATTCGTATTGGTGAGCCTGTTCATCAATATTGAGGTTGAGTGTTGAATCTTGTAGCTTTACAATCATTCAATAAAGTATACAAGTTGTTCTTCTGATTCACTGTTTTCATAGATTATTGAATATTAAAGTGTTATTCCGCAAACTTCTTTAATATTGTTTCTGAGTGTTCATTCTTGTTTAGAATTAAGATCCTGACAAACAATGCATTCATAATAGCAGTAGCTAAGTGAAATTATGAACGAACCGTACACAAGAATTCTTGTCACCGTCATCATGAATTTCAATTAAAGTAATTCCGTAACCTTAACGCTCTCCCCACCTAGGATTGCTACCCAAGTGGACAGTGAAGTCATAAAGTCTAAAGCTTAAGTCTAGATATGCTAAACAATACCTAGTTCACTTAAACTAAAGCTCTGATACCAACTTGTAACACCCTAAAAATAGGGATAACAAAAATCCGAAAAAACGAACATAAGGTATACTAGAATTGCCATAGCAAGAGCCTCCCAAAAATGGGGAATATATAAATAACCTGTTTAATCACAATTGTAATTTAAACGGACAATAAAATAACAACCAACTAATCTAATTACTACATCTAGAAAAGAGATTACAAAAGGGTTGTCATCTATAAACCCAACGGTTCATTCCCAAAAGAAGTAAGCGTCCAAGTGCAAAATCCCCAAGCTCTCACCCAAAGCATCTAAACCTGCTTAGGACCGGCGCCGCTAGAACCTGAGATACACATCGACACCAAACAAGTGTTAGGCCAAAAAGCCTAGTGAGTTGAACAATAATAAGCATGCATGATCAGTTACAATTCTTATCAGTAGTTAACCAGAGTTCAATATATGTGGAGTCAATAGGGGAGACCCATAGCACCAATCAAGTTCCACCCAAAGAGTCGATATACCTTGATGCCATCTACCAAGAGACACCTGAAAGGCCCAGCACACCCGAGGACTATACCAAAGAAAATTCCTCGAATGGCGGAGGTCTAGGCACATAACATCACAGTGGCGCCCAAGACTACATCCTCCTAGTGTCTACTGACTTGGTTCGTCCAACATAATTTATAGGAGGTATTGAGGTATATTTCAACCAACACATTTCGATACCAACCAAGGGTACAATGTTACCATCCTAACACATAAATCCATTATGAGACCCAAATACCAACATAATCAATGCTTAGACATTAAATCACCAAAAAGGCATTCCAAGTAGAATTTATCATCTACTATAATACATACATCCGAAATCATGCCAAGATATCCAATATGTACATTCATGGAGTCAATACCAAATACCCGATCAATAAAGTAAATCATGGCATTTCACACAAAATCACCTTCCCAACTTTTCTTCATAATCAAATCCCACATACTTGAACATATAGAGATAAATAACAACAACTAGAAGAATATGATGTGTATCTAGTTTTAACAAAGGTTAGTAAACTCACAATCTAGGTTTTGTACCAAAACCTAGAAAAGATGAAAACCCTAGATTTGAGAAGATGAGACTTGAAGTGGAGAAGTTGAGCTTTATGAACCCTAGAGATTGTCCTTGAGAAGAGTTATTGCAAGTGTGAAGATCCAACCACCAAGAAGAGTTGTATTTATGAGGGTTAGGGTTTTGAGAGGAAGAGTTCGGTTTGGAAGTCTCCAAAATCGCCAAAGAGAAAAGAGGGTTTGAGATCAATGAGGTTAAAATCAGATAAAATGCATTTAAAGCCCCTGCACCCCGACGGCGAGAGTGCCCGGCGATAGTGCCAAGGGCACTATCGCGAGTCACAATCGCGAGGCTCTCGACACCCGCGGTACAAACCGCGTGAATATGCCCGGCGAAAGTGACATTTGTCACTTTCACGTGTCACTGTCGCGACCCCCCCCCCCAAACTCTCGGTACAAACTCAGCGATTGTGCCCGGTGATAGTGACAATGTCACTATCGCGTGGCACTCTCGCGCCAAGCCCAAAACAGCCCGAAAACTTAACCAAATTCGAGAACGAGTGTGAGGTCTAAACACATGCATCTTTAATACTAACCAAGTAACATCATAGCATAATAACAATGACCACATGCGTATATAAAGTCTCGTAATTTCAAACAAATACAATTAACATATTTAAGGAAATAAATACTTACCTTGAGAATTTCCGGGTGTTACAATCCTCCCCACCTAAATGGGATTTCGTCCCCGAAATCTTACCTTAAACAAACAAGTGAGGGTAACGCTTCTTCATATCATCTTCAGACTCCCAAGTAATGTTAGCACCCCGATGGTGCTTCCATTGGACTTTAACCATGAGTACGTCTTTATGTCGTAACTTCTTTACTTTCGATTCTAAAATCGACTCCGTCTCTTCCACACATCGATTTCCATTGTCTACTCGAATTTTCGATAAAGGAATCACGCTTTCCTCTTCGGCTAGACACTTCCGAAGATAACACACGTGGAATGTAGGATGTATCCCATCCATTTCCGGCGGTAAATTCAACCGATAGGATTACAACAATACCTTAAAGGATAATAAATCTCTTACTACCAGTCTATAAATGAAATACATTTCTAGGTTGAACCATCAACAAATAATTAAAGTCTTACATAAAGGCTGACTAAAGTCGAGTGTTACTATAACCCAATATCAAATCGCTATCTCCAATAATAATGCGGAAGACTTCATCAAGCTAAATCACTTCATCGAGCACACAACTAGCACTCATCACTTCACGGTGTCGCTAGAACTAATCCCGAGATGAAACCTGATGCACATGCCGACAAATAAAAAGGTTAGGCTAACGCCTAGTGAGTTCAAGAGTTTTATATCATGATTATAGAGGAAAGCGTAAAATGGAAACATTGGAACTTATAATCATGATTCTTTAAAATGATTTACTTTGAAATAAGAGAACAACTCATTTACCAACCATATGCATTTTAAAGACAATGCTCCCAGGCACCCCTTCTTTATAAAATGATGCAACGCATAACTCACCCAAATGGGATCATAGTTTGACGCTCAGTTTGTGAAAAGGTGAATAATACTTCATATCCCAAAACACCCAAAACACGGGCGTGACATAATACTCGACCCTTGAATAAAGGAAAACAATTCATAAAGATATGGTACGTCATTGAAAACCTGCAACTCGAATTAATACTCACACGACCATAAAATAGAATGAAATCCAATTACTAAAGCATGGACAACTTAAATGTTCAAATGCAACGGGCCGACGACGGGGGATACCCGTATCCGTTGAGAGCGGAGGAACACAAAAGTATGTCGCTCAAACAACGTTGATCGTATGACACTTCACGACATGCAAGCCCTAGTGCCCCTACGACCTCTTGACAAGTTCTCCTTTCGAGATAGTTGACCTTGGTGGCCGTTACAAAGAACTCCACCCCAAAAGGCCCCGGGGACTACAACTAAGGAAATTCCCCAAATAATGGCGGGGGTCATAGTACTCACCTCCCAGGCAGCACTATCCAGACTCAACCCTCCTAGTACCTCCTTGTCAAGTTTCGGTCATAAAACATGAGTCCCGGAGTCCAACCCCGTACCACCCAATTGACCATCAAATAAGACTGACTTACGTGCCTATGGATCCAATGCAACACAGTCTAAGGTTACATGACTACTCATGAATGACTAAAGCACTCGAGCCTGTAATTATCAATAATATGCATTAAGATGTAAATCGAAGTTTGGACTCTAAATCGAGCCATTAAAACCCGGACAAATGTCCACAAGACTCATTTATTTTCGAATATGCATTTCCATGTTTAACTGGTGATAAGAATGAAAATCATAAATGAGACTATATACATTCTTTCAAATACCTCACATGAAGTGAAAGTAATAATTTATAAAATATCCCCTTTCATGAATGATGCATAAACCCGACAAACACTTAAAAGTGTATTTTCGATCAAAGACCCATTTCTGAAATAAATCATCAAAACTCATTCATTTATGACACATTTATCGAAATGCCCAAAATCCCAAATGTGGGTGTTTTACAAAGTTTATAAAGTTAAATACTTCAAATAATCATAGATTACCAACTAACCCAACATTTGATAATTTCATGTAAAACACATAAACACTTTAAAATAGACATTTTGGCATGTACAACGTTTTCACAAATCAACTTGAACTCACCTTGCTAGATTTAGGCTAAATCTAGATTTTACCCACTTAGAGCTTTCCTTGAAGAACTTGATCCTTCAAACCAAATCTTCCAAAACCTATATCCACAAGGTTCCAACCAACAATATACATAATCAACCACAAATAATCGATCCCCAACCTTATACATGAATACCTCAACTGATACCGAAACCCTAACTTCCATAAATGAAGAGAATAGAAGATTACCTTGACCCAAGCTTGAATCCACAAACCAAAACACCTCTAGATCACCAAAATGGTTACAAACCTCCAATCTATGAAAGGTAGAACAAAGGGTGGATGAAGCCCTAGAAAACTTTGGTGAAGAAGATGAATAGTGAGAGATGAGAAGCTTACCACCACAAAATGCTCTATTATACTTCAATAGACTTCCAATCTTTTGCTAGTCCTTGAAGATCTCTCAAAAACGAAACCGTAGCAACTTGAATCACCCAAATCGGAGCTCTGGATCAAAAGATATGAAGAAATGAAGTTTTTGGGTGAAATGAGGCTGAACCAGGCTTTTAACCCGCTCCATTGGATGTTGCGCACGACCCGTGCGCCCTTGTGAAGGGAAAACGCACGACCCATGCGTCCCTCAGACCGCGAGAAATGTGCCCAAACACTGTTTTGGTCATAACTTCTTCGTTATACCTCCGTTTTCGCTCCGGAAAGAACTGTTTGACTCGTAATTGAATCATTTATCCATGAAGACTATAAAATCTAGGATTCAAGTCCAAAATCAAATATCTTATTTTTCCTTAATATATCGGTTTCTGTATTAACTTGAAATGATACCTTTCGAAAATCGGGGTGTTACAATCAATGCAGGTTTACCCATTTTCCCAATTCACAAAACTCTTGATCTGTCAAAAACACCAATTTGAGCTAACTTTTTAATATGCGTGTTATTGGTACTGAATGGCATGACGAAACACAAGTGATTGTAGAGGGAGGGGGTTGAATACAATTATTCAAACTTTTCTTGATTTTAATTTTTTTATTGATGTATATCTATGAATTACACTCAGAAAAAACAAAGATTGTTACAGAATAGGAAAAATAAACATATCCTAAACAATCTCACACAGAGAATTCACAGGAACATACTGAGGATACTTGCAAGAAATGAAGAACACAAAGTTTTTTCTAAGGTTGAGACTTCAGAGGTAGCCGATTTCCTTGAGAATGTACTAAGAAGTTTTGTCTAGAAAGATGTGGTCTGGATAGGAGACGCACTTTGTCTTTTATACCACCCCATGCATTTAATGCACGTTAACACGTAGATGACGCTTGTCGTCTTCAGATAATTTGACTAACCTTAGACATGAAAATCAATGAGATATATTTTTTTTCCAGCAAACATCTTTATCGAAAAGTTCTTTTATCGAACACTCTATATTGATTTAAACTTAAACTATGAACAGTAAAAAGTATATAATTGTTAGAGCATAAATATGTTGGATATAAGATCAAGAAGACTGAAGGTCAAAGTTCAAGAAATTCAAAGCTGAAGAAAGTCAACTTTCATTAAAGTCAAAGTCTTTTGTAATAAAAGTCAATGTATTTTGTATTTGTTTTTCCTTGTATTAGTTGTTGATATAAATAGTCTTGTATTATTTGTATTTTGTAAGTAAGCAACAAACAGAAGTGGAGTTCAGTTGTATTTTAGAGAGAGAGAGAGTTCGTTAGAGAGAGATTGTAGAGATAGAAAGTGTAATCTTGGAATTGAATTGAAATCAAACAGGTAATTTGATTGTTAATCTTGTTTGTTTGATTAATCTTGATTAGAAACTAGAATCTGGGAATATCATATAAAGATAAATATACTTTTCTGACAGTTTTCAGATAATGTCATTTTTAGGTACAAGGTTGGTAAAATGGAGACTTGGATGATAATCTTCTCTTCAAACTGGTTGTTTGGACTTCATATATGATACTGATATCAGATAGTTAAAATGCTAAACCACTTCGATGTTATTTTATCTTCACTTTGATTACTCTTCGATTTTGCCAAAGGCTTTGAGCATTTATCATATGAATCCAAAAATAATATCAAAATGAATAAATTGGGTTGATCTTAAAAATAAAGAGCACTTAAAGCCTCAATTATAGACATTCAGAGATCGAGGCCTTTCAAAGTTGGTGCTTAACAATAAAAAGAACCTATTATACTAAGGGATTGTTTTTTTTTTAAACCTCTTAATGACTTTTAAGTCTGAATTGTTCAGACCTTTTTACACACCACCTCTTATTAAGCATAACTAAAATAAGACTTTAGACTTTAGACCTCTTAAAAAACAAACGGCACCTAAGTGTCTAGATCGGAAAGTCAAGTCAGAGCGAAAGTTGTAATTTCCAATAGATAAAACGAATACATAGTATTCTAATACTTGATACTTAAGGCATTGTAAGGTGGCGTTTGTTTTTTAAGTGGTGCTGAAGTCTGAAGTCTGATTTCACTTCTGATTTTTAAGTGGTGGTGCTGAAATCTGAAATCTGAATAAAAAAGATTCGCAATTTTCTGTATAATTCATGTCTTGGATTTATCCAAGTTCATGAAGTAATATTAATCTAATATCAATTGTGTGCCATCAACCAGCTAGTAGCTTTATTTATGTGAGATAGATTTCAAAACAAGAAAAAACAGAAGAAAAAAAATCACTGTGTTTCCAAAGCTTCTATTTCCATCAATGGATTCTAAAGCTCCTATTTCCATCTTCTGCTCCTTCGAATTCCATCAAGAACAAAAACTACAACAATGGCTTCTAAAGCTTCTATTTCCATTAATGGCTTCTAAAGCTTCCACCAAGAACAAAAAATACAACAAACCCACTCCCAAACCTTCGAATTCCACAAAACCCATTTCAAAAATCTACAAATCCAGCAAAAGGAGAAATCGACAAATCCAACAAAAAAAATCTACAAATCCAGTAGATTTAAAATCTACGAAATCGAAGAAAGAAGAAAGATCTGGTTTAGGACGAGAAACAGGGACGAGAACAAAGAAGAAAGATCAAAGTTGTTGTCGTCTTCTCTGTGTTTAACAGCAGCAGCAAGCATCGATGGAAAGGACGAGAAACAGGGACTCGATTTGGGACTCGAGAAACAGGGACTCGACAAGAAACAGGGACTCGATCTGGTTTAACATTGAGAGAGATCAATGGAGTATGGATTTGATCTCGATTTGGGAAGAAGGAAGCAAAAATCACAGGGATGATCTCGATTTGAACTCGAACTGGTTTATCCCAATTTCGGTCAAGAGCAGGAGGCGTGTGAAATTGGAGATACTGGAGGCGTGTGAAATTGGGAGCAATAAGTGGAATTAAGTTGTTAGGTCACCACTTTTTTCTCCAGATGAAATTAAGTTATAAGTGGCTCTGAAAAAAACAAAAAAACAAACGGTCTGAATGAAAAAACATCTGACCGAATAAGTGATAAGTGATATTAATGATTAAAGTGAAAAAACAAACAGGGCCTAACACTTTTCTACAAAAAGTTCAAACCAGAAATTTGGTTTAACAATATCTATTTATATAAAACATAAGTACTTGGTTTTTTATTTTCTTTTTCTGTTTGGTTGGAGTAATCTCATGCTAATCTCATTTCTTTTTTTTATTTGACTTCAAAATCAACTAATTTAAAAGATAAAGGGGGTGTTGGTAGAGATAAGAAATGAGAATCATAATGAAAAATGTGATTTGGTTTGATATAATATAATGAACTCATTAACCCAGATCCATTAATTTTCATACATGATCAAATTAGGGGGAATGAAAATTTAATTCCTATTCTCATTCTCCTGTATTTAAGATTTTCCAATTTTCATTCTCATTCATTAAAATAAACCAAATGCCTCCTAATCTGCTAAAATTTCTATTTTTTCTTTTGAAATTTCTAGTTCTATTTACATATAATCAGGCCCGATCCTGACATTTTTTAGGCCCTGTGCGAGATGTAAAAATAGGCCATCGATAACTACGAAATTATTTTCAATATATTGTTTATATCATCAAAAATAACATTGAATGCAAAAAATACTAATAATTCATATAAAACTGATTTTCCTAGTATTCCTAGCGCAAGATCAATCAATAATTATTTCTAAATTAATATTATCTACCATATCATTTTTACATAACATCGTTAATCAATTCCACCATCAAAGACATCTAAATTAATATTATCTACTATATCATTTGACGTCACTATGTTGACCATTCGGAGTAACAGTTTAAGTAAATCAATATAAATCAGTAGATATTCCACATATTGTCTGATGTTAATGTTTTTCATCATCATTTTAAACTTTTAGGGGAAGAAACAAACTTTTTAAAAACCATTAATCTTAGAATCAAAAGTCCATGTTGGTTATAGTTTGAAATCTTATTCTTGTTTTAGAGATAAGAGAGTACTTAAGATTTATGCAGCCAATATTAGATAATAAAGAGTCAATAATATATGAAAAAATAAGTATATTTGAAATCCTAAATATAGATATATGTTGGGTCGTCTCATATAGTTTGCTAATTGTTTTAAAAAATGTAGGAGTTTTCTTAGTTAATAACAAGAAATCGACAATATTCTAACACAATAATAAAATTCATGCGGATGAAATAATGAAAAGAGTATGTAGAATATGAGGAATGACGTTTATAATATTAAGGATTATGGGCAAAAATAGTTTTTAGATATTAGTAGTAGATAGAAAAAAAAAACTTAGAGAAACAATAAACAATACTATAAAATAAAAGACTAAGAGCATCTCTAACAGCATTGCTAAAATAGAAAAAAATGGGTTTTTTCTCTCTAAACCTCTCCAACAACTTTGCTATCTTGTTTGCTATAATAGAGAAAAGTTGAAAATTTTCCAAGTTTAGAGAATTCTCTAAAACTTGATGGTAGGAGAGAGAAATGATTATTTTATTTAATCCCACCAATGAAATTCAATTTTATTATTTTATATTAAGATTTTTTTAAAAAGTGTATTGGGATGATAAATAATAGAATATTATAATAATATAAGTTGTTTAAAAATCTCTAAAATAGCAAATCTGTTGGAGATGAATGTAATACTTTTTACAGATTTTCATTTTTGGTTCTCTATTTTAGAGAAATTATAGCAATGCTGTTAGAGATGCTCTAAATAACTTTTTACAACTTTTTTCTCCAATATTATTAATTAATATATATTTGGACCCTTAATATAATGTTAATTTTTTTGGGTCCTATTATATACTAAGTTTTTTTTTTCTTTTTATTTACAATTTTTTTAACTACTAATATATAGAGTATACTAAAAAAATTGGGCTCCTATTTTGTTTGGGCCTTAGACGTACGCCCGGCCCGCCCTCCCCATGGACGGCCCTGCATATAATACGTAGGGGTGTTTAAATATCCATTTTAATTATCTAGTTAAAGTGGTTAATTATTAACTATTTAGTACAGTAGTTATTTAATATTTCTTTTATTGTTCCTTGATTACTACTACTACCATTCATTTTATTTTGAAAATTATTTCTAGACACAGAGTTAGAAAATTTATAAAGTATTTCCAAATGATTTTGATTACAAAATTTATGGATTTCAGCTGTAAAAAACATTAGTAATTTAAGAAAAATCATTAAAATGTATTTGGGGTATTTTGGGTACAAGTGATTAAATGTTTGATTTTGATAGATTAATCTTTAGAAATTTGGTTTTGTAAAAATATGTTTTTGGGTAGATACTTGAAATTAGTATTTCAAACTCTCCGGAAAAATGACATGTTTATATTTAGAATGTTGAATTATACTCATACCCCTCCTATATGAGGTATCTGAATGAGGTAGGGGATAAGAAATGGGTGGTATGTGAGTGAAAAGGGGTTATGAATAGCATCAATATTTTGATATGAGATATGTTGACATCCAAAAGAAAGTAGGTGCATATATATGGGTACCGCATACATTATAAAGAGCCGCCAATAAATTTTGACACTTAGTCATTTAAGCCGAATTAGGGATTTACCCTAAGTTTTGATTAGTTTGTAAAGATTTCGTTGGTTCATAGATGGACAAACACATGACAAAAATAGTTAGAAATATGCTATGGTTTGTGCAAGTGAGATTATAGAAGAACCAATTAACAAAGCTTAAACGTCTCATATGATTTATAAAACGAAGATGCATACAATATATTACAAGTTTATGCTTGAAAACTTTATGAAAAAACATGATGAGATATTTTTATACTTTTGTGTCATGTTATAAACATGTTACTGCCAATTATATAAATACCATAAAAACGAAGAAGCATATTTAGTAGATCAACCACCATGTGAAAATGCCAATTGAATCAATAAATACTTATACGCCTTTCAAAATAGTATACAAAATTGATTAGCATTTAATTCTAATCACGTATTTAAAGTATGGATTCGTTTTAAAAGTAACAGTGTGCGACAGTAAACACATGTATACTTTTTTTAAACATTATATATATATATATATATATATATATATATACTAGAAATGTACCCTCGCAATGCAGCGGGTTTCTGAAACGGGTCAAAAAATGTTTAATTTAAATGATAACTATATTTAAGATATTTATATTTAAAATTAAAAAGATAACATACTTCAATAAAAAAATAAAAATAAGATGTTTTATCTCGAATTTTCTTATATATATATATATATATATATATATATATATATATATATATATATATATTTTTTTTTTTTTTTTGGAAAGGGTATCCTGGGCCTATTGCCCAGACTAATCCTTGGCAATTAGGGCCTTTGGCCCAGCTGCTAAAGCATGCAGCCCTGAGTTTATCCTCAGTGGCCACAAGTGCTGCTAGTGGGGCTCGAACCCGGGTTGAGCGCTATGAACTCCCCAAGCCTTTACCACCACACCACAGCCCTTGTATCGGTTAGTTATATCATTAGTTAAAAATTTTAGATATTTTAGAAAATAAAAATAAGTGTTTATCTGCAGTTAGTTACACGAATTCAAACATTGAGCTTTTATAAGTTGTACTTATGTTTAATCAATTTGTACTTTTGGATTTTAAGTAATATGCATTAATAAGTGGTACCTAATGCATAAAAATTAGTTTTTAAGAGTTTAGCTTAAATGTTTTATAATATAGTATATAAATATTAGTTAAAATCAATGTTCTAAAAAACTCGTCGCACAGCCGCCATGGCGCGCCATGGCACCAAGGCTTGTGTGTCACGCCACGTTAAGCCCATGGCACGCCATGGCCAAATGCGCAACTATCGTAATAAGATATTTGATTTTTCTTTACGTTTTTAATGTCTTATTTGCAAGTTTTTAATATATAACGTAATTTAACTTGCTTATTACTATTGACTCATTGAGTAACATTACAAAACATACGTTTTTATATATAATATTATATATGAATTAGAAATTTGACGCCATAAGTCACAGGCCTTGAAAACGCCATGGCTTCGCCTTGTCTCCTAAGGCTTGAGGCTTGGCCTCGCCTCCACGCCACGCCTCACGCCATTTAGAACCTTGGTTAAAATTCAAAATTACAAGTTAATGAAACATAATTATAACTTATTAAAGTCTCATGTTTTGTATAACTAACTGTAAATAAACATATTAAATACATGATAAACACTATGAGATAAACAATCTGTTTTATTTTTTTTAAATATATTTATTAGATCAATGTATGTTTTTATAATATAGTATAGATATATTAGTTATGAGATTATAACTAATATAGATATAGATATATTAAGAGCAAATCATAAAATAAAAAATAAATATTGATAGTATTAATATTGATCAAATCGTCCAATAAATATAAAAAATAAATATTGATAATAGTAGATAATATTGATCAAATCGTCCATTAAATATAAAAAACAAATATTTATATTAATAAATGAGTATCCATTCCACAAATAGATGATGATGTGAGATACTGTGCTTGGATAAGTTGTACCAATATATTATGAAATTGTAAATTAAGTAATTGACTTTAATTAATTGTATTTTGTGCTTAAAATGTTGTAATTAAGAGTTTTTTATGTCTCTTTTATAATATAGTATAGATAGAGAGGTGTTCAAATGCAACCCCTTTACATGGTGGATAGAGGGGTTGCATGGGTTGCACCATGTAAAATGTTGCATAATAACCTACCCCTATATATATATATATATAGGATGGGGTGGGTTCAAATGCAAACCCATCTTTTATTGTGCACATGATGACAAAGTCTGGACCATCGATAAAAAAAAGGTGAATAGATCAAAGGTTCAGATGACGAGGAGACACAAAAGAATGTTGAATGGCCGGCTGACACACAGTACTGGAATGAGTTGGTAAAATCAGCAGACATTGATAATGCATTTAAGAATTCAAGTGAAGAAAGACAAAATGATGTTCAAGAAAGATTGGAGATTGAAGCAATGGAAATCATAGAGGAGGTTGTTGCAGATATCGAGATGGAAGAACAAATTATTGAAAATGAAGTGGTGAATGATGAGGGGAACAAGGAAGAGAAGAAGGAAGATACATAGGTAGAGGATAAAAAAGAAGAGAAGAAAGAAGATGAGAGCAAGGAAGACAAAAAGAAGCAGGAGAGGGAAGAAGGAAGAAGGAAATAAAGAAGAGAAGGAGACAAAGAAGAAGGAAGAAGAGAAGAGAGAGCAATAAAAAATGAAGGGGAAGGTGAATGAAGATGAGGAAGCTCAACCACAAGTTTCAGATACTCCACACTTTAGATTGAGAATATCACAGGTGGATACTCCACAGAAAAAAAATGAAAAAGATGTTGGAGAAGAGATTACAAGCAAAAAAGGGTCACTTGTAATAAGAATAAAACAAAAGAAATTGAATGAGGAAGATAAAAAAGAAAAGATGATTGAAAAGATAGGTGATCAACTCAAACCACCTTATCTTCAAAGAAAAGTGGATCCAACAAGGATTACAACAATAGTAGAAAACAAGGTTGGCAATTAGATATTTGCACGGGAGACAAATTGTAAGTATAAAACTATTATCTTTTATTTATATTGAATTATCTTTTATTCATGGTGAATTGTCATCTTTTATTCAGTCTGAATAAAACTAAATATTTAGTACGAATAAAGCTAAATATTCATATTGTGGATTATTATCTTTTATTCATCGTGAATTATTATCTCTAATTCACCATGAATAAAACTAAATATTCAGACTGAATAAAACTAAATATTCAATATGAATAATTTTGATGTGCATGTTAATTGATAGATCATGTATTGTGTTAATCATGAATGCATTGAGTATTCAATATGAATAAGTTATATATGTATGCTAATTGATAGAATATGAATAAGTTGACCATAATCTTTTATTCATGGTGAATTGTCATCTTTTATTCAGTCTGAATAAAACTAAATATTCAGTATGAATAACTAGTAATATTCATTATGAATTTCAAATGCATTCATCATTTTATTGTAATATTTATATGTTTAATTGAATTTTTAATAGGGATGTTGTCTTTCAAACAAAGGATGAACAGACCAGCTTCAGAGTAATGTTTGAAAGTCTGTTCCCTGAATTAGAACCATTTGCAAATGTTATTGACAGCTGGTCAGTCATTCTTAATCATGAAGAGAGATTGAAGAGCAAGGATTCTCCAAGAAGATTATTCTACACAACAGAAATTCTTGTAAGTTCACTAAACTTTTAAACTAAGTTACAAAAGTAATAATAATATTAATATATCATTTTTTTTTTCTCAACAGTCAGATGAAATGTTCACAAGAAAAGTTTCTTTGGAAAAGAACTTAAATCTCTTCACAAGGAACTTTTGTGAAAACATGAAGGGGAATGCAAAGCTCGAAGCTCTAAAGAAAGTTAAATTGGTATGAAACAAATAAAATAACAAAAATTATTTTCATTATTTTTATTTCATATATTATATATACATTACATAAATATATTCATGCAGGTGTTTTTCCCAGTTGTAAAGCATGATCATTTTTATGTAATATGTTTTGATCTGAAAAATGGAGCATCACACATCCTGGACAACAGTGCAACTGATGTACCAGATTCTGGAAAATATGGCACTGTACCAAAAACAGTTATAAGTAGAATATTATATTATCTAATATACATTAATAATAATTATGTTATTAGCCAATCTGAATAATATATATATGATGTAAATATAATGCAACAAAAATTGTTTATGAAGTTCTTGGAGAAACTTGGAGATGGAGGATCGAAGAAATTCAGTCAAATAGTTCCCAAAAGAGAAGTGATGAAATGGAGAACAAAAGAGAACCACAAAGATTGTGTTGTCTTCATGATGAGACACATGGAGACGTTCATGGGAGGACCAATAAAAAATTGGGATTGTGGATTGGAGGAGGAGTCGGCAGCACAAAGATCACAGTTGAAGAAACTACGATACAAATATGTGACAAAAATGCTTTTGTTA
The DNA here is from genome assembly GCA_954870635.1 of Arctium minus. Taxonomy (NCBI): domain Eukaryota; kingdom Viridiplantae; phylum Streptophyta; class Magnoliopsida; order Asterales; family Asteraceae; genus Arctium; species Arctium minus. The sequence goes on along the minus strand of OX941093.1, from coordinate 790,308 downwards.
GATATTAATGAAAAGAAAGAATGGGTGATGAAGGAGGGAACTACATTTGGAGAACTGCCACAAGATAAACACAAGGAGATAAAAGAGAATGCAGAGAAGGTGCAGGAAGAACACCTTAGCAGCATAGTGTAGATAAAGGTTGTGGATGAAGATAGCTAAAGCTGGGGATGAAGATTGGCGAGGTTGTTGATGAAGATTGGTAAGGTTATTTGAATAGTTGGTTTGGTTATTTTAATGCATGAACAATTATTTTGTGGATCGGTATCATATTTCTCAGTATGATATCATTTGGTGGATTAACTTGAACAATTATTCGGTGGTTTAGTATGACATGATTTGGTGGGTTGGATGTATGAACAATTAAGTTGGTTTTTTTGGTTGAACAATACTCATAGTTTCTGGTTGAACAATAGTAGTATATTTTGGTTGGTTGGATGACTTATTTAAATGGATTAGAATTATTAAACAATGGTGGTTTTGATGGATTGTAGAAATATAGCAATGTTCATGTTGGTTTTGAATGATTATAAACTGCTAATGATGTATGGTTTGTAATAGAATAATATTCAAAATGAATATAACTTGTTAGGATTGAATGTATATATATATATATATATATATATATATATATATATATTAATGGTGAATAAATCTATTAAATTTAAAATGCAAAAAATGTAATTTTATTCATTATGAATAATAAATATACCTTTTATTCATAGTGGATAAACTTATTACTTTGATAGTGAAAAAGCATGTAATTTTATTCACTTTGAATATTAGTTAATACTAAGAGTGAATACAATTTACAATGGAAAAACATGTAATTTTATACATACTAAAAAATAAATATACCCTTTTATTCATACTGAATAAATTTATTACTTTCATACTGAAAAAACATGTAATTTTTTTCACTCTGAATAGTAGTTAATATTCAAAGTGAATAAAGCTTGTTCTAGATGTTGCATTCTATTTCATTCACACTGAATAAAACGTGATTATTAAAATTCATAGTGAATAAATATCATCACAATGATAAATAAAAATTGAAATGAATAAAAAGATAAGATATGTCAAAAATATTGTTGAAATTCAAAAAATATCATCATATGAATTGTTTTATTATTCAATATTCAAAATGAATACAAAAGATAACTAATTATGAATACCACTACTAGAAAGTAAAAAAATTTCTATTTACTAACATCTTTTCTTGATGGACAATTGTGTGAGTCATGGTTACACATTTTATTACACAACATACACAATCCCTTTGCCTTTTGCTTCTTTTCAATTGCTTTTTCTTTACCACTCTTCAACCTCTTGCCTGTACCACAACCTTTGTTTCTTATTGATTTAGGATTACGAATATCAACAACTTTTGGTTTTGATACACCAAGCAACGACTCCATAACCTCTTTCCTATTGTGATGAGGAAGACTACATCCACTAGCCTCCAAATTACTCTTCAGCTCTTGTATTTTCAAAACAAAGTCTTCAAGCTTCTCCAATGCAATAATCAAACCCAGCTTGAGCATCATTTTCAAGTTTCTCGCGACGCTCATTTCTTTCTCCATACCAATGACGTTTCTTCAACAATTCAGAAGAAATGAGATATTTTCTCCAACGCTTCACTATATATTGCAACGGTATCTCTTCAATGCACATATTCTTTAATACACAAAAAATATGACGACAAAGCAAACTGTAATGATGATAAAACAAGCAGCTACAATCCAAAGAACCAGTGGACTTATTATGCACAACCTGCAAAAAATTTGAATAACTTCATTATTCAGAATGAATAATAAATTGTATTCATTATTCACATTGAATAAATAAATATAATTTAAAAACTAAACGAACCTTGTGATCAGACTCTGTCACATAAACTTCTAGATTTGAAGTGCATTCACCATCTTTCATTTTATTTTGAACCTTCTTCTTCTCAACAACAACAATAACATCAGAACCATCTACCAAACTCACAGATGATTGGAAACACGACCAAACCGATTCATTTATCTCATTCTGAACATCTATGAATATAGCACGAGTATATATCTTAGAAGCATGAACCTCAATTGGAAGGGGTGTGCTAAACTTTGGTACCGTTGTTTTTGTCTGATGATTAAGAAACCTATGATTATTATGTTGTTTATCCATAGTAGAATCAAATTAGTCAATAAGGGCCATAAGGTTTGCACCATGATGAAAAAATAGGGAAAAGAATGAATTTTCACTCTCAGATCTTGATGGCATCCTCATTAGACGAGCCATAGGAATATCCCTATAAAATGATGGAATCCATCTATGCCTATTATCATACATATAACCCAACCACTTGCGGCCAACAAGATCAAAATAAAAATTAAAGAATTCCATTTCTCTTCAAATTGAATAACATCAATGTGTTCATCTCATATAAGATCATGAAACCGTTTCTTGAAATCAGTATTTGAAATAATATTTGAAGAAATCTGAAAAAAATAATAATATCAGAATAAATTAAACATGAATACATTGAATATTCATGTTAACTGATATAAAATGAAAACTTGAAGATGGGATGTATTATTCAGTATAATATAGTATAAAACAATACTTTCATTATTCAGTATAAATGATAATATAAATTTGAAACTAAACATTTTATTCATACGGAATAAAAAAGATGAAATGTGATTGTTTATGGCTGCTAAAAATATTGCTCTCATGCTTTGGAGGTGTTATATTCACACTGAATATGTAGCTTTATTCAGTTTGAATAAAGCTATATATTCGGTAGGAATACCACTTTAAAAATTTGAACTAAATTTTTTATTCATAGTGAATAAAACAGATGAAATGTGATTTTTTATGCCTGCTAAAAAATTGGCCTAATGTTCTAAAGGTCTTATGTTCATACTGAAAATGTAGCTTTATTCAGTTTGAATAAAGGTATATATTCAGTAGGAATACAACTTCAAACAGTGAACTAAATATTTTATTCATAGTGAATAAAACATATGAAATGTGATTGTTTATAGCTGATAAAAAATAAAAATAAAAGAAGTACCTTGGAAGGCAATTTTGTACTAATGTGCCACATTCAAAATCGGTGCCTTGACTTCGGAAAGACCTCAGAAACAACTTGCTTAATAGAAGGACACTGATCAGTAACAACCAATTTTGGTTGCCTCCCAAAAGATTTCAAGAAAGAATGAAGCAACCATTTATATGCTTCAATATTTTCACCATCAAGAAGACCAACACCAAGAGTTACACAATTCTTGTGATTGTCAATTCCAGTGAATGGAACAAATACCACACAATACCTAAAACAAATTTCATTAATACAAGATATAAAGAAATAAAATACTAAAAGATAATATAAAAGAAAAAAACAATACTTACTTATTTGTTCGAAAGGTTGCATCAAATGAAACAATGTCACCAAACTCTTCAAAGTTACATTTAGCTGTCTGATCGGCCCAAAATACATAATTCAATACACCTTCATCGCATTTATATTCAAAGGAATAATTTGGAACATACAATTTCCTATTATTCATTTTCCTCACAAATAAATTTGCATCGGTATCACCAATGAAACAATTACGATCCCGCTGAAAATTCTTATACTCAACCTTAGTACCACCTACCATTTCATACTCACCCTTCAACTGACAAAGAATGTTATGGGCTTGCGTAGCACCAATATTTGCATTAGACATCTTAAGAATCCACCTTTGTTGAGAATAGTCTAATTTGCCGCTACTTTTCAGCAAGTGCTTCGAATCTTCATCAAATAAACAATGGTTATGTTTCTCTTCAAATGCATATAATCTAAAAGACCTCGCTCCAGGAATAACTTTGAACTTCACACAAGCTTCACAACCAGTTCTATGAATGTTACTACTTCTTATTTTCTTCTTCGATCCATCTAATGTATCTGCTTGAACAGAATCTGAAAATCCAGCTCTATTGCATACAACATACCTCAAAACAATCATCGAATATGCATTTCTTTTCACAGAAGATATTATAACATCAAATCCTTCTTTAGCAGCATAATTCTTAGGGGGCGTTTGGTTCGCAGAATGATTTATGAGGGAATGAAATCTGTCTAAGGAATTGGAATCTGGAAGGAATTGGAATGGAATGTTATCAGGCTTAACCAAGTGTTTGGTTGGCAGGAATGGAATGTAATCAATCAAATGAAATGGAATTTGTCTATTTGGTTTGCAAAGGAATTGGAATGAAGTTCTGAAAAATGACAAAAATACCCTTTCTTTTATTTTTATTTTTTTTAAATACCGAGAGAGGGAGGAGAGAGAGATTGTGAGAGAGGGAGCGGGTAGAGAGAGGAGAGAAAGAGAGAGGAGAGAGATAAAGATAAGAGAGAGATAGAGAGGAAGGAGAAGAGAGAGATAGAGAGAGGGGGGAGAGAGGAATGAGAGGAGAGAGAGAAGAGAGAGAGAGGAGAGAGAGAAAGGAGAGAGAGAGAGGAGAGAGAGAAGAGAGGAGATAGAGAAAGGAGAGAGAGAGGAGAGAGAGAGGAGAGAAAGAGGGTTTTTAGAAGCGGTTAGGGTTTTTAGAAAATGTAAGAAGGGTATTTGTGCCATTTTGAGAAAATCTGATGGAATGGAATTCAATTCCATCCATTTTAAGAAAGAATGACCAAATTCATGATTAAAGGAATTCATGGCATTTAATTCCATTTGATTGGTAACCAAACAGCAGGATGTAATTTGGTTAATGGAATTGACCATTCCAATTCCATCAGATTCCGGCGGAATCCAGCGAACCAAACGCCCCCTTATATATTTCAATACCTTTCTACAATGATTCATAAACTTTCCCCACAACAGACTTCAAATCATCATCAACAACAGGGATCCAAAACTTCACTCAATCACTAATATCAATTCCAATACTTGAAGGACCGTCTTGACCTCCACTATAAATTTGATCTACAAAACATATTCAGAATGAATAAAAATTAAAATAACAAAATACAGAATACATGTAGAAACAAAGTTACAAAAAAGATGATTATACATACACTTTATTCATCATGAATAAAATATATCAATCAAAATATGAAAGATATTCAAAATGAATAAACAATTAACAAGAAATATATTAATGAACTATTCAATGAATAAAAAATGATAGTTAATTAAAAGACACAAAAACAGAACATGAATATTTACACTATTCAATTTGAATAAAGTTGATATGTACTTATATAATTTCAATATTTAGTATGAATAAAGATGATACGCTAAATTAAAATTTAACTATTCAATATAACAAAAGAGGACAAATATAACAACACATATTCAAACTAAATATTAATGAACTATTCAGTATGAATAAAGAATAATTGTTAATTAAATAACACAAAAACAGAACATGAATATTTTTAACTATTCAATGTGAATAAAGATAACATGTATTGACATAATTACAATATTTAGTATGAATAAAGATGATACGATGCTTAAAAATTTCACTATTCAATATAACTAAAGAGCACAAATATAACAACACATATTCAAACTGAATATTAATAAGAAACAAATTTAAAAAAATCTAACTACAACATGAACAAAATTAATAACGAAAACATAAACATCAAAAACAACTAATTTAATGAGAAATAATAACTTTAAAACTAAGAACTAATACAAAAGAACATTCAATTACACATTAATCGGATTATATTACAAGAAAAAAGATTAATTAAACAAAAAAAAACTTACAGATCAATGATTCCTCAACATTCGATAAACTGGAGAACATAGAAAAAGAATAAATTTCATAATTTCCTGTATCCACAGAATCATAATCATCAACAAAAAGTGCAGAATTCTCAACAGAAACAAAATCCATAGAAACAGTACAATATGAAGAAATCAATAAAATTCAGATCAAAATATTGATTTGAAGCAATCACAAAAGATGAACGAATCGATAAAAGAAAAAGAATCAAGAAAGATGAAGAAATCGATAATCGATAGATCTATTTGAAAGAAATCGAGCTAAGAAAAATCAGGAAATGATCGAATAACTGGAGAAAGAATCGTGAAATATCAATTATTTAGAAGAAATCGATATGAGACAAAAATAATGACTCTGCCAAAATTACCCCTGAACCCGTATTAAACCATCGGCTCAAATTTGGCTGCGATCAAGGGCTGTGATTTGTCCTCATGTGCATAATGAAAGATAGGTTTTCATTTGAACTTTCCTCTATTAAGTTCATTTGAGAAATGCTAAAAATATGAGAAATAAAGAAATGATATTAGCCCTTTATCTGGTCAATATTTACGACTTTGAACGTGAAACACCAGATAATTCCTTGTGTGGTATGTAGAAGATAGATGGGTTGTTTCATAAAATATGCAGGACAAGTTCATATATGAATCTGTATGATTTACATATGAATTGTATGTTCATATATGAACAATATAATTTACATATGAAATCTTTTAACTGATTCATATATGAACATGTGTGATTCATATATGAACTATACGTTCATATATGAACTATACGTTCATATATGAATCAGTTAATTAGTTCATATATGAATCACAAAGGTTCACATATGAATCTATTAATTAGTTCAACTGATTTACATATAAACCCACAGTTAATTAGTTTATATGTGAATCAGTTAATTGGTTCATATATGAATCACAAAGGTTCATATATGAATCAGTTAAAAGAGTTCATATGTGAATTACACTGGTTCACATATGAACATATAGTTTATATGTGAATCATACAGGTTCATATATGAACTCGTCTCATGTATTTGTAAAAATTACGAAACTGTCCTTCTATTTTTGGAATAGTCGCAACTTTTGACCAGTCAAAGCCGTAATTGTTGACCAGTCAAAGACGCAATATTTGACCAGTCAAAGCCGATCTTGACCAAATGAAAGGCTAGGATTACTTCTCTATTTATCATATATTTAGCATTTCTTCCTATATATATATATATATTGTTGGTCCCGAAGGTGCTTAACAAGTTTGTAGAAGGGGGGGGGGGTTGAATGCAAACACATAATTTTTAAATTTTAATAAATTGTTTATTGATAAATCAAATCACAATTTTTTGTTGCGGAATAAGATTAAGTAAAACCTAATCTAAACAAACTTAAGAATCACTAAGATGGTTGCACTAGAAATAGAGAATAGGGGATTGGGAGAATATAGAAAACAAGGGTTTCTATAAATTTAGAAAGATGAAGGCTACTCTCAGATGGAGTGTTGATCTTTCTATTTATACCCTATGCATTAAATGCATGGCAGAGTACTTTACACGTGTCCTTCATTGGTTGGTTGCATGTGTCTGACTTTAGGAGACATGCTTTCGGTCGTATGATGAATAGTGTAGTTGACAGAGTTGTTGTACGAATTGCTGCAGAGGTATGTCTATTCTGACAATCGTACGATGTGTGCAAGTGTAAGACAAAAGAGACTTGAGGCATAAGCTAAGTGATCATCAATCGCTGAATATTTCTTCCTTCAGAGATATAAAGGAGTTCAGCTATCGCTGAAGCTTTTCCTCAGGTTTCTTCGCCTGTGTAGACTTGTCTTGGCTTCACTAATATCCGCATCAGGTCATGAGTAGATTTGTCTTTGTTCAGCAACTTACTTTTCGATTCAGCGGTGAACATCTTTTGTCGCGAAACTTGTCTTCAGGGATTATGTCTTACTGTTTACAAGAGAAATCATCAGCGATACTGAACATACTCAGTATTTGATCACTGGTGGTGAAACACAAATACATATGAATGTTTACAAGAGAGATCATCAGTGATAACCGAACAGATTCAGTATGATCGCTGATGATGAAACACTAATACATAATGTTAGACGTAATTTTCACTAAGCATAGAAAAGGGTCATTATCAAATCATTGAGAGAGTTGGATCAACAATCTCCCCCTATTTGATGATGACAAAGTAACTATGAAGAAAATTACTTTTAAGTCAAAATAAAGGATAATCATGACTCATAACATACATGTCCTAATTACTATTTTGAGGGATCTTTTACAGTACTGATAGAGTTAATTACTTCACTGAGATTTTCATTAATTCAAAGAAATAATTAAAAGAGAGATGAAAATTATAAGTACAAGTGAAGATCTAACTACGGTAAGACTAACTAATAGATTACAATAAGTAGAAGAGAATCTATCGGCTATGTTTTCAGGAGGTCTCTGGAGAGATCATATAATATGGTACTTTTTCTCCTTTCCTTCTTTGATCAACAGCTTCTTGTTGAATGAGAGCTTTGATAGGATCTACTGATGAAGAGTATCCACACCACAAGCATAGAATATCTTGCATATGGCTTAGTGGGCAGATAGGAATTTCATAGACTCTCTGAAATCTAAGTTGTTCCTCATCATCTCTGAAGAAGATTCCATAAGGCTTCTTTATCACTTGCCCTGGTAAATAAGGTCCACCAAGAGGCAATGATAGATCTAGAACTGAGAGATCAGGAGGAGGCCCAAACAATGCATCCTTGGAGAATTTGATGGAGATGTCATTTTTTATCACAGCGACATTATCAGAGGAGGAGGAGGAGGTAAGCTTTCTCTTTACTTGTTTTGGCTTTGGAGGAAGAGCTGAAGGCACTTTCAGAATAGCAACGACTCTATTGATGAGGGCTCTAATGATTCCTTCAACATAGTTTTTGTACGTTGATTTAGACTTCTTTAGTGCTTCCTTGAACTCTAGCCATTCAAAGTATCCAAAATGTTCTAGTCTCCACACGAACATAGCTTTAACGTTTCCATCCTCTCTGGTCATCTCCATATTCACTGAAAGTCGGTCCTTCTTCTTTTTCTCAGAGATGGTGACAACAACGATCTTCATTGGGTCAGAGCGATAGTCAATCTTCTGTTTACACCAATCTAGAGTTTTTATCGCTGACCTCTTTTTATTTTGAACGCTCCTCTTCAATCTCTTTGAGCAAAGCAACTTGAACCTTCACTGGATTCTTCTTCATCTTGTCATCTTTGGATAGAGATGAATGAACCTCAAGAGCTATATTAGCATCTTTTTGGTATTCAACAATCAGCTTCTCAACTCTGACAGATTCTTCGATTTCAGCTTGGGTCAGGAAGTCAAGCTCTTCTGTTGATGATTGAGGAGGGATCGTTAGTCGCTGACTCTCTAAGAAAGAGATCATCTCTGTTCTTCTTTTGTGTTCATCCTCTGACCATTGAGCTGGTCGGGAGGGCCTTCCTGGATGGAGCAGGGTTTCATCTTCATCTTCTTCTTCTTCATCAACCTCATTGAAGGAGGTTGGGATTATTTGATCATCAGCTGTGAGAGCTGGGATTATTTGCAGTGAAGTTCCCTTAAGCAAGGGATAGAACTGACTGATCAAAAAAAATGAAAAAGGGAGTTAGTGTTTATTATAGAAGAAGAAAGATAAAGGCTAGAATGAGAGAGGGGTTTGACAGGAAAAGAAAGAGAGAGGGACAATGGATAGGCATACCTGAGAAGGATGCTCCCCCTCAGATGGTTGAATAAGTTTCAGGTTTCCCTCGCCAGCTATTCCCTTCTGCTTGCCTTGGGAAGGGGTACCTGAAGTATTATCCTTCTGTCTCCCCCTACTTCATTGATAACAACGCCTTTCATCGATGGCATTGATGAGATGTTTGTAGCTGAGAACCAGAGAGATTGATCCTCTTCATCATCATCATCAACAACATTGTTATTCTCTTGATCAGGGAGATCAAGTTCTTCATCATCCTCTTCTTCTTCCTTATCCTCTTCTTCTTCATCCACTAAAGAAAGGGAAGAAGAGGGAGGGGCTTGATCTTCTATCGCTGAAACTTCAGTGATCTTCTTTCCCTCAACTTGAGAGGGAGGTTCGTCCATTCCCTGAACCTCAGTTGCATCTAAATTTTCTTCATTTGATATCTCCCCCTCTTTGTCATTATCAGCATGGGGGAGTTCAGCAGCGTTGGTTATAACCTCAGCAACATGCTTTGAACGGGCATTAGCCTCCAACTTTTCCAGACGACCTCCAATAGTAGGAATCTCTGAAGTGGCATGATGAATAAATTCAACAGAGATATTGAGCGAAGTACGATCATTTTCAGTGAAGGAAGGCGTCGCAGCAGGAGCTGGTTCATTCAACTTTGTCAGGACCTGAGTCAGCAAGTCCGTACATGAGTCAATCTTTGAAGAGAGACCGCGAACTTCAGTTATGAGAGAGACAAGTCTTCCCTGTAGAAGTTGAACTTGTTGATGATAAGCAACCAAGTCCTCTTTCATTTTGATAATCTCTCCTTGAAGAGTCGTGACTTGAGAAGCTTCAGCCTTAGAAGTAGAAGCAGCAGTGAGTTTCTTTAGCTCCTCACCAGCATGGTTGACAGCGCTAGTGGTGGTGTTGAGTGAGGTGGAGAGACAGTCCACTTTGTCAATAGTTTGTTGACGCTGGCGTCAACAGTTCCCAAAGTAGGACCTGAAAGAAAAGTTAGTGGTTAAGCAAAACGATGCTCATGCTTATATGGAGAGGTGGGAGAAGTGTATATGGGTTTAGGAATACCTGATAGATCAAACATATTAAAAAATTTCATGTCTCCTTCAAAGTTTTGAGGATTTGTTTGAGTACCAGGTCTTATGGACGCAGTTGTAAGAGGTTGCTGCGAAATGTTGGGAGGGTTAATGACCAAAGAAATAGTAGAAGAAGAAGGAATGGGGATAGAAGTAGATGGAGCAATGGTGATAGTAGAAATTACCTCAGTTGGTTGTTGTTGAGGAACTGAGAAAAGTGGCGTTGTCACCGGTGTGGTGTCAGCGTTTGACGTCACTGACACGGTTTTTGTTGTAGCTCATGTAGAGGAACGACCCACAAATGCATCTAAATTAGTTTGTTGAGAAACTACTTCAGGTAAGATTCCAGAGGGGGTTGACTCCTTGGTCTTTTTGGCCTTTTTAGCAGGGCCAGAAAGAGCAGTAGATTTTCGCTTTGAAGAGGTTGTAGCGGCAGGGATAGCAGAAGAAGGAACCTCCTGCATGGCCGCTGAATTCGAAGAGTAGAGAGAGAGACGAGAGCGTAGAGTATAAAGACTTACCTTGTTTTCAGTTGGTTTGATGTCCAGCGCTCGTTGGCCAACCCTTGAGAAAGTACCATCATTTGTTGTGGGGTACTTCTCAGCAAGGAGAAACTGAAGATAGGCACAAATGAAGCGAACGTAGGGAATCTTGGGATCCCTTTCAGGCTTCTCGATCTTTGACAAGAGATCGTCAAAGATCGCTCCAGCGTAGTCATAGTGCTTTCCAGCAAGCACTGCATATCCCATTTGTAGCTGCATCTTGCTGGCCTGGTCCAACGATCCTATCTTGCCACTCATACTCTGAATAATATGAGTGACTATGTAATTGATCTGTGAAGGCATGTTTGCCTTCTGGATTTTAGTCAACTTCTTGTTGGGAATCTGGGAGTGAGGTTTGTTGTCCCAAGTGTATTCCATGTCATCCAGAAAGCGGAAGAGCATAACATCATTGGGAAGAAAGTCGAAACCAACGTTGGTCTTGACAGGGAATCGAAGAGCCTTGAAAATACTAAAGGCAGTAAGAATTCTGGGGCCATATTCAGTCATGAAGAAGATGACAGGGACCACTTCACCTTTCTTGTTGGTCACGAAGCTCTTATCAGTAGTAAACCAAAATTGCTCAAGGAGTGATTTGGATGGCTTGGGGTCAACAGTGAGAGCATAGGCAATGCATGATTGTTTCAGAAATGCAGCAACTTCCACCAGATGTGGGTAATTGTCAGCTTCAAAATCCAAGCGAGCCAGGTGGTTGTTCTTAGGGATTTCAGAATCATTTAGTGCAAACTTGACAGTCTTTGAAGCAATAAGTGTAGCTTGGGCCATTTCTGAATAGAAAGAATTAGAGTAGAATAAAGCGTTTAGAGTCTAAAAACAATGAAAATATTTTACCAGTTTTTCTTTTTGGAAAGAAACATAGAAAAATAAATTTGTTTTTAGAGTAAAACAGTGTTCTTTATGAAATGAAAGAACAGTCTTAAAAACCAAATGTTTTTGAACAAGTTAAAATCAAAAGAAATGATTTTAATGTAAGAAACAATTTTTAAATCCAAAATAAGATGATATTTAAGATTCAAGAGTGTTTTTAAGAGAAAAGAATGTGAAGAACAAAAACCTGATGATCTTGAAGATTTGAAGATTAGAGTGTTTTTGTCTGCTTGAATGCCTTGAATGCTTTTTCTTGCCTTAGAAGTTTTTGAGAGCGTAACAGTTAAGAATTGAAAAAGGCATTCCTTATATATGAGGAGAGAGAAAGGAATGAGGTGGGAAAACAAATGCTCATCATGACATGGACACGTCCCACGAAGTTGATTTGATAGAAGTGCAACGGACGAACGTGTCAGAAGAAAAGGCATGTCATGGATTGTCGGTTCAAATGACGTCATAGGAGAGAGAAAACGTTTCGTTTTTAGAAAGTATCATTGATAGAAATTCAGAGATAATTTTTCTTTTCAAAGGATCACTGACGAGAAATATCAGTGATAAGATTTGTTTATCAAAAAGCTTTTAACCACTTGAAGAAATTCAGTGATTGAAGATTTGATTTTTGAAAAACGTCTTATTGAATGAGATATTCCGTGAGAGAGAATGAGAGAACATACCTGAGAGACAGAGATATTTAGGCAGAGAGCAAATGATGAAGGGGAACTCTGTATCACTGACATAATGCATGAAAGGTGAAGAGTCAATCTTCAAGATTCAGCATTCCAAGCTCACTGATGAGAAAGTTGAATCTAGTCTCATCAAGAGGTTTGGTAAAATGATCAGCGAGCTGATAGTAAGTAGGGATGAAGTGAAGTTCAATATCACCATTCATCACATGATCTCTGATAAAGTGATATCTGATCTCGATGTGTTTTGTCTTTGAGTGTAGAACCGGATTGTTTGCTATAGCGATAGAACTAGTGCTATCGCAATAGATTGGAATCTTTGATAGCTGAAGGTTTTATAGTCTAATAGTTGATTTCTCATCCATAAGACTTGAGCACAACAACTTCCAGCGGCTACGTACTCAGCTTCAGCTGTGGAAGTGGACACTGAATTTTGCTTTTTACTTGTCTAACTTACCAGCTTTCCTCCTAGAAGTTGATATCCACCAGTGATGCTTTTTCTATCAAGTTTGCATCCTGCAAAATCACTATCTGAATATCCAGTTAGATCGAACCCTAAGTCTTTGGGATACCAAAGACCGAGGTTAGGAGTTCCTTTCAGATATTTGAAGATTCGCTTTACAGCGATCAGATGGGATTCCTTGGGTTCAAATTGATAGCGTGCATAGAGACATGTAGAGTACATAATGTCCGATCGACTTGCTGTAAGATACAGCAGGGAGCCTATCATTCATCTATAGGTAGTGACATTAACAGGTTTTCCTGATGGATCCTTGTTTAATGTCAGAGGAGGTGCCATAGGAGTTTTCATTGCTGAAGTTTGAGTAAGATCAAACTTTTTCAGCATATCTTTAACATACTTACCTTGGTTGATAAAAGTACCTTTTTCAGTTTGCTTGATCTGAAGTCCAAGAAAGTAAGTTAGTTCACCCATCATACTCATTTTATATTATTTCTTCATTCTTTCAGTGAAACAAGTACACAGAGATGGGTTAGTAGAACCAGATATAACGTCATCAACATATATTTGCACAAGAATAATGTGACATTTTATCTTTCTGAAAAACTAGGTATTATCAGTTTTACCACGTTCAAAATTTTCAGAGATAAGAAAAGATGAGAGAGTGTCATACCAAGCACGAGGGGCTTGTTTTAGACCATAGAGAGCCTTATCCAATTTATATACATAATTTGGATGCTTAGGGTCGGATAACCCTGGGGTTGTTCAACATAGACTTCCTCATTCAGCTTACCATTTAGAAATGCTGATTTTACATCCATTTGATATACTTTGAAGTCTTTGTAAACTGCATAAGCTAAGAAGACTCGAATTGCTTCAAGCCTAGCCAAAGGGTCAAAGGTTTCATCATAGTCTGTGCCTTCCTCTTGCTTATATCCCTGAGCAACAAGTATAGCCTTGTTGCAGGTTACAGTCCCATGTTCATCTAATTTGTTTCTAAACACCCATTTAGTGCCTATAATTGTCTTATCAAATGGTCTGGGAACGAGATTCCAAACTTTGTTTCAAGCAAACTCAGTCAGTTCTTCTTGAATAGCTCTGACCCAGTTTGGATCTCTGAGGGCATCATCACTCTTCTTTGGCTCTATTAAAGAAATAAAGTTGACAAAGAGACAGATATTACCTGAACTTCGTCGAGTCTGAATACCCGCATCGGGATCACCAAGGATTTGATCTATGGGGTGATCTTTAGTCCATCGCTGAGTAGGAACATGATCGCTTACTTCAGGATTTGGATCAACAATAGGAATATTCACTGATGAAGAAGCTTGAGGTGGCATCAAACATTACGCATCCGAGGTTGGTTAGTTGTATTCAAAGACAATTTGGTATCAATCCTTCTCTTGGTATGATTAGAATATCGTATAAGTATGATGGTGCCCTTTATGAGTTATGTGACTCTGACGATGTTTTGTCTTTCATTCAATTTGTTGACGATGAAAATAATCCGCCAACACTTTCTGTGTTTGTCGATTCATCGATGTTCGGTGGAAGCAATGTCGGTGGTACTTCGAACACCGGAGGCAGTGTGGATGATTCTGATCATATCCCAGAATTTTTTCCTGAAACACAACAAGGAGGAGAAGAAGAAGCAGGAGAAGAAGAAGAAGAAGAAGAAGACGTCGAAGTTGATAGACATGATGAGGAATCTCATGTTTACCACTTGAATATATCTGATGTTGATACTGATAAAGACGACGACGAAACAAAAACTAGTCCTATCAAATCATACGGTGGGATAAATGATTTCTTTGACATTACCCCTCCACTTCCATCATCGGGTCTCGTCATCACACCCAACCTACCCCCACATTATAATTGTTGTGGAAGAGTAAGTTTGGGGCATGTATTGCCTACGAAATACGATTTTACAATCTCTCTCGGGTTGAAGTTTCTTGAAGAGGGTTTTGAATCTGGAGTGCATAGGTCAAATAAAACCAGATACGACGCCAGATGTTTGCAAGGTGGTTGTTCTTGGCGTATCATGGCAACCTCTGTCGAAAAAACCAAGATGTTTTATGTTCGTATATTGAATGACATACACACTTGCTCGAAGACGCAACTGCATCCCAGCCACCGTCTAGCAAACAGGAGAGTATTGGGTAATTATATTTTCCCTAAAGTGCATATTTTCCCTAAAGTGCAGGATGCTAGCATGACAGTCCGTGGATCCGACATTGTCAATGATGTAAAAACGGATTTGAAATTAAATATTTCTTACTGGCAAGCTTGGCGCACAAAAGCTTATGCACTAGAGATGGTGTGTGGTAGCCCTGAAGAATCGTTTACCCGACTCCCCTGCTATCTCTAAAATTTACAGCTCCAGAATCCTGGTACCGTTACCAAAATAAGGACATATAGTAGAGGACATTTTGAGATGTGTTTCGCTGCCCTCGGTTGTGCGGTACATTGTTATTCTAATAACTTTCACATCACTATGTGGTTTATTGAACTGCTATATTAAATAATGTTATAATATGTAAATGCCTTAAATATCTAGATTCGGTCATTTACGACACACTTGCATCCAGTCATTATCACATATGCTGCTCATTTGAAGGGGACTTACTTGGGCACAATATTCTTAGCCGTTGCTATGAACGCAAATAACCAAATTGTGCCCATGACTTTCATAGTGGGTAGGTCTGAGAGTGGGGAGGTGTGGACATGGTTCTAAACCATGCTGAAGCATTGTATCGAGGAAATTGAAAGGTTGGTGTTTGTATCCGACAGGGATGCTTTAATTCACCAAGCAATTAATACAGTGTACCCAAGGGCCCATCATGCACTTTGTTGTCGCCATCTAATGATGATCGTAAAAAGTAGGGACAACACAGTCAAATATAAGAAGAAGTTATTTTGGAGGACGTGAAAAGCATATACGGTGGAGGAGTTTGAATTGAACATGGCGGGTCTACGAGGTGTTTTATTTGTTGGAGCTTCGCTTATGGACCAGATTAGGTCGGAGAAATGGTCAAGGACCCATTTCCCAAGAATACGTTACAACATAATGACCTCGAACAGTGCGGGGCCGGTGAATGCATTGTCGCATTTTGCACGGAGACTACCTATTCTAGGCCTTATGGATTACTTTCGAGCTTTTCAGTAAGATTGATATTCAATTCGTCGGACAAATGGAGGTTATTTTATTTGGATTACTATTTTAATTGTATGCTTTTATTTTTGGAATACTAACGTAACAAATTCGTGTTTTCGCAGAGGAAATGGTGAATCGTCTCACGCCGTGGGCAGAGGCCAAAATTGAAAAGAGAATTTACAAGTCCGCAAGCTGGACTGTACATGAGATTGACCGAGGTTACTGGGAAGTTCACGATGGGAATAGTGACGCAAAAGTGGACTACAACAATTGTATTTTCTCGTGCAAGAAATGGCAGCTCTCAGGAATACCATGCGGCCATGCAATCGCCATCGCAAGAAATCAACGGTGTACAAATGCTTCCCATCTGGCGATTGGTTACTACGCGTCGGATAATTTCCGACAAACATACGCAGAGCTCATACATCCGGTCGGTCCAAGAGAAACATAGGTTGTTCCAGATCACCCGCTTATGACTGTTAGACCACTGGTCGTAAAAACACGGGTTGGTCGACCGAGTAACCATGACCGTATCCCATCTCAGGGTGAGGATCTCATCCAGAAAATATGTTCTCGTTATGGACAAACATGACACACTCGAGCAAACTGTCCATCTCATGCACCCACAAATGTGAGTCGTTAAAGGGCATGTGGTAGTCGACAAAGTCAACCAGTATCTACCCAAGAGAATTATGGAATTTTTAGACATGATACTTTTGATTTAAACGTTGATCTAAACTAGTAAACCATGTCTGTAATAAACCTTTTATAAATATTATTGTTGCTTTCTTAGATTTTTGGTTACTAAATCTTGTATGCTAAGTGATATTTTTTTTATGTTTAGTGTTGATTTTATCTACCTTATCGTGCTTGTTAAGTTTTCTTGTGGTATTTACTAAAGTAAACATTAAAGCATCATTTTATTGAAACCAAAGAAAACGGATAAAGTGGATCCATACAACAACCATCCTTGACGAAACCTTCTACGGGTAGATTTCCTTGATCTTGATGATCCAGTCAGACTTTTCCTCATCACCTCCTCTATGTCGGTGTAGCTCTCTTTGATTTCTTCTACTTCATCTTCTAACTCATCAATCTCTCGTTGCTTCTCCCTAACCTCGCGCTTCATTTGTGCCAAGAACTGCTTCTTCTCCGCAAAACACGCCTCTTTGTCTTGCTGAATTTCCATGTTGCGTAGCCACATCCTTCTTATCTTCTCTATGTCCGCATTCACCTCATCACATGAGTTTTTCAACCTGGAAGGCATTACTTGTGACATTGGTAGACCCGACCACTGGGTAGATTGATACGTTGGTGGTTCGTCTCCCCTATGAGCATGATAGGATGCCTCTCGTGCATTGTGATATTGTTCTCTCTCTCCTGATCCGTAATTGGGTAATCAAATGCAATTCTCCCGAACTGCGCCCACTCCTCCGTTGTTTCGGGTGTCTTCCAGTCACTCCGGAAAGCTCCATCATGCAATGGTTCGTTGTAGGCGGACCGTGAAGTGCCAGCCCCATTTGCTGACCTTTTTCCCTTAGAGCGTGAACCTCCAGCCATAGTGTTATGAAAAGGTAGATAATGTTTGTAAACGGTGTAGAGGGTAGAAATGATAGATAACAAGTTGTGAATTACTACTTCACCAGAGCATCTACTTATAGATATGTTGAAACGATTCGCCTGCAAAGTGCCTGCCAGGATTCGCCTGCAAAGGCTGAAAGGATTCCCCTGCAAACGCTGAAACGATTCGCCTGCAAAGTATCTGCCAGGATTCCCCTGCAAAGCCTGCCAGATTCGCCTGAAAAAGTTGAAACGTTTCCCCTGCAAAGGCTTTGAAGATTCGTCTTAAAAGGTAGAAAGTTTCTGTTAGGCCAATTGCTCCTTGTGGCTATAAATATCCGTGTTAATACCAACTGTAAAAGTCACAACATCCATACACTATTTTGATATCATAATAGTCTCCTCTTTCACCAAACACATGGATGGAAATGCATCATATTCAAACCCACCGGCGTCACAAATAATGCCCTAAAGACTGAAAAAATCGACAGAGAAAAGTGAAGCAGAGATCGAAAAACTCACTGAAGAGTGGAAGGAAATGATGGCCTAGAAGGATAGACACTTGAGAAGGATCGACGTGGACAAGGAGGAGGTAAAAAGGTTGAAGAGGGAGATAAAAGAGAAAGAAGACTTCGCTATGACAACATCCAAGTTAACAAGATTATGCAAGAGTTCGCAATACTGCAAGTGCAGGTTACCCAGAAACAAAATTGGATTGATAATTGTAAAGCACTTAATCCTTAAACGGTGCTTGTGTTGTTGGTTTCATATTTGGATTTTCTATGTTGCTAGTTTGTACCTGTACTTTCTATGCCTTTGTTTCATGAATAAAATCGTCTAATATATTTTGTGGTTTGATGCGTTTATATTCTTATACTACTAGAAGACAAGTATCGACAACAAACTTAGAAAATTGTTAGATTTCGAAAACAACTGGTACAACATGAACAAGTTCATCTAAACAAACTTGGAAACGACGACATTAAACTAGAACAACTAAAACAAAATAAACTTCGAAGAAAAAGGATAGAAATGAACCGGTACAACCGAAACAGACAGTGCAACAAGAACAAGTACAACGAAACAACAACAATCACTTTAACGATAGAGTGATTTCAGCTGCTCGAGCAATGTCGTTTTCTCCTGCAACTTCTCCAAAAACTTTGGAATTTTTTGGCTCATATCTTTGGCACGAGCGTCATCTTTTTCGATCTACTTGTACAAATTGGCAATGGTTTTGTGTTTTTCGTCTACTGAGGCAAGAACCTCATCCCTTGCTGCAAGAGCGTTCATCCACTGCTCGTCTATTTCATTTCTCTCCGCTTCAAATTTTTGGATTGTGTCTAAAATCTTTGCAGGAATGCCCTAGGAAGAGGGAGGGTTTGAAGACAATGCGTTTCCAGCCATGTTTTTCTGCCTAGTAAGTAAGAAGAGAAATTTTGCCTTAAATTTGTGAGTGTTATAAAGTGAGAGGGGATGGTCTTAAAGTTTTTGCAGGCGGATCTTTAGGCTTTTCAGGCGAATCTGTAAGGCTTTTTACAAGCGAATCTTGAAGCCTTTTCAGGCGAATTTGGGAGGCTTTTTACATGCGAATCTGTAAGGCTTTTCAGTTGAATCTGGAAGGCGTTTTACAAGCGAATCTGTAAGGCTTTCCGAATCATGAAGACTTTTCAGGCGAATCTTGAAGGCTTTTCAGGCGAATCTGGAAGGCTTTTTACAGGTTAGCAATTGCGAAGATGGTTTTTGATAGTTTTTGTGCACTACCTTTGGCTATAAATACCGAACGCTGGGGGGTCCTAAACTATATAAAACAAAACAAGGTATCACCAGAGCTGGGGCGTCTGAGAAAGTGGAGCTTAACATTTCTAGAATCGTATCACCAGAGCATATTAGAAGTCGGTGGGGATTCCAGAAAAACCAAGCATCGTGTAGCCGTACTTTGACATTTTAATGACCGTGTATGTTTATAATAAGCAAGTTTGAAACTATAATATGTTGAAAAACCTCATACTAACCGGGACCTTGATGGGGTTGATGGTGGAGGAGTTACGTTATCAGTGGATGACAAAGGTGGCCAACCATCTTGGTTGCCTTTGTGATCCACTGATATTGTAAGTCTCCCTTATTTCTCGAACAAGGACAACATCAACCACGTTCTCCACCATTAGCCTTATCAAGGTTCTTGTTAGGATGGGGTCTTGAACACATTAGAGTAGCCGTAACTTGCATAGGGGGTCTATAGTTTGACTTGTATGTGCTCTTAAATAATATTGATTACAGAAAGTAGAGCTTAACACTTCCAAAAATTGTATATCCAAAAAGAAATCATCGTTCATATACAAGCTCCTAAAATCAATCATACATCGCGATCTTCCTGCCGCATGGTCCAAAAGACATCTGCCATATGACACCTCTACGACATAGCTCGTGTCGCCTCATTCTCTGTAACACCATGAATTCTGGAAATAGCAACTAATTTAAAATTTTCTAAGTATAGCAATAAAAGAATCATCTACAACCACAATTTAATATTTAACCTCAATACACACATTAATTCTATACAAACAGTCTATAATGAAGATGGGTGCTACTAAAGCCCAATAATGGCCACTATCTCCAAATTGCGGAAGACTTCACCAACTACTTACACTCGCACAAAGTTAAGGCTCAACTCTTCGTGGAACGACTAGAATACAAACTCCCAACTGGAACCTGATGCACATGCCGACAAATAAAAAGGTTAGGCTTAACGCCTAGTGAGCTCAAGAGTTTTCAACATATATAAATTAATCGTTTAAAAAGAAAAAATGCGGCTGAAGTTATAGTCCTTCAATATGATATGTCTTACATGTGAAAACGACTCATTTTCCAATAATATGCATTTTAGGCAAATAACACCAATTTAGACGTTTTCAATCCAAACTACTTCAAAGATGATGATACCAATATAAGCCGCCCATTCATAAATTAGCTTTAACCCAAAACTTACTCAAAGCGTAAATATAAATTGAACTCTCCATTTATAAAGATACGGTTAAACCTTATATCCCGAAACACCCAAAACACGGGTGGGGCATAATACTCAACTCATAAATCAAGGGTAAAACCCCATTATACAAAACGCCACCGAAAACTTGGATAATAAAACTCAATACCCAAAAACAACACCTTTCGGTGACGGGGGAGACCCGATTCCATAAAATGTGACGGTCCACAAAGTAAGCCCATTTTATGTTGTTAAGACTAGTCATATACACAAAAGTACACGCAAGGGATGTCAGGCTCAGTGGCTTTAAACGTACACCCATGGAAACTCAAGTACAACCCCAAAGGGTCCTTACGTCGAGCTCCTCATCCAATATCGTAATACTTGAGCACGTAGGACCTACTCTCCCAATCCGATGCCTAAACGTGCCTCAATGTGGAAAATTATCGTTCCATCATCGGACGTAAAAATTCCAAGCGCAAGGGATGTCAGGCTCAGTGGCTTTAAACGTACACCCACGGAAACTCAAGTTCAACCCCGAAGGGCCCTTACGTCGAGCTCCTCATCCAATATCGTAACCAAGGCTCGAAGTCGAGCTACCAAAACTGGACAATTATCCTAAAACCCAATCAAATAAAAATACCAAGCCGCAGGCTTAACAACCCTTTGACTCATTGATAAATGAAATAAAAATACGATAAACCGCACTCGACCAACGGATATGCAAACACAACGACTAAAAGTAAGATTAGTTCAAAACTCAACATTAGTTGAGGCACCCCATTTTCCAAATGAACTTATTCCCTTATATTTTCCAAAATGCCCTAGAGCACAATAATATGCATTTTCCAAACGGTTTATAAAATCAAATGCACAAAAGGATATTTACATCAAATGAACCCCATCTATATATAAAATCATCTAGGAAATATATTAACATGATTTATTTACCAAAATGTTCGAGAATCCCAAATGTGGGTGTTTTATAAAATTGAATAAGCTAGGCACTTCAAATAGTCAAAAGTTACCAAATAACTCAACAGTTGATAATTTAATGTAAAACACATAAATGTTTTAAAATAGGCATTTTGGCATGTACAACGTTTTAACAAATCAACTTGAACTCACCTTGCTAGATTTAGGCTAAATCTAGGTTTCACCCAACGAGCTCTTTTGAAGGCCACTTGAATCCTCAAGCCGAGGACTTCCAAAACCTAGATCCACACATACCAAACCATTTAGAAACATTCCCCAAATAATAACTACTAAAATCCCCAACAAGATCAAAACCCTAGTTTCCCCAAAACCATCAAATCCGAGATCTGAGAAATCAAACACTAAGAACCCATTAATGGAGCATTTATAACTTATTTCAAGAAAGCTTACCACTATGGATGATGAGACTTTCCGAAGGCACCCATTCCAACTCTTCAACCCGAGCTCCCACACGTTGAACTTGATGAGGAAGATGAAGATGGAGGTTTTGTGGTTCAAGATTCTACTAGCTAGATGATGAAAGAATCATATGGTTCAAGGGGGAAAAACCTTCAAAATACGTAAGGGTTCGTCATTTGGGGTTTGGGAGAGAAAAGGGGAGAAATTTAGGGTTTTGATTTGAGAGAAATGAAGCTAATGGCTGAAAAATCGGCTTTTAGCTCAACCAGTGCATCACGCGGGTTATGCCGCGACCTCAAGTGATGGCATAAGTCGCCCGTTTCCTCTATAACTCACTTCCAGTGAGTTACGCGGCTTGTGCCGCGACCCCAAGTCGCGCCACAACTCGCGGCAGCCCAAATCTCGGTTTTCTCGCGTCTTCTCACCTGATTCGATCCTCGATGATTTCATAGCAAATCTCATCTGATTTCCCCACCTTTACGTTCTTAAAGCCAAAAGGCTCCCGAACTATCACTAAAGGAAGTCTCCAAATTACGGGTGTTACATCCTCCATCGCTGTTGGGGTCTCGCCACTCACCAACTGTGAGATGAACATACATGTCTAGAGACCACAATCGTTGAATGCAGAGCACTACTGCGGTACCCTTGATGCGTGTACCCAAGTGAAGTCATGGCTATGCGATGCAAGTGATGGGCACCCTGCCATGGTAAGAAACTCCTCTAGACACTTGGCGAATTTCGTCATCATGTCTCTAAATGTATCCGCGTATGAAGACATCCGATAGCTATCATATACGGTCATCTCCATGGTCTCTAGATCGAAATCGCCAACCACCCAATGCTTCGATTCTATGAAAATCGAAATATAACCCTGAAATGTTTGTTCAAAAACAAACCAACAATAAATAACATTAAACTATACAGAGTCATATAAATAACAAGTAAATTTAAATTAAAATTCATACCCACTGCAAAGCCCACCATGGTGCAAGCGGCGCCTGTGCCATAGTGTAGACAAAACTTGGACCTCCACCAGTGATTAAAAAATGCATGAAATCGGAAATCATCACCATCCACTGTGCATCGGGTGGACACGACTCAAGGATTATCCGGACCCATCCGTCGACATGCTATTTTAAAAAGGAAAAGATGTTAGACATATAAATAGACATTATAATAGAAATACTTAAATGACGTTTTAGTACTAACATCGGTTTCGAACCACCCCGAACCCTCCAACGCGAGTAATAAGCCCCACCATGTCTTACCAACAGGATGGGTGGGTATGCACCTAAGCCAACAGGGAGGCAATTGATCATGATGCCAAAGTGCGACAATAGCCGATGAAGATGAAGAAGAGGTAGGATGAGAAGAGGTAACAACAGTGGTGGTGGCAGCGGAGTATGACGAGTAGGCGCCTTTGATGTGCGGCGTTGCACATGACTAGTAGTCGGAGGCAAATGGGTGAAAGAAGGTGCTAATTATTTGCCTGACAACTACTTACGTATCGTCCTTGGGATCACCTGTGGTGCTATCGGAATAGTAGTGGTCACTAGTGTGCTGAGCACGACATCCTGGTCGTTCGGTGAGCGCTGCTGCTGAACGTGCGATGAGTTCGATGGGCCAGACGGGCAAGTGAATGTACTTGGATATGGCGTATCCTGGAACAAAGACCCAATAAGGCCAGACAGACCTGACATACCGTCAGTCGATGAACTAGAATCATGGAGCAATGACCCGAATGTGCCCTACAAAATAAGATTGGTCCTCACAAGCTTGTTTTAATAAATAAAAATAAAATGTTACAAACAATTCTATTAACTTACAGGCTGTGTATACTGGCCCTGTGTAATGAACGTAGATTCTCCCATTGACTGACCGCCAAACCACGATGTGCCCTACAAGTTAAGATTGGTCGTCACTAGTTTGTTACCAGAATTAAAAATTGAAGTTGTAACAAAACAATCTTTATAACTTACGGGGTACGTGTACTAGCCCTGTGTATCGAAAGAAAAACCTTCAATTCTAGAACCTCCAAACACTGATGTGCCCTGGAAAATATGATTGAGGTTGTTCTGTTACTTTTTAGAATATGAAAATCAAATGACCCCACCAAATATCATAACTTACATGTGTCGTGTATTGAGGCAGTGTAACCATCGACGAAACTCTAAACAGCTGATCTACAAAGGCCGATGCACTCTGCAGATTAATCTAAATCATTGTGCATATGTCTTCCTCAAAACAAATAAAAATGATGCAACCAAACGATTGAAATAACTTACATTATTCGTGTAATGGGACGGACCGAACCCATGTGACATGTTGGCAGGCTGGGAGGGCTCGCCACCATGCTGCTGGACTGGAATCTGTCATCAAACATATTAATCCACATAAAGGTTCAAAAGATACCAAATAAAACCATGTCCGATAAATTAAGTTAAACACGTACTTGAAAAGAGCTGGACTGCCTAGTAAGCCTCTCCACCTCGGCAAGGCGTCTATCAAGCTCTTCATGCTTTGTGTCATGAGATTTCCGATAGCCATAGTAATCATCCTTCAACGTCGTAAACTCAACCCACCGGTCAGCATAGGGGTCAACATGTGGACTATGTTGATGGTGACCTGATGAACTATTCTCATGGTGAAGTGGTGAACTATGCTCATGACGAAATAGTGGCTCCTGGTAAGAGTTGCCCTCATGTCCCCTACTCACGTCTGCGTGGGACGGGGGGCCCGTGACATCATCAGGGTCCTCGTCTCCCATTGACTCATAACCTCCGCCTAGCAAAACAATTAATAACATTATTATGAATATCAGATAATTTAGAATGACTTCTCACCCTCGGCTACAACCTGCACAACTCTCGACCTCTTCGTCGGTCGACGCCCCTCCGAGCTACTAAAAAAACTATGGCTATGAATATACCATTTTGCACTCTCCTCAACCTCCAGAGGATGAAGCTTATGACATGGCGTCCGGTCCTCCTAATATATTGAAAAATAACCATGTTAGAAATCCACACGAGGGCCTCATCTTTTACAATTTTTTTTATTGTAGTCAATGTAACTTACTGTCGACACGTCCAAAATATCATATGCATGGTTACTAACAATAACTATTGAAGATCTATCCCAACGAACCATACGTGGCATCCTGTCACACAGTATATAATACGTGCTAGCGATAGGAAATCTCCATATCTGTGAATTAGAATACCAAGATAGTAAATAATTTTTAGAAATAGGGAATCCGTGTAAATTGTAAAAATATTAATTTAATATCAACTAACTAACCTTGAATGCAAATAGAAAACCAGATAACGTCATCCTTTCTTTTCTGTCCACACGTCTCCGGATCGTTCCATTCATCTGCTTGAAGGTGGGCGCCTAGATATATGATCCCTAGGGAAACCGATTAAACGCCCTCATATCATCAATGGCCCAAAGTAGAGTGTCGTGAAGATGCAGGTAGGGCTGACGATTGAGGAAAAACACCTCAACGATCATCATAAGACAAATACGGACCGCATAATCGTCATCAATCAGGTGCCGACCCTCGTCATCAGTGCCGATAAGATTGAATAAATGGTCAATGTCCTCCACTTTTAACTTCCGTCGTGGGAACTTCCTTCTAACAAAATCATCAGACCTATTCTTATGCATCTTCGGTTCTGGTCTGAAACGAAGTGTTGTGCTAAGACAGAACTCCTCAAGGCCATACCGAAGCACGTGGTCACCAATCTAGAAAAAACATCTAGTCATCTCGTGCATTGTTCGGGAAGACTTGGGTCTGTAAGAAGATGTGGATCATCATCGGGTCGGCATATGTGTCGGTCAGATCCAACCAATGACCGAAACATGTATCCCTAAATAACGTTGTCCGCGTGGGGTTCAATTTTTTACGAATAGAATCCACCATCGAAATCTTATTCTTAAGTGTCAAATTTGCCTTGTAAAATCTTCTTCCTTGCATAATAATGATATATACTTATGTAAAGGCACCTAAAAGTGTCAGTTTGTAATGTAGAGGGACCTAAAGTGTAAATTTCTAAACTAAAGCCACCTAAAGTGTAGGTTTCTAAAGTAAAGGGACCTAAAGTTTCAGTTTCTAATTTAAATCCACCTAAAGTGTAAATTTCTAAACTAAAGCCACCTAAAGTGTGAGTTTCTAATTTAAAGCCACCTAAAGTGTAGATTTCTAAAGTAAAGGGACTTAAAGTGTTAATTTATAATGTAAAGGGAGCTAAAGTGTAAAATTTTAATCTAAAGGGACCAAATTTGTCAATTTCTAGTGTAAAGGGACTTAAAATGTAAAATTCTAATTTAAAGGAACCTAAAGTGTGGATTTCTAATGTAAAGGCACCTAAAGTGTAGATTTCTAAAGTAAAGGGACCTAAAGTGTAAATTTTTAAAGCAAAGGCACCTAAAGTGTAAGTTTATAAAGTAAAGGCACTTAAATTGTCAATTTCTAAAGTAAAGGGATCTAAAGTGTAAATTTCAAAAGTAAAGGCACCTAAAGTGTAGATTTCTAAAGTAAAGGGACCTAAAGTGTAAAATTTTAAAGTAAAGGCACCTAAAGTGTAAGTTTATAAAGTAAAGGACCAAAATAGTAAATTTCTAATTTAAAGGGACCTAAAGTGTCATTTTTAATGTAAAGGGACCTAAAATGTAGAGTTCCAATGTAAACGTAGCTAAAGTGTCATTTTTAAATGTAAAAGGACCTAAAGTGTAGATTTCTAAAGTAAAGGGATCTACAGTGTCGTTTTTAAATGTAAAAGGACCTAAAGTGTAGTTTTCTAAAGTAAAGGGACCTAAAGTGTCATTTTTAAATGTAAAAGGACCTAAAGTGTAGATTTCTAAAGTAAAGGGACCAAAACTGTATATTTCTAACATAAATCATGTAAAAATGCATGTCAAATTGTAACATTTCTACTGTTGGTGATAAAACTGTATATTCCTGGAACTACAAGGGCCAAAAACGGAAAAAATTTAGGTTCGCAATGGCGGTGGACGCCATTTGCGGTTGCGGTGGAACCCCCTTGCGGCTGGCCCGCCGCAGCGTCATGTAGTCGGTCGACCATTGTCGTGTGGTACGCAAGGGAGTAGTAGAGGCAGAGGGACTTACCTCCACCATTGCGGTCCCCGGATTCTTCGACCAAATCTTCGATTAAAATAAAACGAGGTGGGGTTCTTCCTTGCGGCGATCAAGAAACTCGATTAAAAAACGGAGGTGGGATTAATGGTCCCCTGGTCTACACTTTTATGCTAAAGAAAGACCTACCCCAACCGTGATATTTATTGTCATTTATTGCCCACCGCAATTGCGCACCACCGCAATTGCGTAGGTACGCAATTGCGCACCCATCCATTTTTGCGTACCCCTCAATTTTTACGTGGGTAGTGACATATGCACAAATCAGGGATAGGGATGGCTAGGAGGCCAATCCCTCCCCCTACTTTTGTCATTTCGGCCAATTTCCCTATTTAAATATCCATATTTTTGTAATTTAATGTAACACCCGTAATTTTCGGTAAGTAAATGTCACCCGGACATTTATGTGACTTGTAAACAGTGAGGTTTTGTTGGGAAATGTTTGGTTTAAAGTCCCTCGATGCATCGGGAGTTTGGGCGTTGAAAAAGTCGGATTTTTGGAGTTCGAGGGCACCCGGGCAACCATGCCAGTGATTGTGCCAGAGAGCACAATAGCCTGGCACTATCGCCGAAGTTGAGAACCTACGGTACAAGTCTTGCGACTATGCCAGTGATTGTGCCACGGGCACAATCGCCTGGCACTATAGCCGCGCGTACCAGTGGGTTAAATGTTGCGATTTTCACCATTTCTTCTCATTTTCTCACTTCTATCTTCATCCATTTTCTCTCCCAAACACCAAAACCGAACCCTAGCCTATTTTGGGGGGTTTTCCTCCTCAAACCACATGATTACTCACCATCTAGCCACTTGGGATCTTGAATCACAAAACCTCCATCTTCATCTTCCTCATCAAGTTCAACGGTTGGGAGCTCGGGTTGAAGTGTTGGATTGGGTGTTCTCGGTATGTCTCATCATCTTAAGTGGTAAGCTTTCTTGAAATAACGTTATAAATGCTCCATTGGTGGTTTCTTAGTGTTTGGTATCTCGAATCTCGGATTTGTTAGTTTTGGAGAAACTAGGGTTTTAATCTCGTTTAGGGATTTTAGTATTTAATGTTGGGGAATGTTTCTATGTGGTTGTTTATGGATATTTATGGTTTGGAGTGTTTGGATCTAGGTTTCGGAAGTTCTCGGCTTGAGGATTCAAGCGGCCTTCAAAAGAGCTCGTTGGGTGAAATCTAGATTTAGCCTAAATCTAGCAAGGTGAGTTCAAGTTGATTTGTGAAAACAGTGTACATGCCAAAATGTTTATTTAAAAATGTTTGTGTTTTACCTCAAATTGTTGACTGCTGATAAGTTTTAGTTATTTTGAAATGTTTAGTTTTATAAGCATGTTGAGACACCCATTTTGGGATCTTTGGGTATTTTGGTAAATAAATCATGTTGAAATGTTTATTTGATGATTTTACATATATAATTGGAGTTCAATTGGTGTAAGTGTCATTTTGTGTATTTGATTTTATAAACCCTTTCAGAAAGTGCATATTATTGTGTTAGGAGGCATTTTGAAAACATAAGGGTATGAGTTCATTTGGGAAAATGGTTTGTCTCAACCAACGATGAAATTTTATTTATTTATACTTTTGGTCGTGTTTGCGTATTAGATGGTCAAACGGGTTCCAATAATTATATCGGTTTTTATTCGGGGATTTACGTAAAGTGTTCGGCCTTTGGCTTGGTTCTGACTAAATGAGTCGTGTGGACATTTGTTCGGATTTATAACCGTCGTGGGTTTTGAGTATGATGACGATCGTTTATGTCATTGTTGAATTACATGCTTTGGGTGCTTTGGTCATTCATTTGGAGTCATGTAATGTTAGATAGTGTCGTAATGGATCCATAGGCACGTAAGTCTGTTGGTTGTGTAAGGCCTGAGGTTTTGGGTTACTTTTAGTGACCGCTCGGGTTTGCTAGCAAGTAGGAATATGTGGTTCGAACCGCAGAGTTGAAACTCGTCTAGATTGGATAGGCACCCGGGCTTGTAAGACCTCGGAGTGGAACTCGACGGAGTATGGCAAGGGGCAGCAACAGGTCTGAGGATTGTGATGTCTTGTATGGCATGGGAACTAGGACCGGGGCACGTTAGTGAAATCCAATAACATCACGGGTGGCCCCATTCACGTGTTCTCGCCACCCTAGATGGAAACGTTTAGAGGACATGCAAGGAAGTCGCATGAACGGCTTACTTGCGTGTTTCTCTATTCTCGGTATTTACGGATCTCGTCATCGTTGATTCGTGGTATTTTAAATGGTAATGTCGTATTTTACCAACTTTTGTCTTTATGTGGTCGACGATAAATGATGGCTTTAATATTGGGTTTTCCCCACCTATATTAAGGTTTGAATGGAATGCGTCATTTCTACGTTTTCAGTATTTGGTATTCTTCCCATTTTATGGTTGCGTGAGTTTCGGGTCTATTGTCCGTATTCACGACAATGTTTATTTATATAGATTTTCACCTATGGTTTATGAGTTGTGCAACTTGTTCCACCCGTGTTGGGTATTTCGAGATATAACATTTTACCCATGTTTTATAAAATTGGGAGTTCTCTCTCTCTTCTCATTTTGAGCAAGTTTTGGGTTAAATCTAAGTTTATGAAAGAACATTTTATATTGAAATCTTGTTCTGTAAAATAGATTGGTTTGGTTAGTGATCAACTTGGCGTCTCTTTCATTTAAAATGCATGTTTATTGGTAAACGAGTCGTTTTGATAAGCAAAGCATATCATTTTGAAAGATTATGATTTTAATTGCATTCTTCCATTTTAAACGATTTATTTTTATATGTTGAAAACTTTTGAGCTCACTAGGCGTTAAGCCTAACCTTTTTATTTGTCGGCATGTGCATCAGGTTCCAGTTGGGGGTTTGGATTATAGCATATCCATGAAGAGTTGAGGCTTAGATTTGCCTAAGGGTAAGTAGTTGGTGAAGTCTTTCGCGGTTGGAGGTAGCGACAGTCATTGGGTTTTTAGTAGTACTCGTCCGTATTTTGACCGTATGTATAGAATAGTCTGTGTGTATTGAGGATAAATCTTAATTCGTGATTGTAGATGAATCGATTTTCGATGTATTTAGAAAATTTTACATTAGTTGCTATTTTCAAAATTTAGGGTGTTACAAGTTCGTATCAGAGCTTAAGTTTGAGAGATTTAGGTATTGATTGTTGGATGCCTAGACTCAAACTAGCGTTCTTATAAGTGATTGAAAATGAAGTTGCACATTAGGCACCTTAAGATAAGATATTGTGGAGTTGATCGAGTCGCTAGAAACGGGAAATTTGTCAAGGGTCGCAAGGATGATCATGTATGGTACGTTCATAATGGCACCTGGCCAGTGTTATGGTGAACCTACATATTACATGTGCATACTTGAACTACCTTGGTATGATGACCGTTGAGGTAGTGAGAAAGTTTCTAAGCGAGCAATTTAAGGAAAGGTTGATGTCTATAGCAATGTTGCATTGAAGTGATAGTTAAGTGCGATGAATGCATTAAGTTGATCATCTTGAGTCAGAATTATTGGTTGGATTAGAACTATAAGTTCGTTAGACCAATTTTATTTCGAGGAGAAATTGTAAGTTAACCGAATTAGTGGGTTTGTGGCTCTAAGATGTTTGATGCATCCGGATGACAATAGTATGTCGGAAAATGGAGGAGTGTAGTCCTAAGATGCTGAGTGCCGACCAAATCTATGCACGAAATTTATTTCTAAAACGAGTTTGCATAAATTGTTTCTCGTATTCTCAAAACATTAAATGAGTTATATTATAAAGTCTTGATAAAGCATTTATTACTCATCGGATTTTAAACCACGAGTTTAAGCATGCATAAGATTGTTTTGTTGCACGCGACTGCATATTGTTGTTAAAAATCTCTTCGTCCACGTTCCGTGTCTAACGTTGTTTTTCGGATATTGTAATATCCATGTTTTAATGTTATTTAAGTTATTGGGCAAGTAACTATGGACTGTTTGACCTTGACATTGGATCTCCTCCGCGTATGTTAAGGTTTTAAAGGAAGAGTTGCCCCATGTTTTGGAGTCGGGATTTTTTTTTCGTAGAATTTTGGTCTGAATGAGTCGTGTTCAATTTTATGAAGTAAAGTTTTGCAACGTTTTGGGCGTGTAAGTGTACTTTGAGTTGCGTGGGTTTCAATTTTATTGCGTGTAAATTTACGAACTTTTTGGGCGTCGTGTCTCATGAAGGTTTGTTGAAAAGGGTCACTTTATCTTACGTTGCGATTTAGAGTTTGACATTTTGGAATTGTTGTCGTATTACGTTTTTATTTTATTTTATTTTTATTTATGTTGGGAAATGAAATTTTGACACCGCTTGATTTTAGCGTTATTGAGTTTTTATGAAAATTCAGTTGAGTTTTATGGTGTCTTATCTTACGACTTTTTACGTCAAGTAGATGAATTTTGGGAAGTATATACATACATTATTGTGTGCGTTGATTTATAAATTTTGGTAATAGACGTCATCCCACGCGTTGTTTTGGGAAAGTTTCATTTTCACGTGATTTATCTCTGGGCTATATTCAAGTGTCACTCGTTGCATACTAATTTTATTTGGATTAAATTATTCCGTTGTTGTGAGTAATTTTATATAAAAAAAATCTATGTTGTTTCAGATAGAACTGTTTATTTAAACGTGTTTCAATTGTAAATTTTGCTGTCATAAGTTTCCGCAATGCATGAAATGAGTTTTCGGTTTGCATGTCGTTGTTGTTACCGCGTTGGGTAAGTGTGTTTTATATGTGCGGCCCAAAATTGGGACTCGATTTAAAATTTATTTACGTTCCTATCATGTAGTTAAATTTGGGGAAAATAAACGGACGTATGTGAGTCTTGTTGGAAATTTTATCTTCTAATGTGTTGCGTTCTTTTAAAGAAAAGATTTTAAAATTTAAGTCGTGAAATTTTTCTTTGGAAGTCGTACAAACATTCCTTGCACGTGTTGTGGTGCAGGAACCTATTTTCACGTATATAGTGTAAATTGTTGCGCATGTTTTATTATTGTCTCTATTAATATAAGTATTAAACAAATGAGTTTTGGAAATGGTTTCATATGCGCTGTGTTGATGATCAATTTTGAAACCTATCAAGTGAACGGTAGTGTATCTTTACCACACGATTAATCGTTAAAAAGCTTATGTATTTGAAAGTTTTATAAATTTCAAATTGGCATACTGGTTGAAAAACTTTGAACTCATTAGACCTACAGATTTAAACCCCTGTCATGAAAGGAGTTGTAATTAAGGACTAAGGGAGTCCTTGGGATTTGAAGCATCGGATGATCCGACTTGCGGTCAGTCTTGAATTTTGGGTTTTAGTTTTGAATCTGTGCACGCATGATTAATGGAGGTAGTAGATTTAAGCCTTCCCAGTTAATTAAGGTGTGATTTTATACTTCGGTAAACATGCGGGATAAGATCTTATGTGATTACCTGCGCGTAATTTGGGTTCGATTTGGTGGATTGCTCGTCGGTGTGACATCATGGTTTATGTTGATGGTGGACCGTCTTAGTGGGTTTCGCGATCAAAAGAAATTCTTGTGGTCCGTTTGTTAGAGATGTAAGATTCGGAATTTTAGCTTTCTGTTAGGTGTCAACCTTAGTGTGACAATCCGTTTGGAATGAAATTTTAGGCGGGATGTCCACGTTTTCGAGGTCACCGTCTAGTCCTAGGCGTCGACTTGTTTTCTTGAGGTCAATGAATCTTGGAATGTTTGGAAGTATCCCGGTTGGATCATGGGAAATATTGATCTTTCGGTGATGGAATTTGAAAGAAGATTGGGTGTTGATGATTAAGTACCAATGTGTTTAAGCATTTCCATGGTGATAAAGATTTTATTATAGGAATGTTGTGGGGTTGAGGTTGGAACGGAGTTGAGTGTTAGCCGAATATGGGTTAACCAGTTTCTTGAAGGACGCATTGGTGTATCTTGGGAGGACAACTTTATCAACATTAGGAATGGATCAGTTGGACTCCGAGGATTTTGGAAGCTTGGTTATGATTGAGTTCGTAACCATATAGATCCGAAGGGAATTGGTCAATGTAAAGTTGGGATCACAAAATTACCTGGAGGTAGTAATTGTCATCCAAGGTTGGGAAACGACCGTAACCTTGTGGCTGAAAGGTTACTTTGGAGAGTTAAGTGTTCGCTTGGTTATGAGCATATTGTGCCCAAGAGGGGCAGCATAGGTGTGTATCAGTGCAAAGGTCCTAATGGTGGTGCTGGAAGAAGAGTTAAGGGAAATCCTTTTGCGGGCAGAGTTCCATGGGAATCTAGATTTCGAGGACGAAATCATTCTAAGGTTGGGAGGATTGTAACACCCGTAATTTTCGGTAAGTAAATGTCACCTGGACATTTATGTGACTTGTAAACAGTGGGGTTTTGTTGGGAAATGTTTTGTTTAAAGTCCCTCGGAGCATCGGGAGTTTGGGCGTTGAAAAAGTCGGATTTTTGGAGTTCGGGTGCACCCGGTGACCATGCCAGCGATTGTGCCAGTGGGCACAATAGCCTGACACTATCGCCAAAGCTGAGAACCTACGGTACAAGTCTGGCGATTGTGCCAGCGATTGTGCCACTGGCACAATCGCTTGGCACTATAGCCGCGCGTACCAGTGGGTTAAATGTTGCGATTTTCACCATTTCTTCTTATTTTCTCACTTCTAACTTCTTCCTTTTTCTCTCCCAAACACCAAAACCGAAACCTAAACTATTTTGGGGGGTT
Organism: Arctium minus; assembly: GCA_954870635.1. NCBI lineage: Eukaryota > Viridiplantae > Streptophyta > Magnoliopsida > Asterales > Asteraceae > Arctium > Arctium minus. The sequence continues at coordinate 756,163 of OX941093.1, read as the reverse complement.
TTCCTCCTCAAACGACATGATTACTCACCATCTAGCCACTTGGAATCTTGAATCACAAAACCTCCATCTTCATCTTCCTCATCAAGTTCAACGGTTGGGAGCTCGGGTTGAAGTGTTGGATTGGGTGTTCTTGGAAGGTCTCATCATCTTAAGTGGTAAGCTTTCTTGAAATAACGTTATAAATGCTCCATTGGTGGTTTCTTAGTGTTTGGTATCTCGAATCTCGGATTTGTTAGTTTTGGAGAAACTAGGGTTTTAATCTCGTTTAGGGATTTTAGTATTTAATGTTGGGGAATGTATCTATGTGGTTGCTTATGGATATTTATGGTTTGGAGTGTTTGGATCTAGGTTTCGGAAGTTCTCGGCTTGAGGATTCAAGCGGCCTTCAAAAGAGCTCGTTGGGTGAAATCTAGATTTAGCCTAAATCTAGCAAGGTGAGTTCAAGTTGATTTGTGAAAACGGTGTACATGCCAAAATTTTATTTAAAAATGCTTGTGTTTTACCGCAAATTGTTAACTGCTGATAAGTTTTAGTTATTTTGAAATGTTTAGTTTTATAAGCATGTTGAGACACCCATTTTGGGATCTTTGGGTATTTTGGTAAATAAATCATGTTGAATTGTTTATTTGATGATTTTACATATATAATTGGAGTTCAATTGGTGTAAGTGTCATTTTGTGTATTTGATTTTATAAACCCTTTCAAAAAGTGCATATTATTGTGTTGTGAGGCATTTTGAAAACATAAGGGTATGAGTTCATTTGGGAAAATGGTTTGTCTCAACCAACGATGAAATTTTATTTATTTATACTTTTGGTCGTGTTTGCGTATTAGATGGTCAAACGGGTTCCAATAATTATATCGGTTTTTATTCGGGGATTTACGTAAAGTGTTGGGCCTTTGGCTTGGTTCTGACTAAATGAGTCGTGTGGATATTTGTCCGGATTTATAACCGTCGTGGGTTTTGAGTATGATAACGATCGTTTATGTCATTGGTGAATTACATGCTTTGGGTGCTTTGGTCATTCATTTGGAGTCATGTAATATTAGACAGTGTCGTAATGGATCCATAGGCACGTAAGTATGTTGGTGTGTAAGGCCTGAGGTTTTGGGTTACTTTTAGTGACCGCTCGGGTTTGCTAGCGAGTAGGAATATGTGGTTCGAACCGCAGAGTTGAAACTCGTCTAGATTGGATAGGCACCCGGGCTTGTAAGACCTCGGAGTGGAACTCGACGGAGTATGGCAAGGGGCAGCAACAGGTCTGAGGATTGTGATGTCTTGTATGGCATGGGAACTAGGACCGAGGCACGTTGGTGAAATCCAATAACATCACGGGTGGCCCCATTCACGTGTTCTCGCCACCCTAGATGGAAACGTTTAGAGGACATGCAAGGAAGTCGCGTGAACGACCTACTTGCGTGTTTCTCTATTCTCGGTATTTACGGATCTCCTCATCGTTGATTCGTGGTATTTTAAATGGTAATGTCGTATTTTACCAACTTGGGTATTTATGTGGTCGACGATAAATGATGGCTTTAATATTGGGTTTTCCTCACGTATATTAAGGTTTGAATGGAATACGTCATTTCTACGTTTTCAGTATTTGGTATTCTTCCCATTTTATGGTTGCGTGAGTTTCGGGTCTATTGTCCGTATTCACGGCAATGTTTATTTATATAGATTTTCACCTTTGGTTTATGAGTTGTGCAACTTGTTCCACCCGTGTTGGGTATTTCGAGATATAACATTTTACCCATGTTTTATAAAATTGGGAGTTCTCTCTCTCTTCTCATTTTGAGCAAGTTTTGGGTTAAATCTAAGTTTATGAAAGAACGTTTTATATTGAAATCTTGTTCTGTAAAATAGCTTGGTTTGGTTAGTGATCAACTTGGCGTCTCTTTCATTTAAAATGCATGTTTATTGGTAAATGAGTCGTTTTGATAAGCAAAGCATATCATTTTGAAAGATTATGATTTTAATTGCATTCTTCCATTTTAAACGATTTATTTTTATATGTTGAAAACTCTTGAGCTCACTAGGCGTTAAGCCTAACCTTTTTATTTGTCGGCATGTGCATCAAGTTCCAGTTCGGGGTTTGGATTCTAGCAGATCCATGAAGAGTTGAGGCTTAGCTTTGCCTAAGGGTAAGTAGTTGGTGAAGTCTTCCGCAGTTGGAGGTAGCGACAGTCATTGGGTTTTTAGTAGTACCCGTCCGTATTTTGACCGTATGTATAGAATAGTGTGTGTGTATTGAGGATAAATCTTAATTCGTGATTGTAGATGAATCGATTTTCGATGTATTTAGAAAATATTTAATTAGTTGCTATTTCCAAAATTTAGGGCGTTACATTTAAATTGATCTTTTTTTCTTCCGCATTTATAACATGTACCTTCTAAATTAGGAAAGTCAATGTTCATTTATGGTAATTTTAGGAGAAGATGGGTAGGGGTTATTAATCAATTTTTCATTTTATTTTATTATTTGCTATTGGACAGATCGGTCATAGTCTTCATTGATGACATTTTGATCTACTCGCGGGATGAGGCGGAGCATCGGCAACATTTACGGGAGGTTTTGGAGATTCTCCGAAAGGAAAAGTTATTCGCGAAATTTTTGGAAGTGTGAATTTTGGCTTCAAGAAGTCCAATTCTTGGGCCACGTGGTGTCAAAGGACGGGGTGAAAGTGGACCCGACAAAGATAGAAGCAATGATGAATTGGGAACCACCGACGAATCCAACAGAGATAAGAAGTTTCTTGGGTTTGGTCGGTTACTACCAATGATTTATTCAAGACTTCTCAAAGATCGCGTCTCCACTCACGGCATTGACGAGAAAGAACATTAAGTTCTTATGGACCGACACACAAGAGAAGGCCTTTCGAATTCTCCAACAAAAGTTATGTGAGGCGCCAATCCTATCCTTACCCGAAGGATCCGGAGATTTTGTAGTTTATAGTGACGCCTCAAAATTGGGTCTTGGGTGTGTGTTGATGCAAAGGGGGAAGGTGATCGCATACGCTTCGCGACAACTCAAGGATCACGAAAAGAATTACCCTACGCACGACTTGGAGCTAGCAGCGGTGGTATTTGCCTTGAAGCTTTGGCGACATTACCTGTATGAGACGAAGTGTACCCTATTCACCGACCATAAAAGCTTGAAGTACATCTTCGACTAAAAGGGCCTCAACATGCGGCAACGACGGTGGTTAGAGCTTTTGAAGGATTACGATTGTGATTTATTGTACCATCCTGGTAAGGCCAATGTGGTGGCCGATGCATTGAGTCGAAAGAGCTACGGGAGTGAAGTCAAGGAAACACTTACTAGAATCGATGTGATATCAAACTTAGTGGAAGACGTCAAGAGAAGTCAAGCGGAGGCACTTCGGGAAGAAAACCTCAAGGAAGAAGTCATGGTCAAACAACGAGAGGCACTAACTGAGGATAGTCGCGGTCTTAAGCTTTTCTAAGGGAGAATTTGGGTGCCGAAGATCGGAGGGAACCGAGAGTTACTATTGGCAGAAGCTCATAAGTCAAAGTACTCCATACATCCCGGTAGCACCAAGATGCATAGGGATTTGAAACTTCATTATTGGTGGCCGGTAATGAAGCTCGACGTGGCCAAGTACGTGGGAAGATGCGTCACTTGCCTTCAAGTCAAAGCAGATTATCAAAGACCTTATGGAAGTCTGCAACCTTTGGCCATTCCGGAATGGAAATGGAAACACATCACAATGGACTTCGTCACCAAATTGCCAAAGACCTTGAAGGGTCACGACGCTATTTGGGTGGTGTTAGATCGACTCACGAAGAGCACGCACTTTTTGGCGATGCGGGAGACATTGCCAATGGATAAATTGGCCAAGTTATATATAGATGAGGTGGTGTCGCGGCACGACGTCCCACTATCCATAGTTTTGGATCGGGATAGTCGGTTCACTTCTAAGTTTTGGGATGGATTACAAAGAGAGTTAGGCACGAAAGTCAAGTTGAGCACGGCCTATCATCCTCAAACCGACGGACAGAGTGAGAGGACCATCCAAACTCTGGAGGACATGCTTCGGTCATGCGTCATAGACTTTGGAGGAAGTTGGGATTCATACTTGCCATTAGTGGAGTTCGCATACAACAACAGTTATCACTCGAGCATTGGGATGGCACCATTTGAGGCACTTTACGGGCGAAAATGTAGGACACCGGTGTGTTGGCTCGAGGTAGGAGAAAAGCAATTTGCTGGATCGGAAATAGTTCAAGCAACGGCGGACAAGGTTAAAGGAATCCGGGAACTTTTGAAAGCGGCGCAAGATCGTCAAAAGAGCTACGCGGATAAGAAGAGAAGACCGGTCGAGTTCCAGGTGGGGGAACGGGTTATGCTGAAGGTGTCGCCATGGAAGGGGATCATTCGTTTTGGGAAGCGCGGAAAGCTTAGTCCCCGTTTTCTTGGACCCTTCACGATTTTGGAAAAGGTCGGACTTCAAGCTTATAGACTAGACTTGCCACCGGAGATGGACGGGATTCACCCTACATTTCACGTATGCTACCTTCGTAAGTGCTTGGCGGAAGAAGAGAGCATCATGCCGTTAACCGAGATTCGAGTCGACAATGGCAACCGATGTGTAGAGGAACCGGAAGCCATATTAGAGTCTAAGACGAAGCATTTGCGGCACAAGGAAGTGACCATGGTAAAGGTTCAATGGAAACACCACCGGGGTACGAACGTGACGTGGGAGTCGGAAGAGGACATGAAAAGGAAATACCCTCACCTATTTGAACAGTAATGATTTCGGGGACGAAATCCTTAGTAGGTGGGGAGGATTGTAACACTCTAAATTTTGTTATAGTGGATAAATGCAAGAAACGGTGAATGTCGTGAGTTGCCGCGCGGGTTAAGTCGCGACATGCACTGTCCGCGTGAAGAAACAATGGATATCGCGAGTTACCGCGCGGGTTAAACCCGCGGCACAACCCGCGAGAAATCCCTGACGAGTTTAATTGGTATTTCAGCCCTCATTCACTTCACTTTCTCCAAACGTTTTTCTCTCAAACTCTCTCTTCATTCATTTCTTCCCAAAACCGAACCCTAACTCTCCAACCACCAAATCTACCTCATTTATTGCAAGAATCAAGCATCCTTAACCAAAGATTCCAACCCAAGGTTTCAAGGCTCAAAGATCATCTTCTTCATCCATCCACTTCTAGGGTTTCTTCCAAGTTTCTAGGGTTTTGCTATAAAACCTAGATAGTGAGTTTTCTTTACTAAAATCTTTAAATGAGATACATATCTTGAATGCTTACTTGTATAACTTCATATACTTGTACAAATCTGATCACCTAATAAGTTTGACCTAACTGCTACTTAAGTGCTATTTGGGGATTTTGTTATGGATTCGCATGTGGGATTGTTGAGTTGGTTTATATTGTTGTTATTGAGTATGATGGCGTTATATCATGGGATTTGTGAAGATTATGGTCAAACATACATGCTTGGGTGTCTTAGACTTACAATGGGTGTGAAATCAAGAACAATATGTATATGTATCTTGTTGATGTGAGATATGTATAGAGATGATTAATATGTATATGTATCTTGTTGATGCGGAATATGCATAGAGATGGGTAGTATATATATATATATATGTGTGTGTGTGTGTGTGTGTGTTGGATGAACCGTGAGTAGGTTCCAGGAGGATGTAGCTTTAGGTGCCACCGGAACGGTATGCACCTAAGGCCTCCGCCACCGGGACGGTGTGTCGGGCCTTTGGGGTGTTGTCATGAGAACAACATCAAGGTACATTGACTTGAGTTAAACCTCATTGGTGTGATGGATCTCCCCCATTGATTCCAGTATGACCAAGTGGACTTAGTCGTTATTAATGCTTTAACATGTCTCTTGTTATCATGCCATGCTTCTGTACAACTCACTAGGCCCGTTTGGCCTAACACTTGTTTAGTTTGACATGTATCTCAGATTCTAGCGGCGCGGCCGCCAAGAAGGCATAGATGACTTAGATGCGAGCTTGGGGACATTTTTGGGACGCCCAATATAGAGGCTTATTTTTGGATTGGATCACAACTTTTGTTAATCTTGTTGCTAGTTAGGATTTAGATTAAAGGGTTGTTTTCCCTCTCATGGTTATACATTACAAACTTGTAATCTTAACTGGAGTTTATTGTCTTCCCTTTTTGGGAAGAGCTCATGATATGGCATATTTTGTTACCATATTTCCCTTTCATGGAAATTTTGTTTATCCCAATTTTTGGGGTGTTACAGAATGATCCTGGTAGTATTGAGGCTGCCAGTGGTTCACGTGCTGCTGAGTTTCGCCAGTTAAATGTTCAAGATACAAATGATGATCATTTGAGGTCCCCTCATGAGGGTAATGTTTTTGATCAATCTGTTCAAACTGTTCGTAAAACTAGTCGTCCTTCTAATATGCCTTGTCATTTTGATGATTATGTTGTTGAAGGGAAGATTAGATATGGTTTGGAAAAGGTTGTCAATTATTCTTATCTTAGTTCAAATAATTTTTGTTTTGTGTCTACTTTAAATAAGTCTTTTGAACCTTTTTTGAAGCTAGTAAGGACCAAAATTGGGTTAATGCAATGAATGATGAAATAGAGGCATTATATAGAAATGGTACTTGGACTTTAACTGAGTTGCCTCCTGGTCGAAAACCAATAGGTTGTCGTTGGATTTATAAGATTAAATATAAATCCACAAGCGAAAACGAAAGACATAAGGCACGTCTTGTAGACAAAGGCTACAATCAACGTGAACATTTAGACTATGAGGAAACTTTTTCACCTGTTGTGAAAATGGTGACAGTTAGATGTGTGATTGCTTTAGCTATTCTAAATCGTTGGCCCTTGTGCCAGCTTGATGTGAACAATGTCTTTCTTTATGGTGATTTAGTAGAAGATATTTATATGAGTTTACCTCCTGGATATTTCTCACCCAATGATAAACATGTTTGCAAGCTTGTCAAGTCTCTTTATGGGCTAAAACAAACACCACGACGGTGGTATGAAAAGTTATCTAATTGTCTTCTTGATCATGGTTTTTGTCGAAGTACTAGTGATTATTCATTGTTTACTAAAAGTTCTGGTGATGTATTTCTTGTTCTTCTTGTATATGTAGATGACATTATTCTTCCTAGTAATTGTGATCTGAGATTCAAAGAGTTAAAGATCATTTACAATCTAATTTCAAAATCAAAGATCTTGGTTTATTGAAATTCTTTTTGGGTATTGAAATTTTAGAAACTGATAAAGGAGTGTGCATGTCTCAAAGAAAATACTGTCTTGAACTGTTAAATGATTTTGGATATTTAGGGTGTAAACCTATTAATACTCTTATGGACAAAAATTTGATAGTTACAGACTCTTTTGGGTCTAGGTCAAAGGATCATCTTCTAAAAGATTTTACTAGATATCAAAATTTAATTGGCAGACTTATTTACTTATTAGCTACTAGACCTAACATAGCCTTTGCAGTTCATTGTTTGAGTCAATTCATGTACTCTCCACGTCAGTCTCATTTGAAATTGCCCCTTCGAGTCTTAAGGTATTTGAAAGCCTCTCCTGGTAAGGGTGTCAATTTCTCTTCTTGTTTTACTTCTGATTTCTAACTTACTGCCTTTGTTGACACTGACTGAGGTAAGTGTTTGTTTGTCAACAAGTCATTCAGTTACTAGATATTGTCTTTTTTTGGGAAATTGCATGGTATCGTGGAGAAGTAAGAAACAGCCCACTGTTTCACTCTCCTCGGCAGAATCTGAGTACAGAGCCATGGCCTTTGCTCTTTGTGAAATCATATAGGTTCTTAGTATCTTCGCAGATTTAAAATTAGATAACTTGCTTCCAGTGAGTTTAAATTGTGATAATAAATCTGCTATCTAGATTGCTAATAATTATGTGTTTCATGAAAGAACTAAACACATTAATATAGATGTTCATCAAGTGAGAAATAAAATCACATCTGAAATGTTGAAAACTGTAAAAGTTTTGTCTTCTGAAAATCCAGCTGATGTTTTTACTAAATCTCTTGGTGTAAATCATTGTAAGATCCCACATTGGTTTGGGAGGGCAACAAAGGTTGCCTTATAAGGGACTGATACCTCCTCTATCAGACGCGTTTTAAAACCGTGAGTTGAGGTGTGTAGACAAAGCGGACAATATATGGTACGGTTGGCCTGGGATGTTACAAATGTTATCAAAGCCGGGAACCGGGCTCGTGTGCCAGCGAGGATGCTGGGCTCCCAAGGGCAGTGGATTGTAAGATCCCATATTGGTTGGGGAAGGGAACAAAGGTTGCCTTATAAAGGATTTGATACCTCCTCTATCAGACGCATTTTAAAACCGTGAGTCGAGGTGTATGGACAAAGCGGACAATATCTCATACGGTTGGCCTGGGATGTTACAATCAACACAACTAGCTCATTTATAAGTTAAATATGTTGGATCTCTTTCGATGTCAAGATTGGGCGAGGGTGTTAAAAGGTAAAGTTTTATCTAACCAATCTTGTCATCTTACTAACCTAGTTTGGTTGTTATGTAATTTCTAGGAGTTTGAGGGCTGAAGTATACGAATGTTGGAACTTGAGGGTTGGTTGGACTGCGTCTCACTTTTGGGAATAATTGGAGGGTAGTGGAGCAATTAAAGCAAAGCGGGAAGCACTTATTGGCAATTTTGAAGAAGTTATATAAACTCCTCGTTTACCTTTTGGAGAGCAGATTAGCTCATTTCATTTTGTATCAGCTTACGACTTCTCTTGATTTCTCTCATTTTTTTTCTCTCTCTAAAATTAGGGTTTAGCTATTATCATCTTCAAACCTTTTGAAGATGATTAGATAGATTTAGATTTGTAATATTTCTTGTAATTTGTTGTTGTTATGAATTTAAACAGGTCTCCGACTCCCCTTTCAATCTCAATCTCTTTCCCTTATCTCTGACATGAACGAACCAGATATGTGATGTAATCACATACATGAATAGCTTGAACCCAGATTTGTGTCGAACTATATTTTTCCTTTTAAGGGTTATTATTCAGGTTATGATCTTACGATTTGATTTATGTTATATGGTTCGTATACATCTCATTTTCATCTCTATCTCCATCTCCATCTCCATTTTCATTTGATTTAGTTTTTGTTTGATTTATGGTTTTGGGTTTTGATTTAGGGTTAATTTAAGTTTAGGGTTTTATGGTAATGATTTAATTTAGATTGTGTATCTCTTTGAAGGAACTATTTTAGGTTTTATTAAGATTTTTGAGTTTGGACATATGTTTCAATTACGACTTTGAATACCTATTTTTTGTATTTGGATTTGTGATTGGGGTATATCGTGGTCCACAGTGGTGGACGGTGGTCAATGTTGGTCAACGGTGGTGGACGGTGGTCAATGATGATGGTTGGTGGTGATTTTGGATTTATATTATATAATATACTTTAAACTTTAATAGGAAACTAAAAAATTATGGAAAATGACCATAATACCCCTTATTTAATTAGAGTAAACAGGAATAATTAATGGCCGTTAGTGGGAGGAACCAAAACCAAAGTGAAATGACAAACGTGGGGGACCAAATCCGAGTTTCAATAGTTTAGGAACCATATCCGTTAAAGTTAACAAACATTAAGGACCAAAACTGAAGTTTACTCTTTTATTTATTATTTTTATTTGCACAACATAAATATATCAACAATTATTTTTTATTATTTTTTATCGGGTTAGCCATACACTTCACATATTTCTAGCGATTCACATGGCATCATCAAATGATACAAATATTCGAAAAGGGTATGTCTTGAAGACTAAAAAAGTTGGTTGGATAAAAATGTGACACTTATCATTTGGATTAAATGACAATTTTGAAGTCATGTGATAAAATAATTTTATTTAAAAAATAATAGTTTTCACTTCTGATTTCGTTAAATGTAAAATGTTCATTAGAATCGAATCAATACAATCATGAATATAAATATAAATACAATAAATATCAATATCAAAGAAATGTTGGCTAGAAAGTATTGACATGATATAATGAGAGTTTTTATTTTCTCAAATAATGAATTGTAGTTGAGTTTGTTTATCCCACATTGATGAATATATGAAAGAAGGGGAAATGTCTTGATATATTAGAAGAGTATTGACAAATGTACGACAATAATTTAGTATTCTCAAGTTTTAGTTGATGTAACATCATAACATTTTTATATCTTATTTGACATATATTTTGATTATCGTACAAAGCATGATGTTGAAAACTAGTTTAGTGTAAAACTTGAATGATATCGTTTGAGTGTGTAAATTTCGTTGCTTTTATAATAAATATTGATAGATGTCTACAATTTAAAATACTGAAGTCTATAAACATATTTTTGTTACCTACAGGCATATATCAATTATAATTTTTACAATTTTAAACATTTATTGTAATTTGAAAAGTGTAAATGTTTATAGCTATAAATATCTTTTTATGGTCGACAAACGCTATAAGACTATATTATTAAATTCTTACGGCCTACAAATATTTTATAAGAGTAAAATATGTTTTTCGTCCATGTGGTTTGTTAAAAATTATGAATTTCGTTCCCATGGTTTTAAAATTTAAGTTTAGTTCCTATGATTTACAATTCATTTTTATTTTTATCCCTTATGCCAAAAACTACTTTTTAGTATGAAGGACTAAAATAGAAATGAATTGTAAACCACATAAATTAAAAAAGCATTAGAATTTAAATCATAAAGACGAAAAGGTAATGAATTGTAAACCATGGGGATGAAAATCATAATTTCAAAACCATAAGGACGAAAATAGAAATTTTCAACAAACCACAGGGACTAAAAACATAATTTACTCTTATAAGTTAAGGGTGTACAAAAAACCGTCAACCTCTGAAACCCGCTCAACTCAACCCGCTAACAACCTAATTAAACCCAACCTGCCAACCTGCTAAACCTCCAAACCGCCAACTCGCCAAACTGCTAATTAAAAGGGTTGAAATTCAGTTAGTATAACTCAAACTCACCTAACCTGCCAGCCCGCCGCTAATGCCCAAAATTAATCCTACTAGGTCAATGCCCAAATTAATTCAACTAGGTCGATCGATACGTCTCAATAAATACAACTGCACGAGTACACTGAAACAACGAGATTGACGATGTTGTTTTCATTGCATAAACGAACATATGAAATATGTTTCAAACTATAAATTTCAAATTAGAAGTATGAACAAAAATGAGCATATGAAGTATGTTTCAAACTAGAAGTTGGAACCATAAATTTATGTTTCATTGCATTGATGTTTTTAGAAGCTTGTTTTTTATTGCATAAAAAATCTCATATGTTTATTGTAGGTTGTAACTTTGTACTTTTTTTATCCTATTTCTTATGTATAGGAGCAATGGAAATAATCCTTTGTCTCCAAAAATCGAAGATAATGATGAACTAAACACGTCTAAGAAAAGGGGAGGTAGAACCTCGAATGTTTGAGATCACTTTTCAAAAAAGGACTCTAGATGTGTTCGTAATTATTGTGAAAAGGACTATGTTTATCATAGTAAGAGAATCGGTATAAGTTCTTTGTAGAATCACTATCAATGATAATGTGGTGTCATTTAATAAAGAGATGTCAAAATGTCATGGCTAGGTTTGTGGTTAAGGATGAACAACCCTTTAGTGTTGTAGAGGGTGAAGGATTTAGAGAACTTGTTAAAGAGTTGCAACCTAAATTTGGTGTCCCTATTAAAGTGATTGTTGCTAGAGATAGGTCCAATGAGAGGATTAAATTGATTAATGATTTGAATCGGATGCTATCATTCAAACTTTTGAAGTTTAATTCAAAGATGGGTTTGAGATGTGTTTTGATGCAAAGAGGAAAGGTTATCGCCTACGCATCAAGACAAATCAAAGCAACGAAAAGAATCACCCTACTCAAGATTTAGAGTTAGCGGTGGTAGTGTTTGCCTTGAAGTTATGGCGACACTATCTCTACGGCACGAAGTGTACACTCTACACGGATCATAAGAGCTTGAAATACGTCTTTGATCAAAAAGAGTTGAACATGAGGCAACAAAGATGGCTCGAGTTGCTCAAAGATTATGATTGTGAATTGCTCTATCACCCGGGTAAAGCAAACATAGTAGTCGATGCTTTAAGTCAGAAGTATAATAGTGGAAGCATTTGAGCCACCCTTTCGAGAATTGAATTGGTATCAAGCCTTATCGAACGGATTAAGACGTCACAAGCCGAAGCCTAGTTGGAAAAAATCTTAAAGAGAGAGTGATGACTTAGCAACGTCTACTCTTGACAAAGAATAGCAGGGGAGTAAAGTTGTTCAACGGGAGCGTATTGTTGACCAAAATTGGGGGAAACCGAGAGCTACTTTTAGAAGACGCTCATAAGTCTAAGTATTCCATCCACCCGGGGAGCACGAAGATGTATAGAGACTTGAAGCTACAATATTGGTGGCCGGTTATGAAGTTAGACATAGCACACTATGTAGAACGGTGTGTGACGTGTTTGTAAATGAAAGTCGAACACCAACGACCTTACGGAAGTCTTCAACCCTTAGAAATACCTGAATGGAAATGGGAGCACATCACTACGGACTTTGTGACTAAGTTGCCGAAAACCTTAAGAGGTCACGATACCATTTGGGTAATAGTTGACCGATTGACCAAAAGTGCCCATTTTCTAGCCATGAGAGAGACTCTACCCATGGAAAAGTTGGCAAAACTATACATTTACGTGGTGGTTTATAGGCATGGTGTGCCTTTATCCATTGTCTCGGATCGGGATAGTCGGTTCACCTCGAATTTTTGGGATGGCCTACAAAAAGAATTGGGTACAAGAGTAAAGTTGAGCACGACCTACCATCCCCAAACCGACGGCCAAAGTGAAAGGACGATTCAAACATTAGAGGACATGTTAAGATCTTGTATGATCGACTTTGGTGGTAGTTGGGACTCCCACCTATCGTTAGTAGAGTTTGTGTATAATAATAGTTACTGATAGATGGTTTATGCAACCCTCCAAATCTACCGCAAGTGTACGGTGTCAATCAAGTAATACGTACTAAGTACGAGTATCGATCCAAGGAACTACGATTTTAAGTACCACAAAGGCTATCACAACTACTAACTGAACTGCTGATAAAATTGGTTTAAGTATGATTAAATAACTATTTATCAAGAGACAATGGAAAGAAGCACAGAAATACTATTCAACAATATTTCAAACACCACAAAGAGAATACTTATATGATTAGGTAAAGGCTAGGGGTCGGATTTCATTTGGATTCCACCAACAAATAAATAACATACATTCAACAAATCAATACACAAGGTTAAATTTAGCAATTGCAAAAATACTCACTACTCTCTCTCTCTCTCTCTCTCTCTCTCTCTCTCTCGAGCAATAGCAAGAATGTATCATGCAATGCATATTAAAATCTCTCAACTAATACACATAAACATTCAAATCATTAAGCATAAGAATCACAACACAAAACTATGGTTTACTTGGTATATCTTTATCCAATATCTCACCCTAGGTTTATCTAACTTTTATAAAGTTATAAAACCAATTTCTCAAGAGGAAATATAACCCATAAGATGAACAAGATGGCCAATCTCAGAAACAATAAGAACAAGAAAGACAAACTTCAACCAAAAAGTGTATTAACTCAATAAATGCAATAATCATATATTCAACGGTATAAAACCAAAATCCATCATTCCCCCAACCTCAAAAGGTTTAGTTCATGTTACTAGTAGCAAAAAAAACCATAGAGAAGAAGATGACAACACCCAAATACATTGTTTCTCAACAAAATACAAGTGTAATGATAAAACTCCCTCAATGATTGATACACACTACCAATTTTAAGCTCCAAATGTATTTCCACCTTCCCAGTCAATGAAAAGTCTTCTTTCAATTCCAAAAATGGTTTAGAACAGCTCTCCTAGGTCCTAGCCTCCAATAATCCTGAGATAACCCTAAATATTAACTTCCTGCAGCTTTTTATACCCTCAGACCACGACCGCGACAGTGCCTTGCGACAGTGACAGTGTCACAGTCGCGTGGCACTGTCGCGCAAGATTCCACACTCATGGTACAAGTGGCGCTATTGTGCCCGCGATTGTGACATATGTCACTATCGCGTGGCACAATAGCATGGCTCCAATTTCTGACTTTTTCGTCTGTTCACTTGGTTTGATGCTTTCTTCGTCCGTGATGTCAAAATGGAGTAATAATAGGCAATTTTTTCTTCCACTTGACATTTTGTATGTCTACACAACACTTGCACACAATGTTAGTCCGAAATGCCAATTCTTACTTCAAGACGAGCCGTAAACTTATGATTCGGAGGGTAAAAACCCGTCAGATAACGAAGTTATCAGTTACCATTCAAGTATTGGTATGGCACCGTTCGAAGCTTTATATGGACGAAAGTGTAGGACTCCCGTGTGTTGGTTAGAAGTGGGAGAGAAACAATTTGCCAGCCGGGAGATCGTTCAAGAGACGACCAACAAGGTTAAAGGTATCCGGGAATGTTTAAAGGCGACACAAGATCGACAAAAGAGTTATGTCGATAAGAAGAGATGGCCAATGGAATTCCAAGTAGGAGACCGAGTAATATTAAAGGTGCTCTTTGGAAGGGTATCAACTGGTTCAGAAAGCGTGGGAAGCTAAGTCCCTGTTTCCTTGGACCGTTTATCGTGATTAAACGTGTGGTGCTCCAAGAAGACCAATTGGAACTCCCACCGGAAATGAATGGAACTCATAACACGTTCCATATTTGTTACCTACGAAAGTGTTTGGCGGAAGAAGAGAGTGTTATTCCTCTCTCGAAAATAAGAGAAGACGAAGGTAACCGTTGTGTGGAAGAACCCAATGCCATCTTGGAGAGAAAGTCAAAGAAGCTTCGTCATAAGGAAGTCAATATGGTCAAGGTAAAATGGAAGCACCACCAGGGCGCCAACGTGACTTGGGAAGCCGAAAAGGATCTGAAGCGGAGATATCCACATTTGTTTGCATAGCTAAGATTTCGAGGACGAAATCGCTTTCATGTTGGGGAGGATTGTAACGCTCGGAATTTTGTAAGTAGAGTCTCTCCCTAATAATCGCATTTATAGTTTAGGTATGCGGTCATTTTATAGATTAAAAAGAAAATTAAAATTAAGTTTTGGGCCTTTTGGGCGAGTTCCAAGTGAGTTTAATGGACCCTAAACTCACATTAAACTAGCTTTGGGGGTTGTTTTGTTATTAAACCCAAAACCCTTTAGGAGGAGTTCCAAGTGAGTTGCGCAGACCTCAAACTCACATTAAACTAGCTTTGGGGATTGTTTTGTTACTAAACCAAAAACCTTAGGGCGAGTTTCACGTGAGTTTCATGGACCCTAACTAGCACCAAACTAGCTCGAAACAATATTGGGTTTAAAGTCTTCGGGTGACTTGCAAGTGGGTTGCTTGGCCCTAACTAACTTCAAACTTACGCAGGGGACTGTTTTGACGCTAAACCCAAATGCCTTTCGGGCGACTTTCAAGTGGGTTGCTTGACCCCGAACTAACTTCAAATTCACCTGAACCAAAATTAGGTTTAAAACCCTTTAGCCGTTTTTCTTCTCATTTACTCCTTCACCTACCTCATAACTTCTCTCCCAAAACCAAACCCTCACCATTAAAGTTGTTTTTTAAGCATTCCTCTCACATCAACTAAGATTTAGATGTTACCTCAAAAAATCCTTCATCTCAACATCTTCATCCTCAAGTTCTAGGGTCTTGGAGAATTTCTAGGTTTTAGACAAAACCTAGTATTCTGAGTTCTTTCTTAACTTTAAAACTTTATACATGTGAAAACTATACTTTTAAACCTATAATCATCTCCTTGTTTGTATTTTCGTTATTTGCAAGTTTATGACCTAAAATGGGTTTTGGAGATTCCTATGGTTTTAACCTTATTTTGTGATAGGATGTTGAGAACCATGTTTTAAGTTGTAAAATATATCTTATTTGCATATTCATGGTTAAATGTTTGGACGAAACTCATTTTAACTTCATTGGTGTTTTCTCTCAATTTGGAGGTTTCACTTAGGAATAGATGGTTATTGTTGTTGGACAGAGAAAGTTCTAAAATTGTAGTAAATGTTTGGAGAACCTTTCTTTAGTGATATTTTATGTTGATAATGGAAATGACCATTTATGGGCCTTTTATGGTGTTAAAGGCATGAAAGTTGATTTGGTATGGAAATCATTTTATGAGAATTCTATTATGATAAATATATGTGCTATTATAGATTACAAACAAAGTTGTGATTAGCCGTAGACTGTTACTAATGGATCCATGGGTATAGGAGTCGGCTTATTTTGGGATGTTGTTCCCCTTTGTAACTAGTTGAGACATTGGGTCCTCGGAGGCAACTTGGTATGGTTATGTGGGACTGGAACTAGCCATGGGGCGTAAATGTAATCCTAGTAAATGAGTATGACTAGGATCCTCGGGTGCCCTCCCCCACATCTATGTACGAGACGACATTGCTCGTGACCATGGATCCTAATATTGAGCTCACAACTTGGAAAATAGCTTACTTTTGCGTTACGCTACGATCCTTGGAAATCGAGTCTCCCCTGTCATCGTAAGATGCTTTTTGGACCGTAAGGTTCTTATGTGGTTATTTGGAAAGCAATACTATCTCATGTTATTGAAAATCATTTGTTGACATTTTATGCATTCTTCATTTATATAAAATGTTTGTTTTCACTAGGGGTAAATCCTAACACATTTTCTTCAATGACATATATCAAATTCCGTTAGCGAAGGGGTTCCCAAGTTTGAGGGACGAACATTGGACCGATAGCGGTGACCTTTGGAGATAAATATCGGGAATTGGCGTACAAAACCAAATAGATTTTTTTGGGAGATTGAGTTGACAATTGTCTTAATCTAGATGCAAATGGTTTAGATTAGTGTGTTGTCAATCGTTAAATGTTCATTCATAGATATTATAAACGCTATTACTATTTCCCCAACATATTATATTTTGCAATTCTTCAGATTTAAGTTTACCTCGATTTTTAGGGTGTTACAAAGGGGTAGAATTGTCAACATTTTGGCTTAATGGAGACAACCCCCCCCCCCCCCTCTCCATACTGTGCGAATAAGCTACTTTCTGTATCAATAAGTCACATGTAAACATCAATATATGGTTGTGCGTATAAGTCAAAACAACCATTAAGTTGATTAAGTCAAAAGTAAACACCCCCTAAGATGATTATTATTTTTTATTTTTATTTTTAAGATGATTAATATTAACTAAGTCTTTTAGATCAATGGTCACGGTATGATGCATGTTTTTTGTGTATTAATTTTCTTTAAAGTCTACTTAAATAAAATCAAACGAAATATGCTCATTTATTCAATCCAAAGTAGGTTTAGGCAGCCATGTAAAAAATAGCATAAACCAAATAATCCATCTAAACCAAATAAGATTAGGGCTAAACGGTTTTGAGTTATTCGGTTTTCGTGTTAAACGGTTTGGTTAACTGAATAAGTATATTTTACTTGGTTAGATATTTTTTTCTAATTTGGTTAAACCGAATAACACAATTGATTAATATTTTATATATTTCATTTTTATAAAATTAAACCTAGTAGGCTATTACACATCATACTATTATCAATTTATGTATTCTATTACTATATAATTTTTTTAATGGTAGATAATGTTTTTTGTCTAATTTACAACATTGCATAAAGATATAATATCTTTTGATATCACTACAAAAATGACCCATATCAACGAGGGAAAAATCCGTCGCTATTCCCTAGCTAAAAGCTCGAATCCGTCGTTGATACTTCGTGGCTCAAATAGGCATAGTTTATGCTATTAGTGATGGATCAACGATGGACATCAGCGACGAATTAGCGAGGGACAAGTATCAGCGAGGGATTAGTATCAGCGACGGATTAGCGAGGGGGTTTATCAGCGACGGATTAGCGAGGGTTTCTATTAGCGACGGTTGAGCGAAGGCTCCTATTAGTGACGGATTAGCATCAACGACGAATTAGCAAGGGAAACTATTAGCGACGGATTAGTGAGGGCTCCTATTAGCGACGGATTAGCAAGGGCTCCTATTAGCGACGGATTAGCGAGAGTCCTTATTAGCGACGGAAAGAAGTGTAAAACTACAATGATATATTTTTCCTTCATCAATTGATCTTCTTAATCTTTTTAATTTCCTTCATCAGTTGGTCTACTGTTGTAAAATCTACTCTTGTAAAACATCAGTACCTACACAACTGCCCATATGGGGGGACTGACATTCATAAATCATATACTCTTGTTAGTTTCTACATCAAACAAGTAACATGTCAATCGCCCTTTCACCGGCATCATCATCATCATCATCATATTCTTCAACACAACACTTGAAAGAAAGAAAAAAAGATCAATGGATGGGCCAACTAAATCAACAAACCTGATGGAGGTGTTCTACCAATAGAAGTGGCTTCAGGTCGAAGAGAAGGTGGAACATAGTAACAGCTGGAAGAAAGGATGCCGAAGAGCTTCCAAGGATGTTGTCCTATTACATGGATTCTAAGAACAGAGTGACTACATAACACCACCATCAGCATCAGAGTTTTTTACTTCTTATTGAATTTTTGTACTTCCTATTGAAAAATTTGGAAATAATGATCATAAAGCATAGAAAACCGGTGCTGACTGCAATCAGATCAACTCCATCCTTGTTTGCAGATGTTGGGAGACAGAAGAAAAGATTATAGAAGACTGAAGTTAAGACATAAACACAGTGAAGGCTATCTCGACCTCCTGCATCAAATAGAAAAACCAGAAACAAAGCAAGTGAAGGCTACTCTATGTATGCCTTAAAATACATACTATAGATTAGAAAAAGAAAGCATAAAAGTATTTAAAATAGAAAATATATCGCTAAACCACATCTGGTTGCACATGGTGTCATACAACACATCAGGAGAAAGCCCATCTTGAATAAGTTGATTGAAAGTATCACCACAAGATTTTGAGACTAGTGTGACATTCTTCCCCTTACACAACCTGCAAGTAAGATATTCTACTACAATAAAATGTGACTTTCATTTGGCTAGAAACTCACTCAAGCACGATCGCATGACTAAGAATTTAACCAAGAACAAGAGGGATTCAGGAATGTGAATCGGACTATTCCACTCGAGAAGGGGAGGATTGGTGGTTGTCATCGTCAACAACAATGAGGTTGTGAATCTGAGGATTCCATAGCAGTGAGGGTTGGTAAAGTTTTCTATGAACAATAAGTAAGAATAGAAAATCGATTCACAAATCCTTGACAGTAATAACATATGTTTCTGCCATTGATTCAAAAGAATGCAAACCATTATATCCATCCTTAAATGAACATGAACTTTATTATCAAAATCTGTTGATCCAAACTCTCTCAGTGATTTGATAACGACCCTCTTCTATACTTAGTGAAAAATTACGTTTTAATATGTATTAGTGTTTCACCATCAGCGATCAAACTGAGTCTGTTCAGTTATCGCTGATAATCTTTCTTATAAACATTTTTATGTATTAGTGTTTCACTATCAGCGATAAGACTGAGTTTGTTCAGTTATCACTGGTAGGTTCTGATGTAAACAGTAAACGTAATCCCTGAAGACAAGCCTCGCGTCAACAGATGTTCATAGCTGAATCGAAGATGGAGCTGCTGAACAAAGACAAGTCTACTAGTGACCTGATGCGGATATCAGTGAAGCAAAGACGAATCTACTTATACGCGAAGGAACATGAGGAAAAGCTTTAGCGATCGCTGAACTCTTGATATCTCTGAAGAAAGAGATACTCAGCGATCAAATGATCACTTAGCTTATGCCTCAAATTTCCTTTTGTCTCAGCTTGCACAACTTAGTACGATATGTCAGAACGGACATGGCTCTGCCATAATTCGTACAACATCTCTGTCAACTACACTGTTCATTGTTCGGCCGAAAGCATGTCTCCCAAAAGTCAGACTCCCAAAGCCAATCAGTGAACGCCACGTGTAAAGTACCCTGCCATACATTTAATGCATAGGGTATAAATAGGAAGATCACCCCTTCATCTGAAGTGTGCTTAATCCTTGAACCCCGAAATAGAAACCCTTGTTTTCTATATCTCTTAATCCCCCTTTCTCTGAATTTCTTGTGCAACCATCTTAGTGTTTCTTAAGTTTGTTTAGATTGAGTCTGTCTTAATCTTATTCCGCAACAAACTTGTAAATTGTATTTGATTTATCAATAAACAATTTATTAAACTTTAATTCTTGTGTTTGTATTCAACCCCCCCCCCCCCTTCTACAAACTTGTTAAGCACCTTCGGGACCAACAAAACCAAATACCTATGGTGAGTGATACTTCTTTCCTAGAAAGGACAGAAACTTGCATTAAATTGAGACAATTTCTCATCATATCTTTAACAATTTAACAAAATGAACATCATAAACTACAAAAAAACCTAACAGAAGTAAAAACATTTCCATGGAAAATTGACTTCCAAAATGAAAATATCAAACAAACCCACATATGAAATCTGATCAAATTCGAGGAAACAAACTTGTAAAATAAAAAAGTTTCAATTTTGAGGTTAACACAATAACCCATATAGATTAAAACAGAAAAAAACCCAATAAACACAAAAAAGTTTTAAATTAAAAAAAAAAGTCAATCCCTTACTAATCCCTCACTAATTTAGCGAGAGATTAGTGACTAGTGAGGGATTGACCACAAATAGAATTCCTCACTAATTAGCGAGCGATTAGTGAGGTATTGGCTTTGTGGTCAATCCGTCACTAATCCCTCGCTAATTAGCGAGTGATTTTTTCCCTCGCTAATTTTCGTCGCTAATACCCAATTTTCTTGTAGTGTATATTAGGTTTTGGTAGATGATGTTTTTTTACTTAATACAAGTAAATTGTTAAGTATGAATTTATGATACGATTATATATTAGAAGCAATACTTTTGGGCGGGTAGCCCAATTGGCGAACGGGCGGATAAACTTTGCTCAAATATATTACAAGCAACAACAGACATTGAATTTGAGAAAATTATTGGAGCACTTGTTGAATGAAAATATGAATTTTTATTCGGTTTAACTAATTATCGGACCGAAAACCGAACCCGAATCAACCGAAGCTTATTTGGTCATAGATTAGTTTAAAAAAAGTTAAAAACTGATAAATCGAATAAACTGAAAATTAATTTAACTGGCTGAAAGGATACTAAGGATGTAAAAGTACGCATACATTTTATCTACACCACCAAAGAGTAGAAATTTGTTTCCCTCAAGACCTCGACTTCAAATTCTACTAGGGGTGAGCATAACCCGCCCAACCCGAAAAACCCGACCCGACCCGAACCGGAAATAAGCCAAAAATCCGGTATCCGAAAACCCGAGAACCGAACCCCCCCCCCCCCCCCCGACCCGTCTAATATATCAGATAATATAGGATCGAGTTGGGTATCCAAAACCCAAACCCGATCCGACCCGAAAATTCGAAATTCGAAATACCTAAATTCTAAATACCTCATTTCAGATTCTAAATCCTAAAATACCTAAATCGATATTTCGAAATCAGGACTGGAGTCCATCGACCTGTGATTCCATCGACGAACGACGAAGGACCTGTGATTCCATCGACCTGTGACTTCGACCTGTAATTCCATCGAAATCAGGACTGGAGTCGAACGACGAACGACTCTCGATCTCGAACTGTGATTCCATCGACGAACGACTCTCGACCTGTCGAGTGTCGAGTGTCGACCATCCAGTTGATACTTGATACTGCTTTATCTTCTCCACGACTAACCTTTCCCGGCAATCTCTTTGCCGGCTTTTGACCTCCGACCACCAGAAATTCTCATCCTCAAGGTTTTCACTTTCTCTCTTACCTTTCTTTTTTCTTTTCTTCATATATTGTTTGTTGTTGCACATGTATTATGGATCTTGGAAATATCGTTGAATGATTTAAGAATACTAATGCAGATTCAATGATATTTTTTGTAATAGTTCTCTGCAATTTCAGATTTGGTAGTTTTGTTATCAAGTGTTTTGTCTTGCCTAGACCCGACCCACCCGAACCCGAACCACCCGATCTGCGTTCGATCGGGTTTCGGGGGTCCTCTTCCCACCCGAATATCCGATCGGGTTTGGGGATTTTAGACCCGACCCGACCCATCCGATGTTGAGCCCTAAATTCTACTACAATCCTGACTTCAAATAGATTTTCCCATTTACATTTTCAAGAAAATATTGTCAGGCAATATATTATGAATTTTGTATTGATATCTTACAAATGATATTTTATTATGGTTATTTCATATATAGATGCTAATATTATATATTATTAATCTTTAACACTTTATATAATGCTCTCCAAATGAAATTTAGGTGTTTTACAAACTTATTATGAACGACATTAAATCTTAAAATAAAATAATGATAAAATGTTAACATCCTTAAAGTAAGTGTTTATAATGAAAATGAAAAAAAAATAGAAATTTATAATTATTATATTTTTTAAATAACTAAATGATACTTTACCCTTAATATAAGTGAGAGAGAGGGGGAGAGGAAGAGAAAGAGAGAGAGAGAGAGAGAGAGAGAGAGAGAAAATTTCTTATCATATAATTAAAGATAAAATAGTAAAATACACACTTCACTTGAAAGTGGATACTTATTTGTAATGGCAATTGAAAGGAGATTAACTCCTATTTATTAATTATCTATGTCACGCCAGATGTTTTATGGATACAAGTTATTTAATAATCCTAACCAAAATTGTCGCAAACAAACATATTAATGATGAGGAACACATTTTTATTATCCTACTAATACTTGTACTTGCTTTGCTATTCTACCCCATCTTGGGTGAGGAAGAGTTACGGACACGTAAAAATTACATTGATGGGGGACGGACATACTATGTCAAATGCTTCACTCATTTACGATAAATAATAAATAAAAAGGTCATCCCAGACAAAAGACCCACAACCAAGTTCCATATCTTTTGGTACACTATCCCGATCATGATTTTCCTACCCCAGAGGGAAAGACCCTTCCGTTTTGGGCCGGTTGTGGGTGAGGAGGGATTCGAACCCCCAACATCGTTGGCTACCGAACGTTTATCGTAGGCATGATAACTGGTACACCAGAGGTGCGTCCTTCTCGGTCCTCTCGTACTAAGGAAAGGTCCTCTCAATGCTCTAATACCCATACCGAATATAGATCGAACTATCTCACGACGTTTTAAACCCAACTCACGTACCATTTTAATGAGCGAAAAGCCCAACCCTTGGAACATACTACAACCCTAGATGGTAAAGAGGTGACATTGAGGTACACCTAATTTAGTTAGGATTTGAGAGAATATTAATTTTGATATATAAAAAGTAATAATAAATATAATTAATTACGTTTTTAATCCTTATGGTTTGTTGAAAATTTCTATTTTCATTCTTATGGTTTTAAAATTACGATTTTCATCCCTATGGTTTATAATTCATTACTTTTTTCTTTCTTATGATTTAAGTTTTTTTTTTTCCATCCCTATTGTTTACACTTCATTTTTATTTTAGTTCTTCATACTTAAAAATAGTGTTTTAACCTCAGGAACAAAATATAAATAAATTGCAAACTATAGGGATGAAAAGCAAAATTTCAAAACCACAAGCATGAAATCCGAAATCTTTAAGAAACCACAGGAACGTAATTTACTCTATAAAAGTAAAAGATCCCAAAACCTTGGCTGACAAAATGGCCTCCTCGTAAGAAGAAAATCTCCATTCCTCCCCATCCATCCGCAACCAATCAACTTTCGTAAAATTGTTATCGTTTTTAACGATAACAATTTTGGTATTTTATGTGGACAACAAATTAAATCAAAATAAAATGTATCTTCCTATTATTCATATTTCTAAAACCTTACTTTTGTTTGAAACAAACTTTTCAAATAAGTTTATGTTGATTTTTTTTTAATAAAGTTATAGTATTTTCTTAATTGAATCAAATATTATTA
Organism: Arctium minus; assembly: GCA_954870635.1. Classification (NCBI taxonomy): domain Eukaryota; kingdom Viridiplantae; phylum Streptophyta; class Magnoliopsida; order Asterales; family Asteraceae; genus Arctium; species Arctium minus. The sequence goes on along the minus strand of OX941093.1, from coordinate 732,084 downwards.
ATTTAAATTTAAATTTACTTTTTTCTAAAATAAAAAAAAAACATAATATATTTCAATAGTAAAGGAATAGTAGCATTTCTAACAACTATGCTAAAATAAAATAAAAATAAAAAGATGGATTTTAACAAACTTTTTACTCCAACAATTATGCTATTGTGTATGCTAAAATAGAGAAATGAGGAGAGATATTATAAAAATCTCTAAATTTAGATAAATCTCCAAAACTTTATAGAAGAGAGAAATAATATAAAAATATTTTTCCACCAATAAAAGAATTTAAAATTTAATGTGTAGGAGAATATATTAATAAATGTATTGATTATTTTTATTAATAAAGTTAATGTTAAAACTAAGGGTGAAGATCGAAACCGGGTACCTGCCTTTGGAACTGGAACCATACAGGAACTGCTGATTTCGAAATCGGAACCGATGTGATTGGTTCTGGTTCTTAAAATACAGAACCGATCGGGACTGGTTCTAGTTCTCAGTTTTTTGGAACCGTTAACCGCTGGGTACCCGTCGAGACTGGTTCTAGGACTGGGTACCCTGTCCCGCTGAGTACTCAGAACCGGAACTGACGGGTACCCGTTATTTTTTTAATAAAAATTATTTTATATGTTTATTATATTTAATAAACTAAACTTGAAATTATTAAATTACCTTTAGCGTTACACACTTATGGTTAAGGCCGCTTCCTTCACTCAACTTCTCCAATTATTTACGTAATTATTAGTTTTTAGTTTTTATCGGATTAGTTTCACTGTTTGTAGTATTTATTTCTTTACATTGAAACTTTGTAATAGATCAATAATTATTTTTTTATAGTATGAAATGATAAAATTAAAAAATAAAATAGACATCGGGTATTCGGTACCAGAACCGAAACCGGTAGTTTCGGGACTGGTTTCATGAATTTTGGTCGGGTACCCGCATTTGCTCACCCCTACTTAGGATTACTAAAATAGAGTTGTTGTTGGAGATTGAGGTAATTTTTCTTAGAGATTTTGAATTTTTTTACTTTATTATAGAAAAATTATACCATAGCTCTTGGAAATGCTATAAATACATCTTTGATGTACGTGAATTGTTTTGTTCGTATACTTTATGATTATAAATTATGTTAGTTATTCGATTTATATGGATAATTGATTTAAAATATTTGATAAATCTATTCCCATAGTAATAGTTAATATCTAATGAAACAATGAATTTGATCAGTTCCATCCAAACCACCCCATCTTATTATAGCATATAATAATAGCCTACTTGAATATGAATTAAATTCTAAAATTTTACTAGCATATTTGAAAACAGTAATAGTCTATTCGTTTCAATATTATTTTTCTATGGAATAAACCAAATTCGCAACATACCAAATGTTGAGAAAAAAGGGCTAAAGAGTTGGCATATTCAAAGGCTAAAGAGTTGGTATTTGTGACCAAAATAGAAGAAAGAGAAACATGCCTTTTTTTAAGAATAAATATTATATTTAAAATGTTTTTGTAAGTATCAAACGCATGTTTTATATATGACTAGAAGCGTATTCGTGCAATGCAGCGAGGTACATCACGATTTAATGTTTCCTTTTATTTATTTATTATTTTTTTTTATCAATTTACAGTACGATTTTGGATGGTTTTGAGATAGTGATAATAAGTTTTTTTATAAATTTGTTTAATTTAGGCTTAATAATATAATGTTTTTTATATAAAAAAATTAAGTATTTTGTTATAATTCAATTATTATTTTATATATTTTAAATTCTTTATATTTAAATTGAGATGTTTATCCTGTTTTAATTATCTTTATCAGTTAGTTATGAATTCAAACATATAACTTTAGAAATTTGTACTCATGCATCATGACTTGTAATTTTGAATTATAAGTAATGTGTATCAATAAACAGTACTTAATGCATAAAAACTTGTTTTTAAAAGTTTTCTTCGATAGTTTAATAATAATGTAATTTATTTTAGGTTTAATAATATAATGTTTATTTTTTATAAAATAAACATTTAATATTCTGTTATATTTTCTTAATTATACTTTAGATTTTTTATATTTAAAATTTGTTTTTATCCTGTATTTAGTTATGCGGGTAGTGATTTTAGGGGAGTTGAAATGGATAGTGATTTTAGAGAGTTAAAGTGGTTAGAGATAATGATTGAAAATTAATAAATAGTATTAAATATAGTACATAAAGTTTTAATGGTTGTTTTTAAGAGATTTTAATTAATTAGCATTAAGTAGTGGTACATTAAGCTTTAACAATTGTTTTTAAGAGTTTTTTATACATACTTTATAATATAGTATAGATATAGATATTGTGTTAGCTATATCTAAAATTTCGAAATTTTATTAAAATGATAAAATTTCTTATCTAAGATATAGCTTAAATGACCAAAAAAAAAATTCAAGTACTCGCAAGATTTACATTGAAAACTAAAGGGGAATGTAATTTCCTTGATTCAAAACAAAATAATGGTACAATATTTATAACAAGACCTAGCCTCTAGTTTCCTAATTAACATTCCCTTAAATCAGGAAATGATACATATAAAATAACACAAAGATACATAGGTTGCTAATACACCCCCGCAGTCGGAACGGGAGGGGAACGAACGTTGAGACTGGACTTCAAGCGACTAAACAAATAGTGAGGCAGTCCCTTTGTGAAGATGACTGCGTATTGGTATTCAGTGGGGACATGGAGTACTCGAACAACACCAACTTATATTTTTCGCGAACAAAGTGGATGTCGAGCTCCACATGCTTAGTGCGCTGATGTTGGACGGGATTGTCAGTCAAGTAGATGGTCGAGACGTTATCACAGTAAACTATTGTAGCTTTTTGAATTGGGGCATGAGGCTCAAGAAGCAGGTTTCAGATCCAACTCGTCTCTGCGATGACATTTGCAATTGCCCTGTATTCGGCTTCGACGCTAGAGCGGGAAACAGTCGGTTGCCTTTTGGATGACCACGATACGAAATTGTTACCGAGAAAAACGCAAAAACCTGAAGTTGATTGTCGTGAATCAGGACACCCACCCCAGTCTGCATCGGAGTAGGCCGTGAGAGAGTGTGGACTGGAAGTGGATAGACGAAGACCATGGTCCATGGTTCCTTTGACATACCGTAAAACTCGTTTTAGAAACCCGAAATGAGGCTCCCGTAGGGAGTGCATAAACAAGCAGATTTGTTGGACCACATATGAGAGGTCCGAGCGCATGATTGTCAAATATTGGAGGGCACTGGCCAGCTGACGATATAGCGTGGGGTCCTTCATAAGCTCACCATGACTAGCACTGAGTTTACCATTGGTAGTAACTGGAGTTGAGGATGCTTTGCATGATGTCATGGAGGCCCTTGAGAGAATGTCTTTGGCATATGTTGTTTGTAATGAACAATGCAAACCTATGATATCAGGCACGGGGGCCTATTTTAAACCATAAAGTGATTTTCGTAGGCGGCACACATGATGAGGGGCGGATGGATCCTCATAACCGAGCGGTTGATGTATATAAATTGTTTCTGCCAAGTGACCATGTAGAAAGGCATTTTTAACATCCAATTGGTGAATGGGCCAAGATCGGGACGTGGCTAGACTAAGAACCGTCCGAACCATAGTGGACTTTACAACAGGGCTGAAATTTTCGTCACAATCAATGCCAACCCGTTGTGTTTTGCCATTTACCACAAGGCGTGCCTTGTAGTGTTGTAGTGAGTCGTCCGAATGAAATTTATGGCGATAGAGCCACATACAACGGATAATGTTTGCATCAGTGGGACGCGGTACCAATTCCCAAATGTCATTAAGTCTCACAACAACAATAACTCAAGCATGCTCACGTAGCAATATACTCATAATTACAGTAGCTAAGTGAAATTATGAATATATTATACACAATGATTCTAAATATCGTCGCAACAATTCCCAATGTATGCAATTCCGTAAGTCCTAACACTCTCCCCACCTAAGAATTTTACCCATGGGTGGATGTCTCTTTATAACCGCCTACAGTTGAAGTCTAGGCATGCTAAGGTTAGTACCTAGTTCGCTTAAACTAAAGCTCTGTTACCAACTTGTAACGCCCTAAAAATGGGCTAACAAAAATTTCCGGAAAATGGAAATGTGGTATTTAAAATGCCATAGCATGAGCCTCGCAAAAATGGGGAAAATAAGAATACCTGTTTAATTACAGTTTGTAATTGTAAGGGAAGATAAAGCAACAACCGACTAATCTAATTTCTACAGCGAAATAAGATTACAAAAGGGGTGTCGCCTATAAACCCAAATCAATCTTCACAAAATGTGTTCCCATATGCACTTTCCCCAAGCCCTCACAAAGTCCGCCTAGACCTTTTTAGGTGCGGCGCCACTAGAACCTGAGATACACATAAACACCAAACAAGTGTTAGGCCAAAAAGCATAATGTGGTTAAATAATAAGTAATAAATGCATATATGGCAAATTTTATAGTTCCATCGAAACTCATAACCATGATTGGAATCAATGGGGGAGACCCATAACACCAATCAAATTACACCCAAGAGACGAGATACCTTAGTGTCCACTTCTACGAGTGACACCACAAGGCCCGACACACCCGAGGATACAGCATAGGCATTTCCCCAAGTGGCGGAGGTTTAGGCACATACCATCATAGTGGCACCCAAGACTATATCCTCCTAGTGCCCATTTGACTTGGATCATCCACACAAATCATTTGTGACCATGTAGCATATTATCTCACACAAGGTGAATTCAACCCCAATATTTGTCGTATGGTCCAAAGATTCATATTCATCATCAATTAGGTGCAAGGCACATAACGACTTACACATCATGACAATTTATGCATATAACCATAAAAGAGTTTACCTAAAATGTGAGATATATCCCAACCACTTAAGCAACAATACCATAGAGGTGTATGAACATAAATACCATTTGTTAGTTCATCCATATTACCAATATAAACTCATCTATTTCCTTCAAAACTAAACATTCATAATCCAAGGCAATATTAAATTCAAATAACAATGTGTGCAAACCCTAATTTCATAAAATTGTAAAAGGCAACATTTAAGCAAATAAATACATGCATCTCATTTTAAAAAGGGTTTAGAACACTCACTATCTAGGTTTGTAGGAAAACCCTAGAAACCAAATAAATATTTGAGAGGTGACTTAAAAGCGAGAAAACTTTACTCTCACTTAATGCTCCAAGCTTTGAGATAAAGATGACATTAAATGATTCTCAAAATGGTGTTGATGAAGTTTCACATACAGTTTGGTGAGGTGGGGCGATGAGAGTGGATGAGAAAAGTGAGAGGGAGGAAATGGGGAAAGGGGTAGACAAGAAGAAGAAGAAGAAGAAAAAAAGTGTGCTGCAGATTTGGGGTTAGGCAAGAAAAAAGGGGGGTGTCCGCCTATGCATGTGGGTGGTTTACTGCGTGGCTCAAGCCGCCCCCTAACTCGCATCGGCCACTGGATGGTCCACGCTTGGATCCGCCAAGCACCACTCATCAACCCAAAAATCTATTTTGATTCATTTTATTCTGACACACCACTCCTACATTTGATCTCACTTCCCAAGACCATTTGCTTCCTAATTTCCAGCCACATAGTTTTGTGAATTCCCAATTTAATTAATACTAAAATTTAAATCATCCATTTAATTATTTAAGTTTTAACAACTAAGAAATTAAATAACTAAACAATTAAGTGAAACCCACATACACCAAGCTTGAGATTTAATTACTTAGATTTTTTTTTTGGTCGTTACAGGTGGAAATGGATGGGTTAGATGGTTCCATGGATGGGAACATTAGGGTCGAAGTGGGCGATGAGGGTGTTGTGGAAGTGCTTTGAGGTTGAGTATATGCCAGGTGAGAGGTTGTAGGATGTGGGGATTGCTTGGTACCGAAGTTGTTAAAGAAGGATGGTGACATTGGTGCGAATGATGGATCGAGAAAGGAGTAATCGGTGGGTTGAGGTGATGATAAATCGACAAATGGAAATATGGTCTCGTCAAAAGTTACGTGACGAGATAAGATGACTTTGCCGGAACTGAGATCGAGGCATCTATAGCCATGATAGTTTGGTGGGTAGCCAAGAAAAACGCAACGGGAAGAGCGGGGTTCAAGTTTGTGTGACCATTTGGCGGATAGATTGGGTTAGCAAACACAACCGAAAACATGGAGGTGATCATAAGAGGAATCACGATTAAAAATAATGGAGGTTAGAGAGCGGAAGTGGAGGAGTTTGGTGGGAAGAATGTTATGGAGGTACACGGCGGTGTGGAGTGCCTCGACCCAAAAGGATGGCGGTAACGAGGCATGATATAAGAGAGCAAGGACGATTTCATTTAATCGACGTATCATACGTTCGGCCTTTCCGTTTTGTGAGGAGGTTTGAGGGCAAGAAAAACAAAAGGTGAGGCCATGATTGGAAGCAAATTGATGAAACTCATTGTTATCAAACTCACGGCCAAGGTCACATTGAAAACTCTTAATACAGAGACCGAATTGTGTATGAATGTAGGCGTGAAATTGTTTAAATTTAGTGAATGCCTCAGATTTGAGTTTTAAAGGATAAACACAAACAAATTGCGTAAAATTGTCAATTAACACAAGGTAGTATTTATATTGAATTTTACTTAACACCGGAGATGTCCATAAATCACTGTGAATAAAATCAAAAGGAAAGGCAGTCTTAGAAGTTGAATCAACAAAAGGTAATCATTTGTGCTTGTTAATCTGACAATAATTGCATAAAATGGAGCTATTCTTCTTATTGCAATGAATGAAAGACTTAGATTTAAGATGCGTAAGAACTGGCATGCCCGAATGGCCCAAACAGTGATGCCATAAATCCGGAGAGAAAGAAACAAGACATTGTGGGGTTAAGCACTTCAAGGCGGCTGAAAACGGGTAGAGTTAGCCAAGACTATTTCTTCTCACAAGCGTCATCCCAGTTGGAAGATCCTTAATAGAGAAACCAAAGGGATCAAATTCAACAGAAACATTGTTTTATTTGGTAAACAGACGAACAAAAATAAGATTTTTGATTATATGAGGAGTGTAGAGGACATTGTTTAAATGTAAGGTACGGTTTGGCAGGGGGATTTTTGAGGAACCCGATCCATGAACTAGATTGCTCATACCGTTTCCGACAAATATAGAACGTACAGAACTAAAATTTAAAGGGTTTCAGATGATACCTGCGTTTGATGTAAGATGGGATGATGCCCCAATGTCCATGTACCACTCCGGGTCGTTTGGTTGCTCCATTGTCAAAGCATGGAAGGCTTGACCCAGATCCGTGGGTTCGAGTGCATTAAATTCAGCAACATGAGCATGCACGTTGTTTGTGTTCGAAACTTGAGGTGATTAACGTGGATGTGTGGATTGATGGTTGTTTGAAGGTGGCTGAGAGTTCGAAGGCCATTGATACCAGGGACCGGCCTAACCCGGTTGTGTGGGGTATGGACACGGGGGAGCGTCCCATGGGCTTGGCCAAGATGGTGTCATTTGATTCCAGTACGACGGACGACGACTCCCACTTTGGTAACGACCACCGCCAGTGGAGTTTCCGTGTCCAAAGTGACCGCCACGATGGTTGCCTCGGCAGGAGTTTCTACGTGGAGTCTCGTGGGAGATGCAAGTTTGATCCACATCGATGGAATCTGGTGGCGTCTGATGGATTCTGGTGGGTGCAACGAGAACTGCGAATGGAAAGGGTGGTTCGTTACGTCTGGACTTTCTGTGTTGCTCGAGTTCAAGCATACTTTGTGTCATTTCAAAGGTTGGTGATGTTTAGTGTATGTAGGAGGCCATCGTGTCATACTTAGCGAGTAACCCACGAACCAATTGAAGGACCAGTCTTTGCTCGTTGACAACAGCATCAACATCTTTGAGTTGCCCGGCGAGATCCCGAAGGCGCTGGCAATAGGGTTGAAGAGACGACTTGGAGTCTAGTTTGAGGTTGTTGAATTCTTTCTCAAGGGGTACAGTGTGGGCTCCTTTATTGTTGTGAAACATTTTCTTCACTCGGGTCCATGCTTCATACGTCGTTGATTCATCCTCCAATACTCGAGCGAGAAGATCATCAGATAGCGTACCATAGATCCATTGATGCACGTGTGCATCAATCTCAACCCATGACGCATATTCTAGATCGATTTTGGTCGGCGGCGTTGTACCGTCGATGTGGTGTAAGACCTTGTAGCCACGGGCATGGAGATTGAACAGTTTCATCCATGCCGAGTGTTAAGTATCAAGCAGTTTTTTAAATATCAAGGACGAAAACGTTATTACCATCAAACCACAGGGACGAAAATTGTAGTTTACTCTTCTTAATTTATGATTAGTCCAAAACTCTAGTTTACAGATGAATATGATTCAAGTCTAAAAAACCCAGTATATAATGAAATTCAACTCCAATACTTATCAAAGTTTTCAAGTCATAGGTGTGTGTTATTATGTATGCACAATGTATTTGTAGCCCAGTTTAAAGTATATGCTTTTTTGGCGAGTTTAAATCAATCTTTTTTTATCAACACTATCGCTTACTTACCAGAAATGATTTTAGTCCACCAAAACGATATCCTATACAATAATTTTCCCGATAAGCGCTAACCGTTGTAAGAATCTTCGCCCTCACTTACCAGGTACGACACTTGGTCCTTGCCTTAGCTCTTGTCGGGTATTGGGTAAGATTCTTGGTGCTTGTCATATTCATCTGGTAAGGTAATATGACTTGGTAAGTGTAGTGTTTACATGCTTGATAAACAACCCCTTAATGGAATATTAAGTTGAATTTGATTTAGCCTAACGTCGTCAAATAAAGCTCCAGCTCTCTTGAGTGCGAGTTCAGTTCTACTTATTTGCAGTTTGAATATTGGAAAATTTTTATCCAAAATATATATATCTTAACATACCATGTCAAAGATTTTGTCCTCAATATATAAGTTATTGATATATATATTTTTTTTCTCTTCTTTTCGTTAACGAAGAAACAAATGAAGAAATTGAAGAATTCAAACTCGAAGACAAAGACACGGATCTCAAGATCTTGGATGAATGAGAAAGGATGAAACGTCCTGATATAAATTAGATTAGGACATTATAACCTACCTATTTAAGTTGATTGTTATTTTCATAGCTCTTTCTCCAAGGGTGCTTCTTATGGCTTAAGATTCACCGTAATCTGAAAAATGACATCCCAAATTTCGACATAAAAACAAAAGAAACAAAGCTTTTTTTTTCATCTATATAACTAAGTGAATGTTATTTTGGAAATGAAAAAAACAAATACAATAAATAACTTGACTCATGGTAATTACTTGCCCACAATATAATTGGGCACTAGCGGTATTGCATTGTAGTTCCACTAGACAGCATGTTGAGACCGTTGGATTCTTACATCATCATTTATTGCCAAATTAAATCTACGTGTTTTAATTATAAATATTCCCTATTCGCTTGTATATATAGTTTTTTAACTTACATTGTTTATCGCTTTTTTTTTTTTTTTTTAATTAAACAAAAAATAAACACCCATTAATTAATTGTTAAATGAGTTATAAGAAGCACATAAATTTCGTTATTTTTAATAAATCTTTTGTTATGATTCTTCAATCATGCTCGAATTAAAATTGTGAAATTGGCTTCGATCTTCAAGGATCCACATATGTCGTTATTGATAATGATCTTGAATCATGGACAATGTTAACATATAAATTTCATTACCTCTTCAAAGAAAAGGCAGGTATCAAAATTAATAACATACATAAAATCCTCTTGAACATCCTAAAAACCACTTACCAAAAACCGTGGGTGTTTTTGTACCGGCAAGTCAAGGAGGTACATCCATGAATTTATGGGAAAATATATTATTTTTACATAAACTATTTTTTATTTGTTTTTCATTTTATTATCTTTGATTAGTGGCTTAATATTAATAATTCTTAGCGGTCTTTGGTTCGTAGAATGGGATTTGATGGAATTGGAATCCATCGAAGAAATTTGACTTTGAAAAAATTGGAATGAAATTTGACCATGCGTTTTGTTGGTAGGAATTCAATTCCTTCACTTAAGCTAAGGAATGATGATACAGGGAGAATTCGGGAGTTAATAATGATTTTCAAAAATAATTGAAAAAAAGGAAAACGGGATCGAATAGAAAAACGAGCTCGAAAGAGGCTAAGAATTTGGTATCGGAAAAGAGGCAAATATAAAGCACCGAATATAAAAAGGATTGCGATGGAAATCGAAGAACAAGTCGAAAACTACAAACGCACGAGAAAGCGGGTGTCATGCGACTTGTTTCCCTTCCATGCGAGTTTGATGCGTCCTAAGCCGCCACAAAATCGCGCAACACACTGTTTGATCAAGTGAATGGCGGCTCATGCAATCCTATGGCATCCAAATTCCACACTGTCCCACGTTGCAAACTAAATTTTCTTTTTTATTCATTTATTTTTAAATTCCTTTTTAATTATCTTTTAGATTAGTTTAATTTTCATAATTGTCTTTCCGGATTAGTTTTATTTTTCGTAATTATCTTTTTACTAGTTTAAGTTATAAATAGGTTTATTTGTTATCAAGTTTTAATCAATAAAAGTTTAGTTTTTTAAGAGTTCTCCCTTAATTTTGAGTTTTATGATTCGTAATTCTCGTTATCAAAAGAATTTAGACGCTTGTCGATCCTTCCGCAAATCTACGTTGCGTCAAATGATGAATTCCTTAAATTGTGGAATTCAATGGAATTGGAATGATTCCATCTCTTTCATTCTGTGAACCAAACGTGAGCTTGAAATTTGGTCAATAGAATTGGTCATTCCAATTCCTTTCAATTTCATAAACCAAACAGCCCCTTAGTAACATCAATTTTGAAATTTATTTGGAACACTCAAGTGTTCCTACTATTATTGTAATGTTTTGTGTCGGATTATGGCTTGTTTAAATATAATTTGTAATTGATTGATATTATATATGTTGGAGTCTCACATCAACTAAACTTAAACCATTTATTTATCCCCCATTTATGTTAGAATTTCTCTTCTCCTTAAGGACTCTTTTGGAGGGATAAAAATTTGATGTCCTAAATTCTTATGTCTCATCTCTATCCTACCAATGAAATTAAGGCACAATAAATTATTTTATATTTTAAATTTATTTAATTCAAGTTCATATTCTCTATTTGATGATCTACATTTATGTAATTGGTGGATAAGAATGTGATGTGGAAGTATCAAGTAAGGGACGGGGGGTTCCATATATTCTAACTATAGAATTTCAAATACAAATCATATAATTGTTACGAACCCTACAAACCACTACCAATCGTCTGTAAATTGCTAGCATACGCATTTATGTACGAACACATTAGCCTCTTGACACTCTATGACATTTTCCGGTCGTCTAGCCTCCGTCAGAAAGGCATGTTGAAATCCCACGTTGGTTAAGATTCGGATCATTACACTTTCTAAAAAGTTGTATTGGAAATGAGATTTCCAAATTTTATATCTATATACTTTATATGGGCATATATATAAATTGAATGTAACTAGGCTAGTATATTGTCAACAAGACAAGAGAAGGTAATTAATTAAGACTAGAAGAAGGTTTGAAAAATAGGCAAAATTAAAACTTGGGATTCTAGTAATTAGACGCATAAAGTCAAATAGGAATGATCTAACCCAAATTAAGCCTAGTAGGGAGTAGCATATATGAGGCTAAGATCCTCAACAGTTAAGTAACTAAATGCGGGAAATAAAAGGTTACGAGCAAACTGAATTTTTTATTATGAATTTTTACAGCAAACAAAACGGAGTATTTAATAAATAAATTATAAAAAAAAAAAAAAAAGTAAATTACGTGTTTAGTCCCTGTGGTTTGTTAAAAATTTCTAACTTTTTCTTTGTGGTTTTGAAATTACGATTTTCATCTTTATGGTTTGTAATTCATTAGTTTTTTCGTTCTTATGATTTAACTTTTATTGCTTTTTTCATCCCATGGTTTAAAATTCATTTCTATTTTAGTACATATTTAAAAGTAGTGTTTTGATCTCAGGGGCGAAAATAGAAATGAATGACAAACTATAAGGACGAAAATAGAAATTTCAAAACCATAAGGACGAAATCCGCAATATTTAACAAACTATAGGGATGGAAAACGTAATTTAGTAAAAATAATAATAATAAAAGTTTAAGAAGAGGGTAGGAGACAAGGCCACACTCACTTTTAGTATAAATTCCAATATGTTCCCCCTGAAATCTCTACAACCATGCAACTTATCGTCTTCATCTTCATCTGTTGTTGTATGCAGCACCTTTAATCAATCAATCAATCAAATATGGAGCTCTCCTCCTTCTCCTTCTCCTTCTCCTTCCCCATCCAATTCCAATTCCAATTCCTGTTCTTTGGTCTGTTAGCCTCCACCTTCCTCCTCCACGCCAGCCTCCTTGTCTACCCCATCATCATCGCATCCAGCCATCTGCTGCTGCTGCTGCTGTTGACATCCCTCTCCCTCCTTCTTTACTTCCGATCCCGACCCTACCCCGTCTTCCTCCTCAACTACTCCTGCTTCCAACCCCCCTCCCACCGACAATGTACTTATGAGTTGGCCAATGAATTCTTGATGCACAGTGCACGATTCACCACTCCGGAGCCACTCGATTTCATGCGTAATATATTCTTCAAATCCGGGTTAGGGAATCACACCTACGCACCTCCCTTTATGTTTGAAAACAACCAAACCCCCTCTCAAAAGAGCGCCATCCAGGAAGCCCAGGAAGGTATCTTCTCCTCCGTCGATTCCCTCCTCTCCAAAACCCACATCAAACCCGACCAAATCGACGTCGTCATCGTCACCTGTGGGGGCTTTTCACCTTCCCCTTCTCTCTCCTCTCTCATCGTCAATCATTACAATCTCAAACCAGACGTCAAAACTTACAACCTTAGCGGCATGGGGTGTAGCTCCGGCGTACTCTCCATTGATTTAGCTCATCACATCTTACGTGCTGGAGGCCGCAAAATCAAGAATGCTCTCGTTGTCATCACCGAGAGCATTACCTTAAACTGGTACGACGGCGAACAAAGATCAATGCTGGTCACCAACTGCATCTTTCGCGTTGGCTGTGCTGCCGCCATCATCACCAACGACCCATCCCGCCGTTCATCAGCCAAGATGGAACTTACCCACTCCCTCAGAACCAACCACGCCGCCGACGACTCCGCCTACCACGCTGCTTTCCAAGAGGAGGACTCCAAGGGGATCACCGGCATTTCACTCACCAAAGACTTGATAAGGGTCGCCGGCGTAAACCTCCGAGAACACGTCAAAATCCTTGCCCCACGAGTCCTGCCACTCAATCAACTGGTGATGTATGCCTACTCGTTGGCGGCCTCGGTTTTGTCCTCCGGCCAGTTGAAGCCGATGGTGCCAGATTTCACGACGGCCTTCGACCATATCTGCGTGCATACAGGCGGGAAGGCAGTGATTGAGCAAGTGGGACGAGTTATGAAGTTCAGTGAGTCGGTGACTGAACCGGCCAGGATGAGTCTGAACCGGTTCGGGAATACTTCCAGCAGTCTGGTGTTTTACGAGTTGGCGTATTTTGAAGCCAAGGGGAGGGTAAAAAAGGGAGATAAAATGTGGATGATTGCCTTCGGAACCGGGTTCAAGGTCGGAAGCTTGGTCTGGAAATGGATAAATCATCCTCAACCCGACAACGATAATCCATGGAATGATTCCATACACCAATACCCATTAAAATCTTGGTAGCAAGCAAAATTATTAATTTGTTTTTGGAATTTAAATTTTAAAATAAACAACAAAAATGTGATTTTTTTTTTTCTTCTTCTTCATATTTTACCATATATAAATTCATATATTTATAAGTCTGTCTCAAAGCATATATATATAGTTAATTAAAACCTAGGTATCAAGTTTCATAAATGTTTTATTGGATGATTAAAATTAATATTCGATTACGCACGAACGATGGGTTTTATATATATATATATATATATATATATATATATATATATATATATATATGTAGTGTGGTAATTTAAGTTAGATGTTAATTCATTGCCTACAAGTTTGTAATTGAGTTTATATTTGATTCTTATGTATTGTAAAATACTATATAATATATTTATTTCTTTTGTTATAATTAATTAATGTGGTTGTTTGGCAATTAGGCATGATATTTGATACTTGGAATATGTGAGGATATTTGAAAACTTTATAATTGTTTGTTTTATTTCTAACTAGAAGCGTACTCGTGCAATGCAGCGAGATACATCACGATTTTAATGTTTATTTTTATTTTTTGTTTTTTATTGATTTACAGTACGATTTTTGATGATTTTTATTGAATGATAATGGTTTTTTTATATATAAATTTGTTTAATTTAGGCTTAACAAAATATAATGTTTTTTATATAAAAAAATTAAGTAGTTTGTTAAAATTCATTAATTATCTTATATATTTTAAATTTTTTATATTTAAATTGAGATGTTTATCCTGTTTTGATTATGTTTATCAGAATTCAAATTTTAGGATTTTAGGATTTGGAGATTAGAGATAATGATTTTGGGGATAAGGATGAAATTTATTAATTAAGGTTAAAAGCATTTAAAAATAGTACATATTGCTTCATTCATTGTTTTTAAGAGATTTTAAGTAGATTAACATTGAATAATAGTACATAATGCTTAATACATCACGATTTTAATGTTTATTTTTATTTTTTGTTTTTTATTGATTTACAGTACGATTTTGGATGGTTTTTATTGAGTGATAATGGTTTTTTATATATAAATTTGTTTAATTTAGGCTTAACAATATAATGTTTTTTATATAAAAAAAATTAAGTAGTTTGTTAAAATTCATTAATTATCTTATATATTTTAAATTTTTTATATTTAAATTGAGATGTTTATCCTGTTTTGATTATGTTTATCAGAATTCAAATTTTATAATTTTAGGGTTTGGGGATTATAGATAAGGATTTTGGGGGATAAGGATGAAATATATTAATTAGGGTTAAAAGCTTTACAGATAATACATTAGGCTTTAGTAGTTATTTTTAAGAGATTTTAAGTAGATAGCTTTAAATGATAGTACATAAAGTTTAGTGAGTTGTAATTAAGAGTTTTTTATGTCATCTTTATAATATATAATAGATTAGTTACGTACTTTAAAGATTTATTTGTTTAAACATTTTTTAACTTAATTATTGAAACATAACCAAATTAAATGATTTAACAGAACAAGTCATCATATATATATATATATATATATATATATATATATATATGTACATTAAACCATTTAATTTTATTTCATATATGTCTTAATAAAGAAAAAATAAACAAAACCCTTACGCTGTGTTCTCGAAACTCATTTAACGAAGGAAAGGAAAGGAAAGGGAGGGAAAGGGGAGGAAAGTAAAAAAACCTCGTGTTCTCGAAACTTTTTTAGGAGAGAAAGGAAAGGAAACGGAAGGAAAGAATTGATAACTTTCCTTCCAAACCTTTCCTCCCAAATGTGGGAGGAAAGGGAAGGAAAGGGAGGGAAAGAAATTAAAACAATTTAAAAAAATTACTGAAATTATTAAAATTACAAAACTACCCAATCTTTCATTATAAAGAATATATTTTTGTAAGGGTATATTTGTAAAATTGACATCTTTCCTTTCCTTTTCTCTTTTGTTCAAGAACATGAAAAACTATTTTCTTTTATTTCCTTTCCTTCCTTTTCCTTCCATCTCGAGAACACAAATGAAAAAATTATTTTCCTTCCCTTTCTTTTCCCTTCCTTTCTTTTCCATCCATTTCTTTTCTTTTCTTTTCTCTCCAGATTAGAGAACACAGCATTAGCCTTATACATAAGCTATACTAATTAGGTCAAAGATGTTACATTTTAAAAAGGAAAGTGGTATACACCATTCTATTTAGCTTTCTTTTTTTAATAAGATGAAGTCACTTGACAAAATCTAAGTTATCTTATTTCGATTATATCATATTATAATATTATTATAAGAAAGACAAATAAATATATAGTACATATATATATAGAGTCGTACACAATTCGTCTTGTCTAGTTAAAATCTAATACATGGTATGGAAGAAACTAGAAACGACAATATGACTTGTTAAAATTTAATCAACATGGTCCGGAAGAAACTAGAAATGACAATATGACATGAGCTTTTGATATAATACGTTAGAAAAGGAAAAAGGAAATTAAGATGCCTATTTTTGATGAATTTATCTAGTCCCAAGAAAGAAAAACCAGATTTTATCCAATCTAACTTAAAAAATGGAATTTGAAAAAAGGCAAACAGAAGTGAACGTCGTGGCTTGGTATTTATTGAGTTCAATCCAAAATACTACATAGATAGATAGATAGAAATGCAAGTAAATTAGTAGTAGTAGTAATATGTATGTGTGGGTCCCCTGGTGGATGTAGATAAGCATTGACCAATCATGTCATGAAATGAAAGGGTGTTCCTCTACTCTATTCACAAATATTGTTGAAAATTGAAAAGGGTTGGGTGCTACTTTTATTGGTGGTTAGTAAGTCACATTTAACCCCCTACCAAATAACATACATTTACTTTCTTTCTAAACCACTATTTACTATTATTCTATATATATATAGAGAGAGAGAGAGAGGGGAAGGATATTTTACGAGAAGACGAGAAGTGTAATATCATATATGATTACACGACCTGTAGGTGTATTTAATCATATATGATTAAACGTCTATGTATTGCAAATATAACATGTGTTTAATCATATACGATTAAACTTGTGTATCATATATGATTAAACACTTCTCGCCTTCTCGCAAAATGTTTAGCTTCTCGTTTGAACCTGCCCTTATATATATTATTTTTGTAATAAAAAATCAATGCATTATCTAATTTTATGATTGGAGTTTATATACTTTTAGTAAAAAATAGATATCAAGTAATAATCCGACTACATTATATTTATATTGGTTTTATAATGTTATTTTGTGAATTGTTAAAATCACGTTATTTTAATAATGAGTTTTTAAAATATAACAATTAAATGAGAAATATGTTGAAAATGAGTTGTTATTTATTACATTTTTAAATAACGAAAATGCTTTCTTGTCTTCTGAATTCGGTGGAAACAAATGCATGTTATTTTTGGGTAAGTTTTGAATTGTAATTTTAATGCTTGCTCATTACTTGGTGTATAAATATTTTCTTTCACTTTGTCTTTATTATCATAAATTTCAATTAATTATCAAAGCATTTTAATTAAATTACTTATAAGTTGAATATATATATTTTTTTTTATTTTTATGAGGGACTGAAATATGATTTATGATCATAATGAGTGAACCTTTATTGTAAATATGAATATGAAAAAATGTATGTTGTAGTTAGCAATTTTTGTATCGCTAAAAGTGTACTTTTTTTTTTTTTATGAAAAACATGATCAACAATCGGTTATCTAAAATACTTGTTTTTAAGGAGATAAGAATGACGGTAACAAAGTATCTAAAACACTATTTATCTTGGATTTTTAATGTCTATTTAAAAACCAATTGATTGTTTTTCATCATTAATTTATAGTTCTTCGTTACTAGTTTACAACAATAAAAACTAAAAAATAAAACCAGATGATAAACAGTTAAAGCACATATATATTAATGGATGTGCAGTGCACCTAAACGTAAAGAAAACAAAAAATGCAAGCACATGCATAGAAAATAAATGTATTTTTATTTAAATTTACAAATACAAACTAATTAGTTTTTAGTCAAAGAAATACAACACGCTTTTAACATCACAAGACATTTGCACTGACACTCAAAAGGTGGGTAGTAGGTATTAGTTAGTTAGTAGTGACTTGGTCTTACAACTCACATCATAAATCATATTAACAGGCTGTGAAATTAACCTAAATATATAATCGTATGTGTCGTGAGTCTTTCCGGTTGTTTGTGTTTCGGGTTTTGGCCGGTCTTGAGTAGGACGGTAAACAAATTGAACATTCAGCGAACAGTTCTGCAAGAATTTCGTTAATTTAATAACCAAACGAACATAAACAATGACCTTGTTCCTTCATTTACGTTCGTGAATGTTCGTTCAATTATCTTCATTTACATTTATTTACGTTTGTTCGTTTATATACATAATATATTTATATATTATGACATTAACATGTAAAATCAATAATTATTTCAGTTTTTAAGAATTCCTTGTAATAACCGGGTTAAAAGTATAGAATTATAAAGTTTGGGTGAGATATTTGAAAGGGCCTTTTAGAGGGGTCAATTATGAAAATGGGGAATGAGGGATTAAACCCTAGGGATTTGGGTTATTGTGGGAGTTGATAAGTTTTGGCATAGGGAGAGAGAGCTCTTGAAGGCAAACCGATCGTAAGATAGCAAAAGAGCTGAAGTTGGTGTTCTTCAATTCTTACAAGGTAAAATTCTAATCCTAATCTCTTTAGTAATAAGAGTTTAGCATTTATTTCTAAATCTGTTATGGGAGTTTGAATTTAAAGTCAGTCCTGAAGTTGGAAATCCCTAGGATGAGTTAGAGTATTGATTAATCTGTTGTGGGATTTTTGGGGTTTAATCTTCGATCTGTGTTAATGTATCGGGGCCCCTGGGGTTTTCGTTCGATAGTCCGGTCGTCTTAGGCCCCGGTCGAGACTCATTCTTGGCGTCGGTCGAAGTTATGGCACCGGTCGTTTGTGTAGGTTGTGGTCCGGTCGGAGTTAAAAGGGGGAGACCCCGGTCGGAGTTAAAAGGGGGAGACCCCGGTCGGTGTTAAAAGGGGGGAGGCCCCGGTCGATGTTAAGGGTGAGGGACCCCGATCATTGTCTCCACACCGGGCGACCGGTCTCTTCTCTTGGGGCGAAGCCCAACTGCTGTCCAATTTAATTAATTTAGTTTTGGGCTGGTAACGTTTAAGGGTTAAGCCCAAACTCCTTTTTAAGGCTTGGATCTGTGTTGGATATAGTTGTTAGAGTGGCCCAATTCTTTTATTTTGTTTTATGCCAAGGACTTAATTTATTAAGTCAAGTTCGATTTAGCGGGTTAAGTTCGGTCAAAGGATAGATGGCGATGGGATGAGGGTGTTAAGGTCAAAATTTCGTAAAATAGAAAGTAGCGGATATTCACGGGTGATACCTTGTTTTATAGGTTCAATTCGGATTATAAAGTAGACGTAAAGCTTAAAGCAAAGGACATCAGGTGAGTTTTCTAAACTAAACCTCATTGGTACTAAAAGCATGTGAAGTTTAATTTTAAACTTTGATTTATTTTCGACGACATGATATTTATGAAATGTTTAAGTGTGTTATAATTTGTTGAAATCTAAATGTATGCATACATTATATGTAGAGATTTTGACCTAAGTTGGGGAGTGTGGCCCGCCTACTCGTGCCGGGGAGTGTGGCCCATATATGTCGTTGGGGGTGTGTCCCAACATTAAGGCAACGCGAGTTAGACTCATCGTCTTTGACAGTCGTGTGGTCAGTAGCGTGTTTATTTATGTGGACTTACTGCATGTTAATTTAAATTCTGAAAAGTTATTTTATTGCTATTTGTAGAGGGAACTCACTAGACCTTCGGTCTAACCCTCGCTCTTTTAAAACTAAAAATCTTTTCAGGCAGGCGTGATGTAGGAAGGGCGGATAAAGGAAAGGAGAAGGCTTAGCGGACCCAGATAGAAGGCCGTCAAATAGTTCCCTTATTAATTTCTCAGTTGTGTATAGGTTGCCTTTGCAAACCTTGAATCTATTGTAATCTTGGGGCCGTTTTGGCATAGATTTTCTTTATTAATATTAAGACTCAATTGTTATCTTGTTAATTTTGGTTTGGTTGTTATATTCCTTCTCTATTCTCCCTAAAGTTACCCCTTCTAGATTTTGTTATGTTATCTTATAAGGACGAAATGATACTAATAGCGGTTGTTTTTTGTTTTATTTACTTATAATGTTTAATTAGTTCGTTCGTTTAGCATATTAACAAACGCAAACACGAACAAAGACGTTTTCTTCACAAGCGGATATGAACACAAGAAATTTCGTTCGTTTACGTTCGTTCATTTAGCAACTTAACGAACGAACACGAACAAACATATTTTCTTACCGAACAAACAAGAATACAAAAAATTCCGTTCATATAATGTTCGTGTTCGTTCGTTTGTTCAGTTAATTAAGTTAAACGAACGAACATGAACACAAAAAGTTTCGTTCGTTTACCGTTCGTTTGTTCAGTTAAGTTAAAGGAACGAACACGAATAAGCCTTCGTTCGTTTACAACCCTAGTCTTGAGTGGTCTTAATTTGTTGTTGTTGTTGTTGTTGTCGTCTTTTATTTTTTTGTCTGGTTTGGTTTGGTTTAGTCTTGTTTCGTGTTTGTTTTGTTTTTTGTTTGGTTCGGCTGGTTGCAGAAGCTTTTTTTGTTTTTCTGTAAGTTCCTTTGAGTTCTAATAAAATTGTGTCTTTAAAAAAAATCATATGGAAAAAAGAGTTTTAAGTTTTAGCCACGTCAAAGATTTTCTTTTTCACAAAATATTTGGCATCCTGTAAATCTAACACCGCAAGTAACTTTTTCTTGCGGTGTCAGATCTTTCTGACATATTCTAAGCGAAAAAAATCTTGATGGTGCCACAAAAATAAATTTTAAAACCACAAGTTGTGGTGCCACAAGAGACCGCAACTTGCAATTGCTTTTTTTTTTTTATCTTAATGTTTATGGTTCTAAGGTTCACACCTTGATTATATAAATTCTTTTTTGTTTAACACGGCCTTCAATTTTCTCCAAAACGAAACTCTTGCATTTTAAATTTGATAGAAACCATTTAAAAAAAGGAACAACAAGTTTGTGGTCTCTTGCGGCAACGTAACTTGGGGATTTGAAATATATTTTGCTGTGCCGTCAAAAAAAATTATCACTCAAAATATGTCAAATATATCTGACTCCGTAAAAAAAAGTGCCTTGTAGTGTCAGGTTTATAGGATAACGGACATTCTGTGAAAAAAACTTTAAGTTGGCTAAAATTTAAAAATCTTTTTCTCATGTGGTTATTTAGGTTAATATACCTTGTAATTTTTATGTTATTTTTTCGAACAATAACAAAACTCTCCAGAATTTATGTTAATTTTATCTATCTATACTATATTATAAAACACGGATAAAAAACTATTAAATACAAATTATTACGTATAAGTATAAGGTATCATCATTTTATGCAAGATTTTAAAAATCTCTCAATTTACAAGTATCAAAGCACAAGATACATATTACCACTGCAGACTTCTAACACCCACCAATTGTATGTGCAGGGTCTTTCTTTTATGTAGACATTTCCATGTATCACCATTAATTAATATATTATATTACTATAAATTTGTTTTAATTATATTATTAAATATGTAATTGGTTATTTTTTCTAGATGTCATTAAAATATATAAGATAATCATTGAATTCTTAACAAAATACTTAATTTTTTTTATATAAAAAACATTATATTATTAAACCTAAATTAAACAAATTTATAAAAAAAAACATTATCACTTTCTCAAAACCATTCAAAATCGTACTGTAAATCGACAAAAAAACAAAAAATAAAATGAAACATTAAAATCGTGATGTATCTCACTGCATTATGCGAATACACTTCTAGTTTCAATAAAATCTAAAAAAAATATATGAGTTGTTATTATATATGTGGGCTTATATACATAGCACAACAAATTTGCAAGTGTAAAATGGAAATTAATTTGGATTTGTCTGATATATATTTTTTCTCTATATACTTTAAAATGTGAAGTTGGAATTCATAGGAGTGCAATCTTAAGTTAGAATATTTAGATCCATCACCAATGATGTTTTAATATTAAAATTAGAGTCCACCAAATTAATTAAGTTGAGGCCCAATGGAATAAGGCATCCGCCTCCGCCTCCTTTTCTTTTCATTATAGTTAAAGGGTTGTTGGACGATTTAATGGGCTTAATAACCTCTATAACTTATTCGATAAGTCATACGTGTTATGGATTATTTGGCAAGATGATGGCTTATTTAGTAAGCCAAAAAAGTAGAATCCTTTGGATTAAGCCATTTATTCCTGTTTTACCCATCCCCTCGTTCATCTTCATCCCCATCTCTCTGGCTCTCCATTTCAATCGAAGCCATCTTTATTCCATTTATCTTCCCCCATCCCCATTTCTCTACCTAGCAAAGAAACGAGAGGGCTCTTCCTCTTCCCTAGCTTCTAGTCCTTTAATTCTATATTGCCTCATTATTGATTTCTTTCTGATAAACGTATCCATGGTATCTAACTTCTTTTGTGAAATCTTTTAAATATCTAGATACTTGGAAGTCCTCGCAAGGCGATTGGTTTGCACCAATCATAAAAGTAATCAAGATCGTCGTACTACTTTCCTTCCCAGCCTAAAATCTCTTAAACCTTGACGGACTCAGGATCTCTGTTATGTCGTAATAATGATGGAAGCTTTGTTTTACAAGTGGGTATAAAGCCACCGATGGTGGTGATAGAAGTAAAAGTGAGAGAGGGGATAGATGGTAACAAATAAGAAACATGGGGAAGTTGTAACATCCCAAGCCAACCGTATCAGATATTGTCCGCTTTGTCCACACACCCGGACTCACGGTTTTAAAACGCGTCTGGTAGAGGAGGTATCCAGTCCCTTATAAGGCAATTTTCGTTCCCCTCCCCAACCAATGTGGGATCTTACAGAAGTAAAGGAGACAACGACTAGGGTGGGATAAACCAGGGAAGGAAACAAAAACAAAAGAAAATGATTTTTTTTCATCACTTTTATCAAACTGTTATTTTTAATCTGACAAAAATATAAACTGTGGGGTTAAATGGTCATTTCTGACATTCAGGCTATTTATTAGTCCAACAATCCAAAAATAATTTATCTAATATCATATAGATAACTTTATTAAAAATACAAACATCTTTAATTATACAAAGACTTAATGGAAAATAAACCAAGCAACCCCTAACATTTTTTCACCAACTCAAACCCCTTTTAATAAAATATAGGAGAGAATTACAGTTTTGGTCCCTAAGTTTTGGTCATTTCTTTGAAAGTAGGACCTATACTTTAATATCTCAAATAGTGGTCCCTAAGGTTTGGATTTTGCTCTGAAAGGAGGACCTGACCACTAACTTCGTTAAAAAACTCAGTTAGAGTCAGGGGCATTTTCGTCCAAACATATTTTGTCTCTTATTTCACACCTTTTTTTGTTTTTTCTTATCTTTGTAAAAACAATCAAACCTTAGGGACCAACTAGTAATTAAATAAATAAATATATATATACATATATATATAACACCACAGGGATGATTACAGTTCACTACAGGGACGATTAAGAGATACCATGAACCACATCATCGCCGGAGATAGAGACGAGAAATCACAGGGATGAGAAAGGGACGAGAAAGGGTGTTGGTTCGACAGGGACACCATCAACGTCCTAGTGAACTTGGTCACCGTCATCGTCCCTGTGGTGGGTTGAGGTTCTTGAAGGTGTGGTGAGTGAGGGTCACGGTGGTGATGGTTGGTGTGGGTCACGATGGGCTGCAGGGACCATCTAAGACCCAACAAAAGACGAAGCTCACCATCTTTGGGACAAAAAATTCACCATCTCCAGCCAAACTTCACCAACTCCGGCATACCTCCGGCCAAACAACAATGATAACAACAACAACCAAACTGTTTGAATCACATAGTCCAAACTCCACCATCTCGTCCCTATGATATCATCCCTGCAAAAAAATCCCAAAGTTTGTGTGTGTGTGTGTGTATATATATAAGTATGTGTGTTGTGTGTGTACATATATATAGGTCATGTGTGTTGTGTGTATATATATATATATATATGTGTGTGTGTGTGTATATATATATATATTA
Organism: Arctium minus; assembly: GCA_954870635.1. Classification (NCBI taxonomy): domain Eukaryota; kingdom Viridiplantae; phylum Streptophyta; class Magnoliopsida; order Asterales; family Asteraceae; genus Arctium; species Arctium minus. The sequence goes on along the minus strand of OX941093.1, from coordinate 708,119 downwards.
TATATATATGTGGGTTTTTCACACGGATGATGATCATGATATGTATGTATATATATATATATATATATATATATATAGAGAGAGAGAGAGAGAGAGAGAGGGAGGTTCAAGGGAAAACCTCAAAAAAACGAAAAACTGAGGAACACCCTGGTAGCCTTTAATCTGGACGGTATGCACTTGTGCATACAAGTAATTAATTTGATTTTTATGCACAAGTGCATTGTGCATATGCACGTGTGCATGTTCTAACCTGAACCTTACCCTATATATATATATATATATATATATAGGGAGAGGTTCATTTGAGAAATGGTAAATATATGAGAAATAGAGAAGTAATCTTAGTCATTCATCTGGTCAACATTTGCGGCTTTGACCGCGAAGCACCGGATAATTCCTTGTGTGGTCTATAGAAGGTAGAAAGGTAATTTCGTAAAATACACGGGATGAGTTCATATATGAATCTGTATGAATCACAAAGATTCATATATGAATCTGTTAATTAGTTCAACTGATTCATATATGAATATTTGTGATTCATACAGATTCATATATGAATCTTTGTGATTCACAAAGGTTCATATATGAATCTTTGTGATTCATACAGATTCATATATGAATCACAAAGGTTCATATATTTGTGATTCATATATGAATCAGTTAAAAAAGTTCAATTGTGAATTGCACTAGTTCATATATGATTCATATGTGAATTATACATGTTCATATATGAACACATCCCGTGTGTTTTGTAAAATTTACGAAATTATCCTTCTATTTTTGGGATAGCCGCAACTTTTGACCAGTCAAAGCCGCAACTTTTGACCGGTCAAAGCCGCAATATTTGACTAGTCAAATCCGATCTTGACCATATGAATGGCTATGATTACTTCTCTATTTCTTATATATTTACAATTTCTCAAATGAACCAAACACTATATATATATATATATATATATATATATATATATATATATATATATATTATATGGTTAATTACGAAACATGTCCCTATAATTTTTGGCTTTAACAAAGATATAGAAAACAAAAAAAAAAGATTGCAAAAGGAGGGACTAAATATGTTTGGACGATTTTGCCCCTGACTCTAATTGAGTTTTTTAACGAAGTTAGTGGTCAGGTCCTCCTTTCAGAGCAAAATCCAAACCTCAAGGACCACTATTTGAGATATTGAAGTATAGGTCCCACTTTCAAAGAAATGACCAAACCTCAGGGACCAAAACTGTAATTCTCTCTAAAATATAGATTAAACTACAAATTTGGTCCCCGTGGTTTCTCGATAGTAACACTTTTTTGTCCTTGCAGTTTCAAAATTACAGTTTAACTATCGTGGTTTTAAAAAACGACCGGATTTGGTCCCTGTCTCTAACGGCCGTTAAATAATCTCGTTAGATGAAGGGTATTTTCATCTTTTTAAGTTTTTTTTTTGTTATTGTCTTATTTTCTATTTAAAATATAAAATCCTTTTGTAAAGAAACTCATTGGCACCAACAAATCCTCCGACCATCGTCTCCGGTGAACTTTCCGATTATGGTTAACTTTCCGATCATTGTCTCAAACTGAAATTTCCGATCATCATCTCCGGGTAACTCCAAACTCAAACCTCAAATGTAGAAGAAAAAAAAATAGTAGCAAAGGCTTGGTGAACTCCAAAAACACAGTAACCAACTAACCATCCCAAACCCACAACTAAAACCCCAAAATCAAAATATAAATAGGGGATGGGGATTCTTATACAGATCGGTGCCAAAAAAAAAAAATCCTAGATTAAGCTCAAACCTCTAAACCCAAAATCAGAACCTCAAAACCTAAACCTACTCTAACTATCAAAATCAAACCCTATTAAATCTTTAAAAAAGAAGAAGAAGAAGAAGAAGAACAAGCAGATCGAGGGGTTACACGGTTGAGGGGACCGATTGAAGGTCTGTTGAAGGTCATCACTACATCTCATTGTTTATGGATCTCGATGGTAGTGGTTATCTCTGCCGGCAACAAGGAAAAGGGTGGGAGTTTGCAGACATGGAGAGAGGAGGCCAAGAGATGGTAGAGATCGGAGATCGACAACCATATTTCTTTATTTGGTGTTACTCCGATGTGGTCATTGTCGGTGTGTGAAGAGATGCATCAAATTTTCTGGTGTTGCTCCGATGTGGGTGGAGGCAAGAGGCAACAGGCCTGTACTTTGGTGACCACATCAGAGGGTGTGCGCAAATTGAAATATGGGTTTTTTTCCTAGGTTCTAGGTTTGATCGAGTGGAGTGGTCGACGTTTATGTTTGGCCGAAGAAGATGATGTCACATGGTAGTTGAAATAAGACAGTGGAGTCGAAAGGGGATGGAGGCGGTGGTGGCGATCGAGGGCACAAAATCGGCATTCCTTGTTGTCAAAGAAGCAGATGGGAGGGGAAGGTTTCACAACCTGTGTACTCACTATATATATATGTATGTATGTATATAACTGTGTGTGTATTATATTCATTTAATTAATGTATATTAGTATATAATAATTTGTAACACCCATATTTTCTCCTTTAGAAGTGTTACGTAATCGGAAACAACTCCTCCAAAATTACGACTAAATTTAAAATTTTAAAACCGTTCGCAGCGGAAGTCTCCAAAATACATAAACATGTAACTTATGAGCTAACCCGTCCCATACCAGGTTAATTTACAACTGATCCCTACATAAAAGTCTAACAAAAGATTGAATCCAAAAATAATGAAAATAGGCAAGTCTCTAAGCGTGTCCCTTGCCCTTGTCCAGCCTTGAACTATCTGGCCCTGAGATGTATACTATAGTTAGCTTATAAAGCTCAGTGAGTTCATGGTTTACGTGAATGAAATCATATCTTGTCACACATATCAAACATGCAAACTTCGTATAAACTAATATTCATTTTCTGAAACATGCAACACCAAAAGAAACGAGACCTCATAACTGTCTCCTCGAGTAAGGACCGATAAGTTACAAGCATTCCCTGGGTGTGTACGGCACACCTATAGTCAATAACCCATTACGGGGTCGTGTTGTCGTGTCACAGGCATTCCCTGGTGTGTACGGCTCACACAGAGCCCGTCACCCATTTTGGGGTCGTGCCTCCCCTTAAGTGTGACAAACCAAACCAACATCCCATATTCCGTACCATGCACCATTTGTATAATGTAAACCAACTGAAAATCCAAGCATGCTAAATACGTTTAAAAACCGGAAAACAATTAGCATGCATGCTCCACGAAACTCCACATACATGTAAACATATGTCAATGACATTATTTAAATCATTATCATGCATAACATTCACCATAGAAATCATATAATGCTCAAAATACATTTGTACGTATGTATGCATCCTAGTGTAAGTCTCATGAAGACTCACCTGATTGCGTGGATCGACTACCGATAGCTCCTGACGGAAGACCTACATATTTTATACCATAATATGTAATTAATGACTTAATTCTCCAAAAGACAACTCGTTGTCCAATCCGACCCGACCTAAAGTCAAACTCTAATTTGAGTTTCTAAATCTGTTACAAATAACTCAATATGACCCCACCATTAAAATCCATGTGGGTCAAACGAGTCAAGAGTCAACCCTTGGTCAACCCAGTCAACCCCGACCAACTATAATCAAAACTCAAGTCTATAACTCGATAACGTCTCAAAACGCTAATTTAACCCTTCTACAATTTTATAAATCTCCATTCCGAATTAAAGTGTCCCAATAATTAATTTAAATTCGATAACAACACTTATCTTATTATTAAAGTCATTTAAACTATTAAACGACTTATTATAAACACATCTCCTTAGGAAATATATAACTTATATAAATCCTATAAATTCAAGGTACTCAATAATCATTTTCCTTATCACGACACTGTAAATCTTATTTTTAAGTTACTTAACTAAATAAATGATTGTAACCACCTCTTTCAAAATAAATAACTAAAACACCAAATCCCAAGTGCATAGTTATTTAAGATATTACGTATTGTTTGAAATATCGGCTATTTAACTATAGGTGCATTTTGGAAATTTTATATAAAAAAAACTTGCCAAATGTCTCCTAAAGTTATTATGACCGAAATCATACTTTTAGAATTTCAAGCACTACAATTTAACTTTATAAGCATTATAAATGTAAAAAAATAATTATTATTAACATAAGTAACTATTTGTCAAGAGGAGTTTTATAGTCCATATCTCTCTCCTTTAATAAATATTTTGATAAAAGAAGTTGATATATTAAGTGTAATAAGTCTTTTTCTGCTAGTATTTAACAAAAACGATCATTAGGTGAGATGGTTATCACTTCTCCTTTTTAGAAGATAGGTTCAGGGTTTGAATCCCTTCCCTGTAATTGAAATTTCTTTTTTTTTTAAATGAAGCAGGTCAACAAAAGTCAACCAAATAAAAAAAACACAGCAGCGCCATGGCTGCACTTCCTTACCGAATTTTGAGACTTTAAAGTCTCAAATTAGGCGATTTGTTGCTCATTTTTCTTCATTTTTTTTTGCATAAAATCCTTGGTAACATTTTTACCAATATTTTGACATAGAGAACACTATTTTTAGACAAGTAATAAGTTCTATTTTCCTATTTAAAGTTTAGGTTTTTTTTATTAAAACCGAACAAGCCTTTAAACTTCAAAATTGACTCTTAAAACACAAACTTGAAACATAAGACCACTAGGGTTCGATCGGCCATGTAAAAACGAAACTATAGACTTAAAAATCATGAAGTTTGGTTGAGTATTTTACCTTGAATCTGTGAAAAACCGAAAACTTCAACTCCGAACTTCAAACTCAGATTTCTCTCTTAATACTCACTTATTTCCCGAATTATTTGAACCAAAATGTCCCTCCTTCAACCCTCTACATTTATCTATAAGTTTTTTGGCGTATTAGTTGAAGAAATCGGGCCAAATCGCGAGTTTTAGGTTGTGGGGTCGTTTTCTCAAACAAAGTTGTACTTATGGCGGAACAGACCCTTGTACTATGAAAAAGATGACAGTAAGCCCCCTGAACTTTCTGAAGTGTACGTTTAGCTCCCCTCCTAACATTATATTTATTATTTTTGGTCCAAAGTAATTTAAAACCCTTATAACACTCTATTTAAATGGTAGATTTAGCCCCTCTCAACTCAATCATTTACACATTTGGTCAAACCAAATAAAACTCATTTTGTTCTATTTCTCATTTCTCATTTTTCTTTCCATAATTATTTATTTTCAAAATGATTGGATGTTACATAATTAAAATCTATTTTAAAGAAAAAATATAGAAAAATGATAAAAGTCTGAAATACCCCTCATCTAACGAGATTATTTAACGGCCATTAGAGACAGAGACCAAATCTGGTCGTTTTTTAAAACCATGATGGCCAAACTGTAATTTCAAAACTACAGGAACGAAAAATGTTACTTTTCGAGAAACCACATGAACCAAGTTTGTAGTTTACTCCTAAATATATCTTTTTTTTTTGAATCTGTGATTTGTTGGGCCAATGCATAAACTTAATCTAGTGTTATGATTAATCCATCATGTGAAAATCTTACAAACTCATTTTATTATCCAACCTATTTACACATAAGAGAAAATACAACAAAATTATGAGGGTGGTTTATTAAATGCTTACTCGGTAAGTGCTTATTGGGATATTTGCCTTATCGAATGAACATGGAAAGGGCCAAGAATCTTACCCAGTAAGAGCGATGATAAGGATGAAAATTATTACCCGATAAGTGAGGGGGACAACTCTTACCCGGTAAACGTTTACTAGGGGTGAGCAAAGGTGGGTACCCTCCCAAAATTCCCGGAACCGGAACCGGCGGTTCCTGGAATGAAGGAACCGGAACTGGTTACACCGGTTCTTTATATTTGGGAACTGTTTCTTGAACCGCCGGTTCCGGTATCGGCTATCCGTTGTCTAATTTTTTAATTTTTTTTTATCTTTCATTTTATAAAAAAGTAAATATTAATATATTACAAAGTCCAACGTACAGAAATAAATACCACAAATGTGAAAACTAATATGATAAAAATAAAAACTAACAAATACTAAAAACTATGCTTACAAAACAAATAAATACTACAAAAGGTGCTTCCAAAACACTTCACATCATTAAATTAGTTGATGCTAATAAATACTGCAAACGGTGTTTTCCTAAAAGGTAGTTTATTAAATTTTTATAAATAAATAAAATATATTTTACTAAAAAAATAGCGGTTACCCGTCGGTTCCGGTTCTGGGTACCCGGTCCCGGAACCGGTCTCGACGGGTACCCAACAGTTAACTGTTCCAAAAAAAATGAGAACCGGAACGGGTCCCGATCGGTTCCATATTTTAGGAACCAGAACCAATCACATCGGTTCCGGTTTTGGAATCGGCAATTCCAAAACGGTTCTGGTTCCAAAGACGGGTACCCGCTTTCGATGCTCACCCCTAGCGCTTACCGGGTAAATTGTTGCATACAATAACGTTTTCATGGACTACAATCTTACCCGATAAATGAAGTTTGACTATTGAATCTTACTAGTAAGTGCTTACCGAGTAAGCATTTGAGTAAACGGCACCTAAACTTTCCAATACAAAGAGAGAAAGAGCTCGTTGATTTTAAAGTGTAAATGATAAAATGAAGTCTGATAAGCAAAACTCAACAGACACCATTCATTATATGGTACAGTGATTTTGCAATATAGCCCTCCAAGAATACGGTTATTGCTCAGCTACCCTTCATTTAATATCCACTTTATCAGCTCAACCCTCAACTTTATTCAAACAGCAAGAAATACCCTTCAACACTACAAGACAGATATAAAAACAAATTAATTAAAAAAAAAGACAGAAAGTGTCAATACTGCATATTATCAAGACTAGTTTTAACTTTTAACACATCCTTTCCCACCAACCCTAGCTATCCCATTTATACATACATACATACATGATACACACATACATAGTAGTAATTTAGTATATTGATTGGCATGGATTTGACCTAAAAATTTTTCACTCAAATATATAATCATAATATATATAAATAAATAAATAAACTTTAACTTTTATGTTATAGATGATCTTTATATTGTTTTTTTTTATATATATAAATTGTTGGTAAAAAAAGTTTTTTTTTGCATGTTGTAACAATAAGTAGAGAAAACTACGATTTTAGTCCCTGTGGTTTGATGTTTATAACGGTTTTCATCCCTGGTTTTTTAAAACTGTTTTTTTAGTGGTTTTTATTTGCTTCTATTTTCATCCCTCCATCCAATTTTATTAATATTAAATATTAATTCATTTAAAAATTAAATAAACAAATTACATATTTGGTCCTTGTAGTATATAAATTTTTACATTTTTATCCTAATTTATATTTTTTTTACTTTTTATTTATTTATTGTATTTTATCAAGATATTTATTTTTCTATTAATTATATTGTATATTTTCATAATTATTATAACTTTAATTATAAAAATAATCAAATAATTTCATTAAAAATATTGATAAATACATGATATTTTTTTCAAAGTTTTAGGTTTAAATCTCCTAAAATTAATATTTTTTTTATCTATTGATTTATTAAATCTATTTCTTATTTTAAATTATCATTGAAAAAAGTTTAATAAAATTCGAGAAAAAAAATAGTATTATTTTATAACAACCGGTTGTTTTTTGTTAAATGCAATTTACTATTTACTTCACTATTCTAAATTCTCATTTAATCTTTATTTTTTATTAATTAATCAAATTTGTTTAATATTTAAATAAGACATACACACATAAACACACACACACACAATTTTAAATTAGGTTATATATTAAAAACAAAAAATAAGAAAATAAAAGGATAAGAATATTTCAATATGTTATAAAAATCATGCAATGGGTCATGACGTGCTTCAAAATTAACGTGACGTCAAACACATGTATTATTTAAAACATTGATATATATATATATATATATAGAGAGAGAGAGAGGATCAAACGAGAACGGTACCTATTTAAAATGAACACGACAACGACAAATCACATATATAAGTGATTTTACATGTGATTTCCGCGACCTTAAGTCGCGGCAAAAATCGTCCGCATACTGTGATTTTGTACACTTCCCCGCTAATGTAAAATCACTTATTATTTTGTATGTGATTTGCCATTCTCGTGTTTTTTTAAATAAATATCGTTCTCGTTTGAACCCGATTTTCTCTCTCTCTCTCTCTCTCTCTATGTATATATATATGTGTGTGTGTGTGTATGTATATATGTGTTTATTATAAATATTAACAAATTTGATTAATTAATAAAAATAAAGTTTAAATGAAAATATGAAATAATGGGAGTAAAATGAATTTACCAATAAACAACCGGTTGTTATAAAATAAGATTTTTTTTCTTCAAATTTATTAAACTTTTTTTCAATGGTAATTTAAAATAAATAAAAGCTTTAATAAATCAACAGAAAAAAAAATATTAATTTTAAGAGATCTAATCTAAAGCTATGGAAAAAAATTCATGTATTTATTAGTATTTTTAATAAAATTATTTGATTGTTTTTATAATTAAAGTAATAATAATTATGAAAATATACAATATAATTAATAGAAAAATAAATGTATTGATGAAATACAATAAATAAAGAAAAAGTAAAAAAATATAAATTAAGATAAAAATGTAAAATTTTATATACCACAAGAACCAAATATGTAATTTTTTTATTTAATTTTTAAATGAATTAACATTTAATATTAATAAAATTGGAGGGAGGGATGAAAATAGAAGTAATAAAAACCACAAAGACTAAAAAAAACAGTTTTAAAAGACCAGGAACGAAAATGGTTATAAACATCAAACCATAGGGACTAAAATCGTAGTTTACTCCAATAAATAACAATACCTTTGCTTCAATATTTGTATGTCATATAAAGTTTGACTCAATAAGTAGTTGATTATTTATTAAATGTTAACAACTATACTACTAATATATGTTGGATTGTTGATGATTTGGATATGGTAATGAAAGACACGTACCTCTTTCTCTTATTCAATTAGATGACATGCTAAACTTAATTTTCGCTATATAAATTCGTAAATAATAATTTAATATGATGGCATCATTTGTTTTTCTTATACTTATTTGTTTTGTACTAGTTGTGTGTCCGCGCAATGCGACGGGGTGTAAAAAAGTTTCAAGATTACTGCCACTAATGAGATTACAAACGTAAAAGAGCAACAAAGCAACGTACACCATTCAAGATATCGATAGAAATCAATTATACTAAAAATAGGTATGGACCCGTTGAAGTAGTTGTCCTTTACAATACGTCTATTATTCATGACAAGATAATGAATCTTCGACTTGTGTCAACCTCAAATTACTGGATAATTGTAAATGAATGCAACTTTTCACATTACAAACAATGCAACTTTCTATATACAAGGAGTAGGTTTAATACATAAGCATCAAATGAGTGAAAGCTTTTACAATGCAATTCTATCAAGGCAAAAAAATAATAAATAAAGTTAACCTTAAATTATTGGCTTTTTTCACCATTTACAAGTGTAACTGAAATATGGCTTTTGTTGCCAAGAATTATGCACCTGATATGCATAAATCTTTAGCGGGGAATGTTGATCAATTTTTCTTCGTGTCGATGAATCTTCAAAGTTCAAAGTCAAAAAGGTCCCCCACACTGAAAAACTCCATGTTCATCCAACAAGGCAACAATCATCTACAAAAGAGCAAATCAGGGTGAACAATTTGCATAAGCAAATGCAAACCATTGATTAGGAAAAGTATTTGAGGAAAGTCTGCAAAAATAAAATTTAGGGCTACATTCAGCACCATAGAGTGTTTTGATATGTGGCTATCAATTGTGTGCATGTGTAATTCTTTAAACTTTACCACTTAGCCAAAGAAATAATAGCCTCTTCAAATCCTCCAACACCACCTCTTCCACCTACTATTAAGACATGCATCAATGCTTTATAGTATTCGTTTGCTTACAAAAATTAACAATTAAAGCAAGAAACTAAGGGGCCGTCACCAAGCGCTTACCCGGATAAGCGCTTACCAAACTTACAAAGTTATATTCCATTAACTAATGTATATGACAATAACCAATAATCTTACCAGGTAAAAGTAAAAACAATGGTCAAGAGTCTTACCCGGTAAGTGAGGGAGACCGCTCTTACCCGATTAGCGCTTACCGGGTAAACTTGTGCCTACGATACAATTTTAATGGACTAAAATCTTACCCAATAAGGTAAGTAATAGCGTCAAATTTAACCGATAATTACTTACCGGGTAAGTGTTTGAGTAAACGGCCCCTAAGTGTTCAACTATACAAACCATCATACATGACATTTCATTGCAAAGCAACCATATGCAAAATTGCAAAAGATAAACTTTCATCATATAACATTAGTAACAACTTTTATCTCACTCTTGATTTCTTTTTGCAATCCATATGCTTCTTCATTTGTGTCTCTAATACACAACAACTACATTTTTATCAAAAAAGAAGTATTAAATTACATGAACTTCAATATTCATGTAATTTTGTCTCTTGACATAAATCTATCGATTTCCATAATGAAAACAAAAACCATTAACATACCTTAATTAAGAGTAAGAAACATACAGAAACACAACCCCACATTTGCTATTGGATGAGAGATTTGAGAGATTTTAGGAGAAATTTGTGACATGTAGGTGAGATTTCTGAGAAAGCAAAAAACACACATAAACAAAAAAAATCGAAAAAACAGAACAGAAAACAAAAATCGAATAAAAACCTGTTAACCAAAGGAAACTTCATGATGAAGTCGTCTGCTTTTCAAACAGTAAAATTCATAGGGAATAATGCTTTAACTTTCTACCCATCTTCAACTCTATGAATATGGAAGTTCATAAAAAGTTAGTTCCCTGATGAACTTGAAGCAAAAAAATATTCAATCTAATCTGGTTAAAGATACAAATGCAAACAACAATGTTTTGCAATAATCTCGCCTTCTTTTTGTTGCATTACAAACTATTATGGAATACCCAAATAAGGAAAGCGGTAAAAGCAACAAATCTGACAGTAAGCTTTTCAAAATCTTCTCCAACATACACCCATTTAAATAATGAATAGATAGAACACATACAAAAAAAAGATTTTGAGTACTTTACCTGGTATAAGACTTTTGGAGGTTTGTCTTTTGGATGTCCAAGGTTTGTCTTCAAGGTTAGCAGCAGGTCAAGAAAGGGGATTTGAAGATGACTACAAAATATTAGCAGCAAGACCATAATCGACCTTCGTGTTATTGAGGGTTCATACTATAGGGGCAATAGTGTTGTTTCTAATGAAAACTGCGCTCAAAATGATCAATAGTTCAGTTTGGTCAGGCAAAATCATTGAACTTGTCAAACAAAGATAGAGTAAACATAAGGAAAATACTCCCTCAATTAGTAAACATTAAAGCAGATCTATGACTTTAAAAAAAATACAAAGGGTAGTTTAAGAATTAAAAGTAGGAAATCAAAGCCCTAATTACCTGAATTAGAATTGGAATGGAACCTGGATTCGAATGGAAGGAGAGTGCGATTGAAGGAGGTCTGCCAAAGAGGAAACAAAAAAAAATGAACCAAATTCGATGAAGAGTCATGATTACCTGGATGAGAGACTGTGAATCGATGGAAACAGAGGAATCAACGGAATCGAGTGATTACCTGGATGGGAGTAATTACCTGGAGAGTGATTGTGAGAGGTGACCTTTTGGCTTGGAGCCGATGAAGCAACAAAAATGCGTATCGGTCAGGGTACTCCGGGAGTAACTCGAAACTTCAACGATGTCGCTCTCCGGTAGAAGATATTGCAGGGCACTTTAAGGTCCATCGGAATAAAAAAGGGTGGATTTGTGTTGGAATCGTCATTTTGGGAGATCATTGGCAAGTTATCTTGAATCGGCCATCTTCGAGAGTTTGAATCGTCACATTGGGAAGATGAGAGGTTGAATTGTCAATTTGGAAGCGTGTCTGAGAGCGTGTAGTGTTAGGTATAGCATCGGCCACTTGTACCTTAGGCATAATTTATTGTAATTAAGAGATTTTAAGAGATTGTGCATTAAACAGTAGTACATTGTGCAACAAAAATTGTTTTTAAGAGATTTTGAAATCTGTTTTATAAGGTAGTATAGATGATACTAAAATAAAATACAATAATTTTTTTTAAACAATAATATTTTTTAAACTTATTTTCTATTCATATTTAATAATCGTTGTTTAAAATTAATAATTTGGTTCTGATTTACATTTATCAAGGATATTAATGATACTTTAGTAATTAAATAGTTTTATTAATATCATGTTTAGAAATAGTTTTTTTTTTTTAAATTTAGATTAAACTTAAAAATGCGTACAGGACTGAAATTGCTAATTCAGAAAAAAGTATATATTTATTATATTTAATGTAGAAGCTAAGTTGGCAATATTGTTATGAAATTAAGTATTCCGGCACCAGAAGTGGTTAAGCTGACAATCAGGGTAGACCTAATTTTCTAATGCTAGTTTTGGGGCTCCATGAATTTAAATTTAAATTTATTATTATTATAAAATTAAATTACATTTTTGGTCCTTATCATTATCACTCACTATTAAATGTAATATCTACTTTAAACTAATTTATATTTTTCATCACTGTGGTTGCAATTTTGTTTTATTTTTGCTCTCAGGGGCTAATGGTGTTAACAAGATCCGTTAACTCTAGAGCATTTTGCTTTTTCTTTCATATATTTTATTTTACATATGTAACACCCGGAAAATCTGGTAAACAAATATCAAATCCTACCTTTTATTTGCACTCATGATCCATATTTAAGCGTGTTATTTTTATGTTGGTCTAATTGTGCACATCGAGGGGTAAGTTCGTTGTTGAAAATGGAATTTCGGTGCCTGAGAGGTTTGGGGTGACAGTGCCATGCGACAATGACATGGTCACTGTCGCCACTGTCGCCAAGGGTCAAGGACGCGACTAGAGTATAGCTCTCGGTACACATGGCGCGACAGTGCCCGACGATAGTGTTCGGGTCACTGTCGCCTGTCATTCTCGCGACAGTGCCCGACGATAGTTGGGTACACTTCATAATGGAAATGTAATTTATGTGATTTGCATGCTTGGGTTTGTTGCTAAGTGCAAGTTAAGGAAATGATGAATCATGAAACATCAAGAATGGTGAGGTTTCAAGGTAAAGACCTGGATAGGGTTGAACTTGGAATTCTTTGGACTAAAGACTTTGATAGAGTTGAACCAATGTTTACATTGAATTAAAGACTTGGATAGAGTTGATGTCAAACGGCTAAAGACTTGGATAGAGTTGATGCCGGTAAATATCCATCCTTGTTAAGTGTACCATAGGTGTTGTGGCCTACTTTTGTGTTCGTGACAGCCTATGGTGGGACGGGTCTCCCCCATCTTACTTAAGGGAAATAAGCTTCGGTAACTCTAATAAATGTTCCATTGGTATTGGCTATATTAAGTGCTACTTATGCATTGTCTCTTATACTTTCATACAAACAGGTTGTGTATATTAGGTTCCTTTAGCGGTGGGGTGGCGAAACCTTGAGTGGAGAGTTGGGTCCCGTCGTGGGCGATCTTTTGGGATATAGCAATTTTTTGGGATATAGCGTGCATAACGTTTGATGATACCTTTTGGGAAGCGATGTCGACACCCGATTGTAATCTAAGCTAGAATGGATTAGATTAGTAGGTTTTCAAATATTGTTTCCATTACTTTTCTAAATTGTAAACGTTTATACACTTTTCCCCTTTTTGGGTGATTTCATTTTATGGATGTCAATCTTATGTCACTTTTACAGGTTTAAATTCCTTCAAAATTATAAACGTCATATTGCAGAAATTTTAAAGTTTTAAATTCACTCGAATTTTTAGAGTGTTACAACATAGAAAATTAAATAAAACACCCTTATTTCACCATGAGAAATGTCACGTCATCTAAAACAAATTCTCCAAAAGTACTCTAAAATAACGGCTAAATTAAATTATAAACAGTTTACAGTGGAAAATTTCAAATCAATAAAAATGTAACTTAAATGCTAACTCGTCCCATATTAAGTTACGTTACAATTGATTCAAACATAAATGTATAATCAAAATATCTACTTAAATAAGTAGGCAAGTCCCCAAAAGCATGCCCTTTCCCTTGTTCAACCTCGAAGTTCCGGGTTCTGAGATGCATAATATAGTCAGCTTATAAAGGTCGTTGAGTTCATGGTTTGCATGAATAAAATCATTTCACATCATACATATCAACTTGTAAACTCTGTATAAAATAATATGCATTTTCTGAAAAATGCAACACTGAAAGAAACGAGATCTCATAATTGTCTCATCGAGTAGGAACTGATATGTTGCAAGCATTCTCTAGGTGTGACGGCTCACCTAGAGCCATTAACCTATTAAGGGGTCGTGTTTCCATGTCACAAGCATTCTCTGGTGTGTACAACTCACACAGATCCCGTAACACATTTCAGGGTCGTGCCTCCCCTTAAGTGTGGCAAACCAAGATAACATCCCATACTCCAAAACTATGCACCAATTGTACAATTTAAACCAACTGAAACTTAAGCATGCAAAATAGGCTTAAAACCGGAAAACAATTAGAATGCAAGCTCCGCAAAGCTCCGTAGACATGTAAAAATATAACTGATTTGTTATGTATTTAAATTAGTATCATGCTTAGCAATGTAACTTTGTACATGTGTATGCATCTCATTGTAAGTCTCATCAAGACTCACTTGTCCATTTAGATCGACTACTGGTAGCTCTCATCCGAAGACCTACAAATTCCATACCACCCTGTCCAATTAATGGTTTAATTTCTCCAAAAGTCCACTGTGGTCAAACTCGACCCGAGTTAAAGTCAAACTTCAAAATCAAGTCTCCTAATTCGTTCCAAATAACTCAATATGGGTCCATCATTAAAATCCATGTGGGTCAAACGAGTCAAATGTCAACTCTTGGTCAACCCTGACTAACTTTAGTCAAACCCTAAGTCTATAACTCGATAGTGTCCCAAAGTATCAAATTAACCATTGTATAATTATACGAAGTCTCCATTCCTCGAATTAAAACATCTCACTAGTTATTAAACAAAAAATGACACTGTAATCTCATTATTAAATCACTTAAATAAATAAATGATATTCTTACCACCTCTTTAAAAATAAATAATTAAATTACCAAATCCCAAGTGTATAAATATTTTGGAAATTTCATAAAGCCAAATGCATAAGGTATTGCTCGAAAGGGGCCTAATCAAATGAGAACTATTTAGTTTGTGATAACTGTGAGATCCAATGTGAACCACATATTTAATGTAATTAATTTTATTTTTTTATTAACATGGAAGGGTAAATTGGTAATATCTTCATTTTTTTATAACTAAGGAATCTTTGAATAATGGAATGTTTTAAATGTCCTCCTAAAAATAAGTTGTTGGTTTAATTTTATTTTGTTAAAACCCTAAAATTGATGGTAGGGAGATACGTTAATCACAGTGTAACACAACGTATTTTGTGTATCACAATGGTAATCAAAGTGTAACACAACGTTAATCACTTTGTAACACAATGTATTTTGAGTGTATCACAATGGTAATCACAATGTTCATTGCATGTCTCACAATGGGTAATCACAGTGTAACACAATGTGTTTTGGGTATCACAATCATGATCTTTTGTATGTACCTTTTTTTAACGGTATCCCTTTTTTTAGGTATCACATTTTGTATCCGTCGGAATAAGGTTCACATCGGAGAGAGGAGATTTTTTAATACCTAAAATTCCCTTTAAATTTAATTTCAATCAAAATTACCAAAATTAATTATTTTCCAATTTATCCTTTAATATGTGGCTCACATTGAATCTCATAGTTATCACAAACAACCAAGTTCTCCCTTGAATGACCCCCTTGCTCGAAAATACCAATTTTTTAATTGTAGGGACATCTTGGTAATTTCGTAAATATATATAATCGAAATCGGGTCAAAATTTGTATTTTCTAAATCCAAATAAAATTTTCTGAAAGGTTCAGAAAGTTATTGTGGTCGGAATCATGTTTTCAGAACTCCATGGCTATAATGCAGTTTAATGAGACTTAGGTGGCGTTTGGTTCGTTGGAATCCGGCGGAATTTGAAGGAATTGAAATGGTCAATTCCATTGACCAAATTCCATTCCTGCGTTTGGTTCATTTTTTGAGTTTTACAAGGAATTCAAATTCCACAAATGATGGAATATAAATTCCTTACATTATATCAAGGAATTTCAATTCCTTCATACCATTTTTTAAGAAAAACTACTATACATTTATACTCCTTTATATTATAGCATTATATTCTATTCCAACATGATATATGTCACTACCACCGTCACCGCCACTGTCGCCACCTCCACCGCCACTGCCATCATCACCCATCACCATCGCCTCCACCACCACCTGTCGTTACATGCCGCCACCATCATCACTTGTCGTTGACGCCACCACCACTGTCGTAAGCATCACCTCCACCACAGCCACCACAACCATTGTCGCCGCCACACGTCGTTGTCACTACCAACACCACCTTTATCTATCGTCATCGTGGCCGCTGCGGGCCGCCGCCATCACGAGTCGTCACCGCCACCGCATCCACCACCTATCACCACTGCTGCCACCCTCACTAGTCGTCGGTACCACCACCACTCATCGTCACCTTCATCACCATATGTCGTCGTCACCACCACTACCACCCATCGTCGCCGTCACCACCACCACCGTTGTAAGCACCAGCCCATTTCCACCACCACATGACCATTGACACTATCAACGCCTCCATGCCATCACCAATATAACATTCAATAAACGAAAGTTACATATTCAAATTCTTTTGACAGATTACATTCCAATTCATGCCAACCAAACGCATGATCAAACATGATTAGATTACATTCCAATTCCTTCAGATTCCAATTCCTTTGACAGATTCCAATTCCGACAGATTCCATTTCGTGAACCAAACGCCACCTTAAATATCTAACGTTAATATCAATAAAATTTCATTATATATAAATAACAAAAAGATTCATAACTCATTTGGTTAAGGCATGTTTCTCACAATTTGGAGGTTCTGGGTTTGAATTCAGTCTTAAACATATCCTTTTTTTGTTTTCAAAATAAATAAATAAAAATCAGAAAAACAGTAGCCATGGGAGCATCAATTTTTACACTTTCGAACACGAAATGGCTTGTTTCTTGCTCCTTTTTTTGTTCTTTTTGCACCAAAGCCTTGGTAATATTTTTACCAACATTAATTTTGACATAACGAACACATTTTCATCAAGTAATGAGTTTCATTTTCTCATTTAAAGTTTAGGTTTCTAAATTTAAAACCCAACAACTTTGAACACTGATTTAGACCATTAAATACAAATATGATGGATAAAGACTATAAGGGTTCAGTAGCCTACTAAAAACCGAAGCTAACCATATAAAAAACTTGAAGATTGGTTTAGTAGGTTACCTCCGGTCTTCGAAAAACCAAGAAACTTTGTTCCTTGCTTTCCAACTCTGAGATCTCTCTCTCTCTCTCTCTCTCTCTCTCTCTATCTATATATATATATATATATATATATATATATATATATATATATATATACTAGCTGATTTTTCAAATTTGTTTGAAACAATTTAATTCTCAACCGGTGCTTTATATTTATATGCCAATAGTTTAGGTGTATTATGTGAAAATCCAGACCAATAGGGAGTTAGAACGAGAGGTCACAATCAGATCTTTGATTTCCAAACAGACAGGTCCCTCATTTTTTGGAAAGATGACAGTTGGCCTCGCAAACTTTCAGACTATTAGACCTAAGCTACTTCTAACTTAATATTTTAACACTTTTGGTCCACATGAACTTAAACCTATTTATTCATCATTTAACTTTTATTAAATGACACAATTAACCTCTCTTCACTCATTCCTTTACATCTTTGCTCCAATAAAATAAAACTTATTTTATTTTATTTTTCTTTCTCCTTCTGCTTTTATAAATAATTATTTACCTTATTTGAGGTGTCACACTCAATCGTTCCACCATCAAAGACATCTTATAATACATATATTTCAATATACAGATAAAATCATGTGGGGTCACAATGTTAACTCTACAGAGTAACACTCTATGTAAGACAATATATATCAGTTAGTCCATCACATAACCATGATAGATGCCATAACTCATAAGAATAATATTAGTCGGCTAACAACAAATATAACAATAACCTTGAAACAGTAGTACAAGTAGTACAGTAGCAATCATAGAAGCACAAGTAGATATCAATAACAAAAAGAAACAGTTACGCAAACTACATAAGCAAATAACATGATGCCTAGAAACATAAGCAACAAGTAGACAACAAAATCGAATAGAAATAACCAATAAAAGTAGAAGTAGGTATCAACTGCCAAGAGAAGCATACAACAATAAAGTTAAAGCTTAAAGTTGTTGTCCATTGAACTATTACGAAAGCAATTAAGTAGTCAAACAAATATAGATAACAATAGACAATAGTCTTGGACCTTGACACCAGATAAAAAACTTAGAGAAGCAATGAGCAATATCATAAAACAAATGATCATTTAACTTTTTACATGTTTTCTTTAATGTAACTAATTAATGCATTTTTTGAGCCACTAATATATACCAAATCCTTTTTGGATCCTATTATATACAAAAAGTTTGGCCTCTTTTATTTACTATCTTTTTAATTACTAATATATATATATATATATATATATATATATAAATTGGGCCCCTGGTTCTTGTGGGCCTTGGGTGTGTGCCCGACCCGCCCTTCTCTAGGAACGACCCTGGGAGTTGGTGTAGGTTATGTTGTTATGTCGGATATCAGTGGTATATCGATCAGGGTCCAATATTGGATATATCGGGTATATCGGTTTCAACATCAAAACATCAACTTAAACAAGTTTTACAAAACAAAATAGGAAAAGTGTTCATAAACGAGCTAACCGCAAGTAATAGGTTCGGCATCCGAGTCAACATCATCTAATACGTTCACTTCTTCGTTTAGGTTAGCTTCCCAATCTTCCTCTTATTCACGTTCATCTCCAACATGATCATCATCATCCCTATAGCATTCCCTTTTACTTCTTGTACTTGCTAGGGCCGACCCTTGCCACTTGCAGCTCGTGCCACCGCACAGGCATCAAAGCCCGAGGGGACATCAAGTTGTCATCTATTACTAGTTTTTGGTTTAATAATTTGGGAACTGGGCTTAATTTAACTATTAAAACAGACTAGTGACGGAAACTGAATATGCATCGTGAACTAATAAAAGCCCAACATTTCACAACTCAAGCTGATTTTCATTTAACGAACAAACATGAACTAACAAGTTTTCTTAAGGAACGAATATGATCACAAAAACTTTCATTCTCTTTTACGTTCGTTCGTTTAGCATCTTAACGAACAAACAAGTTTTCTTAATGAAGGAATATGATCACAAAAACTTTCATTCTCTTTTACGTTCGTTCGTTTAGGATCTTTACGAATGAACATTAACGAACACATTTTCTTTACGAATGAATAAGAATACAAAAAATTCCATTTGTTTACCGTTCGTTTGTTTGTTCGGTTAAGTTAAACGAACGACCAAGAACACAAAAACTTTCATTCTTTTACCATTCGTGTTTGTTACTTATTCGGTTAAGTTAAACGAACGAACAAGCCTCCTTCGTGTTCGTTCGGTTCATTTTGTATATTGAAATTTGCAATTAATGCACATGAACACATTACTGTATCAACACATTGCACAACAATAACAACATATTGTGATATTGCATCATTGGGCACTTGTCCTTTGCAATGGACAATAGCATAGATTACGAATTTTACAATTTATCATTGTTCTTTCACTTTTATTTAATTTAAGGTTTGACATTACCACATTAGATTTAGACTTTTAAACTTTAGACCTGTAACTTTTTGAGTTTTGGTCTTTACTTACTATGACATTAACTTCGATTTAATTTACTATTGTAGTGAAAACTAATTATAGTTTTCCTTATCTTTTAGTTTTACGTTCGATATATTGAAGTAAAAGTTTTATTGTGCTAATTTCAATTTGGAAAAGGGAAAGCTAAAAAAGAAGGAAGCACGAACTTAATTCAGCTTTTATCCTTTTATCATTCTATATTTTGTAATTTGGGGTTTTGGTTTTTATGTACCTATTTGAATTTTTTTAATTATAATTAATAAAAATCAATTTAAGGATGAGTCAACTAGCTTAACTAGGTTCCAAACCCTTTAAAAATCGAATTTTCGTTGTTTCATTTGCTTAAAAAATTGGTATAGGGGCATTTTTTTAGAGTTTTCGCACAGGGCATCAAAAACCCTAGGAACGGCCCTGGTACTTGCCCAACTTGTTCATTACCTCTCATTGCTTCTCGTACCTCCGACCAAAGAAGGCCATCTCTTGCATCCATAAACTCTTGGAGCTCAACTCCGGTTGGAACCACCCAATCATCATTTTCTTCCACATCTCTCACGAAAATAGGATATGAAGATTTGTTATTCTTAAGAGATTTGTAGCGCATCTCTAGTCTTTTGTTAATATTGAATGAGTACAAGATCATTCAACTTCTAAGTGCAACTAAAATGATAATTGATGAATTTAAAAGTTAAAACCATTACTTGAATTAAATTTTCATTTGAGCTAATATATTTTCCCTAACAAAGAACACTTACATGATCAAATGCACTCCAATTCCTCTCACAAGGACAAGCGCTACAAGTTTGGCTTAGAACACTAATCCCAAATTGTCGGAGCAATGGTGTGTTGATGTCATAAGAAGGCCACCATACATCTACGTTTTATAGGTATATTAAGTTAAATAGAAACACATAAATAAACTTTTGAGTATGTAAATATATATATATATATATATATATATATATATCATACTTACATGGTGCAACTTTAACTCTAGTCCTTATGGCAGCGGCAAATCCAAATTACCCCGATAACTCGACATTTTATTAAGTTCCATCAAGTATCATTTTTTCTTCATCACGCACAAGCCGGTCAATTGCCTCATATAGTCACGTCTTAATTTATCTATTATTCTCAACTTTTGAATCTTGTGCATAATAGATTGCGGGGTTGAGGTAATATCCGGCTGCAAATGTACTAAAAGTTAATACCAATAATAATAGGTTAAATAAAAAAAATAACAATATTTTATAAATTATATCTGTATGCAAAGGATGATGAAGTTGATCACTCCGTCGTGCTTGAATCATAGCCCACACTCTCATGAGTAGTGTCGGTCAAGTTCTTCTTAATTTGATCTTTTGCTCTTTCCATAGCATCGTATATGTAACTTATACATGGCTTCTCCTCCGTGGCAACCAAACGAACAACATCAAACAATGGTTCCAATACCTGACAAGCAAGAACAATATTGTCCCACAACTCTTGCTTAGCTATTATTCTTTCAATTCTTTTTCCAATGACTTTCTAAGCAAAGTCACTCTTCCTCCATTGTTGTTTAGAAATAAATAGCACTTGGAGATGATGTCGGTTCTAATACTCTGAATGGTATAGAATTGTGTTGCAAACTTTGTAACACAAGACCTATGAAGTTCCCTATTTTTAGTGAGCCTCTGCATCATATTCAAAATCCTTCCGTGGTTATAGATATAAACCACTACTGCTCTCGCATCGGCTAACACATTTTTAATTTTTGGTATTTTCTCTCTGACATCTCCTATCATAAGATTCATGCAATGTGTTGCTCATGGTGTCTAAAACATCTGTGGATGTTGTTCTTCCAAGATTTTTCCCGCAGCTTTAAAGTTGGACCCATTATTGGTAATAAACTAGTATAAGTAAAAAAAGACAATTGGTCACTACTTTATTATATATACAATATGTTAATACTAAACATAGATAGAATATTTGTTACCTGCAAGATGTTCTCCAACATCCTCAATAACCTTGTTGATTATGTTTACAATTAATTGAGCATCTTTCACATGCTCCGATGCATCAGTTGATTTCAAAAAAAATTGTTCCTTAAGGGAAATTAACCAAAAAGTTAATCAAGCTTCGACCTTTCCCGTTTGTCCAAAAATCATACATAATAGTGCATTTACTGTTCTTCCAATGTGAACAGAAGGAGTCCACAAACTTACTTGTATCTTCGAGTACATCCTTCAACAAAG
Organism: Arctium minus; assembly: GCA_954870635.1. Taxonomy (NCBI): domain Eukaryota; kingdom Viridiplantae; phylum Streptophyta; class Magnoliopsida; order Asterales; family Asteraceae; genus Arctium; species Arctium minus. The sequence goes on along the minus strand of OX941093.1, from coordinate 685,814 downwards.
TGACACGAATATTGTGATAACTTGGAGCCGGCATGCCTACCAATGATAGGAATAAAGTTATTATTTAGTAATTAACCTATATATATAGTTCTTCAAAATTTGAAATGGTTATTACCTCTTCCATACTCTCCAACTGCATTTATAAACTTTTGGAAGTTCTCGTCCTGCACGACATTAAACGACAACCCAACCGAATATGCCCAAACCGTAAACTCTTTCCAAGCGATCATCTTTAACTTCTCCTTGATTAGGTTATTTCTATCCAATTTTGTTTAATCTTGTCATAGTCGGGCTTCAACATTGCATCAAGACGACCGCGAACATCACTAGTGACCTTTCTTTTCAAACTACGAGGTGGCATTCCGGCTTGTGCTCATCCTCCTTCAATAATTTCTATTTCATCTTCTTCTTGCCCCTCATCGTCATCAATCGAATATTGTCGAAGAATTTATATATTTCTAGTTTTTTTCTTTCTTTTTCTTATTTTGTTCACTCATTGATGCAATAACTCTTTTTTAGATGTCAGTACTAACATTAGGACAACGACGCACGTTACCTCCGGTGTGAGTAAAATGTTCTTTCAATCTAGTGATCCCTCCAATCATTCTTTTATCGCACAAAGTACACCACACATCAATTAGATCCTTCTGTGGTTTTTAATAGAAAATTAAAAAAAGAGTAAAATGACTAAAATACCCGTTTAGTTGACATACTTAACAGAAAATTTTAATGGAGTTAGAAGTCAAGGACCCAATGTGTTATAAAATATAAACCACAAGGATGTAATCCTTAGATATTTCAAAATAGGGTCCCAGAGTGTTAAAACACACAAACCACAACGACCAATCATGTAATTTACTCTAAATTTTTTTGGTTGGAGCCTTCCATACCGCCCATTCCCAAGCCATGTCGCCATTGAAGTAGTAGTAGTAGTGGGGGTCACAGATGCTCTTGAAGATTGACCCCCTTCTCTACTTTCCATTTCTTTTTTAAGCTAAGCCTTAACAGCAAAAGTAAGTGAATAACTAAGCAATTAAGCATTAACCATTCATCTTAGTGAACAAGACTATAACTTCTAACTATAAGTGACTAGATCACTATACTATAACATAATGTAGAAACAAAAACATAAAATAAGGTTGTAAGCTACCTTCTATGTTGACTCTTGAAGGACTGGACCAGAAGGCATAAAATAAGATGCTATGCTATAAGCACTTGACCAAAAGGAAAAATAAGTCTACCAAAGCAGCTCTACAACAACAAGTAGGACTGGACCAGAAGGCAGAAGGACTGGACCAGAAGGAAGAAACAGAAGAAGTCAACCAGACACAGCCCCAAAGAAGCAAACAACAGCAAAAGAGAAGAAACAGAAGAAGTCGACCAGGAAGGCAGGAAGAAACAGAAGAAGTCGCACTTGTGCTCTAGGTCGATATAGATCAGAAAGAAGTCGTGCTCTAGGAAGAAACAGAAAGAAGCCGAGGCATAAATGATAAAACCTAACTTAAAGGCTACTTTTAGACTAATTAAAAAAATCTCAACTATAACAATCAAAACTATAAAGCATTAAAGCCGAATAGTTATTAAAAGAGGCCCCAAAAAACACTAACCAAAAATCGGTATATCGGACCGATTTTTTGGACAAACTATCATTGATATATCGGTCAATATCGTAGATATTATCGGTTCTGATATAATTACTGATTTTTGCCACCGATATTGTTAAGACACAGTCTTATTGGATTCAAGATCATCCAAACTGAAGATCGCAATCTGAATCTAAAGCCGAAACGTCGACTCTCAATATTAAAGTCTATGTCGTTTGTAATAAATGTCAATGTATTTGTTTATTATTGTACTAGTTAAATTAATATCTAGTTTGTTAGATATTAGTTTAACTTAGTTAGTTTCTAGTTTATTAGATATTAGTTTAACTTAGTTAGTTTCTAGTTTATTAGATATTAGTTATTTAGTTAGTTATTAGTTAAATATAATATCTATTTGTTAGATATTATTTAGTTATAATAGTTTTATATTACAACTTGTTGTTGCAAGTTGATTAGGAAGTGTGTAAAACACACTATGTTAGATATTAGGTGTATCTCTAGTATCTCTCAATAATTAGATATTATTAAAACACACAAAACACATACTTAAAGGTGTAATAGAGAGAAAACAGAGAACACACATTTCATGCTTGAATCAGATCAACCTTGTAACCATTTCTTATAATCAATACAGGTTGGTAATCTTTATGTGCTGTTATTCTAAGAACTTGATAAACATTATTGTGTGGACCGACAATTGGTATCAGAGCCTGATTAAGATCAAAATCAAGTTCTTTGCAAAAACGTCTATGTGTTCTATTTGAAAATTTGATTTCGAGTGTTAGAGTGTTTTAGGTGTTAAAATCGATCAGGTTGTGATCGATTAGCATGCTAGATAGAGTTGTTGTTATTTGATTTCACTATAAAGCATAAATCGAGTTCCAATTTGTGATTTTAGTGAGAAAAAGTCGAGTTTGATAAACGTACTGTGCCATCGATTTCATTTTTAAAAAGTGTGTTTTATTGAGATCGAGTGCTCACATTCAGTTCTAGAAGTGTTTCTAGACATAAGGGTAGAGTTTGGTATTGCTAATCGTTTCAGGAACAAGTTTTTAGAAAAAATTTCAAAGTCCAGGACAAACAAGCGCAAACCACAAGACGAACATACGCAAAGTCCAACTTTGCGCATCCCACATCAAACGCAAAGCTTCACTTTGCGCTCCTCAAGTGAAACGCAAAGCTTCACTTTGCGCTCCTCAAGTGAATCACAAAGCTTACTTCTCGGATCTCAAGCAAACGCAAACCTCAACCTCACTTCTCACAAGTAGGAAACGCAAACCTCAGTTCTCGTGTTCATCTCTTCACGAAAGGATCAAGTTTACTTTGCGCTTCCCACTTGAACCGCAAACCTCAACTTTGCGCTTCCCACGTGAAACGCAAACCTTACTTTGCGCACTGTGCTAGACACGCAAACCTCTCTGCTCCAATCCAGACTTGGAATTTTCTTCAAAATGACATCCAGAGAAGCCCTTGCTATAGGAACTGACACCAAGCCACCAGTTCTCTTTAAAGGAGAATACGAACAGTGGAAGGATCGGTTTCTGAACTTCATTGACAGACATGAGTTGGGTGATTTCATTAGGAGATCTATAGAAGAAGGGGTTATGAAACCAGTCATGACGACTCGTGTAGTTGGAAATGTGCCTACTGAAGTTGAACTTAAGTTTCATGAGCTAGGAGATGATAACCTCAGAAGAGCCAAAGGTGTAACATCCCGCCTGCCTCGACAACAATATTGTCCGCTTTGCCCCTGGATTTAACCAACGTGTAGCGCACGGATTTGTTTCTGGCGACCTGGTGAGAAACTTCCCAGGGGGTCACCCATCCTGGGACTACTCCCACCCAAGCACGCTTAACCTCAGAGTTCCCAAAACCTGGCGTGCTTGTGGCCCCAAAACGCGTTGTTGTTAGGAAGGCCAAGATATTACTTATAACACCCAGCATCACTCCTGTCCACGGCCGATATGGGATATGCCTAAGGTGTTACAAACACCCCCCCTTGGGACTCATCGTCCTCGATGAGGTTTGCCCCATATCCCGAACGGCACAGGAGTGGCTCTGATACCATCTGTAACATCCTGCCTTGCTTCTTCCGCCCCAATTTCAAACACTCGGCCTCTTGCTTGGCCCCTTTGATCCCTCTGTCCAGCTGGCCGAATCTCCCATATCGGCCGTGGACAGGAGTGATGCTGGGTGTTCTAAGTAATATCTTGGCCTTCCTAACAACAACGCGTTTTGGGGCCACAAGCACGCCAGGTTCTGGGAACTCTGAGGTTAAGCGTGCTTGGGTGGGAGTAGTCCCAGGATGGGTGACCCCCTGGGAAGTTTCTCACCAGGTCGCCAGAAACAAATCCGTGCGCTACACGTTGGTTAAATCCAGGGACAAAGCGGACAATATTGTTGTCGAGGCAGGCGGGATGTTACAAAAGGCGACAGATTAGCTAAGTCATACATTTTACAAGGAATTCCAAATGAAATATATGTAAAGATTGACAGCTACAAGGCCTCCGACAAAGAAATGTGGGATCAACTTGAAAATATGATGTTGGGTTCGAAGGTTGGGAATCAACTTAAAATCTCCAACTGCCTAAATAATTATGAAGAATTTAGAGGCAGGGTGGGAGAAACTTTAGAAGAAACCTATGACAGGTTTGTGACTTTGCTGAACGAACTTAGCAAGAACAAAGTCCACAAATCTCAAATTGAGCTAAACGTCAAATTCCTGAGTATTTTTCAACCGGAATGGAAAAGATTTGCTAGGCAGATGAAGCAGATAAAAGATTTGAATGAGATTCCACTTCACGAGGTGTATGAAACCCTCCGACAAAATGAAGAAGAGGTGGATGAAATTCTAGAAGATAAGAGACAGAAAGGAAAGACGGTTGAAGACACAGTCGCTCTTGTAGTCAGGAAGAAGAAGAACAAGGGGATTGTATATGAATCAGAAGAAGATGAAGGTTATGCAAACTCTGACATAGATGAAAATGACCAACTGAAGCAAGCAATGCTTATGCTGACAAGTGCTTTTAAAAAAAGGTTCTACACAAAGCCAAGTTCAAATAGTCAGAGATATTCTTCTGGTCCGAACAACTACATCCACAAGGAAAGGGTTGAAGGAAGGAGATTTGAAGGGAAGAGAACAGAAGAGAGGAAAACTGAAGAGAGAAGGTATCAGTCTGAAGGGAAGAGATTAGAGGAGAGGAAACCAGAAGAAAGAAAGTTCAAAGCTGAAGGATCCAGTTAGCAAGAACCACCAACGTGCTACAACTGTGGCAAAACAGGCCACTATGCCAGAGACTGCCGAAGACCAAAAGTCAGGAACTCAGACTACTACAAGAACAAGATGCTTCTTGCAAAGCATCAGGAGGCAGGCAAGGCACTGATGGCTGAAGATGAATACTGGCTCGATCACTCAGACGAGGAAAAAGAGGATGAAGAGAAAGATGAAGCCGTCAACATGTGTTTGATGGGCCAAATAGAATCAGATGCTGAAGCTGATTCAGATAATGAAGAAGAGGAGGTATGTAATTTATCAGATTCAGATTTCATGAATAAAATGCATGCCATGAGTTTAAAACAAAAAGAGTTAGAATCTAATCTTGAGCAAGAAAATGGTGTCATAACTGACAAAAACCAATTGATACAGAAACTTAGCAATGAACTTGCTGAGAAGAAAGTATTGATTGAGATTTTACATAAAGATAATGACACCAACGCAAAAGAAAAGACAATAATTCTTAAAGAGAATTCTGAACTCAAGTCTCAACTGCTAAAAGGTGGGATTGATTTATATGAGCTTAAAATTTTGCATGCTTCTTGTACCAAAGAAAACTTTTCTTTACTTGGAAAATTAAAAAGTTTGGAAGAGAAGTTATACAAAATGGGTCAAACTGAACAGACTATTTTTCTGAACAAACCCAAAGAGGAAATAGAGAGATGGGGAATCGGTTATAAGAATCCTCACTGTCTACAAAAAGGGATGTCTGAAGTGCCAGGACTTTATGATCATCTTTCAATGCAATTAGCTCGCAGAATCCCTGAGTTTAAAACTTTCTGGACTAAACTATTTGAAAAGGATGAAGCCAACGAAATTGAAAAACGTTTGAAATCATGTAAAATTCATCTTCCATTTTATTATGTGAAATTGAATAATAGTTATGATGAAAATCCAATATATCAAAAGAAGAAAACTCTTTCAAGTGATTTCTTTCAAAGTTATACTGAAAAGGAAATGGAGGCGAAGCCTATTCTAGGTAAACTATATGTCCCTCCTCTCGTTTTAGAAAGTAAAATTTCTGAACTCGAGAATTCTTTATCAGATGAAAGACTTTTGATGAATATTGAGCAAAAAGTTTTTTCAACTGTGTTTTCAAATTCTGTTATTTCTAAGGATTCAAACTCTAAGGATATGTTTGGTTCATCAAGTAAAGGATTTGATTTTCTGAACTCTAATGGTGGTTTAGATGATTGTTCTGAACAATTTGACTTTAATGCAAAACTTCCTAACCATTCATCTTTTGTTAAGAAAACTTTGAGAAAAACCAGTATGCCTGTTAATAGAGCAAAATCAACGAAAGTTGATAACTCAGTCTCTGTGAAAGCTAAAAATGCTAAAGGTAAGAATATATCTCAGCATTCACAGCAACCGAACATTATTGGTAATTCTAAGAAGAAGCATTCGCTTGTTGCTCCAAGGTCTAACTCACCAGTTTCATATGTTTCAGATCTGAGCAAGCAAAGGCCAGAAGTAAATTCTCAATGGCAACCCAAATGGAAGCTTGACAAGACCGTTTTATCGTTTAGTAGTGTTAGTTGTAGTAAGACTTCGCTTAGTAAAGATGTCTTAATTGCTGATATTGCTCTTTTGAACTCAAAACTTGCTGTTTCTCGTAAACAATATCCAATGAAGCAATTATTTCAGTTATCTTTATCTGCTAGAAAGTCTTCTATTTATGATAAACATGTTTTATCTCTTGTCAAGATTCTGGAGATTGGTTTGGAAATTACCATGTGCATTCATCTCATACTAATCCTTCAAATGCATTTCAAAAGAAAAGAGGACCCAATTTGAAATGGGTACCAAAATCTTGTGCTAACACAGAAGGACCCAAATTCCAGTGGGTACCTAAGGCTAAATCTGTGTTGCAGACACACAAAGCTTAAAGAGAAATCGACTTCTGATTATGTACAGATCAGGACTCGTTCTTCAATGTCAAAATAGGTTTTTGGATAATGCAGTTCAAAACCCGAACATCAAAGTCAAAATAGGCTTTTGAACAAATCAGTTCAAGACCCGCATTTCGATAATCAAAGTGATTATTCCAATGTTGTCGTATAAATATCTAAACTTGTAATTTCTCTTATGCAGACTAGTCATACATGGTTCATGGACAGCGGATGTTCCAAGCACATGACAGGACAAAAAGAGATACTGTCCAATTTTAAAGAGAAATATTGCGGAACAGTCAGATTCGGCAACGATCAGTTTTCTTCAATCGTGGGATATGGTGATGTACAACATGACAATGTCACGATCAAGAAGGTGAGCTATGTAGAAGGCTTACGACACAACTTGTTCAGCATAGGCCAGTTCTGTGACAAAGACTTAGAGGTCAACTTCAAATCCAAGAGATGTTCAGTTCGCAATGAATAAGGCGAAGAACTCTTGGTTGGTACTCGAGAATCAGACCTCTACACAATCAATTTATCAAATGTCCAGACTGACAAGCAAGTTTGTCTACTGATGAAAGCATCGATGCAACAAAGCTGGTTATGGCATCGAAGGCTCTCTCACCTCAACTTTAGGTACATCAACAATCTGGTCAGTCGAAAGCTCGTCAAAGAACTTCCAGAACTCAAATATGAAAGAGAACATCTTTGTGAAGCTTGTGAAAAGGGCAAGATGAAGAGGGCACCTCATAAACCAAAGCCTGAATCAAGTACAAGCGCTCCTTTAGAGTTATTGCATATGGACTTATGCGGTCCGATGCGAACTCAGAGTCTAGGCGGAAAGAAGTACATACTCGTGATCGTGGACGATTACTCGCGATACACATGGGTCAAGTTTCTACGTTCAAAGGATGAGACAACAAATATTCTCATCACATTCCTAAAGACGACCCAGGTGAATCTGCAGAAACCGGTCAAGTTTCTACGAACAGATAACGGCACAGAGTTCAAGAACAACAGAGTTGAAGAATATCTCGAATCTGTCGGGATTTCACATCAATACTCTGCTGCTCGTACGCCTCAACAAAATGGAGTGGTCGAAAGAAGAAATCGGACGCTAGTCGAGGCTGCTCGTACTATGCTAAGTCAATCAGACTTATCTCTATTTTTGTGGACAGAAGCTGTATCGACCGCGTGCTACACACATAATCGCTCCATGGTACATCGAAGATTCAAGAAGACTCTTTATGCGTTAATCAACAACCGAACACCGACAATCAAATATTTCCATATATTTGGGTGTAAGTGTTTCGTTCTAAACGATAGGGAGAGTCTAAATAAGTTCAGTGCTAAGGCGGATGAAGGAATCTTCATTGGCTATTCCTCGACATCAACTGCATTCCGTGTTTATCTAAAGAAGTCAAAGACGGTGATTGAAAGCATCAACGTCTCGTTTGATGAATAGATGGCTTACGAACAACAACGTTCAGAACCCGTTATAACAGGAATACTAGCTTCTGGGCAACTCAGTCCAGGACCTATGTCTCAACAGAATAAATCAGATGAAGCATCAACTTCTACTAACCATTTATCTGATTTAGATTTATTATTTGAATTGTTGTATGATGAATTTCTTGGATCTAATGTAAAGAAATATGTTATGGTTGACAGGATGGAAGACTTAACGACTACTCATCCAACTAGTTCAGATGACTCTATTGAATCAAACGCCCCGATTCAACAAGAAATTACAATTCAAATGCCGACTCCAACAGTTGAAGAAGTGATAAATGATAAAGAGACAGAAGTAGCTGAAACAGTAGGAGATACTATATACAGATCAATCTACAGCCAGATCAAGTTGTACCTGCTGAGCCTTCTGAACCTGCCACTTCAACTGAAACCATCAATCCTCCTGAACAATCAGAAGAAGGTACAAGTGGATTTGTAGATGATACAACCGACATACAATCATCTAATCCACTGCCTCATGAACATAAATGGACCAAAGAGCACCCGCTAAGCCAGATCATTGGCGATCCATCAAAACCGGTGCAAACTAGGTCAGCATCAATGAACATGTGCTTGCATGACTCCTTTCTGAGCAAGTTTGAGCCAACAAGAGTATCAGAAGCACTTGCTGATCCAGAATGGGTGGTCTCAAAGAGCTGAATCAATTCGATGCACTTCAAGTCTGGAGACTCGTACCAAAGCCTAAAGGTAAAACCATTATAGGTACGAAATGGGTTTTCAAGATAAAGAAAGACAAAGATGGTACCGTTATCCGAAACAAGGCAAGACTAGTAGCCAAAGGATACAGACAAGAGGAAGGAATCAACTATGACAAAACATATGCTCCTGTGGCGCGATTAGAGGCAATCAGAATGTTTCTAGCCTACGCAGCCCACAAGAACTTCACGGTCTTTCAAATGGACGTGAAGACAGCATTCCTGAATGGAATTCTGAAGGAGGAAGTCTACGTCTCTCAGCCAGAAGGTTTTGTCAATCAAGAGAAGCCGAATCACATTTACATTCTCGACAAAGCACTCTACAGTCTGAAACAAGCACCTCGAGCCTGGTATGATGTCCTTTCCACTTTTCTAGTCAAGTCTGGGTTTTCAAAAGGAACGGTAGATACCACTTTGTTTATCAAAAAGGAAAAAGGCGATATCATTTTAATTCAAATCTATGTAGATGATATTATCTTTGGTTCTACAAATACTAAGTACTGTAAGAATTTTGCAAACCTTATGGTGTCTAGATTTCAGATGAACTTGATGGGAGAGATGAATTTCTTTCTCGGTTTACAAGTAAAACAATTTTCGTCGGGTATTTTTATCAATCAATCAAAATACATTAGGGATATTCTTCGGAAGTTCCAAATGGAAAATTCAAAACCGATTGGTACCCCAATGGCACCAGGTACTAAGATTGGCACCGATCCTTCGGGAAAGGCTGTTGATGTTAGGACTTATCGAGGAATGATAGGTTCTTTAATGTATCTTACTTCTAGTAGGCCAGATATAATGTTTTCAACATGCTTATGTGCACGATATCAGGCCAATCCTAAAGAAATCCATATGTCTGCTGTGAAGCGCATATTTAGGTATCTAAAGGGCACTGCAGATCTTGGTCTGTGGTATCCTAAAGATACTAGTTTTGAACTAACAGCCTACACAGATGCAGATCATGCAGGTTGTATGTTAGACAGGAAGAGCACGTCAGGACACGTACAGTTCCTCGGTGACAAACTCGTAAGTTGGGTATCGAAGAAGCAACTTTGTGCTTCAACTTCCACGGCCGAAGCAGAATATGTAGCTGCTGTTCTCAGGTATTATGGATGAGAACTCAATTGCGCGACTACGGTTTCCACTTCAACAAGATCCCGATATACTGTGACTCCAAGAGCGCCATCGCAATATCAGCGAATCCTATTCAACACACCAAGACTAAACACATAGACGTCAGGTATCACTTTATTAAAGATCATGTTGAAAAAGGAACAATTGAACTTTTCTTTGTAAAAACTGATTATCAACTTGCCGATTTGTTCATCAAACCCTTAGACGAAAATAGGTTCAATTTTCTTATCTCTAAGCTTGGTACGCTAAATCTTAAAATCTAATCAGTATTTACCTATAAAAGTTTTCTAAATTGTATAATTTTTCATCATTTCTTCATTCTTAACTCTGATTGATATCAGCACTTCTATATAATGTTCATAATCCAAGTGGGAGAATGAGAAGAAATTGACAAGTGGTCAATATTACTTCGAGGGGGAGCTCATAAAATTTTGCATTTACCTTTTAATGCCAAATTTATTTGTATTGCAAGAATTTAGGGGGAGCTCTTCAAGACAAAGGGGAGTACGGATATGACTTCTGATTATTCATGATCAGAACTCGTACTTTAAAAGTTTTACTGCTTTTTGTCTTTTCAATTTAAGTGAATAAATTTTACTTTGACTTAACATAAGACTTTTGCAGAATTTTTGAGAGATGCTTACAAGTTCATATGTTTATGACTTAAAGCTTACCTTCATGAGATTGAAGATCGTACGTCAAGGTATAATTCTAAATCTTCATCTCATATATGTTTGAAAGAGGACAACTTTCAATCATAGAAAACATTGTTTTTAATGTTCAAACCACTTCCCGATTTTTCAACAGATTTTATATTTTGGGAGTGTAATTTTAAATGTTTTCATGATCTAAATTGTGCTTTAACTGAAATAGTTAAACCAATCTGAGCATCACGTGCATCATAGGAAAAACAAGAATCATTGTGCTAGGAATTAACACAACTTCTATGGAATCACCTTAACTAGTGATTTCTACCCAAGAAGTTAATCCTTAGTGATTGAGTGTGAGAAGTGAAAAGAAATGAGTGTGATTAGAGTAAGCAAAACGTTTAAAAGAAAGAGCGTGTGAGAACAGAGTTAAAAAGAATATCACAACTCTGCACCAACTTTTTCTGAGCCGGGTAGCCACAATTCTAGTGATTCACAATTCTTTGGTGATCATTATTGAAACTGGCAACTAGCCCATGCCAACTCTTGATCAAACCTCACTATCTACTCATTTTCTTCTCAACAAGAAAGTGTTTCACATTTTCAAAGGGGACGCAACACATATGCTATCTGATTTTCATTTCGAAAATTTGGATATTGAAAAGAAGGAAGTCTGCCCCACCTTCGCACTTCAATCATGCACATTGAGTCTGTGTTCAACTTACTGTTGTCTCAGTGGTTTACACAATTTTGAGCCTAATAAGCAATCATCAAGTGCTTAATTCTTTCTAACACAAGCACGAACACACAAGGAATTAGTTTCTTTGTCATAACGTTTATAAAAATTACCTTTGTGGTGTTTCGATGATTAAATGGAAGACCTGGGGGAGTCAACATCAAACAGCTCCTTTCCAATGCGTATTCGTTACACACAGTGACTTAGTGTTACTGACAGGCATGTTAATTGATTCATTAGTTGATTCAGGTGTTACACGACTATTTTGTCTGGATTTGAAAAGATCTGGATGAATATCTTTTGAATTGACGGATCAGGGGCTCTAACCGCAAGATAGACATTTCTTACAAATAATTTTGATGAAGTCGTTGCACTTAACATCAAAAAGGGGGAGAATGACTACACAAGAAATGGCAAAGATCACATGTTTCAAGAATCACGTCCACTCTTCAAAGGGGGAGATTGTTAGAAAAAGACATGTTGATTTCAGAAGCTAGAGAAAGAAATTGCATCTTCTGTGCTGAAAAAAAAGACTGAATCACGTCCACTCTTCAAAGGGGGAGATTGTTAGAAAAAGACATGCTGATTTCAGAAGCTAGAGAAAGAAATTGCATCTTCTGTGCTGAAAAAGAAGACTGAATTGCTAAAATCATTTTCGTAATGATTTTGATCCAAAGGGGGAGATTGTTAAAACACAGTCTTATTGGATTCAAGATCATCCAAACTGAAGATCGCAATCTGAAGCTAAAGCCGAAACGTCGGCTCTCAATATTAAAGTCTATGTCGTTTGTAATAAATGTCAATGTATTTGTTTATTATTGTACTAGTTAAATTAATATCTAGTTTGTTAGATATTAGTTTAACTTAGTTAGTTTCTAGTTTATTAGATATTAGTTTAACTTAGTTAGTTTCTAGTTTATTAGATATTAGTTATTTAGTTAGTTATTAGTTAGATATAATATCTATTTGTTAGATATTATTTAGTTATAATAGTTTTATATTACAACTTGTTGTTGCAAGTTGATTAGGAAGTGTGTAAAACACACTATGTTAGATATTAGGTGTATCTCTAGTATCTCTCAATAATCAGATATTATTAAAACACACAAAACACATACTTAAAGGTGTAATAGAGAGAAAACAGAGAACACACATTTCATGCTTGAATCAGATCAACCTCGTAACCATTTCTTATAATCAATACAGGTTGGTAATCTTTATGTGTTGTTATTCTAAGAACTTGATAAACATTATTGTGTGGACCGACAGATATTTTTGCTAGGACCAATATCCGATATATCGCCGATATTAACAGCATAAGGTGTAGGGTGATTTGCTCGAGAGTTTGGGGGGTCATATATAATATAAATATTTAATATAATATTTTTTAAATGTTCTAATAGAAAATGAATGAAAATGTAAAAAGACCAAAATGCCGCCACTTAACGCCATCTTTTAACGGGGTTAGCTAGAGGGACAAAAAATATAACAAAGTGGCAACCATAATGACCAAAAATGTAATTATTTAAGTGAAACCCCAAAATGGGGTAAACAAATAAATATGAAAATGAAAAAAAAATTAAAAAAAAATAAAATGGGTTTTATTTTATTGGACCAAAAATGTGAATAAAAACGCGAAAATGGGCCAATTATGTCATTTAATGAAAGTAAGAAATGAATGGGACGCACTGGGCACGGGGTCGGGTCTGGATCCGATTCAGGTAGCCTACGGGCAAATCCACGAGTCCTAGGATTGGATCTGGGTTGCAGTGAGATGGGCTATCTGTTGGGCTTAACATTTGAATCTATTCAGTCTTTAAATTTTGTGGGCTTTATCATATTAATTGGACCAAATGCAATTTTGGGTATCTAATCTATTTTGGGCTTATATTGTTTGAGATTTAATAATTTGAATTATGTTAATTATTTAATTTAGATTCTAAATTAATTAATATATTTATTTAAATAATTATTTAATTAATATTTTTATTTAAATAATTATTTAATTAATATATTTTAGAATATTAATTAGTTATTATTTTACTTATTGTAACACCCTCAAATTTGGAAAGAGCGACTAATTTAAAATTTCATTAATACACCAAATAAAGAATAAATCCATTTATATGAATCAATACTTCGATTACCTCAAATAGAAAATTATTGATTAAATATCAATAAATAAAAAACCAAGCCTTATGTAAAGACTAGATTAAGACTAAATAAAAAAACCAACCCAAAAACCGTCGCTATCTCTAAAAGTGGAAGACGTCATCAGATAACTAGATCTTTCACGTGTGTCTAACTAGTATTCAACTCTTCACGGTGTTGCTAGTACAAATCCCTAACAAGGACCTGATTCACATGCCGACAAATAAAAAGGCTAGAAACCACAAGGGTTGTGGCGTACTGGTTAAGGCCCTGGGGGGATGTGTTGGAATATCCCATTTGCCCAGGGTTCGAATCCAGGCGTACACAACAATTGTGGCCACTGAGGTTTAATCAGGGCTGATGTCTTACAGTCATAATTTTCCACGGGATTAGTCTAGGCATAGCCTAGGACACCCTTCCCAAAAAAAAAAAGGCTAGACTAACGTCTAGTAAGTTCAAACAGTTTTCGTCATGAATATAAAATAATAAAAATGAAAGACGGCTTATTTAAAAACATAACTTTGCATTATGAAATGCATTTATCGTAAAGGCAACATCTTTCCAAACTCACTACTTTCGTGATGATAAATACTAAATCAAAACACCCATTTAACACGAATTCAATACCTCACTCTAAAACACGATGAAGTTAAATATCTAAATCCTAAAAACATAGATAAAACTCTATTATCCAAATCATCCAAAAACATGTAATAAACTCAATAAGACAAAACCACAAATCATGGATGTCAATCATACTCAAAATGTCACAAAAATATGGATAATACTCAATACCCAAAACAACACCTTTCGGTGACTTTGGAGATGCGTTTCCATAGAACATGGTGGGAACACATAAATATGTCACGTATCTATGTTATCGAACTATACCCCAGATCGGTAACTTTAGTGCATGCTCTAATAAGAGTCACCCCAGATCGGTAGCAACTTCCATGATATGGAACTTGCTGCAATTGTATTTTCTTTGAAAATTCGGAGGCATTATTTGTACGGTACCAAATGTCAGATTTTCACTGATCATAAAAGTCTTCAACATCTATTCAATTAATGGGAGTTGAATATGCGGCAACGACGATGGTTAGAACCGGTAAACGATTATGATTGGGAAATCATGTATCATCCGGGAAAAGCTAATGTGGTGGCCGATACTTTAAGCCGTAAAGAAGAAAGTGGAACGATGAAAGCCATTCCATTACGGGCTGAATTATTATTGAACATGTTAGCTCCACTCTCATTGTATAAAAGTATTGAAAAATAGGCTAAGTACTGGGATCAACAGAACATATTTGAAGAGTTAAGGAAGTGTCAGATTGAAGCTTTAAAGGTAGAGAATCTGAAACAACAACGAATCGCTGGTATGTTATCTTTATTAATAAAAGACGATCGTGATCTAATGTGTTTCAGAAATAGAATTTGGGTGCCTCGTTTGGGTGAAATACGTGAAAGAGTTTTGAATGAATCTCACCGATCTCATTTTTGTCTTCATCCGGGTACTAACAATACGTGCAGTGTCAGATTGAAGCTTTAAAGGAAGATAATCTGAAACAACAACGAATCGTTGGTATGTTATCTTTATTAATAAAAGATGATCGTGATCTAATGTGTTTCAGAAATAGAATTTGGGTAATTCGTTTGGGTGAAATACGTGAAAGAGTTTTGAATGAAGTTCACCGATCTTGTTTTTCTCTTCATCCGGGTACTAACAAAATGTATCGGGACTTACGAAAATTTTATTGGTGGTCGGGTTTGAAGAAAGATATTGCTCGATATGTGAATCATTGTTTAACTTGTCTGCAGGTTAAAGTGGAACATCAATGACCTTACAGTAAGTTACAATCGTTGGAAATTCCGGTATGGAAATGGGATCACATCACTATGCATTTTGTAACAAAATTATCGAGAACTCCGAAAGGTTTCGATGCTATCTGCGTTATTGTTGATCGATTGTCAAAGTCGGCTCATTTCTTACCGATTAGGTGATAACTTCGTTATCTAACGGGTTTTTACCCTTTGAATCATAAGTTTAAGGCTCGTCTTGAAGTAACAATTGGTATTTCGGACTAATATTTTTTGTGCAAGTGGTGTGTAGACATACAAGATGTCAATTGGAAGAAAAAGTGCATATTATAACTCCATTTTGACATCCCGGATGAAGAAAACATCGAACCAAGTGAACGGGCGAAGAAAACCAAAAATCAGTGGTCATGCTACTATGACCATGCGACAATGACCATGTTATAGTCGCAGGTCATAGTCGCACCACATGTACCGTAAGGATATGGCTTTGGACGACAATGACCATGCGACTATGACACTCTCATAGTCGCGTGTCATAGTCGCGGTCGTGGTTTGAGGGTATAAAAAGCTGTAGAAAGTTAATGTTTAGGGTTATCTCAGGATTGTTGGAGGCTAGGCTTGTAGGGGAGCTGTTTAAACCGATTTAGGAGCTGAATAGAAGACTTGCATTGATTGGGAAGGTGGTGATCGGTCGTTAAGTTGTACTTTATTTTCTCGTCAATCACCCTCAATTAATGCATAAAAATGGTAAAACCGAACTACATTGATGTGTTTTTATATTTTGATAGGTTCGGAACACTTTGGAGCAAAATAGAACAAAAGGACGATTTTTGACAGATTTGCGCGACGTTTCCGTTTTGAGCATATCTCACTCGTTCGAGCTCGGATTTAAGCAATGTTTTAAAACCCGGGTCGACCCGGCCGGTTCAACCGGTTGAACTGGGAACCGGTCGAGAGACCGGGTCAACTATCACCGGGTTTTTGGGGATTTATGAACCGGTTCGAACCGCCGGGTTTTTGAGAAAACCGGTTGAACCGGTATGATTGAACCGGCAAAAACCCGGGTTGACCCGGTTAAAAAAATAATCTTTTTATATTTGTGTTTTTTATGTTTTTAGATTGATATAAAACTTGTTGTTATGTGTTTTTTTTAATGTT
Source organism: Arctium minus (assembly GCA_954870635.1). NCBI lineage: Eukaryota > Viridiplantae > Streptophyta > Magnoliopsida > Asterales > Asteraceae > Arctium > Arctium minus. The sequence continues at coordinate 669,169 of OX941093.1, read as the reverse complement.
TTTGGATTGATGTAAACTTTTTATTATGTGTATTTTTAATGTTTTAACTTGTGGACATCAAATTCTTGGTTTTATATATATACATATATAGAGGGAGGATCATGCAAAAAGTTAAACATTTTGTGAGAAAGCGAGAAGTGTTTAATCATATATGATTACACGGCTTGTAAGTGTGTTTAATCATGTATGATTAAACGTTTATGTATTGCCAATATAACATGTGTTTAATCATATATGATTAAGCTTGTGTATCATATATGATTAAACATTTCTCGCCTTCTCGCAAAATGTTTAGCTTCTCGTTTGAACCTACCCCTACATACATATATATATATATATATATATATATATATATATATATATATATATATATATATATATATGCAAGAAAATAAAAAATACGTAAATTTTTTGAACCGGTTGAACCGTGACCCGGTCACCACACCGGGTCAACCAAAAAACCGGTTTTTAAAACATTGGATTTAAGTGATTAAAGATGATCTGGAAACCTAACACACTGATGTACAATGTTTATGTTTTGAGTTTTTAGAAATTTGGAATGAATCTGGGTCAAATCTGATGTTAAAGTCGGGAGTACAAAGCTGGACAGAAAAGGGATAAAAGAAAATTGGTGCAGATCTAAACCAAAAACGTGGCCGTAATGGGATGGTAAAGGACACGCATTTGTGTGGGTGAGGTCGCGGGTTCTAGACCCACGTTCTTCGGCCCAATCACAAGAAGCCCAGCTAAGCGAAATCCATATCTCAGCCCAACTCGTTGAATATGAATTAGGGATTATTTTCTTATAAAAGAAGAAAAAAAGGAGGAAGGGGGCATCTTTGAAGGCATCGAGGGGGCAGCAGCCGGCGGCTGCTATTTCAGTTTTTTTATAAAAAAATTATTTTTAAATACATCTGATTGGATTTGATCGGAGGAAGGATTGAAGATTCAAAGAATGTTTGATAATTGAAGATTGTTGATGATTAAAGATTCGAGTGATGATTTGAATGTAGATGCAATTGAGGTTTGAGCTTTCTTTCCAGTATTCAAGTATTCTTTTTAGTTAATTATAATTGTTAATTTTAGTCGGTTTTAGAATTCGGTTTTTGCTATTGTTGGATATTGAAAGTATTGGATTTGATTTCTCGAATAGATTTTGTAGTTTTTTTTTATAATTGAGATCGTTGAATGGTTATCTATAGATTTAGATGATAGTGATTTTCTAGTTTTTTATAAAGTTTCTACGAATTTTTCATTGCGAACGATATGTGACAGGTATTGTTGGCTTTGAATGATTTCGCCTTCGCGTTATTTCGTTAGTCCTAAAGTTAAATTTTATTCGTTTAATAGTTTAATTCAACTCTCAATCCAATCCTTTTGAAGTAGTGTTATTTGTAATAATTAGATTTCGGTTTTTTTTAGTTAGATTATTTTGAGCTTAATTGAATAATTGAGTAGCTAATCTTTGTGACACGTGTGCATTCAGTTTTAACATGAATGGTTAATTTAACCACTGACTCCCTGAGAAGAACGACACCCTACTTACCCTATCACTAGGTTTGAGTTCAGTTTATAAATTTAAACCTTGTTGTGCGTTTAACGAAGCGTGCATCAGGTGGAAACAACATTTGGAGCTTAAAATTGGTACTGTGTATCAATCATTGAGGGAGTTATATCATTCCATTTGTATTTTGTTGAGAAACAATGTATTTGGGTGTAGTCATCTTCTTCTCTATGGTGTTATTTGCTACTAGTAACATGAGCTAAACATTTTGAGGTTGGGGGAAGGATGGATTTTGGTTTTATACTGTTGAATATATGATATTTGCCTTTATTTAGTCATTACACTTGTTGGTTAAAGTTTGTCTTCCTTGTTCTTATTGTTTATGAGATTGGCCATCTTGTTCATCTTATTGGTTGTATTTCCTCTTGAGAAATTAGTTTTGTAACTTGATAAAAGTTAGATAAACCTAGGGTGAGATATTGGATAGAGATATACCAAGTAAACCCTAGTTTTGTGTTTGTGATTCTTATGCTTAAGGAGTTGAATGTTTATGTGTATTGGTTGAGAGACTTCAATAAATATTGCATGATATATTCTTGCTATTGCTTGAGAGAGAGTAGTAAGTATTTTTGGAATTGCTACATTTAACCTTGTGTTTTGATTGATTGAATGTGTGTTGTTTATTTGTTGGTGGAATCCAAATGAAATCCAACCCCTAGCCTTTCCCTAATCATTTAAGTATTCTCATTGTGGTGTTTGAATTATTGTTTGAATAGTATTTCCATGCTTGCTTCCATTCTCTCTTGATAAATAGTTATTTAGTCATACTCAAATCAGTTTATCAACAGTCCAGTTAGAAGTTGTGGTAGCCTTTGTGGTACTTAAACTCGTAGTTCCTTGGATCGATACTCGTGCTTAGTACGTATTACTTGATTGACACCGTACACTTGCGGTAGATTTGGAGGGTTGTATAAACCGTCTATCAAGTTTTTGGTGCCACTTGCTCGATATGTGGAGCGTTGTTTAACTTGTCTGCAGGTTAAAGTGGAACACCAACGACCTTACAGTAAGCTACAATCGTTGGAAATTCCGACATGGAAATGGGATCACATCACTATGGATTTTGTAACAAAATTACCGAGAACTCCAAAAGGTTTCGATGTTATCTGTGTTATTGTTGATCAATTGTCAAAGTCGACTCATTTCTTACCGATTAGGGAATCGTATCCCTTAGAAAGGTTAGCAAAACTGTATACTGATGAAGTGGTAACTCGTCATGGCGTACCGTTATCAATTATATCAGATGGAGATAGTCGGTTTACTTCGATGTTTTGGAAGGGTTTTCAGCGAGAAATGGGATCTCAGATAAAGTTGAGTACTGCTTATCACCCACAGACAGACTGTAACACCCGTAATTTCCGGGTATGTATAACTTCAAGTTAGTGTAGAAATCGAGCTTTCAAGAGAAATAGAAGAAATATAATTTTTGGATTGAATCCTAAATTTTATAGTCTTGTTGGATGTAGAATTCAAATACGAATCCAATGGGCCTTTCCGGAGTGAAAACGGAGCTAAAACGAAGAAGTTATGACTAAAAAAGTGATCGGGCGGTTAACCGGGCGACCAGTGTCAAGTGGACGTCTGCATTAAGTGGACTTCCGCATGTTTCCGCGGAAGCAACAGAGATTTGAGGGATTTTCAGGAAAACTCGAAGTGGACGCCCGCATAGTGCAAGTGGACGTCTGCATTAAGTGGATGTACGCATAGTACAAATGGACGTCCGCATTAAGTGGTCGTCCGCATAGTGCAAATGGACGTCCGCATTAAGTCTGACGAAATTTTTTCTTTTCTTCCAAACTTTCCCTCTCCTCTCTCACTTTACCAAAATCGAACCCCACTCATTTTCTCTCCATTTTGGGCGATTTTCTCTCCAACTAAGGTAAACTCTTGCCTCCCTCATCTCTCCTCATTTATGGCTCGATTTTAGGGGTTTATGATCATTGAATGCTCCATCCTTAGGTGTTACTAAGCTTTAAAGTGATCTCAATCAAGTCTTGGTCAAGTCCCAAGAGTTCTCAATATCTAGGGTTTCAAACTATTAACCCCAAGGTGAGTTCATTCCCATCTTTTAAAACCTTATACATGTCAAAATCATATTTTAGACTTCTAATTATCTCCTTGTTCTTATATTCTTTGATTTAATGATTTTGACCTAACTTGGTATTTTGGATATTTTTAGGGTTTTTACTATTTTGCAATATGATGAAAGGTATTATGATTTGTGTTATAAAATGTGATTTGGTTTACTTAGTTGTGGCTAAAAACTTGGAGGAACACATTTCAACCATATTTATAGTTTTCATTTCATTGTAAGATTTACTTGGCAAAAGTGGGTATTTTGGAGAAAGGAACATATGGGTTGTTGTTGGTATCACCAATGAACATTTTAAAATGGCATGACTAGTGGGAAATCTATTTTATGAAATATTTACATGGAAAGTGAAAGAGGTCATGATTAGACTTTTATGTTGATTTGGTTCCATATGGAATGAATATGCAATGAAAATATAGGTTTATGGAATTATGATTTTGAGAAACTATATGTGTGATTATAGTTGGGCACAACTCAAATTGGGACAAGCTTCAGACTATTACTAATGGATCATAGGTATAGAGTCAGCTTAATTGTGGGATAACTCCCGTTTGTAACTAGTTGGGACATTGGGTCCTCGAAAGGTAACTTCGTACGGTTATGTGGGACCGGATACTAGCCATGGACCGTAAATGTAATCCTAGTGAATGAGTATGATTAGGATCATTGGGTGCCCTCCCCAACATCTGAGTACGAGTCGACGAGCTCGTGGCCTTGATCCTAATATTGAGCTCACAACTTGGAAAGTGGCCTACTTTTGTGTTCCGCCATGATCCATGGAAAATCGGGTCTCCCCCGTCATCGCAAGATGTTTTGGACCCTTTGGGTCGTATGTGAGATTTTGGAAAAGTAAGCTGTTTATTGAAATTGTAAATCTTTCTTTATCAATTGTACGTTAACGGATTTATATAAACTTTTTGTTTTCACTAGGCGTAAAGCCTAACACTTTTTCTCAAATGATATGTATAACAGGTTCCCTTAGCGGCGGGTCGCACAAGGGTTGAGGGATGAGCGTTGGGCCATTGTGGCATCTTTTAGTATAAGACTTTTAGAGACATGGTGTACATGAAAGATAGACTCTTTTGGGAGATTGAGCCGACAACTTTCATAATCTAGATATCGTTGTTTAGATTAGCATGTTGTTGATCTTAATGTCCAATTATAGAAATTTGTAAACGCTATTATCTTATTCCCCATTTTGGGTGATTTCCTTTCATCTAGTTGGACACGTTTTGTAAGTTTTAAAGTTTAAATTTACCCCGTTTTTAGGGTGTTACACAGACGGTCAAAGTGAACAAACGATTCAAACGCTCGAAGATATGTTACGATCTTGTATTATCGACTTTGGTGGTTCATGGGAAGGGCACTTACCTTTGATTGAATTTGCTTATAATAATTGTTATCACTCGAGTATTCAAGCGGTGCCTTTCGAGGTATTATACATTAGGAAATGTAGAACACCGTTATGTTGAAATGAGGTGGGATAAAAACAGTTAGCCGGACCGGAAATCGTTCAGTTAACAGCCGATAAGATTGGTCAAATTCGTGAATGCTTGAAAATTGCTTAAGACCGACAGAAAAGTTACGCCGATAAACATCGTAAACCAATTGGGTTTCAGGTTGGGGACAGTGTGATGTTAAATGTGTCGCCTTGTAAAGGAATTGTTCGATTCGGGAAACGGGGTAAATTGAGTCCAAGGTATATCGGTCCGTTTATGATCACTGATCGAATTGGTGAGGTAGCTTATCGGTTAGAACTTCTATCTGAATTGAGTGGTATTCATAACACTTTTCATGTGTCAAATTTGAGAAAATGTTTAGTTGATTCTGATCAGGCAATATCGTTACCAAAAGTTCAAGTTTATGAAAAATTAAATTTTGTTGAAGAGAGGGAATCTATAATCGATTACAAAGTGAAAAAGTTGAGAAACAAAGAGGTTGGGTTAGTTTGTAAACAATTGTGAAAGCTCGTATTCATAATTGGAAGTCCATATTCCTCTCATTCGGTGGTAGAAGACAACTTGTGAAGTTAGTACTACATTCCATGCAACTTTATTGGATGTCGGTTTTCCTATTTTCGTCTGGTGTTGTGCATACGCTTGAAGGTCTGTTTCGTGACTTCATTTGGGCTCAAGCTGATAACTTTCATGGGAAGTGTCGTATTGCATGGGAGTCAGTTTGTAAACCGGTTGGAAGCGGCAATATTGGTGTAAAAAATATTGGCCTTTTGGAATCATACTCTTTTGTCTAAAATGCTTTACGATTTGGTGTCAAGGCGGGACTCTCTATAGGTCAATTGGGTGTATTTGCATCATATCTAATCTAATTTTTTCTCGAGTGTTCGGAAAAAGCCTACGTGGTATTGGGTCATTCGTAAAATTATGGATCTACGGCCTCAATTTAGGCGATTCTTTGGCATCAAAATTGGAGATGGTAGAGATACGAATGCGTGGGAGGATCGGTGGCTTCCGATTGGTAACCTTTTGGAGGGGCTTTCTTACCGCTTCATTCACTCTAATGAGTTCACGGCAAATTCCTCGTTGAGGGATGTGGTTGATAAGTTGGACGGAACATGGCCACAATCTTGGTTAGAGCGTGTTCCCCGTTTACAGAATTGTAATTTCCCGCAGATTATTGATGGTATGAGAGACAAGGCGTTATGGGAGGGTGTGAATGGTGATCTGATTCCCTTCTCGGTTTTTGAGGCTTGGAAGTCTTTGGATGGACCTTATCTGATGGTTGATTGGCATAAAGCGGTTTAGTTTAAGTCTAACATTCCAAAACATGCGTTTTGCACTTGGCTTGCTTGTCTTCATCGACTACCTACGCAAGACAGATTGGTTAATTGGAAACATGACCGTCCAGACCCAAGCTGGGCCTTTTGCCATAATTGCTTTGATAGCCATAATCATTTGTTCTTTGAATGTGCTATCCCGTTGGAGGTGTGGAAGGTTGTGAAGAAGGAAGTGGCCATGGAGGCACTTTCTGACTCTTGGGATAATATTGTGATAGCCATGTCTTCTGTAGGAGATTTCCCGCGTAACTTCATGCAAAGATTGGCTCTCTCGGCCTCGGTGTATGTCATTTGGCAAGAACGGAACATGCGTATCTTTACTAATCAAGCTCGAACCGTGCCTCAGCTTGTTAAAGACATTTGTGATTGTGTTATGCTTCGTGCAACTTGGAGGACTCGTTTGAAAACTAATCATGTGTGATTGGATGGTAGCTGATTTATGGTGTTGGTGCTCTTTTGTGTTTGGTGGTCGGAGCTTCGTCTCTGCGTGCATCTTGTATTGTATGCAGTTGGCGTTGATTTCTCTTTGTTCTTTTTGGTTATTTATTTCCTGGCTTTGTTGTTTTGGCCATGCTGGTTGGTTTGGTTTGGTTAACTTGTTTTCGGGATTGGTTTGTTCTATTTTTCTTCCTTTATAATATTGTTATCATAAGGGACAAGAGGCTACTTGGGAATCAGAGTCTGAAGTGAGATTAAAGTATCCCATTTGATTCACTTATTCTGTTAAGAGGGAGATGTTTTAATACCCTATTAAATTTGTCTTAGTCTAAGTTCAGGGGCAGATTTTGTTATGTGGATAAAGTGGGAGGGGGTCTTAATGACTTAGAAAACCCATAAAGTGGGTCACCTCCTCTTTAGTCATTCACTTTGCTTCAAAATTTGTTTCCTGCGCTTTTTGCTTATATATGTGGGTTTTGAGAGGAAAGTTAGGGTTTTGGTGAGATTTGTCAAGCAAGGAAGAAGCCTTTGGAGTTTGAGTCTGAAAGTTTATTTTAAGGTATGGTTTTTTTTACTTCTTCCCTATTTGTTTCAATTGAGAGTTAACCTATTTGTTAGTGAATGATTGAGTTTGACGGGTTTGTTATTGTGTTTTGGTTTAAAGAATCTTCTTTTGTAAACTATTTTGATTCAGATTCTTAGGTTGGTTGGATTAATTTCTCCCAAAAATGATTATTCATGGATTTTTTTTCATGTTTTAATCTTGTAATCGATTTTCATTGTTTTAATGGGTTTGATTATTTTATTTTTTGAAGTAATTATTTATGTTGGTTCTTGATGACGATAGCAAGTTGTATATATCAGAATTTTGGTTTTTAATCTGAGAACTTTGTTTAGTTTGCAGGTCAAGAACATGGCAAAATTGTGTAAACCAATATAATGGTGTTTTTCAATTTTTTTCGTTCCGTGTCGTTTCGGGATTTTCGGGATCATTTAGGTGCCTTAAAGGATATTAAAAGTTATGAAATAAAATTAATTTATTAGTTCGTAACTGTAATTCCGTGATTCAAATCCGAGTGTTCGGTTGTGAAGTTCGATATCAATTTCGAGAGGTTACGTCGGTTAAGATTATATTCTCGTTTATTTTATCAAGGTGGGTTTTCTTTTAACCATTTTTGAACTGAAATACGTTTATTATAAGATGGTTAACTTTATGTTATGAATATCAACAATCGGTGTTCGGTTGTGCTAGAATGCCAACGATATGTGTTATGTGTTCGGTTGTGCTAGAATGCCAACGATATGTGTAAGGTTGTGCTAGAATGCTAACAATATGTGTACGGTTATGTTAGATTGCCAACGATATGTGTATGGTCGTGCTAGAATGCCAACGAGACAATTATATGTGTTGTGCCTGAATGTCAATAAAAGTGTTTTTGATAAATGTTTTATATATGAAATGTTTTGGTATATTGTGGAATGACAGGGAATATCTCACTAGACCATTCGATCTAACCCTCATTTTGTTTTTAAAATATATGATAAAGGAAAGGTAAAGCAGTGATCCTATGTGTTATTCTGCTATATATGAAGTGGAAGATGCTAGATGAAAGTTATTTTTGATCTTTGTAAATAGATCTTTTGTATGATGTTAACTTTATCGAAAAATTTGTAGTGACTTCATGAGATTGTATAGTTTTGGATTATGGGACCCAATGTGTAACTCAAGGTGGTTTTTTTATGTATGAGATACATGTTAAATGTTATGTGAAAAGTCCGGGTTGTTACATAATCGGATATTATGATATGAAATGTGTAGGTCTTCGGTCAAGAGTTATCAGTAGTTGATATACATGGACAGGTGAGTCTTCATGAGACTTACAATTGGATGCATACCTACATACAGATTTATTATCAGCATGATATAATTTGTATGGTGATGTGTACGTATTCATAATTTTTCAGTTTACATACACGATACAGTTGTATTTTACATGTATGTGCTTTATGATCAGTTGCATGTTATGTGTTTATTTTGTTATCAAATAACTCTAGCAGCATGCTATTTCATACGAAAGTTTTATGATTAGCTTCAATGGGTGGGCATTTGATCAGTAAGTCATACGACAAGTGACACGACCCCTTAATGGGTGCCTAGACAGGTGCAGATCGGACAACCCATAGAATGTCAGTGACAAAATGACTCATACTCGATCAGACAGTTTATGAGATTCTTTTCTTTCAGTGTTGCATGTTCTTCAGAAAATACATAATATTTAGTACAAAGTTTACGAGTTGAATATGTATGATGTGAAATGATTTTATTCTTGCAAACCATGAACTCACTGAGCTTTATAAGCTGACTATATACTATGTATCTCAGGGACAGAAGGTTGCAGGTTGGACAAAGGTAAAAAGCACACATAGAGACTTGCCTTGTCCATTTAAGTTTAGTATTTATATTCAAATTTTGACACCTCAAAAATAGGGTAAGTAAATATTTGAGAAAATAAAGGGAAATAGAAAATAAATGAGAAAAATGATGAATTTGTGTTGGGCCAAAAATGGAAAAAGAGAAAGTACAGGGGCTGAATGAATCTATCTAAATGTAGAGGGGCTTATTTTGCCATTTTGACAAACATTTGAAGTTAAAGAAAAAGAAAAACGTCATTTTTAAAGGGAGACTTTTAATGAGCCTTTAATTCTCTTCCTTTTTTAGAATAATTTAGTATTAGGGTGCGATTATAAAAGGGGACAAATCTCTCTTTGGAATTTTGAGAAACCATGGAGAAATGAATAAGAAATCGACGATCGAACGGGCTATGGTTTTTTAGAACGAAAATCGCTATTGGAGGTACATTTCTTAACCAAATTCGATGTTCTTTATATGGTTGGATTCGTTTTTTGATTATCTTTAGAATGATACAAGTTTTGAGACTAATGATGGTTGTACGCCATATATTTCGAGTAAAACGCCATTGTTGCGACGGTCTCAATAATGAGGTTGTGTAAAACTCGAAATTTGAGTTATCTATTTAGTTATAAGGGCTGGGAAATCATGTTATAATTTAATTGTAATTAGCACCATGATTCTATGTAAAATAAATGATGGAAAACGATGTTAAAATGAGTTGATTTAGCCGGGTAAATTTTAGTCACGAGAACACTTAAAAATCGGGACTTTAAACTCGAAATTGGGAGGTTACGATTCATGAAAGTTTATGATTCTTGTTATGGGGTTGAGAAATATTATGGTGGTGTTATTTTGCAAAAAGAATCATAGAAAAATGTTGAGAAATGAGGGAAAACGGAGGGAAATCGTGAAAAATGTGAAATTTACGTTTTTACGGCGACCGGAGTCTGGGCAATCGCTCTGGGCTGAAAGCACTCGAGGGTTGTGTTTCGGGCTCCATGTTGGGCTTTACTTAAATTAATTGGGTTTTTATTAATTAGGTTATAATTAGTTAATTAATTTAATGTCTAATTTAATCGATATATTAATTTAAGTTTTTATTTAGTTAATATATTATTATTTTAGATAATTAAAATCATTTAATTAGTTATTTCCTAGAGAGGGGATAATCAAATGATTTTATAATCATTTTTAGTGACGTAATACGGGATTTATGATTTATACGTGATGGAATATTATAGAGTTTAGTACTTTGAGATTGCCAACGTTGACTGTTAGTCCGTGATCGTTACCAGATAATCAAAACAACAAACAATAGATAATAAACCAACATGTTTGGATTACAAACGCGGATTACACGGTTGAGTTCTTTGAGTTTTTGCTCTGTTTGTTTTCTCTCTGTTTACACCTTTTTAGTATGTGTTGTGTGTGATTGTTGTGATCGATTATACAGAGAGATAGATAATATCTATTAGTTAGATATTATCAAAACAAATATAAACTAATATAAACATAATATCTAAATTAATAATATCTAGATATTAAAACAACTTTGACAATTAATACAAATTGACCCTTAGACTTTGGTTGAGAGTGACTTTCAGTTTTAACTTCAGATTGCGATCTTCGTATTTGGATGATCTTGAATCCAATGAGACTGTGTCCTAACATTGACCGTCAGTTGAATTTTTGGATGTTAAACCATTAATTAAATATTATGGTATGGAATTGTAGGTTACGATTGGGTGTTGACTGTAGTCGACCTACACTCACACTCACACTCACACTCACACTCACACTCACACTCACACTCACACTCACACTCACACTCACACTCACACTCACAGGTGAGTTTTTATGAGACTTTAAACTGGGATGTATGCTTACGTAAAAATGTATTTGAGCATTATGTTATTTTTATATACATGTTTAAGGGTTGATACATGTATGTGAATTATTAAGGGTTGCATGCTGTTTGTTTACGTATTTTAAACATTAATTGGTATATTATAAATGGGTTATGGGTTTCAATCGGGGTATGGGAATGGGCCGATACTCGATACATCGTAAGGAATGACACTTCCAAGGGATGGGTGATCGTACAAGGGAGGGTCGTATAACCCGGTAAAATGCCGACGACAGTAAGACCTTAACCTAACGGTTCAATTTAAGAGATCTCATTATTATTTAATGGGTTTTTGAAACCAATTTGCATATCATTTTTATTTGGGTGTATGTTTATTATTATGCATGATGGGACATGTATGAATTGTACACAAAAAACATGAACTCACTTAGCTTTGCAAAGCTGACTATTAGTATGCATCAGGAGCAAGAGGTTCAATGATGCACAAAGAGTTTATGTTTGAACTCATTTTGTAACGTAACCCTGTATGGGACAGGTTAGCGTTTGTAACAACCGTTAATGAATAATTCCTTTCATGCCTATTTTGAAAGTGGTCAATTTTAGATAAAGCAATCTCAAAGGGCCTTTTTGGAGAAAAAAAAGAGAAACTAAAAGTTGAGATGGAGACATATTACCCCAAACCCTTCTCATTCTTTTATTGGTGGCGGCTGAGAGAAAGAAGGGCGATGAAGAGGTTAATCTGGGATTTTTGTGTGTTGGGAGAAATTGAAGAGGAAATCCAGTCTGGTAGACTTCTTCATTAAAGGTAAACATTCTCAAATCTCCTTTCTCTTCAATTCGTTGCAAATCTAAGTTAGAGTTGAACTTCTTGCGGTTAAGGTCTGATAAGAACTTTTGGATCTTAGTAAGTTTGTGAAAAGCCATGAGTGGTAGATGAGATATTTCGATTTGGGGATTATTCTTGGTACTGTGAATCGATTTTGGGGTAATCGTGGATCAAAAAGGGGGAAGGGTGCTCGATGTTCTCCTCTTCACCGAGAGATCGATATCGCCTAGACCCGGGCCTTACGTGGTGTCGAGTGGTGAAACCAACCGGAGAGACTCGGGAGTTGTAACCGAGATCACTCGAGAGTGACAACCGGGATCACCCGGGAGTTGCAATCGGGATCACCCGGGAGTGTCAACCGGGACCCGGGGACTTATTCCACCCAGGAGTCTTGAACCGGGTATGGTGGAGTCGGGAGTCGTGACTCGATGGGCTCCGACTTAGGGCCGAGCACTGTTTTGAAAAGGGAGTCAGACCTATAGAGAATTGTCAACCTATTTAATAAAAATTAAATCTTAAGGGTTAACATTGTTTCGTATATTAAATTGTAGGAGTCTCTCGTGTCAAGTAAGAACCTCTCGTGTATCTCATTTCTCGCGATCAGGTGAGTTCCCATTATAGAAATTAATGATGAAATGACTTGTCTATTACAACATTGCTAACGAGTATTTATACATACAAATAAATGAAAGCAAATATTCTAGATGATTACAAAAGTAATTACAAGAATCAAATCAAGAGATGTGGAGGCATAGATCAATGGATTTGATATGGAGGCATAGATGAAGGGATGTGATATGGAGTATCAAGATCACAATCTTTATCTTTATCATCCCCCCGCAAGATGAACGGTCGAAGATGAAGGCCAATCTTGGATACGAAAGTTTGAAAAGCAGTGCGTGGAAGTGGCTTGGTAAGTGCATCAGCAAGTTGATCTTTACTTGAAATGTAGGACACCCTGAGTGTTCCATTTTGAACATTTTCACGAACAAAGTGGTAGTCAAGGCCTAAGTGCTTCATTTTCGAATGAAATTTCGGATTAGCAGCAACAAATGTGGCACTTGTGTTATCACAAAAAATGGATGGTTGGATCGCGGATTGGTGGTCGAGCTCGGTGAGCAGATTAAGAACCCAAAGAACTTCGGTTGTGGTTGATGCAATAGCCCGATACTCTGCTTCAGTAGATGAGCGGGCAACAGTTCGTTGCTTCTTGGAGCTCCACGAGATTGGATTGCGGCCAAGGTAGACAACATATCCGGTAGTCGAAATGTAATCATCCTTGTCTCTTGCCCAATCAGCATCAGTAAAGGCATGAAGTAGTGAAGGTGAATTGTTGTGAATTAGGATTCCTTTATTGATTGTTCCTACTAGATAACGTAGGAGACGTTTGAGAGCCGTCATGTACTCGTCAGTGGGACAATGCATGTATTGTGACAACCTGTTAACACTAAAAGCAACATCAGGACGAGTTAGTGATAAATATTGAAGACTTCCAACAAGTGCCCGATATTCTGTTGGGTTGGCAAGAGGTGACCCGGAGTTAAGATATAGTGGTGGAGATGTGATCATAGGGGTGGGCATTGGTTTGGATTCTTCCATGTGAGCTTTCTTTAGAATATCAAGAGTGTATTTTTGTTGGCTTAGGAAGAGACCACGAGGGTGAGGAATGACTTCAACACCTAGAAAATAGGAGAGGTTGCCAAGGTCTTTAAGAGAGAATCGAGCAGAAAGTTTAGATATAAAGGTGTCAATGAGATTTTTGTTGGAACCAGTGACAATGATATCATAGACATAGACAAGAAGATAGAGGACATGATTATTGTGACGAAGAATGAAAAGAGAAGAATCAGATATAGCATTGACAAAATTAAGAGTGAGTAGATCTTTTTTAAGCTTTGTGTGCCATGCCCGAGGGGCTTGTTTCAATCCGTAGAGAGCTTTACGGAGCTTGCAAACATGATTGGGGCGACTTTTGTCAATGAAGCCAGGAGGTTGGGTCATATACACATCTTCCATAAGTGTGCCTTGGAGAAATGCGTTATTGACGTCAAGTTGACGGAGAGACCAACCTAAAGTTACAGCTAAAGAAAGGATGACTATGATGGTAGAAGGTTTAATAACGGGGCTAAAGGTTTCATTATAATCTAGACCGGGACGTTGATGAAAACCTTTAGCCACTAGACGTGCTTTATAGCGTTCTATCGTGCCATCGGGGTTATATTTAGTTCGAAATACCCATTTACAACCGACACGATTTTGGGAGGAAGATGGGGGAACAAGATCCCAAGTATGATTGTGAATAAGTGCATCATACTCGACTTGCATGGCTTTTTGCCAAGGGGCAGATTGAAGAGCTTGGGAGATTGTAGTAGGTTTAATAGAGGCATTTGCAAGATGGATGGAAAGGTTGTATTTAGGGTTAGGTTTTCGAATGTTGTTTTGGAGACGAGTGACGATTTGTCGAGATGGTTGGGAAGGTGGAGTGGTATTAGATGGAGGAGGAGGGGTTGTGGGTGAGGTTGACTCTGAGATGGTGGTTGCATCATGTGAACTAGGAGAAACGACATGAAGAGGCATAGTACACCATGTATCAATGTTAGAAGGTGGTTGGATAGAAGTGAAATTGCGAAAAGGGAATGTTTGTTCAACAAACTTAACATGACGTGAGACATATATTTTGTGGGTTTTGGGATCAAGACAGTAGTAGGAACTTTGGGTGGAAGAGTATCCAACAAAGACACATGGTGTTGAACGTTGATCAAGTTTATGTGAGGCATAAGGTCGTATCCATGGGTAACATAGACTGCCGAAGCTACGTAATTTCATGTAGTTTGGAGTAAGGCCGGAAATTTGTGAAAATGGAGAGTGGTGCGCAAGAGTTGGAGTAGGTAATCTATTAATAAGATAAACGGCAGTTGAGAATGCTAAAGACCAATATTTGAGGGGCATGGAGGCATGATGAAGAAGAGATAATCTTGTTTCAACAATATGTCTATGTCGACGCTCCGAATAGCCATTATGTTAAGGTGTGTGGGGAGGGGAAGTGAGGTGACTAATGCCATGTATAGCGAGAAAAGGGTTGAGTTTTTCATATTCTCTCCCATTGTCAGAGTAGAAAGTGATGATAGGACGATTGAAATATTTTTCAACTAGTGCTTTAAAACGAATGAAAACATCTTTTGTGTCAGATATATGTTTAAGGGGATAGAGCCATATATACTTAGAGTAATGATCAACAAATATGATGTAATATTTGTGACCGTCATAGGAGTAGATAGGAGAGGTCCATACATCACTGTAAATGACATCTAATGGCCCATTAGAGCTAATAGTAGATTGAGAGAACGGAAGTTTATGACTTTTATTGCAATCACATGCATTGCAATTTGAAGGAGAATTTGGAATAGAAAGGTTAAACATATTACTAATCTTCTTGAGAGTAGAGAAGGACGGGTGTCCTAATCTGTGATGCCAGTCTAAGGTTGTAGATAAAGAAGTGGAGTTGATGGTTGGGCGGATGGGATGACATTCATATATTCTAGATTTAGTTGGACCCTGAAGCAGTGTCCCTCCTGTTTGTATGTCCTTCACAAGAAAAGAATTAGGTAAGAAAGTGATGGAAGCATTATTATTAAGACAAAATTGAGAGATGGAGATTATGTTTCTAGAAACTGAAGGAACATGGAGAACATTATTTAAGCAAAAAGAGTGAGAGGGTGTGAGAAGAGATGTGAAACCAATATTTGAGATGGGAAGTCCGGAGCCATCACCAATGACTAGTTTGTCAGTGCCATCATAAGGAGCATGTAAGGAAAGCATCTCTAAATTGTTTGTAACGTGGTGGGAGGCACCGCTATCAAGTAACCACCCAGAGGTCGAAAATGGGGCACTCACAGTATAGGCTCTTGGGTTATGAATAGGTTGTTGATACCCTTTGAACACAGGTTTACGAGAGGATGAAGTAGGTGGTATTGCTTGAGGAAATTGTTGGTGAAAAATTGAGCATTGGGTGACATAATGTCCTTGCTCTTTACACCATTGACAATGACCTTGGTAGGGGCGGTTTGGTCTTGGTGAAGAGTAGTTGTTGGGTTCGGTAGTGGTAGGGATGAAGAATTGATTACTTGAAGCCATTGAGATAAAGAGGAAGAAAGGAAGAACGAGATTAGGAGAATTGATCGATTAGAGCTCTGATACCATATAGAAATTAATGATGAAATGACTTGTCTATAACAACATTGCTAACGAGTATTTATACATACAAATAAATGAAAGCAAATATTCTAGATGATTACAAAAGTAATTACAAGAATCAAATCAAGAGATGTGGAGGCATAGATCAAGGGATTTGATATGGAGGCATAGATGAAGGGATGTGATATGGAGTATCATGATCACAATCTTTATCTTTATCACCCATCAACTGATTTTTACATGTTTAAATAATTATGAATTTTGCTAATTGCTGATATGGGTTAATTTTGGACTTGGTTTTATTTTATCAATTATCCTTGTGTTATATTTGATATGTATCTTATTTAAGATCTGTGTTTCGTTTTGTGGAATGAATAACTATGGTCAAAGGATCCTTGATTCTTTGGAAATTTACAAACAATCCTTGTGCATGAAATTCGTTTTCTGCACAAGTGGATGAGGGGAGTCTGCTTGGGCCCCGATCGCGGTTGTCGACGAATGTGAATCATGAGGAGTTATAAATGAGTATTTCTCAAATTTGTTGTGTTGATGTGTTAATAATTGCGCTTTTGCTTATGAAATAGTTAACGTTTATACTTGTTTATTGGGGATTCACTAGACCTTATGGTATAACCCTCGCTTCCAAATTGAAAACCCATTTTCAGGGAAGAATGTTAGCGGGACTTCCTCAAAAGGGAAATAAAAGGCGTAGAAGCGTGGGAGTGGATGTTGGATAGATGGCACGTCATTTTTCCTTGTTTCATTTTAGAAGTTTATCTAGTGATAGAAATTCTCGGCTGTAGATGAGACTTCCGCTGTTAAATTTCCAGTTATCTTATTTTAAATTGGTTGTTTTGGGACCCGATTTGGGATTTTCATATATGTTATGTTTGTCTAAATTTTGGGTTGTTACAGCGTTGACTTATTAATTATATTTAAATATAGTAAGACTTCCACTGTGAAATGGCTTTATTAGCCGTTATGTTTTGTATTATTTATTGTTATTTACTGAGATTGACGTGACAAAACTCATGGCGAAAATGAGGGTGTTAAACAAACATCTATGAGGGATAAATTTGTAATGCAGCCCGATATGTGATAGATTAGCATTTAAGTTACATGTTTATTTATTTTGAAGACTTCTGCTGTAAGCACTATAATTTTAATTTAGCCGTAATTTTGGAGGAATTATTTTAGATGACGTGACATTTCTTATGGTAAAAATGAGGATGTTACAATTTTAAAATATAGACGAGAGTTGATAATGAGTGTCAACAAGTGCAATTTACTCTTGATTTAGCAAATGACACTTTAGCCCCTCACCTTTTTCCTAGAGGGTTGAATATCCTTTCTTGTTTTGGGGACAAAGTGGCTTGTTTTGTTTGGCTAGCATGATATATTTCTATGTTTTATTTGGTTGTTTTTTGGTTAAGTTTTGTATGGATAAAAATGGTTGTATCGAGTAAATAAAGTTGTTGTTTGTTTGATGTCTTGAATAATTATGAATCATGAAGATGACTATTTTACCCTTCTATTTGTTTTTTGTTTTATTGAACCAACAAGCCTATTGTTGCTTGATAGCTTACGATTGATAGTTTTTTTGACTTTTTTCTTCAAAATCAGTTTGGTCAAAAAAAATCCACCATCAATGTTGCACCTCCATGAAATCCAACAACAATGTTCCATGCACAAACAAAAAATTCCCACCATCAGTGTTCCACCTACGGGTGTGCAAAAAGAAATCTGATCCAATTATAACCGACCAATCCAGATAAAAAATGATAGACAATAATTAAATATCGAGTTGTAATTGGATTGGATCATATCCAAATTTTGAACATCCAAATTGAATGTATGTATGTATGAATTTGTGTATGTATATATATATATATATATATATATATATATACACACTAAAAAGGTTGCTTGAAGCTTCATTCATGGCTTATAAAAGTAAATAGTTGCCTCAAAACTCATGGAATTGGGCTCAAATATTGCAAGAAAAGATAGTTGCTTCCTATTCCCTCAATGTTTATAAACTACTTTATTATAAAAAGATTCTTATAAATATTGTTGATTTTATATACCTATCAGAATTAATATAATTTTATATTAACTTATAATATTTTCTTAAATTATTCCAAATAGATATGATGATAATGTGTTATTTGATCCAAAAAATACTCAAAGCTTTAATTCAGCAAATCTTTGACTTATAATTGAGTGGAATGGACTCAAGATGTTTAATGTGATTAATGTTTGATTTTAATGTATTATGTAGATTGGATCTTTCATTTGTTTTAATTTTAATTTATATATTATATAATTCTTTTTAAATCATCAAATATATTGTATTATTGGCAAGTCTTGAATTCATAATTATTGATTTAAGAAACCAATTAATTTTGGTTTGGATCAGGTAAATTATACCATTTGTTGGTATTCAAAAAGTTAATTACGGATTTGTTTATTTGCAATCGGATTGCACTTAAGTTGACGATATGAATAATGGTTAAATCCATATAATAACAACACATTTTAAGTCAATTT
Organism: Arctium minus; assembly: GCA_954870635.1. Lineage (NCBI taxonomy): Eukaryota > Viridiplantae > Streptophyta > Magnoliopsida > Asterales > Asteraceae > Arctium > Arctium minus. The sequence continues at coordinate 650,431 of OX941093.1, read as the reverse complement.
CTATTTTGGACAATGTATATTTTTCCGTCGATTTTAAGTAACATATTTGATTTTTAGTAAATAACAAATTTAAAGTATGTTGCATTTTTTCGTAAAATGAAGAAAGTATGGTGCCATATAGAAAAAGTATAGAGTGAATTGTGGATTTGGTCATGTGGTTTTGTGATTTCTTTGAACATGGTCCTCATTCTATGTTTATTGTGGATATGGTCCCTGTGGTATGTAATATATTGTGGCTAGGGTCCATAAACACTAACATCATTAACTTTGAAGGGTTAAAGGCATCATGTACCTTGCACACTATGGGTATAATAGTCATTTTATTTTTCAATTTCAATTTTTTCTATACACATTTAAAACAAACAATACTAAATTGTGGATTTGGTCCCTATGCATCATTCATCATCTTTAAAACACATTTATCATCTCTCTTAATTTTTTTTCATCCAATCTTCATTGTCAAAGTATAAGAAAAACTAATTTGTTAAAGTGCAAAAAAAAATTACTTGCATTTAAAAATAACAATTGTTTGAACCCAACACTACATCCTAAAAAAGACAACCTATTAAAATAACAATTGTTTGAAACCAATATTACATCCCCAAAAAGCCAATCCATCAAAATGACAATTGTTTTATATCAACATTTATGTAGTAGTTGTTGGCAACGGTTTTATTTATTTTCTTGATGACATCTAAGTAACTTAAATATGAAGTACATTAATTCTTCTCATAAAATACATAGACCATTTGGAAATGTGATATAATCATCTTCATTTTGGAGATCCAAACTTCATTATATAGTGCATTAGATATTAAAATGTTAATTGAAAGAGTATGGATCCCCATCAAATGTCAAGTGACTTGGTGTGTAATTCAAGTATGACTATTTAGAGCATCTCAAACCACAACACCAAATTTAACACAAAAATACCAAATTTGGTGGGTCCATCAACACCAAAAAAAAACCCAACTCCAATCACACTCTAAAAAAACATCAAATATATATTAAATGTATATATAATTTACTTAATATAAATATGTTAATTTTAAAAACAAATTATTAATGTTAAAATGTTAATTTTGGTATAAATAAATTTTGATAGGCGATTTAACGGTCGGTTGGAGATGCTCTTATGACACTATTGTCTTCCCTTCAACCTCCTATGTCATAATATATTTGTGTTTACAGATGTCAACTGACATGCATATAAGCCTTTTCCCACATCATGGTTTCCAAATGGTCTATGCATTTTATGAAAAGGATTAATGTACTTCCTACTCAAGTCACTTAGATGTCGTCAAGAAAATAAACAAAACCGTTTCCAACAATTACTACATAAATGTTGATATAAACAATTGTCATTTTGATGGGTTGTCTTTTTGGGGATGCAATATTGGTTTAAAACAATTGTTATTTTGATAAGTTGTCTTTTTTAGGATGTAGTGTTGGGTTCAAACAATTGTTATTTTTAAAGGCAAGTAGTTTTTTTTTTGCACTTTAACAAGTTAGTTTTTCTTGTACTTTGACAATGAATATTACTTAAAAAAAATTTAAGAGAGATGATTGTATTTTTTTTTAAGAGAGATGATAAATGAGTTTTAAAGATGATAAGTGATGCATAGGGACGAAATCCACAATTTAGTTTAGTATTGTTTGTTTTAAAGGTGTATAAAATAAATTGAAAGGGAAAAGTAAAATGACTATTATACCCATAATGTGCAAGACACATGATGTCTTTAACCCTTTAAAGTTAATGATGTTAGTGTTTAGGGACCCTAGCCACAATATATTGCATACCATAGGTACTATATCCACAATAAACATAGAATGAGGATCATGGTCAAAAAAATCATAAAACCACAGGGACCAAATCCACAATTCACTCAAAAGTATATAATCTAAAATCATAATTGACGTAAAATACGTTATATTGTACAAATTTAACTCATATAAAAGTTCTCTTTTTGTTTCTTCAAGTTTGATAGTTCACTTTTCTGTTTATCAATTGTTAAACTATAGTTTACTTTATATGTTGATGGTTGCATCCCTTAGTAATTTACGGTGTATGTCAATGGCTCATCCTTTAGTAATTGTGTATGTGTCGAATATGATATTTGAACTAAATTATCATGAGAGAATCTCAACCATTTAAATTAGTCTGACAAGGTTAAAATCAAATGATACTTATATATCAAACTGATATTATATGATATCAGGACTGTATAATGACAATAAGAAATTATCTTTCTAACTAGAAACTTTGTTTAAAAAAGGATATCTGTTAATAAAAAAATTCATGAAACAAAAACTGTAGTTTCTTTTTCAAAAATATCTTCAACGCTTCAGGCAGGTGGCCTAGCTAACACAACAAGGACTTACACCTTCCTTGATTGAATAATCGAAGGTGAATCAATCAGACAGGACAGGCGTGTGATTTCAAAAGCCACCATCAGATTTTCAGCAATGTGTAACACCCCAAAAATGGGACTAACAAAAATTTCCGGAAAATGGAAATATGGTATATAAAAATTGCCAAGGCAATGAGCTCATACGAAAGGAACAACAAATGTCTGTTAAATTACAAGTTTGTAATAAGGAGCGACAATAGATGACAACTCTCTAATCTAAATCTAGCTAGACATAAGATTACAAAAAGGTTGTCAACTAAGTCCACATGAACGGTCTTCAGTATTGGCATCCCAAAAATGCTCCCAAGCTCACCACTACATCCGTCTACGTTTCCTTGGCGCTCGCGCCACTAGAACCTGAGATACATACCAACAATCAAGTGTTAGACCAAACGGGTCTAGTGAGTTGCATAAGAAAACATGGCATGCACATGGATAAAGCACATAACGATCAATTATAATCCTCCGACCACTAAAATCCCAACGGGGTCAATCATGGGGGAGACCCATTACACCAATGAGTTTTACCTCAAGTCAATGTACCTTGATGTTCACTCGCTTGAGCAACATCCCGAAGGCCCGACACACTTGAAGACTACCTCCCAGGCATTACTCCAAATGGCGGAGGTCTAGGTGCATATCATTATAGTGGCGCCTAAGACTACATCCTCCTAGCACTTACTCATGGTTCGTCCAACGTACGTACAATGTCCGTCTCTATACATTATTCCATACCCGCAAAATACATGTATAAGACTCCAACGATCCCAAGCATAATTTAGGTACAAAACTCTAAAGCATGCAAATATTCCAATACTACCCATGGCTCATAAAATACATATTATTAAGCCCAAGTACCAATAATAATCATAACATTATTACTCACAATAGTAACCAAGGCCATAGCTCCAAAATCTCAAATGTGACAGTTAGGTCAAACTTACCAGGTGATCAAACATTCTACATATACATGCATTATTAACAAGTAAACATATAAGGTAAGTATCTCTTTTGAAAATAGTGTGAGAAACTCACTATCTAGGGTTTCTCACAAAACCCTAGAAAACTAGGAGTGAATGATGAGAAGATGAAGACTTGAATGCTCCCTTGAAATATCCTCTAGCTCCCTTTAACACCAATAAATGCCTCCAACTAATCTAGGGCTTCAATAAATGTTTGGTAGGTTTAGAAGTGGAAGAAAATCGCCCAAATTTGCTCCAAGCCGGCCCCAAAACGATTTAAGATGAGAAGTGAAGTCAAAATAGGTCAAAGTTGGATTTTATACCCTCAGACATCGCCCGCGATAGTGCCTGGCGATTGTGCCCATGGCACTATCGCGAGGGCACAATCGCGCCACTCGAATGACCCGCGGTACATCTCAGGCGATAGTGCCTGGCGATTGTGCCAAGGGCACTATCGCTATGTCACAATCGCGACCGCTCCCCCCCCCCCCACCCTCTCGGTACAATTCCCGCGATGGTGCCAAGCGATTATGCCAAGGCACTATCGCGATGGCACAATCGCGACCACTCCCCTCGACACCGAAACTTGACTTTTCTAAGGTTCGATAAAGCGAAGCTAATTAGGCAGATTAACGTACACATAAAGAGGTTGACAAAACACCAATTAAGCACACAAGGAGATTCTCAATTTTAACAAAAGTCAAGGAACGAGGGGAATACTTACCTTAGATTTTCGGGTGTTACAATCCTCCCCACCTAAATAGGGATTTCGTCCCCGAAATCTTATTTACTAAAATAAATGGGGGTATCTTTTCTTCATGTCCTCTTCCGATTCCCAAGTGACGTTAGCACCCCGGTGATGCTTCCATTGGACTTTCACCATCGTCACTTCTTTATGGGAGGTTTATACCAATTCGAATGTCTTGTTGCCTTTATTTCCGCAGTTGTATTTCACGTTGAATTTTAGGGTGTCACAAGTTGGTATCAGAGCTCTAGTTTAAGCGAACTAGGCATGAATGTAAGATGTCTAGACTTAGACTGAGTTTGATAGGCATTGATTGTGAGATTGGGTAGAACTTCTAAGATGGGACAGTCTTAGAGTCGACGGAAGTTATGTTCATCAGGCGTTGTGATGACGGTAACAAGAACCCTTATGTGTTATATGTTCATAATCTCACTTAGCTAATGTGATTATGAGGATATTTTACGTGAGTGTAATTGGTTTGCTAATGTTATGACAATTGGTAGACGTAGCGGTACGTTTCTTTCGTGTGTGTTTCAGTTAAACTCTTCCTTACCCTTTCTCGTGCTTGTGTTTACCTGCTCTACCTTAGTATGTTGACCGTTAGAGTAGTGCGAAAGTTTCTAAGCGAGTAAGCTAAGGAATGATTGTTGTTTATAGCAATGTCTCTTTGGGATGATAGTAAGTGCGTAGAACGCATTAAGTTAATCATCTTGAGCCAGATTCGTTGGTGGAATTAGAACTATATCTTGTTAGATCGATTCTATTTCGAGGAGATTTGTAAGTTAACTAATGGGATGGTTGCCCTAAGATGCCTGAGGCATCCGGTTGATTATAGTACGTCGGGATGTTGGGAAGCGTAGTATTAAGAAGTGAATGTCGACCGAATTCATGCATTAAATTTATTTCTAAAATAAGGTTGCATAAATTTCTTTTCATGATCGTCAACCATAAAGTAAATTACCTTATAACGTTTTGGCAAAACATTTAGCGCTCAACATATTTTAAACTATGAGCATAAGCATTGCTTAAAATGGTTTTGTTGCACCTGATTTCAAATTGTTATCAAAACTCTCTTTATTCACGTCTTGTGTTTAAATGCTATTTTTGGATGTCGAAATATCTGTGTTTTAACGCTTTTTGAGTTAATGGGCAAGTAGCTGTGGAATTTTGACCTTGACATTGGATCTCTTCCACGTATGTCAATGGTTTTAAAGGAAGAGTTATTCCCATGCTTTTGAGTCGGAGTTTCTTGAGAATTTTTAGTTGTGTGAGTTTTGTTGAATTTCTTGGAGTTTTGTTTTACGGATTCTTTTGTCGCGTGCGTATATTTTGAGATGCGTGAGTTTAATTTCATTGCGTGCAAGTTATGAGTTCTTTGGGCGTCATGTCTCATCAAAAATCTTGTCAAAATGGTCGCCTTACCTTGTGTTGAAAAATGGAAATTTGGACACCACTTGATTTTAGCGTTAATGAGTTTTATGAAAATCCAGTTGGATTATGGTGTCTCATCTTACGACTTTTGTGTCGCGTAAATAATTTCAGGAACATGTGCATATGCATCATTGTGTGCGTTAATTTCGGGGTTTTGTTAACAAATGTCAACCGTCGTGTACTATGTGCATTGGATTTAAGTATAACGTTGGTGTGAGTGATTGCATAAACGATTTATGTTATTTTTTAAAACAGGACTTTCGTTCTGATCGTATTTCCATCATTAACTCTTACTGTTAAAAAAAATTCCGCAAGGCATTTTAGCGAATTAGCGGTATTTTGGTCGTTGTAGTTTCTATTTTGGTCAAATGTATTTATCTTTGCAACGGGAAGCTTTAAACTCGATTTGAAATTTTATTTGTATCCCCGTTATCTTACCGCCCTTTGGGGAATAAATTGCTACATATGGGGTGAGTTGAAAATTCTATTGTTGCAACGTCTCTTGGTTATAGAGGGGAATTTTAAAGATAAAATCGTGATTTTCCCTTTGGAGTTGTACAAACAATTGTTGCACGTGTTGAAGTGCAAGAACCTATTTTCACGTTTATAGTGTAAATTGTTGCGTATGTTTTACTTGGTATTTCTCAAGGTGTGAGTATTTTGATAAGTTTTCGTATTCGGTAATTTGGATTGTTTTAACATCATAAATTTCTCATGTCGAGCTTGAATATTTCAACAAGTAAATAGCGTGATTTACGTATTCTGGGTGATTTTGTACACGTAAAATCTATATTATGATTTATGCATCTTTGATGATTTTGTGCAAGCAAAGTTTATTTCATGACATATGCATCTTAGTATATTTGCATTCATAAAACCTTTGAAAAATCTTTGGTCCCAATACGTGTTGAGTTTTGAGAAAGCATGTCTTTGTGGTGTGGGTTTTCATAAGCATTGTTTAAAGACATTTCATTATTTGGGGAAACGTTAAATGTCGGTTAAATGTGCTTTAAGGTTTACGAGGCTTTCGTTGTGAAGTATTGGGCCTTTAGCTCGGGTTTTGACTAAATGAGTCATGTGGACATTTGTCCGGATTTATAACCGTAATGAAAGATTTGAGTATGATGGTGTTTATTCGTGTCATTTGAGAGTTACATGTTTTGAGTGCGCTGGTCATTCATTTGGAGTCATGTAGCGTTGTAGACTGTAAAGTTGTAGATCCATAGACAGTCTGTCTGTTTTGTAAAGCCTGAGGTTTTGGGTTACACTTAGTGACCGCTCGGGTTGACTAGCGAGTAGACAATAGGTGGCACGAGCTGCTGAGTTGGAACTCGTCTGGATTGGATAGGCACCCGTGTCCGTAAGCCCTTGAGGTGGAACTCGACGGAGTATGGCTAGAGGCAATAAACAGTTTGAAGTTGTGATGTCTGTTATGGCATGGGAACTAAGATCGGGATACGTGGTGAAATCCAATAACATCACGGGTGGCCCCATTCATTTGTTCTCGCCACCCAAGATGGAAACGTTTAGAGGTCATGCGAGGAAGTTGTATGGGCGGCCTACTTGCGTGTCCTTCTATTCTCTTTGTGTACGGGTCTCTCCGTCGTAGACCCGGGGTATTTTAAACACTAATGTTATATTTTTACCAGCTTTGGTTATGTGGAGTCGACGGTAAATAATGGCTTTAATATTGGGTTCTCCCCACGTATATTAAGGTTTGAATGAAGTGTGTTTTCCTGCGTATGGGTATTTAGTTTTCTTTCGTTTTGGTCGCGTGAGTATTGGACCTAATGTCCATGATTTCGGACGTACGGTATGCATGGTGTTACTAATGTTTCATACTTCGAGTTAGTACAAGTTGTATCAATTTATAAAGCATCGTTGAAATGAAGGATCCATCTTTGAAAGTGCATAACTTTGAAAATGAGTTGTTCCATGTTTTAAAATTCATTATTTGAAAGGTTCTGTTTTAAAGAAAAGTTCATCAATTTAATTGCTTTTACTTATGTAAAACTCTTGAGCTCTCTAGGCGTTAAGCCTAATCCTTTTTATTTTTCAGCATGTGCATCAAATTCCTGTTGTGGGTTTTATTAGCGCCCGTCCTTTTTAGTCCGAATGTATAGATTGGTGGTATGTTTAGAGGTTAATCTTTATAATGTGGTTGTAGACGAAGTATTTATGGAAGTATTAAGAAATTTGTATAAGGGCTATTTCCAGAATTGGGGTCGGATCGGAGTTGAGTGATAACAGAATCTGTGTTAACCGATTGCCGGAAAGACGCATTGGTGTGCCTTGTAAGAATATCTTTATCGATATTAGGAATGGATCAGTGAAATCTGAGAGTTTTGGGAAGATTAGCGTCGACCGTTGGCTTTGAGTTCGGAACCGTGCAGTTTGAAAGAAATTGGTAGATGGAAAGTTGAGGTCGCTAATTTCCTGGAGGTAGTAATTGTCACCTAAGGTTGGGAGGCAACCGTAACCTTGGGAGTAAAGGTTACTTTGAAGTGTTGAGTGTTCGCTCGGTTAGGAGTGAATTGTGCCCAAGAAGGGTAGCTAATGTGGATGTCGATATTAGGATCTCGTTAATGATTCTGGCATTTGGGTTTGAGACAATCTTCTCTGCGGACAGTGTTCCATTGAGAAGAGTAGATTTCGAGGATGAAATCATTCTAAGGTTGGGAGTATTGTAACACCCCGAATTTCGTTATGTAACCTTGGTATTCTAGTGTTAAGCTTTTGTCGTTAGCACCGCGTTTAGTTCCAAGTTTGAGTTTGGCTTTTGGTGGTTTTGGACAAACCACAGTGAACTACGCGAGTTGCACCGCGACTTGAGGTCGCGGCACAACCCGCGAAACCCTCTGGATGGGTTTGGTTTTGTGTAAACGGGCGAGTTATGCCGCGGGTTGAGGTCGCGGCATAACCCGCGAGATGGCCTGGCCGACTTATACCCTTTTCAGCCTAAATATATTTCTCTTTTTCTCTTTTCTTTCTTTCCTTACAAGTTTCTTTTCTCTTCTCTCTCTCTAAAATCGATTCTCTCTCTCTCTAAGTTTGGTAGTTAATATTTGGTGTTCGATCTGAGGTTTCGGTGTAGAAAGCTTCGTCTTATCAAGAGAGTCGATATCTGATTCTTCGGGTTTTCGTATAAACCTATTGGGTGAGTTCCTACTACCTTTCTAAAACTTTATACATGTCAAAGTGGTTACAGTTTGAACTCCTATATATCCCCCTGGTTACAGATTTAAGATTTCTACATATTTGATATAAGTTGAGTTTTGGGAGATTTTAGGGTTCCGATCATTTTATGATGGATTTATCTTATTTGAAGTAAAAATATGTTTTACTTGCCCATGTTTGTGGCTTATTGAAAGAAGGTGTATAAACTGGTTTTATGACTATCTTTCTTACCAGCAGTTGATCTGGAAAATGGCATTTTGAAATATAAATGTGTTGAAAGCTGTTTATCTAGCTTTGAAACCGGTCACATGAAATATTGTGACAAGTCATGACTATACTAGTGGATCCCTAGGTATCGAGTCGGCTTATTGTTGGGATGTTTGTACCCCTTCGTTGTAGTTAGATACATTTGATCTTCGGGGGCACTTAGTACGGTTATGTGAGATCGGTTACTAGTCGTGGGTCAAATGTAGTCTAATGAACGAGTATGACTGGTTCCTTGGGGGCCTCCCTCACATCGTAGTACGGACCGAAGCGTTCGTGGCCATGGTTCCAGTATTTAGCTCATAACTCGGATTGGTGGTCTACTTTGTGTTACACCACAATCCTTGGTAAAATGGTTCTTTTGTCATCGTATGATGAGTTTTGGACCGAAAAGGCCCGGTTGTGGCGAAATGTTATCTTTTATAAATTAAACCTTTATGAAAAGATTTCCTTATGATACTGATGTTTATATTTCGGGAAGTTTATAAAAGAACTACTTGTGCATTAAATTGTGAGGTTCTGGAAAGAAAGTTTATGGTCTCATTTTAATGGATTTCATTCTTATCAACAGTTAACTTGGAAATGCTTATTTGAAAAGATTCCCTTTGATACAAAAGTTTATATCTCTTGAAATTTATAAACTGTATGTTCTCACTAGGCTTTAAGCCTAACACTTTTTCTCAAATGATGTGTATAACAGGTTTCCCTTAGCGGTGGGTTGCACAGGGTTTTTGAGAGTCGAGCGTGGACTCGAGGCATTTTGAGATGTCTATTATTTTGGCGTTGGGCATTGTTTAAGTCCCATATTTTAGTGAACTTTGGTTCATCAAGTGATGTAGTCTAGACAGTTATGTATAGATTAGTTTTGTTGATAAATTCTATATTCGTACGAGTTTTGTAAGTCTTAGGACTGTTCCCCTTTAAGGGAGGTTTATACCAATTCGAATGTCTTGTTGCCTTTATTTCCGCAGTTTTATTTCACGCTGAATTTTAGGGTGTCACAATATATTACCACAAAGAGGCAAAAGCAACAGATCCAAAGTACAGCAGTCGAACATGACACAGTCCAACAAAAAAACAACCGAACAACACTAAAAAAGAATCATATGTAACAAAGGAGGACCGTTTGCGAGAGGCAAACATAATACACAACCCCTACTATGCTTTCAGCACGCCGAAAAACAGCATCATCCTTGATACTGTTGTTTTTTGGGTTCTAGACTAAAGGAATAAATTAACAAGGAATTCTACTACTTGTTGCTTTCAAGGCGAGTGATCTCTCTATCCTTAAAGCAATTTTGCCCCCACCGTAGGTACTTTGGGTTTTGGCGAATTGTTTCTCAAGATACAATGAAGCAACGTATGTAGATTGATTACCAACACCACACAAGTGGTGATAATCCCGGACTATTAAGTAAACAAGGATTTCATAAAGCCTAAAAGATGTAGTCCTATAGCAAAACATCATTTAGGTAATCTGGTATATATTAGAAAAGTTATAAATTTTGGTGTAGATAGATGGGTATATATAGACATAGATGTCAGCCTCTTGAAGAGTCACGACCTTTCACGACTATTTGAACCGTCGCAAATATTCCAATAGGTGCCAACCATAGCTTTCACGACGGACAACTCTATGCACGAACCGTCGCATCTGTCCAGGACACCCCTTAGGTCGAACCATCAAGTTAGTTCACGAGTAGGTGCCTTATAACCCAACCGTTGCGACTGTTGGAAGCACCCATGTAACACCCATATTTTGAGTAGACTTTCCTTATTCTGACTTCGTTTTGATATTCAAATAATCCTTTATTGATGCTCCATGGTTGGGTCATAGAATACGGAACTTGGTCAACCCTCCTACGTCGATAACAGATCAGTTCGGGTCGAAAATGCGTCTGGGACGCGTTAGGCGACTATGCCCGGCAATTATGCCACCAGAGCATAGTCGTATATCAGGGTCGCAAGTAGCACACAACTTTCTGGACAAAACTCAGTGGCCGAGGTCTGAGGCGCGACAATGCCCCGCGACTATGACCAGGGCATTCTCGCCAGGTCATAGTCGACGGTGGGGTTTGGCTGTATAAAATTTGATTTTCGGGATTTTGGGTCATTTTATCTGATTTAGGTTTGGTGACTGGGAAATTCTCTCCAAGAACTTGGTAAGTTCAACCTTCTAGTTCCCTTGGGTCATAAATGTTTTCACCTACAAAACTTTTGATCATTTATGGTCTTCTAGGTGCATTGATCATTGATTATGATTGTTCTTGCCTTCTCAAGCTCTCATCCCCCTCTCCTTAATTACTTGGACTTTTAGGGTTTTAAGCTACAACCTTACAAGGTGAGTTTCACTCCTTTTTATAAACATTAAGGTTTATTGGCGGGGACCCAAGGCCCCGTGGCCCACTTTTGTGGACCCTACAAGCCCTACCTCTATAAGCCTGCACCAGAAAAGACATCCTGTCTCCCCCCGGATTCGAACCCTAGTACGGGAACCCCAGGTAGAAGCGTTTACGGAAGAGAGGTGGCCACTAGGCCAAAGACCTAGTGGGTTTTTTTTTATATAAACATTATACATGTCAAAACATGAGTTTTAACCTTCTAAATATCTGTAACACCCGTAATCTCAGTAAATCCTTAATTGGTACCCTACTTATCGATCTATAATTATAACCTTAGTTGGAATTGGTTTGGAAGATTGGGTCTTTATATCGGGAGCGCCTTGGGTCGAAAAGTGGGATTTCGGCTCTCGGTACGTCTTGGGCGATTATGCCCGCGATTGTGACAGAATGTCACTCTCGCGTGGCATAATCGCAGGCATTGTACCACAAGTGTTTGGACGCGGGCGACAATGCCAAGGGCATAGTCGCCGGTCATTGTCGCGGTCGAGGGCAGGGGCCTTTAAACTCGAATTTTTCATATATCATCTCATTTGTTGCAACCTTCTTCAACCCTACCCTCTCCTTTCTCTCTAAACTGAACCTCCTTGCCACCATTTTTGATTTTGAGCTTTTGATACTCAAGATCTCGGGATTTCAAGTGATACTTCACCATCCAACAAGGTTATGGAATCTTAAGCTCAATCTCTCCACTCTATCATCTTCATCACCAACTTTCTAGGGTTTTATCAAACCCTCTTCAAGACTCTCTCCATTCTCTTAAAGGTTGTGGTGGTGGCTCACATGGGTGACCTAGAGAAGTATAGTTGATGGATTCAATCCATGGTAAAGGTAATATCCCCTTTTCTTCATATATGGAAATTAGGGTTTTGGTATAAGTTGAGATCCTTATGTAAAATGTTTGGGAAACGATTCTAAATAGATTGAATATGATTATTCTAAATAGTAATTTTGTTCGAGAGTGTTCCAAAGTTGTTTTGTCGTCTCGATGTTTTGATAAACATCGAATATAGGTTCAAACATAGCATTGAGGATGTGACCGCGACATATGAAATCGTCATTCTCAAACTTGAGCCTTTCTCGTTCCGATGCAAGTGTCTCGTCCTCGTGTTGTTCCAGATATGGTTTGGTGAGGACGTAGGAGACGTTTAGAGTGGCCAACAAGAATTGCATTTTCTTTTGCCACTTTTTGAAGCCTCCACCGTCAAAGCGTTCCAACTTGACGATGGCACAAGACATTTGTTGAAGATTCTTGGTTGCCATCTTTCTTCGGAAATTGGTTTAAGATTGTTGTTTTTGGGGTTCTAAACTAAAGGAATAGATTAACAAGGAATTCTACTAATTGTTGTTTTCAAGGCGAGTGATCTCTCTCTATCCTTAAAGCAATTTTTCCCCCACCGTAGGTGCTTTGGGTTTTGGCGAATTGCTTCTCAAGATACAATGAAGCAACGTATGTAGATTGATTACCAACACCGCACAAGTGGTGATAATCCCCGTTAAACTATTGAGTAAACAAGGATTTCGTAAAGCCTAAAAGATGTAGTTTTAATCTAGTATATATGAGAAAAGTTATAACTTTTGGTGTAGATAGAAGGGTATATATAGACATAGATGGCAACCTCTTGAAGAGTCACGACCTTTCACGACGGTTTGAACCGTCACAAATATTCCAACAGGTACCAACCATAGCTTTCACGACGGACAACCCTATGCACGAACTGTCACATCTTTCCAGGACACTCCTTAGGCCGAACCATCGAGTTGGTTCACGAGTAGGGGCCTTTTAACCCAACCGTTGCGACTGTTGGAAGCACCCATTCATGAACCGTCGTATCAGATTAGAGTTGTCACTATTAAACCTGTCGAAAATAAAATATACGGCTCAATAGCGGCGATGCGAAGTGCAAAGTGCGCCACATTCCGCCCACGCCCACAATCGCGTGCGCGTAAGGGTGGAGCCCCACCATTTCCAATATATAATTAATTAATATATGGAAAATGGTTCCACTTATATACCCACTTTTATTTCACTTTTCCACCTATGTGGGACAAGGTGAAACCCACTAAAATCATCTTCTCTCCTTCCTAAGACTCAACCCAAAAAAACTAGGACTCTTAATTTATTTTGAAATTTTTCCCAATAGATACCGCCCCTTTCCTGCAGCCGCGACGATGCCAATCACACCTCTATGACCTCTCCGGCTTTAGCACGATCATCCAATTCTGGACTTAGTCGCCCTACCTTGATCCGGGATTCGACAGCCAACTTGCCCCATCAATTGCCAACTCCCCATCCCTCCTTGTTATCCAATCGAACGTCTTTATTTGAATCTCGGAAAATCTGTCCGAAATCTTACCCCGTTCTTTTTCGAAAATCAATTTGTTACGATGGGCCCAAATGACATAAAGGATGCACCACGTAACCGCTTGCCATCTTCGTACACCTTTCGGGTTATCCCCCATTTGTCCAACTACTCTAAACAAATCACTATGGGAACCCATCGAGTCTAAGTTAAGGTTCCACCATCTCCCAATTGATTGCCACAATTTTTTCACGTCTTCGCATGTAATAAGAGCATGATCTACCGTTTCTACATCATTTCCACACCTCGGACATAACGTAGCATCTAACTCTATTCTCATACTATCTAGAACGACTGCGTAGGAATTCTCCCTAGCCTCGCTCTCCACACAAAAATGCCAATTTTTTTGGAATAGCCTTATTCCAGGTAGTAACCTCTCCAACCGGCTCTTCCCTAGCTCTTCTTTCTTCAAGAATATGCCTTAGTTTCTTAACCATGAACCCTCCATTCTCATCTAAGCTCCATGATACTCGGTCCTTAACCTCCCTTTTTGGAATGATGCTTTGGATTAAGATGCCCAAACTTTCCAACTTTCCTAGTTCCCTTCCCCTTGGTTCCCTCCTCCATACCCACTCCTCGCCTCTCCACTCCCCTCTCTCTAAAACTGTCACATTTTTGTAAGTTTCTAGACGGTAAAGCCGATGAAATTCATCCTTTAGGGTGCGTTTGGTACGCAGACAGGACAAGATAGGACAGAACAGATGTCCAACGTTTGTTAAGACAGAATATGACAGGACAGGACATAACTGGTTAAAATGACCAATTTACCCCTGCTGAGTTGTTTAATATTTTTTTATTAAATAATCAATATAAGCTTCTACATAATATAATTAAATATAAACAAATTGCCTAAACAATGTTTACAGTAGCATAGAATCAATTTTATGAACAATGTTATCACCATCAACATTGTTTCCACTTCTCGTGGTATTTACAGCATCATAGAACATAGCAGATTAGAAACATAGCAAATCAGAAACAAAAAAGAAACTTGCAAGTCCCAAACATAGTAGAGCAGAAACAAAACAAAAAAAAAGAAACCAATTGGTGGCTTTTTGGGGTAGCAATCGGTGGAATAAACCAAAGAAGTCGAGATTTGCAGGTCCATAAACCAAAAAAAAAATGGGAAGCAATCAGTGGAAAAGCCGAGAATCAGAAACCAAAAAAAAAAGTTGCAGGTCCTATGGATGGAGTAGCAATCGGTGGGTTGTATCTGATAGATTGAGAAGCGGCACCGACGACGACGTGAGGAGCGTTTCTATCTGAAGCAACCGGTGATGGGTTGTATCTGATAGATTGAGGCGTGTCTTTAGGTTCAAAATTTTCAAGGGTATTTTTTTTAAAAGTTAGCTTGTTCCATCTTGTTTCTAGGGGGGGTAAAGGAGAACACGTGTGTCCCATGGTTGTTCTAGTTAGTTCCACTTTGTTCCACATGTGGTCATACCAAACATGGGACAGGTGTGTTCTGTTCTATCTTGTCCCACCCTGTCCACCATACCAAATGCAACCTTAGGCATCGACCTGAGATCCATTTATCCTCCCAAAACCGAGTCTCCAACCCATCCCTAATTTTTTTTACCAAAGGATCCCAAAAAAGGTACCCCTCCTTGTTCAACTCCTTCCCCACTTTTATGATATTACTCCAACCTCCTTATTGGTTCCTCTACTAATCCCCCATCCCTCCCATAAAGACTTTACTTGTACGTTTCTTGGTAAACCATAGAATGTGTAAGTTACTCATTTATTTAAACTTCTTTTTGTTAAAGATTATTTTTTGATTTAATTTACGTCTTTTAATTTGTACTACATATATGTTTTACCATCAAAGTTAACCAAAAAATACAAGTCAAATAGTTGAAAACCACTCGAAATACTTTCGCATATTTTCGATCCGTAAATAATAGTAATATGTATTATAGTTCTGAAATACTTTTTGTACAACTATTCTATTCTATAAAAATGTTGTTTATTTAGTAGTATAAATTTGTTTCCATTTATGTATGTGAGTAGAAATTAAATTAAACCAATTTTTAAAGCTTTAACCCTGTTCCCAAAACACACCCACTACCCCCCCTTCCTCGGGCTACCCAAATGTATTTTACCGTGCCAAACAATAATTACACTGTAAAATAAAGGACATATTTTGGAAATACCAACTTTACCCTTGTTTTGGATGTTTCTTGCCACAGTGTCTACAAATTCCTAATTAATATTTAAATCAATTTTTTTAAATGTAAAAGTAATATAATTAAACACACAAATCATTCACTGCCAATATATTCAAAGCTGCTGCCGGCCCTCTCATGTGTAGTTCACTTATTAAAGAGGTGAGGTGATTTTGTTCAAAGATAAAATAGGTCTTGTATTCGATGTTGTGAGTTGAAATATTTTACTAGTCTCAGTTACTGAATTAAAAAATGTATTTTTATATTGGTATCTTTGAAAGCTGGTTTAGATCCATTCACTATCAACTCATGCCTTTTATCTAGATAAATATCTTGGTTAATTGCTCATTTAGTGTCGAAAGGTAGGACATACCATTTATTTATCTTGATAATTATGTCGTGTGTAGAATAAATTTTAAGATAATCTTTAACAAAACAATCATAAAAAGTTGTTACAAAATTAAAAAGAAAGGGTTAAAATGATTTCCAAATGTCCTAAGATAGGAGTCTGAAAACCTTGAATCCCATATGAAAGAAAGATTACATAACACAGCCCCTTGAACCAAAAATTCTATTTGGGTTTGGTAAGGTTGGCTACCATCTAATATCAACAATTTTAATAGTATCCAAATGGTAGCAAGGGTAATTTGGTATTTTTGATGAGTGTTGGTGCCCTAATCATTTTTATATAAAATAAACAAATTGCTGGTATATATTTAAAACCAAACATTTTGAGTATCTCCAAGCTCCAACCCTCTCTCTCTCTCTCTCTCTCTATCTATTCAAACTCCGATGTCCTCCTTCCGCCATAACCATCACCGCCATCCTCTAACCAACCCTCTTCCTTTCTTCATCTGTTGACTCTTGAAGAAGTAAAGAGAAGAGTAACACTACTTCTGCTGAACCCACCGTTTGCCTGCCATCGTTTTTAGATATATATATATATATATATAGCCGGCCACCACCAATACAAGAACCAGAGCAGAAGCAGCGGAGGATAGAGTTTCCAGCAGCTGGTAAGGTTGTATGTAATTAGTTAGTTTTGATTAGAAGCAAATTAATTAATTAAAAAGAGTATGTTGATTCTTCACATGCATGGCATGGCATGGGTTTGTTTTTTCTTTCAATAACAGAATTGAAGAAACAGAAACACATGAGTGCGTTTTAAGCATCACCACCTCAAAACCCTCCTTCCACATGCATATTGTCCCCCACCTTTGAAACCTACCTATCTTTTTTTTTTTTTTTTTTTTACAAACTCCACCACCACCACCACCCTCCGCCATCCAAACCTCCTCTACCTTCATCAAAAATCTCCAACGTTTATAACCATCCATCAAAATTAATGGGTAAGACTCCACCAATATTTTTCAGTTTCTTGATTCTCTACATAATAATCTCTCTTCTATCACCAGTCTCTTCCCTCTCTCCCGACGGCCAAACCCTACTCTCTCTTCTCTCAGCTGCTGATTCCACCACCATCCTCTCCTCCTGGAACTCATCTTCCCTTACACCATGTTCATGGCAAGGCGTCACCTGTTCCCCACAAAACAGAGTCATCTCTCTCTCTATCCCAAACACATTCCTCAATCTCTCCTCTCTCCCACCACAACTCTCCTCCCTCTCCTTCCTCCAGCTCCTCAATCTCTCCTCCACCAACATCTCCGGCCATATTCCCCCCTCTTTCGGCTCTTTCCCACACCTCCGCCTCCTCGACCTATCCTCCAACTCCATCTCCGGCCCCATTCCTCCGGAGCTCTCCCAACTCACTTCCCTCCAGTTCCTCTATCTCGACTCCAATCAACTCTCCGGCACAATCCCACCTCAACTTTCTAATCTTTCCTCACTCCAATTCTTTTGTATCCAGGACAATCTCCTAAACACCACCATTCCATCTCAACTCGGATCACTGCTTTCCCTCCAGGAGTTTCGGATAGGTGGCAACCCTTATTTGATTGGAGAGATTCCGCCCGAATTAGGATTCCTCTCCAATCTCACCACTTTCGGGGTCGCAGCCACCGGACTTTCCGGCCTCATTCCCACCACATTCAAGAACATGATCAGTCTCCAAACTTTAGCCATCTATGATACCCAGATCACCGGTTCAATCCCACCAGAACTCGGCTTCTGCTCGGAGCTTAGAAACGTCTACCTTCACATGAACAAACTCAAAGGTCCGATCCCACCTGAATTGGGTAAGCTTCAGAAGCTCACTAGCTTACTTCTATGGGGAAATTCCCTCACCGGACCTATTCCACCGGAGCTCTCCAACTGTTCATCACTCGTCGTACTTGATGTCTCCGCCAATGAATTGAGTGGCGAAATCCCGAGTGAATTGGGAAAGTTAACGGTCCTTGAACAGCTTCATCTGTCCGAGAATTCCTTAACGGGTCCAATTCCACCAGAGCTTAGTAACTGCACCAGTCTTACAGCCATCCAGCTTGATAAAAACCAGATCTCCGGCCAAATTCCATGGCAAATTGGGAACTTGAAGATGTTACAGAGCTTCTTTTTGTGGGGTAATATGGTTTCCGGTATGATTCCATCGTCTTTTGGCAACTGCACTGAGCTTTACTCGCTTGATCTTTCCAAGAACAAGCTCACAGGCGAAATCCCCCAAGAAATCTTTGGTTTAAACAAGCTCAGCAAATTGTTACTACTAGGGAATTCACTGTCGGGTAAGGTGCCTAAGAGCGTCGGGAAATGCCAATCTCTAGTCAGATTAAGGCTAGGAGAGAATCAGCTTTCAGGTCCGATTCCTAAAGAGATTGGACAATTGCCAAACCTCGTGTTTCTTGATTTGTACACCAACCATTTCTCGGGTGTTTTGCCTCGTGAGATCGGAAACATCACGGTTCTTGAGCTCTTGGATGTTCATAACAATCATATAACAGGTGAAATCCCATTGGAGTTAGGTGAGTTGGTGAACCTTGAGCAGCTCGATTTGAGTCAAAATGGATTCACTGGCGAGATCCCTTGGAGTTTCGGTAACTTTAGTTACTTGAATAAGCTCATCCTCAACAACAATCTGCTCACCGGTTCGATCCCTGCATCCATAAAAAACCTGCAGAAATTGACACTTCTTGATCTGAGTTCAAACAGTTTTTCAGGTCCAATCCCCCCTGAGATCGGTTCAATCACGAGTTTGACCATTAGTCTTGACTTGAGCTCAAATAGATTCCAAGGTGAGATACCCGAGTCAATCAACGGGTTGACTCAGTTGCAGTCACTTGATCTTTCCCACAACTCGCTGCATGGGAAAATCTTGATCTTGAGTACACTCACTAGCCTCACTTCCCTGAATGTTTCCTACAATAATTTTTCAGGTCCTATCCCAATGACACCATTCTTTAGAACCCTAACGGCCGAATCATTCATCCAAAACACAGGTCTTTGCGAATCCATCGATGGGTATACGTGTTCTTCACAAACACCCACAAGGAAAGGATTGAAATCAGCAAAAACCATAGGTTTGGTGGTTGTAATCCTGGTCTCTGTGACCATTGCTGCTGCAGCCACTTGGATCTTCATGTCAAGAAACCACAGGTATATGATCAAGAACTCTTTAGCCGACTCAAACCCTGGCTCCAGGGGGGACGATTTCTCGTACCCATGGACGTTCATTCCATTCACAAAGCTCGGGTTTACCATCGATAACATCTTGGATTGCTTAAAAGATGAGAATGTGATCGGCAAAGGGTGCTCTGGGATGGTATACAAAGCCGAAATGCCAAACGGAGAGGTCATTGCTGTCAAGAAGCTATGGAAGACGAATAAAGACGAAGAACCGGCAATCGACTCTTTTGCAGCCGAGATTCAAATTCTTGGCCACATTCGACACCGAAACATAGTGAAACTTTTAGGGTATTGTTCTAACAAGAGTGTGAAGCTTCTGCTTTACAATCACATTGCTAACGGGAACTTACAGCAGCTGTTGCAAAGTAACAGGAACTTGGATTGGGAAACTAGGTACAAGATCGCAGTCGGGTCTGCACAAGGGCTGGCATATCTTCATCATGATTGTGTGCCAGCCATTCTTCATCGAGATGTCAAGTGCAATAACATCCTTCTGGATTGCAAATACGAAGCTTATTTGGCCGATTTTGGGCTTGCAAAGCTGATGAGTTCTACAAACTATCACCATGCCATGTCCAGGGTCGCCGGATCCTATGGATACATCGCCCCAGGCAAGTATTAGCATTTCAAATCATTAATTGGTTATTATAAACAATCAAAATACCTCTTTATTGGAAACAAACAGTTGTTCTACTCTGAAGAGGGTTTTGTTCTTTTCTTTTTTTGCAGAATATGGGTACACGATGAACATAACGGAGAAGAGTGATGTCTACAGTTATGGGGTGGTGCTATTAGAGATCTTGAGTGGACGTAGTGCGGTTGAGAATCGGATAAGGGAGGGTTCACATATAGTTGAGTGGGTGAAAAAGAAGATGGGAAGCTTTGAGCCAGCGGTGAGCATACTGGACATGAAGCTCCAGGGGCTACCGGATCAGATGGTGCAAGAAATGCTACAAACGCTTGGGATAGCGATGTTTTGTGTGAACTCTTCACCCGCAGAGAGGCCGACCATGAAAGAGGTGGTTGCATTGTTAATGGAAGTTAAGAGTTCACCTGAAGAATGGGGAAAAACTTCTCAACCTCTAATGAAACAATCATCATCTACTCACTCATAGTTAAATAAATCATCAAGTAGGGTTTTGAAATTGAATAGAGTTATGCATGAAAGATTTGGGTGTGATATATTGTTGTAGTTTGTTTATGGTATAGTAGGCCTTCAATTCTTCTGTGTTGAATCAAGTACAAGTCATTATAAGATGATTGTTTCAGGGTTAATTCTTTCTAAATTATAAATTAGTTGAGGCCATCAATTCATAGCTGTTAGAAAAAGGGCTTACCTTGCTCAATGTACATACAGTTTTATTACATGAATATGTTTCCTGTATGTTTTAGACTCGCTATCTATTCCAAAAGCTATATGATATCCCTTCCCTTTGGTTGGTTGGTTGGTTGGTTAACAATTGAGAGAAGCACGCCATGTATATAAGAATCCAACAAGGATCATACAAGGGTGTGCAATATTTTTAGCAATGTGAACCTTACATATTTGAAGAACCTCATAACCAACTAATTTCATGAAATATTTGTGATGAATAACATCAAAATATTCATGATGAAAATACAAAAAACTAACTATGAATTTCATGCTTTATTCATGATCAATAACCATGTCATGCATTTTTACCATGAATATTATATATTTTCATCGTGAATAATTGATGGTCAAAATATTTATGGTTCTCATTTGAACATGTCTTCGTTCTCATATATATATATATATATAGGGGTGAGTTTAAGATAGAATACTAAAAAATAAGGGAACCCATCCGAACCATTTAATCCAGGATCATCTATTTTTCAGATAAAACAATTTGACAAGGTTGGTTTTATTTGTTAGTATGCATATATATGTTGAGACAGAGATGGAAGGAACACACTCCCTACATACATGCTTTTGGAAGTTATTTGTCTTACAATTGGATCATATCTCCTTGTTTTGTTGTTGATGGAAAGAAGCATGAATCTGGTCAAAAAGGAAAAAGTAAGTCTTTCTCCTAGCAAACAATACCCATGGAGCATGTCTCCTAAGGAAAACAAAAAGAGCACCACTATCTTCAATTGTCTACACACTAATAATCACAACAACAAAAGATATATATATCCTTAGTTTTTCATTTTTTCTTTTTTTGTAAGATTTTCCTTTAAACCCCCTTTATATATATAATCATTGGAAGGATTATGATTATAAAATCATGGGAAGAAATCAAGAAATTGGGTGAGTTTGACTCCTCATCAGTTTAGGTTGACCAAGCAAGTAACTCCTCATTTTTTGGATCCACAAAACACTGCTGACTAATCACCTTGAAAAGTCTCCACAATAATTTTAGGATCATAAGTCTAAGGTAGGAAGCATTAGAGCCACCTTCAATAAATAGAGAGAAAAAAAAAAAGGTCAAAATCTTGATTTCAGTTTTGTAAGGGCAGAGGAGTGAAAAGACTATTTCTCCATTAAATGTGCTTCAAAAGCCAAGGACAACCATAGCAAAATATTTAAAAGCGAAATAAGTTGGTTAAAAATGTTGACTGAGATTAAATGAATAATAGGAAAAACTTTAGGAAAATACAAACACAAAGTAGAAATGACAAGTTGGGATGACGAGTCTTTTTATGCTATCTCTAACCGTAAGTATTACAAAAGAGTGACCCAAGTTCTACAGAGAACACCAATGACATAAAACTGAAATAGCCAAAAAGAGAAAAGAGAGAAAAAAAAAAAAAAAAAGGGAAGTCAAAGGTAATTGAGGGAACACAAGCCAGTAAAATGTAAAAACCTCAAACATAACATAAAAAAGTATTCCACGTTAGTTTTTCAGTCGCATTGTAACATCCCCGTCCCCGTGGTCCGGAACGGGTGATGTCACATACGAGACTTAACATAATTACACAACTAAATCAGAACTACTAATAAACTCTAAACATATATTACAATCCAAAATCTTATACTTCAAAAGATTTTATAAACTTAGAACGTTTATATAATAATGCGATTCTAAGAACTCCAAAATAACACGCTCGATCTCAAGTCCCGTCCCCGTAAACGTCACTTCGAACCTGCCGTGTCAGAAAACAAAAACACGGCTGAGCACAGGGCTCAGTGAATGGATTATAATATAAATTCGTAAATAATAATAAAAACATCGATAACGAAGCGGAAGACTTAAAAATTCAATTCGAAGAAAGTTCTTGAGACTGAAGTTCATAGTTCATTTAAATCCAAAGAAACGTTCGGTAATGTAATCAAAAACAATAATCTCAAGAACAGTTCACACTTTAACTTCAAAATGTAATATAAATAAAGTCCGTCAATTCCAGTCTTTGTGTTCGTGGGGTGGCCAAACCACACGAACTGGGTCGGCATGCGGGCACACACAACGGATCCCCCGTGAATTTAACCACGGTCACATATTCTGTGGGTAAAGTTCTAGAATCGATTCATCCGCCCTGGAGCCAACAAAGTCAGCCAAGTCCTCCCAGAGTGGGTTCACGTAAGTCACATAGGCTTAACTCTGGTGGACCGTCATCTGCAGGACGCTATGACAACAAAGCCGCCATAGAAGGCATCCCAAATAATGTGCCCATTTATTGGGTTCTTCTAAAATCAATGAAAACTAAACATATGCCACTTACCCAAATGGCGATCACAGAAATTATAATCTATATACTTCACATTTTTCATAAACAATCTCATACGAGACACATTTTAATAAAACATCAAAATGTTCAAACAATTGATTCAATAAACCAAATCAATGTGTATGTGTGTGTGTATAATTCCACATTTGTTGATCACGTTCGATTGATCAATCACAAGGTGGTGAACCACCTTTAGGAAGGGTCAACTACAACAAATAGTTGCCCACGATTCAAAAGAAATGAAATCCATACCTTAACCAAATTGAGACGTAACACGCGAGACTGAAGACGAACTTTAACCCGTTCGATTGCCTATTTAAACCACCAATTATTAATAATCGCATAACCTAAAACTCAATGGTTATATTATAAGCTTAAGCACGGATTTTGTTCACGTAGACATTAAACCGATCATTTGGTGTGCGGTTAAACATCTAGATACAAATATCACCGTTTGATTCTAAACTTTACCCGTTTGTAATTTTGACAAAAACAAACATTCCTATACATGTTTATGATTATAACTTTACAATATATAATCATAATCTACCAACTAACTTCAACTACTCTAACTTACCAACTTAAATAACTTAAGAATAAATTTATACCTCTAAGAAGGGTTCGTCGCGTAGATTCCGAATATGTAGTTATTTCGTCGATTACTTCAACGGATCGTAAGATAATCTAGAGAGAAGTTATTTGAAAGTTTAGAGAGAGAGATGAGAGAGAGACGGTGAAAGGGACGATATCTTGTTGTTGTTGTTTTAATTTTTTTTTTTTTTATATATATATATAGTTTTAATAATAGTTTAGATAAATGACGGTTTTAACCCGTAACTATCTTTAGTTGTCATTTTTAATTAAGGTTCAATTCGGGTAAGAATAATTATATTTTTTTTTTTTTTTAACCGAGTCTTACACGCATGCTTCAAAAAAAAGATTTATCCGTCATAGGAGGTTTATACGGTTGCATCATTTCCCTTCAATCTATTCAAATCACCTGATATAAAATCCACAATAATAGTTAACAACCTCAAACGTCAATATCGTTCTTTGTTTCACATTTATGTTAGTTAATTTGACAATAATTCGATAGAAGTGATATGAATATGATAGTAATAGCATAATGAAATGTTCATATGATTTCCTAAGTTAGAGATCCCAATATCAATTACAGGAAATTAGAAAACGAATATGGTATCTACATGATTTGCTCGAACTAACCAAATTCTTGCAGCTCCATATCCAACATCCTATTCTTTCTTAATTTCTATTAATTTTCAACTTTTTAGGGGTGGATATTTTGATGACATAGGGAGCAACTCAATTCAACCAAGTACCAACAATACCCTAGGAAGGTACAAAGTTAAAGAAAAGTGAGACAAGCAAATTGCATATTTTATAGCTCAAGGGGACAAAAATTCATTATGCCAAATTGAAGACAGGGATGAAGGTTTGTTGTTTGTTGCATAGTTGCATGTCATCAAGACATTCTCTAATGAAGTAGCTTTACACAAGTTCAAAATTGTTTTTCATAAAGACTTGTATAGACAGTCAAGAATCAAAACCTCTATAGGTGTCTACACAGTAAGAAACAATATAAGCATTAGATTTTCAAGGGAGATATAGTTGGGTTCAATAATCATACAAGAAAAGAGACATTTAAACATGGTATTTGCAAGGTTCAATAACTTGCTTACATCCATATATATTTTTCTTCTTATAAAGGAGTTATATATAAGCAAGATTACACGGGAAACTGTCATCCTTAATCGGCTTAGTTGGATCCAGAAGATCTTAATTAGGTTCTCTATATTGAGCACATAAATATTATAACTAACAGTGTTAGTGTTAACTGTACCATGATCCTCTAGTTTCTAATAACCTTGTCGATACTCGTTTTTATATCCTCAACTCAAATGGTAATCATATATAATCACTAGTAGGTTAATAACACATATTAACATTAAATTTTGAACCAACCAATCCTCGTACATTTCATAGCACCAGCACGAGCAGATTGTCCATTGAATAATTTAGTTCTTTTTTATTCCATCGACATTTCAAAATCATATCTTACCTCTACCAACTTCAAGTATATAAAATATCAACAACGTATTCAATATTTACATCGAACCACCAACAAATCCTGAATTGGGTCAAAATGTTTTGATGACATCAAATTGTGAATTTTTTTAAGGGACGATACAACGTTGTGATTGCTTTGAATGAATCTGGGATCATGGATATCGGCCAAAGGAATTTGCCGAGAGGAACATGGTTTTTATCAGAGGAATGTAGAACCACATTTTTTCGTTACATGACTGTAATATAGTGTTTTCTTTGTTGTGTTTGATATTAATATGTTCTTTTTGGGTATTTTTATAAATTATATTGTTCTAACTCATTAAATAACAGTAGAATATAACGTTTAAGTCATTAAAATATGGGTTTTGCTATTCATACCCCCTCCTCACTCACAAAACCCCTCATACCCCCTCCTATCTTACTCACATACCCCCTATAGGAGGGGGTATGGATAGAATTCACCTTTATATATATATATATATATTGGGGCAGGTTCAAACGAGAAGCTAAACATTTTGCGAGAAGGCGAGAAATGTTTAATCATATATGATACACAAGCTTAATCACATATGATTAAACACATGTTATATTGGCAATACATAGACGTTTAATCATATATGATTAAGTACACCCACAGGCCGTGATATCATATATGATTAAACACTTCTCGTCTTCTCGCAAAATGTTTAACTTCTCGCATGATCCTTCCTCTCTCTCTCTATATATATATATATATATATATATATATGATTGTAATTATCATCAAATATTTTTAATAGATAACAATTTTTGTAAATCTAAACTAATAACATTAATTTATTTGTAACAAGGCACAAGTCAAGAAAGCATTATTGTTCATTTTTTATGCACCAAATCCAAGTAAAGCAGCTTCGTTTTTTACGTGAAGCCACCAAAACCACAAAACTTAACCCTTACCCACATCAAAAACCTCAACAAACCCTCTAAACCTACCCCCACGAAATTACACTATAAAACATAAGTTCTCCATGCATCAAGGAACTACAAACCATAAGAAAAAAACCCAACCCAACTGAACCGATGGCTCGCCCACTACCGAACCACCCTCTAACCGGTGCATCACAGCTCTGTTTAGCCATTGGCTCAGTTTTCTTCTGTGCCTTTACATTGTTTATGTGTGCCAGCCATTCACGAAAATGGGTTCACCATTTAAAAGCTTGCTACAGTTACAGTTACGAAGAACCTGTTATACAACTCAACAACGGATTTCAAGGTGATGATGATGATGAAGAAGAAGAAGAAGAATCGGTTTGGCAAAAGAATATACTGATGGGCGGCAAGTGTCAACTACCAGATTTCTCCGGTGTTATAATCTACGACTCTCAAGGAAATATCGCTCCTCCTACAAAACCAAGACTTCTTGCTCTTACCTGGAAATAAACACCAAAATTTAATAAATTCTCTTTTTATGTAGCAAAAAAGTTCAACCCGTGACTTGCATCCCTATTTATCTTGATTTCAGCTTGTATATTTTATTTACGTACGATGACACAGACAGTTACATGCATTTTTATGTTACAATTAGTTCCAAACCAATGTTTCTTACAATATATTAATACGTGATTGCTGCTTTGATATATAAGTTGTACAATCATATATATAATTCCATGGAGTAATTCATCAACAAATAAAACTGGAAAGACACTTACTAACTAGCCCTCGTTGAATCTGATGAAGAACTCCGCCCCCTGAATCCGACAACATTCAGCTTTGAAGAAGATTTCACAACACCGGCTTTCTGGCCAACTGTGCGAGTTTTCCCACCAGCTGTCACTATGGGTCTTTTAGGGCTGTTTGGTTTTGAAAACTTCGGTGGTTTGGAGGAAACGTTGGCCGTTGTTTTCTTAGATTTGGAAAAGGCTACTACTTTACCAGAATTGGGGCCTGATGAGCTTCTTTTAGTGGCTGATTTGGAAAAGGCGACAACTTTACCAGATTTAGGTGCCGACGAGCTTTTAGCGGGTGATTTTGCAGCCGAAAGAGTTTTGTTGTTGTTTCTTTGACCGGATGACACTTTGACTGGCCTTGTACCTTTTGCTTTATGGTCTTGCAGTTTTGGCCTGCCACTGTCTCTTCGGACGTTATCTATGGTGAGAGACTCTAAGCTCTCATTTTTCCTCATGGCCTCCTCAACACGGTTTGCTAGAGTGAGGTCTTTTTTGGTAATTAGACTCGTTACCTTTCCTGCAAAAACAACAGGAAAAAAAAAGATACATGAATTTAGTACAAGTCAAATGTCTAAAAAAATGTTAAAAAGAACGTCAACGGTCAAATACATAGTTTTAGCTCCAAAGTTTACCAAGAAAAAGAAACATTGCAATTACTACCCGAAGCCACAAAATGGAACTTGTTGAAATTTTCATGGGATACGGAAGTAATGAATTTGCAGTAATTGAAAACGAGGCAAGAAAAGAAAAGAAAAACAATGATGCAAATTACCTTTTGCACCCATGCGAGCAGTCCTCCCAGTGCGATGAAGATAATCAATCTGAAACACAAATAAAATACAGATTTATATTTAGAACCCACAAATAGAATTATGATCCAAGTATGACAAATTTAGGAGCATTACACAAAAAGCTTACAGAGTTCAAGGGAAAATCAAACATAATAACATGATCAACATCCAAGTCCAATCCTCGGGCTGCCAAATCCGTACAAACGAGTGTGGGGCAATCTCCGTCATCACTTTTGAACTTTTTGAGGTTTTCAACTCTGGTTCATAAGTAAATCCCATTGTTAGACACAAAACTGATGGTATACAGGTCATTATAACAGGCCTCTCGCTCCTTCACAAGAAAATTGGAAAGGGATGTTTCATACTAATTACAAAATTTCTTGTGCTTATTCAAGATAAGGTTACTTATTTGCCACCTTTGTCATCTTGCAAAGTACTTCCAGTATTGATTCTGGTCCACAAGATTTACTCCAAGTAGAAAAGGATTTCCGTTCCCTTAGACGTTCCAATAATAATTAACACTTCTTCCAATATGCATGTAAAATCGATCAATCAATCTTGCAATTCTCATGAAATGGAGGAAGCAGTTGATATCATCTCACCTTTCAACAGCAGGTACCTCGCCATGATAGTTAACAGTAGCGAGTTGGTTTTCACTAAGGAAATGGTCCACAGCACGGCTAGAATTCAACGTATTACAGAACACCATCACTCTATTTCCCTTCGCTAAACTTGGCTCTAGAACCTACATAAACATCATAATTCAAATTGGGGGATTAACTTCTACTTTAGAACTAAAAGATGAACAAATATTCCCAAATCTAGATCAATGTGTTTGTACATCATGCATTATATTAGGAAGTTCAGATTGGGATTTGTTAAAGAATCCATCCATCCTAAGTAATGGAACTTGTTCACTATAACTTTTTAAATTTGACCATAAAAATTGAATGAAAAGATTATATAGAAAATAAGCCCTCCAATTAATAACAAAAAGATGTGTTTTGTCCTTTCATGTAAACCTTCAAATCTTGCAACTTCCAAATACAAAATTTTATGAAATTCTTATAACCAATTCATCACCATTGTTTTTGAACTTGTGGAAAAGGCAATAAAGTTTAATGTAGTTATCTATTACTAAAGTTTCAAGGCCACAACAAGTTTATATCGAAAACAATTGTTATAGTTATTATTTTTCCATAATAAATGTAACGATGATAAAAGAGAAGAAAGAATGAGACCTGTAGCAATGCTTCCAGCTTGTTTTCTGAACCTGAAAGCTTGATAAAATCATGGCGAGCAGAAGCAACCTTTTTATGCAGAGTTGAAGTGCGAAGATGTTCAATCCCTTCAAACTCCTCATCAACTAGCTTTTGTACGCCCTGCAAGAAATCACAAAGTCAGTAGTCCAACACCCAGATTCTCTTATTTGCACATCAAATTTTGTTAATTTTATTGCCAAGTGAAAGCAAAAAATGTTAAATTTTATCATTTCATACAACGTTATGGTAAAATAAAGATAGTTAGCATACTTTTGTCATTGTCGCAGTCACCAAAACAGTTTGAAAATCTAGACCATCTGCTTTAAGTGCACGGTTTTTCAATGGGCCAAGAAACTTGCGGATATCTGGACCAAACCCCCGGTCAAACATGGTGTCTGCCTCATCCAACACCTAATAATATAAGATTTGCCATCACAAAGAGTATTAGTAAAAGGCAAAAAAAAAATGCTTGAATCTTGATTCTATGGAGTTTTTATATGCATTTGGAAGGAAAAAAGGAGACTGATTAGAGGGTCACCAGATATCTGATATCACCATACACCAAGTTGCCCTCTTCAATATGTTGAAGAACCCTGCCAGGTGTTCCCACCACCATGTCGATTGGTGAATTGAGTGCATCCTCTTGGGGTCTTAGACGACCACCACCACTAACCATTGTTGACCTGAATCGAGCATGATGACTAATAGACTTTGAAACACCAAATACCTGCAATATCCACCTTCATCTGAATTCAAAGAGCATTATAGAAATAAAATCTTTCAGAATGGGAACAAAAATCATCATTAACCTGTTCACATAACTCCCTTGTTGGGCAGAGGACAACAGCACGTGGACGCCTGGGCTTCATCACCATGCCATTCAATGCCTCGTCCTGTCTCAACAACTATATATATATATATATATATATACATATATATACACACACACACACACAGAGAGAGAGAGAGAGAGAGAGAGAGACAAGTGCAAGTGTAAGTGTATAAATCTTGTATCCTTGAACCTTATACTAATACAAGGTAACATCTAATAACTTCATCTGATGAGGTAGATGACTATTTTCTCTAAGCACAAGCAACCATATGAAGAGCATTTGAGATTGGGTTGGTATTAAGTTTACCTCACTATATGGTAGGACTTTCTGTTTATATTGGAAAGAATTCAAATGCTTTCTTTCATTCTCATTCACAATTAACAGGAAAAAAATAATTGTGTTATATACATATATAATATGATTGACTCTGCAATTTTAAATTCAGTCATATATATAATATAGCATTCATGAAATTCCCTTTATTCCATATTTCCTTATCTCCTTCTGGTTTTAGTCATCATTGCAGGTCATAGTCTGTTCATTGAACTGTTCACGGCCACTTAGATATTACCATGTAGCAACACATTATTTAGCATTGTAAGTGATTTTAAGCAAGACCCAAGTATGAAAGAAAGATAATGAAAACCTGAACAAGAGGCAACAAGTAAGCAAGAGTCTTCCCAGAGCCAGTATGAGACCCCAAAACGACGCTTTTTTGATTAAGCACGGCAGGTATCCCCAAACTCTGAATCTCAGTGGGCATTGTAATACCCATCTCCCCCAAAGCAGCCAAAACCTCCTCACTCAACCCCAATTCCGAAAATCCGAAAACTTTGTTGTTCTTGGAAGAAGAGCAGATGTGGTCATGAATCTGAGTCTCCTGGGCACTGGGTATCTTCTTACCATTATTAGTTTTGTGAACCGAATCTTTGAGGTGCCTGATTCTGAGGCGTTCAAGGAGGATAGAGTGTTTAGAAGATTCTAATGATGGTTCATCTTTTGTAGTAGTAGTAATAGTGGAGGAGGAGGAGAGGGGTCTATACCCTTGATAAACCCTAGGAGTAGGTTTGGGAAAAGACAAGGAGGAGAGGCGGGCGATGGAGGTACAAGAAGAAGAAGATGATGATAAGGAGGAGAGGCGGGTGATGGAGGTAGAAGATGATGATGATGATGATGATAGGGAGAGGGTTAGGATTCTTGCCATTTTATTTTATTTTATTTCAATCCACCGGAGATTGATTCTTGCCTCTTCTCTTTGTGATTGTTGCTCTCTCTCTCTCTCTCTCTCTCTCGTCTATAAACAGAAGAATATTGAATTACGAAAATAGTCCCTGTACTAATCTTAATTTACACATAAGGTGCCGTTTGTTTTTTAAGAGGTCTGAAGTCTTAATTTAGTTATGATTAATAAGAGGTGACGTGTAAAAATGTCTGAACGATTTAGACTTAAGAGGGATTAAGAGATTTTTTTTAAAAAACAAACAACCCTAGTCTTTTTATTTCGAGTTAAATACAAATTTGGTCCCCGTGGTTTGCAAATATTAACGACTAAGGTCCCTCAAAGATTTATTTAACGGTCAACATCCCTCAACTATACATTTTATAACATGTAGAGTCCCTGCTATTAACACCGTTAATAAACGTCTATTTAAGAGAGGGTAAATTTGTCCATTCACCTATTATAGTTATAGGTTTAGTAACAAATATGGTCCCTCCTAAAATTAAGGATTAAAAAACTCTTTCATAGTTTATAACATATTTGGTCCCTCTTAGAATTTAAATAAGAATTTAAATGCAAAATTGATCCATATGGTTTACAAAAAATAACAAGTAGCATCTCTTAAAATATCATTAATCTCCAAAAAATAACAAGTAGCATCCCTTAAAATATCATTAATCTCCAAAAAATAACAAGTAGCATCCCTTAAAATATCATTAATAAAGACAAACAAAATAAAAAATATCACACCATAAAACTTAAATATATTTGGTCAACAAAAAAGAAGACGTTGGATGGTAACAACCAAGTGGTGATCTCATGTTTTTATCAAATTAAAAGTTGCTACAAAATGACCCCAAATCAGTACCTACAAAACCAACATGAAAGTTGCTACAAAAATAATTCTAAAATAGGAGAGATGTGGGCTAAGTTTGAATGTCCATCCAGACTCACTCCACCAACACATCACACCCAAGTAGGTAGGCCCAAGAAGAAGAGGATGAAGTTTGTCGGAGAGTTTCTTGCACTTTGTACACATTACGGTTATACCAACCCTTCTAAGCTTCCTTCCCGATTCAGTCAACTCTCCGACAGACTTCATCCTCTTCTTCTTGGGCCTACATACTTGGGTGTGATGTGTTGGTGGAGTGAGTCTGGATGGACATTCAAACTTAGCCCACATCTCTCCTATTTTGGGATTATTTTTGTAGTAGCTTTCATGTTGGTTTTGTAGCTACTGATTTTGGGTCATTTTGTAGCAACTTTTAATTTGATAAAAACATGAGATCACCACTTGGTTGTTACCATCCAACGTCTTCTTTTTTGTTGACCAAATATATTTATGTTTTATGGTGTGATATTTTTTATTTTGTTTGTCCTTATTAATGATATTTTAAGGGATGCTACTTGTTATTTTTTGGAGATTAATGATATTTGGAGATTAATGATATTTTAAGAGATGCTACTTGTTATTTTTTGTAAACCATAGGGATCAATTTTGCATTTAAATTCTTATTTAAATTCTAAGAGGGACCAAATATGTTATAAATTATGAAAGAGTTTTTTAATCCTTGATTTTAGGAGGGACCATATCTGTTGCTAAACCTATAATAGGTGAATGGACAAATTTACCCTCTCTTAAATAGATATTTATTAACGGTGTTAATAGCAGAGACTCTACATGTTATGAAATGTATAGTTGAGGGACGTTGACCGTTAAATAAATCTTTGAGGGACCTTAGCCGTTAATATTTGTAAACCACAGGGACCAAATTTGTATTTAACTCTTTTATTTCTCAATATTATATGACCATGGCCACCCAACAATGAAAAAGAAAACCAAACCAACAATGATGATTTTAATTGGGTGATTAACAATTATGGCATTTATTGTAATATTAATGAAAAATTGATAAATTAAACCTCTCCCCCATTCCCCTTCACCCCCCCCCCCCTCTCTCTATATATATAAATTCAATTCAAAACTAACCCACATCTTACAAGTCCAGTCCAAGGAACTCGAGATCATAATCGTCCTCCGCCTATCTTCCACCACCACTTTCAAAACCTCCTCCATTTTTGTCACCGACTTACCTAACTTCTTTCCGCCACAATAACCACCACATTCTCCTCTCCTAAAACCACTTCCGCCTCTCTCCACCACAACTCCGCTCACTCCTCCAATCTTCTCACCAAAACCACTCATCATCTTACCACTCTCAACTTCCAATACACAAATCTCTTCGTTCTTACAAACTATCAAAAGAGTTCGTCCGTAATTCAACATCTCCATCGCTACCATTGATCCACCGTGATCTTCGTTCCACGCCACCGTCTCTCCTCCTTTCGCGACCTGTTTTCTCGTCACTACTTTAAGCCTTCTTTTGTGTATATCAATCCATCTGTTCCTACACCGTACAACTCCGTCTTCGACGGATCTATCGCCAATGTTTTAAAATTCGGGTTGACCCGGCCGGTTCAACCGGTTGAACCGGGAACCGGTGAAGAGATCGGGTCAATTACGACCGGTTTTTTGGGAAATTACGGCCCGGATCGAACCGTCGGTTTTTTGATATAACCGGTTGAACCGGTCTTATTGAACCGGTAAAAACCCGGGTTGACCCAGTTAAAAAATCAATTTCGTATAACTTGATGTAAAACTTATTGTTATGTGTATTTTTAATGTTTTAACTTGTGGACATCAAATTCTTGGTTTTATATATATATATATAGGGTGTGTTTCTTTTGCAACCCAAGTAATTTGTATAAACTATGCAAATCAATCTTAGTCGTTCATCAAGTCTAATGAATGTATGTTTTTATTATATTTCCTAATTTAAAATCATGATTATAATGAATAAATTTAACATTTCCTAATTTAAAATCATGATTATAATGAATAAACTTAACATTTTCCATATATATCACAATCATTATTAATGAATCATAATCATTATCCATAAATATATCTATTGTTTCCTAATATAGTGGTTTGCATAGTTTGTACAAATTGATTGGGTTGCAAAAGAAACGCACCCTATATATATATTGTGTTTTAATACAATTTGTAACCGATACAATGCAGCGGAAAATAATAATAAATTTTGGTTACAAAATATTATAGAAAGCTTTTCTAAATAAGCCTTAAAACCCAATCGGATCCAATGATGCATTTAATTAAAAACAACCATACCATAGGGGGTTTAGAATATGTATCTTTTGTAGATCTGTCGGGGTTACAATTGAAACACCAAGAAACCAAAGTAGGTTTCCTCTATTGGAAGTCCACACACGAACACGTTTCCCGCCTCCACCGGGTGCTAGCCCAATAACCCTAGATCTATATGTGTTTTACAGAAAAGAAAAGGTTTATTTTCTGTATTTCTCTGATAGGCTATTCTAATTCAATCGTATGAAAAATGGTTTAGCCTAACGCCCTATTTATACCAGAAGAATTATAGTTAGACAATAATTCAAATAAGGTTTAATAATTATCTGTAATATTTAAATTCAAATTCAAATATATATAATTATCATTTAAACTTTAAATATAATTATATATAATTACAGATAACACCACCACGTAATTAACATAATTACGTTTTCACCCTATAATTATCATAATTACAGTTTAACACATATTTTCATAATTATCCTTCAAAAAAAATTATTTCCTCAATCAACTTGATTTAATCTGAGTTTCTAAAGATGGAAACAAACGTATTCTTTGTGTGCGGCCCTCTAGGTTTACATACTCCTTAGCAGTATCCCTGTGTGACACGTGTCGTGGGCATATAATAACTTACATTATCCCACTTGCACACGATACACAGTAACACATACGATGGTAAGCGTGTAGCAACACGTCACCGCCCCCAAGGCTATGTAAATGTGCTTTTACCTTCGGGCAATTTAATTGATCCAATCAATCATATAGTAGAATCATTCATTATCCTTTTGCTTCACGGTATTTTGTTTTGAACTTAAGTCATAGATATATCTCATCCTTTATAATTCAAGAATGTGTTTCTTGATCCCAACATATTTGATTATACAAGTGCCATTAGTCCAACTAATCCACTTGTTCATGCATGTAAATCAAACTATGTAATTGAGGGGCCCAGAAATATCTTTTTCATCTTGAAAGGAGCAAATCCCATATTGCATGTATACGACTAACTACACAATTCATGTTATACCCAACATAGCCCTTATGATTACCCGGTTAAGGGTAACGTTAAACTATATCAAAGCATAACATTCCTAGTGCATTAGATCCCAATACACATATCAGGTATGAGGATAAAGAGTGTTTACTATTTCAGGACTCACCTTATGATGTCGATCTATGAGGTGATCCTGACTGTGGGTCTTGTCCAACGCCTTGTGCACTGACAATCGCATGTGACTCTGGTTGCACCTAGTGCACTTCCAACTTGGACTATGACCAGACTTCACAATGATCTTGATTTATTACTAGTCCCCTAGTAATAATCGATCAAGGACAATTCTAAATAATATGATCATCATATTTATTTAAGGATACTTAAACGTGCTAATAATGAACATAGAAATGTTTAATGTATATACTCATACCCAGTATGCCATATCAGATAAAAACATAACTGTTTTAATGTTCTATAAAGTTTAAAGTTTACTAAAATTATTATTCAATATAAAAATCCTCAAGCCTATAACTTGAACATCATGTTTGTTTTGTGACACAGGCTTGACAAGTAGATTTGTATGTAAGCTCTTACAGCTCATAGTACCTCTGTTCAATACATATATCCCTATTACATTTTAAGTCATTACAGTCGGTTTTGAACTAGCATATGTGTATCCTTAAACACACAGATCTCTTTCATAATTGTTGTACAATAAGAACATATATTTAGATACTTCAGAATGTTCTTCATTGTTGTACAGTGAGCATCACTCGGTTTGACTAATATCTGCTCGTCATGCTTAAGGCATACGAGACGTCCGGTCTTAGTAAATTAACATGACGTACATGATTGAACAGTTGGCTGAAACACAGGGAACACCATTCATACGGTTCATGTCCTCTTTAGTGCTAGGACTCTGAGTTTCGCTCAGATGTACACTATATTCTATTGGCAAATTTCCTTTCTTGGAACCCTTCATCTTAAAGTGTTTCAAGATCGTGTCAATGTGTGTACTTTTGCTTAATCTAATTAAGCACTTTGATCTACCACGATAGATCTTTATACCAAGGACTTTGTCTCTTCTAGATCCTTTATCGCAAAGTACTGTTCTAATCCATGATTTTACACCTTCAAGCATTGGAATGTCATATAGGATCTAGAATAATGTTATGCTCCCACTGACCTTCTTGTATATACAAGATTTCAATTACGAGATGATTGTTCTAGTCCATAAATGGACTTTTGCAACTTGCACTTTTAGGTTTGATGTTTTAAAGCCTTGTATACGTCCTCGCTCAAAATTCCTTTTAAGGAATGTGGTTTTTTGACATCAGTATTCATGGTCATCTTGCCAATTATCAGTAATCCGATCTTCGGATTATTTTGTATCTCGTTGATTATCTTCAACAGCTTGTTGAAGCTCAACATCTTGTTAAATGTCAGTGTCAACCATCGTCCCATCTTTATGGTTCTTGAATTTCTTCAAGATCTACCATGTCCCCATTTGTGATTCTTGACAGAAAATCTTTTTCTTAAGAACTCACCAGGGTGCGTTAACAAAACTTTTGTTCTCGCTAGACCTATAGAAACAATATCCAATTGGATATCACATAAAGATGTACTTTTTAGACCTTTGAATCATGCTTTTCAAAAGCTTTATGCTTAGCTTAAGTATTATAACCCCATATTCTCAAATATGATAATTTTGGGATCTACCAAGTTCATATTAAGAGAGTGAGTTTTATTGGTTCTTGTTGGTTGTTACATAAACTAGTATTTGGGCAACTGTTTCTAGGGCGTAACCCCAGAAACATTTAGGCAGAGTGGTGAGACTCATCATAGAGTGAACCATGTTCAACATGGTTCTATTTCTCTTCTTGGATACACCATTGTGATGTGGTGTTCCGTGAGGATTCAACTGGGATACAATCCCAAAATCTCTACGATGATCTATTGGCTTAGATATTCATGACCTCAATCTAACTGAAGCATCTTTATCCTTTGCCAAGTATACTCACTACTTCTTTCAAAGCTTTTATATTTGTTTTATTAGGTAAGCATACCTATGTCTACTGAAGTCATCAGTAGGATGTAATGAAGTAGTGATGATCGTATCTTGTAACATAACTATAAGTCTCACATACATCAGTATGGTTAACTCCTAATAGTTCTTGTAACCCCTAAAGGTTTTACCCTTTGAAGGCTTTTTTTCCAACTTGACTAACAAGATACACATATATCATATGAATCATCATATGATTCCAACTCTCCGTCCGCCTGGAGTTTGGCTATGTGTTTCTTGTTTAAATGTCACAAATAGATCAGTTTTAAGCCCCGCTCAATTCGTTATATTGATTTATAATTACAACTATTAATTTCATAAAACATTTATTAAGATAAAGCGAAAACATAAATTCGGTTCGTTGTAATTGAGAAAATGAAACTAAATTCCTAGTAGCACTAGGTACATAAAGACACTTGCTAAGTGTTAATGTAAGACCATCTGGAAAGTTTATATCATATGTCCCTTTGAGCAACAACAGTTAGCTTAGCTCCATTTCGTCTGGTTTTATCTTCTCTTCACTTCTTATTTCCTAAAAAGTAGTATTAATATGAGTATCATACTCAATATGTAACACTTAGTCAGAAGTGAATTAAATCAAATTGGTAAACATACCTGAAGGTTCGGCTCTGTTAGCCTTCTACTTTTTGATTTCTGCAATCGGGCTGGACAAGTTCTCATTTGGTGCCCATGGTGAAAACAATTATACCATACTGCAACCTCAAGAATTTATCCTCTGCCCTTATCTATGCTGGAGCATCCAACATGTATTTTACCCTTGATTATCTCCCCCTTTTTTTTGACTATCCCACTGTCAAGTTTGATCATCAAAGCCTGTTTTGGTTTGGTTGAACCCAACTTGGATTTCATATCTCTCTCAATAGTTTTAAGTATGTTGTAAAGCTTTGTGAGAGTCTTATTCAAACCTTTCATATTATAGTCCTTAACGAACTGCTTATATGTTTTGGGTAGAGAGTTGAGAACCATATCGATTTCTAACTCTTGACCCAGTGGGAAACCAAGACGGGTCAGTTGGTCAAAGTACCATATATGATCTTCCCCGCACTCAGAGGAGTCGAAGGTCTGTTCGATCCCCTGAATCCACTTCATACAGGCAACGGGGTCTTCAGAACCGGAGAACTCTGGCGTCCTGCAACCTAGGAAGGATTTATACGTGCAAACTCTCTTGTCCTGCCTCACTTCGGTAATTATGGGTTCGTTAGTCCGGTTCACGTGTCCCGTACCACTGGACCCAATCACCTCGATGTTCTCTGAAATCGTTTTGTTCCTGTGGTTGCTCACATCGCGGTCCTCAAACATTTTCAGAAGTGACTTCTGCTTCTTGGTCATTACCTCATTCATTAACAGTACCAGGTTGGCCATCATCTCAGATTGAGGAGTTACCTCCCGAATAGCCGGGTTAGACAAAGCCAGGTCCACCTGGGGAATGATCTCAGGCCCTCCGCCTAGCAATGCTTGGACAGGTGGGCGTACAACGACCTCAACCCTCACTGGTTGATTAGTAGTTGAGGTTGTCGCCTCTACACCATCCATCCGTGTATGCAGTCTACCGCGCGTACTCACCATTTTAATCTGCCACGCACGACAAGGAAAAGGAGTAAGAGAGAGAAATAGATTTATATACGAAGGAAACGTACTACTACATTACCAATTGTCATAACAACAGTAATTCAAGCACACTCACGTAAGACATCCTCATAATAACATTAGCTAAGTGAAATTATGAACATATAACACGTAAGGGTTCTTGTTTCCATTACTACAACACTCAATAAGCATAATTTCCGTCGACTCTAAGACCAACTCATCTTAGAAGTTCTACTCAAACTCACCAATTGCCACTTAACATATTCAGTCTAAGCCTAGACATCTTACATTCATGCCTAGTTCACTTAAACTAGAGCTCTGATACCAACTTGTAACACCCTAAAAGTTAGAGTAACTTAAAATTTTGAAAATTCGACAATATGACGTTTATATTTGGAGTAACCACCCAAATGGGTAAATGTATAAAGCTACAAAATCTGCGTACGAAAATGGAAATCAACAAACTAATCTAAACATGTACTATCTAGATTACATCGGTTGTTGTCAGCCCAAATTCACAAAATAAAGAGATTGTTTAAACGCCAAGACACCAAATATCTAATCATCTAAAAAATGCCTCAAAGCCCACACTCATCACTCAAACCTTCGACAACCCGCCGCTAAAGGAACCTGTTATACACATCATTTGAGAAAAAGTGTTAGGCTTAAAGCCTAGTGAGAACATACAATTTATATAATAGTTGGAAAATGATTTAATTGCAGCAATAAGAAATATTTTCTAAGGAGTTGAGTTTAAAAATGAAATAACATCCACATAGTGACCCTTCGGTCCAAAATTACATCTTACGATGACGGGGGAGACTCGATTTCCAGGGATTGTGGCGAAACACAAAAGTAAGTCACTTTCCGAGTTATGAGCTAAATACTTGGAACCATGGCCACGAACAACGCCGGTCGTACTCAGATTTGGGGGAGGGCATCCGAGGAACTAAGTCATATTCGTTCACTAGATTACATTTACGGTCCATGGCTAGTAACCGGTCCCACATAACTGTACCAAATTGCCTCCGAGAACCCAATGTGTCAACTAGCTACAAAGGGGAAAACGTCCCGAACATAAGCTGACTCAATACCTATGGATCCACTAGTAATAGTCGGACGCTTGTCACAGTTACACTTGTGACTAGAACTATAATCACACATATAGTTCATATAAATGTTTCCATAAAATAGCTTACTTGCTTTCATAAAAGTCGGTCAACCATTTGTTATAAATTTGATAATAACCATAAATAAAACCATCCACCATTCATAAGTTTCATTTTCTCAAAATAGTACCTTTATAAAAAGGCTCTCATAATGTAGTGAAAATCATGAGTATGGCTAAAATGCCTTTAGTTAGATTTTTACCCACCAATATGTAAAGACATTATAGTTCAACATTTTATAGTTCAAGACATAGAATATTACATCATATTCCAAAATAGTGAGAAACCCTAAAAATCTCCAAAACACCAAGTTATGTCGAAATCATTAAATCAAAGAATATAAGAACAAGGAGATGATTAGATGTCTAAAATATGATTTTGACATGTATAAGGTTTTAAAAGATGGGAATGAACTCACAATGTGGGTTTTATTGAAAACCCTAGAACCCTAGATGAGAGGATGGAGATCTTGAACTTGAGAAATACTTGAAATCTTCTCACTTAAGATTTAAGTAACCCTAGCAAGAGCATTAATGGTTACACGAGTGTTAGATGAGAAGGAGTTAATGTGGGAAGAGGTTTGGTGAAGGAAACCTACCAGGGAGAGGAGAGAAAATCGAGTTCCAAAAGTCACAAATCTGATAAAAATGAAATAAAGATCATTGCCCTTATTTTAAACTTCTAGACCGCGTCGGCGAGAGTGCCACGCGATTGTGCCAATGGCACTCTCGCGGGCACATTCGCCCGAAATGTACCACGGGGTACACCTCTGGCGCAAG
Source organism: Arctium minus (assembly GCA_954870635.1). Taxonomy (NCBI): domain Eukaryota; kingdom Viridiplantae; phylum Streptophyta; class Magnoliopsida; order Asterales; family Asteraceae; genus Arctium; species Arctium minus. Next base: position 609,559 of record OX941093.1, on the reverse strand, counting down.
AGTGACACACGATAGTGACACATGTCATTATCGCCCCAACTGTACCGAGAATCGATTGAGGCCCCCGCGATTATAACCATGTCACTATCGCGTGACACTGTCGTCGAACACCTCCGACGCCTCCGAAATATGATTTTCAAGCTTCGAAACATCCTTGACTAGAAACCATAATCGAAGGTAAACCTTAACAGGGATATATACCAAAACGAATAGAGAACATGGAAGAGCATGAAGGAATTGTCTTATCGAAAAATCCGGGTGTTACAATTACAAACACCACAACACGAACACAAAAAAGAGGAATCACCCTCTCAAAAGAAAGCTACAAAATGGATTAAGAAGGCCTGCGAGGAACAAACTTGTAGACAAACTTAACACCAACCTTAGAGGAAAGGGAAAGAACCGAACACAGTCCGAGCCGAACGAAGCACCGATCAAAAGCCGTCCCGACCTGCAACACCGATCCTTCTCTTTCGTACCTATTTGATAGATTATGAAACCGCTGGGTTCGACAACCAGCTCGCCCAATCTATGCCCAAGTCCCAATCCCTTCGTGTAATCCATTCAAACGCTTTTGTTTGGAACTCAAAAAATAAATCCGATAACTTACTTGTCTCCTCTTTAAACACCATTTTATTATAATGCGACCAGACGAGGTACAAAAATAACCATACGACAACACTCCATCTCCTCGAGCATTTTGAATTTACATCCGAGTGAGCTTCTGTGCCAAGCAAATCGTTTAATGATTGAACCGATCCTAAGTTTTGATTCCACCATCTACCCGTTAGTTGCCAAATTTAACCGTTGGGTTTTCATTCAATATTGGGTCATAAAATTATAGATAGAATACATTTTATGTGTCAAACCATTACTTCCATCATCATATCTCAAAACAAAGTTAAAACTCCAAAGATCTCCAAAACCCACTTTTAGGTCAAACTTGCAACTTATTGAAAATGAAAATAGGAGATGATTGAGAGTTCAAAAACTATAGGTTGACATGTATAAAGTTTAAAAGAAAGGGGATGAACTCATAACACTAGGTTTTGTCTAAAACCTAGAAATATTCCAAAACTCTAGAACTTGATGGTGAAGATGGTGAGATGAAGAACTCTTGAGGTGTAGGTTCCAAATTTTAGCTTAAGGATGATGATGATTCACTTTAGGGCTCCAACTAGGCTTTAAATACTCTCAAATGAAATAAATGCTATGGGTCTTCGGTTTTGAGAAAAAAGGGAGGAATGGTTGAAGTCTTGAATGCCAAAAGGGGAAAAATGGCACCATAAAAGGATTGGGGCCCGACAGAGACAGTGCCATGAGATTGTGCCATGGCACTCTCGCCAGGAACTCTCTTCCGTGTTGTACCGAGGCTGAGGGTTGTCTCATGATTATGCCTTGTGATTGTGCCATTGGGAACCCTCGCCGGGCATAATCGCCTCAACTGTACCGTGAGGGGTTTGAGCGACAATGCCACACGATTGTGCCCTTGGGCACTCTCACCTAGGGCTGTAAACGAACCGAACGTTCAACAAACCGTTCGTGAACCATTCAGCGGGAAGTTCGTTTATTTAATAAATGAACGAACATGAACACATTTTTTTGTTCGTTTAGTTAAATGAACGAACATGAACAATGGTCTCGTTCGTTCATTTACGTTCGTGAACGTTCGTTCATTTATGTTCTTTAATGTTCGTTTATGTTTGTTTATATATATAAATATATTTATATATATTAAGACATTAACGTGTAAAAGCATTAATTAAATTAAATTTTTAATTTTTTTATAGCTCATAAGTTTACCCGATTTTTCATTTTTGTTATGTAATTATTTACGAACGAAATGATGAGTAACGGTGGTTGTTTTTGTTTAATTTGTGTTTGTTCGTTGATGTTCATTTATATTATTCGTTTACGTTCGTTTATGTTCATTTATGTTCGCTCGTTTATGTTTGTTAGCTCTTAATGAACGAACACGAACACACATATTTTCTTAACGAACGAACATGAACACAAAAAAATTTGGCCGTTTATAGTTCATGTTCGTTCGTTTGTTCGGTTAAGTTAAACGAACGAACACGAACAAGCCTCCGTTCGTGTTCGTTTATAGCCCTACTCTCGCCAGGCATAGTCGCACAAAGTGTACCGAACCCGAAAATTCCAGATTTTGTACCCGAACGCTCGTAACCCGTTTAGAAAACAAAGGTAACCCAATTCTAACTAATTTCTATCTGATCAAAGTTCACAAATTGTAACACCCTCAAATTTGGTAATAGCAACTAATTTAAATTTTTGATATTACATCAACTAAGAGATAAATCTTCAAAATAAAACTTTCTAATTAACTTCAACAGAAATAAACTCCAGTCTTATACAAGGACTAGACCAAAGTCGGTGTTACTTAATCTCCACTATAAGCTGCTCTTCCCGAAACAAGTGCGGAATACTTCACTAGATACCCACCTCTTGAGCACACAACTAGCACTCCTCTATACACAGTGTCACTAGAGTTATTCCCAACCGGAACCTGTTGCACATGCCGACAAATAAAAAAGTTAGGCTAACGCCTAGTGAGTTCAAGAGTTTTCATCATGATTATAAAACCATTAAACGGAAATAATGCAACTTAAATCATAATCCTTTAAAATGACTTGCTTTAAATGTGAGAACGACCCGTTTCCAATATTATGCAATTTATAAATGGACGCCTCAATGCCAAACGTTATTTCATGAAGTAATGCAACCCAACACTTACTCAAAACGTGAATAGAAATCAAACTCTCCGTTTATGAAAATGCGGTTAAAACAATGTATCCCGAAACACCCAAAACACGGGTGGGGCATAATACTCAACTCAACCCATAAATCCTGGATAAAATCCAATATACACAACGCCACCGAAAACTTGGATAATAAAACTCAATACCCAAAAACAACACCTTTCGGTGACGGGGGATACCCGAATTCCATCGAATGTGGCGAGCACACAAAGTTAAGCCACGTATCGATGTTCTCGAGCTTCACATAAGACCATGGTTCCCCGTATACGGCTCCTCTGAGCTACCACCGCAAGACACCACTGATCCTAGTGTCTACTTGACCTCTAATGAGTGTCACAAACAAAGCCACAAGTCCCCGTATCTGGCTCACTCTGGGCACCACCGCAAGACTTAGCTCCGTATCCGGCTCTGCAGAGCTACCACCGCAAGCTTACATAATCAACATGACTTGGGGACCACTCACTAGAATTCAAACGCGGACACTAAATTCCACGATGAGTAACCAGACTGGATTACAAACGGGTATCGAGTTCAACCACCCACAATATCTACCTCGAGCCCCCAATAAAGGTTGCGCGGTCGTCGAGTTCAACCACCCACGATATCTACCTCGAGTCCTTCCGCTAGCCATAACAATATCCAGTCCCAAAACGGGGATAAGGTCCTCACTAACCAACTGACTCATATGCCTATGGATCCAATGCATTACAGTCTAAAACGTTACATGACTCAAAAGAATGAACTAACGCATTCAAAACATGTAACTCTCAAATAAGATGCAACTAAGTACACCATACTTCCAAGGCTCCTTAACGAGATACCAAAACTGAACAAACGTTCCAAAGACTCGTTTGAGTGTAAACCAAGCCCCAAAAGGCATAATGAACGTTTGGCTAAAAATTACGAGAGCCAATATGGTCATATAAACCAAATTAAATCTTTCCCCAAAATCTTTATTTCTCAAATCACCATTGGCCTTCGGCCCAAAATCCAAAAAGGTTATTATTTCCAAAATGTTCCCAAGGTCGGGAATGACTCATCCCAATGACTCACACACTCTTATTTTCAAAGTGCCCATTTATATGAATGATGCATAAAAACCCAACAAGCACTAAAGTGCATTTGTGACCAAAAATCTATTTACACAATAAATCATTAAAACACTATCGTTTATGACTTATCTATCAATATGCCCAAAAATCCCAAATGTGGTATTTTACAATATTCAATAAGCCAAATACTTCAAATAGCCAAAAGTTACCAAATAACTCAACAGTTGATAATTTCATGTAAAACACATAAATGCTTTAAAATAACATTTTGGCATGTACAACGTTTTCACAAATCAACTTGAACTCACCTTGCTAGATTTAGGCTAAATCTAGATTTTACCCCACTTAGAGCTTTCTTGAAGAACTTGAATCCATAAGCACGATTCTTCCAAAACATAGATCCACACATTTCCAATCATAAATAACCATATCCAACCATACATAACATTCCCCAAACATTATACACCAAAACCTCAACTTATACCCAAAACCCTAATTTCCCATACTTTAAGAAAGATAAGATTACCTCAACCAATAGCTTGAATCACCAACCAAAACACTCGTAGATCTTCCAAAACGAACCATAAGCTTCCAATCTTCAAATGGTTAAAGGTCTAGATGAAACCCCCAAGAACTTGGTGAAGGAGATGAAGATGAAGGTGGTTCATGATCTCAACTAGTTAGATGATGAAGAATCATGTGGTTTGAGGAGGAAAACCCTCAATATTGGTTAAGGTTCGACTTTGGGGTTTGGGGTTCGGTTTGGGAGAGGAAAAGGGGAAGAGAGTTAGGGTTTGGGGTTGAGAAATGAGGTCTAATGGCTGAACATTGGGTTTTTATCTCGACAACGTGTTTCGCGGGTTATGCCGCAACCCCAAGTCGCGGCATAAGTCGCCCGTTTCCTTCAGAACAGTGAGTTACGTGGCTTGTGCCGCGACCCCAAGTCGCGTCACAACTCGCGGCAGCTCAAACCTCGGTTTTCTTCTCGCTCACTGTTTTGGCCATAACTTCTTCGTTATAGCTCTGTTTTCGCTCCGGAAAGAACTGTTGGACTCGTAAATGAATTCTTCATCCATTAAGACTATAAAATATAGAATTCAAGTCCAAAATCAAATATCTTATTTTTCCTTGATATATCGATTTCTGTAATAACTCGAAACGATGCCTTTTCGAAATCGGGGTGTTACACAAATAATTAAGGTGACGAGTTTACTTACGAGAAATTTCAGGATGTTACATGATCCATCTGTGACAACTTATATAATTGATAATAATGCTAACTTTTTTTTGGGGAAAGAGTTACTATAACAACTTAAGATGATATGATGCATTTTTGACAACTTATAGAGTTGATATTAATCATATTTTTATTAGGAAAGAGTTAAAATAATAGCTTGCTATTGGGGTTGTTAATGTGGTTCGCGTTGCATATTGATCAACTAATTTGCATGTTTATAAAATTTTCAATAATAGTGATATGGTTTGGGACATGTCGTTTGAGTTCTAAATAACATAATAACAAAATTTATTACTGGTGTTTCTCAAACTCATCGTAATAACAAAGGATTATGAATATATGCAAATTAACCACTTATAAAATACATTTATTTTTTTTACATTAAATGTTAACTGATGAATATGTTTCATTTTAACTCAGTCCAATAGTACTCGCTTAAAAAGTTTATCGCCATCGTGCAAAATGCGGACCCACACTAGTTTTTATGTAAGAAGAAAAACCAACCAAATTGGCCGAATTAGTTGAACCAATTTAGTTTTGATTGGGTTAGCCCATTAAACTAAGTTTAATTATTTAGTTAATTTAATTTGTAAAAATGATGGTAGACGAATCAAACTCTAAACATCTCAACAAAACTAGATAATAGTGGTAGATCGATTATGAGATTGATATAATTTGAAAGTCATGTTGGGACGCGACGAGATCAAAGAATATGATATGTCTTGATCTTGGACTTTTCCATTTTGGTAAAATAATATCGCCATGTTGTATAAAAATAAACCATCAATCCGTTTTTGTCATAATCTGAAAATTCAAAACATGAAGGATTGGAAAAGAACTTTATACAAGTATAGGGGTTACTATGAGCAAAAGTAAACTTAGATAAACTCCAATTTTGGTCCCTGACGTTTAGTGATTTCTTTGAAAGAGGTCCCTATGGTTTCATAATTCAAGTTTACATCCCCAGGGTTTGAATTTTGCTCTAGAAATGGTCTCTGACCCCTAACGACGTCAAAATGGTCCGTTAGTGCCAGGGGTATTTTGGGTATTAAAAGTTTTCCCTCAAATTTTAACCAAATTAACTCTTCATCTTCAATAAAATGAGTTAAACTCAGTTTACCAGTTACACCATCATCTTCACTTCACTCTTGCACACACTCACAAACCCTCACGAAGATCAAAAATCGAACATGGTATAGGGTTCGTTTGTTCTCAGGCGTGAGCTACACGAAGGCTGGAGTCCCACAGATATCTACGGTAAGTGTCCATTGAGCTCTGTTTTTTCCCATTTTCTTATCACCATCTTCAATGGAGTAAGGATGAACCATTGAGCTTTTTTTTATGATTTTGTTCACAGAAATTTACGAAACACTGATAACAGTAAGGATGAACCATGGAGGTGTTTTTACTGGATTACCAGGAAGAAGATACGTGAATGGTAATGTTGATTTTATTGATTTGGTTAACACTGAGGGTTTATCTCTGCATAAGTTCGATAAAATGGTGTTAGCACTAGGGTACGATATAGATGAAATAAAGTTTTACCATTTCTTGATTCCTCAAAGTGACCTCGATACTGGGTTGAGACCTTTAGTGAATAACCAAGATGTCTTGAACTTTCTAAGATATGCCCCTGTGATTAAAGTCATTGATGTATTTGTAGAGCATGTACAGACAAATGTGTTTCCCCCAAATCAACATAATGATGTTATGGAGGAGAACATTGCTTTGAATCAAAGCATGGATCATATAATTCATAGCTTTGATCCTTTTATTGGGTTGGACTCAGAGTTACCATCACATAGAGGTAATGGAATAGACTTGAACCAGGAAGTTGACTTAAACCAGGGAGGGGACTTGAACCAAGGAGGGGACTTGAACCAAGGAGGGGGATTGAACAATGAAGCTGACTTAGGAAGTGGCAACCATGGGGATTTAGAGAGTCATAACAGTAATGGGTTTAATTCATTTGATGAATTTGATATGGAGGATTCTGTGGATAGCTATGGGGAGTGGTTGGGAGTAAATGGGGAAGGAAGCCAAAATGTGGAGGGTGATATTGATCCCTTTGATGTTGATAACTTCGACTCAAAAGATGAAAACAATTTCTGCAAGAAGGTTAGGCATACCACAAACTATAAGCATATTGACTTTTATGTTGGGCAAACTTTTGGGAATAAAGAAACCATAAGGAATTTGATCAAGCAGCATGCAATTGACACTAGAAGGGTGCGTTTGGTATGGTGGACAGAATGGGACAGGACAGAACAAAACACACTTGTTCCATGTTTGGTGTCATCATATGTAGAACAAACAAGAACTAAGTTGGACACAGGTGGAACACGCTTGTTCCCTTCCTACCCCCGGAACAAGAAAGAACAAGATAAGATGGACCAATATACCCTTACACCTAATACCATTTCTCATCTGGTTCACGCCTCTTCTTCCTCAACTACATCACTGCATCAACTATTGGAGATCGACAATGGATTTTCTCCATGAAATTTCTTCAATCTGCAATTGGGTTCTTCAATCGTTTTTCTGCAATCGATTTTTTGCAATCGATTTTCCGCATTCAATTTCTCCAATCGATTTTCTACATTCGGTTTCTTCAATCAATTTTCTGCAATCGATTTTGTCCAACCGCTCCAGTCGATTTCTTCAATCGATTTTCTGCGTTCGATTTCTCCAATCGATTTTCTACAATCAGTTTCTCCAATCTATTTTCTACAATCATTTTATGCGTTCGATTTCTCCAATCGATTTTATCCAATCAATATCTCCAATCGATTTATCCTACCGGGTAGAACCCAATCGATTTATCTTACACATTATTCCTAACCGATTTCTCCTACAAATACAAGGTACTGCTCGACTTCACTAAGTTCACGACTTCTCATCAGATTATCCACCTACACCTTGAATCTACCTTTCTTCCTCATGGTGATAGTGATTAATGGCCACTGGAACTTGATTTTTGGTCACTGTAACTTTTTTTGTGGTTTGAAAAAAAGCCTAATTTGACAACTCGATTGCACTATTTTTGTGGTTTGATATTCCATCTTCATGGAAGTGCAGGTTTTTGGTTTGAAGTATAAAAACATATTTTGTTTTACATATGTTATAACCAAATCGTGATTATATTAGTTTTATGCTTTTAATAAATCCACTGCACTATGTATTGACAATGTATATTAGTTTTATGTGATGTAATTTATGATTTTTCATCAGGGGTAATTTCGTCATATAACCAATCTAGTCCTGTTCTGTCCAGTCCTGTTATGTCTTACCAAACGCTGGATACTTGTCCTGTCCTGTTCTGTCCTGTCCTGTTCCATCTTGTCCTGTCCTGTCCTGTCTGCGTACCAAACGCACCCGAAGGGATATAGTGGTGGTAAAAAATGACACAATCAGATTTAGGGCCGTTTGTAGGGGTTCAATGCCTAACTTAAAGGAGTCCAGTGGGCCTGGTAAAGGAAGAAAAGGTAGATGGAAGAAGTCCAATGGGCCCACTTGTCCATGAGTTTTGTATTTGTCAGCCTCAACAGATGAAGCAACTTGGACTGTGAAAACCTACCTTAACAAACATAAATGCTTCCAAACTAGGGAGGTTGGTATGGCCACTGCACATTTTCTCTCAAAGCATATCACATAACAGGTCAAGGTAGATCCGAATATTCCATTGAAGACAATTCAATCCCAATTATCAGAGAAGTTTGGGATCTTGGTGTCACCTGGTAAGGCTATGAGGGCAAAACAGTTGGCCATGAAGAATATTTGGGGAGACTATGAGTCACAGTACCATCACCTGAGGGATTACCTGAATGAGGTAAAAAGATGCAATCCAGATACAACTGTTAAGCTAGAAGTTGAGTCAGAACCCAATCCAAACAGTGATACCGGAAAATTCAAAAGGGTGTACATATGTTTGGGAGCTTTGAAAAGAGGATTCAGGGCAGGTAAGAGGGATCTGTTAGGTCTAGATGGGACTTTTATGAAAGGTCCTTTTCCAGGGCAAGTGTTAATAGCCGTGGGTATTGACCCAAATCATGGCATATATCCAGTTGCATTTGCAATAGTAGAGGCAGAGACAACAGATTCATGGATGTGGTTCTTAGAGTGCCTTAGAGATGACCTTGGTCTTCAATCAAATTCCAACTTCACTTTCATTAGTGACAGACAAAAGGTATGAACTTACTTTGTTTTGCTATGATCTTACTCTGTTTTGCTATGATCTTACTTTGTTTTGCTTATGAACCTGCTTAATAATTTGCTCTTGTTGCATATAGGGTATTCTTCCAGCAATTGCCAATTTTTTCCCTTCTGCTGAACATAGATTCTGCCTTAGGCATATCCATGAGAATATATACAATGGAAGGGGAAAGTATACAAAGATCACTTATGGCAATGTGCAACATCTCCTACTTTCCTACAGTTTAAAACAACAATGGACAACTTGAGAAGGTTCAATACAACTTGCAATGAATGGTTGAACAAGATCCCCCCTCAACACTGGACCAGATCACACTTCACAGGTATAACTGAACATTAGAATGATGTGCTTTTGAATGATGCATCTTATGATATGATTTTTATTTGAGCTTTTCTTGAATATTGATTATGTTACATGCTTCTTACACTCACAGGCAGATGTCACATTGATGTACTTTTGAATAACATGTGTGAGGTATTCAATAGACAAATTTTTGATGCTAGGGATAAGCCAATTTACTCTTGTCTGGAATACATTAGAGTGTATCTTATGAAGATGATTGTTAATGTATGCAAAGTAATTGAGACTTGTGATGGACCACTAACCCCAACTGCAAACAAAATGATGGACAAGGCCAAGAGAGAGGCATCCAAATATCATGTGTTGTTTAATGGTGGAGATAGGTATCAGGTATGTAAACTAAACTTGTGTATGCAAAGTAATATAAACTAGACATGATTCTGATATGTTTCTTTTCACATAGGTATCTGGCCCTTGGAATGACCAGTGCATAGTTGATGTGAGAGCAAGGACCTGTTCTTGTAGGCAGTGGGAGTTAACTGGAATTCCTTGCAAGCATGTTGTGGCTACAAACTGGAACATGGCAGCAAATGGTTCTGATGTGGTACCTGAATCATGGGTGGACAATTCATACAGACTGAGCACATGGAAGGAGATGTACAACTTCAAAATTGAGCCAATCAATGAAAGCATGCTATGGGAAAAGGATAATTGCCCAACTACTTTGGTTCCACCAAATCATCATAAACAGGTTGGAAGACCAAAGAAAAAGAGAAGGAAGACAACTGAAGAATTGTCTCAGAGAAGTGGGGACAGTGGTAAAATGTCAAGGAAAGGGAAGACAGTCACTTGTGATGAGTGTAAGAACAAAGGTCACAATTCAAAAACATGTAAAGGGCAAGGAGGACCTTCACAGGATAGGGCATGATTTGCTTGTATGTTTGGTTAGTGTTAGTGCTCACTTATCTAACTTGGAAAGGTGTTTTGGTAATTGGTAGTATGTTGTGTTATGGATAAAGTATCTTTTGGTTGTATGTTCTATGTTATGGTTTGGTTGTATGGACAAAGTATCTTATGGTTTGGTAATTAGTAGATTGCTTTGTGTTAATGGAATGAAATAGGCTTGGTGTTATGTTTTGTGTTAATGGAATGAAACAGGCTTGGTGTTATGTTTTTGGTTCTTTCTTAATGGACAAAAACAGTGTGCTTTCTTAATGGACAAAGACAAAGTTTCCTTTCTTAATGTACAAAAACAAGGATTGATCAAAAGAATTGTCATTTGCATTTGCATTGATCAAAAGACTTTCATTTGCAGTTGCAGAGGATAACAAGGATTGATCAAAAGACTTCCATTACAAAGAGTATTACACTTAATCAAAGACTTCCATTACAAAGAGTACAAACAGATGAACAAATTCATCTTAAGCTTTCCAATTACACTTAATTCCTACCAAACAAAAACCAACATTCCAAAAAGCTATCCCAAAAGAGAAGCCAACATTCCCAGATTAGTTCAAACAGAAATATATACAAAAACCAAAAAAACCTAACTAATCACTATAATCAAATTGTTCATTCCCTTTCTCTAGCTTTGACACATTGCTCAACTCGATTCTTGGATCTTAGCAGACCAGGGATGACATCCATAGACCTTGCACAAATGGGTGGATCAAACCAACCAAAAAATGAACATTGACCCTGTTAAAATGAAAACAAAGGGTAATTAGGTTGGAATAGAAAAAGGAGATGATTTTGTGAAAGAGATGAAAAAAATCGAGCCTTGGTATGAAGGAAATGTTGAAATTCGAAATTAACTTACAATTCCTCCACAAGTTTAGAACCTACAGCCGAGATTTGAGTTTGTCCACGAGGTTCTCACAGTAGCTTGGACACCGCAGTAGTAGAACACCATTTTGGTTGGAGAAGGAGAAGACTTTCGAATTTGGAGAAGGAGAGGAGCTCTGGAGAAGAAGAACACAGTGGAGAAGAGAAGGTCGCTAAAATGGAGTTAGGGGAAGAGTTAATTTGGTTAAAAAGGAGGGAAAACTTTTAATACCCAAAATACCCCTGTCCCTAACGGACCATTTTGACGTTGTTAGGGGTCAGGGACCATTTCTAGAGCAAAATCCAAATCCTGGGGATGTAAACTTGAATTATGAAACCATAGGGACCTCTTTCAAAGAAATCACTAAACGTCAGGGACCAAAATTGGAGTTTACTCTTTAAGTTATCATATAATAAATAAATAAATAAAGAGTGAATTACATATTTGGTCCCTGGGTTTGGTGGTTTTAACAGTATGGGTCCCTAAAATGAAATATCTATGGCTTGTATCCTCGTGATTTACATTTCATAACGCCTTGGGTCCCTAAAACTAACTCTGTTTGAAATCCCTCCGTTAAAGCGGTCATGTGCAAGGCACATGATGGGTAGTTTGGTCATTTTATGTATTTTCTCATTTTATATCAAAAAATAAAAATAAAAAAATAAAAACCAATAAGCTGATGCCACGTATCTCTCTTTCCTCTCCCCCTCCCTTCTGTTGATTAAATGATTTTCCGGCAACGATTCCAATCTGCAACTTCCATTTTCCTCAATCTCGTCGTTCTTCACCCCAAACAACAATCAAAAACCCAAATTTGTGTGCACATTTATCAATAACATCATCAACACAAAATAAATTTGTTTAAATCAAAAGAATCGAGGAGAAGAACAGATTAAGAAAAAATTGTGTAATTCAATTTTGTGTAATACAAATCCTAATTTGTACAGAAAAACCTTAAATGTCTAATGCAATAGGTAAAAACCACAAATCTCCAATAAAAAAAACAAAGAACAACCCTAAATTTGGAGATGTGTGTCTCCATCTCTTTAACAAAAATCTGGGGCTTCAAGTCATCGGAGGATCCCTGTGCTTCTCCATCTCTTTACATCTAATAGTGAAATTTCCTCTACTCTTTTCACGCATGAAACCATCATTGGAAACCAGATCTGAATAGAAGTAGAATCCCATCTGAACGAACCGCATCCCTTGCAAAACCAATCCAACTCCACGACCTAATCGAGAATAGTTCAATTTTGGGGATCTGAGTTCGAGAATGGTGGAAACGTTATAGATACAAATCGAACAAGCAATAAATCATAGTAACGATTCTCAATTCCATCTGGATCTTTCTTCTGGATGTAAAACAAGAAGAGGAGCTTCACGATTCTCAAAGAGGAGATTCGGTGTTGATGAGAGAGACGACGATCGAGAGATTTGTTTTAGGGGTTTCGAAGGTTGAGATGATGGATCGCTGGAGGGGGGAGAGGTACGCCGGAGGGGGTGAGGTACGCCAGGGGGGGGGGAGTTCACGTGGGAGGGGAACTCGTTGGTCCATGTGGTTTAAATAAAAAAAGTAGCATAAATTACATTTTTGGTCCCTGTGATTTTCAATAGACGAAATGACTAAAATACCCATCATGTGCTGTGCACATGGGTACTTTAACGGAACGATTTTGGACGGAGTTACTTTTAGGGACCTAACACGTTATAAAATGTAAACCACGAGGATGCAAGTCATAGATATTTCATTTTAGGGACCCAGACTGTTAAAACCACCAAACCCCAGGGACCAAATATGTAATTCACTCATAAATAAATGTAGGATAAATAATAAATTAGATAGAAGAAAAGAAAGGCTGCGAACGTTCACATAAGATAGAAGAGAGCACCATGATGTTAGCACCGGCGCTACTTCCACCGGCGCTTTATTCCTCTACGCGCCACCATTTACGACTAAATTTTGTACGGTCAACAAACCTTCTTCGTCCACGGACCGCCGTTGCTGCAATAGGCCCTGACGTGGACACCTTCACGGAGTCCTCTGGCTATCTCTTTGAACTCAGCACGTCAGAGGCTGAATCCTTGACGGATTACAATATATCCAAAATTGCTTCCATTTATCGGAAAAAGCCCTTCATAGTTCTTCGCAGACTTCTTCAAATCGCCAACACACTCGGCAAATGGCTCGCACTCAGATACCTTGATGGCATTACGGAACGTTCTAACATGATGTTTGAGGTCAAAGCGTTCTTCTAACATGATGTTTATCCCTCCCTATTTATTTTTCATGAATAAATTATAAAATTGATGCAGTAATGCGAGTGAATTTCACAACTTCCATCTGTTTAAATTGAATTCAGGTTAGAGCTTCGCAGTTGCGCGAGATACTGGTAAAGCTTGGACCGGTATGTTTGACTAACAATTCAGCTTCTTTACTCCATGAATTTGTTATAACTTCCTATGTTTGAATGCTCTAGTAAATCTTGACTTCTGATCCACCATTGGAAATAGGGACTGCTGGTATATCAAATGGTCACAGGAATTATTCCCTCGGTCCCAAATAAATGTTAGACCGTACCACCGTTGATATTGTCCTTACGTGGTGTAAAAAATATATTTTATTTTACTGTATTCTTTGGTGCCGCCCGGGAAAGATATTCTGGAATTTCCCCTGTGGACATTCGTAACTTTTTAAGGGTGCTTTTGGTATATCGGACGTGACAAAACAAAATTGAACAGGGATCAGATCTACTATTCCATGTTTGACTGGATTTTATATGGAACAGGAACAAAGTGGAACAAACTTGTTCTACCCCCACCCTATGGAACAAGGTAGAATAGAACAGACTTATATTTTACCAATATAACCTCAAAATAAAATCTAATTCTCTTCTAAAATATCAAATATGCCTCCCTCTTTATATTTTGTTCATTTTTTAATTTTTATTTATTGTAATTTAAGCTTGATGAGAAATTTCTAATGATATATTTTGTTATAAAAATACTTATTTATAATTTAATAAATTACATAAATTAATCAAAATATATAAAATTTATAAACCACTCATTAGGGGTAAATTGGTCATTTTATCTATTCTGTCCTACCAAACGTTGAACAACTTATCTGTGCTGTTCTGTCTTGTCCTGTGTCCCCTTCTGTTCTATCCTGTCTGGATATCAAACGCACCCTAAATGCTAATCTTAATCCTTTGCATCCTAGATTTGGATGACACTGAAAACATGCCTCATCTTGTTTAAATTTGAACTCGTTTAGTACTGAATGTTGGTTATTATTGTAAATTAATGTCATGGGGCTCACCTAGCTCATACCAGATATGCTCTGTTAAGATTTCATCTCCTTAGAAGCTGTTTCAGTTTGGTGTTTTATACAACCTTTCTGCTTTGTGTACCATCCTTCTGTGACTTGCAGGCATAGACATAAAATTGTGTTTTGTCTGCTATAGAAGAGTGTACCATGTGTAATACTTATGATCCACTTTGACTGACCAACAATTGTTCCATTAGTAAGTGTCATAGAGGTTAGGATTAAAAGATATAATAAGATGACAACTTCAAAACCTGTAAATTTAGATTGGTGTGAACTATACCAATAGATTCTTTGATAAATATGTGATCAATTCTATTGTACTGTTGTAATCATCTAAGAATTTTTTTTTTAAAATTTTTCTTTTTTTTTATAAATTAGTTGTAGTAGACTATACCTTCATGCTTCATTACTTTGTGTTCTAACACAGATATCCTTTGGTACTGTAAAAAGATAATCCATTTATGGAGGATTACAAGCCACACAGTTGAATGTTTCTGACAGTTTTAATTCCAGATCTATTGTTTCTATCTTTATGCATCCTGATTTATTAGTAACTTGCAAGTTATATGTACACAAATAAAAAAGTGTCAACTAATCTTCTCTGCCTCTCACACATTCTCTTTCAGGCATATATAAAAATTGCTCAGGCTATCTCATCTCGACCTGTAAGTTTACTCTATTTTTTTGTGCAATCCTTTTTACCTCCATTTCATGTTGTAAAATAATTACATTATGTACATGGAAATTAGAGGAGCAGAGGAGTTGAGTGTGAGTTTATAAATTATGTTAGTTACTAGGTCAGGCTAATTACTAGTGTACATTAAGAAGGCAGTAACAAAACACCATTCTAATTCTAGAGATTAGTGGTTGTCCTATTAAAAATCTAGTCGAAGAACCACCTCTTTTCTGTTCTTGAGTAGGAGCGGTTGGTTCTCTCTATGTGAAACTCTACATTGTGAACACTTCAGGGTTCCTTTTATTCCCTTCTATAGCAGAGCAAATAATCTGGCACCCATTTATTTTCAAGATATCAAAAACTTGCTACATCTGTGTTTTGGGTATAGCCATTCACATTTAAAACGAGTCATTATGACATTAGACATGTTGGAGTTCCTTGAAGATATAGTTTAAGTCCACCAAAAGAATTTTCCCATGAATGTTCTTGGTGATGGATTATCTGACACATAGTACATAACAGTGACAACTGAGGCTGGAATGGTTTTAAATTTGACTTGTTTATCATGAGGTATGCTTGGTTGTCTTTGCGAGTGTCTAAGCATTTTGTTCCTAGCTCATAGCCACATAGAATTGAAGCCTCAAATTCTTTTATCTCTCATGACAAACATTCCATTCCCTATAAGACTAGAAGATACAAGATTCATGCCTAGTTTTCGGGTATCTAAGGTGACCGCTTTATGTATCCCAATTGTAAGTGTGTATTGGGTTGGACTTAGAGTGGCTTGCTGCATAATAATACATCTTTAGGCAAAGTGGAGAAGACCACATTCTCATTTGATTGAATAATCTGTATGTACAAGCCTTATCTTTTTCTTCTAAATCTGCAACAAATTCTCTGATATTAAGGTAACATAATTAGGCATGGGAATGGGGCGGGGACCTCAATCCCCTTCCCCGTCCCCGATCCCGGTCTCCATCCCCATTGGGGAATATGATCACAACCCCATCCCCAATGGGGAATCGGGGATTTTTTTTCCCGTTTAGAAAGCGATTCAACTCACAAGTTTTTGAAAGGTTGATTAGTGGAGGGTGGAAAAAGTGTGTCTGGTCCTCTCAAGTCGCTGATTCTCTTGCATCTCTTGCTTCAGTCAATCAACCCACATACTTGGTCAAAATTGCATGCAAGCCAAATAGATGATGTATAAGGAATTACTGACAATTCTGATAAATTTTCCAGGCAAGTAAAGCTAAGAGGTATTGACCCTTCAATCCGCCTGAATCCTTCTGCCATTCATAAATTTTCTAATTCAATCTAATTGCTATATACAAGTGGACAATGAACCAATAGGCAAATGTCTCACAATCTCTCGATGCTTGAAAGGTTCCCAAGTTCCTCAGGAATGACGGAAACAACCGGGAGTTTTCACAGAATGACGGAAACAACCGCTCTACCCTTTGGGGTAGAGGTCAGGTTTGTGCACATCCTATCCCGACCCCACTTTCAAGTGGGATACACAGTGTTTGTTCGGTTTGCTTAAAATTGGCTTTGCTTTAACATTTCGTATCCAATGACAATAGGGAAAAGGGATTTTTTCGTCAAACCTGTTGTCAATATTGATGAGTATAATATAGTTTATTTCATAATATTGATTTTGTTAATCATGATATGTTCCTCCAAATTAACTTAAACTGTTTATCCAATATATAAAATGCAAAAAGGACAACTAATATCAACGGGGTTGAATTCTCAAACAGTTCAATAGAAGTGATAAAATGTGTGTGTATAATTAAGAAATGTATTAACAAAACTACAGAAGTATGAAGATGTTACAAACTTACGATATAACTTTAGACCAGTTTGCGGCCGCAGTGGAATATGTATCAAGAATGGACAGACAATATATACTTCTTATGTAAAGGAACTTATGGTGCTTTCGTTCCCGTCAGCGTCGTCACTAGTGCTCGTCTTCATTCTAGAAGCAAAATAAAAAATAAATGTAAGTTTGGGACCACAAATGGGTCAGGCGTAGACACTTATTTGTTGGAGTCCCACATCGGCTAAATACGGACCATCAAATTTGTATACATGTAGGAACCTCCCCTCTCTTTTTAAAGGCTCTTTTAGTGAGAGATTCAAAGGGGTTCCACATATCTTCACATGGTATGAGAGCTGGGTCTACCACATCCATGGATTTGACATACTCTATCAGACTAATTAGCTTGCCTAATTTCAGTCAAATTAGCTTGCCTAATTTCAGTCTAATTAGCTTGCCTAATTTCATATTTCCTTTATTATTCAAGGGTGCTAAGTGTAATTATGTTTTCTATATATTTTGGTGTATTCCTCCTCTTTTTATTCATTCAATAATAAAACCTATTTCAATTTGGTATCAGAGCTTCGTCTTTAACCCTACGGCAGCCAACCTGCGCCGCCAACAGCGCCAATCTGCGCCACCCTTCTGCTTCACCATCAGCGCCGATCATCACCACCACCCTATCTCCCCAGCGCCGCCTAAACCCTAAACCGGCAGCCGCACCATCGCCTAAACCCTAAAACCGGCAGCCGTCATCCTCTCACCAACAGCGCCGACCATCCTAATCTCTAACCACCCCACACTCTAATCATGGCAGCCATCATTCCCTTCTCTCCTCAAGAGAAAACCATACACAACTCTCACAAATTTTCCTTCTCTCTCAAACCTACCAACTATGGCTATTGGCGATCCATGATAGAAGCCTTTCTTACATCTCACAATCTCTTTGGTTATGTTGATGGAACTGTACCATGCCCTGACCAAAAAGTCACCACTGATACAGCCGTCACCGACAACCCTAGTTACATCCCGTGGATATCCAACGATGCCCATATTCGGATGCTTATCATCGCCACTGTATCCGAAAACTCTTATCAACATATCCAAGGCAAAACATCACGTGACGTGTGGCTATCGCTTGAACGCGCCTATGCCCCTGTTACAGCCTCTCATGAATTTACCCTCAAAAACCAACTCCTTCGAATCACCATGAAAGGTGATGAGAAACCAGCCGACTACCTGAGCAGGGTTCACGAATATGCTACTGCCCTTGCTAATATTGGAGAACCGATGAAGGACAAAGACCTGGTTATGCTCACTATTGCCGGTCTTCGCGATGAATACAACGTCATCAAGGGCAATCTTCTAACTCGCTTACCGCCTGTTCGCTTCAATGAACTGCATGGTCTTCTGTGTGATCATGATTATGTCTTCACAAAGAATCTCCAACCACAGGCTTTTCTGGCTCCTACTGCTCCAACTTCCCAGCCCCAAACGGCTGCTTCAGCTTCACAACCAACTCTTGACCAACTTCAACAACAACTTCAAAGCATTCAACTTACTGCTTCTCAGCTTGGTTATCAATTGAATCCTCTTCCTGCCCCACGGGCTCAAGCTTACTATGGCTCTCGGTCTTCCAACAACAGCCGCGGTGGACGGGGATCTCGTGGTTCCTCTCGCGGTCCCCCGCGTAATGGTCCCAACAATCGCCCTCGAGACAACCATGGCTCCCGACAGTTCTCTTGGGCTTCAGCCCAAAACACCGTTTATGGCCACTGTAACAGGTGTGGGATAGGTCATCTACCCTCCCAATGTCCGAATCAGCCGAACCAGCATGCTTCCGCACCACAAGCCAACTTTACAGCCAACTATGATGCTGCCTCATCTTCCGGCTCCACTTGGAAACCAGACACTGGTGCAACCCATCATGCCACACCAGACCTATCTAGCATGGACAACTCGGAAGCTTACTATGGTAACGATTCTTTATTTGTTGGTAACGGTAATTCTATACCCATTGTTCACATTGGTTCATCCAAAATACACTCGCCAAACAAAACCTTTTCCCTAACCAACATTCTTCATGTTCCGCAATTAAAACAAAATCTTTTATCTGTTCAAAAATTTTGCCATGATAACCATGTTTTATTTGAATTTCACTCTTCTTATTTTGTTGTCAAGGACGAGTCTACACGCACTACCCTCCTTTCGGGCCCCAGTGAACAGGGCTTATACTCCATCCGTCTTCCTCAACTCAAGTCACTACCCAAAGTCGCTTTCACTGCTGTCAAAGCTTCTTCCACCATTTGGCATCAACGTCTAGGACATCCGCATGCTCAAGTTTTCCGATCAATTGTTTCTTCTTGTTCCTTACCAGTTTTAGATAAACTATCAAATAATTTATGTTCCTCTTGTCAATTAGGGAAGTCATCAAAGTTGTCTTTACCAAACTCCAATTTTCGCAGTAATAAAATATTAGATCTTATTTATTGTGATGTTTGGGGTCCTTCTCCACAACCCTCTCTCGATGGTTATCGTTATTTTCTTTTGTGTGTTGACCACTTTACACGTTATATGTGGATTTATCCTTTAATTCACAAATCCGATGTGCTTCCTGTGCTCACACAATTTATCAACATGGTCGAACGTCAATTCACCACCAAATTAAAAAGCCTTCAATCTGACTGGGGGGGCGAATTTCGACCCATCACCACTCTCTGTCACAACCGTGGCATTATTCATCGACGTTCTTGCCCTCACACCAGTGAGCAGAATGGCTTTGTTGAACGCCGTCATCGTCACGTTGTAGAAACTGGATTAACTCTCCTCGCCCAGTCCAGCCTTCCTCAACGTTTTTGGTTCTCAGCTTTTGACACCGCCGTATATCTCATCAATCGTCTCCCCTCTCGTGTATCCTCAAACAAATCTCCCTATGAACAAGTCTTCAACCGAAAACCCGATTACTCCTTTCTACGGGTCTTTGGTTGTCAGTGCTTCCCTTACCTACGACTATACAATCATCACAAAATTGAGTTCCGGTCCACTCCGTGTGTTTTCCTTTCCGTGTGTTTTCCTTGGTTACAACCCTGTTCACCACGGCTATCGTTGCTTTGACTCGTCCAATGATCGACTTTACATTGCCAGACATGTCCGTTTCAACGAACATGTGTTTCCCTACCAACCCTTACCACCCCCACCACCCCGTCTCACTCCTCCTTACACCTCTATCTTTCCTGACCCACCCCTCTCTTTTCCACCCGAACCTCCCTCTACACCTCCACCCACTCCCCTGTCGCCTCTTCCTCAAAACTCACCCATCCCACCTCCCTCTTCCGCTCCACCACCCGCCCCTACTTCCAATCCACCGCCTGTCCCTCGACCTCGGCCTTCAAACCTACGTCCCAATCCCAAGCAACCTGACCGTTTTAACCCAGCCGCTTATTCCACCACCACCTCCTCATCCTTACCTCTTGAACCCACTAGCTTTACCGTTGCTAACAAATGTTTAGAATGGCGCCAAGCAATGGCTGATGAGTTGTCTGCACTTCATAGGAATGGCACGTGGACTCTTGTGCCCCCTGTTCCTAACGCTAATGTTGTTAATTGCAAATGGGTTTACAGGTTAAAAACTGATGAAAATGGACAGGTTACGAGGTACAAAGCTCGCCTTGTGGCCAAAGGCTTTCATCAACAGCATGGTGTTGACTATCATGAGACCTTCAGCCCGGTCATCAAGCCCGTCACTATCCGCACTGTTTTGTCTCTTGCTGTCACTAACAAATGGCCTCTCCGACAGTTGGACATTCAGACTGCTTTTCTGCATGGTGACCTCAAGGAAACTGTTTACATGAGACAACCCCCTGGCTTCATTGATCCAACCAAACCTGATCATGTTTGCTTGTTACACAAGTCGTTATACGGACTCAAACAAGCTCCCCGTGCCTGGTTCATCAAACTGTCCACCGCTCTCCATCAGTTGGGGTTCTCTGGTTCCAAAACCGATCCTTCACTCTTCATCCTTAATTCTCCAGGTTCGCTTATCTACCTGCTGGTTTATGTTGACGACATCATCATCACTGGTAACAACTCTGTTGTCATTACCTCGATCGTTAATCAGCTCAACGCTCTCTTTAAACTTAAGGATTTGGGCCAACTGCACTATTTTTTGGGGGTTGAAGTTGTTCACAAGGGTGCTGACTTAATTCTCTCACAACGCAAATACATTCGTGAGATCTTACATCGTGCCGGTCTTGCAGACTGCAAACCGATTGCTACTCCTATGAGCACCTCCATTGTATTGTTACCGGACGATAGCCCATTGCTTGATGACCCTTCTCGATATCGGCAAACCGTTGGGGCTCTTCAATATGCCACTCTTTCTCGTCCTGACATTGCCTTTACTGTTAATAAAGTTTGCCAGTTTATGCATGCTCCCACTGAGAATCATTGGAGCGCCGTCAAACGGATCTTGCGTTACCTACAGGGCACCGTTAACTTGGGTCTGTGGATCCGTCATGATACGGGATATCAGCTTCATGCCTTCTCCGATTCCCATTGGAGCCCCAATCTTCAGGCTTATTCCGACTCCGATTGGGCTGGTTGTCCAATTGATCGTCGATCCACGGGGGGATTTGCCATATACTTGGGGTCAAATCTCATCTCTTGGTCTGCCCGCAAGCAGAAAACTGTCTCTCGTTCCTCAACGGAGTCCGAGTATAAGGCCATTGCTGACACTGTTGCTGAGTTGATTTGGTTGAAGTCTCTCCTACGAGAACTTGGTTTAAATAGCCAGGCACCCACACTTTGGTGTGATAATCTTGGTGCAACATACCTCACTGCTAATCCTGTTTTCCATGCACGAACCAAGCATGTTGAAGTCGATTATAACTTTGTTCGTGAGCAGGTGACTCAAGGGAGGTTGAATGTCAAGTTCATTTCCACCGATGACCAAATTGCTGATATTTTCACCAAGCCCTTATCTTGTCAGAAATTTGAGTTTCTACGGTCCAAGTTACAGATCGCTAACCGCGCTGAACTTGCGGGGGAATATCATACTAATTAGCTTGCCTAATTTCAGTCAAATTAGCTTGCCTAATTTCAGTCAAATTAGCTTGCCTAATTTCAGTCTAATTAGCTTGCCTAATTTCATATTTCCTTTATTATTCAAGGGTGCTAAGTGTAATTATGTTTTCTATATATTTGGGTGTATTCCTCCTCTTTTTATTCATTCAATAATAAAACCTATTTCAATTTACTCTTTCACCTCCATTCTAGGGGACTCTGTCTAGCCTACATTTGAGGGGGCATGTTGGAATCCCACATCGGCTAGACACGGACCAACAAACTTGTATATATACAGGAACCTCCTCTCTTTTTATAATGGCTCTTTTAGCCAGAGATTCAAAGGGGTTTCACATATCCTCACACTGTCTATATCTGATACTCTACTCATCTTCTTCTACAGGATTTGATACCACCATCATATCTCAACGAGCTTTCTTTATTGCAAGACCGTATTTCACCATTTTCCACTGAAGTTGCATTTAGCACGATTGAGAAAGAACTTGGATCACCATTAGATCAACTTTTCACTGAGATCTCACCAGAACCTATGGCTGCAGCATCCCTTGGCCAGGTCATTTGTTATTGTGTATTATCTACAAATTATGTAATCAACTTTGCTTCTCATTTTTTCTGTTATTATCTGACCCTTAAAAGATTTCTTTGTTTTGATTATTTCATCCAGGTCTACCAGGCTAGACTCCGTGATAGTGGACAGATAGTTGCTGTCAAAGTGCAGCGGCCTGGAGTTCAAGCTGCAATTTCCTTGGACATATTAATCCTGCATTATCTTGCAGGGCTGATTCGAAGAGCAGGGAAGTTCAATACTGATCTGCAGGTAAGTTATCACAAAAACATAGTTAGTTGATTGTTACCTTAGTTGATTTTTAGAGTTAGGATCGAAGAGTAGACAAGTGGATATGCAGAGTAGTCTTCTCTTTATACATGGAAAACTCAGTTAAAAGATCAAAACATTTTCTGTTTCTTGTTATTTTCTTCTTAAATGAAAAACAATGAACTTCCTTTGCAAAACTTCCAAGTCACTCCCTTTGGATCTGAAACAAATTTATCTATTTCCTTTTTCCTTCACACGGTAGCCGTTTTAGTTGACCAAGTCTACCAGAATAAGTCTTATATGCTTTCTTTTAATGAAATTTAGTTCTCACTGTGATCTTGATCTGCAGGCTGTTGTTGATGAATGGGCATCAAGCCTCTTTCGGGTATGGAAATACTAAACATGCAAAGTTCATTCTGCTCTAAACCAAAGGGAAAACATTACATTATTCAACAAAGCACCCGACCAGTGGTGTTAAAGGGGTTGCTAGTGGAAGATCTTTAACAATTCCATAACTTAATTTAGCCTCCTTCATTAGATTCCATTCCTAGTATGAATGCTTAATTTAACCAATTCTCATCATTTTTAGTGTCAGAAACAACAATAAGATTCCATCGAGTTCTGCTCCTCTTTGTGGAGGCTTGGGGACAATTGTAATGCAAGAAGCTACAATATTAGTTCAAGAAATGGATATGCTGTTTGGGGATATACAGCCTTATTAAATCCAAAAATATGGAGACACAGGCAGAGTAGGATACATCACAAGCAAAGTTATTACATATATAGTCCTATAATGTCAATCAAACACATAGTTGCAAGTACAAGAAAGATCCCTATCTGATTTTTGTCCCATGGCATACCAAACATGGGACTATTTTTTTTGTCCCGTCCCGTCCCACCCAGTCTGTGTACAAAACGCACCCTAAGTTATCTAGTCTAAAAAACTAGCAGTATCATTGTTAGGGTCAATTTCAACTTGACATCTTGGAAAATGCTACATCTGTACTGCAAAGTAAAATCTGTACTGCAACTTTGTAGTCTGTAGATGCCTTTTGAAGTATCAATATGGTAGCTTGCTACTTTCTAAAAGAAATCGTCAATTTTCCTATTCAAGCTTGCATTTCACCATTCAAAACATGCTTTCCTGCACTGACGAGCCAGGAATATGTATTCTTAAGGCACAATAATTGTATGCCATAAATTTTAATCATGCTTCCCTTTATATCCTGGGGAGGGAAAGTGTTCCACTCATCACGAATTCACGATCGTGTTCTTTGGTTAGTTTTTCTGTTACTGAACGTCCAGAAGAACCATTGTCATCAAGGCACACCCAGCTCTAATTTATTTTTTCCATATGGACTACATTTTGGGTGACTCCTGAATTTGATGGTGTGTAGTACGTATGTCATATTGCTCTTAAAATGCAGTCTATATATAAATTCTTAGTGCTCTATATTGAATACAGGTAATCACATTAAATGCAGGAGATGGATTACATTAATGAAGCGAAAAATGGAGTTAGGTTCAGGTGAGAGATACTGCTTGGCCTTTTTGTTACATGTATCTTATTTAAAAAAACAGTTCATAACATTCACGAACAAGCCTATGCTTATTAATCACCTGCACAAACTTATAAACATACAGCCACGATTGTTAGGAGTTCCCCCTAAATTAATCATGAAGCGTTTTGGATGGGCTATAATACTTCCATTTATCATAGTATGGTACCAGAATTGGGGCGAGGTGTCTCTGGGTTAGTCAACCTCTAGACTGCCACCTGCTTCCATCTGTTGCTCTTTTGGTCCACACTTACTGCTTGACTTTGTTTAAGTCTTCTCACAGAAAGTTCCCCTGTCCCGCCTTGTGGTCTAGATCTTGTGGGAGTATGCTCTCATATCCTTGCAGCTGTGGGAATATTTTGGGCTCACTTGGTTGAACCCTCCTCTGTCACCTCTTCAGTGTTCTGCCACCCTAATTTGCTGCCCTTGTTTGTGGCCACCTTACTGTCTGGTCAGTCTGACAGAATATGCTCCTGCTATATCTGGACCTGTGGAGTCATAGTAATTTGCTACGGACATTGTCTGCTGTTGCCAGAACCTCATCACTTCCTGTTGCCATTAGTAGGACTCATATCCATAGTCAAGAAGCCCCATCAGACCTTGTTGAACAACCCTCACCATGCTGAGAAATCTCTGATCTCCTTTATTCTATGTGAACTAACTGCAGAATATACCACATGTTATTTTCCTCACACATACATTACTGTAGCTTAGATGAGAAGTATTCCATAAGGTTGTTCTCAATAACATTAGTAATCTCATAGTGAGGAAATTAATCATGACAAGCGTGCTTCATCCTCCCCCCCCCCCCCCCCCCCCCCCCCCCCGCCCAAAAAAAAAAAAAAAAGAAAAAAAGAAAAAAAGAGTAAACAGTACGATTTTCGTCCCTGTGGTTTGATGTTTATAACGATTTCATCCCTGGTCTTTAAAAACTATTTTTTTCATCCTTGTGGTTTGTACCTTGTTTCTTTTTTCGTCCCTCATGCTAACTCTGTCAAATCATTTTGTTAAATTAGGGATATTTTAGTCTTTTTACTATTTTATTTATTTTTCATTAAAAATTAATAACAATATATTATATATATTTTACATTATTTTAATTTATATATATGTATATGCATATATATGAAGTTATGAACGTGTAACTCCAGACCGACTTCATTACAATCTGCGGTGAGCTTTCCCCTCCGGCGATCATCATCGTCGGCCATCAACCAGACGATGCCCCCTCCATCTGGTGAACACCACCACCACGTCAACATTTCTCCTTCCACTGCACCACAAATTGCAATACCTTCCCCACGTCTCTGTTTCCCAAACCTGCAACCACTCAATGACATGATGGCGTTGGGGATGATGATGGTGGTTGGATTTGAAAATTATTTGCCTGACCAACAACAACAACAGTAGATGTGTAGGGGCGACCAGATGAGGCTTGTAGTATAGTTCTCGACGGTGGGGGATGTATGGAAGCATCGATGGGTTGAGGTTTACCGGAGTGGGTTATGTTTCCTGTGTGAGAATCCTTCTAATATCTCCATTTTTTAAATGAGCACTTACTTCAAACAACGTCTCCTTACGAGTCCTCGAGTGTCTCCTTACGAGTCCTCGAGTACAGATCGAAGTATGATTTTGCAAATGAGAGTTCACCAAGCTCTTCTTCCATCTTCTTGTATATATTTTCTCGCAAGCTTAAAAAATTTCTTGATGTCTTCTGAAATAACATCACCACCTAAGAGTTGTTTACTCCAGACTAAAATACCATTTGATGATTTATGAAGCTCCTGGACTAAATGTTGTGAAGAGTCTTAGAAAACTTGTTTTTTTAATTTTTTGACAGGTCTTAAACATGAGAAAGATGAGTGGGGTGGGTGGGGAAGAAGATGGGTGGGGTGAGGTGGGGGAGAGTCACGTGGGTGGGGGGAATGGGTAGGGTAGGTTTAGGTTAACTTTTGTTTATTTTTTATTTTAGTAAATGATTTAGGTGTACATAATAAAAATTTCTTCAATTAAAAATAATAGAAAAAATAAATAAAAAGAGAAATGACCAAAAAGTCCAGAAGTTAATGTACCTTTTTAACAGAGTTAGCTTTAGGGACGAAAAACGAAAAGAATTGAAAACCATAGGGATGAAAAAAGCAGTTTTTAAAGATCAAGGACGAAAATTGTTATAAACATCAAACCACAGGGACGGAAATCGTAGTTTACTTGGAAAAAAAAGGAAGATTAGGAAGCATTATTCTTTTATGCATCTTGATAATCTTTTTTAGTTTGTCCTTGCATGGAAAGGATAGAGACATGGTTATCTCCCAAGGATCAATTAATGGTTAGTGAAGAAAATTGGAATCAACTTGGCCATGTTTAAATGTAAAAGATCTATACATCTTTGTTGGCATGCTGTGCTATATATTATCCACTTATCTATGGTCATACCCATGTATGCCACACCAATAGTATACTATCTGTGACCTTGTGAAAATGATATATCCATAATGTGTCCTTGTATTCACTCAAGCAGAGAACTATATGGCAGTCTAAAGGATGTTTTGGTTCCAGATATGTATATAGAGAAAACAACTCGTAAGGTCCTCACCATGCAGTGGATAGAGGTATTCCTTTCTTTGTGTTTCATATTTTTATGCACCCTCTTCTACTTTCTTCATTCCATGATATAGTTTTTGTATCTATTATGTAATCATTATTATCATTCAATTCGAGAATGAAACTCAGTTCTGCAGAACATGAGATAGTCTGATAATTGACATGTAGGTTACATTATTTAATGATGCTTTAGGTTACCTGGTGTAGGAATATCACCAATAACATATCATATATAGCTTGTCAATCTACCACCTTTTTCTTATATACTTGGGGTAAAAGTGATTTGATTTTCTTGTTATTTATGTTATAGGGTCATAAAAATTCATCTTCGTGAACATGGGGATGATCGTAGAAGTGATCTTTCCCTTTTAGAATCTCCTAGCTTCAAACAACCTTTGCGTACTTCCATTCATCCTGTCCCCTAGTCTTTATTAGTGTGTGTTGTGCTTGTTTACTTTCATGGTCATGTTATTCTTCTGTTCTGTTCTGTCTCTAGTTTTTCTTTTCCTCAGTTACCAAATGTGATACAGATTCTTAACAGATAGAAAGACAGACCAGTTGCTAGTTATAAACTTCTCCTGATGCTGGATGAAGAGTTACTTATAGACGTGACTAAGATACCATATTGCATGATGTGAATGCATTGCTTATGCTTGATGTTTGCTTATTAGTGCAAGGGGTCTAATTATTGCAATATGACTTCGGTTTGGCAATTCCTTTTTCGAGTAGTAAATTTTATGTTGATTTTTAAAATAGGTGCCCATTTGAGTCTTCAAGAGAAATGTGGATTTTTTTTTTCAAAGAAAGACAAATGTGGATTTGTCACCATGGCCATTTCGATTTCCATCTCATGTTTGAATTGTTATTTCTCTAATATTTTTCATGTTTTTCATGGAAAAGTCTAACGGTATAAGTTAACCTGACATATAATGATAGATGTGAACAATGCAACTTTGCTTCATTTGGGAACTCTTAACTATAAAGCGACTGTTAAGTTGTGTTCTTCTATAGACTTCTTTTCATATTATCTTGGTCATTTGTAATCACTCATCTTTTTGTTTCATGGCGTTTAGGGTCAGAAGTTATCTGAAGTGAAGGATCTATATCTGATCGAGGTCAAGTTGTTAAATTATATTATATTAATTTTTATTGAACTAATTAATCATATATCTACCTTTGCTACAACATAAATGTAAGTTCTGGTTGGTGCAGATAGGAGTGTACTGCTCGTTTAATCAACTTCTAGAGTATGGGTTTTATCATGCAGATCCACACCCTGGAAACCTACTTCGTACATATGATGGAAAACTAGCCTATTTAGGTACTATATGATTACTTTTTTTACATCATTGGTATAGAAGGTCAAGAATTCTGTTATATGTTATATTCTTTTTTTTGAAGCATATATAATATATACGGCAAATACTCACACACACTCCTCACCTTTGGTGAGGTTTGAACCCTTTACCTCCTGTGCTAACCTGGTTACTGCTGGGCAATGACCCTTTGGTTATTTGTTATATTCTTTGCATTATTAGTCATCCTTGTTTAAAGCCTCTTCAGACCCGTTCCTGACATTTTATAGGCCCTTTTATAGGCCCTGAATGTAGAAAAGGGCCCTTGACAATTATGAATTTTTTTTGATATGTTGCTTTTATATAAGCAATTAAATTGAATTCAAGAAATACTAATAATTCATATAAAATCGTTTTTCCGAGTATTCCAGACGCAAAATCAATCAATAATTATTTCGAAACTAACATTATCTGCCATGTCAATTTTACATAGCATCGTAATCTGTTCCAGCATAAAAAAAATCCTTATGATGTACATTTAATATATAAAATGACATAATTTTGGGTCAAAATGTTGACTAATCGAAGTAATACTATATGTAGATCAATATAAATCAATTGGGTTTCCATCTTATCTTAGGTTAATGTTTTCATCACTGTTTTAAACTTTAAGGGTTGAAACAAACTTTTTCGGAATCATCAATCTTATGGTTGGTAATTTTTTTTCAAAAGGTATGAGCGTGCTCTCTTAGTTAATTACAAAAAATATATTATATTCTAATACAAATATAGAATTCATGCGGATGAAATAATTAAAAGAGTTAGTGAGATGAATGAGGGATAATATATCAATATTTTCTAGGTAAGTAATTTTATACTTTGATACTAGCTAAAAAAAACCTTAGATAAGCAATAGGCAATATTATGAAATGAACGACCAATTAACTTTGTACATTGTTTTCCAATGTAATTAATTAATACATGTTTGGGCCCTTAATATGATACAAAATTATTTAGGTCACATTAGACTTTGGATTTCTAATAGGACAAGTCGGAGATGAATGATGGAGAATATATCAAAGATTTTTAGAAAAGTAGTTCTAGACTTTGGTACTAGATAATAAACATAAAGAAATAATAAACAATACTATAAAATGTACAACCAATTAAGTTTCAACATATTTTCTTTCCCAATATAATTAATTAATACATGTTTGAGCCCTAATATAATACGAAAATATTTATTAGAGACAAATAATTTGTCCCTTTTATTTTTACTATTACTATGTACTAAAAAAATTGGGCCCCTATTTCCGTGGGTCCTGGGCGTACGCCCGACCCACCCTTCCCCAGGCACGGCCCTGAGCCTCTTTTTGATTAAAGCAGAACTTGCTGGCACATTGAAAAGATATATATATATATATATATGTATATATATTTATTTATTTATATTTATAGAGGGAGGTTCAGCGAAAAACCTCAAAAAAACAGGAAACTAAGGAACACCCTGGTAGTCATTCATCTGGACGGTATGCATTTGTGCATACAAGTAAATGAAGTCATTTTTTGGTTTTTATGCACGTGTGCATTATGAATTTGTGCACATGCACGTGTGCATGTTACAAATTACTTGTATGCACATCCACATGAAGGGTTACGAAAGTGTTCCTCAGTTTTTCGTTTTTTTGAGGGTTGAACCTCACCCTATATATATATATATATATATATATATATATATATATATATATAGAGAGAGAGAGAGAGAGAGAGAGAGAGAGAGGATCAAACGAGAATTCTAACTATTTAAGAGAATATGAAAACGGCCAAATCACATGCAAAATCACATGTGATTTCACATTAATGGTAAAAAAAGGTGTGCGGGCAAATTTGGTTGTCTCTTCAGATCGCGGGGCAAAGTCGCGTGAATCACATGTGATTTTGTACGGGATGTTAGTGTAAAATCACATGTGATTTGACCGTTTTCTTATTATCTTAAATAAGTACCGTTCTCGTTTGAACCCGACTCTATGTATGTGTGTGTGTATATATATATATATATATTAGGTTATATGCAATAAATCAGAATACTAGAAAAAAATTAAATGAAATGTGTAGGATTCCTCAAAAAAAGAGGGATGTGAAAATCGGTTGCTAAAGTAGGTTGTATATAGAATGTATCTGATAATTTTCCATCTGAGCTATGGGATTAAACATCATTAAATATCTTTGTTTTACTTATATATTTTTATTTCTTTGTTTCCGGGAAGAATTATTTCTTTGTTTCCGGGAAGAACTTAGAATTTGTGACGCAAACCAAAAATGATATCATGATCCAAACTAGGATTTAGAGCTAGGTTGATTGAGCTTGGGTTGGCTTGTAGTAATTTAGTAAAGTCATCTATCTAGTTTCTTCAGTTGGCAAAAATTCAAAAGAGAAATCTCCATTTTTTGAAAGTTCACTTTTTGTTGTATGATTAGGTTCTAGGGTTTTGTGGTCTGGGGAAGTTCAAAGTTAATATTTTAACTAATTATCACATTGACCATGGAGTAGAGCTTATAATATCATAGACAAAACATCTCCGGGGGATCAGTATATGTGCGTATTTTCAATTTTTCATCTTCAAATACTAGAGCTGTAATGAGTCATGGCCATTTCAAAAGAAGCAAACATTCTGCAAGAACTGAACAAGTATAGGAGTTGTTTGATATATTGTTATAGATTGATTTAGTTAGACCGTCAATTATAGTGACATGGCTGATTTAGTTATAGTTAGGCTGTCATTTAGAGTGATTTAATTTCCTTGTCTAGGTTGAGATAGTTTCCTTTTTTGGCCTCACATTGTATATACATTGAGGTGTTACGTCACAATGAAAAAACATAGAAGATGTTCACAGGAACAATTACATGGTGTCAGATCCATTGCTTACTACTTCATCAACCGCCATCGTCATGAGGTGATGAAACCCTAAGCTACACTAAGCCGCCACCCTCCTCTAGTGTGATTAGTTACCTTTGTTGTCTCCGGTGCGACAAAACCCTCACCATGCCTATGCCGATGTTGCTATCTCCGGCTAGGCCCATCCCTCTTTACATGTTTTGAAGCAACTAAGATCAAATTCTCGTCTTAAAAAATGAGTTAGCCCATGAGTCGTGTGGTAAGGTAAACACACCCTTGTACTTACCCCTCAGAGTCTAGTCAAGTCAACACTTTATTTCAATTAGTTCATTCAGATATATGGGACCTTGTCCTATTACCATATTAGTGATTTTAAACATTTTATTACGTTTGTTGATGATTTTTTCATGCAACATGGGGTTTCTTGCTTAAAACACGTAATGAAATAATTCTTTTATTCATGACTTCTATGCTTATGTCTAAACCCAATTTAATATTTGCATTAAAACATGTCCTTTGATAATGCAAAAGTATTTCACATTTTATAAGTTTCTTTATATCTAAGTGGTGTATTATACATTAATCATCATGTGCGTATACATCTCTATAGAATGACACTTCTGAACGAAAAAAGCGCCATTTAGCGAATGTGGCTCGCACTATGATGATTTAGTATAGTGTACCACAAAGTTTTTGGATCCAATGCAATACTTACCACTAATTATCTGATTAATATGCCCTATCCTATACTTGATGGTAAGACACCATTCTCTATCCTACCTTTTTCTTCTAACTCAAAATATTTGATGTGTCGTATGTCGATGATCACCACCCAAGACATAATAAACTTGAACCACGTGTTATCAAGTGTGTGTTCCTTGTATATTCGCGTGTCTAAAAGAGATATTGTTGTTATAGCAGGGACGAACCCATAATTTTTTTCAAGTGGTGGCACCATTTGACTATAAGAAACAAATATAGGGATATTTTTCACAAAGTCATCATTAGTCGTTTGGTTAGTTCATTGCTTTTCATATGTGAGGTCCTGTGTTCAA
Organism: Arctium minus; assembly: GCA_954870635.1. NCBI lineage: Eukaryota > Viridiplantae > Streptophyta > Magnoliopsida > Asterales > Asteraceae > Arctium > Arctium minus. The sequence goes on along the minus strand of OX941093.1, from coordinate 577,029 downwards.
GTCTTTTATTCCATTTTTTTTTTCAGAAACATAATAAATCTAAAATTAAAGATAAAAACTAAGAAAATGACACTAACGGGATTCGAACTCGGGTCTAGGGTGGAAGAAAAGCCTTGCAAACCAACTCTACCAAGGAAAACTTATGTCATTATAATTTCAAAATATATACTATGGCACGTAACAAATTGATGCGGTGACATTTTTCACGACCCTATATTTTTTACACTACAACTGAGGAACGAAACAGTGGCATGTGCCACAATACCCCCCCCCCCCCCCCCCCCCTTGCAGGGACGAACCCAAAAGTTTTTTCAAGCGGTGGCACCATTTGACAGAAACAAATATAGGGATATTTTTCATAAAATCATCATTGCCTATTGGTTAGTTCATTGCTTTTCATATGTGAGGTTCCGTGTTCAAGTCTTTTATTGAATTTTTTTTCCAGAAACATAATAAATCTAAAATTAAAAGCTAAAAACTAAGAAAATGACACTAACAGGATTCAAACTTGGGTCTGGGGTGGAATAAAAGCCTTGCAAACCAACTCTACAAGAAAAACTTGTGTCCTTATTGTAGTTTCAAATATATTTGGTGGCACACAACAAATTGATACGGTGACACTTTTCACGACCCTATATTTTTTACACTACGACGGAGGAACGAAACGTGGCAACTGGCACGTGCCACCACAAAAACCCCCTGGGTCTATCCTGTGTTATAGTCCAACCTTTTTATAAATTTTCTACATGCACTGACATTACCTTTAATGAGTCATTCCCTTTTTTGCTGCAGTTTATTAGAGTCGCCAAATCTAGTTCATGAACCTTTTGAGAGTCTCCTGGTATTCCAATCTTACCCATTTCGGGAAAGGCACTGGGGTGTCATCCGACAATTGTAATGAATACTTGGTTCACAAACGTGTATGTCAAGACAATGCCAAAAAGCAGTGATGGAGACCTAAGAGTCCTTACATGCGCATCATGATTTTGGTGAGTCCCTCATTCTATCACACGATATGCACATACCATCACATTATGAGTCTGAACCCGATAAACCTCTTCTACTACCTATTGAGCCATATGATCCACCGGGGCTCCTCTCCCTGATAGGCCAATTACGTTTTGAAATGGCACAAAGACTTGTAACAAATATCCCATCCATAATTATCGTTAGGGGTGTAAAAAAACCGAAACCGAATAAGCCACCTGGACTGACTAAAGTTTTGGTTTTACGGTACGAGTTAATTGGTTTTCGTTTTTTTTTTGTTGTTATAATTCCTTAATCGGTTATTTCAGTTATTATTGTATGGTTTCTGTTAAACCAAATAAGGAATTATAATATTTTTTTAATATATTTTACGTTAAAGTTATCTAAAAGTTTAAAATATATTAATTATATGTAGATTTTCCCACTTTCTTGGTTCCGAGTTCCAAGTTTATTTTTAAATTATTAATTATATCTATATTTATAAATTATCTTAAATAAAAAAAAGCATATTAAAATGAAACCCTTATTCCTGATAACTGAACCCAATAACCCGAAACTGATTAAACCAAACCTTATTCAACTTGGTTATCGGTTAGTCCTTAGAATATTGAAAGCATAAATCTGAATACACCTCCTGAATAACACCCCTAATTATCTTACCTACTCTAAACTCTCACATGAGTTGTATGCTTACATAGCAACCGTTGATACCCACACTATTCTCAAGAATGTGACCAATTGAGGCACTTAATCACCTTGGATAGTCTAAAGCGATGCATGAGGAGATGGATGCCCTATACAAGAACAACACTTGGGATTTAGACCTGGAAAGTGCAAAGTAAATACTATATTGATGTTTACAGTGAAACACTAAAGCGACGGAGCGGTATATGAAGAATGGCTTTTTGGTTAATCTTAATGGCTTATTACATTAATTGAAAGCCAGATTGGATGCAAAAACTATGCAAAAACTATTCTCAAGCTTATGCGATTAACTATGATGAGACCTTGTCTCCAATGGACAACATGTCGTACGTTTGTATTTGGATGTCAATAATGCATTCCTTAAATACATCGGAAGGATGAGGTGCATCTGGAGTAGATGCTCGAGTTTGTCATTGAGGAGGCGGCCTCAAAGAAATGTCAATTGCGACATTCATTACATGGTCTCAAGTTGTCCCAAAGAATATGGTGTGGATGATTTGTTCTTCGGGAGTTTGGTATGATTCGCAGTTCGTAGGATAATTCTATGTTCTCTCGACATTATCAAGGTTGACGAATCATGCTAGTAGTATATGTGGATGACAACATCACTAGAAATGATAGCGAGTTGAAACATTTCCTACAATCTCAGTTTCAAATTACGGATTTGGATGTGCACGTTACTTCCTTAGGATAGAAGCTTCTTTCTCAACATGGGATTTTCTTATCTCAATGATAATATGCTCTTGATATGCTTAGGAGCGTGGTCTACTAGGGTGCAAAAAACCAATCGACAATCTGATGCTTACAATAGGAAACTTTTTGTAAAGATAGAAATCCTATGAGGTATTCTTGGTTTATGTTTTGAGCCGGTTCATTTATGCTCCATACAGTCGTTATTGGGATGCAACACTTTGCGTTTTGAGGTATCTCATGACCACACCGGATTTATGGATATCTATTCAGATCGAGGATACTATTCGCAGAAGGAGATGGCAGGAATCCGGTTCCTCTGATGCAAATGCATGTTGCGTTGGTTGCCTTCGTGGAGGTAATCGAGTTTCTCAGGACCGTCTCCCGATCAAGAGTGAGTAGAGTACAAAGCAAAGGTAGATGTTTCATGCGAGATGACACAGCTAAGGGGATTTTAAGGGAATTTGGAGTGTTTACAAATGACTTGATGAGACATTATTATGATAACCGGTCAGTATTCACATAAATAATAAAGTATTTCATGAAAGGACCAAGCGGATTGAAGTTTATTGTCATCTTTAAGGAACATAGAATACATCAAGACTGAGTACTAGCTTGTAGACATTCTCACAAAGCCATTACACAAATGGCAAATGTTTTTCATTTGTAGCAAGTTGGGCATGATTAGGATCTTTGCTCCAACTTGAGGAGTGTTAGATATATTGTAATCATAGGCCGATTTAGTTAGGCCGTCAATTAGAGTGGTTTTGGTCGATTGAGTTTACTTGTCTAGGATTATTTTGTTAGGCATCAATTAGAGTGATTTAGATTGATTTAGTTTCCTTGTCTAGGTTGATATAGTTTTTTTGTTTAGGCCTAACGTTGTGATATTGAGGTGATTAGCTCACAATGAAAAACACAAAAAAATCCCAGAAAGAACTACTGTCTTCGTCACTAAATGATTTAAAGAACACCCTCATAGCACTAGCACCTCCTTGTATGCAAAGAACTTTCTTTGTGGGTGGGTGGGGGGGGGGGTGAGAGCTAGCCATTTAGGCCACTAGAGTCCAACAATGGAGACAGGGATGTGGTTTTGCCCTACGTGTTCTATGTGTGTTTTGTCTTGCCTTACATTTTGTGTGTTTTCAATGTACCAACTTGTTACTTTTTATTACTTATTTTTCTCGTTGTTTGATTACTATGTGCTAGTCATTGTTCCTTTTACCTATTTGCTCACATTCTTGGACAAGTCGGGGATCTTCATGACTTTTGGGTAGAGGACATATCTATGTACATCTCATCCCCTCCCGGAGCCTACTTTTGAGTTGGATTTACTTGGTTAATTTGGTTTTGTTTTAGTTTGAAGTCTAAACATCATGCCTTCTTACACCTTCTACATATAGCAAGTAAAAGGCAAAATCCTAAGCATGGGTTCAATTCTTTTTTTTTTTCCAACTTAATAATGTTATCAATTAGATAATTAACAATAAATTTATGCTCCTCTACAATGCTTTGATATGAAGGAAAAAGTTGAAATATAACATATTTAAAAAAAAAAAGGTTTATTGGCGGGGACCCAAGGCCCCGTGGTCCCCTTTTGGAGACCCTACAGCCGTAGCACCATAAGGCTGCACCGGAAAAGACAACCTGTCTCCCCCTGGATTCGAACCCACATTCGGGACGCCAGGAAGGAGCTTTTACGGAAGGGCGCTGGCCACTAGGCCAAAGACCTAGTGGTTAACATATCTTATTTAGCATTGTCAATGTAAGACATAACTCTATTGAAGCAAAATTGGTGTTAATAACTTTAAGATGATGATATTTCTATTGCTAGTGTTCTTCAGATGCTATTTGCCAGGTGAATGGTGTTCTTGAATACTGTGGAAGAAAGTTAAGTGGCTAGGGATTCATCAACGTCATCTATTTATTCTATATTGCTTGTTGCATCTATGATGCGAGTGGTTTGATATGTTAAACTGGTCTTCCATGTTTCCTTTTTTTGTTGTTCTATGCTATACATCTGGTTGTATGTCTCTTGTGTAAGTAACTATCAACGTTCGATCTCAGATTTTGGCATGATGGGTGACTTCAAGCAAGAACTTCGTGATGGTTTCATTGAAGCCTGTCTCCATCTGATAAATCGTGATTATGATGCGTTGGCTAAGGACTTTGTTACCCTTGGGTACTATTGTTGTCTTCTTTTTTTTAGCATTAAATAAAAAAATCAATGCTGAAGTTTAGGTATGAGTGTATTTTGATGAAATATTCAGGCTGCTTCCTGCAACTGCTGACAAGGATGCTGTTACAAAGGCATTAACAGGTTTAGTTATTTCACCTGTCTACATAATCATGAAGTCTTTTTTACACAATAATACAAATATTCTGGTTTATGAATCCTTTTTTCGGAAGCATGTGTAATTATTTTGGTTTTATGTGTGACTATTCTCAAATGTCTAAACTACTCTTTAGTAATGACAAAATAAGGTAATCTAGTGGACCCAATTTTATATCATCAAGTTATATGATCACAATGGCTAAGTAGGTCATTTTTACTTGATATACCAGTCCATAATGGAACTTTTGAGTTTTCATGTTTTCTTTGTCTTACTAAATTTGACATTTTTCTGGGTAGGGGTTTTTCAGAATGCTGTTGCCAAAGGAGTCCGAAATATCAGCTTTGGGGATCTTTTGGGAAATCTAGGAACCACCATGTAAGATTCCAACTATTTCTTACCTTTTGCCAAGAATTGTTCGTGGCTATGTGCTACCTTAGATATGCCCATCTGTACTTTGTAAACTAGGCATGTTTCCTCGATGAGATACTAAAATCATATGATCAAGGTTGATTTAGAACACATTTGAGTAGAGCCCGGCACTCGTTGGAAGCAATAGTATTTTAGTCATGCTTCTTACAACTTAAAAGTTATCATATCCACTTTCTCTTCTCTGAATGTCTTGCAAGTCCCATTTTAAGACAAAAGTTACTGCTTTCATGGTAAAAGTGAACATAATATGAATGATTTTGCTACCTTATTAACCTGGAGGTTATGAGTTTAAACTATGGGCATATAGAAACTATAAGTACATTAGCCATTACTGATAACTACTGCTGCAAGAGTTTCAAGAGAGCAGTAGGTCTCCTTTAACCAACAAATTACAATTTCCAGTTAAGAACTTTTGGTGGCTAGGATATATATTTAGTGCCTACCGGAAGACCCTAGAGTCAGTTCGTTCAGAGTACTTCATTTTTCCACTTGCAGTTCCTTTTCTTAATTCATAAAATAGGGAGACCTTATTTCACTAAACAGGCCTTAGCAGCCACCTACTTTGTACCAAAAAGTAATAAAGAAAGCCGAAAGGGATGTAAAAGTACTTGCCATTTACATTCATTGCTATGATGACATGTTGATGCAATTTTGGTAAGCTATATTGTATATGATATTGGTTGTCTTGTTGATCAACAAAGTAGTTTCTTTTCTACATGTCTACATATATATGACATCTTCATAACTTTCCTAGATTATTGTCGAGTTATTATGGCATGATTTAATGGTGTTTTTGTAAAGGTAGCTGTTGTGTCAGGTTTATGCAGTCCTTTCTTGAGATTCACTTAAATAGAACTTAGTGCAAGTATACACCTTGTCCTACTATCATCTCTTAACAAGTAATAGTGGTACAAAGTACCGGATATCGATCCTCAGGGAAGATTGTGAAAGTTCTATCAGAAAAGTCCAATATATAAAAGTCAGTTTCAGATGGCGAATTCGAAGAATAATCTTTTAACGGGTCTAAGTTAACACTAAGAAAAGTTCAGTCGTAAGAAAAGGCAAAGGGTGTTCTGGCCTCAGGGACGAAAATAGAAATGAATTGCAAACCATAGGGACAAAAACTGAAATTTCGAAACCACAGGGACGAATTTCGTAATTTTTAACAAACCACAGGGACTCGGGTGGAAAGGAGAGAGGTGGGTCAGGAAAGATAGAGGTGTAAGGAGGAGTGGGACGGGGTGGTGGGGGTGGTAAGGGTTGGTAGGGAAACACATGTTCGTTGAAACGGACATGTCTGGCAATGTAAAGTCGATCATTAGACGAGTCAAAGCAACGATAGCCGTGGTGAACAGGGCTGTAACCAAGGAAAACACACGAAGTGGACCGGAACTCGATTTTGTGATGATTGTATGGTCGGAGGTAAGGGAAGCACTGACAACCAAAGACTCGGAGAAAGGAGTAATCGGGTTTGCGGTTGAAGACTTGTTCATAAGGAGATTTGTTGGAGGATACACGAGAGGGGAGACGATTGATGAGATAGACGGCGGTGTCAAAGGCCGAGAACCAGAAACGTTGAGGGAGGTTGGACTGGGCGAGAAGAGTCAGTCCAGTTTCTACAACGTGACGATGACGGCGTTCAACAAAGCCATTCTGCTCACTGGTGTGAGGGCAAGAACGTCGATGAATAATGCCACGGTTGTGACAGAGAGTGGTGAGGGGTCGAAATTCGCCCCCCCAGTCAGATTGAAGGCTTTTTAATTTGGTGGTGAATTGACGTTCGACCATGTTGATAAATTGTGTGAGCACAGGAAGCACATCGGATTTGTGAATTAAAGGATAAATCCACATATAACGTGTAAAGTGGTCAACACACAAAAGAAAATAACGATAACCATCGAGAGAGGGTTGTGGAGAAGGACCCCAAACATCACAATAAATAAGATCTAAGATTTTATTACTGCGAAAAGTGGAGGTTGGTAAAGACAACTTTGATGACTTCCCTAATTGACAAGAAGAACATAAATTATTTGATAGTTTATCTAAAACCGGTAAGGAACAAGAAGAAACGATTGAACGAAAAACTTGAGCATGCGGATGTCCTAGACGTTGATGCCAAATGGTTGAAGAAGCTTTGACGGCAGTGAAGGCGACTTTGGGTAGTGACTTGAGTTGAGGAAGACGGATGGAGTATAAGCCCTGTTCACTGGGACCCGAAAGGAGGGTAGTGCGTGTAGACTCGTCCTTGACAACAAAATAAGAAGAGTGAAATTCAAAGAAAACATGGTTATCATGGCAAAATTTTTGAACAGATAAAAGATTTTGTTTTAATTGCGGAACATGAAGAATGTTGGTTAGGGAAAAGGTTTTGTTTGGCGAGTGTATTTTGGATGAACCAATGTGAACGATGGGTATAGAATTACCGTTACCAACAAATAAAGAATCGTTACCATAGTAAGCTTCCGAGTTGTCCATGCTAGATAGGTCTGGTGTGGCATGATGGGTTGCACCAGTGTCTGGTTTCCAAGTGGATCCGGAAGAGGAGGCAGCATCATAGTGGGCCGAAAAATTGGCTTGTGGTGCGGAAGCATGCTGATTTGGCTGATTTGGACATTGGGAGGGTAGATGACCTATCCCACACCTGTTACAGTGGCCATAAACGGTGTTTTGGGCTGAAGCCCAAGAGAACTGGCGAGAGCCATGGTTGTCTCGAGGGCGATTGTTGGGACCATGACGCGAGGGACCGCGAGAGGAACCACGAGATCCCCGTCCACCGCGGCTGTTGTTGGAAGACCGAGAGCCATAGTAAGCTTGAGCCCGTGGGGCAGGAAGAGGATTCAATTGATAACCAAGCTGAGAAGCAGTAAGTTGAATGCTCTGAAGTTGTTGTTGAAGTTGGTCAAGAGTAGGTTGTGAAGCCGAAGCAGCCGGTTGAGGCTGAGAAGTTGGAGCAGTAGGAGCCAGAAAAGCCTGTGGAGGTAGATTCTTTGTGAAGACATAATCATGATCACATAGAAGACCATGCAGTTCATTGAAGCGAACAGGCGGTAAGCGAGTTAGAAGATTGCCCTTGATGACGTTGTATTCGTCGCGAAGACCGGCAATAGTGAGCATAACCAGGTCTTTGTCCTTCATCGGTTCTCCAATATTAGCAAGGGCAGTAGCATATTCGTGAACCCTGCTCAGATAGTCGGCTGGTTTCTCATCACCTTTCATAGTGATTCGAAGGAGTTGGTTTTTGAGGGTAAATTCATGAGAGGCTGTAACAGGGGCATAGGCGCGTTCAAGCGATAGCCATACGTCACGTGATGTTTTGCCCTGGATATGTTGATAAGAGTTTTCGGATACAGTGGCGATGATAAGCATCCGAATATGGGCATCGTTGGATATCCACGGGATGTAGCTAGGGTTGTCGGTGACAGCTGTATCAGTGGTGACTTTTTGGTCAGGGCATGGGACAGTTCCATCAACATAACCAAAAAGGTTGTGAGATGTAAGAAAGGCTTCTATCATGGATCGCCAATAGCCATAGTTTGTAGGTTTGAGAGAGAAGGAAAATTTGTGAGAGTTGTGTATGGTTTTCTCTTGAGGAGAGAAGGGGATGATGGCTGCCATGATTAGGGTGTGGGTTGATCGGCGCTGTTGGTTGAAGATGGTGATGGTCGGCGCTGTTGGTGAGAAGAAGATGGCTGCTAATGGTGAAGAGTGGTGATGAACGGCGCTGATTATTGCTGGGGAGATAGGGTTTAAGCAGAAGAGAGGTGGCGCAGATTGGCGCCGCTGGTTGGCTGCCGTAGGGTTTAGGCGGCGTTGGTTGGCTGCCGTAGGGTTAAGGACTTGGCTCTGATACCAAGTTGAAATAGGTTATGTTATTGATTGATTGATACAAAAGAGGAGGAATACACCCAAATATATAGAAAACATAATTACACTTAGCACCCTTGAATAATAAAGGAAATATGAAATTAGGCAAGCTAATTAGACTGAAATTAGGCAAGCTAATTAGTCTAATACTAAAAACGTAATTTACTCTAAATAAAATGACGAAAAGGCCTTAACATTTTATTTCAAAATCTTGGGCTGACTTTTCTTTTCAAATCAATTCAACATAAGCCCAAAATAAGAAATAAAAACAAGTAAAATAAAATAAAATTAACCTATGCTAATGAATATATAAAAAGAGTAATAATAATAAAAAAAGTTATTTACAAACTCTTGGGATTGAACCCAAGCTTCTAATTTTTCAAGAACAACCTCGGAAGGTTGTTGCAAAACTGCCAAATGATTGAAAAATGGTTTGATTCTTTGTCCATTCACTTTGAAAGTGCTACCCTTTTCTGGATCAATTAACTCAACAACACCGTAAGGGTATACTTTGGCAACTTGGTAAGCCCAATCCATCTAGAGTTCAACTTTCCAGGAAACAATTTAAGTGTAGAATTAAACAGAAGGACTTGTTGACCTGCAACAAATTCTTTTGGAATTATTTTCTTGTCATACCATTTTTTTGTATTTTCTTTATATAATTTGGCATTTTCATAGGAAAAATTCCTATGTTCTTCTAACTCACACAACTGCAAAGATCTTTTCCTTCCTGCCTCATCTAAACTCATATTGAGTTCCTTGAGTTCCTTAATGGCCCAATAGGCTTTATGCTCTAACTCTAGAGGCGAATGACAAGCCTTTCCAAAAACCAGCTTATAGGGAGACATTCCAATAGGGGTTTTGTAAGCAGTCAAATAGGCCATAGAGCATCATCCAATTTGAAGGCCCAGTCCTTTCTGTGAGGTTTGGCTAAAATTCCTTTTATCTCACTGTTTGATAATTTAGCTAATTAATTGGTTTGAGGATGGTAGGTTGTGGCTACTCTATGCTTAATGTCACATTTCTCAAGGGCTTCTTCCAACAAGTTATTTATGAAGTGAGTACCCTCATCACTGATTAGGGCACGGGGTGTACCAAATCTAGTGAAGATGTGCTTTTGTAGGAACTTGACAATAGTTAACAAGATCAACAAACCAAGGCATTGTAGAACGTTGCAAGGAGAGAATCCTTTCATCTGCAAATACTTCACAGATATCATTGCTCTGCACATGTTTGTCTTGTTCTTCTAACCTAGACAGATGGTCAGCAACCTGATTATCCACACCCTTCCTATCAATGATTTCCAAATCAAACTCTTGCAGTAACAAGATCCACCTTATCAGCCTAGGTTTTGCATCTTTTTTAGAAATGAGGTACTTGATGGCAGCATGATAAGTATGAACTTTTACCTTAGTGCCCATCAAATATGATCTGAATTTTTCAAAGTCAAAACCACAGCTAATAATTCCGTTTCAGTAGTAGTGTAATTGATTTGGGCTTCATTGACAGTCTTGCTTGCATAGTAAATAGGGTGGAAAATCTTTTCCTTTTTCTGACCTAACACAATTCCAACTGCCAGTCACTAGCATCACACATTATTTCAAAGGGTTGGGACCAATCAGGTGTTACTACTACAGGGGCAGTGACCAATGCTTCTTTTAGAACTTTAAAAGTCTTCTTACAGTTTTCATCAAAATTGAAAGCATGGTCATGTTGTAGTAGCAAACAAAGAGGTTTTGAAATTTTTGAAAAGTCTTTTATGAACCTCCAGTAAAAACCTGCATGTCCCAAAAAATTCCTGATCTCTTTTACAGTTGTTGGTTCTGGTAATTTTTCAATCACCTTCAACTTTGCTTTATCTACTTCAATGCCTCTTTTGGAAATGAGATGCCCTAATACAGTGACATTTTTCCCAGTTTAAAACCAAGTCAATTTTTTCACATCTTTTAAGACTCTTTTCAAGGTTTTGTAAACACATATCATATGATGCTCCATAAACTGAAAAATCATCCATGAAAATTTCCATGGAGTGTTCCAACATATCAGAAAAAATAGACATCATACATCTTTGGAAAGTGGCAGTGGCATTACAAGTCCAAAAGGCATTATTCTAAAGGCAAAAGTTCCATATGGACAAGTGAAAGTGGTCTTTTCTTGGTCATCTGGTGCAATGGCAATTTGATTGTAACCAGAGTAGCCATCTAAGAAACAATAAAACTCTTTTCGTGCTAATCTGTCTAGCATCTGGTCAATAAAGGGTAATGGAAAATGGTCTTTCTGGGTAGCCTTGTTAAGCCTTCTATAGTCCACACATATCCTCCAACTTGACACTATTCTAGTAGGTATAAGTTTGTTTTTCTCATTTGTTATCACAATAACTCCACCCTTTTTGGGTACACATTGCACAAGACTGACACATGTACTACTAGCAATAGGATAACTTATGACAACATCAAGCCATTTCAAAATTTCCTTTTTAACCACTTCTTTCATCACAGGATTGAGTCTTCTTTGAGGCTCAACTGAGGTGAAATCTTTGTCTTCCAAGATAATCTTGTGTTGACAGATGGTAGGGCTTGTGCCTTTGTCAGCAATGGTCCATCCTATGGCCTTAGTATGAAATTTCAACATATTAACCAACTTTTCTTCTTGATCAGTTTCTAATGATGATGGAATAATGACCGGCAACTTCCCTGAGTCTTCTAAAAAGGCATATTTCAAATGTGAGGGAAGTTGTTTCAACTCTAGATCTGGTGCAGCTTCTAAGAAAGGAACAAAAGTTTTCTTATCCTTACTTTCTAATACTTCAAAAGCAGCAGTCTCGTGTGGTATTTCCAAGTCCTCAAATTCTTTTTCTTCCTCATCACTATCAGATTCAACTATCCCCAAAATTTCCCCCAAACTTTTTTCTTGGCACCAAGTCTCAATCAAACTCAAAGTAGAACACTCTTCTTTTTCTTCAGCGTACCTGAGGGCATTAAACACATTACAAGTTACTTTCGGATCTTGGACTCTCATGGCCAGCTCTCCCTTTTGGACTCTCATGGTCAACTCTCCCTTTTGGACATCTATCAAGGTTTTTCCAGTTGCTGGGAAAGGTCTGCCTAGAATAATGGGAACATCTTTGTCAACTTCAAAGTCTAGGATGATAAAATAAGCAGGGAAAATAAACTTATCAACTTGGACTAGGACATCCTCAATTTTACCTTTTGGGCAGGCTATGGACTTATCTGCTAACTGAAGAGTAACAGTTGTGGGCCTAGCTTCACATGCCTGAAGTGTTGAAAACAGATAGAGGCATAAGGTTTATACTGGCACCTAAGTCACATAAGGCTTTTCCTATTTCTTTTCCTCTTATGGAACAAGGTATTGTAAAGCTTCCAGGATCTTTCAGCCTAGGAGGAATCTTACTGGATAACAGAGCACTACATCCTTCAATTAGAGCTACAGTCTCATATTCAATCAACTTTTTTCTTTTTGCTCAAAATGTCTTTTAGAAATTTTGCATAACTTGGCATCTGCTCAATGCTTTCAACCAAAGGTATGTTTATGCGTAATTGCTTAAATACATCAAGAAACTTTTTAAACTGTATTTCTTCCTTTTCATTCCTTAACCTTTGGGGATAAGGAATATAAGGACTGACTGAAGTAGGTGGAGTCTTAGGAAGAGTAGGTGCTGGAATGGGTGTTTTTGCAGATGTTTGGGCTGGTTGTAAAACAGGTTCTATTTCAGTCCTACAGGGTGCTACAGGACTAGTCTGAGTTGGTACTGTAGGACTGCCACCAGAGTGTGACACATCAACTACAACACTTTCCTTGGGCTTCTGGAGTTGCTGAGGTTCATTAGGGAATAATGATGGAAAATCTGACCTACTTGGAATGGTTGGGCTACTAATGGGTTTATCAATATTCATGGGCCCACTAGTACTACTAGACTGGTTCACAGGTAATGTAGTAGCAGAATCTGGTCTCATATTTTTCTTTTCAGGCCCTGCTTTGTCTGGTTCTCTTTGGATGTTTTCTAGATTCTTTCCACTTCTTAAGGTCACAATTTTAACTTGCTCTTTTCTAGCTCTTTGAGGTATCTCAGTATCACTCGGGAGAGTTCCTACTGGTCTTTTCCTTATCTCCAAAGGCGTTTGCCCCATTTGAGTTTCCAGATTTTTAATTGATGCCTGAGTTTGGGTTATAAACCCTTTCATCATTACTTCCAAAGAAGTAGATGAGTCAACATGTTGGTTGGGCTTGTTTTGGAAAGAAGGCTGATGATTTTGAGATTGGAAATGAGCCTGTTGGTTGTTCTGAGAGTTTTGGTGTGACTGTGGATGTGATTGTTGGTGAAAATTAGACTGTCCTTAAGATTGTGAATAGAAATTGGACTGTCCCTGAAGTTTTGGCAACTGATGGTTTTGAGTGGGACCGTTCCAAGAAAAAAATTGGTGGATTTCTCCATCTAGAATTGTGATTTTGAGAAAAAGGTCCACTTTTGTTGACAAAATTGACTTGTTCAAGATTTCCAGGGCATTGCTCAAAAGAATGTCCGTCACCACAGTAAGTACACTGCACAGAGTTGACAGTAGGGATATGTGTAGTAGCATTAGATTGCACAGATGGATTGGTTAGATTTTTAATCAAAGAAGCCATATTAAAGAGATGTGCAGTCAATGCTGAGTAAGCATCTACATCATGTACCCCTGCTGCTTTCCTAGGTGGAAGTGCACGTGGATCAGACCAATGTCCATTATTGTTAGAAAATTTCTCAAGTATGTCATAACCTTTAGGTACTAGCTGTGAAAGCTCCACCTGCAGTAGCATCAAGCATTTGTCTAGCAACAGTATTTAAACCATTGTAAAATGTCTCTAGCTGTATACAGTACGGAATGCCATGCTGTGGGCATTTTCTCAGTAGCTTTTTGTACCTTTCCCATGCATCAGGAACTGCTTCATCATCTGGTTGTCTAAATGTGCAGATTTCATTTATGGACCTAGCATTCCTCGTGGGTGGAAAATAGTTTTTTAAAAAATTTTCCACCATATTGTTACATGTGATCACATAATCTAGTTTCAAAGAGTTATACCAAGATCTTGCTCTATCCCTTAGTGAAAATGGGAAAAGTTTTAGTCTTAGAGCATCATCAGATACTCCAATGATAAGAAACGAGTTTGTGATTTCCATGAAAGATCTCAAATGAGAACAAGGATCTTCAGCTGTCAAACTAGCGTACTGGCCATTAGTTTGTAACATCTGAAACATCACCGGCTTTAGCTCAAAGTGGGCAACAGTGATAGTTGGTTTAAGAATCCCTGTATGTAACCGAGTTAGAACAGGAATAGCATAATCCATCATCCCACCATTTTTAGAGTTTGCGAGCCGAATGATATTTTGTTCCTCATCTTCATTTTGATCATTATTATCATCATGAACATCATTATCTTGATTGTTATTCTAAATATTAATAATATTATTATTATTATTTGGCCGGTCACCAACATTGTCTCTAAGATTTTCCTCATCCGTCATGTAATCGTGTTCAGACATTGCGGAAGAATTTAGAGCTAAAGTAACTCTTTGTTTTCTTCTTCTTTGTCTAAACGTTCGTTCAATATCGGGATCGAGTTGAAAAAATTCACCGTGAGGCAATCTTGGCATACACTTTTTTTTAATCAAAATGATGGTAGAAAAACTAGCTTTTATAAACTTTACTTTAAAACTTTCAGCTTGCTTCCCCGGCAACGGCGCCAAAAACTTGTTGTGTCAGAATTATGCAATCCTTTCTTGAGATTCACTTAAATAGAACTTAGTGCAAGTATACACTTTGTCCTACTATCGTCTCTTCATAAGGAATAGTGGTACAAAGTACCGGATATCGATCCTCAGGGAAGATTGTGAAAGTTCTATCCGAAAAGTCCAATATTTAAAAGTCAGTTTTAGATGGCGAATTCGAAGAATAATCTTTTAACGTGTCTAAGTTAACACTAAGTAAAGTTCAGTCGTAAGAGAAGGTAAAGGGTGCAAAAGAACACCAAGTATGACGACTTAGTTCTAAAAGTGAAATCGGAAGTAACCAAAAGAAATAAAGCAAAAGAAGATTTACTAAATAATTAAAATAAAATAAATGTAGAAGAACAGTAGCGGGATGCTTGATTAACAAGAAACCGATAGGTAACTAGCTATTCGAGAGGCTAGACTCTCCCAAGAACAAACACAATATTTTTCTTCCCTCCCGTACTCTCCCCTCTATACCTTATTTATTAACAGCCCTAATAACCCTAATGGGCTTGGGCTTGGGCTTAGGTTAGTACCTATCATTACCCCCGCCCCCAAAGAACCACCTTGTCCTCAAGGTGGATAGAAAAAATAAAGACATTGTTGATGTCCATACACATCTCTCCAACCAGTTGTCATTAAAGTCAAACTTTCAAAAATCCAAAACGCACAGTAACCGCTTGGCTCGAGAACATCATCCAACTTCTCAATTTTTTTCTTGATAGTAACGGTAGGTTGATTGGTAACATGGTGATATGCCAGCCCAACCATCTTCAAACTCGGTGTGGTGGTCGATTCCACCGGAAAACTAACGCTAGGTGTTGGGCAATACACGTCCGGCAGTTCTGGGTTTGGAATTGGAGATGAATCTAGTTCCTTCGTTTCTGGACTGTCGATTGGAGAACTTTTTGTCGACTTGCTGCCTCCACGGTTGAGTAAGTAATATGATGACCCTCCAACCACTACAGACCCTCTCTTCTCTTCGATTGGCCTTTCATTTTCTCTTTTCTCTTCAATCGACAGTACCTTCTTCCGATTCTCTCTTTCCTCCTTATTTTCTTCTTCTTCGTTAACAGTTGTTGCCGTGATCACGGGTTTCGCATCGTTGACCAAAAGTAGGTTCATGGACAACCTTCTCACTATTCAAGGTGAAACCACCAGATTCGAGAATCCGATTGAAAATTGCCATCCGATCTCGGTGATGGCGTTGGAGATCTAAAACAATGGAGTGGATTCCAATCACCTCCATCTTTATGGATTCAATCTCTTGCAGACTCAAACCTTTAGCCATGGATTCGGAACGGCTCTGATACCAATTTGATAAGAACCAGATTTACTAAATAATTAAAATAAAAGAAATGTAGAAGAACAGTAGCGGGATGCTTGATTAACAAGAAACCGATAGGTAACTAGCTATTCGAGAGGCTAGACTCTCCCAAGAACAAACACAATATTTTTCTTCCCTCCCGTACTCTCCCCTCTATCCCTTATTTATTAACAGCCCTAATAACCCTAATGGGCTTGGGCTTGGGCTTAGGTTAGTACCTATCAGAACCTTGAATACTTTGGAAAATACTTGGAATTTGTTTCAACAAATTAACACTAGTCACGGGTCACAAAAGAAATAAATCCAATGTAAAGCCACGATTTTAAAGATTAGATTAATTGAGAAAGCAAAATGGACCAAGCAATAATTCTTACGTAAACAATCGTAATCAAAACAAAAGTTAACCTAACACTTTAGAAATCGCTTGGGAGATCACAACAAGGCCACGGCCTTAGAATGATTTTTGGAGGTCGAAAATGTTTTTTAGAAATCAAGAAGCAATTCTAGAAATTAAATTGTAAGTAACAAACACTTGTAACAAAAGATGTAACTAAAAACCAAATTACTTGTATTCTTCCAATGACTTGTACAAAATGTTTGCAAGGAAAATCACCAAAATACTAGTAGCAAAATGAGAAGAATTCTAAGGTTTGCAAATTACAAAATGTAAGAGATTTGAGATCATAAGATCATACATGATAATTAACCTAACATTTCAACCTATTTATAATGGTAAAATAACTTAGCCACCAAGCTAGGGAAAAAATCCAAGTATTGAGTCCATGGGCTAAGTCATCATATCCAAATCTTCAAGCAAATTTTCGGCCCAAAAGTCAAAAAGGCCCATCAGCAGATCCTGCAGCTTCTTGTAGGATCATCCTCTTGACAACTCGTGTAGGATCATATAGGATTGAACCAAAATATAGCCAAAATGTCCATAAAACTTCAGAGTAGAACCACAGCTTATACTAAACTTAAAAAGATGCAAATTAAGATCAAGAAAGGACTCAAGAAGTTAAATTGGGCAAATAAAAATCTACAAAAGTAACAAAAAGTGGTGTTTTAGGGTTGAAGAATTAACACCTATCAGTAGCATTGTTCTTGTAGAGATTGTATAGTAAATTGTTTCAGACTTCAAAATGTTACTTTGAAAAGGACATGGGTGTCATTGGACAAAGTGTAGCTCTTCAGTAGCTATGGAATTTACAAAGATGGAAATCAATCTGTGGAGTACTAAAGAGTGATATAGTTGGCACAGTTATTGAAGCCATTTTATAGTGTAATCTCCAATTTGTTAGTCCAAGGCGAGCTGCATATTTTAGCAGTGTGTTTGGTTAGGGGCAAGGAAGAAATTTTCTATCTAATGAGCATCTATGCAGGTGCTTTAGTAGCAATAATCTTTGCTATTATGTACCAGTGTCCTTGGTTCTAATAATATCAATGATGACTCCATGGTTGGACGTTGTGGTGATTGATTTTTCGATATTTTCTTACATTTCCCTGTAATAGACTCATCTATCTGTTGTCACTGTTTCTTTATGTTTTTATGTTGCAGGTACAAGTTCAAATTTCAGATACCTTCATATTTTTCTCTTGTTATTAGGAGGTATGAACTATTCATGCTCTTGAACTGGTCCTCATGAACTGGAATATGTAGAGTTTGAGAGAATACTAAGAGTTTTTACTGCCAAGTAAACTACTTGCTCAAGCACATCATTGCACTTGAATTTCACTTGCATTGTATTTTCCTAAAAGCCTTTTAAGTTTCTTTTGTTGATGTGCCAGCCTTGCTGTTCTAGAAGGTATTGCGATCAACAGTGACCCAAATTATAAAGTTTTAGGTGGTACATACCCGTGGATTGCCAGGAAAGTCCTAACTGACAGTTCTCCCCAACTTAGGTCTTCTTTACAAGCTCTTCTTTATGAGGTATTGTGTGGAGCATCCTGAATGTACTTGACTGAGATTTAGTTCATGTGCTAGCATTCATGTATCAGTTTTAACCATTCAAAAAATGTAAAATGTACATTTCCTGATGGATGTTTTAATTTTAATACGATGAGTATTATCAGGACGGGGTATTCAGGATTGACCGTTTGGAATCTCTGCTATCAGAGGTATGATGTACGATTCTTTTACAAAGTTCTTTCTGACTTCAGTCAGGTTGAGTTCAGTTTTGTCATGTGAAAAAGAAGAAAATACATGCCTATCTCTTGTACTTTTTTCAGAGTTTGGCAGACTATGTTGAACTAGATTATTTCTTTATCATTTAAATATTTTAAAGCAAAGGTTATTCAAGTTAATTTAGCCTACTTCCAGTTCTTCTGTCCTGAGGAAGAAGAAAGGACTACCTTGGAATTTGTTTCTCAAAGGCAAGATTTGCCGACAGAAAAAGATATTGATTACTAGGAAAAGGAAGTACAAAATACACCCCTGAAAAAATAGAACTCCTAGGCTAACACCTAAAAGCAGGGGGAGAAGCGAATAAACCAAAAATAAACTTGGGTAATGAACAGACACCAAACCCCACTAAACTGGGGCTCCTTGACTTTTCTCATTCATACCTACATAGAACAGAGTGATGAAGAAAGAGCCCACTACCTTGGAATTTCAAATTAATAGATATGCTAAGCCAGCCAAATTTCCAATTTTTTAGGAAGTTGTAGTCATGGTTGTAGTCTTGTAAATTCATACAAGGTAAATAGTTTCAGGACACATTTTTTGAGGGTGTGTTTTTAACAGACTTGGTTATTGATATACATTTATTAGCTGTGTAGCAAAAGAAATATAATTATCAAATGCAGAAATCAATGAAACATGAACACTTACAAACTCTTATGTGAAAATTGGTGTGGGTTAAAAACCAGGTGAGAGGCTTGAAATTCACTATGACAAACCTGGAGAAGATAACAAATGTAGAGATTGCTGAATGCAAACCCTAGTACACCCAACCTCGGAATCTCACAGAAACGTAGCAGGAATAAATGATGAAATTACATACATAGGTATAACAATTGGTCAGAAGTCAATACATTATCTACTTTACGTATATTGGAACGGGTGTCTTGCAAGGATTGATACAAACACCTGGGAGTGTGTAAGGGTATGTTGGATGAATGAAATTCAGAAGAAAGAGAGCGAGTTGATGCACTGAGACCTAAAAATAAGTTGTCATATCAACTGAGGCTTTTTGAAGCTCGAATACACCATGACATGAGAGAGTTTTTCCATCTTATATACCATTGATATTTAGGAAGGATCAAACTGATTTTGTTGAAAGATTTTTTTAAAGAGAGAGTATTTACTAAGCAGAAAAGTCATGTTTGAGTGAAGACCACTTACCCTGTGAGAAATGAGTTTATGAGTGTTCCCTTGAGCATGTACACTTTAGTCCTTTATCTTTGAGGTATCCTAGCATAGTGAACAAATGGATTTAATGAATGCATAGATCTATGAGATACAACGATTAAATCTATTCCAACATCAGCTTTAAAATACTCGAAAACTTGTTAACAAGGGCAACAGAAGAAAGACTTTTCAACTTGGAGATGGTGAATTATCTGAAAGTTGGTGGGCAATGAAATTGATCTAGCAAAAACAACAACAAATTCAGTTCTAACACCAACTTTAAACTATTCCTACCAAAAAGAGCGGATCTATTGATCATGCTAATGGGAAAATGATTTTCTTGGTCAACGTAAACTCTCAGAAAGGCTTGATGTGTTCCATTCTCTAAGCTAGGATATCCCAAACATATAGGATAGAAACTTGCCTGCTTTTGGAAACACTCATTTCTCCTTACTACTCTCTTAAAGATGTTTCCTTACCTCCTCCCTCTAATATCTCTTATAGCAAATCACTCTAACCATTTATTCCTACTTTTCCCCTGATTATACCCTGACTTGTGAGAGGAAGAAAGCTTCCCACATGATAATGTTCTTTTCATATGCAAAACTGAAATATTCACAACATCCTTTCGGGAGCAACATACTCTTGTGAACATCACCACCTTGCTCTGTTTTTCAAGTCTCCTTTTGACTTCCCGATAATGTAACATTTCTTCCAAACCCGGGATGCGCACGTAAGTCCTAATGGAAACCTCATTTTTCTCCTTTTGGTCGCTATAAAATATAGTTCTCGAGTAAGAAGTGAATTGATCAACACAAACGGCAATGTGAATTGTTTTTTATTGTAACTAGAGAAGTTTAAAGCTATAATGGTCAGTGCAGATCCAATATTCAGTTGGGAATTGACTAGAAGAGAAAAAGAACAGAAATATTGTCATGAACTCTCAGTAAACCAAACCATACCATACCAAATGAGCCTAGTATATCCCACTTGGAGGTAGGTTCTGGGGAGGGTGGGATGTACACACCAAAGACTAAAGTGGCTATTTTCGTCTTGTGGATGGTGTATGAAAAAATGGAAAGTTTGCATCCAAAAGAATACAAGACAAGAAAAGCGAGTTAGGAGCAAGCAACATACAAACAAAAGTAGGTACAATAAAACCTCAAGGTAGGAAAAACCACACCCCCTAGTCCAACTTTGGACTAGTAACCTAATTGTTGACTAATTAATGCAACCTCCTCTACCTCTCCAGATCCTGTCTACGCTAACTACAAATCCCTACCCCTAGTCTGCCACCCTAATATTGCATCTCCAATAACTCCTAGTCTCCTATCAGAGGTCATGTCCTTGGAAATGCCTAAAGTTGTCGTATCATCGGAAATGCATAAAGCTTCGATATCCAACCTCAGTTGCTCATCCCACGTCCTCCTTGGAGCCTCCGTATGTCTCCTACAAATGTGACCAAACCACCACAATCTTGCCTCTCTCAACTTATCTGTGCTCTACGCAACTCCCAAACCCAACTGAAAGACCTCATCTGGTATCGCGTACAACCTGGTCCAGCCACACGTCCATCTAAGCATCCTCATTTATGCAATTTCCAACTTCCTCTCATGGGCCTTTCTTGTCGCATGACATTCCGACCCATACAACATAGATGGTTTGTGGCTTCCCTGTTGCGAACCCTCAGAATTGGTACAAAGAAGTTGATGAAGCAAAACTCCTATATTTATTACCTTTTACACTTGCTTTTCTTCTCTCTTAAAATAGCATATCGTCAAAATACTGAACCTGTATTTCTCACCCCCTTTTGGTTGGTTCTCTTAAAGGTAAACTCTATAACAGAAACATATAAGAAGTAAACATGCTTCAACCTAAAGGGATGCCAATGCACCCAAATTTTACCCTCTAGGTAATATGGCCGATAGAATCTTGGAATATAATATGGACCAAGTTAATACTTCTTCGTCCTACCATAAAGGAGCCTATGTTGTTCATTCTGAAGAAAGACTCATCAATTATGGATGTAATAGCAACTGAAGTAGGTCAAATTAAGAAAAAAATTAGTAGAAGGGTAACTCAATTATCTTCTTTACCAACAAATATGTAGGAAAGGGGAGGGTGAGGTTAACATTCACTTTGGAAATCAAAGATGATTATGATATATTGACATGTATAGAATTGGAGGTTAGGGTCAGAGCCAGGAAGGAGATCTGATGATTCACATGTAAATAAATTGATAGCATGGCACACATGACCAGATATCAAAGACTAGCTTATTGATATCCTCTAGCACCTAAGAGTAATGTCAGTAGTTTGCTTTCTTCTTTCTTATCTGTCATTTTTACGAGAATATTAAAGTATCTTGGAATTCCATATTCAGTGTGTAAATGATATATAATTTGGCTTTTTAAATTGTACAGTCATGCCAATATTACCCAAGTTACAATGTGCTTCAATTTGAAATAGTAGTATGGTGGTAGGTTAAGTTTTTTTTTTTTTTTGGAAAGGGTATCCTGGGCCTATGGCCCAGACTAATCCCTGGCAATTAGGGCCTTTGGCCCAACTGCTAAAGCGTGCAGCCCTGAGTTTATCCTCAGTGGCCACAAGTGCTGCGAGTGGGGCTCGAACCCGGGTTGAGCGCTATGAACTCCCCAAGCCTGGTAGGTTAAGTTGCAGGATGCTATATTTTGGGTGGGATTGTGGCGACAGGGTAGCCTTGGATCCTTGTTTGGGTTGTGGGTACACATTTTTATATAACTTTTATGCAGTACATGTAAGCTTGTTTGAGTTTGATACAAGGAACATAGATATAACCTGGCCAGCTTGGAATAAAAGGCTTTCTTTCAGTTGATAATGTGTGAGTGTATATATGCACATTATTTATATGTAAGTACGTGTAGGTGGGATTTAGAACACATAACAATATAGGTAAACAATTCAATAAATTCTCTTAACTATTATAAAATCACAAATTCATTGTGTGTATAATAGATATGACAAATTATCCATGCCAAAAGATATGGGTTTACTATGACTAGATGCAATGAGTATCCTTACCATGGCCCCCATATATTGATGTGTTCACCACATGAAAGCACTCATGATATGTAGTTCACTCATGAAGGTATTTCAAAATGTCCAATTTCTCTACTTCAGTTAGCACATGCAGTCTTTCAATTTCTCTTGTGGAGACTTTTCCTAATTCTTTATTATTGATGTGTAAGATAATTTTTTATGTTATGTGTCTCCTCTTTATTTAGAATTATGAACCTATTTTATTAGTAGGAAAATAGGATCATTTTGGTTTTCAAAATCACTTTTTGGACAATGATATCTTTGGGATTTTCTCTTTGTGCCTTTTAACTTTTACTCCAAAACTGAATGACTTTGTTGGTAGTCCCTTCGAGCCAGAACAGAGAAAGCTTTGGTGAAAGTAGAAGACAACAATTCCGATGTGGTTATGAAGCAGATCCTGTCATTCACATTGACTGAGAAGGTAAAGGCACTACATTAAGATGTTACAGTATTTGCAGCAAGACAAAATGAGGAAAGAAGTCCTAAATTTCATCCATTGAATTTGATTCGGGCAGGGTGCATTTGTGAGGGAAATACTTCTTCAAGAATTCGCCAAGGTATCTGGCTTAAGCTTCATTGCTGTGAAAAATAATTGGTAATAGAAAAAATAGTCTATGGCTCTGTCATGCATGCATATCAGTTTCATTCCTTCTTAAA
Source organism: Arctium minus (assembly GCA_954870635.1). Classification (NCBI taxonomy): domain Eukaryota; kingdom Viridiplantae; phylum Streptophyta; class Magnoliopsida; order Asterales; family Asteraceae; genus Arctium; species Arctium minus. The sequence goes on along the minus strand of OX941093.1, from coordinate 553,843 downwards.
TCTACAATGTATGTGGATGTTATATTTGCATTAAAATTGGTCAAGTAAAAATGAACAAGCTGTACTGTGCCTTTATGTTATGAACAAGTTGTGCTATGTCTTTATGTTTGTAAATTCATCAAGTAAAAAAATGAATGAGCTGTACTCGTCTTTATCTGGATTAATTCATTGTTTGCTACAAGTTATTCATTTGAGTAATGTTGATCTATGTTGCAAGTGGGAGTTTGTGATACGTGGACACCTGGATTTCGAAATCTTAAAAAGCTTACGATACATGTGTGTGTTTCTATATATATGTGCATGCCTATTTTATGAGTCTAAACCAGATCAATAGACAAGAAGTTATATTACAATTAATACATTAAATATAAAAGTTGAGAACATATCTAAGCTTAAGCCTTATCTTGCTTTTACTTTTACAAAGTATGACAATATTACTATATTAGTCCAAACTATCGAGAAAAAAGGCTCCTTATGCTGTCTTTCTCCTTCTTTCTCTCGTAGACTTAAAACTGATGTCTATAAATTTATAGCCGTGACATTTCCATTTTTAATTAAAATTTACCAAAACTGTCCATCTTGTATCACCAATTCCATATCTTCATGTACTCGTCAAAAATTCAGCAATACGGTTAACGCCTGCATCCCGCTTCACCTAGAGAGAAGTGCACCCCCATAGTACCTGGTACATGGATTTGAAAGGTTGGAAGAAACCCTGCTTCCTAGATGCTGATTAATAAAATTGTTCAAATAACTTATTGAATAGGGGCCATTGTCAATTCCAGCCTAAAGAGGTGGGTGAAAGAGCAACCTAGAGGGGGTTGATTAGGCTGCTATACTATTTTCTAGTCTTCGACTGTTTGTGATCATTTGTGTACCAAGTGATGCATAAAGATTGAACAGAATGTTTGAGTCAATTAAATCAAGATGCTTCTCATGCTCTTAATAAATACCCTTTTAAGGAGGATCCTTGGAGATCGGGTTTTCCAAGAATATCGCTACCAAAGCCTAACAACTATATGTCTGAGGACTTGTTGCCAAAGAACTGGCTAACTAAGCCTACAGCTATCAATACAGTTGGCCCCTCAAGGCATATCTTTAAGGAAAAAAGATGAGCAGAAGCCTGCTAAACAGGCCTTTTGTTTGTATGTGCATGTTTCTGTCAGTGTTCGAGAGAGAGGGAGTGAGAGGGAGGGAGGGAGGAAAAGGGAGTTTGTGAAGATTTCCCTACCACGAGTAGGACTGCTGTCCAAAATATGCCTCACCTGGACTCTCTCAAACATTATGGATTGCGGTAAAACCATCTGCAACGCGTAAAGTATAAGGTGTAGCTTATCAAGTAGGTCCCAAATTCTACTCACCTTGTGAATCTCCATGGCTAAAGGGACTACTCCCTAATAATGGACAAGACATCTACACCATCCTTAAGTATAGCGACATATCTCCTTGAGCACACGTTTTAACCCGTCTTACAGGCCCTGTTGAGTTCTGTACTGTTGTTCCTACGGTTCCACTTTTCAACACCCAAGTTTAGTTGTCAAAAGATCGACGTAGTTGATCTTATTTTCTACTTTTACCCTTGCTTGGTTCATTTTAATGTACTGAAATAATTTATATAGAACAATTATAAAATTTAACTCGAACACTTACAAGTAGACAAAAGCTTGATTGTTCAAATCATTCCCCCTAAATATTTTTAATAATGCAGAAGGTTCCTCGTCTTCTTCACGCAACATCAAAAAAGACACTTGCTTTCCTTTAAATGTGGAACATTTTTCTCTACTTCAAACAATTAACACAAACATATACATGATCTCTTATCATCTCTACCACGTGTGAAAAGGGAACACAAACATATACATGATCTCTTATCATCCCTACCACGTGTGAAAAGGGATATATGAAGTTTTTTTTGTTCCTTCACGAGCCCCTAGAAATCAATATGAAGAAGAAAGCGATTGCAACCTCCTTTTTATCATAGAATAGTGTTACTGTGTGAGTTGCTAGCCTAAAAAGTTTCAAATCTGTTCACTACTATTTGAAGACATTTCAAAGTGGTAACTTTGGTCCCCTTCATATTAATTGTCCTGGCTCTTCCCCGGAGTTCACAGCTATTCATCCCATGCATTCTCATCAAGTTTTGACTACTTCTTGGCGTAGGCTAACTTTCAACTTTTGGAATTTATGATCACAATAGGTTGTGTATCAAGTTGTTGCATGCATATCTGTCATTGTGATGCTATAAAGGGTTGGTAGACTCTTGAACCTGTACGAGGTGAGCCACCAAGAACAAGAATATGTAAATTTTATCAAATCTGCAAATTCATGTATCAAATTGTTGCATGCATATTAGTAATGTTGTTACCATAAAGGATTGGCAGGCTCTTGATCCTGTACAAATTGAGTCACTAAGAATGACAAAGTACTTAAATTTCATCATATCTGCAAATTCATGAGATGAAAGTGCTTCTGATCAAAGTAGCTTGTTTGCACATCAAAGTGCATCAACAAAGTAAATTAGATTGTGAATCTCATTGACTCATTAGAGTGGTCATTATCATGCATGATAGCATTCAGTTTGTACTCGTATCATATAGTTGCTTAGTTTCTTAATTTAGAACATAAATTTTTTGTGATTGCCTAATATAAATAATGACAGGGTTTGGATGCACTTGGGATGGCAACCCTGGAATCTTTAACATCTGCAGCAACTGCGAACATACCATTTGCCCCTTCTCCATCTCCAATAACTGATGAAGATATCACCAACTTGAGAAACTTGCATCGCCTACTTCAATTATTATCAGGGTCTCAAAAGATGGCAGATGCCAACACGGTAAGATGCCAAGAGCTTTTACAGATATATATTTCTGAGATGAATTATCAAGTTAAAGACATATGAGAGAACAATAAGCGTTTCCTTCTTAAATTCCGCTTATTACTTTTTATGTTAAAATTTCATTAATGTGACATGTCAGTCTTTATGTGTTTTTTTTTTTTTTTTTTTTGGGGGGGGGGGGGGGGGGGCATCTCTATATGTGCCTTGCTATCTTGAAGCCAAAGTTGCACCACATAATCAGACCAATGACCATTACTGATTTTACTGAGCCATAAGTTCGGCAGATGGAAAAATAGATTGCAGAACTGAAGTTTCTTATAGTTGGGATCCTTACCTCTTCATGCGCACACACACACACACATATATATATATATATATAGCAAAGTTCCTAAATTGTGACCAGCAACTATTGGAACATAAAGGCACTGTTAAGTGTTTTAACCCCATTGTTAGAAGTAAATTACTCTGTAAATCCCATTTCTGAGTTGACGTGATATATTATTGTAGGGAGTTGAAGAATTCAGCAGCCCATACACTAACAAAAGAACAACTTCAGAGGAGATATCTTTAGTCCTCAATCAGCTCACATCTATTCAAGACAAACTGCCACTACTTAATGTTGTTACTGAGGTAAGAATTATCATTTTCAACATAGTACTTCATGATCATACTTTAATAATGTTTAAGTTCAAAATCAATATGAGCTCCTTGAATCTCTGGAAATATCGGCATGTACATCAGCTTTACCATGATCACTGCAAGGTGTTAGAGTAGCAAAGTTCATATGAACTTCAAGTTGGAAGAGTGTTGGATGTCAAGATACTTTACATTTTCTGGTAAATACTGGGATCTCCCCTCATTAAGCTTTTAATATTCGAACCCTAATTAATTACCTAAAACACAACTAACAACCTCCGCCAATGACCACAAAAATAGCCTCCCAGTCTCCCTACTTCTCACTGTTGCCAGCCACCAACATCAAGCTCCTGGAAAATTGACCAGCCTAGCCAAATTTACCTTCTCATAATCTCATCCACCTACACCATATGCGGTCGCTGACTTTGCCCATGACCATCATTGCTGCTGCTCTTGTCTGACTCAGCAACGAGGCTCTCCAAGACTTGCTGTTTGGCAACTCTGTAGGAAATTCCAACTATTGCGGACCAAGCACTAGTATTATCACCAATAATTTATGATTAGACTCATCATCTGGCCTCATGAACTGGTAATTTGTGCCCGAGTAGGTTGTACTCATTCCAAATTCCGTGTGCCAAATCTATGAAGAGTTTATGATATTTTGCATTTGCACCTGATGATTTCAATGGTTTATCTTTGTTATTTGGTAGATTAATAGTCTAATACAGGATAGCTTTGAAGGCTAATGGTAGTAGTACGTGTATAGCTTGCCGAACATTATGCATTGCATTATTCATCGCAATCATTCAGATTTTTCCTATTTTCTCTACACTCCATAAGATGTTTAAGTTAGAGGTGAAATCTTAAAGTAAACCCCCAAGCTGTAGACTAGTCCAATAACCTCAAAATCAACAAAACCGTGGTAGGAGGTTACTCGTAGCCCACTGCTAAGTCTTATAAGGAACTCATAATTCATACTTGGCTCTTTTTTTGCAGAAACATTTTTGTTTGTGCGCATATGATAAAAAAAACACATAACTTTTCAATAATGAGCAATTTTGGACAAAAATATAATGTTGGTTCTTGCATTTAGTGTAGTTTGTGTTTTTGCATTTTCATTTGTTTGCATCAAAAAGTCATACAATGGCTCGAACATTAATCCTTCAATATACGTTGTGATCATGTTCACAGATCTTATGCCAGTTAGCCAATATATATGTATTATGGCGAAAAGAATGTTGCGTTTTAACATTCACTAAGGGTCCGTTTGGTTTGCGGGATTGGAATGGATTTGGAGGGATTTGGATTTCAAATCCATTCCAATCATGTGTTTGGTTTGCAAGAAAGGAATTTATTGACCGGATTTGAAATCCTTTGACCTCTTTAAAATCCTTAACTTGAATGATTTGAAAATCCTTTGTAATGGGATGGGATTTCAAATCCCCCCAAATCCAAATTCCTCCAAATCCAAATCCATACTTGAAATCCAATCCATTCCAATCCATTCCCGCAAACCAAACGCGCCCTAAAAGAACTTGCATACATCAGAAGTGTTCATTACTTCACTTAAGGGCTTCTTTTAATGTTGTTCAATGTTACAGTTATTATTTACCTTTCCTCACTCCTGATATCCCTTAAACAATTTAAATAATCAACTTACGGTTGAACAAGAAACCTAATAAATTGTAAGCCAGTCTACAACTTCACAGTCTGTAAACTCTAATTTTGTAGAACAATTACAAAAGTTAGGATGATAATTTTCTAGGCTTATTATATTAAAAGATACTCTTCTTTATTCTACTGAAATTCATGTTGAAGGAAGTGATGATGGTTAAGCTATAATATATGGTTGAGAGGTGCGGAGTGCACACTTGTATAAGCTAGGTAGAACCCAGAGTCACCGGATGTCGCTGTATTATGGTGTTCTAAGAGGGTAGCTGGCGATGATCCTGAAGAAATGTTTAGAATGCTTCGTCTTTCTGAAATTGCTAAGTGTAGCTCGGAAAGCTACATGCTTTCTGAAAAAGCTAAGTCTGAGCTAGTTCAGAAAACTATATGCTTTCTGAAATGACTTCAGTCTGATTGACGCAGCGTAGGTGTGTGGAAGGATCGATAAGCGTCTAAATCCTTTAAACGAATCCGAGAATTACTAACGTAAACTGGAAACTACGAGAGGACTCTAAAAAAGATGAACTTTTTATTGATTGATAACTTGATTGACAATGAAAACAATTAAACTTATTTATAACTAAAACTAAAACTAAAAGAAAAGATAATTATAGAAATTAAACTAATCCTAAAGATAATTAAAATGGAAAATAAAGAAAAGAAAATTAGTAATTAAATAAAAGGAAGTAGGATGCAAAAAGGAGTCTTGGCATGTCACGCGGACTTGGATGCCCAAACAGTGTCCAGCGTGAGTTTCATCTGGGTTAGGCCACATGCAACTCACTTGCAAGTTGCTTCGGTTTCTGTGGTGAGTTTCATGTGGGTTAGGCCACATGCAACTAGCACCAAACTCGCTTCGGCCGCTGTTTATGATTTTCAATTTGTTACTTTTTCGATGCCAAATTCCGAGCCTCTTTCGAGCTCGTTTTTCTCTTTGATCTCGTTTTCCTCTTTTCCAATTATTTAAAAAATCTTATCAACTCTCGAATTCTCCCTGTATCACTGAATACTGAATACTTCAGAAGGTAAGTTCAAAAGGTTGGGCTTGGTAGAGAAAGCTATATGATTTCTGATTTCCAAGTCTTAAAAGTTCTGAAGGCAAATCACCTCCTTAACTTTGTTCAGAAGGCAAATCGCCTTCTTAACCTTGTTTTGATTATTTGTTCAGAAGGCTTAGTGCAGAAAGCCTTCAATTCTGAAGTCAAAGACCTCATAAGGTCAGAATTAGATTCAGAAGGTACTTCACCTTCTGGACTTCTAGTGCAGATACCATTTTGTACCACCAATAATTGTTCAATTAATTCCGGTAACTGATGCCTTCTATAGGTGCATTCGTTCTTGACTCTAATGTACGAGACATTACAACTTCTCTATGTTTATAAGCTATCAATTTCTACCTAAGTCGGGAGTGTGAATTGAGATTATCCTCGACCAAAATTTGTGCAACCCAGACAAGTCGAAATATTGTAAAGGAAAACAGGCCTATAGCTATCTCAGATCTAGTCGAGGTTCTATTGTGATTTCTCACAACCCAAACCAGTTTTCCAACACGATCTTGCCAAAGGATAATTCTAAAAGTTCTATACGGTATTGTCTTGGGGCTGGTTGGGTTGTCATATAAATACAACAATTCTGTTACCACTTTGATATCACGGATTTGGGAGAGAGAAAACACATAGGAAAGAGGCTTAGCATTAGCTTTGAGAGTTTGAAACATAATTTGTGATTTCAATTTGTAATCTTCCTTTCTATTTTGGTTTCTCTTTGGTGAAAAGAGATCCTCCCTTTACCTTCCGGTGGTGGAACCACAATAAATTAGTGTGTTATTTACATGTGCTTTCATTATTTGGTTATTACATATTACATTTTCAACTTTGTTCTTGCTATAATCGATCAGTTTGCTCCACATTCGTTGTTGGTAAAGGTCACGATTTTGTTATTATTTTCGCATAACGGTTATAACTTTATATGTTGTTGGGACCATGTGACTTATAAACCCAACTATTCACAAGGTATAAAAAAGAACCTTAGCAATGATCAAATATGGGCAAGTTACTGAATCTTGTAAATACCAAGTTTCTGAGTATTCGTTTCCTGCAACTATTATTATGTGTTTGTGATTATTAAGCTCGTGTAACTATGGGCAATGATCAAATATGGGCAAGTTTCTGAGTATTCGTTTCCGTTGGTTTATATACATCTTTTTGTGTGATCGATCTGTGATTTAGTGATCCGGTGAAGTTTAAGTAACGTAAAAAGTAATATTTTGACAGCTTCCTCCAGATTTGCAACAACGATTGATTCGCCTTCCGGTTGATCTGGTTGGTAAGTTGATTTCTCGTGTTGCTGCAAGAACAATACGAAGGGCGTTGCTATAAACTGCAAGGCAAGCAAATGGTTTGGTTTTTCACCTTTGTTGTGTATACATGCTACTGCTTGGTGCATTCAAATCTTCATGGCATCCAAACATTTGTTACTTACTGTATAGGTATTCACATCGAATTACGTATATGCTACAACATGTATGATTAAATTTACATATGTGATTAGTATTCTTTTCAAACCTTGATTGAATTGGTCCATGTTACTGGGTTGGTTCCATTTTATCATGGTCAACAAATCTTTTTGTTGTATTTTGATGATATTTCTAACACTATAACTTATCAAGTGGTGGCGTAGGTTGTGATAGCATCCAAACTCCAACATATATCCCAAATAGTAGAACACACACACATACATACACACACACATACATACACACACACATACATACACACACACATACATACACACACACATACATACATACATACATACATAAGTTCTCTCAACAATGACACTAACTTGATCTTGGATATGACGATTCTCTGTATTTTTCAAGTGTAATTAGATCATTGAGTCTGGTTTTAGCTCTAGTCTTGCACATTTCAGATCCATGGTGGATTTTGGTAGCCTTACCGACTTTGGACTAATGTCTTTTTGTTTGATTTATCAACTTTAAAACTAACTAGACTTTTTTAATACTAATAATTCCAATTTATGCAATAGGAGATCTTGTCATACTGTTATCTATCGATTTAATTCAAGTTTAGGAGAAAGTAAAAATAATTAAGCGTTTTCATTTGAGTTTAGACAGAGTGATTGATTTCGGTTGATGGTGGTAACAACCAAATAAACCCGTTTCCCATCAAATATTTGAAATTTGTATTGTATTTCTATTTTAATTTTGACTTTACCATTTGTATCGTGATAAATTTTCTTTTGTTCTATTTTGCTTCTCTATTTACCTTGTCATTTTAATTAATTAATATTATTCCTAACTAAAAATACATTAAAAATATGTATTTTATTTTGCAAATTACACAATTAGGAAAGTTTTGACAATATCTTTAAAATGAGTCTAGTATTGATTTTTTTTAAATTTATATGCAATTTACGGTGTATTTCTTCAAATTCGTCTACACTAATATCAAAAAAACTTTTTCTATTTTAAATTGTTTTAAAAACATGTATCATTATTTTCTTATTTATGTAAGATAAAAGCTCAAATTTATCAATGTCTATTAATAATAATTACCAAGTATTTACGAGATGTATGGTGCCGTTTGAGTTTTTTTTTCTTTTAATTTCAAATTGTTTAGATATTTTGTTTAACTAAATGTTTAAAATTTTTTGAATTAAATAAAAAACTTTATAATATAATAATTAATATTTTTCCAAAATATAAATATAAATTTATTGTATTAAAAATAAATAACCAATTAGCAATCAAACATTTTCAATGTTTTATACTTCGAATGTTGAGTAAAATATGGACCTGCTCGTGTGGTATGCAATTTTTTTTATAGAATTGGTGCCTAGACTTCATTTATTATGTATATAACCTGGTGGTATTATTGGGTCATCAAGGATTTGAAGACGATGTCCTCTTTAAATAATCAATTCTAAGAATGTACTCCCGATTCCTACTTGTATTATTTGAAGAACATCTTTTGTACTTAAATGTTTTTAGGTTCTTTGTAATAACTTAGTCATGCATTTAAAGATCGGTGAAGTCGAAGACCAGTCGAAATCAACAAGAAGTGAGTCTTCAGATGTGGATCAAGATGAACTTCCAACTCTCAACTAAGCTACACTCTCCTGCCGAATTGCCTCTCTCAAATCGGCCGGACATCTACCTGTCGATATGTCCAGAACAAATCGGTGGGACTTCTCCTTGCCGACTGTAGGACTCCCCTGCCGATTGTGTCTTGGCAAATTGGAAGGAACTCTTTTTGCCAATTCCTTCCTAACAAATAGGTAGGAACCTTTGTCGTCTTATATAGAAGATCTTCACCAAATCATAGAATGATGGGGGCATTCTCTTAAGAATCAGAAAAAGGATATTTGGCATTTACATCATTTTCAGGTGTCGTCTACAACAAGGTCCCAAGGTCAACTCTATTTCATGTTAAGACAAAAAGGACATTTTGTCTTTTTGAATGACATCTCTGACACTTAATCCCAAGATGACAAGTGTCCTTAGCAATTAATGCACGTGGTGGTATATAAAGGTGAAGACTCCACCCATGCAAGGTTACACATTTGAAAAGAGACCTAAGTGTACTCAAGCAAAAAGTTGGCAGATCTGTTCTCTCTCATACTTCATAGCTTTAATCTTTGTGTTTTCAAGTTGTATTTAAGTTTTCTTGTTTCTTTGTGATAAATTGTTAGAATAGACTTATCTGTTCTTTCCACAACAATCTTAAAAAAAATTTGTGTGTAATTCTTGATATTTATCAATAAAGAATTAAATTAAGTGAAAATTTTGTGAGTATTGTATTCACCCCCCCTTCTACAATACTTGTTTGTTCTTGCCATTACATTTTGGGACTAACAGGTATGCATTTATCACAGTTTTAGTCCTTTGTCATAACAACCATCCATTTCCTCCGTTAACTATGAGGGTATTTTTGTCTTTTTGTCACCTTTTGGTCTTTCCTAATAAAAATAGAAGCAATAATATATTAAATTATTTTAAACTAATAATATATATGTAACGCCCCAAAATTTTGGTAAGTTTAATTCGTCACTCTATCCAACTCTTACGTTTTATAATTGAGGATTCTTAGAAAAGGGTTTTACCTTAAACTCCTGATCGGGTCGTGAGGATTTCGGGTGCAAGAAAATCAAAATTTTTCTTCGGTACCGCTGATGCGACAATGCCCGACGACAATGCCAAAGGGCAAAGTTGCAGGGCACCGTCGCAGAGAGCTTTGGGCTCACGGTATGTCTGGCGCGAGTTTGCCATGCGATTGTGACACGAGCATTCTCGTCGTGTCCCTCTCACCGAGCAAGGGGTGCCCGCGGTACGTTGGCGGCGAGTATGCCCCGCGAGAATGACAAGGGCATAGTCACCGAGTCATTCTCGTCGACGGGCTCCAGGGAGTTAAATGCTCATTTTTCCAATCTTTTCTCATTTATCACCTTCACCTACCATAATCCTCATACTCTCTATCTCTATCTCGTTTTTCTCTCTTTGAATGCAAACCCTAGGCTCAACTAAAGCAATAAATACTTGGATTTCAAAAAGCTATTCTATCATGCCCTTCAAGATTTGTTAACCTAGGGGTTCAAGGTCAAGGGTTGCTACCATTCGTAGAAGATTTCTTAGTTTCTAGGGTTTACCTAAACCAAGCATTGTGAGTACATTTTAAATCTTTAAAAACCTTATACATGTCAAAACCATGATTTTAGATTCTTAATCATCTCCTTGTTTTAATATTCTTGTTTAAAATGATTTTGACCTAAATTAGCATTTTGGAGATTTTTAGGGTTTTATACCATTTTGTGAAATAATGAAGTATCATACATTTTGCACTATGGAAAGGTGTTCGTCTTGGATACTTGTGGTTTGCTATGAGAATAAATGAGTTTTAACTATGTTTATGATTCTTCTTATGATGAGAGATGCTTAATAAAGGTATCTTGGGGAAAATGGAAAGTATGTTTGAATATTGTTTTTAAATGATGTTGTTGACAAACCTTGTCAAATGGTAAGTCTAGCTTGGCAAGGATAATCAAATATTTTATGGGAAATCTTGATGTAAACCAGATGTGTGATTATGGTTGGAGTCACCAATGAAATGGTGACATGCTTTAGACTATTACTATTGGATCCATAGGTATAGAGTCGGCTTAATTTTGGGTTAATTCCCGTTTGTAGCTAGTTGAGACATTGGACCCTAGGAAGACAAATTGGTATGGTTATGTGGGACCGGATACTAGTCGTGGGTCGTAAATGTAAATCCTAGTGAATGAGTATGACTAGGATCATTGGGTGCCCTTCCCTACATCTGAGTACGAGCCGACGAGTTCGTGTTCTTGATCCTAGTTTGGTGAGCTCAATAACTCGAAAAGTGGCTTACTTTTGTGTTCCGCCATGATCCTTGGAAATCGGGTCTCCCCCGTCATCGAAAGATGTATTTTGGACCGAAAGGTCCTTATATAGTTGTTGTTACAATTTATAAACCCAACTCTTTGAAAGATTACTTATTGTTTCATTTAAATGACTTCTAAATCATTGATATAAATTGTATGTTCTCACTAGGCGTTAAGCCTAACACTTTTTCTCAAATGACATGTATAACAAGTTCCCTTAGCGGTGGGTCGCCCAAGGTTTGAGGGAGGAGCGTGGTCATTGCATTTTTGGATGATAGATACTTTTGGAGTCATGACGTACAAAAGATTATAGCATTTTTGGGAATTTGGGTTGACAACCAATATAATCTAGATGTATCTTATTTAGATTAGTTTGTTGTCGATTTTTATATTCTTCTACAGGTTTTGTAAATGCTATATTAGATTTACCCGTTTGGATAATTTACTCCATTTATATACGTCATATTGCCGAATTTTCGAATTTAAAATTTACTATAAATTTTAGGGTGTTACAATATCATATATATAGACATATATGCATACTATATCTTCTTCGGTCATCAAACACACACCTTTAATAATCCCTTTCGGTCAACAAAAACCCACCTTACACCAACAGAAAAATGGAGAAGCACACACAAAATACAGATATGAAGAAACATACACAAACACATCGAAGTAGTAGGGTGAATGGAGTCATTAGAGACGTTATGTGGTGGTGGTTAGTAGGGAGTTGATGTCGGTATGGAGCATTGGAGATAGAGAGGCAGTGGCTTAATCGGTTAAACAGGAGGAAGGGTAGCAACTATTCACTTGGTTCAGGTGAAAGGATGATGCATTCGGTGTAAAGTGGGAGGGAGTATGGAGGTTGGAGATGAAGATTGATATGTTTGTATTTAGCCCTCCAGTATTAATTCATACACTTTGACCCCTTATTTATATAGGCTAATTAAAAGAAATGTTAAAGTACAAGAAAATTAAAAAAAAAAGACATTTTCCCTAAAATTTAACGGACTTGTTTGACAGTGAGTTGAAACAATGCATACTACCAGGTGTTGTACGTGATAAATGAAGTATAGGGACCAATTTCATAAAAATACCCATACCACAAGAACCAAATTTGTAATTTACTCTAAAATGTTTATCCGTATATCTTTGTCTTTGAAAAAAAAAACAACACAATTTTGAATTTCAAATATACTTTAATTAATAAAATTAAACATAAAATAGAAAAATAATACAATTTTCAATATTCAATATTGACTCATTTTAAAGTTATGAGGAGACTGTAATTTGTAAAATAAAATATGTAAGAGATAAACAACCAGGATCAGAAGAGCGACTCTCAGATCCAACCTGACGAGCAGGAACAAAAGCACCACTAGCTGTATGTCACGCTCAGATTTCCATTAGTGTTGTGACGTCAATCTTAATAACTAATGCCTTGAATAAAATACAAACTTAATAATTTCGAACGTATATAATGTTGAACATAATTCATTACATAAATTGCAGAAGCGTAAAACATTATAACGTAATTGATGCTTATCAAGATATCTAATCTAGCATTCCGTCCCCTTTTCCCAAAAAAAAAAAAAAAATAAATAAATAAACAGAGTCTCATCTTCCTTCATTTGAATCATCTAATGATAATCAGCACCTGAGATATATACATGTATACTATAAGCTAAAAGCTAAAAGCTTAGTGAATTCAATATGGTTTCATGATAACATGCACACTTAATAGTGTGTTAGCGTGTTTTACTTATTATCTTGCACCTTTTCTTTGTGTATGTGGCGTATTCTATGGACGAGGACTCCAAGACCTTCGAATTGCAAGCCCTTCTTACATGTATAACCCACCTCGTACGGTAGACGAACCTTGCCGAATCATACTAGTTGCGTACCATTATTTGCAATACTCATTAATGCAAATCTCATCATGCACATATAATAGTGTTTAGTGTGTTTAATCATTATCTTGCAAATGTGACCTCGACTCATCATTTTTCTTTATATATCTGACTTCAAGACCTTGGAATTGCAAGTCCTCCTTACATGTCCAACCCACCCCCCACGGTGGACAAACCTTGTCGAATCATACTAGTTACATACCATTTATTTGCAATACTCATCCGTTAATGCAAATGTCACCATGATATGCAATATACATAGGGGTGTTCATCCACACCGCACAAACCGCCCACACCGCATGGTACCGCACCGCAAAATGCGGTTTAGAACTTTCGTGGTGTGGTTTGCGGTTTGTACTTTTACCAAACCGCACTATGCGGTGCAGTTTGCGGTTTTGAGTTTTCAAACCACGGTTCAAACCGCACCGCACCGCATCTTTTATATTATTTTTTTATTTTTTAATTTTAAACATATATATATATATATAATAGTTTAATTTAATATTTATATAATTGGGCTTTGTGTTTTTAATTATGGACTTTAAGAGTTTAAGTTTTGGACTTTGCTAAATAAACCTTTTAATTATAAGTCTCTTAAAAGTTTATGTCTAAACAAATGAAAAAATGCCCTAGGTTAGGACGTTCACGACTGGAGACGTCACTTTATCCGTTTATCGTATTGAAACAATTTATTTTTTTAGACTATTTTTAGTTATGCATTTTGGAGTTAGATGTATTCAAACTCTTTATTTTTTGGACTACGGTCACTCAATCGTTGATTTTCTAATGTATTTTAAACTTATAATTTTTTGGATTGTACGATAAAGTGCAATAGGGACAAACTGCATAAACCGCAACGCATTTCGCGGTGCAGTTTGAGGTATATGCGGTGCGGTTTGCGGTTTGGAAAAATGCTCAAACGGCACATGCGATGCGGTTTGCGGTTTTGCCCCAAACCACACCAAACCGCACCGCGAACACCCCTAAATATACATCTCATGTAAGTGACAACATAAATCACATACGCATTATCGTTATCTTTCACATTATACATATACTTGAATATCATATCAATAATATCAAGTCATCATAATCGTTCTCATCATCATCAAACATGTTTCATATCATGCATATACTTGAATATCATGAACATTAATACGATCAAGTTATCATCATATGCATATAAACACATCATGCATATATCAAGGATAAAATACTTTGTAATAATCATGTATATATGTAACACCCTCAAATTTGGAAAAATTGACTAATTTAAAATATTCAATAAAAGATCAATAAACGATAAATGTGTAACACCCCAAGTTTTGGAGTCTACTAATTATTTCATATTTATAAATGTTTATAAATTTTTTCGTTCGTACGAAGTCACTACGAATCGGTCACGAATTCGGATTTTGAATCTGTCAAGTTTGGGGTGTGGGGTAATAGCTCGGCGATAGTGCCTGGCGAAAGTGCCAGAGGCACTCTCGCGGTGTCATGATCGTGGAGAGGGAATGGCCGAAACTTTCGGTACATTCTTGGCAAGAGTGACCGGTGAAAGTACCCTGGTCACTCTCGCTTGGCAATCTCACCGTCGGGGGCAGGGCCATTAAATGAGATTTCTTTGTTGGGGTTCATTCATTCTTGCAACCAAACTTGAAGGTCGATTTTCTCTCTACTCTAAGGTAAGTTCCCTTCATTTTTTCACCATCTCCTCCCACTTAATTCTTCACCAACCTCAACCTTCTTGACATTTATGGTCATTGATGATTCTAGAGATCTAAAGTTGTAGTTATCATCTTGAAGAACTTCAAATCATCATATCCACTTCTAGGGTTTTACTATTCTAGGGTTCTCACTCCACAAACCCATTTGGTGAGTCTCCTAACCATTATACATCTATACTTGCACCATTATTTGCTTATGTGAACATTATGAAACATATAAAGTTAACCTCATATTAGGGTTTTGTATGTCTAACATGTATAGGGATTGTTGTCTCTTATGAGAATCATTATTTATCATGAGAGTTTCTCTTTGCATGCTAAGTGACAAACAAGTTAGTTTATGGAAGGGAACCGCCTTCATAAATATGAGAATTAGGATACAAATATTCTTATCAGCAGTTAAAGTCTTCACTTCGTTGATGGTTGCCATGTTGTCAAACAAACATAGAGTATAAAGATAAACATGTATTGAGCTTTGTTATGCTATTTGAAGGATATGTGCATTGTATGGAAAATTACTATCTATACTTGATCATGATCTAAATGGGAAGTTGTATATTTACCTCCTTGTGCACGAGGATTTAGATAGCATGCTTATAATTGGTAAAATTGTTGGCCATTGGGCACTAGCGGGTAGACAATAGGGGGCGTAAGTCCCTGAGTTGGAACTCGACTAGATTGGATAGGCACCCTTGTCTGTAAGTCATTGAGTTGTAACTCGACGGAGTAAGCGCTAGAGGCATAAACAGTTTGAGGATTGTGATGTCTGGTATGGCATGGGAACTAGAACCGGGATTTGTGGTGAAATCCAATAACATAACAGGTGACTCCATTCACGTGTTCTCGTCACCCAAGATGGTAATGGGTCTCCCCCGTCTTTCAAGAGTTATCTCTGTTATATTTGTACAGGAAAGAAATATTGTCCCGATTAGGGGTATTGGCATTGATTGAATCCATGGGTCTTCCGGTAACAATTAATTATACTATTCATGCTTAATTTATAAACTGTTTAGAGTCTGTTACCCTCTAGACTTTGGCCTAATACTTGTGTTCGTGTTATGTGGCTCACAGGTTCTGCTAGTGGTTTGCATAAGGCACCTTGATTTGCCGGAAGCGCACCTAGGATCTTCCGTGGACCGGGCATTTTTGGGAATTTGAGAGAAGTGCGTTTTGAGAGACATAGCAACACCCACGTTTAATCTAGTCGAATTTTGTTACTAGGTTAATTAGGTTGTTGTGTATTATGTTTCATTTTGTCGCTACTATTCTTGTTACAAACTAAACCATGTCGTTGGGTTTTAGTTGTTTATATTTGTAGGTCCTAAACCTTTACTTCAAGCCGTCATATTGCCAAAATTTTGAGTTTTTTTATTTACATAAATTTTAGGGTGTTACAAGTTGGTATCAGAGCTCTAGTTTAAGTGAACTAGGTAGGTAAACTCGATGCCTAGACTTAAGTTGAGACCAGTAGGTTATGAATTGTGAGTTTCGGGTAGAACGTCTAAGGTGGGACAGTTTTAGAGTCGACAGAAACTACGTCATTGAGAATTGTAAAAGTGGTAGCGAGGATCTTTATGTAGTGTATGTTCATAACCTCAAATAGCTACTATTATTATGAACGTATGTTTACGTGAATATGCTTGAATTACTATGACTATGACGACTAATGAACTATATTATTATGTTTCTTATGTAAATCCTGTGTTGTCTATCTCTCACTCTTTCCCGATTGTGTGGCAGACCGAAATGGTAAATACTCGGAGTCGACCGCCGATCGAAGGAGAAATACATGAGGATAGTTCGTCTAACCCGAATCTAGTGGTCAAGGCAGCGACTGTCGTCCCTCCCAATATGCCGCTGATATTCACCGGAGTGGTGGAGCACGTACCGATGGTGGAATTGGCGTCTTCTAACCCGATCCTTTGAGAGGCCAATCTTCAGGCCGACATGATGGCCAGTGTTATGCAAATGATGACATCGGCTCTGGAAAAACAACAAGAAGTATTTCTAAAAATGTTAGAGGAAAGGGATGTTAGTCTCCGGAGACTGGAAGGGGTTGTGGAGAATGCGATAGCCGGTTCGGGTAGTACTGGAGGCGAGAATCGTACTGATGGGTTGATAACCCTAGAAACAAGGCAAACAGGTAAGGGTTGTTCCTATAAGTCTTTCATGGGTTGCAAGCTGCCGGAGTTTGCCGAGGTCGATGATCCTATGGCTTGTATGAGATGGTTAAGGGAAATCGAACATGCCTTTAGGGCCTGTGGTTGTGAGGAGAGCCAGAAGGTGAATTTTGGCTCCCAAATGCTAGGGGGTGCGACTCTAATTTGGTGGTATGTTTACACCGCAACTATAGATGAGTCGGTTCTAGCAAAGATGTCTTGGGCAGTGTTCAAAAAGAAGGTTTTGGACGAATATTGTAACGAACAAGAGATGGACTTGATAGAAGAGGAATTTCGGGCGTTAAAGAAAGGAGATTTTTCGGTAAAAGAATATACCCTACTTTTCATGGAAAAGTTGAATCTAGTAGGGCATGTGGCTCCAACCGAGAAGGAGAGAGTGAAGGCCTATCTGAAAGGTCTACCCGCGGACATGGGGTCAAGAGTCTGCAACTCGAAAGCTACAAATCTTCGGGAGATCATAGAAGAAGCCAAAACCATGGAAAGGGTCTATGCGAAAGACAAAGAAGAGAAATTGAGGGTCATAGAGAAGAGGAAGTGGGAGAGCCCACCAAGTTCGTTCAAGAAGCCAAAATTTCAACCGAATGTTAGAAGCTTTGATAGTCTCCGGGAGGCAAAATGGTGTTCCAAGTGCAAAAGCAAACACTTTGGTCTTTGCAACTCAAATCTCAACCCGTTTTCATGTTTCAAGTGTGGCAAGTCGGGTCACACTAGTCCGAACTGTCCTATGCCAGGGACAATCTGTTATGAATACAAAGAGGCGGGGCACGTGAAGAGGGATTGCCCCAAGCTAAGGGGGGAGCAAGAGGAGGAAACGCATCAATCCAACCAAAGAAGGAATCCATCCCTAAAGCTCAAGGGAGGGCCTTCCAAATGACAATAGAGGAGGCGAAGGAGACTACCGATGTGGTGTCGGGTACGTTCTTACTCAACTCCCTTGCCGCTAAAGTGCTATTTGATTCCGGTGCAAATTTCTCTTTCGTATCCCTTGCGTTTTGTAAAGCTTTGAATGTGTCTACTGGTACCCTTAGTGACACCTTGATAGTAGAAGTAGTAAATGGGGAACAAGTGGTCTTGCGAGAAATTTTGGAATCATGTCATCTAGAAATTAGTGGTGAACTCTTCGAAGTAAAACTAATTCCCATGGCAATCGGGAGTTTCGACGTAGTGATCGGGATGGACTGGTTATCCCAACACAAAGCGGAGATTTTATGTTTGAAGAAGCTTATCAGGTTACCGACCTCAAGCGGGGATTTCGTCTTTGTGTACAGGGAGAAGCGTAAGGGCGAGGTGATTCTCATTTCATCCATCAAAGCGAGAAGATGTTTAGTGAAGAAATGTCCATCGTTCCTCGCTTACGTACTAGATGCCAAAGCGGAGAGGAAGAGGATTGAAGACGTGCGGATCGTCAACGAATACCCGGATGTATTTCCCGACGATCTTTCGGGTTTGCCACCAGATCGCCAGGTGGAATTCCGGATCGATCTAGTACCGGGAGCGACACCGATCGCCCGTGCACCTTACCGCCTCGCTCCGACCGAAATGCAAGATATGATGTCTCAACTTCAAGAATTTCTAGAGAAGGGATTCGTGAGACCAAGCTCTTCACCTTGGGGAGCTCCGATACTCTTTTTCAAGAAGAAGGATGGCTCGATGCGAATGTGCATCGACTACCGAGAATTGAACAAGGTGACCGTGAAGAACAAATACCCACTACCCCGAATAGACGATCTCTTCGATCAGTTGCAAGGAGCCGGATATTTCTCCAAGATAGACCTCAGGTCGGGCTACCATCAAGTGAAGGTTAGAGAAGAAGATGTTTCCAAGACCGCCTTTAGAACCTTTTATGGTCACTACGAGTTCTTAGTTATGCCTTTTGGACTAATTAACGCGCCAACCGTGTTTATGGATTTGATGAATCGGGTTTGTCGACCATTTCTAGACAAGTCGGTTATTGTGTTCATCGATGATATCTTGGTGTACTCAAAGAATGAAGAAGAGCACGAGCGACATCTCAAATAAGTGTTAGAAGTGTTAAGGGATGAGAAGCTTTACGCTAAGTTTTCCAAGTGTGCGTTTTGGCTGCGAGAGGTTCAGTTTTTGGGCCACGTGGTGACAAGTGAAGGAGTAAAAGTAGACCCGTCAAAAATTGAAGCCATGACGAATTGGGAACCACCCAAGAGTCCCACGGTAATTCGGAGCTTCTTGGGTTTAGCCGGCTACTACCGGAGGTTCATCCAAGACTTTTCCAAGATCGCTTCACCACTGACGAGGAAAAATGTGAAGTTCCTTTGGACCGAGAGTCAAGAGCGGGCCTTCCGGACGCTACAGAAGAAGTTGTGTGAGGCGCAAATTTTGTCCCTACCCGAGGGAACGGATGATTTTGTAGTCTACAACGACGCGTCTAAGATGGGTTTAGGGTGTGTCTTGATGTAGAGGGGCAAAGTAATATCCTATGCATCGAGGCAACTGAAGGAGCATGAGAAAAACTACCTAACCCACGATCTCGAGCTAGCAGCAGTGGTTTTTGCTTTGAAGTTATGGCGGCACTACCTGTAAGGTACAAAGTGCACTCTCTTCACCGATCATAAAAGTCTGAAATATGTCTTCGACCAAAAGGAATTGAATATACGGCAACAGATATGGATCGAGCTACTTAAAGACTATGATTGTGAACTTCTATATCACCCCGGAAAAGCCAATGTCGTAGCGGACGCTTTGAGTCGGAAGGAGTATGGTGGTGGCGTTCAAACTAATTTTACTAGGATGGAAGTCGTCTCAAGCTTAATAGACCGAATCAAGACGTCTCAATCGAAAGCCTTGCTTGAAGCAAATCTCAAAAGCGAAACTATGGTAAAACAACACCTTCAATTGACTGAAGATGGGAGAGGTTTAAACTATTCCAAGGTCGAATCTGGGTGCCAAAGATCGGAGGGTGTCGAGATCTGTTATTGGAAGACGCGCACAAAACCAAGTACTCTATTCATCCGGGAAGTACAAAAATGTACCGGGATTTGAAACTTAACTATTGATGGCCAGTAATGAAATTAGATGTGGCCAGTTATGTGGAGCGATGCATAACTTGCCTACAAGTGAAGGTGGAGCACCAACGACCTTACGGTAGTCTGCAATCCTTAGAGATACCGAAATGGAAGTGGGAACACATCACCATGGACTTTGTAACCAAGCTACTGAGGACTTTGAGAAGCCACGACACCATTTGGGTGATAGTGGACTGTTTGACCAAGAGCGCGCACTTCTTGCCCATGTGGGAGATCCTACTGATGGACAAGTTGGCCAAACTTTATATTGATGAGATGGTCTCGAGGCACGGAGTGCCACTTTCTATTGTATCCGACCTGGATAGCCATTTCACCTCTCACTTTTGGGATAGTTTACAAAAGGAGTTGGGCACTAGGATCAAACTGAGTACCGCTTACCACCCATAGACAGACAGACAAAGAGAGAGGACCATCCAAACCCTCGAGGACATGTTGAGGTCGTGTGTCATTGACTTCGGGGGAAACTGGGATTCACATCTTCCGTTAGTGGAATTCGCCTACAACAATAGTTACCACTTGAGCATCGGTATGGAACCGTTCGAGGCATTGTATGGAAGGAAGTGTAGGACGCCCGTATGTTGGGTAGAAGCGATGGAGAAACAATTTTCCGGACCGGAGATCGTGCAAGAGATAACCGACAAGGTGAAAAGCATTAGAGAGCGGTTGAAAGCGGCCCTAGACCGACAGAAGAGCTACGCGGACAAAAAGAGAAGGTCGGTCGAGTTTCAAGTGGGTAAACGGGTAATGTTGAAAGTCTTACCGTGGAAGGGGATAATAAGGTTCGGAAAACGTGGGATGCTCAGTCCCCGTTTCCTTGGACCTTTCACCATCGTTGAGTATATTGGGCTGCAAGCCTACAAATTGGATCTTCCGCCCGAAATGGACGGGATTCATCCCACTTTTCACGTGTGTTACTTGAGAAGATGTCTAGCCGAGGAAGAAAGCGTTACTCCCTTGTCATAGATTAAAGTGGATAACGACCGGTGCATGGAAGAGCCCGAGTCTATCTTAGAAAGGAAGACAAAGAAGCTACGACATAAGGAGGTGGTTATGGTTAAGGTTCAATGGAGGCACCACCGTGGAGCCAACGTGACCTAGGAATCCGAGGAAGATATGAAGAGGCGTTACCCGCACTTATTTAATTAGTAGCGATTTCGAGGACGAAATCTATTCTAAGGCGTGGAGGATTGTAACACCCCAAATTTTGGAGTCTACTAATTGTTTCACATTTATAAATGTTTATGAATTTTTTCGCTCGTATGAAATCACTACGAATTGGTCATGAATTCGGATTTTGAATCTGTCAAGTTTGGGGTGTGGGGTAAGAGCTCGGTGAGAGTGCCTGGCGATAGTGCCAGAGGCACTCTCGCGGTGTCATGATCGTGGAGAGGGAATGGCCGAAACTTTTGGTATATTCTTGGCGAGAGTGATCGGCGAAAGTACCCTGGTCACTTTCGCTTGGCAATCTCACCGTCGGGGGGCAGGGACATTAAATGAGATTTCTTTGTTGGGGTTCATTCATTCTTGCAACCAAACTTGAAGGTCGATTTTCTCTCTACTCTAAGGTAAGTTCCCCTCATTTTTTCACCATCTCCTCCCACTTAATGCTTCACCAACCTCAACCTTCTTGACATTTATGGTCATTGATGATTCTAGGGCTCTAAAGTTGTAGTTATCATCTTGAAGAACTTCAAATCATCATCTCCACTTCTAGGGTTTTGCTATTCTAGGGTTCTCACTCCACAAACCCATTTGGTGAGTCTCCTAACCATTATACATCTATAATTGCACCATTATTTGCTTATGTGAACATTATGAAATATATAAAGTTAACCTCATATTAGGGTTTTGTATGTCTAACATGTATAGGGATTGTTGTCTCTTATGAGAATCATTATTTATCATGAGAGTTTCTCTTTGCATGCTAAGTGACAAACAAGTTAGTTTATGGAAGGGAACCGCCTTCATAAATATGAGAATTAGGATACAAATATTCTTATCAGCAGTTAAAGTCTTCACTTCGTTGATGGTTGCCATGTTGTCAAACAAACGTAGAGTTTTGTTATGCTATTTGAAGGATATGTGCATCGTATGGAAAATTACTATCTATACTTGATCATGATCTAAATGGGAAGTTGTATATCTATCTCCTTGTGCACGAGGATTTAGATAGCATGCTTATAATTGGTAAAATTGTTGGCCATTGGGAACTAGCAGGTAGACAATAGGGGGCGTAGGTCCCTGAGTTGGAACTCGGCTAGATTGGATAGGCACCCTTGTCTGTAAGTCCTTGAGATGTAACTCGACGGAGTAAGCGCTAGAGGCATAAACGGTTTGAGGATTGTGATGTCTGGTATGGCATGGGAACTAGAACCGGGATTTGTGGTGAAATCCAATAACATCACGGGTGACTCCATTCACGTGTTCTCGTCATCCAAGATGGTAACAGGTCTCCCCCGTCTTTCAAGAGTTATCTCTGTTATATTTGTACAGGAAAGAAATATTGTCCCGATTGGGAGTATTGGCATTGATTGAATCCATGTGTCTTCCGGTAACAATTAATTATACTATTCATGCTTAATTTATAAACTGTTTATAGTCTGTTACCCTCTAGACTTTGGTCTAACACTTGTGTTCGTGTTATGTGGCTCACAGGTTCTGCTAGTGGTGTCCATAGGGCACCTTGATTCGTCGGAAGTGCACCTAGGATCTTCCGTGGACCGGGCATTTTTGGGAATTTGAGAGAAGTGCGTTTTGAGAGACATAGCAACACCCACGTTTAATCTAGTCGAATTTTGTTACTTGGTTAATTAGGTTGTTGTGTATTATATTTCATTTTGTCGCTACTATTCTTGTTATAAACTAAACCATGTCGTTGGGTTTTAGTTGTTTATATTTACATGTCCTAAACCTTTACTTCAAGCCGTCATACTGCCAAAATTTTGAGTTTTTTATTTACATAAATTTTAGGGTGTTACAAAATGCTTCCCTATAATTCAATATTTCAATACTTGATTTCCTCGAGTAACAAATCTAGATTTAAGGCCAATAAAAGATAAACTAAACTTTACATAAAGTCTAGGTTAGGGTCGAGTGTTACTAAAATCCCGACAATAGTCGTTATCTTCAACATACGAAAGACGTCTCCAAACAGCTAAATCCTTCTAATGCATCTAACTAGCACTCAACTCTTCATGGTGTCGCTAGTACCATTCCCGAATAAGGACCTGATGCACATGCCGACAAATAAAATGTTAGGCTTAACACCTAGTGAGTTCAAGCAGACTTTATCATAATTGTCAAATGGTAAAATCGAAAGACTGTTTATTTAAAACATAATTTCTTAAATGTTATGTATTTCATAAATGCAACATTTTTCCAAAACGCATTATTTTCAAGATGAAAACTCTAGATCAAATTACTCATTTAGTATGAATCCAAAACGCTACACTCACTCCAAAATGTAAATAAGGTTTAATGTCCAAATATTGTAAACATGGATAAAAACTATATTATCCATAAATACTCCAAAACATGGATAAGGTTTAATAACCAAACCATACATAATGGAAAACACTCCATACTCAAAACAACATCGGAAACATGATAAAACTCTATAAGAAAATAACACCCTTTAGTGATAAGGGAGGCCTGTACCCATTGAATGTGGCATACACAAAAGTAAGCTACAAATCAACGTTAATTATCCTCGAACTATGGATCATACAATCATCAAGTTTAACCACCCACAGTCTGTAGTTTGAGTCCCCCGTTGATCCTAGGCATGCTCGTTTGCTAGAAATGACAGCCATTGCGGGCTACACGGTCATCAAGTTCAACCACCCATAGTCTAAAGCTTGAGTCCCCCGCTATGGATCATTACGATCATCATGTTCAACCACCCACGGTCTAAAACCTAAAATGTGGGCATTTCCCAAGTTTTATAAAGTTAAATGTACCACAGATGCAAACATCATCAAATAATCAATATATTTGATAAATATCAAAGAAAACTTCTGAATACATAAAATAGATATTTTTGGCATGTACATTGTTTTCACAACGTAACTTGAACTCACCTTACTAGGTTAAGTTAAACCTAGATTCCAAATTCCATCTCTAGCTTCCAAAGATGAAGACTTTAGATCTCGATGCCAAACTTCTAGATCTATGATGAAAATCTTCTCAACAACACCTCTTTTACTTCTAAAACATACATAAACAAACCCAAGAGAAGAAACGAAGGTTGAGGTGAAAGGAACCAAACCCTAGGTTAAGAAATGGTTGGTTGTAGGTTTACCTTTCAACTTCTAGGGACTCAAAATCCTCAAGCAAGCTTCAATCCTCTTTGTTCCTATCTTGAAGATCTTCGAAATACGAGACCATAGCTTTCGGAATCGCTTCAATCCGGTTAGAAATGAGAATGTTATGACCAAATGAAACCTCCCCCCCCCCCCCGATTTTAGGCATTTTTGTGCAGGTTAGGCCTGGACATGACTTTCGAAGCGAATTAACTCGCTTGGAAAGTCGCCCGAGCCCACAAATCAGACTTTCATAGTCCAAAGCGACTTTTGAAGTTACTTAACTCACTTGACAACCAACTTGGCACTTTACTTCGTGTTTTTAAGTTCTTTTGCAACTTCTCGTGTGACCAAACTTGCATGAGTGGTCCCTTAGGTAGCGTTTGGTACACAGACATGATTGGACTGGACTGGACATGACAGAACAAGAGGCTAGGACAGGACTGGACGGGACTAGACAAGACAAGATAAATGTCTGTCTTGTGTTTGGTACGGCTAGGACTGGATAGGACAGGACTGGACAAATTTCCCTAAAACTTGTTTGATGATTTTATATGTGATATAATAGTTATAAATAACAAAAATAAAGTATATCTTTAAATAATTTAATTAAAGAATATATTTATTTTTTTAAATTATTTTCATACATATAAATACAAAAACAATGGTAGAAAATTTGAATGAAGAATCTGAAATAATTGATGGTAGTTCGAAAAAATACGATTCATACAAAGAAAATATGAATCGAGATAGTGCAGGAGGTTGTTATGGTTGATGTGGTGGAGGTATAGGTGGCCGACGATGGTAGTGGTGGGGGCGGTGAACATGGGTAATAGAGGTTATTGTAGTGGAGGAAGAGGCGGAGGTCACCGACGGTGGTTGGCGGTGAATATCGATGGTGGCGGCGACAATGGGTGGTGGTGATCGATGGAGGTGGCGATAGGCGGTGATTGTGGATGTGGTGGAGGAAGTTGTTGTAGTATTTGAGGAAGAGGTGGAAGTGGTCGACGATGGTTGGTGGTGGCTACCGGTGGTCGTTGATGGTGGTGACCGGTGTTAGTGGAGGTAGTCGACGATGGTAGTGGTGGTGGCGATGGCCGATGGTTGTGGAGGTGGTGGAGGAGGTTGTTATGGTGGAGAAATAGGTAGAGGTGGTCGACGGTGGCTACCGGTGGCTGACGATGGTTGTAGTGGCGGCGATGGGTAGTGGTGACCCTTAAGACTAATACCATATTAGGATTATACATCAAAAGACGGTAGATCAATGATTTTTAGTTTCTGCCTCACTTTTGTCCCATGTTGTTCCACCTATTTTGGTGGAACAAGAAAATACCATTTTTTGTCCCATCTTGTCCAGTCTTTGTCCCTGTCCCATGTCGCGCCAAACGTGGGACAGTGAATTTTTGTCCTATCCCATGTCACGCCAAACATGGGACAGTGAGTTTTTGTCCTATCCTGTCCCATACAGTCTGCAAACCAAACGCACCCTTAATGCCCTAGATGACTTTCAACACAACTTTTCTTCATCCTAACTCAACCATGACTTAAACATTCAATAATGGTTGAACATCAAATGGCTTGCTAAAACAAATCTACACCCTTAAACGATTAACCATAAAAAAACACAAGTGTTAAAATATATCCCATAAAAATCGCATAATGTAGTCACGTTGAATCGTTGAGTGTTCAATAGGTTGTTTTATCAAAAACCGCAACCTACATGATAGTTCATACCATTTTCTAAGCACCTTAAATAATCATAACTAAATTTATCATTACTTCCTAAAAATCTTAGCACGACTAACTCTTAACCATTTCTATTAGTCAACCCAATACCATTGTATCTCTTTTTTCACTCAAATATTTACTTGAAATATAAATGTAACATCAGTATAATACTTCTCAAAGTAAATGACGCTTAAACATTTTATGAAAAAATGTATAATACATTCACAATTTTTTTCAAAAGTGAATACTTTACCAAAATGGCTAAAATAGTTACCTTGTAACATAAATAGTGTTTTATTGGTCAAAACGCATATGTTAAAATTTGTAATGATTTATTGTGACAACAAGTCACACACATATAAATAATGGCCAAGACATCTATACTATATTATAAAGACGGAATAAAAAACTCTTAATTACTACTTATAAAACATAAGATACTACCATTTTATGCATACATTTCAAAAATCTCTTAATCACAACTTAGTATGCATAAGGTACAACTCATTTGAAAAAAATTCAAACTTTACTTTTTCACTACCTTCCATATTCAAGTTTTTTCCCTTCCATTTGGGGTTTCTCCAAAAGAAGAAAAATTATTTACTTGCTCAAATTAACATATTTCTTTAATTATGATAGTACATGTATTTTCTTCATGTATACAAGTTTTTAAAGCCTTTTGAATTCTATAAAACTAACTAATAATGAACCTATATATACGTTTAGATACAAAATAATACTATCCAACATTATATTTGTTATTTTTACCTATTCTATATTTCAGTATTTTGAAAAAATATTATCATTCGTTAGATATCGCTGATTAATATATGTTTTTAAAATTCAAATATACATTTAACGATTACTTTAATATAATTTCTTAATGCTTCATTATTGAAAAAACTCAAGTTATGCGTTTATCACTACTAATGCTACATAAATTATAAATATATGATTTACTCCATATATATCTTTTTTCTTTTTTTTCCTGATAAGTTATTACATTAATTTTTTATTTCCATTTACAATTGCTCACCCCGATGCATTGCACGGGTACACTGCTAGTAACTTATAAGTTAAAAATAATTAAACACTTGAAATAACATATAAAATACCAATTTTCCAAGTGTAGGGGCATTTCGGTAATTTTGAGAAGTCGAATACCAAAGATATAGCATAAACCATTTCCCTAATTTAGAAGCTTCTTGGTACATTTCACAAGTCAAAATATTCGAAATAATACTTAAAAGACTAATCCCCAAAGCATAGGGGCATTTCGGAAATTTTATAAATAATCAAATTATTCCTAAAATATCGATACCCTAATTGTGAGGTTATTTTGGTAATTTCATAAGGATAATAATCAAAATAAAGCTTAGATACCAATTCCCAAGACGCATGGTCATTTTCGTAATTTATAAAGTAAATATGTGAAATATTCATAAAATACCGATTTCCTAATTGTAGTGTCATTTTGGTAATTTCATGAAGAGAGTAACTAAAATAAAACTTATATACAAATTCCCAAAACATACGGTCATTCCGGTAATTTTATAAAGCAAATATGTGAAGTATTGTTAAAATACTGACTCTCTTATTGTAAAGGTATTTTGGTAATTTCATAAGCATAAATAAATAAAAACCGAGTCAAAAAGTTTACATTTTATAAGTCTAAGGAAACTTTCTGAAACTTTTAGAAAATTAATGTTCCTGAAATTAAATTTTTAGAACTTCAAGAGTTATAATGAACATTATTGGAAGTTGTAAATAAATAATAACAAATAACTAAAAGGTGCACAATCTAACAAAAGTAACAAGCTAGCTTGGATGGTTAAGACGTTTGGCATTTAGAGCTGAGATGAGATGAGGTTTCGAACTTTGTACCATGCAAAGTTCGTTTGTTTTTTGTGTGGGTCAATACACGGATTATTGGGTCAGGTCTTGACCGGCCCGAGCCCGTTGTAACCCAACGAAAACAGAGGATGCGTGTTTTCAAAGCTTTTGATCTAAAAAATGACTTATTTCTTGCTCTTTTTTCTTCACTCTTTTTGCACAAAATCCTTGGTAACATTTTTGCCAACATTTTGACATAAATAACACAATTTTTTTTTGTCAAGAAATGAGTTCCATTTTCTTATTTAAAGTTTTGGTTTTAACCACAATCCAACAAAACTTTGAATCATAAAATCGAACTATATAAAAGCAAATATGAGATATGAGGCTACCGGGGTTTGAAAGAGTACTTAAAAACGAAGTCATATACATAAAATCATGAGATTTGGTTAAGAATCTCCCCCAAAATCGACAAAAAACCAAGAATTTTGATTTTGAACTTCAAACTCAGATTTCTCTCTCAAAACTCAACGATTTTACATGTTATATGAATGAAAGTTTTTTTAAGTTGGTGATCTATATTTATATGCCAATAATTTTGGCTTATTAGTTGACGAAATCGGGCCAAATCGCGATTTTTCGCTATGAGGTCGCCATCTCCAAACATATGTGTACTATTGGCAAAACAAGTCATCATACTTTGAAAAAGATTACATTCGCCTCCTGAACTTTCTGACATTTACGTTCAACCCCCTCCTGGCGTAATACTTTATCACTTTTGGTCTAAAACTAATTAAAACCCTTATATTCACTTAACACTTTACTTAAATGACATATTTGGCCCCTCTCGACTCAATCATTTACATTTTTGGTCCAGTAAAAAAACAATTTATTTTATTTTATTTCTTTTTCCTTTCCTTTCATTATTTCCTATTCTAAGATTTCTAAAATTATTTCATTCAATTAGACACTAAATATTTTAAGATTTCTAATTAATTTATTTACTCAATATTTTAGGTCATCAACATTTAAAAAAAAAGATATTAAAGACTCCTATATTATTTCTTTATTTTTTATATTTAAAATTTTGGGTGTTACACTGTAATAATATAAATGGATGAGGATAGGAAAGACTTCATGGAAATCGTCAATTCGCTTGGTCTGACCAAGAAAGGCATGTGACTCTTTGGGTATGCTTGGGCCGAGTGAAGTAAAGGTTGGCTACCTATAATATAAATCAACTTAGCAAAATCACCTATTTCGTATATCGGAAAAAAGAATAGTTTGTCAGATTTAGAATGGATCAGACCGCGCTAATGTCAATCTGTGTGCGGTATTGTGTAACATCAGCACCCTCCATTTAGCCCTACCAAGGAACAATAAAGTTCCACTCTCTCTAATGGATGAATAGGAAATCTCGACACTAAACCAGAGGGAGAGCTCTTTATTGGGGGGCCAAGGCCCCCCTCTGATTTCTCAACTCCTTGCTATAAGCTCATTATAAATCTAGTGATATATGTGTATGACAGGTGTTTGGCCCCCACCTACAACAAATCATTTTTTTTTAATTTTGATTTCTCAAAATAAAAATTAATTGCCCAAGATTGTATAACTTAATACTTATAAATTAATAAAATAATATAGTGAAACGATTTTAGCAACAAAACAATTTAGTAATTTAGGGTTGGGTTCCGATGAGAATGAAAGTAATGAAGATAAGGGTAACTTTTAAGGGAAATCGGTAATTTTTAAGGGAAAAATAAGATATAGGATTTTGGACTTGAATCCTAGATTTTATATTCTTGGTGTATGAAAGATTCAATTACGAGTCCAACGGTTCTTTCCGAAGCAAAATCGGAGCTATAACGAAGAAGTTACGACCAAAACAGTGATCGAGAAGAAAACCGGGCGGACAGTGCACTATGTGACTTGTGCCATGACTTAGAGCCACCCGCGTGACTTATGGGAAGTGGGTGACTTATGCCGCGACTTATGACCGCGTGTTAAGTCGCGAAACGCCCTGTTCGAGCATAAAACCCGATTTTCAGCCCTAGAACTTCGTTTCTTCATAACTTTTGCATCTCAACTCCGTTTTTGGTGATTCAAGTTGCCATGGTTTCGTTTTTGAGAGATCTTCAAGGATATATCAAGAGATTTGAAGTCTATTGGAATATATAAGAGTATTTTGTGGTGGTAAGTTTCTTATATCTCTCAATGTTAAGCTAGGGTTTGATGGTTTCATCCTTTTCCCTTTTATCCTTCAACTTGGGTGTGATTTTGATGACTTGTGTGGTGAAGGTGATCTTGTAGATGTGTTGGATCTAAGATCTAGGGAGTTTTCTTGGTGATTCAAGCCTTCATCAATGGAGATTCAAGTTTTGGGGGTAAAACCTAGATTTAGCCTAAATCTAGCAAGGTGAGTTCAAGTTGATTTGTGAAAATGGTGTACATGCCAAAATGTTTATTTTAAAGTGTTTTGCGTTTTACATGAAATTGTTAACTACTGATAAGTTTGGTTATTTTGGGAAGTGTTCAACTTTATAAGCTTATTTAACACATCTTTGGGATTTTTGAACAGTTTGGTAAATAAATCATGTTGATATGCTTCCTAGATGATTTTATATATAAATGGAGTTCATTTGATGTAAATTTCATTTTTGTGCATTTGATCTTATAAACCATTTGGAAAATGAATATTACTGTGTTATGAGGCATTTTGGAAATATAAGGGTATAAGTTTATTTGGAAAATGGGTTGCCTCAACCAATGATGAATTTTGAGCTAATCTTATTTTTTGTCGTTGTGTTTTCATATCCGTTGGTCAAACGTGTTTTAATGTTTACACTGGCTTTCATTGGTGATTTAAGTAAATTGTTGAGTCTTTGGTTCGGTTTTAACTAAAATGAGTCTTGAGGACATTTGTCCGGTTTAATAGCCCGTTGTGGAGTTTTGAGTATGATGGCGGTTAATGCGCATCATTTGAGAATTACATGTTTTGAGTGCGTTGGTCATTCAATTGGAGTCATGTATTGTTTTAGACCTGTAATGCAGTGGATCCATAGGCATATGAGTCGGTCTTTATTATTTAAAAAGGAAAATGGTCTATTATTTATATGTTGGCACCAGAATTAGTTATGGGATTTCGAGGATAATACGGTGAGGGCTCGTGGAGTCCAATACCCCGACCTGCATCCGTGATTTAATTTCTGAGCCTGTTTTTATGGGATAGTCACTTCCCATTTGTAGCTAGTTGAGACATTGGGTCCTCGGAGGCAACTTGGTACGGTTATGTGGGACCGGATACTATCCATGTGCCATAAATGTAATCCTAGAGAATGAGCATGATTAGGATATCCTCGGGTGCCCACCCCCACATCTTAGTACGAGTCGGCGAGCTCGTGGCCATGGGTTCCTAGTTTGGTGAGCTCAGTAACTTGGAATGTGACCTACTTTTGTGTTCCGCCACTAGCCTTGGAATTCGGGACTCCCCCGTCACCGAAAGGTGTTGTTTTGGGGTATTTTGTTTTATACTTGTTTTCGGTGACGCTTTGAGTTTGAGTTATCTCACTTATGCTATAATTTTGGAGACTTGAGTTTACTCATATTTTGGTCGTTTGTTTTATAAAGTTTACTCAAATTTCATTATTCGATCATTACCATTATTCTCGTTTTGAGTAAGTGTTGGATTGCATTATTTCATGGAAGAATGTTTTGGTGTTGAGGCGTCCATTTATAAAATGCATATTATTGGTAAATGAGTTGTTCTATTATTTTAAAGTAAATCATTTTAAAGGATCATGATTATAAGTTACAATATTTCCATTTTACGTTTTCCTTTATAATCATGATATAAAACTCTTGAACTCACTAGGCGTTAGCCTAACCTTTTTATTTGTCGGCATGTGCATCAGGTTCCATTTCGGGATTAGTTCTAGCGACATTGTGAAGAGATGAGTGCTAGTTGTGTGCTCGAAGAGGTGATTAACTTGATGAAGTCTTCCACACTTATATTGGAGATAACGATTGTTATTGGGATATAGTAACACTCGACTTTAGTTAGTCTTTATGTAAGACTTTAATTATTTGTTGATGGTTCAACCTAGAAATGTATTTCAATTATGGACTGGTAGTAAGAGATTTTATTATCCTTTAAGGTATTGTTGAAAGTTTTTAATTAGTCGCTCTTTCCAAATTTGAGGGTGTTACATCTACACATGGATCAATCATAATTGAAAATCAACACTAATGAGATGCACCAGATTCAGATCAATTTCTTTCTAAAGCACAATTCAGAGGTTGTTTTGAGATAAAAGTGATCAAGCGTCCAAATCAGTTATTACACTTCTCACCTAATTCTTTTTCTTACACGATCCTTTGTCTAGTAATATGATAAATAAATATACAAAATATTATTGTTTTTCTTATTTAATGTAATTTTGTTTTATTGGTCTCTTGATTATTATATTGTCATACTTATACTTTTCGGTTATGAGTTCCAAAGTTTTATAATGTTTTAATATAAAAAGGGAAATTGAAGTATTTGATTAAACTAATTTTCTGTTCTTTGGGTGCTAATGTATATATAACACTTTATTCTTCAACGTAAACACTCAAATATATTGTTCATGGTTCTTTTTGGAAAAAAAATATACAATTATTCTCATGATCCTAAAGAAACAACCGAGATGAGAGTATCTTATATATAATATTAAGATATTTGAGAACCCCGATAAAAAAGTTCAAAAGAAAAGCAATCCGCTTGTTCGGCCCCCGGGTTTTGATGCCCGTGTTCCGCCCCTGCACTAAACTCATTGCAGAATGTCAACTCAAAATGCATCTTCCTCTTCAATATTTTGAAAAAGTACTTTTGGAACAACAATAGGCTCCTAGCAAAGTCATTCTTAACTGGCTTTCCCCTTCCTTATTTGTTTCCTCCCTTACCTTTGCCTGACCTATATAGTATGCTTTTCATTCCTTTTGCTTCGAGCACCCTTTCCCCTTCTCTGTGCTCAAGTTGGTGTCTTTCCTATGGCTTGGACCCTTTCCATGTATTTTAAATGTATTTTTAGTTAAAAATCCCATTCACTTAATTATTACATTCATTAATTATCATATTCCTTAAATATCTTATTGTAACACCCGTAATTTTGGTAAATCCTTAAGTTGCACCTCTCTAATTAATCTATAACAGTAAATGGTTATTGGTATTTGTTTGTGAAATTTGGGTTTTTGGATTGGAAGCACTTCGGGTTGAAAAGTTGGATTTTTGGACGTTCGGTATACCCTATGCGACTGTAATGCCCGAAATTTTAGAGGTAAATTCTCGAAACACTTCAGCCATATTCCAAACTTTCCAAACTCTATCAATCTAGCGTAAACGACTTCTTTCGCGAGTGTGACACATGCCACTATCTCCTGTTACAATCGTCGGGGCAAAGTTGCTCTCGGTACCTTAGGCGCGAGAGTGACAACGATTGTGCCTTATGGCACTCTCGCGTATCACACTCGCTGAAATTGTACCGCGAGTAGTGAGGTTGGCGCGATAGTGCCCTACGAAAGTGCCCTTGGGCACAATCGTCGAGCAAGGTCAGCGGTCGGGTCTTTGGGTATAAAAACCCATTTTATCTGATTTTATCCCATTATTTTTACCCAACTCAGTTTTTGGTCGATTTGGAAGACATTTTGGGCGATTTTCTTCTTGTCTCCTCTCCCCTCATTAATTCTCCATCTAGGGTTTTGATATCATCATTTATTGCACATCAAGCGACTCCTTGGGACATTTATTGTGGTGCTTCGAGTCAAGCTAAACCCTCCCATCATCTACCTCATCAATCTAGGGTTTCAAGTTTCTAGGGTTTTTCTATAAAACCTATATTGTGAGTTTTCTAACCTTTTTTTGTAAAAAACTAGATACATATCATGTGTGACTTTATCATCTCCATATGTTTCATTATACATATTTACTCATAGGTAAAAGATACCCACATTTCATCTTCGAGAAGTCTTGTTTCATTATGCATCCTAGTATGAAACGTCTCACTTGGTACAATGATGTGTTTGTGTATATGATTTCTTTATTTTATGAACATTTGGGTCTCTTGGTGAAAATACCCAAATTTTGGGCTTGAGAATTTAGACCCCATAAAATGCATGTATATTGTTGAATGGTGATATTTCATGTCCTTGTGTTTCTAAATACTAAAAATACACCATTATGACTTGAAGATCTCTTGTGTGAGAATACATGTCTACATGACTGAACTGAGAATGTTGGATGCTTATGTGGAACCTTAGTACAATGTGGGTGGTGAGTAAACCACAAGTTTGCCTATGATGGTATTGTGTATATTTCACTTGAATTAAAGTGCCTTATGGCCAAATTGGGATATTGGACGAATCAAGTCGAGTAGACACTAGGAGGACATAGTCTTGGGTGCCACCGGGTAGGTATGCACCTAGACCTCCGCCATTCGGGGCAATGCCATAGTTGTAACCCTCGGATGTGTTGAGCCTTTTGATGTCGTTCATGGTAGTTGACACTAAGGTATCTCGACTCTTTGGGTGGAACTTGATTGATGCTATGGGTCTCCCCCATTGACTCCACCTATTACATTATTTATTGGAAATATGCTATTATTATTTTATCACACGCTCGCTATTTACTGTTCAAGCTCACTAGGCTTTTTGGCTTAACACTTGTTTGGTGTCGATGTGTATCTCAGGTTCTAGTGGCACCGCACCTAAGAAGGTCTAGGCGACTATCATGTGAGCTTGGGGATGCTTTTGGGTGCACATTTTGATAAGATTTTGTTGGGATTAGAGACGACACCCTTTTGTAATCTTATTTCTGTTTTAGAAATTAGATTAATAGGTTGTTGTTTATTTCCGTTAAATTAAAAATTGTAATTAAACAGCTGCTCATAATTTCCCCATTTTTGGGAGGCTCATGCTTTGGAAATTAATGTACCACACTTCCATTTTTGGAAGTTCTTATTTGTCCCAATTTTTGGAGTGTTACAAGAAGCTCAATTCTTCTATAACATAACGGGGCGGGGTTGCGTGCGATAACGACTTTGCCCACGATTGTGATAGGAGGTCACTCTCACAGGGCACAATCACGGCCCATGTACCGAGAGTGGTGTGGGATGTGCGACTATGACCGAGATTGTGACAAGATGTCACTCTCGCGAGGCATTGTAGTGGGACCTGTACTGAGAGCGGGGAAGCCGGACGACTGTGCCCACGATTGTGACAAAGTGTCACTCTAGTCGGCACTATCGTCGACGAGGGTCAGATGGTATTAAATGCGATTTTCATCCATTTCCTTCATTTTCTCACTTCTAATCTTTTCGTTTCTCTCCCAAGACGTTCCTACACCTTCTATTATGAACCCTAACTATTTTGGGGTTTTTCCATGGAGATTAAAGTGTTCCCTCTCCATCTTATGCTAGTGGTTTCATCTCTTGATGCAAGATCAAGTTCCCATCTCCAACACTAGAGATTTTTGGGGTTTATTAGGTTTTGCTCAAGACCTAAGTGGTGAGTTCATTCCTCTATTTCTAACACTTTAATCAAGTTACAAATAATTCATTGATGACTCCGTAGTGTTTATGGTTCTCAAATTTCGGTATGGATGATTTTGAGAAAGTTAGGTCAAAACTAGGGTTTTGGTCAAAATGGAGATTTTTGGTGAAAGATGTTTGGAAAATGATTCTAAGAACTTGGATTGTTTGCCTTATGTTTGGAAACTTCTGGATCAAGGGTTTGGAAGAATTTCTTGAAGATTCAAGTTCTTCAAGGAAGCTAGGATGGGGGTAAAATCTAGATTTAGCCTAAATCTATCAAGGTGAGTTCAAGTTGATTTGTGAAAACGATGTACATGCCAAAAATGTTCATTTTAAAGTGTTTATGTGTTTTACATGAAATTATCAATTGTTTTGCAATTTGGTGGATTTAGTGTTAACTTTATAAACCATGTAAAAGACTCACATTCAGGATTTTTGGGCGATTTGATAAATAAATCATAAATTAAAGTGTTTTGATGATTTATTGTATAAATGGAAGTTATTTGGTCAAAATGCACTTTTAGTGTTTGTTGGAAATATGCAAAGTTTATGTAATGCGACGTTTTGAAAATACGAACGTGTGAGTCATTTGATTTTGGTCATTCCCAACCTTGTAAACCTTTTTTGTTTTGGGTCGAAGGTCAATTTAAATTTGAGAGACAAAGATTTTGGGAAAAGTTGTAATTTGGTTTATGTAACCATATTGGGTCACGTATTTTAGCTAAACATTTATTATGCCTTTTGGGCTTTGATTTTATATTCAGATGATTCTTTGGGGTATTTATTCAGTTTTAGTAGCTCGATAAGGAGCCTTGGACGTATGGTATGCTTAGTTGCATCTTATTTGAGAGTTACATGTTTTGAATGTGTTAGTTCATTTGTTGGAGTCATGTAACGTTTTAGACTGTAATGCATTCATAGGCAGAAGAGTCAGTCAGTTGGTTTAATTGGGAACTTAATCATTGTTTTGGAACTGGAAATATGTATGGTTAACGGGGACTCAAGGTATAGATCATGGGTGGTTGAACTCGATGACCGTGTAACATTTAGCGAAGGACTTGAGGTATAGCTTGTGGGTGGTTGTACTCGATGTCCGTGTAATCCAGTCTGTTTATTCAACGTCGAATTTTGGTGTCCACATTTGAGTCTAGTGAGTGGTTCCCAAGTCATGTTTGTATGAAAGCTTTCGGTGGTGCTCGCGGAGCCGTATACAGAGTTAAGTCTTGCAGTGGTGCCATGGTAATGCCAGAAATGGAGACTTGTGACTTTTGTGGTGAGACTCATCTAGAGGTCGAGTAGACACTAGGGTCAGTTGGTGTATCTTGCAGTGCTAGCTCAAAGAGGATCCATATACGGGGATCCAAGGCCCTATGTGATTCTCGTGAACGTTCATAAGTGGCTTAACTTTGTGTGTCCGACACATTCGATGGAATTAGATCTCCCCTGTCACCGAAAGGTGTTGTTTTGGGTATTGACTTTTAGTATCCATGTTTTCGGTGATGTTATATATATATGGATTATTATCCATGATTTATAGGTTGAGTATTATGCCCCACCGTGTTTTGGGTGTTTCGGGATATAAAGTTTTATCTGCATTTTCATAAATTGGGAGTTCGATTTCAATTCACGATTTGAGTGAGTTTTGGGTTGCATCACTTCATGAAGGAATGTTTTGCATTAGGGCGTCCATCTTTAAAAAAATGTGTGTTATTGGAAAACGGGTCATTTTCATATTTAAAGTAAATTATTTTGAAAAATTATGATTTACGTTGCATTCTTTCCTTTTAACGATATATTTATTCATGTTGAAAACTCTTGGACTCACTAGGCGTTAGCCTAACCTTTTTATTTGTCGACATGTGCATCAGGTTCCAGTTGGGGAATGGTACTAGCGGCACTGTGACGAGATGAGTGCATGCACAAGAGAGAGTAGCTTGGGTGAAGTCTTCTGCACTTTGGGAATAACAACTTGGATTGGGTTTAGTAACACCCGACTTTATTTAGTCTCGGTATAAGCCTCGAGTCAATGATTGTTGGGGTTAAATATATGATTAAATTTGAGGTATTTTCAAGTATGGATATGTAGAAAAGGGATTTTTACTCTTTACTTGATGTAATATCGAAATTTTTAATTAGTTGCTCTTTCTAAATTTGAGGATGTTACAAGTTAGTATCAGAGCTTAAGTTTGAGAGATTTAGATGTTGATTTCAGATACCTAGATTCAAATTAGCGTTATCCTAAGTAAGTGAAAGTGAGATTGTACTATTAGGTACTCTAAGATAGGATACTTTGAGGTCGACAGAGTCACTAGAATCTGGAATCATGACGAGGGTAGCAAGGATAATCATGTAGGGTACGTTCATAATTGCACTCGACGAGTGCCATGGTGAACTTACATGTTACATGTGTGTGCTTGAATCTCCTTTATGTGATGATCGATGGGTTAGTGGATGAATTTACGAGGAGTAGTAGTTAGAAGAAGTTATAGCATTGTCACTTGGAGTGACGGTTAAGCATGATGAATACATTAAATTGACCATTTTGGGTCGGGGCTATTGGTTGAATTAGAACCATAAGATGTTGAGCATCCGAATGTCGATAATGTGATCGTTGGACTTGGTGAGCTCGGTCCTAAGATTTTGGGTCTCAACCAAAATTCATGCACAAAACTTACTTCTAAAATAATTTGCATAAAGTATTTCATACTTTCCCAAATCATCATGCGGGTTGTATTATGAATTCTTGGAAAGACATTTATAACGCACAAGATTTTAAACCATGAGTTTAAACATGCATAAAATTGTTTTATTGTATATGGTTGTAAACTTTGTTGAGATTTTCTTTATCCCCATTGTTGCCCAACGCTATTTTCAGATATTGTAATATCCATGCGTTAATGTTGGTGGGGACTTGGGCAAGTAACTGTGATTTACGACCTTGATATTGGATCTCCTCCACATATGTTAAGGTTTTGAATGAAGGAGGTATTTTCACGTTTTGGATTTTGGGTTTTATTGAAATGCGAGTTTTGTTGAGAAATGCCACTCTATGTCGTATTGCACCAAAAAAGGGAATTTTTGAAAATATGATATGGTGTGATTCCTCTGTTGAATTTTGTAACAATACATCTCATTGCACACTACTTTAGTGCACGAATTGGTTTATACTTATGGCGTTAGTAAGTGTATGAGAAGTCTGTGATAGTTCATACTAAATGCTTTGTTTGTGCATTTTCGGTTGTTAACAACACTATTAATGGTTAACGTAAGTACGTTATATTGGTTTATTGGTATGCATGGCATTGTAGCCACTATTTTGGAACAAAGAGCATTTTGTTCGTGCGGCTTAAAGTTTGAAGTTGATTTAAATTATTTTACGTTTCGACCAATCGCATGCATATTTTGTCTTGCTAAGTTTTGAGAAATGAGCCCATGCATGCGGGTCTTGTTGGTAAGTTTCTTCCATGTCGTTATATGGTTAAATGAGGAATTTTTGGAACTTAATTAGGTGAATTTCCCCTTCTGGAGAGTTGTATAAACATTTTGTTTCACATTATTTTAATGCAGAAAAAAAATTATTCTAGGTGCATGGCATAAACGCATGCATGGTAGGACCCATGATCGATCCTAGAGTTTTTGATGCCCTGTGCGGAAATGTTGAAAATAATGCCTCTATGCCTATTTTCTAAGCAAATAAAATGACGAAACATACGAATTTTAAAGGGTTCGGAACCTAGTTAAGCTAGGTGGCTCATCAAGCCTCACGTTGATTTTTATTAATTATAATTGAAAAAAATATAAAGGGAGGACATTATTAATCAAAACCCCGAATTACAAAATAAAGAATGATAAAACCTGCATTAAGATCGTGCATTTTTTTTCTTTTCCGGTTTCCCCTTTTTCAAATTGAAATTAGGACAATAGAACATTTACTTCAATATATGTAACTTAAAACTAAAAGATAGGAAAACTATAATTAGTTTTAAATAAAAAAGTAAATTACAGCGAAGTTAATGTCATAGTAAGCAAAGAGAAAAACTCAGAAAGTTACAGATCTAAAAACTAAAGTCTAAATCTAATGTGATAATGCCAAACATCAAAGTAAACAAAAGTAAAAAAAACAATGATAAATTGTAAAATTCATAATGCATTGCAAAAAACAAGTGTCCAATAAGGCAATATCACAATATGTTGTTATTCTTGTGCAACATGCTCCAAATGTGGTGATACTGTGATGTACTCATATGTATTGCAAATTTTAATATGTAAAATGAACTGAACGAACACAAGCAGAGGTTTGCTCGTGTTCGTTAGTTTAACATAACCAAACAAAGAAACAAACACGAACGGTAAAGGAATGAAAGGTTTTGTGTTCTTGTTCGTTTGTTTAACTTAACCGAACAAACGAACGAACACGAACGGTAAATAAACGGTATTTTTTGTATTTTTGTTCATTCATAAATAAAACGTTTTCGTTAATGTCCATTTGTTAAGATGCTAGACGAACGAACGTAAAAGAACGAATTTTTTTGTGATCATATTCATTCATTAAGAAAAATTATTGTTCGTGTTCGTTAAGATGCTAAATAGAAATCGACTTGAGTTGTTGAAATGTTGGGCATTCCTCAGTTCATGATGCACATTCAGTATCCTATCACTACCAAGCCTTGGTCTGTTTTTATAGTTAAAGTCCACCTATCCAATTCCGAAATTATTAAGCCCAAAACTAGTAATAAATGACAACTTGATCCCCCCTTAGTCTTTGATGCCCTGTGCGATTGCATGGGTTGCACGTGGCTAGTGTCGGCCCTGCTAGGATCATAGTGGTTCATTTTAAAAGTTTGTTCAGCATCTTTTGTTTTGTCATTAATAGCTTGAGTAATGATCAAATGACTTTCGAAATGGATTTATATGTGTGGCATTGGTGACCACTTTGCACAACTACCGAGTAAGCAGTAGTGGATTTTCACACGTACGGTTAATTGTTGTAAAGATTTTGCGTTTGAAAAGTCTTAAAATTTCAAATTGAAATGTTAGTTTGAAAAACCTTGAACTCATTAGAGCTATAGATTTAAACTCCTATGTGAAAGGAGTTATGATCAAGGACTAGAGAAGTCCTTGAAAAGAAGCGTCGGATGATCCAATTGTGGGCAGATTTGAATTTTGGGAATTCGACCTCATGAGTTTGTTCACATATGAATAATCAAGGTAGTAGATTTATGTTATTATCTCAGTTATGAAAGTGGTGATCTTTCCATTTCGGTAAATCTTCGGTTAAAGTCTTGTGTGGTTGCTTGCGTATGGTTGGATTTGAATTGATGGGTTATTTGTTCGACAACATGTTATATGTTGGTGGTGTACCATCTTAATGAGTCTTCGTGAATAAAGGAGATGTTGTGGTTCTTTTGTTAAAGCTAAAAGATTTGGGGTTTTATTCCCATATCAGGTGTCAACTTTAAGTCCTTATTAGGGATCGATTCAGTGCAACCAGGAATGAAATACTTCTCGGCATACCCACGTTCTCGATATGGCCATTTTGATTTTAGGCATCAACTTGTTCTTTTGAGGTCAATGATCTTTGGAATGTTTGGAAGTGCTCCCG
This sequence comes from Arctium minus, assembly GCA_954870635.1. NCBI lineage: Eukaryota > Viridiplantae > Streptophyta > Magnoliopsida > Asterales > Asteraceae > Arctium > Arctium minus. The sequence goes on along the minus strand of OX941093.1, from coordinate 512,372 downwards.
TTGGATCATAAGAAGTGGTTGCCTTTCAGTGGTAGGACTTAAAGGAGATTAGAATTTGGTAATAAGTATTGATGATTAAGATTTTCTTGATATGGTAAAGGTTTTTATCGACTGACTGATGTTTGAGTATAGTTTGAAGTTGCACAATCTCCTAATTTGAATAAACCGAATCCCTGGAGAGCATATTGGCACGTCCTTGGAAGGAAGACTCTGCCAATAATAAGGGTTAGAGAATTCTTTGGGTTTGGTGTTGCTTAGTGGAATACGGATTCAGAATCATGTCGAACTATGATGGATTAGTCAATGAGAAGTTGAGATCACAAGCTACCCTTGAGGTAGTACGTGTCACCTAAGGTTGGGAGGCAACCAAGATCATGTGGTTAGAAATTTCTCCAATAAGGTTCGATGTTCTCTTTGGTATGAGTGTAACGTATCGAGGTGAATATTGGATGTGAGAGTCTTCACGAAAATCAGCATGGCAAATTTTTTCAAGTGATTATCGAAAATCATTTATGGAAGAATTGGGATAGAGACGCATCCTTGGAGGAAAAGAGTCGGTCGTTTAGTGAAAATGGTGTTATTTGAGGCTTATATAGCTAGAACTTTACCCTTTTGGTTGTGTGCGTAACAAGACCGTTAATGGACTTGTAATTCGTGTATCGTCGGGTGTAGTAATCAAAGGCTGTTAGTATGAACTCGATTTTGAGGACGAAATCATTCTAAGGTTAGGAGGATTGTAACACCCGTAATTTTGGCAAATCCTTAACTTACACCTCTCTAATTAATCTATAACTGTAAATGGTTATTTGAATTTGTTTGTGAAATTTGGGTTTTGGATTGGGAGCACTTCGGGTTGAAAATTTGGATTTTTGGACGTTCGGTACACCCTGGGCCACTGTGTAACACCCTAAAATCTGGAAATAGCAACTAATTTAAAATTTTCTAAATACATCAATAAATGATTCATATACGAACACAATTTCAAGGTTTAACCTCAACACACACAGTTTATTCTCTACATAAAGTCTATAACAAGGACGAGTGCTACTAAAACCCAATAATAGTCACTATCTCCAAACTGCGGAAGGCTTCATCAAATACTTACACTTGTGAAAAACTAAAGCACATCTCTTCATGGTACTGCTAGAACCAAACCCCCCAACTGGAACCAAACCCCCCAACTAGAACCTGATGCACATGCCGACAAAAAAAAAGGTTAGGCTTAACGCCTAGTGAGCTCAAGAGTTTTCAACATATATAAATTAATCGTTTAAAAAGAAAGAATGCAATTAAAATCATGATCTTTCAAAATGATATGCTCCACTTATGAAAACGACTCGATTACCAATAATTATGCATTTTAAACGAAAGAGACATCGAGTTAATCGTTAACCAAACCAAATTGTTTTAAAGACTAAGATCCCGATATAAAACGTTCTTTCGTAAATGTAGATTTAACCCAAAACTTGCTCAAAATGAGAATAGAGAGAGGACTCCCAATTTTATAAAACGCGGGTAAAAATGTTATATCTCGAAATAGCCAACATGGGTGGATCATGACACACAACTCATAAAACAATAGATGAAAACCCATATAAATAAATATCGCCGTGGACACGGACATTAGACCCAAAACTCACGTAACCATAAAGTGGGACGAAATCAAATACCGAAACGTGGAGATGACGTATTTCATTCAAACCTTAATATACATGGGGGAAACCCAATATTAAGGCCATCATTTACCGTCGACCACATAACCAACGATAATAAAGTATGACGTTAATATTTAAAATGCTAATGGACGACTACGGGGGAGACCCGTTTCCATCTTGGGTGACGAGAACATGTAAATGGGGTCACCCGTGATGTTACTGGATTTCACCACATATCCCGAACCTAGTTCCCATGCCATGTCAGACATCACAATCCTCAGCCCGTTTATGCCTCTGGACATACTCCGTCGAGTTCTACCCCAAGGACTTACAGACATGGGTGCCTATCCAGTCTAGACGAGTTTCAACTCAGCAGCATTGCGCCACCTATTGTCTACTCGCTAGCGAACCCAAGCGGTCAATAATTGTAACCAAAATCTCAGGCCCTACAAAACAGACAGACTTACGTGCCTATGGATCCAAGACGACACTGTCTAACATTACATGACTCCAATTGAATGACCAAAGCACCCAAAATATGTAACTTCCAAATGGCATGGAATAAACACCATCATACTCCAAAATTCCACAACTGTTTTTAAACCGGACAAATGTCCTCAAAACTCCATTTAGTCAAAACCGAGCCAACGACCCAACAATTTACGTAAATATCCAATGAAAGCCAGTAAAGACATCGAAATACGTTTGACCAACAATTATGCAAACACCACCACCAAAAAGGTAATTAACCCAAAACTTTTCATTGGTTGAAACAAAACGTTCTCCAAGTGAACTTGTTCTCTTCATGTTGCCAAAATGACTCATAGTACAATGATATGCATTTTCTAACGGTTTATAAAATCGTATGCACCAAATAGACAGTTATATAAAATGACCTTCATTTATAAATTTTATCATTAAGGAAACATATCAAAATGATTTATTTATCTAATGCCCAAAAATCACAAAGATGGGTGTTACATAAGTTTGTAAAGTTAAATATATCCCAGTAACAAAAACTTATCAGCAGTTAACAATTTAATGTAAAACACAAACACTTTAAAATAAACATTTTGGCATGTACACCGTTTTCACAAATCAACTTGAACTCACCTCGCTAGATTTAGGCTAAATCTAGATTTTACCCCAACTTGAGCTTCGTTGAAGAAATCCGAATCCACAAGCAAAACCTTCCAAAAACCTATCATCACAATTTTCCAACCATGAACATACTTATTCAACCATTTAGAATAGTTCCCCAAACATTTTACATAAAAAACCCCCAACTTGGCCAAACCCTAATTTTGAACTATTTTCTCCAAAATCATCAAATTCGAAATTTGATAAACCAAACACTAGAAAATCATCAAGAGAACATTTATATCTTATAACAAGGTTTAGAAATGGGGAAGATACACTTACCACTTAGGTTTTGACGAAAACCTAGAAAACCCTAAAATAGAGCTTGAGGTTAAAGATGAAGATGGAGCTTCTTGACCCTAGCTTCCAAGCTTTGTTGGGTGGTGGAGAAACACTTGGAACACATTAGATTTGGTGTCTTGGATGCGTAAAATCTGATGTTAGGGTTTGAGGGTCGATTTTGGAGAGAAGAGGGTGAAAGGGGTTGAAAGAATGAATGAGAAAAGTGAGAAAATGGGGTTTAAAGGGGTCTGGACCCCGATGGCGAGAGTGCCCCGTGAAAGTGACATACATCACTTTCGTTGTCACTCTCGCTGAGAGTGTACCGCGGCCAATAAGGCCCACTGCGAGAGTGACACGCGATTGTGACACATGTCACTTTCGCCCAGACTCCTTGAAGCCCAAAAATCCGATCTTTTTCGACACTAAGGCCCTCGACACTCTTTGGAACTTTTAGTAGTGTTTTCCCAACATGAATCCCACCAAACACAAGGTACAAAAACGCCTGGGTTCCCCTATACTTACCGAAAATTACGGGTGTTACACATGGTGCCCACGATTGTGACAGGAGGTCATTCTCGTAGGGCACAATCGCATCCCCTGTACCGAGAGTGGTGTGGGTTGGGCGACTATGCCCACAATGTGACAGGATGTCACTCTCGCAAGGCATTGTCACGAGACCTGTACCGAGAGCGGGAAAGTTGGGCGACTGTGCCTGAGATTGTGACAAAGTGTCACTCTCGCCGGGCACTATCGCCGACGAGGGTCAGATGGTATTAAATGCAATTTTCAGCCATTTCCTTCATTTTCTCACTTCTAACCTTGTTGGGTCATCTGAAGATTTGAAGATGACCTCCTGATCTTCCATCTTATATCATCCTACTTAGAATATGTTTGAGGTTCTTTTAGCAGCTTGGTTTCTATACAAATGTTCGGTGAAGTCGAAGATCAGCCGAAGAAGACAAAGAAGGAGTACATCTCTCAAAGCGGATTGAAGATAGTCTCCTCAGCCTAAAGCCAAGCATGCCCAAGTGATCAACACCATCGGCCAGGATGGTGTCAATCTCATATCTTCAGGAGTATGAAGGAGTTCTCACATCTTCAGGAGCCAAAGATCTCTCAAGTCTTCGGCAATCGATGATCTCTCCGTAGAAGCTGAAGATGTTCTCACATCTTCAGGAGCCGAAGATGCCTGAAGATTTCTTTCAAACACATTGTACTTTTCTGACAAAGTATATATGTGATATCTTGCATTGACGTGGACCTCATCCCAAGATCAGAAAAAGTAAGTTTGTCTCTTACACTCTTTTAAGGAAATGTCCACACCATCCCTGCAGGTCAACACTTCAAGACAAAGTCACTCCAAGACAAAAGGTACATCATGTACCATGCAGAAGACCTGTGTCCATCCCTTGCTTAACAGGTGTCTCATGCATTAAATGCATGAGGCACTATAAATATGATGGATGTTTCAACATGCAAGAAAAACCAGCTCTACTACCTTCAAGTTCTCTAGTGCCTGGCAACTTTCTCTCTACGAAGTTCAATTGTTTTCTAAGTGTTTTACAATTGTTCTTTATTCTCTATGTGTAAGATTGTTTGAACATATCTCATATGTTCTCTTCCGCAACAATCAAAGTTTTCTATGTGTAATTCTTGATTTCAAATCAATAAGAATTAAATTAAGTGAAAAACTGTGTGTATTGTATTCAACCCCCCTTCTACAATACTTTGCTTGTTTATTTACTGCTATTTGGGACCAACAAACCTTTCCTTTCTCTCCTAAATCTTTTCTCCACTTTCTATTATGAACCCTAACTGATTTTGGGCCTTTCCCATGGAGATTAAAGTGTTCCCTCTCCATCTTATGCTAGTGGTTTCATCTCTTGATGCAAGATCAAGTTCTCATCTCTAACACTAGAGATTTTTGGGTTTATTAGGTTTTGCTCAAGACCTAAGTGGTGAGTTCATCCCTCTCTTTTCTAACACTTTAATCAAGTTATCAATACTCCATTGATGACTCCCTAGTGTTTATGTTTCTCAAATTTCGATATGGATGATTTTGGGGAAGTTAGGTCAAAACTAGGGTTTTGGTCAAAATGAAGATTTTTTGTGAAAGGTGTTTGGATAATGATTCTAAGAATTTAGATTGTTTGTCTTATGTTTGGAAACTTGTGGATCTTGGGTTTGGAAGAATTTCTTGAAGATTCAAGTTCTTCAAGGAAGCTCGGATGGGGGTAAAATATAGATTTAGCCTAAATCTAGCAAGGTGAGTTCAAGATTTGTGAAAACGATGTACATGCCAAAAATGTTCATTTTAAAGTGTTTGTGTGTTTTACATGAAATTATCAATTATTGAGCTATTTGGTGGGTTTTAATTATTTGAAGTGTTTAACTTTATATACCTTGTAAAGCACCCACATTCGATATTTTTGGGCGATTTGCTAAATAAATAATAAATGAAAGTGTTTTGATGATTTATTGTATTAATAGAAGTTATTTGGTCAAAATGCACTTTTAGTGTTTGTTGGAAATATGCATAGTTTATGTAATGGGACGTTGAAAATACGAACGTGTGAGTCGTTTGAAGGTAATTCCCGCCCTTGTGAAACATTTTAGAAATTTTAAACCTTTTTTGTTTTGGGCCGAATGCCAATTTGAATTTGAGAGACAAAGATTTTGGGAAAAGATGTAATTTGGTTTATGGAACCATATTGGCTCACGTATTTTAGCCAAACGTTTATTATGCCTTTTGGGATTGATTTATATTCAGATGAGTCTGTGGGGTATTTGTTCAATTTTAGTAGCTCGATAAGGAGCCTTGGTCGTATAGTATGCTTAGTTGCATCTTATTTGAGAGTTACATGTTTTGAATGCGTTAATTCATTCGTTGAAGTCATTTAACGTTTTAGACTGTAATGAATTGGATCCATAGGCACAAGAGTCAGTCAGTTGGTTTAATTGCGAATTTTATCTCTATTTTGGAACTGGAAATATTTATGGTTAATGGGGACTCGAGGTATAGATCATGGGTGGTTGAACTCGATGATTGTGTAACATTTAGCGAAGGACTCGAGGTATAGATCGTGGGTGGTTGAACTCGATGTCCGTGTAATCCAGTCTGTTTATTCAATGTGGATTTTTGGTGTTTTTGTTTGAGTCTAGTGAGTGGTCCCCAAGTCATGTTTGTATGTAAGCTTGCGGTGGTGCTTGGCGGAGCCGTATACGGAGCTAAGTCTTGTGGTGGTGCCATGGTGATGCCAGATACGGAGACTTGACTTTTGTGGTGAGACTCATCTACAGGTCGAGTAGACACTAGGGCCAGTTGGTGTATTTTGCGGTGCTAACTCAAGAGGAGCCATATACGGGGATCCATGACATCAAACCAATTTCCAAATCTAAAACCTAAATCAAACCCAATTTTGAACTTAAATCAAAACCCAGTATTATTTTATGGAACCGACACACATTTAAATAGACATGGCAAAAACTGACACGACACGCTAACCCGACACGAAATAAACGGGTTTGGGTAATACATTTCATCCCATTTAAGTAAACGGGTTGACACGACATGACACGAAAATTAAACGATAAGGTGATGATCAAAAATTTCAACTCAAAAATGACCCGAATAACCCGTTTATATATATATATATATATAAGGGTTGTTTTATTTGCAACCCTTAAAAAAGTTGCAAACCTTGCAACCCACATCTTAACCGTCGGATTCATGATCGGCGGTTACAATAGATATGCTACTCAATATTTTTAATTAAAAAAAATAGAAAAATAAAAATAAAATAACCGTCGATCATGAATCCAACGGTTAAGATGTGGGTTGCAAAATATCCTTCCACTATATATATATAGGGAGAGGTTCATTTGAGAAATGGTAAATGTATGAGAAATAGAGAAATAATCTTAGCAATTCATCTGGTCAACATTTGCGGCTTTGACCGCGAAGCACCGGATAATTCCTTGCATGGTCTATAGAAGGTAGAGGGGTAGTTTCGTAAAATATGCGGGATGGGTTCATATATGAACCTATATGATTCACATATGAACTATACGTTCATATGTGAATCAGTTAATTAGTTCATATATGAATCACAAAAGTTCATATATGAATCTGTTAATTAGTTCAACTGATTCATATATGAACTTACAATTAATTAGTTCATATGTGAATCAGTTAATTAGTTCATATATGAATCAGTTAAAAGAGTTCAGATGTGAATTACACCGATTCATATATGAACATATAGTTCATATATGAATTATACAGGTTCATATATGAACACAGCCCGTGTATTTTTGTAAAAATTACGAAAGTGTTCTTATATTTTTGGAATAGCCACAACTTTTGACCAGTCAAAGCCGCAACTTTTGACCAGTTAAATCCGATCTTGACCGTATGAATGGCTAGGATTACTTCTCTAATTCTTATATATTTACCATTTCTCAAATGAACCTAACGCAATATATATATATATATATATATATATATATATATATATATATATATATATATATATATATATTATAAGTTTTCTTTATAATGTTTTAAATTTTTAATGTCTTAGATTTGGTTAGAATTTATAAGTTTGAACTATAAAACTTGGATTTCTAATGCTTTCATTTGAATTTTGTATTTGTATTTTTTTGTGAATTTTCGATTTTTAAATTTTTTTAGTTTTATAAATGATAAACGGGTTAGGCGGGGTTGTGTCGGATCAGGCGGGTCGGGTTAGGGTTGTGATTTTTTGACCTATTTATGAAACGGATCGGGTTAGGGTTAGACACTTTCAACCCGTTTAGACACGACACGTTTGCCGGATATACATTTAAATGCATTGATTAATTATCAAAAAGGGTACATCATTCTAGGAATGATACAAATGGATATCAAGCATTTAGGATAAACTATTCCATGAATGTAAAAAGAACGAAGTGGATAATCATCATTTACAAAAATCCAACACGTGCAACATCAAGAAGAAACAACAATAGGTGCAGGAAAAAAAAACCCATAATCAAAACCCAGGGAGTAAGTTGTGCTTTGACTATTTCTTCATCCTCAACAAGATCAACAATCTTTTATGGCTTTGTAACATTCTTCCATGGGGACCTGCAACCAAAACCCTGATTTGTAGCATCTACAACCAAATCTCCGATTTAAAATTGGGAACAAGGAAGACCGAAATCCATCAGATCTGATTTGTAAATCAATACATCGGGTACTTTGAACATAGGGGGAAGATGGAGGGGGTGGGAGTGGGAAGAATCGAGAGGATTGCGACAAAATATTTGATCGAAAATCTGGTTTCAGACGCAATGAGGAGAGAATCGGAACCATTGCATCTTCTGCCGACGACTTATTTGAAGTGTTTTTTAGCTTATTGCGATTTGGCACCGGAGATAAGCACTTTTGAGTGTTTGGATGAGGAAAAATTAAAATGGCTTATAGCGGTATCAAACCGCTGAAAAGCACTTTTTGACGAGTCATTTGGTTTTTAACTTGTCAACTTATTTAAAAAGTGCTTATGACTTTTTTAGTTATTTTATATGTATAAGCAATCTCAAACACCTTTAAATAACAACTTATTAGCTTATTACGTTTTGGTACCACAATAAGCTAATCCAAACACTTTTTTAAAAACTCCGGTTTAACACCGCATAAGTTGATAAACACTTTTTAAAATAAGCATAAGTTGTTTTAAATAAGCAATCCCAAACACCCCCAAGTCAAAATACGATGGTGGATATTAGAAGACAATGGGAAGATTTGAAGAGAATCCACTGATTTTAGGGATAAATGGGGTTATAATTATCTTCCAAAAATATGACATAATCTGTTCCAAAATTACCCTTGAGTTTTCCATTTAATATGTTTCCTTTTTAATCAGTTTATAATCTTTTATTTAATCATAATCGTTGATCAAAAAAATAAACGGTTCAGATGAGTTTGTAAAGTTAGTTTAATTGGTTGGTTAACAAATGATTAAGCCCCTCCCTCCCTCCCTCGGGTGGGTTTATACAATAATGTTAACTATATAAGAAAACAAGAAAACGGCCGTTAATGTATTAAATCATACATGATTCACGTACAAAATCATATATGATTCACGTGACTCCAAAATCGTCTACGTCCATTTTTTGCCGTTAATGTAAAATCATATATGATTTTGAACATGATTTGTTGTCTTTTATATATATATATATATATATATATATATATATATATATATATATATATATATATATATATATATATATACACACACAGAGAGAGGGGGGGGGGGGGGGAGAGGGAGGTTTAAGGGAAAACCTCAAAAAAATGAAAAACTGAGGAACACCCTGACAGACTTTGATCTGGACAGTATGCACAAGTGCATACAAGTAAATGAAATTATTTTTTGGTTTTTATACACTTGTGCATATGCACGTGTACATGTTACAAATTACTTGTATGCATAAGTGCATACCGTCCAGATTAAAGCATTGTTTGGCAAACTAGCTTATAAGCTAGCTGGAAGCTTATAAGCTAGCTTTTCAAAATGTTACTATGAGTAACTTTTCAATAAGCTAGCTTATGGTCATCCAAACATGTACCAGAAAAAAAAACTAGCTTAAACATAGCCTAAGGGTCACCAGAATGTTCCTCAGTTTTCCGATTTTTTGAGATTTTCCCTTGAAGCTGACCCTATATATTTTCAACTACCAAAATTTATATGTTCGGCACAAATAGGTATGAATAAAAACACTTAAAAAGCGATCCATTACAAACAAAAACTATCAAATATGAACTCATTGCATATAGAAACGACTCGTGGCCCTAATATTTTTAAATAAATATTAGTTAGTAAAAATTAATTTTTCGACGGAACTTGAATTTCAAGACATTCTTTGTAACTTAAAATACTTAAATGAGTATCTGAGTTCAAACTCGAACGCTATCTTAAAAAAAAATAATTCGAGCTTGAGTTCGATAATAGATTTTGGAGCCGACCCTAAACAACATAACCACCCTACAACCTTAACACAAAATTCGTTTTAGGACAGTAGTTTAAGGGTTAGTTTATATAATAATTTCATAAGGAACAAGAATCATCTTTATTTGCTGGTCACGCATAAGGAACATGGCCACCATTGTTACCAGGAAATCGCTACGGCAGACCAGTACTAAATATAAATATCACCATCATCTACATCTGCCTAATAATAATTCAATAGATGTTCCTACAAATACCCATAATATAGCCAACAATACTCCAAGAACAGAAAAATATACTATGCCCCTACAACTTGATGTTTTTTTCTCTAACCTTTTTGACGTTGAAACACCAACAGCCATCGCGGCATTTACGTTTCTGATCCTGCTGAAGCTCGACATTCGTTCGAATGCCCTGTTCACAAGAGCGCTGCTTTCTGAAGCTGAAGCTGGAGTGGTTGGTATCGCCTCCACAAATGCCCATAAAGCAGACGAGAACCATGAATTTGCACCATCATCCATATTGGTTTCATTTACACAATATTCGGGTTTTCCAGGATTTTCTTCAATTATGACACCTAGAAACATCACGAAAAACGAAAAAAGAAACATGCATAATCAGCTAACTGTACTTGTTATACCACTCATGAACGGCAGGCAGGCTTAAAAAGCTTTGCCCTCAAACTCCCCCATTTGGGCTCGAGAGCTCTTGCCATTTTCCATCTGATCACGAGCTTAATAATGTTAGCAAAAAATACAAATCAATCCCCATTTATTTATTTTGTTCCAAGTCGATTTCTCTGTTTTGAAAGAGAACGAATCATATGGTTTTGAAGATTGATTCACTACCTGATGACGGTTGAGAAATCGCCTTATGAGTTGTTTGAGCAGTCATGCTGCTGCTGTCTCCTTGCTCATAATCCCAGAGATCGTAGCTTATTGGAAGTTCATCGTGATGATGATTTACAACTTCGCTTACAAGACCAGAGTTTTCGGTTCCATATTCAAGATTGTCCAAATAGGCTGCTTGAAGTTCAAGTTGTTGAGTTCCAAAAGAACCCGTCTCAGCGAACCTGGTTGAGTCCATGTAGAGGTCGAATTCAGAGAAAGAATCGAAATCAGGAAACCCTAATCTTTCAGAATTATTAATCGAGGGCTCTGGACCAATCAGATCATCCATTTCAAGAAAATCCTCATTGACCACCAAAGGCTGTGCCTCGGACCTGGGCTGCACATCCTGCTGCTCGTCGCTAGTACCCATTGGAGTCTTACATCCAAAGGCGTCAACTTTGGTTGAACAACTCTCGGGAGAAAACTCCTGGCTTTTTTCCAAGAGCTGTGGCAGCGGTGGGAGAATTTCTGGTTCATCGATAATCTTGTTCAGGAACTCCATGATATCACTTGATAACATTGTTTCCTCCTCTTCTCGGCTGGTTCTAAAATCATTTACAGGGATGGGATTAAGTTTCTGTACAAAAAGAGCATCAACATCCAAACAATCATCATCACTCCATTCTTCCTCCACAAATGGAGCGCCATACTGCTCGCCATTCTTGGGACCGGGCCCGCTTTTCTTGAATATCTTGTACAAAACATAGTGTTCTTGAGCTAAAGGGCATCTTTTGAGCTCCTCCTCATCGACGGTGTACTCGTGCATAACCCAATCAGTGCGTTGGCCGGAGGGTGCACGGCCTTGGTAATACACGAGTGTTTTTTTAATCCCAACTGAAGATGATCTACGCTTGATGACTCGGTCCTTTCCAGTTGCTTTCCAGTAGCCGTTCATGGTTGCTCTGCTTGATCTTCCGCCATTTGGATACTTTCTATCTCGAGGGCTAAAAAAGAACCATTGTCTGTCGCCAGTTTTCAATTTAGATTGCCCTGCATATGAAAAACACTAGTTAGCAAAGAAAAGAAACCATCCGAAAAGGATAAAAGAATCTATTAGCACGGATCTATATGATTAGCATAAAAAACAACCATAAAATCATATCAGAAAGGATGGTTCAAAGAAAAATACAAGAAACAAGTGAAGAGTAGAATGGAGAAAATAGCAATAAAAACAATCATAAAATCATCATCTCATCAAACAACAATACTACCCAATCAATGCCATAAGTATAAAAAGAAGACTCAACATAACAAGATCGGGATTAATAAAACAACCATTTAATAACCAAATTATACCCATCCAGATGATAAAAAGTAACACTAAACCTAATGGTTGAACAATCAAAAGAAACAAACACCAACATGAAATCTAAAATATGAGCAAGTAACCAATCAAAATACATACAGTATAGTTAAATAATCAGTGTTGTTTGTATACATACCAGGCAACTCCTCTGGGTCCCACTTGTAAACATCAACTTCACCGATGATGTCGAGCTTGAGCGATCGACGGCAGATCTTCCTCTTCAGATAATAAAGAACCAATTCTTCATCAGTCGGATGAAATCTGAAACCAGGTGGGAAGAACTTTTGCTTTCCTGAGGAAGACGACGACGACGACTTCTTTGACTTCACTGCTTCGATCAACTCAGAACCCATCAAATTCGATCGACCGAGATTGGAATTGTGTTAGAGTTGATCCAAGAAATCTGTTTTTGAGAGATTGATTGATTGGAAGAAGGCGTGAAGGAGAAGAATTGTGACCCCAACCCAAACCCAAAGGGGATGACTTTTGGGGGATTTTTCTTGGGTCTAAGCGTTTACTGGTCTTTTTATTTCGTTTGGTGAGTGAAATATCCCGGAAACTGCCTTCAATTTCGGTAATTTCACTTACACTGCTTAAACTTTAATTAATGACATTTTCAACCCCCAAGTTTCCACCCATCAAAAATATTTTATCTCTAATACAACAAGTTTCATGAATGTATAGTGTTTTTATTTATTTATTTATTGGTCTCGTTTGATAAAATAACATCTCATATAAGATTTTGTTTCTTAAAGGCTAATTGGTCAATTCATTATTTTTCTAATTTTATATACCATACAAATATTTGATTATTTTGCAACGAGAGTGTGATTTAATCTTCTAGAACACTTCCAACATATCGATCTCATAACTATCATATAAGGTGAACTTTGTATCTCATAGGCAAGTGAATGGTGTCGGTGGTTTCTACTTACCCAATAGACTAAAAATGTGGGGACATTTGATTTTTCTTATATTCACAAATGTTGTACCCATTTGTTAAATTGATGCATCCAACTCCAACCTGGTTATTACGAAAGTTGTATTTATTTGACCTATTTTCTCATTTTTTTTAAATTTACTAAGGGATAATATTTATTTGATTAGTTGGGTCGCTTTCAAGTGAAACATCCTAGAACTTGTTTTGAATCATTGGGTTATAATTTCATCCTAGACGTGGGTTATTATATAATCTTTTTATATGATGTAATTCATGTAACTCTTCTATCTACCACTAATTTTATTTTTAATATTTTTTTTTCTTAATTACAAAAGTGAAAATAAAATGAGTGATGGATAGAGAATTTGCATGAGTTAAATCATATAAAAGGGTTGCATTTGAACGTCCCTCTACATCCCTAAATCTTTAATGTCGACATTTTAATCAAATGGCATTTAGCTTGGTTTGTTAGGTCTGTTTGTTTTCCGAATTTTGGTTTTTCGTCTCCATTTGCTAAAATGAAAACTTACGCCTCTAATATTTTCATGTTAAAACGAATTTTAGAAAAAATTTAAATTAATTTATGATTTTAAATAACCAACATATATAATAGAAATAAAATAAAATTGGTCAACCTCACATATTCTAATTAGTTAATAATTTTTCAAAAAATATAATTAGTAATTAAATTAAATATTTTATTAAAACCATTTGACACAGTTTTCTGAACATTGCCACGAAACAGACCCTCCTTCGGCCTCCTTACTTGCGCGCAGCCAATCGTCACGAATAGGAAGGACTCGACAGCCACGAGATCCAATCCGTGGCGAAGTCTTTTCCCTCCTTGTTACCCACTCAAAGGTTTTTAACTGGAAATCAAAGAAGAGAAATGCTACGGAGCTACTACCTTTTTCAAAAATTACTTTGTTCCGATTTTCAAAAATTACCCTTTCGGTTTTCTTGTCCGGACCGACCTCATGGGATTTCCACGAAAATGTACATGGTCCCTCTACGATGTAAATGAGAAAGTTTTCACAAGAAATGACTTGAAAAAAAACCCTCTTTTGTATCGGAAATTGCCGAAGCAACGCATTGGCCAAACCGAACGAACGTACGTCGTGCAGTTTATCGAAACCCACTCAAATCATGGTGTATTGCCAGAAAGAGACCAGGCCATGGCGTTCTCCTCGTTCTAAGGTTCGTTTATCTGGGTCATGGGCTTAAAATTGTGTCCCGTAGCAAAAGTTATGGACTTTTAAGCGCGACACCCATTTTTGGCCGATTCAACAAAGGGGGTACTCTTTCGGTTTTCTCGTATGAACCGAACTCGTCGGATTACCACGAAACTGTACATGGTCTATGTACGATGTAAATGAGAAGGGTTTCATAAGAAATAACTTGAAAAAACCCGCTCTCATGCAGGAATTTGCCGAAGCCACATACTAACCAAACCGAACGAACGTACGTCGTGTAGTTTATCAAAACCCACTCAAATCATGGTGTATTGCCAGAAAGAGACCAGGACATGTCATGCTCCTCGTTATAAGGTTCGTTTTGACGGGTCATGGGCTTAAAATGGAACCCCGTAGCAAAAATTATGGACGTTTAAGCGCGACACCCATTTTTGGCCAATTCAGCAAATGGGGTACCCTTTCGGTTTTTTCGTCCAGACCGACCTCGCCGGATTTCCACGAAAATGTACATGGTCCATCTACGATGTAAATGAGAAGGTTTTCATATGAAATAACTTGAAAAAAACCCACTCTCATACAGGAATTTTTCGAAGCCACGCACTGGCCAAACCGAACGAACGTACGTCGTGCAGTTTATAGAAACCCACTAAAATCATGGTGTATTGCCAGAAAGCGACAAGACGATGACATGCTCCTCGTTCTAAGGTTTGTTTTGATGGGTCATAGGCTTAATACAGAGCCCTGTATCAAAAGTTATGGATGTTTAAGCACGACACCCATTTTTAGCTGATTCAGCAAATGGGGTACCCTTTCGGTTTTCTCATCTAGAACGACCTCGTCGGATTTCCATGAAACTGTACATGGTCCAACTACGATGTAAATGAGAAGGTTTTCACAAGATATAACTTGAAAAAAACCAGCACTCGTGCCAGAAATTGCCGGAGCATTGCATTGGCCAAACCGAACGAATGTACGTCGTGCAGTTTATCGAAACCCACTCAAATAATGGTGTATTGCCAGAAAGAGACCAATCCATAGCGTGTTTCTCGTTCTAAGGTTCTTTTGGCAGGCCATGGGCTTAAAACAGAGCCCCGTATCAAAAGTTATGGATGCTTAAGCGCGACACCCAATTTTGGTCGATTCATCAAAGAGGTTACCCTCTCGGTTTTCTTGTCCAGACAAACCTCGTCGAATTTCCATGAAACTGTACATGGTCCATCTACGTTGTAAATGAAAAGGTTTTCACATGAAATAACTTGAAAAAATCTCGCTCTCATGCAGGAATTTTGTTAGAACATATTTTATGTTCTATTTAGAAGTTTTATAAAGTAATCTACATTAATTGTATTGGGCCTTGTATTGGGTTTGGGCTTACAATTTATACAAGGGAGTATGGGGTATAAATAGGAATCATGTAATAGATTTTAGTTTTAACCTTTCATTTTGTAATTTCAAATTCTGCAACAATGTAGCCGCTTACTGCTTCTTGTTCTTCTTAGTGTAGTTTACTTTCTGTCTAGAATAAACTACTGATTTCTATCCCTTAATCTTTTGTTATCTTCTCAATCAATACCAATCATGATCTCAATTGGACCTATCAAGTGGTATCAGAGCCTAACAGAGATGTATTTTTCTGCACGATCGAGACTGATTGGTTTTTGATAGAACAGTCTGTTTGAAATTTCGATTTCTGTGATTTGTTGTGAAATTGATTGTTCTTTGTTGTTTAATTGATTCAGTGGTTATAGTATATCATTATTGAGTCAATTGCTTGTATCAATTTCATCTCAGAAAATCGAATATGGCGATTTTGAGTTTATTTGTTCGAAAATTTTATTCACTGTGGTTGTAATCGTTTGGAGCTTAGAGTCAGATTTGGGCTAGATAATCAACTACAAATGTGATGTAAAGTTATTTTCGAACCTGTATTCAAAAGCTTAACTCAAGAATCGAAGTTTTGAAGATTTTGTTGAAGATAATGTGAAAAATCGTTCCAGATCTACAGATTTCGCAAGATTTGATGAAGAACTCGCAAATGTTGAAGATTTCACAAAAAGAAGAGTTTTTGTTGAAGATTTCGCAGAGAACATTGGACACAACAAAATTACAAGTGTGGATTTCGCAAGTAGTTATATGCGAAAATTGAAGGATTCGCAGGCTACTATGCTTCTGTTATGTGCGAATTCTAAAGGATTCGCAGGCCACTAGTTATGAATTGTCAAAGTTTTCGCAAGCTAAGTCTTTGAGAAAAGTGGCTTCCATTATTGAAAAATGTTCTAAGTCCAGAATTCGTAGGTATGTATGTTGCAAATTCTGAGGATTCGTGAATAAGAGATCTGCGAAATGCGAGGATTCGCTAACATGAGGCTTGCGAAAGTTGGGAATTCGCAGAAGAAGCCTCTGCGAATTGTGGTTCAGGCTTATGCCATCTTGCAAATTGTGCTCTAATTGCTACAGTGATATGCGAATTTTGATTGTTTGAGAAAGTTGGTGATTATTTTGAGAATTCTGACTGTTCTGAACCCTATTTCATACAAGTTTGCCCTGTTCCTGAGCTTTATACGCTGAATGCATATGTGACATAACTCCTATCATATGTTGGTCACATATCTTTAGCAACTGATCTATTCTTACATGAGTGCTCATGCTTGTCTAGATTTTCAGATTCTGGATTTGATGATTTGGTCTATGCTTGGATTGAGTTAGTTGCCTGAGCATCTGCAATCATCAGTCTGGAGAGCTTCTTTTGTGGTTAGACCGTTGAGCGCACTTTATCATTCTTCTGACTTGATCACTCAGTAGTGTGAGCGACTGTAATCATTGTTCTGCTATTTGAGTTTGTAATTCAGAATCCTGAGCGCTTATAATCATCCAGCTGATTCATGAAGAAAGGAGTTCTGGGTTTGATTATTCAGTATTCTGGAGAGAAGTCAGTATGAGTATCTTCTATCAGTTGTTGAACAATTGCTTGCCTTCTACCTTTGCCTTGTAGTGTTGCTACCAGAAGTTACCGCCCATATGCTTATCAGATGAAGTTCTTAAGCTGAACTCTTATTTCAACTCATGGTTCACAGACAGATCAGATGTTATACACTGAAGATGCACTTGGATGTCGCTCCATAATCCACACATATCATTCTTGTGGGTGTTAAAGAATGTGTTGGATTTACTAGAGTCAAAAGCTATCTTTATGTGCACTCAGTCGAGGTTATAGTCTACATCAGATCTGATATTTCAGTTGATACTTCAAGGATAAGAGCTACTTTCTAGGGGGAGCAAGAGGAGGTTTGAAGTTTATGCAATGCTAAGTTTTATAAAGAAATCAAGGGGGAGAGGAGCTGAAGCTGGAGCTGATCAGAGAATGATTACTTTACAAAACTTAGGGGGAGAATGTTAGAACATATTTTATGTTCTATTTAGAAGTTTTATAAAGTAATCTTCATTTATTGTATTGGGCCTTGTATATGGGTTTGGGCTTTATTGTGTACAAGGGAGTATAGGGTATAAATAGGAATCATGTATTCTAGTTTAGGTTAACCTTTCATTTTTTGTAATTTTCCAATCAGCAACAATGTAGCCACATACTAGAGTTTTCTCTCTAGTAGTGTAGTTTGCATTTTCCTTTGAATAATATACTGATTTCTTCCCTATAATTCCTTGTTCATCTCTTAATCAAAGCAATCATGATCTCAATTAGACCTATCAAATTTTGCGAAGCCATGTATTGGCCAAACCGAACGAACGTATGTCGTGCAGTTTATCAAAACCCACTCAAATCATGATGTATTGCCAGAAAGTGACCATGCCATGGCATGATCCTCGTTCTAATGTTCTTTTTGACGGGTCATAGGTTTAAAATGGAGACCCGTATCAAACGTTATAGACGTTTAAGTGCGACACCCATTTTTGGGCGATTCAGCAAAACGGGTACCCTTTCGTTTTTCTCGGCCGGATCGACCTCGTCGAATTTCCATAAAACTGTATATGTTCCATATACGATGTAAATGAGAAAGTTTTCACAAGAAATAACTTGAAAAAACACGCTCCCATGCCATAAATTGCCGAAGCAACTCATTGGCCAAACCGAACGGACGTACGTCGTGCAGTTTATCGAACCCCACTCAAATCATGGTGTATTGCCAGAAAGAGATGAATCCATGGCGTTCTCCTCGTTCTAAGATTCTTTTTGATGGGTCGTGGGCTGAAAACGGGACCCCGTATCAAATGTTTTGGACGTTTAATCGCGACACCCATTTTTGGTTGATTCAGCAAAGGGGGTACCCTTTCGGTTTTCTCGTTCGGACCGACCTCGTCGGATTACCACGAAACTGTACATGTTCCATCTACAACATAAATGAGAATGTTTTCTCAAGAAATAACTTGAAAAACAACCGCTCTCATTAAGGAATTTGCCGAAGCCACACACTGGCCAAACCGAACGAACGTACATGGTGCAGTTTATCGAATCTGACTCAAATCATGGTGTATTTCCTGAGAGCGACAAAGACATAGCATGCTCATCGTTCTAAGGTTCACTTTGATGGTCCAGAAGATTAAATCGGAGCCTCGTATCACAAGTTATGGACGTTTAAGCGCGACACATATTTTTGGCCGATTCAGCAAATGAGGTACCCTTTCGGTTTTCTCGTCCGGACCGACCTCGTCGGATTTCCACGAAACTTTACATAGTCCATCTACGATGTAAATGAGAAGGTTTTCACAAGAAATAACTTGAAAAAACCCGGTCGCGTACCGAAAATTTCCGAAGCCACGCACTGGCCAAACCGAACGAACGTATGTCATGCAGTTTATTGAAACCCACTCAAATCATGGTGTATTTTCATAAAACGACCAAGCCATGACGTGATCCTCATTCTAAGGTTCGTTTTGGCGGGTCATAGTGATAGTCGGCGGCTTAGGGATTGGACCCGAGACAACCTGAATAAAAGAAAAAAACGGCAGCGTTCCCTCTGAGATACAGAAATCACCACCCAAAGGTTTCACTGGGAAAGTCCAACTTGGAAGTTTCGATACAGACACACCACGAGGTTCCAAATCAGCTTCCAAGATCACCTCCTAATTCTGCCAAAAACTAGGATAGCACTGGAAAAAAAAATAATCTCTAAACAAAGAGAGAATTTTCGGAAGAAATCAAGCACCTCCTCTCGTTCATCCATTTTTGCATTACATACTAGAGAAAAGGAAATACAACCACCCACGTAGCTTACATTTAGGGAGAGTAAAAGAAATTGTTTTTCTTTTGACAAAGTCAAAAGGAATTGACAAGAAAAAGAAAATAAATAAATAAAAAATGACTGTGAATTAAAAATTGGCTGGGAATTAACAATTGACTGGTATGTAACACACATGGAGGTGAAGGTCTGCGATTAAGTAGTGGGGTCTGACCGAATCACGCTGACCCATCCGTGTCCCACTTGACTCGAATCTTGGAGCGGGTATGGATCTGGTACATCAATCGGATCTTCAGGAGGGGTCTGCCTATCATCCTCCCCAGCTTCAAGAAAGTTTTCCCTCAAACTTGGGATTGGTTCGTCCGGGTCGTAGTATGGTTGAAGATCAGAGACGTTGAACGTAGCCGCTGCTGCAGGTGTTCCCGGAAGGTCTACTTTGTAGGCATTGTCGTTAACCTTGGTTAGAATTTTAAACGAACCGTCAGACCTGGGGCTAAGTTTGGAACGTCGTTTGGCCGGAAACCGATCCTTTCGAAAGTGAACCCAAACCAGATCACCCGGTTGAAACAGAATGTGCTTGCATCCCTTATCGCGGCGGTACTTAATGAATTCATTAGACTTGGTGATCTTGTCTTGTACGAGCTGATGCAAAGCCTTAATATCAGCAGCTCGGTCACTGGCTTCCTGATTGAATTTAGATGATGTGTCAAGGACGGCAAGGTCTAACGGTGTCTTTGGATTCAAACCGTAAACAACCAGGAAAGGGCTACGACCGGTGGTCTTGTTGGGAGCTCTATTATAAGCAAATTCCTCCTGAGGCAGCAATTCCTCCCACTGTTTCAGATTAGTTTTGAGAAGCGATCGAAGTAGGGACCCGAGAGTACGGTTAGTTACCTCCGTCTGCCCATCGGTTTGGGGGTGACTGGAAGTACTAAATTTGAGTTTAGTACCCATTTTCCTCCATAAAGTTACCCAAAAATGACTAAGAAACTTGACGTCCCGGTCACTAACCATTAAACGTGGAATTACATGGAGTCGAACTATCTCTTTGAAGTAGAGATTAGCGACCTGGACAGCATTATAGGTGGTATGACAAGCAATGAAGTGAGCCATTTTAGAGAAACGGTCGACCACTACCATAATAGAATCTTTCTGGTGCTGTGTTCTGGGTAAACCAATGATGAAATCAAGGCTAACGTCTTCCCACGGTGCAACGGGTACTGGTAACGGCATGTACAGGCCTTGGGGAGACGAGTGACTTTTGGCTCGATGACAAGGTAAACAGCGTCGGACATAATGCTCCACATCATTCACCATCTTGGGCCAATAAAAATGATTCTGTAACATGGTAAGAGTTTTATCGACGCCCAAATGCCCTGATAATCCACCCTCATGAGTTTCTTTGATCAACAGCAACCGAATACTATGCCTGGGAATACATAACCGGATTTTCTTGAAAAGGTATCCATTATAGAGATGATATTCGCCCGTAGCATGAGCCTGTCAGCTAGAAAATAGTTCTCCGAAATCAGAATCGGAGGGGTAGTTATGTGGAAGTAGTTCGAATCCAACAACTCGCGGTTGTAGTGAATTCACCAAAGCATATTTGCGAGATAAAGCATCAGCCCCCTTGTTCAGTTTTCCTGACTTGTGCTTAATGGTGAAATTGAATGCTTGTAAATACTCCACCCACTTGGCATGTCGTGATTGTAACTTGTGTTGCCCTTGGATATACTTGAGTGCCTCGTGATCAGAATGCAATATGAACTCCTTGGAGATCAAATAGTGTTGCCAATGATCCAAAGCCCTGACTATAGCGTAAAATTCTTTGTCATAAGTCGAGTAACGTCGCTTTGCCTCATTTAGTTTCTCGCTGAAATAGGCAATCGATTGGCCCAATTGTGACAGAACAGCCCCAATTCCCACTCCTGACGCATCACATTCGACCTCAAAGACTTCATCAAAACACGGAAGGGCCAAAACCGGGGTCGAAGATAACTGTTTCTTAAGCTCTTCAAATGCAGCCTGCGCTTGCGGGTTCCAAGCAAACTGCTTTAACTTAGTAATTTCAGTCATAGGGGCCACAAGGGTGCTGAAATTCTTCACAAATCGCCGATAGAAGGAAGCTAGTCCATGAAAGCTTCGAACCTGCTGAATAGATCGGGGTACTGGCCAATCCCGGATAGCTTGAACCTTCCTTTCATCAACCTGAATTCCCTGTGCAGAAACTAAATAACCAAGAAAGGTTACTTGATTAGTGAAAAACTCACATTTGTCTAAATTCCCATAGAGCTTCTCCTGATCTAACACCTCGAACAACTGTTGAAGGTGGAATAGGTGGTCATGTTCGGTTTTGCTGAAGATAAGGATGTCATCGAAATAAACGACAACAAACCTGCCCAAGAAAGATTTTAATACCTAGTTCATCAAGCGTATGAAAGTACTCGGTGCGTTTGACAACCCGAAAGGCATGACGAGCCATTCATATAAGCCCTCTTTTGTTTTGAAAGCTATCTTCCACTCATCTCCTTCATATATCCTAATCTGATGATAACCACTCCTTAAATCGACCTTAGAAAACATGGTAGCACCATAGAGTTCATCTAATAGGTCATTCAATCGAGGAATTGGAAAACGGTACTTAATAGTTATCTTATTGATTGACCTACTATCCATACACATTCGCCATTCACCGTTCTTTTTGGGCACAAGTATAGTGGGAACTGCACACAGACTAAGTGATTCGCGTACGAGTCCTTTTTGTAACAGCCCATCAACTTGCTTCCTTATCTCGTCTGTTTCTTGGGGATTAGAACGATAAGCGGGTTTGTTAGGTAGTACCGACCCGGGAATAAGGTCGATCTTGTGTTGAATGGTACGCAGGGGTGTCAATCCGGAAGGAATCTCAGCAGGGAATACATGATTAAAGGATTGTAGTAAAGGCTTGATACGAGGGTGAGGGGTGGTGGGTGGGTCAAGGTCAGTTTTGGGTATGGAAAATAGCTTCTCGTTGGAGGTTTTCTACCCGATCAGGAGTGTTGCTGAATGTTCGCCGAACAACAAGACAAGCCCCTTCATCAGGTCCCACAACTTCTTCTACAACAGAGTCGACACTTACCACCGATCCCAATGACGGGTCAACCACATAAGAGTTGTCTTCCCCCTCATACTCGGCTAGAGTAACCATCTTCTTGTTTGGACACTCAGAAGCGATGTGCCCCAGTCCCTGACATCGGAAACACCTTCGTGGGGCTCTGGTAGGGGTCATGGAGTTTTCAGATACATGGGGAGTTTTGTTGGCTGGGGTTGTTTTAGGATGGATTGGGTTTTTGGTAAACGTTCGACCAGTTTCAAATTTTCCCTTGTTTCTTTGTTGTTGATCTACCTTGTGAGCCAGCAAGGTTAATTCATCTAGGGTCGAGTACGGGTATAACTCCACAACATTAGCAACACGGGGTTCTAGTCCACCCAAATACCGAACCAAAGTCTATGGTTCATCCTCGGGCAGGTCACACTTCATAAGACAATACTCGAAATCCCGAGAATATTCTTCTACGGGTCGTTGATTCTGTTTGAGATGATGTAATTGAGAAAAATTTGTTTGGATGTAATACAAGGGCAAGAACTTTTGCTTCATTAAACGCTTCATCTTTGACCAATCCTTCACCTTCGGCTTACCCAGTCGCTCACGTTTAGTACACGTGTTGGCCCACCAAGTTGACGCATACTTCCTCAATTTCATGGCCACGATTTTTACTTTGTTCTCCTCCGTCGTTTTTTTGTAATCGAAGGCACACTCCACCGTTCTCAACCACTCCACAAACTCGTCTGGATCGAGCTTTCCATCATACTCTGGAATTTCAACCTTAATGTCGTTGGAGTGCCCTGTTCCAGGTCCCTTGTGATGGACTCCTGATACACCGGTTTCATTGTCGTCTTCATCTCGGCGGTTAACAGAGAGTTCAAGGATCTGTTCTTGCAGAATCTTTAACTGTTCAGCCATCGTCTTCTTCTCAGCCTCAAGTTTCTCAATAGCTTTCTTCAAATCACTAGAACTTCAGGTATCCATGGCTCTGATACCAAATGATAGTCGGAGGCTTAGGGATTGGACCCGAGACAACCCGAACAAAAGAAAAAAACGGCAGCGTTCCCTCTTAGATACAGAAATCACCACCCAAAGGTTTCACTGGGCAAGTCCAAATTGGAAGTTTCGATACAGACACACCACGAGGTTCCAAATCAGCTTCCAAGATCACCTCCTAATTCTGCCAAAAACTAGGATAACACTGGAAAAAAAAATAATCTCTAAACAAAGAGAGAATTTTTGGAAGAAATCAAGCACCTCCTCTCATTCATCCATTTTTGCATTACATACTAGAGAAAAGGAAATACAACCACCCACGTAGCTTACATTTAGGGAGAGTAAAAGAAATTGTTTTTCTTTTGACAAAGTCAAAAGGAATTGACAAGAAAAAGAAAATAAATAAAAAAAATGACTGGGAATTAAAAATTGGATGGGAATTAACAATTGACTGGTATGTAACACACATGGAGGTGAAGGCCTGCGATTAAGTAGTGGGGTCTGTCCGAATCACGCTGACCCATCCGTGTCCCACTTGACTCGAATCTTGGAGCGGGTATGGATCTGGTACATCAATCGGATCTTCAGGAGGGGTCTGCCTATCACATAGGCTTAAAACGGATCCCCGTATCAAAAGTTGTAGACGTTTAAGCGCGACACCCATTTTTGGCCGATTCAACAAATGGGGTACTCTTTCAGTTTTCTCGTCCGGACCGACCTTGTCGGATATCCTCAAAACTGTACGTGGTTCATCTACGATGTAAATGAGAAAGTTTTCACTAGAAATAACTTGAAAAAACCCGGTCTCGTGCAGAAATTTCCTAAGCAACACATTGGCCAAACCGAACGAACATACGTCGCGCAGTTTATCAAAACCCACTTAAATCATGGTGTATTTCTAGAAAGAGACCAAGAAATGGCATGCTCCTCATTCTAAGTATCGTTTTGGTGGGTAACAGGCTTAAAACGGAGCCCTGTATCAAAAGTTATGGACGTTTAAGCGCGACACCCATTTTTGGCCGATTCAGAAAAGGGGGTACCCTTTCGGTTTTCTCGTCCGGACCGACCTCGTCGGATATCAACAAAATTGTACATGGTTCATCTACGATGTAAATGAGAAGATTTTCATAAGAAATAACTTGAAAAAAACCCACTCTCATGCAGGAATTTGCCGAAGCCACGCACTGGCCAAACCGAACGAACGTACGTCGTGCAGTTTATAGAAACCCAATAAAATCATGGTGTATTGCCAGAAAGCGACAAGATATTGACATGATCCTCATTCTATGGTTCGTTTTGACGGGTCATATGCTTAATACGAATCCCCATATCAAAAGTTATGGACGTTTAAGCGCGACACCCATTTTTGGCCGATAGCAAATAGGGTACCCTTTCGGTTTTCTCGTATGAACTGAACTCGTCAGATTTCCATGAAACTATGCATGGTCCATATACAATGTAAATGTGAAGGTTTTCATAAGAAATAACCTAAAAAACCCAGCTCCCGTGCCAGAAATAGCCGAAGCATTGCATTGGCCAAACCGAACGAACATACGTCGTGTCGTTTATCGAAACCCACTCAAATCATGGTGTATTGCCAGAAAGCGACCATGCCATGGCGTGCTCCTCGTTCTAAGGTTTTCTTTACGGGCCATGGGCTTAAAACGGATCCGCTTATGAAAAGTTATGGACGTTTATGCGACACCCATTTTTGGCCGATTCATCAAAGGGGGTACCCTTTCGGTTTTCTCGTCCGGACCGACCGCGTCGGATTTCCACGAAACTGGACATGGTTCATCTACAATGTAAATAAGAAGTTTTTCACAAGAAATAACTTGAAAAAAACCCGTTTTCATGTAGGAATTTGCCGAAGCCACGCACTGCAA
The DNA here is from genome assembly GCA_954870635.1 of Arctium minus. Lineage (NCBI taxonomy): Eukaryota > Viridiplantae > Streptophyta > Magnoliopsida > Asterales > Asteraceae > Arctium > Arctium minus. The sequence continues at coordinate 486,815 of OX941093.1, read as the reverse complement.
AACCGAATGAATGTATGTCGTGCAGTTTATCGTAGACGTATCACTCCCACAATACCAGTTAGCTGCCATTGATTTTGAGCTCACAACCATAGCTAATATCTCCTTTTGAGTCTTGAACAACGACTCAACCAGATCGATAGCTACCAAACTCGCACTGCACCCCATTCCCGAGAGATTAAACGCCTTAATATCTGGTTTCATTTTGTAGTGATTTATATTATTAAAACGATTTAAATTCAACAAGGACTTGCTTCAGAGATAGCTCTATAAGATATGTCTTTGACACTGATAAATATTGACTTCTGAAATTCAACAAGGATTTGCGATCGATGAAGAATCGTGAAAGAAAATCGAGTAAAGGCTATAAAGTGGGGTGTGGACTGTCCGAACAGCCGTCTATCAGAAATTCGAATAAGGCGAGGGGTTGTTCTACGACAGATGTTGAGTTAGGCAGATGTGGTTCCACGTCGGGGTCTTGGAATAGTGTGATTTTTGTTGTATAATAGGTGAGTTTCAGCACGTTGGGGGTGTTGTTTCTATGGATATGGCCGACGGATGGTCTTTGTGTTCCTTGTTGTAATGTTTTTTTTTACATTGAGGTTATATATATATATATATTGCTCTAAAAAAATAATTTACAGATCTAAGTTTTAATAAAAAAAATTTGTTTTTAAAGAAAAAACCAAAAAGACAATAGTGCCCTTGACTTAACGGAGAAAACTGTTAGTGGTGTTAGGGAAGGGATTCAATCCGAAACAAAAGTGAAACCACGATGACCATGATCGTAATTAATTCGTTTGGGGGACCAAATCCAAAATTTTCAATAACCACAAGGACCAAGTCTGTAATTTACTCAATTATTAAATAACATTTATAAACAGTTTATCTTGTCCAATATTAGTCGTGTTAAACAGAGACAAACAAGTTCAAATGTTCTCTTGTCTGTCTGGTATCAACAAGCCCGTTAATTTATAAATAAATATCTTGGCCCATAAACATTTATCTTGATCAGATTTTTCTTCATCGCTCTCTCATTTTCAAAAGTCATCATAATTCTTTACATGGCAATCTCAGGTTTTGTTTGTAGAAGCCAACTATCTTTCCATCTCCCTCTCATCATCACCCGTCTTCACAAGGTACATTTTCTCTCGTATTAGCGCAATTTTGTGTCCGATTATAGAGATTTGTGAGGGGCTTGCAATAAAAGGTTGCAATCTAATTAAAATATTGATTCTGAAAGTCAAGTGTACGTCTTTTGGGACCTTGTAAAAATATATATGATATAGCATTTTCTAAAAAACAGACTTCACTATGGAACATGTTTTTCTTTTTCATCTCTAATTATGGAACTGAACTGATGGAGTATGTATATTTTAACTACCTAATTAGAATAAATTGTTTCGACTATTGCTTGAATCATAGGCAAGGCAAAGCTGTTATGTGACAGCCATTGAATCACTGGTGGAACCAATAAGTGTCCATAACGAAGATTTTCAGATTTCAACTGCTAGAAATTTAAAAGGTGAATCCTTTATCTTTATCATCCCCAAAGTAGCAAACTTCTGCATCATAGTTTTTTAATTTATTCGAGGTTGTATCTGTGTGATGATAGGTGGGAATGATGATTGCAAACCACATCAATGGAAAAAGTTGTGTTCTAAAGAACTTGGAATCAAGACTTCAAAGATTACAAAGCCTGCAAAATTTGTTTTGAATGTGCTTAGGAAAAAGGGTACGTTATATGTTCTTATGTGCTTCATTTGTTTTGTAAAGTCAGTTAGTTACTCAACCATCATTTATTCACGTTAGGGATAGTGGAAAACAGTCTTGACTTTGTATAAACACAACATTTATTATATGCAATGATTTATAGTACTTTAAATGCCTTAAAGTTAGTCGAGTTCAGCCATGAACTAATTGATTCGGCTGAAACTTCTATTTCCTTTTTTCTGGCAATGATTTATAGACTTCACTGCTATCCACGATGGATCCTGTATAGTTAAGTGAAGTTTGAAATATGTGTACTTTTGTAATGCAATAGCTATAGCTAATGATGGATTTTGATTTGGCCAAAAGACTTATAGTTTTAAATCATCATATATGTGCATATGATTAAGAAACCAAGATATTTAGGGGGGAAGGGGGGGGGGGGGGGGGGCAAGAGCTTGGGCTTCTTTATGATTAAGCGAGGCGCATTCACGAGGCGAGTTGAGGCGTTGCACCTTGCCCGAGACGCCTTTTGGGCCTAGGCTTGCCTCATAAATCAGACTGAAATCATGTTTTTTTTAAATAAGTCTTCTTATCTCCTAGACTTCTACAAGAAAGACTTATCATCTCTCACTATTAATGCACCAAAAAGTTATGAGGATGAAGAATGTAATGAGATGACATTGATGAGAGTAATGAGTGGTTCATTGGAAGACTGTATGAGGATGAAGAAGAAGAAGAATATGTTTGAAGGTGACTCATTGATATGGGGTGATGTTGCTAGAGCTTTGGGAGAAGAATGTTTTGAGCCTTTAACAACTTTTTTTTTTTGGGGGGGGGGGGGGGGGGGTTTGTTTGGGAGCACAATGTGTTTATTGTTTCAGGATGAAGCATTTAAAGTGGTCTTACTGAAGTGCAATAGTTTTGTTAAAAGCATTTAAGGATATACAAAATTTAGAGTAAATTACATTTTTGGTTCTGTAGTTTACACATTATAACGCCTTAGGTCTTTGTTTTTTGAAATAATTAAGGATTACATCCCTGCGGTTTACACTTTCTAAAACCTTTGGTCCCATGCCCGAACTCCGTTCAAGAAATTTTGTTAAGTTAACCAGGGTGGGGGCATTTTACTTATTTTCTATTAAAAAATAAAATATATATATGTTATTTTATCATATATATAAGAAAATATGGACTTGGATGGGGAGGAGTGGAGGATTGAATTTACATTAGCAACATTTTAATTCATTACTTAAGCCAGAGTTGTTAGGCTCTGCAAACTCGTTGTTTCGTTTCCATTTCCTTTACTTTAAGGTCCCTTACATGAGAGAAGACTTTTATCATAAATAAACCATTACGTGAATATTAACTGTTTGAAACTACCGGAAGACATCATCCTTTGCAACTTCAGTTGTTAACATGTCAACGTTACTCATATATATATATATATCACTTGTATATCTCGAGTTAAGAGTTGGATACTTCTTTTCATTGCAGGGTATGAGGTATACCTTGTTGGAGGTTGTGTAAGGGATCTTGTATTAAAAAGAACTCCAAAAGATTTTGATATCTTGACATCTGCTGAACTTAAAGAGGTTATTTTTTCAACTCATTCTCTAATCGGAAGATATGTTTCTTTGCTTCATCATGGTCTTTTATAAGTTGGTGTATTGATATGTTCATGGGCGTAATAAATCTATCATTTGTGATCTTCAATCTTGACTATTTTCAACTTGTTGGAATGCTTCTTTACGAGATTGGAATCGAATGAGTTGCTTTTGATATCTTACATCCTGTTTTCCTCATGATTTTCATCTTCCAATGGCCATTTGAGTACCCATATTGAAACTTCACTGGTAGCATAACAAGTAACATGTTGAGACACTTTCAAAGCTAAAGATCTATTGCAGGGGTTTTTATTGTAAATATCATTAAGTGTCTGTTAGATGACACTATTCTATCGCACTTGAAACACAAACATTAGAGGTTTTTATCAGGTGATGGATATTGCTACCTGTGATTGTGCTTCAGTTGATCAAAAAGGTTCTCTCGTGATTTTTATCAGGGGATCAGTTTTAATCTAGACAACCCATGATAGGTTCCCTCTCGAAGTCCATCTTTTAGTCCATCTTGCCTAAGAAATTTACCTATCAACCTCTCGTCCTTCACTCATTCATATTCATATTAATTGATTTTCCGCTGTTCATTGTTTTAGCATCCGTTCGTTTTCATCATTAGGGGTCATCACATCTTCTACGCTTAGGTACCATTTCAGATTTTATTTTGATCACCTTAGAACTGTAAGGTCCTGTATAAACTTTTGGCTGCTTACACATGTACCCCGTGGAGTGGATCCAAGGTGTGGATACCATAGTATTTCAAAAAGTCTTTTGCTATTATCAATTACAAATTTTGATGGATTGTTGATGTTTGAATATCAGACGATGAATAATATATTATTATTGTTCGTTGATGATTAAAGAACATAAAATTTTGTTCAGTTGCCAGAAGACAAATCAACTTAACACGTGACTATGGACTCAACTTTTTTTTATAACTTCAATCATATTCGGTGACATTCGCGTCTTATTAGTTACGTATTTATATATGTTATATGGAATACTTACCAGATACATAAATGCGAATAAATATAAGGGTATATAATGCATTTGCTTGGAGTGGATACCCCCAGTTTAATCGTTTATATAGTTGACAGTTTTTTGTAATAACCAATATCAACCATGTAAAACCCTCCATGTGGTTGGCAAAGATGCCTTTCTGAAGACGTTTCAAGTTTGTCTTTTTTGCTATGAACCTGGAGTGGGGTAACATCTATGGTTTGAACTTGATCAGTAATTTGTTGCTTTAGGAATTATTTCCTGAGTGCACTATATAATGTGTTAATCCTCACAATGGAAATTTGTGTTCTTTTGATCATATGAGCAAAAAGTTTACTAATTATTTGGATGCTAATTCTGATGATTGTCACTTGTTCTTGTTGCCAATGAGTTGCATGGTGTAGTTATTTTACCGGTTGGATGCCAGAACTCATAAGTTACTTTATGGATGGGTGTTTGGACACAAGACTCTGCAGTAAAGTTTCCCTATTTAATGGTTTACCCAACTAATTTGTAACCTCAAAATCTTCACATTCAAATCTCAACATAGATGATAGATTGCATACTCTTGGGGCTTTGTGCAGGTTATGGGAGCATTTCCTCGATGTGAAATAGTTGGAAGGCGATTTCCTATATGCCATGTACATGTTGATGATGCCATTGTGGAGGTTGGTACACTGTTTTCATGTAGTGGAAGAGAATAATGTGCATTGAAAATTTTGGATCTGACTGCAAATTGTGTACATAAGATTGATAACTTGGTTATGCATATATCTAATCTGGAGCAGGTTTCAAGCTTCAGCACAACTGGAAGAAAGTTCGGGAGGAAGTCAAAACCTGTCCCGCGAAAACCTTCTGGTTGTAATGAATGTGATTATATTCGATGGAGAAATTGTATGGGAAGGGATTTTACAATCAATGGGTACATATTTGCCCTAGCACATAAGCATTTGCAACTATGAAACCACAATTTCTTTAGTAAAGTGTATACAACTCTGAACCAGATATGTCAATTCCTACAGGTTGATGTTTGACCCATTTGCAAAGCTCGTGTATGATTATATTGGTGGAATGGAAGACATCCAAAGAGCTAAAGTGTGCATTTATTCTTTCAGTTTAAGTTCCAACAGATACCATGATCATGTTCATTGCAACCATTGTATTTATTTTGTTGGTTGTATGTAGGTTCGTTGCATAATCCCGGCAAACACTTCTTTTGTGGAAGATTGTGGTATGTTCTGTAACTTCAATCCTCTGTTCTTACCTAGTTTACAAGTAATTAGTTGAGTGAAACATAAATGCCCTAACATGTAGTTGCTCTGTGTAATTACCAAATTTTTGACTCTTATACATTATACAGCTCGCATTCTACGTGGGATTAGAATTGCTGCTCGTTTAGAATTTCGATTTTCCAGAGAAACTTCTCATTTTGTAAAAGAATTGTCCACTTCGTTGTTAAGGCTTGATAAGGTATACCATTTTGTACTTGTCATATTTTTCAGCCTTTAGCTCTATCACATTAGCATCTATTATGGTTGCTGTAGGGCCGGATACACATGGAAATGAATTATATGCTGGCATATGGATCTGCAGAGGCTTCACTACGGTTACTCTGGAAATTTGGACTCCTTGAGATTCTTCTACCCATCCAAGTATGGGGTTTCCTTTGCCCACTAGAAAGTTACATGATATGTTGTTAGAAATCATTAGAATAATATGATATATTGGCTTCATGCAGGCATCTTACCTTGTTTCACAAGGATTCCGCAGACATGACAAGAGATCTAACATGCTCCTGGTTAGTTTAAGACGTTGACTCTTTAACTGCTACTTTATAGTGCATTAGTGTATGTTTGTGAAGATCATGTTTGGTTAACCTAGGTTATTAAATTGGAGGTGACTAGGTACTGGCAATTTGACTGCTATGAAGTAGCCTCATAGCAAAATGCAAGTGAAATGTTGCGGATATAGACTCCCCTTGCATGCGGATTTTTTTTTTAATTCTTAAACTACATCCAAATGTGCCAAAAGTTATATTATCTCCTGGTGAAGTTGCGTATGTAGTTCTTTGTCTAATTTCAGCTGTATCCTTTACCTCCCTCTACCAATGTGTGGAAAGATTGATACATAGATGAGAGCAATAGATATTTTAAGTGAAACAGTGTAACACCCCAAAGCCCAAAGCAACAGGCTGGCCCAATAACTGCGAATTCAACTTAAAACCATGGTGGAAGTTATTGGTAGCCCACAACTTAAGGCTTATGGAACTCACAAATCCCATTTTCTATCCACGTGGGACGAGTTATTACAAGCAGGATGGTCACTTAACATGTGTACACTTGTACTGCTGTTGCTGTTTTGCAGTCTTTGTTTGCTAGCTTGGATAAACTTCTAGCACCTGATCGTCCATGCCACTCTTGCCTGTGGTAAGAAACATTTGGCCATTGAATCTTTTAACCATATGTATTAGATTCATAGATTGAATGTGCAATGAATCCTATTATATTTCATCTTTATAGTGTAATAACATCTTTATTGGTTGCTTCTACAGTTGTATAGGAGATATAACAATTTGTGTTTTACAGGGTTGGCATGCTGGCATTTCACAAAGCGTTGGTAGACCAACCTCGGGATGCTTTGGTGATTGCTGCATTTAGCATAGCTGTTCACAGTGGTGGATCATTGTCTGAAGCAGTAGATATTGCAAGGGAGATCTCACAGCCTCGTGACATGAGCTTCCATGAAATATCAGAACCTGTAACTTATTCAAAAGATGCATTAATGGAGGAGGTTATAAAACTTGCAGCTTCTATAAAAGCTACACTGCGGAGGCTGACAGATGAACATTATGTTTCCCAGGCCCTGATCAAGTACCCCCAAGCCCCACAGTCGGATCTGGTGAGAACTCATGTCCTAAGTTAGTTGATGATGTTGCCAAGTCTACCACTGATAGTTTGGTTTGTTTCCTCCCTCTCTCTCTCTCTCTCTCTCTCTCTCACAGGTTTTCATTTCATGGGCTCTATCACTTAAGGTATGCTCCATGTTTGAGTGTGTTAAAAGGGTGAAGAATCAGAGGTTGGTACGAAAAGAAGGAAGAGAAATCGACTATGATTCATTGGCATTAGGTCGATTGCAGGAAGTTAGGGACGTTTTTGGTAGAGTTGTTTTTGATACTATTTACCCTTTGAAGTTGGGTAGGCAATGAAACATGGAAAAGGTTGATGGATTATTAGTTGAAAGTTTTATGATGTTGGTAGTCTTCGTTCGTTCATTCCTGCTACTGCTAGGTTGGTATAATTGGTAAGTGTTTGTTTGGATGTAGTTGGTTGTTTATTTTTCTTGATCAAAATTGTCTAATCTCATTATTAACTGAATTAAGTAAGATGAAGATCTGTGTATATACTGATTACTACATAACATTCATTCATTGAAGGAAAATTATCCTGTACAAACAAGAAATAAGTAAAAAAAATTATGGACTAATTAATAACTTTGAACTACACATACTTGCACAAACATATCTATCTAATGATTTTGATTTTGTTTTTTCACATAATAGATAGATGCCATAGATGGTTTTGGTTAACCTTGTATTTTGTTGATGAAAAAAGTCAACTAGATAAATACAAAAAATATAAATGCACTGGTATTTGTGAAAAAGAGGATCAGAACGTGTTGTTATCCTTATCTGTAATCTGCAATTATTATTATTATTACTGTAGTAAAAAACTACTCCTAATACTTGGTAATTAACAAGCGTATTATTATTTGTAGCAAGTAGTATTTGCATAAATTCCCAATTATGAATCTTGAATCTCATCTCATAAATAAATGAATTGGGAAAGAAAGATGTATCATCATCTCAAACGGAGATCTTGCTGCTGCATTCCTCAATGGACCAGACTCGAACCGCAAGTCCTGTTTACCCACGCAAATGGAGTAGTGAATCTAGTACCACCGCCGCTTCTTCATCTCCGACACGCTATCACCACTCCCGCTCATCCTCCACCACTGGCATTTCCAACATCAAGCGCACTCAAAACGTCGAAAGCCGCCACTCAGTGTCTTTCCCAGGTCATGGCTTCTTGATCTACTGAAATTGATGCCGTCGCCGCCGATCTTGACTTCCGATTTGCTCCTCCCTCCATAAACAGGAGGCCTCCCGTTAATGCTAACAAAGTTGCAACTACCAATGCTGCTGCTACCAGCACCAGGCCTTCCATTCCATATGCTACTAACAATTATAAGATCACTGGATCTCCTTCACCTGCGGTAACCTCACTTAACTTTTTCAACTTAATTTCACCCCTTTGGTTTCTGTTGTTGTATAGTGATCAACTGTATCTTTTTGTTACAGCCTCGATTGGCTGGCTATCTATGTATGCTCTTTACGTGCCACCAAACTTATAGCCAAAAACAGAAAACAAATGACGTGATCTTTAAGACATTAATAACATATTTTAATTTCACTTAATTGTTTCACATATTAGAAAGTGGTATTTTGTCCTCCAAGAGCTCAAAATATTGCCTCAAGGAACCATGCCTACTTGGTCAATTTCGCATTGGACCACATCATATCAGAATGTGTTATTCAACAAGTTAGGAGCCTAAGCTATAGGCCATTATCACAAGACTCTAACTTCTTAATTGGAAGACTCATTGACTAGAACAGAAAACGCCTTCAAAATTGTGATGTATGCCAACTCTGGGAATGGATTGATTGTATGTGTCTGCCTATAGTTATGTATAGGGGGCGAATCCTATGTGGTTGACAATTGGACCAAAGGAATACAAGAGATGCTTGTGTTTTTTGTAAAGAAATATATATATATATATATATATATATATATATATATACTAGCATCATGCCCGTGCAATGCACCGGGTGAGTAAGGTGTAAAATTTTATCGTAAATGAAAAATTAAAAGCCCTCAAGCGTGTAGCTCCGTTGGTAAATGGGTTGACTGTTGAGAAACTTTGTTAACCATCCAAACAAAGAAATAGATATGTAGAAATGAAGGAAAGACAAACATATGAAGGGAACCAAATATGTAGAAATGAAAATTTGTTGTTCATAGTAAAGAAATCAAATATGCGAGAAACCGGAAAAATAAGACAAACATGATACCGCCATTTGAGATAAGACCACTCGATTGATTCTCTCAAGTTCCACCGATTGACGGGTCTCTTTAGATACAAACACAAACACCTCAAAGAAATCAAGAAGGACGGTAATAACAAATACACACTCAAGCAAGTCAAACAAAAACGAAAAAGAAGACAAAACCTGATACAGTTGTTTGAAAAAGGCGCTACTCGATCGATCTTTTCGATTTCATCCTCATTTTCTCCATTCAAAATTCATGTTTAAATAAGGATATAAATAGGGGGAAGAGGGCGTGTTTAGAGATAGAGATACATGAAAATGATGATAACAATGGTTTTGAATTTTGATTTGAACGGGTTGGAGGGATTTAGGGATAGGAAGGAAGTTGAATTGGTTTAGGGATAAGATTGAATGTGTTTAAGGATATGCATTGATAGTGTGCTTTAGTAAGTGGTACCATAGGCAATAGCAAGTTGTAAACTTGAAATTTAAGTAAATTAGCATTAATTGGTAGTACCAAATGCTTAAAAGATTGTTTTTAAAGAGTTTTGAATCAATGCTTTATAATATAGTATAGATATTGGATGATTTTTAGAGAGTGATAAAGTTTTTTTTTTCAATAAATTTGTTTAATTTAGGCTTAATAATATAATGTTTTTTATATAAAAAAATTAAGTAGTTTGTTAAAATTCATTAATTATCTTATATATTTTAAATTTTTTATATTTAAATTAAGATGTTTATCCTGTTTTGATTATGTTTATCAGAATTCAAATTTCATAATTTTAGGGTTTGGGGATTAGAGATAAAGATTTTGGGGGATAAGAATGAAATTTATTAATTAGGGTTAAAAGCATTTAAAAGTAGTACATATTGCTTCATTAGTTGTTTTTTAAGAGATTTTAAATAGATTAGTATTAAATAATAGTACATAATGCTTAATGAGTTGTTTTTAAGAGTTTTTATGTCTCTTTTATAATATAGTATAGATAGTTAAATTAAATATTTGATATTTATTTATTAATATATAATAATTATTGATGTTGACATGAGATTCTTACAAGAACTATCATTATGGATTTTTATATAAAATTTTAAATTAATGAGTTGAAAATTAGGTAGCACCAAAAAGTGTAAAAAAGAAGTTTTTGTAAGAACCTTCATCGGAGATGCTCTTATATATATATAAAATAAATTACATTATATTATATTATTAAGTCTAAATTAAACAAATTTATATAAAAAAATCATTATCACTATCTCACAACCATCCAAAATCGTAATGTAAATCGACAAAAAACAGAAAATAAAATGAAACATTAAAATCATGATGTATCTAGCTGCATTAGTACACTTCTAGATTTAAAATAGATTATGCTAATATAAAGTCTATTTTATAAATCGTCCACCAAAAAAACAAATAGTTATATTAATAAATGAGTATCCATTCCACAAATAGATGATTATGTGAGATATTGTGCTTGGAAAAGTTGTACCAAAACATTAAGAAATTGTAAATTAAGTAATTGGCTTTATTAGCAAAAAAAATACGGAAGAAAAAAGAGTTTATATTACATCTCATTATGTAAAAAGATTTTATAAAATAAAATATGAAAAAAGATTTTATAAAATAAAATATGGAAAAATCATTATGAGATGTAATATAAAAAAATACGGAAGAAAAAAGATTTTATATTACATCTCATTAATATAGATTTAAATGTAAAATCTACATTTAAAATAAATTATGCTAATATAAAGTCTATTTTATAAAATCGTCCACCAAAAAAACAAATAGTTATATTAATAAATGAGTATCCATTCCACAAATAGATGATTATGTGAGATACTGTGCTTGGAAAGGTTGTACCAAAGCATTAAGAAATTGTAAATTAAGTAATTGGCTTTAATTAGTTGTAACTTGTGCTTAAAATGTTGTAATTAAGAGTTTTTTATACCGTTTTTATAATATAGTATATATATATATAAGGAGGGTGTAAAAATATGGAAGTCTCAAAAAGGGGTGTTGGAGGCACATATTTGAACACCACATGCACAAAACTCAGTTTCTTTTCTTGATTTTCAACCATTTAGCAATTAAGTAACTAGAACTTCTGCATACTGCAGTTAGTTAGAGAGCTTCCCTTACATAATGCTAAATACTACCATTATGCATGTGCAAGAATTCATGCACATCTTGCATCTTATCCTTCTACAAAAAAAAAATCATAGAGGGAACCAAGTGTACTTCATCAACCTTGTGTGGAAACAGACTATAGAAAGAGTGAAAAACATGTTCAACACCTAGATAAGCATCCATAGTAGGTGCCAACTAAGGTCTATAACTTGCATCAAGTTCAAGGATGATCCTTTCAGCACCAAATGGATGTTATTCCGGTAGAAGATAGCTCTCTAGGTGATCAATTTGACTCTGTGTCTCTTTGAACTAGAGCAGTTACATCAGGGGTGTTCCTATGCAGTTCTAAATTTGATCAAGAAAAAAAGGTGAAAGCTATATTACAGTTTTTCCCTACCAACACTTCATAAAGAAATATACCGCCATCTAACCGTCTAAAAGATGGAAGCACTGGGACATAGCAACTTCATAGACCTGAACCTTAAAATTTGAGCAGTGCCAAGGACTGTCTTGATTATTCTCTATATATCAATGCCCAACTATGGGTTTACCTTTTCTTCTTCACTTCCTTGATGATAATGTATATACTACTTATAATAATTTTTGTTTTACTAATTACTTATTACAGCCAAGCTGAATGCTATATGTTTTGTTTTGGTTAGCTATCTAGGAACAGTGTAGAGGAAAGTCAGCCACCTCTTTCAACATGATTGGCTGGAAGGTCATCAAAATCAAATAGCATGCTGCCATCGGTATCACCAAGAAAAACATCTTTAAGGACCCCAATGGCTATACCTCCTATTGATCCTCCTACCAAGAAGTAAAAAGACAAAAGGTAAAAGAGAAAAAAGGTCTAACCCTTTCCTTTGCCTCCAAGTTTCTCTCAAGTGACAATTAAGATCTACATTGCTTTTGGACATCTACTTAAATCAACTCCATCACACTTTAATCTTTTCAAAAGTTCATGCATGTTTTGAGGAGTAGTGTGGGAGAGGTAATAGGTTACTATCAAGCCAGCATGAACAAAAAGCCATCCATCATTGTTCTTAAAGAGGCTTGATTGGGCCACTTAATGCAAGGTGCAGGCTGTGCTTTTTCATCCTGTCTCTTGCTTTAAATGAAACAGAGCACTCATCAAGCACATTTTCAAAGCCAATAGGTGTATTTACTTTTGAATTTGTTCTGCCCGTTCAATGTATCCCAGGATAGCAGCAATTTTATGGCCTGTTTGTATGCTTAAAGACTATCTTAATCTAAAATTGCAGATTCCAGTTGGAGATGGGAGAAATTAACTTGAAAAGCACAGGAGATGGGCGAGAGGCTTATGCACTTCGTGATGAAGTATGCAATAAAATTTCCTTCTTTCCTCAGTTGTATATACGTTCATAGTGTTCCATATCAGATACGTGAAAAGATGATATTACAACTAATTATATTTTATGTTAACTTCTGCCATTTCATGCAGCTTGATATGCTACAAGAGGAGAATGAGAATGCCCATGAGAAGGTGGGTTCGTAATTTATACATTTGCCCTGGTTCTACGTTTCACATACCTAATTGCGGTATCCTTGGTTTATATAATCTTGATTATTCAACCATGGAGCTCAGGTTTGCTGAAGAAAGTTGTCAGGATGCAAAGACGAGGGTTAAGGAACTTGAGAAGCAGGTCATATTCTTCTTATTTTCTGTCATACATTGGGATCTAAAAGGTTCACTTACAACTGAAGAGAAGGAAAACATAAAAAAGTGCAACATATTTTCCAGACATGCATATGCTATAATTGTTTCAGTATGTTCGACATGTTTATTTGTGTAGGTGTATATCTTCTTCTAACTTATTAGCACTTAGTAGTAGTTATGACTCTCATATGCTTTGCTAGATGGGCTTTAAATTCCTATTTTTCTTCTTCTTTTGTTTCTGATCAGTATCCACTGGCATGAACTTGCATAATATAATTTTTGTGATTTGGGATTATGCTGAAAATGTATTGACTTTATGCTCTTGTTAGCTGTGTGTTCCGGCCAAAATTTTCTTCAGTAACTACATACCCATTCTTAATTTTTAACCTATTATTTAGGTGGCTGCTCTCGGTGAAGGAGTATCTTTGGAAGGTAAATTGTTGAGCAGGTTAATTTTAGTAAATAAATGTGTCCTACCAATATGCATTTATTTAGCTATGAAAGTCTCTTCTAATTTTCTTTATTTTTTTAAAAGTATATAATATTTATATACCGCAAATAAAACTCACATGCTCCTCATATTTGGTGAGGTTGGAACCCTTGACCTCTATGATGGTTGGGTTAGCGGATACTGCTGGGCCAATGTCCCTTTTGGTAATTTTCTTTATTTTCTTGCCTTCTGAAACCTCTTTCATGCCATAATTTGTGAATTTCCAATGTGTTGTAGGAAGAAAGCTGCATTGTGCGAAAGAGAGGTTGCTTAAATTGTTAAATGAATCTTATTCAGTACCTCTATTTCCTCATTTTATATTCTGGAAGAGTTGAGTTTCCATGCCTTTATAAGTTAAAATCACTGTCTTCCAACAGTTGAATATATTTTCTTCCTACTTATTGATCCATTTAGAAGACATCAATACTTCTACTATGACAGGCTGCACTTAAAGAGGCCAAAAAAGCTAAAGATGGCGTAAATGAAGAAGTTGTATCACTCCGCTCTGAAGTTAAGGTGAATCTTGCTATGTTGATCTCACAAACTGTAATAAATCCACTCAATGGATGACGTTACTCCCTTCCTCCCAAATTCAGTCTCTTATCTCTTGTCTATGAATGTCAAGAAGTGCCATTTAGACGTATAAACTAATAAACATATATTATCAATATAAAATTATATAATCTAAGGTCACTACAAAGCTCAATTATATATAAAACAGATCTAAAATTTAACTTTTGTGTAATTAAAGATATGCAAGCATAATTTCAAAAACTTCATTAAATAAATGTGAAGTAAATTTGTTACATACAATTTTTGGCCTCTAATTTTACCATTTTGGTGCAATTTTTTCACACCACACTTTCCTTTTGAAACAAGCCTTTTTACCAAACTAATTGGGATAAGGTACAAATGGAACAATGGGATATTAGAAAACCAAACCAAACCACACCGCACAACCAAACCAAACGAACCAAGTATATTTCACACTGAGGTAGGTTATGGGGAGGGTAGGATGTACCCAAACCTTTCCTCTACCCCATGGGCTATTAGAGTTTAATTTAATAGGAAATCCTTGTTTTACCTTCCTTCAGTTCAAGATTTATAAACATCTTTAAAAGAAGCCTAAGTGTGTCAAGTTAGATATTGAACACTCAGCCTCCTCATAACCCCCTTCTCTCAACATTCATAGAGGTAGCAAAAAAGCAAACAATCTCCCGCACATGTGCACACACACTACTGGACATACATATCTTTTGTTGGACCCTCTAGTGAGTGTGTATACATGTGTTTGCTTATTTAGATATGATTTTCATGAAGAAGCCAGTAACAGGAATGTGATTAACTCAACGATCAATTCAGCAAAATCAGAGGTACGATTTGTATTTCCGGACTCCCAGTCGAAAGATACAGGATTACCAGTTTTCTAAAGGCTGGTGCTCTCCTTGGCTTTCACCAATGCCCAATTCTCCTATCGGTGCTTCTACTTAACCCCTCACCCCTTGAGAAAAATAACAACCTAAATAAACCAACCTCCTTTGGTCAAATTTGCACTTCCCATGGTTAGCAAACAACTGAACACTTGTTCCAAGTGTCTAACATGCTCTTCTAAAGCCATACTGTCATAAAAAAGCAGTACACATTTTCTAAGAAAAGGCTTGAACAAACAAGTCATTCATTAATCCCTGAAAGGTTGCCGGGGCATTAGGCAGTCCATGATACGTCACCCTTGTATATTATGTCTCCTTCACTACCACCACCACCACAAATTTAGACAACATCTTCACAAGTTTGTTGGGTTACACAAAATTAACACTATGAAATCAACAAATTAAAAGAAACCCAGAAAAGCAACATCACTGAAACTGCTTAACGCATCCCCCTTCATTTCTAACTCTCCTGAAACTGTTTCAATGCTTATCTTAAGCTTCGTTTCCGATCTATGTTGTCTTCATAGCTAACTTTATATATGAGTTACAACTTTAACCTTCATCCAATTGAAAATTTATGTGCTCATCAATTATGGAAAATCTGTCCTTCAATTCTTTCCATATGGCAGCATTAATTATGAATCCCAACTATTTGCAACTTCCTTGACGATGTTGAGCATCCAAGATACCACCATGTCGTTGGTCCTTCCCAATAGAACATAGGAGAATCCATTGCCGATGATGTATAAGTATAATCCCCATTGATGATCCAACACTTGTTCTTGGCTGAAAGCGCAATCTGCATGGACCTAGGTCATGTGCTATAATCTTGGATCCAGAGTTTTTGAGAAACGAGTCACAAACTTGTGAGATCATTTTAGTGCTCGTATAATGGGTGTAAATGAGACTTGATTATTGGCTCTTGGGTGGTTGTCATTTCTGAAATTCAGGATCTATGCCATGATACCATGAAACATTGATTGAACCAAAGGGTATTATGTAGTTTTAAAGAATTGTGGTACAAGTTGAATTGGATAATAAACAATGTGTAGTACTAGAAATATTTAAATAGTATTTAAAGGACCTCTTAGATAAAAGACATTAAATAAAGAGTCTAGATGACCTGTCTAACAGCTTCGGATATATTGGACTCTCTACGACTGACACGTCATAATAGAGGGTTTGCGATGGCATGTAGTAATTTAGTTGATTATTATACAAGTGTATGATATGATATGTAAAATGATATAGGGTGTTTAAGGTGTTCCGTGACGTAACTCAAAATGTTTGGTTGAAAGTTTTGGGGCTCCTATTTTGGGATGAAAGAGTATGCTTTAGAGTTGATGTATTGTGTTTATATATGTAGCTTGATAAGTGCTATTCATATGAATCAGAAAGTCAAAGATGAGGCTACAGTTGTTGTGGACCAACTTCAGGGAATCGAGTCTGAAGTTAAAGATCTTCACTCGATGACACAAAGGATGGTTTTAACTCAGAGTGAGATGGTATGTTATCATGTAGATTTATGCTATTGTTTTCCAAGATGTCTCTTTACCTGTTTACCATAATATGATACATCAAAATCGCAGGAGGAAGTGGTACTTAAGCGGTGTTGGCTTGCATGCTACTGGGGTTTAGCAGTGCGACATGGTAGGTTGAAACAACAAAACTCTTTTGTATAAACTTGTTTGTCAGCGAATTCCCCCTTTTCCTCATGTGGTGCGACATGGTAGGTCAAACAACACAACTCTTTTGTATGAACTTGCTTGTCACTGAATTTCCTTTTCCACCATTTTTTAAAAATTTTGTTTGCAATTTTTGTCACTTTAATCCGACCTAAAGCAATTATGAGCAAGAGTTTCAGATAACTTCAGTTGTTCATCTTATCCCTTGTTCTGTTTGAAGGTTCAAATGAGAACTTGTGAATCTCTCTCTCTATGCTGTTAATATCGGATATCGGTGCTATATCGGTCAGGGACCGATATTTGAGATATTGGAAATATCGGTGATATATCGGTCCAAAAATATCGGTTCATGTAATATTTCTTAGAATTATATATATATATATATATGCATCCATAAGCATATCATATGCATTAATTAAAAACATAGTTTCAACATCAAAACATCAACTTAAACAAGTTTCACAAAACAAAATAGGAAAAGTGTTCATAAACGAGCTAATTAGAATGCATCTAAGGGGACGTTTACCCAAATGCTTACCCGGTAAGCGCTTACCAATAAAACTCGACACACTAACTTGCTTTACCGGGTAAGATTTTAATCATCACAATGGTATCTTATACAACAATTTACCCGATAAGCGCTTACCCGGGTTAGAATTGTCACTCTCTCTTACCGGGTAAGACTCTTCATCCTTATCCTCGCTCTTACTGGGTAATTCATGTTCATCCGATATGGTAAATTCCCCGGTAAGCACTTACCGGGTAAGCATTTTGTAAACGGCCCCTAAGTATCTAACATAGTTGGTGTTGGCTGTTGGGTTACGGGATCTCAAGCACAGCGGAAAATAAAACCGTAACCCTCCAAAGACCCATACGAACCAGAATAAATCGATTGTTTCGAAATTATACCTCACAATTAACGAGACTTTGAATCACATCAACAAAGCAAATTTGATGCCTCCACGGTATCCACGCGAACAATCTAAATCCTTTGCCTTCTCGTGATGCTAGTCACGGTTTCAAAACTTAGAAAGGAAAGGGAACATATAGTTGTAGGTGAATTTAGAGAGAATTGCAAGAACAAAAAAATTGCATACAATGTCATACATTATATATGGTGATGGAAGTATGGCCTAAAAGATCACCATCATCTCCACACCTTACTTGAGTGTAAGAGTGGCCATGCACCATCACTTTCTTACATAACCATACCTAGTCAACTTTATTTATGTCCAACATAAATAATATCTAATTTTATTTAATCAGATTAAATCAATACAAATCAGATATAATAATTAAACGTTTTAATTATTAAAACTCTTTATTCGAATATGTTCAATGCGTGTGACCCAATGGATTCTCGACATGTTGGTAATAAATATAAATATCGTATTTATAGTTATGAACAATGAGCGGTATCTAGCAATACATCATTATCACCCAAATGACGAGAATTGGTGATACAACAAATTATCGGTTTGTAGTCAATTTTAGTTTACATATTTAATTCTTTTGTCCTTGATGTCCAGATTGAACACGAGACATTGAATGTGTCATTCTCGTTATGTCCAATCTATAGTTTCTTGATTCCCTAATATACTAATAAAAACAGAAATTGATATCTCATATCATTTATCTGAGCATGCATGCATTTCCTTAGTATATATTTATCAAGGGGCCCAGAGACATCACTCCCGTCATAAAGGAGGGACAAATCCTATCTCGATACAAGCTAGTTCTACCATGTGATTTATAACATACCCAACAATAATTTTGTCACCCAGTTATGGAATGATTAGAACAAATGTCAAAATATATTACTCACACATAACAAACTCCATATTTCTAAAGTCAAAGAATTACATGTACATTGACCACATGAGAAACACTTATGACACTCACATGACATCCAATGAAGTGTTTTCATAGCGAGTCACGTCCGATACACAAAATCTCCATTTTGTACCCATATGAAGATTCAATATCTCTATATGAATCCCTACATATGCTAGTCATTATCATATTACTTCAACCTTAAAACCCAAAATAATATTTAACTAGGGACATTTAGAATACATTATTCTAAGGTTATTTATTATGAATAATTAAAAACATAGACATAATAAATTGGGCAATGCCTTTTATTTATTAATTTCATGAAACAAAACTCAAAATTACAATCATTGTATGATTAACTTTTGGGCATTCACTAACAGTTGGTAACTAAAGAAATTAAGAAAGATCAGAGATGTTGGTTGAAAACAGAAGCTGTTGGTTGAAATTAAGAAAGATAAAAAACAGAAGGCAGTAAGTTTGAAGATGTTGGTTGAAAACATAAGTTGTTGGTTGAAATTAAGAAAGATAAAAAACAAAAGACAGTAAGTTTGAAGCTGTTGGTTGAAAGTTGAAACACGAATAGAGAAGAAACATAAGAAGTCACTTACTGAGGTAGTCGCCGTGCAAGCAGCAGGAAGAGGAGAGGAGAAGAAAAGAAGTCGTCGATGTAGAACAGTGAGTTACTTACTGAGGTCTAAGTAGAAGTCGTCTAGAAGAACTGAAGAACATAGAAGTTGTCGATGTAGAAGTAGAACAGTAAAGAAGTAGACTCAATTTAGAAATTAGAAAAACCTAACTTAGAAAAAAGGCAAAAAGCCCAACTATAACTTTAAGTCTCTAACAAAAAAAGCTTAAAAAACAAGGCCCGCCTGGTAAGTCATTAAATCAGGCCCAAAAAATCATGTCCAAAAATTCGGTATATCGGACCGATATTTTGATCAAAATATCGCCGATATTCTCAGGACCGATATAAATAGCGATATTTTGTCACCGATATTTTGTCTAGAGGCGATATCCGATATATCGGCGATATATCGCGATATTAACAGCATAGCTCTCTCTCTCTCTCTCTCTCTCTCTATATATATATATATATATATATATATATATATATATATATAGGGGAGCGATCAATTGGAAATCAGTATTACATTGGAAACTTTGGAAACTGAAATCAACCAATCAGTGAATTTCTTTTTTTTATTTTTATTTTTAATTAAAAAGGTTATTTTTGTCTTTTACATTATTTCATAATATATATGGTAACTGTTATTATTATTATATTAATAATTATTTAATTTTAATTTAGCTTATATATGGTAATAATAATCATTGATTAATTTAAAAATGAGATATTTAATTTAGGTAAATTATTTAATTTTAATTTAGCTTATATATGGTAATAATGAAACAATAATGCTAACATGATGAACCTGATGAATCTATTTTCATTATGAAACAATAATGCTAACACGATGAACCTGTAATCTATTTTCATATACGGATATGCAGCTGAACAGGTAATGAAACAAAAATGGGAAGTTAACAAAAATGGCACAAATTCATCATGTTTCATTATGAAACAATAATGCTAACACGATGAACCTGGTGAATCTATTTTCATTATGAAACAATAATGCTAACACGATGAACCTGATGAAATCTATCATCCAATGAAATCTGTAATCCAATGAAATCTGTAATCCACAAATTCATTCTGATTCATCACAATATTAGATTACGTGGGAAATTTTATAATAAAATGAAATTAAAAAAAATATTTTCTTACATTTTAAAAGAAAAATAATTTTTTTGTTGAAAAGACAAATTCTCCTCGTTTTCATAGTAAAAAAAATAACAAAATTTATATTGCGTGGGAAATTTTATTTTTGGTTTCAAGTAATCTAAATAAAATAAACCTTTCTTGCCATATTTGAGACACAAAATCAAAAGACATATTTACCCTTTTCATCTATTATTTTTATTTATTATTAATAAATTAATTAATTACTACCATATATAAATCAAATGAATCTTAACCATTAATTATAAAGATCAATGGTTGAAATTTAGTTTCCAAAGTTTCCAATGAAACTTGGTTTCCAATTGATACCACCCCTATATATATAGGCCGATAATCAAATGAAAACCAAAAATATGTTAGAAACCCTTGAGAACCGATATAAAAATATTTTTTTACATGATTTTTTTCATCAAAACCTATGATTTAAGATATTGTTTCATATATGTTTTTGTTCACCTTGTGAAAAGATTACACGTGAAAAATAAAATTTGATTCACCTAGTGAAATGAAAAATACAGGTAAAAAATATTCATGTGGTGAAACAAATGCATGTAAAACTATCATATTTTAAAACAAATATATGGGAAGAAATATATTAAATCCAAGCATTTGGTGAAAATATATCATGTGAAAAAATATTTTTATATTGGTTGTCACATGTTTATAATATATTTGTGGTTTTCATTTGATTTAGCCCCTATATATATATATATATATATATATATATATATATATATATATATATATATATATATATTCACATGTACACAAAGAGTGAAAGCTGTGAAAGTTTATCAGGAGGTTAAAAGTCTTGTTTTTCAGTTTTGAGTGTTTCATCTTTCATGTAGTTGGTAAACTTGATACCATAATAATCTTGTGGCCCCATCTCCATCAAATTTTAAGTGTCTAGTTCAAGTTATCTATTGACCTTGGCTGTCCTAGCTTAAATATTCCTGCTTCTTTATTTCTGTTTGAGTTTCTTGAACATGTGGACCTTATGTTTATGAAATCTGTCGTTTTATAGGTATTTGCGCCGATATTGCAGTGTCTAAGCATGAGTACTGGTCATCTTTGGCACCCCTTCCCTTCGAAGTTGTGGTTTCAGCTGGGCAGAAGGTGCAGGAAGAATGCTGGGAACAAGGCTAGTAACTGCTCAGTAGCCTTTACTGAGAATTCTCAGCGTTGGGTGCTTACATTGAAGTGGTGGAATGTTTATCTCATAAACTAGTGTGAGTTGATATGTCTCACCATGCATTTGTCGTTTCATATTCAGGTGATGGCAATCCGGAAAGGAGGAGTAAACTTGTGCAGGACTTAAATGATCTAACAAGTGAAGGGAATATTGAGAGTATGCTCTCTATCGAAATGGGTTTGAAGGAGCTTGCTTGCTTGAAGGTTTTCTACTGTATAAACAAATTAGACAATGATGCTATGATGGTTGCTATTTGTTTAAAAAGTATTCTTACATTTTCATGTAAATCTCTGACTGTTATTTTATAGGTTGAAGATGGCATCGTGCTTGCACTGTCCCAACTGCGGCCTCTGAGCTCTACTCGACAGACTTTGTCAGGTAATTTCTGCCCAAGGTTCTGGTAAACTTTAAAGATGAGCTTATTGTTTGTGCCGGTGTGTCAGAAATCTTTGAGTTTGCTTTTTACATCTATCTTCTATTTTCATGAATGTAATTTTTTTTATCGATGGCAGATAAGTATGTCCATCTGGCTTTTTTTGAAGTCGGTCTTTAGCTGCTAAGCTTGTTCCCTGACAGATATTCCCGGTGTTATGTGGTCTCATCTCTCATGACTGTCCACTTAGCTAGCTCATAGCTTTGGCTTATTTTGTAGTGTTTAGGTCATTGAACTTGCTACTTTGGAGGCGTGATAACTGATGTGCTTGTCATTTGGAGCTCCTCATTCTTCAACCCATCTGTATATATTTCAAGTTCTTTTTTCTTTATGTCGGTTTTTCTAAATGCTTAAAGGGATATCATTCAGTGCTTGCAGAGTTTATGTTGGAGATAGACAAACAGAGAGCAGTTGCTATGAAGGGATTAATGGTTCCAATTTGGAGCAATTATGACTTCTAGATTGTATTCAGCTTCTATAAACAGTGCCATCATTTAATATTGGTAGATCTATGTATTATTTGTCATTCCCAAGTTTTTTCTATGCCCTGCATTTTCTTTCTGTTGGCAAAGTTGTTGTAAAAGTTGTTTCTTTCTTGTGTTTAGGGAAAGTGAATTCATTCCAAATGAATGATGAGCTCTATGTATATTCATTCTGTTCAAGATCTAAGTAATGCTTATCCTTTTTGCTATAAGCAGATGTTAGATCCTCAGGTGACCCAAAGTTTATAGAGGCATTTGGTAAGTGCATTTAATTTGATTTTTTTAGTCAATTAACAAAAAATATGAGCTACTGTTTTTGGTATCAATAATCAGCTGAAGAGGAATTTTTTTTGCCCCAACCAGTCTGAAATGGATGTTATTTTACATCAAGGTTAATTTAGTAAGGAGAGATTATTATTTAAACTAAGGTGGCATTGCAATATCTTTCTAATGTACGAGTTGCATGATCTCAAAGTACTCATATTGAATGATCACTTTGGTTTTTAAAAGTTCATGTGTGATGAATGGTTAACCATTGATTGACAAATGCTAAAGTAATTTTTTTTTTCTGGAGATCTACAAATGTGTGACAAATATGTATATTTCTTACAGAACTGAGCCCAGAGGAGTCTGAAGATGTTCTCTTCAAAGAGGTATGATTATTGCTAGTAGCCAGCTTATCTATCATATCTAGATGCATAAAGAGTTCGATTAACCACAATCCTTTTTCTTTTCTTTATTTAAATATTTAGTAATTGGGTGCGGGAGAGATTACTTGAAAGATTCCTTGTTGCGATCTAGTTTCTTCCCACCTGTGTTAAGTAATCACACATACGTTATATAAATTACACGGGTTGTTATACAATTTTTCCCTAGAGCTGTCATGGTAGGATAGTAGTCTCCTTAAGAAAATGGCAATTTAGGCATCGCTGTCCCTGTTTTTCCTATCCAATATATGTGTTCAGTGCATTTGTAATATTACTAAAGAATTCACGGAGAAGTTAGCTCTGTCACATATAACATGGAGTAGGAGTTAGGCAAGCAGCACACAGTGAGTTTTGGTTTCAATTGTTGACCTCTTTCCTGTCTCTTTTTTTTTTCTCTTCTTTTTACAGGCATGGCTTACATATTTTTGGAGTAGAGCCAAAGGCCTTGGTATTGAGGAGGACACTGCCAAGTTTTACTTCAATTTTGG
This sequence comes from Arctium minus, assembly GCA_954870635.1. Lineage (NCBI taxonomy): Eukaryota > Viridiplantae > Streptophyta > Magnoliopsida > Asterales > Asteraceae > Arctium > Arctium minus. Next base: position 463,018 of record OX941093.1, on the reverse strand, counting down.
ATTAGCCGTAGCTCACATTCACCAACTTCACATGATGCTGTTGATGGTAACTTTCCAATAAACGTATTCCTCAGCTTTGTGTTGAACTATGGATACCTGATTAGGAAGTTGTTCAAAGATTCAGTCGATGATCTTATTCTCTTGGAAAAATAGCTATCCTAAGTTCTTGAAGCTTATATTTTTAAAGTTTGATTCTAAAAGTAGTAATGTCTTATAGATGTTAATAATGCTCTAGAAAGGGATATGCTACTCTATTAGCAACTGATTTCCTTCATTTGTCTGGGAAAGGTATACCTTATATTCTCTCCCAGACCTTATCATTCGTGTAGTTCCGTATACATCCCCCAGGCTAGATTTTTTTCATGTTTCATGCAAGCCTTTACTTGTGTCAGCTGTGAGTCTAGCCTAATGCTATTTGACCAGCTTACATGAGCTCCCTAAATAGATATTAGTGAAGCAACGATGGCATGCCCTTAGACGTGGATCTTATGTTGTAGATTCAGCCTTTGGGTACTTGGCCAGCAGCAAGGCTACCTCAATTACAGGATTATTTTGCTCAACCTTAAATGAGAATTTTGTTAACAGCATAACCTTTTCACAAGGTTAGTGGCATTCTTGTATATGGAGGTGTCATTCTAAAGCTTATCACAAGGTCATGGATTTTGTTAGAATGTAAAATATGTAATTATTTACTTAGGCCCAATTAGCTCGCGGGCCCTTAGGGTTTTCTCTTTTAGGGTTTCCTTTTCTAGCTTTCTTGCCTATATATATCCTTGTACTATTTCATTGTATTTATAAGAAAATCAATAATATAATCTCTGATTACATGGTATCAGAGCCGCCGCTCCTAAAACCCTAATAGCCGTCGCTCCCAAAACCCTAATAGTAGCAGCCCTACTTTCTTTCGGCGTGAACAGTAATCCGGCATGAACAGTAATTCCGGTATGAATAGTACTCCGGTGTGAATAGTAATTCCGGTGTGAATAGTAACTTCCGAGATTTTGGTGTTTTTTTTATCAATGTTCGCTTGGTACGTTTTGTCTAGATCGAAGATTTTTCCCCTTTTTTTTCGCTTGGTATGTTCGTCTTCTAGCACCCTGTGAGTGCGTTGTTTGTTTTCGTTTTTGTTCATTGGTTTTCTGGCACCCTGTGAGTGCATTCTTTGTCCAACTTCGATTTTCTGGTTTGTGATTCATTGGAAGATGACCGGAGAAGACAAACCATCTGGTAGTACGGTTACTATACCCGCAGAAGAATATGCTCGACTTTTAGGGACTGAGAATTCCACTGCTCCGACTGCTACTTTTGCTGAGACAGGTAACTCTAGTACATGCCTATTATCCTCTGCCTCCAAATGGGTCATTGATTCAGGTGCTTCAGATCACATGATAGGTAATCCCACTATCTTCTCTAATTTCAATAAACACACGTCTCCATCACATGTCACAATTGCTGATGGGTCTATCACACCTGTCCTTGGTTCTGGCACCATTGATCTTACTCCATCTGTTTCGTTATCTTCTGTCCTTAGTCTACCCAATTTCTCGTTCAATTTGTTATCAGTCAGCAAAATTACTCGTGCTTTAAATTGTTGTGTCACATTCTATCCTGATTTCTGTGTCTTTCAGGATCTGTCGATGAAGAGGATTATTGGTAAAGGGCAGGAAACTGACGACCTATATATATATTTGAACATCAAATACCTTGATCTTTGGCTTGTTCCAACTCATCGTCTCCACTTGAAGTTCATTGTCGATTAGGTCATCCTTCTTTACAGAATTTGAAGAAGTTGTGTCCTGAGTTTTCTTCTTTATCTTCTCTACAGTGTGAGTCTTGTCAGTATGCCAAACATCAACGTATTCATTTAAGTCCTAGAGTCTATAATAAGCGGGCCTCGTCCCCATTTGAGTTAGTCCATTCTGATGTTTGGGGACCATGTCCGCTCACTTCAAAACTTGGATTTAAGTATTTCGTTACTTTTGTTGATGATTACTCTCGTACTACTTGGCTTTACTTTATGAAAAATCGATCTGAGGTGTTTACCCATTTTTGTTCATTTTATACTGAGATTAAAACACAGTTTAAAGTCTCCATTCAAACTCTTCGTAGCGATAATGCAAAAGAATATTTGTCTGAAACATTTCGGTCATATATGCTTCAAAATGGTATTCTTCATGAGTCTTCCTGTGTTGACACACCATCCCAAAATGGGGTTGCTGAACGAAAGAATCGTCATCTCTTAGAGGTGGCTCGGGCTCTATTATTTCACATGACTGTTCCAAAACTCTTCTGGGCTGATGCTATTGCAAACTGCTTGTTTTCTCATCAACCGAATGACATCTGTTGTTTTGGATGGAAGAAGTCCTTTCTCAGTTCTGTTTCCTACAAAGTCATTGTTTCCTGTCGACCTAAAGATCTTTGGTAGTACCTGTTTTGTCCGTGATACCCGACCACACATAACTAAGTTGGATCCAAAATCTCTGAAATGTGTCTTTCTTGGTTACTCTCGACTTCAAAAAGGGTATAAGTGTTTTTCTCCCACGCTTAATCGATACATTGTATCTCGAGATGTTACATTCCATGAGAATATACCTTTCTTTCCTGTGTCCACTCCTTGCAATCCAAGAGATAGCGATGATTTGTTGGTATATACCGTACCAGTTATCGAATCCCCTATCCTATCCGACTCGACACAACATCAAGAGCATACTAAACCACCGATAGTTCATGTGTATAATAGGCGGCAACGACCTACGTCAGATCCCGACCCTATACCATCTTCATCATCGTCTTCAGATCCTTCTAATGATAATCCTACTGCTTCAAGTGATCCACCACCTTCCGATACACAGGACCCTGATCTTGATGTTCCCATTGCCCTTCGGAAAGGTAAGCGCTCATGTACTTACCCTATTTCTTCTGTTGTTTCCTATAATAAACTTTCTTCTCGTTCTCTCTCTTTGATCTCCACACTTGATTCCTGTCCTGTTCCTAAAACGGTTGGTGAAGCTTTGGCTCATTCTGGATGGCGGGATGCCATGATTGAAGAGATTAATGCTCTAGATCATAATAATACATGGGATTTGGTAGAGTTACCTGCAGGTAAAAAGACAATTGGCTGCAAATGGGTATTCACTGTGAAAGTTAATCCAGATGGATCAGTGGCTCGTCTGAAAGCCCGGTTGGTAGCTAAAGGATATGCTCAGACTTATGGGGTCGACTACTACGAGACATTTTCTCCTGTGGCTAAGGTACCCTCCATCCGCTTGTTTATTTCATTAGCCGCTACTTATGACTGGGTCCTACACCAACTAGATGTGAAAAATGCATTCCTGCATGGTGATTTACATGAGGAAGTTTATATGGAGCAACCACCTGGGTTTGCTGCTCAGGGGGAGTCTGGTAGAGTCTGTAAGTTACGTAAATCATTGTATGGTTTAAAGCAATCCCCTCGTGCTTGGTTTGGACGGTTCAATGCTGTAGTGACTGAGTTTGGCTTACGGAGGAACTCTTATGATCATTCTGTGTTCTTTACTTCATCCCCTTCTGGATGCATTCTACTAGTGGTGTATGTTGATGACATTGTGATTACTGGGAGTGATGGGATTGGGATCAAGAAGCTGAAAGATTTCCTTACGTCTCGGTTTCAAACAAAGGATCTAGGTCCTTTAAAATACTTCTTGGGAATTGAAGTATCTCGTACTCGGAAAGGGATCTGTTTGTCTCAACGGAAATATTGTTTGAATGTATTGAATGACTCTGGGATGATTGAAACAAAACCGTGTGAGGCCCCAATGATTCCGAACATGAAATTGAAAGCAGACGATGGAGATCTACTTGAGGATCCAGAAAAGTACAGAAGAATTGTGGGAAAGCTAAACTACCTGACGATTACACGTCCTGACATCGCTTTTCCAGTGAGTGTTGTAAGTCAGTTTATGTCATCTCCAAGAACTCCACATTGGGTGGCCGTTAGACATATACTGAAGTACCTAAAGGGTGCCCCTGGTCTTGGCATTCTTTATCAAAATCACGGTCATCATGTCATAGAAGGGTTTACAGATGCTGACTATAATGGAGATCCTACGAACAGACGGTCTACGACAGGTTATTGTGTGTTAGTTGGAGGAAATCTAGTCTCGTGGAAAAGCAAGAAACAGAATGTCGTTTCTCGGTCAAGCGTTGAACCTGAATATAGGGCTATGGCCCAAACCACTTGTGAGTTGATATGGTTGCGTAATCTGTTAGGTGAACTTGGGTTTGCTCAATCTAAACCAATGAATCTATATTGTGATAATGAGGCGGCTATCCACATTGCAAATAATCCCGTGTTTCATGAGAGAACAAAACATATTGAAGTGGACTGCCATTTCACTCGTGAAAAGCTAGAAGATGGAACTATCTCAACTCCCTTTGTTCGAACAGGAAGTCAACTTGCCGATGTCTTTACCAAAGCTTTACCTGGTTCGCGGATCTCTTCTATCTGTAACAAGCTGGGCATGATTAATATCTATGCTCCAGCTTGAGGGGGAGTGTTAGAATGTAAAATATGTAATTCTTTACTTAGCCCAATTAGCTCGCGGGCCCTTAGGGTTTTCTCTTTTAGGGTTTCCTTTTCTAGCTTTCTTGCCTATATATATCCTTGTACTATTTCATTGTATTTATAAGAAAATCAATAATATAATCTCTGATTACAGATTTAAAAGAAAATTGTGAGGCCATTCAACCAACGGACTCCCTCAATTACATGGGCTTGAGTTAGCATTCCATTTCATGGGAAAATGATGGTGTGAAGATATGTTGTTCTAAGATATGCATATCGATGCTCTTCATAGACCGTGGTCCTGAAAAGAGGAAAGTGGTTTCTGTATGAGTGAAGGAATTGCTAATATTTGGATCAGGAACCTTCTGATGTTGTATTTGTTAACCGGAATACGATAAATTGGCATATTGATTGATGTAATGCTTACTTTGCAGTTGAGCAAGGCTTGCTGGAGTTAAGAAAATTGGGAATTGAGCATCGCCTCAAGGAAGCATCAAGGCAAGGAAGTTGACCACCAATGCACGAAAACGTTATGAACGTTGGACTCGATAGCTCTTCCTGATCACAAGTCGTTTAATAGTAGTGTCTGATATGTATGTTTTATTATTGAATCCTGAATAATGATTGTTGACGAGTATTTTATACTTGTAGTAAGAAGAGAGAGTGATGTTTTGGAGTTGATTAAGTTGATGTTCTTGAGTTATGGGATTGGAGGGAGGGTTTGTGCTCTCCATTCCGGGAAGGTCTTAATATTGTCTAAAGATTAACCTCCAATCATTCCAGTCCAATCCAATCCAGACTTGGAAAACATCACCTGTTGAGTACGAACACAAAAAATCCGATTTGGATTTCAGTTTTGCTTATATAAGTAAAACATCACCTGAGAAGTGAGAACTAATCAACATACTTTGTTGATCAGAAGTACACTAGTCCTTGGGTTCCAAACTTCCATCTTTCAAGTTAAATTGTACTTGATGTTAACGCTTAAAATGGACAGGCTTTGGAGTTGTTATTGAGAGCGATTGAGATCATAAATACATTACAAATGCTCCTTCTACAAATAGAGTGTTGGACACCACATGGATTTTTGTACATGTCATTTGAATCCTTTTAGGTCAATTCAAAGAATTAGAACTTTTGATGCTTGTAGGCTGATTCATTTAGAATCAACCTCTTTTCTTTTCTTCTAAGCAAACAGTAGTATAATTTTCAATGCGAAAGCACTTGGGGTTGAAATCTATGCATACAAATATAACCATGGTAATTGTAGGGCTATGATTATATTTGTTTTTGGGAATCATCAAGTGGACTCAAGAATACAACAGAGTCAATTCTTCTCTTTAATTGACATTTGGCAATCATAGACAAGGAGTAAAGGCAACGTGGCCCTGTTTTTGCTACATAAGTTACTAAGATTGATAAGATCAGAATCATCCATGTTTTTTTGAAACTACAACCAGAGGTTCAACCTGCATCTTCAAGCAGTTGAACTCCAAGGCCAATATTGGTTTAGAAAGCATAACCGATGTGCCAGCATCACTTTTTGCTGAAGATTCCTTTAACTCCGTGTTTTGGGATTCAGATGAATGTTTCTTGTCCAATAGCAATAAAACTCTAGCTGGCAACGTAGGTTTCACCCTGCCCATTGCGGTTAGACACGTAAATATTGATATAGATATATCCAAACTGGCAAAAGTTGAAAGAAGAGAAACCTGCACTTAATCTGGCAACAATACTTGAGAAGCTGAGGTTTATGCTCTGTATGGCCACTGGCAACAACAAATACATTCTTTTAAGTTTCTTGGGTTGAATAAAACCTAACAAAGCCACAAGTTTACCTAAAGCTTGGAAGTGACATCTTAATCCCCATCCCCATCCATTTCAATGGATTCATCTTCAAAACTGTAATAATATTAGCATGACGCTATTAGTACTTATTACTTGGACAACAGAAAACCTTGTTGAAGAAAAGGACGTCACATACCAGGAATATCATAGAGGCCAATTGCCACAGGACCATTGATTTCAGCTACATGAATATCCATGTTACCAACATCAGTAGTTGTCAAGAAACCATCACTTTTTCTCCTTGGTCTCGTTGACATGGCTTTTATGCTCTGCTTAAACAAGAATCATGTTACACACAAGTACCATGATGTCATAACCAGGAGACGAATGTTTTGATATTAATATTTCATAAGTAAAAAATATAACAGCTTAAGAGAAACGATAAACTAATCATCAGTGAGCCCACCTTCGAAAATGTGGCAACTTGACTTGGAAGTCCGAATTCCTGAAAAGGATGATCAAGAATAAGGCTGGAACGCCAAACTCCTATAAGTTACGGCAGTGAAGCAAGTTTATTTTATTTTATTTCTTCCTCTTCTTTCCAAAACTTGTTTCCGTTTTTGTTGGAATATATTAGAGAAATATGTGACTTGACTCCCATATACAAATTGAGAGCTACTATGATGCTAAAAAGTTATTCTTGAAAATTGATCCTTTCAATAAATCACTAGATTCCATGTCATCACTATTGGAAATCTAAAGTACATTGGATTTGGATCCTACAGTTTGAGTACCTTTCTTCCATGACTGCATGCCTCATCACTATTGACATAAACCCTAGCTGCCCATCTTTAAGCAAACGTATGAAGGAAAAGTTAGTATAACACGGAAATAGTATAACTCAAATATTTTTTAAGCTTATGTTTAGAATATGTGGAATCCCTGATTCTCTATCCAAAAGACCCCTTACGGAGAGGTGGAAGATTCCAAATTATAATGGTCATAGACTTCACGACTTCTTAGCTATCACAAAGTCTCATTGAAATTATGCCGTTCTATAGGATGATGGTACGGCCTATTATACTTTACATAATTAATACCTACGATAAGACAACATGCACACAAGATGAGAGAAGCAAAGAGTGTGAATGTTAAAGTGGATTTGTGGACACACATTGAGGGAGATACAACTAGAAAATGTAGCATTGTGTAAATCTCCTTGCCTTTGGAGTTATGTATTCCTCTCAATATATAATGCATGTACAAGATCATAACCCTATTGTAAACACAATATAAAAAAATATTCACAAAATATATCCAAGATTATTTCCTATCCTATCACAACCTCATAGCTGGAGGAGGGCGGACGCTTAGACCATGCCCAAAGTCAAGAAATCGTCGGCAAAGGAGGCCCTTAGTGAATATATTTGTGTACAGGCAGGATGAAGGAACATGAAACACTCAAACTTGGCCTAAAGCAACTCGTTCCCGGACGAAATGAATATCCATCTCAACATGCTTCATTTGTTGATATTTAACAGTGTTGTGAGAGTTGAGACAAGTAGACCATACTCACATTGTCACAATACATTATCATGGCTCAACGAAGTGGACAATAAAGTTCAAGTAAAAGATTATGAAGCCAACAAGCTTTGACGACAACATTAGCCACGCCCTAATATTTCTCTTCGACACTATAGCAAGAGTGTGGGCTGGCATTTTGAGGACTAAGAAACAAGATTGTTAACAAAAACACACAATATTTCAAAGTCCAATGGCGGGTGTCTCGACACCCTTGGAACCCCACTAGTGCAAGGGGACGCAACCCCCTCGACCCCCGCTTTATGGCGCTCTTAGGTCCATGGTAACTTATACGAGCGTGCATTCTGCACCTCCTAACTCATATAACAGCTTAACCAATGTAAAACCCATAGATCTTGTGTGAACCACAACTACATCAACCATGACACTAAAATCACCCAGAGATGTCATGTTGGCTTCAAGTAAGTGGTGGATGAGGACCATGGGGCGGCTTCGCCGACAATAGACTTGGTAAGAGAAGGATGCAAGGTGGTAAGAGAAGGATGCAAGGTGGAGGTGGTTGCAACCTATGTGTTGGACTAACCAGAGAAGGTAGCAAAAGGCTATATACAAGGAGGCTACTTGGTTTGGGCATAGATCCAGTACATTGATGGACATAACAACATCGGATTTGGTGAGGTGATGAGTTACCAAGGGAGAAGGGTCACTATCCTCGAGGAAGTGATAGGATGAAGAGCAAAAGTGGCAGGCTTTAGATGAAAGAAATTCATACTCGACAAAGGTCACATGACGAGAGATGATGACTTTATTTGAGACATGCCATAGCAAAGGTAATCACCAATGATTGCTCGGGAAACCTAAGAAGGCACAAGGCATGGATCGAGGTCCTAATTTGTGTTCAATAATGGAAGCAAGTTTTGAAAAAACAAAGGCACCCAAAGACATGGAGATGAGAGAATGAAGGGTTCTTGCGATATAAAATCTGAGATGGAGAGCTATGATTCAACAACTTCGAGGAAAGAATATTTAAGATAGCAAGACATATAAAGTGGCATAAACCCAAAACGATGGAGGGAATAGATGTGTGAATGACAAGATCGTGGATTCAATTACTAATAGTATGAATCATTGTTTCAAGATCACAACTGAACAAGAACAACAAAATTTGGAGACTCCTTATTACGTTGTAATAATTTCCTAGAATGAAGACACTGAAGGATAGAAAAGCATGGATGACCAAGACGATCGTGCCAATCACTTAGAGATGGTGGTGCTAGGCCGGAGAGTGGACGGAGTGAGGCCCCAGAGCTATTGCATCTCATAAGGTTGGTCCCGTACGAAGGTCCTTCAAAGAAAAGCTACAAGGGTCGAACTCAATTGATACATAAGTTTCTTTGGTGAATTTTCTAACAAAGATGGGATTTTTAATGGTCTGAAGAGCATAAAGAATGTGGTGTAGGGAGAGGGGCAAGTCAGGTTTAGGGATTTGGGATGAGCCAAGACCTTGAATTGAAACAGGATGAGAGGAAGCTCTTGTTATGTATCATGCATCATCAAGGGGAGCAAGAGTTTGGAAAGCTTAAGCAAGACTCGTAGGTTAGTATGAAGTACCATCACTGAAATTTGATTGGGGAACATTACATAAGCTTATCGTGGTTGACGAGGGTCAGCACGAAGCACTCTTGCACTGGAGTAGCACTACAGTTGTCGAGGGAAAGGTGTCGATGGGTAAGGGACATGGCGGTGTTTTCCACTTTCCCAATGATGCATGAAGACCCCAATTTTGTTGTTGATACTACCATTGATTGCCACATCCTTAACGTTGTTGACCCTTGTTTTACAAACACTCTTGCATTGGAGTTGTGCTATTTGTTGAGGAAAAGATGTCGATAGGTAGGGACATGATCGTGTTGCCCAGTTTCCCTATGATGTGTGTGGACCCCATTTTTGTTGTTGATACTACCAAAAGTCATGTCCATAACTTTGTTGACTGTCCTTTTGGCCACCACCTCGACGCTTGTTTCGTCTCCCCTACCGGTGCCAGTTATGACCACCACAGGAATGACAGGCATTATTAGATTTGTTTTTTGGGGATGGGGGGTAGACTGGTGTGTTGCTTCATAGTTGGAGACAAAGAGGTAACACGTGTAGTAACATCAAGTTGGGAGTTGGCATCAACCACCGACATAGAGCATGCTTTGTAAAAGGTCAACGAAGGTTCATTTTGCTGGACCATCGTAGCTATCATGTCACAATCTCGAGTCAAGCCAACAACAAGTTGAAGGACTAATTTGCTGTGAGAAATGATGCTCCCAACATTAATCAGTTGCCCAGATAAAAATTTAGGGTTTATTGTCGATAATAATCAGAGGCATTTGGAAAATCATGAAGGTGTGTGGGAAAAAGTTGATTTTCAAGATACACAACATTAGTATTTTTGTTATCCTGAAACATGTCAAACAAACTATTTAAGGCATTCATAGCGGTGGAACCGTGTTTAAGAAGGAGATTGCTAGAGACGATGTTGTACATTCATTGTTTAACAATGACACCGAGTCTTGTCAAGAGGAGATAATCAATGTCTGTGGTTTAGAGATGCAATCATTCACAGAAATAATGGTTATTTCTTGTATGTATTAACAAAAAAAAAGATACAATATAAAGGAGTACAATGAAATAAGAAAGGAAACTATTCTATGAGATCCTAGAAATATACATCCCAATATAGCTATATAATAGGAAACTAAATAATAATCAAATCTTCCTATAATTGAGATATTTGCAACACTCCCCCTCAAGTTGGCTCAAAGATGTCTTCCATGGCAAGCTTGCTAATTAAATATTCAAATTGTCTCATATGTAGCCCTTTTGTGAGTATATATGCTATATGATGTGTAGTTGGCACAAATGATATACAAATCAAACCACTTTCAATCTTTTCTTTGATGAAATGTGTTAGCTCCAACTTTCATGTATAGAAGTATTGAAAAATAGGCTAAGTATGGGAACTGCTGAAGACTGCTCAAAACGACCAAGTCACCACAGAAGACAAAGCTCAGAAGATTCTGTTGACTCTCTGCCAGAGGACTCGTAACCTGATGATGACCTTCAGATCACAGAGCCTCTGTGATCTCTCACAAAGCCTCTGTGATCTCTCATAGAGCCTCTGTGATGGCTAACCTCTGGAGACAGTTCGAAGATTTTGTGTATATAGTTCAAGACAAGGTCACGTGCAGAACACGTGAGGCCTGCTCTACGAAGATTCTCCAGATCATTTCCGCGACGCACGATTGTTTACCTTTACAGGTGGCATTCCGTTTATGGAATGTCAGCCTTTGTCTTGTACTACGGAGTGCATCCTTCTTGTATATTATAGGATCACCACCTTCTGTTTTTGTATGTGAGCACACACAATTCTGAAATAGAGATTGTATTTTCCCTGAGAATATTTGCACATACCAGTGCGTGTTCTTGAAGCAAATCAATGAAACAGTTTCTTCAGTAAATTTCCTGCTGCATCTTACGTTTCTGTTCATTGTTTGTTTGTGTGTCTACTACCTTGCATGTTCTACTTTCTCTACATACTAAAACGCTTCCGCACTCCTATTGATTAGTCTGTGTGTAGTGAAAAGTTTATCAAGTTGTGAACATCGTTATTTTGGGATCAACAAAATGCTTATCAATTTCAACATACTTGGTTCTATCATGTAGAACTAGGTTGTGAGCAATTAGGTTGGCTGCTTTGTTATCACAATACACTTTTATAGGCTGAATGATAGGAATTTTCAAGTCTTCAAATAATCTTTTCAGCCATATTGCCTCACAAATCCCATGAGCTAGAGACCTGAATTATTCCCCTGCACTACTCCGTGCCACAACATTTTGTTTTTTACTTCTCCATGTAACTAGATTTCCTCCAACAATTGTACGTAGATAGCCCATCAGTAGTACTATCACCCTAACCTAAATCAGTAAATACTTCTATGTGAAGGTTATTATTTTTCAGGAACATAAGACCTTTTCCAGAACTTCTTTTTAGATATTTTAATATCCGATAGGTTGCATCAAAATATTCTCGTCCAGGTAAATCGTTTGAACCAAGCCCTTGGAGATTGTTTAAGGCCATACATGGGTTTTTTGAGTCTACATACTTTGTCTTGTCCTAACAACTTTTTGAACCCCGGAGGTAGGCTCATAAACACTTCTTGTAAATCGCCGTTCAGGAGCTTTAGAATCGATGATCCAATGAGTGGAGTGAGTAAAGGTGACAAGAGAAGGCTTTACAGTTACCTATTTGTGCGACAGAAGCATTACGAGTACTAGATGAACCTGAGTTCGTCTTCAACAGTTTTAGGAGTTGATCGATTTGCTCTTTGTTGAGGAATGCCGAATCTGCCACGTGTGCTGCTGGAGCCTTATTAACCGTCCTTCATGTGATCCCTTTTAATTTTTTGGTTTTCCATTGAGTTTCCAACATGTCTCTCATGTATGACGTGGCTTGTTACAATGGTCACACCACACACGAGTTTTCTCACCCCGGCATCTCGTAGAAAAAGAGTATAAACAAGTATCCCGCCCATTTTTAACTCCAGCAAGTAGGGCAGAATTTTCAACATTGTTGCTTAAGTTTTATGGTTAAGCATCACAAGACGGCAACTTTCCTCATGCCGTACTTCAGAAAATACTTCTCCCTTTGAGGGAAGAGATTGTCTACCAATAATCTTGCCTCTAACCTCATCAAACTCCATATTAAGACCAATAAGAAACTTATAAATATGATTACCCTCCACCAATTTTTTGTAATAATTGCAATCATCCGTACACTTCCATTCATAATCATTGAAAAGATCTAACTCTTGCCACAGTCTTTTCAAGGAATTAAAATATTTGGTGACAGAGTCCTCACCTTGGCAAATTCTTTCTAATTTTAAGGTGAGTTCATATACCTGAGATTGATTTGCTTGAGTACATCTGATTGACGTTGTCCCAAAGCTCTTTTGCTGTATGATAGCACATGTAATTGGAGCTTATGTTCTCTGCCATGAAATTTACTAACCATGTCATCACCATAGAGTTTTCAGCATCCCATGAACATGGCCGACATCGCCAAGAGCAGGCTCCTTTTTTTCTCCAGTCAAGTAACCCATCTTTCCCCTTCCACGAATATACATGCCTAGCGCACAAATTTATCTCCTTTCAACTTAATGGTAGTGATTTGAATGGAGTGAGATTCCGAGGTAGGGTTGTGAGTGGCAACGGAAGACACATTCTTTCCGGCAGTAGAAGAACTTATGGTTGAATCGTCTGACATGGTTTTTTTTTTACAGTACTGTTTGAGACGGTGAATAGAATCGTACGACTCAAAGGTAAGGCTGTAGGAATTTAGGGTTGGGGAAGGGAAGGCTGAACGGCTGCAGGAATTAGGGTTCCTCCTCTGATACCATCACAAAAATAATGGGTACTTCTTGTATGTATTAACAAAGAAAAGAGATACAATATATAGGAGTACAAGGAAATAAGAAAGGAAACTATTCTATGAGATCCTAGAAATATACAACCTAATATAACAACTATACAATAGGAAACTAAATAATAATTAAATCTTCCTATAATTGAGAGATTTGCAACAAGCGTCGATATGGTCAAGAACATTATATGCATAGAAGAGTTATACCAAGATGAGAATTGCACCTTTTTCGAGGTTAAGAGAGAGGTACACGGTTTCAAATATTTGTGACAACTAAGGTTGGATGAAAAGAGGAAGCAGGCAAAGGAGGAGGAGGGCAAAAATGTTGACTAATTGAGAGGCCCAACAAGGAGGCTTGCAACGAGGCCACAAAAGTGAGTTTAGAGAGAAAGACCACAAAGATACAACTTTGATACCATATAGAATTGTGTAATAATGTTGGTACAAGATCATTATGGTGAAACAATATAAATAAATATTACAAAATATTCACAAAATATATCCAAGATTATTTGAAGAGAAGCTAAGACACTATTGCATGAGATGGTTTCACCATAGCTCCCGTGTATAACACGGAATCACAAGTTAAATAGGAGACCAAAGAGGAATTGTTACGAGTAGATGTGAACCAAGATTGAAATTAGGGGAGAAGCAATGAATATAAGATTTGAGTGAAGGCAAGATACAAAATGAGTTAGCCTTAGAGGCTAGGGAGGACTGCATGATCTCGAGAGCCTTGTAGGTTCATCATTCATAATTTATATTGGGGTTTACCCAAAATCCCAAATACTTCAAAAGATTGTATCTTGGAGTGTCACTATCTTAAACGACAAAATGAAGGGAAGTTTGCCTTAGTTCCTAATTAGTGTAACAATTCTTTTTTCTCACTCAATGTATGAAAGTTACAAATCTTCCTATTTAATGTAACAAAGTTTCAAAATTTTCTATTCTTTTACCCATTTTTGACCGATAACCTTGTAATATTTGATGGTATGGATATCAAGCTATTGTTCACTGTAACCCTCTTGTAAACTTCTTACAAACAGGTATCCAGGTTATCAAATGTTACGAAATCAGATTTTCGGTCATAATGGTACAAAATAAGAAAATTTGGAACTTAGTTACAAAAAAATTATTCGTTGCACTAAATAGAAACTAAACCAACCTTTGTAATCTTGAGTGGAAAAAAGCATGTACATTGATTAAAAGTAATTAACAATATGCCAGATGCATCGAGAGTCAACAAGTGCGTGAACTACTTGATTAGTAAAGTTATCAAGAATGAAATCAACTTGTATTTTACTATCATTAAATACAAGCATAGGCCAAAGACTTACGCGTGAGATGTTGGTGGGTTCTAGACAATTCCTGCGATCACCACAAGCTGAATAAAACATTGTCAACTTACAACAGCCATCTCTTTACTAATCAACATCTACTTGTAATTAAACAATGCAATCATCTGTACCTGAATGAATCTGCTTGATTAATGCATTAACCATAGCTTAAATAGTTTCGTAATCTTATGCCGAGAAATCATTTAACAATTGAGCGTTGCGGGAGTCGGATGCAACGAAGGAAATTAAAGAGCGTTGGAGAATCCCTGATGTTAATCACAATGCTTGTAACTAAAATGGAAGTCAATTGGCCAAGAATGCTGGAATGCAGGCAAATGCATGGGCAAGTGGTGCAAAGGCGTGGACATGGTTTGCAGCAGCTGTAACGCAAGTACATTTGGAGGTTTTTAAAGTTATCTCATTGATAGGTGGCAAGGTTTAGTCACATATTTCTCTATTAATTTAACTTTGTTTTGGCTTCTTGTTACGTGGTATGGAGGTTGTCAATTCCATCCATCTTTGCTTAGAGGTGAAGTTATCTATCATTCTAACTTGGATATCTGCTTAGTTCAAATATACGTAGATGATATTATATTTGGTGCGACTAATCAATCATTATGTACTTGGTTTTCTGATCTTATGACCTCCAGGTTTCAGATGAGCATGATGGGAGAAATTAATTTCTTTCTCGGCTTACAAGTGAAGCAGCTTCCAGATGGTATTTTTATCAACCAATCGAAGTATGTGTTTGACATATTGAAGAAATTCAAGATGGACAAATCTTCTTCAATTGGCACGCCGATGGCTCATGGTGCTAAAATTGGACTCGATCCAGATGGAAAAGTTGTGGATGTAAAGACTTATCGAGGAATGATCGGATCACTGATGTACTTAACAGCAAGTCGCCCGGATATAATGTTTTCTACTTGCCTATGTGCCAGATTTCAAGCCAAACCAAAGGAATCGCATCTGTTGGCAGTCAAGCGCATATTTCGATACATCAAAGGAACTCCATATTTAGGTTTGTGGTATCCTAAGAGTTCTGATTATAAACTAACTGTTTACTCTGATGCAAATTTTGGTGGAAATCAGTTAGACCGGAAAAGCACATCAGGTCACCTTCAATTTCTTGGTGATAGACTGATAAGTTGGGCGTCGAAGAAGCAGAACTGTGTTTCTATCTTAACTGCAGAGGCAGAATACGTCGCCGCAGCTAGTTGTTGCGCTCAAGTGCTTTGGATGAAGACACAACTTCGTGATTACGGGATGCTATACAAAACAGTTCCTATCTATTGTGACAGCAAATCCGCAATCGCGATATCAGTTAATCCGGTCTAGCACACAAAGACCAAACACATAGATATGAGGTACCATTTCATAAAGCATCATGTAGAAGAAGGTACTATTGAATTATATTTTGTACCAACTGAATATCAACTTGCTGATATTTTTACAAAAACTTTAAATGAAAAACGTTTTAATTTTTTGCTTTCAAAACTTGGCATGTTGAATTTAAAAGTTTAAATTGTTGGGTCTGAAATGTGCTAAGTTCAGATAGTGCTGCTAAGTATTGAAGATTACTACTGCTGAAGACTTTAGTACTGCAACTTGAATATTACTACTGCTAGTAGTAGTTAGTACTGCTTGAAGAGTTAATACTGCAAGTTGGAAGTTACTACTACAAGCATGATTAGTACTGTTGATGATGAAGATACTGCTGGGAGATTAATGCTGCTTATGATGATAAAGATGGTTGGTTGCTTCAAGCGAAAGACAAGGAAGTTGAAGATAATTATGGAATGGATGCTGAAGATCAACGTTTCTTTGATAATTATCTTGTAATCTGTTTTGTATATATAGTCTAGAAAGAAATTCCCCTAGAAAACCATATTCTTACAAATGAGAGGGGAGGTAAACCATTTGTCAAGAGTGAGAAAGTAGAGAAGTTTAAGATTGGGGAAGAGACTGTTAAGAGTGAGAAAATTGAGACCTCCAGGAAAGGGAAGGAAAAGGTACAGGGAGATCACTATATGCAAACTACTATTGTAAATCCCTGTACTTGTCAACAGAACAAGCCCCATCAACATGATAAAATAAAGGGAAATCAGAGAAACAGAAATAACCAGTGGGCTCAAAAACAGGGAATTGATCTAAGCAAAATCAATAGACCAAAGCCTTGTTTTATTTGTGGCAAGTTGAATCATTTAGCCAAACACTGTTATTTCAATCCTGTTAACCAAAGAATTACTTTTCAAAGACAAACACAAAATTCAGTTGGTTATAGGAAGCAATCAAGAAATCACATGACTGCTAATATGAGAATAGTACCAATGAAAACTGGGACTGCAAAATCTCATATTCAGAATAAGTTTGCTAAAGCAAAAGAAAATACTCCAAGCAAATCAAGGAGTAACTCAAAGAATAGAAAAGCAAGCAACTTTGTCAAAATTTGGGTTCCAAAAGACACTAAATCTGTTAGTACTGCTACCTCAAATAGTACTGCGAACATAAATAGTGCTGCTGATAGCAATACTACTGCTGACCAAGTTAGTACTGCTAATAAAGTTTGTACTGCTAACCAAGTTAGTACTGATAACCAAGTTAGTACTGCTAACAAGGATAATACTGCTACCAGTGTTAATACTGCAAAGCCTATAATTATGACAAAGTATTACAGCCATGAGATTTCCAATTCTGATAATCTCATCAAGACTAAGCTTACTGATTATGAGTATGTTGATGAGAAAGGGCAACCCAAGACCATTTTGGCTTGGGTTCCCTCAAGAAACTAATTGTTTTATCTTATGTGCAGGGCAACCAACAGCTCAAGAGGAAGAGCATTTGGCATGTAGATAGTGGTTGCTCTAGGCACATGACATGTAACATGGACTGCCTTCAAAATTTCAAAAAGTTTGATGGAGGACGTGTTGCTTTTGGTGACAATCCAGAAGGATGTAAGATCAGTGGTAAAGGTATGGTATCAAAAGGTAAGATGACTTTTGAAGATGTTTACTATGTTGAGCAATTGAGATACAACCTGTTAAGTGTATCACAGGTTTGTGACAAGAAACATAGTATATTATTTAATGATACTGAATGTATTATCCTTGCTCCAGGATTCAAGGTAGTTGATGAAAATATGATACTACTTAGAACTCCTAGAAAGGATAATGTTTATTGTTTGGACCTAGAAAGTGTTTCATCTGATTCATCACTAAACTGTCTGTTTTCAAAAGCTTCTTTAAATGAATCATCTCTATGGCACAAAAGGATGTGTCACATGAATTTTAAAACTATGAACAAACTTGTGAAAAACAACCTTGTAAGAGGTTTGCCTCAAAAAGTGTTTTCATGTGATGATCATTGTGTTGCATGTCTTAAAGGCAAACAACACAAAACTTCTCATAAGTCCAAAGAAATAAACACAATCTCTTCACCCCTTCAGTTATTGCATATGGATCTTTTTGGTCCTACAAATGTGATGAGTATTGGTAAGAAATCATATTGCTTAGTCATTGTTGATGACTTCTCTAGATTTACTTGGGTATATTTTATGAGGACTAAGGATGAGACAAGTGGACTGATCAAATCCTTTGTCCTTAGGATTGAAAACCAAACAAATCTAAGGGTTAAAGTCATCAGATCTGATAATGGAACTGAGTTTAAAAACAATGACTTAAACAACTTTTGTGAGACTAAAGGTATTGAGAGACAATTCAGTGCTCCTAGGACTCCTCAACAGAATGGTGTTGTTGAGAGGAGAAATAGGACATTGATTGAGGCTGCTAGATCTTTGTTGGCAGATTCAAAGCTACCTATTACTTTTTGGGCATAAGCAGTTAATACTGCTTGTTATGTCCAAAACAGAGTTCTAGTAGTCAAATCCCAAGGAAAGACACCTTATGAACTTTTCAAAAAGAAGAAACCTTTTATTGGATTTTTCAAACCTTTTGGGTGTCCTTGCACAATTCTCAACACCAAATCTCATTTAGGCAAGTTTGAAAGCAAAGCTAAGGATGGATTTCTTGTTGGATACTCCTCTCAGAGTAAGGCTTATAGAGTATTCAACAGTTCTTCCAGGATTATAGAGGAAAGTGACAATGTCAAATGCAATGAGAACACACCAAATCAAATTGGTACAGGTCCTGATTGGCTGTTTGACATTGACTCACTAACTAATTCTTTGAGTTTTAGTCATGTGCAAATTGCAGGAACAAGTTCAGAACAGGTACAAGCACAGAAACAAGAGTTTGTGCTGTTCCCTATACCTACAGTTGATCCTGTTGAATTTTGCCAGCAAGAAAAGAAAGATGATTCAGAAACAGATGATTCTGAATCAGAACAGGATGCAACCGATAAAGGTGATAAAGAGGACAAAGGTGATAAAGAGGATGTTCATCCTTCAAGTTCAAGAAACTTAGGTACTGAAATGCTCACATTGACAGAAGATGACACTGATGATGAAAATTCTTCAGTGTATGGGGGAAACACTCCTGAAAAGAATGACTCCAATCTTGATGCAAGTATTAATGAGGAGGCTGTCTATCATACAAGAACTCAGAAGAATCATCCTCCTTAGTTGGTGATTGGTGATATCAATTCCCCCATGATCACAAGGCATCAAAGTAAGTTAGGAGGATTGAAAGACTTACAGTCAGGCTTGTTATCTTGTTTTCTATCCCAGATTGAACCCAATAAGGCATATGATGCAATGAAAGACTCAAGCTGGATAGAAGCAATGCAAGAGGAGTTGCTGCAGTTTGTGCTGCAAGATGTGTGGGATCTGGTTGACCTTCCACAAGGACACAGGGCAATTGGAACTAAATGGATCTTCAGGAATAAGAAAGATGAGAGAAGGATAGTGATAAAGAATAAGGCCAGACTTGTGGCACAAGGGTACACACAAGAAGAGGGAATAGACTATGAAGAAGTGTTTGCACCAGTAGCCAGAATTGAGGCAATTAGGCTGTTTCTAGCCTATGCTTCTTTCATGAAGTTCAGAGTATATCAGATGGATGTTAAGAGTGCATTCCTATATGGGACAATTGATGAAGAAGTGTATGTTTGTCAGCCTTCAGGGTTTGAGAATCCTACCTTTCCTGACAAAGTATACAAATTAAAGAAGGCACTCTATGGGCTACATCAAGCACCAAGAGCATGGTATGACACTTTGTCTACCTATCTCTTGGAAAATGGTTTTGAAAGAGGCATCATTGACAAGACCCTTTTCATTCAGAGAAAGAAGAAGGACATCCTGCTTGTATAAATCTATGTGGATGACATCATCTTTGGATCCACAAAAGATCATATGTGCAAGGAGTTTGAGGAGTTGATGCACAAAAGATTCAAGATGAGCTCTATGGGTGAACTCACATTATTCCTTGGGCTACAGGTTAAATAGAAGATAGATGGTATTTTCATAAGTCAATCCAAGTATGTGCAGGATATACTTACAAAGTTTGGATTTTCAGAAGCAAAGCCTGGAAGCACACCTATGGAAACACACAAACAGATTACTGCAGATCTTGAGGGGGAGGATGTGGATGTTCATCATTATAGATCCATGATAGGCTCCCTCATGTATCTAACAGCTTCAAGACCAGATATTATGTTTGCTGTATGTGTGTGTGCAAGATTTCAAGTGAGGCCTAAGCAGTCTCATTTTCAAGCAGTCAAAAGGATATTCAGATATCTCAAAGGACAACCTAGGTTGGGTCTTTGGTATCCTCATGACTCACCATTTGATCTAATTGCATATTCAGATAGTGATTTGGGTGGTGCAAACTTGGATAGAAAGTCTACATCAGGAGGATGTCAGTTTTTGGGTGCAAGACTAGTTTCATGGCAGTGTAAAAAGCAAACCACTGTGTCCACCTCTACAACAGAAGTAGAGTATATAGCTGCTGCAAGCTGCTGCTTACAAGTGCTATGGATTCAGAATCAGATGTTGGACTATGGTCTTACTTTTCTTCACACTCCTATATTCATTGATAACAACAGTGCTATAAGCATTGTTAATAATCCAGTGAAGCACTCAAAAACCAAGCATATAGAAATCAGGTACCATTTTATTAGAGATTGCAATGAAAAGAAGTTAATTCAGGTTTTGAAAGTACACACTAGCAACCAATTTGCTGATCTATTCACAAAATCCTTTGATGTGGGTCGATTCACATTCTTGGTCACAAGTGTAGGCATGATAAACACTGAATAAGCCTCTTTTGATTTTCTTCATGTACCAGGTCTGTATAGATTCTTCCATGTTTACTTTCTCATATTTCATTGTGCATGGTGCTGCTAACTATTTGTGTTTAAGTGTTTCAGATTGCTTTGATGATTAAATACTTGGTACTTCTAGTTAAGTTAATACTGCTCTCACTATTACTCCTGCTAACAGTTCCAATATGGCTAAGTATGGTTACTACTGCTAGGTGGTTAATACTGCCAGTGCAAGGTTATTACTGCTTGCCTTATTTCTACTGTCAGACAGTGTTAATGCTGCCAGGATATGTTAATACTGCTAGTATGTGTTAATACTGCTAGTGTGTGTTAATACTGCTGGTATGTGTTACTACTGCTGATAGGAGTTAATACTGCGGGTCTGTGTTAATGCTGCTAGTGTACTTAGTAATGCTTTTAACTGAATCCCTTACCCTATAAATACCCTCTCTAACCGTCAAAACCCAAACGGATCTTTGAACTTCCATTGCATTCTTTCCTCTCTCTCTCTCTCTCTCATTCTTGCTTCCCAGTGCGTAAACCTTAGTGTTGATTCGAACCCAAGAACGATGACAGGACTGGATTTTGTTGACGATCACAATGAGCTTGCAATGCTGCAAAAACCCAAACAAGCTGAGGGTTTTCATGAGATTGTGGATTTCCTAAAATCCTCACACATCGCCTATGCGTTAACTGTCAATCCCACCATCTATGTGGAACATCTGCGACAATTATGGACCAATGCCTCAATTCAGACTGTTGATGGCAATCAGGTCATTCAATCAAGGGTTTGTGATAAACCTATCACAATCACAGAAGGCTGCATTCGCACTCATCTTCATCTAGATGATGACTCAGGTATGTCTACTCTCCCAAAGGAAGACCTATTTCTCGAAATTGGTCGAATGGGGTATGAAGGTCCTACTGAGGCTTACAAGTTTTTCAAAAGCAAATTTTCACCTCAGTGGAGATTCTTTGTTCATACTCTTCAACATTGTCTATCTCGCAAAACAACTGGATGGAGTGAGTTTAGCAGTACAATAGCTTATGCTCTTGTATGCCTAGCTACCTCTAGAAAGTTCAAATTTTCTCAAATGATTTTCAATGATTTGATGTCAAAATTGGATACCAAAACCAAAACCAAAACCAAAAGATTATGTATGTATCCAAGGTTTGTGCAAGAAGTACTAAACCAGGAATTGACGGATTTACCCTCTTTTGAAGAGGTGTATGTACCTAAACCTCCCACCGGGAAGGTGTTTTCCAACATGAAAAGGCCTAGTAAGGACTTTTCTGGAAAAGACACACCATTGTTCTCTACAATGATGGGTGTGTCTCATTCCCATGGTGAAGCATCAGTGTCACAACCCACATCTGAACAACCCATTGATGACCTACCCACACCATTCATTTCAAATGATCCTCCTCAGATCCCTGTTGTGAAGCCACTTTCCCCCATCACTCAAACATATGTAAGGAAAAAGGTACAGAAGGTTCCTTCCCTTCTTGTATCTTCACCCCAAAAGTCTGCAAGCCCTCTGATAGAGCATTCTCCATTAGAGAATATCCAAAGGGAATCTACAGGGGTGTCTCCCAACCCCAAGAAGGTGCTCTCTAAGGAGAAGGATAAGCATGTGGGTAGTAAGGCTCACACTACTGATTCTGCACAAGGTGTGGGTCAGGACAGTGTGAACATAACTAAGACCTTCCCCACAGCAACTTTAGATGAGCAATCATCTAAGGGACCCAGGTGCCAAGAAACCAAGGGGGTAGTAGGTGCTTCTGCTAGGCAGAAGGCCTCTACTAAAAGATCCAAGGATCCTTCAAGGGTGCTAAACACACCTAAAGGAGGTGAGGACAGATATAACTATGATGAATTGATGGAAACAATTGGTAATGTCAACCTGGATGTACTCAAACAGGGTTCAGAAATAAAGGAGTTGAAAAAGGTGATCATTTCTCAACAAAGCCATATAGACAAACTCAAGAAGCTGGTGTTGAAATTATTGCACAAAAAGAAGAGAAACCAGTTTATCTTGAAGAAAAGGAGAAGTGGTCATGATGCTTCCAAAAAGGGGGAGAATCAAGAAGCTGAATGTGAGAAGGAAAGCTCAGTTGGCATGGAATTTCAGTTTGAGGGGGAGATTAGTGGTGAAACTGAAAAGAAGACTGAAGCAGAAACTGTGAAAGCAGCAGAAACAGAGAAAGAAACAGAAACTGTGGAAGCAGCAGTAACTAATGAACCAGAAGTAGAAACTGCCAAAGCAGTAGAATCAGAAGCAGCAGAAACTGGAATGTCAAGAGAAGAAATAGAGATTGCAGAGACTTTGATGAAGGCAAAGAATGATACTCCTAAGGTCACTCAAAAGGCTAAAGGAGTGGTGATCAAAGAAGGAGGCTTAGAGAAGAAAAAGAAAGAGGTCAGTATGTCAGAGGCCAAGAAGAAAGGGAAAGAGAAGATGGTTGAGCCTGTAAAGAAGCAGAAGCAAATAGATTTGGATGCTGAATTGGCAAAGGAGTTAAATGAACAGTTTGAGAAGGAACTTGAAAAGGAGAATGACATTCAAAAAGCCAAAGACAGAAAGATTGCATTAGATTTGGCAAAAAGGCTCAATGAAGAATATCAGAAGAGCTTGAAACTGGCTGCAAAGAGGGTTACAATGAAAGCTTCAAAGAAAAGACAGCCTTCACAGACCTTCCTAGCCACACAGGAAAGGAGAAAAATGATAAACTTCCTGAAAGGATCAGTTGGAGTTCCTGAAGGGATGTTTACCAAAATATCTTTTGGCAGAATAAAAGAGTTATACAAGAAGGAGATGGCCAAGCTTCAAGGAGACTTCAGTCAGAGGGTTGAATTTGAAAGAAAGATGAAGAAAGACATGATCTGAATATTCAACAACCTTTTCCTAACAGTGAAGAAGACACTCCCACAAAAGAAAAGAAAGAAGTCAAGAAGACAGAGACTTTAGCTCAAAAGATTGGAGCTATTAAAAGAATGAAGTCAATTGCTTCAAAGAAACAGGCAAAAAGGCCAAGGACCGAGGAAGGTGAGAAAGAGCAGAAAAGTGAAAGAATGGAAGTTGAATCATCAAGACCTACGTAACAATTTGCGGCTCTAGATCGGTTTTTTGTAAGTAATATATGCTTAAAACCTTCTAAATAACATTGTAGAAGGCCCACGTAAATTTCCATGGCAATCCGGCACGGTCGGTTCGTACGAGAAACCCCCTATACCCCCGTCTTTCGCGTATCGGCAAAAACTGGGTTTCGCGCTAAAATGTGCGTAACTTCAGCTACGTGACTCTGTTTTAGGCCAATGACCTGTCAAAACGGACCTTGGAAGGTCCACCACACAATGTGCAGGGCGTTTGGTGGCAATACACCATGATTTGAGTGTGTTTCGATAAACTGCACGACGTACGTTCGGTTCGGTTCGGCCAATGCGTGTCTACGGCAATTTGCGGCTCTAGATCGGTTTTTTGTAAGTAATATGTGCTTAAAACCTTCTAAATAACATTGTAGAAGACCCACGTAAATTTCCATGGCAATCCGGCACGGTCGGTCCGGACGAGAAACCCCCTATACCCCCGCCTTTCGCGTATCGGCAAAAACTGGGTTTCGCGCTAAAATGTGCGTAACCTCTGCTACGTGACTCCGTTTTAGGCCCATGAAAAGTCAAAACGGACCTTGGAAGGTCCACCACACAATGTTCAGGGCGTTTGGTGGCAATACACCATGATTTAAGTGTGTTTCGATAAACTGCACGACGTACGTTCGGTTCGGTTCGGTTCGGCCAATGTGTGTCTATGGCAATTTGCGGTTCTAGATCGGTTTTTTGTAAGTAATATATGCTTAAAACCTTCTAAATAACATTGTAGAAGGCCCACGTAAATTTCCATGGCAATCCGGCACGGTCGGTCCGGACGAGAAACCCCCTATACCCCCACCTTTCGTGTATCGGCAAAAACTGGGTTTCGCGCTAAAATGTGCGTAACTTCTGCAACGTGACTCCGTTTTAGGCCCATGACCTGTCAAAACGGACCTTGGAAGGTCCACCACACAATGTGCAGGGCGTTTGGTGGCAATACACCATGATTTGAGTGTGTTTCGATAAAGTACACGACGTACGTTCGGTTCGGTTCAGCCAATGCGTGTCTACGGCAATTTGTGGCTCTAGATTGGTTTTTTGTAAGTAATATATGCTTAAAACCTTCTAAATAACATTGTAGAAGGCCCACGTAAATTTCCATGGCAATCCGGCACGGTCGGTCCGGACGAGAAACCCCCTATACCCCCGCCTTTCGCGTATCGGCAAAAACTGGGTTTCGCGCTAAAATGTGCGTAACCTCTGCTACGTGACTCCGTTTTAGGCCCATGAAAAGTCAAAACGGACCTTGGAAGGTCCACCACACAATGTGCAGGGCGTTTGGTGGCAATACACCATGATTTAAGTGTGTTTCGATAAACTGCACGACGTACGTTCGGTTCGGTTCGGTTCGGCCAATGCGTGTCTATGGCAATTTGCGGTTCTAGATCGGTTTTTTGTAAGTAATATATGCTTAAAACCTTCTAAATAACATTGTAGAAGGCCCACGTAAATTTCCATGGCAATACGGCACGGTCGGTCCGGACGAGAAACCCCCTATACCCCCACCTTTCGTGTATCGGCAAAAACTGGGTTTCGCGCTAAAATGTGCGTAAGTTCTGCAACGTGACTCCGTTTTAGGCCCATGACCTGTCAAAACGGACCTTGGAAGGTCCACCACACAATGTGCAGGGCGTTTGGTGGCAATACACCATGATTTGAGTGTGTTTCGATAAAGTACACGACGTACGTTTGGTTCGGTTCAGCCAATGCGTGTCTACGGCAATTTGCGGCTCTAGATTGGTTTTTTGTAAGTAATATATGCTTAAAACCTTCTAAATAACATTGTAGAAGGCCCACGTAAATTTCCATGGCAATCCGGCACGGTCGGTCCGGACGAGAAACCCCCTATACCCCCGCCTTTCGCGTATCGGCAAAAACTGGGTTTCGCGCTAAAATGTGCGTAACTTCTGCTACGTGACTCCGTTTTAGGCCCATGACCTGTCAAAACGGACCTTGGAAGGTCCACCACACAATGTGCAGGGCGTTTGGTGGAAATACACCATGATTTGAGTGTGTTTTGATAAACTACACGACGTACGTTCGGTTCGGTTCAACCAATGCGTGTCTACGGCAATTTGCGGCTCTAGATTAGTTTTTTGTAAGTAATATATGCCTAAAACATTCTAAATAACATTCTAGAAGGCCCACGTAAATTTCCATGGCAATCCGACACGGTCGGTCCGGACGAGAAACCCCCTATACCCCCGCCTTTCGCGTATCGGCAAAAACTGGGTTTCGCGCTAAAATGTGCTTAACTTCTGCTACATGACTCCGTTTTAGGCCCATTACCAGTAAAAATGGACCTTGGAAGGTCCACCACACAATGTGCAGGGCGTTTGGTGGCAATACCCCATGATTTGAGTGTGTATCTATAAACTGCACGATGTACGTTCGGTTCGGTTCGGCCAATGCGTGTCTACGGCAAATTGCGGCTCTAGATCGGTTTTTTGTAAGTAATATATGCTTAAAACCTTCTAAATAACATTGTAGAAGGCCCACGTAAATTTCCATGGCAATCCGGCACGGTCGGTCCGTACGAGAAACCCCCTATACCCCGCCTTTCGCGTATCGGCAAAAACTGGGTTTCGCGCTAAAATGTGCGTAACTTCAGCTACGTGACTCCGTTTTAGGACAATGACCTGTCAAAACGGACCTTGGAAGGTCCACCACACAATGTGCAGGGCGTTTGGTGGCAATACACCATGATTTGAGTGTGTTTCGATAAACTGCACGATGTACGTTCGGTTCGGTTCGGCCAATGCGTGTCTACGGCAATTTGCGGCTCTAGATCGGTTTTTTGTAAGTAATATATGCTTAAAAACTTCTAAATAACATTGTAGAAGACCCACGTAAATTTCCATGGCAATCCGGCACGGTCGGTCCGGACGAGAAACCCCCTATACCCCCGCCTTTCGCGTATCGGCAAAAACTGGGTTTCGCGCTAAAATGTGCGTAACCTCTGCTACGTGACTCCGTTTTAGGCCCATGACAAGTCAAAACGGACCTTGGAAGGTCCACCACACAATGTGCAGGGCGTTTGGTGGCAATACACCATGATTTAAGTGTGTTTCGATAAACTGCACGACGTACGTTCGGTTCGGTTCGGCCAATGCGTGTCTATGGAAATTTGCGGTTCTAGATCGGTTTTTTGTAAGTAATATATGCTTAAAAACTTCTAAATAACATTGTAGAAGGCCCACGTAAATTTCCATGGCAATCCGGCACGGTCGGTCCGGACGAGAAACCCCCTATACCCCCACCTTTCGTGTATCGGCAAAAACTGGGTTTCGCGCTAAAATGTGCGTAACTTCTGCAACGTGACTCCGTTTTAGGCCCATGACCTGTCAAAACGGACCTTGGAAGGTCCACCACACAATGTGCAGGGCGTTTGGTGGCAATATGTAGATCCCAGTGCAGTGCAATCACAAGTAATATGAACAATGATGAACAGATTATAGGCCACAGCAACTAGTCATATGATTGATATAACTTCAAAGGGTTAAGGTTTACAGAGAGAATTTCTGTTAAGGGTATGTAAACCTAATGACTAGTAAACTGAATAATGATTTTCTAACCTAACAAAAGAAACAGAAATAACTTTAAATACGTAGGCTCGCAGGCCTAATGGGCTTATGGGCTTTAAGGCCCAACAAGCTTACAACTATAACAACTTGTCATAAACTACCCTGAACTTCTATTTAACTATCAAAATAGCCCTAACAATCTCCCCCTTTAAATAGAAGTTTATAGTCACGCCAGTTAGGAACATAAATTTTTCGGAAACCAAAGCTGATCTCGAAATATCGAATCTGAGTCCTGTACTCCAATCGCTCTTCAATTACACCCAGTGCTTCAAGAACAAGTGGCTTGTATTTAGGATCCAAAAGCTGAACCCCTTTTTCCTCTTTACCAAGTACACGCTTCAACTTTTCTTTCAGCAACATCAACGTACCGTCACAGAATCTGGCAATCTGATTAAAACGAATGAAACGCATAATTCCTTTGTCATTCAAGTAGGTCATGCCAAACTCTGGAAGCTTTATCACAGTAAATGCAGGTACATTCTGGGCATCAGACGGAATCTTCAAATCAGGCTTGAGCATATTAATCTTTGGCTGGTTGCTTTCTAACCCGATCTGAAAGTCTTCCACCGAGGCAAGCTTCATTGCACACTTCATATATCTCTTTACTGTCTCAAGTGCATCAATGACTTCCCCGGGTCTGTTAGTTCTGGTCTTTAAGTCTCGAAGAATGAACAGAAGATCTTGTGGTTCAAGAAACGGAAAGTCAGCTTCAGAGAAACAATACTTCTGACCATCTTCTCTAGTCACCATGAAATTTGAATACTTTACTTTCATGAAGAAACTAGATAATATCTGATCAACCGATGTAATCTTCAGCTTTGTCTTGTTGTTTTTGACTTGAAACTTCTTGTACACGAATATGAGTTCACGCTGCTGTTCCTTGCTTTTCATTGACTGTAGACCATGCAGTACAACTTCATCATACTTACGTATCCAGTGGGCAAAGATCTTCTTTTGGCTTTCTTCAAGGAAAGGAACTTTTATTCGGACTCTTTCCCACTTGGATGGACGAACTGGAGTAGTACTTTCTGTTCCCATAACTGGAGATGCTGGAGGAGATCTGAAGGGAAAATCTGTTTCAGGAAGATCAGGATTAGCAACAGAATAGGTCAAAAGTGGAACCGCAACAGAAATCTGATCGTCTGGCTGATAGTCCGAATGAAGGATCTCATCTATTTCGGCTTGCATGACTACCAGCGCTCGTTCAGTATTAGCACATTCTTCCGTCGGTTCATAAACTTCATAAGGATCAAGTATCAATGCCCAGTCTTCAGGGACTATCGGAGAACCTTCATCAAATTCCTCAGGCTTTTCAACCCTTGGAATGTCAAACAGCACTAACTCCATACATTGTTCCCGTTCCTGTCCCTGCCCTTCTGATCGAGTACCGGAACCCGTACCCTGTTCAACCTGTTCTGACTCCACTACATGTGTCTCTGGCTCAGATAGACGTTGGCGCTTCTCCCCCTCATGGTGATCAGGATCATCCTGATCATCATGTCG
The DNA here is from genome assembly GCA_954870635.1 of Arctium minus. Lineage (NCBI taxonomy): Eukaryota > Viridiplantae > Streptophyta > Magnoliopsida > Asterales > Asteraceae > Arctium > Arctium minus. The sequence goes on along the minus strand of OX941093.1, from coordinate 433,887 downwards.
GCGCTTGAGCCGTTCTGCCTGGCTACGGCAGGTATCTTCCACTGCTGAAAGGCGTTCAGTCAAAACAGCTACGGTTTGCTGAAGTGACTGAAGCATAGCTTGCTGGATCTGGAAGGCTTCGGCAGAGACAATAGGCTGGGGTGTAGGTGGGGTAGGTGTGGATGCTTGAGAACGAAGTAGGGATAGCAAATCGGCATCCTGGGTGGGTTCGGTTAGAGATTGGGCTAGAAGTTTGGCGAGAAGGATAGATTTGAGTTCAGGTATTGAAAGATCCGTGGCTGGTAGAGAAGGTGGAATAGGTGTGGTCTCCGGCTCAGTCGCAGGACCTTTGCCTTTGACCATGCGTTTGATGTTGTCCATCTCCTCCCTCATCATAGATTGGACAGCCTTTAGGGTGCCGTCCATGTATTCCCTTGAGACAAACTCAGTTGGGGTAACGCCGGGGTCACTTAGACTTCCCGTTGTAGCTACGACTGTAGAAGTCGAGCCGCCTACGTTCACGGTTGGCGTGATGATAGCCGTGGTAGGACTTCCACCTCGTAACCTACCCGAAGGTGGGTTTACTATGGATGTTCCGGCCGGGCCACTTAGGCTACCGGCGATAGCCGAAAAAGGAATCTGTGTCCTAGGAATGGCATGAATAACAAATGGATCTAGACTCCGTGCATGCAAAGAAGGCGAGAACGGGGGCAGCTGTTCTCTTGTTTCAATATCGGCACCCTCCAAGTGAGAGCCCGATAGCGTATGTGCTAAATCCCCGTGAGCATGTGAAACCACCATCTGTTGAGAGATGGTGGAGTGGCTTGGTTGGGCGTGCAAGTGCGCCGCTAGGTCCACGACGACTTCTTCAATACCCTGTCCCAACACATGAGACTGGGTAACAGATGTGGCTACCTGGCTAAATGTGGTTAGGGGGGATACAACCGAAGATGGTTGTCCCGTCACTCGTGTACTCTCGGAATGTATTTTACTCCGCCTTTCCCTCACACAGCTCACTTCTTGATTTTCAACTGAGACTCCCTCCGCTCTCCTTATATCTCCAGATGAGGGCTGATCATCGTCACCATCGGAGTCAGAAGACTCTTCATTTGATGCCGATGCTGCAGTTTGGGTTTCTTCTGTTGCCTCTTCTGCCATTTGAGTCTCGGTTGGTGGTGGCGAAGATGGTTGTCTTGAAGAACTAGGATGGCTCGTTCCAACGGCACTGCCCACGCCAGATCCCCTCACGATAATAGCTCTCGACACACCCTGTCCGGAAGCCCCAACTGTCCGGACGCTCCTGCCTCTCGTTCGTGGACGCGGACCCTCACGTCGCTCAGGTCTTGCTCCCTGGGCAGGTCCTGCCGGTCCTGGCCGGACCATAGGAGCTGGAATGTTGTGTGTGTGCCTATAAGCTATCACACTCAGTGTCGTGGGACGAGCATGGTCTAGTACCCCGACTGGAATTTGTCGGGCGACAACACCTTCCGGATCAGCACGAGAAGGAATCTTGCGAGTTGGATGTTGTGGACACGTCGGATGGGTAGAGCGGCGTTGTATCTCGGGATACAGGTTCATGTAGTTCCGGATAACGATCTGTAGGAACCGCATGAATGGAATGAAGTTTGACCGGCGAGATGCAGTAGAACGAACTCTCTGAATGAGTTCAAACCAGATAAAGTCAGCAAAGTCCACGTGGCGATTGAAAGCCACCGCGTGAAAGATGCGAAGAATCGGGGCGCTCGTCTGATCAATGCCCTTCGTTATAGAAGAAAGGCACCGATTGATGTATGTGAACAGCGTGTACCATATCGTCGATAGATGTTTGCGGTTGAAGGTTGACGGAATGCGAAGTACTGCGTCATAACCCAAAGAGTGAAGGTCGGTGCACAGTGTAGCATCAGTGACAATCGGGTCGAAGTCTTCTCGGCCTGCTACGGATCCGGCGGTCGGTAACCGAAGGAATTGTCGGAAGAGATCACTTGTGAGAAGCACTGGTGTGTGATCTATCCGACCTTCAAGATGGAATCCGCCATCGGCTTCTAACGCATGAAGAGAATGCCAGAACTGCTGTAAGTATAAGATTGGTACGGTTGCAGTTTCCGTTAGAGCATAGGAGATTGGATGGCCCCTGAGTATCTCGATGATGACCTGATGTTGAATAGCAGGTTGGGTTACATCGAGATGGTAGTTATTGGCTGTAAGAGGAAGGAACTGATCCTCGGGAATCAGTTCCGCATCTGCGATTGGATCAATCGCTGGTGGCTGGTTTTGTGCCATTGTACCTGTGAAGAATTAATCGATTAGTACGCAGGTTTGGACCAAGATAATAGCCGTTGGAGTTATACAGTCATGATTTAGATCACACCGGATAGTAACTCCAACAATTGGAAGAGCAAACCCTACTCGTGAATTAGGGTCAGTCACCAAGGCGCATAGAATGCACCAGCACATATAACCAACAAAATTTCCTCATAAACAACACATATTAAAAGGTATAACTATAAGCACCAAAGAAATTGGATTCGACCGGATAAGATTCAACCGGGGTTCGACTAAGACCGGATAAGTGCATGATCGGATTAGGCATTCGACCGGAGGTCACTTAGACCGGATTAATGTTCGATCGGATGGGGTGTTCGACCGGAGGTCACTAAGACCGGATAGGTTTTCGACCGGATAAGGTATACGACCGGAGGTCACTAAGACCGGAGGTTACAATCGACCGGATATTCCTTAAGACCGGATATGGTCGACGACCGGAGGAGATATTCGACCGGAGGTCACATTCGACCGGTGATTAAACCACCGGATATGTGTTCGACCGGAGGGACCTTTTGACCGGGGGTGCTTTCGACCGGGGCGTAACCCTAGATCGGAGTATTCCCCCGGAGAAGACAAATCGACCACAGATCGATTGAAGAATAAAACTTACCATCGATCGAATACAATCGATCAATGCAACCTGAAAACCAACATATCGAATATCCTACCTTGTTTGATCGAAGAAGAAGCCAAACTATTGAGATCGGTCGAATAGAGAGGGTCGGAGGAAGCACCGGGCGAGAGAGAGAGATGAAGACGATGAGAGAAAACAAAAAGATCGATCGAATGAGGGACAAACTGGTTCGATCGGGGTTCTTATACCCCCGGAGGTGACTTGGGCTTGGGCCGGGGGGGGGGGGGTAGACTTTGGGCCGAATCAAACCAAACAAACAACCCAAACCAAACACACAAAAAAAAAAAAAAATAAACCAAACCTTAAAAAAAAACATATTTTTGGAGTTTTCGGAGATATATAAAACAACTTAAAAAAAAACAATCCTAATGGGAAAAAAAACCAATTAAACCTATGGAGAGAAGAAGAAAAATTAAAATAAAAAATAAAAAAATAAAGTCGAAGACACGATACCTAGCTCCCCCTCGAATGATTACCACGCGGAGGTCCAAACACAGAACCCTCTTACCTGCTCCCCCTCGAATGGAGGACCCGAGAGACTTACCAACCATTTGACGCTAGTGCTCCCCCTGAACACATTACCGGGTTGTGGATCCACCACAATCAACTTGCACTTTTCAGAGAACAAGAGATAAACTGCACACAAAATCACAAAAACAGACACACGAACACAAAAGAAGCGGGAAAAACACGAAATCTACTTTGTTGATACAGAAGTTCGTAACAGACACAGAGCTAAACGAGTAAAATGCAATAACCAAGGAGTGTGGATAATAGCAACCAGAGACAAGGCACTGGTGCATTTGTCACAGTCATTCGTTATAGAATGAAACTCGTAGAGAGCTGCGAATGGATCAAACTTTCAGATTTAGCATACCTAGCTTGGACACAAGGTAATTAAATTGTTTTTCGTCCAAGGCTTTGGTAAATAGGTCTGCTAACTGATGCTCTGAATTAACAAAATAGAGTTCGATAGTACCTTTTTCCACGTGATCTTTTATAAAGTGATAGCGCACATCAATGTGCTTCGTCTTCGTGTGCTGGACGGGATTGCTTGATATGGCTATAGCGCTCTTCGAGTCGCAGTAGATGGGAATCCTGGAGTAATTAAATCCATAATCTTTGAGCTGGGTGCGCATCCAGATGACTTGCGAGCAGCAACTGGCGGCTGCTACATACTCCGCCTCGGCGGTGGAGGTGGACACGCAGTTTTGCTTCTTGGAAGCCCAGCTGACAAGACGATCGCCCAAGAACTGAACATGACCCGACGTGCTCTTCCGGTCCAGCATGTTTCCAGCATGGTCAGCGTCCGAGTATGCTGTCAATTCAAAACCTGTCTCTTTTGGGTACCACAAACCAAGATCAGCAGTACCTTTTAAATATCGAAAAATTCGCTTAACCGCAGCTAAGTGAGACTCTTTAGGTTTCGACTGAAATCTTGCACACAAGAATGTCGAAAACATAATGTCAGGCCGACTAGCCGTCAAGTACATCAGAGAGCCAATCATACCTCTATAAATAGTAGCATTCACATCCTTACCGTCAGGATCGGAGTGAAGCTTTAGAGTAGTGGACATGGGGGTTTTCATAGATGCAGATTGTTCCATCTAGTATTTCCGAAGAATATCCGAGATGTACTTAGATTGATTAATGAAAATTCCTGTTTGTAATTGTTTGACTTGAAGACCCAGGAAAAAATTCATTTGCCCCATCATGCTCATTTGAAAGTGTTTACTCATTAAGGCAGAAAAGTTCTGACAATACTTGGGGTTCGTGGAGCCAAAGATTATATCATCAACATAAATTTGTACAAGAATGATATCATTCTTCTCTCTTTTAATAAATAAAGTAGTATCAATTTTACCTTTAGAGAAGCCAGACTTGACTAAGAAGGATGAGAGTGCATCATACCAGGCTCGTGGCGCTTGCTTAAGACCGTAGAGGGCCTTGTCAAGAAAGTAGACGTAATGCGGATTTTCAGTACTCACGAAGCCTTCGGGTTGCGAGACATAAACTTCCTCCTTGAGCACGCCATTGAGGAACGCGGATTTCACGTCCATTTGAAAGACGATGAAATTCTTGTGAGCGGCGTAGGCGAGGAACATGCGGATCGCTTCAATGCGGGCAACCGGTGCAAACGTCTCATCGTAATCAATTCCTTCTTGCTGGCGATATCCTTTAGCCACTAGACGCGCTTTGTTCCGAACAATGATGCCGTTTTCGTCCTTCTTGTTCTTAAAAATCCATTTAGTCCCTATCACCGTCTTGTTCTTAGGTCGGGGAACTAGGCGCCATACTTTGAGGGTCTCAAATTGATTGAGTTCCTCTTGCATAGCAATTACCCAGTCCGGATCATTCAGCGCTTCAGAGACAGTGGAAGGTTCGATGGGCTGAGGAACGAGGAAAATAAGCAGTCATTCGCGGTGTATCGAGTTTGAACTGGTGTAGATGGATCACCGATGATCTGATGAAGGGGGTGTGCTCGAGTCCACTTGGTGGTGTGTGGATGAGGTTGATAAGTCTGATGGGAGGTATCGGAATCCACATGACCACCTGGGGGTAAATCCTGAACTGCCTCGAGGGATGATGGCCTGTGAGGTGTAAGCTTCGTAGTGGGAGTCGAACTAGGAGTAGAGGACGACTCAGCTGGAGATGAAACGATGGGATGTTCCGGGATTGCCGGAGAGGAAGCTTCGAGAGCACCTTCAACAGAAGTCGGTGCAGGAAGTTGAACGGAAACAGGAGTCGGTTCAGGAGCACCGTCATCAAGAACTTGAGCAAGAGGGTGTCTATCACTTGAGCTCGGGGAAGCTTGATCATTGGCAGTAGAGGATGGAGCACCAGGCGAGGATGGACCACCGGAGTCGGTAGGACCAGTGACTTGTGTCACTTCTGGTGCTTGAGCAGTATTCCTGTCACATGACGTAGTATTAGACTTAACATTAAATAAGTCAGTATAAAAGAATTCAAACAGTAAATCCAAATCAGAAAGATGTGCTCTTGACGTAGACGCATGATGTGGATCCACTGGAGATTGTGTAGCCTCCGAATGGAATTGTCCAGAAGCTAACACACCAGTAAGCGCGGGTTCTGAACTGAGATGTTCAGAAACCATTTCAGGGGCTTCGTCAAAAGTCACGTTTACGCTCTCAACGACGGTCTTCGTCCGTTTGTTGTAGACACGGTAGGCTTTTGCTTGCTGAGAGTAGCCGATAAACACTCCTTCATCCGCTTTGGGACTGAATTTGCCAAGATCATCCTTATCATTTAAGACAAAGCAGGTGCATCCGAAAGCATGAAAGTAGTTGATGTTCGGGATACGCTTGTTGATGATCTCGTACGGAGTCTTGTTGAACCGCTTGTTGATGATAGACCGATTTTGAGTATAGCAAGCGGTAGCAACTGCTTCTGCCCAAAGAAATAGAGGTAGCTTGGAATGAGATAACATCGTGCGTGCTGCTTCAACTAGAGTTCTGTTTCGACGCTCTACCACCCCATTCTGCTGAGGAGTACGAGCGGCGGAAAAAGTATGCGAGATACCCACTGAAGTGAGATAACCGGTGAGTATTTGATTCTTGAACTTAGTGCCGTTGTCCGTCCTGATGGTCTGAACTACTTGGTTGAGACTGACTTGAATGCTCTTCAGAAGAGAGATTATCAACTCGGGAGTTTCGTCCTTTGAACGGAGAAATCGGACCCAAGTGTAACGAGAGAAATCGTCAACCATCACCAGGACATACTTATTGTGATTTATGCTTTGAACGCGCATCGGTCCATATAAGTCCATGTGGATTAGCTCAAGGGACCGAGAAGTACTAGGAACGGCTTTCGGCTTGTGAGACGCCTTTTTCATCTTGCCCTTTTCGCAGGCAGCGCACAGATGATCTTTTGCAAACTTGAGGTCTGGCATACCTTTGACATGTCCACCGAGCACCAACTTGTTGATATTCTTGAAGTTCAAGTGCGAGAGACGACGGTGCCATAGCCAACTTTGTTCAGCAGATGCTTTGGACAACAAACAGACTTCCTTGTCGGGTTTCAAGGACGAGAGGTCAATCGTATAGAGTTTGGTGCGTCGCGTTCCAGCAATTATTTCTTTACCATGCTCAGTTCGAACGCTACACCGTGTAGCCTTGAAAGTAACCTCGAGATTCTTGTCGCAGAATTGACCGATACTGAAGAGATTGTGACCGAGACCTTCAACATAGGAGACTTTCTTGATCGTGATATTATCTTTGACAATATCGCCGTAACCCCTGATGGGAGAGGAGTGATCATTCCCGAACCGTACATTTCCACAAAACCTCTCGGTGAAGTTTGTGAGAAGCTCCCTTCTTCCGGTTATGTGCTTGGAGCAACCTGAATCTAGATACCACACATGACCGTCCTGCAAAACAGGTTATTTCTTTTTAGGTACCCATTCGTAAATGGGTCCTTTGGGGTTAGATTTAACACCCGACTTAGAGACCCGTTTAGAGTTGGGTCTTTGTCTTTCACGAGAAACATCACGATGAGAATGATTATGAGCAATATGATATGAGCCAAACCAATCAGATGCATAACGACTATCAACAAAATCATTTGATCCACAATAAGAACAACACAAACAATCATGAGACAGTTGAAGTAATTGCGGAATTGAATAAACTTTTAAAGGAAGAGTTCCATTACATTCAACTAGAGGTTTAGAAATAAAAACATCATGATTGTTATTGTTCTTTCTAGACTTTAAGACAGGATCAACTAATTCTGATGTTGTCGAGCTCTCTTTTGACTTCTTAGCTACCCAAGCATATTTCACTTCTTCCCGCCGACCATACGTATCTGAAATGCCGTTAAACCCATAGTCAGAGGATTTGAAAATTGACGATTGTGACCTTTGAGAGCGACCGGTCTTTTTCTTCTTCTGTGAACGCCTTTTAGATTTAGACTTGGAAGATTTTGAAGAATTGTTCACAGAAGGTTTTTGCGGGGCAGATGTAGAACATTCACCCTTATAAAATTTAACCGGAGGCTCACATGACTCATTTAAAAAATCAACATGGCTAGGTAGAGAAGGATTAAAATCAAATTGGCTCAAATTGCTATCTAAACACACCTCAGAATTCAAGAATGCGGAAAATTCTAGTTCCTCATCAGAAAGGACCTTATCGCTTGAGGAGTTCAGGACAGTGGAAGAGTTTGTTAAGAGTGGATCATTAGCGGAAGCATTTTTACAATCAGAACACTGATCCGTTTCAAAAACATGAGGCTCTTTTCCCTTATTTGAAATGATTGGTGACGAGTCACCCAGAAAAGCTTTGCAGGAAGATGTATCGGAGGCAGGATAAGAATTTTCAAACAGATGAGTATTCTCACTTTGGAGATTTGAAGGCTTAGCTTGAAGTTCAGCCTTATGAAGTTGCTCTTTCAGGCGATCTGCTGCCAAAGCAGCCAGTTGTGAATTTAACCTCTTTATTTCTGTTTGAAAGTATTCGTTCTCCTTAACTGACACATTTTCCTCTTTAGTGGAATAGAGGCACTCAATTTGGGATAAAAGTTCTTGTTTTTCCTTTTGAAATCTGTCTCTTTCTTGTTTAAACGACGCTTCTAGCTGAACAATTTTTCTTTCTAAAATCAGAGGTGGAACATAGACTTTATGATCTGGTTGTTCCTCCTCATTTTGAGCGGTTTTAATATCTAGTTCAGCTTGAGTATAGCTTCTAAAGTAGTCGTTTGACAGAAAAACAGGTTTTTCCTCGTTGTAAGAAGCATTTAAAGAATCATAAACAAAAGGAAGTTTCATTTTTGTAGAGGTCTCCATTCTTAACTCATCCTCTTCCCAATCCTCATCCTCAATTGGTTTGGTCCAATTGATTTTGTATTCAGGATAGGTCTTATCTAATCCAAGAAATTCGGATGCGTACATCGTCGGAACTTGGGATAAGGCCTTTTTCAAATAATATGGGTTATCGTAACCGATACCCCTATTCGCATGCTTGGGTTCTTTTGGTGTAATTAGATGTAACGTTTGTTGAGATTGCCCAAGTCTATAAAGTTTCTTTTCCATCTCCTTTAACTGATTGGATAACCTTATGTTCTCATTTTTGTAAGCCACGTTTTCATTTAACAAATCAATTTTCTCGGTCTCAGACGTACGTAGCTTATCGGTCAGGTCATCTACTTTGGTCATTAGTTTTTGTGACTCTGTTGAACAACTCACATTCTCTTCTCTTAAATTAGAAATCGTGCACAGGTAACTAGAAATTTCTAAGCTTTGTTTTTCCATAAATTCAGACTGTTTAGTGACCCGGCTTTCTAACGATGAGAGAAGTTGTTCTTTTTCTTTTAAAAGTAGCTTGTAAGAATCAAGTTTGTGCAATGAGAGTTGCATTTGATCAAGTAAAGCTTCATGAAAAGGGGCACATACCTGGCAAGGAGCATTGTGATCTTCTTCATCAGTATCGGATGGTGATGAATGGTTGCCCATGAAACACAAATGAGCTTCAGCATCCTCAGGTTCTTCATCCGACACTTGTAACCAGTAATCGTCTTCAGCCATTAGAGCTTTACCGGCTTCCTTTTCTTTGGCAAGAAGCAGCTTGGCTCGGTAGTAGTCGGCGTTGCGCACAATTGGCTTGCGACAATCTTTGGCGAAATGGACTAACCGACCACAGTTGTAGCATTTGATCGGTTCGTCTTTCGGCTTTTCTTCATTTCTCTTGTCAGGCTTCTTACCAGCTTCAAAGCGACTATTACCTTCAGACTTTTCTCGATGATCACGTCGAGTAGAGACTCTTTGCTTGTTGGAAGTCTTGTTAAAAAACTTCCTCTTTTGAAATGCTTGAGTGAGAAAAACCATTGCTTCTTTCATCTTGGCAAGTTCTGGATCCGAGTCGCTGTCGGGATCTTCAGGTTCAGTATCACTCAGCACGGGCTCTTTTCCAGATGATCGGCTGACGGACTTGCCTCTTCTCTCAGATACGAGTGCTATTTGATCAGTTGCTGGCTTTTCCTCTGCTTTCCCAATAAGTTCCATCACTTCTTCTTCGTCTTGGAGCAGCATTTCATAGAGTTCGTGAAGGTACAGCTTCTCCAAGGTCTGAGTGTGGCGAATATGGGAGACGAACGGTTTCCACTCAGGCTGTAAGTTGTTCATAAACTTTATGTTGTTTTCCGTGTTCGTCTTTGTGATCTTATTTTTCTGAAGATCATTCAGAAGCATATTAAACCTTTCGTAGGTTTCCGTCAGCGTTTCACCCTTTCGTGCTTTAAACCCATCATATCTGGTGATACAGTTGGTCACCTTTAACTGATTATTGATGTGGCTTCCCATCATCATCTTCTCTATTTGGTCCCACATCTTTTTCGATGAGTCCTTGAAGCTATCTATACAAGCATAGATGTCATTCGGTAGACTTTGAAGAAGGTACGATTTTGCCAGTTTTTCTGCCTCGTACATTTCCTTTTCCTCCTTAGTAAAATCACCAACAGATTTCCGAATCTGACGCTCTGGCCTTCCTTCAGCTGGGTTTCCCGGTACCACTTTCATTGGCCAATCTTGTGGACCCTCAGTCAGGCATTTGTATATATTTTCATAGTTGGATTTTGCTTCTATGAAGTTCATAAATCGGTCATGCCACTGAGGGTACTCTCCCCGAAAGAGCACCGGGGGCTTTTGGTCAGAACCGATGGCTAGAGCATCCCTTGAGTTCATCTTTACTTCTTAACTTAAGAGCACTGTAATGATCGTTAGGCAAGCAGGATGATCCAAATACAATAAAAATAGAAGAAACACATAAACACTTGGTCTAACAGAAAATCAGGTCAAACAATATCCGGTCGAATAATACGGCCGGGGAAACACTTATCCGGTCGAAGGTGTTTGACGGATGTTACAACCACCCGGTCGAAGGCAAGACCGGAGTAAACAAGTGTCAGGTCAAATGGGTAAGACCGGGGAAACTCTTATTCGGTCGAATGTGTTAGACCGGAGGAAAACTTATTCGGTCGAAGGGATTTGACCGGAGCACAAGTGTCCGGTCGAATACCCAGGTCGAAAGACTTAAATTATTGAAAACCACAAATATGGATAATATCGATGACCGAAGAACTCGAAGAGTTCGACCGAAGAACTCGAAGAATATCTGGGATTCGACCGAAATCAAAACCCAGATCTTCTCCTTCGATCGAAAGCAACAAACAATATTCACCAAAAAAAAAACTTCGACCGAACATAAAACGATACAACCAAAAAAAATCAACAGAACCACAAATCGACCGAGCAACCCTATTAACAATCGACCGGACTAACGATTTCCAGAAAAAAAATTATTCGACCGAACTATACTGTTTTCGAAAAAAATCGATCGACTAAAAAAAAATAAAAAACAGAAATCTAACAATCAAACAATCAATTAATGCATGTAAATCAATTAACACAAGAAATTGATCTTAGGGTTTCAGACAAACCTTTTTACTGGATCAAACCTTTTTCCCTATCTGCTCTGATACCAATTGTAAATCCCAGTGCAGTGCAATCACAAGTAATATGAACAATGATGAACAGATTATAGGCCACAGCAACTAGTCATATGATTCATATAACTTCAAAGGGTTAAGGTTTACAGAGAGATTTCTGTTAAGGGTATGTAAACCTAATGACTAGTAAACTGAATAATGATTTTCTAACCTAACAAAAGAAACAGAAATAACTTTAAATACGTAGGCTCGCAGGCCTAATGGGCTTTAAGGCCCAACAAGCTTACAACTATAACAACTTGTCATAAACTACCCTGAACTTCTATTTAACTATCAAAATAGCCCTAACACAATACACCATGATTTGAGTGTGTTTCGATAAAGTACACGACGTACGTTCGGTTCGGTTCAGCCAATGCGTGTCTACGGCAATTTGCGGCTCTAGATTGGTTTTTTGTAAGTAATATATGCTTAAAACCTTCTAAATAACATTGTAGAAGGCCCACGTAAATTTCCATGGCAATCCGGCACGGTCGGTCCGGACGAGAAACCCCCTATACCCCCGCCTTTCGCGTATCGGCAAAAACTGGGTTTCGCGCTAAAATGTGCGTAACTTCTGCTACGTGACTCCGTTTTAGGCCCATGACCTGTCAAAACGGACCTTGGAAGGTCCACCACACAATGTGCAGGGCGTTTGGTGGAAATACACCATGATTTGAGTGTGTTTCGATAAACTACATGACGTACGTTCGGTTCGGTTCAACCAATGCGTGTCTACGGCAATTTGCGGCTCTAGATTAGTTTTTTGTAAGTAATATATGCCTAAAACATTCTAAATAACATTTTAGAAGGCCCACGTAAATTTACATGGCAATCCGGCACGGTCGGTCCGGACGAGAAACCCCCTATACCCCCGCCTTTCGCGTATCGGCAAAAACTGGGTTTCGCGCTAAAATGTGCGTAACTTCTGCTACATGACTCCGTTTTAGGCCCAATACCAGTAAAATTGGACCTTGGAAGGTCCACCACACAATGTGCAGGGCGTTTGGTGGCAATACCCCATGATTTAAGTGTGTATCTATAAACTGCACGATGTACGTTCGGTTCGGTTCGGCCGATGCGTGTCTACGGCAAATTGCGGCTCTAGATCGGTTTTTTGTAAGTAATATATGCTTAAAACCTTCTAAATAACATTGTAGAAGGCCCACGTAAATTTCCATGGCAATCCGGCACGGTCGGTCCGTACGAGAAACCCCCTATACCCCGCCTTTCGCGTATCGGCAAAAACTGGGTTTCGCGCTAAAATGTGCGTAACTTCAGCTACGTGACTCCGTTTTAGGCCAATGACCTGTCAAAACGGACCTTGGAAGGTCCACCACACAATGTGCAGGGCGTTTGGTGGCAATACACCATGATTTGAGTGTGTTTCGATAAACTGCACGACGTACGTTCGGTTCGGTTCGGCCAATGCGTGTTTACGGCAATTTACGGCTCTAGATCGGTTTTTTGTAAGTAATATATGCTTAAAACCTTCTAAATAACATTGTAGAAGACCCACGTAAATATCCATGGTAATCCGGCACGGTCGGTCCGGACGAGAAACCCCTTATACCCCCGTCTTTCGGGTATCGGCAAAAACTGGGTTTCGCGCTAAAATGTGCGTAACTTCTGCTACGTGACTCCATTTTAGGCACATGACAAGTAAAAACGGACCTTGGAAGGTACACCACACAATGTGCAGGGCGTTTGGTGGCAATACACCATAATTTGAGTGTGTTTCGATAAACTGCACGACGTACGTTCGGTTCGGTTCGGTTCGGCCAATGCGTGTCTATGGCAAATTGCGCTTCTAGATCGGTTTTTTGTAAGTAATATATGCTTAAAACCTTCTAAATAACATTGAAGAAGGCCCATGTAAATTTCCATGGCAATCCGGCACAGTCGGTCCGGACGAGAAACCCCCTATACCCCCGCCTTTCGCGTATCGGCAAAAACTGGGTTTCGCGCTAAAATGTGCGTAACTTCTGCTACGTGAATCCGTTTTAGGCCCATTACCAGTCAAAATGGACCTTTGAAGGTCCACCACACAATGTGCAGGGCGTTTGGTGGTATTACCCCATGATTTGAGTGTGTTTCTATAAACTGCACGACGTACGTTCGGTTCGGTTCGGCCAATGCGTGTCTACGGAAATTTGCGACTCTAGATCGGTTTTTTGTAAGTAATATATGCTTAAAACCTTCTAAATAACATTGTAGAAGGCCCACGTAAATTTCCATGGCAATCCGGCATGGTCGGTCCGGACGAGAAACCCCCTATACCCCCGCCTTTCGCGTATCGGCAAAAACTGGGTTTCGCGCTAAAATGTGCGTAACTTCTGCTACGTGACTCCGTTTTAGGCCCATGACCTGTCAAAACGGACCTTGGAAGGTTCACCACACAATGTGCAAGGCGTTTGGTGGCAATACACCATAATTTGAGTGTGTTTCGAAATACTGCACGACGTACGTTCGGTTCGGTTCGGCCAATGCGTGTCTACGGCAATTTGCAGCTCTAGATCGGTTTTTTATATGTAATATATGCTTAAAACCTTCTAAATAACATTGTTGAAGACCCACGTAAATTTCCATGGTAATCCGGCACGGTCGGTTCGGACGAGAAACCCCCTATACCCCCGCCTTTCGCGTATCGGCAAAAACTGGGTTTCGCGCTAAAATGTGCGTAACTTCTGCTACGTGACTCCGTTTTAGGCCCATGACAAGTCAAAACGGACCTTGGAAGGTCCACCACACAATGTGCATGGCGTTTGGTGGCAATACACCATGATTTGAGTGTGTTTCGATAAACTGCATGACGTACGTTCGGTTCGATTCGGTTCGGCCAATGCGTGTCTATGGCAATTTGCGTCTCTAGATCGGTTTTTTGTAAGTAATATATGCTTAAAACCTTTTAAATAACATTGTAGAAGGCCCACGTAAATTTCCATGGCAATCCGGCACAGTCGGTCCGGACGAGAAACCCCCTATATCCCCCGCCTTTCGCTTATCGACAAAAACTGGGTTTCGTGCTAAAATGTGCGTAACTTTTGCTACGTGACTCCGTTTTAGGCCCATGACCAGTCAAAACGGACATTGGAAGGTCCACCACACAATGTTCAGGGATATTGGTGGCAATACACCATGATTTGAGTGTGTTTCGATAAACTGCACGACGTACGTTCGGTTCGGTTCGGCCAATGCGTGTCTACGGCAATTTGCGACTCTAGATCGGTTTTTTTAAGTAATATATGCTTAAAACCTTCTAAATAACATTGTAGAAGGCCCACGTAAATTTCCATGGCAATCCGGCACGGTCGGTCCGGACGAGAAACCATTTATACCCCTGCCTTTCGCGTATCGGCAAAAACTGGGTTTTGGGCTAAAATGTGCGTAACTTCTGCTACGTGACTTCGTTTTAGGCCTATGACAAGTCAAAACGGACCTTGGAAGGTCCATCACACAATGTGCAGGGCGTTTGGTGGCAATACAGCATGATTTGAGTGTGTTTCGATAAACTTCACGACGTACGTTCGGTTCGGTTCGGTTTGGCCAATGCGTGTCTACGGCAATTTGCGGCTGTAGATCGGTTTTTTGTAAGTAATATATGCTTAAAACATTCTAAATAACATTGTAGAAGGCCCACGAAAATTTCCATGGCAATCCGGCACGGTCGGTCGGGACGAGAAACCCCCTATACCCCCGCCTTTCGCGTATCGGCAAAAACTAGGTTTCGCGATAAAATGCGCGTAACTTCTGCTACGTGACTCCGTTTTAGGCCCATGACCAGTCAAAACGGACCTTGTAAGGTCCACCACATAATGTGCAGGGCTTTTGGTGGCAATACACCATGATTTGAGTGTGTTTCGATAAACTGCACGACGTACGTTTGTTTCGGTTCGACCAATGCGTGTCTACGGCAATTTGCGGCTATAGATTGGTTTATTGTAAGTAATATATGCTTAAAACCTTCTAAATAACATTGTAGAAAGCCCACGTAAATTTCCATGGCTATCCGGCACGGTCGGTCCGGACGAGAAACCCCCTATACCCCCGCCTTTCGCGTATCGGCAAAAACTCGGTTTCGCGCTAAAATGTGCGTAACTTCTACGTGACTCCGTTTTAGGCCCATGACCAGTCAAAACGGACCTTGGAAGGTCCACCACACAATGTGCAGGACGTTTGGTGGCAATACACCATGATTTGAGTGTGTTTCGATAAACTGCACGACGTACGTTCGGTTCGGTTCGGCCAATGCGTGTCTACGGCAATTTGCGGCTATAGATCGGTTTTTTGTAAGTAATACATGATTAAAACATTCTAAATAACATTGTAGAAGGCCCACGTAAATTTCCATGGCAAATCCGGCACGGTCGGTCCGGACGAGAAACCCCTTATACCCCCCCGCCTTTCGCGTATCGACAAAAACTGGGTTTCGCGCTAAAATGTGCGTAACTTCTGCTACGTGACTCCGTTTTAGGCCTATGACTAGTCAAAACGGACCTTAGAAGGTTCACCACACAATGTGTAGGGAGTTTGGTGGAAATACACCATGAGTTGAGTGTGTTTCGATAAACTGCACGACGTACGTTCGGTTCGGCCAATGCGTGTCTACGGCAATTTGAGGCTCTAGATCGGTTTATTGTAAGTAATATATGCTTAAAACCTTCTAAATAACATTGTAGAAGGCCCACGTAAATTTCCATGGCAATCCGGCACGGTCGGTCCAGACGAAAAACCCCTATACCCCCGCCTTTCTCGTATAGTCAAAAACTGGGTTTCGCGCTAAAATGTGCGTAATTTCTGCTACGTGACTCCATTTTAGGCCCATGACCAGTCAAAACGGACCTTGGAAGGTCCATCACACAATGTGCAGGGCGTTTGGTGGCAATACACCATGATTTGAGTGTGTTTCGATAAACTTCACGACGTACGTTCGGTTCGGTTCGGTTCGGCCAATGCGTGTCTACGGCAATTTGCGGCTGTAGATCGGTTTTTTGTAAGTAATATATGCTTAAAACATTCTAAATAACATTGTAGAAGGCCCACGTAAATTTCCATGGCAATCCGGTACGGTCGGTCCGGATGAGAAACCCCCTATACCCCCGCCTTTCACGTATCGGCAAAAACAGGGTTACGCGCTAAAATGCGCGTAACTTCTGCTACGTGACTCCGTTTTAGGCCCATGACCAGTCAAAACGGACCTTTGAAGGTCCACCACATAATGTGCAGGGCTTTTGGTGGCAATATACCATGATTTGAGTGTGTTTCGATAAACTGCACGACGTACGTTCGGTTCAGTTCGACCAATGCGTGTCTACGGCAATTTGCGGCTCTAGATTGGTTTATTGTAAGTAATATATGCTTAAAACCTTCTAAATAACATTGTAGAAGGCCCACGTAAATTTCCATGGCTATCCGGCACGATCGGTCCGGACGAGAAACCCCCTATACCCCCGCATTTCGCGTATCGGCAAAAACTGGGTTTCGCGCTAAAAGCGCGTAACTTCTGCTACGTGACTCCGTTTTAGGCCCATGACCAGTCAAAACGGACCTTGGAAGGTTTACCACATAATGTGCAGGGCTTTTGGTGGCAATACACCATGATTTGAGTGTGTTTCGATAAACTGTACGACGTACGTTCGGTTCGGTTCGACCAATGCGTGTCTACGGCAATTTGCGGCTCTAGATTGGTTTATTGTAAGTAATATATGCTTAAAAACTTCTAAATAACATTGTAGAAAGCCCACGTAAATTTCCATGGCTATCCGGCACGGTCGGTCCGGACGAGAAACCCCTATACCCCCGCCTTTCTCGTATCGGCAAAAACTGGGTTTCGCGCTAAAATGTGCGTAACTTCTACGTGACTCCGTTTTAGGACCATGACCAGTCAAAACGGACCTTGGAAGGTCCACCACACAATGTGCAGGACGTTTGGTGGCAATACACCATGATTTGAGTGTGTTTCGATAAACTGCACGACGTACGTTCGGTTCGGTTCGGCCAATGCGTGTCTACGGCAATTTGCGGATATAGATCGGTTTTTTGTAAGTAATACATGCTTAAAACATTCTAAATAACATTGTAGAAGGCCCACGAAAATTTCCATGGCAATCCGGCACGGTCGGTCCGGACGAGAAACCCCCTATACCCCCGCCTTTCGCGTATCGGCAAAAACTGGGTTTCGCGCTAAAATGCGCGTAACTTATGCTACGTGACTCCGTTTTAGGCCCATGACCAGTCAAAACGGACCTTGGAAGGTCCATCACACAATGTGCAGGGCGTTTGGTGGCAATACACCATGATTTGAGTGTGTTTCGATAAACTTCACGACGTACGTTCGGTTCTGTTCGGCCAATGCGTGTCTACGGCAATTTGCGGCTGTAGATCGGTTTTTTGTAAGTAATATATGCTTAAAACATTCTAAATAACATTGTAGAAGGCCCACAAAAATTTCCATGGAAATCCGGCACGGTCGGTCCGGACGAGAAACCCCTTATACCCCCGCCTTTCGCGTATCGGCAAAAACTGGGTTTCGCGCTAAAATGCGCGTAACTTCTGCTACGTGACTCCGTTTTAGGCCCATGACCAGTCAAAACGGACCTTGGAAGGGCCACCACATAATGTGCAGGGCTTTTGGTGGCAATACACCATGATTTGAGTGTGTTTCGATAAACTGCACGACGTACGTTCGTTTCGGTTCGACCAATGCGTGTCTACGGCAATTTTCGGCTATAGATTGGTTTATTGTAAGTAATATATGCTTAAAACCTTCTAAATAACATTGTAGAAAGCCCACGTAAATTTCCATGGCTATCCGGCACGGTCGGTCCGGACGAGAAACCCCCTATACCCCCGCCTTTCTCGTATCGGCAAAAACTGGGTTTCGCGTTAAAATGTGCGTAACTTCTACGTGACTCCGTTTTAGGCCCATGACCAGTCAAAATGGACCTTGGAAGGTCCACCACACAATGTGCAGGACTTTTGGTGGCAATACACCATGATTTGAGTTTGTTTCGATAAACTGCACGACGTACGTTTGGTTCGGTTCGGCCAATGCGTGTCTACGGCAATTTGCGGCTATAGATCGGTTTTTTGTAAGTAATACATGATTAAAACATTCTAAATAACATTGTAGAAGGCCCACGTAAATTTCCATGGCAAATCCGGCACGGTCGGTCCGGACGAGAAACCCCTTATACCCCCCCGCCTTTCGCGTATCGACAAAAACTGGGTTTCGCGCTAAAATGTGCGTAACTTCTGCTACGTGACTCCGTTTTGGGCCTATGACTAGTCAAAACGGACCTTGGAAGGTTCACCACACAATGTGTAGGGCGTTTGGTGGAAATACACCATGAGTTGAGTGTGTTTCGATAAACTGCACGACGTACGTTCGGTTCGGCCAATGCGTGTCTACGGCAATTTGAGGCTCTAGATCGGTTTATTGTAAGTAATATATGCTTAAAACCTTCTAAATAACATTGTAGAAGGCCCACGTAAATTTCCATGGCAATCCGGCACGGTCGGTCCAGACGAGAAACCCCCTATACCCCCGCCTTTCTCGTATAGTCAAAAACTGGGTTTCGCGTTAAAATGTGCGTAATTTCTGCTACGTGACTCCGTTTTAGGCCCATGACCAGTCAAAACGGACCTTGGAAGGTCCATCACACAATGTGCAGGGCGTTTGGTGGCAATACACCATGATTTGAGTGTGATTCGATAAACTTCACGACGTACGTTCGGTTCGGTTCGGCCAATGCGTGTCTACGGCAATTTGCGGCTGTAGATCGATTTTTTGTAAGTAATATATGCTTAAAACATTCTAAATAACATTGTAGAAGGCCCACGAAAATTTCCATGGCAATCCGGCACGGTCGGTCCGGACGAGAAACCCCCTATACGGGCCTTTCGCGTATCGGCAAAAACTGGGTTTCGCGCTAAAATGCGCGTAACTTATGCTACGTGACTCCGTTTTAGGCCCATGACCAGTCAAAACGGACCTTGGAAGGTCCATCACACAATGTGCAGGGCGTTTGGTGGCAATACACCATGATTTGAGTGTGTTTCGATAAACTTCACGACGTACGTTCGGTTCTGTTCGGCCAATGCGTGTCTACGGCAATTTGCGGCTGTAGATCGGTTTTTTGTAAGTAATATATGCTTAAAACATTCTAAATAACATTGTATAAGGCCCACAAAAATTTCCATGGCAATCCGGCACGGTCGGTCCGGACGAGAAACCCCTTATACCCGCCTTTCGCGTATCGGCAAAAACTGGGTTTCGCGCTAAAATGTGCGTAACTTCTACGTGACTCCGTTTTAGGCCCATGACCAGTCAAAATGGACCTTGGAAGGTCCACCACACAATGTGCAGGACTTTTGGTGGCAATACACCATGATTTGAGTGTGTTTCGATAAACTGCACGACGTACGTTCGTTTCAGTTCGACCAATGCGTGTCTACGGCAATTTGCGGCTATAGATTGGTTTATTGTAAGTAATATATGCTTAAAACCTTCTAAATAACATTGTATAAAGCCCACGTAAATTTCCATGGCTATCCGGCACGGTCGGTCCGGACGAGAAACCCCCTATACCCCCGCCTTTCTCGTATCGGCAAAAACTGGGTTTCGCGCTAAAATGTGCGTAACTTCTACGTGACTCCGTTTTAGGCCCATGACCAGTCAAAATGGACCTTGGAAGGTCCACCACACAATGTGCAGGACTTTTGGTGGCAATACACCATGATTTGAGTGTGTTTCGATAAACTGCACGACGTACGTTCGGTTCGGTTCGACCAATGCGTGTCTACGGCAATTTGCGGCTATAGATCGGTTTTTTTGTAAGTAATACATGATTAAAACATTCTAAATAACATTGTAGAAGGCCCACGTAAATTTCCATGGCAATCCGGCACGGTCGGTCCGGACGAGAAACCCCCTATACCCCCGCCTTTCGCGTATCGGCAAAAACTGGGTTTCGCGTTAAAATGCGCGTAACTTATGCTACGTGACTCCGTTTTAGGCCCATGACCAGTCAAAACGGACCTTGGAAGGTCCATCACACAATGTGCAGGGCGTTTGGTGGCAATACACCATGATTTGAGTGTGTTTCGATAAACTTCACGACGTACGTTCGGTTCGGTTCGGCCAATGCGTGTCTACGGCAATTTGCGGCTGTAGATCGGTTTTTTGTAAGTAATATATGCTTAAAACATTCTAAATAACATTGTAGAAGTCCCACAAAAATTTCCATGGCAATCCGGCACGGTCGGTCCGGACGAGAAACCCCTTATACCCCCGCCTTTCGCGTATCGGCAAAAACTGGGTTTCGCGCTAAAATGCGCGTAACTTCTGCTACGTGACTCCGTTTTAGGCCCATGACCAGTCAAAACGGACCTTGGAAGGTCCATCACACAATGTGCAGGGCGTTTGGTGGCAATACACCATGATTTGAGTGTGTTTCGATAAACTTCACGACGTACGTTCGGTTCGGTTCGGCCAATGCGTGTCTACGGCAATTTGCGGCTGTAGATCGGTTTTTTGTAAGTAATATATGCTTAAAACATTCTAAATAACATTGTAGAAGTCCCACAAAAATTTCCATGGCAATCCGGCACGGTCGGTCCGGACGAGAAACCCCTTATACCCCCGCCTTTCGCGTATCGGCAAAAACTGGGTTTCGCGCTAAAATGCGCGTAACTTCTGCTACGTGACTCCGTTTTAGGCCCATGACCAGTCAAAACGGACCTTGGAAGGTCCAGCACACAATGTGCAGGGCGTTTGGTGGCAATACACCATGATTTGAGTGTGTTTCGATAAACTTCACGACGTACGTTCGGTTCGGTTCGGCCAATGCGTGTCTACGGCAATTTGCGGCTCTAGATTGGTTTATTGTAAGTAATATATGCTTAAAACCTTCTAAATAACATTGTAGAAGGCCCACGTAAATTTCCATGGCTATCCGGCACGATCGGTCCGGACGAGAAACCCCCTATACCCCCGCATTTCGCGTATCGGCAAAAACTGGGTTTCGCGCTAAAATGTGCGTAACTTCTGCTACGTGACTCCGTTTTAGGCCCATGACCAGTCAAAACGGACCTTGGAAGGTCCACCACACAATGTGCAGGGCTTTTGGTGGCAATACACCATGATTTGAGTGTGTTTCGATAAACTGTACGACGTACGTTTGGTTCGGTTCGGCCAATGCGTGTCTACGGCAATTTGCGGCTATAGATCGGTTTTTTGTAAGTAATACATGATTAAAACATTCTAAATAACATTGTAGAAGGCCCACGTAAATTTCCATGGCAAATCCGGCACGGTCGGTCCGGACGAGAAACCCCTTATACCCCCCCGCCTTTCGCGTATCGACAAAAACTGGGTTTCGCGCTAAAATGTGCGTAACTTCTGCTACGTGACTCCGTTTTGGGCCTATGACTAGTCAAAACGGACCTTGGAAGGTTCACCACACAATGTGTAGGGCGTTTGGTGGAAATACACCATGAGTTGAGTGTGTTTCGATAAACTGCACGACGTACGTTCGGTTCGGCCAATGCGTGTCTACGGCAATTTGAGGCTCTAGATCGGTTTATTGTAAGTAATATATGCTTAAAACCTTCTAAATAACATTGTAGAAGGCCCACGTAAATTTCCATGGCAATCCGGCACGGTCGGTCCAGACGAGAAACCCCCTATACCCCCGCCTTTCTCGTATAGTCAAAAACTGGGTTTCGCGTTAAAATGTGCGTAATTTCTGCTACGTGACTCCGTTTCAGGCCCATGACCAGTCAAAACGGACCTTGGAAGGTCCATCACACAATGTGCAGGGCGTTTGGTGGCAATACACCATGATTTGAGTGTGATTCGATAAACTTCACGACGTACGTTCGGTTCGGTTCGGCCAATGCGTGTCTACGGCAATTTGCGGCTGTAGATCGATTTTTTGTAAGTAATATATGCTTAAAACATTCTAAATAACATTGTAGAAGGCCCACGAAAATTTCCATGGCAATCCGGCACGGTCGGTCCGGACGAGAAACCCCCTATACGGGCCTTTCGCGTATCGGCAAAAACTGGGTTTCGCGCTAAAATGCGCGTAACTTATGCTACGTGACTCCGTTTTAGGCCCATGACCAGTCAAAACGGACCTTGGAAGGTCCATCACACAATGTGCAGGGCGTTTGGTGGCAATACACCATGATTTGAGTGTGTTTCGATAAACTTCACGACGTACGTTCGGTTCTGTTCGGCCAATGCGTGTCTACGGCAATTTGCGGCTGTAGATCGGTTTTTTGTAAGTAATATATGCTTAAAACATTCTAAATAACATTGTATAAGGCCCACAAAAATTTCCATGGCAATCCGGCACGGTCGGTCCGGACGAGAAACCCCTTATACCCGCCTTTCGCGTATCGGCAAAAACTGGGTTTCGCGCTAAAATGTGCGTAACTTCTACGTGACTCCGTTTTAGGCCCATGACCAGTCAAAATGGACCTTGGAAGGTCCACCACACAATGTGCAGGACTTTTGGTGGCAATACACCATGATTTGAGTGTGTTTCGATAAACTGCACGACGTACGTTCGTTTCAGTTCGACCAATGCGTGTCTACGGCAATTTGCGGCTATAGATTGGTTTATTGTAAGTAATATATGCTTAAAACCTTCTAAATAACATTGTATAAAGCCCACGTAAATTTCCATGGCTATCCGGCACGGTCGGTCCGGACGAGAAACCCCCTATACCCCCGCCTTTCTCGTATCGGCAAAAACTGGGTTTCGCGCTAAAATGTGCGTAACTTCTACGTGACTCCGTTTTAGGCCCATGACCAGTCAAAATGGACCTTGGAAGGTCCACCACACAATGTGCAGGACTTTTGGTGGCAATACACCATGATTTGAGTGTGTTTCGATAAACTGCACGACGTACGTTCGGTTCGGTTCGACCAATGCGTGTCTACGGCAATTTGCGGCTATAGATCGGTTTTTTTGTAAGTAATACATGATTAAAACATTCTAAATAACATTGTAGAAGGCCCACGTAAATTTCCATGGCAATCCGGCACGGTCGGTCCGGACGAGAAACCCCCTATACCCCCGCCTTTCGCGTATCGGCAAAAACTGGGTTTCGCGTTAAAATGCGCGTAACTTATGCTACGTGACTCCGTTTTAGGCCCATGACCAGTCAAAACGGACCTTGGAAGGTCCATCACACAATGTGCAGGGCGTTTGGTGGCAATACACCATGATTTGAGTGTGTTTCGATAAACTTCACGACGTACGTTCGGTTCGGTTCGGCCAATGCGTGTCTACGGCAATTTGCGGCTGTAGATCGGTTTTTTGTAAGTAATATATGCTTAAAACATTCTAAATAACATTGTAGAAGTCCCACAAAAATTTCCATGGCAATCCGGCACGGTCGGTCCGGACGAGAAACCCCTTATACCCCCGCCTTTCGCGTATCGGCAAAAACTGGGTTTCGCGCTAAAATGCGCGTAACTTCTGCTACGTGACTCCGTTTTAGGCCCATGACCAGTCAAAACGGACCTTGGAAGGTCCATCACACAATGTGCAGGGCGTTTGGTGGCAATACACCATGATTTGAGTGTGTTTCGATAAACTTCACGACGTACGTTCGGTTCGGTTCGGCCAATGCGTGTCTACGGCAATTTGCGGCTGTAGATCGGTTTTTTGTAAGTAATATATGCTTAAAACATTCTAAATAACATTGTAGAAGTCCCACAAAAATTTCCATGGCAATCCGGCACGGTCGGTCCGGACGAGAAACCCCTTATACCCCCGCCTTTCGCGTATCGGCAAAAACTGGGTTTCGCGCTAAAATGCGCGTAACTTCTGCTACGTGACTCCGTTTTAGGCCCATGACCAGTCAAAACGGACCTTGGAAGGTCCAGCACACAATGTGCAGGGCGTTTGGTGGCAATACACCATGATTTGAGTGTGTTTCGATAAACTTCACGACGTACGTTCGGTTCGGTTCGGCCAATGCGTGTCTACGGCAATTTGCGGCTCTAGATTGGTTTATTGTAAGTAATATATGCTTAAAACCTTCTAAATAACATTGTAGAAGGCCCACGTAAATTTCCATGGCTATCCGGCACGATCGGTCCGGACGAGAAACCCCCTATACCCCCGCATTTCGCGTATCGGCAAAAACTGGGTTTCGCGCTAAAAGCGCGTAACTTCTGCTACGTGACTCCGTTTTAGGCCCATGACCAGTCAAAACGGACCTTGGAAGGTTTACCACATAATGTGCAGGGCTTTTGGTGGCAATACACCATGATTTGAGTGTGTTTCGATAAACTGTACGACGTACGTTCGGTTCGGTTCGACAAATGCGTGTCTACGGCAATTTGCGGCTCTAGATTGGTTTATTGTAAGTAATATATGCTTAAAAACTTCTAAATAACATTGTAGAAAGCCCACGTAAATTTCCATGGCTATCCGGCACGGTCGGTCCGGACGAGAAACCCCTATACCCCCGCCTTTCTCGTATCGGCAAAAACTGGGTTTCGCGCTAAAATGTGCGTAACTTCTACGTGACTCCGTTTTAGGACCATGACCAGTCAAAACGGACCTTGGAAGGTCCACCACACAATGTGCAGGACGTTTGGTGGCAATACACCATGATTTGAGTGTGTTTCGATAAACTGCACGACGTACGTTCGGTTCGGTTCGGCCAATGCGTGTCTACGGCAATTTGCGGATATAGATCGGTTTTTTGTAAGTAATACATGCTTAAAACATTCTAAATAACATTGTAGAAGGCCCACGTAAATTTCCATGGCAAATCCGGCACGGTCGGTCCGGACGAGAAACCCCTTATAACCCCGCCTTTCTCGTATAGTCAAAAACTGGGTTTCGCGCTAAAATGTGCGTAATTTCTGCTACGTGACTCCGTTTTAGGCCCATGACCAGTCAAAACGGACCTTGGAAGGTCCATCACACAATGTGCAGGGCGTTTGGTGGCAATACACCATGATTTGAGTGTGTTTCGATAAACTTCACGACGTACGTTCGGTTCGGTTCGGCCAATGCGTGTCTACGGCAATTTGCGGCTGTAGATCGGTTTTTTGTAAGTAATATATGTTTAAAACATTCTAAATAACATTGTAGAAGGCCCACGAAAATTTCCATGGCAATCCGGCACGGTCGGTCCGGACGAGAAACCCCCTATACCCCCGCCTTTCGCGTATCGGCAAAAACTGGGTTTCGCGCTAAAATGCGCGTAACTTATGCTACGTGACTCCGTTTTAGGCCCATGACCAGTCAAAACGGACCTTGGAAGGTCCATCACACAATGTGCAGGGCGTTTGGTGGCAATACACCATGATTTGAGTGTGTTTCGATAAACTTCACGACGTACGTTCGGTTCTGTTCGGCCAATGCGTGTCTACGGCAATTTGCGGCTGTAGATCGGTTTTTTGTAAGTAATATATGCTTAAAACATTCTAAATAACATTGTAGAAGGCCCACAAAAATTTCCTTGGAAATCCGGCACGGTCGGTCCGGACGAGAAACCCCTTATACCCCCGCCTTTCGCGTATCGGCAAAAACTGGGTTTCGCGCTAAAATGCGCGTAACTTCTGCTACGTGACTCCGTTTTAGGCCCATGACCAGTCAAAACGGACCTTGGAAGGGCCACCACATAATGTGCAGGGCTTTTGGTGGCAATACACCATGATTTGAGTGTGTTTCGATAAACTGCACGACGTACGTTCGTTTCAGTTCGACCAATGCGTGTCTACGGCAATTTTCGGCTATAGATTGGTTTATTGTAAGTAATATATGCTTAAAACCTTCTAAATAACATTGTAGAAAGCCCACGTAAATTTCCATGGCTATCCGGCACGGTCGGTCCGGACGAGAAACCCCCTATACCCCCGCCTTTCTCGTATCGGCAAAAACTGGGTTTCGCGTTAAAATGTGCGTAACTTCTACGTGACTCCGTTTTAGGCCCATGACCAGTCAAAATGGACCTTGGAAGGTCCACCACACAATGTGCAGGACTTTTGGTGGCAATACACCATGATTTGAGTTTGTTTCGATAAACTGCACGACGTACGTTGGGTTCGGTTCGGCCAATGCGTGTCTACGGCAATTTGCGGCTATAGATCGGTTTTTTGTAAGTAATACATGATTAAAACATTCTAAATAACATTGTAGAAGGCCCACGTAAATTTCCATGGCAAATCCGGCACGGTCGGTCCGGACGAGAAACCCCTTATACCCCCCCGCCTTTCGCGTATCGACAAAAACTGGGTTTCGCGCTAAAATGTGCGTAACTTCTGCTACGTGACTCCGTTTTGGGCCCATGACTAGTCAAAACGGACCTTGGAAGGTCCATCACACAATGTGCAGGGCGTTTGGTGGCAATACACCATGATTTGAGTGTGTTTCGATAAACTTCACGACGTACGTTCGGTTCTGTTCGGCCAATGCGTGTCTACGGCAATTTGCGGCTGTAGATCGGTTTTTTGTAAGTAATATATGCTTAAAACATTCTAAATAACATTGTATAAGGCCCACAAAAATTTCCATGGCAATCCGGCACGGTCGGTCCGGACGAGAAACCCCTTATACCCGCCTTTCGCGTATCGGCAAAAACTGGGTTTCGCGCTAAAATGCGCGTAACTTCTGCTACGTGACTCCGTTTTAGGCCCATGACCAGTCAAAACGGACCTTGGAAGGGCCACCACATAATGTGCAGGGCTTTTGGTGGCAATACACCATGATTTGAGTGTGTTTCGATAAACTGCACGACGTACGTTCGTTTCGGTTCGACCAATGCGTGTCTACGGCAATTTGCGGCTATAGATTGGTTTATTGTAAGTAATATATGCTTAAAACCTTCTAAATAACATTGTAGAAAGCCCACGTAAATTTCCATGGCTATCCGGCACGGTCGGTCCGGACGAGAAACCCCCTATACCCCCGCCTTTCTCGTATCGGCAAAAACTGGGTTTCGCGCTAAAATGTGCGTAACTTCTACGTGACTCCGTTTTAGGCCCATGACCAGTCAAAATGGACCTTGGAAGGTCCACCACACAATGTGCAGGACTTTTGGTGGCAATACACCATGATTTGAGTGTGTTTCGATAAACTGCACGACGTACGTTCGGTTCGGTTCGACCAATGCGTGTCTACGGCAATTTGCGGCTATAGATCGGTTTTTTTGTAAGTAATACATGATTAAAACATTCTAAATAACATTGTAGAAGGCCCACGTAAATTTCCATGGCAATCCGGCACGGTCGGTCCGGACGAGAAACCCCCTATACCCCCGCCTTTCGCGTATCGGCAAAAACTGGGTTTCGCGTTAAAATGCGCGTAACTTATGCTACGTGACTCCGTTTTAGGCCCATGACCAGTCAAAACGGACCTTGGAAGGTCCATCACACAATGTGCAGGGCGTTTGGTGGCAATACACCATGATTTGAGTGTGTTTCGATAAACTTCACGACGTACGTTCGGTTCGGTTCGGCCAATGCGTGTCTACGGCAATTTGCGGCTGTAGATCGGTTTTTTGTAAGTAATATATGCTTAAAACATTCTAAATAACATTGTAGAAGTCCCACAAAAATTTCCATGGCAATCCGGCACGGTCGGTCCGGACGAGAAACCCCTTATACCCCCGCCTTTCGCGTATCGGCAAAAACTGGGTTTCGCGCTAAAATGCGCGTAACTTCTGCTACGTGACTCCGTTTTAGGCCCATGACCAGTCAAAACGGACCTTGGAAGGTCCATCACACAATTTGCAGGGCGTTTGGTGGCAATACACCATGATTTGAGTGTGTTTCGATAAACTTCACGACGTACGTTCGGTTCTGTTCGGCCAATGCGTGTCTACGGCAATTTGCGGCTGTAGATCGGTTTTTTGTAAGTAATATATGCTTAAAACATTGTAAATAACATTGTAGAAGTCCCACAAAAATTTCCATGGCAATCCGGCACGGTCGGTCCGGACGAGAAACCCCTTATACCCCCGTCTTTCGCGTATCGGCAAAAACTGGGTTTCGCGCTAAAATGCGCGTAACTTTTGCTACGTGACTCCGTTTTAGGCCCATGACCAGTCAAAACGGACCTTGGAAGGGCCACCACATAATGTGCAGGGCTTTTGGTGGCAATACACCATGATTTGAGTGTGTTTCGATAAACTGCACGACGTACGTTCGTTTCGGTTCGACCAATGCGTGTCTACGGCAATTTGCGGCTATAGATTGGTTTATTGTAAGTAATATATGCTTAAAACCTTCTAAATAACATTGTAGAAAGCCCACGTAAATTTCCATGGCTATCCGGCACGGTCGGTCCGGACGAGAAACCCCCTATACCCCCGCCTTTCTCGTATCGGCAAAAACTGGGTTTCGCGCTAAAATGTGCGTAACTTCTACGTGACTCCGTTTTAGGCCCATGACCAGTCAAAATGGACCTTGGAAGGTCCACCACACAATGTGCAGGACTTTTGGTGGCAATACACCATGATTTGAGTGTGTTTCGATAAACTGCACGACGTACGTTCGGTTCGGTTCGGCCAATGCGTGTCTACGGCAATTTGCGGCTATAGATCGGTTTTTTTGTAAGTAGTACATGATTAAAACATTCTAAATAACATTGTAGAAGGCCCACGTAAATTTCCATGGCAAATCCGGCACGGTCGGTCCGGACGAGAAACCCCTTATACCCCCCCGCCTTTCGCGTATCGACAAAAACTGGGTTTCGCGCTAAAATGTGCGTAACTTCTGCTACGTGACTCCGTTTTAGGCCTATGACTAGTCAAAACGGACCTTGGAAGGTTCACCACACAATGTGTAGGGCGTTTGGTGGAAATACACCATGAGTTGAGTGTGTTTCGATAAACTGCACGACGTACGTTCGGTTCGGCCAATGCGTGTCTACGGCAATTTGAGGCTCTAGATCGGTTTATTGTAAGTAATATATGCTTAAAACCTTCTAAATAACATTGTAGAAGGCCCACGTAAATTTCCATGGCAATCTGGCACGGTCGGTCCAGACGAGAAACCTCCTATACCCCGGCCTTTCTCGTATAGTCAAAAACTGGGTTTCGCGTTAAAATGTGCGTAATTTCTGCTACGTGACTCCGTTTTAGGCCCATGACCAGTCAAAACGGACCTTGGAAGGTCCATCACACAATGTGCAGGGCGTTTGGTGGCAATACACCATGATTTGAGTGTGTTTCGATAAACTTCACGACGTACGTTCGGTTCGGTTCGGCCAATGCGTGTCTACGGCAATTTGCGGCTGTAGATCGGTTTTTTGTAAGTAATATATGCTTAAAACATTCTAAATAACATTGTAGAAGGACCACGTAAATTTCCATGGCAATCCGGCACGGTCGGTCCGGACGAGAAACCCCCTATACCCCCGCCTTTCGCGTATCTGCAAAAACTGGGTTTCGCGCTAAAATGCGCGTAACTTCTGCTACGTGACTCCGTTTTAGGCCCATGACCAGTGAAAACGGACCTTGGAATGTCCAACACACAATGTGTAGGGCGTTTGGTGGCAATACACCATGATTTGAGTGTGTTTCGATAAACTGCACGACGTACGTTCGGTTCGGTTCGGCCAATGCGTGTCTACGGAAATTTGGGGCTCTAGATCGATTTTTTGTAAGTAATATATGCTTAAAACATTCTAAATAACATTGTAGAAGGCCCACGTAAATTTCCATGGCAATCCGGCACGGTCGGTCCGGACGAGAAACCCCCTAGGTTTCGCGCTAAAATGTGCCTAATTTCTGATACGTGACTCTGTTTTAGGCCCATGACCAGTCAAAACTGACCTTGGAAGGTCCACCACACAATGTTCAGGGAGTTTGGTGGCAATACACCATGATTTGAGTGTGTTTCGATAAACTGCACGACGTACGTTCGGTTCGGTTCGGCCAATGCGTGTCTACGGCAATTTGCGGCTCTAGATCGGTTTTTTGTAAGTAATATATGCTTAAAACCTTCTAAATAACATTGTAGAAGGCCCACGTAAATTTCCATGGCAATCCGGTACGGTCGGTCCGGACGAGAAACCCTATACCCCCGCCTTTCGCGTATCGACAAAAACTGGGTTTCGCGCTAAAATGTGCGTAACTTCTGCTACGTGACTCCGTTTTAGGCCCATGACCAGTCAAAACGGACCTTGGAAGGTCCACCACACAATGTGCAGCGATTTTGGTGGCAATACACCATGATTTGAGTGTGTTTCGATAAACTGCATGACGTACGTTCGGTTCGGTTCGGCCAATGCGTGTCTACGGAAATTTGGGGCTCTAGATCGGTTTTTTGTAAGTAATATATGCTTAAAACCTTCTAAATAACATTGTAGAAGGCCCACGTAAATTTACATGGCAATCCGGCACGGTCGGTCCGGAGGAGAAAACCCCTATACCCCCGTCTTTTGCGTATCGACAAAAACTGGGTTTCGCGCTAAAATGTGCGTAACTTCTGCTACGTGACTCCGTTTTAGGTCCATGACCATCCAAAACGGACCTTGGAAGGTCCACCACACAATATGCAGGGAATTTGGTGGCAATACACCATGATTTGAGTGTGTTTCGATAAACTGCACGACGTACGTTCGGTTCGGTTCGGCCAATGCGTGTCTACGGCAATTTGCTGCTCTAGATAGGTTTTTTGTAAGTAATATATGCTTAAAACCTTCTAAATAACATTGTAGAAGGCCCAAGTAAATTTCCATTGCAATCCGGCACGGTCGGTCCGGACGAGAAACCCCTATACCCCCGCCTTTCGCGTATCGGCAAAAACTGGGTTTCGCGCTAAAATGTGCGTAACTTCTGCTACGTGACTCCGTTTTAGGCCCATGACCAGTCAAAACGGACCTTGGATTGTCCAACACACAATGTGTAGGGAGTATGGTGGCAATACACCATGATTTGAGTGTGTTTCGATAAACTGCATGACGTTCGTTCGGTTCGGTTCGGCCAATGCGTGTCTACGGCAATTTGCTGCTCTAGATCGGTTTTTTGTAAGTAATATATGATTAAAACATTCTAAATAACATTGTAGAATCCCACGTAAATTTCCATGGCAATCCATCACGGTCGGTCCGGATGAGAAACCCCTATACCCCTGCCTTTCGCGTATCGGCAAAAACTGTGTTTCGCGCTAAAATGTGTGTAACTTCTGCTACGTGACTCCGTTTTAGGCCCATGACCAGTCAAAACGGACCTTGGAAGGTCCACCACACAATGTGAAGGGCGTTTGGTAGAAATATACCATGATTTGAGTGTGTTTCGATAAACTGCACGACGTACGTTCGGTTCGGCCAATGCGTGTCTACCGCAATTTGCGGCTCTAGATCAGTTTTTTGTAAGTAATATATGCTTAAAACATTCTAAATAACATTGTAGAAGGCCCACGTAAATTTCCATGGCAATCCGGAACGGTCGGTCCGGACGAGAAACACCCTATACCACCGTCTTTCGAGTATCGGTAAAAACTGGGTTTCGCGCTAAAATGTGCGTAACTTCTGCTACGTGACTCCGTTTTAGGCCCATGACCAGTCAAAACGGACCTCGGAAGGTCCACCACACAATGTGCAGGGCGTTTGGTGGAAATACACCATGATTTGAGTGTGTTTCGATAAACTGCACGACGTACGTTCGGTTCGGTTCGGCCAATGCGTGTCTACGGAAATTTGGGGCTCTAGATCGATTTTTTGTAAGTAATATATGCTTAAAACATTCTAAATAACATTGTAGAAGGCCCACGTAAATTTCCATGGCAATCCGGCACGGTCGGTCCGGACGAGAAACCCCCTAGGTTTCGCGCTAAAATGTGCCTAATTTCTGCTACGTGACTCTGTTTTAGGCCCATGACCAGTCAAAACTGACCTTGGAAGGTCCACCACACAATGTTCAGGGAGTTTGGTGGCAATACACCATGATTTGAGTGTGTTTCGATAAACTGCACGACGTACGTTCGGTTCGGTTCGGCCAATGCGTGTCTACGGCAATTTGCGGCTCTAGATCGGTTTTTTGTAAGTAATATATGCTTAAAACCTTCTAAATAACATTGTAGAAGGCCCACGTAAATTTCCATGGCAATCCGGTACGGTCGGTCCGGACGAGAAACCCTATACCCCCGCCTTTCGCGTATCGACAAAAACTGGGTTTCGCGCTAAAATGTGCGTAACTTCTGCTACGTGACTCCGTTTTAGGCCCATGACCAGTCAAAACGGACCTTGGAAGGTCCACCACACAATGTGCAGCGATTTTGGTGGCAATACACCATGATTTGAGTGTGTTTCGATAAACTGCATGACGTACGTTCGGTTCGGTTCGGCCAATGCGTGTCTACGGAAATTTGGGGCTCTAGATCGGTTTTTTGTAAGTAATATATGCTTAAAACCTTCTAAATAACATTGTAGAAGGCCCACGTAAATTTACATGGCAATCCGGCACGGTCGGTCCGGAGGAGAAAACCCCTATACCCCCGTCTTTTGCGTATCGACAAAAACTGGGTTTCGCGCTAAAATGTGCGTAACTTCTGCTACGTGACTCCGTTTTAGGTCCATGACCATCCAAAACGGACCTTGGAAGGTCCACCACACAATATGCAGGGAATTTGGTGGCAATACACCATGATTTGAGTGTGTTTCGATAAACTGCACGACGTACGTTCGGTTCGGTTCGGCCAATGCGTGTCTACGGCAATTTGCTGCTCTAGATAGGTTTTTTGTAAGTAATATATGCTTAAAACCTTCTAAATAACATTGTAGAAGGCCCAAGTAAATTTCCATTGCAATCCGGCACGGTCGGTCCGGACGAGAAACCCCTATACCCCCGCCTTTCGCGTATCGGCAAAAACTGGGTTTCGCGCTAAAATGTGCGTAACTTCTGCTACGTGACTCCGTTTTAGGCCCATGACCAGTCAAAACGGACCTTGGATTGTCCAACACACAATGTGTAGGGAGTATGGTGGCAATACACCATGATTTGAGTGTGTTTCGATAAACTGCATGACGTTCGTTCGGTTCGGTTCGGCCAATGCGTGTCTACGGCAATTTGCTGCTCTAGATCGGTTTTTTGTAAGTAATATATGATTAAAACATTCTAAATAACATTGTAGAATCCCACGTAAATTTCCATGACAATCCATCACGGTCGGTCCGGATGAGAAACCCCTATACCCCTGCCTTTCGCGTATCGGCAAAAACTGTGTTTCGCGCTAAAATGTGTGTAACTTCTGCTACGTGACTCCGTTTTAGGCCCATGACCAGTCAAAACGGACCTTGGAAGGTCCACCACACAATTTGAAGGGCGTTTGGTAGAAATATACCATGATTTGAGTGTGTTTCGATAAACTGCACGACGTACGTTCGGTTCGGCCAATGCGTGTCTACCGCAATTTGCGGCTCTAGATCAGTTTTTTGTAAGTAATATATGCTTAAAACATTCTAAATAACATTGTAGAAGGCCCACGTAAATTTCCATGGCAATCCGGAACGGTCGGTCCGGACGAGAAACACCCTATACCACCGTCTTTCGAGTATCGGTAAAAACTGGGTTTCGCGCTAAAATGTGCGTAACTTCTGCTACGTGACTCCGTTTTAGGCCCATGACCAGTCAAAACGGACCTCGGAAGGTCCACCACACAATGTGCAGGGCGTTTGGTGGAAATACACCATGATTTGAGTGTGTTTCGATAAACTGCACGACGTACGTTCGGCTCGGTTCGACCAATGCGTGTCTACGGCAATTTGCGGCTTTAGATCGGTTTTTTGTAAGTAATATATGCTTAAAACATTCTAAATAACAATGTAGAAGTCCCACGTAAATTTCCATGGCAATCCGGCACGGTCGGTCCGGACGAGAAACCCCCTATACCCCCGCCTTTCGCGTATCGACAAAAACTGGGTTTCACGCTAAAATGTGCGTAACTTCTGCTACGTGACTCCGTTTTAGGCCCATGACCAGTCAAAACGGACCTTGGAATGTCCAACACACAATGTGAAGGGAGTTTGGTGGCAATACACCATGATTTGAGTGTGTTTCGATAAACTGCACGACGTACGTTCGGTTCGGTTCGGCCAATGCGTGTCTACGGCAATTTGGGGCTCTAAATCGATTTTTTGTAAGTAATATATGCTTAAAACATTCTAAATAACATTGTAGAAGGCCCACGTAAATTTCCATGGCAATCCGGCACGGTCGGTCCGGACGAGAATCCCCCTAGGTTTCGCGCTAAAATGTGCGTAATTTCTGCTACGTGACTCTGTTTTAGGCCCATGACCAGTCAAAACGGATCTTGGAAGGTCCACCACACAATGTTCAGGGAGTTTGGTGGCAATACACCATGATTTGAGTGTGTTTCGATAAACTGCACGACGTACGTTCGGTTCGGTTCGGCCAATGCGTGTCTACGGCAATTTGCGGCTCTAGATCGGTTTTTTGTAAGTAATATATGCTTAAAACCTTCTAAATAACATTGTAGAAGGCCCACGTAAATTTACAGGGCAATCCGGTACGGTCGGTCCGGACGAGAAACCCTATACCCCCGCCTTTCGCGTATCGACAAAAACTGGGTTTCGCGCTAAAATGTGCGTAACTTCTGCTACGTGACTCCGTTTTAGGCCCATGACCAGTCAAAACCGACCTTGGAAGGTCCACCACACAATGTGCAGCGAGTTTGGTGGCAATACACCATGATTTGAGTGTGTTTCGATAAACTGCATGACGTACGTTCGGTTCGGTTCGACCAATGCGTGTCTACGGCAATTTGGGGCTCTAGATCGGTTTTTTGTAAGTAATATATGCTTAAAACCTTCTAAATAACATTGTAGAAGGCCCACGTAAATTTACATGGCAATCCGGCACGGTCGGTCCGGAGGAGAAAACCCCTATACCCCCGCCTTTTGCGTATCGACAAAAACTGGGTTTCGCGCTAAAATGTGCGTAACTTCTGCTACGTGACTCCGTTTTAGGTCCATGACCAGCCAAAACGGACCTTGGAAGGTCCACCACACAATATGCAGGGAATTTGGTGGCAATACACCATGATTTGAGTGTGTTTCGATAAACTGCACGACGTACGTTCGGTTCGGTTCGGCCAATGCGTGTCTACGGCAATTTGCTGCTCTAGATAGGTTTTTTGTAAGTAATATATGCTTAAAACCTTCTAAATAACATTGTAGAAGGCCCAAGTAAATTTCCATTGCAATCCGGCACGGTCGGTCCGGACGAGAAACCCCCTATACCCCCGCCTTTCGCGTATCGGCAAAAACTGGGTTTCGCGCTAAAATGTGCGTAACTTCTGCTACGTGACTCCGTTTTAGGCCCATGACCAGTCAAAACGGACCTTGGAATGTCCAACACACAATGTGTAGGGAGTATGGTGGCAATACACCATGATTTGAGTGTGTTTCGATAAACTGCACGACGTACGTTCGGTTCGGCCAATGCGTGTCTACGGTAATTTGCGGCTCTAGATCGGTTTTTTGTAAGTAATATATGCTTAAAACCTTCTAAATAACATTGTATAAGGCCCACATAAATTTCCATGGCAATCCGGCACGGTCGGTCCGGACGAGAAACCCCCTATACCCCCGCCTTTCGCGTATCGGCAAAAACTACGTTACGCGCTAAAATGTGCGTAACTTCTGCTACGTGACTCCTTTTTAAACCCATGACTAGTCAAAACGGACCTTGGAAGGTCCACCACACAATGTGCAGGGCGTTTGGTAGAAATATACTATGATTTGAGTGTGTTTCGATAAACTGCACGACGTACGTTCGGTTCGGTTCGGCCAATGCGTGTCTACGGCAATTTGCGGCTCTAGATCGGTTTTTTGTAAGTAATATATGCTTAAAACCTTCTAAATAACATTGTAGAAGGCCCACGTAAATTTCCATGGCAATACGGCACGGTCGGTCCGGACGAGAAACCCCCTATACCCCCGCCTTTCGCGTATCGGCAAAAACTGGGTTTCGCGCTAAAATGTGCGTAACTTCTGCTACGTGACTCCGTTTTAGGCCCATGACCAGTCAAAACGGACCTTGGAAGGTCCAACACACAATGTGTAGGGCGTTTGGTGGCAATACACCATGATTTGAGTGTGTTTCGATAAACTGCACGACGTTCGTTCGGTTCGGTTCGGCCAATGCGTGTCTACGGCAATTTGCTGCTCTAGATCGGTTTTTTGTAAGTAATATATGATTAAAACATTCTAAATAACATTGTAGAAGCCCACGTAAATTTCCATGGCAATCCGTCACGGTCGGTCCGGATGAGAAACCCCTATACCCCTACCTTTCGTGTATCGGCAAAAACTGTGTTTCGCGCTAAAATGTGTGTAACTTCTGCTACGTGACTTCGTTTTAGGCCCATGACCAGTCAAAACGGACCTGGGAAGGTCCACCACACAATGTTCAGGGCGTTCGGTGGCAATACACCATGTTTTGAGTGTGTTTCGATAAACTACACGACGTACGTTCGGTTCGGTTCGGCCAATGCGTGTCTACGGCAATTTGCGGCTCTAGATCGGTTTTCTGTAAGTAATATATGCTTAAAACATTCTAAATAGCATTGTAGAAAGCCCAGGTAAATTTCCTTTCACGTATCGGCAAAAACTGGGTTTCGCGCTAAAATGTGCGTAACTTCTCCTACGTGACTCCGTTTTAGGCCCATGACCAGTCAAAACGGACCTTGGAAGATCCACCACACAATGTGCAGGGCGTTTGGTGGAAATTCACCATGATTTGAGTGTGTTTCGATAAACTGCACGACGTACGTTCGGTTCGGCCAATGCGTTTCTACCGCAATTTGCGGCTCTAGATCAGTTTTTTGTAAGTAATATATGCTTAAAACATTCTAAATAACATTGTAGAAGGCCCACGTAAATTTCCATGGCAATCCGGCACGGTCGGTCCGGACGAGAAACACCCTATACCCCCGCCTTTCGAGTATCGGTAAAAACTGGGTTTCGCGCTAAAATGTGCGTAACTTCTGCTACGTGACTCCGTTTTAGGCCCATGACCAGTCAAAACGGACCTCGGAAGGTCCACCACACAATGTGCAGGGCGTTTGGTGGCAATACACCATGATTTGAGTGTGTTTCGATAAACTGCACGACGTACGTTCGGCTCGGTTCGACAAATGCGTGTCTACGGCAATTTGCGGCTTTAGATCGGTTTTTTGTAAGTAATATATGCTTAAAACCTTCTAAATAACAATGTAGAAGGCCCACGTAAATTTCCATGGCAATCCGGCACGGTCGGTCCGGACGAGAAACCCCCTATACCCCCGCCTTTCGCGTATCGACAAAAACTGGGTTTCGCGCTAAAATGTGCGTAACTTCTGCTACGTGACTCCGTTTTAGGCCCATGACCAGTCAAAACGGACCTTGGAATGTCCAACACACAATGTGAAGGGCGTTTGGTGGCAATACACCATGATTTGAGTGTGTTTCGATAAACTGCACGACGTACGTTCGGTTCGGTTCGGCCAATGCGTGTCTACGGCAATTTGAGGCTCTATATCGGTTTTTTGTAAGTAATATATGCTTAAAACCTTCTAAATAATATTGTAGAAGGCCCGCGTAAATTTCCATGGCAATTCGGCACGGTCGGTCCGGACGAGAAACCCCCTATACCCCCGCATTTCGCGTATCGACAAAAACTGGGTTTCGCGCTAAAATGTGCGTAACTTCTGCTACGTGACTCCGTTTTAAGCCCATGACCAGTCAAAACGGACCTTGGAATGTCCAACACACAATGTGAAGGGCGTTTGGTGGCAATACACCATGATTTGAGTGTGTTTCGATAAACTGCACGACGTACGTTCGGTTCGGTTCGGCCAATGCGTGTCTACGGCCATTTGCGGCTCTAGATCGGTTTTTTGTAAGTAATATATGCTTAAAACCTTCTAAATAATATTGTAGAAGGCCTACGTAAATTTCCATGGCAATCCGGCACGGTCGGTCCGGACGAGAAACCCCCTATACCCCCGCCTTTCGCGTATCGGCAAAAACTGGGTTTCGCGCTAAAATGCGCGTAACTTCTGCTACGTGACTCTGTTTTAGGCCCATGACCAGTCAAAACGGACCTCGGAAGGTCCACCACATAATGTGTAGGGCGTTTGGTGGCAATACACCATGATTTGAGTGTGTTTCGATAAACTGCACGACGTACGTTCGGTTCCGTTCGGCCAATGCGTGTCTACGGGAATTTGCGGCTCTAGATCGGTTTTTTGTAAGTAATATATGCTTAAAACCTTCTAAATAACATTGTAGAAGGCCCACGTAAATTTCCATGGCAATCCGGCACGGTCGGTCCGGACGAGAAACCCCCTATACCCCCGCCTTTTGCGTATCGGCAAAAACTGCGTTTTGCGCTAAAATGTGCGTAACTTCTGCTACGTGACTCCTTTTTAAACCCATGACTAGTCAAAACGGACCTTGGAAGGTCCACCACACAATGTGCAGGGCGTTTGGTGGCAATATACCATGATTTGAGTGTGTTTCGATAAACTGCACGACGTACGTTCAGTTCGGTTCAGTTCGGCTAATGCGTGTCTACGGCAATTTGCGGCTCTAGATCGGTTTTTTGTAAGTAATATATGCTTAAAACCTTCTAAATAACATTTTAGAAGACCCACATAAAATTCCATGGCAATCCGGCACGGTCGGTCCGGACGAGAAACCCCCTATACCCCCGCCTTTCGCGTATCGGCAAAAACTGGGTTTCGCGCTAAAATGTGCGTAACTTCTGCTACGTGACTCTGTTTTAGGCCCATGACCAGTCAAAACGGACCTCGGAAGGTCCACCACAGAATGTGCAGGGCGTTTGGTGGCAATACACCATGATTTGAGTGTGTTTCGATAAACTGCACGACGTACGTTCGGCTCGGTTCGACCAATGCGTGTCTACGGCAATTTGCGGCTCTAGATCGGTTTTTTGTAAGTAATATATGCTTAAAACCTTCTAAATAACATTGTAGAAGTCCGACGTAAATTTCCATGGCAATCCGGCACGGTCGGTCCGGACGAAAAAACCCCTATACCCCCGCCTTTCGCGTATCGGCAAAAACTGGGTTTCGCGCTAAATTGTGCGTAACTTCTGCTACGTGACCCCGTTTTAGGCCCATGACCAGTCAAAACGGACCTCGGAAGGTCCACCACACAATGTGCAGGGCGTTTGGTGGCAATACACCATGATTTAAGTGTGTTTCGATAAACTGCACGACGTACGTTCGGCTCGGTTCGACCAATGCGTGTCTACGGCAATTTGCGGCTCTAGATCGGTTTTTTGTAAGTAATATATGCTTAAAACCTTCTAAATAACATTGTAGAAGGCCCACGTAAATTTCCATGGCAATCCGGCACGGTCGGTTCGGACGAGAAACCTCCTATACCCCCGCCTTTCGCGTATCGGCAAAAACTGGGTTTCGCGCTAAAATGTGCGTAACTTCAGCTACGTGACTCCGTTTTAGGCCCATGACCAGTCAAAACGGACCTTGGAATGTCCAACACACAATGTGCAGGGTGTTTGGTGGCAATACACCATGATTTGAGTGTGTTTCGATAAACTGCACGACGTACGTTCGGTTCGGTTCGGCCAATGCGTGTCTACGGCAATTTGCGGCTCTAGATCGGTTTTTTGTAAGTAATATATGCTTAAAACCTTCTAAATAACATTGTAGAAGGCCCACGTAAATTTCCATGGAAATCCGGCACGGTCGGTCCGGACGAGAAACCCCCTATACCCCCGCCTTTTGCGTATCGGCAAAAACTGCGTTTCGCGCTAAAATGTGCGTAACTTCTGCTACGTGACTCCTTTTTAAACCCATGACTAGTCAAAACGGACCTTGGAAGGTCCACCACACAATGTGCAGGGCGTTTGGTGGC
Source organism: Arctium minus (assembly GCA_954870635.1). Lineage (NCBI taxonomy): Eukaryota > Viridiplantae > Streptophyta > Magnoliopsida > Asterales > Asteraceae > Arctium > Arctium minus. Next base: position 393,561 of record OX941093.1, on the reverse strand, counting down.
AATATACCATGATTTGAGTGTGTTTCGATAAACTGCACGACGTACGTTCGGTTCCGTTCGGCCAATGCGTGTCTACGGCAATTTGCGGCTCTAGATCGGTTTTTTGTAAGTAATATATGCTTAAAACCTTCTAAATAACATTGTAGAAGGCCGACGTAAATTTCCATGGCAATCCGGCACGGTCGGTCCGGACGAAAAAACCCCTATACCCCCGCCTTTCGCGTATTGGCAAAAACTGGGTTTCGCGCTAAATTGTGCGTAACTTCTGCTACGTGACTCAGTTTTAGGCCCATGACCAGTCAAAACGGACCTCGGAAGGTCCACCACACAATGTGCAGGGTGTTTGGTGGCAATACACCATGATTTGAGTGTGTTTCGATAAACTGCACGACGTACGTTCGGCTCGGTTCGACCAATGCGTGTCTACGGCAATTTGCGGCTCTAGATCGGTTTTTTGTAAGTAATACATGCTTAAAACATTCTAAATAACATTGTAGAAGGCCCACGTAAATTTTCATGGCAATCCGGCACGGTCGGTCCGGACGAGAAACCCCCTATACCCCCTCCTTTCGCGTATCGGCAAAAACTTGGTTTCACGCTAAAATGTGCGTAACTTCTGCTACGTGACTCCGTTTTAGGCCCATGACCAGTCAAAACGGACCTTGGAATGTCCAACACACAATGTGCAGGGCGTTTGGTGGCAATACACCATGATTTGAGTGTGTTTCGATAAACTGCACGACGTACGTTCGGTTCGGTTCGGCCAATGCGTGTCTACGGCAATTTGTGGCTCTAGATCGGTTTTTTGTAAGTAATATATGCTTAAAACCTTCTAAATAACATTGTAGAAGGCCCACGTAAATTTCCATGGAAATCCGGCACGGTCGGTCCGGACGAGAAACCCCCTATACCCCCGCCTTTTGCGTATCGGCAAAAACTGCGTTTCGCGCTAAAATGTGCGTAACTTCTGCTACGTGACTCCTTTCTAAACCCATGACTAGTCAAAACGGGCCTTGGAAGGTCCACCACACAATGTGCAGGGCGTTTGGTGGCAATATACCAAGATTTGAGTGTGTTTCGATAAACTGCACGACGTACGTTCGGTTCGGTTCGGCCAATGCGTGTCTACGGCAATTTGCAGCTCTAGATCGGTTTTTTTTAAGTAATATATGCTTAAAACCTTCTAAATAACATTTTAGAAGACCCACATAAAATTCCATGGCAATCCGGCACGGTCGGTCCAGACGAGAAACCCCCTATACCCCCGCCTTTCGCGTATCGGCAAAAATTGGGTTTCGCGCTAAAATGTGCGTAACTTCTGCTACGTGACTCTGTTTTAGGCCCATGACCAGTCAAAACGGACCTCGGAAGGTCCACCACACAATGTGCAGCGAGTTTGGTGGCAATACACCATGATTTGAGTGTGTTTCGATAAACTGCATGACGTACGTTCGGTTCGGTTCGGCCAATGCGTGTCTACGGCAATTTGGGGCTCTAGATCGGTTTTTTGTAAGTAATATATGCTTAAAACCTTCTAAATAACATTGTAGAAGGCCCACGTAAATTTACATGGCAATCCGGCACGGTCGGTCCGGAGGAGAAAACCCCTATACCCCCGCCTTTTGCGTATCGACAAAAACTGGGTTTCGCGCTAAAATGTGCGTAACTTCTGCTACGTGACTCCGTTTTAGGTCCATGACCAGCCAAAACGGACCTTGGAAGGTCCACCACACAATATGCAGGGAATTTGGTGGCAATACACCATGATTTGAGTGTGTTTCGATAAACTGCACGACGTACGTTCGGTTCGGTTCGGCCAATGCGTGTCTACGGCAATTTGCTGCTCTAGATAGGTTTTTTGTAAGTAATATATGCTTAAAACCTTCTAAATAACATTGTAGAAGGCCCAAGTAAATTTCCATTGCAATCCGGCACGGTCGGTCCGGACGAGAAACCCCCTATACCCCCGCCTTTCGCGTATCGGCAAAAACTGGGTTTCGCGCTAAAATGTGCGTAACTTCTGCTACGTGACTCCGTTTTAGGCCCATGACCAGTCAAAACGGACCTTGGAATGTCCAACACACAATGTGTAGGGAGTATGGTGGCAATACACCATGATTTGAGTGTGTTTCGATAAACTGCACGACGTACGTTCGGTTCGGCCAATGCGTGTCTACGGTAATTTGCGGCTCTAGATCGGTTTTTTGTAAGTAATATATGCTTAAAACCTTCTAAATAACATTGTATAAGGCCCACGTAAATTTCCATGGCAATCCGGCACGGTCGGTCCGGACGAGAAACCCCCTATACCCCCGCCTTTCGCGTATCGGCAAAAACTACGTTACGCGCTAAAATGTGCGTAACTTCTGCTACGTGACTCCTTTTTAAACCCATGACTAGTCAAAACGGACCTTGGAAGGTCCACCAGACAATGTGCAGGGCGTTTGGTAGAAATATACTATGATTTGAGTGTGTTTCGATAAACTGCACGACGTACGTTCGGTTCGGTTCGGCCAATGCGTGTCTACGGCAATTTGCGGCTCTAGATCGGTTTTTTGTAAGTAATATATGCTTAAAACCTTCTAAATAACATTGTAGAAGGCCTACGTAAATTTCCATGGCAATCCGGCACGGTCGGTCCGGACGAGAAACCCCCTATACCCCCGCCTTTCGCGTATCGGCAAAAACTGGGTTTCGCGCTAAAATGCGCGTAACTTCTGCTACGTGACTCTGTTCTAGGCCCATGACCAGTCAAAACGGACCTCGGAAGGTCCACCACATAATGTGTAGGGCGTTTGGTGGCAATACACCATGATTTGAGTGTGTTTCGATAAACTGCACGACGTACGTTCGGTTCCGTTCGGCCAATGCGTGTCTACGGCAATTTGCGGCTCTAGATCGGTTTTTTGTAAGTAATATATGCTTAAAACCTTCTAAATAACATTGTAGAAGGCCCACGTAAATTTCCATGGCAATCCGGCACGGTCGGTCCGGACGAGAAACCCCCTATACCCCCGCCTTTTGCGTATCGGCAAAAACTGCGTTTCGCGCTAAAATGTGCGTAACTTCTGCTACGTGACTCCTTTTTAAACCCATGACTAGTCAAAACGGACCTTGGAAGGTCCACCACACAATGTGCAGGGCGTTTGGTGGCAATATACCATGATTTGAGTGTGTTTCGATAAACTGCACGACGTACGTTCGGTTCGGTTCAGTTCGGCCAATGCGTGTCTACGGCAATTTGCGGCTCTAGATCGGTTTTTTGTAAGTAATATATGCTTAAAACCTTCTAAATAACATTTTAGAAGACCCACATAAAATTCCATGGCAATCCGGCACGGTCGGTCCGGACGAGAAACCCCCTATACCCCCGCCTTTCGCGTATCGGCAAAAACTGGGTTTCGCGCTAAAATGTGCGTAACTTCTGCTACGTGACTCCGTTTTAGGCCCATGACCAGTCAAAACGGAGGAATGTCCAACACACAATGTGAAGGGCGTTTGGTGGCAATACACCATGATTTGAGTGTGTTTCGATAAACTGCACGACGTACGTTCGGTTCGGTTCGGCCAATGCGTGTCTACGGCAATTTGCGGCTCTAGATCGGTTTTTTGTAAGTAATATATGCTTAAAACCTTCTAAATAACATTGTAGAAGGCCCACGTAAATTTCCATGGCAATCCGGCACGGTCGGTCCGGACGAGAAACCCCCTATACCCCCGCCTTTCGCGTATCGGCAAAAACTGGGTTTCGCACTAAAATGTGCGTAACTTCTGCTACGTGACTCCGTTTTAGGCCCATGACCAGTCAAAACGGACCTTGGAAGGTCCACCACACAATGTGTAGGGAGTATGGTGGCAATACACCATGATTTGAGTGTGTTTCGATAAACTGCACGACGTACGTTCGGTTCGGCCAATGCGTGTCTACGGTAATTTGCGGCTCTAGATCGGTTTTTTGTAAGTAATATATGCTTAAAACCTTCTAAATAACATTGTATAAGGCCCACGTAAATTTCCATGGCAATCCGGCACGGTCGGTCCGGACGAGAAACCCCCTATACCCCCGCCTTTCGCGTATCGGCAAAAACTACGTTACGCGCTAAAATGTGCGTAACTTCTGCTACGTGACTCCTTTTTAAACCCATGACTAGTCAAAACGGACCTTGGAAGGTCCACCAGACAATGTGCAGGGCGTTTGGTAGAAATATACTATGATTTGAGTGTGTTTCGATAAACTGCACGACGTACGTTCGGTTCGGTTCGGCCAATGCGTGTCTACGGCAATTTGCGGCTCTAGATCGGTTTTTTGTAAGTAATATATGCTTAAAACCTTCTAAATAACATTGTAGAAGGCCTACGTAAATTTCCATGGCAATCCGGCACGGTCGGTCCGGACGAGAAACCCCCTATACCCCCGCCTTTCGCGTATCGGCAAAAACTGGGTTTCGCGCTAAAATGCGCGTAACTTCTGCTACGTGACTCTGTTCTAGGCCCATGACCAGTCAAAACGGACCTCGGAAGGTCCACCACATAATGTGTAGGGCGTTTGGTGGCAATACACCATGATTTGAGTGTGTTTCGATAAACTGCACGACGTACGTTCGGTTCCGTTCGGCCAATGCGTGTCTACGGCAATTTGCGGCTCTAGATCGGTTTTTTGTAAGTAATATATGCTTAAAACCTTCTAAATAACATTGTAGAAGGCCCACGTAAATTTCCATGGCAATCCGGCACGGTCGGTCCGGACGAGAAACCCCCTATACCCCCGCCTTTTGCGTATCGGCAAAAACTGCGTTTCGCGCTAAAATGTGCGTAACTTCTGCTACGTGACTCCTTTTTAAACCCATGACTAGTCAAAACGGACCTTGGAAGGTCCACCACACAATGTGCAGGGCGTTTGGTGGCAATATACCATGATTTGAGTGTGTTTCGATAAACTGCACGACGTACGTTCGGTTCGGTTCAGTTCGGCCAATGCGTGTCTACGGCAATTTGCGGCTCTAGATCGGTTTTTTGTAAGTAATATATGCTTAAAACCTTCTAAATAACATTTTAGAAGACCCACATAAAATTCCATGGCAATCCGGCACGGTCGGTCCGGACGAGAAACCCCCTATACCCCCGCCTTTCGCGTATCGGCAAAAACTGGGTTTCGCGCTAAAATGTGCGTAACTTCTGCTACGTGACTCCGTTTTAGGCCCATGACCAGTCAAAACGGAGGAATGTCCAACACACAATGTGAAGGGCGTTTGGTGGCAATACACCATGATTTGAGTGTGTTTCGATAAACTGCACGACGTACGTTCGGTTCGGTTCGGCCAATGCGTGTCTACGGCAATTTGCGGCTCTAGATCGGTTTTTTGTAAGTAATATATGCTTAAAACCTTCTAAATAACATTGTAGAAGGCCCACGTAAATTTCCATGGCAATCCGGCACGGTCGGTCCGGACGAGAAACCCCCTATACCCCCGCCTTTCGCGTATCGGCAAAAACTGGGTTTCGCGCTAAAATGTGCGTAACTTCTGCTACGTGACTCCGTTTTAGGCCCATGACCAGTCAAAACGGACCTTGGAAGGTCCACCACACAATGTGTAGGGCGTTTGGTGGCAATACACCATGATTTGAGTGTGTTTCGATAAACTGCACGACGTTCGTTCGGTTCGGTTCGGCCAATGCGTGTCTACGGCAATTTGCTGCTCTAGATCGGTTTTTTGTAAGTAATATATGATTAAAACATTCTAAATAACATTGTAGAAGCCCACGTAAATTTCCATGGCAATCCGTCACGGTCGGTCCGGATGAGAAACCCCTATACCCCTGCCTTTCGTGTATCGGCAAAAACTGTGTTTCGCGCTAAAATGTGTGTAACTTATGCTACGTGACTTCGTTTTAGGCCCATGACCAGTCAAAACGAACCTTGGAAGGTCCACCACACAATGTTCAGGGCGTTCGGTGGCAATACACCATGTTTTGAGTGTGTTTCGATAAACTACACGACGTACGTTCGGTTCGGTTCGGCCAATGCGTGTCTACGGCAATTTGCGGCTCTAGATCGGTTTTCTGTAAGTAATATATGCTTAAAACATTCTAAATAGCATTGTAGAAAGCCCAGGTAAATTTCCTTTCACGTATCAGCAAAAACTGGGTTTCGCGCTAAAATGTGCGTAACTTCTCCTACGTGACTCCGTTTTAGGCCCATGACCAGTCAAAACGGACCTTGGAAGATCCACCACACAATGTGCAGGGCGTTTGGTGGCAATTCACCATGATTTGAGTGTGTTTCGATAAACTGCACGACGTACGTTCGGTTCGGCCAATGCGTTTCTACCGCAATTTGCGGCTCTAGATCAGTTTTTTGTAAGTAATATATGCTTAAAACATTCTAAATAACATTGTAGAAGGCCCACGTAAATTTCCATGGCAATCCGGCACGGTCGGTCCGGACGAGAAACACCCTATACCCCCGCCTTTCGAGTATCGGTAAAAACTGGGTTTCGCGCTAAAATGTGCGTAACTTCTGCTACGTGACTCCGTTTTAGGCCCATGACCAGTCAAAACGGACCTCGGAAGGTCCACCACACAATATTGCAGGGCGTTTGGTGGCAATACACCATGATTTGAGTGTGTTTCGATAAACTGCACGACGTACGTTCGGCTCGGTTCGACAAATGCGTGTCTACGGCAATTTGCGGCTTTAGATCGGTTTTTTGTAAGTAATATATGCTTAAAACCTTCTAAATAACAATGTAGAAGGCCCACGTAAATTTCCATGGCAATCCGGCACGGTCGGTCCGGACGAGAAACCCCCTATACCCCCGCCTTTCGCGTATCGACAAAAACTGGGTTTCGCGCTAAAATGTGCGTAACTTCTGCTACGTGACTCCGTTTTAGGCCCATGACCAGTCAAAACGGACCTTGGAATGTACAACACACAATGTGAAGGGCGTTTGGTGGCAATACACCATGATTTGAGTGTGTTTCGATAAACTGCACGACGTACGTTCGGTTCGGTTCGGCCAATGCGTGTCTACGGCAATTTGAGGCTCTATATCGGTTTTTTGTAAGTAATATATGCTTAAAACCTTCTAAATAATATTGTAGAAGGCCCACGTAAATTTCCATGGCAATCCGGCACGGTCGGTCCGGACGAGAAACCCCCTATACCCCCGCATTTCGCGTATCGACAAAAACTGGGTTTCGCGCTAAAATGTGCGTAACTTCTGCTACGTGACTCCGTTTTAAGCCCATGACCAGTCAAAACGGACCTTGGAATGTCCAACACACAATGTGAAGGGCGTTTGGTGGCAATACACCATGATTTGAGTGTGTTTCGATAAACTGCACGACGTACGTTCGGTTCGGTTCGGCCAATGCGTGTCTACGGCCATTTGCGGCTCTAGATCGGTTTTTTGTAAGTAATATATGCTTAAAACCTTCTAAATAATATTGTAGAAGGCCTACGTAAATTTCCATGGCAATCCGGCACGGTCGGTCCGGACGAGAAACCCCCTATACCCCCGCCTTTCGCGTATCGGCAAAAACTGGGTTTCGCGCTAAAATGCGCGTAACTTCTGCTACGTGACTCTGTTTTAGGCCCATGACCAGTCAAAACGGACCTCGGAAGGTCCACCACATAATGTGTAGGGCGTTTGGTGGCAATACACCATGATTTGAGTGTGTTTCGATAAACTGCACGACGTACGTTCGGTTCCGTTCGGCCAATGCGTGTCTACGGCAATTTGCGGCTCTAGATCGGTTTTTTGTAAGTAATATATGCTTAAAACCTTCTAAATAACATTGTAGAAGGCCCACGTAAATTTCCATGGCAATCCGGCACGGTCGGTCCGGATGAGAAACCCCCTATACCCCCGCCTTTTGCGTATCGGCAAAAACTGCGTTTCGCGCTAAAATGTGCGTAAGTTCTGCTACGTGACTCCTTTTTAAACCCATGACTAGTCAAAACGGACCTTGGAAGGTCCACCACACAATGTGCAGGGCGTTTGGTGGCAATATACCATGATTTGAGTGTGTTTCGATAAATTGCACGACGTACGTTCGGTTCGGTTCAGTTCGGCCAATGCGTGTCTACGGCAATTTGCGGCTCTAGATCGGTTTTTTGTAAGTAATATATGCTTAAAACCTTCTAACTAACATTTTAGAAGACCCACATAAAATTCCATGGCAATCCGGCACGGTCGGTCCGGACGAGAAACCCCCTATACCCCCGCCTTTCGCGTATCGGCAAAAACTGGGTTTCGCGCTAAAATGTGCGTAACTTCTGCTACGTGACTCCGTTTTAGGCCCATGACCAGTCAAAACGGAGGAATGTCCAACACACAATGTGAATGGCGTTTGGTGGCAATACACCATGATTTGAGTGTGTTTCGATAAACTGCACGACGTACGTTCGGTTCGGTTCGGCCAATGCGTGTCTACGGCAATTTGCGGCTCTAGATCGGTTTTTTGTAAGTAATATATGCTTAAAACCTTCTAAATAACATTGTAGAAGGCCCACGTAAATTTCCATGGCAATCCGGCACGGTCGGTCCAGACGAGAAACCCCCTATACCCCCGCCTTTTGCGTATCGGCAAAAACTGCGTTTTACGCTAAAATGTGCGTAACTTCTGCTACGTGACTCCTTTTTAAACCCATGACTAGTCAAAACGGACCTTGGAAGGTCCACCACACAATGTGCAGGGCGTTTGGTGGCAATATACCATGATTTGAGTGTGTTTCGATAAACTGCACGACGTACGTTCGGTTCGGTTTAATTCGGCCAATGCGTGTCTACGGCAATTTGCGGCTCTAGATCGGTTTTTTGTAAGTAATATATGCTTAAAACCTTCTAAATAACATTTTAGAAGACCCACATAAAATTCCATGGCAATCCGGCACGGTCGGTCCGGACGAGAAACCCCCTATACCCCCGCCTTTCGCGTATCGGCAAAAACTGGGTTTCGCGCTAAAATGTGCGTAACTTCTGCTACGTGACTCTGTTTTAGGCCCATGACCAGTCAAAACGGACCACGGAAGTTCCACCACACAATGTGCAGGGCGTTTGGTGGCAATACACCATGATTTGAGTGTGTTTCGATAAACTGCACGACGTACGTTCGACTCGGTTCGACCAATGCGTGTCTACGGAAATTTGCGGCTCTAGATCGGTTTTTTGTAAGTAATATATGCTTAAAACCTTCTGAATAACATTGTAGAAGGCCGACGTAAATTTCCATGGCAATCCGGCACGGTCGGTCCGGACGAAAAAACCCCTATACCCCCGCCTTTCGCGTATCGGCAAAAACTGGGTTTCGCGCTAAATTGTGCGTAACTTCTGCTACGTGACCCCGTTTTAGGCCCATGACCAGTCAAAACGGACCTCGGAAGGTCCACCACACAATGTGTAGGGCGTTTGGTGGCAATACACCATGATTTGAGTGTGTTTCGATAAACTGCACGACGTACGTTATGCTCGGTTCGACCAATGCGTGTCTACGGCAATTTGCGGCTCTAGATCGGTTTTTTGTAAGTAATATATGCTTAAAACCTTCTAAATAACATTGTAGAAGGCCCACGTAAATTTCCATGGCAATCAGGCACGGTCGGTTCGGACGAGAAACCCCCTATACCCCCGCCTTTCGCGTATCGGCAAAAACTGGGTTTCGCGCTAAAATGTGCGTAACTTCAGCTACGTGACTCCGTTTTAGGCCCATGACCAGTCAAAACGGACCTTGGAATGTCCAACACACAATGTGCAGGGCGTTTGGTGGCAATACACCATGATTTGAGTGTGTTTCGATAAACTGCACGACGTACGTTCGGTTCGGTTCGGCCAATGCGTGTCTACGGCAATTTGCGGCTCTAGATCGGTTTTTTGTAAGTAATATATGCTTAAAACCTTCTAAATAACATTGTAGAAGGCCCACGTAAATTTCCATGGAAATCCGGCACGGTCGGTCCGGACGAGAAACCCCCTATACCCCCGCCTTTTGCGTATCGGCAAAAACTGCGTTTCGCGCTAAAATGTGCGTAACTTCTGCTACGTGACTCCTTTTTAAACCCATGACTAGTCAAAACGGACCTTGGAAGGTCCACCACACAATGTGCAGGGCGTTTGGTGGCAATATACCATGATTTGAGTGTGTTTCGATAAACTGCACGACGTACGTTCGGTTCCGTTCGGCCAATGCGTGTCTACGGCAATTTGCGGCTCTAGATCGGTTTTTTGTAAGTAATATATGCTTAAAACATTCTAAATAACATTTTAGAAGACCCACATAAAATTCCATGGCAATCCGGCACGGTCGGTCCAGACGAGAAACCCCCTATACCCCCGCCTTTCGCGTATCGGCAAAAACTGGGTTTCGCGCTAAAATATGCGAACTTCTGCTACGTGACTCCGTTTTAGGCCCATGACCAGTCAAAACAGACCTTGGAAGGTACACCACACAATGTGCGGGGCGTTTGGTGGTAATACACCATGATATGAGTGTGTTTCGATAAACTGCACGACGTACGTTCGGTTCGGTTCGACCAATGCATGTCTACGGCAATTTGCGGCTCTAGATCGGTTTTTTGTAAGTATTATATGCTTAAAACATTCTAAATAACATTGTAGAAGGCCCACGTAAATTTCCATGGCAATCCGACACTGTCAGTCCGGACGAGAAACCCCCTATACCCCCGCCTTTCGTGTATCGACAAAAACTGGGTTTTGCGCTAAAATATGCGAACTTATGTTACGTGACTCTGTTTTAGGCCCATGACCAGTCAAAACGGACCTCGGAAGGTCCACCACACAATGTGCAGGGCGTTTGGTGGCAATACACCATGATTTGAGTGTGTTTCGATAAACTGCACGACGTACGTTCGGCTCGGTTCGACCAATGCGTGTCTACGGCAATTTGCGGCTCTAGATCGGTTTTTTGTAAGTAATATATGCTTAAAACCTTCTAAATAACATTGTAGAAGGCCGACGTAAATTTCCATGGCAATCCGGCACGGTCGGTCCGGACGAAAAAACCCCTATACCCCCGCCTTTCGCGTATCGGCAAAAACTGGGTTTCGCGCTAAATTGTGCGTAACTTCTGCTACGTGACTCCGTTTTAGGCCCATGACCAGTCAAAACGGACCTCGGAAGGTCCACCACACAATGTGCAGGGTGTTTGGTGGCAATACACCATGATTTGAGTGTGTTTCGATAAACTGCACGACGTACGTTCGGCTCGGTTCGACCAATGCGTGTCTACGGCAATTTGCGGCTCTAGATCGGTTTTTTGTAAGTAATATATGCTTAAAACCTTCTAAATAACATTGTATAAGGCCCACGTAAATTTTCATGGCAATCCGGCACGGTCGGTCCGGACGAGAAACCCCCTATACCCCCGCCTTTCGCGTATCGGCAAAAACTTGGTTTCACGCTAAAATGTGCGTAACTTCTGCTACGTGACTCCGTTTTAGGCCCATGACCAGTCAAAACGGACCTTGGAATGTCCAACACACAATGTGCAGGGCGTTTGGTGGCAATACACCATGATTTGAGTGTGTTTCGATAAACTGCACGACGTACGTTCGGTTCGGTTCAGCCAATGCGTGTCTACGGCAATTTGTGGCTCTAGATCGGTTTTTTGTAAGTAATATATGCTTAAAACCTTCTAAATAACATTGTAGAAGGCCCACGTAAATTTCCATGGAAATCTGGCACGGTCGGTCCGGACGAGAAACCCCCTATACCCCCGCCTTTTGCGTATCGGCAAAAACTGCGTTTCGCGCTAAAATGTGCGTAACTTCTGCTACGTGACTCCTTTCTAAACCCATGACTAGTCAAAACGGGCCTTGGAAGGTCCACCACACAATGTGCAGGGCGTTTGGTGGCAATATACCAAGATTTGAGTGTGTTTCGATAAACTGCACGACGTACGTTCGGTTCGGTTCGGCCAATGCGTGTCTACGGCAATTTGCGGCTCTAGATCGGTTTTTTTTAAGTAATATATGCTTAAAACCTTCTAAATAACATTTTAGAAGACCCACATAAAATTCCATGGCAATCCGGCACGGTCGGTCCAGACGAGAAACCCCCTATACCCCCGCCTTTCGCGTATCGGCAAAAATTGGGTTTCGCGCTAAAATGTGCGTAACTTCTGCTACGTGACTCTGTTTTAGGCCCATGACCAGTCAAAACGGACCTCGGAAGGTCCACCACACAATGTGCAGGGCGTTTGGTGGCAATACACCAGGATTTGAGTGTGTTTCGATAAACTGCACGACGTACGTTCGGTTCGGTTCGGCCAATGCGTGTCTACGGCAATTTGCGGCTCTAGATCAGTTTTTTGTAAGTATTATATGCTTAAAACATTCTAAATAACATTGTAGAAGGCCCACGTAAATTTCCATGGCAATCCGGCAGGGTCGGTCCGGACGAGAAACCCCCTATACCCCCGCCTTTCGCGTATCGACAAAAACTGGATTTCGCGCTAAAATGTGCGTAACTTATGCTACGTGACTCCGTTTTAGGCCCATGACCAGTCAAAACGGACCTTGGAAGGTCCACCACAGAATGTGCAGGGCGTTTGGAGGCAATACACCATGATTTGAGTGTGTTTCGATAAACTGCACGACGTACGTTCGGTTCGGTTCGGCCAATGCGTGTCTACGGCGATTTGCTGCTCTAGATCGATTTTTTGTAAGTAATATATGCTTAAAACATTATAAATAACATTGTAGAAAGCCCACGTAAATTTCCATGGCAATCCGGCACGGTCGGTCCGGACGAGAAACCCCCTATACCCCCCGCCTTTCGCGTATCGGCAAAAACTGGATTTCGCGCTAAAATGTGCGTAACTTCTGCTACGTGACTCCGTTTTAGGCCCATGACCAGTCAAAATGGACCTTGGAAAGTCCACCACACAATGTTCAGGGCGTTTGGTGGCAATACACCATGTTTTGAGTGTGTTTCGATAAACTGCACGACGTACGTTCGGTTCGGTTCGGCCAATGCGTGTCTACGGCAATTTCCGGCTCTAGATCGGTTTTTTGAAAGTAATATATGTTTAAAACATTCAAAATAGCATTGTAGAAGGCCCACGTAAATTTCCATTCGCGTATCGACAAAAACTGGGTTTCGCGCTAAAATATGCGAACTTCAGCTACGTGACTCCGTTTTAGGCCCATGACCAGTCAAAACAGACCTTGGAAGGTCCACCACACAATGTGCGGGGCGTTTAGTGGTAATACACCATGATATGAGTGTGTTTCGATAAACTGCACGACGTACGTTCGGTTCGGTTCGACCAATGCATGTCTACGGCAATTTGCGACTCTAGATCGGTTTTTTGTAAGTAAAATATGCTTAAAACATTCTAAATAACATTGTAGAAGGCCCACGTAAATTTCCATGGCAATACGGCACGGTCGGTCTGGACGAGAAACCCCCTATACCCCCTCCTTTCGCGTATCGGCAAAAACTGGGTTTCGCGCTAAAATGTGCGTAAGTTCTGCTACGTGACTCTGTTTTAGGCCCATGACTAGTCAAAACGGACCTTGGAAGGTCCACCACACAATGTGTAGGGAGTTTGGTGGCAATACACCATGATTTGAGTGTGTTTCAATAAACTGCACGACGTACTTTCGGTTCGGTTCGGCCAATGCGTGTCTACGACAATTTGCTGCTCTAGATCGTTTTTTGTAAGTAATATATGCTTAAAACATTCTAAATAACATTGTAGAAAGCCCACGTAAATTTCCATGGCAATCCGGCACGGTCGATCCGGACGAGAAACGCCCTATACCCTCGCTTTTCGCGTATCGGCAAAATCTGGTTTCGCGCTAAAATGTGTGTAACTTATGCTACGTGACTCCGTTTTAGGCCCATGACTAGTCAAAACGGACCTTGGAAGGTCCACCGCACAATGTGTAGGGCGTTTGGTGGCAATACACCATGATTTGAGTGTGTTTCGATAAACTGCACGACGTACGTTCGGTTCCGTTCGGCCAATGCGTGTCTACGGCAATTTACGGCTCTAGATCGGTTTTTTGTAAGTAATATATGCTTAAAACATTCTAAATAACATTGTAGATGGCCGACGTAAATTTCCATGGCAATCCGGCACGATCGGTCCGGACGAGAAACCCCCTATACCCCCGCCTTTCGCGTATCGGCAAAAACTGGGTTTCGCGCTAAACTGTGCGTAACTTCTGCTACGTGACTCCGTTTTAGGCCCATTACTAGTCAAAACGAACCTTGGAAAGTCCACCACACAATGTGCAAAGCGTTTGGTGGCAATACACCATGTTTTGAGTGTGTTTCGATAAACTGCACGACGTACGTTCGGTTCGGTTCGGCCAATGCGTGTCTACGGCAATTTGCGGCTCTAGATCGGTTTTTTGTAAGTAATATATGCTTAAAACATTCTAAATAACATTGTAGAAGGCCGACGTAAATTTCCATGGCAATCCGGCACGGTCGGTCCGGACGAGAAACCCCCTATACCCCCGCCTTTCGCGTATCGACAAAAACTGGATTTCGCGCTAAAATGTGCGTAAGTTCTGCAACGTGACTCCGTTTTAGGCCCATGACCAGTCAAAACGGACCTTGGAAGGTCCACCATACAATGTACAGGGTGTTTGGTGGCAATACACCATGATTTGAGTGTGTTTCGATAAACTGCACGATGTACGTTCGGTTCGGTTCGACCAATGCGTGTGTACGGAAATTTGCTGCTCTAGATCGGTTTTTTGAAAGTAATATATGCTTAAAACCTTCTAAATAACATTGTAGAATTCCACGTAAATTTCCATGGCAATCCGGCACGGTACCCCCGCCTTTCGCGTATCGACAAAAACTAGGTTTCGCGCTAAAATGTGCGTAATTTCTGCTACGTGACTCTGTTTTAGGCCCATGACCAGTCAAAACCGACCTTGGAAAGTCCACCACACAATGTTCAGGGCTTTTTGTGGCAATACACCATGATTTGAGTGTGTTTCGATAAACTGCACGACGTACGTTCGGTTCGGTTCGGCCAATGCTTGTCTACGGCAATTTGCGGCTCTAGACCGGTTTTTTGTAAGTAATATACGCTTAAAACCTTATAAATAACATTGTAGAAGGCCGACGTAAATTTCCATGGCAATCCGGCACGGTCGGTCCGGACGAGAAACCCCCTATACCCCCGCCTTTCGCGTATCGGCAAAAACTGGGTTTCGCGCTAAACTGTGCGTAACTTCTGCTACGTGACTCTGTTTTAGGCCCATGACAAGTCAAAACGTACCTTGGAAGGTCCACCACACAATGTTCAGGGAGTTTGGTGGCAATAAACCATGTTTTGAGTGTGTTTCGATAAACTGCACGACGTACGTTCGGTTCGGTTCGGCCAATGCGTGTCTACGGAAATTTGCGGCTCTAGATCGGTTTTTTGTAAGTAATATATGTTTAAAACATTCTAAATAGCATTGTAGAAGGCCCACGTAAATATCCTTTCGCGTATCGGCAAAAACTAGTTTTCGCGCTAAAATATGTGTAACTTCTGCTACGTGACTCCGTTTTAGTTCCATGACCAGTCAAAACGGACCTTGGAAGGTCCACCACACAATGTGCCAGTCGTTTGGTGGCAATACACCATGATATGAGTGTGTTTCGATAAACTGCATGACATACGTTCGGTTCGGTTCGACCAATGCATGTCTACGGCAATTTGCGGCTCTAGATCGGTTTTTTGTAAATAAAATATGCTTAAAACATTCTAAATAACATTGCAGAAGGCCCACGTAAATTTCCATGGCAATCCGGCACGATCGGTCCGGACGAAAAACCCCCTATACCGCCGCCTTTCGCGTATCGGCAAAAACTGGGTTTCGCGCTAAAATGTGCGTAACTTCTGCTACGTGACTCCGTTTTAGGCCCATGACCAGTCAAAACGGACCTTGGAAGGTCCACCACACAATGTGCAGGTCGTTTGGTGGCAATACACCATGATATGAGTGTGTTTCGATAAACTGCACGACGTACGTTCGGTTCGGTTCGGCCAATGCGTGTCTACGGAAATTTGCGGCTCTAGATCGGTTTTTTGTAAGTAATATATGCTTAAAACCTTCTAAATAACATTGTAGAAGGCTCACGTAAATTTCCATGGCAATCCGGCACGGTCGGTCCGGACGAGAAACCCCTATACCCCCGCCTTTCGCGTATCGACAAAACCTGGGTTTCGTGCTAAAATGTGCGTAATTTCTGCTACGTGACTCCGTTTTAGGTCCATGACCATTCAAAACGGACTTTGGAAGGTCCACCACACAATGTGCGGGGCGTTTGGTGGCAATACACCATGATATGAGTGTGTTTCGATAAACTGCACGACATACGTTCGGTTCGGTTCGACCAATGCATGTCTACGGCAATTTGCGGCTCTAGATCGGTTTTTTGTGAATAAAATATGCTTAAAACATTCTAAATAACATTGTAGAAGGCTCACGTAAATTTCCATGGCAATCCGGCACGGTCGGTCCGGACGAGAAACCCCTATACCCCCGCCTTTCGCGTATCGACAAAACCTGGGTTTCGTGCTAAAATGTGCGTAATTTCTGCTACGTGACTCTGTTTTAGGCCCATGACTAATCAAAACGGACCTTGGAAGGTCCACCACACAATGTGTAGGGCGTTTGGTGGCATTACACCATGATTTGAGTGTGTTTCGATAAACTGCACGACGTACGTTCGGTTCGGTTCGGCCAATACGTGTCTACGGAAATTTGCGGCTCTAGATCGGTTTTTTAGAAGTAATATATGCTTAAAACCTTCTAAATAACATTATAGAAGGCCCACGTAAATTTCCATGGCAATCCGGCACGGTCGGTCCGGACGAGAAACCCCTATACCCCCACCTTTCGCGTATCGACAAAAACTGGGTTTCGTGCTAAAATGTGCGTAATTTCTGCTACGTGACTCTGTTTTAGGCCCATGACTACTCAAAACAAACCTTGGAAGGTCCACCACACAATGTGTAGGGCGTTTGGTGACAATACACCATGATATTAGTGTGTTTCGATAAACTGCACGACGTACGTTCGGTTCTGTTCGGCCAATGCGTGTCTACGGAAATTTGCGGCTCTAGATCGGTTATTTGTAAGTAATATATGCTTAAAACCTTCTAAATAACATTGTAGAAGTCCCACGTAAATTTTCATGGCAATCCGGCACGGTCGGTCCGGACGAGAAACCCCTATACCCCCGCCTTTCGCGTATCGACAAAACCTGGGTTTCGTGCTAAAATGTGCGTAATTTCTGCTACGTGACTCTGTTTTAGGCCCATGACTAGTCAAAACGGACCTTGGAAGGTCCACCGCACAATGTGTAAGGCGTTTGGTGGCAGTACACCATGATTTGAGTGTGTTTCGATAAACTGCACGACGTACGTTCGGTTCCGTTCGGCTAATGCGTGTCTACGGAAATTTACGGCTCTAGATCGTTTTTTTGTAAGTAATATATGCTTAAAACATTCTAAATAACATTGTAGAAGGCCGACGTAAATTTCCATGGCAATCCGGCACGGTCGGTCCGGACGAGAAACCCCCTATACCCCCGCCTTTCGCGTATCGGCAAAAACTGGGTTTCGCGCTAAACTGTGCGTAACTTCTGCTACGTGACTCCGTTTTAGGCCCATTACTAGTCAAAACAAACCTTGGAAGGTCCACCACACAATGTGGAGGGCGTTTGGTGGCAATACACCATGTTTTGAGTGTGTTTCGATAAACTACACGACGTACGTTCGGTTCGGTTCGGCCAATGCGTGTCTACGGCAATTTGCGGCTCTAGATCGGTTTTTTGTAAGTAATATATGTTTAAAACATTCTAAATAGCATTGTAGAAGGCCCACGTAAATATCCATTCGCGTATCGGCAAAAACTGGGTTTCGCGCTAAAATATGCGTAACTTCTGCTACGTGACTCCGTTTTAGGTCCATGACCAGTCAAAACGGACCTTGGAAGGTCCACCACACAATGTGCGGGGAGTTTGGTGGAAATACACCATGATTTGAGTGTGTTTCGATAAACTGCACGACGTACTTTTGGTTCGGTTCGGCCAATGCGTGTCTACGACAATTTGCTGCTCTAGATCGTTTTTTGTAAGTAATATATGCTTAAAACATTCTAAATAACATTGTAGAAAGCCCACGTAAATTTCCATGGCAATCCGGCACGGTCGGTCCGGATGAGAAACCCCCTATACCCTCCCCTTTCGCGTATCGGCAAAAACTGGGTTTCGCGCTAAAATGTGCGTAACTTATGCTACGTGACTCCGTTTTAGGCCCATGACCAGTCAAAACGGACCTTGCAAGGTCCAACACACAATGTGCAGGGCGTTTGGTGGCAAATCACCATGATTTGAGTGTGTTTCGATAAACTTCACGACCTACGTTCGGTTCCGTTCGGCCAATGCGTGTCTACGGCGATTTGCTGCTCTAGATCGGTTTTTTCTAAGTAATATATGCTTAAAACATTCTAAATAACATTGTAGAAAGCCCACGTAAATTTCCATGGCAATCCGGCACGGTCGGTCCGGACGAGAAACCCCCTATACCCCCCCGTCTTTCGCGTATCGGCAAAAACTGCGTTTCGCGCTAAAATGTGCGTAACTTCTGCTACGTAACTCTGTTTTAGGCCCATGACAAGTCAAAACGGACCTTGGAAGGTCCACCACACAATGTTCAGGGAATTTGGTTGAAATACACCATGTTTTGAGTGTGATTCGATAAACTGCACGACGTACGTTCGGTTCGGTTCGGCCAATGCGTGTCTACGGAAATTTGCGGCTCTAGATCGGTTTTTTGTAAGTAATATATGCTTAAAACCTTCTAAATAACATTGTAGAAGGCCCACGTAAATTTCCATGGCAATCCGGCACGGTCGGTCCGGACGAGAAACCCCTATACACCCGCCTTTCGCGTATCGACAAAAACTGGGTTTCACGCTAAAATGTGCGTAATTTCTGCTACGTGACTCCGTTTTAGGCCCATGACTAGTCAAAACGGATCTTGGAAGGTCCACCACACAATGTGTAGGGCGTTTGGTGGCAATACACCATGATTTGAGTGTGTTTCGATAAACTGCACGACGTACGTTCGGTTCCGTTCGGCCAATGCGTGTCTACGGCAATTTACGGCTCTAGATCGGTTTTTTGTAAGTAATATATGCTTAAAACATTCTAAATAACATTGTAGAAGGCCGACGTAAATTTCCCTGGCAATCCGGCACGGTCGGTTCGGACGAGAAACCCCTATACCCCCGCCTTTCGCGTATCGGCAAAAACTGGGTTTCGAGCTAAAATGTGCGTAACTTCTGCTACGTGACTCCGTTTTAGGCCCACGACCAGTCAAAACGGACCTTGGAAGGTTCACCACACAATGTACAGGGCGTTTGGTGGCAATACACCATGATTTGAGTGTGTTTCGATAAACTGCACGATGTACGTTCGATTCGGTTCGACCAATGCGTGTGTACGGCAATTTGCGGCTCTAGATCGGTTTTTTGAAAGTAATATATGCTTAAAACCTTCTAAATAACATTGTAGAAGGCCACGTAAATTTCCATGGCAATCCGGCACGGTCGGTCCGGACGAGAAACCCCTTATACCCCCGCCTTTCGCGTATCGACAAAAACTAGGTTTCGCGCTAAAATGTGCGTAATTTCTGTTACGTGACTCTGTTTTAGGCCCATGACCAGTCAAAACGGACCTTGGAAGGTCCACCACACAATGTTCAGGGCGTTTTGTGGCAATACACCATGATTTGAGTGTGTTTCGATAAACTGTACGACGTACGTTCGGTTCGGTTCGGCCAATGCTTGTCTACGGCAATTTGCGGCTCTAGATCGGTTTTTTGTAAGTAATATATGCTTAAAACCTTATAAATAACATTGTAGAAGGCCACGTAAATTTCCATGGCAATCCGGCACGGTCGGTCCGGACGAGAAACCCCCTATACCCCCGCCTTTCGCGTATCGGCAAAAACTGGGTTTCGCGCTAAACTGTGCGTAACTTCTGCTACGTGACTCTGTTTTAGGCCCATGACAAGTCAAAACGTACATTGTAAGGTCCACCACACAATGTTCAGGGAGTTTGGTGGCAATACACCATGTTTTGAGTGTGTTTCGATAAACTGCACGACGTACGTTCGGTTCGGTTCGGCCAATGCGTGTCTACGGAAATTTGTGGCTCTAGATCGGTTTTTTGTAAGTAATATATGCTTAAAACCTTCTAAATAAAATTGTAGAAGGCCCACGTAAATTTCCATGGCAATCCGGCACGGTCGGTCCGGACGAGAAACCCCTATACCCCCGCCTTTCGCGTATCGACAAAAACTGGGTTTCGCGCTAAAATGTGCGTAATTTCTGCTTCGTGACTCCGTTTTAGGCCCATGACTAGTCAAAACGGACCTTGGAAGGTCCACCACACAATGTGTAGGGTGTTTGGTGGTAATAGACCATGATTTGAGTGTGTTTCGATAAACTGCACGACGTACGTTCGGTTTGGTTCGACCAATGCGTGTCTACGGCAATTTACGGCTCTAGATCGGTTTTTTGTAAGTAATATATGCTTAACACCTTATAAATAACATTGTAGAAAGCCCACGTAAATTTCCATGGCAATCCGGCAAGGTCGGTCCGGACGAGAAACCCCCTATACCCCCGCCTTTCGCGTATCGACAAAAACTGGGTTTCGCGCTAAAATGTGCGTAAGTTCTGCTACGTGACTCCGTTTTAGGCCCACGACCAGTCAAAACGGACCTTGGAAGGTCCACCACACAATGTACAGGGCGTTTGGTGGCAATACACCATGATTTGAGTGTGTTTCGATAAACTGCACGATGTACGTTCGATTCGGTTCGACCAATGCGTGTGTACGGCAATTTGCGGCTCTAGATCGGTTTTTTGAAAGTAATATATGCTTAAAACCTTCTAAATAACATTGTAGAAGGCCACGTAAATTTCCAAAGCAATCCGGCACGGTCGGTCCGGACGAGAAACCCCTTATACCCCCGCCTTTCGCGTATCGACAAAAACTAGGTTTCGCGCTAAAATGTGCGTAATTTCTGTTACGTGACTCTGTTTTAGGCCCATGACCAGTCAAAACGGACCTTGGAAGGTCCACCACACAATGTTCAGGGCGTTTTGTGGCAATACACCATGATTTGAGTGTGTTTCGATAAACTGCACGACGTACGTTCGGTTCGGTTCGGCCAATGCTTGTCTACGGCAATTTGCGGCTCTAGATCGGTTTTTTGTAAGTAATATATGCTTAAAACCTTATAAATAACATTGTAGAAGGCCACGTAAATTTCCATGGCAATCCGGCACGGTCGGTCCGGACGAGAAACCCCCTATACCCCCGCCTTTCGCGTATCGGCAAAAACTGGGTTTCGCGCTAAAATGTGCGTAATTTCTGCTACGTGACTCCGTTTTAGGCCATTGACTAGTCAAAACGGACCTTGGAAGGTCCACCACACAATGTGTAGGGCTTTTTGTGGCAATACACCATGATTTGAGTGTGTTTCGATAAACTGCACGACGTACGTTCGGTTTGGTTCGACCAATGCGTGTCTACGGCAATTTGCGGCTCTAGATCGGTTTTTTGTAAGTAATATATGCTTAAAACCTTATAAATAACATTGTAGAAAACCCACGTAAATTTCCATGGCAATCCGGCACGGTCGGTCCGGACGAGAAACCCCCTATACCCACGCCTTTCGCGTATCGGCAAAAACTGGGTTTCGCGCTAAATTGTGCGTAACTTCTGCTACGTGACTCCGTTTTAGGCCCACGACCAGTCAAAACGGACCTTGGAAGGTTCACCACACAATGTACAGGGCGTTTGGTGGCAATACACCATGATTTGAGTGTGTTTCGATAAACTGCACGATGTACGTTCGATTCGGTTCGACCAATGCGTGTGTACGGCAATTTGCGGCTCTAGATCGGTTTTTTGAAAGTAATATATGCTTAAAACCTTCTAAATAACATTGTAGAAGGCCACGTAAATTTCCATGGCAATCCGGCACGGTCGGTCCGGACGAGAAACCCCTTATACCCCCGCCTTTCGCGTATCGACAAAAACTAGGTTTCGCGCTAAAATGTGCGTAATTTCTGTTACGTGACTCTGTTTTAGGCCCATGACCAGTCAAAACGGACCTTGGAAGGTCCACCACACAATGTTCAGGGCGTTTTGTGGCAATACACCATGATTTGAGTGTGTTTCGATAAACTGTACGACGTACGTTCGGTTCGGTTCGGCCAATGCTTGTCTACGGCAATTTGCGGCTCTAGATCGGTTTTTTGTAAGTAATATATGCTTAAAACCTTATAAATAACATTGTAGAAGGCCACGTAAATTTCCATGGCAATCCGGCACGGTCGGTCCGGACGAGAAACCCCCTATACCCCCGCCTTTCGCGTATCGGCAAAAACTGGGTTTCGCGCTAAACTGTGCGTAACTTCTGCTACGTGACTCTGTTTTAGGCCCATGACAAGTCAAAACGTACATTGTAAGGTCCACCACACAATGTTCAGGGAGTTTGGTGGCAATACACCATGTTTTGAGTGTGTTTCGATAAACTGCACGACGTACGTTCGGTTCGGTTCGGCCAATGCGTGTCTACGGAAATTTGTGGCTCTAGATCGGTTTTTTGTAAGTAATATATGCTTAAAACCTTCTAAATAAAATTGTAGAAGGCCCACGTAAATTTCCATGGCAATCCGGCACGGTCGGTCCGGACGAGAAACCCCTATACCCCCGCCTTTCGCGTATCGACAAAAACTGGGTTTCGCGCTAAAATGTGCGTAATTTCTGCTTCGTGACTCCGTTTTAGGCCCATGACTAGTCAAAACGGACCTTGGAAGGTCCACCACACAATGTGTAGGGTGTTTGGTGGTAATAGACCATGATTTGAGTGTGTTTCGATAAACTGCACGACGTACGTTCGGTTTGGTTCGACCAATGCGTGTCTACGGCAATTTACGGCTCTAGATCGGTTTTTTGTAAGTAATATATGCTTAACACCTTATAAATAACATTGTAGAAAGCCCACGTAAATTTCCATGGCAATCCGGCAAGGTCGGCCCGGACGAGAAACCCCCTATACCCCCGCCTTTCGCGTATCGACAAAAACTGGGTTTCGCGCTAAAATGTGCGTAAGTTCTGCTACGTGACTCCGTTTTAGGCCCACGACCAGTCAAAACGGACCTTGGAAGGTCCACCACACAATGTACAGGGCGTTTGGTGGCAATACACCATGATTTGAGTGTGTTTCGATAAACTGCACGATGTACGTTCGATTCGGTTCGACCAATGCGTGTGTACGGCAATTTGCGGCTCTAGATCGGTTTTTTGAAAGTAATATATGCTTAAAACCTTCTAAATAACATTGTAGAAGGCCACGTAAATTTCCAAAGCAATCCGGCACGGTCGGTTCCGGACGAGAAACCCCTTATACCCCCGCCTTTCGCGTATCGACAAAAACTAGGTTTCGCGCTAAAATGTGCGTAATTTCTGTTACGTGACTCTGTTTTAGGCCCATGACCAGTCAAAACGGACCTTGGAAGGTCCACCACACAATGTTCAGGGCGTTTTGTGGCAATACACCATGATTTGAGTGTGTTTCGATAAACTGCACGACGTACGTTCGGTTCGGTTCGGCCAATGCTTGTCTACGGCAATTTGCGGCTCTAGATCGGTTTTTTGTAAGTAATATATGCTTAAAACCTTATAAATAACATTGTAGAAGGCCACGTAAATTTCCATGGCAATCCGGCACGGTCGGTCCGGACGAGAAACCCCCTATACCCCCGCCTTTCGCGTATCGGCAAAAACTGGGTTTCGCGCTAAAATGTGCGTAATTTCTGCTACGTGACTCCGTTTTAGGCCATTGACTAGTCAAAACGGACCTTGGAAGGTCCACCACACAATGTGTAGGGCTTTTTGTGGCAATACACCATGATTTGAGTGTGTTTCGATAAACTGCACGACGTACGTTCGGTTTGGTTCGACCAATGCGTGTCTACGGCAATTTGCGGCTCTAGATCGGTTTTTTGTAAGTAATATATGCTTAAAACCTTATAAATAACATTGTAGAAAACCCACGTAAATTTCCATGGCAATCCGGCACGGTCGGTCCGGACGAGAAACCCCCTATACCCACGCCTTTCGCGTATCGGCAAAAACTGGGTTTCGCGCTAAATTGTGCGTAACTTCTGCTACGTGACTCCGTTTTAGGCCCATGACCAGTCAAAACGGACCTTGGAAGGTCCACCACACAATGTGTAGGGACTTTGGTGGAAATACACCATGATTTGAGTGTGTTTCGTTAAATTGCACGACGTACTTTTGGTTCGGTTCGACCAATGCGTGTCTACGACAATTTGCTGCACTAGATCGTTTTTTGTAAGTAATATATGCTTAAAACATTCTAAATAACATTGTAGAAAGCCCACGTAAATTTCCATGGCAATCCGGCACGGTCGGTCCGGACGAGAAACCCCCTATAACCTCACCTTTCGCGTATCGGCAAAAACTCGGTTTCGCGCTAAAATGTGTGTAACTTATGCTACGTGACTCCGTTTTAGGCCCATGACCAGTCAAAACGGACCTTGGAAGGTCCACCATACAATGTACAGGGCGTTTGGTGGCAATACACCATGATTTGAGTGTGTTTCGATAAACTGCACGACGTACGTTCGGTTCGGTTCGGCCAATGCGTGTCTACGGCGATTTGCTGCTCTAGATCCGTTTTTTGTAAATAATATATGCTTAAAACATTCTAAATAACATTGTAGAAAGCCCACGTAAATTTCCATGTCAATCCGGCACGGTCGGTCCGGACGAGAAACCCCCTATACCCCCCCCCCCCCCGCCTTTCGCGTATCGGCAAAAACTGGATTTCGCGCTAAAATGTGCGTAACTTCTGCTACGTGACTCTGTTTTAGGCCCATGACAAGTCAAAACGGACCTTGGAAGGTCCACCACACAATGTGCAGGGCGTTTGGTGGCAATACACCATGATTTGAGTGTGTTTCGATAAACTGCACGACGTACGTTCGGTTCGGTTCGGCCAATGCGTGTCTACGACAATTTGCTGCTCTAGA
The DNA here is from genome assembly GCA_954870635.1 of Arctium minus. NCBI lineage: Eukaryota > Viridiplantae > Streptophyta > Magnoliopsida > Asterales > Asteraceae > Arctium > Arctium minus. Next base: position 368,441 of record OX941093.1, on the reverse strand, counting down.
TCGTTTTTTGTAAGTAATATATGCTTAAAACCTTCTAAATAAGATTGTAGAAAGCCCACGTAATTTTCCATGGCATTCCGGCACGGTCGGTCCGGACGAGAAACCCCCTATACCCCCGCCTTTCGTGTATCGACAAAAACTGGGTTTCGCGCTAAAATGTGCGTAACTTCTGCTACGTGACTCCGTTTTAGGCCCATGACCAGTCAAAACGGACCTTGGAAGGTCCACCACACAATGTGCAGGGCGTTTGGTGGCAATACACCATGATTTGAGTGTGTTTCGATAAACTGCACGACGTACGTTCGGTTCGGTTCGGCCAACGCGTGTCTACGGAAATTTGCGGCTCTAGATCGGTTTTTTGTAAGTAATTAATGCTTAAAACCTTCTAAATAACATTGTAGAAGGCCCACGTAAATTTCCATGGCAATCCGGCACGGTCGGTCCGGACGAGAAACCCCTATACCCCCGCCTTTCGCGTATCGACAAAACCTGGGTTTCGTGCTAAAATGTGCGTAATTTCTGCTACGTGACTCTGTTTTAGGCCCATGACTAGTCAAAACGGACCTTGGAAGGTCCACCGCACAATGTGTAGGGCGTTTGGTGGCAATACACCATGATTTGAGTGTGTTTCGATAAACTGCACGACGTACGTTTGGTTCCGTTCGGCCAATGCGTGTCTACGGCAATTTACGGCTCTAGATCGGTTTTTTGTAAATAATATATGCTTAAAACATTCTAAATAACATTGTAGAAAGCCCACGTAAATTTCCATGGCAATCCGGCACGGTCGGTCCGGACGAGAAACCCCCTATACATCCCCACCTTTCGCGTATCGGCAAAAACTGGATTTCGCGCTAAAATGTGCGTAACTTCTGCTACGTGACTCTGTTTTAGGCCCATGACAAGTAAAAACGGACCTTGGAAGGTCCACCACACAATGTGTAGGGCGTTTGGTGGCAATACACCATGATTTGAGTGTGTTTCGATAAACTGCACGACGTACGTTCGGTTCGGTTCGGTTCGGCCAATGCGTGTCTACGACAATTTGCTGCTCTAGATTGTTTTTTGTAAGAAATATATGCTTAAAACCTTCTAAATAAGATTGTAGAAAGCTCACGTAAATTTCCATGGCAATCCGGCACGGTCGGTCCGGACGAGAAACCCCCTATACCCCCGCCTTTCGCGTATCGACAAAAACTGGGTTTCGCGCTAAAATGTGCGTAACTTCTGCTACGTGACTCCGTTTTAGGCCCATGACCAATCAAAACGGACCTTGGAAGGTCCACCACACAATGTTCAGGGCGTTTGGTGGCAATACACCATGATTTGAGTGTGTTTCGATAAACTGCACGACGTACGTTCTGTTCGGTTCGGCCAATGCGTGTCTACGGCAATTTGCGGCTCTAGATCGGTTTTTGTAAGTAATATATGCTTAAAACATTCTAAATATCATTGTAGAAGGCCCACGTAAATTTCCTTTCTCGTATCGGCAAAAACTGGGTTTCGCGCTAAAATGTGCGTAACTTCTGCTACGTGACTCCGTTTTAGGTCCATGACCAGTCAAAACGGACCTTGAAAGGTCCATCACACAATGTGCGGGGAGTTTGGTGGCAATACACCATGATATGAGTGTGTTTCGATAAACTGCACGACGTACGTTCGGTTCGGTTCGACCAATGCCTGTCTACGGCAATTTGCGGCTCTAGATCGGTTTTTTGTAAGTAAAATATGCTTAAAACATTCTAAATAACATTGTAGAAGGCCCACGTAAATTTCCATGGAAATCCGGCACGGTCGGTCCGGACGAAAAACCCCCTATACCGCCGCCTTTCGCGTATCGGCAAAAACTGGGTTTCGCGCTAAAATGTGCGTAACTTCTGCTACATGACTCCCTTTTAGGCCCATGACCAGTCAAAACGGACCTTGGAAGGTCCACCACACAATTTGCAGGTCGTTTGGTGGCAATACACCATGATATGAGTGTGTTTCGATAAACTGCACGACGTACGTTCGGTTCGGTTCGGCCAATGCGTGTCTACGGAAATTTGCGGCTCTAGATCGGTTTTTTGTAAGTAATATATGCTTAAAACCTTCTAAATAAGATTGTAGAAGGCCCACGTAAATTTCCATGGCAATCTGGCACGGTCGGTCCGGACGAGAAACCCCTATACCCCCGCCTTTCGCGTATCGACAAAACCTGGGTTTCGTGCTAAAATGTGCGTAATTTCTGCTACGTGACTCTGTTTTAGGCCCATGACTAGTCAAAACGGACCTTGGAAGGTCCACCGCACAATGTGTAGGGCGTTTGGTGGCAATACACCATGATTTGAGTGCGTTTCGATAAACTGCATGACGTACGTTCGGTTCCGTTCGGCCAATGCGTGTCTACGGCAATTTACGGCTCTAGATCGGTTTTTTGTAAGTAATATATGCTTAAAACATTCTAAATAACATTGTAGAAGGCCGACGTAAATTTCCATGGCAATCCGGCACGGTCGGTCCGGACGAGAAACCCCCTATACCCCCGCCTTTCGCGTATCGGCAAAAACTGGGTTTCGCGCTAAACTGTGCGTAACTTCTGCTACGTGACTCCGTTTTAGGCCCATGTCTAGTCAAAACGAACCTTGGAAGGTCCACCACACAATGTGCAGGGCGTTTGGTGGCAATACACCATGTTTTGAGTGTGTTTCGATAAACTGCACGACGTACGTTCGGTTCGGTTCGTCCAATGCGTGTCTACGGCAATTTGCGGCTCTAGATCGGTTTTTTGTAAGTAATATATGTTTAAAACATTCTAAATAGCATTGTAGAAGGCCCACGTAAATATCCTTTCGCGAATCGGCAAAAACTGGGTTTTGCGCTAAAATATGCGTAACTTCTGCTACGTGACTCCGTTTTAGGTCCATGACCAGTCAAAACGGACCTTGGAAGGTCCACCACACAATGTGCGGGGCGTTTGGTGGCAATACATCATGATATGAGTGTGTTTCGATAAACTGCACGACATACGTTCGGTTCGGTTCGACCAATGCATGTCTACGGCAATTTGCGGCTCTAGATCGGTTTTTTGTAAGTAAAATATGCTTAAAACATTCTAAATAACATTGTAGAAGGCCCACGTAAATTTCCATGGCAATCCGGCACGGTCGGTCCGGACGAAAAACCCCCTATACCGCCGCCTTTCGCGTATCGGCAAAAACTGGGTTTCGCGCTAAAATATGCGTAACTTCTGCTACGTGACTCCCTTTTAGGCCCATGTCCAGTCAAAATGGACCTTGGAAGGTCCACCACACAATTTGCAGGTCGTTTGGTGGCAATACACCATGATATGAGTGTGTTTCGATAAACTGCACGACGTACGTTCGGTTCGGTTCGGCCAATGCGTGTCTACGGAAATTTGCGGCTCTTGATCGGTTTTTTGTAAGTAATATATGCTTAAAACCTTCTAAATAACATTGTAGAAGGCCCACGTAAATTTCCATGGCAATCCGGCACGGTCGGTCCGGACGAGAAACCCCTATACCCCCGCCTTTCGCGTATCGACAAAACCTGGGTTTCGTGCTAAAATGTGCGTAATTTCTGCTACGTGACTCTGTTTTAGGCCCATGACTAGTCAAAACGGACCTTGGAAGGTCCACCGCACAATGTGTAGGGCGTTTGGTGGCAATACACCATGATTTGAGTGTGTTTCGATAAACTGCACGACGTACGTTCAGTTCGGTTTGGCCAATGCGTCTCTACGGCAATTTGCGGCTCTAGATCGGTTTTTGTAAGTAATATATTCTTAAAACATTCTAAATATCATTGTAGAAGGCCCACGTAAATTTCCTTTCGCGTATCGGCAAAAACTGGGTTTCGCGCTAAAATGTGTGTAACTTTTGCTACGTGACTCCGTTTTAGGCCCATGACCAGTCAAAACGGACCTTGGAAGGTCCACCACACAATGTTCAGGGCGTTTGGTGGCAATACACCATGTTTTGAGTGTGTTTCGATAAACTGCACGACGTACGTTCGGTTCGGTTCGGCCAATGCGTCTCTACGGCAATTTGCGGCTCTAGATCGGTTTTTGTAAGTAATATATGCTTAAAACATTCTAAATATCATTGTAGAAGGCCCACGTAAATTTCCTTTCGCGTATCGGCAAAAACTGGGTTTCGCGCTAAAATGTGCGTAACTTTTGCTACGTGACTCCGTTTTAGGCCCATGACCAGTCAAAACGGACCTTGGAAGGTCCAACACACAATGTGCAGGGCGTTTGGTGGCAATACACCATGATTTGAGTGTGTTTCGATAAACTGCACGACTTATGTTCGGTTCGGCCAATGCGTGTCTACGGCGATTTGCTGCTCTAGATCGGTTTTTTCTAAGTAATATATGCTTAAAACATTCTAAATAACATTGTAGAAAGCCCACGTAAATTTCCATGGCAATCCGGCACGGTCGGTCCAGACGAGAAACCCCCTATACCCCCCCGCCTTTCGCGTATCGGCAAAAACTGGATTTCGCGCTAAAATGTGCGTAACTTCTGCTACGTAACTCTGTTTTAGGCCCATGACAAGTCAAAACGGACCTTGGAAGGTCCACCACACAATGTTCAGGGAGTTTGGTGGCAATACACCATGTTTTGAGTGTGATTCGATAAACTGCACGACGTAGGTTCGGTTCGGTTCGGCCAATGCGTGTCTACAGAAATTTGCGGCTCTAGATCGGTTTTTTGTAAGTAATATATGCTTAAAACCTTCTAAATAACATTGTAGAAGGCCCACGTAAATTTCCATGGCAATCCGGCACGGTCGGTCCGGACAAGAAACCCTTATACCCCCGCCTTTCGCGTATCGGCAAAAACTGGGTTTCGCGCTAAAATGTGCGTAACTTCTGCTACATGACTCCCTTTTAGGCCCATGACCAGTCAAAACGGACCTTGGAAGGTCCACCACACAATTTGCAGGTCGTTTGGTGGCAATACACCATGATATGACTGTGTTTCATAAACTGCACGACGTACGTTCGGTTCGGTTCGGCCAATGCGTGTCTACAGAAATTTGCGGCTCTAGATCGGTTTTTTGTAAGTAATATATGCTTAAAACCTTCTAAATAACATTGTAGAAGGCCCACGTAATTTTCCATGGCATTCCGGCACGGTCGGTCCGGACGAGAAACCCCTATACCCCCGCCTTTCGTGTATCGACAAAAACTGGGTTTCGCGCTAAAATGTGCGTAACTTCTGCTACGTGACTCTGTTTTAGGCCCATGACCAGTCAAAACGGACCTTGGAAGGTCCACCACACAATGTGCAGGGCGTTTGGTGGCAATACACCATGATTTGAGTGTGTTTCGATAAACTGCACGACGTACGTTCGGTTCGGTTCGGCCAACGCGTGTCTACGGAAATTTGCGGCTCTAGATCGGTTTTTTGTAAGTAATATATGCTTAAAACCTTCTAAATAACATTGTAGAAGGCCCACGTAAATTTCCATGGCAATCCGGCACGGTCGGTCCGGACGAGAAACCCCTATACCCCCGCCTTTCGCGTATCGACAAAACCTGGGTTTCGTGCTAAAATGTGCGTAATTTCTGCTACGTGACTCTGTTTTAGGCCCATGACTAGTCAAAACGGACCTTGGAAGGTCCACCGCACAATGTGTAGGGCGTTTGGTGGCAATACACCATGATTTGAGTGTGTTTCGATAAACTGCACGACGTACGTTTGGTTCCGTTCGGCCAATGCGTGTCTACGGCAATTTACGGCTCTAGATCGGTTTTTTGTAAATAATATATGCTTAAAACATTCTAAATAACATTGTAGAAAGCCCACGTAAATTTCCATGGCAATCCGGCACGGTCGGTCCGGACGAGAAACCCCCTATACATCCCCACCTTTCGCGTATCGGCAAAAACTGGATTTCGCGCTAAAATGTGCGTAACTTCTGCTACGTGACTCTGTTTTAGGCCCATGACAAGTAAAAACGGACCTTGGAAGGTCCACCACACAATGTGTAGGGCGTTTGGTGGCAATACACCATGATTTGAGTGTGTTTCGATAAACTGCACGACGTACGTTCGGTTCGGTTCGGCCAATGCGTGTCTACGACAATTTGCTGCTCTAGATTGTTTTTTGTAAGAAATATATGCTTAAAACCTTCTAAATAAGATTGTAGAAAGCTCACGTAAATTTCCATGGCAATCCGGCACGGTCGGTCCGGACGAGAAACCCCCTATACCCCCGCCTTTCGCGTATCGACAAAAACTGGGTTTCGCGCTAAAATGTGCGTAACTTCTGCTACGTGACTCCGTTTTAGGCCCATGACCAATCAAAACGGACCTTGGAAGGTCCACCACACAATGTTCAGGGCGTTTGGTGGCAATACACCATGATTTGAGTGTGTTTCGATAAACTGCACGACGTACGTTCTGTTCGGTTCGGCCAATGCGTGTCTACGGCAATTTGCGGCTCTAGATCGGTTTTTTGTGAGTAATATTTGCTTAAAACATTCTAAATAACATTGTAGAAAGCCCACGTAAATTTCCATGGCAATCCGGCACGGTCGGTCCGGACGAGAAACCCCTATACCCCCGCCTTTCGCGTATCGGCAAAAACTGGGTTTCGTGCTAAAATGTACGTAACTTCTGCTACGTGACTCCGTTTTAGGCCCATGACCAGTCAAAACGGACCTTGGAAGATCCACCAAACAATGTTCAGGGCGTTTGGTGGCAATACACCATGTTTTGAGTGTGTTTTGATAAACTTCACGACGTACGTTCGGTTCGGTTCGGCCAATGCGTCTCTACGGCAATTTGCGGCTCTAGATCGGTTTTTGTAAGTAATATATGCTTAAAACATTCTAAATATCATTGTAGAAGGCCCACGTAAATTTCCTTTCGCGTATCGGCAAAAACTGGGTTTCGCGCTAAAATGTGCGTAACTTCTGCTACGTGACTCCGTTTTAGGTCCATGACCAGTCAAAACGGACCTTGAAAGGTCCACCACACAATGTGCGGGGCGTTTGGTGGCAATACACCATGATATGAGTGTGTTTCGATAAACTGCACGACGTACGTTCGGTTCGGTTCGACCAATGCCTGTCTACGGCAATTTGCGGCTCTAGATCGGTTTTTTGTAAGTAAAATATGCTTAAAACATTCTAAATAACATTGTAGAAGGCCCACGTAAATTTCCATGGAAATCCGGCACGGTCGGTCCGGACGAAAAACCCCCTATACCGCCGCCTTTCGCGTATCGGCAAAAACTGGGTTTCGCGCTAAAATGTGCGTAACTTCTGCTACATGACTCCCTTTTAGGCCCATGACCAGTCAAAACGGACCTTGGAAGGTCCACCACACAATTTGCAGGTCGTTTGGTGGCAATACACCATGATATGAGTGTGTTTCGATAAACTGCACGACGTACGTTCGGTTCGGTTCGGCCAATGCGTGTCTACGGAAATTTGCGGCTCTAGATCGGTTTTTTGTAAGTAATATATGCTTAAAACCTTCTAAATAAGATTGTAGAAGGCCCACGTAAATTTCCATGGCAATCTGGCACGGTCGGTCCGGACGAGAAACCCCTATACCCCCGCCTTTCGCGTATCGACAAAACCTGGGTTTCGTGCTAAAATGTGCGTAATTTCTGCTACGTGACTCTGTTTTAGGCCCATGACTAGTCAAAACGGACCTTGGAAGGTCCACCGCACAATGTGTAGGGCGTTTGGTGGCAATACACCATGATTTGAGTGTGTTTCGATAAACTGCACGACGTACGTTCGGTTCCGTTCGGCCAATGCGTGTCTACGGCAATTTACGGCTCTAGATCGGTTTTTTGTAAGTAATATATGCTTAAAACATTCTAAATAACATTGTAGAAGGCCGACGTAAATTTCCATGGCAATCCGGCACGGTCGGTCCGGACGAGAAACCCCCTATACCCCCGCCTTTCGCGTATCGGCAAAAACTGGGTTTCGCGCTAAACTGTGCGTAACTTCTGCTACGTGACTCCGTTTTAGGCCCATGTCTAGTCAAAACGAACCTTGGAAGGTCCACCACACAATGTGCAGGGCGTTTGGTGGCAATACACCATGTTTTGAGTGTGTTTCGATAAACTGCACGACGTACGTTCGGTTCGGTTCGTCCAATGCGTGTCTACGGCAATTTGCGGCTCTAGATCGGTTTTTTGTAAGTAATATATGTTTAAAACATTCTAAATAGCATTGTAGAAGGCCCACGTAAATATCCTTTCGCGTATCGGCAAAAACTGGGTTTTGCGCTAAAATATGCGTAACTTCTGCTACGTGACTCCGTTTTAGGTCCATGACCAGTCAAAACGGACCTTGGAAGGTCCACCACACAATGTGCGGGGCGTTTGGTGGCAATACATCATGATATGAGTGTGTTTCGATAAACTGCACGACATACGTTCGGTTCGGTTCGACCAATGCATGTCTACGGCAATTTGCGGCTCTAGATCGGTTTTTTGTAAGTAAAATATGCTTAAAACATTCTAAATAACATTGTAGAAGGCCCACGTAAATTTCCATGGCAATCCGGCACGGTCGGTCCGGACGAAAAACCCCCTATACCGCCGCCTTTCGCGTATCGGCAAAAACTGGGTTTCGCGCTAAAATATGCGTAACTTCTGCTACGTGACTCCCTTTTAGGCCCATGACCAGTCAAAATGGACCTTGGAAGGTCCACCACACAATTTGCAGGTCGTTTGGTGGCAATACACCATGATATGAGTGTGTTTCGATAAACTGCACGACGTACGTTCGGTTCGGTTCGGCCAATGCGTGTCTACGGAAATTTGCGGCTCTTGATCGGTTTTTTGTAAGTAATATATGCTTAAAACCTTCTAAATAACATTGTAGAAGGCCCACGTAAATTTCCATGGCAATCCGGCACGGTCGGTCCGGACGAGAAACCCCTATACCCCCGTCTTTCGCGTATCGACAAAACCTGGGTTTCGTGCTAAAATGTGCGTAATTTCTGCTACGTGACTCTGTTTTAGGCCCATGACTAGTCAAAACGGACCTTGGAAGGTCCACCGCACAATGTGTAGGGCGTTTGGTGGCAATACACCATGATTTGAGTGTGTTTCGATAAACTGCACGACGTACGTTCAGTTCGGTTTGGCCAATGCGTCTCTACGGCAATTTGCGGCTCTAGATCGGTTTTTGTAAGTAATATATTCTTAAAACATTCTAAATATCATTGTAGAAGGCCCACGTAAATTTCCTTTCGCGTATCGGCAAAAACTGGGTTTCGCGCTAAAATGTGTGTAACTTTTGCTACGTGACTCCGTTTTAGGCCCATGACCAGTCAAAACGGACCTTGGAAGGTCCACCACACAATGTTCAGGGCGTTTGGTGGCAATACACCATGTTTTGAGTGTGTTTCGATAAACTGCACGACGTACGTTCGGTTCGGTTCGGCCAATGCGTCTCTACGGCAATTTGCGGCTCTAGATCGGTTTTTGTAAGTAATATATGCTTAAAACATTCTAAATATCATTGTAGAAGGCCCACGTAAATTTCCTTTCGCGTATCGTTAAAAACTGGGTTTCGCGCTAAAATGTGCGTAACTTTTGCTACGTGACTCCGTTTTAGGCCCATGACCAGTCAAAACGGACCTTGGAAGGTCCAACACACAATGTGCAGGGCGTTTGGTGGCAATACACCATGATTTGAGTGTGTTTCGATAAACTGCACGACTTATGTTCGGTTCGGCCAATGCGTGTCTACGGCGATTTGCTGCTCTAGATCGGTTTTTTCTAAGTAATATATGCTTAAAACATTCTAAATAACATTGTAGAAAGCCCACGTAAATTTCCATGGCAATCCGGCACGGTCGGTCCAGACGAGAAACCCCCTATACCCCCCCGCCTTTCGCGTATCGGCAAAAACTGGATTTCGCGCTAAAATATGCGTAACTTCTGCTACGTAACTCTGTTTTAGGCCCATGACAAGTCAAAACGGACCTTGGAAGGTCCACCACACAATGTTCAGGGAGTTTGGTGGCAATACACCATGTTTTGAGTGTGATTCGATAAACTGCACGACGTAGGTTCGGTTCGGTTCGGCCAATGCGTGTCTACAGAAATTTGCGGCTCTAGATCGGTTTTTTGTAAGTAATATATGCTTAAAACCTTCTAAATAACATTGTAGAAGGCCCACGTAAATTTCCATGGCAATCCGGCACGGTCGGTCCGGACGAGAAACCCTTATACCCCCGCCTTTCGCGTATCGGCAAAAACTGGGTTTCGCGCTAAAATGTGCGTAACTTCTGCTACATGACTCCCTTTTAGGCCCATGACCAGTCAAAACGGACCTTGGAAGGTCCACCACACAATTTGCAGGTCGTTTGGTGGCAATACACCATGATATGAGTGTGTTTCATAAACTGCACGACGTACGTTCGGTTCGGTTCGGCCAATGCGTGTCTACGGAAATTTGCGGCTCTAGATCGGTTTTTTGTAAGTAATATATGCTTAAAACCTTCTAAATAAGATTGTAGAAGGCCCACGTAAATTTCCATGGCAATCTGGCACGGTCGGTCCGGACGAGAAACCCCTATACCCCCGCCTTTCGCGTATCGATAAAACCTGGGTTTCGTGCTAAAATGTGCGTAATTTCTGCTACGTGACTCTGTTTTAGGCCCATGACTAGTCAAAACGGACCTTGGAAGGTCCACCGCACAATGTGTAGGGCGTTTGGTGGCAATACACCATGATTTGAGTGTGTTTCGATAAACTGCACGACGTACGTTCGGTTCCGTTCGGCCAATGCGTGTCTACGGCAATTTACGGCTCTAGATCGGTTTTTTGTAAGTAATATATGCTTAAAACATTCTAAATAACATTGTAGAAGGCCGACGTAAATTTCCATGGCAATCCGGCACGGTCGGTCCGGACGAGAAACCCCCTATACCCCCGCCTTTCGCGTATCGGCAAAAACTGGGTTTCGCGCTAAACTGTGCGTAACTTCTGCTACGTGACTCCGTTTTAGGCCCATGACTAGTCAAAACGAACCTTGGAAGGTCCACCACACAATGTGCAGGGCGTTTGGTGGCAATACACCATGTTTTGAGTGTGTTTCGATAAACTGCACGACGTACGTTCGGTTCGGTTCGGCCAATGCGTGTCTACGGCAATTTGCGGCTCTAGATCGGTTTTTTGTAAGTAATATATGTTTAAAACATTCTAAATAGCATTGTAGAAGGCCCACGTAAATATCCTTTCGCGTATCGGCAAAAACTGGGTTTTGCGCTAAAATATGCGTAACTTCTGCTATGTGACTCTGTTTTAGGCCCATGACTAGTCAAAACGGACCTTGGAAGGTCCACCACACAATGTGCGGGGCGTTTGGTGGCAATACATCATGATATGAGTGTGTTTCCATAAACTGCACGACATACGTTCGGTTCGGTTCGACCAATGCATGTCTACGGCAATTTGCGGCTCTAGATCGGTTTTTTGTAAGTAAAATATGCTTAAAACATTCTAAATAACATTGTAGAAGGCCCACGTAAATTTCCATGGCAATCCGGCACGGTCGGTCCGGACGAAAAACCCCCTATACCGCCGCCTTTCGCGTATCGGCAAAAACTGGGTTTCGCGCTAAAATGTGCGTAACTTCTGCTACGTGACTCCCTTTTAGGCCCATGACCAGTCAAAATGGACCTTGGAAGGTCCACCACACAATTTGCAGGTCATTTGGTGGCAATACACCATGATATGAGTGTGTTTCGATAAACTGCACGACGTACGTTCGGTTCGGTTCGGCCAATGCGTGTCTACGGAAATTTGCGGCTCTAGATCGGTTTTTTGTAAGTAATATATGCTTAAAACCTTCTAAATAAGATTGTAGAAGGCCCACGTAAATTTCCATGGCAATCCGGCACGGTCGGTCCGGACGAGAAACCCCTATACCCCCGCCTTTCGCGTATCGACAAAACCTGGGTTTCGTGCTAAAATGTGCGTAATTTCTGCTACGTGACTCTGTTTTAGGCCCATGACTAGTCAAAACGGACCTTGGAAGGTCCACCGCACAATGTGTAGGGCGTTTGGTGGCAATACACCATGATTTGAGTGTGTTTCGATAAACTGCACGACGTACGTTCGGTTCCGTTCGGCCAATGCGTGTCTACGGCAATTTACGGCTCTAGATCGGTTTTTTGTAAGTAATATATGCTTAAAACATTCTAAATAACATTGTAGAAGGCCGACGTAAATTTCCATGGTAATCCGGCACGGTCGGTCCTGACGAGAAACCCCCTATACCCCCGCCTTTCGCGTATCGGCAAAAACTGGGTTTCGCGCTAAACTGTGCGTAACTTCTGCTACGTGACTCCGTTTTAGGCCCATGACTAGTCAAAACGAACCTTGGAAGGTACACCACACAATGTGCAGGGCGTTTGGTGGCAATACACCATGTTTTGAGTGTGTTTCGATAAACTGCACGACGTACGTTCGGTTCGGTTCGGCCAATGCGTGTCTACGGAAATTTGCGGCTCTAGATCGGTTTTTTGTAAGTAATATATGCTTAAAACCTTCTAAATAACATTGCAGAAGTCCCACGTAAATTTTCATGGCAATCCGGCACGGTTGGTCCGGACGAGAAACCCCTATACCCCCGCCTTTCGCGTATCGACAAAAACTGGGTTTCGTGCTAAAATGTGCGTAATTTCTGCTCCGTGACTCTGTTTTAGGCCCATGACCAGTCAAAACGGACCTTGGAAGGTCCACCACACAATGTGTAGGCAGTTTGGTGGCAATACACCATGATTTGAGTGTGTTTCGATAAACTGCACGACGTACTTTTGGTTCGGTTCGGCCAATGCGTGTCTACAACAATTTGCTGCTCTAGATCGTTTTTTGTAAGTAATATATGCTTAAAACCTTCTAAATAAGATTGTAGAAAGCCCACGTAAATTTCCATGGCAATCCGGCAAGGTCGGTCCGGACGAGAAACCCCCTATACCCCCGCCTTTCGCGTATCGACAAAACCTGGGTTTCGCGCTAAAATGTGCGTAACTTCTGCTACGTGACGCCGTTTTAGGCCCATGACCAGTCAAAACGGACCTTGGAAGTTCCACCACACAATGTGCAGGGCGTTTGGTGGCAATACACCATGATTTGAGTGTGTTTCGATAAACTGCACGACGTACGTTCGGTTCGGTTTGGCCAATGCGTCTCTACGGCAATTTGCGGCTCTAGATCGGTTTTTGTAAGTAATATATGCTTAAAACCTTCTAAATAACATTGTAGAAGGCCCACGTAAATTTCCATGGCAATCCGGCACGGTCGGTCCGGACGAGAAACCCCTATACCCCCGCCTTTCGCGTATCGACAAAAACTGGGTTTCGCGCTAAAATGTGCGTAATTTCTACTACGTGACTCCGTTTTAGGCCCATGACTAGTCAAAACGGACCTTGGAAGGTCCACCACACAATGTGTAGGGCGTTTGGTGGCAATACACCATGATTTGAGTGTGTTTCGATAAACTGCACGACGTACGTTCGGTTCCGTTCGGCCAATGCGTGTCTACGGCAATTTACGGCTCTAGATCGGTTTTTTGTAAGTAATATATGCTTAAAACATTCTAAATAACATTGTAGAAGGCCGATGTAAATTTCCATGGCAATCCGGCACGGTCGGTCCGGACGAGAAACCCCTATACCCCCGCCTTTCGCGTATCGACAAAAACTGGGTTTCGCGCTAAACTGTGCGTAACTTCTGCTACGTGACTCCGTTTTAGGCCCATGACTAGTCAAAACGCACCTTGGAAGGTCCACCACATAATGTGTAGGGCGTTTGGTGGCAATACACCACGATTTGAGTGTGTTTCGATAAACTGCACGACGTACTTTCGGTTCGGTTCGGCCAATGCCTGTCTACGACACTTTGCTGCTCTAGATCGTTTTTTGTAAGTAATATATGCTTAAAACATTCTAAATAACATTGTAGAAAGCCAACGTAAATTTCCATGGCAATCCGGCACGGTCGGTCCGGACGAGAAACCCCCTATACCCCCGCCTTTCGCGTATCGGCAAAAACTGGGTTTCGTGCTAAAATTTGCGTAACTTCTGCTACGTGACTCCGTTTTAGGCCCATGACCAGTCAAAACGGACCTTGGAAGGTCCACCACACAATGTGCAGGGCGTTTGATAGTAATACACCATGATTTGAGTGTGTTTCGAAAAACTGCAGGACGTACGTTCGGTTCGGTTCGGCCAATGCGTGTCTACGGCAATTTACGGCTCTAGATCTGTTTTTTGTAAGTAATATATGATTAAAACATTCTAAATAACATTGTAGAAGGCCGACGTAAATTTCCATGGCAATCCGGCACGGTCGGTCCGGACGAGAAACCCCCTATACCCCCGCCTTTCGCGTATCGGCAAAAACTGGGTTTCGTGCTAAAATTTGCGTAACTTCTGCTACGTGACTCCGTTTTAGGCCCATGACCAGTCAAAACGGACCTTGGAAGGTCCACCACACAATGTGCGGGGCGTTTGGTGGCAATACACCATGATTTGAGTGTGTTTCGATAAACTGCACGACGTACGTTCGGTTCGGTTCGGCCAATGCGTGTCTACGGCAATTTGCGGCTCTAGATCGGTTTTTTGTAAGTAATATATGCTTAAAACCTTCTAAATAACATTGTAGAATGCCCACGTAAATTTCCATGGCAATCCGGCACGGTCGGTCCGGACGAGAAACTCCCTATACCCCCGCCTTTCGCGTATCGGCAAAAACTGGGTTTCGCGCTAAATTGTGCGTAACTTCTGCTACGTGACTCCGTTTTAGGCCCATTACCAGTCAAAATGGACCTTTGAAGGTCCACCACAAAATGTGCAGGGCGTTTGGTGGCAATACACCATGATTTGAGTGTGTTTCGATAAACTGCACGACGTACGTTCGGTTCGGTTCGACCAATGCGTGTCTACGGCAATTTACGGCTCTTGATCGGTTTTTTGTAAGTATTATATGCTTAAAACCTTCTAAATTAAATTGTAGATGGCCCACGTAAATTTCCATGGCAATCCGGCACGGTCGGTACGGACGAGAAACCCCCTATACCCCCGCCTTTCGCGTATCGACAAAAACTGGGTTTCGCGCTAAAATGTGTATAATTTCTGCTACGTAACTCCGTTTTATGCCCATGACTAGTCAAAACGGACCTTGGAAGGTCCACCACACAATGTGCAGGGCGTTTGGTGGCAATACACCATGATTTGAGTGTGTTTCGATAAACTGCACGACGTACGTTCGGTTCCGTTCGGCCAATGCGTGTCTACGGCAATTTACGGCTCTAGATCGGTTTTTTGTAAGTAATATATGCTTAAAACATTCTAAATAACATTGTAGAAGGCCGACGTAAATTTCAATGGCAATCCGGCACGGTCGGTCCGGACGAGAAACCCCCTATACCCCCGCCTTTCGCGTATCGGCAAAAACTGGGTGTCGCGCTAAAATTTGCGTAACTTCTGCTACGTGACTCCGTTTTAGGCCCATGACCAGTCAAAACAGACCTTGGAAGGTCCACCACACAATGTGCAGGGCGTTTGGTGGCAATACACCATGATTTGAGTGTGTTTCGATAAACTGCACGACGTACGTTCGGTTCGGTTCGGCCAACGCGTGTCTACGGCAATTTGCGGCTCTAGATCGGTTTTTTGTATGTAATATATGCTTAAAACCTTCTAAATAACATTGTTGAAGGTCCACGTAAATTTCCATGGCAATACGGCACGGTCGGTCCGGACGAGAAACCCCCTATACCCTCGCCTTTCGCGTATCAGCAAAAACTGGGTTTCGCGCTAAAATGTGCGTAACTTCTGCTACGTGACTCCGTTTTAGGCCCATTACCAGTAAAAACGGACCTTGGAAGGTTCACCACACAATGTGCAGGGCGTTTGGTGGCAATACACCATGATTTGAGTGTGTTTCGATAAACTGCACGACGTATGTTCGGTTCGGCCAATGCGTGTCTACGGCAATTTGCTGCTCTAGATCGGTTTTTTGTGAGTAATATATGCTTAAAATATTCTAAATAACATTGTAGAAAGCCCACATAAATTTCCATGGCAATCCGGCACGGTCAGTCCTGACGAGAAACCCCCTATACCCCCGCCTTTCGCGTATCGGCAAAAACTGGGTTTCGCGCTAAAATTTGCGTAACTTCTGCTACGTGACTCTGTTTTAGGCCCATGACCAGTCAAAACGGACCTTGGAAGGTCCACCACACAATATGCAGGGCGTTTGGTGGCAATACACCATGATTTGAGTGTGTTTCGATAAACTGCACGACGTACGTTCGGTTCGGTTCGACCAATGCGTGTCTACGGCAATTTACGGCTCTAGATCGGTTTTTGTAAGTAATATATTCTTAAAACATTCTAAATATCATTGTAGAAGGCCCACGTAAATTTCCTTTCGCGTATCGGCAAAAACTGGGTTTCGCGCTAAAATGTGTGTAACTTTTGCTACGTGACTCCGTTTTAGGCCCATGACCAGTCAAAACGGACCTTGGAAGGTCCACCACACAATGTTCAGGGCGTTTGGTGGCAATACACCATGTTTTGAGTGTGTTTCGATAAACTGCACGACGTACGTTCAGTTCGGTTTGGCCAATGCGTCTCTACGGCAATTTGCGGCTCTAGATCGGTTTTTGTAAGTAATATATTCTTAAAACATTCTAAATATCATTGTAGAAGGCCCACGTAAATTTCCTTTCGCGTATCGGCAAAAACTGGGTTTCGCGCTAAAATGTGTGTAACTTTTGCTACGTGACTCCGTTTTAGGCCCATGACCAGTCAAAACGGACCTTGGAAGGTCCACCACACAATGTTCAGGGCGTTTGGTGGCAATACACCATGTTTTGAGTGTGTTTCGATAAACTGCACGACGTACGTTCGGTTCGGTTCGGCCAATGCGTCTCTACGGCAATTTGCGGCTCTAGATCGGTTTTTGTAAGTAATATATGCTTAAAACATTCTAAATATCATTGTAGAAGGCCCACGTAAATTTCCTTTCGCGTATCGTTAAAAACTGGGTTTCGCGCTAAAATGTGCGTAACTTTTGCTACGTGACTCCGTTTTAGGCCCATGACCAGTCAAAACGGACCTTGGAAGGTCCAACACACAATGTGCAGGGCGTTTGGTGGCAATACACCATGATTTGAGTGTGTTTCGATAAACTGCACGACTTATGTTCGGTTCGGCCAATGCGTGTCTACGGCGATTTGCTGCTCTAGATCGGTTTTTTCTAAGTAATATATGCTTAAAACATTCTAAATAACATTGTAGAAAGCCCACGTAAATTTCCATGGCAATCCGGCACGGTCGGTCCAGACGAGAAACCCCCTATACCCCCCCGCCTTTCGCGTATCGGCAAAAACTGGATTTCGCGCTAAAATGTGCGTAACTTCTGCTACGTAACTCTGTTTTAGGCCCATGACAAGTCAAAACGGACCTTGGAAGGTCCACCACACAATGTTCAGGGAGTTTGGTGGCAATACACCATGTTTTGAGTGTGATTCGATAAACTGCACGACGTAGGTTCGGTTCGGTTCGGCCAATGCGTGTCTACAGAAATTTGCGGCTCTAGATCGGTTTTTTGTAAGTAATATATGCTTAAAACCTTCTAAATAACATTGTAGAAGGCCCACGTAAATTTCCATGGCAATCCGGCACGGTCGGTCCGGACGAGAAACCCTTATACCCCCGCCTTTCGCGTATCGGCAAAAACTGGGTTTCGCGCTAAAATGTGCGTAACTTCTGCTACATGACTCCCTTTTAGGCCCATGACCAGTCAAAACGGACCTTGGAAGGTCCACCACACAATTTGCAGGTCGTTTGGTGGCAATACACCATGATATGAGTGTGTTTCATAAACTGCACGACGTACGTTCGGTTCGGTTCGGCCAATGCGTGTCTACGGAAATTTGCGGCTCTAGATCGGTTTTTTGTAAGTAATATATGCTTAAAACCTTCTAAATAAGATTGTAGAAGGCCCACGTAAATTTCCATGGCAATCTGGCACGGTCGGTCCGGACGAGAAACCCCTATACCCCCGCCTTTCGCGTATCGATAAAACCTGGGTTTCGTGCTAAAATGTGCGTAATTTCTGCTACGTGACTCTGTTTTAGGCCCATGACTAGTCAAAACGGACCTTGGAAGGTCCACCGCACAATGTGTAGGGCGTTTGGTGGCAATACACCATGATTTGAGTGTGTTTCGATAAACTGCACGACGTACGTTCGGTTCCGTTCGGCCAATGCGTGTCTACGGCAATTTACGGCTCTAGATCGGTTTTTTGTAAGTAATATATGCTTAAAACATTCTAAATAACATTGTAGAAGGCCGACGTAAATTTCCATGGCAATCCGGCACGGTCGGTCCGGACGAGAAACCCCCTATACCCCCGCCTTTCGCGTATCGGCAAAAACTGGGTTTCGCGCTAAACTGTGCGTAACTTCTGCTACGTGACTCCGTTTTAGGCCCATGACTAGTCAAAACGAACCTTGGAAGGTCCACCACACAATGTGCAGGGCGTTTGGTGGCAATACACCATGTTTTGAGTGTGTTTCGATAAACTGCACGACGTACGTTCGGTTCGGTTCGGCCAATGCGTGTCTACGGCAATTTGCGGCTCTAGATCGGTTTTTTGTAAGTAATATATGTTTAAAACATTCTAAATAGCATTGTAGAAGGCCCACGTAAATATCCTTTCGCGTATCGGCAAAAACTGGGTTTTGCGCTAAAATATGCGTAACTTCTGCTATGTGACTCTGTTTTAGGCCCATGACTAGTCAAAACGGACCTTGGAAGGTCCACCACACAATGTGCGGGGCGTTTGGTGGCAATACATCATGATATGAGTGTGTTTCCATAAACTGCACGACATACGTTCGGTTCGGTTCGACCAATGCATGTCTACGGCAATTTGCGGCTCTAGATCGGTTTTTTGTAAGTAAAATATGCTTAAAACATTCTAAATAACATTGTAGAAGGCCCACGTAAATTTCCATGGCAATCCGGCACGGTCGGTCCGGACGAAAAACCCCCTATACCGCCGCCTTTCGCGTATCGGCAAAAACTGGGTTTCGCGCTAAAATGTGCGTAACTTCTGCTACGTGACTCCCTTTTAGGCCCATGACCAGTCAAAATGGACCTTGGAAGGTCCACCACACAATTTGCAGGTCATTTGGTGGCAATACACCATGATATGAGTGTGTTTCGATAAACTGCACGACGTACGTTCGGTTCGGTTCGGCCAATGCGTGTCTACGGAAATTTGCGGCTCTAGATCGGTTTTTTGTAAGTAATATATGCTTAAAACCTTCTAAATAAGATTGTAGAAGGCCCACGTAAATTTCCATGGCAATCCGGCACGGTCGGTCCGGACGAGAAACCCCTATACCCCCGCCTTTCGCGTATCGACAAAACCTGGGTTTCGTGCTAAAATGTGCGTAATTTCTGCTACGTGACTCTGTTTTAGGCCCATGACTAGTCAAAACGGACCTTGGAAGGTCCACCGCACAATGTGTAGGGCGTTTGGTGGCAATACACCATGATTTGAGTGTGTTTCGATAAACTGCACGACGTACGTTCGGTTCCGTTCGGCCAATGCGTGTCTACGGCAATTTACGGCTCTAGATCGGTTTTTTGTAAGTAATATATGCTTAAAACATTCTAAATAACATTGTAGAAGGCCGACGTAAATTTCCATGGTAATCCGGCACGGTCGGTCCTGACGAGAAACCCCCTATACCCCCGCCTTTCGCGTATCGGCAAAAACTGGGTTTCGCGCTAAACTGTGCGTAACTTCTGCTACGTGACTCCGTTTTAGGCCCATGACTAGTCAAAACGAACCTTGGAAGGTACACCACACAATGTGCAGGGCGTTTGGTGGCAATACACCATGTTTTGAGTGTGTTTCGATAAACTGCACGACGTACGTTCGGTTCGGTTCGGCCAATGCGTGTCTACGGAAATTTGCGGCTCTAGATCGGTTTTTTGTAAGTAATATATGCTTAAAACCTTCTAAATAACATTGCAGAAGTCCCACGTAAATTTTCATGGCAATCCGGCACGGTTGGTCCGGACGAGAAACCCCTATACCCCCGCCTTTCGCGTATCGACAAAAACTGGGTTTCGTGCTAAAATGTGCGTAATTTCTGCTCCGTGACTCTGTTTTAGGCCCATGACCAGTCAAAACGGACCTTGGAAGGTCCACCACACAATGTGTAGGCAGTTTGGTGGCAATACACCATGATTTGAGTGTGTTTCGATAAACTGCACGACGTACTTTTGGTTCGGTTCGGCCAATGCGTGTCTACAACAATTTGCTGCTCTAGATCGTTTTTTGTAAGTAATATATGCTTAAAACCTTCTAAATAAGATTGTAGAAAGCCCACGTAAATTTCCATGGCAATCCGGCAAGGTCGGTCCGGACGAGAAACCCCCTATACCCCCGCCTTTCGCGTATCGACAAAACCTGGGTTTCGCGCTAAAATGTGCGTAACTTCTGCTACGTGACGCCGTTTTAGGCCCATGACCAGTCAAAACGGACCTTGGAAGTTCCACCACACAATGTGCAGGGCGTTTGGTGGCAATACACCATGATTTGAGTGTGTTTCGATAAACTGCACGACGTACGTTCGGTTCGGTTTGGCCAATGCGTCTCTACGGCAATTTGCGGCTCTAGATCGGTTTTTGTAAGTAATATATGCTTAAAACCTTCTAAATAACATTGTAGAAGGCCCACGTAAATTTCCATGGCAATCCGGCACGGTCGGTCCGGACGAGAAACCCCTATACCCCCGCCTTTCGCGTATCGACAAAAACTGGGTTTCGCGCTAAAATGTGCGTAATTTCTACTACGTGACTCCGTTTTAGGCCCATGACTAGTCAAAACGGACCTTGGAAGGTCCACCACACAATGTGTAGGGCGTTTGGTGGCAATACACCATGATTTGAGTGTGTTTCGATAAACTGCACGACGTACGTTCGGTTCCGTTCGGCCAATGCGTGTCTACGGCAATTTACGGCTCTAGATCGGTTTTTTGTAAGTAATATATGCTTAAAACATTCTAAATAACATTGTAGAAGGCCGATGTAAATTTCCATGGCAATCCGGCACGGTCGGTCCGGACGAGAAACCCCTATACCCCCGCCTTTCGCGTATCGACAAAAACTGGGTTTCGCGCTAAACTGTGCGTAACTTCTGCTACGTGACTCCGTTTTAGGCCCATGACTAGTCAAAACGCACCTTGGAAGGTCCACCACATAATGTGTAGGGCGTTTGGTGGCAATACACCACGATTTGAGTGTGTTTCGATAAACTGCACGACGTACTTTCGGTTCGGTTCGGCCAATGCCTGTCTACGACAATTTGCTGCTCTAGATCGTTTTTTGTAAGTAATATATGCTTAAAACATTCTAAATAACATTGTAGAAAGCCAACGTAAATTTCCATGGCAATCCGGCACGGTCGGTCCGGACGAGAAACCCCCTATACCCCCGCCTTTCGCGTATCGGCAAAAACTGGGTTTCGTGCTAAAATTTGCGTAACTTCTGCTACGTGACTCCGTTTTAGGCCCATGACCAGTCAAAACGGACCTTGGAAGGTCCACCACACAATGTGCAGGGCGTTTGATAGTAATACACCATGATTTGAGTGTGTTTCGAAAAACTGCAGGACGTACGTTCGGTTCGGTTCGGCCAATGCGTGTCTACGGCAATTTACGGCTCTAGATCTGTTTTTTGTAAGTAATATATGATTAAAACATTCTAAATAACATTGTAGAAGGCCGACGTAAATTTCCATGGCAATCCGGCACGGTCGGTCCGGACGAGAAACCCCCTATACCCCCGCCTTTCGCGTATCGGCAAAAACTGGGTTTCGTGCTAAAATTTGCGTAACTTCTGCTACGTGACTCCGTTTTAGGCCCATGACCAGTCAAAACGGACCTTGGAAGGTCCACCACACAATGTGCGGGGCGTTTGGTGGCAATACACCATGATTTGAGTGTGTTTCGATAAACTGCACGACGTACGTTCGGTTCGGTTCGGCCAATGCGTGTCTACGGCAATTTGCGGCTCTAGATCGGTTTTTTGTAAGTAATATATGCTTAAAACCTTCTAAATAACATTGTAGAATGCCCACGTAAATTTCCATGGCAATCCGGCACGGTCGGTCCGGACGAGAAACTCCCTATACCCCCGCCTTTCGCGTATCGGCAAAAACTGGGTTTCGCGCTAAATTGTGCGTAACTTCTGCTACGTGACTCCGTTTTAGGCCCATTACCAGTCAAAATGGACCTTTGAAGGTCCACCACAAAATGTGCAGGGCGTTTGGTGGCAATACACCATGATTTGAGTGTGTTTCGATAAACTGCACGACGTACGTTCGGTTCGGTTCGACCAATGCGTGTCTACGGCAATTTACGGCTCTTGATCGGTTTTTTGTAAGTATTATATGCTTAAAACCTTCTAAATTAAATTGTAGATGGCCCACGTAAATTTCCATGGCAATCCGGCACGGTCGGTCCGGACGAGAAACCCCCTATACCCCCGCCTTTCGCGTATCGACAAAAACTGGGTTTCGCGCTAAAATGTGTATAATTTCTGCTACGTAACTCCGTTTTATGCCCATGACTAGTCAAAACGGACCTTGGAAGGTCCACCACACAATGTGCAGGGCGTTTGGTGGCAATACACCATGATTTGAGTGTGTTTCGATAAACTGCACGACGTACGTTCGGTTCCGTTCGGCCAATGCGTGTCTACGGCAATTTACGGCTCTAGATCGGTTTTTTGTAAGTAATATATGCTTAAAACATTCTAAATAACATTGTAGAAGGCCGACGTAAATTTCAATGGCAATCCGGCACGGTCGGTCCGGACGAGAAACCCCCTATACCCCCGCCTTTCGCGTATCGGCAAAAACTGGGTGTCGCGCTAAAATTTGCGTAACTTCTGCTACGTGACTCCGTTTTAGGCCCATGACCAGTCAAAACAGACCTTGGAAGGTCCACCACACAATGTGCAGGGCGTTTGGTGGCAATACACCATGATTTGAGTGTGTTTCGATAAACTGCACGACGTACGATCGGTTCGGTTCGGCCAACGCGTGTCTACGGCAATTTGCGGCTCTAGATCGGTTTTTTGTATGTAATATATGCTTAAAACCTTCTAAATAACATTGTTGAAGGTCCACGTAAATTTCCATGGCAATACGGCACGGTCGGTCCGGACGAGAAACCCCCTATACCCTCGCCTTTCGCGTATCAGCAAAAACTGGGTTTCGCGCTAAAATGTGCGTAACTTCTGCTACGTGACTCCGTTTTAGGCCCATTACCAGTAAAAACGGACCTTGGAAGGTTCACCACACAATGTGCAGGGCGTTTGGTGGCAATACACCATGATTTGAGTGTGTTTCGATAAACTGCACGACGTATGTTCGGTTCGGCCAATGCGTGTCTACGGCAATTTGCTGCTCTAGATCGGTTTTTTGTGAGTAATATATGCTTAAAATATTCTAAATAACATTGTAGAAAGCCCACATAAATTTCCATGGCAATCCGGCACGGTCAGTCCTGACGAGAAACCCCCTATACCCCCGCCTTTCGCGTATCGGCAAAAACTGGGTTTCGCGCTAAAATTTGCGTAACTTCTGCTACGTGACTCTGTTTTAGGCCCATGACCAGTCAAAACGGACCTTGGAAGGTCCACCACACAATATGCAGGGCGTTTGGTGGCAATACACCATGATTTGATTGTGTTTCGATAAACTGCACGACGTACGTTCGGTTCGGTTCGGCCAATGCGTGTCTACGGCAATTTGCTGCTCTAGATCGGTTTTTTGTGAGTAATATACACTTAAAACATTCGAAATAACATTGTAGAAAGCCCACGTAAATTTCCATGGCAATCCGGCACGGTCGGTCCGGACGAGAAACCCCCTATACCCCCGCCTTTCGCGTATCGGCAAAAACTGGGTTTCGCGCTAAAATGTGCGTAACTTCTGCTACATGACTTCGCTTTAGGCCCATGACAAGTCAAAACGGACCTTGCAAGGTCCACCACACAATGTGCAGAGCGTTTGGTGGCAATACACCATGATATGAGTGTGTTTCGATAAACTGCACGACGTACGTTCGGTTCGGTTCGGCCAATGCGTGTCTACGGCAATTTGCGGCTCTAGATCAGTTTTTTGTAAGTAATATATGCTTAAAACCTTCTAAATAACATTGTAGAAGGCCCATGTAAATTTACATGGCAATCCGGCACGGTCGGTCCGGGCGACAAACCTCCTATACCCACGCCTTTCGCGTATCGGCAAAAACTGGGTTTCGCGCTAAAATGTGCGTAACTTCTGCTACGTGACTCTGTTTTAGGCCCATGACCAGTCAAAACGGCCCTTGGAATGTCCACCACACAATGTGCAGGGCGTTTGGTGGCAATACACCATGATTTGAGTGTGTTTCGATAAACTGCACGACGTACGTTCGATTCGGTTCGACCAATGCGTGTCTACGGAAATTTACGGATCTAGATCAGTTTTTTGTAAGTAATATATGCTTAAAACCTTCTAAATAACATTGTAGAAGACCCACGTAAATTTCCATGGCAATCCGGCACGGTCGGTCCGGACGAGAAACCCCTATACCCCCGTCTTTCGCGTATCGACAAAAACTGGGTTTCGCGCTAAAATGTGTATAATTTCTGCTACGTAACTCCGTTTTATTCCCATGACTAGTCAAAACGGACCTTGGAAGGTCCACCACACAATAAGCAGGGCGTTTGGTGGCAATACACCATGATTTGAGTGTGTTTCGATAAACTGCACGACGTACGTTCGGTTCCGTTCGTCCAATGCGTGTCTACGGCAATTTACGGCTCTAGATCGGTTTTTTGTAAGTAATATATGCTTAAAACATTCTAAATAACATTGTAGAAGGCCGACGTAAATTTCCATGGCAATCCGGCACGGTCGGTCCGGACGAGAAACCCCCTATACCCCCGCCTTTCGCGTATCGGCAAAAAATGGGTTTCGCGCTAAACTGTGCGTAACTTCTGCTACGTGACTCTGTTTTAGGTCAATGACAAGTCAAAACGTACCTTGGAAGGTCCACCACACAATGTGCAGGGCATTTGGTGGCAATACACCATGATTTGAGTGTGTTTCGATAAACTGCACGACGTACGTTCGGTTCGGTTCGGTCAATGCGTGTCTACGGCAATTTGCTGCTCTAGATCGGTTTTTTGTGACTAATATATGCTTAAAACATTCTAAATAACCATGTAGAAAGCCCACATAAATTTCCATGGCAATCCGACACGGTCGGTCCTGACGAGAAACCCCCTATACCCCCGCCTTTCGCGTATCGGCAAAAACTGGGTTTCGCGCTAAAATTTGCGTAACTTCTGCTACGTGACTCTGTTTTAGGCCCATGACCAGTCAAAACGGACCTTGGAAGGTCCACCACACAATGTGCAGGGCGTTTGGTGGCAATACACCATGATTTGATTGTGTTTCGATAAACTGCACGACGTACGTTCGGTTCGGTTCGGCCAATGCTTGTCTACGGCAATTTGCGGCTCTAGATCGGTTTTTTGTAAGTAATATATGCTTAAAACCTTCTAAATAACATTGTAGAAGGCCCACGTAAATTTCCATGGCAATCCGGCACGGTCGGTCCGGACGAGAAATCCCTATACCCCCGCCTTTCGCGTATCGGCAAAAACTGGGTTTCGCGCTAAACTGTGCGTAACTTCTGCTACGTGACTCCGTTTTAGGCCCATGACTAGTCAAAACGCACCTTGGAAGGTCCACCACATAATGTGTAGGGCGTTTGGTGGCAATACACCATGATTTGAGTGTGTTTCCATAAACTGCACGACGTACTTTCGGTTCGGTTCGGCCAATGCGTGTCTACGACAATTTGCTGCTCTAGATCGTTTTTTGTAAGTAATATATGCTTAAAACATTCTAAATAACATTGTAGAAAGCCAACGTAAATTTCCATGGCAATCCGGCACGGTCGGTCCGGACGAGAAACCCCCTATACCCCCGCCTTTCGCGTATCGGCAAAAACTGGGTTTCGCGCTAAAATGTGCGTAACTTCTGCTACGTGACTCCGTTTTAGGCCCATGACCATTCAAAATGGACCTTGGAAGGTCCACCACACAATGTGCAGGGCGTTTGGTGGCAATACACCATGATTTGAGTGTGTTTCGATAAACTGCACGACGTACGTTCGGTTCGGTTCGACCAATGCGTGTCTACGGCAATTTGCGGCTCTAGATCGGTTTTTTGTAAGTAATATATGCTTAAAACCTTCTAAATAACATTGTAGAAGGTCCACGTAAATTTCCATGGCAATCCGGCATGGTCGGTCCGGACGAGTAACCCCCTATACCCCCGTCTTTCGCGTATCGACAAAAACTGGGTTTTGCGCTAAAATGTGCGTAATTTCTGCTACGTGACTCCGTTTTAGGCCCATGAATAGTCAAAACGGACCTTGGAAGGTCCACCACACAATGTGTAGGGCGTTTGGTGGCAATACACCATGATTTGAGTGTGTTTCGATAAACTGCACGACGTACGTTCGGTTCGGTTCGGCCAATGCGTGTCTACGGCAATTTACGGCTCTAGATCTGTTTTTTGTAAGTAATATATGCTTAAAACATTCTAAATAACATTGTAGAAGGCCGACGTAAATTTCCATGGCAATCCGGCACGGTCGGTCCGGACGAGAAACCCCCTATACCCCCGCCTTTCGCGTATCGGCAAAAACTGGGTTTCGTGCTAAAATTTGCGTAACTTCTGCTACGTGACTCCGTTTTAGGCCCATGACCAGTCAAAACGGACCTTGGAAGGTCCACCACACAATGTGCGGGGCGTTTGGTGGCAATACACCATGATTTGAGTGTGTTTCGATAAACTGCACGACGTACGTTCGGTTCGGTTCGGCCAATGCGTGTCTACGGCAATTTGCGGCTCTAGATCGGTTTTTTGTAAGTAATATATGCTTAAAACCTTCTAAATAACATTGTAGAATGCCCACGTAAATTTCCATGGCAATCCGGCACGGTCGGTCCGGACGAGAAACTCCCTATACCCCCGCCTTTCGCGTATCGGCAAAAACTGGGTTTCGCGCTAAATTGTGCGTAACTTCTGCTACGTGACTCCGTTTTAGGCCCATTACCAGTCAAAATGGACCTTTGAAGGTCCACCACAAAATGTGCAGGGCGTTTGGTGGCAATACACCATGATTTGAGTGTGTTTCGATAAACTGCACGACGTACGTTCGGTTCGGTTCGACCAATGCGTGTCTACGGCAATTTACGGCTCTTGATCGGTTTTTTGTAAGTATTATATGCTTAAAACCTTCTAAATTAAATTGTAGATGGCCCACGTAAATTTCCATGGCAATCCGGCACGGTCGGTCCGGACGAGAAACCCCCTATACCCCCGCCTTTCGCGTATCGACAAAAACTGGGTTTCGCGCTAAAATGTGTATAATTTCTGCTACGTAACTCCGTTTTATGCCCATGACTAGTCAAAACGGACCTTGGAAGGTCCACCACACAATGTGCAGGGCGTTTGGTGGCAATACACCATGATTTGAGTGTGTTTCGATAAACTGCACGACGAACGTTCGGTTCCGTTCGGCCAATGCGTGTCTACGGCAATTTACGGCTCTAGATCGGTTTTTTGTAAGTAATATATGCTTAAAACATTCTAAATAACATTGTAGAAGGCCGACGTAAATTTCAATGGCAATCCGGCACGGTCGGTCCGGACGAGAAACCCCCTATACCCCCGCCTTTCGCGTATCGGCAAAAACTGGGTGTCGCGCTAAAATTTGCGTAACTTCTGCTACGTGACTCCGTTTTAGGCCCATGACCAGTCAAAACAGACCTTGGAAGGTCCACCACACAATGTGCAGGGCGTTTGGTGGCAATACACCATGATTTGAGTGTGTTTCGATAAACTGCACGACGTACGTTCGGTTCGGTTCGGCCAACGCGTGTCTACGGCAATTTGCGGCTCTAGATCGGTTTTTTGTATGTAATATATGCTTAAAACCTTCTAAATAACATTGTTGAAGGTCCACGTAAATTTCCATGGCAATACGGCACGGTCGGTCCGGACGAGAAACCCCCTATACCCTCGCCTTTCGCGTATCAGCAAAAACTGGGTTTCGCGCTAAAATGTGCGTAACTTCTGCTACGTGACTCCGTTTTAGGCCCATTACCAGTAAAAACGGACCTTGGAAGGTTCACCACACAATGTGCAGGGCGTTTGGTGGCAATACACCATGATTTGAGTGTGTTTCGATAAACTGCACGACGTATGTTCGGTTCGGCCAATGCGTGTCTACGGCAATTTGCTGCTCTAGATCGGTTTTTTGTGAGTAATATATGCTTAAAATATTCTAAATAACATTGTAGAAAGCCCACATAAATTTCCATGGCAATCCGGCACGGTCAGTCCTGACGAGAAACCCCCTATACCCCCGCCTTTCGCGTATCGGCAAAAACTGGGTTTCGCGCTAAAATTTGCGTAACTTCTGCTACGTGACTCTGTTTTAGGCCCATGACCAGTCAAAACGGACCTTGGAAGGTCCACCACACAATATGCAGGGCGTTTGGTGGCAATACACCATGATTTGATTGTGTTTCGATAAACTGCACGACGTACGTTCGGTTCGGTTCGGCCAATGAGTGTCTACGGCAATTTGCGGCTCTAGATCGGTTTTTTGTAAGTAATATATGCTTAAAACCTTCTAAATAACATTGTAGAAGGCCCACGTAAATTTCCATGGCAATCCGGCACGGTCGGTCCGGACGAGAAACCCCTATACCCCCGCCTTTCGCGTATCGACAAAAACTGGGTTTCGCGCTAAAATGTGCGTAATTTCTACTACGTGACTCCGTTTTAGGCCCATGACTAGTCAAAACGGACCTTGGAAGGTCCACCACACAATGTGTAGGGCGTTTGGTGGCAATACACCATGATTTGATTGTGTTTCGATAAACTGCACGACGTACGTTCGGTTCGGTTCGGCCAATGCTTGTCTACGGCAATTTGCGGCTCTAGATCGGTTTTTTGTAAGTAATATATGCTTAAAACCTTCTAAATAACATTGTAGAAGGCCCACGTAAATTTCCATGGCAATCCGGCACGGTCGGTCCGGACGAGAAATCCCTATACCCCCGCCTTTCGCGTATCGGCAAAAACTGGGTTTCGCGCTAAACTGTGCGTAACTTCTGCTACGTGACTCCGTTTTAGGCCCATGACTAGTCAAAACGCACCTTGGAAGGTCCACCACATAATGTGTAGGGCGTTTGGTGGCAATACACCATGATTTGAGTGTGTTTCCATAAACTGCACGACGTACTTTCGGTTCGGTTCGGCCAATGCGTGTCTACGACAATTTGCTGCTCTAGATCGTTTTTTGTAAGTAATATATGCTTAAAACATTCTAAATAACATTGTAGAAAGCCAACGTAAATTTCCATGGCAATCCGGCACGGTCGGTCCGGACGAGAAACCCCCTATACCCCCGCCTTTCGCGTATCGGCAAAAACTGGGTTTCGCGCTAAAATGTGCGTAACTTCTGCTACGTGACTCCGTTTTAGGCCCATGACCATTCAAAATGGACCTTGGAAGGTCCACCACACAATGTGCAGGGCGTTTGGTGGCAATACACCATGATTTGAGTGTGTTTCGATAAACTGCACGACGTACGTTCGGTTCGGTTCGACCAATGCGTGTCTACGGCAATTTGCGGCTCTAGATCGGTTTTTTGTAAGTAATATATGCTTAAAACCTTCTAAATAACATTGTAGAAGGTCCACGTAAATTTCCATGGCAAT
The DNA here is from genome assembly GCA_954870635.1 of Arctium minus. Lineage (NCBI taxonomy): Eukaryota > Viridiplantae > Streptophyta > Magnoliopsida > Asterales > Asteraceae > Arctium > Arctium minus. The sequence goes on along the minus strand of OX941093.1, from coordinate 338,552 downwards.
CCGGCATGGTCGGTCCGGACGAGTAACCCCCTATACCCCCGTCTTTCGCGTATCGACAAAAACTGGGTTTTGCGCTAAAATGTGCGTAATTTCTGCTACGTGACTCCGTTTTAGGCCCATGAATAGTCAAAACGGACCTTGGAAGGTCCACCACACAATGTGTAGGGCGTTTGGTGGCAATACACCATGATTTGAGTGTGTTTCGATAAACTGCACGACGTACGTTCGGTTCGGTTCGGCCAATGCGTGTCTACGGCAATTTACGGCTCTAGATCTGTTTTTTGTAAGTAATATATGCTTAAAACATTCTAAATAACATTGTAGAAGGCCGACGTAAATTTCCATGGCAATCCGGCACGGTCGGTCCGGACGAGAAACCCCCTATACCCCCGCCTTTCGCGTATCGGCAAAAACTGGGTTTCGTGCTAAAATTTGCGTAACTTCTGCTACGTGACTCCGTTTTAGGCCCATGACCAGTCAAAACGGACCTTGGAAGGTCCACCACACAATGTGCGGGGCGTTTGGTGGCAATACACCATGATTTGAGTGTGTTTCGATAAACTGCACGACGTACGTTCGGTTCGGTTCGGCCAATGCGTGTCTACGGCAATTTGCGGCTCTAGATCGGTTTTTTGTAAGTAATATATGCTTAAAACCTTCTAAATAACATTGTAGAATGCCCACGTAAATTTCCATGGCAATCCGGCACGGTCGGTCCGGACGAGAAACTCCCTATACCCCCGCCTTTCGCGTATCGGCAAAAACTGGGTTTCGCGCTAAATTGTGCCCATGACCAGTCAAAACGGACCTTGGAAGGTCCACCACACAATGTGCAGGGCGTTTGATGGTAATACACCATGATTTGAGTGTGTTTCGAAAAACTGCAGGACGTACGTTCGGTTCGGTTCGGCCAATGCGTGTCTACGGCAATTTGCGGCTCTAGATCGGTTTTTTGTAAGTAATATATGATTAAAACCTTCTAAATAACATTATAGAAGGCCCACGTAAATTTCCATGGCAATCCGGCACGGTCGGTCCGGACGAGAAACCCCCTATACCCCCGCCTTTCGCGTATCGGCAAAAACTGGGTTTCGTGCTAAAATTTGCGTAACTTCTGCTACGTGACTCCGTTTTAGGCCCATGACCAGTCAAAACGGACCTTGGAAGGTCCACCACACAATGTGCAGTGCGTTTGATGGTAATACACCATGATTTGAGTGTGTTTCGATAAACTGCAGGACGTACGTTCGGTTCGGTTCGGCCAATGCGTGTCTACGGCAATTTGCGGCTCTAGATCGGTTTTTTGTAAGTAATATATGATTAAAACCTTCTAAATAACATTATAGAAGGCCCACGTAAATTTCCATGGCAATCCGGCACGGTCGGTCCGGACGAGAAACCCCCTATACCCCCGCCTTTCGCGTATCGGCAAAAACTGGGTTTCGTGCTAAAATTTGCGTAACTTCTGCTACGTGACTCCGTTTTAGGCCCATGACCAGTCAAAACGGACCTTGGAAGGTCCACCACACAATGTGCAGGGCGTTTGATGGTAATACACCATGATTTGAGTGTGTTTCGAAAAACTGCAGGACGTACGTTCGGTTCGGTTCGGCCAATGCGTGTCTACGGCAATTTGCGGCTCTAGATCGGTTTTTTGTAAGTAATATATGATTAAAACCTTCTAAATAACATTGTAGAATGCCCACGTAAATTTCCATGGCAATCCGGCACGGTCGGTCCGGACGAGAAACTCCCTATACCCCCGCCTTTCGCGTATCGGCAAAAACTGGGTTTCGCGCTAAATTGTGCGTAACTTCTGCTATGTGACTCCGTTTTAGGCCCATTACCAGTCAAAATGGACCTTTGAAGGTCCACCACAAAATGTGCAGGGCGTTTGGTGGCAATACACCATGATTTTAGTGTGTTTCGATAAACTGCACGACGTACGTTCGATTCGGTTCGACCAATGCGTGTCTACGGCAATTTACGGCTCTAGATCGGTTTTTTGTAAGTATTATATGCTTAAAACCTTCTAAATAACATTGTAGAAGGCCCACGTAAATTTCCATGGCAATCCGGCACGGTCGGTCCGGACGAGAAACCCCCTATACCCCCGCCTTTCGCGTATCGGCAAAAACTGGGTTTCGTGCTAAAATTTGCGTAACTTCTGCTACGTGACTCCGTTTTAGGCCCATGACCAGTCAAAACGGACCTTGGAAGGTCCACCACACAATGTGCAGTGCGTTTGATGGTAATACACCATGATTTGAGTGTGTTTCGATAAACTGCAGGACGTACGTTCGGTTCGGTTCGGCCAATGCGTGTCTACGGCAATTTGCGGCTCTAGATCGGTTTTTTGTAAGTAATATATGATTAAAACCTTCTAAATAACATTATAGAAGGCCCACGTAAATTTCCATGGCAATCCGGCACGGTCGGTCCGGACGAGAAACCCCCTATACCCCCGCCTTTCGCGTATCGGCAAAAACTGGGTTTCGTGCTAAAATTTGCGTAACTTCTGCTACGTGACTCCGTTTTAGGCCCATGACCAGTCAAAACAGACCTTGGAAGGTCCACCACACAATGTGCAGGGCGTTTGGTGGCAATACACCATGATTTGAGTGTGTTTCGATAAACTGCACGACGTACGTTCGGTTCGGTTCGGCCAACGCGTGTCTACGGCAATTTGCGGCTCTAGATCGGTTTTTTGTATGTAATATATGCTTAAAACCTTCTAAATAACATTGTTGAAGGTCCACGTAAATTTCCATGGCAATACGGCACGGTCGGTCCGGACGAGAAACCCCCTATACCCTCGCCTTTCGCGTATCAGCAAAAACTGGGTTTCGCGCTAAAATGTGCGTAACTTCTGCTACGTGACTCCGTTTTAGGCCCATTACCAGTAAAAACGGACCTTGGAAGGTTCACCACACAATGTGCAGGGCGTTTGGTGGCAATACACCATGATTTGAGTGTGTTTCGATAAACTGCACGACGTATGTTCGGTTCGGCCAATGCGTTTCTACGGCAATTTGCTGCTCTAGATCGGTTTTTTGTGAGTAATATATGCTTAAAACATTCTAAATAACATTGTAGAAAGCCCACATAAATTTCCATGGCAATCCGGCACGGTCAGTCCTGACGAGAAACCCCCTATACCCCCGCCTTTCGCGTATCGGCAAAAACTGGGTTTCGCGTTAAAATTTGCGTAACTTCTGCTACGTGACTCTGTTTTAGGCCCATGACCAGTCAAAACGGACCTTGGAAGGTCCACCACACAATGTGCAGGGCGTTTGGTGGCAATACACCATGATTTGATTGTGTTTCGATAAACTGCACGACGTACGTTCGGTTCTGTTCGGCCAATGCGTGTCTACGGCAAATTGCGGCTCTAGATCGGTTTTTTGTAAGTAATATATGCTTAAAACCTTCTAAATAACATTGTAGAAGGCCCACGTAAATTTCCATGGCAATCCGGCACGGTCGGTCCGGATGAGAAACCCCTATACCCCCGCCTTTCGCGTATCGACAAAAACTGGGTTTCGCGCTAAAATGTGCGTAATTTCTGCTACGTGACTCCGTTTTAGGCACATGACTAGTCAAAACGGACCTTGGAAGGTCCACCACACAATGTGTAGGGCGTTTGGTGGCAATACACTATGATTTGAGTGTGTTTCGATAAACTGCACGACGTACGTTCGGTTCCGTTCGGCCAATGCGTGTCTACGGCAATTTACGGCTCTAGATCGGTTTTTTGTAAGTAATATATGCTTAAAACATTCTAAATAACATTGTAGAAGGCCGACGTAAATTTCCATGGCAATCCGGCACGGTCGGTCCGGACGAGAAACCCCTATACCCCCGCCTTTCGCGTATCGGCAAAAACTGGGTTTCGCGCTAAACTGTGCGTAACTTCTGCTACGTGACTCCGTTTTAGGCCCATGTCTAGTCAAAACGCACCTTGGAAGGTCCACCACATAATGTGTAGGGCGTTTGGTGGCAATACACCATGATTTGAGTGTGTTTCGATAAACTGCACGACGTACTTTCGGTTCGGTTCGGCCAATGCGTGTCTACGACAATTTGCTGCTCTAGATCGTTTTTTGTAAGTAATATATGCTTAAAACATTCTAAATAACATTGTAGAAAGCCAACGTAAATTTCCATGGCAATCCGGCACGGTCGGTCCGGACGAGAAACCCCCTATACCCCCGCCTTTCGCGTATCGGCAAAAACTGGGTTTCGCGCTAAAATGTGCGTAACTTCTGCTACGTGACTCCGTTTTAGGCCCATGACCATTCAAAATGGACCTTGGAAGGTCCATCACACAATGTGCAGGGCGTTTGGTGGCAATACACCATGATTTGAGTGTGTTTCGATAAACTACACGACGTACGTTCGGTTCGGTTCGACCAATGCGTGTCTACGGAAATTTGCGGCTCTAGATCGGTTTTTTGTAAGTAATATATGCTTAAAACCTTCTAAATAACATTGTAGAGAGCCCACGTAAATTTCCATGGCAATCCGGCATGGTCGGTCCGGACGAGAAACCCCATATACCCCCGTCTTTCGCGTATCGACAAAAACTGGGTTTCGCGCTAAAATGTGCGTAATTTCTGCTACGTGACTCCGTTTTAGGCCCATGACTAGTCAAAACGGACCTTGGAAGGTCCACCACACAATGTGTAGGGCGTTTGGTGGCAATACACCATGATTTGAGTGTGTTTCGATAAACTGCACGACGTACGTTCGGTTCGGTTCGACCAATACGTGTCTACGGCAATTTACGGCTCTAGATCGGTTTTTTGTGGGTAATATATGCTTAAAACCTTCTAAATAAATTGTAGAAGGCCCACGTAAATTTCCATGGAAATCCGGCACGGTCGGTCCGGACGAGAAACCCCTACACCCCCGCCTTTCGCGTATCGACAAAAACTGGGTTTCGCGCTAAAATGTGTATAATTTCTGCTACGTAACTCCGTTTTATGCCCATGACTAGTCAAAACGGACCTTGGAAGGTCCACCACACAATGTGCAGGGCGTTTGATGGTAATACACCATGATTTGAGTGTGTTTCGATAAACTGCAGGACGTACGTTCGGTTCGGCGAATGCGTGTCTACGGCAATTTGCGGCTCTAGATCGGTTTTTTGTAAGTAATATATGATTAAAACCTTCTAAATAACATTATAGAAGGCCCACGTAAATTTCCATGGCAATCCGGCACGGTCGGTCCGGACGAGAAACCCCCTATACCCCCGCCTTTCGCGTATCGGCAAAAACTGGGTTTCGTGCTAAAATTTGCGTAACTTCTGCTACGTGACTCCGTTTTAGGCCCATGACCAGTCAAAACGGACCTTGGAAGGTCCACCACACAATGTGCAGGGCGTTTGATGGTAATACACCATGATTTGAGTGTGTTTCGAAAAACTGCAGGACGTACGTTCGGTTCGGTTCGGCCAATGCGTGTCTACGGCAATTTGCGGCTCTAGATCGGTTTTTTGTAAGTAATATATGATTAAAACATTCTAAATAACATTATAGAAGGCCCACGTAAATTTCCATGGCAATCCGGCACGGTCGGTCCGGACGAGAAACCCCTTATACCCCCGCCTTTCGCGTATCGGCAAAAACTGGGTTTCGCGCTAAAATGTGCGTAACTTCTGCTCCGTGACTCCGTTTTAGGCCCATTACCAGTCAAAATTGACCTTGGAAGGTCCACCACAAAATGTGCAGGGCGTTTGGTGGCAATACACCATGAATTGAGTGTGTTTCGATAAACTGCACGACGTACGTTCGGTTCGGTTCGACCAACGCGTGTCTACGGCAATTTACGGCTCTAGATCGGTTTTTTGTAAGTATTATATGCTTAAAAACTTCTAAATAACATTGTAGAAGGCCCACGTAAATTTCCATGTTTATCCGGCACGGTCGGTCCGGACGAGAAACCCCCTATACCCCCGCCTTTCGCGTATCGACAAAAACTGGGTTTCGCGCTAAAATGTGTATAATTTCTGCTACGTAACTCCGTTTTATGCCCATGACTAGTCAAAACGGACCTTGGAAGGTCCACCACACAATGTGCAGGGCGTTTGGTGGCAATACACCATGATTTGAGTGTGTTTCGATAAACTGCACGACATACGTTCGGTTCCGTTCGGCCAATGCGTGTCTACGGCAATTTACGGCTCTAGATCGGTTTTTTGTAAGTAATATATGCTTAAAACATTCTAAATAACATTGTAGAAGGCCGACGTAAATTTCCATGGCAATCCGGCACGGTCGGTCCGGACGAGAAACCCCTATACCCCCGCCTTTCGCGTATCGGCAAAAACTGGGTATCGCGCTAAAATTTGCGTAACTTCTGCTACGTGACTTCGTTTTAGGCCCATGACCAGTCAAAACAGACCTTGGAAGGTCCACCACACAATGTGCAGGGCGTTTGGTGGCAATACACCATGATTTGAGTGTGTTTCGATAAACTGCACGACGTACGTTCGGTTCGGTTCGGCCAATGCGTGTCTACGGCAATTTGCGGCTCTAGATCTATTTTTTGTAAGTAATATATGCTTAAAACCTTCTAAATAACATTGTTGAAGGCCCACGTAAATTTCCATGGCAATTCGGCACGGTCGGTCCAGACGAGAAACCCCCTATACCCTCGCCTTTCGCGTATCGGCAAAAACTGGGTTTCGCGCTAAAATGTGCGTAACTTCTGCTACGTGACTCCGTTTTAGGCCCATTACCATTAAAAACGTACCTTGGAAGGTCCACCACACAATGTGCAGGGCGTTTGGTGGCAATACACCATGATTTGAGTGTGTTTCGATAAACTGCACGACGTATGTTCGGTTCGGTTCGGCCAATGCGTGTCTACGGCAATTTGCTGCTCTAGATCAGTTTTTTGTAAGCAATATATGCTTAAAACATTCTAAATAACATTGTAGAAAGCCCACGTAAACTTCCATGGCAATCCGGCACGGTCGGTCCGGACGAGAAACCCCCTATACCCCCGCCTTTCGCGTATCGGCAAAAACTGGGTTTCACGCTAAAATGTGCGTAACTTCTGCTACGTGACTCCGTTTTAGGCCCATGACCAGTCAAAACAGACCTTGGAAGGTCCACCACACAATGTTCAGGGCGTTTGGTGGAAATACACCATGTTTTGAGTGTGTTTCGATAAACTGCACGACGTACGTTCGGTTCCGTTCGGCCAATGCGTGTCTATGGCAATTTGCGGCTCTAGATCGGTTTTTTGTAAGTAATATATGCTTAAAACCTTCTAAATAGCATTGTAGAAAGCCCACGTAAATTTCCTTTCACGTATCGGCAAAAACTGGGTTTCGCGCTAAAATGTGCGTAACTTCTGCTACGTGAATCCGTTTTAGGCCCATGAACAGTCAAAACGGACCTTGGAAGGTCCACCACACAATGTGCATGGCGTTTCGTGGCAATACACCATGATATGAGTGTGTTTCGATAAACTGCACGACGTACGTTCGGTTCGGTTCGGCCAATGCGTGTCTACGGCAATTTGCGGCTCTAGATCAGTTTTTTGTAAGTAATATATGCTTAAAACATTCTAAATAACATTGTAGAAGGCCCACGTAAATTTCTATGGCAATCCGGCACGGTCGGTCCGGAAGAGAAACCCCCTATACCCCCGCCTTTCGCGTATCGGCAAAAACTGGGTTTCGCGCTAAAATGTGCGTAACTTCTGCTACGTGACTCCGTTTTAGGCCCATGGCCAGTCAAAACGGACCTTGGAAGGTCCAACACACAATGTGCAGGGCGTTTGGTGGCAATACACCATGATTTGAGTGTGTTTTGATAAACTGCACGACGTACGTTCGGTTCCGTTCGACCAATGTGTGTATACGGTAATTTGCGGCTCTAGATCAGTTTTTTGTAAGTAATATATGCTTAAAACATTCTAAATAACATTGTAGGAGGCCCACGTAAATTTCCATGGCAATCCGGCACGGTCGGTCCGGAAGAGAAACCCCTTATACCCCCGCCTTTCGCGTATCGGCAAAAACTGGGTTTCGCGCTAAAATGTGCGTAACTTCTGCTACGTGACTCCGTTTTAGGCCCATGACCAGTCAAAACGGACCTTGGAAGGTACACCACACAATGTGCAGGGCGTTTGGTGGCAATACACCATGATTTGAGTGTGTTTCGATAAACTGCACGACGTACGTTCGATTCGGTTCGACCAATGCGTGTCTACGGCAATTTTGCGGCTCTTGATCGGTTTTTTGTAAGTAATATATGCTTAAAACCTTCTAAATAACATTGTAGAAGGCCCACGTAAATTTCCATGGCAATCCGGCACGGTCGGTCCGGACGAGAAACCCCCTATACCCCCGCCTTTCGCGTATCGGCAAAAACTGGGTTTCGCGCTAAAATGTGCGTAACTTCTGCTACGTGACTCCGTTTTAGGCCCATTACCAGTCAAAATGGACCTTGTAAGGTCCACCACAAAATGTGCAGGGCGTTTGTTGGCAATAGACCATGAATTGAGTGTGTTTCGATAAACTGCACGACGTACGTTCGGTTCGGTTCGACCAATGCGTGTCTATGGCAATTTACGGCTCTAGATCGGTTTTTTGTAAGTATTATATGCTTAAAACCTTCTAAATAACATTGTAGAAGGCCCACGTAAATTTCCATGGCAATCCGGCACGGTCGGTCCGGACGAGAAACCCCCTATACCCCCGCCTTTCGCGTATCGACAAAAACTGGGTTTCGCGCTAAAATGTGTATAATTTCTGCTACGTAACTCCGTTTTATGCCCATGACTAGTCAAAACGGACCTTGGAAGGTCCACCACACAATGTACAGGGCGTTTGGTGGCAATACACCATGATTTGAGTGTGTTTCGATAAACTGCACGACATACGTTCGGTTCCGTTCGGCCAATGCGTGTCTACGGCAATTTACGGCTCTAGATCGGTTTTTTGTAAGTAATATATGCTTAAAACATTCTAAATATCCTTGTAGAAGGCCGACGTAAATTTCCATGGCAATCCGGCACGGTCGGTCTGGACGAGAAACCCCCTATACCCCCGCCTTTCGCGTATCGGCAAAAACTGGGTATCGCGCTAAAATTTGCGTAACTTCTGCTACGTGACTCCGTTTTAGGCCCATGACCAGTCAAAACAGACCTTGGAAGGTCCACCACACAATGTGCAGGGCGTTTGGTGGCAATACACCATGATTTGAGTGTGTTTCGATATACTGCACGACGTACGTTCGGTTCGGTTCGGCCAATGCGTGTCTACGGCAATTTGCGGCTCTAGATCGGTTTTTTGTAAGTAATATATGCTTAAAACCTTCTAAATAACATTGTTGAAGGCCCACGTAAATTTCCATGGCAATTCGGCACGGTCGGTCCAGACGAGAAACACCCTATACCCTCGCCTTTCGCGTATCGGCAAAAACTGGGTTTCGCGCTAAAATGTGCGTAACTTCTGCTACGTGACTCCGTTTTAGGCCCATTACCAGTAAAAACGGACCTTGGAAGGTCCACCACACAATGTGCAGGGCGTTTGGTGGCAATACATCATGATTTGAGTGTGTTTCGATAAACTGCACGACGTATGTTCGGTTCGGTTCGGCTAATGCGTGTCTACGGCAATTTGCTGCTCTAGATCAGTTATTTGTAAGCAATATATGCTTAAAACATTCTAAATAACATTGTAGAAAGCCCACGTAAACTTCCATGGCAATCCGGCACGGTCGGTCCGGACGAGAAACCCCCTATACCCCCGCCTTTCGCGTATCGGCAAAAACTGGGTTTCGCGCTAAAATGTGCGTAACTTCTGCTACGTGACTCCGTTTTAGGCCCATGACCAGTCAAAACGGACCTTGGAAGGTCCACCACACAATGTTCAGGGCGTTTGGTGGAAATACACCATGTTTTGAGTGTGTTTCGATAAACTGCACGACGTACGTTCGGTTCGGTTCGGCCAATGCGTGTCTACGGCAATTTGCGGCTCTAGATCGGTTTTTTGTAAGTAATATATGCTTAAAACATTCTAAATAGCATTGTAGAAAGCCCACGTAAATTTCCTTTCACGTATCGGCAAAAACTGGGTTTCGCGCTAAAATGTGCGTAACTTCTGCTACGTGACTCCGTTTTAGGCCCATGACCAGTCAAAACGGACCTTGGAAGGTCCACCACACAATGTGCAGGGCGTTTCGTGGCAATACACCATGATATGAGTGTGTTTCGATAAACTGCACGACGTACGTTCGGTTCGGTTCGGCCAATGCGTGTCTACGGTAATTTGCGGCTCTAGATCAGTTTTTTGTAAGTAATATATGCTTAAAACATTCTAAATAACATTGTAGAAGGCCCACGTAAATTTCCATGGCAATCCGGCACGGTCGGTCCGGAAGAGAAACCCCCTATACCCCCGCCTTTCGCGTATCGGCAAAAACTGGGTTTCGCGCTAAAATGTGCGTAACTTCTGCTACGTGACTCCGTTTTAGGCCCATGGCCAGTCAAAACGGACCTTGGAAGGTCCACCACACAATGTGCAGGGCGTTTGGTGGCAATACACCATGATTTGAGTGTGTTTTGATAAACTGCACGACGTACGTTCGGTTCCGTTCGACCAATGCGTGTCTACGGCAATTTGCGGCTCTAGATCAGTTTTTTGTAAGTAATATATGCTTAAAACATTCTAAATAACATTGTAGAAGGCCCACGTAAATTTCCATGGCAATCCGGCACGGTCGGTCCGGAAGAGAAACCCCTTATACCCCCGCCTTTCGCGTATCGACAAAAACTGGGTTTCGCGCTAAAATGTGCGTAACTTCTGCTACGTGACTCCGTTTTAGGCCCATGACCAGTCAAAACGGACCTTGGAATGTCCACCACACAATGTGCAGGGCGTTTGGTGGCATTACACCATGATTTGAGTGTGTTTCGATAAACTGCACGACGTACATTCGATTCGGTTCGACCAATGCGTGTCTACGGCAATTTGCGGCTCTTGATCGTTTTTTGTAAGTAATATGTGCTTAAAACCATATAAATAACATTGTAGAAGGCCCACGTAAATTTCCATGGCAATCCGGCACGGTCGGTCCGGACAAGAAACCCCCTATACCCCCGCCTTTCGCGTATCGACAAAAACTGGGTTTCGCGCTAAAATGTGTGTAATTTCTGCTACGTAACTCCGTTTTATGCCCATGACTAGTCAAAACGGACCTTGGAAGGTCCACCACACAATGTGCAGGGCGTTTGGTGGCAATACAGCATGATTTGAGTGTGTTTCGATAAACTGCACGACGTACGTTCGGTTCCGTTCGGCCAATGCGTGTCTACGTCAATTTACGGCTCTAGATCGGTTTTTTGTAAGTAATATATGATTAAAACATTCTAAATAACATTGTAGAAGGCCGACGTAAATTTCCATGGCAATCCGGCACGGTCGGACCGGACGAGAAACCCCCTATACCCCCGCCTTTCGCGTATCGGCAAAAACTGGGTTTCGCGCTAAAATTTGCGTAACTTCTGCTACGTGACTCTGTTTTAGGCCCATGACCAGTCAAAACGGACCTTGGAATGTCCACCACACAATGTACAGGGAGTTTGGTGGCAATACACCATGATTTGAGTGTGTTTCGATAAACTGCACGACGTACGTTCGGTTCCGTTCGGCCAACGCGTGTCTACGGCAATTTGCGGCTCTAGATCGGTTTTTTGTAAGTAATATATGCTTAAAACCTTCTAAATAACATTGTAGAAGGCCCACGAAAATTTCCATGGCAATCCGGCACGGTCGGTCCGGACGAGAAAACCCCTATACCCCCGCCTTTCGCGTATCGGCAAAAACCGGGTTTTGCGCTAAAATGTGCGTAACTTCTGCTACGTGACTCATTTTAGGCCCATTACCAGTCAAAACGGACCTTGGAAGGTCCACCACACAATGTGCAGGGGGTTTGGTGGCAATACACCATGATTTGAGTGTGTTTCGATAAACTGCACGACGTACGTTCGGTTCGGTTCGGCCAATGCGTGTCTACGGCAATTTGCGGCTCTAGATAGGTTTTTTGTAAGTAATATATGCTTAAAACCTTCTAAATAACATTGTAGAAGGCCCACGTAAATTTCCATGGCAATCCGGCACGGTCGGTCCGGACGAGAAACCCCCTATACCCCCGCCTTTCGCGTATTGGCAAACACTGGGTTTCGCGCTAAAATGTGCGTAAGTTCTGCTACGTGACTCCGTTTTAGGCCCATGACCAGTCAAAATGAACCTTGGAAGGTCCACCACACAATATGCAGGGCGTTTGGTGGCAATACACCATGATTTGAGTGTGTTTCGATAAACTGCACGACGTACGTTCGGTTCCGTTCGACCAATGCGTGTCTACGGCAATTTGCGGCTCTAGATCGGTTTTTTGTAAGTAATATATGCTTAAAACCTTCTAGATAACATTGTAGAAGGCCCACGTAAATTTCCATGGCAATCCGGCACGGTCGGTCCGGACGAGAAACCCCCTATACCCCCGTCTTTCGCGTATCTACAAAAACTGGGTTTCGCGCTAAAATGTGCGTAATTTCTGCTACGTGACTCCGTTTTAGGCCTATGACTAGTCAAAACGGACCTTGGAAGGTCCACCACACAATGTGTAGGGCGTTTGGTGGCAATACACCATGATTTGAGTGTGTTTCGATAAACTGCACGACGTACGTTCGGTTCCGTTCGGCCAATGCGTGTCTACGGCAATTTGCGGCTCTAGATCGGTTTTTTGTAAGTAATATATGCTTAAAACCTTCTAAATAACATTGTAGAAGGCCCACGTAAATTTCCATGGCAATCCGGCACGGTCGGTCCGGACGAGAAACCCTTTATACCCCCGCCTTTCGCGTATTGGCAAAAACTGGGTTTCGCGCTAAAATGTGCGTAACTTCTGCTACGTGACTCCGTTTTAGGCCCATTACCAGTAAAAACGGACCTTGGAAGGTCCACCACACAATGTGCAGGGCGTTTGGTGGCAATACACCATGATTTGAGTGTGTTTCGATAAACTGCACGACGTACGTTCGGTTCGGCCAATGCGTGTCTACGGCAATTTGTGGCTCTAGATCGGTTTTTTGTAAGTAATATATGCTTAAATCCTTCTAAATAACATTGTAGAAGGCCCACATAAATTTCTATGGCAATCCGGCTTGGTCGGTCCGGACGAGAAACCCCCTATACCCCCCCTCCTTTCGCGTATCGGCAAAACCTGGGTCTCGCGCTAAAATGTGCGTAACTTCTGCTACGTGATTCCGTTTTAGGCCCATGACCAGTCAAAACGGACCTTGGAAGGTCCACCACACAATTTGTAGGGCGTTTGGTGGCAATACACCATGATTTGAGTGTGTTTCGATAAACTGCATGACGTACGTTCGGTTCGGTTAGGCCAATGCGTGTCTACGGAAATTTGCGGCTCTAGATCGGTTTTTTGTAAGTAATATATGCTTAAAACCTTCTAAATAACATTGTAGAAGGCCCACGTAAATTTCCATGGCAATCCGGCAAGGTCGGTCCGGACGAGAAACCACCTATACCCCCGCCTTTCGCGTATCGGCAAAAACTGGGTTTCGCGTTAAAATGTGCGTAACATCTGCTACGTGACTCCGTTTTAGACCCATGACCAGTCAAAACGGACCTTGGAAGGTCCACCACACAATGTGCATGTCGTTTGGTGGCAATACACCATGATTTGAGTGTGTTTCGATAAACTGCATGACCTACGTTCGGTTTGGTTCGACCAATGCGTGTCTACGGCAATTTGCGGCTCTAGATCGGTTTTTTGTAAGTAATATATGCTTAAAACCTTCTAAACAACATTGTAGAAGGCCCACGTAAATTTCCATGGCAATACGGCACGGTCGGTCTGGACGAGAAAACCCTCTATACCCCCTCCTTTCGCGTATCGGCAAAAATTGGTTTCGCGCTAAAATGTGCTTAACTTCTGCTACGTGACTCGGTTTTAGGCCCATGACCAGTCAAAACGGACCTTGGAAGGTCCACCACACAATGTGCAGGGCGTTTGGTGGCAATACACCATGATTTGAGTGTGTTTCGATAAACTGCACGACGTACGTTCGGTTCGGTTCAGCCAATGCGTGTCTACGGCAATTTGGGCTCTAGATCGGTTTTTTGTAAGTAATATATGCTTAAAACCTTCTAAATAACATTATAGAAGTCCACGTAAATTTCCATGGCAATCCGGCACGGTCGGTCCGGACGAGAAACCCCCTATACCCCCGCCTTTCGCGTAGCGGCAAAAACTGGGTTTCGCGATAAAATATGCGTAACTTCTGCTACGTGACTCCGTTTTAGGCCCTTGACCAGTCCAAACGGACCTTGGAAGGTCCACCACACAATGTGCAGGGCGTTTGGTGGTAATACACCATGATTTGAGTGTGTTTCGATAAACTGCACGACGTACGTAAGGTTCGGTTCGGCTAATGCGTGTCTACGGCAATTTGCGGCTCTAGATCGGTTTTTTGTAAGTAATATATGCTTAAAACCTTCTAAATAAAATTTTAGAAGGCCCAAGTAAATTTCCATGGCACTCCGGCACGGTCGGTCCGAACGAGAAACCCCCTATACCCCCGCCTTTCGCGTATCAGCAAAAACTGGGTTTCTTGCTAAAATGTGCGTAACTTCTGCTACGTGACTCCGTTTTAGGCCCATGACCAGTCAAAACTGACCTTGGAATGTCCACCACACAATGTTCAGGACTTTTGGAGGCAATACACCATGATTTGAGTGTGTTTCGATAAACTGCACGACGTACGTTCGGTTCGGTTCGGCCAATGCGTGTCTACGGCAATTTGCGGCTCTAGATCGGTTTTTTGTAAGTAATATATGCTTAAAGCATTCTAAATAACATTGTAGAAGGCCGACGTAAATTTCCATGGCAATCCGGCATGGTCGGTCCGGACGAGAAACCCCCTATACCCCCGCCTTTCGCGTATCGGCAAAAACTGGGTTTCTTGCTAAAATGTGCGTAACTTCTGCTACGTGACTCCGTTTTAGGCCCATGACCAGTCAAAACTGACTTTGGAATGTCCACCACACAATGTGCAGGGCGTTTGGTGGCAATACACCATGATTTGAGTGTGTTTCGATAAACTGCACGACGTACGTTCGATTCGGTTCGACCAATGCGTGTCTACGGCAATTTGCGGCTCTTGATCGGTTTTTTGTAAGTAATATATGCTTAAAACCTTCTAAATAACATTGTAGAAGGCCCACGTAAATTTCCATGGCAATCCGGCACGGTCGGTCCGGACAAGAAACCCCCTATACCCCCGCCTTTCGCGTATCGACAAAAACTGGGTTTCGCGCTAAAATGTGTGTAATTTCTGCTACGTAACTCCGTTTTATGCCCATGACTAGTCAAAACGGACCTTGGAAGGTCCACCACACAATGTGCAGGGCGTTTGGTGGCAATACAGCATGATTTGAGTGTGTTTCGATAAACTGCACGACGTACGTTCGGTTCCGTTCGGCCAATGCGTGTCTACGTCAATTTACGGCTCTAGATCGGTTTTATTGTAAGTAATATATGATTAAAACATTCTAAATAACATTGTAGAAGGCCGACGTAAATTTCCATGGCAATCCGGCACGGTCGGACCGGACGAGAAACCCCCTATACCCCCGCCTTTCGCGTATCGGCAAAAACTGGGTTTCGCGCTAAAATTTGCGTAACTTCTGCTACGTGACTCTGTTTTAGGCCCATGACCAGTCAAAACGGACCTTGGAATGTCCACCACACAATGTACATGGAGTTTGGTGTCAATACACCATGATTTGAGTGTGTTTCGATAAACTGCACGACGTACGTTCGGTTCCGTTCGGCCAACGCGTGTCTACGGCAATTTGCGGCTCTAGATCGGTTTTTTGTAAGTAATATATGCTTAAAACCTTCTAAATAACATTGTAGAAGGCCCACGAAAATTTCCATGGCAATCCGGCACGGTCGGTCCGGACGAGAAACCCCCTATACCCCCGCCTTTCGCGTATCGGCAAAAACTGGGTTTCGCGCTAAAATGTGCGTAACTTCTGCTACGTGACTCCGTTTTTGGCCCATTACCAGTCAAAACGGACCTTGGAAGGTCCACCACACAATGTGCAGGGCTTTTGGTGGCAATACACCATGATATGAGTGTGTTTCGATAAACTGCACGACGTACGTTCGGTTCGGTTCGGCCAATGCGTGTCTACGGAAATTTGCGGCTCTAGATCGGTTTTTTGTAAGTAATATATGCTTAAAACCTTCTAAATAACATTGTAGAAGGCCCACGTAAATTTCCATGGCAATCCGGCACGGTCGGTCCGGACGAGAAACCCCCTATACCCCCGTCTTTCGCGTATCGACAAAAACTGGTTTTCGCGCTAAAATGTGCGTAATTTCTGCTACGTGACTCCGTTTTAGGCCTATGACTAGTCGAAACGGACCTTGGAAGGTCCACCACACAATGTGTAGGGCGTTTGGTGGCAATACACCATGATTTGAGTGTGTTTCGATAAACTGCACGACGTACGTTCGGTTCCGTTCGGCCAATGCGTGTCTACGGCAATTTTTGGCTCTAGATCGGTTTTTTGTAAGTAATATATGCTTAAAACATTCTAAATAACATTGTAGAAGGCCGACGTAAATTTCCATGGCAATCCGGCACGGTCGGTCCGGACGATAAACCCCCTATACTCCCGCCTTTCGCGTATCGGCAAAAACTGGGTTTCGCGCTAAAATGTGCGTAACTTCTGCTATGTGACTCCCTTTTAGGCCCATGACCAGTCAAAACGAACCTTGGAAGGTCCACCACACAATGTGCAGGGCGTTTGGTGGCAATACACCATGATTTGAGTGTGTTTCGATAAACTGCACGACGTACGTTCGGTTCGGCCAATGCGTGTCTACGGCAATTTGTGGCTCTAGATCGGTTTTTTGTAAGTAATATATGCTTAAATCTTTCTAAATAACATTGTAGAAGGCCCACATAAATTTCTATGGCAATCCGGCATGGTCGGTCCGGACGAGAAACCCCCTATACCCCCCCTCCTTTCGCGTATCGGCAAAACCTGGGTTTCGCGCTAAAATGTGCGTAACTTCTGCTACGTGACTCCGTTTTAGGCCCATGACCAGTCAAAACAGACCTTGGAAGGTCCACCACACAATTTGTAGGGCGTTTGGTGGCAATACACCATGATTTGAGTGTGTTTCGATAAACTGCATGACGTACGTTCGGTTCGGTTAGGCCAATGCGTGTCTACGGAAATTTGCGGCTCTAGATCGGTTTTTTGTAAGTAATATATGCTTAAAACCTTCTAAATAACATTGTATAAGGCCCACGTAAATTTCCATGGCAATCCGGCACGGTCGGTCCGGACGAGAAACCCCTATACCCCCGCCTTTCGCGTATCGACAAAAACTGGGTTTCGCGCTAAAATGTGCGTAATTTCTGCTACGTGACTCCGTTTTAGGCCCATGACCAGTCAAAATGGACCTTGGAAGGTCCACCACACAATATGCAGGGCGTTTGGTGGCAATACACCATGATTTGAGTGTGTTTCGATAAACTGCACGACGTACGTTCGGTTCGGTTCGACCAATGCGTGTCTACGGCAATTTTGCGGCTCTAGATCGGTTTTTTGTAAGTAATATATGCTTAAAACCTTCTAAATAACATTGTAGAAGGCCCACGTAAATTTCCATGGCAATCCGGCAAGGTCGGTCCGGACGAGAAACCACCTATACCCCCGCCTTTCGCGTATCGGCAAAAACTGGGTTTCGCGTTAAAATGTGCGTAACTTCTGCTACGTGACTCCGTTTTAGGCCCATGACCAGTCAAAACGGACCTTGGAAGGTCCACCACACAATGTGCATGTCGTTTGGTGGCAATACACCATGATTTGAGTGTGTTTCGATAAACTGCATGACCTACGTTCGGTTCGGTTCGACCAATGCGTGTCTACGGCAATTTGCGGCTCTAGATCGGTTTTTTGTAAGTAATATATGCTTAAAACTTTCTAAACAACATTGTAGAAGGCCCACGTAAATTTCCATGGCAATACGGCACGGTCGGTCTGGACGAGAAAACCCTCTATACCCCCTCCTTTCGCGTATCGGCAAAAATTGGTTTCGCGCTAAAATGTGTGTAACTTCTGCTACGTGACTCGGTTTTAGGCCCATGACCAGTCAAAACGGACATTGGAAGGTCCACCACACAATGAGCAGGACGTTTGGTTGCAATACACCATGATTTGAGTGTGTTTCGATAAACTGCACGACGTACGTTCGGTTCGGTTCAGCCAATGCGTGTCTACGGCAATTTGGGCTCTAGATCGGTTTTTTGTAAGTAATATATGCTTAAAACCTTCTAAATAACATTATAGAAGTCCACGTAAATTTCCATGGCAATCCGGCACGGTCGGTCCGAACGAGAAACCCCCTATACCCCCGCCTTTCGCGTATCGGCAAAAACTGGGTTTCGCGATAAAATATGCGTAACTTCTGCTACGTGACTCCGTTTTAGGCCCTTGACCAGTCAAAACGGACCTTGGAAGGTCCACCACACAATGTGCAGGGCGTTTGGTGGTAATACACCATGATTTGAGTGTGTTTCGATAAACTGCACGACGTACGTAAGGTTTGGTTCGGCCAATGCGTGTCTACGGCAATTTGCCGCTCTAGATCGGTTTTTTGTAAGTAATATATGCTTATAACCTTCTAAATAAAATTTTAGAAGGCCCAAGTAAATTTCCATGGCACTCCGGCACGGTCGGTCCGAACGAGAAACCCCCTATACCCCCGCCTTTCGCGTATCAGCAAAAACTGGGTTTCTTGCTAAAATGTGTGTAACTTCTGCTACGTGACTCCGTTTTAGGCCCATGACCAGTCAAAACTGACCTTGGAATGTCCACCACACAATGTTCAGGACTTTTGGTGGCAATACACCATGATTTGAGTGTGTTTCGATAAACTGCACGACGTACGTTCGGTTCGGTTCGGCCAATGCGTGTCTACGGCAATTTGCGGCTCTAGATCGGTTTTTTGTAAGTAATATATGCTTAAAGCATTCTAAATAACATTGTAGAAGGCCGACGTAAATTTCCATGGTAATCCGGCATGGTCGGTCCGGACGAGAAAACCCCTATACCCCCGCCTTTCGCGTATCGGCAAAAACTGGGTTTCTTGCTAAAATGTGCGTAACTTCTGCTACGTGACTCCGTTTTAGGCCCATGACCAGTCAAAACTGACCTTGGAATGTCCACCACACAATGTTCAGGACTTTTGGTGGCAATACACCATGATTTGAGTGTGTTTCGATAAACTGCACGACGTACGTTCGGTTCGGTTCGGCCAATGCGTGTCTACGGCAATTTGGGCTCTAGATCGGTTTTTTGTAAGTAATATATGCTTAAAACCTTCTAAATAACATTATAGAAGTCCACGTAAATTTCCATGGCAATCCGGCACGGTCGGTCCGGACGAGAAACCACCTATACCCCCGCCTTTCGCGTATCGGCAAAAACTGGGTTTCGCGTTAAAATGTGCGTAACTTCTGCTACGTGACTCCGTTTTAGGCCCATGACCAGTCAAAACGGACCTTGGAAGGTCCACCACACAATGTGCATGTCGTTTGGTGGCAATACACCATGATTTGAATGTGTTTCGATAAACTGCATGACCTACGTTCGGTTCGGTTCGACCAATGCGTGTCTACGGCAATTTGCGGCTCTAGATCGGTTTTTTGTAAGTAATATATGCTTAAAACCTTCTAAACAACATTGTAGAAGGCCCACGTAAATTTCCATGGCAATACGGCACGGTCGGTCTGGACGAGAAAACCCTCTATACCCCCTCCATTCGCGTATCGGCAAAAATTGGTTTCGCGCTAAAATGTGCGTAACTTCTGCTACGTGACTCGGTTTTAGGCCCATAACCAGTCAAAACGGACCTTGGAAGGTCCACCACACAATGAGCAGGACGTTTGGTTGCAATACACCATGATTTGAGTGTGTTTCGATAAACTGCACGACGTACGTTCGGTTCGGTTCAGCCAATGCGTGTCTACGGCAATTTGGGCTCTAGATCGGTTTTTTGTATGTAATATATGCTTAAAACCTTCTAAATAACATTATAGAAGTCCACGTAAATTTCCATGGCAATCCGGCACGGTCGGTCCGGACGAGAAATCCCCTATACCCCCGCCTTTCGCGTATCGGCAAAAACTGGGTTTCGCGATAAAATATGCGTAACTTCTGCTACGTGACTCCGTTTTAGGCCCTTGACCAGTCAAAACGGACCTTGGAAGGTCCACCACACAATGTGCAGGGCGTTTGGTGGTAATACACCATGATTTGAGTGTGTTTCGATAAACTGCACGACGTACGTAAGGTTCGGTTCGGCCAATGCGTGTCTACGGCAATTTGCGGCTCTAGATCGGTTTTTTGTAAGTAATATATGCTTAAAACCTTCTAAATAAAATTTTAGAAGGCCCAAGTAAATTTCCATGGCAATCCGGCACGGTCGGTCCGAACGAGAAACCCCCTATACCCCCGCCTTTCGCGTATCAGCAAAAACTGGGTTTCTTGCTAAAATGTGCGTAACTTCTGCTACGTGACTCCGTTTTAGGCCCATGACCAGTCAAAACTGACCTTGGAATGTCCACCACACAATGTTCAGGACTTTTGGTGGCAATACACCATGATTTGAGTGTGTTTCGATAAACTGCACGACGTACGTTCGGTTCGGTTCGGCCAATGCGTGTCTACGGCAATTTGCGGCTCTAGATCAGTTTTTTGTAAGTAATATATGCTTAAAGCATTCTAAATAACATTGTAGAAGGCCGAAGTAAATTTCCATGGCAATCCGGCATGGTCGGTCCGGACGAGAAACCCCCTATACCCCCGCCTTTCGCGTATCGACAAAAACTGGGTTTCGCGCTAAAATGTGCGTAACTTCTGCTACGTGACTCCGTTTTAGGCCCATGACCAGTCAAAACGGACCTTGGAAGGTCAACCACACAATTTGTAGGGCCTTTGGTGGCAATACACCATGATTTGAGTGTGTTTCGATAAACTGCACGACGTACGTTCGGTTCGGTTAGGCCAATGCGTGTCTACGGAAATTTGCGGCTCTAGATCGGTTTTTTGTAAGTAATATATGATTAAAACCTTCTAAATAACATTGTAGAAGGCCCACGTAAATTTCCATGGCAATACGGCACGGTCGGTCTGAACGAGAAATCCCCTATACCCCCTCCTTTCGCGTATCGGCAAAATTGGGGTTCGCGCTAAAATGGGCGTAACTTCTGCTACGTGACTCCGTTTTAAACCCATGACCAGTAAAAACCGACCTTGGAAGGTCCACCACACAATGTGCAGGTCGTTTGGTGGCAATACACCATGATTTGAGTGTGTTTCGATAAACTGCACGACCTACGTTCGGTTCGGTTCGACCAATGCGTGTCTACGGCAATTTGCGGCTCTAGATCGGTTTTTTGTAAGTAATATATGCTTAAAACCTTCTAAACAACATTGTAGAAGGCCCATGTAAATTTCCATGGCAATTCGGCACGGTCGGTCGGGACGAGAAAACCCCCTATACCCCCTCCTTTCGCGTATCGGCAAAAATTGGTTTCGCGCTAAAATGTGCGTAACTTCTGCTACGTGACTCTGTTTTAGGCCCATGACCAGTCAAAACGGACCTTGGAAGGTTCACCACACAATGTTCAGGACGTTTGGTTGCAATACACCATGATTTGAGTGTGTTTCGATAAACTGCACGACGTACGTTCGGTTCGGTTCAGCCAATGCGTGTCTACGGCAATTTGGGCTCTAGATCGGTTTTTTGTAAGTAATATATGCTTAAAACCTTCTAAATAAAATTATAGAAGGCCCACGTAAATTTCCATGGCAATCCGGCACGGTCGGTCCGGACGAGAAACCCCCTATACCCCCGTCTTTCGCGTATCGGCAAAAACTGGGTTTCGCGATAAAATATGCGTAACTTCTGCTACCTGACTCCGTTTTAGGCTCTTAACCAGTCAAAACGGACCTTGGAAGGTCCACCACACAACGTGCAGGGCGTTTGGTGTCAATACACCATGATTTGAGTGTGTTTCGATAAACTGCACGACGTACGTAAGGTTCGGTTCGGCCAATGCGTGTCTACGGCAATTTGCGGCTCTAGATCGGTTTTTTGTAAGTAATATATGCTTAAAACCTTCTAAATAACATTTTAGAAGGCCCACGTAAATTTCCACGGCAATCCGGCACGGTCGGTCCGAACGAGAAACCCCCTATACCCCCGCCTTTCGCGTATCGGCAAAAACTGGGTTTCTTACTAAAATGTGCGTAACTTCTGCTACGTGACTCCGTTTTAGGCCCATGACCAGTCAAAACGGACCTTGGAAGGTCCACCACACAATTTGTAGGGCCTTTGGGGGCAATACACCATGATTTGAGTGTGTTTCGATAAACTGCACGACGTACGTTCGGTTCGGTTCGGTTAGGCCAATGCGTGTCTACGGAAATTTGCGGCTCTAGATCGGTTTTTTGTAAGTAATATATGCTTAAAACCTTCTAAATAACATTATAGAAGGCCCATGTTAATTTCCATGGCAATCCGGCACGGTCGGTCCGGACGAGAAACCCCCTATACCCCCGCCTTTCGCGTATCGGCAAAAACTGGGTTTCGCAATAAAATATGCGTAACTTCTGCTACGTGACTCCGTTTTAGGCCCATGACCAGTCAAAACGGACCTTGAAAGGTCCACCACACAATGTGCAGGTCGTTTGGTGGCAATACACCATGATTTGAGTGTGTTTCGATAAACTACAAGACCTACGTTCGGTTCGGTTCGACCAATGCGTGTCTACGGCAATTTGCGGCTCTAGATAGGTTTTTTGTAAGTAATATATGCTTAAAACCTTCTAAACAACATTGTAGAAGGCCCACGTAAATTTACATGGCAATAAGGCACGGTCGGTCTGGACGAGAAAACCCCCTATACCCCCCTTTCGCGTATCGGCAAAAATTGGTTTCGCGCTAAAATGTGCGTAACTTCTGCTATGTGACTCGGTTTTAGGCCCATGACCAGTCAAAATGGACCTTGGAAGGTCCACCACACAATGTTTAGGACGTTTGGTTGCAATACACCATGATTTGAGTGTGTTTCGATAAACTGCACGACGTACGTTCGGTTCGGTTCAGCGAATGCGTGTCTACGGCAATTTGGAGCTCTAGATTGGTTTTTTGTAAGTAATATATGCTTAAAACCTTCTAAATAACATTATAGAAGGCCCAAGTAAATTTCCATGGCAATCCGGCACGGTCGGTCCGGACGAGAAACCCCCTATACCCCCTCCTTTCGCGTATCGGCAAAAACTGGGTTTCGCGATAAAATATGCGTAACTTCTGCTACGTGACTCCGTTTTAGGCCCTTGACCAGTCAAAACGGACCTTGGAAGGTCCACCACACAACGTGCAGGGCTTTTGGTGGCAATACCCCATGATTTGAGTGTGTTTCGATAAACTGCACGACGTACGTAAGGTTTGGTTCGGCCAATGCGTGTCTACGGCAATTTGCGGCTCTAGATCGGTTTTTTGTAAGTAATATATGCTTAAAACCTTCTAAATAACATTTTAGAAGGCCCACGTAAATTTCCATGGCAATCCGGCACGGTCGGTCCGAACGAGATACCCCCTACACCCCCGCCTTTCGCGTAACGGCAAAAACTGGGTTTCTTGCTAAAATGTGCGTAACTTCTGCTACGTGACTCCGTTTTAGGCCCATGACCTGTCAAAACGGACCTTGGAAGGTCCACCACACAATGTTCAGGGCGTTTGGTGGCAATACCCCATGATTTGAGTGTGTTTCGATAAACTGCACGACGTACGTTCGGTTCGGTTTAGCCAATGCGTGTCTACGGAAATTTGCGGCTCTAGATAGGTTTTTTGTAAGTAATATATGCTTAAAACCTTCTAAATAACATTATAGAAGGCCCAAGTAAATTTCCATGGAAATCCGGCATGGTCGGTCCGGACGAGAAACCCCCTATACCCCCCCCGCCTTTCGCGTATCGGCAAAACTGGGTTTCGCGCTAAAATGTGCGTAACTTCTGCTACGTGACTCCGTTTTAGGCCCATGACCAGTCAAAACCGACCTTGGAAGGTCCACCACACAATGTACAGGTCGTTTGGTGGCAATACACCATGATTTGAGTGTGTTTCGATAAACTGCACGACCTACGTTCGGTTCGGTTCGACCAATGCGTGTCTACGGCAATTTGCGGCTCTAGATCGGTTTTTTGTAAGTAATATATGCTTAAAACCTTCTAAACAACATTGTAGAAGGCCCATGTAAATTTCCATGGCAATACGGCACGGTCGGTCGGGACGAGAAAGCCCCCTATACCCCCTCCTTTCGCGTATCGGCAAAAATTGGTTTCGCGCTAAAATGTGCGTAACTTCTGCTACGTGACTCTGTTTTAGGCCCATGACCAGTCAAAACGGACCTTGGAAGGTTCACCACACAATGTTTAGGACGTTTGGTTGCAATACACCATGATTTGAGTGTGTTTCGATAAACTGCACGACGTACGTTCGGTTCGGTTCAGCCAATGCGTGTCTACGGCAATTTGGGGCTCTAGATCGGTTTTTTGTAAGTAATATATGCTTAAAACCTTCTAAATAAAATTATAGAAGACCCACGTAAATTTCCATGGCAATCCGGCACGGTCGGTCCGGACGAGAAACCCCCTATACCCCCGCCTTTCGCGTATCGGCAAAAATTGGGTTTCGCGATAAAATATGCGTAACTTCTGCTACGTGACTCCGTTTTAGGCTCTTAACTAGTCAAAACGGACCTTGGAAGGTCCACCACACAACGTGAAGGGTGTTTGGTGGCAATACACCATGATTTGAGTGTGTTTCGATAAACTGCACGACGTACGTTCGGTTCGGTTCGGCCAATGCGTGTCTACGGCAATTTGGGCTCTAGATAGGTTTTTTGTAAGTAATATATGCTTAAAACCTTCTAAATAACATTTTAGAAGGCCCACGTAAATTTCCACGGCAATCCGGCACGGTCGGTCCGGACGAGAAACCCCCTATACCCCCGCCTTTCGCGTATCGGCAAAAACTGGGTTTCTTACTAAAATGTGCGTAACTTCTGCTACGTGACTCCGTTTTAGGCCCATGACCAGTCAAAACGGACCTTGGAAGGTCCACCACACAATGTGCATGTCGTTTGGTGGCAATACACCATGATTTGAATGTGTTTCGATAAACTGCATGACCTACGTTCGGTTCGGTTCGACCAATGCGTGTCTACGGCAATTTGCGGCTCTAGATCGGTTTTTTGTAAGTAATATATGCTTAAAACATTCTAAATAACATTGTAGAAGGCCGATGTAAATTTCCATGGCAATCCGGCACGGTCGGTCCGGACGAGAAACCCCCTATACCCCCGCCTTTCGTGTATCGGCAAAAACTGGGTTTCGCGCTAAAATGTGCATAACTTCTGCTACGTGACTCCGTTTTAGGCCCATGACCAGTCAAAACGGACCTTGGAAGGTCCACCACACAAAGTGCAGTGCGTTTGGTGGCAATACACCATGATTTGAGTGTGTTTCGATAAACTGCACGACCTACGTTCGGTTCGGTTCGGTTTGGCCAATGCGTGTCTACGGCAATTTGCGGCTCTAGATCGGTTTTTTGTAAGTAATATATGCTTAAAACCTTCTAAATAACATTGTAGAAGGCCCACGTAAATTTCCATGGCAATTCGGCACGATCGGTCCGGACGAGAAACCCCCTATACCCCCGCATTTCGCGTATCGGCAAAAACTGGGTTTCGTGCTAAAATGTGCGTAACTTCTGCTACGTGACTCCGTTTTAGGCCCATGACCAGTCAAAACAAACCTTGGAAGGTCCACCACACAATGTACAGGACATTTGGTTCCTATACACCATGATTTGAGTGTGTTTCGATAAACTGCACGACGTACGTTCGGTTGGGTTCGGCCAATGCGTGTCTACGGCAATTTGCGGATCTAGATCGGTTTTTTGTAAGTAATATATGCTTAAAACCTTCTAAATAACATTGTAGAAGGC
Organism: Arctium minus; assembly: GCA_954870635.1. NCBI lineage: Eukaryota > Viridiplantae > Streptophyta > Magnoliopsida > Asterales > Asteraceae > Arctium > Arctium minus. Next base: position 312,405 of record OX941093.1, on the reverse strand, counting down.
CCACGTAAATTTCCATGGCAATCCCGCACGATCGTTCCGGACGAGAAACCCCCTATACCCCCGCCTTTCGCGTATCGGCAAAAACTGGGTTTCGTGCTAAAATGTGCGTAACTTCTGCTACGTGACTCCGTTTTAGGTCCATGACCAGTCAAAACGGACCTTGGAAGGTCCACCACACAATGTGCAGGGTGTTTGGTGGCAATACACCATGATTTGAGTGTGTTTCGATAAACTGCACGACGTACGTTTGGTTCGGTTCGGCCAATGCGTGTCTACGGCAATTTGCGGCTCTAGATCGGTTTTTTGTAAGTAATATATGCTTAAAACCTTCTAAATAACATTGTAGAAGGCCCACGTAAATTACCATGGCAATCCGGCACGGTCGGTCCGGACGAGAAACCCCCTATACCCCCGCCTTTCGCGTATCGGCAAAAACTGGGTTTCGCGCTAAAATGTGCGTAACTTCTGCTACGTGACTCCGTTTTAGGCCCATGACCAGTCAAAACGGATCTTGGAAGGTCCACCACACAATTTGTAGGGAGTTTTGTGGCAATACACCATGATTTGAGTGTGTTTCGATAAACTGCACGACGTACGTTCGGTTCGGTTAGGCCAATGCGTGTCTACGGAAATTTGCGGCTCTAGATCGGTTTTTTGTAAGTAATATATGCTTAAAACCTTCTAAATAACATTGTAGAAGGCCCACATAAATTTCCATGGAAATACGGCACGGTCGGTCTGGACGAGAAACCCCCTATACCCCCTCCTTTCGCGTATCGGCAAAAACTGGGTTTCGCGCTAAAATGTGCGTAACTTCTGCTACGTGACTCCGTTTTAGGCCCATGACCAGTCAAAACGGACCTTGGAAGTTCCACCACACAATGTGCAGGGCGTTTGGTGGCAATACACCATGATTTGAGTGTGTTTCGATAAACTGCACGACGTACGTTCGGTTGGGTTCGGCCAATGCGTCTCTACGGCAATTTGCGGCTCTAGATCGGTTTTTTGTAAGTAATATATGCTTAAAACATTCTAAATAACATTGTAGAAGGCCGATGTAAATTTCCATGGCAATCCGGCACGGCCGGTCCGGACGAGAAACCCCCTATACCCCCGCCTTTCGTGTATCGGCAAAAACTAGGTTTCGCGCTAAAATGTGCATAACTTCTGCTACGTGACTCCGTTTTAGGCCCATGACCAGTCAAAACGGACCTTGGAAGGTCCACCACACAATGTGCAGGGCGTTTGGTGGCAATACACCATGATTGGAGTGTGTTTCGATAAACTGCACGACGTACGTTCGGTTGGGTTCGACCAATGCGTGTCTACGGCAATTTGCGGCTCTAGATCGGTTTTTTGTAAGTAATATATGCTTAAAACCTTCTAAATAACATTGTAGAAGGCCCACGTAAATTTCCATGGCAATCCCGCACGATCGGTCCGGACGAGAAACCCCCAATACCCCCTCCTTTCGCGTATCGGCAAAAACTGGGTTTCGCGCTAAAATGTGCGTAACTTCTGCTACGTGACTCCGTTTTAGGCCCATGACCAGTCAAAACGGACCTTGGAAGTTCCACCACACAATGTTCAGGGCGTTTAGTGGCAATACACCATGATTTGAGTGTGTTTCGATAAACTGCACGACGTACGTTCGGTTGGGTTCGGCCAATGCGTGTCTACGGCAATTTGCGGCTCTAGATCGGTTTTTTGTAAGTAATATATGCTTAAAACATTCTAAATAACATTGTAGAAGGCCGATGTAAATTTCCATGGCAATCCGGCACGGTCGGTCCGGACGAGAAACCCCCTATACCCCCCGCCTTTCGTGTATCGGCAAAAACTGGGTTTCGCGCTAAAATGTGCGTAACTTCTGCTACGTGACTCCGTTTTAGGCCAATGACCAGTCAAAACGGACCTTGGAAGGTCCACCACAAAATGTGCAGGGCATTTGGTGGCAATACACCATGATTGGAGTGTGTTTCGATAAACTGCACGACGTACGTTCGGTTGGGTTCGACCAATGCGTGTCTACGGCAATTTGCGGCTCTAGATCGGTTTTTTGTAAGTAATATATGCTTAAAACCTTCTAAATAACATTGTAGAAGGCCCACGTAAATTTCCATGGCAATCCCGCACGATCGGTCCGGACGAGAAACCCCCAATACCCCCGCCTTTCGCGTATCGGCAAAAACTGGGTTTCGTGCTAAAATGTGCGTAACTTCTGCTACGTGACTCCGTTTTAGGTCCATGACCAGTCAAAACGAACCTTGGAAGGTCCACCACACAATGTGCAGGGTGTTTGGTGGCAATACACCATGATTTGAGTGTGTTTCGATAAACTGCACGACGTACGTTCGGTTCGGTTCGGCCAATGCGTGTCTACGACAATTTGCGGCTCTAGATCGGTTTTTTTGTAAGTAATATATGTTTAAAACCTTCTAAATAACATTTTAGAAGGCCCACGTAAATTTTCATGGCAATCTGGCACGGTCGATCCGAACGAGAAACCCCCTATACACCCGCCTTTCGCGTATCGGGAAAAACTGGGTTTCGTGCTAAAATGTGCGTAACTTCTGCTACGTGACTCCCTTTTAGGCCCATGACCAGTCAAAACGGACCTTGGAAGTTCCACCACACAATGTTCAGGGCGTTTGGTGGCAATACACCATGATTTGAGTGTGTTTCGATAAACTGCACGACGTACGTTCGGTTGGGTTCGACCAATGCGTGTCTACGGCAATTTGCGGCTCTAGATCGGTTTTTTGTAAGTAATATATGCTTAAAACATTCTAAATAACATTGTAGAAGCCCGATGTAAATTTCCATGGCAATCCGGCACGGTCGGTCCGGACGAGAAACCCCCTATACCCCCGCCTTTCGTGTATCGGCAAAAACTGGGTTTCGCGCTAAAATGTGCGTAACTTCTGCTACGTGACTCCGTTTTAGGCCCATGACCAGTCAAAACGGACCTTGGAAGGTCCACCACACAATGTGCAGGGCGTTTGGTAGCAATACACCATGATTTGAGTGTGTTTCGATAAACTGCACGACGTACGTTCGGTTCGGTTCTGTTCTGTTCGGCCAATGCGTGTCTACGGCAATTTGCGGCTTTAGATCGGTTTTTTGTAAGTAATATATGCTTAAAACCTTCTAAATAACATTGTAGAAGGCCCACGTAAATTTCCATGGCAATTCGGCACGATCGGTCCGGACGAGAAACCCCCTATACCCCCCGCCTTTCGCGTATCGGCAAAAACTGGGTTTCGTGCTAAAATGTGCGTAACTTCTGCTACGTGACTCCGTTTTAGGCCCATGACCAGTCAAAACAAACCTTGGAAGGTCCACCACACAATGTACAGGACATTTGGTTCCAATACACCATGATTTGAGTGTGTTTCGATAAACTGCACGACGTACGTTCGGTTCGGTTCGGCCAATGCGTGTCTACGGCAATTTGCGCCTCTAGATCGGTTTTTTGTAAGTAATATATGCTTAAAACCTTCTAAATAACATTGTAGAAGGCCCACGTAAATTTCCATGGCAATCCCGCACGATCGGTCCGGACGAGAAACCCCCTATACCCCCGCCTTTCGCGTATCGGCAAAAACTGGGTTTCGTGCTAAAATGTGCGTAACTTCTGCTACGTGACTCCGGTTTAGGGCCATGACCAGTCAAAACGAACCTTGGAAGGTCCACCACACAATGTGCAGGGTGTTTGGTGGCAATACACCATGATTTGAGTGTGTTTCGATAAACTACACGACGTACGTTCGGTTCGGTTCGGCCAATGCGTGTCTACGGCAATTTGCGGCTCTAGATCGGTTTTTTGTAAGTAATATATGCTTAAAACCTTCTAAATAACATTGTAGAAGGCCCACGTAAATTTCCATGGCAATCCGGCACGGTCGGTCCGGACGAGAAACCCCCTATACCCCCGCCTTTCGCGTATCGGCAAAAACTGGGTTTCGCGCTAAAATGTGCGTAACTTCTGCTACGTGACTCCGTTTTAGGCCCATGACCAGTCAAAACGGATCTTGGAAGGTCCACCACACAATTTGTAGGGAGTTTTGTGGCAATACACCATGATTTGAGTGTGTTTCGATAAATTGCACGACGTACGTTCGGTTCGGTTAGGCCAATGCGTGTCTACGGAAATTTGCGGCTCTAGATCGGTTTTTTGTAAGTAATATATGCTTAAAACCTTCTAAATAACATTGTAGAAGGCCCACATAAGTTTCCATGGCAATACGGCACGGTCGGTCTGGACGAGAAACCCCCTATACCCCCTCCTTTCGCGTATCGGCAAAAACTGGGTTTCGCGCTAAAATGTGCGTAACTTCTGCTACGTGACTCCGTTTTAGGCCCATGACCAGTCAAAACGGACCTTGGAAGTTCCACCACACAATGTTCAGGGTGTTTGGTGGCAATACACCATGATTTGAGTGTGTTTCGATAAACTGCACGACGTACGTTCGGTTCGGTTAGGCCAATGCGTGTCTACGGAAATTTGCGGCTCTAGATCGGTTTTTTGTAAGTAATATATGCTTAAAACCTTCTAAATAACATTGTAGAAGGCCCACATAAGTTTCCATGGCAATACGGCACGGTCGGTCTGGACGAGAAACCCCCTTTACCCCCTCCTTTCGCGTATCGGCAAAAACTGGGTTTCGCGCTAAAATGTGCGTAACTTCTGCTACGTGACTCCGTTTTAGGCCCATGACCAGTCAAAACGGACCTTGGAAGTTCCACCACACAATGTGCAGGGCGTTTGGTGGCAATACACCATGATTTGAGTGTGTTTCGATAAACTGCACGACGTACGTTCGGTTGGGTTCGGCCAATGCGTGTCTACGGCAATTTGCGGCTCTAGATCAGTTTTCTGTAAGTAATATATGCTTAAAACATTCTAAATAACATTGTAGAAGGCCGATGTAAATTTCCATGGCAATCCGGCACGGTCGGTCTGGACGAGAAACCCCTATACCCCCGCCTTTCGTGTATCGGCAAAAACTGGGTTTCGCGCTAAAATGTGCGTAACTTCTGCTACGTGACTCCGTTTTAGGCCCATGACCAGTCAAAACGGACCTTGGAAGGTCCACCACACAATTTGCAGGGCGTTTGGTGGCAATACACCATGATTGGAGTGTGTTTCGATAAACTGCACGACGTACGTTCGGTTAGGTTCGACCAATGCGTGTCTACGGCAATTTGCGGCTCTAGATCGGTTTTTTGTAAGTAATATATGCTTAAAACCTTCTAAATAACATTGTAGAAGGCCCACGTAAATTTCCATGGCAATCCCGCACGATCGGACCGAACGAGAAACCCCCAATACCCCCGCCTTTCGCGTATCGGCAAAAACTGGGTTTCGTGCTAAAATGTGCGTAACTTCTGCTACGTGACTCCGTTTTAGGTCCATGACCAGTCAAAACGAACCTTGGAAGGTCCACCACACAATGTGCAGGGTGTTTGGTGGCAATACACCATGATTTGAGTGTGTTTCGATAAACTGCACGACGTACGCTCGGTTCGGTTCGGCCAATGCGTGTCTACGGCAATTTGCGGCTCTAGATCGTTTTTTTGTAAGTAATATATGCTTAAAACCTTCTAAATAACATTGTAGAAGGCCCACGTAAATTTCCATGGCAATCCGGCACGGTCGGTCCGGACGAGAAACCCCCTATACCCCGCCTTTCGCGTATCGGCAAAAACTGGGTTTCGCGCTAAAATGTGCGTAACTTCTGCTACGTGACTCCGTTTTAGGCCCATGACCAGTCAAAACGGATCGTGGAAGGTCCACCACACAATTTGTAGGGAGTTTTGTGGCAATACACCATGATTTGAGTGTGTTTCGATAAACTGCACGACGTACGTTCGGTTCGGTTAGGCCAATGCGTGTGTACGGAAATTTGCGGCTCTAGATCGGTTTTTTGTAAGTAATAGATGCTTAAAACCTTCTAAATAACATTGTAGAAGGCCCACATAAATTTCCATGGCAATCCGGCACGGTCGGTCCGGACGAGAAACCCCCTATACCCCCGCCTTTCGCGTATCGGCAAAAACTGGATTTCGCGCTAAAATGTGCGTAACTTCTGCTACGTGACTCCGTTTTAGGCCCATGACCAGTCAAAACGGACCTTGGAAGGTCCACCACACAATGTACAGTGCTTTTGGTGGCAATACACCATGATTTGAGTGTGTTTCGATAAACTGCACGACGTACGTTCGGTTCGGTTCGGTTCGGCCAATGCGTGTCTACGGCAATTTGCGGCTCTAGATCGGTTTTTTGTAAGTAATATATGCTTAAAACCTTCTAAATAACATTGTAGAAGGCCCACGTAAATTTCCATGGCAATTCGGCACGCTCGGTCCGGACGAGAAACCCCCTATACCCCCGCCTTTCGCGTATCGGCAAAAACTGGGTTTCGTGCTAAAATGTGCGTAACTTCTGCTACGTGACTCCGTTTTAGGCCCATGACCAGTCAAAACAAACCTTGGAAGGTCCACCACACAATGTACAGGACATTTGGTTCCAATACACCATCATTTGAGTGTGTTTCGATAAACTGTACGACGTACGTTCGGTTCGGTTCGGCCAATGCGTGTCTACGGCAATTTGCCGCTATAGATCGGTTTTTTGTAAGTAATATATGCTTAAAACCTTCTAAATAACATTGTAGAAGGCCCACGTAAATTTCCATGGCAATCCCGCACGATCGGTCCGGACGAAAAACCCCCTATACCCCCGTCTTTCGCGTATCGGCAAAAACTGGGTTTCGTGCTAAAATGTGCGTAACTTCTGCTACGTGACTCCGTTTTAGGTCCATGACCAGTCAAAACGAACCTTGGAAGGTCCACCACACAATGTGCAGGGTGTTTGGTGGCAATACACCATGATTTGAGTGTGTTTCGATAAACTGCACGACGTACGTTCGGTTCGGTTCGGCCAATGCGTGTCTACGGAAATTTGCGGCTCTAGATCGGTTTTTTGTAAGTAATATATGCTTAAAACCTTCTAAATAACATTGTAGAAGGCCCACGTAAATTTCCATGGCAATCCGGCACGGTCGGTCCGGACGAGAAACTCCCTATACCCCCGCCTTTCGCGTATCGGCAAAAACTGGGTTTCGCGCTAAAATGTGCGTAACTTCTGCTACGTGACTCCGTTTTAGGCCCATGACCAGTCAAAACGGATCTTGGAAGGTCCACCACACAATTTGGAGGGAGTTTTGTGGCAATACACCATGATTTGAGTGTGTTTCGATAAACTGCACGACGTACGTTCGGTTCGGTTAGGCCAATGCGTGTCTACGGAAATTTGCGGCTCTAGATCGGTTTTTTGTAAGTAATATATGCTTAAAACCTTCTAAATAACATTGTAGAAGGCCCACATAAATTTCCATGGCAATCCGGCACGGTCGGTCCGGACGAGAAACCCCCTATACCCCCGCCTTTCGCGTATCGGCAAAAACTGGGTTTCGCGCTAAAATGTGCGTAACTTCTGCTACGTGACTCCGTTTTAGGCCCATGACCAGTCAAAACGGACCTTGGAAGGTCCACCACACAATGTACAGTGCTTTTGGTGGCAATACACCATGATTTGAGTGTGTTTCGATAAACTGCACGACGTACGTTCGGTTCGGTTCGGCCAATGCGTGTCTACGGCAATTTGCGGCTCTAGATCGGTTTTTTGTAAGTAATATATGCTTAAAACCTTCTAAATAACATTGTAGAAGGCCCACGTAAATTTCCATGGCAATCCGGCACGGTCGGTCCGGACGAGAAACTCCCTATACCCCCGCCTTTCGCGTATCGGCAAAAACTGGGTTTCGCGCTAAAATGTGCGTAACTTCTGCTACGTGACTCCGTTTTAGGCCCATGACCAGTCAAAACGGATCTTGGAAGGTCCACCACACAATTTTGAGGGAGTTTTGTGGCAATACACCATGATTTGAGTGTGTTTCGATAAACTGCACGACGTACGTTCGGTTCGGTTAGGCCAATGCGTGTCTACGGAAATTTGCGGCTCTAGATCGGTTTTTTGTAAGTAATATATGCTTAAAACCTTCTAAATAACATTGTAGAAGGCCCACGTAAATTTCCATGGCAATCCCGCACGATCGGACCGGACGAGAAACCCCCAATACCCCCGCCTTTCGCGTATCGGCAAAAACTGGGTTTCGTGCTAAAATGTGCGTAACTTCTGCTACGTGACTCCGTTTTAGGTCCATGACCAGTCAAAACGAACCTTGGAAGGTCCACCACACAATGTGCAGGGTGTTTGGTGGCAATACACCATGATTTGAGTGTGTTTCGATAAACTGTACGACGTACGCTCGGTTCGGTTCGGCCAATGCGTGTCTACGGCAATTTGCGGCTCTAGATCGTTTTTTTGTAAGTAATATATGCTTAAAACCTTCTAAATAACATTGTAGAAGGCCCACGTAAATTTCCATGGCAATCCGGCACGGTCGGTCCGGACGAGAAACCCCCTATACCCCGCCTTTCGCGTATCGGCAAAAACTGGGTTTCGCGCTAAAATGTGCGTAACTTCTGCTACGTGACTCCGTTTTAGGCCCATGACCAGTCAAAACGGATCGTGGAAGGTCCACCACACAATTTGTAGGGAGTTTTGTGGCAATACACCATGATTTGAGTGTGTTTCGATAAACTGCACGACGTACGTTCGGTTCGGTTAGGCCAATGCGTGTGTACGGAAATTTGCGGCTCTAGATCGGTTTTTTGTAAGTAATATATGCTTAAAACCTTCTAAATAACATTGTAGAAGGCCCACATAAATTTCCATGGCAATCCGGCACGGGCGGTCCGGACGAAAACCCCCTATACCCCCGCCTTTCGCGTATCGGCAAAAACTGGGTTTCGCGCTAAAATGTGCGTAACTTCTGCTACGTGACTCCGTTTTAGGCCCATGACCAGTCAAAACGGACCTTGGAAGGTCCACCACACAATGTACAGTGCTTTTGGTGGCAATACACCATGATTTGAGTGTGTTTCGATAAACTGCACGACGTACGTTCGGTTCGGTTCGGCCAATGCGTGTCTACGGCAATTTGCGGCTCTAGATCGGTTTTTTGTAAGTAATATATGCTTAAAACCTTCTAAATAACATTGTAGAAGGCCCACGTAAATTTCCATGGCAATTCGGCACGCTCGGTCCGGACGAGAAACCCCCTATACCCCCGCCTTTCGCGTATCGGCAAAAACTGGGTTTCGTGCTAAAATGTGCGTAACTTCTGCTACGTGACTCCGTTTTAGGCCCATGACCAGTCAAAACAAACCTTGGAAGGTCCACCACACAATGTACAGGACATTTGGTTCCAATACACCATCATTTGAGTGTGTTTCGATAAACTGTACGACGTACGTTCGGTTCGGTTCGGCCAATGCGTGTCTACGGCAATTTGCCGCTATAGATCGGTTTTTTGTAAGTAATATATGCTTAAAACCTTCTAAATAACATTGTAGAAGGCCCACGTAAATTTCCATGGCAATCCCGCACGATCGGTCCGGACGAAAAACCCCCTATACCCCCGCCTTTCGCGTATCGGCAAAAACTGGGTTTCGTGCTAAAATGTGCGTAACTTCTGCTACGTGACTCCGTTTTAGGTCCATGACCAGTCAAAACGAACCTTGGAAGGTCCACCACACAATGTGCAGGGTGTTTGGTGGCAATACACCATGATTTGAGTGTGTTTCGATAAACTGCACGACGTACGTTCGGTTCGGTTCGGCCAATGCGTGTCTACGGCAATTTGCGGCTCTAGATCGGTTTTTTGTAAGTAATATATGCTTAAAACCTTCTAAATAACATTGTAGAAGGCCCACGTAAATTTCCATGGCAATCCGGCACGGTCGGTCCGGACGAGAAACCACCTATACCCCCGCCTTTCGCGTATCGGCAAAAACTGGGTTTCGCGCTAAAATGTGCGTAACTTCTGCTACGTGACTCCGTTTTAGGCCCATGACCAGTCAAAACGGATCTTGGAAGGTCCACCACACAATTTGTAGGGAGTTTTGTGGCAATACACCATGATTTGAGTGTGTTTCGATAAACTGCACGACGTACGTTCGGTTCGGTTAGGCCAATGCGTGTCTACGGAAATTTGCGGCTCTAGATCGGTTTTTTGTAAGTAATATATGCTTAAAACCTTCTAAATAACATTGTAGAAGGCCCACATAAATTTCCATGGCAATCCGGCACGGTCGGTCCGGACGAGAAAACCCCTATACCCCCGCCTTTCGTGTATCGGCAAAAACTGGGTTTCGCGCTAAAATGTGCGTAACTTCTGCTACGTGACTCCGTTTTAGGCCCATGACCAGTCAAAACGGACCTTGGAAGGTCCACCACACAATGTGCAGTGCTTTTGGTGGCAATACACCATGATTTGAGTGTGTTTCGATAAATTGCACGACGTACGTTCGGTTCGGTTCGGCCAATGCGTGTCTACGGCAATTTGCGGCTCTAGATCGGTTTTTTGTAAGTAATATATGCTTAAAACCTTCTAAATAACATTGTAGAAGGCCCACGTAAATTTCCATGGCAATTCGGCACGCTCGGTCCGGACGAGAAACCCCCTATACCCCCGCCTTTCGCGTATCGGCAAAAACTGGGTTTCGTGCTAAAATGTGCGTAACTTCTGCTACGTGACTCCGTTTTAGGCCCATGACCAGTCAAAACAAACCTTGGAAGGTCCACCACACAATGTACAGGACATTTGGTTCCAATACACCATGATTTGAGTGTGTTTCGATAAACTGCACGACGTACGTTCGGTTCGGTTCGGCCAATGCGTGTCTACGGCAATTTGCCGCTATAGATCGGTTTTTTGTAAGTAATATATGCTTAAAACCTTCTAAATAACATTGTAGAAGGCCCACATAAATTTCCATGGCAATCCCGCACGATCGGTCCGGACGAGAAACCCCCTATACCCCCGCCTTTCGCGTATCGGCAAAAACTGGGTTTCGTGCTAAAATGTGCGTAACTTCTGCTACGTGACTCCGTTTTAGGTCCATGACCAGTCAAAACGAACCTTGGAAGGTCCACCACACAATGTGCAGGGTGTTTGGTGGCAATACACCATGATTTGAGTGTGTTTCGATAAACTGCACGACGTACGTTCGGTTCGGTTCGGCCAATGCGTGTCTACGGCAATTTGCCGCTATAGATCGATTTTTTGTAAGTAATATATGCTTAAAACCTTTTAAATAACATTGTAGAAGGCCCACATAAATTTCCATGGCAATCCCGCACGATCGGTCCGGACGAGAAACCCCCTATACCTCCGCCTTTCGCGTATCGGCAAAAACTGGGTTTCGTGCTAAAATGTGCGTAACTTCTGCTACGTGACTCCGTTTTAGGTCCATGACCAGTCAAAACGAACCTTGGAAGGTCCACCACACAATGTGCAGGGTGTTTGGTGGCAATAAACCATGATTTGAGTGTGTTTCGATAAACTGCACGACGTACGTTCGGTTCGGTTCGGCCAATGCGTGTCTACGGCAATTTGCGGCTCTAGATCGGTTTTTTGTAAGTAATATATGCTTAAAACCTTCTAAATAACATTGTAGAAGGCCCACGTAAATTTCCATGGCAATCCGGCATGGTCGGTCCGGACGAGAAACCCCCTATACCCCCGCCTTTCGCGTATCCGCAAAAACTGGGTTTCGCGCTAAAATATGCGTAACTTCTGCTACGTGACTCCGTTTTAGGCCCATGACCAGTGAAAACGGATCTTGGAAGGTCCACCACACAATTTGTAGGGAGTTTTGTGGCAATACACCATGATTTGAGTGTGTTTCGATAAACTGCACGACGTACGTTCGGTTCGGTTAGGCCAATGCGTGTCTACGGAAATTTGCGGCTCTAGATCGGTTTTTTGTAAGTAATATATGCTTAAAACCTTCTAAATAACATTGTAGAAGGCCCACATAAATTTCCATGGCAATCCGGCACGGTCGGTCCGGACGAGAAACCCCCTATACCCCCGCCTTTCGTGTATCGGCAAAAACTGGGTTTCGCGCTAAAATGTGCGTAACTTCTGCTACGTGACTCCGTTTTAGGCCCATGACCAGTCAAAACGGACCTTGGAAGGTCCACCACACAATGTGCAGTGCTTTTGGTGGCAATACACCATGATTTGAGTGTGTTTCGATAAACTGCACGACGTACGTTCGGTTAGGCCAATGCGTGTCTACGGCAATTTGCGGCTCTAGATCGGTTTTTTGTAAGTAATATATGCTTAAAACCTTCTAAGTAACATTGTAGAAGGCCCACGTAAATTTCCATGGCAATTCGGCACGCTCGGTCCGGACGAGAAACCCCCTATACCCCCGCCTTTCGCGTATCGGCAAAAACTGGGTTTCGTGCTAAAATGTGCGTAACTTCTGCTACGTGACTCCGTTTTAGGCCCATGACCAGTCAAAACAAACCTTGGAAGGTCCACCACACAATGTACAGGACATTTGGTTCCAATACACCATGATTTGAGTGTGTTTCGATAAACTGCACGACGTACGTTCGGTTCGGTTCGGCCAATGCGTGTCTACGGCAATTTGCCGCTATAGATCGGTTTTTTATAAGTAATATATGCTTAAAACCTTCTAAATAACATTGTAGAAGGCCCACATAAATTTCCATGGCAATCCCGCACGATCGGTCCGGACGAGAAACCCCCTATACCCCCGCCTTTCGCGTATCGGCAAAAACTGGGTTTCGTGCTAAAATGTGCGTAACTTCTGCTACGTGACTCCGTTTTAGGTCCATGACCAGTCAAAACGAACCTTGGAAGGTCCACCACACAATGTGCAGGGTGTTTGGTGGCAATACACCATGATTTGAGTGTGTTTCGATAAACTGCACGACGTACGTTCGGTTCGGTTCGGCCAATGCGTGTCTACGGCAATTTGCCGCTATAGATCGATTTTTTGTAAGTAATATATGCTTAAAACCTTTTAAATAACATTGTAGAAGGCCCACATAAATTTCCATGGCAATCCCGCACGATCGGTCCGGACGAGAAACCCCCTATACCCCCGCCTTTCGCGTATCGGCAAAAACTGGGTTTCGTGCTAAAATGTGCGTAACTTCTGCTACGTGACTCCGTTTTAGGTCCATGACCAGTCAAAACGAACCTTGGAAGGTCCACCACACAATGTGCAGGGTGTTTGGTGGCAATACACCATGATTTGAGTGTGTTTCGATAAACTGCACGACGTACGTTCGGTTCGGTTCGGCCAATGCGTGTCTACGGCAATTTGCCGCTATAGATCGATTTTTTGTAAGTAATATATGCTTAAAACCTTTTAAATAACATTGTAGAAGGCCCACATAAATTTCCATGGCAATCCCGCACGATCGGTCCGGACGAGAAACCCCCTATACCCCCGCCTTTCGCGTATCGGCAAAAACTGGGTTTCGTGCTAAAATGTGCGTAACTTCTGCTACGTGACTCCGTTTTAGGTCCATGACCAGTCAAAACGAACCTTGGAAGGTCCACCACACAATGTGCAGGGTGTTTGGTGGCAATAAACCATGATTTGAGTGTGTTTCGATAAACTGCACGACGTACGTTCGGTTCGGTTCGGCCAATGCGTGTCTACGGCAATTTGCGGCTCTAGATCGGTTTTTTGTAAGTAATATATGCTTAAAACCTTCTAAATAACATTGTAGAAGGCCCACGTAAATTTCCATGGCAATCCGGCATGGTCGGTCCGGACGAGAAACCCCCTATACCCCCGCCTTTCGCGTATCCGCAAAAACTGGGTTTCGCGCTAAAATATGCGTAACTTCTGCTACGTGACTCCGTTTTAGGCCCATGACCAGTGAAAACGGATCTTGGAAGGTCCACCACACAATTTGTAGGGAGTTTTGTGGCAATACACCATGATTTGAGTGTGTTTCGATAAACTGCACGACGTACGTTCGGTTCGGTTAGGCCAATGCGTGTCTACGGAAATTTGCGGCTCTAGATCGGTTTTTTGTAAGTAATATATGCTTAAAACCTTCTAAATAACATTGTAGAAGGCCCACATAAATTTCCATGGCAATCCGGCACGGTCGGTCCGGACGAGAAACCCCCTATACCCCCGCCTTTCGTGTATCGGCAAAAACTGGGTTTCGCGCTAAAATGTGCGTAACTTCTGCTACGTGACTCCGTTTTAGGCCCATGACCAGTCAAAACGGACCTTGGAAGGTCCACCACACAATGTGCAGTGCTTTTGGTGGCAATACACCATGATTTGAGTGTGTTTCGATAAACTGCACGACGTACGTTCGGTTCGGCCAATGCGTGTCTACGGCAATTTGCGGCTCTAGATCGGTTTTTTGTAAGTAATATATGCTTAAAACCTTCTAAGTAACATTGTAGAAGGCCCACGTAAATTTCCATGGCAATTCGGCACGCTCGGTCCGGACGAGAAACCCCCTATACCCCCGCCTTTCGCGTATCGGCAAAAACTGGGTTTCGTGCTAAAATGTGCGTAACTTCTGCTACGTGACTCCGTTTTAGGCCCATGACCAGTCAAAACAAACCTTGGAAGGTCCACCACACAATGTACAGGACATTTGGTTCCAATACACCATGATTTGAGTGTGTTTCGATAAACTGCACGACGTACGTTCGGTTCGGTTCGGCCAATGCGTGTCTACGGCAATTTGCCGCTATAGATCGGTTTTTTATAAGTAATATATGCTTAAAACCTTCTAAATAACATTGTAGAAGGCCCACATAAATTTCCATTGCAATCCCGCACGATCGGTCCGGACGAGAAACCCCCTATACCCCCGCCTTTCGCGTATCGGCAAAAACTGGGTTTCGTGCTAAAATGTGCGTAACTTCTGCTACGTGACTCCGTTTTAGGTCCATGACCAGTCAAAACGAACCTTGGAAGGTCCACCACACAATGTGCAGGGTGTTTGGTGGCAATACACCATGATTTGAGTGTGTTTCGATAAACTGCACGACGTACGTTCGGTTCGGTTCGGCCAATGCGTGTCTACGGCAATTTGCCGCTATAGATCGATTTTTTGTAAGTAATATATGCTTAAAACCTTTTAAATAACATTGTAGAAGGCCCACATAAATTTCCATGGCAATCCCGCACGATCGGTCCGGACGAGAAACCCCCTATACCCCCGCCTTTCGCGTATCGGCAAAAACTGGGTTTCGTGCTAAAATGTGCGTAACTTCTGCTACGTGACTCCGTTTTAGGTCCATGACCAGTCAAAACGAACCTTGGAAGGTCCACCACACAATGTGCAGGGTGTTTGGTGGCAATAAACCATGATTTGAGTGTGTTTCGATAAACTGCACGACGTACGTTCGGTTCGGTTCGGCCAATGCGTGTCTACGGCAATTTGCGGCTCTAGATCGGTTTTTTGTAAGTAATATATGCTTAAAACCTTCTAAATAACATTGTAGAAGGCCCACGTAAATTTCCATGGCAATCCGGCATGGTCGGTCCGGACGAGAAACCCCCTATACCCCCGCCTTTCGCGTATCCGCAAAAACTGGGTTTCGCGCTAAAATATGCGTAACTTCTGCTACGTGACTCCGTTTTAGGCCCATGACCAGTGAAAACGGATCTTGGAAGGTCCACCACACAATTTGTAGGGAGTTTTGTGGCAATACACCATGATTTGAGTGTGTTTCGATAAACTGCACGACGTACGTTCGGTTCGGTTAGGCCAATGCGTGTCTACGGAAATTTGCGGCTCTAGATCGGTTTTTTGTAAGTAATATATGCTTAAAACCTTCTAAATAACATTGTAGAAGGCCCACATAAATTTCCATGGCAATCCGGCACGGTCGGTCCGGACGAGAAACCCCCTATACCCCCGCCTTTCGTGTATCGGCAAAAACTGGGTTTCGCGCTAAAATGTGCGTAACTTCTGCTACGTGACTCCGTTTTAGGCCCATGACCAGTCAAAACGGACCTTGGAAGGTCCACCACACAATGTGCAGTGCTTTTGGTGGCAATACACCATGATTTGAGTGTGTTTCGATAAACTGCACGACGTACGTTCGGTTCGGTTCGGCCAATGCGTGTCTACGGCAATTTTCCGCTATAGATCGATTTTTTGTAAGTAATATATGCTTAAAACCTTTTAAATAACATTGTAGAAGGCCCACATAAATTTCCATGGCAATCCCGCACGATCGGTCCGGACGAGAAACCCCCTATACCCCCGCCTTTCGCGTATCGGCAAAAACTGGGTTTCGTGCTAAAATGTGCGTAACTTCTGCTACGTGACTCCGTTTTAGGCCCATGACCAATCAAAACGGACCTTGGAAGGTCCACCACACAATGTGCAGGGCGTTTGGTGGCAATACACCATGATTTGAGTGTGTTTCGATAAACTGCACGACGTACGTTCGGTTCGGTTCGGCCAATGCGTGTCTACGGCAATTTGCGGCTCTAGATCGGTTTTTTGTAAGTAATATATGCTTAAAACCTTCTAAATAACATTGTAGAAGGCCCACGTAAATTTCCATGGCAATACGGCACGGTCGGTCCGGACGAGAAACCCCCTATACCCCCGCCTTTCGCGTATCCGCAAAAACTGGGTTTCGCGCTAAAATGTGCGTAACTTCTGCTACGTGACTCCGTTTTAGGCCCATGACCAGTCAAAACGGATCTTGGAAGGTCCACCACACAATTTGTAGGGAGTTTTGTGGCAATACACCATGATTTGAGTGTGTTTCGATAAACTGCACGACGTACGTTCGGTTCGGTTAGGCCAATGCGTGTCTACGGAAATTTGCGGCTCTAGATCGGTTTTTTGTAAGTAATATATGATTAAAACCTTCTAAATAACATTGTAGAAGGCCCACATAAATTTCCATGGCAATCCGGCACGGTCGGTCCGGACGAGAAACCCCCTATACCCCCTCCTTTCGTGTATCGGCAAAAACTGGGTTTCGCGCTAAAATGTGCGTAACTTCTGCTACGTGACTCCGTTTTAGGCCCATGACCAGTCAAAACGGACCTTGGAAGGTCCACCACACAATGTGCAGTGCTTTTGGTGGCAATACACCATGATTTGAATGTGTTTCGATAAACTGCACGACGTACGTTCGGTTCGGTTCGGTTCGGCCAATGCGTGTCTACGGCAATTTGCGGCTCTAGATCGGTTTTTTGTAAGTAATATATGCTTAAAACCTTCTAAATAACATTGTAGAAGGCCCACGTAAATTTCCATGGCAATTCGGCACGCTCGGTCCGGACGAGAAACCCCCTATACCCCCGCCTTTCGCGTATCGGCAAAAACTGGGTTTCGTGCTAAAATGTGCGTAACTTCTGCTACGTGACTCCGTTTTAGGCCCATGACCTGTCAAAACAAACCTTGGAAGGTCCACCACACAATGTACAGGACATTTGGTTCCAATACACCAGGATTTGAGTGTAATTCGATAAACTGCACGACGTACGTTCGGTTCGGTTCGGCCAATGCGTGTCTACGGCAATTTGCCGCTATAGATCGGTTTTTTGTTAGTAATATATGCTTAAAACCTTATAAATAACATTGTAGAAGGCCCACATAAATTTCCATGGCAATCCCGCACGATCGGTCCGGACGAGAAACCCCCTATACCCCCGCCTTTCGCGTATCGGCAAAAACTGGGTTTCGTGCTAAAATGTGCGTAACTTCTGCTACGTGACTCCGTTTTAGGTCCATGACCAGTCAAAACGAACCTTGGAAGGTCCACCACACAATGTGAAGGGTGTTTGGTGGCAATACACCATGATTTGAGTGTGTTTCGATAAACTGCACGACGTACGTTCGGTTCGGTTCGGCCAATGCGTGTCTACGGCAATTTGCGGCTCTAGATCGGTTTTTTGTAAGTAATATATGCTTAAAACCTTCTAAATAACATTGTAGAAGGCCCACATAAATTTCCATGGCAATCCCGCACGATCGGTCCGGACGAGAAACCCCCTATACCCCCGCCTTTCGCGTATCGGCAAAAACTGGGTTTCGTGCTAAAATGTGCGTAACTTCTGCTACGTGACTCCGTTTTAGGTCCATGACCAGTCAAAACGAACCTTGGAAGGTCCACCACACAATGTGCAGGGTGTTTGGTGGCAATAAACCATGATTTGAGTGTGTTTCGATAAACTGCACGACGTACGTTCGGTTCGGTTCGGCCAATGCGTGTCTACGGCAATTTGCGGCTCTAGATCGGTTTTTTGTAAGTAATATATGCTTAAAACCTTCTAAATAACATTGTAGAAGGCCCACGTAAATTTCCATGGCAATCCGGCACGGTCGGTCCGGACGAGAAACCCCCTATACCCCCGCCTTTCGCGTATCGGCAAAAACTGGGTTTCGCGCTAAAATGTGCGTAACTTCTGCTACGTGACTCCGTTTTAGGCCCATGACCAGTCAAAACGGATCTTGGAAGGTCCACCACACAATTTGTAGGGAGTTTTGTGGCAATACACCATGATTTGAGTGTGTTTCGATAAACTGCACGACGTACGTTCGGTTCGGTTAGGCCAATGCGTGTCTAAGGAAATTTGCGGCTGTAGATCGGTTTTTTGTAAGTAATATATGCTTAAAACCTTCTAAATAACATTGTAGAAGGCCCACATAAATTTCCATGGCAATACGGCACGGTCGGTCTGGACGAGAAACCCCCTATACCCCCGCCTTTCGCGTATCGGCAAAAACTGGGTTTCGCGCTAAAATGTTCGTAACTTCTGCTACGTGACTCCGTTTTAGGCCCATGACCAGTCAAAACGGACCTTGGAAGTTCCACCACACAATGTTCAGGGCGTTTGGTGGCAATACACCATGATTTGAGTGTGTTTCGATAAACTGCACGACGTACGTTCGGTTGGGTTCGGCCAATGCGTGTCAACGGCAATTTGCGGCTCTAGATCCGTTTTTTGTAAGTAATATATGCTTAAAACATTCTAAATAACATTGTAGAAGGCCGATGTAAATTTCCATGGCAATCCAGCACGGTCGGTCCGGACGAGAAACCCCCTATACCCCCGCCTTTCGTGTATCGGCAAAAACTGGGTTTCGCGCTAAAATGTGCGTAACTTCTGCTACGTGACTCCGTTTTAGGCCCATGACCAGTCAAAACGGACCTTGGAAGGTCCACCACACAATGTGCAGGGCGTTTGGTGGCAATACACCATGATTGGAGTGTGTTTCGATAAACTGCACGACGTACGTTCGGTTGGGTTCGACCAATGCGTGTCTACGGCAATTTGCGGCTCTAGATCGGTTTTTTGTAAGTAATATATGTTTAAAACCTTCTAAATAACATTTTAGAAGGCCCACGTAAATTTTCATGGCAATCTGGCACGGTCGATCCGAACGAGAAACCCCCTATACCCCCGCCTTTCGCGTATCGGCAAAAACTGGGTTTCGTGCTAAAATGTGCGTAACTTCTGCTACGTGACTCCGTTTTAGGCCCATGACCAGTCAAAACGGATCTTGGAAGGTCCACCACACAATTTTTAGGGAGTTTTGTGGAAATACACCATGATTGGAGTGTGTTTCGATAAACTGCACGACGTACGTTCGGTTGGGTTCGACCAATGCGTGTCTACGGCAATTTGCGGCTCTAGATCGGTTTTTTGTAAGTAATATATGCTTAAAACCTTCTAAACAACATTGTAGAAGGCCCACGTAAATTTCCATGCCAATACAGCACGGTCGGTCGGGACGAGAAAACCCCCTATACCCCCTCCTTTCGCGTATCGGCAAAAATTGGTTTCGCGCTAAAATGTGCGTAACTTCTGCTACGTGACTCCGTTTTAGGCCCATGACCAGTCAAAACGGACCTTGGAAGGTCCACCACACAATGTGCAGTACGTTTGGTAGCAATAAACCATGATTTGAGTATGTTTCAATAAACTGCACGACGTACGTTCGTTTCGGTTCGGTTCGGCCAATGCGTGTCTACGGCAATTTGCGGCTCTAGATCGGTTTTTTGTAAGTAATATATGCTTAAAACCTTCTAAATAACATTGTAGAAGGCCCACGTAAATTTCCATGGCAATCCCTCACGATCGGTCCGGACGAGAAACCCCCTATACCCCCGTCTTTCGCGTATCGGCAAAAACTGGGTTTCGTGCTAAAATGTGCGTAACTTCTGCTACGTGACTCCGTTTTAGGCCCATGACCAGTCAAAACGGATCTTGGAAGGTCCACCACACAATTTTTAGGGAGTTTTGTGGAAATACACCATGATTTGAGTGTGTTTCGATAAACTGCACGACGTACGTTCGGTTGGGTTCGACCAATGCGTGTCTACGGCAATTTGCGGCTCTAGATCGGTTTTTTGTAAGTAATATATGCTTAAAACCTTCTAAACAACATTGTAGATGGCCCACGTAAATTTCCATGCCAATACGGCACGGTCGGTCGGGACGAGAAAACCCCCTATACCCCCTCCTTTCGCGTATCGGCAAAAATTGGTTTCGCGCTAAAATGTGCGTAACTTCTGCTACGTGACTCCGTTTTAGGCCCATGACCAGTCAAAACGGACCTTGGAAGGTCCACCACACAATGTGCAGTACGTTTGGTAGCAATAAACCATGATTTGAGTATGTTTCAATAAACTGCACGACGTACGTTCGTTTCGGTTCGGTTCGGCCAATGCGTGTCTACGGCAATTTGCGGCTCTAGATCGGTTTTTTGTAAGTAATATATGCTTAAAACCTTCTAAATAACATTGTAGAAGGCCCACGTAAATTTCCATGGCAATCCGGCACGATCGGTCCGGACGAGAAACCCCCTATACCCCCGCCTTTCGCGTATCGGCAAAAACTGGGTTTCGCGCTAAAATGTGCGTAACTTCTGCTACGTGACTCCGTTTTAGGCCCATGACCAATCAAAACGGACTTTGGAAGGTCCACCACACAATGTGCAGGGCGTTGGTGGCAATACACCATGATTTGAGTGTGTTTCGATAAACTGCACGACGTACGTTCGATTCGGTTCGGCCAATGCGTGTCTACGGCAATTTGCGGCTCTAGATCGGTTTTTTGAAAGTAATATATGCTTAAAACATTCTAAATAACATTGTAGAAGGCCGATGTAAATTTCCATGGCAATCCGGCACGGTCGGTCCGGACGAGAAACCCCCTATACCCCCGCCTTTCGTGTATCGGCAAAAACTGGGTTTCGCGCTAAAATGTGCGTAACTTCTGCTACGTGACTCCGTTTTAGGCCCATGACCAGTCAAAACGGACCTTGGAAGGTCCACCACACAATGTGCAGGGCGTTTGGTGGCAATACACCATGATTGGAGTGTGTTTCGATAAACTGCACGACGTACGTTCGGTTGGGTTCGACCAATGCGTGTCTACGGCAATTTGCGGCTCTAGATCGGTTTTTTGTAAGTAATATATGCTTAAAACCTTCTAAATAACATTGTAGAAGGCCCACGTAAATTTCCATGGCAATCCGGCACGGTCGGTCCGGACGAGAAACCCCCTATACCCCCGCCTTTCGTGTATCGACAAAAACTGGGTTTCGCGCTAAAATGTGCGTAACTTCTGCTACGTGACTCCGTTTTAGGCCCATGACCAGTCAAAACGGACCTTGGAAGGTCCACCACACAATGTGAAGGGCGTTTGGTGGCAATACACCATGATTGGAGTGTGTTTCGATAAACTGCACGACGTACGTTCGGTTGGGTTCGGCCAATGCGTGTCTACGCAATTTGCGGCTCTAGATCGGTTTTTTGTAAGTAATATATGCTTAAAACCTTCTAAATAACATTGTAGAAGGCCCACGTAAATTTCCATGGCAATCCCGCACGATCGGTCCGGACGAGAAACCCCCTATACCCCCGTCTTTCGCGTATCGGCAAAAACTGGGTTTCGTGATAAAATGTGCGTAACTTCTGCTACGTGACTCCGTTTTAGGCCCATGACCAGTCAAAACGGATCTTGGAAGGTCCACCACACAATTTGTAGGGAGTTTTGTGGAAATACACCATGATTTGAGTGTGTTTCGATAAACTGCACGACGTACGTTCGGTTGGGTTCGGCCAATGCGTGTCTACGGCAATTTGCGGCTCTAGATCGGTTTTTTGTAAGTAATATATGCTTAAAACCTTCTAAACAACATTGTAGAAGGCCCACGTAAATTTCCATGGCAATACGGCACGGTCGGTCGGGACGAGAAAACCCCCTATACCCCCTCCTTTCGCGTATCGGCAAAAATTGGTTTCGCGCTAAAATGTGCGTAACTTCTGCTACGTGACTCCGTTTTAGGCCCATGACCAGTCAAAACGGACCTTGGAAGGTCCACCACACAATGTGCAGTACCTTTAGTGGCAATAAACCATGATTTGAGTATGTTTCAATAAACTGCACGACGTACGTTCGTTTCGGTTCGGTTCGGCCAATGCGTGTCTACGGCAATTTGCGGCTCTAGATCGGTTTTTTGTAAGTAATATATGCTTAAAACCTTCTAAATAACATTGTAGAAGGCCCACGTAAATTTCCATGGCAATCCGGCACGATCGGTCCGGACGAGAAACCCCCTATACCCCCGCCTTTCGCGTATCGGCAAAAACTGGGTTTCGCGCTAAAATGTGCGTAACTTCTGCTACGTGACTCCGTTTTAGGCCCATGACCAATCAAAACGGACCTTGGAAGGTCCACCACACAATGTGCAGGGCGTTTGGTGGCAATACACCATGATTTGAGTGTGTTTCGATAAACTGCACGACGTACGTTCGGTTCGGTTCGGCCAATGCGTGTCTACGGCAATTTGCGGCTCTAGATCGGTTTTTTGTAAGTAATATATGATTAAAACTTTCTACATAACATTTTAGAAGGCCCACGTAAATTTCCATGGTAATCCGGCACGGTCGGTCCGGACGAGAAACCCCCTATACCCCTGCCTTTCGCATATCGGCAAAAACTGGGTTTCGCGCTAAAATGTGCGTAACTTCTGCTACGTGACTCCGTTTTAGGCCCATGACCAGTCAAAACGGATCTTGGAAGGTCCACCACACAATTTGTAGCGAGTTTGGTGGCAATACACCATGATTTGAGTGTGTTTCGATAAACTGCACGACGTACGTTCGGTTCGCTTAGGCCAAATCGTGTCTACGGAAATTTGCGGCTCTAGATCGGTTTTTTGTAAGTAATATATGCTTAAAACCTTCTAAATAACATTTTAGAAGGCCCACGTAAATTTCCAAGGCATTCCGATTGTTGGGTCTGAAATATGCTAAACATGGTTATTACTTCTAGTTCAACATGGTTACTACTTCTGAAGTTAATATTCAACATGGTTACTACTTCTGAAGTTAATGCTGCTAGAAGAACTTGGTTAATACTTCTGAGGTTACTACTTCTGTGGTTAATGTTGCAAGTTGTAGTTAATGCTGCTGGAACAAAGTTAATGCAGCTAGAAGAAAACAGTTAATACTTCTAGTTAGTACTTCTGTTATTAATGTTGCTAGTTGATGATTAATGTTGCTCAACAAGATTAGTACTGCTAGTTCAAAGTTAGTACTGCTTGAAGAGATTAATGCTGCTGAGCATGGTTAGTACTGCTAGAGTTAATACTGCTCAGAGTATTAATGCTGCTGAAGAATAATGCTGCTTATGTGATAAAGAATTCGCATGGAAGGATGACAGCTGGATGGACTGAAGATTATGGAAATATTGGAGATAATGATGGAAGATATTCTGAAGATATTTTATTAATTGTAGTTAGCTTTTATCTTCAGTATATATATATAGTATTGTTTAGAATAGTTTATAATGATTATTATTTATTCATTCTAAGTTTTTGTTTAGAGAGAATCAACCTCAAGGTATAGATCCTAATTCTAGAGAAGTAGAATTCGTCTTGAAAGAGTTTGTTCTTCAAGATTGAGGTTGAGTGTGTAATCTTGTGATTCTAATCATTCAATACAAGTTTACAAGTTGTTAATCATATACTTTTGGTTTACTGTTTTAGTGAATATCAAAGTGTTATTCCGCAAACTTCTTTGATATTAGTTTCTGAGAATTTATTCTTTTTAAGAATTCGATCCTGACACCGACACGATCGGTTCGGACGAGAAACCCCCTATACCCCCGCCTTTCGCGTATCGGCAAAAACTGGGTTTCGTGCTAAAATGTGCGTAACTTCTGCTACGTGACTCCGTTTTAGGCCCATGACCAGTCAAAACGAACCTTGGAAGGTCCACCACACAATGTACAGGGCGTTTGGTGGCAATACACCATGATTTGAGTGTGTTTCGATAAACTGCACGACGTACGTTCGGTTCGGTTCGACCAATGCGTGTCTACGGCAATTTGCGGCTCTAGATCGGTTTTTTGTAAGTAATATATGTTTAAAACCTTCTAAATAACATTGTAGAAGGCCCACGTAAATTTCCATGGCAATCTGGCATGGTCGGTCCGGACGAGAAACCCCCTATACCCCCGCCTTTCGCGTATCGGCAAAAACTGGTTTTCGTGCTAAAATGTGCGTAACTTTTGCTACGTGACTCCGTTTTAGGCCCATGACCAGCCAAAACGAACCTTGGAAGGTCCACCACACAATGTGCAGGGCGTTTGGTGGCAATACACCATGATTTGAGTGTGTTTCGATAAAATGCACGACGTACGTTCGGTTCGGTTCGGCCAATGCGTGTCTACGGCAATTTGCGGCTCTAGATCGGTTTTTTGTAAGTAATATATGCTTAAAACCTTCTAAATAACATTGTAGAAGGCCCACGTAAATTTCGATGGCAATCCGGTACGGTCGGTACGGACGAGAAACCCCCTATACCCCCGCCTTTCGCGTATCGGCAAAAACTGGGTTTCGCGCTAAAAAGTGCGTAACTTCTGCTACGTGACTCCGTTTTAGGCCCATGACCAGTCAAAACGGATCTTGGAAGGTCCACCACACAATTTGTAGGGAGTTTGGTGGCAATACACCATGATGTGAGTGTGTTTCGATAAACTGCACGACGTACGTTCGGTTCGGTCAGGCCAATGCGTGTCTACGGAAATTTGCGGCTCTAGATCGGTTTTTTGTAAGTAATATATGCTTAAAACCTTCTAAATAACATTGTAGAAGGCCCACGTAAATTTCCATGGCAATCCGGCACGATCGGTCCGGACGAGAAACCCCCTATACCCCCGCCTTTCGCGTATCGGCAAAAACTGGGTTTCGTGCTAAAATGTGCGTAACTTCTGCTACGTGACTACGTTTTAGGCCCATGACCAGTCAAAACGAACCTTGGAAGGTCCACCACACAATGTGCAGGGCGTTTGGTGGCAATACACCATGATTTGAGTGTATTTTGATAAACTGCACGACGTACGTTCGGTTCGGTTCGGCCAATGCGTGTCTACGGCAATTTGCGGCTCTAGATCGGTTTTTTGTAAGTAATATATGCTTAAAACCTTCTAAATAACATTGTAAAAGGCCCACGTAAATTTCCTTGGCAATCCGGCACGGTCGTTCCGGACGAGAAATCCCCTATACCACCGCCTTTCGCGTATCGGCAAAAACTGGGTTTCGCGCTAAAATGTACGTAACTTCTGCTACGTGACTCCGTTTTAGGCCCATGACCAGTCAAAACGGATCTTAGAAGGTCCACCACACAATTTTTAAGGAGTTTGGTGGCAATACACCATGATTTGAGTGTGTTTCGATAAACTGCACGACGTACGTTCGGTTCGGTTAGGCCAATGCGTGTCTACGGAAATTTGCGGCTCTAGATCGGTTTTTTGTAAGTAATATATGCTTAAAACCATCTAAATAACATTATAGAAGGCCCACGTAAATTTCCATGGCAATCCTTCACGGTCGGTCCGGACGAGAAACCCCCTATACCCCCACCTTTCGCGTATCGGCAAAAACTGGGTTTCGCGATAAAATATGCGTAACTTCTGCTACGTGACTCTGTTTTAGGCCCATGACCAGTCAAAACGGACCTTGGTAGGTCCACCACACAATGTGCAGGGCGTTTGGTGGTAATACACCATGATTGGAGTGTGTTTCGATAAACTGCACGACGTACGTTCGGTTGGGTTCGGCCAATGCGTGTCTACGGCAATTTGCGGCTCTAGATCAGTTTTTTGTAAGTAATATATGCTTAAAACATTATAAATAACATTGTAGAAGGCCGACGTAAGTTTCCATGGAAATCCGGCACGGTCGGTCCGGACGAGAAACCCCCTATACCCCCTCCTTTCGCGTATCGGCAAAAAGTGAGTTTCGCGCTAAAATGTGCGTAACTTCTGCTACGTGACTTCGTCTTAGGCCCATGACCAATTAAAACGGACCTTGGAAGGTCCACCACACAATGTTCAGGGTGTTTGGTGGCAATACACCATGATTTGAGTGTGTTTCGATAAACTGCACGACGTACGTTCGGTTCGGTTCGGCCAATGCGTGTCTACGGCAATTTGCGGCTCTAGATCGGTTTTTTGTAAGTAATATATGCTTAAAACCTTCTAAATAACATTGTAGAAGGCCCACGTAAATTTCCATGGCAATCCGGCACGGTCGGTCCGGACGAGAAACCCCCTATACCCCCGCCTTTCGCGTATCGGCAAAAACTGGGTTTCGCGATAAAATATGCGTAACTTCTGCTACGTGACATGGTTTTAGGCCCATGACCAGTCAAAACAGACCTTGGAAGGTCCACCACACAATGTGCAGGGCGTTTGGTGGCAATACACCATGATTTGAGTGTGTTTCGATAAACTACACGACGTACGTACGGTTCGGTTCGGCCAATGCGTGTCTACGGCAATTTGCGGCTCTAGATCGGTTTTTTGTAAGTAATATATGCTTAAAACCTTCTAAATAACATTGTAGAAGGCCCACGTAAATTTCCATGGCAATACGGCACGGTCGGTCTGGACGAGAAACCCCCTATACCCCCTTCTTTCGCGTATCGGCAAAAACTGGGTTTCGCGCTAAAATGTGCGTAACTTCTGCTACGTGACTCCGTTTTAGGCCCATGACCAGTCAAAACGGACCTTGGAAGGTCCACCACAAAATTTTCAGGGCGTTTGGTGGCAATACATCAAGATTTGAGTGTGTTTCGATAAACTGCACGACGTACGTTCGGTTCGGTTCGACCAATGCGTGTCTACGGCAATTTGCGGCTCTAGATCGGGTTTTTGTAAGTAATATATGCTTAAAACGTTTTAAATAACATTGTAGAAGGCCCACGAAATTCAATGGCAATCCGGCACGGTCGGTCCGGACGAGAAACCCCCTATACCCCCGCCTTTCGCGTATCGGCAAAAACTGGGTTTCGTGCTAAAATGTGCGTAATTTCTGCTACCTGACTCCATTTTAGGCCCATGACCAGTAAAAACGGACCTTGGAAGGTCCACCACACAATGTGCAGGACGTTTGGTTGCAATACACCATGATTTGAGTGTGTTTCGATAAACTGCACGACGTACGTTCGGTACGGTTCAACCAATGCGTGTCTACGGCAATTTGGGGCTCTAGATCGGTTTTTTGTAAGTAATATATGCTTAAAACCTTATAAATAACATTATAGAAGGCCCACGTAAATTTCCATGGCAATCCGGCACGGTCGGTCCGGACGAGAAACCCCCTATACTCCCGCCTTTCGCGTATCGGCAAAAAGTGGGTTTCGCGATAAAATATGCGTAACTTCTGCTACGTGACTTGGTTTTAGGCCCATGACCAATCAAAACGGACCTTTGAAGGTCCCCCACACAATGTGCAGGGCGTTTGGTGGCAATACACCATGATTTGAGTGTGTTTCGATAAACTGCACGACGTACGTTCGGTTCGGTTCGGCCAATGCGTGTCTACGGCAATTTGCGGCTCTAGATCGGTTTTTTGAAAGTAATATATGCTTAAAACCTTCTAAATAACATTATAGAAGGCCCACGTAAATTTCCATGGCAATCCGGCACGGTCGGTCCGGACGAGAAACCCCCTATACCCCCGCCTTTCGTGTATCGGCAAAAACTGGGTTTCGCGCTAAAATGTGCGTAACTTCTGCTACGTGACTCCGTTTTAGGCCCATGACCAGTTAAAACGGACCTTGGAAGGTCCCCCACACAATGTGAAGTGCGTTTGGTGGCAATACACCATGATTTGAGTGTGTTTCGATAAACTGCACGACGTACGTTCGTATCGGTTCTGCCAATGCGTGTCTACGGCAATTTGCGGCTCTAGATCGGTTTTTTGTAAGTAATATATGCTTAAAACCTTCTAAATAACATTATAGAAGGCCCACATAAATTTCCATGGCAATCCGGCACGGTCGGTCCGAACGAAAACCCCTTATACCCCCGCCTTTCGCGTATCGACAAAAACTGGGTTTCGAGCAAAAATGTGCGTAACTTCTGCTACGTGACTTCGTCTTAGGCCCATGACCAGTTAAAACGGACCTTGGAAGGTCCACCACACAATGTTCAGGGCGTTTGGTGGCAATACACCATGATTTGAGTGTGTTTTGATAAACTGCACGACGTACGTTCGGTTGGGTTCGGCCAATGCGTGTCTACGGCAATTTGCGGCTCTAGATCGGTTTTTTGTAAGTAATATATGCTTAAAACATTATAAATAACATTGTAGAAGGCCGACGTAAATTTCCATGGCAATCCGGCACGGTCTGTCCGGACGAGAAACCCCCTATACCCCCGCCTTTCGTGTATCGGCAAAAACTGTGTTTCGCGCTAAAATGTGCGTAACTTCTGCTACGTGACTCCGTTTTAGGCCCATGACCAGTCAAAACAGACCTTGAAAGATCCACCACACAATGTGCAGTGCGTTTGGCGGCAATATGTCAGGATCGAATTCTCAACAAGAATTAATTCTCAGAAACAATATCAAAGAAGTTTGCGGAATAACACTTTGATATTTAATGAAACAGAAAACCAAAACAGAATATAATCAACAAACTGTAAACTTGTATTGAATGCTTTGAAGTTACAAGATTACTCACTCAACCTCAATATTGATGAACAGGCTCACCAATACGAATTCTACTTCTCTAGAATTAGGATCTATACCTTGAGGTTGATTTTCTCTCTAAAAGTATATAAACAAAAGTTATCTCACTATTCTAAACAATACACTATATATACTGAAGATAAAAGCTAATTACAATTAATAAAATATCTTTAGAATATATTCCATCATTATCTCTAAGCTTCCATGAATATCTTCAGTTTATCCAGCTGTCATCCTTTCCATACAGATCTCCATCTTATAAGCAGTATTAATCATAAGCAGCATTAATACTCTGAGCAGTATTAACTCTAGCAGTACTAACCATGCTCAGCAGCATTAATCTCTTCAAATAGTACTAATTTTGAACTAGCAGTACTAATCTTGTTGAGCAACATTAACCATCAACTAGCAGCATTAATAACAGAAGTACTAACTAGAAGTATTAACTGTTTTCTTCTAGCAGCATTAACCATCAACTAGCAGCATTAATAACAGAAGTACTAACTAGAAGTATTAACTGTTTTCTTCTAGCAGCATTAACTAGAAGTATTAACTAGAAGTATTAACTGTTTTCTTCTAGCAGCATTAACTTTGTTCCAGCAGCATTAACTACAACTAGCAACATTAACCACAGAAGTAGTAACCATGATGAATATTAACTTCAGAAGTAGTAACCATGATGAACTAGAAGTAGTAACCATGTTGAACTAGAAGTAGTAACCATGTTGAACTTTCCTTGGCATATTTCAGACCCAACAATCTCCCCCTAACTTAACTTTTCAAAACTGAGAAATTAAGTTCTTCAACATAGGGTCTTTATGATAATTTCAAAACTTTCTGCAACTTCTAGTTCTTCTTGATTCAGTTTCTGCTGTTATCTTCTTTTCTGTTTCTGCTGTATTTAATGCTTTATTTCAGCTTCTTCACTTATCTCCCCCTCAAAATAAGATTTCATATCAACTTGATTCTCCTTCTCATGTCTTCTCAAGTTCAGTTGTTTAAGTCTCCCACTTTTTGAAATAATCATGATCTGTGCTCCTTTTCATCTCTTTTATCTCCATAATTTGATTGTGAACTTTCAGACTAATTGTACCAAGTGTATCCATCAATTCTTTGTAGTTAAATCTGTCCTCACCTCCTTTAGGTGTGTTTACCACCTTTGAAGGATCCTTGGATCTTTTAGTAGAGATCTTCTGCCTAGCAGAAGCACCTTCTACTCCCTTGGTTTCTTGGCACCTGGGACCTTTAGATAATTACTCATCTAAAGTTGCCATGGGGAAGGTCTTAGTAATGTTCACACTGTCCTGTCCTGCACTTTGTGCAAAGTCAGTAGTGTGAGCCTTACAACCCATATGCTCTTGCATCTCCTTATTGAGCACCTTCTTGAGGTTGGGAGACACCCCTATGGTTTCCCTTTGGATATTCTCTGATGAAAAATGCTCCATCAGAGGGCTTGTAGGTTTTGAGGTTGAAGATACAAGAAGGGAAGGAACCTTCAGTATCTTTTCCTTATATAATATAGTAATGGGGAATGTTGGTTTGACAAAAAGAATCTGAAGATTTATGCTTGGTAGTGGAAGGTGTGGATAGGTCATCAGTGGGTTGGTCTAATGAGGGCTTTGACCCTGATGCCTTACCTTCTTGATTGTGGGACATCACCATCATTGTAGAGAACAATGGTATATCAACTCCTTCCGAGTCCCTAGCAGATCTTCTCATGTTTGAGAAAACCTTGCCTTTAGGGGGTTTAGGTACATATATCTCATTAAAATGAGGTTAATCCGTCAATTCCTTATTAAGTACTTCTTGTACAAACCTTGGATACAGATAAAAGCTTTTTGATTGATATCCAGGTTTGACATTAAATCATTTAAGATCATTTTTAGGTATAGAAAACTTACATTAGCAGTAGTAACACTTATCAGCAGCATTAACACAGACTGGCAGTAGTAACACATACCAGCAGCATTAACACAGTCTGACAGTTTTCACTGAACTAGAAGTACTAACTACCTTTCAGTATTAGCAACCTGAAACACTTACAGACACAAGGTTAGTAGTACCATATACCATAAAATTTTCAAAAGTTACTTTATCTTTTGAAACTATACCTTTTTCACTTTTCTTACCTTCTGCTGGATCAAAAGAAACATGTCCTCCATCAAATCTTTTAAATAATTTGAAGGCAATCCATGTTCTTTGTTATGTGCCAAGAGCAATCATTCTCTTCATTCCAAATGCTCTTCCTCTTGAGCTTTTCATTGCCCTGCACACTTGATAAATCAGTTAGTCTTTGATGGAACCCAAGCCAAAGTGGTCTTGGGTTGACCTTTCTCATTAATATAATCTGTCAGTTTGGTCTGGATGAGTTGTTTAGGAATCTCATGACTTGAGTACTTTGTCAAGATTATAGGCTTGGCTGCATTACTACTAGAAGCAGCACTAGCCTTGTTAGCAGTACTAACTTGGTTAGCAGTACTAATCAAGTTAGCAGCACTATTCTTGTTAGCAATACTATCTGGGATAGCAGTACTAACAGGTTTCTTTGTAATTGGAACCCAAACTTGAGCAAAGTTGTTTGCTTTCTTTGTCTTTAAGTTACTCCTTTGTTTATTTGAAGTATTTTTCTTAGTTTTAGCAAACTTGTTTTGAACATGAGACTTTTTAGGTGCTCTGTTCTCAGCCATTTGATTCCTTCCTTGCTTCCTATAACCAAAGGAGTTTTGAGTTTGTCTTTGAAAATTAACTCTTTGGTTGATAGGATTGAAATAACAGTATTTGGCAACATGATTAAGCTTTCCACAGATAAAACAAGGTTTTGGTCTATTGATTTTACTCAGATCAACCCCTTGTTTTTGTGCCCACTGATTATTCCAGTTTCTTTGATTTCCCCTCCTTTTATCATGTTTTTGGGGCTCAGATTTATTGCAAGTACACTGTTTGCAAGGGACAGGATTCACAACTGTTGTCTGTTTGTAGTGGACCTTACCAGACTTTCCCTCTGTCTTTTCTATGTACTTAGATTTGACCCAAGTCTTTCCACATCCCTCATTGGTGATAATGTGATTTTCTAGGGGAATCTCACCACTCACAGTGTTCTCCTTACTCTTATTATTAGAGTACTCTTCTTCAGAGTCTGTTTCAACCACCACTTTGTCTAATGGATCTACCTTAGTGGTTTCATCAGACAATTCCTTCCTATTCTTGGTCTCTAGCAAGTCTGATATAGGAGGGATGTAATTGTTGTTGTATGGTGGTGGTGTGGTGTTATAACCTATTCCTCTTCTAAGTTTGTCATGGATTTGAGTTTGGAGCAAAGAGTCCATTGCTTTAGAAGCATTGGAAAATTTCTCAATATCCAGCTTTGCTTTCTCAAACTCACTCTTTATCTTCTCATTCTCCTCTTCTTTCTGTTTAAGCTTAGACTCATACTGATCTTTCTCCCACTTCCAGTAGTTTGAGTCATAAGAGTGTTGAAGCTCACTGGCTTGGAAACTCTTGATCTGTTCCTCAAAACTCTCAACAATTCTTACATAGTCTTTTATATCTCTCTCTAATCTTTTAAGGTCATCACTCATTGTCTGGTTGTGATCCCTGTACCTTTTAACAGTTTCCATACAAGTTTTAGAGCAAAGATTAGACCTTACCTCTGTGGGGATTTCTGTGCTTGAAGAATCTGAAACTTTAGCCATTGATGATTTCTGATTTCAAGGAAGAATGATGATTGCAGGTTTCTGAGGATACTAGCTCTGATACCACTTGTCAGGATCGAATTCTCAACAAGAATTAATTCTCAGAAACAATATCAAAGAAGTTTGCGGAATAACACTTTGATATTTAATGAAACAGAAAACCAAAACAGAATATAATCAACAAACTGTAAACTTGTATTGAATGCTTTGAAGTTACAAGATTACTCACTCAACCTCAATATTGATGAACAAGCTCACCAATACGAATTCTACTTCTCTAGAATTAGGATCTATACCTTGAGGTTGATTTTCTCTCTAAAAGTATATAAACAAAAGTTATCTCACTATTCTAAACAATACACTATATATACTGAAGATAAAAGCTAATTACAATTAATAAAATATATCTTCAGAATATCTTCCATCATTATCTCTAAGCTTCCATGAATATCTTCAGTTTATCCAGCTGTCATCCTTTCCATACAGATCTCCATCTTATAAGCAGTATTAATCATAAGCAGCATTAATACTCTGAGCAGTATTAACTCTAGCAGTACTAACCATGCTCAGCAGCATTAATCTCTTCAAATAGTACTAATTTTGAACTAGCAGTACTAATCTTGTTGAGCAACATTAACCATCAACTAGCAGCATTAATAACAGAAGTACTAACTAGAAGTATTAACTGTTTTCTTCTAGCAGCATTAACCATCAACTAGCAGCATTAATAACAGAAGTACTAACTAGAAGTATTAACTGTTTTCTTCTAGCAGCATTAACTAGAAGTATTAACTAGAAGTATTAACTGTTTTCTTCTAGCAGCATTAACTTTGTTCCAGCAGCATTAACTACAACTAGCAACATTAACCACAGAAGTAGTAACCATGATGAATATTAACTTCAGAAGTAGTAACCATGATGAACTAGAAGTAGTAACCATGTTGAACTAGAAGTAGTAACCATGTTGAACTTTCCTTGGCATATTTCAGACCCAACACAATACACCATGATTTGAGTGTGTTTCGATAAACTGCACGACGTACGTTCGGTTCGGTTCGGTTCGGCCAATGCGTGTCTACGGCAATTCGCGGCTCTAGATCGGTTTTTTGTAAGTAATATATGCTTAAAACCTTCTAAATAACATTGTATAAGGCCCACGTAAATTTCCATGGCAATCCGGCACGATCGGTCCGGACGAGAAACCCCCTATACCCCCGCCTTTCGCGTATCGGCAAAAACTGGGTTTCGTGCTAAAATGTGCGTAACTTCTGCTACGTGACTCCGTTTTAGGCCCATGACCAGTCAAAACAAACCTTGGAAGGTCCACCACACAATGTGCTGGGCGTTTGGTGGTAATACACCATGATTTGAGTGTGTTTCGATAAACTGCACGACGTACGTTCGGTTGGGTTCGGCCAATGCGTGTCTACGGCAATTTGCGGCTCTAGATCGGTTTTTTGAAAGTAATATATGCTTAAAACGTTCTAAATAACATTGTAGAAGGCCCACGAATTTCAATGGCAATCCGGCACGGTCGGTCCGGACGAGAAACCCCCTATACCCCCGCCTTTCGCGTATCGGCAAAAACTGGGTTTCGCGCTAAAATGTGCGTAACTTCTGCTACCTGACTCCGTTTTAGGCCCATGACCAGTCAAAATGGACCTTGGAAGGTCCACCACACAATGTACAGGACGTTTGGTTGCAATACACCATGATTTGAGTGTGTTTTGATAAACTGCATGACGTACGTTCGGTTCGGTTCAACCAATGCGTGTCTACGGAAATTTGGGGCTCTAGATCGGTTTTTTGTAAGCAATATATGCTTAAAACCTTCTAAATAACATTATAGAAGGCCCACGTAAATTTCCATGGCAATCCGGCACGGTCGGTCCGGACGAGAAACCCCCTATACCCCCCGTCTTTCGCGTATCGGCAAAAACTGGGTTTCGCGATAAAATATGCGTAACTTCTGCTACGTGACTTGGTTTTAGGCCCATGACCAGTCAAAACGGACCTTGGAAGGTCCACCACACAATGTGCAGGGCGTTTGGTGGCAATACACCATGATTTGAGTGTGTTTCGATAAACTGCACGACGTACGTTCGGTTCGGTTCGGCCAATGCGTGTCTACGGCAATTTGCGGCTCTAGATCGGTTTTTTGTAAGTAATATATGCTTAAAACCTTCTAAATAACATTATAGAAGGCCCACATAAATTTCCATGGCAATCCGGCACGGTCGGTCCGAACGAAAACCCCATATACCCCCGCCTTTCGCGTATCGGCAAAAACTTGGTTTCGTGCTAAAATGTGCGTAACTTCTGCTACGTGACTCCGTTTTAGGCCCATGACCAGTCAAAACAAACCTTGGAAGGTCCACCACACAATGTGCTGGGCGTTTGGTGGTAATACACCATGATTTGAGTGTGTTTCGATAAACTGCACGACGTACGTTCGGTTGGGTTCGGCCAATGCGTGTCTACGGCAATTTGCGGCTCTAGATCGGTTATTTGAAAGTAATATATGCTTAAAACGTTCTAAATAACATTGTAGAAGGCCCACGAATTTCAATGGCAATCCGGCACGGTCGGTCCGGACGAGAAACCCCCTATACCCCCGCCTTTCGCGTATCGGCAAAAACTGGGTTTCGCGCTAAAATGTGCGTAACTTCTGCTACCTGACTCCGTTTTAGGCCCATGACCAGTCAAAATGGCCCTTGGAAGGTCCACCACACAATGTACAGGACGTTTGGTTGCAATACACCATGATTTGAGTGTGTTTCGATAAACTGCACGACGTACGTTCGGTTCGGTTCAACCAATGCGTGTCTACGGAAATTTGGGGCTCTAGATCGGTTTTTTGTAAGCAATATATGCTTAAAACCTTCTAAATAACATTATAGAAGGCCCACGTAAATTTCCATGGCAATCCGGCACGGTCGGTCCGGACGAGAAACCCCCTATACCCCCGCCTTTCGCGTATCGGCAAAAACTGGGTTTCGCGATAAAATATGCGTAACTTCTGCTACGTGACTTGGTTTTAAGCCCATGACCAGTCAAAACGGACCTTGGAAGGTCCACCACACAATGTGCAGGGCGTTTGGTGGCAATACACCATGATTTGAGTGTGTTTCGATAAACTGCACGACGTACGTTCGGTTCGGTTCGGCCAATGCGTGTCTACGGCAATTTGCGGCTCTAGATCGGTTTTTTGTAAGTAATATATGCTTAAAACCTTGTAAGTAACATTGTAGAAGGCCCACGTAAATTTCCATGGCAATCCGGCACGGTCGGTCCGGACGAGAAACCCCCTATACCCCCGCCTTTCGCGTATCGGCAAAAACTGGGTTTCGCGCTAAAATGTGCGTAACTTCTGCTACGTGACTCCGTTTTAGGACCATGACCAGTCAAAACGGACCTTGGAAGGTCCACCACACATTTTGTAGAGCGTATGGTGGCAATACACCATGATTTGAGTGTGTTTCGATAAACTGCACGACGTACGTTCGGTTGGGTTCGGCCAATGCGTGTCTACGGCAATTTGCGGCTCTAGATCGGTTTTTTGAAAGTAATATATGCTTAAAACATTCTAAATAACATTGTAGAAGGCCCACGAATTTCAATGGCAATCCGGCACGGTCGGTCCGGACGAGAAACCCCCTATACCCCCGCCTTTCGCGTATCGACAAAAACTGGGTTTCGCGCTAAAATGTGCGTAACTTCTGCTACCTGACTCCGTTTTAGGCCCATGACCAGTCAAAATGGACCTTGGAAGGTCCACCACACAATGTACAGGACGTTTGGTTGCAATACACCATGATTTGAGTGTGTTTCGATAAACTGCATGACGTACGTTCGGTTCGGTTCAACCAATGCGTGTCTACGGAAATTTGGGGCTCTAGATCGTTTTTTTGTAAGCAATATATGCTTAAAACCTTCTAAATAACATTATAGAAGGCCCACGTAAATTTCCATGGCAATCCGGCACGGTCGGTCCGGACGAGAAACCCCCTATACCCCCCGTCTTTCGCGTATCGGCAAAAACTGGGTTTCGCGATAAAATATGCGTAACTTCTGCTACGTGACTTGGTTTTAGGCCCATGACCAGTCAAAACGGACCTTGGAAGGTCCACCACACAATGTGAAGGGCGTTTGGTGGCAATACACCATGATTTGAGTGTGTTTCGATAAACTGCACGACGTACGTTCGGTTCGGTTCGGCCAATGCGTGTCTACGGCAATTTGCGGCTCTAGATCGGTTTTTTGTAAGTAATATATGCTTAAAACCTTCTAAATAACATTATAGAAGGCCCACATAAATTTCCATGGCAATCCGGCACGGTCGGTCCGAACGAAAACCCCCTATACCCCCGCCTTTCGCGTATCGGCAAAAACTGGGTTTTGTGCTAAAATGTGCGTAACTTCTGCTACGTGACTTCGTTTTACGCCCATGACCAGTCAAAACGGACCTTGGAAGGTCCACCACACAATGTTCAGGGAGTTTGGTGGCAATACACCATGATTTGAGTGTGTTTCGATAAACTGCACGACGTTGGTTCGGTTCGGTTCGGCCAATGCGTGTCTACGGCAATTTGCGGCTCTAGATCGGTTTTTTGTAAGTAATATATGCCTAAAACATTCTAAATAACATTGTAGAAGGTCCACGTAAATTTCCATGGCAATCCGGCACGGTCGGTCCGGACGAGAAACCCCCTATACCCCCGTCTTTCGTGTATCGGCAAAAACTGGGTTTCGCGCTAAAATGTGCGTAACTTCTGCTACGTGGCTCCGTTTTAGGCCCATGACCAGTCAAAACGGACCTTGGAAGGTCCCCCACATAATGTGAAGTGAGTTTGGTGGCAATACAATATGATTTGAGTGTGTTTCGATAAACTGCACGACGTACGTTCGGTTGGGGTCGGCCAATGCGTGTCTACGGCAATTTGCGGCTCTAGATCGGTTTTTTGTAAGTAATATATGCTTAAAACATTATAAATAACATTGTAGAAGGCCGACGTAAATTTCCATGGTAATCCGACACGGTCTGTCCGGACGAGAAACCCCCTATACCCCCGCCTTTCGTGTATCGGCAAAAACTGTGTTTCGCGCTAAAATGTGCGTAACTTATGCTACGTGACTCCGTTTTAGGTCCATGACCAGTCAAAACGGACCTTGGAAGGTCCACCACACAATGTGCTGGGCGTTTGGTGGCAATACACCATGATTTGAGTGTGTTTCGATAAACTGCACGACGTACGTTCGGTTGGGTTCGGCCAATGCGTGTCTACGGCAATTTGCGGCTCTAGATCGGTTTTTTGTAAGTAATATATGCTTAAAACATTATAAATAACATTGTAGAAGGCCCACGTAAATTTCCATGGCAATCCGGCACGATCGGTCCGGACGAGAAACCCCCTATACCCCCGCCTTTCGCGTATCGGCAAAAACTGGGTTTCGTGCTAAAATGTGCGTAACTTCTGCTACGTGACTCCGTTTTAGGCCCATGACCAGTCAAAACAAACCTTGGAAGGCCCACCACACAATGTGCTGGGCGTTTGGTGGCAATACACCATGATTTGAGTGTGTTTCGATAAACTGCACGACGTACGTTCGGTTGGGTTCGGCCAATGCGTGTCAACGG
This sequence comes from Arctium minus, assembly GCA_954870635.1. Classification (NCBI taxonomy): domain Eukaryota; kingdom Viridiplantae; phylum Streptophyta; class Magnoliopsida; order Asterales; family Asteraceae; genus Arctium; species Arctium minus. Next base: position 274,112 of record OX941093.1, on the reverse strand, counting down.
CAATTTGCGGCTCTAGATCGGTTTTTTGTAAGTAATATATGCTTAAAACCTTCTAAATAACATTGTAGAAGGCCCACGTAAATTTCCATAGCAATCCGGCACGATCGGTCCGGACGAGAAACCCCCTATACCCCCGCCTTTCGCGTATCGGCAAAAACTGGGTTTCGCGCTAAAATGTGCGTAACTTCTGCTACGTGACTCCGTTTTAGGACCATGACCAGTCAAAACGGACCTTGGAAGGTCCACCACACATTTTGTAGAGCGTATGGTGGCAATACACCATGATTTGAGTGTGTTTCGATAAACTGCACGACGTACGTTCGGTTGGGTTCGGCCAATGCGTGTCTACGGCAATTTGCGGCTCTAGATCGGTTTTTTGAAAGTAATATATGCTTAAAACGTTCTAAATAACATTGTAGAAGGCCCACGAATTTCATTGGCAATCCGGCACGGTCGGTCCGGACGAGAAACCCCCTATACCCCCGCCTTTCGCGTATCGACAAAAACTGGGTTTCGCGCTAAAATGTGCGTAACTTCTGCTACCTGACTCCGTTTTAGGCCCATGACCAGTCAAAATGGACCTTGGAAGGTCCACCACACAATGTACAGGACGTTTGGTTGCAATACACCATGATTTGAGTGTGTTTCGATAAACTGCACGACGTACGTTCGGTTCGGTTCAACCAATGCGTGTCTACGGAAATTTGGGGCTCTAGATCGGTTTTTTGTAAGCAATATATGCTTAAAACCTTCTAAATAACATTATAGAAGGCCCACGTAAATTTCCATGGCAATCCGGCACGGTCGGTCCGGACGAGAAACCCCCTATACCCCCGCCTTTCGCGTATCGGCAAAAACTGGGTTTCGCGATAAAATATGCGTAACTTCTGCTACGTGACTTGGTTTTAGGCCCATGACCCGTCAAAACGGACCTTGGAAGGTCCACCACACAATGTGAAGGGCGTTTGGTGGCAATACACCATGATTTGAGTGTGTTTCGATAAACTGCACGACGTACGTTCGGTTCGGTTCGGCCAATGCGTGTCTACGGCAATTTGCGGCTCTAGATCGGTTTTTTGTAAGTAATATATGCTTAAAACCTTGTAAGTAACATTGTAGAAGGCCCACGTAAATTTCCATGGCAATCCGGCACGGTCGGTCCGGACGAGAAACCCCCTATACCCCCGCCTTTCGCGTATCGGCAAAAACTGGGTTTCGCGCTAAAATGTGCGTAACTTCTGCTACGTGACTCCGTTTTAGGACCATGACCAGTCAAAACGGACCTTGGAAGGTCCACCACACATTTTGTAGAGCGTATGGTGGCAATACACCATGATTTGAGTGTGTTTCGATAAACTGCACGACGTACGTTCGGTTGGGTTCGGCCAATGCGTGTCTACGGCAATTTGCGGCTCTAGATCGGTTTTTTGAAAGTAATATATGCTTAAAACGTTCTAAATAACATTGTAGAAGGCCCACGAATTTCAATGGAAATCCGGCACGGTCGGTCCGGACGAGAAACCCCCTATACCCCCGCCTTTCGCGTATCGACAAAAACTGGGTTTCGCGCTAAAATGTGCGTAACTTCTGCTACCTGACTCCGTTTTAGGCCCATGACCAGTCAAAATGGACCTTGGAAGGTCCACCACACAATGTACAGGACGTTTGGTTGCAATACACCATGATTTGAGTGTGTTTCGATAAACTACACGACGTACGTTCGGTTCGGTTCAACCAATGCGTGTCTACGGAAATTTGGGGCTCTAGATCGGTTTTTTGTAAGCAATATATGCTTAAAACCTTCTAAATAACATTATAGAAGGCCCACGTAAATTTCCATGGCAATCCGGCACGGTCGGTCCGGACGAGAAACCCCCTATACCCCCGCCTTTCGCGTATCGGCAAAAACTGGGTTTCGCGATAAAATATGCGTAACTTCTGCTACGTGACTTGGTTTTAGGCCCATGACCCGTCAAAACGGACCTTGGAAGGTCCACCACACAATGTGAAGGGCGTTTGGTGGCAATACACCATGATTTGAGTGTGTTTCGATAAACTGCACGACGTACGTTCGGTTCGGTTCGGCCAATGCGTGTCTACGGCAATTTGCGGCTCTAGATCGGTTTTTTGTAAGTAATATATGCTTAAAACCTTCTAAATAACATTATAGAAGGCCCACATAAATTTCCATGGCAATCCGGCACGGTCGGTCCGAACGAAAACCCCCTATACCCCCGCCTTTCGCGTATCGGCAAAAACTGGGTTTTGTGCTAAAATGTGCGTAACTTCTGCTACGTGACTTCGTTTTACACCTATTACCAATCAAAACGGACCTTGGAAGGTCCACCACACAATGTTCAGGGCGTTTGGTGGCAATACACCATGATTTGAGTGTGTTTCGATAAACTGCACGACGTTGGTTCGGTTCGGTTCGGCCAATGCGTGTCTACGGCAATTTACGGCTCTAGATCGGTTTTTTGTAAGTAATATATGCCTAAAACATTCTAAATAACATTGTAGAGGCCCACCTAAATTTCCATGGCAATCCGGCACGGTCGGTCTGGACGAGAAAGCCCCTATACCCCCGCCTTTCGTGTATCGGCAAAAACTGGGTTTCGCGCTAAAATGTGCGTAACTTCTGCTACGTGACTCCGTTTTAGGCCCATGACCAGTCAAAACGGACCTTGGAAGGTCCCCCACATAATGTGAGAGTTTGGTGGCAATACAACATGATTTGAGTGTGTTTTGATAAACTGCACGACGTACGTTCGGTTGGGGTCGGCCAATGCGTGTCTACGGCAATTTGCGGCTCTAGATCGGTTTTTTGTAAGTAATATATGCTTAAAACATTATAAATAACATTGTAGAAGGCCGACGTAAATTTCCATGGCAATCCGGCACGGTCTGTCCGGACGAGAAACCCCCTATACCCCCGCCTTTCGTGTATCGGCAAAAACTGTGTTTCGCGCTAAAATGTGCGTAACTTCTGCTACGTGACTCCGTTTTAGGTCCATGACCAGTCAAAACGGACCTTGGAAGGTCCACCACACAATGTGTTGGGCGTTTGGTGGCAATACACCATAATTTGAGTGTGTTTCGATAAACTGCACGACGTACGTTCGGTTGGGTTCGGCCAATGCGTGTCTACGGCAATTTGCGGCTCTAGATCGGTTTTTTGTAAGTAATATATGCTTAAAACATTATAAATAACATTGTAGAAGGCCCACGTAAATTTCCATGGCAATCCGGCACGATCGGCCCGGACGAGAAACCCCCTATACCCCCGCCTTTCGCGTATCGGCAAAAACTGGGTTTCGTGCTAAAATGTGCGTAACTTCTGCTACGTGACTCCGTTTTAGGCCCTTGACCAGTCAAAACAAACCTTGGAAGGTCCACCACACAATGTGCTGGGCGTTTGGTGGCAATACACCATGATTTGAGTGTGTTTCGATAAACTGCACGACGTACGTTCGGTTGGGTTCGGCCAATGCGTGTCTACGGCAATTTGCGGCTCTAGATCGGTTTTTTGTAAGTAATATATGCTTAAAACCTTCTAAATAACATTGTAGAAGGCCCACATAAATTTCCATAGCAATCCGGCACGATCGGTCCGGACGAGAAACCCCCTATACCCCCGCCTTTCGCGTATCGGCAAAAACTGGGTTTCGTGCTAAAATGTGCGTAACTTCTGCTACGTGACTCCGTTTTAGGCCCATGACCAGTCAAAACAAACCTTGGAAGGTCCACCACACAATGTGTTGGGCGTTTGGTGGCAATACACCATGATTTGAATGTGTTTCGATAAACTGCACGACGTACGTTCGGTTGGGTTCGGCCAATGCGTGTCTACGGCAATTTGCGGCTCTAGATCGGTTTTTTGTAAGTAATATATGCTTAAAACATTATAAATAACATTGTAGAAGGCCGACGTAAATTTCCATGGCAATCCGGCACGGTCTGTCCGAACGAGAAACCCCCTATACCCCCGCCTTTCGTGTATCGGCAAAAACTGTGTTTCGCGCTAAAATGTGCGTAACTTCTGCTACGTGACTCCGTTTTAGGCCCATGACCAGTCAAAACGGACGTTGAAAGGTCCACCACACAATGTGCAGTGCGTTTGGTGGCAATACACCATGATTTGAGTGTGTTTCGATAAACTGCACGACGTACGTTCGGTTCGGTTCGGCCAATGCGTGTCTACGGCAATTCGCGGCTCTAGATCGGTTTTTTGTAAGTAATATATGCTTAAAACCTTCTAAATAACATTGTAGAAGGCCCACGTAAATTTACATGGCAATCCGGCACGATCGGTCCGGACGAGAAACCCCCTATACCCCCGCCTTTCGCGTATCGGCAAAAACTGGGTTTCGTGCTAAAATGTGCGTAACTTCTGCTACGTGACTCCGTTTTAGGCCCATGACCAGTCAAAACAAACCTTGGAAGGTCCACCACACAATGGGTTGGGCGTTTGGTGGCAATACACCATGATTTGAGTGTGTTTCGATAAACTGCACGACGTACGTTCGGTTGGGTTCGGCCAATGCGTGTCTACGGCAATTTGCGGCTCTAGATCGGTTTTTTGAAAGTAATATATGCTTAAAACGTTCTAAATAACATTGTAGAAGGCCCACGAATTTCAATGGCAATCCGGCACGGTCGGTCCGGACGAGAAACCCCCTATACCCCCGCCTTTCGCGTATCGGCAAAAACTGGGTTTTGCGCTAAAATGTGCGTAACTTCTGCTACCTGACTCCGTTTTAGGCCCATGACCAGTCAAAATGGACCTTGGAAGGTCCACCACACAATGTGCAGGACGTTTGGTTGCAATACACCATGATTTGAGTGTGTTTCGATAAACTGCACGACGTACGTTCGGTTCGGTTCAACCAATGCGTGTCTACGGCAATTTGGGGCTCTAGATCGGTTTTTTGTAAGTAATATATGCTTAAAACCTTCTAAATAACATTATAGAAGGCCCACGTAAATTTCCATGGCAATCCGGCACGGTCGGTCCGGACGAGAAACCCCCTATACCCCCGCCTTTCGCGTATCGGCAAAAACTGGGTTTCGCGATAAAATATGCGTAACTTCTGCTACGTGACTTGGTTTTAGGCCCATGACCAGTCAAAACGGACCTTGGAAGGTCCACCACACAATGTGCAGGGCGTTTGGTGGCAATACACCATCATTTGAGTGTGTTTCGATAAACTGCACGACGTACGTTCGGTTCTGTTCGGCCAATGCGTGTCTACGGCAATTTGCGGCTCTAGATCGGTTTTTGTAAGTAATATATGCTTAAAACCTTCTAAATAACATTATAGAAGGCCCACGTAAATTTCCATGGCAATCCGGCACGGTCGGTCCGAACGAAAACCCCCTATACTCCCGCCTTTCGCGTATCGGCAAAAACTGGGTTTTGTGCTAAAATGTGCGTAACTTCTGCTACGTGACTCCGTTTTACGCCCATGACCAGTCAAAACGGACCTTGGAAGGTCCACCACACAATGTTCAGGGAGTTTGGTGGCAATACACCATGATTTGAGTGTGTTTCGATAAACTGCACGACGTTGGTTCGGTTCGGTTCGGCCAATGCGTGTCTACGGCAATTTACGGCTCTAGATCGGTTTTTTGTAAGTAATATATGCCTAAAACATTCTAAATAACATTGTAGAGGCCCACGTAAATTTCCATGGCAATCCGGCACGGTCGGACTGGACGAGAAAGCCCCTATACCCCCGCCTTTCGTGTATCGGCAAAAACTGGGTTTTGCGCTAAAATGTGCGTAACTTCTGCTACGTGACTCCGTTTTAGGCCCATGACCAGTCAAAACGGACCTTGGAAGGTCCCCCACACAATGTGCAGTGCGTTTGGTGGCAATACACCATGATTTGATTGTGTTTCGATAAACTGCACGACGTACGTTCGGTTGGGGTCGGCCAATGCGTGTCTACGGCAATTTGCGGCTCTAGATCGGTTTTTTGTAAGTAATATATATGCTTAAAACATTATAAATAACATTGTAGAAGGCCCACGTAAATTTCCATGGCAATCCGGCACGGTCTGTCCGGACGAGAAACCCCCTATACCCCCGCCTTTCGTGTATCGGCAAAAACTGTGTTTCGCGCTAAAATGTGCGTAACTTCTGCTACGTGACTCCGTTTTAGGCCCATGACCAGTCAAAACGGACCTTGGAAGGTCCCCCACACAATGTGAAGTGCGTTTGGTGGCAATACACCATAATTTGAGTGTGTTTCGATAAACTGCACGACGTACGTTCGTATCGGTTCTACCAATGCGTGTCTACGGCAATTTGCGGCTCTAGATCGGTTTTTTGTAGGTAATATATGCTTAAATCCTTCTAAATAACATTGTAGAAGGCCCACGTAAATTTCCATAGCAATCCGGCACGATCGGTCCGGACGAGAAACCCCCTATACCCCCGCCTTTCGCGTATCGGCAAAAACTGGGTTTGGTGCTAAAATGTGCGTAACTTCTGCTACGTGACTCCGTTTTAGGCCCATGACCAGTCAAAACAAACCTTGGAAGGTCCACCACACAATGTGCTGGGCGTTTGGTGGCAATACACCATGATTTGAGTGTGTTTCGATAAACTGCACGACGTACGTTCGGTTGGGTTCGGCCAATGCGTGTCTACGGCAATTTGCGGCTCTAGATCGGTTTTTTGTAAGTAATATATGCTTAAAACATTATAAATAACATTGTAGAAGGCCGACGTAAATTTCCATAGCAATCCGGCACGGTCTGTCCGGACGAGAAACCCCCTATACCCCCGCCTTTCGTGTATCGGCAAAAACTGTGTTTCGCGCTAAAATGTGCGTAACTTCTGCTACGTGACTCCGTTTTAGGCCCATGACCAGTCAAAACGGACGTTGAAAGGTCCACCACACAATGTGCAGTGCGTTTGGTGGCAATACACCATGATTTGAGTGTGTTTCGATAAACTGCACGACGTACGTTCGGTTCGGTTCGGCCAATGCGTGTCTACGGCAATTCGCGGCTCTAGATCGGTTTTTTGTAAGTAATATATGCTTAAAACCTTCTAAATAACATTGTAGAAGGCCCACGTAAATTTCCATGGCAATCCGGCACGATCGGTCCGGACGAGAAACCCCCTATACCCCCGCCTTTCGCGTATCGGCAAAAACTGGGTTTCGTGCTAAAATGTGCGTAACTTCTGCTACGTGACTCCGTTTTAGGCCCATGACCAGTCAAAACAAACCTTGGAAGGTCCACCACACAATGGGCTGGGCGTTTGGTGGCAATACACCATGATTTGAGTGTGTTTCGATAAACTGCACGACGTACGTTCGGTTGGGTTCGGCCAATGCGTGTCTACGGCAATTTGCGGCTCTAGATCGGTTTTTTGTAAGTAATATATGCTTAAAACATTATAAATAACATTGTAGAAGGCCCACGTAAATTTCCATGGCAATCCGGCACGATCGGTCCGGACGAGAAACCCCCTATACCCCCGCCTTTCGCGTATCGGCAAAAACTGGGTTTCGTGCTAAAATGTGCGTAACTTCTGCTACGTGACTCCGTTTTAGGCCCATGACCAGTCAAAACAAACCTTGGAAGGTCCACCACACAATGTGCTGGGCGTTTGGTGGCAATACACCATGATTTGAGTGTGTTTCGATAAACTGCACGACGTTGGTTCGGTTCGGTTCGGCCAATGCGTGTCTACGGCAATTTACGGCTCTAGATCGGTTTTTTGTAAGTAATATATGCCTAAAACATTCTAAATAACATTGTAGAGGCCCACGTAAATTTCCATGGCAATACGGCACGGTCGGTCTGGACGAGAAAGCCCCTATACCCCCGCCTTTCGTGTATCGGCAAAAACTGGGTTTTGCGCTAAAATGTGCGTAACTTCTGCTACGTGACTCCGTTTTAGGCCCATGACCAGTCAAAACGGACCTTGGAAGGTCCCCCACACAATGTGAAGTGCGTTGGGTGGCAATACAACATGATTTGAGTGTGTTTCGATAAACTGCACGACGTACGTTCGGTTGGGGTCGGCCAATGCGTGTCTACGGCAATTTGCGGCTCTAGATCGGTTTTTTGTAAGTAATATATGCTTAAAACATTATAAATAACATTGTAGAAGGCCCACGTAAATTTCCATGGCAATCCGGCACGGTATGTCCGGACGAGAAACCCCCTATACCCCCGCCTTTCGTGTATCGGCAAAAATTGTGTTTCGCGCTAAAATGTGCGTAACTTCTGCTACGTGACTCCGTTTTAGGCCCATGACCAGTCAAAACGGACCTTGGAAGGTCCCCCACACAATGTGAAGTGCGTTTGGTGGCAATACACCATAATTTGAGTGTGTTTCGATAAACTGCACGACGTACGTTCGTATCGGTTCTGCCAATGCGTGTCTACGGCAATTTGCGGCTCTAGATCGGTTTTTTGTAGGTAATATATGCTTAAAACCTTCTAAATAACATTATAGAAGGCCACGTAAATTTCCATGGCAATCTGGCACGGTCGGTCCGAACGAAAACCCCTTATACCCCCCCCCTCGCCTTTCGCGTATCGGCAAAAATTGGGTTTGGTGCTAAAATGTGCGTAACTTCTGCTATGTGACTTCGTCTTAGGCCCATGACCAGTTAAAACAGACCTTGGAAGGTCCACCACACAATGTTCAGGGCGTTTGGTGGCAATACACCATGATTTGAGTGTGTTTCGATAAACTGCACGACGTACGTTCGGTTCGGTTCGGCCAATGCGTGTCTACGGCAATTTGCGGCTCTAGATCGGTTTTTTGTAAGTAATATATGCTTAAAACGTTCTAAATAACATTGTAGAAGGCCCACGAATTTCAATGGCAATCCGGCACGGTCAGTCCGGACGAGAAACCCCCTATACCCCCGCCTTTCTCGTATCGGCAAAAACTGGGTTTCGCGCTAAAATGTGCGTAACTTCTGCTACCTGATTCCGTTTTAGGCCCAAGACTAGTCAAAACGGACCTTGGAAGGTCCACCACACAATGTGTAGGACGTTTGGTTGCAATACACCATGATTTGAGTGTGTTTCGATAAACTGCATGACGTACGTTCGGTTCAACCAATGCGTGTCTACGGAAATTTGGGGCTCTAGATCGGTTTTTTGTAAGTAATATATGCTTAAAACCTTCTAAATAACATTATAGAAGGCCCACGTAAATTTCCATGGCAATCCGGCACGGTCGGTCCGGACGAGAAACCCCCTATACCCCCGCCTTTCGCGTATCGGCAAAAACTGGGTTTCGCGATAAAATATGTGTAACTTCTGCTACGTGACTCCGTTTTAGGCCCTTGACCAGTCAAAACGGACTTTGGAAGGTCCACCACACAATGTGCAGGGCGTTTGGTGGCAATACACCATGATTTGAGTGTGTTTCGATAAACTGCACGACGTACGTTCGGTTCGGTTCGGCCAATGCGTGTCTACGGCAATTTGCGGCTCTACATCGGTTTTTTGTAAGTAATATATGCTTAAAACCTTCTAAATAACATTATAGAAGGCCCACGTAAATTTCCATGGCAATCCGGCACGGTCGGTCCGGACGAGAAACCCCCTATACCCCCGTCTTTCGCGTATCGGCAAAAACTGGGTTTCGTGCTAAAATGTGCGTAACTTCTGCTACGTGACTCCGTTTTAGGCCCATGACCAGTCAAAACGGACCTTGGAAGGTCCACCACACAATGTTCAGGGAGTTTGGTGGCAATACACCATGATTTGAGTGTGTTTCGATAAACTACACGACGTAGGTTCGGTTCGGTTCGGCCAATGCGTGTCTACGGCAATTTGCGGCTCTAGATCGGTTTTTTGTAAGTAATATATGCCTAAAACATTCTAAATAACATTGTAGAAGGCCCACGTAAATTTCCATGGCAATCCGACACGGTCGGTCCGGACGAGAAACCCCCTATACCCCCGCCTTTCGCGTATCGGCAAAAACTGGGTTTCGCGCTAAAATGTGCGTAACTTCTGCTACCTGACTCCGTTTTAGGCCCATGACCAGTCAAAACGGACCTTGGAAGGTCCACCACACAATGTTCAGGGCGTTTGGTGGCAATACACCATGATTTGAGTGTGTTTCGATAAACTGCACGACGTAGGTTCGGTTCGGTTCGGCCAATGCGTGTCTACGGAAATTTGCGGCTCTAGATCGGTTTTTTGTAAGTAATATATGCCTAAAACATTCTAAATAACATTGTAGAAGGCCCACGTAAATTTCCACGGCAATCCGGCACGGTCGGTCCGGACGAGAAACCCCCTATACCCCCGCCTTTCGTGTATCGGCAAAAACTGGGTTTCGCGCTAAATTGTGCGTAACTTCTGCTACGTGACTCCGTTTTAGGCCCATGACCAGTCAAAACGGACCTTGGAAGGTCCCCCACACAATGTGAAGTGCGTTTGGTGGCAATACACCATAATTTGAGTGTGTTTCGATAAACTGCACGACGTACGTTCGTATCGGTTCTGCCAATGCGTGTCTACGGCAATTTGCGGCTCTAGATCGGTTTTTTGTAGGTAATATATGCTTAAAACCTTCTAAATAACATTATAGAAGGCCACGTAAATTTCCATGGCAATCTGGCACGGTCGGTCCGAACGAAAACCCCTTATACCCCCCCGCCTTTCGCGTATCGGCAAAAATTGGGTTTCGTGCTAAAATGTGCGTAACTTCGCTACGTGACTTCGTCTTAGGCCCATGACCAGTTAAAACGGACCTTGGAAGGTCCACCACACAATGTTCAGGGCGTTTGGTGGCAATACACCATGATTTGAGTGTGTTTCGATAAACTGCACAACGTACGTTCGGTTGGGTTCGGCCAATGCGTGTCTACGGCAATTTGCGGCTCTAGATCGGTTTTTTGTAAGTAATATATGCTTAAAACGTTCTAAATAACATTTTAGAAGGCCCACGAATTTCAATGGCAATCCGGCACGGTCGGTCCGGACGAGAAAGCCCCTATACCCCCGCCTTTCGCGTATCGGCAAAAACTGGGTTTCGCGCTAAAATGTGCGTAACTTCTGCTACCTGACTCCGTTTTAGGCCCAAGACCAGTCAAAACGGACCTTGGAAGGTCCACTACACAATGTGTAGGACGTTTGGTTGCAATACACCATGATTTGAGTGTGTTTCGATAAACTGCATGACGTACGTTCGGTTCGGTTCAACCAATGCGTGTCTACGGCAATTTGGGGCTCTAGATCGGTTTTTTGAAAGTAATATATGCTTAAAACCTTCTAAATAACATTATAGAAGGTCCACGTAAATTTCCATGGCAATCCGGCACGGTCGGTCCGGACGAGAAACCCCCTATACCCCCGCCTTTCGCGTATCGGCAAAAACTGGGTTTCGTGCTAAAATGTGCGTAACTTCTGCTACGTGACTCCGTTTTAGGCCCATGACCAGTCAAAACGGACCTTGGAAGGTCCACCACACAATGTTCAGGGCGTTTGGTGGCAATACACCATGATTTGAGTGTGTTTCGATAAACTGCACGACGTAGGTTCGGTACGGTTCGGCCAATGCGTGTCTACGGCAACTTGCGGCTCTAGATCGGTTTTTTGTAAGTAATTTATGCTTAAAACGTTCTTAATAACATTGTAGAAGGCCCACGAATTTCAATGGCAATCCGGCACGGTCGGTCCGGACGAAAAACCCCCTATACCCCCGCCTTTCGCGTATCGGCAAAAACTAGGTTTCGCGCTAAAATGTGCGAAACTTCTGCTACGTGACTCCGTTTTAGGCCCATGACCAGTCAAAACGGACCTTGGAAGGTCCCCCACACAATGTGAAGTGCGTTTGGTGGCAATACACCATAATTTGAGTGTGTTTCGATAAACTGCACGACGTACGTTCGTATCGGTTCTGCCAATGCGTGTCTACGGCAATTTGCGGCTCTAGATCGGTTTTTTGTAGGTAATATATGCTTAAAACCTTCTAAATAACATTATAGAAGGCCACGTAAATTTCCATGGCAATCTGGCACGGTCGGTCCGAACGAGAAACCCCCTATACCCCCGCCTTTCGCGTATCGGCAAAAACTGGGTTTCGTGCCAAAATGTGCGTAACTTCTGCTACGTGACTCCGTTTTAGGCCCATGACCAGTCAAAATGGAACTTGGAAGGTCCCCCAGACAATGTTCAGGGCGTTTGGTGGCAATACACCATGATTTGAGTGTGTTTCGATAAACTGCACGACGTACGTTCGGTTCGGTTCGGCCAATGCGTGTCTACGGCAATTTGCGGCTCTAGATCGGTTTTTTGTAAGTAATATATGCCTAAAACATTCTAAATAACATTGTAGAAGGCCCACGTAAATTTCCATGGCAATCCGGCACGGTCGGTCCGGACGAGAAACCCCTATACCCCCGCCTTTCGTGTATCGGCAAAAACTGGGTTTCGCGCTAAAATGTGCGTAACTTCTGCTACGTGACTCCGTTTTAGGCTCATGACCAGTCAAAAAGGACCTGGGAAGGTCCACCACACAATGTTTAGAGCGTTTGGTGGCAATACACCATGATTTGAGTGTGTTTCGATAAACTGCACGACGTACGTTCGGTTCGGTTCGACCAATGCGTGTCTACGGCAATTTGCGGCTCTAGATCGGTTTTTTGTAAGTAATATATGCTTAAAACCTTCTAAATAACATTTTAGAAGGCCCACGTAAATTTCCATGGTAATACGGCACGGTCGGTCTGGACGATAAACCCCCTATACCCCCTCCTTTCGCGTATCGGCAAAAACTGGGTTTCGCACTAAAATGTGCGTAACTTCTGCTACGTGACTCCGTTTTAGGCCCATGACCAGTCAAAACGGACCTTGGAAGGTCCACCACACAATGTGCATTACGTTTGGTTGCAATACACCATGATTTGAGTGTGTTTCGATAAACTGCACGATGTACGTTCGGTTCGGTTCAGCCAATGCGTGTCTACGGCAATTTGAGGCTCTAGATCGGTTTTTTGTAAGTAATATATGCTTAAAACCTTCTAAATAACATTATAGAAGGCCCACGTAAATTTCCATGGCAATCCGACACGGTCGGTCCGGACGAGAAACCCCCTATACCCCCGCTTTTCGCGTATCGGCAAAAACTGGGTTTCGCGATACAATATGCATAACTTCTGCTACGTGACTCCGTTTTAGGCTCTTGACCAGTCAAAACGGACCTTGGAAGGTCCACCACACAATGTGCAGGGCGTTTGGTGGCAATATGTTGGGAACTGAAGAATTCATCAAGTATGGTTAATGCTGCTGGTTCAAAGTTACTACTACTAGAAGACTTAAAGGTTAATACTGCTGAGTGTTACTACTGCTAGTACTATTAATACTGCTAGTCATAGTTAGTGCTGCTTGAACAAAGTTAGTACTGCTTAGCTAGTTAGTACTGCTAGTAGTTAGTGCTGCTTAGTAGTTAATGCTGCTAGAAGAAGTTAATGCTGCTGATCATGGTTAGTGCTGCTAAAGAGATTCGGATGGAAAGAATGACAGCTGGATAATCTGAAGATTATGGAAGCTTAGAGATATACATGGAAGATATACTGAAGATATTTTATTTATTGTAATTATCTTTGTATTCAGTATATATATTGTATAGTTTAGAATAATGAGTTAACTTTTGTTTTTATTCTTTTAGAGAGAAAATCAACCTCAAGGCATAGATCCTAATTCTAGAGAAGTAGAATTCGTATTGGTGAGCCTGTTCATCAATATTGAGGTTGAGTGTGTAATCTTGTAACTTCAAAGCATTCAATACAAGTTTACAGTTGGTTGATTATATTCTGTTTTGATTTTCTGTTTGATTAAATATCAAAGTGTTATTCCGCAAACTTCTTTGATATTGTTTCTGAGAATTAATTCTTGTTGAGAATTCGATCCTGACAAGTGGTATCAGAGCCAAACTCTCTCAGAAACAGTTATTCATCATGGAAAATCTTACAGAATCAAGCAGTACTTTGGTTTCTAAGGTTCCAATGCTCAAACCAAGCGAGTTTGACATGTGGAAGATCAGAATCAGACAATATATTCTTCTCACTGACTACTCAATGTGGGATATCATTGAGAATGGTCCTTCTGAAGCTGGAAGGATAGGACCAGATGGGAAAAGACCTCCACCAAAGACAGATGGTGAAAGGAAGATCAGACAAACAGAGATGAAGGCCTTGAGCACTCTGCTCTTGGCCATTCCCAATGAATATCAGCATCAATTTTGCAACTGCACTGATGCTCAGATTCTCTGGAATGCTCTAGATAAAAGATTTGCTGGAACTAAGAGCATCAAAAGAAATCAAAGAGATGTTCTAAAGCAGAAGTATGAGAACTTCACTTCCACAAAGAATGAGTCTATGACTCAAACTTTTGATAGGTTCAATAAACTCATTGGTGAACTGGCTACTGTAGGGGTGAAGATGGAACAAGATGATATCAACAGAAAGTTCCTCAGATCTCTTGGGGATGAATGGACTATGTACACTGTCTCATATAGACAGAGTGACAATCTGGAAGAGAAAGAACTTGATGATCTATACAATGATCTAAGAGTTTTTGAAACTGAGGTAGAAACCAAGAAGAAGCCCTCTGGTTATATTCACAATGCTGCTCTTCTTTCAGCATCCACTGATACTACTGCCAACCCTGAAGCAGTTAGTACTGCCAGTGGAGTAAGTTCAGAAAAAGGCACTGAAACTATCTTTGAAGCCTTTTTGTCTAGTCATAGCAGCAATTCTTTGATTAATGATGATCTGGATCAAATTCACCCTGATGATCTGGAGGAGATGGATATTAAATGGCAGATGGCCATGTTATCCATGAGGGTGAATAAGTTCATTAAAAGAACTGGAAGAAATAACTTCTCTCAAAGAAGAGAAGATGGAGCTGGTTTTGACAAAACCAAGGTGGAATGTTATAAGTGTCACAAGAAAGGACACTTTGCTAGAGAATGCAGGAGTACTGTTCCAAACAACAACAACCATCAACAAGCTCAGAATGGAGGATACAATCTGAACAAGAATCCTGCTCAAGCCCTTGTTTCTCAACAAGGAATGGGATTTGACTGGAGTGATCAAGCTGAGGAAGCCATTCAGAACCAAGCTCTTATGGCAGAAGTGTCTGATCTCCCTACTGAGGTAAGTTCTAATCTTTGCACTAAATCTTGCATTGACACTGTTACAAGATATAGGGATCACAATCAAAGTATGTGTGATGACCTCAAAAGATTAGAAAAAGACAGAAGAGATTATGTGTTAATAGTAGAGAGATTTGAAGAGTAAATCAAAGGCTTTCAAGCTAATGAACTTCAACACTCTTATGACACAAACTATTGGAAGTGGGAAAAGAATGAGTTAGAAACCAAACTGTCTAAGTCCTTAGAAGAGAATGATAGACTGAAAGAGGAACTGTCAAAAGTTAAGCTTGACATAGACAAGTTTTCCTATGCTTCAAAAGCAATGGACTCTCTTCTAAAGGCTCAGATACATGATAAGATGAAGCCTGGTATTGGATACAACAATACACCCCCTCCTTACAATAACAACTATATTTCTCCTACATCATACTTGTTAGAAACTAAGGAGAAAAAGGACTTGTCTGAAGAAGTTTTTAAGATAGATCCTTTGGATGAGGTAGTAGTTAAGGATTTGACTGAAAAAGGAGCCAGTGAGAACAGGGATAATAATGTGAGTAAAAAGATACCATTAGAAAACAATATTATCACCAATGAGGGATGTGGGAAAATCTGGTTCAAGTCCAAGGAGATAGAGAAGACTAACGGAAATGATAACAAGGTCCATTACAAACAAACCACGGTTGTGAATCCTGGATCTTGTAAACAGTGTGATTGCAATAAAGCCAAGAGCCTAAATTCTGGTTTAAAAAGAGGAAATCAAAGAAACTGGAATAATCAATGGGCTCAGAAACAAGGAGTTGATCTGAATAAAATCAATAGACCAAAACCTTGTTTTATATGTGGCAAGTTGAATCATTTGGCTAAGTATTGTTACTTCAACCCAATTAACCAACAGATGAACTTTAAAAGATTTGTGCAAAAACCTGTTGGTTATAGGAAGGCTGGAAAGAAACATGTGATAAAGAAATCTGTTGAAAGTAAAGGCACTTTAAAGAAAAAGATTTTAAAAGAAAGTATCAAAATGTGGGTACCTAGAAGTACTAACAGTGTTAGTACTGCTAACAATATTAGTACTGCTAACACAGTTACTACTGCTAACAGTGTTAGTACTGCTGAAAATATTAATGCTGCTAATACTGTTAATACCTCTTCAAAGGTTAATACTGCCAACACAGTTACTGCTGCTAACACAGTTACTACTTCTAACAAGGTTAGTGCTGCTAAGCATGCAAGTGATGCCAAGGCAGTTAGTACTTCTAAAACTAGTCCTGATTCTAGCAAACATATTTCCAAGTCTATTATTGTAACAAAGTACTCCAAGAATGAGGAGTTAAAGTTCAAAAATCTTGTCAAGAAATAATGCAAATATTTTGATGAGAAAGGGGTACCCAAGACCACTTTGGCTTGGGTTCCTAATTCATACTAATTGATTTATCTAATGTGCAGGGCAACCAACAGCTCAAGGGAAAAAGCATTTGGCATGTTGATAGTGGTTGATCTAGGCACATGACAGGCAACATGTCATGCCTTCAGGATTTCAAGCATATCAATGGAGGACATGTTGCATTTGGAGACAATCTTACTGGTGGTAAGATAAGTGGAAAAGGTAATGTCACCAAAGGTAAGATGACATTTGAGGATGTCTACTATGTTGATCAATTAAAGTACAACCTGTTAAATGTATCACAGGTTTGTGACAAACAACATAGTATATTATTTACTAATACTGAGTGTATGATCCTTGCTCCAGGGTTCAAGGTAGTTGATGAAAGCATGATACTACTTAGAACTCCAAGAAAGGACAATGTTTACTGTCTTGATATGGACAATGTTGATAGTGTTTCATCTCTAAATTGTCTTGTTTCAAAAGCTTCTGTAGATGAATCCTCTCTATGGCACAGAAGGATGTGTCACATGAATTTCAAGACTATGAACAATCTTGTTAAAAATAACCTTGTAAGAGGATTACCTTCAAAAGTCTTTTCATGTGATGATCATTGTGTTGCTTGTCTTAAAGGCAAACAACACAAAACTTCTCATAAGACCAAAGAGTTAAATTCTGTTTCTTCTTGTCTCCAGTTACTGCATATGGATCTGTTTGGTCCTACAAATGTTATGAGTATAGGCAAGAAATCTTACTGCTTGGTTATTGTTGATGATTACTCCAGATTTACTTGGGTATATTTTCTAAGGACTAAGGATGAAACAAGTGGTCTTATCAAATCCTTTATTCTAAGAATTGAAAACCAAACTAATCAAAGAGTAAAAGTCATTAGATCAGATAATGGAACTGAGTTTAAAAATCATGATCTAAACACCTTTTGTGAAGAAAAAGGTATTGAGAGGCAATATAGTGCTCCTAGGACTCCTCAACAGAATGGTGTTGCTGAAAGGAGGAATAGAACACTAATAGAGGCTGCTAGATCTCTGTTGGCTGATTCCAAATTGCCAATTACCTTCTGGGCTGAAGCAGTTAATACTGCTTGTTATGTCCAAAACAGAGTTCTAGTGGTCAAGCAAAAGAACAAGACCCCATATGAGCTTTTAAATAAAAGAAAACCTTTTATTGGTTTCTTCAAACCTTTTGGGTGTCCTTGTACAATTCTAAATACCAAATCTCACTTAGGTAAGTTTGATAACAAAGCAGATGATGGATTTCTTGTTGGATATTCATCTCAGAGTAAGGCTTACAGAGTTTTTAACTCTTCTTCTAGAATAATTGAAGAAAGTGACAATGTCAAATGCAATGAGAACACACCAAATCCTGTTGGGTCTGGACCTCAGTGGCTATTTGACATTGATTCACTAACTAACTCTTTTAGTTTCAGTAATGAGTATACAGGAACAGGAAGTGGAGGATCAGGGATCACACAAGTTCAAGAAAGTATATCTAAATCTGTGATTTTTCCCATACCCACAGTAAATTCTGGTGAAGACTGTGAAAAGGAATCAATTACTGAACCAAGTCAAAGTGAAGAAGACACTAGAGATGAGGAGACTCAAGAAAATAATGAAGTGGCATCTGAAAACACTTCAGTTGAGCTGCATGAATCTAATCTTGAGGCTGGACTGAATGAAGAACCTAGTCATAACACCAGAGTTCAAAAGAATCATCCTCCACAGTTGATAATAGGAGATATCTCTTCTCCTATGATGACTAGACATCAAAGCAGGCTTCAGGAAATGCACGATCAACAGCATACAGTGCTTTCTTGTTTTCTATCACAGCTTGAGCCTAAAAAGGCACATGATGCTATGAAAGAATCCAGCTGGATAGAAGCAATGCAAGAGGAACTGTTACAGTTCAAGCTACAAGATGTATGGGATCTAGTAGACCTTCCTAAAGGTCACAGAGCGATTGGCACAAAGTGGATTTTCAGAAACAAGAAAGATGAAAGAGGTATTGTCATAAGGAACAAAGCAAGGCTGGTGGCTCAAGGCTATACTCAAGAAGAAGGTATAGATTATGAAGAAGTTTTTGCACATGTGGCTAGGATAGAAGCAATCAGACTATTCCTAGCCTATGCTTCTTACATGAACTTCAAAGTCTATCAAATGGATGTAAAAAGTGCTTTTCTCTATGGATCAATTGAAGAAGAAGTATATGTCTGCCAACCACCAGGGTTTGAAAACCCAAGCTATCCAGACAGGGTATACAAATTAAAGAAAGCACTTTATGGACTACATCAAGCCCCAAGAGCATGGTATGACACACTGTCATCCTATCTCTTGGAAAATGACTTTGAAAGAGGAGTCATTGATAAGACTCTATTTATCAAAAGAAAGAAGAAGGATATTTTGCTGGTCCAAATCTATGTTGATGACATTATCTTTGGATCTACAAGAAACAACATGTGCAAGGAGTTTGAGGATTTAATGCATCAAAGGTTCAAAATGAGTTCCATGGGGGAACTTACTTTCTTCCTTGGACTCCAAGTTCAACAGAAGTCAGATGGCATTTTCATCTGTCAATCCAAGTATGTGCAGGATATTCTAACCAAGTTTGGTTTCTCAGAATCAAAACCTGCCAGCACACCTATGGAAACACACAAGCAGATCACAGCAGATCTTGAGGGGGAGGATATGGATGTGTATCATTATAGATCCATGATTGGCTCTCTCATGTATCTCACAGCATCAAGGCCAGATATAATGTTTCCAGTCTGTGTATGTGCAAGATTTCAAGTTAGGCCAAAGCAATCTCACTTTCAAGCTGTTAAGAGGATATTCAGATATCTCAAAGGGCAACCCAGATTGGGACTTTGGTATCCTCATAACTCACCTTTTGACCTAATAGCATACTCAGACAGTGATCTAGGTGGGGCAAACTTGGACAGAAAATCTACTTCTGGAGGATGTCAGTTTTTGGGTGCTAGACTAGTCTCATGGCAGTGCAAGAAACAAACCACAGTATCCACATCTACAACAGAGGCAGAGTACATAGCAGCTGCAAGTTGCTGTTCTTAAGTCTTATGGATTCAGAATCAAATGTTGGATTATGGGGTAACCTTTCTACACACTCCAATCTTTATTGACAACAGCAGTGCTATTAGCATTGTGAATAATCCAGTCAAGCACTCAAAAACAAAGCACATTGAGATCAGGTATCACTTTATAAGAGATTGTAATGAAAAGAAACTTATTCAAGTTGTCAAAGTTCACACTGATAATCAGTTTGCTGATCTATTCACTAAAGCCTTTGATGTGGGTATATTCACTTTCTTGGTAACAAGTGTGGGAATGATAAACTCTGAATAATCCCCTTCTCAAAAAGTGGTTTTATATTTGTATAGTATTCCTGGAGTTACTAATCGTCTGTTTCAGGATTTGTATAGCAGTACTCAGTGTTTAGCAAGTTTAAAAGGAGTAAGTTAGTTAATACTGTTAGCTAGTTAATACTGCTAGCAGTTAATGCTGCTAGTAGTTAATACTGCTAGTAGTTAATACTGCTTTCAGTTAATACTGCTAGTAGTTAATACTGCTTTCAGTTAATACTGCTAGTGGTTAATACTGCTTTCAGTTAATACTGCTAGTGGTTAATACTGCTTTCAGTTAATACTGCTAGTGGTTAATACTGCTTTCAGTTAATACTGCTAGTGGTTAATACTGCTTTCAGTTAATACTGCTAGTAGTTAATACTGCTAGTAGTTAATACTGCTAGTAGTTAATACTGCTAGTCAGTTAATACTGCTAGTCAGTTAATACTGCTAGCTAGTTAATGCTGCTAGTAGTTAATACTGCTCTAGGTTAATACTGCTTTTATTCCGAATACTATAAATACTTTTTGCCCGCCTAAAAGTTCATAACGACTCTTTGCATACTGTTCTCTTGCGCTCAAAACCTTTTCTCTCTCAAGTTCGAAGTTTTCAGGCAAGCTTTTCACTAAGATCAATGGCATCCATGACTTTCATCGACGAACACAAAGAGATTGCGATGCTACAAAAGCCAAAGCAAGCTTCAGGATTTCATCAGATTGTGGATTTCCTCAAGACAAGCCACATTGCTCATGCTCTTACTGTATCCCCTACAATCTATATTGAGCATCAAAGGCAGTTCTGGGCTAATGCAACCATTGTTGTTGAGAATGGTGTGCAGATGATCAAGACAAGAATCTGTGATCAATCACTCACGGTTACTGAAGAGGTTATTCGCATCAGTCTACGTCTAGACGATGCCTCTGGTATAACCTCTATCCCAAATGATGAACTGTTTTCAAACCTTACAAGAATGGGGTATGGAGGCCCATTGGGAGTGTTCAAATTTTCTAAAGCAAAATTCTCACCCCAATGGCGTTTCTTTGTCCATACTCTTATGCATTGTATCTCCAAAAAGACTACTGGATGGAGTGAGTTCAGCAGCACTATTGCTTATGCCTTGGTGTGCTTAGCCACTGCCAGAAAGTATAATTTTTCTAAAATGATTTTCAGTGATCTTGTCTCAAACATGGGAAACAAAAAGAGCTTCTTTATGTATCCCAGGTTTGTTCAAGAAGTCATTACTCATGAATTGACGGATATACCTCAACCTGTTGGGGTATATGTACCTAAACCCCCCAAAGGCAAGGTTTTCTCAAATATGAGAAGATCTGCTGGGGACTCTGAAGGAGTTGACACCCCATTGTTCTCTACAATGATGGTGGTGTCCCAAACCAATGAAGGTATGGCAGCAGGGTCAAGGCCCCCATTAGACCAACCCACTGCTAGCCAAGCCCAACCTTCCCTCTCAAAATCAATTCCCCAGTCCCTTCTTGAAAAACCAACCTCTCCCATCACCCAAACTTACAAGAGAAAACAGGTAAAGAAGACTCCTTCCCTTCTTGTACCATTACCCACTAAGCCTATAAGTCCTCTAAGGGAGAATTCTCCCCTAGAGAATATCCAAAGGGAAACCACACGGGTGTCTCCCAACCCAAAGGAGGTGCTCTCTGAGGAGGAGGTAGAGCATATGGGTGATGAGGCTGCCACTACTCCTGCTAGTACAGAGGAGGAAAGTGGTAACATCAATAAGACATCCCCCATGGCAACTTTGAATGAGCAATCATTTGAAGGTCCCTGGTGCCAAGAAACCACAGGGGTGGATAGTGCCTCTGCAAGGCAGAAGACTTCCACAAATAAAAGATCCAATGATCCTTCAAAGGAGGGTAACACTTCTGGAGAGGGTGAGGACAGATATACGTACGATGAATTGATGGAAACAATGGGGAACATCAATCAAGATGTTCTCAAACAAGGCAAAGAAATTGAAGAAATGAAGCTAGTAATTCTGTCACAACAAGAACAGATTGCTAAGCTGAAGAGGATGGTGGTTAGTCTGGTACAAAGGAAGAAGAGAAAGCAATTCCAATTAAGGAGAAGGCCAACTGAGGATGATGCTCCCAAAAAGGGGGAGATCAACATGGAAGAAGCCACAAGAAAGGGGGAGCTTGATGGAGAGAAAGTTGATGTTCAGGGGGAGAAGCAAGAAGAAACAGTTACAACTGCTGACATTAATAAAGCAGCAGAAACTGTGAAAGAAGTGTTAACAGATCTTGAGATTGCAGAAACCTTACTAAAAGCCAAGAATTATACTCCCAAGGTCACTTCAAAGACCAAATGTGTAATCATAAAAGAACAAGGTGAAGTGATCAAGAAAGATAACAGTAAGAAGGCAATGAGCAAAGACAAAGGAAAAGCAAAGATGGTAGAATCTGATCAACCAATCAAAAAGCAAAGGTTGGTTGAATCAGATGAAGCCCTAGCTAAAAAGATGCAGGAGGATATTGACAAAGAAGAAAGAGTTCAGATGGAAAAGGACAGGGAAATGGCAAAAGCTCTAGCTGCTGAACTGAATGAAGCTTATCAACAGAGTATGGCAACTGAAATTGCACAGAAGAAAGCTGCAAGTATGAAGAAATCTGTGGTGAAAACAGTTGCAAAGAAGAGAAGACCCTCAAAGACATTCCTAGGTACCCAAGAGAGAAACAAGATGATTATATTTCTCAAAGGTGCTGTAGGAGTCAAAAAGGAGATGTTCTCCAAAATGTCTTTTGAGAAGATCAAAGAGCTCTATGATTCAGAGATGTTAAAGCTTCAGGGAAGTGAAACTGCTAGGGTGGAGATGGAGA
The DNA here is from genome assembly GCA_954870635.1 of Arctium minus. Lineage (NCBI taxonomy): Eukaryota > Viridiplantae > Streptophyta > Magnoliopsida > Asterales > Asteraceae > Arctium > Arctium minus. The sequence goes on along the minus strand of OX941093.1, from coordinate 251,358 downwards.
AGAGAATAAAAGAAAGTAATGACTTTGATTGTCAAAAGCCATTTCCAGATGAGCAAGAAACACCTCCTAAGAAAGAGTCCACTTTGGGAGAAAGTCTAAGGACTTTAAAAAGAACAAAGATGATGGCAAGAATAAAGCCAATCAAGAAGTCTAGAGTATCTGAAGAAGAGGCTGAGAAGGTAGCTGAAGAAGAAGGGGCACCTGAGTCATCTAAACAGACAGAGCCAGCCAACACTGATGATGTAAATTTGTATATGGTAGTGATGGACAAAGTACCTGAACCAATTTCAGTAGAACCTGTAGGAGTGAAGCCTCCTGAGGTCATTCTCTGGGATACATTGACAGTGGATGGAAAGGAATACATAAGGCTGAAAAGAAAGGATGAAAAGTATGAAGTGTTCAACACATGGGCAAAAATTGTCAGAACATGCTCTAGATCAGATCTTGAAGAGATGTTTGAGATAGGAATGAAGTTGTATGCAGATATTCTAAAGGCTCCAGGAATTTCAATTACAAAACTGGTAATGGAGTATCTGTGTATGATGTTCAAACCTGAAAAAGTAAAGCATATGATCAAGGATGTATTCAAGTTGGTCAACAGTTGGACTCTATATGAAACTAGTGGAGTATATACAGTGACTTTGGATTTAAATCACACTGAATACTTCCTAGTGGATAGAGTGTACAATCATAGCAGATTGAAGCTACATGCCATGCTGAAGAAAAAGTTAAGGTGTGTTCCAGATTCAGAAATGGCTAAATAATTGATTCAAAGAACCATCAATCAGAGTTTGGGATTGGATGCAAACACTGGAATTTAGGCCATAATAGAGTTTTGGGAGCATCTTGAAGATTAATTCTGAAGAACTTGACTTCTTTTCTTAAAAGTCAAGTTAGGGGGAGATTGTTGGGAACTGAAGAATTCATCAAGTATGGTTAATGCTGCTGGTTCAAAGTTACTACTGCTAGAAGACTTAAAGGTTAATACTGCTGAGTGTTACTACTGCTAGTACTATTAATACTGCTAGTCATAGTTAGTGTTGCTTGAACAAAGTTAGTACTGCTTAGCTAGTTAGTACTGCTAGTAGTTAGTGCTGCTTAGTAGTTAATGCTGCTAGAAGAAGTTAATGCTGCTGATCATGGTTAGTGCTGCTAAAGAGATTCGGATGGAAAGAATGACAGCTGGATAATCTGAAGATTATGGAAGCTTAGAGATATACATGGAAGATATACTGAATATATTTTATTTATTGTAATTATCTTTGTATTCAGTATATATATTGTATAGTTTAGAATAATGAGTTAACTTTTGTTTTTATTCTTTTAGAGAGAAAATCAACCTCAAGGCATAGATCCTAATTCTAGAGAAGTAGAATTCGTATTGGTGAGCCTGTTCATCAATATTGAGGTTGAGTGTGTAATCTTGTAACTTCAAAGCATTCAATACAAGTTTACAGTTTGTTGATTATATTTTGTTTTGATTTTCTGTTTGATTAAATATCAAAGTGTTATTCCGCAAACTTCTTTGATATTGTTTCTGAGAATTAATTCTTGTTGAGAATTCGATCCTTACACAATACACCATGATTTGAGTGTGTTTCGATAAACTGTACGACGTACGTTCGGTTCGGTTCGACCAATGCGTGTCTACGGCAATTTGGGGCTCTAGATCGGTTTTTTGTAAGTAATATATGCTTAAAACGTTCTAAATAACATTGTAGAAGGCCCACGTAAATTTCCATGGCAATACGGCACGATCGGTCTAGACGAGAAACCCCCTATACCCCCTCCTTTCGCGTATCGGCAAAAACTGGGTTTCGCGCTAAAATGTGCGTAACTTCTGCTACGTGACTCCGTTTTAGGCCCATGACCAGTCAAAACGGACCTTGGAAGGTCCACCACACAATGTGTAGGACGTTTGGTAGCAATACACCATGATTTGAGTGTGTTTCGATAAACTGCATGACGTACGTTCGGTTCGGTTCAACCAATGCGTGTCTACGGCAATTTGGGGATCTAGATCGGTTTTTTGTAAGTAATATATGCTTAAAACCTTCTACATAACATTATAGAAGGCCCACGTAAATTTCCATGGCAATCCGGCACGGTCGGTCCGGACGAGAAACCCCCTATACCCCCGCCTTTCGTGTATCGGCAAAAACTGGGTTTCGCGCTAAAATGTGCGTAACTTCTGCTACGTGACTCCGTTTTAGGCCCATGACCAGTCAAAACGGACCTTGGAAGGTCCACCACACAATGTGCATTACGTTTGGTTGCAATACACCATGATTTGAGTGTGTTTCGATAAACTGCACGACGTATGTTCGGTTCGGTTCAGCCAATGCGTGTCTACGGCAATTTGCGGCTCTAGATCGTTTTTTTGTAAGTAATATATGCTTAAAACCTTCTAAATAACATTGTAGAAGGCCCACGTAAATTTCCATGGTAATACGGCACGGTCGGTCTGGACGAGAAACCCCCTATACCCCCTCCTTTCGCGTATCGGCAAAAACTGGGTTTCGTGCTAAAATGTGCGTAACTTCTGCTACGTGACTCCGTTTTAGGCCCATGACCAGTCAAAACGGACCTTGGAAGGTCCACCACACAATGTGCATTACGTTTGGTTGCAATACACCATGATTTGAGTGTGTTTCGATAAACTGCACGACGTACGTTCGGTTCGGTTCAGCCAATGCGTGTCTACGGCAATTTGAGGCTCTAGATCGGTTTTTTGTAAGTAATATATGCTTAAAACCTTCTAAATAACATTATAGAAGGCCCACGTAAATTTCCATGGCAATCCGGCATGGTCAGTCCGGACGAGAAACCCTCTATACCCCCGCTTTTCGCGTATCGGCAAAAACTGGGTTTCGCGATACAATATGCGTAACTTCTGCTACGTGACTCCGTTTTAGGCTTTTGACCAGTCAAAACGGACATTGGAAGGTCCACCACACAATGTGCAGGGCGTTTGGTGGCAATACACCATGATTTGAGTGTGTTTCGATAAACTGCACGACGTACGTTCGGTTCGGTTCGACCAATGCGTGTCTACGGCAATTTGTGGCTCTAGATCGGTTTTTGTAAGTAATATATGCTTAAAACCTTCTAAATAACATTGTAGAAGGCCCACGTAAATTTCCATGGCAATACGGCACGGTCGGTCCGGACGAGAAACCCCCTATTCCCCCGCCTTTCGCGTATCGGCAAAAACTGGGTTTCGCGATAAAATATGCGTAACTTCTGCTACGTGACTCCGTTTTAGGCCCATGACCAGTCAAAACGGACCTTAGAAGGTCCACCACACAATCTGCAGTGCGTTTGGTGGCAATACAGCATGATTTGAGTGTGTTTCGATAAACTGTACGACGTACGTTCGGTTCGGTTCAGTTCGACCAATGCGTGTCTACGGCAATTTGCGGTTCTAGATCGGTTTTTTGTAAGTAATATATGCTTAAAACCTTCTAAATAACATTGTAGAAGGCCCACGTAAATTTCCATGGCAATACGGCACGGTCGGTCCGAACGAAAACCCCCTATACCCCCGCCTTTCGAGTATCGGCAAAAATTGGGTTTCGTGCTAAAATGTGCGTAACTTCTGCTACGTGACTCTGTTTTAGGCCCATGACCAGTCAAAACGGACCTTGGAAGGTCCACCACACAATGTTCAGGGCGTTTGGTGGCAATACACCATGATTTGAGTGTGTTTCGATAAACTGCACGACGTAGGTTCGGTTCGGTTCGGTTCGGCCAATGCGTGTCTACGGCAATTTGCGGCTCTAGATCGGTTTTTTGTAAGTAATATATGCCTAAAACATTCTAAATAACATTGTAGAAGGCCCACGTAAATTTCCATGGCAATCCGGCACGGTCGGTCCGGACGAGAAACCCCCTATACCCCCGCCTTTCGTGTATCGGCAAAAACTGGGTTTCGCGCTAAAATGTGCGTAACTTCTGCTACGTGACTCCGTTTTAGGCCCATGACCAGTCAAAACGGACCTTGGAAGGTCCCCCACAGAATGTGAAGTGCGTTTGATGGCAATATACCATGATTTGAGTGTGTTTCGATAAACTGCACGACGTACGTTTGTATCGGTTCTGCCAATGCGTGTCTACGGCAATTTGCGGCTCTAGATCGGTTTTTTGTAAGTAATATATTCTTAAAACCTTCTAAATAACATTATAGAAGGCCACGTAAATTTCCAGGGCAATCTGGCACGGTCGGTCCGAACGAAAACCCCTTATACCCCCGCCTTTCGCGTATCGGCAAAAACTGGGTTTCGTGCTAAAATGTGCGTAACTTCTGCTACGTGACTTCGTCTTAGGCCCATGACCAGTTAAAACAGACCTTGGAAGGTCCACCACACAATGTTCATGGCGTTTGGTGGCAATACACCATGATTTGAGTGTGTTTCGATAAACTGCACGACGTACGTTCGGTTGGGTTCGGCCAATGCGTGTCTACGGCAATTTGCGGCTCTAGATCGGTTTTTTGTAAGTAATATATGCTTAAAACATTATAAATAACATTGTAGAAGGCCGACTTAAATTTCCATGGAAATCCGGCAGGGTCTGTCCGGACGAGAAACCCCCTACACCCCCGCCTTTCGTGTATCGGCAAAAACTGTGTTTCGCGCTAAAATGTGCGTAACTTCTGCTACGTGACTCCGTTTTAGGCCCATGACCAGTCAAAACGGACCTTAGAAGGTCCACCACACAATCTGCAGTGCGTTTGGTGGCAATACAGCATGATTTGAGTGTGTTTCGATAAACTGTACGACGTACGTTCGGTTCGGTTCAGTTCGACCAATGCGTGTCTACGGCAATTTGCGGTTCTAGATCGGTTTTTTGTAAGTAATATATGCTTAAAACCTTCTAAATAACATTGTAGAAGGCCCACGTAAATTTCCATGGCAATACGGCACGGTCGGTCTAGACGAGAAACCCCCTATACCCCCTCCTTTCGCGTATCGGCAAAAACTGGGTTTCGCGCTAAAATGTGCGTAACTTGTGCTACGTGACTCCGTTTTAGGCCCATGACCAGTCAAAACGGACCTTGGAAGGTCCACCACACAATGTGTAGGACGTTTGGTTGCAATACACCATGATTTGAGTGTGTTTCGATAAACTGCACGACGTACGTTCGGTTCGGTTCAGCCAATGCGTGTCTACGGCAATTTGCGGCTCTAGATCGGTTTTTTGTAAGTAATATATGCTTAAAACCTTCTAAATAACATTATAGAAGGCCCACGTAAATTTCCATGGCAATCCGGCACGGTCGGTCCGGACGAGAAACCCCCTATACCCCCGCCTTTCGCGTATCGGCAAAAACTGGGTTTCGCGATAAAATATGCGTAACTTCTGCTACGTGACTCCGTTTTAGGCCCTTGACCAGTCAAAACGGACCTTGGAAGGACCACCACACAATGTGCAGGGCGTTTGGTGGCAATACACCATGATTTGAGTGTGTTTCGATAAACCGCACGACGTACGTTCGGTTCGGTTCGGCCAATGCGTGTCTACGGCAATTTGCGGATCTAGATCGGTTTTTTGTAAGTAATATATGCTTAAAACGATCTAAATAACATTGTAGAAGGCCCACGAATTTCAATGGCAATCCGGCACGGTCGGTCCGGACGGGAAACCCCCTATACCCCCGCCTTTCGCGTATCGGCAAAAACTGGGTTTCGCGCTAAAATGTTCGTAACTTCTGCTACCTGACTCTGTTTTAGGCCCATGACCAGTCAAAATGGACCTTGGAAGGTCCACCACACAATGTGCAGGACGTTTGGTTGCAATACACCATGATTTGAGTGTGTTTCGATAAACTGCACGACGTACGTTCGGTTCGGTTCAGCCAATGCGTGTCTACGGCAATTTGAGGCTCTAGATCGGTTTTTTGTAAGTAATATATGCTTAAAACCTTCTAAATAACATTATAGAAGGCCCACGTAAATTTCCATGGCAATACGGCACGGTCGGTCCGGACGAGAAACCCCTTATACCCCCGTTTTTCGCGTATCGGCAAAAACTGGGTTTCGCGATACAATATGCGTAACTTCTGCTACGTGACTCCGTTTTAGGCTCTTGACCAGTCAAAACGGACCTTGGAAGGTCCACCACACAATGTGCAGGGCGTTTGGTGGCAATACACCATGATTTGAGTGTGTTTCGATAAACTGCACGACGTACGTTCGGTTCGGTTCGGCCAATGCGTGTCTACGGCAATTTGCGGCTCTAGATCGGTTTTTTGTAAGTAATATATGCTTAAAACCTTCTAAATAACATTATAGAAGGCCCACGTAAATTTCCATAGCAATCCGGCACGGTCGGTCCGAACGAAAACCCCCTATACCCCCGCCTTTCGCGTATCGGCAAAAACTGGGTTTTGTGCTAAAATGTGCGTAACTTCTGCTACGTGACTCCGTTTTAGGCCCATGACCAGTCAAAACGGACCTTGGAAGGTCCAGCACACAATGTTCAGGGCGTTTGGTGGAAATACACCATGATTTGAGTGTGTTTCGATAAACTGCACGACGTAGGTTCGGTTCGGTTCGGTTCGGCCAATGCGTGTCTACGGCAATTTGCGGCTCTAGATCGGTTTTTTGTAAGTAATATATGCCTAAAACATTCTAAATAACTTTGTAGAAGACCCACGTAAATTTCCATGGCAATCCGGCACGGTCGGTCTAGACGAGAAACCCCCTATACCCCCTCCTTTCGCGTATCGGCAAAAACTGGGTTTCGCGCTAAAATGTGCGTAACTTCTGCTACGTGACTCCGTTTTAGGCCCATGACCAGTCAAAACGGACCTTGGAAGGTCCACCACACAATGTGCAGGGCGTCTGGTGGCAATACACCATGATTTGAGTGTGTTTCGATAAACCGCACGACGTACGTTCGGTTCGGTTCGGCCAATGCGTGTCTACGGCAATTTGCGAATCTAGATCGGTTTTTTGTAAGTAATATATGCTTAAAACGATCTAAATAACATTGTAGAAGGCCCACGAATTTCAATGGCAATCCGGCACGGTCGGTCCGGACGGGAAACCCCCTATACCCCCGCCTTTCGCGTATCGGCAAAAACTGGGTTTCGCGCTAAAATGTTCGTAACTTCTGCTACCTGACTCTGTTTTAGGCCCATGACCAGTCAAAATGGACCTTGGAAGGTCCACCACACAATGTGCAGGACGTTTTGTTGCAATACACCATGATTTGAGTGTGTTTCGATAAACTGCACGACGTACGTTCGGTTCGGTTCAACCAATGCGTGTCTACGGCAATTTGGGGCTCTAGATCGGTTTTTTGTAAGTAATATATGCTTAAAACCTTCTAAATAACATTATAGAAGGCCCACGTAAATTTCCATTGCAATCCGGCACGGTCGGTCCGGACGAGAAACCCCCTATTCCCCCGCCTTTCGCGTATCGGCAAAAACTGGGTTTCGCGATAAAATATGCGTAACTTCTGCTACGTGACTCCGTTTTAGGCCCTTGACCAGTCAAAACGGACCTTGGAAGGTCCACCACACAATGTGCAGGGAGTTTGGTGGCAATACACCATGATTTGAGTGTGTTTCGATAAACTGCACGACGTACGTTCGGTTCGGTTCGGCCAATGCGTGTCTACGGCAATTTGCGGCTCTAGATCGGTTTTTTGTAAGTAATATATGCTTAAAACCTTCTAAATAACATTATAGAAGGCCCACGTAAATTTCCATAGCAATCCGGCACGGTCGGTCCGAACGAAAACCCCCTATACCCCCGCCTTTCGCGTATCGGCAAAAACTGGGTTTTGTGCTAAAATGTGCGTAACTTCTGCTACGTGACTCCGTTTTAGGCCCATGACCAGTCAAAACGGACATTGGAAGGTCCACCACACAATGTTCAGGGCGTTTGGTGGCAATACACCATGATTTGAGTGTGTTTCGATAAACTGCACGACGTAGGTTCGGTTCGGTTCGGTTCGGCCAATGCGTGTCTACGGCAATTTGCGGCTCTAGATCGGTTTTTTGTAAGTAATATATGCCTAAAACATTCTAAATAACATTGTAGAAGGCCCACGTAAATTTCCATGGCAATCCGGCACGGTCGGTCCGGACGAGAAACCCCCTATACCCCGCCTTTCGTGTATCGGCAAAAACTGGGTTTCGCGCTAAAATGTGCGTAACTTCTGCTACGTGACTCCGTTTTAGGCCCATGACCAGTCAAAACGGACCTTGGAAGGTCCCCCACAGAATTTGAAGTGCGTTTGATGGCAATACACCATGATTTGAGTGTGTTTCGATAAACTGCACGACGTACGTTCGTATCGGTTCTGCCAATGCGTGTCAACGGCAATTTGCGGCTCTAGATCGGTTTTTTGTAAGTAATATATTCTTAAAACCTTCTAAATAACATTGTAGAAGGCCCACGTAAATTTCCATGGCAATACGGCACGGTCGGTCTAGACGAGAAACCCCCTATACCCCCTCCTTTCGCGTATCGGCAAAAACTGGGTTTCGCGCTAAAATGTGCGTAACTTCTGCTACGTGACTCCGTTTTAGGCCCATGACCAGTCAAAACGGACCTTGGAAGGTCCACCACACAATGTGCAGGACGTTTGGTTGCAATACACCATGATTTGAGTGTGTTTCGATAAACTGCACGACGTACGTTCGGTTCGGTTCAGCCAATGCGTGTCTACGGCAATTTGCGGCTCTAGATCGGTTTTTTGTAAGTAATATATGCTTAAAACCTTCTAAATAACATTATAGAAGGCCCACGTAAATTTCCATGGCAATCCGGCACGGTCGGTCTGGACGAGAAACCCCCTATACCCCCGCCTTTCGCGTATCGGCAAAAACTGGGTTTCGCGATTAAATATGCGTAACTTCTGCTACGTGACTCCGTTTTAGGCCCTTGACCAGTCAAAACGGACCTTGGAAGGTCCACCACACAATGTACAGGGCGTTTGGTGGCAATACACCATGATTTGAGTGTGTTTCGATAAACCGCACGACGTACGTTCGGTTCGGTTCGGCCAATGCGTGTCTACGGCAATTTGCGGATCTAGATCGGTTTTTTGTAAGTAATATATGCTTAAAATGATCTAAATAACATTGTAGAAGGCCCACGAATTTCAATGGCAATCCGGCACGGTCGGTCCGGACGGGAAACCCCCTATACCCCCGCCTTTCGCGTATCGGCAAAAACTGGGTTTCGCGCTAAAATGTTCGTAACTTCTGCTACCTGACTCTGTTTTAGGCCCATGACCAGTCAAAATGGACCTTGGAAGGTCCACCACACAATGTGCAGGACGTTTGGTTGCAATACACCATGATTTGAGTGTGTTTCGATAAACTGCACGACGTACGTTCGGTTCGGTTCAACCAATGCGTGTCTACGGCAATTTGGGGCTCTAGATCGGTTTTTTGTAAGTAATATATGCTTAAAACCTTCTAAATAACATTATAGAAGGCCCACATAAATTTCCATGGAAATCCGGCACGGTCGGTCCGGACGAGAAACCCCCTATTCCCCCGCCTTTCGCGTATCGGCAAAAACTGGGTTTCGCGATAAAATATGCGTAACTTCTGCTACGTGACTCCGTTTTAGGCCCTTGACCAGTCAAAACGGACCTTGGAAGGTCCACCACACAATGTGCAGGGAGTTTGGTGGCAATACACCATGATTTCAGTGTGTTTCGATAAACTGCACGACGTACGTTCGGTTCGGTTCGGCCAATGCGTGTCTACGGCAATTTGCGGCTCTAGATCGGTTTTTTGTAAGTAATATATGCTTAAAACCTTCTAAATAACATTATAGAAGGCCCACGTAAATTTCCATAGCAATCCGGCACGGTCGGTCCGAACGAAAACCCCCTATACCCCCGCCTTTCGCGTATCGGCAAAAACTGGGTTTTGTGCTAAAATGTGCGTAACTTCTGCTACGTGACTCCGTTTTAGGCCCATGACCAGTCAAAACGGACCTTGGAAGGTCCACCACACAATGTTCAGGGCTTTTGGTGGCAATACACCATGATTTGAGTGTGTTTCGATAAACTGCACGACGTAGGTTCGGTTCGGTTCGGTTCGGCTAATGCGTGTCTACGGCAATTTGCGGCTCTAGATCGGTTTTTTGTAAGTAATATATGCCTAAAACATTCTAAATAACATTGTAGAAGGCCCACGTAAATTTCCATGGCAATCCGGCACGGTCGGTCCGGACGAGAAACCCCCTATACCCCCGCCTTTCGTGTATCGGCAAAAACTGGGTTTCGCGCTAAAATATGCGTAACTTCTGCTACGTGACTCCGTTTTAGGCCCATGACCAGTCAAAACGGACCTTGGAAGGTCCCCCACAGAATGTGAAGTGCGTTTGATGGCAATACACCATGATTTGAGTGTGTTTCGATAAACTGCACGACGTACGTTCGTATCGGTTCTGCCAATGCGTGTCAACGGCAATTTGCGGCTCTAGATCGGTTTTTTGTAAGTAATATATTCTTAAAACCTTCTAAATAACATTATAGAAGGCCACGTAAATTTCCATGGCAATCCGGCACGGTCGGTCCGAACAAAAACCCCTTATACCCCCGCCTTTCGCGTATCGGCAAAAACTGGGTTTCGTGCTAAAATGTGCGTAACTTCTGCTACGTGACTTCGTCTTAGGCCCATGACCAGTTAAAACGGACCTTGGAAGGTCCACCACACAATGTTCATGGCGTTTGGTGGCAATACACCATGATTTAAGTGTGTTTCGGTAAACTGCACGACGTACGTTCGGTTCGGTTCGGCCAATGCGTGTCTACGGCAATTTGCGGCTCTAGATCGGTTTTTTGTAAGTAATATATGATTAAAACCTTCTACATAACATTTTAGAAGGCCCACGTAAATTTCCATGGTAATCCGGCACGGTCGGTCCGAACGAAAACCCCCTATACCCCCGCCTTTCGCGTATCGGCAAAAACTGGGTTTCGTGCTAAAATGTGCGTAACTTCTGCTACGTGACTCCGTTTTAGGCCCATGACCAGTCAAAACGGACCTTGGAAGGTCCACCACACAATGTTCAGGGCGTTTGGAGGCAATACACCATGATTTGAGTGTGTTTCGATAAACTGCACGACGTAGGTTCGGTTCGGTTCGGCCAATGCGTGTCTACGGCAATTTGAGGTTCTAGATCGGTTTTTTGTAAGTAATATATGCCTAAAACATTCTAAATAACATTGTAGAAGGCCCACGTAAATTTCCATGGCAATCCTGCACGGTCGGTCCGGACGAGAAACCCCCTATACCCCCGCCTTTCGTGTATCGGCAAAAACTGGGTTTCGCGCTAAAATGTGCGTAACTTCTGCTACGTGACTCCGTTTTAGGCCCATGACCAGTCAAAAACGAACTTGGAAGGTCCACCACACAATGTGCATTACGTTTGGTTGCAATACACCATGATTTGAGTGTGTTTCGATAAACTGCACGACGTACGTTCGGTTCGGTTCAGCCAATGCGTGTCTACGGCAATTTGAGGCTCTAGATCGGTTTTTTGTAAGTAATATATGCTTAAAACCTTCTAAATAACATTATAGAAGGCCCACGTAAATTTCCATGGCAATACGGCACGGTCGGTCCGGACGAGAAACCCCTTATACCCCCGCTTTTCGCGTATCGGCAAAAACTGGGTTTCGCGATACAATATGCGTAACTTCTGCTACGTGACTCCGTTTTAGGCTCTTGACCAGTCAAAACGGACCTTGGAAGGTCCACCACACAATGTGCAGGGCGTTTGGTGGCAATACACCATGATTTGAGTGTGTTTCGATAAACTGCACGACGTACGTTCGGTTCGGTTCGACCAATGCGTGTCTACGGCAATTTGTGGCTCTAGATCGGTTTTTTGTAAGTAATATATGTTTAAAATCTTCTAAAGAACATTGTAGAAGGCCCACGTAAATTTACATGGCAATACGGCACGGTCGGTCTGGACGAGAAACCACCTATACCCCCTCCTTTCGCGTATCTGCAAAAACTGCGTTCCGCGCTAAAATGTGCGTAACTTCTGCTACCTGACTCCGTTTTAGGCCCATAACCAGTCAAAACGGACCTTGGAAGGTCCACCACACAATGTACAGGACGTTTGGTTTCAATACACCATGATTTGAGTGTGTTTCGATAAACTGCACGACGTACATTCGGTTAGGTTCGGCCAATGCGTGTCTACGGAAATTTGCGGCTCTAGATCGGTTTTTTTTTAAGTAATATATGCTTAAAACCTTCTAAATAACATTATAGAAGGGCCAAGTAAATTTCCATGGCAATCCGGCACGGTCGGTCCGGACGAGAAACCCCCTATACCCCCGCCTTTTGCGTATCGGGAAAAACTGCGTTTCGCGCTAAAATGTTCGTAACTTCTGCTACGTGACTCCGTTTAAGGCCCATGACCAGTCAAAACGGACCTCGGAAGGTCCAACACACAATGTGCAGGGCGTTTGGTGTCAATACACCATGATTTGAGTGTGTTTCGATAAACTGCACGACGTACGTTCGGTTCGGTTCGGCCAATGCGTGTCTACGGCAATTTGCGGCTCTAGATCGGTTTTTTGTAAGTAATATATGCTTAAAACCTTCTAAATAACATTTTAGAAGGCCCACGTAAATTTCCATGGAAATCCGGCACGGTCGGTCCGGACCCTATACCCCGCCTTTCGCGTATCGGCAAAAACTGGGTTTCGCGATAAAATTTGCGTAACTTCTGCTACGTGACTTCGTTTTAGGCCCATGACCAGTCAAAACGGACCTTGGAAGGTCCACCACACAATGTACAGGACGTTTGGTTCCAATACACCATGATTTGAGTGTGTTTCGATAAACTGCACGACGTACGTTCGGTTCGGCTCGGCCAATGCGTGTCTACGGCAATTTGCGGCTCTAGATCCGTTTTTTGTAAGTAATATATGCTTAAAACCTTATAAATAACATTATAGAAGGCCCACGTAAATTTCCATGGCAATCCGGCACGGTCGGTCCGGACGAGAAACACCTATACCCCCGCCTTGCGCGTATCGGCAAAAACTGGGTTTCGCGATAAAATATGCGTAACTTCTGCTACGTGACTCCGTTTTAGGCCCTTGACCAGTCAAAACGGACCTTGGAAGGTCCAACACACAATGTGCAGGGCGTTTGGTGGCAAGACACCATGATTTGAGTGTGTTTCGATAAACTGCACGACGTACGTTCGGTTGGGTTCGGCCAATGCGTGTCTACGGCAATTTGCGGCTCTACATCGGTTTTTTGTAAGTAATATATGCTTAAAACCTTCTAAATAACATTTTAGAAGGCCCACGTAAATTTCCATGGCAATCCGGCACGGTCGGTCCGAACGAGAAACCCCCTATACCCCCGCCTTTCGCGTATCGGCAAAAACTGGGTTTCGTGCTAAAATGTGCGTAACTTCTGCTACGTGACTCCGTTTTAGGCCCATGACCAGTCAAAACGGACCTTGGAAGGTCCACCACACAATGTTTAGGGCGTTTGGTGGCAATACACCATGATTTGAGTGTGTTTCGATAAACTGCACGACGTACGTTCGGTTCGGCCAATGCCTGTCTACGGCAATTTGCGGCTCTAGATCAGTTTTTTGTAAGTAATATATGCTTAAAACCTTCTAAATAACATTGTAGAAGGCCCACGTAAATTTCCAAGGCAATCCGGCACGGTCGGTCCGAACGAGAAACCCCCTATACCCCCGCCTTTCGCGTATCGGCAAAAACTGGTTTCGCGCTAAAATGTGCGTAACTTCTCCTATGTGACTCGGTTTTAGGCCCATGACCAGTGAAAACGGACCTTGGAAGGTCCACCACACAATGTTCAGGGAGTTTGGTGGCAATACATCATGATTTGAGTGTGTTTCGATAAACTGCACGACGTACGTTCGGTTGGGTTCGGCCAATGCGTGTCTACGGCAATTTGCAGCTCTAGATCGGTTTTTTGTAAGTAATATATGCTTAAAACATTCTAAATAACATTTTAGAAGGCCCACGTAAATTTCCATGGCAATACGGCACGGTCGGTCCGGACGAGAAACCCCCTATACCCCCGCCTTTCGCGTATCGGCAAAAACTGGGTTTCGCGCTAAAATGTGCGTAACTTCTGCTACGTAACTCCGTTTTAGGACCATCACCAGTCAAAACAGACCTTGGAAGGTCCACCACACAATGTGCAGGTCTTTTGGTCGCAATACACCATGATTTGAGTGTGTTTCGATAAACTACACGACCTACGTTCGGTTCGGTTCGACCAATGCGTGTCTACGGCAATTTGCAGCTCTAGATCGGTTTTTTGTAAGTAATATATGCTTAAAACCTTCTAAATAACATTATAGAAGGGCCAAGTAAATTTCCATGGCAATCCGGCACGGTCGGTCCGGACGAGAAACCCCCTATACCCCCGCCTTTTGCGTATCGGCAAAAACTGCGTTTCGCGCTAAAATGTGCGTAACTTCTGCTACGTGACTCCGTTTTAGGCCCATGACCAGTAAAAACGGACCTCGGAAGGTCCAACACACAATGTGCAGGGCGTTTGGTGTCAATACACCATGATTTGAGTGTGTTTCGATAAACTGCACGACGTACGTTCGGTTCGGTTCGGCCAATGCGTGTCTACTGCAATTTGCGGCTCTAGATCGGTTTTTTGTAAGTAATATATGCTTAAAACCTTCTAAATAACATTTTAGAAGGCCCACGTAAATTTCCATGGAAATCCGGCACGGTCGGTCCGGACCCTATACCCCGCCTTTCGCGTATCGGCAAAAATTGGGTTTCGCGCTAAAATTTGCGTAATTTCTGCTACGTGACTTCGTTTTAGGCCCATGACCAGTCAAAACGGACCTTGGAAGGTCCACCACACAATGTGCAGGACGTTTGGTTCCAATACACCATGATTTGAGTGTGTTTCGATAAACTGCACGACGTACGTTCGGTTCGGTTCGGCCAATGCGTGTCTATGGCAATTTGCGGCTCTAGATCGGTTTTTTGTAAGTAATATATGCTTAAAACCTTATAAATAACATTATAGAAGGCCCACGTAAATTTCCATGGCAATCCGGCACGGTCGGTCCGGACGAGAAACACCTATACCCCCGCCTTTCGCGTATCGGCAAAAACTGGGTTTCGCGATAAAATATGCGTAACTTCTGCTACGTGACTCCGTTTTAGGCCCTTGACCAGTCAAAACGGACCTTGGAAGGTCCAACACACAATGTGCAGGGCGTTTGGTGGCAATACACCATGATTTGAGTGTGTTTCGATAAACTGCACGACGTACGTTCGGTTCGGTTCGGCCAATGCATGTCTACGGCAATTTGCGGCTCTACATCGGTTTTTTGTAAGTAATATATGCTTAAAACCTTCTAAATAACATTTTAGAAGGCCCACGTAAATTTCCATGGCAATCCGGCACGGTCGGTCCGAACGAGGAACCCCCTATACCCCCGCCTTTCGCGTATCGGCAAAAACTGGGTTTCGTGCTAAAATGTGCGTAACTTCTGCTACGTGACTCCGTTTTAGGCCCATGACCAGTCAAAACGGACCTTGGAAGGTCCACCACACAATGTTCAGGGCGTTTGGTGACAATACACCATGATTTGAGTGTGTTTCGATAAACTGCACGACGTACGTTCGGTTCGGCCAATGCCTGTCTACGGCAATTTGCGTCTCTAGATCGGTTTTTTGTAAGTAATATATGCTTAAAACCTTCTAAATAACATTTTAGAAGGCCCAAGTAAATTTCCATGGCAATCCGGCACGGTCGGTTCGAACGAGAAACCCCCTATACCCCCGCCTTTCACGTATCGGCAAAAACTGGGTTTCGCGCTAAAATGTGCGTAACTTCTGCTATGTGACTCCGTTTTAGGCCCATGACCAGTCAAAACGGACCTTGGAACGTCCACCACACAATGTTCAGGGCGTTTGGTGGCAATACATCATGATTTGAGTGTGTTTCGATAAACTGCACGACGTACGTTCGGTTGGGTTCGGCCAATGCGTGTCTACGGCAATTTGCAGCTCTAGATCGGTTTTTTGTAAGTAATATATGCTTAAAACATTCTAAATAACATTTTATAAGGCCCACGTAAATTTCCATGGCAATCCGGCACGGTCGGTCCGGACGAGAAACCTCCTATACCCCCGCCTTTCGCGTATCGGCAAAAACTGGGTTTCGCGCTAAAATGTGCGTAACTTCTGCTACGTAACTCCGTTTTAGGACCATCACCAGTCAAAACAGACCTTGGAAGGTCCACCACACAATGTGCAGGTCTTTTGGTGCCAATACACCATGATTTGAGTGTGTTTCGATAAACTACACGACCTACGTTCGGTTCGGTTCAACCAATGCGTGTCTACGGCAATTTGCGGCTCTATATCGGTTTTTTGTAAGTAATATATGCTTAAAACCTTCTAAATAACATTGTAGAAGGCCCACGTAAATTTCCATGGAAATACAGCACGGTCGGTCTGGACGAGAAACCCCCTATACCCCCTCCTTTCGCGTATCGGCAAAAACTGGGTTTCGTGCTAAAATGTGCGTAACTTCTGCTACGTGACTTGGTTTTAGGCCCATGACCAGTAAAAACGGACCTTGGAAGGTCCACCACACAATGTGAAATACGTTTGGTTGCAATACACCATGATTTGAGTGTGTTTCGATAAACTGCACGACGTACGTTCGGTTCGGTTCAGCCAATGCGTGTCTACGGCAATTTGGGGCTCTAGATCGGTTTTTTGTAAGTAATATATGCTTAAAACCGTATAAATAACATTATAGAAGGCCCACGTAAATTTCATGGCAATCCGACACGGTCGGTCCGGATGAGAAACCCCCTATACCCCCGTCTTTCGCGTATCGGCAAAAACTGGGTTTCACGATAAAATATGCGTAACTTCTGCTACATGACTCCGTTTTAGGACCTTGACCAGTCAAAACGGACCTTGGAAGGTCCAACACACAATGTGCAGGGAGTTTGGTGGTAATACACCATGATTTGAGTGTGTTTCGATATACTACACGACCTACGTTCGGTTCGGTTCGACCAATGCGTGTCTACGGCAATTCGCGGCTCTAGATCGGTTTTTTTAAGTAATATATGCTTAAAACCTTCTAAATAACATTGTAGAAGGCCCACGTAAATATCCATGGAAATACGGCACGGTCGGTCTGGACGAGAAACCCCCTATACCCCCGGCTTTCGCGTATCAGCAAAAACTGGGTTTTACGCTAAAATGTGCGTAACTTCTGCTACGTGACTCCGTTTTAGGCCCATGACCAGTCAAAACGGACCTTGGACACTCCACCACACAATGTGCAGGTCGTTTGGTGGCAATACACCATGATTTGAGTGTGTTTCGATAAACTGCACGACCTACGTTCGGTTCGGTTCGACCAATGCGTGTCTACGGCAATTTGCGGCTCTAGATCGGTTTTTTGTAAGTAATATATGCTTAAAACCTTCTAAATAACATTGTAGAAGGCCGACGTAAATTTCTATGGCAATACGGCACGGTCGGTCTGGACGAGAAACCCCCTATACCCCCTCCTTTCGCGTATCGGCAAAAACTGGGTTTCGCGCTAAAATGTGCGTAACTTCTGCTACGTAACTCGGTTTTAGGCCCATGACCAGTCAAAACGGACCTTGGAAGGTCCACCACACAATGTGCAGTACGTTTGGTTGCAATACACCATTATTTGAGTGTGTTTTGATAAACTGCACGACGTACGTTCGGTTCGGTTCACCAATGCGTGTCTACGGCAATTTGGGGATCTAGATCGGTTTTTTGTATGTAATATATGCTTAAAACCTTATAATTAACATTATAGAAGGCCCACGTAAATTTCCATGGCAATCCGACACGGTCGGTCCGGACGAGAAACCCCCTATACCCCCGCCTTTCGCGTATCGGCAAAAACTGGGTTTCACGATAAAATATGCGTAACTTCTGCTACGTGACTCCGTTTTAGGCCCATGACCAGTCAAAACGTACCTTGGAAGGTCCACCACACAATGTGTAGGGAGTTTGGTGGCAATACACCATGATTTGAGTGTGTTTCAATAAACTGCACGACGTACGTTCGGTTCGGTTCGGCCAATGCGTGTCTACGGCAATTTGCGGCTCTTGATCGGTTTTTTGTAAGTAATATATGCTTAAAACCTTCTAAATAACATTTTAGAAGTCCCACGTAAATTTCCATGGCAATCCGGCACGGTCGGTCCGAACGAGAAACCCCCTATACCCCCGCCTTTCGTGTATCGGCAAAAACTGGGTTTCGTGCTAAAATGTGTGTAACTTCTGCTACCTGACTCCGTCTTAGGCGTATGACCAGTCAAAACGGACCTTGGAAGGTCCACCACACAATATGCAGGACGTTTGGTTGCAATACACCATGATTTGAGTGTGTTTCGATAAACTGCATGACGTACGTTCGGTTCAGCCAATGCATGTCTACGGCAATTTGCTGCTCTAGATCGTTTTTTTTGTAAGTAATATATGCTTAAAACCTTCTAAATAACATTATAGAAGGCCCACGTAAATTTCCATGGCAATCCGGCACGGTCGGTCCGGACGAGAAACTCCCTATACCCCCGCCTTTCGCGTATCGGCAAAAACTGGGTTTCGCGATAAAATATGCGTAACTTCTGCTACGTGACTCCGTTTTAGGCCCTTGACCAGTCAAAATGGACCTTGGAAGGTCCACCACACAATGTGCAGGGCGTTTGGTGTCAATACACCATGATTTGAGTGTGTTTCGATAAACTGCACGACGTACGTTCGGTTCGATTCGGCCAATGCGTGTCTACGGCAATTTGCGGCTCTAGATCGGTTTTTTTTAAGTAATATATGCTTAAAACCTTCTAAATAACATTGTAGAAGGCCCACGTAAATTTCCATGGCAATACGGCACGGTCGGTCTGGACGAGAAACCCCCTATACCCCCGCCTTTCGCGTATCGACAAAAACTGGGTTTCGCGATAAAATATGTGTAACTTCTGCTACGTGACTCCGTTTTAGGCCCATGACCAGTCAAAACGGACCTTGGAAGGTCCACCACACAATGTGTAGGTCGTTTGGTGGCAATATACCATGATTTGAGTGTGTTTTGATAAACTGCACGACCTACGTTCGGTTCGGTTCGACCAATGCGTGTCTACGGAAATTTGCGGCTCTATATCGATGTTTTGTAAGTAATATATGCTTAAAACCTTCTAAATAACATTGTAGAAGGCCCACGTAAATTTCCATGGCAATACGGCACGGTCGGTCTGAACGAGAAACCTCCTATACCCCCTCCTTTCGCGTATCGGCAAAAAACTAGGTTTCGCGCTAAAATGTGCGTAACTTCTGCTACGTGACTCGGTTTTACGCCCATGACCAGTCAAAACGGACCTTGGAAGGTCCACCACACAATGTGCAGGACGTTTGGTTGCAATACACCATGATTTAAGTGTGTTTCGAGAAACTGCACGACATACGTTCGGTTCGGTTCAGCCAATGCGTGTCTACGGCAATTTGGGGCTCTAGATCGGTTTTTTGTAAGTAATATATGCTTAAAACCTTATAAATAACATTATAGAAGGACCACGTAAATTTCCATGGCAATCCGGCACGGTCGGTCCGGACGAGAAACCCCCTATACCCCCGCCTTTCGCGTATCGACAAAAACTGGGTTTCGCGCTAAAATGTGCGTAACTTCTGCTACGTGACTCGGTTTTACGCCCATGACCAGTCAAAACGGACCTTGGAAGGTCCACCACACAATGTGCAGGGCGTTTGGTGTCAATACACCATGATTTGAGTGTGTTTCGATAAACTGCACGACGTACGTTCGGTTCGGTTCGGCCAATGCATGTCTACGGCAATTTGTGGCTCTAGATCGGTTTTTTTTAAGTAATATATGCTTAAAACCTTCTAAATAACATTGTAGAAGGCCCACGTAAATTTCCATGGCAATACGGCACGGTCGGTCTGGACGAGAAACCCCCTATACCCCCGTCTTTCGCGTATCGACAAAAACTGGGTTTCGCGATAAAATATGTGTAACTTCTGCTACGTGACTCCGTTTTAGGCCCATGACCAGTCAAAACGGACCTTGGAAGGTCCACCACACAATGTGTAGGTCGTTTGGTGGCAATATACCATGATTTGAGTGTGTTTTGATAAAGTGCACGACCTACGTTCGGTTCGGTTCGACCAATGCGTGTCTACGGCAATTTGCGGCTCTATATCGATGTTTTGTAAGTAATATATGCTTAAAACCATCTAAATAACATTGTAGAAGGCCCACGTAAATTTCCATGGCAATACGGCACGGTCGGTCTGAACGAGAAACCTCCTATACCCCCTCCTTTCGCGTATCGGCAAAAAACTAGGTTTCGCGCTAAAATGTGCGTAACTTCTGCTACGTGACTCGGTTTTACGCCCATGACCAGTCAAAACGGACCTTGGAAGGTCCACCACACAATGTGCAGGACGTTTGGTTGCAATACACCATGATTTAAGTGTGTTTCGAGAAACTGCACGACATACGTTCGGTTCGGTTCAGCCAATGCGTGTCTACGGCAATTTGGGGCTCTAGATCGGTTTTTTGTAAGTAATATATGCTTAAAACCTTATAAATAACATTATAGAAGGACCACGTAAATTTCCATGGCAATCCGGCACGGTCGGTCCGGACGAGAAACCCCCTATACCCCCGCCTTTCGCGTATCGACAAAAACTGGGTTTCGCGCTAAAATGTGCGTAACTTCTGCTACGTGACTCGGTTTTACGCCCATGACCAGTCAAAACGGACCTTGGAAGGTCCACCACACAATGTGCAGGGCGTTTGGTGTCAATACACCATGATTTGAGTGTGTTTCGATAAACTGCACGACGTACGTTCGGTTCGGTTCGGCCAATGCATGTCTACGGCAATTTGTGGCTCTAGATCGGTTTTTTTTAAGTAATATATGCTTAAAACCTTCTAAATAACATTGTAGAAGGCCCACGTAAATTTCCATGGCAATACGGCACGGTCGGTCTGGACGAGAAACCCCCTATACCCCCGTCTTTCGCGTATCGACAAAAACTGGGTTTCGCGATAAAATATGTGTAACTTCTGCTACGTGACTCCGTTTTAGGCCCATGACCAGTCAAAACGGACCTTGGAAGGTCCACCACACAATGTGTAGGTCGTTTGGTGGCAATATACCATGATTTGAGTGTGTTTTGATAAAGTGCACGACCTACGTTCGGTTCGGTTCGACCAATGCGTGTCTACGGCAATTTGCGGCTCTATATCGATGTTTTGTAAGTAATATATGCTTAACACCATCTAAATAACATTGTAGAAGGCCCACGTAAATTTCCATGGCAATACGGCACGGTCGGTCTGAACGAGAAACCTCCTATACCCCCTCCTTTCGCGTATCGGCAAAAAACTGGGTTTCGCGCTAAAATGTGCGTAACTTCTGCTACGTGACTCGGTTTTACGCCCATGACCAGTCAAAACGGACCTTGGAAGGTCCACCACACAATGTGCAGGACGTTTGGTTGCAATACACCATGATTTAAGTGTGTTTCGAGAAACTGCACGACATACGTTCGGTTCGGTTCAGCCAATGCGTGTCTACGGCAATTTGGGGCTCTAGATCGGTTTTTTGTAAGTAATATATGCTTAAAACCTTATAAATAACATTATAGAAGGCCCACGTAAATTTCCATGGCAATCCGGCACGGTCGGTCCGGACGAGAAACCCCCTATACCCCCGCCTTTCGCATATCGGCAAAAACTGGGTTTCGTGATAAAATATGCGTAACTTCTGCTACGTGACTCCGTTTTAGGCCCTTGACCAGTGTGTAGGTCAAGGGACCTTGGAAGGTCCACCACACAATGTGTAGGTCGTTTGGTGGCAATATACCATGATTTGAGTGTGTTTTGATAAAGTGCACGACCTACGTTCGGTTCGGTTCGACCAATGCGTGTCTACGGCAATTTGCAGCTCTATATCGATGTTTTGTAAGTAATATATGCTTAAAACCATCTAAATAACATTGTAGAAGGCCCACGTAAATTTCCATGGCAATACGGCACGGTCGGTCTGGACGAGAAACCTCCTATACCCCCTCCTTTCGCGTATCGGCAAAAACTGGGTTTCGCGCTAAAATGTGCGTAACTTCTGCTACGTGACTCCGTTTTACGCCCATGACCAGTCAAAACGGACCTTGGAAGGTCCACCACACAATGTGCAGGACGTTTGGTTGCAATACACTATAAATAACATTATAGAAGGCCCACGTAAATTTCCATGGCAATCCGGCACGGTCGGTCCAGACGAGAAACCCCCTATACCCCCGCCTTTCGCATATCGGCAAAAACTGGGTTTCGCGATAAAATATGCGTAACTTCTGCTACGTGACTCCGTTTTAGGCCCTTGACCAGTCAAAACGGACCTTGGAAGGTCTACCACACAATGTGCAGGGCGTTTGGTGGCAATACACCATGATTTGAGTGTGTTTCGATAAACTGCACGACGTACGTTCGGTTCGGTTCGGCCAATGCGTGTCTACGGCAATTTGCGGCTCTAGATCGGTTTTTTGTAAGAAATATATGCTTAAAACCTTCTAAATAACATTGTAGAAGGCCCACGTAAATTTCCATGTCAATACGGCACGGTCGGTCTGGACGAGAAACCCCCTATACCCCCTCCTTTCGCGTATCGGCAAAAACTGGGTTTCGCGCTAAAATGTACGTAACTTCTGCTACGTGACTCCGTTTTAGGCCCATGACCAGTCAAAACGGACCTTGGAAGGTCCACCACACAATGTGCAGGACGTTTGGTTGCAATACACCATGATTTAAGTGTGTTTCGAGAAACTGCACGACATACGTTCGGTTCGGTTCAGCCAATGCGTGTCTACGGCAATTTGGGGCTCTAGATCGGTTTTTTGTAAGTAATATATGCTTAAAACCTTATAAATAACATTATAGAAGGCCCACGTAAATTTCCATGGCAATCCGGCCTTTCGCATATCGGCAAAAACTGGGTTTCGCGATAAAATATGCGTAACTTCTGCTACGTGACTCCGTTTTAGGCCCTTGACCAGTCAAAACGGACCTTGGAAGGTCTACCACACAATGTGCAGGGCGTTTGGTGGCAATACACCATGATTTGAGTGTGTTTCGATAAACTGCACGACGTACGTTCGGTTCGGTTCGGCCAATGCGTGTCTACGGCAATTTGCGGCTCTAGATCGGTTTTTTGTAAGAAATATATGCTTAAAACCTTCTAAATAACATTGTAGAAGGCCCACGTAAATTTCCATGTCAATACGGCACGGTCGGTCTGGACGAGAAACCCCCTATACCCCCTCCTTTCGCGTATCGGCAAAAACTGGGTTTCGCGCTAAAATGTACGTAACTTCTGCTACGTGACTCCGTTTTAGGCCCATGACCAGTCAAAACGGACCTTGGAAGGTCCACCACACAATGTGCAGTGAGTTTGGTTCCAATACACCATGATTTGAGTGTGTTTCGATAAACTGCACGACGTACGTTCGGTTCGGTTCAGCCAATGTGTGTCTACGGCAATTTGCGGCTCTAGATCGGTTTTTTGTAAGTAATGTATGCTTAAAACCTTCTAAATAACATTATAGAAGGCCCACATAAATTGCCATGGCAATCCGGCACGGTCGGTCCGGACGAGAAACCCCCTATACCCCCGCCTTTCGCGTATCGACAAAAACTGGGTTTCGCGATAAAATATGTGTAACTTCTGCTACGTGACTCCGTTTTAGGCCCATGACCAGTCAAAACGGACCTTGGAAGGTCCACCACACAATGTGTAGGTCGTTTGGTGGAAATATACCATGATTTGAGTGTGTTTTGATAAACTGCACGACCTACGTTCGGTTCGGTTCGACCAATGCGTGTCTACGGCAATTTGCGGCTCTATATCGATGTTTTGTAAGTAATATATGCTTAAAACCTTCTAAATAACATTTTAGAAGGCCCACGTAAATTTACATGGCAATACGGCACGGTCGGTCTGAACGAGAAACCTCCTATACCCCCTCCTTTCGCGTATCGGCAAAAAACTAGGTTTCGCGCTAAAATGTGCGTAACTTCTGCTACGTGACTCGGTTTTACGCCCATGACCAGTCAAAACGGACCTTGGAAGGTCCACCACACAATGTGCAGGACGTTTGGTTGCAATACACCATGATTTAAGTGTGTTTCGAGAAACTGCACGACATACGTTCGGTTCGGTTCAACCAATGCGTGTCTACGGCAATTTGGGGCTCTAGATCGGTTTTTTGTAAGTAATATATGCTTAAAACCTTATAAATAACATTATAGAAGGCCCACGTAAATTTCCATGGCAATCCGGCACGGTCGGTCCGGACGAGAAACCCCCTATACCCCCGCCTTTCGCGTATCGACAAAAACTGGGTTTCGCGCTAAAATGTGCGTAACTTCTGCTACGTGACTCGGTTTTACGCCCATGACCAGTCAAAACGGACCTTGGAAGGTCCACCACACAATGTGCAGGGCGTTTGGTGTCAATACACCATGATTTGAGTGTGTTTCGATAAACTGCACGACGTACGTTCGGTTCGGTTCGGCCAATGCATGTCTACGGCAATTTGTGGCTCTAGATCGGTTTTTTTTAAGTAATATATGCTTAAAACCTTCTAAATAACATTGTAGAAGGCCCACGTAAATTTCCATGGCAATACGGCACGGTCGGTCTGGACGAGAAACCCCCTATACCCCCGCCTTTCGCGTATCGACAAAAACTGGGTTTCGCGATAAAATATGTGTAACTTCTGCTACGTGACTCCGTTTTAGGCCCATGACCAGTCAAAACGGACCTTGGAAGGTCCACCACACAATGTGTAGGTCGTTTTGTGGCAATATACCATGATTTGAGTGTGTTTTGATAAAGTGCACGACCTACGTTCGGTTCGGTTCGACCAATGCGTGTCTACGGCAATTTGCGGCTCTATATCGGTTTTTTGTAAGTAATATATGCTTAAAACCTTATAAATAACATTATAGAAGGCCCACGTAAATTTCCATGGCAATCCGGCACGGTCGGTCCGGACGAGAAACCCCCTATACCCCCGCCTTTCGCATATCGGCAAAAACTGGGTTTCGCGATAAAATATGCGTAACTTCTGCTACGTGACTCCGTTTTAGGCCCTTGACCAGTCAAAACGGACCTTGGAAGGTCTACCACACAATGTGCAGGGCGTTTGGTGGCAATACACCATGATTTGAGTGTGTTTCGATAAACTGCACGACGTACGTTCGGTTCGGTTCGGCCAATGCGTGTCTACGGCAATTTGCGGCTCTAGATCGGTTTTTTGTAAGAAATATATGCTTAAAACCTTCTAAATAACATTGTAGAAGGCCCACGTAAATTTCCATGTCAATACGGCACGGTCGGTCTGGACGAGAAACCCCCTATACCCCCTCCTTTCGCGTATCGGCAAAAACTGGGTTTCGCGCTAAAATGTACGTAACTTCTGCTACGTGACTCCGTTTTAGGCCCATGACCAGTCAAAACGGACCTTGGAAGGTCCACCACACAATGTGCAGTGAGTTTGGTTCCAATACACCATGATTTGAGTGTGTTTCGATAAACTGCACGACGTACGTTCGGTTCGGTTCAGCCAATGTGTGTCTACGGTAATTTGCGGCTCTAGATCGGTTTTTTGTAAGTAATATATGCTTAAAACCTTCTAAATAACATTATAGAAGGCCCACATAAATTGCCATGGCAATCCGGCACGGTCGGTCCGGACGAGAAACCCCCTATACCCCCGCCTTTCGCGTATCAGCAAAAACTGGGTTTTGCGCTAAAATGTGCGTAACTTCTGCTACGTGACTCCGTTTTAGGCCCATGACCAGTCAAAATGGACCTTGGACGGTCCACCACACAATGTGCAGGTCGTTTGGTGGCAATACACCATGATTTGAGTGTGTTTCGATAAACTGCACGACCTACGTTCGGTTCGGTTCGACCAATGCGTGTCTACGGCAATTTGAGGCTCTAGATCGGCTTTTTGTAAGTAATATATGCTTAAAACCTTCTAAATAACATTGTAGAATGCCCACGTAAATTTCCATGGCAATACGGCACGGTCGGTCTGGACGAGAAACCCCCTATAACCCCTCCTTTCGCGTATCGGCAAAAACTGGGTTTTGCGCTAAAATGTGCGTAATTTCTGCTACGTGACTTGGTTTTAGGCCCATGACCAGTCAAAACGGACCTTGGAAGGTCCACCACACAATGTGCAGGACGTTTGGTTGCAATACACCATGATTTAAGTGTGTTTCGAGAAACTGCACGACATACGTTCGGTTCGGTTCAGCCAATGCGTGTCTACGGCAATTTGGGGCTCTAGATCGGTTTTTTGTAAGTAATATATGCTTAAAACCTTATAAATAACATTATAGAAGGCCCACGTAAATTTCCATGGCAATCCGGCACGGTCGGTCCGGACGAGAAACCCCCTATACCCCCGCCTTTCGCGTATCGACAAAAACTGGGTTTCGCGCTAAAATGTGCGTAACTTCTGCTACGTGACTCGGTTTTACGCCCATGACCAGTCAAAACGGACCTTGGAAGGTCCACCACACAATGTGCAGGACGTTTGGTTGCAATACACCATGATTTAAGTGTGTTTCGAGAAACTGCACGACATACGTTCGGTTCGGTTCAGCCAATGCGTGTCTACGGCAATTTGGGGCTCTAGATCGGTTTTTTGTAAGTAATATATGCTTAAAACCTTATAAATAACATTATAGAAGGCCCACGTAAATTTCCATGGCAATCCGGCACGGTCGGTCCGGACGAGAAACCCCCTATACCCCCGCCTTTCGCATATCGGCAAAAACTGGGTTTCGCGATAAAATATGCGTAACTTCTGCTACGTGACTCCGTTTTAGGCCCTTGACCAGTCAAAACGGACCTTGGAAGGTCTACCACACAATGTGCAGGGCGTTTGGTGGCAATGCACCATGATTTGAGTGTGTTTCGATAAACTGCACGACGTACGTTCGGTTCGGTTCGGCCAATGCGTGTCTACGGCAATTTGCGGCTCTAGATCGGTTTTTTGTAAGAAATATATGCTTAAAACCTTCTAAATAACATTGTAGAAGGCCCACGTAAATTTCCATGTCAATACGGCACGGTCGGTCTGGACGAGAAACCCCCTATACCCCCTCCTTTCGCGTATCGGCAAAAACTGGGTTTCGCGCTAAAATGTACGTAACTTCTGCTACGTGACTCCGTTTTAGGCCCATGACCAGTCAAAACGGACCTTGGAAGGTCCACCACACAATGTGCAGTGAGTTTGGTTCCAATACACCATGATTTGAGTGTGTTTCGATAAACTGCACGACGTACGTTCGGTTCGGTTCAGCCAATGTGTGTCTACGGTAATTTGCGGCTCTAGATCGGTTTTTTGTAAGTAATATATGCTTAAAACCTTCTAAATAACATTATAGAAGGCCCACATAAATTGCCATGGCAATCCGGCACGGTCGGTCCGGACGAGAAACCCCCTATACCCCCGCCTTTCGCGTATCAGCAAAAACTGGGTTTTGCGCTAAAATGTGCGTAACTTCTGCTACGTGACTCCGTTTTAGGCCCATGACCAGTCAAAATGGACCTTGGACGGTCCACCACACAATGTGCAGGTCGTTTGGTGGCAATACACCATGATTTGAGTGTGTTTCGATAAACTGCACGACCTACGTTCGGTTCGGTTCGACCAATGCGTGTCTACGGCAATTTGAGGCTCTAGATCGGCTTTTTGTAAGTAATATATGCTTAAAACCTTCTAAATAACATTGTAGAATGCCCACGTAAATTTCCATGGCAATACGGCACGGTCGGTCTGGACGAGAAACCCCCTATAACCCCTCCTTTCGCGTATCGGCAAAAACTGGGTTTTGCGCTAAAATGTGCGTAATTTCTGCTACGTGACTTGGTTTTAGGCCCATGACCAGTCAAAACGGACCTTGGAAGGTCCACCACACAATGTGCAGGACTTTTGGTTGCAATACACCATGATTTGAGTGTGTTTCGATAAACTGCACGACGTACGTTCGGTTCGGTTCAGCCAATGCGTGTCTACGGCAATTTGGGGCTCTAGATCGGTTTTTTGTAAGTAATATATGCATAAAACCTTATAAATAACATTATAGAAGGCCCACGTAAATTTCCATGGCAATCCGGCACGGTCGGTCCGGACGAGAAACCCCCTATACCCCCGCCTTTCGCGTATCGGAAAAACTGGGTTTCGCGATAATATATGCGTAACTTCTGCTACGTGACTCCGTTTTAGGCCCTTGACCAGTCAAAACGGACCTTGGAAGGTCCACCACACAATGTGCAGGGCGTTTGGTGGCAATACACCATGATTTGAGTGTGTTTCGATAACCTGCACGACGTACGTTCGGTTCGGTTCGACCAATGCGTGTCTACGGCAATTTGCGGCTCTAGATCGGTTTTTTGTAAGTAATATATGCTTAAAACCTTCTAAATAACATTGTAGAAGGCCCACGTAAATTTCCATGTCAATACGGCACGGTCGGTCTGGACGAGAAACCCCCTATACCCCCTCCTTTCGCGTATCGGCAAAAACTGGGTTTCGCGCTAAAATGTGCGTAACTTCTGCTACGTGACTCCGTTTTAGGCCCATGACCAGTCAAAACGGACCTTGGAAGGTCCACCACACAATGTGCAGGACGTTTGGTTCCAATACACCATGATTTGAGTGTGTTTCGATAAACTGCACGACGTACGTTGGGTTGGTTCAACCAATGTGTGTCTACGGCAATTTGCGGCTCTAGATCGGTTTTTTGTAAGTAATATGTGCTTAAAACCTTCTAAATAACATTATAGAAGGCCCACGTAAATTTCCATGGCAATCCGGCACGATCGATCCGCCTTTCGCGTATCAGCAAAAACTGGGTTTTGCACTAAAATGTGCGTAACTTCTGCTACGTGACTCCGTTTTAGGCCCATGACCAGTCAAAACGGACCTTGGACGGTCCACCACACAATGTGCAGGTCGTTTGGTGGCAATACACCATGATTTGAGTGTGTTTCGATAAACTGCACGACCTACGTTCGGTTCGGTTCGACCAATGCGTGTCTACGGCAATTTGCGGCTCTATATCGATGTTTTGTAAGTAATATATGCTTAAAACCTTCTAAATAACATTGTAGAAGGCCCACGTAAATTTCCATGGCAATACGGCACGGTCGGTCTGAACGAGAAACCTCCTATACCCCCTCCTTTCGCGTATCGGCAAAAAACTGGGTTTCGCGCTAAAATGTGCGTAACTTCTGCTACGTGACTCGGTTTTACGCCCATGACCAGTCAAAACGGACCTTGGAAGGTCCACCACACAATGTGCAGGACGTTTGGTTGCAATACACCATGATTTAAGTGTGTTTCGAGAAACTGCACGACATACGTTCGGTTCGGTTCAGCCAATGCGTGTCTACGGCAATTTGGGGCTCTAGATCGGTTTTTTGTAAGTAATATATGCTTAAAACCTTATAAATAACATTATAGAAGGCCCACGTAAATTTCCATGGCAATCCGGCACGGTCGGTCCGGACGAGAAACCCCCTATACCCCCGCCTTTCGCATATCGGCAAAAACTGGGTTTCGCGATAAAATATGCGTAACTTCTGCTACGTGACTCCGTTTTAGGCCCTTGACCAGTCAAAACGGACCTTGGAAGGTCTACCACACAATGTGCAGGGCGTTTGGTGGCAATACACCATGATTTGAGTGTGTTTCGATAAACTGCACGACGTACGTTCGGTTCGGTTCGGCCAATGCGTGTCTACGGCAATTTGCGGCTCTAGATCGGTTTTTTGTAAGAAATATATGCTTAAAACCTTCTAAATAACATTGTAGAAGGCCCACGTAAATTTCCATGTCAATACGGCACGGTCGGTCTGGACGAGAAACCCCCTATACCCCCTCCTTTCGCGTATCGGCAAAAACTGGGTTTCGCGCTAAAATGTACGTAACTTTTGCTACGTGACTCCGTTTTAGGCCCATGACCAGTCAAAACGGACCTTGGAAGGTCCACCACACAATGTGCAGTGAGTTTGGTTCCAATACACCATGATTTGAGTGTGTTTCGATAAACTTCACGACGTACGTTCGGTTCGGTTCAGCCAATGTGTGTCTACGGCAATTTGCGGCTCTAGATCGGTTTTTTGTAAGTAATATATGCTTAAAACCTTCTAAATAACATTATAGAAGGCCCACATAAATTGCCATGGCAATCCGGCACGGTCGGTCCGGACGAGAAACCCCCTATACCCCCGCCTTTCGCGTATCAGCAAAAACTGGGTTTTGCGCTAAAATGTGCGTAACTTCTGCTACGTGACTCCGTTTTAGGCCCATGACCAGTCAAAATGGACCTTGGACGGTCCACCACACAATGTGCAGGTCGTTTGGTGGCAATACACCATGATTTGAGTGTGTTTCGATAAACTGCACGACCTACGTTCGGTTCGGTTCGACCAATGCGTGTCTACGGCAATTTGAGGCTCTAGATCGGCTTTTTGTAAGTAATATATGCTTAAAACCTTCTAAATAACATTGTAGAATGCCCACGTAAATTTCCATGGCAATACGGCACGGTCGGTCTGGACGAGAAACCCCCTATAACCCCACCTTTCGCGTATCGGCAAAAACTGGGTTTTTCGCTAAAATGTGCGTAATTTCTGCTACGTGACTTGGTTTTAGGCCCATGACCAGTCAAAACGGACCTTGGAAGGTCCACCACACAATGTGCAGGACTTTTGGTTGCAATACACCATGATTTGAGTGTGTTTCGATAAACTGCACGACGTACGTTCGGTTCGGTTCAGCCAATGCGTGTCTACGGCAATTTGGGGCTCTAGATCGGTTTTTTGTAAGTAATATATGCATAAAACCTTATAAATAACATTATATAAGGCCCACGTAAATTTCCATGGCAATCCGGCACGGTCGGTCCGGACGAGAAACCCCCTATACCCCCGCCTTTCGCGTATCGGAAAAACTGGGTTTCGCGATAATATATGCGTAACTTCTGCTACGTGACTCCGTTTTAGGCCCTTGACCAGTCAAAACGGACCTTGGAAGGTCCACCACACAATGTGCAGGGCGTTTGGTGGCAATACACCATGATTTGAGTGTGTTTCGATAACCTGCACGACGTACGTTCGGTTCGGTTCGACCAATGCGTGTCTACGGCAATTTGCGGCTCTAGATCGGTTTTTTGTAAGTAATATATGCTTAAAACCTTCTAAATAACATTGTAGAAGGCCCACGTAAATTTCCATGTCAATACGGCACGGTCGGTCTGGACGAGAAACCCCCTATACCCCCTCCTTTCGCGTATCGGCAAAAACTGGGTTTCGCGCTAAAATGTGCGTAAGTTCTGCTACGTGACTCCGTTTTAGGCCCATGACCAGTCAAAACGGACCTTGGAAGGTCCACCACACAATGTGCAGGACGTTTGGTTCCAATACACCATGATTTGAGTGTGTTTCGATAAACTGCACGACGTACGTTCGGTTCGGTTCAACCAATGTGTGTCTACGGCAATTTGCGGCTCTAGATCGGTTTTTTGTAAGTAATATGTGCTTAAAACCTTCTAAATAACATTATAGAAGGCCCACGTAAATTTCCATGGCAATCCGGCACGATCGATCCGCCTTTCGCGTATCAGCAAAAACTGGGTTTTGCACTAAAATGTGCGTAACTTCTGCTACGTGACTCCGTTTTAGGCCCATGACCAGTCAAAACGGACCTTGGACGGTCCACCACACAATGTGCAGGTCGTTTGGTGGCAATACACCATGATTTGAGTGTGTTTCGATAAACTGCACGACCTACGTTCGGTTCGGTTCGACCAATGCGTGTCTACGGCAATTTGCGGCTCTAGATCGGTTTTTTGTAAGTAATATATGCTTAAAACCTTCTAAATAACATTGTAGAAGGCCCACGTAAATTTCCATGGCAATACGGCACGGTCGGTCTGGACGACAAACCCCTATACCCCCTCCTTTCGCGTATCGGCAAAAACTGGGTTTCGCGCTAAAATGTGCGTAACTTCTGCTACGTGACTTGGTTTTAGGCCCATGACCAGTCAAAACGGACCTTGGAAGGTCCACCACACTATGTGCAGGACTTTTGGTTGCAATACACCATGATTTGAGTGTGTTTCGATAAACTGCACGACGTACGTTCGGTTCGGTTCAGCCAATGCGTGTCTACGGCAATTTGGGGCTCTAGATCGGTTTTTGTAAGTAATATATGTTTAAAACTTTATAAATAACATTATAGAAGGCCCACGTAAATTTCCATGGCAATCCGGCACGGTCGGTCCGGACGAGAAACCCCCCTATACCCCCCGCCTTTCGCGTATCGGCAAAAACTAGGTTTCACGATAATATATGCGTAACTTCTGCTACGTGACTTCGTTTTAGGCCCTTGACCAGTCAAAACGGACCATGGAAGGTCCACCACACAATGTGCAGGGCGTTTGGTGGCAATACACCATGATTTGAGTGTGTTTCGATAAACTGCACGACCTACGTTCGGTTCGGTTCGACCAATGCGTGTTTACGGCAATTTGCGGCTCTAGATCGGTTTTTTGTAAGTAATATATGCTTAAAACCTTCTAAATAACATTTTAGAAGGCCAAAGTAAATTTCCATGGCAATCCGGCACGGTCGGTCCGAACGAGAAACCCCCTATACCCCCGCCTTTCGCGTATCGGCAAAAACTGGGTTTCGTGCCAAAATGTGCGTAACTTCTGCTACGTGACTCCGTTTTAGGCCCATGACCAGTCAAAATGGAACTTGGAAGGTCCCCCAGACAATGTTCAGGGCTTTAGGTGGCAATACACCATGATTTGAGTGTGTTTCGATAAACTGCACGACGTACGTTCGGTTCGGTTCGGTTCGGCCAATGCGTGTCTACGGCAATTTGCGGCTCTAGATCGGTTTTTTGTAAGTAATATATGCTTAAAACCTTCTAAATAACATTGTAGAAGGCCCACGTAAATTTCCATGGCAATCCGGCACGGTCGGTCCGAACGAGAAACCTCCTATACCCCCGCCTTTCGCGTATCAGCAAAAACTGGGTTTCGCGCTAAAATGTGCGTAACTTGTGCTACGTGACTCCGTTTTAGGCCCATAACCAGTCAAAACGGACCTTGGACGGTCCACCACACAATGTACAGGTCGTTTGGTGGCAATACACCATGATTTGAGTGTGTTTCGATAAACTGCACGACTTACGTTCGGTTCGGTTCGACCAATGCGTGTCTACGGCAATTTGCGGCTCTAGATCGGTTTTTTGTAAGTAATATATGCTTAAAACCTTCTAAATAACATTGTAGAAGGACCACGTAAATTTCCATGGCAATACGGCACGGTCGGTCTGGACGAGAAACCCCCTATACCCCCTCCTTTCGCGAATCGGCAAAAACTGTGTTTCGCGCTAAAATGTTCGTAACTTCTGCTACGTGACTCCGTTTTAGGCCCTTGACTAGTCAAAACGGACCTTGGAAGGTCCACCACACAATGTAAAGGGCGTTTGGTGGCAATACACCATGATTTGAGTGTGTTTCGATAAACTGCACGACGTACGTTCGGTTCGGTTCGGCCAATGCGTGTCTACGGCAATTTGCGGCTCTAGATCGGTTTTTTGTAGGTAATATATGCTTAAAACCTTCTAAATAACATTTTAGAAGGCCCACGTAAATTTCCATGGCAATCCGGCACGGTCGGTCCGAACTAGAAACCCCCTATACCCCCGTCTTTTCGCGTATCGGCAAAAACTGGGTTTCGTGCTAAAATGTGCGTAACTTCTGCTACGTGACTCCGTTTTAGGCCCATGACCAGTCAAAACGGACCTTGGAAGGTCCACCACATAATGTGCAGGTCGTTTGGTGGCAATAAACCATGATTTGAGCGTGTTTCGATAAACTGCACGACCTACGTTCGGTTCGGTTCGACCAATGCGTGTCTACGGCAATTTGCGGCTCTAGATCGGTTTTTTGTAAGTAATATATGCTTAAAACCATCTAAATAACATTGTAGAAGGCCCACGTAAATTTCCATGGCAATACGGCACAGTCGGTCTGGACGAGAAACCCCCTATACCCCCTCCTTTCGCGTATCGGCAAAAACTGGGTTTCGCGCTAAAATGTGCGTAACTTCTGCTACGTGACTCGGTTTTAGGCCCATGACCAGTCAAAATGGACCTTGGAAGGTCCACCACACAATGTGCCGGACGTTTGGTTGCAATACACCATGATTTGAGTGTGTTTCGATAAACTGCACGACGTACGTTCGGTTCGGTTCAGCCAATGCGTGTCTACGTCAATTTGGGGCTCTAGATCTGTTTTTTGTAAGTAATATATGATTAAATCCTTATAAATAACATTATAGAAGGCCCACGTAAATTTCCATGGCAATCCGGCACGGTCGGTCCGGACGAGAAACCCCCTATACCCCCCCGCCTTTCGCGTATCGGCAAAAACTGGGTTTCTCGATAAAATATGCGTAACTTCTGCTACGTGACTCCGTTTTAGGCTCTTGACCAGTCAAAACGGACCTTGGAAGGTCCACCACACAATTTGCAGGGCGTTTCGTGGCAATACACCATGATTTGAGTGTGTTTCAATAAACTGCACGACGTACGTTCGGTTCGGTTCAGCCAATGCGTGTCTACGGCAATTTGCGGCTCTAGATCGGTTTTTTGTAAGTAATATATGCTTAAAACCTTCTAAATAACATTTTAGAAGGCCCACGTAAATTTCCAAAGCATTCCGGCACGGTCGGTCCGAACGAGAAACCCCCTATACCCCCCCGCCTTTCGCGTATCGGCAAAAACTGGGTTTCGTGCTAAAATGTGCGTAACTTCTGCTACGTGACTCCGTTTTAGGCCCATGACCAGTCAAAACGGACCTTGGAAGGTCCACCACACAATGTGCAGGACGTTTGGTTGCAATACACCATGATTTGAGTGTGTTTCGATAAACTGCACGACGTACATTCGGTTCGGTTTAGCCAATGCGTGTCTACGTCAATTTGGGGCTCTAGATCGGTTTTTTGTAAGTAATATATGATTAAAACCTTATAAATAACATTATAGAAGGCCCACGTAAATTTCCAGGGCAATCCGGCACGGTCGGTCCGGACGAGAAACCCCCTATACCCCCGCCTTTCGCGTATCGGCAAAAACTGGGTTTCGCGATAAAATATGCGTAACTACTGCTACGTGACTCCGTTTTAGGCCCTTGACCAGTCAAAACGGACCTTGGAAGGTCCACCACACAATTTGCAGGGCGTTTCGTGGCAATACACCATGATTTGAGTGTGTTTCAATAAACTGCACGACGTACGTTCGGTTCGGTTCAGCCAATGCGTGTCTACGGCAATTTGCGGCTCTTGATTGGTTTTTTGTAAGTAATATATGCTTAAAACCTTCTAAATAATATTTTAGAAGGCCCACGTAAATTTCCATGGCAATACGGCACGGTCGGTCCGAACGAGAAACCCCCTATACCCCCGCCTTTCGCGTATCGGCAAAAACTGGGTTTCGTGCTAAAATGTGCGTAACTTCTGCTACGTGACTCCGTGTTAGGCCCATGACCAGTCAAAACGGACCTTGGAAGGTCCACCACACAATGTTCAGGGAGTTTGGTGGCAATACATCATGATTTGAGTGTGTTTCGATAAACTGCATGACGTACGTTCGGTTCGGTTCGACCAATGCGTGTCTACGGCAATTTGCAGCTCTAGATCGGTTTTTTGTAAGTAATATATGCTTAAAACATTCTAAATAACGTTGTATAAGGCCCACGTAAATTTCCATGGCAATCCGGCAAGGTCGGTACGGACGAGAAACCCCCTATACCCCCGCCTTTCGCCTATCGGCAAAAACTGGGTTTCGCGCTAAAATGTGTGAAACTTCTGCTACCTGACTCCGTTTTAGGCCCATGACCAGTCAAAACGGACCTTGGAAGGTCCACCACACAATGTGCAGTGAGTTTGGTTCCAATACACCATGATTTGAGTGTGTTTCGATAAACTGCACGACGTACGTTCGGTTCGGTTCAGCCAATGTGTGTCTACGGCAATTTGCGGCTCTAGATCGGTTTTTTGTAAGTAATATATGCTTAAAACCTTCTAAATAACATTATAGAAGGCCCACGTAAATTGCCATGGCAATCCGGCACGGTCGGTCCGGACGAGAAACCCCCTATACCCCCGCCTTTCGCGTATCAGCAAAAACTGGGTTTTGCGCTAAAATGTGCGTAACTTCTGCTACGTGACTCCGTTTTAGGCCCATGACCAGTCAAAATGGACCTTGGACGGTCCACCACACAATGTGCAGGTCGTTTGGTGGCAATACACCATGATTTGAGTGTGTTTCGATAAACTGCACGACCTACGTTCGGTTCGGTTCGACCAATGCGTGTCTACGGCAATTTGAGGCTCTAGATCGGCTTTTTGTAAGTAATATATGCTTAAAACCTTCTAAATAACATTGTAGAAGGCCCACGTAAATTTCCATGGCAATACGGCACGGTCGGTCTGGACGAGAAACCCCCTATAACCCCTCCTTTCGCGTATCGGCAAAAACTGGGTTTTGCGCTAAAATGTGCGTAATTTCTGCTACGTGACTTGGTTTTAGGCCCATGACCAGTCAAAACGGACCTTGGAAGGTCCACCACACAATGTGCAGGACTTTTGGTTGCAATACACCATGATTTGAGTGTGTTTCGATAAACTGCACGACGTACGTTCGGTTCGGTTCAGCCAATGCGTGTCTACGGCAATTTGGGGCTCTAGATCGGTTTTTTGTAAGTAATATATGCATAAAACCTTATAAATAACATTATAGAAGGCCCACGTAAATTTCCATGGCAATCCGGCACGGTCGGTCCGGACGAGAAACCCCCTATACCCCCGCCTTTCGCGTATCGGAAAAACTAGGTTTCGAGATAATATATGCGTAACTTTTGCTACGTGACTCCGTTTTAGGCCCTTGACCAGTCAAAACGGACCTTGGAAGGTCCACCACACAATGTGCAGGGCGTTTGGTGGCAATACACCATGATTTGAGTGTGTTTCGATAACCTGCACGACGTACGTTCGGTTCGGTTCGACCAATGCGTGTCTACGGCAATTTGCGGCTCTAGATCGGTTTTTTGTAAGTAATATATGCTTAAAACCTTCTAAATAACATTGTAGAAGGCCCACGTAAATTTCCATGTCAATACGGCACGGTCGGTCTGGACGAGAAACCCCCTATACCCCCTCCTTTCGCGTATCGGCAAAAACTGGGTTTCGCGCTAAAATGTGCGTAACTTCTGCTACGTGACTCCGTTTTAGGCCCATGACCAGTCAAAACGGACCTTGGAAGGTCCACCACACAATGTGCAGGACGTTTGGTTCCAATACACCATGATTTGAGTGTGTTTCGATAAACTGCACGACGTACGTTCGGTTCGGTTCAACCAATGTGTGTCTACGGCAATTTGCGGCTCTAGATCGGTTTTTTGTAAGTAATATGTGCTTAAAACCTTCTAAATAACATTATAGAAGGCCCACGTAAATTTCCATGGCAATCCGGCACGATCGATCCGCCTTTCGCGTATCAGCAAAAACTGGGTTTTGCACTAAAATGTGCGTAACTTCTGCTACGTGACTCCGTTTTAGGCCCATGACCAGTCAAAACGGACCTTGGACGGTCCACCACACAATGTGCAGGTCGTTTGGTGGCAATACACCATGATTTGAGTGTGTTTCGATAAATTGCACGACCTACGTTCGGTTCGGTTCGACCAATGCGTGTCTACGGCAATTTGCGGCTCTAGATCGGTTTTTTGTAAGTAATATATGCTTAAAACCTTCTAAATAACATTGTAGAAGGCCCACGTAAATTTCCATGGCAATACGGCACGGTCGGTCTGGACGACAAACCCCCTATACCCCCTCCTTTCGCGTATCGGCAAAAACTGGGTTTCGCGCTAAAATGTGCGTAACTTCTGCTACGTGACTTGGTTTTAGGCCCATGACCAGTCAAAACGGACCTTGGAAGGTCCACCACACAATGTGCAGGACTTTTGGTTGCAATACACCATGAGTTGAGTGTGTTTCGATAAACTGCACGACGTACGTTCGGTTCGGTTCAGCCAATGCGTGTCTACGGCAATTTGGGGCTCTAGATCGGTTTTTTGTAAGTAATATATGTTTAAAACTTTATAAATAACATTATAGAAGGCCCACGTAAATTTCCATGGCAATCCGGCATGGTCGGTCCGGACGAGAAACCCCCCTATACCCCCCGCCTTTCGCGTATCGGCAAAAACTAGGTTTCACGATAATATATGCGTAACTTCTGCTACGTGACTTCGTTTTAGGCCCTATACCAGTCAAAACGGAC
Organism: Arctium minus; assembly: GCA_954870635.1. NCBI lineage: Eukaryota > Viridiplantae > Streptophyta > Magnoliopsida > Asterales > Asteraceae > Arctium > Arctium minus. The sequence goes on along the minus strand of OX941093.1, from coordinate 212,856 downwards.
CATGGAAGGTCCACCACACAATGTGCAGGGCGTTTGGTGGCAATACACCATGATTTGAGTGTGTTTCGATAAACTGCACGACCTACATTCGGTTCGGTTCGACCAATGCGTGTTTACGGCAATTTACGGCTCTAGATCGGTTTTTTGTAAGTAATATATGCTTAAAACCTTCTAAATAACATTTTAGAAGGCCAAAGTAAATTTCCATGGCAATCCGGCACGGTCGGTCCGAACGAGAAACCCCCTATACCCCCGCCTTTCGCGTATCGGCAAAAACTGGGTTTCGTGCCAAAATGTGCGTAACTTCTGCTACGTGACTCCGTTTTAGGCCCATGACCAGTCAAAATGGAACTTGGAAGGTCCCCCAGACAATGTTCAGGGCTTTAGGTGGCAATACACCATGATTTGAGTGTGTTTCGATAAACTGCACGACGTACGTTCGGTTCGGTTCGGTTCGGCCAATGCGTGTCTACGGCAATTTGCGGCTCTAGATCGGTTTTTTGTAAGTAATATATGCTTAAAACCTTCTAAATAACATTTTAGAAGGCCCACGTAATTTTCCATGGCAATCCGGCACGGTCGGTCCGAACGAGAAACCTCCTATAACCCCGCCTTTCGCGTATCAGCAAAAACTGGGTTTCGTGCTAAAATGTGCGTAACTTGTGCTACGTGACTCCGTTTTAGGCCCATGACCAGTCAAAACGGACCTTGGAAGGTCCACCACAGAATGTACAGGTCGTTTGGTGGCAATACACCATGATTTGAGTGTGTTTCGATAAACTGCACGACCTACGTTCGGTTCGGTTCGACCAATGCGTGTCTACGGCAATTTGCGGCTCTAGATCGGTTTTTTGTAAGTAATATATGCTTAAAACCTTCTAAATAACATTGTAGAAGGCCCACGTAAATTTCCATGGCAATACGGCACGGTCGGTCTGGACGAGAAACCCCCTATACCCCCTCCTTTCGCGAATCGGCAAAAACTGTGTTTCGCGCTAAAATGTGCGTAACTTCTGCTACGTGACTCCGTTTTAGGCCCTTGACTAGTCAAAACGGACCTTGGAAGGTCCACCACACAATGTAAAGGGCGTTTGGTGGCAATACACCATGATTTGAGTGTGTTTCGATAAACTGCACGACGTACGTTCGGTTCGGTTCGGCCAATGCGTGTCTACGGCAATTTGCGGCTCTAGATCGGTTTTTTGTAGGTAATATATGCTTAAAACCTTCTAAATAACATTTTAGAAGGCCCACGTAAATTTCCATGGCAATCCGGCACGGTCGGTCCGAACTAGAAACCCCCTATACCCCCGTCTTTTCGCGTATCGGCAAAAACTGGGTTTCGTGCTAAAATGTGCGTAACTTCTGCTACGTGACTCCGTTTTAGGCCCATGACCAGTCAAAACGGACCTTGGAAGGTCCACCACATAATGTGCAGGTCGTTTGGTGGCAATAAACCATGATTTGAGCGTGTTTCGATAAACTGCACGACCTACGTTCGGTTCGGTTCGACCAATGCGTGTCTACGGCAATTTGCGGCTCTAGATCGGTTTTTTGTAAGTAATATATGCTTAAAACCATCTAAATAACATTGTAGAAGGCCCACGTAAATTTCCATGGCAATACGGCACAGTCGGTCTGGACGAGAAACCCCCTATACCCCCTCCTTTCGCGTATCGGCAAAAACTGCGTTTCGCGCTAAAATGTGCGTAACTTCTGCTATGTGACTCGGTTTTAGGCCCATGACCAGTCAAAATGGACCTTGGAAGGTCCACCACACAATGTGTCGGACGTTTGGTTGCAATACACCATGATTTGAGTGTGTTTCAATAAACTGCACGACGTACGTTCGGTTCGGTTCAGCCAATGCGTGTCTACGGCAATTTGCGGCTCTTGATCGGTTTTTTGTAAGTAATATATGCTTAAAACCTTCTAAATAATATTTTAGAAGGCCCACGTAAATTTCCATGGCAATCCGGCACGGTCGGTCCGAACGAGAAACCCCCTATACCCCCGCCTTTCGCGTATCGGCAAAAACTGGGTTACGTGCTAAAACGTGCGTAACTTCTGCTACGTGACTCCGTTTTAGGCCCATGACCAGTCAAAACGGACCTTGGAAGGTCCACCACACAATGTTCAGGGCGTTTGGTGGCAATACACCATGATTTGAGTGTGTTTCGATAAACTGCACGACGTACGTTCGGTTCGGTTCGGCCAATGCGTGTCTACGGCAATTTGCGGCTCTAGATCGGTTTTTTGTAAGTAATATATGCTTAAAACCTTCTAAATAACATTTTAGAAGGCCCACGTAAATTTCCAAAGCAATCCGGCACGGTCGGTCCGAACGAGAAACCCCCTATACCCCCCCGCCTTTCGCGTATCGGCAAAAACTGGGTTTCGTGCTAAAATGTGCGTAACTTCTGCTACGTGACTCCGTTTTAGGCCCATGACCAGTCAAAACGGACCTTGGAAGGTCCACCACACAATGTGCAGGACGTTTGGTTGCAATACACCATGATTTGAGTGTGTTTCGATAAACTGCACGACGTACATTCGGTTCGGTTTAGCCAATGCGTGTCTACGTCAATTTGGGGCTCTAGATCGGTTTTTTGTAAGTAATATATGCTTAAAACATTCTAAATAACGTTGTATAAGGCCCACGTAAATTCCCATGGCAATCCGGCAAGGTCGGTACGGACGAGAAACCCCCTATACCCCCGCCTTTCGCCTATCGGCAAAAACTGGGTTTCGCGCTAAAATGTGTGAAACTTCTGCTACCTGACTCCGTTTTAGGCCCATGATCAGTCAAAACGGACCTTGGAAGGTCCACCACACAATGTGCAGGACGTTTGGTTGCAATACACCATGATTTGAGTGTGTTTCGATAAACTGCACGACGTACGTTCGGTTCCGTTCGGCCAATGCGTGTCTATGGCAATTTATAGCTCTAGATCGGTTTTTTGTAAGTAATATATGCTTAAAACCTTCTAAATAACATTGTAGAAGTCCCAAGTAAATTTCTATGGCAATCCGGCACGATCGGTCCGGACGAGAAACCCCCTATACCCCCGCGTTTCGCGTATCGGCAAAAACTGGGTTTCGCGCTAAAATGTGGGTAAATTCTGCTACGTAACTCTGTTTTAGGCCCATGACCAGTCAAAACGGACCTTGGAAGGTCCACCACACTATGTGTAGGGCGTTTGGTGGCAAGACACCATGATTTGAGTGTGTTTCGATAAACTGCACGACCTACGTTCGGTTCGGTTCGACCAATGCGTGTCTACGGCAATTTGCGGCTCTAGATCGGTTTTTTGTAAGTAATATATGCTTAAAACCTTCTAAATAATATTGTAGAAGGCCCACGTAAATTTCCATGGCAATCCGGCACGGTCGGTCCGGACGAGAAACCCCCTATACCCCGCCTTTTGCATATCGGCAAAAACTGGGTTTCGCGATAAAATATGTGTAACTTCTGCTACGTGACTCCGCTTTAGGCCCTTGACCAGTCAAAACGGACCTTGGAAGGTCCACCACACAATGTGTAGGGCGTTTGGTGGCAATACACCATGATTTGAGTGTGTTTCGATAAACTACACGACGTACGTTCGGTTCGGTTCAGCCAATGCGTGTCTACGGCAATTTGCGGCTCTAGATCAGTTTTTTGTAAGTAATATATGTTTAAAACCTTCTAAATAAAATTTTAGAAGGCCCACGTAAATTTCCTTGGCAATACGGCACGGTCGGTCCGAACGAGAAACCCCCTATACCCCCGCCTTTCGCGTATCGGCAAAAACTGGGTTTCGTGCTAAAATGTGAGTAACTTCTGCTACGTGACTCCGTTTTAGGACCATGACCAGTAAAAATAGACCTTGGAAGGTCCACCACACAATGTTCAAGGCGTTTGGTGGCAATACACCATGATTTGAGTGTGTTTCGATAAACTGCACGACGTACGTTCAGTTGGGTTCGGCCAATGCGTGTCTACGGCAATTTGCGGCTCTAGATCGGTTTTTTGTAAGTAATATATGCTTAAAACATTCTAAATAACATTGTAGAAGGCCGACTTAAATTTCCATGGCAATCCGGCACGGTCGGTCTGGACGAGAAACCCCCTATACCCCCCGCCTTTCGTGTATCGGCTAAAACTGGGTTTCACGCTAAAATCTGCGTAACTTCTGCTACGTGACTCCGTTTTAGGCCCATGACCAGTCAAAACGGTCCTTGGAAGGTCCACCACACAATGTGCAGTGCGTTTGGTGGCAATACACCATGATTTGAGTGTGTTTCGATAAACTGCACGACGTACGTTCGGTTCGGTTCGGTTCAACCAATACGTGTCTACGGCAATTTGCGACTCTAGATCGGTTTTTTGTAAGTAATATATGCTTAAAACCTTCTAAATATCATTGTATAAGGCCCAAGTAAATTTCCATGGCAATCCGGCACGATCGGTCCGGACGAGAAACCCCCTATACCCCCGCCTTTCGCGTATCGGCAAAAACTAGGTTTCGCGCTAAAATGTGCGTAACTTCTGCTACGTGACTCTGTTTTAGGCCTATGACCAGTCAAAACGGACCTTGGAAGGTCCACCACACTATGTGTAGGGCGTTTGGTGGCAATACACCATGATTTGACTGTGTTTCGATAAACTGCACGACGTACGTTCGGTTCGGTTCGACCAATGCGTGTCTACGGCAATTTGCGGCTCTAGATCGTTTTTTTGTAAGTAATATATGCTTAAAATCTTCTAAATAACATTGTAGAAGTCCCACGTAAATTTCCATGGCAATCCGGCACGGTCGGTCCGGACAAGAAACCCCCTATACCCCCGCCTTTCGCGTATCGGCAAAAACTGGGTTTCGAGCTAAAATGTGCGTAACTTCTGCTACGTGACTCCGTTTTAGGCCCATGACCAGTCAAAAAGGACCTTGGAAGGTCCAACACACTATGTGTAGGGATTTTGGGGGCAATACACCATGATTTGAGTGTGTTTTGATAAACTACACGACCTACGTTCGGTTCGGTTCGAACAATGCGTGTCTACGGCAATTTGCGGCTCTAGATCATTTTTTTATAAGTAATATATGCTTAAAACCTTCTAAATAACATTGTAGAAGGCCCACGTAAATTTCCATGGCAATACGGCACGGTCGGTCTGGACGAGAAACCCCCTATACCCCCTCCTTTCGCGTATCGGCAAAAACTGGGTTTCGCGCTAAAATGTGCGTAACTTCTGCTACGTGACTCGGTTTTAGGCCCATGACTAGTCAAAACGAACCTTGGAAGGTCGACCACACAATGTGTTGGACGTTTGGTTGCAATACACCATGATTTGATTGTGTTTCGATAAACTGCACGACGTACGTTCGGTTCAGTTCAGCCAATTCGTGTCTACAGCAATTTGGGGCTCTAGATCGGTTTTTTGTAAGTAATATATAATTAAAACCTTATAAATAACATTATAGAAGGCCCACGTAAATTTCCATGGCAATCCGGCACGGTCGGTCCGGACAAGGAACCCCCTATACCCCCGCCTTTCGCGTAACGGCAAAAACTGGGTTTCGCGATAAAATATACGTAACTTCTGCTACGTGACTCCGTTTTAGGCCCTTGACCAGTCAAAACGGACCTTGGAAGGTCCACCACACAATGTGTAGGGCGTTTGGTGGCAATACACAATGATTTGTGTGTGTTTCGATAAACTGCACGACGTACGTTCGGTTCGGTTCGGCCAATGCGTGTCTACGGCAATTTGCGGCTCTAGATCGGTTTTTTGTAAATAATATATGCTTAAAACATTCTAAATAATATTTTAGAAGGCCCACGTAAATTTTCATGGCAATCCGGCACGGTCGGTCCTAACGAGAAACCCCCTATACCCCCGCCATTCGCGTATCGGCAAAAACTGGGTTTCGTGCTAAAATGTGCGTAACTTCTGCTACGTGACTCCGTTTTAGGCCCATGACCAGTCAAAACGGACCTTGGAAGGTCCACCACACAATGTTCAGGGCGTTTGGTGGCAATACACCATGATTTGAGTGTGTTTCGATAAACTGCACGACGTACGTTCGGTTGGGTTCGGCCAATGCGTGTCTACGGCAATTTGCGGCTCTAGTTCGGTTTTTTGTAAGTAATATATGCTTAAAACCTTCTAAATAATATTTTAGAAGGCCCATGTAAATTTCCATTGTAATCCGGCACGGTCGGTCCGGACAAGAAACCCCTTATACCCCCGCCTTTCGCGTATCGGCAAAAACTGGGTTTCGCGCTAAAATGTGCGTAACTTCTACTACGTGACTCCGTTTTAGGCCCATGACCAGTCAAAACGGACCTTGGAAGGTCCACCACACTATATGTAGGGCGTTTGGTGGCAATATACCATGATTTGAGTGTGTTTCGATAAACTGCACGACGTACGTTCGGTTCGTTTCGGCCAATGCGTGTCTACGGAAATTTGCGGCTCTAGATCGGTTTTTTGTAAGTAATATATGCTTAAAACCTTCTAAATAACATTTTATCAGGCCCACGTAAATTTCCATGGCAATCCGGCACGGTCGGTCCTGACGAGAAACCCCCTATACCCCCGCTTTTCGTGTATCGGCAAAAACTGGGTTTCGCGCTAAAATGTGCGTAACTTCTGCTACGTGACTCCGTTTTAGGCCCATGACCAGTCAAAACGGACCTTATAAGGTCCACCACACAATGTGCAGTGCGTTTGGTGGCAATACACCATGATTTGAGTGTGTTTCGATAAACTGCACGACATACGTTCGGTTCGGTTCGGCCAATCCGTGTCTATGGCAATTTGCGGCTCTAGATCGGTTTTTTGTAAGTAATATATACTTAAAACATTCTAAATAACATTGTAGAAGGCCCACCTAAATTTCCATGGCAATCCGGCACGGTCGGTCCGGACGAGAAACCCCCTATACCCCCGCCTTTCGCGTATCGGCAAAAACTGGGTTTCGTGCTAAAATGTGCGTAACTTCTGCTACGTGACTCCGTTTTAAGCCCACGACTAGTCAAAACGGACCTTGGAAGGTCCACAACACAATATACAGGGCGTTTGGTGGAAATACACCATGATTTGAGTGTGTTTCGATAAACTGCACGACGTACGTTCGGTTCGGTTCGGCCAATGCGTGTCTACGGCAATTTGCGACTCTAGATCGGTTTTTTGTAAGTAATATATGCATAAAATATTCTAAATAACATTGTATAAGGCCCACGTAAATTTCCATGGCAATCCGGCACGGTCGGTCCGGACGAAAAACCCCCTATACCGCCGCCTTTCGCGTATCGGCAAAAACTGGGTTTCGCGCTAAAATATGCGTAACTTCTGCTACGTGACTCCGTTTTAGGCCCATGACCAGTCAAAAAGGACCTTGGAATATCCACCCCACAATACGCAGGGCGTTTGGTGGCAATACACCATGATTTGAGTGTGTTTCGATAAACTGGACGACGTACGTTCGGTTCGGTTCGGTTCGGCCAAAGCGTGTCTACGACAATTTGCGGCTGTAGATCAGATTTTTGTAAGTAATATATGCTTAAAACCTTCTAAATAACATTGTAGAAGTCCCACATAAATTTCCATGGCAATCCGGCACGGTCGGTCAGGACAAGAAACCCCCTATACCCCCGCCTTTCGCGTATCGGCAAAAACTGGGTTTCGCGCTAAAATGTGCGTAACTTTTGCTACGTGACTCCGTTTTAGGCCCATGACCAGTCAAAACGGACCTTGGAAGGTCCACCACACTATGTGTAGGGCGTTTTGTGGCAATACACCATGATTTGAGTGTGTTTCGATAAACTGCACGACGTACGTTCAGTTCGGTTCGGCCAATGCGTGCCTACGACAATATGCGGCTCTAGATCAGTTTTTTGTAAGTAATATATGCTTAAAACCTTCTAAATAACATTGTAGAAGTCCCACGTAAATTTCCATGGCAATCCGGCACGGTCGGTCCGAACGAGAAACCCCCTATACCCCCGCCATTCGCGTAGCAGCAAAAACTGGGTTTCCTGCTAAAATGTGTGTAACTTCTGCTACGTGACTCCGTTTTAGGCCCGTGACCAGTCAAAACGGACTTTGGAAGGTTCAACACACAATGTTCAGGGAGTTTGGTGGCAATACACCATGATTTGAGTGTGTTTCGATAAACTGCACGACGTACGTTCGGTTCGGTTCGGCCAATGCGTGTCTACGGCAATTTGCGGCTCTAGATCGGTTTTTTGTAAGTAATATATGCTTAAAACATTCTAAATAACATTGTAGAAGGCCGACGTAAATTTCCATGGCAATCCGGCACGGTCGGTCCTGACGAGAAACCCCCTATACCCCCGCCTTTCGTGTATCGGCAAAAACTGGGTTTCGCGCTAAAATGTGCGTAACTTCTGCTACGTGACTCCGTTTTAGGCCCATGACCAGTCAAAACGGACCTTGGAAGGTCCACCACACAATGTGCAGTGCGTTTGGTGGCAATACACCATGATTTGAGTGTGTTTCGATAAACTGCATGACATACGTTCGGTTCGGTTCGGCCAATCCGTGTCTATGGCAATTTGCGGCTCTAGATCGGTTTTTTGTAAGTAATATATACTTAAAACATTCTAAATAACATTGTAGAAGGCCCACGTAAATTTCCATAGCAATCTGGCACGATCGGTCCGGACGAGAAACCCCCTATACCCCCGCCTTTCGCGTATCGGCAAAAACTGGGTTTCGCGATAAAATATGCGTAACTTCTACTACGTGACTCCGTTTTAGGCCCTTGACCAGTCAAAACAGACCTTGGAAGGTCCACCACACAATGTGTAGGGCGTTTGGTGGCAATACACCATGATTTGTGTGTGTTTCGATAAACTGCACGACGTATGTTCGGTTCGGTTCGGCCAATGCGTGTCTACGGCAATTTGCGGCTCTAGATCGGTTTTTTGTAAATAATATATGCTTAAAACATTCTAAATAACATTTTAGAAGGCCCACGTAAATTTTCATGGCAATCCGGCACGGTCGGTCCTAACGAGAAACCCCCTATACCCCCGCCATTCGCGTATCGGCAAAAACTGGGTTTCGTGCTAAAATGTGCGTAACTTCTGCTACGTGACTCCGTTTTAGGCCCATGACCAGTCAAAACGGACCTTGGAAGGTCCACCACACAATGTTCAGGGCGTTTGGTGGCAATACACCATGATTTGAGTGTGTTTCGATAAACTGCACGACGTACGTTCGGTTGGGTTCGGCCAATGCGTGTCTACGGCAATTTGCGGCTCTAGTTCGGTTTTTTGTAAGTAATATATGCTTAAAACCTTCTAAATAATATTTTAGAAGGCCCATGTAAATTTCCATTGTAATCCGGCACGGTCGGTCCGGACAAGAAACCCCTTATACCCCCGCCTTTCGCGTATCGGCAAAAACTGGGTTTCGCGCTAAAATGTGCGTAACTTCTACTACGTGACTCCGTTTTAGGCCCATGACCAGTCAAAACGGACCTTGGAAGGTCCACCACACTATATGTAGGGCGTTTGGTGGCAATATACCATGATTTGAGTGTGTTTCGATAAACTGCACGACGTACGTTCGGTTCGTTTCGGCCAATGCGTGTCTACGGAAATTTGCGGCTCTAGATCGGTTTTTTGTAAGTAATATATGCTTAAAACCTTCTAAATAACATTTTATCAGGCCCACGTAAATTTCCATGGCAATCCGGCACGGTCGGTCCTGACGAGAAACCCCCTATACCCCCGCTTTTCGTGTATCGGCAAAAACTGGGTTTCGCGCTAAAATGTGCGTAACTTCTGCTACGTGACTCCGTTTTAGGCCCATGACCAGTCAAAACGGACCTTATAAGGTCCACCACACAATGTGCAGTGCGTTTGGTGGCAATACACCATGATTTGAGTGTGTTTCGATAAACTGGACGACGTACGTTCGGTTCGGTTCGGCCAATGCGTGTCTACGACAATTTGCGGCTGTAGATCAGATTTTTGTAAGTAATATATGCTTAAAACCTTCTAAATAACATTGTAGAAGTCCCACGTAAATTTCCATGGCAATCCGGCACAGTCGGTCAGGACAAGAAACCCCCTATACCCGCCTTTCGCGTATCCGCAAAAACTGGGTTTCGCGCTAAAATGTGCGTAACTTTTGCTACTTGACTCCGTTTTAGGCCCATGACCAGTCAAAACGGACCTTGGAAGGTCCACCACACTATGTGTAGGGAGTTTTGTGGCAATACACCATGATTTGAGTGTGTTTCGATAAACTGCACGACGTACGTTCGGTTCGGTTCGGCCAATGCGTGCCTACGACAATATGCGGTTCTAGATCAGTTTTTTGTAAGTAATATATGCTTAAAACCTTCTAAATAACATTGTAGAAGTCCCACGTAAATTTCCATGGCAATCCGGCACGGTCGGTCCGAACGAGAAACCCCCTATACCCCCGCCATTCGCGTAGCAGCAAAAACTGGGTTTCCTGCTAAAATGTGCGTAACTTCTGCTACGTGACTCCGTTTTAGGCCCATGACCAGTCAAAACGGACCTTGGAAGGTCCAACACACAATGTTCAGGGCGTTTGGTGGCAATACACCATGATTTGAGTGTGTTTCGATAAACTGCACGACGTACGTTCGGTTCGGTTCGGCCAATGCGTGTCTACGGCAATTTGCGGCTCTAGATCGGTTTTTTGTAAGTAATATATGCTTAAAACATTCTAAATAACATTGTAGAAGGCCGACGTAAATTTCCATGGCAATCCGGCACGGTCGGTCCTGACGAGAAACCCCCTATACCCCCGCCTTTCGTGTATCGGCAAAAACTGGGTTTCGCGCTAAAATGTGCGTAACTTCTGCTACGTGACTCCGTTTTTGGCCCATGACCAGTCAAAACGGACCTTGGAAGGTCCACCACACAATGAGCAGTGCGTTTGGTGGCAATACACCATGATTTGAGTGTGATTCGATAAACTGAATGACATACGTTCGGTTCGGTTCGGCCAATCCGTGTCTATTGCAATTTGCGGCTCTAGATCGGTTTTTTGTAAGTAATATATACTTAAAACATTCTAAAAAACATTGTAGAAGGCCCACAAAAATTTGCATGGCAATCCGGCACGGTCGGTCCGGACGAGAAACCCCCTATACCCCCGCCTTTCGCGTATCGGCAAAAACTGGGTTTCGTGCTAAAATGTGCGTAACTTCTGCTACGTGACTCCGTTTTAAGCCCACGACTAGTCAAAACGGACCTTGGAAGGTCCACCACACAATATACAGGGCGTTTGGTGGCAATACACCATGATTTGAGTGTGTTTCGATAAACTGCACGACGTACGTTCGATTCGGTTCGGCCAATGCGTGTCTACGGCAATTTGCGACTCTAGATCGGTTTTTTGTAAGTAATATATGCATAAAATATTCTAAATAACATTGTATAAGGCCCACGTAAATTTCCATGGCAATCCGGCACGGTCGGTCCGGACGAGAAACCCCCTATACCGCCGTCTTTCGCGTATCAGCAAAAACTGGGTTTCGCGCTAAAATATTCGTAACTTCTGCTACGTGACTCCGTTTTAGGCCCATGACCAGTCAAAAAGGACCTTGGAATATCCACCCCACAATACGCAGGGCGTTTGGTGGCAATACACCATGATTTGAGTGTGTTTCGATAAATTGGACGACGTACGTTCGGTTCGGTTCGGCCAATGCGTGTCTACGACAATTTGCGGCTGTAGATCAGATTTTTGTAAGTAATATATGCTTAAAACCTTCTAAATAACATTGTAGAAGTCCCACGTAAATTTCCATGGCAATCCGGCACGGTCGGTCAGGACAAGAAACCCCCTATACCCCTGCCTTTCGCGTATCGGCAAAAACTGGGTTTCGCGCTAAAATGTGCGTAACTTTTGCTACGTGACTCCGTTTTAGGCCCATGACCAGTCAAAACGGACCTTGGAAGGTCCACCACACTATGTGTAGGGCGTTTTGTGGCAATACACCATGATTTGAGTGTGTTTCGATAAACTGCACGACGTACGTTCGGTTCGGTTTGGCCAATGCGTGCCTACGGCAATATGCGGCTCTAGATCAGTTTTTTGTAAGTAATATATGCTTAAAACCTTCTAAATAACATTGTAGAAGTCCCACGTAAATTTCCATGGCAATCTGGCACGGTCGGTCCGAACGAGAAACCCCCTATACCCCCGCCATTCGCGTAGCAGCAAAAACTGGGTTTCCTGCTAAAATGTGCGTAACTTCTGCTACGTGACTCTGTTTTAGGCCCATGACCAGTCAAAACGGACCTTGGAAGGTCCAACACACAATGTACAAGGCGTTTGGTGGCAATACACCATGATTTGAGTGTGTTTCGATAAACTGCACGACGTACGTTCGGTTCGGTTCGGCCAATGCGTGTCTACGGCAATTTGCGGCTCTAGATCGGTTTTTTGTAAGTAATATATGCTTAAAACATTCTAAATAACATTGTAGAAGGCCGACGTAAATTTCCATGGCAATCCGGCACGGTCGGTCCTGACGAGAAACCCCCTATACCCCCGCCTTTCGTGTATCGGCAAAAACTGGGTTTCGCGCTAATATGTGCGTAACTTCTGCTACGTGACTCCGTTTTAGGCCCATGACCAGTCAAAACGGACCTTGGAAGGTCCACCACACAATGTGCAGTGCGTTTGGTGGCAATACACCATGATTTGAGTGTGATTCGATAAACTGCATGACATACGTTCGGTTCGGTTCGGCCAATCCGTGTCTATTGCAATTTGCGGCTCTAGATCGGTTTTTTGTAAGTAATATATACTTAAAACATTATAAATAACATTGTAGAAGGCCCACATAAATTTGCATGGCAATCCGGCACGGTCGGTCCGGACGAGAAATCCCCTATACCCCCGCCTTTCGCGTATCGGCAAAAACTGGGTTTCGCGCTAAAATGTGTGTAACTTCTGCTACCTAACTCCGTTTTAGGCCCATGACCAGTCAAAACAGACCTTGGAAGGTCCACCACACAATGTGCAGGGCGTTTGGTAGCAATACACCATGATTTGAGTGTGTTTCGATAAACTGCACGGCGTACGTTCGGTTCGGTTCGGCCAATGCGTGTCTACGGCAATTTGCGGATCTTGATCGGTTTTTTGTAAGTAATATATGCTTAAAACCTACTAAATAACATTTTAGATGGCCCACGTAAATTTCCATGGCAATCCGGCACGGTCGGTCCGAACGAGAAACCCCCTATACCCCTGCCTTTCGCGTATCGGCAAAAACTGGGTTTCGTGCTAAAATGTGCGTAACTTTGCTACGTGACTCCGTTTTAGGCCCACGACTAGTCAAAACGGACCTTGGAAGGTCCACCACACAATGTATAGGGCGTTTGGTGGCAATACACCATGATTTGAGTGTGTTTCGATAAACTGCACGACGTACGTTCGGTTCGGTTCGGCCAATGCGTGTCTACGGCAATTTGCGGCTCTAGATCGGTTTTTTGTAAGTAATATATGCTTAAAACCTTCTAAATAATATTTTAGAAGGCCCACGTAAATTTCCATGGCAATCCGGCACGGTCGGTCCGGACAAGAAACCCCTTATACCCCCGCCTTTCGCGTATCGGCAAAAACTGGGTTTCGCGCTAAAATGTGCGTAACTTCTACTACGTGACTCCGTTTTAGGCCCATGACCAGTCAAAACGGACCTTGGAAGGTCCACCACACTATACGCAGGTCGTTTTGTGGCAATACACCATGATTTGAGTGTGTTTCGATAAACTGGACGACGTACGTTCGGTTCGGTTCGGCCAATGCGTTTCTACGACAATTTGCGGCTGTAGATCAGATTTTTTTAAGTAATATATGCTTAAAACCTTCTAAATAACATTGTAGAAGTCCCACGCAAATTTCCATGGCAATCCGGCATGGTCGGTCCGGACAAGAAACCCCCTATACCCCCGCCTTTCGCGTATCGGCAAAAACTGGGTTTCGCGCTAAAATGTGCGTAACTTCTGCTACGTGACTCCGTTTTAGGCCCATGACCAGTCAAAACGGACCTTGGAAGGTTCACCACACTATGTGTAGGGCGTTTGGTGGCAATACACCTTGATTGAGTGTGTTTCGATAAACTGCACGACGTACGTTCGGTTCGGTTCGGCCAATGCGTGTCTACGGAAATTTGCGGCTCTAGATCGGTTTTTTGTAAGTAATATATGCTTAAAACCTTCTAAATAACATTTTAGAAGTCCCACGTAAATTTCCATGGCAATCCGGCACGGTCGGTCCGGACGACAAAACCCCTTATACCCCCGCCTTTCGCGTATCGGCAAAAACTAGGTTTCGCGCTAAAATGTGCGTAACTTCTGTTACGTGACCCCGTTTTAGGCCCATGACCAGTCAAAACGGACCTTGGAAGGTCCACCACACTATGTGTAGGGCGTTTGGTGGCAATACACCATGATTTGAGCGTGTTTCGATAAACTGCACGACGTACGTTCGGTTCGGTTCGACCAATGCGTGTCTACGGCAATTTGCGGCTCTAGATCGGTTTTTTGTAAGTAATATATGCTTAAAACCTTCTAAATAACATTTTAGAATGCCACGTAAATTTCCATGGCAATCCGGCACGGTCGGTCCGGACGAGAAACCCCTTATACCCCTCCTTTCGCGTATCGGCAAAAACTGGGTTTCGCGCTAAAATGTGCGTAACTTCTGCTACGTTACTCCGTTTTAGGCCCATGACCAGTCAAAACGGACCTTCGAAGGTCCAACACACAATGTGCAGGGAATTTGGTGGCCATACACCATGATTTGAGTGTGTTTCGATAAACTGCACGACGTACGTTCGGTTCGGTTCGGCCAATGCGTCTCTACGACAATTTGTGGCTCTAGATCGGTTTTTTGTAAATAATATATTCTTAAAACCTTCTAAATAATATTGTAGAAGGCCCACGTAAATTTCCATGGCAATCCGGCACGGTCGGTCCGGACGAGAAACCCCCTATACCCCCGCCTTTCGCGTATCGGCAAAAACTGGGTTTCGCGCTAAAATGTGCGTAACTTCTGCTACGTGACTCCGTTTTAGGCCCATGACCAGTCAAAATGGACCTTGGAAGGTCCACCACACAATGTGCAGGGCTTTTGGTGGCAATACACCATGATTTGAGTGTGTTTCGATAAACTGCACGACGTACGTTCGGTTCGGTTCGGCCAATGCGTGTCTACGGCAATTTGCGGCTCTAGATCGGTTTTTTGTAAGTAATATATGCTTAAAACCTTCTAAATAACATTGTAGAATGCCACGTAAATTGCCATGGCAATCCGGCACGGTCGGTCCGGACAAGAAACCCCTTATACCCCCGCCTTTCGCGTATCGCCAAAAACTGGGTTTCGCGCTAAAATGGGCGTAACTTCTGCTACGCTACTCCGTTTTAGGCCCATGACCAGTCAAAAAGGACCTTGGAAGGTTCACCACACAATGTACAGGGCGTTTGATGGCAATACACCATGATTTAAGTGTGTTTCGATAAACTGCACGACGTACGTCCGGTTCGATTCGGCCAATGCGTGTCTTCGGCAATTTACGGCTCTAGGTCGGTTTTTTGTAAATAATATATGCTTAAAACCTTCTAAATAACATTGTAGAATGCCACGTAAATTTCCATGGCAATCCGGCACGGTAGGTCCGGACGAGAAACCCCTTATACCCCCGCCTTTCGCGTATCGGCAAAAACTGGGTTTCGCGCTAAAATGTGCGTAACTTCTGCTACGTGACTCCGTTTTAGGCCCATTACCATTCAAAACGGACCTTGGAAGGTCCACCACACAACGTGCAGGGCGTTTGGTGGCAATACACCATGTTTTGAGTGTGTTTCGATAAACTGCACGACGTACGTTCGGTTCGGTTCGACCAATGCGTGTCTAAGGCAATTTGCGGCTCTAGATCGGTTTTTTGTTAGTAATGTATGCTTAAAAACTTCTAAATAACACTGTAGAAGGTCCAAGTAAATTTCCATGGCAATCCGGCACGGTCGGTCCGGACGAGAAACCCCCTATACCCCCACCGTTCGCGTATCGGCAAAAACTGGGTTTCACGTTAAAATGTGCGTAACTTCTGTTACGTGACTCCGTTTTAGGACCATGACCAGTCAAAACGGACCTTGGAAGGTCCACCACACAATGTGCAGGACGTTTGGTGGCAATACACCATGATTTGAGTGTGTTTCGATAAACTGCACGACGTACGTTCGGTTCGGTTCGGCCAATGCGTGTCTACGGCAATTTGCGGCCCTAGATCGGTTTTTTGTAAGTAATATATGCTTAAAACCTTCTAAATAACTTTGTAGAAGACCCAAGTAAATTTCCATGGCAATCCGGCACGGTCGGTCCGGACGAGAAACCCCCTATACCCCCACATTTCGCGTATCGGCAAGAACTGGGTTTCACGTTAAAATGTGCGTAACTTCTGTTACGTGACTCCGTTTTAGGCCCATGACCAGTCAAAACGGACCTTCGAAGGTCCACCACACAATGTATAGGGCGTTTCGTGGCAATACACCATGTTTTGAGTGTATTTCGATAAACTGCACGACGTACGTTCGGTTCGGTTCGGCCAATGCGTGTCTACGTCAATTTGCGGCTCTAGATCGGTTTTTTGTAAGTAATATATGCTTACAACCTTCTAAATAACATTGTAGAATGCCACTTAAATTTCCATGGAAATCCGGCACGGTCGGTCCGGACAAGAAACCCCTTATACCCCCGCCTTTCGCGTATCGGCAAAAACTGGGTTTCGCGCTAAAATGTGCGTAACTTATGCTACGCTACTCCGTTTTAGGCCCATGACCAGTCAAAACGGACCTTGGAAGGTTCAACACACAATGTTAAAGACGTTTGGTGGCAATACACCATGATTTGAGTGTGTTTCGATAAACTGCACGACGTACGTTCGGTTCGGTTCGGCCAATGCGTGTCTACGGAAATTTGCGGCTCTAGATCGGTTTTTTGTAAGTAAAATATGCTTAAAACCTTCTAAATAACATTGTAGAAGGCCCAAGTAAATTTCCATGGCAATCCGGCACGGTCGGTTCAGACGAGAAACCCCCTATACCCCCACATTTCGCGTATCGGCAAAAACTGGGTTTCACGTTAAAATGTGCGTAACTTGTGTTACGTGACTCCGTTTTAGGCCCATGACCAGTCAAAACGGACCTTTGAAGGTCCACCACACAATGTGCAGGGCATTTGGTGTCAATACACCATGATTTGAGTGTGTTTCGATAAACTGCACGACGTACGTTCGGTTCGGTTCGGCCAATGCGTCTCTACGACAATTTGCGGCTCTAGATCGGTTTTTTGTAAATAATATATTCTTAAAACCTTCTAAATAATATTGTAGAAGGCCCACGTAAATTTCCATTGCAATCCGGCATGGTCGGTCTGGACGAGAAACCCCCTATACCCCCGCCTTTCGCGTATCGGCAAAAACTGGGTTTCGCGCTAAAATGTGCGTAACTTCTGCTACGTGACTCCGTTTTAGGCCCATGACCAGTCAAAATGGACCTTGGAAGGTCCACCACACAATGTGCAGGGCTTTTGGTGGCAATACACCATGATTTGAGTGTGTTTCGATAAACTGCACGACGTACGTTCGGTTCGGTTCGGCCAATGCGTCTCTACGACAATTTGCGGCTCTAGATCGGTTTTTTGTAAGTAATATATGCTTAAAACCTTCTAAATAACATTGTAGAAGGCCCACGTAAATTTACATGGCAATCCGGCACGGTCGTTCCGGACGAGAAACCCCCTATACCCCCGCCTTTCGCATATCGGCAAAAACTGGGTTTCGTGCTAAAATGTGCGTAACTTCTACTTCGTGCCTCCGTTTTAGGCCCATGACCAGTCAAAACGGACCTTGGAAGGTCCACCACACAATGTGCAATACGTTTGGTGGCAATACACCATGATTTGAGTGTGTTACGATAAACTGTACGACGTACGTTCGGTTCGGCCAATGCGTGTCTACGGCAATTTGCGGCTCTAGATCGGTTTTTTGTAAGTAATATATGCTTAAAACCTTTTAAATAACATTGTAGAAAGCCACGTAAATTTCCATGGCAATCCGGCACGGTCGGTCTGGACGAGAAACCCCTTATAAACACGCCTTTCGCGTATCGGCAAAAACTGGGTTTCGCGCTAAAATGTGCGTAACTTCTACTACGCTACTCCGTTTTAGGCCCATGACCAGTCAAAACGGACCTTGGAAGGTCCACCACACAATGTACAGGGCTTTTGGTGGCAATACACCATGATTTAAGTGTGTTTCGATAAACTGCACGACGTACGTTCGGTTCGGTTCGACCAATGCGTGTCTACGGCAATTTGCGGCTCTAAATCGATTTTTGGTAAGTAATATATGCTTAAAACCTTCTAAATAACATTTTAGAATGCCACGTAAATTTCCATGGCAATCCGGCACGGTCGGTCCGGACGAGAAACCCCTTATACCCCTCCTTTCGCGTATCGGCAAAAACTGGGTTTCGCGCTAAAATGTGCGTAACTTCTGCTACGTTACTCCGTTTTAGGCCCATGACCAGTCAAAACGGACCTTCGAAGGTCCACCACACAATGTGCAGGGAATTTGGTGGCAATACACCATGATTTGAGTGTGTTTCGATAAACTGCACGATGTACGTTCGGTTCGGTTCGGCCAATGCGTGTCTACGACAATTTGCGACTCTAGATCGGTTTTTTGTAAATAATATATTCTTAAAACCTACTAAATAATATTGTAGAAGGCCCACGTAAATTTCCATGGCAATCCGGCACGGTCGGTCCGGACGAGAAACCCCCTATACCCACGCCTTTCGCTTATCGGCAAAAACTGGGTTTCGCGCTAAAATGTGCGTAACTTCTGCTACGTGAGTCCGTTTTAGGCCCATGACCAGTCAAAACGGACCTTGGAAGGTCCACCACACAATGTGCAGGGCTTTTGGTAGAAATACACCATGATTTGAGTGTGTTTCGATAAACTGCACGACGTACGTTCGGTTCGGTTCGGCCAATGCGTGTCTACGGCAATTTGCGGCTCTAGATCGGTTTTTTGTAAGTAATATATGCTTAAAACCTTCTAAATAACATTGTAGAATGCCACGTAAATTTCCATGGCAATCCGGCACGGTCGGTCCGGATAAGAAACCACTTATACCCCCGCCTTTCGCGTATCGGCAAAAACTGGGTTTCGCGCTAAAATGTGCGTAACTTCTGCTACGCTACTCCATTTTAGGCCCATAACCAGTCAAAAATGACTTTGGAAGGTCCACCAGACAATGTATAGGGCGTTTGGTGGCAATACACCATGATTTAAGTGTGTTTCGATAAACTGCACGACGTACGTTCGGTTCGATTCGGCCAATGCGTGTCTACGGCAATTTGCGGCTCTAGATTGGTTTTTTGTAAGTAATATATGCTTAAAACCTTCTAAATAACATTGTAGAATGCCACGTAAATTTCCATGGCAATCCGGCACGGTCGGTCCGGACAAGAAACCCCTTATACCCCCGCCTTTCGGGTATCGGCAAAAACTGGGTTTCGCGCTAAAATGGGCGTAACTTCTGCTACGCTACTCCGTTTTAGGCCCATGACCAGTCAAAAAGGACCTTGGAAGGTCCACCACACAATGTACAGGGCGTTTGATGGCAATACACCATGATTTAAGTGTGTTTCGATAAACTGCACGACGTACGTCCGGTTCGATTCGGCCAATGCGTGTCTTCGGCAATTTACGGCTCTAGATCGGTTTTTTGTAAATAATATATGCTTAAAACTTTCTAAATAACATTGTAGAATGCCACGTAAATTTCCATGGCAATCCGGCACGGTCGGTCCGGACGAGAAACCCCTTATACCCCCGCCTTTCGCGTATCGGCAAAAACTGGGTTTCGCGCTAAAATGTGCGTAACTTCTGCTACGTGACTCCGTTTTAGGCCCATTACCATTCAAAACGGACCTTGGAAGGTCCACCACACAACGTGCAGGGCGTTTGGTGGCAATACACCATGATTTGAGTGTGTTTCGATAAACTGCACGACGTACGTTCGGTTCGGTTCGGCCAATGCGTGTCTAAGGCAATTTGCGGCTCTAGATCGGTTTTTTGTTAGTAATATATGCTTAAAACCTTCTAAATAACATTGTAGAAGGTCCAAGTAAATTTCCATGGCAATCCGGCACGGTCGGTCCGGACGAGAAACCCCCTATACCCCCACCTTTCGCGTATCGGCAAAAACTGGGTTTCACGTTAAAATGTGCGTAACTTCTGCTACGTGACTCCGTTTTAGGCCCATGACCAGTCAAAACGGACCTTCGAAGGTCCACCACACAATGCGCAAGGCATTTGGTGGCAATAAACCATGATTTGAGTGTGTTTCGATAAACTGCACGACGTACGTTCGGTTCGGTTCGGCCAATGCGTGTCTACGGCAATTTGCGGCTCTAGATCGGTTTTTTGTAAATAATATATGCTTAAAACATTCTGAATAACATTGTAGAATGCCACGTAAATTTTCATGGCAATCCGGCACGGTCGGTCCGGAAGAGAAACCCCCTATACCCCCGCCTTTCGCGTATCGGCAAAAACTTGGTTCCGCGATAAAATATGCGTAACTTCTGCTACGTGACTCCGTTTTAGGCCCTTGACCAGTCAAAACGGACCTTGGAAGGTCCACCACACAATGTACAAGACGTTTGGTGGCAATACACCATGATTTGAGTGTGTTTCGATAAACTGCACGACGTACGTTCGGTTCGGTTCGACCAATGCGTGTCTACGGCAATTTGCGGCTCTAGATCGGTTTTTTGTAAGTAATATATGCTTAAAACCTTCTAAATAACATTGTAGAAGGCCCATGAAAATTTACATGGAAATTCGGCACGGTCGTTCCAGACGAGAAACCCCCTATACCCCCGCCTTTCGCATATCGGCAAAAACTGGGTTTCGCGCTAAAATGTGCGTAACTTCTGCTACGTGACTCCGTTTTAGGCCCATGACCTGTCAAAACGGACCTTGGAAGGTCCACCACACAATCTGCAAGACGTTTGGTGGCAATACACCATGATTTGTGTGTGTTTCGATAAACTGCACGATGTACGTTCGGTTCGGTTCGGCCAATGCGTGTCTACGGTAATTTGCGGCTCTAGATCGGTTTTTTATAAGTAATATATGCTTAAAACCTTCTAAATAACATTGTAGAATGCCACGTAAATTTCCATTGCAATCCGGCACAGTCGGTCCGGACGAGAAACCCCCTCTACCCCCGCCTTTCGCGTATCGGCAAAAACTGGGTTTCGCGCTAAAATGTGCGTAACTTCTGCTACGCTACTCCGTTTTAGGCCCATGACCAGTCAAAACGGACCTTGGAAGGTAAACCACACAATGTATATGGAGTTTGGTGGCAATACACCATTATTTAAGTGTGTTTCGATAAACTGCATGACGTACGTTCGGTTCGGTTCGGCCAATGCGTGTCTACGGCAATTTGCGGCTCTATATCGGTTTTTTGTAAGTAATATATGCTTAAAACCTTCTAAATAACATTTTAGAAGGCCCAAGTAAATTTCCATGGCAATCCGGCACGGTCGGTCCGGACGAGAAACCCCCTATACCCCCACCTTTCGCGTATCGGCAAAAACTGGGTTTCACGTTAAAATGTGCGTAACTTCTGCTACGTGACTCCGTTTTACGCCCATGACCAGTCAAAACGTACCTTCGAAAGTCCACCACACAATGTGCAAGGAATTTGGTGGAAATACACCATGATTTGAGTGTTTTTCGATAAACTGCACGACGTACGTTCGGTTCGGTTCGGCCAATGCGTGTCTACGGCAATTTGCGGCTCTAGATCGGTTTTTTGTAAATAATATATGCTTAAAACATTCTGAATAACATTGTAGAATGCCACGTAAATTTTTATGGCAATCCGGCACGGTCGGTCCGGAAGAGAAACCCCCTATACCCCGCCTTTCGCGTATTGACAAAAACTGGTTTCGCGATAAAATATGCGTAACTTCTGCTACGTGACTCCGTTTTTGGCCCTTGACCAGTCCAAACGGACTTTGGAAGGTCCACCACACAATGTGCAGGGCGTTTGGTGGCAATACACCATGTTTTGAGTGTGTTTTGATAAACTGCACGACGTACGTTCGGTTCGGTTCGACCAATGCGTGTCTACGGCAATTTGCGGCTCTTGATCGGTTTTTTGTAAGTAATATATGCTTAAAACCTTCTAAATAACATTGTATAAAGCCCACGTAAATTTACCTGGCAATCCGGCACGGTCGTTCCGGACGAGAAACCCCCTATACCCCCGCCTTTCGCATATCGGCAAAAACTGGATTTCGCGCTAAAATGTGCGTAACTTCTGCTACGTGACTCCGTTTTAGGCCCATGACCAGTAAAAACGGACCTTGGAAGGTCCACCACACAATGTGCAAGACGTTTGGTAGCAATACACCATGATTTGAGTGTGTTTCGATAAACTGCACGACGTACGTTCGGTTCGGTTCGGCCAATGCGTGTCTACGGCAATTTGCGGCTCTAGATCGGTTTTTTGTAAGTAATATATGCTTAAAACCTTCTAAATAACATTGTAGAAGGCCCAAGTAAATTTCCATAGCAATCCGGCACGGTCGGTCCGGACGAGAGACCCCCTATACCCCCACCTTTCGCGTATCGGCAAAAATTGGGTTTCACGTTAAAATATGCGTAACTTCTGGTACGTGACTCCGTTTTAGGCCCATGGCCAGTAAAAACGGACCTTGGAAGGTCCACCACACAATGTACAAGGCATTTGGTGGCAATACACCATGATTTGAGTGTGTTTCGATAAACTGCACGACGTACGTTCGGTTCCGTTCGGCCAATGCGTGTCTACGGCAATTTGCGGATCTAGATCGGTTTTTTGTAAAAAATATATGCTTAAAACATTCTAAATAACATTGTAGAATGCCATGTAAATTTCCATGACAATCCGGCACGGTCGGTCCGGACGAGAAACCCCCTATACCCCCGCCTTTCGCGTATCGGCAAAAGCTGGGTTTCGCGATAAAATATGCGTAACTTCTGCTACGTGACTCCGTTTTAGGCCCATGACCAGTCAAAACGGACCTTGGAAGGTCCACCACACAATGTGCAGGGCGTTTGGTGGCAATACTCCATGATTTGAGTGTGTTTCGATAAACTGTACGACGTACGTTCGGTTCGGTTCGACCAATGCGTGTCTACGGCAATTTGCGGCTCTAGATCGGTTTTTTGTAAGTAATATATGCTTAAAACCTTCTAAATTACATTGTAGAAGGCCCACGTAAATTTACATGGCATTCCGGCACGGTCGTTCCGGACGAGAAACCCCCTATATCCCCGCCTTTCGCATATCGACAAAAATTGGGTTTCGCGCTAAAATGTGCGTAACTTCTGCTACGTGACTCCGTTTTAGGCACATGACCAGTCAAAACGGACCTTGGAAGGTCCACCACACAATGTGCAAGACGTTTGGTGGCAATACACCATGATTTGTGTGTGTTTCGATAAACTGCACGACGTACGTTCGGTTCGGTTCGACCAATGCGTGTCTACGGCAATTTGCGGCTCTAGATCGGTTTTTTGTAAGTAATATATGCTTAAAACCTTCTAAATAACATTGTATATGGCCCACGTAAATTTCCATGGCAATCCGGCACGGTCGTTCCGGACGAGAAACCCCCTATACCCCCGCCTTTCGCGTATCGGCAAAAACTGGGTTTCGCGCTAAAATGTGCGTAACTTCTGCTACGCTACTCCGTTTTAGGCCCATGACCAGTCAAAACGGACCTTGGAAGGTACACCACACAATGTACAGGGCGTTTGGTGGCAATACACCATGATTTGAGTGTGTTTCGATAAACTGCACAACGTACGTTCGGTTCGGTTCGACCAATGCGTGTCTACGGCAATTTGCGGCTCTAGATAGGTTTTTTGTAAATAATATATGCTTAAAACATTCTAAATAACATTGTAGAATGCCACGTAAATTTCCATGGCAATCCGGCACGGTCGGTCCGGACGAGAAACCCCTACACCCCCGCCTTTCCCATATCGGCAAAAACTGGGTTTCGCGATAAAATATGCGTAACTTCTGCTACGTGACTCCGTTTTAGGCCCATGACCAGTCAAAACGGACCTAGGAAGGTCCACCACACAATGTACAGGGATTTTGGTGGCAATACACCATGATTTGAGTGTGTTTCGATAAACTGCACGACGTACGTTCGGTTCGGTTCGACCAATGCGTGTCTACGGCAATTTGCGGCTCTAGATCGGTTTTTTGTAAATAATATATGCTTAAAACATTCTGAATAACATTGTAGAATGCCACGTAAATTTCCATGGCAATCCGGCGTGGTCGGTCCGGACGAGAAACCCCTATACCCCCGCCTTTCGTGTATCGGCAAAAACTGGATTTCGCGATAAAATATGCGTAACTTCTGCTACGTGACTCTGTTTTAGGCTCTTGAGCAGTCAAAACGGACCTTGGAAGGTCCACCACACAATGTGCAGGGCGTTTGGTGCCAATACACCATGATTTGAGTGTGTTTCGATAAACTGCACGACGTACGTTCGATTCGGTTCGACCAATGCGTGTCTACGGCAATTTGCGGCTCTAGATCGGTTTTTTGTAAGTAATATATGCTTAAAACCTTCTAAATAACATTGTAGAATGCCACGTAAATTTCCATGGCAATCCGGCACGGTCGTTCCGGACGAGAAACCCCCTATACCCCCGCCTTTCGCATATCGGCAAAAACTGGGTTTCGCGCTAAAATGTGCGTAACTTCTGCTACGTGACTCCGTTTTAGGCCCATGACCAGTTAAAACGGACCTTGGAAGGTCCACCACACAATGTGCAAGACGTTTGATGGCAATACACCATTATTTGAGTGTGTTTCGATAAACTGCACGACGTACGTTCGGTTCGGTTCGGCCAATGCGTGTCTACGGCAATTTGCGGCTCTAGATCGGTTTTTTGTAAGTAATATATGATTAAAACCTTCTAAATAACATTGTAGAAGGCCCAAGTATATTTCCATGGCAATCCGGCACGGTCGGTCCGGACGAGAGACCCCCTATACCCCCACCTTTCGCGTATCGGCAAAAACTGGGTTTCACGTTAAAATGTGTGTAACTTCTGCTACGTAACTCCGTTTTAGGCCCATGACCAGTCAAAAAGGACCTTCGAAGGTCCACCACACAATGTGCAAGGCATTTGGTGGCAATACACCATGATTTGAGTGTGTTTCGATAAACTGCACGACGTACGTTCGGTTCGGTTCGACCAATGCGTGTCTACGGCAATTTGCGGCTCTAGATAGGTTTTTTGTAAATAATATATGCTTAAAACATTCTAAATAACATTGTAGAATGCCACGTAAATTTCCATGGCAATCCGGCACGGTCGGTCCGGACGAGAAACCCCTACACCCCCGCCTTTCGCATATCGGCAAAAACTGGGTTTCGCGATAAAATATGCGTAACTTCTGCTACGTGACTCCGTTTTAGGCCCATGACCAGTCAAAACGGACCTTGGAAGGTCCATCACACAATGTGCAAGACGTTTGATGGCAATACACCATTATTTGAGTGTGTTTCGATAAACTGCACGACGTACGTTCGGTTCGGTTCGGCCAATGCGTGTCTACGGCAATTTGCGGCTCTAGATCGGTTTTTTGTAAGTAATATATGATTAAAACCTTCTAAATAACATTGTAGAAGGCCCAAGTATATTTCCATGGCAATCCGGCACGGTCGGTCCGGACGAGAAACCCCCTATACCCCCGCCTTTCGCATATCGGCAAAAACTGGGTTTCGCGCTAAAATGTGCGTAACTTCTGCTACGTGACTCCGTTTTAGGCCCATGACCAGTTAAAACGGACCTTGGAAGGTCCACCACACAATGTGCAAGACGTTTGATGGCAATACACCATTATTTGAGTGTGTTTCGATAAACTGCACGACGTACGTTCGGTTCGGTTCGACCAATGCGTGTCTACGGCAATTTGCGGCTCTAGATCGGTTTTTTGTAAGTAATATATGCTTAAAACCTTATAAATAACATTGTATAAGGCCCACGTAAATTTACATGGCAATCCGGCACGGTCGTTCCGGACGAGAAACCCCCTATACCCCCGCCTTTCGCATATCGGCAAAAACTGGGTTTCGCGCTAAAATGTGCGTAACTTCTGCTACGTGACTCCGTTTTAGGCCCATGACCAGTCAAAACGGACCTTGGAAGGTACACCACACAATGTACAGGGCGTTTGGTGGCAATACACCATGATTTGAGTGTGTTTCGATAAACTGCACAACGTACGTTCGGTTCGGTTCGACCAATGCGTGTCTACGGCAATTTGCGGCTCTAGATAGGTTTTTTGTAAATAATATATGCTTAAAACATTCTAAATAACATTGTAGAATGCCACGTAAATTTCCATGGCAATCCGGCACGGTCGGTCCGGACGAGAAACCCCTACACCCCCGCCTTTCGCATATCGGCAAAAACTGGGTTTCGCGATAAAATGTGCGTAACTTCTGCTACGTGACTCCGTTTTAGGCCCATGACCAGTTAAAACGGACCTTGGAAGGTCCACCACACAATGTGCAAGACGTTTGATGGCAATACACCATTATTTGAGTGTGTTTCGATAAACTGCACGACGTACGTTCGGTTCGGTTCGGCCAATGCGTGTCTACGGCAATTTGCGGCTCTAGATCGGTTTTTTGTAAGTAATATATGATTAAAACCTTCTAAATAACATTGTAGAAGGCCCAAGTATATTTCCATGGCAATCCGGCACGGTCGGTCCGGACGAGAAACCCCCTATACCCCCGCCTTTCGCATATCGGCAAAAACTGGGTTTCGCGCTAAAATGTGCGTAACTTCTGCTACGTGACTCCGTTTTAGGCCCATGACCAGTTAAAACGGACCTTGGAAGGTCCACCACACAATGTGCAAGACGTTTGATGGCAATACACCATTATTTGAGTGTGTTTCGATAAACTGCACAACGTACGTTCGGTTCGGTTCGACCAATGCGTGTCTACGGCAATTTGCGGCTCTAGATCGGTTTTTTGTAAGTAATATATGCTTAAAACCTTATAAATAACATTGTATAAGGCCCACGTAAATTTACATGGCAATCCGGCACGGTCGTTCCGGACGAGAAACCCCCTATACCCCCGCCTTTCGCATATCGGCAAAAACTGGGTTTCGCGCTAAAATGTGCGTAACTTCTGCTACGTGACTCCGTTTTAGGCCCATGACCAGTCAAAACGGACCTTGGAAGGTCCATCACACAATGTGCAAGACGTTTGATGGCAATACACCATTATTTGAGTGTGTTTCGATAAACTGCACGACGTACGTTCGGTTCGGTTCGGCCAATGCGTGTCTACGGCAATTTGCGGCTCTAGATAGGTTTTTTGTAAATAATATATGCTTAAAACATTCTAAATAACATTGTAGAATGCCACGTAAATTTCCATGGCAATCCGGCACGGTCGGTCCGGACGAGAAACCCCTACACCCCCGCCTTTCGCATATCGGCAAAAACTGGGTTTCGCGATAAAATATGCGTAACTTCTGCTACGTGACTCCGTTTTAGGCCCATGACCAGTCAAAACGGACCTAGGAAGGTCCACCACACAATGTACAGGGCTTTTGGTGGCAATACACCATGATTTGAGTGTGTTTCGATAAACTGCACGACGTACGTTCGGTTCGGTTCGACCAATGCGTGTCTACGGCAATTTGCGGCTCTAGATCGGTTTTTTGTAAATAATATATGCTTAAAACATTCTGAATAACATTGTAGAATGCCACGTAAATTTCCATGGCAATCCGGCGTGGTCGGTCCGGACGAGAAACCCCTATACCCCCGCCTTTCGTGTATCGGCAAAAACTGGATTTCGCGATAAAATATGCGTAACTTCTGCTACGTGACTCTGTTTTAGGCTCTTGAGCAGTCAAAACGGACCTTGGAAGGTCCACCACACAATGTGCAGGGCGTTTGGTGCCAATACACCATGATTTGAGTGTGTTTCGATAAACTGCACGACGTACGTTCGATTCGGTTCGACCAATGCGTGTCTACGGCAATTTGCGGCTCTAGATCGGTTTTTTGTAAGTAATATATGCTTAAAACCTTCTAAATTACATTGTAGAAGGCCCACGTAAATTTACATGACAATCCGGCACGGTCGTTCCGGACGAGAAACCCCGTATACCCCCGCCTTTCGCATATCGGAAAAAACTGGGTTTCGCGCTAAAATGTTCGTAACTTCTGCTACGTGACTCCGTTTTAGGCCCATGACCAGTCAAAATGGACCTTGGAAGGTCCACCACACAATGTGCAAGGCGTTTGGTGGCAATACACCATGATTTGAGTGTGTTTCGATAAACTGCACGACATACGTTCGATTCGGTTCGGCCAATGCGTGTCTACGGAAATTTGCGGCTCTAGATCGGTTTTTTGTAAGTAATATATGCTTAAAACCTTCTAAATAACATTGTAGAATGCCACGTAAATTTCCATGGCAATCCGGCACGGTCGGTCCGGACGAGAAACCCCCTATACCCCCCCCGCCTTTCGCGTATCGGCAAAAACTGAGTTTCGCGCTAAAATGTGCGTAACTTCTGCTACGCTACTCCGTTTCAGGCCCATGACCAGTCAAAACGGACCTTGGAAGGTACACCACACAATGTATAGGGCGTTTGGGGGCAATACACCATGATTTAAGTGTGTTTCGATAAACTGCACGACGTACGTTCGGTTCGGTTCGGCCAATGCGTGTCTACGGCAATTTGCGGCTCTAGATCGGTTTTTTGTAAGTAATATATGCTTAAAACCTTGTAAATAACATTGTAGAAGGCCCAAGTAAATTTCCATGGCAATCCGGCACGGTCGGTCCAGACGAGAAACCCCCTATACCCCCGCCTTTCGCGTATCTGCAAAAACTGGGTTTCACGTTAAAATGTGCGTAACTTTTGCTACGTGACTCCGTTTTAGGCCCATGACCAGTCAAAACGGACCTTGGAAGGTCCACCACACAATGTTCAAGACGTTTGGTGGCAATACACGATGATTTGAGTGTGTTTCGATAAACTGCACGACGTACGTTCGGTTCGGTTCGCCGAATGCGTGTCTACGGAAATTTGCGGCTCTAGATCGGTTTTTTGTAACTAATATTTGCTTAAAACCATCTAAATAACATTGTAGAAGGACCAAGTAAATTTCCATGGCAATCCGGCACGGTCGGTTCGGACGAGAAACCCCCTATACCCCCACCTTTCGCGTATCGGCAAAAACTGGGTTTCACGTTAAAATGTGCGTAACTTCTGCTACGTGACTCCGTTTTAGGCCCATGACCAGTCAAAACGGACCTTCGAAGGTCCACCACACAATGTGCAAGGCATTTGGTGGCAATACACCCTGATTTGAGTGTATTTCGATAAACTGCACGACGTACGTTCGGTTCCGTTCGGCCAATGCGTATCTACGGCAATTTTGGGCTCTAGATCGGTTTTTTGTAAATAATATTTGCTTAAAACATTCTAAATAACATTGTAGAATGCCACGTAAATTTCCATGGCAATCCGGCACGGTCGGTCCGGACGAGAAACCCCCTATACCCCCGCCTTTCGCGTATCGGCAAAAACTGGGTTTCGCGATAAAATATGCGTAACTTCTGCTACGTGACTCCGTTTTAGGCCCATGACCAGTCAAAACGGACCTTGGAAGGTCCACCACACAATGTGCAGGGCGTTTGGTGGCAATACACCATGATTTGAGTGTGTTTCGATAAACTGCACGACGTACGTTCGGTTCGGTTCGGCCAATGCGTGTCTACGGCAATTTACGGCTCTAGATCGGTTTTTTGTAAGTAATATATGCTTAAAACCTTCTAAATAACATTGTAGAAGGCCCAAGTAAATTTACATGGCAATCCGGCACGGTCGGTCCGGACGAGAAACCCCCTATACCCTCGCCTTTCGCGTATCGGCAAAAACTGGGTTTCACGTTAAAATGTGCGTAACTTCTGCTACGTGACTCCGTTTTAGGCCCATGACCAGTCAAAACGGACCTTCGAAGGTCCACCACAAAATTTGCAAGGGATTTGGTGGCAATACACCATGATTTGAGTGTGTTTCGATAAACTGCACGGCGTACGTTCGGTTCGGTTCGGCCAATGCGTGTCTACGGCAATTTGCGGCTCTAGATTGGTTTTTTGTAAGTAATATATGCTTAAAACCTTCTAAATAACATTGTAGAAGGCCCAAGTAAATTTACATGGCAATCCGGCACGGTCGGTCCGGACGAGAAACCCCCTATACCCCCACCTTTCGCGTATCGGCAAAAACTGGGTTTCACGTTAAAATGTGCGTAACTTCTGCTACGTGACTCCGTTTTAGGCCCATGACCAGTCAAAACGGACCTTCGAAGGTCCACCACACAATGTGCAAGGCATTTGGTGGCAATACACCCTGATTTGAGTGTATTTCGATAAACTGCACGACGTACGTTCGGTTCCGTTCGGCCAATGCGTATCTACGGCAATTTTGGGCTCTAGATCGGTTTTTTGTAAATAATATTTGCTTAAAACATTCTAAATAACATTGTAGAATGCCACGTAAATTTCCATGGCAATCCGGCACGGTCGGTCCGGACGAGAAACCCCCTATACCCCCGCCTTTCGCGTATCGGCAAAAACTGGGTTTCGCGATAAAATATGCGTAACTTCTGCTACGTGACTCCGTTTTAGGCCCATGACCAGTCAAAACGGACCTTGGAAGGTCCACCACACAATGTGCAGGGCGTTTGGTGGCAATACACCATGATTTGAGTGTGTTTCGATAAACTGCACGACGTACGTTCGGTTCGGTTCGGCCAATGCGTGTCTACGGCAATTTGCGGCTCTAGATCGGTTTTTTGTAAATAATATATGCTTAAAACATTCTGAATAACATTGTAGAATGCCACGTAAATTTCCATGGCAATCCGGCGTGGTCGGTCCGGACGAGAAACCCCTATACCCCCGCCTTTCGCGTATCGGCAAAAACTGGGTTTCGCGATAAAATATGTGTAACTTCTGCTATGTTACTCCGTTTTAGGCTCTTGACCAGTCAAAACGGACCTTGGAAGGTCCACCACACAATGGGCAGGGTGTTTGGTGCCAATACACCATGATTTGAGTGTGTTTCGATAAACTGCACGACGTACGTTCGGTTCGGTTCGACCAATGCGTGTCTACGGCAATTTGCGGCTCTAGATCGGTTTTTTGTAAGTAATATATGCTTAAAACCTTCTAAATTACATTGTAGAAGGCCAACGTAAATTTACATGGCAATCCGGCATGGTCGTTCCGGACGAGAAACCCCCTATACCCCCGCCTTTCAAATATCGGCAAAAACTGGGTTTCGCGCTAAAATGTGCGTAACTTCTGCTACGTGACTCCGTTTTAGGCCCATTACCAATCAAAACGGACCTTGGAAGGTCCACCACACAATGTGCAAGACGTTTGGTGGCAATACACCATGATTTGAGTGTGTTTCGATAAACTGCACGACATACGTTCGGTTCGGTTCGCCGAATGCGTGTCTACGGAAATTCGCGGCTCTAGATCGGTTTTTTGTAAATAATATATGCTTAAAACATTCTAAATAACATTGTAGAATGCCACGTAAATTTCCATGGCAATCCGGCACGGTCCGGACGAGAAACCCCCTATACCCCCGCCTTTCGCGTATCGGCAAAAACTGGGTTTCGCGATAAAATATGCGTAACTTCTGCTACGTGACTCCGTTTTAGGCCCATGACCAGTCAAAACGGACTTTGGAAGGTCCACCACACAATGTACAGGGTGTTTGGTGGCAATACACCATGATTTGAGTGTGTTTCGATAAACTGCACGACGTACGTTCGGTTCGGTTCGGCCAATGCGTGTCTACGGCAATTTGCGGCTCTAGATCGGTTTTTTGTAAATAATATATGCTTAAAACATTCTGAATAACATTGTAGAATGCCATGTAAATTTCCATGGCAATCCGGCGTGGTCGGTCCGGACGAGAAACCCCTATACCCCCTCCTTTCGCGTATCGGCAAAAACTGGGTTTCGCGATAAAATATGCGTAACTTGTGCTACGTGACTCCGTTTTAGGCTCTTGACCAGTCAAAACGGACCTTGGAAGGTCCACCACACAATGGGCAGGGCGTTTGGTGCCAATACACCATGATTTGAGTGTGTTTCGATAAACTGCACGACGTACGTTCGGTTCGGTTCGACCAATGCGTGTCTACGGCAATTTGCGGCTCTAGATCGGTTTTTTGTAAGTAATATATGCTTAAAACCTTCTAAATTACATTGTAGAAGGCCCACGTAAATTTACATGGCAAGCCGGCATGGTCGTTCCGGACGAGAAACCCCCTATACCCCCGCCTTTCGCATATCGGCAAAAACTGGGTTTCGTGCTAAAATGTGCGTAACTTCTGCTACATGACTCCGTTTTAGGCCCATGACCAATCAAAACGGACCTTGGAAGGTCCACCACACAATGTGCAAGACGTTTGGTGGCAATACACCATGATTTGAGTGTGTTTCGATAAACTGCACGACATACGTTCGGTTCGGTTCGCCGAATGCGTGTCTACGGAAATTTGCGGCTCTAGATCGGTTTTTTTTAAGTAATATATGCTTAAAACCTTCTAAATAACATTGTAGAATGCCACGTAAATTTCCATGGCAATCCGGCACGGTCGGTCCGGACGAGAAACCCCCTATACCCCCGCCTTTCGCGTATCGGCAAAAACTGAGTTTCGCGCTAAAATGTGCGTAACTTCTGCTACGCTACTCCGTTTCAGGCCCATGACCAGTCAAAACGGACCTTGGAAGGTACACCACACAATGTATAGGGCGTTTGGGGGCAATACACCATGATTTGAGTGTGTTTCGATAAACTGCACGACGTACGTTCGGTTCGGTTCGGCCAATGCGTGTCTACGACAATTTGCGGCTCTAGATCGGTTTTTTGTAAGTAATATATGCTTAAAACCTTGTAAATAACATTGTAGAAGGCCCAAGTAAATTTCCATGGCAATCCGGCACGGTCGGTCCGGACGAGAAACCCCCTATACCCCCCCTTTCGCGTATCGGCAAAAACTGGGTTTCACGTTAAAATGTGCGTAACTTTTGCTACGTGACTCCGTTTTAGGCCCATGACCAGTCAAAACGGACCTTGGAAGGTCCACCACACAATGTGCAAGACGTTTGGTGGCAATACACCATGATTTGAGTGTGTTTCGATAAACTGCACGACGTACGTTCGGTTCGGTTCGGCCAATGCGTGTCTACGGAAATTTGCGGCTCTAGATCGGTTTTTTGTAAGTAATATATGCTTAAAACCATCTAAATAACATTGTAGAAGGACCAAGTAAATTTCCATGGCAATCCGGCACGGTCGGTCCGGACGAGAAACCCCCTATACCCTCACCTTTCGCGTATCGGCAAAAACTGGGTTTCACGTTAAAATGTGCGTAACTTCTGCTACGTGACTCCGTTTTAGGCCCATGACCAGTCAAAACGGACCTTCGAAGGTCCACCACACAATGTGCAAGGCATTTGGTGGCAATACACCATGATTTGAGTGTATTTCGATAAACTGCACGACGTACGTTCGGTTCCGTTCGGCCAATGCGTGTCTACGGCAATTTGCGGCTCTAGATCGGTTTTTTGTAAATAATATATGCTTAAAACATTCTAAATAACATTGTAGAATGCCACGTAAATTTCCATGGCAATCCGACACGGTCGGTCCGGACGAGAAACCCCCTATACCCCCGCCTTTCGCGTATCGGCAAAAACTGGGTTTCGCGATAAAATATGCGTAACTTCTGCTACGTGACTCCGTTTTAGGCCCATGACCAGTCAAAACGGACCTTGGAAGGTCCACCACACAATGTGCAGGGCGTTTGGTGGCAATACACCATGATTTGAGTGTGTTTCGATAAACTGCACGACGTACGTTCGGTTCGGTTCGGCCAATGCGTGTCTACGGCAATTTGCGGCTCTAGATCGGTTTTTTGTAAATAATATATGCTTAAAACATTCTGAATAACATTGTAGAATGCCACGTAAATTTCCATGGCAATCCGGCGTGGTCGGTCCGGACGAGAAACCCCTATACCCCCGCCTTTCGCGTATCGGGAAAAACTGGGTTTCGCGATAAAATATGCGTAACTTCTGCTACGTGACTCCGTTTTAGTCTCTTGACCAGTCAAAACGGACCTTGGAAGGTCCACCACACAATGGGCAGGGCGTTTGGTGCCAATACACCATGATTTGAGTGTGTTTCGATAAACTGCACGACGTACGTTCGGTTCGGTTCGACCAATGCGTGTCTACGGCAATTTGCGGCTCTAGATCGGTTTTTTGTAAGTAATATATGCTTAAAACCTTCTAAATTACATTGTAGAAGGCCAACGTAAATTTACATGGCAATCCGGCATGGTCGTTCCGGACGAGAAACCCCCTATACCCCCGCCTTTCAAATATCGGCAAAAACTGGGTTTCGCGCTAAAATGTGCGTAACTTCTGCTACGTGACTCCGTTTTAGGCCCATTACCAATCAAAACGGACCTTGGAAGGTCCACCACACAATGTGCAAGACGTTTGGTGGCAATACACCATGATTTGAGTGTGTTTCGATAAACTGC
Organism: Arctium minus; assembly: GCA_954870635.1. Taxonomy (NCBI): domain Eukaryota; kingdom Viridiplantae; phylum Streptophyta; class Magnoliopsida; order Asterales; family Asteraceae; genus Arctium; species Arctium minus. Next base: position 178,064 of record OX941093.1, on the reverse strand, counting down.
ACGACATACGTTCGGTTCGGTTCGCCGAATGCGTGTCTACGGAAATTCGCGGCTCTAGATCGGTTTTTTGTAAATAATATATGCTTAAAACATTCTAAATAACATTGTAGAATGCCACGTAAATTTCCATGGCAATCCGGCACGGTCCGGACGAGAAATCCCCTATACCCCCGCCTTTCGCATATCGGCAAAAACTGGGTTTCGCGATAAAATATGCGTAACTTCTGCTACGTGACTCCGTTTTAGGCCCATGACCAGTCAAAACGGACTTTGGAAGGTCCACCACACAATGTACAGGGTGTTTGGTGGCAATACACCATGATTTGAGTGTGTTTCGATAAACTGCACGACGTACGTTCGGTTCGGTTCGGCCAATGCGTGTCTACGGCAATTTGCGGCTCTAGATCGGTTTTTTGTAAATAATATATGCTTAAAACATTCTGAATAACATTGTAGAATGCCATGTAAGTTTCCATGGCAATCCGGCGTGGTCGGTCCGGACGAGAAACCCCTATACCCCCGCCTTTCGCGTATCGGCAAAAACTGGGTTTCGCGATAAAATATGCGTAACTTGTGCTACGTGACTCCGTTTTAGGCTCTTGACCAGTCAAAATGGACCTTGGAAGGTCCACCACACAATGGGCAGGGCGTTTGGTGCCAATACACCATGATTTGAGTGTGTTTCGATAAACTGCACGACGTACGTTCGGTTCGGTTCGACCAATGCGTGTCTACGGCAATTTGCGGCTCTAGATCGGTTTTTTGTAAGTAATATATGCTTAAAACCTTCTAAATTACATTGTAGAAGGCCCACGTAAATTTACATGGCAAGCCGGCATGGTCGTTCCGGACGAGAAACCCCCTATACCCCCGCCTTTCGCATATCGGCAAAAACTGGGTTTCGCGCTAAAATGTGCGTAACTTCTGCTACGTGACTCCGTTTTAGGCCCATGACCAATCAAAACGGACCTTGGAAGGTCCACCACACAATGTGCAAGACGTTTGGTGGCAATACACCATGATTTGAGTGTGTTTCGATAAACTGCACGACATACGTTCGGTTCGGTTCGCCGAATGCGTGTCTACGGAAATTTGCGACTCTAGATCGGTTTTTTTTAAGTAATATATGCTTAAAACCTTCTAAATAACATTGTAGAATGCCACGTAAATTTCCATGGCAATCCGGCACGGTCGGTCCGGACGAGAAACCCCCTATACCCCCGCCTTTCGCGTATCGGCAAAAACTGAGTTTCGCGCTAAAATGTGCGTAACTTCTGCTACGCTACTCCGTTTCAGGCCCATGACCAGTCAAAACGGACCTTGGAAGGTACACCACACAATGTATAGGGCGTTTGGGGGCAATACACCATGATTTAAGTGTGTTTCGATAAACTGCACGACGAACGTTCGGTTCGGTTCGGCCAATGCCTGTCTACGGAAATTTGCGGCTCTAGATCGGTTTTTTGTAAGTAATATATGCTTAAAACCTTGTAAATAACATTGTAGAAGGCCCAAGTAAATTTCCATGGCAATCCGGCACGGTCGGTCCGGACGAGAAACCCCCTATACCCCCCCTTTCGCGTATCGGCAAAAACTGGGTTTCACGTTAAAATGTGCGTAACTTTTGCTACGTGACTCCGTTTTAGGCCCATGACCAGTCAAAACGGACCTTGGAAGGTCCACCACACAATGTGCAAGACGTTTGGTGGCAATACACCATGATTTGAGTGTGTTTCGATAAACTGCACGACGTACGTTCGGTTCGGTTCGGCCAATGCGTGTCTACGGAAATTTGCGGCTCTAGATCGGTTTTTTGTAAGTAATATATGCTTAAAACCATCTAAATAACATTGTAGAAGGACCAAGTAAATTTCCATGGCAATCCGGCACGGTCGGTACGGACGAGAAACCCCCTATACCCTCACCTTTCGCGTATCGGCAAAAACTGGGTTTCACGTTAAAATGTGCGTAACTTCTGCTACGTGACTCCGTTTTAGGCCCATGACCAGTCAAAACGGACCTTCGAAGGTCCACCACACAATGTGCAAGGCATTTGGTGGCAATACACCATGATTTGAGTGTATTTCGATAAACTGCACGACGTACGTTCGGTTCCGTTCGGCCAATGCGTGTCTACGGCAATTTGCGGCTCTAGATCGGTTTTTTGTAAATAATATATGCTTAAAACATTCTAAATAATATTGTAGAATGCCACGTAAATTTCCATGGCAATCCGGCACGGTCGGTCCGGACGAGAAACCCCCTATACCCCCGCCTTTCGCGTATCGGCAAAAACTGGGTTTCGCGATAAAATATGCGTAACTTCTGCTACGTGACTCCGTTTTAGGCCCATGACCAGTCAAAACGGACCTTGGAAGGTCCACCACACAATGTGCAGGGCGTTTGGTGGCAATACACCATGATTTGAGTGTGTTTCGATAAACTGCACGACGTACGTTCGGTTCGGTTCGGCCAATGCGTGTCTACGGCAATTTGCGGCTCTAGATCGGTTTTTTGTAAATAATATATGCTTAAAACATTCTGAATAACATTGTAGAATGCCACGTAAATTTCCATGGCAATCCGGCGTGGTCGGTCCGGACGAGAAACCCCTATACCCACGCCTTTCGCGTATCGGCAAAAACTGGGTTTCGCGATAAAATATGCGTAACTTCTGCTACGTGACTCCGTTTTAGGTCTCTTGACCAGTCAAAACGGACCTTGGAAGGTCCACCACACAATGGGCAGGGCGTTTGGTGCCAATACACCATGATTTGAGTGTGTTTCGATAAACTGCACGACGTACGTTCGGTTCGGTTCGACCAATGCGTGTCTACGGCAATTTGCGGCTCTAGATCGGTTTTTTGTAAGTAATATATACTTAAAACCTTCTAAATTACATTGTAGAAGGCCCACGTAAATTTACATGGCAATCCGGCATGGTCGTTCCGGACGAGAAACCCCCTATACCCTCGCCTTTCAAATATCGGCAAAAACTGGGTTTCGCGCTAAAATGTGTGTAATTTCTGCTACGTGACTCCGTTTTAGGCCCATGACCAATCAAAACGGACCTTGGAAGGTCCACCACACAATGTGCAAGACGTTTGGTAGCAATACACCATGATTTGAGTGTGTTTCGATAAACTGCACGACATACGTTCGGTTCGGTTCGCCGAATGCGTGTCTACGGAAATTTGCGGCTCTAGATCGGTTTTTTGTAAATAATATATGCTTAAAACATTCTAAATCACATTGTAGACTGCCACGTAAATTTCCATGGCAATCCGGCACGGTCCGGACGAGAAACCCCCTATACCCCCGCCTTTCGCGTATCGGCAAAAACTGGGTTTCGCGATAAAATATGCGTAACTTCTGCTACGTGACTCCGTTTTAGGCCCATGACCAGTCAAAACGGACTTTGGAAGGTCCACCACACAATGTACAGGGTGTTTGGTGGCAATACACCATGATTTGAGTGTGTTTCGATAAACTGCACGACGTACGTTCGGTTCGGTTCGGCCAATGCGTGTCTACGGCAATTTGCGGCTCTAGATCGGTTTTTTGTAAATAATATATGCTTAAAACATTCTGAATAACATTGTAGAATGCCATGTAAGTTTCCATGGCAATCCGGCGTGGTCGGTCCGGACGAGAAACCCCTATACCCCCGCCTTTCGCGTATCGGCAAAAACTGGGTTTCGCGATAAAATATGCGTAACTTGTGCTACGTGACTCCGTTTTAGGCTCTTGACCAGTCAAAATGGACCTTGGAAGGTCCACCACACAATGGGCAGGGCGTTTGGTGCCAATACACCATGATTTGAGTGTGTTTCGATAAACTGCACGACGTACGTTCGGTTCGGTTCGACCAATGCGTGTCTACGGCAATTTGCGGCTCTAGATCGGTTTTTTGTAAGTAATATATGCTTAAAACCTTCTAAATTACATTGTAGAAGGCCCACGTAAATTTACATGGCAAGCCGGCATGGTCGTTCCGGACGAGAAACCCCCTATACCCCCGCCTTTCGCATATCGGCAAAAACTGGGTTTCGCGCTAAAATGTGCGTAACTTCTGCTACGTGACTCCGTTTTAGGCCCATGACCAATCAAAACGGACCTTGGAAGGTCCACCACACAGTGTGCAAGACGTTTGGTGGCAATACACCATGATTTGAGTGTGTTTCGATAAACTGCACGACATACGTTCGGTTCGGTTCGCCGAATGCGTGTCTACGGAAATTTGCGACTCTAGATCGGTTTTTTTTAAGTAATATATGCTTAAAACCTTCTAACTAACATTGTAGAATGCCACGTAAATTTCCATGGCAATCCGGCACGGTCGGTCCGGACGAGAAACCCCCTATACCCCCGCCTTTCGCGTATCGGCAAAAACTGAGTTTCGCGCTAAAATGTGCGTAACTTCTGCTACGCTACTCCGTTTCAGGCCCATGACCAGTCAAAACGGACCTTGGAAGGTACACCACACAATGTATAGGGCGTTTGGGGGCAATACACCATGATTTAAGTGTGTTTCGATAAACTGCACGACGTACGTTCGGTTCGGTTCGGCCAATGCGTGTCTACGGAAATTTGCGGCTCTAGATCGGTTTTTTGTAAGTAATATATGCTTAAAACCTTGTAAATAACATTGTAGAAGGCCCAAGTAAATTTCCATGGCAATCCGGCACGGTCGGTCCGGACGAGAAACCCCCTATACCCCCCCTTTCGCGTATCGGCAAAAACTGGGTTTCACGTTAAAATGTGCGTAACTTTTGCTACGTGACTCCGTTTTAGGCCCATGACCAGTCAAAACGGACCTTGGAAGGTCCACCACACAATGTGCAAGACGTTTGGTGGCAATACACCATGATTTGAGTGTGTTTCGATAAACTGCACGACGTACGTTCGGTTCGGTTCGACCAATGCGTGTCTACGGCAATTTGCGGCTCTAGATCGGTTTTTTGTAAGTAATATATGCTTAAAACCATCTAAATAACATTGTAGAAGGACCACGTAAATTTCCATGGCAATCCGGCACGGTCGGTACGGACGAGAAACCCCCTATACCCTCACCTTTCGCGTATCGGCAAAAACTGGGTTTCACGTTAAAATGTGCGTAACTTCTGCTACGTGACTCCGTTTTAGGCCCATGACCAGTCAAAACGGACCTTCGAAGGTCCACCACACAATGTGCAAGGCATTTGGTGGCAATACACCATGATTTGAGTGTATTTCGATAAACTGCACGACGTACGTTCGGTTCGGTTCGACCAATGCGTGTCTACGGCAATTTGCGGCTCTAGATCGGTTTTTTGTAAGTAATATATACTTAAAACCTTCTAAATTACATTGTAGAAGGCCCACGTAAATTTACATGGCAATCCGGCATGGTCGTTCCGGACGAGAAACCCCCTATACCCCCGCCTTTCAAATATCGGCAAAAACTGGGTTTCGCGCTAAAATGTGTGTAATTTCTGCTACGTGACTCCGTTTTAGGCCCATGGCCAATCAAAACGGACCTTGGAAGGTCCACCACACAATGTGCAAGACGTTTGGTGGCAATACACCATGATTTGAGTGTGTTTCGATAAACTGCACGACATACGTTCGGTTCGGTTCGCCGAATGCGTGTCTACGGAAATTTGCGGCTCTAGATCGGTTTTTTGTAAATAATATATGCTTAAAACATTCTAAATCACATTGTAGACTGCCACGTAAATTTCCATGGCAATCCGGCACGGTCCGGACGAGAAACCCCCTATACCCCCGCCTTTCGCGTATCGGCAAAAACTGGGTTTCGCGATAAAATATGCGTAACTTCTGCTACGTGACTCCGTTTTAGGCCCATGACCAGTCAAAACGGACTTTGGAAGGTCCACCACACAATGTACAGGGTGTTTGGTGGCAATACACCATGATTTGAGTGTGTTTCGATAAACTGCACGACGTACGTTCGGTTCGGTTCGGCCAATGCGTGTCTACGGCAATTTGCGGCTCTAGATCGGTTTTTTGTAAATAATATATGCTTAAAACATTCTGAATAACATTGTAGAATGCCACGTAAATTTCCATGGCAATCCGGCGTGGTCGGTCCGGACGAGAAACCCCTATACCCCCGCCTTTCGCGTATCGGCAAAAACTGGGTTTCGCGATAAAATATGCGTAACTTCTGCTACGTGACTCCGTTTTAGGTCTCTTGACCAGTCAAAACGGACCTTGGAAGGTCCACCACACAATGGGCAGGGCGTTTGGTGCCAATACACCATGATTTGAGTGTGTTTCGATAAACTGCACGACGTACGTTCGGTTCGGTTCGACCAATGCGTGTCTACGGCAATTTGCGGCTCTAGATCGGTTTTTTGTAAGTAATATATGCTTAAAACCTTCTAAATTACATTGTAGAAGGCCCACGTAAATTTACATGGCAATCCGGCATGGTCGTTCCGGACGAGAAACCCCCTATACCCCCGCCTTTCAAATATCGGCAAAAACTGGGTTTCGCGCTAAAATGTGTGTAATTTCTGCTACGTGACTCCGTTTTAGGCCCATGACCAATCAAAACGGACCTTGGAAGGTCCACCACACAATGTGCAAGACGTTTGGTGGCAATACACCATGATTTGAGTGTGTTTCGATAAACTGCACGACATACGTTCGGTTCGGTTCGCCGAATGCGTGTCTACGGAAATTTGCGGCTCTAGATCGGTTTTTTGTAAATAATATATGCTTAAAACATTCTAAATCACATTGTAGACTGCCACGTAAATTTCCATGGCAATCCGGCACGGTCCGGACGAGAAACCCCCTATACCCCCGCCTTTCGCGTATCGGCAAAAACTGGGTTTCGCGATAAAATATGCGTAACTTCTGCTACGTGACTCCGTTTTAGGCCCATGACCAGTCAAAACGGACTTTGGAAGGTCCACCACACAATGTACAGGGTGTTTGGTTGCAATACACCATGATTTGAGTGTGTTTCGATAAACTGCACGACGTACGTTCGGTTCGGTTCGGCCAATGCGTGTCTACGGCAATTTGCGGCTCTAGATCGGTTTTTTGTAAATAATATATGCTTAAAACATTCTGAATAACATTGTAGAATGCCACGTAAATTTCCATGGCAATCCGGCGTGGTCGGTCCGGACGAGAAACCCCTATACCCCCGCCTTTCGCGTATCGGCAAAAACTGGGTTTCGCGATAAAATATGCGTAACTTCTGCTACGTGACTCCGTTTTAGGCTCTTGACCAGTCAAAACGGACCTTGGAAGGTCCACCACACAATGGGCAGGGCGTTTTGTGCCAATACACCATGATTTGAGTGTGTTTCGATAAACTGCACGACGTACGTTCGGTTCGGTTCGACCAATGCGTGTCTACGGCAATTTGCGGCTCTAGATCGGTTTTTTGTAAGTAATATATGCTTAAAACCTTCTAAATTACATTGTAGAAGGCCCACGTAAATTTACATGGCAATCCGGCATGGTCGTTCCGGACGAGAAACCCCCTATACCCCCGCCTTTCAAATATCGGCAAAAACTGGGTTTCGCGCTAAAATGTGTGTAATTTCTGCTACGTGACTCCGTTTTAGGCCCATGACCAATCAAAACGGACCTTGGAAGGTCCACCACACAATGTGCAAGACGTTTGGTGGCAATACACCATGATTTGAGTGTGTTTCGATAAACTGCACGACATACGTTCGGTTCGGTTCGCCGAATGCGTGTCTACGGAAATTTGCGGCTCTAGATCGGTTTTTTGTAAATAATATATGCTTAAAACATTCTAAATCACATTGTAGACTGCCACGTAAATTTCCATGGCAATCCGGCACGGTCCGGACGAGAAACCCCCTATACCCCCGCCTTTCGCGTATCGGCAAAAACTGGGTTTCGCGATAAAATATGCGTAACTTCTGCTACGTGACTCCGTTTTAGGCCCATGACCAGTCAAAACGGACTTTGGAAGGTCCACCACACAATGTACAGGGTGTTTGGTTGCAATACACCATGATTTGAGTGTGTTTCGATAAACTGCACGACGTACGTTCGGTTCGGTTCGGCCAATGCGTGTCTACGGCAATTTGCGGCTCTAGATCGGTTTTTTGTAAATAATATATGCTTAAAACATTCTGAATAACATTGTAGAATGCCACGTAAATTTCCATGGCAATCCGGCGTGGTCGGTCCGGACGAGAAACCCCTATACCCCCGCCTTTCGCGTATCGGCAAAAACTGGGTTTCGCGATAAAATATGCGTAACTTCTGCTACGTGACTCCGTTTTAGGCTCTTGACCAGTCAAAACGGACCTTGGAAGGTCCACCACACAATGGGCAGGGCGTTTTGTGCCAATACACCATGATTTGAGTGTGTTTCGATAAACTGCACGACGTACGTTCGGTTCGGTTCGACCAATGCGTGTCTACGGCAATTTGCGGCTCTAGATCGATTTTTTGTAAGTAATATATGCTTAAAACCTTCTAAATTACATTGTAGAAGGCCCACGTAAATTTACATGGCAATCCGGCATGGTCGTTCCGGACGAGAAACCCCCTATACCCCCGCCTTTCAAATATCGGCAAAAACTGGGTTTCGCGCTAAAATGTGCGTAACTTCTGCTACGTGACTCCGTTTTAGGCCCATGACCAATAAAAACGGACCTTGGAAGGTCCACCACACAATGTGCAAGACGTTTGGTGGCAATACACCATGATTTGAGTGTGTTTCGATAAACTGCACGACATACGTTCGGTTCGGTTCGTCGAATGCGTGTCTACGGAAATTTGCGGCTCTAGATCGGTTTTTTTTAAGTAATATATGCTTAAAACCTTCTAAATAACATTGTAGAATGCCACGTAAATTTCCATGGCAATCCGGCACGGTCGGTCCGGACGAGAAACCCCCTATACCCCCGCCTTTCGCGTATCGGTAAAAACTGAGTTTCGCGCTAAAATGTGCGTAACTTCTGCTACGCTACTCCGTTTCAGGCCCATGACCAGTCAAAACGGACCTTGGATGGTACACCACACAATGTATAGGGCGTTTGGTGGCAATACACCATGATTTAAGTGTGTTTCGATAAACTTCACGACGTACGTTCGGTTCGGTTCGGCCAATGCGTGTCTACGGCAATTTGCGGCTCTATATCGGTTTTTTGTTAATAATATATGCTTAAAACATTCTAAATAACATTGTAGAATGCCACGTAAATTTCCATGGCAATCCGGCACGGTCCGGACGAGAAACCCCCTATACCCCCGCCTTTCGCGTATCGGCAAAAACTTGGTTTCGCGATAAAATATGCGTAACTTCTGCTACGTGAGTCCGTTTTAGGCCCATGACCAGTCAAAACGGACCTTGGAAGGTCCACCACACAATGTACAGGGTGTTTGGTGGCAATACACCATGATTTGAGTGTGTTTCGATAAACTGCACGACGTACGTTCGGTTCCGTTCGGCCAATGCGTGTCTACGGCAATTTGCGGCTCTAGATCGGTTTTTTGTAACTAATATATGCTTAAAAAATTCTGAATAACATTGGAGAATGCCATGTAAATTTCCATGGCAATCCGGCGTGGTCGGTCCGGACGAGAAACCCCTATACCCCCGCCTTTCGCGTATCGGCAAAAACTGAGTTTCGCGATAAAATATGCGTAACTTCTGCTACGTGACTCCGTTTTAGGCTCTTGACTAGTCAAAACGGACCTTGGAAGGTCCACCACACAATGGGCAGGGCGTTTGGTGCTAATACACCATGATTTGAGTGTGTTTCGATAAACTGCACGACGTACGTTCGGTTCGGTTCGGCCAATGCGTGTCTACGGAAATTTGCGGCTCTAGATCGGTTTTTTGTAAGTAATATATGCTTAAAACCATCTAAATAACATTGTAGAAGGACCAAGTAAATTTCCATGGCAATCCGGCACGGTCGGTCCGGACGAGAAACCCCCTATACCCCCACCTTTCGCGTATCGGCAAAAACTGGGTTTCACGTTAAAATATGCGTAACTTCTGCTACGTGACTCCGTTTTAGGCCCATGACTAGTCAAAATGGACCTTCGAAGGTCCACCACACAATGTGCAATGCATTTGGTGGCAATACACCATGATTTGAGTGTATTTCGATAAACTGCACGACGTACGTTCGGTTCCGTTCGGCCAATGCGTGTCTACGGCAATTTGCGGCTCTAGATCGGTTTTTTGTAAATAATATATGCTTAAAACATTCTAAATAACATTGTAGAATGCCACGTAAATTTCCATGGCAATCCGGCACGGTTGGTCCAGACGAGAAACCCCCTATACCCCCGCCTTTCGCGTATCGGCAAAAACTGGGTTTCGCGATAAAATATGCGTAACTTCTGCTACGTGACTCCGTTTTAGGCCCATGACCAGTCAAAACGGACCTTGGAAGGTCCACCACACAATGTGCAGGGCGTTTGGTGGCAATACACCATGATTTGAGTGTGTTTCGATAAACTGCACGACATACGTTCGGTTCGGTTCGGCCAATGCGTGTCTACGGCAATTTGCGGCTCTAGATCGGTTTTTTGTAAATAATATATGCTTAAAACATTCTGAATAACATTGTAGAATGCCACGTAAATTTCCATGGCAATCCGGCGTGGTCGGTCCGGACGAGAAACCCCTATACCCCCGCCTTTCGCGTATCGGCAAAAACTGGGTTTCGCGATAAAATATGCGTAACTTCTGCTACGTGACTCCGTTTTAGGCTCTTGACCAGTCAAAACGGACCTTGGAAGGTCCACCACACAATGGGCAGGGAGTTTGGTGGCAATACACCATGATTTGAGTGTGTTTCGATAAACTGCACGACATACGTTCGGTTCGGTTCGCCGAATGCGTGTCTACGGAAATTTGCGGCTCTAGATCGGTTTTTTGTAAATAATATATGCTTAAAACATTCTAAATCACATTGTAGACTGCCACGTAAATTTCCATGGCAATCCGGCACGGTCCGGACGAGAAACCCCCTATACCCCCGCCTTTCGCGTATCGGCAAAAACTGGGTTTCGCGATAAAATATGCGTAACTTCTGCTACGTGACTCCGTTTTAGGCCCATGACCAGTCAAAACGGACTTTGGAAGGTCCACCACACAATGTACAGGGTGTTTGGTTGCAATACACCATGATTTGAGTGTGTTTCGATAAACTGCACGACGTACGTTCGGTTCGGTTCGGCAAATGCGTGTCTACGGCAATTTGCGGCTCTAGATCGTTTTTTTGTAAATAATATATGCTTAAAACATTCTGAATAACATTGTAGAATGCCACGTAAATTTCCATGGCAATCCGGCGTGGTCGGTCCGGACGAGAAACACCTATACCCCCGCCTTTCGCGTATCGGCAAAAACTGGGTTTCGCGATAAAATATGCGTAACTTCTGCTACGTGACTCCGTTTTAGGTCTCTTGACCAGTCAAAACGGACCTTGGAAGGTCCACCACACAATGGGCAGGGCGTTTGGTGCCAATACACCATGATTTGAGTGTGTTTCGATAAACTGCACGACGTACGTTCGGTTCGGTTCGACCAATGCGTGTCTACGGCAATTTGCGGCTCTAGATCGGTTTTTTGTAAGTAATATATGCTTAAAACCTTCTAAATTACATTGTAGAAGGCCCACGTAAATTTACATGGCAATCCGGCATGGTCGTTCCGGACGAGAAACCCCCTATACCCCCGCCTTTCAAATATCGGCAAAAACTGGGTTTCGCGCTAAAATGTGTGTAATTTCTGCTACGTGACTCCGTTTTAGGCCCATGACCAATCAAAACGGACCTTGGAAGGTCCACCACACAATGTGCAAGACGTTTGGTGGCAATACACCATGATTTGAGTGTGTTTCGATAAACTGCACGACATACGTTCGGTTCGGTTCGCCGAATGCGTGTCTACGGAAATTTGCGGCTCTAGATCGGTTTTTTGTAAATAATATATGCTTAAAACATTCTAAATCACATTGTAGACTGCCACGTAAATTTCCATGGCAATCCGGCACGGTCCGGACGAGAAACCCCCTATACCCCCGCCTTTCGCGTATCGGCAAAAACTGGGTTTCGCGATAAAATATGCGTAACTTCTGCTACGTGACTCCGTTTTAGGCCCATGACCAGTCAAAACGGACTTTGGAAGGTCCACCACACAATGTACAGGGTGTTTGGTTGCAATACACCATGATTTGAGTGTGTTTCGATAAACTGCACGACGTACGTTCGGTTCGGTTCGGCCAATGCGTGTCTACGGCAATTTGCGGCTCTAGATCGGTTTTTTGTAAATAATATATGCTTAAAACATTCTGAATAACATTGTAGAATGCCACGTAAATTTCCATGGCAATCCGGCGTGGTCGGTCCGGACGAGAAACCCCTATACCCCCGCCTTTCGCGTATCGGCAAAAACTGGGTTTCGCGATAAAATATGCGTAACTTCTGCTACGTGACTCCGTTTTAGGCTCTTGACCAGTCAAAACGGACCTTGGAAGGTCCACCACACAATGGGCAGGGCGTTTGGTGCCAATACACCATGATTTGAGTGTGTTTCGATAAACTGCACGACGTACGTTCGGTTCGGTTCGACCAATGCGTGTCTACGGCAATTTGCGGCTCTAGATCGGTTTTTTGTAAGTAATATATGCTTAAAACCTTCTAAATTACATTGTAGAAGGCCCACGTAAATTTACATGGCAATCCGGCATGGTCGTTCCGGACGAGAAACCCCCTATACCCCCGCCTTTCAAATATCGGCAAAAACTGGGTTTCGCGCTAAAATGTGCGTAACTTCTGCTACGTGACTCCGTTTTAGGCCCATGACCAATAAAAACGGACCTTGGAAGGTCCACCACACAATGTGCAAGACGTTTGGTGGCAATACACCATGATTTGAGTGTGTTTCGATAAACTGCACGACATACGTTCGGTTCGGTTCGCCGAATGCGTGTCTACGGAAATTTGCGGCTCTAGATCGGTTTTTTTTAAGTAATATATGCTTAAAACCTTCTAAATAACATTGTAGAATGCCACGTAAATTTCCATGGCAATCCGGCACGGTCGGTCCGGACGAGAAACCCCCTATACCCCCGCCTTTCGCGTATCGGCAAAAACTGAGTTTCGCGCTAAAATGTGCGTAACTTCTGCTACGCTACTCCGTTTCAGGCCCATGACCAGTCAAAACGGACCTTGGATGGTACACCACACAATGTATAGGGCGTTTGGTGGCAATACACCATGATTTAAGTGTGTTTCGATAAACTTCACGACGTACGTTCGGTTCGGTTCGGCCAATGCGTGTCTACGGCAATTTGCGGCTCTATATCGGTTTTTTGTTAATAATATATGCTTAAAACATTCTAAATAACATTGTAGAATGCCACGTAAATTTCCATGGCAATCCGGCACGGTCCGGACGAGAAACCCCCTATACCCCCGCCTTTCGCGTATCGACAAAAACTTGGTTTCGCGATAAAATATGCGTAACTTCTGCTACGTGAGTCCGTTTTAGGCCCATGACCAGTCAAAACGGACCTTGGAAGGTCCACCACACAATGTACAGGGTGTTTGGTGGCAATACACCATGATTTGAGTGTGTTTCGATAAACTGCACGACGTACGTTCGGTTCCGTTCGGCCAATGCGTGTCTACGGCAATTTGCGGCTCTAGATCGGTTTTTTGTAACTAATATATGCTTAAAAAATTCTGAATAACATTGGAGAATGCCATGTAAATTTCCATGGCAATCCGGCGTGGTCGGTCCGGACGAGAAACCCCTATACCCCCGCCTTTCGCGTATCGGCAAAAACTGAGTTTCGCGATAAAATATGCGTAACTTCTGCTACGTGACTCCGTTTTAGGCTCTTGACTAGTCAAAACGGACCTTGGAAGGTCCACCACACAATGGGCAGGGCGTTTGGTGCTAATACACCATGATTTGAGTGTGTTTCGATAAACTGCACGACGTACGTTCGGTTCGGTTCGGCCAATGCGTGTCTACGGAAATTTGCGGCTCTAGATCGGTTTTTTGTAAGTAATATATGCTTAAAACCATCTAAATAACATTGTAGAAGGACCAAGTAAATTTCCATGGCAATCCGGCACGGTCGGTCCGGACGAGAAACCCCCTATACCCCCACCTTTCGCGTATCGGCAAAAACTGGGTTTCACGTTAAAATATGCGTAACTTCTGCTACGTGACTCCGTTTTAGGCCCATGACTAGTCAAAATGGACCTTCGAAGGTCCACCACACAATGTGCAATGCATTTGGTGGCAATACACCATGATTTGAGTGTATTTCGATAAACTGCACGACGTACGTTCGGTTCCGTTCGGCCAATGCGTGTCTACGGCAATTTGCGGCTCTAGATCGGTTTTTTGTAAATAATATATGCTTAAAACATTCTAAATAACATTGTAGAATGCCACGTAAATTTCCATGGCAATCCGGCACGGTCGGTCCGGACGAGAAACCCCCTATACCCCCGCCTTTCGCGTATCGGCAAAAACTGGGTTTCGCGATAAAATATGCGTAACTTCTGCTACGTGACTCCGTTTTAGGCCCATGACCAGTCAAAACGGACCTTGGAAGGTCCATCACACAATGTGCAGGGCGTTTGGTGGCAATACACCATGATTTGAGTGTGTTTCGATAAACTGCACGACATACGTTCGGTTCGGTTCGGCCAATGCGTGTCTACGGCAATTTGCGGCTCTAGATCGGTTTTTTGTAAATAATATATGCTTAAAACATTCTGAATAACATTGTAGAATGCCACGTAAATTTCCATGGCAATCCGGCGTGGTCGGTCCGGACGAGAAACCCCTATACCCCCACCTTTCGCGTATCGGCAAAAACTGGGTTTCGCGATAAAATATGCGTAACTTCTGCTACGTGACTCCGTTTTAGGCTCTTGACCAGTCAAAACGGACCTTGGAAGGTCCACCACACAATGGGCAGGGAGTTTGGTGCCAATACACCATGATTTGAGTGTGTTTCGATAAACTGCACGACGTACGTTCGGTTCGGTTCGACCAATGCGTGTCTACGGCAATTTGCGGCTCTAGATCGGTTTTTTGTAAGTAATATATGCTTAAAACCTTCTAAATTACATTGTAGAAGGCCCATGTAAATTTACATGGCAATCCGGCATGGTCGTTCCGGACGAGAAACCCCCTATACCCCCGCCTTTCAAATATCGGCAAAAACTGGGTTTCGCGCTAAAATGTGCGTAACTTCTGCTACGTGACGCCGTTTTAGGCCCATGACCAATCAAAACGGACCTTGGAAGGTCCACCACACAATGTGCAAGACGTTTGGTGGCAATACACCATGATTTGAGTGTGTTTCGAAAAACTTCACGACATACGTTCGGTTCGGTTCGCCGAATGCGTGTCTACGGAAATTTGCGGCTCTAGATCGGTTTTTTTTAAGTAATATATGCTTAAAACCTTCTAAATAACATTGTAGAATGCCACGTAAATTTCCATGGCAATCCGGCACGGTCGGTCCGGACGAGAAACCCCCTATACCCCGTCTTTCGCGTATCGGCAAAAACTGAGTTTCGCGCTAAAATGTGCGTAACTTCTGCTACGCTACTCTGTTTCAGGCCCATGACCAGTCAAAACGGACCTTGGAAGGTACACCACACAATGTACAGGGCGTTTGGTGGCAATACACCATGATTTAAGTGTGTTTCGATAAACTGCACGACGTACGTTCGGTTCGGTTCGGCCAATGCGTGTCTACGGCAATTTGCGGCTCTAGATCGGTTTTTTGTAAGTAATATATGCTTAAAACATTCTAAATAACATTGTAGAATGGCACGTAAATTTCCATGGCAATCCGGCACGGTCCGGACGAGAAACCCCCTATACCCCCGCCTTTCGCGTATCGGCAAAAACTGGGTTTCGCGATAAAATATGCGTAACTTCTGCTACGTGACTCCGTTTTAGGCCCATGACCAGTCAAAACGGACTTTGGAAGGTCCACCACACAATGTACAGGGTGTTTGGTGGCAATACACCATGATTTGAGTGTGTTTCGATAAACTGCACGACGTACGTTCGGTTCGGTTCGGCCAATGCGTGTCTACGGCAATTTGCGGCTCTAGATCGGATTTTTGTAAATAATATATGTTTAAAACATTCTGAATAACATTGTAGAATGCCACGTAAATTTCCATGGCAATCCGGCGTGGTCGGTCCGGACGAGAAACCCCTATACCCCCGCCTTTCGCGTATCGGCAAAAACTGGGTTTCGCGATAAAATATGCGTAACTTCTGCTACGTGACTCCGTTTTAGGCTCTTGACCAGTCAAAACGGACCTTGGAAGGTCCACCACACAATGGGCAGGGCGTTTGGTGCCAATACACCATGATTTGAGTGTGTTTCGATAAACTGCACGACGTACGTTCGGTTCGGTTCGACCAATGCGTGTCTACGGCAATTTGCGGCTCTAGATCGGTTTTTTGTAAGTAATATATGCTTAAAACCTTCTAAATTACATTGTAGAAGGCCCACGTAAATTTACATGGCAATCCGGCATGGTCGTTCCGGACGAGAAACCCCCTATACCCCCGCCTTTCAAATATCGGCAAAAACTGGGTTTCGCGCTAAAATGTGCGTAACTTCTGCTACGTGACTCCGTTTTAGGCCCATGACCAATCAAAACGGACCTTGGAAGGTCCACCACACAATGTGCAAGACGTTTGGTGGCAATACACCATGATTTGAGTGTGTTTCGATAAACTGCACGACATACGTTCGGTTCGGTTCGCCGAATGCGTGTCTACGGAAATTTGCGGCTCTAGATCGGTTTTTTTTAAGTAATATATGCTTAAAACCTTCTAAATAACATTGTAGAATGCCACGTAAATTTCCATGGCAATCCGGCACGGTCGGTCCGGACGAGAAACCCCCTATACCCCCGTCTTTCGCGTATCGGCAAAAACTGAGTTTCGCGCTAAAATGTGCGTAACTTCTGCTACGCTACTCTGTTTCAGGCCCATGACCAGTCAAAACGGACCTTGGAAGGTACACCACACAATGTACAGGGCGTTTGGTGGCAATACACCATGATTTAAGTGTGTTTCGATAAACTGCACGACGTACGTTCGGTTCGGTTCGGCCAATGCGTGTCTACGGCAATTTGCGGCTCTAGATCGGTTTTTTGTAAGTAATATATGCTTAAAACATTCTAAATAACATTGTAGAATGCCACGTAAATTTCCATGGCAATCCGGCACGGTCCGGACGAGAAACCCCCTATACCCCCGCCTTTCGCGTATCGGCAAAAACTGGGTTTCGCGATAAAATATGCGTAACTTCTGCTACGTGACTCCGTTTTAGGCCCATGACCAGTCAAAACGGACTTTGGAAGGTCCACCACACAATGTACAGGGTGTTTGGTGGCAATACACCATGATTTGAGTGTGTTTCGATAAACTGCACGACGTACGTTCGGTTCGGTTCGGCCAATGCGTGTCTACGGCAATTTGCGGCTCCAGATCGGTTTTTTGTAAATAATATATGCTTAAAACATTCTGAATAACATTGTAGAATGCCACGTAAATTTCCATGGCAATCCGGCGTGGTCGGTCCGGACGAGAAACCCCTATACCCGCGCCTTTCGCGTATCGGCAAAAACTGGGTTTCGCGATAAAATATGCGTAACTTCTGCTACGTGACTCCGTTTTAGGCTCTTGACCAGTCAAAACGGACCTTGGAAGGTCCACCACACAATGGGCAGGGCGTTTGGTGCCAATACACCATGATTTGAGTGTGTTTCGATAAACTGCATGACGTACGTTCGGTTCGGTTCGACCAATGCGTGTCTACGGCAATTTGCGGCTCTAGATCGGTTTTTTGTAAGTAATATATGCTTAAAACCTTCTAAATGACATTGTAGAAGGCCCACGTAAATTTACATGGCAATCCGGCATGGTCGTTCCGGACGAGAAACCCCCTATACCCCCGCCTTTCAAATATCGGCAAAAACTGGGTTTCGCGCTAAAATGTGCCTAACTTCTGCTACGTGACTCCGTTTTAGGCCCATGACCAATCAAAACGGACCTTGGAAGGTCCACCACACAATGTGCAAGACGTTTGGTGGCAATACACCATGATTTGAGTGTGTTTCGATAAACTGCACGACATACGTTCGGTTCGGTTCGCCGAATGCGTGTCTACGGAAATTTGCGGCTCTAGATCGTTTTTTTTTAAGTAATATATGCTTAAAACCTTCTAAATAACATTGTAGAATGCCACGTAAATTTCCATGGCAATCCGGCACGGTCGGTCCGGACGAGAAACCCCCTATACCCCCGCCTTTCGCGTATCGGCAAAAACTGAGTTTCGCGCTAAAATGTGCGTAACTTCTGCTACGTGACTCCGTTTTAGGCCCATGACCAGTCAAAACGGACCTTTGATGGTACACCACACAATGTATAGGGAGTTTGGTGGCAATACACCATGATTTAAGTGTGTTTCGATAAACTTCACGACGTACGTTCGGTTCGGTTCGGCCAATGCGTGTCTACGGCAATTTGCGGCTCTAGATCGGTTTTTTGTAAATAATATATGCTTAAAACATTCTAAATAACATTGTAGAATGCCACGTAAATTTCCATGGAAATCCGGCACGGTCCGGACGAGAAACCCCCTATACCCCCGCCTTTCGCGTATCGGCAAAAACTGGGTTTCGCGATAAAATATGCGTAACTTCTGCTACGTGACTCCGTTTTAGGCCCATGACCAGTCAAAACGGACTTTGGAAGGTCCACCACACAATGTACAGGGTGTTTGGTGGCAATACACCATGATTTGAGTGTGTTTCGATAAACTGCACGACGTACGTTCGGTTCGGTTCGGCCAATGCGTGTCTACGGCAATTTGCGGCTCTAGATCGGTTTTTTGTAAATAATATATGCTTAAAACATTCTAAATAACATTGTAGAATGCCACGTAAATTTCCATGGCAATCCGGCACGGTCCGGACGAGAAACCCCCTATACCCCCGCCTTTCGCGTATCGGCAAAAACTGGGTTTCGCGATAAAATATGCGTAACTTCTGCTACGTGACTCCGTTTTAGGCTCTTGACCAGTCAAAACGGACCTTGGAAGGTCCACCACACAATGGGCAGGGCGTTTGGTGCTAATACACCATGATTTGAGTGTGTTTCGATAAACTGCACGACGTACGTTCGGTTCCGTTCGGCCAATGCGTGTCTACGGAAATTTGCGGCTCTAGATCGGTTTTTTGTAAGTAATATATGCTTAAAACCATCTAAATAACATTGTAGAAGGACCAAGTAAATTTCCATGGCAATCCGGCACGGTCGGTCCGGACGAGAAACCCCCTATACCCCCACCTTTCGCGAATCGGCAAAAACTGGGTTTCACGTTAAAATATGCGTAACTTCTGCTACGTGACTCCGTTTTAGGCCCATGACCAGTCAAAATGGACCTTCGAAGGTCCACCACACAATGTGCAAGGCATTTGGTGGCAATACACCATGATTTGAGTGTATTTCGATAAACTGCACGACGTACGTTCGGTTCCGTTCGGCCAATGCGTGTCTACGGCAATTTGCGGCTCTAGATCGGTTTTTTGTAAATAATATATGCTTAAAACATTCTAAATAACATTGTAGAATGCCACGTAAATTTCCATGGCAATCCGGCACGGTCGGTCCGGACGAGAAACCCCCTATACCCCCGCCTTTCGCGTATCGGCAAAAACTGGGTTTCGCGATAAAATATGCGTAACTTCTGCTACGTGACTCCGTTTTAGGCCCATGACCAGTCAAAACGGACCTTGGAAGGTCCACCACACAATGTGCAGGGCGTTTGGTGGCAATACACCATGATTTGAGTGTGTTTCGATAAACTGCACGACATACGTTCGGTTCGGTTCGGCCAATGCGTGTCTACGGCAATTTGCGGCTCTAGATCGGTTTTTTGTAAATAATATATGCTTAAAACGTTCTGAATAACATTGTAGAATGCCACGTAAATTTCCATGGCAATCCGGCGTGGTCGGTCCGGACGAGAAACCCCTATACCCCCGCCTTTCGCGTATCGGCAAAAACTGGGTTTCGCGATAAAATATGCGTAACTTCTGCTACGTGACTCCGTTTTAGGCTCTTGACCAGTCAAAACGAACCTTGGAAGGTCCACCACACAATGGGCAGGGAGTTTGGTGCCAATACACCATGATTTGAGTGTGTTTCGATAAACTGCACGACGTACGTTCGGTTCGGTTCGACCAATGCGTGTCTACGGCAATTTGCGGCTCTAGATCGGTTTTTTGTAAGTAATATATGCTTAAAACCTTCTAAATTACAATGTAGAAGGCCCACGTAAATTTACATGGCAATCCGGCATGGTCGTTCCGGACGAGAAACCCCCTATACCCCCGCCTTTCAAATATCGGCAAAAACTGGGTTTCGCGCTAAAATGTGCGTAACTTATGCTACGTGACGCCGTTTTAGGCCCATGACCAATCAAAACGGACCTTGGAAGGTCCACCACACAATGTGCAAGACGTTTGGTGGCAATACACCATGATTTGAGTGTGTTTCGATAAACTGCACGACATACGTTCGGTTCGGTTCGCCGAATGCGTGTCTACGGAAATTTGCGGCTCTAGATCGGTTTTTTTTAAGTAATATATGCTTAAAACCTTCTAAATAACATTGTAGAATGCCACGTAAATTTCCATGGCAATCCGGCACGGTCGGTCCGGACGAGAAACCCCCTATACCCCCGTCTTTCGCGTATCGGCAAAAACTGAGTTTCGCGCTAAAATGTGCGTAACTTCTGCTACGCTACTCTGTTTCAGGCCCATGACCAGTCAAAACGGACCTTGGAAGGTACACCACACAATGTACAGGGCGTTTGGTGGCAATACACCATGATTTAAGTGTGTTTCGATAAACTGCACGACGTACGTTCGGTTCGGTTCGGCCAATGCGTGTCTACGGCAATTTGCGGCTCTAGATCGGTTTTTTGTAAGTAATATATGCTTAAAACATTATAAATAACATTTTATAATGGCACGTAAATTTCCATGGCAATCCGGCACGGTCCGGACGAGAAACCCCCTATACCCCCGCCTTTCGCGTATCGGCAAAAACTGGGTTTCGCGATAAAATATGCGTAACTTCTGCTACGTGACTCCGTTTTAGGCCCATGACCAGTCAAAACGGAATTTGGAAGGTCCACCACACAATGTACAGGGTGTTTGGTGGCAATACACCATGATTTGAGTGTGTTTCGATAAACTGCACGACGTACGTTCGGTTCGGTTCGGCCAATGCGTGTCTACGGCAATTTGCGGCTCTAGATCGGTTTTTTGTAAATAATATATGTTTAAAACATTCTGAATAACATTGTAGAATGTCACGTAAATTTCCATGGCAATCCGGCGTGGTCGGTCCGGACGAGAAACCCCTATACCCCCGCCTTTCGCGTATCGGCAAAAACTGGGTTTCGCGATAAAATATGCGTAACTTCTGCTACGTGACTCCGTTTTAGGCTCTTGACCAGTCAAAACGGACCTTGGAAGGTCCACCACACAATGGGCAGGGCGTTTGGTGCCAATACACCATGATTTGAGTGTGTTTCGATAAACTGCACGACGTACGTTCGGTTCGGTTCGACCAATGCGTGTCTACGGCAATTTGCGGCTCTAGATCGGTTTTTTTTAAGTAATATATGCTTAAAACCTTCTAAATTACATTGTAGAAGGCCCACGTAAATTTACATGGCAATCCGGCATGGTCGTTCCGGACGAGAAACCCCCTATACCCCCGCCTTTCAAATATCGGCAAAAACTGGGTTTCGCGCTAAAATGTGCGTAACTTCTGCTACGTGACTCCGTTTTAGGCCCATGACCAATCAAAACGGACCTTGGAAGGTCCACCACACAATGTGCAAGACGTTTGGTGGCAATACACCATGATTTGAGTGTGTTTCGATAAACTGCACGACATACGTTCGGTTCGGTTCGCCGAATGCGTGTCTACGGAAATTTGCGGCTCTAGATCGGTTTTTATTAAGTAATATATGCTTAAAACCTTCTAAATAACATTGTAGAATGCCACGTAAATTTCCATGGCAATCCGGCACGGTCGGTCCGGACGAGAAACCCCCTATACCCCCGCCTTTCGCGTATCGGCAAAAACTGAGTTTCGCGCTAAAATGTGCGTAACTTCTGCTACGTGACTCCGTTTTAGGCCCATGACCAGTCAAAACGGACCTTGGATGGTACACCACACAATGTATAGGGAGTTTGGTGGCAATACACCATGATTTAAGTGTGTTTCGATAAACTTCACGACGTACGTTCGGTTCGGTTCGGCCAATGCGTGTCTACGGCAATTTGCGGCTCTAGATCGGTTTTTTGTAAATAATATATGCTTAAAACATTCTAAATAACATTGTAGAATGCCACGTAAATTTCCATGGCAATCCGGCACGGTCCGGACGAGAAACCCCCTATACCCCCGCCTTTCGCGTATCGGCAAAAACTGGGTTTCGCGATAAAATATGCGTAACTTCTGCTACGTGACTCCGTTTTAGGCCCATGACCAGTCAAAACGGACTTTGGAAGGTCCACCACACAATGTACAGGGTGTTTGGTGGCAATACACCATGATTTGAGTGTGTTTCGATAAACTTCACGACGTACGTTCGGTTCGGTTCGGCCAATGCGTGTCTACGGCAATTTGCGGCTCTAGATCGGTTTTTTGTAAATAATATATGCTTAAAACATTCTAAATAACATTGTAGAATGCCACGTAAATTTCCATGGCAATCCGGCACGGTCCGGACGAGAAACCCCCTATACCCCCGCCTTTCGCGTATCGGCAAAAACTGGGTTTCGCGATAAAATATGCGTAACTTCTGCTACGTGACTCCGTTTTAGGCCCATGACCAGTCAAAACGGACTTTGGAAGGTCCACCACACAATGTACAGGGTGTTTGGTGGCAATACACCATGATTTGAGTGTGTTTCGATAAACTGCACGACGTACGTTCGGTTCGGTTCGGCCAATGCGTGTCTACGGCAATTTGCGGCTCTAGATCGGTTTTTTGTAAATAATATATGCTTAAAACATTCTAAATAACATTGTAGAATGCCACGTAAATTTCCATGGCAATCCGGCACGGTCCGGACGAGAAACCCCCTATACCCCCGCCTTTCGCGTATCGGCAAAAACTGGGTTTCGCGATAAAATATGCGTAACTTCTGCTACGTGACTCCGTTTTAGGCCCATGACCAGTCAAAACGGACTTTGGAAGGTCCACCACACAATGTACAGGGTGTTTGGTGGCAATACACCATGATTTGAGTGTGTTTCGATAAACTGCACGACGTACGTTCGGTTCGGTTCGGTTCGGCCAATGCGTGTCTACGGCAATTTGCGGCTCTAGATCGGTTTTTTATAAATAATATATGCTTAAAACATTCTGAATAACATTGTAGAATGCCACGTAAATTTCCATGGCAATCCGGCGTGGTCGGTCCGGACGAGAAACCCCTATACCCCCGCCTTTCGCGTATCGGCAAAAACTGGGTTTCGCGATAAAATATGCGTAACTTCTGCTACGTGACTCCGTTTTAGGCTCTTGACCATTAAAAACAGACCTTGGAAGGTCCACCACACAATGGGCAGGGCGTTTGGTGCCAATACACCATGATTTGAGTGTGTTTCGATAAACTGCACGACGTACGTTCGGTTCGGTTCGACCAATGCGTGTCTACGGCAATTTGCGGCTCTAGATCGGTTTTTTGTAAGTAATATATGCTTAAAACCTTCTAAATTACATTTTAGAATGCCCACGTAAATTTACATGGCAATCCGGCATGGTCGTTCCGGACGAGAAACCCCCTATACCCCCGCCTTTCAAATATCGGCAAAAACTGGGTTTCGCGCTAAAATGTGCGTAACTTCTGCTACGTGACTCCGTTTTAGGCCCATGACCAGTCAAAACGGACCTTGGAAGGTCCACCACACAATGTGCAAGACGTTTGGTAGAAATACACCTTGATTTGAGTGTGTTTCGATAAACTGCACGACATACGTTCGGTTCGGTTCGCCCAATGCGTGTCTACGGAAATTTGCGGCTCTAGATCGGTTTTTTGTAAGTAATATATGCTTAAAACCTTCTAAATAACATTGTAGAATGCCACGTAAATTTCCATGGCAATCCGGCACGGTCGGTCCGGACGAGAAACCCCCTATACCCCCGTCTTTCGCGTATCGGCAAAAACTGAGTTTCGCGCTAAAATGCGCGTAACTTCTGCTACGCTACTCTGTTTCAGGCCCATGACCAGTCAAAACGGACCTTGGAAGGTACACCACACAATGTATAGGGCGTTTGGTGGCAATACACCATGATTTAAGTGTGTTTCGATAAACTGCACGACGTACGTTCGGTTCGGTTCGGCCAATGCGTGTCTACGGCAATTTGCGGCTCTAGATCGATTTTTTGTAAGTAATATATGCTTAAAACATTCTAAATAACATTGTAGAAGGGCACGTAAATTCCCATGGCAATCCGGCACGGTCCGGACGAGAAACCCCCTATACCCCCGCCTTTCGCGTATCGGTAAAAACTGGGTTTCGCGATAAAATATGCGTAACTTCTGCTACGTGACTCCGTTTTAGGCCCATGACCAGTCAAAACGGACCTTGGAAGGTCCACCACACAATATGCAGGGCGTTTGGTGGCAATACACCATGATTTGAGTGTGTTTCGATAAACTGCACGACGTACGTTCGGTTCGGTTCGACCAATGCGTGTCTACGGCAATTTGCGGCTCTAGATCGGTTTTTTGTAAATAATATATGCTTAAAACATTCTGAATAACATTGTAGAATGCCACGTAAATTTCCATGGCAATCCGGCGTGGTCGGTCCGGACGAGAAACCCCTATACCCCCGCCTTTCGTGTATCGGCAAAAACTGGGTTTCGCGATAAAATATGCGTAACTTCTGCTACGTGACTCCGTTTTAGGCTCTTGACCAGTCAAAACGGACCTTGGAAGGTCCACCACACAATGGGCAGGGCGTTTGGTGCCAATACATCATGATTTGAGTGTGTTTCGATAAACTGCACGACGTACGTTCGGTTCGGTTCGACCAATGCGTGTCTACGGCAATTTGCGGCTCTAGATCGGTTTTTTGTAAGTAATATATGCTTAAAACCTTCTAAATTACATTGTAGAAGGCCCACGTAAATTTACATGGCAATCCGGCATGGTCGTTCCGGACGAGAAACCCCCTATACCCCCGCCTTTCAAATATCGGCAAAAACTGAGTTTCGCGCTAAAATGTGCGTAACTTCTGCTACGTGACTCCGTTTTAGGCCCATGACCAGTCAAAACGGACCTTGGAAGGTCCACCACACAATGTGCAAGACGTTTGGTAGCAATACACCATGATTTGAGTGTGTTTCGATAAACTGCACGACATACGTTCGGTTCGGTTCGCCCAATGCGTGTCTACGGAAATTTGCGGCTCTAGATCGGTTTTTTGTAAGTAATATATGCTTAAAACCTTCTAAATAACATTGTAGAATGCCATGTAAATTTCCATGGCAATCCGGCATGGTCGGTCCGGACGAGAAACCCCCTATACCCCCGCCTTTCGCGTATCGGCAAAAACTGAGTTTCGCGCTAAAATGTGCGTAACTTCTGCTACGCTACTCCGTTTCAGGCCCATGACCAGTCAAAACGGACCTTGGAAGGTACACCACACAATGTATAGGGCGTTTGGTGGCAATACACCATGATTTAAGTGTGTTTCGATAAACTGCACGACGTACGTTCGGTTCGGTTCGGCCAATGCGTGTCTACGGCAATTTGCGGCTCTAGATCGGTTTTTTGTAAATAATATATGCTTAAAACATTCTAAATAACATTGTAGAATGCCACGTAAATTTCCCTGGCAATCCGACACGGTCCGGACGAGAAACCCCCTATACCCCCGCCTTTCGCGTATCGGCAAAAACAGGGTTTCGCGATAAAATATGCGTAACTTCTGCTACGTGACTCCGTTTTAGGCCCATGACCAGTCAAAACGGACCTTGGAAGGTACACCACACAATGTACAGGGCGTTTGGTGGCAATACACCATGATTTGAGTGTGTTTCGATAAACTGCACGACGTACGTTCGGTTCGGTTCGGCCAATGCGTGTCTACGGCAATTTGCGGCTCTAGATCGGTTTTTTGTAAATAATATATGCTTAAAACATTCTGAATAACATTGTAGAATGCCACGTAAATTTCCATGGCAATCCGGCGTGGTCGGTCCGGACGAGAAACCCCTATACCCCCGCCTTTCGCGTATCGGCAAAAACTGGGTTTCGCGATAAAATATGCGTAACTTCTGCTACGTGACTCCTTTTAGGCTCTTGACCAGTCAAAACGGACCTTGGAAGGTCCACCACACAATGGGCAGGGCGTTTGGTGCCAATACACCATGATTTGAGTGTGTTTCGATAAACTGCACGACGTACGTTCGGTTCGGTTCGACCAATGCGTGTCTACGGCAATTTGCGGCTCTAGATCGGTTTTTTGTAAGTAATATATGCTTAAAACCTCCTAAATTACATTGTAGAAGGCCCACGTAAATTTACATGGCAATCCGGCATGGTCGTTCCGGACGAGAAACACCCTATACCCCCGCCTTTCGCGTATCGGCAAAAACTGGGTTTCGCGATAAAATATGCGTAACTTCTGCTACGTGACTCCGTTTTAGGCTCTTGACCAGTCAAAACGGACCTTGGAAGGTCCACCACACAATGTGCAAGACGTTTGGTGGCAATACACCATGATTTGAGTGTGTTTCGATAAACTGCACGACATACGTTCGGTTCGGTTCGCCCAATGCGTGTCTACGGAAATTTGCGGCTCTAGATCGGTTTTTTTAAGTAATATATGCTTAAAACCTTCTACATAACATTGTAGAATGCCACGTAAATTTCCATGGCAATCCGGCACGGTCGGTCCGGACGAGAAACCCCCTATACCCCCCGCCTTTCGCGTATCGGCAAAAACTGAGTTTCGCGCTAAAATGTGCGTAACTTCTGCTACGCTACTCCGTTTCAGTCCCATGAGCAGTCAAAACCGACCTTGGAAGGTACACCACACAATGTATAGGGCGTTTGGTGGCAATACACCATGATTTAAGTGTGTTTCGATAAACTTCACGACGTACGTTCGGTTCGGACAATGCGTGTCTACGGCAATTTGCGGCTCTAGATCGGTTTTTTGTAAATAATATATGCTTAAAACATTCTAAATAACATTGAAGAATGCCACGTAAATTTCCATGGCAATCCGGCACGGTCCGGACGAGAAACCCCCTATACCCCCGCCTTTCGCGTATCGGCAAAAACTGGGTTTCGCGATAAAATATGCGTAACTTCTGCTACGTGACTCCGTTTTAGGCCCATGACCAGTCAAAACGGACCTTGGAAGGTCCACCACACAATGTACAGGGTGTTTGGTGGCAATACACCATGATTTGAGTGTGTTTCGATAAACTTCACGACGTACGTTCGGTTCGGTTCGGCCAATGCGTGTCTACGGCAATTTGCGGCTCTAGATCGGTTTTTTGTAAATAATATATGCTTAAAACATTCTAAATAACATTGTATAATGCCACGTAAATTTCCATGGCAATCCGGCGTGGTCGGTCCGAACGAGAAACCCCCTATATCCCCGCCTTTCGCGTATCGGCAAAAACTGGGTTTCGCGCTAAAATGTGCGTAACTTCTGCTACGCTACTCCGTTTTAGGCCCATGACCAGTCAAAACGGACCTTGGAAGGTAAACCACACAATGTATAGGACATTTGGTGGCAATACACCATGATTTGAGTGTGTTTCGATAAACTGCACGACGTACGTTCGGTTCGGTTCGGCCAATGCGTGTCTACGGCAATTTGCGGCTCTAGATCGGTTTTTTGTAAATAATATATTCTTAAAACCTTCTAAATAATATTTTAGAAGGCCCACGTAAATTTCCATGGCAATCCGGCACGGTCGGTCCGGACGAGAAACCCCCTATACCCTCGCCTTTCGCGTATCGGCAAAAACTGGGTTTCGCGATATAATATGCGTAACTTCTGCTACGTGACTCCGTTTTAGGCCCTTGACCAGTCAAAACGGACCTTGGAAGGTAAACCACACAATGTATAGGGCATTTGGTGGCAATACACCATGATTTGAGTGTGTTTCGATAAACTGCACGACGTACGTTCGGTTCGGTTCGACCAATGCGTGTCTACGGCAATTTGCGGCTCTAGATCGGTTTTTTGTAAGAAATATATGCTTAAAACCTTCTAAATAACATTGTAGAAGGCCCACGTAAATTTACATGGAAATCCGGCACGGTCGTTCCGGACGAGAAACCCCCTATACCCCCGCCTTTCAAATATCGGCAAAAACTGGGTTTCGCGCTAAAATGTGCGTAACTTCTGCTACGTGACTTCGTTTTAGGCCCATGACCAGTCAAAACGGACCTTGGAAGGTCCACCACACAATGTGCAAGACGTTTGGTGGCAATACACCATGATTTGAGTGTGTTTCGATAAACTGCACGACATACGTTCGGTTCGGTTCGCCCAATGCGTGTCTACGGAAATTTGCGGCTCTAGATCGGTTTTTTGTAAGTAATATATGCTTAAAACCTTCTAAATTACATTGTAGAAGGCCCACGTAAATTTACATGGCAATCCGGCACGGTCGTTCCGGACGAGAAACCCCCTATACCCCCGCCTTTCAAATATCGGCAAAAACTGGGTTTCGCGCTAAAATGTGCGTAACTTCTGCTACGTGACTTCGTTTTAGGCCCATGACCAGTCAAAACGGACCTTGGAAGGTCCACCACACAATGTGCAAGACGTTTGGTGGCAATACACCATGATTTGAGTGTGTTTCGATAAACTGCACGACATACGTTCGGTTCGGTTCGCCCAATGCGTGTCTACGGAAATTTGCGGCTCTAGATCGGTTTTTTGTAAGTAATATATGCTTAAAACCTTCTAAATAACATTGTAGAATGGCACGTAAATTTCCATGGCAATCCGGCACGGTCGGTCCGGACGAGAAACCCCCTATACCCCCGCCTTTCGCGTATCGGCAAAAACTGAGTTTCGCGCTAAAATGTGCGTAACTTCTGCTACGCTACTCCGTTTCAGGCCCATGACCAGTCAAAACGGACCTTGGAAGGTACACCACACAATGTATAGGCCGTTTGGTGGCAATACACCATGATTTAAGTGTGTTTCGATAAACTGCACG
Organism: Arctium minus; assembly: GCA_954870635.1. Taxonomy (NCBI): domain Eukaryota; kingdom Viridiplantae; phylum Streptophyta; class Magnoliopsida; order Asterales; family Asteraceae; genus Arctium; species Arctium minus. The sequence goes on along the minus strand of OX941093.1, from coordinate 148,734 downwards.
ACGTACGTTCGGTTCGGTTCGGCCAATGCGTGTCTACGGCAATTTGCGGCTCTAGATCGGTTTTTTGTAAGCAATATATGCTTAAAACCTTCTAAATAACATTGTAGAAGGCCCAAGTAAATTTCCATGGCAATCCGGCACGGTCGGTCCGGACGAGAAACCTCCTATACCCCACCTTTCGCGTATCGGCAAAAACTGGGTTTCACGTTAAAATGTGCGTAACTTCTGTTACGTGACTCCGTTTTAGGCCCATGACCAGTCAAAACGGACCTTCGAAGGTCCACCACACAATGTGCAAGGCATTTGGTGGCAATACACCATGATTTGAGTGTGTTTCGATAAACTGCACGACGTACGTTCGGTTCGGTTTGGCCAATGCGTGTCTACGGCAATTTGCGGCTCTAGATCGGTTTTTTGTAAATAATATATGCTTAAAACATTCTGAATAACATCGTAGAATTCCACGTAAATTTCCATGGCAATTTGGCACGGTCGGTCCGGACGAGAAACCCCCTATACCCCCGCCTTTCGCGTATCGGCAAAAACTGGGTTTCGCGATAAAATATGCGTAACTTCTGCTACGTGACTCCGTTTTAGGCCCTTGACCAGTCAAAACGGACCTTGTAAGGTCCACCACACAATGTGAAGGGCGTTTGGTGGAAATACACCATGATTTGAGTGTGTTTCGATAAACTGCACGACGTATGTTCGGTTTGGTTCGACCAATGCGTGTCTACGGCAATTTGCGGCTCTAGATCGGTTTTTTGTAAGTAATATATGCTTAAAACCTTCTAAATAACATTGTAGAAGGCCCACGTAAATTTACATGGAAATCCGGCACGGTCGTTCCGGACGAGAAACCTCCTATACCCCCCCTTTCGCGTATCGGCAAAAACTGGGTTTCACGTTAAAATGTGCGTAACTTCTGCTACGTGACTCCGTTTTAGGCCCATGACCAGTCAAAACGGACCTTCGAAGGTCCACCACACAATGTGCAAGTCATTTGGTGGCAATACACCATGATTTGAGTGTGTTTCGATAAACTGCACGACGTACGTTCGGTTCGGTTCGACCAATGCGTGTCTACGGCAATTTGCGGCTCTAGATCGGTTTTTTGTAAGTAATATATGCTTAAAACCTTATAAATAACATTGTAGAAGGCCCACGTAAATTTACATGGAAATCCGGCACGGTCGTTCCGGACGAGAAACCCCCTATACCCCCGCCTTTCGCATATCGGCAAAAACTGGGTTTCGTGCTAAAATGTGCGTAACTTCTGCTACGTGACTCCGTTTTAGGCCCTTGACCAGTCAAAACGGACCTTGGAAGGTAAACCACACAATGTATAGGGCATTTGGTGGCAATACACCATGATTTGAGTGTGTTTCGATAAACTGCACGACGTACGTTCGGTTCGGTTCGACCAATGCATGTCTACGGCAATTTACGGCTCTAGATCGGTTTTTTGTAAGAAATATATGCTTAAAACCTTCTAAATAACATTGTAGAAGGCCCACGTAAATTTACATGGAAATCCGGCACGGTCGTTCCGGACGAGAAACCCCCTATACCCCCGCCTTTCGCATATCGGCAAAAACTGGGTTTCGTGCTAAAATGTGCGTAACTTCTGCTACGTGACTCCGTTTTAGGCCCTTGACCAGTCAAAACGGACCTTGGAAGGTAAACCACACAATGTATAGGGCATTTGGTGGCAATACACCATGATTTGAGTGTGTTTCGATAAACTGCACGACGTACGTTCGGTTCGGTTCGACCAATGCGTGTCTACGGCAATTTGCGGCTCTAGATCGGTTTTTTGTAAGAAATATATGCTTAAAACCTTCTAAATAACATTGTAGAAGGCCCACGTAAATTTACATGGAAATCCGGCACGGTCGTTCCGGACGAGAAACCCCCTATACCCCCGCCTTTCGCATATCGGCAAAAACTGGGTTTCGCGCTAAAATGTGCGTAACTTCTGATACGTGACTCCGTTTTAGGCCCATGACCAGTCAAAACGGACCTTGGAAGGTAAACCACACAATGTATAGGGCATTTGGTGGCAATACACCATGATTTGAGTGTGTTTCGATAAACTGCACGACGTACGTTCGGTTCGGTTCGGCCAATGCGTGTCTACGGCAATTTGCGGCTCTAGATCGGTTTTTTGTAAGTAATATATGCTTAAAACCTTCTAAATAACATTGTAGAATGCCACGTAAATTTCCATGTCAATCCGACACGGTCGGTCCGGACGAGAAACCCCCTATACCCCCGCCTTTCGCGTATCGGCAAAAACTGAGTTTCGCGCTAAAATGTGCGTAACTTCTGCTACGCTACTCCGTTTCAGGCCCATGACCAGTCAAAACGGACCTTGGAAGGTACACCACACAATGTATAGGACGTTTGGTGGCAATACACCATGATTTAAGTGTGTTTCGATAAACTGCACGACGTACGTTCGGTTCGGTTCGGCCAATGCGTGTCTACGGCAATTTGCGGCTCTAGATCGGTTTTTTGTAAGTAATATATGCTTAAAACCTTCTAAATAACATTGTATAAGGCCCAAGTAAATTTCCATGGCAATCCGGCACGGTCGGTCCGGACGAGAAACCTCCTATACCGCCCCTTTCGCGTATCGGCAAAAACTGGGGTTCACGTTAAAATGTGCGTAACTTCTGCTACGTGACTCCGTTTTAGGCCCATGACCAGTCAAAACGGACCTTCGAAGGTCCACCACACAATGTGCAAGTCATTTGGTGGCAATACACCATGATTTGAGTGTGTTTCGATAAACTGCACGACGTACGTTCGGTTCGGTTCGACCAATGCGTGTCTACGGCAATTTGCGGCTCTAGATCGGTTTTTTGTAAGTAATATATGCTTAAAACCTTATAAATAACATTGTAGAAGGCCCACGTAAATTTACATGGAAATCCGGCACGGTCGTTCCGGACGAGAAACCCCCTATACCCCCGCCTTTCGCATATCGGCAAAAACTGGGTTTCGTGCTAAAATGTGCGTAACTTCTGCTACGTGACTCCGTTTTAGGCCCTTGACCAGTCAAAACGGACCTTGGTTTTCCACCACACAATGTGCAAGACGTTTGGTGGCAATACACCATGATTTGAGTGTGTTTCGATAAACTGCACGACGTACTTTCGGTTCGGTTCGGCCAATGCGTGTGTACGGCAATTTGGGGCTCTAGATCGGTTTTTTGTAAGTAATAAATGTTTAAAACCTTATAAATAACATTGTAGAATGCCACGTAAATTTCCATGGCAATCCGGTACGGTCGGTCCGGACGAGAAACCCCCTATACCCCCGCCTTTCGCGTATCGGCAAAAACTGGGTTTCGTGCTAAAATGTGCGTAACTTCTGCTACGCTACTCCGTTTTAGGCCCATGACCAGTGAAAACGGACCTTGGAAGGTAAACCACACAATGTATAGGGAATTTGGTGGCAATACACCATGATTTGAGTGTGTTTCGATAAACTGCACGACGTACGTTCGGTTCGGTTCGACCAATGCGTGTCTACGGCAATTTGCGGCTCTTGATCGATTTTTTGTAAGTAATATATGCTTAAAACCTTCTAAATAACATTGTAGAATGCCACGTAAATTTCCATGGCAATCCGGCACGGTCGGTCCGGACGAGAAACCCCTTATACCCCCCGCCTTTCGCGTATCGGCAAAAACTGGGTTTCGCGCTAAAATGTGCGTCACTTCTGCTACGTGACTCTGTTTTAGGCCCATTACCAGTCAAAACGGACCTTCGAAGGTCCACCACACAATGTGCAGGGCATTTGGTGGTAATACACCATGATTTGAGTGTGTTTCGATAAACTGCACGACGTACGTTCGGTTCGGTTCGGCCAATGCGTGTCTACGGCAATTTGCGGCTCTAGATCGGTTTTTTGTAAATAATATATTCTTAAAACCTTCTAAATAATATTGTAGAAAGCCCACGTAAAATTCCATGGCAATCCGGCACGGTCGGTTCGGACGAGAAACCCCCTATACCCCCGCCTTTCGCGTATCGGCAAAAACTGGGTTTCGCACTAAAATGTGCGTAACTTCTGCTACGCTACTCCGTTTCAGGCCCATGACCAGTCAAAACGGACCTTGGAAGGTACACCACACAATGTATAGGCCGTTTGGTGGCAATACACCATGATTTAAGTGTGTTTCGATAAACTGCACGACGTACGTTCGGTTCGGTTCGGCCAATGCGTGTCTACGGCAATTTGCGGCTCTAGATCGGTTTTTTGTAAGCAATATATGCTTAAAACCTTCTAAATAACATTGTAGAAGGCCCAAGTAAATTTCCATGGCAATCCGGCACGGTCGGTCCGGACGAGAAACCTCCTATACCCCACCTTTCGCGTATCGGCAAAAACTGGGTTTCACGTTAAAATGTGCGTAACTTCTGTTACGTGACTCCGTTTTAGGCCCATGACCAGTCAAAACGGACCTTCGAAGGTCCACCACACAATGTGCAAGGCATTTGGTGGCAATACACCATGATTTGAGTGTGTTTCGATAAACTGCACGACGTACGTTCGGTTCGGTTTGGCCAATGCGTGTCTACGGCAATTTGCGGCTCTAGATCGGTTTTTTGTAAATAATATATGCTTAAAACATTCTGAATAACATCGTAGAATTCCACGTAAATTTCCATGGCAATTTGGCACGGTCGGTCCGGACGAGAAACCCCCTATACCCCCGCCTTTCGCGTATCGGCAAAAACTGGGTTTCGCGATAAAATATGCGTAACTTCTGCTACGTGACTCCGTTTTAGGCCCTTGACCAGTCAAAACGGACCTTGTAAGGTCCACCACACAATGTGAAGGGCGTTTGGTGGAAATACACCATGATTTGAGTGTGTTTCGATAAACTGCACGACGTATGTTCGGTTTGGTTCGACCAATGCGTGTCTACGGCAATTTGCGGCTCTAGATCGGTTTTTTGTAAGTAATATATGCTTAAAACCTTCTAAATAACATTGTAGAAGGCCCACGTAAATTTACATGGAAATCCGGCACGGTCGTTCCGGACGAGAAACCTCCTATACCCCCCCTTTCGCGTATCGGCAAAAACTGGGTTTCACGTTAAAATGTGCGTAACTTCTGCTACGTGACTCCGTTTTAGGCCCATGACCAGTCAAAACGGACCTTCGAAGGTCCACCACACAATGTGCAAGTCATTTGGTGGCAATACACCATGATTTGAGTGTGTTTCGATAAACTGCACGACGTACGTTCGGTTCGGTTCGACCAATGCGTGTCTACGGCAATTTGCGGCTCTAGATCGGTTTTTTGTAAGTAATATATGCTTAAAACCTTATAAATAACATTGTAGAAGGCCCACGTAAATTTACATGGAAATCCGGCACGGTCGTTCCGGACGAGAAACCCCCTATACCCCCGCCTTTCGCATATCGGCAAAAACTGGGTTTCGTGCTAAAATGTGCGTAACTTCTGCTACGTGACTCCGTTTTAGGCCCTTGACCAGTCAAAACGGACCTTGGAAGGTAAACCACACAATGTATAGGGCATTTGGTGGCAATACACCATGATTTGAGTGTGTTTCGATAAACTGCACGACGTACGTTCGGTTCGGTTCGACCAATGCATGTCTACGGCAATTTGCGGCTCTAGATCGGTTTTTTGTAAGAAATATATGCTTAAAACCTTCTAAATAACATTGTAGAAGGCCCACGTAAATTTACATGGAAATCCGGCACGGTCGTTCCGGACGAGAAACCCCCTATACCCCCGCCTTTCGCATATCGGCAAAAACTGGGTTTCGTGCTAAAATGTGCGTAACTTCTGCTACGTGACTCCGTTTTAGGCCCTTGACCAGTCAAAACGGACCTTGGAAGGTAAACCACACAATGTATAGGGCATTTGGTGGCAATACACCATGATTTGAGTGTGTTTCGATAAACTGCACGACGTACGTTCGGTTCGGTTCGACCAATGCGTGTCTACGGCAATTTGCGGCTCTAGATCGGTTTTTTGTAAGAAATATATGCTTAAAACCTTCTAAATAACATTGTAGAAGGCCCACGTAAATTTACATGGAAATCCGGCACGGTCGTTCCGGACGAGAAACCCCCTATACCCCCGCCTTTCGCATATCGGCAAAAACTGGGTTTCGCGCTAAAATGTGCGTAACTTCTGATACGTGACTCCGTTTTAGGCCCATGACCAGTCAAAACGGACCTTGGAAGGTAAACCACACAATGTATAGGGCATTTGGTGGCAATACACCATGATTTGAGTGTGTTTCGATAAACTGCACGACGTACGTTCGGTTCGGTTCGGCCAATGCGTGTCTACGGCAATTTGCGGCTCTAGATCGGTTTTTTGTAAGTAATATATGCTTAAAACCTTCTAAATAACATTGTAGAATGCCACGTAAATTTCCATGTCAATCCGACACGGTCGGTCCGGACGAGAAACCCCCTATACCCCCGCCTTTCGCGTATCGGCAAAAACTGAGTTTCGCGCTAAAATGTGCGTAACTTCTGCTACGCTACTCCGTTTCAGGCCCATGACCAGTCAAAACGGACCTTGGAAGGTACACCACACAATGTATAGGACGTTTGGTGGCAATACACCATGATTTAAGTGTGTTTCGATAAACTGCACGACGTACGTTCGGTTCGGTTCGGCCAATGCGTGTCTACGGCAATTTGCGGCTCTAGATCGGTTTTTTGTAAGTAATATATGCTTAAAACCTTCTAAATAACATTGTATAAGGCCCAAGTAAATTTCCATGGCAATCCGGCACGGTCGGTCCGGACGAGAAACCTCCTATACCGCCCCTTTCGCGTATCGGCAAAAACTGGGGTTCACGTTAAAATGTGCGTAACTTCTGCTACGTGACTCCGTTTTAGGCCCATGACCAGTCAAAACGGACCTTCGAAGGTCCACCACACAATGTGCAAGTCATTTGGTGGCAATACACCATGATTTGAGTGTGTTTCGATAAACTGCACGACGTACGTTCGGTTCGGTTCGACCAATGCGTGTCTACGGCAATTTGCGGCTCTAGATCGGTTTTTTGTAAGTAATATATGCTTAAAACCTTATAAATAACATTGTAGAAGGCCCACGTAAATTTACATGGAAATCCGGCACGGTCGTTCCGGACGAGAAACCCCCTATACCCCCGCCTTTCGCATATCGGCAAAAACTGGGTTTCGTGCTAAAATGTGCGTAACTTCTGCTACGTGACTCCGTTTTAGGCCCTTGACCAGTCAAAACGGACCTTGGTTTTCCACCACACAATGTGCAAGACGTTTGGTGGCAATACACCATGATTTGAGTGTGTTTCGATAAACTGCACGACGTACTTTCGGTTCGGTTCGGCCAATGCGTGTGTACGGCAATTTGGGGCTCTAGATCGGTTTTTTGTAAGTAATAAATGTTTAAAACCTTATAAATAACATTGTAGAATGCCACGTAAATTTCCATGGCAATCCGGTACGGTCGGTCCGGACGAGAAACCCCCTATACCCCCGCCTTTCGCGTATCGGCAAAAACTGGGTTTCGTGCTAAAATGTGCGTAACTTCTGCTACGCTACTCCGTTTTAGGCCCATGACCAGTGAAAACGGACCTTGGAAGGTAAACCACACAATGTATAGGGAATTTGGTGGCAATACACCATGATTTGAGTGTGTTTCGATAAACTGCACGACGTACGTTCGGTTCGGTTCGACCAATGCGTGTCTACGGCAATTTGCGGCTCTTGATCGATTTTTTGTAAGTAATATATGCTTAAAACCTTCTAAATAACATTGTAGAATGCCACGTAAATTTCCATGGCAATCCGGCACGGTCGGTCCGGACGAGAAACCCCTTATACCCCCCGCCTTTCGCGTATCGGCAAAAACTGGGTTTCGCGCTAAAATGTGCGTCACTTCTGCTACGTGACTCTGTTTTAGGCCCATTACCAGTCAAAACGGACCTTCGAAGGTCCACCACACAATGTGCAGGGCATTTGGTGGTAATACACCATGATTTGAGTGTGTTTCGATAAACTGCACGACGTACGTTCGGTTCGGTTCGGCCAATGCGTGTCTACGGCAATTTGCGGCTCTAGATCGGTTTTTTGTAAATAATATATTCTTAAAACCTTCTAAATAATATTGTAGAAAGCCCACGTAAAATTCCATGGCAATCCGGCACGGTCGGTTCGGACGAGAAACCCCCTATACCCCCGCCTTTCGCGTATCGGCAAAAACTGGGTTTCGCACTAAAATGTGCGTAACTTCTGCTACGTGACTCCGTTTTAGGCCCATGACCAGTCAAAACAGACCTTGGAAGGTCCACCACACAATGTTCAGGGCGTTTGGTGGCAATACACCATGATTTGAGTGTGTTTTGATAAACTGCCACACGTACGTTCGGTTCGGCCAATGCGTGTCTACGGCAATTTGCGGCTCTAGATCGGTTTTTTGTAAGTAATATATGTTTAAAACCTTCTAAATAACATTTTAGAAGGCCCAAGTAAATTTCCATGGCAATCCGGCACGGTCGGTCTTGACGAGAAACCCCCTATACCCCCGCCTTTCGCGTATCGGCAAAAACTGGGTTTCGCGATAAAATATGCGTAACTTCTGCTACGTGACTCCGTTTTAGGCCCTTGACCAGTCAAAACGGACCTTGGAAGGTCCACCACACAATGTGCAGGGCGTTTGGTGTCAATACACCATGATTTGAGTGTGTTTCGATAAACTGTACGACGTACGTTCGGTTCGATTCGGCCAATGCGTGTCTACGGCAATTTGCGGCTCTAGATCGGTTTTTTGTAAGTAATATATGCTTAAACCTTCTAAATAACATTGTAGAATGCCACGTAAATTTCCATGGCAATCCGGCACGGTCGGTCCGGACGAGAAACCCCTTATACCCCCGCCTTTCGCGTTTGGGCAAAAACTGGGTTTCGCGCTAAAATGTGCGTAACTTCTGCTACGCTACTCCGTTTTAGGCCCATGACCAGTCAAAACAGACCTTGGAAGGTAAACCACACAATTTATAGGGTATTTGGTGGCAATACATCATGATTTGAGTGTGTTTCGATAAACTGCACGACGTACGTTCGGTTCGGTTCGACCAATGCGTGTCTACGGCAATTTGCGGCTCTAGATCGGTTTTTTGTAAATAATATATTCTTAAAACATTCTAAATTATATTGTAGAAGGCCCACGTCAATTTCCATGGCAATCCGGCACGGCGGTCCGGACGAGAAACCCCCTATACCCCCGCCTTTCGCGTATCGGCAAAAACTGGGTTTCGCGATAAAATATGCGTAACTTCTGCTACGTGACTCCGTTTTTAGCCCTTGACCAGTCAAAACGGACCTTGGAAGGTCCACCACACAATGTGCAGGGCGTTTGGTGGCAATACACCATGATTTGAGTGTGTTTCGATAAACTGCACGACGTACATTCGGTTCGATTCGGCCAATGCGTGTCTACGGCAATTTGCGGCTCTAGATCGGTTTTTGTAAGTAATATATGCTTAAAACCTTCTAAATAACATTGTAGAATGCCACGTAAATTTCCATGGCAATCCGTCACGGTCGGTCCGGACGAGAAACCCCTTATACCCCCGCCTTTCGCGTATCGGCAAAAACTGGGTTTCGCGCTAAAATGTGCGTCACTTCTGCTACGTGACTCTGTTTTAGGCCCATTACCAGTCAAAAAGGACCTTCGAAGGTCCACCACACAATGTGCAGGGCATTTGGTGGTAGTACACCATGATTTGAGTGTGTTTCGATAAACTGCACGACGTACGTTCGGTTCGGTTCGGCCAATGCGTGTCTACGGCAATTTGCGGTCTAGATCGGTTTTTTGTAAATAATATATTCTTAAAACCTTCTAAATAATATTGTAGAAAGCCCACGTAAATTTCCATGGCAATCCGGCACGGTCGGTCCGGACGAGAAACCCCCCATACCCCCGCCTTTCACGTATCGGCAAAAACTGGGTTTCGCACTAAAATGTGCGTAACTTCTGCTACGTGACTTTGTTTTAGGCCCATGAACAGTCAAAACAGACCTTGGAAGGTCCACCACACAATGTTCAGGGCGTTTGGTGGCAATACACCATGATTTGAGTGTGTTTCGATAAACTGCCACACGTACGTTCGGTTCGGCCAATGCGTGTCTACGGCAATTTGCGGCTCTAGATCGGTTTTTTGTAAGTAATATATGCTTAAAACCTTCTAAATAACATTGTAGAAGGCCCAAGTAAATTTCCACGGCAATCCGGCACGGTCGGTCTGGACGAGAAACCCCCTATACCCCCGCCTTTCGCGTATCGGCAAAAACTGGGTTTCGCGATAAAATATGCGTAACTTCTGCTACGTGACTCCGTTTTAGGCCCTTGACCAGTCAAAACGGACCTTGGAAGGTCCACCACACAATTTGCAGGGCGTTTGGTGTCAATACACCATGATTTGAGTGTGTTTCGATAAACTGCACGACGTACGTTCGGTTCGATTCGGCCAATGCGTGTCTACGGCAATTTGCGGCTCTAGATCGGTTTTTTGTAAGTAATATATGCTTAAAACCTTCTAAATAACATTGTAGAATTCCACGTAAATTTCCATGGCGATCCGGCACGGTCGGTCCGGACGAGAAACCCCTTATACCCCCGCCTTTCGCGTATCGGCAAAAACTGGGTTTCGCGCTAAAATGTGCGTAACTTCTGCTACGCTACTCCGTTTTAGGCCCATGACCAGTCAAAACGGACCTTGGAAGGTAAAACACACAATGTATAGGGCATTTGGTGGCAATACACCATGATTTGAGTGTGTTTCGATAAACTGCACGACGTACGTTCGGTTCGGTTCGACCAATGCGTGTCTTCGGCAATTTGCGGCTCTAGATCGGTTTTTTGTAAATAATATATTCTTAAAACCTTCTAAATAATATTGTAGAAGGCCCACGTAAATTTCCATGGCAATCCGGCACGGTCGGTCCGGACGAGAAACCCCCTATACCCCCGCCTTTCGCGTATCGGCAAAAACTGGGTTTCGCGATAAAATATGCGTAACTTCTGCTACGTGACTCCGTTTTAGGCCCTTGACCAGTCAAAACGGACCTTGGAAGGTCCACCACACAATGTGCAGGGCGTTTGGTGGCAATACACCATGATTTCAGTGTGTTTCGATAAATTGCACGACTTACGTTCGGTTCGATTCGGCCAATGCGTGTCTATGGCAATTTGCGGCTCTAGATCGGTTTTTTGTAAGTAATATATGCTTAAAATCTTCTAAATAACATTGTAGAATGCCACATAAATTTCCATGGCAATCCGGCACGGTCGGTCCGGACGAGAAACCCCTTATACCCCCGCCTTTCGCGTATCGGGAAAAACTGGGTTTCGCGCTAAAATGTGCGTCACTTCTGCTACGTGACTCTGTTTTAGGCCCATTACCAGTCAAAACGGACCTTCGAAGGTCCACCACACAATGTGCAGGGCATTTGGTGGTAATACACCATGATTTGAGTGTGTTTCGATAAACTGCACGACGTACGTTCGGTTCGATTCGGCCAATGCGTGTCTACGGCAATTTTCGGCTCTAGATCGTGTTTTTGTAAATAATATATTCTTAAAACCTTCTAAATAATATTGTAGAAAGCCCACGTAAATTTCCATGGCAATCCGGCACGGTCGGTCCGGACGAGAAACCCCCTATACCCCCGCCTTTCGCGTATCGACAAAAACTGGGTTTCGCACTAAAATGTGTGTAACTTCTGCTACGTGACTCCGTTTTAGGCCCATGACCAGTCAAAACAGACCTTGGAAGGTCCACCACACAATGTACAGGACGTTTGGTGGCAATACACCATGATTTGAGTGTGTTTCGATAAACTGACACACGTACGTTCGGTTCGGCCAATGCGTGTCTACGGCAATTTGCGGCTCCAGATCGGTTTTTTGTAAGTAATATATGCTTAAAACCTTCTAAATAACATTGTAGAAGGCCCAAGTGAATTTCCATGGCAATCCGGCACGGTCGGTCTGGACGAGAAACTCCCTATACCCCCGCCTTTCGCGTATCGGCAAAAACTGGGTTTCGCGATAAAATATGCGTAACTTCTGCTACGTGACTCCGTTTTAGGCCCTTGACCAGTCAAAACGGACCTTGGAAGGTCCACCACACAATGTGCAGGGCGTTTGGTGTCAATACACCATGATTTGAGTGTGTTTCGATAAACTGCACGACGTACGTTTGGTTCGATTCGGCCAATGCGTGTCTACGGCAATTTGCGGCTCTAGATCGGTTTTTTGTAAGTAATATATGCTTAAAACCTTCTAAATAACATTGTAGAATGCCACGTAAATTTCCATGGCAATCCGGCACGGTTGGTCCGGACGAGAAACCCCTTATACCCCCGCCTTTCGCGTATCGGCAAAAACTGGGTTTCGCGCTAAAATGTGCGTCACTTCTGCTACGTGACTCTGTTTTAGGCCCATTACCAGTCAAAACGGACCTTCGAAGGTCCACCACACATTGTGCAGGGCATTTGGTGGTAATACACCATGATTTGAGTGTGTTTCGATAAACTGCACGACGTACGTTCGGTTCGGTTCGTCCAATGTGTGTCTACGGCAATTTGCGGCTCTAGATCGGTTTTTTGTAAATAATATATTCTTAAAACCTTCTAAATAATATTATAGAAATCCCACATAAATTTCCTTGGTAATCCGGCACGGTCGGTCCGGACGAGAAACCCCCTATACCCCCGCCTTTCGCGTATCGGCAAAAACTGGGTTTCGCACTAAAATGTGCGTAACTTCTGCTACGTGACTCCGTTTTAGGCCCATAACTAGTCAAAACAGACCTTGGAAGGTCCACCACACAATTTTCAGGGCGTTTGGTGGCAATACACCATGATTTGAGTGTGTTTCGATAAACTGCCACACGTACGTTCGGTTCGGCCAATGCGTGTCTACGGCAATTTGCGGATCTAGATCGGTTTTTTGTAAGTAATATATGCTTAAAACCTTCTAAATAACATTGTAGAAGGCCCAAGTAAATTTCCATGGCAATCCGGCACGGTCGGTCTGGACGAGAAACCCCCTATACCCCCGCCTTTCGCGTATCGGCAAAAACTGGGTTTCGCGCTAAAATGTGCGTAACTTCTGCTACGTTACTCCGTTTTAGGCCCATGACCAGTCAAAACGGACTTTGGAAGGTCCACCACACAATGTACAGAGCGTTTGGTGTCAATACACCATGATTTGAGTGTGTTTCGATAAACTGCACGACGTACGTTCGGTTCCGTTCTGCCAATGCGTGTCTACGGCAATTTGCGGCTCTAGATCGGTTTTTTGTAAGTAATATATGCTTAAAACCTTCTAAATAACATTGTAGAATGCCACGTAAATTTCCATGGCAATCCATCACGGTCAGTCCGGACGAGGATCCCCTTATACCCCCGCCTTTCGCGTATCGGCAAAAACTGGGTTTCGAGATAACATGTGCGTAACTTCTGCTACGTGACTCTTTTTTAGGCCCATTACCAGTCAAAACGGACCTTGGAAGGTCCACCACACAATGTGCAGGGCGTTTCGTGGCAATACACCATGATTTGTGTGTGTTTCGATAAACTGCACGACGTACGTTCGGTTCGGTTCGGCCAATGCGTGTCTACGGCAATTTGCGGCACTAGATCGGTTTTTTGTAAGTAATATGTGCTTAAAACCTTCTAAATAACATTGTAGAAGGCCCAAGTAATTTCCATGGCAATCCGGCACGGTCGGTCCGGACGAGAAACCCCCTATACCCCCACCTTTCGCGTATCGGCAAAAACTGAGTTTCACGTTAAAATGTGCGTAAATTCTGCTACGTGACTCCGTTTTAGGCCCATGACCCGTCAAAACGGACCTTCGAAGGTCCACCACACAATGTGTAGGGCGTTTGGTGGCAATACACCATGATTTGAGTGTGTTTCGATAAACTGCACGATGTACGTTCGGTTCGGTTCGACCAATGCGTGTCTACGGCAATTTGCGGCTCTAGATCGGTTTTTTGTAAATAATATATGCTTAAAACCTTCTAAATAACATTGTAGAAGGCCCAAGTAAATTTACATGGCAATCTGGCACGGTCGGTCTGGACGAGAAACCCCCTATACCCCCGTCTTTCGCATATCAGCAAAAACTGGGTTTCGCGCTAAAATGTGCGTAACTTCTGCTACCTGACTCCGTTTTAGGCCCATGACCAGTATAAACGGACCTTGGAAGGTCCACCACACAATGTGCAGGACGTTTAGTGGCAATACACAATCATTTGAGTGTGTTTCGATAAACTGCACGACGTACGTTCGGTTCGGTTCGGCCAATGCGTGTCTACGGCAATTTGCGGCTCTAGATCGGTTTTTTGTAAGTAATATGTGCTTAAAACCTTCTAAATAACATTGTAGAAGGCCCAAGTAATTTCCATGGCAATCCGGCACGGTCGGTCCAGACGAGAAACCCCCTATACCCCCCCCTTTCGCGTATCGCCAAAAACTGGGTTTCACGTTAAAATGTCCGTAACTTCTTGTATGTGACTCCGTTTTTGGCCCATGACCAGTGAAAACGGACCTTCGAAGGTCCACCACACAATGTGCAGGGAATTTGGTGGCAATACACAATGATTTGAGTGTGTTTCGATAAACTGCACGACGTACGTTCGGTTCGGTTCGGGCAATGCGTGTCTACGGCAATTTGCGGCTCTAGATCGGTTTTTTGTAAGTAATATGTGCTTAAAACCTTCTAAATAACATTGTAGAAGGCCCAAATAATTTCCATGGCAATCCGGAACGGTCGGTCCGGACGAGAAACCCCCTATACCCCCACCTTTCGCGTATCGGCAAAAACTGGGTTTCACGTTAAAATGTGCGTAACTTCTGCTACGTGACTTCGTTTTAGGCCCATGACCAGTCAAAACGGACCTTCGAAGGTCCACCACACAATGTGCAGGGCGTTTGGTGGCAATACACCATGATTTGAGTGTGTTTCGATAAACTGCACGACGTACGTTCGGTTCGATTCGACCAACGCGTGTCTACGGCAATTTGCGGCTCTAGATCGGTTTTTTGTAAATAATATATGCTTAAAACCTTCTAAATAACATTGTAGAAGGACCAAGTAAATTTACATGGCAATCCGGCACGGTCGGTCCGGACGAGAAACCCCCTATACCCCCGCCTTTCGCATATCGGCAAAAACTGGGTTTCGCACTAAAATGTGCGTAACTTCTGCTACCTGACTCCGTTTTAGGCCCATGACCAGTAGAAACGGACCTTGGAAGGTCCACCACACAATGTGCAGGACGTTTGGTGGCAATACACAATGATTTGAGTGTGTTTCGATAAACTGCATGACGTACGTTCGGTTCGGTTCGGCCAATGCGTGTCTACGGCAATTTGCGGCTCTAGATCGGTTTTTTGTAAGTAATATGTGCTTAAAACCTTCTAAATAACATTGTAGAAGGCCCAAGTAATTTCCATGGCAATCCGGCACGGTCGGTCCGGACGAGAAACCCCCTATTCTCCCACCTTTCGCGTATCGGCAAATACTGGGTTTCACGTTAAAATATGAGTAACTTCTGTACGTGACTCCGTTTTAGGCCCATGACCAGTCAAAACGGACCTTCGAAGGTCCACCACACAATATGCAGGACGTTTGGTGGCAATACACAATGATTTGAGTGTGTTTCGATAAACTGCACGACGTACGTTCGGTTCAGTTCGCCAATGCGTGTCTACGGCAATTTGCGGCTCTAGATCGGTTTTTTGTAAGTAATATATGCTTAAAACCTTCTAAATAACATTTTAGAATGCCACGTAAATTTCCATGGCAATCCGGCACGGTCGGTCCAGACGAGAAACCCCCTATACCCCCACCTTTCGCGTATCGGCAAAAACTGGGTTTCACGTTAAAATGTGCGTAACTTCTGCTACGTAACTCCGTTTTAGGCCCATGACCAGTCAAAACGGACCTTCGAAGGACCACCACACAATGTGCAGGGCATTTGGTGGCAATACACCATGATTTGAGTGTGTTTCGATAAACTGCACGACATACGTTCGGTTCGGTTCGGCCAATGCGTGTCTATGGCAATTTGTGGCTCTAGATCGGTTTTTTGTAAGTAATATATGATTAAAGCATTTTAAATAACATTGTAGATTTCCACGTAAATTTCCATGGCAGTCCGGCACGGTCGGTCCGGACGAGAAACCCCTATACCCCAGCCTTTCGCGTATCGGCAAAAACTGGGTTTCGCGCTAAAATGTGCGTAACTTCTGCTACGTGACTCCGTTTTAGGCACATGACAAGTCAAAACGGACCTTGGAAGGTCCAACACACAATGTTCAGAGCGTTTGGTGGTAATACACCATGATTTGAGTGTGTTTCGATAAACTGAACGACGTACGTTCGGTTTGGTTCGGCCAATGCGTGTCTACGGAAATTTGCAGCTCTAGATCGGTTTTTTGTAAGTAATATATGCTTAAAACCTTCTAAAAAACATTTTAGAAGGCCCACGTAAATTTCCATTGCAATCCGGCACGGTCGGTCCGGACGAGAAACCCCCTATACCCCCGACTTTCGCGTATCGGGAAAAACTGGGTTTCGCGCTAAAATGTGCGTAAATTCTGCTACGTGACTCTGTTTTAGGCCCATGACAAGTCAAAACGGACCTTGGAAGGTCCAACACACAATGTTCAGGTCGTTTGGTGGCAATACACCATGATTTGAGTGTGTTTCGATAAACTGCACGACGTACGTTCGGTTCGGTTCGGCCAATGCGTGTCTACGGCAATTTGCGGCTCTAGATCGGTTTTTTGTAAGTAATATATGCTTAAAACCTTCTAAATAACATTGTAGAAGGCCCAAGTAAATTTCCATGGCAATCCGGTACGGTCGGTACGGACGAGAAACACCCTATACCCCCGCTTTTCGCGTATCAGCGAAATCTGGGTTTCGCGCTAAAATGTGCGTAACTTCTGCTACGTGACTCCGTTTTAGGCCCATGACCAGTCAAAACGGACCTTGGAAGGTCCACAACACAATGTGCAGGGAGTGTAGTGGCAATACACCATGATTTGAGTGTGGTTCGATAAGTTGCACGACGTATGTTCGGTTCGGTTCGGCCAATGCGTGTCTATGGCAATTTGCGGCTCTAGATCGGTTTTTTGTAAGTAATATATGCTTAAATCCTTCTAAATAACATTGTAGATTGCCACATAAATTTCCATGGAAATCCGGCACGGTCGGTCCGGACGAGAAACCCCTTATAGCCTTTCGCGTATCGGCAAAAACTGGGTTTCGCGCTAAAATGTGCGTAACTTCTGTTACGTGACTCCGTTTTAGGCCCATTACCAGTCAAAACGGACCTTGAAAGGTCCACCACACAATGTGCAGGGCGTTCGGTGGCAATACACCATTATTTGTGTGTGTTTCGATAAACTGCACAACGTACGTTCGGTTTGGTTCGGCCAATGCGTGTCTACGGCAATTTGCGGCTCTAGATCGGTTTTTTGTAAGTAATATATGCTTAAAACCTTCTGAATAACATTGTAGAAGGACCACGTAAATTTACATGCCAATCCGGCACAGTCGGTCCGGACGAGAAACCCCCTATACCCTCACCCTTCGCGTATCGGCAAAAACTAGGTTTCACGCTAAAATGTGCGTAATTTCTGCTACGTGACTCCGTTTTGGGCGCATGACCAGTCAAAACGGACCTTGGAAGGTCCACCACACAATGTGCAGGGCGTTTAGTGGCAATACACCATGATTTTAATGTGTTTCGATAAACTGCACGACGTACGTTCGGTTCGGTTCGGCCAATGCGTGTCTACGGTAATTTGCGGCTCTAGATCGGTTTTTTATAAGTAATATATGCTTAAAACCTTCTAAATAACATTGTAGAAGGCCCACGTAAATTTCCATGGCAATCCGGCACGGTCGGTCCGGACGAGAAACCCCCTATACCCCCGCCTTTCGCGTATCGGCAAAAACTGGGTTTCGCGCTAAAATGTGCGTAACTTCTGCTACGTGACTCCGTTTTATGCCCATTACCAGTCAAAACGGACCTTGGAAGGTCCACCACACAATGTGCAGGGCGTTTGGTGGCAATACACCATGATTTGAGTGTGTTTCTATAAACTACACGACGTACGTTCGGTTCGGCCAATGCGTGTCTACGGCAATTTGCGGCTCTAGATCGGTTTTTTGTAAGTAATATATGCTTAAAACCTTCTAAATAACGTTGTAGAAGGCCCAAGTAAATTTCCTTGGCAATCCGGCACGGTCGGTCCGGACGAGAAACCCCCTATACCCCCGCCTTTCGCGTATCGGCAAAAACTGGGTTTCGCGCTAAAATGTGCGTAACTTCTGCTACGTGACTCCGTTTTAGGCCCATGACCAGTCAAAACGGACCTTGGAAGGTCCACCACACAATGTGCAGGGCGTTTGGTGGCAATACACCATTATTTGAGTGTGTTTCGATAAACTGCAGGACGTACGTTCGGTTCGGCCAATGCGTGTCTACGGCAATTTGCGGCTCTAGATCGGTTTTTTGTAAGTAATATATGCTTAAAACCTTTTAAATAACTTTGTAGAAGGCCCAAGTAAATTTCCATGGCAATCCGGCACGGTCGGTCCGGACGAGAAACCCCCTATAACCCCGCCTTTCGCGTATCGGCAAAAACTGGGTTTCGCGCTAAAATGTGCGTAACTTCTGCTACGTTACTCCGTTTTAGGCCCATGACCAGTCAAAACGGACCTTGGAAGGTCCACCACACAATGTGCAGGGCGTTTGGTGGCAATACACCATTATTTGAGTGTGTTTCGATAAACTGCAGGACGTACGTTCGGTTCGGTTCGGCCAATGTGAGTCTACGGCTATTTGCGGCTCTAGATCGGTTTTTTGTAAGTAATATATGCTTAAAATCTTCTAAATAACATTTTAGAAGGCCACGTAAATTTCCATGGCAATCCGGCACAGTCGGTCCGGACGAGAAATCCCCTATACCCCCGTTTTTCGCGTGTCGGCAAAAACTGGGTTTCGTGCTAAAATGTGCGTAACTTCTGCTACGTGACTCCGTTTTAGGCCCATTACCAGTCAAAACAGACCTTGGAAGGTCCACCACACAATGTGCAGGGCGTTTGGTGGCAATACACCATGATTTGAGTGTGTTTTGATAAACTGCACGACGTACGTTCGGTTCGGCCAATGCGTGTCTACAGCAATTTGCGGCTCTAGATCGGTTTTTCGTAAGTAATATATGCTTAAAACCTTCTAAATAACATTGTAGAAGGCCCACGTAAATTTCCATGGCAATCCGGCACGGTCGGTCCGGACGAGAAACCCCCTATACCCCCGCCTTTCGCGTATCGGAAAAAACTGGGTTTCGCGCTAAAATGTGCGTAACTTCTGCTACGTGACTCCGTTTTAGGCCCATGACAAGTCAAAACGGACCTTGGAAGGTCCAACACACAATGTGCAGGGCGTTTAGTAGCAATACACCATGATTTGAGTGTGTTTCGATAAGTTGCACGACGTACGTTCGGTTCGGTTCGGCCAATGCGTGTCTATGGCAATTTGCGGCTCTAGATCGGTTTTTTGTAAGTAATATATGCTTAAAGCCTTCTAAATAACATTGTAGATTGCCACGTAAATTTCCATGGCAATCCGGCACGGTCGGTCCGGACGAGAAACCCTTTTTACCCCCGCCTTTCGCGTATCGGCAAAAACAGGGTTTCGCGCTAAAATGTGCGTAACTTCTGTTACGTGACTCCGTTTTAGGCCCATTACCAGTCAAAACGGACCTTGGAAGGTCCACCACACAATGTGCAGGACGTTTTGTGGCAATACACCATTATTTGTGTGTGTTTCGATAAACTGCACGACGTACGTTCGGTTCGGTTCGACCAATGCGTGTCTACGGCAATTTGCGGCTCTAGATCGGTTTTTTGTAAGTAATATATGCTTAAAACCTTCTGAATAACATTGTAGAAGGCCCACGTAAATTTAAATGGCAATCCGGCACGGTCGGTCCGGACGAGAAACCCCCTATACCCCCACCTTTCGCGTATCGCCAAAAACTAGGTTTCACGCTAAAATGTGCGTAATTTCTGCTACGTGACTCCGTTTTAGGCGCATGACCAGTCAAAACGGACCTTGGAAGGTCCACCACACAATGTGCAGGGCGTTTAGTGGCAATACACCATGATTTGAGCGTGTTTCGATAAACTGCACGACGTACGTTCGGTTCGGTTCGGCCAATGCGTGTCTACGGTAATTTGCAGCTCTAGATCGGTTTTTTGTAAGTAATATATGCTTAAAACCTTCTAAATAACAATGTAGAAGGCCCACGTAAATTTCCATGGCAATCCGGCACGGTCGGTCCGGACGAGAAACCCCCTATACCCCCGCCTTTCGCGTATCGGCAAAAACTGGGTTACGCGCTAAAATATGCGTAACTTCTGCTACGTGACTCCGTTTTAGGCAGATGACCAGTCAAAACGGACCTTGGAAGGTGCACCACACAATGTGAAGGGCCCTTGGTGGCAATACACCATGATTTGAGTGTGTTTCGATAAACTGCACGACATACGTTCGGTTCGACCAATGCGTGTCTTCGGCAATTTGCGGCTCTAGATCGGTCTTTTGTAAGTAATATATGCTTAAAACCTTCTAAATAACATTGTAGAAGGCCCAAGTAAATTTCCATGGCAATCCGGCATGGTCGGTCCGGACGAGAAACCCCCTATACCCCCGCCTTTCGCGTATCGGCAAAAACTGGGGTTCGCGCTAAAATGTGCGTAACTTCTGCTACGTTACTCCGTTTTAGGCCCATGACCAGTCAAAACGGACCTTGGAAGGTCCACCACACAATGTGCAGGGCGTTTGGTGTCAATACACTATGATTTGAGTGTGTTTCGATAAACTGCACGACGTACGTTCGGTTCGGTTCGACCAATGCGAGTCTACGGCAATTTGCGGCTCTAGATCGGTTTTTTGTAAGTAATATATGCTTAAAATCTTCTAAATAACATTGTAGAAGGCCACGTATATTTCCATGGCAATTCGGCACGGTCGGTCCGGACGAGAAACCCCCTATACCCCCGCCTTTCCGGAATCGGCAAAAACTGGGTTTCGTGCTAAAATGTGCGTAACTTCTGCTACGTGACTCCGTTTTAGGCCCATTACCAGTCAAAACGGACCTTGGAAGGTCCACCACACAATGTGCAGGGCGTTTAGTGGCAATACACCATGATTTGAGTGTGTTTCGATAAACTGCACGACGTACGTTCGGTTCGGTTCGGCCAATGCGTGTCTACAGCAATTTGCGGCTCTAGATCGGTTTTTTGTAAGTAATATATGCTTAAAACCTTCTAATTAACATTGTAGAAGGCCCACGTAAATTTCCATGGCAATCCGGCACGGTCGGTCCGGACGAGAAACCCCCTATACCCTCGCCTTTCGCGTATCGGCAAAAACTGGGTTTCGCGCTAAAATGTGCGTAACTTCTGCTACGTGACTCCGTCTTAGGCCCATGACCAGTCAAAACGGACCTCGGAAGGTCCACCACACAATGTGCAGGGATTTTGGTGGCAATACACCATGATTTGAGTGTGTTTCGATAAACTGCACGACGTACGTTCGGTTCGGCCAATGCGTGTCTACGGCAATTTGCGGCTCTAGATCGGTTTTTTGTAAGTAATATATGCTTAAAACCTTCTAAATAACTTTGTAGAAGGCCCAAGTAATTTTCCATTGCAATCCGGCACGGTCGGTCCGGACGAGAAACCCCCTATACCCCAGCCTTTCGCGTATCGGCAAAAACTGGGTTTCGCGCTAAAATGTGCGTAACTTCTGCTACGTGACTCCGTTTTAGGCCCATGACCAGTCAAAACGGACCTTCGAAGTTCCACCACATAATGTGAAGGGAATTTGGTGGCAATACAACTTTATTTGAGTGTGTTTCAATAAACTGCACGACGTACGTTCGGTTCGGTTCGGCCAATGCGTGTCTACGGTAATTTGCGGCTCTAGATCGGTTTTTTGTAAGTAATATATGCTTAAAACCTTCTAAATAACATTGTAGAAGGCCCACGTAAATTTCCATGGCAATCCGGCACGGTCGGTCCGGACGAGAAACCCCCTTTACCCCCGCCTTTCGCGTATCGGCAAAAACTGGGTTTCGCGCTAAAATGTGCGTAACTTCTGCTACGTGACTCCGTTTTAGGCCCATGACCAGTCAAAACGGACCTTGAAAGGTCCACCACACAATGTGCAGGGCGTTTGGTGGCAATACACCATGATTTGAGTGTGTTTCGATAAACTGCACGACGTACGTTCGGTTCGGCCAATGCGTGTCTACGGCAATTTGCGGCTCTAGATCGATTTTTTGTAAGTAATATATGCTTAAAACCTTCTAAATAACATTGTAGAAGGCCCAAGTAAATTTCCATGGCAATCCGGCACGGTCGGTCCGGACGAGAAACCCCCTATACCCCCACCTTTCGTGTATCGGCAAAAACTGGGTTTCACGTAAAAATGTGCGTAACTTCTTCTACGTGACTCCGTTTTAGGCCCATGACCAGTGAAAACGGACCTTGGAAGGTCCACCACACAATGTGCAGGGCGTTTGGTTGCAATACACCATGATTTGAGTGTGTTTCGACAAACTGCACGATGTACGTTCGG
Organism: Arctium minus; assembly: GCA_954870635.1. NCBI lineage: Eukaryota > Viridiplantae > Streptophyta > Magnoliopsida > Asterales > Asteraceae > Arctium > Arctium minus. The sequence continues at coordinate 125,999 of OX941093.1, read as the reverse complement.
TTCGGCCAATGCGTGTCTACGGCAATTTGCGGCTCTAGATCGGTTTTTTGTAAGTAATATATGCTTAAAACCTTCTAAATAACATTGTAGAAGGACCACGTAAATTTCCATGGCAATCCGGCACGGTCGGTCCGGACAAGAAACCACCTATACCCCAGCCTTTCGCGTATCGGCAAAAACTGGGTTTCGCGCTAAAATGTGCGTAACTTCTGCTACGTTACTCCATTTTAGGCACATGACAAGTCAAAACGGACCTTGGAAGGTCCAACACACAATGTACAGGGCGTTTAGTGGCAATACACCATGATTTGAGTGTGTTTCGATAAACTGCACGGCGTACGTTCGGTTCGGTTCGGCCAATGCGTGTCTACGGCAATTTGCGGCTCTAGATCGGTTTTTTGTAAGTAATATATGCTTAAAACCTTCTAAATAACATTGTAGAAGGCCCACGTAAATTTCCATGGCAATCCGGCACGGTCGGTCCGGACGAGAAACCCCCTATACCCCCGCCTTTTGCGTATCGGCAAAAACTGGGTTTCGCGCTAAAATGTGCGTAACTTCTGCTACGTTACTCCGTTTTAGGCCCATGACCAGTCAAAACGGACCTTGGAAGGTCCACCACACAATGTACAGGGTGTTTGGTGGCAATACACCAAGATTTGAGTGTGTTTCGATAAACTGCACGACGTACGTTCGGTTCGGTTCGGCCAATGCGAGTCTACGGCAATTTGCGGCTCTAGATCGGTTTTTTGTAAATAATATATTCTTAAAACCTTCTAAATAACATTGTAGAAGGCCCACGTAAATTTCCATGGCAATCCGGCACGGTCGGTCCGGACGAGAAACCCTCTATACCCCCGCCTTTCGCGTATCGGCAAAAACTGGGTTTCGCGCTAAAATGTGCGTAACTTCTGCTACGTGACTCCGTCTTAGGCCCATGACCCGTCAAAACGGACCTTGGAAGGTCCACCACACAATGTGCAGGGCGTTTGGTGGCAATACACCAAGATTTGAGTGTGTTTCGATAAACTGCACGACGTACGTTCGGTTCGGTTCGGCCAATGCGTGTCTACGGTAATTTGCAGCTCTAGATCGGTTTTTTGTAAGTAATATATGCTTAAAACCTTCTAAATAACAATGTAGAAGGCCCACGTAAATTTCCATGGCAATCCGGCACGGTCGGTCCGGACGAGAAACCCCCTATACCCCCGCCTTTCGCGTATCGGCAAAAACTGGGTTACGCGCTAAAATATGCGTAACTTCTGCTACGTGACTCCGTTTTAGGCAGATGACCAGTCAAAACGGACCTTGGAAGGTGCACCACACAATGTGAAGGGCCCTTGGTGGCAATACACCATGATTTGAGTGTGTTTCGATAAACTGCACGACATACGTTCGGTTCGACCAATGCGTGTCTTCGGCAATTTGCGGCTCTAGATCGGTCTTTTGTAAGTAATATATGCTTAAAACCTACTAAATAACATTGTAGAAGGCCCAAGTAAATTTCCATGGCAATCCGGCATGGTCGGTCCGGACGAGAAACCCCCTATACCCCCGCCTTTCGCGTATCGGCAAAAACTGGGTTTCGCGCTAAAATGTGCGTAACTTCTGCTACGTTACTCCGTTTTAGGCCCATGACCAGTCAAAAAGGACCTTGGAAGGTCCACCACACAATGTGCAGGGCGTTTGGTGTCAATACACCATGATTTGAGTGTGTTTCGATAAACTGCACGACGTACGTTCGGTTCGGTTCGGCCAATGCGAGTCTACGGCAATTTGCGGCTCTAGATCGGTTTTTTGTAAGTAATATATGCTTAAAATCTTCTAAATAACATTGTAGAAGGCCACGTATATTTCCATGGCAATTCGGCACGGTCGGTCCGGACGAGAAACCCCCTATACCCCCGCCTTTCCGGAATCGGCAAAAACTGGGTTTCGTGCTAAAATGTGCGTAACTTCTGCTACGTGACTCCGTTTTAGGCCCATTACCAGTCAAAACGGACCTTGGAAGGTCCACCACACAATGTACAGGGCGTTTAGTGGCAATACACCATGATTTGAGTGTGTTTCGATAAACTGCACGACGTACGTTCGGTTCGGTTCGGCCAATGCGTGTCTACGGCAATTTGCGGCTCTAGATCGGTTTTTTGTAAATAATATATTCTTAAAAACTTCTAAATAGCATTGTAGAAGGCCCACGTAAATTTCCATGGCAATCCGGCACGGTCGGTCCGGACGAGAAACCCCCTATACCCCCGCCTTTCGCGTATGGGCAAAAACTGGGTTTCGCGCTAAAATGTGCGTAAGTTCTGCTACGTGACTCCGTTTTAGGCCCATAACCAGTCAAAACGGACCTTAGAAGGTGCAACACACAATGTGAAGGGCGCTTGGTGGCAATACACCATGATTTGAGTGTGTTTCGATAAACTTCACGACGTACGTTCGGTTTGGTTCGGCCAATGCGTGTCTACGGCAATTTGCGGCTCTAGATCGGTTTTTTGTAAGTAATATATGCTTAAAACCTTCTAAATAAAATTGTAGAAGGACCAAGTAAATTTCCATGGCAATCCGGCACGGTCTGTCCTGACGAGAAACCCCCTATACCCCCGCCTTTCGCGTATCGGAAAAACTGGGTTTCGCGCTAAAATGTGCGTAACTTCTGCTACGTGACTCCGTTTTAGGCCCATGACCAGTCAAAACGGACCTTGGAAGGTCCACCACACAATGTGCAGGACGTTTGGTGGCAATACACCATGATTAGAGTGTCTTTCGATAAACTGGACGACGTACGTTCGGTTCGGTTCGACCAATGCGTGTCTACGGTAATTTGCGGCGCTAGATCAGTTTTTTGTAAGTAATATATCATTAAAACCGTCTAAATAACATTGTAGAAGGCCCATATAAATTTCCATGGCAATCTGGCACAGTCGGTCCGGACGAGAAACCCCCTATACCCCCGCCTTTCGAGTATCGGCAAAAACTGGGTTTCGCGCTAAAATGTGCGTAACTTCTGCTACGTGACTCCGTTTTAGGCCCATGACCAGTCAAAACGGACCTTCGAAGGTGCACCACACAATGTGCAGGGCATTTGTTGGCAATACAACTTGATTTGAGTGTGTTTCGATAAACTGCACGACGTACGTTCGGTTCGGTTCGGCCAATGCGTGTCTACGGCAATTTGCGGCTCTAGATCGGTTTTTTGTAAATAATATATTCTTAAAAACTTCTAAATAACATTGTAGAAGGCCCACGTAAATTTCCATGGCAATCCGGCACGGTCGGTCCGGACGAGAAACCCCCTATACCCCCGCCTTTCGCGTATGGGCAAAAACTGGGTTTCGCGCTAAAATGTGCGTAACTTCTGCTACGTGACTCCGTTTTAGGCCCATAACCAGTCAAAACGGACCTTAGAAGGTACAACACACAATGTGAAGGGCGCTTGGTGGCAATACACCATGATTTGAGTGTGTTTCGATAAACTTCACGACGTACGTTCGGTTTGGTTCGGCCAATGCGTGTCTACGGCAATTTGCGGCTCTAGATCGGTTTTTTTTAAGTAATATATGCTTAAAACCTTCTAAATAACATTGTAGAAGGACCAAGTAAATTTCCATGGCAATCCGGCACGGTCTGTCCTGACGAGAAACCCCCTATACCCCCGCCTTTCGCGTATCGGAAAAACTGGGTTTCGCGCTAAAATGTGCGTAACTTCTGCTACGTGACTCCGTTTTAGGCCCATGACCAGTCAAAACGGACCTTGGAAGGTCCACCACACAATGTGAAGGGCGTTTGGTGGCAATCCACCATGATTTGAGTGTGTTTCGATAAACTGGACGACGTACGTTCGGTTCGGTTCGACCAATGCGTGTCTACGGTAATTTGCGGCGCTAGATCAGTTTTTTGTAAGTAATATATCATTAAAACCGTCTAAATAACATTGTAGAAGGCCCATATAAATTTCCATGGCAATCTGGCACGGTCGGTCCGGACGAGAAACCCCCTATACCCCCGCCTTTCGCGTATCGGCAAAAACTGGGTTTCGCGCTAAAATGTGCGTAACTTCTGCTACGTGACTCCGTTTTAGGCCCATGACCAGTCAAAACGGACCTTGGAAGGTCCACCACACAACGTACAGGGCGTTTAGTGGCAATACACCATGATTTGAGTGTGTTTCGATAAACTGCACGGCGTACGTTCGGTTCGGTTCGGCCAATGCGTGTCTATGGCAATTTGCGGCTCTAGATCGGTTTTTTGTAAGTAATATATGCTTAAATACATCTAAATAACATTGTAGATTTCCACGTAAATTTCCATGGCAATCCGGCACGGTCGGTCCGGACGAGAAACCCCTTATACCCCCGCCTTTCGCGTATCGGCAAAAACTGGGTTTCGCGCTAAAATGTGCGTAACTTCTGCTACGTGACTCCGTTTTAGACCCACGACCAGTCAAAACGGACCTTGGAAGGTCCACCACACAACGTGCAGGGCGTTTGGTGGCAATACACCATGATTTGAGTGTGTTTCGATAAACTGCACGACGTACGTTCGGTTCGGCCAATGCGTGTCTACGGCAATTTGCGGCTCTAGATCGGTTTTTTGTAAGTAATATATGCTTAAAACCTTCTAAATAACATTGTAGAAGGCCCACGTAAATTTCCATGGCAATCCGGCACGGTCGGTCCGGACGAGAAACCCCCTATACCCCAGCCTTTCGCGTATCGGCAAAAACAGGGTTTCGCGCTAAAATGTGCGTAACTTCTGCAACATGACTCCGTTTTAGGCCCATGACCAGTCAAAACGGACCTTCGAAGGTCCACCACACAATGTGAAGGGCATTTGGTGGCAATACAACTTGATTTGAGTGTCTACGGTAATTTGCGGCTCTAGATCGGTTTTTTGTAAGTAATATATGCTAAAAACCTTCTAAATAACATTGTAGAAGGCCCACGTAAATTTCCATGGCAATCCGGCACGGTCGGTCCGGACGAGAAACCCCCTTTACCCCCGCCTTTCGCGTATCGGCAAAAATTGGGTTTCGCGCTAAAATGTGCGTAACTTCTGCTACGTGACTCCGTTTTAGGCCCATGACCAGTCAAATCGGACCTTGGAAGGTCCACCACACAATGTGCAGGGCGTTTGGTGGCAATACACCATGATTTGAGTGTGTTTCGATAAACTGCACGACGTACGTTCGGTTCGGCCAATGCGTGTCTACGGCAATTTGCGGCTCTAGATCGGTTTTTTGTAATTAATATATGCTTAAAACCTTCTAAATAACATTGTAGAAGGCCCACGTAAACTTCCATGGCAATCCGGCACGGTCGGTCCGGACAAGAAACCCCCTATACCCCAGCCTTTCGCGTATCGGCAAAAACTGGGTTTCGCGCTAAAATGTGCGTAAGTTTTGCTACGTGACTCCTTTTTAGGCACATGACAAGTTAAAACGGACCTTGGAAGGTCCAACAAACAATGTGCAGGGCGTTTGGTGGCAATACACCATGATTTGAGTGTGTTTCGATAAACTCCACGACGTACGTTCGGTTCGGTTCGGCCAATGCGTGTCTACGGTAATTTGCGGCTCTAGATCGGTTTTTTGTAAGTAATATATGCTTAAAACCTTCTAAATAACATTGTAGAAGGCCCAAGTAAATTTACATGGCAATCCGGCACGGTCGGTCCGGACGAGAAACCCCCTATACCCCCACCTTTCGTGTATCGGCAAAAACTGGGTTTCACGTTAAAATGTGCGTAACTTCTGCTACGTGACTCCGTTTTAGGCCCATGACCAGTCAAAACGGACCTTCGAAGGTGCACCACACAATGTGCAGGGCATTTGGTGGCAATACAACTTGATTTGAGTGTGTTTCGATAAACTGCACGACGTACGTTCGGTTCGGTTCGGCCAATGCGTGTCTACGGCAATTTGCGGCTCTAGATCGGTTTTTTGTAAATAATATATTCTTAAAAACTTCTAAATAGCATTGTAGAAGGCCCACGTAAATTTCCATGGCAATCCGGCACGGTCGGTCCGGACGAGAAACCCCCTATACCCCCGCCTTTCGCGTATGGGCAAAAACTGGGTTTCGCGCTAAAATGTGCGTAAGTTCTGCTACGTGACTCCGTTTTAGGCCCATAACCAGTCAAAACGGACCTTAGAAGGTGCAACACACAATGTGAAGGGCGCTTGGTGGTAATACACCATGATTTGAGTGTGTTTCGATAAACTTCACGACGTACGTTCGGTTTGGTTCGGCCAATGCGTGTCTACGGCAATTTGCGGCTCTAGATCGGTTTTTTGTAAGTAATATATGCTTAAAACCTTCTAAATAAAATTGTAGAAGGACCAAGTAAATTTCCATGGCAATCCGGCACGGTCTGTCCTGACGAGAAACCCCCTATACCCCCGCCTTTCGCGTATCGGAAAAACTGGGTTTCGCGCTAAAATGTGCGTAACTTCTGCTACGTGACTCCGTTTTAGGCCCATGACCAGTCAAAACGGACCTTGGAAGGTCCACCACACAATGTGCAGGACGTTTGGTGGCAATACACCATGATTGGAGTGTCTTTCGATAAACTGGACGACGTACGTTCGGTTCGGTTCGACCAATGCGTGTCTACGGTAATTTGCGGCGCTAGATCAGTTTTTTGTAAGTAATATATCATTAAAACCGTCTAAATAACATTGTAGAAGGCCCATATAAATTTCCATGGCAATCTGGCACGGTCGGTCCGGACGAGAAACCCCCTATACCCCCGCCTTTCGAGTATCGGCAAAAACTGGGTTTCGCGCTAAAATGTGCGTAACTTCTGCTACGTGACTCCGTTTTAGGCCCATGACCAGTCAAAACGGACCTTCGAAGGTGCACCACACAATGTGCAGGGCATTTGTTGGCAATACAACTTGATTTGAGTGTGTTTCGATAAACTGCACGACGTACGTTCGGTTCGGTTCGGCCAATGCGTGTCTACGGCAATTTGCGGCTCTAGATCGGTTTTTTGTAAATAATATATTCTTAAAAACTTCTAAATAACATTGTAGAAGGCCCACGTAAATTTCCATGGCAATCCGGCACGGTCGGTCCGGACGAGAAACCCCCTATACCCCCGCCTTTCGCGTATGGGCAAAAACTGGGTTTCGCGCTAAAATGTGCGTAACTTCTGCTACGTGACTCCGTTTTAGGCCCATAACCAGTCAAAACGGACCTTAGAAGGTACAACACATAATGTGAAGGGCGCTTGGTGGCAATACACCATGATTTGAGTGTGTTTCGATAAACTTCACGACGTACGTTCGGTTTGGTTCGGCCAATGCGTGTCTACGGCAATTTGCGGCTCTAGATCGGTTTTTTTTAAGTAATATATGCTTAAAACCTTCTAAATAACATTGTAGAAGGACCAAGTAAATTTCCATGGCAATCCGGCACGGTCTGTCCTGACGAGAAACCCCCTATACCCCCGCCTTTCGCGTATCGGAAAAACTGGGTTTCGCGCTAAAATGTGCGTAACTTCTGCTACGTGACTCCGTTTTAGGCCCATGACCAGTCAAAACGGACCTTGGAAGGTCCACCACACAATGTGCAGGGCGTTTGGTGGCAATCCACCATGATTTGAGTGTGTTTCGATAAACTGGACGACGTACGTTCGGTTCGGTTCGACCAATGCGTGTCTACGGTAATTTGCGGCGCTAGATCAGTTTTTTGTAAGTAATATATCATTAAAACCGTCTAAATAACATTGTAGAAGGCCCATATAAATTTCCATGGCAATCTGGCACGGTCGGTCCGGACGAGAAACCCCCTATACCCCCGCCTTTCGCGTATCGGCAAAAACTGGGTTTCGCGCTAAAATGTGCGTAACTTCTGCTATGTGACTCCGTTTTAGGCCCATGACCATTCAAAACGGACCTTGGAAGGTCCACCACACAATGTGCAGGGCGTTTGGTGGCAATACTGTTAGGATCGAATTCTTAACAAGAATTAATACTCAGAAACTAATATCAAAGAAGTTGCGGAAAAACACTTTGATATTTGATAAAACAGTAATCAAACACAGTATATAATTATCAAACAGTAAACTTGTATTTAATGCTTAAAGTTACAAGATTACACACTCAACCTCAATATTGATGAACAGACTCACCAATACGAATTCTACTTCTCTAGAATTAGGATCTATACCTTGAGGTTGATTTCTCTCTTTCTTAAAAACGATTATCAAAAGTTGTCTCTATCTATTCTAAACATTCTATACATATACTGATAAAAAGATAATTACAAAGAATAAACAAATCTTCAGTATATCTTCCATGTATATCTTCTAAGTATATCTTCTAAGTATATCTTCAGTATATCCAGCTGTAGTACTTTCCATCCGAATCTCTTTAGCAGCACTAATAATGCTCAGCAGCATTAACTTCAACTAGCAGCATTAACTTCAAGCAGTACTAACTACTAGCAGTACTAACTAGCTAAGCAGTACTAACTTTGTTCAAGCAGTACTAACTTTAACTAGCAGTATTAACTACTAGCAGTAGTAACACTTAGCAGTATTAATCTTCAACTTGTTCTGGCAGTAGTAACTACACTTGTACTAGCAGTAGTAACTACACTTAGTAGAATCTTCAGTTCCCAACAATCTCCCCCTAACTTGACTTTTAGAAGAGAAGTCAAGTTCTTCAGATATTCTTCCAGATGCTCTTTTTGATGCTCCCAAAACTTCCAAGATCATGCTCCTAAGTCTGGATTCAGTCCCAAACTCTGATTGATTATCCTCTGAATTAGATACTTGGCCATTTCTGAATTTGGTGCACAACTCAACTTCTTCTTTAGCATGGCATGAACCTTCAGTCTGGTGTGATTATATACTCTATCCACTAGGAAGTATTCTGTGTGATTTCTATCCAAAGTCACTGCATATACTCCACTAGTTTCATATAGAGTCCAACTTGTGACTTCTTTAAACACACTCTTGATGACCTGGTCCACTTCTTCAGGTTTGAACATCATGCATAGATACTCCATCACCAGTTTTGTAAGAGAAATTCCTGGAGTATTCAGATGATCTGCATACAGTTTAATTCCTATGTCAAACATCTCTTCTATATCAGATCTAGAGCATGTTCTGACAATCTTGACCCAAGTGTTGAATACTTCATACTTATCACCCTTCCTCTTGAGTCTGATGTAATCTTTCCCATCCATTGTCAGTACATCCCAGTGAATGATCTCAGGTGGCTTAACTCCAACAGGTTCTGCAGAAATTGGTTCAGGCACTTTGTCCATCACTACCATATATAAGCTTACATCATCTTTGATTGATGACCCTTGCTGACTTGATGACTCAGGTGCCACTTCTTCTTCAGCAACATTTTGTTCTTCTTCTACTCTAGGCTTCTTATCTTTCTTTCTTTTGGCCATCATCTTGGTTCTTTTCAAAGTCTTTTGAACCTGTACTGGAGTAACTTCCTTCTTCTTTTCTTCCTTTTCCCTTGCCATTTCTTTGATAGGAGTTCCCTCTTCACTTTCAGGGAATGGTTGATTCATATCTATATCATTACTCTCCTTGGCCTTCTTTTCAAACTCTACTCTTTTCTTTTCATTGCTCTTCAGATTCCCCATTTCTTTTTCATAGAGCTCTCTGATCTGATCAAAACTCATCTTCACAAACATTTCTTTCTTTACCCCAATTGCACTCCTCAAGAAAGTTATCATTTTGTTTCTTTCCTGAGTGGCAAGGTAAGTTTGTGAAGGTCTTCTTTTCTTTGCACTTGTATTAGCCATCATAGCTTTTCTCAGACTTATAGCCCTTTGTTTAGCCTTTTCAGATTCAAGCCCCTTTTGATAGGCTTTATTTAGCTCAGCAGCTAAAGCCTTTGCCATTTCCCTGTCCTTCTCCACCTGAGCTCTTTCTTCTTTTTCCATCTCCTTCTGCATTTTCCTTGCTAAAGCTTCATCTGATTCAACCAACCTTTGCTTCTTGATTGGTTGATCAGATTCAACTAACTTTGCCTTACCTTTATCTTTACCCATCTCCTTCTCAATGCTAGAGTTCTTTGCTGCATCACCTCTTTCTTTTATGACAACTCCTTTGGCCTTTGAGATGACCTTGGGAGTATCATGTTTTGCTTTGATGAGTGTTTCTGCAACCTCAAGCTCTGTAAGGACCTCTTTTACTTGTTCTGCTGCTTCTTTTAGCTCAGCAGTATTAACCATTTCTGCTGCTTTACTTGAACTGGCAGTATTAATGGTTTCTACTGCTGGCTCATTTTCCCCCTCAACAATATGTTTTTCCTCTTGCTCCCCCTTAGCTTTGGCATCAGCTTCTGACTCCCCCTTTTTGGGAGCATCAGTCACTGGTCCCCTCCTTCTGAGCACAAATTGTTTCTTCTTCTTTTGCAGAATCAGTTTCCTTACCATTTGCTTCAACTTGATGATTTGTTCTTGTTGTGACAGTACAATGAGTTTTAGCTCTTCAATATCTTTGCCTTGTTTGAGTACATCCATGTTGATGTTGCCCATTGTCTCCATCAATTCATCATAGTTATATCTGTCCTCACCTTCTCCAGGAGTGTTACCCCCTATTGAAGGATCATTGGATCTTTTAGTAGTGGAAGTCTTCTGCCTAGCAGAAGCACTATCCACCCCTGTGGTTTCTTGGCACCAGGGACCTTCAAATGATTGCTCATTCAAAGTTGCCATGGGGGAGGTCTTATTGATGTTACCACTTTCCTCCTCTGTGCTAGCAGGAGTAGTGGCAGCCTCATCACCCATATGCTCTACCTCCTCCTCAGAGAGCACCTCCTTTGGGTTGGGAGACACCCTAGTGGATTCCCTTTGGATATTCTCTATTGGAGAATGCTCCAATAGAGGGCTTTGAGGCTCTTGGTTAATAGTAGGTACAACAAGGGAAGGAGCCTTGTGTACCTTTCTCTTGACATAGGTTTTGGATATTATGGGAGTGGGTTTAGCAGCAAAGGACTGAGGGAAAATTTGAGAGATGGAAGGTTGGGATTGGCTAGCAGTGGGTTGGTCTAATGAGGGCCTTGACCCTGCTACCATACCTTCATTGGTTTGGGACACCACCATCATTGTAGAGAACAATGGGGTGTCAACTCCTTCAGAGTCCCCAGCAGATCTTCTCATATTTGAGAAAACCTTGCCTTTGGGGGGTTTAGGTACATATACCCCAACAGGTTGAGGTATATCCGTCAATTGATGAGTAATAACTTCTTGAACAAACCTGGGATACATAAAGAAACTCTTTTTGTTGCCCATATTTGATACAAGATCACTGAAAATCATCTTTGAGAAATTGTACCTTCTGGATGTAGCCAAGCATACCAAAGCATATGCAATTGGACTGCTGAACTCACTCCATCCAGTGGTCTTTTTGGAGATGCAATGCATCAGGGTATGAACAAGAAAACGCCATTGGGGTGAAAACTTTGCTTTTGAGAATTTGAAAACACCCAATGGGCCTCCATACCCCATTCTAGTAAGATTAGAAAACAGTTCATCATTAGAGATAGACATTATACCAGAGGCATCGTCTAGACGTAGACTGATGCGTATAACCTCTTCAGTAACTGTTAGTGGTTGATCACAGATTCTTGTCTTGATCATTTGCACACCATTTTCCACAACAATGGTTGCATTGGCCCAGAACTGCCTTTGATGCTCAATGTAGATTGTAGGGGATATAGTAAGAGCATGAGCAATGTGGCTTGACTTGAGGAAATCCACAATCTGATGAAAGCCTTCTGCTTGTTTTGGCTTTTGGAGCATTGCGATTTCATTGTGCTCGTCAATGAACGCCATTGATGCCATTGACCTTGAAGATTTTTGCCTGAAAACTTTGAACTTTGAGAGAGAAAGGGTTTAGAGCGCAAGGGAACAGTATGCAAAGAGTCGTTATGAACTTTTAGGCGGGCAAAGAGTATTTATAGTATTCGGAATATAAGCAGTATTAACCTAGAGCAGTATTAACTACTAGCAGTAGTAACGGCTAGCAGTATTAACTAACTAGCAGTATTAACTGAAAGCAGTATTAACCACTAGCAGTATTAACTACTAGCAGTATTAACTGAAAGCAGTATTAACTACTAGCAGTATTAACTACTAGCAGTATTAACCACTAGCAGTATTAACTACTAGCAGTATTAACTGAAAGCAGTATTAACTACTAGCAGTATTAACTACTAGCAGTATTAACTACTAGCAGTATTAACTGAAAGCAGTATTAACTACTAGCAGTATTAACTATACTTACTCCTTTTAAACTTTGCTAAACACTGAGTACTGCTATGCATATCCTGAAAAAGAAGATTAGTAACACCAAGAATAAAAATATACAGGTATAAAACCAGAAGAAGATTATTCAGAGTTTATCATTCCCACACTTGTTACCAAGAAAGTGAATCTACCCACATCAAAAGCTTTAGTGAATAGATCAGCAAACTGATTATCAGTGTGAACTTTGACAACTTGAATGAGTTTCTTTTCATTGCAATCTCTTATAAAGTGATACCTGATTTCAATGTGCTTTGTCTTTGAGTGCTTGACTGGATTATTTACAATGCTAATAGCACTGCTGTTGTCAATAAAGATTGGAGTGTGTAGAAAGGTTACCCCATAATCCAACATTTGATTCTGAATCCATAAGACTTGAGAACAGCAACTTGCAGCTGCTATGTACTCTGCCTCTGTTGTAGATGTGGATACTGTGGTTTGTTTCTTGCACTGCCATGAGACTAGTCTAGCACCCAAAAACTGACATCCTCCAGAAGTAGATTTTCTGTCCAAGTTTGCCCCACCTAGATCACTGTCTGAGTATGCTATTAGGTCAAAAGGGGAGTTATGAGGATACCAAAGTCCCAATCTGGGTTGCCCTTTGAGATATCTGAATATCCTCTTAACAGCTTGAAAGTGAGATTGCTTTGGCCTAACTTGAAATCTTGCACAGACACAGACTGGAAACATTATATCTGGCCTAGATGCTGTGAGATACATGAGAGAGCCAATCATGGATCTATAATAATGCACATCCATGTCCTCCCCCTCAAGATCTGCTGTGATCTGCTTGTGTGTTTCCATAGGTGTGCTGGCAGGTTTTGATTCTGAGAAGCCAAACTTGGTTAGAATATCCTGCACATACTTGGATTGACATATGAAAATGCCATCTGACTTCTGTTGAACTTGGAGTCCAAGGAAGAAAGTAAGTTCCCCCATGGAACTCATTTTGAACCTTTGATGCATTAAATCCTCAAACTCCTTGCACATGTTGTTTCTTGTAGAACCAAAAATAATGTCATCAACATATATTTGGACCAGCAAAATATCCTTCTTCTTTCTTTTGATAAAGAGAGTCTTATCAATGACCCCTCTTTCAAAGTCATTTTCCAAGAGATAGGATGACAGAGTGTCATACCATGCTCTTGGGGCTTGATGTAGTCCATAAAGTGCTTTCTTTAATTTGTATACCCTGTCTGGATAGCTTGGGTTTTCAAACCCTGGTGGTTGACAGACATATACTTCTTCTTCAATTGATCCATAGAGAAAAGCACTTTTTACATCCATTTGATAGACTTTGAAGTTCATGTAAGAAGCATAGGCTAGGAATAGTCTGATTGCTTCTATCCTAGCCACAGGTGCAAAAACTTCTTCATAATCTATACCCTCTTCTTGAGTATAGCCTTGAGCCACCAGCCTTGCTTTGTTCCTTATGACAATACCTCTTTCATCTCTCTTGTTTCTGAAAATCCACTTTGTGCCAATTGCTCTGTGACCTTTAGGAAGGTCTACTAGATCCCATACATCTTGTAGCTTGAACTGTAACAGTTCTTCTTGCATTGCTTCTATCCAGCTAGATTCTTTCATAGCATCATGTGCCTTTTTAGGCTCAAGCTGGGATAGAAAACATGAGAGCACTGTATGCTGTTGATCTTGCATTTCTTGAAGCCTGCTTTGATGTCTAGTCATCATAGGAGAAGAGATATCTCCTATTACCAGTTGTGGAGGATGATTCTTTTGAACTCTGGTGTTATGACTAGGTTCTTCATTCAGTCCAGCCTCTAGATTAGAGTCATGCAACTCCACTGTAGTGTCTTCAGATGTCACTTCTGATTCTTGAGTCTCCTCATCTCTAGTGTCTTCTTCACTCTGACTTGGTTCAGTAAATGATTCCTTTTCACAGTCTTCATTTACTGTGGGTATGGGAAAAATCACAGATTTAGATATACTTTCTTGAACTTGTGTGATCTCTGATTCTCCACCATCTGTTCCTGTATACTCATTACTGAAACCAAAAGAGTTAGTTAGTGAATCAATGTCAAATAGCCATTGAGGTCCAGACCCAACAGGATTTGGTGTGTTCTCATTGCATTTGACATTGTCACTTTCTTCAATTATTCTAGAAGAAGAGTTAAAAACTCTGTAGGCCCTACTCTGAGATGAATATCCAACAAGAAATCCATCATCTGCTTTGCTATCAAACTTACCTAAGTGAGATTTGGTATTTAGAATTGTACAAGGACACCCAAAAGGTTTGAAGAAACCAATAAAAGGTTTTCTTTGATTTAAAAGCTCATATGGGGTCTTGTTCTTTTGCTTGACCACTAGAACTCTGTTTTGGACATAACAAGCAGTATTAACTGCTTCAGCCCAGAATGTAATTGGCAATTTTGAATCAGCCAACAGAGATCTAGCAGCCTCTATTAGTGTCCTATTTCTCCTTTCAGCAATACCATTCTGTTGAGGAGTCCTAGGAGCACTATATTGTCTCTCAATACCTTTTCCTTCACAAAAAGTGTTTAAATCATGATTTTTAAATTCAGTTCCATTATCTGATCTAATGACTTTTACTCTTTGATTAGTTTGGTTTTCAATTCTTAGAATAAAGGATTTGACAAGACCACTTGTTTCATCCTTAGTCCTTAGAAAATATACCCATGTGAATCTGGAGTAATCATCAACAATAACCAAGCAGTAAGATTTCTTGCCTATACTCATAACATTTGTAGGACCAAACAGATCCATATGCAATAACTGGAGACAAGAAGAAACAGAATTTAACTCTTTGGTCTTATGAGAAGTTTTGTGTTGTTTGCCTTTAAGACAAGCAACACAATGATCATCACATGAAAAGACTTTTGAAGGTAAACCTCTTACAAGGTTATTTTTAACAAGATTGTTCATAGTCTTGAAATTCATGTGACACATCCTTCTGTGCCAAAGGGAGGATTCATCTATAGAAGCTTTTGAAACAAGACAATTTAAAGATGAATCACTATCAACATTGTCCAAATCAAGACAGTAAACATTGTCCTTCCTAGGAGTTCTAAGTAGTATCATGTTTTCATCAACTACCTTGAACCCTGGAGCAAGGATCATACACTCAGTGTTAGTAAATAATATACTATGTTGTTTGTCACAAACCTGTGATACACTTAACAGGTTGTACTTTAATTGATCAACATAGTAGACATCCTCAAATGTCATCTTACCTTTGGTGACATTACCTTTTCCACTTATCTTACCACCAGTAAGATTGTCTCCAAATGCAACATGTCCTCCATTAATTTGCTTGAAATCCTGAAGGCATGACATGTTGCCAGTCATGTGCCTAGAGCAACCACTATCAACATGCCATATGCTCTTTCCCTTGAGCTGTTGGTTGCCCTGCACATTAAATAAATCAATTAGTATGATTGGGGACCCAAGCCAAAGTGATCTTGGGTCTTCCTTTCTCATCAAAGTATTTACATTCCTTTTTAATGAGTTTTTTAAACTCAGAGCACTCTTTATTAGAGTACTTTGTCAATATGATTGGCTTAGCAGAATCAATACTAGAAGCAGTACTAACCTTAGAAGTACTAACAGAGTTAGCAGTACTAACAGGTGTAGCAGTACTAACAGGTTTAGCAGTACTAACCTTGTTAGCCGCATTAACATTGTTAGCAGTAGTATTACTTCTGGCAGCACTATCATTGTCAGCAGCACTATTTGTGATAGCAGTACTAACAGTTTTAGTGCTTTTAGGAATCCACATATTGACACTTTCTTTAACAGAATACTTTTTCTTCATGTGGCTTTTAGTTTTAACAGTTTTCTTAGCCACATGATTCTTTTCAATTTTCTTATAACCAAAGGGTTTTTGCATGGATCTTTGGAAATTCATTCTTTGGTTCATAGGATTGAAATAACAGAATTTTGCAAGATGATTCAATTTGCCACAGATAAAACAAGGTTTTGGTCTATTGATTTTACTCAGATCAACCCCTTGTTTATGTGCCCATTGATTATTCCAGTTTCTTTGATTTCCCCTCTTTTTGTCCTGTTTTTGGGGCTTATTCTTCTTACAAGCACACTGTTTGCAAGGACCTGGATTCACAACTGTGGTCTGTTTATAATGGACCTTACCAGACCTTTCCTCAGTATTCTCTATGTTCTTGGATTTGATCCAAGCCCTTCCACAATCCTCATTGGTGATAATGTTGTTTTCTATAGAAATCTCACCACTCACCTTGTTCTCCTTACTCTTGTCAACCTCTTTCTCAGTCTTATCCTCAACAATTACCTCATCTAAGGGATCTATTTCAGTGGCTCCCTCAGGCAAGCCCTTCCTATCTTTGGTGTCTAACAGGTCTGAAGTAGGAGGAATGTAATTGTTGTTATATGGTGGAGGTGTGGCATTATACCCAATTCCTCTTCTCAACTTATCATGAATCTGATTTTGCAGTAAGGAGTCCATTGCTTTAGAAGCATTTGAAAACTTTTCTACATCAAGCTTAACCTTGGTTAACTCCTCTTTCAGTTTTTCACTCTCCTCTTTAGATTTAGTCAGTTTAAGTTCTAAATCCTTTTTCTCCCACTTCCAGTAATTAGTGTCATATGAGTGTTGTAGTTCATTGGCTTGAAAACCTTTGATTTGATCTTCAAATCTCTCTACTATCCTCACATAGTCTTTTATATCCTTTTCTAGTCTCTTCAGGTCATCACTCATCTTCTGATTGTGATCCCTGTACCTTTTAACAGTGTCTATGCAAGTTTTAGTGCAGAGATTAGAACTTACCTCAGATGGGAGATCAGATACTTTAGCCATAAGAGCTTGATTCTGAATAGCTTCTTCTGCTTGATCACTCCAATCAAACCCCATTCCTTGTTGAGAAACAAGGGCTTGAGCAGAGTTTCTGTTGTTATTGAAGCTTCCAGATTGAACTTGTTGATGGTTGTTGTTGTGAGACATTCCACTTCTGCAGTCTCTAGCAAAATGTCCCTTCAGATGGCATTTGTAGCATTCTACCTTTGATTTATCAAACCCTGCTCCATCTTCTCTTCTTTGTGAGAAGTTGTTTCTTCCAGTCCTCTTTATAAACTTTTTAACCCTCATGGAGAGCATGGCCATCTGCCATTTAATATCCATCTCTTCCAGATCATCAGGATGAAGTTGTTCTAAGTCATCATTGATCAAAGAAGAATTTCCATGATTAGAAAGAAGAGCTTCAAATACATAATCAGTGCCTTTATCTGAATTAGATCCATTAGCAGCATTAACTGATTCAGGGTTAGCAGTAGAATCAATTGATGCAGATAGGAGTGCAGCATTATGAACATATCCAGAAGGCTTCTTCTTTGCCTCCACCTCAGCTTCAAATACTCTAAGATCATTGTACAGATCATCAAGTTCTTTGTCTTCCAACTGATCATTCTGTCTGAATGACACAGTGTACATGGTCCATTCATCTCCAAGGGATCTTAAGAACTTTCTGTTCACATCATCTTGATCAATCTGTACTCCCATAGTAGCTAGTTCACCAATTAGTTTATTAAACCTGTCAAAAGTTTGAGTCATGGACTCATTCTTAGTTGAGATGAAGTTTTCATACTGTTGTTTTAAGATTGCCTTTTGATTTCTCTTGGTACTTTTAGTACCTGAGAATCTCTTCTCTAGAGCATTCCAGAGCATCTGTGCATCAGTACAATTGCAGAATTGGTGTTGATACTCATTTGGAATGGCCAAGAGCAGTGTGCTCAAGGCTTTCATCTCTGTCTGTCTTGATTTCCTGTCTGTATCTGTCTTTGGAGGAGTTCTTTTGCCATCTTCACCAATCTTTCCTCCATCAGATGGGCCATTCTCAATGATGTCCCACATAGAGTAATCTGTGAGGAGAATATATTGCTTGATTCTGATTTTCCACATGTCAAATTCATTGGATCTGAGCATTGGAACTTTTGAGACCAAAGTACTGCTTGCTCTGATACCACTTGTTAGGATCGAATTCTTAACAAGAATTAATACTCAGAAACTAATATCAAAGAAGTTGCGGAAAAACACTTTGATATTTGAGAAAACAGTAATCAAACACAGTATATAATTATCAAACAGTAAACTTGTATTTAATGCTTAAAGTTACAAGATTACACACTCAACCTCAATATTGATGAACAGACTCACCAATACGAATTCTACTTCTCTAGAATTAGGATCTATACCTTGAGGTTGATTTCTCTCTTTCTTAAAAACGATTATCAAAAGTTGTCTCTATCTATTCTAAACATTCTATACATATACTGATAAAAAGATAATTACAAAGAATAAACAAATCTTCAGTATATCTTCCATGTATATCTTCTAAGTATATCTTCTAAGTATATCTTCAGTATATCCAGCTGTAGTACTTTCCATCCGAATCTCTTTAGCAGCACTAATAATGCTCAGCAGCATTAACTTCAACTAGCAGCATTAACTTCAAGCAGTACTAACTACTAGCAGTACTAACTAGCTAAGCAGTACTAACTTTGTTCAAGCAGTACTAACTTTAACTAGCAGTATTAACTACTAGCAGTAGTAACACTTAGCAGTATTAATCTTCAACTTGTTCTGGCAGTAGTAACTACACTTGTACTAGCAGTAGTAACTACACTTGTACTAGCAGTAGTAACTACACTTAGTAGAATCTTCAGTTCCCAACAAATACACCATGATTTGAATGTGTTTCGATAAACTGCACGACGTACGTTCGGTTCGGTTCGGCCAATACGTGTCTACGGCAATTTGCGGCTCTAGATCGGTTTTTTGTAAGTAATATATTCTGAAAACCTTCTAAATAACATTGTAGAAGGCCCACGTAAATTTCCATGGCAATCCGGCACGGTCGGTCCGGACGAGAAACCCCCTATACCCCCGCCTTTCGCGTATCGGCAAAAACTGGGTTTCGCGCTAAAATGTGCGTAACTTCTGCTACGTGACTCCGTTTTAGGCCCATGACCAGTCAAAACGGACCTTGGAAGGTCCACCACACATTGTGAAGCACGTATGGTGGCAATACACCATGATTTGAGTGTGTTTCGATAATCTGCACGACGTACGTTCGGTTCGGTTCGGTTTGGCCAATGCGTGTCTTCGGCAATTTGCGGCTCTAGATCGGTTTTTTGTAAGTAATATATGCTTAAAACCTTCTAAATAACATTGTAGAAGGCCCACGTAAATTTCCATGGCAATCCGGCACGGTCGGTCCGGACGAGAAACCCCCTATACCCCGGCTTTCGCGTATCGGCAAAAATTGGGTTTCACGCTAAAATGTGCGTAACTTCTGCTACGTGACTCCGTTTTAGGCCCATGACCAGTCAAAATGGACCTTGGAAGGTCCACCACACAATTTGCAGGGCGTTTGGTGGCAATACATCATAGTTTGAGTGTATTTCGATAAACTGTACGACGTACGTTCGGGGTTCGGTTTGGCCAATGCGTGTCTACGGCAATTTGCGGCTCTAGATAGATTTTTTGTAAGTAATATATGCTTAAGAACTTCTAAATAACATTGTAGAAGGCCCACGTAAATTTCCATGGAAATCCGGCACGGTCGGTCCGAACGAGAAACCCCCTATACCCCCGCCTTTCGCGTATCGGCAAAAACTGGGTTTCGCGCTAAAATGTGCGTAACTTCTGCTACGTGACTCCGTTTTAGGCCCATGACCAGTCAAAACGGACCTTGGAAGGTCAACCACACAATGTGCAGGGCGTTTGGTGGCAATACACCATGATTTGAGTGTGTTTCGATAAACTGCACGACGTACGTTCGGTTCGGTTCGGTTTGGCCAATGCGTGTCTACGGCAATTTGCGGCTCTAGATCGGTTTTTTGTAAGTAATATATGCTTAAAACCTTCTAAATAACATTGTAGAAGGCCAACGTAAGTTTCCATGGCAATCCGGCATGGTCGGTCCGGACGAGAAACCCCCTATACCCCCGCCTTTCGCGTATCGGCAAAAACTGGGTTTCGCGCTAAAATGTGCGTAACTTCTGCTACGTGACTCCGTTTTAGGCCCATGAGCAGTCAAAACGGACCTTGGAAGGTCCACCACACAATGTGCAGGGCGTTTGGTGGCAATACACCATGATTTGAGTGTGTTTCGATAAACTGGACGACGTACGTTCGGTTCGGTTCGACCAATGCGTGTCTACGGTAATTTGCGGCGCTAGATCAGTTTTTTGTAAGTAATATATCATTAAAACCGTCTAAATAACATTGTAGAAGGCCCATATAACTTTCCATGGCAATCCGGCACGGTCGGTCCGGACGAGAAACCCCCTATACCCCCGCCTTTCGCGTATCGGCAAAAACTGAGTTTCGCGCTAAAATGTGTGTAACTTCTGCTACGTGACTTCGTTTTAGGCCCATGACCAGTCAAAACGGACCTTGGAAGGTCCACCTAATTTACGACGCTAGATCAGTTTTTTGTAAGTAATATATGCTTAAAACTGTCTAAATAACATTGTAGAAGGCCCGTGTAAATTTCCATGGCAATCCGGCACGGTCGGTCCGAACGAGAAACCCCCTATACCCCCGCCTTTCGCGTATCTGCAAAAACTGAGTTTCGCGCTAAAATATGCGTAACTTATGCTACGTGACTCCGTTTTAGGTCCATGCCCAGTCAAAACGGACATTGGAAGGTCCACCACACAATGTGCAGGGCGTTTGGTGGCAATATGTCAGGATCGAATTCTCAACAAGAATTAATTCTCAGAAACAATATCAAAGAAGTTTGCGGAATAACACTTTGATATTCAATGAAACAGTAAATCAACACAGAAAATATAAATAACAAACTGTAAGCTTTTATTGAATGCTTTGAAGTTACAAGATTACTCACTCAACCTCAATATTGATGAACAGGCTCACCAATACGAATTCTACTTCTCTAGAATTAGGATCTATGCCTTGAGGTTGTTTTTCTCTCAAAAAGAATGAAAACTAAAAGTTGTCTAACTATTCTAAACAATACAATATATATACTGAATTCAAAGATAATTACAATAAATAAAATATCTTCAGTATATCTTCTATGTATATCTCTAAGCTTCCATGTATATCCTTTCATACGAATCTTCATCATATAAGCAGTATTAATCTTCAGCAGCATTAACTACTAAGCAGTACTAACCACTAGCAGTACTAACTAGCTAAGCAGTACTAACTTTGTTCAAGCAACACTAACTTTGACTAGCAGTATTAACTACTAGCAGTAGTAACACTCAGCAGTATTAACTCTGAACCAGCAGCATTAACCATACTTGAGTTTTTCTTCAGTTCCCAACAATCTCCCCCTAACTTGACTTTTAGGAAGAGAAGTCAAGTTCTTCAGATTTTCTTCAAGATGCTCCCAAAACTCTATCAATGCCTAAATCCCAGTGTTTGCATCCAATCCCAAACTCTGATTGATGGTTCTTTGAATCAAGTATTTAGCCATTTCTGAATCTGGAACACACCTTAACTTTTTCTTCAGCATGGCATGTAGCTTCAATCTGCTATGATTATACACTCTATCCACTAGGAAGTATTCAGTGTGATTTAAATCCAAAGTCACTGTATATACTCCACTAATTTCATATAGAGTCCAACTGTTTACTGATTTGAAGACATCCTTGATCAAGTGCTTTACTTCTTCAGGTTTGAACATCATACACAGATACTCCATTACCAGTTTTGTAATTGAAATCCCTGGAGCCTTTAGAATATCTGCATACAACTTCATTCCTATCTCAAACATCTCTTCAAGATCTGATCTAGAACATGTTCTGACAATTTTTGCCCATGTGTTGAACACTTCATACTTTTCATCCTTCCTTTTTAGCCTTATGTATTCCTTTCCATCCACTGTCAATGTATCCCAGTGAATGACCTCAGGAGGCTTAACTCCTACGGGTTCTGCTGAAATTGGTTCAGACACTTTGTCCATCACTACCATATACAAATTTACATCATCTGTGTTTGCTGGCTCTTTCAGTTTGGATGACTCAGTTGCTCCTTCTTCTTCAGCATCCTTCTCAGCCTCTTCTTCAGATACTCTAGGCTTCTTGATTGGCTTTCTCCTTGCCATCATCTTGGTTCTCTTTAAAGTCTTTAGACTTTCTCCCAGAGTGGTCTCTTTCTTAGGGGGTGTTTCTTGCTCATCTGGAAATGGCTTTTGACAATCAAAGTCATTACTTTCTTTCATCCTCTTCTCCATCTCCACCCTAGCAGTTTCACTTCCCTGAAGCTTTAACATCTCTGAATCATAGAGCTCTTTGATCTTCTCAAAAGACATTTTGGAGAACATCTCCTTTTTGACTCCTACAGCACCTTTGAGAAATATAATCATCTTGTTTCTCTCTTGGGTACCTAGGAATGTCTTTGAGGGTCTTCTCTTCTTTGCAACTGTTTTCACCACAGATTTCTTCATACTTGCAGCTTTCTTCTGTGCAATTTCAGTTGCCATACTCTGTTGATAAGCTTCATTCAGTTCAGCAGCTAGAGCTTTTGCCATTTCCCTGTCCTTTTCCATCTGAACTCTTTCTTCTTTTTCAATATCCTCCTGCATCTTTTTAGCTAGGGCTTCATCTGATTCAACCAACCTTTGCTTTTTGATTGGTTGATCAGATTCTACCATCTTTGCTTTTCCTTTATCTTTGCTCATTGCCTTCTGCTTGTTATCTTTCTTGATCACTTCACCTTGTTCTTTTATGATTACACCTTTGGTCTTTGAAGTGACCTTGGGAGTATCATTCTTGGCTTTTAGTAAGGTTTCTGCAATCTCAAGATCTGTTAACACTTCTTTCACAGTTTCTGCTGCTTTATTAATGTCAGCAGTAGTAACTGTTTCTTCTTGCTGCTCCCCCTGAACATCAACTTTCTCTCCATCAAGCTCCCCCTTTCTTGTGGCTTCTTCCATGTTGATCTCCCCCTTTTTGGGAGCATCATCCTCAGTGGTCCTTCTCCTTAATTGGAATTGCTTTCTCTTCTTCCTTTGTACCAGACTAACCACCATCCTCTTCAGCTTAGCAATCTGTTCTTGTTGTGACAGAATTACTAGCTTCATTTCTTCAATTTCTTTGCCTTGTTTGAGAACATCTTGATTGATGTTCCCCATTGTTTCCATCAATTCATCGTACGTATATCTGTCCTCACCCTCTCCAGAAGTGTTACCCTCCTTTGAAGGATCATTGGATCTTTTATTTGTGGAAGTCTTCTGCCTTGCAGAGGCACTATCCACCCCTGTGGTTTCTTGGCACCAGGGACCTTCAAATGATTGCTCATTCAAAGTTGCCATGGGGGAGGTCTTATTGATGTTACCACTTTCCTCCTTTGTACTAGCAGGAGTAGTGGCAGCCTCATCACCCATATGCTCTACCTCCTCCTCAGAGAGCACCTCCTTTGGGTTGGGAGACACCCTTGTGGTTTCCCTTTGGATATTCTCTAGGGGAGAAGTCTCCCTTAGAGGGCTTATAGGCTTAGTGGGTAATGGTACAAGAAGGGAAGGAGCCTTCTTTACCTGTTTTCTCTTGTAAGTTTGGGTGATCGGAGAGGTTGGTTTTTCAAGAAGGGACTGGGGAATTGATTTTGAGAGGGAAGGTTGGGCTTGGCTAGCAGTGGGTTGGTCTAATGGGGGCCTTGACCCTGCTGCCATACCTTCATTGGTTTGGGACACCACCATCATTGTAGAGAACAATGGGGTGTCAACTCCTTCAGAGTCCCCAGCAGATCTTCTCATATTTGAGAAAACCTTGCCTTTGGGGGGTTTAGGTACATATACCCCAACAGGTTGAGGTATATCCGTTAATTCATGAGTAATAACTTCTTGAACAAACCTGGGATACATAAAAAAACTCTTTTTGTTTCCCATGTTTGAGACAAGATCATTGAAAATCATTTTAGAAAAATTGTACTTTCTGGCAGTGGCCAAGCACACCAAAGCATAAGCAATAGTGCTGCTGAACTCACTCCATCCAGTAGTCTTTTTGGATATACAATGCATAAGAGTATGGACAAAGAAACGCCATTGGGGTGAGAATTTTGCTTTAGAAAATTTGAAAACACCCAATGGGCCTCCATACCCCATTCTTGTAAGATTTGAAAACAGTTCATCGTTTGGGATAGAAGTTATACCAGAGGCATCGTCTAGACGTAGACTGATGCGAATAACCTCTTCAGTAACTGTTAGTGATTGATCACAGATTCTTGTCTTGATCATTTGCACACCATTTTCCACAACAATGGTTGCATTAGCCCAGAACTGCCTTTGATGCTCAATGTAGATTGTAGGGGATACAATAAGAGCATGAGCAATGTGGCTTGTCTTGAGGAAATCCACAATCTGATGAAATCCTGAAGCTTGCTTTGGCTTTTGTAGCATCGCAATCTCGTTGTGCTCGTCGATGAAAGTCATGGATGCCATTGATCTTAGTGAAAAGCTTGCCTGAAAACTTCGAACTTGAGAGAGAAAAGGTTTTGAGCGCAAGAGAACAGTATGCAAAGAGTCGTTATGAACTTTTAGGCGGGCAAAGAGTATTTATAGTATTCGGAATATTAACAGTATTAACCTAGAGCAGTATTAACTACTAGCAGTATTAACTGAAAGCAGTATTAACTACTAGCAGTATTAACTACTAGCAGTATTAGCTGAAAGCAGTATTAACTACTAGCAGTATTAACCACTAGCAGTATTAACCACTAGCAGTATTAACTACTAGCAGTATTAACCACTAGCAGTATTAACTGAAAGCAGTATTAACTACTAGCAGTATTAACTACTAGCAGTATTAACTGAAAGCAGTATTAACTACTAGCAGTATTAACTACTAGCAGTATTAACTGAAAGCAGTATTAACTACTAGCAGTATTAACTGAAAGCAGTATTAACTACTAGCAGTATTAACTACTAGCAGTATTAACTGAAAGCAGTATTAACTACTAGCAGTATTAACCACTAGCAGTATTAACTACTAGCAGTATTAACCACTAGCAGTATTAACCACTAGCAGTATTAACTGAAAGCAGTATTAACTACTAGCAGTATTAACTGAAAGCAGTATTAACTACTAGCAGTATTAACTACTAGCAGTATTAACTGAAAGCAGTATTAACCACTAGCAGTATTAACTACTAGCAGTATTAACCACTAGCAGTATTAACCATACTTACTCCTTTTAAACTTGCTAAACACTGAGTACTGCAATGCATATCCTGAAAAAGAAGATTAGTAACACCAAGAAAAATATACAGGTATAAAACCACTTTTTGAGAAGGAGATTATTCAGAGTTTATCATTCCCACACTTGTTACCAAGAAAGTGAATCTACCCACATCAAAAGCTTTAGTGAATAGATCAGCAAACTGATTATCAGTGTGAACTTTGACAACTTGAATAAGTTTCTTTTCATTACAATCTCTTATAAAGTGATACCTGATTTCAATGTGCTTTGTCTTTGAGTGCTTGACTGGATTATTTACAATGCTAATAGCACTGCTGTTGTCAATAAAGATTGGAGTGTGTAGAAAGGTTACCCCATAATCCAACATTTGATTCTGAATCCATAAGACTTGAGAACAGCAACTTGCAGCTGCTATGTACTCTGCCTCTGTTGTAGATGTGGATACTGTGGTTTGTTTCTTGCACTGCCATGAGACTAGTCTAGCACCCAAAAACTGACATCCTCCAGAAGTAGATTTTCTGTCCAAGTTTGCCCCACCTAGATCACTGTCTGAGTATGCTATTAGGTCAAAAGGTGAGTTATGAGGATACCAAAGTCCCAATCTGGGTTGCCCTTTGAGATATCTGAATATCCTCTTCACAGCTTGAAAGTGAGATTGCTTTGGCCTAACTTGAAATCTTGCACATACACAGACTGGAAACATTATATCTGGCCTTGATGCTGTGAGATACATGAGAGAGCCAATCATGGATCTATAATAATGCACATCCATATCCTCCCCCTCAAGATCTGCTGTGATCTGCTTGTGTGTTTCCATAGGTGTGCTGGCAGGTTTTGATTCTGAGAAACCAAACTTGGTTAGAATATCCTGCACATACTTGGATTGACATATGAAAATGCCATCTGACTTCTGTTGAACTTGGAGTCCAAGGAAGAAAGTAAGTTCCCCCATGGAACTCATTTTGAACCTTTGATGCATTAAATCCTCAAACTCCTTGCACATGTTGTTTCTTGTAGATCCAAAGATAATGTCATCAACATAGATTTGGACCAGCAAGATATCCTTCTTCTTTCTTTTGATAAATAGAGTCTTATCAATGACTCCTCTTTCAAAGTCATTTTCCAAGAGATAGGATGACAGAGTGTCATACCATGCTCTTGGAGCTTGATGTAGTCCATAAAGTGCTTTCTTTAATTTGTATACCCTGTTTGGATAGCTTGGGTTTTCAAACCCTGGTGGTTGACAGACATATACTTCTTCTTCAATTGATCCATAGAGAAAAGCACTTTTTACATCCATTTGATAGACTTTGAAGTTCATGTAAGAAGCATAGGCTAGGAATAGTCTGATTGCTTCTATCCTAGCCACAGGTGCAAAAACTTCTTCATAATCTATACCCTCTTCTTGAGTATAGCCTTGAGCCACCAGCCTTGCTTTGTTCCTTATGACAATACCTCTTTCATCTCTCTTGTTTCTGAAAATCCACTTTGTGCCAATTGCTCTGTGACCTTTAGGAAGGTCTACTAGATCCCATACATCTTGTAGCTTGAACTGTAACAGTTCTTCTTGCATTGCTTCTATCCAGCTAGATTCTTTCATAGCATCATGTGCCTTTTTAGGCTCAAGCTGGGATAGAAAACAAGAAAGGACTGTATGCTGTTGATCTTGCATTTCTTGAAGCTTGCTTTGATGTCTAGTCATCATAGGAGAAGAGATATCTCCTATTACCAACTGTGGAGGATGATTCTTTTGAACTCTGGTGTTATGACTAGGTTCTTCATTCAGTCCAGCCTCTAGATTAGAGTCATGCAACTCAACTGAAGTGTTTTCAGATGCCACTTCTGATTCTTTATTTTCTTGAGTCTCCTCATCTCTAGTTTCTTCTTCACTCTGATTTGGTTCAGTAAATGATTCCTTTTCACAGTCTTCAACAGAATTCACTGTGGGTATGGGAAATATCACAGATTTAGATATACTTTCTGAGACTTGTGTGATTCCTGATCCTCCACATCCTGTTCCTGTAGAATCATCACTACTGAAACCAAAAGAATTAGTTAGTGAATCAATGTCAAATAGCCACTGAGGTCCAGCCCCAACAGGATTTGGTGTGTTCTCATTGCATTTGACATTGTCACTTTCTTCAATTATTCTAGAAGATGAGTTAAAAACTCTGTAGGCCTTACTCTGAGATGAATATCCAACAAGAAATCCATCATCTGCTTTGCTATCAAACTTACCTAAGTGAGATTTGGTATTGAGAATTGTACAAGGACACCCAAAAGGTTTGAAGAAACCAATGAAAGGTTTTCTTTTATTTAAAAGCTCATATGGGGTCTTGTTCTTTTGCTTGACCACTAGAACTCTATTTTGGACATAACAAGCAGTATTAACTGCTTCAGCCCAGAAGGTAATTGGCAATTTTGAATCAGCCAACAAAGATATAGCAGCCTCTATTAGTGTCCTATTTCTCCTTTCAGCAATACCATTTTGTTGAGGAGTCCTAGGAGCACTATATTGCCTCTCAATACCTTTCTCTTCACAAAAGGTGTTTAGATCATGATTTTTAAACTCAGTTCCATTATCTGATCTAATGACTTTTACTCTTTGATTAGTTTGGTTTTCAATTCTTAGAATAAAGGATTTGATAAGACCACTTGTTTCATCCTTAGTCCTTAGAAAATATACCCAAGTAAATCTGGAGTAATCATCAACAATAACCAAGCAGTAAGATTTCTTGCCTATACTCATAACATTTGTAGGACCAAACAGATCCATATGCAATAACTGGAGACAAGAAGAAACAGAATTTAACTCTTTGGTCTTATGAGAAGTTTTGTGTTGTTTGCCTTTAAGACAAGCAACACAATGATCATCACATGAAAAGACTTTTGAAGGTAACCCTCTTACAAGGTTATTTTTAACAAGATTGTTCATAGTCTTGAAATTCATGTGACACATCCTTCTGTGCCATAGAGAGGATTCATCTACAGAAGCTTTTGAAACAAGACAATTTAGAGATGAATCACTATCAACATTGTCCATATCAAGACAGTAAACATTGTCCTTCCTTGGAGTTCTAAGTAGTATCATGCTTTCATCAACTACCTTGAACCCTGGAGCAAAAATCATACACTCAGTATTTGTAAATAATATACTATGTTGTTTGTCACAAACCTGTGATACACTTAACAGGTTGTACTTTAATTGATCAACATAGTAGACATCCTCAAATGTCATCTTACCTTTGGTGACATTACCTTTTCCACTTATCTTACCACCAGTAAGATTATCTCCAAATGCAACATGTCCTCCATTGATATGTTTGAAATCCTGAAGGCATGACATGTTGCCTGTCATGTGCCTAGAGCAACCACTATCAACATGCCAAATGCTCTTTCCCTTGAGCTGTTGGTTGCCCTGCACATTAGATAAATCAATTAGTATGATTTAGGAACCCAAGCCAAAGTGGTCTTGGGTACCCCTTTCTCATCAAAGTACTTGCATTCTTTCTTGACAAGATTTTTAAAATCAGAACACTTAGTATTTGAATACTTTGTCAAGATTATTGGATTAGCAGTACTAATACTAGCAGTAGCACTATCTTTAGAAGTACTAACAGAGTTAGCAGTACTAACAGGTTTGGCAGTATTGCTTCTAGCAGTACTATCACTGTTAGCAGCACTATTTGTAGTAGCAGTACTAACAGTTTTAGTACATTTTGGAATCCACATCTTGACATTATCATCCACATTCTGTCTCTTCATGTGGCTTTTAGATTTAACAACTTTCTTAACCACATGGTTCTTTTCTTTCTTCCTATAACCAAAGGATTTTTGAGTAGGTCTTTGAAAATTTATCCTTTGGTTCATAGGATTAAAGTAACAGTATTTGGCAATGTGGTTCAGCTTTCCACAGATAAAACAGGGTTTTGGTCTATTAATAATTTTTTTTAGATCAACCCCTTGTTTTTGTGCCCAATGATTGTTCCAGTTTCTCTGATTTCCCCTTGGTTTATCATGTTTTTGGGGCTCAAATTTATTGCATACACATTGTTTGCAAGGAATAGGGTTCACAACAGTGGTCTGCTTATAGTGAACCTTCTTGTTCTTTCCCTCAGTCTTTTCTATCTCTTTGGACTTGATCCAGTGCTTTCCACATCTCTCATTGGTGATAATGTGATTTTCTTTAGGAATCTCACCACTCACAGTATTGTCCTTATCCTTGATAACTTCTTTCTCAGTTTTATCCTTAACAACCACTTCATCTAAGGGATCTATTTCAGTGGCTCCCTTAGGTAGATCCTTCCTATCCTTTGTTTCTAACAACTCTGAACTAGGAGGGATGTAGTTGTTGTTATAGGGTGGTGGTGTGGTATTGTACCCTATACCTCTTCTCAGTTTATCATGAATCTGAGTTTGTAACAAAGAATCCATTGCTTTGGAAGCATTAGAAAGCTTTTCTACATCAAGTTTGACTCTAGCTAACTCTCCTCTTAGCTTTTCACTTTCTTCTTTAGATCTGGTCAGTTGAAGCTCTAAGTCATTCTTCTCCCACTTCCAGTAATTTGTGTCATAAGAGTGTTGAAGCTCATTAGCTTGAAAACCCTTAATCTGTTCTTCAAATCTCTCAACAATCCTCACATAATATTTTATGTCTTTTTCCAATCTCTTAAGGTCATCACTCATGTTCTGGTTGTGATCCCTATACCTTTTAACAGTGTTAATGCAATTTTGAGAGCAAAGATTTGAAGTTACCTCTGTAGGGAGACCAGACACCTCTGCCATTAGAGCTTGATTCTGAATAGCCTCTTCAGCTTGATCACTCCAATCAAACCCCATACCTTGTTGAGAGACAAGGGCTTGTGCAGAGTTTCTGTTGAAGCTTCCAGATTGAGCTTGTTGGTGGTTGTTATTCTGAGACATTCCACTTCTGCATTCTCTAGCAAAGTGTCCCTTTTGATGGCATTTGTAACATTCCACCTTGGACTTGTCAAATCCTGCTCCATCTTCTCTTCTTTGGGAGAAGTTGTTCCTCCCAGTTCTTTTGATGAACTTTTTAACTCTCATGGAGAGCATGGCCATCTGCCATTTAATATCCATCTCTTCAAGATCATCTGGATTGAGTTGTTCCAAGTCATCATTAATGAGAGAAGAGTTTCCATGACTTGCCAGAAAGGCCTCAAACACAGTTTCAGTGCCTTTCTCTTGGTTTGTTCCATTGGCAGTACTAACTGATTCAAGGTTGGAAGTAGAATCAGTTGATGCTGAAAGAAGTGCAGCATTGTGAACATACCCAGAAGGCCTCTTTTTAGCCTCTACCTCAGATTCAAAAACTCTTAGATCATTATAAAGATCATCAAGTTCCTTTTCTTCCAGTTGATCATTCTGTCTGAAAGACACAGTATACATGGTCCATTCATCACTCAAGGACCTTAGAAACTTTCTGTTCAGATCATCTTGATCAATTTGTACTCCCACTGTAGCTAGTTCACCAATAAGTTTGTTGAACCTGTCAAAAGTTTGAGTCATGGACTCATTCTTGGTTGACATAAAGTTCTCATATTGTTGCTTCAGAATGGCTTTCTGATTTCTCTTGGTACTTTTGGTACCAGAGAATCTCTTCTCCAGAGCATTCCAGAGCATCTCTGCATCAGTGCAGTTACAGAACTGATGTTGATATTCATTGGGAATAGCCAAGAGCAAGGTGCTCAAGGCTTTCATCTCTGTTTGTCTGATCTTTCTTTCTGCATCAGTTTTTGGTGGATTTCTCTTTCCATCTGCACCAATCTTTCCTGCTTCAGAAGGACCATTCTCTATGATGTCCCACATAGAATAGTCAGTGAGGAGTATGTACTGCTTGATTCTGATCTTCCACATATCGAATTCATTGGGTCTAAGCATTGGAACCTTTGAGACCAAAGTACTGCTTGATTCTGCAAGATTTTCCATGATGAATAGTTGTTTCTGAGAAATCAGGCTCTGATACCACTTGTCAGGATCGAATTCTCAACAAGAATTAATTCTCAGAAACAATATCAAAGAAGTTTGCGGAATAACACTTTGATATTCAATGAAACAGTAAATCAACACAGAAAATATAAATAACAAACTGTAAGCTTTTATTGAATGCTTTGAAGTTACAAGATTACTCACTCAACCTCAATATTGATGAACAGGCTCACCAATACGAATTCTACTTCTCTAGAATTAGGATCTATGCCTTGAGGTTGTTTTTCTCTCAAAAAGAATGAAAACTAAAAGTTGTCTAACTATTCTAAACAATACAATATATATACTGAATTCAAAGATAATTACAATAAATAAAATATCTTCAGTATATCTTCTATGTATATCTCTAAGCTTCCATGTATATCCTTTCATACGAATCTTCATCATATAAGCAGTATTAATCTTCAGCAGCATTAACTACTAAGCAGTACTAACCACTAGCAGTACTAACTAGCTAAGCAGTACTAACTTTGTTCAAGCAGCACTAACTTTGACTAGCAGTATTAACTACTAGCAGTAGTAACACTCAGCAGTATTAACCTTTAAGTCTTCTAGCAGTATTAACTCTGAACCAGCAGCATTAACCATACTTGAGTTTTTCTTCAGTTCCCAACACAATACACCATGATTTGAGTGTGTTTCGATAAACTGCACGACGTACGTTCGGTTCGGTTCGGTTTGGCCAATGCGTGTCTACGGCAATTTGCGGCTCTAGATCGGTTTTTTGTAAGTAATATATTCTTAAAACCTTCTAAATAACATTGTAGAAGGCTCACGTAAACTTCCATGGCAATCCGGCACGGTCGGTCCGGACGAGAAACCCACTATACCCCCGCCTTTCGCGTTTGGGCGAAAACTGGGTTTCGCGCTAAAATATGCGTAACTTCTGCTACGTGACTCCGTTTTAGGCCCATGACCAGTCAAAACGGACCTTGGAAGGTGCAACACACAATGTGAAGTGCGCTTGGTGGCAATACACCATGATTTGAGTGTGTTTTGATAAACTGCATGACATACGTTCGGTTCGGTTCGGCCAATACGTGTCTACGGCAATTTGCGGCTCTAGATCGGTTTTTTGTAAGTAATATATGCTTAAAACCTTCTAAATAACATTGTAGAAGGCCCACGTAAATTTCCATGGCAATCCGGCACGGTCGGTCCGGACGAGAAACCCTCTATACCCCCGCATTTCGCGTATCGGCAAAAACTGGGTTTCGCGCTAAAATGTGCGTAACTTCTGCTAAGTGACTCCGTTTTAGGCCCATGACCAGTCAAAACGGACCTTGGAAGGTCTACCACATAATGTGCAGGGCGTTTGGTGGCAATACACCATGATTTGAATGTGTTTCGATAAACTGCACGACGTACGTTCGGTTCGGTTCGGCCAATACGTGTCTACGGCAATTTGCGGCTCTAGATCGGTTTTTTGTAAGTAATATATTCTTAAAACCTTTTAAATAACATTGTAGAAGGCCCACGTAAATTTCCATGGCAATCCGGCACGGTTGGTCCGGACGAGAAACCCCCTATACCCCCGCCTTTCGCGTATCGGCAAAAACTGGGTTTCGCGCTAAAATGTGCGTAACTTCTGCTATGTGACTCCGTTTTAGGCAGATGACCAGTCAAAACGGACCTTGGAAGGTGCACCACACAATGTGAAGGGCCCTTGGTGGCAATACACCATGATTTGAGTGTGTTTCGATAAACTGCGCGACGTACGTTCGGTTCGGTTCGGTTCGGCCAATGCGTGTCTACGACAATTTGCGGCTCTAGATCGGTTGTTTGTAAGTAATATATTCTTAAAACCTTCTAAATAACATTGTAAAAAGCCCACGTAAATTTCCATGGCAATCCGGCACGGTCGGTCCGGACGAGAAACCCCCTATACCCCCGCCTTTCGCGTATCGGCAAAAACTGGGTTTCACGCTAAAATGTGCGTAACTTCTGCTACGTGACTCCGTTTTAGGCCCATGACCAGTCAAAACGGACCTTGGAAGGTGCACCACACAATGTGAAGGGCGCTTGGTGGAAATACACCATGATTTGAGTGTGTTTCGATAAACTGCACGACGTACGTTCGGATCGGTTCGGCCAATGCGTGTCTACGGCAATTTGCGGCACAAGATCGGTTTTTTGTAAGTAATATATGCTTAAAACCTTCTAAATAACATTGTAGAAGGCCAACGTAAATTTCCATGGCAATCCGGCACGGTCGGTCCGGACGAGAAACCCCCTATACCCCCGCCTTTCGCGTATCGGCAAAAACTAGGTTTCGCGCTAAAATGTGCGTAACTTCTGCTACGTGACTCCGTTTTAGGCCCATGACCAGTCAAAACGGACCTTGGAAGGTCAACCACACAATGTGCAGGGCGTTTGGTGGCAATACACCATGATTTGAGTGTGTTTCGATAAACTGGACGACGTACGTTCGGTTCGGTTCGACCAATGCGTGTCTACGGTAATTTGCGGCGCTAGATCAGTTTTTTGTAAGTAATATATCATTAAAACCGTCTAAATAACATTGTAGAAGGCCATATAAATTTCCATGGCAATCCGGCACGGTCGGTCCGGACGAGAAACCCCCTATACCCCCGCCTTTCGCGTATCGGCAAAAACTGAGTTTCGCGCTAAAATGTGCGTAACTTCTGCTACGTGACTCCGTTTTAGGCCCATTACCAGTCAAAACGGACCTTGGAAGGTCCACCTAATTTACGGCGCTAGATCAGTTTTTTGTAAGTAATATATGCTTAAAACCGTCTAAATAACATTGTAGAAGGCCCGTGTAAATTTCCATGGCAATCCGGCACGGTCGGTCCGAACGAGAAACCCCCTATACCCCCGCCTTCCGCGTATCTGCAAAAACTGAGTTTCGCGCTAAAATGTGCGTAACTTCTGCTACGTGACTCCGTTTTAGGACCATGACCAGTCAAAACGGACCTTGGAAGGTGCAACACACAATGTGAAGGGCGCTTGGTGGCAATACACCATGATTTGAGTGTGTTTTGATAAACTGCATGACATACGTTCGGTTCAGTTCGGCCAATACGTGTCTACGGCAATTTGCGGCTCTAGATCGGTTTTTTGTAAGTAATATATGCTTAAAACCTTCTAAATAACATTGTAGAAGGCCCACGTAAATTTCCATGGAAATCCGGCACGGTCGGTCCGGACGAGAAACCCTCTATACCCCCGCATTTCGCGTATCGGCAAAAACTGGGTTTCGCGCTAAAATGTGCGTAACTTCTGCTAAGTGACTCCGTTTTAGGCCCATGACCAGTCAAAACGGACCTTGGAAGGTCCACCACACAATGTGCAGGGCGTTTGGTGGCAATACACCATGATTTGAATGTGTTTCGATAAACTGCACGACGTACGTTCGGTTCGGTTCGGCCAATACGTGTCTACGGCAATTTGCGGCTCTAGATCGGTTTTTTGTAAGTAATATATTCTTAAAACCTTTTAAATAACATTGTAGAAGGCCCACGTAAATTTCCATGGCAATCCGGCACGGTTGGTCCGGACGAGAAACCCCCTATACCCCCGCCTTTCGCGTATCGGCAAAAACTGGGTTTCGCGCTAAAATGTGCGTAACTTCTGCTACGTGACTCCGTTTTAGACAGATGACCAGTCAAAACGGACCTTGGAAGGTGCACCACACAATGTGAAGGGCCCTTGGTGGCAATACACCATGATTTGAGTGTGTTTCGATAAACTGCGCGACGTACGTTCGGTTCGGTTCGGTTCGGCCAATGCGTGTCTACGACAATTTGCGGCTCTAGATCGGTTGTTTGTAAGTAATATATTCTTAAAACCTTCTAAATAACATTGTAAAAGGCCCACGAAAATTTCCATGGCAATCCGGCACGGTCGGTCCGGACGAGAAACCCCCTATACCCCCGCCTTTCGCGTATCGGCAAAAACTGGGTTTCACGCTAAAATGTGCGTAACTTCTGCTACGTGACTCCGTTTTAGGCCCATGACCAGTCAAAAAGGACCTTGGAAAGTGCACCACACAATGTGAAGGGCGCTTGGTGGAAATACACCATGATTTGAGTGTGTTTCGATAAACTGCACGACGTACGTTCGGATCGGTTCGGCCAATGCGTGTCTACGGCAATTTGCGGCACAAGATCGGTTTTTTGTAAGTAATATATGCTTAAAACCTTCTAAATAACATTGTAGAAGGCCCACGTAAATTTCCATGGCAATCCGGCACGGTCGGTCCGGACAAGAAACCCCCTATACCCCCGCCTTTCGCGAATCGGAAAAACTGGGTTTCGCGCTAAAATGTGCGTAACTTCTGCTACATGACTCCGTTTTAGGCCCATGACCAGTCAAAACGGACCTTGGAAGGTCCACCACACATTGTGAAAAGCGTATGGTGGCAATACACCATGATTTGAGTGTGTTTCGATAAACTGCACGACGTACGTTCGGTTCGGTTTGGTTTGGCCAAGGCGTGTCTTCGGCAATTTGCGGCTCTAGATCGGTTTTTTGTAAGTAATATATGCTTAAAACCTTCTAAATAACATTGTAGAAAGCCCACGTAAAACTCCAAGGCAATCCGGCACGGTCGGTCCGGACGAGAAACCCCCTATACCCCCGCCTTTCGCGTATCGGCAAAAACTAGGTTTCGCGCTAAAATGTGCGTAACTTCTGCTACGTGACTCCGTTTTAGGCCCATGACTAGTTAAAACGGACCTTGGAAGGTGCACCACACAATGTGAAGGGCGCTTGGTGGCAATAAACCATGATTTGAGTGTGTTTCGATAAACTGCACGACGTACGTTCGGTTCGGTTCGGCCAATACGTGTCTTCGGCAGTTTGCGGCTCTAGATCGGTTTTTTGTAAGTAATATATGCTTAAAACCTTCTAAATAACATTTTAGAAGGCCCACGTAAATTTCCATGGCAATCCGGCACGGTCGGTCCGGACGAGAAAGCCCCTATACCACCGCTTTTCGCGTATCGGCAAAAACTGAGTTTCGCGATAAAATGTGCGTAACTTCTGCTACGTGACTCCGTTTTAGGCCCATGACCAGTCAAAACGGACCTTGGAAGGTCAACCACACAATGTGCAGGGCGTTTGGTGGCAATACACCATGATTTGAGTGTGTTTCGATAAACTGCACGACGTACGTTCGGTTCGGTTCGGTTTGGCTAATGCGTGTCTACGGCAATTTGCGGCTCTAGATCGGTTTTTTGTAAGTAATATATGCTTAAAACCTTCTAAATAACATTGTAGAAGGCCAACATAAATTTCCATGGCAATCCGGCACGGTCGGTCCGGACGAGAAACGCCCTATACCCCCGCCTTTCGCGTATCGGCAAAAACTGGGTTTCGCGCTAAAATGTGCGTAACTTCTGCTACGTGACTCCGTTTTAGGCCCATGACCAGTCAAAACGGACCTTGGAAGGTCCACAACATAATGTGCAGGGCGTTTGGTGGCAATACACCATGATTTGAGTGTGTTTCGATAAACTGGACGACGTACGTTCGGTTCGGTTCGACCAATGCGTATCTACGGTAATTTGCGGCGCTAGATCAGTTTTTTGTAAGTAATATATCATTAAAACCGTCTAAATAACATTGTAGAAGGCCCATATAAATTTCCATGGCAATCCGGCACGGTCGGTCCGGACGAGAAACCCCCTATACCCCCGCCTTTCGCGTATCGGCAAAAACTGAGTTTCGCGCTAAAATGTGCGTAACTTCTGCTACGTGACTCCGTTTTAGGCCCATGACCAGTCAAAACGGACCTTGGAAGGTCCACCTAATTTACGGCGCTAGATCAGTTTTTTGTAAGTAATATATGCTTAAAACCGTCTAAATAACATTGTAGAAGGCCCGTGTAAATTTCCATGGCAATCCGGCACGGTCGGTCCGAACGAGAAACCCCCTATACCCCCGCCTTTCGCGTATCTTCAAAAACTGAGTTTCGCGCTAAAATATGCGTAACTTATGCTACGTGACTCCGTTTTAGGTCCATGCCCAGTCAAAACGGACATTGGAAGGTCCACCACACAATGTGCAGGGCGTTTGGTGGCAATACACCATGATTTGAGTGTGTTTCGATAAACTGCACGACGTACGTTCGGTTCGGTTCGGTTTGGCCAATGCGTGTCTACGGCAATTTGCGGCTCTAGATCGGTTTTTTGTAAGTAATATATTCTTAAAACCTTCTAAATAACATTGTAGAAGGCTCACGTAAACTTCCATGGCAATCCGGCACGGTCGGTTCGGACGAGAAACCCCCTATACCCCCGCCTTTCGCGTTTGGGCGAAAACTGGGTCTCGCGCTAAAATGTGCGTAACTTCTGCTACGTGACTCCGTTTTAGGCCCATGACCAGTCAAAACGGACCTTGGAAGGTGCAACACACAATGTGAAGGGCGCTTGGTGGCAATACACCATGATTTGAGTGTGTTTTGATAAACTGCATGACATACGTTCGGTTCGGTTCGGCCAATACGTGTCTACGGCAATTTGCGGCTCTAGATCGGTTTTTTGTAAGTAATATATTCTTAAAACCTTTTAAATAACATTGTAGAAGGCCCACGTAAATTTCCATGGCAATCCGGCACGGTTGGTCCGGACGAGAAACCCCCTATACCCCCGCCTTTCGCGTATCGGCAAAAACTGGGTTTCGCGCTAAAATGTGCGTAACTTCTGCTATGTGACTCCGTTTTAGGCAGATGACCTGTCAAAACGGACCTTGGAAGGTGCACCACACAATGTGAAGGGCCCTTGGTGGCAATACACCATGATTTGAGTGTGTTTCGATAAACTACGCGACGTACGTTCGGTTCGGTTCGGCCAATGCGTGTCTACGACAATTTGCGGCTCTAGATCGGTTGTTTGTAAGTAATATATTCTTAAAACCTTCTAAATAACATTGTAAAAGGCCCACATAAATTTCCATGGCAATCCGGCACGGTCGGTCCGGACGAGAAACCTTCTAAGTAATATATGCTTAAAACCTTCTACATAACATTGTATAAAGCCCACGTAAATCGGAAAAACTGCACGACGTACGTTCGGTTCGGTTTGGTTTGGCCAAGGCGTGTCTTCGGCAATTTGCGACTCTAGATCGGTTTTTTGTAAGTAATATATGCTTAAAACCTTCTAAATAACATTGTAGAAAGCCCACGTAAAACTCCAAGGCAATCCGGCACGGTCGGTCCGGACGAGAAACCCCCTATACCCCCGCCTTTCGCGTATCGGCAAAAACTGGGTTTCGCGCTAAAATGTGCGTAACTTCTGCTACGTGACTCCGTTTTAGGCCCATGACCAGTCAAAACGGACCTTGGAAGGTCCACCACATAATGTGCAGGGCGTTTGGTGGCAATACACCATGATTTGAGTGTGTTTCGATAAACTGGACGACGTACGTTCGGTTCGGTTCGACCAATGCGTGTCTACGGTAATTTGCGGCGCTAGATCAGTTTTTTGTAAGTAATATATCATTAAAACCGTCTAAATAACATTGTAGAAGGCCCATATAAATTTCCATGGCAATCCGGCACGGTCGGTCCGGACGAGAAACCCCCTATACCCCCGCCTTTCGCGTATCGGCAAAAACTGAGTTTCGCGCTAAAATGTGCGTAACTTCTGCTACGTGACTCCGTTTTAGGCCCATGACCAGTCAAAACGGACCTTGGAAGGTCCACCTAATTTACGGCGCTAGATCAGTTTTTTGTAAGTAATATATGCTTAAAACCGTCTAAATAACATTGTAGAAGGCCCGTGTAAATTTCCATGGCAATCCGGCACGGTCGGTCCGAACGAGAAACCCCCTATACCCCCGCCTTTCGCGTATCTGCAAAAACTGAGTTTCGCGCTAAAATATAGCGTAACTTATGCTACGTGACTCCGTTTTAGGTCCATGCCCAGTCAAAACGGACATTGGAAGGTCCACCACACAATGTGCAGGGCGTTTGGTGGCAATACACCATGATTTGAGTGTGTTTCGATAAACTGCACGACGTACGTTCGGTTCGGTTCGGTTTGGCCAATGCGTGTCTACGGCAATTTGCGGCTCTAGATCGGTTTTTTGTAAGTAATATATTCTTAAAACCTTCTAAATAACATTGTAGAAGGCTCACGTAAACTTCCATGGCAATCCGGCACGGTCGGTCCGGACGAGAAACCCCCTATACCCCCGACTTTCGCGTTTGGGCGAAAACTAGGTCTCGCGCTAAAATGTGCGTAACTTCTGCTACGTGACTCCGTTTTAGGCCCATGACCAGTCAAAACGGACCTTGGAAGGTGCAACACACAATGTGAAGGGCGCTTGGTGGCAATACACCATGATTTGAGTGTGTTTTGATAAACTGCATGATATACGTTCGGTTCGGTTCGGTCAATACGTGTCTACGGCAATTTGCGACTCTAGATCGGATTTTTGTAAGTAATATATGCTTAAAACCTTCTAAATAACATTGTAGAAGGCCCACGTAAATTTCCATGGCAATCCGGCACGGTCGGTCCGGACGAGGAACCCTCTATACCCCCGCATTTCGCGTATCGGCAAAAACTGGGTTTCGCGCTAAAATGTGCGTAACTTCTGCTAAGTGACTCCGTTTTAGGCCCATGACCAGTCAAAACGGACCTTGGAAGGTCCACCACACAATGTGCAGGGCGTTTGGTGGCAATACACCATGATTTGAATGTGTTTCGATAAACTGCACGACGTACGTTCGGTTCGGTTCGGCCAATACGTGTCTACGGCAATTTGCGGCTCTAGATCGGTTTTTTGTAAGTAATATATTCTTAAAACCTTTTAAATAACATTGTAGAAGGCCCACGTAAATTTCCATGGCAATCCGGCACGGTTGGTCCGGACGAGAAACCCCCTATACCCCCGCCTTTCGCGTATCGACAAAAACTGGGTTTCGCGCTAAAATGTGCGTAACTTCTGCTACGTGACTCCGTTTTAGGCAGATGACCAGTCAAAACGGACCTTGGAAGGTGCACCACACAATGTGAAGGGCGCTTGGTGGAAATACACCATGATTTGAGTGTGTTTCGATAAACTGCACGACGTACGTTCGGTTCGGTTCGGCCAATGCGTGTCTACGGCAATTTGCGGCTCTAGATCTGTTTTTTGTAAGTAA
This sequence comes from Arctium minus, assembly GCA_954870635.1. Taxonomy (NCBI): domain Eukaryota; kingdom Viridiplantae; phylum Streptophyta; class Magnoliopsida; order Asterales; family Asteraceae; genus Arctium; species Arctium minus. Next base: position 85,409 of record OX941093.1, on the reverse strand, counting down.
TATATGCTTAAAACCTTCTACATAACATTGTATAAGGCCCACGTAAATCGGAAAAACTGCACGACGTACGTTCGGTTCGGTTTGGTTTGGCCAAGGCGTGTCTTCGGCAATTTGCGGCTCTAGATCGGTTTTTTGTAAGTAATATATGCTTAAAACCTTCTAAATAACATTGTAGAAAGCCCACGTAAAACTCCAAGGCAATCCGGCACGGTCGGTCCGGACGAGAAACCCCCTATACCCCCGCCTTTCGCGTATCGGCAAAAACTGGGTTTCGCGCTAAAATGTGCGTAACTTCTGCTACGTGACTCCGTTTTAGGCCCATGACCAGTCAAAACGGACCATGGAAGGTCCACCACATAATGTGCAGGGTGTTTGGTGGCAATACACCATGATTTGAGTGTGTTTCGATAAACTGGACGACGTACGTTCGGTTCGGTTCGGCCAATACGTGTCTACGGCAATTTGCGGCTCTAGATCGGTTTTTTGTAAGTAGTATATTCTTAAAACCTTTTAAATAACATTGTAGAAGGCCCACGTAAATTTCCATGGCAATCTGGCACGGTCGGTCCGGACAAGAAACCCCCTATACCCCCGCCTTTCGCGAATCGGAAAAACTGGGTTTCGCGCTAAAATGTGCGTAACTTCTGCTACATGACTCCGTTTTAGGCCCATGACCAGTCAAAACGGACCTTGGAAGGTCCACCACACATTGTGAAAAGCGTATGGTGGCAATATACCATGATTTGAGTGTGTTTCGATAAACTGCACGACGTACGTTCGGTTTGGTTTGGTTTGGCCAAGGCGTGTCTTCGGCAATTTGCGGCTCTAGATCGGTTTTTTGTAAGTAATATATGCTTAAAACCTTCTAAATAACATTGTAGAAAGCCCACGTAAAACTCCAAGGCAATCCGGCACGGTCGGTCCGGACGAGAAACCCCCTATACCCCCGCCTTTCGCGTATCGGCAAAAACTAGGTTTCGCGCTAAAATGTGCGTAACTTCTGCTACGTGACTCCGTTTTGGGCCCATGACTAGTTAAAACGGACCTTGGAAGGTGCACCACACAATGTGAAGGGCGCTTGGTGGCAATAAACCATGATTTGAGTGTGTTTCGATAAACTGCACGACGTACGTTCGGTTCGGTTCGGCCAATACGTGTCTTCGGCAATTTGCGGCTCTAGATCGGTTTTTTGTAAGTAATATATGCTTAAAACCATCTAAATAACATTTTAGAAGGCCCACGTAAATTTCCATGGCAATCCGGCACGGTCGGTCCGGACGAGAAACCCCCTATACCACCGCCTTTCGCGTATCTGCAAAAACTGGGTTTCGCGCTAAAATGTGCGTAACTTCTGCTACGTGACTCCGTTTTAGGCCCATGACCAGTCAAAACGGACCTTGGAAGGTCCACCACACATTGTGAAGCGCGTATGGTGGCAATACACCATGATTTGAGTGTGTTTTGATAAACTGCACGACGTACGTTCGGTTCGGTTCGGTTTGGCCAATGCGTGTCTTCGGCAATTTGCGGCTCTAGATCGGTTTTTTGTAAGTAATATATGCTTAAAACCTTCTAAATATCATTGTAGAAGGCCCACATAAATTTCCATGGCAATCCGGCACGGTCGGTCCGGATGAGAAACCCCCTATACCCCCGCCTTTCGCGTATCGGCAAAAATTGGGTTTTGCGCTAAAATGTGCGTAACTTCTGCTACGTGACTCCGTTTTAGGCCCATGACCAGTCAAAACGGACCTTGGAAGGTCCACCACACAATGTGCAGGGCGTTTGGTGGCAATACACCATGATTTGAGTGTGTTTCGATAAACTGCACGACGTACGTTCGGTTCGGTTCGGTTTGGCCAATGCGTGTCTACGGCAATTTGCGGCTATAGATAGATTTTTTGTAAGTAATATATGCTTAAGACCTTCTAAATAACATTGTAGAAGGCCCACGTAAATTTCCATGGCAATCCGGCACGGTCGGTCCGGACGAGAAACCCCCAATACCCCCGCCTTTCGCGTATCGGCAAAAACTGAGTTTTGCGCTAAAATGTGCGTAACTTCTGCTACGTGACTCCGTTTTAGGCCCATGCCCAGTCAAAACGGACATTGGAAGGTCCACCACACAATGTGCAGGGCGTTTGGTGGCAATACACCATGATTTGAGTGTGTTTCGATAAACTGCACGACGTACGTTCGGTTCGGTTTGGCCAATGCGTGTCTACGGCAATTTGCGGCTCTAGATCGGTTTTTTGTAAGTAATATATGCTTAAAACCTTCTACATAACATTGTATAAGGCCCACGTAAATTTCCATGGCAATCCGGCACGGTCGGTTCGGACGAGAAACCCCCTATACCCCCGCCTTTCGCGTATCCGCAAAAACTGGGTTTCGCGCTAAAATGTGCGTAACTTCTGCTACGTGACTCCATTTTAGGCCCATGACCAGTCAAAACGGACCTTGGAAGGTCCACCACACAATGTGCAGGGCGTTTGGTGGCAATACACCATGATTTGAGTGTGTTTCGATAAACTGCACGACGTACGTTCGGTTCGGTTCGGTTTGGCCAATGCGTGTCTACGGCAATTTGCGGCTATAGATAGATTTTTTGTAAGTAATATATGCTTAAGACCTTCTAAATAACATTGTAGAAGGCCCACGTAAATTTCCATGGCAATCCGGCACGGTCGGTCCGGACGAGAAACCCCCAATACCCCCGCCTTTCGCGTATCGGCAAAAACTGAGTTTTGCGCTAAAATGTGCGTAACTTCTGCTACGTGACTCCGTTTTAGGCCCATGCCCAGTCAAAACGGACATTGGAAGGTCCACCACACAATGTGCAGGGCATTTGGTGGCAATACACCATGATTTGAGTGTGTTTCGATAAACTGCACGACGTACGTTCGGTCGGTTTGGCCAATGCGTGTCTACGGCAATTTGCGGCTCTAGATCGGTTTTTTGTAAGTAATATATGCTTAAAACCTTCTACATAACATTGTATAAGGCCCACGTAAATTTCCATGGCAATCCGGCACGGTCGGTCCGGACGAGAAACCCCTTATACCCCCCGCCTTTCGCGTATCCGCAAAAACTGGGTTTCGCGCTAAAATGTGCGTAACTTCTACTACGTGACTCCGTTTTAGGCCCATGACTAGTCAAAACGGACCTTGGAAGGTCCACCACACAATGTGCAGGGCGTTTGGTGGCAATACACCATGATTTGAGTGTGTTTCGCTAAGCTGCACGATGTACGTTCGGTTCGGTTCGGCCAGTGCGTGTCTACGGCAATTTGCGGCTCTAGATCGATTTTTTGTAAGTAATATATGCTTAAAACATTCTAAATAACATTGTAGAAGGCCCACGTAAATTTCCGTGGCAATCCGGCACGGTCGGTCCGGACGAGAAACCCTCTATACCCCCGCCTTTCGCGTATCGGAAAAACTGGGTTTCGCGCTAAAATGTGCGTAACTTCTGCTACGTGACTCCGTTTTAGGCTCATGACCAATCAAAACGGACCTTGGAAGGTGCACCACACAATGTGAAGGGCGCTTGGTGGCAATACACCATGATTTGAGTGTGTTTCGATTAACTGCACGACGTACGTTCGGTTCGGTTCGGTTTGACCAATGCGTGTCTACGGCCATTTGCGGCTCTAGATCGGTTTTTTGTAAGTAATATATGCTTAAAACCTTCTAAATAACATTGTATAAGGCCCACGTAAATTTCCATGGCAATCCGGCACGGTCGGTCCGGACGAGAAACCCCCTATACCCCCGCCTTTCGCGTATCGGCAAAAACTGGGTTTCGCGCTAAAATGTGCGTAACTTCTGCTACGTGACTCCGTTTTAGGCCCATGTGTCAGGATCGAATTCTCAACAAGAATTAATTCTCAGAAACAATATCAAAGAAGTTTGCGGAATAACACTTTGATATTCAATGAAACAGTAAATCAAAACAGAATATGATCAACAAACTGTAAACTTGTATTGAATGCTTTGAAGTTACAAGATTATACACTCAACCTCAATATTGATGAACTGGATCACCAATACGAATTCTACTTCTCTAGAATTAGGATCTATGCCTTGAGGTTGATTTTCTTCACTAATAGAATGAATCAAAAAGTTAAATCACTATTCTAAACTATACAATATATATACTGAATACAAAGATAATTACAATAAATAAAATATCTTCAGTATATCTTCCATGTATATCTCTAAGCTTCCATGTATATCCTTTCATACGAATCTTCATCATATAAGCAGTATTAATCTTCAGCAACATTAAATTCCTTCTAGCAGCATTAACTACTAAGCAGCACTAACCACTAGCAGTACTAACTAGCTAAGCAGTACTAACTTTGTTCAAGCAGCACTAACTTTGACTAGCAGTATTAATAGTACTAGCAGTAGTAACACTCAGCAGTACTAACCTTTAAGTCTTCTAGCAGTAGTAACTTTGAACCAGCAGCATTAACCATACTTGATGAATTCTTCAGTTCCCAACAATCTCCCCCTAACTTGACTTTTAGGAAGAGAAGTCAAGTTCTTCAAATTTTCTTCAAGATGCTCCCAAAACTCTATCATGGCCTAAATTCCAGTGTTTGCATCCAATCCCAAACTCTGATTGATGGTTCTTTGAATCAAGTATTTAGCCATTTCTGAATCTGGAACACATCTTAACTTTTTCTTCAGCATGGCATGTAGCTTCAATCTGCTATGATTATACACTCTATCCACTAGGAAGTATTCAGTGTGATTTAAATCTAAAGTCACTGTATATACTCCACTAATTTCATATAGAGTCCAACTGTTGACTGACTTGAAGACATCCTTGATCAAATGCTCTACTTCTTCAGGTTTGAACATCATACACAGATACTCCATTACCAGTTTTGTAATTGAAATCCCTGGAGCCTTTAGAATATCTGCATACAACTTCATTCCTATCTCAAACATCTCTTCAAGATCTGATCTAGAGCATGTTCTGACAATTTTTGCCCATGTGTTGAACACTTCATACTTTTCATCCTTTCTTTTCAGCCTTATATATTCCTTTCCATCCACTGTCAATGTATCCCAGTGAATGACCTCAGGAGGCTTAACTCCTACAGGTTCTGCTGAAATTGGTTCAGGCACTTTGTCCATCACTACCATATACAAATTTACATCATCAGTGTTTGATGGATCTTTCTGTTTAGATGACTCAGGTGCCCCTTCTTCTTCAGCAACCTTCTCAGCCTCTTCTTCAGATACTCTAGGCTTCCTGATTGGCTTTCTTCTTGCCATCATCTTTGTTCTCTTTAAAGTCCTTAGACTTTCTCCCAGAGTGGACTCTTTCTTAGAAGGTGTTTCTTGCTCATCTGGAAATGGCTTTTGACAATCAAAGTCATTACTTTCTTTTATCCTCTTCTCCATCTCCACCCTAGCAATTTCATTTCCCTGAAGCTTCAACATCTCTGAATCATACAGCTCTTTGATCTTCTCAAAAGACATTTTGGAGAACATCTCCTTTTTGACTCCTACAGCACCTTTGAGAAATATAATCATCTTGTTTCTCTCTTGGGTACCTAGGAATGTCTTTGAGGGTTTTCTCTTCTTTGCAACTGTTTTCACCACTGATTTCTTCATACTTGCAGCTTTCTTCTGTGCAATTTCAGTTGCCATACTCAGTTGATAAGCTTCATTTAGTTCAGCAGCTAGAGCTTTTGCCATTTCCCTGTCCTTTTCCATCTGAACTCTTTCTTCCTTTTCAATGTCATCTTGCATCTTTCTAGCTAGGGCTTCATCTGATTCAACCAACCTTTGCTTTTTGATTGGTTGATCAGATTCCACCATTTTTGCTTTTCCTTTGTCTTTGTTCATTGCCTTCTTGCTATTATCTTTCTTGATCACTTTACCTTGTTCTTTGATGATTACTCCTTTGGTCTTTGAAGTGACCTTGGGAGTATCATTCTTGGCTTTAAGTAAGGTTTCTGCAATCTCAAGATCTGTTAAAACTTCTTGCACAGTTTCTGCTGCTTTATTAATGTCAGCAGTAGTAACTGTTTCTGCTGCTTCTTGTGTTTCTATTGGCACTGAATCTCTTTGTGTTTCTGCTTGCTGCTCCCCCTCAACATCAAGTTTCTCTCCATCAAGCTCCCCCTTTCTTGTGGCTTCTTCCATGTTGATCTCCCCCTTTTTGGGAGCATCATTCTCAGTGGTCCTTCTCCTTAGTTGGAATTGCTTTCTCTTCTTCCTCTGTACCAGACTTAGCACCATCTTCTTCAGCTTAGCAATCTGTACTTGTTGGGACAGAATGACCAGCTTCATCTCCTCTATTTCTTTTCCTTGTTTCATAACATCTAGGTTGATGTTTCCCATGGTTTCCATCAATTCCTGGTAACTATATCTGTCCTCACTTTCTCTAGAAGTGTTACCCTCCTTTGAAGGATCATTGGATCTTTTAGTAGTGGAAGTCTTCTGCCTAGCAGAAGCACTATCCACCCCTGTGGTTTCTTGGCACCAGGGACCTTCAAATGATTGCTCATTCAAAGTTGCCATGGGGGAGGTCTTATTGATGTTACCACTTTCCTCCTCTGTGCTAGCAGGAGTAGTGGCAGCCTCATCACCCATATGCTCTACCTCCTCCTCAGAGAGCACCTCCTTTGGGTTGGGAGACACCCTTGTGGATTCCCTTTGAATATTCTCTACTGGAGAATGCTCCAATAGAGGGCTTAAAGGCTTGGGGGATGATGGTACAAGAAGGGAAGGAGCCTTCTTTACCTGTTTCCTCTTGTAAGTTTGGGTGATAGGAGAGGTTGGTTTTTCAAGAAGGGACTGGGGAATAGATTTTGAGAGGGAAGGTTGGGATTGGCTAGCAGTGGGTTGGTCTAATGGGGGCCTTGACCCTGCTGCCATACCTTCATTGGTTTGGGACACCACCATCATTGTAGAGAACAATGGGGTGTCAACTCCTTCAGAGTCCCCAGCAGATCTTCTCATATTTGAGAAAACCTTGCCTTTGGGGGGTTTAGGTACATATACCCCAACAGGTTGAGGTATATCCGTCAATTCATGAGTAATAACTTCTTGAACAAACCTGGGATACATAAAGAAGCTCTTTTTGTTTCCCATGTTTGAGACAGAATCACTGAAAATCATTTTAGAAAAATTATACTTTCTGGCAGTGGCCAAGCACACCAAGGCATAAGCAATAGTGCTGCTGAACTCACTCCATCCAGTAGTCTTTTTGGAGATACAGTGCATAAGAGTATGGACAAAGAAACGCCATTGGGGTGAAAATTTGGCTTTAGAGAATTTGAAAACACCCAATGGGCCTCCATACCCCATTCTTGTAAGATTTGAAAACAGTTCATCGTTTGGGATAGAAGTTATACCAGAGGCATCGTCTAGACGTAGACTGATGCGAATAACCTCTTCAGTAACCGTTAGTGATTGATCACAGATTCTTGTCTTGATCATTTGCACACCATTCTCAACAACAATGGTGGCATTAGCCCAGAACTGCCTTTGATGCTCGATATAGATTGTAGGGGATACAATAAGAGCATGAGCAATATGGCTTGACTTAAGGAAATCCACAATCTGATGAAATCCTGCAGCTTGCTTTGGCTTCTGTAGCATCGCAATCTCATTGTGTTCATCGATGAATGCCATGGATGCCATTGATCTTAGTGAAAAGCTTGCCTGAAAACTTCGAACTTGAGAGAGAAAAGGTTTAGAGCGCAAGAGAACAGTATGCAAAGAGTCGTTATGAACTTTTAGGCGGGCAAAGAGTATTTATAGTATTCAGAACATAAGCAGTATTAACCTAGAGCAGTATTAACGACTAGCAGTATTAACTGAAAGCAGTATTAACTAACTAGCAGTATTAACTACTAGCAGTATTAACTGAAAGCAGTATTAACTAACTAGCAGTATTAACTACTAGCAGTATTAACTGAAAGCAGTATTAACTACTAGCAGTATTAACTGAAAGCAGTATTAACTGACTAGCAGTATTAACTACTAGCAGTATTAACTGAAAGCAGTATTAACTACTAGCAGTATTAACTAACTAGCAATATTAACTACTAGCAGTATTAACTATTAGCAGTATTAACTAACTATCAGTATTAACAACTAGCAGTATTAACTACTTTACTCCTTTAAACTTGCTAAACACTGAGTACTGCTCTGATACCACTTGTCAGGATCGAATTCTCAACAAGAATTAATTCTCAGAAACAATATCAAAGAAGTTTGCGGAATAACACTTTGATATTCAATGAAACAGTAAATCAAAACAGAATATGATCAACAAACTGTAAACTTGTATTGAATGCTTTGAAGTTACAAGATTACACACTCAACCTCAATATTGATGAACAGGCTCACCAATACGAATTCTACTTCTCTAGAATTAGGATCTATGCCTTGAGGTTGATTTTCTTCACTAATAGAATGAATCAAAAAGTTAAATCACTATTCTAAACTATACAATATATATACTGAATACAAAGATAATTACAATAAATAAAATATCTTCAGTATATCTTCCATGTATATCTCTAAGCTTCCATGTATATCCTTTCATACGAATCTTCATCATATAAGCAGTATTAATCTTCAGCAGCATTAAATTCCTTCTAGCAGCATTAACTACTAAGCAGCACTAACCACTAGCAGTACTAACTAGCTAAGCAGTACTAACTTTGTTCAAGCAGCACTAACTTTGACTAGCAGTATTAATAGTACTAGCAGTAGTAACACTCAGCAGTACTAACCTTTAAGTCTTCTAGCAGTAGTAACTTTGAACCAGCAGCATTAACCATACTTGATGAATTCTTCAGTTCCGAACACCATGACCAGTCAAAACGGACCTTGGAAGGTCCACCACACATTGTGAAGCGCGTATGTTGGCAATACACCATGATTTGAGTGTATTTCGATAAACTGTACGACGTACGTTCGGTTCGGTTCGGTTTGGCCAATGCGTGTCTTCAGCAATTTGCGGCTCTAGATCGGTTTTTTGTAAGTAATATATGCTTAAAACCTTCTAAATAACATTGTAGAAGGCCCACGTAAATTTCCATGGCAATTCGGCACAGTCGGTCCGGACGAGAAACCCCCTACACCCCCGCCTTTCGCGTATCGGCAAAAATTGGGTTTCGCGCTAAAATGTGCGTAACTTCTGCTACGTGACTCCGTTTTAGGCCCATGACCAGTCAAAACGGACCTTGGAAGGTCCACCACACAATGTGCAGGGCGTTGGGTGGCAATACACCATGATTTGAGTGTATTTCGATAAACTGTAAGACGTACGTTCGGTTCGGTTCGGTTTGGCCAATGCGTGTCTACGGAAATTTGCGCCTCTAGATAGATTTTTTGTAAGTAATATATGCTTAAGACCTTCTAAATAACATTGTAGAAGGCCCACGTAAATTTCCATGGCAATCCGGTACGGTCGGTCCGAACGAGAAACCCCCTATACCCCCGCCTTTCGCGTATCGGCAAAAACTGGGTTTCGCGCTAAAATGTGCGTAACTTCTGCTACGTGACTCCGTTTTAGGCCCATGACCAGTCAAAACGGACCTGGGAAGGTCAACCACACAATGTATAGGGCGTTTGGTGGCAATACACCATGATTTGAGTTTGTTTCGATAAACTGCACGACGTACGTTCGGTTCGGTTCGGTTTGGCCAATGCGTGTCTACGGCAATTTGCGGCTCTAGATCGGTTTTTTGTAAGTAATATATGCTTAAAACCATCTAAATAACATTTTAGAAGGCCCACGTAAATTTCCATGGCAATCCGGCACGGTCGGTCCGGACGAGAAACCCCCTATACCCCCGCCTTTCGCGTATCGGCAAAAACTAGGTTTCGCGCTAAAATGTGCGTAACTTCTGCTACGTGACTTCGTTTTAGGCCCATGACCAGTCAAAACGGACCTTGGAAGTTCCACCACACAATGTGCAGGGCGTTTGGGGGTAATACACCATGATTTGAGTGTGTTTCGATAAACTGGACGACGTACGTTCGGTTCGGTTCGGCCAATGGGTGTCTACGGTAATTTGCGGCGCTAGATCAGTTTTTTGTAAGTAATATATGCTTAAAACGTCTAAATAACATTGTAGAAGGCCCATATAAATTTCCATGGCAATCAGGCATGGTCGGTCCGGACGAGAAACCCCCTATACCCCCGCCTTTCGCGTATCGGCAAAAACTGAGTTTCGCGCTAAAATGTGCGTAACTTCTGCTACGTGACTCCGTTTTAGGCCCATGACAAGTCAAAACGGACGTTGGAAGGTCCACCACACAATGTGCAGGGCGTTTGGTGGCAATACACCATGATTTGAGTGTGTTTCGATAAACTGGACGACGTACATTCGGTTCGGTTCGGCCAATGCGTGTCTACGGTAATTTGCGGCGCTAGATCAGTTTTTTGTAAGTAATATATGCTTAAGACCTTCTAAATAACATTGTAGAAGGCCCATGTAAATTTCCATGGCAATCCGGCACGGTCGGTCCGGACGAGAAACCCCCTATACCCCGGCCTTTCGCGTATCGGCAAAAACTGAGTTTCGCGCTAAAATGTGCATAACTTCTGCTACGTGACTCCGTTTTAGGCCCATGACCAGTACAAACGGACATTGGAAGGTCCACCACACAATGTGTAGGGGTTTGGTGGCAATACACCATGATTTGAGTGTGTTTCGATAAACTACACGACGTACGTTCGGTTCGGTTCGGTTTGGCCAATGCGTGTCTACGGCAATTTGCGTGTCTACGGACCGGTTTTTTGTAAGTAATATATGCTTAAAACATTCTAAATAACATTGTAGAAGGCCCACGTAAATTTCCGTGGCAATCCGTCACGGTCGGTCCGGACGAGAAACCCCCTATACCCCCGCCTTTCGCGTATCGGCAAAAACTGGGTTTCGCGCTAAAATGTGCGTAACTTCTGCTACGTGACTCCGTTTTAGGCCCATGACCAGTCAACACGGACATTGGAAGGTCCACCACACAATGTGCAGGGCGTTTGGTGGCAATACACCATGATTTGAGTGTGTTTCGATAAACTGCACGACGTACGTTAGGTTCGGTTCGGTTTGGCCAATGCGTGTCTACGGCAATTTGCGGCGCTAGATCGATTTTTTGTAAGTAATATATGCTTAAGACCTTCTAAATAACATTGTAAAAGGCCCACGTAAATTTCCATGGCAATCCGGCACGGTCGGTCCGGACGAGAAACCCCCTATACCCCCGCCTTTCGCGTATCGGCAAAAACTGAGTTTCGCGCTAAAATGTGCATAACTTCTGCTACGTGACTCCGTTTTAGGCCCATGACCAGTCAAAACGGACATTGGAAGGTCCACCACAAAATGTGCAGGGCGTTTGGTGGCAATACACCATGATTTGAGTGTGTTTCGATAAACTACACGACGTACGTTCGGTTCGGTTCGGTTTGGCCAATGCGTGTCTACGGCAATTTGCGTGTCTACGAACCGGTTTTTTGTAAGTAATATATGCTTAAAACATTCTAAATAACATTGTAGAAGGCCCACGTAAATTTCCGTGGCAATCCGTCACGGTCGGTCCGGACGAGAAACCCCCTATACCCCCGCCTTTCGCGTATCGGCAAAAACTGGGTTTCGCGCTAAAATGTGTGTAACCTCTGCTACGTGACTCCGTTTTAGGCCCATGACCAGTCAACATGGACATTGGAAGGTCCACCACACAATGTGCAGGGCGTTTGGTGGCAATACACCATGATTTGAGTGTGTTTCGATAACCTGGACGACGTACGTTCGGTTCGGTTCGGTTTGGCCAATGCGTGTCTACGGCAATTTGCGGCTCTAGATCGATTTTTTGTAAGTAATATATGCTTAAGACCTTCTAAATAACATTGTAAAAGGCCCACGTAAATTTCCATGGCAATCCGGCACGGTCGGTCCGGACGAGACACCCCCTATACCCCCGCCTTTCGCGTATCGGCAAAAACTGAGTTTCGCGCTAAAATGTGCGTAACTTCTGCTATGTGACTCCGTTTTAGGCCCATGACCAGTCAAAACGGACATTGGAAGGTCCACCACACAATGTGCAGGGCGTTTGGTGGCAATACACCATGATTTGAGTGTGTTTCGATAAACTGCACCACGTACGTTCGGTTCGGTTCGGCCAATGCGTGTCTACGGTAATTTGCGGCGCTAGATCAGTTTTTTGTAAGTAATATATGCTTAAGACCTTCTAAATAACATTGTAGAAGGCCCATGTAAATTTCCATGGCAATCCGGCACGGTCGGTCCGGACGAGAAACCCCCTACACCCCCGCCTTTCGCGTATCGGCAAAAACTGAGTTTCGCGCTAAAATGTGCATAACTTCTGCTACGTGACTCCGTTTTAGGCCCATGACCAGTCAAAACGGACATTGGAAGATCCACCACAAAATGTGCAGGGCGTTTGGTGGCAATACACCATGATTTGAGTGTGTTTCGATAAACTACACGACGTACGTTCGGTTCGGTTCGGTTTGGCCAATGCGTGTCTACGGCAATTTGCGTGTCTACGGACCGGTTTTTTGTAAGTAATATATGCTTAAAACATTCTAAATAACATTGTAGAAGGCCCACGTAAATTTCCGTGGCAATCCGTCACGGTCGGTCCGGACGAGAAACCCCCTATACCCCCGCCTTTCGCGTATCGGAAAAACTGGGTTTCGCGCTAAAATGTGCGTAACTTCTGCTACGTGACTCCGTTTTAGACCCATGACTAGTCAAAACAGACCTTGGAAGGTCCACGACACAATGTTCATGGCGTTTGGTGGCAATACACCATGATTTGAGTGTGTTTCGATAAACTGCACGACGTACGTTCGGTTTTGTTCGGCCAATACGTGTCTACGGCAATTTGCCGCTATAGATCGGATTTTTGTAAGTAATATATTCTGAAAACCTTCTAAATAACATTGTAGAAGGCCCACGTAAATTTCCTTGGCAATCCGGCACGATCGGTCCGGACGAGAAACCCCCTATACCCCCGCCTTTCGCGTATCGGAAAAACTGGGTTTCGCGCTAAAATGTGCGTAACTTCTGCTACGTGACTCCGTTTTAGGCCCATGACCAGTCAAAACGGACATTGGAAGGTCCACCACACAATGTGCAGGGCGTTTGGTGGCAATACACCATGATTTGAGTGTGTTTCGATAAACTGCACGACGTACGTTCGGATCGGTTTGGTTTGGCCAATGCGTGTCTACGGCAATTTGCGGCTCTAGATCGATTTTTTGTAAGTAATATATGCTTAAGACCTTCTAAATAACATTGTAAAAGGCCCACGTAAATTTCCATGGCAATCCGGCACGGTCGGTTCGGACGAGAAACCCCCTATACCCCCGTCTTTCGCGTATCGGCAAAAACTGAGTTTCGCGCTAAAATGTGCGTAACTTCTGCTACGTGACTCCGTTTTAGGCCCATGACCAGTCAAAACGGACATTAGAAGGTCCACCACACAATGTGCAGGGCGTTTGGTGGTAATACACCATGATTTGAGTGTGTTTCGATAAACTGGACGACGTACGTTCGGTTCGGTTCGGCCAATGCGTGTCTACGGTAATTTGCGGCGCTAGATCAGTTTTTTGTATGTAATATATGCTTAAGACCTTCTAAATAACATTGTAGAAGGCCCATGTAAATTTCCATGGCAATCCGGCACGGTCGGTCCGGACGAGAAACCCCCTATACCCCCGCCTTTCGCGTATCGGCAAAAACTGAGTTTCGCGCTAAAATGTGCGTAACTTCTGCTACGTGACTCCGTTTTAGGCCCATGACCAGTCAAAACGGACATTAGAAGGTCCACCACACAATGTGCAGGGCGTTTGGTGGCAATACACCATGATTTGAGTGTGTTTCGATAAACTGCACCACGTACGTTCGGTTCGGTTCGGCCAATGCGTGTCTACGGTAATTTGCGGCGCTAGATCAGTTTTTTGTAAGTAATATATGCTTAAGACCTTCTAAATAACATTGTAGAAGGCCCATGTAAATTTCCATGGCAATCCGGCACGGTCGGTCCGGACGAGAAACCCCCTATACCCCCGCCTTTCGCGTATCGGCAAAAACTGAGTTTCGCGCTAAAATGTGCATAGCTTCTGCTACGTGACTCCGTTTTAGGCCCATGACCAGTTAAAATGGACTTTGGAAGGTCCACCACACAATGTACAGGGCGTTTGGTGGCAATACACCATGATTTGAGTGTATTTCGATAAACTGCACGACGTACGTTCGGTTCGGTTCGGTTTGGCCAATGCGTGTCTACGGCAATTTGCGGCTCTAGATCGATTTTTTGTAAGTAATATATGCTTAAAACCTTCTAAAAAACATTGTATAAGGCCCACGTAAATTTCCATGGCAATCCGGCACGGTCGGTCCGGACGAGAAAACCCCCTATACCCCCGCCTTTCGCGTATCGGCAAAAACTGGGTTTCGTGCTAAAATGTGCGTAAGTTCTGCTACGTGACTCCGTTTTAGGCCCATGACCAGTCAAAACGGACCTTGGAAGGTCCACCACACAATGTGCAGGGCGTTTGGTGGCAATACACCATGATTTGAATGTGTTTCGATAAACTGCACGACGTACGTTCGGTTTTGTTCGGCCAATACGTGTCTACGGCAATTTGCCGCTATAGATCGGATTTTTGTAAGTAATATATTCTGAAAACCTTCTAAATAACATTGTAGAAGGCCCACGTAAATTTCCTTGGCAATCCGGCACGATCGGTCCGGACGAGAAACCCCCTATACCCCCGCCTTTCGCGTATCGGAAAAACTGGGTTTCGCGCTAAAATGTGCGTAACTTCTGCTACGTGACTCCGTTTTAGACCCATGACTAGTCAAAACAGACCTTGGAAGGTCCACGACACAATGTGCATGGCGTTTGGTGGCAATACACCATGATTTGAGTGTGTTTCGATAAACTGCACGACGTACGTTCGGTTCGGTTCGGCCAATGCGTGTCTACGGCAATTTGCGGCTCTAGATCGGTTTTTTGTAAGTAATATATGCTTAAAACATTCTAAATAATATTGTATAAGGCCCACGTAAATTTCCATGGCAATCCGGCACGGTCGGTCCGGACGAGAAACCCCCTATACCAACGCCTTTCGCGTATCGGCAAAAACTGGGTTTCACGCTAAAATGTGCGTAACTTCTGCTACGTGACTCCGTTTTAGGACTATGACCAGTCAAAACGGACCTTGGAAGGTCCACCACACAATGTGCAGGGCGTTTGGTGGCAATACACCATGATTTGAATGTGTTTCGATAAACTGCACGACGTACGTTCGGTTCTGTTCGGCCAATACGTGTCTACGGCAATTTGCCGCTATAGATCGGATTTTTGCAAGTAATATATTCTGAAAACCTTCTAAATAACATTGTAGAAGGCCCACGTAAATTTCCTTGGCAATCCGGCACGGTCGGTCCGGACGAGAAACCCCCTATACCCCCGCCTTTCGCGTATCGGAAAAACTGGGTTTCGCGCTAAAATGTGCGTAACTTCTGCTACGTGACTCCGTTTTAGACCCATGACTAGTCAAAACAGACCTTGGAAGGTCCACGACACAATGTGCATGGCGTTTGGTGGCAATACACCATGATTTGAGTGTGTTTCGATAAACTGCACGACGTACGTTCGGTTCGGTTCGGCCAATGCGTGTCTACGGCAATTTGCGGCTCTAGATCGGTTTTTTGTAAGTAATATATGCTTAAAACATTCTAAATAATATTGTATAAGGCCCACGTAAATTTCCATGGCAATCCGGCACGGTCGGTCCGGACGAGAAACACCCTATACCCCCGTCTTTCGCGTATCGGTAAAAACTGGGTTTCGCGCTAAAATGTGCGTAAATTCTGCTACGTAACTCCGTTTTAGGCCCATGACCAGTCAAAACGGACCTTGGAAGGTCCACCACACAATGTAGATGACGTTTGGTGGGAATACACCATGATTTGAGTGTGTTTCGATAAACTGCACGACGTACGTTCGGTTCGGTTCGGCCAATACGTGTCTACGGCAATTTGCGGCTCTAGATCGGTTTTTTGTAAGTAATAAATTCTTAAAACCTTCTAAATAACATTGTAGAAGGCCCACGTAAATTTCCATGCCATTCCGGCACGGTCGGTCCGGACGAGAAACCCCTATACCCCCGCCTTTCGCGTATCGGCAAAAACTGGGTTTCACGCTAAAATGTGCGTAACATCTGCTACGTGACTCCGTTTTAGGCCCATGACCAGTCAAAACGGACCTTGGACGGTGCACCACACAATGTGAAGGGCGCTACGTGGCAATACACCGTGATTTGAGTGTGTTTCGATAAACTGCACGACGTACGTTCGGTTCGGTTCGGCCAATGCGTGTCTACGGCAATTTGCGGCTCTAGATCGGTTTTTTGTAAGTAATATATGCTTAAAACCTTCTAAAAAACATTGTATAAGGCCCACGTAAATTTCCATGGCAATCTGGCATGGTCTGTCCGGACGAGAAACCCCCTATACCCCCGCCTTTCGCGTATCGGCAAAAACTGGATTTCGGGCTAAAATTTGCGTAACTTCTGCTACATGACTCCGTTTTAGGACCATGACCAGTCAAAACGGACCTTGGAAGGTCCAACACACATTGTGAATAGCGTATGGTGGCAATACACCATGATTTGAGTGTGTTTCGATAAACTGCACGACGTACGTTCGGTTCGGCCAATGCGTGTCTACGGCAATTTGCGGCTATAGATAGGTTTTTTGTAAGTAATATATGCTTAAAACATTCTAAATAACATTGTAGAAGGCCCACGTAAATTTCCATGGCAATCCGGCACGGTCGGTCCGGACGAGAAACCCCCTATACCCCCGCCTTTCGCGTATCGGCAAAAACTGGGTTTCGTGCTAAAATGTGCGTAAGTTCTGCTACGTGACTCCGTTTTAGGCCCATGACCAGTCAAAACGGACCTTGGAAGGTCCACCACACAATGTGCAGGGCGTTTGGTGGCAATACACCATGATTTGAATGTGTTTCGATAAACTGCACGACGTACGTTCGGTTTTGTTCGGCCAATACGTGTCTACGGCAATTTGCCGCTATAGATCGGATTTTTGTAAGTAATATATTCTGAAAACCTTCTAAATAACATTGTAGAAGGCCCACGTAAATTTCCTTGGCAATCCGGCACGGTCGGTCCGGACGAGAAACCCCCTATACCCCCGCCTTTCGCGTATCGGAAAAACTGGGTTTCGCGCTAAAATGTGCGTAACTTCTGCTACGTGACTCCGTTTTAGACCCATGACTAGTCCAAACGGACCTTGGAAGGTCCACCACACAATGTGCAAGGCGTTTGGTGGCAATACACCATGATTTGAATGTGTTTCGATAAACTGCACGACGTACGTTCGGTTCTGTTCGGCCAATACGTGTCTACGGCAATTTGCCGCTATAGATCTGATTTTTGTAAGTAATATATTCTGAAAACCTTCTAAATAACATTGTAGAAGGCCCACGTAAATTTCCTTGGCAATCCGGCACGGTCGGTCCGGACGAGAAACCCCCTATACCCCCGCCTTTCGCGTATCGGAAAAACTGGGTTTCGCGCTAAAATGTGCGTAACTTCTGCTACGTGACTCCGTTTTAGACCCATGACTAGTCAAAACAGACCTTGGAAGGTCCACGACACAATGTTCATGGCGTTTGGTGGCAATACACCATGATTTGAGTGTGTTTCGATAAACTGCACGACGTACGTTCGGTTCGGTTCGGCCAATGCGTGTCTACGGCAATTTGCGGCTCTAGATCGGTTTTTTGTAAGTAATAAATGCTTAAAACATTCTAAATAATATTGTATAAGGCCCACGTAAATTTCCATGGCAATCCGGCACGGTCGGTCCAGACGAGAAACACCCTATACCCCCGTCTTTCGCGTATCGGTAAAAACTGGGTTTCGCGCTAAAATGTGCGTAAATTCTGCTACGTAACTCCGTTTTAGGCCCATGACCAGTCAAAACGGACCTTGGAAGGTCCACCCCACAATGTAGATGACGTTTGGTGGCAATACACCATGATTTGAGTGTGTTTCGATAAACTGCACGACGTACGTTCGGTTCGGTTCGGCCAATACGTGTCTACGGCTATTTGCGGCTCTAGATCGGTTTTTTGTAAGTAATAAATTCTTAAAACCTTCTAAATAACATTGTAGAAGGCCCACGTAAATTTCCATGCCATTCCGGCACGGTCGGTCCGGACGAGAAACCCTTATACCCCCGCCTTTCGCGTATCGGCAAAAACTGGGTTTCACGCTAAAATGTGCGTAACTTCTGCTACGTGACTCCGTTTTAGGCCCATGACCAGTCAAAACGGACCTTGGACGGTGCACCACACAATGTGAAGGGCGCTACGTGGCAATACACCGTGATTTGAGTGTGTTTCGATAAACTGCACGACGTACGTTCGGTTCGGTTCGGCCAATGCGTGTCTACGGCAATTTGCGGCTCTAGATCGGTTTTTTGTAAGTAATATATGCTTAAAACCTTCTAAAAAACATTGTATAAGGCCCACGTAAATTTCCATGGCAATCTTGCATGGTCTGTCCGGACGAGAAACCCCCTATACCCCGCCTTTCGCGTATCGGAAAAAAATGGATTTCGCGCTAAAATTTGCGTAACTTCTGCTACATGACTCCGTTTTAGTCCCATGACCAGTCAAAACGGACCTTGGAAGGTCCAACACACATTGTGAATAGCGTATGGTAGCAATACACCATGATTTGAGTGTGTTTCGATAAACTGCACGACGTACGTTCGGTTCGGCCAATGCGTGTCTACGGCAATTTGCGGCTATAGATAGGTTTTTTGTAAGTAATATATGCTTAAAACATTCTAAATAACATTTTAGAAGGCCCACGTAAATTTCCATGGCAATCCGGCACGGTCGGTCCGGACGAGAAACCCCCTATACCCCCGTCTTTCGCGTATCGGTAAAAACTGGGTTTCGCGCTAAAATGTGCGTAACTTCTGCTACGTGACTCCGTTTTAGACCCATGACTAGTCAAAACAGACCTTGGAAGGTCCACCACACAATGTGCAAGGCGTTTGGTGGCAATACACCATGATTTGAATGTGTTTCGATAAACTGCACGATGTACGTTCGGTTCTGTTCGGCCAATACGTGTCTACGGCAATTTGCCGCTATAGATCTGATTTTTGTAAGTAATATATTCTGAAAACCTTCTAAATAACATTGTAGAAGGCCCACGTAAATTTCCTTGGCAATCCGGCACGGTCGGTCCGGACGAGAAACCCCCTATACCCCCGCCTTTCGCGTATCGGAAAAATTGGGTTTCGCGCTAAAATGTGCGTAACTTCTGCTACGTGACTCCGTTTTAGACCCATGACTAGTCAAAACAGACCTTGGAAGGTCCACGACACAATGTGCATGGCGTTTGGTGGCAATACACCATGATTTGAGTGTGTTTCGATAAACTGCACGACGTACGTTCGGTTCGGTTCGGCCAATGCGTGTCTACGGCAATTTGCGGCTCTAGATCGGTTTTTTGTAAGTAATAAATGCTTAAAACATTCTAAATAATATTGTATAAGGCCCACGTAAATTTCCATGGCAATCCGGCACGGTCGGTCCAGACGAGAAACACCCTATACCCCCGTCTTTCGCGTATCGGTAAAAACTGGGTTTCGCGCTAAAATGTGCGTAAATTCTGCTACGTAACTCCGTTTTAGGCCCATGACCAGTCAAAACGGACCTTGGAAGGTCCACCACACAATGTAGATGACGTTTGGTGGCAATACACCATGATTTGAGTGTGTTTCGATAAACTGCACGACGTACGTTCGGTTCGGTTCGGCCAATACGTGTCTACGGCAATTTGCGGCTCTAGATCGGTTTTTTGTAAGTAATAAATTCTTAAAACCTTCTAAATAACATTGTAGAAGGCCCACGTAAATTTCCATGCCATTCCGGCACGGTCGGTCCGGACGAGAAACCCTTATACCCCCGCCTTTCGCGTATCGGCAAAAACTGGGTTTCACGCTAAAATGTGCGTAACTTCTGCTACGTGACTCCGTTTTAGGCCCATGACCAGTCAAAACGGACCTTGGACGGTGCACCACACAATGTGAAGGGCGCTACGTGGCAATACACCGTGATTTGAGTGTGTTTCGATAAACTGCACGACGTACGTTCGGTTCGGTTCGGCCAATGCGTGTCTACGGCAATTTGCGGCTCTAGATCGGTTTTTTGTAAGTAATATATGCTTAAAACCTTCTAAAAAACATTGTATAAGGCCCACGTAAATTTCCATGGCAATCTGGCATGGTCTGTCCGGACGAGAAACCCCCTATACCCCCGCCTTTCGCGTATCGGAAAAAAATGGATTTCGCGCTAAAATTTGCGTAACTTCTGCTACATGACTCCGTTTTAGTCCCATGACCAGTCAAAACGGACCTTGGAAGGTCCAACACACATTGTGAATAGCGTATGGTAGCAATACACCATGATTTGAGTGTGTTTCGATAAACTGCACGACGTACGTTCGGTTCGACCAATGCGTGTCTACGGCAATTTGCGGCTATAGATAGGTTTTTTGTAAGTAATATATGCTTAAAACATTCTAAATAACATTTTAGAAGTCCCACGTAAATTTCCATGGCAATCCGGCACGGTCGGTCCGGACGAGAAACCCCCTATACCCCCGCCTTTCGCGTATCGGCAAAAACTGGGTTTCGTGCTAAAATGTGCGTAAGTTCTGCAACGTGACTCCGTTTTAGGCCCATGACCAGTCAAAACGGACCTTGGAAGGTCCACCACACAATGTGCAGGGCGTTTGGTGGCAATACGCCATGATTTGAATGTGTTTCGATAAACTGCACGACGTACGTTCGGTTTTGTTCGGCTAATACGTGTCTACGGCAATTTGCCGCTATAGATCGGATTTTTGTAAGTAATATATTCTGAAAACCTTCTAAATAACATTGTAGAAGGCCCACGTAAATTTCCTTGGCAATCCGGCACGGTCGGTCCGGACGAGAAACCCCCTATACCCCCGCCTTTCGCGTATCGGAAAAACTGGGTTTCGCGCTAAAATGTGCGTAACTTCTGCTACGTGACTCCGTTTTAGACCCATGACTAGTCAAAACAGACCTTGGAAGGTCCACGACACAATGTGCATGGCGTTTGGTGGCAATACACCATGATTTGAGTGTGTTTCGATAAACTGCACGACGTACGTTCGGTTCGGTTCGGCCAATGCGTGTCTACGGCAATTTGCGGCTCTAGATCGGTTTTTTGTAAGTAATATATGCTTAAAACATTCTAAATAATATTGTATAAGGCCCACGTAAATTTCCATGGCAATCCGGCACGGTCGGTCCGGACGAGAAACCCCCTATACCCCCGCCTTTCGCGTATCGGCAAAAACTGGGTTTCACGCTAAAATGTGCGTAACTTCTGCTACGTGACTCCGTTTTAGAACTATGACCAGTCAAAACGGACCTTGGAAGGTCCACCACACAATGTGCAGGGCGTTTGGTGGCAATACACCATGATTTGAATGTGTTTCGATAAACTGCACGACGTACGTTCGGTTCTGTTCGGCCAATACGTGTCTACGGCAATTTGCCGCTATAGATCGGATTTTTGTAAGTAATATATTCTGAAAACCTTCTAAATAACATTGTAGAAGGCCCACGTAAATTTCCTTGGCAATCCGGCACGGTCGGTCCGGACGAGAAACCCCCTATACCCCCGCCTTTCGCGTATCGGAAAAACTGGGTTTCGCGCTAAAATGTGCGTAACTTCTGCTACGTGACTCCGTTTTAGACCCATGACTAGTCAAAACAGACCTTGGAAGGTCCACGACACAATGTGCATGGCGTTTGGTGGCAATACACCATGATTTGAGTGTGTTTCGATAAACTGCACGACGTACGTTCGGTTCGGTTCGGCCAATGCGTGTCTACGGCAATTTGCGGCTCTAGATCGGTTTTTTGTAAGTAATAAATGCTTAAAACATTCTAAATAATATTGTATAAGGCCCACGTAAATTTCCATGGCAATCCGGCACGGTCGGTCCAGACGAGAAACACCCTATACCCCCGTCTTTCGCGTATCGGTAAAAACTGGGTTTCGCGCTAAAATGTGCGTAAATTCTGCTACGTAACTCCGTTTTAGGCCCATGACCAGTCAAAACGGACCTTGGAAGGTCCACCACACAATGTAGATGACGTTTGGTGGCAATACACCATGATTTGAGTGTGTTTCGATAAACTGCACGACGTACGTTCGGTTCGGTTCGGCCAATACGTGTCTACGGCAATTTGCGGCTCTAGATCGGTTTTTTGTAAGTAATAAATTCTTAAAACCTTCTAAATAACATTGTAGAAGGCCCACGTAAATTTCCATGCCATTCCGGCACGGTCGGTCCGGACGAGAAACCCTTATACCCCCGCCTTTCGCGTATCGGCAAAAACTGGGTTTCACGCTAAAATGTGCGTAACTTCTGCTACGTGACTCCGTTTTAGGCCCATGACCAGTCAAAACGGACCTTGGACGGTGCACCACACAATGTGAAGGGCGCTACGTGGCAATACACCGTGATTTGAGTGTGTTTCGATAAACTGCACGACGTACGTTCGGTTCGGTTCGGCCAATGCGTGTCTACGGCAATTTGCGGCTCTAGATCGGTTTTTTGTAAGTAATATATGCTTAAAACCTTCTAAAAAACATTGTATAAGGCCCACGTAAATTTCCATGGCAATCTGGCATGGTCTGTCCGGACGAGAAACCCCCTATACCCCCGCCTTTCGCGTATCGGAAAAAAATGGATTTCGCGCTAAAATTTGCGTAACTTCTGCTACATGACTCCGTTTTAGTCCCATGACCAGTCAAAACGGACCTTGGAAGGTCCAACACACATTGTGAATAGCGTATGGTAGCAATACACCATGATTTGAGTGTGTTTCGATAAACTGCACGACGTACGTTCGGTTCGGCCAATGCGTGTCTACGGCAATTTGCGGCTATAGATAGGTTTTTTGTAAGTAATATATGCTTAAAACATTCTAAATAACATTTTAGAAGGCCCACGTAAATTTCCATGGCAATCCGGCACGGTCGGTCCGGACGAGAAACCCCCTATACCCCCGCCTTTCGCGTATCGGCAAAAACTGGGTTTCGTGCTAAAATGTGCGTAAGTTCTGCAACGTGACTCCGTTTTAGGCCCATGACCAGTCAAAACGGACCTTGGAAGGTCCACCACACAATGTGCAGGGCGTTTGGTGGCAATACGCCATGATTTGAATGTGTTTCGATAAACTGCACGACGTACGTTCGGTTTTGTTCGGCCAATACGTGTCTACGGCAATTTGCCGCTATAGATCGGATTTTTGTAAGTAATATATTCTGAAAACCTTCTAAATAACATTGTAGAAGGCCCACGTAAATTTCCTTGGCAATCCGGCACGGTCGGTCCGGACGAGAAACCCCCTATACCCCCGCCTTTCGCGTATCGGAAAAACTGGGTTTCGCGCTAAAATGTGCGTAACTTCTGCTACGTGACTCCGTTTTAGACCCATGACTAGTCAAAACAGACCTTGGAAGGTCCACGACACAATGTGCATGGCGTTTGGTGGCAATACACCATGATTTGAGTGTGTTTCGATAAACTGCACGACGTACGTTCGGTTCTGTTCGGCCAATACGTGTCTACGGCAATTTGCGGCTATAGATCGGTTTTTTGTAAGTAATATATGCTTAAAACATTCTAAATAATATTGTATAAGGCCCACGTAAATTTCCATGGCAATCCGGCACGGTCGGTCCGGACGAGAAACCCCCTATACCCCCGCCTTTCGCGTATCGGCAAAAACTGGGTTTCACGCTAAAATGTGCGTAACTTCTGCTACGTGACTCCGTTTTAGAACTATGACCAGTCAAAACGGACCTTGGAAGGTCCACCACACAATGTGCAGGGCGTTTGGTGGCAATACACCATGATTTGAATGTGTTTCGATAAACTGCACGACGTACGTTCGGTTCTGTTCGGCCAATACGTGTCTACGGCAATTTGCCGCTATAGATCGGATTTTTGTAAGTAATATATTCTGAAAACCTTCTAAATAACATTGTAGAAGGCCCACGTAAATTTCCTTGGCAATCCGGCACGGTCGGTCCGGACGAGAAACCCCCTATACCCCCGCCTTTCGCGTATCGGAAAAACTGGGTTTCGCGCTAAAATGTGCGTAACTTCTGCTACGTGACTCCGTTTTAGACCCATGACTAGTCAAAACAGACCTTGGAAGGTCCACGACACAATGTGCATGGCGTTTGGTGGCAATACACCATGATTTGAGTGTGTTTCGATAAACTGCACGACGTACGTTCGGTTCGGTTCGGCCAATGCGTGTCTACGGCAATTTGCGGCTCTAGATCGGTTTTTTGTAAGTAATATATGCTTAAAACATTCTAAATAATATTGTATAAGGCCCACGTAAATTTCCATGGCAATCCGGCACGGTCGGTCCGGACGAGAAACCCCCTATACCCCCGCCTTTCGCGTATCGGCAAAAACTGGGTTTCACGCTAAAATGTGCGTAACTTCTGCTACGTGACTCCGTTTTAGAACTATGACCAGTCAAAACGGACCTTGGAAGGTCCACCACACAATGTGCAGGGCGTTTGGTGGCAATACACCATGATTTGAATGTGTTTCGATAAACTGCACGACGTACGTTCGGTTCTGTTCGGCCAATACGTGTCTACGGCAATTTGCCGCTATAGATCGGATTTTTGTAAGTAATATATTCTGAAAACCTTCTAAATAACATTGTAGAAGGCCCACGTAAATTTCCTTGGCAATCCGGCACGGTCGGTCCGGACGAGAAACCCCCTATACCCCCGCCTTTCGCGTATCGGAAAAACTGGGTTTCGCGCTAAAATGTGCGAAACTTCTGCTACGTGACTCCGTTTTAGACCTATGACTAGTCAAAACAGACCTTGGAAGGTCCACGACACAATGTGCATGGCGTTTGGTGGCAATACACCATGATTTGAGTGTGTTTCGATAAACTGCACGACGTACGTTCGGTTCGGTTCGGCCAATGCGTGTCTACGGCAATTTGCGGCTCTAGATCGGTTTTTTGTAAGTAATAAATGCTTAAAACATTCTAAATAATATTGTATAAGGCCCACGTAAATTTCCATGGCAATCCGGCACGGTCGGTCCAGACGAGAAACACCCTATACCCCCGTCTTTCGCGTATCGGTAAAAACTGGGTTTCGCGCTAAAATGTGCGTAAATTCTGCTACGTAACTCCGTTTTAGGCCCATGACCAGTCAAAACGGACCTTGGAAGGTCCACCACACAATGTAGATGACGTTTGGTGGCAATACACCATGATTTGAGTGTGTTTCGATAAACTGCACGACGTACGTTCGGTTCGGTTCGGCCAATACGTGTCTACGGCAATTTGCGGCTCTAGATCGGTTTTTTGTAAGTAATAAATTCTTAAAACCTTCTAAATAACATTGTAGAAGGCCCACGTAAATTTCCATGCCATTCCGGCACGGTCGGTCCGGACGAGAAACCCTTATACCCCCGCCTTTCGCGTATCGGCAAAAACTGGGTTTCACGCTAAAATGTGCGTAACTTCTGCTACGTGACTCCGTTTTAGGCCCATGACCAGTCAAAACGGACCTTGGACGGTGCACCACACAATGTGAAGGGCGCTACGTGGCAATACACCGTGATTTGAGTGTGTTTCGATAAACTGCACGACGTACGTTCGGTTCGGTTCGGCCAATGCGTGTCTACGGCAATTTGCGGCTCTAGATCGGTTTTTTGTAAGTAATATATGCTTAAAACCTTCTAAAAAACATTGTATAAGGCCCACGTAAATTTCCATGGCAATCTGGCATGGTCTGTCCGGACGAGAAACCCCCTATACCCCCGCCTTTCGCGTATCGGAAAAAAATGGATTTCGCGCTAAAATTTGCGTAACTTCTGCTACATGACTCCGTTTTAGTCCCATGACCAGTCAAAACGGACCTTGGAAGGTCCAACACACATTGTGAATAGCGTATGGTAGCAATACACCATGATTTGAGTGTGTTTCGATAAACTGCACGACGTACGTTCGGTTCGGCCAATGCGTGTCTACGGCAATTTGCGGCTATAGATAGGTTTTTTGTAAGTAATATATGCTTAAAACATTCTAAATAACATTTTAGAAGGCCCACGTAAATTTCCATGGCAATCCGGCACGGTCGGTCCGGACGAGAAACCCCCTATACCCCCGCCTTTCGCGTATCGGCAAAAACTGGGTTTCGTGCTAAAATGTGCGTAAGTTCTGCAACGTGACTCCGTTTTAGGCCCATGACCAGTCAAAACGGACCTTGGAAGGTCCACCACACAATGTGCAGGGCGTTTGGTGGCAATACGCCATGATTTGAATGTGTTTCGATAAACTGCACGACGTACGTTCGGTTTTGTTCGGCCAATACGTGTCTACGGCAATTTGCCGCTATAGATCGGATTTTTGTAAGTAATATATTCTGAAAACCTTCTAAATAACATTGTAGAAGGCCCACGTAAATTTCCTTGGCAATCCGGCACGGTCGGTCCGGACGAGAAACCCCCTATACCCCCGCCTTTCGCGTATCGGAAAAACTGGGTTTCGCGCTAAAATGTGCGTAACTTCTGCTACGTGACTCCGTTTTAGACCCATGACTAGTCAAAACAGACCTTGGAAGGTCCACGACACAATGTGCATGGCGTTTGGTGGCAATACACCATGATTTGAGTGTGTTTCGATAAACTGCACGACGTACGTTCGGTTCGGTTCGGCCAATGCGTGTCTACGGCAATTTGCGGCTCTAGATCGGTTTTTTGTAAGTAATATATGCTTAAAACATTCTAAATAATATTGTATAAGGCCCACGTAAATTTCCATGGCAATCCGGCACGGTCGGTCCGGACGAGAAACCCCCTATACCCCCGCCTTTCGCGTATCGGCAAAAACTGGGTTTCACGCTAAAATGTGCGTAACTTCTGCTACGTGACTCCGTTTTAGAACTATGACCAGTCAAAACGGACCTTGGAAGGTCCACCACACAATGTGCAGGGCGTTTGGTGGCAATACACCATGATTTGAATGTGTTTCGATAAACTGCACGACGTACGTTCGGTTCTGTTCGGCCAATACGTGTCTACGGCAATTTGCCGCTATAGATCGGATTTTTGTAAGTAATATATTCTGAAAACCTTCTAAATAACATTGTAGAAGGCCCACGTAAATTTCCTTGGCAATCCGGCACGGTCGGTCCGGACGAGAAACCCCCTATACCCCCGCCTTTCGCGTATCGGAAAAACTGGGTTTCGCGCTAAAATGTGCGTAACTTCTGCTACGTGACTCCGTTTTAGACCCATGACTAGTCAAAATAGACCTTGGAAGGTCCACGACACAATGTGCATGGCGTTTGGTGGCAATACACCATGATTTGAGTGTGTTTCGATAAACTGCACGACGTACGTTCGGTTCGGTTCGACCAATGCGTGTCTACGGCAATTTGCGGCTCTAGATCGGTTTTTTGTAAGTAATAAATGCTTAAAACATTCTAAATAATATTGTATAAGGCCCACGTAAATTTCCATGGCAATCCGGCACGGTCGGTCCAGACGAGAAACACCCTATACCCCCGTCTTTCGCGTATCGGTAAAAACTGGGTTTCGCGCTAAAATGTGCGTAAATTCTGCTACGTAACTCCGTTTTAGGCCCATGACCAGTCAAAACGGACCTTGGAAGGTCCACCACACAAATATAGATGACGTTTGGTGGCAAAACACCATGATTTGAGTGTGTTTCGATAAACTGCACGACGTACGTTCGGTTCGGTTCGGCCAATACGTGTCTACGGCAATTTGCGGCTCTAGATCGGTTTTTTGTAAGTAATAAATTCTTAAAACCTTCTAAATAACATTGTAGAAGGCCCACGTAAATTTCCATGCCATTCCGGCACGGTCGGTCCGGACGAGAAACCCCTATACCCCCGCCTTTCGCGTATCGGCAAAAACTGGGTTTCACGCTAAAATGTGCGTAACATCTGCTACGTGACTCCGTTTTAGTCCCATGACCAGTCAAAACGGACCTTGGACGGTGCACCACACAATGTGAAGGGCGTTACGTGGCAATACACCGTGATTTGAGTGTGTTTCGATAAACTTCACGACGTACGTTCGGTTCGGTTCGGCCAATGCGTGTCTACGGCAATTTGCGGCTCTAGATCGGTTTTTTGTAAGTAATATATGCTTAAAACCTTCTAAAAAACATTGTATAAGGCCCACGTAAATTTCCATGGCAATCTGGCATGGTCTGTCAGGACGAGAAACCCCCTATACCCCCGCCTTTCGCGTATCGGCAAAAACTGGATTTCGCGCTAAAATTTGCGTAACTTCTGCTACATGACTCCGTTTTAGGACCATGACCAGTCAAAACGGACCTTGGAAGGTCCAACACACATTGTGAATAGCGTATGGTGGCAATACACCATGATTTGAGTGTGTTTCGATAAACTGCACGACGTACGTTCGGTTCGGCAAATGCGTGTCTACGGCAATTTGCGGCTATAGATAGGTTTTTTGTAAGTAATATATGCTTAAAACATTCTAAATAACATTGTAGAAGGCCCACGTAAATTTCCATGGCAATCCGGCACGGTCGGTCCGGACGAGAAACCCCCTATACCCCCGCCTTTCGCGTATCGGCAAAAACTGGGTTTCGTGCTAAAATGTGCGTAAGTTCTGCTACGTGACTCCGTTTTAGGCCCATGACCAGTCAAAACGGACCTTGGAAGGTCCACCACACAATGTGCAGGGCGTTTGGTGGCAATACACCATGATTTGAATGTGTTTCGATAAACTGCACGACGTACGTTCGGTTTTGTTCGGCCAATACGTGTCTACGGCAATTTGCCGCTATAGATCGGATTTTTGTAAGTAATATATTCTGAAAACCTTCTAAATAACATTGTAGAAGGCCCACGTAAATTTCCTTGGCAATCCGGCACGGTCGGTCCAGACGAGAAACCCCCTATACCCCCGCCTTTCGCGTATCGGAAAAACTGGGTTTCGCGCTAAAATGTGCGTAACTTCTGCTACGTGACTCCGTTTTAGACCCATGACTAGTCAAAACAGACCTTGGAAGGTCCACGACACAATGTGCATGGCGTTTTTGGCAATACACCATGATTTGAGTGTGTTTCGATAAACTGCACGACGTACGTTCGGTTCGGTTCGGCCAATGCGTGTCTACGGCAATTTGCGGCTCTAGATCGGTTTTTTGTAAGTAATATATGCTTAAAACATTCTAAATAATATTGTATAAGGCCCACATAAATTTCCATGGCAATCCGGCACGGTCGGTCCGGACGAGAAACCCCCTATACCCCCGCCTTTCGCGTATCGGCAAAAACTGGGTTTCACGCTAAAATGTGCGTAACTTCTGCTACGTGACTCCGTTTTAGGACTATGACCAGTCAAAACGGACCTTGGAAGGTCCACCACACAATGTGCAAGGCGTTTGGTGGCAATACACCATGATTTGAATGTGTTTCGATAAACTGCACGACGTACGTTCGGTTCTGTTCGGCCAATACGTGTCTACGGCAATTTGCCGCTATAGATCTGATTTTTGTAAGTAATATATTCTGAAAACCTTCTAAATAACATTGTAGAAGGCCCACGTAAATTTCCTTGGCAATCCGGCACGGTCGGTCCGGACGAGAAACCCCCTATACCCCCGCCTTTCGCGTATCGGAAAAACTGGGTTTCGCGCTAAAATGTGCGTAACTTCTGCTACGTGACTCCGTTTTAGACCCATGACTAGTCAAAACAGACCTTGGAAGGTCCACGACACAATGTGCATGGCGTTTGGTGGCAATACACCATGATTTGAGTGTGTTTCGATAAACTGCACGACGTACGTTCGGTTCGGTTCGACCAATGCGTGTCTACGGCAATTTGCGGCTCTAGATCGGTTTTTTGTAAGTAATAAATGCTTAAAACAATCTAAATAATATTGTATAAGGCCCACGTAAATTTCCATGGCAATCCGGCACGGTCGGTCCAGACGAGAAACACCCTATACCCCCGTCTTTCGCGTATCGGTAAAAACTGGGTTTCGCGCTAAAATGTGCGTAAATTCTGCTACGTAACTCCGTTTTAGGCCCATGACCAGTCAAAACGGACCTTGGAAGGTCCACCACACAATGTAGATGACGTTTGGTGGCAATACACCATGATTTGAGTGTGTTTCGATAAACTGCACGACGTACGTTCGGTTCGGTTCGGCCAATACGTGTCTACGGCAATTTGCGGCTCTAGATCGGTTTTTTGTAAGTAATAAATTCTTAAAACCTTCTAAATAACATTGTAGAAGGCCCACGTAAATTTCCATGCCATTCCGGCACGGTCGGTCCGGACGAGAAACCCTTATACCCCCGCCTTTCGCGTATCGGCAAAAACTGGGTTTCACGCTAAAATGTGCGTAACTTCTGCTACGTGACTCCGTTTTAGGCCCATGACCAGTCAAAACGGACCTTGGACGGTGCACCACACAATGTGAAGGGCGCTACGTGGCAATACACCGTGATTTGAGTGTGTTTCGATAAACTGCACGACGTACGTTCGGTTCGGTTCGGCCAATGCGTGTCTACGGCAATTTGCGGCTCTAGATCGGTTTTTTGTAAGTAATATATGCTTAAAACCTTCTAAAAAACATTGTATAAGGCCCACGTAAATTTCCATGGCAATCTGGCATGGTCTGTCCGGACGAGAAACCCCCTATACCCCCGCCTTTCGCGTATCGGCAAAAACTGGATTTTGCGCTAAAATTTGCGTAACTTCTGCTACATGACTCCGTTTTAGGCCCATGACCAGTCAAAACGGACCTTGGAAGGTCCAACACACATTGTGAATAGCGTATGGTAGCAATACACCATGATTTGAGTGTGTTTCGATAAACTGCACGACGTACGTTCGGTTCGGCCAATGCGTGTCTACGGCAATTTGCGGCTATAGATAGGTTTTTTGTAAGTAATATATGCTTAAAACATTCTAAATAACATTTTAGAAGGCCCACGTAAATTTCCATGGCAATCCGGCACGGTCGGTCCGGACGAGAAACCCCCTATACCCCCGCCTTTCGCGTATCGGCAAAAACTGGGTTTCGTGCTAAAATGTGCGTAAGTTCTGCTACGTGACTCCGTTTTAGGCCCATGACCAGTCAAAACGGACCTTGGAAGGTCCACCACACAATGTGCAGGGCGTTTGGTGGCAATACCCCATGATTTGAATGTGTTTCGATAAACTGCACGACGTACGTTCGGTTTTGTTCGGCCAATACGTGTCTACGGCAATTTGCCGCTATAGATCGGATTTTTGTAAGTAATATATTCTGAAAACCTTCTAAATAACATTGTAGAAGGCCCACGTAAATTTCCTTGGCAATCCGGCACGGTCGGTCCGGACGAGAAACCCCCTATACCCCCGCCTTTCGCGTATCGGAAAAACTGGGTTTCGCGCTAAAATGTGCGTAACTTCTGCTACGTGACTCCGTTTTAGACCCATGACTAGTCAAAACAGACCTTGGAAGGTCCACGACACAATGTGCATGGCGTTTGGTGGCAATACACCATGATTTGAGTGTGTTTCGATAAACTGCACGACGTACGTTCGGTTCGGTTCGGCAAATGCGTGTCTACGGCAATTTGCGGCTCTAGATCGGTTTTTTGTAAGTAATATATGCTTAAAACATTCTAAATAATATTGTATAAGGCCCACGTAAATTTCCATGGCAATCCGGCACGGTCGGTCCGGACGAGAAACCCCCTATTCCCCCGCCTTTCGCGTATCGGCAAAAACTGGGTTTCACGCTAAAATGTGCGTAACTTCTGCTACGTGACTCCGTTTTAGAACTATGACCAGTCAAAACGGACCTTGGAAGGTCCACCACACAATGTGCAAGGCGTTTGGTGGCAATACACCATGATTTGAATGTGTTTCGATAAACTGCACGACGTACGTTCGGTTCTGTTCGGCCAATACGTGTCTACGGCAATTTGCCGCTATAGATCTGATTTTTGTAAGTAATATATTCTGAAAACCTTCTAAATAACATTGTAGAAGGCCCACGTAAATTTCCTTGGCAATCCGGCACGGTCGGTCCGGACGAGAAACCCCCTATACCCCCGCCTTTCGCGTATCGGAAAAACTGGGTTTCGCGCTAAAATGTGTGTAACTTCTGCTACGTGACTCCGTTTTAGACCCATGACTAGTCAAAACAGACCTTGGAAGGTCCACGACACAATGTGCATGGCGTTTGGTGGCAATACACCATGATTTGAGTGTGTTTCGATAAACTGCACGACGTACGTTCGGTTCGGTTCGACCAATGCGTGTCTACGGCAATTTGCGGCTCTAGATCGGTTTTTTGTAAGTAATAAATGCTTAAAACATTCTAAATAATATTGTATAAGGCCCACGTAAATTTCCATGGCAATCCGGCACGGTCGGTCCAGACGAGAAACACCCTATACCCCCGTCTTTCGCGTATCGGTAAAAACTGGGTTTCGCGCTAAAATGTGCGTAAATTCTGCTACGTAACTCCGTTTTAGGCCCATGACCAGTCAAAACGGACCTTAGAAGGTCCACCACACAATGTAGATGACGTTTGGTGGCAATACACCATGATTTGAGTGTGTTTCGATAAACTGCACGACGTACGTTCGGTTCGGTTCGGCCAATACGTGTCTACGGCAATTTGCGGCTCTAGATCGGTTTTTTGTAAGTAATAAATTCTTAAAACCTTCTAAATAACATTGTAGAAGGCCCACGTAAATTTCCATGCCATTCCGGCACGGTCGGTCCGGACGAGAAACCCTTATACCCCCGCCTTTCGCGTATCGGCAAAAACTGGGTTTCACGCTAAAATGTGCGTAACTTCTGCTACGTGACTCCGTTTTAGGCCCATGACCAGTCAAAACGGACCTTGGACGGTGCACCACACAATGTGAAGGGCGCTACGTGGCAATACACCGTGATTTGAGTGTGTTTCGATAAACTGCACGACGTACGTTCGGTTCGGTTCGGCCAATGCGTGTCTACGGCAATTTGCGGCTCTAGATCGGTTTTTTGTAAGTAATATATGCTTAAAACCTTCTAAAAAACATTGTATAAGGCCCACGTAAATTTCCATGGCAATCTGGCATGGTCTGTCCGGACGAGAAACCCCCTATACCCCCGCCTTTCGCGTATCGGCAAAAACTGGATTTTGCGCTAAAATTTGCGTAACTTCTGCTACATGACTCCGTTTTAGGCCCATGACCAGTCAAAACGGACCTTGGAAGGTCCAACACACATTGTGAATAGCGTATGGTAGCAATACACCATGATTTGAGTGTGTTTCGATAAACTGCACGACGTACGTTCGGTTCGGCCAATGCGTGTCTACGGCAATTTGCGGCTATAGATAGGTTTTTTGTAAGTAATATATGCTTAAAACATTCTAAATAACATTTTAGAAGGCCCACGTAAATTTCCATGGCAATCCGGCACGGTCGGTCCGGACGAGAAACCCCCTATACCCCCGCCTTTCGCGTATCGGCAAAAACTGGGTTTCGTGCTAAAATGTGCGTAAGTTCTGCTACGTGACTCCGTTTTAGGCCCATGACCAGTCAAAACGGACCTTGGAAGGTCCACCACACAATGTGCAGGGCGTTTGGTGGCAATACGCCATGATTTGAATGTGTTTCGATAAACTGCACGACGTACGTTCGGTTTTGTTCGGTCAATACGTGTCTACGGCAATTTGCCGCTATAGATCGGATTTTTGTAAGTAATATATTCTGAAAACCTTCTAAATAACATTGTAGAAGGCCCACGTAAATTTCCTTGGCAATCCGGCACGGTCGGTCCGGACGAGAAACCCCCTATACCCCCGCCTTTCGCGTATCGGAAAAACTGGGTTTCGCGCTAAAATGTGCGTAACTTCTGCTACGTGACTCCGTTTTAGACCCATGACTAGTCAAAACAGACCTTGGAAGGTCCACGACACAATGTGCATGGCGTTTGGTGGCAATACACCACGATTTGAGTGTGTTTCGATAAACTGCACGACGTACGTTCGGTTCGGTTCGGCCAATGCGTGTCTACGGCAATTTGCGGCTCTAGATCGGTTTTTTGTAAGTAATATATGCTTAAAACATTCTAAATAATATTGTATAAGGCCCACGTAAATTTCCATGGCAATCCGGCACGGTCGGTCCGGACGAGAAACCCCCTATTCCCCCGCCTTTCGCGTATCGGCAAAAACTGGGTTTCACGCTAAAATGTGCGTAACTTCTGCTACGTGACTCCGTTTTAGAACTATGACCAGTCAAAACGGACCTTGGAAGGTCCACCACACAATGTGCAGGGCGTTTGGTGGCAATACACCATGATTTGAATGTGTTTCGATAAACTGCACGACGTACGTTCGGTTCTGTTCGGCCAATACGTGTCTACGGCAATTTGCCGCTATAGATCGGATTTTTGTAAGTAATATATTCTGAAAACCTTCTAAATAACATTGTAGAAGGCCCACGTAAATTTCCTTGGCAATCCGGCACGGTCGGTCCGGACGAGAAACCCCCTATACCTCCGCCTTTCGCGTATCGGAAAAACTGGGTTTCGCGCTAAAATGTGCGTAACTTCTGCTACGTGACTCCGTTTTAGACCCATGACTAGTCAAAACAGACCTTGGAAGGTCCACGACACAATGTGCATGGCGTTTGGTGGCAATACACCATGATTTGAGTGTGTTTCGATAAACTGCACGACGTACGTTCGGTTCGGTTCGGCCAATGCGTGTCTACGGCAATTTGCGGCTCTAGATCGGTTTTTTGTAAGTAATATATGCTTAAAACATTCTAAATAATATTGTATAAGGCCCACGTAAATTTCCATGGCAATCCGGCACGGTCGGTCCAGACGAGAAACACCCTATACCCCCGTCTTTCGCGTATCGGTAAAAACTGGGTTTCGCGCTAAAATGTGCGTAAATTCTGCTACGTAACTCCGTTTTAGGCCCATGACCAGTCAAAACGGACCTTGGAAGGTCCACCACACAATGTAGATGACGTTTGGTGGCAATACACCATGATTTGAGTGTGTTTCGATAAACTGCACGACGTACGTTCGGTTCGGTTCGGCCAATACGTGTCTACGGCAATTTGCGGCTCTAGATCGGTTTTTTGTAAGTAATAAATTCTTAAAACCTTCTAAATAACATTGTAGAAGGCCCACGTAAATTTCCATGCCATTCCGGCACGGTCGGTCCGGACGAGAAACCCCTATACCCCCGCCTTTCGCGTATCGGCAAAAACTGGGTTTCACGCTAAAATGTGCGTAACTTCTGCTACGTGACTCCGTTTTAGGCCCATGACCAGTCAAAACGGACCTTGGACGGTGGACCACACAATGTGAAGGGCGCTACGTGGCAATACACCGTGATTTGAGTGTGTTTCGATAAACTGCACGACGTACGTTCGGTTCGGTTCGGCCAATGCGTGTCTACGGCAATTTGCGGCTCTAGATCGGTTTTTTGTAAGTAATATATGCTTAAAACCTTCTAAAAAACATTGTATAAGGCCCACGTAAATTTCCATGGCAATCTGGCATGGTCTGTCCGGACGAGAAACCCCCTATACCCCCGCCTTTCGCGTATCGGCAAAAACTGGATTTCGCGCTAAAATTTGCGTAACTTCTGCTACATGACTCCGTTTTAGGCCCATGACCAGTCAAAACGGACCTTGGAAGGTCCAACACACATTGTGAATAGCGTATGGTGGCAATACACCATGATTTGAGTGTGTTTCGATAAACTGCACGACGTACGTTCGGTTCGGCAAATGCGTGTCTACGGCAATTTGCGGCTATAGATAGGTTTTTTGTAAGTAATATATGCTTAGAACATTCTAAATAACATTGTAGAAGGCCCACGTAAATTTCCATGGCAATCCGGCACGGTCGGTCCGGACGAGAAACCCCCTATACCCCCGCCTTTCGCGTATCGGCAAAAACTGGGTTTCGTGCTAAAATGTGCGTAAGTTCTGCTACGTGACTCCGTTTTAGGCCCATGACCAGTCAAAACGGACCTTGGAAGGTCCACCACACAATGTGCAGGGCGTTTGGTGGCAATACACCATGATTTGAATGTGTTTCGATAAACTGCACGACGTACGTTCGGTTTTGTTCGGCCAATACGTGTCTACGGCAATATGCCGCTATAGATCGGATTTTTGTAAGTAATATATTCTGAAAACCTTCTAAATAACATTGTAGAAGGCCCACGTAAATTTCCTTGGCAATCCGGCACGGTCGGTCCGGACGAGAAACCCCCTATACCCCCGCCTTTCGCGTATCGGAAAAACTGGGTTTCGCGCTAAAATGTGCGTAAGTTCTGCTACGTGACTCCGTTTTAGGCCCATGACCAGTCAAAACGGACCTTGGAAGGTCCACCACACAATGTGCAGGGCGTTTGGTGGCAATACACCATGATTTGAATGTGTTTCGATAAACTGCACGACGTACGTTCGGTTCTGTTCGGCCAATACGTGTCTACGGCAATTTGCCGCTATAGATCGGATTTTTGTAAGTAATATATTCTGAAAACCTTCTAAATAACATTGTAGAAGGCCCACGTAAATTTCCTTGGCAATCCAGCACGGTCGGTCCGGACGAGAAACTCCCTATACCCCCGCCTTTCGCGTATCGGAAAAACTGGGTTTCGCGCTAAAATGTGCGTAACTTCTGCTACGTGACTCCGTTTTAGACCCATGACTAGTCAAAACAGACCTTGGAATGTCCACGACACAATGTGCATGGCGTTTGGTGGCAATACACCATGATTTGAGTGTGTTTCGATAAACTGCACAACGTACGTTCAGTTCGGTTCGGCCAATACGTGTCTATGGCAATTTGCGGCTCTAGAACGGTTTTTTGTAAGTAATATATTCTTAAAACCTTCTAAATAACATTTTAGAAGGCCCACGTAAATTTTCATGGCAATCCGGCACGGTCGGTCCGGACGAGAAACCCCCTATACCCCTACCTTTCGCGTATCGGCAAAAACTGGGTTTCGCGCTAAAATATGCGTAACTTCTGCTACGTGACTCAATTTTAGGTCCATGACCAGTCAAAACGGACCTTGGAAGGTCCACCACACATTGTGTAGAGCGTATGGTGGCAATACACCATGATTTGAGTGTGTTTCGATAAACTGCATGACGTACGTTCGGTTCGGTTCGGCCAATGCGTGTCTACGGCAATTTGCGGCTCTAGATCGGTTTTTTGTAAGTAATATATGCTTAAAACATTCAAAATAACATTGTAGAAGTCCCACGTAAATTTCCATGGCAATCCGGCACGGTCGGTCCGGACGAGAAACCCCCTATACCCCCGCCTTTCGCGTATCGGCAAAAACTGGGCTTCGCGCTAAAATATGCGTAACTTCTGCTACGTGACTCCGTTTTAGGCCCATGACCAGTCAAAACGGACCTTGGAAGGTCCACCACACATTGTGAAGAGCGTATGGTGGCAATACACCATGATTTGAGTGTGTTTCGATAAACTGCACGACGTACGTTCGGTTCGGTTCGGCCAATGCGTGTCTACGGCAATTTGCGGCTCTAGATCGGTTTTTTGTAAGTAATATATGCTTAAAACCTTCTAAAAAACATTGTATAAGGCCCACGTAAATTTCCATGGCAATCCGGCACGGTCGGTCCGGACGAGAAAACCCCCTATACCCCCGCCTTTCGCGTATCGGAAAAACTGGGTTTCGCGCTAAAATGTGCGTAACTTCTGCTATGTGACTCCGTTTTAGGCCCATGACCAGTCAAAACGGACCTTGGAAGGTCCACCACACAATGTGCAGGTCGTTTGGTGGCAATACACCATGATTTGAGTGTATTTCGATAAACTGCACGACGTACGTTCGGTTCGGTTCGGTTTGGCCAATGCGTGTCTACGGCAATTTGCGGCTCTAGATCGATTTTTTGTAAGTAATATATGCTTAAGACCTTCTAAATAACATTGTAGAAGGCCCACGTAAATTTCCATGGAAATCCGGCACGGTCGGTCCGGACGAGAAACCCCCTATACCCCCCGCCTTTCGCGTATCGGCAAAAACTGGGTTTCGCGCTAAAATGTGCGTAAGTTCTGCTACGTGACTCCGTTTTAGGCCCATGACCAGTCAAAACGGACCTTGGAAGGTCCACCACACAATGTGCATGACGTTTGGTGGCAATACACCATGATTTGAGTGTGTTTCGATAAACTGCACGACGTACGTTCGGTTAGGTTCGGCCAATACGTGTCTACGGCAATTTGCGGCTCTAGATCGGTTTTTTGTAAGTAATAAATTCTTAAAACCTTCTAAATAACATTGTAGAAGGCCCACGTAAATTTCCATGGCAATCCGGCACGGTCGGTCCGGACGAGAAACCCCCTATACCCCCGCCTTTCGCGTATCGGCAAAAACTGGGTTTCACGGTAAAATGTGCGTAACTTCTGCTACGTGACTCCGTTTTAGGCCCATGACCAGTCAAAACGGACCTTGGACGGTGCACCACACAATGTGAAGGGCGCAACGTGCCAATACACCGTGATTTGAGTGTGTTTCGATAAACTGCACGACGTACGTTCGGTTCGGTTCGGCCAATGCGTGTCTACGGCAATTTGCGGCTCTAGATCGGTTTTTTGTAAGTAATATATGCTTAAAACTTTCTAAAAAACATTGTATAAGTCCCACGTAAATTTCCATGGCAATCTGGCATGGTCTGTCCGGACGAGAAACCCCCTATACCCCCGCCTTTCGCGTATCGGCAAAAACTGGATTTCGCGCTAAAATTTGCGTAACTTCTGCTACGTGACTCCGTTTTAGGCCCATGACCAGTCAAAACGGACCTTGGAAGGTCCAACACACATTGTGAATAGAGTATGGTGGCAATACACCATGATTTGAGTGTGTTTCGATAAACTGCACGACGTACGTTCGGTTCGGTTCGGCCAATGCGTGTCTACGGCAATTTGCGGCTATAGATAGGTTTTTTGTAAGTAATATATGCTTAAAACATTCTAAATAACATTGTAGAAGGCCCACGTAAATTTCCATGGCAATCCGGCACGGTCGGTCCGGACGAGAAACCCCCTATACCCCCGCCTTTCGCGTATCGGCAAAAACTGGGTTTCGCGCTAAAATGTGCGTAACTTCTGCTACATGACTCCGTTTTAGGACCATGACCAGTCAAAACGGACCTTGGAAGGTCCACCACACATTTTGTAGAGCGTATGGTGGCAATACACCATGATTTGAGTGTGTTTCGATAAACTGCACGACGTACGTTCGGTTCGGTTCGGCCAATGCGTGTCTACGGCAATTTGCGGCTCTAGATCGGTTTATTGTAAGTAATATATGCTTAAAACATTCTAAATAATATTGTAGAAGGCCCACGTAAATTTCCATGGCAATCCGGCACGGTCGGTCCGGACGAGAAACCCCCTATACCCCCGCCTTTCGCGTATCGGCAAAAACTGGGTTTCGCGCTAAAATGTGCGTAACTTCTGCTACGTGACTCCGTTTTAGGCCCATGACCAGTCAAAACGGACCTTGGAAGGTCCAACACACATTGTGAATAGCGTATGGTGGAAATACACCATGATTTGAGTGTGTTTCGATAAACTGCACGACGTACGTTCAGTTCGGCCAATGCGTGTCTACGGCAATTTGCGGCTATAGATAGGTTTTTTGTAAGTAATATATGCTTAAAACATTCTAAATAACATTGTAGAAGGCCCACGTAAATTTCCATGGCAATACGGCACGGTCGGTCCGGACGAGAAACCCCCTATACCCCCGCCTTTCACGTATCGGCAAAAACTGGGTTTCGCGCTAAAATGTGCGTAACTTCTGCTACGTGACTCCGTTTTAGGACCATGACCAGTCAAAACGGACCTTGGAAGGTCCACCACACATTTTGTAGAGCGTATGGTGGCAATACACCATGATTTGAGTGTGTTTCGATAAACTGCACGACGTACGTTCGGTTCGGTTCGGCCAATGCGTGTCTACGGCAATTTGCGGCTATAGATAGGTTTTTTGTAAGTAATATATGCTTAAAACATTCTAAATAACATTGTAGAAGGCCCACGTAAATTTCCATGGCAATCCGGCACGGTCGGTCCGGACGAGAAACCCCCTATACCCCCGCCTTTCGCGTATCGGCAAAAACTGGGTTTCGCGCTAAAATGTGCGTAACTTCTGCTACATGACTCCGTTTTAGGACCATGACCAGTCAAAACGGACCTTGGAAGGTCCACCACACATTTTGTAGAGCGTATGGTGGCAATACACCATGATTTGAGTGTGTTTCGATAAACTGCACGACGTACGTTCGGTTCGGTTCGGCCAATGCGTGTCTACGGCAATTTGCGGCTCTAGATCGGTTTATTGTAAGTAATATATGCTTAAAACATTCTAAATAAGATTGTAGAAGGCCCACGTAAATTTCCATGGCAATCCGGCACGGTCGGTCCGGACGAGAAACCCCCTATACCCCCGCCTTTCGCGTATCGGCAAAAACTGGGTTTCGTGCTAAAATGTGCGTAAGTTCTGCTACGTGACTCCGTTTTAGGCCCATGACCAGTCAAAACGGACCTTGGAAGGTCCACCACACAATGTGCAGGGCGTTTGGTGGCAATACACCATGATTTGAATGTGTTTCGATAAACTGCACGACGTACGTTCGGTTCGGTTCGGCCAATGCGTGTCTACGGCAATTTGCGGCTCTAGATCGGTTTTTTTAATTAATATATGCTTAACACATTCTAAATAACATTGTATAAGGCCCACGTAAATTTCCATGGCAATCCGGCACGGTCGGTCCGGACGAGAAACACCCTATACCCCCGCCTTTCGCGTATCGGCAAAAACTGGGTTTCGCGCTAAAATGTGCGTAACTTCTGCTACGTGACTCCGTTTTAGGCCCATGACCAGTCAAAACGGACCTTGGAAGGTCCACCACACAATGTAGATGACGTTTGGTGGCAATACACCATGATTTGAGTGTGTTTCGATAAACTGCACGACGTACGTTCGGTTCCGTTCGGCCAATACGTGTCTACGGCAATTTGCGGCTCTAGATCGGTTTTTTGTAAGTAATAAATTCTTAAAACCTTCTAAATAACATTGTAGAAGGCCCACGTAAATTTCCATGGCAATCCGGCACGGTCGGTCAGGACGAGAAACCCCCTATACCCCCGCCTTTCGCGTATCGGCAAAAACTGGGTTTCGCGCTAAAATGTGCGTAACTTCTGCTACGTGACTCCGTTTTAGGCCCATGACCAGTCAAAACGGACCTTGGAAGGTCCAACACACATTGTGAATAGCGTATGGTGGCAATACACCATGATTTGAGTGTGTTTCGATAAACTGCACGACGTACGTTCAGTTCGGCCAATGCGTGTCTACGGCAATTTGCGGCTATAGATAGGTTTTTTGTAAGTAATATATGCTTAAAACATTCTAAATAACATTGTAGAAGGCCCACGTAAATTTCCATGGCAATCCGGCACGGTCGGTCCGGACGAGAAACCCCCTATACCCCCGCCTTTCGCGTATCGGCAAAAACTGGGTTTCGCGCTAAAATGTGCGTAACTTCTGCTACGTGACTCCGTTTTAGGACCATGACCAGTCAAAACGGACCTTGGAAGGTCCACCACACATTTTGTAGAGCGTATGGTGGAAATACACCATGATTTGAGTGTGTTTCGATAAACTGCACGACGTACGTTCGGTTCGGTTCGGCCAATGCGTGTCTACGGCAATTTGCGGCTCTAGATCGGTTTTTTGTAAGTAATATATGCTTAAAACATTCTAAATAACATTGTAGAAGGCCCACGTAAATTTCCATGGCAATCCGGCACGGTCGGTCCGGACGAGAAACCCCCTATACCCCCGCCTTCCGCGTATCGGCAAAAACTGGGTTTCGTGCTAAAATGTGCGTAAGTTCTGCTACGTGACTCCGTTTTAGGCCCATGACCAGTCAAAACGGACCTTGGAAGGTCCACCACACAATGTGCAGGGCGTTTGGTGGCAATACACCATGATTTGAATGTGTTTCGATAAACTGCACGACGTACGTTCGGTTCGGTTCAGCCAATGCGTGTCTACGGCAATTTGCGGCTCTAGATCGGTTTTTTGTAAGTAATATATGCTTAAAACATTCTAAATAACATTGTATAAGGCCCACGTAAATTTCCATGGCAATCCGGCACGGTCGGTCCGGACGAGAAACACCCTATACCCCCGCCTTTCGCGTATCGGCAAAAACTGGGTTTCGCGCTAAAATGTGCGTAACTTCTGCTACGTGACTCCGTTTTAGGCCCATGACCAGTCAAAACGGACCTTGGAAGGTCCAACACACAATGTAGATGACTTTTGGTGGCAATACACCATGATTTGAGTGTGTTTCGATAAACTGCACGACGTACGTTCGGTTCCGTTCGGCCAATACGTGTCTATGGCAATTTGCGGCTCTAGATCGGTTTTTTGTAAGTAATAAATTCTTAAAACCTTCTAAATAACATTGTAGAAGGCCCACGTAAATTTCCATGGCAATCCGGCACGGTCGGTCCGGACGAGAAACCCCCTATACCCCCGCCTTTCGCGTATCGGAAAAACTGGGTTTCGCTCTAAAATGTGCGTAACATCTGCGACGTGACTCCGTTTTAGACCCATGACAAGTCAAAACGGACCTTGGAAGGTCCACTACACAATGTGCATGGCGTTTGGTGGCAATACAACATGATTTGAGTGTGTTTCAATAAACTGCACGACGTACGTTCGGTTCGGTTCGGCCAATGCGTGTCTACGGCAATTTACGGCTCTAGATCGGTTTTTTGTAAGTAATATATGCTTAAAACATTCTAAATAACATTGTAGAAGGCCCACGTAAATTTTCATGGCAATCCGGCACGGTCGGTCCGGACGAGAAACCCCCTATACCCCCGCCTTTCGCGTATCGGCAAAAACTGGGTTTCGTGCTAAAATGTGCGTAAGTTCTGCTACGTGACTCCGTTTTTGGACCATGACCAGTCAAAACGGACCTTGGAAGGTCCACCACACATTTTGTAGAGCGTATGGTGGCAATACACCATGATTTGAGTGTGTTTCGATAAACTGCACGACGTACGTTCGGTTCGGTTCGGCCAATGCGTGTCTACGGCAATTTGCGGCTATAGATAGGTTTTTTGTAAGTAATATATGCTTAAAACATTCTAAATAACATTGTAGAAGGCCCACGTAAATTTCCATGGCAATCCGGCACGGTCGGTCCGGACGAGAAACCCCCTATACCCCCGCCTTTCGCGTATCGGCAAAAACTGGGTTTCGCGCTAAAATGTGCGTAACTTCTGCTACGTGACTCCGTTTTAGGCCCATGACCAGTCAAAACGGACCTTGGAAGGTCCAACACACAATGTAGATGACTTTTGGTGGCAATACACCATGATTTGAGTGTGTTTCGATAAACTGCACGACGTACGTTCGGTTCCGTTCGGCCAATACGTGTCTATGGCAATTTGCGGCTCTAGATCGGTTTTTTGTAAGTAATAAATTCTTAAAACCTTCTAAATAACATTGTAGAAGGCCCACGTAAATTTCCATGGCAATCCGGCACGGTCGGTCCGGACGAGAAACCCCCTATACCCCCGCCTTTCGCGTATCGGAAAAACTGGGTTTCGCTCTAAAATGTGCGTAACATCTGCGACGTGACTCCGTTTTAGACCCATGACAAGTCAAAACGGACCTTGGAAGGTCCACTACACAATGTGCATGGCGTTTGGTGGCAATACAACATGATTTGAGTGTGTTTCAATAAACTGCACGACGTACGTTCGGTTCGGTTCGGCCAATGCGTGTCTACGGCAATTTACGGCTCTAGATCGGTTTTTTGTAAGTAATATATGCTTAAAACATTCTAAATAACATTGTAGAAGGCCCACGTAAATTTTCATGGCAATCCGGCACGGTCGGTCCGGACGAGAAACCCCCTATACCCCCGCCTTTCGCGTATCGGCAAAAACTGGGTTTCGTGCTAAAATGTGCGTAAGTTCTGCTACGTGACTCCGTTTTTGGACCATGACCAGTCAAAACGGACCTTGGAAGGTCCACCACACATTTTGTAGAGCGTATGGTGGCAATACACCATGATTTGAGTGTGTTTCGATAAACTGCACGACGTACGTTCGGTTCGGTTCGGCCAATGCGTGTCTACGGCAATTTGCGGCTATAGATAGGTTTTTTGTAAGTAATATATGCTTAAAACATTCTAAATAACATTGTAGAAGGCCCACGTAAATTTCCATGGCAATCCGGCACGGTCGGTCCGGACGAGAAACCCCCTATACCCCCGCCTTTCGCGTATCGGCAAAAACTGGGTTTCGCGCTAAAATGTGCGTAACTTCTGCTACGTGACTCCGTTTTAGGCCCATGACCAGTCAAAACGGACCTTGGAAGGTCCACCACACATTGTGA
This sequence comes from Arctium minus, assembly GCA_954870635.1. Lineage (NCBI taxonomy): Eukaryota > Viridiplantae > Streptophyta > Magnoliopsida > Asterales > Asteraceae > Arctium > Arctium minus. Next base: position 40,744 of record OX941093.1, on the reverse strand, counting down.
AGAGCGTATGGTGGCAATACACCATGATTTGAGTGTGTTTCGATAAACTGCACGACGTACGTTCGGTTCGGTTCGGCCAATGCGTGTCTACGGCAATTTGCGGCTATAGATAGGTTTTTTGTAAGTAATATATGCTTAAAACATTCTAAATAACATTGTAGAAGGCCCACGTAAATTTCCATGGCAATCCGGCACGGTCGGTCCGGACGAGAAACCCCCTATACCCCCGCCTTTCGCGTATCGGCAAAAACAGGGTTTCGCGCTAAAATGTGCGTAACTTCTGCTACGTGACTCCGTTTTAGGCCCATGACCAGTCAAAACGGACCTTGGAAGGTCCACCACACATTGTGTAGAGCGTATGGTGGCAATACACCATGATTTGAGTGTGTTTCGATAAACTGCACGACGTACGTTCGGTTCGGATCGGCTAATGCGTGTCTACGGCAATTTACGGCTATAGATAGGTTTTTTGTAAGTAATATATGCTTAAAACATTCTAAATAACATTGTAGAAGGCCCACGTAAATTTCCATGGCAATCCGGCACGGTCGGTCCGGACGAGAAACCCCCTATACCCCCGCCTTTCGCGTATCGGCAAAAACTGGGTTTCGTGCTAAAATGTGCGTAAGTTCTGCTACGTGACTCCGTTTTTGGACCATGACCAGTCAAAACGGACCTTGGAAGGTCCACCACACATTTTGTAGAGCGTATGGTGGCAATACACCATGATTTGAGTGTGTTTCGATAAACTGCACGACGTACGTTCGGTTCGGTTCGGCCAATGCGTGTCTACGGCAATTTGCGGCTATAGATAGGTTTTTTGTAAGTAATATATGCTTAAAACATTCTAAATAACATTGTAGAAGGCCCACGTAAATTTCCATGGCAATCCGGCACGGTCGGTCCGGACGAGAAACCCCCTATACCCCCGCCTTTCGCGTATCGGCAAAAACTGGGTTTCGCGCTAAAATGTGCGTAACTTCTGCTACGTGACTCCGTTTTAGGCCCATGACCAGTCAAAACGGACCTTGGAAGGTCCACCACACATTGTGAAGAGCGTATGGTGGCAATACACCATGATTTGAGTGTGTTTCGATAAACTGCACGACGTACGTTCGGTTCGGTTCGGCCAATGCGTGTCTACGGCAATTTGCGGCTATAGATAGGTTTTTTGTAAGTAATATATGCTTAAAACATTCTAAATAACATTGTAGAAGGCCCACGTAAATTTCCATGGCAATCCGGCACGGTCGGTCCGGACGAGAAACCCCCTATACCCCCGCCTTTCGCGTATCGGCAAAAACAGGGTTTCGCGCTAAAATGTGCGTAACTTCTGCTACGTGACTCCGTTTTAGGCCCATGACCAGTCAAAACGGACCTTGGAAGGTCCACCACACATTGTGTAGAGCGTATGGTGGCAATACACCATGATTTGAGTGTGTTTCGATAAACTGCACGACGTACGTTCGGTTCGGATCGGCTAATGCGTGTCTACGGCAATTTACGGCTATAGATAGGTTTTTTGTAAGTAATATATGCTTAAAACATTCTAAATAACATTGTAGAAGGCCCACGTAAATTTCCATGGCAATCCGGCACGGTCGGTCCGGACGAGAAACCCCCTATACCCCCGCCTTTCGCGTATCGGCAAAAACAGGGTTTCGCGCTAAAATGTGCGTAACTTCTGCTACGTGACTCCGTTTTAAGCCCATGACCAGTCAAAACGGACCTTGGAAGGTCCACCACACATTGCGTAGAGCGTATGGTGGCAATACACCATGATTTCAGTGTGTTTCAACAAACTGCACGACGTACGTTCGGTTCGGTTCGGCCAATACGTGTCTACGGCAATTTGCGGCTCTAGATCGGTTTTTGTAAGTAATTAATTCTTAAAACCTTCTAAATAACATTGTAGAAGTCCCACGTAAATTTCCATGGCAATCCGGCACGGTCGGTCCGGACGAGAAACCCCCTATACCCCCGCCTTTCGCGTATCGGCAAAAACTGGGCTTCGCGCTAAAATGTGCGTAACTTCTGCTACGTGACTCCGTTTTAAGCCCATGATCAGTCAAAACGGACCTTGGAAGGTCCACCACACAATGTGCAGGGCGTTTGGTGTCAATACACCATGATTTGAATGTGTTTCGATAAACTGCACGACGTACGTTCGGTTCTGTTCGGCCAATGCGTGTCTACGGCAATTTGCGGCTCTAGATCGGTTTTTTGTAAGTACTATATGCTTAAAACATTCTAAATAACATTGTAGAAGGCCCACGTAAATTTCCATGGCAATCCGGCACGGTCGGTCCGGACGAGAAACCCCCTATACCCCCGCCTTTCGCGTATCGGCAAAAACTGGGCTTCGCGCTAAAATATGCGTAACTTTTGCTACATGACTCCGTTTTAGGCCCATGACCAGTAAAAACGGACCTTGGAAGGTCCACCACACATTGTGAAGAGCGTATGGTTGCAATACACCATGATTTGAGTGTGTTTCGATAAACTGCACGACGTACGTTCGGTTCTGTTCGGCCAATCCGTGTCTACGGCAATTTGCGGCTATAGATAGTTTTTTTGTAAGTAATATATGCTTAAAACATTCTAAATAACATTGTAGAAGGCCCACGTAAATTTCCATGGCAATCCGGCACGGTCGGTCCGGACGAGAAACCCCCTATACCCCCCCGCCTTTCGCGTATCGGCAAAAACTGGGTTTCGCGCAAAAATGTGCGTAACTTCTGCTACGTGACTCCGTTTTAGGCCCATGACCAGTCAAAACGGACCTTGGAAGGTCCACCACACAATGTGCAGGGCGTTTGGTGGCAATACACCATGATTTGAATGTGTATCGATAAACTACACGACGTACGTTCGGTTCTGTTCGGCCAATTCGTGTCTATGGCATTTTGCGGCTCTAGATCGGTTTTTTGTAAGTAATATATTCTTAAATCCTTCTAAATAACATTGTTGAATGCCCATGTAAATTTCCATGGCAATCCGGCACGGTCGGTCCGGATGAGAAACCCCCTATACCCCCGCCTTTCGCGTATCGGAAAAACTGGGTTTCGCGCTAAAATGTGCGTAACTTCTGCTACGTGACTCCGTTTTAGGCCCATGACCAGTCTAAATGGACCTTGGAAGGTGAACCACAAAATGTGAAGAGAGATTTGTGGCAATACACCATGATTTGAGTGTGTTTCGATAAACTGCACGACGTACGTTCGGTTCGGTTCGGCCAATGCATGTCTACGGCAATTTGCGGCTCTAGATCGGTTTTTTGTAAGTAATATATGCTTAAAACCTTCTAAAAAACATTGTAGAAGGCCCACGTAAATTTCCATGGCAATCCGGCACGGTCTGTCCGGACGAGAAACCCCTATACCCCCGCCTTTCGCGTATCGGCAAAAACTGGATTTCGCGCTAAAATGTGCGTAACTTCTGCTACGTGACTCCGTTTTAGGCCCATGACCAGTAAAAACGGACCTTGGAAGGTCCACCACACATTGTGAAGAGAGTATGGTAGCAATACACCATGATTTGAGTGTGTTTCGATAAACTGCACGACGTACGTTCGGTTCGGTTCGGCCAATGCGTGTCTACGGCAATTTGCGGCTATAGATAGGTTTTTTGTAAGTAATATATGCTTAAAACATTCTAAATAACATTGTAGAAGGCCCACGTAAATTTCTATGGCAATCCGGCACGGTCGGTCCGGACGAGAAACCCCCTATACCCCCGCCTTTCGCGTATCGGCAAAAACTGGGTTTCACGCTAAAATGTGCGTAACTTCTGCTACGTGACTCCGTTTTAGGCCCATGACCAGTCAAAACAGACCTTGGAAGGTCCACCACACATTGTGTAGAGCGTATGGTGGCAATACACCATGATTTGAGTGTGTTTCGATAAACTGCACGACGTACGTTCGGTTCGGTTCGGCCAATGCGTGTCTACGGAAATTTGCGGCTCTAGATCGGTTTTTTCTAAGTAATATATGTTTAAAACATTCTAAATAACATTGTAGAAGGACCACGTAAATTTCCATGGCAATCCGGCATGGTCGGTCCGGGCGAGAAACCCCCTATACCCCCGCCTTTCGCGTATCGGCAAAAACTGGGTTTCGCGCAAAAATGTGCGTAACTTCTGCTACGTGACTCCGTTTTAGGCCCATAACCAGTCAAAACGGACCTTGGAAGGTCCACCACACAATGTTCAGGGCGTTTGGTGGCAATACACCATGATTTGAATGTGTTTCGATAAACTGCACGACGTACGTTCGGTTCTGTTCGGCCAATTCGTGTCTACGGCAATTTGCGGCTCTAGATCGGTTTTTTGTAAGTAATATATTCTTAAATCCTTCTAAATAACATTGTTGAAGGCCCACGTAAATTTCCATGGCAATCCAGCACGATCGGTCCGGACGAGAAACCCCTATACCCCCGCCTTTCGCGTATCGGCAAAAACTGGATTTCGCGCTAAAATGTGCGTAACTTCTGCTACGTGACTCCGTTTTAGGCCCATGACCATTCAAAACGGACCTTGGAAGGTCCACCACACATTGTGAAGAGCGAATGGTGGCAATACACCATGATTTGAGTGTGTTTCGATAAACTGCACGACGTACGTTCGGTTCGGTTTGGCCAATACGTGTCTACGGCAATTTGCGGCTCTAGATCGGTCTTTTGTAAGTAATAAATTCTTAAAACCTTCTAAATAACATTGTAGAAGGCCCACGTAAATTTCCATGGCAATCCGGCACGGTCGGTACGGACGAGAAACCCCCTATACCCCGCCTTTCGCGTATCGGCAAAAACTGGCTTCGCGCTAAAATGTGCGTAACTTCTGCTACGTGACTCCGTTTTAGGCCCTTGACCAGTCAAAACGGACCTTGGAAGGTCCACCACACATTGTGAAGAGCGTATGGTGGCAATACATCATGATTTGAGTGTGTTTCGATAAACTGCACGACGTACGTTCGGTTCGGTTCGGCCAATGCGTGTCTACGGCAATTTGCGGCTATAGATAGGTTTTTTGTAACTAATATATGCTTAAAACATTCTAAATAACATTGTAGAAGGCCCACGTAAATTTCCATGGCAATCCGGCACGGTCGGTCCGGACGAGAAACCCCCTATACCCCCGCCTTTCGCGTATCGGCAAAAACTAGGTTTCGCGCTAAAATGTGCGTAACTTCTGCTACGTGACTCCGTTTTAGACCCATTACGAGTCAAAACGGACCTTGGAAGGTCCACTACACAATCTGCATGGCGTTTGGTGGCAATACACCATGATTTGAGTGTGTTTCAATAAACTGCACGACGTACGTTCGGTTCGGTTCGGCCAATGCGTGTCTACGGCAATTTGCGGCTCTAGATCGGTTTTTTGTAAGTACTATATGCTTAAAACATTCTAAATAACATTGTAGAAGGCCCACGTAAATTTCCATGGCAATCCGGCACGGTCGGTCCGGACGAGAAACCCCCTATACCCCCGCCTTTCGCGTATCGGCAAAAACTGGGTTTCGCGCTAAAATGTGCGTAACTTCTGCTACGTGACTCCGTTTTGGGCCCATGACCAGTCAAAACGGACCTTGGAAGGTCCACCACACAATGTGCAGGACGTTTGGTGGCAATACACCATGATTTGAATGTGTTTCGATAAACTGCACGACGTACGTTCGGTTCTGTTCGGCCAATACGTGTTTATGGCAATTTGCGGCTCTTGATCGGTTTTTTGTAAGTAATATATGATTAAAACATTCTAAATAACATTGTAGAAGGCCCACGTAAATTTCCATGGAAATCCGGCACGGTCGGTCCGGACGAGAAACCCCCTATACCCCCGCCTTTCGCGTATCGGAAAAACTGGGTTTCGCGCTAAAATGTGCGTAACATCTGCGACGTGACTCCGTTTTAGACCCATGACTAGTCAAAACGGACCTTGGAAGGTCCACTACACAATGTGCATGGCGTTTTGTGGCAATACACCATGATTTCAGTGTGTTTCAACAAACTGCACGACGTACGTTCGGTTCGGTTCGGCCAATACGTGTCTACGGCAATTTGCGGCTCTAGATCGGTTTTTTGTAGATAATAAATTCTTAAAACCTTCTAAATAACATTGTAGAAGGCCCACGTAAATTTCCGTGGCAATCCGGCACGGTCGGTCCGGACGAGAAACCCCCTATACCCCCGCCTTTCGCGTATAGGCAAAAACTGGTTTTCGCGCTAAAATGTGCGTAACTTCTGCTACGTGACTCCGTTTTAGGCCCATGACCATTCAAAACGGACCTTGGAAGGTCCACCACACATTGTGAAGAGCGAATGGTGGCAATACACCATGATTTGAGTGTGTTTCGATAAACTGCACGACGTACGTTCGGTTCGGTTCGGCCAATACGTGTCTACGGCAATTTGCGGCTCTAGATCGGTCTTTTGTAAGTAATAAATTCTTAAAACCTTCTAAATAACATTGTAGAAGGCCCACGTAAATTTCCATGGCAATCCGGCACGGTCGGTCCGGACGAGAAACCCGCTATACCCCCGCCTTTCGCGTATCGGCAAAAACTGGGCTTCGCGCTAAAATGTGCGTAACTTCTGCTACGTGACTCCGTTTTAGGCCCATGACCAGTCAAAACGGACCTTGGAAGGTCCACCACACATTGTGAAGAGCGTATGGTGGCAATACATCATGATTTGAGTGTGTTTCGATAAACTGCACGACGTACGTTCGGTTTGGTTCAGCCAATGCGTGTCTACGGCCATTTGCGGCTATAGATAGGTTTTTTGTAACTAATATATGCTTAAAACATTCTAAATAACATTGTAGAAGGCCCACGTAAATTTCCATGGCAATCCGGCACGGTCGGTCCGGACGAGAAACCCCCTATACCCCCCGCCTTTCGTGTATCGGCAAAAACTGGGTTTCGCGCTAAAATGTGCGTAACTTCTGCTACGTGACTCCGTTTTAGACCCATGACGAGTCAAAACGGACCTTGGAAGGTGCACTACACAATGTGCATGGCGTTTGGTGGCAATACACCATGATTTGAGTGTGTTTCAATAAACTGCACGACGTACGTTCGGTTCGGTTCGGCCAATGCGTGTCTACGGCAATTTGCGGCTCTAGATCGGTTTTTTGTAAGTAGTATATGCTTAAAACATTCTAAATAACATTGTAGAAGGCCCACGTAAATTTCCATGGCAATCCGGCACGGTCGGTCCGGACGAGAAACCCCCTATACCCCCGCATTTCGCGTATCGGCAAAAACTGGGTTTCGCGCTAAAATGTGCGTAACTTCTGCTACGTGACTCCGTTTTAGGCCCATGACCAATCAAAACGGACCTTGGAAGGTCCACCACACAATGTGCAGGACGTTTGGTGGCAATACACCATGATTTGAATGTGTTTCGATAAACTGCACGACGTACGTTCGGTTCGGTTCGGCCAATGCGTGTCTACGGCAATTTGCGGCTATAGATAGGTTTTTTGTAACTAATATATGCTTAAAACATTCTAAATAACATTGTAGAAGGCCCACGTAAATTTCCATGGCAATCCGGCACGGTCGGTCCGGACGAGAAACCCCCTATACCCCCCGCCTTTCGTGTATCGGCAAAAACTGGGTTTCGCGCTAAAATGTGCGTAACTTCTGCTACGTGACTCCGTTTTAGACCCATGACGAGTCAAAACGGACCTTGGAAGGTCCACTACACAATGTGCATGGCGTTTGGTGGCAATACACCATGATTTGAGTGTGTTTCAATAAACTGTACGACGTACGTTCGGTTCGGTTCGGCCAATGCGTGTCTACGGCAATTTGCGGCTCTAGATCGGTTTTTTGTAAGTACTATATGCTTAAAACATTCTAAATAACATTGTAGAAGGCCCACGTAAATTTCCATGGCAATCCGGCACGGTCGGTCCGGACGAGAAACCCCCTATACCCCCGCCTTTCGCGTATCGGCAAAAACTGGGTTTCGCGCTAAAATGTGCGTAACTTCTGCTACGTGACTCCGTTTTGGGCCCATGACCAGTCAAAACGGACCTTGGAAGGTCCACCACACAATGTGCAGGACGTTTGGTGGCAATACACCATGATTTGAATGTGTTTCGATAAACTGCACGACGTACGTTCGGTTCTGTTCGGCCAATACGTGTTTATGGCAATTTGCGGCTCTTGATCGGTTTTTTGTAAGTAATATATGATTAAAACCTTCTAAATAACATTGTAGAAGGCCCACGTAAATTTCCATGGCAATCCGGCACGGTCGGTCCGGATGAGAAACCCCCTATGCCCCCGTCTTTCGCGTATCGACAAAAATTAGGTTTCGCGCTAAAATGTGCGTAACTTCTGCTATGTGACTCCGTTTTAGGCCCATGACTAGTCAAAACGGACCTTGGAAGGTCCACCACACATAGTGTAGGGCGTTTGGTGGCAATACACCATGATTTGAGTGTGTTTCGATAAACTGCACGACGTACGTTCGGTTCGGCCAATGCGTGTCTACGGCAATTTGCGGCTCTAGATCGGTTTTTTGTAAGTAATATATGCTTAAAACCTTCTAAATAACATTGTAGAAGGCCCACGTAAATTTCCATGGCAATCCGGCACGGTCGGTCCGGACGAGAAACCCCCTATACCCCCGTCTTTCGCGTATCGGCAAAAACTGGGTTTCGCGCTAAAATGTGCGTAAATTTTGCTACGTGACTCCGTTTTAGTCCCATGACCAGTAAAAACGGACCTTGGAAGGTCCACCACACAATGTGCAAGGCGTTTGGTGGCAATACACCATTATTTGAGTGTGTTTCGATAAACTGCACGACGTACGTTCGGTTCGGTTCGGCCAATGCGTGTCTACAGCAATTTGCGGCTCTAGATCGGTTTTTTGTAAGTAATATATGCTTAAAACCTTCTAAATAACATTGTAGAAGGTCCACGTAAATTTCATGGCAATGCGGCACGGTCTGTCCGGACGAGAAACCCCCTATACCCTCGCCTTTCGCGTATCGGCAAAAACTGGGTTTCGCGCTAAAATGTGCGTAACTTCTGCTACGTGACTCCGTTTTAGGCCCATGACCAGTCAAAACGGACCTTGGAAGGTCCACCACACAATGTGCAGGACGTTTGGTGGCAATACACCATGATTTGAATGTGTTTCGATAAACTGCACGACGTACGTTCGGTTCTGTTCGGCCAATACGTGTTTATGGAAATTTGCGGCTCTAGATCGGTTTTTTGTAAGTAATATATGTTTAAAACATTCTAAATAACATTGTAGAAGGCCCACGTAAATTTCCATGGCAATCCGGCACGGTCGGTCCGGACGAGAAACCCCCTATACCCCCGCCTTTCGCGTATCGGAAAAACTGGGTTTCGCGCTAAAATGTGCGTAACCTCTGCGACGTGACTCCGTTTTAGACCCATGACAAGTCAAAACGGACCTTGGAAGGTCCACTACACAATGTACATGGCGTTTGGTGGCAATACACCATGATTTGAGTGTGTTTCAAAAAACTGCACGACGTACGTTCGGTTCGGTTCGGCCAATGCGTGTCTACGGCAATTTGCGGCTCTAGATCGGTTTTTTGTAAGTAATATATGCTTAAAACATTCTAAATAACATTGTAGAAGGCCCACGTAAATTTCCATGGCAATCCGGCACGGTCGGTCCGGACGAGAAACCCCCTATACCCCCGCCTTTCGTGTATCGGCAAAAACTGGGTTTCGCGCTAAAATGTGCGTAACTTCTGCTACGTGACTCCGTTTTAGGCCCATGACCAGTCAAAACGGACCTTGGAAGGTCCACCACACAATGTGCAGGACGTTTGGTGGCAATACACCACGATTTGAGTGTGTTTCAATAAACTGCACGACGTACGTTCGGTTCGGTTCGGCCAATACGTGTCTACGGCAATTTGCGGCTCTAGATCGGTTTTTTGTAGGTAATAAATTCTTAAAACCTTCTAAATAACATTGTAGAAGGCCCACGTAAATTTCCATGGCAATCCGGCACGGTCGGTCCGGACGAGAAACCCCCTATACCCCCGCCTTTCGCGTATCGGCAAAAACTGGGCTTCGCGCTAAAATGTGCGTAACTTCTGCTACGTGACTCCGTTTTAGGCCCATAACCAGTCAAAACGGACCTTGGAAGGTCCACCACACAATGTGTAGGGCGTTTGGTGACAATACACCATGATTTGAGTGTGTTTCGATAAACTGCACGACGTACGTTCGGTTCGGCCAATGCGTGTCTACGGCAATTTGCGGCTCTAGATCGGTTTTTGTAAGTAATATATGCTTAAAACCTTGTAAATAAAATTGTAGAAGGCCCACGTAAATTTCCATGGCAATCCGGCACGGTCGGTCCGGACGAGAAACCCCCTATACCCCCGCCTTTCGCGTATCGGAAAAACTGGGTTTCGCACTAAAATGTGCGTAACTTCTGCTACGTGACTCCGTTTTAGGCCCATAACCAGTCAAAACGGACTTTGGAAGGTCCACCACACAATGTACAGAGCGTTTGGTGGCAATACACCATGATTTGAGTGTGTTTCGATAAAGTGCACAACGTACGTTCGGTTCGGCCAATGCGTGTCTAAGGCAATTTGCGGCTCTAGATCTGTTTTTTGTAAGTAATATATGCTTAAAACCTTCTAAATAACATTGTATAAGGCCCACGTAAATTTCCATGGCAATCCGGCACGGTCGGTCCGGACGAGAAACCCCCTATACCCCCGCCTTTCGCGTATCGGCAAAAACTGGGTTTCCTGCTAAAATGTGCGTAACTTCTTCTACGTGACTCCGTTTTAGCCCTATGACCAGTAAAAACGGACCTTGGAAGGTCCACCACACAATGTGAAGGGCGCTTGGTGGCAATACACCATGATTTGAGTGTGTTTCGATAAACTACACGACGTACGTTCGGTTCGGCCAATCCGTGTCTAAGGCAATTTGCGGCTCTAGATCGGTTTTTTGTAAGTAATATGTTCTTAAAACCTTCTAAATAACATTGTAGAAGGCCCACGTAAATTTCCATGGCAATCCGGCACGGTCGGTCCGGACGAGAAACCCCCTATACCCCCGCCTTTCGCGTATCGAAAAAACTGGGTTTCGCGCTAAAATGTGCGTAACATCTGCGACGTGACTCCGTTTTAGACCCATGACAAGTCAAAACGGACCTTGGAAGGTCCACTACACAATGTGCATGGCGTTTGGTGGCAATACACCATGATTTGAGTGTGTTTCAATAAACTGCACGACGTACGTTCGGTTCGGTTCGGCCAATGCGTGTCTACGGCAATTTGCGGCTCTAGATCGGTTTTTTGTAAGTAATATATGCTTAAAACATTCTAAATAACATTGTAGAAGGCCCACGTAAATTTCCATGGCAATCCGGCACGGTCGGTCCGGACGAGAAACCCCCTATACACCCGCCTTTCGTGTATCGGCAAAAACTGGGTTTCGCGCTAAAATGTGCGTAACTTGTCAGGATCGAATTCTTAACAAGAATTAATACTCAGAAACTAATATCAAAGAAGTTGCGGAAAAACACTTTGATATTTGATCAAACAGTAATCAAACACAGTATATAATGATCAAACAGTAAACTTGTATTGAATGCTTAAAGTTACAAGATTACACACTCAACCTCAATATTGATGAACAGGCTCACCAATACGAATTCTACTTCTCTAGAATTAGGATCTATGCCTTGAGGTTAATTCTCTCTTGAAAAACGATTATCAAAAGTTCTTTTTATCTATTCTAAACATTCTATACATATACTAATAAAAAGATAATTACAAAGAATAAACAAATCTTCAGTATATCTTCCATGTATATCTTCTAAGTATATCTTCAGTATATCCAGCTGTAGTATTCGTATCTCTTTAGCAGCACTAATAATGCTCAGCAGCATTAACTTCAAGTAGCAGCATTAACTACTAGCAGTATTAACTACTAGCAGTACTAACTAGCTAAGCAGTACTAACTTTGTTCAAGCAGTACTAACTTTAACTAGCAGTAGTAATTCTACTAGCAGTAGTAACACTTAGCAGTATTAACTTCAACTTGTTCTGGCAGTAGTAACTACACTTGTACTAGCAGTAGTAACTACACTTAGTAGAATCTTCAGTTCCCAACAATCTCCCCCTAATCTTGACTTTTAGAAGAGAAGTCAAGTTCTTCAGATATTCTTCCAGATGCTCTTTTTAATGCTCCCAAAACTTCCAAGATCACGCTGCTAAGTCTGGATTCAGTCCCAAACTCTGATTGATCATCCTCTGAATGAGATACTTGGCCATTTCTGAATTTGGTGCACAACCCAGCTTCTTCTTTAGCATAGCATGGGCCTTTAGTCTGGTGTGATTATATACTCTATCCACTAGGAAGTATTCTGTGTGATTTCTATCCAAAGTCACTGCATATACTCCACTAGTTTCATATAGAGTCCAACTTGTAACTTCTTTAAACACACTCTTAATGACCTGGTTCACTTCTTCAGGTTTGAACATCATGCATAGATACTCCATCACCAGTTTTGTAAGAGAAATTCCTGGAGTATTCAGATGGTCTGCATACAGCTTAATTCCTATGTCAAACATCTCTTCTATATCAGATCTAGAGCATGTTTTGACAATTTTGATCCAAGTATTGAATATTTCATACTTATCACCCTTCCTCTTTAGTCTGATGTAATCTTTTCCATCCATTTTCAGAACATCCCAGTGAATGATCTCTGGTGGCTTAACTCCAACAGGTTCTGCAGAAATTGGTTCAGGCACTTTGTCCATCACTACCATATATAAGCTTACATCATCTTTTATTGATGACCCTTGTTGACTTGATGACTCAGGTGCCCCTTCTTCTTCAGCAACATTTTGTTCTTCTTCTATTCTGAGCTTCTTATCTTTCTTTCTTTTGGCCATCATCTTGGTTCTTTTCAAAGTCTTTTGAACCTGTACTAGAGTAGCTTCCTTCTTCTTTTCTTCCTTTTCCCTTGCCATTTCTTTGACAGGAGTTCCCTCTTCACTTTCAGGGAATGGTTGATTCATGTCTATATCATGTCTCTCCTTTGCCTTCTTTTCAAACTCCACTCTATCCTTTTCATTGCTCTTCAGCTTCTCCATTTCTTTCTCATATAGATCCTTGATTTGATCAAAATTCATCTTCACAAACATTTCTTTCTTTACCCCAATTGCACTTTTCAAGAAAGTTATCATTTTGTTTCTTTCCTGAGTGGCAAGGTAAGTTTGTGAAGGTCTTCTCTTCTTTGCACTTGATCTGGCCATCATAGCCTTTCTCAAGGTTATTGCTCTTTGCTTGGCTTTCTCTGTTTCCAACCCTTTCTGGAATGCTTCATTTAACTCATTTGCTAGTGCTCTGGCCATTTCTCTGTCTTTTTCAACCTGTTCCTTTTCTGCTAGATCTAACTCTTCTTGCACTTTCTTTGCTAATGCTTCATCTGACTCAATCATCTTTTGCTTTTTAGATGGTTGATCAGATTCTATCATCTTTTCTTTCCCTTTTCTTTTTATATCTGCAGCCATGTCTTTCTTTTCTGATTTCTTGTCTCTCCCTTCATTTATGACCACTCCCTTTGCTTTGGGAGTGTCATTCTTAGCTTTGATTAGCACTTCAGCTACTTCAATTTCTGTTGGTGTTAACTCTGTTACTGCTGCTTGTGAGGTTTCAGCAGCATTAACAGTTTCTGCTTCCTTCTCCCCCTCAACTTCTACTCTTTCTTTATCAATCTCCCCTTCTTTTGATGCTTTTTCCATGTTGATCTCCCCCTTTTTGGGAGCATCAGTCTCTGGTTTCCTCCTTCTGAGCACAAATTGTTTCTTCTTCTTTTGCAAAATCAGCTTCCTTACCATTTGCTTCAACTTGATGATTTGTTCTTGTTGTGACAGGACTATGAGTTTTAGCTCTTCTATGTCTTTGCCCTGTTTGAGTACATCCATGTTGATGTTGCCCATTGTCTCCATCAATTCATCATAGTTATATCTGTCCTCACCTTCTCCAGGAGTGTTACCCCCTATTGAAGGATCATTGGATCTTTTAATAGTGGAAGTCTTCTGCCTAGCAGAAGCACTATCCACCCCTGTGGTTTCTTGGCACCAGGGACCTTCAAATGATTGCTCATTCAAAGTTGCCATGGGGGAGGTCTTATTGATGTTACCACTTTCCTCCTCTATGTTAGCAGGAGTAGTAGCAGCCTCATCTCCCATATGCTCTACCTCCTCCTCAGAGAGCACCTCCTTTGGGTTGGGAGACACCCTTGTGGTTTCCCTTTGGATATTCTCTAGGGGAGAATTCTCCCTTAGAGGGCTTAAAGGTTGTGTGGGTGATGGTACAAGAAGGGAAGGAGCCTTCTTTACCTGTTTTCTTTGATAAGTTTGGGTAATTGGAGAGGTTGGTTTTGTAAGAATGGACTGGGGAATTGTTTTTGAGTGAGAAGGTTGGGCTTGGCTAGCAGTGGGATGGTCTAATGAGGGCCTTGACCCTGCTGCCATACCTTCAGTGGTTTGGGACACCACCATCATTGTAGAGAACAATGGGGTGTCAACTCCTTCCGAGTCCCCAGCAGATCTTCTCATATTTGAGAAAACCTTGCCTTTGGGGGGTTTAGGTACATATACCCCAACAGGTTGAGGTATATCCGTCAATTCATGGTTGATAACTGCTTGAACAAACCTGGGATACATATAAAAACTCTTTTTGTTTCCCATGTTTGAGACAAGATCATTGAAAATCATTTGTGAAAAATTGTACCTTCTGGTAGTGGCCAAACAGACCAAAGCATAAGCAATGGGACTGCTGAACTCACTCCATCCAGTGGTCTTTTTAGAAATGCAGTGCATCAAGGTATGAACAAGAAAACGCCATTGGGGTGAAAATTTAGCTTTTGAGAACTTAAAAATACCCAATGGGCCTCCATACCCCATTCTTGTCAGAGAAGAAAACAGTTCATCATTAGGGATAGAAGTTATACCCAAGGCATCGTCTAGACGTAGACTGATGCGAACTATCTCTTCAGTAACTGTCAATGGATTGCCACATACTGTCGTCTTGATCATTCGCACACCATCCTCAGTAACAATGGTGGCATGTGCCCAGAATTGCCTTTGGTGCTCAATGTAGATAGTTGGAGACATAGTGAGAGCATGGGCAATGTGGCTCGACTTCAGAAAGTCGACTATCTGATGAAAACCTTCAGATTGTTTTGGCTTTTGGAGCATCGCAATTTCATTGTGCTCATCAATGAACGCCATGGATGCCATAGACCTTGAAGATTCTTGCCTGAAAACTTTGAACTTTGAGAGAGAAAGGGTTTAGAGCGCAAGTGAACAGTATGCAAAGAGTCGTTATGAACTTTTAGGCGGGCAAAGAGTATTTATAGTATTCGGAATATAAGCAGTATTAACCTAGAGCAGTATTAACCATGAGCAGTATTAACTGAACTAGCAGTATTAACCGCGAGCAGTATTAACTGAACTAGCAGTATTAACCGCGAGCAGTATTAACCATGAGCAGTATTAACTGAACTAGCAGTATTAACCGCGAGCAGCATTAACCACTAGCAGTATTAACTGAAAGCAGTATTAACCACTAGCAGTATTAACTGAAAGCAGCATTAACCACTAGCAGTATTAACTGGAAGCAGTATTAACCACTAGCAGTATTAACTGAAATAGCAGTATTAACCGCGAGCAGCATTAACCACTAGCAGTATTAACTGGAAGCAGTATTAACCACTAGCAGTATTAACTGAAAGCAGCATTAACCACTAGCAGTATTAACTTAGAGCAGTATTAACTAACTAGCAGTATTAACCGCGAGCAGTATTAACCACGAGCAGTATTAACTGAACTAGCAGTATTAACTACTAGCAGTATTAACTAACTAGCAGTATTAACTACTAGCAGTATTAACTGAAAGCAGTATTAACTATACTTACTCCTTTTAAACTTGCTAAATACTGAGTACTGCTATGCATATCCTGAAAAGAAGATTAGTAACACCAAAAATAACAATATACAGGTATAAACTCACTTTTTGAGAAGAAGTTTATTCAAAGTTTATCATTCCCACACTTGTTACCAAGAAAGTGAATCTACCCACATCAAAAGCTTTAGTGAATAGATCAGCAAACTGATTATCAGTGTGAACTTTGACAACTTGAATAAGTTTCTTTTCATTACAATCTCTTATAAAGTGATACCTGATTTCAATGTGCTTTGTCTTTGAGTGCTTGACTGGATTATTTACAATGCTAATAGCACTGCTGTTGTCAATAAAGATTGGAGTGTGTAGAAAGGTTACCCCATAATCCAGCATTTGATTCTGAATCCATAAGACTTGAGAACAGCAACTTGCAGCTGCTATGTACTCTGCCTCTGTTGTAGATGTGGATACTGTGGTTTGTTTCTTGCACTGCCATGAGACTAGTCTAGCACCCAGGAACTGACATCCTCCAGAAGTAGATTTTCTGTCCAAGTTTGCCCCACCTAGATCACTGTCTGAGTATGCTATTAGGTCAAAAGGTGAGTTATGAGGATACCAAAGTCCCAATCTAGGGTGCCCTTTGAGATATCTGAATATCCTCTTAACAGCTTGAAAGTGAGATTGTTTTGGCCTAACTTGAAATCTTGCACATACACAGACTGGAAACATAATATCTGGCCTTGATGCTGTGAGATACATGAGAGAGCCAATCATGGATCTATAATAATGCACATCCATGTCCTCCCCCTCAAGATCTGCTGTGATCTGCTTGTGTGTTTCCATAGGTGTGCTGGCAGGTTTTGATTCTGAGAAACCAAACTTGGTTAGAATATCCTGCACATACTTGGATTGACATATGAAAATGCCATCTGACTTCTGTTGAACTTGGAGTCCAAGGAAGAAAGTAAGTTCCCCCATGGAACTCATTTTGAACCTTTGATGCATTAAATCCTCAAATTCCTTGCACATGTTGTTTCTTGTAGATCCAAAGATAATGTCATCAACATAGATTTGGACCAGCAAGATATCCTTCTTCTTTCTTTTGATAAAAAGAGTCTTATCTATGACTCCTCTTTCAAAGTCATTTTCCAAGAGATAGGATGACAGAGTGTCATACCATGCTCTTGGGGCTTGATGTAGTCCATAAAGTGCTTTCTTTAGTTTGTATACCCTGTCTGGATAGCTTGGGTTTTCAAACCCTGGTGGTTGGCAGACATATACTTCTTCTTCAATTGATCCATAGAGAAAAGCACTTTTTACATCCATTTGATAGACTTTGAAGTTCATGTAAGAAGCATAGGCTAGGAATAGTCTGATTGCTTCTATCCTAGCCACAGGTGCAAAAACTTCTTCATAATCTATACCCTCTTCTTGAGTATAGCCTTGAGCCACCAGCCTTGCTTTGTTCCTTATAACAATACCTCTTTCATCTCTCTTGTTTCTGAAGATCCATTTTGTGCCAATTGCTCTGTGACCTTTAGGAAGGTCTACTAGATCCCACACATCTTGTAGCTTGAACTGTAACAATTCTTCTTGCATTGCTTCTATCCAGCTAGATTCTTTCATAGCATCATGTGCCTTTTTAGGCTCAAGCTGGGATAGAAAACATGAGAGCACTGTATGCTGTTGATCTTGCATTTCCTGAAGCCTGCTTTGATGTCTAGTCATCATGGGAGAAGAGATATCTCCTATTACCAGCTGTGGAGGATGATTCTTTTGAACTCTGGTGTTATGACTAGGTTCTTCATTCAGTCCAGCCTCTAGATTAGAGTCATGCAACTCAACTGAAGTGGTTTCAGATGTCACTTCTGATTCTTGAGTCTCCTCATCCCTAGTGTCTTCTTCACTCTGACTTGGTTCAGTAAATGATTCCTTTTCACAGTCTTCATTTACTGTGGGTATGGGAAAAATCACAGATTTAGATATACTTTCCTGAACTTGTGTGATCTCTGATTCTCCACCATCTGTTCCTGTATACTCATTACTGAAACCAAAAGAGTTAGTTAGTGAATCAATGTCAAATAGCCATTGAGGTCCAGACCCAACAGGATTTGGTGTGTTCTCATTGCATTTGACATTGTCACTTTCTTCAATTATTCTAGAAGAAGAGTTAAAAACTCTGTAGGCCCTACTCTGAGATGAATATCCAACAAGAAATCCATCATCTGCTTTGCTATCAAACTTACCTAAGTGAGATTTGGTATTTAGAATTGTACAAGGACACCCAAAAGGTTTGAAGAAACCAATAAAAGGTTTTCTTTGATTTAAAAGCTCATATGGGGTCTTGTTCTTTTGCTTGACCACTAGAACTCTGTTTTGGACATAACAAGCAGTATTAACTGCTTCAGCCCAGAATGTAATTGGCAATTTTGAATCAGCCAACAGAGATCTAGCAGCCTCTATTAGTGTCCTATTTCTCCTTTCAGCAACACCATTCTGTTGAGGAGTCCTAGGAGCACTATATTGTCTCTCAATACCTTTTTCTTCACAAAAAGTGTTTAAATCATGATTTTTAAATTCAGTTCCATTATCTAATCTAATGACTTTTACTCTTTGATTAGTTTGGTTTTCAATTCTTAGAATAAAGGATTTGATAAGACCACTTGTTTCATCCTTAGTCCTTAGAAAATATACCCAAGTAAATCTGGAGTAATCATCAACAATAACCAAGCAGTAAGATTTCTTGCCTATACTCATAACATTTGTAGGACCAAACAGATCCATATGCAATAACTGGAGACAAGAAGAAACAGAATTTAACTCTTTGGTCTTATGAGAAGTTTTGTGTTGTTTGCCTTTAAGACAAGCAACACAATGATCATCACATGAAAAGACTTTTGAAGGTAAACCTCTTACAAGGTTATTTTTAACAAGATTGTTCATAGTCTTGAAATTCATGTGACACATCCTTCTGTGCCATAGGGAGGATTCATCTATAGAAGCTTTTGAAACAAGACAATTTAAAGATGAATCACTATCAACATTGTCCAAATCAAGACAGTAAACATTGTCCTTCCTAGGAGTTCTGAGTAGTATCATGTTTTCATCAACTACCTTGAACTCTGGAGCAAGGATCATACACTCAGTATTAGTAAATAATATACTATGTTGTTTGTCACAAACCTGTGATACACTTAACAGGTTGTACTTTAATTGATCAACATAGTAGACATCCTCAAATGTCATCTTACCTTTGGTGACATTACCTTTTCCACTTATCTTACCACCAGTAAGATTGTCTCCAAATGCAACATGTCCTCCATTAATTTGCTTGAAATCCTGAAGGCATGACATGTTGCCAGTCATGTGCCTAGAGCAACCACTATCAACATGCCATATGCTCTTTCCCTTGAGCTGTTGGTTGCCCTGCACATTAAATAAATCAATTAGTATGATTAGGGACCCAAGCCAAAGTGATCTTGGGTCTTCCTTTCTCATCAAAGTATTTACATTCCTTTTTAATGAGGTTTTTAAACTCAGAGCACTCTTTGTTAGAGTACTTTGTCAATATGATTGGCTTAGCAGAATTAACACTAGAAGCAGTACTAACTTTAGAAGTACTAACAGAGTTAGCAGTACTAACAGGTGTAGCAGTACTAACAGGTTTAGCAGTACTAACCTTGTTAGCAGCATTAACATTGTTAGCAGTAGTATTACTTCTAGCAGCACTATCATTGTCAGCAGCACTATTTGTGATAGCAGTACTAACAGTTTTATTGCTTTTAGGAATCCACATATTGACACTTTCTTTAACAGAATACCTTTTCTTCATGTGGCTTTTAGTTTTAACAGTTTTCTTAGCCACATGATTCTTTTCAATTTTCTTATAACCAAAGGGTTTTTGCATGGATCTTTGGAAATTCATTCTTTGGTTTATAGGATTGAAATAACAGAATTTTGCAAGATGATTCAATTTGCCACAGATAAAACAAGGTTTTGGTCTATTGATTTTACTCAGATCAACCCCTTGTTTATGTGCCCACTGATTATTCCAATTTCTCTGATTTCCCCTCCTTTTATCATGTTTTTGGGGCTCAGATTTATTGCAAGTACACTGTTTGCCAGGACCTGGATTCACAACTGTGGTCTGTTTATAATGGACCTTACCAAACTTTTCCTCTGTCTTCTCTATGTTCTTGGATTTGATCCAAGCCCTTCCACAATCCTCATTGGTGATAATGTTGTTTTCTATAGAAATCTCACCACTCACCTTGTTCTCCTTACTCTTGTCAACCTCTTTCTCAGTCTTATCCTCTACAATTACCTCATCTAAGGGATCTATTTCAGTGGCTCCCTCAGGCAAGTCCTTCCTATCTTTGGTGTCTAACAGGTCTGAAGTAGGAGGAATGTAATTGTTGTTATATGGTGGAGGTGTGGCATTATACCCAATTCCTCTTCTCAACTTATCATGAATCTGATTTTGCAGTAAAGAGTCCATTGCTTTAGAAGCATTGGAAAACTTTTCTACATCAAGCTTAACCTTGGTTAACTCCTCTTTCAATTTTTCACTCTCCTCTTTAGATTTAGTCAGTTTAAGTTCTAAATCCTTTTTCTCCCACTTCCAGTAATTAGTGTCATATGAGTGTTGTAGTTCATTGGCTTGAAAACCTTTGATTTGATCTTCAAATCTCTCTACTATCCTCACATAGTCTTTTATATCCTTTTCTAGTCTCTTCAGGTCATCACTCATCTTCTGATTGTGATCCCTGTACCTTTTAACAGTGTCTATGCAAGTTTTATTGCAGAGATTAGAACTTACCTCAGATGGAAGATCAGATACTTTAGCCATAAGAGCTTGATTCTGAATAGCTTCTTCTGCTTGATCACTCCAATCAAACCCCATTCCTTGTTGAGAAACAAGGGCTTGAGCAGAGTTTCTGTTATTATTGAAGCTTCCAGATTGAGCTTGTTGATGGTTGTTGTTGTGAGACATTCCACTTCTGCATTCTCTAGCAAAATGTCCCTTCAGATGACATTTGTAGCATTCTACCTTTGATTTATCAAACCCTGCTCCATCTTCTCTTCTTTGTGAGAAGTTGTTTCTTCCAGTCCTCTTTATAAACTTCTTAACCCTCATGGAGAGCATGGCCATCTGCCATTTAATATCCATCTCTTCCAGATCATCAGGATGAAGTTGTTCTAAGTCATCATTGATCAAAGAAGAGTTTCCATGATTAGAAAGTAGAGCTTCAAATGCATAATCAGTGCCTTTATCTAGATTTGATCCATTAGTAGCATTAACTGATTCAGAGTTAGCAGTAGAATCAATTGATGCTGATAGGAGTGCAGCATTATGAACATATCCAGAAGGCTTCTTCTTTGCCTCCACCTCAGCTTCAAAAACTCTAAGATCATTGTACAGATCATCAAGTTCTTTGTCTTCCAACTGATCATTCTGTCTGAATGACACAGTGTACATGGTCCATTCATCTCCAAGGGACCTTAAGAACTTTCTGTTCACATCATCTTGATCAATCTGTACTCCCATAGTAGCTAGTTCACCAATTAGTTTATTAAACCTGTCAAAAGTTTGAGTCATGGACTCATTCTTAGTTGAGATGAAGTTTTCATACTGTTGTTTTAAGATTGCCTTTTGATTTCTCTTGGTACTTTTGGTACCTGAGAATCTCTTCTCTAGAGCATTCCAGAGCATCTGTGCATCAGTGCAATTGCAGAATTGGTGTTGATACTCATTTGGAATGGCCAAGAGCAGTGTGCTCAAGGCTTTCATCTCTGTTTGTCTTGATTTCCTGTCTGCATCTGTCTTTGGAGGAGTTCTTTTGCCATCTTCACCAATTTTTCCTCCATCAGATGGGCCATTCTCAATGATGTCCCACATAGAGTAATCTGTGAGGAGAATATATTGCTTGATTCTGATTTTCCACATGTCAAATTCATTGGATCTGAGCATTGGAACTTTTGAGACCAAAGTACTGCTTGATTCTGTAAGATTTTCCATGATGAATAACTGTTTCTGAGAGAATTTGGCTCTGATACCACTTGTCAGGATCGAATTCTTAACAAGAATTAATACTCAGAAACTAATATCAAAGAAGTTGCGGAAAAACACTTTGATATTTGATCAAACAGTAATCAAACACAGTATATAATGATCAAACAGTAAACTTGTATTGAATGCTTAAAGTTACAAGATTACACACTCAACCTCAATATTGATGAACAGGCTCACCAATACGAATTCTACTTCTCTAGAATTAGGATCTATGCCTTGAGGTTAATTCTCTCTTGAAAAACGATTATCAAAAGTTCTTTTTATCTATTCTAAACATTCTATACATATACTAATAAAAAGATAATTACAAAGAATAAACAAATCTTCAGTATATCTTCCATGTATATCTTCTAAGTATATCTTCAGTATATCCAGCTGTAGTATTCGTATCTCTTTAGCAGCACTAATAATGCTCAGCAGCATTAACTTCAAGTAGCAACATTAACTACTAGCAGTATTAACTACTAGCAGTACTAACTAGCTAAGCAGTACTAACTTTGTTCAAGCAGTACTAACTTTAACTAGCAGTAGTAATTCTACTAGCAGTAGTAACACTTAGCAGTATTAACTTCAACTTGTTCTGGCAGTAGTAACTACACTTGTACTAGCAGTAGTAACTACACTTAGTAGAATCTTCAGTTCCCAACATAACTTCTGCTACGTGACTCCGTTTTAGGCCCATAACCAGTCAAAACGGACCTTGGAAGGTCCACCACACAATGTGCAGGGCGTTTGGTGGCAATACACCATGATTTGAGTGCGTTTCGATAAACTACACAACGTACGTTCGGTTCGGCCAATGCGTGTCTAAGGCAATTTGCGGCTCTAGATCGGTTTTTTGTACGTAATATGTTCTTAAAACCTTCTAAATAACATTGTAGAAGGCCCACGTAAATTTCTATGGAAATCCGGCACGGTCGGTCCGGACGAGAAACCCCCTATACCCCCGTCTTTCGCGTATCGGCAAAAACTGGGTTTCGCGCTAAAATGTGCGTAACTTCTGCTACGTGACTCCGTTTTAGGCCCATGACTAGTCAAAACGGACCTTGGAAGGTCCACCACACAATGTGTAGGGCGTTTGGTGACAATACACCATGATTTGAGTGTGTTTCGATAAACTGCACGACGTACGTTCGGTTCGGCCAATGCGTGTCTACGGCAATTTGCGGCTCTAGATCG
Organism: Arctium minus; assembly: GCA_954870635.1. Lineage (NCBI taxonomy): Eukaryota > Viridiplantae > Streptophyta > Magnoliopsida > Asterales > Asteraceae > Arctium > Arctium minus. Next base: position 17,546 of record OX941093.1, on the reverse strand, counting down.
GTTTTTTGTAAGTAATATATGCTTAAAACCTTGTAAATAACATTGTAGAAGGCCCACGTAAATTTCCATGGCAATCCGGCACGGTCGGTCCGGACGAGAAACCCCCTATACCCCCGCCTTTCGCGTATCGGAAAAACTGGGTTTCGCGCTAAAATGTGCGTAACTTCTGCTACGTGACTCTGTTTTAGGCCCATAACCAGTCAAAACGGACCTTGGAAGGTCCACCACACAATGTGCAGGGCGTTTGGTGGCAATACTCCATGATTTGAGTGTGTTTCGATAAAATGCACAACGTACGTTCAGTTCGGCCAATGCGTGTCTAAGGCAATTTGCGGCTCTAGATCGGTTTTTTGTAAGTAATATATGTTTAAAACCTTCTAAATAACATTGTATAAGGCCCACGTAAATTTCCATGGCAATCCGGCACGATCGGTCCGGACGAGAAACCCCCTATACCCCCGCCTTTCGCGTATCGGCAAAAACTGGGTTTCCTGCTAAAATGTGCGTAACTTCTTCTACGTGACTCCGTTTTAGCCCCATGACCAGTAAAAACGGACCTTGGAAGGTCCACCACACAATGTGAAGGGCGCTTGGTGGCAATACACCATGATTTGAGTGTGTTTCGATAAACTGCACGACGTACGTTCGGTTCGGTTCGGCCAATGCGTGTCTACGGCAATTTGCGGCTATAGATCGGTTTTTTGTAAGTAATATATGCTTAAAACCTTCTAAATAACATTGTAGAAGGCCCACGTAAATTTCCATGGCAATCCGACACGGTCGGTCCGGACGAGAAACCCCCTATACCCCCGCCTTTCGCGTATCGGAAAAACTGGGTTTTGCCCTAAAATGTGCGTAACTTCTTCTACGTGACTCCGTTTTTGGACCATGAACAGTCAAAACAGACCTTGGAAAGTCCACCACACAATGTTCAGGGGTATTTGGTGACAATACACCATGATTTGAGTGTGTTTCGATAAATTGCACGACGTACGTTCGGTTCTGTTCGGCCAATGCGTGTCTACGGCAATTTGCGGCTCTAGATCGGTTTTTTGTAAGTAATATATGCTTAAAACCTTCTAAATAACATTGTAGAAGGCCCACGTAAATTTCCATGGCAATCCGGCACGGTCGGTCCGGACGAGAAACCCCCTATACCCCCGCCTTTCGCGTATCGGAAAAACTGGGTTTCGCGCTAAAATGTGCGTAACTTTTGCTACGTGACTCCGTTTTAGGCCCATGACCAGTCAAAACGGACCTTGGAAGATCCACCACACATTGTGAAGAGCGTATGGTGGCAATACACCATGATTTGAGTGTGTTTCGATAAACTGCACAACATACGTTCGGTTCGGCCAATGCGTGTCTAAGGCAATTTGCGGCTCTAGATCGGTTTTTTGTAAGTAATATATGCTTAAAACCTTCTAAATAACATTGTAGAAGGCCCACGTAAATTTCCATGGCAATCCGGCACGGTCGATCCAGATGAGAAACCCCCTATGCCCCCGTCTTTCGCGTATCGGCAAAAACTAGGTTTCGCGCTAAAATGTGCGTAATTCTGCTATGTGACTCCGTTTTAGGCCCATGACTAGTCAAAACGGACCTTGGAAGGTCCACCACACAATGTGTAGGGCGTTTGGTGGCAATACACCATGATTTGAGTGTGCTTCGATAAACTGCACGACGTTCGTTCGGTTCGGCCAATGCGTGTCTACGGCAATTTGCGGCTCTAGATCGGTTTTTTGTAAGTAATATATGCTTAAAACCTTCTAAATAACATTGTAGAAGGCCCACGTAAATTTCCATGGCAATCCGGCAAAGTCGGTCCGGACGAGAAACCCCCTATACCCCCGTCTTTCGCGTATCGGCAAAAACTGGGTTTCGCGCTAAAATGTGCGTAAATTCTGCTACGTGACTCCGTTTTAGGCCCATGACCAGTCAAAACGGACCTTGGAAGGTCCACCACACAATGTGCAGGGCGTTTGGTGGCAATACACCATTATTTGAGTGTGTTTCGATAAACTGCACGACGTACGTTCGGTTCGGTTCGGCCAATGCGTGTCTACAGCAATTTGCGGCTCTAGATCGGTTTTTTGTAAGTAATATATGCTTAAAACCTTCTAAATAACATTGTAGAAGGCCCACGTAAATTTCATGGCAATCCGGCACGGTCTGTCCGGACGAGAAACCCCCTATACCCTCGTCTTTCGCGTATCGGCAAAAACTGGGTTTCGCGCTAAAATGTGCGTAACTTCTGCTACGTGACTTCGTTTTAGGCCCATGACCAGTCAAAACGGACCTTGTAAGGTCCACCACACAATGTGCAGAGCGTTTGGTGGCAATACACCATGATTTGAGTGTGTTTCGATAAACTGCACAACGTACGTTCGGTTCGGCCAATGCGTGTCTAAGGCAATTTGCGGCTCTAGATCGGTTTTTTGTAAGTAATATATGCTTAAAACCTTCTAAATAACATTGTAGAAGGCCCACGTAAATTTCCATGGCAATCCGGTACGGTCGGTCCGGATGAGAAACCCCTATGCCCCCGTCTTTCGCGTATCGGCAAAAACTAGGTTTCGCGTTAAATGTGCGTAACTTCTGCTATGTGACTCCGTTTTAGGCCCATGACTAGTCAAAACGGACCTTGGAAGGTCCACCACACAATGTGTAGGGCGTTTGGTGGCAATACACCATGATTTGAGTGTGTTTCGATAAACTGCACGACGTACGTTCGGTTCGGCCAATGCGTGTCTACGGCAATTTGCGGCTCTATATCGGTTTTTTGTAAGTAATATATGATTAAAACCTTCTAAATAACATTGTAGAAGGCCCACGTAAATTTCCATGGCAATCCGGCATGGTCGGTCCGGACGAGAAATCCCCTATACCCCCGTCTTTCGCGTATCGGCAAAAACTGGGTTTCGCGCTAAAATGTGCGTAAATTCTGCTACGTGACTCCGTTTTAGGCCCATGACCAGTAAAAACGGACCTTGGAAGGTCCACCACACAATGTGCAGGGCGTTTGGTGGCAATACACCATTATTTGAGTGTGTTTCGATAAACTGCACGACGTACGTTCGGTTCGGTTCGGCCAATGCGTGTCTACAGCAATTTGCGGCTCTAGATCGGTTTTTTGTAAGTAATATATGCTTAAAACCTTCTAAATAACATTGTAGAAGGCCCACGTAAATTTCATGGCAATCCGGCACGGTCTGTCCGGACGAGAAACCCCCTATACCCTCGCCTTTCGCGTATCGGCAAAAACTGGGTTTCGTGCTAAAATTTGCGTAACTTCTGCTACGTGACTTCGTTTTAGGCCCATGACCAGTCAAAACGGACCTTGGAAGGTCCACCACACATTGTGAAGAGTGTATGGTGGCAATACACCATGATTTGAGTGTGTTTCGATAAACTGCACGACGTACGTTCGGTTCGGTTCGGCCAATGCGTGTCTACAGCAATTTGCGGCTCTAGATCGGTTTTTTGTAAGTAATATATGCTTAAAACCTTCTAAATAACATTGTAGAAGGCCCACGTAAATTTCCATGGCAATCCGGCACGGTCGGTCCGGACGAGAAACCCCCTATACCCCCGCCTTTCGTGTATCGGCAAAAACTGGGTTTCGTGCTAAAATGTGCGTAACTTCTGCTACGTGACTTCGTTTTAGGCCCATGACCAGTCAAAACGGACCTTGGAAGGTCCACCACACATTGTGAAGAGTGTATGGTGGCAATACACCATGATTTGAGTGTGTTTCGATAAACTGCACGACGTACGTTCGGTTCGGTTCGGCCAATGCGTGTCTACGGCAATTTGCGGCTCTAGATCGGTTTTTTGTAAGTAATATATGCTTAAAACCTTCTAAATAACATTGTAGAAGGACCACGTAAATTTCCATGGCAATCCGGCACGGTCGGTCCGGACGAGAAACCCCCTATACCCCCGCCTTTCGCGTATCGGCAAAAACTGGGTTTCGCGCTAAAATGTGCGTAACTTCTGCTACGTGACTCCGTTTTAGGCCCATGACCAGTCAAAACGGACCTTGGAAGGTGAAACACACAATGTGAAGGGCTCTTGGTGGCAATACACCATGATTTGAGTGTGTTTCGATAAACTGCACGACGTACGTTCGGTTCAGTTCGACCAATGCTTGTCTACGGCAATTTGCGGCTCTAGATCGGTTTTTTGTAAGTAATATATGCCTAAAACATTCTAAATAACATTGTAGAAGGCCCACGTAAATTTCCATGGCAATCCGGCACGGTCGGTCCGGACGAGAAACCCCCTATACCCCCGCCTTTCGTGTATCGGCAAAAACTGGGTTTCGCGCTAAAATGTGCGTAACTTCTGCTACGTGACTCCGTTTTAGGCCCATGACCAGTCAAAACGGACCTTGGAAGGTCTACCACACAATGTGAAGAGCGTATGGTGGCAATACACCATGATTTGAGTGTGTTTCGATAAACTGCACGACGTACGTTCGGTTCGGTTCGGCCAATGCGTGTCTACGGCAATTTGCGGCTCTAGATCGGTTTTTTGTAAGTAATATATGCTTAAAACATTCTAAATAACATTGTAGAAGGCCCACATAAATTTCCATGGCAATCTGGCATGGTCTGTCCGGACGAGAAACCCCCTATACCCCTGCCTTTCGCGTATCGGCAAAAAATGGGTTAGGGGGTTTGGGGTTTGGGGTTTGGGGTTTAGGGGTTAGGGGTTTGGGGGGGTTGGGGGGTTATGGGGTTAGGGGGTTAGGGTTTGGGGTTTGGGGTTAGGGGTAGGGGGTTGGGGTTTGGGGTTTGGGGGTGGGGTTTTGGGGATTTTGGGGGGGGGGGGGTTGGGGGTTTGGGGGTTCGGGGCTTCGGGGTTGGGGGTTCGGGGGGTCGGGGTGGGGGGTGGGGGTGGGGGGGGGTTTGGTGTTTTGGGGGTTTGGGTTGGGGGGTTGGGGTTAGGGGTTTGGGGTTGGGGGTTGGGGGTTGGGGGTTTATATGGTTTAGGGTTTATAGGGTTTATAGGGTTTGGGTTTATAGGGTTTAGAGGGTTTAGAGGGTTTAGGGGTTAGGGTTTAGGGGTTTGGGGGGTTAGGGGGTTGCGGGGATAGGGGGTTGGGGTTGGGGGTTGGGGGTTAGGGGGGTTGGCGGTTGGGGGTTTGGGGGTTGGGGTTTGGGGTTTGGGGTTAGGGGTTAGGATTGGGGGGTCGGGGGTCGGGGGTCGGGGGTAGGGTTTGGGGGGTCGGGGGGTCGGGGGGTTAGGGGTTGTGGGTTGGGGGTTGGGGGTTTGTGGGTTGTGGGTTGGGGGTTGGGGGTTGGGGTTTGGGGTTAGGGGTTAGGGGGTTGGGGTTGGGGGTTTGTGGGTTGGGGTTTGGGTTAGGGGTTAGGGGTTAGGGTTAGGGGTTAGGGGTTAGGGGGGTTGGAGGGGTGGAGGGTTGGGGTTGGGGGGTTGGGGGGTTTTGGGGGGTGGGGTGTGGGGGGTGGGGGTTTGGTTTTAGGGGTTGGGGGTTTGGGGGTTGGGGGTTGGGGTGGGGGTGTGGGTTGGGGGTGGGGTTTGGGGTTTGGGGGTTTGGGGGGTTAGGGGGTAGGGGTTTAGGGGTTAGGGGTTAGCGGTTTAGGGGTTTAGGTTAGGGGTTTAGTGGTTAGGGTTAGGGGTTAGGGGTTGGGGGGTAGGTGTTGGGGGGTTGGGGGTTGGGGTTTAGGGGCAGGGGGCAGGGGGCAGGGTTTGGGGGGTTGGGGGGTTGGGGAAGGCCCAATTAAGACCAACTTGAGGAACAACACCAAACTAGCCCAATTTAGGATTCCAATTATTAATAAAGGAATCACAGATCCAAGCCCATTCCATATCATAATCTTCATACTTTTCCTTTTAGACAATCTGGCCCAATCAAGACAAAAAATCAGCCCAACCATATTCTCCATATCAGCCCAAAATATTTTAATATCCCAATCAATCTTCTTGGCCCAAATCCATACTCCCTTTTGAATAAAATGGAATCCAAGCCCATCATTGTTTATAATCCAGTATACCTCATTTTTATCCTCATCCCAATCGAACCAATCCAAACCATCCTCAAAATCAGAATTTAATCGATTAACCATTTTAACAAGGAAAGGAATATAGATCTTCTTATACTGGAAAAACACATACAGAAGATCAGACTTCCAAGGTGAATAATTCAAAACCATCCACATCTTCCTCCTAATCTGAAACCTGCATCCAATCAACACCTTCCCCCTTATCCCTCCATTACCCATCTTCTTCGAAACAAACGGATTGATAAAAACCAGGTCTTGTAATACAATCCCAAATTCCCAAATCACCTTTTCATTCTCCTTTTCATCTTTTTTCACAACAACCACCTTAATCCATCTTATTCCTTCCAGTAAATTCCATCTATACCACCCCTCGAAAAGGCCAATTTGGCCCCAGGCCATTGGAAGCCATAACAATCGTCCAAAAGAGGAGTCAGGAAACAAATGTTGAGATACAAACTCTTCAAATTCCAATCCACATATCATCCAACATCGATTCAATGACTGATCAGCAGCAGTAGTAATCTGACTGTTTTCCTTTGCACCATATTCTAAGTAAAAACATAACAGACCAAATAAACAGATAAGAAGCAAAGAATAGAGTACCAATTTAGTACCCCATAGACCAAAAATATTAGGGAGAAACAATAATTGAAGAACCATTTTGGTTCCCAATGGCAGAAAAGAAAATGCAAAGCAAATAATAGGTACATACTCAGATATCTGTTGCAACCTATTCACAATCAGTCCATAATACCAATCATTATATTTCCACCACCAGAACCACATCTCAACACTGTATAGAATCAGATTTATGCCCATTGAATTATGTACCATTATCAAGTATGCAATGGCAGAATGCCAAATTGCAAAAACCAATATTTCCCTCCACCAAATCCTAAGAAAGAAACCAAAATCCATACAGAACCAAAGAAAATGTTCTAGTACAGATCTGGAAATGTCAAAATTTTCTAAACCTCCCCCCTTCAATAAAACAAATATTTGCACAACAAACCAAACACCCCTACATACCAAAATATAAACCAACCAACATACCACCCTATCCTCCCAAATGACCTCCTTTTTACTCCAGAACAAGTTCAAGAAACTTAACTCCTCTACCCCACTTCTCCTTATACCATCATCCCTTTGTCCCTCCCCAAATCCCCAATTATGTTTCATAAGACCAAAGGATAGACAAGAGATCAAATAATGACAAGCCATTTTAGCTATCATTAAAGAAATAAGACCAATGGAAAAGAACAGAAGCAAATGTTGAATACCAGAATATATATTCAACAAAAAGAATAAATTTGAATATGACATAACATATAATGCCATATCAAATTGTTTCATCCAATAAATCCAAATTGAACATTTCCACAAGTGAACTTCCAAATCAAACACAGAAAATAATATCAATAACAAGATAGAACAGAAAATCCTTAACCAAGCCTTGATCATATCAACAAATAACCATTCAAGCCTTAACCATCCAATATCCAGAAATAATCCTCTCTCAACAAGAAAAGAAATCAAATCATAGAACCAAAAATCTGCTCATATCTATGAATGATAAAAGCAATAAAATAGAAAATCTCACCACCCTCACCAAGCTTGAAATAAGATTTCAAAATAGATCCCCTGTACACCACATTTGAATTCCACCAACAAACCAGCCTATTCCCCCGAATGACCTCCATATCACTCCAAAACAAATACAAAGAACTTATCACCACTACCCTGCACCCCCTTATATCACCATCCCTTAACCCATTCCCAAAACCCCATAAATTGTTCATTAGACCAAAAAAGAGGGGTAGAACCAACAGTTGAAATACCAAAATAGCAATCAACATAGAAGAAAATGTTAATCTTACTTGAGCCCAAAATAAACTGCACCATCCAGAAATATAACTCCTTATAGCTCCAATTATGAATCCTTGATCTCCTGCATGACTGCACCTTACCCTTTAACCTGATGAATACAGTTAATTCACACAGAAACAACCAAATGAAACATATATACCCAAGAAATGAATCCACACTCCAATTAGAACCAATAAAATGTTCTAAAATAGAGTTGGTTAAAACAAGCCTATTTCTAAACCCCAATCCCCCAAAAAATCTATCTACACATTTTGAAACACCCCTGTACACCAAAATAAAAAGACACCATATGCACCACCAAACCTCCCAATAAACCTCCTTATATCTCCCATACAAATTCAATGATCCTATCTCCACTACCCTGCACCCCCTTATATCTTCAACCCAAAAACCAAACCCAAAAACCCAGATTAAGAGAAGAAAAAGAAGTAAACATTTGCACAAAAATTTATTTTCATAAAATTGTGCAGGAACCCCTCCCCCCCATACTGTCCCAAGTGTTTCCCAAGTGTTTCCCATAACTCCCCCCAAAGAAAACCCACCCCAACAGATCCCAGATGCACTCAAAATTCTCTCTCTACCATATCTCTCATCGAAAATTGCTCCCACAAGCTTTATCTTCAAAAATTGAGTTGACCACCACAGAATCCAACTGAAATAAAACATCCTTTCAACATTCATCCAAAGCTCTGCCATAATTTCCTTCTTTAGCATAAAATCCTCCATTTTTAACCTCCAAATCCCAAACCACAACAGCCCTTTTAGTTTGCATGTTATTCTTGATTTTTAACCCCATAAGCTTCATTTTAACCACCTCAATAATCTGTCTAGCAAGACCCACAGCAGTTCTATGTGTTTCTGAATGAATTCTTTGATTTCTTTCATGCCATATAAAATACACAGTAGCTGCTAAAAGGAGCCTATGAATTATGTTCCAAATTGAATTACCAACATATACAACTGATAGATCATCAACCAAATTAGCCCAACAGTTCTGAACACCATTCAATCCATTCAATTGATCATAAACACCAACCAAACCTTCAAGACATCTCCACACCTCTTTTGCATATTCACATTCCACAAATAAATGACAATGACTTTCAGTTCCATTATGACAAAGAGGACACAGACTGTCCATAACCACATTCCATGAAATTAACCTATCTCTTATTCTCAATCTTTCTTTAATAGCTATCCACAGGAAAAAAGCATGTCTAGGTATTCCTTGACTAAACCATATTAATTTAGCCCACCTGGCATCCTCTATTTCCACATAAACATCATTCCAAACTGCAGAAACTTTGAAATCCACCATATTCCCATTTTTACATTTCCACATAACCTTATCTTTCACATTGGGCTTCAAAGAAGGCATAAACTTTTGCAGTACCATCACATGTTTACACCAGATTTCCAAAGGCCACATCCATTGTCCATCAATCACAATATCACTAAATTTCATATTAAAATCCAAGTTAGCCATATATATCTCCCTTTTTGACAATAATTTGCATAGAGGGCCTGCAGGGTGCCATGAATCAAACCATAAAAAAGTTGAATTACCATCACCAATAGCATGCACAATCTGCCCTCTAAACATCTCCCTTATCATAACTACTTTCCTCCAAAACCATGGTGCATCATACACATTGCCCACATCCCAAAAATTTCTTCCTTTCAATCTGTATTCATGAAGCCATTTGACCCATAATGATTCACCATTATCAATGATTTTCCATATTTGCTTTGACATTAAAACTTTATTCCACTGCTTTAAGTCTCTAACTCCCAGTCCTCCTTTTTCTCTTGGAAGACAAACAATCTTCCATGATACTTTCGCTTTGCCTCTAACAGCTTCACCACTACTCCATAAGAACTTTCTTAACATCTTTTCTATCTCCTTCACTACTGAAACAGGTAGTAAGAACATAGTTGCCCAATACACACTAATAGATGACAACACAGAATTGATAAGCTGCAATCTGCCAGCAAACGATAGTAACCTGTTTTTCCAATCCAAGATTCTCTTTCTTACTTTATCAATCAAACCCACACAATCTTTATGAAAAAGCTTTGTAGAAATCAATGGGACCCCAAGATATTTTACTGGAAGAGAACCCAATTTAAAAGGGAGGATTTTCATAATTTCTTCTCTATTATGCCCAACCACATTTCCCAAATAAGATGTACTCTTCTCCATGCTAGGTTTCAATCCAGATACACCACTAAATTCCAAAAGAGCATTTTTTATCACATTAACAGATTCCACATCCCCAAAACAAAACATTAACAAATCATCTGCAAAACATAGATGTGTCAATCCCAATTTCTCACATTTTGGATGAAATTTAAACTCCTCACTATTCTGAACTTTCCTTTTCACCATCAGTGTGAGAACTTCCATAAAAAGAGTAAACAAGTAAGGAGATAAAAGATCTCCCTGTCTAATCCCTCTCATTCCAGGGAAAAAACCATGATGATCACCATTTACTCTCACTGTAAAACGGGCCGATGTAACACACTTCATTATCCACTTTATCATACATGGATGAAACCCAAAAAACTTCAAAATTGATTCCAAAAATTCCCAGTTAACTGTATCATATGCCTTTTGAATGTCTATCTTGAAAGCACACCTTCTAGCTCCTCTCTGTCTGTGATAACCCCTCATCAACTCTTGAGCAAGTAATACATTGTCAGAAATCTGCCTATTTGGTATAAATGCAGATTGATTGGGATCAACAAGTACTCCCAAAAACTCCTTAATTCTTCCAACCAAAATCTTGCTAATGCACTTATATAGCACATTACAACAAGAGATAGGTCTAAAATCAGCAACACTTTTTGGGGTCTGAGACTTTGGAACAAGAGATATCACAGTGGCATTAACTTCACCAAGCAACTTCCCATTAAAGAAAAATTGCTGAACAGCTTCACATATTTCATCACCAACAATAGGCCAAGCTTTTTTGAAAAACTTAGCTGAAAAACCATCAGGTCCAGGCGCTTTAATGTCATCAGTATCAAAAATGGCTTCCTTTATTTCCTTATTATCAATAGGCCTGATCATGAATTCAGCTTGGGCTTTTGACAATTTTTTTATAAAGAGAGAATTATGATCAGAAATAACATCCACCTTTTCACTAGATCCCAACATCATCTTGAAATGAGCCACAAACTTCTCAGATACAGCAGCTCCCATAAACCTGTTTCCATTCAAATCCTCAATCTCCTCAATCCTGCCTTTATTACTTCTACTTTTAACCACATTGTGAAAATAAGCAGAATTTGCATCTCCCTCTTTTAGCCACTGAATTTTAGATCTTTGTCTGAGAAAAATTTCCTCATCCAAAATAGCATCTTTTAAAACCTTCATATAAACAGCCCCTTCCATTCTTATTTCACCATCTTCAGGATTGGCATCAATATCAATCTGAGATCTGCACACTTCAGCCCTCAATTTCTTGACTTTATCAAACACATTACCATGTTCAATATTCATCTTTCTTATGCCACTTTTAACAATTTTCAATTTGGAAACCACAGAATACATTAGACAGCCTTCAAACACATTGCAACAGGCTTTGGAAACCAAAGGAAGAAATCCAGGATTTTCACAAAGATGATTATTGAATTTAAAAGGCCTTGGCTTAAACAAAGATAATTTTGGAATAATAAGAACAGCTGGACAATGATCTGAAAATCCATATGGCAAGAATGAAGCATACGCAGATGGGAACAAATCCAGAAAACCCATATTAACCATCACCCTGTCAAGTTTTTTTAGAAGACCCTTACAACCATCATCAGATAAAGGCTTTTGGATCCAGGTAAACTTAATCCCAGACTGATTAATATCCTCCACTTCCAATTTTGCCACACATTCTCTGAAATCCAACATACCCCTAGAAATTGCAGAAGATCCTCTGGAACTATCACTTGGATTTAGGCTTACATTAAAATCACCCAAGACAGTCCAAGCCTCATTTTTGACCAAGGCTTTGTGAACTCTGAGCTGATCCCATAACAATCTTCTTTCAGCAACATCATTTGCAGCATATATCCAAGAACAATGAAACACTTTCTTATACTCCAAATGCTCTACTTTACAATGAATTACCTGCTCAAAAAACTCAAAACAACCCATTCTAACTTTTCCTAAATCCCATCCCACCAAAATTCTTGTCCTCCCCTTACAAGCTGAATTATTAGAGACCCACTTCCAGTTATAAAAAACTTCATCTCCAATGGCTTTCAATCTTTCTTTACATACTTTTGTTTCAACTATAGTACAAATTTCCAAACCATTTTCAACAATCAATCTTTTCACCTCTTTTCTTTTAGAGACCAAATTAAGGCCTCTAATGTTCCATATAGCTGCTTTAAACATTGGAAACATTTTTAGCCTTTACCTCCCTATTACCCCCTCTTTTCCATTCCTCCTTATCCAATTTCATAAAACCAGGTGCATCTTCATTTTCATAAACATCTTCTCCACTATGAATAGCCCAGAAATATCTCTGCAACCTTTTAGACCATGATTTGAAAATGGCATCTGGAGGCCTGACTCCCATTTCCAAATAATGATTGGCATCCTGTTTTTCAATAAACCACTTGTGATCTTCTGTATCCTCCTCCATATCTTCCAAAACACTGAATGGATTTTGAATTAACACATCATCTTTCATCACTTCTGAAATTACTCTTTTTTGATTATCACCATTACTCATAATCTCAAATTTCACACCACCCTTCTTAACTTCTGACACTTTATTTTGCTGAACTTTATCTTCCTTTACCCCATTGTTGGATCCATTATTTTTACTTTTTTGAACAGCCCCCTTTCCCCCCTGATCTTGCTGACTTTTTTCCTCAACTGTTCCCAAAACAACCCTACTATTCTGTTGATTCTTCTGCCCTGTAAAACCCATATCAACCTTTCCATCAATCCCTTTACCTTCATTACTGCCACTAGATTGCCCAAACTCATTTTTGCTATGATTCTGTTCAAACACAAACTTCACAGACTCTGCTTTACCTTTTTCTTCTTTCCCAGGCTTCACTTGCCATACCTTCCCATCTTTAATTTGCTGCCCCTGTTTATTTCCACCATAACTATTTCTCTGATTACTTTGATTCTGCCTCACATTAGTTTGAACTGAATTCTGTTTTTGAAAATTGAACTTTTGACTAACCCACTCCTTTGTACTATACTGTTTGATACCAATGGGTTTATTCTGAAATTGGACAGGCTTGTTTTTCCTTCCCACAACCTGGAATCCATCATCATTTGAATTATTCTTGCCCATCTCATCTTTTTTCAGCTTTGCTATTTTCTCATCTTCACTAAGAGGTCTAATGCTGCATACATCAAAAGAGTGGCCAAAAATACAGCAATGACTACATCTTGCAGGTCTCCAATTATACTCAGCTCTAATAATCACTTCTTTTTCAGTTATTCCATCCAGAGTTGGAACCAGTCCAATAATTTGATTAGGCAAACTCCTTTCTGTAGAAACTTCCACCAAGATTCTAGCAAACCCAACTCTACCCATCTGAGTGATACGCCTTTCTTCAGTAGCCCTGTCCAAAGCTAATGGAACTCCAATCCCACTAGCAAGTTCACTCAAACCACCAACATTCCAGACCTCTAAAGGCACACCATACAAGTTAACCCAAAAATGAAGTTTCTTTAATTCTGGCTTACCCAAACAAGAACCCACCTCCCATTTCTTGACAAACAATGGTACACCATTCACCATCCATGGACCATTTTCAATCACATACTTCATTCCTTCTTCATTATTAAATTTCAACATTTACTAATCCACATTTTTTCCACATTCTGTTAAGATTATTGTTCACCACAAAGAAAGGCATATTCACACCCACAAAATGATCTACTAACAACATTGAATTAGTTTTAGCTCCTTCCATAATCACTTCCTTCGAAAATCTTATTGCAACTCTTCCATCATCAAGAAGAAGAGGCGGTTTAAAATTCAAAACAATCTTATTTTCAGTCTTACCTCTGATTTTATCTGCCAATGTAACCCCTTTCAGATTCCAAGCATTTTCAACCTTCTTAACTTCTGGAACAACATTAACTGAAGAGACTTTTTCTACATTTTCTGCCATAACCACATCAGGTACCTTTTCACCAGACTGAAAATCCTCAGATGAACTCATGTGATTGTTATCCTTTTTTCCAAGAACCCCAACACTTCCACCTAAACTTGTAACCTCTGAACTATTTCCAAAAGTGAAAAAAGGACCACTAGAACCAGATCCTCTGTTTTCTAAATTACCAAATTCAGCACCAATACCACATTTAATGAAATTCTCTCTATTAGCATCATTAGCCTCACTCAATCCAGACTTTGGCGCCTGGCCAGTACTCAAATCAACTGGAAATAGTTTCTCAACATTAACAACACCAAATAGACTTCCAGTAGAAACCACAGGCTGTTTAATAGATTCAGATCCAGGTTCAACAATCATTGATCCATCATCAACTTTTTGAATAGACTTCACATTTAGAGTTTGATTAGCATTAGGAACAACACCTTTTACTGTATTCGATTGAGACATACTAGCATTCCTAGCTTCATACATCCGAATAACCTCCTTAAGATATCGATCAAAATTAATGACATAATTTCCCAATATTTCAGCACGATTATCCAATTCATTAGAATCAACATTCAACGAATTAACAGAGTCATTTCCAGAAAACTTCAATCCAGTAGAATCCATGCTATTAACCGAATCAACAGTAGAATCATTAATAAGAGTATCATTTACCTCAGAAGACTTTTTCCTCTCATCAATTTCCATTGTTCGATCATTTCCTATCCCCACAGTCGATCGATCAATTTTGTTCACCAAATTCAATTTTACCAAATCCATAGCAGCAGCAATCTCCTTTGATCCAGTGATTGATCCCTTCCTCTTCACAATTCGTTTAGAATCACGCTTCTTAATCGAATTTGAAATTGACGAAGACACATTAGAACCTAGTGAGTTCGATAATTTTTCCTTAATCGAATTCACCTCCTTCACTTTAGTACCATTAATTTTTCCAGGAAGATCTACACCTTCATACGATACTCCAGATCCAATTTGTT